>CM060881.1:6525000-16525000 GCA_030762935.1 Hymenopus coronatus
TTTTCGTGGAGTTTATCGTTATTAAGATATTCCTTGTTATTTTCAGCTTTGAAAAACTTATACTTTTCTCGTGCAGGAATTTGTGAATTCCTGTCCATACAAACAAAGGAACTGCAGTCACATAGCAACCAGCTTTTGATTATCAGTTTAACATATGGTACTCTCTTATTTCGCTTCTACTCGTACTTATAAGGAAGAAAGTAATAATACTATTTCTGCGAAGATCTTCAAAACACGTCAATGCTCATTTGAAGTCATTGGCGGCAACATTTTTTGAAGTGGGTATTGCAAAGCTTGTGCACAAGTACGATAAATGTCTCAATCTTTTCGGTGATTATGTTGAAAAGTAGCCATAAGTGTACAAAACTTTTAGTAATAAGATAATTGTTTTCTATGAACTTGTCTTTTATTTATAGCCTATCAGAGGTTGAAAAATTCTGATGTGTTACACTCACATGACTTTCTCTAGCTGTTCTACAAACTTCTCACATAACATTATTCTTCTTTCTGCATCTTGCTAATCTGGTACTCATTAGTACGATGTTCTTATTACTTAGTTCCTTACAAGTAAGAAGAAAATAAGGGAATACATTCGGCTAAAGTCATAGTCAAATGTTTTAAAAGCTGTCCTTATGCGATTGTCATTACAAATCGCTTCTTTTCTTGGCCAGGAGTAGAACAAAAGAAAAACGGACACTGCCGTCTGAGAAAAATGCAAGTACTTCACAACTGAAACTAATAACAATGAATACCTCGAAAACGGTAAGCTCCACGAAAAAAATGTATATGACGTAAGTTGTGTATTTTAACAAGACCTACATTTTTGTATAGTAAGTTTTTGTCTATCTCTTACGGTTTACTGGTTATGCCAAATTAAGCAAAATTCATCCAGAATAAACAGGTCTTTAGAAGCTATTCCCAGAAAATTCAAGATATACATTTTATTTATCAGGTAAATATCTTTAATATATGCTATTTTAATCAAAATGGTTAGAGACATTTTTAAGAAAATCAAAATTTTCGAAAAAAAGTTCCATGTAAAGGGTAGTTTAGGGTGGGAGGATTTTTCTCAAAATCTTCGTGTCGCATCCCTGATACTAAACTTAAATACCAAGTTTGGTATTTTAGCTACTTTTCGTTTTTGAATTATCGTGTTCACAGACACACGGACACACACACACTCGGACCTTTTTCTGAAAATGCTTTTTTTGTATACAGGGGACATATATTTGTATACATATATTTCCGGTGAAATCTTGGAATAGAATTTTTGGATGGAGTGCAATACCTTCTCTATACACTATGTACATAGTGCGTATAGAGAAAGTAAAATCAACGGCCCTCGTAAGTAAGAATCGTAGTTTGTTGAGGAATGGGTAGAGAAGTTCATGTGAGTGTGGCTAGATCTACATGTTGTGACTGTATTGCTGCTACGCACGTGTGTTTGTAAGGTGTAACACTAACTAAAATGTGTAACGGGAATATCACCATAATTATGTATTTCTGGGAACAAAAAAGGACGGAAAATCGATATTAGAGCATTGCCAAGATCTCGTTTAATAAGAAGTTCCACAACACGCATCTTGGTAACGAAACGCTGTATTTAGCTTGGACTTGATTAATTGAACTATTTCGTTTCGGGGAAGAAAATGTGAGGTAAATTAGTAGTTAGGCTGCCGCAAAGGTAGGACACCACCCTTCTTCAATAAGGAATGCATTTCATTATTGATGTAAGTTTGTACGGCCCTCTAATCGACAAATGAGCGAGCGGCACAACTCACCTCAAACTTTTTCAACACCAACTTTTTATGCACGTAAAATTTTACTCTACGTTTAGTTGGATAGGAAAATCACTTCATTTTCTTAAACGTGCTTCAGCCTTTTCTGAACAATTTCCAAAACAAAACCCTAACCTCAATATATTTTACTTTCTATACCAAGTACTACGTAATAGGTACAGAGGTACCGTATTTTGCTCCAAAATTTGCTACCGAGATCGAAAACACATGACTCCTGAATCCAAAGAAAACGTTTTTACTTTCTCTTCACGTACTATGTACACGTATTACATTCCACTCAAAAATTCGATACCGAGATTTCACCGGAAATACATGTTTTGGGTCCCACTGAATTAAAAAAAAAAAAAAAAGCATTTTTGAAAAAAGTTGCGTGTGTCTGTGAGTTTCTGTCTTTGGGGCCGCACCGTGGCCGAGTGGTCAGACCATTCGCCTCTCACCTAGATGGCCCGGGTTCGATCCCAAGTTACTGCATGTGAGATTTGTGGTGGACAAAGCGGTGCAGGGGCGGGTTTTCTCCGGGTTCTCCGGTTTCTCCCCGGCATCCCATTCCACGAGGGCTCGATCTTCATGTATCATCAGTGTCATCGCCTGCGGTGCCAGAGCAGTAAAAGTGGGCGTTAAACACTACCAAAAAAAAAAAAAAAGAAAAGTGTCTTGGTATTTAAGTTCAAGGATGCGACACGAAGACTTTGAAGAAAATCCCCCACCCGCAACTACCCTTTACATGGAACTTTTGACTTTCTCAAAAATGGATCTAACGATTTTGATTAAAATATCGTATAATAAAATGCATATCTTGAATTCTCTGGGAACAGCCTCTGAAAACTACGTTATTTTGGAGGAATTTTGCATAACTGCTAAACCGTAAGAGACAGACAAAAACTTAAAAGACAAAAAATGTAGAGCACGTTAAAACACACACTTTATCATACATACTTTTTTTTCGTAGAGTTGATAGTTTTTTAGATATTCCTTGTTATTGGTTTCAGCTTTAAAAACTTAACTTTTCTCATACAGCAATTTGTCAACTCCTGTTCATACAAACAAAAGAACTTCAATCACAAAGCAACCAGCTTTTGACTATCGCTTTAACCTATAGTACTCCCTTCTACTTACAAGGAAGCAAGTAATAAGAATATTTTTGCTAATTTTTTCTCGATTAATATAAAGTAAATAGAAGCTTAAGCTTTCTAACAATGATTTGTTGCAGAGATGTAGAGAAAATCATATGAATGGAACACATCAGAGTTTTTACATTGGGTTTAAATCGTTTTATTTTCCTCAAACACACACACACATTCACCCTCACATAGTTCCAGTTCATAGGGAATAATTCTGCTTAAAGACAAATTCCCAGCCCTAGCCGGGAATCGAACCTGGAACCTCCGGGTGAGAATCAGCTTGCTGACCACTCAACCATGAGGGCAGTGTATCACTATTATATTTTATAATAGTAAATGGTATATTTTATCGCAGCTTTTACAAATTTCACAGTTGCAGCTGCACTACTTGAGGTGACACGGTACATCTTATCTCGCCCATGTTACATTGTACAAGTAAATGACCCATTTTCTCTGAAACTATTACTGCATGTTATGTGGTCCTTGCAGAGAGCACTGATCTACAACGAGGTTTGTATTTGCAGTCTGAAACAATTTATTGGTTTTTTTTTTTTTTTCTTATCCATTATTTTTACTTGATTTTTTATATAAAATAATCATAACGTGGAACTCAATAAATGGATTACTGTGTTTTTAGATCTAAGGCTTTCCTGTATTTGGTTTTGTAATCTGTGAAAGTTTCAAGTATGAGAGAAGTATACTTTTTTTAATGCTGAAACCAATAAAAAGAAATATTTCAAAAACGATCAACTCCACGAAAAGAATGTATATAACATAAAGTGTGAATTTTATCGTGATCTACATTGCTTGTGTAGTAAGTTTTTGTCTATCTCTTACGGTTTACCAATTTTGCAAAATTCAGTAAAAATCATCCAGAATAAAGAAGGCCTTTGAGGATATTCCCAGAAAATTCAAGATATACAATTAATCTTAAATATAAGAGGTTTTAGTCAAAATCGTTACAGCCATTTTTAACAAAATCAAAACGTTCGAAATTTTTTCCATATAAAGGGTAGTTAGGGTGGTTGGATTTTCTTGAAAATCTTCGTGTCGCATCCTTGGAAGATACCAAACTTAAATACCAAGTTTGGTTTTAAACGGTTTTGAGCTATGCTGTCTATAGACAGATACACACACAGACAGACAGACACACACATGGACATTTTTCTAAACATTTTTATTGGATTCAAGGGTTCTCAAAAACATATATTTCGGGTGAAATCTCGGTATCGAATTTTTGGCTGCAATGCAATACCTTCTCTATACACTATGTACACAGTACATATAGAGAAAGTAAAAATGTAATTCTGAGAAAAACGTCTTTAAAGTTGTTTGTACTTCCTCTTAGAAGTACTTTGTGGAGTGCCACATGCTTAAGCACCAATATTTTCATTGACTTCTCCAGGCAAGGCCATTGTTTTGTAGAATCTATTGTTTCTTAAAAATGCTTTTAGGTTTTGCCATATTTTGACACAACTACACTTTCAGTTTGACAAATGCACTAACAGATGTCTGTTTACAAACAAAACTCAAGCCATAGAATAACAACACAAGGGAATCGACAGTTCCAAGGATAATAGAATAATGAAGACAGCAGTTGTGTCAATACAAGTGGTAAAAATCATTCTAAAAACAAGCCATTTCGCAGTTTCCTTGGTGAAATAGTTCTAGACTTATTAAAAATATTGTAATGGATGCTAAGGGACATAACAAATGACAGCTGTCGCTATGTTACTTTCTCTACACATGCTATGTACATAGTGTATTGTAAAGCACTAAAGAATCCGAAATTTCACCGGAAATACATGTTTTGAGACCTGAATAAAAAAAATTTAGAAAAATGTCCGTGTGTGTGTCTGTAGACAGCATTGCTCAAAAACGAAAAGACCGTTGAATACAACACTTGGCATTTTAAGTTTGGTATCTTCCAAGGATGCGATACGAAGATTTTCAAGAAAATCTCCAACCCAACTAACCTTTACATGGAACTTTTATCGAAAATTTTGATTTTCTTAAAAATGGCTCTAACGATGTTGATTAAAATATCGTATATTAAAGATATTTACCTGACAAATAAAATGTATATCTTGAATTTTCTGTGAATCTCTGAAGACCACTTTATTCTGGATCAATTTTACGGAATTTTCCATAACTGCTAAACCAAAAGAGATGGACAAAAACTTATAGCACAAAAAATGTAGAGCACGTTAAAGTACACAATTTATGCTATATACGTTTTTTCGTGGAGTTGATCGTTTTTGAGATATTCCATGTTTTTGGTTTCAGCTTTGAAAAACATATTTTTCTCATACAGGAATTTGTAAACTTCTGTCCATACAAGCAAAGGAACTTCAGTCATATAGCAACCAGCTTTTGAGTATCACTTTAACCTATGGTACTCCCTCGTTTCATTTCTACTTGCAAGTAAGCAAGAAATAAGCCTATTTCTGCTAATTTTTTCTCGATTAGCATGAAGTAAATAGAAGCATAAACTTTTTAATTATAATTTATTGCAGAGATGTAGAGAAAGTCTTGTGAATGGATCACATCTGATTTTTTTTAAATTCATTTAAATGCATTTATATTTGCAGTTAATACTAAAATGTGCAGAAAAGCATGGACTTTTTAACTATGCAAAAAACAAATAAAGGATTTTTTTTCGATTTTTGGCTTACCATCTCACCTTAAATCTGCCATAAGTCTCTGAATCCCATTTGAGGTAAATTGTCCCTATGCCAAAGGATAATCCCTCAACATTGCAACCCTGAGTACCACAGCGCAGGTGCTGGCGGAGTAATCCATTTTTGCCGTCCTATTTACATGGCATAGAAGGGAAGCCATGTTTCTCTCACATGAGCGTAGAGATGAAATAAGTAAATTAGTGAGAAGGCCATGCCATAACTGGCGATTAGGACCCAAGAAGATTTAAGAGCCTCAGTCAGTCGGGGGGGCACACCTTACCAACCCGCAGTAATCTCTTCTTTCCATTGTATGGTAAACTGGGGACGAGTGAGTCACAAGTGTGTGGGGTCCATAGCCCTTATATGGCAACCTCTTAGGTCTAGCAACGTTTTTGTACTGAAAACAGGACAAAACATCCTGCGAGAGAATATTTCTCATAAACATGACAATCTTCAGCTGTCAGGGGCCTTCAAGAGATTCGTTCTTTAATCTGCCGCAAAGGCGATTCTGCTCCCTATTGCTAAATTCACAAGAGAAGTAACTCAAAGAGCTTCAGTTCTCCAAACGTTGTGAATTTTCTTTTTGCAGCTATACTTAAAAGGAACGCAGTGGCTGAACTCGATAGAGCATATTTTGGAAACTATATGAAAGCATAGATAAGACCAGATAGATACATAGACAGATAGAAAGTTCGACACATAGAGAGATAGAATGATGCAGAGATATAATAGACAGAAAGATGGATAAATAGATGAACGGACGGACGGATGGATGGATATATACCTAGATAAACAGACAGATAAATGCATACATAGATATTGATTGATAAATAGATAGACCTATAGAGAAATATATACATGGACAGAGGTGGATAGATGCATACATAGAAATGGAGTTTTATTTAGGGACGCTCTTTAACTACTCTGGTTCTCAGCTTCCCATTCTCGTATACTGGGCGTGAAATGCCGTTTAATTTTGCTCAGAGATCTTTAACAGGCTTAACGTTCTTTTACGTGTCAAAAATCTACAGCACGGGACCAACGGCTTTACTTGCTTTTCGAAGGAAGCCATGCTATGGATTTTTAGGCCCGAAAAATCCATCGTCCCAGCCGGGTTTGAACCTGAGACCTTGAGTAAATGAACCGTCGTCTACACTAAGCGAGGAGTAAAGGCGCGTGACAGAGTGGAATAAGGAGGCATTTCTACCGATAATATTTGTATGTTCACTGTGAACTGTCTGATTCCTGTAGATTTTGAAGACTCGTAATCCGACTCCGAGTAAAGTATTGCAAAATTGTTGACTGTTTTGTCACGCACAGAACGAATGCAACAAACGTGTACCCCTGCTTAAAGCGTTGCTTGAGCAATAAGCCACCCCATCCACTAGCTATAACACCGCTGAACAGTCAGCACGTGCTAGAGAAAGTAAAGATTTGAATAGAAATAAAAAAAAATCTGATGTATTATATTCATACGACTTCCTCTATATTTCTGTAACAAATTATTCTTAATAAGTTTATTCTTCTATTTACTTCATGCTAATCGAGAAAAAATTAGCAGAAATAGTCTTATTACTTGCTTCTTTGTAAGTAGAAGCAAGAAAAGGACTACTATAGGTTAAAGTGATAGTCAAAAACTGGTTGCTATGTGACTGAAGTTCCTTCGTTTGTATGGGCAGGAGTTGACATATTACAAACGTTTTTCAAAGCTGAAACCAATAACAAGGAATATAGCAAACACGATTAACTCCAAGAAAAAATGTATACAACATAAATTGTGTGTTTAACTTGCTCTACATTTTTTGTGTGGCAAGTTCTTGTCTATCTCTTACGGCTTAGTAGTTATGCAAAATTCCGTAAAATTCATGCAGAATAAAGTAGTCTTCAGAGGCTATTCCCAGAAAATTCAAGATATACATATTATTGGGCATGTAAATATCTTAGATATAAGAGATTTTAGTCAAAAGCGTTAGAGCCATTTTTGAGAAAATCAAAATTTTCGAAAAAAATTCCATGTAAAGGGTAGTTGTAGGTAGGGGGATTTTCTTGAATTTGGTATTTAACGGTCTTTTCGTTTTTGAGCTATGCTGTCCACACACTCACTCACACACACGCACATACTCGCGGACGTTTGTCTAAAAGTGCTTTTTTTGGATTCAGGGAGTCCTAAAACTGTATTTTCGGTGAAATCTCGGTATCGAATTTTTGGTAGCATTATAATACCTTCACTATGTACATACGTGTAGAGAAAGTAAATATGTTTGACACGAACATGGGGTAGAGGAAGGAATGGAGAGAGAGAGAGCGAGAGCGAGAGCGAGAGAGAGAGAGAGAGAGAGAGAGAGAGAGAGAGAGAGAGAGAGAGAGAGAGAGAGAGAGAGAGAGAGAGAGAGAGATAACAGGTTGGTTACTTGAAGGTGACGTTTGTATAAGACGAAACATCAAGTATCACGATTATAAACTCTCTTTGGAGTAGAAACTTTATACCATAAGAAACAGGGAGAGGAATAAAATGGTAGCAGAAATAAGAGCCGCATTTTCTCTTGCAATTTATTTCAGCGTCTAAGTAAGCCCTTTGTTGCAAGGCTCACCTTATTTCTTGTTAATGATTGTTTGGTTGGAGACACAAGCAACAAAATCGATAGCTCTTAGCAAACACTCGTAACAGCCTCGGGTAACAAAACCCATTTCTCGTTAAGTTTCCGCATAACGTGGAGAAAAGAAGTGTTACATGCATCATGAATAGCTTCTGGAAACTGTAAACATGGCCGCACGCCATTCTTCCTCTTCTGCTGCTTTCATATTACGAGGGCCGTTTTTTTCCTCACCTTATGATACGCTATAAATAAAAGACAAGTTCATAGAAAACAATTATTTTATTACTAAAAGTTTTGTACACTTATGGCTACTTTTCAACAAGATCACCGAAAAGTTTGAGGCATTTATCGTATCTGTGCTCAAGCTTTGCAATACCCGTTTCAAAAAAATGTTGCCGCCAATGATTTCAAATGATCATTGACGTTGTTTCAAAGATCTTCACGTCTTCAGTTCAGGGAAAAGGTGAAAGTCGCTAGGTGCCAGGCCAGGACTGTACGGCGGATGATCGAAAATGTCCCATTGAAGTTGTTCAAGAAGCCGATGGGTTGTGCCAGCAGTGTATGGACCAGCGTTGTCATGGATCAACACAATTCCTGAAGTCAGCATTCCTCTTCGTTTGTTTTGAATGGCTCTCCGCAAACGCCGTAAAATACGAAAATCTTCAAAAGATCAATGCTCATTTGAAATCATTGGCAGTAACATTTTTTAAAGCGGGTATTGCAAAGCTTGTGCACAGGTACGATATATGTTTCAACCTTTTCGGTGATTATGTTGAAAAGTAACCATAAGTGTATAAAACTTTTAGTAATAAAATAATTGTTTTCTATGAACTTGTCTTTTATTTATAGCCTATAGGAGGTTGAACAAAAAAAGGCTCTCGTACCTTCTCTGTTCGCTCTTTAACAACGAAACACTATTCTTCTTTCTATCCACTTCTTGTGATTATACAGGACGATACGCCTGGGTATGGTTAGAAAAATCTGCTGTGATTCATTCACCAGACTTTCTCTCTATTGTTGAAAAGCTTGTTCTTGATATATACCTCTTGCTATTCGAGATAAACATTAGTAGAAATGCCTTACTTTCTTAAAAGAAGAAGGGAAATAAGAGAATACAAAAGGATAAAGTGATATTCAAATCTTTTAAAATGGTTGCACATGGTTCAAATCCGTTTCTTTGCATTGCCAAGTGTTGACGAGTTCTCGAATGAGAACATTTTTAGGTATTTTAAAACTGAAACCGAAAACAAGGAAAACCTCAAAAAAGGTCAGCTACACGAAAAAAAATCTGATTTGTTCTATGCACATGATTTTCTCTACATCTCTGCAACAAATTATTGTTAAGAAGCTCAGGCTTCTGTTTACTTCATGCTAATTGAAAAAAAAAAATAGCAGAAATAGTCTTATTACTTGCTTCCTTGTTAAGTAGAAGCGAAATAAGGGAGTACCGTAGGTTAAAGTGATAGTCAAAAGCTGGTTGGTATGTGACTGAAGTTCCTTTGTTTGTATAGACAGGAGTTGACAAATTCCTGTATGAGAAAAGAATAAGTTTTTCAAAGCTGATACTAAAAACAAGGAGTATCTTTAAAAACGACCAACTCCACGGAAAAATGTATTTAACATAAATTGTGTGCTTTAATGTGCTGTACATTTTCTGTGTGGTATGTTTTTATCCATCCCTTACGGTTTAGCAGTTATGCAAAAATACGTAAAGTGAATCCAAAATAAAGTAGTCTTCAGAGGATATTCCCAGAAAATTCAAGATATAGATTTTATTTGTCAAGTAAATATCTTAAACATACGAGATTTTAATCAAAATCGTTAGAGCCATTTTTAAGAAAATCAAAATTTTCAGATTTTTTTCCAAGTGATGGGTAATTTGGGGTGGGAGGATTTTCTTGAAAATCTTCGTGTCGCATTCTGGAAGATACCAAACTTAAATATCAAGTTTGGTTTTTAATGGTATTTTAATTTTTTAGCTGTGCTGCGCCACACACACACACACACACACACACACACACACACACACACACACTGACGAAGATTTTTCTAAAAATTATTTTTTTGATTCAGGGGTTCTCAAAACATATATTTCCGGTGAAGTCTCGGTATCGAACTTTTGGTTGCATTACAATACCTTCTCTATACACTATGTACATAGTACGTGTAGAGAAAGTAAAATATGTATATGACATAAATTGTTTCTTTTAACAAGCTCTACACTTTTGTATATACGAGTATATCTACATTGTCTATATTTTACTTTTTCCCAAATTCAACCAGAATAAAGAGGTCTACAAACACTATTTGCAAAAAATTCAAGGTATATGTTTTATATGTCATGTAAATATCCTTAATATATGGTATTTTAATCAAAACCGTTAGAGCCATTTTTGAAAAAATCAAAATTTTTGAAATTTTTTTCCATGTAAGGGGTAGTTTTGGTTGGAAAAATGTTTTCAAAAATGCCACTAATTATTTTATTAAAATATTATATGTTTAAGATACTTTCATGACAAATGAAATGTATATCATGAATTTTCTGGGAATAGCCTCTGAAGACGTCTTCATTCTGGATGAGTTTTGTATAACTACAAACCGTAAGAGATATACAAAAACTTACAACAGACAAATGTAGATCTCATTAAAACACACAATTTATGTCATATATATATGTTTTTTTATAACAGGTAATCGTTGTCGAGATATTCCGAATAATTGGTTTCAATTTTAGGCCACTTAATTTTTTCTCAAACGGGAAGATATATTTTTTCTTGTTTGTTTACTCCTGACAAGCAAGAGCTTGGGATTTCAATTGTTGCACATAGCGACCGACTTATAAAGACGAGACTATCGCTTTAGGCTGTGCATTTTCGTAATTCCTTTAGTGTTAATACTAAATCTGCTTGTGTTTACCTTGATTAGCGTGACGTGATAGCAGATTAATGTTTCTAATAAAAGGTTTGTTTACCGAACAGCTAGAGGACATCATGTGAATGGAACACATCAGACTTTTGCCCTTTTATTTATAAGGAAATATATCTCGATTAAAATAAAGTACTTAGATAGCATAATAAGCTTTTTAACACTAATTTGTTACAGAGATGTAGAGAAAGTCATGTGAATGGAAAAAATCAGATTGTTACTTTCTCTACACGTACTATGTACAGAGTGTATAGAGAAGGTGTTGTAATGCACTAAAAAATTCCATACTAAGATTTCACCGGAAACACATGTTTTGGGTCCCTCTGAATCCAAAAAAAAAAAAAAAAGTATTTCTGGAAAAAGGTCCGTGTGTGTGATATTTAAGTTTGGTATTTTGCAAAAATGCGACACAAAGATTTCCAAGAAAATCCCCCCACATCCAACTACCCTTTACATGGAAATGTTTTCGAAAATGTTGTTTTTCTCAAAAATGGCTATAACGCTTTTGATTACAATATCGTACCTAAAAATAATATGTACTATATCCTGAATTTTCTGGTAGTAGCCTCTGGATGAATTTTAAGAACATCTGCATAACTTCTAAACTGTAAGAGATAGACATTAACTTACCACATAAAAATGTAGAGCACGTTAAAACACTCAATTTATGATATATACATTTTTTTTCATGGAGTTGATCGTTTTTGAGATATTCCTTGTTGTTGGTTTCAGTTTTGCTTTTCTCATACAGGAATTTGTCAACTCGTGTCCACACAAACAAAGGAACTTCAGTCACATAGCAACCAGCTTTTGACTATCACTTTAACCTATGGTACTCCCTTATTTCGTTTCTACTTACAAGGAAGCAAGTAATAAGACTATTTCTGCTAATTTTTCTCGATTAGCATGGAGTAAAAGGAAGCATTAGCTTTTTAACAACAATTTGTTGCAGAGATGTAGAGAAAGTTGGTACACAGGTTCATATGACCCCCCAGGATGAATGCTCTATCTGGTGTAAGCTGTACCTTCTGGTCGGCATGTGTGTGGGCGTTTGTGTGCCTACAGACAGAGCACACGCAGGCGTGCATCTGGAAAACGTCTATGATACTCCTTTAATTTCCAGTTAAACAGATCTGGCCGCCGGGGTCGAGAACCTCGCTCGTTGACTAACTCTTCAAGTATGTGAGTGTCTTCATTCTCCTCAGCCAGCATAACTCACAGGCGTACCACTCTGCCACGGGTTCGATCCCGGCCCAGGACCAAGCCACTCCAACTCTATAGCTTGGCATGCAAAACGTCCTTTACTTTCTCTGCACATAGTGTATAGGGAAGGTGTTGTAATGCACTCAAAAATTCGATACCCTAATTTTACCGGAGATACATGTTTTGAGGTCCCTGAATCCAAAAAAGGCATTTCTAGAAAATATGTCCGTATGTGTCTGTCTGTGTCCGTTAAAAACCAAACTTGGTATTTAGGTTTAGTATCTTCCAAGGATGCGACATGAAGATTTTCAAGAAAATCCATCCACGCACAACTACCTTTTATGGACACTTTTTTGAAAAGTTTGATTTTCTCAAAAATGGCTTTAATGATTTTGATTAAAATATATTATATTAAAGATATTTACCTGACAAATAGAATGTATATCTTGAATTTTCTGGGAATAGCCTCTGAAGATTACTTTTTCTGGATGAATTTTACGGAATTTTGCATAACCGCTAAATCGTAAGAGATGGACAAAAACTTACCACATAAATCATTTATAGTACGTTAAAACACACAATTTATGTAATACATAAATTTATCTTGGAGTCGATCGTTTTTTAGATATTCTTTATTGGTTTCAGCTGTTGAAAAACTTATACTTTGTCAACTCGTCCACACAAACAAAGGAACTTCAATCACATAGCAATCAGCTTTTACTATCACTTTAACCTATGGTACTCCCTTATTTCGCTTCTACTTAGAAGGAAGCAAGTAATAAGTCTATATTTGCTATTTTTTCTCACTTAGCATGAAATAAATAGAAGCATAAGCTTTTTAACAATAATTTGCTGCAGAGATGTAGAGAAAGTCACATGAATGGAACACATCAGACCTTTTAAAAACATTTATTTATCTTTTATTTAGGCACTTTAAAAATATGAAATATTGATATGAAATGTTTTACTTATATTGATATATGGCAATAACTCCTGTTTTGTTTTATAGAAAATGGCCAACACGCTGAATGTTTTCGCGAGTAATAAAAACACGAGGATGGACGGCAATTGTTGATTAAATCACGTTAACCGGCTGCCATTGCCCCGCCTGTTTCGGAATTGATCACCACTATCGCGTATTATGTTCCATTTAGACTGAGTTAGTATGTCGTTTCGATGTCAATAATTTGCTATGGAGCTTAGCGCCGCAGATAAAACCACGCCTCATGTCATTATTGGCAAATTCCCCTCTAATGGGCCAGTAAATACGCTTACTTTAAGGGAAAGTACTCCAGGATGCCAGGAATGTATCCCACTTGCATGTATAGCGTGGACAAAATGGTCACAGGACAGATCAAACAAACCCAAAGCATTCTTTGTTAATACTTACCATACATAATGCTGGACGTGTTACAAATCTGACGTGTTACACTCAAATAACTTTCTCTGCATTTCAAATTATTGTTAAAAGCTAATACTTCTATTTACTTCATACACATTGAAAAAAAAATTAGCAGAAATAGTCTTATTACTTGCTTCCTTGTAAGTAGAAGCGAAATAAGGGACTACCATAGGTTAAAGTGACAGTCAAAAGCTGGCTGCTATGTGACTGAAGTTCCTTTGTATGGACAGCAGTTGAAGATCCTGTATGAGAAAAGTTTTCCAAAGCTAAAACCAAAAACAGGGAATATTTTAAAGACAACAAACTCCACGAAAACATGTATATAACATAAATTGTGTGTTTTAATGTGCTCTACTTTTTTGTGTGGTTTTGTCTATCTCTTACGGTTTGGCACTTATACAAAATTCCATAAAATTCTTCCAGAATAGTATTTAGAAGCTATTCCAAGATAAACATTATATTTGCAAGTAAATATCTTAAATATACGAGATTTTAATCAAATTCGTTAGAGTCATTTTTAAGAAAATCTAAATTTTAGAAATTTTTTCCATGTAAAGGGTAGTTTGGGGTGTCGCATCCTTGGAAGATACCAAACTTAAATATCAAGTTTGGTTTTAACGGTCTTTTCATTTTTGAGCTATGCTGTGCACAGACATACACACATACACGCACACAGCTGGACCTTTTTCCAGAAATGCTTTTTTTTTGGATTCAGGGGGACCCAAAACATGTATTTCCGGTGAAATCCTGGTGTCGAATTTTCGGGTGCATTACAACACCTTCTCTATACACTATATACATAGTACGTGTAGAGTAAGTAGAATCTAATGTGTTACACTCACATGACTTTCTCTAGCTACTCTACAAATAAACTTCTTACGAAAGATAGTCCTTCTTTCAACACCATGCTAATCGAGATAAACATTAGCAGAATTGTATTACTTAGTTCCTTATTAGTAGACTGTAACTAGGCTAAAATTATAGTGAAATGTTTTAAAAGCTGTCGTTATGCGATTGTCATTGCAAATCGCTTCTTTGCTTGGTCAAGGGTAGAACAATAGAAAAACGGACACTTCCGTCTGAGAAAAGTAAAAGTACTTCACAATTGAAATTAATAACAAGGAATATCCGGTGTATTTTAACAGGATCTACATTTTCTAATTTTTCTAGGGATAGAGAAGTATTGTATTCCACCCAAAAATTCAATGTCGAGATTTCACCGGAAATACGTGCTTTAGGACCCCCTGAATTCAAAACAATCATTTTTAGAAATAGGACCGTGTGTGTATGTATGTATGTATGTGTGTATGTATGTATGTGTGTGGCATAGCTCAAAAAGGAACAGACCGTTAAATGCCAGACTTTGTATTTATATTTGGTATCTTCCAAGGATGCGACACAATGACTTTCAAGAAAATCGCCCCACCTCTAACTATCCTTTATATGGAAAATTTTTCGAAAAGTTTGTTTTTCTTAAAAATAGCTCTAACAATTTTGATTAAAATACCACATATTATAGCCATTTCTAGCGCACATTTAATATAGTTTGAATTTTCTGGGAATGACTTCTAAAGACCTGTTTATTCTGGATGAATTTTGCTTAATTTGACATAGCTAGTAAGCCGTAAGAGATAGACAAAAACTTACTATACAAAAAATGTAGATCTTGTTAAAATACACAAGTTATATAATACACCTTTTTTCGTGGAGCTTACCATTTTCAGGTATTCATTGTTATTATTTCAATTGTGAAGTACTTAAACTTTTCTCAGATGGAGGTGTCCGTTTTTCTTTTGTTCCACTCCTGTCCAGGCAAAGAAGCAATTTGCAATGACAATCGCATAACGACAGCCTTTTAAAACATATGACTATCACTTTATCATAGTGCATGGCCTTATTTCCATTCTGCTTATAAGGAACTAAGTAACACAATTCTGTTAATGTTTATCTCGATTAGCATGGTGTTGAAAGAAGAATTATCTTTCGTAAGAAGTTTATTTGTAGAGTAGTTAGAGAAAGTCATGTGAGTGTAACACATCAGATTTGTAAACAAAGGTCCGTGTGTCTGTGTCTGTGGACAGCATAGTCCCAAAACAAAAAGACCGCTAAATACTAAACTTGGTATTTAGGTTTAGTATCTTCCAAAGATGCGACACGAAGATTTTAAAAAAATCTCCAACCACAAACTACGCTTTACATGGAAAAATTTCGAAAAATTTGATTTTTTTTTTAAAATGGCTCTAACGATTTTGATTAAAATCCCATATATTAAAGCTATTTATATCCGAAATAAAATGTATATCTCGAATTTTCTGGGAATATCCTTGAAGACCTCTTTAGTCCGGATGAATTTTGCCGAATTTTGCTTAAGTGCTAAACCGTAAGGGATAGACAAAAACTCGCAACACAAAAAATCTCATGTGTCCCATTCACATGACTTTCTCTGCAACAAATTGTTGTTAAAAAAAACCTATGCTTCTATTTACTTCAAGCTAATCGAGAAGAAATTAGCAGAAATAGTCTTATTACTTGCTTCCTCTTAAGTAGAAGCCAAATAAGGGAGTAGCATAGGTTAAAGTGATAGTCAAAAGCTGGTTGCTATGTGACTGAAGTTCCTTTGTTTGTATGGAAGGGATTTTACAAATTACTGCATGAGAAAAGTATAAGTTTTTCAAAGTTGAAGCCAAAAAACAAGGATATCTCAAAAACGATAAATTCCACGAAGAAAATGTATATGATATAAATCTAATGTGCTCTACATTTTTTGTGTGGTGGGTTTTTGTCCATCTCTTACGGTTTAACAGTTATGCAAAATTCCGTAAAATTCATCCAGAATAAAGTAGTCCTCTATTTGTCAGATAAATATCTTTAGCATACGATATTTTAATCAAATTGTTGGAACCATTTTTGAGAAAATAAAACTTTTCGAAAAAAGTTCCATTTAAGGGTAGTTTGGGGTGGGGGGATATTCTTGAAAATCTTCGTGTAGTATCCTTGGAAGATACCAAACATAAGTACCAAGTTTGGTGTTTAAGGGTCTTTTTGTTTTCGAGCTATGCTGTCCACAGACACACACACACACACACACACACACACACACACACACACAGGGACCTCTTTTTTTATTTTTTTTCTCCAAAAATGCTTTTTCTGGATTCAGGGGGACCCAAAACGTATATTTTCGGTGAAATCTCAGTTCAAATTTTTGGGTGGAATACAATACTTTCTCTATACACTACTATATACATACGTGTAGAGAAAGTAAAAAATAATAATTTGTGACAGTGAAGCAGAAAAAGTAATATGAATGGACCTCATCAGATCTTATTTTTATTACGTAAGTTTTACTTACAAGAAACATATATGTAATTTAAATTTTTCAAAGATTTATATATACTTACCAGTGTTTCTCTGTTCCAGAAAAGAGTGTTAACAATGGCAGTTTACTTCAATAATTCCAGCATTTCGTTTTGATACTTTGTGTGTAGTGAGTTCATTGGTCCCTAAAATGTCTGCTTTATTTTATGTGATAAAAGGTACAGGTCAATATTTATTTACTTTAGTGAAATGCAAAGATTTTAGCAATTGATTAAAACGTTTTAATTCACTACTGAGTTTAAAACTAATATTATGTTGCTAGGAACGACGAAACAAATGATAGTTTATGTGGCAGTTTCGGATAAAGGGAATTTAATAACAAACCCCTAGTTTTATTTAGCGTAAGGTGACGTATATATGAAATTTATAGCATTCACAGCATGGCAGAGATTTCACTGACATTTATACCAGCTTTATAACAGTGATATTTTTTGAAGGTATAAAATTCAAACTATATTAATAATAGTTATTTCATTGCTCAAATAAAAATGATCCATGTTATGCGTATTTGAAAATATTCACATAAGAAAGTCTAGTTTTACAGTTAACGAGTTTACAAATATATCTCCCATATTGTATTTTTACCTTCTCTAGCACGTATGTACACAAATAAAATAAAAATCTGCATAATAACCAGAGGTAATATGCCAAACTTTTCCTTTCTCTACACGTAGTATATACATAGTGTATAGAGAAGGTATTGTAATGCACCCAAAAATTCAATTTTGATATTTCACCGGAAATATATGTTTTGGATAGTCCTGAATCCAAAAAAAGCATTTCTGGAAAAAGGTCAGCGTGTGTGTGTGTCTGTGTCTGTGGACAGCATAGCTTAAAAACGAAAAGATTGTTAAATACCAAACTTGGCATTTAAGTTTAGTATCTTGCAAGGAGGCGACACGAAGATTTTCAAGAAAATCCCCCCACCCTCAGCTACCCTTTATATGGAAAATTTTTCGAAAATGCTGATTTTCTTAAAAATGCATCAAACAATTTTGTTTAAATGTTGCATATTAAAGATATTTACAGGACAAATAAAATGTATATCTTAAATTTTCTGGGAATAGCCTCAGAAAACATTTTAATTCTGAATGAATTTTGCAGAAGCTTGCATAACTGGTAAACCGCAAGAGACAGACAAAAAGTTGTTTAATAGAAAAAGTAGAGCTCGTTAAATCACACAATTTATGTAATGAACATTTTTTGTTTGGTGGAGTTGATGTCGTTTTTGAATAATCCTTTTTATGTGTTTTAGCTATAAATAGCTTATACTTTCCTCATACAGGAATTTGTCAACGCCTTTCCATACAAGCAAAGGAACTTCAGTCACATAGAAACCAGCTTTTAAAACATTTGACTATCACTTTGGACATGTAGTGTGTTCCCTTATTTCCCTCCTACTTACTTGGAAGTAAGCAATAGGACGATTACTGGTAAACTTTTTCTCGATTATCATGAAGTAGATAGAAGAATAAGATTTTTAATATTATTTTGTACGGATGTAGAGAAAGTCATGTGAATGGAAAAATAATTTTTTTACTTTCTGTAGCACGTATGTACACAAATAAAATAAAAAATATATGTAAAATAACTCTTGTATCTAATTACTTAAACCAGAGCTAATATGCAAGATTTTTAATATTTGTTGAATTTATATATATGTATGTATATATATATGTGTATCATTTACATATACACTAACATAATTAGAAATATAAATATGCATGTATGTATAATGCGGATAGAGAAGGCATTGTACCAAAAAATCGGATATCGAGATGTTATCGGAGATGCGGCATGAAGATTTTCAACAAAATCCCTCCACCTCAACTATCCTTTATTTGGAAAATTTTTCAAAAATTTTGATTTTCTCAAAAGTAACGATTTTGATTAAGAATGTTTACGATATTTTAATGATAAACGAAATGTATCTCTTGAATTTTCTGGAATAGCTTCTGAAGACCTCTTAATTCTGATTGACTTCTGTATAACTTTTGTATAGCTGCTAGACCGTAAGAGATACACAGAAACTTACTCTCGTTAAAACAATGCCATACACCGTTTTATTTCGTAGACTTAACCGTTTTCGAGATATTCCGAGCCATTGGATTCAGTTTAAGATACTTAAACTTTTCTCAAACTGGAAGTCACTTCTAGCAAGCAAAGAGAACCGAAATTCAATTGTTAGTCAAACCAACTGGCTTTTAAAAGATTTGATTACCTCTTTAGGTTGTGCATTATCTTATTTCTGTTGTACTTACAAAAAAGCTAGCAATAAGACCAAAGCTGTACTGTTTATATTGATAAGCATGTTGTAGATAAAAGAATCATCTTTGTTTGTGGAACTACTAGAGAAAGTCATGTGAATGGAACAAAACGTTTTGTTTATATTATCGCTAATTAGGCAAGAACAATTATTATATTTTATATTATCCAAAACTTTTAATTTTTCAAAATGTAATATTTTTTTTATCAAAATTGGAGCACTATTTCGAAAAATCTGATGTGTCCCATTCACATGACTTTCTCTACTTCTGTGTAACAAATTATTGTTAACAAGTTTAATGTTCTATTTACTTCATGCTAATCGAGAAAAAAATAGCAGAAATATTCTTATTACTTGTTTCCTTGTAAATAGAAGCGAAATGTAGGAGTATCATAGGTTAAAGTGATAGTCAAAAGCTAGTTACTATGTGACTGAGTTCCTTTGTTTGTATGGACACGAGTTGACAAATTCCTGTATGAGAAAAGTACAAGTTTTTCAAAGCTGAAACCAAAAAACAAGGAATATCTAAAAAACGATCAACTCCTCGAAAAAAATTTGTATAACATAAATTGTGTGTTTTAATGTGCTCTACATTTTTGTGTAGTAAGTTTTTGTCCATGTCTTACGGTTTAGCAGTTATGCAAAATTCCTCCAGAATAAAGTAATCTTCAGAGGCTATTACCACAAAATTCAAGGTGTACATTTTATTTGTCAGGTAAACATCTTTAATATACGATATTTTAATCAAAATCGTTAGAGCCATTTTTGAGAAAATCAAAATTTTCGAAACTAGTTCCATGTAAAGGGTAGTTGGGGGTGGGGGATTTTCTTGAAAATCTTCAGGTGGCATCCTTGGAAGATACCAAACTTAAATACCAAGTTTGGTATTTAACGGTCTTTTCGTTTTTGAGCTATGCTGTCCACAGACACACACATACACAGACACACACGGACCTTTTTCTAAAAATTCTCTTTTTGGATTCAGGGGGACCCAAAACATATATTTCCGGTGAAACCTCGGTATGGAATTTTTGGGTGCAATACAATACCTTCTCTATACACTATATACATAGTACGTGTAGAGAAAGTAAAAAGTAATGTGTACATTTTGTTTTCTATGCTTTTGATAGGCAGTATAAACTTTTGAAACAAAATGGTGAAAAATTGCATCGTGTGGGTCACTTTCAGAAAGTCATGTGAACGGAACACATCAGAGTTTTCTGATTCTTGACGGCAAAATTTACCTCTAGTTCATTACAAGTATTTCCAACTGCATAAAGTATTAATAAAAGTCGTTGCTAAAACCCAGAAGGAGGAGTTAGTTCTTATTAATTGTTTTCCTTGAAGTTGGCTTTGATGAACTCCTAAGATCCGGACTGTCTGCTGTCAAAGAAGTTCTATTTGGATTCTAAAACCGTCTGGGCGAGTAAATCAGGAGAAATAATTCCTTAAGGCAATAAACTCCGAGGTTAACTCAAATGTTTATATCGGTGGGGTGCGCCTTTGTGAAACATGAGTCGGCTTTTCCCTAAAAATAGGCTCAGTGCTACCAACTTTGTCCCCTACAGACAGGAAGCAAGAAGCCAGGGAAGTATTGCATGACGCATAACCGCAGATTGCGCAGTTCCACTTCCGAAATCAAGGCCTCTTAAAACAGAGACTTTACTTGGTGCGTACTTACGCCTCGTAGTTCTTTAAATACCTTTTAGATGTCGTTGCCATTCTATTTACCTTCTGTACCACGCACACTGACCATATTAGTTGTAGAATATATGCATTTTATATGTTGAAAAAATCTGATGTGTTCCATTCACATTACCTTTCTCTAAATCTCTGCAACAAGTTATTGTTAAAAGCTAATGCTTCTGTTTACTTCGTGTTAAATGAGCAAAAATTAGCAGAAATATCTTATTACTTGCTTTCTTGTGAGTAGAAGCGAAATAAGGGAGTAGCATAGGTTAAAGTAGTGGTCAAAAGCTGGTAGCTATGTGACTGAAGTTGCTTTGTTTCTATGGACAGGAGTTGACAAATTCCTGTATGAGAAAAGTGCAAATTTTTTAAAGCTGAAACAAAAAAGGAATATCTCAAAAACGATCAATTCCACGAAAAACATGTATATAACATAAATTGTGAGCTTTAATGTGCTCTACAATCTTTTGTGGTAAGTTTTTGTCCATCTCTTACGGTTTAGCAGTTATGAAAATTTCGCAAAGTTCATCCAGAATAAAGTTGTCTTTAGAGGATATTACCGGAAAATTCAAGGTTTACATATTATTTGTCAGGTAAATATCTTTAATATACGATATTTTAATCAAAATCGTTAGAGTCATTTAGAAGAAAAAAGTTCCATGTAAAGGGTAGTTGGGGGTAGGGGATTTTCTTGAAAATCTTCGTGTCGCATCCTTGTAAGATACCAAATTTAAATACCAAGTTTGGTATTTAACGGTCTTTTCGTTTTTTAGGTATGCTGTCCACAGACACACACACGCACACACACACACGCGCGCGCGCGCGTACACGGACCTTTTTCCAGAAATACTTTTTTGGGATTCAGGAGAACCCAAAACATGTATTTCCGGTAAAAACTCGGTATCTAATGTTTTGGTACAATACAATACCTTCTGTATACATTATGTACATAGTACGTGTGGAGAAAGTAAAAATTCGATATGGAGATTTCAGCGGAAATGATATTTTAAAGATCCCTGAATGCAAGTAAAGGAGGCGGGTGTTCAAACAACTCGTCTCTTATGTGACACCCACGATGAATCCCAGGTGCCGCTTCTGGCAGGGTTCCTTCCGCCAATTGCCTCATCATTTCGTCTCATCTATTCACTTGCTTTCGCTGAAGGCATTGGGCTGAGTCTTCACTCTTACCAGACCCTTACCACATTTGTGGCCGCGCCGTGGCCGAGTGCTTAGATTACTCGGCTCTCCCGTGTTCGATCCCAAGTGACCCGATGTGAGATTTGTGATGGACAAAGAGGCGCAGGGGCGGATTTTCTCCGGGATTTCCTGTTCTCCCCATCACAATCCACCGGTGCTCAATCTTCATTTCCTGCGGTACCACAAGTAAAAAAAGCGGGCGTTAAATACTATAAAAAAGCAAAAAAATCTGATGTGTTCCATTCACATGACTTTCTCTACATCTCTGCAACAAATTATTGTTAAAAAGCTAATACTTCTATTTATTTCATACTAATTGAAAAAAATAGCAGAAATAGTCTTATTACTTGCTCCCTTGTAAGTAGAAGCTAAATAAGGGAGTAACATAGGCTAAAGTGACAGTCAAAAGCTGGTTGCCATGTGACTGAAGTTCCTTTGTTTGTATGGACACGAGTTGACAAATTCCTGTATGAGAAGAGTATGAGCTAAAACCAATATCTAAAATAACGATCAACTCCACTAAAAATGTATATAACATAAACTGTGTGGTTTAACGTGCTCTTCATTTTCTGTCAAGCTAACTTTTGTCTATCCCGTTCCGTCATTAGAGATTATTCCCAGAAAATACAAGATATACATTTTATTTGACAAGTGAATATCTTTAATACACGGGATTTTAATAAAAATCCTTAATGCCATTTTTGAGAGAAACCAAAATTTTCGAGAATAAAATTCATGTAAATTGTAGTTGGGGGTGGGAGGATTTTCTTGAAAATCTTCGTGTCGCCTCTTTGGAAGATACCAAACCTAAATACCAAGTTTGGTTTTTAATGGACTTTTCGTTTTTGAGCTATGCTGCCCAAAATACCACGCACACACATACACACAGACAGACATACACACGGAACTTTTTCTAAAAATGCTTTCTCTGGATTCAGGGGTTATCAAAACATGTATTTCCGGTGAAATCTCGGTATCGAAGTTTTGGGTGCAATACATTACTTTCCCTGACTGCCGTGGTCGAGTGGTCCCGGGTTCGATTCCCGTCTGGGGCGGGGAATGTTTCTCTAGCCAGAATTATTGCCTATCCCCCACAGAGTATGGAAGTTTGAATGTGAGTGTGAATGTGTACGTGTTTGAGTAAAACAAAATGATTTAAACCAACGTAAAAAAGAACCTAGACAACGAGTTGTTTCAAGTGGAAAGCCCCCCCGATAGTAGCTTAGATGTTAAAGGGGGCTATGAAACAATTAAAAAAAGAAAAATAAATACGCAAACATAAGATCACATAGTATAACGTAATTATTTTTTCTAGCCCCGTATGTATAATGTACATAGGGATAGAAAAAGTATTGTATTCCACCCAAAAATTCGATGTCGAGATTTCACCAGAAATGCATATTTAAAAGCATTTTCAGAAACAGGTGTATTGGTGGACAGAATAACTCAAAAACGAAAAGACGGTTAAATACCAAACGGTTAAATACTTCTTGGCTTTTAAGTTTGATATCTTCCAAGAATTCGACACGAAGATTTTCAAGAAAACGCCCCCACCCTTAACTACCCTTTACATGGACAAATTTTCGAAAATGTTGTTTATCTTGAAAATGGCTCTAACGATTTTGATTGAAATACCACATATTAAAGCCATCTCTATTACAAATAAAATCTCGTATATTTTGAGTTTTCTGGGAATAGCATCTAAAGACCTGTTTATTCTGGATGAATTTTGTTTAACTTGGTATAACTAGTAAACCGTAACAGGTAGACAAAAACTTACTTTACAAGAATGTAGATCTTGTTAAAATACACGTGTTATGTCAAATACAGTTTTTTCGTGGAGCTTACCGTTTTTGTGGTATTCCTTTTTATTAGTTTCAATTGTGAAGTGTTTATACTTTTCTCAGAGAGGAAGATTCCGTTTTTCTTTTGTTCTACTCCTGGCCAAGCAAAGAAGCGATTTGCAATGATAATCGCAGAACGACAGCTTTTAAAACATTTGATGTCACTTTAGCCTAGTGCATTCCCTTGGTTACATTCTACTTATAAGGAACTAAGTAATAAAATAAGAAGTTTGTAGAGTAGCTAGAGAAAGTCATGTGAGTCTTTACATGTTTTTCGTTATGTCGCTTTTATTTGCTTTGCTAGTGTTCAATAATGATAACAATAAGGAAAAATGCTACGTGCTGTCTGTCGCTTTCAAGATTTTGGGTTTTAACTGCTACAATCTACATATTAGGTAGGAAATATATTGTATTTCACCTAACAATTTAATGACGATATTTCAGCGGAAATGTATGTTTTGAGGTCCCTTGAATCCAAAAAAATTATTTCTTGCGCACCTTTTTACAATGAATATAATAGATAAATAAGATATTGTATTCCACCAAACATTCGATACGGAGATTTAATCGGCAATATAAAAATCAGAAAAAGGTCCGTGCGAGTGTGTGTATTATATGCATCTCCGTGTGTGTACTTGGTATTTAAGTTTAGCATCTTCCAAGGATGCGACACGAAGGTTTTATGGAAAATTCCCCCACTACCACTAACCCTTTACATGAAACCTTCGAAAATTATGACTTTCTCAAAAAGGCCTCTAAACGTTTTGATTAAAATATCATATGTTTAAGAAATTTTCATGGAAGTTAAAATGTGTATGTTGAATTTTCTGGGAATAGCCTCTGAAGACCTCTTCATTCTGGATGACCCGGTGCCTACAACGAAATGTTTATATAAAAACTTGGTAGAAGAATGGTTCGAGAAAGTGATGTGAATGCAACAAATGCGTATTCTAAGAGGTAGCAGTTTTATAGCACGAAACATAACCAGAGAGAAAGAAAGGGTTGTTGAAGTTGGTGCGAATACTCTGGTATATGAGTACGCCCAACAAGAATGTTCATCCTGCCTACGGTTCTGTGTAAATGGAAACACAAGGGCTCATTATAATATAAACGTGGGTAGGCAAAGCGTTCTCTCAATGGGCTAAGCTATTGCTTCCCTGCATGAGCATTTGCTCCAATATCTTAATGTCACATTAAACACTGATGCTCACATTATTATCATTAGAAAGCAAAAAATCTGACATTCACATGACTTTCTTTACAAGAAATTATTCTTAAAAGCTTATACTTCCATTTACTTCATGCTAACCAGTATAAAAGATAGCATAAATAGCCGTATTACTTGCTTCCTTGTAAGTAGAAGCAAAATAAGGGAGTACCATAGGTTAAAGTGATAATCAAAAGCTGTTCGCTATGTCACTGAAGTTCCTTTGTTTCTTTGCACCGCAGTTGACAAACTCCTGTATGAGAAAAGTATAAGTTTTAATAGCAGAAACCAAACATAAGGAATGTCTCAAAAACGACGAACTCTACGAAAAAAAAGTATATAACACAAATTGTGTGTTTTAACGCGTTCTTCATTTTTGTGTAGTGAGTTTTTGTCTATCTCTTACGGTTTAGCAGTTATTCAACATTCAGTAACATTCATCCAGAATAAACTACTCTTCAGAGGCTATTCCCAGAAAATTCAAGATATGCATTTCATTTGTCAGGTAAATATCTTTAATATACGAAATTTTAATCAAAATCTTTATAGCCAATTTTGAGAAAATTGAAAATTTCGAAAAAAGTTCCATGTAAAGGGTAGTTTGGGGTTGGGGGACTTTTCTGAAAATCTTCGTGTCGCATCCCTGGAAGGTACTAAACTTAAATACCAAGTTAGATATTTTACCGACTTTTCGTTTTTGAGTTATCCTGTTCACGGACACACTGACACACGGACCTTTTTGTAAAAATGCTTTTTTTAGATAAAGGGGACCCTAAAACATATATTTCCGGTGTAATCTCGGTATCGAATTTTTGGGTGGAGTGCAATACCTTCTCTATACACTGTGTACATAGTACGTGTAGAGAAAGTAAAAATTAATGTTTTAGAAGCTTAATATAGGCTCCTCAACTACTGTATTTGGTTGCTATAAAACTAAAACTATGATATGTTCCTTTCACATTATTTTCTCTACGCCTCTTTAACTAATTATTGTTCAAACGCTAATTACTTTCTCTATACGTGTTATGTATATAGTGTATAGAGAAGGTATTGTACGCCACCAAAAAATTCGATACCGAGATTTCACCGGAAATATATGTTTTAGGGTCCCCTGTAACCAAAAAAAGTATTTTCAGAAAAAGGTCCGTGTGTGTGTGTGTCCGTGTGTCCGTGTGTCTGTGAACAAGATAATTCAAAAACGAAAATTCGGTAACATACCAAACTTGGTATTTAAGTTTAGTATCTGCCAGGGATGCGACACGAAGATTTTGAGAAAAATCCCCCCACCCCAAACTACCCTTTACATGGACATTATTTCGAAAATTTTGTTTTTCTAAAAACTGGCTCTAACGATTTGGATTAAAATATCGTATATTAAAGATATTTACATGGCAAATAAGATGTATATTTTGAATTTTCTGGGAATAACCTCTGAAGATTACTTAATTCTCGGTAAATTTTACGGAATTTTGCATAACTGCTAAACCGTAAGAGATGGACAAAAGCTTACCACCCAAAAAATGTAGAGCACCTTAAAACACACAATTTATGTTATATACATTTTTTTCCCGGAGTTGATTATTTTTGAGATATTCCTAGTTTTTTTTTTTTTTTTTTCAGCTATAAGGACTTATAATTTTCTCATACAGGACTTTGTGAACTCGTGTCCATACAAACAAAGGAACTTCAGTCGCAGAGCAACCAGCTTTTGACTATCACTTTAATCTATGGTACTCGCTTATTTCGTTTCTACTAACAAGGAAGCAAGTAATAAGACTATTTCTGCTAATTTCTGCTCCATTAGATGAAGTAAATAGAATAATTTGTTGCAGTGATATAGAGAAGGTCATGTGAATGGAACACATCAGATTTTTTTTTATCTACTTCATGTTAACGAGATAACACTGGCAAAAACGGTCTAATTGCTTGCTTTCTTGTAAGTAGGAGAGAAATACGGCAATACGCTAGGCCAACGGTTCCCAACCGGTGTGCCCCGGCACCCTAGGGTGCCGTGTGATTGGCTAAGGGGTGCCGCGAGATATTGAGATAAACAAAACAAAACAAAAAAAAAAATACCTTCTACTGAAACCTTAAGTCTTGTAAGGTCTTGAAATAAAATAAGTCAAATCAATTACTTTCATGCACGGCATATGGTGATAGTGGTCGATTGATTTCAATAATTCAGTTATACTAGTATCCCACAGATGGCATTACAGCTATACCATGCCGAACATTCCCGAGACTACTCGCTTCCTCACGAACATTCCCGAGACTTCGACAGATGAATATATAAAAGTGTACGCCACTAGGCGCTTCCTCGCTCAGATCTCTGGGGGAGTACTTACCCTCTGAACGCCGAAAAAGGCGGTTCCGGGTTCCCCGCATGGCTTGTGGGCACCCCCGGTAACAACGGCTTTAAACCAGCCAACAGCGTAATAGCTGAACAAAGCACTCCCCCCCTCCCATAGGGAGAAGTCCATCAAAATTCACCACCATATTTAAAATAAACAAATAAATAAATAAATAAATAAACTCCAGCGGAGCAGAGGAAAGGATGCTGCTCCTGAAAATGCAACCGCTCGAGGAGCCTACCAGCGCTACCTCCTTAACACCAACACTCGAAACCTCAAACAAAACCTTAACCATCACATCCTTCCTGTGGTTAAACCCTTACCAGGGTAGGTACACAGCAACAACACCCAGGCTCACCACGAGCCTACCAGGCACGCACGCACGCACGCACGCACGCACGCACGCACGATTCCTCGCGTTGATTCACAGTGTTTAGCTATGGATAAGTTCATTGTTAAACGTAAACGCCAGGACAGTGAAAGTGAACAGTCGGCTCCTACTGCTTGCTTTAAGAAGCCAAATCTTACAGTTTCTCCCGGACCGTCGAATTCACCACATAAAGAAGACAAACGAAAGAAAAGAACATACCAGGACAGTTACTTAGCGTATGGATTTAAATGGAATAACAACGAGGAAAACCCTATCCCTGTGTGTTTAGTTTGTGGCGAAACACTTAGCAACGAGGCCATGGTACCTAGCAAACTGAAGCGGCATCTTACAACAAAGCATCCTAGTGTGTCACAGAAAAGTGTAATATATTTTTCACATATATTAGAAGGGGAGAAGAAAACAGCTGTGCGAATGGTAAAGAGAATGACCATAGGTGATACTGCTCTTGAAGCCTCATTTAAAGTAGTAGAACTGATAGCTAAAAAAAAAAAAGAAACCTCATACTCTTGGAGAGGAAATCATTGGCCCTGCATGTCAAGTTATAGTTTCAACAATACTTGGCGAAGGAGCAGCTAATCAAATTTCGAAAGTTCCTCTGTCCAACAACACAATCAGCCGCAGGATATCTGAAATGTCATGCAATATCAACGAACAAGTCACGGAGAAAATAAAAACTTATAGAACATTTGCTTTGCAAGTAGATGAGAGTCTCGATATTGGTGACAAACCGCAACTCCTTGGTTTTATCAGATATATTGATGAAAAAGATATTAGTGAATAGTTTCTGTTCTGTAGACCGCTGGAGACTACAACCACAGGCCATGATATTTTCGTTTCTATTAATTCCTATCTCAATGACCATGATCTTTCATGGAAAGACTGTTGTGGTATATGTACAGATGGTGCACCATCTATGTCTGGGAAAATTAAAGGTTTTACTGCCAGAGCTCTCAATGAAAATCCATCCATTATTATAACTCACTGTTTTCTGCATAGAGAGGCATTAGTCGTGAAAGCGTGTAATGAAGATTTTGCTGAAGTGTTTAACCAAGTTGTGAAAATGGTGAACTATATGAAGTCTCGACCTTTAAAGTGCAGAATTTTTGAACAGTTATGTCGCGCAACGGATGCAGCTCATACCTCTTTGTTACTTCACACAGAAGTAAGGTGGTTGTCGCGGGGTCGTGTATTGAACCGGTTTCTCGAACTTACAGAACAGGTAACAACTTTTTTTAAGGATGGAAATCAAGACACATTTCATGAGCTCTTACTAAGTGATTCTTGGTGTTTTGAACTGTCGTATCTGGCAGATATTTTTCATAAGCTGAATGAACTGAATGTTTCGATGCAGGATCGACATAAAACAATAATCTCCTCAACCATTAAAATGAAAGGTTTTAAAAGAAAACTTATTTCTTGGAAGTCTGGAGTTCAAAAAGGAGATTTGTCGAACTTTCCATCTCTTCTTAATGTGGCAGGAGATAAAGATCTGGGTAAACTGAAAGACCGCATTTGTGATCACTTATCAAGATTGCAAGATGCAATAGATGCGTACTTTCCAACTATTTCCACTACGAATCTCGACTGGGTTGTCTCACCATTTGATTTCGTAGATAGTGCAGAGGAAATAGATTTCACTGCTTGCGAACGAGATGAATTTATTGATCTTTGCGCTGATTCCACACTCAAAGGTAAGTTCACCAAGAGTGGGGCGTCGGTGGCTAGTTTTTGGCTTCAACGGAGAGAGGAGTACCCTAACCTAATGAAGAAAGCAATTAACGCACTTTTGCCCTTTTCAACATCCTATCTATGCGAGCAAGCCTTCTCTGCTATGGTGACAATAAAATGCAAAGCAAGAAATAGACTGAATAACCTTGAGGATGATTTGCGTGTTTCACTGTCAACTGTAAGACCCGACATCACATATCTGTGCTCTAAGCATCAATCACAAGTTTCACATTAATCATTAATCGAACAAAATTTATTGATGTATTTTTACTCAGTGATTGTAGTAAAGTTTACTGTATTATGTTATGGTGTACGTTATTATTATATCATATTTCAATAAATTAACATATTAAGCTTAATTTTCTTTTAATTCAAGGAAGGGTGCCCCTAGTGTTTAATGTTATTCCCAAGGATGCCGTGAACTTCAAAAGGTTGGAAAACACTGCGCTAGGCTAAAGCGATAGTCAAATGTTTTAAAAGCTGATTGCTATATTGAGGTTCGGTTCCCTTTCATTGGACCCGTTTGAGAAAAATTAGGTAGTTTCAAATTGTAAGCAATAACGAAAACGGTCAAAGAAAGACTATATGACATATATTATGTATTCTAGTGGGGTCTACTTTTTACTTTCTCTACACGTACTATGTACATAGTGTATAGGGAAGGTATTGTAATGCACCCAAAAATTCCATACCGAGATTTCACCGGAAATACTTGTTTTACATCCTCCTTAATCCAAAAGAAGTATTTTTAGAAAAATGACGGTGTGCGTGTTTGTCTGCCGTCTGCCTGTGTGTATGTGTGTGTGTGTGTGTGTGTGTGTGTGTGTGTGTGTGTGTGTGTGTGTGACTGTGGGCAGCATAGCTCAAAAACGAAAAGACCCTTAAAAACCAAACTTGGTATTTAAGTTTGGTATATTCCAAGGATGCGACACGAAGATTTTCAAGAAAATCCTCCACCCCTTACTACCCTTTACATAGATCTTTTTTTTAAATGTTTTATTTTCCCAAAAATGGCTCTATGGATTTGATTAAAATAACGTATGTTAAAGATATTTACACGACAAATAAAATGTACATCTTGAATTTTCTGGAAATAGCCTCTGAAGATTACTTTATTATTGATGAATTTCACGGAATGTCTTTATACTTCGTTGTAAGTAGAAGGGAAATAAGTGAGTACCAAAGTCAAATGTTTTAAAAGCTGGTTACTAGGTGCTTGGTGTAGCTTTATTTATATTGACAAGAGTCGACGAATTCCCGCATTTAAAAATGAAACTAATAACAAGGAATATCTCAAAAACTGTCAACTCCACGAAAAAAATGTACCTAACATAAATAGAGTGTTTTAACCAGTTCTACATTTTTGTGTAGTAAGTTCTTCTCTATCTCTTATGGTTTACCAGTTATGTCAAATTCCGCAAAATTCATTCACAATAAAGATGTCTTCAGAGGCTATTCCCAGAAAATTCAAGATATACATTTTATTTTTCATGTAAATATCTTTAATAAACGATATTTTAATCAAAATCTTTACAGCTATTTTAGAGAAAATAAAAATTTTCGAAAAAAAGTTCCATGTAAAGGTAGTTTGGGGGGGGGGTCTCAAATTCTTAGTGTGACATCCCTGGAAGATATTAAACTTAAATACAAAGTTGGTTATTTTACCGACTTATCGTTTTGAGTTATTATGTTCACAGGGACACGGTCACACACAGACCTTTTTTTCTGATAATAGTATTACTTTCTCTATATGTACTATGTACATAGTGTGTAGAGAAGGTATTGTACTCCACCAAAAAATTCGATACCGAGATTTCACCGGAAATATATGTTTTAGGGTCCCCTGTATCCAAAATAAGTATTTTCAGAAAAAGGTCCGTGTGTGTCCGTGTGTCTGTGAACACGATAACTCAAAAACTAAAAGTCGGTAAAATACAAAACTTGGTATTTAAGTTAAGTATCTTCCGGGAATGCGACACGAAGATTTTGAGAAAAATCACCCCACCCCAAAATGCCCTTTACATGGAACTTTTTTCGAAAATTTTGAATTTCTAAAAAATGGCTGTAACGATTTTGATTAAAATATCGTATATTAAAGTTATTTACCTGACAAATAATATGTATGTCTTGAATTTTCTGGGAATAGCCTCTGAAGACTATTCTATTCTGGGTCAATTTTACGGAATCTTGCATAACTGCTAAACCGTAAGAGATCGACAAAAACTTACCACACAACAAATGTAGAACACTTTAAAACACACAATTTATGTTATATACATATTTTTCGTGGAGTTGATTGTTTTTGAGATATTCCTTATTTTTGGTTTCTGCTATAAAAAACTTATACTTTTCTCATACAGACTTTGTGAACTCGTGTCCATACAAACAAAGGAACTTCAGTCACATAGCAACCAGCTTTTGACTGTCACTTTAACCTATGGTACTCCCTTATTTCGCTTCTACTTACAAGGAAGCAAGTGATAAGACTATTTCAGCTAATTTTTTGTCGATTAGATGAAGTAAATAGAATAATGTGTTGCAGTGATATAGAGAAAGTCATGAGAATGGAACACATCAGATTTTTTTTTGGATACAGGGGACCCTATAACGTCTATTTCCGGTGAAATCTCGGTATCGAATTTTTGGGTGGGGTGCAATACCTTCTCTATACATTGTACGTTTAGAGAAAGTCAAAATGATAATATTTTCTGCTGCATGAGAATGTTTGCTAATAACAAAGACTAACATGCAGTTATTGAAAATGTGGCGTTGTTTCAGAATCAGATGAAACTCCCCAACGGAAGTAGAAGATGGCTTTTAGTAATTCTTGGTTATGAATAACGAATTTTAACGAGCGGTTCTACAATTAATACCAGTAGAGCGAATTGCAGCTTTGTGTGGCTTAAAAAAAATAAAAATAAAATAAAAAAGCGAATGCTAAACCATGCTGCAACCACCCCTTTCCGTTTTAGTGGAAATTAAAATGCACAAGCATTAATTACGTATTTCATTTATTGCGCATTTTATAATCATTAGAGTGGTGAAAACCCGTCACTTGAAACATGTCCGTGTGTGTTTGAAGAACGCCGCTATTGTATAATTGCTGAAATCAGCTTTATTATTATTATTATTATTATTATTATTATTATTATTATTATTATTATTTTGTGCACTCATTACGTTGCTAAAGGGTTTTTATATCTAGTAGTTACACTAAATGTTAACAACGAATGACAATGATAATAATTGATTCGCAGGATAAGACACGTCCAATTAATTTGGAGCTGTTTTTATTTATGTTTATTTTGGTTCGTTTTTATCCTCCTCTATGGAACGGTTTTTGCTGTATATATACTATATATCAGATCAATTACTGCATACCTTGTCAACTGACGTTTAACGGCCGCTGTACTAGCTTTTTCCTCTCTCCGTGTCATTCGTTGGCATCGCTACGCGGCATGATATGAAAGGCAACATTCTATAAACACAGGCAATGCGACGTATATTTGTACGAAAATTTTCATAATAAACCTTAATAAGTCAAATCAGATGCAGCTTTGGAAGCTCGAACCTGGCGAAGGGTGATGGATGTTTTTCGGACGCAATAATCCTTAGAATGGCTTCCTTCGGAAGGGCAGTAAAGCTGCTGGTCCCCTGTAATGCTTATTCCCAAATAAAATATCCACTTTCCTTGAAAGAAGAAAGTTTCTGGGCAAAATTGCGCTATTTTTCGAGTCCACAAGTCATGATTTCACCGACAGTGCCATCTATGGGCGACAAATCGATCCGTCAACACCATAGAGCATAGCGGCGAACTCACGAACTAGAAACTCAAACATGATCAAGCAAACGTCGTAACGATTCATTATGCTCCATTTAGAAACTACAGGAAATTAACTAACTTGGTACATAGTACATAGGTACAGAAGATATTGCATTCCACCCAAAAATTTGATGCCAAGATTTCACTGAAATATGGTACGTTGTATAAAAAAAAACTTTCAGAAAAATAGTCCGTGTGCACATATGGCTATACAATAACTCAAAAACGAAAAATCGGTTAATATACCAAACCTGTTATTTAGGTTTAGTATCTCCCAAGTTCTTACTAGAACATCCCCCAACCCCAAATACCCTTACATAGAACATTTTTTCGATTTTCTCATAAATGGCTGAAATGATTTTGATTAAAATACTACCTAATCAAGATATGTACACGACAAATAAAATGTATATCTTAGATTTTTTAGAAACTGCCTCTAATTCTGGATGATTTTTGTATGCCTTGTAAAGCTTAAGATATAGATATAATCTTAGTGCACAAAACACGAAGATCTCCTCAAAACACACACTCATGTACCTTACCTTTTTCCGCTAACCGTTTCTGAGATATTCCTTGTTATTGGTTTTAAATTTAAAATACATTTTTCTCAAGCAGAATCAACCGTGCTTCTTTTGTGTTACTCCTTGCCACGCAAACAGAACGGAATTTAAATGAAAATATTTGACTATCGCTTTCCCTCCTACTTACAAGGAATCAAGTAATGTTTATCTCGATTGGCATGTTGTAGATAAAAGAACATTCTTTTGTACGAAAAATGTGTGTATTGAACACTATATAAATTTGGGTGAATGAAACATCAAAAAATTTTACTTTCTCTACTCGAACTATGTACATAGTGTATAGAGAAGGAATTGTATTCCACTCAAAAATTGATACTGAGATTTCACAATATATGTTTTGGGTCCCCCTGAATCAAAAAAAAATTTTTTTTTTGGAAAAAGGTCCGTGTGTGTCGGTGAACAGCATAGCTCAAAAACGAACAGACCGTTAAATACCATACTTGGTATTTAAGTTTGGTATCTTCCAAGGATGTGACACAAAGCTTTTCAAGAAAATCCCCCCACCCACAACTACCCTTTACATGGAATTTTTTTTCAGAATTTTTTATTTTCTCAAAAATGACTCAAACGATTTTGATTAAAATATCGTATATTAAAGATATTTACGTCACAAATAAAATGTATATCTTGAATTTTCTGGTAATAGCTTCTCAAGACTACTTTATTCTGGATGAATTTTATGGAATTTTGCATAACTGCTAAACGTAAGAGATAGACAAAATCTTACCACACAAAAAATGTTGAGCACATTAAAATACACACTTTATGTCATATACATTTTTTAAAGACATTCCGTGTTTTTGTTTTCAGCTTTGAAAAACATACTTTTCTCATACAGGAATTTGTCATCTCCTGTCCATATAACAAAAGAACCTCAGTCACATAGCAACCAGCTTTTGACTATCACTTTAACCTATGGTAGTACCTTATTTCGCTTCTACTTATAAGGAAGCAAGTAATAAATATATTTCTGCTATTTTTTTCTTAATTAGCATGAAGTAAATAGAAGCAGAAGTTTTTAAACAACAATTTGTTGCAGAGATGTGGAGAAAGTCATGTGAATGGAACACATGTGATTTTTCCTGTTTGTGTCATGCAGTTTTTATAGAACACAAGCAGATTTAGTACTGGTCATGCAAGGCGCTTGGGATTTTGCATGCAATGAAAACGTAAATGTATACTGAAAGATTATCACGATTAAGAAGTACACCGTGGTTTAGTGGTCAGCGGGTTCGATTCCCGGCTTGGGCGGCAAATTTTTCTTTAAACAGAATTATTCCCTATACTGGAAGTATATACAGGAAGTTTCAAAACGACACCAAATGAAGATGTGGACCTGGTTAGTCATATGATACCTGAATTCGGCACATACAAAAACTGTCATAAAATCACCATGGATTAGGCAGTCGTACATAACCAAATGGCCCACTCCGAGAGAGATGCCGGTTGGTAGCGAAGGTCCCAGTCACGTGGTGAAGGTGTGGTTTGATAGTCACGCCGGCGCGGGACAGGTCACCTTAGTAATGGAAAACATAGCTATTGGGTTTTGTTATGTTTCAAATAACACGTTCTGAGGTTGCTTACGTGGCGTACGATAACCATTGTTCCTTCGCTGCCTAATCCCAAAAGTGTGCGATTTTTAAACACACAAACTTTAAATAGAAGAGTTTGAAAGTTGCGACATCAAGTTTCGGAGAAGTCAAAGTGTAGGCTAATCTTCGTTTGACACGGCCTGTGTGTGAGAGTGGATATGTGTGTGTTTGAGGAAAATAAAACGATTTAAACCCAACGAAAAGAACCTATAGACAACGAGTTGTTTCTAATGCAAAGCCTCCGATATGACCTTACATGTTAAAGTGGCTATATAAATAGAATAATACCGCTTGGGTAGTGTGGCGGTAGCGTGTCTACCTCACATTCAACAGGTCGCGAGTTCGAGGGTGAGTTACCCGATAAGGTTTTTTTCGGGGTTTTCCCTTATCCTGAGAAGACGAATGTCTAGTAACTTTGAGCTCCGTGGGTTCCGAGATCATTTGAGCAGCACTTCACCAATTTCATTCATCGCCCGATATGTCCAACCAGGTTAAAGGATATTAAGCTACCAAAAATTTAAAAAAAAAAAAAAAATAGTAATAAATAAATAAATAAAAAATAAAGAAAATACGTTTTTGTAAGAGTAGTTTTAGAAGAAGTACAGAAGTTGTGTGAATAAAAAGTCCTAAAAGGAATAAAATAAATGCAGAAATATAACTAATAGAACTATTAATATTGATATTGGTGGGTTTAATTTTAATTTGAGGAATTCAAACTTTTAATTGGGAAGAAGAAACTTAATAAAGGATCTACATTTCTTTTCATTTCTACATTCTCAGAACATGACTCTATTTTTACTTTCTCTATACACACGTACATAGTGTGTATAGAGTAGGTATTGCACTCCACCAAAAGATTCGATACCGAGATTTCACCGGAAATATATGTTTTAGGGTCCCTGTATCCAAAAAAAAGTATTTTCAGAAAAAGTCCGTCTGTGTGTGTCCGTGTGTCTGTGAACACGATAGCCAAAAAAGTCGATAACACACCAAACTTGGTATTTAAGTTTAGTATCTTCCAGGAATGCGACACGAAGATTTTGAGAAAAATCTCCCCACCCCCAACTACCCTTTATATGGAACCTTTTTCGGAAATTTTGATTTTCTCAAAAATGGCTCTAACGTTTTTGATTAAAATACCACATACTAAAGACATTTACCTGACAAATAAAATGTATATCTTGAATTTTCTGGGAATAGCCTCTGAAGAGTAGTTTATTCTGGATGAATTTTACGGAATTTTGAATAACTGCTAAACCTTAAGGATGGACAAAAACTTACTACACAAAAAATGATGCGCAGATTAAAACACACACTTTATGTCATATACCTTTTTTTTTAGACATTCCTTGTTTTTTTTTTTTTTTTTTCAATTTTGAAAAACACTTTTGTCATATAGGGATTTGTCATCTCCTGTCCATACAAACAAAGGAACTTCAGTCACATAGCAACCAGCTTTTGACTACTGTGGTAAGCGTGAAGTAAATAGAAGTATACGCTTTTTAAGAATAAATTGTTGCAGGGACATAGAGAAAGTCATGTGAATGGTACACAACAGGTTTTTAGGAAAGATGTTGAGCGAATCTATACTCTTTGTAAGCTGTGTTGTGCAGGAGAGAGGCACAATTAATTCAATTGAAGGCCTCAACGTCGGCAGTCACTTCCGGATCTTTTGTTTCTTCACCTTTTGTGCTTTAAGTACGAGTGTTTGTAGGCAGCTGTGGTTTCTTGGTTCAATAACCATTCAAGACGACGCAGCCACAATACTGAATACCTACCAAGACGTCTTAATTTCAGTGCGCATGTCAAAGTCACGTCAGTCTTATGTTTGTACACAACGACATCTTTTGTGTTGTCATTATTTGGGATTTTCACATCACTGATTCACATAAACCAGCCCTATTCCCTTCATCTGCTGTGGTTATTCACTGCGGCAGATCTAACAGAATCTAGATCCCGGCTGGAATAGAATTTAAGGCGCAAGAACAAAGTATACTTAAAAACTGATACGTTCCATTCACAACACGTTCTATACATATCTGTAACAAATTATTATAATTATTCTTTTCTTTCTAATCCAGAAAAAATTAGCCGCAATAGTCTTATTACTTGCTTCCTTGTAAGTAGAAGGCAAATTAGGGAGTACCATAGGTTAAAATGATAGTCAAAAGCTGGTTGCAATATGATTAAAGTTCCTTTGTATGGACACATTCCTGTAAGAGAAATGTATACATTTTTCAAAGCTGAAACCAAAAGCAAGGAATATCTCAAACACAATCAACTCTACGAAAAAAATGTATATGTGTTTTAACGTGCTCTACATTTTTTGTGTGGTAAGTTTTTGTCCATCTCTTATGATTTAGCAGTTATGCAAAATTCCGTAACATTCATCCAGAATAAAGTAGTCTTCAGAGGCTATTCCCAAAAAATTCAAGATATACATTTTATTTGTCATGTAAATAATCTTTAGTATACGGTATTTTAATCAAAATCGTTAGAGCCATTTTTGAGAAAATCAAAATTTTCGAAAAATGTTCTATGTAAAGGGTAGTTGGGGTGGGATATTTTCTTGAAAATTCATTTTTGAGTTATACTGTCCATTTTTTGGTAGTGTTAGCACCCGCTTTAACTACATATGGCACCGCAGGCGGTGACACTGATGATACATGAATGAAGATCGAGCCCCGGTGGAATGCGATGGCAGGGAAAACGGAGAACCCGGAGAAAACCCGCCCCAGCGCCCCTTGTCCACCACAAATCTCACATGCGGTCGTTTGGGATCGAACCCGGGCCGTCTAGGTGAGAGGCGAGTGGTCTGACCACTCGGCCATGGTGCGCCTATACTGTCCACACACACGGACCGTTTTCCAAAAATGCCTCCTTTTGGACCCAAAACATGTATTTCCGGCGAAATCTTGGTATCGAGAATTTGTTGCATTACAATAACTTCTGTATACACTATGTACATAGTACGTGTAGAGAAAGTAAAAATCTCACCTGAGTTTCTATAGCTGTTGCGGAAACAACTTTTCTTACAAAAAATTATATATATATATATATATATATATATATATATATATATGTTAATGAAGGAAAAGTCTAGCAGCAGTTATCTTATTGCTTACTTCCTTTTAGTAGAAAGGAAATAAAGGAATACCATAGATTATATGGATAGTTGAAATGTTTTAAAATCTGGTCATTGAAACCAATAACGGTTACTTGTATTACAAAAATGTAAAGGACATAATTTGTCTGTTTGACAAGATACATTTTGTGTGCAGTAAGGTTTCGTCTATCTCCTAGGTTTACCAGTTACCTATAAAAATTCGGCAACATTCATTCAGAATAAAAAGGTCTTCAGAGGTTATTCCTAGAAAATTCAAAATATACATTTTATTCGTCGTGCAAGTAACTTTAATATACGATATTTTAATGAAAATCGTTAGAGCCATTTTTGAGAAAATCAAAATTTTCGAAAAAAGTTCCATGTGAAGGGTATTTGGGTGAGGGGGGATTTTCTTAAAAATGTTCGTGTTGTATCCTTGGAAGATACCGAACTTAAACACCAAGTTTGGTATTCAACAGGTGTATCTTGAGCTACTGCTGAACGGTATCAGTGGGATGGTAGAAGCAGCTCTGTCGGTGTGAAGGTCTGCGGCATGAATGGAAGCTGGATGAATCAATATGTATGGTACGCGTGTAGTACAACCTCTGAACTGCATGGCGACTTCAGGAATGCTGTCATACTTCTTCACTAGCGTGCAGTGGTGGATTCTTCTTTCCAAACCTGTTTGCCTTCTGTCCACGAATTCATGGTTGTCATCAAACATCCGTAGCGAAACAAGTGGCAATGAAGTTCGTAAAATCCACATATATAAGCTATTTTTACTTTCTGTACACGTACTGTTCTACCTTTCTGTGTGTATATGTGTACCAAACTTGATATTTAGGTTTGATATCTTCCAAGGAAGCGACACGAAGATTTTCAAAAAAATTCCCCCACCCTCCACTACCCATTACATGAAACTTTTTTCGAAAATTTTGATTTTCTAAAAAATGGGTCTAACGATTTTGATTAAAAGTTGTTTATTAAACACATTTACCTGACAAATAAAATGTCAATTTTCTACTTTATTCTGGATGAATTTTACGGAATGTTGCAAAACTGGTAAACCGTAAGAGATGGACAAAAACTTACCACACAAAAACTGTAGAGCACGTTAGAACACACAATTTATGTAATATACATTTTTTTCGTGGAGTTAATCGTTTTTAGATATTCCTTACTTTTGGTTTCAGCTTTAGAAAACTTATACTTTTCTCATAGAGGAATTTATTTGTCAACTTCAGTCACATAACAACCAGCTTTTGACTATCACTTTAACCTATGGCACTCCCTTATTTCGCTTCTACTTACAAGGAAGCAAGTAATAAGACTATTCCTGCTATTTTTTCTCGATTAGCATGAAGTAAATAGAAACAAACTTTTTAATAATATTTTTGCAGAGATGTAGAAAAAATCATTTGAATGGAACATATTAGAGTTTCTTCATACATGTTTCAAAATTCTAGCTAAAATGATAAGTTTAATAATAATTTGATATTCCCTAAATTTATTGTTCTAATAAAATGCCCCACAAGTTTGGTTTTGCAGTAAATTAACTTCATAATAGAATACCAGATATTTTAACTTTCTCTAGCACGTATGCGCAATGTACATAGCAAATAGAGAAAGTATTTTACTACACCCAGGTATTCGATACCGAGATTTTACCGGAAATACATGTTTTGTGGGGTCCCTAAATAAAAAAAAATCCTTTTAGAAAAATGTGCTGTGTGAGTGCGAGCGTGTGTGTGTGTAGGCAGCATAGCTCGAAAACGACAAGACCGTAAATACCAAAATTGTTTATTATATTCCAAGGATGATTTCAGGAAAATCCTCCCACCATAAACTACCCTTTATATGGGTTTTTTTTTAATTTTATTTTTCTTAAAATGGTTCTATTTTGATAGCAATACCTTATATTAAAGATATATACATAACAATTAAAACGTATATTTTGAATTTTCTGGAAATAGCCTCTGAAGACCTCTTTATTTTGGATGGATTTTGCATAGCTGGTAAACATACTACACAAAGAATTAGATACAGTTAAAACTCATTATTTAGGTCCTATACTTTTTAGGTAGAGTAGACCGTTTACGATATATTTCTTGTTATTGTTCAATTATAAGCTATATAACTTTTGTCAAACGGGAAGTCACGTTTTGTTTCATCTCTCTTAGTTTTACTGCTGCTATGCAAAGAGAATCGAACTTCAATTGTTTCAGACAGCGGCGACCAACCTTTAAAAGATTTGACTATCGGTTTAACCTATGTAATGTATTCTTTATTTCCCTTCTGCTTACAATGAAGCAAGTAATAAGACCATTTCTGTTAATGTTTGATGACACCAAAAGAATAATCTTTTATAACAATAATTTGTATGTGGAACAGTGGAGTAGTGTAGATGTGTCGTAGGATTGTCTATACTGCTGCCATTTATTGGCTTTGTGTACATCAGACCGCAGGAGGATATGACAGTAATTACTCCGGGCAGCCGGAACCGAACGGCGGGATTAAGCCACTCAAGAGAGTCCCTTACAGTTTCCAAGCAGTTCTTCATCTCGACACGGGGAGCGTTAAGGTTCGAACGCTCCTGAGTCTACAGACGAATTCGAACGCAATCTCCCCGTCAAGAGCTGATTTCCCAAAGCGCAGTCACCTCCATGTGATGGTGCCACCACTACAGTACTCGCCAATACCTTGAAAGAGAAACCTCCTAGTGACCCAGGAAAAAACCCGATCCCACGATCTCCCGAATGCCAGTCCCAGACGAAACGCTTGGTACAAGTCATGATAATGGAACACATCAGATATTTTAGAATCATCATTAAGGCCTGTCAGATTTCTAGGTCATGGATACGTGATATAAAACTTTTTACAGTGTAACATAGCATCTTTGGTCACATCTAGCTGTGATAAAAGTTATACCTGCCATCACTATTTTGATCTCATATGTGACAATTGGTCAACGACTACAACTAAGCTGCTCATTTCTTATTATTAATTACATGAGCTCTTCTATAATTTAAAACACAAAGTTTATAACAACAAAAACAAAATACTGTAAATGCGAGGGCCGTTTTTTTTTTTCCCCAACCTCCGATAGGCTATAAATAAAAGCCAAGTGCATAGAAAACAATTATTTTATTACTGAAAGTTTTGTACACTTATGGTTACTTTTCAACATAATCACCGAAAAGGTTGAGACATTTATCGTATCTGTGCACACGTTTTGCAATACCCGCTTCAAAAAATGTTGCTGCCAATGATTTCAAATGAGCACTGACGTTGTTTTGAAGATCTTCGTTGGTTTGAAAGTGCTGCCCTCCTAGCCACGTCTTCAGTCCAGGGAAAAGGTGAAAGTCGCTGGGTGCCAGGTCAGGACTGTACGGCGGATGATCGAAAATGCCCCATTGAAATTGTTCAAGGAGCCGATGGGTTGTGGCATCAGTGTGTGGACGAGCGTTGCCATGGATCAACACAATTCTTGAAGTCAGCATTCCTCTTCGTTTGTTTTGAATGACTCTACGCAAACAAAGTACGAAGATCTTCAAAACAACGTCACTGCTCATTTGAAATCATTGGCGGCAATATTTTTTGAAGTGGGTATTGCAAAGCTTGTGCACAGGTTCGATAGATGTCTCAACCTTTTCGGTGATTATGTTGAAAAGTAACCATAAGTGTACAAAACTTTTAGTAATAAAATAATTCTTTTTTTTTTTTTTTTTTAAGTTTCGAGTGGAGGGGAAAAATCCACCTTAAGGACTGACCCGGGCAAGCCCGGAGTGTCGGGGTCTCCCATGTGGGCATACCGACTAAAAAACCCCTCCACCGGTATTAGAAGGAAGTAAGGAGAGGCGGTACCGCATGATTGCACCCGCGGATTCAAGGTGATAATTTAACTGACTGTAGGTTGCAGTCAGAGGGGTGAAATGAGGACCGGGAGACAGACTTGACCGAGGCCCAGACTGTCACCGCGGAATATTCAGGGAGAGGAGTAGAGGAATTAGAGGGTGAGGGATTGAGTTGGAGCTAGTGTTGGTTCTTCTCCAGTTGTAGCTGCCGTGAACGAAGAATCCAAGACTCAGGTCCGGGTCTTGTAACAGCCCCGCTGTGTGATTGGCCCCTGGAGTGGGGCCGTTCGGCGGAGTGGAGCTGCTGCGGCTGGAGGTCCTGCTGAGGCTGTGGCTGAACACTAGCCATCCGGCTGGACAGCTCAGCGATGGTGGACTGTAGTGTGGCGATGGCGGCGGTGGTGGCAGCTTGAAGGTCCTGTACCTTTTCAGTGATGACACTGCACAGCTCTTCAAGGGCAGCTAAACGGGCGCCGACGTTCAAGATCTCCGCGTGGAGATCCTGAATGGCGTCCCGTGTCGCTGCGTCTATCGAGGGTGCAGGTGGTGTGGTGTCGATAATGGTCGGGCGGGTGGTGGTAGTGGTCTGCTCCTGGGGTAGAGAGGGCACTGGGTTTGCCCGGTGAAGTGTCCTGTGCCACGACAGGTGGCACAGAACCGGCGGCGACGGCGGAGATCGTGCCCAGTGCACTCGGTGGTGGTGGTGTTGGTACCACAGTAGTGGCATCTCGGTGGCGAAGAGCAGATTTCAGCTGTGTGACCGTAAGCACAGCAGCGTCGGCAGGGCCGATGGCGCTCCTGTCGGCTAGCCTCGACGACCAGAAGTCACCCTAATAAGGGCAACCCTGATGCAAAGGCGGCTTCCAGGTCCGCCTGGTCCTGTAACTCCAGACGAACGAGCGGCGTTGGCCCCCGGTCGCAGTATATGCGGGTGGCCCTCAAGCAAGAAGACCACCGCGACTGCACGGCGGTGAGCAGATGCCGGGTGGAAAGGTCCCTAGGGACCCCCCGTACCACAGCACTGAACCGGGGTGGCGGCGTCGTGGAGCTGGGTGGAGACGTCGGTGGCAGCGGTGAGGGCGGCAACTGCTGCTGCAGTTGCGGCGAGACTGCGGTGGCGGTCGGCGGCGAAACAGGGCTTGCCGCGACCAATGGCTTCAGAGATGCTGCCTCCTCGGCGGCTGCCGGGGAAGAGGCGACGGTTGCTGCCTTAGCAGCTGCGGCTCTGCGGAGTTTCTTCTTTGCCATGTGTACAGCTCGAAGTTCAAGCTCCGAATCCGACCTTTCTTTTCTATGAACTTGTCTTTTATTTATAGCCTATCGGAGGTTGAAAAAAAAATTGGCCCTCGTAAAATACGCCATTGTTTTAAGAGTTAATTTTTTGGTCCGTTGTGTGCACTTAAACACTCTTCTGTGGGTCCATCATTGTTTATCTTTCCACTGATTAACATTGTACTGTACACTTATGTACGGATGTAGCCCTCTCCTTCTGTGTTTCGCTGTGGAGGTTCATCTGTTGCCGAGTGTTTTCTTGAGATCGTCTGACCATCTTGTTCCTTGAGGTCCCGCTCATCTTCGGCCTGTGGGTCCATCATTGGGGTCTTGTCCCAGGATGTGTAGCTTCTAGTCTATGTTGCGTGTGTTATTTGTGTTCGTCCTCTAATTATGTCGTTCCTAATCCTGTCTCTCAGTTCCATTTTCATATTGTTTTTCTATTCTTTTTTTGCTGTGCTCCAGGATTGTGAGCCATATATCAAGAGGCAAGAACTTTAATGCCCAGAACTTTGACCATGCGGTGGACATTCTTCTCGTGATTTCATTGTTTTCTATGAACTTTTCTTTTATTAAAGCATATCGGAAGTTGAAAAAAACAGCCCTGGTATTATAGGGAATATCAGTTTATTTGAAACAAATTCCAAACGAAGCCATCTCTCCAAGGAGAGAAGTCCGTGCTCCTAGGGGACATTATGGCTTAATACTAATATACCCACCAGCTTTTAACGTGTTCACATCATGTGATCAAAGCTTTTATCACATTCTGTGACAGGCCTGAGGAATGCACGCTTTCTCAGAATCAGAATTCACCTGATCGTCACATCCATGTAGTGGCCGCCACTGCACGTGCAGCCCATCCCTTGAGATGAGTCACTCGTTCGTGTCCCAGTGGTTAATTGTGGTTTCCATACATGCGGTTACTGATTGAGTGTTACATACTTCTTATACATTAGGGGGGGGCGGCAGGAATGTGCAATAAAGCGGGTATTAGTGCACAGTGGACCAGAGATATTTTCAACTGCTTGTCAATTATATGGGTCATCAGTTTAAGCGACTCTGGCAGTAAACTTTTGACTATATCGATCATCATCATCATCATCATCATCATCAACTTAATGGCTTGGGCCAGTTGACCCGTTTCGTTCCCCATTGGAACTTATGGCAGATGATCTCTCCAACTTTCTCTACACGTACTATGTAGATAGTGTATAGTGAACGTGTTGCATTCTACCCAAAAATCTGATGTGTTCCTTTCACATGACATTCTCTACATCTCTGCAATAAATTATTGTTAAAAAGCTTATACTTCTATTTACTTCATGATAAACGAAAGAAATTAGCAGAAATATTCTTATTATTTGCTTTCTTGAAAGTAGAAACGAAATAACGGAGTGCCATAGGTTAAAAGTGATATTCAAAAGCTGTTTGCTATGTGACTGAAGCTCCTTTGATTGTATGAACAGGAGTTGACAAATTTTAAAGCTGAAACCAAAAACAAGGAATATCTAAAAAACGACCAACTCCACGAAAAAAATGCATATAGCATAAATGATGTGTTTTAACCTGCTCTGCATTTTTTGTGTGGTAAGTTTTCATCCATCTCTTACGGTTTAACAGTTATGCAAAGTTCCGGAAATATATACAGAATAAAGTAGTGTTCAGAGGTTTTTCCCACAAAATTCAAGATAGACAGTTTATTTTCCAGGTAAATATGTTTAATATACGATATTTTAATCAATATCGTTAGAGCTATTTTTAAGAAAATCAAACTTTTCAAAAACAACTCCATGCAAAGGGTAATTTGGGGTGGCGGGATTTTTCTCAAAATCTTCGTGTCGCATCCCTAGAAGATACCAAACTGAAATACCAAGTTTGGTATTCCACGGTCTTTTCGTCTTTGAGCTATGCTGTCCACAGTCACATAGACAGACAGACACACACGGACGTTTTTGTAAAAATGCTTTTTTTTTTTGGATTCAGGGAGACCTAAAACATATATTTCCAGTGAAATCTCGGTATCAGATTTTTGGGTGGAATGCAATACATTCTGTATACACTATGTACATACTACGTGTAGATAAAGTGAATGGATACCATGATTTTACCGGAAATAGCGATTTAAGGTCCCTTGTATAAAAAAAAAAACATTTTTAGAAAAAGTTGCGAGTGTGTGTGTGTATGATTTGTTGTTGTTGTGTTTAACGCCCGCTTTAACTACTTATGGGATTGAACCCGACCCTCTAGGTGAGAGGCGAGTGGTCTAACCAATTGGTCACACAGCCGCCGAGTGGTTAGACCACTCGCCTCTCACCTAAACGGCCTGGGTTCGATCCCAAGCAACCGCATGTGAGATTTGTGGTGGACAAAGCGACGCAAGGGCGGGTTTGCTCCGGGTTCTCCGGTTTCCCCCGCCGTCTCATTCCGCCGGTGCTCCATCTTCATTCATGTATCATCAGTGTCACCGCCTGCGGTGCCATAAGTAGTTAAAGCGGGCGTTAAACACTACAAAAAACAAATTCAGTCACGGGTGTGTGTTTGTGTGTTTCCGCGTGTCTGTAAACACGATAACTCAACAACGAAAATTCTGTAAAATACCAAACTTGGTATATAAGTTTAACATCTTCCAAGAATGCGACACGAAGATTTTGAGAAAAATCCCCCAACCCCAAACTACCCTTTACGTGGAAAAATTTTCGATTTTTTTTTTCAAAAATGGCTCTAATGGTTTTCATTAAAATACCGTAGGTATATTAAAGATGTTTCACATCTATATGTGAATTTCTGGGAATAGCCTATGAAGATTTCTTTATTCTGGAGGATGAGTTTTGCTGAATTGTACAATAAGGGATAAACAAAAGTTACAAAACATGTAGATCTCGTTGAAACACACAATGTACGTCACAGACTTGACCAATTTTGAGATGTTGCTTACTATTGTTGGTTTCAGTTTTAAAATAATTATACTGCTTGTCATACAAATAAAGGAACTGTAATCACATAGCAACCAGCTTTTAAAATATTTGACTGTCACTTTAGCCTATGTTACTCCCGCATTTCACTTCTACTTGCAAGGAAACAAGTAATAAGACCAGTTTTGCTAAGTCCATTCAAGAATAAACTTTTTAACAATAAATGTAGGCAAAGTCATGTGAATGGATTTTTTAGGTCTTCTAATATTTAAATTGCCTATCAATTTTGAAAGTGTATCTTCTTTCATTCTTGTTACGTGTTGAAAACATTTATATTTATTTTTTTTTATCTTATTTAATTCATTCCTGATTATGTTAGCTCGTCTTTTGTTCTCTTAAATCCTGCAACTCTTCTAAGAAACCGTATTTCAGCTGTTTCTATTCTTCTCTCCTTCAATTTTGTTACAGACCACATATCATTATTGGTACTGTCATTGTTTATAAAATTTCATCTAATTTCGTTTGTTGTTTTATTTTCTTGAGCATCTATTTTCTGAATCCAAAATATGTTAAAATGTTCCAAATAATCTTTTCTATTACTATATTATGTGATCATCTTTCCTAAATATTTAAAGCAGCTCACTAGTTCAACTATTTCTGTTCCAATTACAGTTTGTTGTATTCTTATGGAAATGTCCTAGAAAAATCATAGATAATCGATCAAAAAAATTGAAAATTTCTTTTTTATTTCTATAACACGTATGCGCAATATACGCGATAGATAGAGAAGGTATTTATTTCACCCAAAAATTCGATACCAGATTCCACCCGAAATACATTTTAGGGTCCTCTAAATAAAAAAAATCTGATGTGTTCCATTCACATGACTTTCTTTACATCTCTGCAACAAATTATTGTTAAGAAGCTTATGCTTCTTTTTACTTCATGCTAATCTAGAAAACTTAGCAGAAATAGTCTTATTACTTGCTTCTTTGTAAGTAGAAACGAAATAAGGGAGTACCATAGGTTAAAGTGATAGTCAAAAGCTGGTTGCCTTGTGACTGAAGTTCCTTTGTTTGTATGGACAGGAGCTGACAAATTCCCGCATGAGAAAACTATAAGTTTTTTAAAGCTGAAACCAATAACAAGGACTATCTCAAAAACGACAAAATCCACGAAAAAAATTTATATAACCACGAGCTCTACATTTTCTGTGTGGTGAGTTTTTGTCTATCTCTTACGGTTCAGCAGTTAAGTAAAATTCGGCAAAATTCATTCAGAATAAAGAGGTCTTCAGAGGCTATTCCAAGAAAACTCAAGATATAAAATTTATTTGTCACATAAATATCTTTAATATACGAGATTTTAATCAAAATCTTTAGAGCCATTTTTGAGAAAAAAACATTTTCGAAAATTGTTCAATGTACAATGTAGTTGAAGTTGGGGAGATTTTCCTGAAAATCTTTGTGTCGAATCCTTGGAGGATATCGAACTTAAAATACCAAGTTTAGTATTTAAAGGTCTTTTCGTTTATGAGCTATGCTGCCTACAGAAACAGACACACAGACGCACACTGACGTTTTTCTAAAAATGCTTTTTTTTGGGGATTCAGGTCTCAAAACTTATATTTACAGTTAAATCTGGGTATTGAATTTTTGTGTGCTTTACAATACCTTCTCTATACACTATGTACATAGTACGTGTAGAGAAAGTAATATTTAAAAATGTATTTGTGTGTGTTTGGACAGCATAACTCAAAAACAAAAAGTTGGTTAGACACCAAACTTGGTCCTTAAGTTCATTATTTTCTATGTATGCGACACGAAGATTTTCAGGAAAATCCCTCCACCCCAAACTACTATTCACATGGAACAATTTTCAAAAATGTTTATTTTCCAACTTTTTTTTATTAAAATACCATATACTTAAGATATGTTTATGATATACGAGATGTATACCTGTGAACTGTTCATTCTAGATGAATTTTCTACAACATTTTATTGTGAACGTTTTTAGCAACATTATGTAGCTCGTTTTTGCTAGAACAGCAAATTTGGAAAATTATAAAGTATTGTTTAAATAATCATACAAGCTAATATTTGATACATGTGGGCCTTTTCCAAATGGCAACACTGTGAGGAATGTAACTGGAAGACTACAATTATTTGAAAGAAGAGAAATCTGCTGTTCCTCTAATGATTGTTTCCAAGAACAGGACACGTATAATGCAGTAAAGAACCAAGATGGCGTGATGCGTGACGAGGAAGCCGCCATTGTGAGTTTATCACTTTAAATGAACCTACCAGAGAGAGCACGCAACTCCTTCAATCTCTAAATAACGAGTTTCTCCTCTGCTTCACAAATTAAGACAAATGGTCCATCAGAAACCACATCAAGTCTGTGCTTGATGCTAAAGTGATTTCGCTGCCTTTTAGGTCAAGAAAAGTCCACGTTTATAAACCTCAACCATCCCAACTGGTTACGTGCAACATGCGTCTCTAAAGAAAAAACATCTGTGTTCCATTCACATGACTTTTTCTACATTTCTGTAACAAATTATTGTTAAAAAACTAATGCTTCTATTTACTTCATGCTAATCAAGAAAAAATTAGCAGAAATAGTCTTATTACTTGCTTCCTTGTAAGAGAAGCGAAATAAGGGAGTACCATAGGTTAAAGTGATAATCAAAAGCTGGTTGATATGTGACTGAATTTCCTTTGTTTGTATGGACACGAGTTGACAAATTCCTGTATGAGAAAAGTATTAGTTTTTACAAGGTGAAACCAAAAACAAGGAATATCTCAAAAACGATAAAAAAGTGTATATAACATAAGTTGTGTGTTTTAACGTGCTCTACATTTTTATGTGGTAAGGTTCGTCCATCTATTACGGTTTAGCAGTTATGCAAAATTCCGTAAAATTCCTCCAGATAAAGTAGTCTTCAGAGGCTATTCCCAAAAAATTCAAGATATACATTTTATTTGTCAGGTAAATATCTTTAATATACGACATTTTAATCAAAATCGTTAGAGCCATTTTCAAGAAAATCAAAATTTTCGATATACGTTCCATGTAAAGGGTAGTTGAGGGTGGGGGGGATTTTCTTGAAAATCTTCGTGTCGGATCCTTGAAAGATACCAAAATTTAATACCAAGTTTGATATTTAACGGTCTTTTCGTTTTGGAACTATGCTGTCCACAGACACACACACACACACACACACACACACACACGGACCTTTTTCTGAAAATGTTTTTTTTGGATTCAGAGGGACACAAAACATGTATTTCCGTAGAAATCTCGGTATAGAATTTTTGGGTGGAGTGCAATACCTTCTCTATACACTATGTACACAGTACGTGTAGAGAAAGTAAACATCTACCAAAAATGTTTTGGTATTGTAAGGACTTATTGAGCGCTCCTTATTACAAAACTCCTTCTCCTTCTCCTGGCCGTGTATCGGTGTGTTAAGAGTCGCGTGCCCCACGGCCGCGTTAACGAGCTCTTTTAATGATATAATTGCTGTACAAACTGCGGGAAAAGAAAAATGGTGCGCTTCCAGGAGATAAGCGCTCCTGGAACGCGATAATCTGGGAGTTGGCACGAGTTGGTGTGTGACGTCACGCTTCCTTGATTAATAAACCACGTTACGTCATTTAAAATGTCGTTCTTCTTGCTGCGCTGGTAGACTCCGTAACAACTTTTAAATTGCACGTTGTCAAACACAACTAACAAGAACTGCCCTACTTGCAGAGCCATCTATATTTACTTTCTGCTTTCTCTTTTTAAATTACATTCCTTTTGTTTCCACAAACTGCACGAATTAGCAACAGAAACTTCAGCAAAAGCTTTATCTCTTTATTATCATGTTTCAATAACATCTGGACTGCCACCGTGATCGAGTGGTCAGCCAGAGGTCCCGGCTGGGGCGTGGAATTTTTCCCTCACAGAGTCTGGAAGTATGTGAGAATGTGTTTGAGGGAAATAAAATGATTTAAACCAAACTTAAACGAACCTACAGACAAGTTCTTTCAAGTGCAAAGCCCCCGACATAACCTTAAATGTTAAAGGTTTTTTTGTAGTGTTTAACACCCGCTCTAACTACTTATGGCACCGCAGGCGGTGACACTGATGATACATGGATCATGATGGAGCACGTGGAATGTGATGGCGGGGGAAACCGGAGTACCCGGAGAAACGCCACCCCAGCGCCGCTTTGTCCAACACAAATCTCACATGCGGTCGCTTGGGATCGAACACCGGCCGTCTAGGTGAGAGGCAAGTGGTCTAACCACTCGGCCACGGCGCGACTGAATGTTAAAGAGGGCTGTATAAATGAAACAATAATAAAAAACATCTCCTGATATATTGTATTCACATTATTTTCTGCGCCCACTGTCGTTTACTTTCTCTACTTAATATGTAGCAGGTTGTCTCCTTGGCTCGGTGGTAGCGCTGCTACTTACCAAGCGGGAGATCTGGGTTCGATTCCCGGTACCGGCGTGGGATCTCTGGGGGGGATTTGAGGAGCTACTTGATTGAAAAAGTAGCGGCTCCAGGTTATGAGGACCGCATTAACCGGCCGGGGGGGTTAGAGGCGCTGACCACGTCTCACCCTCCAATACTGCACCCCATCCATGTCGTCTGTTCTGGACTGAGATGGGGGACGCAGCGGCCGGGCGGTAGGCCAGGGTTCCTCGTGACCTGTCGTGCCATGGAGTTATTAATATGTAGCACATAGGTTGAGAAGGTGTTGCATTTCACTCAAAAAATGATACCTGTATCCAAAAAAAATTGTTTAAAAAAAGGTACACACGTGTGCGTAAGTGTATGTGTGTCTGTGAACATGATAGTTCAGAGACGAAAAATCAGTAAAATACCAAACTTGATATTTAAGTTTATATTTTTCAAAGATGTGACACGAAGTTTAGAAAAATCCTCCAACCCATCTATCCTTTACATGGAAAACATTTCGAAAATGTTGATTTTCTCAAAAATATCTATAACGATGCTGATTAAAATACCGTAGTTTCAAGATATTTACATGACAAAATGTATATACAGGATTCTCTGGGTAAAGCCTCTGAAGATCTCTTCATTCTCGATAAAGTTAGAGTAAGAGGTAGACAAAAAGGTACTACACAAAAAATCTGATGTGTTCCATTCACATGACTTTCTCTTCATCTCTGTAATAAATTATTGTTAATAACCTTGTGCTTCGATATATTTCATACAAATCGACAAAAAATTAGCAGTAATAGTCTTATTACTTGCTTCCTTGTAAGTAGAACAGAAATAAGGGAGTAGCATAGGTTAAAGCGATAGTCAAAAGTTGGTTGCTATGTGACTGAAGTTCCTGTGTTGGTATGGACAGGAGTTGACAGATTCCTGTGTGAGAAAAGTTAAGTTTTTCGTACCTGAAAACAAAAACAAGGAATATCTCAACGATCAACTCAAACAAATAAATGTATACAACATAAACTGTGTGTTTTAATGTGCTCTACATTTTTGTGTGGTAAGTTTTTGTCTATCTCTTACGGTTTAGCAGTTATGCAAAATTCCGTAAAATTCACTCAGAATAAAGTTGTCTTCAGAGACTATTCCCAGAAAACTCAAAATATATATTTTATTTGTCAGGTAAATATCTGTAATATACGATATTTTAATCAAAATCATTAGCCATTTTTTAGAAAATTAAAATTTTTTAAAAAAGTTCCGTGTAAAGGGTAGCTTGGGATGGGGGGGATTTTTCTCAAAATCTTCGTGTCGCATCCCTGGAAGATGCTAAACTTAAATACCAAGTTTGGTATTTTACCGACTTTTCGTTCTTGAGTTGTCGTGTTCACAGACATATGGACACTCTGACACTCGGACCTTTTTCTAAAAATACTTTTTTTGGATACAGGGGACCCTAAAACATATACTTCCGGTGAAATCTCGGTATCGAATTTTTTGGTGGAGTGTAATACATTCTCTATACACTGTAAATAGTACGTATAGAGAAAGTAACAATTTATGGCACATACATTTTTTTCATGGACTTCACAATAACGAGATATTCCTTATTACTGGATTCAGCTTTAAAACACTTAAATTGTTCTCAAACGAGAATTTGTCAAAGAAACGGACTTCAATCACAAGGCAACCGATCCAGGTGGCTGAGGCGTTTCGTCTGGGTGTTACAGGTCACTAGGCGAATGCTGGGGAAGTTTATAAGGGCCGACGAGAACTGCGGCAGAGGCGCCATATCGTGGAGGTGACTGCACTCTAGAAATACAGCTCCCGGCGGCGGGATAGCACTAGTGGTTACCTGCGGATTCAGGTGGTCTATCCGACACTGAGCCACGGGCTCCCCGCTTGTGAACTGTTAGGGGCCCGGATCCAGATGTCGACCACCCTCTGAAATCTCATGCTCTCCTCCAGGGGTCCGCGGTACAATAAGCCAACGGCTGCAGTGGGGAATACCCCTCCGCAACATTCACATCACTCACAATGTAACGAGTTTTTAAAATATTTGACTATCGCTTTAGCCTAGTGTATTCCATTATTTCTTTTCTACTTACAAGGAAGCAAATAGTAGGATACTTTCTGCTAATGAAAGAATAAGCTTCGGTAAGAATAGTTGTTTCAGAACACAAAGATAAACTCACTGATGGATCTGTGAACAGGGAAACTGAGAAACGAAAAGCGGTTATGTAACAAACTTCATATATAAGTTCAGCATCTTCCAAGAATGCGAAACAACATTTTCAAGAAAATGCCGTATAAAGTTATCCTTTACATTACAAATGAAATTATAACTTGAATTTTCTATCAATAACCTCTAAAGACCTTTTCGTTCTGATGACAAGAGATAGACAAAAACAAATGTATATTTCCTTAAAGTACACAATTTATGGCAAATGCTTCTTTTTAGGAGTTAACCATTTTGGAGAGTTATTGGTTTCAATTTCAAATGCTTTAAAATTTTCTCAAACGGGGATTTGTCATTCATGTTTTAGTTCTGGCCGTGAAAAGATAACCGAATTTCAACCCCTTAGATCGAGCCTTTTTTTTTCTGTAGTTTAACGTCCTTTAACCTAGTTTAGTCATATCGGACGATGAATGAAATTGGTGATATGATACTCAAATGATCTCGGGGTCCATGGAGCTTAAAGTTACTCGACATTCGTCTTCTCAGGATAAGGGAAAACCCCGAAAAAAAAAACTTATCCGGGTAACTCACCCTAAGCGAGATTCGAACTTATGACCTTTTGAATGTGAGGTAGACACGCTACCACCACACTACCCAGGCGGGCAGATCGAGCCTTTAAAATACTGTTAAAACACAAATTCTGTTATATACATTTTTTTCGTGGAGTTGATCGATTTTGACTTATTCCTTGTTTTTGATTTCAGCTATAAAAAAACTTATACTTTTCTCATATAGGAATTTGTCAGCTCGTGTCCATACAAACAAAGGAATATCAGTCACATAGTAACCAGCTTTTGACCATCACTTTAACCTATGGCACTCCCTTATTTCACTTCTACTTACAAGGAAACAAGTAATAAGACTATTTCTGTTATTTTTTCTCAATTAGCATGAAGTAAATTGATTTATTCCCAAAATGCAAGCAGATAAAATTCTGAAAAGTGAGTGTTGTGTTTTTGACAGTGTAATGAAGCCAAGACAAAGCAGAGAAAACGAGCCGGATGTTGCGGGTGTGTATTGGCCCCGAGGGTATCGAGTTCCTCGCCACCCACGCTCATAATCGCAACCCTCCAACATCGATAGGTCACGATTGTATATTCTCCGCGTCTCAGGTGGCCCCCTGGCCAGATATCGGGTTTCTTGCTCTAATTCAGACGCGTTGCCGTGGGCACTCCTAAAGTTTCAGCACGCGCAACATCGTAACACGATGCGTGCTGCACTACCACTTCATGCGCATCATAAACAGTAACAGAAATACAGTAATCTGTCTCACACAAGAATATTCCTGACGTCAATATAAGGGAGCCAAGAAAAACAGAGATAGAGCTAGTGACACGGAACGATCTTCACCCTCTGATTTTTTTTTCTACTTTTATTTACCTTTTTCTTTTTACCTTTTTTTGCCGTATTATTACTGTTTTCTTACTTTTTACAACACACACATATACACAAACATATAACAGCCATGCCCAAAGCGGGACTCGAACCCACGATCCCCAGCGCTACGAAGCACCAAAGCGAGCGCGGCCATGGGGACCGGCACTGATTGGTGGAGCGAAATTCTTGGGCGTTTCTTTTTCTTTTTTACTTTCTCTACACGTACTATGTACATAGTGTATAGAGAAGGTACTACATTTCACCTAAAAATTCGATACAGAGATTTCAACGGAAATACATGCTCTTGGGTCCCCCTGAATCAGTGTGTGTGTGCGTGTGTCTGTGGACAGCATAGCTCAAAAACGAAAAGACCGTTAAATACCAAACTTGGTATTTAAGTTTGATATTTTCCAAGGATGCGACACGAAGATTTTCAAGAAAATCCCCCCACCTCCAACTACCCTTTACATGGAACTTTTTTTCGAAAATTTTGATTTTCTCAAAAATGGCTCTAACGATTTTGATTAAAATATCCTATATTACATATATTTACGTCACAGATAATATGTATATCTTGAAGTTTCTGGGAATAGCTTCTCAAGACTTTATTCTGGATGCATTTCACGAAATTTTGCATAACTGCTAAACCGTAAGAAATGGACCAAAACTTACCACACAAAAAATGTAGAGCACATTAAAACATACAATTTATATTATATGAAATTTTTTCGAGGAGTTGATCGTTTTTGAGACATTCCTTGTTTTTGGTTTCAGCTTTGAAAAACTTGTACTTTTCTCATACAGGAATTTGTCAACTCGTGGTCATAAAAACAAAGCAACTTCAGTCACCTAGTAACCAGCTTTTGACCTCACTTTAACCTATGATACTCCCTTATTTCGCTTCTACTTACAAGGAAGCAAGTAATTGAACTATTTCTACTAATTTTTTCTCGATTAGCATGAAGTAAATAGAAGCATAAGTTTTCTAACAATAATTTGTTACACAGAAGTAGAGAAAGTCATGTGAATGGAACACATCAGATTTTTGTCTTATTATATAGCCCCTTTAACATCTAATGTCATAACGGGGCTTTGCTCTTGAACAACTCATTGCCTATAGGCTCTTTACATTCGGTTTAAATCGTATTATTTTCCTCAAACACACACACGCACATTCACTCTCACATACATACTTCCAGACTCTGTGGGGGATAGGGAATAATTCTGGCTATAGAAAAATTCCCCGCCCTAGCCGGGAATCGAACCCAGGACCTCCACACACACAAGAAACTTTTTGTAAAAATGCTTCTGTTTTGGTGAGGGTTCAGGCTTTCTTAAAACGGGTTATTTCATGTGAAATGTACAAGAATGCAATTGCTTCTCTCCTTCTTATATAAGTGGCAGTGAAAGTTAAAATCTGATGTGTTCCACGCAAGTAATTTCTTCACATTTCTGTAACATATTATTGTTAAAAACGTATTCTTTTATCCACTTCATGCTAAACGAGATAAAGTCTTATTGCATGCTTTCTTGTAAGTGAAATAAGCGAACATTCAAGATTAAAGCGATAGTCAAGTCTTTTAAAAGCTCACCCCATGTGGTTTAAATCTGCTTCTTTGCATTGCCCGAGTTGACAAGTTTTTGTAAAAAAAAATTAAAACTGAAACCAATAACAAGGAATATCTCGGAAATGGTCAACTCCACGAAAAAAAGTCTGACATAATTGTGTGTTTTAGCGATATCTATATTTTTTATAGTAAATTTGTCTCTATTTCTTACGGCTTACCAGTAATGCAAAATTCAAAGGCTATTCGTAGAAAATTCAAGATTTACAGTTTGTTTGTCATGCAAATATCTTTAATATACGGCATTTTAATCAAAATCGTAAATTTTTCGAAATTTTTTCCATGTAAAGGGTAGTTTGGGGTGGGGGAATTTTCCCAAAATTATCGTGTCGCATCCTTTTTTTTTTTTTTTTTTACTTTCACTGCACATACTAAGTACATAATGTATAGATAAGGTATTTTATTTCACCCAAAATTCGGCACCGAGATTTCACCGGAAATATATGTTTAGAGATCCCCCGGATAAAAAAAATATTAAAAAATGTCTGTGTGTGTATATGTCTGTCTGTCAGTGTCTGCCAAGGATAAAACATGACGATTTTCTAGAAAATCCCCCCACCCCTAGCTACCGTTTAAATTAGGAACATTTTCGAAAATGTTGATTTTCTCAAAAATGGTTCTAACGATTTTGATAAAAAATCATACATTAAAGACATTTTCATGAAACATAAAAAGTATATCTTGACTGTTCAACCCTTTAACTTACAAGAAACTAAGTAATAAGACCGTTTACACTAATGTTTATCTCGATTAGCATGAAGTGGATACAAGAATGTTACAGAGGCTTTGAGAAAGCAATGTGAAAGGAACATCAGATTTTATTATTTATCTGTTCAGAGACACGTGGACTTTTTATAAAATTGTTTTTGATACAGGGGACTCTAAAAAGTAATTTCGGTAAAATATCCGTATCAGATTTTTTATGAAATGCAATTCCGTGTCAACTTTGTACTATGTAGCGAAAGTAAAAAAAAAATCTGATGTGTTCCATTCACATGACTTTCTCTACGTCAGTCGCCTTCCGTGGTGTAGTGGTTACCATGCTAACTTCATATACCCAAGGTCGCGGGTTCAAACCCGGCGGAGGACGATGGATTTTTTCGGGTGTAAAAATCCTTAGCATGGCTTCCTTCGGAAGGGAAGTAAAGCTGTTGGTCCCGTGTCGTAGAATTTCGGCATGTAAAAGAACTTCAAGCCTGATAAAGAGGCCTCTGAGCAAAATTAAGCGGTCTTTCACGCCCAATTTAATGGGACGCTGAGAACCACAGCAGTTAAAGAGCGTCCATAAATAACACGCCATATATATATTATTTTTTTTTTCTCTACACATCTGCAACAAACTATTGTTAAAAAAGTTTATGCTTCTCTTTCCATCAGACTAACTTAGAAAAATTAGCAGAAATTGTCTTATTACTTGCTTGTAAGTTGAAGCGAAATAAGGGAGTACCATAGGTTAAAGTGATAGCCAAAAGCTGGTTGCTATGTAATTGAAGTTCCTTTGTATGGACACGAGTTGACAAATTACTGTATGAGAAAAGTATAAGTTTTTCAAAGCTGAAACCAAAAACAAGAAATATCTAAAAAAAAACAAAAAAAAAAACAAAAAAACAATCAACTCCTCGCAAAAATGTATAACAAAAATCGTGTGTTTTCACGTGCTCTACATTTTTTGTGTAGTAAGTTTCTGTCCATCTCTTACGGTTTAGCAGTCATGCAAAATTCGGTAAAATTCATCCAGGAGTCTTCAGAGGCTATTCCCAGAAAATTCAAGATATATATTTTATTTGTCAGGTAAATGTCTTAAATATACGATATTGTAATTAAAAATCCTTAGAGCCATTTTAGGGAAAATAAAAAAAAATCGAAAAAAGTTCCATATATAGGGTAGTTTGGTATGGGGGGGATTTTTTTTTGAAAATCTTCGTGTCGCATCCTTGAAAGATATCAAACTTAAATACCAAGTTTGGTATTTAATGGATTTTTCGTTTTTGAGCTATGCTATCCACAGACACACACACGCACGGACCTTTTTCTGAAAATGCTTTTCTTGGATTCAGGGGGACCCAAAACATGTATTTCCGTGAGATTGCGTGATAATGTAACGTTTAGAAGATAAGGAGGGTTGTTGAAGAAGTTGCCCTCCATGTCCAAGTCACGGCACGGTATTAGAGGGCGTTGTGGTCCATCATGCGTTGCCAACACACACACACCTGTCTACAGCAGCCACGTGGACCGTGACACCCTTCATTCCTCGCTCTGTTTACTCTACCGTAGCCTTCCATTCACCTACCGCCTTTCTGCTATATACCGGCTATATGTCATCTTGTTCGGTCACAAACGAAGCTTATGTGAAATAAGGGAGTAGCATAAGTTAAAAAAATAGTCAAAATCTCGTTGCTAAGAGACTGAAGTTCCTTTGTTTGTATGGACAAATTCCTGTATGAGAAAAGTATAAGCTTTTTAAAACTGAAACCAAAAACAAGGAATATGTCAATAAGGATCAACTCCACGAGAAAAAGTATATAACACGAATTGTGTGTTTTAACCTGCTCTACATTTTTTGTGTGATAAGTTTTTATCTATCTCTTAAGGTTCAGCATTTATGCAAAATTCCGTAAAATTCATCCAGAATAAATTAGCCATCAGAGAATTTTCACAAAAAATTCAAGATATACATATTTTTTGTCAGGTAAATATGTTTAATATACGATATTTTAATCAAAATCTTTAGAGCAATTTTTAAGAAAATAAAAGTTTTCGAAAAAAGATCCATGTAAAGGGTAGTTTGGTATGGGGGGATTTTTCTCAAAATCTTCGTGTCGCATCCTTGGAAGATACGGTTTTTTTGTTTTTGAGCTATGCTGTCCACACACACACGCGCGCGCGCAGACACACACACACACACACACACACACACACACACACACACGGATCTTTTTCCAGAAATACTTTTTTTAATCAGGGGACCCAATAATTCAATTCCGAGATTTCACCGAAATACGTGTTGGGCCCCCCTGAAAATAAAAACAAAAAACATCCTTACTCTCCTCTAAAGACGCAAAATAGCGTGGGGCAAATGTACGCATTTAGACTTTCAAAACCTCTCCAATGGCATATATTTAAGTGCTAAATGTGAACATTTTAATGTGAAATCTGTATTGTTCAGTTTATCACAAACAGTGGTTAAACCTATATTTTCAAGATGACCTTCTCTGTAAACAAACCACTCTTACTAAAGGTTATACTTATCCACTACATGCTAGTCAATATAAACATTAGCAAAACTGGTCTTTGTTATATAGGTCCTTTGTACGTAGAAGGAAAATAGGAGAATGCACTATGCTAAAGTGATACTCAAATCTTTTAAAAGCTGTCGCTAATCGCTTGACATAGAAATTTAGTTCACTTTGCATGGGTAGGAGTAAACCAAAGATATATGAAACTGTGAGGGCTTCCTGTACAATAAAATAAGTATTTAAACATCTGACGTGTTCCATTCACATGACTTTTTCTACATGTCTGTAAAAATTATTGTTAAAAAGCTTATTCTTCTATCTACTTCATGCTAATCGAGATAAACATTAACAGATATGGTCTTATAATATAGTTTTTGTAAGTAATTGACCAAATAACAAGCAACCATGTAAATAAGAGAATAACTAGGTTAAAGCGATAGTCAAATATTTCAAAAGGTAGAGTGTGGTTTGAAAGCATCTTTATTTTTGTTTAGAAGTTATACAAAAGTCATCCAGAATAAAGAAGTTTTCAAGGACTATTCCTAGACAATTCAACATATGCATTTTATTTGTCACCTAAATATAAATATTTAATATACGGTATTTTAATAAAAATCGTACTCTTTCTATGTAAGGAGTAGTTTTGGGTGGGGGCATTTTCCTCATAATTTTCGTGTCGCTTCCTTGGAAGATGCTAACCTAAATACCACGCTTGGTATTTTACTGGGTTTGTGTTTTTGAATTAGCGCATTCACAGACCAACAAAAATACACAATACACACAGGGACGTTTTTCTAAAAATGCCTTTTATACGGGGACCTTAAAACTTGTATTTCCACTGAAAAATAAGTACCGAATTTTTTTGGTGGAGCGCAATACCTATTCTACCTATGTACTAAGTAGGGAAATTAAAAATTGAAACATACAAAAGGAAATATTTCGGTAATCCTTAACTCTACAAAAAAATATCTATCACATAATATACGTGTTTTAACCAGATCTACATTTTTATAATAACTTTTGTTTATTTCTTACGGTTTACCAGTTATGCAAAAGCCATATTTTAAATATACATTTTGTTTTTCATATAAGTTTATTTAATATCGATACTTTAATCAAAATCTTTACAGCCATTTTTGGGAAATTCAAAGTTTTCGATTTTGTTTGAAAATCTTCGTGTTGCACTCTTGGAAGATGATGAACCTAAGTGCAAGTTACACCCACACAACGTGCAGCGTTGCCAACTTGTCTTTCTCTTGTTTTCGACAAAACAAAATATCTCGGTAGGAAATGGTCAAAGACAAAAACGTAAGATAGTGTCCGGAGAAAATTATGTGATATTTTACTAGGTATACCTTTTAGCGCCAAAGTTAATATCTGTTAGCTATGTAGATAAGAAGGGTAAACAGAAAGTTGGCGGAGAAGGCACCCATGCTCCTGAAGCACTTAAGCCTGCAGGCGATGAAAGCGTTTACATGTTATTGGACTGCAGGTTGCCAAGAGAGTGAGAGACGGATTTCAATTTGATGTGCGCGCGCATCCCCTCATACGAGCGACTAGCGTCCAGATCTGGATAATCTCAAATTGCCTTTGTCTTCAACCTTCTCTGATGCCAGTCAGAGATTCCCTTCCTTTTCTCTAGGGAACCAAACAAACCTATCAGTCTATATTTACACTCAAACGTTTCAGTGTATTACTTTCAGGTATTGCATTCCACTCAAAAAAATCTGATGTGTTCCATTCACATAAATTTCTCTATATTTCTGCAACAAATTATTATTAAAAAGCTGATGCTTCTATTTACTTCATGCTAATTCATAAAAAAATAGCAGAAATGGTCTTATTACTTGCTTCCTTGTAAGTAGAAACGAAATAAAGGAGTATCATAGGCTAAAGCGATAGTCAAAAGCTGGTTGCTATGTGAATGAAGTTCCTTTTTTTTTTTTTTTTTTTTTTGTATAGACAGGAGTTGAAAAATTCCTGTATGAGAAAAGTGTAAGTTTTTCAAAGCTGAAACCAGAAACAAGGAATATCTAAAAAAAAAAAAAAAATCAAATTCACTAAAAAATGTGTATGACACAAATTATATGTTTTAATGTGCTCTACATTTTTTGAATGGTAAGTTTTTGTCCATCCCTTACGGTTTAGCAGTTATGCAAAATTCCGTAAAATTCATCCAGAATAAAGTAGTCTTAAGAGCCTATTCCCAAAAATTCATGATATACGTTTTATTTGTCAGGTAAATATTTTTAATGTACGATATTTTAATCAAAATCTTTAGATCTATTTTTGAGAAAATCAAAAATTAAAAAAAAAAAAAAAAAAAAACCATATAAAGGGTACTTTGGGGTGAGGGGATTTTTCTCAGAATCTTCGTGTCGCATCTCCGAAAAATGCTAAACTTAAATACCAAGTTTTGTATTTTACCGAGTTTTCGTTTTTGAGTTATCGAGTTCACGGACACACACGCATCTTCCAGGGATGTGACATGAAGATTTCAAGAAAATCCCTCCACCACCAACTACCCTCTACATGAAACTTTTTTTCGAAATTTTTGATTTTCTTAAAAAAGCTCTAACGATTTTGATTCAAATATCATATATTTACAGATAATGTGTATATCTTGAATTTTCCGGTATAGCCTATGAAGGCTACTTTATTCTGGATCAATTTTAAAGAATTTTGCATAACTATTAAACCGTAAGAGATGGATAAAGACTACCACACAAAAAATGTAGAGCACGTTAAAACACACAATTTATGTAAAATGCATTTTTTTCGTGAAGTTGATCGTTTGTGAGACATTCCTTATTTTTGGTTTCAGCTTTGAAAAACATACTTTTCTCATACAGGAATTTGTCAACTCGTGTCCTCACAAACAAAGGAAGTTCAATCACATAGCAACCAGCTTTTGACTATCACTTTAACCTATGGTACTCCCTTATTTAGCTTCTACTTACAAGGAAGCAAGTAATGAGACTATTTCTATTTTTTTCTCGATTAGCATGAAGTAAATGGTAGCATCAGCTTTTTAAAAACAATTTATTGCAGAAATGTAGAGAAAGTCATGTGAATGGAACACATCAGATTGTTGTAGACGTATACTGCGTAAGAATATTAATGACGATAATGCAATGAAGCAATGCTTTCTCTAGGGTTTGTATGCTTTTGTTACGCTACTGGCATGTTTTGGTTTATTCTCCTAAACACAGTTTAAAGTACGTGCTCTCGTATTCACATCTCTTTTGTTATGCTGTATTCTTCTTTTGACTTTTTCCGATAAGCATTTGATATTATTGCTAATAATGCAGTGAAGCACTACGTGCTCTCGTGTTATGCTTTTCGTTACAATGTTTGCATGTCTTGTTTTATTCTGCTAAACATATCTTGCTTAATAATAATATTGATGATACCAATACAGAGAAACACGACATTATTTCGTGCTTACATATTTTTCGTTACGATGTTTTCATAGTTGATTAATTTTATTTAGCGTATCCTGCGTAATAATATTAATGATAATAATACAATAAAACAGCATATGTTCTCTTGTTTGCGTATTTTTTGTTACGGTCTCTTCATGTTTTGATTTATTCTACTAAGCCCATATTGCTTAAAAAATAGTTATAATATTACAGACAAATTCTACGTTTGTTTGCCTTTTCGTTAGAATGTAGTGTATATTTTTCGTGATAATATCTAGAGCCCAATAAGTGCTCTCGTATTTTCATATTTTTGCTGCGATGTTTTCACGTTTTGGTTAATTCTGCTAAGCGTATACTTTTAATATTTCAATAATAACAGCACTAATAATAATGAGAATAATAATACAAGGAAACACTACATGCGCTCATGGTTTTGTTACTGTAACTTAATGGTATGATTTACCCTTCAGTGGATCTAATCTAAACAAATTAGATATTGGTATCTGACATATTCCTCTTAAAAAATGAGTCTGTAACTGAAGTGGAAAAGGGCAACATTTTCGCGTTTTTTGTATATATCATCACGGACACTAGTACAAGTCTGGAAACAAGGATTCAATGAGCGCGATTCCCTCACCGTTTTCGCTGACATGCAAGTCACTCGCGCTATTTACTCTGATCGGGGTTTGCTTCCAATTGTCCCTTTGAATACTGCAATTCTTTTATCGCACGAAGGACTACCTGCACAGCGCTATTTGTCCACCTAGTATAATGGAATTGTTAATTATTACCTATGACATATTCTGTGTAAATCTAAAGAGTAGTCTTTGTTGTTACATTGTTGTTCTACGACGTTAAAAGGTCAATGCAGCCGGAAGAAAACGGTGGGTTTTTGAAGTCGTTCAACAATAGTTAATATAAAGAAGACTTAACACTTACCACATTGACAAAGGCCTGGAACGTGATGGCGCTCGTGCACCTAGCCTGGGCCCTTTCCAGAAGGATCTCGCGTTTGTTGGGATCCACTTCCGCCATGAACTCCGGCGTGTTCAACACTTGCACGAAGTCATCCCAAGGGATCTCACCAAATCCTTCCGGGTCGTACTGAAATAAAACACATAGGTGTCGTGTTGTTTCTATGGACAATCTGCAAGTAGATTATTAACATACCTTAAAGGAATTCATTTGTGAAATATGACCAACATTGTAAAAAAACTATTATTTTTACTTTCTCAACCATGTATGTGCAATGTAAATACTACGAAAGTCTTTTTCCCAACCTCTGATAGGCTATAAATAAAAGACAAGTTCATAGAAAACAATTATTTTATTACTAAAAGTTTTGTACACTTATGGTTACTTTTCAACATAATCACCGAAAAGATTGAGACATTTATCGTACCTGTACGCTTTGCAATGCCCGCTTCCAAAAATATTGCCGCCAATGATTTCAAATTAGTTTTGACGTTGTTTTGAAGACCTTCGTTGATTTGAAACTGCTACCCTTCTAGACATTTCTTCAGCTCAGGGAAAAGGTGATAGTCACTGGGTGCCAGGTCAGGACTGTACGGTGGATGTCCCATAGAAATTGTTCAAGGAGCCGATGGGTTGTGCCAGCAGTGTGTGGACGAGCGTTGTCATGGATCAACACAATTCCTGAAGTCAGCATTCCTCTTCGTTTGTTTTGAATGGCTCTCCGCAAACGCCGTAAAGTACGAAGATCTTCAAAACAACGCATTGCAAAGCTTGTGTACAGGTACGATAAATGTCTCACTCTTTTCTGTGATTATGTTGAAAAGTAACCATAAGTGTACAAAACGTTTAGTAATAATTTTTTTTTTTTTTTGAACTTATCTTTTATTTATAGCCTATCGGAGGTTGGAAAAAAAAAAGGTCCTCGTAGAAAGAGAACATATTATATTCCACTCGAAAATTCGATACCGAGATTTCACCGCAAATACATGTTTTAGGGTCCGCTGAATAAAAAAAAAATGTTTAGAAAAAGTCCCTGTGTGTGAATCTGTAGAGAGCATAACTCAAAAAAGAAATTTGGGTTAAATAACAAGCTACAAAATCCCGCAACCATAAATATCCTTTACATGTAGTTCTTTTAAAAAATGTTGATTTTTTTTTTTCAAAAATGCCTTTAACAATCGCTTAAAATAATATGCTTAATAATGTTATGTCAAACAACATGTATATCTTGCATTTTTTTGGGAATAGCCTCTGAAGATCTCTTCATTCTAGACGACTTTTGTATAAATGGTAAACCACAAGAGAGAGAGAGAGAGAGAGAGAGAGAGAGACAGAGAGAGAGAGAGAGTGACAGAGGGAGAGAGAGACAGAGAGAGAGAGCGAGAGAGAGAGAGCCGAAAACTTCCTACACAAAATTTGTAGATTTCGTTAAAACACAGAATTTATATCATACACATTTTTTGTAGAGTTAACTGTTTCCGAGATATTCTTCCTTATTTCTTTCCAATTTTAAACTACTTATCTCAAGCGGGAAATCAACTTCCGTTTCCTGTCTTTTGTTTTACTCCCGGGAATGCAAAAGAAAATTGAATTTCAATTGTTTCATCTAGTGATAGCTTTTAAAACATTTGACTATCGCTTTAGCCTAGCCTCCCTTTTACGCAGTCGGCTAGCCCTCCCCGTATGTAGGACTGGCAATGGGGTCAGAAGTCTGTTGGGGAGCCAGCGGCACGTTACCATACAATAAAGAATCTGGAAGCCAGGCATGAAGATGAGGATATGAAATGTTAGGAAAGATGAGTGACAGGGGAAACCGGAGGACCCGCCCAGACGCCGTTTCGTGTACCGCAAATCCCAAGGGGAAAGACGAGCGGTTTAACCACTCTGCCACCCTTACTGATAACGAAGCAAGTAAAAAGATAATTTCTTCTCGATTGGCATGACGTAAATAAAAGAATAATCTTCTTTAAGAAAAGTTTGTTTGTGGAACAACTAGAAAAAGTCATGTGAATGGGACAGTTCAGATTTTTTGCATTTTAACCACCAATTAATTGAAACTATGAATGGGAAGCCACATGCTTATTAATAGGTACACCCAAATTTAAACCTGTTTTCTCGCAAGTTTTTTTTTTCCATATTCAAAATGCTGCACACGATGCAACTTTTCACTAATCGTTCTCAGAATTTTTACTGCCTCACAAAAGTACATTAAAGTAAAAGGTCATATACTTTTTTCGAAATAACGGTCCAATTTTGAGAAATAAATTACTTTCTTTTTTTTCTCTAGATTTCCCAACATTGATTTTGTTTTTGTATTTGATTACCGTTTTTGCTTTACATAGACACACATTTACACATACAAATGCCCAAGTAGGGTCTCGAACCCTGAACCCTGCGCCACGAAGCACCAAGCGCGGCCATGTGGACCCGCTGGTTGTGACAGTACTAAATTCGCTGCTACCGTTTGGAATTGAACCCGGGATAGCTGGGTTGAGAAGCCAGAAGTCAGAGCACCGCAAAGGTATTCTGATGCAGTTTTGAATACAGTACAATAGGTGACAGGCGTACCAACAGAGAAAATTCTGTTAAAGGGAATTGTGCACGCAAGTTCCACTAAGCATGCTTCCCAAAGTCGATCAAAAAGTAGTTTGCAGTTCAAACTTGAGGAACTCTTGTTACCACGGCCTGGGTGTTGGTTAGTGGCGACATCTGTGTCCAACTCTCAAACTACAAACAGCCGGTTACTTTACCCGATGGCTGTCGAGTTCGGGGTTTACGTAAAACCTTGTTTTCTTCACCAAGGACGGACAAAAACTGGTCTTTGTTATTCTGCAAGAGCCCCTTTACCCTCCCTACTATTTACCTATAGTAAGTAGAGGAAGCATTGCCTTTGATACCAAAATTTGATACTGAATTTTCCATTAAATACATTTTTTGAATCGAAAACATACAAAGAGGTCTGTGTGTATATAAACAGTATCTTCCAAAGATGCAACATTAACATTTTCAAGAAAATATACCTATCTCAAATTTCCCTTACATGGAATATTAGTTGGTAATTTTTATGTTCTCAAAAATAGTTATAGCGATTTAAATTAAATTACTGTAAACGATTAATATATTATGCCTATCTTGAATTATTGGTGAAAAATGTATGAAAGTCTCTTTATCTCGAAGTTATTTACACTTAGTTCGTGTAAGTTTTAAGCCCTAAAAGTGAGACAGAAAAACTTAGAACACAAAAATGAAAGTGTCGTTATAACATACAATTTATATCTGAAAACTTTTGTTGTATTAATGATTTTCGAGATATGCTTAATTACGAATTTACAAATACTGGGTACTTTGTACTTTCTCTACTACATAGTAAAAACAAGAACTATTATGTTCCATCCAAAAATTTGATTAAAATGTTTAACTGAAAATATTTTTGTGAAAAGAAAGAAAAAAAGTCTCATGTGTTACATTCAAATGACTTTCTCTACATCTCTGCAACAAATTATTGCTAAAAAGCTTATGCTTCTATTACTTCACGATAATCAAGAAACACTTTACAGAACTAGTCTTATTACTTGCTTCCTTGTAAGTAGAAGTGAAATAAGGGGGCATCATAGGTTAAAGTGAAAGCCAAAAGCTGGTTATTATGTGACTGAAGTTGCTTTGTATGGACAGGAGTTGACAATTTCCTATGTGAGAGAAGTACAAATGTTTCAAAGCTGAAACCAAAAACAAGAAATATCTCAAAAAGGATGAACTCTACGAAAAAAATTTATATAATATAAATTGTATGTTTTAATTTGCTCTATATTTTGTGTGGTAAGGTTTTGTCCATGTCTTACGGGTTAGCACTTATGCAAAATTAGGTATAATTCCTCCAGAATAAAGTAGTCTTCAGAGGTATTCCCAGAAAATTCAAGAAAAATATTTTATTTGCCAAGTAAATATTTTAAATATAAGAGAATTTAATTAAAATCGCTAGAGCCATTTTTAAGAAAATCAAAATTTTCGAAATTTTTTTCATATTGTATGTAGTTTGGGGTGGGGGATTTTCTTGAAAATCTTCGTGTCGCATCCTTGGAAGATACCAAACATAAATACCAAGTTTGGTATTTAACAGTATTTTAGTTTTTGAAGTATGCTGTCCAAAGTCACACACACACACATACACACACAGACAGACATACACACGGACACTTTTCTAAAAATGCTTTTTTTTATGCAGGGGTTCTCAAAACCTATATTTTCGGTGGAATCTCAGTATCGAATTTTGAGTGCATTACAATACCTTCTCTACACGCTATGTACATATTACGTATAGAGAAAGTAAAAATGGAAGAAATTCTCTCTCTCTCTCTCTCTCTCTCTCTCTTACTCTCTCTGTGTCTTTATGTGAACAACATTACTTATTTTATTTGTTAAGTAAATATCTTTAATATACGATATTTTAACCAAAATCGTTAGAGCCATTTTTAAGAAAATCAAAATTTTCGAAAAAGGTTCCATGTAAAGGGTAGTTGAGTGTGGGGGTATTTTATTGGACATCTTCGTATCGTATCCTTGGAAGATACCAAACTTTAATACCAAGCTTCGTATTTTACAGACTTTTCGTTTTTGAGTTATCGTGTTCACGGACACCCACACAAACACACACACAAGGACCTTTATCTGAAAATGCTTTTTTTTTTGTATAAAGGGGACACTAAAACATATATTTCTGGTGATATCGCGGTATCGAAATTTTGGGTGCAATACAATACCTTCTGTATACACTATGTATATAGTACGTATAGAGAAAGTAAAAAAAAAAAAAAAAACGAAAGCTTTCAAGAAGAGAATTAGAAAAGAATATCGCTAATGGAGCCATTTCCCACAGAAAGTTCGTCTCTAAATGTTATTAGCTTTCTCTCTCTGCAATGAAGTCTTTCCATGCATGAATAGAAACTCTGCAGAAAGGATGATATCAAATTAAAGCTTTCGTAACACTGCTCCATCAAATAAAAGAACATCAGTGAACTCTCTGCCAATTTCACGAAAACGTTTACACAAAAGAAGAGGAATTTATCTTTTTTCCCCCTCTAAGGAAAGAAAGCGTAGAGTGGATGGTGAAGTGGAGAGACGCAGAATTCTCAAGACGTAAATACTAACTTATCTTTATTGCTAAAAGTGAAGTTTAATTGCTGAGTTTTCCTTCTTGCGCAGGAAGTGCGAAACCAATTTCCTTACCAGGACTGCATTTGGTCTTTTTAAAAAGCGTACTCAAAGAGAGAGAGAGAGAGAGAGTGGTTTTTGTTGTCTTTAGACTTAGGAACCCATCGCGTATTAATTTTCTGCTATTGATTACTTCGAAATTCCTTTTTACTCTCTCTGACAGTTGACAGAAAAGATATTACATCCTACCGTCAATTCTATACTGAGATTTCAAAACAAAATACCTTTATATATCTATTAACAGTATAACTCAAAAACAAAAAACATCACATGACTTTCTCTACATCTCTGCAACAAACTATTGTTAATAAGCTTATTCATCTATTTAGTACTAAAACACTACCAGAAACTGTTTTATTATTTAGTCCCTTTATAAGTAGAAGGGAAATAATAAAATACACTGGGGTAGACCTATAGTCAAATGTTTAGAAATGGCACTGAAATCCGTTTCTTTGCGTGGCCAAGAGTTGACAAGTTCGCATATGAGAAAAGTATAACTACTTTAAAGCTGAAATCAATCACAAGGAATATCCCGAAAACGGCTAACTCCTGTATATTACAAATTATGTGTTTCATTTTGATCTACATTTTTTGTATAATACGTTTTTGTCTCTTATGGTTTACCAGTTATGCAAAATTGAACAAAAATCATCCAGAGAAAAGAGGTCTTCAGAGGTATTCCCAGAAAATTCAAGATATACATTTTATTTGTCATGTAGATATCTTAAATATAAGAGATTTTAATCAAAATCGTTAAAGCCACTTTTGAGAAAATCAAAATTGCCGATTTTTTCCATGTAAAGGGTAGTTTGGGGTGTAGGGATTTTCTTGAAAATCTTCGTGTCGCATCCTTGGAAGATACCAAGTTTCGTATTTAACGGTATTTTAGTTTCTTCGCTATGTTGTCCTCAGACACACATACCCACACAGATCTATTTCTGAAAATGTTTTTTTAGATTCAGGGGGATCCAAAACATGTATTTCCAGTGAAATCTCGGTATCGAACTTTTGGGTGCATTACAATACCTTCTCCATACCATGTGTACAAAGTACGTGTAGATAAAGTAAACAAAATCTGTGGTGTTCCATTCACATGACTTTCTCTATATATCTGCAAAAAATATTGTTAGAAAGATTATGCTTTTATTTACTTTATGCTAATTGAGAAAAAAAAATAGCAGAAATAGTCTTGTTACTTGCTTCCTTGTAAGTAGAAGCGACATAAGGAAGTACCATAGGTTAAAGTGAAGTCAAAAGCTGGTTGCTATGTCACTGATGTTCCTTTGTTTATATGGACAGGAGTTGACAAAGTCCTGTGTGAGAAAAGTTATCTTTTTCGAAGCTGAAACCAAAAACCAGGAATATCTAAAAAACGATCAACTCCACGAAAAAATGTATTGAACATAAATTCTGTTTTTTAATGAGCGCTACATTTTTTGTCTGGTAAGCTTTTGTCCATTTCTTACGGTTTAGCAGTTGTGCAAAATTCCGTAAAATTCACTCAGAATAAAGTAGTCTTCAGAGGCTATTCCCAGAAAATTTAAGATACACATATTATTTGTCAGGTAAATACCTCTAATATACGATATTTTAATCAAAATCATTAGTGGCATTTTTTAGAAAATCAAAATTTTCGAAAAAAAGTTCCATGTAAAGGGTAGTTGGTGTGGGGGAATTTTCTTGAAAACCTTCGTGTCGCATCCTTGGAAGATGCCAAACTTAAATATCGGTCTTTTGAGCTATGCTGTCCACAGACACACAAACACGGACTTTTTCTGAAAGTGTTTCTGTTTGTATTCAGGGGGACCCAAAACATGTATTTCCGGTGAAATCTCGTTATCGAATTTTTGGGTGGAATGCAATACCTCCTCTATACACTATGGACATTGTACGTGTAGAGAAAGTAAAAAGAAAAAGAAAAGCATGGCATCACATTTGTGAAATGTATAAATATTTCAAAATGCAAAACAATAACAAGAGACGACTCAAACGGGCTAACTCGCTCCTGCAAAATTGTTTTAACGAGATTACATTTTCTTGTGTTGTATTACGTTGCAAAAGTCATTTAGAATGAAGAGAGCTTCAGAGTATATTCAGGGAAAACTCAATTCTAGGAACATTTTAGAGCCATTTTGAAAAAATAAAAATTTCAATAGAGGGCAGTTTAGTATGAATGCTTTCTTTAAAATCTTCGTGAAGTGTCATTGATGGATGATGAACTATTTAAGGTAGGTATTTACCAACATTGTGTTTTGGAAATATGCTGTTATTAGATAGATACACTTGAACGAACCTTTTTAATAAATGCTTTTGGGGGCGGGGCTGCTCACTAAATTTAGTACAAATTTCTGATGTTCCACTCACATTACTCTCTCTCTCTATCTATTCTGTAACAAAGTATTTTTACAAAAGCTTACTCATAACTAATTCATCTAATTAAGATAAATATTAGCAGAAATAGTCTTATTATTTATTTACTTATAAAGAGAAAGGAAATAAAGGACACTGGGCTAAAGCGACAGTCTATTTGATTAAACTTCAGTTCTGTCTGCATGGCCAAGAATAAAACAATTGCAACAGGAATGAAAAGCTCTCGTTTGTGAAAAGTGTTAAATATTTTAAAATTGAAACCGATAACAAGGAATATCCCGGAAATGGATACCTCCAAAAAAAAATATATAAAATCGTTGTAATGAAATCTATATTTTTTGTGTATTAAGATTTTGTCTATCTCTTACGGTTTACCAGTTATTCAAAAGTCAGCCAGAATAAAGAAGTCTTCAGAGGCTATTCCCAGAACATTCAAGATATACATTTTATTTGTCAGGTAAATATCTTTAACATATGTTGCATTACTTAAACCGTTAGAATCGTTATTGGAACAATGAAAATGTTCCATGTAAAGGATGGTTATGGTTTATATATCGAACATTTTCTTGTCTTACTTGAGTTAAATCTTACTTATCAAGTTTAATATTTAAAAGAATTTTCGTTTCTGTGTTATCATATTCTCAGACTCGGGGATCTTAAAACGTGCATTTTCAATGAAATCTCTGTATCGAATATTAATGTGGAGTGCAATGTCTATATACTATGTACGATGTAGAGAAATTAAACTATAAATATGCACTAGGGTTAATATTCCATTCATTTTGCATTTAAAACGCACTTTGTTGGCAGTTTTAGAGATTTTAAATGTTAATAAGCTGGGGTGACGTCAAACAAACAGTTTACAAATCTGTTTTCTGTTTCTAGCACATACAAAGCTAAAATAAACAATTCCTCTAAAAGCTTCTTAATGTTTACATTCCGTAATGCAAACGTTTCTCCACCTTTGAAAGCATGTTCTATATTTAAAATATCTAGTGAACCACCGCGCGTAAAATATGACGTAAATTAATGCATAAAAATAGAAACACAGGTACAAAGAAATTGCATAACGGCCCCCATGAGAATAACCTCACACCATGCATGCTAGACAGAAAATTAAATGCGATACCGTCATGTTGTCCCGCATGCAGCAGTCGCCCGGTTTATAGGCTTTCTAGCAGCACAAAGATGCTGAAGAAGTTGCCTAACCATATAGGGGCACAGCAAATACATGAAGGTTTGGCACTAGCAACGGCGGGCATTCTGTTTATAAATTATTCGTGTTAACTGACAATAACACAGTGCTCTTTATTTACACACTTTACTAAAACCATCTTATAAGTTACATTCACAGGAGATATTCTACTCACTCCAGCGCAAACTATTTTTTCAAAATCCTAGATTAGTATTTGTTGTTAATTCAAATAAACAATTCACATTAACAATTTTTCTGTACGATGCAGTAAATAAAATGCTTAAAATCGAGTGACTATATGATGGTTTTAAAATTAAACGCTCCTTGTTGTCTACCTGTGAAAACAAATATATGTTCCATTCACATGTCTTTCTCTACCCACTCGCCAACAAATTATTCTTACTAGAGCTTATTATTCTTTCGGCTATTCTAATCTAGATAAATAAACAGAAATAGTCTTATTACTTAGTTATTTATAATAAAAAGGAAAATAGAGAGTACACTTGGCTAAAACTGTAGTTAAAAACTTTTAAAATTTGACGCTATATGATAACTTTGAAAATCTGTTCTGTTTGCATGGCCAGTAGTAAAATAAAAGATTTATGAGGCGAGTGATGAGGTCCCGTTTGAGAAGAGCATGAATATTTAAAAAATAAAACGAATAATCAGAATCATGTTGGAGATGGTTATCTCCAAAAATGTGTAGGACATAAATTATGTTTTAACATGATCTACAATTTTTTGTACAGTAAACTTTTGAAAAGGCTCTCTTCAGAATGAAATGGGCTTCAGACGTTATTCCAAGCAAACTGAAGCTACCTCGTTACGTTTGTCAGAAAATATCTTAAATAGAGGGTAGTTTCATTAAATCGTTGTAACCATTTTTGATAAAAGTTCCATGTACCTGGGTTGAGCGAGTTTCTTGGAAATCTGTGTGTCCTATCCTTGCGAAGTACCAAGTTTGGTATTTAACAGACTTATCGTTTTAGTTATGGTCCACATACACACTGACATTTTTCTGGAAATGTTTTTTTTTATTCAGGGAGGTCTTAATCGTATATTTCCGGTGAACTTTGGGTGGAATACAATACCTTCTCTACCTATTATGTACATTGTACGTACACGCTAGAGAAAGTAATGTCACTTACCTCAAAACGAAATACCTAGGAATCTATCCCAAGTCATTAGACGCTAAGCTTCCATCTCAAAACCGTTTTATTTTGTTTTTAATGTATTCAAACCAGTGAAAAAATCTGATGTGTTGCATTCTCTTGAATTTCTCTACCTATTCTGCAAACAAACTATTCTTATAGAAGATTATTCTCCTATCTGCAACATACTAAACGAGATAAAGTTTAACACATTTGGTTTTGCTGCTTAGTTCCTTATAGTCAAAAGGGAAACAAAGGAATATACCAGTCAAACCGTTTGAGAAATCTTTTGAAAGCCTATCGATATGCGAATAACTGAAGTTTCCTTTGCATTTCCATAAAAACAAAATAGAAATGAAACGAAAGGTGAGCCCGTTTGAGAAGAAATGTAGTTTAAAACTGAAGCCATTAACAAGGAATATCTCGGAAACGGTCATCTCTGCAACAAAATGTGTCTGACATAACCTGTGTGTTTTAACGGGATCTACATCTTTTGTGTCGTAAGTTTTCGTGTATTTTTTAAGGTTTACCAGTTATGCAAAATTCAGCCAGATTCATCCAGAACGAACAGGTCTTCAGAAGCTATTAAGCTATTTGCGATGTAAATTGCTTTAATATACGTTATTTTAATCAAAATTGTTAGAGCCATTTTTAAGAAAAATAAAAACTTCCAAAAATGTTACATGTAAAGGGTAGTTTGGAGTGGGGGTATTTTCTTTAAAATATTCGTGTCGCGTTCTTGGCAACTTCTTGTATTTAACGGTCTTTAGTTTTTGAGCTATGCTGTCCACAGACACACACACACACACAAACACATCAAACACACATACACACAAACACATACACATACACACAAACGCACATACACACGCACAAACACATACACACACAAAACAAACGCACATACACACGCACAAACACATACACACACAAACGCACATACACACAAACACACATACACACGCACAAACACATACACACACAAACACACATACACACAAACGCACATACACACACAAACGCACATACACACACAAACGCACATACACACAAACGCACATACACACAAACGCACATACACACAAACGAACATACACACAAACACACATACACACGCACAAACACATACACACACAAACACATACACACAAAAACGCACATACACACATTGACCTTTTTTGTAAAAATACTCTTTTGTTGCACACAAGAGGTCTCTAAACATATCTTTGTATAGAATTTTTGGGTGGAATAAAATATTTTCTCTATACACTATGAACACAGTACGTGTAGAGAAAGTAAAAATATGAGGAATGTAAAAATGTAAACATGAATATATACTCACTCTGTCAAACAGACGCCTCCATTTCTGCAATAAAAAGAGAAATAAAGAGTCATTAAAGACAAGTAGTTTCAAAAGAGCTTCCATAGAATCCTTAACTTAATCTAACGTAGATCTTGTTTCCAAATCCAAATGTTAGAACAGATGAGAAAAACTCACTGAGCTGTTCTTGTGTATGAACTATATTTGAAATATACACTTTCTGGCACATTTTGTATTATTTAAGATATTCCAGGAACTTTCTTGTAAGTTATGAGAATTTTAATTTTGGATTTGGTAGTTTTTGGCTCAACAGTACTAGTAAAGGTGTACAAATGATAAAATAAAACGGAATAATGGTACATGTTGCAATAGTTATTGTGCACTAATGTAACAAGTCACGTCTATTGCGAAGACAAAGATCTACTTCTGATAGCATTACCTAACAGAGAAACTAGTCTTGGTTTTAATTGTTGTTTTACACAAGCCGTGTGTAGGACAGGAGTTGAATAGCTATAGCCGGGTTTTGAGCCACGGATCTCCCGGTCTCTGGCCGGTTGCTCTGCCACTGAGCTACCATGGCAACATACCGGCATAGCATTGAATTTGTCATGTTTCCCGGTACACCACAAGGTGATATCAAATTGTTTTGAGATGACAACCTCAATGGCGACTTACAATGTTATAACTGCTTTAAGACCCAGGATTCATAGTATAGGCTACTATTATGGTCAATTGGTATTGGGGCTAGAGACCGGGAGATTCGTGGTTCAAATCTCGGCTATGGCATTGAATTATTCAGTCTGACTCTACCTATCCAAATTAATCTTAATTAATTATATATTCTTCAATTGCTTATAGAATACGATTGGATCGAGTTTATACCTAATTAGTATACGAGGGTAGAGGTATAACACATTAAACCAGTGTTTCCCAACCTTTTGAAGTTCACGGCACCCTTGGGAATAACATTAAACACCAGGGGCACCCTTCCTTGAATTAAAAGAAAATTAAGCTTAATATGTTAATTTATTGAAATATTATATAATAATAACGTACACCATAACATAATACAGTAAGCTTTACTACAATTACTGAGTAAAAATACATCAATAAATTTTTGTTCGATTAATGATTAATGTGAAACTTGTGATTGATGCTTAGAGCACAGATATGTGATGTCGGGTCTTACAGTTGACAGTGAAACACGCAAATCATCCTCAAGGTTATTCAGTCTATTTCTTGCTTTGCATTTTATTGTCACCATAGCAGAGAAGGCTTGCTCGCATAGATAGGATGTTGAAAAGGGCAAAAGTGCGTTAATTGCTTTCTTCATTAGGTTAGGGTACTCCTCTCTCCGTTGAAGCCAAAAACTAGCCACCGACGCCTCACTCTTGGTGAACTTACCTTTGAGTGTGGAATCAGTGCAAAGATCAATAAATTCATCTCGTTCGCAAGCAGTGAAATCTATTTCCTCTGCACTATCTACGAAATCAAATGGTGAGACAACCCAGTCGAGATTCGTAGTGGAAATAGTTGGAAAGTACGCATCTTGCAATCTTGATAAGTGATCACAAATGCGGTCTTTCAGTTTACCCAGATCTTTATCTCCTGCCACATTAAGAAGAGATGAAAAGTTCGACAAATCTCCTTTTTGAACTGCAGACTTCCAAGAACTAAGTTTTCTTTTAAAACCTTTCATTTTATTGGTTGAGGAGATTATTGTTTCATGTCGATCCTGCATCGAAACATTCAGTTCATTCAGCTTATGAAAAATATCTGCCAGATACGACAGTTCAAAACACCAAGAATCACTTAGTAAGATCTCATGAAATGTGTCTTGATTTCCATCCTTAAAAAAAGTTGTTACCTGTTCTGTAAGTTCGAGAAACCGGTTCAATACACGACCCCGCGACAACCACCTTACTTCTGTGTGAAGTAACAAAGAGGTATGAGCTGCATCCGTTGCGCGACATAACTGTTCAAAAATTCTGCACTTTAAAGGTCGAGACTTCATATAGTTCACCATTTTCACAACTTGGTTAAACACTTCAGCAAAATCTTCATTACACGCTTTCACGACTAATGCCTCTCTATGCAGAATACAGTGAGTTATAATAATGGATGGATTTTCATTGAGAGCTCTGGCAGTAAAACCTTTAATTTTCCCAGACATAGATGGAGCACCCTCTGTACATATACCACAACAGTCTTTCCATGAAAGATCATGGTCATTGAGATAGGAATTAATAGAAACTAAATACAAACTAAACACACAGGGATAGGGTTTTCCTCGTTGTTATTCCACTTAAATCCATACGCTAAGTAACTGGCCTGGTATGTTCTTTTCTTTCGTTTGTCTTCTTTATGTGGTGAATTCGACGGTCCGGGAGAAACTGTAAGATTTGGCTTCTTAAAGCAAGCAGTAGGAGCCGACTGTTCACTTTCACTGTCCTGGTGTTTACGTTTAACAATGAACTTATCCATAGCTAAACACTGTGAATCAACGCGAGGAAGACAACTGAAAGCGCCAAGCGGCGTACACTTTTATATATTCATCTGTCGAAGTCTCGGGAATGTTCGTGAGGAAGCGAGTAGTCTCGGGAATGTTCGGCAGGGTATAGCTGTAATGCCATCTGTGGGATACTAGTATAACTGAATTATTGAAATGAATAGACCACTATCACCATCTGCCGTGCATGAGAGTAATTGATTTGACTTATTTTATTTCAAGACCTTACAAGACTTAAGGCTTCAGTAGAAGGTATTTTTTTTTTTGTTTATTCTCAATATCTCGCGGCACCCCTTAGCCAATCACACGGCACCTTAGGGTGCCGGGGCACACCGGTTGGGAACCGTTGCATTAAACTATGAACTGTGAGCACCAAGTGATATGTGTCTAGTGGAATAGAGGTATGATAGTGTGTCGTCAGATGGTGCTGAAATGTTGTTTAGGAACACGTGGGTCAGTCGTCCGGCGACCGCCGTGTCAGATGCTTGTAACTCGAGCTGCACAGTGCTCGTACGTAAAAAGAAATCTGATGTATTCCATTCACATGACTTTCTCTATTTCTCTGCAGAAAAAATAGCAGAAATGGTGTTATTACTTGCTAGTTTGTAGGTACAAGGGAAATAAGGGAGTACTATATGCTAAACTGATGATCAAAGTTTGTTGCTATGTGACTGAAGTTCCTTTGTTTGTATGGACAAAAGTTGACAAATTCCTGTATGAGAAAAGTATAAGTTTTCCAAAGCTGAAACCAAAAACAAGGAATATCTCAAAAACGAACACTCCACGAAAAAATGTATAATACATAATTTGTGTGTTTCAATGTCCTACATTTTCTGTATGTTAAGTTTTTGTCCATCTCTTACGGTTTATCATTTATGCAAAATTCATCCAGAATAAAGTAGTCTTCAGAGGCTATTCCCAGAAAATTCAAGAGATACATTTTATTTGTCAGGTAAATATCTTTAATATTTGACATTTAATCAAAATCGTTAGAGCCATTTTTGAGAAAATAAAAAATTGCAAAAAAAGTTCCATGTAAAGGGTAGTTGGGGGTGGAGGGATTTCTTGAAAGTCTTCGTGTCGCACCCTTGGAAGATACCAAACTTAAATACCAAATTTGGTATTTAACGGTCTTTTCGCTTTTGAGCTATGCTGTCCACAGACACACACATGGACCTTTTGTAAAAATGCTTTTTTTTATTCAGGGGGACTCAAAACATGTATTTCCGGTGAAATCTCGGTATCGAATTTTTGGGTGGAATACAATACCTTCTGTATACACTATGTAGATAGTACGTATAGAGAAAGTAATAATCATTTCTCAAAATAGTGGTATTTGACGGAAACTGTTGGGAACAATGCTCTGCCAGAATGGACAGTCCCGAGGTGTGTAGGTAACGTAGAGCGTGTCTACCGCATCTTCACACCACATTACTTTTATATAGCTGTTAAACCGTAAGAGATAGACATCAAATATTACTACATAAACATCTGATGTGTTACACTCACATGACTTTCTCTAGCTGCTCTACAAACCTACTACAGAAGATTATTCTTCTTTCTACACAATGCTAATCGAGATAAACATTAGCATAGTGTTCTTATTACTTAGTTCTTATAAGAAAAAGGGAACTAAGAGAATGTACTAGGCTAAAGGGATAATCAAATGTTTTAAAAGCTATTGTTATTCGATTGTCATTGCAAATCGCTTCTTTGCTTGGCCAGGAGTAGAACAAAAGAAAAACGGACACTTCCTGTCCCAGAAAGTATAACTACTTCACACTTGAAACCAATAAAAAGGAATATCTCGGAAACAGTTACCTCCACAACAAAAACTTAAAGGACATACATTATGTGTTTTGATGTGATGTACCATTTTTTGCGCAGTGACTTTTTTTTGTCTATCTCTTTCGGTTTAGTAGTTAAGCAAAATTCATCCAGAAAAAAGAGGTCTTCACAGCTTATTCCCAGAAAATTCTAGATATACATTTTATTTCGGATATAAACAACTTTAATATAAGAGATTTTGATCAAAATCGTTAGAGCCATTTTTAAGAAAATCAAGATATTCAATTTTTTTTCCCATGTAAAGGGTAGTTTGTGGTGGGGGATTTTTTGTTTTTAAATCTTCGTGTCGCATCCTTGGAAGATACTAAACCTAAATACCATGATAAGGACTATGCTGTCCACAGACAGACACACACACACGAACCTTTTTTTAAAAATGCTTTTTTCGGACTCAGGGGACCCCAAAACATATATTTCCGGTGAAATCTCGAAATCGAATTTTTGGGTGCATTACAATACCTTCTCTATCCCTATGTACATTGTATATGTGCGGCTAGAGAAAGTAAAAATGTAAATCTCGTCAAAACGTATGATATTTTTCTGTGAAGTTCACGATTCCAAGATGTACTCTGTTACTTAATTCAGTTTTCCCATACTTATACTTTTCTCAAATAGAGAGTCGTTATTTCTGATAGTCAAACAGAGAAAACAGAATTTCAATCTCATTACTTTAGCGACCAACTTTTAAAAGATTGACTATCACTTTAGCCTACAGTATTCCCTTATTTACCTTGAACCTAGAAGGTAATAAATTACAAGTCCATTTCTTATAATATCCAGGCTGTTTCAAAACTACCCCAAGCGAAATTAGTCGATTAGCTTACACTTTGACTTGTCCGAAAATTGATGTCGCAACTTTCAAACTCTTCTATTTGAAGTTTTATGTGTGTTTAAAAATCACACACATTTGGGATTAGGCAGCGAAGGAACAACGGCCACGTATACAACCTCAGAACGTGTTATACAAAACACATAACGAAACCTACATGCTACGTTTTCTATTACTAAGGTGACTTGTGCCGCGCCGGCGTACCTACCAAACCACCACGTGATTAGAATCTTCGCTACCAACCGGCATCTCTCTTAGAGTGGCGTAGGCACGTGCCATTTGGTTATGGTGATTTTATGGCAGTTTTTGTATGTGCAGAATGTAGAGCTGAAAATTATATTCACATATCATGTACGGTACGACTAACAAGGTCCACATCTTCGTTTGGTATCGTTTTGAAACAACCTGTATAGGACATTTCAAAAAGTCATTTAAAATTTAAACCCCTATAAATATCATTATGTTTGAGATAGGAGAAAACAAAAGAACACATATATTGGGCAAGCATAGTAGTTTTCTTTTGCTTTCTTACTTTCTCTATACTTACTATGTACATAATGTAAAGAGAAGGTATTGCACTCTATCAAAAAATTCGATACCCAGATTTCACCGGAAATATATGTTTTAGATTCTTTTATATACAAAAAAAAGTATTTTCAGAAAAAGGTCCGGGTGCCTGTAAACACGATAACTCAAAAACAAAAAGTTGGTAAAATATTACATTTGGTATTTAAGTTTAGTATCTTCCAGGGATGCGACAAGGAGATTTTAAGAAAAATCTCCCCACCCCAAACTACCCTTTACATGGAACTTTTTTTCGAAAATTTTGATTTTCTCAAAAATGGCTCTAACGATTTTGATTAAAATATGGTATATTTCAAGATATCTACCTTACAAATAAATTTTATATCTTGAATTTTCTAGGAATAGCCTCTGAAGACTACTTTATTCTGGATGAATTTTATAAAATTTTGCATAAGTGCTAAACCGTAAGAGATGGGCAAAAGCTTACCACACAAAAAATGCAGAGCACCTTAAAACACAACATTTATGTTATATAATTTTTTTTTGGTGGAGTTGATCGTTTTTGAGATATTCCTTGTTTTTTGTTCCAGCTTTAAAAAAAACCATACTTTTCTCATACTGGAATTTGTCAACCTCTCCATACCAACAAAAGAACTTCAGTCACATAGCAACTAGGTTGTGACTGTCACTTTAACCTATGGTACGCCCTTATTTCGCTTCTACTTACAAGGAAGTAATTAATAAGACTATTTCTAAATTTGAATTCGATTAGCATGAAGTAAATAGAAGCAGAAGCTTTTTAACAGTAATTTGTTGTAGAGATGTAGAGAAAGTCATGGATCACATCAGCTTTTTTGAATTCACCCTTATCATGGGTAAATATTCGTTGAATAAAATATTAGTAAGGTTATTCATACTGATGTTAGAATTTGAAAGTTACTATCACTAAATAATAGAACTGATACACTGCTATAATGAAAGCAAGAGAAATTGTTCTCAAGGTCTGAGAAAATTGAGGATTAATAACAATTGAATTGCATAATAGGACATGAGCCGGTGTCTAGTTCATTCGTAATTATGAGGATTTAATGAGAAATTTTGGTTTTGTTGTGATAAGAAGATATCTGGAAGGCAAAAGGTAATCAATATGTTGCTATTGCTGAGTTGCTTCATGCAAAAATTACCCAGATCTTTGTCGATTGTGTCATCAGTAGACAAAGTGGCCGCTGCGATCTCCAGATCTGAATCCCACCGAATTTTGGTTGTGGGGTTACCTTAAAGAACAAGTTTTCCTAACATTGGGAGGAGCAATTGCAGGATCCTTATACGGTACTCCCAGGCTTTAAACCCTTCATCACACATTTGAAGCGCCTTCTGGACACATGCACGGAGATGACAAATTTCGAGCAAACCTGGAACCGCTACCGTCTGCTGACTGCTGCTGCGCTTGCACCCAGCAGTGGAGAAAAGCATGCTCGGAGATGGAACGTTGTTTGTCAGAATTTATTCTGTAAGCATATTTCAACTAATTGGCTTATAAAGCGTTAAACGAGACCATACCGACAGCAGAAAATCTCTGGCGAGCGCAATCTAACCTCTGTGCACTTTGCTCCGATGTTGGTACTCTGGAGCATCGCCTTATATCTTGTCGGCAGCAGGGTTACCACATTCATTTCACAAAATATCTCTAGAATTATTTTAAAAATCGAAAAATACATATTTGACATTCTAATTTTCTTAGCGGGGAGGGTTGAAAAAGGTCTCTAAGATTTGGTTTATAATTTTGTTCGTGTTTTTTACAGCACGTTTCTTACGGTCAGACAATTTAGGCTCTTAGTTGCAAACTTTACAATAATAATAATAATAATAATAATAAAAAAGCTGTATCACAAAAACCCACTAAGTCATTTATTTATTAATTTCAACTTCACAACGGCAAAGTCACATCTGCAGTATTTCTCTTTAGAACAAATTGCTTACCGGCAACGGTGTTAACTGTGTAGTGTTAAAGTTGGTTTCTGTTTCTCTTTGGAGTTTATTCATTAGATCACACACACTCTCATCAATATTTCCAGACTTTGGGGAGGACAGGGAATAATATCGGCTAGCGAAAATGTCCCCAGTCGGGAATAGAGCCCGGGATCCTTCGCAAAGCAAGAAGGAAACGCTTGTTAAAGGTTTATCACATTTTGCCCAGTTACCTATTACTAATACTTTATTTACTGAAGTCACTATATAAGCATTTAAACTGCAGATACAGTATCAATGTATTATTCAAAAACTAATTTAGCACATATAATATTAAGACATATTTGTATTCAAGTGATGCATTTGATTCATACGGTGCTCTTGAACTCGGTGCGACTGCATTAATAGCGACGTAACACGGAAAATAGTATAGCAGCTAATGTTTCTTCTGTGTAAGCAGGTATTTTACACTATTTTCATAGCACTAGTGAGTTAACGAACACGCCACCACTCTACTCATTACTTAATTTCTGAAACAATGTACAATATACTTTTCAAGGAATACATTTAAATTATTTTCGTGATTTCAGAAGTAGCCCAAAAATTCGCAACTCGCCTCAATTGAAAGTCGGTCGGAAAACCCATCTTTTAGTAGCCCAGACGCGACTTTTCGCCGAATCTGGCAACACTTAGTGGTTATCTAAGCAAATGGTGGCAGCCGGAGGCCCCGCCGTGCCTGGAGTTTCGTTTCCCTACAACACTGTGTGATCTGGTTGGTAGCGAGAACTCTCCGCTGGATCTTCAAGAAGAATGTGGCAAAAAGGGAGGACTGCTTCGGCTTCCTGCAAGTCCGCATTTATCGGCGATACTCAGTCGTTTATATCACAAGGTTACCAACACTGGCCGCTACTGTAAACACCACCCGCGAAAAGAACAGAATTCCCCAAAACGTGAAATAGGACATGACTTTCTCTACATCTCTGCAACAAATCATTGTTAAAAAGCTTATGCTTTTATTTACTTAATGCTAATCGAGATAAAAAAAAAAAAAAGAAGCAGAAATATTCTTATTACTTGCTTCCTTATAAGTAGAAGGGAAATAAGGGAGTACAATAGCTTTAAGTGATAGTCAAAAGTTGGTTGCTATGTGACTGAAGTTCCTTTGTTTGTATGGACAGGAGTCCACAAATTCCCGTATGAGAAAAGTATGTTTTTTTTAAAGGTGAAACCAATAACAAGGAATATCTCAAAAACGATCAACTTCACGAAAAAAGATATATAACATAAATTGTGTGTTTTAATGTGCTCTACATTTTTTGTGCAGTAGGTTTTTGTCCACCATTTACGGTTTAGCAGTTATTCAAAATTTCGTAAAATTCATCCAGAATAAAGTAGTCTTCAGAGGCTATTACCCAGAAAACTCAAGATATACATTTTATTTGTCAGGTTAATATCTTTAATATACAATATTTTAATCATAATCGTTAGAGCCATTTTTTAGAAAATCAAAATTTTCGAAAAAATTTCCATGTAAAGGGTAGTTTCGGGTGGGAGGATTTCCTTGAAACTCTTCGTGTCGCATCCTTGTAAGAAACCAAACTTAAATAACATATAATGCACACGGATCTTTTTCCATAAATGCTTTTTTCGGATTCAGGGGACTCAAAACATGCATTTCCGATGGAATCTTGCTATCGACATTTTAGGTAAAATACAATACCTTCTATACATTGTGCCAACGGATTTTCTTCTATTTCCGAAAAAAGCCAGCTATGGAGATTTACTGTGATGTATTCCAGTCACATGACTTTCTCTACAGCACTCTTAACATATTTTTGTTAAAAAACATACTCTATTATATACATTCTGTCAAGAAAATGCCGGGAATTGATCATTTACAAACCCTGTTTAAAGGTGATTCGAAATTATTGTCGTGGCTAAGTTGGTACAGCTTTCCTCTTTACCCACGCGGAGTTTGATCGTCATCTGTCATCTAGTTTGTTTACAGTACGCCATTTTGTTAGTTCATCTCAAAGGTGGTTTGCGATTTTACAATGGATACAAATATTGAACAAAGAATCTGTCTCAAATTTTGCATTGCAAATGGTATTCGTGTGCCGAATTGCTGAAAATGTTACAGAGGGCTTACGGTGAATCGACTTTTTCAAAAACACGTGAATATGAGTGGTACAGTGCATTCAAAAGTGGTCGAGATGTGGTGGAAGATTTGCCTCGCACTGGTCGGCCATCAACTGAACTGAACATCGCTAAAGTGAAGAAAATGGTGTCTGAAAATCGTCATTTAGGTCTGAGAGAGATTGCCGCTAAACTTTCTGTGTCTCACGAATCGACTCGTGCCATTTTAAACGATTGTTTGGGCATGACACGCGTTGCAGCTCGGTTAGTTCCGAAAGACTTGAATTTTCTACAAAAACTCAATCGCGTAAGGATTGCTGAAGACATGCTAGAACTACCAGTTCCGACCCCACATTCATGAAACGCATTGTAGCGGGTGATGAGACGTGGGTTTACGAGTTTGACACTTAAACCAGTCAACAAGCTTCCGAATGGCGCCTTCCAACTGATTCGAACCTAAAAGGGCACTTGAAACTCCATCAAAACTGAAGGTCATGTTGACAGTTTTTTTTTTTTTTTTTCGATTATCGTGGTGTCGTGCACTCAGAGTTATTGCCACAAGGTCAGATGGTAAAGCTAAAAAAAAAAAAATTGTTGCAGAGATGCAGAAAAAGTCATGTGAATGGAACACAAGTATTTTTCAAAACTACGAGAGCAACTTCTTGGATTTTCTGAACGCTCCTTGTAATTTGTGGCAGAATACGTAGAGAGTGTCATGTGAATAGAAGACAGGTATTTTTATTGTTTCTGCAGCTCAGCAGAGCGAGTTAAATTGGTTTTAGGCTTCACAGTTTTACTGTAGTTTCCGTGGTGCGAATCCCCTGCAGCTGGTCCAGGATTAGACAGAAATACTGCATTATAACACCCCAGTTTTATCTGCAGCGACTTGCTTTGCGAGGCCTCCTTTATGTCTACACACCCGGCCTGCCTCGCGGTTTCACGATTTATCCTTACAGCATTTAGGCTCAGTTTGCTCTTGGCGTTTTTTGAACGCATGTATAAATTGAATCGGTCACTGCTGAACGGTCAACTTTTTTACGAAAATGCTTTGACAGTTTTAGGGGAAACGACATGAATGCTCCAATAAAAACGGAATTAAATATTAATTCTTAAATTCTTGTAGGCATAAGTATGAAGTCCTTTTATTTTTTTCATAAACTAAAAATCCGTTGTGTTCCATTAACCTCACTTTCTCTACATCTCTGTAACAAATATTGTTAAAAACATTACTTTTCTATCTACTTGATGCTAATTGAGATAAACATTAGCAGAAATGGTCTTATTACTTGCTTCCTTGTAAGTAGATGTGAAACAAGGGAATATTCCAGACTAAAGCAATAGTCAAATATTTTAAAAGTTGATTGCTATGTGATTGAAATCCGTTTCTTTGCATGTCCTAGAGTTGTCAAATTCCCGTATGGGAAAAGGTTGTAAGTATTTTAAAGCTGAAACCACAAACAAGGAATATCTCAAAAATGGCCAACTCCACGGAAAAGAAATCTGTTATGTTCCATTCACATGACTTTCTCAATATATCTGCTACATAGTATTGTTAAAAAGCTTATACTTCTATTTACTTCATGCTAATCGATAAAAAATTATCAGAAATAGTCTTATTACTTGCTTCCTTATAAGTAGAGGAGCAATAAGGGTGTACATAGGTTAAAGTGACAGTCAGAAACTGGTTGCTATATGACTGAATTTCCTTTGTTTGCATGGACAGGAGTTGGCAAATTCCTGTATGAAAGAAGTTGTAAATATTTTAAAGCTGAAATCAAAAACAAGCAGTATCTAACTCCACGGAAAAAAAATGTACAAATAACGTAATCTACATATTTTTTGTATTAAGTTTCTGTCTAACTCTTACGGTTACTAGTTATGCAAAATTCAAAATATTCATCCAGAATAAAGAGATCTTCTGAGACGCAAATATATTTCAAACATGGTGCTTTAATCAAAATCGTTAGAGCCAATTTTGAAAAACTCAACATTTAGCAAAGCTTTTCTATGTAAAGGGTGGTTTAGGGCGGGGAGATTTTTCTCAGAATCTTCATGTGCATCCTTAGAAGATACTAAATACCAAGTTTGGTATTTTACCGACTTTTCGTGAGTTATCGTGTTCACAGACACACACACACACACATGCGCACACAGAACATTTCTCTAAACATGTGTTTTTGGATACAGATGTGTATTTCCGGTGAAATTTCCGCATCGAATTTAGGGTGGAGTGCAATACCTTCTTTCATATGAACTATATAGAGAACGTAAAAATGTTAGCTGCAACGTCCTCATATTAAAGGCTTTGGCTAAGTTCTTCTCCAGCTTTCGCTTTTATTCATTAATCAGTTGGTTGCGAATTTATTTTACATATACATTTTTAATTTTCGTAGAAAAACACAATGAAGGACTAAAGTTCTTGGAAAAAGCTATAAAAAGGAATTTTATTGGAAAAATATGCCTATGCTTCCTGCGAGTCATGGGGTCATGATTCTCATAATATACAAGGTGGTTCACCTGTCCCTTATTTTCTTTTATGCAGCCCGAGACCCATCTTCTGCATACCAACATTATAGAATTGGCGCTGGAAGTTGTAGCTAAACAATAGCGTCTTTGGTTAACGTCCGTTGTTAGTTTGAGTTCCAAGATGCTCGATTCAGGTTCGAATCTTATCAAGCGTTGAACATTCCCCCCCCCCCCCCCGCTTTTACTTTCTCTATACGCACTATGTACATAGTGTATAGAGAAGGTATTGCACTCCACCCAAAAAATTCGATAACGAGATTTCAGCGGAAATATATATTTTAGGATTCCCTGTATCCAAAAAAAAGTATTTTCAGAAGAAGGTCCGTGTGTCTGTGAACACGGTAATTCAAAAACGAAAAGTCGGTAAAATACCAAACAGGGATGCAACACGAAGATTTTGAGACAAATCCCCCCACCCCAAACTACCCTTTACTTGCAACTTTTTTGGAAAATTTTGATTTTCTCAAAAATGGCTCTAACGATTCTGATTAAAATGTCGGATATTAAAGATATTTACCTGACAAATAAAATGCATATTTTGAATTTTCTGGGAATAGCCTCTGAAGACTACTTTATTATGGGTCAATTTTACGGAATTTTGCATAGCTGCTAAACCGTAAGAGATGGACAAAAGTTTACCACACAACAAATGTAGAGCACCGTAAAACACGCAATTTATGTTAAATACATTTTTTTCGTGGAGTTGATTGTTTTTGAGATATTCCTTGTTTTGGTTTCAGCTATAAAAACTTATACTTTTCTCATACAGGACTTCGTGAACTCGTGTCCATACAAACAAAGGAACTTCAGTCACATAGCAACCAGCTTTTGACCACCACTTTAATCTATGGTACTCCCTTATTTCGCTTCTACTTACAAGGAAGCAAGTAATACGACTATTTCTGCTAATTTTTTCTCAATTAGCAGGAAGTAAATAGAAGCATAAGCTTTTTAACAATAATTTATTGCAGAGTTGTAGAGAAAGTCATGTGAATGGAACACATAAGATTTTTTACTCTCTCTAGCCCCGTATGTACAATGCACATAGGGATAGAGAAATATTGTATTGCACCCAAAAATTCAATGTCGAGTTTTCACCGGAAATACATGTTTTAGGGCCCCCTGAATAAAAAAAAAGCATTTTCAGAAACAAGGCAGCGTGTGGATGTGTCTGTGTGTGTATGTGTGTGTGTGGACAGCATAGCTCAAAAACGAAAAAAACGGTTGAATACCAAACTTGGTATTTAAGTTTGGTATCTTCCAAGGATGCGACACGAAGATTTTCAAGAAAATCTAACTTAACTACCCTTTAAATAGAAAACTTTTTGAAAATTTTGTTTTTCTTAAAATGACTATAACAATTTTGATTAAAATGTCATCATATTAAAGCCATTTCTATCACAAATAAAATATATATTTTGAATTTTCTGAGAGTAGCTTCGGAAGACCTGTTTATTCTGGATGAATTTTGCTTAATTTGGCATAACTAGTAATCCGTAAGAGATAGACAAAAACTTACGGTATAAAAAAGGTAGATCTTGCTAAAATACAAAAATGATGTAATACACTTTTTTTCGTGGAGCTTACCGTTTTCAGGGTATTTCTTGTTATTAGTTTCTGTTGTGAAGTACTGATACTTTTCTTAGACGGGGAGTGTTCGTTTTTCTGTAGTTCTACTCCTGGCCAATCAAATAAGCGATTTGCAATGACAATCGCATAACAACAGATTTTAAAACATTTGACTATCACTTTAGCCTAGTACATTCCCTTATCTTCAGTCTACTTATAAGGAACTAAGTACTAAAATTCTGCTAATGTTTATCTGATTAGCGTGGTGTCAAAGAAGAATTATTTTTTGTAAGAAGTTTGTTTGTAGAGTAGGTAGAGAAAGTCATGTGAGTGTAACACGTCAGATTTTTTCTTCCTGATTTCGCACAAAGCTAGATGGGGTATCAGAACATTTGTTAATTTGCTTATTTATTTCTTTTATTGTTCTCTTTATTTATGTTTATTCTAAATCTATCAGTCCAGTATTATTTGATGTCTTAGTGAAGTTTTTTTCAAAACGATTAGAATGAAAGTTAAGGATCGAAAAGTGAAGATCACGTAAAATGAACTGCCGTTCATTGTTCTTAATTTGTATTTCTTTTAGTTTACACATACATTTGTTAGTGTGACAAACACTGGGCAGAGAAAAAAGTGTAAGCTGACTGTGGGACACGAGCCGCTGACACGCGCGGGAGGTGATGAGGGAACATGGAATTTACCAGTTGAGTTACAATCATCCGTTAAAACTTGCAGGTATAGTGTGTCCCACATGTCTCCCTCTCCGCTTCTCATCTCTTTACAACTGTTGTGTGACTCCTTTTTGTAGCTTAAGCTGTAAGCGCATGATTTGGCGCTCTTGCTTTTGCTGCTAAGGTCTATTTTCCTATGAAAATCAGGCTAGATTTGTGTAGTTACCAAATGGCCGACAAACACGGAAATTTCAACCTTATTGCTTTCAGAGTATGAAGTGTTGCCTATTTACAAAAATAATAAGGGACAGGTAAACCAAGTGGTATGTCAGTATGTCAAGTTGAGGAAGCCAGTCGAATATTTTGCGGACTCTCGTGTCTTGTAAGACATGAGCTGAATTTATCGATAAAATGGAAATCATACTAGGCGCACATTATTTCGTGGGCGTTCAGATCCCAACAAGGCGAGAAATGAAGTACGTTATACACTATGGCATCTAGAGGCTTCAGTGCTAACGTTTCATTCTGTCTGTAGTTCCTAGAGTTCAGGTACAAGCACGCGCTAAGTTTTGTTTAATAATTCAGCTAGTTCTCGGTAAATTAGATAAACATTCACCATAACGTCTGAGGCCTCAAAGAAAGAAACTTTCTTTTGTTGACAGCACAGACTTTTCTCTTATTCCCTCGGTCCTAACTTCACCATAAGTTTCCCAGAAAAGTTACGGCATACTTGAGAAATTACCTTGTGATTGACATTCCTCCTGACACGTGGCTGTCTCGGTACACTGTTGTCATATTTGCTCGCTGTCCGTATGCAGCAGCACGTTGTTATTTCCATTCATTTTCAATCACACTTCTCGTATGTTGAGCTACTTTTCTCCCCATTTCTCCTTAGTTACTTCCCCTAATCCTTTCAACAATGGGACCTGTGCTTCCTAAACGTAAAAAAAAAATCTGATGTGTTATACTCACATGAGTCTCTCAAGCTGCTCTACAAACTCCTTGCATAGGATTCTTCTTCTTTTTACGCAATCGAGATAAACATTAACAGAATGTTCTCATTACTTTGTTTCTTATAAGTAGAAGGGAATAAGGGAATGCATTATGCTAAAGTGATAGTCAACATTTTTAAAATCTATCGTTATGCGATTGTCATTGCAAATCGCTTGTTTGCTTGGCCAGCAGTAGATCAATAGAAAAACGGACACTTCCAATTAATCTATAACAAAGAATATCTCGGAAATGGTTACATCTACAACAAAAACGTAAAGGACATAAGTTGTGTATTTTGACGAGATCTACGTTTCTGTGTGGTAAGATTTTGTCTATCTCTTACGGTTTAGCAGTTAAGTAAAATTCGGCAAAATTCATCCAGAATAAAGAGGGAAATAAGGGAGTACACTAGAATAAAGCGATAGTCAAAAGCTGATTGCTATATGATTGAAGTTCCTTTGTTTTTATGGACAGGAGTTGACAACTTCCTGTATGAGAAAAGTAAAAGAATTATTAAAGCTGAAACCAGAAACAAAAAATATATGAAAAACGATCAATTCCACGAAAGGAACTATGTAATATAAGTTGCGTGTTTCAACGAGCTCTACGTTTCTTATTAAGACAGTTTTTGCCTATCTCTTGTGGTTTACTCATTATGCAATATTCTGCAAAATTCATTCAGAATAAAAATGTTTCCAGGAGCTATTCCCAGAAAATTCAAGATATTCACTTTATTTTTCGCGTAAATATCTTTAGTATACGATATTTTAATCAACATCGTTAGAGCCAAATCAGCATTTTCGAAAATGTAAAGGGTAGAGGGGGGTGGGGGGATTTTCTTGAAAATCTTTGTGTCGTATCCTTTGAAAGTAATGAACTTAAATAACACACACACACACAGACACAGGCACACACACTGACAGACAGACTGACAAACACACATACGGACATTTTTTGAAAATGATTTTTTGGATTCAGAGGGTCTCAAAACATATATTTCCCATAAAATCTCGGTATCGAATTTTTGTGTGCAATGCAATACCTTCTCTATGCATATTCACATAGTGCGCGTTGAGAAAGTAAACAGTTTTATTAATTCGGCTCGTTTATCACTGTGTCACATGATCGAACTTTCCGCAGAATGAAATCAAACAATCAAATCAGTCATGCATGAGAAAACGCGCGTAAATTTCCACTGAACCCATAGGTGTAACGGCGATGTCTTTGATGCGCTCTGACGGTTATGCTTTTCACACTTTGATTGGTCAGCAACCTGCCACCAGACGACACACCTTAGCTTCATTCACCCGCATTGTGAACTTCCCGCAGCGCCGAGCTGTATTGCATTCCAGGAGGTCTCCCTTCCACCCCAAACTACCATTTTCATGGAAAAAAATTCGAAAATTTTGTTTTTCTCAAAAATGGATCTAACGTTTTTGATATATTTACAAGATATATATTATGTATATCTTTAATTTTCTGGGAATAGCCTCTAAAGACCTCTTTATTTTGGATGCTTTTTATTGAATTTTGCACAACAGGACATAAATGTAGGTCACGACAAAACACAGAATTTATATTTTGTTCGTGGAGTTGATCGTTTTTACTTCTTTACACGTACTATGTATAGAGAAGGTGTTGTAATGCACCAAAAAAATTGGATACCGAGATTTCATCGAAAATACATGTTTTAGGACACCCTGAATACAAAAAAAGCATTTTTAGAAAAATGTCCGTGTGGTTGTATCTGTGTGTGTGTGTGAGTCTATGGGCAGCATATCTTAAAAACGAAAAGTCCGTTAAATACCAAACTTGGTATTAAATTCAGTATCTTCCAAGGAAGCGACACTAAGATTTTCAAGAAAATCCCCCTACCCCAACGACCCTTTACATGGAAAAATTTTCGAAAATTTTGATTTCCTCAAAAATGACTAACTTTTTTGATTAAAATATCGTATAGTAAAGATATATACCTGGCAAATAAAATGTATATCTTGAATTTTCTGAGAATAGCCTTTAAAGATCTCTTTTATGGATGATTTTATTCAATTTTGCATATCTGGTAAACCGTAAGAGATAGACAAATACTTACTATACAAAAATATAGATCACAATAAAACACACACTTTATATAATGTGCATTTTTTTCGTGGAGTTGATAGTTTTTTAAATATTCCTTATTATTGGTTTCAGCTTTAAAAAAACTTTTACTTTTGTCATACAGGAATTTGTCAAGTCCTGCCCACACAAACAAAAGAACTTCAGTCACATAGCAACCACCTTTGACTATCACTTTAACCTATGGTACGCCCTTATTCACCTTCTACTTACAAGAAAGCAAGTAATAATGCTATTTCTGCTAATTTTTTCTCAATTAGCATGAAGTAAATAGAAGAATAAGCTTTTTAACAATACTTTGTTACAGAGATAATGTCGCGAGCAAGGTTCTGCGACGTGGGAAATAGCTATTTTAAGGTGGTGCAAGGACGGCAGATGGTAGAGCAATGATAACAACGGAAATTAAATATATTAACTAAGACTAAATCATTTGTTGGTAGGGAATGTTTGATGTACACAGTTGGGGGATTGCAGTATATTCCCTGAATCCTGGCCAATGCCATTCTGATTACTGAGGTTACTAATACAAAGCCTTACTTTAAGGAATATGTCATGGTGAAGTGGGAACTGAAGTGGTTCAGCCCGAGCGACGCCCGAAGATACACGAACGAAGCAGAGGTTCCCTGGTGGTCGGATCTAAGGTCCCTTAAATAGGTTTAGCGGCAACCCAGAAGGGCATTCCAACAAGGTGGTCATACTCCTAATATGGAGAACCAACGCCCTGATAGAATCCATCGCCCTCCGCCGGGTTTGAACCCGCGACCTTGGGTATATGAAGTTAGCATGGTAACCATTACACCACGGAGGGCGACTGATAGTGGCTAGTCTTAGCCAATCAGCACCGAATGCTTAAATGTTCTAGAATATCTTGTGTGACGTCAAAATGCGAATGAGCACGTAGCCCAACAGAAGTTGGTGACGTCGAAAAGTCCACTAGGAGTGCTATCGGAAGAGGCTAGTCACTTCCATCCTGTTGCTTAATCAGCTTATAACAAAACTTGTTTTTTTCCTAAGAATATGTAAGCATATAATCCCAATTAATTCCGATTAATTAATTCGTAATGAATAAAATATTACTAAAACAAAATAAATTAAACACATGCGACAGTACGACTATGAAAGTTTCACTGTTATTGACAGTTTTCACACACAAGGACGCGACACACAGTTGTGACCGATGCGCACCCTGAAGGCAAGCAGCAAAATTAATTAGCGACACTACAAGCATTGCTCTCTACCTCATTCACAAAGGGCAGGTAAAAGATGGCAGCTATCCCGCGGCCACAGTAAACTGCTCGTGTTATACATCACGTCAAACATATGTAGTCTTTATATCCCTCGTCCGTTAGTTCTCAGTGATCTCAACAGAGGTCATGTCAAAACCTCTACATAAACTGTAGCCAAAGTGAAACTTAACACATGTGCTCCATTCACGTTTCTGTAACAAATTACTCTTAATAAGCTTGTTACTTTCTCTACACGTACTAGCACATAGTGTATAGAGAAAGCATTGCATTCCACCCAAAAATTCGATACCGAGATTTCACCGCAAATACATATTTTGATTCAGGTGGACCCAAAACATGTATTTCCGGTGAAATTTCGGTATCGAATTTTTGGGTGCATTACAATGCCTATACTCTATGTAGAGAAAGTAAAAAAGCATTTTTGGAAGAAGGTACCGGTGTGTGCCTGTGGAAGCATAGCTCTAAAACCAAAAGACCGTTAAACACCAAACTTGGTAGTTTAGTTCTGTATGTTCCAAAGAAATCCCCCCACCCCCAACTACCCTTTACATGGAACATTTTTCGAAAATTTTGATTTTCTGAAAAATGGCTCTAAAATTTTTGATTAAAATCTCTTATATTTAAAATATTTGTGTGACAAATATATGTGTACATCTTCAATTTTCTGGAGTAGCCTCTGAAGGCATGTTTATTCTGGAGGCATTTTGTGGAATTTTGAATAAATGGTAAACCGTGTCAGATAGACTAACACGTACCACACAAAAATGTATATATATATATATATATATATATATTTTTTTTTTTGTCGTCGAGTTCACGTTTTTGAAATATTACTTATTATTAGTTTCAGCTTTAAGATACATTTACTTTTCTCGTACAGGAATTTGTTAACTCCTCTTCATACAAAGGTACTTGAATCACATATCATTCTATCGATTTAGCCTAAGGTACTCCCTTATTTCCTTCTACTTTCAAGGAAGCAGGTAATATGACCCTTTCTGTTATTTTTTTCTTGATCAACATTAAGCAGATAGAAGAATAAACTTTTTAACAATAATTGATTGCAGAGATATAGAGGAGGTCATGTGAATGGTACACGTCGGATTTTTACTTTCTCTACAATTACGAAATGGAAATGACCTGTTATTTATGGACGTTCTCAGCGTCCCATTCTATATTGGGTGTGAAAGACCACTTAATTTTGCTCAGAGGCCTCTCTATCAGGCTTGAGGTTCTTTTACGGGCCGTAAATTTACGACACGGGACCAAACCCCCTTCCGAAGGAAGCCATGCTAAGGACTTTTACACCCGAAAAAATCCATCGTCCCCCGCTGGGTTAGAACCCGCGACCTTGGGCATATGAAGTCAGCATGGTAACGGAGAGCGACATACGATGTACATAGTGCATAGAGAAGGTATTGCACTCCACCCAAAGACCTGGCAACTAAAATATATATCTTGAATTTTCTGGGAATAGTCTTTGAAGAGTAGTTTATATTGAATGAATTTTACAGAATTTTGAATAGCTGCTAAACCGTAAAAGATGGACAAAAATTTAATACACAAAAAATGTAGAGCACGCTAAAACACACAATTTATGTTATTCACATTTTTTTTCGTGGAGTTCATCGTTTTTGAGACATTCCTTGTTTTTGGTTTCTGCTATGAAAAACTTTTCTCATACAGGAATTTTTCAATTACTGTTCATACAAACAAAGGAACTTCAGTCACATAGCAACCAGCTTTTGACTATTACTTTAATCTATGGACTCCCTTATTTCGCTTCTACTTACAAGGAAGCAAGTAATAAGACTATTTCAGCTAATTTTTCTCGATTAGCATGAAGTAAGTAGAAGCTTTTTAACTACAATTTGTTGCAGAGATGTAGAGAAAGTCATGTGAACGGAACACATAAGATTTTTTTATTCAGGGGGGCCCAAAACATGAATTTCCGGTGAAATCTCGGTATGGAATTTTTGGGTGCATTACAATACCATCTCTATACACTATATACATAATACGTGTAGAGAAAGTAAAAATGTATATAATATAAATTGTGTATGTTGACAGATGCACATTTCTATGCAGGTGGCGTGGTCGAATGGTTAGACAGCTCGCCTCCTACCTAGGCAGACACGGTTCGATCCCAAGCGCCTGTATGTGGAAGGGATTATAGGAGGGGAAACCACAGAAAACGACGAGATTAAGTGCAGAGATTCACAGAAGTACCTAACAGTTTCACTAGATGACAGCCCTGGCGCGCCACAGAGGCTATACACTCACCGGCCAATTGTAGTTCAGCTTTAGTCTGAGCGTTTTCTATTCGTCACGGAGACAATATAGCCACGGGACAGGAGAACGACAGCTTTCAAGGTTACCTTAGATATGTGTAAATGAACTGGATCGAAATAAGGGGTAAAAATCTGATATATTCCACTCACATGACTTCCTCTACATCTCTGCAACAAATTATTTTTAGATAGCTTATGCTTCAATTTACTTCATGCTAACCGAGAAAAAATTAGAAGAAATAGTCTTATTACTTGCTTCCTTGTAAGTAAAAGCGAAATAAGGGAGTATCATAGGTTAAAGTGAAGTCAAAAACTGGTTACCAGCTGACTGAAGTTCTTTGTTTGTATGGACACGAGATGACAAATTCCTGTATGAGAAAAGTACAAGTTTCTCAAAACTGAAACCAAAAACAAGGAATATCTTAAAAACAATCAACTCCATGAAAAATATGTATATGACATAATTATCTACATTTTTGTGCAGTAAATTTTTGTCTATGACTTGCGGCCTACCAGTTATTCCGTAAAGTGTATGCAGAATAAAGACTCCAGAGGTTATTACCAGAAAATTCAAATTTGGTATTTAAAGATCTTTTCGCTTTTGAGCTATACTGTCCACAGACACACACACGAAACTTTTTCACTTACGTGACTTTCTCTAGCTGCTCTAGAATAATTCTTATAAAAGATTATTCTTCTTTCTACTCAATGCTAATCGAGATAACCATAGCAAATGTTAGTTATTATTTAGTTCCTTATAAGTAGAAGGGAACTAAGGGAATGTACTAGGCTAAAGCGATAGTCATATGTTTTAAAAGGTGTCGTTATGCGATTGTCACTGCAAATCAATCACTTCTTTGCTTGGTGAGGAGTATAACAAAAGAAAAACGGAAACTTCCTGTCTGAGAAAAGTATAAGTTCTTCACAAATGAAACCAATAATGAGGAATATCTCGGAAACGGCTACCCCCACAACAAAAACGCAAATGACGTAAGTTACATTATTTGTGTAGTATGTTTTTGTCTGTTTCTTACGTTTTAGCAGTAAGCAAAATTCAGCGAAAATAAAGAAGTCTTCAGAGGCTATTTCCAGAAAGTTCAGGATATTCATTTTATTTGGCATGTCAATTTCTTTAATATACAGAATTTTAATCAAACATTTTAGAGCTATTTTTTAGAAATTCCAAATTTTGTTGAGGGGGGATTTTCTTGAAAACCTTCGTGTGCCATCCTGGAAGATACCAAACCTAAATAGTAAGTTTGGTATTTAATGGTTTCATCGGTTTTTAGCTATGCCGTCCACAGACACACACACACACATACACATACAGACACAGTTGATTCAGGAGGACCCAAAACATATTTCCGGTGAAATCTCGATATCGAATTTTTTAGTGCAATACAATTCCTTCCCTAACCAAAATCTTAAGGATATATATATCCTCTAATTAAGCACATACAGATTGCTTGTAGAAATAGAATTAATTCATACACAGTACTTACAGAAAAGTTAAAAAAAAAAAAAAAAAAAAAAAGTATATGTGGAACAGGTAGAGAAAGTGGTGTGAATGGAACACATGACATTTTCTTTCTCTGTTGTATGAAAGTAAGCTGTTGAAATTGGCTGAAGAAGCAGATGTCAGTAGTTTTGTGGTACTTAGACAAAAATCGTTCTGTGTGTGTGTGAACGAAGCAATATTGTTCTCCGAGCTGTTACAAAGCGTGGCAAGGGTTGGAGTCTCGAGTGGTCTAAACCTTTCCGGAACTCGAGGCTTTTTAGCCCGTGGCGCGGACGATGAGTGGCACTTGACTTCAGTGGCAGACAGACAGACAGACAGACACGAGCCGCATGCAATAAAGCACTCAAGCCTTTCTTGTTAACACTCCGCAATACCAACCGTCTCGAAAGCATATCAACATTTAATGCGGATTTAACTAAAACTAGCCACAACACGCAGCTTAAATACTTATTACTTTCTCTACACTTACTATGTACTTAAGGTAAGAGAAGATATTGTATTGCACCCAAAAATTCGATACCGAGATTTCACCAGAAATATATTTTTGGGTCCCCCTGAATCCGGTGAGTGTGTGTGTGTGGACAGCACAGCTCATATTTATGTTTAGTATCTTCCAAGGATGGCACACGAAGGTTTTCAAGAAAATCCCCCACCCCAACAAAATTTGGAATTTCTAAAAAATGACTCTAAATTTTTTGATTAAAATTCTGTACATTAAGGAAATTTACATCCAAAATAAAATGAAAATCCTGAATTTTCTGGGAATAGAATCTGAAGACTTCTTTATTCTGGCTGAATTTTGCCGAATTTTACTTACTGCTAAACCGTAAGAGATAGTTAAAAACTTACTCCACAAATAATGCAGATCTTGTCAAAACACACAAGTTATCATTTTCAAGGTAAATTTTTAATAATATTTGTATTATCAATAATTTTTTTAATCTGTGTCATTTGCGTTTTTGTTGTGGGGGTAGCCGTTTCCGAGATATTCCTTATTATTGGTTTCATTTGTGAAGAACTTATATTTTTCTCAGACAAGAAGTTTCCGTTTTTCTTTTGTTATACTCCTGACCAAGCAAAGAAGTGATTTATTTGCAGTGACAATCGCATAACGACACCTTTTAAAACATTTGACTATCACTTTAGCCTAGTGCATTCCCTTAGTTCCCTTCTACTTATAAGGAACTAAATAATAACGAGCATTTGCTATGGTTATCTCGATTAGCATTGTGTAGAAAGAAGAATAATCTTTTGTAAGAAGCTTTGTAGAGCAGCTAGAGAAAGTTATGTAAGTGAAAAACATCAGTTTTAGAAAAAGTTTCGTGTGTGTGTGTGTGTGTGTGTGTGTGTGTGTGTGTTGTGTATGTGCGCCTTTGCACAGCATAGCTCAAAAACGAAAAGACCTTTAAATACCAAAGGATGTGACACGAAGATTTTCAAGAAAATTTCCCCATCCTTAACAACCCATTACACAGAAAAATTCTGATTCCCTCAGAAATTTGCTGTAACGATTTTGTTTAATTATTGTATATTAAAGATATTTACATGAAAAACCAAATGTATATCTTGAGTTTTCTGGGAATAGCTTCTGAAGACATCATTATTGTAGATGTATATTGCGGAATTTTGCATAACTGGTAAACCGTAAGAGATAGACAAAAACTTAATACACAGACAATTTATGTTACAAAAAGTTTTTTCGTGGAGTTGACCGTTTTTGAGATATTCCTTACTAATGGTTTCAGCTTTAAAATACTTGTACCTTTCTCATATAGAACCTTGTCAACTCCTGGCCATACAAACAAAGGCACTTATCACAGCCAGCTTTTAAAAGTTTTGATCATCACTTTAGCCTAGAGTATTCCCTCACAAGGAAGCAACTAAAATGACAATTTATGCTAATAGAACAAACTTTTTAAGGATAATTTGTTGCAGAGATGTAGGGAAAGTCTTGTGAATGTAGCACAACAGATATTTTTTTAAATTTTTCTACTACTTATCTGTGACAGTAGAGGAAGTACTGCATTGCACCCAAAAATTCGCTACTGAGATCTCACTGGAATTTTGAGGACAACTAAGTTTAAAAACAATCTGATGTGTTCCATTCATATGACTTTTTCTGCAAAAAAATTATTGTTAAAAAGCTTATGCTTCTATTTACTTCATGTTAATTGAGAAAAAAGTAGCAGAAATAAATAGTCTTATTGCTTGCTTCGTTGTTAGTAGAAGACAAATTAGGGAGTACCATAGGTTAAAGTGACAGTCAAAAGCTAGTTGCTATGTGCCTTAAGTTCCTTTGTTTGTATAGACAGGAGTTGATAAATTCCTGTATAGAAAAGTATAAGTTTTTCAAAGCTGAAAGCAAAAACAACGAATATCTCAAAAGCGATAAACTCCATGAAAAAAATGTATATGACATAAATTGTATGTTTTATCCTGATTTACATTTTTGTGTAGTAGGCTTTTGTCTATCTCTTACGGTTCGCCAGTTATGCAAAATTCTGTAAAATTCATCCAGAATAAAGTAGCCTTCAGAGGCTATTCCCAGAAAATTCAAGATATACATTTTATTTATCCGGTAAATATGTTTAATATACGATATTTTAATCAAAATAGTTAGAGCCATTTTAGAGAAAATAAAAATTTTCGAAAATTTTTCCATGTAAAGGGTAGTTGAGGGTGGGGGGATTCTCTTGAAAATCATCGTGTCGCATCCACGGAAGACACTGAACTTAAATACGAAGTTTGGTATTTATTGGCCTTTTCGTTTTTGAGCTATGCTGTCCACAGACACACACACGGACCTTTTTCCAAAAATGCTTTTTTTTGGATTCAGGTGGTTCCAAAACATGTATTTCCGGTGAAATCTTGATATCGAATTTTTGGGTGGAATGCAATACCTTCTCTATACACTATGTACATAGTACGTGTAGAGAAAGCAAAAATCTGATGTTTTCCATTCACATGTTTTTCTGTACATGTATGTAATAAATTATTGTTTACTGCATGGTAGTCAAGATAAACGTTAGCAGAAACGCTCTTATTACTTGCTTCCTTGTAAGTAGAAGGGAGTACATTAGGCTAAAGCGATAGTCAAGTCTTTTAAAATCTGATTGGAATCCAGGTTGAAATCCGTTTCCTTGCATGGCCAGGAATTGACAAATTCCCATATGAGAAAATATAAAGTTTATTAAAACCAGGAATATCTCGGTAATGGTCAACTGCACGAAAAAATGATACGACATAAATTTTGTGTTTTAACGAGATTACATTTTTGTGAGGTAAGTTTTTTCTATCTCTAACGGTTTAAATTAAAAAAAAATCATCCAGAATGAAGAGATCTTCAGAGGCTATTCCCAGAAAATTCAAGATATACATTTTTTGTGTAAATATCTTTAATGTACGGTATTCTAATCAAAATTAGTAGAGTCAGTTTTGAGAAAATTGTCGAAAATGTTTCCATGTAAAAGGTAGTTCCCTCCTTGGAACATACTTAAATTATATTTTGTATTTTACTAACTTTTTGTTTTTGAGTTATCGTGTTCACGCACGCACTGATACACGGACACACACGACGTTTTTCTACAATTTTTTTTTTTTTGGATACTGGGGAAAACGTCTATTTCCTGTGAAATCTCGGTATCGATTTTCTGGATGGAATACAATACTACTCTACAAAGTATGTACTTAGGACGCGTAAAGAAAGAAAGAAAAAGAAACATTACAACCATTTTATTGAAAACCAAAATTTCGAGACTGTTTCCACGTAAAAGGTAGTGGCGTGGGGGATTTTCCTGAAAATCTTTTTGTCGTATTCTTAGAAGATGCTAAACTTAGACGCCAAGTTTAGTATTTAAACGACTTTTCGTGTTTGAGTTATCGTATTAACAGACTCTCGGATACACATACTTTTTGGACTCAGGAGTTCTCAAAACATGCATTTCTGGTCAAAACTAGGTATTGCATTTTTTGGTGGAGTGAAATATATTATCTACCTACTAAGTACATACTACTGGGTAGAGAAACTAGCAAAGTGAAAGCAGACAGGTAGCGAAAACGATACATGAGGTGTCTGGCGTCTACAATGAGATTGTTAGAGTTTGTTTTTGTTGGCAGCTCTGGAGCCACAGAAATCCTAAGTCTGTCCTGGGTAACAATCTAAATTCATAATGCGTCACGAAATTGGCTTGTCTCAGCTTGCGAAGTAGTTGCAGGAAATTGCATTTTCTGTTTGTCAGGTTGGTACTGGTGCGCCTACATTACTGCAACACGCTTTCCAGCTTCCGGCGAGCCTATTCGTAACGAGCTTTCACTTGAATGGCAAGCTTATGCTCGTATACCATTACTTTCTCTACACGTATTGTATACAGAAGGAATTGTACTGCACCCAAAATTCGATACCGAGACTTCATCGGAAATATATGTTTTGAGGTCCCCTAGTCCAAAAAAAGGTCCGTGTGTGTCTGTGGGCAGCATAGCCCAAAAACGAAATACGAAACTTGGTATTTAAGTTGAGTATCTTCCAAGGATGTGACAGGAAGATTTTCAAGAAAATTCCCCCACCCCAAATTACCCTTTACATGGAACATTTTTCGAAAATGTTGATACTCACAAAAATGGCTCTAACGATTTTGACTGAAATGCCGTATGTTGTAGATATTTTTTTGAGAAACGAAATGTATATCTTGGTTTTTCTGGGAATAGCCTCTGAAGACCTCTTCATTCTGGATGACTTTTGTATGACTGGCAAACTATGAGATATACAAAACTTACTCCACCAAAAATGTAGATATCATTAAAACACAATTTATGTTATATATTTTGTTTCGAGATATTCCAGATTATTAGTTTAAATTCTAGCCACTTAAACTTTTCTCACACAGGAAGACATCTTTCTTCTCGTTTGTTTACTCCTGGCAAGCAAACAGAGTGGAATTTCAATTGTTTCACATAGAGACTGGCTTTTAAATGAGGAGACTATCGCTTTAGCCTTGCCTTTTCTTATTGCCTTTATACTTATAAGGAGCTAGTAATAAGACTAATTCTACTTGTGGTTATCTTGATTAGCATGATGTAGACAACAGATTAATATTTTGAATAAAAGGTTTGTTTGCAGAACCCTAGAGGAGAAGTATGTATTTTGCTTTCTTTGAATCTGTAATCAGATATGGCCTAATTCTTTGGGGTGGTGCTAACAAAGTAAATGAAATTTTTTGTCTTCAAAACAAAATTATTAGGATAATTAAAAAAAGTTGCTATATAACCCCATGTAGACCCCTATTTATTGAGTTAGGCATTTTAACTATTTATAATCTTTATATTTTAGATAATTTAGAATATATACATGCCTCTCGTTATAGACATATTTTGAGGATGGATATTCATAGTTATAGTACTAGATACAGGTCCAATGTAAACATTCCATATTATCGACTAACAAAATCTCATAATAGTTATAAGTACTTAGATGTTAAGTTGTATAATAACTTGCCTGATAGTGTTAAATGTTTAAACATGCAGAATTTTAAGTCCAGGATATATACATGGTTAGTCAAACATCCTTTTTATTCTATACATGAATATTTTAATGATAAATTTTGTGATCTTGTTTTGTAATTTATTATGACAAGGTTATTGTACTACTTTCAACAGACGTTGTCAATGCCTGTATAGTGCTTTTAGACAAAATAAAAATGAAATGAAATGAGATCATATGAACGGAACATAGGATTTTTGCCCTTTTACTTACAAGGAAGCAAGTAATAAGACAATTTCTGCTAATGTTTATCTCCATTATCATGTAGTGGATAGAAGAGTAAGCTTTTTAACAATAATTTTTACAGATATGTACAGAAAGTCATGTGATTGTAACACATCAGATTTTTTACTTTCTCTATACGTACTATATACGAGGGCCATCCGAAAGTGACAAGAAGATTTGGCATAGCTAAATAACATCAAGATATCAACACCAAACTTTATTTACAAGTAACCAGCGTGTTCGAAAAAGGCAGGAGTGGAAGTTCATCAATCGCTATGGAGCATTTAGAAGTAAATGTTGATAAAATAATTCAGAAAACCCGGTGTTTTACTTGGATATTACATGCCTTTTTGGATGGAAAAGATTTTCCAGCCATGAAGAACTCAAAGTGGCAGTGGCATCTTTAGCGGTAGTAAAGTATAACATCTGCATTGAGAAACCGGTACCACGTGACGATTACATTGAAAACTAGAGTAAGGTACTCTAACTTAGTAAATAAAGTTTTACGTTGATAACTTTCGTTAGTGTTTAGTTATGCTAAATCGTCTGTCACTTTCTGAATGGCCCTCGTACTTACTGTATAGAGAGGTATTGCACCCAAAAATTCGATACCGAGATATCGCCAGAAATATATGAAAAGAGAGATGAAACGAAAAGTGACATAGTTAAAATTGAAATCTAAAAGAAGGAATATCTTGGAAACAGTCAACTCTACAAAAACAAAAAAAGTATGATAAAATTGTGAATTTAACGAAATCAATATTTTTATGGTTTATAAGTTATACAAAATTCAGAAAAATTCATCCAAAATGTACATGTCTTTAAGAGCTATCCTCAAAAAATTCAAGATATACATTTTATTTGTGATATAAATAGCTTTAATATTCAGTATTTCGATCAAAATTGATAGAGCCATTTTTTAGAAAATCAACATTTTCCCATGTAGAAGGTAGTTTGTTGTGGGGAGATTTTCTTGAAAATCTTCGTTGCGCAACCTGGAAGATATTAACCTTAAATACCAAGTTTGGTATTTAACGGTTTTTACTTTCTCTACACGTATTATGTACACAGTATGTAAAGAAGGTATTGTAAGGCACTCTAAAATTCGATGTCAAGATTTAAACGAAAATATATGTTTTATGACAAGAGTCCAGAAAAAGCATTTTTAGAAAAAGGCACGTGTATATGTGCGTGTATGACTGTGAAGAACATAGCGCAAAATTAAAAGACCGTTAAATACCAAACTTAATACTTAAGTTTTATATCTTTCAAGGATGCTACACGAAGATTTTCAAGAAAATCGTCCCATCCCAATCTACCCTTTATATGGAAAAGTTTTTGAAAATTCAATTTTCTCCAAAAATGCCTCTAACGATTTTGATTAAAATATCGTATATTACAGCTATTTGCACCACAAATAAAATGTAGTATATCTGGGAATAGCCTCTGAAGAAAGATTCATTCTGGGTGAATTTTTCTGAATTTTACGTAACTAATAAGTAAATCATAAGAAATTCACAAAAACTTAATATCCAAACAAAAAATAAATATCTCCTCAAAACTTAGTTTTTCATACGGGAACTTGTCAATTGCTGGCCACGCAAAGAAACGAATTTCAATCCCATAGCAACCGCATTTTAAAACATTTGACTGTCGGTGTGGCCTAGTGTATTCCCTTCTATTTTCAAGAAACTGAATAATAAGACCGTTTCTGCTAAAGTTTATATCGATAAGCATGAAGTAATAATCATTTGCTACAGAGATGTATAGAAATCATGTGAATGGAACACATGAGATGTTTTAGTTTTGAGCTATGCTGTCCAGAGACACCCATAACTACATGGAAGATTTGTCGAAATGTTTGATTTCCCAAAAATGGCTGTAAATTACCGTATATTATGGACGTTTACATGACAAATACGGAAGGCTGTTTCCGAAGTCTGGAAACGAATTTGCTAGCGTGTGGTGCTACTCTGCCAGCCTAAGTAAACGCTTTGCACCAAGTACATACATCATTCAGAGCTTTGCCTGCCTCGTTTTAGCATGCGCCATATGCAACAATGCCGAAGCAAATAACACCATTTTCGGAAGGCTACATTGTCGCTTTTCAGAATCAAACTACAAAGCTGTAAGCGAAATCAATGTTTCCCAGAAAGGGATACGTTCTATACTAAATAAAAAACCTGATGTGTTCTATTCATATAACTTTCTCTACATCTCTGCAACAAATTATTGCTAGAAAGCTTATACTTCTATGTACTTCATGCTAATCGAGAAAAAAAATTAGCAGAAATAGTCTTATTACTTGTTTCCTTATAAGTAGAAGCGGAATAAGGGAGAACTATAGGTTAAAATGATAGTCAAAAGCTGGTTGCTATGTGACTGAAGTTCCTTTGTTTGTATGGACAGGAGCTCACAAATTCCTGTGCGAGAAAAGTATAAGTCTTTTAAAGCTGAAACCAAAAACAAGGAATATCTAAAAAATGATCAACTCCATGAAAAAAATTATATAAAATAAATTGTGTATTTTAATGTGCTCTTCCTTTTTTGTGCGGTAAGTTTTTGTCTATCTCTTACAGTTTAGCAGTTATGAAAAATTCCGTAAAATTCTACCAGAATATAGTCTTCAGATGCCAATCCCAGAAAATTCAAAATATACATATTATTTGTGAGGTAAATATATTTAGTAAACGATATTTTAATCAAAATCATTAGAGCCATTTTTGAGAAAATCAAAATTTTCGAAAAAAGTTCCATGTAAAGGGTAACTAGGGGTGAGTGGATTTTCTTGAAAATCTTCGTGTCGCTCGTGTCGCATCCTTGCAAGATACCAAACTAAAATACCAAGTTTGGTATTTAACGGTCTTTTCGTTTTGAGTTATGCTGCCCACAGATACACACACACACACACACACACACACACACACACACACATGGACCTTTTTCCGGAAATGCTCTTTCTGGATTTAGGGGGACCCAAAACATGTATTTCCGGTGAAATCTCTGTATCAAATTTTTGGGTGCATTACAATTTTCTATACACTATGTACATAGTATGTGTAGATAAAGTAAAAATGGCACAGCGAAAGCTTTTAAAAGATATGATTGACGCTTTAGCCTTGTATACTATTTTATTTTCCTTATACTTATAAGGAACTAAGAAATATAAGCATTCATGGCAATGTTTATCTGATTTGCGTGAAGTATATAAAAGAATAGTTTTTGTAATAATAGTTTGTTTACAGAACAGATACAGAAATTCATGTGAATGGAACACATCAGATTTTTACTTTCTATACACGTACTAATCGTAAACGTATATTGTATGTAGAAAAGGTGTTTAATTCCACCCAAAAAATGTCCAGATTTCATCTCAGATATATGCTTTGAAGTGCACTGAGTCAAAATAATAATTTTTACTGTGTATGTGCACGCATGCGCCTATAGCAGAGCTCAAAAACGATAAATGTCAAATGTGGTATTTAAGTCTAGTATCCTCCAAGGATGATCACGAAGATTTTCGAGAAAATGCCCCCAATCCAAACAACATTTTGAAAATTTTATTTTTCTCAAAATGACTTAACGATTTTGATTACAATAGCGTATAGTAAAGATATTTACATGGCAGATAAACCATTTAGAATATGGTTAGCCTCTGAAGACCTCGTTATTCTGGATACATTTTTCAGAATTTTGCATAACGGTTAAACCGTAAGAGATATACATCCATAGGCTCAAAGCACAAAAATGTAGATTTCGTTAAAACACATCATTTATATAATATACGTTTTTCTTGTAGATTTGACCGCTTCTGAGATATTCCTTATTGTGGTTTCAGTGTTAATCTGCCTTTTCTCATACAGGGCCATGGAAAATGAATCGTTTCACGTTTCACAAGATTTGACTATCGCTTCAGTATGATGTCATCCCTTATTTCTCATTTTACTTAAAAGGAAGCAAGCAATAAGTTCAATTCTACTAAAGTTTTTCTCGATTAGCAAGGTGCAGACAAAAGAGTAATCTTTTGTAAGAATAGTTCGTATTTGGAACTGCTAGAGAAAGTTATGTGTATTTTAAAAATCTGATGTGTTACACTCACATGACTTTCTCTAGCTGTTCTACAAACTTCTTACATAAGATTCTTCTTTCTGCACCTTGCTAATCGTGGTAAGTAGGAAGAAAATAAAGGAATACACTAGGCTAAACCAATAGTCAAATGTTTCAAAAGCTGTCATTATGCGATTGTCAATACAAATCGCTTCTTTTGTTGACCAGGAGTAGAACAAAAGCAAAACGGACACTCCCGTCTGAGAAAAGTATAAGTACTTCACAACTGAAACTAATAACAATGAATAGCTCGAAAACGGTAAGCTCCACGAGAAAAATGTATATGACATAACTTGTGTATTTTAACAAGACCTAAATGCTTTGTATAGTAAGCTTTTGTCTATCTCTTACAGTTTACTAGTTATGACAAATTAAGCAAAATTCATCCAGAATAAACAGGTCTTCAGAAGCTATTCTCGGAAAATTCAAGATATATATTTTATTTGTTAGATAAATATGTTTAATATATGATATTTTAATCATAATCGTTGGAGCCATTTTTAAGACAATCAAAAATTTCGAAAAAAGTTCCATGTAAAGGGTAGTTTGGGGTGGGGGGAGTTTTCTCAAAATCTTCGTGTCGCATCCCTGGAAGATACTAAACTTAAATACCAAGTTTGGTATTTTAACTACTTTTCGTTTTGAGTTATCGTGTTCACAGACACACGGACACACACACACACACACACACACACACACACACACACACACGGAGCTTTGTCTGAAAATGCTTTTTTTGGATAAAGGCAGTCCTAAAACATGTATTTCCGGTGAAATCTCGGCATCGAATTTTTGGGTCGAATACAATACTTCTCTATCCCTATGTACATTGTACATATGCGGCTAGAGAAAGTAAAAATAGATGTGAATAGTTTTCGTCAAAACACTATTCATTTAATTTTCTATGTGACATAAGAATGAAGTTCCTAGCACTATTTAGTTTCTCTCCATGTACTCTGAAGGAACACAGTAGGGAAGGTATTGTAATTCACACAAAAATTCGATGTCTACATTTCGCCGGAAATATACGCTTTGAGGTCCCCTGTGTCTAAAACAAAACAGTTCACATAGCGACGCTTTTAAAACATTTGACGAAAGTCTTAGCCTAGCGGGTACCTTTATTTCCCTTCTGCTTATTAGGAACTAAGTTATAAGATCATTCTGCTAATGTCTATGCCGATTAGTATTAATAAGATAGGGGAAGAATATTTTGCATGGTTTGTTTGCATAATAGGTAGAGAAATTCATGTGAATGGGACACGTCAACATTTTACTGTATACTTTTTTTTTTGGGTTCTAGAGGCAACTTTTACTTTCTTTACTGGTACTATGTACATAGAGAAGGTATTGTATTGCACCCAAAAATTCCATACCGAGATTTCACCGTAAATACATGTTTGAGTTCCCCTGAATATAAAAAAGGTTGGTATGCCTGAGTGTATATGTGTGTTTGTGTATCTGTGGGCAGCATAACTCAAAAACAAACATTCGTTAAATACCAAATTTTATATTTAAGTTCAGTATCTTCCAAGAATGCGACACGAAGAACCCCCACTACCCATTCAAAAATGAATAACGATTTTGATTAAAAATACCTTAAGTTTTAGATATTTTATGACTAGCATAATGTTTATCCTAATTCTCTGGGAATAGCTTCTGAAGACCTCTTCATTCTGGATGAGTTTTGTATAACTGGAAAACTATAAAAGATATACAAAAACTTACTCCACAAAAATGTAGATCTCATTAAAACACAATTTATGTCATACACATTTTTTTTGTAGAGTTAACCGTATTGGACATATTCCGAATTATTGGTTTCAATTTTAGCCATTTAAACTTTTCTCAAACGAGAAGACATCTTGTTACACATAGCGTGCGGCTTTTAAAACGCGAGACTATCGCTTTAGCCTGTGCATATTCTTATTTCCTTTCTAGCTAGTAATAGGACTCATTCTAGTTATGCTTATCTTGATGTACATAACATATTAATGTTTTGAATCATATGTTTGTTTTCCGAACAGCACATTAGATTTTTTCCCTTCTACTTACAAAAAACCAAGTAATGAGGACAATGTCTGCTGATGTTTATATCGATTAGCATGATGTAGATAGAAGAAAAACACTTAGCAACAATAATTTGTTACACAGATGTAAAGAAATTCATGTGAATGAAACAGATCAGATTTTTTGATTTTGTGCACACCAAACGAGCCATGAAATTAAAAATAAAATTTATAACGCTCTGTTTTTTACCTGCCACGTTTAAAATTTTCCGGGCCATATGATGGACTCAGTTTTGAAGACTTTTATCCTCTTAACTCTTTCCCCTGAGGTAATTTCTTCGTTGTTTTTATTTAAGTGTGCTGTGAATTTTACTCCGGCTCGGGCGTGCCATGACTCCTTCCAACACTCTTGTCAGGAGCAAATACATTCTTCTCAGAAGTTTCATTTCAAGTATGTTACCACAGTTAAAATCAGAATAGCATCGATAACACCGGACTCCAGAATTTGAGCACAACACAATTTTTGTCTACATCACCTTCATATCACTGCATTGAATAATTATTAGTAATTGTAATGGTAATTAAATGTAATTGTTTTACACTCAAAAATTCTATCTCGAAATTTTAAGGAAATATATGTTTTGGAGTCTCCTGTGTCCAAAAAGCATTTTTAGAAAAAGGTCCGCGTGCGTGTGTGTCAGTGTCTGTATGTGTGTCTGTGGACAGCATAACTCAAAAAGACCATTTAATCCAAACTTGGTATTTAAATTTGGTATCTTCCAAGGATGCAACACGAAGATTTTCAAGAAAATCTCCCCAACTCAAACTACCCTTCACATGGAACTTTTTTCGAACATTTTGATTTTCTCAAAAATGGCTCTAACGATTTTGATTAAAACATCGTATATTAAAGATATTTACCTGACAAATAAAATGTGGGAATAGCCTCTGAAGACTGCTTTATTCTGGATGAACTTTACGGAATTTTGCATAACTGTCAAACCGTAAGAGATGGATATTTCGCTTCTACAAACAAGGAAACAAGTAATAAGACTATTCCTGCTAATTTTTTCTCGATTAGCGTGAAGTAAATGGAAGTATGAACTTTTTAACAATAATTTGTTGCAGAGATGCACAGAAAGTCACGTGAGTGGATCACATTAGATTTTTCTTTTCTGAGTGGAGTATTTCCGTGAAATCCCATTACTTTTTCGTTTGTTTTTTGTTTTTATATTGATGCCTTTAAAGCGTATTTCCCAGCAACAGAATATAATTTAAACCCATCTCTCTGAAAGCTATTCTCTGATGCTGTAAATATATCTTCATTGTGAGCAAACAGTAGGGTATTCAGGGTATATCATTTATTATAAAATTAAAACTTAGTCCTGAATGCCATAATTTGGTAAATTCGTATGTGGCTTTTAAACTGAATATGAATAACTTAAAGTCAACTGCATAAAAAATAACCTTTCGAAGGAATACTTTTTATAGCGACTACCAAAGATAGAGAAAATCATGTGAATGTATCACATTAAAGTATTAATTTCTCTAGCAAGTATGTACTATTTACAAAGTCGGTAGAAAAGGTATTCTATTCTACCCAAAATATTAGTACCATATATTTCCCAGGAAACATGTGTTTTGAGGTACCTGAATACATACAAATCATTTTTACAGAAAGACTCGTGTGTGTCTATGACAACATAATTCAGAAATGCATACTTGGTATATAAGTTTAGAATCTCCTAAGATTGCGACGCCAACATTTTCAAGGAAATCCCCCTTTTCATGGAAAAATGTTCCAACATTTTCTCAAAAATGTCTGTAACAATATTGATTAAAATACCTTATATTAAAGATATTTACACGACAATTAAAATGTTTATCTTGAATTTTATGGGGATTGCCTCTAAAGATCTCTTCATTTAGATAACTTTTTACTTAACTGGTAAACCGTAAAAGATAGACTAAAATTTACTACACAAAAATGTAGATCTCGTTTAAACACTCCTTTTGTCTCATTTGCCTATTTGAGTGTGTTATCCATTTCCAAGATATTTCTTGTTAATGGTTTCAATTTTAAATTCTTAATATTTTTCTTAATCGGGAATTTGACATTCATTTTTCCTTTGTTTTACTCCTGGCCACACACAGAGAACCGTATTTCAATCACATAGCGGACATCCTTTAAAGAATTTAACTATCGTCTTGGTTTAGTGTACTTCTTTATTTCTCTTACACTTACAAAGATCTGATAATGTTTATCTCTATTAACCAGGTGCATAAGGAATCATAATTTTTGTAACACATTTGTTTGCAGAATCATCAGGTTCTTGTTGTTGTTGTTGTTGATAGTTTTAAATCATAGCTTAACTTAGTAACAACTCTGTAAGTTATCTTCTAATGCTGTAAACACAAACGTCAGAAAAAATAGAGTATGTAATTTATCGTAAAGCTAAAAGCTAGTTCTGATTTCCATAATTTAGTAATCTCGCCAAAATATATTATATATAATTGTTCACAAATAAAACCTGAAAATGTGACTAAAATGACATTTTAAACATATAGGAATAGCTTAAAATGAATTGGGTAAATAAGAATATTTCGTTGGAAAATTAGTGTTTAGCACTAATAAAAATATAGAGTAGTAAAAGTCGTGCGAATGTAACACATCAATTGTTTTAGTTATGGTGTCTCTCTTTTACTCCTTGCTCATTTACACACACAAATACGTATCTAAAACTTTTTCTAAACATGCTTTATGGAATAAAGGGATCTCAAAACGAGTATTTCAGTGGCCTTTCGGTAGTGAGTTTTTGGGTGGAGTGTATATTCCTCTGTTTAATATAGGAAGTAGAGAGATTAAAAATGAAAATAAGGAAAGTAACAGCATTTGAGTAAGTTCTACAGTATTTAATTGTACCACCCTAGTGACAAAGATTGATCTTAATATATCAAAGTGAAGTGCTTAGCTCCTTTATAATGATGAGTGAAACAGCGGCGAAGTTACACAGCAAAACGCAAATCCTTTTTAAAATAAATTTCCAATCATTATCTACCGCCTACAGCAATGGAAAATAAATAGCTACAGCTGTTATCATTATTAATTAAAATCAACCAGAGAGGAATTTATTTTTACATAAACACTGCTTGTTTTCCTGTAGAGTTCGCTATAGGAGGAAGATTTATTGCAAAATCAGAAAAACGACACAGCACTTGAGGCAATCCAGCTGATATTAGCAAGTAAACACCAAACATATTGAAACTGTAATGCGCGCAAGAACAGAGTCAGGTATGTTTGGAGAAAGTAAAATGTGCTCAATACGAGGTAGAGAGAAAAAATATGATGTGCTCCATTTGCATGACTTTCACAAATTATTGTTAAAAAGCTTATTCTTCTATCTACATCATGCTAATCGAGATAAACATTATCAGAAATTATCCTTATTGCTTGGTCCCTTGTAAGTAGAAGGGCAAAAAACCAATGTGTTCCATTCACACGATGTTCTCTAGCTGTACGGTGCAACGAAGAATTTGGTGTACTTAATTTTCTTAAGTTTATAGTTCTACCATGTAGACTCTTCTCAGGTTTGGGTATACGAGACGCGTGCTGTATTTGGTCTCAACTACCATTAATATATATTACATTTATTGTGAAGCATTACAGATACATAAACACACACAGAATCAAGTTATAACAAGAACACGACATTTTACTCCTTCTTGTTTTGTTGTTAAGCCAAAACGATCTTCCTTTTTCTTTACAGCAATTATAAACAGAAATATTTGTGTTGCCATGCGTTCATTCCAAGGCCGTGTGACGTATGTAAGTTTTAGAAATGCACACACGTATATCTCTTTCCATCTCATTGTTGCGATTGTTGGTCACGTCTCCAGCCAACAAACTCCTTTACTTAAACCTTTTTGCATTAGAATGAACACAACGTCTTCCAAATATATTAATAACACAACTAAAACAATTCACACAAAAATTAGCAGTTAAATGTATGTTTTAAGATAATTGGCCAAATAAATTTCAAATTAATAATAAAATTACAAAATAAAAACCTTATATTTTGTGACCTTAATATTGTCACAACGGCAAATAAATATTTTATTCAAAACATTAATCTGTTATCTACATCATGCTAATTAGTCTTATTAATAGCTTCCTTGTAATTAGAAGGGAAATAGAAAAATGTACTAGCCACAGCGACAGTCTCGTCCTTTAAAAACCGGTGACTATGTGAAACAATTGATATAATAATCCCTTTGCTTGTTGGGACTAAAACAAGAGAGAGGCGAAACGAAAGATGTGTTCCTGTTTGAGAAAAGTTAAAACTGACACCAGTAATTCAGGATATCTCGAAAACGGTTAACTCTACAAAAAAAAAAAATTGCATATGACATAAATTGGGTGTTTTAATAAGATCGCCACTTCTTATTAGTTTTATGTATCTCTTACGGTTTGTCAGTTATACAAAAGTCATCCAGAATGAAGAGGTCTTCAGAGGCTATTCCCAGAGAAATCAAGATATACATTCTGTCAAGAAAGTACCGGGAATTGATCATTTAGAAATCCTGTTTAAAAGGGGATTCGAAATTATTGTTGACGCTAAGTTGGTGCAACTTTTCTCTATACCCACGCGGAGTTTGATCGTCATCTGTCATCTAGTTTGTTTACAGTATGCCATTTTGTTAGTTCATCTCAAAGGTGGTTTGCGATTTTACGATGGATACAAGTATTGAACAAAGAATCTGTCTCAAATTTTACATTGCAAATGGTATTTCGTGAGCCGAATCGCTGAAAAGGTTACAGAGGGCTTACGGTGAATCGACTTTATCAAAAACACGTGCATATGAGTGGTACAGTGCATTCAAAAGTGGTCGAGATGTGGTGGAAGATTTGCCTCGCTCTGGTCGGCCATCAACGATTTCAACTGAACTGAACATCGCTAAAGTGAAGAAAATGGTGTCTGAAAATCGTTATTGAGGTCTGAGAGAGATTGCCGCTGAACTTTCTATGTCTCTCGAATCGACTCGTACCATTTTAAACGATTGTTTGGGCATAACACGCGTTGCACTCGGTTAGTTCCGAAAGATTTGAATTTTCTACAAAAACTCAGTCGCGTAAGGATTGCTAAGACATGCTGGAACGAGCCAGTTCCGACCCCACATTCATGAAACGCATTGAAACTGGCGATGAGACGTGGGTTTGCGAGTTTGACACTCAAACCAGTCAACAAGCTTCCGAATGGCGCCTTCCAACTGAACCGAAACCTAAGAGGGCACGTCAACTCGATCAAAACTGAAGGTCATGTTGACAGTTTTCGATTATCGCGGTGTCGTGCACTCAGAGTTCTTGCAGAAGCTCAGATGGTAAATAAAGACTATTATCTGAGCATTATGCGGCGTTTGAGAGAACAAATACGGCGAAAAAGGCCAGATTTGTGGAACGACAACTCATGGATTCTGCACCACGATAACCCACTAGCTCACAAGGCTGTTTATTGTGAACGAATTTCTGGCCAAAAGCTCAACAAATTTCATTGAACAACCACCGTATTCACTTGATCTGGTTCCTGATGATTTCTTTCTCTTTCCAAAACACAAGTTACCACTTATAGAAGACATAACGGAAAATTCGCGGCGACAATTGACATCGATTCCTAAAAGTGCCTACAAAAAATGTTTTGATGGTTGGATTATTCGTTGGCATAAATGTATAATTTCAAAAGGGGCCTACTTTGAAGGCGATAAAATAAAATTGGATGAATAATTCATTTTTTGTGTTTTATTGGCAACTTCTCGGAACTTTCTTGACACAGTAGTGCATTTGCTTGACATTAAAGTATCTTAAACATAAGGTATTTTAATCAAAATCGTTAGTCTGTTTTGAGAAAATTAAATATTTCGAAAAATATACCATGTAAAGGGTATTTTGGTATGGAGGAATTTTCTTGAAGATCTACGTGTCGCATCCTGAACCTAAATATCAAATTTGATATTTAACGGGCTTTTCGTTTTTGAGCTATGCTGCCCACACAAACACAAACACACATATACACAAGATTTTTCTTAAAATGTTATTTTTTTAATTCAGGGGGTCCCAAAGCACGCCCTTCCGTGAAATCTCAGTATCGAATTTTGGGTGCTATACAATACCTTCTCTATACACTACGAGAGTACGTGTAGAGAAAGTAATTAATGGGAGGTAAACACAAATTTGCAAATGCGTTTAAAGTATTACCCTTCAGTATTTATAGATTGTAACACATATTTAATCTATTGTAAAAACATTGAACATTTGATGTGATGCCGATACACGACTTCCTTTAACCATAAAGAAATGCACATAACATAGTTTTCTCCAAAACATGATGGCCTTCAAACGGGATCGATCCTCCTGCCACTGGGCAATAACCAGTAGCAAACAAAAGACGAGCCTAGTGCGAGAGGCAGTAAAATCTCTGTTTCCTGGAGCTCGAAGACTCTGCTCGCGCCTCAGTTAAGGGACCAGTAAGTGGAAGACTTGCCAACTGCGAGTGTTGGTTTCCAACCGTAAACCCTTAACCCAAACTGCCTTTGGCAGAGCGTTAACATGTTCTGAAAAATACTGTATACAGATGCAAGGTACTGCATGGAATATTTTCAGAGAGTAAAGAGATGTCTTAAAAATTCTGATGTGACTCACTTGACTTTCTCTAGCTGCTATACAAACTTCCTACAAAATATTATTCTTCTTTCTACACAATACTAATCGAAATAAACACTAGAAGAATGTTCTTATTACTTAGTTCTTAGGAATGTGCTAGTCTAAAGTAACAGTGAAATGTTTTAAAAGCTATCGTTATGCAATTATAATTGCGAATCGCTTCTTTGCTTGGCCAGGAGTATAACAAAAGAAAAACGGACCTTTCCTGTCTGAGAAAAGTTTAAGTACTTCACAATTGAAATCAATAACAAGGAATATCTCGGAAACGGTTACCTCCACAACAAAAACGTTAAGGACATAAATTGTGTGTTTTGACGTGATGTACGTTTTTGTAGTAGTTTTTTTCTATGTCTTACGGTTCAGCAATTAAGCAAAATTCGGCAAAATTTATCCAGAATAAAGAGCTCTTCAGAGGCTATTTTCAGAAAATTCGAGAAATATATTTTATTTCGGATATAAATAGTTTTAATGTACGGGATTTTAATCAAAATCGTTAGAGCCATTTTTAAAAAAATCAAAATTTTCGAAATTTTTTCCATATAAAGGGTAGTTTGTGGTGGGATGGGGATTTGTTTGAAAATCTTCGTGTCGTATCCTTGGAAGATACTAAACCTAAAGACTGGTTAGGAATTTAACTTTCTTTTCTTTTTGGGGCTATGCTGTCCACACACATGGACCTTTTTTTAAAAACATTTTTTTTCGGACTCAGGGGACCCCAAAACATATATTTCCAGTGAAATCTCGACATCAAATGTTTGTGTGCATTACATTACCTTCTCTGTCCCTATGTAAATTGTACAAATGGGGCTAGAGAAGGTAAACATAATTTGAGATAGGAACCCTTTAACCTGTCTGTACAAATTTCCAATTTACGGCCAGTATGTCACTGAGTAATACTATTTGAGACACAGAAATCTTATGTGTTCCATCATATGACTTTCTCTACCTGTTCTGCAAACTATTCTTATAAAAGCTTATTCTTCTACTTCATGCTGAAGTCCTGCGTTCCTGGCTCACTCTCTTGATGTGGCCCGCCCACTTCCATTTGGTGTAGGTGGCTGATATTATTGCTTCTCTGATGCCTGTCATCTTCCTTGAGTCTACATTGCGGATTCTGTCTTGTAGACTGACCCAAAGAATATTTCTCTCCATCTTTCTTTGGTATTTTTCTTTCCCTGCCTGTTAAGGCCCAATTTTGGGCTTTATATTCTTTTACTTTCTAAAGTTCGAGCATAGAACATACTCGTATATAGAGAAGGTATTGCATTTCACCTACCAAGTCGATACCGAGATGTCAGTGTAAAATCACGTTTTAGAGGTCCCATTATAAAATTCTAACGTGTTCCATTTACATGGCTCTCTCTTGCTTTTATCTACTTCATGCTAATCGAGATAAACATTAGCAAACTTGCCTTATTACTTGCTTCCTTGTAAGTAGCAGTGAAAGAAGGGAATAAATAGGCTAAAGCGGCAGTCAAATCTTTTAAAAGCCGGTCGCTACCTGAAACAAATGAAATTTGATTCTCTTTACTCTCCAGGACTAAAACCAACGAGAGGCGAAAAGAAAGATAACTTGCCGTCTGTGAAAAGCTTAAGTGCTTAACATTGAAATCAATAATACGGAATGACTGCCTCCGTGGTCGAGTGGTCAGGTTAGGGGTTCGATTCCCGGCTGGGGCGGGGAATTTTTCTTTAGCCAGATTTATTCCCTATCCCCCACAGAGCCTGGAAGTATGTATGTGAGAGTGAATGTGTGTGTGTGTGTGTATATATATATACATCCAGAATGAAAAGATCTTCGGAGGCTATTATCAGAAAATTCTGGGTATACATTTCGTTTGTCATGAAAATATCTTACACATTTAGTATTTTAATAAAAATCATTAAAAGGCACTTTTGAACACATCTAATTTTTCGAAGTATGTTTTCAGGCAAAGGAATGTTTGGAGTGGGTACATTTTCTTGAAAACCTTATTGTCGCATACTTGGAAGATGCTGAACTTAATTTTTAAGTTAGATATGTTATCACTTTTTGTTATTCAGTTATATTGTTCAGAAACATACAATAACGTTTTTCTCAATGTCATTTTTTCATTAAAACTTGTACATCCGGCTAAATCTTGAAATCGAATTTCTGGTGAAATGCAGTACCTTCTCTATCTATTTACTGTATACTAAGTAGAGTAGCTAAACAGCAGTGACCCAACAACTTGCGGTTCAGGGATGCTTCTTTGGGGACGAAAGGACGGAAAACCTCTTGGGGTCCACAAGTACCAACTTCTGTCCACTAACTCCCCAGGTTATTGCCTGAAGGTATTGAGGCGTCTCACAACCCAGCCCAGGCGTGCCCAATACCTAATGGGTTTCGAGTCCAACCCAATTCGATCAGCACTCTTACAGGAGAGGTACAGATACTCGTCCCACCGTACTTCTTGTAACGTCAGAAGTAAAATTCTGATGTGATCAATTCACACGACTTTCTCTACATCTCTGCAACAACTTGTTGTTAAAAAGCTAATACTTTTATTAACTTTATACTAATCAGAAACAATTAGCAGAAATAGTCTTATTACTTGCTTCCTTGTAAGTAGAAGCGAAATAAGGGAGTACCATAGGTTAAAGTGATAGTCTAAAGCTCCTTTGTTTGTATGGACAGGAGTAGACAAATTCCCGTATGACAAAAGTATGTTTTTTAAAGCTGAAACCAAAAACAAGGAATATCTCAAAAACGATCAACTCTACGAAAAAATATATATAACATAGTTTGTGAGTTTTAATGTGCTCTACATTTCTTATATGGTAAGTTTTTGTCTGTTTCTTACGGCTTACCAGCTATGCAAAATTCTGTAAAATTCATCCAGAATAAAGTAGTCATCAGAGACTATTCCCACAAAATTCAAGATATACATATTATTTGTCTGGTAAATATCTTTAATATACGACACTTTAATCAAAATCGTTGGAGCCATTTTTTAGAAAATCAATTTTTTTTAAAAAAAAATAGCATGTAAAGGGTATTTGGGAGTCGGGGATTTTCTTGCAAATCTTCGTGTCTCATCCTGGTATTTAAAGGTCTTTTTGTTTTGAGCTATGCTGTCCACAGACACACAGACGCACACACACACACACATGTAGCTTTTTCCATAAATGCATTTTTTGGATTCAGGGGGACCGAAAACATGTATTTATGGTGTAAATCTCGGTATTTGGGTACAATTCAATACCTTCTCTATACACTATGTACATAGTACGTGAGGAGAAATTAAAAATGGGAAGGGATTTAATGTCGTGTATGATATATTATTGGTAGAGGGAAAGCGGAAGATCACGACCATGTCTGACTGACTACAGCTGGATGACAGTGTTACTCACATCGTTGAGGAGCTCACGCCGTATCTCCGACTCGTCCGGGTCAGAGTCGTAGGGGTCGATGTCTCCGTCTATGATCTCGTCGGTGGCCGTGCTGACGGTGACGGCGCGTGGAGGTCGCTGTTGTAGCTGCTGTTGCAGCTGCTGTGGATCCAGCTCCACGTGCTCTACTGTGTTAACGGAGGCAGTGGTGGTGGCAGTGGTGGTCATGCTGGGCCACGACAGGCGCATCTCTGCTCCACCTCCGCGGCCCTCAGCCTTCACTTTCTAGACATTACCAGCTCCTGCAACAAGTCACGTGCATATGGTGTGTGTAAGCTATTTTATAGTTTCAACTCCTAAATGACTAATGCATAAAAAGATTAACAACACGTGCCCGAAAAGTAAATTCCATTTCGTTCCACCGCCACCGCAACGCTAATGTCACTGTTATACGCATGCGTATTTGTCTCTCTCGTCCATTGTCTGTCCACTGATGCCATTAGGGCTGGATCTTGTTAGGTTTACAGTTGTTAGTGATTGTTCAAAATGTTTAAGACAATTTCTGATCCCGCCGACTGTGAAGTGCGTTCCTTAAAGCGGATTATGAAAACAAGTCAGTTGAAGTTCATCGTCAACTTGTAGAAATTTTCGGTGAAAATGTAATGACACAGTGAATGGTAATAAAATGGTTTAAGCGATTCAATGCTGGACGAATCAATGTTATTAACAAAGCATGGAGTGGGCGGCCTTCTGTTCTCACTGCTGGTTTAGTTCAACAAGTGAATGAGACAATTCGTGAAAACAGACACGTTGTTCAGCAGTGGCTGGGCTGTCTTCACTGGCGGCAGACTTACTTGGGCGGTTTTTTTTCAACCTCAGAATAGACTATAAATAAAAGACAAGTTCATAGAAAACAATTATTTTATTACTAAAAGTTTTGCAAACGTATAGTTACTTTTCAACATAATCACCGAAAAGGGTGAGACATTTATTGTACCTGTGCACAAGCTTTGCAATATCCGCTTCAAAACATGTTATCGCTAAAGGTTTCAAATGATCATTGACGTTGTTTTGAAGATCTTCGTACTTTACGACGTTTGCGGAGAGCCATTCAAAACAAACGAAGAGGAATGCTGACTTCAGGAATTGTGTTGATCCATGACAACGCTCGTCCACACACTGCTGGCACAACCCATCGGCTCCTTGAACAATTTCAATGGGACATTTTCGATCATCCGCTGCACCCAGCGACTTTCACCTTTTCCCTGAACTGACGTGGCTAGGAGGACAGCACTTTCAAACCAACGAAATTCTTCAAAACAACGTCAATGCTCATTTGAAATCATTGGCGGCAACATTTTTTGAAGCGGGTATTACAAAGCTTGTGCACAGGTACGATAAATGTCTCGATCTTTTCGGTGACTATGTTGAAAAATAACCATAGGTGCACAAAACTTTTAGTAATAAAATAATTGTTTTCTGTGAACTTGTCTTTTATTTATATCCTATAGGAGGTTGAAAAAAAAGGCATTCGTATTTGAAGAGGGTGTACAGAAGTTCTTAGCCGCTATGACAAAGGCCTGAACAATTGTGACAACTTGGCAAAAATAGGTTAAGGAATACTCTTTCGTGTACAAATAAATGCTGTTGTGAAAACAATTATTTTATGCTTTTCTCCAAACTGATACTTACTTTCCGGATACGCCTCATACAGTAGCACATATTTAATACAGTAAAACCTTTCTAACCCGGTTCGCCCTCCGTGTTGTAACACGCTAGCTTCATACACTCAAGTTCTGGCGGAGGATGGTTTCCTTCGGAAGAGAAATAAAGCTGTTGGTCCCGTGTCGTATATTTTCGACAGGTAAAAGAACCTCAAGCCTGATAGAGAGGCCTCTGAGCAAAATTATCGGCCTTTCACGCCCAGTACAGAATGGGATGCTGAGAATCACAGAGTTAAAGAGCGTCCATAAACAAAACCCCATTTCCATTTCTAATCTGGACATTTTTTTGGAGGGGGCATTCAATAGAAAAGAAATGATTGTAGACTACGTACTACCTAGCAACTGTCGTATGTACCAAATAAAAAAGAAACTAATGTGTTACATTCACATGACTTTCTCTACATCTCTGTAACAAATTATTGTCAAAAAGCTTATACTTTTATTTACTTCATGCTCAAAATTAGCAAGAAATAGTCTTATTTGCTTCGTTGCAAGTAGAAGGGAAACAAGGGAGTACCATAGGTTAAAGTGATAGTCAAAAGCTGGTTGTTATGTGACTGAAGTTCCTTTGTTTGTATGGACAGGAGTTGTTAAAGTCCCGTATGAGAAAGGTATAAGTATTTTATAGCTGAAACCTATAATAAGGGATCAAATCTACGAAAATAATGTGTATAACATAAATTGTGTGTTTGACGAGCCCTATATTTTTTGTGTGCTCTATCTGGTACGGTTTACCAGTTATTCAAAATTCCGTTAAATTCATCCAGAATAAAGCAGTCTTCAGAGGCTATTCCCAGAAAATTCAAGATATACATTTTGTTTGTCAGGTAAATATTTTTAATATATGCTATTTTAATCAACATCGTTAGAGCTATTTTTGAGAAAATCAAACTTTTCGAAAAATGTTCCACGTAAAGGGTATTTGGGGATGGGGGATTTTCTTGAAAAACCTTCGTGTCGTATCCTTGGAAGATACTAAACTTAAGTACCAAGTTTAGTATTTAACCGAATTACCAATTGCCACTACTTTTTGAAAACATGTGCTAAAAGATCTTTTTTGGCATTTTTAAATGTTGCAAATCCGCTTTTTCTCAATCTACCGTTTAATAAAATGTGAATCTTTTTTGTCTGAACTGTGCATTTGTATAATTCTTCAATTTCTTTATGTTTATCAGAGGATATTTTTTGTACCTTTGCTTACTTGACAAAGTCCCCACTGATTGGGCAAGGTTAGGCACACAAAAGATCAAAGTGTGTACACGTTCTAGGAATTAGAAATACAAGTTCATATCTACAAAGAAAACCACCTCTTCTGAAACTGTGATAATAGTTACAAGCCAATATGAAGCTTACTCTAATAAAGCTACGATACAAAAGGACCAAATTAGTAGTTCCAGGAATTTACAAAGAGGTAGAAACCTTCTCGTTAAGCTGAGAAAGACATCCTTATAAAGCACAAAAGGTTGACTGCAATTTAACTCTTGACAAGTAAACACGCAGCAGAAATAAATACATAAAGAATTTCACATAAGGGGTGTCCAGCTTTGAGGATTCAGGGGTGTCCAACACAGAGTATATTGGACCCGTTAGCTTGTCCAGTTCCAAGAAAATATGACCAACGTAATATGGTTTTAACAAACAGAGGTGTCTAAATATAGAGGTTTTACTATCCATAGTTAAAACTATGCTAATAGCTGTGACACAAGAGAAGTTGAAATGAGAGGAAGTGGTGGGGGAGCAAGGGACTTGAACCCTCAGTTAGTGAGACGGTGAGATGACTCTGTTGCAACCTCAAAGGTGATACCTCACTCCTTTGGGAGAAGCGTAGATTCACCTGGCCTGATAGGAAAGTCACATTTTCAGTTTTACTTTCTCTACACGTAATAAGTACAGAAAAGGTATTGTATCCAAAAATTCCATACCGGAAATATATGTTTTGAGAGTCCCTGAATCCAAAATCCATTTTTAGAAAAATGTCCGCGTGTGTATGTTTCTGTCTGTTGGTATGTAAGTGTTAAATACCAAACTTTGTATTTAAGTTTGGTATCTTCTAAGGATGCGAAAAGAACATTTTCAAGAAAATTGCCACACCCCCAACTACTCTTTGCATGCAACATTTTTCGAAAACTTTGATTTACTGAAAAATGTCTCTAACGATTTATGTTAAAATTACGTAAATTAAAGATATTTACATTGATACTATCGCTTTAGCCTGTGTATTTTCTTATTTCCGTTCTACTTACAAGGAAGCTATCTTGATTAGGGTGAAGCAGCTAACAGACTAATTTTTTGAATAAATGGTTTGTTTGCCGAAGAGCTAGAGGACATGATGTGAATGGAATATATTAAATTCTCCCCTTCTACTTATAAGGAGGCAAATAATAAGGATACTGTCTATCTCGATTAGCATGATGTAGATAGAAGAATAAGCTTTTTAACAATAATTTGTGACTGAGATGTAAAGAAAGTTATGTGAGTGTAACACATCATATATTTTTACATTTATTTCCACATTCTTAATACCTATAATGGAAAATTAAATGTTGCTTAAAATAAGCAGCATTTATTGAGTTAAGCGGTTCTGTGTTGTTATTAAATTACATTTTTGTGAAGTTGCACAGCTTCTGAAATTAATCGAACTGTGTTACGACGTTGCCAGTAATCTGGTCATGCGTAGTTTCTGATGTGTATAGCATGGTGTGAAAAAGTCTGATGTGTTCCATTCACATGACTTTCTCTACATCTCCGCAACCAATTATTGTTAGAAAGCTTATTCTTCTATTTACTTCATGCTAATCGAGAAAAAATTAGCTTGCTTCCCTGTAAGTAGACGCTGAATAAGGGAATACCACAGGCTAAAGTGATAGTCAAAAGCTGCTTCATATGTGAGTGAAGTTCCATTGTTTGTATGAACAGGAGTTGACAACTTCCCGTATGAGAAAAGGAATGTCTCAAAAATGATTAACTCCACGAAAAAATGCATATACCATGAATTATGTGTTTTAACAAGCTCTACATTTTTGTGTGGTAAGTTTTTGTCCATCACTTACGGTTTAGCAGTAATGCAAAATTCCATAAAATCCATTCAGAATAAAGTAGTCTTCAGAGGTTATTTCCCGAAAAATGTTTATTTGGCATGTAAATATATTAAATATAAGAGATTTTAATGAAAATCGTTACAGCCATTTTTGAGAAAATCAAAGTTTTATAACTTTTTTGCATATAAAGGGTACCTTGTGGTGGGGGATTTTCTTGAAAATCTTCGTGTGGCATTATTTTTTTTTTTTGGTAGTGTTTAACGCCCGCTTTAACTACTTATGGCACCGCAGGCGGTGATACTGATGATACATGAACGAAGATGGAGCACCGGTGGAATGCGATGGCAGGGGAAAGCGGAGAACCCGGAGAAAACCCGCCCCAGCGCCACTTCGTCCACCACAAATCTCACATGCCAAGTTTGCTATTTAACGGTTTTATCGTTTTTGAGCTATGTTGTCCACAGACACACACACACGGACCTTTTACTGGTTTTTTTATTCAGGGGGACCCAAAACATATATTTCCGGTGAAATCTCGGTATAGAATTCTTGGGTGCAATACAATACCTTCTCTATACACTATGTACATAGTACGTGTAGAGAAAGTAAGAAGCAACAGTTGTAACTTAATGAGCAATGATTTAGTGAGCCATCAGAACTTGTCTTTCATTCCGCAATATCATTGGTTGTTACTAGACCTCGGTTTTGGGTTCCGAAGTACACAATCATAAACACAGAGAGCGGTCAGCAGTATAAAGAGGGGAGGGGTTTGCAGCATAAACATGCGCACATTGAGGTATATCTGACGTTATTTGTACTGTTCTAATTCATATAGTAACACAATAAAACTATTGTTTCGTAATATGATTAGTAAATAAAACACGTTCAACTTCTTCATATAAAAATATAAAGCTTGATGAACATCTGATGTGTTCCATTCAAATGACTTTCTCTACATCTCTGCAACAAATTATTGTTAAAAAAGTTATGCTTCTATTTATTTCATGATAATCGAGAGCAAATATAGCAGAAATAGTCTTATAACTTACCTCTAAGCAAGTAGAAGCGAAATAAGGGAGTACCATAGGTTAAAGTGATATTTAAAAGCTGGTTGCTATGTGACTGAAGTTTCTTTGTTTGTATGGACAGGAGTTTACAAAGTCCTGTATAAGAAAAGTATACGTTTTTTAAAGCTGAAACCAATAACAAGGAATATCTAAAAAACAAGCAACTCCACGAAAAAAATGTTTTTGTCTATACCTTACGGTTTACCAGTTATGCAAAATTCAATAAAATCATCCAGAATAAATCTTAAAAGGCTATTACCAGAAAATTCAGAATATAATTTTATTTGCCTAGTACATATCTTAAATATAAGAAATTTTCATCGAAATCATTAGTCATTATTGACAAAATCTAAATTTTCGAAATTTTTTCCACGTAAAGGGTAGTTTGGGGTGGGGAATTTTTTTGAAAACCTTCGTGTCGCATCCTTGGAAGATATCAAACTTAAATACCAAGTTTGGTATTTAACGGTCTTTTTGTTTTTAAGCCTTGCTGTTCACAGACAAACACACACACACATATACACACACGGACCTTTTCTAAAAAACGTTTTTTTATTTTTGGATTCAAGGGGACCTAAAACGTGTATTTTCGGTGAAATATCGGTATCGAATTTTGGGTGGAATGCAATACCTTCTCTATACACTATGTCACTATGTACATAGTACGTGTAGAGAAAGTAAAAATTCATGAAAATAATGTGAAGAGTTTTGAAAAGACAATATACTTAAATCAATCAAACTCACTCAGAATTCATCGCAGTGAATTACAATATACATCTTTAATGTATCTAAAGAAAAGGCTCTTGTCACTCAAAATATGTTTGGATCATCCACAATTTTATTCAGTGTCAAACATCTACTCTTTCGTGTTTTCGACATTTTTCAAGCTACGATCTCTTTCAGTGTTGACTAGCAGGAAATAAACGAGGCCAGGCGGTGAGCAATGTGCAACACGTTGTGCAGACCACGCCTACTCCATCACGTCATAGTTAATACTCTGTGAGCACCGAACCTCAATATGGCAATTTCGTGACTTCGGACCGAGCGCTAGGAATTAGTATGTCTTGCAGCAAGCATGAATATTGGAGAGGGGTGCAGAAGGGGATATTCCTCAAGGACTGCTACCCACCACATAAGGTCAAAGAGACATCTTGATATGTTCCATTCACATGACTTTCTCTGCATCTCTGCAATCAATTATTGTTAAAACATTGATAGAAAGGATCTTCTCACCTGCTTCCTAGTAAGTAGAAAGGAAATAAGGGAATACACTAGGCTAAATCGATAGTCAAATCTTTTAAAATCTGGTTGCTATGTGATTGAAGTACCTTTGCTTGGAGTTGACAAATTCCCGTATGAGAAAGGTATAATTTTTTAAAGCTGAAGCTAATAATAAGGAATATCTTAAAAAGGGTATTGCCAAGAAAAAATGTATATAACATAAATTGTGTGTTTTGACGAGCTCTATATTTTTTGTGTGCTCTATCTGTTACGGTTTGCCAGTTATTCAAAATTCCGCAAATTCATCCAGAATAAACACATCTTCACAGGCTATTCCCAGAAAATTGAAGATATACATTTTATTTTTCACGTACATATTTTAAATATAAGAGATTTTAATCCAAGTCGTTAACACCATTTTTGAGAAAATCAAAATTTTCGAAAAATGTTCCATGTAAAGTGTAGTTGAAAATGGAGGGGATTTTCTTGAAGATATTCGTGTCGCAAGTTTGGTATTTAATGGTCTTTTCGTTTTTGTGCTGTACTGCCCACAGACACACACACACATACACACACAGACACACAAACGGATATTTTTCCAAAAATGGTTTTTTTGGATTCAGGGGGACCTAAAACATGTATTTCCGGTGAAATCTCGGTATCGAATTTTTGGTGCAATACAATACATTTTTACACGCTATGTACATAGTACGCATAGAGAAAGTAATACATTAACTTAAAAGAAATCTCCACGCCTCGTAGAGAACCGAACCCGTGCCTCCCGATTGGTAAGCAGCGGCGCTACCACCGCACTAATAGATGATCGTGGTATAAAAGGTAATATTAATAAAAATCTTATAATTTGCTTATTTTCTCACAGAAACCGTATAGGACAGGAGTTGGATAGGTTGAGCCAGGCTGAAAAATTCAATGGCATAGCCGGGATTTGAACCACGGATTTCCCGTTCTCTAGCCGGTTCTCTACCATTTCAATATGCCGGCATACCACTAAATTTCTCAACTGACTTGCCATGGTATCTCAGTGGTAGAGCAAACGGCTAGAGAACGGGATATCCGTGGTTCAAATCCTGGCTATAGTATTGCATTTTTCAGTCTGGCTCAACCTATCCAACTCCTGTGCTACACACGGTTTCTGTAAGAAAACAATCAAATTATCATAATTGTCCAGAATAGTTGGCTACACTATGAATCCTGGGTCCCTAGTATTTGCGATATTGGGGTTTGTCATCCCAAAATAATTTGAGATTATCTTGTGGTTTGCACGCAAACATCCTAGTCAGTTGCTGGCATGTTGCCACGGTAGCTCAGTGATAGAGCAACCCGGCTATAGCATTACATTTTTCAGTTTAACTCTACCTATCCAACTCCTAAAAATCCGAAACAAACTTTTCTTTTATCTACACCATGATAAAAGTTAGCACACTTGTGTTATTGAAGGCCTTACTCAAACCCTATAAAAACCGGTCGCTATGTAAAATTCAGAAATAGTCGTATTTCTTGCTTTATTGTAAGTAGAAGCGAAATAAGTGAGTACCATATGTTAAAGTGAAAGCCAAAAGCTGGTTGCTATGTGACTGATGTTCCTTTGTTTGTATGGACAGGAGTTGAAAAATTCCTGTATGAAAAAAGTATAAGTTTTTCAAAGCTGAAACCAAGAAAAAGGAATATCTCAAAAACGATCAACTCCACGAAAAAAATTTATATCACATAACTTGTGTGTTTTAACGTGCTCTACATTTTTTGAGTGGTAAGTTTTTGTCCATCTTTTAGTAGTTATGCAAAATTCATCCAGAATAAAGTAGTCTCCAGAGGCTATTCCCAGAAAATTCAAAATATACATTTTATTTGTCAGGTAAATATCTTTAATATATGACTGAGCCACTTTTTTAGAAAATCAAAATTTTCGAAAAAAGTTCCATGTAAAGAGTAGTTTGAGGTGGGGGGATTTTTCTCAAAATCTTCGTGTCGCATCCCAGGAAGACACTAAACTTAAATACCCAGTTTGGTAGTTTACCGACTTTTCGTTTTTGAGTTTACGTGTTCACAGACACACGGACACGCACACACGGACCTTTTTCTGAAAATACTTTTTTGGATACAGGGAACCCTACAACATATATTTCCGGTGAAATCTCGGTATCGAATTTTTTGGTGGAGTGCAATATCTTCTCTATACACTATGTATATAGTGCCTATAGAGAAAGCAAAAGTACTTCCCGTTTGAGAAAAGTATCTTAAAACTGAAAATAGTAACTCGGAATATCTCGAAAAAATTTAACTCTACGAAAAAAAAAAAAACGTATATGACATAAATTATGTATTTTAATGAGATCTAAATTTTTTTTGTGTAGCACATTTTTGTCTTCTCTTACGGTTTACCAGTTATGCAAAAGTTATACAAAAGTTATACAGAAGTCATCCAGAATGAAGTCCCCAGGAAATTCAACATATATAATTCATTCGTCATGAAAATGTCATAAGCATCTGACATTTTAATCAAAATCGTTGGAGCCATTTTTGAGTAAATCAACATTTTCGAAAAAATGTTTCTTGTAAAGGGTACCTGGGCGTGGGGCGACTTTCTTCGTGTTGCATCCTTGCTAGATACTGAACTTAAATCAAATTTGGTATTTATCCAAATTTTCGTTTTTGAGCTTTGCTACCCACAGAAACACATGCACACAAGCAAACACAGGGACATGTTTCTAAAGGTGCTTGTTACTTTCTCTACACGTACTATGCACATAGTGTATATATAAGGTATTGTATTGCACCCAAAAGTTCTATACCGGTATTTCTGTGGAAATATATATTTTGAGACCCCCTGAACACTAAAAAAGGATTTTTAGAAAAATACCAGTGTGTCTGCAGGTCTGTGTGTGTCTGTGGGCAGCACAGCTCAAAAACCAATCTTCGTGTCGCAACTTTCAGGGATGCCACACGAAGATTTTCAAGGAAATTCACCCACCCCAACTACCCTTTACATAGTACAAGGTCGGAGGCTTCCTTAGGAAGGGGAGTAAAGCCGTTGGTCCCGTGTGGTAGATTTACGGCACGTAGAAGAACCTCAAGCCTGATAAGAGAGGCCTTTTTCACACCCAATTTAGAATGGGACGATGAGAACCACAGTAGTTAAAGAGCGTCCATAAATAAAACGCCATTTACATTTATAGAACATTTTTCGAACATTTAGGTTTTACCAAAAATGTCTCCAATGTTTTTGACTGAAACCTTTTATATTTAATATATTTACATGGCAAATAAAAGTATATCTTCATTTTCTGGAAAAAGCTTCTGAAGACATATTTATTCTGGATGAATTCTACGGGATTTTGCATAACTAGTAAACCGTGAGAGATGGACAAAAACTTACCAGTAAAACAATTTAGAGCACGTTAAAACACACAATTTATGTTATACACACTTTTTTCGTGGAATTGACCGTTTTTAAGATATTCCTTGTAATTAGTTTCAGCTTTAAAATACTTCTATTTTTCTCATACGGGAATTTGTCAACTCTTGTCCATACAAACAGAGGAACTTTAATCACATAGCAACCAGCAATTTAACCTATGCTACTCCCTTATTTCCCGTCTATTTATAAGGAAGTAAGTAATAAGCTATTTTTTTTCTAAAAATGCTTTTTACTTTCTCCATACGCACTATGTACATAGTGTATAGAGAAAGTATTGCACTCCACGCAAAAATTCGATACCGAGATTTCACCGGAAATATATGTTTTAGGGTCCCCAATATCCAAAAAAAACATTTTCACAAAAAGGTCCGAGTGTGTGTGTGTGTGTGTGTGTGTGTGTGTGTGTGTGTGTGTGTGTGTGTGTCCGTGTGTCTGTGAACACGATAACTCAAAAACGAAAAGTCGGTAAAATACCAGACTTGGTATTTAAGTTTAGTATCTTCCAGGAATACGACACGAAGATTTTGAGAAAAATCCCCCACCCCCAACTACCCTTTACATGGAACTTTTTTCGAAAATTTTGATTTTCTCAAAAATGGCTCTAACGATTTTGATTAAAATTTCGGATATTAAACATATTTACCTGACAAATGAAATGTATATCTTGAATTTTCTGGGAATAGCCTCTGAAGATTAGTTTATTCTGAATGAAATTTACTAAATTTTGAATAACTGCTAAACCGTAAGAGATGGACAAAAACTTACTACACAAAAAATGTAGAGCACGTTAAAACACACAATTTATGTTATATATATTTTTTTTTTCGTGGAGTTCGTCGTTTTTGTGACATTCCTTATTTTTGGTTTCTGCTATGAAAAACGTATACTTTTCTCATACTGGAACTTGTCAACTCCTATCCATATAAACAAAGGAACTTCATTGACATAGCAACCAGCTTTTGACTATCACTTTAACCTACGGTTGTCCCTTATTTCGCTTCTACTTACAAGGATGCGAGTAATAAGACTATTTCTGCTATTTTTTTCTGATTAGCATAAAGTAAATAGAAGTATAAGCTTTTTAAAAATTATTTGTTGCAGGGATATGGAGAAAGTCATGTGAATGGTACATATCAGATTTTTTTAATTGATTCAGGGGTCATAAAACATGTATTTAGGGTGATCGCGTGGTATAGAAGTTTAGGTCTATTCACTATGTGCATTGTACATACTTGCTGAATAAAATAAAAATTTGGACCACGCTGAGCGCTGCAGTCGTTTGGCAGTTACAGAATGAGTTGTACAAACTTAAGATATTATGTAAAGCGCTCAATTAGTAATTTAAAGGTCCATTAAACGGTAACGCAATTGATACGCTAATGAAGGTGCCACCCCACGTTAATTAATCCACGTAGTAATTCCTAACGTAACCTCTCGATCATGTATATCGATCGCTGACACTGGTTACCACCCATGTGCGTTTACATCCTACACCCGCACCAACTGTTATCTTGGGTAAATACGTTTCTCATCTGGTGCTGCACAGTCACACGACACTCTCTGCTCATTAGACCGTCACATAATCCCTACACGGTCAACACAGTATTACTTGCTCTACACGTACTATGTACATAGCGTATAGAGAAGGTATTGTATTGCACCCAAAAGTTCCATACCGAGGTTTCACCGGAAATACATGTTTTGAGACTCCCTGAAAACAACAAATCTGATGTGTTACACTCGCATGACTTTCTCTAACTGCTCTACAAACTTCTTACAAAAGATTAGTTTTCTTTCTACACAATGTTAATGGAGACAAATATTAGCAGTATATTATTATTACTTAGTAATAAGTAGAAGGGAATGCTCTAGGATAAAGAGATAGTCAAAGCTGTCGGTATGCGATTGTCATCACAAATCGCTTCTTTTCTTGGCCAGGAGTAGAACAAAAGAAAAATGACACTCCCGTCTGAGAAAAGTATAAGCACTTCACAACTGAAACTAATAACAATGAATACCTCGAAAACGATAAGCTCCACGAGAAAAATGTATATGACATAACTTGTGTATTTTAACAAGACCTAAATTTTTTGTATAGTAAGTTTTTGTCTATCTCTTACGGTTTACCAGTTATGCCAAATTAAGCAAAATTCATCCAGAATAAACAGGCCTTCAGAAGCTGTTCCCACAAAATTCAAGATATACATTTTATTTGTTTGGTAAATATCTTTAATATATGATATTTTAATCAAAATCGTTAGATCCATTTTTAAGCAAATCAAAATTTTCAAAAAAAATCCATGTAAAGGGTAGTTTGGGGTGGGGGATTTTTCTCAAAATCTTCGTGTCGTATTCCTGGAAGATATTAAACTTAAATACCAAGTTTGGTATTTTAGCCACTTTTCGTTTTTGAGTTATCGTGTTCACAGACACACGGACACACACACACACACACACACACGGACCTTTTTTTGAAAATGCTTTTCTTGGACACAGGGAGTCCTAAAACTGTATTTCCGGCGAAATCTCGGTATCGAATTTTTGGGTGGAATACAATACTTCTCTATCCCTATGTACATTGTACATATGGGGCTAGAGAAAGTAAAAAACGGACACTTCCTGTCTGAGAAAATTATACGTACTTTACAATTGAAACCAATAACAAGGAATATCTCGGAAACGGTTACCTGTGCAATAAAAACGTAGAGGACATAAATTTGTGTTTTGAAGAGATCTATATTTTGTGTATAGTAACTTTTTATCTATTTCTTACGCTTTACCAGTTATGCAAAGTTCGGAAGACAAACAGACACACACTGAACTTTTTCTAAAAATGTTTTTTTTTTCGGACTCAGCGAACCCCAAAACATATATTTCCGGTATCGATTTTTTGGGTGGTATGTACATGTACAATGTACATGAATAGAGAAGGTATTGTAATGCACCCAAAAATTCGAGATTTCACCGGAAATACATGTTTTGGGAACCCCTGAATCAATTTTTTTTTTTTTAGAAAATGTTCGTGTGTTTGTGTGCTTATGTGTGCCTGAGCAGTAAAAGCTGGTGTTAAACACTACCGAAAAAACAAACAAACAAAATACTATGCTTCTCAGCGTCGCATTATAAATTGGGCGTGAAAGACCGCTTAATTTTGCTCAGATTCTTCTCTATCAGGCTTGAGGGTCTTTTACGTGCCGTAAATCTACGACACGGGACCAACGGCTTTACTTCCCTTCCGAAGAAAGCCATGCTAAAGATTTTTACACCCGAAAAAATCCATCGGCCTCCGCCGGGTTTGAACCCGCGACTTTGGGTATATGAAGTTAGAATGGTAACCATTAGACCACGGAGGGCGACATTATATATATTTGGTCCAATTGTTGCCGAAAGGTGACAACATCGGCTACGACTTCCAGGTTTTCCTGGTGCGGCGTTGAATAAACGAACCTCATTTGATTCCCTCGTGCCTGGCGTGTCTGTTCCATTCTTTAATGATTTTCATGTGACGCGTTATTGTTGACGAGCTCCCATTCCGTCCCGCGCGGATTTCCTGTTAGACTTTGATTTATGTTCCCGCTAGATGTCACTAGCATCACACCTTCCTTAGCGGAGGATGTCCCATTGCGGCTGAGTTATAGCTCAGCGCAAACGCCGATAGAGAGGCTAAACCTTACGTCATAAATTGCAATTTGGTTGGCTCAAACAGCATTAATGCGTTAAGAAAATGTAGCATATATGTATGCGCTTAGAGACTCCTACACCCTTGCATTGATTTCCAGAAATTTGGCATATATATTGTTTAAGACAAAAGTAAATCTACATAAATCATCACTACGGAAAAGGGTTGGAAAAAAATCGGGGGAGGCAATTAGTAGTTTTCTCAGCATAAATGGGCGTGTTTTCTAAACACAGACAGGCAGATAGACAGACAGGCAGACCTATGGTCAGATGGATGGGTGGCTATGGGGATAGGTGGATGGAAGAATGAATGGGTGGGTGCATGGTAAAATGAATGAATAATTGGGTGCGTGAATGAATGGGTGGGTGAATGGATGAATGGGTGGGTGAATGGAAGAATGGATGGATGATGGGGTGGGTGAATGAATGAATGGGTGGGTGGGTGGATGGAAGGATGAATGGATGGGTGGATGGAAGAATGAATGGGTGTGTGAATTGGTTGAATCTGTGGGTGGATAGAAGGATGAATGGATGAATGGATGTATGAATTGGATGAATGGGTGGGTGAATTGGATGGATGAGTGGGTGGATGGAAGATTGAATGGATAATTGGGTGGGTGAATGAATAGATGAGTGAATTGAAGGATGATTGGATGAATGGGTGTATAAATGGAAAAATGAGTGAATGACTGGATGAAGGGAACGATGAATGGATGGAATGGGTCGATAAATTGATAGATGAATGACTACATGAATTGATGAATGAATAGGTAGGTGAATGAATGGGTTAGTCGATCAACAGATGGGTGGATTTATGGAGGAATGGGTGGGTGGATGGATAAATTGATGGACGAATAAGTTGATGGGTGAAAGGGTAGATGGGTGTATGGACGGGTAGGTGCGTGTGTGTGTGTGGATGGATGGCTTGGTTATGTGGCGTATGGGTGGGTAGGTGGGATAGTGGCTGGATGGACGGTAGACAAAGTGGGTGGGTCTGGGTGGATGAATGGTGGAATGGATGGGTACATACGCAGGGTATGGATGATTCAGTTGGTGAATCAACAGATTGGTGGATGAATACGTTGGCGGATGAATGGATGCATGAATGCGTGGGGATGTGTAGATAGATGAATGAATGCTATGTTAGTGGACCAATGGTTGGGATGTATAAATGGATGGACGGATGGTGGGTTGTTGGAAGAATGGGTGGACAGAGAACATGGATCTTCCTCTACTTACAAGTCATTAATCTTTATCTCTTTTACAAACCATTATTTATTTTCAAAATCTTATTACTTTCTCTGCACGTACCATGTACCTACATAGAGTATAGAGAAAGAAATGTATTAAACCCAAAATGTCGATACCGAGATTTTACCGGAAATACATGCTTTAGGTCCCCCTGAATCCAGAAAAAGCATTTCTGGAAAAAGGCCCGAGTGTGTGTGTGCGTGTATGTCTGAGTGTGTGAGTCTATGGACAACATAGCTCAAAAACGAAAACACCGTTTAATACCAAACTTGGTATTTAAGTTTGGTATCTCCCAAGGATGCTACATGAAGCTTTTCAAGAAAATTCCCCAACCCCCAACTACCCTTTACATAGAACTTTTTTTGAAAATTTTGTTTTTCTCAAAAATGGCTCTAACGATTTTGATTAAAATATCATATATTAAGTATATTTACATGACAAATGAAATGTATATCTTGAATTTTCTGGAGATAGCCTCTGAAGACTACTTTATTCTGAATGAATTTTACGGAATTTTGTATAACCACTAAACCGTAAGAGATGGACAAAAACTTACCACACAAAAATGTAGACCGTGTTAAAACATACAATTTATGTTATATACATTTTTTCGTGAATTTGATCGTTTTTTAGATATACCTTGTTTATAGTTTCAGATTTGAAAAACTTATCCTTTTCTCATGCAGGAATTTGTCAACTCCTGTCCATACAAACAAAGGAACACCAGTCATGTAGCAACCAGCTTTTGAATATCACTTTAACCTATGTTACTCCTTTTTTCTTTTTTTTTACAAGGAAGCAAGCAATAAGACTATTTGTGCTGATTTTTTTTTTTCGATTAGCATGAAGTAAATAGAAGTATAAGCTTGCTAACAATAATTTGATGCATTCGAGTGAATGGTACATTTCATATATTCTTTCTAACTACTTCAAGCTAAATGCAATAAATATTTGCAGAAATGTATTTCCTGGCCATTCTTTTATACATGTGCAAAAGAGTGCGCCATGCGCTCTGCATGAAATAAATCGGGAGATACGCACCTACCACAACAAAGTATTGGGAGATTGACACCAAGAACATTGAATAACCCGAATTCGGTTACTGGCACATAATTTATAAACTGTAACTTGTTTTAACAAAGTCTACGCTCTCTGGTAGTAAGCTTCTATGCCTTATAGGTTTTCAGTTACACAAAATTACACAAAATACATCAGATAGAAGAAAAATTCACAGACTATTCTCAGAAATTTAAGATATTCATTTTATTAAGCAGACAGATATCGAAAACATTTTTGAAAAAATCTGATGTGTTCCATTCACATGACTTTCCCTACATCTCTGCAACAAATTGTAGTTAAAAAGCTTATGCTTCTATTTACTTCATGCTAATCAAGAAAAAATCAGCAGGAATAAACTTATTACTTGTTTCCTTGTAAGTCGAAGCGAAATAAGGGAGTACCATTGGTTAAAGGGATAGTCAAAAGCTGGTTGCTATGTAACTGAAGTTCCTTTGTTTGTATGGACAAGAGTTGACAAATTCCTGTATGAAAAAAGGTATGTTTTTCAAAGCTGAAACGAAAAACCATGAATATCTTAAAAATGATCAATTCCACGAAAAAAATGTATATGACATAAATTGAGTGTTTTATTGTAAGCTACATTTTTTGTAAAGTAAGTTTTTCTTCATCTCTTACGGTTTAGCAGTTATGCAAAATTCCGTAAAATTCATCCAGAATAAAGTAGTCTTCAGAGGCTATTCCCAGAATATTCAAGATATACATCTTATTTGTCAGGTAAATATCTTTAATATACGATATTTTAATCAAAATTTAAGAAAGAGCCATTTTTAAAAAAAATCAAAATTTTCGAAATGTTTTTCATGTAAAGGGTAGTTTAGAGTGAGGGATTTTCTTGAAAATCTTTGTGATGCATCCTTAGAAGATACCAAACTTAAACACCAACTTTGATTTTTAACGGTCTATTCGTTTTTAGCTATGCTACTCACAGACACACATACAGGCACAGACACACACACACACACATACACACATTTTTCTAAATTTTTTTTAGTTCAGGGGGTGTCAAAAGACATATTTCCGGTGAAATCTTTGTATCGATTTTTTGGGTGCAATACAGTACCTTCTCTATACACTATGTACATAGTACGTATGTATAGAGAAAGTAAAAATTCTGGTGAAATATAGACATCTAATTTGTAGCTGGAATACAATACTTACCGATCTTACTTTACGCAGTAGAGAAAGTAATGGTACAATCACAATGAAATGCAAGCGCAGACGTAACGCAAGCTCAAGAGTTTGGACTCATATTATTTAATATAAGCATTCACATAGAAATACGCAAGACGCTAAGCAAGAGTTTGCAAACTTTAAACTTTATCCTTGCTTCTTTTCTCTATGCATTGCTTATAAATTTAATAACAAACGATCGCACTGCAAGCTTTTACAAGGCCTGCTGTACATGCATGCTCTTCTGTTTGGCCGTGCAGTGCCGCGCCATCTCTAATTTCCCTCAAGAGGTTGTGACAATCTCCTTGCGAATCCCTCTTTGATTTAATGCATATAACTATCATCTGTGTCTATATTTCTTGCTTCATTGAATGTGTAGCTTCATCACTTTCTGAAGCCTCTGTGCTGGTTCTATTTTCAATAATTTTGAATTAGCAATTATTGTGACGTCACTGCCGTGAGTGCCAGTTGTTAGTATGTAATGTATTTATTTGTAAAAGATTGAGTGAACTTTCTTATGTGGTATTGTTGGTTATGTTATTCAGTTTGTACTTGGAAGATATTCGCATGTAACTTGCGGATCTAGAAACCCGTGCCAACTTCTTGCGTTGCGCTTACGATAGCATTTCGAATGGTGTTTCCTTGCGTCTGCGCTTATGTTACGTTACGTCTGCGCCTGCATCTCATTGTGTACACAAAATGAAACCTTGAGGAACACTTAGAAGCCGATGCGTTCCAATTTACTTTAACAAACAGTTACCTATTTGAAAGATAAGATTTATTTAAGGCGATTGATAACGAAATGACTCTGTGTGAAGTTTTAATGCGTGCGGAAAGTTTGGATATGCTGCATATAGGGAGTTTGCTGTCAGCATAGCCTATTTTGTTGTTAGTGCACTTCCAAAAGTCCTGCAACGGCTTCAACAGATTTGAAAATTAACCACATAAGCTCTACCTTTACGTCAAAAGCAGCTGTAATGTGTCTGATATGTGGCGGAGGTAATGTTGCCATGGTAACACAGGACTAGTATTTGCCTTGAAGCGAAAAGCCTTTAACGAAGCAAAATCCTCACATAAAACCCACGAATTACTGAATTTGTGCTCAGATTTTTTGACATAATTACCTTGCTGCATGCTATATAACTGTGGTTCTGTCTCTAATCCTAGGTTTCCATATAAAGAAGTAATTTAAGCAAGAAAAAGATGTCTACCCCCTAACGGCAGCGTGAAATCAACGAATGATTTTGTATAGCAAAATAATAACGAAACACATCAACACAAAACTTTATTTAACTTACTCTCCTTCTCAAAGTAATGCCTATTCTGTCAAGACGTTTACTGTCACGTGATATCATATTTTAATGCTGATGTTATACTTGTCTACCACCAAAGAACTTATCCGTTTTTAATTTCTCTACAGGTATAATAAACATAGTGTATAGAGAAGGTATTGCACTCCACCCAAAAAATCGATACCGAGATTTCACCGGAAATATATGTTTTAGGGTCCCCTGTATCCAAAAAAATCTGATGTGTTCCATTCTCTACCTCTCTGCAACAAATTATTGTTAAAAAGCTTATGTTTCTATTTACTTCATGCTAATCGAGAAAAAAAATCTGATCTGTTCCATTCACATGACTTTCTCTACCTCTCTGCAACAAATTATGGTTAAAAAGCTTATGTTTCTATTTACTTCATGCTAATCGAGAAAAAAAATCTGATCTGTTCCATTCACATGACTTTCTCTATATCTCTGTAACAAATTACTGTTGAAAATCTTATGCTTCTATTTCCTTCGTGCTAATCAAGAAAATTAGCAGAAATAGTCTTATTACTTGCTTCCTTGTAACCAGAAGCGAAATAAGGGAATAACATACGTTAAAGTGATAGTCAAAAACTAGTTGCTATGTGACTGAAGTTCCTCTGTTTGTATAAACAGGAGTTCACAAATTCCTGTATGAAAAAAGTACGTTTTTCACAGCTGAAACCAAAAACAAGGAATATCTAAAAAACAACCAACTCCACGAAAAAAATGTATATAACATAAATTTTTTGTTCTAAAGTGCTCTATATTTGTTGTGTGGTAGGTTTTTATCCACCTCTTACGGTTTAGCAGTTATGCAAAATTCCGTAAAATTGACACAGAATAAGGTAGTCTTCAGAGAATTCCCAGAAAATTCAAAATATACATTTTATTTGTGAGGTAAATATCTTAAATATAAGATAGTTTAATCTAAATTGTTAGAGCCATTTTTAAGAAAATCTAAATTTTCAAAAAAAATTCCATGTAAAGGGTAGTTGGAATTGGGGGATTTTCTTGAAAATCTTCGTGCCGCATTCTTGGAAGATACCAAACTTAAATACCAAGTTTGGAATTAACGGTATTTTCGTTTATGAACTATGCAGACACACAGACACACACAAGCACACATACGACCTTTTTCCAAAAATGCTTTGTTTGGATTCATGGGGACCCAAAACATGTATTTCTGGTGAAATCTCGGTATCGAATTTTTGGGTGCAATACAATACCTTCTCTATACCCTGTGTACATAGTAGGTGTAGAGAAAGTAAAAAAGCATTTGCACAAAAAGGTCTGTGTGTGTGTGTCTGTGTGTTTGTGAACACGATAACTCAAAAACGAAAAGTCGGTAAAATACCAAACTTGGTAGTTAAGTTTAGTATCTTCCAGGGATGCGACACGAAGATTTAGAGAAAAATCTCCCTACCCCAAACCACTCTTTACATGGAACTTTTTTCGAAAGTGTTGATTTTGTCAAAAATGGCTCTAACGATTTTAATTAAAATGGCATATATTAAAGATATGTACCTGACAAATAAAATGTATATCTTGAATTTTCTGGGAATAGCCTCTGAAAACTTTTTAATTCTGGATGGATTTTACGGAATTTTACATAATTGATACACGGTAAGAGATGCAGAAAAACTTACCTCACAAAAAATGTAGAGCACTTTAAAACACACAATTTATGGTACACGCATTTTTTTTCGAGGAGTTGATCGTTTTTGAGATATTCCTTGTTTTTGATTTCAGCTTTAAAAAACATACTTTTCTCACACAGGACTTTGTCAACTCCTGTCCATACAAACAAAGAAACTGTCACATAGGAACCAGCTTTTGACTATCACTTTAAACTTATTTCGCTTCTACTTACAAGGAAGCAAGCAATAAGACTATTTCTGCTAATTTTTTTCTCGATTAGCATGAAGTAAATAGAAGCATAAGCTTTTTAACAATAATTTGTTGGAGAGATGTAGAGAAATTCATGTGAATGGAACACATCACATTTTTTTTTGAATGCACAAAATGTTCGATCAATCGAATTTTATGGGCAAATAATGCAATGAACGACTCTTTAGGCAGGAAACGGCGCATAATTTACGAGTAGTCAAGGAGGAACCAGAGTGGAAGTTCATCAATCAATCGTTATGAAGGAATTAAAACAAATGTTTATTAAAGAGTTTAAAAAGACGGCATTTCACTTTGGTGACTATACATGAATTTTTGGGTGGAAAAGATTTCGCAAGCAATGAAAACCTCAACATATTGGCGTGGAAAAGTATAACACCGGTACCACGTGATAACAACTACTTTGATAGCAATAGCTATTAGGTTGAGAAATAGAGTAAGGTAGTGTAACTTTGTAAACAGAGATTTATCTACCGTTACTATTAGTTAAGTCAAGACGTTTGCTAATTTCTGGATTGCCATCGTATAATTTACTCATTTTCATACGTGAAAATGAGTAAATTAAGAAGATGAATAAATTTAGACCTCAGGAATTTATTTCAAATTCAAATTATAAAAGATATTGTCAAATTGAAAAAAGAAGAAAAATCTTATGTTTTCCATTCACAAGACATTCTGTAGCTGTCCCATAGACATTTTCTTACTAAAGATTATTCTTTTATCGACGTCATGCTAATCGAAATAAATATTAGAAAAAATTAATACAAATATTGATAAACATAAATCACTAACAAAGATGTTAATAATCATCTAGGAAAGGCCCTACCAAATCGAATTAATAAATGAACCCCTGGACTTGTTTTCTTGTAAGTAGAAAATGGAGTGTTATTTATGGACGCTCTTTTTAACTACTGAGGTTCTCAGCGTCCCATTCTATACTAGGCGTGAAAGACCGCTTAATTTTGCTCAGAGGCCTCTCTTTCAGGCTTGAGCTTCTTTTACGTGCCGTAAAGCTACGACACGGGACCAACGGCTTTACTTCCCTTCCGAAGGAAGCCATACTAAGGATTTTTACACCCAAAAAAATCCATCGTCCTCCGCTGGGTTTGAACCCGCGACCTTGGGTATATGAAGTCAGCATGGTAACCATTACCCCAGTGAAGTGAAATAAGAGAATGCAGTAGGTTTAAGCGATAATCAAATCTGTGGCTATGTGAAACAATTGAAATTCCGTTTTCTTTAGTATCCTCAGGAGTAAAACAAAAGACATGAAACGAAAATTGCTATTCCGCTGGAGAAAAACTTAATAGTTAAAAATTGAAAGCAGTAGCAAGCAATATCTTTAAAACGGTTAACTATACAAAAAAATGTGATGTGTTCCATTCACATGACCTTCTCTACAACTCTCCAACAAATTATTGTTAAATAGCTTATACTTTTATTTACTTCATGCTAATCAGAAAAAATTAGCAGAAATAGTCTGATTACTTGTTTCCTTATAAGTAGAAGCAAAATAAGGGAGTACCATAGGTTAAAGCGGTAGCCAAAAGCTGGTTGCTATATGACTGAAGTTCCTTTGTTTTTATGGACACGCGTTTTCAAATTCCTGTATGAGAAAAGTATGTTTTTTTAAAGCTGAAACCAAAAACGGGAATATCTGAAGAACGATCAACTACACGGAAAAATGACAACGTGCTTTACATTTTTATTGTTTCATTTATGTCTAAGGTCATATCGGGGGTTTGTACTTGAAACAACTCGTTGTCTGTAGGTTCTTTTTTGTTTACGTTTTCATTTTATTTTCCTCAAACACACATGCATGCACTCTCACATATATACTTCCCGACTCTGTGGAGGATAGGGAATTATTCTGGCTAAAGAAGAATTCCCCGCCCCAGCCGGGATTGGAACCCGCGGCTTCTGGATCAGAAGTAAGCTCGCTGACCACTCGACCACGGAGGTAGTCCTACATTTTTTGTGTGATGCGTTTTTGTCCATATCTTACGGTTTAGCAGTTATGTAAAATTCCGTAAAATTCATCCAGAATGTAGTAGTCTTCAGAGGCTATTCCCAGAATATTCAAGATATGCATTTTATTTATCGTGTAAATATCTTTAATATACTATATTTTAATCAAAATCGTTAGAAGCATTTTTGAGAAAATCCAAAATTTCGAAAACCGTTCTATGGTGGGGGATTTTCTTGAAAATCTTCGTGTCATATCCTTCGAAGATACCAAACATACAAACCAAGTTTGGTTTTTAACGGTCTTATCGGTTTTGAGCTATGCTGCCCACAGACAGACACATAGACACAGACACACACGGACATTTTTCTAGGAATGCCTTTTTTGGATTCAGGGGGTCTCAAAACATGTATTTCCCGTGAAATCGCGGTGAATGTTTGGGAGCATTACAATACCTTCTCTATACACTATGTACGTAGTACGTGTAGAGAAAGTAAAAAAGAATAGTTGAATCACATGAGATTTCTGTTTTACATAGAACAAATACGAATGTTGTTGAAACCAAGGGATTTCTATGTGTTTTTTTTTTTTTTTTATTTTACTGGAACGCAGTTCTGTTTTCTCTTGTTGAATACTGTTGGCTCTGCTTGGTTCTAATTAACTCTCAAAATATGACCAGTGTTTCTGTGTAACTCCAGAGAAAGTCTCGGGTTCCGTTGCATAAACAAGTGCAGACTTGTTTGGCGAATTTCATTTGATTCAAACGAAAGCAGAAAATGCTTAACTGCAGTATTTATCCTTTGGAAACCTGGGGATAAATTTATAAATGAATGTAAATTCATGTATATTTAGTTCCCAACATATACACGTGTTGCATTAGGTAAAAAAATCTAATGTGTTCCATTCACATGACTTTCTCTACATCTCTGTTACAAATCACTGTGAAAATATTATTCTTTTATCTACATCATGCTAATTGAAATACACATTAGCGGAAACGTGTACCCGTTTATTTTCTTGCAGGTACAAATGGAATAAAATAATACATTACGCTAAAGCGATAGCCAAAAGAGCTGGTGGCTATGTTATTGTACTGAATGGCCTGGAGTAAAAAAGAGAAAAGTCTCATGTGTTCCATTCACATGGCTTTCTCTGCAACAAAAAATGCAAATTAGCAGAAATAGTCTTGGACAGCAGTTTTTGAAAAATGTTCCATGTAAAGGGTAGTTTGGGGTGGGAGATTGTTTCCCAAAATGTTCCATGTAAAGGGTAGTTTGGGGTGGGAGATTGTTTCCCAAAATGTTCCATGTAAAGGGTAGTTTGGGGTGGGAGATTGTTTCCCAAAATGTTCCATGTAAAGGGTAGTTTGGGGTGGGAGATTGTTTCCCAAAATGTTCCATGTAAAGGGTAGTTTGGGGTGGGAGATTGTTTCCCAAAATGTTTGTGTGACATCTCTGGAAATTACCAAACTTAAATACCAAGTTTGGTACTTTACCGACTTTTCTTTTTTGAGTTATTGTGTTCACAGACACACGGACCTTTTTCTGAAAATGAGTTTTACTTTCTCTACACGTACTATGCACGTAGTGTATAGAGAAGGTATTGCACTCCAACCAAAAATTCGATACTGAGATTTCACCGGAAATATATGTTTTGAAACTCCCCTGAATACAAAAACAGCATTTTTAAAAAAATGTCAGTGTGTGTGTGTGTGTGTGTGTGTCTGTGGGCAGCATTGCTCAAAAACGAAAAGACTTAAATATCAAACTTGGTATTTAAGTTTGGTATCTTCAAAGGATGTGACACGAAGATTTTCAAGAAGATCCCCCCCACACTCCAAACTGCCCTTACATTGAAAAAAGATTCGAAAGTTTTTTTATTAAAAATGGCTATAACGATTTTGATTATAATCTCGTATAAGATATTTAATTCCCAAATTAAATGTATATCTTGTATTTTCTGGAAATAGTCTCTGAAGACTACTTTATCCTGAATGAATTTTACGGAATTTTGCATAACTGGTAGCCGTAAGAGACGGACAAAAAATTACCACACAAAAAATGTAGAGCACTTTAAAACACACAATTTATGTTAAATACATTTTTTCGTGGAGTTGATCGCTCTTTAGATATTCCTTGTTTTTGGTTTCAGGTTAAAAAAACTAACTTTTCTCATACAGAACGTTGTCAACTCGTGTCCATACCAAGGAACATTAGTCACATAGCAACCAGCTTTTGACTATCACTTTAACCTATGGTACTCCCTTATTTCGTTTTTACTTACAAGGAAGCTGGTAATAAGACTATTTCTGCTAATGCTTTCTCGATTAGCATGAAGTAAATGCTTTTTAACAATAATTTGCTGCAGGGATGTAGGTCGATACTGATAGGGAAGAGAAAGAGGAAGGTAATTTGGTTTAGTGAAGACGATCACTTAGTGAATGAGATCCTGAGGGTTGGTGCTCCTTTTGATGTCATCGGCGACTCCCTTGTGGCCCTATTAAATGCGGCGGTGTCCTTCGCTCAACTCTGGACGACCTCGTTACACTGCATGAAAACGTCCGTCATCCGAGGAACCGAAACCTTCTGATTGATGCCATACCGTTCATTATTTTGAACTACTTCGCTTGTTATACTTGACGCCCACTATAGACACTTTGTACTGAAACTGCGTGGGACGTAACAAGAATTTCAGCAAGGTTCATGACCGCCTTTAACCTTTATTTTGTTAAGCTGATGTGTTCCATTCACATGACTTTCTCTGCAGCTATACAACAAATTATTGTTAGAAAGCCTATTCTACTATTTACTTCATGCTAAGCGAGAAAAAATTAGCAGCAATAGTCTTATTACTTGCTTCCTTGTAAGTAGAAGTGAAATAAGGGAGTACCATAGGTTAAAGTGAAGTCAAAACCTGGTTGCTATGTGACTATATCTCAAAAACATTCAACTCCACTAAAAATGTATATAACATAAATTATTTCTTTTAACGTGCTCTACGTGCTTTTGGTTTTGTAAGTTTTTGTCCATCACTTAAAGTTTAGCAGTTATGGAAAATTGCGTAAAATTCACCCAGCATAAAGTAGTCTTCAGAGGCTATTCCCAGAAAATTCAAGATATACATTTCATTTTTCAAGTAAATAATTTTAATATACGATATTTTAATCAAAATCGTGGAGCCATTGTTGTGAAAATCAAAATTTTCGAAAAAAGTTCCATGTAAAGGGTATTTGGATGTGGGGGGGATTTTCTTGAAAATCTTTGTGTCGCATCCTTGTAAAATACCAAACTTAAATACCATCTTTGGTCTCTTCGTTTTTTAGGTATGCTGTCCACAGACAGACACATACACAAACACGGACCTTTTTCCAGAAATGCTTTTTTTGGTTTCAGGGGGACCCAGAACACTTATTTCCGGTGAAATCTCGGTATGGAATTTTTGGGTGCATTACAATACGTTCTCTATACACTATGTACACAGTACGTGTAGAGAAAGTAAAAATGCGGCTAATTATGTTACATTCGCAAATAATCAACAGTGGCAAGATAGGATAGAGACTGTGCGCATATACCTGAACAACTGAATGAGCGTGAACGGTTTGCTTTCCATCGATCATGAGTTATTGTTGCACGTGTGTGTAAAGTAACGCGTTGCGGGCTGTCGGTTTACCTCAAAGCCGAGTATTGCGTGTAATGGGCAAGTGCAGGTATGAAGCGAAGCTGGCAATTTGGAGTACAGGGCTGAAGGGGACAAGGTACCCTGAAATGCTAAAAAATAACATTACTATGCACATAGTGTAAAGAGAAGGTATTGCATTCCACCCAAGAAACGCATGTCCGTGTGTGTCTCTATGAGCACGATAACTCAAAAACGAAAAGTCGTTAAAATCCAAAATTGATATTTAAGTTAAAATTTTAGAGGGATGCGACACGAAGATTTTGAAAAAAATCCCGCCACCCCCAACTACCCTTTACATGGAACTTTTTTCGAAAATTTTGATTTTCTCAAAAATAGCTCTAACGATTTTGATTAAAATATCATATATTAAAGATATTTACCTGGAAAATAAAATGTATATCAAGAATTTTCTGGGGATAGCCTCTGAAGAGTAGGCTGGATGAATTTTACGGAATTTTGTATACCTGCTAAATCGCAAGAGATGGACAAAAGCTTACCATACAAAAAACGTAGAGTACATTAAAACACACAATTTGTGTTATATACATTTTTTTTCGGGATTTGATCGTTTTTGAGATATTCCTTGTTTTTGGTTTCAGCTTTGAACACCTCATACTTTTCTGATACAGTAGTTTGTCAACTCGTGTCCATACAAAAAAAGGAACTTCAGTCACATAGCAACCATATTCTATCACTTTAACCCATTTTACTCCCTTATTTCGCTTCTACTTAGAAGGAAGCAAGTAATTAGACAATTTCTGCTACATTTTTTTCTCGATTAGCATGAAGTAAATAGAAGCATAAGCTTTTTAACAATAATTTGTTGCAGAGATGTAGAGAAAGTCATGTGAATGGTACACATCATATCTTTTTGTTTTAGACACTAATAAAACCTCTATTATTTGTAATTTCAGAATATGTATACTTTTGAGGGTTTAAGAGGATTTTAATGAATTTAAATATAATTTAAATGCAACTCTGTATTTCTTTAAAGCTGTTATGCAGTGGCCCTTTTTAGAACCTTCAGTTTTCTCAAATCAGCATTTTCGGATACTTATGTATCTTTTTTTCAGAAAGTATGAGAGCTGGAAAGCTCAAATTTTCAGCACATATATACAACACGTGGTTGAAATTTCTGAACCGCAGTTGTGATGTTATAAATATATATTGATCATACGTATTAAGAAAGTAACAACGTTGTAAATTTTCCAAGTTTTTACTTTTTTGAAATTGCAAATATATTTCTTTTTCAATATCATAGCTAAATAACTGAGGTTCAGAAGATAGCTGATTATACCAAGAACAAACTGCAAAAGTGTGACTATATATTGCAAGTAGTATCAAAGAAAACGGTATTTGAATTCACGCGTTTTAAGACTAGTTACTTTCTCTATACGAACTATGTATATAGAGTATAGAGAAGGTATTGCACTCCACCAAAAAATTGGATACCGAGATTTCACCGGAAATATATGTTTTAGGGTCCCCTTTATCTAAACAAGTATTTTCAGAAAAAGGTCCGTGTGTGTGTCCACGTGTCCATGTGAACACGTTAACTCAAAAACGAAAAGTCGATAAAGGACCAAAGTTGGTATTTAAGTTTAGTATCTTCCAGGGATGCGACACGAATTTTTTGACAAAAATCCCCCACCCCCAACTACCCTTTACATGGAACTTTTTTCGAAAATTTTGATTTTCTAAACAATGGCTCTAACGATTTTGATTAAAATATCGCATATTAAAGATATTTAAGTGACAAATAAAAAGTATATTTTGAATTTTCTGGGAATAGCTTCTGAAGACCACTTTATTCTGGATAGATTTTACGGAATTTTGCATAACTGTTAAACCGTAAGAGATGGACAAAAACTTACCACACAACAAATGTAGAGCCCCTTAAAACACACAATTTATGTAATGTAAATTTTTTCGTGGAGTTGATTGTTTTTTAGATATTCCTTGTTTTTGGTTTCAGCTATAAAAACTTATACTTTTCTCTTACAGGACTTTGTGAACTCGTGTCCATACAAACAAAGGAACTTCAGTCGCAGAGCAACCAGGTTTTGACTATCACTTTAACCTATGGTACTCCCTTATGCGAATTCTACTAACAAGGAAGCAAGTAATAAGAGTATTTCTGCCAAATTTTACTCCATTAGATGAAGTAAATAGAATAATTTGTTGCAGAGATATAGAGAAAGTCATGTGAATGGAACACATCATATTTTTTCTATTACTTTTCTACTAAACGAAATACTTTTTATAGACTAAACCACATTAGCTATTAATACAAACAACCATTTTAAATATTGTCATGATTTACAGAATACTTTATACAAATTTCTGTAAAAATAATTGAATACTTTAAGAGCAGTGGCAATTCAACTCACTTAAGGTGTAACTTCCGTGTGTTCAGACTGCCTTGTTCCCTTAAGCCGATGTCTCATGGACCAAATTTGGTCCAAAAGTTTTTACACAACGTGAACGTTGTGTACAATTTCTCCATTCCATTCCCACGGGAGTGTGTATTGGTCCAAATATTTGAATACTTTAAGAGCAGTGGCAATTCAACTCACTTAAGGTGTAACTTCCGTGTGTTCAGACTGCCTTGTTCCCTTAAGCCGATGTCTCATGGACCAAATTTGGTCCAAAAGTTTTTACACAACGTGAACGTTGTGTACAATTTCTCCATTCCATTCCCACGGGAGTGTGAATTGGTCCAAATATTTGAATACTTTAAGAGCAGTGGCAATTCAACTCACTTAAGGTGTAACTTCCGTGTGTTCAGACTGCCTTGTTCCCTTAAGCTGATGTCTCATGGACCAAATTTGGTCCAAAAGTTTTTACACAACGTGAACGTTGTGTACAATTTCTCCATTCCATTCCCACGGGAGTGTGTATTGGTCCAAATATTTCTCGCATGCACATAAACAGCTGATAGAAAATGGTGGAAGTTGCTGATCCACAATTATTTACGTTCACTGTCGCAAGCTAGTTTATGTATCCATTGCAAGAGCATATTATAATAGACAGAAAAAAAAAACAATAAAGAGGCATTGGTGGACTACATATGCTGCAAAATGTACTCGTCTCTAAATTATTTTAACTTCCTTAGAATGGATGAATATTTGTTTAGAAAGTTGCTGTCCAAAAATCACTCGCCAAGACACAAATATGAGGCAGTGCACACCAGCAAATCAAAAGTAAGACCACGTTTTTATATTTTGGTTGAGAAAAGAAGGTTAGGTACGAATGAGTCCGAAAAAACACATATGCAGGGGTTATAAATACTCCGGTAATTATTCCATAAATCTCTGCCGCACAAAAAATGTTTATTTCAACCATAGCTCAGCTACTACAACCCTTTTATTTAGGACAAAGTCTACAAGATACAGCAAAATTCCACACAAACAATCACGTTGACGGGAAGGAAGGCCCAGCGCTAGCCGCCATCTTATTACGTCATTACCACCAGGTCGCTCATTGGTTGATTACACAGGTTTGGACCAAAAATTTGAGACCGCTGTATCCTGTTGTAGCAAACTGGAATTGTACCAAAAAATAGGACGGAAATTGTATACAATGAAATTATCCGATGTCCCACGATCCTTTGAGTTCCCCACATGAACGCTGCAAGAGCTATTATACTTCGGATCAAAGTTCCCCATCTGAACTTCTTCTTTATGAAAGTAGATAACGAACTTCAATAGAAGTAAATGGTGTGTTATTTGTGGACTCTCTTTAACTGCTGTGGTTCTCACTGTCCTATTCTAAATTGAGCGTGAAAGACCGCCTAATTTTGCTCAGAGGCCTCTCTATCAGGCTTGAGGTACTTTTACATGCCGTAAATCTACGACACGGGACCCACGGCTTTAATTCCTTTCCGAAGGAAGCCATGCTAAGGATTTTTACGCCCGAAAAATCCATCGTCCTCCGCCGGGTTTGAACCCGCGACTATGAAGTTAGCATGGTAACCACTACACCACGGAGGGTGACACGAACTTCAATGGCTAGCAACAACAAACCAATTTTGGATTCTGGTACAAAGAATGTGGTCGTCCAGTGGACTTTAAAGAGGAACAGTGCAAAGATGGTATTATATTGCGATATTTATTTCAGTGGCGGTTCTTATCACTAAAAATCACATACAACATACCTACTAATTTCTTATACAGGTAGTAAGTTGACTGTTCTGTTCTTTCTGGTATTTCTCTGAAAAGGCTGCTGGTCAACAAAACAGTATTTCCTTATAACTACTGCTCAGCCACTGAACCAGGTGGCTGAGGCGTTTCGTCTGGGACTGTCGTTCGGGAGGTTGATTTGTTTTTAATGCCCGCTTTTCCGCAGGCGATGACATTGGTGCTACATGGAATGAAGATCGAGCACCGGGGTAATGCGATGGCGGGGCAAAGAGGAGAACTCGGAGAAACTCGCTCCTGCGCCGCTTTGTCGATCACACATCTTACATGCGGTCAGTTGGGATCGAACCCGGGCCGCCTAGGCGACAGGGATGTTCTGGGATAGATTCCTCGCGGCCGATCTCTCTGACTCATGGGTTTTCCCGGGTCACTAGGTGACTGGGACGTTCTGGGAGAGATTCCTCGCGGCCGAACTCTCTGACTCATGGGTGTTCCCGGGCCCCTTGGCGACAGGGACGTTCTGAGAGAGATTCCTCGCGGCCGAACTCTCTGACTCATGCGTTTTCCCGGGTCACTAGGCGACAGGGACGTTCTGAGAGAGATTCCTCGCGGCCGAACTCTCTGACTCATGGGTGTTCCCGGGCCCCTTGGCGACAGGGACGTTCTGGGAGAGATTCCTCGCGGCCAACCTCTCTGACTCATGGGTTTTCCCGGGTCATTAGGTGACAGGGACGTTCTGGGAGAGATTCCTCGCGGCCTAACTCTCTGACTCATGGGTGTTCCCGGGCCCCTTGGCGACAGGGACGTTCTGAGAGAGATTCCTCGCGGCCGAACTCTCTGACTCATGGGTGTTCCCGGGCCCCTTGGCGACAGGGACGTTCTGAGAGAGATTCCTCGCGGCCGAACTCTCTGACTCATGGGTTTTCCCGGGCCCCTAGGCGACAGGGAGTTCTGGGAGAGATTCCTCGCGGCCGAACTCTCTGACTCATGGGTTTTCCCGGGCCGCTAAGCGACAGGGATGTTCTGGGAGAGATTCCTCGCGGCCGACCTCTCTGACTCATGGGTTTTCCCAGGCCCCTAGGCGACAGGGATGTTCTGGGAGAGATTCCTCGCGGCCGAACTCTCTGACTCATGGGTTTTCCCGGGTCACCAGGCGACAGGGATGTTCTGGGAGAGATTCCTCGTGGCCGACCTCTCTGACTCATGGTTTTCCCGGGTCACCAGGCGACAGGGATGTTCTGGGAGAGATTCCTCGCGGCCGAACTCTCTGACTCATGGGTTTTCCCGGGTCACTAGGCGAAGGGATGTTCTGGGAGAGATTCCTCGTGGCCGACCTCTCTGACTCATGGGTTTTCCCGGGTCACCAGGCGACAGGGATGTTCTGGGATAGATTCCTCGTGGCCGACATCTCTGACTCAGGGTTTTCCCAGGCCGCTAAGCGACAGGGATGTTCTGGGAGAGATTCCTCGCGGCCGAACTCACTGACTGATGGGTTTTCCCGGGCCCCTAGGCTAATGCTGGTGAGGATTCTTCATTCTCCCGAATTTCCTGCTCCTCCATTTCATCCATGTGGTCTTTCTATCAGGATTCTAAGTGTTGGCGAGGACTGCAGTGCTGGTGGACATGATTGCGCTTTAGAAACTTTGCTCTCGGCGGCAGGAGGGCGCTGGTTTATTCAGACCTGACGCGCGGTCTCCTAGCGCTCAACGCGTCGAGATGAACTGCTTGAAAACTGTTAGGGACTCTCCCTGTCGCTGTCTGACCTCTGTAATTGCTCTCATATCATCCTGACGTATAAACATCCTAATCACTGGCTGAGGTGAAAAATCCTCTCCGGTACACTACACTACCGGGCAGACACTCGTATCTAAACCGTTAGAGGCATTTTTTGAGAAACAAAATTTTCAAATATTTTTCCATGTAAAGGGTAGTTTGCTGTGTAGCGATTTTATTGAAAATCTTTATGTGGTATCCTTGGAAGATTCTATACCTAAACACTAAATTTGGTCTTAACGGTCTTTTAGCTCTTGAGCTATGCTGCCCAAAGACACACACATACACGGATCTTTTTCTAAACATGTTTTTTTTTTGACTCAGAGGAACTCAAAACATATGTTCCCAATGAAATCTCGACATGGAATTTTTGAGTGGAATGCAGTTCTTTCTCTAGCTAGTGTGTACATCGTAAATACTATGTTTCACAAAAGTAAATATTCACTTTATGTCTGAGTGTGCAATTTTTCACCCATTCCTACATATGTGGTATGAGAATGAAATGTGCCATATACCTCCCTTCCCGTTGTGTTAAAGAGAGCATGGCTTTCCTACATCTCTGCAACAAATTAATGTTAGAAAGCTTATGCTTCTACTTACTTTATGCTAATCGAGAAAAAATTACTTGCTTCCTTGTAAGTAGAAGCGAAATAAGGGAACACCATAGGTTAAAGTGATAGTCAAAAGCTGGTTGCTATGTGACTGAAGTTCTTTGTTTGCATGGGCAGAAGTTGACACATTCCTGAATCAGAAAAGTATGTTTTTCAAAACTGAAACCAATAAGAAGGAATATCTCAAAAACGATCAACTCCACGAAAAAAAATTATATTACATAAATTGTATGTTTTAATGTGCTCAACATTTTCTGTGCTGTAAGTTTTTGTCCATCTCTTACGGTTTAGCAGTTATGCAAAATTCCGTAAAATTCCTCCAGAATAAAGTAGTCTTCAGAGGCTATTCCCAGAAAATTCAAGATATACATTTTATTTGTCAGGTAAATATGTTTAATATAAGATATTTTAATCAAAATCGTTAGAGCCATTTTTGAGAAAATCAAAATTTTCGAAAAAATTTCCATGTAAATGGTGTGTTGTTTATGGACGCTCTTTAACTGCTTGGGTTCTCAGCGTCCCATTCTATACTGGACATGAAAGCCCGCTTAATTTTGCTCAGAGGCCTCTCTATCAGGCTTGAGGTTCTTTTATCTGCCGTAAATCTACGACACTGGACCAACGGCTTTACTTCCCTTCAGAAGGAAGCCATGCTAAGGATTTTTACACCCGAAAAAATCCACCGTCCTCCTCCGGGTCGGAACCCGCGACCTTGGGTATATGAAGTTAGCATGGTAACCATTACACCACGCAGGGCGACAAAAAAGTTCCATGTAAAGGGTAGTTGGGGTGGGGGATTTTCTTGAAAATCTTCGTGTCGCATCCTTGCAAGATACCAAACTTAATTACCAACACACACACGCACGCAGGTCCTTTTTCCAGAAATGTTTTTTTTTTGGATTCAGGTTGACCCAAAACATGTATTTCCCGTAAAATCTCGGTATTGAATTTTTGGGTGGAATACAATACCTTCTCTATAGACTATTTATATAGTAAGTATACAGAAAGTAAAAAAAAAAATATATATTTTTGCATTTTACGAGATTCGATACGGCTTCCTACTTTTCTAGTTAACCACTTTGGCTATTACAGTCAAAGTCCCCAACACTAAGTGCGTTTTACTTCAGATCCAGTACTTAATCGAGACACAGCAATAATACACTTTCTGTATCTCTATTAATGTTGAATTACCAATTTTTTTTCCCGTTAGTTGGTTTTCAAAACTGCGAAGTGAATGGCTGTCCTACCCTCCTGAACACAAAAAGAAGGGTGGAATATGGCACATTTCATTCTCATACCACATATGTAGGAATGCCTGAGAATTAGGTGACCCGTCGCACACTCAAACAGAAAGTAGGTATTTACTTTTATGAAAGAAAGTACATACGTGCTAGAGAAAATAAATAAAATCTGATGTGTCCCATTCACATGACTTTCTCTATATCTCTGTAACAAATTATTGTTAATAAGCTTATATTTTATTTATTTCATGCTAATCGAGAAAAATTAGAAGACATAGTCTTATTTCTTGCTTTATTGTAAGTAGAAGCGAAATAAGGCAGTACAATAGGTTAAAGTGAAAGCCAAAAGCTGGTTGCTATGTGACTGATGTTCCTTTGTTTGTATGGACGGAGTTGACAAATTCCTGTATAAGAAATGTATACGTTTTTCAAAGCTGAAACCAAGAAAAAGGAATATCTGAAAACCAATCAACTCCACGAAAAAAATGTATATAACATAAATTGTGTGTTTTAACGTGCTCTACATTTTTTGTGTGTTAATTTTTTGTCCATCTCTTACGGTTTAGTAGTTATGCAAAATTCATCCAGAATAAAGTAGTCTTCAGAGGCTATTCCCAGAAAATTCAAAATATACATTTTATTTGTCAGGAAAATATCTTTAATATATCATATTTTAATCAAAATCGTTACAGCCATTTTTTAGAAAATCAAAATTTTCGAAAAAAGTTCCATGTAAAGGGTAGTTTGGAGTGGGGGGATTTTTCTGAAAATCTTCGTGTCGCATCCCTGGAAGATACTAAACTTAAATACCAAGTTTGGTATTTTACCGACTTTTCGTTTTTGAGTTATCCTGTTCACAGACACACGGACACACACACACGCGGACCTTTTCCTGAAAATACTTTTTTTGGATACAGGGGACCCTAAAACATATATTTCCGGTGAAATCTCGGTATCGAAATTTTTGGTGGAGTGCAATACGTTCTCTATACACTATGTACATAGTACGTATAGAGAAAGTAATAAAATACTTGTTTTATTAGTGTCGAGTTATAGTGTTTCAAATTAGAGTGTACACATTAATAGGATTAACATATAATGAGAAACCGTTACTAATGTTATTTGTTGCATATAATCTATACTGACGTTTCTATGTAACAAATGGAATACACTTAATTATGTTGTGCTATGCAGACAGTTGGAACGTGCGCTTTTGTTTTTTCCGAATGTTGGTTGTGAGTTCACAAAACTTTGAGGATATTTAAGTGCAAAACATATTCCTAAGAAGCATACAGAACAAATCTGATGTGTTTCCTCTAGCTGTTAAACAAACAAACTTCCTTTCAAAAGATATTTCTTTATCTACATTATGCTAATCGAGATAAACATTAGCAGAAATGGTCTGAATTACTTGCTTCCTTGTAAGTAGAAGGGAATACACTGAGCTAAAGCGATAGTCAAATGTTTTAAATGCTATTGTTATGTCAATCAATTAAAATACGGTTCTCTTTTACATTCCCACCTGAGTAAAGTTTAAGTAGTTTAACATTGAAACAAATAACAAAGAATATCTCAGAAGCGGTTAGCTGTACAAAAAAAAATGTAGATGACATAATTTGTTTGTTTTAATGAGTACTGCATATTCTGTGTTGTAGGATCATGTCTAACTTAGAGTTTACCAGTTATTTAAATTTCAGAAAAATTCAGAATGAAGAGGTCTTCAAACGCTATTCTCAGAAAATTTAAGATATACATTTCGTTTATCATAAAAATAACTTAAACATATGGTACTTTAACCAAAATCGTTAGAGCCGTTTTTGAGAAAATAAAAATTTTCTAAAAATATTCCCTGTAAAGGGTAGTAGTGGGTTGGGAATTTTTTTCAAAATCTTCTTGTCGCATCCTTGGAAGACACTGAACTTTAAAGCCAAATTTCTGTATGAGAAAAACATGTTTTTAAAGGAAAACCAAAAACAAGGAATATCACAAAATGACCAATGCTACGAAAAAAATGTATATAACATAAATTGTGTGTTTTAACGTACTCTACATTTTTTATGTGTTAAGTTTTTGTCCATTTCTTAGCGTTTAGCAGTTATGCAGAATTCCGTAAAATTCATCCAGAATAAAGTAGTCTTCAGAGGCTATTCCCAGAAAATTCAACATATACATTGTATTTGTTAGGTAAATATATTTAATATACGGTATTTTAATCAAAATCGCTAGAGCCATTTTTAAGAAAATCAAGATATTCGAAAGGAGTTCCATGTAAAGGTTAGTCGTGTCGCATCCCTGGAAGATACTAAACTTAAATACCAAGTTTGGTATTTTACAGACTTTTCGTTTTTGAGTTATCGTGTTCACAGGCACATGGACACACGGACACACCGACCTTTTTCTGGTTATAGGGGACCCCAAACTATATATTTCGGTTAGAATTTTTGGGTGCAGTGCAGTACCTTCTCTATAGCACGTGTAAAGAAGTAAATGGAACACATCAGTTTTTCAGCTTGATTCTATCTTTGCAACTCTTGTCCTACACACGACTGGTGTGGAAGAAACAATTGCCTCACAGTTTTTAATTCGGCAATCTGTATTAAAGGCATTTAAACGGGCAGCAGGTTGTGTAATCGTTTCCGAAATAGCGGCTATGACGTCACTAAGTTGTACACGGCTGAAAGGACTTTCCAGCACATAAATCTGTTATAAGCAGAGTTGGCCATGACGGCAACAGACTGCTTCCACAAGAGAGCTAGCAACTCCTTCAAAATTCAGACAAGTAGGTCGGAAAGTTTTCAAGAGATGTCTCTAACTTCAGCTTTAAGCGTACGTGTTACTCACGTCAAAATGACTGTCTTTTCTTTTTACTTTCTCTACACGTACTATGTACATAGATTATAGAGAAGGTATTGCATTCCACCCAAAAATTCGATACCGAGATTTCACTGGAAATATATGTTTTAGGTCCCCCTGAATTAAAAAAAAAATCTAGAAAAAGGCCCGTGGGTGTCACTGGACAGCATAGCTCAAAAACGAAAAGACCGTTAAATACCAAACTTGGTATTTAAGTTTGGTATCTTCCAAGGATGCAACACGAAGGTTTTCAAGAAAAACCCGCCACCGCCAACTACCCTTTACATGGACCTTTTTTCGAACATTTTTATTTTATGAAAATTGACTCCAACGATTTTAATTACAATGTCGTATATTAAAGATATTTATCTGACAAATAAAATGTATAACTTTCTGGGAATAGCCTCCGAAGACTACTTTATTCTGGATGAATTTTAAGGAAGTTTGCATAACTGCTAAACTGTAAGAGATGGACAAAAACTTACCACACAAAAAATGATCGGTATCGAATTTTTTGGTGGAGTGCAATACCTTCTCTATACACTATGTACATAGTACGTGTAGAGAAAGTAAAAACAAAAGCGCCCGCGCTTTAGCCTGGGCATTTCCTTATTTAGGTACTAAACCAATTCTGCTAATTTATTTCGATTAGCATGGATATATAGAAGAAACTCGAAAGTAGTGTAACAATAGTAGGATAAAGCCATTTAAATGTAACGCGTCAGATTTTTCTAACTTGGTAAAAACCGGCCCCGCCACTAACGCTAGTAGTTGGGAGGCAAATGGTCTAACCACTCGGCCACGGCACGGCCGTGAAGTAAAATGCTTACTGCTTAGCAACACGTTGTCTTGCATCTTATCCCTTTGTTACCTGTCGGTTCCTCTAAGTTCCGCTTGTTTTAAGCGTAACTATACAAATAGAGCTGTGCTCTAGGATTAACTTCATGTTATACTAACCTTCAACCATAAACGACAAGTGACCAAGACTGTTTTATATTGTAACTGATGTGTTACATTCACATGACTTTCTCTAAATTTCTGCAACAAATTATTGTTAAAAAGCTAATGCTTCTATTTATTTCATGCTAATCGAAAAAAAAAAATTAACAGAAATAGTCTTATTACTTGCTTTCTTGTAAGTAGAAGCGAAATAAGGGAGTAGCATAGGTTAAATTGATGGTCAAAAGCTGGTTGCTATGTGACTGAAATTCCTTTGTTTGAATGGACAGGAGTTGACAAATTCCTGTATGAGACAATTATAAATGGTTTAAAGCTGAAACCAAAAACAATGAACACCACAAAAACGATCAACACCGCGAAAAAGATTTACATAACATGAATTGAGTGTTTTAACATGCACTTCATTTTTTGTGGAAGTTTTTGTCTATCTCTTATAGTTCAGCAGTAATGCGAAATTCCTTAAAATTTATCCAGAATAAAGTCTTCAGAAGCTATTCCTAGAAAATTCAGGATATACATTTTATTTGTCAAGTAAATATCTTATATATATCTACGTTATTGTAATCAAAATCATTAGAACCATTTTTTGAGAAAATAAAAATTTCGAAGTAAGTTCAATGGAAAGGATAGTTTGGGGTGGGGGGATTTCCTTGAAAATCTTCGTGTCGCATCCTTGGAAAATATCAAACTTCAATACTAAGTTTGGTATTTAACGGTATTTTCGTTTTCCAGCTATGCTGCCCACCGACAGACAGACACATACACAGACACACACGGACATTTTTCTAAAAATGTTTTTTTTTTTTTTGGATTCAGGAGGTCTCAAAACATGTATATGCGGTGAAATCTCGGTATCGAACTTTTGGGTGCATTACAATACCTTCTCTATACACTTTGTACATAGTACGTATAGAGAAAATAAAAATATCTATACAACTTTTGGCCTAAAATTGCAGCGATATTTTTAAATAAATAAAACAGTAAAAAACACATAACTACTGGCAAATGTAACCCCAAGCAACACACCGATTATTTTACTTGGGCTCTCCCCGTCGTTGACACAGTCACTGGGATTTGAACTTGCAACCTAACACTCATGGCCATTTGAACCAATTTTTGGTAGTACCTTTGGCTGGATTATGAAAACTGGTTTGGAAGTATTTAATTGGGAAGAAAAATATTAAAGATCTACATTTATTTTCAATTCTATTTTCCCCATTATTTTATGGTTTACCGCCATATATTTTCACTAGGACTCCAGGTTTAAACTTGAATTAAAGTAAAAACGGCTTATGAAGTATACTAATGCAGGCAGCTAAGGGTTAAAACGCGACATGGGCCGTTGAATACAAAGCGCGTGGACAAGATTTGACGCTCGCTTGAATGTTTCCTTGAAGCTGCTCATAGCTTCGTTAATTTTTAAACGAGCACAGTTGCCACAGAATACATTATCAACCCGAGCATCTCCTTTTGTTTCCAAGTGGTGCTGTTGCCTTAGCAACCTGCAAGCTTTTTACTTTCCCACACGTAGATATTATGTACAGTGTTGCACTCCACCCAAAAATTCGTTACCGAGATTTCGCCGGAAATATATGTTTTAGGGTCCTCTGTATCCAAAAAAAGCATTTTCAGAAAAAGATCCGTGTGTGTCTGTGAACACGATAACTCAAAAACGAAAAGTCGGTAAACTAACAAACTTGGTATTTAAGTTTAGTATCTTCCAGGGATGCGACACGAACATTTTGATAAAAATCCCCCCCACTCTAAACTACCCTTTACATGGAACTTCTTTCGAAAAGTTTGATTTTTTCTAAAAGGGCTCTAACGATTTTGATTAAAACATCGTATATTAAAGATATTTACCCAACAAATAAAATGTATATCTTGAATTTTCTGAGAATAGCCCCTGAAGAATATTTTGTTCTGCATGAATTTTAAGCAATTTTGCATAACTGCTATACCATAAGAGATGGACAAAAACTTACCACACAAAGAAGCACGTTAAAACATACAATTATGTTATATACATTTTTTTTCGTGGAATTGATCGTTTTTTAGATATTCCTTCATTTTTACTTTCTCCATACGCACTATTTACATAGTGTATAGAAAGTATTGCACTCCACCAAAAATTCGATACCGAGGTTTCACCGGAAATATATGTTTTAGGGTCCCCAATATCCAAAAAAAGCATTTTTCACAAAAAAGTGTGTGTGTGTGTGTGTGTGTGTGTGTGTGTGTCCGTGTGTATGTGAACACGATAACTCAAAAACGAAAAGTCGGTAAAATACCAAACTTGGTATTTAAGTTTAGTATCTTCCAGCGATGCGACACGAAGATTTTGAAAAAAATCCCCCCAACCCCAACTACCCGTTACATGGAACTTTTTTCGAAAATTTTGATTTTCTCAAAAATGGCTCTAACGATTTTGATTAAAATTTCGTATATTAAACATATTTACCAGATAAATAAAATGTATGTGTTGAATTTTCTGGGAATAGCCTCTGAAGAATAGTTTATTCTGAATGATTTTTTTTAAATTTTGAATAACTGCTAAACCGTAAGAGATGGACAAAAACTTACTACACAAAAAATGTAGAGCACATTAAAACGCACAATTTATGTTATATACATTTTTTTCGTGGAGTTCTTCGTTTTTGTGACATTCCTTATTTTTGGTTTCTGCTATGAAAAACGTATACTTTTCTTATACTGGAACTTGTCAACTCCTATCCATATAAACAAAGGAACTTCATTGACATAACAAACAGCTTTTGACTATCACTTTAACCTACGGTTGTCCCTTATTTCGCTTCTGCTTACAAGGATGCGAGAAATAAGACTTTTTCTGCTAATTTTTTTATCTGATTAGCATAATGTAAATAGAATTATAAGATTTTTAAGAATTATTTGTTGCAGGGATATGGAGAAAGTCATGTGAATGGTACACATCAGATTTTTTATTTTAGCTTTGAAAAACTTATACTTTTCTCATACATCTTGATTATCTTGATTAGCATGAAGTATATAGAGGAATACGCTTTTTGAAAATAATAGTTTTTTGCAGAATATGCAGAGAAAATTCTGTGAATGGAACACTTAAAATTTTTCACAGACACACAGGGATCGTTTTCTAAAATTCCTATTACTTTCTCTCAGGTATTATGTATAGAGAAGGTATTGTATTCCATCCAAAAATTGGATGTCAAAATTTCACCGCAGATATATGTTTTGAGATTCCTTGAGCCTAAAAAAGGTCCGTGTTGACAGCATAGCTGATTAATTAGCCAATTTGGTGTTTGAGTTCAGTATCTTCCAAGGATGTGACACAAAGGTTTTCAAGATATTCCCCCATCCCCAACTACCCTTTACATGGAACATTTTTGATCATTTTGGTTTTCTCAAATTGAATGTAATGGTTTTGATTAAAATATCGTATATTTAAGACATTTACCTGACAAATAAAATGTATATCTTGAATTTTCTGGGAATAGCCTCTGAAGACTACTTTATCCTGGATGGATTTTACTGAATTTTGCACAACTGCTAAACCGTAAGAGATGGACAAAAACTTGGCACACAGAAAATGGCTCGTTTTTAAGATATTCATGGTTTTTCGTTTCAGCTTTGAAAAACATACTTTTTTCATACAGGAATTTGTCAACTCGTGTTTATACAAAGGAACTTAAGTTACATAGCAACCAGATTTTTACTATCACTTTAACCTATGGTACTCCCTTAATTCACTTCGACTTACAAGGAAGCAAGTAATAAGACTATTTCTGATGATTTTTTGTTGATTAGCACGAATTAAATAGAAGCATAAGCTTTTTAACTATAAGTTGATGTAGAGATGTAGAGAAAGTCATGTGAATGGAACACATCAGATTTTTTAACCTTGGCTCCTACGTTTTCAAAGTTAAGTGGCAAGGTCTTACTTATTCAGAACAGAGAAATAATTGCAAATGTCCTTGACTTGATGAAACAAGAGGCAGAGATGCATGTTCCCCGAGTTCTTCAAAAGCCTGCAGAAAGTGAATGAATAGCCACGGTAACTGATATTTCACACAGTTACGTTTCCTGGATTCTCAAAAATAAGAAAGAAAGAAAAAAATCTCAATATAACACTTTTAAATTAAAAGATTTGTAACAGCGAATTGCAGAAATGGGAAACTGTGTGTCGACATGTTGAGAACATTGAAAATCATTAGAAAGAATTCTAATCCAGTATAATGGTGAGGCCTTGATGACAATGACGTGAGCGAAGACGGAGGACTGTCAGGTGTGGAAGAATTGGAGGCACATTGTTTATATAGTAGGCCATTTGTATAGATATGTAACACATGTTTATCAGTGCAGGTGACAGATATTTGACACTGACAGTGACAAGCATGGATCGACTGGTGAACTGCTTATCTGAAAGTACAACTCGCTTCCTAGCTCTCATTAACATTCACATGTGCAGATCTGTTGCGCCGAGTTTATTTAATGCCTCTCCCATGTAAAGACTGTTAAAATGATCGACTATAGTAGCTTATTTGATGGTATAACCCTGACTGTCAAACTTCACACACATATTAGCGGGGATTTTGTTCGCAACGTCAGTATGTCACACGCCATGCCATTTGTCAGAAATATTTCACAATTGACACAAAACGGGCAAACTCTCTCTGAATTTGTGATGCCTCATCGACAAAGCTAAAGCAGATGTGCTACATACAAATGTATGCGTATGGAACAGAACTTTAGACTCTATGAAATGAAATTGAATTTTATTTATGGATGCTCTTTAACCAATTTGGTTCTTCGTGCTTCACAGCATTTTGGGCGTAAAAACCCGAAAATTGTTATTACTTTCTCTAGCTCCGAATGTACAATGTGCATAGGGATAGAGAAGTATTGTATTCCACCCAAAAATTCGATATCGAGATTTCACCGGAAATACACGTTTTAGGACCACCTGAGTCCAAAAAAAGCATTTTCAAAAACAGGTCCGTGTATGTGTGTGTGTGTGTGTGTGTGTGTGTGTGTGTGTGTGTGTGGACAGCATAACTCAAAAATGACAAGACGGTTAAATAACAAACTTGGTATTTAAGTTTAGTATCTTCCAAGGATGCGACTCAAAGATTTTCAAGAAAATCCCCCCCCACATTAAAGACATATCTATCACAAATTAAATGTATATTTTGAACTTTCTGCGAATAGCGTCTAAAGATCTGTTTATTTTGGATGAATTTTGCTTAATTTGGTGTAACTAGTAAACCGTAAGAGATAAATACAAACTTACTACACAAAAATGTAGATCTTGTTAAAATACACAAGTGTTGTTATATACATTTTTTTCGTGGAGCTTTCCGTTTTCGAGGCATTCCTTGTTATTAGCTTCAATTGTGAAGTACTTATACTTTTCTCGGACGGAAGTGTCCGTTTTTCTTTTGTTCTACTCCTGGCCAAGCAAAGAAGCGATTTGCAATGACAATCGCATAACAACAGCTTTTAAAACATTTGACTATCACTTTAGCTTAGCGCATTCCCTTAGTTCCATTCTACTTTTAAGGAACTAAGTAATAAAATTCTGCTAATGTTTAACTGCATTAGCATGGTGTTGCAAGAAGAATTATCTTTTGTAAGAAGATATTTTTGTTTGTTTATACATTCTCTTCACGTATTTAGAAGTTTACATCGATTTTAATGTTTTGAATTTAAAAAAATCTCACGTGTTCCATTCACATGACTTTCTTTACATCTCTGCAACAAACTATTGTTAAAAAGCTTATGCTTTTTTACCTCATGCTAATCGAGAAAATTATCAGAAATAGTTTTATTTCTTGCTTCCTTGTAAGTAGAAGCGAAATAAGGGAATAGCATAGGCTAAAGTATTAGTCAAAAGCTGGTTGCTATGTGACTGAAGTTTCTTTGTTTGTATGGACAGGAGTAGACAAATTCCTGTATGAGTTTTCCAAGGCTGAAACCAATAACAAGGAATATCTCAAAAACGATTCAATCCACGAAAAAAATGTATATAACATACATTGAGTTTTTTAACGTGTTCTACATTTTTTGTGTGGTACGTTTTTTCCCATCTCTTACGGTTTAGCAGTAAAGCAAAATTCCGTAAAATTCATCAAGAATAAAGTAATCTTCAGAGGCTATTCCCAGAAAACTCAAGAATATACATTTTGTTTGTCAGGTAAATATCTTTTATATATAATATTTTAATCAAAATCGTTAGAGCCATTTTTGAGAAAATTAAATTTTCAAAAATTGTTCCATGTAAAGGGTAGTTGCGGGTGGGGGAATTTTCTTGAAAATCTTCGTGTCGTATTCTTGGAAGATACTGAACTTAAATACCACATTTTGCATTTAAAACTCTTTCCGCTTTTGAGCTATGTCCACACACACACGCACCTTTTTACTTATTCTACACGTACCACGTACATAGTGTATAGGGAAGGTAAGGCATTCCACCCAAAAATTCTATACCGAGATTTCATTGGAAATACATGTTTTGGGCCCCCCCTGAATCCAATAAAAGCATTTGCAGAAAAAGGTCCCTGTGTGTGTCTGTGGATAGCACAGCTAAAAACGAAAAGACCGTTGAATGCCAAACTAGGAATTTAAGTTTGGTATCTTCCAAGGATGCGACACGAAGGTTTTCAAGAAAAAGCCCCCATCCCAAACTACCGTTTAGATAGAACGTTTTTCGAAAGATTTGATTTTCTTAAAAATGACTCTAACGATTTTGATTAAAAAAAAGTATATTAACGATATCTGCCTGACAAATAAAATGTATATTCTTGAATTTTCTGGGAATAGCCTCTGAAGACTACTTTATTCTGGATGAATTTTACGGAATATTGCTTTACTGCTAAACTGTAAGAGATGGACACAAACTTTCCACACAAAAATGTAGAGCACGTTATGTAATATATCTTTTTTTCGTGAAATTGAACGTTTTTTTATATATTTCTTGTTTTTGGTTTCAGCTTTGAAAAACGTATATTTATCTCAGACTGGAATATGTCAACTCCTGTCCCTAAGAAACTTCAGTCTCATAGCAAGCATCTTTTGACTATCACTTTAACCTACGGTACTTCCTTATTTCGCTTCTATTTACAAGGAAGCAAGTAATAAGACTATTTCTGCTGTTTTCTCGATTAGGATGAAGTAAGCAGTAGCATAAGCTTTTTAACAATAATTTGTTGCAGTGTTGTAGAGAAAGTCATGTGAATGGAACACATCACATTTTTTCAGAAACAGGTAAATTCGATTCTATGAAATAAGGGTTTTATTTCGCCCTATTTTGGCAAAAACAATTAGCTTCAGATGCGAGAAGCAGAAAGAAATCCCGTCGTATTTCTTTCTGCGTTACGCCTGCAGAAGTTTCGACATTTATTGCATCCAAACACCTGTTGGTTCCTTTCATTGCCATCTCTAGTTATTCCCCTGATCTTGTTCTTTAGGAGCGAAGAATTTCTTCGGGAATATTTTAAACGTCGCAAACATTGATTTTTAGTCAAAATGAAATGGAGTTTTATTTATGGACGCTCCTTGGTGCTGTGGTTCCCAGCGTCCCAATCCACATTGGGCGTGAAAGACTGGACATTTCGCTAACAAGGTACATTCGTGAGCAGTGTCACCGATATTGAAATAAAACTAATTACGATGCAAACATCAGGTGTAATGAATGCTAAAAGCACAAATTTTAGTTGCTCATAGCGGTAATTATACGAGGGTCTTTTTTTTTCAACCTCCAATAGGCTAAAATAAAAGACAAGTTCATAGAAAACACTTATTTTATTACTAAAAGTTTTATACACTTATGGTTACTTTTCAGCATAATCACCGAAAAGATTGAGACATTTATCGTACCTGTACGCAAGCTTCAAAAAATGTTGCCGCCAATGATTTCAAATGAGCATTGACGTTGTTTTTAAGCTCTTCGTTGGTTTGAAAGTACTGCCCTCCTAGCCACGTCTTCAGTTCAAGAAAAAGGTGAAAGTTGCTAGGTGCCAGGTCAGGACTGTACGGTGGATGATCGAAAATATCCCACTGAAATTGTTCAAGGAGCCGATGGGTTGTGCCAGCAGTGTGTGGAGGAGCGTTGTCATGGATCAACACAATTCCTGAAGTCAGCATTCCTCTTCGTTTGTTTTGAATGGCTCTCCGCAAACGTCGTAAAGTACGAAACATCGTCAATACTCATTTGAAATCATTGGTGCAACATTTTTTGAAGCGGGTATTGCAAAGCTTGTGCACAGGTACGATAAATGTCTCAATGTTTTCGGTGATTATGTTGAAAAGTAACCATAAATGTACAAAACTTTTAGTAATAAAATAATTGTTTTTTATGAACTTGTCTTTTATTTATAGCCTATCGGTGGTTGAGAAAACGGCCCTCGTACAAACATCTCTAGCGAGAGCATCATGAACCATCCATCTTTCTTGGCCGAGCTCTAACTTCTTTCTCCTCTGGCAACATCCTTATCAACTGTACCTAGCGACCATCTCTATGGAAAACCCGCACATGCGCAGAGACCCCAAAATTTGGGGAGCGCTCGCAAATTCTATGTACCATACTACAAGATACAATATATATTTTTATTTTAAATTGTTGACATTGTGAAAAATGGAAACATTACGCTCTTACAATACCTGAGTTAAAAATTTGCGAATCAAGTAATTATGGGATTAGAATATTTCAACACCTAGAATACTATATTCTTAAAAACATGAGGTATCCTAAGTTTTGATCCCCCATCTGAATGACAGTAATAATTCAATTATATTTCATTTTGGATGCAGTATAAAATAAAAATCATATTTTCCAAAGTCAGGCCAAATCATTTTTACAAGGTCAATCGGAATTCAACCATATAGCAAGTGGCTTTTAGAGATTTGAGTATCGCTTTAGACTAATATATTTTCTTATTTCCCTCCTACTTACAAGGAAGCAAATAATAAGACTATTTCCGTTAATGTTTATCTCGATTAACATGAAATAGATACAACAATACGTTTTTCAACAATAATGTGTAACAGATATGTAGGGAAATTCATGTGAATGAAATACATAACATTTTTAATATCAATACTATTATAAGGAAAATTGTAAATGTTGTACTCTATCGAAATCGTATATAATCCATTTCTTTAATGTAATTTTGAGAGGCAGTATCATTTTAATCTACTTTCTCCACACGTACTGTGTACATAGTGTACAGTGAAGATATTGTATTGCACCCAAAAATTCGATACCGAGATTTCACCGGAAATATACATATTGAGACCCCCCTGAATAAAAAAAAAAAAAAAAAAAAAAAAAAAAAAAAAAAAAAACATTTTTAGAAAAATATTCCTGTGGTTAAATATCATACTTAGTATATAAGTTCAGTATCTTCCAGGGATGCCACAAGAAGATTTAAAAAAAAAAAAAACAACAAAAAATCCCCAATTGCCCTTTACATAGAATCATTTTCGAAATTTCTAATTTTCGCAAAAATGGCTAACAATTTTCATTAAAATATCGTGTATTAAAGATATTTATATGACAAATAAGATGCATATCTTGAACTTTCTGGTAATAACCCCTGAAGATATCTTTATTCTGGATGGATTTTGCAGAAGTTCGCAAAAGAGGTAGACTGCAAGAGATAGACAAGAACTTAAAGTGTAGTGACCTTTAAAGCACACAGTTTTTTCCCTGTAGTCGCCCGTTTTTAGAGATATTCCTTGTTATTGGTTTCAGTTTTGAAAAAACTTATTCTTTTCTCATACAAGAATTTGTTAACTCCTGTACATACAAACAAAGGAACTTCAGTCACATAGCAACGAGCTGTTGATTATCACTTTAACCTATGGTACTCCCTCAGTTTGCTTCTACTTACAAGGAAGCAAGTAATAAAACTATTTCTGACATTCTTTTTTCTCGATTAGCATGAAGTAAATAGAAGCATAAGCTTTTTAACAATAATTTGTTGCATAGATATAGAGAAAGTCATGTGAATGGAACACATCAGAATATTTTTTTATTAAATTTGCACAACTTTTTGGTCAAATTTCAATGATTCATCACCTTAAGTCGCTATTAAATATTAATACACAGGGAAATTATTTTGTGAGACCAGAGAAGCTCGTTTCTGGCGTAGAGAACTTTATGAAGAAGAGGGCATTCTGAAGTTGACGTATGAGCATATGCTTTGCCAAAAGACTGCTTGGCAACGCTGCTGTTGCGGCAGTATTTTACAACGGCACGTTATGCAGATATTCGGAATCGAGCAAGACTTTCCCTGGAGAAATCTTCCGCCGCTCCGGCCAGCGCTCTAATCTTACACCTGCAAGAGATCTAACTCCTTTTTACTTTCCGCAGCATGAATATGCAATGGACACAGTAGGCAGAGAAGGTTTTGCATTCCCTACAAATATATGTATATATTCTCAGAATATGTAGATTACTTAAATAAATAATTTGAGATAGGAGACTTATGGCCTGTTTATTGAAATTTCGAAGTAACGGCTATAAGTTTCTGAAGTACCAGTACGCCACTGGCTAATTTACCAATCATTCGAGAGCATAACATGAACAACGAGGGACACTAGGAGTGCATACCACATGCTCACAAAATATATAAAATAATATATAATGTACATAATATTATTAGCTTATAGAAAGCAAGGTAAAATAATTGTAAATATACCAGAGTAGAAATATGCATAAATGCAAGTTGTTAACTTAGATAGTTAAGGCGAGGCGAGCTAGCGAAATTCCAGGTTACAGTTCACCAACCACCACCTGCTAATGAGCACAGGGTTTAGGCTAAAGAATGCATGGTAGAAAAGAACAGACATATAAAGAAGTGAGGCAGCAATAATGACTTGTCTTCCAAGTAGCACAGGGACTTAGAAAATCAGACAAGGCAACCATAACGTTAAAGTGAAAAGGAACCACTGGGTATTTCCAAACGCGTCATGTGCACGCTATGACGTCAGAACTTGGCACACTTTATTCTCATAGCTTATGAAGTGATGCTAACTAAGAACCAGTAAGAGATGCTGTTACATTTTAGGCGCGAAAGTTAGCGTCACCCAGGATTGGTATTTAAGGCAAGGCAGATCTCTAATGTGGTTACTCTAAAAGTTACTTTCTTTCTATAATTGTCTCGCTCGAGCTTGTGTTGACGTTGAGTTGTGTGCACGTGGTAGGGGAGCGATGTGCAGAGGGTTAAATTAGGCTCCTCGTTAGTAATTAAGTGGTGGGATAGCATTTATTTATAACACATTTGTAAGGAAGAAGCTAGCCGTTCGTTTAAATCCAAGATCCAAATAAATGCATGTTGCAAGGAAGCATGCATTGTTTTTGATATATTAGCGTCACCCACAAACCTCTGCGATACGTTTTATTAGGCGATTAGGAGTGGAATCTTCATTAACGCCGGAGCTGAGGACACTGCTGGCGCGAGACAACCATCCTGCGACAACATATTACTGGCGTACTGGCTTTCAAGTGAAATATAGTTTCCGAGTTCGGGTCTCGTTCACGTATCGTGGCACTTCGTTTGGATTTACTCTATGACAGGAATCGAACTCATGACCTTTGGGATAGCAGCTTCCCGCGTTACGCATTAAGCCACCAGAGCAGTTGAAAAAACGTTTTCAGAGTAGGCTACATAACTCAAGAAACGTAGTTAATGAATGCTCAGTGTCGCACTGTCAAGTGATTAGTCGAGGTTTTACAGATTTTTGCAACAACTTGCAACTCGGGCAGAAGTTTTAAAGACATTCTAAGCCATTTTGTCAACCTGCTTTGCTTTAACACCGACTTATCAGCACCTGATACCCACGCGTTTAACGTTATGTAGCTGCGTTATGTTTATCCGGGGACCATGCATCGCCGATCTCAAATTACCTATATCAGTCACGTGCACAATCTCGCAAATTATTTCGGTGTAGTTCATTAACACCTTGTGTGTGTGTGTGTGTGTGTGTGTGTGTGTGTGTGTGTGTGTGTGTGTGTGTGTGTGTGAAGATTTTCAGGAAAACCCTCCACCATAAATACTCTTTTACATGAAACTTTTTTGGAATTTTCGATTTTTTTAAAAAAAAAAACTGTAACGAGTTTGATTGTAAATACTGCATATTGACGATATTTTGAATCTGATTCCTGTATAATTCCCCAAAATAAACTAGATTTTTATAACATTCGATTTCTCGAAGTTGATAATCGAACAACTTTACCACTAAAGATATTAAGACGAATTACATCTTCATATGTAATTAGAACAAATAAAATGTATATCCTGAATTTCTTGTGACGAGCCTCTGAGGAACTTTTCATTCTTTTTGCTTTCTCTACACGTACTGTGTACATCGTGTATAGAGAACGTATTGTATTGCACCCAAAAATTCTACACCGAGATTTCACCGGAAATACACGTTTTGGGTTCCCCTGAATACGAAAAAAGCATTTTTGGAAAAAGGTCCGTGTGCGTCCATGTATGTCTGTGGACAGTATAGCTCAAAAACTAAAACACCGTTAAATACTGAAATGGTATTTCAGTTTGATATCTTCCAAGGATGCGACACGAAGATTTTCAAGAAAATCCTCCCACCCCTAACACACTTTACGTGGAACTTTTTTAGAAAATTTTGATTAAACTATTGCATATTAAAGATATTTATTTGACAAATAATATGTATATCTTGAATTTTCTGGGAATAGCCTCTAAAGACTACTTTATTCTGGATGAATTTTACGGAATTTTGCATAACTGCTAAACCGTAAGAAATGGACAAAAACTTACAAAAAAAAAAAAAAAAAGATGTAGAGCACATTAAAACAGACATTCCATGTTATATAAGTTTTTTACGAGGAGTTGATGGTTTTTGAGATCTTCGTTGTTTTTGGTTTCAGCTTTGAAAAACTAGTAGAACTTTTCTCATACAAGAATTTGTCAACTCCGGTCCATACCAGCAGAGGAGCTTCAGTCACATAAAACTAGCTTTTGTCTATCACTTTAACCTATGTTACTCCCTTATTTCGTTTCTATTTACAAGGAAGCAAGTAATAAAACTATTTTTCTCGATAAGCATGAAGTAAATAGAAACATAAGCTTTTTAACAATAATTTGTTTCAGAGATGTAGATAAAGTGATGTGAATGTAACACATCAGATTGGAGACCGGCACGTTATGCAGATATCAGAGAAATGTTGCGTTGCTCCGACGACCGCTGTAATATTACACCTGAACGAGTTCAAACCCTTTTTTTCTTTTTCTTAAGAGGATTAACTGGCTTCCGCACTCACGAAAACAATGCGGGTGCTCATTCCCGCCTATCACCTCGTCTCAAACTTGCTTTGCTTCAGCTACACTCCGATGTTTAGAGTAATTGTACGTATATAGAGTAAAAATCTGATGTGTTCCATTCACATGACTTTCTCTACATCACTGCAGCAAATTATTGTTAAAAAGCTAAATATTTTATTTACTTCATGCTAATCGAGTAAAAATTAGCAGAAAGAGTACTTCCTTGTAAGTAGAAGCGAAATAAGGGAGTACCATAAGTTAAAGTCACCGCCAAAAGCTGGTTGCTATGTGACTGAAGTTCCTTTGTTTCTATGGACACGAGTTGACAAATTCCTGTAGCTGAAATCAATAACAAAGGAATATCTCAAAAACGACCAAGAACACGAAAAAAAAAAAATGTATATAACATAGATTGTGAGTTTAACGTGCTATACATTTTTTGTGTAGTAAGTTTCGTCCATATGGTTTACCATTTTACACAAAATTCCGTAAAATTCATCCAAAATAAAGTAGTCTTCAGATACTATTCCCAGAAAATTCAGGATATACGTTTTATTTGTCAGGTAAATATCTTTAATATACGATAGTTTAATCTAAGTCGTTAGAGCAATTTTTGAGAAAATAACAATTTTCGAAAAAAGTTCCATGTAAAGGGTAGTTCGGGGATGGGGAATTTACCTGAAAATCTTCGTGTCGCATCCTTGTAAGATACCAAACTTAAATACCAAGTTTGGTATTTAATGGTCTTTTCGTTTTGAGCTATGCTGTCCACAGATACAGACACACACATGGACCTTTTTCCAAGAATGCTTTTTGGATTAAGGGGGACACAAAGCATGTATTTCCGATGAAATCTCGGTATCGACCTTTTCGATGGAATGCAATACTTCTCTATACACTATGTACATAGTACGTGTGGAGAAAGTAAACAGCATGTTTATAAAAAGTTAATGTGTGTGTCTGTAGACAGCGAGGCTGAAAAACGCAAAGACAGTTAAAAATCAAACTTGGTATTAAAGTTTGGTATCTTTGAAGGATGCGACACAAAAACATTCCCCCACATCAAACTACCTTCTATATGGAAAACATTTTTGAAAATATTGTTTTTTCAAAAAATGGTTGGGACGATTTTGATTAAAATACCGTATATTCAAGATATTTACATCACAAATAAACTGTATATTTTGAATTTTCTGGGAATAGCCTCTGAAGACCTCTTTATTCTGGATGCATTTTTTTTTTAATTTTGCATAACTAGTAAAACGTAATATATAGACAAAAACTTCCTACAGAAAAGTTGCATAGAGTTTGTTAAAACAAACAATTTATGTAATATACAGTGTTTTCGTGGATTTGGCCGTTTTCGAGATACTCATTGTTATTGGTTTCAATACCTGAAGCTCTTCTCATTCAGGAGCTTGTTAACTCCTGGCCAGGCAAACAAATGAACTTCAAACCTCTAGCAACGACAGTTTAAAACACGTGACTGTCGATTTAGCCTAGTGTAATCTCTTTGTTCTCTGCTACTTATAAAAGAACTAATGTTTCTGCTAATGCTTATCTCGATTAGCATGAAGTGGATCGAAGAATAAGCTTTGTTAACAATATTTTTAGAGATGTAGAAAAAGTCTTGTGTATGGAATACATCAGATTTTTACTTTCTCCACACGTACTATGTACATAGTGTATAGAGAAGGTATTGCTAATTCGATACCGAGATTTCACTGGAAATAAATGTTTTAGGGTATCCTGTAGCCAAAAAAGCATTTTCAGAAAAAGGTCCGTGTGTCCGTTTGTCCGTATGTTAGGGTATCCGAGTGTCTGTGAACACGATAGCTCAAAAACAAAAAGTCGGTAAAATACCAAACTTGGTTTTTAAGTTTGGTATCTTACAAGGATGCGACACGAAGATTTTCAGGAAAATCCCCGCACCCCTACCACACTTTACATGGAACACTTTTTTCAAAAATGTTGATTTTCTTAAAAATGGCTCTAATGACTTTTATTAAGATCTATTAAATTTAAGATATTTACAAACCAAATAAAATGTATATCTTGAATTTTCTGGGAATAGCCTCTAAAGACCTCTTCATTTTGGGTGATTTTTATTCAATTTTGCTTAACTTGTAAACCGTAAGAAATAGACAAAAGCTTATCTTACAAAGATCACAATAAAACACACAATTCATGTCATAAACATTTTTTTCGGGGAGTTCAATGTTTTTGATATATCCCTTATTTTTTGTTTCAGTTTTGAAAAACTTATACTTTTCTCATACAGGAATTTGTCAACTCCTGTTTATACAAACAAAGGAACATCAGTCACATAGCAACCAGCTTTTGAGTATCACTTTAACCTACGGTACTCCCTTATTTCGCTTCTACTTACAAGGAAGCAAGTAATAAGACTATTTCTGCTAATTTTGCTCGATTATCATGTAGTAAATAGAAGCATAACCTTTTCAACAATATTTTGTTTCAGAGATGTAGAGAAAGTCATATGAATGATACACATAAGATTTTTTGGAATCAAGGGACTTCAAAGCATATATTTCCGGTGAAACCCGGACATTAAATTTGTTGCTGGAATACAACACTTTTCTATCCACTATGTGCATTACACATATCGGCTAGAGTAAGTAAGAAGTGTAACATATGGAAAGTATAAGGTAGGAACTTTTGTAGGAGTCAAATTGGGAAAATATATTACTACTTCTGTTGCGCCTTTTGTTTCTACTTTGCGTTGATTCAGACTGGATTCACGGTATAGAAGTTTACTGAGTCACCCTAACTGAATTCTTTACTTTACTGCGTGGAATATTTTGCCTAGAGCGTCAGGTTCGTAATACTCTTGAAGTGCTCAGATTTAATATGATGCAGCTACTATATGTTGTGTTTAGATTCAAGATCACTCCATTATTCATATTAAAACAAACCGCAACTCGTTCCAAATGGATTAGTAGGTATTAGCTTGTATGTCTCAGTAAATTTAATTGGCGTTGTCCATTCCCGTCGCAACCACGCATGCCCAGAAGGAACACCTCACAGTCTACATCAGGAGCTTGTCATCAACACTCGCCAACTCATTTAGTAAGTAATTCTATATAGGAATGTGGGGTATGCTGCCTCGGCAAGTGCGACCAAGTATTGCGGCCTCCACGCCCAGGGATAAGGGATGAGACAGGTCAGCGGACGGAGTCAAGCGCAGAGACGCCCGGAAGTCTCTAATAGTGTCACTAGATGGCGCGCCACGGAGGCTACACCGACCGCAAGTGTACCAACTATCAAGTCCTTAAAATATACAACTCATATTATTTTATTATATATATAAATAGTTTTACTTTATATATACTATGCATATAGTGCGTATAGAAAGTATTGTATTTCACCCAAAATTCGATGTCCTGATTTCACCGGAAGATTTTTACAGATTTTGAAGTCCTACAGATCTAGATTTTAGAAAAAGGCCCGTGTATGTGTGTATGTAATTGACAGCATAGCTCGAAAAAGCAAATAGTTTAGTAATTAAGTTTAGTATCTTCCAACGATGCCACACGAAGATTTCAAGGAACAAAAAAAACCACCCGAAACCAAGCTCTACATGGAATACGTTTTTTTAAGTTTTGTTTTTGTCAAAAATGACTAACGATTTTTATTAAAATACCGTATATTAAAATATTTATATAGTAAATAACGTGTATATTTTCTAGTAACAACCTCTGAAGTCCTCTTCATTCTGAATGAATTTTGTGTAACTGTAAACCGTAAGAAATAGACAAAAACTCACTGCACAAAAAATGTTGATCTCATTGAACCTCACTATTTATATCCTATATACTTTTTTGTAGAGTTAACCATTTCCTATATATTCCTTGTTGATTTCAAATATAAGGCATTTACGCCTTTCTCCCACGGGAGATCAACATTCGTTTCATCTCTATTTTGGTTTACTCGTGGGTCGTGCAAAGCGAACTAAACTCCAATTGTTTCACATAGCAATAGGTTTTTAAAAGATTTTACTGTCACTTTAGCCTAGTGTACTTAGAAGGAACTATTCAAGCATTTCTGCTAATGTTTATTTCGATTACCACGATGTTACAGTAGTTTGAAGAAAAAATCATATGAATGGAGCATATCAGATATATTTGCATTCTACCCAAAAATTCGATACCGAGATTTCACGGGAAATATATGTTTTAGGGTCCCTTTTATCCAAACAAAGCATTTTCAGAAAAAGGTCCGTGTGTGTAATTGTGTGTGTCTGTGTGTCTGTGAACGCGATAACTCAAAAACGAAAGGTCGGTAAAATACCAAACTTAGTATTTAAATTTAGTATCTTCCAGGGATGCGACAGGAAGATTTTGAGCAAAATAACCCCCCTCCCCCAACTACCCTTTACATGGAACTGTTTTCGAACATTTTTATTTTCTCAAAAATGGCTAACGATTTTGATTAAAATTTCGTATACTAAAGATATTTATTTGACAAATAAAATGTATATTTTGAATTTTCTAGGAATAGCCTCTGAAGACTACTTCATTCTGGATAAATTTTACGGAATTTTGCATAACTGCTAAACTGTAATATATGGACAAAAACTTACCACACAGAAAGTGAAAAGCAAATTAAAACACATAATTTATGTATTATACATTTTTTTCATGGAGTTGATCATTTTTAAATATTCCTTGTTTTTGGCTTCAGCTTTAAAAAACTTATACTTTTCTTATACAGGAATTTAACAACTCCTGTTCATACAAACAAAGGAACTTCAGTCACATAGCAACCACCTTTTGACTACGACTTCAACCTATGGTACTCTCTTATATCGCTTCTACTTACAAGGAAGCAAGTAATAAGACTAATTCTGCTAATTTTTTCTCGATTAGTATAAAGCAAGTAGAAGCATAAGCTTTTTAACAATAATTTGTTGCAGAGATGTGGAGAAAGGCGTGTGAATTGAAACATCAGATTTTTTTTTTTATATAATTTTTCACAATCCTAGGTCAAATTTCAAAGCAGCATCAATCTTAAGCAGAGATAGATGATGATGGGTGGATCGACACTGGCGCCTCCTCGATACTTTGCCGCTTTGTTGTAACAGGATGACAGAGATGCGAGGAGGTAGCGGCGCTGTTCACAGCTTCTGTTGTTTCCCCCTGTGTTTTAATATATTGATCCACATCCTTTGTGACTCATTCTTTAGTGGCAATATTTTCGCTGCTGGAATTTCCCTTCCATACATTCCTTTCGTGTGGACTTTGCTAAATTTATTTTTCACTAACATGACTTCAGATGACTTTCTCTGCAAAAATCATTGTTAAAAAGCTTAGGCTTCTATTTACTTCATGCTAATTCAGCAAAATTAGCAGAAATAGTCTTATTACTTACTTCCTTGTAAGTAGAAGCGAAATAAGGGAGTACCATAGGTTAAAGTGATAGTCAAAAGCTGGTTGCTATGTGACTGATGTTCCTTTGTTTGTATGGACAGGAGTTGACAAATTCTTGTATGAGAAAAATACAAGTTTTTCAAAGCTGAAACAAAAAACAAGGAATATCTTAAAAACGATCAACTCCACGAAAAAAGTATAGAACATAAGTTGTGTGTTTTAATGTGCTCTATATTTTCCGTGTAGTAAGTTTTTGTCCATCTCTTACGGTTAGCAGTTATGCAAAATTAAGTTAAATTCATCCAGAATAAAGTAGTCTTCAGAGGCTATTCGTAGAAAATTTAAGATATTAATTTTATTTGTCAAGTAAATATCTTAAATATACGAGGGTTTAATCAAGATCGTTAGAGCCATTTTTAAGTAAATAACATTTTCCGAAATTTTTTCCATGTAAAGGGTAGTTCGGGTGGGGAAATGTTCTTGAGAATATTCGTGTCGCATCCGTGGAAGATACAGAACTTGATTACCAAGTTTGGTATTTTAATGAATTTTCGTTTTTGAGTTATCTTGTTCACAGACACACTAAAACACACGGACCTTTTTCTGAAAATGCTTTATTTGGATACAGGGGACCATAAAACACATATTTCCGGTGAAAGCTCGGTATCGTATTTTTGGTTGGAGTGCAATACCTTCTCTATACTCTATATACATAGCACATGTAAAGAAAGTAATAAAATAACAGCAATGGAAACTTAAGAGCATGTTATTACTTTCTCTATACGTGCTATGTATATAGAGTATAGAGAAGGTATTGCACTCCACCAAAAAAATCGATACCGAGATTTCACCGGAAATATGTGTTTTAGGTTTCCCTGTATCCGAAAAATGTATTTTCAGAAAAAAGGTCTGTGTGCGTGTGTTTCCGTGTGTCTGTGAACACGATAACTCAAAAACGAAAAGTCGGTAAAATACCAAACTTGGTATTTAAGTTTAGTATCTTCCAGGGATGCGACACGAGGATTTTGAGAAAAATCCCCCCACCCCAAACTACCCTTTACATGGAACTTTTTTCGAAAATTTTGATTTTCTAAAAAATAGCTGTAACGATTTTGATTAAAATATCGTATATTAAAAACATTTACATGGCAAATAAAATGTATATTTTGAATTTTCTGGGAGTATCCTCTGGGTCAATTTTACGGAATTTTGATTAACTGCTAAACCGTAAGAGACGGACAAAAATTTACCACACAACAAATGCAGAGCACTTTAAAACGCACAGTTTATGTTACATACATTTTTTCCGCGGAGTTGATTATTTTTTAGATATACCTTGTTTTTGGTTTCAGCTTTCACATACAGGAATTTAACAATCCCTGTCCATACAACCAAAGGAACTTCAGTCACATAGCAACCAGCTTTTGACTATCTCTTCTATCGCTTCTACTTACAAGGAAGCAAGTAATAAGACTATTTCTACTAATTGTTTCTCGATTAGCATGAAGTAAATAGAAGCATACGCTTTTTAACAATAATGTGTTGCAGAGATATATAGAAAGTCATGTGAACGGAACACATCAGATTTTTTTTAATAGTATTGCATGCACAGGGAAGGAACAAGCATTGTATCAGATATATCAGATTTTTTTAAATATAGTTATATTATTAATTTTCCTGTCCCTCAAGTAAGGTTCTTATCGTATTCTGGCCCTCAGTGCATTACTAATTGCTCATCACTGACCTAAGGCATTCATTTTTAGTGCCTAAACCTCCGCTGTATATAATGTGATGTAAATAGTATACCAAGTTTTTGTAAGAGTAGTTTATAGACAGTGAGCAAAAAGTGACAAGTGAATGCCACACCAGATAGTTTACGTCACAGCTATGAACGCGTTGAAAGCAAGGGAATCGTGGTACACTGATTGGATGTTTATTTCCAAATGTAATTTAAATTGCAAATAAAGAATATTTACTTTGCATACCAGCAGAGAAAGAGCTATGAACTAATTGAATTAAGCAAATAGGGAGGCGCAGGGGATGTGTTTACGAGCACCCAGATTTGGACAGCATTATTCCAGCCCGTTTTTGTCAACCTGCTCGTTATTTTCTGCGTGGAAGGTAGAATGTGTCAGCTAAACCGATATATCGGCTTTGTTCCCATCTATCAGCGCTCCGGAGAAAGGTGCACACGGGCAGGAAAAAGGAACAAAACAAACCGGCAAAGCGGTCAAAACAAAAGGTATCGGTGCAAGCAGAGACTCGCTTTTGTTTAGGGGCTAATGTGTGACCTCTTTCACTTCATTACTGGCATTCGAGACCTCGGGTAAGCTATTTAGATAGCGGGGCACTTCACCAGGGAAAAAGCAGCGCAAGAATAATGGGTAAACAAATTTAAAGCCACAAGTGAATTTAGGAAATCAAACCTTTATCATAGTTACAGCGGAAGTACATTTCTGAGCTTTGATATAACAACATCCCGCTGATGCATAACAATTTACAAATCAAAGCAATAACTTATGTGTGTGTATCTATAGGTTATAGGGGGCGTATCTTTCTAGCCTGCGCATTGAGAAGTTATGTAGCTTACAGGCTATGCGGTAAGCACTGTCTACTGCATCGTTTTTGTTTGTTGTTGTTTTTGGTAGAGCTAACCGTTTTCGATATATTCCGAATTATTGGTTTCAATTTTAAGCCACTTAATCTGTTCTCAAACGGGAAGACATCTTTCTTGTCGTTTCTCGTTTGTTTTTTCTTGGCAAGCAAAGACATTGGAATTTCAATTGTTTCACATAGCGACCAGCTTTTAAATGGCAAGGCTATCGCTTTAGTCTGTGAATTTTCTTATTTCCCTTCTACTTACAAGGAAGCTAGTATAAAGAGTAATAAAATTCTGCTTATGTTTATCTTGATTATCATGATGTAAATGGCAGATTAATGTTTTTAATAAAAGGTTTGTTTACCGAACAGCTAGAGGATATCATGAGATAGGAACACATTAGATTTTTTTCCCCTTCCAATTACAAGCAACAATGTAATAAGGACTATTTTTTTTTAAGATTGGCTCCGTGGTCGAGTGGACAGCGAGCTAACTATTCACCTGGAGGTCCCGGGTTCGATTCCCGGTTGCCACGTGGAATTTTTCATTAGCCCGAATCATTTTCTATACCGCACAGAGTCTGGAAGTATGAATGTGCGTGCGTTTATTAATGTAAACATTTGATGTGTTACATTCACATGACTTTCTCTACATCTCTGCAACAATTTATTGTTAAGAAGCTATGCGTCTATTTACTTCATGCTAATTGACAAAAAGTTAGCAGAAATAGTCTTATTACTTGCTCCCTTGTAAGTAGCAGCGAAATAAGGGAGTACTATAGATTAAAGTGATAGTCAAAAGCTGGTTTCTATGTGACTGAAGTTCCTTTGTTTGTATGGACACGAGTTGACAAACTCCTGTATAAGGAAAAGTATGTTTTCCAAAGCTGCAACCAAAAACATGGAATATCTCAAAAACGACCAACTCCACGAAAAAAATGTATATTACGTAAATTGTGTACATTTTTTGTGCAGTAAGTTTCTGTCCGTATCTTATGGTTTAGCAGTTATGCAAAATTCCATAAAATTCATCCAGAATAAAGTAGTCTTCAGAGGCTATTCCCAGATATACATTGTATTTGTCAAGCAAATCTCTATAATATACGATATTTTAATCAAAATCGTTAGAGCCATTTTTGAGAAAATCAAACTTTTCGAAAAAAGTCCCATGTAAAGGATAAATGGGGGTTGGGATTTTCTTGATAATCTTCGTGTCGCTTCCTTGAAAGATACCAAGTTTGGTATTTAGCGGTCTTTTCGTTTTTGAACTATACTGTCCACAGACACAGACACACACATTCGGACATTTTTCCATAAATACCTTTACCGTTAAAGCCCAAACTTGGTATCCATGTTTGGTATCTTCCAAGGATGCGACACGAAGATTTTCAAGAAAATCCCTCACACCAAACTACTCTTTACATGGACATTTTTTTGAACATTTTAATTTTCTTAAAAATGGCTCTAACGATTTCGATTAAAATATCGTATATTAAAGATACTTACCTGACAAATAAAATGTATATCTTGAATTTTCTGGAAATAGCCCCTGAAGACTACTTTATCCTGGATGCATTTTTGGAACTGTGCATAACTGCTAACCTATAAGAGATGGGAGAAAACTTACTGCACAGAAAATGAAGCTCACGATAAAACACACAATTTATGTCATATACATTTTTATCGTGAAGTTGATAATTTATAAGATATTCCTGGTTTTTCGTTTTAACTTTGAAAAACTTATACTTTTCTCATACAGGAATTTCTTAACACCTCTCCATACAAACAAAGGAACATCAGTCACATAGCAACCAGCTTTTGGCTATCACTTTAACCTATGGTGCTCCCTTATTTCGCTTCTACTTACAAGGAAGCAAATAATAAGACTATTTCTGCTAATTTTTTTATCGATTAGCATGAAGTAAATAGAAGCATAAGCTTTTTAACTACAATTTTTTGCAGAGATGTAGAGAAAGTCATGTGAATGGAACACATCAGATTTTTTTTACGTGGATTTGAGCATTTCTGAGAGATCCTTGTTATTTGTTTCAGATTTGAAATACTTGAACTTATCTCAAACGGAAAGTTGTAAATTTCTGACTCTACACAGAAACGGCAACCAGATTTTAAAAGATTTGACTCGTTTTAGCCTAGTTTTCCTTCTACCTAAAAGGAAGCAAATAATTAAGACATTTTCTGCTAATATTTATCTCAATTATCATAAAGTAAATAGAAGAATAAGCTTTTTAACAATAATTTGTTACAGCAATGTAGAGAAAGTCATGTGAATGGAACACATCAGATTTTTTTTTATTCAGGGGGACCCAAAACATGTATTTCCGGTGAAATGTCTGTGAATTTATGTAAAATATTTAACCTAAAACGGCACGAATTACATTATTAATGTGAGCGTTTAAAATAATTGTGAACAGAAATTCTTGCCCCTGAAAATATGTAATAAAAGTATTCGTGCTACTGTTAGCTACTTGATTAGATGGAAGAATGTCATGTGAATGTAACACATTGTTTCTGTCCCCTTCAAGCAGACATTGAAGGAGAACATTGGAGCATCCCTCCCCCTCATAGGCAGGGGGATGTTGTGTCAAGTTCCGCTAGTGCACACATCAGGTGGACACCTTGACATTCACGGCGAAGCTGACATCAGTCGTTAAAACGTTTCACCCTATAGGAACGCACAAAGCATTTATAATGCAACGTGGCTCCGAACTTCCACCGTTCTGGTAAAACACAATTTTCCAAACTCTTAATTACTTTCTCTAACCCCATATGTACAATGCACATCTTTTTTAGAAAAATATCCATGTGTGCGTCTGTGTGTATGTGTGTGTGTGGACAACATAGCTCCAAAAAGAAAAGACTGTTAAATACTTAACTTGGGATTTAAGTTTGGTATCTTCCAAGGATGCGACACAAAGATTTTCAAGAACATCCCCCCCCCCACCCGCAACTACCCTTTACATCGAAAACATTTCAAAAATTTGAATTTCTTAAAAATTGCACTAAAGATTTTAATTAAAACCTCTTATATTTAAGATATTTACATGCCAAATAAAATGTATATCTTGAATTTTATGGAATAACCTCTGAAGACTATTCTGGATCAATTTTAAGGAATCTTGCATAACTGCTAAACCGTAAGAGATAGACAAAAAATTACCACACAAAAATGTAGAGCACTTTAAAACGCACAATTTATGTTCTATACTTTTTTTCGTGGAGTTGCTCGTTTTATAGATATTCCTTGTTTTTGGTGTCAGCTTTAAAAACTTATACTTTTCTCATACAGGAATTTGTAAACTCCTGTCCATATAAACAAAGGAACTTCAGTCACATAGCAACCAGCTTTTGACTGCCACTTTAACCTATGATACTCCCTTATTTCGTTTCTACTTACAAGGAAGCAAGTAATAAGACTATTTCTGCTAATATTTCTCAATTAGCATGAAGTAAATGGAAGCATAAGCTGTTTTGCAATAATTTGTTGCAGAGATGTAGAGAAAGTCATGTGAATGAATCACATTAGATTTTCACTTTCTCTATACGTACTATGTACATAGTGTATGGAGAAGGTATTGTAATGCACCCAAAAATTCGATATCGAGAGTTTCACCGGAAACACATGTTTTGAGAGCCCCTGAAGACAAAAAGAGCCTTTTTAGAAAAATGTCCCTGTGTGTGTGTGTGTGTGTGTGTGTGTGTGTGTGTGTGTGTGTGTGGTGTATGTGGTGTATGTGTGTGGGCAGGATAGCTCAAAAACGAAAAGTCCGTTAAAAGCCAAACTTGGTATTTAGGTTTGGTATCTTCCAAGGATGCGACACTACCCTCTACATGGAACTCTTTTCGAAAATTTTGATTTTCTTAAAAATTGCTCTAACGATATGATTAAAATATCGTATATTAAAGATATTTTACCTGACAAATAAAATGTATATCTTGAATTTTCTGGGAATAGCCTCCGAAGACTACTTTATTCTGGATCAATTTTAAGGAATTTTGCATAACTGCTAAACCGTAAGAGATAGACAAAATTTTACCACACAAAAATGTAGAGCACGTTAAAACACACAATTTATGTTATATACTATTTTCCGTAGAGTTGCTCCTTTTATAGATATTCCTTGTTTTTGGTGTCAGCTTTAAAAACTTATACTTTTCTCATACAGGAATTTGTCAACACTTGTCCCTAAAAACAAAGGAACTTCAGTCACTTAGCAACCAGCTTTTGACCATCACTTTAACCTATGGTACTCCCTTATCTCGTTTCTACTTACAAGGAAGCATGTAATAAAACTATTTCTGCTAATTTTTTCTCCATTAGCATGAAGTAAACAGTCGCATAAAGTTTTTAACAATAATTTGTTGCAGAGATGTATAGAAGGGAAAGTGAATGGAACACATCAGATTTTTCTAAGTACTTATTGTTCGCCCCTCGTTTTACGTGTGCATTGGTAGTGGATCGGGAGTTTATCGCTAACTTGATCAACTTCAATATTTGTTTTGGAAAAAGTCTTCAAAGCTCTATCAATGATTTGGAAAGGTAATTACGATAATTCGAAGTGAAAGTTTAGATTTTAAAGTAAATTACATCCCAGAGTCCCTTAATCGTACCAGGAATCGCCGACAAGCCTTACAGAAACGCTTGAGTAAAGAGTCGCGTGAAGCATTTAATTTGCCAGTTACAGATCGTCATTTATCGTGATGAAAGGTTAACGTGTGCACAGAAGCCAACGGGAGTAAGCTGGTTTACTGGCCCTCAACTCGATTATTAGAGCAACGCTGTGACTGTTTGTACTCTCGTGGGAAGTGAGGCGTTGCGTTCCTTTTCCGCTCCGACGATCCAGTTTCCGGAACCAACCGTAGAAAATTGTGTAATTCACATACAGACCTCCCTGATGTCATGTCGCTGTGAATTCCTGCAAAATCATAGCAGCCAGAGGAATATGTGAAAACTAATCTAGGGTCGGCTGATAAGTCCCGGGCCTCACACAGAAATGGCGCCACTAGGCCAGTTAGACAGTAGCATCGTATAGTGTAACTCTAGACTAGCTTGTATCCATAGTTACAGGTCAATAGCTTGTTTAGCTTTCGAATGACAGCATTTTAAACAAGACAACTCTATTTTCTCTTAAATGCAGGATTTGGAAAAGCGAGCAGTGATTAAATACTTCCATTTGAAAGGCTTAACGCCTAGAAAAATCAAGGAGGAAATGGACGGTACATTGAAAGACTCTGCCCCTTCATATTCAATGATTAAAAGGTGGGTTGCACAGTTTAAAATGGGACGTACGAGCCCTGTAGAAATGACAACTCCAGAGATCATTGAAAAAATTCATCGTTTAGTACTGGAAGACCGCAGATTAAAGTTGTTTGAGATAGCAGAGGCTGTAAACATATCAAAAGAACATTAAGTAATGTTTTGGGCTTTCACAAGGTCTGTGCAAGATGAGTGCCGCGTTGTTGACACCTGATTAAAAGTTCCATGTAAAGGGTAGTTTGGGGTGGGGGGAATTTTCGTGTTGCATCCTTGGAAGATACTTAAATACCAAGTTGGGTATTTTACCGACTTTTCGTTTTTGAATTATGGTGTGCACAGACACTCGCACGCACACACACACACGCAGGGACCTTTTTCTGCAAATACTTTTTTTTTAATACAGGCAACCCTAAAACATATATTTCCGGTGAAATCTCGGTATCGAATTTTTGAGTGGAGTGCAACCTTCTCTATACACTATGTACAGAGTACGTGTAGAGAAAGTAATGACGGCATGTTTACACGGAATTGTAATCATCTCCCAACTTCTCTATTATTCGACAGAAACACGCTTGAACCACTTCGGTTATTCAAGTCAGAGTCACAACTGCTCTGCTGATGAACCTTTTCTTTGTAAGCAAAGTATCCAACAACAGAAGCGTTCTACTTCAGGTCCACTACTTAATGACAACACATTTTCTGCAAGAGTATTAAAGCTCAATTTGCAATAAGTTCCCGTTAATTTACAATGATTGCTGAAATATTGGCGAAGTGGGCGGTTGCCTATCGCGCACAATTGAATACAAAGTGAAGATTGGCATATGGCAAATTTTATTCTCATATCACCTGTGCAAGAAAATTAGGCGACCCAATGCTCGATGGGCATTTACTTTTGTGAAAGATAGTACGTAAAGAAGATATTGTAATCCACTCAAAAATTTAATGTCGATATTTCAGCGGAAATATATGTTTTGAGGTACCCTAAGTACAAACAAATTGTTTTTCATAATTCAGCACGTATGTACAATGCACTTAATAGAGAGGGAAGGTATTGTATTCCAATTAAAATTCGATAGCGAGATTTCATCGAAAAGTACACGTTTTAGGGCCCCTTAATAAAAACACATTTTTACTTTCTCTACACATACTATGTACATAGTGTATAGAGAAGGTATTGCACTCCACTCAAAAATTCGATACCGAGATTTCACCGGAAATATGTGTTTTAGGGTCCCCTTTATCCAAAAAAAGCATTTTCAGAAAAAGGTCCGTGTGTCTGTGAACACGATAACTCAAAAACGAAAAGTCGGTAAAGTACCAAACTTGGTATTTAAGTTTAGTATCTTCTAGGGATGCGACACGACGATTTTGAGAAAAATCCCCCACCCCAAACTACCCTTTACATGGAACTTATTTAGAAAATTTTGATTTTCTCAAAAATGGCTCTAACGATTTTGATTAAAATATCGTATATTAAAGACATTTAGCAGACAAATGAAATGTATATCTTGAATTTTCTGGCAATAACCTCTCAGGAGTGTTTTATTCTGAATGAATTTTTACACTGTAAGAGATGGACAAAAACTTAAGACAAAAAATGAAGAGCACTTTAAAACACACAATTTATGTTATATACATTTTTTGTGGAGTTGATCATTTTTGAGATATTCCTTGTTTTTGATTTCAGCTTTACAAAATTATACTTTTCTCATGCAGGAATTTGTCAACTCTTGTCCATACATACTGACAAAGGAACTTCAGTCACATAGCAACCAGCTTTTGACTATCACTTTAACATATGGTACTCCCTTATTTCGTTTCTACTTACAAGGAAGTATGTAATAAAACTATTTCTGCTAATTTTTTCTCCATTAGCATGAAGCAAATAGACGCATAAAGTTTTTAACAATAATTTGTTGCAGAGATGTATAGAAGGGAAAGTGAATGGAACACATCAGATTTTTCTAAGTACTTATTGTATTTTGACTGTTTGTGCTAATTTTTTCTCGATTAGCATGAAGTAAATAGAAGCATAAGCCTTTTCACAATAATGCAGAGATGTAGAGAAAGTTATGTGAATGGAACACATCAGATTTTTAGAAAAAGGACCGTGTGTGTGTGTTCGTGGTCTTTGAGCACGATAAATCAAAAGTGGAAAGTCGGTAAAATACCAAACTTGGTATTTAAGTTATTTAAGTTTAGTAGATATTTTCCAAGGTTGCGACACCATATGCCAAAAATTACGAAAATTTTTATTCCTAAAAATGGCTCTTACGATTTTGATTAAAAGCTGCTAGGTATATTAAAGATATTTACACGACATAATTAATTTATATTTTGGTTTTTCTAGGAATAATCTCTGAAGACCACTTCATTCTGGATACTTTTTTATGAATTTTGTATATCTTGTTAAAGCAAATCTCAATACCATTTTATGTAGAGCAAAGCATTTCAGAGATGTTCCTTTTTATTCGCTTCAATTTTTAAATTCTTCTATTTTTTCACAATGAAGGTCCTCATCCGTTTCATATGTTTCTTGTTTTTCTCCTGGCCATGGAAAGAGAACCGAATTTCAATGTCAATCGCAAAGTGACAGGTTTGACAATTGTTTTAGCAAAGTGTAATCCCTTATCTCCCCTCCACTTATAAGGAACTAGATAATAAAATGATTTCTGCTAACTTTTATCTCCATTAGCATGAAGTATAGAGTAGAATAATCTTTAGTAAAAATAGTAACAGAATATGTAGAGAAAGTCATGTGAATGTAACACGTTGCATTTTTAAGAATAGTGTGTTGAATTAATAGCGGTTCATATTTCACCATTTGATTCTTACAATTGAATTTTAAAAAACTCTGATGTGTTACACTCACGTGATTTTCTCTAGCTGCTCTTCACTCAAACCTCTTACAAAGGATTATTCTTCTTTCTACACAATGCTAATTGAGATAAAAATTATCAGAATGTTCTTATTACTTAGTTCCCTATAAGTTGAAGGGAATTAAAGGAATGTGGTTTGCTAAACTGATAGTCAAATGTTTTAAAAGCTGTCGTTCTGCGGTAGTCACTGCCAATCGCTTCTTTGCTTGGACAGAAGTAGAACAAAAGAAAAACGGACACTTCCGTCTGAGAAAAGTATAAGTACTTCACAATTGAAACTAATAACAAGGAATACCTCTTAAACGGTAAGATCCACGAATAAAATGTGTATTACATAACTTGTGTACTTTAACAAGATCTACATGTTTGTATAGTAAATTTTTGTCTATCTCTTATGGTTTACCATTTATACATAATTCAGCAAAATGCATCTAGTATAAACAGGTCTTCAGAAGCTATTTCACAAAATTCAAGATATACATATTATTTGTGCTAGAAATGGCTTTAATTTGTGGTATTTTAATCAAATAGTTACAGCCTTTTTTAAGAAAAATAAAATTTTCGAAAATATTTCCAAGTAAGGGGTAGTTAGCGGTGGGAGGATTTTCTTGAAAATCTTCGTCTCGAATCCTTGGAGGATACCAAACTTAAATATCAAATTTGGTATTTAATGATATTTTCGTTTTTGAGCTATGCTCCCCATAGACACACACACATACACGGTCCTTTTTCTAAAATTGCTTTTTTTTTATATTCAGGGGGGGGGCCTAAAGCATGTATTTCTGGTGAAATTACGGTATAGAACTTTTGGGTGGAATACAATACTTCCTCTATTCACTATGTACATCGGGAATTCACTGATTTCTAATTTTGTAACCGGCACTGCCTCGACCTGGAGAAGACAATTGAACACGGCATACAGGAGAGCCAACCTATCTAATTTCCTTCCTCAATCACTGGACATGTCAACACGACAGTGATTACGAAGGCTGGCACTATGTGACAGAATTTCCACTGTTGTTCTAATAATTAAAACATCGTTTCTCATCGTATAATCAACGAACACAAAAAAAGACAATGGGAGGCAGTGACACGGATGTTGATTTTGCTGTGTCATGTCGCCGCCACAGGAAGTGCAAACGAGCGTTTAATTACTGCAGCACGATGAAAATGAAGATAATCCAACCAATTGACAATTAATGTCTCATTAAATGATATCTACTGCATCTTCTCTGTCATATACAATTATTAACCTAACACAAATTGTTTTAGATGTGCTGCGCTTAGATGTTAAAATCATCTCTACTATGTACAATCACGAGAATAAAAAGTGTGGGCAATTCATCTATACTGCAATAGGTTTTTTTACTTTCGCTAGAACATATGTGCAATTTACATAAGAGGTAGAGAAGGTACCGTATTCCATTCAAAATTATATACCGAGATTTAACCAGAAATATATGTTTTGAGTACCCCAGAATCAAAAAATGCATTTTTAGAAAACGCTCCGTGGGTGCAGTATGTCTCCAAAATGAAAAAAAAAAAAACCCTTAAATATCAAACTTGCTGTTTAAGTTTAGTATCTTCCAAGGATGCCATACGATTATTTTCAAGAAAATCCCCCCACCCCAGGCTACCCTTTACATGAAACTTTTTTCGACAATTTTGATTTTCTGAAAAATGGCTGTAACGATTTTGATTAAAATATCGTATATTAAAGATATTTACTTGACAAATAAATTTTATATGTTGAATTTTCTGGGAATAGCCTGAGAAGACTACTTTATTCTGTATGAATTTTAAGGAATTTTGTATAACTCGTAAACCGTACGAGATAGTAAAAAACTTACCACACAAAAAATGTTGAGCACATTAAAACAGGCAATTTATGTTACTTACATTTGTTTCGTGGAGTTGATCGTTTTTGAGATATTCCTTGTTTTTGGTTTCAGCTTTGAAAAGCTATACCCTTCTCATACAGGAATTTGTCAACTGTTGTCCATACAAACAAAGGAACATCAGTCACAAAGCAACCAGATTTTGGCTTTCACTTTAATCTATGATACTCCCTTATTTCGCTTCTACTTACAAGGAAGCAAGTAATAAAACTATTTCTGGTAATTTTTTCTGATTAGCATAAAGTAAATAGAAGTATAAGTTTTTTAAGAATAATTTGTTGCAGAGATGTAGAGAAAGTCATGTGAATGGGCTGATTTTAGTAGTAGGTCTTCAGTTATGCTGAAATGTAAACAGTTTTAAAACGTATATTACGATATACTCGCATTATGTTGTTTTATGAATGTTTTGTTTGGTGATGTAAGCTATCAGAAAACACAGTCGAAGGAAATATGTGTGTATTAAGTGGAACTAGCAGTAATTCGGGTCATAGCAATAAAACTGTAAATCTCTAGGATGACTTGAATGGGTCTGTATAAAGCTCGGATCATCAAGCAACAAAAGAACTGTATCTGGATGATGAGGTAATTTTGAAATGACAAAAATCGATAAGGGAGTTATCGGAGCAGGGCTGTGTTAATGAGGATCCCAAGAAAATTTATGTGATGGGTGTGGCCATGTTACTCTGATTTACTGCCAGTCTATTACACGAAATGAGAGCTTATTTGTTGAAACACGGCCATGTTTAATGGAATACAATAGGGAGATGTAAACCCGATCAAACATAAATATTTGAAAATGCCATTTTACGTAACACCCACGCTACCAAGAAATAATCGCCTCTGCTGCAGCATTTCCCCTCTCTCGCTTACCTATACCCGCAGAGGAAATGTTCATTTCCACTTAAAAGTTTTACATCTAGGGCTCTCAAAAATCGGATATGACTTTCTCTACCGCGGTAAAAGATAACAAAACTCATCAGAACGTCATTCCCAGTATTAAATCCAATTATAACTGGCCGCCTGGGTAGTGTGGTAGCTTCACATTTAACAGGTCGCGAGTTCGAGTCTCGCTTAGGGTGAGTTACCCTGATAAGGTTTTTTTCGAGGTTGTCCCTTATCCTGAGAAGACCAATGTCGATTAACTTTAAGGCTCCATGCACCTCGAGATCATTTGAACATCATTTCACATCGTCCGATATGACCAACCAGGTTAAAGTATGTTAAGCTAAAAAAAACTATTTTAAGAACTAGTTACTAAACCTAATACTATAACATGTTGTTCACAATATTTGGTGAACGTTCAGGGTGTTTTAGTACATGTTGTACATTTAGTATGAATAAGATTTATTTTTTGCGGAAATAAGGAACTAAAGCAGTAGTTAAATCTTTCTAAAAGTAGGTCGCTATGCAAAAATTTGAAATTCTGCTCTCTCTCTCTCTCTGCGCGGCCAGGAGTAAAACAAAATGCAGATGATACGACAGATGAACTCCCGTTTGGTAAAAGTTTAAGTAGCTGAAAATTGAAACCAACAAGGAGGCAGCCTGGGTAGTGTTAACTTTAAGCTTCTTGCACCTCGAGATCATTTGAGATTCATTTCACCAATTTCATTCATCGTCAAATATGACCAATCACATTAAAGGACGTTAAGTTACAACAAATAAACAAACAAAACAAAAACTACGAGGGCCGTTTTTTCAACCTCCGATAAGCTATAACTAAAAGAAAAGTTCATAGAAAACAATTATTTTATTACTAAACGTTCTGTACACTTATGGTTACTTTTCAAGATAATCACAGAAAAGATTGAGACATTTATCGTACCTGTGCACAAGTTTTGCAATACCCGTTTCAAAAAATGTTGCCGCCAATGATTTCAAATGAGCACTGCCGTTCTTTTGTCTGTATATTACCTATAATTTACCAGTTATGCAAAATTCATCCAGAATGAAGTGTTTTTCAGAGCCTACTCCCAGAAAACTCAATTTAGAATATTATTTGTCTTGTAAATATCTTCAATATACAAAATTCCAATCAAAATCGTTAAAACCATTTTTGAGAAAATCAAAATTTTCGAAAAAAAGTTCCATGTAAGGGAAGTTGGGGTGTGGGGAATTTTCTTGAAAATCTTCGTGTCGCATCCTTGGAAGATACCAAACTTAAATACCAAGTTTGGTATTTAACGGTATTTTCGTTTTTGAGCTATGCTGTCCACACACATACACATACACGCACACACGGATCTTTTTCCAAAAATTCTTTTTTTTTTAATTCAGGGGACCCAAAACATGTATTTCCGGTGAAATCTTGGTATCTAATTTTTGGGTGGAATACAATACCTTTTTTAAACACTATATACATAGTACATGCAGAGAAAGTAAAAATGGAGATCGCTTAAAGCATACAATTTATGTGATATACATTTTTGTGGAGTTAACCGTTTATGAGATAGTATTACTTTATACGTGCTATGTATACAGTGTTAGAGAAGGTATTGCACTCCACCAAAAAATTCGATACCGAGATTTCACCGGAAATATATGTTTTAGGGTCCCCTGTATCCAGAAAAAGTATTTTCAGAAAAAGGTCCGTGTGTGTGTGTCTGTGAACACGATAACTCAAAAAAGAAAAGTCGGTAAAATACCAAACTTGGTATTTAAGTTTAGTATCTGCCAGGGATGCGACACGAACATTTTGAGAAAAACCCCCACCCCAAACTACCCCTTACATGGAACTTTTTTCGAAAATTTTGATTTTCTAAAAAGTGGCTGTAACGATTTTGATTAAAATATCGTATATTAAACACATTTAGCAGACAAATAAAATGTATGTTTTGAATTTTCTGGGAATAGCCTCTGAAGACTACTTTATTCTCGGTCAATTTTACGGAATTTTGCATAATTGCTAAACCGTAAGAGATGGACAAAAACTTACCACACAACAAATGTAGAGCATCTTAAAACACACAATTTATGTTATATACATTTTTTTCGTGGAGTCGATTGTTTTTTAGATATTCCTTGTTTTCTTTTTCTTCAGCTATAAAGAATTATACTTTTCTCATACAGGACTTTGTCAACTCGTGTCCATACAAACAAAGGAACTTCAGTCACATAGCAACCAGCTTTTGACTGTCACTTTAACCTATGGTACTCCCTTATTTCGTTTCTACTAACAAGGAAGCAAGTAATAAGACTATTTCTGCTAATTTTTGCTCCATTAGATGAAGTAAATAGAATAATTTGTTCCAGTGATATAGAGAAAGTCATGTGAATGGAACACGTCAGATTTTTGTTGTTGTTTCAGTTTATATGGGATTTTGTCAACTCCTGGCCAAAAAACATGTATTTCTGGCGAAACTGCGATTTTTGGGAGGAATACTCGTACATTCATACGTACTATATAGGTAGAGAAAGTCGTGTGATTGTAACACATGAGCATTTGGAAAGTTAGTTTACCTTTAAGTTCCGTTTTGCAGAGGAGAGTTCAGAACCTTAACTGGAGTAACCCTTTAAAATGTGTTTGTTTATTTTGTTACTTGTGTTTGCCCTTCTGAGCAGATACGACACGCCAATGCAATTATTGTTCGTCTCTTCACTTCTTTCTCAATCTGCAAATGACTTCACACTCAATACGGATGCTCAATTCAATTGCCTTTCATGTCTCCGAAACGCTAATAAACATCTTGTTCTTCTTTTTCTCGGCTAGGGCTTTTTACTTGTTGGCCAATCTTTATTCATCGGTCTTTCTCTCTTGAGGTTCGTAGTTACATTACTCCGTTCAGAAATGTTACTGCTTGATATTTACTTTTAGGTGCTCATTCCAGATATTAATATGTTATTTAATTCTTAAAACAACCTTATATATGCTAAATATATTGCAACAAATGTCTTTACTTTCTCACATGACTTTCTCTGCAACAAATTATTGCTAGAAAGCTTATGCTTCCATCTACTTCATGCAATCGAGTACAAATTAACAGCAATAGTCTTATTACTACCTTGCTTGAAAGTAAAAACGAAATAAGAGAGTACAATAGGTTAAAGTGATAGTCAAAAGCTGGTTGCTATGTGACTGAAGTTTCTTTGTTTGTATGGACAGGAATTATTAAATTCCTGTATGAGAAAGGTATAAGTGTTTTAAAGCTGAAACCAAAAAGAAGGAACACCTCAAAAACGATCAACTCCACGAAAAAATGTATATAACATAAATTGTGTGTTTTAAGGTGCTCTACATTTTTTGTGTTTTAAGTTTCTGTCTATCTCTTACGGTTTATCAGTTATGCAAAATCCGTAAAATTTATGCAGAATAAAGTAGTCTTCAGAGGTTATTCCCAGAAAATTCAAAATATACATTTTATATGTCAGATAAATATCTCTATATACAAAATTTTAATCAAAATCGTTAGAGCCATTTTTGAGAAAATTAAAATTTTCGAAAAAGTTCCATGTAAAGGGTAGTTTGCGGTGGAGGGATTTTTCTCAGTATCTTCGTGTCGCATCCCTGGAAGATAATAAACTTAAATGCCAACTTTGGTATTTTACTGACTTTTCATTTTCGAGCTATCGTGTTCACAAACACACGGACACACACACACATGAACCTTTTTCTGAAAATGGTTTTTTGGATACAGGGGACCCTGAAACATACATTTCCGGTGAAATTTCGGTATCGAATTTTTGGGTGAACTGCAATATCATTTCTATAGACTATGTACATAGTACGTATAGAGAAAGTAAAAATATTTATAAAATAAAACATGAGGGCAACTAGTTTTTGACTATCACTTTAACCTATGGTACTCCCTTATTTCGCTTCTACTTACAAAAAAGTAAGCTTTTTTCCATCTCTTACGGTTTAGCAGTTATGCAAAATTCCTTAAAATTCATCCAGAATAAAGTAGTCTTCAGAGGCTATTTCCAGAAAATTCAAGATATACATTTTATTTGTCGTGTAAATATCTTTAATATACGACATTTACTCAAAATCGTTAGTCATTTTTGAGAAACTCTGCATTTTCAAAACTATTCCATGTTAAGGGTAGTTTGGGGAAGCATTCCTGGAATATACTAAAGTAATACTAAGTTTGGTATCATACCGATTTTTCGTTTTTGGATGATCGTGTTCACAGACACACGGACCTTTTTCTAAAAATGGTACTAAAGTAGAACCACAGCCATTTAGAAGATTTTTATCATCCTGAATTTAAATTAATAATTTGTAACGATTTCTGAGTAAAAAGTATGTATAACTAAATTTTTTTTTAGAGTGTTCCATTTATATGCTCTTATAATATAATTTTCAATTCTATAATAACGCAAATATAAGTCTTGTTCGCTTATCCCAGATTCTCTAATGAGAAAACAAGGGGTATATTAATGACAAACCCTTAAGCAGGGTAGTGGGTAACGTAGCCCTAAAAGTGTCGGATGATGACTTTGAATAACCTTACTCCCTGGGCTATTGTCGTGTTTGCTTAAACTTGTGAGCCTTTGATGGTAGAAACACACTCCATTAAAATTCCTATATACTCCTTCTTTATCCTTTGATTGCTCTTATAGGACCTTAAACTAACAATACCAGGCCTTAAACCTCCCCTGCAATTTCACCCCGCATTTACCACTTGAGTGAGCAGCACCGGAAGCTCTTCCAAGCACAGTGGCGGATTTCAAACTTGAAACTCCGTCCTGAGGAATGGTACGGTCGTAGTAAACTACAACTGAATACATCACTGAAGTTAATTCTGGACAGTTTTACTGTACAAGACTGCCTTAAATTTTATTCACAATTATTCTTTCCTGATAAATTTGAGTTAGTAATTACATAATACGTTGTTGAATATTTATCACACATTGGAACTAATTTAGCCCAATTTGAAAATATTTTATGAATAGGTATATACATATACTTTATTTTATATGTATCTACTGTAAAGATAGGAATTCTTTCTGATTTTATAATAATAGAACCATTAGCATCTGTAAAATTTGACCAAAATTGTGAAAAATTAAAGCGTGGTTTTGTTCCGTGATAAAATTATATGAATTCCAAAGTTTAAGAAAATATAATTGTACCACTTGCATGTTATAATAGAGGAGACGAGGCATCTGTAAAATTTAGCCAAAAAGTGTGAAAAATTAAAAAGTGATTTTGCTCAAATATAAAATTATATGAATTCTAAACTTTAAGAAAATATATAATTACATCCACTTGCATGTTATAATAGAGGAGGTGAGACATCTGTAAAATTTGACAAAAAATTATGAAAAATTAAAAAAAAAAGACTTTGTTCCATAATGAAATTATAAGAAAGTTAAAATTTAAAAATATATATAATTTTACCCAATTTGCGCACTTAAACTACTCATTGACTGTAAGCGAAAACGTAATAATAAGCACTCCCGAATTTAAACCTTGTATTCTCGCAAAAAGTTTTCCAACGCTTTTCCTTACAAGATGCAAACTTTCACTAATTTGTTTCAAAATTTATATACTGTCGTTGTAAAGGACGTAAAAGAAAATGATAATCTTATTTTATCTACATAACGTTTAATTTTGATAAATATGATATTACATTTTGAAAACTGAAAAGTTTTGAAGAGTATGAAAACTATTTTTGCTCCACCAGTTAGGGCTGGTATTGTCGCGAGCAAGGTTCTGCGACGTGAGGACAGCTGTTTGAGGGTGGTGGAAGCAAGGTTGACAAATTCCTGTATGAGAAAAGTAAGTTTTTCAAAGCTGAAACCAAAAACAAGGAATATCTAAAAAACGATCAACTCCAAGAAAAAAAAGATATAGCATAAATTGCGTGTTTTAATGTGCTCTATATTTTTTGTGTGCCAAGTTTTTGTCTATCTCTTACGGTTTAGCAGTTATGCAAAATTCCGTAAAAATAATCCAGAATAAAATAGTCTTCAGAGGCTATTTCCAGAAAATTCAAGATATACATTTTATTTGTCAGGTATATATCTTTAATATACGATATTTTAATCAAAATCGTTAGAGCTATTTTTAAGAAAATCAAAATTTCCGAAAAAGAGTTCCATGTGAAGGGTAGTTGGGGTGGGGGGATTTTCTTGAAAATCTTCGTGTCGCACTCTGTACATAGTACAGATAGAGAAAGTAAAAATATATATGTAATTGCAGTGATTTTTTTTAAATAAATAAAAGAGAAAACCGACATAACTACAGCCAAATATAGCTTTATTAGCTACCAGGCATCACACCGATTATTTTACTTGGGCTCTCCCCGTCCTTTATCACAGTCACTGGGATTTGAACTTGTAACATTTGGCTTTGAATGGATGGCTAGTCCATTACCTATCACCTAACACTCATGGCTATTTGAACCACTTCTTTTAGTAGCGCTTTGGCAACATTATGAAAACTGGTTTAGAAGAATTTAAAGTTTTAATTGGGATGAAAAATATTAATAAAGGAACTATATTTATTTTCATTTCTATTTCCTCTATTATTTTATATAATAATTTTATAGCTTTATTCCCAAATATTGTTACTATAACTACAGTTTTAAACTTGTTTTAAAGGAAAACTGGCATATATAGTGCACTAGCGCAGGCAACTAAGGGTTAATAATAATTCATCTAAAAGAACAGTTTCGGAAGGAAATATCCACAGATGCTGTTATGGAACCTATTATAGTGAACCTGCAGTATTTTGACTCTGAAGGAGAGTCTACTGACGAAGAATAAGGTAACATAGATTTATATACGAGGGTCGTCTTTTTTTCAACCTCCGATAGGCTATAAATAAAAGACAAGTTCATAGAAAACAATCATTTTATTACTAAAAGTTTTGTACACTTATGGTTACTTTTCAACATAATCACCGAAAAGATTGAGACATTTATCGTACCTGTGCACAAGCTTTGCAATAACCGCTTCAAAAAATGTTGCCGTCAATGATTTCAAATGAGCATTGACGTTGTTTTGAAGATCTTCGTACTTTACGACTTTGCTGAGAGCCGTTCAAAACAAACGAAGAGGAATGCTGACTTCAGGAATTGTGTTGATCCATGACAACGCTCGTCCACACACTGCTGGCACAACCCATCGGCTCCTTGAACAATTTCAATGGGACATTTTCAATCATCCGCCGTACAGTCCTGACCTGGCACCTAGCGACTTTCATATTTTCCCTGAACTGAAGAAGTGGCTAGGAGGGCAGCACTTTCAAACCAACGAAGATCTTTATTGGCGGCAACATTTTTTGAAGCGGGAATTGTAAAGCTTGTGCAGAGGTACGATAAATGTGTCAATATTTTCACTGATTATGTTGAAGGGTAAACATAAGTGTACAAAACTTTTAGTAATAAAATAATTGTTTTCTATGAAGTTGTCTTTTATTTATAGGATATCGGAGGTTGGAAAACAAACGGCCCTTGTAGTTAGGTGACGTTTAGCAACAAAGGAATGCTTAGCTTCGGTTCGCGCCAATTTCTACGTGCTTGCGAATACTCCCCTCCTCTCTCCGTCTGTAGAAAGATGTCGCCATGCAGCAATTCCCATATTTTCCCCTAATAATGTCAATTACCGCCTTCGTTTCTGACGATGACTATAGTTTGCGTAAATAAGATAACGTTTTCACCATAATGGCTGAGGACTTGAAAGAAAGAAGCTTTATTTGATTACAACACTAAGGCAGCACAGACGGGCTTGTTCCCACCGACACATACTTCCCCGTAAAAGTAGCGCCCAAGAAAAGGTGTACACGCAGTATCCTAATCTACGTTTCTGCTATCTGGGGCGCATGTAGTTCAAAACAAAGTGATGTGGCTGACTACCAATGCTCTCTTGTTTGCACAAAACCAGCAACCACATCAGGAACTAGGTTTTCTTCATGTATAACAGTTCAATCGACTGCTTCTTTTTCCATCTACAGGAAGTTCCTGGAGCTGAGGAGTGCCTGGACGAATTGATGCATGGATGGACAGAGGGACTGATGTATGCTTGAATGGATGGAGAGAGAGAGAAACATGGAAATGGCGCGTAATTTATGTACGCTCTTTGATTCTCAGCGTCCTATTCTATACTGGAAGTGACAAGTTGCTTAATTTTACTCAGAGGGCTCTCTATCAGGCTTGAGGTTCTTTTACGTGCGACACGGGACCAACGGGTTTACTTCCCTTCCTAAGGAAGGCATGCTAAGGATTTTTACACCCGAAAAAAATCCATCGTCCTCGGATATATGAAGCTAATATGGAAACCATTACGCCGTGGAGGGTTACGAGAGAGGGAGAGAGACGGACGGCTGGTTGGACGGACGGACCGATGGACAATGGATGTACAGATGGACGAATGTATGGACAGATGGATGGAAGGAAGCTTTTAACAATAATTTTACGTAGAGATATAGAGAAAGTCATGTGATTGGAACACATGAGATGTTTTTATTCATGTTGTTGATGCACTTTTCTAAAAGGGTTTCCTCTTCCCTTTAGGGAACACAGAACTTTTGTGTGTAATATAATATCCGCTCCACCTTATAAATACATGTCAGAGAAAGTAAGTGTCTGACAAGATCAAGAATGTAAGAGAATATTGTTAATCCGCCTCTGTCTTAGCGAGATACAGGAAGCTGGGCGTGTTTCAGTGGAAAGCTTTTCACATGTTGGAAGACTGGGGAGTCGTATAATAAGTACAATAACGAGCCTGGCAAACAGCAGTAGTGAGAGGCAGGGCACATCATTACACCTGGCGGCGCTAGGGGCGCCACTGCATCTCTCTCTAGAGTAAACGAATGACTTTTCGAATAAAAACCACAAGTATTTTATAGGGGCCCTGTAGCGCTGGTTTGTGCTCGTGAATCACAGAATGCTGCCATGTATACACTATACATTCATATACAGATGGCACCTGTGGGTTTTACAATATAGATACGCGGTTTGTCAAAAGTCTCTGCCTTACAAATAATACAAATATTTTTCCAGCATTTCCAGCCCTGGAGATTTTGGCATCTACCCTACAATTTTCTCTGCCTTAATTTAAAAACCTTTACGTAAAATCTGATGTGTTCCATTCACATGACTTTCTCTACATCTCTGCAACAAATTGTTGATAAAAAGCTTATCCTTCTATTTAATTCATGCTAATCGAGAAAAAATTAGCAGAAATAGTCTTATTACTTGCTTCCTTGTAAGTAGAAGCGAAATAAGGGAGTACCATAGGCTAAAGTGATAGCAAAAGATGGATGCTATGTGACTGAAGTTCCTTTGTTTGTATGTACAGCAATTGTTAAATTCCTGTATGTGAAAATGGTATGTTTTAAAGCTGAAACCAAAAACAAGGAGAATCTAAAAAACGATCAACTCCACGAAAAAAATGTATATAACATAAATTGTGTGCTTTAATGTGATGTACATTTTTATGAGGTAAGTTTTTGTCTATCTCTTACGGTCTTACCAGTTATACAAAATTCCGTAAAATTCATCCAAAATAAAGTAGTCTTCAGAGGCTGTTCCCAGAAAATTCAAGATATACATTTTATTTGTCATGTAAAGGGTAGTTAGGTGTGGGGGGATTTTCTTGAAAATCTTCGTGTCGCATCCTTGGGAGATATTAAACTTAAATACCAATTTTGGTATTTTACCGACATGTTTTTAATTAACGTGTTCACAGACACACACATGGACCTTTTTCTGAAAATACTTTTTTTGGATACAGGGGACCTTAAAACATATATTTCCGGTAAAATCTCGGTATCGAATTTTTGGGTGGAGTGCAATACCTTCTCTATACACTATGTACATAGTACGTGTACAGAAAGTAAAAATCTGATGTGTTATATTCTCATGAATTTCTCTATCTATTTCGTAATAAAATACCCTTACGAAAGTTTATTCTTCTACTTACTTCAAGGTAATTGAAATAAACATTAGCAAAAATAGTTTTAATACTTGGTTCCTTCTCAGTATAAGGAAAATAATTGAATGCACTAGGCTAAAGAATTGCCAAATCTTCTAAAAGCTGTTTCCTAAGTAATGGTCTCTTCGCGAGACCGATTTGAAAAAAAAAAAAAAAAAAAAAAAAGGAATAAGGACTTAACATTTTAGAAAAATATAAGTAATGGACATTTTAAAACCAACAACAAGGAATAAATCTGAAATGTTTAGCTGTACAAAGAAAATCTCAGGTGTTCCCTACAACATTATATTAAATTGAGTTTTTATTTATGCATGCTCTTTAACTGCTGCGGTTCTCAGCGTACCATTCTACATTGGGCATAAAATATCGTTTAATTTTGCTCAGAGACCTCTTTATCAGGCTTGAGGTTTTTTAAAGGGACCCGGTAAGGCATATAATGACAATGTTAAAGTGTAAGCTTTCAAGGAACATTTGCTCAGAAACTATTTATTGCACCTACTACACATTTTTACAGTACATTATATGGCTTTTTGTACACACTTTAAATGTATTCTTTTTAGAATAATTATTTGAAGAGTAAATAATTTTTTTGCAGTAGTCAATACTTTCATTAAAAATATACTAATCACTTCAACATTTTTCAAGAATAATCTTTTGTAGAGCAGCTAGAGAAAGTCATGTGAGTGTAACACATCAGATTTTTCTAAAAGTCTTCGTGTAAGAAATTACATTAATGGAATGAGCAAAAGCAGATTTCAATATCATATCTACAGAGAGGGTAAAAGTTCCATTGGCAGGCTACAAAAAGGTGGACAGATCGTAAAATGCCTCTCGGCCTGACATATGGAGGAATGATAATTACGTGCTCATTTGACAACTACACTCGGTACTCATGGTCAGGTCGACCTGGGTGGTACGCTCACTTGACCTGACCCTACTTCATGAAGTACACACTTTATGAAACCCCCTGTTCACTAGAAAGAATATTTTCGAGCTCGCAGCTGCTGAAATCGGGAAAATACACAGGTACTGACTCTGAAAGCGTACAACAAAGCATGCCTCGTCTGGAAGTCAATAGGTGTTCTCTACACTGATAAAACAATAAAATAAATTATTCATATGAATTCGATTGTGAATATTTTTAAAAAATCTTATGTGTTCCATTCAAATGACTTTCTCTACATTGCTGTAATAAATTATTGTTAAAAACCAGATTCTTCTATCTACTTTATGATAATTGAGATAAACATTAGCAGATATTTTCTTATGTACTTGCTTCCTTATTAGTAGAAGGAAAATAAGGGCATACACTAGCCTAAAACGAATGTCAAATCTCTCAAAAGATGGGTGTCATGTGGTTGAAATTCGTTTCTATACAGGACCAGGAGTTCACAACTTTCTACGTAATAAAAGTTTAAGTATTTTAAATCTGCAACAAATAACAACGAGCATCTAAAAAAAAATGCATATGATATAAATTGTGTGTTTTATCGTGATCTACATTTTTACTTTCTCTATACGTACTATGTAAATAGTGTATAGGGAAGGTATTGCACTCCACCAAAAATTCCGATACCGAGATTTCACCGGAAATATATGTTTTAGGGTCCCCTTTATCTAAAAAAAGCATTTTCACAAAAAGGTCCGTGTATGTGTCTGTGTGTTCGTGTGTCCGTGTGCCTGTGAACACGATAATTCAAAAACGAAAAGTCGGTAAAATACCAAACTTGGTATTTAAGTTTAGTATCTTCCAAGGATCCGACACGAAGATTTTGAGAAAAATCCCTCCACCGCAAACTACCCTTTACATGGAACTTTTTTTTCGAAAATTTCGATTTTCTCAAAAATGGTTCTAACGATTTTGATTAAAATATCTTATATTAAAAACATTTACCTGACAAATAAAATGTATGTCTTGGATTTTCTGGGAATAACCTCTGAAGACTACTTTATTCTAGATAAATTTTACGGACTTTTAAATAACTACTAAACCGTAACAGATGGACAAAAACTTACTACACAAAAAATGTAGAGCACTTTAAAACACAATTTATGTTATACACATTTTTCGTGGAATTCATCGTTTTTGAGACATTCTTTGTTTTTGGTTTCTGCTATGAAAAACTTATACTTTTCTCATACAGGAATTTGCCAACTGCTGTCCATTCAAACAAAGGAACTTCAGTGACATAGCAACCAGCGTTTGACTATCACTTCAACCTATGGTACTCTCTTATTTCGCTTCTACTTACAAGGGAGCAAGTAATAAGACTATTTCTTTTAATTTTTTCTGATTAGCATGAAGTAAATAGAAGTATAAGCTTTTTAAGAATGATTTGTTACAGGGATGTAGAGAAAGTCATGTGAATGGTGCACATCAGATTTTTTGTCTAGTTTCTGTCTATCTCTTACGGTTTACCAGCTATGTAAAATTCATTAAGAATAGAGAGGTCTTAAGAGGCCATTAACAGAAAATTCAAGATATACATTTTATTTGCTATATACATATTTTTAGTATACGGTATTTTAATCAAAATCATTAGAGCCATTTTAGAGGATATCATAATTTTGGAAATTTTTTTCCATGTAAAGAGTAGCTTGGGGTGGGTGGATTTTTCTCAAAATCTTCGTGCCGCATCCCTGGAAGATACTAAACTTAAATATCAAATTTGGAATTTTACCGACTTTTCGTTTTTGAGTTATCGCGTTCACAGTCACACACATACACACCAGGACTTTTTTCTGAAGATACTTTTCTAGGATACAGGGGAACCTAAAACGTGCATTTTCTGTGAATTCTCGGTACCGAATGTTTAGTGGAATGAAATACCCTCTCTATACCTATGTACATAATACGTGTAGAGAAAGTAAAAATCAAACAATGTTTTATTGTCTTACAAAATATTCCCCTTTAATATTAATTGATTTTCCAGTTCTTAAAGCAATAATATCACTCTCGCTTTTCACAAGGCTGAAGACATTAACCCTACCTTGCATGTGTATGTTCGCTTTCTTAAAATTCTTTGTATGCAATTGATCCACATTTATAACTATGGATAGCAACTTGGGGACCGATAGCGAGACGCATGCCGGTACGAGTTGCGTGCCTACCGAGTAGAGACCGACCTGCATTATTCCCTGCGCCGCATGGAAACAGCTTTGGAGATTATGGCAGTATGTCCAGAAAATAAGTATCTATTTTGTAGAAATGAATACGTTATGACCCCGTTGTATATGGTAAATCATTGTGAGTGTAACGGGTTGCCTGATATGCATTAATCGATGCTACCAATAAAACACGTGTTTCATTGGATTAATTGTTTTTCTCATAAGACGTGTGTAGGACAGGAGTTGGATAGGTAGAGTCAGACTGAAAAATTCAGTGCCATAGCCGGGATTTGAACCACTGAGCTACATTGTAAGTCGCCATTCGGGTTGTTATTTCAAAATAATTTGAGATCACCTTGTGGTTTATCGGGAAACATGTGAGTCAGTTGAGAAATTCAATGCTCTGCGGGAGATCTTTGGTTCAAATCCCGGCTATGGCATTGAATTTTTCAGTGTGGCTCTAGCTATCCAATGTGTTTACAGACTGAATGCGCAGGATGTTTACCGTAGAAGAGAAGGTGGCTCTTGTGACAGAGGTCTTCATGCGATGACATTCGCAGAGATTTAACCGCAGATTCCCACACATTGGTAAACAAGTTCAAGCTGGTAACGAGGACGTCCGTTGACCTCCTTTGAAAGGATTGAAGCCATCAGGGTGTCCATTCAGTGGAACTGAACATTCGGTTGCGGTTTACCCTGAAGAAGAAGAAGCCACCTGCAGGTTCTCCATCATTTGCATGAAGAAGATTTTGCAGAACCTGTAGCCTTGCTCGTTGCAATGAAGAGCGCGACATCTTGCAGCACATTCTGAATTCACATTTCGCTGGGAGGTGGATTGGACGCGCAGGCCCCATGTCGTGGGCAGCACGTCCCCCTGGCCTTACGCCGATGGACTTCTTTGTGTGGAGATTTATCAAAGGGCGTGTGTTCACCACACTACAGGAGCTCATAACACCCGTAATGCTTCAGAATGTGTTCCGTGCCACTGTTGAAAAATGGGAACTGTGTGGTGACCATGTTGAAAGTAACCAGTAATAAACCGATACCATAGAAAGCTTTGCAGCTACCATCACTATTTGTGTGAAATAGATTCTTAACTTGTACTATACTACAGGTTGGTTTATATAAAACTGACACATTTCAGTAATTGTTTCAAAACGTGTTATTCTAGCGACAACCTATTACACCTAAACTGTAGAGGAATTTTGGGAGATTATTTACCTCTATAGCAAATGTTGAAAATGTCCTTCATCCTGTATAAGACACAACTCAACACGTCGTACTGGCCACTCGTTGGAGGACTCTGTTGTCAATAGCTTGAATCTCCTTTGTGATGTGCTTCAGATCGTCGTGTGGCGTAAACCCCGTCTTTTAAGTAACCCCATAGAAATAACTCCGGCGATATCAAATCCGGAGATCTCGGTGGCCACAGGAAAGTATTCGGTCGCCAAAGAAACTTGAAAATAGGTTCATGGATTCATTTGATGTATGGCATGTAGCACCATCTTTCTGAAAATATCCTTGACTTAGCTCTACATCGTACTGCATTTTCACGTTGACTACAAGAACAAAATCTCGATATAGCTGCCAACAATGCAATTAGGAATAAAACAAACATATGCGTATCTAGTGACAAGGAATCAAAACCCCAGAACATGCTGCTTAATGTGGTGCTAAAATTGTGTCATTGAATGAATTTCCAACGGAATAATTCAAGAAAGAAATGTGTCAGTTCTACATAAATCACTCTGTATTTATTAAAACATTGTTTTACAGGTAATTAATGCCTTTGAAGATAGTGCATGCTCTTCAATCAAGTTTTTAAGATCGTTTGCTTCAAATGGATTGCATGAAGATTTAAATGTATACAGAACAATTTTGCAGATATATATCTATGACAATAACACATATTTGCAGACATCGAACATTGAAATGTCGATGAACTTGTAGAAGCAATTAATCAGAGACCTGTGGCACCTGTTTTAGACCTGTAACAAAGAAAATTAAGACAGTCCTTGAAAAAAATGTCTTATTTTCAATAATGCGTGAAGTATGAAATACGCTACGAGGTGTTTCCATGGAAATAATTGCTGATGGCGTATCTTACCCAATAGCCAATGATGTGTCCTATTACAGTTTTGCTCCAATCACATCTTGTGACGTGGAGCGAAACTGTTCACAGTATAAAGCAACTTTACATGCCAATCGGAGACGATTCACATTTAAGACGTTTCGAATGTACGTTGTGCGTTGTAATCTATGTAGATGTGAGAGAAAATGAAAGGATAATAATGCTGCACAACGGCAGTTGAATTAAATTGTTAGTTGAATTGTAAATCAGTGGTATTTATTTTTACCACCCACCCAACCTCAATCACCTTCCACTGCTGGTGAAAACGTCACAGTCTACCACACAACCACTACCCATTTTCCTTCTGTTAGTACCATTACGTACACAGTGCATTGTCAACACATCACAACTGTATACCATGTTTCTCTAACTTCGATTCTGTCCCGCTATCTATTCCCAAGATGCTGTCCGTATTTATAACAAACAATGAAGTTCACGATATAAATACTAGACAAAAATCTGACGTTCTATTCACATATCTTTCTCTACATCTTTGCAACAAATTATTGTTAAAAAGTTTATTCTTCTATTTACTTCATGCTAATCGAAAAAGAATAGCACAAATAGCCTTATTACTTGCATTCTTGTAGGTGGAAGCGGAATAAGTACCATAGGTAAAGTGATAGTCAGAAAGCTGGTTGCTATGTGACTGAAGCTCTTTTGTTTGTATGGACACTAGTTGACAAATTCCTGTATGAGAAAAGTATAACTTTTTTAAAGCCGAAACCAAAAACAAGGAATATCTCAAAAACGAGCAACTCCACGAAAACAAATTATATAACATAAATTGCATGGTTTAATGTGCTCTACGTTTATTGTGAGGTAACTTTTTGTCTGTCTCTTACGGTTTACCAGTTACGCAAAATTCCGTAAAATTCATCCAGAATAAAGTAGTCTTCAGAGACTATTCCTAGAAAATTCAACATGTACATATTATTTGTTAGGTAAATATCTTTAATATACCGTATTTTAATCAAAATCGTTAGAGACATTTTTGAGAATATCAAAATGTTAGGAAAAAGTTCCATGTAAAGAGTTGTTGGGGGTGGGGGAATTTTCTTGAAAATCTTCGTGTCCCATCCTTGCAAGATACCAAACATAAATGCCAGGTTTGGTATTTAACGGCCTTTTCGTTTTTGAGCTATGCTGTCCACAGATACACACACAGACACAAAGACACACACACACACACACACACACACACACACACACGCACACGGAGCTTTCCCCAGAAATGTTTTCTTTTTTGATTCAGGGAGACCCAAAACATGTATTTCTGGTGAAATCTCAGTATCAGGGTGCTTTATGCTCAAAATCATTTGTTGCTGTACAAGATTATCTGAATAACCCGGATGATATACAGCCTGGTAAGTAGTGTGTAGCTGTTTTAACGACAAATCACTGTAAGCTACATTTCATGCCTGATCTAGAATTAATGAAAGCTATTTAAATGTATGTGTATCGAACTAGCAGCAATCAACGCTAAATGTTAAGACGAATCGACTGTAAAATCCTACTGAAATTTTTACAACACAAGTAATGCAATACATATGCAATCAAACTGTGTTTGTTTACACGAGGACCTTTTTTTTAACCTCCGATAGGCTATAAATAAAAGACAAGTTCATAGAAAACAGTTATTTTATTACTAAAAGTTTTGTAAACTTATGGTTACTTTTCAACATAATTACAGAAAAGATTGAGACATTTATCGTACCTGTGCACAAACTTTCCAATACCCGTTTCAAAAAATATTGCCGGCAATGAATTCAAATGAGCATTGACGTTATTTTGAAGATCTTCGTACTTTCTGGACGCCCTGTAAAGTTGACAACTCCAGAGATCATTGAAAAATTCATCATTTAGTATTGGAAGATCGCAGTTGTTTGAGATAGCAGAGACTATAAACATATCAAAAGAACTTGCAGGTAATATTTTAAGTAATGTTTTGGACTTTCACAAGGCCTGTGCAAGATGGGTGCCGCGTTTGTTGGCACCTGATCAAAAGTTTAAAAGAAAAACAGTTTCTCTTAAGAATGTGGAGCTCTACCGTAAAAATCCCAGTGAATTTTTGAGACGGCTTATTACCATGGATGAAACTTGGATATATCACTACACTCCAGAAAGTAAATCACAGTCAAAACAGTGGATTGCGCCAGGTGAACCAACTCCAAAAATGGCAAAGACAATTTTGTCTGCTAACAAGGTTATGGCGAGCGTTTTCTGGGATGCACAGGGAATTATTTTTATGGATTACTTGGAAAAGGGTAAAAGTATCACTTGTGACTACTACGCAAGGTTACTGCAGTGAAAAGACCTCATTTGGCAACAACAAAAAAGTATTGTTGCATCAGAACAATGCTCCCGCCCATCATTCAGTGATTGCAATGGGAAAAATGTGCGAATTAAGGTTGGAATTGTTTGAACATCCACCTATTCGCCAGATCTAGTACTAGTGACTACCACCTGTTCCCAAGCCTCAAAAAATTTCTTGGAGGACGAAGGTTCACAGCAACGAGGTCATTGATGCGGTAAACAATTATTTTGAAAACCTTGATTTTTTTGGGTGTAGTGTTTAACGCCCATTTTTACTGCTCTGGCACCGCAGGCGATGACACTGATGATACATGAAGATAGAGCCCCGGTGGAATGAGATGGCGGGGGAAACCGGAGAACCCGCCCCTGCGCCGCTTTGTCCAGCACAAATCTCACATGCGGTCGCTTGGGATCGAACTAGGCGAGAGGCCAGTGGTCTGACCACTCAGCTGTTTTCATTACAAGACCAGGTATTTATCAGCCGACCCTAGTAACAAGAGCATATTGCTAATGGTGTAGAGAGAAGAATAATCTTTTGTAAGAAATGTCTTACAGCTAGAGAAAATCATGCGAGTGTAACACGTCACACCTTTTTTTATTAGTTATTAATTGATCAGCTCTAATTCTTTACAGATCATGGTGAAATACGGAAACGTGAAAAAAATGTGATGCGGTACACTCACATGACTTTCTCTGGCTACTCTACAAACAAACTTCTTACAAAAGATAATTCTTCTTTCAACACCATCCTAATCCAGATAATTTTATTAATTAGTTCCTTATAAGTAGAATGGAACAAAGGAATGCACTAGGCTAAAGATAGTCAAATGTTTTAAAAGCTATCGTTATGCGATTGTCATTGCAAATCGCTTCTTTGCTTGGCCAGGAGTACAACAAAAGAAAAACGGACACTTCCGTCTGAGAAAAGTATAGGTACTTTACAATTGCAACTAATAACAAGGAATATCTCCAAAACAGTAAGTTCCACGAAAAAATGTATATGACATAACTTGTGTATTTTAACAAGATCTGCATTTTTTGTAAAGTAAGTTTTTGTCTATCTCTTACGGTTTACTAATTACACTAAATTAAGCAAAACTCATCCAGAATAAACAGGTCTTTAGAAGCTATTCCCAGAAAATTCAAGATATACATTTTATTTGTGATAGGCATGGATTTAATATGTGGTATTTTAATCTAAATCGTTACAGCCATTTTTAAGAAAAACGTTTTTGACAAATTTTCCATATAAAGGGTAGTTAGGGGTGGGGGATTTTCTTGAAAATCTTTGTGTCGCATCCTTGAAGATGCCAAACTTAAATACCAAGTTTGGTATCTAACCGACTTTTCGTGTTTGAGCTATGTTGTCCACAGATCCTCACACACAGACAGACAGACACACACACACGGACCTGATTCTGAATTTTTTTTGGATTCAGGGGTCCTAAAACATGTATTTCCGGTGAAATCTTGGTATCGAAGTTTTGGGTGGATTATAATAGCTTCTCTATACACTATGCACATAGTACGTGTAGAGAAAGTAAAAACAACTGAAACTAAGCTTGCCAAAAGGGTTTCTCGAACTAAACAGAATGATGACAAAATAATATTGTGTTATTGCTAAAATTGCAAATTAAATATGGGGGAGTGAAACAAGAAGAAAGAACACTGCAGTGGTTGGCAGTCTGTAAAATTTGAGCGTCGAGGCTGAACTATCTTTGTCACTTAACAGAATATCTTGCGATGGTTTTCCTGACATCAACCTGGCAGTTAATAGCTTCGTACATTCGTGTTCAAATCTGAACATCTGTTGCAGACACATGCTCCACTGAACATAGTGTCGATAATCTGGACGCGTTCCAAACCTACGTTGTCATTATCTTTTGCAGGTTTGCAGACGTCTGAGGTGGGGGATAGGAAATGGATATGAGGGGATAACAGGATGATTAGGGTGATGGTTGGGGATGAGAAGGGATGTTGTGACTCTTTTTAATGTTCTTAACATTCTCATTTTGGTGGGTCGGTACCGCTTGTGGGTGATTGTAGTTGGGCAGCCCGAAGGCTATATCTGCGGGACTAGGCTGGCACCTTGGTGCAATACCCAGACACTTAGCCTAGCGTCATTGTGGGTGCATCTTTTTTTTTTTGTAGGTGATGAGGTGAAGTGTTGCATGTTTTTGTTCATCTGATAAGGCTCATCGTAAACCATTGGGTCCGTTGTATGCACTGGTGCGCTTTCTTTCTTCTGTCCTGTTTATTGGGGCTCTGAGTAATGAATCACGCGTTGCATACAGTCAAGTCGGAGAGGTCATTTAGGCGCGTATGTAGCCAATCCGACTGTTGATGAACGATTTCTTCCAGTTGTTTGTTGACTTTGTAGATGCGGTTGCTGGTAATGAAGTCCGCCACCTTCTCGAGGTTCTTATTGAAGTGGCCTCGGAGGGTGGCGCTCTCGGGTGTACTGCTGCAAGGAGCGTTGACTGCAGGCTGAGAGCTGTTTCCTGGAAGCCCGCTAGGGTGTGGGTCAGGACTGCATCCCAGGTGGCAATGCACTCGACGACTGTCTGCATGGTTTCTTGAGTGTGTCTGTGTTGTCAGTGCTGAGGTCAGCGGCTGGTCTTGCGTCGACGAGGTTGTGGCTGTGGTGGCTCGGTGTGCTGTGTGTGGGGCTGTTGTCTTACGGCGAGGATTTCTGGGGCACGCCGCTTGCCGCATGTAGTGATTTGCAGAGTTGCAAGCAGCACAGTACACGGGGCGGCGAGTCAGATCCTGGTAGGTGCAGTTGGCAGTGAGGTATCCGGCACCACAGGGCGGCGGCTGTGCAGGCGTCAGCGGAGTGGCCGTACTGGCAGCATCGGCGACACGGTACGTGCGAGCTGGCCTCGACAAGGAGCACCTGTCCAAGGGCAGGCAGCCCACCAAACAAGGCGGCGCTGTAGTCCCACACGTCCACGAACTCCAGGCGTACCGGCGGTGAAGACCATTGGCTGCGGCCGGCGATAAAAATTAGATCATCCGGTAGATGGCGGTGAACGCCTCGAACTACTGCGCAGAAACGCGCCAAAGGGTGAGGGTGTAGCTGCGGTGTTGTTGTAGGAGAGCCAGGCTAAATGTTGGTGCGAGACTGTTTCTATTTGTGCGGTGTGACTTCCCGGAAGGACTAGCTGAGCCTCGGCGATGGCGTTATGGGTGTCGGGCAGGTCCCTCATCTGGTCCTGGATGGTTGTTGTGGGCTTACGGCGCTTTCCTCCCATGTTGTCTCTGCGGCGGCTCACGCTCACGACAGTTGGCAGCCCGATAGTGTTGTAGACGTGTTCCTATTCTTCACAGAACTTAACCACGTTATGACGGGAATGTGGGGTTTACAGGATGGCGGGTGAGATGGGGTTGTGGAGTGACAGGAGGAGGCAAGTATTGCTCCTCGACGGTTGCCAATTGTGGGGCAACAGCCCTTGTGCACCGCTGGTGTGATGATTATCCAAAAAAGTTTACTTTTGAGGTTTTAATTTTGATATCCAAGCAACTGTTGAAGGATTGTAAGGAGCTGTTGGGGTCCGTGGCTGGGCAGCTTCGACATCTAGTATGATAGCAGTGACATCAGGTGGTAGAAGCCAGAATTCACTGACATCTGCCATCTTCTTACGTGTCCTTGGTGACCTCTGCTGGAACGTTTCGGGACTGTTTGCTGGTTTAGAGTCTTTAGCTTGACTTTCAGTTTGTAAATGGCATCTGCTGGTGGTATTTCAAAGTTAACCACATCTCTGCTATTACTATGAATGAAACTTTATCCCAGATATCCAACTCTGAAGGAGTGTTAATAGCTTTCAGTGTCCTGTCCCATTTCGTGGTTGGTGTTCCAGAAATGCTCGGCACTGCTGATTTATCCAACTGTTTCAATTTCTTTGATGTTCCTTTAGACGAACTTTTAAGCTTCTCTTTGTTGTGCCAATCTAAACTTTTTTACAAACATTAGTTTATTTGATAGATACAATATTTATTTAACGTATTCACTGTTTTGTCAAGTGGTTTCTTTAACATCTTTTTCAAATTGAATCTGCTGCAGCGGCAAACGTTATATTATGCTTTTTTAAACTCTGGAAACAATTTTGCATTATAATTAAATATTTTATACTTCAAATTGTCTTTTATTGGTTTTAATAAGCTAACTTCTCTCTTCATTGTTTGTTTTTCTCGTTTATTAAATACATTGTAAATTAATTGTCTATCAAATCCATTATTTTGTGCAGCATTGATAACATGCATCAGGGAAAACTCGAATAAACAAGATGAGATAGGGTGGCCACGGGAAATCGAACCCAGGACCTTCCAAAAGTCAGCCTCACACGTAACCGCGAAGCCATTTCGCTCGCTAACAACCTGTATATAAAACTTACCCGGTTGATGAACTGCAACATAAATCTGTACACTAACACTAATGAACACGAGGAAAATTAATGCCTAGCTTAAACACGCCATGCATTTGCATGTAAATGTATTGATATAATATTCGAAATTACCGAGCATATACATTTGATAGAAAAGGGAAAAAAATTGGATATGTTCCATTCACACGACTTTTTCTACCTGTTCCACAAACAAAATATTCTTATTGTATCTGTGTCATGGTAATGAAAGTAAGGTAACAGAAATTGTCTTATTAGTTAGGGGAGGTGCAGGGAATGGCAGTCAATATCGCTTTGTAAGGACATAGCGTGTTCTGCGCTCATAGAACGATTTCAATAGTAATTTCATTGCTGAGTTATAAGTTCACACAAGTGTTTTCTGTAGTTGACAGTTTTCTTATAATTTCGTCCAGAAAATCAAGACATTGTAACTATATTTCACTGTTTTAAATTTGCTCAAACTTTTTATAAAAAAGTAGTGCATCTATTGCATTATTATTAGTATTATTACTATTATTATTATTATTATTTGTCGTAAGACAATTCAATCATCTTCCACCTAGACGGCCGGGCTTCGATCCCAAGCGACCGCATGTGAGATTTGTGGTGGACAAAGTGGCGCTGGGGCGGGTTTTCTCCGGGTACTCCGGTTTCCCCCGCCATCGCATTCCACCGGTGCTCCATCATCATTCATGTATCATCAGTGTCACCGTCGGCGGTGCCATAAGTAATTAAAGCGGGCGTTAAACACTACGAAAAAAAAAACATCTTCCAATATTACTAACAGTGCTTATGCTCGTGAAAAAAATCAGTTAAAGACCCTAAAAGTAATTTAAAGCATTACATTGCAATAACCTCGTAGGCTATACAGTTTGATGTAAATAAAATGTGAACAAGAACGGTGTGGCAATAGCACGATTAATTCTGTCGGCTGCTGCACTTGGTTAGCGCACCTATACGGCAAACAGGAGAGTCAATAATTTAATTTTCAAGATTTCATTTTCAGTTTTCATAATTTTCATAGCTTGTAGAAGGCACTTTCTTTTATTCAACTTCATATCTTTAAGAAATGTTCTAATAAAAGAAGAACGATAAGGTTTAAATGTTTAACTTGTCTATTTTACCTTACTGAATCTTAGTGACCTGCACATGCTGGCAATAACGCTCAGTGCAATTTATATTAATTATGAATTATTAGCACTGCTTAGCTATAACTTAGCATCGTAAATCTATGTTCACGTTTATTGAATACTTCTAATGGCAACATATCAATTCAACCTCTCCTTGGGGCCGGGGGGGAGGGGACTGCAACTCTTAAGTGACCACCAATCCCTGCACCTCCTTGTAAGTAGAAGCGAAATAAAGGTTAAAGTGATAGCAAAAAACTGGTTGCTATGTGACTGAAGTTTCTTTGTTTGTATGGACAGGAGTTGCAAATTCCTGTATGAGAAAAGCATAAGTTTTTCAAAGTTAAAACCAAAAATAAGGAATATCTCAAAAACGACCAACTCCACAAAAAAATGTATACAACATAAATTGTATGTTTTAACGTGCTGTACATTTCTAGTGGTAAGTTTTTGTCTATCTATTACGGTTTAGTAGTTATGCAAAATTCCGTAAAATTAATTCAGAATAAAGTAATATTCAGAGTCTACTTCTATAAAATTCAAGATATAAATTTTATTTGTGAGGTAAATATCTTTAATATGCGACATTTTAATCAAAATCGTTTGCAACATTTTTGAGAGTCAAAATTTTCGAAAAAAGTTCCATGTAAAGGGTAATTGGGATGGGGGGGGGGGTTCTTGAAAATCTTCGTGTCCCATCCTTGAGAGATATCAAACTTAAATACCAAGTTAGATATTTCACGGATTTTCGTTTTTGAGCTATGCTGTCCATAGACACATACAAACACACAGACACACACACGCACACACGGACCTTCTTCCAAAAATGCTTTTTCTCGATTCAGAGGGACCCAAAACATGTATTTCCGGTGAAATCTCGGTATCGAATTTTTGGGTGCAATACAATATCTTCTCTATACACGATGTACATAGTACGTGTAGAGAAATATCTGATGTTAAATAAGAAAAGTGTAGGAAGAAGTAGTATTGGTTACCGGCGGCAAACTATAGATGTGTATAGATTGTACTTTTTATTATTTTTATTTTAAGTTTAGTTTTTTATTATTAATTTACATTATAATAACTCGTTACCTGTTATTTATTTACTCATTACCAGTAATATTTTAAAATTTATAATTTTAATAACAGTTTGTTGTTTATCTCACATTATGCAACTATAAACATATAGTAACCAGAATGTTGCATAAAGCAATAAATTATTTAAAAATAATAATTATAATAAATATAAAATAAATAGCAATGGTATAATAAATTATAATAAATAATGATTAAAATAATAAATAAATAATAAACTAAAATAAAATAAATTGATAAAAGGATAATAATAAATAATTAAGTATATTAATGATAGTATAATAAAGTGATAATTGATATTAATTATAGTTTAAAATAATAATCTAAATTATAAATAATTTTAAATATTAATTGTAATTTTGATAAATATATAAGGCCAAATGCATAATTTAATTTAAGTTATTTAGGTAAAGTTATTAATCCAATAATTGTATATTTATTTTATTTTGTAAAATTTAAACAAAACTGTTTATTTAATAAGGTATGAGTTATTTGCCCCGGGTAAGCAATTAGATATTGGAGTGTAGTATTCAGATTTTATTTAGTACGTGTAGAGAAAGTAAAAATCAAGAATTAGGTAGTCCGGCCAAGGAAAGCGAAACGTGACCTTTCGATATCCAAATATCTCATTGTGAATGCGACTATACGGGCGGTAAGATTAAACATCTGATCCTAGCCTTTAAGACGGTTGACTGTGATGAAGCCATTACATTCACAGTTAGAAGCTTTTACTCCCAAAGGATTCTTCTGCAAGCTTTTTCTTTCATTCACAGAGCGCGCTCCGTTGCACGTTTAAATAAATAAAACACTGCAATCCCCGTTATACCTACCTTACATTTCCTAATTGGTCGTTCTGAAATGAGCGAGAGAGAGAAACGCTGTTTTGCTATCCTTTTGAAGGCAGGGAAAGTGAACACTGCTATTAAAAAGCCAGAGGGAAAGGTTTTCTCGTTCATTCTCTGCTGGGCTTCCGAACATACATCACAGAGTTCAATGAAAACGTATTCTTCATACCTGTTTACACACGTACGTAAATAGCTAACATGCATTGTTTGATTCCTCACATCTGCTACACACGTGTACTTTGTATAAAATATAGTGTTTTACACTCACATGTGTTTCTCTACTTGTACTGCAGACAAAATATTATCATAAAGATACTTCTTCACGACGTTAATCGAGATAAACATTAGCAGAAACTTTCTTCGTGTATGCTTCCTTGTAAGTAGAAGAGAAATAAGAGCACACTAGGCTAAATACGAGGGTTGAGGCAAAAGTCATGGCAACTACTTCTTTACTTTGTCTACAAGTACTCTGTAGAGAGAAGGTATTGTATTGGACCCAAAAATTTGATACCGAGGTTTCACCGGAAATACATGTTTTGGGTCTACCTGAATCCAAAAAAAAAAAAAAAAAAAAAACATATTTAGAAAAATGTCTGTGTATATGTCTGTGGGCAGCATAGCTCAAAAATGAAAAGAGCGTTAAATACTAAACTTGGTACATAAGTTTTGTATCTTCCAAAGATGCGACTCAAAGATTTTCAAGAAAATCCCCCACCTCAAACTACCCTTTACCTGGAACTTTTTTCGAAAATTTTGATTTTCTCAAAAATGGTTCTAACGATTTTGATTAAAATGTCGTATATTAAAGATATTTACCTGACAAATAAAATTTATATCTTGAATCTTCTGGGAATAGCCTCTGAATACTACTTTATTTTGGACGAATTTTACGGAATTTTGCATATACTTCCAAACCAAAAAACTTACCACACAAAAATGTAGAGCACATTAAAACACATTTTTGTTATATACATTTTTTCTCGTGCAGTTGATCGTTTTTGAGATATTCCTTGTTTCTGGTTTCAGCTTTAAAAAACTAATACTATTCTCATACAGGAATTTGTCAACTCCTGCCCAGATATACAAACAAAGGAACTGCAGTCACTTAGCAACCAGCTTTTGACTATCACTTTAACCTATGGTACTCCCTTATTTCGCTTCTACTTACAACGAAGCAAGTGATAAGTCTATTTCTGCTAATTTTTTCTTGATTAGTATGAAGTAAATAGAAGCATGTGGTTTTAACAATAATTTGTTGTAGAGGTGTAGAGAAAGTCATGTGAGTGTAACACATTAGATTTTTTCTTGTACATATGTGTGTGCATCTCAAACGTATGTGTCGTGTGGAAGCTCTGCAGACATAGTGTGTATGCAGAACAACAGATTGCTCTGTGATAGCTGGTAGTAGCGCAGCGAGGGCTGTGAAATCAGTCAGTTGGTGAGTGTCGTGTAAGAAGGAAGTAACCCGTGCTTATATTAAAATAGCCGTTCTCCGAGGGAGAAATGCGATGGAATGTCAGTGAATTAGTGGAAGCCCTTGGAAATAATGCCCTACCATACCGTACAGTAGCACGGTGGGTAGGAAGGTTTCACCAAGGACGCGTGTCAACCAACGTTCAGGACGACCTGTCCCACATCGTTGGCAGCGTGTAGTGACAGTAGCAGGGCACTACTTTGAGGGCCTTTAGGCCCAGCTTTGTCATGTCAACTGTATGTGTACTGTGTTGCCATGCTTTTGCACCGAGAAGACCATATTGCCATAATAAATTAGTGTGTTACGATATTCAGTGCTATTCATTGTCCACACATATAATTAATACCTTGTCCTTTCGTCTGAATATGTCACATTTTCCAACCGGACTGGTATCTTCAAGAAAATAAATAGCTGCCATGACTTTTGCCCCAACTCTCATATATAGTAAAATCTTTTAAAATCTGGTCGCTATGTAAAAACATTTGAAATTTGGTTCTCTTTACATAGCCAGACATAAAAGAGATATGCAACCAATGAGAACTTCCCGTTTGAGAAAAGTATGAAGGCCATTCAGAAAGTGACAGACGAAAGATATCAAAACAAAACTGTAGTACGTTGCTCTAGTTCTCAGTGTCATTTATTGTCACGTGGTACCAGTTAATCAATGCAGGAGCTATATTTATTACTTTTTTACTTTCTCTACACGTACTATTTACACAGTGTATAGAGACGGTATTGTAATGCACCCAAAAATTCGATACCGAGATTTCACTAAAAATATATGTTTTGAGACCCCCTGAATCCAAAAAAAAGCATTTATAGAAAAATGTCCGTGTGTTGTGAGTGTGTGTGTCTGTGGGCAGCATAATTCAAAAACGAAAAGTCGGTAAAATACCAAACTTGGTAATTAAGTGTAGTATCTTCCAGGGAAGCGACAAAAAGATTTTGAAAAAAATCCCTCCTCTCCAAACTACCCTTTACATGGAACTTTTTTTTTCGAAAATTTTCATTTTCTCAAAAACGGCTTTAACGATTTTGATTAAAATATCGTATATGATAGATATTTACTTGACAAATAAAATGTATATTTTGAATATTCTGGGAATAGCCTCTGAAGACTACTTTATTCTGGATGAATTTTACGAAATTTTGCAAAACTGCTAATCCGTAAGAGATAGACAAAAACTTACAATACAAAAAATGTAGAGCACCTTAAAACACACAATTTATCTTATATACATTTTTTTTTCGTGGGATTGATCGTTTTTAAGATATTCCTTGTTTTTGGTTTCAGCTTTAAAAAACTCGATTATCATGAAGTAAATACAAGCATAGGCTTTTTAACAGTAATTTGTTGCAGAGATGTAGAGAAAGTGATGTGATGCAACATGTCACTTTCTGTTGTTTCGCCGCACGAAGCTAAAGCTTGAAGTCCTCGTGCATGTGTATGAAACCCAAATGCTGTAAAGAATAACACTGCAGCAAATCTTGGGCTGAGAGTGCACTCTCAGCCGACGTAAAACAACGGCCACGATGATGCTTAAATCTTGACGGCGGATGAAAGGAACTGCGTTCTGAAACTAACAGTTGGCACGTGCCAGGATCTGGCAAAGCTGTGACTGCAATATCACAGTGGTGCAGTTCTCCTCTATTGTATCTATAGAAGACATCGGTGTTTCTGTGATAGCATACACAAGAGAGCTAAAACATCAGATGTGATCCATTCACATGACTTTCTCTACATCTCTGCAACAAATTATTGTTAAAAAGCTAATACTTTTATTTACTTAATACTAATCGAGAAAAAATTAGCAGAAATAGTCTTATTACTTGGTTCCTTGTAAGTAGAAGCAAAATAAGGGAGTACCATAGGTTAAAGTGACAGTCAAAAGCTGGTTGCTATGTGACTGAAGTTTTTTAAAGCTGAAACCAAAAAACCAGGAATATCTAAAAAATGATCAACTCCACGAAAAATATTTATAAAACATAAATTGTGTGTTTCAATGTACCCTACATTTTTTGTATGGTAAGTTCTTGTCTATCTCTTACGGTTTAGCAGTTATGCAAAATTCCGTAAAATTCATCCAGAATAAAGTAGTTTTCAGAGGCTATTCAGAGAAAATTCAAGACAGACATATTATTTGTTAGGTAAATATCTTTAATATACGATATTTTAATCAAAATCGTTAGAGCCATTTTTAAGGAAATTAAAATGTTCGTCAAAGGTTCCATGTAAAGGGTAGTTGAGGGTGGGGGGATTTTCTTGAAAATCTTCGTGTCACATCCTTGTAAGATACCAAACTTAAATACCAAGTTTGGTATTTAATGGTATTTTCGCTGTTGACCTATGCTATCCAAAGTCGCACACACACAGATACACGGACCTTTTTCCAAAAATGCTTTTTTTGGATTCAGGGGAACCCAAAATATGTATTTCCGGTGAAATCTCAGTATGGAATTTTTGGGTGCATTACAATATCTTCTCTATACACTGTAAACAAAGTAATAATCTGATGTGTTCCTTTCACATGACTTTCTCTAGCAGTTACACCAACAACTATCCTTAAAAGGTATTCTTTTATGTATATGCTAATCCAGGAAAACATTAGCAGGAATTGTCTTATTGCTTGATACTTTGTAAATATAAGGGAATACACTAGACTAAAGTGATAATCAACTCCTTTAAAACCTATGGCAAACAACTGAAGTTCGACTCGCCTTGTCAAATAAGCGAGATCAGACGAACCACCACTTTCGTTTTCAGAAAAGTGTAGTTTACAATTGAAACCAATAGGAAGGAATATTTTAAAAAAAATAGTATATGTCATAAATTATGTGTTTTAACGAGTTCTACATTTTTGTCTATCTCTTAAGGTTTAACTGTTATACACAATTCTGCAAAACTCATCCTGAATAAAGTTCTTTTCAGAAGCTATTCCAGAAAATTCAAAATAAACATTTTATTTTCTATGTAAATATTTTTAATATATGGTATTTTAATGCGAATCGATGGAGCCATTTTTGAGAAAATCAACGTTTTCAAACGTTTTCCATGTAGAGGGTAGTTTTGAGCGGGGAAATTTCTGAAAATCATCATTTCGCAGCATTGGAACATACAAAGCTTAAATGCCAAAAATGCCTTTTTGGAAAAAGGTCCGTGTGTGTGGTCAGTATAGCTCAAAAACGAAAAGACCGTTAAATACCAAACTTGGTATTTAAATTTGGTATCTTCCAAGGATGCGACACAAGATTTTTAAAAACAATCCCTCCAAACTACGCCTTACAGTGAAAAAAATTAGAAACTTTTTATTTTCTCAAAAATGGCTCTAAAGATTTTGGTTAAAATGTGTTATATTTACATGCAAAATAAAATGTATATCTTGAATTTTCTGGGAATAACCTGTAATGACCTCTTTATTCTGGATGATTCTTATTGAATGTTTCATATCTGGTAAACCGTAAGAGATAAACAAAGCTTACAACACAAAACATATAGGTTAGAATAAAACACACAATTTATGTCATATATATTTTTCCGTGGAGTTATTCGTTTTTGAGATATCCTTCGTTATTGGTTTCAGCTTTGAAAAACTTATACTTCTCTCAAACAGGAATTTATCAACTCCTGTCCATACAAACAAAGGAACTTCAATCACATAGCAACCAGCTTTTGGCTACCTCTTTAACCTATGATACTCCCTTATTTCGCTTCTACTTACAAGGAAGCAAGTAACAAGACTATTTCTGTTAATTTTTCTCAATTAGCATGAAGTAAATGAAAGCATAAATTTTTAAAAATAAATATTTGTAGAGATGTAGAGAAAGTACTGTGAATGGAACATCAGATTTTTAGACCTTCCAAACTGTCGTTTCAGAGTATAATAAGATTTTTATTAGAGTTGATTTATATGCTGTAGAAATAATTTTAAATATATGCTAAAACCTACTTAATTTAATAGATATCTGGCATGTCAAGTATAAGGGTCTTTCCGTGAAGGTTTGGTATGGAGATTAGGTGTTTTAGATGACTAATCTACTAATTTAGGTTTCAGTTTAGTAACCTAAAGCAGTGTTTTTCATGTTTGCAGGTATTTTTTAACGCAGCAGTTAAGGATAAGAGATTTGATAAGATACGGGTGACCGTGTATAGAATTTCTAAGCTATATAAGACTTTTCCAGAACTCGGCAGATTGCAGAAAGTGCTGCATGTGACTTTGAAGGCACGTGTTATGTGAGGCGCCCTTAAGGGACCAAACTTTATCGATCTTGGGAGGTCACATCCTTTCCAAGTCTGGTTTTACCTCCACGTACGTGAGTCCGAAAGTGGTGGTCAGCCTGCGTTTCAGTCTGATAAGCTTCTCTGTTCATACCTGATAGCCAGGTCTCCTCTGTTGTGTGGGGGTAGCGTGAGACCCTCGCATTCAACAGGTCCCGGCTTCGAATCTCGGTTTGGATGAACTACACGGACTGTTTCGTTCATGACACCTGATCGTACTAAGTGGCCAATCCAGCACATTGACGTGTAAAATTCCAACCAATCGGAACTCATCTCTGCGTTTTAATTATTTTTATCACACTCACGTGCATTTTTACTTTCTCTACACGTACTATGTGCATAGTGTACAGAGAAGGTATTGTAATGCACCCAAAAATTCTCTACCGAGGTTTCACCGGAAATACATGTTTTGGATCCCCCTGAATAAAAAAAAAGCATTTTTAGAAAAAGGTCCGGTGTGGCTGTGGACAGAATAACTCAAAAGAAAAAGGCAGTTAAATACTAAACTGGATATTAAAGTTTGTTATCTTCCAAGGATGCAACACGAAGATTATCAAGAAAATCTCCCCATCCCCAACTACCCTTTACATGGAACTTTTAACAAAAAATAATTTTCTCAAAATCCACCCTGTATACATGATCATGTGTAGAGCACTGTCTTCAGCCATAAAAATGTACTCCAGTCTGTGGTCGGGGAGCAGAAGGAACGTATTGCACTGCTGTACATGATCTGAAGGCGATGGATTTTCTGGGGCCTAAAAGTCCTTTTGCTGGTCCCATGAGATGCTTGTTCGCCATAAAAGGAACTCATTCCATGAGATAAAGAAAAAGTTGTGAACGTTTTACACCCAACCCTGCTGCCTGGCGGTAGAATCTAGGACTACAAGACAATTGATCGCAGAAGACCTCTCGTTCATGCTAAGAGCGATAAGAACACACTCTCAAAATGATTTCAATAAATATTAAAATATATTTTGCACGTTTTTCTTAAATTTATGATAATATTTAACCTGCTTTTACGGCATATCTGAAAATCTTAAACTATATATATATATATATATATATATATATATATATATATATATATATATATATATATACCGGGTGTTAATGAACTATACCGAAATATTTTCACAGAATATGTAGATTACTTAAATAAGTAATTTGAGATAGGAGACTTATGGTCTGTTTATTGAAATATCGAAGTAACGGCTATAAGTTACTGAAGTGCCAGTACGCCACTGGCTAATTTATCAGCCCTTCGAGAGCATAACACGAAAAACGAAGGGACATATTACAGTGTACCTCTCTAGCGTAGTGGTTATGATACTGGCTTTAGAGTGAAAGATAGTTTCTGAGTTCGGGTCTCGTTCACGTATCGCGGCACTTCGTCTGGAATGAAAAAAATAATAATAAAAAAACATTTACTCAATGACAGGAATTGAACTCATGACCTTTGGGATAGTAGCTTCCCCCGTTACGCATTAAGCCACCAGAGCAGTTAAAAAAAAAGACCCCTCCAAAGTAGGTTACCTCAAGAACGTAGTTATTGAAGCTCAGTGTCGCACTGTCAAGTGATTAGTTCGAGGTTTTACAGATTTTTGCGACATTAAATCTTGAGAACTCTAGTAACGAACTGCTATAAATCGATATTTCTATACTCGGGCAGCAGTTTTAAAGACATTGTAAGCCATTTTTTCAACCTGCTTTGCTTTAACACCGACTTATCAGCACCTGATACCCACACGTTTAACGTTATGTGTATCCGGGCATCGCAGATCTCAAATTACTTATATCAGTCACGTGCACAATCTCGCAAATTAAGCTACAATTTATATATAGTAGCTTAACGTCCTTTAACCTGGTTTGTCATATCGGACGATGAATGAAATGTGAAATGATCTCGGGGTCCATGGAGCATAAAGTTACTCGACATTCGTCTTGTCAGAATAAGGGAAAACCCCGAAAAAACCTTATCCGCCAACTCACTCTAAGCGAGATTCGAACTCACGACCTTTTGAATGCGAGGCAAAAACGCTACCACCACACTACCCAGACGGGCACTCCCGTTATTGCATGTTATTCGTTATGAATAGTTTATGTTTTATTTTTATTCTTCCATGCAAATTAAAATTAATGATAATATAATACCAAATAATAAATAGTAACACCGTGAAACAATACGAGCTCTTATGCATTATTTTGGTTACACCGCCATAATATTTTAAGTCTACAGTAAGTCTAATCTCTAATATTAAACAATAACAACATACTACACAATTAGAAAACTAGATATTGCGGATATTGATAGACGAAATATATATTTACTTTCTCTGTACGTACTATGTACATAGTGTATAGAGAAGGTATTGCACTTCACCAAAAAATTCGATACCGAGATTTCACCAGAAATATATGTTATAGGGTCCCCAGTATCCAAAAAAAACTATTTTCAGTAAAAGGTCCATGTGTGTGTGTGTGTGTGTGTGTGTGTGTGTGTGTCCGTGTGTCTGTGAACACGATAACTCAAAACGAAAATTCGGTAAAATACCAAACTTGGTATTTAAGTTTAGTATCTTCTAGGGGTGCTACACGAAGATTTTGAGAAAAATCCCCCACCCCAAACTACCCTTTACATGGAACTTTTTTGAAAATTTTGATTTGCTAAAATATGGCTCTAACGATTTTGATTAAAACTCATATATTAAAGATATTTACCTGACAAATAAAATGTATATTTTGTATTTTCTGGGAATAGCCTCTGAAGAGTACTTTATTTGGATGAATTTTGCATAACTACTAAACCGTAAGAGAGGGACAAAAACTTAGCACACACAAAACGTAGAGCCCGTTAAAACACACTATTTATGTCATATACATTTTTTTCGTGGAGTTGATCGTTTCTGAGATATTCCTTTTTCTTGGTTTCAGCTTTGAAAAACTTATACTTTTCTCATACAGGAATTTGTCAACTCCTGTCCATACAAACAAAGGAACATCAGTCACCTAGTAACCAGCTTTTGGATTTCACTTTAACCAATGGTACTCCCTTATTTCGATTCTACTTACAATAAAGCAAGAAATAAGACTATTTCTCCAAAATGATCTCGATTAACATGAAATAAATAAAAGACAAGGTTATTACAATAATTTGTTACAGAGATATAGAGAAAGTCATGTGAATGGAACACATCAGATTTTTAATTACTTATGAATCTAAGCGGTTGTTTTACTCTCTAAACATAAAGGAATAAGAATCATTTTACATAAAACATAATTGAAGTGGAAAGCAAGTTAACTTTTTCCGTGTGTTTACACAGCTCTTTACCTTCTCTGATCCTAGTACAAGCCTGGGAATTGCGCGATACCTTCACCATTTATGCTGATATAAAGATAAGAGCGCAGGTCGTTTTCGCTTATAATGTCACTGACCGGTGTATAATTGGTTTTATCCCGTGGAGTTCGCAATTTTTATAACGCAGGAAGTGTATCTGCACACGCGAAGTGCGGTGATGTTAGACACCTGGTAGTAGATAGAAAAGATATTTTAAACCAGCTAGAAATTCAGTTCCAATATTTCACCATAAATAAATCTGACTTCTAGAATTTAGACTCCTCTGAATAAATAAAATAAATAAATTAAAAAAGCAAAACAAACTTTTAGATAAAAGTTTGCGCACACGCGCGCGTGCGAGTATGTTTCTATACACTTCATTACTCAAAAACGAAAAAGTCGGTTAAATACCAAAGCTAAATATCAAGTTTAAGACTTTTCAAGTGTGCGATTTTAAAGAAAATCCATTCACCCGATGTTCACATTGAACATTATTCTCATATAATTGGTTTTTTTCAAAAATGACCCTAATGATTTTAAGATATTTTTACTTTCTCTAACGTACTACGTATATAATGCATAGAGAAGGTATTGCATTTCACCAAAAAATCCGATATCGAGATTTCACCGGAAATATAAGTTTTAAGATCTTCTGAATCCAAAAAAAAATATTTTCAGAAAAAGGTACCTGTGTGTCCGTGTGTCCTGTGGACACGATAACTAAAATACGAAAAGTCGGTAAAATACCAAACTTGTAATTGAAGTTTAGTATCTCCCAGGGATGCGACACGAAGATTCCGAGAAAAAAACACTCCACCCCAAACTACCTTATACATGGAACTTTTTCGAAAACTTTGATTTTCTCAAAAATGGGTCTCACGAATTTGATTAAAGTATTGTATATTAAAGATATTGACCTGACAAATAAAATGTATATTTTGAATTTTCTGTGAATAGCCTCTGAAGACTGCTTTATTTTGGGTGAACTTTATTTTGCATAACTGGTAAACCGTAAGAGATGGACAAAAACTTATCACACAATAAATGCAGAGCACATTAAAACACACAATTTATGTTGTATAAATTTTTTCGTGGTATTGATCGTTTTTGAGAAATTCCCTGCTTTTAGTTTCAGCTATAAAAACATACTTCTCTCATACAGGAATTTGTCAACTACTGTCCATACAAACAAAGGAACTGCAGTCACATAGCAACCAGCTTTTGACTATGGTACTCCCTTATTTCCCTTCTACTTATAAGGAAGCAAGTAATAAGACTATTTCTGCTAATTTTTTCTCGATTAGCCTGAGATAAATAAAAGCACAAGCTATTTAACAATAATTCGTTGCAGAGATGTATAGAAAGGCATGTGAATGGAACACATCAGATTATTATATTAAGTAAAATACATATCGTGATTTTCCTGGGAATAGTCTCTCAAGTCGTGTTTATTGTGAATGACTTTTGAATAACTGGTAAACCATAAAAGATATAGAAAATGTTAATACACAAAAAAGGTAGATACCAAAGACAATTTATGTCAAATGCCATTTTATGAACTTCACCTAGTTATTTCTTTCTTTTTTGAAATGTTTATTTTTCTTTCTCCAAGTCAAGCAAACATAATGGACTGTCAATACATCTTAAAGCGACCAGCTCTTGAAAGATTCACCCTTTAATCCAGTGTATTCCCTTATTCCCGCTTATCTACACAAGGAAGTATTTCAGCAAACGTTTATATCTATATACTTGAGGTAGGTGAAATATAACCTTTTGAAAGATTAATTTGTTGCAGAATAGATAGAGAATACTATGTGTATGTAATATGCCAGGTATTTTATTACGTTTATCCTTTATGTTTTTACTTTCTCTACAGGTACTATGTACAGAGTGTATAGAAAAGGTATTGTAAGGCACCAAAAAGTCGATATCGAGATTTCACCGTAAATACATGTTTTGGGACCCCCTGAATCCAAAAATCATTTTCAGAAACAGGTCCGTGAGTGTGTGTGTGTATCTGTCTGACTTTGTGTGTGTGTGTGTGTGTGTGTGTATCTGTGGACAGCATAGCTCAAAAAGGAAAAGACGGTTAAATACCAAACTTGGTATTTAAGTTTGGTATCTTCCAAGGATGCAACACGAAGACTTTCCCTAACTATCTTTTACATGGAAAAATGTTTCGATAATTTTTTTTTTCTTAAAAATGGCTCTAACGATTTTAATTAAAATTCCACATATTAAAGCCATTTCTATCGAAAATAAAATGTATATCTTGAATTTTCTGCAAATAGCTTCTAAAGACCTGATTATTCTGAATGAATTTTGCTTAATTTGGCATAATTTTAAACCGTAAGATATAGAAAAAAACTTACTATATAAAAATGTAATTCTCGTCAAAACACACAATTTATGTCCTTTACGTTTTTGTTGTGATGGTAACCGTTTCCGAGATATTCCTTGTTATAGGTTTCAATTGTGAAGTACTTATACTTTTCTCAGACGGAAGTATCCGTTTTTCTTTTGTTCTACTACTGGCCAAGAAAAGAAGCGGTTTTCAATGATAATCGCATAACGATAGCTTTTAAAATATTTGACTGTCACTTTAGCCTAGAGTATTCCCTTAGTTCCATCCCACGTATTAGGAACTAGGTATTAAAGTCTGCTAATGTTTATCTCAATTAGCATGGTGTTGCAAGAAGAATTATCTTTTGTTAGAAGTTTGTTTGAGAGTAGCTAGAGAAGGTCATGTGAGTGTAACACATCAGATTTTTCTTTCTATCATATAGATTTTTATAAGCATTTGTTTTCTTAGTGTCGTTTTAGGTGTGTGTTTATATAAGTTATATTTAAATAAGAAAAAAGTGAGTTTGAGTATATATATACAGGATGTTTCAGAAATACTTTTACAAACTTGGTTCCTCACACCAAAAGAAGGAAAAAAGTTCATATGAACACATGTCCCATAGTCCTTGGTAGATGGCGAAGTGTTGCCATGGAGACTTGTTTACGTTTGTAATTAGTCTGTCATCAATTTTAGTGCACGTGTTTCGTTCCAACATGGCTGGATAATCATTTCGTGTACAGGCGGACATGATTTTTATGTATGGTAATGGACGCGAAGATGCACGGCTCTATAAGATGGAGTTTCCAGACCGGGTCATCCAACCTTTGTCGCTGTTTAACGAGACAGGAACCGTTGCAAATTTTAGTCACATTGTTAGAGATGCACTGACTGGATAGGCAGAAGAGGACCAGTTCCATGGTCTGCAAGTTCTCCCGATTTCAATCCTACGGATTTTTACCTCTGGAGGCATCTTAAACCTTTGGTTTATGGAGCAGCCATCCCGGATGCAGAAACGCTTCATCAACGTGTCATGGAAGCCTGCGACACCATCCGGGAGTTTTTGAATAGGGTGCGACATTCCATGACTCTAAGAGTACAGGCATGCATAGAAGCAAGAGCAGGACATTTCGAGCATTTATTATGAATTCTGTGTTTTAAGTGTACCACTGAGTTGAACACACCCTAACAAGAAAACAAAGGATTATGGGTCATGTGTTCATATGAACTTTTTTACTTTCTCTATATGCGCTATGTACCTAGTATATAGACAAGATATTGCACTCCACCCCAAATTTCGATACCGAGATTTCACCGGAAATATATGTTTTAAGGTCCCTTTTAACTAGAAAAAGGTCCGTGTGTGTGTGTGTCCGTGTGTCCGCGTGACTGTGAACACAACTCAAAAACGAAAAGTCGGTAAAATACCAAACTTGGTATTTAAGTTTAGTATCTTTCAGTGATGCGACACGAAGATTTAGAATAATCACCCACCCCAAACTACCCTTTACATGGCACTTTTTTTCAAAAATTTTGATTTTTTCAAAAATGGCTATAACGATTTTGATTAAAATATCGTATATTAAAGCTAATTACCTGACAAATAAAATGTATATTTCGAATTTCTGGGAATAGGCTCTGAAGAGTGCTTTATTCTGGATGTATTTTACAGAATTTTGAATAACCACTAAACCGTAATAGATGGACAAAAACTTACTACACGCAAAATGTAGAGCACATTAAAACACACACAAATTATGTTATATACATGTTTTTCTTGGAGTTCATCGTTTTTGAACCATTCCTTGTTTTTGGTTTCTGCTATGAAAAACTTATACTTTTTTCATACAGGGATTTGTCAAATCCTGTCCATACAAACAAAGGAACTTCATTGACATATCAACCAGATTTTGACTATCACTTTAACCTATGGTACTCCCTTATTTCGCTTCTACTTACAAGGAAGCAAGTAAAAAGACTATTTCTGCTAATTTTTTCTGATTGGCATGAAGTAAAAGGAAGTATAAGCTTTTTAGGAACAATTTTTTGCAGGGATATAGAGAAAGTCATGTTAATGGTACACATCAGATTTTTCCTTCTTGTGGTGTAAGGAACCATACCCGAACTGTGTAAAAAACATTCTGTATATATATATATGTTTAATTGGTATGCCTTTCTGCACAGACTATCGTGAAAATATAGACTCATACCACAAACTTAAGAGTATCTGAAGCTTCAGGACGTAACGAATTTTACAACTTGAGAGCAATCGGTAATGCGATCTTCAGTGTGTGTGTGTGTGTGCTACCCTACCACAACAGAAATTATTTTAGTTCCCTAACGCCACCAAAGTAACTTTTGCACATACGCCTACTGTTACACTGGCCCGCAACACATTAGAGCTGAAGAAGTTGCCTCTCTTCCCTGGTCAGTAAACGCTGGTCTTTCAAGTCTCCGATTCTTCTTGGTTGGATTAAAACAATTTTTACTTTCTCTACACATACTACGCACATAGAGTATAGAGAAAGTATTGTATTGCACCCAAAAATTCGACACCGAGATTTCACCGGAAATACATGTTTTGAGACTCGCTGAATAAAAGACAGACAGAGAGACAGACAGACACACGGACATTTTTCTAAAAATGCTTTTTTTTTTATTCAGGGGGTCTCAAAACATATATTTCCAGTGAAATCTCGGTATCAACTTTTGGGTGCAATACTATACGTTCTCTATATACTATAAATATAGTACGTTTAGAGAAATTAAAAAATGACTCCTAGTTCTGAAGACTGATGATAAAGCGTGCTGTAGCGGAACTGAATGGCATGGCACGAGGAACAAGGAAGAAGTTTAAGAGAATGGTAAGCTCCGAGACGCTTTCTGAAGGATGCTGCAAGTCTCACAATGGCGTCAGTCCTCTTTTCTCCTCTTCTGAGTCAATATTGTAAGAGAAACTGCCACAAAAGCTGCAGCTCTCAAATGCACTCTTCCATCTTATCATGGTTCTTAGGAAGTATTTTTCCAAAAGAAGATATTGGACGTATTCCCCATTGGTATCTTCCATCCTAAACATATGACCTACACATTTTTTTTTCACTCGACATCTTTCCAGTCTCTGTCAGTTATTGCTTCAGCTCAATATCAAGGATAGAAAATCCTGATGTGTCACAATCACATGCCTTTCTCTACCACGTATATCATCACGTAATCACTTATATATTAGTTGTATGCACGGTACGGAAAACAATTTGATTTTTTTCCGATTTATTTATATATTAATAATATTCTTATTACCTGTATAACAAAAGAATGCACTTGTTTGGGGAGATGTAGCATGTGCGGCAGTCCGTCATTGTCGTTGATATTGTAGTCTCGGGAACTCTCGGCTTGGACCCTCGCTGTAGTAATTGTTTAAACGTTTTTTTTACATAAGTTTAAATTTGCCGCTGGATCTGTAACGTTGGTCACGCTTACAGTTAGCGAAACTGGAATTAATGTTTAGCGCCGAACTTTATTGTTGAGGCAGTTTTAAGCTTATTCTCCGCGGTGAAGTTGTTTATATTTTATTCCACAACTCGGCCGCATTTCACATTAAGTGATTGCTAGCCACTGAGTATAAGAATCTCAATCCCCTTGCTTGGACAGTAGGACATTTTAGGAGACAATGAATTTAATAATAATTTTGTATTTAAAACTTTTATTTGTATAGATTATTGTATCAATGCGACTTGAACTGGTTTCTTTTACAGAAAACTGTGCCCAACATCTGCTTTATGGCATGTGCCTACATAAATTATTGATGATAGTTAATAGAACACATTATTTTATGCACAATTACTATAATATTGATCTCGATTTCTGAGACGAACTCTCAGCGTCTGCAGCTACGCCTTCACTATTCAGAGACTGTGTACCGGAGCTTTATAACATAACATAAAGTTGAAGATCATTGTTTGTAGTATGTAATCTGTGCATCACCATGGGGACGACACATTTCCTTGTTCCCACATTTCGTGAAATACATATACAATATACATTTTTATATGCTCCGAGTAACTAAAATTAATACATTTGAATAATGTACATAATAATGTTCGTACAAATAACTAACTGTTCTAAATTAGTCATTTGTTAACCTTTGTTCTTATCCTTAGTTACATACTTAAATGAATTACAGCATCCGGTATCTCGATCTCGTTTGTTCTCCTTCTTCTCCTCCTCCCGTATTATATGTTTATTTAAGTTTTATATACTTTCCTAAATACAAATTCTTAACTATTTTATACATGAAAATGAGTTATTTTTATTACATAACATTGGCTATGCTATTTTCGTTAAACACGCCATTTTAAGCAGTTTTCGTATTATCGTGAAGCGATGACGTCACGTTGCAATTTCTTCACATACATTTCTTTGGCTTATTAATTTTTACTTTCTCTATACCAACTATGTACATAGTGTATACAGAAGGTATTGCATTGTACCCAAAAATTCGATACCGAGATTTCACCAGAAATACATGATTTGAGACTCCCTGAATCAAAAAAAAAAAAAAAAAAAAAAAAAGCATTTTTAGAAAAATGTCCGTATGTGTGTCTGTCTGTGTGTATGGGTGTGTGTCTGTGGGCAGCATAGCTCAAAAACGAAAAGACCGTTAAACCCCAAACTTGGTATTTAAGTTTGGTATCTTCCAAGCATGCGGCACGAAGATTTTCAAGAAAATCCCCCTACCCCAAACTACCTTTTACATGGAAAATTGTTTGAAATTGTTTATGTTCTTAAAAATGGCTCTAACGATTTTGATGAAAATATCGTATATTAAAGATGTTTACTTGACAAATAAAATGTATATGTTGAATATTTTGGGAATAGCCCTGAAGACTACTTTATTCTGGATGAATTTTACGAAATGGTGCATAACTGCTAAACCGTAAGAGACGGGGAAAATCTTCCTTAACAGAAAATGTAGCTCATGATAAAATACGCAATTTATGTCAGTTACATATTTTTCGTGGAGTTGATCATTTTTAAGATATTCCTGGTTTTCGTTTTAGCTTTGAAAAACTTTTACTTTTCTCATACAGGGATTTCTTAACCCCTGTCCATACAAACAAAGGCATTTCAGTTACATAGCAACCAGCTTTTGGCTACATTTTAGCCTATGAAACTCCCTCATTTCGCTTCTACTTACAAGGAAGTAAGTAATGAGACTATTTCTGCTAATTAACTTGAAGTAAATAGAAGCCTATGTTTTTAACTACAATTTGTTGCAGAGATATAGAGAAAGTCATGTGAATGGAACACATGAAATTTTTAAAACTGTTTTAGGACAGTATAGTTTTATTTTTAGTTGCCTAGATTGCTTCAGAGAAGGCAGGAATATAGTGCAGTACAGTGACCATCAAAACATCAGCACAGCGTACGTAAACAGGAATAAACTAAAAGATCTACAATAGGTTAACCTTGCTGTTTCCTTTATCACTAATGAATATTGATATTCTACTTTTTGACCGCATGACAACGCGCGGCGGTGTTTGCATTTTGACTTAATCCCGCCCCCTGTAAGATACTCAACTGTTGCATTCTAGTATTGCCGAACTATACTGGCCTTGCACCGGGAGTGATGACGTAACACCGCTTATCTGTTTGTGTTTACGCAAGCTTCAACTGGTGGTTTCACCACTCGCCTCTCACCTAGACAGCCCGGATTAGATCCCAAGCGACCGCATGTGAGATTTGTGGTGGACAAAGCGGCACAGGGGCGGGTTTTCTCCGGGTTTCCCCGCCATCACATTACACCATTAATTACATGTATCACCAGTGACATCGTATGGGGTGCCACGAGAAGTACAAGCGGGCGCTCAACACTACAAAAATCTCATGGCCGTCTGCATTCATTCTTCAGACAGGTAACGTACATCTGCGGGTTGCCAGATACACTCACGTAGCTTTCGGTCGCTGTTTTACAGCAAATTTGTTACAAAAGATTACTCTGTTTCCTACACAATGCTAATCGAGATAAACATTAGCAGAATGCTCTTGTTACTTAGTAGAAGGGAACTAAAGGAATGCACTATGCTAAAGCGATAGTCAAATGTTCTAACAGCTGTTCCATGTGATTGTCATTACAATTCTATTATTTCCTTGGCCAGATGTAAAACAATTGAGAAAAGTAAAAATATTTTAAATTCAAAACAATAACAAGGGATATCTCGGAAACGTTTACCTCCACAACAAAAGTGTAAAGGGCATGAATTGTGTGTTTTGACGAGATCTACATTTTAGTGCAGTCAGTTATTGTGAAGCTCTTATGGTTTAACAGTTATGTAATCTTCATACAGAATGATGAAGTCTTCAAGGTTATTCACAGAGAAATCAAGATATGCATTTTATATAATGTAAATATCTGTAATATGCATCTTTTACTAAAAATCGTTAAAGCCATTTTTGAGAAAAACAATTTGAGGTGGGGGGATTTTCTTGAAAATTAGCCACACACAAACTGACCAAGTACATATGCGCTAGAGGAAACAACAATGAATCATCGACCAACTAGAAAGAAATATCTGGGTAGACTCCCTAAGAGGAAAACGGATGATAGAGATTCTAACATCTAATCCTTGAAAGGCCAAAAAGAAATTTTATTTATCTTCAAATATCTTAAATATGTTGTATATAAACCTTAATTGTTGGGGTCATTTTTGAGAAAATAAAAATGTTTAAACGATTATATAGATAGTGTATTTAGAGTTTTGGGGTATTTTCCTTACATCTACGTGCCGCGCCATTTGCTTCGTTACTTTCTCTACGCGTACTATGTACATAGTGTATAGAGAAGGTATTGTAATGCACCCAAAAATTCTATATCGAGAATTCACCGGAAATATATGTTTTGGATCCCCCTGAATCCAAAAAAAAGCACATCTGGAAAAAAGTCCTGTATGTGTGTGTATCTGTGTATGTGTGTGTGTGTGGACAGTATAGCTCAAAAACGAAAACAGCGTTAAACACCAAGGATGCGACATGTTGATTTTCAAGAAAATCCCCCCGCCCCCAACTACCCTTTACATGAAACGTTTTTCCAAAATTTTGATTTTCTCAAAAATGTTTCTAACAATTTTGATTAAAATATTGTATATTAAAGATATTTACCTGACAAATAAAATGCATATCTTGAATTTTCTGGTAATAACCTCTGAAGACTACTTTATTCTGGATGAATTTTCCGGAATTTTGCATAACTGCTAAACCGTAAGAGATGGACAAAAATTTACCACACAAAAAATATAGAGCACATTAAAACACACAATTATGTTATATACATTTTTGTTCGTGGAATTGGTCGTTTTTGAGATGTTCTTTGATTTCGATATCACCTTTAAAAAACTTATATTTTTGTTATACAGGAATTTGTCAACTCGTGTCCATACAAACAAAGGAACTTCAGTCACATAACAACCAGCCATTGACTATCACTTTGGGCTATGGTACTCTCTTATTTTCCATTATCATCCGTGTGACTATCACAGAATTCAATGCAATTCCGTTGCCATTATTAATTAAAGAGTGCGAAATACCATCCGGTTAAGAGTTATTCTGTTGTAAATATTACTTATTGACAGATCGCGTCTAACCATCGACAGTAAATCTATCTGCTGGTAGAGTATCACCATAAACATTTTATTGACGTTCGTAAAACTGGGTATAAGGCACTCAACATAACATCACATTCAGAATATACATCACTGAGTCACAAGCCAGAGGCTTCTACTGCAACCAAGCTATACACTTTTTTACTTTCTCTACACGTACTATGTACATAGTGTATTCCACTCCATCCAAAATTCGATAAATATATTTCTCCGGAAATATATGTTTCAGACTCCGCTGTATCGAAAGGAAATTAGAAAAGGGTCCATGTGTGTCCGTGTGTCTTTGAACACGATAACTCAAAAGTCGGTAAAATACCAAACTTGTGACTGAAGTTTAGTATGTTTTAGGGATGCGAAACGAAAATTTTGAGAAAAATCCTCTTACCCCAAACTACCCTTTAAAGATGGAAAAAATTTCGAAAATATTGATTTTCTCAAAAATGGCTCTAATGGTTTTGATTAAAATATCACATATTAAACCTGACATATAAAATGTATATCTTGAATTTTTTGGGAATAGCCTCTGAAGACCTCTTCATTCTGAATGAATTTTACTGAAGTATACTGTAAGATATAGACAAACACTTACTACACAAAAATGTAGATTACGTTAAAACACAGATTGTACGTCATATATATTTTTTGTAGAGTTAACCGTTTTCGAGATATTACGGATAATGGTTTATATTTTAGCCATTTTAACTTCTCTCAAACGAGGAGACATCTTTAGTCTCGTTTCTCGTTTGTTTACCGAACCTGAATTGTTTTACATTGCGACCTTCTTTTAAAGAACAACACTATCGCTTTAGCCTGTACATTTTCTACTTACAAGGAAGCTAGTAATAAAACTAATTTTGCTTATGTTTACCTTGATTAGCATGATGTAGATAACAGATTAATGTTTTGAATAAAAGGTTTGTTTACCGAACAGCTAGAGGATATTATGAGATAGGAACACATTAGATTTTTTTCTTTTCTACTTACAGGAACCAAGTAATAAGGACAATTTCTGTTAATGGTTTAATTGTTTTATCACGCAGGCCGTGTGCAGAATAGGGGTTGGATACGTAGAATCAGAACCAACGATCTCCCGGTTGCTCTTCCATTGAGCCACCATGGCAACATGCCGACATAGCATTGAATTTCTCAACTGACTGATATGTTTCCCGGAAAACCAGCGTTTACTTAAAAGGGTATAACTGCAGTATGTAATACACCTAAGTATTGAGGGAAATGAAGGAAGTCAGAGGAAGCACAAACGCTTGCATTATGACTTTCGCCCAGTGAGGTATTGGCTCAGAGGATTGTTGTTGAGTACGCACGAGTACACTGACTCAGATGAGTAGAGTTGGAAGGCCCGTCCAACATGCCCCCAGTGGCTGTGGCGCTGCGACTCTCCGTATCACACCAACACATCCTTGAAGCTGTTGTGGGAATTCAACAAACACTATCACCTCAAACATAGAGCATTTAGTTGCGTCCAAACACTGCTAAAAGTCACATCAGTGAAACTTAAGTGCCAATACAAGATAATATAGATGAACCCTTAGTCCTCATATTCTACCTCTAAATGTTCTTTTACCTTCTCTACACGTACTATTACTTTACTCTTAAATGTATTCACCTTGTGCCTTTGAGGAAATGTGCCACCAGACCATTTGTGCTAATGCTTATCTCGATTAGACTGAAGTAAATAAAAGAATATGTTGGGTTAATTATTTTTTCACACAAGCCGTGTGGCCGCGCCGTGGCCGAGTGGTCAGACCACTCGCCTCTCACCTAGACGGCTCGGGTTCGATCCCAAGCGACCGCATGTGAGATTTGTGGTGGACAAAGCGGCGCAGGTGCGGGTTTTCTTCGGATTCTCCGGTTTCCCCCCGCCATCGCATTCCATCAGGGCTCCATCTTCATGTATCATGTGTCATGAATGTCATCGCCTGCGGTGGCAGAGCAGTAAAAGCGGGAGTTAACCATTACCAAAAAAAGTCGTGTGTAGGACAGGAGTCTGATTGATAAATTCAATACCCATTGACCATAATATAAAAACTATACCATGAATCCTGGGTTTTAAGTACTTGCAACATTGTAAGTCACCATTGGGGTTGTCATCTCAAAATAATTTGATATCACCTTGTGGTTTACCAGGAAACATGCGAGTCAGTTGAGAAATTCAATGCTATGCTGGCATGTTGCCATGGAAGAGCAACCGGCTAGAGACCGGGAGGTCCATGGTTCAAAACCCGGCTATGGCATTGAATTTTTCAGTCTGACTCTACCTATCCAATTTCTGCTAATGTTTATCTCGATTATCATGAAGTAGATGGAGGAATAAGCTTTGAGACAATAATTTGTTACAGAGATGTACAGTAAGCCATGTGAATGGTACACATCAGGATTTTACTTTCTCTAAACGTACTATGTACATAGTGTATTGAGAGGGTATTGCATTCCACCCAAAAAATCGATACCGAGATTTCACCGGAAATACATGTTTTGGGTCTCCCTGAATCCAAAAAAAAAAAAAAGCATTTTTACAAAGACGTCCTTGTGTGTGTGTGTGTGTGTGTGTGTGTGTGTGTGTGTGTTTGTGTGTCTGTGGACAACATAGCTCAAAAACGAAAAGACGGTTAAATACCATACTTTGTGTTTAAGTTTGGTATCTTCCAAAGATACGACAGGAAGATTTCAAGAAAATCCCCCCAACACAAACTACCCTCTACATGGGGCTCTTTTTAAAAGTTTTGATTTTCTTAAAAATGGCTCTAAAGATTTTTATATAAATATCGTATATTAAAGATATTTACCTGACAAATAAAATGGAAATATCTTGAATTTTCTGGGAATAGCCTCTGAAAACTACTTTATTCTGGATCAATTTTACATAACTGCTAAACCGCATGATATACGCAAAAACTTACCACACAAAACATGTAGAACTCAAAAACACACAATTTATGTTATATAATTTTTTTTAGTGGAGTTGATCTTTTTTGAGATATTCCTTTTTCTTGGTTTCAGCTTTGAAAAACTTATACTTTTCTCATACGGGAGTTTGTCAGCTCCTGTCCATACAAACAAAGGAACTTCAGTCACATAGCAACCAGCTTTTGGCTTTCGATTTAACCTATGGTACTCTCTTATTTTGCTTCTAATTACAAAGAAGCAAGTAATAAGACTTTTTCTGATAATTTTTTCTTGTTAGCATGAAGCAAATAAAGGAATAAGCTTTTTGACAATAATCTGTTGCAGGTCTGATTCAGATAGGTTATTATTTGTGGCTTGTGAGAAACGTATGCTCTCGAACACGCCCAGGCACATTTCTCCGAGTGAAGGAAGGAAGGAAGGCTCCAGTTTAAGGACACCCTACATCGCTCCTGACGAGCACGTTGAATAATTGAAGACGACAAAGAGGTTGAAGACCTGCAGGCGCAGCGAAATGTCGCTTTTATTTCCGAGATAACGGCAGCCCTTAAAGCTAATATGCTAATGCGATCTGACCCGATTACTATCGCTGGTTTAATGTTCTCATTAGCTCGACGGAAACTTAGCAATGGTCAAAAGTTAACAGCTTCACTTTCACTTTATGTGGGCCCGGAGCTGACGTTGTGTGCTTGTAAGGGCGCGCGCGTAAGTAACAAAATCTGATATGCTGCAGCAAACTATTCCTATAGAAGCTTAATTCTTCTATCTACTTCATGTTTATCATAAACAATGCCACGAGTGTTTTCATCTTGTCGATAATTCACGATCGGAGCGGAGCGAGGAGTTGTATTTGATAAGACAATAGACTATTAATAATTCATAATATATAGGAAGGGAGATTTTATCATCGTAATACTTACATTAGTTCTCAAATTGTAGATAATGCTTTCGACCATGTTTATTTAACGAATGTTATTACTTTATCTGCTACTTATTATATACATAGTGTAAAGAGAAGGTATTGTATTCCACCCAAAAATTCGATTCAAAATTTCACCAGAAACACATGTCTCGGTTTCCCCTGAAACAAACAAAAATTCTTAGAAAAAGGTCCGTGTCTGTATGTATGTGTGTGTGTCTGTGGACAGTATAGCTCAAAAACGAAAAGACGTTAAATATTAAACTTGGTGGGGGAGGAATTTTGTTGAAAATCTTCGTGTAGCAATCCATGAAGATACTGAACTTAAATAGCAAATTTAGTGTTTAATAGACTTCTTTTTTGAGTTATGCTGCTTACCTATAGACACGGACTGAAAATTCCTGTTTCTGATTCAAAGGACCCTAAAATGTGTATTTTCATTGAAATCTCGGTTAATGAATTTTGTATGTATCTTTGCACCACACACACACAAGGCCAGCCGTGGCCGAGTGGTTAGATCACTCGCCTCTCACCTAGATGGCCTGGGTTCGATCCCAAGCGACCGTATGTGAGATTTGTTGTGGACAAAACGGCGCTGGGCGGGTTTTCTCCGGGTACTCCGGTTTCCCCCGCCACTTCATTCCACCGGTGCTCCATCATCATTCATATATCATCAGTGTCACCGCCTGCGGTGCCGTAAGTAGTTAAAGTGGGCGTTAAACACTACAAAAAAATACACACACACCTATATGTACAAGGTGGTTCACCTGTCCCTTATTCTCTGGTTTCATACAACCCGAAGATTTGGGTCTAACGTGAAAACATTGTTCCCGAGACCCATCTTCTGCATACCAACTTTATAGACTTTAGCGCTACAAGTTATAACTGAACAGTAGCGTATATGATTAACGCGCGGTGTTTGTATGTATCGAATCTTTCCAAAACGTTTACAAATTTTCCCCCGCTTTCTTTTTACTTTCTCCATACGCACTATGTACATAGTGTATTGAGAAAGTATTGCATTCCACCAAAAATTCGATACCGAGATTTCACCGGAAATATATGTTTTAGGGTTCCCCAATATCCAAAAAAAGCATTTTCACAAAAAGGGCCGTGTGTGTGTGTGTGTGTGTGTGTGTGTGTGTGTGTGTCCGTGTGTCTGTGAACACGATAACTCAAAAACGAAAAGTCGGTAAAATACCAAACTTGGTATTTAAGTTTAGTATCTTCCAGAGATGCCACACGAAGATTTTGAGAAAAATCCCCCCACCCCTAACTACCCTTTATATGAAACTTTTTTCGAAAATGTTGATTTTCTCAAAAATGGCTCTAACGATTTTGATTAAAATTTCGGGTATTAAACATATTTACCTCACAAATGAAATGTATATCTTGAATTTTCTGGGAATAGCCTCTGAAGAGTAGTTTATTCTGGATGAATTTTACTAAATTTTGAGTGACTGCTAAACCGTAAGAGATGGACCAAACTTACTACACAAAAAATGTAGAGCACTTTAAAACACACAATTTATGTTATATACATTTTTTTCGTGGAGTTCGTCGTTTTTGTGACATTCCTTATTTTTGGTTTCTGCTATGAAAACCGTATACTTTTCTCATACTGGAACTTGTCAACTCCTATCCATATAGACAAAGGAACTTCATTGACATAGCAATCAGCTTTTGACTATCACTTTAACCTACGGTTGTCCCTTATTTCGCTTCTACTTACAAGGAAGCGAGTAATAAGACTATTTCTGCTAATTTTTTCTGATATTGATGATTTTTTACATATTCCTTGGTTTTGTTTTCAGGTTTAAAAAACAAATATTTCTTATACAGGAATTTATCAACTCCTGTCCATACAAACAAAGGAACTTCAGTCATATAGCAACCAGCTTTTGACTATCACTTTAACCTATGGTACTCTCTTATTTCGGTTCTACTTACAAGGAAGCAAGTAGTAAGACTATTTCTGATAATTTTTTCTCGATTAGTATGAAGTAAATAGAAGCATTAGGTTTCTAGCAGTAATTTGTTGCAGAGATTTAGAGAAAGTCATGTGAATGGAAGGCATCAGATTTTTTAAATTATTTCCGATGAACTCTCGATATAGAATTTTTGGGTGGAGTACAATACGTTCTATACCTATTATGTAGAAAGTTAAAAAGTACGCGGTTCTATACCTATATGATTAAAGTTCACTGGAAAATCTTGTGAGTATAAAATACTACTAAATTCCGCCTCGGTATCTTCTTCAGTGATGCAATATATCATTAATCTGTGTCACTTTACTATTGATTCTCTTTCTGTCCGCTAGAGGCTAGTCACTACATAATAATTATATTGGTTTTCTTCCTGGCGTTCATCAAAGCCTCCCGCTCCCCTAGCAGTTGAAAGTCACAAGTAGTCTCTGGAGTAGCTAAGCAGGTGCACGTGTTCACAAGATGAAGACAAGAGGCCGAAGAACGTGAACAAGACCTGCTTGCCTTATCTACGCAAGTAGCTACTTCAACTGCAACCTAACAAGCTGCAAAAGAAATATGCAAAAACTGCATACACTCTGCGTTTAACTTTTAAACCAAGCATGTTCAAAGGTACTGATCGTTTCTCCCTATTCCAGCCAAGGAGAAAAGCTGTGGTGAGTCACACATACTGTCAAACATACATATATTTTGTGTCTCTGAATAGCATAACAAAAAATCTGATGTGTTCCATTCACATGACTTTCTCTATATCTCTGCAACAAATTATCGTTGAAAAGCTTATGCTTCTATTTACTTCGTGCTAATCAAGAGAAATTAGCAGAAATAGTCTTCCTTGTAAGTAGAAGCGAAATAAGGGAGTACCATAGGTTAAAGTGATAGTCCAAAGCTGGTTGTTATGTGACTGAAGTTCCTTTGTTTGTATAAACAGGAGTTCACAAATTCCTGAATGAAAAAAGCATGCTTTTCAAAAACAATCAACTCCACGAGAAAAATGTATATAACATAAATTGTGTGTTTTAAAGTGCTCTATATTTGTTGTGTGGTAAGCTTTTTTCCATCTCTTACGGTTTAACAGTTATGCAAAATTCCGTAAAATTGACCCAGAATAAAGTAGTCTTCAGAGGCTATTCCGAGGAAATTCAAAATATACATTTTATTTGTCAGGTAAATATCTTTAATATACGATATTTTAATCAAAATTGTTATAGCCATTTTTTAGAAAATCAAAATTTTCGAAAAAAGTTCCATGTAAAGGGTAGTTTGGGGTGGGGCATTTTTTTTTTTTCAAAATTTTTGTGTCGCATCCCTGGAAGATACTAAACTTAAATACCAAGTTTGAAACGAAACATGGGCACACACACGGACCTTTTTCTGAAAATACTTTTTTTGGATACAGGGGACCCTAAAACACATATTTCCGGTGAAATCTCGGCATTACATTTTTTTCTGGAGTGCAATATCTTCTCTATACACTATCTACATAGTACGTATAGAGAAAGTAAAAATGAAAAGTCCGTTAAATACTAAAATTAGTATTTAAATTCAACATGTTTCAAACATGCGACACAAAGATTTTCATCAAAATCCCCCCACCCCAAACTACCCTTTACATGGAAATCATAACGAACATTTTAAATTTATCAAAAACAGCACTACAAATTTTGATTAAAATACAATATGTTTACGGTATTACCATTCCATTTCATTCGAACCGAGATTTCACCGTATATGTCCTAGGACCCTCTGAACCCAAAAACACATTTTTACACTCTACTACGTATATAGTACATAGGAATTGCATTCTAACCTAAAATTCGGTACAGAGATTTCACTAGAAATACACGTTTTAGGATCCCCTAAGGTCCGTGTGTGTATGTATATGTACTTATAAATGAAAAGTAGGTTAAATACGAAACTTTATATTTAAGTTCAGCAGGAATACGACAGGAAGATTTTCAGGAAAACAAACCGAAAACTACTCTTTTAATTTTTCCAAAACTGACTGTAATTATTTTGATTAAATACCGTACAATAAAAAATAAAATTTTCTGGGAATATCGTCTGAAGACCACTTCATTCTGGATGACAAGCATGCTGGTAAAACGTAAGAGATAAAAATATCTTACTATACAAAACATGTAGATCTCGATGAACATACAATTTGTGTCATACACATTTGTTGTTGTAATGAACCATTTCTGAGATAAACATTTGAGGCGGGATCTTCTTCCCGGTATTCATTTGTACTTCATAGACTTTTTTGTTGTTGTTGCAATACTAGCTAAGTAAGTTTATCTTTACTGGACGGAAACCAGAAGATCCTGCCCATGCCCATGTTTCAGTTTAACACTACCTCTCCCTGTACACGACTGGTGTGGAAGAAACAATTAATACACATGGCCTTGGAAACGCTAGGGACTTCCGCACGTCTCTGGTAGCCTGTTGCCTCACCACGTCCCACTCTCGTGGGGAAGGTCAGCCACAATATATAGGTGGCTGTATGTAAGCTGCCCCACTCCGTTATCTACTCTTAAGTAATTGCTAACACATAGCGGACCGGTTTTACTCGTTCTGCTACGTCTATTAAAAATCTGGTGTATTCCATTCACATGACTTTTTCCCCATCTCTGCAACAAAATATTGTTAAAAAGCTTATCCCTCTATTTACTTTACGCTAATCGAGAAAAAGTTAGCAGAAATAGTCTTATCACTTGCTTCCTTGTAAGTAGAAGCGAAATAAGGGAGTACCATAGGTTAAAGTGATAGTCAAAAGCTGGTTGCTATGTGACTGAAGTTCCTTTGTGTGTATGGAAGGAGTCGACAAATTTCTGTATGAGAAAAGTAAACGTTATTTATAGCTGAAACAAAAAAAAAAAAAAAAAAAACAAAAAAAAAAGGGAATGCCAAAAACGATCAACTCCACGAAAAAAAATTATATAACATAAATTGTGTGTTTTAAGGTGCTCTACATTTTTTGTGTGCTAAGTTTTTGTCCATCTCTTACGGTTTAGCAGTCATTCAAAAATTTAGTAAAATTCATCCAGAATAAACTACTCTTCAGAGGCTATTCCCCGAAATTTCAAGATATACATTTTATTTGTCAGGTAAATATCTTTAATATAGTATGATATTTTAATCAAAATCGTTAAAGCCATTTTTGAGAAAATAAAAATTTTCGAAAAAATGTCCATGTAAAGGGTAGTTTGGGGTGGGGGGATTTTTCTCATAATCTTCGTGTCGCATCCCAGGAAGTCACTAAACTTAAATACCAGGTTTTGTATTTTATCGACATTTCGTTTTTGAGTTATCGTTCACACGGACCTTTTTGTGAAAGTGCTTTTTTTTTTTTTTTTTTTTTTTTTTTTTATTCAAGAGACCGTAAAACATATACTTCCTGTGAAATCTCGATATTGAATTTTTTGGTGGAGTGCACTACGTTCTCTATACACTATGTACACAGTACGTGTAGAGAAAGTAAAAACGATGAAACCATTAAAAGTCATGCCATGCGGTTATATCATTTGCTATACTAGGAACAGACGTATCTTTTACATCTGGCTGTAACCAAATATCTGTTATGTAAACCAGCGCGCTCTTGTATCCAAGACTGTACAGTAATAAACTCCACGCGCCTTCCTTTCCCTAACATATACCTGCAGCAGGCAGAGAAACAATTGCATTACACTAAACAAACGTATGTCATTTCAATCTTGGGCATTTCGATATCACAAAACCTAAATAAAAAGAAAGATTTTTACAATCTCTAGCCCATATGTATAACGTACATGATGGGTAGAGAAGGTATGGTATTCCACGCAAAAAATCGATATCAAGTCATCAGAAATATATATTTTGAGAACCCTGAGTAAAAAAAAAAAATCTGATGTTATCCATTCACATGATTTTCTCTACATCTCTGCAACAAATTATTGTTAAAAAGCTTCTATTTACTTCATGCTAATCGAGAAAAATTAGCAGTAATAGTCTTATTACTTGTTTCCTTGTAAGTAGAAGTGAAATAAGGGAGTGCCATAGGTTAAAGTGATAGTCAAAAGCGGGTTGCTGTGTGACTGAAGTTCCTTTGTTTGTACGATCAGGAGTTGATGAAGTACTGTATAAGAAAACTATGTTTTTTAAAACTGAAGCCAATAACAAGGGCTATCTTAAAAACGATCAACTCCACGAAAAAAATGTTTATTACATACATTTTCTGTTTTATCATGATCTACATTTTTTGTGTAGTAAGTTTTTGTCTATCTCTTACGGTTTACCAGTTATACACAATTGCGTAAAATTCATCCAGAATAAAGTAGCCTTCAGAGGCTATTCCCAGAAAATTCAAGATATACATTTTATTTGTCAGGTATATATCTTTAATATACGATATTTTAATCAAAATCGTTAGTCATTTTTTGGAAAATCAAAATTTTCAAAAAATTTTCCATGTGAAGGGTAGTTGGGGGTGGGGGATTTTCTTGAAAACCTTCGTGTTGCATCCTTGGAAGATACAGAAATTAAATACCAAGGTTGGTATTTAATGGTCTTTTAGTTTTTGAGCTGTGCTGCCCACAGACACACACTCACACACACACATACACGGACATTTTTCTAAAAAAGCTTTTTTTGTATTCAGGGTGTCTCAAAACATGTGTTTTCGGTGAAACCTCGGTATCGAATTTTTGGGTGCATTACAGTATGTTCTCTATACACTTTGTACATACTATGTATAGAGAAAGTAAGAAAAACATATATAGAGAAAGGATGCGACAAAAAGATTTTTAAGAAAATCCCCCTACTCCAAACTACGCTTTAAATGGAAAATTGTTTAACTTTTTTATGTTCTCAAAAATGACTTTATTATACGTAGAAGCAATACCCCAATGATTTTGAGTAAAATGCCGTAATTTAAAGATATAAGCATATTATGAATTTCCTGAAGTCCTTTTCAATTAACATAACTGGAAAACCGCAAGAGATTGACGAAAGCTTAATATTTAAAAATGTAAATCTCGTCAAAACACTCATTTTTTTTGTCCTTTACATTTTTGTTATAGAGCTAACTGTTTTCAAGAATTCCTTGTTATTGGTTTCAATTTTAAAATGCGTATACTTTTCTCAAACAAGAAGTCGCCCGTGTTTCTTTTGTTTTACTACTGCAAAGAAGCGAATTTCAAAGACAATCACATAGCGACAGCTTTTAAAACATTTGACTAACGCTTTAGCATAGTGTATTGGTTCAATTGTGCTATAGCTTATGTCGATTAGCATGGAGTAGCAAAAAACAATGTTTGTTTGTAGAACAGGTAGAGTAGGTCATGTGAGTGTATCATAGAGTTTAATCTATTATTCACTTATTAATGTGTAAGTAGCTATTGCTGACCTGACAAATCATTTTAAAACGAAAAAAATATGTTTTCATTTTCATAGAAAACAAATAATTTGAAGGGATGAACTATTATTCTTATTTTCACTTACTTGTACTAAAACACTTGTAAAACAGCCCAATCAGCGTTACTGCAACTCGCAGACTCACCTGCAAAGATAAAAACATCATTCAATTCTAAAGCTGAATTTAAAACTTGCTCCACTTTTCATTCTGTTTCTCTACCATTTACCAATGGAAGGTTTGGAAGATGTGCACTCCACCTAACAATTCCATATTTGTGTGTGTAAGAGAGACACAGAGAGGGAACTCAAAACGCCTTTAGGTCAGTTAAGTATGAAACAAGGTTTAATTAAGAAGCCCAGAACTTGCGACATTGCAAGTCGCCATTTAGGAATGTTATCTGAAAATACTTTAAGATCTTCTAAAGATTTACTGTGGGTCGTCTCTTTGGCGCGGCTGTTTACCCAGGTTCGATTCCGGGTACCGGCGTGGGTCCGGGGTGCACTCAGCCTAGTGAGATTCCTGGACGGCAAATGGACAAGTAACGGCTCCAGGTCATGAGGACCGCATTAACCGGCCGGGGGGTTTCGAGGCGCTGACCACTTCTCACCCTCCAATACTGCACCCCATCCATGATGTCTGTCATGCATCGAGATGGGGGACGCAGCGGCCGGGCGGCAGGCCAAGGTTCCTTGTCAGCTGTCGTGCCAAGGAGTTATTGTTATTATTATTATTATTATTATTATTATTGGTGGTTTACTGGGATAATACGAGGTTATCATGTTAACCAAGTGAGTAGAGCAGCTGGAAGTTCAAGTTCAAATCCCGGTCATGCCATGGATTCCTTTCAGCCTGATTCTACCTCTCATGCGCTTTTAAATGTTTGTTATATTTTGATTTACTCAAAGAAAACTGACGCAGAATTTAGTGTTAAGTAAACCAAGTCAAGAGAAAATAGAGCAGTACCGCCCTAAAAGAATGTTATAAAATATATAATATAAGGTTTCGCAATGTAAGACAAAGAATGGTATGTATAAAATGGCAGCGTGACGTCATCGCCTCACGATATGCACGAAATTAGCCTCAAATGGAGTGCTTTAAGGAAATTAACATAGCCAAGGTTATGTAAGGCATACAACATGTTAATAATGCATAATATATAGCTATAAAATGGTGCTTATGAAAGCATAATCATAATAAAATAGAGTCAAAAGCAGTAATATGGGAGAAGGAGAAGAATAATAAAAAGTAAACAGTTACCGGATGCTATAAATTGTTTATACCGGTAACAAAGCATAAGAATAGTGTGAAACAAAATATTATTTATGAAATATTAGCTATGTATAAGAACATTTTCCTGCAAATTATATAAATGCATTAATTTTAAAACATCATGAATGTATAAAAATGTACTGGTTATAAATTAGTATTTTACGAAATGTAAAAGTCTGTTGTTCCCATGGAGACGACAGATCACAAAGTATACAACATTGACCTTCAGCTATTATGTATATGTGTAAAACATTAATAAGCTTCCGGGACGCAGTCAATGAGAGAGACGCCAGGGATAAGGAAGTAAAGAGTTAATCTCGCCAATCGAGACCTCTTATGTGACGATTAAGTGAACATTGTATTATTGAACAAGAAGACATTGACTGTAAGTAAACATTATACTGTATATATGTGACACAGTTGTCTGAAAAGAGGATTCTGTTAAAATAGCGTGCCTTAACGCATCACATTGTTTCGAAAGTTAACGAATAAAAGTTCACATATATCAAGAAATTTTTAAATTCAGTTTATTTACTATCACATCCTACCATCCAAGCATGGAGGTTAAGAATTTCGTACTCACCGATTGAAGCTAGCAGGAAAATATACAGGAAACGTGGCAACAAAGCAGTACACTATAAGAAACCTGCTGTCGATAAATACACTAAACGGCTCTAACAATTAAGTCTAGCGCAACTAGCCAATTACAGTTTCGCCAACAGTAAGAGCTACCAATTTCTTTTAAACAGCGGCAAATTCAAACATTTAAAAACAGATTTAAAATAACACAGCACAGCAACCGTGCAGCAGCCCTGAGAACCATAGCTTACAGCACCACCACCCGAGGAGGAACCCTTTTCTATCTGCCCCAGAACTATAACCTGTTTTTATTAACAACATATGTTCAATATATTTGCATAAAAGTAAAACGTTAAGCTTGAATTTTATGAGAACAGCTTGTGAAGTTATTTTCATTCTGAGTGAGTTAGTTATCATGAAACGTTCCGAAGTTTTGGGGTGAGGATGCTTTTTAAGAGGGGAAGCATTTCACACAAAATTCTATGTCAAGATTTCAATGAATATATATGTTTTGTGGCCTCCTTAAACCCGCCAAAAGTAATGTTTAGAAAAACGTCCGTGTGTGTAAAAGAAAACAATATTACCGAAAAACGAAGACGGTTAAATGCCAAACTTGGTATTTGTAAATTATGCACCTTTCAAGGATGATACACGAAGATTTTCACGAAAATACCTCCACTCCAAAAGAGTATTTACATGGAGTTTATTTAAAAGATTTTATCTCAAAACAACTAAAAATGTATTATATCATATGTTTAAGTTATTTTCGGAATAATAAAATGTATATCTCGAATCTTCTGGTCCATGAAGCTCTCTCCAGTCTGAAAGACTTGTGAATAACGAGTGAACCGCAAGACAGAGATGAAGTCTTAGTACATATAATATTTGTTAAATCATATATTTTAAGTCAAATAAAATGTGTGGAATTGACTGTTTCCGAGTGCCTTGTTATTGGTTTGAATGTTCAAAAGCATAGCTTTCTTAAATGGAAAGCCGTTCTTTTTTATGCCTTTTTTACTATTTTCTTTGTGGTCAAGACAAGATAACGAAAATCACATAGCGACAAGCTTTTAAAATATTGGAATATCGCTTATTCACCTTGTATCTACAAGTAAATATGTAACAAAACAATCTCTTAAAGGTTTTTCTGTATTACGGGGAGTGAAATACCCCATCTTCCAGATCTTATACTTTGACCTATAATCTCAGTAACTATTTAAAATAATGAGCAATAATTTTACTGTTGCTAGATGAGAATTACAGTAATTTTATTCAATAAAAATAATAATGTTTGTTTTAATAAAGCTCATAACATTTTAAGGCAAATTGATTATTTTTAAATTTTAAAAAACTATCTATTCCATATACATAAAAAAAAAATTCGTTAAAATAAAACCTATTTAGGTGCAAATGTGTGGTAACACTTTCAGCCCTTAGTGTCAATTAGCTATTGAGATAATGGTCATTTATATAGAAAATTTCACCTCTTCCAAAACTGCTTACAGAGATAAAATTAAAAAAAGAATCTACGTGCTCTATTCTCATGACTTTCTCTAAATCATTGCAACAAATTATTGTTAAAAAGCTAATACTACTTTTTCTTCATGCTAATCGAGAAATAATTAGCAGAAATAGTCTTATTACCTTCTTCCTTGTAAGTAGAAGCGAAATAAGGGAGTATCATAGGTTAAAGTGATATTCAAAAGCTGGTTGCTATGTGACTTAAATTCCTTTGTTTCTATGTACAGAAGTTGACAATTCTAGTATGAGAAAAGTATAAGTTTATCAAAGCTGAAACCAAACACAAGGAATATCTAAAAAACGATTAAGTCCACGAAAAAAATGTATATAATATAAGTTGTGTGTTTTAATGTGCTCTACATTTTTGTGTAGTAAGTTTTTGTCCATCTCTTACGGTTTAGCAGTTATGGAAAATTCCGTATAATACATCCAGAATAAAGTAGTCTTCAGAGGCTACTCCTAGAAAATTCAAGATGTACATTTTATTCGTCAGGTAAATGTCTTTAATATACGCTATTTTAATCAAAATCGTTAGAGCCATTTTTAAGAAGATAAAATTTTTCGAAAAAATGTCTATGTAAAGGGTAGTTAGGGGTGGGATTTTTTTGAAAATCTTCGTGTCGCATCCTGGAAGATACCAAATTTAAATACCAAGTTTGGTGTTTAACGGTCTTTTCGTTTTTAGCTATGCTGTCCACAGACACACACGCACACAGGGACCTGTTTCTGAAACTGCTATTTTTGGATTCAGAGGGACTCAAAGCATGTAAATCTCGGTATCGAATTTTGGGTGGAATGTAATACCTATTCTATACATTATGTGCACAGTACGTGTAGAGAATATAAAAATGATTTCTAACTTTCCAAACACACTTCGCAGTACCTTGAAGCTCTCACATGAAGGATATATGAGCAGGGTATGCAATGCTGCCAATAGATACAGTAAAACTTTCCCATCAAAATAAAAATAAGATCTCTTCTGTAACACTAGCATTTACAAAGTTATTTATTTTTAACCAAGGGAGTGTAGCAAAATGTTCTAAAAACTACTATGTAGGAATATTTTCAACAATATATTCAAACTATTTACAATTACGGTACTGCTGTGAAAGTTATACCATTATGAGCGGGAGATTCCAAATATCGCAATTAAAACTCTCATGTGTTCCATTCACATGACTTTCCCTATATCTCTGCAACAAATTATTGTTAAAAAGTTTATGCTCATCCATTTCATTACTTAATACTTGCTTCCTTGTAAGTAGAAACGAAATAAGAAAGTACCATAAGTTAAAATCATAGCCAAAAGCTGGTTGCTATGAGACTGAAGTTCCTTTGTTTGTATGGACAGGAGTTGACAAATTTCTGTATGAGAAAAGTATAAGCTTTTTAAAGCTGAAACCAATAATAAGGATAATCTCAAAAACGAAAATAATATACATGACATAAATTGTGCATTTTAACGTGCTCTACAGTTTTTTTGCATGGTAAGTTTTTGTCCATCTCTTACGCTTTACCAGTTATGCAAAATTCAATAAAAATCATTCAGAATAAAGGGTTTTTAGAGGGTATTTCCAGGAAATTCAAGATATGCAAAATATCTTTAATATACGGTATTTTAATCAAAATCGTTAGAGCCATTTTTGAGAAAATAAAAATTTCCGAACTTTTATCCATGTAAAAGAGAGTTTGGAGTGGGCGGATTTTTTTGTTGTTTGAAAATCTTCGTGTTGCAGCACTGGAAGATATTAAACTTAAATACCAAGTTTGGTCTTTAACAACCTTTTCATTTTTGAGATATGCTGTCCACAGACACACACGCACAAACACGAACCTTTTTCCAAAAATCTGATGCGTTACACTCACATGACTTGCTCTAGCTACTCTACAAACAAATTTCTGACAAAAGATAATTCTTCTTTCAACACCACGCTAATCGAGATTAACATAGCAGAATTTTATTAATTAGTTCCTTATAAGTAGAATGGAATGCACTATGCTAAAGTGATAGTCAAATGTTTTAAAAGCTGTCGCTATGCGATTGTCATTGCAAATCACTTCTTTGCTTGTCCAGGGTAGAACAAAAGAAAAACGGACGCTTCGGTCTGAGAAACTATGAAATTAGTGACAAGGAATACCTCGTAAACGGTAAGCTCTACGAAAAAAAAGCATATGACATAACTTGTGTATTTTTACAAAATCTACAGTTTTGTACAATAAGTTTTTCTCTATCTTTTACGGTTTACTAGTTATACTAAATTAAGGAAAATTCATCCAAAATAAACAGGTATTTAGAAGCTATTTCCAAAAAATGCATGAGATACATTTTATTTGTGATAGACATGGCTTTAATATGTGGTATTTCAATCAAAATCGTTAGAGCCATTTTTAAGAAAACCTAATTTTCGAAAATTTTTCCTTGTAAAGGGTAGTTAGGGGTGGGGGATTTTCTTGAAAATCTTCGTGCCGCATCCTTGGCAGATACCAAACTTAAATACCAAATGTCATTTTTAACCGTCTTTTCGTTTTTGAGCTATACTGTCCACAGGCCCACACACACACACACACACACACACACACACACACACACACACACACACGGCCCTTTTTCTGAACATATTTTTTTTTTTTGGATACAGGGGACCCTAAAACATATATTTTCGGTGAAATCTTGGTATCGAATTTTTTGGTGGAGTGCAATACCTTTTTTATACACTATGTACATAGCACGTATAGAGAAAGTAATAAATAAAAATTCACGTAAATGAAAACCTTTTTTATGTAAAATATTTTAGGGTCAAGTGGTGTCATTGATAAAATCTCAGCATTACATTCTTAGGGGTTCTCAAAACATGAATTACAGAGGGTCTAATTTTTGGATCGATACAAATAGAGAAAGACAAGATATTTGATTGCGTCATGTTGCAGGAAAGGTAATGGTATCGTTTATATAGCTCACAAATACGGCAGCTTCAGGTATGAATATGCATTATGGGCCGATAAGCGAATTAGCATCAAGTACGTGAAGGCAAAATGTTAAATGAGGAAATTGAAATTCAAAGTGAATCTCAGCAGTAACTGCGAAATGGTGGAATAATGCCATTAGTGAATATGCATACATCTCACCCCCATTACAGACTGCGACTTTACCTCCCCAAGAGAACCACAGGGAGCCCCATAAACATGCTTTAAAAATCTCATGTGTTTCATTCACAAGACCTTCTCTACCTCTCTGCAACAAATTATTGTTAAAAAGCTTATGTTTCTATTTACTTCATGCTAATCAAGTCAAAATTAGCAGAAATGGTCTTATCACTTGCTTCCTTGTAGATAGAAGCGAATAAGGGAGTACCATAGGTTAAAGTGATAGTCAAAAGCTGGTTGCTATGAGACTGAAGTTCCTTTGTTTGTATCGACACGAGTTGATAAATTCCTGTATGAGAAAAGTATAAGTTTTTCAAGGCTCAAACCAAAAACAAGGAATGTCTAAAAAATAATCAACTCCACGAAAAAAAATGTATATAACATAAATTGTTCTACGTTTTTTGTGTGATAAGTTTTTGTCCATATCTTACGGTTTAGCAGTTATGCAAAAGTTTGTAACATTCATCCAGAATAAAGTAGTCTTCAGAGGCTATTCCCAGAAAATGCAATATATACATATTATTTGCCAGGTAAATATATATAATATACGATATTTTAATCAAAATCGTTTGAGCATTTTGGAGAAAATCAACATCTTCTAAAAAAGTTCTATGTAAAGGGTAGTTGGGATTGCGGGGATTTTCTTGAAAATCTTCGTGTCACATCCTTGGAAGATGCCAAACTTAGATCCCAAGTTTCGCACTTAACCGTCTTTTCGTTTTTGAGCTATGATGTCCACAGACACATAGACTGAGAGAGAGAGAAAGACAGACAGATGGACATTTTTCTAAAAATTCTTTTTTTTATTCAGGAGGTCTCAATACATGTATTTCTGGTGAAATCTCGGTATTGAATTTTTAGGTGCAATACAATACCTTCTCTATACGCTATGTACATAGTACGTGCATAGAAAGTAATATCTCGAATGTTCCAGGAAGAGCCTCTGAAGTGCTTTTCGTTCTAAATAACTTAAGCGATAGACAAAGATTACTTCACAAAAAATGTAGGGCAGAAAAATACATATACTTTATGATATGTACAATTTTTTATACAGTTATCATTTCTGTGCAGTAGGTTGTTGTCTATTTCTAACAGTTTAACCGTTATGCAAAATTCTGCATAATTCATTCAGAATAATTTAGTATTCAGAGACCATTTCCAGAAAATTCAAGATATACATTTTATTTATGATGTAAATATCTTAAATATATAGCATTTCAATCAAAATCTTTCCAGTCATTTTGGGGGGAAAAACAAAATGTTCAATAAAGTTTCCATATAAGGGATAGTTTGGGGTAACGGGAGTCATTTTGGAGGAAAAACAAAATTTTGAAATAAAAAAATCCATGTAAAATCCATTTACCTCAAAATATTCGTGTTTCACCTTTGGAAGATGCTAAACTAAATACCAAGTTTGGTTATGGTATTTTAATTTTTGAGACCTGCTGTCCACAAATGTACACACACACCTCACGGACCTTTTTCTAAAAATCTGATGTGCTCCACTCAAATAACTGTCTCTAGCTGTTCCTTAGGCAAACTATTCTTACAAAATCTTATTCATTTATCTACATTCAGTTAATCGAGATAAACATTAGCAGAATTGGTCTTATTACTTGCTTCCTCGTAAGTAGAAGGGAAATAAGTGAATACGTTTTAAAAGCTGGTCGCTAGGTGAAACAATTGAGGTTCGTGTCGCTTTGCATGGAGCAGTTTGAGGAGTTGTTGTTTAAAATGTAATATCTTGCAAATGATATATACAAGGAAAACGTACACAACATAAGTTAGGTGTTTTAACGTGATCTCAATTTTTGTGTGTAGTAAGTTTTTGTCTATCTCTTACGGCTTAAGCGTTATGCAAAATTATCCAGAGTAAACTGGTGTTCAGGGTCATTTTCAGAAAATTGAAAATATGCATTTTATTTATGATGTAAATATCTTCAATATGCGGAACTTTAATTAAAATTGTAAGAGTAATTTTTGAAAAAAAGAATTATAAGACATTTTCCATGTAAATGGTAGGTCGTGCTGGGGGAATTTTCTTGAAAATTCTCTAAAAATATTCTTTTGAAACTGTCGACATCGAATTTTACTTTCTGTATACTCACTATGTACATAACAGTTTATAGAGAATGTATTGCACTCCACCCAAAAATTCGATACTGAGATTTCACCGGAAATATATGTTTTAGGGTCCCCTGTATCCAAAAAAAGTATTTTCAGAAAAAGGTCCGTGTGTGTGTGTCCGTGTGTGCGTGTGTCAGTGTGTCCGTGTGTCTGTGAACACGATAACTCAAAAACGAAAAGTCCGTAAAATACCAAACTTGGTATTTAAGTTTAGTATCTTCCAGGGATGCGACACGAAGATTTTGAGGAAAATTCCCCCACCCCAAACTACCCTTTACATGGAAATTTTTTCGAAAATTTTGATTTTCTCAAAAATGGCTCTAACAATTTTCATTAAAATATTGTATACCAAAGTTATTTACCTGACAAATGAAATGTATGAGAGAACGTAGGCTTTCACGGCCGGAGTCATTGTAACTAAGAAATGTTTCCGGGCTGTTTTGCCGTGGTCTGCTGGTGTTAGGATTACCAGACGTCTGGTAATCCTAACACCAGCAGACCACGGCAAAACAGCCCGGAAACATTTCTTAGTTACAAATGAAATGTATATCTTGAATTTTCTGGGAATAGCCTCCGAAGACTACTTTATTCTGGATGAATGTTTCATAACTACTAAACCATAAGAGATGGACAAAAACTTAACCCACAAAAAATGTTGAGCACGTTAAAACACACAATTTATGTTATATACATTTTTTTCGTGGAGTTAATCGTTTTTGAGATATTCCTTTCTCTTGGTTTCAGCTTTGAAAAGCATACTTTTCTCATACAGAAATTTGTCAACTCCTATCCATACAAACAAAGGAACATCAGTCACATAGCAACCAGCTTTTGGCTTTTAGTTTAATCTATGGTAATCCCTTATTTCGCTTCTATTTCCAATAAAGCAAGAAATAAGACTATTTCTGCTAATTTTTCTCGATTAGCAAGAAATAAATAAAAGTTAAGCTTATTAACAATAATAATTTACAGAGATATAGAGAAAGTCATGTGAATGGAACGCATCAGATTTTTATTTGGGGTAAGAATTCAATAACGCCATCTACTATGTACATTGTACATACGTGCTAGAGAAAGTAAAAGCTGACATGAAAATGCGCCATATTGTTCCCGTCCAAGCGTTTCTTTCCATATACCTTTAGCTTCTCGTTATTTGCATCCTGCAGTTAATATTAGAGAAGAAGGTAAAATTAATATTTAAGACAGCTCGTTTAATGAGGGCTTCAGAAGCGCCAACAGCATACTAATTTAGAATTAGAAGCGTTAAAAGTTAAATTTATTCTTCTTCCGGCTAAAGCTTTTAAAAACCTTATTTGCAATTCTTTTATGACTGTTGTTCCCTCCAGGCATGAATATAAACCGAGTGATGGTAGCGTTCGTAGATCGCACTCTAAATGTCTTGGGTTCGTGCTTAGTTACCGGCCTGGATATTCAACACCATTTCGAGAAAAACAATTAAGTGTTCCTTCAATAAAACAAGAACCTGTTACATGACTTTCTCTAGCTGTTCTGCAAAGAAGCATTTTATTCAAAAAGTTGTTCTTTTATCTACATCATGCTAATCAAGATAAACATAGAAGAATTAGTCTTATTACTAGCTTCCTCGTGACCAGAAGGCAAATATGAAAATGCACAGGCTCAAGTGATAATCTTAAAAGCCGGTAGCTAAGTGAAACAATTGAAATTCCAGTCTCTTTGCGTACCAAGAGTAAACAAAAGAGAACAATTTATATGGTTTAAAATTGCTACCAATAATCCTGTATATCTGAAAAAAGCTGATGTGTTCCATTCACATAGCTTTCTCTACATCTCTGCAAAAAGTATTGTTAAAAAGCTCAGGCTTCTATTTTCTTCATGCTAATTCAGAAAAATTAGCAGAAATACTTTTATTACTTACTTCCTTATAAGCTGAAGCGAAATAAGGGAGTACCATAGGTTAAAGTGATAGTCAAAAGCTGGTTGCTTTTTGACTGAAATTACTTTGTTTGTACAGGCAGAAGTTGACAAATTCCTGTATGAGAAAAGTAAGGGTGAAACCTAAAATAACATATATCTCAAAAACGACCAAATGTATATAGCATATATTGTGTGTTTTAACGTGTTCTACATTTTTGTGTGGTAAGTTTTGTCCATCTCTTGCAGTTTAGAGTTATTCAAAATTCCGTAAAATTCATCCAGAATAAAGTAGTCTTCTGAGGCTATTCCCAGAAAATTCAAGATATACATTTTATTTGTCAGGTAAATATCTTTAATATCCGATATTTTAATCAAAATCGTTAGAGCCATTTTTGAGAGAGTAAAAATGTTCGAAAAAAGTTCCATGATAAGGGTGGTTTGTGGTGGGGGGATTTTTCTCAAAATCTTCGTGTCGCATCCCTGGAAAATACTAAACTTAAATACCAAGTTTGCTATTTTACTGACTTTTCGTTTTTAAGATATCGTGTTCACAGGCACACGGACACACGGATACACACACATACCTTTTTCTGAAAATGCTTTTTTTTATATAAGGTATCCTAAAACATACATTTCCGGTGAAATCTCGGTATCGAATTTTTGGATGAAGTGCAATACCTTCTCTATACAGTATGTACTAATACGTGTAGAGAAAGTAAAAATATGTGTGCAAGACTCAAAAGCGAAACGCCAAACTTGGTATTTAATATCATACATAGCTGGTACATATCTTCTAAGGGTGCGACACAAACAGTTTCAGGAAAATTTCCCTCAAACTAATCTTTACATGGAATATTTTTAGAACTTTTCGATTTTGTCAAAAATGGCTATAAAGGCTTTGAATAAAATAAAAAGATCTGATGTGTATCATTCACATGACTTTCTCTACATCTCTGCAACAAATTACTCTTAAAAAGCTTAAACTTCTATTTGCTTCATATTAATCAGACTAAAATAGCAGAAATAGTCTTATTACTTGGTTCCTTGTTGCTATGTTTGCTTTGTTCCTTGCTGGTTACTATGTCACTGAAGTTCCTTTGTATGGAAGCAATTGACAAATTCCTGTATGGGAAAAGTATAAGTCTTCATAGCAGAAACCAAAAACAAGGAATGACTCAAAAACGATGACTCCACGAAAAAAATGTATTCAACATAAATTGTGTGTTTTAACGTGCTCTACATTTTTCGTGTAGTAAGTTTTTGTCCATCTCTTACGGTTTAGCAGATATTCAAAATTCCATAAAATTCATCCAGAATAAAGTAGTCTTCAGAGGCTATTCCCAGAAAATTCAAGATACACATTTTATTTGTCCATTTTAATCAAATTCGTTAGAGCCATTTTTAAGAAAATCAAAATTTTCGAAAAATGTTCCCTGTAAAGGGTAGTTTGGGGTGGGGGAATTTTTTTTCAAAATCTTCGTGTCGCATTCCTGGACAAACTAAACTTAAATACTAAGTTTGGTATTTTACCGACTTTTCGTTTTTGAGTTATCGTGTTCACAGACACACGGTCACACTGACACACACACACACACACACACACACACACACACACACACACACACACGGACCTTTTTGTGAAAATGCTTTTCTTGGATACAGCGGACCCTAAAACATATATTTCCGGTGAAATCTCGGTATCGAATTTTTGGGTGGACTGCAATACCTTCTCTATACACTATGTACATAGCGTGTATAGAGAAAGTAAAAATGAACGATATTTACGTGGCAAATAAAATGCGTATACTAACATTCTTGGGAATAGCCCCTGAAGTCCTCTTCGTTCTGAATGACTTTTGCGTAACTTGTAAACCGTAAGAGACAAACAAAAGCTTGGTACACAAGATCTCGTTCAAACATACAATGTGGCTATAACCGTTTCCGAAGTATTACTAGTTATTGATTTCAGTTTCAGTATACTTTAACTTTTTTTAAATGGGAATTTGACATTCCTGTTTCCTTTGCTTTACTCCTGGCCATGCAAAGAGAAAGAATTTCAATCACATAGCAACCAGCTTTTAAAATACGTGAGTTATACCTCTTCTACTTATAAGTAACTAAATAATGATACATCTGATAATGTTTATTTTTATTAGAATGAAGTAGAAAGAAGAGTCCTTGTAGGAATATTACTTTGTCTACTTGTACTAAAAAAATGAAATTGGACGCTCTTTAACTGCTGTAGTTCTCTGCGTCCCATTTTATACTGGGTGTGAAAGACCGCTTTAATTTTGCTCACAGGCCTCTCTATCACGTTTGAGGTTCTCTTACGCGGCGAAATCTACGACACGGGACCCACGGCATTACTTCACTTCCGAAGGAAGCCAAGCTATGGCTTTTTACGCCCGAAAAAATCCATCGTTCTCCGTCGGGTTTGAACCCACAACCTTGGGTATATGAAGTTAGCATGGTAACCATTACACCACGGATGGTGACTACACATACTATGTACTTAGTGTATAGAGAAGGTATTGTAATGCACCCAAAATTCGATACCAAGATTTCACCAGGAATACGTGTTTAGGGTCACCCTGAAAACAAAAATAAAAATCATTTTGGGAAATAATATGTGTGTGTGTGTGTGTGTGTGTGTGTGTGTGTGTGTCTGTGGACAGCATAGCTCAAAAACAAAAAGTCCGACAAACACCAAACTTGGTTTTTGAGTTTGGTATCTTCCACAGATGCAACACGAAGATTTTCAAGAAAATCCCCCCACCCCCAGCCATCCTTCACATGCAAAAAAATTTCGAAAATTTTTATTTTCTCAGAAATGGCTCTAACGATTTTGATCAAAATCTCTTATATTCAAGATATTTGCATCACAAATAAAATGTATATCTTCAATTTTATGGGAATAGCTTTTGAAGACATGTTTATTTTGGCCGAATTTTTCAGAATTTTGCATAACTGGTAAACCGTTAGAGATAAGGAGACACTTAGTTTACAAAACATGTAGATTTCGTTAAAACACACAATTTATGTTATATGCCTTTTTACGTGGAGTGGATCATTTTTTAATACTGCTTGTAATTAGTTTCAGGTTTAAAATACGTATACTTTTCTTATAGGCAATTTGTCAACTCCTGTCCATACAAAGAAACTTGAGTCACATAGGAACCAGCTTTTGACTATCACTTTAACCTATTTACCTTCTACTTACAAGAAGCAAGTAATAAGACTATTTCTGCTATTTTTTTCTGGATTAGAATGAAGTAAATAGACGAATAAGATTTTTAACAGTACTTTTTTGTAGAGATGTAGAGAAAGGCATGTGAATGGAACGCATCTGTTTTTTTAGTTAAAATTAGTTGCTTTAAATATAAACGTTTGATAGGATTCTTATTAAAGTTGTAGAATTTCGTGTGTAAACATACGTTAAGGTCACAATCCTTTTAAGTTTATCGTAATGGGGATGATAATGAAGGCGATTATGAAACAATGTAGAAGAAACGACAACAATAATAAATATAAAGAACGAGTATCAACGCCGCCATTTTGTTATTTTGTTACGCTTCCAACTGCAATTAAGTTGATATTCAAACCGCGTGTTGTGGTTAATAATATTGAAATAGGAAAGTCTCGAGTCATTTAACGCGATAATTTGAGTCCCCGTGAGCCACTTTCCTGATTAACATCAGCTGCACAGAAGCTTTACGAGGGACATCAAAGGAAAGAGATAGCACAGCCGCTTCCTACAGCCCCGTTCAAAAGCTTAGTCCTGCACACACTTTATTCCCTTCGGGTACGCGATATGTAAGTTAATCATTCTGAACACATATTCGATAAAGTAAGCTAAATTGATTTATTAATCGCCATACCAACAAGCACTGTAAGTAATAACAAAAACAGATTCAGATTAGGAAATGACGTAACACTCGACATGTGCTACATCAAGTAAACAATCTATTTCAAAATTCGTTAACAAAAGAGTGTATAAGAAGGCTTTGTTCATATAATTTACATGTAGCCCTTCATTTCTTCACATCGAGAATTCATTTTGACTTTCTCTATTCGCACTATGTACATAGTGTATAGAGAAGGTATTACATTCCACCCAAAAATTCGATACTGAGATTTCACCGGAAACATATGTTTTAGGGTAACCTGTATCCAAAAAACGCATTTTTACAGAAAAGATCCCTGTGTGTGTGTATGTGTGTATGTGTGATTGTGTGTGTGTGTGTGTGCAACGAAAAGACCGTTGAGTACAAAACTTGGTATTTAAGTTTGATATCTTCTAAGTTCCTTTGTTTGCATGGTCAGCAGGTGACAAATTCCTATATTAGAAAAGTATATTTTTCAACGATAAAACAAAAAACAAGGAATATCTCAATAATGATCAACTAACTAAAAAATGTGTATGTTATAAATTGTGTGTTTTATCGTGATCTACATTTTTGTGTAATGCGTTTTTGTCTATCTCTTACGGTTTACCTGTTATGCAAAATTTCGCAAAATTCCCCCAGAGTAAACCTGTCTTCAGAGGCTATTCCCAGAAAATTCAAGATATACATTTTATTTGTCATGTAAATATCTTAAATACTAGGTACTTTGATAAAGTCATTTGGACCTTTTTTGAGAAAATGAAAATGTTCGAAGTTTTTTTCATGTAAAGGATAGTTTGGTATTTAACGGACTTTTTTTTTTGAGCTATGCTGTCCATAGACACACACATACACACACGTGGATCTTTTCCAAAAATGCTTCTTTTTTTTTTTTGGATTGAGGACCCAAAACATGTATTTCTGGTAAAATAACGGTATCGAACTTTTGGGTGGAATACAATACCTTCTCTATGCACTATGTACATAGTACGTGTAGAGAAAATATTTTACTATCCCTTTAGTCTGTTGTGTTACCTTTTTTCCTTCTACTTCCAAGGAAGCAAGTAATAAGGTAATTTCTGTTAATGTTTATCTCGATTAGCATGGCGTAGAAAAAAGGACAAGCCTTTGTAAGGAAAGTTCTTTTTTGGAACAGCTGAGAAGGTCATGTGAATGGAACACATCAGATGTTTTATTTAACACTAATCGGACGATATCATGACTTGTGTAACTGTGACATAGCGAATTTAGCCTAGGGATATTTTCTTTCAGTGTTTGGGGTTCATTTACGTGCAATTCAACATTTAACGGTTTTTCTTCCATTTCCAAAAAAAACCAGTTAAGGAGTTTTACCGTGATGTGTTCCATTCACATGACTTTCCCTACATCACTCTAACATATTACTGTTAAAAAATATATATATTCTTCTATATAGTATATGGTAATAGAGTTTAACATTAGCAGAAATTGGTTTAATTACCTGATTACTTGTAAGTATAAGGGAAATTAGGGAATACACAAGACTAAAACGATAGTCAAATTTTTTAAAAGCTGGTTGTCATGTGGTTCAAATCCGTTTCTATACATGGCCAGTATTTTAAATATGAAAAAAAAAAAACAACTCAGATTTGCTCAATTCCACGTAAAAAGCCAATATGACAAAAATTGTGTATTTTAATATGCTCTACATTTTCTGTGTGGTAAGTTTTGTTCATCTCTTACGCTTTAGCAGTTATGCAAAAATCTGTTATATTCATCCAGAATAAAGTAGTCTTCAGAAGCTATTCCCAGAAACTTCAAGATATACATATTATTTGCCATATAAATATCTTTAATATACGATCTTTTAATCAAAAACGTTAGAGCCATTTTTAAGAAAATCAAAATTTTCGAATTTTTTCAATGTAAAGGGTAGTTTGGGGTGGGGGGATTTTCTTGAAAATCTTCGTGATACATCTTTGGAAGATACCAAAATTAAATACCAAGTTTGTTTTTAACGGTATTTTCATTTTTGAGTTATGCTGACTACAGACACATACATACAGACAGACAGACACACACACGGAAAGTTTCCTAAAAGTGCTTTTTTGGATTCAGGAGGTCCCAAAACATATATTTCCGGTGAAACCTCGGTATCGATTTTTTTTTTTATTGTTCCCCCTTTAATATCTAATTAGAAACAACTCGTTGGGTTAAAACCATTTTATTTCCTCAAAAACGCAGACATTCACTCTCACAAACATACTTCCAGACTCTGTGGGGGATAGGGAATAATTCTGGTTAAAGAAAAATTGCCCACCCCAGCCGGGAATCGAACCCGGGACCTCCGGGTGAGAAAACCAGCTTGCTGACCACTCGACCACAGAGGCAGTCGGTATCGAATTTTGGATGCAATACAATACTTTCTCTATCCCTATGTGCATTGTACATATGGGGCTAGAGAAAGTAAAAACATATTCTTCTATATACAGATTAAAATTAGCAGAAATTGACCGAATTACCTGCTTTCTTGTAAGTATAAGGTAAATAAGGGAACACACTAGGCTGAAACGATAGTCATATATTTTAAAAGCTGGTTGCTATGTGGTTCAAATCCGTTTCTATGCATGGCCAGGAGAAAAGTGTGAGAAAAATTTAAGTATTTTAAATATGAAAAAAATATCTCAGAAATGGTCAATTCTACGAATAAAGCGCATATGACATAAATTTTTGTGTTTTAACGAAATCCACATTATTTATGTAGTAAGTTTTTGTCTGTCTCTTACGGTTTAACGGTTAAGCAAAATTTATTCTGAATAAAGAGGTCTTCAGAAGCCATTCCCAGCAAATTCAAGATATACACTTTATTTGTCATGTAAAAATCTTTAGTATACGATTTTTTCAATAAAAACCGTTAGAGCCATTTTCGAGAAAATTTAAATTTTCGAAATTTTTTCCATGTAAAGGGTGGTTTAGTGTGGGGGGATTTTTCTCAAAATCTTCGTGCCGCATCCCTGGAAGATACTAAGCCTAAATACCAAGTGTGGTATTTTCCGACTTTTCGTTTTTGAGTTGTCCTGTTCACAGACACACGGACACACACGGACCTTTCTCTAAAAATCTGATGTGTTCCATTCACATAACTTTCTCTACATCTCTGCAAGAAATTATTGTTAAAAAGTTTATGCTTCTATTTACTTCATGCTAATCGAGAAAAAATTAGCAGAAATAGTCTTATTACTTGCTTCCTAGTAAGTAGAAGCGAAATAAGGGAATACCATAAGTTAAAGTACTAGTCAAAAGCTGGTTGCCATGTGATTGAAGTCCCTTTGTTTATATGGACAGGAGTTGACAATTTCCCGTATTAGAAAAGTTTTTTAAAGCTGAAACCAAAAAAGAGGAATATCTCAAAAACGATTCAACTCCACGAAAGAAATGAACATAACATAACTTAATTCAAAATCTTCTCGGGCTTCTAGCCAGGTAAAACTGGTATTTATAAGAGCTGGGATGTTAGCTTCATCCCAGCTCTTATAAATACCAGTCTCCACAAGCTCAAACCATCAGTTCACCCTGAAGACGAGGAAGATGCACTTCTTCGAAACGTTGGTGTCAAACCAATTTTTTACCTGGCTAGAAGCCCGAGAAGATTTTGAATTAATACGTCGCCAGGAAAGCTTCAGTTCTTATTTTATAACATAACTTGTGTGTTTTAATGTGCTCTACGTTTTTTGTGCAGTAAGGTTTTGTCCATCTGTTACGGTTTAACAGTTATGTTAAATTCCGTAAAATTGATCCAGAATAAAGCAGTCTACAGAGGCTATTCCCAGAAAATTCAAGATATAAATTTTATTTGGCAGTTAAATATATTTAATATATGATATTTTAGTCAAAATCGTTAGAGCTATTTTGAGAAAAACAAAATTTTTGAAAAAAGTTCCCATAGTGTCGCATCCCTGGAAGCTACTAAACTTAAATACCAAGTTCTGTATTTACCGACTTTTCGTTTTTGAGTTATCGTGTTTATAGACACACGGACACACATGGACGTTTTTCTAAAACTTTTTTTTGGATACAGGAGCTCTTAAACGTATATTTCGGACGTAATCTCGGTATCGAATTTTTAGGTGGCATGCAATATCTTCTCTATACGTTATATACATAATACGTGTAGAGAAAGTAAAAAATGTAACACCCTTCTTCGGATGTGAACCCAAAACTTTTAGTAATAGACGCTGATAAGGTAACAGTTACACCATGGAGGTCAACTAAATATTTTATAAGCTTTAATAAAATTGACGTTTCACTACAGGGATATAATTATTGGTCTGTGCAATTTTCACTGATTGAAAACTAAAAATCAAATCTAATTATAAATAACTTATACAATTAATTTCAATAATGAAATAATTGTTTTTATTTTGACGGCATCAATCAGGTACAGCACGTTTTCTGTGTGTATGTTATACGACAAACTCAATTTAGGTATCATTAAACCAACCTGTCCCCGTGTCATAAACGAATATATAATTAATGAAGGACAGATACTGTTTGAACTAGGATGATAACACCCAGGGATGTGTATATCATTTTAAATCAACTTTATGAATGTTTTAAACGAAGAGGATCAGATTGTGAGGTGTGTGGCCTGTATTTGAAGGTGCTGGGTTCAAATCTTGTGAGCCAACCAATTTCTCGTGGTTTCTGTCAGTCGGCAAGTAAATAACGGACTGGATATTTAATACCTTAGCCTAGATTTCCAACTTAAGAGTGGACAGCCTGTGAAACTTTCAAATTTAATGTTTTTTAAGGAATTACGTTCATTCGTTTATCATATTCTTCTATTCATATGTGTAACTACTTCAGAAAGTTTGAGACAAACGTATAAAGTAGTTTTTGATAAAAAGTATTTTCTATTTTTCAACTACTTTACCTACTAAAAAAACTCCTTGTGGTGCAGTTTTCAAAATGTTGTAACAAAACTGCATATTTACATCCCGAGAACATACTTTTAGACATTTATTGCATGAGTTTCAAATTAATTAATTATTGCTGCTGGAAATGTTATGATAAATTATTTGTTCATGAGTTTTTACTTTCTCTACACGAATTATATACATAGTGTATACAGAAAGTATTGTATTCCACCCAAAAATTCGATACCGAGATTTCACCCGAAATACATGTTTTAGGACACCTTGAATAAAAAAAACCTGATGTAATGCATTCACATGACTTTTTCTATATCTCTGCAACAATTTTTTGTTAAAAAGTTTATGCTTCTATTTACTTCATGTTAAGTTAGAAAAAATTAGCAGAAACAGCCTTATTACTTGCCTCCCTGTAAGTAGAAGCGAAAGAAGGGAGTAACATAGGTTAAAGTGATAGCAAAAGATGGTTGCTATGTGACTGAAGTTCCTTTGTATGTATGGACAGGAGTTGACAAATTCCTGTATGAGAAAAGCATGTTTTTTAAGGCTGAAACAAAAAAACAAGATATCTAAAAAACGATCAGCTCGACGAAAAAAATGTATATAACATAAAGTGTGTGTTTTAATGTGCTCTACATTTTTGTGTGGTAAGTTTTTGTCTATCTCTTACGGTTTACCAGTTATCCAAAATTCCGTAAAATCCATCCAGAATAAAGTAGTCTTCAGAGACTTTTCCCAGAAAATTCAAGATATACATATTATTTGTCAAGTATATGTCTTTAATATATGATACTTTTATCAAAATCGTTAGAACCATTTTTTAGAAAATCAAAATTTTCGGAAATTTTTCTCTATGAAGGGTAGTTCGGGGTGGGTGATTTTCTTGAAAATCTTCGTGTCGCATCCTTGGAAGATACGATACTTAAATACCAAGTTTGGTAATTAACGGTCTTTTCGTTTATGAGCTATGTTACACACAGACACACACACATACACACAGACAGACATACACACGGACATTTTTCTAAAGATGCTTTTTTGGATTCAGGTGGTCTCAAAACATGTATTTCCGGTGAAATCTCGGTATCGAATTGTTGGGTACAATACAATACCTTCTTTATACAATATGTACATAGCACGTATAGAGAAAGCAAAAAAGCATTTTCAGAAAACAGTCCGTGTGTGTATCTGTGGACAGCATAGCTCAAAAACAAAAAGACCGTTGAATGCTAAACTTGGTATCCTCCAAGGATGCAGCACGAACATTTGCAAGAAAATCCCTTCACACCAAACTACCTTTTACATAGAAAACTTGTCGAAAATTTTTTCTCAAAATTAGCTCTAAGGACTTTGATTGAAATGCATTAAAATATATTAAAGATATTTACTCGACAAAGAAAATGTATATCTTGAGTTTTCTGAGGATAGCCTCTGAAGGCTTCTTTATTCTGGAGGAATTTTGCATAACTAGTAAACTGTAAGAGATAGACAAAAACGTACTACACAACATATGCAGATCTCGCTACAACACACAACTTAGGTCATATACATTTTTTTTTCGTGGAGTTGACCATTTTTGAGATATTTCTTGTCATTAGTTTCAATTTTTAAATACTTAAAACTTTTCACATACGGGAACTTGTCAACTCTTGGCAATGTAAAGAAAAGGATATCATTCACATGGAAACCAGCTTTTAAAAGATTTGACTATCGTTTTAACCTAATGTTTTCCATTATTTCCCTACTGCTTACAATAGAGCATTTCTGTTAAGGTTTGTCTCGATTAGCATGAAGCAGATAGAAGAATAAGCTTATTAACAATAATTTGTTGACTGCCTCCGTGGTCGAGTGGTCAGCGAGTTGACTTCTCACCCGGAGGTCCCGGGTTTGATTCCCGGCTGGGGAGGGAAGATTTTCTTTAGCCAGGATTATTCCCTATCCCCCACAGAGTCTGAAAGTAGGCATGTGAGAGTGAATGTGTGTGCGTGTGTGTGTGTGTTTGAGGAAAATAAAAAGTTTTAAACCTACAGACGAGTTATTTCAAGTGCAAAGCCCCCGATATGTCCTTAGATGTTAAAGGGAGCTATATAAATGAATGACTTTCTCTACAACTCTGCAATAAATTATTGTGAAAAAGCTTATGCTTCTATTTACTTCCTGCTAATCGAGAAAAAATTAGCAGAAATAGTCTTATTACTTGTTTCCTTTTAAGCAGAAGCGAAATAAGGGAGTACCATAGGTTAAAGTGATAGTCAAAAGCTGGTTGCTATATGACTGAAGTTGCTTTGTTTATATGGACAGGAGTTGATAAATTCCTATATGAGAAAAGTACGAATATCTCAAAAAAGATCAACTCCACGAAAATAATGTATGTGACATAGATTGTGTCTTTTAACGTGCACTACATTTATTGTGTAGTAAGTTTTTATCAAAGTCTAACGGTTTAGCAGTTATGCAAAATTCCATAAAATTCGCCCAGAATAAAGTAGTCTTCAGAAATTTATACCCAGAAAATTCAAGATATAAATTTTGTTTGCAGGTAAATATGTTTAATTTATGATATTTTAACCAAAATCGTTAGAGGCATTTTTGCGAAAATCAAAATTTTCGACAAAAGTTCCATGTAAAGGGTAGTTTGGGGTGAGGGGATTTTTCTCAAAATCTTCGTGTCGCATCCCTGGAAGATATTAAACTTAAATACCAAGTTTGGTATTTTACTGACTTTTCGTTTTTGAGTTATCAATTTCACAGACACATGGACACTCGGACACACTGACACACGGACACACACACACACACACACACACACACACGGACATTTTTGTGAAAATGCTTTTTATGGATATAAGGGACCCTAAAACAAATACTTACGGTGAAATCTCGGTATCGAATTTTTGGGTGGAGTGCAATACCTTCTCTATACACTATGCACATAGTGCATACAGAGAAAGTACAAGTATAATTTGTTACAAAAATGTAGAGAAAGTCATGTGAATGTAGAATATCAGATATTTATAACTACACTACTGAAAAGCTCCTTGCGCTTCAGTTCTTAATTTTATAAAAAAACTTCATATTTACATCCCGGAAATATCACTTTAAACAATGATTGCGTGAACAATTATGCAGAAAACGTTATAACTTATTCGTTCATACTTTCTACTTTATCTACACATACTATGTACATAGTGTATAGAGAAGGTATTGCATTCCACCTAAAAATCTGAGATTTCACCGTAAATACATGTTTTGGGTCCCAATGAATCCAAAAAATCATTTTTCGAAAAAAGTCCGTGTGTGTCTGTGGACATGATAGCTCAGAAACAAAAAGTACGTTAAATACCAAGCCTGGCATTTAAATACAGCATCTTCCAAGGATGCGACACGAAGATTTTCAAGAAAATCCCCCCACCTCTAACTACTCTTTATATGGAAAAAAATTCGAACATTTTGATTTTCTCAAAAATGGCTCTAACGATTTTAATTAAAATATCGTATATTAAAGATATCTACCAGACTGATAAAATGCATATCTTGAATTTTCTAGGAATAGCCACTGAAGATTACTTTATTCTGGAGGAACTTCAGAATATCCATACCTAACAAACCGTGAGAAGAGATAGACAAAAGCTTACTAAACATATAATGTAGAGCTCGTTAAAATACACAATTTAGGTTATATAAATTTTTTTGAGGAGTGGACCGTTTTTGATATATTCCTTGTTATTGGTTTCAGCTTTAAAAAGCTTCTACTATTCTCATTTGTCAACTCCTATCCACACAAACAAAGGAACTTCAGTCACATAGCAGCCAGCTTTTCACTATCACTTTAACCTATGGTACTCCCATATTTCGCTTCTACTTACAAGGAAGCAAGTAATAACACTATTTCTGCTAATTTTTTCTCGATTAGCATGAAGTAAATAGAAGCATAAGCTTTTTAACAACAATTTATTGCAGAGTTGTAGATAAAGTCATGTGATGGAACAGATCAGATTTTATTTTTGGGGGGGGGGATCACGCCGAGGATTTTTGTGAATAATCCGGGTACTGAAAGTCACGTGTGACTGTAAAATATATTCTGATATGCCCTTTAAATGCAGATCTTTTTCAGCATGAGACGAGGAGAAAGAAGAAAGGAAAAAATAAGCGAATTATGTGCAGGAATGCCTCAAAGAGTCGATTAGGAAGGCATTTTAATGACTGTGGTAGCAAAGGGCCCCAAGTCAAGAGGGCTTATTTCCGTTCGGGTTACTCCTGTCAGCGATTCCGTTTGTGGGAGACAAACAAACCTCTTGTTAAGGGATGAATACCCCCACCCTGTCAAGTGGGACGTTGATAGAACGCTAATTAACAAGGGCAGTTTTCTTCACGAAATGACCATGCCATACATGAACACTGTCTCGACATACATGGCATCAGACACTACTGATTGGCGACGTGTTTCTCTATAATATAAATATTAATTAGTTTTTACTTGCTCTAGCCCGTATTTACAATGTATTCACGCAAAAATTATTGTTAAAGGCTTAAGCTTCTATTTACTTCATGCTAATCGATTAGCAGTGTATAGAGAACGTATTGCACTCCACCCAAAAAATTCGATACCGAGATTTCACCGGAAATATATGTTTTAGGGTCTCCTGTATCCAAAAAAAAGCATTTGCAGAAATAGGTCCGTGTGTGTGTGTGTGTGTGTGTGTGTGTGTGTGTGTGTATGTCCGTGTCTGTGAACACGATAACTCAAAAACGAAAAGTCGGCAAAATACCAAACTTGATATTCAAGTTTAATATCTTCCAGGGATGCGACACCAAGATTTTGAGAAAAATCTCCCACCCCAAACTACCCTTTACATGGAACTTTCCGAAAATTTTGATTTTCTAAAAATGGCTCTAAATATTTTGATTAAAATATTGTATATTAAAGATATTTACCTGACAAATAAAATGTATATTTTCTGGGAATAGCCTCTGAAGACTACTTTATTCTTGGTCACTTTTACGGCATTTTGCATAACTGCTAAACCGTAAGAGATGGACATAAACTTACCACACAAAGAATGTAGAGCACCTTAAAATACACAATATATGTTATATACATTTTTTTCGTACAGTTAATTTTTTTTAGATATTCCTTGATTTTGGTTTCAGCTATAAAAACTTATACCCTTCTCATACAGGACTTTGTGAACTCGTGTCCATACAAACAAAGGAACTTCAGTTACATAGCAACCAGCTTTTGACTATCACTTTAACCTATGGTACCCCCTTATTTCGCTTCTACTAACAAGGAAGCAAGTGATAAGAATATTTCTGCTAATTTTTTTGTCGATTAGATGAAGTAAATAGAATAATTTGTTGCAGTGCTGTAGAGAAAGTCATGTGAATGGAAAACATCAGCTTTTTTATATTGCGTGTAGATTTTTTTAAACGAGTCGTAGCCAAGTTTCATAACCAGATGAAAATGGAAAAAAGGAATTGTGTATTTTAGAATGGTTTTTTGCACGGCAGCACGAAATTAAAATAAATATTAGAATGAAGTTATCTTTCTCACACACATATGCAGCAACTGCTATTTATGTAGGCATATGTGTTTAAATATTGGAATAAAGATGGCTATGACAATATTATTCTACAGCCTGCAAACAAATGTTCTGCTTAGTTACTTGTTTCAATAAACATTGAATGATTAAAAAATCTGATGTTCCACTCACATGACTTTCTCTACATCTCTGCAACAAATTATTTTTGCATAGCTTCTATTTACTTCATGCTGATAGAGAAAAAATTAGCAGAAATAGTCTTATTACTTGCTTCCTTGTAAGCAGAAGCGAAATAAGGGAGTACCATAGGCTAAAGTGATAGACAAAAGCGGTTGCTATGTGACTGAATGTTTTTTGCTTGTACGGACAAGAGTTGACAAATTCCTGTATCTCAAAAACGATCAACTTCACGAAAAAATGTATATTACATAGATTCTGTGTTTTAACGTGCTCTACATCTTTTGTGTCGTAAGTTTCTGTCTATCGCTTACGGTTACCAGTTATGCAAATTTCAGTAGTAATCATCCAAAATAAAGAAGTCTTTTGAGGCTATTCCCAGAAAATTCAAGATATACATTTTATTTGGCAAGTAAAAATCTTAAATATTAGAGATTTTAATCCAAATCGTTATAACAATTTTTAAGAAAATCAAAATTATCAAATATTTTTCCATGTAAAGGGTAGTTGGGAGTGGGGGAATTTTTTTGAAAATCTTTGAGTCGCATCCCTGTAAGATACTAAACTTAAATACCAAGTTTGGTATTTTGCCTATTTTTCGTTTATGAGTTATCGTGTTCACAGACTCACGGACACACGCACGCACGCGCGCGCACCCCCCCCCACACACACACACACACGGCGTGCGCGTCTTTTCCTGAATATGATTTTTTTGGATAGAGGGGAGTGTAAAACATATATTTCCGGTGAAATCTCGGTATTGAATTCATGGGTGGAGTACAATAAATTCTCTATATACTGGGTACATAGTACGTGTAGAGAAAGTAAAAAACATGTCTCATTTAGTGGTTTTACAACACGCAGGTACATTTCAGCGGAAATAGATTAGGTAGCGCATCTTATTACAGGAGATTTGTAACCTTAAAACCTACTATTTTTACGCCTACTTGTTGCAAAATTTCGCTTTATGCAATGGTAAAGGACAAGGCTGTTTAACAACAATTTGTTACTGAGCTGTAGAGAAGGTCATGTGAATAGAACACGTCAGATTTTTACTTTCTCTACATGTATTATGTACATAGTGTATAGAGAAGCTATTGTAATGCACCCAAAAATTCAATACCCAGATTTCACTGGAAATATAAGTTTTGGGACCCCCTGAAACCAAGAAAAGCTTTTTTAGAAAAACGTCCGTGTGTGTCTGTGGGCAACATAGCTCAAAAACGAAAAGACCGTTAAGTACCAAACTTGATAATTAGGTCTGTTATCTTCCATGGATGCGACACAAAAATTTTGAAGAAAATGTACCCACAGAAAATTTTGATTTTATCAAAAATGTCTCCAACGATTTTGATTTAAATTTCTTATATTTAGGACATTTACATGACAAATAAAATGTATATCTTGAGTTTTCTGGGAATAGCCTCTAAAGTCCTCTTTATTCTGGATGATTTTTGTTGAATTTTGTCTAACTGGTTAACCGTAAGAGATCGACAACAACTTACTACACAAAAAATGTAGATCACGATAAAACACACAATTTATGTCATATACATTTTTTTCGTGGAGTTGATCGTTTTAGAAATATTCCTTGTTATTGGTTTCCGGTTTAAACAACATACGTTTCTCACACAGGAATTTGTCAACTCCTGTCCATACAAACAAAGGAACTTCAGTCACACAGCCACTTTTGACTATCACTTTAACCTATGATACTCCCTTATTTCACTAATTTGTTGCAGGGATGTAGAGAAAGTCATGTGAATTGAACACATCAGATTTTATTTATAAGTAACTTAAAGCGTTTCTATTGGCAATGAGGAAATGAGACGTTTTGGAAATAAACACAGCTGGGGGATGCGTTCCATTGGAAATAAGATCAACTTTCAAAGGCTCCTGTCTTTTTGAACATGTGATACAACTTACTGCTTTACAAAAGGTATTCTTAATGCTCTGGTATGCTCAGCTCCAACTCTTTTAAAATTGGAGAAAATAAGCCGTTCAATTGTGGATGGAATACAACACCGTCTTATTTTACGTAGTGTGTAGGAATGAGAGAAAGTAAAAGGGGTGTTTTGAGGGTCCATTGCACGGAGCTCAGAAATTGGACAGTATCCATGCTCAGTAAGCCGCAGCGCTGGATCAATAGCACAGCGCCCCAAACTAAGTTACTTTTCTTTGAAATACCAACATTAAAGAATTATCACTCTCGCTGCTCCCCTTTGGCGCAAAGAAAGGGCCTTTCTGAAATCCGTTAATTAATTGCTAGACGGGGCGCATCAGGAAGCGGTTAGAAGACTGTGGTAACACCCACGGCGTTTCTCTTCCTTTGTTACACTCACTCCCATTGACCAATAGCGTGCGCACATTTACCTTTCTTCATTCCACAATTACGCTTAGTTAGGCATCGAGAAAAAAAATCTGATGTGTTCCATTCACATGACTTTCTCTACATATCTGTAACAATGTTTACTTCATGCTAATCGAGAAAAGAAGAGCAGAAATGGTCTTATTACTTGCTTCCTTGCAAGTAGAAGAGAAATAAGGGAGTACCATAGGTTAAAGTGAAGTCAAAAGCTGGTTGCTATGTGACTGAGGTTCCTTTGTTTGTGTGGACAGCAGTCGACAAATTCCTGTATGAGAAACGTATGTTGTTTAAACCGGAAGCCAATAACAAGGAATATCTCAAAAACGATCAACTCCACGAAAAAAATGTATATCACATAAATTGTGTGTTTAAATGTTCTCTACATTTTTTATCTGGTAAGTTTTTGTCCATCTCTTACGGTTTAGCAGTTATGCAAAATTTCGTAAAATTCATCCAGAAGAAAGTAGTCTTCAGAGGCTATTCTTAGAACATTCAAGATATACATTTTATTTGTCAGGTAAACATCTTTAATATACGATATTTTAATCAATTTCGTTATAGTCATTTCTCAGAAAATCAAAATTTTCGAAAAAAGTTCCATATAAAGGGTAGTTTGGGGTGTGGGTGTTTTCTTGAAAACCTTCGTGTCGCATACCTGGAAGATATTGAACTTAAATACCCAGCTTGGTATTTTACCGAGTTTTCGTTTTTGAGTTATCGTCTTCACAGACACACTGACAAACGGACACACACACCTTTTTATGAAAATGTTTTTTTAGGATACAGAGGATCCTATAATATATATTTTCGGTGAAATCTCAGTACCGAATTTTTTGTGAAGTGCAATACCTTCTCTATACACTATGTAAATACTGCGTGTAGAGAAAGTTAAAAAAACAGGAAAAAAACAATATTTTATTAGGTGAGAATTTATGCAAATATAATTGAAAAGTATGTGTGGCTTAAAATGAAAGAGAGTGTGGGCCACCACTGATAGGGAAGACTGCGGCGCTTGTTATAAAGTGGCAATGTGGTGAGTTTTGGTACACAATTAGAGGGAATGCATCACGCGTGGTTAATATTTAGAACGTTCTTGTGGCACTCGGCACCCCAGCTGAAAGAATAGGGTAGCGTGTCGGGCTTTTGTTTTGTGTCGTGCCCGCCAGCGTGGTGTTTAGACTCCAGTGTCTGGCAGATGTAACCCGGAGACTAACACAGCCCTGCGTCATACTCCAGTATTTCAACAACTTTTCCTCCATATCTTCTGCAATTTCTCACTATACATATCTTAACTTTTCATGAATTGTTCAAATTAGTTTCTGGTGGAGAAAACTAATCGGTCTGCTGACGTAAGAAAGTTGTATTGTATTCCACACAAATTTTCAATGCTGAAATTTCACCGGAAATAACTAAAAAAATCTGATGTGTTCCATTCACATGACTATCTCTACTTCTATGTAAAAAATTATTGTTAATAAGCTTATTCTTCTATTTACATCATGCAAATCGAGAAAAAATTAGCAGAAATAGCCTCATTACTTGCTTACTTGTAAATAGAAGGGAAACGATAGTAAAATCCCTTGAAAGCGATCGCTATGTCTAACAACTGAACATCCGCTCTCTTTAGTTTCCATGAGTAAACGAAAGAAAGATGAAAAAAGATGACTTTACGTTTGAGAAAAGTTTAAGTAACTTAACAGTCAATAGCACGGAATAATCTCTGAAAGAGTTAACTCTACAAAAAATCTGTTGTGTTCCATTCACATGACTTTCTCTACATCTCTGCAACAAATTACTCTATTTACTTCATCTAATGAGAAAAAATTAGCAGAAATAGTCTTATTATTTGCTTCCTTGTTAGTAGAAGCGAAATAAGGGGGTACCATAGGTTAAAGTGATAGTCAAAAGCCGGTTGCTATGTGACTGACGTTCCTTTGTTTGTATGGACACGAGTTCACAAAGTCCTGTATGTGAAAAGTATATTTTTTATAGCTGAAACCAAAAACAAGGAATATCTCAAAAAAATCAACTCCACGAAAAAAATGTATATAGCATATATTGTGTGGTAAGTTTTTGTCCATTTCTTACGGTTTTGCAGTTTTTTGGTGGAGTGCAATACCTTCTCTATACACTATATACATAGTACGTATAGAGAAAGTAAAAATGATATCATAAGTTTTGCGTTTTAACGAGACGTACGTACAATATTTGTGCGGTAGTGTCTTTCTAACTCTTACGGTTTTCCAGCTATATAAAAGTCATTCAGATTGAAGAGGTCTTCAGAGGCTATTCCCAGAAACATTTCGTTTGTCATAAAAATGTTTTAAATATTTGCTATTTTATCAAAATTGTTAGAACGATTTCTGAGAAAGTCGAAAAACGTTCTATGTTAAGGGTAGTTAGAGGATTTAGTTGAAAATCTTCATGTTGCATCCTTTGAAGATATTGAACTTAAATATCAAGTTTGGTATTTAATAAACTTTTCGTTTTTGAGTTATGCTGTCCACAAACAAACATATACACATCTTTTTCTAAAAATGTTTTTTTTTTGGATTCAGAGTGTTCCAAAACATGTACTTCCTTCCGGTATCGAACTTTTGAGCAGAATACAATACCTTCTTTACTTATTTTGTATGTTCATTATACGTGGTAGAGAAACTAACAAGCAAAGAGCGAAACATCTCTTATGAAAGGCGTAATTAAAGAACACAAGGAACTCTTAGCTGGTAGTTGATTTCCTCCCACGGCCACAAGGAGGAACTGTTTCTGGACAATATCAAAGCACTTAGTCCAGAGGAATTTCAAGTGTTCCTTTAGGCAGTTGGCTCAACAAACGCAAGCTCAAGGATCTCCAGGAATGTAAATGACACGAAGAAACACGACCTTCCAGATACAGTCTCTCAGGAGGGTTGTCTTCCAGATATGTACCAGTTACAATAGATAAATATCTACCGTAAAGTATATCTGTGAAGTTTTAACAAAACTTACGAAAAATTAATAAAAACAGAAAGTAACAACACAAAACTTTATTTAAAAATTGGATGTGTTCCATTCACATGACTCTGCACCAAATTACGCTTAAAAAGCTTATGCTTCTATTTACTGCATGCTAATCGGGAAAAAAATTACTTGCTTCCTTGTAAGTAGGAGCGAAATAAGGGAGTACCATGAGAAAAGTATAACTTTTTCAAAGCTGAAACCAAAAATAAGGAATACCTCAAAAACGACCAGCTCCAAGAAAAACATTGTATATAACATAAACTGTGTATTTTAAAGTGTTCCACATACTTTATGTATAAGTTTTTATTTATCTCTTACGGTTTAACAGATTTACACCATTCCGTAAAATCCATCCAGAATAAAGTAATCTTCAGAGGCTATTCCCAGAATATTCAAGATATACATTTTATTTGTCCGGTAAATATTTTTAATATATGATATTTTAATCAAAATCGTTAGAACCATTTCTGAAAAAATGAAAATTTTCGAAAAAAGTTCCATGTAAAGGGTAGTTTGGTATTTTACCGACTTTTCGTTTTTGAGTTATCGTGTTCACAAACACACGGACACACACATACACACATACGGACCTTTTTATGAAAACGCTTTTTTACTTTCTCTGTGCGTACTATGTACATAGTGTATAGAGAAGGAATTGTATTGCACCCAAAAATTCCATTCCGATATTTTCCCGGAAATATATATTTTGAGAACCCTTGAATCCAAAAAAAAGCATTTTCAGAAAAATGTCCGTGTGTGTGCCTGTCTATTTGTCTGACTGTCTGTGTGTATGTGTGTCTATGGGCAGCATAGTTCAAAAACGAAAAGAACGTTAAAAATCAAACTTGATATTTAAGTTTGGTATCTGCCACGGATGCGACACGAAGATTTTCAAGAAAATTCCCGCACCGCAAACTACCTGGAAAAAAGTTCGAAAATTTTGATTTTCTTAAAAATGACTCTAACGATTTTGATTAAAATCTCTTATATTTAAGATATTTACTTGCCAAATAAAATGTATATCTTGAATTTTCTGGAAATAACCTCTGAAGACTACTTTATTCTGGATGAATTTTACGGAATTTTACATAACTGCTAAACCGAATAGACCAAAACTTACCACACAGCAAATGTAGAGCACACTAAAACACACAATTTATGTTATATACATTTTTTCGTGGAGCTGATCGTTTTTAAATATTCCTGTTTTTTTGGTTTCAGCTTTCAAAAACTTATACTTTTCTCATACAGGAATTTGTCAATTCTTGACCATACAAACAAAGGAACTTCAGTCACTTAGCAATCAGCTTTTGACTATCACTTTAACCTATGGTACTCCCTTATTTTGCTTCTACTTACAAGGAAGCAAGTAATAAGACTATTTCTGCTAATTTTTTCTCGATTAGCATGAAGTAAATAGAAGCATTAGCTTTTTAACTATAAATTGCTGCAGAGATGTAGAGAAATCCATGTGAATGCAACACATCAGATTTTTTGGATACAGGGGACCCTAAAACATATATTTACCGTGAAATCTCCGTATCGAATTTTTTGGTGGAGTGCAATAACTTCTCTATACACTATATACATAGTGCGTGTAGAGAAATTAAAAATGCTTGTTTTGGATTTACGGTATGTCAGAGCATATATTTACGATGAAATTTCGGTACACAATTTTTGGGTGGAATATAATGCTTCCCTATCTTACTAAGCATAGCAGAAAAAGTAGAACACATTTATGTAAAACAATGATTTATACATAGTCAAGTGTTTGCACACAAGTTAAAATGGGGTAGTCCTTTAAATTCGCCACGTATCTGTGAGTAACTGCACAGTTAAACAGAAAAATTCAATTCAGCGGACAAAAAGTGCAACGCTTGGGTTTCCGTTAGAGCGAGTGGTCATAAATTTCCCGGCATCCCGTCCCTGCAGACAAAACCCAGGCTACCCTTATACAAGGCGTTTTAAAAACCACAAATAAGACGCCAATTAAACAATTTTGTTTTCATTCCCTGCATTATGGCCATATCTAATTATATTAAAAAAAAACCATATTGAAAATGTTTAACATATATATATTGTCTTATTGGTTTATACTACACCTCGAATAGCAGAGGACTGATTTTTAGTTTCTCTAGCACAATATGGACAATGTGCATAGTGGATACAGAAGGTACTGTATTCCACCCAAAAATTCGATGTCGAGATTTCATCGGAAATATATGTTTATGGGTCTCTTGAGTCCGAAAATGTTATTTTTGAAAAAAAATAAACCAAGTGTGTGTGTGTCTGTGGACAACATAGTTCAAAAACGAAAAGTTTTAATATATTCCAAGGATACGACACGAAGATTTTCAACATCTCCCTCGCCAGACCAACCTTTACATGGAAAACTTTTTTTGAAAATGTTGTTTTTCTCAAAAATGGCTGTAACGATTTCGATTTAAATGCAGTATATTTAAAAATACTTACATCACAAATAAAATGTATATTTTGAATTTTCTGGGAATAGCCCCTTAGGCCTCTTTGTGAGATTTGAATAACGGTTGAACCGTAGGACAAAAACTTGCAATACAAAAAATGTAGATCCCGTTAAAACACATAATTTTGGCATATAGGTTTTTTATGTAGAGCTCACCGTTTCCGAGATTATTCCTTGTTATTAGTTTCAATTTTAAAATACTTTTAAGTTTTCTCAAACAGGAAGTGACGTTTGGATTCATATTTTTTGTTTTAATGCAGGCCACACAAAGTTGTTTCTTATAAGACCAGCTTTTAAAAGATATGACAATCGATTTAAAACACTGTATTTCTTTATGTCCCTTCTACTTACAAGATAGCAAGTAATGAGACTATTTTTGCTAACGATTAGCACGTCGCGGATAAAAGAATAATCTTTTGCAAGGAAGTAACAGCTAGAGAAAGTCATGTGAATGGAACACATACAATTTCTTTTATTTTATAGCCCCCTTTAACTTCAATGGCGGCATTTACTTGTGAAACATAATTCTGATTAAAGCAAACTGTTCCGGTCCAGCGCAAATCAAACCCAGCCCTGAAATACTCAAAAGGCATTTAGTGACAAAACATTGTTTTTGGTTATAAATAGTTTATATTTTAATTGTTAGCATAACTCAAGAAGGAAAAGTCAATTTAAGACCACTCGTCCCACACCAAATCGGCCCGGGTTCGATCCCAGGGGAACGCATATAGGATTTGCGGTGCAGAAAGCATCACAGGGGCGGGTTATTATTTTCTCTATACGTACTATGTACAGAGTGTATAGAGAAGGTATTGTAATGCACCCAAAAATTCGATACCAAAATTTCACCGGGAATATATGTTTTGAGACCTCTTGAATCCATAAAAAAAGAGCATTTTCAGAAAATGTCCGTGTGTGTGTGTGTATGTCTGTCTGTGTGTGTGTGTCTATGTGAATGTGTGTGTGTGTCTATGGGCAGCATAGCTCAAAAACGAAAAGTCTGTTAAAAACCGAACTTGGTATTTAGGTTTGGTATCTACCAAGATGCGACACGAAGATTTTCAAGAAAATCCCCACACATCCAAATACCTTTTTTTGAAAATTTTGATTTTCTCAAAAATAGCTACAGCGATTTTGATTAAATTATCGTATACTAAAGATATTTACCTGACAAATAAAATGTATATCTTGAATTTTCTTGGAATAGCCTCTGAAGACTACTTTTTTCTAGATGAATTTTACGGAATTTTGCATAACTGCTAAACCGTAAGAGATGGACAAAATGTTACCACACAAAAATGTACAGCACGTTAAAACACACAATTTATGTCACATACTTCTTTTTTTCGTGGAGTTGATCGTTTTTTTAGATATTCCTTGTTTTTCACTTCAGTTTTGACAAACTTACACTTTTCTCATACAGGAATTTGTCAACTGCTGTCCATACAAACAAAGGAACTTCAGTCACATAGCAACCAGCTTTTGACTATTACTTTAACCTATAGTACTCCCTTATTTCGCTTCTAGTTAAAAGGAAGCAAGTAATAAGACTACTTCTTTTAATTACATTTTGATTGGTATAGGCTCCGAGGCTTCCATCTAGTGAACTGTTAGGGACTTCCGTGCGTCTGTGCGCTTAGTTCCGTTGTTTCCTGTGAGCTGGCGTGCGTGCGAGATCTGGTAGGCTCATGGTGAGCCTAAGTGTTGTTGCTGTGTACCTACCCTGGTAGGGGCTTAACCACGGGCATGAGGTGAAGGTTAGGGTTTTGTATTTTGAGGTTTCGGGTGATGATGTTAAGGAGGTAGTGCTAGATAGGCTCCTCGAACGCTTGCAATTTTCAGGAGCAGCATGCTTTCCTTTGCTCCGCTAGTGTTTAATTTGTGGAAAAATCTGATGTGTTCCATTCACATGACTTTCTCTATATCACTGCAAAAATTATTCTATTTACTTCATCTAATGGAGCAAAAATTAGCAGAAATAGCCTTATTACTTGCTTCCTTGTTAGTAGAAGCGAAATAAGGGGGTACCATAGGTTAAACTGATGGTCAAAAGCTGGTTGCTCTGCGACTGAAGTTCCTTTGTTTGTATGGACACGAGTTCACAAAGTCCTGTATGAGAAAAGTGTAGGTCTTTATAGCTGAAAAAAAAAGAAAAAAAAAAAGGAATACCTCAGAAGATCTCAACTCTACGAAAAAATATAGATACATAAATTGTGTTTTAAGGTGCTCTACATTTGTTGTGTGGTAAGTTTTAGTTCATCTCTTACGGTTTAGTAGTTATGCAAGATTCCGTAAAATTGACCGAGAATAAAGTAATCTTCAGAATCTATTCCCAGAAAATTCAAAATATGCATTTATTTTTCATGTAAATATCTTTAATATACGATATTTTAATCAAAATCGTTGGAGCCATTTTTTAAAAAATAAATTTTTTCGAAAAAGTTCCATGTAAAGGGTACTTTGGGGTGGGGGATTTTTCTCAAAATCTTCGTGTCGCATCCCTGGAAGATACTTAACTTAAATACCAAGTTTGGTATTTTACCGACTTTTCGTTTTTGAGTTATTGTGTTCACAGACACATGGACCTTTTTCTGAAAATACTTTTTTTTTGGATACAGGGGACCCTAAAACATATATTTCCGGTGAAATCTCGGTATCGAATTTTTTGGTGGAGTGTAATACCTTCTCTATACACTATATACATAGCACGTATAGAGAAAGTAAAAATGTTTTCGTTGGATAATTTAGATTGAGCACTCCCAATTTTGGGAGGGAGAGCACTTCCTCTTATTCCTCCCCCGGGGGTGGAAGGCCGCAATAGATCAACTTAGTCATTGTAGAGGCCTCCTTCCGGCCTCCCGGCGCCTGTACAGCCTCCGGGGCGTTCCGGGGCTTTCATCTATTGAACTATTAGGGACTTCCGTGCGTCTCTGAGCTTAGTTCGGTTGTTTCCTGTGAGCTGGCCTGAGGTTTCCCTCCTCTTATTCCTTCTCCCGGGGGTGGTAGACCGCAATAGATCAACTTGACCGCAGTTTCCTCTATGTTTATCTCGATTAGCATGATGTAGGTAAAAGAATAATCTTTTGTAAGAAAAGTATAATTCTGGAACAAGAAAGTTGTGAATGGAACACATCAAATTTTATATACAATTTTTCTCTTATTTATTGAACGGTCCTTGCATGTTGAAATAGAATGATGTCACTTGTAGTAAAGGGTTGCTGCAGAATGTGATTACAAACCAATGTCAGTCTGGAGATCTGTATACTGTTTTACATTTTAGCGAGGCAACATCCATTTGGTTTGCAATTAGTTGCTCTGCATATAGTCGTGCAAGTTTCGAGAAGCGCCGATGCCAAGTGTTTGTGCAGCGCTTTGCTCGAGGGCTATCACAGCCACATGATTGTTTCACGCTCTAGTGAGGTAAGTATTTCACACCGGGGACGAGATCAGCGAGACCGCAAGCCTTCAAAAGTAACAAAACCGGCAAAATAAAGGCTATACACGACCCGGGTGCGAAGGCATGTGAGATTTATGGTGGACAAAGCGACATAGGGGCGGGATTTCTCCGAGTTTTTCGGTTTCCCCCGCAATCGCATTCCACCGTCGACACATCTTCATTCCATGTCATCGCCTGCGGCGCCATGACAGTAAACGCGGGCGTTAAACACTACCAAAAATAAGGAATATACAGTGTGTTCAAAATTGGTTGTTTAAGATGGCAGCAATGATATAGAACACACAAATAACCATGTGTCGGCAAATCATGTTGAGGCGTATCCGTGCAAATTTGTGTTTCATTCACATGACTTTCTCTACATCTCAGTAATAAGCTTATTCTTCTCTCTGCCTTATGCCAATCGAGATTAAACATTAGCAGAAACTGTCTTTATTATGTGCTTCCTTGTAAGCAGAAGCGAAATAAGAGTATACACTAGGCTAAAGCGATAGTCAAATGCTTTAAAAAGTGGTTGCTATTTACGTAGTTGAAATCCATTTCTTTGCATAAGAAGGAATTGACAAAGTTTCATACAGAAAAGCTTTTAAGTATTTAAAAACGGAAACCAATAACAATGAATATCTGGGAAACGGCTAATTCCATGAAAAAATGTATATGACATAAAAATTAAGTGCTTTAACGAGATCTAAAGTTTTGCTTTCTCTACACGTACTATGTACATAGTGTATAGAGAAGGTATTGTATTGCACTAAAAATTCTATTCCGAGGTTTCACCGGAAATAGACGTTTTAGGATCCCCTGTATCCAGAAAAAAAACATTTTTACAAAAACGTCTGTGTATGTGTCCGTGTGTTTCTGACAAGATAACTCAAAAACTAAAAGTCGCTAAAATACCAAACTTAGCATATAGGGTTAGTATCTTCCAAGGACGAGACACGAAGATTTTGAGGAAAATCCTCCCACCCCAAACTGCTCTTTACTTGAGAATATTTTCAGCAGTTTTGACTTTCTCAGAAATGATTAACGATTGTGATTAAAATATTTACACGACAAATAAAATATATATTTTGAATTTTCTGGGGAAACCCCTGAATACCTGTTTATGCGGGGTAAATTTTGTTGGATTTTGCATAATAAACCGTAAGGGAGTCGCAAAAACTTACTACACACAATTTGACATATACATTTTTACTTTATCTACACGTACCATGTGTATAGAGAAGGTATTGCATTACTCCCAAAAATTCCACAACGAAATTTCTCCGAAAATACATATTTTGGGTCCCCCTGAATCCATATAAGAGGTATTTTTGGAAAAAGGTCCGTGTATATGCGCGTGAGTGTGCGTGCTCAAAAACGACAAGGCCGTGAAATACTAAACTTGGTATTTAAGTTTGGTATCTTCCAAGGATGCGATACGAAGATTTTCAAGAAAATCCCCCCACCCCAAAATATCCTTTACATGGAAAAAATTTCGAACATTTTTATTTTCTCAAAAATGGCTGTAACGAGTTTCATTAAAACCATTTACATTTAAGATATTTACATACCAAATAAAATATATATCTTGAATTTTCTGCGAATAGCCTCTGAATATCTCTTTATTCTGGATGAATTTGGCTGGATTTTGCATAACTGATAAACCGCAAGAAATAGACAAAAACTTAATACACAGAAAATGTAGATCTGGTTGAAACATTCAATTTATGTCACGTACATTTTTTTTTCGTGGAGCTGAACATTTTTTAGATATTCCTTGTTATTGTTTTTAGTTTTAAAATATTTCAACTTTTTATATACGGATATTATCAACTACTGGCAATGCAAAGAAACTAATTTTATCCACACGGTAACCAGCTTTTAAAAGAGTTTACTGTCGCTTTAGCCTAGTGCACTCCATTATTCCCTTTCTACACACAAGAAAGTATTTCTGCTAATGTTCATCTTGATTAGCATGAAGCAAATAGAAGAATAAGATTTTTAATAATAATTTGTTACAGAGAAAGTCATGTGAAATGGAACACATTAGATTTTTCAACAAGCCGTGTAAGAACAAGAGTTGGATTGGCAGAGTTAGGCTGAAATGTTACCCGGTAACCCATATGCGAGTCATTTGAGAATTTAATTCTCTGCCGGCATATTGTCAAGTTAGCTCAGTGGTAGAGACTGGGAGATCCGTGGTTCAAATCCTGGATATGGCATTGAATTTTGCAGACTAATTCTACCTATCTACAGGTTCTTAAAAAATGCAATGGCCGAACTGGTAGATATGATATTGAAGGCATAAGAAGAATATTTTGAAAAATATCCTTATGTCGGAAACTCATGTTGAGTCATATGCATAAAAATCTGATGAGTGACTCCGTGGTCAAGTGGTCAGCGAGCTGGAGGTCCCGGCTTCGATTCCCAGCTGGGACGGGGAATTTTTCTTTAACTAGAGTTATCCCCTATCCCCTAAGGTGCCTGAAAGTATGAATGTGTTAATGATATAAAATGATTAACCTAATGACAATCTACCCTGTGCTATTTTACAAGTTAAATGCCCCCGGTATGAACATAGCAGTTAAAGGAAACTATACAAATGAAAAAGCTGTTGCTCTACATCTTTGCATCAAATTATAATTAAAATGCTTAGGCTTCTATTTACCTCATGCTAATCCGGAAATAATTAGCAGAAATAGTCTTTTTACTTGCTTCCTTGTAAGTAGAAGCAAAATAAGGGTGTACCATAGGTTAAAGTGATAGTCAAAAGCTGGTTGCTATGTGACTGTAGTCCCTTTGTATGGGCAGGAGTTGACAAATTCCTGTATGAGAAAAGTATATGTTTTTTTAAAGCTGAAACCAAAAACAAGGAATATCTCAAAAAGGACCAAGTCCACGAAAAAAATGTATATCACATAAATTGTGTGTTTGTTGCTCTACATTTTTGTGTGGTAAGCGTTTGTCCATCTCTTATGGTTTAGCAGTTATGCAAAATTCCGTAAAATTCATCCAGAATAAAGTAGTATTCAGAGGCTATTCCCAGAAAATTCAAGATATACATTTTATTTGGCAAGTAAATATCTTAAATATAAGAGAATTTAATCAAAATCGCTAGCTCCATTTTTAAGAAAATTAAAAATTTCGAATTTGTTTCCATATAAAGGGTAGTTTCGGGTGAGGGGGATTTTCTTGAACATCTTTGTGTTACATCCTTGGAAGATACCAAACTTAAATACCAAGTTTGATTTTTAACGCTCTTTTCCTTTTTGAGCTATGCTGCCCACAGACACACTCGGACGTTTTTCTTATCTTTTTTGGATGCAGGGGGTCTCAAAACACATATTTCCGGTGAAATCTTGGTATCGAATTTTTGGGTGGAATACAACACCTTCTCTATACACTATGTACATTTTACATGTAGAGAAAGTAAAAAAAAAATACGTATGTGTATGTGTGATTCATTCACATGACATTCTTTACATCTCTGTAATAAATTATTCTTAAAAAGCTTAGTCTTCATCTATTTCATGCTAATCCAGATAAACATTACTTGATTTCTTGTAAGTAAAAGGGAAATAAGGAACACACTAAGATAAATCGATAGTCAAATGTTTTAAAAGCAGTAAAGCAACTGAAGTTTGCAGTAAAACACGATAGTTGAAACGAAACGTCGCTTTCCGTTTGAGAAAAGTCTAAAATTGAAACAAAGTGAAACGGTCAGCTGTACATACAAAACGTATATGACACAAATTATGTGCTTTGACGAGATCTAAAAGGTTTATGAACTAAGTTTTTGTGTATCTCTTACGGTTTAACTGTTACACTAAATTCTGTATAACTCATCCAGAATAAACAGACTATTTCTAGAAAATACAAAATATACATTTTATTTATGGTGTAAGTATGTTTGATATGTGGTGTGTTAATCAAAATCGTTAGAGCCATATTTGAAAACTCTTAATGTTCAAAATATGTTTCCTGTAAAGGGTAGTTGGGGCGGGGGGATTTATTTGAAGCTCTTCCCGTCGCATCCTTGAAACATTCTAAACTTAAATACTAAGCATGGGTTTCAAATGTCTTTTCGTTTTTGAACTATGCTCTAAAATGCTTTTTTCGGACTCAAGAGTACCTTAAAACATATTTCCGGTGAAATCTCGGCATCAAGTTTTTGGACGGAATACAGTACCTTCTCTATTCACTATGTATATTGTACATACGGGCTAGAGAAAGTAAAAGTATTATTGGAAAGGCGAGCAAATGGCAAGGACAGGTAAAAGCCCACGTTAAAGTGCGCGGACGACGGGGATTGAGCCCCGATCCTGTACTAATACCAAACTGACAGAATGCAGAAAGCCTGCCTGTATTGCACGCTTGATGGCGCCACTAGTTTTATGATCATGATCCTGGTATTAACTGCGTTACAAAACAAACGCTGGGTAATCCCAAATCAGAAAGGACAATGCGCTGTAATGTTTGCTATAAATGAAGTAATAGTAATGCAATAAACCGCACCCATTTAACTGTCGCTTGCAAAACGCAACGTTTTAGAACACAATTTATAATTAGCCATCATTTCCCCTTATTGTCACTAGTAAAGCGAGTGACGCACACTTTTCACATGGGTTTTTGGTAGCTGTAGCAAGCAAATGTTAATTACTTCATCTCTCAAAAATTCAGTGCGTTAAATGAAAGATTAGTTGGCTTAACTGACTAGGGGAAGTATTGCATTCCACACAAAACTTCGATACCGAGATTTCGCTGGAAATATGAATTTTAAGACCAGTCGTACCAAAAAATGATGTTTTACTTTCTCTAGCACGTATTTACAGTGTATATGGCAGGTAGAGAAGGTACTTTATTTACCCGACATTTTGATATTGAGATTTCGCCGGAAATAAATGTTTTAGGGACTCCTGATTACAAAAAAAAAAAAAGCATATATAGAAAACGTCCGCGCAAGTGTGTATCTGTGGACAATATAACTAAAAAAAACTACAATTCAGGTAAATAACAAACTGCGCATTTAAATTTAGCATCTTCAAAGGACATGGCACGTAGATTTTAAAAAAGAAAAATCCCCCCAAACTATTCTCTACATGGAGAGGTTTTTAACATTTTGATTTTCTCAAGAATGGCTCTAACAATGTTGATTAAACTACCGTATACCGTGGATTTTGGACGAAGAGGAGTAGTAAAAAATGTATGGCGAATTATGTGGCCATCACTGTAGGACACGTTGAAGTGAAAAGACTACATTTTGCCCCTCAGCATCCCAGTGACGGTGTTCACATACCCATTGTAGTCGGAGGAGCTTGCAGTTTTTCGACAATTGAAGCCGACATAATGCCATTTATGCAAACAGTTCATCCTGCACGATGACGAACCATTGATGCAGACACCTGTTGCAGTGTTCCAGGGTCGAGCCAACACTGAGGATGAAGCTGTACGGTCCGTTATGGTCATGCGGGCAAGATGGCGATCACTCTGTGCTGTGGTTATCTTCCGTGGTCCAGTACCCCCTCTTCGCTGCGTACAACCTTCATCTATCCACTGCTTCCACACACGCATCACTGTCATAGCAACATGCCCTGTACAAGCCGAAAGGTCACGGTATGACAAACCCGCTTCCCGGAGACCGATCGTTCTGCCCCATTCGAGCTCACTCACATGCCATATGGCTCCCTTTAACGTCGACGAGGCATACTGGCACGCATTTTATTGTTGACAGCTCTGCACTGACTACACTCTGACCTTGTTGGAGTGACACATCAAGACTCTGCTCGGCCTGTGTACTCCATCTCTCTGCAAACCTTGCACTCACTTATTGCTTGCACACCCTTCTACCAAAATTTGGGTTATTCAGGAAATTCTTTCTTGGTATCGCAATTTTCACAAACGGAAGTGTCGTATATCTTTAAAAATGTGGCCAAATTAATGTATTAAGACCAAATTTATTCCAATTTATGGCAATAATGTACTATGCTAACACTTCTTGTCTAATTTAGCAGATAAAAGTAATCATGAATAAGAGTGGAATAAAATTATGTAATCTGAAAGTTAATTTAATCAGAATTAATGCACGGCTATTGGATAATTGCAACTTATGGCAAGGATAAACCATCAACCACGTGCAAGACCAGGTATTGCAACTGGTAGGCTATAAACTTATTTCACAGTTGTTTTAACGCAAACTTTCTAAGACTTACGTGAGATAAATTTTCGGCGCAATGTTTGTTGTGAAGCAGTTACTTCATTTTCTTGATATCTCCCTTTAAGGGGTAACTTTGCTTTATTACACACAGCAGGAGGCTATTGTTAAGGGCAAACAAAACATTGTATACACTCGCATTTTCCGCACGGGCGTGGCTGACACAGGATCATTAGAAATGCTTTCATTATTTCTGCAGTGAAAGTAAAGCAGGTTATATAGTTTGCCACAGGATATGACGTCACAACTGAACACTGGAATTCGCTGTAATTACTCGGCAACATCAATTATTCATTCTAAAACAGAGCACAAGCGGGCGTCAAGTTATTACCGAATATCTCTTATCATGACTGCAATTTGTAAACCAATAATTCTCATCTAAGGCATTTAGATGTAAAATCATGCTCTGTGATCTTACCCCCCCCCAGATTCGTGCTTGTATGTATTTATTTCTCTGCAAGTGGGTATCACCCGGTGGCAGAGTTATATATAAACAATAAATCACAGCTACCAGTTTATGGCTTTGTAAGCTAGATATAATAGTTATTTACACAAATATGAAAACATTAATTTTTCTCTCAATTCAGATTAATTAATTTCATAATTAGAATCACCAACCAATTTAACATTTGTATTTACAACAATATGAAATCACAAGCATTTCATTTAAGGAATATTTACAAAAATTATCCAACATTAAAATCAAGATTTTTCCTAAATTTCTTCAGAGACAGGGGACAACCCCGAAAGGCTGCTCCAGGCAATTCATTCCAGTCTTTTATGGTTCTATTTACAAAGGAGAACTTCCCAGCGTCAGTTCTGTATCTTCTACCCTTAATTTTGAACGGATGATCGTTTCGTGCATAGTAAGTTGGGTTTTCCAGTTTGTCAGTAACGTCCTCCCATGCGTTTAAGCCAGCGTAAGCTTTAAATAAAGCGCACAACCTCTGTTTCTCACGCCTAACTTTCAACGGCTCCCATTTTATCTCCTCAGCGTTTGTAGGCCCAAAATATTTACCCCTTTTTATGAATTTTATAGCCCTTTTCTGGATCTTTTCTAACGAATCAATTTGATTTACTCTATACGGGTCCCAACAAGTTACTCCAAATTCCATGACCGGCCGCACTAAGGACTTGTACGCGATTTCCCTGGACTTTGCACTCCTCTTTTTTAAAATCCTCATTAAGAAGTGCAGTGTTTTCCACGCTTTCTTAGATACCGAATTTACCTGCTCGTCCCATCCAGCGTTATTCGCCAAGTAAACTCCCAAGTATTTGCAGCTGTCCACCTGTGGAATTTTTTCCCCACCCATGTAATAGTTTTGCAGAATATTTTCCCTAGATCTATTAAATGCAATTGACTTACTTTTGCCAGCGTTAATTTTCATTTTATTTGCAGCAGCCCAATCACTAATTTCATTTAAATCACCCTGAAGAGCAGTCTCATCTTCAACATTTCTAATTTTATTGTAAATAATACAATCGTCTGCAAACAACCTTATCTGGCATTTTATATTAACAGTTATGCCATTTACAAAAATAAGAAAAAGTAACGGCCCCAGTACTGAGCCTTGGGGTACGCCCGAGCTTACCATACCCCTTTCAGATAGCTCCTTGCCTACTTTTACCCTTTGCGATCTTCCTTCCAAATTTTTTTAACCCATAGAACTACGCGTTTATCAATTCCTGTAGCAGTAAGCTTCGGGATAAGTAAATTATATCATACAACATCAAAAGCTTTGGAAAAATCTATCACCACAGCATCTGTTCTTCCCCCTGCATCCACCTCCTCTGCTAAATCTTGAAATAATGACGTTATCTGGCTTTCACACGAGTATCCAGGTCTAAACCCATGTTGCGCTTTATTGAACCACTTTTTGTTTTCTAATTCCTCCCGTATATTCCACAATTAAATGTTCCATCAATTTGTACACTACTGAAGTTAGGCTGACTGGTCGATAATTATTTAGTTCTGTTTTATTCCCCCTTTATGAATTGGAACTACAATCGCGGTTTTCCAGTCTTCCGGTAAGGCACAGTTATTTATTGACATATTAAATAAAAGCATTAGATACGGAATCATGGATTCCCCTCCAATTTTTAGTATTTCGGTCGGTATATTATCAGGCCCCCTCGACTTTCGATTTTGCAACATTCTGATCAATTTGGATGCCATTATTTGAAAAACGGAATTTCCACTATCCTCAATTTCCAATTTATAATTGTAATCTGTTTTGTTAAACACAGACACAAAATGTGAATTTAATGCGTTCGCTTTTTACTTATCGTTCAATATGGCAATTCCATTTTCCTTGAGTTCTGGTATGCCAAGTTTATTTCCCCTGCGTCTACTTACATAATTGTAAAAAGATTTCCAACTATTATTGGTCCCGCTAAGAATTTGTTCTAAGAACCGCTCCTGGGCTTGCAACGTTTCGTCTTTCAATTGTTTAGCTAATTCTTTATATCTGTTAAAATGCCAATCTGACTTCTTCCGTTTATGAAACGCGCGCCTAGACTTTCGTTTAAGTATTCTGATGGATCTTGTATAATATTCTGGATCATTATTTTGTTTGAAAACTTTGTATGGAACGTATTTCTTTATTGATTCCGAAATAAGTATTTTGCTGCATCTACATTTGTTGCAGATTTTACAAACAGGCAAAATTGTTTTTTGAGAAAAGTCTGAATTCCATCTACGTCTGCTCTGCAGAAGTTAAAACTAATAATTTCCTCTCCTTCAAACCGGTTTCGCACCTTCCAGTTTATGTCCAGTCGTGTTAAGGTTATTCGTGGCGACATTTCCACTTCCGTTTATTTATTTATTATTACTTTCTCTAGTACATATTAGCTACAGAAGGTATTATTGTATTCCACCTAAAAAGTCGATGTCGAGATTTAACCAGAAATGTACGTTTTGAGGTCTCCTGAGTCCTTAAAAAGCCTTTTCAGAAAAAAAACTTCCATTTGTGTGCGCGCGGGCGTGCCTGTGGAAAACATGACTCAAAAACTAAATACTGTTAAACACAAAAGTTCGTATATATACAGAATGTTGAATGAATGAATGAATAAGTGTATTTATTAACATAGCAATATCATACATAGAATTTCAACAGTCGCACGGGTCCACAGACCGTACGTGCTTTTGTAATACACATTACAAGCAATATTAAAACAACCGCAACAAGGAATTAAAAGAGTAAACACGAAAATAAAAAGACAAAGGAAATACACAGTCAAAAGCAATATTAAACAACAATAAAATTAAGAGTGAATCCGAAAATAAAGATACAAATATATACAAATATAGCAATTTAAATTTACAGCACAGAGTACACCTTCATAAATGCACCCTCTTATAATAGATAATTATACTTAAAAGATATATATATATATATATATATATATATATATATATATATACATAATATATACAACCCTAGCACAACAGTGACCTAAGTATGACATAATATATATGTATGTAGAACATTGTAGTCACTTTTGTTTAGTTGATCTTATCCCCCTCCCCTTCTCTATTGGCAGCCTCCTCAGATCTCAGCTGTCTTGCCTTAAGTATAAATTTACCTAGCCCGTCCATGTTTTCCATGTTAATAAACTCCAAGGCACGACAGTTCACGGGGAACCTTGGCCTACCGCCCGGCCGCTGCGTCCCCCATCTCGGTCCACTACAGACGTCATGGATGGGGTGCAGTATTGGAGGGTGAGACGTGGTCAGCGCCTCGAGTCCCCCCGGCCGGTTAATGCGGTCCTCATGACCTAGAGCCGCTACTTCTCAGCCAAGTAGCTCCTCAATTGGCCCCTCAGGGACCTTACCAGGCTGAGTGCACCCCGGGCCAGGTCTCCCACGCCGGTACTGGGGATCGAACCCAGGTCTCCCGCTTGGTAATCAGCTGCGCTACCACCGCGCTAAGGAGACGACCGAATGTTATTGAACTATACCGAATGTGTAGATTAGGTAAATAAGTAATTTGAGATAGGAGACTTATGGCCTGTTTATTGGAATTTCGTAGTATCGGCTATAAGTTTCTGAAGCGCCAGTACGCCACGTATCGCGGCACTTGGTCTGGAATGAAAAAAATCTGATGTGTACCATTCACATGACTTTCTCCATATCCCTGCAACAAATAATTCTTAAAAAGCTTATACTTCTATTTACTTTATGCTAATCAGAAAAAAATTTGCAGAAATAGTCTTATTACTCGCATCCTTGTAAGTAGAAGCGAAATAACGGACAACAGTAGGTTAAAGTGATAGTCAAAAGCTGGTTCTATGTCAATGAAGTTCATTTGTTTATATGGATAGGAGTTGACAAATTCTAGTATGAGAAAAGTATACGTTTTTCATAGCAGAAACCAAAAATAAAGAATGTCAGAAAAACGACGAAATCCACGAAAAAAATGTATATAACATAAATTGTGTGTTTTAATGTGCTCTACATTTTTGTGTAGTAAGTTTTTGTCCATCTCTTACGGTTTAGCAGTCATTCAAAAATTTAGTAAAATTCATTCAGAATAAACTACTCTTCAGAGGCTATTCCCAGAAAATTCAAGATATACATTTCATTTGTCAGGTAAATATGTTTAATATCCGAAATTTTAATCAAAATCGTTAGAGCCATTTTTGAGAAAATCAAAATTTTCGAAAAAAGTTCCATGTAAAGGGTAGTTAGGGGTGGGGGGATTTTTCTCAAAATCTTCGTGTCGCATCCCTGGAAGATACTAAACTTAAATACCAAGTTTGGTATTTTACCGACTTTTCGTTTTTGAGTTATCGTGTTCACAGACACACGGACACACACACACACACACACACACACACACACACACGGACCTTTTTGTGAAAATGCTTTTTTTTGATATTGGGGACCCTAAAACATATATTTCTGGTGAAATCTCGGTATCGAATTTTTGGTAGAGTGCAATACTTTCTCTATACACTGTGTACATAGTGCGAATGGAGAAAGCAATAATAATAATAATAATAATAATAATAATAATAGTAAAATACGTTTACTCTGTGACAGGAATGGAACTCATAACCTTTGGGATATCAGCTACCCGCGTTTCACATTAAGCCACCAGAGCAGTTGAAAAAACGCCTCCAGAGTAGGCTATATAACTCAAGAACGTAGTTAATGCTCAGTGTCGCACTGTCAAGTGATTAGTTTGAGATTTTACAGATTTTTGCGACATTAAATTTTGAGAACGCTAGAACGGGCAGCAGTTTTAAAGACATTCTAAGCCATTTTGTCAACCTGCTTTGCTTTAACACCGACTTATCAGCACCTGATACCCACACGTTTAACGCTATGTAGTTGCGTTATGTTTATCCGGGGACCATGCAGATCTCAAATTACTTTATCAGTCACGTGCACAATCTCGCAAATTATTTCAGTGTATTTCATTAACACACTATGTGTATATCTGTGTGTGTGGGAAGCATAGCTCAAAAACGATAATTCGGTTAGATACCAAACTTGTTATTTAAATTAGTATTTTAAGGATACGACACGAAGATTTTAAAGACAATTCTGCACCTTCAACTACCCTTTACGTTTAACGTTTTCGATTTTTTTTTTAGCTTAACGTTCCTTAACCTGGGTGGTGATATCGGAAGATGAATGCAATTGGTGAAATGATGCTCAAATGATTTCGGGGTCGTGGAGCTCAAATTTACTCGACATTCGTCTTCTCAGGATAAGGGTAAACCCCGATAACTCACCCCAAGCGCAATTCAAACTCACGGCCTGATGAATGTGAGCCAGACACGTTACCATCACAATGCCCAGACGGGCTTCGAAAATTTTGATTTTCTCAAAAACGGCTCTAACAACTTTGATTAAAAACCTATACAAACAAAATGTATATCTTGAATTTTCTGGGGCTAGCCTCTGAAGACCTCTTCATTCTCGATGACTTCTGTATGACTCGTAAAACAAAAGTTACCATATAAAAATGTAGATCTCGTCAAAACACACAATGTTTGTCCTTTACGTTTTTGTTGTGGAGGTAACCGTTTCCGAGGTATTCCTTTTTATTGGTTTCAATTGTGAAGCACTTAAAACTTTTCTCAGACAGGAAGTATCCGTTTTTCTTTTGTTCTACTCCTGGCCAAGCAAAGAAGCGATTTGCAATGACAATCGCATAACGATAGCTTTTAAAACATTTGACTATCACTTTAGCCTAGACTCTTCTACTTATAAGGAACTAAGTAATAAGAACATTCTGCTATTGTTTATTTCGATTAGCATTGTGTAAAAAAGAGGAATAACCTGTAGAGCAGCTAGAGAATGTCATGTGAGTGTAACACATCAGATTTTTACTTTCTCTATACGTACTATGTACGTATAGAGAAGGTATTGCACTCCACCAAAAAATTCGATACCGAGATTTCACCGGAAATATATGTTTTAGGGTCCCCTATATCCAAAAAAAAAAAAAAAAAAAAAAAAAAAAATCCGTGAGTGTGTGTGTGTGTGTGTGTCCGTGTGTTTATGGACACGATAACTCAAAAACGAAAAGTCAGTAAAATACCAAACTTGGTATTTAAGTTTAGTATCTTCCAGGGATGCGACACGAAGATTTTGAGAAAAATCCCTCCACCCCAAACTACCCTTTACATGGAACTTTTTTCGAAAATTTTGATTTTCTAAAAAATGGCTCTAACGATTTTGATTAAAATATCGTATATTAAAGACATTTACCTGACATATAAAATGTATGTTTTGAATTTTCTGGGAATAACCTCTGAATACTACTTTATTCTGGGTCAATTTTACGGAATTTTGCATAACTGTTAAACCGTAAGAGATGGACAAAAACTTACCACACAACAAATGTAGAGCACCTTAAAACACACAATTTATGTTATATATTTTTTTCGTGGAGGTGATTGTTTTTGAGATATACTTTTCTCATACAGGACTTTGTGAACTCGTGTCCATACAAACAAAGGAACTTCAGTCACATAGCAACCAGCTTTTGACTATCACTTTAACCTATGGTGGCACCTTATTTCGCTTCTACTTACAAGAAAGCAAGTAATAAGACTATTTCTGCTGATTTTTTCTCGATTAGCAGGAAGTAAATAGAAGCATAAGCTTTTTAACAATAATTTATTGCAGAGTTGTAGAGAAAGTCATGTGAATAGAACACATCATATTTCTTTTTCGAGGTTTCCCTGAGTCACCAATGTAAATACCGGATTGGATATTAAATGCCGCGACCCGAGATAAATGTGTAATGAAAATGAGACTTAGGTCCAACGCTTACTCTGTGAGCAAACACGACAGGAAGTGCGCGCGGAGCCCTACCTATTATGTGAGTAGTTTGAGAAGGGGTAGCAGCACTTTATTGTCTGCAGCAAGACAAAAGCTGGAAACTCCCACTGCGAATCTCTATGATTTTTGTTCACGTTTATTCCTAGCGAGATGAACTTTCCACCGGAGCCAAGTTTTCAGTCTGATTCGATAATTATAATTCTCGCTATGGCCGGCTACTGCACGGCACAAAGCGTTCTGCCAACCCCAGATGTTCAACTTTCCTTCCCGCTTTTCTTTGGCGGCTATCAAAACAAAATAAAACGTGCTCTAGGTGCAAACTTCGGAACGTTTTAAATTTAGGCATGTAGTTATAAGCGAATGTTACACTCAAAAGTGGAATATTTCCTCTATAAATCTTGCGATAACAAATCAGCTGCAAATAATCGCGCATGCCTGTTTACTTTCTCTAACCCGCATGAATAACTTACACAGGAAAAAGAGGAGGTATTGTACTCCACGAAAAAACTTAATATTAGGACTTCAAACTGAGTAACAAAAAATCTGATGTGTTCCATTCACATGACTTTCACTACATCTCTGCAATACAAATATTATTAAAAAACTTATGCTTCTATTTACTCCATGCTAATTGAGAAAAATTAGTAGAAATAGTCTTATTACTTGCTTTCTTGTAAGTAAAAGCGAAATAAGGGAGTATCATAGGTTAAAGTGATAGTCAAAGCTGGTTGCTATGTGACTGAAGTTCCTTTATTTGTATGGACAGGAGCTGACAAATTCCTGTATGAGAAAAATATGACTTTTTCAAAGCTGAAACCAAAAAAAAAGGAATATCTAAAAGACGACTAACTCCACAAAAAAGTAGATAACATAAATTGTGTGTTTTAATGTGCTCTACATTTTCTGTATGGTAAGTTTTTGTCCATCTCTTACAGTTTAGCAGTTATGCAAAATGTCTTAAAACTCATCCAGAATAAAATAGTCTTCAGAGGTTATTCCCAGAAAATTCAAGATATATATTTTATTTGTCAGGTAAATGTCTTTAAAATACGATATTTTAATCAAAATCGTTAGAGCCATTTTTGAAAAAATCAAAATTTTCGAAATAAGTTCCATATAAAGGCTTGTTTGGGGTGGGTTTTTTTTTTTCAAAATCTTCGTGTCGCATCCCTGAAAGATACTAAACTTAAATACCAAGTTTGGTGTTTTACCGACTTTTCGTTTTTGAGTTATCGTGTTCACAAACACACGGACACAAGGACACACGGACACACACACGGACCTTTTTGTGAAAATGCTTTTTTTGGACACAGGGAACCCTAAAACATATATTTCCGGTGAATTCTCGGTATCGAATTTTGTAGTGGAGTGAAATACCTTCTCTATACACTATGTACATAGTACGTGTAAAATTTCCTGGAAGAGAGAATTGAACAAGTGAAAATACTAACCCGTGCACCAGCCGGAGACGAATTAAGAAGATCCAATAGAATTCGAAATCAGTAATTCTAAATGGAGACTGGAGACTAATGGAAGATGGAGAGCCGAGCATAGTAGGAGGCGAAGAAGAAGGAGCCGGTGTAGACCAGAGTGATAAGAGGGATGCAGAGGGCGTGTGAGAGCAGGAATGGTGGATTATGGGCTTCTGGCGGTGGACAGTACGAGGCAAGGGGAGATGACGTTGAGGAGCAAGTGTTAGTGAAGTGCTAAATAGTGTTAAAAAGTTAAATATAGTGAGTTTAGTGTAATGATGATGTAAAAGATTAGGTATAATTAGTAACAGATACTAGCCAAGGGAAGTAAAAGACAATTTACTATAGTTTACTACAATGTAAAGAAATTATTGCATAATATAATTGTTTAGTTGCGCTGGTAACCAGTGCATATTCTGCTGGATACCAGTAGTAAAGGATTAGTTTTCATTTATCTTAATAATCTAGAGCATCGTTTTATGGGTAAATAGCTGGTTACCAGTTAATTGGTTACTGGTTTCCAGTAATTAATAATAGATGGTATAGTGTTAGTGAAAGTTGATTTATGGTTGGAATTTATTTTATTTCAGTCTATATTAATTTGTTTTGTTTTAAATTAAATTTTGAGTTATTAGTATATAAGTATTATCCGTAAAATAATGATGTATATCAATAATTTAAAAGTGGGAAATAAATTATAAAGTTTGCAATATACGTCCTGGTATAGGGAACAAGATGCCAGGATATTGTATTACAGATTTTATTTTATTTTATTTTATTTTAGTACGTGTAGAGAAAGTAAAATGCCCCAAATTGAACTTTTTGTAAAAATACAAAACATTGGTTCTACAAACAATACCTTTAGTATATTTTTAAAAAAGTATTTCCAATGACATCCAGGTATCCAACTTTAGGTTGGAATGCAATATCGTTTCTACCTATGTACTAAATACAGAAAGTAATTAGCTTTGCAAGAAAGTATTTAGAAGAGTGAGGAGAGAGTCATGTGAATGTAATCCATCAGATGTTTTTCTAAACCGTTACACTGAGGGAACTTTTACTACATATAGCTCCACAGGCAATGATGATGCATGGGATGAAGATGGAGCACCGGTGGAATGCGATGGCGCCGCTTTGTCCACCACAAATCCCTCATGCGGTCACGAACATGCGGTCTATTCTTAGGCCTGCTATTTTAGAGAAGTGTATACACAGTTTTAGGAGTCGAATAACATTGCTACAGTTCCTTTAATGTAGCTTTTCATTTGGGAACCTTAGCACGAAGACTATTGTCCTTTAACCTGGTTTGCTCATATCGGACGATGAATGCAATTGATGGTATGATGCTCAAATGATCTCGGGGTCCATGGAGCTTAAAGTTACTCGACATTCGTCTTTTCAGGATAAGGAAAACCCCGAAAAAAAACCTTACCCGGGTAACTCACCCTAAGCGAGATTCGAACTCACGACCTTTTGAACGTGAGGCAGACATGCTACCACCACGCTACCCAGGCGGGCTTCTTCCGCTTCTTTACGACAATTCTAAGAAAAGTCTTGAAGAAAAGTCTCCCGTGGCTCCGCTCCCAAGACTGCAACCTAATCCAGAGAATATCTGGCTACACATTTTTGTGGATTACAGGTCCTTCACAGGAACCTCTAAAGCTTACAGCATACTTTAGTAAAAGTTCATTTCCTTGTTTCATTTTCCTCTACAGATTGTCAAGAGTGTAAGTGCGGATATTTATATCTATTGGTGATTGAAGACAGTGAAATGGCTCACACAAGAATATACCTGATGTCAAGGTTGACTTCTCGTCAGTCTGCCTCGGTTACTCATTGGCCACGAATACCCTCTTTAGTGTGTCCGCCTCACATTCAAGAGGTCGCGAGTTCAAATCTCGCTTAGGGCGAGCTATCTGGATACGTTTTGTTTCTACCAGTCCCCATGGGCGCCTCGCTCTGGTGCTTCGTGGCCAGGGGATCCTGGGTTCGAGCCCCGCCTTGAGCATTCATGTCTGTGTTTATAATGTGTGTGTAAGTAAGAAGAGAACGATAAAAAACAGATAAACAAAGGAAATGCAGTAAACTGGAAAAATAAGAGGAAAAAGAATACAGGGCCGAAATTCCGACAGTTGTATTTACGAATATAAAGAAAAGAAAGAAGCAACCTGCTCCTATCTGTGCGCTCTATAGGGTAGAACTGTCAGTCCGTCATGTGTTGTTGCTAGGGTGCGGTCGTACAGCAAACATTCGAGATCAACTTTTACGAAGGTCTCTGCCGATGTTTATAGAACGGTGGCCAAGGTTTTTAATTTTTAGCAGAAGTGTGTTTTACATGAAGGCTTTAGTTTGTTTTAATTAGCGGAGCGGTTGATCTGGTTTTAAAACTTTGTGTTTTGTTTTAGTTTTTAATACTTAGGCCTTTTGAAGATTTATTTTGGTCCTTTTTATGCTCATTTTCGCTACCTTTAAGTCCTAGTTTTATGACTAGGAAATTATAGCCTTTTCATCTCGGTTTTATGTCTTTTTAGCTCTACTTTTATTGGTGTATTTTGTGTACTGAGGTTTGTTTAACTTTGGTTATTGCGACGTTTAGCATTAAGGGCGCTGAGATTAGAAGTTGAGCGTACCTTAAACCCTAATCATTTTGATGTCAATATATGGGAGGGGGTTACGAGAAAGATAAAGATAATGAATGATACCGAACATCCTTGGGCCGCTGATTGGCGGAGCAAGTTCATAATAAATGTTTTCTTTTATTTTCAGTTGTACAATAACCGCCTCTAAGAAGTATAGCATCATAAATAGTTCTCTAAACATGCTCAGCACGAATTATTTTCGGGGAAGAAAGTGGGCACAAATGCTTGTATTCATTTTTCTTCATTCTGCATATGCACTATTACTTTCTCTACACGTACTATGTACATAGTGAATAGAGAAGGTATTGTATCGCACCCAAAAATTCTATACCGAGATTTCACAGGAAATATATGTTAGGAGACCCCCTGAATCCAAAAGAGGCATTTTTAGAAAGACTACTTTATTCTGGATGAATTTTACGAAATTTTGCATAACTGCTAATCCGTAAGAGATGCACGAAAACTTAAATCACAAAAAATGTAGAACACGTTAAATCACACCATTTATGTTATATACATTTTTTTCGTGGAGTTATCGTTTTTAAGATATTCCTTGTTTTTGGTTTCAGCTTTGAAATACATACTTTTCTCATACAGGAATTTTTCAACTTCTGTCCATACAAACAAAGGAACTTCAGTCACACAGCAACCAGCTTTTGACTATCACGTTAACCTATGCTACTCCCTTATTTCCTTTATACTTACAAAGTAGCAAGTAATAAGAATATTTCTGCTAATTTTTTCTCGATTAGATGAAGTAAATAGGTTAATTTCTTTCACAGATGTAGTGAAACTCATGTGAATGGAACACATCAGATTTTTTTAGAACATGGTAATGCTGCCCCACTCCTCTGCCAAAGACCGTGTGATTTTAAAGTTTGGAATTACGAGGTATGCGGCTGGAAATCAACCCTCGAGTTGCCAAGTCTGCCACCAAGAGGTCCCTTAACGCGCTGTGCATAACTCACTGGTTGGACACATACCTACTAACACGAAACTGAATTGCCTCTATAGGGTCTACAGAAACAGAGATTGTGCCTCGTCCCTAGTAGACGGTCGCCTTTTGTTTGCTAATGGTTACTGTCCAGTGGAAGGGGGGAGCGGTCCGGTTAGAGAGCCATCATGTTTTGGAGATAACCATACACCAAAGATGCTCGTGAATGATGAAAGGAATGTTTACAAGCATAATAATATACAACATTAAACACAAGACGGCGCAGTTATACACTATTTACTTATTATTACTTTCTCTATACGTACTATGTACATAGTGTATAGAGAAGGTATTGTATTGCACCCAAAATTCGATACCGAGATTTTACCGGAATACATGTTTTAGACCCCCTGAATTAAAATATTTTTTTTTAGAAAAATGTGCGTGTGTGTGTCTGTGGGCAGCATAACTCAAAAACGAAAAGACCGTTAAATACCAGACCTGGCATTTAAGTTTCGTGTCACCCAAGGATGCGACATGAAGATTTTCAAGAAAATCCCCGCACCCCCAAATACCCTTTACATGGAAAAAATTTTGAAAATTTACATATTCTGAATAATAGCTCTAACGACTCTGACTAAAATATCGTATATTAAAGATGTTTACCTGACAAATAAAATGTATATCTTGCATTTTCTGGGAATAGCCTCTGAAGACTACTTTATTCTGGATGAATTTTACGAAATTTTGCACAACTGCTAAACCGTAAGAGATGGACAAAAACTTACTGCACAAAAACTCTCGAGCACATTAAAATACACAACTTATGTAATATAATTTTTTTCGTGGAGCTGATGGTTTTTTAAACATTCCTTGTTTCTGTTTTCAGCTTTAAAAAGACTTCTCATACAAGAATTTGTCAACTCGTGTCCATACAAACAAAGAAACTTCAGTCACATAGCAACCAGCTTTTGACTATCACCTTAACTTATATCACTCTTATTTCACTTCTACTTAAGAAAGAGAATAATCAGACTATTTCTGCTAATTTTTTATCGATTAGCATGAAGTAAATAGAAGCATAATGTTTTTAACAATAATTTTTTGCAGTGATGTAGAGAAAGTCATGTGAATGGAACATATCAGAATTTTTTTCCTGTAGTTTAATGTCCTTTAATCTGGTTGGTCATATTGGACGATGGATGACATTGGTGAAATGTGTCAAATGATCTTCGGGTCGGTGGAGCTTTAAGTCACGCGACATCCGTCTTCTCATGGTAAAACCTTGAAAAAGTCTTACCTGGATAACTCACCCTAAGCGGGATTCAAACTCGGGACCTGTTGACAGACACGTTACCACCAGGCGGGCTAACTTATTATTGGTATTGTTAAATAACACGGAGTTTATACAACTTGCTTTCCTATAACATACGGTCATTCTGAGAACAAAATTGGTATCGAAGTGAATGGTGATACAGATGCTATTGTTCATCGTGTAGAGTCGCTTCTGATATTTAGACAGCTTAGCTCACAAGCCTAGAACACTTGCAAGAATTTAAAAACAGGTATGGACTCATTTTGGCAATCTGTCGAAATGAAACATAACCGATGCAAATCTTGAGAAATGACGGAAGGCAAATGAAGAGGCACTATAACCAGAAGAATTTTCCGGGCTGAGAAGCCGTGGTCTGCTGGAGTTTTCAGGTCCAGACGTTTCGTTCATAACTGCGGTGAACATCTTCAGTGGCGTGGTCTCAGCCCGGAAAATTCTTCTAGTTATAATTTGGACTCTGGCCGTGAAATGCTACGACTACTGATGAAGAGGCATTGTTTCGCGGTACTTAAGAAGGAAACCCCAAAACGTGAACATTGTGCTGCTGCACGATAATATTCACTGTATAATATTTCATAAGTTGCTAGCAATGTGTTATACTGTCAAGAAGTTAGCGCTGCTACAATTAATGTTATAAAACTTACGTGCACACTGTAGTGTCAAACAGTGGCTACTCTTTGTTTATGTCAGGAGTTCATCAATTTTTACTTCATTTGGGGACACGTAATTTTAGTTATTAATTGTACATGCTTTCAAGTTAGTATCCCCAAATATGCGTGACACACACAAGCCATACGTGTTTCTTTACCCGGGAGCGCGAGACGCAAACTTTGGAGCGGTAAAGTATAGTGGGCAGGCCTCGCAATAACGAGTGTCGAGATCACTTGAACGAAATTAGTACAAAGGAGGAATCACTCATGGCTCTTACGTATCCAAATATTTATTATTTGTGTTATTTAATATCTTATATTTTCATAGAGAAACAAATGAGAATGGAAGTTTCAATACCTCTTTTTAAATTCTATTTTATTTTACGTCGCTTTAACAGTGTGGCCATATTGCGTCGAAACTTTTCGGTGACAGCAATCTTTTAAGGTATCATACCCAAACGAAATAGCGCCAAGGTCGCCTCCAACGGTAGTCAGTTGGCAAAGTGCAGCTAACGTTTCATCTCGCACCATACTTGCCACTTAGCTCAATGACAGGCAGATGAGCATGTTCTCCAGTCTGCTGCTTATACTGCCCATGGATACGTGTCACCGCAATCCCAATTACCACCCTTTTCAATTTGGCTATTGTTTTGGACTGAATGGTAACTGAGTTGGTATTTAATATGTAATCCGGCATTTACCTTGTCGACTGAGAGAAATTCTTAAAAGATCTAGCCATATTGACCGTCTCAACGATTTTTTTTAAGTTAACCGTTGCTGAGATATTCCTTGTTTTGCTTTCAATTATAAACTACTTAAACATTTCTCAAACATTTCTCATATTTCGTTTCATACCTTTTTGTTTTAACCCTAGGCACGCAAAGACAATAGAATTTCCATTGGTTCACATAATGGCTAGCTTTTAAAAGATTTGACTATCGTTTTAGGCCTAGAGTGTTCCCTTATTTCCCTTTTACTTACAAGGAGCAAGTAATTAAGAGTTGATCTCGATTAGCGTGACGTAGATAAATGAATAATCTTTTGTAAGAAAAATTTATTTGCAGAAAATGTAGAGAAGATCATGTGAATGGAATACTTCAGAGTTTTACCTTCTCTAGTCCCTATGTACGTAGATAGGGGATAGAGAAGGTATTGTCCTGCACCCAAAATTTTGATGCACAGATTTCACCGGAAATAAATGTTTTGAGGTCCCCTGTGTCCGATATTTGTTTTTAGAAAAAAATCTATATGTATATGTCTGTCTATCTGTATGTGGGCAGCATAGCTCAAAAACGAAAAGTCGGTTAAATACTATACTTGATATTTAAGTTGAGTATCTTCCAAGGATGCGACCCTTTCCCGATTGCCATTTGCATGGAACATTTTTCGAAAATTTTGATTTTCTCTAAAGTGGCTCTAATGATTTTGATTAAAATGCCATATATTAAAGTTGTTGACATCACAAATAAAATTTATATTTTAAATTTTCTGGGAAAAGGCTGTGAAGACCTCTTTGTTGTGTTAGATTTTTGGAGAATTTTGCATTAACAATTCAACCGTAAGAGATGGACAACTCACCCTACAAAAATGTATATCTCGTTAAAACATATAATTTACGTCATATACGTTTTCCTTCACATACGTTCACATATTCATTGTTACTGGCTTCAGTTGGGTCGTTTTTTATTAACCTGCGATAGGCTATAAATAAAAGACAAGTTCATAGAAAACAATTATTTTATTACTAAAAGTTTTGTACACTTATGGTTACTTTTCAACATAATCATCGAAAAGATTGAGACATTTGTCGTACCTGTTCACAAGCTTTGCAATACCCGCTTCAAAAAATGTTGCCGCCAATGATTTCAAATGAGTATTGACGTTGTTTTGAAGATCTTCGTTGGTTTGAAAGTGCTGTCCTCCTAGCCACGTCTTCAGTTCAGGGAAAAGGTGAAAGTCGCTGAGTGCCAGGTCAGGACTGTACGGGGAATGGTCAAAAATCCTATTGAAATTGTTCAAGAAGCCGATGGGTTGTGCCAGCAGTGTATGGACGAGCGTTGTCATGGATCAACACAATTCCTGAGGTCAGCATTCCTCTTCGTTTGTTTTGAATGGCTCTCCGCAAACGTCGTAAAGCACGAAGATCTTCAATTGACGTCAACATTTTTTGAAGCGGGTATTGCGAAGCTTGTGCACAGGTACGATAAATGTCTCAATATTTTCGGTGATTATGTTGAAAAGTAACCATAAGTGTACACAACTTTTAGTAATAAAATAATTGTTTTCTATGAACTTGTCTTTTATTTATAGCCCATCGGAAGTTGAAAAAAAAACGTAGTTAACTTTTCTTAAACGGGACCATGCAAAGTGACCCGAATCGCAATTGCTTCACATAGCGACCAGCTTTTAAAATATTTGTTCATCGCTTTATCGTAATGTACCCCTTTATTTCCTTTTTACTTACAAGGAAGTAAGTAATAACACCATTTCTGCTAATGTTTATATATATTAGCATCACAGAGATAAAATAATGTTTTGGAAGAAAATGTTGTTTGTGGAACAGGTAGAGAAAGCCATGTGAATGGAACACATCGGATATTTTGTTACAGTTCTTTAATACGAGGATTGGAAAAGGAAGCTTAAGAGCGTGCAAATGTTTCAAGCAAGACAAAACGCAAAGTGACCAAACAAAAGAAACAGAAGAAGGAGACCCCACTAAGTGAGTGAAACAAGTTTATTCAGATTGGGTTGCAAGGAACGTGTTTCCATCTCACTCGATGTTGCTCCTGGGAGCGTGGCAGAAAACTGTTCGGTTATATTGCCCAAAGTTCATAGTGCGCATGTTAAACAGCTATACAAGTCACGTTTTCTCAAACTCAAGTGCTTGTAGGTCCTGCCCAGCACATCACGAGCTTTGGTCCTGTCATACATTCACATCACCTTCTCTACTCTCCACATTAATAAGACAAGGGCTAATACATAGTGGGCAGAGAAGGTATTATACTCCCATAAAATTTGATACCGAGATTTGTGGTTTTTTTTTTATTTATTTATTTGGGCCCCTTTAACATCTACGGTCACATCGGGAGCTTTGCACTAGAAACAACTCGTTGTCTGTAGGTTCTTTACGTTTGGTTGAAATCTTTCATTTTCCTCAAACACACTCACTCTCATATACATGCTTCAGACTCTGTGTGGAATAACTCTGGTTGAAGACAAATTCTCCGCCCCAGACGGGAATCGAACCCGGGACCTCAAGGTGAGAAGTCAGCTCGCTAAGCACTCGACCACGCAAATTGTTGTTAAAATAACAGAGAAAATAGAAAGATCTGATGAAATAAATAAATTGTTAAATTCAATGCACATTGATACACTTCAGATATTTTAAATGTAACAGGCAGTGACAATACCACGCGAGCAGCTATGTGTGCCCAGCCCCATCAGGGAGCACGTCCTTGGGAATTTCCATTAATCCGGTGCCTATTTTACATACCACTTACCGCGTCAACCCCAAAGGGGAAGACTACCGTTGGGAGTGACTTTTACCAGTTTCTGTCTACCAACTTTCCGGGTTAGTACCGGAGGACATTAAGGTGTCTCACAACCCTACCCTATCTCGCACAGGTATCGGGCCTCTGCTACACCGAGTCCAACCCAATCCGAACAGTCCCTTCCAGGAGGGGCTTTGTATTCGTCCCGGCTACTTCTAATAACGTCAGAAGTACCGTGGTTGCTCGGGGTCCACAGCGCTCGCAGCTGCAGAGGTCGGAAGGAACCGGGAGCGACTGCACAGCAATGACAAGTCCCTACAGTTTCCAGATTTAAGCACATACAGATTAGAGCCCCCCCCAGATAGAGTCCAATGCTCCCGCAAGGGGTGGCTCTCATTCCGACAAACAACCGAAGTCGTGGAAAGGAGGTAGTCACTTTGTAAAAACTTTTTCCTTGCCACGCCGCACCGAGCACCATCGCCAACCCTTTCCACCTAAATGAAGCCAAGAGAGGAAGGATGAATGAAATGAGAATAGAAACCAAATCGCCCAAAAACCCCATGGGTCAGAAAGGCCGGCCCAAGCAGCGAACCCACGACCTTCAGAGTGTGAGAATAAGAGCTAAATAGTGCCCATCAATACAATGTTAATTGCGTCGCAAGCCAATAATGGAAGGTACTTAGTCTGGATTAATGCATGCAAAGTCAATATTTATATTACATTTATAATACAGTTGACCTGCTCCAGCAAGTGTGTAACCATGGCAACATAATTAATCTTAATTGCTCTAATAGTGTTGAACTATGAAGTACGGCATTTAATGTACGAGGGCCATTTTCTTTTTTTTTCAACCTCCGATAGGCTCTAAATAAAAGACAAGTTCATAGAAAACAATTATTTTATTACTAAAAGTTTTGTACACTTATGGTTACTTTTCAACATAATCACCGAAAAGATTGAGACATTTATCGTACCTGTGCAATACCTGCTTCAAAAAATGTTGCTGCCAATGATTTCAAATGAGCATTGACGTTGTTTTGAAGATCTTCGTTGGTTTGAAAGTGCTGCCCTCCTAGCCACGTCTTCAGTCAGGGAAAAGGTGAAAGTCGCTGGGTGCCAGGTCAGGACTGTACGGCGGATGATCGAAAATGTCCCATTGAAATTGTTCAAGGAGCCGATGTGTGGACGAGCGCTGTCATGGATCAACACAATTCCTGAAGATTCCTCTTCGTTTGTTTTGAATGGCGCTCCGCAAACGTCGTAAAGTACAAAGATCTTCAAAACAACGTCAATGCTCATTTGAAATCATTGGCGGCATCATTTTTACTTTCTCTACATGTATTATGTACATAGTGTAAAGAGAAAATATTGCACTCTACCCAAGAATTCGATACCGAGATTTCACCGGAAGTATATGTTTTAGGGTATCCAAAATAAAGCATTTTCAGAAAAAGGTCCGTGAGTGTGTCCGTGTATCTTTGAACATGATAAGTCAAAAACGAAAAGTCGGTAAAATACCAAACTTGGAATTTAAGTTCAGTATCTTCCAGGGATGCGACATGAAGATTTTGAATAATACCCCCCACATCAAACTACCCTTTCTATGGAAAAATTTTTAATCAAATTTTTATTTATAGCCTATTGGAGATTGATAATAAAAACGGCCCTCGTAGTTATATACTGTCATATTAAACAGTCCAGCAAAGATCGGTTTCGTAAACTGGGGATTCTAACCTTATCTTACAGACAGATGCAGCAGGAGGTCCTTAGGTTTTTTAAATTGTAAATACTGTACCGTATTGTAAATTGTGCATTAAAGAGTGTTCATAATATAATAAAAATATTTTAGTTTTATATAATTACTAGGAGTAACTACTATGTCAATAATTAGAAAACTATCGTCTAACATTTCATCAGTGTTACATAACGAAATTATATTTATTTATACTTTTTAACAATAATTACTTTCTCCAATATACATAGTGTGTAGAGAAAATATTGTATTGCACCAAAAAATTTGATACCCAGATTTCACCGGAAATATATGGATCCACTAAATCCAACAAAAAAAAAATCTGATGTGTACCATTCACATGACTTTCTCTACATCTCTGTCACAAATTGTTCTATTTCCTTCATCTAATCGAGAAAAAATTATCAGAAATAGTCTTATTACTTGCTTCCTTGTTAATAAAAGTGAAATAAGGGAGTACAATAGGTTAAAGTGATAATCAAAAGCTGGTTGCTATGTGACTGAAGTTCCTTTTTTGTATGGACAGGAGTTGACAAATTCCTGTATGAGAAAAGTATGTTTTTCAAAGCTGAAACCAAAAACAAGGAATATCTCAAACACGATCAACTCCACGAAAAAAATGTATATAACATAAATTGTGTGTTTTAACTTGCTCTACATTTTTTGTATTTTAAGTTTTCGTCCATTTCTTACCGGTTTAGCAGTTATGCAAAATTCTGTAAAATCCCTCCAGAATAAAGTAGTCTTCAGAGGCTATTCCCAGAAAATTCAAGATATACATCTTATTTGTCAGGTAGTTGGGGGTGGGGGGAATTTCTTAAAAATCTTCCTGTCGCATCCTTGGACGATACCAAACATGAATACCAAGTTTGGTTTTTAAGGGACTTTCCGTTTTTGAGCTATGCTGCTCACAAGCACATACGCACACAGACAAACACACGGAAATTTTTCTAAAAATGCTAAAAATACATTACCTTCTCTCTACACTATGTACATAGTACGTATAGAAAAACTAAAAAAAAAAAAGTATTTTTGGAAAAATGTCCATGTGTGTGTCTGTCTGTGGACAGAATGGTTCAAAAACGAAAAGTCCCTTAAAAACCAAACTTGATATGTAAGTTTATTATCTTCCAAGGATGCGAAACGAAGATTTAAAAAAAAAAAAAAAAATCCGCTAAAATTATTTCAAGAATGAGGTAGCGTACAAAATGACATGCTTTCCCAGCTCAAATAAGTTCACGAATGACGTACAAAATGATGAATTATCATAACTGAAATCAATTCGAGAATGTGGTAGCGGACAAAATGATATACTGTTCTAAGTCAATTCATGAATGAGGTATGGCTGAATAGGTAGAGTCAGACTGAAAAAGTCAATACCATAGCCGGGATTTGATCCACGGATCTCCCGATCTCTAGCCGGTTGCTCTACCACTGAGCTACCATGGCAATATTCCGGCATAGCATTAAATTTCTCAACTGACTCGCATGTTTCCCGGTAAACCCACAAGGTGTTCTCAAATTATTTCGAGATGACAACCCCAATGGCAACTTACAATGCTGTAAGTACTTTAGACCCAGGATTCCTAGTATAGCCAATTATTATGGTCAATTGGTATGGAATAATTATTTTTTTCACATTAGCCGTGTCTAGGGCAGAAATTGGATAGGTAGAGTGAGACTGAAAAATCTGATGTGTTCCATTCACATGACTTTCTTTACTTCTGTGTAACACATTATTATTAATAAGCTTATTCTTTTATTTACTTCATGCAAATCGAGAAAAAATTAGCAGAAATAGTCTCATTACTTGCTTCCTTGTAAGTAGAAGCAAAATAAGGCAATATCATAGGTTAAACTGAAGTCAAAAGCTGATTACTAGGTGACTGAAGTTCCTTTGTTTGTATGGACACGAGTTGACAAATTCCTGTATGAGAAAAGCACAAGTTTTTTAAACCTGAAACCAAAAACTAGGAATATCTCAAAAACGATCAACTCCGCGAAAAAAATGTATATAACATAAATTGTGTGTTTTAATGTGCTCTACATTTTTTGTGAGGTAAGTTTTTGTCTATTTCTTACGGTTTAGCAGTTACGCAAAATTTTGTAAAATTCATCCTGAATAAAGTAGTCTTCAGAGTCTATTCCCAGAAAATTCAAGATATACATATTATTTTTCAAGTAAATATCTTAAATATACGATATTTTAATCAAAATCGTTAGAACCATTTTTGAGAAAATCAAAAATTTCGAAAAAAGTTCCATGTAAAGGATAGTTGGGGGTGGGAGGATTTTCTTGAAAATCTTTGTGTCTCATCCCTGGAAGATATCAAACTTAAATATCAAGTTTGGTATTTGACACACAGACACACACGCATACACGGACCTTTTTCCAAAAATGCTTTTTTTGGATTCAGGGGGGCCCAAAACATGTATTTCCGATGAGATCTCGGTATCGAATTTTTGGGTGCATTACAATACCTTCACCTCTATACACTATGTACATAGCACGTGTAGAGAAAGTAAAAATTCAATGCCATAGCCGGGAATTGAACCACGGATCTCCCGATCTCTAACCGGTTGCTCTGTCCCTGAGCTACCATGGCAACATGCCGGCATAGCATTGAATTTCTCTTCCGGTACACCAGAAGTTGATATCAAATTATTTCGAGATAACAACCTCAATGGCGACTTACAATGCTGTAAGTACTTTAGACACAGAACTCATAGTATAGCCAATTGGTATGGAATAATTGTTTTTTTCACACTAGCACAGGAGTTGGATTGCTTTCTTAATTCAAATCAGTTCAACAAAGAGAACATTTTGAGGTAGGTAGCAGAAAAGTGTTTCGTTAAGAGCAAATTTGTGTAAAACACAACACAAGCGTCTACATTTGCTTAAGAAGGAGCTCGGAACATTTATGGGACAGCGTTAAGAGTTACGAAGTTGAAGAAACCGCCGCGTGGTAGCGATGTGTGAATGTGCCCAGCTGCCGGTGATTAATGACAATTTTCCTCACTACAGCTCTTGGGGTTTACCAACTCCCTCAACACAACTTTCTTCCACTCTATCAAATGAAACATCCACTCTTCTCTATTACATTACACACTAGAGAAGTGATATAACCTCATTTCCAAACCATTCTAGAGACGTAGCCCACAAAACCTGATAACTTAGATTTTCTCTACGCATTTTGCAACAAATTATTCATACAAAACCATGATATTCCGTTGCATCGCATGATCAAGATGAAACACATCTGATGTCTTACATTTACATGACTTTCTCTACATCTCTGTGACAAATTATTGTTAAAAGCGTATTCCTCTATCTACTTCATGTTAATCGAGATAAACGTTAGTAGAAATGATCTTACTAGTTGCTCTCTTGTAAGTAGAAGGGAAAAAGGGAATACACTAGGTTAAAGCAATAGTCAAATCTACTGTGTCATTGGAATACATTAAATTGCTAGAAGTTGACAAATTCCCGTGTGAGAAAAGTTTAAGTATTTTGAAACTGAAACTATTAATAAGCAACATCTTGGAGATGGGCAACCCCATGAAAGAATTGCTTTTTAATAAGATCTACATTTTTTTTTTTTTGTGTTGTAAGTTTTAGTCTATCTTTCCATCAAAATTCAACCAGAATGAAAGAGGTCTACAGAGGCTATTCCCAGAAAATTACATTTTATTTGCCATGTAAGCATCGGTATTTAGATCAAATTTGTTGAAATCAATTTTGACAAAATAAAAAAAGAAATAACCTCCAAAACTGTTTCCATGTAAAAGGATAGCTTGGAGTTGAGGATTTTCTTCAAAATCTTCGTGTCGCATGCTTGGAAGATATTAAACTTAAATACCAAATTTGGAATGTTTCGTTTTTGAGGTATGCTGTCCACACACACACACACACACACACACACACACACACACACACACACACACACACACACACACACACACACACACTGGCCTTTTTCTTACAATGCTATTTTCGGAACCAGCTGGTCTCAAAATACAGATTTCCAGTGAAATCGCATTATCCAATTTTTGGGTGCAATACAACAGGAATCTTCTCTATATAATATGTACGAGGGTCGGCTGATAAGTCCCGGGCCTCACACAGATACGGCGCCACTAGGTCAGTTAGACGGTAGCGTCGTATAGTTTAACTCTAGACTAGCGTGTATCCATAGTTACAGGTCAATAGATTGTTTAGTTTTCCAATGAGACCATTTTAAACAAGACAATTTTAGACTTTTCACGAAAATGGAGGATTTGGAAAAACGAGCAGTGATAAAATTCTTCCATTTGAAAGGCTCAACGCGTAAAGAAATCAAGGAGGAAATGCACAGTACATTGAAAGACTCTGCCCCTTCATATTCAATTATTAAAAGGCGGGTTGCAGAGTTTAAAATGGGACGTACGAGCACTAGTGATGAGCCTCGCTCTGGACGCCCTGTAGAAGTGACAACTCCAGAGATCATTGAAAAAATTCATCGTTTAGTACTGGAAGACCGCAGATTAAAGTTGTTTGAGATAGCAGAGGCTGTAAACATATAAAAAACGTAGAGGTAATATTTTAAGTAATGTTTTGGGTTTTCACAAGGGTTGCCGCGTTTGTTGACACCTGATCAAAAGTTCCAAAGAAAAACTGTTTCTGTTAAGAATGTGGAGCTCTAGCGTAAAAATCCCAGTGAATTTTTGAGACGGATTATTACCATGGATCAAACTTGGATACATCACTACACTCCAGAAAGTAAATCACAGTCAAAACAGTGGATTATGACAGGTGAAAAAACTCCATAAAAGACAAAGTCAAATTTGTCAGCTAACAAAGTTATTGCGAGTGTTTTCTGGGATACACAGGGAAATATTTTTATTGATTAAAAATATCACTGGTAACTACTACGCAAGCTTACTGCAACGTTTGAGTGAGGAGGTGAAAAGAAAAATACTTCATTTGGCAACAAAAAGAAATCTTGTTTCATCAAGACAATGCTCCGGCCCATCGTTCAGCCATTGCAATAGGAAAAATTGCGAATTAAAGTTCAAATTGCTTGAACATGCACCCTATTCGTCAGATCTAGCATCCAGTGACTACCACCTGTTTCCAAACCTCAAACATTTTCTTGGAGGACGAAGATTTCACAGCGACGATACGGTAAACAGCGATTTTGAGGACCTTGATAAATCGCACTACAGAGATGGTTTAATGCTACTTTCATTGAGAGGCCCGGGACTCATCAACCGACCCTAGTATATATAGTACGTGTAGAGAGAATAAAAAGAAACAAATGACGACTTTGTCTTCTCATTTGAGGAAAGTATAAATGTCGGAAAAGTATACCACTAATAAAGAATATCCCAGAAAATGTGAACTCCACATAGAAGTATAGGACATAAATGGTGTGCTTTAACGACATCTACCTTCTTTTTTTTTTTTTTTTTTTTTTTGTTACTTTCTCTAGCCCCGTATGTACAATGTATATAGGGATAGAGAAGTATTGTATTCCACCCAAAAATTCGATACCAAGATATCACAGGAAATACATGTTTTAGGACCCCCTGTATCCAAAAAAAGCATTTTCAGAAAAAGGTTCGTGTGTGTGTCCGTGAACACGATAACTCAAAAACGAAAAGTAGCTGAAATACCAAACTTGGTATATAAGTTTAGTATCTTCCAGGGATGCGACACGAAGATTTTGAGAAAAATCCCCCCACCCCAAACTACCCTTTCATGGAACTTTTTTCGAAAATTTTGATTTTCTTAAAAATTGCTCAAACGATTTTGATTAAAATATCATATATTATAGACATTCAGCTGACAAATAAAATGTATATCTTGAATTTTCTGGGAATGGCCTCTAAAGACCTGTTTATTCTGGATGAATTTGCTTAATTTGGCATAACTAGTAAACCGTAAGAGATAGACAAAAACTTACTATACAAAAAATGTAGGTCTTGTTAAAATACACAAGTTATGTTATATACATTTTTCTCGTGGAGCTTACGATTTTCAAGATATTCATTGTTATTAGTTTCAGCTGTGAAGTACTTATACTTTTCTCAGACGGGAGTGTCCGTTTTTCTTTTGTTGTACTCCTGGCCAAGAAAAGAAGCGATTTGTAATGACAATCGCATAACGACAGCTTTTAAAACATTTGACTATTGGTTTAGCCTAGTGTATTCCCTTATTTTCTTCCTCCTTATAAGGAACTAAGTAATAAGAGCATTGTGCTAATGAGTACCTCGAATAGCTAGATGGAGAAAGAAGAATAATCTTATGTAAGACGTTTGTAGAACGGCTAGAGAAAGTCGTGTGAGTGTAACACATCAGATTTTGTTTTACATTTATTTATTTAAGGTCACTTTATAACAACAGAGGTCATCAGCGACCACAATATTCTTACAAGATCAATGTATATACACAATTTACAAACATATTATAACTAGACTCTTTATGTAACACACTTTTCTGTACCTCTCCCGGTTTATCAGTTATGCAAAAGTATTCCACAATGAAGACAACTTCATTGGCTATTCCCAGAAAATTCAAGATATACGCGTAAATAAGGCGTATACTTATCATGAAAATATCTTACGCATATGATATTTTAATCTAAGTCATTATAAATATATTAGAGAAAATCTAAGTTTTCGAAAACATGTGAAGTTTCAGGTGTGAGGATTGCCTTAAAATCTTCGTGTTGTACCCTTGGAATATGCTGAACTTAAAAATAAAATTTGGCATTTAACAGACTTTTAGTTTTTACTTTCTGTAGCACATACGTACAATGTACAGAGTGGATAGAGATATTCCAACCAAAAATTCGATATCAGGTTTTATTAGAAATACATGTTTTTAGGTTCTTTCCAATCCAAAAGAAGCACCTTAGAAAAAAGTCCGTGTGTGTTTTGAACAGTGTAACTCAAACACGAAATGAGTTAAATACCAAACTTCGTATTTAAGTTCATTATCTTGATTTTCCTCCCGCCCCAACAACCCTGTACTCGGAACATTAATAGAAATTTATGATTTTCTCAAAAATGGCTCTGACGATTTTGATTATAATACCATATCGTATATTTTGAATACTCTGGGAATTGCCTTTTAAGAGCTTTTCATTTTGGATGATTTTTGCACAATTTTGGTATAACTGGTAAAATGTAAAGGATAGACAAAAAGTTACTGCATACAAATGTTGTAGAGTTAAACGTTACCCAGATATTTGCTGTTATTTGCTTCAGTTTTAAGCTACTTACACTTTTGTCAAAAAGAACATTTGTTTACTTCTAGCAGGCAAAGAGAACCGAATTTCAATTGTTTCATGTAGCGCTCGACATTTAAAGCATTTGACTGTCGCTTTAGCTTAGTGTATTCCCTTGTTTTCCTTGTACTTAGAAAGACGAAAGCAATAAAACCATCTCTGCTAATGCTTCTCACGATTAGCATAAGACACGTTTATTTCTGGAACAGCTAGAGAGGGTCATGTGATTAGAACATATCAGATATTTAGTTCTGCTGACCACAGAGACACCCAATACATGTATTACTTTCTCTAAACCAACTATTTACATAGTGTATAGAGAAGGTATTGAATTGTACCCAAACTTCCATACGAAGATTTCGCCGCAAATACATGTTTTCAGACTCCCTGAATCCAAAAAAAGCATTTTTAGAAAAATGTCCGTGTGTAAGTGTGTGTGTCTGTGAGCAGCATAGCGCAAAAACAAAAGGACCGTTAAAGCCCTAACTTGGTATTTAAGTTTGGTATCTTCCAAGGATACGACACGAAGATTTTCAAGAAAATCCCCTCGCACCAAACTACCCTTTACATGGAAAAAATTTCGAAAATTTTGATTTTCTTAAAAATGGCTCTAACGATTTTGATTAAAATATCGTATATTAAAGATGTTTACCTGACAAGTAAAATGTATATCTTGAATTTTCTGAGAATAGCCTCTGAAGACTACTTTATTCTGGATGAATTTTACGGAATTTTGCATAACTGCTAAACCGTAAGACATGGGCAAAAACTTACTCTACAGAAAATGTAGCTCGCCATAAAACACAATTTATGTCATATACATTTTTTTTGTGGAGTTGATCATTTTTAAGATATTCTTGGTTTTTCGTTTCTGCTTTGAAAAACACAGGAATTTGTTAACTCCTGTCCATACAAACAAAGGAACTTCAGTCACATAGCAACCAGCTTTTGACTTCACTTTAACCTATGGTACTCCCTCATTTCTCTTCTACTTACAAGGAAGCAAGTAATAAGACTATTTCTGCTAATTATCATGAAGTAAATAGAAGCATAAGCCTTTTAGCAGTAATTTGTTGCAGAGATGTAGAGAAAGTCAGATTTTGTTTCGGCATTGAATTTGAATGGAATGAATTCCTTTCCTACTTCCAACACATAGAAAAGGAAATAAGTATCTCACGTGTAACACAAACATTTAGTTTCTCTGCAACGTACAATCTATATAGAAGATAGAGAAGGTATCGTACTCCACCAAAACATTCCGAGATTTCACCGGAAACAACTTTATATGAGGATCCCTGAATCGTCTCCAAAAGCCTGATACTAACTGTCCGTGTGTTTGTGTTTGTCTGTCTGAGGGAAGTATGACTCAACAAGGAAAGGCTGCTAAATATCTAACTTGCTATTTAAGTTTAATATTATCTTCTGATGATGCAACACGAAGATCTTCAGAAAACTCCCCCCCCTGCCCAAGCTACCTTACACAAATAAATAACTCCATGGCACGACAGCTCACAAGGAACCTTGCCCTACCATCCCCAATTCGGTCCATGACAGACGTCATATATGAGGTGCAGTATTGGAGGGCGATATGGGGTCAGCGATTCGAACCCCGGCCGTTGAATGCGGTCCTCATGATCTGCACCAGCTACCTCTCCATCAAGTAGCTCCTCAATTGGCCCCCCAGGGACCTCACGAGATCTCCCAGCGGGGGAGCAATCCCCACCCAGGTCTCCCGCTTGGTAAGCAGCTCCGCAAACGACACAAGCCAAGCTACCTTACACGAAGACGAGTTTTTTCAAATGTTCCATTTACTCCAAAAATGACTCTAATAACGTTGATTAAAATATCCTATATTAAAGATTTTCACATGGCAAAAAGATATAGGTATACTTTTAGTTTGTTTAGCATATCCACGAAATCCTCTTCATTCACATTAATTTCTCCACATCTTTGGACAAACTTATGATTCCGTTTACTTACTACTAATAAAAAAAAATAGCAGGAATAGTCTTATTACTTACTTCCTTGTAAGTAGAAGTGAAATAAGGAAGTAGCATAGATTAAATTGATAGTCAAAAGCTGGTTGCTACGTGACTGAAGTTCCTCTGTTTGCATGGAAAGAGTTGACAAATTCCTGTATGAGAAAAGTATAAGTTTTTTTAATGCTGAAACAAAAAACAATGAATATCTCGAAAACGATAAACTGCACCAAAAATGTATATGACATAAATTGTGTGTTTTAAAGATCTCTACATTTGTTGTGTGGTAAGTTTTTGTCCATCTCTTACGGTATAGCAGTTATACAAAATTCCGTAAAATTCGTCCAGAATAAAGTAGTCTCCAGAGGCTATTCCCAGAAAATTCAAAATATATGTTTTATTTGTCAGGTAAATATCTTTAATATACGATATTTTAATCAAAATCGTTAAAGCCATTTTTGCGAAAGTCAAAACTTTCGAAAAAAGTTCCATGTAAAGAGTAGTTTCGGGTGGGGGATATTACTCAAATTCTTCGTGTCGCATGCCTGGAAGATACTAAACTTAAATACCAAGTTTGGTATTTTACCGACTTTTCGTTTTTGGGTGCAATACAATACTTTCTCTATACACAACACATTTGGATTGAATTAGCCTAATGGAAGCTGTTGGGAACTGGTACAGTTGCTAAGCCCACTCTAATCCCCGTGACCGTGATAGAACTGCCAATACTTCAAGTCCGGGTGAACTTCATCCATCGATTGCCAGTATCGCATTATGGGGCTAATTGGATGCTTCGTCATCCTTTGCTTCTTCGTATCAACTTGGTGTTTTCCGAAAATTTAAATATAGGCTGCGTGCTCTATCATTATTTGGGCGTTTAGTTGGAGCTCGCGCATTCAGTGAGAGATAATTGTTTCCTTACAAAGTATATAGCGTGCGCTCCTTTAAAGTGCTAACAACATCCCTCGAAACGACAAAAACAGTCTGATGTGTTCCTTTCACATGACTTTCTCTACATCTCTGCAACAAATTATTGTTAAAAAGCCTATGCCTCTATTTACTTCATGCTAATCCAGAAAAAAATAGCAGAAATAGTCTTATTACTTCCTTCCTTTTAAGTAGAAGCGAAATACCATAGGTTAAAGTGATAGTCAAAAGCTGGTTGCTATGTGACTGAAGTGGCTTTGTTTGTATGGACAGGAGTTGACAAATTCCCGTATGAGAAAAGCCCACGATCAACGATCAACTCATCGAAAAAATGTATATAACTTAAATTGTGTGTTTTAAGGTGTTCTACATTTTTTGTGTGGTAAGTTTTTGTCCATCTCCTACGGTTTAGTAGTGATGCAAAATTCCGTAAAATTCATCCAGAATAAAGTAGTCTTTAGAGGCTATTCCCAGAAAATTCAAGATATACATTTTATTTGTGAGGTAAATATCTTTAATATACGATATTTTAATCAAAATTGTTAGAGCCATTTTTGAGAAAATAAAAATTTTCGATAATTGTTCCATGTAAAGGGTAGTTGGGGACGAGGGCATTTTCTTGAAAATGTTCGTGTCGCATCTCTGGAAGATACTAAACTTAAATACCAAGTTTGGTATTTAACGGTCTTTTCGTTTTTGAAGTATGCTGCCCCCCCCCACACACACACGTACATTTTTCTAAAATTGCTTTCTTTGGATTCAGGGGGGACCCAAAACATGTATTTCCGGTGAAATCTCGGTATCGTATTTTGGGTGCAAGACAATACCTTGACTATACACTATGTACACAGTAAGTGTAGAGAAAGTAAAAATCTGATGTGCTGCATTGACATAACCCTCTCTACTTGTTCGGCAACAAATTATTCTTACAAAAACTTATTCGTCGTAGTAATCAAGGTAAATATTACCAAAAATGGTTTTATTATTTGCTTCCTTATAAGTAGAAGAGAATACACTAGACTAAAGCGATAGTCAAATCTTTTAAAAACTGTCGCTATGCGACACAAAAGAGAAATGAAAAAGAAAGATGACTTCTCACTTGAGAAAGCTTTTAATTATTTTAAAATGTCAACCAATAATAACAAATATCTGGAAAACAGTCTGCCTTTCATAAAAAACATACATGTGTGATATAAATTATGTGTTTTACCGAGACCTACAATTTTTGTGAAATTAGTTTTTGTAATGTTTAACGCCCACTTTTAGTGCTCTGGCACCGTAGGCAATGACACCGATGATACATGAAGATGGAGTCCCGGTGGAATGTGATGGCGGGTTAAACCGAAGAACCCGGAGAAAACCTCCCATAGCGCCGCTTTGTCCACCAGAAATTTCACATGCAGTCGCTTGGGATCGAGCCCGGGCCGTCCAGGTGAGAGGCGAATGATCTGACCACTCGGCCACGGCGGGGTCCAGTTTTTGTCTACCTCTAACGGTTAACCGTTATGCAAAACTGTGCAAGACTCATCCTCAATAAAGAGGTCTTCAGAGGCTATTCTCAGAAAATATCCTTAATATAGGCCTTTTAATTAAAATCATTAGAGCCATTTTGAGAAAAACATACTTTTCAAAAATTTTTCTATATAAATGGTAGTTTGGAATAGGGAGATTTGTTTTTAAATGTTCATGTCGCATCCTTGGAAGACACTAAGCTTAAATACCAAGTTTAGTTGTTAACGGTCTTTTCGATTTTGAGTTATGCTATCCACACACACACGGACCTTTTTTCAAAAATGTTTTTTTTTTTTTTATTCAGAGGGTCCTAAAACATGTATTTCCTGTGAAATCGCGGGTTGGAATTTTTGGGTACAATACAATACCTTCTCTATGCACTATATACATAGTTGGCATTTTAGAGTGGAACATGTGGCGCTGCAGACGAAAGGCGAGTAAATGCGGCAACGTCGTACTGAGACAGTCACGTGTCAGCAGGAATGTAACCCTGTTGAGTTGTGCAAGTCTTTCAACGGACGAAGGGATATCCGCACACGCAGTTGAACCACGTGGCAACTTAGTGTGAAACCCCAATACCTCAGAGCTGCACTACCACCCTAAGTATCCCTTTCCAGTGATGGTTTACTATGACAAGCTGATGTGAGACGTTGTGGTTATGAGCCCATCGTGGCGCCCAGTTACGACTATTGCGCTAAACCTGACATTTGCTTGGAGGCACCAGATTTGGTACTTTCCCAGCAACTGGCGGCGACAATACAACTCTTCTATTTCCACAAACATCTATTCATTAATAGGGAGTATACAAAATCGGATATGTTCCATTCACATCACCTTCTCCATCTGTTTGCAACAAATTATTGTTACTGCATTTAATTGTTTGTTGTTTTTATTTTCACACTAGCCTGTGTAGGACAGGAGTTGGATAAGTAGAGTCAGACTGAAAATGCAACGCCATAACCAGGATTTGAACCACGGTACTCTCAGTTTGTAGTCTGTTGCTCTACCACTGAACTACCATGGCAACATCCCGGTATAGCATTAAATTCCTCAACTGACGATGATGATGATGATGATGATGATGATGATGATGAATGGGGTTTAAGGGCGCTCAAATGGGAGATAAAAGTATGCTAAAAAGATCTCAATCCAAAGAGTGAAAACAAAATATAAAAATCAGATGTGTTCCATTCACATGACTTTCTCTACATCTCTGTAACAAATTATTGTTAAAAATCTTATGCTTCTATTTACTTCATGCTAATCGAGAAAAAGTTAGCTGAAACAGTTTTACTACTTGCTTCCTTGTAAGTAGAAGTGAAATAAGGGAGTACCATAAGTTAAAGTGATAGTCCAAAGCTGGTTGCTATGTGACTGAAGTTCCTTTCTTTGTATGGATAGCAGTTGACAAATTCCTGTATGATTTTGAAAGCTGAAACTAAATATAAGAAATACATTAAAAACGACCAACTCCACGAAAAAATGTATATTACAAAAATGTTGTGTTTTAACGTGCTCTACATTTTTTGTGTGGTAAGAACAGTTATGCAAAATTCCGTAAAACTGATCCAGAATAAAGTACTCTTAAGAGGCTATTCCCTGAAAATTCAAGCTATACATTTTATTTGCCAGGTAAATATCTTTAATATACGATATTTTAGTCACAATCGTTAGTGCCATTTTTAAGAAAATCAAAATTTTCGAAAAATTGTCCATATAAAGGGTAGTTTGGGGTGGGGAATTTTTCTCAAAATCTTCGTGTCTCATCCCTGGAAGATATTAAACTCAAATACCAAGTTTGGTATTTTACCGACTTTTCGTTTTTGAGCTATCGTGTTCACAGATACACGGACACACACGGACCTTTTTCTGAAAATACTTTTTTTGGATACAGGGGACCCTAAAACATATGTTTCCGGTGAAATCGAATTTTTTGGTAGAGTGCAATACCTCCTCTATACACTATGACAGTATGTTTAAATAAAAAGAATTTTGAAAAATAAGCTACGTTTTTCATACGATACCTAGCTGTCAAATGTTTCGCTGATAATATTGTCACAAAATTCTCTTTTGCTTTAACAAAAACATCTCTTTGTATGCACATACAATATACATAGTAGCTAGAGAAGGTATTGCATTCAATCATCAAATCCAATGCCCAGACTTCACCAGAAATATATATTTTACGGTCCTCTCTGTTAGGAAAAAGCATTTTTAGAAAAAGGTTCGTGTGTGTCTGTGGTTAGTTTAGTTCAAAAACCAATAAATACCAAACCTGACGTTTATGTTTAGTGTCTTCCAAGAACATTCCCACCATAAACCGCCCTTTACATGGACAAATTTTGAAAATGTTGTTTTCCTCGGAAATGGCACTAACGATTTTGATTAAAGTACCATATATTAAAGATATTTACATCACAAATAAAATGTGTGCTATGAATGTTCTAGGAATAGCCTATTAAGAGCCGAAACCTAAGAGGTAGACAAAAACTTACTTAGATCTCGTTAAAACACATAATTTATCTCGTATATCTTTTCCTTGTAGAGTTGGCCGTTTTCGAGATATTCCTTGTTATTGCTTTACTTTTTCAACTAACTTTTCTCAAACGGGGCCATGCAAAAGAACCGATCCTCAATTATTTCACACAGTGATTTGACTATCGCTTTAGGCTTGTGTACTCCTTTATTTCCCTCTAACTTACAAGGAAGCAAGCAATAAGATTTCTGCTAATGTATATCTTGAATAGCATGACGTAGATAAAAAATAATATTTTGTAAGAATAGTTTGTATATGGCATAGTTATAGAACGTTTGTGAATGCAATACATGATATTTTTTTTAACAAATTGATAACAATCAAATAAGAGTATTTCGCAACAATTGTGCGGTATAATTTCTTTTCAACGTTCTCGGCAGCGATGAAGCAGCTCGCTACGAAATTCGCTCAGTTGTTGCATTCACGGTGATAACTGCACGCCGGGCAGAGATTTGTTGCTGCTTTTCATTTCTGTTGAACACATGACTCGAAATTTCCAGAAGCCGTCGCTCGTGCAGTACTGCAGGTGTTCACAAAACTCACTCAGACTTATCAATCCGCGGTTTCGACATGAACAGGTGTCCAGTCGCACAAGTGTAACTATCACAGCTGTGATGTCAAATGAACTTCCGCGGCACAGGTGTTCACTAACGCACGCGCTAACAATCAATTGTGCCTTACAAAGCAAGCTGTACACACACGTTCGGCCGCAGGATGTGTTCACAATATGTTTTGATACCGTATTGCAATATCAAGCTAATGTACGTGAGCTTTAATTAGTCCCTTGAAAAGCAATTTCAATAACTCAAATACAATATCGCCTATCGAAGCACACTTAATTAACTTTTTTATTATCAGTAGCATATAGAGTATTAGAACATACCATCAGCTGAGCCAATAGCTGGGTAGATATGAAAAATTCAGCTGTAGTAGCTACCAGTGAACGTAAGAATTAATGTGCGCGATTTTTCATAGTTCAACCCCCAATCATTACTCTATGCTGCCATCGTTAAAACTAGAGGTTTCCTGTTGTGTGTAGCAAATATACAAAAATCTTATGTGTTCTATTCACATGACTTTCTCTACATCTTGTAACAATTTGTAATTAAAATGCTTAGTCTTTGATCTACCTCAAGTTAATTGAGATAAACATTACCAGAAATTGGCTTTATTACTTAGTTTCTTCAAGTAAAAGGGAAATAATGGAATACCTAGGCTAAAGCGATAGTCAAATCTTTTAAAAGTTGTTGCTATATGATTGAAAGTTTCTTTGTATGGCCAGGATCTGGAAAATACCTGTATCAGAAATGCTTTTAAGTATTTTAAAACTCAAACCAATAACAAGGAATATCTTAGAAATGGGAAATTCCACAACAAAAATGTATATGACAAAAATGGGTGTTTTGACGAAATTTATATTTTTGTGCAGAAAGTTTTTGTCTATCTCTGAAGGTTTGCCAGTTATGTAGAATTCAAAAATAAAAATAAAAAATCTTCCAGAAAGTGGTCTTCAAGACCTATTCCCAGAAATTTCGAGATATACATTTTATTTGTCATGTAAATACCTTTAATGCACGATGTTTTAATAAATATCGTTGGAGCCATTTTTGAAAAAATCAAATTTTTTGAAAATTTTTCCGTGTAGAGGGTAGTTACGGGAGGCAGGGTTTTCCTCAAAATCTTCATTTCACACCTTTGGAAGCTACTAAACTTAAATACCAAGTTTGGTATTTTACCGAATTTTCGTTTTTTAATCGCGCTCACAGATACACGGACCTTTTTCTAAAAATCTCTTGTGTTGTTACACAAACAACTTTCCTTACAAAACACTATTATTTTACCTCCAACATGCTAATCAAGGTAAACATTAGCAGAAACATTTTTGCTGCCTGTTTCCTTGTAAGTAGAAAGGGCATATGGAATACACTAGGATAACTCGATAGTCAAATATTTTAAAAGCTGTCCCTATGTGAAACAAAAGAAGTTCTCGTCACTTTGCCCTGCAGTAAAACAAGAAAGAGAAACGAAACGTCAGTTCTCCTTTGAGAAAAGTATAAGTAGCTTAAAATTGAAACCAATAACAAGGAATATCTCAGAAACGGTCAGCTCTACATAAAAAATCTGATGTGCTCCCTTCACATGACTTTCTCTACATCTCTGTAACAAATTATAGTTAATAATCTTATGCTTCTATTTACTTCATGCTCATCGAAAAACAATTGGTAGAAATAGTCTTATTACTTGCTTCCTTGTAAATAGAAGCAAAATAAGGGAGTACCATAGATTAAAGTGATAGTCAAAAGCTAGCTGCTACGTGACTGAAATTCTTTTGTTTGTATGGACAGGAGTTGACAAATTTCTGTATGAGAAAAGTATAAGTTTTTCAAGGATGAAACAAAAAATAAGAACTATCTAAAAACGATCAACTTCACGAACAAAATGTATATGACATAAACTGTGTATTTTAATGTGCTCTATAATTTTTGTGTGGTAAGTTTTTGTCCATCTTTTACGGTTTACAAGTTATTCACAATTCCGTAAAATTCATCCAGAATAAAGTAGTCTTCACAGACTATTCCCAGAAAATTCAAGATATACATTTTATTTGTCAGGTAAATATCTTTAATATACGATATTTTAATCAAAATCGTTAGAGCCACTTTTAATAAAATCAAAATTTTCGAAATTTTTTCCATGTAAAGGGTAGTTTGTGGTGGGGGGATTTTTATGAAAATCTTCGTGTCGCATCCTTGGAAGATACTAAACCTAAATACCAAGTTTGGTATTTAACAGTGTTTTTGTTTTGGGGCTATGCTGTCCACAGACACACACACACACACACACACACACACACACACACACACACACGGACCTTTTTTTAAAAATGCTTTTTTCGGACTCAGGGGACCCCAAAACATATATTTCCGAGGAAATCTCGGTATCGAATTTTTGGGTGCATTACAATACCTTCTCTATCCCTATGTACATTGTACATATGGGGCAAGAGAAGGTAAAAATCACAGGTTGACGGTTTTACATCTTGGGTGAAGTTTAGTGTTTGTTATTTCACTTAAACACGCACAGATAAGGCGGTGTATTCCAACCACGTCTTTAGCGTATTGCATACTCCCTTGAGAAAGATCTAGCTGCTGTTTACGAAGTTGGGTTTCGCGCATTAAGATGCATTAGAGACCCAGCGCTTCACGGAGGGCGGTTCCATTAGATTTACTCGAGGAGCAAAAACACCCCCGTGACCAAAACTACGCTTTATTTACACTTGGCTGAACATAACCTAAAAAGGAGCCTTCCTCAGACCGTGAGAAATACACCGTAATGAAATAGAGATCCAGCCAAGATTAAATAGCAATAAACAGGCTGCTTCCTAAAAGGTATGCAACTTGAATGTTCGTTAAAAGCTTATACTAATATAACGAGAGTGTTCTTTCTTTTATTGTTCTGTGGTTCTGTTGTCGTAGCGCGCGAGTGTGTGTGTGTGTGTGTGTGTGTGTGTGTGTGTGTGTGTGTGAACACGATAACTCAAAAACGAAAAGTGGATAGAATATCATACTTGGTATTTAAGTTTAGTATCTTCCACGGATGCGACACGAAGATTTTCAAAAAAATCCCCCCACCACAAACTACCCTTTACATGGAACTTTTTTTCAAATATTTCAGTTTTCTCAAAAATGGTTCTAACGATTTTGATTAAAATATCATATATTAAAGACATGTACCTGACAAATAAAATGTATATCTTTAATTTTCTGGAAATAGCCTCTGAAGACTACTTTATTCTGGATGAATTTTACCGACTTTTAAATAACTGCTAAACCGTAAGAGATGGACAAAACCTTACTTCACAAAAAATGTAGAGCACGTTAAAACACACAATTTATGTAATATCCATATTTTTCGTGGAGTTCATCGTTTTTGAGACATTCCTTGTTTTTAGTTTCTGGTATGCAAAACGTATACCTTTCTCATACAGGAATTTGCCCACTGCTGTCCATACAAACAAAGGAACTTCAGTGACATAGCAAACAGCGTTTAAATATCACTTTAACTTATGGTACTCTCTTATTTCGCTTCTACTTACAAGGAAGCAAATAATAAGACTATTTCTTTTAATTTTTTCTGATTAGCACGAAGTAAATAGAGTATAAGCTTTTTAAGAATAATTTGTTGAAGGGGTGTAGAGAAAGTCGTGCGAATGGTACACATCAGACTTTTTTTTTTTGTAGCTTAACGTCCTTTAACGTGGTTGGTTATATCGAACGATGAATGAAATTGGTGAAATGATGCTCAAATGATCTCGGGGTCCATAGAGCTTAAAGTTACTTGACAATCGTCTTCTCAGGATAAGGGAAAACTCCGAAAATAACCTCATCAGGGTAGTTCACTCTAAGCGAGATTCGAACTCACGACTGATGAATGTTAGACAGACACGCAACCACCACACTACCCAGACGGGCTTTGTATTATTGTAAACTTAATAAAACACTACTACCTAAAATAACGAGACCGCCAACTTTTATCGATAAATTCGCGAGTAATTTGTTGAAAGCTCGAGTTGTATTTAATAAGACTATTTCGTGAATTAAGCCTATATACACACGAAGAATATTACCAAAATCTCATTTGTTGTATTTATATTTGCACCGAAATCATACAACTTGAAAATGAATCATAGGCGTACTTTAACTACAGTGGTTCTCAGCGTCCCATTCTGTATTGGTTGCGAAAGACCGCTTAATTAGCTCATAGGCCTCTTTTACAGGCTTGAGGTTCTTTTACGTGTCGTAAATCTACAACACGGGACCAACGAATTTACTCCCCTTCCGACGGAAACCATGCTAAAGATTTTTACGCCCGAAAAAATCCATCGTCCTCCGCCGGGTTTGAACCTGCGACCTTGGGTATATGAAGTTAGCATGTTAACCACTACACCACGGAGGGCGATGGTCATATCATAAATCATGGCCTCGTTGCTTACAGTATTCGTTGAACTGGTTCCACACACTCTCTCTGTTGTTTTTAGTGTTCTGCGATTTTGAGTTTTCAATTAATGTGTCTATTTCAGCGGCAGATTTCCCCTTTCCCCAAAACGTTTTGGAACTTCCGACATTATGTACGGGAATGTCACTGCACACTGATACTATTATTATGAGACGAACATTAGTTCAGAGACAAAACAAATGCACGTGGGTATGATAAATTTAGAAAAACAATTGAACGTGAATATGATAAAAAAGCGATTAAAAAGCAGAGATAATGAGTTCGGATTGGTTGGAATTTTACGCGCCAATGTACTGGATTGTCAACTTCCTACGATCACATATCATGAACAAAATATTCTGTTAAATATTTATGCATAACTATACATAAACTGAAGGGTAAAATACATCAATTATCTTTGGGGCACCTTAAAAAAGATCTGATGTGTACCAATCACATGACTTTCTCTACTTCTCTGCAACAAATTATTCTTAAAAAGCTTATACCTCTATTTACTTCATGCTAATCAGAAAAAATTAGCAGAAATAGTCTTATTACTTGCTTCCTTGTAAATAGAAGGGGAATACGGGAGTACCACAGGTTAAAGTGATAGTCACAAGCTGGTTGCAATGCCACTAAAGTTCCTTTATTTGTATGGACAGCAGTTTACAAATTCCTGTATGAGAAATGTATAAGTGTTTCAAAGCAGAAACCAAAAAATAAATAAATAAAAGCAATATCTAAAAAACTATGAACTCCACGAAAAAAATTGTGCTCTACATTTTTCGTGTAGTAAATTTTGTCCATCTCTTACGGTTTAGCAGTTATGTTAAATTCTATAAAACTCACTCAGAATAAAGTCGTCTTCAGAGGATATTCCCAATAAATTCAAGATATACATTTTATTTGGCATGTAAATATATTTAATATACGATATTTTAATCAAAATCGTTAGAAGCATTTTTGAGAAAATCAAAATTTTGGAAAAAGTTTCATCTAAAGGCTAATTGGGGATAGGGGATTTGCTTGAAAATCTTCGTGTCGCATCCCTGGAGGATACTAAACTTAAATACTAAGTTTGGTATTTTAGCGACTTTTCGTTTTTTGAGTTATCGTGTCCACAGACACAAGGACCTTTTTCCGAAAATGCTTTTTACTTCCTCTACACGTACTATGTACATAGTGTATAGAGAAGGTATTGTATTGCACCCAAAAATTCGATACCGAGATTTTACCGGAAATACATGTTTTGGGAAACCTGAATCCAAGGCATTTTTGGAAAAAGGTCCGTATGTGCGTGCGTCTGTGTGTGTGTGTGTGTGTCTGTGAACAGCATAGCTCTGAAACTAAATGGCCGTGAAATACCAAACTTAGTATTTAAGTGTGGTATCTTCCAAGGATGCGACACAAAGATTTTCAAGCAAATCCCCCACCCCCAACTACCCATTACATGGAAATTTTTTTTCGAAAATTTTGATTTTCTTTAAAACAGTTTTAACGGTTTTGATTAAAATATCGTATATTAAAGATATTTACCTGGCAAATAAAATGTTTATCTTGAATTATCTGGGAGTAGCCTCTGAAGACTACTCTATTCTGGATCATTTTCACGGAATAATGCATAAATGCTAAACTGTAACAGATGGACAAAAACTTACCACACGAAAAACTTTGAGCACGTTAAAACACACAATTTATATCATATACATGCTTTTTTCGTGGAGTTCAACGTTTTTGAGATATTCCTTCATTTTGATTTCAGCTTTAAAAGAATTACACATTTCTAATAAGGGAATTTTTCAACTCCTGTCCATACAAACAAAGGAACTTCAGTGACAGCAACCAGCTTTTGACTATCGCTTTAACTTATGGTACTCCTTTATTTGGCTTTTACTTACAAGGAAGCAAGTAATAATACTATTTCTGCTATTTTTTGTGATTATCATGAAGTAAATAGAAGTATAAGCTTTTTAACAATAACTTGTTACAGAGATGTGGAGAGCCCGGAGGTTCCGGGTTCAATTGCCGGCTGGGGCGGGGAATTTTTCTTCAACCGGAATTGTCTGGAAGTATGAATGTGAGAGTGAATGTGCGTGTGTTTAGTAATATAAAGTTTAACCTAATGTTCTGAACCTACAGTTTCACAAGTGAAAGCCCCCGATATGACCATTGATGTTAAAGGGGGCTATACAAAGGAAGCAATTAAAAAAAAAAAAAAAAAAAAGATGTAGAGAAAGTCATGTGAAATGAACAGATCAGATTTTTAAAGCAAATAATGGAATGCAGGTCGTGTGATTAGCGTAGTACCAACACTTTCTCGCCACTTGGAACTGTTGCACTGCATTATCGCGGGTAATTTACCAATTGGGTTCGACAGCTGTTTCGGCAACAGCGCACCAATTTATTACAGAATGAAAAACTGTAGAGTCTCTGTAAAAATCAGAATAAACAAGCAGTATAATTACATAGTAGCGTTTTTTTCGAAGTTAATAGCAAATTATCCGCTCATAATGATGTGTCCACAGGGAGCGAAATTTCTGGATTGCTTATTGAGGCAGATACTGTAATAAAGTACTATCTATGCATTATGTTTGTATCCAAATGTGTGCACGCTATTTAAGGGCGTGGGGTGGAGCACCGCTGAATTGAAATCAATAGCCTATGGATTCAACATCACAGAATACTTTAACACATTTGTTATTCTTCATGCGATAAGAACATCACCGTTCTTTTTCAACAATTTTGGTTTTATATGGTAGTTGTTCACTCTGCACAGAATTTGTTAGCAATTATATGATCAGGAGATGTATTTACTTCAAGCTAAACGAGAACAAATTAGCAGAAATAGTCTTATTACTTGCTTCCTTGTAAGTAGAAGCGAAATAAGGGAGTACCATAGGTTAAAATGATAGACAAAAGATGGTTGCTATGTGACTGAAGTTCCCTTTTTTGAATGGACAGGAGTTGAAAAATTCCCTTATTAGAAAAGTGTAAGTTTTTTAAAGCTGAAATCAAAAAGAAGGAATATCTCAGAAACGATCAACTCCACGGAAAAAATGCATATAACTTAAAGTGTGTGATTTAACGCGCTGTACATTTGTTGTGTGGTAAGTTTTGTCCATCTCTTACGGTTTAGCAGTTATGCAAAATTCCGTAAAATTCACCCAGAATAAAGTAGTCTTCAGAGGCTATTCCCAGAAAATTCAAAATATACATTTTATTTATCAGGTAAATGTTTTTAATATACGATATTTTAATCAAAATCGTTAGAGTCATTTTTAAGGCAATTAAAATTTTCGAAAAAAGTGCCATGTAAAGGGTAGTTTGTGGTGGGGGGATTTTTCTCAAAATCTTCGTGTCGCATCCCTAGAAAATAGTTAACTTAAGTATCAAGTTTGGTATTTTACCGAATTTTTGTGTTTGAGTTATATTCACATCAGATTTGTTTATTCAGGAAACCTCAAAACATATAGTGCCACACAGAGGTGCTCAAAGATATTTCTTTAGTGGAGCAAATGACAAATGGAAGCAAGAATGGATCAATATAACATAAAACTACACATAGCAAAGAAAGACTCCATATTGCAGTATAAGGAGAGAAAAGGTCAGCCCATGATTTCTTAATCGCCAACGAAGAAGCTCCACACTGCAAGAACACCTTATTGCAAGGAGAGACATAGCATCCCTGAATGTGGCTATAGCTTTAACAACCCTTTACAATGGATATCAGTTTAATTGTTGGATAGGTAGAGGCAGACTGAAAAATGCAATGCCGGCATAGCATTGTATTGCTCAACTAACTCGCATGTTTCCTGGTAAACCACAAGGTGCTCTCAAGTTATTTTGGGATGACAACTCCAATGTTGCAAGCACTAATATGGTCAATGGATATTGGTTTATTTGTTTTTTTCGCACAAGCCGTGTGTAGGACATGAGTTGGATAGGTCTGACTGCGAGTCACTTGAGAGATTCAATGCTATGCCGGCATGGTAGCTCAGTGGAAGAGCAACCGGCTAAAGACCGGGAGATCCGTGGTTCAAAACCCGGCTATGGCATTCAATTTGTCAGTCTGAATCTACCTATGCAACCCTTTACAATTTAAAATAGGCGGCGCCGAGGGTTAGGCCACTGACCCGCGTGGTGGACGAAGCGGCTTCTGGGCGGGTTTTCTCCGGTTTCCCCCGCAACTCATTCCACCAACTGCTCCATCATCACCTTTCCAATCATCAATTTCGCTTACATTTCATATCATCCACTTCCTCATGTTCATGCTGACCCCTCGTAACATTCTCCATTCTGCCGTTGCTTCCCCGACAGGCTTCTGACCCCTAGGCAGTGGCTTGTAAGTCCTAGGGGGGGGTATCAGTCCTACAATTACGGGGAGGGTAAGCGATTACGAAACTTACGGGGAGGGTAAGCGATTACGAAACAATTTAAAATAAATCTGATGTGTTCCACTCACATAACTTTCTCTACCTGTTCTGTAAACAAGTTATTCTTACAAAAGATGATTCCTTTATTTGCATTCTGCTAATCGAGATAAACATTAGCAGAAATGGTCATATTAATTGCTTCCTTTAAGTAGAAGCGATATAAGGGAATATACTAGGCTAAAGCGATCTTTTAAAAGCCAGTTGTTTGTGAGCGATTGAAGTTGGTGTCGCTCTGCATTTCCAGATAAACAACAGAGAGGTGAAAGGTGATGCATCTGAGAAGATACCCAGTTTAACATTGAAAACAATAAGAAAGAATATCTCGGAAATGGTCAACTCTACAACAAAACTGTAATTGGCATAAATTGCGTTTTTAACGAGATTTACATCTCTTATGGTTTAGCAAATATGCAAAAATTCAGCAAAATTGATCCCGAATTAACAAGTCTTCAGTAATTACTCCCAGAAAATGCAAGATATACATTTTATTTGTGATGTGAATAGCTTTAATATCCTACGATATTTTAATCCAAATCGTTAGATCCGTTTTCAGAAAATCAACATTTTTAAAATAAATTTCCATGTAAAGCATAGTTTGGAGTGGAGGGATTTACTTGAATATCTTCATGTTGCAAGATACCAAACTTGAATACCAGGTTTGGTATTTAACGGCCCTTTAGTTTTTGAGCTATGCTATCCACAGACACACACAGGGACCATTTTTCTAAACTTGCTTTCTTGGAATCGGGGACCTCAAAACATGTATTTCTGTTGAAATCTCGACATTGACTTTTTGGGTGCAATACAATACCTTCGTTATACACTATGTAGAGAAAGTAAATATTATTTTTCTTTAATAAGATTTAAATATATCAATAACATGTAATAGGTTATACACTGTTGCAAGAATTTAGAATGTAAAATACCGGTATATCAATGTTTTAAACAATGTAATGTTGTAACACAGACTCGAGGCCTTGTGACCCCTCCTTCCACCCATTAGGACTATTGGCAACAAACTGAACACAAACACCGATATCACTTCATTAAAACTTGGGAAAAGGATTACTTGTGTATGCAGAAACGAAGCTTTTGTTTATTGCGTGCTGCAAGGTCAAACATTACATCAGACCGCATTTCCAGTCTTCTCATGCAAATAATTACTCTATGGCAACTTGCACGTACACATTTATATGTTCAGATCCTTTGGAAATTAAAACGCCTCATCTATATACAAATTACACATTTAATTGACAATTCTCCAGCGGTGCCATTTGTAGTAAAAGTGGGCATTATACACTAAAAAGTCTCTGTAAGAAATTATTGTTAAAACGCATTTGCTTTTATATTATTTCATGCTAAACGAGAAAAATTAGCAGAAATAGTCTTATTTCTTGCTTTATTGTAAGTAGAAGCGAAATAAGGGAGTACCGTAGGTTAAAATGATGGTCAAAGTTAGTTGCTATTTGAGTGAAGTTCCTTTGTTTGTATGGACACGAGTTGACAAATTCCAGTATGAGAAAAGTGTAAGTTTTTCAAAGCTGAAACAAAAAACAAGGAATATCTCAAAAACGATCAACTCCACGAAAAAATGCATGTAACATAAATTGTGAGTTTTAACGTGATCTACATTTTTGTGTGGTAAGTTTTTCTCTATCTCTTACGGTTTAGCAGTTATACAAAATTCCATAAAATGCATTCAGAAGAATGTAGTCTTTAGAGGCTATTCCCAAAAAATTCAACAAATACATTTTATTTTTCAGGTAAATGTCTTTAATATACAATATTTTAATCAAAAGAAGACACCAAACTTAAATATCAATTTTGGTATTTAACGGTCTTTTCGTTTTTGAGCTATGCTGTCCACAGACACACACACACGCGCACACACGGACCTTTTTCCAGAAATGGGACCCAAAACATATTTCCGGTGAAATCTTGGTATCGAATTTTTTGTGGAGTACAATACCTTTTCTATACACTATGTACATAATACGTATAGAGAAAGTAAAAAACTACCATTAAAAAAAAACATGACAACCATTTTAGAGAATTTGAAGAAAGGTGCGCAGAGCTGTTATGGAGCATGACATAAAACGATTTTCTATAATTCTTTACAATTGGAATTAATTGCATCACAAAGTAGCATCTATATAAAATAAAGGGAAAACAGGGCTTGGAACTCTACCAAATGTTGCTAACGAACCTATAAGCCAACTCAAGAGATTTGCTGGCCATTTTGTGGCAATGTTTTGTTGGACATATAGGTACGTGAAAAACAACTATTTTCGAAATTGAACATTTCTAGATCTCATATGCGCTCCGAATTAAAACGACGATACCCTCATCTGAATAATACGTTTCTCTGTGAGTACTAGCCATCCTGGCATAGATAACTTAGTGTCACGAAAAAGGTAGTCGCTATACCCCCTTTAGCAGTACACAAAGTTAAATGCTCCACTGTGTAGTTCGAAGTTTGAAGGAGTGTGCCGAGACAAGTAACACAACAATAACACAACTGGTTCTAGTGAAATGCGAAATGAAAGAGATTGGAGGCAGCTCTCTATCCCTGTTCTAATCAATTTAATGTATAGAGTTTTTAAATATTGTGCATTTATAATGAAAAAATCTGAAGTGTACCATTCACATGACTTTCTCTATATCCCTGCAACAAAATTATTCTTAAAAAGCTTATACTTCTATTTACTTTATGCTATCAGAAAAAAATAGTAGAAATAGTAAGTAGGAGCGAAATAAGGGACTACCATAGGTTAAAGTGATAGTCAAAAGCTGGTTACTATGTCACTGAAGTTCCTTTGTTTGTATGGACAGCAATTGATACATTCCTGTATGAGAAAAGTATACGTTTTTCATAGCAGAAAACAAAAATAAGGAATGTCTCAAAAAGACAAACTCCACGAAAAAAATGTATATAACATAAATTGTGTGTTTTAATGTGCTCTACATTTTTTGTGCAGTAAGTTTTGTCCATCTCTTACGGTTTAGCAGTTATTCAAAATTCAGTAAAATTCATCCAGAATAAACTACTCTTCAGAGGATATTCCCCAAAAATTCAAGATATAAATTTTATTTGTCAGGTAAATATCTTTGATATACGAAATTTTAATCAAAATCGTTAGAGCCATTTTTGAGAAAATCAAAATTTCCAAAAAAAGTTCCATGTAAAGGGTAGTTGGGGGTGGGGAGATTTTTCTCAAAATCTTCGTGTCGCATCCCTGGAAGATACTAAACTTAAGTACCATGTTTGGTAATTTACCGGCTTTTCGTTTTTGAGTTATTGTGTTCACAGACACACGGACACACACACACACACACACACACACACACAATACACACACACGGACCTTTTTGTGAAAATGTTTTTTGGGATATTGGGGACTCTAAAACATATTTCCGGTGAAATGGGTGGAGTGCAATGCCTTCTCTATACACCATGTACATAGTGCGTATAGAGAAAGCAGAAAGTCGTGATATAACCAAGCAGTTAAATCGACTATAAATAAGAAAACGTATTTCATGGAAATTTTGGTTGGACTAAGATAGCTCCCCTACTAACAGTATGTAGTATAGTTATATGTGTGATTATGGGCAGTAGAGAAAGAGATAGTATGCGATAAGCGCATAATAGAATCTCGGAAATTAAAAAATAAGAAAAAACAACTTGACGTAACTGCCTCGTATTTTTTTTTTTTCTTTTCTACACATATTATGTATGTACGCTATTGATAAGGTATTTTATTTCACTCAAAAATTCATACTGACATTTTACCAGAAATATGTTTTGAGGTTCCCTGAGTATAAAAATGTTTTTTAGAAAAAGGTCTGTATATGTGTTTGTGTAATCTCCTCACCCCAAACTACCATTTACATGGAAACATTTTTGAATATTTTTGCCAAAAATGGCTCTATCAATTTTGATTAAAATACCGTGTATTAAATATATTACATGACAAATAATATGTATATGTTGAATTTTTTGGGAATAGCCTCTGAAGACCTCTTTATTCTGGATGACTGGTAAACCATAAGAGACACAAAAACCAACCGCTCAAAAATGTAGATCTCTTTAAAATATAAAATTTATATAAATTTCTTTTTTCGTGGAGTTGGCCATTTCCGAGGTGTTCCTTGTTATTGGTTACATTTTTAAAGTACTTAAACCTTTTTCACACGGAAATATGTCAACTCCTGGCCACGCAAAGAAACGAATTTCAATCACATTTCAACCAGCTTTTAAAAGATTTGTGTTTTCTCTTTTTTCGCTTCTACTCACAAGAAAGCAAGTTATAAGACCATTTCTGGTAATGTTTATCTCGATTAGCATCAAGTAGATAGAAGAATAAGCTTTCTAGCAATAATTTGTTACTGAGATGTAGAGAAAGTCATGTGAATAGAACACACCAGATTTTTAGAAAAAGACCCTGTGTGCCCGTATGTCTGTGAACACAATATTTCAGAAAGGAAAAGTCGGTAGATAACCATATTGGTTTGTATACGACTTAACATGTTAATGAAAATTCCCAAACTACAAACCAATCTTTAGAATATGTAAACATTTAGATAACTTTTATTTTCTCAAAAAAGACTAACAATTTTCATTAAAATACCTTATATTAGAGTAACTTACAACACTAATAAAATGTATATTTTGAATTTTCTGGAAATAGCCTCTGAAGATCTCTTTATTCTGGATGACTTTTGTATAACTGTCAAACCGTAAGAGATAGACAAAGACTTACAACAAAATAAATGTAAATGTGGTTAAAACACGCAATTTATGTCATATTCATGTTTTTTCGTAGAGTTGACAGTTTCCGAGATATTCCATGTTTCATTTTTAAAGTAGCTAAACTTTTCCCATAAGGAAATTTGTCAATTCTTAGCATAGGAACTTCAGTCACATAGCAACAGCTTTTATTATCATAAATATTGCGTACTAAGAACTGTAAGTTATACTTATCAGGTCGAGAATACATAGGGACTACGAGTCTTACGGGTCGAGTTTTCCCAAGCATTCAAGATCTGATAAATAACTTACAGTTCATGATTAGCCAATTACTTTTTGAAATGCTTGAAAAACTGTAAAAAAAAACCAATAATAAATCAAACTTTCTTTTCAATATTTTATTGAACATTAAGAAAAAATCTGATGCGTTCCTTTCACATGACTTTCTCTATATCTCTTCAACAAATTATTGTTAAAAAGCTTATGCTTTTGTTTACTTCATGCTAATCGAGAAAAAATCAGCAGAAATAGTCTTATTACTTGCTTCCTGGTAAGTAGAAGCGAAATAAGGGAGTACTATTGGTTAAAGTGGCAGTCAAAATTTGGTTGCTATGTGACTGAAGTTGCTTAGTTTGTATAGGTTGGAATTGCTAATTTTCTGTATGAGAAAAGTATGTCTTTTAAAGCTGAAACCAAAAAACAAGGAGTATCTGAAAAACGATCAACCCCACGAAAAAAATGTATTTAAGATAAATGGTGCGTTTTAAGGTGCTCTACATTTTCGTATAGTAAGTTTTTGTCCATCTCTTACGGTTTAGCTGTTATGCAAAATTCCGTAAAATTCACCCAGAATAAAGTAGTCTTCAGAGGCTATTCCCAGAAAATTCAAGATATACATTTATTTTTCGTGTAAATATCTTTAATATACTAAATTGTAATCAAAATTGTTAGTCATTTTTTATCAAATCAAAATTTTCGAAAAAAGTTGCATGTAAAGGGTAGTTTGGGGTAGGGGGATTTTTCTCAAAATCTTCGTGTCGCATCCCTGGTAGATACCAAACTTAACTACCAAGTTTGGTATTTTACCGACGTTTCGTTTTTGAGCTATCGTGTTCACAGACACACAGACCTTTTTCTGAAAATGCTTATTTTTTTGGGTACAGGGGACCCTAAAACATATATTTCCGGTGAAATCTCGGTATCAAATTTTTGGGCGGAGTGCAACAAATGAAAATCTACTTCTAAATTATATTGACAAAGCCTTCTTATACACTTTTTTTTTTTTTTTTAGCTTAACGTCCTTTAATCTGGTTGGTCATTTCGGCCGATGAATGAAATTGCTGAAATGATACTCAAATGATCTCGGGGTCCATGGAGCTTAAAGTTACTTGACATTCGTCTTCTCAGGATAAGGGAAAACCCCGAAGAGAACCTTATCCGGGTAACTCACCCTAAGCGAGATTCGAACTCACGACCTGTTGAATATGAGGCACCACCCTGCCCAGGAGGGCTACACTCTTTTATTAATGCATTTTCAAGATCCTTTACTTGAAGTAGCACATGTTACGTCATTTCCTAATTGTACTGTAAGTATTAATGACCTCTCAAACTCTTACAGTGCTTGTTGACATGGCAATTAATAAATGAATTGTAAATTTCGCTTACATTTTCAAAAGTGTGTTCAGAATGATTAACTTGCATATCAAGTATTTCAAAAAGACCATTTGTGTTAATGTTTATCACGATTAGCATGAAGCAGATATCTTAAAAAAGCTTTTCAACAATAATTTGTTAGAGAAAGGCATATAAATGCAACGCATCAGATTTTTTTACTTTCTCTAGCCCCATATGTACAATGTACATAGGGATAGAGAAGTATTGCATTCCACCCAAAAATTCGATACCGAGATTTCATCGGAAATACATGTTTTAGAACCCGCTGTATCCAAAAATGCATTTTCAGATAAAGGTCCGTGTGTGTGTGTGTGTGTGTGTGTGTGTGTGTGTGTGTGTCTGTGTGTGTGTCCGTGTGTCCCTGTACCTGTGAACACGATAACTCAAAAACGAAAAGTAGCTAAAATACCAAACTTGGTATTTAAGTTTAGTATCTTCCAGGGATGCGACACGAATGTTTTGAGAAAAATCCCCCCACCCCAAACTAACTTTTTTCGAAAATGTTGATTTTCTTAAAAATTGCTCTAACGATTTTGATTAAAATATCATATATTAAAGATATTTATCTAACAAATAAAATGTATATCTTGAATTTTCTGGGAATAGCTTCTGAAGACCTGTTTATTCTGGATGAATTTTGCTTAATTTGGCATAACTAGTAAAGGGTAAGAGATAGACAAAAACTTACCATACAAAACATTTATGTCTTGTTAAAATACACAAGTTATATCATATACATTTTTCTCGTGGAGCTTGCCGTTTTCGAGGTATTCATTGTTATTAGTTTCAGTTGTGAAGTATTTTACTTTTCTCAGATGGGAGTGTCCGTTTTTCGTTTGTTCTATTCCTGGCCGAGAAAAGAAGTGATTTGTAATGACAATCGCATAACGACAGCTCTTAAAACATTTGACTGTCGGTTTAGCCTAGTGTATTCCCTTATTTTCTTCCTACTTATACGGAACTAAATAATAAGAACACTGTGTTAATGAGTACCACGATTAGCAAGGTGCAGAAAGAAGAAGAATCTTATGTATGAAGTTTGTAGAACAGCTAGAGAAAGTCATGTGAGTGTATCATATCAGATTTTTCAAACTATTTCAGAAATATCCGTATGAAGCGCTTACCAAATTAGAGTCCCAGTTTAAATGAGTACAGCTGATTTGATCTGAAGGCCCATTGAATAGATTGACTTGTTATTCATTTTCCTTGACTGGTGGGGCTTGCACAGCAAAGTGAAATTTGTGTAGCGAGTGGAGTTTAATTATTGCCTGTGTTACTACAACGTGAGTTGCCAATAATAAAACCACAGCGGCCTTTTTAACTCTGACAAATATCTCCCTCAAACATGCTCCACGCTCGTGTCGCCCATAACAACGAGAGGGAACAGAAGGCCCGAGTTCGAACATGCGCCACACCGTCGCATTAATGAGACAGGCTTACCAGAATCATCCCGTACGAGTTATGGCTACCGCAAAGCTCTAATTACTTCGCACGCACATTACACCAAAATTATAGGATACAAGTTTAATCCACTTTAATTAGTTCATCTTCGTGTTGCATTCTCGTGACTTTTTCTAACCACTCTTCAGCAAACTTTTCTTATAAAAAAACTTATTCTTCCACCTGCTTCTTGTTAATACACATGAACATTCATTACTTACATATTTCGCTAGGTTTAAGTAAATTAGAAAATCCATAGAATATAGGATATCTTATTCAATTATACCAGTTATTAACATAATAAACTGATATTTTCGTTATGTTCTGGGTTACATGGTTAATTAAGCAATGAGTTTTATTTGATAGATGGATGGATGGATGGATGGATGGATGGATGGATGGATGGATGGATGGATGGATGGATGGATGGATGGATGGATGGATGGATGGATGGATGGATGGATGGATGGATGGATGGATGGATGGATGGATGGATGGATGGATGGATGGATGGATGGATGGATGGATGGATGGATGGATGGATGGATGGATGGATGGATGGATGGATGGATGGATGGATGGATGGATGGATGGATGGATGGATGGATGGATGGATGGATGGATGGATGGATGGATGGATGGATGGATGGATGGATGGATGGATGGATGGATGGATGGATGGATGGATGGATGGATGGATGGATGGATGGATGGATGGATGGATGGATGGATGGATGGATGGATGGATGGATGGATGGATGGATGGATGGATGGATGGATGGATGGATGGATGGATGGATGGATGGATGGATGGATGGATGGATGGATGGATGGATGGATGGATGGATGGATGGATGGATGGATGGATGGATGGATGGATGGATGGATGGATGGATGGATGGATGGATGGATGGATGGATGGATGGATGGATGGATGGATGGATGGATGGATGGATGGATGGATGGATGGATGGATGGATGGATGGATGGATGGATGGATGGATGGATGGATGGATGGATGGATGGATGGATGGATGGATGGATGGATGGATGGATGGATGGATGGATGGATGGATGGATGGATGGATGGATGGATGGATGGATGGATGGATGGATGGATGGATGGATGGATGGATGGATGGATGGATGGATGGATGGATGGATGGATGGATGGATGGATGGATGGATGGATGGATGGATGGATGGATGGATGGATGGATGGATGGATGGATGGATGGATGGATGGATGGATGGATGGATGGATGGATGGATGGATGGATGGATGGATGGATGGATGGATGGATGGATGGATGGATGGATGGATGGATGGATGGATGGATGGATGGATGGATGGATGGATGGATGGATGGATGGATGGATGGATGGATGGATGGATGGATGGATGGATGGATGGATGGATGGATGGATGGATGGATGGATGGATGGATGGATGGATGGATGGATGGATGGATGGATGGATGGATGGATGGATGGATGGATGGATGGATGGATGGATGGATGGATGGATGGATGGATGGATGGATGGATGGATGGATGGATGGATGGATGGATGGATGGATGGATGGATGGATGGATGGATGGATGGATGGATGGATGGATGGATGGATGGATGGATGGATGGATGGATGGATGGATGGATGGATGGATGGATGGATGGATGGATGGATGGATGGATGGATGGATGGATGGATGGATGGATGGATGGATGGATGGATGGATGGATGGATGGATGGATGGATGGATGGATGGATGGATGGATGGATGGATGGATGGATGGATGGATGGATGGATGGATGGATGGATGGATGGATGGATGGATGGATGGATGGATGGATGGATGGATGGATGGATGGATGGATGGATGGATGGATGGATGGATGGATGGATGGATGGATGGATGGATGGATGGATGGATGGATGGATGGATGGATGGATGGATGGATGGATGGATGGATGGATGGATGGATGGATGGATGGATGGATGGATGGATGGATGGATGGATGGATGGATGGATGGATGGATGGATGGATGGATGGATGGATGGATGGATGGATGGATGGATGGATGGATGGATGGATGGATGGATGGATGGATGGATGGATGGATGGATGGATGGATGGATGGATGGATGGATGGATGGATGGATGGATGGATGGATGGATGGATGGATGGATGGATGGATGGATGGATGGATGGATGGATAGATAGATAGATAGATAGATAGATAGATAGATAGATAGATAGATAGACAGGTCGTCGCCTTAGCGCGGTGGCAGCGTTGCTGCTTACCAAGCGGGAGACCTGGGTTCGATCCCCAGTACCGGCGTGGGGATTTTTCTCCCCGCTGGGGTGCACTCAGCCTCGTAAGGTCCCTGGGGGGCCAATTGAGGAGCTACTTGATGGAGAAGTAGCGGCTCCAGGTCATGAGGACCGCATTAACCAGCCGGGGGAACTCGAGGGGCTGACCACGTCTCACCCTCCAATACTGCACCCCATCCATGACATCTGTAGTGGACCGAGATGGGGGACGCAGCGGCCGGGCGGTAGGCCAAGGTTCCCCGTGAGCTGTCGTGCCACACTGCACAGATAAACTCGTCATAAAATGTACATTAATTAAACAATAAAAAGTTTTGTCGTGTAGTGATCTTTTAAATTTACACATACCGTCTATTTTAATAATTTTGGTGATTTTGAATATTTAGTTGTTTTATATTTCTCTATATGGATGTCATTCATACTTCCAGTAAAATGATTGAGAGTGAATAAATATGAGTGGTTTTTATAAAGTAGTGGAGCATTATATATTAATAAATCAGTCAAACATGTCTTAATGAACCTCTTGGCTTCATATTACAAATTATTCTTAGCATTCTCTTCTGAATTAAAATACCCTATTTACTTCAGTTGCAGATCCCCATATTAAAATATTGTATGATAAAATTGATTATACAGTGGCATAATATACAGAAAGCAAGCAGTTAATATCCAAACAATTTTCAGGTATCTAATAGCAAAGCATGCTTTATTTAATTTGGTGCAAATAAAATCGATCTGTTGATGCCCGGTAAAACCATTGTTCCACTTTAAATGAGCTAAGTGATGCATTATTAAAAATATGATGTGTTCCATTCACATGACTTTCTCTACATCTCTGCAACAAATTATTGTTAAAAATCTTATTGTTCCATTTACTTAATGCTAATCCATAAAAATTAGCAGAAATAGTCTTATTACTTGCTTCCTTGTAAATAAGGGAGTACCACACGTTAAAGTAATAGTCAAAAGCTGGTTACTATGTCACTGAAGTTCCTTTGTTTGTATGGACAGCAATTGATACATTCCTGTATGAGAAAAGTATAACTTTTTCAAAGCTGAAAATAAACACAAGGAATATCTAAAAAACGACCAACACCTCGAATGAAATGTATATAACATAAATTATGTGTTTTAATGTACTATATTTTTTATTTGCTAAGTTTTTGTCTATCTCTTACGGTTTACCACTTATACAAAATTCCGTAAAATTCATCCAGAATAAAGTAGTCTTCAGAGGCTATTTCCAGAAAATTCAAGATATACATTTTATTTGTCAGGTATGTATCTTTAATATACGATATTTTAATCAAAATTGTTACAGCCATTTTTTAGAAAATAAAAAATTTCGAAAATTTTTCCATGTGAACGGTAGTTGGGGGTGGGGAGATTTTCTTGAAAATCTTCGTGTCGTATCCTTGGAAGATACTGAACTTAAATACCAAGTTTGGTATTTAACGGTCTTATCGTTTTGAGCTATGCTGCCCAAAGACACACACACACACACACGCGGACATTTTTCTAATTTTTTTTTGTTGGATTCAGATGGTCCCAAAATATGCATTTCCGGTGAAATCTCGGTATCGAATTTTTGAGTGCATTACAATACCTTCTCTATACACTATGTACATAATACGTATAGAGAAAGTAAAAAAGCTTGTTCTTCCATACAAGTTTCAGCAGCTTTAAAGTATCTTTATAAGATATTAATGTTGCATTCTCATGACTTTCTCTAACTGCTCTTCAACAACATTTTCTCATAAAACATTTTATTCTTCCACCTGTTTCTTGTTAATACAGATAAACTTTCATTACTTACGTACATATTTCGGTAGGTTTAAATAGATTGGGAAATCCATAATGTATAAGATGTCCTATTGAATTTTACCAGTTATTATATACAATAATAGTGATATTTTCGCTATGTTCAGGGTTACATGGTTAATTAAACAATAACTTTTACAATAACTACATCTCTGCAACAAATAATTGTTAAAAAGCTTATTGCTGTATTTACTTCATGCTAATCGAAAAAAAATAGTAGAAATAGTCTTATTACTTGCTTCCTTGTAAGTAGAAGTGAAATAAGGGACTACCATAGGTTAAACTGATAGTCAAAATCTAGTTGCTATGTGACTGAAGTTCCTTTGCTATTTCGGACAGGAATTGATACGTTCCTGTATGAAAAAGATATAAATTTTTCAAAGCTGAAAATAAAAACAAGGAATATCTAAAAAACGACCAGGTCAACGAAAAAAAATAATGTATATAACATAAATTGTGTGTTTTAACGTGCTCTACATGCTTTGTGTGGTTAGCTTTTGTCCATCTTTTACGGTTTAGCAGTTATGCAAAATTCTGTAAAATTCATACAGAATAAAGTAGTCTTAATTACCATGTTTGGTATTCAAGGGTCTTTTCGTTTTTGAGCTATGCTGTCCACAGACACACAGAGACACACACACATACATACGCACATACACACGGACGTTTTTCTGAAAATGCTTTCTTTTTATTCAACGAGACACAAAACATTTCCGGTGAAGTCTCGGTATCGAATTTTTGGGTGCAATGCAATGCCTTTTCTATTCACTATATACATAGTACGTGTAGAGAAAGTAAAAAGATTCTTCTTCCATCTGCTTCTTGGGAACTTTTTAGTTTTTAAAATCATTGTTCTAATTAAAATCAGCTAAGAGATGTATTTTTAAAAATATTCACATAGAAAGTTACAGTTTTATAGCAAAGCGTTTCTAAATAGATCTGAAATTGTATATATAGTGTATAGAGAAGGTATTGAAATGCACTCAAAAATTTGATACCGTGATTTCACCGAAAATACATGTTTTGAGAACTCCTGAATCCAAATAAGGCATTTTCAGAAAAAGGTCCGTGTGTATGTGTGTGTCTGTGGGCAGCGTAGCTCAAAAACGAAAGATATTTAAAAACCAAACTTGCTGCTAAGTTCGGTATCTTCCAATTTTGCGATACGAAGATTTTCAAGAAAATACCCCCGCTCCCAACTACCCTTAAAACATTTCAAAACTGTTGATTTTGTCAAAATGTCTCTAACAATTTTGATTAAAGTCTATTATATTTAACATATTTGCTTGACAAATAAATTGTATATCTTGAACTTTCTGGGAATAGGGTCTAAAGACCTCTTTATTCTGAATGAATTTTGCATAAGTGGCAAGCCGTAAGATACTGACAAATAATTACTTCACAGAAAATGTAGAGCTCGTTAAAACACACAGTTTACATTACATGCAGTTTTTTCGTGGAGTTGATCGTCTTTGAGATATTCCTTGTTTTTGGTTTCAGCTTTAAAAAAACTTAACTTTTCTCATACAGAAGTTTGTCAGTTCCTATCTATATAAACAAAGGAACTTATGTGACATAGCAACCAGCTTTTGACTATCACTTTAACCTATGGTACTCCCTTATTTCCCTTCTACTTACAAGGAAGCAAGTAATAAGAGTATTTCTGCTAATTTTTATATCGATTAGCATGGAGTAAATAGAAGCATACGCTTTTTAACAATAGTTTGTTGCAGAGATGTAGAGAAAGTAATGTGAATGCAACATATCAGATTTTTGGTGGAATACAATATTAGCGTTATGTAGTAAAGAAAGTAAAGCGTGTGTATACGTGTGAGGGCGTGCGATTATCTGAACCTAGGAATATCAGCACTTAGAAGATCATGTCGGAAGTGTAATATCTAAATATTGCAGAACAAATGACAAATGGAATCGGAAATGATGGCTGTTTTCGTTTTGTTTGACAGTTTTATTGTTTTAGGCCGTTCTAGTAAACAACATTGTGATATTTCCCCCAGATCAATACCGGATGTGCTGACAAAAGTTTTGTTTTTTCCGCTGAAATTTTAATTTGCTGCCTTCATTGGTCTGGTCTCTAAACGCCAACGCGTAACAGAAGCAAAACACAACGTGCGGTTAAAACAGCTTTGAACATAATGTATATTAAAAAAATCTGATGTGTTCCATTCAAATGACTTTCTCTACATCTATATAACAAATTATTGTTAAAAGGTTTATGCTTCTATTTACTTCATACTGATCAGAAAAAAATCAGCAGAAATTGTCTTATTACTTGCTTCCTTGTAAGTAGAATCAAAATAAGAAAGTACCATAGATTAAAGTGAAAGCCAAAAGCTGGTTGCTATGTGACTGATGTTCCTTTGTTTGTATGGACAGCAGTTGACAAATTCCTGTATGAGAAAAGTGTAAGTTTTTCATAGCAGAAACCAAAAACAGAGGAATGTCTCAAAAACGATGAACTCCACGAAAAAAATGTAATTAACATGCATTGTGTGTTTTAACGTGCTCTACGTTTTTCGTATAGTAAGTTTTTGTCCATCTTACGGTTTAGCAGTTATTCAAAATCCCGTAAACTTCTTCCAGAATAAGCTACACTTCTGAAGCTATTCCCAGAAAATTCAAGATATACTTTTTATTTGTGAGGTAAATAACTTTTATATACGAAATGTTAATCAAAAGCGTTAGAGCCATTTTTGAGAAAATCAAAGTTTTCAAAAAAGTTCCATGTAAAGGGTAGTTGGGGGTGGGGGGATTTTTCTCAAAATCTTCGTGTCGATTCCCTGTAAGATACTAAACTTAAATTCCAAGTTTTGTATTTTGCCTACTTTTCGTTTTTGAGTTATCGTGTTCACAGACACACACACACACACACACACACACACACACACACACACACACACACACACACACACGGACCATTTTCCTAAAATGATTTTTTTAGATAAAGGCGACCCTAAAACATATATTTCCGGTATAATCTCGGTATCGAATTTTTGGGTGGAGTGCAATACCTTCTCTATACACTATGTACATAGTACGTATAGAGAAAGTAAAAATCTGATGTGTACCATTCACATGACTTTCTCTATATCTCCGCAACTAATTATTGTTAAAAAGCTTATACTTCTTTTTACTTCAAGCTAATCAGAAAAAAATTTGATGAGTTCCAATCACATGACTTTCTCTATAATTCTGCAATAAATTAACGTTAAAAAGCGTATGCTTCTATTTATTTCCTGCAAATCGAGAAAAAAATTAACAGAAATAGTTTTATTACTTGCTTCCTTGTTAGTAGAAGCGAAATAACGGAGTGCCATAGGTTAAAGTGCTAGTCAAAAGCTGGTTGCTATGTGACTAAAGTTCCTTTGTTTGTATGGACACGAGTTCACAAAGTCCTTTATGAGAAAAGTATGTTTTTTATAGCTGAAACCAAAAACAAGGAATATCTCAAAAACAATCAACCTCACGAAAATAATGTATATAATATATATTGTGTGTTTTAACGTGCTCTACATTTTTGTGCAGTAAGTTTTTGTCCATATTTTACGGTTTGGCAGTTATGCCAAATTCCGTAAAGTTCCTCCAGAATAAAGTAGTCTTCTGAGGCTATTTTCAAAAAAAATTCAAGATATACATTTATTTTTACATTTCATATACGATATTTTAATCAAAATCGTTACAGCCGTTTTTAAGAAAATAATATTTTCGAAAAAATTTCCATGTAAAATGTAGTTTGGGGTGGGGGGATTTTTTTTTTTAAATCTCCGTGTCATATCCTTGGACGATACCAAACTTAAATACACACACAGGCGGACATTTTTCTGGAAATGCGTTTTTTGGATTCAGGGGGTCTCAAATCATATATTTCCGGTGAAATCTCAGTATCGAATTTTTGGGTGCAATGCAATACTTTCTCTATACACTATATACATAGTACGTATAGAGAAAGTAATAATTTGGTGTGGAGAAATAGAGAAAGTCATGTGAATGGAACATATCAGATTATTATTATTATTATAATTTTTTTTCTTTTCTTTTTGAATCTGGAGTCTGTAAACAAGGATTGTCGGTGAAATCTAGACCTCGAAATGTTTAGTGGAATACAGTACTTGTTCTGGCTGCTAGTAAGTAGTAGAGAAGTGAAAAACGCAAGTGAATATAATAAAAATAATTAGGGCTTTTAGAGGCGCAGAGTTAGTAGGCCTGAAAGTCATGCACAAGACAAATGAAGCGAGACGTGGTTGTATATATCTCGATATATTCATGAGTCGTGATAAGCCGAGCTGCATGTCTGCACATAGTTTTGCATGCTTAAGGAGAAAGTTATGGTGTGTTAAAGCTCGCACTGCACACAAAAACACCAATCCAAAAATAGACCAAATAAAAATAAATCATGATAAATTATCTTGATGCTTTGAATAATGAGCTCGTGCATTTAAAGCTACCAGGAAATATAAAAGGTCAAATTTGAAAACCAAATTCCGTCGCCTCACTTTCAAGAGGTCGCGATTCGAATCTCGCTTAGGGCGAGTTTCTCCACAGATAAGTTTTCTTTTACTATTTTACTTTCTCTAGTACTTAGTGAATAGAGAAGGTATTGTATTCCACTCAAAAAGTCGTTGTCGAGATTTCACCAGAAATTTATGTTTTGGTGTCCCCTGAGTCCGGAAAAAGCATGTTTATAAAAAGCCCTGTGTCTGTGGACAGCATAGCTCAAAAACGAAAACACCATTTAATACCAAAGTTGGTATTTAGGTTTTCTACCTTCCGAGGATGCGACACAAATATTTTCAAGGAAATCCCTCCCCCACCACAAACTACCCTTTACTTGGGTAAATTTTCGAAAATTTTGATTTTCTAAAAAATGGCTCTAACGATTTTGATTAAAATACCGTATATTAAAGATATAATGCATATATTGCATTTTCTGGGAATATCCTCTGGAGATCTCTTTATTCTGGATGAATTTTACCGAATTTTGCTTAACTGCTAAACCGTAAGAGACAGTTAAAATTTGTAGATGTTGTGGACGTAACCGTTTCAGAGATATTCCTTGTTGTTGTTGTTTTTTTTTTCCAGCTGTAAAGTACTTATACTTTTCTCAGCCAGAAAGTGTCCGTTTTTCTCTATTCTACTCTTGGCCAAGCAAAGAAGCGATTTGCAATGACAATACATAGCGACAGATTTTAAAACATTTGACTATGCACTATAGCACACCGCATTGCTTGTTAAGGAACTAAGTAATAAGAACATTCTGCTAAAGTTTATCTCGATTAGCATGTGCAGAAAGAAGAATAATCTTTTAAGTTGGCCTATAGACCAGCTAGAGAAAGTCATATGGGTGTAACACACCAGATATTTTTACTATGTACATAGTGTATAGAGAAGGTATTGCATTGTACCCAAAAATTCGATACCGAGATTTCACCGAAAATACATTGTTTGAGACTCCCTGAATACAAAAGAATCATTTTTAGAAAAATGCCCGTGTGTGCGTCTGTCTGTCAGTGTGTGTGTGTGTGTGTGTGTGTGTGTGTGTGTGTGTGTGTGGGCATCATAGCTCAAAAACGAAAATACCGTTAAAGTCCAAACTTGGTATTTAAGTTTGGTATCTTACAATGATGCTTGGTATCTTTCAAGAAAATTCCCACACCCCAAACTACCCTTTACATGCAAAAAATTTTGAAAAGTTTGATTTTCTTAAAAATGGCCCTAACGATTTTGATTAAAATATCGTTTATTAAAGGTATTTACTTGACAAATAAAATGTATATCTTGCATTTTTGGGAATAGCACCTGAATACTACTTTATTCTGGATGAAGTTTACGGAATTGTGCATCAGTGCTAAACCGTAAGAGATGGGGGAAAAACTTACTACACAAAAAATGTAGCTCATGATAAAACACACAATTTATGTCATATACATTTTTTTTCGTGCAGTTGATCATTTTTAAGATATTCCTGGTTTTTCGTTTTAGCTTTGAAAAACTTATACTTTTCTCATACAGGAATGTCTTACAAAGAAAGGAACTTCAGTTACATAGCAACGAGCTTTTGACTATCATTTTAACCTATGGAACTCCCTCATTTCGCTTCTACTTAAAGGAAGCAAATAATAAGACTATTTCTGCTAATTAGCATGAATTCAATAGAAGCATAAGCTTTTTAACTACAATTTGTTGCAGAGATGTAGAGAAAGTCATGTGAATGGAACACATCAGATTTTTTTTACGAGATTTTCCCTTATTCTTCGAAGACGAAAGTCGAGAAACTTAAAGCGCTTTGGATTCTGGGATCATTTTACCGATTTTATTCATCGTCCGATGTGTCCATCCAGGTTAAAGGACGTTAAACTTTAAAAAATAAAAATAATAACAATAATAATAATAAATAAATAAAACTACGTCACCATGTGGTAGCGATTTTAATAGGAAAATGAGACTATAATTATAGACGCTCTTTAACTACTACATTCTATATTGGGCGTGAAAACTGCTTAATTTAGCTCAGAGGCCTCTTTATCAGGCTTGGGGTTATTTTACATACCATAAACTTAAGATACGAAACCAACAGCTTTACTTTCCTTCGGAAGGAAGCCATTCTAAAGATTTTTACGACCGATAAAAATCCATTATCCTCTGCCGGATTTGAACCCGCAACCTTTGGTAAATGAATCTAGACATAGAATGGCAACCACTACAACACGGAGGACGACGACTTTGGCAAGTATCTGGGAGGTTGCAGATTTAAGTCAATGGATCAATGGATCTACGGTGTGGAGGGAATAATAAAAGGAAAGATTTTTCTCCCATTTATAAAGCCTCTATGGTCATATTAGAGGCTTTTGTTTTCTTAACTGTAGCGTTTATTAACGGTAGTTATTTCAGTATTATACTAACAAACACACACACATTCACTATGCCATGCATACATCCGCACTCTGTAGAGGATAGTAAATGATTCTAGTTAAAGAAAGATTCCCCGCCCCACCGGGAATAGAACCCGAGACCTCTGGGTGAGCAGGCAGAACGCTGACCACTCGACCGCAGTCTGAAAAGGAGTAGTGTTTTTTCTTTCTTTGCAAAATCATCAATGATAGTGGAACACTATATTTTATGAAACTAAGCAGTTTTAATTTCTCTAGTCCGTATGTACAAAAATTCGACGTTGAGGTCCCCCTCCTTTATAGAAAACATGTGTGTGTGTGTGTGTGTGTGTGTGTGTGTGTGTGTGTGTGTGTAGACAGCATATCTCAAAAACGAAAAGACCGTTAAATACCAAACTTGGTGTTTAAGTTCAGTATCTTCCAAGGATACGACATAAAAGATTTTCAAGAAAATACACCTACCAAATTACCCTTTACATGGAAAAATTTTCGAAATTTTTGTTTTTCTAAAAAATGGCTCTAACGATTTTGATTAAAATATCTTATATTAAAGATATTTACCTGACAAATAAAATATATATCTTGAATTTTCTGGAAATAGCCTCTGAAGACGTGTTTATTTTGAATGAATTTTGTGGAATTTTGCGTAACTGGCAAACCGTAAGAGACAGACAAAAATTACTGCACAAAATATGTAGAGCTCGTTAAAACACACAATTTATGTTAAATTCATTTTTTCCTGGGGTTGACTGTTTTTAAGATATTCCTTTTTACTGGTTTCAGTTTTAAAATACTTCATAATTTTCTCATACGGAAACTGTTTATGAATAAGCTATAAATCTTGTAGAACTTCACCTTTGTTTTATTTTGTAACGTTCTCGGTATTATTTCACATATTTGTTAGAATGTATTTATCTTGCTTTGTGAAAGTGATATATCACGAAGATATAGACTGCACACAAGCCGCCGCTGACCTGAAGTGGCTCTTGAAGGCCCGCCATTACAGCAGTTAGCAAGTACGTGAGGCACACAATAGACTGTCGTATGCAAGGGTTATCCTTTTAGGGGATTTCGCTTTGGTAGCGAGGTGGAAAAACGTCTCGCGTTCATTATCAACTTTTAAGGGAAAAATATCCCTACTGGGACTGTGCTTTGTACACGCATTCAACTGTTTGTTGCAACGCGGGTTACTGTTCCCAGAACTCTCACGTTCTGCGCTCTTCTTTCCAATGAAAACTCCAATATTTCCATAAAAATAAACGCTTCGTAAATGAGCCAGCTTTAGGAGTGTATCACATAAAAGTCTGATGTGTTACACTCACATGACTTTCTCTAGCTGTTCTACAAACTTCTTACATAAGATTATTCTTCTCTCTGCACCTTGCTAATCGTGGTACTCATTAGCACAATGTTCTTAGTACTTAGTTCCTTATAAGTAGGAAGAAAATAAGGGAATACACTAGGCTAAACCAATAGTCAAATGGTTTAAAAGCTGTCGTTATGCGACTGTCATTACAAATCGCTTCTTTTCTTGGCCAGGAGTAGAACAAAAGAAAAACGGACACTCCCGTCTGAGAAAAGTAGAAGTACCTCACAACTGAAACTAATAACAATGAATACCTCGAAAACGGTAAGCTCCACGAGAAAAATGTATATGACATAACTTGTGTATTTTAACAAGACCTAAATGTTTTTTTTACAGTAAGTTTTTGTCTATCTCTTACGGTTTACTAGTTATGCCAAATTAAGCAAAATTCATCCTATATAAAGTAGTCTTCAGAAGCTATTCCCAGAAAATTCAAGATATACATTTTATTTGATAGGTAAATGTCTTTAATATATGATATTTTAATCAAAATCGTTAGAGCTATTTTTAAGAAAATAAAAATTTTCGAAAAAAGTTCCACGTAAAGGGTAATTTGGGGTGGGGGGATTTTTCTCAAAATCTTCGTGTCGCATCCCTGGAAGATGCTAAACTTAAATACCAAGTTTGGTATTTTAGCTACTTTTCGTTTTTGAGTTATCGTGTTCACATACACACGGACACACACACAAGAGCCTTTTTCTGAAAATGCTTTTTTGGATACAGGGGATCCTAAAACATGTATTTCCGGTGAAATCTCGGTATCGAATTTTTGGGTGTAATACAATATTTCTTTATCCCTATGTACATTGTACATATGGGGCTAGAGAAAGTAAAAACAGTATTAAATTTGCTTCGAATGCTCGCTCCAATGTACACATAAAAATCTCATGTGTTCCATTCACATGACTTTCTCCACAGCTCTGTAACAAATGATTGTTAAAAAGGTTATTCTTCTATCTATTTCACCCTAATCGAGATAAATACCAGTCTTATTACTTGCTTTCTTGTAACGAAAAGGGAATACACTAGGCTAACCAAATCTTTTAAAAGCTGTTGCCAAATGGCTTTTTTTTTTTTTTTGAGCAGGGGAAAAAAATCTTACAAAGACGCCTTAGGCGAGTTGGATTCTCACCAACTAAAAAAACTCCTGCAAGAATCAATGTAAAATTCCCCTCGGAACTGCCCAAGACGGCATTACTTCAGGGAGAAGCGATTCAAGGCTGTAAGTATTATTGGTCTATATCATCTAGGAAAATGTGTGCTGTCATTCATCTCCAATCGTTTACTAAGCAAAATGGCATGGGCCAATCTAGAAAACTGCTCCAATTCCGTGCACAGGCAAGCATCTTAGACAGAAGATTGTCGGGCGTCAAAACTCCCAATTGGCTCTCGGTCTGATGGCGTTGATGATGTCGCCGAACACAATGAAAGAAGGTATGCTCATGTTTTCCGCAATAATAACAGTCGGATGTAGCACTTAAACCAAAACGATGTGGATAAGCGGTAAAGAAGCCATGTCCGGTCAACAATTGAGTAAGATAGAAATTTACATTCCCACGTTTACGATTATACCAAATGGGGACATCTCTAATCAAGCGCTTTGTCCAATGGGCAGTCCCATCATCAACATCCCAAAGTTCCTGCCACTTGGCAAGCAATAAAGTGCGATCCTCCGATGGTATGTGCCTCCAACAAAAGTCGTTCCTCAGCAAGCAGAGCAATCGCAGGAGTTCTGGCAATAAGCAGCAAAGCCTTAGTTGATGTGGTTCTGTATGCGTTGCCAAGTGGTTTCTATGCATTGGTAAATTCCCATATGAGAAAAGTTCAGTATTTTAAAACTGAAACCAATGACAAGGAATATCTCAAAAATGGTCAACTCCACGAGAAAAAATGTATTTTAACGACATCTACATTTTTATTTTCTCTAAACGTAGTATGTGCATAGTGTATAGAGAAGGTATTGAAATGCACCCAAAATGTTATACCGAGATTTCACCGGAAACCAAAGAAAGCATTTTTGGAAAAAGGTCCGTGTGTGTGCGCATTTAAGTTTGGTATCTTCCAAGGATGCGACACGAAGATTTTCCAGAAAATCCCCCCCACTCCAACTACCCTTTAAATGGAACTTTTTTTCGATAATTGTGATTTTCTCAAAAATGGCTCTAACGATTTTGATTAAAATATCGTATATTAAATATATTTATCTGACAAATAAAATGTATATCTTGAATTTTCTGGGAATAACCTCTGAAGACTACTTTATTCTGAATGAATTTTACGGAATTTTGCGTAACTGCTAAACCGTAAAAGAGGGACAAAAAACTTATCACACACAAAATGTAGAGCTCGTTAAAACACACAATTTATGTTTTATACATTTTTTTCGTGGAGTTGATCGTTTTTGAGATATTCCTTGCTTTCTGTTTCAGCTTTGAAAAACTTTCACTTTTCTCATACAGGAATTAATCGACTCCTGTCCATACAAACAAAGGAACTTCAGTCACATAGCAACCAGCTTTCACTTTAACCTATGTTCCCTTATTTCTCTTCTACTTACAAGGAAGCAAGTAATAAGACTATTTCCGCTAAATTTTCTCATTTAGCATGAAGCTTATTAACAATAATTTGTTGCAGAGATGTAGAGAAAGTCATGTGAATGGAACACATCAGACTTTTTTCAGAACTACTTAGACAATCCTCTGCCATAGGCAGACTTTAAAGTTTGGAATTACGAGGTCTGTGGCTGAAACGATCCCTCGCAGTTGCCAAGTTTTCCACTTTCTGGTCCCTTAACTGAGGCACGAATCTCAACTTGCAAGTAGAGTTTTCAGAGTCTCCAGAAAACAGAGGTTTTACTACGTTGCGTCTCACCCCTAATACAATGTCGTCTTTTGTTTGCTAATGGTTATTGCCCAGTGGTAAAGGGGAGCGGCCTCGTTTGAAGGTTCTTATGTTTTAGAGAATACTATACTCACATTTTCAAAGACAAAATCTCGGACGTCATCATTAGTCTTGCATTGTGACAGGTTAGCGACATCAATTGGAAAGGAGCAATTACTCAGTGGCCAAAGGGGTATCAAAAACTCGGACGTGGTTGGCAGCGTCATCATTAACTTTGCCGAAAGTTCATCTGACACCGAAAGTGACGTCGTGAAATCGGATTCCGATATGAAAGGGATTGCCACAATACTGGATGCTCTGTAATTATGGGTTAAATATGCAATTGCAACTTTCAGAACTTATTTTGTAAGTCATGCTGACAGCATCTTAACAGTTGCACATCTATAATTGTTTAAGCTTCACCTTCTTCTTCTTCTTCTTCTTCTTCTTCTTCTTCTTCTTCTTCTCCCTTGTGGCTTGTAATCCAATGCTTATTTCGGTAATCCTCCTTGTTCATTCTTCTTAGAAGGTCTACCAACGAATTCTGTATTCCTTTATTTTATCTACAGGGTGTTAATGAACTACACCGAAATAAATTGCGAGATTGAGCACGTGACTGATATAAGTAATTTGAGATCGGCGATGCATGGTCCCCGGATAAACATAACGTTAAACGTGTGGGTATCAGGTGCTGATAAGTCGGTGCTAAAGCAAAGCAGGTTGAAAAAATCTGATGTGTTCCATTCACATTACTTTCTCTACATCTCTGCAAAGCAGTATTGTTAAAAAGCTTAGGCTTCTATTTACTTCATACTAATTGAGAAAACATTAGCAGAAATAGTCTTATTACTTGCTTCCTTGTAAGTAGAAGCGAAATAAGGAGTACCATAGGTTAAAGTGATAGTCAAAAGCTGGTTGCTATGTGACTGAAGTTCCTTTGTTTGTATGGACAGTAGTTGACAAATTCCTGTGTGAGAAAAGTATACTTTTTAAGGCTGAAACCAAAAACAAGGGATATCATAAAATCGATCAACTCCACAAAAAAAATGTATACAGTATAAATTGTGTGTTTTAATGTGCTCTTCATTTTTTGTGTGGTAAGTTTTTGTCAATCTCTTATATTTTAGTGGTTATGCAAAATTCCGTAAAAATCATTTACTAAGAAATGGCTCTAACGGTTTTGATTAAAATATCGTATATTAAAGATATTTACCTGACAAATAAAATGTATATCTTCAATTTTCTGGAAATAGCCTCTGAAGACTACTTTATTCTGGGTCAACTTTACGTAATTTCGCATAACTGCTAATCCGTAAGAGACGGACAAAATCTTACCACACAACAAATGTACAGCACTTTAAAACACACAATTTATGTTATATACATTTTTTTCGTGGAGTTGATTGTTTTTGAGATATGCCTTGTTTTTTCAGCTATAAAGACTTATACTTTTCTCATACAGGACTTTGTCAACTGGTGTCCATACACACAAAGGAACTTCAGTCGCATAGCAACCAGCTTTTGACTATGACTTTAACCTATGGTATTCCCTTATTTCGCTTCTACTTTCAAGGAAGCAAGTAATAAGACTATTTCTGCTAGTTTTTTTTTTCTTTTCTCGATTAGCATGAGAGATTTTTAACAATAACGTTTGAAGAGATATAGAGAAAGTCATGTGAATGGAACACATCAGATTTTTTTTTTTTTTTTTTTTTCTTTTGCATGTGTTACCTTATAGTGTCTTTTTTTTTTGCTTTCTATGCTGCCATCTGAGGTTTCAGTTAACAATTAACGGTTGCACATCTATAATTGTTTGAGTTTTTCTTCTTCTTCTCTTCATGGAGACTCATGTTCCGTTGTTAACTTTCCATCCTGCTCTTGGTCGATTCGACATATCTTCTCTTGTGGCTTGTAAACCATTATCTGTTTCGTTGATCTTCCTTGTTCTTAGATAGTTTTGACCCACGAATCCTGTATTCCTTTATTTTATCTATAATTGGAAATAGGCTTATTTCATTTCTTTTATCATCATTTCTATGTCTATCCAATCTTGTGCATCCTTTTACTTTTCTAGAAACTTAATTTCCTCCGGCTGTATTTCACTAATATAATTTTAACTTTCTCTACACGTAATATGTACATAGTGTATATAGAAGGTATTGTAATGCACCCAAAAATTTGATATCACATTTCACCGGAAATACATGCTTTGGGTCCCCTGAATCCAAAAAAATGCATTTCTGAAAAAAGGTCCGCTCGCGCATAGCTCAAAAACGACCAAAGTTGGTATTTAAGTTTGGTATCTTGCAAGGATGCGACACGAAGATTTTCAACTAACCTTTACATGGAAAAAATGTCTAAAATTGTGATTTTCTCAAAAATGGTTCTAACGATTTTGACTAAAATATCGTATATTAAATATATTTATCTGATATGTAAATTGTATATCTTGATGTTTCCAGGAATAGGCTCTGAAGAATTACTTTAATCTGGATGAATTTTATGGAAATTTGTATAGCTGCTAAACTGTAAGAGAGGGACAAAAGCTTGCCACTCAAAAATGTAGAGCACGTTAAAACACACAATTTAAGTTACATACATTTTTTCGTGGAGTTGACCGTTTTTGAGATATTCCTTGTTTTTGGTTTCAGCTTTAAAAAACTTATACTTTTCTCATACGGGTATTTGTGAACTCGTGTCCATACAAACAAAGGAACTTTAGTCACAAAACAAGCACCTTTTGACTGTCACTTTAACCTATGGTACTCCCTTATTTCGCTTCTACTTACAAGGAAGCAAGTAATAAGGCTATTGCTGCTAATTTTTCTCAATTAGCATGAAGTAGATTGAAGCATAAATTTTTTAACAATAATTTGTTGCAGAGACGTAGAGAAAGTCATGTGAATCGAACGTATCAGATTTTTTAAGAAGCTATCGCAATGTGATTGTCATTGAAATTTTGCTTCTTTGCATGAACCGGAATAAAAACAAAAACAAAACAAAAAGACACGCACAACTTCCTGTTTGAGAAAAGTATAAGTAATTTAAACTGAAACCAACAACAAGGAATGTCTCGGAAACAGCTATCATTAGAAAATAAATGCATGTGACATAAATTGTGTGTTTTGACGAAATCTTAATTTATCGTGTAGTAAGGTTTTGTGGTTGTCTCCTTAGCGCGGTGCTTACCAAGCGGGAGACCTGGCCCGGGGTGCACTCAGTCTCGTGAGGTCCCTGGGGGCCAATTGAGGAGCTACTTGATGGAGAAGTAGCGGCTCCAGGTCATGAGGACCGCATTAACCGGCCGGGAGGGGCTCGAGGCGCTGACCACGTCTCACCCTCCAATGTTGCACCCCATCCATGACGTCTGCAGTGGACCGAGATGGGGGACGCAGCGGCCGGGCGGTAGGCCAAGGTTCCCCGTGAGCTGTCGTGCCATGGAGTTATTATACTAAGGTTTTGTCTATCTCTTACGCTTTACCAGTTACGCAAAAGTTATCCAGGTAAATGGAATGTACATTTCATTTGTGATGAAACTAACTTAAGAAAAATTGTCTTTATTATAGTAAATGAATACAGAGAAGGAAATTTAAAGGATTATAATATAATTAATAAAGGTAAATAAAAATTGTTAAATCCATTTTTGAAGAAATCAAAAATTTTGAAGCAACTTTTTATGTAAAGCGTTATTTGGGGTGGGGGATTTTCATGAACATTTTAATGTTTCATCCTTGGAAGACGCTGACCTTAAATATCAAGTTTGGTATTTAACCGACTTTTCGTTTTGAGCTATCGTGCTTACAAACATACGCACACCTTTTTCTACGCAGGGAACCTCAAAGCCAATATTTCTGGTGAAAATTCGACGCTTAAATTTCGGAATGCAATATCTTCTCTACCTACTATGTACATAGTATATGTAGAGAAAATAACAAACGATTCTTATCGGGTTGAAAGTTTATATGTATTTCAGATTATTTAACACAATTATTTACTTCTATCCAACAGTACAAAACGAAATATCGACTGCCTCCGTGGTCGAGTGGTCAGCGAGCTGACTTCGTACCTGGAGGTCCCGAGTTCGATTCTCGGCTGGGGAGGGGATTGTTTCTTTAACCAGAATTATTCCCTATCCACCACAGAGTGTGGGTGTGTGTGTGTGTGTGTGTGTGTGTGTGTGTGTTTGAGGAAAATGAAACGATTTAAACCCAACGTAAACAATCTACAGACAACGAGTTGTTTCTAATGCAAAGCTCCCGTTATGACCTTAGACGTCAAAGGGGGCTATATAAATTAAAGAACCTTTTTACTTTCTCTATACGTGCTATGTATATAGTGTGTAGAGAAGGTTTTGCACTCCACCAAAAAATTCGATACCGAGATTTCACCGGAAATATATGTTTTTAGGGTCCCCTGTATCCAAAAAAAGTATTTTCAGAAAAAGGTCCGTGTGTGTGTGTCCGAGAGTCTGTGAACACGATAACTCAAAAACAAAAAGTCGGTAAAATACCAAACTTGGTATTTAAGTTTAGTATCTTCCAGGAATGCAACACGAAGATTTTGAGAAAAATCCCCCCAACCCAAACTACCCTTTACATGGAAATTTTTTCGAAAATTTTGATTTTCTAAAAAATGCCTCTAACGATTTTGATTAAAATATCGCATATTAAAGATATTTACATGACAAATAAAATGTATATTTTGAATTTTCTAGGAATAGCCTCTGAAGACTACTTTATGATGGGTCAATTTTACGGAATTTTGCATAGCTGCTAAACTGTAAGAGATGGACAAAAACTTACCACACAACAAATGTGGAGCACCTTAAAACACACAATTTATGTTACATACATTTTTTTCGTGGAGTTGATTGTTCTTTAGATATTCCTTGTTTTTTGGTTTAATCTATGAAAAACTTATACTTTTCTCATACAGGACTTTGTGAACTCGTGTCCATACAAACAAAGGAACTTCTGTCGCAGAGAAACCAGCTTTTGACTATCACTTTAATCGATGGTACCCCCTTATTTCGCTTATACTAACAAGGAAGCAAGTAATAAGACTATTTCTGCTAATTTTTGCTCCATTAGATGAAGTAAATAGAATAATTTGTTGCAGTGATATAGATAAAGTCATGTGAATGGAACACATCAGAATTTTTTTTCCTGTGTTGTCACGTGTTATTTTGATTAACAATTAACAATTGCCCATATCCTATAACTGTTTTGAATATCTCTTTTCTAATGACACGAATTTCAAAAAGTGGCGCTATACATATTTATAATCGAGGAACGTTTCTGTATGTCAAAACAATTTGTGCAAATTACGTCTCATATGGTTAATTTAATGGCAAATATCTTGGACGTAGAAACAAGTGACAAATGTTTCTCTCAAGAGTCTTCTAGCAGCTGTCCTCTTCATCGCCGTAGAAGCGCATTCTTCACATTTGCCCTCGGGTCATCCAATCGCTCGCAGTTAACGAGTATCGACTTTTTCTGTAGAGCGCAGGAAGTTGGAAACATTCCTCGATTCGGAGCCAAGAAGCATCGACTAACGTTTTTATCCACCCGTTACTTCTATTTGTCTGCGAACGAATTCCCAACTTTACCCGATAAGGTCATCTCTCTGTCTACCGCATCTCGCCAAAATAAGTTCTGATCGAAATCTAATCCTCAACTTCTGCTCTCTTCATATGAAACGTCGTTAGCTGCTCGACGGAATCTCTGATTACCGATATCGTCTTCGGAATCCACTAGCTTCAAATTACATTGCTTTTGATTGAATCATCCAGAAAACTGATTACCTTCACGTTGGAAATCTGATATTTAACACTCAAACGAAGATCTCTATTCCCTACAATAGGCACTCTCATGTGTTCCATTCACATGACTTTCTCTTCATCTCTACAGCAAAGTATTTTTAAATAGCATATTCTTCTATTTACTTCATGCTAATTGAAAAACAAATTTTAGAAGTGGTCTTATTACTTGCTTCCTTGTAAGTAAAAGGAAAATAAGGGAATATATTAAGATAAAGCAATAGTCAAATGTTTTAAAAGCTGGTTTTTAAATGATTGAAGTTCCTTTGTTTATACGGCCAGGAGTTGATAAATTCCTGTATGAGAAAGGTACTTTTTTACTTTCTCTACACGTACTATGTACATAGATATAGAGAAGGTATCGCACTCCATCAAAAAAGTCGATACCGAGGTTTCACCGGAAATATATGTTTTAGGGTCTGCTGTATCAAAAAAAGGTATTTTCAGAAAAAGGTCCGTGGGCCTGCGAACACGATAACTCAAAAACGAAAAGTCGGTAAAATACCAAACTTAGTATTTAAGTTTAGTATTTTCCAGGGATGCGACACGAAGGTTTTGAGAAAAGTCCCCCACCCCAAACTACCCTTTACATGGAACTTTTTTCGAATATTTTGATAATCGCAAAAATGGCTCTAACGATTTTGATTAAAATATCGTATATTAAAGATATTTACCTGACAAACAAAATGTATATCCTGACTTTTCTGGGAATAGCCGCTGAAGACTAATTCATTCTTGATGAATTTTACGGAATTTTGCATAATTGCTAAACCGTAAGACTTAGATAAAAACTTATTACACTAGAAATGTAGAGCTCGTTAAAAGACATAATTTACGTAATATACATTTTTTTTCGTGAAATTGATCGTTTTTTATTTTTGAGACATTCATTGTTTTTTGGTTTCAGCTATAAAAAACTTATTTTTCTCATATAGGAATTCCTTAACTCCTGGGCCGCGCCGTGGCCCAGTGGTTAGACCACTCGACTCTCACCTAGACGGCCGGGGTTCAATCCCAAGCGACCGCATGCGAGATTTGTGGTGGACAAAACGGCGCTGGGGCGGGTTTTCTCCGGGTACTCCGGTTTCCCCCGCCTTCGCATTCCACCGGTGCTCCATCATCATTCATGTATCATCAGTGTCACCGCCTGCGGTGCCAATAGTAGTTAAAGCGGGCGTTAAACACTACCAAAAAATTGTTAACTCCTGTTCATATAAACAAAGGAACTTGTCACATAGCAACCAGCTTTTGACTATCACTTTAACATATGGTACTCCCTTATTTCGCTTAGCATGAAGTAAATAGAGGCAGGCGTAAGCTTTTTAACAATAATTTATTACAGAAGTGTAGAGAAAGTCATGTGAGTGGTACACATAAGATTTTTTTACTTTCTCTACACGTACTGTGTAGATAGTGTATATAGAAGGTATTGCACTCCATCAAAAAATTCCGTATCGAGATTTCACCGGAAATATATGCTGTATCCAAAAAAAGTATTTTCAGAAAAAGATCCGACGAAAAGTCGGTAAAATACCAAACTTGGTATTTAAGTTTAGTATCTTCCAGGGATGCGACACGAAGATTTTGAGAAAAAAAAAACCCACTCCTAACTACCCTTTACATGGAAATTTTTTCGAAAATTTTTATTTTATAAAAATTGGCTCTAACGATTTTTATTAAAATATCATATATTAAAGATATTTACCTGACAAATAAAATTAATACTTTTAATTTTCTGGGAATAGCCTCTGAAGACTACTTTATTCTGGGTCAATTTTACGGAATTTTGCATAACTGCTAAACCGTAAGAGATGGACAAAAACTTACCACACAACAAATGTAGAGCACTTTAAAACACACAATTTATGTTACATACCTTTTTTTTTCGTGGAGTTGATTGTTTTTGAGATATTCCTTGTTTTTGGTTTCAGCTATGAAAAATTTATACTTTTCTTATACTGGAAGTTGTCAACTCCTGTCCATACAAACAGAGTAACTTCAGTCTCATAGCAACCAGATTTTGACTATCATTTTAACCGTTTTTTTTTCTCTCGATTAGCGTGAAATAAATAGAAGCATAAGCCTTTTAACAATAATTTTTGCAGAGATTTAGAGAAAGTCATGTGAATGGAACAGATCAGATTTTTTAAAACTGAAACCAATAAGAAGGAATATCTAAAAAACGGTCAACCCCAGGAAAGCAATGCATGTAACACAAATTGTGTGTTATAACGAAATCTTCGTGTCGCATCCTTGGAAGATACCAAACTTATATACCAAGTGTGGTATGTTTAACGGTCTTTTCGTTTTTAAGCTATGCTGTCTACAGACATGCACACATACACACACACACTCACACACGGACGTTTTTCCAGAATTTTTTTTGATTCAGGGGGACCCAAAACATGTATTTCCGGTGAAATCACGGTATCGAATTTTTGGGTGCATTACAATACCTTCTCTTATGTATAAAGTCGTGTAGAGAAAGTGGAACACCTAGAGAAAGCTATGTGAATGGAACATATCAGATTTTCCGTTTTCATAGTCACCCTTCTTTCTGTTACAACTAAGTTACAGGCAGAGAAAAACCATATTGGTAACAAAAGACATTGAAGGGATTTTTCACAGAAAACTGATAATACCCACTTTTGTTATCAATGTCAAGAGTGTTGTTACTGCGTGTAGTTGGTTACCATAACCACATGCCTTAGATGTCAGTGGCACACAGTTGAGGGGCTCAGCGCCAGAGGGAGCTAGCCCACAAATAGCTAAATTATCTTACATATTATTCTGTTTCACGTATTAAGGCCTAAAATCATTATTTCTTGGCCTATAGTTTAAACAATAAACAATACTAATAAGATAGTTAAAGTTCTGTAAGTTTGGTGGCATTGTTCTTTAAATAGCAAGCAACTTCATAGTGGGATATCCCCATCTGGCACAAACTTTCTCACTTTGCAAAATGACACAGTTTCTGTAAGTTACTGTAGATGGCACTCTAAAACAGTTAATATTACCAAGATTTCTACAGACATGAGAGATGGCAGAAACTATCTAAAAACAAAAGAAATCTCATTTTTTCACAATGTGTGGGATAGCTCCCTCTGGCACTGAGCCCCTCAATTTTTTGTAACAAAGAACCAAATCAAAATTAATATAATTAATTAGTTTTAAATGTATTTACTTGGTTAAATGGTGCTAATACAGAATTTAACTCACCGATAAATGATTTAATAATTAATCTTTAAGGTTGAAGCAAATGATCTTCATACTCCGTATAGGATTACCAATTTCTTTTGCCAATTTAGACAAAGTCATATGACTGCAAACTTTTAAATTGTCTTCTACTGCATCTATAACATTGGGATCCATGTGTTCTGTAAATACACCTCGTATTTCACATTTTGCTCTCTGAGAGTTAACGGTATAAAAAAAACTGATGTGGTCCATTCATATGACTTTCTCTACATCTCTGCAACAAATTATTGTTAGACACCTTATACTACTATTTCCTTCATGCTAATTGGGGAAAAAAATTAGCAGAAATATTCTTATTACTTGCTTCCTTGTAAGTAGAAGCGAAATAAGGAAGTACCATAAGTTAAAGTGATAGTCAAAAGCTGGTTGCTATGTGACTGAAGTTCCTTTGTTTCTATGGACAGGAGTTGACAAATGCCCGTATGAGAAAAGTACAAGTTTCTTAAAGCTGAAACCAAAAACAAGGAATATCTAAAAGACGATCAACTCCACGAAAAAAATGCATATAACATAAATTGTGTGTTTTAAAGTGCTCCACATTTTTTGTGTAGTAAGTTGTTGTCAATATCTTACGGTTTAGCAGTTATACAAAATCCGTAAAATTTATCCAGAATAAAGTGGTCTTCAGAGGCTATTCCCAGAAAATGCAAGATATGCATTTTATTTGTCAGGTATATATCTTTAATATACGATATTTTAATCAAAATCGTTAGAGCCATTTTTAAGAAAATAAAAATGTTCGAAAAAGAGTTCCATGTATAGGGTAGTTTGGTGTGGGGGGGGGGATTTTTCTCAAAATCTTCGTGTCGCATCCTTGGCAGATACTAAACTTAAATACCAACTTTGAAATTTTACCGATTTTCGTTTTTTAGTTATCGTGTTCACAGACAAACACACACGGACCTTTTTCTGAATTTTTTTTTTTTTGGATGCAGGGGGATCCTTAAACATATATTTCCGGCGAAATCTCGGTATCGAATTTTTGGGTGGAGTGCAATACCTTGTCTATACACTATGTACATAGCACGTGTAGAGAAAGTAAAAAACAAAAATAGCACGTATATAAGCAATTTGTTTAACTCAGAACACTTGTTTGGTACTTTTGGTACTTCATTTTGTTGAAATTATAAAAATTATTTTGCAACTTTGAGCTTCATGTTATGATCATGTAAATGTTAAATTACAGTTTTATTTTTGTAACTGGAGAGTAATAAACGTTTTTCTATGGAAAAATAATAAAATTCTTTTATGTTCCATTCATATGACTTCCTCTACCTGTTTCACAAACAAGATATTCTTACAAAATAATAGTATTTGATATACCTGAGGTTAATCGAGAGAAACTTTAGCAAAATTGTCTTATTACTTGCTTTCTTTGTAAGTAGAAGGGAAATAAGGAAATTACTAGGCTTAATCGATAGATAGATATTTTTAAAGCTAGTCGCTATGTGAAACAATTGAAATTCAGTTCTCTTTGCATAACCAGGAGAAAGATAACATCCCGTTTGAGAAAAGCTAAAGTAGTATAACAACTGAAACGATTAAAGAATATCTTGAAAACAACTTTTAACTCTACCAAAAATGTATATTATAGAGATTGTGTGATCTAATGAGATATACATTTTTTGTATATCTTATACGATTTACCAGTTACGCAAAAGTCACCCAAAATGAAGAGGTCTTCAGAGGCTTTTCCCAGAAAATTCAAGATATACATTTCGTTTTTCATAAAAATATCTTAAACATATGTTATTTTAATCAAAGTCGTTGGAACCAGTTTTTGAGAAAATCAAAATGTTCCATTTAAGGGTGGGTGGAGTTGAAGGAATTTTCCTGAAAATCTTCCTGTTGTATTCTTGGAAGAAACTGAACTTAAATACTAAGTTTTTTTTGTTTCACAGACTTTTCGTTTTTCAGTTGTGCTGCCCTAGGACATCGACACACACATACGTGCGTGAGTGGACCCTAAAACGTGTATTTCGGGTGTAATCTCGTATCGAATTTTGGAATACAACACATTCTCTACATGTGCATAACATTGTACATACTTCTGATAGGAAGTAAAAACATATATTTCTCATTTATCGCAATAAAACATACTGTTCTTGAAACTATTTCATTTCATTTTTATTTTGTCTAAAAGCACTATACAGGCATTGACAACGTCTGTTGAAAGTAGTACAATAACCTTGTCATAATAAATTACAAAACAAGATCACAAAATTTATCATTAAAATATTCATGTATAGAATAAAAAGGATGTTTGACTAACCATGTATATATCCTGGACTTAAAATTCTGCATGTTTAAACATTTAACACTATCAGGCAAGTTATTATACAACTTAACATCTAAGTACTTATAACTATTCTGAGATTTTGTTAGTCGATAATATGGAATGTTTACATTGGACCTGTATCTAGTTCTATAACTATGAATATCCATCCTCAAATATGTCTATAACGAGAGGCATGTATATATACTAAATTATCTAAAATATAAAGATTATAAATAGTTAAAATGACTAGCTCAATAAATAGGGGTCTACATGGAGTTATATAGCAACTTTTTTTAATTATCCTAATAATTTTCTTTTGAAGACAAAAAATTTCGTTTACTTTGTTAGCACCACCCCAAAGAATTAGGCCATATCTGATTACAGATTCAAAGAAAGCAAAATACATACTTCTCACGTATTCAATTGGCATAGAATCTCTCAAATTACGAATTAAAAATATAATGCTGACAGTCTCTTTTTTTTTTTTTTTTTTTTTTTGTCGCCCTCCATGGTGTAACTGTTACCATGCTGACTTCACGCCCAATTTAGAATGGGCCCTCAGTAGTTAAAGAGCGTCCATAAATAACACGCCATTTTTTTAGTCTCTTTTTTAAGTATTCAATACGGGTGGTCCACGATAATTGGTTGTCAATATATACACCTAAGAGTTTAGTACTTGTCTGATACTGTAATGATAAATTGTCTGAGATCCTTTTTAAAGTGAATAAAACAGAGATAGTCTTGGATTTATTTAAAAATAAAATATTAGCTTCAACCATTCCGAAGCATTAGCCATTATGGCTTTATATTGATTATTCAATTCCTTTGGGTCATTTCCATTTGATATAAAAGTAGTATCGTCTGCAAACATTATGGTATCTGTAGGTCTATTACTTGGTAAGTCATTAACTGTAATTAAAAATAGCAAAGGGATATTGCTATGTGGGACATAGATGAACATTCACCATTTACATAAACCAATTGTTTTCTACCAAATAAATAGGATTTAATCAGATTCAACTGAGTATTTTGTATGCCATAATAGGAAAGCTTTTCTAATAAAATATTATGATCAATGGAATCAAAAGCCTTACTCAAGTCACAAAAATTACCTAATACATATCCACCGCTTCCAAATGAGGAATGTATTATATCGACCAAACTTTGTATTGCTGCAGTAGTATTTCTACCTTTAGAAAAGCCAAATTGATTTTTGTTAAACAAGTCAAAATTTTTGAAAAAAGGTATTTATTTGCTCAAACATAATGTGCTCAAAAATTTTTTCAATAACAGGAATGAGAGATATTGGCCTATAATTTGCAGCTTCATATGCACTTCCTTTTTTATACACAGGAATTTCTTTAGCAATTTTCAGGCAATCAGGAAAAATCCCTTCTTGCAAACAAAGATTAACGCAATGTGTAAGTGGGTAAAGAATTACGTCAATAATCCTCTTTAAAAAATTGTTTGACATATCATAAATATCAGTACTTGTAGAACTTTTTATATTAGATACGATTTCTAATATTTGATTGGCAGTAATGACAGCATTTGTAGTTGCACAATTTTTTAAAAGTACATCATGTGTCGTCCTACATACGTTAATTTTTGATTTAGCAATTTCCACAGAATTTATAAAGTATTGGTTAAATGTCTCAGCAGATACTGGAGTAACAGGTCTAGTATTTCCACAATTTATTGATTTATTAATTAGGTACCAAGCAGTTTTACTTTTATTTCTTGAATTTCTTCAAACTAATATTTTTCATCATTTTGTTCTCTTCTAGCTTTTGTTTACAAAATTTCCTGTTTAGATAATATCTTTGCTTAGCCACTTCAGAACCTGATTGTTTAAATATATCATCAAATATATCATAATAAATCCTAAGCCTGAGTCTAAGCTGTTTTAATTTATCAGATAACTGAATCTTGTTTCCACAGTAAACTTTTATGTTCATCGAACACTTTTTATAAAAACACAAATTAAAAATGTCATAGATTATATTAAAAAGGCATTAAAATATTTTCTGTGGTATAGTGCATACTACTAAATTATATATCCCAGTCGATTTGTCCAACAATATTAATAAATTTATAACCAACAATACCACATAACAAAATTTACTCAATCTTTTACAAATAAATGTTATAAAATTACATAATAACAATTAACGCTCGCAGCAGTGACGTTACAAAAAATGCGCATTGATAATTATTGAAAATAGAACCAGCATAGAGACTTTAGAAAGTATAAAGCTACACATTTAATGTACTAAGAATTAACTCTCTGCGTCTTCGATTTATGAGAAGCAAGAAATCTAGACACAGATGATAGTTACATCCGTTAAATCAAAGAAGGATTCGCAAGGAGACTGTCATAACCTTTTTTTTTTTATTGTTATTTTTTTTTTAAATATAGTTCTGGAGTCTGATCGGGACTCCGGCGCTGTATACCCTACTTTTTATTTACCTAATTTGTTTACTTTGATTACTGTTTGATTACTGAATTTCTGTTTTACTTTTTACACACACATACACAAACATATAACATCCATGCCCAAGGCGGAACTCGAACCCTCGATCCCCTGCGCTGCGAAACACCAAAGCGAGACGCTTTGGCGAGCGCGGCCATGGGGACCGGCACCTCTTGAGGGAGATTAGAGATGGCGTGGCACTGCACGGCCAAACAGAAGTGCATGCATCTACAGCAGACCTTGTAAAATCGCGGAGTGCAATCGTTTGTTATTTAATTCATAGGTAATGCATAGAGAAAAAAATCGGAATTCTGTTCTTTGCATTCAACGCAAGGAAAAGCTTGGAGTTTGCAAACCCTTGCGTTGCGTCTTACGTGTTTTTCTATGTGAATGCTTACATTAAATAATATGAGTCCAAACTCTTGCGCTTACGTTGCGTCTGCGCTTGATTTTCATTGTGAATGTAGCGTAACACTTGCTGCGAAGCATGGACCACTCCATCTGATCGACTCTCGAACACGTGGCTGACATTGTTCTGGCGTCAGTCAGTAGTATACGCACATTGATCCGAGCGAGGGAGGGTGGACTGTACTTTCGCGCCCGCCGTTGCCATGACTACAGCATCCCTTGCTAACCCTGACATTGGGCCCGCCGCGCTTTAAATGTACCTTTTCCTTATTACTCACCCCTACCGACCACATTCATTTATTCAGTAAGAATGTCTAGTATTGCACTTTAAAACTGACACACTCTTACAATTCTCAACATGTCGTCTGGAACTGACCAAAAATATCAGTCATTCTTTACTCTCGCTTTCACAAACCTATATTAACGTTCAAGTGTCGTCTACGGGATTACGCTGGAAAAACAAGCTTTGGGGCTCCCTAAATAAGAAAAAAAAATATGGATGGATGGATGGAGATGGATGGATGGATGGATGGATGGATGGAGATGGATGGATGGATGGATGGAGGGATGGATAGATGGATGGAGGGAGCGATGGATGGATGGATGGAGATGGATGGATGGATGGATGGATGGATGGATGGAGATGGATGGATGGATGGATGGATGGATGGATGGATGGATGGAGATGGATGGATGGATGGATGGATGGATGGATGGATGGATGGATGGATGGATGGAGATGGATGGATAGAGATGTGATGATAAAGATGGATGAATTGAGATGTGTTGTTAGAGATGGATGGATTGAAATTGATGGATAGAGATGTTTTGTAAGAGATTGATGGATTGATATGGGTGGATAAAGATGAGTGGATAGATATGAATGGACTGAGATTTATGGATAGAGATCTATGGATAGAGATGAATGGATTAGAGATCTATGGATAGAGAGGAATGGATAGATATGAATGGACTGAGTTTTATGGATAGATAAATAGAAAGATATCCATGTATGGATGGATGGACGGACGGACGGACGGACGGACGGATGGATGGATGGATGGATGGATGGATGGATGGATGGATGGATGGATGGATGGATGGATGGATAGATAAAGTCATCCAGAATAAAGAGAACTTCAGTGACTGTTTTCAGAAAATTCAAAATGTACATTTTATTTGTCAACTACATAGTTTTAATATACCTATACTTTTAATATAAATAGTTATGAGTATTTTTGAGAAAATCGAACATTTCGAAAATTCTTCCATTTAAAGGTAGTTAGGGATAAGTACATTGGAATGTACTAAAATTAAATTCCAGCTTCGGTATTTCACCTAGCTTTAGTTTTTAGTTTCTCTACACCTACTATGTACATAGTATATAGAAAATTCGATACCGAGATTTCGCCGGAAATATATATTTTAGGGTCCCCTGTATCCAAAAAAAGCATTTTCAGAAAAAGGTCTGTGTGTGTGTCCATAAACACGATAACTCAAAAATGAAAAGTCGGTAAAATACCAAACTTGGTATTGAAGTTTAGTACTTCCAAGGATACGACAAGAAGATTTTGAGAAAAATCCGCCCACACCAAACTGTGCTTTACATGGTACTTTTTTGAAAACTTTTTGTTTTCTCAAAAATGGCTCCAACGATTTTGATTAAAACATTGTGTACTAAATATATTTACCTGATAAATAAAATGTATATCTCAAATTTTCTGGGAATAGTTTCTGAAAACTACTTTAGTCTGGATGAATTTTACGGAATTCTGCATAACTGTTAAACCGTAAGAGATGGAGAAAACTTACCACACAAAAATGTAGAGCACTTTAAAGCACACAATTTATGTTATATGCATTTTTTTCGTGGAGTTGATCGTTTTTAGATATTCCTTGTTTTTGGTTTCAGCTTTAAAAAGTTTCTCACACAGGACTTTGTCAACTCCTGTCCATACAAACAAAGGTATTGCAGTCACATAGCAAAGAGCTTTTGACTATCACTTTAACCTATGGTACTCCCTTATTTTGCTCCTACTTACAAGGAAACAAGTAATAATACTATTTTTACTGGTTTTTTTCTCGATTAGCATGAAGTAAATAGAAGCATAAGCTTTTTAAAATAATTTGCTGCAGAGATGTAGAGAAAGTCATGTGAATGGAACACATCAGAATTTTTAGTTATGCAGCCCACAAACACATAAACCCACATACAAACCTTATTCTCAAAGGATGTGAGTCTCGGTATCGAATTTTTGGGTGCAATACAATATTTTTTCTACCTTCTCTACTACCTGGCTGAAGAAAGAATACAGTTGTTAGGGGAGGTCGCTCATGTAGCATGGCACGGTTCAGAGCAGTCAGAGAATGCTGGAAAATAGTGCAGTACAGTCTAATTATCACATCAGCAGAGCGTACGTAAACAGGAATAAACTAAACGATCCACAACAGGTTAAACTTGCTGGTTTCTTTATATTAATGAATATTGATGTTCTACTTTGTGAGCGTATGACTAAACGCGGTGATATTTACTTTTTGACTTGATTCGAACCCGTCCACTGTAAGAACTCAACTGCTGCTTCCCAACTTTGTCATGCTGTACAGATCATGCACCGGGAGTGACGACGTAATATCGCGTATCTGTTTGTATTTATGCAAGCTTCCACTCTTAGCCGTCTGCACTCATTTTTCAGACAGGTAGTATGTTGTAGAGAAAGTAAAAAACTATATATTTTCTTAAAGTCTGGAATTCATATTATTTTATTATAAAATATTATGTTGATTTTTCTCAATTTTTGGTGATATGTCTATATGATTACCTAATTATTGTTAGGATAACAAATGTTCCTTGAGTTTAGTCACTGCAACAAGTATAGAAGTAATGAAAGGGAAAGCCGCGTCAAGAAGAGACATGCAGTTCTTTGTTCATTGCTGCGCCACCTCCACACAGTTGCTCATGGCGACAGACTCTGTCGCATACAGCCCTTGTTCGAATCCTCTGCTTCCCCTGGAGCCAATTCACATCTCCGAGCCCTACAGGATGCTATATAACATTCTCTTAAAAGGGAAGCCCGCAGAGTAATGCGGATACATTTATCAAAATCGGTCACTAGAGGATAGCACTTCCGAATAGAAACAGAAGTTGCAACGGAAAACCATAATAGCATTGACCCGGGATAGCAGTTGGTAGGTCGCTGACGGGGATTATCAAAGATTGGCTTAAACGATATTTGGCAAAGGGGTAACGAAAATGGTTCTAACGTCGTGAATAAAGTAAAACGACGACTATGCGATATAAACAGGCAGGAAATAGAATATGAGTGTAGAAAAAAATCGTCAGTGGAGTTACAAAAGGTTGGGAGGGTGGAAGGTAGTTGATGAAGCTGGTAGGAGGATTTGCCCATTATGTAGGGATCAGGAAGACTGGATGCAGATTTTGGTAGATTGCTTGCAGATGGAGGATGTTAGGAAAAAAATACTGTGGGAGAATTTTTAGCTTTAAACAGACGAAGAACAGCATTCTGGGATTTGATTCTAAACAGCCGAAACTGGCCAAGCTTGGGCACATACTTAATGGAAGTTCATGCCGCATTAAGAGTTAAGATGGATAGGTAGAGTCAGACTAAAAAATGCAATGCCATAACCGGGATTTGAACCACGGATCTCCCGGTCTCTAGCCGGTTGCTTTTCCACTGAGATACAAATGGCAACATGCCGGCATAGCATTGAATTTCTCAACTGCATGTTTCCTGGAGACCACAAGGTGATCTCAAATTGTTTTGAGAGGACAACTCCAATGGCGACTTACAATGTTGTAAGTCCTTTAAGTCCCAGGATTCATAGTATATTCAACTATTATGATCAATGGGTAATTTTCAGTCTGATTACCTATCCAACTGCTGTCCCACACACGGCTTGTGTGAAAAGACAATGTATCAAAGAGATAAGATATTTATGTAAATATTGTATTACTTTGAGTAATCTATATGTGTGGATATGAGAGTGTTCTTTCTTTTATTGATCAGAGAGTCTGTTGTAGTAGCGCGCGAGCGTGCTTATGTGTGTATTTCCAGTCTTGTAAAGATATGTAACAACTTTAATAAGCATGAGCTACCCAATTTTAGCTTCCGTTAATTGATAGTTCAAGTTCCCAACTGATAAAAATTATATACTTTCTTAAATTTTAGGATTCATATCATTTATTACAAAACAATATCTGTTTAATTTTTCATAATTTCACCTTCATAAGCACAATGTCCACTAACTATCCTGTTTTGTAGAGTTATTGTACCTCCATTTACACACACATCTTTGAAATGATTCCCTTCCGGTATGAAATACTTTTACCAATATGCGTGACGCGTCTGGAAGCATTCCTAGAAACCGTTTGTAGAGTATGAGTTATTTAGCGCTCGCAAATCGCCGGAAAGCCGTTTATGACAGACGTAGACCTGTTTCTTTTCCGTTGCTGCTTTTCCACGGGCATCTCGAGACATTCTTAAAGTACCCAAAGAAAAATGTGTGTAACAAAACACAAAATATTGACAGCGCGTTGTTTTGTGTCCCACATTCTAAATACGACGAACAACTATCACACGTCGCCCTCCGTGGTGTATTGGTTACCATGCTAACCTCATATACCCAAGGTCGCGGGTTCAAACCCGGCGGAGGACAATGACTTTTTTGGGTGTAAAAATTCTTAGCATGGCTTCCTTCGGAAGGGAAGTAAAGCCGTTGATCCCGTGTCATAGATTTATGGCATGTAAGCCTGATAGAGAGGCCTCTGAGCAAAATTAAGCGGTCTTTCACGGCCAATTTAGAATGGGCACAGCAGTTAAATAACACGCCATTTACATTTACAAACAAGTAACCATGATCCCAAAACCACATAAATTTAAAAGTGTCCCACATAATTATCGCCCAATAAGTATTTTAGCACTCTTTTCCAAAATGTGGACACCTACTTTTACCACAATTAATAGGGCTCTGAGAAGAAATTCTACCTACAACACGAGCTGGGTTTAGACGCCAGCATTCACATCCACAACAGCTTCACCGTATTCTGGATGCTATACTACACTATCACTAACATTACAGGTTTATTACATCTGTAAAATGTGAATCAAAGTCTCATGCTATTAATTCTAGAGTAGCACAGTGTAGTATACCAGGACCTCGATTACACGTCACTTACACGGCCGAGATTTCACCGGAACCTAAATCCATAAAACGCATTTCTGGAAAAATGTCCGTGTGTGTGTATCTGTGGGCAGCATAGCTCAAAAACGAAAAGACCGTTAAATATCAAACTTGCTATTTCAGTTTGGTATCTTGCAAGGATGCGACACGAAGATTTTCAAGAAAATCCCTCCACCCCCAACTACCTTTTACATGCAATTTTTTCGAAACTTTTTATTTTCTAAAAATGACTCTAACGATTTTTATTAAAATATTGTATATTAAATATATTTACCTGACAACTAATATGTATGTCTTGAATTTTCTGGGAAAGCATTTCTAAGAAAAAAGGTCCGTGTGTGTGTGTGTGTGTGTGTGTGTGTGTGTGTGTGTGTGTGTGTGTATGTGGACAGCATTGCTCAAAAACGAAAAGACCGTTAAATACCAAACTTGGTGTTTAAGTTTGACATCTTCCAAGGATGTGACACGAAGATTTTAAAGAAACTCTCCTTACCCCAAACTACCCTTTACTTGGTAGCATTTTTGAAAATTTTGTTTTTCTCAAAAATGGCTCAAACGATTTTGATTAAAATGCCGTATATTAAAGATATTTACATCGCAAATGTATATCCTGAATTTTCTAGGAATAGCTTCTGAAGAGCTGTTTATTCTGGACGAATTTTGTTAAATTTTGCCTAACTGGTAAACAGTAAGAGATAGGCAAAAAATTACTGCCGAAAAAATGTATATCTTATTAAAACAGAAATTGCTACAGATGAGTTTGCGAGAGAGCAACCCAGTTAAATTGGAATCGGAGATAGCCAAGTCTTTCTTGACTCTGTGGCCTTCGTCAATCTAATTCAGTTGCTCTCCCGTGAAGTCATCTGTTTTAACAACACCGAGATAGCTTCAAATCTTTAATCACACACTTTTGTCATATATGTTATTTATATATCTATTTATTTTTATTGAGCTGGCCGCTTTTGGCTTTTTGTAATTGGTTTTGGCTTTAAAATACTTATAATCCAGATTTCAATGTCACAGCCACCGACTTTTATTAGATTTGACTATCTCTTTTGCCAATTGTGCTCCCTTATTTCCCCATTATTTACAAGGAAACATGTAATAAGACAAACTCTGCTAGTGTTTTTCTTGATTAGCATGATGTATATAAAACAAAAATCTGTATGAGTAAGTTGTGGAAGTTGGCACATCTTAATTTTTTTTTTTTATTTAAGTGCAATAAAATTATAAGAATGTATTAAAATAACCTGTTATCGAGTTATTCATCTTGCTTTAGATCTTGTTGTCCTCTGGCGCTATCTAGTGGCAAAGCGTTAAACCTCAGTTGAATCCATTGTTTTTAAAAGAGGGGATATGAGTTTACACGTACCTGAAAAGAAGGACCATTGCTTAGTAACGTAATTATATTTATACATAAAAGTTCTATTAACCATACTACTATAGGGTTCATTTTCCATATAAATATTAATTTCAAAGCGGGTTATTTCCTTAAACAGCTTAGTAGTTCTGCCTAGTAGATGGTAACTTTAAATAACATGTTTGGTAATGAATCTATTATGATGTTAATATGGGAGGTATAGCTTTTCTAAAACGCTTTTTCTTTTTGTTTTTTTTTTCTTCAGAAAAACAGCTGCTCTTATGACACCGCAGGCGGGGGAGATGGCGGGGGAAAATCCGCCCCTACGCCGCTTTGTCCAACTCAAAACCCGCATGCTCTCTTCTGCGATCGAATCCGCCTTGGTGTGGTCCAACTTTTATTGAAGTGCAGTATATTAAATATATATGACTATGAATTTTCTAGCAATATCCTCTGAAGTCCTCTTCATCCTGGATGACTTTTGCAAATCGTAAGAGCTAGACAAACACTTACTCCACAAAGAATTTAGATCTCGTTAAAAATACAACTTATGTTATGTACGATTTTTGTTGACTTAAACATCCCCGCAATATTCCTTGTTATTGGTTTACATTTTAAAATACTCGAACTTTTCTCATTAGGAATTCGTCAGTTCCGCCCTTGCAAATACAACCGAATTTCAATCTCATAGGAACCAGATTTGAATATCGCTTTATCTTAGTGTATTCTCTTCTACTTGTAAAAAAGCAAGTAGTAAACCGTTTTTTTTCTATGACCGAACGTAATTGAGTAGTTTACGAGCTCATTTCAGCTCGCAAAATTGATTTTTACGGAATCCACGCAAACAAAAAACGTGCAGCAAGCGTAAAATTAAGCATAAAGTAATTTTATTCTAACATTACGCTCGCAAAATAATTCACGATATTAGTGTGCATACATCACTCGTCTACAGACACCGTTTCATAAATGTCTCGTGTAGTGTCTCATAGACTTTTCGGGATTTAGACGTAGTAAATTTGATGCTTCTTTTTTCGCAGCTCTAGGGATATTGTAAATATCAAAACCTGGCATTTTCTCAAAATACATCACGGAACAACAATAATATTCGCCTACCTGAGTAGTGTGGTGGTAGCGTGTCTGCCTCATAGTCTACAGGTCGTGAATTCGTATCTCGTTTAAGGTGAGTTACCCAGATAAGGTTTTTTTCGGTTTTTCCCTTATCCTGAGAAGAGGAATGTCGAGTAACTTTAAGTTCCATGGACCCCGAGATCATTTGAACATCATTTAACCCATTTCATTCATCGTCCGATATGACCAACCAGGTTAAACGACGTTAAGCCACAAAAATACAATAATATTGGTTTGTCACGGCCTGCTATGACATACCGTCATCGCACCCAGCAATACGAAATAACCCTTGGTGAATGGCTCAAACTTAACCTCAATTGTATTTCATCTTTCGTTCGTTTTCTTCTAATATCAGAAAATTCTCGTAGAAAAAACTTTGCATGATACGCGAGCGTCAAGTTTCTTTTTGATTCTCGCGTGATTGTGAAACTCTGCTTCACAATATTCCCGCTCGAATAAAAAACTAGAACTTTACATCATAAATAACTATATAGAGGTCAAGTTTTTATGAATAATTTGTTACAGAGAGATAAAAAAAGTCATGTGAATGGAACACATCAGATTTTTTACTTTCTCTATACGTACTATGTACATAGTGTATAGAGAATGTATTGCACTCCACCCCAAAATTCGATACCGAGATTTCACCGGAAATATGTTTTAGGGTCCCCTTTATCCAAAAAAAGCATTTTCGGAAAAAGATCCGTGTGTGTGTGTGTGTGTGTGTGTGTCTGATAACTCAAAAACGAAAAGTAGGTAAAATACCAAACTTGGTATTTAAGTTTAGTATCTTCCAGGGATGCGACACGAAGATTTTGAGAAAAATCCCCCCACCATGGAACTTTTTTCGAAAATTTAGATTTTCTCAAAAATGGCTCTAACGATTTTAATTAAAATTTCGTATATTAAAGACATTTATCTGACAAATAAAATATATATCTTGAATTTTCTGGGAATAGCCTCTGAAGAGTAGTTTATTCTGGATGAATTTTATTGAATTTTGAATTACTGCTAAACCGTAAGAGATGGAAAAAACTTACTGCACAAAAATGTAGAGCACGTTAAAACACACAATTTATGGTATATACATTTTTTTCGTGGAGATCGTCGATTTTGAGACATTCGTTATTTTTGGTTTCTACTATGAATAATGTACATTTCTCATACAGGACTTTGTCAACTGCTGTCCATACAAACAAAGGAACATCAGTCACATAGCAACCCGCTTTTGACTACCACTTTAACCTATGGCACTCCCTTATTTCGCTTCTACTTACAAGGAAGCAAGTAATAAGACTATTTCTGCTAATGTTTTACTGATTAGCATGAAGTAAATAGAAGTATAAGCTTTTTAAGAATAATGTGTTGCAGAGATGTAGAGAAAGTCATGTGAATGGTACACATCACAGTTTTAAAATACATAAATCGGTAGCTTCCTATAGCTTTTGTAGATAGTTGGGGGGGGGGGGAATCAAGTTTTATGTGAACATTTTGTAAATTAGCTGACTAAATAGAGAATTTCGTTGATATTAAGTTTTTATAAATTGGTTCAACACAGAAAGACACTCATAAACTTAAAAGCATCCAGTTGCCAATGTAAAAGTGATAAAAAAGCGGTGGCGCAGAACGCTTTGAAGAAATACGAGATGATATCTGCTTGAAATGCCCGAGGGATATGAAAAAGCTTTTGACAGTAGACCAGAAGGGTATTCATATATCACAATTACGTTGGTTCAATTTAAAACTATAAAAAATCTTATGTGTTCCATGCATTTAAATATCTCTCTAACAAATTATTCTATAAAAAGCTTATTCCTCTCTACTTCATGCTAATCAAGATAAAAATTAGCAGAAATTGTCTTATTACTTAGTTCCTTGTAAGTAGAAGCCAAAAAGCGAGCACACAAGATTAAATCAATAGTCAAATCTTTTAAAAAACTGGTTGAAATGCATTCTCTTTCCATGGCTAGAAGTTGACAAATTCCCGTATGAGAAAAGTTTAAGTAATTTAAAAGTGAAACCAATAACAAGGAATATCTCGGAAATTGTGAACTCTATAAACAAAAAATAGCTAAATAAAAAAAAAAATAAAAAAAAAACTGTACAGGATATAAATTGTGGTTTTAACTCTACAATGTGAGTGCAGTGACTTTTTGTCTAACTCTTGCGCTTTAACATTATTCAGTATGAGGAGCAATTCACACCCTATTCCCAGAAAATTCAAGAAACACATTTTATTTGTCATATAAGTATATTTAATATACAATAAAGTAATTGAAAATTGTTAATGTATTTTTGAAATAATTATAATTTTGGAAAGTTGCCCATATAAAGGGCTGTTTGGTGTGCGGGGGAGGGGGTCCTTGAAAAGTTTCGTGTCGCATTCTTGGAAGCTGAACTTAAATACCAAGTCTGGTATTTAACTGACTTTTCGTTTTTGACCATGCTGCCCACAGACACATGGACACACACAGTGTGTGTCTAAAAAGGCTTTTTTTTTATATATGAGACCCTAAAAACTACATGTATATTTATATATCCAAAAAGCATCTTTAGAAAAAGGTCCATGTATTTTCAGTTAAATCTTGGAATTGAATTTTTGGATGGAATGCAATACTGTCTCTACCTATCGATATTTCACCGGAAATACATGTTTTGAGATCCCCTTAGTCCAAAAAAGTATTATTAGAAAAATGTCTCTGTGTCTGTATGTGTGTGTGTGTGTCTGTGTTTGTGTGTGTGTGTGTGTGTCTGTGGACACCATAGCTCAAAAACATAAAGACCGTTAAAAGCCAAACTTTGTATTGAAGTTCAGTATCTTCAAAGGATGCGACACGAAGATTTTTAAGAAAATGTCTCCACTGCCCTTTACATGGAAAAAATTTCGAAAATTTTGATTTCCTCAAAAATGGCGGCTCTAACGATTTTGATTAAAATCTCTTCTGTTTATATTACAAATAAAATACATATCTTCAATTATTTGGGAATAACCTCTGAAGGCATGTTTATTCTGGATGAATTTTGCATAGCTGGTAAACCGTAAGAGGTTGGTAAAAGCTTATTTTACAAAAAACATAAATCAGGTTAAAACACACAATTTATGCTATATACATTGTTTCATGGAGTTGGTCGTTTTTGAGATATTCCTTGTTATTGGTTTCACTTTAAAATGCTTTTACGTTTCTAATACGGGAATTTGTCAACTCGTGTCCATAGAAACAGAGGTGCTTCAATCACATAGCAACCAGCTTTTAAAATATTTGACTATGGATTTAGCTTAGTGTGCTCCTTTTATTTGTCTTCTATTTATAAGGAAGCAAGTAATAAGACCCCTTCTGCTAATTTTTTCTCGATTAGCATTTTGTAAATAGAAGACTAAGCTTTTATACAATAATTTACTGTACAGATATACAGAAAGTAATGTGAATGGAACACATCAATTTTTACTTTCTCTATACACACTAAGTACATAGTGTATAGAGAAGGTATTGCACTCCACTCAAAAATTCGATACTGAGATTTCACCGAAAATATATGTTTTAGGGTCCCCTTTATCTAAAAATGAGCATTTTCAGAGAAAGGTCCGTGTGTGTGTATGTCTGTCTGAGTGTTTGTGGACAGCATAGTTCAAAAACCAAAAAACTTGGCATTTAAGCTTGGTACCTTCCAAAGATGCTACACGAAGATTTTCAAGAAAATCCCCCCAACCCCAACTACCCGTTACATAGAACGCTTTTCGAAAATTTTGATTTTCTCAAAATGGCTCTAACGATTTTGATTAAAATATCGTATATTAAAGATATTTACCGACAAATAATATGTATATCTCGAATTTTCTGGGAATAGCCTCTGAAGACTACTTTATTCTGGATGAATTTTGCGTATCTGCTAAACCGTAAGAAATAGACAAAGGCTTACCACACAAAAAATGTAGAACACATTAAAACACACAATTTATGTTACATACATTTTTGCGAGGAGTTGGTGCTTTTTGAGATATTCCTTGTTTTTGGTTTCAGCTTTGAAAAACTGTACTTTTCTCATACAGGAATTTGTCAACTCGGGTCCATACAAATAAAGGAACATCAGTCACATAGCAACCAGCTTTTGAATATCACTTTAACCTATGGTACTTCCTTATTTCGCTTCTACTTACAAGGAAGCAAGTAATAAGACTATTTCTGCAAATTTTTTCTCGATTAACATGAAGAATAAGCTTATTAAAAATAATTTGTTACACAGAAGTAGAGAAAATCATGTGAATGGAACACATCAGATTTTTTTATTCAAGCGTGTGTATGTATGTTCCTTATAAGCATTTACACCGTTGCACTATTTCAACCTAACTTGGTATACCTTTGATACAAGCTTAGAATTCAATATTTCGCATCATTTCACACAGTTACTTAATTAATGTGAGCCCTACAAAAACTCACAGACGATAACCGTAATAACTAAAATCGCCAACATAAGAGTATTTACTTAGGCTTTCACAGTCGCATAAAATAATTATGGAACGATGTATACACATATGATTCGTTAATCGCCGCTATCAGATTGACCGTGGAGTAACACAACCAAATAAATATCACACCAATGGAAGCCTGTGGATATGATTGCGCAAATGTAAGGGAGCTACAATCCTTGGTTGAAAAACTAACATTTCGAAACCGAGCGGTTACGCCTGTCTGTGGCGCATATTCGGGAGGATCTGGGTTCAAATACAGTAGGCCGACCAATCTGGTTGTATTTTTTTTTCGTGGTTTTTCTCAGTCGTTTTTCGTTTTCTCAGTCGAATACTTAATATCATGACCCAAAGTTCTACCTTCAATATAAAACATACGGCAATTGCGACTGCACTGCCATCTAACCGCAGAGTAAAAGTTAGTGCCGCTCCTACACCCATCTGTCTGTCACGGAGTAACTACTAACCTCGCCATCTGACTATGAATGGTAAAACAGGCAGGCAGACTGGAAGAACATTCTGATACCATCTGCTTCGTGCTATGTCACTAAGTGGTTAGCGCGACGTAAAAGAAATATGGTTAAAGAAAACGTTTAGAAACATATTATAATATCAAATCAAACTTATTCTCACTTATTTTCATATCTTTACTTATTGTGTACTGATACAAGATAACACAAAGAGATTCAATATAATCGCAAGACTCTATGTTGCTCAAACATACTTAATAAAACAGTAGTACGAATTTAAAATCTACATATTTGCGACCATACGCCGATGTTCGGATATTCACTCATTATAAGGTGTAGTTTGTTTCTTTTTGTAAACAAAGGGTTTCTTTCTTTAAGAGAAGTTGATGAAGGTCTTATAACAATAAAAACAAACATTCATACTTGTATAAAACTGATAGTAAATGTGCATAACAGCAACAAACTAGAGGAAGTGATACTTTTTATTTTCTGTCTGTTGTACGTTAATTTTGGCATTTATTGTGCTTCTGAATTTTCTTAGTACTTTTTGTACATTGATTTATATCGACTTTACATAAATTTATTTTTACTTTCTCTACATTTACTATGTTGATAGTGTATGGAGAAGGTATTGCACTCCACCAAAAAATTCGATACCGAGATTTTACCGGAAATATATGTTTTAGGGTCCCCTATATAAAAAAAAAACATTTTCACAAAAAGGTCCGTGTGTCTCTGAAAAATGGCTCTAACGATTTTGATTAAAACGTCGTATATTAAAGATATTTACCTCACAAATAAAATGTATATTTTGAATAGCCTCTGAAGACTACTTTATCCTGTGCCAATTTTACGGAATTTTGCACAACTGCTAAACCGTAAGAGTGAACAAAAACTTACTGCACAAAAAAATGTAGAGTACGTTAAAACACACAATTTATGTTATATACATTTTTTTCGTGGAGTTCATCGTTTTTGAGACATTTCTTGTTTTGGGTTTCTGCTAGGAAAAACTTATACTTTTCTCATACAGGAATTTGTCAACTGCTCTCCATACAAACAAAGGAACTTCAGTCACATAGCAACCAGCTTTTGACTACCACTTTAACCTCTAGTACTCTCTTATTTCGCTTCTACTTACAAGGAAGCAAGTAATAAGACTATTTCTGCTAATGTTTTCTGATTAGCATGAAGTAAATAGAAGTATAAGCTTTTTAACAACAATGTGTTGCAGAGATGTAGAGAAAGTCATGCGAATGGAACACATCAGCTTTTTTTAAACTAACATTTTCTCAATAACATTTCGAGGAAGCTCCAAAGAGAAATCGTTATTATAAATGGCTATTGGTGGCTGGTAAATAGTGCTTAGCGTTGTATTTTCTCATTATTTTTACTTTCTCTACACGTTATATATACTTAGTGTATAGAGAAGGTATTGTAATGCACCCAAAAATTCAATACCGGGATTTCACTGGACATACATGTTCTGAGACCCCCTGAATCCAAAATAAAGCATTTTTAGAAAAATGTCCGTGTGTGTCTGTGAGCAGCATGCTCTTAAACGAAAAGTCCGTTATAAACCAAACTTGGTATTTAGGTTTGGTATCTTCCAAGGATGTGACGTGAAGATTTTGAAGAAAATTCCCCACCCCTAACTACCCTTTACTCGGAAAATTTTTTGAAAACTTTGTTTTTCTTAAAAATTGTTCTAACAATTTTGATTAAAGTCTCGTATATTAAAGCTATTTATGTCCGAAATAAAATGTATATCTCGAATTTTTTGGGAATAGCCTTTGAAGACCTCTTTATTCTGGATGCATTTTGCCGAATTTTGCTTAACTGGAAAACCGTAACGATAGAAAAAAACTCCTTGCACAAAAAATGTACATCACGTCAAAACACACAATTTATGTCCTTTACATTTTTGTTGTGGAGGTAATCGTTTCCGAGATATTCCTTGTTATTGGTTTCAATTGCGAAGTACTTAAACTTTTCTCAGACAGGAAGTGTCCGTTTTTATTTTGTTCTACTCCTGGCCAAGCAAAGAAGCGATTTGCAACGACAATCGCTTAGCGATAGCTTTTAAAACATTTGACAATCACTTTAGCATTGCGCATTCCCTTATTCCCTTTTAATTATAAGGAACTAAGTAATAACATTCTGCTAACATTTATCTCGATTAGCATTGTGTACAAAGAAGAATAATCTTTTGTAGGAGGTTTGTAGAACAGGTAGAGAAAGTCATGTAAATGTAATACATTAATTTTTTTTTTTCATGGTGTCATTGGACTTAATTAACTCTTCATTTCAGTGTATTGTAATAAATGTTAATGCGCTCAAAGAAACGTAAAGCTAGTGGGTAAAGTAACATAGGGACAGGCCACGGACAGTGCCAGATGTTTCAGCTAGTAAGCAATAAATATTATGGATACAGTTAAAATGTAATTTCTATCTTTAAAAAATGATATTTTTGACATCATCCTTTAAACATCTGTAATCATGCACTAGGAGTTCGAACGACGCTGGGCGCCTTTTGCTGCACGCTAACTCTTCTCATGGGCCTGGGCAATACAGTGATATAATGATACCTTCATTGGCCTTTACCGCTAACAAAATATTACATTACGTTACACCAATCCAAGCTATTAGCGTTCAGCGATAAACATTTTCCTATTATGGGCAATTCATATCGATTACTAGAGGATCCAAAAACACCTACACCGTATTATCTGAGTTGATGACTATTACCAGGAACTCTAACGAGCCAGAGAGTCAAATACTGAATACTCTTCTGTTGCACATTCACAGAACTCTCTCTACCCAGACTTATACTACAACAAAGCGTATTCTTCTCTATTCTAACTTATTGTATATTAATGTTATATTATCTATGTTTAATAATCCTTTTGCTGCTTTTAGTTTCTTTTTTGATTGCTATACAATGAAAGCTGTTGACATTTCTCTGTCCTTGTTGGCAGCCCAAAAATATATAAATATATAAATAATATATAACGTTAATCGAGATAAGCATCTTTATTACACACTTCCTTGCAGATACAACGGAATTAGGGGAATACAGTAGGCTTAAACAATAATCAAATCCTTAAAAAAAGCAGACCGCTATGATGGTTTAAAATTCCGTTCTCTTTACTTGACCATCAGAAAAAAAAAAAAAAAGAAGAAAAAAAAACGAATACCTATTTGAGAAAAGTATGGGAAAATTAAAGGAAAAAAAAGAAATTTTTGGAAATGGTAAACGCTATAGAAAAAATCTGATTATGTCCCATTTCTTACAAAATATTATTTTATCTATATCATGCAAATCCTGATAAACATTAGCTTGCTGCTTTGTAACGAGAAGAGAAATAAGGGAATGCACTTGGTTAATACAGTTGGGAGAGAAAGTCATGTGAATGAAACACAACACATATTTTCTCATACAAAGAGCATGGAATGTGATGCAGCTTACTTTAAAAAAAATCTGAATTGCGAAAACCCAATGTTAAATGCTAATGAAGGGACGTAGTCAGAAGAATAAGCTATTGTAGAGGAGTGAGTTGAGAAAGCGATGTGAATGAAAAGCATAAGATTTTTCTTTATAATCATCAATTTCAAGTTGCATTAGGCCTTGTCGACGTATATAGGGACAATAACAATGGTTTCTTGATGGAATTTCTAATTCACGAGTTCGTCACTTAAGTACATGGTAACAAGGTGCTCATAGATGGCACTGTAAGACGAAATCACAACTTGCGGACGTGAAATAGGAATTTAGCACAGGGACCCAAGTATATGATTCTTTTACGTGCAAATAAACATTACACGAGATCGACGGTTTTACTTCACTTCCAAAGGAAGCCATGCTAAGGATTTTTACCCCCGAAAAAGTCCATCCACCTCAGCAGAGTTTATTGGAGGCTAGCATGGTAATCACATCACGCAAAATGACTTTCTGTATAAAAATCTGATATGTTCCATTCACATGACTTTCTCTACATCTTTGCAAAAAAGTATTGTTAAAAAGTTATGCTTCTATTTACTTCATGCTAATCGACAAAAAATTAGCAGAAATAGTCGTATTACTTGCTTCCTTGTAAGAGAAATAAGAGAGTACCATAGGTTAAAGTCATAGTCAAAAGCTGATTGCTATGTGACTGAAGTTCCCTTATTTGTATAGACAGGAGTTGACAAATTCCTGTATGAGAAAAGTTAAGCTTTTCAAAACTGAAACCAAAAACAAGGAATATCTCAAAAACGTCCAACTCCAAGAAAAAAATTATATAACATAAATTGTGAGTTTTAATGTGCTCAACATTTTTGTGTGGCAATGTTTTGTCTAGCTCTTACAGTTTAGCAGTTATGCAAAATTCGGCAAAATTCATCCAGAATAAAGTAGTCTTAAGGCTATTGCCAGAAAATTCAAGATATATATTTTATTTGTCAAACAAATACATATCTTTAATATGCGATGTTTTAATCAAAATCGTTAGAGCCATTTTTAAGAAAATCAAAAATTTCGAAAAAAGTTCCAAGTAAAGGGTAGTTTGGGGTTAGGAGATTTTTCTCAAAGTCTTCGTGTCGCATCCCTGGAGGATACTAAACTTAAATACCAATTCAGGTATTTTACCGACACATGGACACACTGACACACGGACACACACACGGACCTTTTTCTGAAAATACTTTTTCACTATATACATAGTGTATAGAGAAGGTGATGCATTGCACCCAAATATTCGATACCGAGATTTCACCGAAAATATATGTTTTGAGACCCCCTGAATCCAAAAAATTAATTTCTACAAAAATGTCCGTGTATGCGTGTGTATGTGTGTGTGTCTGTCTGTCTGTCTGTCTGTCTGTGTCTGGGCAGAATAGCTCAAAAACAAAAAGACCGTTAAATACCAAACTTGGTATTTAAGTTTGGTATCGTCCAAGGATGCGACACGAAGATTTAAAAAAAAAATCCCCCTACCCCAAACTACCCTTTACATGGAAAAAATTTTGAAAATGTTGATTTTCTTAAAACTGGCTCTAACGATTTAGATTAAAATATCGTATATTAAATATACGATATTTACACGACAAATAAAAGGTATATTTCGAATTTTCTGGGAATAGTCCCTGAAGACCACTTTATTCCGAATGAATTTTACGGAATTTTGCATAACTGTTAAACCGTAAGAGATGGACGAAAACTTAAAACACACAAAATGTAGAGCACGTTAAAAAACATAATTATGTTATATATATATATTTTTTTTTTTGGTGAAGTTGGTTGTTTTCGTGATATTCCTTGTTTTAGCTTCACCTTAGAAAAACTTACTTTTCTCATATAGGAATTTGTTAACTCCTGTGATACAAAGAAAGGAACTTCAGTTACATAGCAACCAGCATTAGACTATCACTTTAACCTATGGTACTCTCTTATTTCGCTTCCACTTACAAGGAAGCAAGAAATAAGGTTATTTCTGCTAATTTCTTCTCGATTAGATAAAGTAAATTCAATAATTTGTATCAGAGATGTAGAGAAAGTCATGTGAATGGAACACATAAGATTTTTTTGATACAGATGAAATCTCGGTATCGAATTTTTTGGTGGAGTGCAGCATCTTCTCTATACACTATGTACATAGTACGTGTAGAGAAAGTAAAAATCAGTTAATGATTTGACTAGAGAATGTGCATGAACGACTTCAAAAGAACTGACTGAAAACTTCATCGCGTGAAATTTGAGTAATTAAACGTGCTGAGAAAGAATATTAGCGCAACCTTTCCAATCCAAACAATTTTTACTTTCTCTTGCCCCGTATGTACAATGTACATAGGGATAGAGAAGTATTGCATTCCACCCAAAAATTCGATGTCGAGATTTCACCGGAAATACATGTTTTAGCACCCCCTGAATCCAAAAAAATCATTTCCAGAAAAAGGTCCGTGTGTGTGTGTGTGTGTGTGTGTGTGTGTGTGTGTCTGCGTCCGTGGGTCCGTGTGTCCGTGTGTCTGTGAACACGATAACTCAAAAACGAAAAGTAGCTAAAATACCAAACTTGGTATTTAAGTTCAGTATCTTCCAGGAATGCGACACGAAGATTTTGAGAAAAATCCCCCCACCCCAAACTACCCTTTACATGGAACTTTTTTGGAAAATTTCGATTTACTTAAAAATGGCTCAACGATTTTGATTAAAATATCGTATATTAAAGATATTTACCTGATAAATAAAATGTATATCTTGAATTTTCTGGGAATAGCTTCTAAGGACCTGTTTATTCTGGATGAATTTTGTTTAATTTGGAATAACTAATAAACCGTAAGGAATAGACAAAAGCTTACTCAACAATTCATCACACAGCAAAATACTACTTAAATACTTAAAACTAACAAATATGTATAATGAAATATAATATTATTCATGAAATTGTATTTACCAATGTCAATTTTTTGTAAATGGTACCATTAAAAAATGTTGTCGCGATATGACTACTTTGTAAGTTAAAGCGACATAAAATAAATAAATTAAAAAAAAATAAGAACATTGTGCAGAATACGTCGATTAACAAGGTGCAGAAAGAAGAATAGTCTTATGTAAGAAGTTTGTAGAACGGCTAGAGAAAGTCATCAGATTTTTCCCGTTGCATATATTTAAAGGTAAACGCACACAATATCAAAAGAGAAAATTAATTTGAAATTACGGTTTTAAATGTATCTACTGCACACAACGATACATACATACTTCCTGAGTCTGTGGGGGTAGGTAATAATTCCGGCTAAAGAAAACTTCCCCGTCCCAGCCGGGAAACGAACCCGGGACCTCCGGGTGAGAAGTCAGCTCGCTGACCTCTCGACCATGGAGCCAGTCCATTTTACGTTTTGTTGAACTTGTATTTTTTTTTTATTGCGTCTTTTGTTAGAATATAAACTATAGATTTTGTTGCTTAATAACTACAAAGTAAAGCACCATATATTCGTAGTTTAATTCCTTTAACCTGGTTTTGGTCATATCGGACGATGAGTGAAATTAATTAAATGATACTCAAATGATCTCGGGATCCATGGAGCTTAAAGCTACTCGACATTCGTCTTCTCAGGATAAGGGAAATCCCCGAAAAAAAACCTTATCCGGGCGCCTTTTGAATGTGAGGCAACTGATCATTATTATAATATTAGATAAAGAATTATAAACTTTCGTTACAGCAGTTTCTCTACCCACCAATAAGCAGTTGACCTCCGTAGTGTAATGATTAAGTGTTGTTAATGGAACCAATGTTTTGATTTGTTTCTAAAAGTTTAAATTTTTCGGCGAAAAAAATTTACTGGAAGGAAGGGCCTTTGTTTAATTTTACTTAATTCACCCCTCATAAACTAATCCAATTTACCCAAGGTCACGGGTTTGAACCCGGGGGAGGACGATGGACTTTTTTCTTAGCATGACTTTCTTCGGAAGGGAAGTGAAGCCGTTGGTCACGTGTTGTAGATTTATGGCACATAAAAGAACCTCAAGCCTAATAGAGAGGCCTCTGAGAAAAATTAAACGGTCTTTCACGCTCAATATAGAATGGGACGCTGAGAACCACAGAAGTTAAAAATCTTATGTGCTTCATTTACATGAATTTCTCTACATCTCTGCAACAAATTATTGTTAAAAAGTTTATTCTTCTATTTACTTCATGGTTACCATGCTGACTTCATATACCCAAGGTCACGGGTTCAAACACGGCGCAGGACGATGGATTTTTTCGGGCGTAAAAATCCTTAGCATGGCTTCCTTCGGAAGGGAAGTAAAGCCGTTGGTCCCGTGTCGTAGGATTACGGCACGTAAAAGAACCTCAAGTCTGGTAGAGAGGCCTCTGAGCAAAGCTAAGCGGTCTTTCACGCCCAGTATAGAATAGGACGCTGAGAACCACAGTAGTTAAAGAGCGTCCATAAATAACACGCCATTTACATTTGCTTCATGCTAATCGAGAAAAAGTTAGCAAAAATAATCGTATTACTTGCTTCCTTGTAAGTAGACGCAAAATAAGGGAGTACCATACGTTAAAGTGATAGTCAAAAGTAGGTTGATATGTGACTGAAGTTCTTTTGATTGTATGGACAGGAGTTGACACATTCCTGTATGAGAAAATTATGTTCTTTAAAGCTGAAACCAATAACAAGGAATATCTCAAAACCGACCAAATCCATGAAAAAATGTATGTGATATAAATTGTGTGTTTTATCGTGATTTACATTTTTTTAAGTAAGTTTTTGCCTATCTCTTACGGTTTACCAGTTATGCAAAATTAGATAAAAAGCATCTAGAATAAAGAGGTATTTTGAGGCTATTCCCAGAAAATTAATAATATACATTTTATTTGTCATGTAAATATCTTTAATATACGATATTTTAATCAAAATCATTAGAGCCATTTTTTAGAAAATCAAAATGTTCGAAAAAAGTTCCATGTAAAGAGTAGTTTGGGGCGGGGGCATTTTTCTCAAAATCTTCGTGTCGCATCCCTGGAAGATATTAAACTTAAATACCATGTTTGGTATTTTACCGACTTTTCGTTTTTGAGTCATCGTGTTCACAGACACACGGACCTTTTTCTGAAAATACTTTTTTTTGATACAGGGGTCCCTAAAACATATATTTCCGGTGAAATCTCGATTTTGTAGTGGAGTGCAATACATTCTCTATACACTATATGCATAGCACCTATAGAGAAAGTAAAAAGCGCCAATAAATAAAACCCCATTTCCATTTTCCCTCTAATAAGAGAAAGGATGCACTCCAAAACAAGGCAGGCCACAGTTTGTGAACCTTTGCACTGAAGCGGAGATCCGGCTGAAGACGCGTGTATCACGAGTGACAACGTTTGACTAATGGCACAAGGGCGTAATGGCATTAACTTAGTTTTAAAAGTGGAGTCCACCCTGAATTTATCAGAGACCCGTGAACAAGAGGAACAGAGATCGATCGCTTTAACGTCTGAAGAGATGGTCCACATCTCAAGTGTACCTAGGTATATCAGACGTTTATTTTCACTTTCTCTATAATATATAGTATGTAGAAAAATATTGTATTCCACGCAAAAATTCGTTTTAGTAATCGGCTTACCCTTCCACTAGCTAGAATTGATACCCCCCCAAGCGAATGCCTAGGGGTCAGAAGCCCGACAGGGAGCCAACGGCACGAAACCACACAACGGGGAACCTGGAACAAGTGGTCAGCTCATTATCAGGCGTGAGAATGAGGTCGATGATATGAAATGCAAGCGAAGACTGTCTCCGTGGTCGAGTGGTCAGCGAGCTGACTTCTCACCCGGAGGTCCCGGGTTCGATTCCCGGCTGGGGCGAGGAATTATTCCCTATCCCCCATAGAGTCTGGAAGTATGAATGTGAGAGTGAATGTGCGTGTGTTTAGTAATATATAAAGTTTAACCTAATGTTCTGAACCTACAGTCAAAGCCCCCGATATGACCATTGATGTTAAAGGGGGCTATACAAATGAAGAAAAAAAAAAAAATGCAAGCGAAATGGATGATACGTAAAGTGATGAATTGTTGGAATGAGTGGCGGGGGAACCCGGAAGACCCGGAGAAAACCCGTCCAGGAGGCCGCTTAGGATAGAACCTGGGCGGCCTAGATGGGAGACGAGTGGTCCACCCCACCCAAAGATTACCTATCAAAATGTTTTAAAATACCCCGAATAAAAATCTGATGTGTTCCATGTTTTCAATCTGTTCTGCAAACAAACTATGCATAATAATATTGATTTAATTGTTTATTTTTTCACACAAGCCGTGTGTAGGACAGGATAGGTAGAGTCAGACTGAAAACCATCCAACTCCTGTCCTACACACGGCTTGTGTGAAAAAAATCAATTAAATCGATACCATATGACTATAATAGTCAGCTATGCTATGAATCCTGGGACTTAAAGTACTTGCAACATTGTAAGTCGCCATTGGGGTTGTCATCTCAAAATAATTTGAGATCACCTTGTGGTTTACCAGGAAACATGCGAGTCTGTTAAGAAATTCAATCCAATGCCGGCATGTTGCCATGGTAGCTCAGTGGAAGAGCAACCGGGAGATCCGTGGTTCAAATCCCGGCTATGTCATTGAATTTTTCAGTCTAACCCTACCTATACATAATAAGTTTATTCTTTCATCTACTAAACAAGCTCAACGTTACTACAAATGGGTTTATTACTTAGTTCCTTAAAAGCAGAAGGGAGTACATTAGGCTAACGGGACATTAAATATTTTAAAAGCTCTAGCTTTCATTGAAATTCCATTCTCTTTCCACGGCCAGTAGTAAAATGAAAGAGGTATAAAATGGTCAAGAACTTCCCGTTTTAGAAAATGTAAGTATTTTAAATTAAAGCCAATAACAGGAAATATCTCAGAAAGATTTAGCTTTATAAATATATAATCAGAATAGCTTATTTGGTAAAAAGTGGTTAAATAGATCTAAGTTTTTGTGGCGTAACTTTCTGTTCATCTCTTACGTGTATCAATTATGCAAAAATCAGCAGCTATTTCCAATATTTCCAAGATATGCATTTAATTGCCATATAAGAATATTTAAATCGGTGTTTTCATCAAAGTCTTTAGAGAAAATTTTAAGAAAATCATAATTTTCGAAAATTTGTCCGTAGTTATGGGTGGTGGGATTTCCTTGAAGGTCTTCGTGTCGCATCCTTGGAAGGTGAACTTAAATACCAAGTTCCTACACATGCGTGCTCGGAGCTTTTTCATTCAGGGGTTGCCAAAACATATCGTAGCAAAACCTCTCTGTTATTTCTACAACACATAAATAAATAAATAAAAATCTGCTCACAAAATAAATGTATTTCTAGCAATGCTCCTTCCAAAGGTGGCTGTAGCTACTATTGAAACTGCTGCACGAAATACATTCCCAGTTGAAACTAAACTCTAGGCAGGACTCGTTCTCCTTTTTTATATATATCGATCACGTGGCAGGAAACTTCATCATCAAAGAATGTCCCGACACAACACGAGTCGATTAACACAGGTATAGCAATCGCAGTTTCGATGCGAAAAGAACTTGACAGCACACGTGTCCACTAACGCAGGTGTAACATTGGATGGCAACAATCAGATATGGCAAACGAAGCAAGAGACACACACACACACAGTCGCCCTCCGTGGTGTAATAGTTACCATGCTAACTCCATATACCCAAGAACGCGGGTTCAAACCCGGTGGAGGACGATAAAAAAACACACACACACACAGAGGAAGTAATCACAATATTTTCGCTCCACTCTCGGTATCGAATTTTTGGGTAGAATGCAATACTTCTCTACTTAATCATTCACATTAGAGAATTTAATGCGTTTTCGTAAGAGAGTTTTTATATTCATTAATACATGACAGGAGGTAGAGAACATATCAGATACTGCTTTTTCGCATACGTACGTTACCTCGAGCATCCAGTATCCAATCCCGAAATCGATGTTACTGTAATCGAGAAACAAAGTGAATATCGACACAGAAACGTTCATCAGGCCCGAAACATGGTATTTCTCATCTCCTGCAGGGAACCTTATTACCATATACCCTTAAGGCACCGCACCAGAGGGGTGTAGAATTGTACTTGAGCTTAGTGCAAAAAGATTAAAGTTTCTCTCTCTGTTCACACTCGTGGGCTGATTTGTGCGTGACGTCATCAGCAGAATCTCCTCTGCCTCGAGATTTATACGAGATTTTGTTCTTCCGGGCGGATGACCCGTCCCTTTGCAGAGAAACAACAGGACCACGACGGGTTTGAATTTCCTGTAGCTCTTTCCTTTAAAGGTAGAACAGAAACTTGGTTATTTATGTATGCAAGGAAACTAACGTCAGGGTTTATGGCCCTAAAAGTGATCTATAAACTGGTTTAAACTTAGAAACCACGTAATGTCTATGGTTTGTTAAGTTAAGGGGACAGCCAAGTGAGAATTCTAAATTACATTTTGCGTTTTCAAATGTATTATACTTATTGCTTTTACTTATGGTATTATATTAGCTATTCATTTGATTATCTATTCAAAACTTCTGCTTTAATAATCTTTTTGACTAACATTTAAGTGTTTGATATAACATCTCATGGCGGAACAGTTTTCATGTTTCACATACCGTACATACAAATAAAATTAGTCTGGATTTTGCTCTATAATTAAACATAAAGTTTCAGAAAATTTTGGTATCTGCATATTTAAATTTTAAATATATATATATATATATATTACTTTCTCTAGCGCATATGTACAACGCACATAGTTGATAGAGAAGGTATGCATTTCATTAAAAAATTCTATAGGTACCGAGATTTCAACAAAAATGTATCTTTTGAGGTCCCCATTTTTATAAACAGGTCCGCGTGTGTACAGTATTTAAAAATCTGATATGTTCCATTCACATGACTTTCTCTATATCACCGCAATAAATTATTCTATTTACTTCATCTAATGGAGCAAAAATTAGCAGAAATAGTCTTATTACTTGCTTCCTTGTTAGTAGAAGCGAAATAAGGGAGTACCATAAGTTAAAGTGATAGTCAAAAGCTGGTTGCTATGTGACTGAATTTCCTTTGTTTGTATGGACAGGAGTTCACAAAGTCCTGTATGAGAAAAACATAAGTTTTTATAGCTGAAACCAAAAAGAAGGAATAATTCCCAAGCGACCGCATGTGAGATTTGTGGTGGACAAAGTGGCCCAGGGGCGGGTTTTCTCCGGGTTCTCTGGTTTCCCCCGCCATCGCATTCCATCGATGCTCCATTTTCATTCATGTATCATTAGTGTCATCGCCTGCGGTGCCACAAGTAGTTAAAGCGGACGTTAAACACTATCAAAAAAAAATGAAAATAGGTTATGTAAAAGGGCCGCTAAGGCTATTCGCCAATGCTATAATGAAACAAAAAGCAGTTTTAAAATAAATAAAGGTCTGGATTATTTACTTAACCTAAAAGGCCAGTGTGACAGTTAAACAAGATGATGTAATGAATATAGGATATATAACAACGTGCTGAGGATATTCACCAGTATTATTATGGGGGGGGAAGAAAAATGTACTTGCCTCAACTAGCCATTCTGTGGCATTAAAGTAAGAAGTCCATGTAACAATTGCAAAAATACGTTATAGAGCTTGTCAATACAAATATAACACACGAAGGAGTTTTTTATGATATGCCTCTCAATAAATACAATTGCGCATCAAACAGGCGGCACTAAAGGTAGTTACACAGAGATGGAGACGGTTACACATCTATGGAAGCCTTGATATTTTGTCTGCTAGCTTGTTTGTCAAGGTTAAAAAAACACAGATATTGAAGTCATTAGCACATCGATATGAATTATTGTTATTTATCACAGAGTTCTTGTTGGGATGAATTCTTATGCTCTGGTTTAATTGATTTTCTTTTCTTCGTCGTTGGAAATTGAACACAGACGCTGTTTTTTTTTTCCGCATGATTAGTAGTATATAATTATGTTATCATAATTAGATCATATTTACACCTGTGTACAACAAATATATTAAAATTCGCCCTTAAAAGATTAACTTGTAGTGTTACATGTATTAAATGAACACCAATTCCATTCTCCGGTGCAAATACCACACTCGTACATCGATAGTCTTCTAGCAGTTGTTGATATTCACGCATCTCATTGTTACAGGCAACGAAATATTGCGGTTTATAACTAACGAGTTTGAACAAGTGACTAATTCATGTTCCAGCTGTCTCTCTCGGGACATTCGCAAAATTGAACGTGTAGCATTGTCCAACTGTGCCTTCCATGAATAACATGCAAATTTGCAAGAACCGAACACCTCCAGCAATTTGATTCTTCACGAGTATATAAGAGTCGCTTGAGGCGACAGCGCAGAGCCGCCGCCTCAGTTCAGTGCCGTGCTACGGGGGGTCCCTCGGGACCTTTCCACCCAGCATCTGCGCGGTGGCCTTCTGCGACCAACGCCGTTGCTACGAGTGGAGTTACAGGACCAGGCTGACCATGTCGTCAGGATTGCCCTTATTAGGACGATTCCTGGTCGTCGAGGCTAACAGACAGGAACGCCACCGGCCCTCATCGCCGCGGTGCCTCTACTATGGTACCACCACCGACGAGTGCACTGGGCACGATCTCCCCCGTCGCCGCCGGTTCTTTGCCACCTGCTGCAGCACAGGACACTTCACCTGGCAAGCCCAGTGCTCACTTTACCCCAGGAGCAGGCCACCACTATCACGTCGGCGCTCGTTTAGCTGCCCTTGAAGACCTGTGCAGTGGCTTCACAGAGAAACTGCAGGACCTTCAACCTGTCACCACCGCCGCCATCTCCACACCTCAGTTCACCTTCGCTGAGCTGTCCAACCGGATAGCCAGTATCCAGGGGCAGCTTCTACAGGACCTCCAGTCGCAGCAGCGGTTCCTCTCCAGGGGCCAATCACTCAACGGGGCTGCTCCAAGAACCATCACTGAGTCTTGGCTTCAACGCTCAAGACAGCCACGACTGGAGAAGAACAGTAACCAACATTAACTCCATTTCTCTTCCAGAATCCTCCGCGGTGACAGTCTGGGCCTCGGTCAATACGCGGGTGCAATCATGCGGTACCACCTCTCCTTACTTCCTTCTAATATCGGTGGAGGGATTTTTAGTCGGTATGCCCACATGGGAGACCCCGACATCCGGGCTTGCCCGGGGCAGTCCTTAAGGTGGATTTTTCCCCTCCACTCCAAAAAAAAAAAAAAAATACTAGTGGGGAGGTGTGAAGCTACACACAGGGTGACAAAATAAGGCACACTAGCAACACGCAATAACGTCGAATTACAAGGAATAATAATTTTGTCCTCGAATGTCTTCATACTTAAGGTAGAGGAAGCATGTACTAAAAAAAATCTGATGTGCACCATTCACACAACTTTCTCTGCAACAAATTATTGTTAAAAAGCTTACACTTCTATTTACTTCATGCTAATCAGAAAAAATATTAGAAATAGCCTTATAACTTGCTTCATTGTAAGTAGAAGTGAAATAAGGGAGTACCATAGGTTAAAGTGATAGTCATAAGCTGGTTGCTATGTCGCTGCAGTTCCTTTGTTTGTATGAACAGCAGTTGACAGATTCCTTTATGAGGAAGGTACAAACTTTTCAAAGCTGAAACAAAAAACAAGGTATGTATCAAAAACGATGAACTCCACGAAAAAAATGAATATAACATAAAGTGTATTTTAACGTGCTCTACATTTTTCGTGCTGCAAGTTTTTGTCCATCTCTTACGGTTTAACAGTTATTCAAAACTCTGTAAAATTCATCCAGGATAAAGTATTCCTCAGAGGATATTCCCAGAAAATTCAAGATATGCATTTAATTTGTCCAATAAATAGCAAAATTCTGCAAAATTCATCCAGAATAAAGAGGCCTTCAGAGGCTATTCCCACAAAATTCAAGATATAAATTTTATTTGATAGGTAAACATTTTGAATATACGGGGTTTTAATCAAAATCGTTACAGTCAATTTTGAAAAACTAAAAATTTTCGAAAAGTTTTCCCTGAAGGGGATTTTCTTGAAAATCGTGTCGCATTCTTAGAAGCTACTAAATCTAAATACCAAGTTTGGTATTTAACGGTCTTTTCATTTTTGAGCTTTGCTGTCCACAGACAGACGGAATTTTTTCTAAAAATGCTCTTTTTGGATTCATGGGACAACAAAACTTATTTCCGGTGAAATCTCGACATCGAAAATTCTCTATCCACGTGTACATTTTACATGCGGGATAGAGAAAGTAAAAGGGTCCGTATATGTGAGACTTTGGACAGCATAACTCAAAACCGAAAAGACTGATAAATACCAAACTTGGTATTTAAGTTCAGTATCTTCCAAGAATGGGACTCGAAGTTTTTTCACAAAAAACCACCCACCTTAGATTACCCTTGACATGGAAATGTTCTTTAATTTTTTATTTTCTCAAAAATGGCACTAACGATATTGATTAAAATACGCTATATTAAAGATATTTACATAATATGTATGTTTTGAATTTTCTGGGAATTTGCAGAATTAAACCATTAAGAGATAGACAAAAACTTATTCCACAAAAAATGTAGATGTCATTAAAATATATAATTTATGACATACGTGTTTTTCTTGTATAGTTGGCCGTTTTCGAGATATTCCTTGTCATTAGTTTCAACTTGAAAGCTACCTCAACTTTTCTAAGCGAATCGCTTTCAATTGTTTCACATAGCCACCGGCTTTTAAAAGATTTGACTGTTGCTCTGGCATAACGTGTTCCCTTAACTAGGAAGGATGTAGTAACACAATTCTGCTGTTTATCTCGATTAGCATGAGGTAGATAGAAGAGTGAGCTTTTTTACTTCCTCTACACGTACCTTGTGTATAGTGTATAGAGAAGGTATTGTAATGCACCCAAAAATTCAATACCGAGATTTCAACGTAAATAAATGTTTTGAGACCCGCTGAATCAAAAAAAAATCATTTTTAGAAAAATGCCCACATGTGTGTGTGTGTGTCTGTGTGTGTGTGTGGGCAGCATAGCTCAAAAACGAAAAGACCGTTAAAAACCAAACTTGGTATTTAAGTTGGTATCTTCCAAGGATGCGACACTAAGCTTTTCAAGAAAAACCCCCCACCCCCAACTACCCTCTACATGGAAAAAATTTCGAACATTTTGATTTTCTTAAAAATGGCTCTTAAGAATTTGATTAAAATCCCTTGTATTTAAGATATTTTACTTGCCAAATAAAATGCATATCTTGAATTTTCTGGGAAAATAAAGACTTCTTTATTCAGGATTATTTTTATTGAATTTTCTATAATTGGTAAGCCGTAAGAGATAGACAAAACCTCACTACACAAAAATGTAGACGAGGATAAAACTCACAATTTATGTGATTCACATTTTTTTCGTGTTGCTGATCGTTTGTGAGCTTTTCCTTTTTTTAATTCACCTTTGTAAAACTTATTGTTTTCTCACACAGGAATTTGTCAACTCCTGTCCATACAAACAAAGGAACTTTAGTCACATAGCAACCAGTTTTTGACTTCATTTTAACCTATGATACTCCCTTATTTCACTTCTACTTACAAGGAGGCAAGTAATTAGACTATTTCTGCTATTTTTTCTCGATTAGCATGAAATAAATAGAAGCATATGCTTTTTAACAATAATTTGTTGCAGAGATGTAGAGAAAGTCATGTGAATGGAACACATGAGATTTTTCTGAAAGTCCTCTCATGCACTCTGATATTTGGGTTCTTGAAAAGAAAACCTTAACATATTTTGGGTGCATGTAGAGAATATTCGACAAATTTGACAGGAAGGAAGGGCAACTTAATGTTTGTGTTACTGCTCTGGAACCGAGAATTTCTAATGAAGTTTGAACATGCATCAACAAAAGGACAACTTCTACAGAAAGTTTCAAGATGCTCCACTCTCTGGGTTTTATTGAAACGGATAGATTCTTTACAGACGTGCGTTCCTCAGTCAAACGGACGAACAATTTTATTGTTCGAAAAACTTGGTTCTGTTGTAAAGTTGCAACAGAGTTGAAAGCCAGCCTGGAGCCTTAGAATAACAACAGAAAGTTGGCATCATAGTTCCTATTAGAAATGAAACAATTAAATGTTGAAACCGAAGGGAAATTTTATATTACGTTCAATAATGTGATAACTGAGGTGCTCATTACAATTATCAATGTTTCTGTGCAATATTTCATGAATATTTCGCAAGTTTCTCGAAGTCAAGTATTAGAATAGAAGGAGACAAATATATATATATATATATATATATATATATATATATATATATATATAATGTAAAGAAGTAGTTAATTTTCTCAAGTAACAGCTTCTTATATGTGTTTCGATTTTTCGGCATATAATCTCCAATGCAGTAATAAGACCATTTCTGCTAATGTTTATTTTGATTGACATGAAGTAGATAGAAGAATAAGCTTTTTCTAAGAATAATTTGCTACACAGTAAGTAGATAAGGTAATGTGAAAGGAACACATAAGTTGTTTTTTTTTTTTTGTTTTTTTTTTTTGCAGTTGACCATTTCCGAGATATTCCTTATTATTGGGTTCAATTTAACTACTAAAACATCTCAAAAAAGGAAGTCATCCGTTTCTCCTGACTGTGCAAAAAGAAATGAATTTTAATCAGATAGCAATGAGCTTTTAATCTATTTGACTGTGTATTTGCTTATTCCCCTTCTAGTTACAACGAAGCAAGTGATGAGAATAAGCTTTTGTAAGAATAGTGTTGTTACAGAATACGTAGAGAAAAATTCATGTGAATGAAGCGTGTCATACTCTTCTATATAGCTAGTAACTCTTAAGTACTGCTTAAAAACTGAGTTATTTAATTTATATTTTCTGAAAAATATTTCTCATGATAAAATAATAGGTATTCTAAATGTTATATATAATTTTCCCCCCTGGCGCATTTAAACTACCAAATTAACTAAAGCTATAAATAATAAGGCACATACTTATTAGTAGTTACGTAAACCTTCTTTTTCGTAATCCACATGTTTTTACTTTCTCTAGCCCGTATGTACAATGTACATAGAGACAGAAAAGCTATTGTATTCCACCCAAAAATTCGATACCGAGATTTCACCGGAAATACATGTTTTTGGTCCCCCTAAATCCCAAAAAAATCTGATGTGTTCCATTCACATGACTTTCTCTACATCTCTGCAACAAATTATTGTTAAAAAGCTTATGCTTCCATTTACCTCATACTAATCGAGAAAAAAATTAGCAGAAGTAGCTTATTACTGTTACCTTGTGAGTAGAAGCAAAATAAGGAAGTACCATGTGATAATCAATAGTTGGTTGCTATATGACTGAAGTTTCTTTGTTTGTATGGACAGTAGTGGACAAATTCCTGAATGAGAATAGTATAATTTTTTTCAAAGCTGAAACCAAAAATAAGGAATTTCTCAAAAATGATCAACTGCACGAACAAATGTATATGACAAATTGTGTGTGTTTAACGTGTGGTAATTTTTTGTCCATCTCTTACAATTAAGCAGTTACGCAAAATTCCGTAAAATGCATCCAGAATATAGTCTTCAGAGGCTATTCTCAGAAAATTCAAGATATACATTTTATTTTGCATGTAAATATCTTTAATATAAGGGATTTTAATCAAAGTCGTTAGAGCCATTTTTGAGAAAATTAAAAATTTGGAAAATGTTTCCATGTAAAGGGTAGTTGGAGTGGGGGGATTTTCTTGAAAATCTTCGTGTCGCATCCTTGGAAGATACCAAATTTAAATACCAATTTTGGTATTTAACGGTATTTTCGTTTTTGAGCTATGCTGCCCAAAGACACACAAACAGACGCACAGACAAACACACACACACGGACCTTTTTCTGAAAGTGCTTTTTTTTTTGATTCAGGGGGACCCTAAAACATATATTTCCGGTGAAATCTTGGTATCGAATTTAGGGTGGAATGTAATAGCTTCTTTATACACTGTACATAGTACGTGTACAGAAAGTAAAAAGGGGGAGTTAAAGTAAATTAATGAAAATATCGTAGCCTTTCTTGGAAACACTGTAATCGCTGGTAAGGAATAAAACACAATATGGCGGGTGAAGAGTACACTGCAAGCTGGCTTATTAAACTCCCAAAGAAAATAAAACCCCGTTTTGGACAAGATTAAAGAACTCCGTCTTCATTCCAAGGAAAGTACGGCCACACACCGGTGCTGATATTACGGTTTTCGTTTAGATCCGCAGCACAACCTCTCCAATTTACTTAAGGAAACTAGCCAGTCACCACAGACGGAAATTACACCTTAAGAAAACTGAATTGCCACTGCAGTTAAAGTATTCAACTGTTTTTCCAGAAATTTGTAGGAATTATTCTATAAATCATATCAGTTGTTTCAAGTGGTTGTTTGCATTAATAGGTTACATGGTTGAGTCTAGAAAAAGTATTTCATTCAGCAGAAAAGTAATAAAAATCTGATGTGTATTGTAACAAAAACATTCATTAAGGAGATTTTAGGGCCGCGCCGTAGCCGAGAGGTTAGACCACTCGCCTCTCATCAAGGCCACCGCTTGTGGTATTTATGGTGCAAAAAGCGGCACAGGAAGGGGTTTTCTCTGATTTCGCCCACCATCGCATTCCACCGGTGCTCCATCTTCATTCATGTATTACCAGTGTCATCGCATGTGGTGCCATTGTAGTAAAAGTGCGTTACACTCACATGACTTTCTCTAGCTACTCTACAAACTTCTTACAAAAGATAACTCTTCTTCCAACACCTTGCTTATCGAGATAAACATTAGCAGAATTGTATTGCTTAGTTCCTTATAAGTAGAACAGAGCTGAGGGAATGCACTAGGCTAAAGTGATAGTCAAATGTTTTAAAAACTGTCACTATGCGACTATCATTACAAATTGCTTCTTTACTTGGCAAGCGGTATAACAGAAAAAAAACGTACACTTCCGTCTGAGAAAAGTATATGTACTTCGCAATTAAAACTAATAACAAGGAATTTCTCGAAAACGGTAAGCTCCAAGAAAAAATGTACATGATATGCCTTGTGTATTTTAACAAGATCTACATCTTTGTAAAGTGAGTTTTTGTATATCTCATACGGTTTACTAGTTATACCAAAATAAGCAAAATTCATCCAGAATAAACGGATCTTTAAAAGCTATTCCCAGAAAATTCAAGATATACATGTTATTTGTGATAGATATGGCTTTAATTTGTAGTATTTTAATCAAAATCGTTACAGCAATTTTTAAGAAAAACAAATTTTTCGAATTTTTTTCTATGTAAAGGGTAGTTAGGGGTAGGGGAATTTTCTTGAAAATATTCGTGTCGCATCCTTGAAAGACACAAAATTAAATACAAAATTTGGTATTTAACCGTCTTTTGGTTGTTGGGCTTTGCTGTCCACACACACACGCACGCACACACACTCACCACACGAACCTGTTTCTGAAAATGATGTTTTTTTGTTTTTTGAGCTATGCTGTCCACAGACAGACACACACACACACACACTCACACACACACGGACCTACTTCTAAAAATTCTTTTTTTTTTTGGACTCAGGGGGCCCTAAAACATGTATTTCCAGTGAAATCTCGACATCGAATTTTTGGGTGCAATGCAATACCTTCCCTATACACTATGTACATAGTACGTGTAGAGAAAGTAATAATTACATTACAAATAGCTTCATGTGTCGTCTTCATTCTGAATTACTTTTGCTTAACTGCTATATCGTATCAAATATGTCGATATTGTTAAAACAAACTATTTACATACATCATATACTTTTTGTAGAATTAAAGATTTCCGAGATCTGACTGTCGCTTTAATCTAGTATATTTCCTTTCTACTCACAAAGAAGCAAGTAATAAGACAATTTCCTAATGTTTAGCGCTAATTAGAAGAGTAATCCTATGTAAGAGTAGTTTGTTTGCATAAGAGGACATAACGTTTTCTAGTTTATGTGACCGTCTCTATTCACTATCGTTTACTTTTATATCTCTTCTGCACACTATTGTTCGATTTATGGCTCTAGTCTGAATCGAAACCGAAAGAGCACATTGGAGATGAGTTTCTACGTGAAAACGACAAATTATAGATTTTTACTTTGTTTAGCACGTATGTACAAAAATTCGATACCGAAACGGAAATATGTCTTCAGACTTCCTGAACCCAAAAAAGGATTTTTAGAAAAAGATCAGTGTTTATGTGCGTTTTTCTCTGTGTCTGTCTTACTGTCTGTCTTCAGTCTGTGGACAGCATAGCTCAAAAACGAAAGGTGCGTTGAATACTAAACTTGGTATTTAAGCATGCGAAAACAAGATTTTCAGGAACCTCCTCTCACCCAAACTACCTTTTACAAAAAAGTTTTTTCCAAATTTTCATTTTCACAGAAATAGCTCTAAGGATTTTTATTAAAATTAGATATATTAAATATATATGGCAAATAAAATAGCATCTGAAGACCTCTTCGTACTGAAAAACTTACTACACATAAAAGTAAATCCTGTTGAAATACAATTTATTTCGTACACAGTTTCTTTTGTAGAGCTAACTAGTTCTGATATACTCCCTGTTATAGGTTTAAATTTCAAAGTATGTAAACTTTATTTATGCGGGAAGTCTTCATCCGTTTCATATCTCTTTTGTTTTACTCTTGGCCATGGAATGAGAACCGCTGGCGACAGATTTTAAAAGATTTGACTATCGCTTTAGCTTAGTGTATTGCCGTAATTCCCTTCTTCTTACAAGGAAACAAGTAATAAGACCACATTTGGTCATGTTTATCTTGAATAGTTTGATTCAGATAAAAGAATTTATTTGCAAATGAGATAGAGAAAGTAATGTGAATTGAAAAAGCAGATATTTAATAAGTGGAATATATTTCTATTGAAATGCAGCGACTTCCGGTGCATCCTATATATGTGCTTCTCCCATTAGCTCGAAGGAAGTCACAGTCGCAGTTATGAATATTTAATTAGGTAAGTATTAAGTCCATGAAACTCGTAAGATCACTTTCGCTTCATAATACTTCTTAGGTGCATTAGAACACTACGTACATTATGGAGCTTTATTTATTAATCCATGGCTCAGTTGCCACTCAACATTACCATGTCCTTTTTACTTTCTCTACACGTACTATGTACATAGAGTATAGAGAAGGTATTGTATTGATCCCAAAAATTCGATACCGAGATTTCACCGAAAATACATGTTTCGGGTCCCCCTGAATAAAAAAAAGCATTTTTGGAAAAAGATCCTTGTGTGTATTGTGTGTCTGTGGACAGCATAGCTCAAAAAAGAAAAGACCGTTAAATACCAAACTTGGTATTTAAGTTTGGTATCTTCCAAGGATGCGACACGAAAATTTTCAAGAAAATCACCCCACCTACAAACTACCCTTTACATGGAACTTTTTTCGAAATTGTTGATTTTCTCAAAAATAGCTCTAAGGATTTTCATTAAAATGTCGTGTATTAAAGATATTTACCTGACAAATAATATGTATATCTTGCATTTTCTGGGAATAGCCTCTGAAGACTACATTTTTCTGGATGAATTTTACGAAATTTTGCATAACTGGAGAAAAACTTACGCCACAAAAAATGTAGAGCACATTAAAACAAAGAATTGATGTTATATACGTTTTTTGAGGTGCTGATCGTTTTTGAGATATTCCTCATTTTTGGTTTCAGCTTTGAAAAACTTGTACTTTTCTCATACAGGAATTTGGCAACTCGTGTCCATACAAACAAAGGAACATCAGTCACATAGCAACCAGCTTTTGACTGTCACTTTAACCTATGGTACTCCCTTATTTCGCTTCTACTTACAAGGAAGCAAGTAATAAGACGATTTCTGCTAATGTTTTCTCGATTAGCATAAAGTAAATAAAAGCATGAGATTTTTAACAATAATCTGTTGCAGAAATGTAGAGAAAGTCATGTGAATGGATCACAGCAGATTGTTTTAAGAACAGTTTTTTACAGAATATGTATTTACAGACAAGTGAATGATCCAATTCAGCTTTTATTTGTTTAGTGAGGTTGCGTTACTCTCTCTCTACCACTAATTATGGAAAATCCATTCAGAATGGAAACAACTGCAAGCTATCCACATAAATTCAAGGAATACATTTCATTTTTCACTAAATATCTTAAACACATGGTAATTTAATCATAATCCATTTTACGAAGCTAACCATCTACAATTAATTCATTTGAATGAGTTTAACTAAAGCATACTATTTGTGAAATGGTTTGCGAGTTCCAAATGGCAGTCGGACAGGAATATTTTGAGTACTTCAGGTTTGACGGAAACGCCCAAATTGCAGCAAAAGCCGCGATAAATTCCCAATAAAAGCAAAGAGAGGGTTTGTTTGTGTAATAACAGCTGATGAGAGATAGTGCTCTGGTGGAACAATGCTGGTAGTAAAGTGCCTCTAGCGATGCTTTGTCAAATATCACGAGCCTAGCCCCACGGTTACATGATGGATCTATCATCTTTGTTGGGTATGACAATTGTTCCCTTGCCCGCCTGCAATTCCAAAAACCGCAATAAATCCTTGACGAGCACATTACACAGGCCGGGTTTGCTTTCAGTAAAGCTATGCCGAAAATTTAATATTTCGAGAGTGCTGCTGTTCAAAAATTGAAGAGAGAAATCTGATGTGTTCCATTCACATGACTTTCCCTTCATCTCTGCAACAAATTATTGTTAAAAAGCGTTTACTTCTATTTACTACATGCTAATCGAGAAAAAACTTAGCAGAAAAATTTTACTACTTGCTTCCTTCTAAGTAGAAGCCATAAGGAAGTGCCATAGGTTAAAGTGACAGTCAAAAGCTGGTTGCTATGTGACTGAACTTCCTTGTTTGTAAGCACAGAAGTTGACAAATATCCTGTTTGAGAAAAGTATGTTTTTCAAAGCTGAAACCAAACACAAGGAATATCTAAAAAACGATCAACTCTACGAAAAAATGTATGTAACATAAATTGTGTGTTTTAAAGCACTCTACATTTTATATATGGTAAGTTTTTCTCCATCTCTTACGGTTTAGCAGTTATGCAAAAATCCCTAAAATTGATCCAGAATAAACTAGTCTTCAGAGGTTATTTCCAGAAAATTCAAGATATACATATTATTTGTCAGGTAAATATCTTTAATACACGATATTTTAATCAAAATCTTTACAGCCAATTTTGAGAAAATCAAAATTTTCGAGAAAAGTTCCATGTAAAGGGTAGTTGGGGTGGGGTGGGGGATTTTCTTTAAAATCTTCGTGTCTTCTTAAATACCAAGTTTGGTATTAAACGGTCTTTTCGTTTTTGATCCATTCTGTTCACAGACACACAGCCACATACACACACACACACATAGACATAAACACGCACACACACACACACTGATCTTTTTCTGAAAATGTTACTTTTGGATTGAGGGGGGCCCAAAGCATGTATTTCCGGTAAAATTTCGGTATCAAATTTTTTGGTGCAATACAATACCTTCTCTATAGACTGTGTACGTAGTACGTGTAGAGAAAGTAAAATTTCATTTTGGACATTTTAACTCCTTTAAGGGCAGTAGAAATGCTCTATCTTTGACCCATTATCTTAGCAACTATTTAAGACCTAAACATTTTCAAGCAATGCCTTTACTGCTGATTGGTGTAATATACAATACTTCTGCTGATTACTAGGAAAGATACGATATTTTTTTTAAAAATAAAGTTCCTAAATTTGTATTGAAAAGTTGGTTTTTAAATTATAAGAAAATAACTAATCTATTACATAAAACTCTTTACCTTAAAATAAAGCCTATTTGCGCAAATGAGTGGTAGAAAAGTTCAGCCCTTAGTGTCAATTTAGTTTAATGAGGCATGTGATTAAACAATTTTACTTTTTCAGAAATTGCTTTCAAACACAAACTTTAAAAAATCTGTACCATTCACATGACTTTCTCTACATCTCTGTAACAAATTATTGTTAAAAAGCTTATGCCGCTATTTACTTCCTGCTACTCGAGAACAAATTAGCAGAAATAGACTTATCATTTGTTTCCTTGTAAATAGAAGTGAAATAAGGGAGTACCATACGTTAAAAAGATACTTAAAAGTTGATTGCTATGTGACGAGTTCCTTTGTTTATATGGACAGGAGTTGACAAATTCCTATATGAGAAAAGTAAGTTTCTCCATAGCTGAAACAAAAAACAATTAATATCTCAAAAACGATCGACTCCACGACAAAAATGTATATTACATAAATTGTGTGTTTTAACGTGTAAGTTTTTATCTAAGTCTTACGGTTTAGCAGTTATGCAAAATTACGTAAAATTCGTCCAGAATAAAGTAGTCTTCAGAAGCTATTCCCAGAAAATTCAAGATATACATTTTGTTTGTCAGGTAAATGTCTTTAATATTTGATATTTTATTCAAAATCTTTAGAGCCATTTATGCGAAAACTAAAATTTCGAAAAAAGTTCCATGTAAAGGGTAGTTTGGGGTGGGGGGATTTTTCTCAAAATCTTCGTGTCCCATTCCTGAAGATACTAAACTTAAATACCAAGTTTGGTATTTTACCGATTTTTCGTTTTTGAGTTATCGTGTTCACAGAAACACGGACAGACAGACACACACACACGGACCTTTTTGTGAAAATGCTCTTTTTGGATATAAGTGGCCCTAAAACATATATTTCCGGTGAAATCTCGGTATCGAATTTTTGGGTGGAGTGCAATACCTTCTCTATACACTATGCATGTAGTGCGTGTAGAGAAAGTAAAAATATAACCTAACTTACCAAACATATCTTCGCAGTACTTGGAAACCCTCAATGAAAGAGATATGAGCGGTATGCAATGCTGCTAATAGCTAAAGTAAAACTTTCCCATCAAAATAAAAAAAATATTTCCTCTAACATTAATATTTACAAAGTTATTGATGTTTTACCAAGTGAGTGAGCCAAAGTGTTCCAAAAACTACTACGCAGGATCATTATCAACAATGCTTTTATACTATTTACAGTTAACCTACCTCTATGAAAGTTATACCACAGTGAACGAGAGATTCGAAATATGAATATGCAATTAAAATATGAAAATGGAAAAAAAAATATGAAAATCCCATTTCGACTCTCTTTAGTGCTCCAAGGAGAAATGAATTGCTTAAATACTATGGAAATCGTGGAAAATGAATTTTAGAATATCCCTATGAAAGTTTCAGTTTTGATATTGCGGATGTTTAATCTTATACGAAACAATGTAATAGATTGAAATAATAATTCTTAAAATTCAAGTACTGAGCTGCTTTTCATCCGCAATTCTGTTCCTTAAAATTTTCAGAAAATGTTTGTGTACATTCTGAATAATTAAATAACTACAATCTCATAGAAATGTCTGATGCAGTTACGAGTTTCGAGGTATTCACCTCTGAAACAAAAGGAATATATAAACACATTGGATTCCCCACATGATCATGTAGTCTATATATAGTATATTAATGAATTGCAGGTACGTGCATCACTTCCGATCAATTGCACCAAATTGAACATTTTTTTTTTATTGTCACGAAAAGGTTTGTGTAAAAGAAAATGTTTAAAAATCGTACGGGAAAGTGTTTAAAGTATCATAATATGAATCAACATACAGTGCCAAGGGAATGCAATCCTATAATCGTGACAATGACCAACGCAAATACATTTTTATGTATCAACTGTCCTTTCATTGCTTCTAACGTTTAAAATAAAGAAGCAAAGAAGCTTTCCTGGCGACGAACACCGTAGAGTAAGTACTTATTTTTTTGGCGCTAGATGGCTGTGGTGCTGATCATTTTTTTTTTTTTCCTTTCGATGTAAAGGGACTGCACCTGGTTATGAAGTCAATGACCCAAGATAAAAGTGAAGATCAAATATATTTCTTATGTATTAACTATCGTTCCCTTGTTCACATCGTTTAAATAAAGAAATAAAAACGTACTTGTTTCACGAATAAAGTATATTTTTGCTGTCGTAATTCTTTAAAATGAACAAGTTATAAACTATGCACATAACCAATAATCCTTGGAATCTAAAAATGACAGGGCTCGATAGAAAACCGTTTTAGATTAGACTGCCTATTGCAGATGTTGGTTATTTGAGGTTATGTGGTACAAGAGTGATGTCATTAAACCCCCGTCACCATCAAACGACAATTGCTATTAATACATTTGATCAAGTGATATTTTGAGTTAAATGGAGAAATTTAATACACAAAGCTATCATCAAATAAAAACATATTACTTTCTCAACCAGATCTACTTGCTCTTTAATTATGTCAGTGTTAGGCTTAATTTTTTTTTATGACAGAAGAAAATAAAGAAAGTGGTGGAAAGCATTAGGAGTAAAGGAAAGAAAGAGATTGGGAAGATGCATGAATGTTACTTTGTGACTTTTTCCTAAGACTCCTGAATATAATTCATTACCTATTCGCTACACTATTGCAACGCTGCCATCTCAGTTTTTTACTTTCTCTACACGAACTATGTACATAGTGTATAGAGAAGGTATTGTATTGCACCCAAAAATTCCATACCGAGATTTTACCGGAAATACATGTTTTGGGTCTCCCTGAATCCAAAAAAAAAGTTTTTGGAAAAAAGTCCGTGTGTGTGCGTGCGTGTGTGTGTGTGTGTGTTGTGTGTCTGTGGACAGCATAGCTCAAAAACGAAAAGACCGTTAAATACCAAACTTGGTATTTAAGTTTGGTATCTTCCAAGGATGCGACACGAAGATTTTCAAGAAAATCCCCCCACCCTCAACTACCCTTTACATGAAACTTTTTTTGAAAATTTTGATTTTCTCCAAAATGGCTGTAACGATTTTGATTAAAATATCGTATATTAAAGATATTTACCTGACAAATAATATGTATATCTTGAATTTTCTGGGTATAGCCTCTGAAGACTACTTTATTCTGGATGAATTTTGCATAACTGCTAAGCCGTAAGAAATTGACAAAAACTTACAACAGAAAAAATGTAGAGCACATTAAAACACACAATTTATGTTATATAATTTTTTCCTTGTTTTTGGTTTCCGCTTTGAAAAACTTGTACTTTTCTCAGACAGGAATTTGTCAACTTGTGTCCATACAAACAGGAATTTCAGTCCATACCAACCAGCTTTTGACTTCACTTTAACCTATGATACACCCATATTTCCCTTCTACTTACAAGGAAGTAAGTAATAAGACTATTTCTGCTAATTTTTTGTCGATTAACATGAAGTAAATAGAAGAATAAGCTTATTGACAATAATTTGTTACACAGAAGTAGAGAAAGTCATGTGAATGGAACACATCAGTTTTTTCCCTTGCGAAACCGGGGAAAGAAGAATCTTTCGCTTCCGAAAATATTTTTGTTCACTGTAAAGCGTGTCTTTTTGAACTAAGCTGGATACCCAAGTATTTAAGTAAAACGCAGAACTTTCTCTACCTTATCAGAAAAACGTTGTTCAAAAAGTAATAATTAGTTGTGTTCCGTTCCACAGAAATAACAATTAAAAGTTTACTTTAATTCGACTTTGTTGTGTTTAAAACATTATTCCAAAGTGACACTGCTGGCGCTTTGTACGAAGCCTTACAGCGAAACATACGTTATAACAATAATTCCTCCTTTGTGACTTTAAGTGGAACGCTTTTAAACTTAAATGTACTTCAAAAACGTCCTGGGAGATGTTAACATGTATAGTAACAAAATGCTGCTTGGAAAGTGTACATTTTTATTCCTCTACATACAAGTACATAGTAACTAGAGAGGGTATTGTATTCCACTCAAGAATTCGATTGAGATTTCACAGGAAATGTATGTTTTGTGGTCCTTTGACGCAGTGTTGCCAGAAGCATTTCTCAAAATTTCGCCGAAATCATTAAAAAAAAAAAAAAAATCTGATGTGTACCATTCACATGACTTTCTCCATATCCCTGCAACAAATAACTCTTAAAAAGCTTATACTTCTATTTACTTTATGCTAATCAGAAAAAATTAGCAGAAATAGTCTTATTACTCGCATCCTTGTAAATAGAAGCGAAATAAGGGACAACCGTAGGTGAAAGTGATAGGCAAAAGCTGGTTGCTATGTCAATGAAGTTCCTTTGTTTATACGGATAGGAGTTGACAAGTTCCAGTATGAGAAAGGTATACGTTTTTCATAGCAGAAACCAAAAATAAGGAATGTGACAAAAACGACGAACTCCACGAAAAAAATGTATATAACATAAATTGTGTTTTAATGTGCTCTACATTTTTTGTGTAGTAAGTTTTTGTCCATCTCTTACGGTTTAGCAGTTATTCAAAATTTAGTAAAATTCATCCAGAATAAACTACTCTTCAGAGGCTATTCCCAGAAAATTCAAGATATACAATTCATTTGTCAGGTAAATATGTTTAATATTCTAAATTTTAATCAAAATCGTTTGTGCCATTTTTGAGAAAATCAAAATTTTCGAAAAAAGTTCCATGTAAAGGGTAGTTGGGGGTGGGGGGATTTTTCTCAAAATCTTCGTGTCGCATCCCTGGAAGATACTAAACTTAAATACGAAGTTTGGTATTTTACTGAATTTTCGTTTTTGAGTTATCGTGTTCACAGACACACGGACACACACACACACACACACACACACACACACACACACACACACGGACCTTTTTGTGAAAATTCTTTTTTTGGATATTGGGGACCCTAAAACATATATTTCCGGTGAAATCTCGGTATCGAATTTTTGGTGGAGTGCAATACTTTCTCTATACACTATGTACATAGTGCGTATGGAGAAAGTAAAAATTGCAAAAATGCAGTTGAAGTCGCCCAATATTTTTATTAAAATATGCAATTAATTTAACCATTTTATATACACAAACACACAGACTCACACTCTTGGAATATTTTCAAAAGATTCTTATAACCGGTATCTCTGTAAGTATAGCACAATCATTATAAATGGCATAATATTGGAATACTATCTAGTGAGAGCTGCGCTGATACATATTCAGCAAGGAGTACGAAAATACGAGGCGTTTGCGTCGGTAATTATATTGAAATATTTATTTTATTAATTACTTCCCTCAGTTGAGGGTTGCCTTATAGACATATAGACTTATAACCATACAATCTTATTAACAGAACGATAAATGTTACATTTTAGGAGCCGATTCTACGATGTGTTGCTATGGGGACATACTTTTTATTCGTATGGTTTTACTTCCCGCACTAAGGCTTTTGATCATGATTAAATTTAATTGTTAAAATATCGATAAAACCAAACCAACAATTCTAATATATAAGAAGTATAATGAAACATTAACTACCAGCACTGAAATTTCTTTTGCTTCATTGAAACCACATTGCAAGTGAGGTTGCCTACTTATGATCCATCCATAGCAACGATATTAATAAGTACCGCAAAATAACTATACTGCGCCAGAAAAAAAGTAATTATTGGCAGGATCAAAATAACATTGTATAAATAAGTTTTACTCACGTCAGAGAGGGTTTAGTATTTGTCTTTCGTCAATTTAGATTTAGAGCTCTCTTCCCTACCAAACGGCGCATAAAGTTAAAAACAGACTTTAGTAAAAGCTATATTTTGCAAAAATATTTTAGTAGCCCAAAAATTCGCTAATCACCTTCATCAAAATTTGGTCGTAAAAAGCGGATTTTAGTAGCCCAATCGGTGATTTTTCGCCCAATCTAGCAACAATGCCCTTGAGTCCAAAAAAAATGTTTCTTGTGTGTATGTGTGTCTTCGGGGAGGATAGCTTAAAAATGAAAAGATCATTAAATACCAAACTTGGTATTTATGTTCAGTATCTCTTAAGGATGCGCCATGAAGATTTTCAAGAAAACCTTCCCACCCCAAAGCTCCCATTACATGTAACAATTTTTGAAAATATTTTTCTCAAAACCGGCTTTAACGATTTTGATTAAAATACCGTATATTAAAGATATTTACATCACAAATAAAACGTATATCTTGAATGTTGTGCGAATAGCCGCTATTCTGGATGAATTTTGCTGAAATTTGCATAACTAACAAACCGTAACAGATAGACAGAAACTTACTTCACAAAAAATATAGATCTCATTAAAACACAATTGATGTCATTTGCGTTTTTCTGGTAGAGTTGGCCGTTTTAGAGATATTTATTGTTATCGGGTTCGATCTTATACTATATTACTTATTCTCAAATAGAAAGTCACCTTTGGTTTCGTTTCTCTAGCTCGCCATGCAAAGCGAACCGAACTTCTGTTGTTTGAAATAGCGATCAGCTTTTAAAAGATTTGACTCTCCCTTTAACCTAGTATATTCGCTTATTTGCCTTCTATTCACACGCAAGCAAATAATAAGACCTGTTCTGCTAATTTTTATCTCAATTAGCATGATTTAGCAAAAGTCATTCAGAATGGGGCTATTCCCGACGTCTTCAGGATATATATGTTATACTCCCATGTACCTACACTTCTTTAGCATATCATTTTAAACAAAATCGTTTGAGACATTTTTGAGAAAATCGAAAATTTCGAAAAACGTTTCATTGAAAGTGTTGCTTACCGACATTTCATCGAAAATATATGTTTTGTGACCCCCTGAATCAAAAACAAATTAGAAAAATGTCCGTGTGTGTCTGTGGATAGCATAGCTCAAAAACGAAAAGACCGTTAAATACCAAACTTAGTATTTAAGTTTGGTATCTTCAAAGAATACGACACAAATATTTTCAAGAAACCCTTTGCATTGAACTTTTTTCAAAATTTTGATTTTCTTAAAAAATGGCTCTAACGATTTTGATAAAAAGTTCGTATATTAAATATATTTACCTAACAAGTAATATGCATATCTTGAATAATCTGGGAATAGCCTCTGAAGACTACTTTATTCTGGATGAATTTTGAGGAATTTTGCATAACTGCTAAACTGTAAGAGATAGACAAAAGCTTACCACACACAAAATGTAGAGCACATCAAAACACACAATTTATGTTATATACATTTTTTCGTGGAGTTGATCCTTTTTTAGATATTCCTTGTTTTTGGTTTCAATTTTAAAAAAAATCATACTTTTCTCACACAGGGATTTGTCAACTCCTGTCCACACAAACCAAGGCACTTCAGTCACAAAACAATCAGCTTTTGAATCACTTTAACCTATGGTACTCCCTTATTTCGCTTCTACTTACAAGGAAGCAAGTAATAAGATTATTTCTGCTATTCTGCATTAAGTAAATAAAAGCATTAGCTTTTTAACAATAATTTGTTGCAGAGATGTAGAGAAAGCCATGAGTTTCTCTACATCTCGGTCACAAATTATTTTTAAAAGCTTATTCTTCTAACTACTTCATGCTAATCGAGTTAAATATTAGCAGAAATAGTCTTATTGCTTGCTTTCTTGGAAGAAGAAGTGAAATAAGGGCGTACTAGTCTAAAGCGATACTAAAATCTTTTAATGTCTGGTTTCCATGTGATTGAAAACCGTTTCTTTGCATTAACAGGAGTTGCAAATTCCTGTGTAACCTTTATTTTATAACTGAAACCAATAACATAGAACATCTCAAACACACACTCGGACTTTATAGGTACTAGAATGTTTTTGCACAGTGGACGCTAAAACGTGCGTTTCGGGTGAAATCTCGGTATCGAATTTTTGGGTGAAATGCAAATACTTTCTCTATACATTATGTACATAGTACGTGCAGAGAAAGCAACATTAAAGAACCTACAATCAGCGAGCCATTTCAGAGGACCTGATGCGACTTAGATGTTGAAGGAGGCCATGCAATGCAACATTATTACTTTCTCTACGCGTACTATGTACATAGAGCATAAATGAAATGGCGTGTTATTTATGGACGCTCTTTAACTGCTGTGGTTCTCAGCGCCGGGCGTGAAAGACCGTTTAATTTTGCTTAGAGGCCTCTCAATCAGGCTTGAGGTTCTTTTACGTGCCGTAAATCTATGACACGGGACAAACGGCTTTACTTACCTTCCGAAGGAAGCCATGTTAAGGATTTTTACGCCCGAAAAAACCCATCATCTTCCGCCGGGTTTGAACCCGCGAATTTGGGTACATACTATATAGAGAAGGTATTGTAATGCACCCAAAATTTCGATACCGAGTTTTCAGTGGAAATACATGTTTTGAGACTCCCTGAATAAAAAAACGCATTTTTAGAAAAATGTCCGTGTGTGTGCCTTTGGGCAGCATAGCTCAAAAACGAAAAGTCCATTAAAAACCAAACTTGGTATTTAGATTTTGTATCTTCCAAAGATGCGACACGAAGATTTTCAAAAAATTCCCCCCACACCCAACTACCCTTTATATGGAACTTTTTTTCCAAAATGTTGATTTTCAAAAATCTAAATATTTTGATTAAAATATCGTATATTAAACATATTTACCTGACAAAGAAAATGTATATCTTGAATCTTCTGGGAATAGCCTCTGAAGACTACTTTATTCTGGATGAATTTTACGGAATTTTGCATAATTGCTGAACCGTAAGAGATGGACAAAAACTTATCACACAAAACATGTAATATACATTTTTTTCGTGGAGTTGATTGTTTTTGAGATACATGTTGCTTTTGTTATCAGGTTTGAAAAACATACTTTTCTCATACAGGAATTTGTCAACTCTTGTCCATACAAACAAGTCACATAGCAACCAGCTTTTGACCTTCACTTTAACCTATGGTACTCCGTTATTTCGCTTCTACTTACAATGAAGCAAATAATAAGACTATTTCTGCTAATTTTTCTCAATTAGCATGAAGTAAATAGATGCATAAGCGTTTTAATAATGCTTTATTGCAAAGATGTAGAGAAAGTCATGTAAATGAAACACATCAGATTTTTCAAACCAGATCCACAGTAAATTTAAACATCAGTTTTAAACATTTTCTAGGTACCTTCTATTCCGAGAATTGGGTGCAGTTACAGAGCTGGAAACTGGAAAATGTTCTTGGTTTATTTCTGGAATGATAACATTTTCAACAGCCTTTGCCCATGTTTTAATGCAGAGTACAAAGGTGGTATTTCACGGTTGAATGAGCAGTAACCAAGTTTTGATTCTCCAGCGCATGCTGACCACTTCCCTTGACCTATCTTCCAGCAACACAGAGGTGGTTGTTGACCCCGGCTGAAGCACTTCCTACTTGCAACGGACAGGTGGGGGGGAGTTAGCCAACCGTGCAGCATTCTGAGGACGTAGCAGAACCCTTTCAAGCACTTTGTGCGTGCACCTTCCATGGGTTTCGTTCCATTAGTGCAGCTGAAATCTGCTGATGAGCTGTCTGCGGCCGATTCACACAGGACACGGCTGTATTTAAACGCGTTTCAACCTGCCCACTGGCAATTTAACCCTTCTCATAAGGCGTATTACACGCTGTAATACAGCTGGGGTTTTCCAAATGTGGAAAAAGCAAGAGATAGAGAAATGCATTATCACCTTTGTGCCCATAGTTTTACTCCGTATGTACAATGTACAAAGTGGATAGAGAAGGTATTGTATTTCACCCAAAAATTCGGAGATTTCACCGGAAATATGTGATTTGAAGTCAGCTGAGACCAACAAAAAGCGTTTTTAGAAAAACGTCCGTATGTGTGAGTCTCTGGACAGCATAGTTCACAAAGCAAGAGACTGTAAATACCAAACTGCTATCTTCCAGGGATGCAACTCGAAGATTTTCAAGCAAATCCGCACGCCAAACCACTCCTACATGGAACAAGTTTTGAACATTTTGATTTCCCCCAAAAAAGCTCTAACAATTTTGATTAAAATACCGTATCGGTATTAAAGATATTTACAGCACAAATAAAATGTATGGTCCTCTTTAGAGCGGTGGCAGCGTTGCTGCTTGACAAGTGGGAGGTCTGGGCTCGATTTCCAGTACTGGCCTGGGGAATTTTCCCCCGCTGGGAGACCTGGATCGGGGTGCATTCAGCCTCGTGAGGTCCCTGCGGAGCTACTTGATAGAGAAGTAGAGGCTCCAAGTCATGAGGGCCGCACTAACCGGCCGGGGTAGGGGATCGTGGCGCTGACCACGTCTCACCCTCCACCACTATGACATCTGTCATGGACCGAGATGGGAGACGCAGCGGCCGGGCGGTAGGCCAAGGATCCTTGTGATGTACCATAGAGTTATTAAATAAAATGTATATCTTGAAGTTTCAGAGAATAGCCTCAGAAGACCTCTTCATTCTGGATGAATGTTGCCCAGTTTTGCATAACTGGTAAACCGCAACAGATAGACAAAAACTTACCACACAAAAAATATAGATCTCGTCAAAACACACAATTTAAATGCCTTACATATTCGTTGTGAAGGTAACCGTTTCTGAGATATTCTTTGTTATTGGTTTCAAATTTCTCAGGCAGGAAGTGTTCATTTTACTTTTGTTCTACCCCTGGTCAAGCTAAGAAGTGAATTGCAGTGACAATCGCGTATCGAAGTTTTAAAACATTTGACTATCGGTTTGGCATAGTGCATTCCTTTAGTTTTCTTTTACTTATAAAGAATTAAGTAATAAGAACATTCTGCTGATGCTTATGTCCATTAGCATGGTGTAGAAAGAAGAATAATCATTTGTAAGAAGTTTGTAGAACAGCTAGAGAAAGCCATGTAAGTGTAAAACATAAGTTTTTTACAACAAATTATTCTTACCATTGTTGATTACGTAGGGCCAGACTGAAAATTAAATGCCATTCCGGAATTTGAAACACGGATCTTCAGGCCTCTAGCCGGTTGGTCTGCCACTGAGCTACCATGGCAACATGCCGGCATAGCATTGAATTTCTCAACTGACTCGCATGTTTCCGGGTAAACCACAATTTTTTTTTTTTTTTTTTTTTTTTTAGCTTAACGTCCTTTAACCTGGTTGGTTATATCGGACGATGAATGAAATTGGTGAAATGATGCTCAAATGATCTCGGGGTCCATGGAGCTTTAAGTTACTGGACATTCTTCTTCTCAGGATAAAACCTTATCTGGGTAACTCACCCTAAGCGAGATTCGACCTGCTGAATGACACGCTACCACCACACTACCCAGGCCAGCTAACACCAGACGAAATCGCAAGGCGTTACACGCTCCCCAGAACTTTCCGCCCTGGAAGAGGAACCACTCAGTATTCGCCTACCGACTCGAATAAACCCTACAGTATGAGTAGCCGGTCCCACTGGCTTGCGTTTCATGTAAAGTCTAAGGGAAGAATTTTGTTGCAGGATTGTGACCTACAAATATTCAATGAAGGGGAAGGTAACTCATATCCAAAACACGTGTTCAAGAACAGGACCTGTGAATGCTGTTTACATGTGTTGTACGCTAATGAAAACCAAGGAGTAATTATGAACCCGTGCACAGTTGTACCAAAAGCTCCGCATGCTGCAGCAATAAGTTAGTATAAACTTTGTCATAATGGTCTCCTGTACGTGGCCGATGCACAAGTTTGCTCCATTTGGCGCTGGAAGTGCTATTCCTAATGGCTTCTCCTGTTCGCAATATATTTGCTGTAAACTGAAAATGTCCGTCCTCCTCCAAGGTTTCAGGTCGGCACATCTATCTCCTTCCAACATAAAGAGTCCAAGTTCCAATGCTGCAATTTTTAAAACGCACGTTAAACACTTTCAAAAATAAGATGTGTTCCATTCACGTGTCTGTCTCTATATCTCTGTAACAAATTGTTGTTAATATGTTTATTCTTGTATCTACTTCATGCTGATGATTATAAACATTAGCAGAAATATTCTTATTACTTATGTTTGCTTATAAGTAGAAGGAAAATAACGGAATGCACTCTAAACAGCAAAACCAATAATCAAATGCTTTAAAATATGGTTGCTATGGGATTGAAATCTGTTTCTTTGCATGGCCAAAAGTTGACAAGTTCCTGAAACCAATAACCATCTCGGAAACGGTCAACTCCAGGAAAAAATGTATATGAACTAAATTATATGTTTTAACGAGATATACATTTTTACTTTCTCTACACGCACTATGTGCATAGTGCATAGAGAAGGTATTGCACTCTACCCAAAAATTCGATACCGAAATTTCACCGGAAATATATGTTTTAGGGTCCCCTGTATCCAAAAAAAAAAAAAAAGCATTTTTCAGAAAAAGGTCCGTGTGTGTGTGTGTCCGTGTGTCTGTGAATACGATAACTCAAAAACGAAAAGGCGGTAAAATACCAAACTTGGTATTTAAGTTTAGTATCTTCCAGAGATGCGACACGAAGATTTTGAGAAAAATCCCCCCGCCCCAAACTACCCTTTACATGGAACTTTTTTCGAAAATTTTGATTTTTTTATAAATGACTAACGATTTTGATTAAAATATCGTATACTAAAGATATTTAACTGACAAATAATATGTATATCTTGAATTTTCTGGGAATAGCTTCTAAAGACCTGTTTATTCTGGACGAATTTTGCTTAATTTGGCATAACTAGTAAACCGTAAGAGATAGATAAGAACTACAAGAAATGTAGGTCTTGTTACAATACACGAGTTATGTCATATACATTTTTCTCGTGGAGCTTATAGTTTTCGAGGCATTCATTGTTATTAGTTTCAATTGTGAAGTGCCCATACCTTTCTCAGGCGGGAGAGTGCGGTTTTCTTTTGTTCTACTCCTGGCCAAGAAAAGAAGGGATTTGTAATGACAATCGCATAACGTCAGCTTCTAAAAAATTTGACTATGGCTTTAGCCTAGTATATTCCCTTATTTTTTCCTACTTATAAGGAACTAAGTAATAAGAACATTGTGTTAATGAGTACCACGATTAGCAAGGTGCAGAAAGAAGAAGAATCTTATGTAAGAAGTTTGGAGAACAGCTAGAGAAAGTCATGTGAGTGTAACACATCAGATTTTTACTTTCCCCACGCGCATTCTGTGCATAGTGCATAGAGAAGGTAATGCACTCCACCCAAAAATTCGATACCGAGATTTCACTGGAAATATATCTTTTAGGGTCCCCTGTATCCATAAAAAGCATTTTCACAAAAAGGTCCGTTTGTGTGTGTGTGTGTGTGTGTGTGTGTGTGTGTGTGTGTGTGTGTGTGTGTGTCCGTGTGCCTGTGAACACGATAACTCAAAAACGAAAAGTCGGTAAAATACCAAACTTGGTATTTAAGTTTAGTGTCTTCCAGAGATGCGACACGAAGATTTTGAGAAAAATTACCCCACCCTTAACTACCCTTTACATGGAACTTTTTTTGAAAATTTTGATTTTCTTAAAAGTGGCTCTAACGAATTTGATTAAAATATCGTATATTAAAGATGTTTACCTGACAAATAAAATGTATGTCTTCACTTTTCTGGAAATAGCATCGGAAGCGTACTTTATTCTGGATGAAATTTACGGAATTTTGCATAGCTCCTAAACGTAAGAGATAAATAAGAACTTACTATACAAAAAATGTATAGCACGTTAAAACACACAATTTATGCTATATACATTTTTTTCATGGAGTTGATAGCTTTTTAGATATTCATTGTTTTTAGTTTTTGCTATGAAAAACATACTTTTCTCATACAGGAATTTGCCAACTCTGTCCATGAAAACAAATGAACTTCAGTCACATAGCAACCAGTTTTTAACTACCACTTTAACCTATGGTACTCCCTTATTTCACTTCTACTCACAAGGAAGCAAGTAATAAGTCTATTTCTGCTATTTTTTTTTTCTAGATTTGCATGAAGAAAATAGAAGCATAAGCTTTTTAAAAATAATTTGTTGCAGAGATGTAGAGAAAGTCATGTGAATGTTACACATAAGATTTTTAATACTAAATGTATTATATGTATCTCTTACTGTTTACCAGTTATTAAAATTCAGAAAAATTCATACAGAATAAAGAGGTCTTCAGAGGCTATTCCCAGAAATTTCATAATATACATTCTAATTGCTATGTAAATATATTAAATATACGTCATTTTAATCTTTAGAGCCATTTTTGTGAAAATCAAGAACTCAAAAAATGTTCCATGTAAAGGATTGTTGGCGATGGGGATATTTTCTTGAAAATCTTCGTTTTGCGTCCTTGAAAGATACTAAACTTAAATACCAAGTTTTTCGTTTTTGAGCTATGCTGTCCATAGACACACACGGACCTTTTTCTAAAATCCTTTTTCTGGATTCAGGGGGTCCCAAAACTTGTATTTCCGGTGAAAGCTCGGTATCGAATGTTTTGGGTAAATTACAATACCTTCTCTATCTCGTACATAGTACGTGTAGAGAACGTAAAAATCGGATGTGTTACAAAAAATCCGATGTGTTCCATTCACATGACTTTCTCTATATCTCTGTAACAAATTATTGTTAAAAAGTTTATGCTTCTATTTACTTCACACTAATCGAGAAAAAATCAGAAGAAACAGTCTTATTACTTGCTTCCTTGTAAGTAGGAGCGAAATAAGGGAGTACCATAGGTTAAAGTGATAGCCAATAGTTGGTTGCTATGTGACTGAAGTTCCTTTGTTTGTATGGCCCGGAATTGTTAAACTCCTGTATGAGAAAAGTAGGTTTTTTAAAGCTGAAACCAAAAAACAAGGAGTATCTTATAAACGATCAACTCCACGAAAAAAATGTATGTAAGATAAATTGTGTGTTTTAAGATGCTCTACATTTTTTGTGTTGTAAGCTTTTGTCCTTCTATTACGGTTTAGCAGTTATGTAAAATTCCGTTAAATTCATCCAGAATAAAGTAGTCTTCAGAGGCTATTCCCAGAAAATTAGAGATATACATTTTATTTGACGTGTAAATATGTTTAATATACGAATTTTTAATCAAAATCGTTAAAGCCATTTTTTAGAAAATCAAAATTTTCGAAAAAAGTTCCATGTAAAGGGTAGTTTGGGGTGAGGGGATTTTTTTCAAAATCTTCGTGTCACATCCCTGGAAAATAACAAACTTAAATTCCAACTGTGGTATTTTACCGACTTTTCGTTTATAAGATATCGTGTTCACAGACACACGAACACACACACGCTCACACACGGACATTTTTCTGAAAATGCTTTCTTTTGGTTACAGGGGACTCTAAAACATATATTTCTGGTGAAATCTCGGTATCGAATATTTGGGTGGAGTGCAATACCTTCTGTATACACTATGCACATAGTACGTATAGAGAAAGTAATAATATTAAAAAGCTTATTCTTCTATCTACTTCATGCTAATCGAGATAAACATTTTCAGAAGCGACTTATTATAGTTCCTTATAAGCAGAAGGGAAACAAGGGAATACAATCTAAACAGATAAACCAATAGTCAACTGTTTCAAAATATGGTTGCTATAGGATTGAAATCCGTTTCTTTGCATGGCAAGTTCCTGATGAGAACAGTTTAAGTATTTTCAAACTGAAACCAACACAAGGAATATCTCGGAAACGACCAACTCCACGAAAAAATGTAAGTAACCTAAATTGTGTGTTTGAACGAGAACTATATGTTTTGCGTAGTAAGTACTCTGTACATAGTGCACCCACGAATTTGAAACCGAGATTTCACCGGAAATGCATGTTTTGTTCCTCCTGAATCCAAAAAAGGGAATTTTTAGAAAAGGGTCCGTATGTGTGTGTGTGTGTGTGTGTCTGTGGAAAGCATAGCTCAAAAACGAAAATACCGTTAAATACCACGTTTGGTATCTCCAAGGATACTACACGAAGATTTTCAAGAACCCTCCCCCAACTACCCTTTACATGGAAAACATTTCGAAAACTTTGATTTTCTCTAAAACGCTCTAACTATTTTTACTAAAATACCGTATATTAGATATATTTACATCACAAATAATATGTATATTCTGAATTGTCTGGGAAAGCCTCTGAAGACCTCTTTATTCGGGATGAATTTCGCATAACTGGTAAATTGTACAAGGTAGATAAAACATTATTATACAAAACTTGTAGAGGTCGTTAAAACACACGATTTATAATATGCATGTTTTTCGTGAAGTTAACCGTTTTTGAGATATTCCTTGTTAGTGGTTTTCTTAAATGGGAATTTCTCAATTCCTGGCCATGCAATTAGAATGAATTTTAATCACATAACAAACAGTTTTGAAAAGATTTGTATGCGTGTATGTGTGTGTGTGTGTGTGTGTGTTTAATCTGGTTGGTCATATCGGAAGATGAATGAAATTTGTGAAATGAAGCTCAAATGATCTCGGGGTCCATGGAGTTTAAAGTTACTCGACATTCGTCTCCTCAGGATATGGAAAAAACCCGAAAAAAATTATCCGGGTAACTCACCCTAAGTGATATTCGAACTGACGACCTTTTGAACGTGAGGCAGAGACGCTACCACTACACCACCCAGCCGGGCTTGAAAAGATTTGACTACTGATTTAGCCTAATGTTTTCTCTTCTACTTACAAGGAAGCAAGTAATACGACCGTTTCTGCTAATATTTATCTCCATTAGCTTGTAGTAAACAGAAGAATAGCCTTTTAACTGGGTAGTGTGGTGATAACGTGTCTGCTTCACATTCAACAGGTGGTGAGTTACCCGGATAATTTTTTTCGGGTTTTTTCCATATCCTGAGGAGACGAATGTCGAGTAACGTTAACCTCAATGGATCCCGAGATTATTTGAGCAACATGTCATTGATCGTCCGACATGACCAACCAAGTTAGAGGACGTTAAGCTTCAAAAATCTGGTGTGCTCCATTCAAATGATTTACTCTACATCTCTGGTACAAATTATTGTTAAAAAAGCTTATACTTCTATTTACCTTATTTTAATCGAGAAAAAAAAAATAGTTTATTACTTGCTTTCTTGTAAGTAGAAGCGAAATATGGGAGTAGTATAGGCTAAATTATAATCAAAAGGTGGTTGCTATGTAACTGAAGTTCCTTTGTTTGTATGGACAGGAGTTGACAAATTTCTATATGAGAAAAGTATAAGTTTTTCAAAGCTGAAATCAAAAACAAGGAAAATGTCAAAAACGACCAGCACCACGAAAAAAATGCATATAACATAAATTGTGTGCTTTAATGTGCTCTACATTTTTTACATAGTAAGTTTTTATCTAACTCTTACGGTTTAGTAGTTATGCAAAATTCCGTAAATTTCATCCAGAATAAAGTAGTCTTCAGAGGCTATTCCCAGAAAATTCAAGATATACATTTTGTTTGTCGGGTAAATATGTTTAATATTTGACATTTTAACCAAAATTGTTAGTCATTTTTAAGAAAATCGAAAATTTCGAAAAAAGTTCCATATAACGGGTAGTTGGGGGTGGGGGGATTTTCTTGAAAATCTTCGTGTCGCATCCTTGGAAGATACCAAACTTAAATACCAAGTTTGGTATTTAACGGTCTTTTCGTTTCTGAGCTATGCTGTCCATAGACACACACACACGCACACACAGATGTTTTTGTAAAAATGCTTTTCTTGGATTCAGGGGGACCCAAAAACATGTATTTCCGGTGAAATCTCGATATCGAATTTTTGGGTGGAATGCAATACCTTCTCAATACACTATGTATATAGTACGTGTAGAGAAAGTAAAAAAAAACTTTTAAGAATAATTTGTTACGGAGATGATGTGAATGGAACACATGAGATTTTTTTTCTTTAAAATGTTGTTCTGTAGCATATAATTGTGTTCCACTGAACAACTCAAATGTTGATGTCAATATATTAAAATTTGCATATGGATTTTCACTTATATTGTCACAAATACTTTGAGAGATGTTCTCCCTTTAAGCTGTTGCAAGTAGCGTATCTGAGAACTCATTTCACAAAATGTCGCTTTCCTTGTATTGCAGCGCCCGCTTTAGAGATAATGAGAATTAGATGTAAATACACGAGATGTACAGGTTGCCTGAGGATAGTTGATGTATTTCACGTCTTGAGAAGACATTGGCGCTAAGGAAAATACTGAAAGCTAATCCATTAGTAAGCTTCCTTGCAGAAAAATCATTTGTATCTTACTCTGGCTAAATTCACTTAGCTCCTAATGGTAGCGATTAATATTATGTTTTATCCACTACGTTGAGGGCATTAGATTTAACTAATCGCTTGTATAATATAAACATTTATCCAAAACTATTCAATTAATTATGGTATCAATTGTACTATTTCTAGACTGTTGCTAGGTATTGTAAACAAAGTATTCTTTGTGTGTTAAGAGATATTTATATACAGTGAACGCATGAGCCCCCGCCAATATCATGTCCAACATCGTTGGTAAAGAACGTTTTATAAAAAAGATCTGGTGTGATCCATTCACATGACTTTCTCTACATCTCTGTAACAAATTAGTGTTAAAAAGCTTATTCTTTTATCTATTTCATGCTAATCGAGAAAAAATTATTAGAAATAGTCTTATTACTTGCTTCCTTGTAAGTAGAAGCGAAATAAGGGAGTACCATAGGTTAAAGTGAAAATGTTTCCATGTAAAGGGTAGTCTTCGTGTCGCATCTTCGGAAGAGACCAATCTTAAATACCAAGTTTGGTATTTAACCGTCTTTTCGTTTTTGAGCTATGCTGTCCATAGACCCACACACAGAGATACACTCACACGGACCTGTTTCTGCAAATACTTTTTTTGGAATCAGGGGGTCCTAAATCATGTATTTCCGGTGAAATCTCGACTTCGAATTTTTGGGTGGAATACAATACTTCTCTATCCCTATGTGCATTGTATATACGGGGCTGAGAAAGTAAAAAACAAAAAAACAAAATTTCCAAACCACAACGGATTATTGTTTTAAGAATGGAAGGACTGTGTGATAAATGCGAAAAAGTGGCAGTTATTAGTTGTGTATGGTGTACAGTTAAATTCTATTTCATACACTTTTTTGCGGGATACTATTACTGCAGGGCACATGTTCAGGAGACGTGTAGAACTGCCGAAAAGCTTCAATTAAGGCAAGACTGATTTCTTCTCACATGAAACCAAACGTTACCCGCTCCTGTTAGTATGTAAATAACTCACCAAGTAATCGCTCTCGCAAAATTTGTGTAAGCACTTGTTTTGATATTAAAACATATTGGGAGAAAAACAAATCTGACGTGTTCCATTCACATTACTTTCTCTATATCTCTGCAACAAATTATTGTTAAGAAGCCTATGCTTCTATTTACTTCATGCAAATCGAGAAAAAAAAATGTCAGAAATAGTCTTATTACTTGCTTCCTTTTAAGTAGAAGCGAAATAAGGGAATACCATAGGTTAAATTGATAGTCAAAGGCTGGTTGCTATGTGACGGAAGTTCCTTTGTTTGCATGGACAGCAGTTGACAATTTCCTGTATGAGAAAAAATAAGTTTTTGAAAGGTAAAATCAAAAACAATGAATAACTAAAAAACGATCAACTCCACGAAAAAAAGTTGTATATCATAAACTGTGTGTTTTAACGTGCTCCACATTTTCTGTGTAGTAAGCTTTTATCTATCTCTTACCGTTTAGCAGTTAAGCAAAATTCGGCCAGAATAAAGAGGTCTTCAGAGTCTAGTCCCAGAAAATTCAAGATATAGATTTTATTTGGTATGTAAATGTCAGTAATATACGGGATTTTAATCAAAATCGTTACAGCTATTTTTTAGAAAATAAAAATTTTCGAAAAAAGTTCCATGTAAAGGGTAGTTTGAGGTGGGGGATTTTCTTGAAATCTTTATGTCGCATCCTTGGAAGATACCAAACTTAAATACCAAGTTTGGTTTTTAACGGTCTTTTCGTTTTAGAGCTGTGCTGCCCACAGGCACTCAGACACACACACACACACACACACACACACACACAGATAGACTTACACACGCGGACATGTTTCTAAAAATGCTTTTTTTGGATTCAGGGGTCTCAAAACATATATTTCCGGTGAAATAGCATTTTTATCTGCCCCAAGAGAATGTTTGCTTGTTGAGAGACTTTACAGCATGCATGAAAACATCCGTTCATCCGCCCACAAAATTGAGTGCAAAGGAAAAGGGATGAAGGTGTTTTCAGAAAGTTGTTGCTGATGTTCGTAGATATCGAGCATAATAATTCTCATAAACAACAAAAAAGTATTTTGTATGACTTTCTCTACTCCAAAGTATTCATTGTAGTTTTACGAAAAGTATATAGCAGATATAGCAGATATATCAATAATAATCAGACCGTGGGAGGCACGGGAATTGCATCCACAATAATTTGGCTCTTGCTGGAAATTGCATTCTATTAAAAATGTAAATTCTATGACGTGGCCAGTCATCCAAAATGTTGCGCATTGATTGCTTGTTATATTACAAACGTATGCTTTCATTGTACTGACATGCGATTTTGAGGACCAGAAAAAAAACTGTTTACTTTCTCTATACGTACTATGTACATAGTGTATAGAGAAGGTATTACATTGTACCCAAAAATTCGATACCGAGATTTCAGCGGAAATACATGTTTTGAGACCACCTGGATCTAAGAAAAGCATTTTTTGAAAATTTCCGTGTGTATGTGTGTGAGTCTGTGTGCCTGTGGGCAGCATAGCTCAAAAACGAAAAGACCGTTAAATACCAAACTTGGTATTTAAGTTCAGTATCTTCCACGGATGAGACACGAAGAGTTTCAAGAAAATCCCCCCACCCCCAACAACCCTTCACATGGACAATTTTTCGAAAATTTTGATTCTCCAAAAAATGGCTCTAACGATTTTGATTAAAATATCATATATTAAATATATTTACTTGACAAATAATATGTATATCTTGAATTTACTGATTACTTTATTCTGGATGAATTTTATGGAATTTTGCGTACCAGGTAAACCGCAAGAGATAGACAAACACTTACCACATAAAAATGTAGAGCACATTAAAACACACAATTTATGTTATATACATTTTTTTCGAGGAGTTGATCGTTTCTTAGATATTCCTTGTTTTTAGTTTCAGCCTAAAAAAACTTATACTTTTCTCATACAGGAATTTGTCAACTCCTGTCCACACAAACAAAGAAATTTCAGTCACAGAGCAACCAGCTTTTGACTGTCACTTTAACCTATGATACTCCCTTATTTCGCTTCTACTTACAAGGAAGTAAGTAATAAGACAATTTCTAGTAATTTTTGTCGAGTAGGGTGAAGTAAATAGAAGCGTAAGCTTTTTAACAATAATTTGTTGCAGAGATGTAGAGAAAGTCATGTGAATGCAGCACATAAGATTCCTTTTAATGATTTTTCTGTGGAGCAGGCTCCATTAGGGCACTCTCATATTATATTTAGAAATGCTTTCAGCTAACATCGTATATCGTAAGAACAGGCAGCCATGTTTCGCCGATTTGAATCCTTTATGCTTGCTTGTATTTACACAACACACAGCAGCGGACCTGAATTCGTATTGCTCCAAAGAGAGAACCTTGGGGCATGCGCTCCCTTTTCCCTGTCATGCATCCATCCTTCCGCGACACATTTTCTTAGAATCGCTTTCATATTGCTCTTCCAGTCTGGTCAATGCGAGGTACTTGGGTGAACTCTGAGAGTTAAATCTAAATTGAGATGCTTGCAGACGCATAAACACACAACAAGCAGCACACAAAGGAAGAAAAAGTGAACAAATGACAGGCAGCAAAGAAGCACAAAGGCACGCTGATCAAAGAGCAGCAGCGACTGAAAAAAAATGTGAAGAACAATGCTTTCTCCACCCTTTACCCAAGACCTTCTCAGCCCCTTGTTATACACTGGTCAATATGAGAAAGATTCGCATATCAAATTTATCTTAATCACGATGAAAACCGTTACAACAGAAAATGTGATAACTTTTGTCATTTCTCTATATTAAAAACGAAACTTTTGTTTTATTATGGTTGTTAGAATTTTTACCTTCTCTACTTCGTATACAGTATACGTAGGTAGAGAAGGTATTGCATTCCACTCAAAATTTCGATACCTCGATTTCTCCGGAAATACACGTTTTAGGGTCTCCTGTATCTAATGTGTTCTATTCGCATGACTTTCTCTGCATCTCTATAACAAATTATTATTTAAAAGATTATTCTTCAGTTTACTTCATACTAATTGATACAAACAGCAGAAATACTTTCTGTGAGTAGAAGGGAATACACCAGACCAAAACGATAGTCAAATCTTTTAAAAGCTGGTTGCTTGCAATGTGGTTTAAATCCGTTTCTCTGCCCTCGTCAGGAGTTCTCAAATTCCCGTTTTGAAACCAATAACAAGGAATGTTAAAAGATGATCAAGTCCACGAAAAAAATATAAATGACATAAGTTGTGTGTTTCAGCGAGGTCTACATATTTTGAGTAGTAAGTTTACGTCTATATCTTACGTTTACTAATTATGCAAAATCCAGCAAAAGTCATCAAACATAAAGAGGTCATAAGAGGTTATTCCCAGAAAATTCAACAAACACATTTTATTTGGGGAGCACAAATCTTTAATATACGGTATTTTAATCAAAATCGTTAGAGCCATTTTTTTTTAGAAATTCATAATTTTCGAGCATTTTGCCATTTTAAGAGTAGGAAGGCTTTCTTGAAAATCTTCGTGTCGCATCCTTAGAAGATAACAAACCTAAATAGTAAGTTTGGTATTTAACGATCTTTTCGTTTTTGAACTATGCTGTCCACAGACTCACACAGGGACCTTATTCTAAAAATGCCAGACTCGGAAGACCCCAAACATATATTTCCGGTGAAATCTAGACATCGATTTTTTGGGTGGAAAACAATACCTTCACTACCCACCGATGTACTATATACGAGGTAGAGAAAGTAAAAATTCCAACAGCCATAATAAAACAAAAAAGTTTCGTTTTTAATATACGTTAATCACCATGAAACCCAATAATACAGAAAGTGTAAAAACATTTGCCATTTCTCTATATTAAAAATAAAAATGTTTGTTTTATTATGGCTGTTGCAACTTTTACTTTCTCTACTTCGTATATAGTACATAGGTAGAGAAAGTATTGCGTTCCAAACAAAAATTCGAACCCTAGATTTCACCGGAAATACACGTGTCATGGCCTCCACCATTTAAAAAAATCTGATGTGTACCATTCACATGACTTTCTCTACACCTCTGCAATAAATTATTCTTAAAAAGCTTATACTTCTATTTACTTCATGCTAATCAGAAAATATTAGCAGAAATAGTCTTATTACTTGCTTCCTTGTAAGTAGAAGCGAAATAAGGGAGTACCATAGGTTAAATTGATAGTCAAAAGCTGGTAGCTATGTCACTGAAATTCCTGTGTTTGTATGGACAGCAATTGACAAATTCCTGTACGAGAAAAGTATAGGTTTTTCAAAGCTTAAACTCAAAACAAGGAGTGTCTCAAAAACGATGAACTCCACGAAAAAAAAATATATAACATAAATTGTGTGTTTTAACGTGCTCTACATTTCCTGTGTGATACGTTTTTATCTAAGTCTTACGGTTTAGCAAGTATGCAAAGTTCCCTAAAATTCGTTCAGAATGAAGTAGTCTTCAGAGGCTATTCCCAGAAAATTCAAGATATACATTTTGTTTGTCAGGTAAATATCTTTAATATTTGATATTTTAATCAAAATCGTTAGAGCCATTTTTGCGAAAATCAAATTTTTGAAAAAAGTTCCAGGTAAAGGATAGTTTGGGGTGGCGGGATTTTTCTCAAAACCTTGGTGTCGCATCCCTGGAAGATGCTAAACTTAAATACCAACTTTGGTACTTTTCCGACTTTTCATTTTTGAGTTATCGTGTTCACGGACACACGGACACACAGACACACACACACACACGCACACACTAACACACACACACCTTTTTCCGAAAAGGTTTTTTTTTTTTTAGATGAAGGGGACCCAAAACATATATTTCCGGTGAAATCTCGGTATCGAACTTTTGGGTGGAGTGCAATACCTTCTCTATACACTATGTACATTGTGTGTATAGAGAAAGTAAATATCTGACGGGTTACACTCATATAATTTTTTCTAACTGTTCTACAAATAAAGTTCTTACTACCACATGCTAATCGAGATAAGCATTAGCTGAATAATAGTTATTATTATTATTATTATTATTATTATTATTATTATTATTATTAGTTCCTTATATGTAGGAGGGAACTAAAGGAATGCACTGTTCAAAAATCTGATGTGTACCATTCACATGACTTTCTCCATATCCCTGCAACAAATAATTCTTAAAAAGCTTATGCTTCTATTTACTTTATGCTAATCAGAAAAAAATAGCAGAAATAGTCTTTTTACTCGCTTCCTTGTAAGTAAAAGCGAAATAAGGGACAACCGTAGGTTAAAGTGATAGTCAAAAGCTGGTTGCTATGTCAATGAAGTTCCTTTGTCTATATGGATAGGAGTTGGCAAGTTCCTGTATGAGAAAATTATACGTTTTTCATAGCAGAAACAAAAAATAAGGAATGTCACAAAAACGACGAGCTCCACGAAAAAAATGTATATAACATAAATTGTGTGTTTTAATGTGCTCTACATTTTTTGCATAGTAAGTTTTTGTCCATTTCTTACGGTTTAGCAGTTATTCAAAATTTAGTAAAATTCATTCAGAATAAACTACTCTTCAGAGGCTATTCCCAGAAAATTCAAGATATACATCTTATTTGTCAGGTAAATATGTTTAATATCCGAAATTTTAATCAAAATCGTTAGAGCCATTTTTGAGAAAATCAAAATTTTCGAAAAAAGTTCCATGTAAAGGGTAGTTGGGGGTGGGGGGATTTTTCTCAAAATCTTCGTGTCGCATCCCTGGAAGATACTAAACTTAAATACCAAAGTTGGTATTTTACCGACTTTTCGATTTTGAGTTATCGTGTTCACAGACACACGGACACACTTACACACACACACATACACACATACGCGCGCGCGCGCGCGGACCTTTTTCAGAAAATGCTTTTTTGGGATATTGGGGACCCTAAACATGTATTTCCGGTGAAATCTCGGTATCGAATTTTTTGGTGGAGTGCAATACTTTCTCTATACACTATGTACATTGTGCGTATGGAGAAAGTAAAATAATCTTATGTGTAACATTCACATGACTTTCTCCATATCCCTGCAACAAATTATTCTTAAAAAGCTTATACTTTTATTTACTAATTAGAAAAAAATAGCAGAAATAGTCTAATTACTCGCTTCCTTGTAAGTAGAAGCGAAATAAGGGACAGCTGTAGGTTAAAGTGATAGTCAAAAGCTGGTTGCTATGTCAATGACGTTCCTTTGTTTATATAGGTAGGAGTTGACAAGTTCCTGTATAAGAAAAGTATACGTTTTTCATAGCAGATACCAAAAATAAGGAATTTCACAAAAACGACGAACTCCACGAAAAATATGTATATGTCATAAATTGTGTGTTTTAATGTGTTCTATATTTTTTGTGAAGTAAGTTTTTGTCCATCTCTTACGGTTTAGCAGTTATTCAAAATTTAGTAAAATTCATTCAGAATAAACTACTCTTGAGAGGCTATTCCCAGAAAATTATTTTATTTGTCAGGTAAATATGTTTAATATAGGAAATTTTAATCAAAATCGTTAGAGCCATTTTTGAGAAAATCAAAATTTTCGAAAAAAAGTTCCATGTAAAGGGTAGTTGGGGGTGGGGGGATTTTTCTCAAAATCTTCCTGTCGCATCCCTGGAAGATACTAAACTTAAATACCAAGTTTATTATTTTACCGATTTTTCGTTGAGTTAGCGTGTTGACAGACACACGGACAAACACACAAACACACACACACACACACACACACACACACGGACCTTTTTGTGAAAATGCTTTTTTTGGATATTTGGGATCCTAAAACATATATTTCCGGTGAAATCTCGGTATCGAATTTTTTTGTGGAGTGCAATACTTTCTCTATACACTATGTACATAGTGCGTATGGAGAAAGTAAATAATCTGATGTGTACCATTCACATGACTTTCTCCATATCCCTGCAACAAATTATTCTTAAAAAGCTTATACTTTTATTTACTTTCTGCTAATCAGAAAAAAAATAGCAGAAATAGTCTAATTTCTCGCTTCCTTGTAAGTAGAAGCGAAATAAGGGACAACTGTAGGTTAAAGTAATAGTCAAAAGCTGGTTGCTATGTCAATGAAGTTCCTTTGTCTATATGGATAGGAGTTGACAAGTTCCTGTATGAGAAATGTATACGCTTTTCATAGCAGAAACCAAAAATAAGGAATGTCATAAAACCGACGAACTCCACGAAAAAAATGTATATAACATAAATTGTGTGCTTTAATGTGCTCTACACTTTTTGTGTAATAAGGTTTTGTCCATCTCTTACGGTTTAGCAGTTATTCAAAATTTAGTAAAATTCATTCAGAATAAACTACTCTTCAGAGGCTATTCCCAGAAAATTCAAGAGATACATTTTTGTTGTCGGGTAAACATGTTTAATATACGAAATTTTAATCAAAAACGTTAGAGCCATTTTTGAGAAAATCAAAATTTTCGAAAAAAGTTCCATGTAAAGGGTAGTTGGGGGTGGGAGGATTTTTCTTAAAATCTTCGTGTCCATCCTGGAAGATACTAAACTTAAATACCAAGTTTGGTATTTTACCGACTTTTCGTTTTTGAGTTATCCTGTTCACAGACACACGGACATACGGACACACACAGACACACGGACCTTTTTGTGAAAATGCTTTTTTTGGATATCGGGGACCCTAAAACATATATTTCCGGTGAAATCTCGGTATCGAATTTTTTGGTGGAGTGCAATACTTTCTCTATACACTATGTACATAGTGCGTATGGAGAAAGTAAAAAGTATATGTATTTTAAAGCTAAAAGCAATTACAAAGAATATCTCGGAAACGGTCAACTCCACGGGGGAAAAAACGTTCGTTATATAAATTACACTTTTTAGCAAGATCTACATTTTTGTGAAGTAAGCTTTTGTGTATTTCCTTCGGTTTACCAGTTATACAAAATTAATTAAAATTCATCCTCAATAAAGAGGTATTCAGAGGCTATTCCCAGAAAATTCAAGATACATATACATTTCGTTTATCATTAAAAACATCTGAAACATATGGCATTTTTGTCATAATCATTAGAGTTGTGTTTGATAAAATTATAAAGTTCGAAAAATGTTCCATGTAAAGTTTAGTTGGGGTAGGGATTTTTTTTTTTAATCTACATGTCGCTTCCTTTGAAGATGCTGAACTTTAATACCAAGTCTGGCACTTAACTGACTTTTCGTTTTCGAGCTATGCTATCTATAGACACACACACACACACACACACACACAAACACATTCACTTAGACACACACAAACACAGACTGGCACACCGACGCACATGTTTTTAAATATGCTTTTATGGACTCAGGGGGTCTCAAAATATGTATTTCCGGTGAAATATGGGTATATAATTTTTCGGTGGAATACAATGCCTTCTCTATCCACTATGAACATTTTGTACATGCGTGCCAGAGAAAGTAAAAACATTACTTTTTCTTTCTCTATACGTAATATGTACATAGTATATAGACGAAGTATTGTTTTCCACCCAAGAATTCGATGTCGAGATTTCACCGGAAATACATATTTAAGACCCCCTGAATCCAAAAAAAAAGAATTTTCAGAAAAAGGTCCGTGTGTATGTGTGTGATTTCTGTGGACAGCATAGTTCAAAAACGAAAAGACCGTTAAATACTAAACTTGGTATTTAGATTTGGTATCTTCCAAGGATGCGACACGAAGATTTTCAAGAAAATCCCCCCACCCCAACTACCCTTTACATGGAAAAATTTTCGAAAACTTTGATTTTCTAAAAATGGCTCAAACGATTTTGATTAAAATCCCGATATTAAAGATATTTACGTACATATCAAATAAAATGTATATCTTGAATTTTCTGGGAATATCCTCTGAAGAGCTCTTTATTCTGGATGAATTTTAATAAACTTTGCTTAGCTGCTAAACGGTAAGAGATAGACAAAAACTTGCTATATAGAAAATGTTGATCTGATCAAAACACACAATTTATGTCCTTTACATTTTTGTTGTGGAGGTAACCGTTTCCGAGATATTCATTGTTTTTGGTTTCAGTTGCGAGTACTTATACTTTTCTCAGACAGGAAGTGTCCGTTTTTCTTTTGTTCCACTGCTGGCCAAGCAAGTAAGCGATTTGAAATGAAAATCGAATAACGACAGTTTTTAAAGCATTTGACTATCGGTTTAGCCTAGTGCATTCCGTAATTTTCTTTCTACTTATAAGGAACTAGGTGGTAAGAACATTCTGCTAATGTTTATCTCGATTAGTATTGTGTAGAAAGAAGAATAATCTTATGTAAGAAGTTTGTAGAAGAGCTAGAGAAAGTCATGTGAGTGTAACACATCAGACGCGGACGCCAGCGTATGTATGCATGTGCAAAATGTAATGAAATTGAGTTTTATTTATGAACGCTGTTTCTGTTGTGGTTTTTAGCCTCCCACTCTACATTGGACGTGAAAGCCCACTTAATTTTGCTCAGAGTCCTCTTTATCAGACATGGGATGTTCCCTTCTATTGGAGTTTTCTTGTTTGAGACAAAGTATAGTAAGTTGTGTAAGGCGCAGACTCGCTAGCTGCGCCTCACCAAACAAAGAGGAACCTGCAATGATACGGTCGTAACCGAGGCAGGAGCTTCAGGCTGTTTCACTCACCGTCGACCACACATCTGGCCCCGGGTTTCTGGGGTCACTTAGGCGAATGCTGGGGTGCTGTATATCTACCACGGTTCCATTCCTTCATTTCATTTCCCTTCATCCTCTTTCAGGTCGGCGACTGGTGTGGCTCAGGGCTTTGCAGGCAGATGGCACTGTCGATTGTAAAACTCTCTTCCCCCTTGGTTGCTGTGGTTGAGGCTAGATGCCGTTGTAGAGGCATCCTTCCGACGGTCTCCCAGCGCCTGTATGCGACATTGCATATTCTAATTCAGTTTTAGATTTAAACTCTGCCATTGGTCGATTGACCAAAATGGCTGCGCATGCGTAAGCAGACAGAATGAACAGAAGACTGCATTTTGCATTGGAAAGAACAGACGATTGTCATAAACTCCCGTTTTTTCCCCTTATTTCGACCCAGTTCATTTACACATACCTACCTAAATCTCAACGAAATCTCGAAACCTGTCGTTCACCCGTCTCGTAACAAACAGGAAAGCCTCAGTCTAATACTGAACTAGAATCTGCAATTACGCCGCCTGTTAGCCTCCGCGGTGCGCCGGAGCTGCCATCTATACACCCGCCGCTGAATCCTTATACTTGACAGTTGGGAGTTAAGTTGGGTACATCAACTAAAAACAGATGAAAGCGTTACCCGTTTGACTTTCTGAACCAATCACGAATCAGCAATCCGGTCGGTCAGACAAGGGAAACGGATCTAGATGCCGCACCGTTGTAATATCTGGCTATTTCCAACCACGTGCTCAGTTTGTTAAGTCCTAACACGAGCGTTGAGCTGTTCTGCGCAAGCTTCGTTATTATTTATTTAGTTGTTGTTTCTTTGTACGTGAGGAAACATAAGACTTTCACAATTATACAGGTGGATAGACTTTTGCGGGAAAGTGTGGCGAGAGTGAACGCGGCTACGTGGAAGAAGAAAACGAATCATGTGCACAAAATAATACGAAAAGCACAGAAATTAGACGGAATCATCAGTGAATGTGAACCACTAATGATATGTCTTGGTGACGACGACGATGACAATGACGATGATGCTTCAGAGAATGATGACGACGGAGACTTGGATGAGATTGAGCCATTAAAATTCCTAAAATCACTTTGGTATGCCTTTCTCTCATTATAACAGCTATTTTGCATTAATTTCTTCTATATTGTCGTAAATACGTAATGTATGCTACATACGTTACAGTATCACTGTTATTTTAAATTAACATCAATGATAACGAACTCAAGCGGGATACCTGGGTTCGATCCCCAGTACCGGCGTGGGGATTTTCCCCCTGCTGGAGACCTGGCCCGGGGTGCACTCAGCCTCCCTGGGAGCTACTTGATGGAGAAGTAGCGGCTCCAGGTCATGAGCACCACATTAACCGACCGGAGGGGACTCGAGGCGCTGACCACGTCTCACCCTCCATTACTGCACCCCATCCATGACGTCTGTAATGCACCGAGATGGGGGACGCAGCGTCCGGGCGGTAGGCCAAGGTTCACTGTGAGCTATCGTGTCATGGCGTTATTATTATAATAACGAATTAGTTTCATTATTCATCACCATTCATTTACTATTTACACTGTTTATATTCGTCGTTACACACGATAGAGACATGTGTAATCAGCTGTTGTTGTTTACTAGTTACTCTGGCAACACCGCAAAGGCAGCATAGCCAACCTTATGGGAAAATACCGGAACTGTCAAGTGCAAGGATTCAGTGGTAACACTTTTAGGGACTTCCGTGCGTCTCTGCACTTGGCTCCGTCATTTCCTGTGTACTGACCCTTGGTTTCCACTCTGGGGGGTGGTAGGCCGCAACAGATCAATACCTGGTCAAGTGTCCCCCGCCACTAACATACTCGTACCTCATACAGTGCAAATAAACTGCAACAAAACTTAATCAAGCAGAACTAATGACCACCGGAATATGATGCGACTCTTGACTGCTATATGCAGTAACATAAACCTCAGAAGGGATGCCGTGGCTGCTATTTCGGGAGCTTTTACCGCACATAACTCTCATGTTCGTGTTAATAAGCAATAGGGGGGCTCCAACATCTCGCTTACTTATTAAGAAGCAGTACGCCAATCGATACCAACACATCCAAGCCAAGCACAGGAAACCCAAAACGGATTTGTGTTCCTACAATTATGTCTCGGAAGATGAGTCGCAGGTCAGAGGCTGGTTAAAAAGCAACTGGATGCATACCAGCACAGGTATATAGCAAGGGTAAAAAATCTTATATGTTGCTCTCACATGACTTTCTCTGCAACAAATTATTATTGAAAAGCTTATGCTACTATTTACTTCATGCTAATCGAGACAAAATTAGCAGAAATAGTCTTATTACTTGCTTCCTTGTAAGCAGAAGTGAAATAAGGGAGTACCAAAGGTTAAAGTGATAGTCAAAAGCTGGTTGCTATGTGACTGAACTTCCTTTGTTTATACGGACAGGAGTTGATACATTCCTGTATGCGAAAAGTATAAGTGTTTAAAGCTGAAACCAAACACAAGGGATATCTAAACAACTATCAACACCATAAAAAATGTAGATAGCATAAATTCTGTGTTTTAACGTGCTCATTTTTTGTGTAGTAAGATTGTCCATCTCTTACGGTTTAGCAGTATTGGAAAATTCCGTAAAATTCATCCAGAATAAAGTAGTCTTCCGAGGCTATTCCCAGAAAATTCAAGATATACATTTTATTTGACGTGTAAATATGTCTAATATACGAAATTTTAATCAAAATCGTTAGAGCCATTTTTTAGAAAATAAAAAAATTCGAAAAAATGTTCCATGTAAAGGGTAGTTTGGGGTGGGGGGAGTTTTCTCAAAATCTTCGTGTCGCAACCCTGGAAGATACTAAACTTAAATAGCAAGTTTTGGTGCTTTACCGACTTTTCGTTTTTGAGTTATCGTGTTCACAGACACACTGACACGTGGACAGACGGATCTTTTTCTGAAAATACTTTTTTTTGGATACAGGGGACCCTAAAACATATATTTCCGGTGAAATCTCGGTATCGAATTTTTGGTGGAGTGCAATACCTTCTTTAAACACTATGTACATAGTGCGTATAGAGAAAGTAAAAAGGTGTGACGGAAATAGCCCTGAGGGAATGACTACAAGAATTTATATGCACCTAGTGTATTGTATTTCATGTAAAAAGAGTTTTTAGATTAAGTTTAATAGTATATTGCACATAAAGGTAATAGTTGTTATAATGTGCATGCTGAGGGGCAAATGTGTTGATACCGTTCTGGATATATTATTTTTCCTCTTTTGCACTTTCTTTATTCTTATTTGTTTTGTTGTTTTGTTTATATTCATAGCATGTTTACATTGCCAACATAACATTTGTAGGAAGAAGTTTGTAGAAAAGAGAAATGCAAAAGTAATACAAATATATTAAAAAGTTATGAAAAAGTTGTTATAAAACATTTTAATACGTCAAGATTTTGTTTTTCAATTCACAAGACCAATCAAAAAATTACAATACATTTTGAAAATGAGGAAAACACCATCTAAACATGAATTTCGAAGATATGGAACCTTCACCGTCCGATCAATAAGTTCATAAGTTGAAAAACTATTTTTCCTCACACATGGAAAAGTTCTCTTTTCCACTAAAGCTCAAGTTGAAAAGTGTTCGCGTCTTTAGGGAGCTAAATGCTGAAAAATGGAATGATAAAACTAACTAGCGTTTAAGGCAAAAAGCCAGGAAAGGAAAAAAAGTTAACAGCCAGGCTGTCCCACAAATCTTCCTGACTGCATGCAAAACGGCGGGAGACGCTTTCCACTTGGCGAGCAAAGCTGGGGAAAGGCAATTTGGGAGCAAAGAAACCCCATTCTGTTCAATTGACCGGGCGAGAATTAACCTATCGATCTCATTAATTCTAACAAGAAAAATCCACGAATTACAAGGTACAGATCTCACCAAAATCATCCCGTTTTTCTGTGACGAAGCTATGGAACGTTAATTACCGGATTGGGCGAATATCATGCTCACTTTCTCTGCATCTCTGTAACAAAGTATTGTTAAAAAGCTTATGCTTCTATTTACTTCATGCTAATCGAGAAAAAATTAGCAGGAATAGTCTTATTACTTGCTTCCTTGCAAGTAGAAGCGAAATAAGGAAGTACCATAGGTTAAAGTGATAGTCAAAAGCTGGTTGCTATGTGACTGAACTTCCTTTGTTTGTATGGACAGGAGTTGACAAATTCCTGTAAGTTTTTCAAAGCTGTAACCAAAAACCAGGAATATATCAAAAACGATCAGCTCCACGAAAAAAAATGTAAATGACATAAATTCTGAGTTTTATCCTGATCAATATTTTTTGTGTATTGAGTTTTTGTCTATCTCTTACGGTTTACCAATTATACAAAATTCAATAAAAATAATCCAGAATAAAGAGGTCTTTAGAGGCTATTCCCAGAAAATTCATTTATGCATTTTATTTGGCAAGTAAATATCTTAAATATAAGGGATTATAATCAAAATCGTTTAAGCCATTTTTAAGAAAATAAAAATTTTCGGAAAATGTGCAATGTAAAGGGTAATAGGGAGTGGGAAGATTTTCTTGAAAATCTTCGTGTGGCAACCTTGGAAGATACCAAACTTAAATACCAAGTTTGGTTTTTATAGGTCTTTTCGTTTTTGAGCTATGCTGAACACAGAAAAAAAACACACACACACACACACACACACACAGACACACGCGGAAATTTGTCTAAAAATGCTTTTTTTATTCAGGGGTTTTCAAAACATGTATTCCCGGTGAAATCTCGGTATCGAAGTTTGGGTGCAATACAATACCTTCTCTATACACTATGCACATAGTACGTGTAGAAAAAGTAAAAATATCTGATGTGTTCCATTCATATGACTTTCTCTACCTTTCTGTAACAAATTGTTGTTAAAAAGCATGTTCTTCTATCTACTTTATGTTAATCGAGATAAAACTAGCAGAAATGGTAGAAGGGAAAAAAGCAGATATACTAGGCTAAACACATAGTCAAACATTTTAAAAGACGGTTACTATATGATTGGAATACCTTTGTTTGTATGGCTATGAGCTGACAAATACCCATGTGAGAAAAGTGTTATTTTAAGACTGAAACCAATAACAAGGAATATCTCAAAAACGGACAGTTCCATAAAAATTTGTGTATAATATAAGTTAAGTGTTTTAACTATTTCTACCGTTTTCGTTAAATAAGTTTTTGTCTCTCTTATGGTTTACCAGTTATGTAAAATTCCAGAAAGTTAATCCAGAATAAAGATGTCTTCGGAGGCTATTCCCAAAAAAAAATCGAGATATACATTTAATTTTTCATGTAAATATATTTAATATACGATATTTTAATCAAACTCTTTAGAGCCATTTTTTGGAAAAATCAAAATTATCTAAAATCTTTCTATGTAAAGGGTAATTAGGGGTGGGGGATTTTCCTGAAAATCGTTGTGTCGCATCCTTGGAAGACACTGAAATTAAATACCAACTTTGGTATTTAATGGACTTTCAATTTTTGAGCTATACTGCCCACAGTCACACACAGACATTTTTCTAAAAATGCTCTTTTTTAGGTATCGGAGTCTCAAAACATGTATTTCTAGTAAAATCTGATATCAAAATTTTGGGTGCAATGCAATACTTCCTCGATACACTATGTACATAGTACGAGTAGAGAAAGTAATAAGAACGTTGGTTCCCAATTTAAAATCAATAAAAATCAGCGAGAATAACATTTTGATACTGATGTATTTATAAATGTCTTTTCACCAGGAGACATTGCCTATTTCGGCAGTGTATCCATGACATCAGCTGGACTGGAAATAAGTATTTCAATATTCAGAAATTGTCTTCAGGACAACAGACTCTACAAACGACTGTAATCTTGTACTGCAATGCTGAATAAGGTCTGCTTACACATTTCAATACCATTTTATATATTCTATTCATGTTTTCATAAACTTAACATTGTTTTATGCTCGACCATGTCTATATATAGTTATACTTCTGTTAGCTGAACGTTTATGGACCTCATTAAAGTGCACCTCTTCATTAAACTGCAGTTTTCCACTGATCAAAAGATCCATGTGTAACAATCAATACTTTCGCGTCTAAGCACATATCGTAACGCTACCAGGCACAACTGTTGAACTATCGATTGTTCTCGTACGTTCAATCGAAAATCAAACACCGCGAGTTTAGGAAAAGTAGAAGTATCGAGTGACACTGAGATACAACTTACACCGCTGGAAATTTCTGCAAAGGCACACGAAATTACTAATAACTTAATGCATTTTAAACTTAGACACATGGTCGAGCATAAATAGTCGTATGATATAGTAGCTGCGCTCATTTCATAAACATTGCAATTTTTCAGTAATTTTAGGTAATATTTTCATAAATTTAAAGACACTATATAGGTCATATTGGAGTAATTTTCACTTTCTCTATTTAGATATGGTACATGCAAAGATGATATTGCATTCCAACCAAAATTTGATACTGAGATTTCACTGAAAATACACGTATCAATGCCCCTGTATAGAGAAAAAGACATTTTAGAAAAAGGTATGTGAGTGTGCGTTTGTGTGGTGCTTAAACACGATGGATAATTCAAAGGGGGAATCGGTTAAGGGGAATCGAAATGCCCTACCTTGCCAATATTAAAGTTTGACCCATTATCTCAAAAAATAGAATGCTTGTGTTGACTAGAAGAAAAGGAACGATTTTTTTTAAAAAGGTTCTTAAAATTGTATTGAAAATGATAGTTATTAAATTTTAAAAAAAATAGTTAATCCATATACATAAAAACTTTTTTGTTAATATAAAGTTTATTTAGGTGTAAACGTGGTAAACATTTCAGCCCTCAGTGTCAATTAATTTCGGAGAAAATGGGGCATTTGTAGAGACAATTTTACATTTAAAAAAAAATGTAACCTAACTTTCCAAACACAACTTAGCAGTATTTTGAAACTCTCACATGTTGGAAATATGAGCGGGATGCCAATGCTGCCAACTAGACCTTTTCTTTAACACCAATATTTACAAAGTGAGTGCACCACAATGTTCTGAAAAACCTCTATCACGATTAATGTCAGCAATCTTTTAAAACTATTTACAATTAGCATATCTCTATGAAAAATTAATAAATGAGCGGGAGATTCAAAATACGCATATGCAATTAAAACATGAAAACGGAATAAAATTATGAAAATCTCATTTCGACCCCCCTTAAATACAAACGTAATATATAACTTCAACACCTTCCAAGGATGCGACGCCGAAACTTTTAGGAAAATTTCCTTTACTTGAAACATTTTAGAACATGTTGATTTTATCAAAAATGGCACTAACGATTTTATTAAAACACCGCATGTTAAAGATATTTACATGACAAATAAAACGTTTATATTTTGAATTTTCTGGGAATATCCTCAAAGTTCTCTTCATTCTGGATGACTTTCGCATAACTGTTAAGCTGTAAGAGATAGACGAAAACTTGCTGCACAAAAAATGTAGGTCCCGGGTTCGATTCCCGGCTGCGGCGGGGAATTTTTCTTTAACCAGAATTATTCGCCATCTCCCACAGAGTCTGGAAGTATGTATGTAAGAGTGAATGTGCGTGTTTGAGGAAATAAAATAGTTTAAACCCAACAGACAACGAGTTGTTTCTAATTCAAAGCCCCCGATATCACCTTAGATGTTAAAGGGGCTATATAAATGTAGATCTCACTAAAACAGGCAGTTTACATTTCTTTTGTGGAGTTAAGCACCGTTTCCAAAATATTCCTTGTTCTATTTTCCTTTTTAAAATACTTACATTTTCTTATACGGGGATTTGTCAAATTGCCATACAAAAAGAACCGAATTTCAATTACATAGCAACCAGCTTTTAAAAGATTTGATTGTGAAAAAAAATAGCGTGTTATTTATGGACGCTCTTTAACTGCTGTGGTTCTCCGCGTCCCATTCTATACTGGGCGTGAAAGACCGCTTAGCTTTGATCAGAGGGCTCTCTATCAGGCTTGAGGTTCTTTTACGTGCCGTAAATCTACGACACGGGACCAACGTCTTTACTTCCCTTCCGAAGGAAGCCATGCTAAGGATTTTTACACACGAAAAAATCCATCGTCCTCCACCCGGGTTTGAACCCGCGACCTTGGGTATATGAAGTTAGCATGGCAACCATTGCACCACGGAGGGCGACTAATTTGATTGTGACTTAAGAACTAAATAATAAGACAATTTCTGCTAACTTTTATCTTGTTCAACATGAGTACATAGAAGAATAAGTTTCAACTGAATTTTAATCAAATAGCAACCAGCTTGTTAAAGGTTTGAATCTGGCTTAAGCCTATTGTATTCCCTTATTTGTCTTTTATACATAAGGAACTAAATAATAAGACAATTTCTGCTAACTTTTATCTTGATCAACATGTGTACATAGAAGAATAAACTTGAACCGAATTTCAGTCACATAGCAACCAGCTTTTAAAAGATTTGACAGTGGCTTTAAGCCTTCATTCCCTTATTTGCCTTCCATTTATAACGAACTAAGTAACAAGACGAGTTCTGCTAATGTTTATCTTGATCAACATAAATACATAGAAGAATAAACTTGAACCGAATTTCAGTCACATAGCAACCAGCTTGTTAAAGGTTTGAATCTGGCTTAAGCCTATTGTATTCCCTTGTTTGTCTTTTATACATAAGGAACTAAATAATAAGACAATTTCTGCTACCTTTTATCTTGATCAACATAAATACATAGAAGAATAAGCTTGAACTAAATTACAGTCACGTAGCAACCAGCTTTCAAGATATTTAACTGTGACTTAAACCTTTTGTATTGCCTTATTTACTTTCTATTTATAAGGAACTAAGTAATAAGCTAATGTTTATCTTGATGAGCATAATACATATAAGAATAATTTGTTACAGAGAGGTAGAGAAAGGCATGTAAATGGAGCACATCATCAACTTGATGGCTTGCTCTATATCCCAGAGATTTGCTCTAGGTGGGATCTGCAGAACCAACAAGCAAACAGAGAACTATCTAGCACCATTCGGAATACCAGGGATTTAGAGAAGATCAATGTCATTTGCGTCACAACATAAACTAAAATATATGGTCCATATTTCTTCATTGAAGAGACTGTAACTGGAATACGTTATCTAGACATGCTGCAACAGCTCCTAATCCCGCAGTTAGTTGAGGACTCTCTGTTTCAACAAGATGGGGCTCCACCCCATTATCTCTCCTGCTAATGACTTACCACTTCCTAATTGGCCATTCACGTCACGTGAAGTACAGCATTCTACAAAAAAATTCGATCCACAATGTTACTGGAAATAAACGTTTTGAAATCCGTAGATAACATAATTTTAGAAACAGGCCACTGTGTGTACGGACGCGCGTGTGCCTCTCAACAAAACGAAAAGCCGGTTAGATACCAAATTGGTATTTAAGTTCAGTATCTACCAAGGACATGATACCTGTGTTTTCAACATTTTTCCACTCCAAACTAATACCAATTTGCAACTTTTTTTCGAAGATGTTCATTTTATTAAAAATGGCGCTAACAATTTATGTTAAAATATCATACCATTACGATATCTTTTTTTTTTATTATTATTGTTTCATTTATATAGCCCCCTTTAACACATAAGGTCATATCGGGGGGCTTTGCACTTGAAACAATTCGTTGTCTGTAGGTTTAAATAATGTTATTTTCCTCAAACACACACACTCATTCACTCTCACATACCTACTTCCAGGCACTGTGGGGGATAGAGAATAATTCTAGCTAAAGAAAAATTCCCCGCCCCAGCTGAGAATCAAACCCGGGACCTCTGGGTGAGAAGTTATTACGATATTTTCTTGACAAATGAAATGTTTATCTGGAATTGAGAATGGCCTGAAAACTCCCGTTCATTCTGAATGACTTTTATAACTGGAAAACCGAAAAAAAAAAAAAAAAAAAAAAAAAAAAAAAAAGCAGTCATCCCTCCCTTCCTTTCTCACTCTCTTTCCCCTTTTATTCTGCTCGTATGTAGGATTTAAAACCCCAGAAAAACTATGCAACTTGTTTATAGAGCTGAATATTCAGCGTTGTTATATCAAGTCAAACTACTGTAATATCCAAGATTATATGAAGAGCGTTAATTGTTAAAAATCTGATGTTTTCCATTCACATGACTTTCTCTACATATCTGTAACAAATCATTGTTAAAAACCTTACTTTTCTATCTACTTCATGATAATCGAGATAAGAACAGAAATGATTCCTTGTAAATATGAGGTAAATAATGGAATACACTAGGCTAAAACGATAGTCAAATCTTTTAAAGGCTGGTTGCCATGTGGTTGATATCCGCTTCTATGCATTGCCAGGAGTTGGCAAATTCCCGTATGTGAAAAGTTTTAAGTATTTTAAAACTGAAACAAATAATAAACAATATCTAAAAATGGTCAACTTCACGAAAAAAAATCTGAAGTGTTCCATTCACATGACTTTCTCTACTTGTGTGTAACAATCAATTGTTAATAAGCTTATTCTTCTATTTACTTCATGCTAATCGAGAAAAAATTAGCAGAAATAGTCTTATTAATTGCTTCCTAGTAAGTAAAAGCGAAATATGGGAGCATTACAGGTCAAAGTGAAATCAAAAGCTGGTTACTAGGTGATTGAAGTTCCTTTCTTTGTATGGACACGAATTGACAAATTCCTGTATGAGAAAAGTACAAGTTCCTCAAAGCTGAAACCAAAAACAAGGAATATCTCAAAAACGATCAACTCCTCGAAAAAAATCATATAACATAAATTGTGTGTTTTAATGTGCACTACATTTTTTATGTGGTAAGTTTTTGTCCATTTCTTACGGTTTAGCAGTTATGCAAAATTCATCCAGAATAAAGTAGTCTTCAGAGGCTATTCCCAGAAAATTCAAGATATACATATTATTTGTCAGGTAAATATTTTAATATACGATATGTTAATCAAAATCGTTAGAGCCATTTTTGAGAAAATAAAAATTTTCGAAAAAAGTTCCATGTAAAGGGTAGTTAAGGGTTTCGCATCCTTGGAAGATACTGAACTTAAATACCAAGTTTTGTATTTAACGGTATTTTCGTTTTTGAGCTATGCTGTCCACAGACACACACATGCACACATACGTGAACCTTTTTCCAAAAATGCTTTTTTTAGATTCAGGGGGACCCAAAACGTGTATTTCCGGTGAAATCTCGGCATCGAATTTTTGGGAGGAATGCAATACCTTCTCTATACACTATGTACATAGTACGTGTAAAGAAAGTATATTGCCTAAATAGTGAGTTTTAACGAGATCTACATTTTTTGGGTAATAAATTTTGTTTATCTCTTACGGTTTACGAGTTATGCAAAATCTAGCATAATTCATCGAGGATAATAAGGTCTTCAGATGCTATTCCCAGAAATACATTTTATTTGTCTTTATAATACGGTATTTTAATAAAAATCGTTTGATTTTTGAGAAAATTAAAATTTTCGAACATTTTTCTATGTAAACGGTAGTTTGGGGTGTGGTGATTTTCTTCAAAATCTTAGAGGAAACTAAACTTATATTCTAAGTTTGGTATTTTACCGAATTTTCGTTTTTGAGGTATCGGTCATAGACACACGATGGATTTCACCGGAAATGTATGTTTTGAAACCTCCTGGATCCCCCCCCAAAAAAAAGCATTTTTAGAAAAATGTTTGTGAATGTGTGTGTGTGTGTCTGTGGGCAGCAAAAACCGAAAATTCCGTTAAATACCAAACATGATAATTAAGTTCACTATGTTCCAAAGATGCGGCAAAGATTTGTAAGAAAATCCTCCCCCCCCTACTACCCAAACATGGAAGAAAATTAAGAATTTTTGTATTTCTCAAAAATGACTCTGACGATTTATATTTAAGACATTTGTATGACAATAAAATGTTTTCTGGATGGAATTATGCATAACTGGTGAACCATAAGAGATAAACAAAAAATGTAGTGCTCGTTAAAACACACAATTTATATCATATACAATTTTTCCGTGGAATTGACCGTTTTCGAGATATTCCTTGTTACTGGTTTCAGTTTTATAATACAGTTTTCTCATACGGAAACTGATCAACTCCTGGCCACGTAAAGAAACAAATTTGTATACCATAGTAACCACATTTTAAAAGATTTGACTGTCGGTTTAGCCTAGTGTATTCCCTTATTTCCCTTCTACTCACAAGAAAGCAAACAATATGAGCTTTTCTGCTAATGTTTTTCTCGATTAGCATGAAATAGATGGAAGGTAGGCTATAATAATAATTCGTCACAGAGATGTGATCAGTGGCGGTTTTTAATCTTTGCAAATTGTTGTACGAGCCGTGAGGTTTCTCATTTGTTTACTTCCTCAGGGTAAAGGCGTTTTCATTTTTAAATAATTTCTTTCCTTTTTTACTTTCTCTAGCCCCATACGTTCTATGTACATATATAGTGTATAGAGAAGGTATTGTAATGCACCCAAAAATCCGATACCGAGATTTCACGGAAACACATGTTTTAGGACCCCCTGAATACAAAACAAAAACAAAAACATTTTTACAAAAAGGTCCGTGTGTGTATGTGTGTGTGTGTGTGTGTGTGTGTGTGTGTGGACAGCATAGCTCAAAAATGAAAAGACCGTTGAATACCTAACTTGGTATTTAAGTTTCGTATCTTCCACGGATGCGACAAGAAGATATAGAGAAAAATTCCCCCACCCCAAACTACCCTTTTTTAGAAAACTTCGATTAAAAAATGTAGAGCACATTAAAACACACAATTTATGCTATATATATTTTTTTTTTCGTGGAGTAGATCGCTATTTAGATATTCCTTGTTTTTTGTTTCAGCCTTAAAAAACTTATACTTATGTCATACATTCATTTGTCAACTCCTGTCCATACAAACAAAGGAACTTCATCACATAGCAACCATCTTTTGCTATCACTTTAAACTATGGCACTCCCTCATTTCGCTTCTACTTACAGGGAAGCAAGTAATAAGAATATTTCTGCTAATTTTTTCTCAGCATGAAGTAAATAGAAGCATAAACTTTTTAACAAAAATTTGTTGCAGAGATATAGAGAAAATCATGTGAATGGATTACATCAGATTTTTAAAAAAAGGTCCGTGTGTGAGAATGTGTGTGTGTGTGTGTGTGTGTGTGTGTGTGTGTGTGTGTGTGTGTGTGTGTGTGTGTGTGGACAGCATAGCCCCAAAACAAAAAGACCGTTAAATACCAAACTTGGTATTTAGGTTTAGTATCTTCCAAGGATGCGACACGAAGATTTTCAAAAAAAATCCCCCCACCACAATCTACCCTTTATATGGAAAAGAATTCGAAAATTTCGATTTTCTTAAAAAGGACTCTAACGATGTTGATTAAAATTCCGTATATTATAACTATTTAGGTCCGAAATAAAATGTATATATCGAATTTTGCCGAATTTTGCGTGACTGCTAAACCGTAAGAGATAGAAAAAAACTCACTGCATAAAAAATGTACATCACGACAAAACACACAATTTATGTCCTTTACGTTTTTGTTGTGGAGGTAACCGTTTCCGAGATATTCCTTGTTATTGGTTTCAATTGTGAAGTACTTAAGTTTTTCTTAGACAGGAAGTGTCCGTTTTTTTTGTTTGTTTGTTTTTTTTTTTCTATTCCTGGCCAAGCAAAGAAGTGATTTGCAATGACAATCGCATAACGATAGCTTTTAAAACTTGACAATCACTTTAGCATAGCACATTCCCTTATTCCCTTCTACTTATAAGGAACTAAGTAATAAGAGCATTCTGCTAATGTTTATCTCGTTTAGCATTGTGTACAAAGAAGAATATTCTTTTGTCGGAGATTTGTAGAGCAGTTAGAGAAAGTCATGTGAGTGTAACACATCAGATTTTTAATGAAAAGGAAAACTGTTCTCTTGAATATGTTTTGTTCTAGTTAAAAGTTACAACACAACTGTATCTAACGTCAGCTGTTCTAATCTCTTAGGTTTAGAGATACATATATACTTTACCAAGATTGTAAGATGAAGATGGAAAATCTAAGGTGTTCCACTCATATTACTTTCTCTACTTTTTCTGTAAACAAATTATTCTTACAAAAGATTATTCTTATCTACGTCATATTGATTAAGATAAACATTGGCACAATTGGTCCTATTGCTTGCTTCCTTTTTTACTTTCTCTACACATACTATGTACATAGTGTATAGAGAAGGTATTGAACTCCACCCAAAAATTCGATACCGAGATTTCACCAGAAATATATGTTTTAGGGTCCCCTGTATCCAAAAAACTCTTATGTGTTTCATTCACATGACTTTCTCTACATCTCTGTAACAAATTACTCTTAAAAAACTTACGCCTCTATTTACTTTATCTAATCGAGAAAAAATTAGCAGAAATAGTCTTATTACTTGCTTACTTGTAAGTAGAAGCGAAATAAGGGAGTACCATAGGTTAAAGTGATAGTCAAAAGCTGGTTACTATGTGATGAAGTTCCTTTGTTCGTATGGACAGCAGTTGACAAATTCCTGTATGAGAAAAGTATAAGTTTCTCAAAGCTGAAACCAAAAACAAGGAATATCTAAAAAACGATCAATTCCACGAAAAAATGTATACCACATAAAAGGCGTGTTTTAAAGTGCTCTACATTTTTTGTGTGGTAAGTTTTTGTCCATATCTTACGGTTTAGCAGTTATGCAAAATTCCGTAAAATTGATCCAGAATAAAGTAGTCTTCAGAGGCTATTCCCAGAAAATTCAAGATATACATTTTATTTTCAGGTAAATATCTTTAATATACGATATTTTAATCAAAATCGCTAGAGCCATTTTTAAAAAAATAAAAGTTTTTCGAAAAACGTTCCATGTAAAGGGTAGTTAGGGGTGGGGGTATTTTCTTGAAAATCTTCGTGCCGCATCCTTGGAAGATATCATAATTAAATACGAAGTTTGGTATTCAATGGTATTTTTGTTTTTGAGCCATGCTGTCCACAGACATACACACGGACCTATTTTTGAAAAGCCTTTTTCTGTATTCGGGGGAACCAAAACATGTATTTCCGGTGAAATCTTGGTATAGAATTTTTGGGTGGAATGCAATATCTTCTCTATACACTACGTACATAGTAGGTGTAGAGAAAGTAAAAAGCATTTGTAGAAAAAGGTCTGTGAGTGGGCGTGTTTGTGTTTGCGTGTGTGTGTGTCCGAGAACACGATAACTCAAAAACGAAAAGCTGTATTTCAGTATCTTCCACAGATGCGACACGAAGATTTGGAGAAAAATCTCCCCATCCCAAACTAACTTATTATCCGAAAAATGTAGATATCGTTAAAACACACAATTTATGTCATATGCGTTTTTTTTCGTGGAATTGGCCATTTTTGAGATATTCCTTTTTTTTTTTTTTTTTTTTTTTTTTAAGTTTTAAAATACTTAAAACTTTTCTAACACGGAAAGTTGTAAACTCCTGGCATAGAAACGAATTAAAACCATATAGCAACCAGCTTTTAAAGATTTGACTATCGTTTTTACCTTGTACTTACAAGGAATTAAGAGAGTTTCTGCTAATGTTTAAGTCGATTATCATAAAATAGACAGAAATATACAATATTTTGTTACAGCGATGTAGAGAAAGTCATGTGAATGGAAAACATCAGATTTGTTTTATTTCTATCTTTTTTGGAGCTGGACAACCTTTAACCCGGATGGTCATAAAATGTGAATGAAATCGGTGGAATGATGTTCAAATGATCTCGGAGTCCATGAAACTTTAAGTTACACTAGGCTAAAGTGATAGTCAAGTCTTTAATAAGCCTTCACTATGTGAAACAATCCAAAATTCGGCACTCTTTGCACGGCTAGAAGTAAACAAAAGAGGTCAGAAGCGGATGATGACTTCCCTTTTGAGAAAAGCTTAAGTAGTAAAAAATTAAACAATAACAAGGAATATCTTGGTCACGGTTAACTCTACAAAATTGTATTTTTAACGGGATCTATATTTATTGTGTAGAAAGTTTTTGTCCATTTCTTACTGTTATACAAAACTCATCCTGAATAAGAGGTCTTCAGAGACCATTCCCTGAAAATGCAGTTTAACTACTGTAAAGTAATAAAACTCGCTAAAAGCCATTTTTTATAAAATTTTTCCTTGTAAAGGGTAGTTTGGGGTGGGAGTTTTCTTGGAAAATTTTGGTTGGAAGATACCGAACTTAAATATTAAGGTTAATATTTGATGACCTTTGTTTTTTAGTTATCGTGTTCACACACACACACACACAGAGCTGACCTTTTGTTCCTAAAAATATTTTTCTTGGATACAAGAGACTCTAAATCCTGTATTTCCAATGAAATCTCCATATCGAGTATTTGGGTCGACGGTAGCATGTACAATGTACTAAGTAGAGAGTGTAAAAGGTTACAAATTCAGTTTCAGAGGTCCTTAATTGTTTTTCTCCATAACTACAAACAAAACATAGAAGTCTTCTTTAAAATTGCATGTACTTGTTAGAGTTAGCCATGTACATTTTTACTTTCTCTACACATACTATGTACATATTGTACAGAGAAGGTATTGTATTGCACCCAAATTCGATACCGAGATTTCAATACATGTTTTGGGTCCCCCTGAATCCAAAAAAAAGCATTTTTACAAAAAGGTCCGTGTGTGTGTATCTGTGAACAACATAGCTCAAAAACGAAAAGACCGTTAAGTACCATACATGGTATGTAAGTTTGGTTTCTTCCAAGGATGCGACACGAAGATTTTCAAGAAAATCCCCCATCCCCAACTAACATTTCATGGAACTTTTTTCGAAAATTTTGATTTTCTCAAAAATGGCTCTAAAGATTTTGATTAAATTATCGTATATTACAGATATTTACCTGACAAATAATATGTATATCTTGAATTTTCTGGGAATAGCCTCTGAAGACTAGTTAATTCTGGAATTAAATTTTAAGGAATGTTGCATAACTGCTAAACCGTATTAGATGAACAAAAATTTACCACACCAAAAATGAATAGCACATTAAAACACTTATGTTATATAATTTCTTCTTTTCGTGGAGTTGTTCGTTTTTGAGATATTCCTTGCTTTTGGTTTCAGCTTTAAAAAAACTTATACTTTTCTCATACAGGAATTTGTAAACTTCTGTCCATACAAACAAAGGAACTTCAGACACATAGCAACTAGCTTTTGCTATCACTTTATACTTTTCTCATACAGGAATTTGTAAACTTCTGTCCATACAAACAAAGGAACTTCAGACACATAGCAACTAGCTTTTGCTATCACTTTAACCTATGTTTCTCCTTTATTTCGCTTCTACTTACAGGGAAGCAAGTAATAAGACTATTTCTGCTAATTTTTTGTCGATTAGCATGAAGTAAATAGAACCATAAGCTTTTTAACAATAATTTGTTGCAGGGATGTAGAGAAAATCATGTGAATGGAACACATCACATTTTTAATTCTTAATTAATGTAATCTATTTCGTTTTCTACACAACAAATATGAGCATTAAAGAATACATCGTCAATAACGTGCAAGAAAATATAAGAAATTACATTCACTAAAATCCATGATATATGTAACCGACGATATACAACGTTTAGACGTAAGCTGAACTACTTCAAGACTATGTATGCTATGATCTAAATTTATAACATAATATAAATCTGTAGCAACTTACTTGTATTGTAAAAAAAATGCCAAATTCACACCATTAGAACTTACTACAAAGAAAAAAAACATAAATATTAGAATGTCCTTCATTTGTCACATTACATACTAAAGTTAGTAAATTATTCATTCCTCTCACTTCATTTAGTTCAGCACGGGTGGTTTTTCTTATTCTAGCCCAAAAACCAAATTTTAGATAAGTACCGAATAACATAATTCTCTAAGGCACTATTTAGAGATACTCGGCCAATATTTAAAAAACAACTAGTGCGTTACTCTCATGACTTTCTCTAGCTGCTCTACTTCCTAAAAAAGATTATTGTTCTTTCTAATCGAGATAAACATTAGCAGAATGTCCTTATTATTTAGTTGCTTATAAGTAAAAGTGAACTAAAAAAATGAAATGGCGTGTTATTTATGGACGCTCTTTAACTGCTGTGGTTCTCCGCGTCCCATTCTATACTGGGCGTGAAAGACCGCTTAATTTTGATCAGAGGGCTCTCTATCAGGCTTGAGGCTCTTTAGCTGATGTGATTCTCAGCGTCCCATTCTATACTGGGCGTGAAAGGCCACTTAATTTTGCTCAGTGGCCTCTTTTATCAGGCTTGAGGTAAATTTACGACACGGAACCAACGGCTTTACTTCCAGACGGGATACGCTATGCTAAAGCGACAGTCAAATGTTTTAAAAGCTGTCATGTGATTGTCATTGCTTGGCCAGAAGTAAAACAAGAAAAACAGATAAGGAAATCTCCCCACCCTAAAATACCCTTTATATGGAAAATACCGCATATTAAAATGGTTTACCTGACAAATAAAATGTACATCTTGAATTCTCTGGGAACAGTCTCTGGATGACTTTTGCATATCTGATTAACCGTGAGCGATAGACAAAAAGCTTGCTGCTCTAAAAATGTAGATCTCGTTAAAACACACAATTTATGTCTAATACATTTTTTGTAGATTTAACCATTTCCAAGATATTCCTTGTAATTGGTTTCAATTTTAAAAAGCTTAACCTTTTCTCAAAGGGGGATTTGTTATTCGTGATTCTTTTGTTGTACTCCTGTCCTTAGAAAGAGAACCGAATTTCAACCACAGAGTAACCAGGGTTTAAAATATTTGATATCGATTTACCTAGCGTATTTTCTTATTTCTCTTCTACTTAGAAGGAACTATATAGCAATAAGACCATTTCTGCTAATGCTTGTCTGGGTTAGCATGAATTAGAGATTCATATACCCAAGGTCGCGAGTTCAAACCCGGCGGAGGACAATGGATTTTTCCGTAGCATGGCTTCCTTCGGAAGGGAAGTAAAGCCGTGGGTCCCGTGTCGTAGATTCACGGCACGTAAAAGAACCCCAAGCCTAATAGAGAGGCCTCTGAGCAAATTTTAGTGGTCTTTCACGCCCAGTATAGAAAGGGACGGTGAGAACCACAGCAGTTAAAGAGCGTCGATAAATAACACGCCATTTCCGTTTCATGAAGTAGATAGAAGAGTAAGCTTTTACTTTCTCTACAAGTAATCTGTACATAGTATATAGAGAATGTATTGTATTCCACCCAAAAATGCGATACGATATTTCACCGGAAATATATGTTTTAGAGTCCATATGTGTATGTGTATCTATGGACAGCACAGCTGAAAAACGAAAATACCTTTAAACACCAAATTGGGTATCTAAGTTTGGTATCTTCCAAGAATGCGACACGAAGATTTTCAAGAGAACCCCCGCATCTCAAACTACATGGAAGCTTTTCAAAGATTTTATTTTTCTCAAAAAATTAGATTAAAATACTCTAAGTTATTTGCATCACAAATAAAAAAAAATATATGTTGAATTTACTGGGAATAACTCTAAAGATCTCTTCATTTTGATGAATTTTATGGACTTTCCATAACTGGTAAACCGTAAGAGAAAGTCAAAAACTTACTACACAAAAAAATGTAGATCTCGTTAAAACACACAATTTATTGGATTAGTTGTGTAGTACAGGAGTTGGATAGGTGGAGTCACGGGTGCATCAAATCCCGGCTATGGCATTGAATTTTTCAACTTGACTCTATCTATCCACACAATTTATGTCATATACACTTCTTTGTAGAGTTTGGCCGCTTTTAGACATTTCTTGTTAGGGTTTAAATTTTAAACTACGTAACTTTTGTCATACCTAAGGTGCCTTTTGTTTTATCTCTCTTTTGTTTTGCTGATGGCCATGCAAAGCGAGCCGAACGTCAATTATTCAACCACATTTTAAAGATTTGATTGTCGCTTTAGGCTAGTGTATTCCCTTGTGGTTAGAAGGAAGAAAGTACGAAACCTCTGCTAATGCTTATCTCGATCTGGATAAAAGAATACATTTTTACAAGTTTGTTTGCAGAGCAGGTAGAGAAAGTTGTGTGAATGGAGCACATCACATTTTGATTACAGCCATTTAGTGAGCACTAAAGCGATATTATGATAAAGGGTAGTTTTTCTGGTGACTATAGCAGCAACCGAACATATTCTGCGCGCTGCTATTGTCACCAGTTTTGGGCCTATGTCCCCAGTGTCAATGCTAACAATGATGACGATGCAATAAAAGGGTATTCATTAATCATTGTGACCCCTCTAGACAAAGCAGACTTCCACCGTCCTGAGGAAGGGCAGGGAGTAGTAGTCCGGCTACCGATAATCGATTTCACAACTTTTTACAGCACTATCAGGGAGAACAGGATTAATTTTCGCAATGGGAAGTGCACCAAAGGTTGCGTAGTGTCAACTTTGCGTTAATTTTGGTGAAGAACATGAATCCATGAAATAAACGTTAACTGTTTGCATTTAATAGAGTGATACTGAACATTTTTAGAAAATCAAACAAGGATGTTTCAAAAGATTTTGTGTGTTCCATTCATTATCTGCCTGTTCTGAAATATATATATTCTTACAAAAAGAGTATTCTTTATCTACATGGTGCTAATTGATATAAACATTACCAGAAATGGTCTTATTGCTTGTCTCCTAGCAAGTAGAAGAGAAATAAGTAAATACACTATGCTATAGCGATACTCAAATGTTTTAAAATCTTGGTGTTATGTTATGTGAAACAATTTAAATTCTGTTCTCCTTGTATAGTAAGGATTTTGCTGTAACAAATAATTGTTGAAAAGCTTATTCTTCTATCTACTTCGTGATAATCAAGATAAACATTAGCAGAAATTGTCTTAATTACTTGCTTCCTTGTAAATAAGGAAATACACTAGACTTAAACGATAGTGAAATCTTTTAAAAGCCGGTTGCCGGCTGGATGAAATCCATTTCTGTGCAGGGCCAGGAGTTTACAACTTTCCGTATGAGAAAAGTATAAGTATTTTACATCTGAAGCAAATAAAAAGGAATATCAATGAAAAAACGTATATGACAAAGTGTGTGTTTTAACGCGATCTACATTTTTTGTGAAGTAAGTTTTTTTCTATCTCTTACGGTTTACCAGCTACACAGCAAAATGCATTCAGAATAATTCACTCATTGGTCTTTAGAAGTTATTCCCGTAAACTTTAAGATATACATTTCACTTGGCATGTAAATATCTTTAATATACGATATTTTAATCAAAATCGTTAGAGTCATTTTTGAGAAAATCAAATTTTCGACATTTTTTTTCTATTTAGAGGGTAATTTGGGGTGAGGGATGTTCCTCAAAATCTGCGCGACGCATCCCAGGAGGATACCAAACTTAAATACCAAGTTTAATACTTTACCGACTTTTCGTTTTTGAGTTATCGTGTTCACAGACCCACGGATACACACGAACCTTTTTCTGAAAATACTTTTGGATCCAGGGGGGCCTAAAACGTGCATTTCAGTGAAATCTTGGTATCGAATTTTTAGGTGAAATGCAATACATTCCCTACACACTTAGTATATAGTAATATACAGAAAGGAAAAATCTGATATGTTCCATTCACATGACTTTTTCTACACTCTCTATTTTTAGATACACGTTTTAGGGTCCCTTGTATAAAAAAAAGCATTTGTAGAAAAGTGTGTGTGTGTATGTGTGTGTGTGTGTGTCTGAAAACATGATAACTCAAACACGAAAAGTCGGTAAAATACCAAACTTGGTATTTGAGTTTAATATCTTCCAGGAATGCGACAGGAAGATTTGAGGAAAATCCCCCACCCCAAACTACCCTTTACATGGAAAAAAATTTGGAAATTTTTATTTTCTCTAAAATGGATCTAACGATTTGTAATTAAATCTCTTATATTTATGTAATATCTCTTATATATATATATATATATATATATATATATATATATATATATATATATAAGACAAATAAAATGTATATCTTCAATTTTCTGGAAGTAGACTCTGAAGACATGTTTATTCTGGATGAATTTTGAGGAAGTTCTCATAACAGGTAAACCGTAAGAGACAGGCAAAAGCTCACCACACATAAAATGACGAGCTCGTTAAAACACACAATTTATGTTATATACATTCTTTTCTAGAAGTTGATCGCTTTTGAGATATTCTTTGGTATAGTTTCAGCTTCAAAATTCTTATACTTCGCTAATACGGGAATTTGTCAACTTTTGTCCATACAAACAAAGTTACTCCAATCACATAGCAATCATCTTTGACTATCGATTTAGCGCAGTATATTCCCTCATGTCCCTTCTACTTACGAGGAAGCAGGTAATAAGACTCTTACTACCAATTTTTTTCCATTAGCATTAAGTAGATAGAAGCATAAGCTTTTTAATAATAATTTGTTACAGAGATGTAGAGAAAGTCATGTAAATGGAACACAATAGATTTTTTTTTGATACAGCAGACCCTAAAACGTCTATTTCCGGAGAAATCTCGGTATCGAAATGTTTGGTGGAATGCAACACCTTCTCTATATACTATGTATATAGTACAAGTAGAGAAAGTAAAACTGCCATGGCCGGGTTTGTACCACTGAGTTACCATGGTAATATGCCGGCTAGGATTTAATTTCTAGACTGACTCGTATGTTTTCTGGTAAACCACAAGGTGATCGCAAAGCAATGGCGTAAGTACTGTAAGTCCCGGCCTTCTATTTTAGCCTACTATTAGGTAAATTAATAGTAATAATAATATTCTGTTACATCACTGATTTAATTGACTTTTCTCTTTCGCTACAGAGTTCTAAGTGGTAGCGTTCGCACAACTGTACACGATTCTGCTGATTCATGAACTGTTACATATCTTATGGCGTAAACCTTGTGCCTCATCTCCAAGTTGTCTACATCAGCTCTAACATAACCCACTTCCCAGAGAATTCTGGGCGCGTTTCTTCCCCTTTCTACTTTGATCTACTCGTATTATGTACATAGTGTATAAAGAAGGTATTGCATTCCACCCAAAATTTCGATACAAATATTTCACAGGAAATACATGTTTTAGGACCTCCTGAATACCAAAAATATCATTTTTAGAAAAATGTTCGTGTATGTGTGTGTCTATGGGCAGCATAGCTCAAAAACTAAGTCCGTTAAATACCAATCTTGGTGTTTAAGTACAGTATTTTCCAAGGATGCGACACGAAGATTTTCAAGAAAATCTCCCCACCCAAAACTATCCTTTACATGGAAACATTTTCGAATATTTTATTTATCTCAAAAATGATTAAGGATTTTCATTAAAATGTCGTATATAAAATATATTTTTATGAGAAATAAAATGTTTATCTTGCATTATGACCTCTTTATTCTGGATGACTTTTTCGGAATTTTGAAAAATTAGTATATCGTAAGATATAGACAAAAATGTTACCTAATAGAAAATGTAGAGCTCGTTAAAACACATTTTTTCGTGGAGTTGATCGTTTATGAGATATACCTTGCCATTGGTTTCAGCTATAAAATACTTACTTTTCTCATACTCCTGTCCATACAAACAAAGGAACTTCAATCACATAGCAACCAGCTTTTGACTATCAGTTTAGCCCATAATACCTCTTTATTTCACATCTACTTACATTTGAGCAAGTAATAAGACTATTTCTGCTAAGTTTTTTCTCGATTAGCTTGAAGTAAATAGAAGAATAAACTTTTTGAAAATAATTTGTTGTTGAGATGTAGAGAAAGGCAGCGATTTTAAATGTTTCACTGAGGCTCTTAGGTCAATCAATGTTAATTTATATGTTTTTACTTTCTCTATACGCAATATGTACATAGTGTATAGCGAAGATATTGTACTCCACCCAAAAATTCGATACCGAGATTTCAACGGAAATATGTTTTAGGGTCTCCTGTATCCAAAGAAAAGTATTTTCAGAAAAAGGTCCGTGTGTTTGTTGTGTCCGTGTGTCAGTGTGTCCGTGTCTCTGTGAACACGATAACTCAAAAACGAATAGTCGGTAAAATACCAAACTTGGTATTTAAGTTTAGTATTTTCCAGGGATGCGACACGAAGATTTTGAGAAAAATCCCCCCACCCCCACTGGCCTTTACATGGAACTTTTTTCGAAAATGTTGATTTTCTCAAAAATGGCTCTAACGATTTTGATTAAAATCTCTTATATTTAAGATATTTAATGCCAAAAATAATGCATATCTTGAATTTTCTGGGAATATCCTCTGAAGACTACTTTATTCTGGATGAATTTTACGGAATTTTTTCTAACTGCTAAACCGTAAGAGATGGACAAAAACTCACCATATAAAAATGTAAGAACTCGTTAAAACACACAGTTTATGTTATATACATTTTTTTCGTGGAGTTGATCGTTTTTTTTTAGATATTCCTTGTTTCAGCTTTAAAATTTTATACTTTTCTCTTATCAGAATTTGTCAACTCGTGTCCATAGAAACAAAGGAACTTCACATAGCAACCAGCTTTTGACGGTGACTTTAACCTATGGTGCTCTCTTATTTCGCTTCTACTCACAAGGAAGCAAGTAATAACACTTTTTCTGCCTATTTTTTCTCGATTAGCATAAAGTAAATAGAAGAATAAGGTTATTAATAATAATTTGTTACAGAGATATAGAGAAAGTCATGTGAATGGAACACATCAGAGTTTTTTTAATTTATTTAGATTCGTTGAGCATTAAGAGTGCTATTCAGGATTGGAATGAAATACATCAACTCTAGAAGTAACATTATCACTTGTGAGGTCAGGAACTAAAGAGTTAGAGATGATTGTATACATTCGTTCACTGAGAGACGTCTATCCTGAAGAAAACAGCAAATCCTGTGGGAGACGAGGAACTGCATCAGATAATGTCCCAACGGGAACTCCACTGCTACCGGTACTAAGTGAAGATGCTGCGAGCCTGAGATCCAATATGTGCAGAGATGGTACTGAGTCCAAGTTCATGATAGATTTGAGTGTTTCTGACATGCCCAGGTGTATTCACTATATGCCTTATAACTTTATTTTGAAAGACCTGCAGACGTTTTTGCGGCCGTACCACCCCAAATTGGACAAACATAGGTGCTCAAAGGACGAAGTAAAGATTTGTATACAAGAGAACTATTTGGAATTTGCAAAGAAGACTTCTAATTGAGAATGGGATACAATTTACACAATCTGGAGAAAGCAAGATATAACTCTGAATGAATGTAAGAGTTCTAGGTCAGCCGGAGAACAAAATGCAGACCAAAATATTTGACAGTGCCATCACCACGTTTCCAAGCTATGGGAATATTTTGTAAAATATAGAAGGAGGAACGGGGACGATATAATGTAAAAATCATGGTTCCACATTTCTTGTGACTCAAAGAAATCCTCCAGTTGTCAATGCAGGGCACTAATGTATTAAGAGACGACTGGAGTCTGTGAACAGCTGTATCAAGTTCATAGTGCGTTGATATCGGCAGTGTGTAAGGCAATGTTGGCAGTTAAGTTCGAATAGCTACCCGGAGCCGAGGCCCCATTCTCGATGCACTCCGTGGCTCTTTCCAGGACAAGGCTACGCCACTTACGCGCGTCAACACCGTAGGAAAGACCACCAATAGCCTTAGTCGGGTCAACGGACGCTAGCATACCGTCTATCCGGGCTAGTACGGGAGGACATTGAGGTGTCTACACAACCCCGCCAAGGCAAAATGTCAAGACGTACCCAATCTCCCATGAATATCGGGACCACTGCCACGTCGAGTCCAACCCAATCCGAACAGGGGTTCAAACGTTCGGTCCGACTACTTCTGGTCACGTCAGGGGTCCGCAGCGCTCGTACCAAAGGACTGAAGAGGTCGAAAGCTCCCCTACGGGGATGGCAATGTTGATATATAATAAAGTGAGTATATCATAGGTGAAGACACTAAACAACTGACGCTAAAGTGGAACCTTGAGGTACTCCCGACATTACTGGTCGCACAGAGGATCAACCCGTACTTGAAAAGTGCCACGTGAGAGAAAGCTATCGATGACAGAGTGAAGATAATCCGGTAACCCAGTGTTCAGAAGTTTATAGAACAGATTGGTGTGCCACACTCAATCAAAAGCTTGTTTCAAGTCCAGCTTGTCTGCTGTTTATCACGGGCAATCGCAGAAGCTTATGAAAACCAAATTGTGGTGGAATCATTGCGTTTCCGTTAGATACTTGTTTAATAGTTTGTGTATGACTTTTTCAAAAAGTTTGGAAAGTGTAGGCAATAGATTGATTGGACGATTACTAGAAGAGCAATAACTTCGGCATGTTTCCATAACAGTCGAAAAAATCAAAGGCGAACAGCAGCATTAAATATGGAGGCTAAGTAAGCCTGCGCCTTGGTGGTAAGCTGGTTTAAAACAATATTTGGGGTAAGTTCATGTCTTGGTGCTTTTTACTGAGTTGCTGATAAAGAATCCATCTAGTCAAAGTACAGTTGAGTTGCTCTGAAACCAAGGAATATGCAAATTTAATACATTTATTGAACATAACATTCATACTGGGATTGGGCGTAAATGTAGTTTAAAATACCGCTATAATTGTAGGATCCCGAAACACCTGTTTCGTCTGCTTCCTCCAGAGCGAACGGTTAGACAAGTAATGTAAATAACTTTAATAAACGGTATTTTCATCAAAATTGTTAGCGCTATTGTTAAGAAAATAAAAAAATTGAACAACAAAAAAACGTTTTTATGCAAAGGGTAGTATAGGATACGAGAGTTCCCTTGAAAATGTGTGTGTCGCATTCTTGTAAGATCCCAAATCAAACTACTTACGTTAAAAAAAATCGAAAATTGTGATTTTCTCAAAAATGGCAATAACGATTGTGATTAAAATACACGCATGTTAAAGAAAATTACATGATAAATAACATTTATATATTGAATTTTCTGGGAATAGTCTCTGAAGTATTGCATAGCTAGTAAACCGACAAAACTACTACTAAATGTATATATTGTTAAAACATTCAATGTAATGTCAAGCACGTTTTGTTTTGTAGAGTTAAATTTTAAAAAGCATAAATGGAAAGTTCTCGTCCGTTTCATATCTCTTTTGTTTTACTCCAGGCCATGTAAATAGATCTGAACTTCAAAGTCAGTCGCTTTTAAAACATTTGTCTATCACCTTAGCCTTATTTCCCTCCTACTTATAAGGAAGCAAGTAATAAGACGAGTTCTGCTAATGTTATATTGTTTAGCATGGTGCAAATAAAAGAATACCCTTTAGTAACAATAGTTTGTTATTTGGAGAGCAGATAAAGTCGTATAAATGGTACATATCAAATACTTTGTTTGTATTTATTGATTTATTAATTGTGTAGTTGTTTACTCTTTTGCTTCTGTAGTTTAACGTTCTTGAGGATGGGTGAATGGATGATGCTCAAATTGGATCCATTGAGCTTAGAGATACCCGCCATTCGTCTTCTCAGGATAAAGGGTAAAGTAGCATGGTGGTAGCGTGTCTGTCTCACATTCAAAAGGTCGTGAGTTCGAATCTCGCTTAGGTTTTTTTCGGGGTTTTCCCTTATCCTGAAAAGACTAATTTCGAGTAACTTTAAGCTCCATGGACTTCTTGAATGTTAGGCAGAAACGCTACCATTACACTGTTTAAGGAATGAGGTCCTTAACATAGGAGGCAACTGTGATCACCTAGCCCAGGAAGGAGCTATACACCAACCTAGAACGGTTCTGTGGAGCACCAGGTCTAGAGAAAAGCCTGGGAACACAGCTAATGGGAGCAAGTTCCAAAGCTAAATCATGCAAAACAGTTCATTCAACTTTGTGCGAAAAAAGTAAAAACGTCCCTGAGTCAGCAAACAGGAGGTGAGGATGATAAATGGCCACCTTACTGGACATTGCCCTCTTTAAGATGGGCAAGGCTGAGCACAAGACGAATGCCAACAACTACTGGAGTGTGCTTTTAAAATCATCCAATAACATTATAAGGCTATAAAATCTGATGTGTTCCTTTCACATGACTTTCTCTACATCTCTGCAACAAATTATTGTTAAAAAGCTTATGCTTCTATTTACTTCATGCTAATCCACAAAAAATTAGCAGAAACGGTCTTATGACTTGCTTCCTTGTAAGTAGAAGCGAAATAAGGGAGTACCATAGGTTAAAGTGATTGTCAAAAGCTGGTTGCTATGTGACTGAAGTTCCTTTGTTTGTATGGACAGGATTTGACAAATTCCTGTATGAGAGAATTGTGTTTTTCCAAGCTAAAACCAAAAACAAGGAATATCTTAAAAACGATCAACTCCAGGAAACAAATGTATAAAACATAAATTGAGTGTTTTAACGTGCTATACATTTTTTGTGTGGTAAGTTTTTGTCCATCTCTTACGGTTTAGCAGTTATGCAAAATTCCGTAAAATTCATCAAGAAAAGTAGTCTTCAGAAGCTATTCCCAGAACATTCAAGATGTACATTTTATTTGTCAGATAAATATCTTTAATACACGATATTTTAATTAAAATCGTTAGAGCCATTTTTAAGAAAATAAAAAATTTCGAAAAAAGTTCTATGTAAAGGGTAGTGGGGGTGGGGGGATTTTTCTCAAAATCTTCGTGTCGCATCCCTGGAAGATACTAAACTTAAATATCAAGTTTGGTATTTTATCGACTTTTCGTTTTTGAGTTATCGTGTTCACAGACACACTGACACACGGACACACACACGGACCTTTTTTTGGATACAGGGGACACTAAAACATATATTTCCGGTGAAATCTCGGTATCGAATTTTTGGGTGGAGTGCAATACCTTCTCTATACACTATGTACATTGTGCGTATAGAGAAAGTAATAAAAAGCATTAACCGAGCGGGATGGCGCAAGAAGTAAGGTCGCCGGTTCAAAACCCGTGACCGGCCTACCTGCTCCATGGATATTTCCGGAATTTCCTGGGTCACCACGTGAATGCTGGGTAGGGTTTTTTCATCCCCACAATTCCAGACCCTTCATGTCGTTTCCATTATTTTATTCAATCTTTTTCCCGTTGGTTTCTTTCAGAGCCGGAATAGTGCTCGCTGCAGCGTGGCCGGAAAACATCTTTGTGTTCCATGCACGTGACTTTATCTTTAATATTCAGTATTTTAATCAAAATTAAATATTCCATGTAAAGAGTAGTTTAGGGTGGGGAGATTTTTGTAAACATTTTCGTGTCGCATCCTTGGAAGATTCTAACCTCAAATACAATGTTTGTAATTTAATGAACTCTTCGTTTTGAGTTAGCTGTCCACACACACTCGCCCGTGCATACACACACTGACCTATTTTTAAAAACTTGTTTTTATTATTATTATTATATTTATTATTGGGTAGGTAGAGTCAGACTGAAAAAGTCAATGCTATAGCCAGGATTTGATCCACGGATTTCCCGATCTCTAGCCGGTTGCTCTACCACTGAGCTACCATGGCAACATGCCGGCATAGCATTGAATTTCTCAACTGACTCGCATGTTTCCTGGTAAACCACAAGGTGTTCACAAATTATTGTAAGTCACCATTGGGGTTGTCATCTCAAAATAATTTGAGAACACCTTGTGGTTTACCGGGAAACATGCGAGTCAGTTGAGCAATACAATGCTATGTTGCTATGTTAGCTCAGTGGCAGAGCAACCGGCTAGAGATCGGGAAATTCGTGGTTCAAATCCCGGCTCTGGCATTGAATTTTGCAGTCTGACACTACCTATCCAACTCGTATCTTACACACAGCTTGTGTGAAAAAACAATTAATCCATATTTATTATTGTTGCTAATATTATTATTTGTCCCCAAAACATGTATATCTCGGTATCGAATACTGTGCACAATGTACATACGTGCTAGAGAAAGTAAAAAAGATGCTCATTGTAAATCTCTTTCCCCGAATTGTCTTATAAAGCAATTAAAATTCGGTTCTCTTTCCTTGTCAGCAGTTTTTTTTTTTGTTTTTTTTTTCTTTGATAATCTTTCTTCAATTGGAGACTTAGTTGGACCATTAATAAATCCCACAGTTCAGTACTTGTGTTGCGAATAGTATAAACTCACTAGAGGATAGACTACCTGCACAACTATATACCACTGTCTCGTCTTTCCCCCCCCCCCCCAAAGAGGAAGAAGGTATTGAGTTTAGATTGTGTCCGTTTTCTTGGTGGTCCCTTTTATTTTATTTTATTTATTTTTTTTTTTTTTTTTTTTTTGTAATGGGATTGGCACCCCCTTTGGGAGTTAGGAACTTTATTTATTTGAGGAGAACAAAAAGCTCTACATTACAACAGGCCAGAAGAAACAGGAATAATGCATGATCCAAAATCACGCCAGATCGGTATAGAATCAATCAGGTGCTCTTAGCTTATATATCTAGGGTTTGAAAGAGGTGATTCTGTTGTCTCGAATCATCCGCCACCTCTCTGCATACAAAAAAGTACGTAAAGCTGGAACCGCACAGTCAACTGGCGTGTCCGAGGTACTAAGCCACGCATAGGTACCCATTACTGTCCAAATAAGAGCTCTCCATAATGCAGGACGCGTCCAAGGAAAATTCAGGTGCAAAATATCCGTTGCTGAAGGCTGCCAGGAGTCACCAGTCCATCCCCGACATCGGCCCAAGAGCCATGTCCATATCAATCCTTTACCTGAGCATTCCAAGAATCGATGTGCGAGCGAATCCGGGGCTTGGCACAGTGGACAAGCGGGAAGAATTGCCAGATGATGTATGTGTAATTTATCTGCAGTTGGTAGGATTTCATTGACAATCTCATATGCCAACGAGACCCATTCCGTGTTGATTTCTGGTATAGCAAATCCACGCCAAATCTGCCTTCAGGGCAACTGTGGATACTTGTATATGTGGAGTAGTAGGTTCCCTCCATTGAAAAAAGTATAGACTTTCTTAGCCGTCCGAAAACGGCCATTAGCCACTTCTGCTGTAGGTAGTGTGCTCAAGTCACGTAGGAGATCACGTAACATTTTAGGAATCTAATGGAGTTCTCTCCGCTCCGTTGTACTAGCACCTCTACACTATCACCCTGTCCATCCAGTGGTTGCAGAATCATTTTTAACGAAAGAGCTTTACATTGCATCGCCACATCCAACAACCCCCAGCCCTTTGGAATACGTAACTGCGTATGGGAAATGCGATATAATTTTCCTGTCCATATGAAGTATCCGATTATTTGCTCAATTCTCTGACTGTGCCGTTTTGTTGGAGGCAGCACGTGTGCTAAGTTCCATATACGACTCAACGCAAAGGCATTACAAAACCACACACGTTGTATCAAGTTCAGCATCCTCGACTTTTGACCGTATAGTACACCACGTAAAGTATTAATGCATGACGTCCAATTATAGTCCCGCAGGTCTTCGTCATTTCCACTGAAGTATGTCCCAAGAATTTTTGTGCGTTGCACAGTGGGTATTCCGGAGGATGCGACCCAATGGGGAGAGTTTCAGATTTCCTCAAATTAAACGTCATCCCCGCACATTGGGCATATTCCTGTAAACAGCTTCGGAAATACGTGACATCCTGCTCGTCGGTAACCATCACCGTAATATCATCGGCATAGGCCTTAACAGCCAGTTCCTTTCCATAGACCTCCAGACCCGTTATCTTAGATTGCAGCTGTCGGAGCAAAGGATCCATGTACACAGCAAATAACAACATTGATAGGGGACAACCTTGGCGGACGGATCTGTTGACCGGTATGGCGGCAGTCAGAAACCCATTGCATTGAATCCTAGATGACGCAGTGTCATATAGTGCCCGAAGGAGGTGATATAACTTGTCCGGCACTTGCAATGACTCCAAACGTGCCCAAAGGCCCTCGTGAACCACATTATCAAATGCTTTCTCAAGATCCAGAGCGTGTTTCTTGGCAACAGTGAAGAATACAGTCTCGCAAAGCTGCCACGGTATGGTGCATAGCCGCACCACAGCCTGCTGCTCACTAAGCAATGGCACTAGCCATACATGCAGCCTACGGTCGATTATTTTTACAAATAGCTTATAGTTGCAGTTGAGTAATGTGATGGGCCATTAATCTGCTGGCCGACTGGGCGTGGTGGTCTTTGGGAGTTGTAGAACCACCCCATCTCCAAATGTAGGCGGCGGGTTTTCGTCCCTCTATATTTCTTGAAACGCTAGAAGAAGTTCTTTCTTAATAAACCGCCAACAATGTTTATAAAACTCATAAGGCGGCCCATCTGGTCCCGGTGCCGCATGAGGTTTGGCTGTCTGAATCGCAGTGAGCAACTCAGTCTCCTTCAGCGTGGGAGTAGGCGACCGTTGTAAACCTCCCTGCACAACTGGCACGTATTTGGACATATATGAGTGGATTGAATCCACCATGCCCACCGTCCTGGCAAAGCGCTGGGTGTAATAGGAATGCAATACACGAAGAATCCCTGTCGTGGTCGTAACCTATTGGCCATCAGCAAGCAATTTGGTAACAAACGTTCGGCGACCTTGCCTACGCTCCTTCGCCAGGAAGAAGAAACTCATTTTTTCACCATAAACCATTTCTGCAGTACGTATTCTGGCTAAGGTCCCCTGGAGCTCTTTGTTACTCTCTCATGATTTTCTCTAGCTGCTCTTCAAATAAACTTCTTACAAAAGATTGTTCTTCTTACTACACACTGCTAAGGGAGATAAACACTAGCAGAATGTTCTTATTACTTAGTTCCTTATAAGCAGAAGGCAACTAAAGGAACGCGCTATGCTAAAGTGATAGTCAAATGTTTTAAAAGCCGTCGTTATAAAATTATCATTGAAATTGGCTTCTTTGCTTGGCCAGAAGTAGAACACTGCCTGAGAAAAGTATAAATATTTTACAACTGAAACTAAGGAATATCTCGAAAACGGTAAACTCCAAGAAAACATGTGTATCACATAACTTGTGTATTTTAACGAGATTTAATTTATGTGTAGTAATTTTTTATCTATCTCTTACAGTTTATTAGTAATGCAAAAGTCAGCAAAGTTCATCAAGTATAAAGTAGTCTTCAGAAGATATTCCCAGAAAATTCAAGATATAAATTTTATTTGTGATGGAAACGGCTTTAATGTGTGGTATTTTAATCAAATTCGTTAGAGCCATTTTAGTAAAAACTAAATTTTCGAAAATTGTCCCATGTAAAGGGTAATTTGGGGTGGGGGATTTTCTTGAAAATCTTCGTGTCGTATCCTTGGAAGCTGTGAAACTTAAATACCAAGTTTGGCATTTAATCGTCTTTTCGTTTTAGAGCTATGCCGTCCAGACACACACAAACACACACACATACAAATCTTTTTCTCAAAATGTTTTTTTTTTTTTTTTTTTTTTTTTGGATTCATGGGGCTCTAAAACAAATATTTTCTGTGAAATCTCGGTAAGGAATTTTTGGGTGGAATACAATACCTTCTCAACCATTATGTACATTGTACATACGGTGCTAGAGAAAGTAATAAGCTTTTGTAGGAACAGTTTTTTGCAGAATAGGTAGAGAAAATCAAGTGAAAGTAACACATCAGAGTTTTAGTTGTAACGTCACTGAGCACTTTATTAATAAACTGAACTTTCAGTGTAAACAGTCACCTCAATTAGGTATGTATTACAAGAATTATAGCCCAACGTAACATGGTTAGTGCTCCGCAGGGGATCGTGGGTTTGAGTCTCGTCTTGGGCCGTATTTACGACAGGGCAAACCGTGCAACAGCCCAGGGTGGCACATTTTAGGGGGCGGCAACATTGCTGGAAAGCTGCACAAAAAAAGAGCATAGACGTGAAACGTCAAGTTCATTTAAATTTGCCGCTCGCAGAGGAATATTAATTGACGCATGTTGGCTATGCTGATTAGTTTGCTCGCTATGCGCACGTAGCGGATACAAAGCGAAACGCATTCCAATAGTGAGAATCGATTAACAGACGCAAAAAGTTGTAAGATCAAGAAGTGTGCGTTGTTATTCATTAACGTTAATTTTCTAACGTTAATGGACTATAACAAAGTCATAAACTTGTTTGCAAATGACAGAGCAAGGAGGAAACCTCTTGTTATTTAAACAGTATACGTTTTGGGGTGATACCTCTTTAGTGTAAGTTCTTTCTATTAAGATGCTTTTAATAAACTCCCTTATGGTGTTTGCCACTCATACTTAAGTATCCAAACTAGTGAAACCATTCTCTATGTTGTGAAAATTTAAGTAATATATGTATTGCAAGTTGGGGGGGGACAATTTTTTTTTTTTTTTTTTTTTTTTTTTTTTGCCCAGGGGCGTCAGAGGTCCTAAATTAGGGCCTGGGCATGGGTGTTTATGTGTTTGTATATGTGTGTATTAGAAAAAATCTGATGTGTTCCATTCACATGACTTTCTCTACATCTCTGCAACAAATTATTTTTAAAAAGCTTATACTTCTATTTACTTCATGCTAATCAGAAAAAAATAGCAGAAATAATCTTATTACTTGCTTCCTTGTAAGTAGAAGACAAATAAGGGAGTACCATAGGTTAAAGTGATAGACAAAAGCTGTTGCTATGTCACTGAAGTTCCTTTGTTTGTATGCACAGCAGTTGACAAATTCCTGTATGAAAAAAGTATAAGTTTTTCATAGCAGAAACCAAAAACAAGGAAGTCTCAAAAACGATGATCTCCACGAAAAAAATGTATATAACATAAATTGTGTGTTTTAATGTGCTCTACATTTTTTGTGTAGTAAGTTTTTGTCCATCTCTTACGGCTTAGCAGTTATTCAAAATTTAGTAAAATTCATTCAGAATAAACTACTCTTCAGAGGCTATTCCCAGAAAATTCAAGATATACATTTTATTTGTCAGGTAAATATCTTTAATGTACGATATTTTAATCAAAATCGTTAGAACCATTTTTGAGAAAATAAAAATTTTCGAAAAAAGTTCCATGTAAAGGGTAGTTCGGGGTGGGGGAATTTTTCTCAAAATCTTCGTGTCGCATCCCTGGAAGATACTAAACTCAAATACCAAGTTTGGTATGTTACCGACTTTTCGTTTTTGAGTTAACCTGTTCACAGACACACGGACACACACGGACCTCTTTGTGAAAATTCTTTTTTTTTTATACAGGGGACTCTAAAACATATATTTCCGGTGAAATCTCGGCATCCAATTTTTGGGTGGAATACAATACTTCGCTATCCCTATGTACATTGTACATACGGGGCTAGAGAAAGTAAAAAAATCTGATGTGTACCATTCACATGACTTTATATCCCGGCAACAAATTATTCTTGAAAAGCTTCATGCTCATCTAGAAAAATCTGATGTGTTCCATTCACATGACTTGCTCTATATCTCTTAAATGATTTTTGTTAATAAGCTTATCTTTTATTTGTTTCATGCTAATCGAGAAAAATTAGCAGAAATATTCTTATTTCTTGCTTTATTGTAAGTAGAAGCGAAATAAGGGAGTACCATAGGTTAAAGTGAAAGCCAAAAGCTGGTTGCTATGTGACTGATGTTCCTTTGTTTGTATGGACAAAAGTAGACAAATTCCGGTATGAGAAAAGTATAAGTTTTTCAAAGCTGAAACCAAGAAAAAGGAATATCTCAAAAACGATCAACTCTAAGAAAAAAAAGTATATAACATAAATTCTGTGTTTTAACGTGCTATACATTTTTTGTAGGTTAAGTTTTTGTCTATCTCTTACGGTTTAGTAGTTATGAAAAATGCATCCAGAATAAAGTAGTCTTCAGAGGCTATTCCCAGAAAATTCAAAATATGCATTTTATTTATCAGGTAAATAACTTTAATATACGATATTTTAATCAAAATCGTTAGAGCCATTTTGTAGAAAATCAAAATTTTCGAAAAAAGTTCTATGTAAAGGGTAGTTTGGGGTGGGGGAATTTTTCTCAAAATCTTCGTGTCGCATCCCTGGAAGATACTAAACTTAAATACCAAGTTTGGTATTTCACCGACTTTTCGTTTTTGAGTTATCGTGTTCACAGGCACACGGACACACTGACACACACATACACGGACCTTTTTCTGAAAACACTTTTTTTGGATACAGGGGACCCTAAAACATATATTTACCGAGATATATGTTTTAGGGTCCCCTTTATCTATAAAAAGCATTTTCGGAAAAAGGTCCGTGTGTGTGTGTGTGTCCGTGTGTCTGTGAACACGATAACTCAAAAACGAAAAGTAGGTAAAATACCAAACTTGGAATTTAAGTTTAGTATCTTTCAGGGATATGACACGAAGATTTTGAGAAAAATCCCCCCACCCCCAACTGCCCTTTACATGGAACTTTTTTCGAAAATTTTGATTTTCTCAAAAATGGCTCAAATGATTTTGATTAAAATTTCGTATATTAAAGATATTTACCTGACAAATAAAATGTGGATCTTGAATTTTCTGGGAATAGCCTCTGAAGATTAATTTATTCTGGGTGAACTTTACTAAATTTTGATTAACTACTAAACCGTAAGAGATAGAAAAAAACTTACCCCACAAAAAATGTAGAGCACGTTAAAACACACAATTTATGTTATATACATTTTTTTCGTGGAGTTCATCGTTTTTGTGACATTCCTTATTTTTGGTTTCTGCTATGAAAAACATACATTTCTCATACAGGAATTTATCAACTGCTGTCCATACAAACAAAGGAACTTCAGTGAGATAGCAACCAGCTTTTGATTATCACTTTAACCTATGTTACTCCCTTAGTTCACCTCTACTTATAAGGAAGCAAGTAATATGGCTATTTCTACTAATGCTTTACTAATTAGCATGAAGTAAATAGAAGTATAAGCTTTTTAAGAATAATTTTTGCAGAGATATAGAGAAAGTGATGTGAAAGGTACACATCAGATTTTTTTTGGTGCAGTGCAATACATTCTCTATACACTATGTACATAGTGCCTATAGAGAAAGTAAAAAGACAAAATGGTAAATAAATAGAAAAACAAAGGCAATGTTGTGGAAAAAAGGGAAAACAAAAGAGGAAAAGGAATACAGTGCAGGAGTCCTGGCCAGACTCCGGAACTGTATTTTATATGTATAAATGTAATCTAAAATAACTTGATGTCCACTGGGTTACTACAGAATCGGACCTTAACACGTCAAAGCCAACAAGTAAATCGACCACTTTTCACGTCGTGTGAGTCTTATCTGGTAAATTTGAGTATCAATGCCAGGTTCTGCTGCAGCCTTTACAAGCCCTGCATGTTTAGAATCACGACACAGGCAATGATTTCACATCCGTATCCCTTGGGAAATTAGTCCAGAGGGTTCAGATCAGTCCCCTCGCGTACCGTCACATAGGGCTTCCCCATCAATTGATACTTTGCACGTGTTCGAGGGCATGCGCAGTCAAGTGACACGGCTCTCCATCGTGCTATAGTCACGTGCTTTTACAGCTTCTGCCCTTGTCTACCGCTTTACCTAGGTAGTTGAAGTACAGCATTAAAGTAACCTAACCATCAAGTTTGGAAGAAAAAGTGAACATTTTCGTTTTTTACTTTCTTTGCATGTACATAGTGTGTACAGGAGGTACCCAAAAATTCGATACTGAGGTTTCACCGGAAATGCATGGTATTTAAGTTTGGTATCTCCCAAGGATGCGATACATCGATTTTTAGGAATATTCTCCCCACTCCCACGTCCCTTTACATGCAACAGTTTTTGAAAATGTTGATTTTCTAAAAGTGGTTCTAACGATTTTGATTAAAATACCTTATGTGTTAGATACTTTTATAACAAACGAAATGTAATATCTGGACTTTTCTGGGAATAGCCTCTGGAGAACTTAATTCTCGATAACTTTTGTATATCTGGTAAACGGTAAGAGACAGATAAAAACTTACTATACAAAAAATGTAGATCTTATTAAAACACATTTTATGTCATATACATTATGTTGTACAGTTAACCGTTCCCGAGATAAGCCGTGTTATTATTTCAGTTTTAACCTACTCAAAGTTATCTCAAACGGTGTTATCTTTCTTTCGCTTAGTCTTGGCAAGCAAAAATAACTGAATTTCAATTGTTTTATATACTCACCAGCTTTTAAAACATGTCACTATCGCGTTAGTATAGTATTTTTCTTATTTCCCTTCGGCTTACAAAGAAGTAAGTATTGGGACCAATTCTACTAAGGTTTATCTCGAAATAGAAAAAAAATTAATCTTTTGTAAGAAACTTTGGGGAGCAGCTAGAGAATGGAACACATTAGATTTTTTATATTTCTTTTATACTTTATAGCTCGTATTTTAATGATACACATTTCGTTCTTACTTTCTCCACACGTAGGTACTATGTAATAGTGTATAGAGAAGGTAATGTATTAGACCCAAAAATTCGATACCGAGATTTCACTGGAAATAGATTTTTGAGACCCCCTGAATCCAAGAAAACCTTTTTTAGAAATGGTTGTGTGTATGTGTGTGTGTGTCTGTGGTGGACAGCATAGCCCAAAAACGAAAAGACCGTTAAATACCAAACTTGGTATTTAAGTTTGGTATCTCCCAAGGATGTGACACGTAGATTTTCAAGAAAATCCTCCCACCCCAAACTACCCTTTACATGCAATATTTTTTGAAAATGTTGAGTTCCTAAAAATGGTTCTAACGATTTTGATAAAAATACCTTATGTGTTAGATATTTTATAGCAAACGATGCATATCTTGAATTTTCTGGGAATAGCTTCTGAAGATCTCTTCATTCTGGATGACTTTTTTATAACTAGCAAATCATAAGAGATAGACAAAAGCTTACTACATAAAAATGTAGATATCATTAAAACACACACTTTATGTCACATACTTTTTTCTTTTTTTTTAATGGTAGATGTAACTTTTTTGGACATATTCCGGATTTTTTGTTTGAATTTTAAGGCATTTAAACTTTTATCAAACGGGAATACATTTCTCTTTTCGTCTTTGTTTGTTTACTCCTGACAAGCAATGAGATTGGAATTTCAATTGTTTCACATGAGACTATCGCTTAGGCGGTGCATTTTCTTATCTTGACTAGTATGATTTAGATAATAGATAAATGTTTGGAACAGCTAGAGCATTTCTTCCCTTCTGCCTACAAGGAAACAAGTAATAATGACAATTGGTGCTAATGTTTATCTCGACTTATGGAGTAGATAGAAGAAAAGCTTTTTAACAATAATTTGTTATAGAGATATAGAGAAATCGTGTGAATGGAACACGTCAGATTTTTTTAATATCAACAATTTTAAATTCACAAACGGTAATTAAATTGGTTCTGTACCATTTAGACAGTTCGCTGCGTTGAACTTTAAACTATGTTTTTCTAATTCATTTATCTCTCTCTCTCTATCCTGAATTTTTCACTTTTCAAAATGCCCCTTGGCTCACAATTTATAACAAATTAGCTTGAGATTTACAAATTTAATAATTGCTTTCCGCCAGTAATAAAAACATGGAATGTTCCATTTGCACGAGTTTCTTTACCTACTCTGTGACAAAATGGGAGTGCACTAAGCTAAATATTTCAATTGCTTGGCCCTATGTAACTAAGATCGCCAAAAGGGCGTGTGAGTGTCATAGAACTTCTTTCGAGCAACATTTTGTGGTTAAGGTCTTCCTCGTGACTTTAGAACTACTCTAGATATAGTTTACAGGGTACCAAAAGTAATTAACAAGTAAAACACTAACTCACATATTCGGCAATTACTTTTTTTTTTTTTTTTTTTTGGAGTGCTTTTTCGTCTATCACTTTTCATTTATCAGTTATTCACTAACTATTCCCAGTACATTCTAAATGTTTGATTATAAATATCTTTAAATAAATGATATTTTAATCAAAATTGCAATAGCCATTTCACACATTTCGATAAATCTTCTTTATAAAGTGTGGATTGAACTGAAGGTACCAAGCTTTTGTAATTATCCATCTTTCCTTTTTTGAGTTTTGAGCTGTTTACAAACAACACACACATATATTTTTCAAAAACGCTTTCTTTGGATTCACAGATCCTCAAAACAAATCGGTGAAATCTTGGTAACGAATTTTTGAACGGAATGCAATGTCTTCTTTACTTACCAGTGTGCAAATCAGACTTTCAGATTTTAGTCTCAGTATTTGTGTTTATTTATAATAGTAAAGCAGTAATATTGGTGTTGTACGCACGCGCACACACGCAATACAAAACACCTACATAGTATATAGCGGTAACAGTTGTGCTGGTACCATTCAGACCGATATATAGGAACAATGAAGAAGTATATAATCTACTAGATGTAGCTATTCACTCATAGATTTTCATAAATATTTCGCTTTCATATACAACATTCTTTTTATTATAAACACTAATATTTATCTCTTTGAAAATACTTATAATATATAAAATCCTATAAACCTGGTTGGCCATACTGAACGATAATTGAAACTGGTGAAATGATACTCAAATGATCTCGGGGTCCATGGAACTTAAAGTTACTTGATATTCATCTTCTCAGGATAAGGGAAAACCCCGAAAACACCCTATCCCGGCAACAAACTCACCCTAAGCGAGATTCGAACTCGCGACCTGTTGAATGTGAAGCAAACGCGCTACCACCACAGCACCCAGGAGCGCTATATAAATATTTTGCTTTTATATGACGAAATTCTTTTTATTATAAGCACTACCAAAGCTCTCTTTGAAAATATTTAAACATTTAAAAAAATACATCCCCGGCAGGGAAGTGATTCTTCTTTAATGAGCCGGGGAAATAATTTAATGAGAGAGGGAAATTTTCCATCCCCTCGTTAATTCGAATCCTGATACCCACTGTGTTCACGGCAGAGAAAGTAAAAGTCCGTCAATAGTGTTATCGTTAGTGTGTATCATGGAACCCGGCTGCCCCGAGGACCGTAGAGTTAAGTGCAGGAGTACATTAATAGGATAATAAAGGATGTAACGATATCGTCTGTACAGGCACCGTCAAAACACCACCATCTTCACTTCAACATGGGCAATGCAGAAGCAAGATAAGCATTTGCAGAAATGCTTTCATTACACATTTCGTTGAAAAGAACAGAAAAGGGCCTTTTATACAATAGCATTCAGCAAAGAACATGAGGCAATATTTATACCTTAACCACAAAATCTGTGAATTTCATGTCATTTTTGTAATATTTGATGTTCAAATGTTTTTGTTCTGTTGCATTCCGAAGTTGAAATCGCTGGCTGCAAATGTTTATTATTCCTTGTGCTTTCGTCGCGTATAAGTGTTTTGATTTTCTCTATGCGATTTTGTTTTCCAACAATAAGTATCACAGTTACGTGTTCATTTTCTTGCTTGTGAAGCCAGTTATCAAAAAGAAAGAGGTTTTTTCACAAGCATGGAAAAGGCCACTTGGAGATTACGCGTACATTAATGTATTCGCGTGGAATTATATGCGTACAAATCTTTGCAGCATTCAACAACGCTCATAAATTGCAGTTTCACTTTAGAATTGTACGAAATGATTACAAAATAAACTACAATCTACAAAGCAAATCCTAGCGATTTATTATTTAACAAGTCGCCAGGTCTGTGAAGCCCAACAAGCCCGTTAAAACGCCCTCACAAGAGTCGATTGCTACTCCAAACCAAACATAAGCGCGAGTACAGTTCTATTCAAATTTAGCGACAATGCGAAGATGAGCTCTTGCTTCAAATATTTATTATCGATTGACAAGAATCTGTGAAAAATCGACTTAAGCTGATGTAGCTGTGAAATTTGTAAAGTTCAAAATGTATATAATGTGCATTTTCCAATAATAGAAATGTATACTAGTTATTATACACGATAACCATGAAAATCTTCCCAGGTTAATACATTCTAGCGTGCATTATTATTTAAATAATAATATTTATTTTATAAATTCATTTTTCTAATAATAAAAAGAGCAACGTGATACATTTATAAAAAATGTTCACATAATAAATCAAGTTTTACAGTAAATGAGTTTGCAAATGGATGTATCATATCACAACTACTTTCTCTAACCCAAATGTGCAATGCACGTAATTGATAGAGAAGGCATTGTATTCTACCCAAAAACTCGACACAAGTTTTCACCGAAAATACATGTTTTAAGAGCTCCTGAATAAAAAAAAGAATTTTTAGAAACATGTCCGTGTGTGTGTGGCGGGGGAAAGCATAGCTCAAATACGAAAACACCGTTAAATACCAAACTTGGTATTTATGTTATGTATCTTCCAATGATGCAACACGAAGATTTTTAAGAAGATCCCTCCACCCTTTACATGGAAAAAGTTTTGAAAATTTTGCTTTTCTCAAAAATGGCTCTAATGATTTTGATTAAAATACCGTATATTAAATATATACTTATATGATAAATAAAATCTATATCTTCAATTTTCCGGAAATAGGCTTTGTGGATGATTTTGCATAACTGGTAAACCGGAGGAAGTGGACAAAACCTCACAAAAAATGTAGACCTCATCAAAACACACAATTTATGTCATATAGTTTGGTTTTTTTTTTTTTTTTTTTTTTAGAATTACTGATTTTGGAGATACTCATTTTTATTGGTTTTAAAATGTGTGGTATTTAAATTTTCCCAAACGGTAAGTCTTTGTTCATCTTTTTGTATGTGTGTGTGTGCGCGCGCGCGTGTGTGTATGTATGTAATGTATGTATGTAATGTAATGTATGTATGTAATGTAATCTATGTATGTAATGTATGTATGTAATGTATGTATGTAATGTATGTATGTAATGTATGTATGTAATGTATGTAATGTAATGTATGTAATGTAATGTAAGTAATGTAATGTATGTATGCATGTATTCTCTGCAATTGGGTACTGCCCGGTAGCAGAGTTAAATGTACGAAATTCAATAACAATAATAATCTTACAGTTAAATTAAGAATAATAATACAAATAACATATATATACATATGTTTTTAAATGCGTAACTACTTATTGTTCAATATAGCAATATTTATGTCAATTACCAGCATTTTATAATTAGTTATTATGAAGCGTCAACATTTATACTATTACAAACATAAATAATAATATACATTAATAGAGTTTTTGGATCCTATTCCCGTATCATACAACTTTCGTTGGTGCCATGCAGTGTGTGTCACAGTTTTTACTACTGAGGCACCGCAGACGATGGAACACCGGTGGAATGTGATGGCGGGGAAAATCGGAGAACCCGGAGAAAACCCGCCCCTGCGCCGTTTTGTCCACCACAAATCGCACCTGCGGTCAGCCAAACACAATGGCATGTATTCCGCCTCCACTATCTGTAGTCAGATGACAGAGTTCAGTCAGCCGTTCGCGACCATGTACCAGCTACTCTGCTCCGCGATAAGCAGATGGCGTTAGGGTGCCACTTTGGATGCTGTAACAAGTCGTTGCTAATATTTATCTCGATTAGCATGAAGTAGAGAGACGAATAATCTTTTATAAGAATAATTTGTTGCAGAACAGATCAAGAAAACCAGATTGTTCTATTTTTCTCGGCAAGCAAAGGCAAATGGAACTGTCATTTGCCGTTTCCCTGCTGAGATTTCACAAATATACACAAGCTAACCTTGTGATTCTGTTTAATTAGCTGAAAAGAGAATTTTATGTAAACAGGGCTAAAAGGAGCAGGGAAAGGCAAATTAAACACCCGCGACGCTCGACGTTGGCACACCTGCAGCTGATGTTGCTACGGAACCAGCAAAGAAACGTCACAACGATGAAATTTCCTTTAGCTATTTTTACAGGCACACAGTTCTCAAATATAAGATGTCACATCTTTGCTTTCAACAATCCAGCGATCATTTATAGTTTCTGGACATTTCTTCTGATTAGATGTACCAGTTGGAAGAGGGATGGATATAATCCGCCAAAGCAAACACAGTTCTCGATGGAAAACATCTTATTGTTTATTCACGACTTTCTCTACCTATTCTACAACAAAAGTTTATTCTAGTAATTATTTCTCTTCTTGCTATTCGAGGTAAACTTGAGTACAAATGCTTTTCTTGTATGTGTAAAGGAAATATAGAAGTTAAAGTCCCGGTCAAATCTCCGATCTTTATGTGATGATTTTAAAGTACGTTTCCCTTTGCACAACCAGTTGTAACAATAACAAAAAAATATGATGTGTTCCATTCACATGACTTTCTCTACATCTCTGCAACAAATTATTGTTAAAAAGCTTATGCTTCTATTTACTCCATGTTAGTCTTATTACTTGCTTCCTTGTAAGTAGAAGCGAAATAAGGGAGTACCTTAGGTTAAAGTGCTGGTTGCTATGTGATTGAAGTTTCATTGTTTGTGTGGAAAGGAGTTGACAAGTTTTTCAAAGCTGAAACCAAAAACAAGGAATATCTCAAAAACGATCAGCTCCACGAAAAAAACTTAAATGACATAAATTGTGTGTTCTATCCTGATCTACATTTTTTGTGTAATGAGTTTTGTCTAACTCTTACCAATTATACAAAATTCAATAAAATCATCAAGAATAAAGAGGTCTTTAGAGGCTATTCCCAGAAAATTCAAGAAGTACATTTTATTTGGCAAGTAAATAGGTATGTGAAATATAAGGGATGTTAATCAAAATTGTTAGAACCATTTTAAGAAAATCAAAATTTTCGACATTTTTTCAAGTAAAGGGTAGTTTGGGGTGGGGGATTTTCTTGTAAATCTTCGTGTCGCATCCTTGGAAGATGCCAAACTTAAATACCAAGTTTGGTTTTTAATGGTCTTTTTGTTTTTGAGCTATGCTGCCCACAGACACACAAACATACGCACATAAAGACAGACAGACACACAAACGGACATTTTTCTAAAAATGCTTTGTTTTGGTTCAGGGGGTCTCAAAACATTATATTTCCGTTGAAATCTCGGTATCGAATTTTTAGGTGCATTACAATACCTTCTCTTTACACTCTGTACATAGTACGTGTAGAGAAAAAAAAACAATAACGACTTTCTTTGAGAAAGGTAAAAGTTTTCGGAAAGTTAAATGAAAAACAAAGAACATCTCGGAAATAATTACCTACACAAAATATGTATTTGAGATAATTGATGTGCTTTAATGCGATCTACATTTTTGTGTGATAATATTTTGTCTATCTCTTACGGCTTATCAGATATGTAAAACCTCCAGAATGAAGAGGGCTTCAGCGACTGTTCCCAGAAAATTCAAAACAAACATTTTATATGTGACAAAAATTTCTCTAATACGTGGTATTACAATCAGAAAACTAGCATAGTTTGCGATAGGAGGATTTTTTTAAATCTTCGTGAAGTTTCTTGGAAAATATTGAACCCAAATATCAACTTTGGCATTTATTCGATTTGTTTTCTTCTTTTTTAAGTCATACTGTTCACATACATATACGGAACGTTTTTCTAAAAATACGTGTTAAGATTTCATTATTTCTCCACCTATTCAGCAATAAGCTATTCTTATAAAGCCTATTCTTCTAATTTAGGCTCATCGAGATGAACATTAGCAGAAATCTACAACATATTTTCTTGTAGACCGCAGTGGGCTCACCCTCCCCTCTTGTAGGACCGAACACCTCCTGGCGGATGCCTAGGGTTCAGAAGCCTATCGGGGAGCAAACAGCACGAAACCACAGAATGGAGAACCTGGAACGAGTGGTCAGCCCGTACCCAGGCATGAGCGTGAGGAAGTGAATGATATGAAATGCAAGGAAAGGTGATGAAGGAGCAATTGGTGGAATGAGCGGTGGGGGAAACCGGAGGACCCGGAGAAAACCCGCGCAAACGCCGCTTCGTCCACCACAAATCCCAAATACAAGCGCTTGAGATTGAACCCCGGCCGCCTAGATGGGAGGTGAGCGGCACAACCACTTAGCCACGGCCACGGGAAATAAGGGAATGCATTAAGGTTAAAGCGATAGTTGAATCTTCTAAGAGCTGGTCGCTAAGTGAGGGCTTTGAAATTCTCGTTTTCTTTGCTTGAACAAGATGAGAAAAAAATACCGATTTCGCATTTTAAAAAATTAAATTTTCAATTCAAGGTCCATCATTCTGAGTGAGCTTTACAGGAATTTCTAGCTCGCGAGTTCGCCATTATGTGCACATGGTGATGTCGGATCCGATAGATGACGCTACAGGGCGAAATAACGACTTGCAGCGTCAACTATGGGCGCTGGGTTCTTTTACGTGCAAATAAACTACACGGGACCAGCTTCTTTACTTCCCTTCCGAAAAAAGCCATGATTTTACGTTCCATAAAATCGTCACTTTCAGCAACTTCGGGCATTAGAGGTTAGCGTATAGAACAGGAAGCAACTGGATACCAGTTGTAAACTTGCTGCTTTTCCAGTAATATGTTTTACTTTTACAATAATTTGTTTTGTTATATTACTATTTAAATTGTTTACAACTTATTTTTACTTTCTCTACACGTATTATGTACATACTGCATAGAGAAGGTATTGTAATGCACCCAAAAATCGATTCCAACATTACACAGGAAATACATGTTTTGCGTCCCCCTTATTCCAAAAAACGCATTTTTTGAAAAAGGTCCGTGTGTGCGTCTGTCGACAGCATAGCTCAAAAATAAAAGTCCGTTAAATACCAAACTTGGAATTTAAGTTCACCAAGATTTTCAAGAAAATCCCTCACATCTAACTACACTTTGCATGGAAAGTTTTCGAAAATGGTGATTTTCTTAAAAATGGCTCTAACAATTTTGATTAAAATATCGTATATTAAAAATATTTACATGACAAATGAAATGTATATTTTAAATTTTCTCGGAATAGCCTCTGAAGACATATTTATTCTGGATAAATTTTGCATAACTGGTAAACCGTAATAGATAGACTAAAACTTAGTCAATAAAAATGCAGATCTCGTTTAAAAACATAATTTACACTATATACATTTTTTTCGTAAAGTTGATCATTCTTGAGATATTCCTTGTCATTGGTTTCAGCTTTAAAATACTTATACTTTTGTCATATGGGAATTTGTCAACTCCTGACCAGACAAACAAAGGCACTTCAAGCACATAGCAACCAGCTTTTTGCTATTGCTTTAGCCTATAGTACTCTATTTCTCTTCTACTTGAATGGAAACAAGTCATAAGACCATTTCTGCTATTTTTTTCTCGATTAGCGTGAAGTAAATAGAAGAATACATTTTTTTTAACAATAACGTGTAGCAGAGATGTAGAGAAAGTTATGTGAATGGAACACATCAGATTTTTCTTTTTATATTCTTGATCCTTGTTTATTGGTTTTAATTTGCAATTTTAGTTTTTAGATTAGTTAATTGTCTGAAAAAAATTATATAATAAATAAAATTTGTAATGCTTGTTTTTGGAAATGAAGTTGAAGTCTGAATATGTGCTCCGGTATAGTTACCTAGGTTTCGGGGTAGCATATTCGAATTTTATTTGTTTATTTCTATTAGAGATTAACACGGAAGTACTGGAACATTGAAACTAGTTAAATAGTTAACTCTGCACTAAATTGATGTATTTGACACTAAAGGTGTATTATAAAGAAAGCTTTGGTTTTGGAGTGGTGAGTTTTCATCTATATTTTACGATTTACCAATGATGTAAAAGTAATGCTTCAGAGGCTATTTCCTGAAAATTCAAGATGTACATTTCATTTGTCATTACCTCCTAACAATGAGGTAATTTAATAAAACTCGTCAGAGCCAATTTTCAAAAAATCAACATTTTTTTAATAAAAATGATGTACATAATGGATGTTTTAGGATGGGATTTTCTTGAAAGTCTTCGTGTCGCATCCTTAGAAGATATTGAACTTAAATATGAAGTTCGGTATGTGGACTATGTGATAAATGTGAAAAATCTGATGTGTTCCATTCACATGACTTTCTCTACAACTCTGCAATAAATTATTGTTAAAAAGCTCATGCTTCTATTTACTTCCTGCTAATCCAGAAAAAATTAGCAGAAATACACTTATTACTTGCTTCCTTATAAGTAGAAGCGAAATAAGGGAGTACCATAGGTTAAAGTGATGGTCAAAAACTGGTTGCTATGTGATTGAAGTTTCTTTGTTTGTATGGACAGGAGTTCACAAAGTCCTGTATGAGAAAAATCTGATGTGTACCATTCACATGACTTTCTCCATATCCCTGCAAGAAATCATTCTTAAAAAGCTTATACTTTTATTTACTTTATGCTAATCAGAAAAAAATAGCAGAAATAGTCTAATTACTCGCTTCCTTGTAAGTAGAAGCGAAATAAGGGACAACTGTAGGTTAAAGTGATAGTCAAAAGCTGGTTGCTATGTCAATGAAGTTCCTTTGTCTATATGGATAGGCGTTGACAAGTACCTGTATGAGAAAAGTATAGTTTTTCATAGCAGAAACCAAAAATAAGGAATGTCACAAAAACGACGAACTCCACGAAAAAAAATGTATATAACATACATTGTGTGTTTTAATGTGCTCTACATTTTTTGAGTAGTAAGTTTTTGTCCATCTCTTACGGTTTAGCAGTTATTCAAAATTTAGTAAAATTCATTCAGAATAAACTACTCTTCAGAGGCTATTCCCAGAAAATTCAAGATATACATTTTATTTGTAAAGTAAATATGTTTAATATACGAAATTTTAATCAAAATCGTTAGAGCCATTTTTGAGAAACTCAACATTTTCGAAAAACGTTCCATGTAAAGGGTAGTTGGGGGTGGGGGGATTTTTCTCAAAATCTTTGTGTCGCATCCCTGGAAGATACTAAACTTAAATACCAAGTTTAGTATTTTAGCGACTTTTGGTTTTTGAGTTATCATGTTCACAGACATACGGACCTTTTTGTGAAAATGTTTTTTTTTGGATATTGGGGACCCTAAAACATATATTTCCGGTGAAATCTCGGTATCGAATTTTTTGGTGGAGTGCAATACTTTCTATACACTATGCACGTAGTGCGTATAGAGAAAGTAAAAAGTGGCAGTTATTAGGTGTGTATGGCGTACAATTAAATTATGCTTTACACACATTTTTGTGGGATACTATTACTACAGGGGATATGTTCTGGAATAACAACCAAATTTGGAGACGTGTAGAACTGCCGAGAAGCTTCAATTAAGGCAAGACTGATTTCTTCTCACATGAAACCAAACGTTACCCGCTCCTGCTAATATGTAAATAACTCACCAAGTAATCGCTCTGGCGATATACACATTTGTATAAACACTTGTTTTGACATTAGAAACATATTGGAAGAAAAAAATATTATGTGTTCCATTCACACAACTTTCTCTACATCTCTGCAATAAATTATTTTTAAAAAGCTTATGCTTCCATTTACTTCATTCCAATTCAGAAAAAAAAATAGCAGAAATGCTTGCTTCCTTCTAAATATAAGAGAAATAAGGGAGTACCATATGTTAGGTTGATAGTCAAAAGCTGGTTCCTATGTGACTGAAATTCCTTTGTTTGTATGGACAGAAGTTGACAAATTCCTATATGAGAAAAGTATACATTTTTCAAAGCTGAAACCAAAAACAAGGAATATCTCAAAATCGATCAACTCCACGAAAAAAATGTATATAGCATAAATTGTGTGTTTTAACGTGCTCTATATTTTTTCTGTGGCAAGTTTTTGTCCATCTCTTACGGTTTAGCAGTTATGCGAAATTCCTTAAATTCATCCATAATAAATTAGTCTTCAGAGGCTATTCCCAGAAAATTCAAGATATACATTTTATTTGTCAGTTAAGTATCTTTAATGTCCGATATTTTAATCAAAATCATTAGAGCCACTTTTGAGAAAATCAACGCTTTAGAACAAAGTTCCGTGTAAAGGGTAGTGAGGGAGGGGGGGATTTTTCTCAAAATCTTCGTGTCGCATCCCTGGAAGATACTAAAGTTAAATATCAAGTTTGGTGTTTTACCTTGAGTTATCGTGTTCACAGACACACGGACGAACGCACCTAATGCTTTAGAGCAGCACTCTAACGCAAGTAGAGACTAATTTATTGTGTGACTGGCCACGAGGGTGTGGAGGGACAGCGACACAATTAATCTGAGCGTCCCGTACCGACTTTAAATGAGCCCTTTACAACGGACGTACGTACTCTTTGAGTGGCCACTTGAGCTCTGTTTTCTTTCAGTAAGATGGCGAGCATCTCTGTCGAATCGCTCTAAAAGCTTTCTTTGCTGCAACTGTTCAAAGGCCTTATCAGCAAATTGGACTACACTCGCCTAAAAGTGAGACAAGAAACGTGAAAATAGCTATATGACACGCACGAATCGGTTAAAAGTGGTACTTGAGTCTGGTAGTATGAATGAGAGTGCGAATCTGTACGTCATCTAATAAAGAAAAATCGTATACTTCTTTCTCTACATCTCTGCAACAAATTGTTGTTAGAAAGCTTATGCTTCTATTTACTTCATGCTAATCGAGAAAAAATGAGCAGAAATAGCCTTATTACTTCTTTCCTTATAACTAGAGCGAAATAAGGGAGTAACATAGTTTAAAGTGATAGTCAAAAGCTGGTTGTTATGTGACTGAAATTCCTTTATTTGTATGAATAGGCGTTGACAAATTCCTGTATGAGAAAAGCATAAGTTTTTCAAAGCTGAAACTAAAAATAAGGAATATCTGAAAAACGATCAACTCCACGAAAAAAAGTATATTACATAAATTGTATATTTTAACATACTCTACATTTTTTGTGATATAATTTTTTGCCCATCTCTTAAGGTATAGCAGTTATACAAAAATTAAGTAAAATTCATCCAGAATAAAGTAGTCTTCAGAGGCTATTCCCAGAAAAGTCAACATAAACATTTTATTTGACATGTAAATGCTTAAATGTAAGACATTTTGATGAAAATCGTTAGAGCCATTTTTCAGAAAATGACAATTTTCGAAAAAAGTTCCATGTAAAGGGTAGTTGGTGGTGGTGGGGGAATTTTCTTGAAAATCTTCGTGTCACATTCTTGGGAGATACTAAACTTAAATACCAAGTTTGGTATTCAACCGTCATTTCGATTTTGAGCTATGCTCCACAAACACACACACACACACACGGACCTTTTTCCAAAACTGCTTTTTCTGGATTCAGGGGGACCCAAATCATGTATTTCTGGTGAAATCTTGGTATCGAAATTTTGGGTGCATTACAATACCTTCTCAAGCCCGCCTGGGTAGTGTGGCGGTAGCGTGTTTGCTTCGCATTCAACAGGTCGTGAGTTCGAATCTCGCTTACCGGATAATCTTTTTTTCGGGCTTTTCCCTTATCCTGAGAAGACGAATGTCAAGTAACTTTAAGCTCCGTGGACCCCGAGATCATTTGACCGTCATTTCACCAATTTCATTCATCGTCCGATATGACCAACCAGGTTAAAGGACGTTAAGGTACACACAAAACAAAAACCTTTTCTTTACACTATATACATAGTACGTGTACAGAGAAAGTAAAAATCTTATGTATTCTACTCACATGACTTTCTCTACATCTCTGTAACAGACTATTGTTAAAAAATCTTATGTGTTCCACTCACATGACTTTCTCTACATTTCTGTAACAAACTGTTGTTAAAAAATCTTCTGTGTTCCACTCACATGACTTTCTCTACATTTCTGTAACAAACTGTTGTTAAAAAAAATCTGATGTGTTCCATTCACATGGCCTTCTCTACATTTCTGTAACAAAGTATTTTAAAAAGTTTATTCTTCTATCTACTTCATGCTAATTGAGATAAACATTAGAAGCAATGTTTTCTTGTAACTAGAAAATCGCTCTCCAGTGTAATGGTTACCATGTTAATTTCATATACCCTAGGTTGCGGGGTGTGGACATGGCTTGTTTCGGGCGTAAAAGTCCCTAGCAATGGCTTCCTTCGGAAGGGAAGTAAAGCCGGTGGTCTCGCGTCTAGATTGATGGCAAGTAAAAGAACCTCAGGCCTGATAAAGAGGTATCTGAGCAAAATTAAGCACTCCCAGTATAGAATGGAATGCTGAGAACCACAGCAGTTAAAAAGTGCCCATAAATAAAACTTTATTCCTTTTTGTAAATAGAAGGGAAATAATGGAATACACTAGGTTAAACCCTTTTAAAGGCTGCCATGTGTATGAAATCTGTTTCTTTGCATTGCCAGGAGTTGACAAATTTCCGTATGTGAAACCAATAACAAGCTATATCTCAAAAATGTATATGACATGAATTGTATGCTTCAAAGGGATCTACATATTTTGTCTCTCTCTTATGTAAAATTCATCCAGACTAAACAGATTTTTGGAGGTAAATATCTTTAATATACGGCATATTAATAAAAATCGGATGTGTACCATTCACATGACTTTCTCTATATCCCTGCAACAAATTATTTTTAAAAAGCTTATACTTCTATTTACTTTATGCTAATTAGAAAAACATTAGCAGAAATAGCCATATTACTTGCTTCCTTGTAAGTAGAGGTGAAATAAGGGAGTACCCTAGGTTAAAGTGATAATCAAAAGCTGGTTGCTATGTCACTGAAGTTCCTTTGTTCGTATGAACAACAGTTGACAAATTCCGGTATGAGAAATGTATGTTTTTCATAGCAGAAACCAAAAATAAGGAATGTCATAAAAACGACGAACTCCACGAAAAAAATGTATATAACATAAATTGTGAGTTTTAACGTGCTCTTCATTTTTTGTGAAGTAAGTGTTTGTCTATCTCTTACGGTTTAGCAGTTATTCAAAATTTAATAAAATGCATCCCGAATAAACTACTCTTCAGAGGCTATTCCAAGAAAATTCAAGGTATACATTTTATTTGTCAGGTAAATATCGTTAATATACGATATTTTAATCAAAATCATTAGAGCCATTTTTGAGAAAATCAAAATTTTCGAAAAAAAAGTTCCATGTAAAGGGTAGTTGAGGTTGGAGGGATTTTCCACAAAATCTTCGTGTCGCATCCCTGAAAGATACTAAACTTAAATACCGAGTTTGGTGTTTTACCTATTTTTCGTTTTTGAGTTATCGTGTTCACAGACACACGGACACTCGGACCTTTTTCCGAAAATGTTTTTATTAGATAAAGGGGACCCTAAAACATATATTTCCGGTGAAATCTCGGTATCGAATTTTTTGGTGGAGTGCAATACATTCTCTATACACTATGTACATAGTGCCTATAGAGAAAGTAAAAATCGTTAGAGCCATTTTTGAGAAAATTAAAATTTTTAAAGTTTTTCCGTATAAACGGTAGTTTTGGGGGAGGTTTCCTCAAAATATTCGCATCCCTGGAAGATACCAAGCTTAAACACCAAGTTTGATATTTTACCGACTTTTCGTTTTTGAGTTATCGTGTTCACAGACACGGAGACACATTGACACACAAACGGATCTTTTGCTAAAAATGTTTTTGTTTTTTTTTGGACACAGGGGACCCAAAAACATATATTTCCGGTGAAATGTCGGTATCGAGTTTTTGGGTGGAATGCAACACGTATACTATGTAGATATAGAGAAAGTAAAAACTTGTTCTTTTATCTATTTCACAGTAATGGAGAAAAAACAATAACAGAAACGGATGTATTACTTGATTTCTTATAAGTAGGAGGGAAATAAGGGAATACACGAGGCTAAAGCGACAGTCAAATCTTTTAAGAGCTGTTGCTATGTGAATCAAATCCCTTCATTGCATTGATTGGAGCAAACATCGGCCTTTTACAGAGTCTCATGCCCTGCACTTTCCCACTGCGCGCTCTCTTGTTCATGCCCTATAAAATGACTCGATTGCAGCTGGGAGTAAACTATTTCACATCTACATGTAAACGAAATAGTGCTTGTGAAAATCTACGCCACATGATAGGTCGAAATGAAAGCGAAATATATAAACAGAATATTTATTTATATTACGAGTCCTTAGAAGAAGAGAGATTATTTTTATTTTTCAACATAATCTCCTTTTAGGTCGATACACTTTCCTCAGCGTTTCTCCAACTGTTTTCCAAAAAGTAGGATTTCCAAAGGTCCTCAAAATAGGCATCTGTTTGGGAGATGACCTCTCCGTTAGACGTGAATCGTTTTCCGCTGAGCCATTTTTTCAAGTGTGGGATATAAAACGTTACCGTGGACTAAATCGGAATGAGAAAATTCTAAGTATTTTAAAACTGAAACCAATAACAAGGAATATCTTGGAAATGATCTATTCCACGAACAAAAATACATATGTATTTTAACCAGATTTACATTTTTTGTTTAGAAAGTTGTCTATTTCTAAAGGTTTACCAGCTATAAAAATGAAAAGCTCTTCACAAGTCGTTTCCATAAAATTCGTTTGCTATGAAAATATCTTAAGCATGTTGTATTTAAAAAAAGATCGAGCTATCTTTAGGAAAATCGAAATTTTTGAAAAATGTTCCATGTATTATATATATTTCCGGTGATATCATGGTATCAAATTATGGGTAGAATGCAATATACCTTCTTACCTGTGTTACACTCACATGACTTTCTCTAGCTGTTCTACAAACTTCTTACATAATAATTCTTCTTCCTGCACCTTGCTAATCGAGGTACTCATTAGGACAATGTTCTTATTACTTAGTTCCGTATAAGTAGGAAGAAAAAAAGGGAATGCACTAGGCTAAACCAATAGTCAAATGTTTTAAAAGCTGTCGTTATGCCATTGTCATTACAAATCGCTTCTTTTCTTAGCCAGGAGTAAAACAAAAGAAAAACGGACACTCCCGTCTGAGAAAAGTATAAGTACTTCACAACTGAAACAAATAACAATGAATACCTCGAAAACTGTAAGCTCCACGAAAAAAATGTGTATGACGTAAGTTGTGTATTTTAACAAGACCTAATTTTTTTGTATAGTAAGTTTTTGTCTATCTCTTACGGTTTACTAGTTATGCCAAAATAAGCAAAATTCATCCAGAATAAACAGGTCTTTAGAAGCTATTCCCAGAAAATTCAAGATATACATTTTATTTTTCACGTAAATATCTTTAATATACGATATTTTAATCAAAATCGTTAGAGCCATTTTTAAGAAAATCAAAATTTTCGAAAAAAGTTCCATGTAAAGGGTAGTTTGGGGTGGGAGGATTTTTCTCAAAATCTTCGTGTCGCATCCCTGGAAGATACTAAACTTAAATAACAAATTTGGTATTTTAGCTACTTCTCGTTTTTCAGTTATCTTGTTCACAGACACACACACACACGGACCTTTTTCTCAAAATGCTTTTTTTGGATACAGGGGGTCCTAAAACATGTATTTCCGGTGAAATCTCGGTATCGAACTTTTGGGTGGAATACAATACCTCTCTATCCCTATGTACTTGGCATTTCTGTGTGTTTTAACAAGATCTATATTTTGTCAGTAATAAGGTTTATTATCCAGAGTGAAGAGGACTTTAGAGACCATTTTCAACAAATTCAGGATGTATACTTTATTTATCATTTAAATATCTTTAATATTGTGCATTTCAAACAAATTCCATTTTTGAGAAAATAAAAAATTTTCGAAACTTTTTGCGTGTAAAGAACTATTTGGGGGGAATGGGGTTTCTTGTAAATCTTCCTTGAAAGATGCTGAACTTAATTGTCAAGCAGTATTTAACGATTTCGGGTTTTGATGTATCGCGTTCACAGACACGGGTGTGCGCGCGCACACACATATGGACCTTTTTCTAAAATTGTTTTTTAATCAGAGGATCATAAAAGGTGTATTTTTTTGGTGAAATCTTGGTATTGAATTTTTGGATGTGAATGCATGCAACTTGTACATACTACCTGCTAGAGAAAGTAAAAAAAACATTTTCAGAGGACCTCAAAACGTATATTTCCAGTATAATCTCAGCATCGAATGTTTGGATGGAATACAATACCTTCTACACCTACCATATATGTAATACGTGTAGAAAAAGTAAAAAAAAATCCGATGTGTTCCATTAACATCACCTTCTCTACATCTCTGCAACAAATCTCTGTTAAAAAGCTTATGCTTCTATTTACTACATGCTAATCGAGAAAAAATTAGCAGAAATAGTGTTATTACTTGCTTCCTTGTAAGAGAAGCGAAATAAGGGAGTACCATAGGTTAAAGTGATAGTCAATACCTGGTTGCTATGTAACTGAAGTTCCTTTGTTTGTATGGACAGGAGTTGACAAATTCCCGTATGAGAAAAGTTTTCCAAAGCTGAAACCAAAAACAAGGAGTATCTAAAAAAAAAAAAAAACGATCAACTCTAAGGAAAAAAATATATAACATAAATTGTGTGTTTTAATGTGCTCTACATTTTTCGTGTGGTAAGTTTTTGTCCATCTCTTACGGTTTAGCAGTTATATAAAATTCCGTAATTTGATCCAGAATAAAGTAGTCTTCAAAGACTATTTTGGCCGCGCCGTGGCCGAGTGGTTAGAGCACTTGCCTCTCACCTAGACGGCCGGGGTTCGATCCCAAGCGACCGCATGTGAGATTTGTGGTGGGGCGGGTTTCCCCCGCCATCACATTCCACCGGTGCTCCATCATCATCCATGCATCATCAGTGTCACCGCCTGCGGTGCCATAAGTAGTTAAAGTGGGCGTTAAACACTACCAGAGGCTGTTCCCAGAAAATTCAAGATATACATTTTATTTGGCATTTAAATATTTTAATATAAGAGATTTTAATCAAAATTGTGAGAGCCATTTTTAAGAAAATCAAAATTTTGAAAAAAAGTTCCATGTAAAGGATATTTGGGGGTGGAGGAATTTTCTTGAAAATCTTCGTATCGCATCCTTAGAAGATACCAAACTTAAATAACAAGTTTGGTATTCCACAGTCTTTTCGTTTTTGAGCTATGCTGTCCACAGACACACACGCACACACGGCCTTTTTGTAAAAATGCTTTTTTTGGATTTAGGGGGACCCAAAACATGTATTTCCGGTGAAACCACAGTATCGAATTTTTGGGTGGAATGCACTCTATACACTGAAGAGATATCTGAAATTTTGCAGGGATACTACTTAGATTGTTTCTTCCACACAAGTCGTGTGTAGGACAGAAGTTGGAGAGGTAGAGTCACATTGAAAAATGTTTCCATAGTGCAACTGTACGGAAACCAGGAGATTCGTGGTTCAAATCCCAGCTATGGCAGTTTTTTTTTTTTTTTTTTTTTTTTTTTTTTTTTTTTTTTTTTTGTAGTGTTGAACGCCCGCTTTTACTGCTGTGACACCGCAGGCAATGACACTGGTGATACTTTGGTGGGGAAACCGGAGAAAACTCGCCCTGCGCCGCTTTGTCCACCACTAATCTTGGGATCGAACCCGGGCCGTCTAGGTGACAGGCGAGTGGTCTGAGGTATGATTCTCCAATCTCTGCCCTACACACGACTGGTGTGAAATTGAGGTCTATCACTTGACTGTACCTTAAGGCGATCCTACAAAACGTGTATTTCCGGTTAATCTTTGGTATCGAATATTTTGTGACATGTAACATCTTCTCCGCTTGCTATATGTGTGCTAGAGAAAGCAAACAACAAACGCAGCAGTTCTCACAGAGATCACTGATTGGGAAAGTGCTGTATCAGCGCTACAGCCGAGAAAGTAACAAACTCTCTGGTTAGCGTGTTTGCTATCTTTATGTTTACGTAAGATGGCTGCTACTTCTTCCTTTGTTGAAGACATCACGCTAGGAAAAACAAAGCAAAACCAATGTTACGTGCTATACGAGGTCGGTTCAATATACCCTCGTGGTAGGTGTGTTAAGTTTTTACTTTCTCTACACGTACTATGTACATAGTATATAGAGAAGGTATTGTAATGCACCCAAAAATTCGATACTGAGATTTCACCGGAAATACATGTTTTAGGTCCCCCTGAATCCAAAAACAATATTTTTAGAAAAATCTGATGTGTTACACTCACATGACTTCCTCTAGCGGTTCTACAAACTTCATACATAAGATTCTTCTTCTTTCTGCACCTTGCTAATCGTGGTACTCATTAGCACAATGTTCTTATTATTTAGTTCCGTATAAGTAGGAAGAAATAAGGGAATACACTAGGCTAAACCAATAGTCAAATGTTTTAAAAGCTGTCGTTATGCGATTGTCATCACAAATCGCTTATTTCTTGACCAGGAGTAGAACAAAAGAAAAACGGACCCTCCCGTCTGAGAAAAGTATAAGTACTTCACAACTGAAACTAATAACAATGAATAACTCGAAAACGGTAGGCTCCACGAGAAAAATGAACATTACATAACTTGCGTATTTTAACAACACCTAAATTTTTTGAACAGTAAGTTTTGGTCTATCTCTTACGGTTTACTAGTTATGCCAAATTAAGCAAAATTCATCCAGAATAAACAGGTCTTCAGAAGCTATTGCCAGAAAATTCAAGGTATACATTTTATTTGTTAGGTAAATATCTTTAATATATGATATTTTAATCAAAATCATTAGAGCCATTTTTAAGAAAATCAAAATTTTCGAAAAAAGTTCCATGTAAAGAGTAGTTTGGGGTGGGGGGATTTTTCTAAAAATCTTCGTGTCGCATCCCTGGAAGATACTAAACTTAAATACCAAGTTTGTTATTTTAGCTACTTTTCGTTTTTGAGTTATCGTGTTTACAGACACACGGACACACTCACGGACCTTTTTCTGAAAATGTTTTTTTTTGGATATAGGGGGTCCTAAAACATCTATTTCCGGTGAAATCTCGGTATCAAAGTTTTGGGTGGAATACAATACTTCTCTATCCCTATGTATATTGTACATACGGGGCTAGAGAAAGTAAAAATGTCCGTGTGTGTGTGTCTATTGGCAGCATAGCTCAAAAACGAACAGACCGTTTAATACCAGACTTGGTATTTAAGTTTGGTATCTTCTAAGGATGCGACACGAAGATTTCCAAGTAAATCAACCTCCCCCCAAACTACCCTTTACATGGAAATGTTTTCGAAATGTTTGATTTTCTCAAAAATGGCTCTAACGATTTTGATTAAAATATCGTATATGAAGGACATTTACTTCACAAATAAAATGTATATCCTGAATTTTCTGGGGATAGCCTCTGAAGACTACTTTATTCTGGAGGAATTTTACGAAATTTTGCATAACTGCTAAACCGTAAGAGATGGACAAAAACTTACCACACAGAAAGTGTAGAGCACATTAAAACACACGATTTATTCATATACATTTTTTTCGTGGAGTTGATCGTTTTTGAGATATTCCTTGTTTTCGGTTTCAGCTTTAAAAAACTTATAATTTTCTCTTACAGGAATTTGTCAACTCCTGTCCATACAAAAAAAAAGGAACTTCAGTCACATAGCAACCAGCTTTTGACTATAATTTTAACTTATGGTACTCCCTTGCTTCTCTTTTACTTAAAGGAAGCAAGTAATAAGACTATTTCTACTATTTTTTTCTGATTAGCATGAAGTAAATAGAAGTATAAGCTTTTTAAGAACAATTTGTTGCAGAGATGTAGAGAAAGTCATGTGAATGGTACACATCAGGTTTTAAAAAAAAGGTCCGTAAGTGTGTGTGTCTGTGGGCAGCATAACTCAAAAATGAAAAGTCAGTGGAATACCAAAATTGGTATTTAAGTCGAGTATCTTCTAAGGATGCAAAGGATGCAACACGAAGATTTTCAAGAAAATTCTCCCAAAGCAAACTACCCTTTACATGAAACATTTTTCGAAAATGTTTCTTTTTTCAATAAAGGCTCTAACGATTTTGATTAAAATACTTGACGTATAACATAGTTTTTATAACAAACGAAATCTATATCTTGAATTTTCTGCGAATAGCCACTGAAGACCTCTTCATTCTGGATAACTTTTATATAATTGGCTAATAGACGCATAAGCTTTTTAACAATAATGTGTTGCAGAGAAGTAGGGAAAGTCATGTGAATTGAACACATCAGATTTTTGTATTTTGCTTTCTCTATACGAACATAGTGGGCAGAGAAGGTGCTGCATTCCATCCAGAAATTCGATTTCGATATTTCGCTGCAAATGCAATCTCTGAGATCCCAAAAAGCATATTTACAAAATGGCGCGTGTGTATGTGTGCGCGTGCGCATGCATGTTAGTGTGAAAAGAATAACAAAAATGAAAACTCGGTTAAATAATAGCATCATCTTCCAAGGACAGGACACGACGATTTTAAAGAAAATAGCACAAACGCAAACCACCGTTTACGTGTATAAAGTTTCAAAAGTGTTTTTCTCAAAAACGGCTCTTTCGATTTTTATTAATATACCATATGTTTTAAAAATTTTTATGACTAATAAAATATTTATCCTGAATTTTCTAAGAATAGTCCTTTTGAGTCCGAATAACTTCTACATAACTGGTAAACCATAAGAGGTAGACAAAATCTTAGTACACAAAAAACGACAATCTCGTTAAAGCCACAATTTATACAAAGTGCATTTCCGAGATATTCCTTTATATTGGTTTACATTTTCCAATACATAGTTTTTATCGAATGGGAAATCGTTAATCGGTTTTCCTCTCTTGACCACATGCCATCACGTTACGACTAACGCTTAAGCCTATTGTATTCCCCAGTTCCCATTGCGCATAAAGGAAATATGCAATAACATTGTTTCTGTTAATTTTTATGTAAGCTTTTGTAAGAACAGTTTGCTGAAAATGTAGATAAAGTCACATGAATGTGCAACTTATAGTTCCTCTAGCACGTATTTACAATGTACATAGAGGACAGACAAAGTATTATATTCACCCAAAATTTTGATTATGCATGTTTAGGTTCCTCTGAGTCCAAAAGAATATATTTTTAGAAAAAGGTACGTGTGTCTGTGTGTGGCAGTCTGTGGACAGCATAACTCAAAAACGGAAAGTCTTTTAAGTACCAAACTTGGTATTTAAGTTCAGTATCTTTCAAGGATGCAACTCTAAGATTTTCAGTAAAATCCCTCATAACATGCTTTATCTGGAACACTTTTAGAAAATTTTAATTTTCTCAAAAATGGCTCTAAAGATTTTTATTAAAAGGCCATGTTTAAGACATGTTTATGGTAAACGAAATGTATACCATGAATTCCCTGGTAATAGGCTCTGAAAACTTCTTCATTCTAGAAAACTTTCATATAGGTAACTTTTTTATTTATTTATTTATTTTTTTTTTCATTTATATAGTCCCCTTTAACATCTAAGGTCATATCGGGAGCTTTGCACTTGAAAAAACTCGTTGTCAGTAGGTTTAAATCATGTATTTCCTCAAGCACTCACACATTCACTCTCTCATACATACTTCCAGACTCAGTGGGGGATAGGGAATAATTCCGGCTAAAGAAAAATTCCCCGCCCCAGCCGGGAATCGAACCCGGGACCTCCGGGTGAGAAGTCAGCTCGCGGAGGCAGTCTGGCAAGTTTTGTATAACTGGTAAACCGCAAGAGTTAGACAAAAAATGTTAATCTCATTAAAGCACACAATTTATTTCATATAAAATGTTACTTTCTCTATACTTAATGTAAATAGTGCATAGAGAAGTTATTGCATTCCACCCAAAAATTCATATCAAAATTTAATCAAAATACACGTTTTGTGGTCCCTGTATAAAAACATGTTTACTTTCTCTACACGTACTAGATATATACATAGCGTATAGAGAAGGTATTGCACTCCACCCAAAAATTCGATACCAAGATTTCACGGGAAATATACGTTTTAAGGTTCCATGTATCCAAAAAAAAGTATTTTCAGAAAAAACAAAAAATGTAGAACTCGTTAAAACACAGAATTTATATCATATACATTTTTTTTCGTAAAGTTGGCCTTATTTGAGATATTCCTTATTAGTTTCAGCTTTAAAATACTTACACTTTTCTCATATAGGAATTTGTCAGCTCCTGTCCATACAAGCAAAGGTGGTTCAATCACATAGCAACCAGCTTTTAAAAGATTTCACTATCGATTTAGCCTAAGGTATTCCCTTATTTCCCTCCTACTTACAAGGAAGTAGGTAATAAAACTCTTTCTACCGATTTTTTTCGATTAGCATTAATTAAATACAAGAATAAGCTTTATAACACTAATTTAGAGCAGAGAGTAGAAAAAGTCACGTGAATGGAACAAATCAGATTTTTTTGTAGAGTTAACCGTTTCCGAGATATTCCATGTTATTGGTTCTAATGTTAAGCTAGTTAAAACTTTCCCTGAAAGGGAGGTTATCTTTCTTTTCGTCTCTTTTTGGTTGCTCCTGACAAGCATCTTCAGAAGCAAATATTGTTGATTTCAACTGCTTCACATAGCGACCGGCTTTTAAAGGGTTTAACTATCGCTTAAGCCTAATCATGGCCTAATGTATTCGCTAATTTCCCTGCTGTTTAGAAAGAATAAGACCAATTCTGCTACTGTTTATCTCGATTAGCATACTTAGATAAATGAGTAATCATTTGTAAGATAAGTTTGTTTGCGAAACAGCTAGAGAAACTCATATGAATGGAACACATCAGATTATTTTTCTCAGAAACATCTCTTAACGGTTTTGGTTAAAATGCCATATATATGAGAAATATGTATATATTCTAGATATTTTATTAGGTATATAATGAAAATGTTTCTTTCTTCTCATAGAATTTTATGTAACTGAAAAAATGCAAGTGATAAAGTAAAATTGATCTACAGAAAATATCTTATGTGTTCTATTCATATACATTCTCTACCTATTCCTATAGAAGCTTATTCGAGCTAATCGGTATAAGCATTAGCAGAAATAGTCGTATTACTTGCTTCCTTGTAGGTACCTACATACAAGAGAAATAAGGGAATGCATTAGGCTAAAGCAATAGTGAAGAAAAGAAAAGAAACACCAATGACGACTTCCCATGAGGGAAAGTATATGTATTCGAAAATGTACACCAATGACAAGGAATGTCTCTGAAATGGCTAACTCCACAAAAACAATGCATATGAGATACATTGTGTGTTTTAATATCTACACTTCTGTGCTTTAAGTTTTTGTCTCTCACTTACGTATTACCAGTTATGCAAACTCCTTTAGAATGAAGAGTATTTTCCCAGAAAATTCAATATATACTTTATTTTTGCTATATAAATGTACTCATTATATGGTATTTTAATCAAAATCGTTAGAACCATATTTAAGAAAACCGAAAATTTTAAAAAAATTTCCCTTGAAGGGGGTAGTTTGAAGTGGAGGATTTTCCTGAAAATATTAAGTATCGTATGCTTGGATAATACTAGACTTAAATAACAAGTTAGGTACTTAAGCGAATTTTCGATTTTGAGTTACACACACACACACACACACACACACACACACACAGACCTTTTAAGTGTTCAGCATCTTTCAAGAATTTTTTCAAGAAATTACCACCAGTCCAAACTATCGTGTACATGAAAACTTTTTCGAAAATTTTGATTTTCTCAAAATGGCTATAATGATCATAGATATGTTCAAGATATTTTCGTCACATTATCTATTTCTTGAATTTTCTGGAAATAGCCTTTCATACTGGATGACTTTTGCATAACTTGAAAACTGTAAGAGATAGACAAAGTCGCACTACACAAAAATGTAGATAACGTTAAAACAAAATTATAGATAAATATAGGTACTTGTTAATGCAGCATAGTCCTTGTAAAGGTCAAACATAAAAAACAATTATCATAATAAAATAAAACTAAATCTAAAATTTAATAACATATGTTTTAGCGTATACTATCAATTAACTGAAGCTATAAATGTGCAAGCGTATGCTTAGTAACAGACACGCCCAACTTAACTTTGTTTTCACACTCAAAATGCTCAGCACGATGCAATTTATACCGAGTTAGTTCATAACTTTCATACTGCCTTAATTTTTACTTTCTCTACATGTACTATGTACATAGACTATAGAGAAGGTATTGTAAAGCACCCAAAAATTCGATACCGAGATTTCACCAGAAATTTATGTTTTGAGACCCTCTGAATCCAAAAAAATGTCAGTGTATGTATGTGTGTGTGCCTGTGGGCAGCATAGCTCAAAAATGAAAATACCGTTGGTATTTAAGTTTGGTATCTTCCAAGGATGCGACACAAAGATTTTCAAGAAAATCCCCCCCCCCCAACTACCCTTTACATGGAAAAAATTTCGAAAATTTTGATTTTCTAAAAAATGGCTCTAACGAGTTTGATTAAACTGTCTTATATTTAACGTATTTTAATAACAAATAAAATGTATATCTTCAATTTTCTGGGAATAGCCTCTGAAGAGATGTTTGTTCTTGATGAATTTTGCGGAATTTTGCATAGCTCATAAACCGTAAGAGATAGGCAAAAATTTACTTAAGAAGAACTGTAGATCTCGTTAAAACTCACAATTTATGTTATATACCTTTTTTTCGTGGAGTTGACCGTTTTTGAGATATTCAACGTTATTAGTTTTAGCTGTAACTTTTCTCATACGGGAATTTGTCAACGCCTGTCCATACAAACAATGGTACTTCAATCTAATAGCAACAAGCTTTTAAAACATGTGACTATCGATTTAGCCTAGTGTACTCCCTTATTTCCCTTCTATTTACAAGGAAGCAAATAATAACACATTTTCTGCTAATTTTGTTCTCGATTAGTACTAAGGAAATGGAAGTGTAAGCTTTTTAACAATAATTTACTGTAGGGATTTAGAGAAAGTCAAGTGAATGGAACAAATCACATTTTTTTAAAGAACACTCCAATTTTCAGAAATCAATGATTACATTTTGAAACATCAAGAGTTCCAAAGAGTACATGTCTAACACTTGTCTTCTAAAATAATTTAGGTTATTATAACAAAAATATTATAGATCTATTTGTAAACTTATTTACTGAACTACTTGAATTTTTAATGTGAATATTTTTAAAAATGCATAATGTGGCTGTTTTTTTATTGGAGCACGGAGTTTTTACAACAAAAAGTATTATTTAAGTAACCATGGAAACACTATTATTGTGTATACTAACGTATACATTTCAATAGTACATCTTACATACTGTAGACTTTCAAAACTGTACTGCCTTAAAACTAATATATTTCCCCATTCACAATGTATGTATAAGAAAACATAGAATAAAAGTATATCTACCCATGTTTATCTCGATTAACGTCAAGTAGAGGAAGAGTAAGCTTTTGTAAGAATGCATTACTCAAAGTCATGCGAATGGAACACATCAGATTTTTTCGTTTCACTGTTGCCCTAGCCAACTGTGTCTCTTGTGTACGTCCATAGAAAAGCAAGTTGAAACAATTTCGGTCGTTTATCTCGATTAAGTAGACTGAAAAAAAATCTGATATGCTACACTCACATGACTTTCTCTAGCTACTCTACAAACAAACGTCTTACGAAAGATAATTCTTCTTTCAACACCACGCTAATCGAGATAAACATTAGCAGAATTTTGTTACTTAGTTCCTTATTAGTAGACTGGAACTAAGGGAATGCACTAGGCTAAAGTGACAGTCAAATGTTTTAAAAGCTGTCGTTATGCTATTGTCATTGCAGATCGCCTCTTTGCTTGGACAGGTGTAGAACAAAAGATAAACGAACACTCCCGTCTGTGAAAAGTATAAGTATTTCCCAACTGAAACTAATAACAAGGAATACCTCTAAAACTGTAGGTTCCACGAAAATAATGTATATAACATAACTTAAGTATTTTAACAAGATCTACATTTTTTGTATAGTAAGTTTTTTGCTATCTCTTACAGTTTGCTAGTTATTCTAAATTAAGCCAAATTCATCCAGAATAAACAGGTCTTTAGAAGCTATTCCTTGAAAATTCCAGATATACATTTTATTTATGATAGAAATGGTTTTAATACGTGATATTTTAATCAAAACCGTTACAGCCATTTTTAAGAAAAACAAAATTTTTGAAATTTTTTCCATGTAAAGGGTAGTTAGAGGTAGGGGGATTTTCTTCAAAATCTTCGTGTCGCATCCTTGGAAGATACCAAACTTAAATACCAAGTTTGGTATTTAACCGTCTTTTCGTTTTTGACCTATGCTGTCCACAGACACACACCACGGACCTGCTTCTGAAAATGCTTTTTTTTTTGGACTCAGGTGGTCCTGAAACATGTATTTCCGGTGAAATCTCGACAAGTAATTTTTGGGTGGAATACAATACTTCTCTATCCCTATGAAATGAAAATGTAACATTGAGATGTACCCACATGAAGAACTGCATTGCACCCGAAAGTTCCAGAAGTGGGTATGTAGATATGTTATACACTTATAACATTGTACAAACAAAATATGCAAATAAATAAACCATTCATACATTCACAACATACTAGTTTTGAGGGGCCTAAATATAATACAAACTCTGATGCGTTGCACTCACACGACTTTTTCTATTCAATGTGGTAAAAACTATTCTTAAAAACGCTTATCTTCTCTTTACCTCGAAACATCTGCAGAATGTTATTACATTAATCCTTTAAGGTACATCGGGATTATGGGGATATTCAACTCCTTTATGAGTTGCTCGCTATGTAATGCTTTAAAATTAATTTTCTATGCTTGACTTGGAGAAAAAATAGAGAAAGTAAAAATTATGTGTTACACTCAAATTACTTTCTCTAGCTGCTCTACAAACAAACCTCTACACAATGCCGAGGACGAAGGATTTTTTCGGGCGTAAAAATTCTTAGCATGGCTTCCTTCGGAAGGGAAGTAAAGCCATTGGTCCCGTGTCGTAGGTTTACGGCATGTAAAAGAACCTCAAGCGTGATAGAGAGGCCTCTGAGCAAAATTAAGCGACATTTCACGCCCAGTATTCAATGGGACGCCCAGAACCACAGCATTTAAAGAGCGTCCATAAATTGAAAAAAAAAAAAAAAAAAAAAAAAAAAAAAAAAATCTACACAATGCTAAACGAGATAAACATTAGCAGAATGCTCTTATTACTTAGCTCTTCTTCTTTTTTTTTTTTTTTTTTTGTACCTTAACGTAACCTAGTTGGTCATATCGGACGATGAATGACAATGGTGAAAATGCTCAAATGATCTCAGGGTCCAAGGAGCTTAAAGTTACTCGACATTCGTCTTTTCAGGATAAGGGAAAACCCTGAAAAAAACCTCATCCGGGCAACTTACCCTAAGCGCGATTCGAACTCACGAATGTGAAGCAGACACGCTACCACCACACTACCCAGGCGGGCACTTAGTTCTTTATAAGTAGAAGGGCAATAAAGGAATGTGCTATGTTAAAGTGATAGTCAAATGTTTTAAAAGCTGTTGAATTGCGATTGTCATTGCAAATCGCTTCTTTTCTTGCCCAGGAGTAGAACAAAAGAAAAACGTACACTTCCTGCTTGAAAAAAGTGCTCAAAAACGAAAAGACTGTTAAATACCAAACTTGGTATTTCAGTTTGGTATTTTCCAAGAATGCGACATGAAGATTTTAAAAAAAAAAATCCACCCACCCCTCAACTACCCTTTTCATGGTACTTTTTTCGAAAATTTTGATTTTCTCAAAAAAGGCTCTAACGATTTTGAATAAAATATCATATATTAAAGATATTTACCTAAGAAATAAAATTTATATCTTGAATTTTTTGAGAATAGCCCCTGAAGACTCTGGATGAATTTTACAAAATGTTGCATAACTGTAAACCGTAAGAGATGGACAAAACCTTACCACACAAAAATGTAGAGCACATTAAAGCACACAATTTATGTTATACACATGTTTTACTTGGAGTTGGTCGTTTTTAAGATATTCCTTACTTTTTGCTTCAGCTTTCAAAAACATACTTTTCTCATACAAGAATTTGTCAACTGCTGCCCATACAAACAAAGGAACTTCAGTCACATAGCAACCAGGTTTTGTCTATCATTTTAACCTATAGTACTCCCTTATTTCGCTTCTACTTACAAGGAAGCAAGTAATAATACCATCTCAGCTATTTTTTTCTCGATTAGCATGAAGTAAATAGAAACATTTGCTTTTTAACAATAATTTGTTACAGAGATGTAGAGAAAGTCATGTAAATGGATCACATAAGTTGTTTTTTAATCAGATGGTCCTAAAATCTCTGTATACACCACAGAAAGTAAAAAAGGCACACACCATATTATATGCATTCCGAGAAACCCTTTTGTTAGATCCCACGCACTGCAGGGAAGTGCTCAATTAAGTGAGACCTCTGAATAACACAAAAATTAGAAGATTTTCAAGAAATTCCTTCCACCCAAATTACCCTTCGCATGGAACATTTTTCTAAAATGTTTATTTTCTCAAAACTGGCTATAACGGTTTTGATTAAAATATTGTATATTAAAGATATTTACATGACAAATAAAAAGTAGGTATATCTTGAATTTTCTGGGAATAGACTCTGATGAAATCTTTATTCTGGATTAATTTTGCGGAATTTTGTATAACTGGTAAATCCTAAGAGATAATTAAAAACTTACTTAGCAAAAAATGGAGAGCTCATTAAAACACACAATTTATGAGATGTACATTTTAAGTGGAGTTGGCCGTTTTTGAGATATCCCTTGTTATTGGTTTCAGTTTTAAAATACCTATACTTTTCTCATACGGGAATTTGTAAACTCCTGGCAATACCAACAAAGGTATTTCAATCATATAGCAACCAGCTTTTAAAACATTTGAATATCACTTTACTCTATGGTACTCCCTTACTTCCCTCCTACTTACAAGGAAGCAAGTAATAAGACAATTTCTGCTAATTTCTTTTCGATTAGCATGAAATAAATATAAACAAATTCTGATGTGTTCCATTCACATGACTTTCTTTACATCTCTGTAACAAATTTTAGTTAAAAAGCTTATGCTTCTATTTACTTCATTCTAATCGAGAGACAGTAGCAGAAATAGTCTAATTATTTGCTTCCTTGTAAGTAGAAGCGAAATGAGGGAGTACCATAGGTTAAAATGATAGCCAAAAAACTGGGTGCTATGTGACTGAAGTTCCTTTGTTTGTATGGACAGAAGTTAACAAATTCCTGTATGAGAAAAGTATGTTTTTCAAAGCAGAAACGAAAAACCAAGAATATCTTAAAAATCATCAACTCCACGAAAAAAATGTATATGACATAAATTGTGTGTTTCATCGCGAGCTATATTTTCTAAACAGGAAGTTTTTGTCCATCTCTTACGTTATAGCAGTTATGCACAATTCCGTAAAATTCATCCAGAGTAAAGTAGTCTTCAGAGGTTATTCCCAGAAAATTCAAGATATACATTTTATTTGTCAGGTAAGTATCCTTACTATACGATATTTTAATGAAAATCGTTAGAGCCATTTTTAAGAGAATCGAAATTTTCGAAATTTTTTCCATGTAAAGGGTATTTTGGGGTGGGGAGATTTTCTTGAAAATCTTCTAAAAATGGCTCTAACGATTTTGATTAAAATGTCGTATTATAAAGATATTTACCTGACAAATAAAATGTATATTTTGAATTTTCTGGGAATAGCCTCTGAAGACTACTTTATTCTGGGTCAATTTTACGGAATTTTGCATAACTGCTAAACCGTAAGAGATGGCAAAAACTTACCACACAACAAATGCAGAGCACTCTAAAACACACAATTTATGTTACATACATTTTTTTCCGTGGAGTTGATTGTTTTTTTGTTTTTTTTTAGATATTCCTTGTTTTTGGTTTCAGCTACAAAAAACATATTTTTCTCATACAGGACTCGTGTCCATACAAACAAAGGAACTTCAGCCACATAGCAACCATTACTTTAACCTATAATACTCCCTTATTTCGCTTCTACTTACAAGGAAGCAAGTAAAAGATTATTTCTGCTAATTTTTTCTCGATTAGCAGGAAGTAAATAGAAGCATAAATGTTTTAACAATAATTTATTGCAGAGTTGTAGAGAAAGTCATGTGAATGGAACACAATGCATAGTGTATAGAGAAGGTATTGCACTCCACCCAAAAATTCGATACCGAGATTTCACCGGAAATGTATGTTTCAAGGTCCCTTATATGTATAAAAAAAGGCATTTTCACAAAAAGGTCCGTGTGAGTATGTGTCCGTTTTTTGTTTTTTTTTTTGGTAGTGTTTAACGCCCACTTTAAATACGCAGGCGGTGACACAGATGATACATGAATGATGATGGAGCACCGGTGGAATGCGATGGCGGGGGAAACCGGAGCACCCGGAGAAAACCCACCCCAACGCCAATTTGTCCACCACAAATCTCACATGCGATCGCCTGGGATCGAACCCCGTCCGTCTAGGTGAGAGGCGAGTGTTCTAACCAGTCGGCCACGGCGCGGCCTATGTGTCCGTGTGTCTGTGAACACGATAACTCAAAAACGAAAAGTCGGTAAAATACCAAACTTGGTATTTAAGTTTAGTATCTTCCAGGGATGCGACACGAAGGTTTTGAGAAAAATCTCCCCACCCTAAACTACCCCTACATGGAACTTTTTTCGAAAAGTTTGATTAAAATATCATATATTAAAGATATTTACCTGGCAAACAAAATGTATATCTTGAATTTTCTGGTAGTAGCCTCTGAAGACTACTTTATTCTGGACGAATTTTACGCAATTTTGCATAACTGCTAAATCGTAAGACTTAGATAAAAACTTACTACACAAGAAATGCAGAGCAGGTTAAAACACACAATTTATGTTATACACATTTTTTTCGTGGAGTTAATCGTTTTTGAGACATTCATTGTTTTTGGTTTTAGCTATGAAAAACTTGCTTTTCTCATAAAGTAATTTGTCAACTCCTGTCCATATAAACAAAGGAACTTCAGCCACATAGCAACCAGCTTTTGACTGTCACTTTAACCTATGGTACTCCTTATTTCGCTTCTGCTTACTAGGAAGCAAGTAATAAGACTATTTCTGCTAATCTGTTCTCGAGTAGTATGAAGTAAATAGAAGCTTAAGCTTATTAACAATAATATGGAGAAAGACTGGCTCCGACTTCTTACCCGGAGGTCCCGGGTTCGATTCCCGGCTGGGGCGGGGAATTTTTCTGTAACCGGAATTATTCCCTATCCACCATAGAGTCTGGAAGTATGAATGTGAGAGTGTTTAGTAATATAAAGTTTAACCTAATGTTCTGAACCTACAGTTTCACAAGTGAAAGCCTCCGATATGACCAATGATGTTAAAGGGGGCTATACAAATGAAGCAATAAAAGAAAATATAATAATATGGAGAAAGTCATGTGAATTGTACACATCAGATTTTTTTATTAGATTCAAATGCTTTAAGGTGCTCTTTAACTAGTCTGGTTCTGAGCGTCCCTTGCTATATTGGGAAATGACAGGAAATGTGTTCAGAGACCTCTATCTGCTTGAAATTCTTTTACGTGCCGTAAATCTACGACGCGAGGGCTTTACTCCATGTTAAGGATTTTAACGCCGGAAATAAAAAAGCTATCACCCTCCGCCGGATTTGAACTCGTGACCTCGAAATATAGAAGGTAGCATGGGTCTCCTAGAGAATGGGGGACAACCGCTGTGCGTGCGTGCGTGTGTGTGTGTGTGTGATGTCGATCTTGAAACACGATTCACCATAAAACATTTCAGGATTGCTGATGTGAAAAAAATCTTAGCTGATATGCCAAATCATGCAATAATAACAATTTAATATACCATTAATGGAACTGTGTGGTATCCCTAGGTCCACAAAGTTGACGAAACGGAAAATAAATAAAAAAGGAACTGTCGAGTATGAAGGCAGTCATGTCGTCCATTACACGGTGTTAAAAATCAGTATGTCACACTGTTTTGTTTTCTGGGAGTTGAGTTTAGAAGGCTTTGAGAATTAGGTTAGATACGGCAAGTAAAAAAAAAAAAATGTTACCATCTTTTTTGTGCAACGATTCTATAAATGTCGAATTTTCATATGTGGTACACTGTAAACATTGTTCTGCAATTTATAGCTTTGATTATTGTAAAATATCATTACAAAACGTGAAATGTTCCAAACTGTTTTATATTGTTGGCATTAATGTGCTAAACAGCTATTGTTTTCAGTATTATGTTAGTTTGGAAACAAATTTTCCATGGTGTCCAGAAAACTAATGTCAACACTGAAATTGATTTTATAAAGGTCAAACTCTCCGATGTAAGCATAGAAGTTAAAGATGACGAAGTGGTTAATAACAACGCAATAAAAGATTAAACAACTGGATTTGTAGTCATTCCTTATCCTCCCCGTGCCTAAAAGTATGAATATTGCAGTTAATATGTTTAAGAGTGAAAATTAATACTTCAAGATAAACATCTTCAGTTGTTTCTCAAGTCAAAGCCCCCTATATGACCACAGAAGCTAAAGGATATCACAAGAATACAAATGTAAACAACAATAATTAATTTCGCATTTTTATATATTTAAATATTATGTTATACTTAAATGTGTAAGTGTTTGGAGTAACCTAAAAATTAGTATTTTTATCTGTGATTGTGTTGCTAAAAACAAGAAAGAAAATGGCAAGAAAAAGAAGGCGTAACACAAGCAGAGCAACTGTTTCTATTAGTAAATAACTCTGGTAGATGATTTTCGTTCGGAAGTATAGTAATTCATAATGTGTGACATGAGTGCAGGTGTTAAGCAGATGCAGATTGCGCGTGCAGATTGTATTATTAGATGAGGGGAGGGGTGAGTGTACACGTGCGTCGCCTAACACCTGGATCACGCTTACCATGCTTTTTCTCTTCCTCCGTAGCAGGATGGCGATCACTTCCTACTCGAAGACATGAAAATATCCTGACAACACACCAAGTAGCACCATCTTCACTACTACTAACGCGATTCACACAACATTTTACTACGCGCGCACACAACGACCGCTCCGCTCGATACGGACACCGCACGTCGACTGTTTCCCCCTTCGTGCTTGAGAGAGAGGGGACCCAACTGTTCTGACTCACGGTCCGCAGGGGGACCGAGGGGAAAGGGGAGCGCGCCGGCGCTATTACTTCATCGAGAACAACAAAAATCCTACGCCCGAAAATGTTAACAAAACTACGAGCATACAGTGACTTCAGAAAATGTTCGCCTCCACTCCAAAAACATTCTACCAGCTAAATTAAACGGAGGAAAATTCTAACCTTCAATACAGAAATGTTCTGGAATTTTAAAATATTTTTCATTTGAACAGTTTTACCATTTTTTAATTAAATAGATTTTCAACTTTTTTGTGGTGCTGTTTAAAAATGATTTCACATGCATTTAGTAGAGCAAAAATATGTGGTAAAATATCTAAAAGTGCGATGAGGTTTTCGTCTGAGCACAAAATATCAGTTAGGAATACGAGTGTTTTTAATGAATTTCCTCATTCACATTTCAATAGTCCTTGGTCTGAGTCTTTTGAGGTAGTTCAAAGTTAGGAAAAGTAGCTGGTGAACGAACTTACGTGTGTCAGCTCTTTGTAGCAGCTACCGTGCATCCACGTGACATCCTTACGCCCCATCTTAAAAGACTCACCTAAATACATTATTATTATTGTTATTGTTATTTATCAGTTTAAATGTAATGCGTGTTAAAGTTTTACTTAAACTAGTCCATTTTAAAATATTATAATACAAAACTAAAGTCATCTCTTTAGCGCGGTGGTAGCGCAGCTGCTCGTTTCCCGGTACCGGCATGGGGATTTTCCCCCGCTGGGAGACCTGGCCCGGGGTGCACTCAGCCTTGTGAGGTCCCTGGGGGGCCGATTGAGGAGATACTTGATAGTGAAGTAGCGTCTCCAAGTCATGAGACCGAATTAACTGGCCGGGGGGGGGGGGTTCGAGGCGCTGACCACGTCTCACCCTCCAATACAGCACCCCATCCATCACATCTGTCATGGACCGAGATGGGGGATGCAGCGGCCGGGCGGTAGACCAAGATTCCTTGTGAGCTGTGGAGTTATTAATACAAAATTAAACTTTATTCCAATGCATTCAGTTTAAATCTAATTCGTGTTAAAGTTTTACTTAAACCAGTTCATTTTAAAATATTATAATACAAAATTAAAATGTATCCCAATACATTAAAATGATTTAGCATTTTCAGACTAGTCCATATTTGTCGAGATCTAAATTAGTTACAACAATTGAACATTTCAAATCACATTTCTATTAACCTTGTTTTTCAAAATTGTGATGGTTTTTATCTTCTGTGTTATGTAAAATAAACATAGGAAGTATTGTATTCCACCCAAAAATTCGACACTGGTGTTTCACTGAAAATACGCGTTTTGCGGTATCTATAGTAACAATTAAATTATTTTAAAAATATGTAGATGTGTCTGTGTGTATGTTCATATATCGGTGAACAGCATAACTCAAAAAATCTGATGTGTTCCATTCTCACGACTTTCTCTATATCTCTGCTACAAACTATTGTTAAAACGCTTATGCTTCTATTTACTTCATGCTAATCGAGAAAAAAATTAGCAGAAATAGTCTTATTATTTGATTTCCTTGTAAATAGAAGCGAAATAAGGGAGCACCATGGGTTAAAGTGATAGTCAAAAGCTGGTTTTTATGTGATTGAAGTTACTTTGTTTGTATGGACAGGCGTTGACAAATTCCTGTATGACAAAAGTATAAGTGTTTTAAAGCTGAAACTAATAATAAGGAATATCTCAAAAAACGTTCAACTCCATGAAAAAAAAAATTGTACGACATAAATTATTTTAAGGAGATCTACAGTTTTTGTGTAGTAAGGTTTTGTCTATCTCTTACGGTTTACCAGTTATACAAAATTCAATAAAAATCATCCAGAATAAAGAGGTATTTTAAGGCTATTCCCAGAAAACAAGATATACATTATATTTGGCAAGTATATATCCTAAATACAAGGGATTTTAATCAAAATTGTTAGAGCCATGTTTAACAAAATCAAAATTTTCGAAATTTTTTCCATGTGAAGGGTAGTTGGGGTTGGGAGATTTTCTTGAAAATATTCGTGTCACATCCTTGGAAGATACCAAACTTAAATACCAAGTTTGGTTTTAACGGTCTTTTCGATTTAGAAATGATGGAATGACGCTTACAGGAAACCAGCCATAAGCAGGAGCTAAGGGGAACAATGTAAAACCTTAACCGTGCTCCTCTCCTTTCGTAGTTATGAAAAGTGAAACACAACAATCAGTCATAACTAGAGTCACAAAATTGCCCGGTGCACGCAGAGTGTGATGTGTTGTACCACCTAGCATTGCTCACCGCCTCGTCTCATTCGATTCCTAGTAGTTGACACTGAGAGAGATCAGATTGAAAAATTAAGGGTGGACGTTTCATACTGAACAAACCTGTGGATGATTCAAACATATTTTAAGTGGCAGGAGGAGTGCCTTTTCTTTCGATACAGTAAAGATGTATCTTGTAATTCACGGTAATGAATTCTGAGTGAGTTTGGTTGATATTGTCGCAGTATCGGTCTGAATTAGCGCCCGTGAAATACTTTATAAACAAGCGTGTGCATACCTCTTTGAAGTTTTCTGGTGCGCCGACTATGCTCATCCATGTAGAACACACAAGTTTGACTCTCACTAAGGGGAGAAAGAATGACTAGGGCATGTCACTCGGGGTAGACTCACAAAAAGTACTTCACTTAAGATTCTTCAGTATTGATACTTTTTATTCGTCTTTGTTGCTTGTTGAGGCACTAATCCTAGTGCTATTTTCTTCTGCTTACCAAGTTCTCGTTTTCTACAGTCATCGATAATTACCGCGCACTTCCCTATTACACGACATATCAACTCGTGCAATAACTGCAATGTGTCGCGTAATAATATCACATACTCGGGCACTAACTTGCCACATCCACGTACGCGTACAGCAAACATAACAAGAGTAGCAAGCCTAATTTCTTGACAACACACCGCTTATATACCTAAAATATCCAATCTTAGAACTCGTCTCTCTTTGGTTGAAAAGAAGCGCGAAAATGACGTTGTCACGGGATTAATTTTGGAAGTTCTTTGTGTTAGTCTCACGTGACTGCTCTTTATAATGGAAAAGTCCCGAGCTGCTAACTTTTAGGGAAAAGACCTGTTACTTATGTCTCCACTGCAATAAAACCTAGCATTTGTGTTGCAGAATTAACAAAGGAGGTAACCTTGGCGTATACAATAGCAACTTCTCACTCTAATACTTTGTGTTCTTGACTACTGAAGCAGATATATTTCCTAAGTTAAATCTGTACAAACATTATAATTAAAATAATAAAATATAAACATGCTAATATACTGATGCAATAAGTTCATTGTCTTTTCAAAGCTCTGCACATTATTAACCTGACTTTTTGTATCAAGTTTTATACTTTTATTTGTAAAAGTACAAGGATTTTTTATTTACTAGTCATATTATGAAATAATTGTTTTATTGTGTTACTTTATGAATTGAACGATGTATATAGTGTCAATACATGTAACGAGCTACTTTTGGGACAGATTATACCTCAACGTGTCCATATTTATGCTACAAATCCCTCCCCACTACCCTCTCTTTATACCGCTTACTGCTCTATGTGTTCGTAACTATGTGCGCTTCGAAACCCAAGACCGAGCTTTACTCATAACGATGTGTGGATCAGAAATGCGATTATTAAGCATTTAGAAATGTATTGACGTCCCAGGTAAAGATGGCAAGACGTGTTCCTAAGCAGAACAGGCTTCTTCATGTAGTAGAACAAGAAACATCTGATGTGTTCCATTCACATGACTTTCTCTACATCTCTGCAACAAATCATTGTTAAAAAGCTTATGCTTCTATTTACTTCATGCTAATCGAGAAAAAATGAGCAGAAACAGTCTTATTACTTGCTTCCTTGTAAGTAGAAGCGAAATAAGGGAGTACCATAGGTTAAAGTGACAGTCAAAAGCTGGTTGCTATGTGACTGAAATTTCTTTGTGTGGATAGGACCTGACAAAGTCCTATATGAGAAAAGTATAAGTTTAAAGTTGAAACAAAAAACAAGGAATATCTAAAAAATGATCAATTCCACGAAAAAATGCATATAACATAAATTGTGTGTTTTAAAGTTCTCTTACATTTTTTGTGTGGTAAGTTTCTCCATCTCTTACGGTTTAGCAGTTATGCAAAATTCCCTAAAATTCATCCAGAATAAACCAGTCTTCAGAAGCTATTCCTAGAAAATTTAAGATATACATTTTATTTGTCAGGTAAATATCTTTAATATATGATATTTTAATCAAAATCGTTAGAGCTATTATTGAGAGAATAAATTTTTTCGAAAAAAGTTCGATGTAAAGGGTAGTTTGGGGTGGGGTGATTTTTCTCAACATCTTCGTGTCGCATCCCTGGAAGATATTAAAATACTAAAGATACTAAATTTTTGTGAAAATGTTTTTTTTATACAGGGGACCCTAAAACATATATTTCCGGTGAAATTTTGGAATCGAATTTTTGGGTGGAGTGCAATACCTTCTCTATACACTATGTACATAGTACGTGTAGAGAAAGTAAAAAGAAGATGTATGAAGACGTATATACTACGATACAAGTGAGTATTGAGGTATCGATAGTCCGGCAGAGAGCGTACAACAGCGATTTGAGCTGCAGTATCTCTCCATTCGGAGAGAGAAAGCCCTCCATGATCTACAATAATTGAATTCTTCTTGAACACTATGACTCGCCTCCCTTACGCAGCAACCTGAAATGAAATGTTCTTCTCTCAATCCTGTCATGTGAGAGGAACCTACAGGAGAGTACAGCAGAGCTTCTAAACAATGCAAATCAGCCTGCAACTTTTGAAAATGCGTCTTCATCTGACGGAGAAAAAGTTGCCAGCATTTCTGGTGAACTTATCCATTAGTGACTCAGTTTTACGACTTCATCTGGCTGGCCTACGGCCATGCCATGCTGAAAACACCGATTCTCGTCCGATCCCGAAGTTGAGCAGCATTGGGCGTGGTCAGTACCTGGATGGGTGACCGCTAGAGAACACCACTTGCCGTTGGCATCGTGCACTTCTTGGTGCTTCGTAGCGCAGGGGATCGTGGGATCGAGTCCCGCCTTGGGCATGGGTGTTAAATGTTTGTGTATGTGTGTAAAAAGAAGAAAACAGCAATTACAGCAAAGTAAAAAAAATAGGTAAATAAAAGTAGGGTATACAGCGTCGGAGTACCGATCAGACCGGAGCTGTATTTAAAAAAAAAAAAAAAAATGTGGATTCCGACAGACGATGGCAGGGGTCGTATTTGACGTGCGAAGAGGTCCATTCGTACGTTAAAAAGATTCCAGAACTCCATGGTTATTTTAAGTTAACTCTTAATTGCATGAACTATTTTGCTACATATGCCGCTCTTCCTCTAACGCAAACCGGAATTTGTATCCCTTTCACCGACACCACAACTCAAGCTACTTGTGTAGCTGTGATCGTTAGTGCGATACTGGCCATCCATTCAAATCTGAACGTCGTCGCCCTCCGTGGTTACCATGCTGACTTCATATACCCAAGGTCGCGGGTTCAAACCCGGCGGAGGACGATGGATTTTTTCGGGAGTAAAAATCCTTAGCATGGCTTCCTTCGGAAGGGAAGTAAAACTGTGGGTCCCGTGTCGTAAAAGAACCTCAAGCCTGATAGAGAGGCCTCTGAGCAAAATTAAGCGGCATTTCACGCTCTGTGTAGAATGGGACGCTGAGAACCACAGCAGTTAAAGAGCGTCCATAAATAAAACGCCATTTCATTTCATTTCAAAGCTGAACGTCGGGAGTTCGAGTCAAATGTAAGGGATGGGGAGGACCCAAGTAAAATAACAATATAAGACAGCTATAGCTAACCTAATTCATTGTTGAAAATTGCAATAAAAATTGCAAAAGCTTGATTAAAAATGTTATTGCATATAATGCAACACCATACAATTAAGGATTAAAACCGGTAAATGGGGAACTAGCTAACCGACCTTCGTTTTACCCCCTTTGCAAGTCGCACTGATACGGAAGGGTAAAAAGAAGATCGCTCTCACCACTGGCTGGTTTTAACTTGAAATAGCCCCGTTGAGGTCTGCAACCTTTTTAACGCACATGATGGGATATCTGCACAGGCCAATTACGAGACCTGATATAGTGCGAAAGTCATCGCTCTGCCACAACGCGCCGAACACCGTCACCTGATTCTTCAATCCTGAAACAAATGACAAGGAAGTGATAGGTACAGGAAATTTTGAGAATATAATGTATGTTCGCAACATCCAACAGGCGTCCAGTAAAAACCCATGGGTCTGGAAGGCCCACAGAAATGGAAACAAATATCTTACGTCATACCAGACATTTCCATAAAGCAAATTCTACCACCATAACTTTATCCCGGCGTCCACTCGCCTGGCCTCGATCCTGAAACATGATAAGAAAACGAAAAATTCTCAGTATTATATTGTCATGATGAATTGCGACTGAAACGGGAAGTTAGGGTTGCTCAGAGGCTTCGGGGTTACATACAAACTACACTTCAACTTTTACGAGAGCAACGGACGGGTTGGTGAAAGGTAATTCCTACATGAAATGAGACACTTACGAAAGAGAGAGAGATAACTCTAGGTAGTAACTAACGTCTATTTACATTATAGTACAACAGTGACGGGGTTTCTACATGATGAAGGTGATCATAATAAGTAGAGAGAGAAGTCTTAACCTTAGCTCTGGACATTTATAAATATAGTTTAAAGTTATAAAATAAAAAGCATATTCCATTACATTAAGAGTAATACTACATGATTGGGTAAACATTTACAATGTTTATATTGATTATTACAAAATATAATTATAAATCAATAAATTAGATGGAGAACTAATAATTTCTATCTAATAAACTTTATGACATATTTAATTTATTAGAGACTCTGAGAGTAACCAATAATTTACATACAATTATGTTAACATGTGAATTTATAAATTTTCAAAATTGATACTATTAACAAACCTACTAAAACCTTTAAGGGTGTCTGAGAGCTTAGGGAGTGACGATAGCTCAGAGGCATTGGGGTTACATACAAACTGCACACTTTTAACTTCTATGTGAGAAACGGAGGGAGGTAATTCCTACATGCAATGAGACACTTACGAGTGAGATAACTCTAGGTAAGAACTGACATTGCACTACAACAGTGATAGAGTTTCTACATGATAAAGATCAAGGTATATAAATAGAGAGTAGAATCCTTAACTTTAGCCATGGGATTTCTGTTGAGCGTCTGAGAGAACCCAACTATCAAATAAAACTAAGTTCCCATTGGGAACGGCACTGACATGGAGTTTGTTAGCGATGCGGCCAATCAAGGACTTAAATTGTTTATCGAGACACTAGCAGGGCTAATATATGGAAGCCAGTGCCTCAAACTCTCAACTGTTTCCGTCAACGGCACAGAAATAATATATTATGGAACGTGAGTATATGGTAGTAATGAACATGGGAGTTTCATCTTTTTATAAGACCATCTTAATTGAAATTATAGCCCAGTTTCATATGACTATTTATACTGGAACATGTCTCTAAGTAAACAACATTTATAAATTATTTTTGGTATTATCGCTTACCTTAGTAATTGCATTGACCTTACCTAACGCAGTGAAACAGTTTGCAGGATTGGATATGTGCACAGACGCGAAACTATTGCTTTTTTCCAACCCATGAATTGTGCATATAGTTTTTCGTGAATGTTTATTTATTTATGGCAATAAGTTGTTAGTCATATCGTATGTCTTTAAACAAATTTCCAACGGTGGGAGTTGCATCTCGTGTCCGACATTTAAACTCGTGCTGATGTTCTCCGATTGAACATACGAGAGCAATCAATAGTTGCGTTTTCAACAGTTGGTGCCGGGTAGTGTAATGAGATGTGCACAGACGCGAAAGTATTGTTTACATGCAGTTATTCTAATTAGTGGAAACCTGTAGTTTAATGAAGAGGTGCACTTTAATGAGGTCCATAAAAGTTCAGCTAACAGATGTGTAATTACTATATTTAGTCATGGTCGAGCATAAATAAACTTAGCGTATTGAAAATGTGTATATTTATCTACTATTATAATAATCAGTGACGCTATAATAATTCGTAGTTACTAAGCAACAAAACCTATTCTTAAATTCTAACAAAACACAAAACACGCTATCGAAACATACAATACAGGTTTAACAAAATCTAAAATACACTTTAATGATGATCACCTACATATATTTTGTCTTGCAAAAATATTAACATTAATAAAAGAGTTGATCTCACCATGGAATATTCACTCCAAAGACTCGAAGCTTTAATACTTTTCGAATGCTCATAAAGATTCGCCAACAAAGGATCTTTCCGCGACTTTTCTGGAAGTAAGTATATTAACAGTTACATCTTGGACTGTGAAAGCACCTTCTTGCTCATTTTTACTTTGAATTCACATATTGCAGAATATAACAACAAAGTTTGTTTATTTATGTGCCTTTTTGCTTCCAAATGAGCATTGACGTTGTTTTGAAGATCTTCGTTGGTTTGAAAGTGCTGCCCTCCTAGCCACGTCTTCAGTTCAGGGAAAAGGTGAAAGTCGCTGGGTGCCAGGTCAGGACTGTACGGCGGATGATCGAAAATGTCCCATTGAAATCGTTCATGGAGCCGATGGGTTGTGCCAACAGTGTGTGGACGAGCATTGTCATGGATCAACACAATAGCATTCCTCTTCGCTTGTTTTGAATGGCTCTCCGCAAATGTCGTAAAGTACGAAGATCTTCAAAACAACGTTAATGCTTATTTGAAACCATTGGCGACAACATTTTTTGAAGCGGGTATTGCAAAGCTTGTGCACAAGTACGATAAAAGTCTCAAACTTTTCTGTGATTATGTTGAAAAGTAACCATAAGTGCACAAAACTTTTAGTAATAAAATAATTGTTTTCTATGAACTTGCTTTTTATTTATAACCTATCGGAGGTTAAAAAAAACGGCCCTAGTAAAATGTTGTAAGTATTTTAAGTCCCAGGATTCATAGTATAGCCAACTATTATGGTCAATGGATGTTGGTGCAATTATTGCTTCACAAGCCGTGTATAGGACAGGAGTTGGATAGATAGAGTCAGACTGAAAAATTCAATGCTATAGCCGGGATTTGAAACATGGATCTCCCGATCTCTAGCCGGCTTCTCTTCCACTGAGCTGCCATGGCAACATGCCGGAAATTAAAAGATGATGTTATAATTAATTAAAGGTAATTTTATTAATTGTATCAGAGTATATTAAAATGAATTATAAATTTTGTTTATCTCGAATTTAAAAATAGCATAGAATTTCTCAACTGACTCGCATGTTTCCCGGTAAACCACAAGGTGTCTCAAGTTATTTTGAGATGACAACCCCAATGGCGACTTACAATGTTGTAAGTACTTAAGATCCATAGTATAGAACTAGAATTGTTCAATAAACTTTACACTTTCCTTTTCTCAAAGGTTCACCGAACCAGGTGGCTCAGGCTTCCGGAAGGTCCGGGTTCGACCCCGTTGTGGTTTTCCTGGGGCCCTTAGGCGCATGCTGGGGTGCTGTATATTTACCACAGCTCCCTTCCCTTCTTCATCTTCCAGTTCAGCGCAGGTGTGGCTTGAGGTTCTGCAGGCACATGGCACGGTTGCTTGCTCCGAGTGAAACACTCTTCCTCCTGGTTGAGGCTAAGTGCCGTTGAGGAGGCCTCTTTCCGGCCTCCCGGTGCCTGTATAGTCTCTATTGTGCGCCAGGACTCCCATCTAGTGAACTGCGTGTCTCCGTGCAGACACGTGGTTTCCCCTCCTCTCATCCCTTCCCCCCGGGAGCGGGGTGGCCGCAATATATCAGTACCTGGTCACAGTTACCGAGGTGTCCCCCGCTGTTAACATGCTCTACCCTCTACCTTCCCAAGGTTCAATATATATATATATATATATATATTGATAAACTTTTTAAAAATATGGTCCGGTAGATGTGAATTAATATCTATCAAACCTTAGCATGGCCTTACCATACAATATAATGCACTCAGTATTGGACTACCAGCCAGGAAAACCGCGAAAAACCCCCGTCACAGTGACCAGTCCAATAAATAGACACATAGATCTTTATTGCCAAGAACATTATAACAACGTCAATTAAAATGTACAATTACAAAACTCCTGGGCTTTATAGAGAGGATTTTTCTTCAAAATAATTAGAACCTCTCTCTTAAATATTTTAAATGTAAATGTCTTAGTTTTGTGTTATGTACAGTTTCACAGGAATCACAATCTTGTACATGCTTCTTAATATATAGTAAACAATTTATATATACATGTGTTAATGAACTACACCGAAATAATTTGCGAGATTGTGTACGTGACTCATATAAGTAATTTGAGATCGGCGATGCAGGTCCCCGGATAAACATAACGTTAAACGTGTGGGTATCAGGTGCTGATCGGCGATGCATGGTCCCCGGATAAACATAACGCAACTACATAGCGTTAAACGTGTGGATATCCTGTGTGATAAGTCGGTGTTAAAGCAAAGCAGGTTGACAACATGGCTTAGAATGTCTTTAAAACTGCTGCCCGAGTGTAGAAATATCGATTTTTAGCAGCTCGTTACTAGCGTTCTCAAGATTTAATGTCGCAAAAATCTGTAAAACCTCGAACTAATCACTTGATAGTGCGACACTGAGCATTAATTAACTACGTTCTTGAGTTATGGTTCAACTCTGGAGGTGTTTTTTTTCAACTGCTCTGGTGGCTTAATGCGTAACGGGGGAATTCTATCCCAAAGGTCATGAGTTCGATTCCTGTCATAGAGTAAGTGTTTCTTATTATTATTTCTTTCATTCCAGACGAAGTGCCGCGATACGTGGCGCACTGGCACTTCAGAAACTTAAAGCCGTTACTTCGAAATTTCAATAAACAGGCCGTAAGTCTCCTATCTCAAATTACTTATTTCAGTGATCTACACATTCTGTGAAAATATTTCTGTATAGTTCATTAACATCCTGTATATAGACGAAAGAGTGGGGATTCCAAGCTCAATAAAATGTGTTTTTGGTGGAACTCCACATATTATTGTTACGGAATGAAACCCGAGTGGTCTCACTCTGTCAAGAATCGATCTTAGATTGAGAGAAGCAATATCTTGAAGAAAATTCGTTACAATGTAAGCGAAGAGAAACGAATCTTGATATCGGCTTGTTCAGTTGCTGTCATGACTAAGCCCAGAGCAAGAGATCGCTTCGGTTATAACATTTTCTTACTGTGTGAAACATAAAGGGAGGTGGCCTTTCGTGTGACCCCGCAAGTCCGTCTTTCGCGAGCCTCGTAGCTGCAAGCTCTCAAGCAAAAAGTTGTTAAAACTTTACCGTAACTCCTTTTCAAAGCAACAGGAGAAAGAAAAGGATTAAGCTTTCAAACAAATTGTAAACTGAGAGGCTGAAGCTGACACGGATTTCAACTTTTTTGTTTAGAGCCTCTGTGGTTGCCACCATCATCGACAACAGCAAACATAATTAATATTCAACCACAGTAAAATTAAAATTCAGTGCTTCTCTTTGATATACTCAAAATACTTTATCCTTTATACAGGGTGATACATAATAGGAGGTGTGATAAAAAATAATGGGAATGTTTTAATTTAACGAGCTTTATGCAACCGATTTTCATTTTAGTTTCTCTACACGTACTATGTATATAGTGTATAGAGAAGGTATTGTATTGCACCCAAAAATTCGATACCGAGATTTCACCGGAATATATATGTTTTGAGGCCCCCTGAATCCGAAAAAGCATTTTTAGAAAAATGTCCGTTTGTGTGTGTGGGCAGCATAGCTCACAAACGAAAACACCGTTAAATACGAAACTTGATATTTAAGTTTGGTATCTTCCAAGGATGCGACACGAAGATTTTCAAGAAAACTCCCCCACCCCAACTACTCTTTACATGGAAAAATTTTCGAAAATTTTTATTTTCTCAAAAATGGCTCTAACGATTTTGATTAAAATTTCGTATATTAAAGATATTTACCTGACAAATACAATGTAAATCTTGAATTTACTGGGAATAGCATCTGAAAAGTAGTTTATTCTGGATGAATTTTACTGAATTTTGAATAACTGCTAAACCGTAAGAGATGGAAAAAAACTTACTGCACAAAAAATGTAGAGCACGTTAAAACTCACAATACGTGAGTATACGTACATTTTTTTTTTCGTGGAGTTGATCATTTTTGAGATATTCCTTGCTTTTGGTTTCAGCTTTGAAAAACTTCATACAGTAATTTGCAAACTCGTTTCCATACAAACAAACGAACTTCAGTCACATAGCAACCAGCTTTTGGCTTTCACTTTAAGCTATTGTACTGCCTTATTTCGCTTCTACTTACAATAAAGCAAGAAATAAGACTATTTCTGCTAATTTTTCTCGATTAGCATGATATAAATAAAAGAATAAGTTTATTAACAATTGTTAAAGAGATATAGAGAAAGTCATGTGAATGGAACACATCACATTTTTTTTAGTGGAGTTGGCCATTTACGAGATATTGCTTGTTATTGTTTCAGTTTGAAAATAGTTAACAGTTATCTGATAGGGGAACTTATAAACCCCTGGGCATGTAAGGAAACGAATTTCAATTGTGTGTTTTAATGAGACCTACATTTTTTGTATAGTAAGTTTTTATCTATCTCTTACGGTTTACCAGTTATACGCCCGAAAAAATTCATCGCCCTCCGCTGGGTTTGAACTCACGACTTTGGGTGCATGAAAAATGTAAATGGCGTGCTATTTATGGACGCTCTTTAACTACTGTGGTTCTCAGCGTCCCATTCTAAATTGGGCGTGAAAGACCGCTTAAATTTGCTCAGAGGCCTCTCTTATCAGGCTTGAGGTTCTTTTGAGGTTCCCTTCCGAAGGAAGCTATGCTAAGGATTTTTACACCCGAAAAAAGTCTATCGTCCTCCGCCGGGTTTGAACCCGCGACCTTGGGTATATGAAGTCAGCATGGTAACCATTACACCACGGAGGGCGACTTTGGGTGCATGAGACTAGCATGGCTACACCATGGAGGGCGACATTGTATGTTACATCTGAGTGAATTTGTGACTCCTGTGTGACTGCTTCTGGAAATTTCCTGCCACGTGACCAGAGTTCAGTTTCAATTGAGAGTGCGTAGCGAGCAGCAGTTGTCTAGTTTCGAATGAAGATTCGTAGCGAGCTGTAGTAGTGCCGCAGCGAACGTCGATTGGAAATTAGATGGCAGAATTGTTAGGAAAACATTGTAGACAGTTATTTGAGAGCAGATTCTGGTTTTAATCAGTTTTGGAAGTAATAAAGTGTTGTTTATGGGAATAAAATAGAGTTTTTGTTACAATACGTAGGTAGGTATATTACCACAAGTGAAGTAATTAAAATATTAATGCGCTCGGAAAATGTTTAATAGCTTCAAAAAAACTGTAGTTCTGTAAAGAGAGGCTACATTTCTGCGCATACTGGTGAAAACCCCATGTCTTTAGTACTGTTAGTTCAATTTCTAGAGCTCTTTTGTTATTTTTACCTTGATTACATATAATAAAGAAAGTGTTTGTTAAACTTCGCTGCAACGTTTGTCTATATGTAACAAAATAATCCTATACTTTATACCGTTAACATACCAGTCTGAATCAGGTTGTCAGCCCTGAATTTAAGCAGTGCCTAACAATACATAGTTTAATCTTGTAGTAGCTATCTTGTGGAACGTTTCGTGATACACCACTAATACCGGCAAATGTTGAACAGGAGATTCTCCTTATTTTTTATAGGTGTATCTGCTAAGTATACATTTTAAGGAGTCCAATACCAAAATGTCGAACAAGAATTAAGCACTTCTAACGAAAACAGCAACGAACGTAATTTTCAAGTGATTCGCAATCTAACAAGGCTAATTGTGTTTTGAGTTCTTAGAAAGCACTAACTGACGATGACGACGAATATAAAGAAAGTGATTCCGCGTAGCTAACGAGGTACTCAGGGTACGGCGCGAATCAGAGTTACGTGTAATGGTAGTCTTAAACATGTGCACGTAACTTTGATTCGCGCCGACTTCTCTGTGCCTCGTTACCTTCGCGGAATCACATTCGTGTGCGATAAAAATATCTTAAAATACTGCATATTAATAAAAATTATTAGAATTTTTTGAGAAAATAAAAAGTTTCGAAAAATGTTCCATGTATAGGATAGTTGGGGGTGGTGGAATTTTCTTGCAAATGTTCCTGCCGCATCCATACTGAACTTGAATACCAGGTTTGGTATTTATTTTCGTTTTCAGCTATGTTGCCCAACGACACACAAAACCATGTTTAATTTTTTTTTTTTGATACAGGTGGTCTCAACACATGTATTTCCGGTTAAACCTCGATATCGAATTTTGTGGTGGAATCTATCCACAGATAGTTAAAGCAGCTGGACCAAATGCACCCTAATGCCATCTGGTTGTCGCGCAAGAAAATAGTATGGTATATAGGGATGTGGTCTCGAGGCCTGGTTTGTACTTTGCCATCTGACTACGGATGCTAAAACTCCACGAAAAAAAAATGTACGTATATACAATCAACGAGGTATCTTGCCAAACAAATCCGTCGCGATATGACCAAGAAGTTAAAGCAACGTAAAATAAAATAAAAGTTCGCTCTTAAATGTTTTAAACTCTATTGGACCTTAAATTTTCTTTGAAAATCTTCTCATTCAAATGCCGTTTATACTTGTCAAACTTTACGGTTTACCAGTTATACAAAAATCATTAGAAAGAAGACAATTTTAAGATTGAAACCGCACTTTTTTGTAATAAATTCTCAGAGGTTATTCCCCCCCAAATCAAGACAAACAATTTGTTTGCCATTTAAATATCTGTATATACCTACAGTATTTTAATAAAAATCGTAAGAGCCATTTTTGAGAAAATCGAAAATTTCTAAAAGTGTTCCATTTGATTCGGGTTGGGAGATTTTCCTGAAAATCTTTGTGTCACATCCTTGGAAGATGTTGAACTTTAACATCAATTTTGATATCTAAGCGACTTTTCGTTTTTGAGTTATGCTGACCACAGACATGCACACACACACACACACACACACACACACACACACACACATAGACGCACGCACTTACACAGGTTTTTTTTTTTTTTTTTCTAAAATTGCTCGTTTTAAGAAGACAAGGGTCCTCATAATATGCACATCCGGTGAAATCTCGGAATCGAATAATTCGCTGGAATACAATATTTTCTGTAACTACTATGTACAATGCAAATACGTGCTGGAGAAAGTAAAAATTGTCAGGGGCCTCAAAAATTTCCGGTGAAATCGCGGTACGAAATTTTTGGTGCAATACAATATCTTCTCTGCATACTATGTACATTGTAAATACGTGTTAGAGAAGGTAAAATGCTTTCTTTTGGGGATTCAGGTATATTCAAAAAATGTATTTCCGATGAAATGTCGGTATCAAATTTTGGGCGGAATACAATGACTTCTCTATCTACTATGTACTATTTGGTAAAACGATAGTTGGTAGCGAAAGGAACGTGAATCTAATAAATCTCTCTCTCTCTCTCTCTCTCTCTCTCTCTCTCTCTCTCTCTCTCTCACGCACACACACCAGGTCTAAAGAGTAGATGGAGAAGAATATATTCGCATTAAAATATTATTTTGTGTGTTTGCATTTGTTACATGTTGGTCAAGTAAATATGCGACTTTGGCAACATTTTCTTCATATATCTGTTTCTGGTCATTACTCAATTCCGTGGTCATAGTTCAAACCCCAAAACAAATTAATAGTTGGTACAACTGCACATTTATGACGCGGGAAAGCCCAGTCATTCTTAAAGTGCCGCTGTTAGGTTACTTCTACTATCATTACTGCTGTTAACATCAAAACAAAACAAACTTTCATTCTTGGTGCTGAAGAATCTTCCTTCGTCTGATTTAATATCAGCTGGCCACTAGATGGTTGCGACACTAACTCTCCAGCCTCTGTTTCGGAAGTGGTCGATCTAGTAGAGGTAATTGTAGTAGAGGTGGTGGTGGGACTGGTGACGGTGGTGGTGGTGGTGGTGGTAGAGGTGGGGAGTGTTGTGGCAACTGTCGAACTGGTAGTTGTAGTTGTCGAAGTGGTAGTGGTACTTGTAACGGTGGTGGTACTGGTGGTGGAAGGTGTTGTGGTGGTGGTAGTAGTAGTTGTTGTAGGGCGGCAGTCCAGTTCCTCAAGGGCTTCATCCCATTGTTTGCTGTCGCAGATTTGTGGCACAACTACGAGTTTCTGCTGTCTTGCCCAATCACTAGTATTTTTCAAATCACAGTCACAACGTAGCGGATTATTACTAATATTCAAAAGACGGATCATCTCCAACGGGATGAAATCTTTCACATCCAGAGTTTCAAAAGAATTACCGGCAAGCACCAGCGTATTCAGCTTGGACTGTGACTCGAAAACATTGTTCCCAAGAGGAGATGTCAGCTGATTTCCTTCCAAATTTAAATACTGAAGCTGTGTAGCGCCAGCGAAAACGTTGCCATCTAATGGAGACTTTGCACCTGTATAATCCAACCATAGAAACTGTAGGGAGGAAGGAAGAGGGGACAATTTTCGAAAATTGTTGTAAGATAGTGACAAATTCTGTAAAGCTTCAGGAAATAATTCAACATCTCGAAGAACTTCTAAACGATTTCCTGTTAGGTTTAAAACCTGCAAATTTAGTGGAAGATTCGCAGGAATTTCTTGCAGAAGATTGTAAGATACATCTAACCTGGAAACATACATTGGCAAGTCAGGAATATGAGTCAAGTTGCACCTTGACATCATCAGCGAATCTAAATGTTTGAATTCGGGTAATAATGGAGATTTTAGCAAAGGGTTTCCTGATACATCAAGCACCTTAAGTGATTTCGCAACTGGAAGGAGACATTCCCGTGGAAGTATTTCCAGCATGTTATCGCTCAACAAGTGTTTTTTGAGGCGGACATTAGAGGACAGAAAATCTACAGGTAAGAAATGAAGTTCGTTCTTGCTGAGGTCCAACGATTCCAGGAGAATATTGTTGGAAAATTGTTCAGCATGAATAATGTTTAGACGATTGCTTGCTAAAGACAGCACTTTTAGCGAAATCATAGCGGCGAAGAGATTTGGGGGTAGGCTCGCTAAAGCATTACTATATAGCATCAGTGTCTCAAGATTCCGCTGTCCACAAAACACTTCCGGGTTCAAAGTCATCAGTAGATTGTCGTGAAGAGTCAGGAATCGCAGTTGGCCCAGCCAGGCTAGCAAATCACGATCGATAGTTGTTAGTCGATTCTCGTGCAGATACAAACGTCGTGTTTGACGCACTCTTTGTCCAGAAAAAAGGCTGGGGTCTAATGTGAGATGTCCTGAGCCACTACAGTCGATTTCCAGTGTTCGAGCACACCGACAGTCAAGTGGACAGCTCTGACCCGCAGTCGACTTTGCTATCCACAAGATTATCACCCACCACAACATTCAGTCATGTCTCACGTGGATGGACGCTCGTGTTTACCGGACAGTCGCTATGACAACTTCCACTGTCACTGTTCACACCAGAGAATTTAATCGATATTACAAAGTGGCGGCTTTGCTTTTCACGAACAATAAATCAATTTACTCTGTGGACAACGTTCTTTCTTTATAGACAAGCGAATAATGGACCGAATGTTATTTTCTTGTTGACATCATTATGATCGAAAGATTATTAAGATGCCATCATAAAAGCGACGCTTATAACACCACAGGGATGTATGCGCTCCCAGCACATAATGACATATTTCTATATCCGCACAAAAATGTTTATAGCATATCTTCTGATCAAACCAGCAAAACTTAACAATATTACCTTAAATGCCGTCCTTTGGCGGCACAATACACAGGAATTGGAAATCTAAAGAAAAGTGCATTGTTCCAAAAGTAAAACCGAAATTACGGCTAATTTAATGTGGTGCATTTGTAAATTTCACCAAAAATTGAGAAAAATTAAATACATTTTGTTAAATAATAAAGTAATATGCATTCTAAACTTTAAGAAAAAGTATATCCTTTTTCCATCTTGGCGCACTTTAACTACCAAATAACTGAAGTTTTAAATGTGCAGTCACATGCTTCTTAACAAGCAGTTCCAAATGTAAATCTTGTTTGCTCATACATTTTTACCAACACTTTTCCATATTATAAATACTCCACACGAAGCAATTTTTACTAATTTATTTCTAAATGTCTATCCTGCCTCTCAAAAGTACGTTAGAGAAAATGGTCATATAATTTACCTAAACTATGCTCCAATTTTGAGAAATGAAGTATTTAATTTTATATGATCAAGAGTTTAAGAGAGTACGAAAAGTAACAATTTTTCTACAATAATCAGGATTAATAATAATAATAAAAAAAAGGTGATATGTTCTGTTCCGTGACTTTCTCTAGCTATCTGCAACAGATTACCCTTACAAACGTAGATCCTTCTCTCTACTTCGTGCTAATCATGATAAACAGAAGACAGCAGAAATGGTCGTATTAATTACTTCGTTATAAGCAGGAGAGAAATGAGGGTAAAATCGATAGCCAAATGTTTTAGAAGCTGGTAGCTATGCGATTGAAAGTTGACAAATTCTCATATGACAGAAGGATTTTAAAACTGAAACCAATAACAAGAAATTCTTGGAAATGGTCAACTCCACGAGAAAATATATATGACATAAATTGTGTGTTTTAAGAAGATCTATATTTTTTGTGCAGTAAGTTTTTATCTATCTCTTACGGTTTACCATGCTATACAAAAGTATTCTAAATGAAGAGGTTTTCAGAGGCTATCAAACAAAAAAACAAAAACAAATTCAAGATACATTTTATTTGCCATATAAATATCTTTAATATACGGTATTTTAATAAAATCAACATTTTCAAAATGTTTCCATCTAAAGGGTAGTTTGGGTGGTTGACTTTTCCTCAAAGATACAAAACATACTGAAATTAAATACCAAGTTTAGTATTTTACCGAGTTTTCGTTTTTGAGTTTGGGTTATCGTGTTGACAGACATACACGGACCATTTTTTTTCTCCAAAAATGCTTCTTTTGGATACAGGGGACCCCAGGTATTTCCGTTGGTTTCGGTATCGAATTTGTTGGTGGAATGCAATACCGTCTTTACCTTCTAAGTCCATGAGCATACGTGCTAGAGAAACTAAATGTAAAAATTATGTGCCAGTACATTTATTTACTGTACAACTGGAACCTTTTTATGTGAATACTTTTTAAAACGTATCACGAGACTCATTTTTACTTTCTCTACACGTACTATGTACATAGTGTATAGAGAAAGTACCTATTGTATTGCACCCAAAAATTCGGCACACAGATTTCACCGTAAATACATGTTTTGAGATCCCTGGAATCCAAAAAAGCATTTTTAGAAAAATGTCCGTGAGTGTGTGTGTGGGCAGCATAGCTCAAAAACGAAAAGACCGTTAAACACCATACTTGGTATTTAGGTTTAGTATCTTCTACGCCACGAAGATTTTCAAGAAAATCCCCCTACCCCCAACTACCCTTTACATTGAACTTTTTCCGAAAATGTTGATTTTCTCAAAAATAGCTCTAATGATTTTGATCAAAATACCGCATGTTTAAGATATTTTTATGACAAGGAAATGTATGTCTTGGATTTTCTAGGAATAGCCTCTGATGACATTCATTCTGGATGACTTTTGTATAACTGGCAAACCGTAAGAGATACAAAAACTTACTACACAAAAAATGTAGATCTTATTATATAATATATAATAATAATAATAATAACTCCATGGCACGACACCTCACGGGGAACCTTGGCCTACCGCCCGGCCGCTGCGTCCCTCATCTCGGTCCACTACAGACGTCATGGATGGGGTGATACGTGGTCAGCGCCTCGAGCCCCCCGACCGGTTGATGCGGTCCTCATGACCTGGAGCCGCTACTTCTCCATCAAGTAGCTCCTCAATTGGCCCTTACGAGGCTGAGTGCACCCCGGGCCAGGTCTCCCAGCGGGGGAAAAATCCCCCACGCCGGTACTGGGGACCGAACCCAGGTCTCCCGCCTGGTAAACAGCTGCGCTACCACCGCGCTAAGGAGAGTTAACAATTTTTGGGACATTCCGGATTATTAGTTTCAATTTTAGCCACTTAGACTTTTCTGAAACGGGAAGACATCTTTCTTCTCGTTTCTCGTTTGTTTACTCCTGGAATGGAATTGACCGGCTTTTAAAGGACGAGACTATCGCTTTAGCTTATTTCTCTTCTACTTACAAGGAAGCTAGTAATAAGACTGATTCTGCTTATGTTTATTTTGATTAGCAAGATGTAGATACATATTATTCTTTTGAAGAAAAGGTTTGTTTGCCAAACAGCTAAAGGACATCATTTGAATGGTACACTTAAAGAGGGCAAGTAATAAGGACAATTTCTGCTAATGTTTATCTCATTTAGCATGAAGTAGATAGTAGAATAAGCTTTTTAACAATACTTTGTTACAGAGATGTAGAGAAAGTCATGTGATTGTAAGACGCCAGATTTTTATAAGAGAAATGAATTCAGACACTAAAAAAATAATATTAATTAAATAACCATGCAAGCTAAAATGTGTATATAAGGCGAAAACATCACTATTATTGTACATAATAACCGGTGTACACTTCAATATATTATAGCTATAATATGAATTCTCCAAAGTTCACAGATGCATCACTTTAACGTAGCATGAAGCAAATAAATGTTGCTAACTGAAGGTCCATTAGCATGCACCTAATTTGATGGAACTTCATAGAATACACCTACTTCCACGTACACCGCAGTAATTGCATAACATCTTATTACTTTCTCTACTTAGAATGTGGTGCAAGGGAGAGATGGTATTGCATTCTCGATTGGATACCGAGATTTCACTGCAAATATACGTTTTAGGGTCCCTTATATATATATAAAAAAAAATCATGTTTAGAAAAAGGTACATGCGCGCGTGTGTCTGTGAACACGATAACTACAAAAAGGAGAAGTCGGTAAAATACTAAACTTGGCTTTAAGTATCTTCCAACAATGCAACACGAAGATTTCGAAGAAAATCTCCCCCACCCCAAACTATTCTTTAGATGGAAAATATTTCGAAAATGTTGATTTTGTCAAAAATGGCTGTAACAATTTTGATTAAAATACCGTATATTAAAATATTTACATCATAAAATAAAATGTATATTTTGAATTTTCTGGGAATAGTCTCTGAGAACCTCTTCTGGATGACTTTTGCGTAATTGGGAAGAGATAAACAAAAAATGTACATCTCCTTAAAACACCCAATTTACGTCATATAAACTTTTCGTGAAATATTCCTTGTTATTTTAAATACTTAAGCGTTGCCAAATTGAAACTGAGTTTTATTTATGGACGCTGCGGTTCTCAGCGTCCCATTCTATATTGGACGTGAAAGGCCGCCTAATTTTGCTCAGAGGCCTTTGCTTCCCTTCTGAAGAAAGCCAACCTAAGGATTTTTACGTCCGAAAAAAACCTATCGCTCCGATGGGCTTGAACCCATGATCTTGGGAACTAGAGGCTAGCATGTTACCCCTAGATCACGCAGGATGCCGCACATAGCAACCGGCTTTTAAAAAATTTGACTATCGCTCTAGCGATGTGCATTCCCTTCTATTTACAAAAGAGCAAGTTTTTTTTTTTTTAATTTACGGACGCTCCTTAACTGCTGTGGTTCTCAGCGCCTCATTCTATACTGGCGAAAGACCGCTTAATTTTTGTCGTCTCTATTACGCTTGAGGTTCTTTTACGTGCCGTAAATCTACGACACGGGACCAACGGCTTTACTTCTCTTCCGAAGGAAGCCATATTAAGGATTTTTACGCCCGAAAAGAAGCATTGTTCTCCGCCGGGTCTGGACTCGTGATCTTGCGTACATTAAGTTAGAAGAGAGCAAGTAATAAGAACATTTCTGCTAATGTATATATCGATTAGCACGAAGTAAATAGAAGAATAAGTTTCTTAACAATAATTTACTACATATGTAGAGAAAGACATGTGAATCGAACACATCAATTGTTTTGCTTTCCACGTTACGTTTTCCACGATGTTTTTCCCTAGTAATGATTTAAAATTAAGTTGTATGGACACGGTTATATGAACTAAGAAGAAACAGCATTCAAGTGTTTATTTGTGGTAATAGGCTTCTGTGGTGGTTAGAATAAAGGGGAAAGAATCGCAAACTTTCAAACGTAGATTACACACATTTGGACATGGTTAAACCTGCTATGTGCAATATTTAGAAAATGGCGCAGCACGAGATTTTTTTTTCTCTATTGTCAAAAAATTCTTCAGTTTCCTTGGAAGGAGAGTAAAGCCGTTGGTCCCGTGAGGTAGATATACACCATAAAAGAACCTCATAAAGAGACCTCTGAGCAAAATTAAAGCAGTCTTTCATGCCCAATATAGAATGGGATGCTAAGAACCGCTGCAGTTAAAGACCTTCCGTAAATAACTGTCAATATATACATTTTTAGAAAACTGCTAATGCAAAGAGAAAATATTTCTATGTTCTATTCAAGTGACTTTCTGTATTTCTCTGTAACAAATTATTTTATAAACCTTATTTTTCTATCTGCTTCATGTCAACAATAAATGTCTTGACAGAATGGAGATTATGTTGAGAAATAGAGCAAAGTACTGTAATGTTGTAATCAAACTTTTGTGTTGATATTTTTTGTTATTATTTAGTTATTCCAAATGATTTTCTGGATGGCTCACATAGTTGGCGAGCTATACTTAATCTGATAACTATTGCTTATTGTCTAGTGTTAATGAGTTAAATGTAACGTCAACATAAATGCCCACTGTTATAGCATTACATGATGGATTGTGCCATGCACTTGATCCACACTCCTCACTATACTTAGTCTACATTTGTTAAGTAACAGCAACACCGTCAGCAGTAGCCTAACTGGAACAGGCCATAAATAGGTATATCCACCTTAAGGGATACTACTACTTGCCCTTCATGGTCTAGTGCTTACAATGCTGCCCTCTGGTTCCTGAGGTTGAGGGTTCAAACCCAGGCTAGAATGATGAAACTTTTCATAGGAATAAAAATTCTTACCATGGTCCTTCATAAGGAAAATACAGCTATTAGTCCCATGAACATTTGCTTCCTTGAAAGAAAAGTGTTCTGAAAAACCAGGAGCCATTTCACTCCCTTGGCAGTCTGCTTCTCTCCTGTGGAGCTATCTTTTGATGTGTCAGCACATGTGCCTATTGGTAGAATCAGAACTGCAGAAATCCATCTGACTGCAAGACAAAACACCACTAGGGTGTTTCCATATACCAGTGGCTTGACCACAATCAGTTGATAGTGCTTACATACAAAATGAGCTATTAATTTTTGTAAAATTATAGGATTGGGTAATACAGCAGTAACATTAAATCTCTCACACTAATTATATGATTATGGATTCATTTAATTTCTTCAGTAACTTAAATGCTGATTGTGAGGTTATATCATTCCTGAATGCTGAACAAGATAAACCAAACAACAGATCATATAGTCAGTTTTATTTAGGTAACAATTAACAAAAGCCAAAAATTCTGAAGACTGCATTATGTAAAAGCACCAGCCTTAGCAAATATATTTTATTTTAAATGTAAACATTTAGTAAAAATGAATATGTGCATCTTTCTTAATATTTGGTTGAAGTCAGGCTACACTATCAATGTGATGCATGTAAGCAAATTATTTATTTGTAAACAAAATGAGTGCAGTAAATATTAAATAGTGGACATCTGCTAGACATGCAGAATTATTCACAGAGATGTCTGAAAAAATAGCTTGACCTATGAATATGCACTCAGAACTTAATTCAAGAAAAACACTACTGTCCTTACTGTGTCGTTGTTTATTCCAAAATATACAATAAACATACACATTTTACAAAAGTAACAGTTATACTATATTGTAAAATATTTCAAATATATTATTAACCTTTTGAGAAGCACAATGAATTCATAACAAGTGAATAAAGAAACACAATTTCACTAGCATAAAATAAAAATTTAAAATTTCCACAACCAAAGACAACCTGCTTTCATTCTTAGCGGAGATAAACTGCCCCTCCCTTTCTATCTAATTTAATAATAAAATTAAATTTATATTCTGCTTAAGAAAATGTATTCACTGAATTAAAGCTGCTGACTTTAATTTAAGTTCTTTAAATTCATTTACATCATATTTAATTTATATAGTTTAAATAAAACATAACCAGATGGAAATATAAGTCACAGAATCTTTTCCACACATATTCAAAATATGGTACAGATGTTTACCATAATAAACAAAAATACATTAGCTGAAGTGACTCTGTCTCCAAGATGATTGTGTCAAATTAACCTCAGAGATTAAAACCATTAACACACTTCCATTCTTGGATGAAAAAAAAAATAATGTTTAGAAAAAAGGGTAGACTTCGGATTTCACAGAAAAGATACACAAACAAGAATATTGAGTTATTTTAACTGTTTTTTCACATAAGCCATGTGTAGGGCATGAGTTGGATATGTAGAGTCAGACTGAAAAATTCAATGCCATAGCTGGGGTTTGAACTACGGATCTCCCGGTCTCTAGCCAGTTGCTTACATGACAATATGTAAGACATTAAATTCCTCAACTGACTCGCATGTGTCCCAGTAAACCACAAGATGATCTCAAATTATTGAGATGACAACTTAAGTACTTAAAACTCCAGGCTTCATAGTTTAGCCAACCAGCAGAGTGTCATATTCAAGCACATGTATCATGGCAGTTGCATCAAAGAGATAAACATCACACTAGCTCCAGTAGATAAATTGAGCATAGGAAGGTAATATTGCTGAATGAGGATGTGTTTACTGCGCAATCAAACTCAAAAAGTTCTGGAGAAACGAGCATTGCCAAGGGAATGCAACCAGTAATAGCTGCTAGATGGCAGTAGTAACAAGGTTATTTATCACTAAATGGTAGTAGTACTGTTCTCTTTTTCTTCTCCATTTAACACTAAGGAACGGTACCAGGCTATGGAGTCAATGATGCAAGATAACAGTGAAATTCAAATATATTTTTGCTGTTGCAATTGTTTAAGGGGGGGATGCAGGTAGAAATACCATGGCCACAATTCTTGTTCTAAAGCTATGAAATTTAGTTGTCTCGATATCTTCTGTGACTCTGCTATTTTATAGTCACCAAATAAAGAAATTTTCAAAACATCAAAAAAATTATATACCTTTTTCTTAGTATCCCTTTGGTGAAGTTGCTTGATAACAAGTGTACATAAAGTATAATTATGCTATATTTTGGCACAGAAGCTTTTTCTCTATCCCCCTTCAATGATTTCTGAAGTATTTTTTAAGGTATGTGAGTTTTTTTATTTCAAATTATTATGTATTTCATAACACAATACCTATAGAATCTAAATAAAAAGAAAATTAACTGTGCCAAAATACACATTGTGGACTGAGTGTGTGTACAAAATTTCATTGCAATATCTCAAATAATTTCCAAAAAAAAAAAAAAAAAAAAAAGGTACATAAGTGTGAAAAATTATAAACCTGAGAAAATGAGAAAAGAAAATTTTGTTTGTTTTATTTAAGGAGTGATCTACCTAGTTTAGATACTGCGTAAAATCCACCATAACTTTAGTCAGCTTCTTCTTCCGGCTCAGAAACTAAAGAAACATATGTAGAGAGAGAAACAAGGGATCAAAGCTGACAATCAAACAGGCAGAAAAAGGGGGCAAGGCATGACAAGTCCTAAGTTTTTAATTTATTTAGACCCAAAGAAATCAAATTAGGTTATGAAACTTTGGGAACATAAAGCTGAATATATTAACAATTAATTAGTGAAATAAAAAAAAAGTTGAAAATTTTGCCATTTTTAGCCTACATCCCCCCTTAAAATTAACAAGCACACTAAGCAATAACCCTTCTTGTAAGCTGAAAATGGTGGAGAAGTGACGAGGTCAGGAAAGTATACTGTTTTAGGTTAACCTACCTTTTGCAAAAGTTGATTATTTAAGGTTATGTGGTACATGGGCAAGCTAAAGGTGATTTGATCTTCACACTGCAATTTTGGCACTCTTAATATGTTTGATCAACTAATATTTTGGGTTAAATTGAGAAATTTAATACGCAACACTACTATCAAATAAAAGCAGCATTCTTGCTTTCTCACACTGTTCGTTGCATATTTCAACATTTCCTCACTACTCTATGGGTGCAAGGCCTTCCCTCTTTTTCCCAACACCAACTCTATATGCTCCATAACGCAGCTCACTGCATGTTTCAGCAATTTTCTAATGCAAAGGTTGTCTGCCTGATGTTATGCAGCAAGCAGACCCTCATTCAACATTATTACCCACAGGAATACATTAGAAAAGCAAAACGACAAAAACAAAAACAATTGACAAAATTTTAATCAGCAAAACCAAAGGATATATTAAATCAGCTCCAGTAACTCTGAAAACTACTTGGAAACAGAAGCAAAAAATGTATGCGGCATATTAAATACAAACAAATGAAAAAGTTTTGCAATAGCCATACATATTTGGCATGAAAACCACAAATTCAAGAAGCACAGATTCTGTCATAAACTTTGACATACTGAGTAAAGCACATCAACACTCCCTACAGGAAGCAGATGAATAATAAATATGAATAAATGTATTTTGCATCAGAATTTTTACAATTTATCATTTCTATGTGCTGCTCCAAATTAGAATAACCACTTAACATGCTGGTTGTTTGTGCATGCTGCATTCATTTATGTGTACTTTAATAAATTCCCCCCCCCCCCCCTGCATTATAGATTCCCTGTTTTATCATTTGTGTTGTCTAGTTCTTCCCTTTCGTTTACTTTCCCTATATATTTGCCCAAGTGTTTCAAAAATTCTTTCCCATTGTTTGCAATAAATTTTAAATACGTTATATCTGGTTATTTCATATTTCCTCTCTTCAAACTTTTATTTCTGAACATTCTATTATACAGTACAAATTCTTGTACACATTGTCACATACTAAGTACAGCTTTTTTGACCTTTTAACTGTTAACAGCATTGTTATTGTGCAAGCAAGTAAATATCAACACATTTTTCCCTACCACAGTCTTTCTTAAAAGTGTTGTAATGTTCTTAAGCTGACATATACCTTCAGTTTTGTATTTAATCAGATTGCAATAGATCTTAACTTGAGAAATTTTTCAAACAAATTTGTGAAGGTGTTTCTTATTCAGCTGTTATAACTCAAAGAAAAGAGAGTATTTGAAATGTGTGCAGTTGAAAAACTACCACACAAAACAAGCAAAATAGTTCCTATTTCAGATACTTGATTTGCCAAAGTTCAGTGGAATTTTATTGCTTGCCTTGTATTTTAAATCTTCTAATTATTATTACTTTTTAATAATGCTTCCAAAAATATATATATACAAAGCTTTCATATAAAAGGTACCCCACACACGTGCAGTGTTTTAATTCTTGGCAACTGGACTGTAACTTAGCTACTCAACTGCCTACCAATAAATATTATGTACATCATAGAAGATGCTTCGTCTTCCAACTGAGCAGACTGCATCGGAAAAACACGTTCACATCAAGAAGTTTAAGTTTGCAATGTTTCCAATGTCATTTGTTATTTTCCTATTATATAAAGTGTGTTCTTCAGGTAGCAAACATCGTACACCAGCACCATTCATCCTAACTCTGCTGATGTATGAGCAGTTGCAGTCCTGTTGAAACCATGCAAATGATTCCTCTTCTTCTGTAAGCTGCTGAAGAACAAGATCAAAATGTCCTTCTATACCTTTCTGCATCTACTGTCAATATAACATAAATGACTTGTACAGTAAAGAATGGGTAGCACTCTTTGCAGCCGCCAAGAATCAAACTTCTCTTTAAAACCCTGATGTGTCTTGCAGTAATATACAACAGAACTACAAAATACAAATTGAAATGGCCATTTAATGCAAAATTCAAATGTGAAAAGTAGTATTTCAAGACTCATTACTCACATTTTTGATGTATTGCTGTTTAAAGCTCATTTCAGGTACATAAACACTCTTTGCTTGTTTGGCACTTTCAGTCTTTATAAATGACCATGGAACTTTATCAATATTATATAGTACCTATTTTACTTTCTTCAGCTGAACATTATACAATAAGCAGTAATAATCAAATATCAAAATACTCTTCTAATGAACATGAAACATTTTATTTCTAATCTTTTTAAAATGTTGGTAAAATTAAGTACAGTATATGCCCGACTATTAGTGTGCAGATTATCCATGCATACCCTCTCCCCCATTAACATGTGTTGAAGTTTGTTTCTCTGCCATCTCTTTCACAAATTTCTTTTAACTTGCTTCATTGACACTTACATGCTGATTAACATCAGAAAAACTGAATTTGCTTTTAACTACACGGAACAGGCAGACCGATAACAATGGAAACGGTACTCTGTTGTCATGTGGTGATCATTTAAACAATGGAAATGGCACGGCTGGGTTTTTAGTACTGTTTCCTAAAGAAAAACAATATCTAAGCACAGAAGTAGAATAAACTTTTGAATAAAGAATATATTCAAAATCGGTGATAAAGAGCCTTAACACCTAATCCTGTACCTGCAGTCTTCCAAGACTTATTTTCTAGCAGGTGCGTGCTCAAACACAAAACATTAGCCGAATAACTGCTATAAATAGTTTTCTACGAAGTCCGTGCCCATGTCTCAGACATCTTAAATACCAGGCCATAATATCTCGCGAACCAATCAGATGTTAGCTTCATCCCAGCTCTTATAAATACCAGTCTCTACAAGCTCAAACCATCAGTTCACCCTGAAGACGAGGAAGATGCACTTCTTCGAAACGTTGGTGTCAAGCCAAGTTATTACCTGGCTAGAAGCCCGAGAAGATTTTGAATTAACACGTCGCCAGGAAAGCTATAGTTCTTATTTTAAAGAATATATGTTGAAAAAAGCTTTTAAACGTAATTTCCTGTTTACATACGTATGTTGTACATTAAAAGCATTAAATTACGGGGTTTCTCGATTATTCATGCTTCTTCACCCTCACATTCCCTGGATAATTGAGAGTATACTGTATTAGATTTTACACATAACAATGTAATGTATAAAAGTATTAAAAACATGCCTTGATAAACACTACGATACCATGATATTTTTACTACTGCTTATTTCAGAGTTACAAAAATAACTTATTAAGAACTATAAAAGAGATTACTTTTTAACACATACAATTCTTAAATATATGCCAAAAAGATTGTGTACAATATTTTCATTTTGTTGTCTCATTATGGCACAATAGAATGGAGTTGAAGTGTTTACAGAATGTAATGCCTCTTGCAAGCTCATACATAAAAAGCTAAGGGCCTATACTATAATTGTTGTATAAACCACTAAATATTTCACAATAGTTTACCTATCTGGAACATAAAGATTTTCTCTGGCAATACCAATGGAATTTAATTGATATATTAGCATCTCTAAGATCTAGTAATATGTTACTTTCTCTAGCCCATGTGTACAATTGACATAATTGATAGAAAAGGAATTGTACTCCAACCAAAAATTTGATGCCAAGATGTCACTGGAAATATGTTTTGAGGTCCCCTGAGACCAAGAAAAGCATTTTTAGAAAAGGTCCATGTGTGTGTGTGTCTGTCTGTGGACAGCACAGTCAGTTAAATACCAAACTTAGTGTTTAAGTTCAGTATCTTCCTAGAATGCAACATGAAGATTTTCAAGAAAATCCCCCAACTCCCATCTACCCTTTAGATGGAAGATCATTCAATTTTTTTTTTTATTTTCTCAAGACTGATTAAAATACTGATATTTACAATACAAATAAAACATATATTTTGGATTATCTCGGAATAACTTCTGAAGAGCTCTTTATTCTCGTTGAGTTTTGCAGAATTTTGCCTAACGGTTAAACCATAAGAGATAGATAAAAACTTAAAACACAAAAATGTAGATTTTGTTAAAATACATAATTTATGTCATATCCATTTTCCCCATAGAGTTCACCGTTTTTGAAATATTGATTGTTATTGGTTTCCATTTTATATTTCCTACTTTTACTTTTCTCAAATGGGACCATGAAAAGCTAACTGAACCTCAATTGTTTTAGGTAGCAACCAGCTTTTAAAGCATTTGACTATCGCTTTAGCTAATGTATTGCCTTATTTGGCTGTGATTTCTTCTTATTCGCAAACATGAAGAAATGACTTACACAAACTAATTTATATCATATGAGATCACTGTGAGAGAGGCTTATTTTATAGAAACTGAAAATTCTTATTTTTTGGAGGGTTTATAAAAATGGCAGGTGTGGGTAAAAAAACCCCTAAATGGGGACTATGTTGAGAAATAAATAATTTGTTTGAAAACATTTGCATCTTCATTCCTATGCAGGTTCTTATTTAACCACCCTCGTATTTTACTCTGAACATAATTATATCACATTAAGTTTTCTACCTACTTTTGTACTTTGACAAAACCAAATAAATCATCTCCAGATTATAAGAGTCCAAAACAGTGCTGTAAAGGTTGTGTTCATATGAAGTGCAGGACTCCAACACATTGAGCAGGAAAACCTAATTCACATATACAAGAAGATTTCCTTGTGACAAATGTCTCTATGAGTGCATTGTGCCATGCCAAGTTATTAAGATGAGATTGTTGCATTTGCAGACCTCTGTGTACCACATCCATCTGTTCACTAGCTTCACTGTACACTAATCTTATCCAAGAGTTTTTAACATCTCTACTGTAATAGTTATGTTGCTTTCATTAGTCATAGTGGAGATCTCTCAGTTTTACTTATAAGCAACCAGTTAGTTCATTTGGCTGGTGCTGACAAAGTAAGGAGCAACTTGGGCATTTGTCCTCACAGCAAAATGTTAAGAAATACAAGACACCACATCATTTGCTCATTAGTTGCTGAAGCTTTGAAACAGAAGCAATATCAAGTACATGAAGAAGTCCATGGAATTGCCCGAGATGGCTCCTGCAGAAGGATAGACATGATTGCCAGACTCATCTTCCAAATTTATTATTGATTCCACTTTCAGGACTGAATCACATAATAAACAACCAGGGAGATTTGTCTCAAAAAAATTCAGCAGTTACAAACCTATAATACCATATTATTTAGAAAAATACCAATTGAGCAGTATAGAGATTTATGAGTAAATGATCGGTGCTAGAGGTACCATTCCTTCATTTTTTAAAATGTTGTAGGCAGTTTGCTTAAATAATAATTTTATACACAAACTTGCTATTGCAGATTTAAAAGATTCCCTAATAAGTATTTTGAAAAACCATTTATATTCAATACATTACTGAATGTTTATAAATAATTTTTTAACCTATAAATCTTTTATACAATTGCTATTTTATTAATTCAATTGTTGATGATTATTCACTGTTCATTTTCATACTTGAATTTTTATACTATATATTATTCATAACTTTTTATTTTGTTCATTTGTTTGGTATGCTTTGTCCTTGTGGCAATCTCCCCAATGGAGGAAGCCGAAAGCCTACGCCTTTCAAAATAAATGCCAAGACAGGGAAAAAACTTCTGATAATTCATGTAGGCAGTATACATGGATTTCTAGCAACTTCTCTTCTCATTTACAAGGCTACCACCACAGTAAAATCAACTATGTCAACTTCAGAAACTGGATACGTGAATCTAGTTCTTAATTGTTCCCCCTTTTCTGTTGTCTTCAATAATGCACCACATCACAATGTAGAAATGAACAAACCCTTCTTGGAGTTCAGGTTATGATATCAGGGTTGCAAAATAGAAGTTGACTGCATCAGTTCTGTAGAACTATACAATCTGAGCAAAACAAACTTAAAGAGGTATTTGAAGTATATATTTTTATTTCAACACCACTCTTTGCTCAATCTCAATTCCAAAGAACCAGCTTGGACCAAGATAGTGGCATGTGGAGTGATGATCCAAAGTAACGTGAACAAATTATGTGATAGACGCAGCAAAAATTGTGATTTATTAACAAAGAAAAGAATATACTATAACTTTAGAATAGTACTAATGAAGGTACAATAATGAGAAAAGACAATTTATATGGTGCAAAGAACCTACTAGGCAATGAGAAGCATATGGTGCCAAAATTATAACAAGACAACTAGTGAAGATTTTAAATAAACAACTTAAAGAATCACAAGAGAAACTAAATAACTGAGAAAAGAAAATGACCAACCAAAAGCAGATATGTGGGAAAATGCCCAGTACTCTATGGCCATGAAAAAACAGTAAAAATGACAATAGAGAAAATGTTTCTCATGGCATTGAGCTGTTGAAAAAATGATACAAGAATCAGAAGAGATTATTGAGGTTAATAGCACTCCTAGAATGCATGAAGTTGTGAATAATACATCAAACAAATCCAAATGCAAAATCAAACATCACAGAGCAAAACAAAGTGAAAGCTGTAGGAAGTTATATGTAGCTAATGGCTGATGATTAAAAAACATGAAGGTGAAGGATGTGCATATCCTAGTGTTTTATTGAGTAAAGGCTGGAGAGACAGAAAAGTTGATTGAAATTAAAGTAGTGAACACCTCGCTTGTGACAAACAGACTGGCTGGATATTCGTAAACATATAGAGAAGCTAGAAAATGAGTACTGAGAGAAATCATTTATAGAACGGTTGTTTAGCTAGGAGATGACAGAAGTGATTTAATGAATATGAGTCCAGCTCTCATCATTTGTTTTAAGTGAGTGCATCATATTTGAAAGTTAATATGGTGTATCAAGCTGAATAATTTTAGCTTTCAGATTGTCAACTTCTTAAAAGAATACATTTGCCAAAGTTTGCACTCTGCAGTAAGTTCAGTAAGGAACCGAGTCCTAATATAATTGTTTACTGAACTGATGGTAAATTGCATTCCTCCCAGGAACCATGAGCTTATGGATAGACAGTAGAATGCATGTATAGCATATTGCACTTAATTAGAAAAAATCTGATGTGTTCCATTCACATGACTTTCTCTACATATCTGTGACAAATTATTGTTAAACTTGAGATTCTATCTCCTTCATGCTAATTGAGATAAAAATTAGCAGAAATGTTCTCTTGTAAGCAGAAAGGAAATACACTAAGCTAAAACGACATTAAAAGCTGGTCGCTAATGTGGATGAAATCTGTTTCTATGCATTTCCAGGAGTTCACAAATTACCATATGTAAAAAGTTTTAAGTATTTTAAAGCTGAAACAAATAAGTAATATCTCAAAAATGGTCAGAGCTACAAAAAAAAAAAAAATTATATGACATAAATTGTGTTTTAATGAGATCTACATTTTGTGTGAAGTAAGTTTGCTTATGGTTTACTATTTATGCAAAATTCATTCAGAATAGAGGTCTTCAGAGTCTATTCCCATAAAATTCAAGGTATGTTTTATTTGTCTTGTAAATGTCTCTAATATACGGTAGGTACTGTTTGAGCCATTTTTGAGAAAATCTAAATTTTCGAAAATTGTTCCATGTAAAGGGTAGTTTGGTGTGTCACATCCTTGGAAGATACTAAACTTATATACCAAGTTTGGCATTTCACCGACTTTCCATTTCTGAGTTAACATATTAACACATACACACAGACCTTTTTCCAAAAATGCTTTATTTGGAGACAGGCAACCCTAAAATGCATATTTCCAGTGAAATCTCGGTATCACATTTTTGGGTGGAATGCAATACCTTCTCTATACACTATGTACATAGTACTAGTAGAGAAAGTAAAAATCCAATACAACTTATAATAGTTATATGGTGTCCAAAAAGTCCTTTAATACAGACAAATGTCTGTTTTCTTTAACTGCAATAAATAGTACTGTTATTGAAGAAATACACGGAATCATCCTGAGATGTGACAATGAAGTTTACACACATTGTGATGTAGTAACAATTAAAATCGCTGTAGCTCTCAAACTTGGAAAACATAAAAGAACCTGTGGTTGTCAAGGTCTATGCCACTCCAAAGAAAGCAATCTGGCAAACTAGCCTTTAATTAAATGCCCCTCAGTCCAACATCCATAGTATCCTAAACCAGAGTGGGGAAGATGTGTACCCCCTCCAAAACTTGCAAACTATTAATAAAGGAATACAGATTAAACACAAAGGTTTATAATTAATACAAATTAGTAAAATAAATATAAACTTAAGTAAAATTTATTTTTGTATGGCAAAAAATAAATAAAGACTGCCTATGTGGTTGAGTGGTCAGCATTCTGACTTCTCAACTCAGAGGTCCTGGGTTCGATTTTCACTGGACAGGGAATTTTTCTTTAACCAGAATTATTCCCTATCCCCCACAGAGCCTGGAAGTATGTGTATATGCTTACTGAAAAACACAATGTTACATAACCTGCAGTTTAATGAGAAAAACATCAGCCATTATTGTTTCTAAAGCAATGCCCCCAATATGACTATATAAGTTAAAGGGGGAGGGGGTTATATAAATGAAACAAATTAAAAAAAAAAAAATATTGTAGTCTACTTGCCTAACCTGAAACACGTAGTTTATGTTTGCTGGCTTACCAGAGACTGCTGAGTCACATGTGGGGAGTGAGACACATGTGCAGTAGATTCCGACAGTGTGCTATTCCACCATTATGTGATAATCACGTTTGCTTTTCAGTGTGTCGTGTTTTACAAAATTGATCCTTTCATAATTACGATGAGATTAAATGATGATTTTTCTTCAAAGTAGAACTATGCAATCAAACAAACATGACTTCAATGCAGGAGTTTGCACAAATTGAGATTATGTCACTGCCATCATCATTGGGCAAAACACAGAAAGATTCACTTTATAATTTAAATAAAAAAATAGAGAAAATTAATATTTCAGTCTTTATATGAGTGATTATTTTAAGTATTTTACTTGCAACTACTTTAGTATATTTTTCCTACTGTATTATTTTTTGTTTAATTGTTCAAAACACAATAAATATTACTATTATTATTACTACCAGATATAGTATTATTTATCTTGCCACTTTTATGATTTGTTCCTTCAAATTTTCCTACTTTCAAAGTCTGAATTTCAAACATTTTAAAAATGTTCTTGGGAGGACGCCAGAACCACACGGTGTGTTCCTCTATTACAAAAATCCTGGTTCAGCCCTTGGCCTAAAGAAGGAAAAGTTTCATCATTTTAACAGCAACTCCTGCAATACCTATAATAGAAGATGATCCTGATCGTAGAATGGAAGTGTACAGTTGATTCTTTACTGGGACTGAACATGAGGCAGACCTGCTATTCCTCATCATATTTTAGAGGTAAATTTGCAAGAACTCCTCTTAATATATGAAAATAATCAGATTGCAGAAGCCTGTAATACAAAATTCCTGGGTCTTATTTTCGTTCATAACATGAATTGGAAAACCATATTGATTATATCTTACCCAAATTCGGCTCTGCACGTTTTGCAATCCAATCTTTAATTTAGCTTATAAATAAGAGCACACTAAAAACAGCTTATTATGCATATTTTCATTCATTGATGATCTATGGAATAATATTTTTAGAAAATTTGGTAGAGGCTAAAATAGTGTTGATTCTGCAAAAAAGGTCATAAAAATAATGGTAGGGGCAAGATGATCAACTTACTGCACACTACTTTACATAATGTTTGGAATATATCATTAGTATGTGAATATATTCTAGCCATTTGCAATAAATATCCCAGAAAAGTTTACAAAAAATGCAGATATTCATAACAAAGTGACCAGACATAGACAGGACAAATCATATATAGTCATTCCAAAAAGGGGCTTATTACAACTGAATAGTTTTGCTTACTTCACTTCCCTCTCCTATACAAGAATTGCAAATGAACAAAAACAAGTTTAGAACAGAATTGAAAAGATATCTTATTACTCACACCTTCTATAAAGAGGAGGATTTCATTCAATCAAAAAATACTGGTAATAATGTAACATATATATATAGATGTTACATATATATATTTTTATATATATATATATATATATATAAAAATGAATCACTGAAATGTTTGTATGCGTTTCACTTCTGAATGACTGCATTAAATTGAACAATTCTGTCTTTGCTGTGTTCATTATTGTCACAATACGGTTTGTGGAAAAGAAAATGTTAAAAATAGTACGGGAAAGTATTTAAAATCTCATAATATGAATAAAACCGTACCAAGCGAACACATTTCGGTTAATAGCCACCAGATGGCAGTGGTATCACGGTTATTTGTTGCTAAATGGTCATAGTAATGCTATATTTTTCCCTCCCGTTTCAATGTTAAGGTAATGCACCAGTTTATCAACACAATGATGCAATTCGGCAGTGAAATTCAAATACATTTTTATATATTAACTGTCCTTTCCTTACTCCTATCGTTTAAAATAAAGAATCAAAGAAGCTTTCCTGACGATGAACATCTAGAATAAGTACTTATTTATTTTCCAATAGATAGCAATAGTAGTATTTTTCCTCCCCATCCAATGTTAAGGTAACACAACAGTTTCACAACACAGCTGTGAAATACAAACACATTTTTACATATTAACTGTCCTTTCCTTATTCCTATTGTTTAAAATAAAGAAGCTTTCCTAACGACAAACACCTGAAATACATACTTATTATTCGCCACCAGATGGCCGTAGTACCTAATGCTCTATTTTTCTTCTTCAATGTTAAGGGAATACACCGGTTATGGAGACAATGACACAAGATAACTGTGAAAATCAAATATATTTCTTATGTATTAACTATCATTCCCTTGGTCACATCGTTTAGTGACTTTCTCCTTAATGTAATTCATTACCTATGCCAGCGTATACCCGCCACACTATGGATGTGCTGCCATTACTGTTATTATGCCAACGACATCTTGGTTGCCAATGCTGTTAACTGCATATGTCATCCTTTCCACACTACCTTATGGGTGCTCTGACTTTGTCCTTTTCGCAATACCAACTATTTAGGTTACATTACGCAGATCATTGCACTTTTCAGATGCAAAGGCATTATTAGACATTGACAATGGGAAAATTCCTGTTGACATTTCCACTGGCCTCATTTCATTACCATCAAATCTTTGCCACTTCACAACGTCAAAGGAAGAATTAATAACGAAAGTGTTTCCAAATATTGGTACAAATTACAAAAACTATGCTTGGTTGAGCGAATGAGTCATTTTAGCAGCAACTTGTAGATGTAGATGATTCGAATGTAAAAATTCAGGGTAAAATTGATTGACAAATGCATTCATTTAAGTCGATCAATTCTGTTACCAATCCAAATGAAGTCATCAATTATCTAACTAAATTCATTGGATTTGCCAGGATTCCTATCACGCAATTTACAGCTCAAGGTTGACTCGGTGATAATTATATTAAGCAATATCAATCCGCCGAAACTATGCAGTGGAACAAAATTCACTGTTAAAAAAAGTATGAAAAATTTTATTTAAGTTACTATAACATAGGAAAGTTCAAAGGCGAGGATATACTATACCAAGAATACCACTAATGTCAACTGACTTTCCGACTGAATTTATGCGCGCCTTGCATTCACAATGACAATAAATCCCAAGATCAATCGTTAGAAGTACGTGTAATATACCTTGAATTGTGTTTTTCCATGTTGTACATTGCGTGCTCGAGAGTCGGCATACTATCCGCACTATTTTTTTCTCTCCGGAAGGAAAATTGTGCATTACAATAAAGTGTTTGTCAAATTATTTCATTGCATGGTCGTACTATAAAAGGAAGATTTTCTTCATTAGGTACATCGCCTGTGCGAAGCCAGGGCGGGCAACTAGTTTTAAATACAATAAACAAGAAAATTCTAAGACTGCATATGTATGAGTAGCTTTTGGAAACACACCTGTAATTGTAAATTATGCAAAACTGACCCCTCTGAAAATTCATTGTCAGAGTTATTTGTAAATAAATGTATTAAATAAGTATTCAATAAATGTAATTCTTGACATTGTCTACATCCTAGAATTTGGGCATAGAGTCTAATCTTAAAATAGGATCAATAGATTGCAATGTTATGCGGGTATGTGAAATCTTATTTACCAATGGCATGCATTCACAATAACTACAATATGTGGGAGAACTTTTGTCTGAAGGCTAGCACACTAACACATCCAAACATCAATGTGCAGAAGATATTGAGATTTATTAATAACATATGTCATTATGATCATATAGTTGTTCAATAATATCTAGATAAATCGTCATGCTTAATAGTAATCATGACATGGTTGTTGATTAATCATTGATATCTGTAGCTATAACTGCTTTAAGAAAAAGAAAAATACAATTATACTGATGACTAGCTTAAAAATCTGATATGCTACACTCACATGACTTTCTCTAGCTGCTCTACAAACAAATGTCTTACAAAAGATAATTCTTCTTTCAACACCACACTAATCAAGATAAACATTAGCAGAATTTTGTTACTTAGTTCCTTATTAGTAGACTGGAACTAAGGGAATGCACTAGGCTAAAGTGTTTAAAAGCTGTCGTTATGTGATTGCCATTGCAAATCGCCTCTTTGCTTGGCCAGGTGAAGAACAAAAGAAAAATTAACACTCCCATCTGTGAAAAGTATAAGTACTTCACAATTCAAACTAATAACAAGGAATACCTCTAAAACAGTAAGTTCCAGGAAAATAATGTATATGACATAACTTGTGTATTTTAACAAAATCTACATTTTTTGTACAGTAAGGTTTTTTCTATCTCTTACGGTTTACTAGTTATTCTAATTTAAGCAAAATTCATCCAGAATAAACAGGTCTGTACAAGCTATTCCCAGAAAATTCAAGATATACATTTTATTTGTGATAGAAATGGCTTTAATATGTGATATTTTAATCAAAATTGTTAGAGACATTTTTAAGAAAAACAAAATTTTCGAAAATTTTTTGATGTAAAGGATAGTTAGGGGTGGGGGATTTTCTTGAAAATCTTCATGTTGCATCCTTGTAAGATACCAAACTTAAATACTAAGTTTGGTATTTAACTGTCTTTTCATTTTTGAGTTATACTGTCCACAGAAACACACACACACAGACCTGTTTCTGAAAATGCTTTTTTTGGACTCGGGGGGGGGGGGGGGGGAGGGTCCTAAAACATGTATTTTCGGTGAAGTCTCGACATCAAATTTTTGGGTGGAATACAATACTTCTCTATCCCTATGTACATTGTACATACGGTGCTAGAGAATAAAAATGAAATATCTGTACACAACCAAAAGACTGGAACAGGGTTATTCATAAAAGTCATATTTTATTTACCTCTATATCTTCCTATCTAGTTCTTATCTTGCATTTCTGAATGTGCTCCATCACATTTTCTTTACCTTCCTGATATATTTGGACTCTGTGGTAGAAAATTTTGAATCCAATTCATTCTAGGGGTATCTGAAGCCCCAGGTGTAAAGTGAGAAAAAAATTTTTAAAGGATCATATCAGCACTGCCAGTGAGCTGGATTTTCATGCCAGTAAATCTACTGAAATGAGGCTGTTGCTTTTAGGCATACTTACAACCATAGTCTGAGCCATGTTTGAACCCATAATCTTAGGACCAGAAAGCTGGCATCTAACCAACTGAGCCATCCATATGTGAAGATTCAGTCTGGACCATCTTAGGATGACGATGAATAGTATAGCTTTTACCACCCATAATGCTCGCCTATACCTGTTTGGAATTGGCCAGTGCACGTATTGAGTAAAAATGTGATTTTACTTTTGGTGCAGAACTTTTCAGTCACCTGTGTCTTATGCCTGAAACAAATCTATTTTACAATTACTACATTTCATACTTAACCACAGAGAACAGAATACCGTGACCTGCTGCACAACACCTTTCTCACTAGAATTTTGTAATCAAGAGAGGAAATATTGTTTTTCTTTTCTTTGGTCCAAGGGTGTTCATTTTATTTTGGTTCATAGAAAAGCGTAACAAATTTACCAAATTTGGCTTAATATGTAATGTTTATATCACAATATAGCATTCATAGTTACAAATATTCTTATATTCTTCATATTAATTAATACCAATAGAAATATTCTAATAATAAAATATGTGTAGTATTTAACATTGCTACTATAAATGAGCACATTAGAATTCAACTAATGTTGCTAGGATAATACATTTAAATACAGAAAGTTATAAATTTTGAACTACGAAAATCACATTACAACTCTTACAGTTCCAACTTCAACTAGAATATTTAAACAGTGAAACATAACACTATTCTTTATAAATAAATCTAGGCATTCATAGTAGAAATCAACCTCTAGTAAATGAGTATTTCTTGCGAGTACTTTCCTATGTGACATTTCATCAACAATATGTTAACAATCAATTTGTCAACTGACATAATGACAATCTTTTCATCCACATTCATTACACCTATTATCTATTCACTCTTAGGTTGATCCACGTCAAAACAGATCCATGTGGCCAGTGCACTGCGGTACAACTCAGTAGAAGTGCAGGCAGGAATCTAATCCCAAGCTAACAATCTAAATTATAGAATGAATTTATTCTTAAATGGTGAAAATACATAAGAGTTAAATTGACACTGATTTGGATCATTTAACAGAGCTATAAGTCCCAACATGCTATTCGTAGGAGTGACCTGGTCTGCAATAATGTTTACACAGCAACAGTTGCTGGTGGTTGCTGTATAGAATCATACCGAATGGTTGCAATGTATTTCTTCTTGCATCTTCATTGACTTACATAAAGCACAAGGCTGGTAAAGCATTGACCACTGGTGAAAAACTGTGGTGTAGAATGTTTATTATTAAGTTTTGTGAGAAATGTCTAACACTTTCCATAAAAGAAGTGGTGAAATTAACATCTGAGTTCACTGGTGTTCCGGCTACAGCTATAAACAGTGCTTGCAAAGAAAATTAAATCTGAAATGGAAAAAGTGGTTACATCCAGGAAAAAAGAAAGCACATAAAATATGTGATGTAAGAATGTGACAATTTTGTGAAGAATGCTATTTGCATAATAGTGCACAATTTCATCTTATAAAAATGAGTCACCAACAGTTGATAAGGTGCTACATGTAACAAAAGAAGCAGCATTGTTTTTTTGTTTTGTTTTTTTTGGTGCCTAACATCCTCTAGTCATATTGGATAATGAATGAAAATGGTGAAGTTATGCTCAAGTGATCTTGGGGGTCCATGGAGCTTAAAGTTACTTGACATTCTTCTTCTCAGGATTAGGGAAAACTCACCCTAAGCAAGATTTGAACTTGCAACCTTTTGAATGTGAAATGGAGTTTTATTTATGGATGCTCCTTAACTGCTGTGATCCTCAGTGTCCCATTCTATATTGGGCATGAAAGACTACTTAATTTTACCCAGAGGCCTCTTTTATCAGGCATTAGGTTCTTTTATGTGCCATTTTACACCCAAAAAAATCCATCGTCCTCCGCCAGGTTTGAGCCTGCAGTATATGGATGGTTGAATGTGAGGCAGGGGTGTAATACTATTGTTGATTATCTGGTTATCAACCTTGGAGTAGAAAGCAGTAGCACAAACAGCTCAGATGATGATTCTGATCTGAAGAGAATAGAGCTGCTTCCAGAGAGCAAATAAATGTAAGTTATTGCATATATGTTATTCTTTTCGCTTGTGTTTTTGGAGTTAATTATTACGTTGCACCCATTTATTTTGTTATGACTATCAATATTACACCTAACAGAATATTTTAGTCACTGTTTAAGTTGTCATAATAAGGGCTCTGTACATTTCACATTACAATATGTCATGTTTACGTGCCATATGGTCATGAAAGTACGACAGCATTTTTGGTGCAAATGGCAGAAGGCTACATGATAATGGAGTACTGGTCGCCTGGATTTTGTTTTGGCAAGGATCAACTTAAGGCTCAACGAATGATATAACACTTCTCCCTCTGAGAATTTTTTCACATACAATTGATCAACAATTTTTATAGGCACTTCCATGAATTTATATTTTTACATTTAATAAAAGGCTTGGAATTTCAAGACACACATGCATATTTATAAAACATTAAACAGAACGTTTTGATTTTGCAACCTGAGAAGTTATTCAAGGACATACAGACAGTTGTAATGAACACAGTCAAGGATATATTTCCTGGAGCTAGATATATGAGCACTTATTTTCATTGCTCACAGACTATTTGGTATCCTGCTGCATTGTGGTCCTAAAGTTCTATTCAATGATAATTGGGAGCTACGAGATTGTTGGCACATTGCTTGAAATTCCTTCTGAACATGTCTTGGAGGTATTTGATATCACTAACAATAGCAATTTATGTTCAACTTGCCAAATCCATGTCGCCAATAAGGGGTTGTGTGCAGTTCATACATGTGTATCAGCAGCATTTGCATTGAACAGTGTGAAAATGAAGTTACAATAACAAACACTGGGAAGACTTCAAATAGTAAGTACTCTTTTAACAGATTATTGCACATAAAATGTATGAAAATATTAAGAGGCATGAAAAAAAATTACATGCCATATTATTTAATAGCCCTGAGCTGTAATTTGATATGTACACAGAATGATAATTCAATTTACATTATACTCTAATTGTCCTTTGTTGAAATTATTGTCAAAAGTCTAAAATGGCAAATTCATTGTGCTAATAAAACTGACGAACAGTCAATAGAGGTATTTTGTAGATTAATGACAAACTGTCTATGAATCTTCAGATTTGTAATGATTCTCTTGGATTTTTCACCTATGAGTAAGTAACATAGCATGAAGTTCTGTTTTCTCTTAAAGTAGTGACAGTTAACATTTTAAACCAATTGCATGCTTTTTTGTTTGACCTACCGTCAAAATGATTAGAGCACAATGCATATTTGTATTCATTATTGGTATACTTCTCTAAAATGCACTGTCAGCATCAAATATACCTGCCAGTTCCTTGGCTTCATTATTTCACTGAAAGCAGAACATTTATGATTGTCCAAGTCATCTTTATCTGCATATCCTTGACCACAAATATTATACACTTAACGTGTCATGGCATGATCAGAGAAGTCACATACACCATCTGATTTACAATAAGGGCAGGTTAGCTTTCTTCAGGCCTAAAAATAAATGTATGTTCATCTTCAACATGCATCCTATGAACTTTCAGTTCCTTGTGGCATTCTGATAAATGTTCATCCATTTCAAAGCTATCATTATATTGGGATCCACAGGGTTCACAAATAAACAAATCCAGATCTTCTTCTTCCTCCTCCTCTTCTGCTTCTTCTTCTTCCTCCTCCTCTTCTGCTTCTTCTCCTGGCAATGCCATTCTAGGTGATGCTGAGAATGGTGGGTCTTGTGATACCATAATCTGACCATCTTTATTTGATGGAACACATTTTTCAGTTGCCAGTGCTTCAGCAGATATAGGCGAAATATTTTTAGTTTCTGTCCCAATATAATGTTGCAGTGATAGTGGTTCTTGAGATACCATAATCTGACTTTCATCTTTATTTGATGGAATACATTTTTCAGTTGTCAGGGCTTCAGCTGATATAGGTGAAATATCTGTCCCAATAGAATGTTGCAGATTATTATTCTCAAAGACCTGTGCTTCTTGTTCTAACAGAAATGTTTGTTCTCTCTCACTATTCTGTGATAAAAGTGCTTCTAATATAGGAAATGAGTGAGGTGGAAGTGCCTGTCTTTCCTCTTCATGAGATGAAAAACCTCCTTCAAGTGTATGCATTTCTGCTCTCTCCATTTGCAGTTCTGTATTTGGCATTCCTAATGTAACAGGTGATATTGATACCATTGTCTGACTTTTCTCTGCCTGAGATGTAACACCTTCTTCAAGGTTCTGTAGTGCTATATTTGGTGATCTTGTTGAAGATGATTGGCTATGGACTTCTGATGAAACATCTTTAACAACCTCTGTCTCTGTAGCACCTCCCACCATATTGGAATGTCTTTCCTGTTTTCCCAGCAATAGTGTCTCCAGCCCTATATTTTGTATCCCTATTCCAGAAGATGGGACACATGACTTGTCTGTTAATGTCAGACCTTTAGATATCTGCAGATTGTCGGCTGATGACTGTTTTTTTTTTACCTCAGTCTCTTTTGCATCTCCCTGTCTATTTTTCTCTAAGAACTGTACCTTCAAGTGTTTTACTGGCACTGAATTTTCTGCTGCCATTGTTTGCAGACCTGTGTTGGTGTCTGATGCAATAATTAGGCTTTCATTTGCATTTAAGTTTTCCTCTGCCACTGCCTGTGTTTCAACATTTCTGATAGTTAGCAGTTCATAGGCTTGATTTTGATCAGCAGAAGTTAAGAGTTCCATCTGTGACATTACTGCTGGAGTAAATTTTACTTGTCTTTCAGGCAGTATTAACACAAATGTCTCGTTTATTTTTGAGTTAAATACATTTATTGGAAATGCTATTCTACAGGTTTCATTAGGTTCAGTTGTACATAACTGTTCAACATTCTGCACATTGGCCAAACATGAAACTGGGTGATTGGTCAACAACATTGGTCTATTTGGCAGTGACTTTTCAATGTTTTCCGTAGTTTGTGTTTCATTAGGTTCAGCTGAACATAACTGTTCAACATTCTGCACATTAGCCAAACATGAAACTGGATGATTGGTCAACAATATTGGCCTATTTGGCAGTAACTTTTCAATGTTTTCCGTAGTTTGTGTTTCATTACATTCAGCTGAATATAACTGTTCAACATTCTGCATATTAGACAGACATGAATATGGGTGATTGGTCAACAACATTGAGCTATTTGGCTGTAACTTTTCAATGTTTTCCGTAGTTTGTGTTTCATTAGGTTCAGCTGAACATAACTGTTCAACATTCTGCACATTAGCCAAACAAGAAACTGGATGATTGGTCAACAATATTGGCCTATTTGGCAGTAACTTTTCAATGTTTTCCGTAGTTTGTGTTTCATTACATTCAGCTGAATATAACTGTTCAACATTCTGCACATTAGCCAAACAAGAAACTGGATGATTGGTCAACAATATTGGCCTATTTGGCAGTAACTTTTCAATGTTTTCCGTAGTTTGTGTTTCATTACATTCAGCTGAATATAACTGTTCAACATTCTGCATATTAGACAAACATGAATATGGGTGATTGGTCAACAACATTGAGCTATTTGGCTGTAGCTTTTCAATGTTTTCTGTAGTTTGTGTTTCATTAGGTTCAGCTGAACATAACTGTTCAACATTCTGCACATTGGCCAAATATGAAACTTGATGATTGGTAAACAACATTGGCCTATTTGGCTGTAACTTTTCAATGTTTTCCATAGTTTGTGCTTCATTAAGTTCAGTTGAATATAACTGTTTGACATTCTGCACATTGGCCATACATAAAACTGGCTGACTGTTCAACATTGAGCTATTTGGCATTAACTTTTCAATGTTTCCCATAGTTTGTGTTTCATTAGGTTCAGTTGAACATAACTGTTCGACATTCTGCATGTTGGCCATACATGAAACTGGCTGACTGGTCAACATTGGGATATTTGGCATAAACTTTCCAGTGTTTCTCATAGCTTGTGTTTCATTAGACAGCGATAAAATGGTACTTTCTGACTTTTTTAGCTGATCAGCAAATTCCATAAACTGTGATAACTTCTGCATTGTCTTTGCATTATCTGTTTTCAGTGTTTGCAGACTCTCTGTTATTACTTCTTCTGCTGTCTGTATTTGATCTGCAACGCTTAGTGATTCACAATTTAACACTCCACTTGACCCAGATGAACCTGCATCTAGTATTCTATTGCCCACAAATGGTGATGCATGTGTAGTCATCAGCATACTGATATTTGTTGACCTAGTTTCATATGTATTTATGTCTGCTGGAGATATATCTGATTCTGTTGAAGGCTTATCTGTTATAATTTCCTGACCATGTGTTGCATTAGGTAATTTCTGTAAGGCATTTTGTTTCCCTTTTGAATTGACTGAATGTGCAACTTTTGAGCCTCTTGAATGCAATGTGCTTTTGCATGTACATGGATCTCGTGATTTAATATTAGCAATATTTACTGCTGGTTTTTCCTTGATCTCAGCTGAGTTTAGCTGTACAGCTTCCTTACATCTACTTTTTTCACTATGCAAACTTGAATGCATTCTTCTTTCAACATTACCTGCAAAAAGTAAATAATGAAAACAAATAATAAAGACAAAAGCAAATACAGAAGATGTGTTTATAAAGACAAATTTAATTTAAAAAAAAAAAAAAAAAAAAAAAAAAAAAAATGGAAACAGACTACTAATTTGGAACAGGTGACTGATAGTGACATTATGGTTCAGCAGGCAGAAATAACTACCCATGATGTAGAGCAGAGAATGTTAAGAAATAGGAGTTCAAGAATTCAGATTCAGGACAGGATCACAATAGCAAAGAGGGTAAGGGGAGATGGTTATAAAATTGGGGTTTTGGGTAAAGCTTTGAGTTATGGGCATGTTAATTAGATACTACAAAAGTACAACTGTTAATGCTAGTTGAAGCATGGTTGGTGAAGAAATTATTGGTGCAGGGTTTTGAATTTTAAGTAAGGGTGGGGAACAAAAAAGTAAATGAGTGAAGGTATTTAGAGGGTAGGTTTGTTGGTGAGCAAAGAATTTAAGAATAAAGTTAAGGAGAGGAGATTAGAGGTTAGGGGATTAATGTGGATGTTAATAAGGGATGGGAATTATGTCTACGAATTATATACAACTCTCCAAGGAGCTCAAATTTCAGAATAAAGTTAAAGAGAGGAGATTAGAGGTTAAGGGATTAATGTGGATGTTAATAACGGATGGGAATTATGTCTAGGAATTATATACAACCCTCCAAGGAGCTCAAATGGTGTTTTAATGACAATTATAAGGGGAATTAAATTATATTAAAAATGATCACCCTACAATTCAGCTTGTATGAACAGGGGATTTTAATACAAGAGTTGGAGAGCTGGGCAGTAGGAACAGTATAGAATGGAAAATTACATTTGGAGTCCTGAGAGAGGCCAGGAATTCTGTAAGATGTTGGATTCAGCAGTGCAGGGAAAAGTGAGGTAGTGATTCAACTAGGTGACTTTGTATTAAAATGGAGATATAATAAGAAGATGAAGAAACTGTGTGATACATGGTTTGATACTGAATGTAGAGAGAATGAGAGGAGTGATAAACAATGATTGTGATTGAATGGAGGGAGAGTAACAAGTAAAGGGAAGCCATACTGTATTTAAAGAAGCAGTACAGGGGGTTACTTGAGCAAAAGAAATATGAATGGGGGAGGGCAAGAGCCCAAGAAATAGACAAGAGAATGAACAGGCATAGGAAGTGTTATCGACAGTGTACTAAGAGGAGGAAAGTAAGTAGTGGTATTTGTTCAGATGATTGGGATTAATATTTCCAGTGTCTCAAAGGCAAAAGAACAATATAAATGAGTGGGGGAATTGGATAGACCATTCAAGGCACAGGAGGTACTGAAGTAGGTTCAGAAATTCGAAAGAAGGAAAGCAGATGGAACATTTTTTAAAGTTTGGTGTGAAGATTAAGAAAGATTAGTATGTTTAACAAGGTTACTTAACTGAACAAAGGACAGAAGGATGGTGCCCAAGAACTGGGTGGTTTCAATTTATAAAGGTAAAGTAATCCAAGTAATTTTAGAAGGATATCGTTATTGCCAAATGTGGGAAAAAAGTTTTACAGAAATATTAGCAGAAAGAATATAGGGGTGCGCAGAAATAAATAACAGGCTGGTTTTAGAAGGGGTAGGACAATTAATAATAAATGGTGATTGATACACACACAGATAGGGGAATATTTAGTAAGGAAAAGGGGTAAATTATATGCAATTTTTGTAGATTTGGAGAAAGCTTATGACACTTTTGTACAAACTTCAAACTAAAAGATTGAGCAGCAGAATGATAAAATTTCTGAGAGAGCTATATCACCAGAACACATATTTTTTTTTGTAATTGTTTCATTTATATAGCCTCCCTTTAACATCTAAGGTCATATTGGGGGCTTTGCATTAGAAACAACTCATTTGTAGGTTCTTTACGTTGGGCTTAAATAGTTTTAGTTTCTTCAAACCCCACACACATTCACTCTCACATATATACTTCAAGACTTTGTGGGGGATAGGAAATAATTCTGGTTGAAGAAAAATTCCCCACCCTAGCTGGGAACAAAACCCGTGACCTCTGGGTGAGAATTCAGCTTGCTAACCACTTAACCATGGAGGCAGTCAGAACATATTTTGTATAAGATGTGAAAGGAATGAAGTGACAAAGGAAGATGAACAAAAAAGGGGTTAAAACAAGGGTGTAAATTCAGCCCAGTTTCGTTTAACTTATTTATTGATGATATTTTGGAGGGAGTTAAGCTAGCATAGCTCTTAAAGGCACTGATTATTAATATGGAAATTCCAAGTCTGTTTGCAGATGTCTTAATGGTGAGATCAATAACAATAAAGGTTTTAAAATTGGTCATTGGTGCCACAGAGCAATTCTGCAAGAAATGGGAGCTGAAAATGAACCAGAAGAAAACAAAAATAATGGTGTTTAAGAAAAGAGTGAAATTAAGGAAGAAAAGTGATTTTGTGAAGGTGGAGAAATTCAAATCATTAGGGAATTTTCATATTTAGGGGCAGTTATCTAGCATGAGAAGGTGGGAGAGGCAGATAAGAAGTGCTGTGGCAAAGGGGAAATTGGCTATGAGTGCAGTAAGAAAATGTTAAGCTAATTTTAGGAGTACCACATTGGACAGTTAATACAGGAGCAATGGCAGAATTAGAGAGGGTTAGTGTCAGAGGTCAGATAATGTACTTATTTCACATTCAGCAACTGCCAGAATCAGATATTCTAAAAGTATGTTTAAGGTTCCAAGGAATAGGGTGGAAACTAATGTGTGTTTGGGTAAGATCAAGAACGGTTTAGGAGATGTGTAGTACAGCAGATAATCCTAATAGGGGGTTTTGAGAAGCAAGAGCAGATGGGAGGATATGGATGGACAGAATCTACAGGCACAGATGAGATAGAAAAAATTGTTGCAATCATAAAACAAGGTGAAGGGAAAAAAAGAACGCCTTAATTTGCTGTAGTGAGATCAAGGATGTATTGTTCTGACTAGGGATATGGAAGCTGAAAGATTGAGAGCAGTGAGGCAGGGATCATGTCCAATTTGTGGAGGAGAGGAGGAGGAGGATGAACTGTACATAATGTTTAAATGTAAAGGGACAAATGAATGGAGAGTGGAGTTGATTAAACAGAAGTGGTTAAGATGAGATAATGAGGTAGATAAACAAGATATTCAAGGCAGCTAAGAGAATTAACGGATTTCTTATGGAAAGTTAAGATGAAATGGACAAGACTAACAGATAAGGTTTAATTGTCTTTTTTTGTATAGATAATATAGTGATTAAGTATATATTGTAACAAAAACTCTTTTTTTCTCCAACAATTCTTTACTTTTACACAAACTCATTACAGCCTGCTCACAAACAACTGTCTTTCATAACAATTCTGCTCTATAGTTTCTTTTTGATGTTTGCTGTGATGATGATATAGCTCACTACGAAATTCCCATATAACTGTTGCATGCAATGCATTCACAGTTAAAACTGCACCCTTGGTGGGGTTTCGTTGCCCCATTTTATATCATACATGCAGTATTGCAGATGTTCACAAACTCCTCAGGCTTAACAATGTGCAGCTTCAATGCCAAAGAACCTTCCGGAAAGAACATAGGCCCACTAACATAGGTGCAACAATCACAGCTGTGATGTCAAAAGAACTTGCTGCAGCACAGGTGTAACAATGGATGCCAACAATTACTTGTGACTTACAAAACAAGCCATACACACATATTCGGCAACAGCTGCAGGGATCAGACTGCTCCCTCCTCAGGGCTGGTCATCCCGACCAGCACCATTGTAGCAGGCTAGACTACTGCTAGCCTCTTACCCTGAGGCAGCCTCTGGATGCAGTAGACAACACCATTCATCCTCTTCACTACAAGGTATGTCCCTTGCCATGGTTGCTGAAGCTTGGGTCAGCATCCCTTGCTCTAGGTAGGGCAATTATCTTGCTGGAAACCCCAGCTGTCGGCCTGCCAGTTACACCCCCAGGGGCCTAATACAGTAGGTATGGATTTGAAGCCAACCTGGACTTCCTTGGTACAGGTTCCTCAGAGCAGTCAGGGAGTCAACAGAAATGTTCACCTACACGTAAACTGTGCATAGAGACCTGTGTCAGTGGAAAGGAATATCCTGGTCAGTTGAGGGTTGCATATTTGAGCCTAGCCCTTCTGTCTTTTCAGTGACAAGGGAGGGTGCACAACCTGATACACCATTTTGGTTTCTGCTTCACCTAAACAGGAGATTAGGGACCGACCCACCCCTAGTCAATCAGCCAGGACTAGGTATTACACCAAACTCCAGGGTGAGTGGGATAGCAAGCCAACTATATCCCCTCATTGGGCTTTGTGGTGGCTGGAGAGCACTTGGGGACAAAAATTCCTATGACCAAAAACAAAAAACCCATTAAATATGCTATTGAGGTAAGAAAAGAAGAAACTGAGTACTGTGGTCATCACTACAATAGAACTGTAGGAGGAAGGAAGTTCTCAAACATGAGCCCTCTTGTGATTCAAAAGGGTCTTGATAAAATTGCTGGTCCAGAAAAGCATTGAATTAGAGCCTGTGACAGCACAACCAGCATTCCAGAATGTGAAAATACTTAAGGCCAATATGTTAACCAGCTATCCAGTGAAGGTTGATGTGCACAAGACCTTGAACTCCTCACCAGTTGACCACTGAGGAGATTCAAGAAAATCTTGTTAATCAAAGCGTCACTCTGTGCATCGTGATCAACAACAAGTAAATGAAGAATTTGTGCCTACCCCTACCGTGTTTCTTACCTATGATTGGGTAGATCTCTCACAAAGAGAAGGTATGAATCCATCAAGGTTAGGCTGTATAGACTGAATCTACTCAGATATTATATAGGTAAATATCAGCACTTTGGCCGCACCAATGAATTCTGCGTCAACTGTGGTGACATCCATATTTTCCAGAAAAGTGGCAGGATAAATATTTTGAAAACTGGAAAGGACTCATCTTCCGTCCAGCTACTTCCTATTTCCCTCATCAGTTGTGTTTGAAAGGAGATGAAATCCATGATCAATGGACAGCTGGTATAGTGGCTGGAAACTATCTACTGACCTACACCCAGTATGGTTTCCAACATCATCGAGCAGCTAAGCATCTTGTCTCGATTTCGATGCAGATCATGAATGGATTCATGAAAAACTGTGAAACAGTTGGTATATATTTTAGCTTAGAGTAGTTTATGATATGTGTTGGCGAGATGGGATATTACGTTCCTACACAACTGGAATATACATGAATGCCTACCATTATTCATTGAGGAGTTTATGAGGGACTATGGTTACCAAGAAAAGGTTGGCGCATTTTTTCAAATCCTTTTGTTCAAGAAAATGGAGTACCACAGGGATCAGTACTAAGCGTCATTCTGTTTACTGTAGCAATTAATTTCATGATGAGATAAGATTCCTTGGGTTGATATTCCACAGAAATATTCTCTGGATATTTTATGGATACCAAATGGCAAATCTTGGATGGCAGATCTAAAGTCGTGTTGCAACTTTATCATGCACTGATGTGCACCAATTCAGATTATGGATGTATTGTTTATTCTTCAGCATGACCTCTACGCGAAGATTAGACATCCTTAATTGGGGCATCCATATGGCTGTTAAGAGCTTTTTTAACCAGTCCATTGCTAGCTTTCATGCTTTCTATATTGCAGAACCTCCTCTGCTATATAGGTGTGATGTCCTATTATTAAATTATGACTGTGGGCTTAAGTGTATGCCTTTGCATCTAACACTTGCTCCATTTTTCCATACTGGAGTGGATGAATATTACAGAAACATCTCAGTCCAAGGTCTGCAAGTTTTTGTGAGAGCTGCTTTGGAAGCAATATATTGAAATATCTAGTATGTTTCCTAAGGGGGAAAGGGTGCACCCATCTTGGTTTTGTGCTACATCCTACGAAAATCTCGGGATGATGGCACACCAGAAGCCTATGATGTATGTGTCTAGTATCTCTACATGTTTCTTAGAATCTCTGTCAAATTACAATGACCAAATTTGTACATACACTAATAAAAGTATATCAATGGAAGTGCCTTTGTTTATGGAACTGAACAATTTACATTTGTTTTTCATAATAGCACATCCATTTACAGAGCACAGCTGTATGCAATACATCGTGCCATGCTGCATGTTTGCCATCGGAATACTGCCTTATTATGAGTGATTCCCGCGTGCATTTCAGAGCCTTGATGATCTGTAAAACTACATCCATCTTGCAGTGGATCCAGAATGCCTTTCATATTTTACATGCTTTAACTGTTAATGTGAGCGTGCATGGACTCCTTGTCATGTTGGCTTGTTGGGGAACGAACTGGCATATTTGGTGGCAACGACAGCAACCTCAGAATGCAACACTAAAACTTCTTGTGTAACATCAGAAGACTTTAGGTTTGTTGTGAGAGCAGTATTTTCGTGCTGGTATAAATAGTGGTCAGCTCCACATGGAAAGAAGCTTAAAGTAGTGAAGAACCTTCCAATAAACTGGGTAACTTCCTCTCATCTAGCTCATCATGAGGAAGTGATATTGGCTTGATTGGGTACAGACTACAAATGGCTACCTTCTTAAGACGGAACCTGCTCCTATCTATTAGCTATGTAGACAAGATTAATTGTTGGTCTGTCATATGTTGCTAGAATGTGTTCATCTAGCATTTCTTTGGGAATATCTGCAACTGCTGATCAGTCTCGCAGAGGTCCTGGCAGACAATACCTGAGCAGAAGATAAGGCTTTTAAAATTTTATCAAAGATAACCTTTCAACTGAGGATTTAGTAATGTTTATCCTTTTTTTCATATCATTTTTTGAAATAGTTTTCTAAATTCACCTATCTCTGGCTTTTGCTGTGATTAGTTTTATATACATTAAATTTTATATTTTGACTTTTGCTCTGATCTATATCTCTGGCTTTTGCCATAATTTGTTTCCTAAGGGTGTGATGACTAAGTAATTAAACACAAAAAGTACTATAAATACATTCTTACTAAAATGCAAAATAAATATCATACGTATACCCAGTCATGGTAATGAAAAAGCTGCGCAGTACATTGTGGGTGCAACTATTGCGGATTACTCATTCTTCCTTCTCCCACATGTCCATGTGACATGCGCATTGCAAGGGCTTGGTTAGTGATGGGAGAGAGTGCATTGCAAGCAGCAGTGAGTGATCTCAAAAATCACAGTGTAGCTACTGTTTATTATAAGCGTACATAAAGTGAGAATTATTGACAGCAATGCTTTCCTCTAGTAAGTTCCTTAGAGGACAATCTAGGGAGATTGTTTACAATGTTGCCCTTACTTACATAAATAAGTGCTTGTTCTCACCCTACATTCAGTCATGCATTTGCATATTGTAACAATGATATTATAGTGATGATGGCAAACTCTTCCTCCACTTCCACCTTTCTTATCAGCTCCAAACAGTGGTCAGCTAAAGCGGGAAGAGAGGAAGCAGTTGAATGCGTGATCTATGTGGACCAAAGTATGGTAATATTTTTAATTATGTTAATAATCTATATCATTTATTAGTGCTCAAAGCTATAAACACTCCTTTCAAACACATGTTAATCTTATCTGCCTTATGCTTCGTACTTTAAGCTGAATAGATGAACGTCTTTAGTTTGTCATACAAAATGAATGCAAGAAGTTATAGGGTTTCTCTAACACTTATGAACATTTTCTGTCACTTGTTCCTCAAAAACCCAATAACAAATAAGTCTTATGCTAACTTTTCTGCTGCAAAGGTACAGAATTTTCCAATAATCTTTGATTTAAAAAATTAGAGTGCTTATCTTAATAAAGATAGAGAATTCAAACTTGGCATTCCAATACACACTAGCTCTAGTAAGAAACAAAATATTGGTGCACTCTACGCTATAGTTTATGAGTTACTGTGTGTTAAGTGCAGAAACCCTAAATATCACACTTTTAATGAAAAATATATTGGTCAAAAGAAGTCTAAATGGCTCTAAAATTGATATAATCTGATAGAGAAAAATATTCTACATATCAAGTCTTCAAAGTTGAAAATAATGGCAACAGAATATTTACACGAAAAGGACGAAGCTAATGTCAACATTAATGTGTTAGATAGAGCAGGGGTATCCCATTTACGTCCTGTTTTTTAAGGTTGAGACAGCTAATCATTGTGCATTTTGTTAAAGATAGGAAGGGAAAGGAAACAGTTAAATGTTTAACACCTGCTGGCCTTAACATTTTATACTTCTTCCATGCAACTGAGAGTAACCACTGAACTTGAAAGGACTTTAATGACAAATATCTCAGAAACTGCTTATGACACAAAAAAAAAACTTATTTGGAATATACTGCACGTTTCAAAGAGTTCTAAACATTTTTGTGCAATATGTTTTCACTTGATGTACAGAACATTGTACCAAATTCGTTCTGAATGAAGAGGACTCACAGGCTATTCCCATAAAATTCCAGACCAATATTTTATATGTTGAGTAAATACTTTTAATCTAAAACATTAGTCTTTTTTGAAAAAATCATATATTTCAAAAAATGTTCCATATAAAGAGAAGTTTGGGATGATGTGGGAGTATTTCTTATAAAAAATATCTCACATATTTGGAAGATGCAACATTAAATACGATGTAAGTTTGGTTTTTAACTAACTTTTCATTTTTGAGTCTGTCTGTCTGTCTCGCTCTGTAGTAATGTAAAAATTACCTGACCAGTTCAACTGATTTACTGTTTGTCAGGCTATAAACACTAGGAAGATTATTTTGGGGAGGTTAAGGAAATACATCAGCAGATTTGTCGTACCCATTTGCATAAATATCAAGAGGATTTTTGTCTGTTGTTATGCTCCTATGAGAACTTCAGGAATAATTTCATAAAGGGTGTGTATGTGTCTGTGGAGGGGAGCTCACCTAGACAGCCGGGGTTCGATCCCAAGCGACCACATGTGAGATTTGTGGTAGATAAAGCAGCTCTGGGGTGGGTTTTCTTCAGGTACTCCGGTTTCACCCACCATCGCATTCCACCGGTGCTCCACCATCATTCATGTATCATCAGTGTCACCACCTGCAGTGCCATAAGTAGTTAAAGCAGGCATTAAACACTACCAAAAAAAAAAAAAATGCGGAGGGGAGAGGTGGAATGTAAAGGAAATTAATTAAATATTCATTTTGGGTTTAAAACGCCCAAGAAACAGTTGTCGGTGTGCATCTAATTAATATCATGTAAATAAAATCACCTTTAAGCATCAGAGGATTGGAATCACAATTGCTCTGCTGTTGTGGCACATTCTCCTCCTGTTCTTCTGTTTCCATTGGCAGTGCAGCGTCACACTCTTTATCCTAAACACAACAAATTTTAATAAACATACTTTTTAAATAAAAAAAATTCATTTTAATAACAATGTGGAATCATTGATAATAAACATTAACATAAGCATACACTTAACATGATATAGGCTCCATTTACAATGACAATGTTGTGGTAACATAATGCAGCATAAGAGCAGGTGTGAGGATAGACCATTCACAGCATAGCCGTAAACTAATGCAAGAAGTTGAGGTTATAATGCACCTTTTGCATCCAGGGCTACATAACATCAGGCACACATCCTATGAAAACCATTTAAAGTTAATGTCATATACCAAAATTAAGTTGAGTTTTACTCATGGAAGCTCTTTTAAATGCTGCAGTTCTCAGCACCTCATTCTAAATTTGGTATGAAAACTTCTTAATTTTGCTCAGAGGCCTCTTTATCAGGGTTGACGTTCTTTTACTTAATTCTACAACATGGAATGCCATATACCAGATACAAAATTGGTACTATGCTTCCATAACAGGTGAATAAGGCAGGAAATCTACTATTTATATAAGAGGGCTTTCAATTAAGAATGATCATAATTTTATTACGGTCATAATTTTTCGCACTAAAATTCAATCTTATTATATTCTGTTAGCTTAATGTGAAACAAACCTGCCGTAGTAGTTTCATTGTTGGTACTCCTGGTTCCCGCCTGTGAGAACCAGGCAAGTTCAGACCGCCTACCGCTACAATGAAGGTAACACGTGAGTAACAATATGCGGCTTTGAAATTCTGCTTTTGTCTCAACAAATCTTCAGTTGAGGCTTATACTATGTTACAGGAGGCCTATGAAGAGTCTGTTCTTCCCTATAGCACAGCTCGAAGGTGGTTTAAAATGTTTAAAGAGGGCAGACAATCAATTTCAAAGGAAGGTGGACTCGGTGCTCCAGTTACTGCTCTTACGGAAGAAAACATCAACACTGCTGCTGCCATTGTGAGAGAGGATCGACGAATTACCTTAAGATCACTTTCTGAAATACTGAACATTTCATTGGGTGCACCCACACGTTGGTGACAGAAACATTACACATGAGACGTGTTTGTGCGTGATAGGTTCCAAGACGGTTGATTCCCGAACAAAAGGACATTCGCGTGCAGGTCTGCATGCAGTAAAAGTTGATGTTAAAGAAAGATCCAGAGTTTCTTTCAAAAGTAATCACTGCTGATGAAACTTGGCTACATCATTTTGATCCTGAGAGCAAACAGCAAAGCTCAGTGTGGAAATCTCCTTCATCACCAACCCCCAAGAAAATGAAAGTGGTTGCTTCTGCTGGGAAAGTTATGGTCATCTCATTCTTTGATATTCATGGAATGGTTTATCAGCATGTTGTACCTGCACACACATCAGTAACTGGACGATACTACAAGGATGTCCTGAAAAGATTGCAAGTCCATATCAGGTGCAAAAGACCACATTTCCGTGAAGCAGGCTGGATGCTGCACCACGATAACATGGGGCCGCATATTGCTATTGTTGTTGCTGAATAGCTTGCAAAAATCAACGTGAAGTGCATCCCTCACCCTCCCTATTGTCCGGATTTAGCCCCATGTGACTTTTTTCTATTCCCTAACTTGAAGAAATGCCTTCGTGGGAGGCATTATCCGTCATCAGAAGCAGTGATGAAGGCTGCAGAGGCAATTTTGAAGGACCTCTCAATAAATGGTTTCCAGCATGTCTTTGAAGACTGGCAGAAACGCTCGGACAGGTGCATCGCATTCATGGGAGATTATTTTGAGAAGGATCATCAAAATTATGAGGATGAGTAAAGGTACGTTGTCAAAAAAAAAATTGTGATCATTCTTTATTGAACAGCCCTCGTACATATGAATAATAGAATAATATGTCATTACTGAATAAATGGAGACCTCTTCATAAAGTGATGAAATATGACTAATTCATTTGCCACATAAATTGAAATAACGATTAACCTCATACAATTCTGCTACATCAAATTAACCTTAAAATTTGGATGTGTTTCATAGTATATCGGGCAGAAAGCTAGAGAGATTTAGGCAGCATTTTCAAAATTTACAGAGGACATACAAAATATTATGTATTCCTTTATAGAATTTGTATTTCAATAATTTCCTATACACCACCATGAATAAAGATTCTTTAACAATAGAACACAAAATGAAAATATTTTCTCTCACAGATATTGGTCAAACATTGTAATTTAATGTCAGAAATGTTACTTACAATAATATTACAGGTTATGAGGAATGAGTCTTTTCAAGGCTTACAATAAAACATTTGGAACTTGAAATAATCTGATGGGTAGTCTGGAGCCAGATACTTTAAAAATATTTTAAATACATTTCCATAAATAGTTTATGTCAATATTTTCAAAGATTTTGTAATTAAAAAAAAAAAAAAAAAAAAAAGCGCACACTCACTCAAAATTATACAATTTTCCAGGAACATATTTTAAGAGAACCTTATTAAACGATTATTCAAATACAGCTGCTCTATTATTAGATATTTATATCCTATCTTCTACATTGGTCTCTGGTAGTTTATCTTCAATACTGTGTTCTCTTGACAAACTCCTAAAGTCTTCATGGAATATTTAGCACTAACAGCTTTCCAACTTAGTCATTCTAAATCTAGGTATTTCTTCTCAGAAATTGGAAGGTAATGGGAAAATAATTTTTGCCTTACTAAAGTTTATACATCTCTCTTAGATGAATTTCTTCCTGTTCGGTGGGCTATAATTCTGATATTAGTGATTTTTTCACCATTGTATTCAAAATGTATTAAGCTAATGGGAGAATGCTTGTTGAATAGTGCTGATTTGACATTTGATATTTTCCAGATTACTTTTCTCTTAACAAAAGTATCTATTGTTGAGTCAACAGGCATATAGGTGTGGCCTGGCTATTAGAACTTGATTCACATTTTTAGACCTTTTAAGAAAACTGTAAATCATCATAGGTAAAATCTGCTTGTTCCTGTTTTGCCCTAGGCAGCTTCCACAATAAAGTAAAATTTTAATAACACTTGTAATCCACTTCAACTGAGCATAAATACTCAAAAAGAGCACAACGAATTTCACTTCCTCTCCTTTTTTCTTCTGACCCATTCCATACATAATGATACCCATCCTTAGATTACTTTCAAAGAGAAAACGGAAACAGCAACTTTATGAGCTTAACACAAAAGCATAAAAACTGCTGGGGTTCTCAGTGTCCCATTCTATAATGGGCGTGAAAGGCCGCTCAATTTTGCACAAAGCCTCTCTATCAGGCTTGAGGTTCTTTTACATGCCATAAATCTACGACACGGGCCCACAGCTTTACTTCCCTCCTGAAGGAAGCCATGCTAAGGATTTTTTACGCCCGAAAAAATTCATTGTCCTCCGCTGGATTTGAACCCACAACCTTGGGTATATGAAGTTAACATGGTAACCATTACACCATGGAGGGCGACTACAAAAGCATATTTTCACTGAATGAAATATTTAGAACTTTTTGCATATCAAAAGAGGTACATAGAAAACGATCTTCCTTGCATTGCTGATCTTTCAAACACACAATTTTATAAGCCTATTATCTTCTATAAGTGTCGCTCGAATGCTTCTTTCTTGTCCACATCAAGGTTTTCTACTTCAATGTATTTTATTTTCTCAAAGGTTTTGCATGTTTGTCATTTTTGGTACATGAAACCCAAGATAAGAGTTTAAAAATATGTTTAAACACCTTGAATGTTAAGACTTAAGATTGTTGTCCTTGCAATCAATTTTATACAATCTGTATAGATTTGTCACATTCTGTACTTCGGTAGAAAAGTATAACTTGCTAGCTCTCAAAAATAATGGGAGGGAATGCTATTTATAAAATCCTTCCTTTGTTGTTCTACAGCACAATGGTTTCGTTAAAGGCTCATGATGCTTGCCTACATCCCTTTTAGCGGTATCTGTAGATGAAGCATTTTGTATTGAGCAATTGAAGCTCATTTGAGAAAAGGATAGTGTTGAGAAGAAACTGCATACTCAGAAATATTGACTTAATATTCAAACATGTAGGCTGTGTAAGTATATATCAATTTTGTACAAGATAGTGTCAATCCTTCTGTCATTGGGTTTGTTCATTTAGTAATAGTTGTTGAATATTAATTTCCTCTCCTCTTCACTAATTGTAGTACAGTTATTCTGACAACTTTTCCAAAGCAAGGATTAGGTTTAATTTGCTGTTTGGTTTCTGGCTTCCTCTATGGTTATTTTCTTTGTTTACCATCATATCAAAATGCCACTATTGATTTCTCCACTACTCTTCTCAGCCTTTTTCAGCTGAGCTGGTGTGGTGGTGGTTTTATTCACTGTACAATATACATATGGTTTCATCCAAAAACAAAAGAGATGAGAAACAAACAAAATTGTTGATAAAATAACAAATGTATATACAAAAGGTATTGGCCAAAGAATAAAATAACAAGTGTTACAATTCTAAAATTATTAATCCCTTAGCATTGTAATATGTAGAAAATCAGGTATGCATGAACAAGAATACAACATAAACTCAAGACTATTAAGAGATTTACAATCTTTATTTTAAGAGTACATTGATAGCAATTTAGACTGGAAACTCTTTTCTGGTAAGATTTTGAATGTTTTATGTAATTTGTTGTACAAAGACAATCCTTTGTGCACTACACTATTAATGCTCTTAGAGTCTGTGATGCTGAATATGTAGTGATTCAACTGCTCTCGTATTGCACCTTAGTTATTATGTATGAAGGAGACAGTTTCTAAAATATAAATGTATGGCAAGTAATGCATTAAATTATTCAAAAATTGGTTTACTCAAAGTATTATTTAAAATTTGCTTTATTAGTCTCAGAAGTTTCTTTTAAACTTGAAAATTGTAGTAGATAAATTTGTACTCCCACAGAAGGGTATTCCATATGAAATTGTAGAGTAAATACATCCAAAATAAACAGATTTTAACATTTCTTTGCTACACACTTCACTTAATTTTCTAACTGCGTAAGTTAACCTAATTTGTTTGTCACATAGTCCAACTATATGGAGGTTTCCATGACGATGAAAAATCAATGAGAACACCCTCAAATGTTATACCTAAAATGTGTGTCTATGAACACGATAACCCAAAAATGAAAAGCCAGTAAAATACTAAACTTGGTATTTAAGTTTAGTATCTTCCAGGGATGCAACATAAAGCTTTTGAGAAAAATCCCTCCACGCCAAACTACTCTTTACATGGAAAAATTTCGAAAATGTTGACTTTCTCAAAAATGGCTCAAACGGTTTTTATTAAAATACTGTATAATAGATATAGGTAATTATTTACAAGTTGGGCCGCTAACTCTCTCCGCTGCGACTTTTGCCAGTTTTGCACTCTAACGGGACCGGTGTGGTTAGAGAGGGATTATGGGTGGGGAGATGGTTTAAAAAACTAATGTTGTATCCATTACGTTGTTAGGAGTTGTTGGAAATATCAATAATGAGGTACTACCATAATATAAAATTAGAAACATAAATTTATATACACACACTAACCTAAACGGATTGGAACCTAACCTCGCGTTAAATTTGAAATCCACAGGCTTTGAAATTGTCATCATAAATACAAAGTCAATCAATCGCACTTAGTTTCATTCGATTTTAGAGTGGCCGAAGTACTGCATAATAAAATTCACTGAACAGCTGTATCTGCGTGAAACATGCTTGCCATACATCAGCACAGCGTCTAGCGACATATGCCGGTGTTGCATTCCACAACACTGTTCGCCTGCCGCCGACAATAAAACTCAGGTTTTAGGCCCTTTAGCATGTAGTATTATTATATATTTACATTGCAAAAGTACTACAAGACATATTTATATTCTACTCCTTCTAGGCAGCATACTTCCATAAATATTCACAAAAAAGGATCGCTACGCGCACATAATAAATTAGCGTCTAACTTAATTACGGAGCTTTTCCGATAAAAAAAATTGGTGAAAACGTAACAAGTATAAACCAAACTTACAGTCAAACCACAATTTGTTTAATTTCTAGAGGGGTCCAAGTTCTCTATAATTACCTAGATATATTTACATGACAAATAAAATGTATATCTTGAATTTTCTGGGAGTAGCCTCTAAAGACCTCTTTATTCTGGCTGAATTTTGCTGAATTTAGCATAAATGGTAAACCACAAGAGATAGACAAAAACTTACTACATAAATAATGCAGATATTGTTAAAAAACAATTTATGTCATGTATGTTGTTTTTTTCGTGGAATTGACCATTTCTGAGCAGCCTTTAAAAGATTTGACTATCACTTTAACCGAGTGTATTCCTTTATTTTCCTTCTACTTACAAGGAAGCAAGTAATGAAGACAATTTCTGCTAAAGTTAATCTGTATTATCATATGGTATATAGAAGAATATGCTTTTTAACAATAATGTGTTGCTGTGATGTAGAGAAAGTCATGTGAATGAAACACATCCGATTTTTTTAGAAATGAATTGAACCACCCATTTGCTACCCCTCTGATAACATAATTGTCAAGTATTTCACTAATTTTTATGAGATCTGCAATAACCTCATCATTTAGTCAAAACTACTTTATCATGGCAAGTTTTATTACAATTAGTTACCTCTTTAACAACATTCAATATTGCTTTTCCTTTATTCTGGTGGTTTTTGATATAGTTACTATGTTTAGTTTTGTTGCATTCAAAATAAATTTGCTTAAAATCTTGCAGCAATTTTTATTTTCTCTACACGTAATGTGTAGTTAGGTACAGAGAAGGTATTGTAATGCACCCAAACATTTGATACCAAGATTTCACCAGAAATATAAGTTTTGCGACCCCCTGAATCAAATCTCTCTGTGTGTTTGTGTGTAGGTCAAAAAACAAAGTGTTAAGTCGAGTGTCTACCAAAGATGTGACATGAAGATTTTCAAGAAAATCACCCTACCTCAAACTTTACATGAAACATTTTTTAAAAATGTTGATTTGTTCAAAAATGGCTCTAACAATTTTTATTAAAATACCTTACATATAAGATATTTTTATGATAAACGAAATGAATATCTTGAATTTTCTGGGAAAAGCCTCTGAAGACTTCTTCATTCTGGATGACTTTTATGTAACTGCCAAAGCATAAGGGATATACAATAGCTTACTACACCAAAAATGCATATCCCCTTAAAAGACACAATTTATGTCATATACATTTTTTTTTTTGGCAGAGTTAACCGTTTTCTAGATTATTGGTTCAGGTCCGAAGAATTGCAACTAAAGTGAACTCTAGCGGCAGTTTCATCTCATGGCCACTTGTAAAATCTCTACATCGAAGTGTAATAATGCACAATGTGCATCTTAACAACAAGAGCGAGAAACTTAAAACTTGGCAAGATTTGAAATAAAGGCTGGTTCCGAGAACAGTAACCAGAACGAAACCGACATCGGAAAATCTTACACAACACAAAATTTTGGTTCACATTAACCCGGTAACGAGAAAGAGAATGCATTAATCATTCTCTTTTTCCTGGTAAATTTTGCGTATGCGACCACTGCTTTTTAAATGACAAATGATACGTTTTGTCTCCTATTCAGTCCATGTAATGCGCCTTGGCAAGCGTTATAATTCGAAAGCATTGTGAGAAAGTGGGTTCTAGCGGGTTTTAGTCGCCCTCCGTGGTGTAATGGTTACCATGCTAACTTCATATATCCAAGGTCGCGGGTTCAATGGATTTTTCGATGGATTTTTTCTGGCGTAAAAATCCTTAGCATGGCTTCCTTCGGAAGGGAAGCAAAGCCGTGGGTCCCGTGTCGTAGATTTACGGCACGTAAAAGAACCTCAAGCCTGATAGAGAGGTCTCTGAGCAAAATTAAGCGGTCTTTCACGCCCAATATAGAATGGGACGCTGAGAACCATAACAGTTAAAGAGCGTCCATAAATAACACGCCATTTCATTTCTAGCGGGTTTTATCTTACGGCCACTTAGAACATCTACGTCGAAGAGTCTAACAATGCAAATATGCATCTAATATGCCGTGCCCGGTAATCAGAACGAAAACAAACTTTTTTATTTTTTTAAACAGTAACGGAGTCTGATCAGGACTCCGGTACTGTATCCCTATTTACATTTCCCCCCGTAGGTTTTACTGATTACTGGTTTTACTGTTTCTTTTACAAACATATACACATTGCACAAACATATAACATCCATGCCCAAGACGGGATTCGAACCCACGATCCCCTGCCCACGAAGCACCAAAGCGAGACGCTTTAGCGAGCGTGGCCATGGGGACCGGCAACTTGAGCAAATTCCTGCTTCCCGTTTCCGGGTCCCGGGAAAGCCTACCGTAAATCGCTTCCATTTAAATACATGTATTTCAACTTTCCCGTTCTCGTTACCGTTTGTAAACCAGCCTTAAGAGCTGAAGTTGTCCTGGCTTGAAACCCAAGAACACCTAGAGTATTAGCAAGACTTAATTCCCATTCCCGGGGCGAGGGCAGGTTTCCCGAAAATTGTGAACGTTTCCATTGAAATACTGTATTTCAACATTCCCGTTCTCGTTCTGGTTACCGTTACCGGTTGTTGTGAACCAGCCTTAGCAACATCATTAACGTAACAATAACTGCATTTTCTGGACTAACCTCTTGACACAACGCTGATAATACTGCATTGGCAGTACTTTGCGTCGGAACCTCATTATCTACCTTTGTACATCTTTTAAGGATTTTATAAGCTCTAGAGTATATGTCCATTACCATGAGGCCGCTGAAAATAACTTCACTTTCTAAGTGAGAAAACAAAACTTACACAAACACACACTCGAGGAAAAAACAATACACGATGCCAAGATGACAACATGACAGGCAAAAATATTTACTTTCCATTTTGGGAAGAAAGAAAGTGTGCGAAATGAAGGAATAATGTGTTCATACTGGCGTTATCATATCCATAATAGTTTTCCTACTTTTATACATGATTTTATGTAAATGAGTACTGATTTGATGGCTTTGGAAAGTAATTTATCCACATTTATTGCTTACGACACATTGGACCTCCAAGCTGCAATATTTTAGGTTATGAAATTATTTTTAATAGCAATTTCAAAGATAAGTGCTCCTGCACGATATATTATTAGTATAGAAATTATAATACATTTAAAAAGCTTCCGCAGGACGTCCAGATTAAAAATACTAACCTGGACAATAAGTATTCACATAGAGCGTGCTACTTTTAGTACACGTGTTAAGAACTGCTGAGCCCTGGACCCACCTATCGGCCCTAATCAAGACATTTTCTTATTTACAAAAGTCGTCCGCAATATGTAAACAGCATACTCCATTTTGTAGTTTTCACGCACTTGAAATTATACTGACAACTTTTTTTTTTTCTCTCTCTCTTCTACGAAATCCGCGAGTCTTCTGTTCACATAAGCACATGTTTTTAAAATTTAAATTACCAAGAACTTCAAAATACTATTATTATGATAACTGTGTATAAAGAAAGTGTCGTATTACACACAAAACTTCGATATCGAGATTTCACTGGAAATATATGTTTTGAGACCCCCAAAATAAAAAAAAAAAAACCCATTTTTAGAAAATAAAAAAAACTCTCATTTTTAGAAAAAAAAAACAATGTCCGTGTGTGTAACATAGCGCAAAGGCGAAGAGTTGGTTAAATAATAAACTTGATATTTAAGTATCTTCTAAGGATGCAACACGATTTTCAAGAAAATTACCCCACCTCCAACTACCATGAAATTTTCGGAAATTTTGATTTTTACTTTTTCTACACGTACTATGTACATAGTGTATAGAGAAGGTATTGCATTGCACCCAAAAATTCGATACCGAGATTTCACTGGAATTACATGTTTTGAGAACACCTGAATCCAAAAAAAGCATGTCTGAAAAATGTCGATGTATGTGTGTGTGTGGTGGGGGGCAGCATAGCTCAAAAACGAAAACACCGTTAAATACCAAACTTGGTATTTAAGTTCAGTATCTTCCAAGAATTAAAGAAAATTCCCCACCCCCAACTACCCTTCACTTGGAACAGTTTTCGAAAATATTGATTTTCTAAAAAATGGCTCTAACAATTTTGATTAAAACAGCGCATATTAAAGATATATACCTGAAAAATAATATTTATATCATGAATTTTCTGAAGACTACTTTATTCTGGATGAATTTTATGGAATTTTGTGTAACTGGTAAACCGTAACAGATAAGACAAAAACTTATTGAACAAGATATGTAGAGCACATTAAAACACACAATTTATGTTATATTCATTTTTTTTGTGGAGTTGATCATTTTTTAGATATTCCTTGTTTTTGGTTTCAGCCTTGAAAAACTTACACATTTCTCATGCAGGAATTTGTCAACTCCTGTCCATACAAACAAAGGAATTTCAGTCATATAGCAACCAGCATTTGACTATCACTTTAATCTATGGTACTCCCTTTTTTTGCTTCTACTTACAAGGCAGCAAGTAATAAGTCTATTTCTGCCAATTTTTTCTCGATTAGCATGAAGTAAATAGAAGCATAAGCTTTTTAACAATAATTTGTTGCAGAGATGTAGAGAAAGTCATGTGAATGGAACACATCAGATTTGTTCAAAAATGGCTCAAATAATTTTGATTAAAATATCGCATGACAAGATATTTACATGACAAAGTGTTTATCTTGAACTTTGTGAGAATAGCCTCTGAAGACAACTTTATTCTGGATGAATGTTGCATAGCTGAGTAACCATAAAAGATAGACAAAAACTTACTTAACAAAGAATGTAGAGCTCGTTAAAACACAATTTTTTTTTCATGGAGTAGACCGTATATTAGATATTCCTTATTATTGGTTTCAATTTTGAAATCTTATACTTTTCTCATAAGGGAATTTGTCAAATCCTAGACTTACAAACAAAGGAATCTCAACCACATAGGAACCAGCTTTTAAAACATTTGACTACCACTTCAGGGTATAGTACTCCCTTATTTCCCTTCTACTTTCAAGGAAACAAATAATAAGACCATTTCTGTAATTTTTTTCTTGATTAGCATGAAGTAAATGTAAGAATAAGCTTCTTAAAATAATTTGTTGCAGAGATGCAGAGAAAGTCAAGTAAATAGAACACATCAGAGTTTTTAGAAAATTCACAAATTACATGAAAATAAATTTTCTTTCGCTCTCTCTCTGAGACACACACACTAACAGAGTGCATGCTAACTTTGCTTACATGCTTTGATGTAAACTGTAGAAATTACAAAACAAATTACACAAAAACAAGTTTATTTACACACACTCACACACAAGTAATTAATCTAGAGCTAGCCGCTTGCTTTGATAAAGCAGTAGATATTACTTATATTACATGAAAATTTATTTACATACCCAGTAACTAGAGCTAACACAGTGCATGCTCACTTCGCTCACATGCTTTTATGAAAATAGTGGAAATTATTAAAAGCAAATTACAAGAAAATCAGTTCATTTAAAGTCAATAACTAAGAACTAACAGAGTACATGCTTGTTTGGTAAGTACAAATTGCAGAAAATATATGAGAGTAGAGCCATTTATGAGAAAAACATTTTCTATGTAAAGGGTAGTTTATGATGGGGAGCTATTCTTGAAAATCTTTGTGTCACATCTTGGAGAACTTTACACAAATACCCAGTCTGGTATTAAGCGATCTTTTCATTTTTGTGCTATGCTGTTCACAGATGCATACCCTGACCTTTTTAAATTTATTATGCTCAAGGGACCACAAAATGTGTATTTTAGCAAAATATCTACATCAAATTTTTGGGTGGAACACAATGCCTTCTCTAGCTAAGTTGTACATTGTACCTATGTACATTATATATATGTATGTGCTAGAGAAAGCAAAAAGACTACTCTTCATTCTTGTGTGAATAGGTTACAGTATAATAAGTATTTCAACTCGCCTTAAACAACATTCTTGTAAATCAGCTCAATGCTCCTGTCCTTCATTTCGGCAAATCACCCATGTTTTGAAGTCAGGTGTCTCAAGATGTCAAAGTTCCCAAGTTAGACAGTTCTAATTACTCATGGAATTTCTTAAACATGTTTTAATGTATCATTTTTGAATCAGAAGACGTAATGAAAAGATTAACTATTATAGTTTAGAAGCAGTTACAAATATACAATTTCATTAAATTAGGTTATTTGCCTCAGAACTAGTTTCAAGGAATCATTTCCTCATCGTCAGCTGATAGCAACTGGTTGGCTCTATTCTAATGGTTATGTTTGTCTCTTAGTCCCTCTGGCGATGGTTCTACGAATTTGGTCATCAGATTTTTGTCCATTGGGATCTCAAAGTTTATTAATTTTGGACAAAATTTCCAAATAAATATTTTCTCACAAATATTTAAATTGGCAAGGTTTTGTACTTGCCTAACAAGTGATGTAGTGTTGACAATTTTGTGTCTTTGTATCCAAAAATGTGCTGCAACTGCTGATTTTTCTTCTTCTGGAGGTCCCAGGTTTGATGTATGTATGTATGTGAGTGAATGTGTGTATGAGTAAAATAAAATGATTTAAAACCAAACGTAAAAGAACCTACAGACGAGTTGTTTCAAGTGCAAAACCCCCGATATGACCTTAGATGTTAAAGTGGGCTATATAAATGAAAAGAGAAAAAAAAATCAATATAAAAAAATTCTACAAAATAGAGAGGAAGAGAAAAAATCTTATCCCTGTTCAATATACCACGTGATCCAAGAATGTCCGAACCAACTCCACAGTGTTTTGCCTGTCCACCGCCTCGGCTTTCATTGCTGTCTGTCGCTATCTAGAAAGGCATGGATGAAACCATGCAACATTTTAAAACTACTTTTAAAGGCTTCGCTTTCCAATGTTATTAAAGGAGATGCTGAAACTGGCCACTGCGTTGTCCATACACTTTTGGCACCTCTTTAGGAAACTATCCATCACTCGACGTAGTTCACTTTGAGGAATGCTGGAATCTCCTTTGTTTTAATTCTTCCAGGGTGTGTGGGCTTGTCTTGTACACTTTATCCCAGAGATACCAAGACTCTGCAACAGCTCATAAAGCCAATCTTTTGATTGAAAGTGTGTGTTTCAGTACAGAGTAGAGATTTGTGGCCCCCTCTGTCCCCCAACCTAACACCCTGCAATTTCTGTCTCTGGAGTAAGTTAAAGAAAAAGTGTACAAGACAAACTCACACACCTTGGTAGAATATAAACAAAATGTCTGCCATGAAATTGCCAGCGCTTCTCAACATGAACTATGGAGAGTGATGAATAGTTTCATAAAGCAGTGCCAAAATGTATGGACAGCAGCGGTGGCCAGTTTCAGCATCTCCTTTTGTAAAGTTGGCAAGTAAAGCCTTTAAAAGTAGTTTTAATAATATTGCATGGTTTCACCTGCACTTTTCTATGATAACAGCAGATGGCAACGAGCACTGAAGGTGCAGACAGGCAAAACACCACACAGCCAGTTCGAAAGTTTTGGATCACCTTGTATTATCTATTCCTAAAGCTGCCTGAACTGATTATGAATGTGAGAATTAATATTTTGCACTGCTGTTTTAGCTCAGAATGATACCTTTTTACAGTCATAGTAGCCCAAGAAGGAAAATTCCATTGAGCAGAAAAGGGTGCAGAAGCTGAAAATGTTGCTCTCTCAGCAATTCTGTCCAGTGTGAGAGACAGTTAAATTAGAAATGAACAATTTCACCTCTTTTATAGTTTTAGCAGCATAACCAAATTGAGATGGTGAGCATAATATGCACAAATATTGCAAGAGGCTGTCTTACAATTGCCCTTATGATCTGAATAACTGTGGCTATGTTAGGCTAATGAGTTTATTTTTATCAACATTCCACTCTTTTTGAAATGATGACATCAACTAAACACTTAGCAGTCTTATCAGAAGACACATAAGAAACCTAGCACCACCCTGTTGATGTACAATCATACTAAATTGAGATTTTACTGAAACATTTCTAGGTCCATCAGCTTGGGCAGAAACAAATTCTCCTCATATACATTCCTGCACAGTGAGAGTCACACATGAATTATATCATTTTGTATATCACTAGACGCCTGAAAACATTCACGTTCTCATCATTCTAAAAGCTCTCATGAAAAACTCTTTCTAAAACAGTAAATCAAGAGTAGCCAAGTAGTTTCCTTTAATAAATGAACTTTGGCTTTCTCTATGACCCCTAAATGGTAATTCTTCCATGTCTAAATAGCAATCTTCCTACAATTGGTTCTTTTTACTTTCTTTAGCATGTACATAGTAGGTAGCAAAAATATTGTGTTCCACCCAAAAATTTGATACCATATTTCATCAGAATTACAAGTTTCGAGGACTCCTGAATAAATAACTAAAAAAGGGTATTTTTAGAAAAAGATCCATGTGTGCACATGTGTGTGGGTAGGGGCCAGCATAACTCAAAAACAAAAAGTCTGTTTAATATCAAACTTGGTATTTAAATTTAGTATCATTCAAGGATGCTACACAAAGATTTTCAAGAAATTCCCCCACCCCAACTATATGGAACATTTTTTTAAATTTTTTATATTGTCAAAAATGGCTCAACAATTTTGATTAACCTCTTCAGTCCTGAATTAATGTGTGTTATGAAAAACAAAACATGTTTGAAAGCAATTTTATGATTAAAGTGGCCAATGAAATATTATCCAACAATTTATTTGAAAGAAAGTTGTATGCAAAATACAAAAATTGTAATATGCATAATTATGCACATATCTTCCCAAATTTAGTAAAGTTACTTCAAGGATAAGAGCACAGTTTTTGTTATAAGATTGTCGAATTTTAGTGATGTTTGAACAATTTAGACTTCACACCTTTAACATTCTTGCCTTTGACATATAATAAATCATAATATAAAAATACTAATTTATTTTACTACTAGTACATATGCACTTATAAAACCTGAACATTGTAACATACATTTGAAAAAATGTTTACAAACCCTCCATAATCCTGCCAGAACAATAAAGCTGGTAAAACAATTCTGAATTTTTTTGTACATAAATGAACCACGCATTCATCACAATAGAAGTGCGTCTTTTGATTGCACAATCTATTCTTGCATCGCTTTCCTTCCTTATTGCCCACTAACTATAGCATATGGTCAACCAGGTCTTGCCGTACTTCAGGAATTGGTCTATATTCTTCTATTGCACACTTCGGGTTGCTTGCAAATTGATTGAACTGGGTCTTCCTTGCTTCCTGAACACTGTTTTTCAGCCATCACTAATGACTCTGCTAGACACATTCAAAAATTCCTCAAATCCAGAACCTCCTTTTTTGGAACCTTTTGCTTATGTTCCAGCCCGCTGCATACAATTGGCCCAACAGAATGGAATATCAGTCTTAGTATTCACTTTATTGACTAGAGAGAAATCAGCTGATCAAGTAAGTTGCTCCCTCATTGTGTGATTGTATATTTGAACAATCTCAGGTGATGATACTTTTATATACATTTTGTTTGCCCTGTCCCACTTTTCCAGCTCATCACAATCTCCCACAAAATTTGAAGCATGGCCAAATAACTCTTCTGAAGATTGTTAAGCAAAAGAAAGGAATGGCAGAGAACACACATTTAAGTCTCTAAATGTCAAAGATAGAAATGAATTGCTTACTAGAATGCACAGAAGAGATGAAGAGTTATTTACCTCGATTCTGCTTCCCTCTTATCCTAAGTTCATATATGACTATAGAGAGACAGATATCATCACATGCTGGAGTACAAGTCCTAATTTCCACAATAAGGGAACAATTTTTTACCACAGTGTAAAAAGTTATTTCTGGATGCATCTGGCACAGGGATATCAAGGAAAAGGAATTATCACAAAGGTTGCACCTTTGCCAGAAGAGTGCCTGATGTTTCAGTTTTTGAAATAACAGGAGTGAACCTGGCTGGTCTATTCCATCTGTGCAGAGGTGAAAAAGGATGGATTGTGGTATACACTTTGAATTGGTCCAGACATTGTCAACTTTATGTTTTCTTCAAGCATTGAGAAGATTTATTGCTTGAAAAGGAAGACCAGCTACAGTTTACAGTAACAATGGTAGTTATTTTGTAGATACAATTTATTTGGCCAACAATGAGCAAGAAAACAACTAATATAAGAACTGAATGGAAAGTCAATCCTCCTACGCAGCAGTCTGGTGTAGTGGATTTGGGAACATATAGTCCAAATGCTTTTAATGTCCTTTAACTCTGTTGATCATGTGGACAATGAATGAAATTGGTGAAATGATGCTCAAATGATCTTGGGATCCATAGAGCTTCAAGTTACTCAACATTCATCTTCTCAGGATAAGGGAAAACCCCCAAAATATCAGTTGACTCACTCTAAAGTGAGATTTGAACTCGTAATTTCTTGAATGTGAGGCAGACATGCTACCCCCACACTAATGAGGCTAATCCAAATGTTGAAATAATTATTGCCTAAGTACTTGGGCATGCATCTTTAGGCTATGAAGAGATGTTGACAGTATTGGCGGTTGTGAGGCAACTATAAACTCATGACATTGACTTACCTGTCTGAAGATCCAGAGGACCTGCTATGTTTTTGCAGGATATCCCAAGGGTGGAAATATCTGATATTGACTTCATTGGTAAAGCAATATAAGGAAAAGATTTTAACATGTGCAGCTACTTAGAAAACAACTATGTAAAAGGTTCAGGTCAGAATATCTCAAATTTTAAAATAAAAATGACTATTGTCCTTGTTGGAAACAACAGCACTTGAAGGATTGACTGGTCTATGGGAAAGGTAGTAGAAGTGTATCCTGGAAAGGATATCCAGTGGTCCAAGTATAGATAAATTGGTAAATTGAAATGACCCATCTAGAATATATACCCTTAAGAGGCACAGCCGATTCCTAAAGAAAAGCATGGTGTAGTGGAGGACGCAGCATTCCCAGTGAAACCTGAATGCTGGGCAAGCATTTGTTACCCTTTTTAAAAAAATTTAAATGGCATGTTATTTATAGACGCTCTTTAACTACTGTGGTTCTCAGCGTCCCATTCTAAATTGGGCATGAAAGACCGCTTAATTTTGCTCAAAGGCCTCTCTATCAAGCTTGAGGGACCAAAGGCTTTACTTCCCTTCCAAAGGAAGCCATGCCAAGGATTTTTATGCCCGAAAAAAATCCATCGTCCTCCACCGGGTTTGAACGCACAACCTTGAGTATATGAAGTTAGCCCTTTTTATACCTGTTGGTCACATGATTGAAAATTTCCTTGCACACAGTACACTGCAAGAGTTCACAAACTCGCTCTGGTGTAATAATGTAGGCTTCAACATCAAAGGACCTTCCAACAGAACATGTGTCCACTCACACCGCTGCATTGTCAAAAGAACTTGCTGCTAGCACAGATAAATGGAAACGGCGTGTTATTTATGGACGCTCTTTAACTGCTGTGGTTCTCAGCATCCCATTCCAAATTGGGCGTGAAAGACCACTTAATTTTGCTATCAGGCTTGAGGTTCTTTTATGTGCCGTAAATCTACGACACGGTACCAACAGCTTTACTTCCCTTCCGAAGGAAGCCTTGCTAAGGATTTTTACACCCAAAAAAATCCATCATCCTCCGCTGCGTTAGATCCCTCAACCTTGGGTATATGAAGCTAGCATGGTAACCACTACACCACGGAGGGCGACACTAGCACAGATGTCCATTAATGCACTGTATTAAAGATACTTACATGACAAATAAAATGTATATCTTGAATTCTGAGGATAGTCTCTGAAGACCTCTTCGCTCTAGATGAATTTTACATAGCTTGTGAACCTTAAGAGATAGACAAGAAGTTACTACACAAAAAATATAAATCTTATTAAAACACACAATTTATGTCGCATATATAACTTTTTTGTAGAGTTAACTATTTCCAAGATATTCCTTGTTATTGGTTTCAATTTTAAGTACTTAAATTTTTCCCTTTTGTTTTACTCCTGGCATGCAAAGAGTTCAAACATTCACATTGCAACCAGCTTTTAAAAGATTTGACTAACACTTTAGCCTAGTGTATGGGCTTTGAATTAGAAACAACTCCTCTGTAGGTTATGTTGGGTTTAAATCATTTTATTTCCCACTCACACCCATACCCATACCCCCACCTCCACCTAAAAATGCTTTTCTTGGATTCAGGGGGTCCTAAAACAGTATTTCGCGTGAAATCTTGGTATCAAATTTTTGGGTGCATTATAATATGTACCTTCTCTGTACACTATGTACATAATATGTATAGAGAAAGTAAAAAGAAATTTGGCATTCCATAGCTACAGATGTCTGAACCAATGTTAAGAAGTGGGTAACAGTATGCTGTCTTGCATTAATCATAGTCGGGCAAATGCACAATATGCGAGAGTACATAAGTGCAGCACAATATTACATATATGCAGAGTCAGTAGCACCTTGCTAACACTGTAAGGAACAGGAGAACATCGCAAAGGTTGGATTAAATTGGGATACAATAATTTTGATCACCAGGATGGGGTCCCAGCAATGAGAGGGGAACAAATAGGGTTTATAGCTCTTTAAGTGCAAAAATCTAGGCAAAACATTACAAGGAATCCACATACCAAGAAGCACTCTGTGTCAGATTGACTAAATTAGGTGGTGCTATGCAGGTTGCTGAAAAAAAAAATAAAATGAAATGCTGTGTTACTTATAGATGCTCTTTAACTACTGTAGTTCTCAACGTCCCATTCTAAATTGGGCATGAAAGACCACTTCATTTTGCTCAGAGACCTCTCTATCAGGCTTGAGGTTCTTTTACACCTGAAAAAATCCATCGTCCTCCACCGGGTTTGAACCTGCGACCTTGGGTATATGAAGTTAGCATGGTAACCATTACACCATGGAGGGCGACATGAGGTTGCTATCTGTACTGTAAATTATGTGAAGACACACACCAGGGATAATACAGAAATACATATGGCCAGCTGCAACACCTCACTCTATCAAAAAAGTATTTTATACTCTGGCATTAAACTTTACAATAATTTACTGAGTCATATCAAGGCTAAAATCCAGTCTCAAGGCACATCTAATTAACCACTCCTTTTATTCTATCAATGATTACCTTGAACTGAATGTATGTCACGAATCATAGTATTTAGCATGTAAAGACTATTGTATATATTGCAAAAACCTATGACTGTTTATGTTTATAGCTTGACATGTCCAATAGTGATTGTACATTGTACCAAACCACTTTAACGGATGAATAAAAACTAACTTACTAACTCATGGGCTGACACATAGCCTGTTCCAACAGTTCTTCATTGCATTAACATCCTGTACCATAATGAGGCATGTTGACATAGCACAAGTAAAGTGATGAAACAATTTTTTTTTAATTAGAGACCTGCAAATATTCAATTCCTAAACATATCATAGAAAATTAACATAAATTAAGAGAATGTGGCCTGATTGCAACCTTGTGTTTTTTGGATGTCACTGATCATCTTAATAATTTAAACATCAGTATGTACAGTGAAAAAAATTTAATTTTTGAGACGGCCAAAAAATGAAAGCTTTAAAAAAAAAAAATTGCATTTAGGGAAAATCAACTTGCATCAAAATATATATACTTCAGTTTGAGGAATATGTGAAATTAAGAATACCTTTTTGAAACAATTTATAATATTGCATCCTGTCTCCACTGATTGAAGTATTTATAAGGTCATTCACAGTTTCAATTGAAAATGCTTCATACTGTGAAGATCATAGTAGTGTTTATGTGGCATAGATAGTTTTGTTAAGTTGGCAGTAATGTGAGGGCTAGAGAGGGGGAAATAATATGGCCAATCTTAACATCAATGTATGTTGATTCTTTCTCTTTTGTGTAGAGACCTTCGAGGAGGAAGCATGCTAAGCTAGTTATATTTGTTATATTTATTTATTTATTTATTTATGCTAAGCATTATACAGGTGAATATGATCGGTGTTCAGCCCTGGCTCTTTACCGGTCATACTCATATTTTACAATAGTTTATTAATTCTAGTTTATTGCATCATTTTGTCTATTTACTGTCCATATCCATTTATTTTTCACTTTGCATAAGAATTGTCCAATCTTCTTACTATCTTTTTGAAACATTTCAACTACTACTACATTTCTATCTATTTTAAACCATTTCTTATTAATATACTTTTTTCTCCAAATTTCAGTTCCTTTACATTTAAATAAAATGTGTTCTATATCTTCATTTCCGCCACATATAGGACATTGATTTTGTGGAATACCTTTCCTTAGACCTTTTAATCTCCATACTCCTGCTTTCAGCCATGCAATACCTTCTCGCTCCTCTTTATTTGTCACATCAATGTACTTTTCCCTTCCCCATGAGACTTTCATTGGTATATAGAAAACTAAAGATCTCTTTTCAGTTATTTCACTAAATATTTTTTGTATTTCTATATCCTCAAATCTTTTCCTTGCCAACTTCCAGAAGTTATTCACATTATTTTCTCTTCTTCTCCACATTTCCCCTAACCCACTACTTTCCAGGTTATTTCGAAGACAGTCTACCCATCCCTTATTCTTTAAACTTTTCTCTTGATATACTAAACACTGTTTTAACAAATTCCTTTCTTCCAATTTCAATATCCTATGCCAAAATTTCAATGCCCTTTCCATAATCTTTCCCTTACTTGCCACTCTACCCAGCTCTATTTGTGCTACCTGCCTAACAGTTGCATTTGGTAACCCCAGTATTTCTTTGCAAAATTTCCTATGCACCTCATCTATGCCTTCCCATCCTCCTTCTAATCCCCATACTTCTATCCCATATAGCATTTTTGCCTCAACCACCATATTGTACACTTTTTCTAACCATCTAATATTTATATTAGGTGCTTTGTATTTGCAACTTCTAATAGCTGATAAAGCTCCTTTTCCTTTTGCCAATGCAAATTTCTTTTGCTTTTCCCAATTGCCACCACTATCAATTTTAACTCCTAGATAAATACATTCTCTCACTACCCTGTACTCCTTTTCATTCTCATTCTTCCATTTTTCATATTTGCTCAATTTTCCCCCTTTTTTGAACACTACAATCTGCGTCTTGTCCTGGTTCACTTTTAAACTCCACTCTTTACAGTAATTATTTAATGTTTGCAAGGATTGTTTCAAGCCATTCACTGTAATTGCACCTATAACTAGATCATCTGCAAACAGTAATCCTGGAATCTGAATATTATTAATTACTGGCATCGAGTTATTATTTCTCCCAATTTCTGTTAATACATCATCTATATATAAATTGAATAGGACTGGACTTAACTTACATCCCTGTCTAAGGCCTTTCTCTTGTTGGATTTCTCTTGTTACAACCCCTTCCTCCACTCTTATACAAAAAGTATTTTCCTTATATAATGCTCTAAGGGTGTCCACCATTTGTTTACTCACTCCTTTAGTCAACAACTTATGCCACAGCAATTGAAGCTCTATCCTATCGTATGCTTTCTCTAAATCCACAAAAGCCATATATAACTTTCCTCTTTTGTCTTTCAAGTATTTATCTACCAGTGTTTTTATAATAAATAAGTTATCAACTGTCCTCCTCCCTTTTCTAAAGCCCATCTGAAGTTCCGAGAGGATATCATATTCTTCAACCCATGTTTGTATCCTGCTTGCCATAATACCAGTAAAAATTTTTCCTACATTTGATAATAATGCAATGCCTCTATAGTTGTTTGGTTTGTCAACACTACCCTTGCCTTTGTATATTGGATGTATGATTGCTTTCCTCCACTTATCTGGTATATACCCCTTCACCTTAATTGTGTTAAATAAGTCTACTAAAACCTTAACTCTGTTTATTTCAGTGCACCATTCCTTAAGGAACTCTGGAGGGATTCCATCTATTCCCGTTGCTTTATTTCTTTTCATTATTTTCACCTGTTGGATTATTTCTTCACTTCTTATTATATCATCGAGTATATCTACATAGTTATTACCTATTTCCCAATTTCCTATCTCATTTTTACTCTTTTTTTCCCCATACAAATTTTTAAAATATTCCATCCATTCTCCTGGTTTTATACTTGGTTTTGTTACATATTTATTATACATTGATTTCATAACCTTCCATATCTCATTTGCATTATTTTCATTTAGAATTCGTATCAAATTACTTTCATATTTTTTCATCCAGCTTGTTTTCTTTTGTTCCAGTAATAAATTATATAAATCCCTCCCTTGCATATACTCTTTCTTTAATTCTATGTTTCCTAATTCCCTCCACTTTATGAGCAGCTGTTTGACTTGTCTTTTAGTTACTCTACATTCTTCATCAAACCAGCCCTCATCTCTTTTGTAAACCTTCTTTCTCATTTTCATTTCCTCCCCAGCCCTTAGCATAATGATATTTAAGATATCCATAGCACTTTCAATTTCTTGTTCCTTTATCATAAAACTTATTCCACACTGACATATCTGGCCATAATTAGAGTTTAGTGTCTGCCTAAATTTATTGCAATACTCTTCCTTCCATTTGTATCTACTGTATTCTTCTATGTTGCACTTTTCCTCCCTTAAATTATAGACTATTTGCTCTGTGCATGTTTTTATGTCTACTATCAATGGAAAATGCCCACTGTTGGAACTTAAATTTAGTATCTTAAAATTACTTAAAATATACCCCATATTAATTGGCCATAATACATAATCAATCACACTTTGACCATTATTACTAACATACGTATATTCTCCATTCACATCTTCTCCATATTTCCCATTCAAAATATCAAAGGCATTCAATTCACAGAATTCTATAAATTTCATATAGCCTTTGTCAACTATCTTATCTTTGCTGTATCTAATTTTCTCAGGTTTCTCTAATGTATCATTGCTCATCCACCTATTCCCTCCAATAACATCATTTTCGCCAATCCTAATATTAAAGTCTCCCATTAATATAATCTCAGAATTACCATATCTCTCCTTTAAATGTTCTATTTCTATCTCTAGGTGTTTAAGGAGGTCCGGATTATGAAAGCGCGAAGGAAGAGGGGGATTGTATACTATGCCTATACATATAACATTTTCAACTATTTGTTTCTCCTCTAATACAATCCATAGTATTTCTTTTCTCCTTGACCAAGTTTCTTTAACTCCTTTACTTAACGTTTTCTTTACAAAAAAGCCTATGCCTCCAGATGCCCTCCCCTTTCTTGCTACCTTATCTCCTTTTATCCCTACAAAATCAAAATCCTTTACGTAAACCTGGTCCTCTTTTAGCCATGTTTCAGCTACCGCGAGATAATCAAGTTTTGTCAATAATTGATTTAAACTCCCCGCATATATTTTGTTTTTAACTCCCTCACAATTCCAGAATCCAAGCCTCCTTATATTCTCCCTTCCCTATTGTGAGCCTAATCTAAATCTAAATGTTTCTAGAGTCCTTTTACTCCTTAATTGTATCCCTTCTCGGGAAGAAATAGTTTTATTTCTATCTAAAACTAGCACGCTGCCATGTTCAGATGATATGATGTTGTCTTCTTCCCCTTCTGTATTTTCCCCGCTACTCTGTTGCCACGCCTTCTTTCCCTTCGCAGCCAAATTACGTGCGGCTATTACTTCCCCTCTTCTCGGTGACACTATTTTCCTAGGTGACGTCACTCTGGTGGCTCCTCCTCCTGTTGCTTCCTCTGTTGACGTCATTTCTTCGTCAGCTGTTATTTCTCTCGTAGGCAAGTTGGATGACGTCCTATCTGCGTATGCCGTCCTCATATCCATGCTGACAGGTAGATTTCGGTTCCAACACACACTTTCACTGTCTTCACCCACATCCATTCCTTTTTGTTTGGACTTTGATCTTCCTGTTGTGCTTCCTAAAGTTGGCGTTGACATTTGCTGAGTAATTTCCTCTGTGCCTGATTGGGGTTCTCTTAGCTCCTTCTTGTCCAGATGCGATGTCTTTTCTCCGTCAATCCACAATTGGAAATTTCTAATATAAGCTCTTCTTCCCTGGGCTCTTGCTTCTTTCATTTTTTGTACCAAATTTCTTTGCAGAGCTCTCTTCTTAGGTGATAAATCTTTATTAATAAAAATGTCTGTTCCTTTTAATTTCTTGGCTCTTTTAAGTACTTCATGTACTAATTGGGCTGTTGCAAATTTCACTATAATTGTTCTCTTGCCAAGTTGTCTTCCAACTCGATAAGCTTCAATAATTTCCCATCTGTACAATTCCAAATTCAGCTTTTCCTTCGTTATTTCTAATATTTCTTCTGCTGGCCATTTATACCTTCTTTCCTTAACTCCTGTGAACACTAAATTAAATCTTCTCTCCCTTTCTTCCAATCTTTCCATTCTTTCCTTAACCATTTCAACTTCCCTTCTTGCTTCCTGCACCTCAACTCTAACATCTTCTTTGATATCTGTTGCCATCTTTTCCAATTGTTTACCTATTCGTTGTTCCATACCTTCTATTTTGTTCATTTTCTCAGTCAGGTTTTCCAGCATTGTTATTATATCTGCAGGGCCGGGGTTTACCTCAATTCCTCCAATCACTGCTAAGCTAGTTACTAGGTCACATATGGTCATCTGGGGAACAAAACCTTGTAACTACAATAATTAAAAGTTTACAGGAGAAAGAAAAAACAATGTGGAATGCCAGTTGTTTAGAGTATATTGTTGTGTCACAAGTAAATGATGTCTGTAGCATCCAATAAGAAGTTGGAGCTCTTGCCAGGAGATGCAGCACCAGCACACGAGCAGAAAAGTGTTCTGAGACTGCGAGTGGAGTTACAAGTTTTTGATTCCTGGGCACCAAGGTAAAACCTGTATCATGACTGTTTGAAAGTTAACCTCTTTTATTTAGCTCAGCTTTTCCCTTTCACTGCAAGCAAGGACTTCTTTCCTCATTAAAATGTGATTCCTCTAAGCTATGCCGCCGGGCTGTAATACAGAATGTTACTAAATTACAGCATCTTAATGTAACTTTAAGCACTTTTCACATGTTGTCTATTAACAGACAAGCCCAGTCTTCATCATGAGGCACTTAAGGCACATGTATGTTTGTGAATTATTTTTTTTTCCATCATGAAGAATAATACATCTAGATTTGAACAACAACAAAAATCTCTGTAGAACTTTGCATCTCTCTGTATATCAAGCATTGGCACCTGATATATATACATACATACATTATATTTTTGCTTCAGCAGAAAGTAATAGCTAATATCCAATGTGATGCAGCATGGGAAGTGTGCAGGCAGCAACAAGTCGTTCACATATGTGCAACTGCTTTGCACATGTGCAGAATTTGTGCCTCACCCTGCATTACATCATGAGAAACAAAGAATGCAGAGTTAATGTTTCTTGAAATGTATGATAAATTATTGCAAAATTAAAATGGTTATCCAAAATGATTAACAGCACTACAGTTTCTTATAAATTGTACACATCAACCAAATCTACATGTTTTTAAGAAATTAGTTTTTGTCTACTTTTTATGGTTTGCTAATTATATAGTAAAATTACAGAAAATGTATTCCAAATGAAGAGGACTTCACAGAATTCAAAATTGGCACCTTATTTCTCAGAGAAATGTCTTAAATATAAAGGGTTACTCTGAAAGTTTTGGGAATCAGCAACAAGGAATTGTGGTAAGCCAACAGCAGTTCTTTCTAGCTTTTTGATTGAAGTTCAGATAGTAACATATGCAAGACTGAACATGCTCCAACAATGTGCAACATCAGCACTGCTGTGTATGTGCTAGCAGTTGTTGCTATGCCAGACACTAGGATGGATCTCCAGCGAGAGCATTTCTGAACTATGATTTTCTATGACTCAAAAGTCAGTTTAGGGGGGAGAATTTAGAAAAGAAAGAGATTTCCTCAAAGATGAAGAATGCTTCAACAACAATAAATGAAAATGTGGTGAAAGTAGAGTGCATGTTGTGAGAAGACGATCATTGTTGATAATATCATATTCAAGAAGCCCTGAAAATTGGATTGGGCCAATCCTTAAAGAAAATCTTTACATCAGGAAGCTCTGCAGCTGTTGGATCCCCCATTTGTCAGAATGCTATGGTACCAAGAAATGACACAACAATTTTATGGGGGAAGATCCAAAAACATATTTAACATCATAACAGGGGACAAAAGCTGGATATACCAATATGATCCCAGTAACAAGTCATCAGTCTGGGCCCTCAACAAAAGTGAGACCAGCAAGAAGGGTTGGCAAGAAAATGATTTGTTCCTTGAATATTTTTATACATATATATATATATATATATATCATTAAAAACCAATACCATGTATTTAATTTTGAATTGGCACCACAAAATATATTGTGGACGTTCATCATTAAGCACCAGGGACCGTCACACCTCAACATGGAACACCCTGTGGAAATTCAGTTGGAAACCATCGACAATGATGCCCACATGGCTTCGAAAAACCGGTCTGGAAAAATTTTATGTAAGTGATACTTAAGTGTTACAAACTCAACTCAAAAATATTCATTTAACATGTATCACTGTTCCAAAACACCCTTTCATTAAAATTATTCTTTGATCTGTTCCTTCTTCTCGGCTAGTGATCATATTGTGACAATTTCGTCTGAGGGACAAAAGACCGTCACTGCTAGATGCTAGGTACACCACAAAATATATGCCACAAGTCTTCAATGAATGAGAACAAAGTGTCCTAAAAGTGGTCTGTGTGGCATTTTGTTGCACCATAACAAAGCCTCTGCTCACACTGCACAAGAAACAACACAGTTTGTGCATCAGGGGTCAGTATTTGTCCCATTCTCCCTACAATCTAGATCTGGCCCACATGACATTTTCCTATTCCCCAAAATAAAAGAAAAAATTCTAGGTCAATGATTAAAATCACCAGAAGCTGCAGTACCTGCTAATGAAGAATGTATTTGCACTCTCTCCAAAGAAGAGTAGCATTGGGCATTTGAAAAATGTCTTGAAAGGATGAGACATTGTATATCATATAGTGGAGAATACTTTGAAATTATGCATGCTGAGATCTAAATTTTTAAAATGTTATTGCATTCATTCCCAAAACTTTCAGAGTAGCCCTCAAATGTAATTTTCAAAACTGTTAGAGCCATCATTGCTTAAACAATGTCTGACTCAAGCAAGACATTTTCTGAGTGGAATTTCCATCCTCTTCAACTATTTATCTCTCAAAATCTGCTCTTCAAACCATGTATTCCAATGAAATCTTGGGGTTTACTTTTTTGGTGGAACATAAACTTCCATTGCCTGCTAGAAAAAAATGGAAATGGCCTGTTATTTATGGATGCTCTTTAACTGCTTTGGTTCTCAGTGTCCCATTCTATATTGGGCATGAAAGATCGCTTAATTTTGCTCAGAGGCCTCTCTTATCAGGCTTGAGGTTCTTTTACCTGCCGTAAGTCTATGACACGGGACCCACAGCTTTATTTCCCTTCCGAAGGAAGCCATGCTAAGGATTTTTACGCCCGAGAAAATCCATTGTCCTCCGCCGGGTTTGAACCTGACCTTGGATATATGAAGTTAGCATGGTAACCATTACACCACAGAGGGCGACAGTGCCTGCTAGAGACAATAAAGAAGCAGTCAAAGAAAAACTGAAGATAAGGAGAGTGCTCTTACATTTAAGTGAAAAATTCTGAAGTGTTTACAATTAAGACTCAAATTTGCGAAAGATTTTATAATAATGTTTCAGTTCATTGTATATTAACATAAGAACATATTACAGTGAATATAAAAGTGTATTTCATCAATTTAACAAACAAAGGGTGACAGATGATAATGAGGTGACCATAATTAACATTTATATACATTTCTCAGAATAATTAAAATGTGATAAATAAAGACCTGTTTACAAGACAGTCTACAAAAACCGAACAACATACTTTCACTTCAGTTCTCACAGATACTGTTTTACCTGTCTCTCACTGCTCTGAGTTCATGCTCCTGATTATAAGGGTTTAGGATTCTTCAGGAAAGAATGTCATTGTCAATGTTTGCATCAATTTGCACCACAACACTTTTTGTAGAACTGCATCTGTAGTTGTCTTCAATGAACTTCCTGACCTAGTAGAGAAAGCTGTGAAAACAACATTCAAAATCTTAATTTACAACCTGTAATTAAAAACAAGTTATAATTTAATTCTTATACAGATATTTTTTACAAATCTTTACTGCTGATTATCTTGAAAGAAACACATTTTCAAGAAAATAATTTGATGTTTCTTAATTTGAAAGGAAAAACAATCACATTAGTGAGACTTTATTTAGTATACATATTTTCAAGACCATTTCATGGCCAGCTAAACCTTTTACTTTCCCTAATACATATAATAAAGTTGGGGAAGTATTTTTTTTCACCCAAAATTTCATTACTGAGATGTCATTGTAAATATGTTTTGAGGTCCCCTGAGTAAAAAAAAACTTTTAGAAAAAGGTTTATGAGTATCAGTGGACAGCATAGCTCAAAAACTAAATACCAAACTTTACAATACTAACATCATAGACAGATTGATCTACAGACACAAAATAAATAAAAGACTACATGAAATCACTGCTCTGGAAAAATTGGATAAACCATTGGTGAAATTTTGCAAATTTACTTTTCACCCAAAAGTGTTCTGCAAATTCGAAAAAATTTTAAAGACTTTAATATAAAACTGGCCCCTCAAAATAAATATAATATCTGAAACTTATTGAATCACCCTTTGAAAGATACCACACCAAACACTAAAAAATCAGGAATTTATAAAATCAGCTGCCGAGACTGCAATAAGATTTATATTAGAAAAACAAAATAAAATATGGAAACTAGAACGAAAGAATGCTTGAGAAGCATTAGGTACAAGCATGTAGACAAGTCTGCAGTAGCACATCATTTTTGGTCTAAAAATCATAACATAAAGGAAGAAAAAAAGTTGACTAAATGTATAAAGAAACCTTTGGAACTGCAAATTTGAGAAAATATCTTTACCACCAAAGACGAAGACTCCCTTATGAATTTTGAGGTCCCCACCATTGATGACATCATCTTGTTGACAAGAGTAGAGGGCAACACACAACCAGCGTCAGTCATCCCCAGAACTGAAGATAGGGTTAAAGTACCCTGAAAGCAGTCTTCCCAAACAAAGGCAAAATTGGAGCAAAAGTGTAAAAAGGGGACTCATTACATTTAAATTATGGTGCTCCACTGTCTAAAATACTTATTTTTATTTTACATATTGATATTTAAGTTTAGTATCTTCCAAGGATGGGGCCAAAGATTTTCAAGAAAATATCTCCACCTACCCTTGACATAGAAAAATTTGTGAAAATTTTGTTTTCCTCAAAAATGACTCCAATGATTTCGATTAAAATACTGTATATTAAAGCCATTTCCGTCACAAATAAAATGTATATCTTGAATTTTCTAGGAATAGCTTCTGAAGACCTATTCATTCTGGATGATTTTTGCTGAATTTTGCATAGCTGGTAAACCATAAGATATACAAAAACTAAATGCACTTCTCAATTTATATCATACACATTTTTGTTGCAGAGTTGACCGTTTTTGAGATATCCTGGTTATTGGTTTCAATTTTAAACTACTCATGTTCTCAAAACGGGTTCACTTTTGTTTCATCTCTGTTTTGTTTTTCTGGAAATACAAAGTGAATTGAACTTCAATTGTTCACATAGCATTCAACTTTTAAAAGATTTTACTATCGTTTTAGCTTAGTATATTCCCTTCTGCTTATAAAGAACTAAGTAGTCAGACCTATTGTGTTAATGTTTAACTCGTTTAGGATGATGTAGATACAAGAATAAGAATAGTTTGTTTGCAGAACAGTAGAGAAAGTCTTGTGAAAGCCAACACATCAGACTTTTTTTTAAAAAATAATGCACAACTGGCAATGAACCCTTCCATTTTATGCTTTATTTCTCCTTTTGTGCATACTTTTTAGCACAATTCCTCTTCAAAAAATTGCTTTGCCTGTTCCTCTTTTAAACATCCATCATTTTAAAATGTGTATAATCTTTAACCTCAAAGTGATAAAAACAAATGAAACTGTCCAAAAAATTGATAATCAATAATAAACATTTGAAAAATGTCTACCAAAGTTTGAAAATTTGCATGAAAACATTAACCGGAAATAAATCATAAATAGAAGGTGATAAGAATGTTTATTGTAACATTACTTTAGCTGCACATTGCAAAACCAGGTCTTGGTGGAATATCTTCCAGTTACAATTTTGCACTTTGTAGCTAGAGAGAGTCTAACAGCTGTTTTATGTCAAGACCATCTTGAAGAATTTCTGCAATGGATTTCTTCTAATATGCAGATTATGGATTTAGAATAAAATTAAAACTTGTCCTGGGGCCTTGGAAAATTTCCTGTCAACACTGAATGCTTCAATGAAATATATTTATCTCAACATTGTCACTCTGGCTACTGTTGTTATGAACCAGCCTCACTGCAGCTATAATGTCATGCCCTATTCACAATGAGAGTAAGTGCTAGACTTTGCACCCATGTTATTCAATATAGGCATTCACATAGTCACATGCTATGCTAAGCAAGAGTGCAAACTCTGAACATTTGCTTGCATTGCGTATATTCGGCCCACCTGGGTAGTGTGGTGGTGGTAGTATGTCTGCCTCACATTCAACAGATCGCAAGTTCAAATCCTGCTTAGGGTGAGTTACCTGGGTCTGGTATGACCAACTAGATTAAAGGATATTAAGCATACAAAATTAAGCAAAAATCTGCATTCTTTCCTCTATGCATTGCCTGCTGTTCAACAGCAGATGTTCTTAATATGAGATTTTACAGGCCTACTACATACATTCTGTTCTTCTATTTGGCCGTGCCACCATCTCTCATTTCCCTCAAGTAGTCACCTTCCTGAATCCTCCTTTGATTTAATGAATGTACCTACCATTTGCATCTAGATTTCTTGGCTCTCACAAATTGTAAGGCACAAAGAGATAATGCACATTGCATTAAATATGCAGCACTTTCTGCAGTCTCCATGCTTGCATTGTTTTCAATTATTGTGACATCAATCATGAGTACCAGTTGTATGTACATAATTTTTATAACCCATTTATATATTTATAAAAAAGTGAGTGAATTTTTTTATATGATATGGTTAGCTATGTTATTCAATTTGAATCCAGTGCTTGGAAGATATCCATGTAATTTGCAGATCTAGAAACCCATGCCAACTTCTTGCTTATGCTTACAACTGCATTGTGAATGGTCTTCCTTTGTGCATGCACTTATACTGCATTATGTCTGCACTTGCATCTCATTAACACAGCCTCACATTTAGCCTCTCACAGAGGCTAAAATGTAGTTTTATATGTATCCATTTGAATTATTTCCAATTACCAGAATTTTAGTGAAAATCACTTAAATTAGAAATACTTGCCTGTTTTAAAAACTGCTTGGCATTACTCAATGTTGAAGCGCCATATATTATCCTCTTACTTGTAGGACCACCAGCTTTACCCTAGAAATAAGAACAGCCATAAAAACCAATCAAAGGAGTAACTTTGAAGGTTAAAAAGTGTTATTAAATTCACATATCCTCCTTTCTATGTACAGCCATTTTGTCTGTGAAAACTTTTTTCAGCAGAGAAAATTATTCATTTTTATATTAGAAATATAAAACAATAAATAACATAGCTGCCATATTTCTGGTTCATGCTAAAATATTTGAAAGATTAACTTTGCTACATTTTTTGAAAACTAGGGCCAAATTAATAACATCCCATTTCCCAAAAGTTTGTAAATTTTTCTTCTCCTTTCCTTTTCGTTTACATATAAAAACTTTCAGATAAGTCAGGCCAAAACTTGTCAGTTTTGTGTATTAAGGACCTGAACTACAATTGGCAGAAGAACACAACAATCAATACAATTGGTGTATTCTTCTTAGTTTACCATTTAATATATTAAGTTATGTTGCAATCACTTGAGGCCCTGTGGTTTCAACCTTGTGGTTATTCAACTATCAGACCAACTTTCATCTAGAAATAACCTAAATCTCTATCCATATTAAATTATATTTCTAGCACAATTTCTAGTTCCCCATTTTTGTTTATTTGCTCAACCTTTTTCTTTTAACCTTGCCTAGATAATCTCCAAACTCTAAAATGTTGATCATATAAAATATAAACACAAAATAAAGGTTAAAATTTTGTGCTTAGCTTTCATATATAACAGTTTTTCTGCCTTATCTCTAATGGTAAATTAACCCACTTCTCAATTCTAAGTTTTGGGTTATTTCTTTAGTTTCATCACATTCCAAGATTGCGTGCCAATAGTTGTCTTGCATTCCATACATCATGCATTGCTCTATATTTAAACCTCTTCTTGATCCTTTCAATTTCACTGCCTCTATTTTGGTCCATACATATCCTTCCTTCTTCCACTTGTCACCTTTATTTACCTGTGCCTTAACATTGCACAGGGCATGCTAGATATAATCCAGATCATGATCCCAACTTTCTGAACATGTGCTCACATGTGATGAGACATGGGGTTATAAGTGCAACCCAGAAACTAAGATGCAATGTCACAGTGGCAATAACTGTCATCACAGAGGCTAAAAACATCACAGCAGGTCCACATCAAATTTAAGTTCACGTTAATTTTCTTTTTTTTTAACTACTACGGTAAGGTGTATCATGAGTATGCACCACAATGCCAAACCATCAGAAAGGATTTCTACATAATTTCTACATTTTCCTATGTGATGTTGTGCAGTGACAATCATCAGATCTGTGGGCAGCAAAAATTTGGCAGTTCCATCATAATGCACCAACCCATTCTGCACATTTGATTCGCCAAACACAACATTCCTGTGGTTCCCTTCAACTGACATGACTCAGGATGACTTTTGGCTATTTCCCAAACAGAAAATGTCACTGAAAGAGATCTGATTTGAGTCAAGAGAAGACATGTGGAATGTGATGGTCTAGCTACTCTAAACAATGTGTTCCAGAAGTGTTTCTGAGCACTGGGAAATGAAATGGCGTTTTATTTATGGATGCTCTTTAACTTCTGTGGTTCTCAGCATCCCATTCTACACTGGGCGCGAAAGACCGCTTAATTTTGCTCAGAGGCCTCTCTATCTGGTTTGAGGTTCTTTTACATGCCGTAAATCTACGACATGAGACCCATGGCTTTACTTCCCTTCTGAAGGAAGCTATGCTAAGGATTTTTACACCTGAAAAAATCCATCATCCTCTGCCAGGCTTGAACCCACAACCTTGGGTATATGAAGTTAGCATGGTAACCATTACACCACGGAGGGCGACCCGAGCACTGAGAGAAGAATATCATCACCAAGGAGACTACTTTGAAGCAGATTAATATTTCAGATCTCCAAATCAATAAATGTATTTTTGTTGAACAAGCGTTAAATACATTTTGAGCACACCTTGTATTTCTTGATATTGTATTACTAGCCCATTCTTAGTTATAATTTGTTAGTAAATATACAAAAAAAATACATCTGCACATTCACTGACCTTCTTTACTCCTCTACCTTAACAAAACACTGGCAATGATCTGGCTTGCCTGCTGATGCCAACATAATATTTCTGAAGCAGACAATATAAGCACCACTCCAAAAATTTTAACAATTTTATATTTTGCCCTGGTTTTCTGTCCAAAAATGGCGTGACATTTGTGTATTTGCTTTAGTTTTAAGTATCTCTGGTGTTCCTTTAATCTGATTTCCAAGTTTCACTTTGTTTTGCCTATGTAATATTCCCCACAGTCTTCACAACTTATCTGGTAGATTCCGGATTTTAATGTGCTCTGAATTGTATTTAAGAGGTTTATTTAGAATGTTCTTCAGGCTGAGTTTCTTTTGTGAAGAGTCTTACAATGAAGATTCATCCAAATTTTCTAAAGGGCCAAGGGTGGTAGGTGAATTTTTTGTATTTCTAGTTTGTGTTTGATAGTGGGGTTTATTTGTAGTTGACGAAATTTCCTTGAGTTTTTCTTTCTTTTTTAGAATTTTCTTTACGAGATCAGAGTTAAATCCATTTTTCACTGCTATTTCTAATATAAGTTTTTGTTCTTTTTGAAACTCCTCCTTGCTCAACGGGACACTATGTTAACGGTGAATCAAAATCCTGAGGACATTTGTCAGATATTTGTCCCATAATCCCTACCGTCCAGATGCAACTTCTTTCTTACCAAAAAGAAAGAAAGAAATTTAAGACCAGTGATTTGAGTCACTTAAAGCCACAGTAGCTGCTTGCGAAGAATGGTATTCAGCATTTGGAAACTTGAAAGGATGAGACTGTACAGAATGCAATGGAAAATGTTTTAAAAAGGTGCAATGATCAGATCTAAATGTTTAGTATTTTATTCTTTCACTCTCAAAGTTTTTGGAATTGCCCTCACAATAGGCCTGATAAGGAGACTTTTTACTGAAGAATGGTATGTTATGTGAGAAATGCAAAACTTACCTTTGTATAATCTACAAGATTTTGATACTCAATATAGTTTCCACCACCAACTATGAATACTATAGCTTCCTGGAAAGGAGTTCGACTGCGAGGAATCTGTGAGCTGTCAGCAACTCGTAGCAATTTTGGATCAAAATATCTATAATCTTCTGTCTCTTGTGAGGATTTCATCTCCATCAAATCATCAACAATTCTTGTCACCGGAAGATTCTATATTTGTTCAAAAATGCACACAAAATCATAATATAGCAAACATAATGTATAAATTTGAACCAGCAGAGCAAATAGTGGATTTAGTTTTGATTTACATGCACTTATAGGTAAATTTATCAGAATTAATTCTTATGTTTTTACTTACATGTTTTTTTACTACCAAGTTTTTAACTCCTTCCATGACAAAAGATGAACCTTGTGAAACGAGCTTAGAGAACATGCTCACTGTCTTGGTTCCTCCACCAACATACTGATTGGGTGTTGCCACTATTTTAGCATACGCTCTAGGGAAGAAAACATAATATATAAAAAAATGTGTTACTTTCAAATAACTTTCTCTAGCCTATATTGTCTATTTTTTATTATCTCTTTTCTTTTAACTATTTTACTTAGGATTTTTTTAAAATTTACTTCATTTTAACTGAAATAAACATTTGTGGTAATATTTTTTTTATCCAACTCCTGTACTACATACAGCTTGTGTAAAATACAATTAAATTAACACTAATTGATCTAATAGTTGACTAAACTATGGGACTAATGGCATTGTAAATATATCATCTCATAATAATTTAAGATCAGCAATATGCCTGGTAATGAGAGGGAGAAACTTAAAACTTGGCCAAGACTTACTTCCTGTTACCAGAACCTGGGAAGACTTCCTGTCATTGTGAACACTCCCACTGAAATCCATGTATTTCAACTTTGTTATTCACTTCTGATTATCATTACCAGTTGTGAACCAGCCTTTAAAGTATTTGAATCTAAATTGTTAGAGCTAATTTTAATATATATATATATATAAAACACACATGTGCTTGTGTATTTATAAAAATGCTTTTTTATTTACAGAAACTCAAAATGCATATTTCTGGTGAATTTTCTAAGTGGAATGGGGTGGGATGAGGTGAGGTGGGGCATGGGGTGGGGTGTGGTAATATGTATGCATTTGTTTTCTACAATTGAGCATTGCCCACTGGCAGAATTAAAATGTACAAAAATCACCTACAATAATAAGGTAATGTAGAGAAAGTGAAAATGTACACAATTGCTAGTATTGTAATCGGTACTTACTTCCAGCGTTTGATATATGCCAGTGGCTGCAAGTCACAACCAGCATTCTGAAGTGCTGTAGCATATCGGTCAAATTCAGTCTGTAACAGCATGTTGTTACTATACATTAATGATATAGAAATTATATTCTTTTCTGATTGAACAACAACTGTGATTAGATAGAGTATTCAGATAAAAAGCTCAATTTTATTTTCTCTACCATGCACACACATACATAGTACCTAGAGAAAGTATTGCATTGAAACCTGATATGAGATTTTTACTTTCTCTAGACCGCATGTACAATGTACATAGTGGATAGAGAAGGTATTTTATTCCACCCAAAAATTTTATGTCGATATTCCACCAGAAATATATGTTTCAAGGTCCCCTGAGTCCGAAAAAAAAAAGTTTTAGAAAGAGGTCTGTGTGTGTGTCTTTTGTCAGCATAGCTCAAAAAAGAAAAGACCATTAAAAACCAAATTTGGTATTTAAGCATCTTCCAAGAATTGCCCTTCGTGGTATAATGGTTACAATGCTAACCTCATATACCCAAGGTCGCGGGTTCAAACCCGGCAGAGGACAATGGATTTTTTCGGGCGTGAAAATCCTTAGCATGGCTTTTACGACACATAAAAGAACCTCAAGACTAATAAAGAGGCCTCTGAGCAAAATTAAGCGGCCTTTCATGCCCAGTAGAGAATGGCACGCTGAGAACCACAGCAGTTAAACAGCATTCATTAATAAAAATGCCATTTCATTTTTTCCAAGAATGGAATGTGAAGATTTTCAAGAAAATCCCCCCACCCCAAACTGCCCTATGCATGGAAAACATTTTGAAAATTTTATCTCAAAAATAGCTGTAATGGTTTTGATTAAAATACTGTGAATTAAAGATATTTACATCACAAATAATATGTAAATTTTGAATTTTCAGGCATAGCCTCTGAAGACCTCTTTATTCTGTATGACTTTTGCATAACAGTTAAACTTTAAGAGAAAGACATAAACTTACTCCACAAAATATGTAGATCTTGTTAAAATACATCATTTATGTTATATACGCTTTTTATGTAGAGCTGACCATTTCTGAGATATTCCTCATTATTGGTTTCCTTTTTACTTTTCTCAAACAGGAAGTGATGTTTCGATTCACCTCTCTTTTACTGCAGGCCATGCAAAACAAACCAAACTTTAGTTGTTTCACATAAGACCAGGTTTTAAAACATATGACTATCAATTTCTCTTATGTCCATTCTACTTCCAAGCGGGCAAGTATTGTTTACCTAGATTAGCATGTCGTAGATAAAAGAATAATCTTTTGAACGGAAAACTTTTTATGTAACAGCTACTAGAAAAAGTCATATGAATTGAACACATCAGATTTTTTGATGGAACAAATACCTTCTCTACATACTATGCACATTATATATATATATATATATATGTGCAAGATAAAATAAGAGTCACAGGGAGCAAGCTGAGGCTATAAGGCAAATGCAGTAACAGAAAATATTGAATTTAGTCAAAAGATCCATGACTTGATTTGCAACATAAGGCTTTACACTGTCATGAAGTTGAGGTCACTTCTTTTCAATTGTTCCTTAACTTAGCCAATACTGATGTTTAGTTGATGCTGTAACAGTAGCGTGAAAAACTGACAAACTGTATATATCTGAATGCAAGATGACGCCCATTTTTCAGAACTTAATTTTGAAATTAGGTATCATCTATATAAGACATGTTTAAAAGACATAGGTATACCTTCTGTCAAGAAAGTACCGGGAATCGATCATTTAAAAAACCTGTTTAAAAGGGGATTCAAAATTATTGTTGTCGCTAAGTTGGTACAACTTTCCTGTATACCCACACAGAGTTTGATCGTCATCTGTCATCTAGTTTGTTTACAGTATGGCATTTTGTTACTTCATCTCAAAGGTGATTTGCGATTTTATGAGGGATACAAATATTGAACAAAGAATCTGTCTCAAATTTTGCATTGCAAATGGTATTTCGTGTGCCGAATCGCTCAAAATGTTACAGAGGGCTTACGGTGAATTGACTTTATCAAAAGCACATGCATATGAGTGGTACAGTGCATTCAAAAGTGGTCGAGATATGGTGGAAGATTTGCCTCGCTCTGGTCGGCCATCAACGGTTTCAACTGAACTGAACATCGCTAAAGTGAAGAAAATGGTGTCTGTAGACCATCATTTAGGTCTGAGAGAGATTGCCACTGAACTTTCTGTGTCTCAGAATCTCATCGATTCGTACCATTTTAAACAACTGTTTGGGCATGACACGTATTGCAGTTCGGTTAGTTCCGAAAGACTTGAATTTTCTACAAAAACTCAATCGCATAAGGATTGCTGAAGCCATGCTAGAACGAGCCAGTTCCGACCCCACATTCATGAAACACATTGTAACTGGTGATGAGACATGGGTTTATGAGTTTGACACTCAAACCAGTCAACAAGCTTCCGAATGACACCTTCCATCTCAACCGAAACCTAAAAGGGCACATCAAACTTGATCAAAACTGAAGGTCATGTTGACAGCTTTTTTTTCGATTATCAGTGTCATGCACTCAAGAGTTCTTGCCAGAAGGTCAGATGGTAAATAAAGAATATTATCTGAGCGTTATGCAGCGTTTGAGAGAACAAATATGACAAAAAAGGCCAGATTTGTGGAACGACAACTCATGGATTCTACACCACGATAACGCACCAGCTCACAAGGCTATTATTGTGAACGAATTTCTGGCCAAAAACTCAAGAAATTTCATCGAACAACCACCATATTCACCTGATCTGGCTCCTGCAGATTTCTTTCTCTTTCCAAAACTTAAGTTCTTCGAAGCACCCATTTTCAGACGATAGAAGACATAAAGGAAAATTTGCGGCAATTGACATCGATTCCTAAAGGTGCCTACAAAAAATGTTTTGATGATTGGATTATTTGTTGGCATAAATGTATAATTTCAGAAGGGGGTTACTTTGAAGGCAATAAAATAAAATTAGATGAATAATTCATTTTTTGTGTTTTATTGGCAAATTCCCGGTACTTTCTTGACGCAGTAGAATAACAAGAAGATTTTTAAAATGAATTTAAAGGTTTGCCATATATTTTAAACAGACTAATGGACACTTAAGTTAATTATGCACTATTACATACATTTCCTTCTGAACAAGAGGACTTTGCAACCTATTCCTAGAAAATTCAGGATATACATTACATTTGTCATGTAAACATCTTTGACATGTGATATTTGAGTAATAAAGTTAGTCATTTTTCAAAAAATGTCATATAATGGGTCGTTTGGGGTGGGAGATATTTGTAAAAGAAATCTTTATATCATATCTGTAGAAGACATTTTGTTTTTGAGTTATGCTGTTTTCTCTTGAATACACACAGAACGCTTTTTCTAAAATGTTTTATTCAGGGACCTTGAAATATCTATTTCCAATGAAATATAGGTATCAATTCTTTTATGATGTGCAATACTTTCTCTACCAACTCACCTCAGACATGGAGTGTGTGCAGATACAATAAATAATAAATAATCTCATTTTATCATCTGGGTTGCCTGCATCAGCATCTGTAAGCAGCTCCATTAGATTTTTGTCTAAGTTGGCTACTTTGCTCATGATTTTCTCCTCAAATTCAAATAAAGTATCCAACCTTCGGGTCTTGATGCAATTTAAAATTGCTGAAACATAAACATAAAAACATAATGGTTATCCTATTTTGTTGCTGTTTTATTTTAAATAAAGGGATAACATTTTTCTTGATTTACTTGTTCACTATTAACATCATCACTAGCTCACTTATAACTAGAATAACTAATGAAGCAAAGAGAACTTAAGTTTTGAAGAAAGAGAATATAGTCTGCTGGCCAAATTTTCTAAACAGTTTGGCATTAAAAAGGGCTTGTTGGAAGACATAGCAGTAGCTGCAGTCAAAGGATCTCTTGCAATCTTTTAAGATCACCTTTATAGTAGAAAACTCTTCCTACTCATATACACTTAATTATATAGATGTTCCTTCTTTTGTTAAAATTCCCTGTTGTATGCACTTTTTAAATATGTTGCATGTGTAATATCTAGATTCAGTATGCTTTTGTTTATATTCTTAAACTGTTGAGTTTGCTTAGTCTACAATGGTTACCCCAAATGGAGGAAACTGAAAGTTTAATTAAGCTTTCTATCATCATCATCGTCATCGTCGTCGTCGTCGTCATCATCATCATAATCATAATAATGATGATGATAATATCAATGTTAACCCATATCTATTTATTTTAAGTAGCTAACTCTCCACCAATTTTAAAATCAGCATACTTTTAATTTCTCTAGCACGTATGTACAATATACAATCTAGGTAGAGAGGGTATTGTATTCCATCATAAAACTTGACGGCCGCGCTATGGCCGAGTAGTCAGACCACTCGCCTCTCACCTAGATGGTCCAGGTTCGATCCCAAGCGACTGCTTATGAGATTTGTGGTGGACAAAGCTGCGCAGGGGCAGGTTTTCTCCAGGTTTTCCGGTTTCCCCCACCATCTCATTCCACTGAGGCTCCATCTTTATGTATCATCAGTGTCATTGCCTGCGGTGCCATGGCAGTAAAAGTGGGCATTAAACACTACCCCCCCCCCCCTGAATCCAAAAATAGAAATTTTAGACCCTTGAAATCCTCTTCATTTTGAATTACTTTTTTATAACTGGTAAACATTAAAACCTTAGATAAACAAAGCTTTATTACACAAAAAACTAGCAAAAAGATTGCTTAATAATAAAAATAGATAATTTATTTTAGCCCGCAGAAAATATTTAAGAAAGGTATGTGAGGAATAGAAGTGTGAGGCAGTGCAAGGAGGAGGAAATAAGTAGAGAGAATGGGATTATTTAGTTAAGCAGGATTCTTATACACCAATAACCATGGTATTAATGTGTATAAGGTCCAAAGGAATAAGCAACTCTCAAGAACACAAATTTAGCTGAGTGTGCTTAATGAAAAAAGTTACATTGTTGCATAAAATGTTACAAATGTTTGTACTGTTGATTTATAAAAATAAATTTAATGTTAATTATATTTTATTATAAATGTGTTTTTTCATTCTGTTATTGAACAATATTTAAAATTCCGTTTTTGAATTTGAATTTCCTAAAAATTGCATCAATGTTTCTCACCTGTTGCTATAGTTGTATGCATGTCAATAAGTCTCTTCTTTTCCAACAGTTGAGGTAGCGAGTTTACTGCAGATGTCAGACGAGCAGTATTGTCCGTTACCATAGAGAATGCTGCATCACTGTCACTATCTATTCCCTAGCAAATGAGAATGTTTTGCAATAATTAAGTTTACTGATATTCTAATGCTAATTAAAATAAAAAAATTCTGATTTGCTCCATTCACATGGCTTTCTCTTTCTGTTCTGCAAACTTTTCTTACAAAAGATTATTCTTTATCCACTTCATGGTAATCAAAATAAACATTATCAGAAATGGTCTTATTACTTGCTTCCTTGTAAGTAGAAGAGAAATAAGGGAGTACACTAGGGCCAGTATGTTGGGTGATGAAAGATGTGACTTGTGATCCTGTGGAAGGTGACTGGAGAGATAGTTTATGAGGTGGTTCTGGGATAATGCTGTGATGTCCTCGGCTTCTTCACCTAGACTTCTGAATTCCTCGTTGCCAGAGTTTAGCACCACTTACCAATTCCAACCCCACATCCTAGACTAGTTATTGAATTTACTATGGGTCTTCTAGTTTCTCGATTCCAGCAGTTGTGGAGCTGTTGCATATGAATACTAAAGAAAATGCAGAAGTCCGACTTTGATGAATTCTGGTTTTGTTAATATTTCAAGAAATTGAGGATTAATACTTTGTTGCTGCGTTAAAACTTTCACTTATTAGTTAATGATATTTTTAGGCCACGTCCCCATAATACAACGGAATAAACTAATGCAAGTTTGAACTTCTAATTTCCCACTACACACGTGGCTACTCCTATGAGCATAGTGCCAACTTCTACATACACTTCTAGTCTCGCCGCGGTCTTGAATCAGAGTGCCTGAGTTGGCTCAGTAATTTTCCAACGAACCTCAATTCGCTCCCACTCCACGGTTACGAGACTGCGTGACGCAGGAGTAGCTCATTGCATCAGCCATACTTGGTTTTTCGCTGATTGGCTGAGCGAATGGCCACGTGACCTGCGCACCAATGCTACCTCTAGCGTCATGCTTCTCGAAAATTCGAAAATAGAGTGGCTTCGCCAAAATCTAACCATGTGAAAGTCTTTAACGGACTCAAAAGCTTTTCCCCAATGGTCAAACACGTTTAAACATGAACTTACAATATATGAAATAAAATTGAATATTTTCCAAAACACTCTGTTACAATGTTATCATTTCTCTTTGCCAAATTCAATGCACAATTTAGTATCTAAGAATCTGACAATGATATTATAATGAGTAATATATATAATAATAAAAATATTATATAATATTATTAGCAAATAATTAATATAGAGGAAATTTCATAGACATGGAATTTCAGTCTCACTGGCAATTGACTGTTGATGAAATAGCTTCAGGGGTGAGTATTGGCCATGAGAGAGCTTATATAATCTACATAAATGTCATCCTTCTCTATAATAATGCCAGGTCGCACACAGTAGTTTTGACAAGGGATTAACCGAAGAAAAAGCTTTGGGAATCATTTGAACACCCCCCCCCCTGCACCCAAGATTTGTCCTTCTCTATTTCATTTTTTGATTATGTCCTTGTAAGAAACAATGGGAGGGAATGATTCGAGAATTAAGAAGTCAAAGATTGAAGTGCAAGTGGCTCACAATTGACTTCAAAAATTCTTCCCCAGGTTTCAAAATGGTAAACATGCAAAAAATATGCTGAGAAAAGTTAGAGGTTTTGTTTATATTTTTCATGGCCAATACTTGTATTATAAAAAAAATGTCTAATTTATATTTTATTCACTTCATAGTTGCCTACTATAAAGCTTTTTCTTTCTTTTTGGATGGGAAATACTATAAATTCTGGGAAAGTATTACTTCTTAAAGTAAAAATTAGCAAATGGGGACAAACTTTGGGATTAAAATGCATGAATATACCAAAGATTGTTCAGAAGCACTTTATGTAGTATTCAATACATTCACATCCTGAAAAGTGCAAATTTTTCGGTCTTCAATAACAAGTATTGCAATGAACAAACTTACCATGGAAGCCTTTAACCTTTTGACTTCTTCCTCTGAAGAACGATACTGTTCCAACTCTTCTTGGATAGCTTCAGCAACAATGGGGAATGGGCTGCCTTTGTGTGTCACCCAGAATTTATCTCTAGAATCCAAGTCACAAACTCGTGTCTTTGCTTTAGCTCCACCAGCAGGTGAACGGCCTGCATTCTCTTCTACTATAACACGGTTTAGCGTTAAATCTAGCACATCATGTGCTAAAGCCTGAAAAAATAAAACATCATTTTACAAAGAAACATATTTGTAAAGCATTGCCTTCATTCTTTGTTATTTTCTCTAAATCAAATACATACAAGATATCTATATGAAAAATTTAACAAAGTAATTATGTTTATTTTTTCTTTCTTTTTGTAAATGTTTTGATATGAGAATACATATGCAAATTTAAAACTCCAAAATAAGTTTATAATGCAAGAGAAATCCAGTGTCGGAATGAACTAGGCTTAAGGAATAAGGAGAATCCTACAGGAAATAGGAATGGGATGAGAGAGAGTTAGTTAAAGGTTTTTGGAAAGAAGTGAGGAACAGTGTGGAGGACATAGAGAAGCAAGAATTATTTCAAAGTCTGGAACTTATAGACAATTAAAGCTAGATGTATGTGGATGTAGGTAATTGGGTGGGCTAAGGGGAAAGAGGAAGGGAGAGTATTTAAATAGATGTACTCTATGTGGAGAGGCAGATAATGGCTTCCATTATATAATTGAATGTGAAGAAACAAAGTTGTGGAGAGGTCAGTTTATACCTAAAAAAGGGAGAATGTTAACAAAGAAGTACTAAACGTTAGAATTAATGAAAATACAAAAGGAGGGGGATACAAAAAGGATAGGCGAGAGAATGGGGAGAATAAGAGAAAAGTGGTTTAGAAATATAAACAAATATGAATCTTAATATAATAATTAATAATTGTAACAAATCTTTGCTTATCTTTTGGAATCCAAGGACTAGTTTCGCAATAGACCAATTTATTACGAAACTAGTCCTTGGATTCCAAAAGATAAGTGAAGATCCGTTACAATTATTAATTATTATATTAATATTTGTGTTACTTCACTTTTAATAGCTTCTTTTTACATTTATAAAATATGAATCTGTTATGGCACACCATGCATATATAACCACGTTGTTAAAATGCATGGTGGACTAAGGAATAAAATAGTAACTCAAAGTAATGTATGACAAATTATAAGATTTATGAAGAAATAAAAATTACAAATTTAAATACGTTTCTCATTAATGATTTCACGGGATAACAACCAAGTTAAATTGGAGTCATAAAAATCCAAGTTTTCGACTATCTTAACTCTGTGGTCTTCATCAAGGAACTGTTTCAATATTAATTTAGGTTGGTTTTTACTCTGTGAAATCATCATTAACAACCAACACCAAGAAAGCTTCAAATCTTTAATAAATTTCTTGTTAACTGTCAATGAAAATGAAGCATATGATGTACATACATATTAAAACAATTTAAGAGCTTATTTAATATTTTTTCCTTCATGCAAGAAAATAAAATGCTGATGATACTATTATTAACTGCACAAAAAATTAAACCAACCTGAAAAAAACATAATTTTACTGGAAAAGTTTTAGGTTAGCTATAAATAATCCAACTTAAACACTGACAATGAAAATGTATTCAGTTTGATTCTGTGATAGGTACAACCATTAAAAAGTTACATTCTAATGCATTTCTCAACCCATTCCTCCACAAATTATTCATTTCAAATCTTATTGTTCTATCTCTTAATGCTAATTCAGATAAACATCTGAAGAAATGGTTGGATTACACATTTTATTTTAAGTACAAAAGGGATACAGGAGAAATGGCTCCATTCCTTGCAAGACACCATAAAACAAATAAAAATCATGATCTCAAAAATGTTTAATTTAAGGAGTGTTTTTTTTTTGTTTGTCCAACTGAACAAGTACAAGCTGTGGGACATGTCATGTGTGTATATGTATATATATATATTAGAAAAATAGAAAAGAATTAATAGAGATTACAAATAGTTATAATCAAAGCAGACAAAATTTTTTAATATGTTATTACTACTAAAAATAATGGCACAAAATATTTTGTTTGACATAAGTTATGCATTTTAATGAGACCTATGCTTTCTGTGTAGTAACTTTTTAGCTCTTATATTTATCTGTTATACAAAATTCTTTCCGACTGCCTCTGTGGTCGAGTGGTCAGTGAGCCGACTTCTCACCCAGAGGTCCCAGGTTCGATTTCTGGCTGGAATGGGGAAGTTTTCTTTAACCAGAATTATTCCCTATCCCCCACAGAGTCTGGAAGTATGCATGTGAGAGTGAATGTGTGTGTATTTGAGGAAAATAAAAAATATTTAAACCCAACATAAAGAAACTACAGACAAGTTGTTTCTAATGCAAAGTCCCCAATATGACAGATGTTAAAGGGGGCTGTATAAACAAAACAATTAAAAAAAAAAAAAAAAAAAAATTATTCAGAATGAAGAGGACTTCAGAAGGTATTTGCAAAAAAATTAAAGGTATACGCTTTGCCCTGCAAATGTGATAAATGACAGTACTTTAATCAAAAGCACTAAGAACCAGTTTTAAGAAAAAGGAGGAAGAAGAAAACTTTGTTTTATTGTTGTATTGGCAATGCTACTATATTTACGTAAGTAACACAAAATTGGATTGACTGTCATAACGGGATGTTATCACAGCAGTTCGCAATCTCACAGAAAGCAGGAAAATAGCTTGTGGCATTCAATGTTTCAGCTGGTTCTAACAGTTAAATAATTTAAGCGGTGTTACATTCATATCACTATTTCTACCCATTCTTCAACCAAGTATTTGTGTGAAAGCCTTCTCTTCTATTTCAAATTAACAGAAATAAACGTCTTTAGAAATGGTTTTATTACATATTTCTTTGTAGGTATAATGAGAATTGGGGAATGCACTAGGCTTAAGTGATAGTCAATATTTTACAAGCTGGTTGCTATGATGAATTCCAATTTGGTTCTCTTTGCATGGCCATGAGTAGAAAAAAAGAAAGAAAAGGTGTCTACTTCCTATTTGAGAAAAGTATATGTATTGGAAAATTTAAACTTATAACAAAGAATGTCTTAGAATAATTTGTCATGAAAATGTCTTTAAAAATGGTATTTTAATCAAAATCATTTTAGAGCCATGTTTTAGTCCCCCCCCTACCACCATCAAATATTCCATGTTAAAGGTAATATAGGGTGGCTGAATTTTCTTGAAAAACTTGTGTCATATCCTTGGAAGATGCAGAACTTAAATAACATGTTTGATATTTAACAGAATTTTCATTTTAGAGTTATACTGTTCAGAGACAAAGACATGAAACTTTTTATCTACATTTTTACTTTCTGAACCAAATACATGTATACATGCTTTGAGCAGCCCTAAATATATTTTTAGAAAGAGTGAGTGAGTGAGTGAATGAGTGGGTGAGTGGATGAGTAAGGGAGGGAGGGAGCGAGCAAGTTTATATGTGTATGTGTGTGCATCATAACTTAAGAATGAAAAGCCATTAAATACCAAACTGGTTGTTTAAATTTTTCAAGGTGCAACACAAAGATTTTAGAAAATCTCCTCCCCTCCACAAAACTATCCTTTACATGGAATATTTTGCGAAATTTTTGATTTTCTCAAAAATGGTTCTAAGGGTTTTTGATTAAAATACCATATGTTAAACATATTTATATGACAAATAAAATGTATATGTTGAATTTGTTGGGAACAGCCTGTTAAGTCCTCTTCATTCTGATGGCTTCTGCATAACTGTAAACATAAGTATAGGCAGAAACTCACAATGTAAAGTGTAGAAATGCAGTATTTCATTAAAGTATGCAATATGTGCCATATACATGGAGTTAAGCAATTTTGAGATATTCTTATTAGCTTTAACATTTTAAATACTTAGATTTTTATCAAACAGGAAGTCATCATTCATTTTTTTCATCCTGGTCATGCAAAGACAAGGGAATTTCAATTGCATGACATAGTAAACAGCTTTTAAAATATTTGACTCTCTCTTTAGCCTAGTGCATTCACATATTCCCCTTATTCTTAAAAGGAACTAATGCATTCATTTCGCTAATGTTTATCTTGATCAGCATGAAGCAGAATGAAGAATAAGCTTTGTTAAGATTAATTTGTTGGAGAATGTGATCTTCTAATACAATTCCAATTTTGCCCAAACACCCATCTGCCTGCATATCACTCACTCACCTGGTAAGTCCATGTATGATGTAATGGAGTGGCCATGTCTACATTACGATCCAAGACTATGAGAAGCGGCCTTTGGAAGCTGAAGTGTCCACCAGCTGGTGCTGTAGCATCCATGAGGAACAGACTATTACGTGTGTCACGCAGATTTTCCCTCAGCTTCTTGTCCAGCTTTTCTGCTACCATCTCTGCAGCATTGCCTCTTGGACTTCGAATAACGGGAACAGTGCCTGAGAGAAACAATAAATATCATAAGAATAATTTTAATAAAATGGTGTTTTGGAACAGTGATACGTATGAATAGATATTTCTGAGTTGGGTTTGTAAAACTTAAAAATCACTCACGTATAATTTTTCCAGACCAGTTTCAATGCCATGTGGACATCATTGTCGATGGTTTCCAATTGAATTTCCACAGAGTGCTCTACGTTGAGCTGTGATGGTCCCTGGTGGCTGGGAGGCGAACTTCCACAATATATTTTATGGCGGCAATTCAAATTTGAATACATGTAGATGTTTTAGTGCAACGTGGCTCTACTGATTTGAGTAGTAACAATGTTGACAGCACAGACTATCAAGTAACATATGCTGTTCTTTTGTTTGGAAAAAGGTAACTGATATGCACCCTGGACCATCAAAATTTATACCAATTTATAATGTGCACAAAACCATGAACTAGTGAATGTTAGGGTTGTTAAATTATAAGGTAACCCCTCTCTTAGCTCAATGTGAGACAAGAAAGTAATAAAATATGTAATACTACTAAATTTCTTGATTTTTGAATACAAAGTAAGCTAAATTAGGCCTCATAAAGCAATCAACTGAATAAAAACATTACAATTTACTATCATTTCAGTCAACTGAAATACATTGTTAAAGTAGAAACACTCAGAAGCATGCTATTGTATGTGCTCACTCCATTTTAAAATGTAGTATAACAATGTGGGGCAATTCACCACATTGCAACTTGCTATTCATAGAACAAAAACAAATTCTAAGAATAATGGGAGGAGCTAAATCAAGATCCACATGCAGACCATTGTTTAAAAAATGTAATGTCTTACCGCTCCCCTGTATTTTCATTTTTGAAATTTTAAAATTTACGAGATTAAATTTAATAAACAAAAATGGCCATGATACCTTCAATGGAATGATTCATAACCATAATACTAAACAGAGAGTGGATATTCATGTGCAGAGAAGCAGCACAGTGTAATAAACTTAGGAATGGTTTTTTAACAAATTGCCTCTAGCCAATAAAAACATTTGAAAATTTCAGTATTTTAAAAAAGCAGTTTTGGCATACTTGCTTCACCACTACTTTCATTCTGTTAATGAATTCGTGGAGAGTTTTCAATTATGTAATATTTGAATGAAATTGTATACATTATAATATTGCCTATTCAATCTTTGTAAATAATTGACACTGACTTGTCCTTGTTGGATGTTTCATTTAATTACTATAATTAGAAGTTAACAACTTGACTTGTCTTATATCACAGAACCCATGTACAACGTATGATTTACAAGATGAGTCAATTAGCTATCTATCTATGTCTGCTTCGCTCTTCCTTTGCCATCTAATGATGCAATGGCACCACCTCTCACTGTTACTGCTGCAATACAGTCCAACAGCATTTTGCAATAGCACACACAGCTACAGAATCATTAAATGAAATAAGAGAGGTCTTTTATGGCATAATTATAATTTGTGGCTCCGTCGTTTTGACGATCTAACTAGTTCTAATTTTTATTTGTGGGGATCTTTGAAAGACAAAGGTATGCTCTAACCCTCATACATTACAGGAATGACATTAACATCATGCAACAAATCAAAAGGATTCCTGCTACTCAGCTTAGGCGAGAGAGCGAGAACAATTTTTATAAGATGTGCTGCCTGTTTGGGAACAAAAAGACAACATTTCCAGCATTTATTATAAGGTAAAGATTTTAATCTGCTTTTGTTGGCACTACCTTCCCAGCAACTTTCAGTTCTCTTGCACAGTGGAGAGAGGCCTCAAGAGGCATTATCATATAATTCAATGATAATATGTAGCAATAGTCATAAATGCCATTTTTGCACTAAAGTATAGTGAACTTTTTGAAAATGGCATCAAATCAGGTATCATCTCTTATGCTTACACAATATTAGTTGTGATATGTAAGCACAGTGCAAATAGGATACCATTTTCAATTTTAAAGCAATTTTTATGTGAGACACAGCAAAACCTTCTCCAAGAAAACTTCGACCGCGCCACTGAAGATGTCCACCTTCTAACACCAGCAGACCACGGCAAAACAGCCCAGAAACATCTCTTAGTTACACTGACTCCGGCCGTGAAAGCCTGCATTCTCGCAATTTTTAAAGTTTGTTAAATTTGTTCCAAACTAATTCCACACATGGAGGGTTAATTTTTCAATACCATAACTTACCTAATGTAGCAAAGACTGAAAACAAGCTGTCAACAATGGAATCCATAATTGTCTCCATTTCCGTATCTTTTATTTCCCCACGATTGATTGCTACAAACAAAACAGAAAATATTGTTAAGCACAGAGTAGAAATTTAGCTCTAGAGACAAATTTTGTCATTTTTGCATAACATCTGTAACATGAATACAGCTTTCTTTACCCACTATTAGTGGCTGTACAACTATTCTTACACAAATGTATTTTTCTATTTACTTCATTTTAATCAAGATATATATTTGCAGAAATATCTATGTTGCAGATTTCATTACAGATTGAAAAGGAATTTATTATAATCAAAAGCTTAAGAACTTGATATACTGGCCTTTTACAATGAACTTAACATATTGCTGCTGCCATATCCAGAAACAGTATCCTTTATTCATAATATTGTGCATTATTTTCAAAAAATGAAAGACTATCCCTCTCATAACACTCATGCTACATAATCAAAATCACCTGAAGCTAGTTTACTTGGATTAATTCACTCCCAACTCCAACATGGAATTAACATCTGGGCAGCTTATGTGAGACCAGTACAAACAGATAATTAATCCTTAGAAAAATTGCTGAACATTTATTGTCACCTCACAAGTGTGTGATGACAGGAGGGTTTCACTAGATGGTAAATCATAGCTATTAAAGACAACTCAATGGTTCAGTGGTCCATTTTTATTAAGTATCTAAAGACTTCCATCGGAGCTTACCTTTTAGATGGCACGGTTGCTGTTGAGATCACACCAAAGTTCCAAGATGTGCGACACAGAGCCAATGCCAGAGTTCGAGAATCAGAGTAACAGAGTTCGACCAAGAGACCATCAAAAAGCCCGAAATGTCAGTTCTGGTGCTCCTTATATAGCCAATCATTTCCTATAGGGAGCTAGTTATTTCCTATGAAGTTAAGCATAACAGGATGTTCTAGAGCATTCCATCTGACGTACATCCCCATGGTGATGTGCAAAACAGCACGTAGGACTCTGGAAGTTTATGAACTGTGAGTCCTCATGGAATTCTCCCAGCAGAAGGGGTTAGCCACTAAAGTCCTGTTACATACTAGCTGTGCCCATCTGTTTGCCAAGAAAGATTGTGAAATGTAAGAAAATATAAAAATTTAGATGAATGCACAATTTAGCCCAAAGTGTCCAGAAATATGAATGTTCAAACTTTCTATGGATCCTTGCGCTTCTCAACAGCAATCGTGACAGTATATATAACATAAATAATAGGAATGGTGTAGAAATATTTTGGTACAGGCAGAAATATTGGTATGTGTATGAAGTGATAATGTTTGTAGTACAGGAATACATAGTATAGACAACAGTTAGCCACAGTATAACACCAGAATGCAAAATAATTACTATAGAGAAAATATAAATAAAAAGGTCATAGAAAATGACCCTCTTTCAATGGGCAAAATTCTTTACAATAAACTGCCAAATGAACTAAAGACTCTAAATGGTAATAGGTTCCAAGAACAACTAAGAATATTTGCAATAATAAATGATTATATAGACTGGATGAATTGTAACTAAATAATTATAACTCTGATGCAATTAAAATAAAATGAATGACGATCACATCATCATCGTCATCATCATCACAAACTCGTTAAACTGATCAACAGTGTATCCAAAAGGAGTAATTTTGTGCAAGAGAGCCAGTTCTTTCAAGGTATTAAAAACAAAACATCCAAGAGGAAAGTAGAAGAACTGTTGTTGCAATATACATTTTATAGTAAAAATGATTTTCTTAAATTTCAATTTCTCAAAGGTGCCTTGTAAGAATTTTGTACATTCTTGCAAACAGTATGTAAAATTGACAAAGGCAGTGTGTAGTATTCACAGAATAAATTCTATTCTTAAAACACTGTGCTCTTTCCATGCAATTTGGAGAAACAACTACAAATCAATTGGACTTTACACTAATGGTAAAGCAGTGAACAATTTAAACTATTAATAATGGATATCTTGGAAATGGCTTATAGCACAGATGAAGTTATTTGGAATAAATTGTTCCTATTTTTAATGTTGTGCATTTTCACCTAACATTTAAATAAGGCTTAAAAATTACTGAACTTTAATAACATGCACACAGACATACAAACTGAAATATGCAGCTACTAATTGAACACAACTAATGAAATACATTTGCTACTCTGTAACATAACTTTTATAGCTGTTAATTTAAAGTTCTTTCCTAGTTGAACTGCCATCCAGCATCTGTAAATCATTTTACACCATTCTCCCCTCTGACACTGATTCATAGTATGAATTAAATTATATTTTGTGCACTAAACTTTGAAGTTGGGACCCTCCCCTTCTTCCACTGGACAATCTCCTACTACTAATAACACACATTTACATGCTACTTAAGGATTTTAGATGTGTATGTTTTTATATTTATATCCTTAGTTACCCACTTTTTCTCTTCCTTTCTCCTTTTTAATTTCCTCTTACTGTTCCTCTCCTACCTTTGAATTTTATTTTCACTTCTTTTTTTTTTCAATAGTGTTTAATGCCCATTTTTACTTTTATAGCACTGCAAGCAATGACACTAATGATACATGGAATGATGGAATGCAATGGCGGGTGAAATTGGAGAACCCAGAGAATACTCATCCTGTGCTGTTTTGTTCTAAAACAAATTCAAATACAGTCGCTTGGGATCGAACCCAGGACACCTTAGTAAGAGGCGAGTGGTCTAACTACTCGGCCAGAGCGTGGTCCCTATTTTCATTTCTGTCGCCCCAAGTTACGCTTACCTATGTTCTTCCTTTTACCCTCCTGACTCTATCTACGTCTTTCTACTTTTTGTTCTGTGTAATCACACATCCTGTTGTGTCAAATTCTACACTGTGCTCTTCTTGTTCATATATATATATATCTTTCTTTCCACTCAACACTCAATCTCACTTCCCATCTCATTATCCACCTATTTATAAATCTCAATCTTTATCTTGCCATCTTTTCTAACTTTTTTTTTTACTATTATTTTTGATGCTGCTCCATTTTCCTTGGCCTGCTGACCATTTTTCCACGTTCGTTAGGTGCTGCTGCTTCAGCTGTCTCCTTCTCTGTCTCTGTGTTCCTATCGCTGTTGTGTCATTCTGCATTTCTTCCCCTCCTTTTCTCCCTCTTCCTACTCCTTCTTCCAATAAGTTCTTGCACATCTAGTCTTGTGCCTCTTCCTATTTTTTCTTCTATTCCTGAGATTACAAGGTTGAATTTCCTGCTCCTATCTTCCATATTTTCTATTCTTCTTCAAATGTTTGGTAACCCCTCCTTGATTTCTTCCAATTTTTTACTTCTTTCTTCTTTTCCATTATTTCTTGAGCCATTTCAGTTCTCATTGCTGTATTAATTAGATCCTTGGTTGCTGTGTTCCTTATTTCATTCTTCCTCCCGCTTACAGAGCTGCTCACCACAGTGCTATACCATTCTGCTGCTCAATTTTAATAAACAATGCTCAGGATATCTTCAAATATTGGAAGTTGATTATACTGTTGACAAAATTCTTACTATTTATGATTTGTAAACAGTTGAGTTTTGTCTTGTAAAAGTAACAAGTTCATAATGGAGCTTTTTCTTATAAAACATTTTGCATTGAGCTGTATAACATAAATAAAGGAAAGTATTATGAGTATGACACATCAGTTTTATCAGGATGGATTTCAATCACATTATTTCAAAATATCTAAAGCACTAAAAACTCAAAAATTAGTTGAGTCGATTTTGTAACACTACATCACTTTTTATTTTGGAAAACATGTTTCAGAGGCCATGTGCTTCCAGTGTCAATTCCTTTGGTCGACTGCCGGCATTGCTTGCTGTAGTGGTTGTCTCTGTCCCCGGTGATGGTTTGATGAGCCTCTGAATCAGTAGGTCACCTGGTGGGATTTCAAAATTGAAAATACGGTTCTTGTTTTCCCAAACTTTAATTCTGTCTTCCTTGTGATGCTTTTGAGATATTTTGGGCTTCTATTTATGGTGTGTTTCGTTTCTCTTTCCAAAAATGCCAAGCTACCCCAGATTTGTCTTCTTGTTTGAGTTTAATATTTCTGTGGTGTGAAAGAAAACAAGATCTACAAGAAGTTTACATATCACCCTACAACTTTCTACAAATTCCAAAGGATCTTCAAACGACATAACATCATTCTAGCCCCTAAAAACAATTACTCCATAAAAAATATTTTAAATTCTAAATTAAAAGAAGATATCCTACAAGAAAACAAATCAGGAATATATCAGTTCAGCTGTAATGACTGTGAAAAAATCTACATCGGCCAAACAAAAAGCAAAAGAACACCACAGAAATATTAAACTCAAACAAGAAGACAAATCTGCGGTAGCTTGGCATTTTTGGAAAGAGAAACACACCATAAATAGAAGCCCAAAAATTCTCAAAAACATCACTAGGAATACAGAATTAAAAGTTTGGGAAAATATATATATTTGGAAAAACAAGAACCGCATTTTCAATTTTGAAATCCTGCCAGGCGACCTACTGATTCAGAGGTTCATCAAACCCCCACCGGGGACAGAGACAACCACCACAGCAAGCAATGCCGGCAGTCGACCAAAAGAATTGACAATGGAAGCACATGGCTCCTGAAACATGTTTTCCAAAATAAAAAGTAAGTGATGTGTTACAAAATCGACTCAACTAATTTTCAATTGTTAAAACACATCACTGTTACACCATATATCAGTAATAACTAAAAACTCAATAGCAAATAAAAAAAAAAATCAACACTGTGTTGTTTTACATCTATTAGTAAATGGGGGGGGAGAGAGAGAGAGACACACACGCAAGCACACACGTACGCACGCATACACACACACATGAGGATCGGCTGATAAGTCCCAGGCCTCTCAATGAAAACAGCATTCAACATTTTTTTTTTTTTTTTTGCTTTATTTCTCAACATAATCTCCAGAAAGGCTAATACATTTGTCATATCAATGCTCTAATTAATTAAACCATCTCTGTAGTGCAATTTATTAAGGTCCTCGAAATAGCTGTTTACTGCATCAATGACCTCCTCATTGCTGTGAAATCTGTGCCCTCAAGAAATTTTTTGAGGTTTGGGAATAGGTGGTAGTTACTGGGTGCTAGATCTGGTGAATAGGGTGGATGTTCAAACAATTCAAACTTTAACTCACACATTTGTCCCATTGCAACGACTGAACGATAGGCCAGAGCATTGTCGTGATGAAACAATTTTTTTTTGCCAAATGAGGCACCTCATCACTCAAATGTTGCAGTAAGCTTACGTAGTAGCCACCAGTGATACTTTTACCCTTTTCCAAGTAATCAATAGAAATAATTCCTGTGCATCCCAGAAAACACTCGCCATTATCTTGATAACCAACAAAATTGACTTTGCCTTATTTGGAGTTGGTTCACCTGGTGCAATCCACTGTTTTGACTGTGACTTACTTTCTGGAATGTGGTGATGTATCCAAGTTTCATCCATGGTAATAAGTCATTTCAAAAATTCACTGGGATTTTTACAGTAGAGCTCCACATTCTTAACAGAAACAGTTTTTCTTTGCAACTTTTAATGAGGTGTCAACAAACGTAGCACCCATCTTGCACAGACCTTATGAAAGCCCAAAACATTACTTAAAACATACCTGCACATTCTTTTGATATGTTTACAGCCTCTGCTATCTCAAAACAACTTTAATCTACTGTCTTCCAGTACTAAACGATGAATTTTTTCAATGTTCTCTGGAGTTGTCAGTTCTACAGGGTGTCCAGAGCGAGGCTCATCACTAGTGCCCGTACGTCCCATTTTAAACTCTGCAACCCACCTTTAAATCATTGAATATGAAGGGGCAGAGTCTTTCAATGTACTGTCCATTTCCTCCTTGATTTCTTTAGGTGTTAAGCCTTTCAAATGGAAGTATTTAATCACTGTTCATTTTTCCAAATCCTCATTTTTGTGAAAACTCTAAAGTTGTCTTGTTTAAAATATTATCATTGGAAAACTAAACAAGCTATTGACCTAGCTAGTCTAGAGTTAAACCATACGATACTACCGTCTAACTGGCCTAGTGGCGCCATATCTGTGTGAGGTCTGGGACTTATCAGCCAACCCTAGTATGTATAGCTAGCACAGTTTAAATAAAAAGTTTCATTACATAACAGTAATGTAACTAACCATAATATGATATTGCTTCACTATTTTGATGTTTTAAAATAAACATATCATCTTCCAATGAAATGAAATTGAGGTACTGGTCGTAAACCTGGAAACAGAAAATGAATGAATTAGCAATTTTCAAAATGCAAACATAAAATTAATGTTAAAAGTTTAGGGAGGAATTTCACTATGTACATCCATACTGTTCAAAGTAATTTCTACTAAAAAAATATGTAAGGTATGATCAGGCCTGAATTTAGGACCTCTGATGCCCCTGGGCAAAAAAAAAAAAAACATTTCCTGCCCCCCCAACTTGCAATACATGTATTACTTAAATTTTCACAACATAGAGAATGGTTTCACTAGTTTGGATACTTAAGTATGAGTGGCAAACACCATAAGTGAGTTTATTAAAATTTAAGTAGAAACATCTTAATAGAAAGAACTTACACTAAAGAGGCAAATGAAATGGCGTGTTATTTATGGACGCGCTTTAACTGCTATGGTTCTCAGCGTACCATTCCATCCTGGGTGTGAAAGACTGCTTAATTTTGCTCAGAGGCCTCTATCAGGCTTGAAGTTCTTTTATGTGTCGTAAATCTACGACACGGGACCCATGGCTTTACTTCCCTTCCAAAGGAAGCCATGCTAAGGATTTTTACACCCGAAAAAATCCATCGTCCTCCACAGAGTTTGAACCCACAACCTTGGGTATATGAAGTTAGCATGGTAACCATTACACCACGGAGAGCGACTCTAAAGAGGCATCACCCCATATTAGATCTCAAAACATATACTGTTAAATAACAAGAGGTTTCCTCCTTGCCCTGTCATTTGCAAACAAGTTTATGAGTTTGTCATAGTCCATCAACGTTAGAAAATTAATGTTAATGAATAAAAACACACGCTTCTTGACCTTACAATTTTTTGCATGTGTTAATTGATTCTCACTATTGGAATGCATTTCGCTTTGTCTCTGCTATGTGTGCATAGCGTGTAAACTAATCAGCAAATGCATCAATTAATATGGCAAATTTAAATGAACTTGACGTTTATGTCTGCTTTTTTTTTTGTGTGTAGCTTTCCAGTAATTTTGCCGCCCCCTAAAATGTGCCACCCTGGACAGTTGCCCGGTTTGTCCTGCCATAAATACGGCCCTGGGTATAATGGAAACTTACTATGAAAATTCATGACAAACACTACCACTGATAGAAGAATCATGCATAAATAAATCTGCTGCTCTTTTAAATAGAGATTTTTTAATTTGAACAGGATTTTTTTGAGTTTTTAGAACAGTTATTAAGGCTTTCAAACTTAGAATTTGTATTAATAGACGAGAAGAAGCTAGAAACAGTGATGTGCTATTTAGACTTACTTGAAGTGAGTTGGACCTAATAACATTAGGTTCACTTATTTTTACTCAATAAATTTTGGGAAATGGTTGTTCCTATCTTCAGTATGTTGTTGGTGTTTATATTGTACTGGTACTCTACCATGGCATCTTGTGGTGGTGAAATGAACTTCCTGAGGGCACTTCATAGTAAAATCAAAATTCATTAGTTGTGGACTATGTTTCAAGATGAAGATTTTCTCATAGCTTCTAATTCTGTTGCATATCTGGCTGTTTAATTTATGTGATGTTCGGTTTGATGTTGTGGTTGGTCCAAAAATGGTGTGAAACTGCAGATTTGTTCATTTGTTTGTATTTTAGGTGTCTCATGTGCTCCTTTAGCCTAGTTTCCAGTTTCAGTTTTTGACCTCAAATATTATACACTTATAATTAACCGATTAAGAACTTTTATTGGACTTATATTATTTCCGATATATGTTTTTGCTGTTTTAAGAGCATTATATTCTAGAGAAGTTAATAATTACTGGGTTGTTTGGTGGTAGCGAGTCCGTGTAACATTCAACAGGTCATGAGTTTGAATCTCACTTAGGGTGAGTTGCTCCGATAAGGCTTTTTTTTTCGGGATTTTCCCTTATCCTGAGAAGATGAATGTTGAGTAGCTTTAAGCTCCATGGTCCACGAGAGCATTTGTGCATCACTTCACCAATTTCATTCATCGTCAATATAACCAACCAGGTTAAAGGACGTTAAGCTATATTAAAAAAGAAAATACATACATATCAGCATCTTGCCTATTTATATCTTAATGCAGGCAAAATATCTTTATTTTGAAACATAATCCACAACTACTGAGTTATGCTTTGCCAATACCAAATTTCCTCTGGATGCCACCACAAGACTACCAACAATTCAATTCAATGTATTTTCTTTTTTAAGCAGATTTAAAGGAAATGTAAGTATTACCTATTTACATATTAACATTTTGTACAAAAGTTTTACAGCTTTTCGATATTTGAATTCTTCTATCCTAACAACTGATTTTGAGTTAGTACTTTTTTTTTTTTATAGTTTTCATCATTTCATTTAGTAGTTCATTGAATAATTCCCTTCCTACAATTTCTATTGAAATATTATTCAATGTTCCATTTAGTGTTGTTCTAAAGTAACGGTCATTATTTCTGAAAGCATAAGTATGTATCTTACAATTCTTTTGATGCCTTTTATATACAATAGTTTTTATACTTTGGTATATACATATACATGGTACAGTTAAAATTTTTAGGTTCTTAAGTTGGCTTCCATACGTTTATTATTTATCTTGCCTATTATTCTATTGGCTTTTTTCTGCAATTCAAAAACATTTTCCAGTTCTATTTGTATAATATTCCCCCATAACGTATTACCATAGCTGATGTGCAAGTGTATAATATTGTGTTATAGTTTTGCTATTCAATGTTTTACTGATTTGTCTCATTACATATATGTTATTTATTTTTTTGGTGATGTGTGCTATATGGGATTTCCAGTTTAAATTGTTGTCAATGATCATTCTGAGAAAGCTTACTTATGTGTTTCACCTATACTTTCATTGTCCAGTGTTGAAATTTGATATTATTTGAATTGTGATCTGTTAATTAAAAATGTATACATGCTGTCCTTTTTACATTTATCACTAGCAATACAGACCAGTTGGAAACTTTTCTAAGATGGGAACTAACTGTTTCCTGAAACATGTTAAGTGAGTAAAAATGAATGATGATAGGTTACTGGTTCCAACTCACATTAAGTAAATTAGAATTTGTAATATATAATACCTATTTACATTTCTTATACACCTTAAAAAGAAGCATATCACATGAATCACCTATACCTGCATAAATTATAAAGCATAATGTGCCATAGACCCACCTTCATGCCATGCTTTTGTATTCATTTTATTTATGTATTTTTTTCCTGAATAGAATTTAATGCCTACTCTTAATGCATTTGGCATTAAGGTGGTGGTGGTGACACTGACGAACCTGGAAATGAAATAATATTTGGGAAGGAAATGTTCCTAAGTTTAAATCAAGTAAATTTCTGGTACCAATTATGAGGACTGAGATAAACCTGGGAAAAAAAGAAAAACAAAACACAAACAAAAATCTCTGTTAGGAAGGCTAATCCGGGAAGGATTTGAACCACAGACTTCATACTGAATGACCTTGGTTACCTGTGTCAGCATTTGTGTATCTAAATGGATGAAAATTCAACATTCAATAAAACGTTGTTTTAAGGGAAACAAGCTATTTTTGGACAAGGTCCATCTGAGAAACATGGTTCCCGCTATTATTATTATTGCTGTGCTGAACCTTGTCCCTTGTGACAGCTCAGTGACACATACAGCGCTGCAGTGATGTATGTGATAGCCAATCCTTGTCGATACCAAATAACACCCCTTCCTCCCCTCCACCAATAACCTCCATGACATAATATTTCCACTGTTTATGGATTTGTGGTAGAACTGTCTCAAGGAACAAGATATAATACAGTGATAAAGATAAACCAGCTGAGTTGATGATGAAGAAGCTAATGATCATGATGATATCATGCATACCTTCTGAATTTGTGAAACACAATTTGCTTGCAAAGCTGCTGAGGCTAGGTCTTCAAGCCTCTGTCTTGATATTGGTGAAATGAAATTGAGATGATAAGCATCATAAAGGCCATTGTGGAGATCCTGGCCAATGCGTCCCAAATTTTCCTCTGTAGGCAAGCAGAAATACACTGCTGGCACATCTGGAATGGGATCTCGATCTGAATGAAGTTGTCTAAACATAATAACATTCATGCTAATTACACATTTAAAATAATCTCTTCACTGCTAGACATTACTCTCTTGAAGAGGAAAAAATTATTTATTTTTTCTGACACTACAAACTAAGTAAGTTATCATTCGAAATGAACACTGATATGGGACTTATGTGATAAACTTATGAAACACAGAATAGTTCAGACATAGTTACCTTTCTCAAGGTTATTCAAAGTACATAAATATTGTGGTGTTACATTTTGGCACTTATACTTTTACCTCTTGCATGTACATACAATGTACATCAATAGCTAGAGAAGGTATTGTATTCCACCCAAAAATTTGATGTCAAGATTTCATCAGAACTATGTTTTGAGGTCTCCCAAGTCCAAAAATAACATTTTTAGAAAAAGATCTCTGTGTATGCATGTTTTGAAAATGCTGTTTTGGTTATTATGCAGAACTTGGGCTGCTCTAAAAATCGAATGAAACTAAGTGTGATTGATTGACTTTGTATTTCTAATGACAATTTCAAAAGTTTTATTTGTCGGAAAAGCTTGTTTTTATTATTATTATTATTATTATTATTATTATTATTATTATTATTATTATTATTATTATTATAGATGAATGTGCATGCTGGAATGGTTGGTATTTTGAGTATACGATGGATATTTACTAAATAATTATATATAAACGGGTATTATATGAATAATAAATGCTTTTATATGTGTATGCTAAAATGCTTGCATAAAACTGGATTTATAATGAAAAAGCTTGGTTTCGTTGCTAGTGGAAGACTCTGTAACTATTGGCATGCAAGAACGTGATATGTGGCTCTTGGCAGGATTACTACTTTGTGAGAACCCTTAGGAGTAATTCACCGGTTAGCATGACTATAGTAGTTGATGGAGGAGTATATTTCTGTTTCTGTAGGCAAAACCACTGAGTCCGGTGGTTTTAAAATTTATCGCGAGGTTAGGTTCAAATCCGTTATGGTTAGTGTGTATATATAAATTAATGTTTCTAATTTTCTATTGTGATAGTACTTGGCAGTGAAATATGTTTCAGAACATTATAAAACCATTTATTATTTATATAATACTTGTTTATATATAATTATTTGGTAAATATCAGTCATATATGCAAAATACCTACCGTTCTAGCATGCACATGAATATGTCTATAATAAAACAGACAAGCTTTTCCGACAAATAAAGCCTTTGAAATCATCATCAGAAATACAAAGCCAATCAATCACCTTAGTTTTATTTGATTTTTAGAACGTCTGAAGTTCTGCACCAATTACCATTGTCTTTCTTAAAAATGGATCTAACCATTTTTATGTACTTTAAGTTGCACAGCAATAGTTTTTAACAGATTTGACTTTATCTTTACACTAGTATATTTTCTTATTTCCGTTCTACTTATAACGAACTAAGTAATAAAACTGTTTCTGTTAAAGTTTATCTTGATTACCATGAAGCAGATAAAAGAGTAAGCTTTTAAAGTATAGTTGTTACACAACAGGTAGAGAAAGCTATGTGGATGTAACACATCAGACTTCTAGGTAAAGGTGTGTTTCTATGTACATGGTAATGCAAAAATGAAAACACGGCTGGATATTAAAGTTAACAATTAAGATTAGGTGTTCCGAGGATGTGACAATAAGCTTTTCAGGAAAATCACCCCAACCCGAACTTTGCTAACACGAAAACATTTTCAAAATTTTTATTTTCTGAAAAATAGCTAACAATTTTGATTTAAATATTACATGTTAAATATATCCACAAGACAAATAAAATGTATATTTTGAATTTTCTGGGAATAGCCTCTGAAGACCTCTTCATTTTGGATGGCTTTTGCATAACTGGTAAACCGTAAGAGGTACTTACTACACAAAAAATTTAGATCGCGTTAAAACACATTTTTACTTTCTCTATACGTGCTATGTACATAGTGTATAGAGAAGGTATTGTATTGCACCCAAAAATTCGATACCGAGATTTTACCGGAAATACATGTTTTGAGACCTCCTGAATACAAAAAAGAGTATTCTCAGAAAAATATCCATGTGTGTGTCCGTCTGTCTGTGTGCGCGTCTGTGGGCAGCATAGCTCAAAAACGAAAAGTCTGTTAAAAATCAAACTTGGTATTTAGGTTTGGTATCTTCCGAGAATGCAACACAAAGATTTTCAAGAAAATTCCCACACTCCCAACTAACCTTTACATGGCACTTTTTTCGAAAACTTTGATTTTCTAAAAAATGGCTCTAACGCTTTTGATTAAAATATTGTATATTAAAGGTATTTAACTGACAAATAAAATATATATCTTGATTTTCTGGGAATAGCCTGTGAAGACTACTTTATTCTGGATGAATTTTGCATAACTACTAAACCGTAAGAGATGGACAAAAAATTAACACACAAAAAATGTAGAGCACGTTAAAACACACAGTTTATGTTATATACATTTTTTTAGTGGAGTTGATCGTTTTTGAGATATTCTTTGTTTTTGGTTTGAGCTTTGAAAACTTATACTTTTCTCATACAGGTATTTGCCAACTCGTGTTCATACAAACAAACAAACAAACAAACTTCAGTCACATAGCAACCAGCTTTTGCTTTCACTTTAACCTATGGTACTCCCTTATTTCACTTCTACTTACAATAAGACTATTTCTGCTAATTTTTCTCGATTAGCATGAAATAAATAAAAGGATAAGCTTATTAACAATAATTTGTTACAGAGATATAGAGAAAGTCATGTGAATGGAACACATCAGATTTTTTTTGTTTGTTTGTTGTGGAGTTCAACTTTTCTCAAATGGGAAGTTGCCATTCATTTAATCTCTCTTTTGTTTTACTAATATCCATGCAAACAGAAGTGGATTTCATTTGCAACACATAGCGACCAGCTTTTAAAAGATTTGACTATAGCTTTAGCAAACTGCATTCCCTTATTCCTGTTTACTTACAAGGAAAAAAGTGTTAAGACAATTTCTCCACTTTTCTTTTTTGTGGAAGTTTGTAAACAGTATTGTTATATTCATTTATTTGACAAGGAGTCGATTAATTACACTAAACAACAATTATTTGGTATTTTTGCTGGAACATGTTTCAAAGGACTATTTTCCTTCATTTTCAGTTGATGTCCAGTTGAAAATGAAGGAAGTCCTTTTAAACATGTTCCGGCAAAAATCCCAAGTAAGTGTTGTTTAGTGTAATTAATCGACTCCTTGTCAAATAAAAGACAATTTCTGTTAACATTTATCTTGATTAGCAAAGAGTAGATGGAAGAATAATCTTTTGTAAGAATAGTTTGTTTGCACAAGATGCAGAGAAAGTCATGTGGGTGGAATACATCATAATTTTTTTTTTAACTTATTGTTTTGAAGTATTGCAGTTCTTGTCATTTTTCATAACTGCTGCATAAAGTTGAAAGTGACTCGCTAGGTCCTGTCCTCTCCTTTTTATAGCTGTCGATGACATCAACAGATTTAAGTTTCTAGATTCTCTCATTGTAGGCTCTGCTCGGAGATCTGAATGAGAGGCTATTTTATTTGCATTGTCCATCATAGTTGAGAAAATAGTGGGGCTGCATTAGATGTTATTACAGCTTATGTAGGTACCTCCTTAAACAGGCAGCCTCTTTGCAGCCTAAACCTACACAAACATCTTTATCTAGTGCACATTCTACAGCCAATTTACATATAATAAATCCATGGATCAAAACATGGCTATCATCTGACAAAGGCAAAATATTACAAACTAAATAAAACAAGCCAAATGATTTATTAATGTGCAAAACCATCCCAGAATAATACAAACTCTCCTAACAAGAACAAGAATGGGCCGCATAGTCACCCAGACATATCTATTTTGTTTTAATCTTACAGACTCTAGTATTTGTTGCTAGTGTAACATTTATGAAGAAAATCTTGAACACATCCTCATAAAATGCTCTTCCCGTAACCTTCAAAGAAACAAACTTAAATCTTCAATACCTGGAGCTTTGGAAAAAGCAATGCAGAATATCTTTGGACTCTAGCAGCTGGAATATACTTCAAACATCAGGCATTATATCCATCGTTTGTGAAAAGAAGAACTATTTAGTGGAGCTTGTCAGCAAATAACTGGATACACTAAGAAGATAGATGACGTCAACAGAAGTTTCCAGAAAAAGAAAACACTGTAGTAATGACCAAGCCTTTGAGGTACCACCATTGCTCTTCTGTGCTAATGTCACAAACACGTCTGACAATGTGTACAGCTACTACAAGGAAGCCGAATGAACTTGTACAACAATTCAATATGTTTGAAAGTAAGACTCTCATGCATGTGCAGCAATTGCATGCTGGAATACAAATTCACTTATACTATATTGTAGTAAGGTGGAAAAATTTATGCATGTGGCAAGACCAATTGCTTTGTTGTAAAACAGCCTTAGTGTCAATAATTTCTATTCAATTCCATAATCTATGAGTGCTTATCAGTTGTTTCCCCATTTATGTTTAACTTTGTATAAATATCCTGTAAAAGACTGGATTTATGATCTTCCTATGTCTATTTCTCTCTGCTATGTACAATATAGAGAAATTATTGCATTCCTGAGATTTCACCAGAAATATGTCTTGAGGATCCCTGAATCCAAGCTTGCAGCTATTAGCATGTACAGTGGTGAGTGGCAACCTAATGGAAGGAATCAAATCCACTAGATTTGCTGGCTTTAACTTCTTTGGATCACTGGAGTTCAGCTTAACAGACCCTTCGGCTATGGTCTGTCATTGCTCTGCAGTTAGTGCCTTCACTCCTCTACTTATAAAAAAAAAATCCCTTTGCTACACTTTGTGGCATAGCCCTTAATCGTAGGCTATGCTTTGTAACTTAGTACATTGTTGTGTTTATCGTGTAGATGTTCACTCTTGTGTATGAGTAGCTTAGCCAAAACATGAAATAAGTTTGCAAGACAAATGCAGAACTTAAACTTATAGTGATTTACATTAGATATATGTACATTTTGTTTTGTAAAGATATTGCATTAATGATGTTGGCTGTATGACTTACTTGAATGTTATGAGTGTGGTGACAGGAAGTTTATTTCTGATAGTTTGACCATGCTCATTAAAGAAATCTGATTGACAGTGCATCTGAGCAAAACTAATATAATTGTGCCAGTCTGGATGGCTTAATTCGTTAGATACTAGTCTTCTGATCCCAAGGTTAGCGGTTCAAACCTGACCCAAGTGATGGTTTTTAAGTGAACTTAAAAGCAGCATCCCCCTGTCGTAGATTTACTGGTATTTAAACGAACTCCTCTAGGATGAAATTCTGGCACACCAGCAGTGCTGTTATAATTCTGGCAATTGAAAGAATCATTAATAAACAATGTATTTATTTTTATGTTTACTGATGTATTATTGTACTGTAGTGAGGTATTCCAAAAAATTATGATCTAGACAGTAAATAGTTTGTAGCCAATTACTGATGCAAAAGGCAATCATGAACTTATACACGAGTTGATCACTGAGTGTGAGACTAATTTGGGATACTTGAACAAATACATATATAGTAGTTTTTATTAAACTTAACAAAAGTTATCCCTTAAAATGTTCTTGGCCTAACACCTTCCAATCAGTATGATACCTAGGTTGGTATAAACTTAATACCTCTCTAATAACCTTCAATTAGTAATCTTTGAATTCAAATGCAATACTTAGTCAGCTATTGCATTTCCCTGCTCTTGATTTGCAATGTGACAAAAGCAGTAATTAAGGCTTTTATTGTACACAATAAATGTTATATCACAGCATTATGTCAATTTATTAACATTCATGCCAATAGACTGGCATGAATGCTAAAATTTGGACTGAATTCATTCATGCATTTATTAAACAGAAAAACATTTTCAAAAGCTAGACTTTTCTTTTAGGCAGGAACTACAATATGCAAGAGTGTGACAGTTTTTATGGGTATTTCTCAGCTAATGATTTGACCTTTATTTAGATAAAACTAATATGGTTAAACCTATGAAACAGCTTGGTGATTTCACTATAAACGTTGCATTTTTTATGAAAAGTTCAATTGCATTGCACATTGCAGATATATCCAGAAATGTATACTTACACGTGCAACGTCACTCCTAATTCTCTAAGTTCCTGGACAGAAATTAGTGGCGATATAATATCTTGACCACAACGATCGTAAACTAATATTTTCCATACAGGTTCTGCAGCCAGCACCTTCGTCTGCGGCTGATTCAGATTTAGCATCTGCCTTATTGCACCTAAAACGAAATATGAGAAGTATCATTAGTAAAATATAAGCAATACAATACGGTTGTGCTTTAAAATTCCTAGGATGAGGGAGTCTCAGTATTTTAAATAACATGACAATAGTTAATAAGTTAGGTTATGATAGCTGAGCCTCACATTTCAAACTTCATATGTCTGAAATGAAATTGTAACATAAAAGTGAATTACTAGAATGTTCTGTTTAAGAAAATTACCTATTTGTTTTTCTCTTATAGTGGCCATAGCAGATAATATTTCACATTTAATGACGTGTATCACAAATAACAAAACAGCAGAGCAATATGGGATTATGCACGTCACCAAAGAGTACTGAAATCCTGTTACTCCAGTAATTGTAGTATTTTAATTTAATGCTCTTCCTCCTACTATTCCAATGAATGGAAAGTACGTTTTAAAACATTATAGAAACGAAAAGGGCTACACAAAATATTATATTAAAAAAGCTCTTCTGAGAGCGATTAAAACTGGGACGAAAATAAATACTCTAGTCCCGCTGTAGTAAGTTTTGTTTTTGGTGTAAAAGAGCGCAAACCGCGAAGGTCACAGATCCCAGACAGAAAAAAAAAACTGTGGACTTAAATGTCAAGCAGCCGCACACATTCGCAGTATTTTGGTGTTTATTACTGTTTGGTGAAGTAGTCAGCTTGCGGAGGGTTTTGTATACTAAATGTCAGATATGGTATTTAATTGCAGAGTAGGTATATTCAGTGAATTCGGATAATGTTGAAATTGAAACATAACCTCATCCCCATCTGGCTAGAAAAAGGGGCAGCAATAAAAACACAATTGATATTTATACTTCAGGGAAAATTAAAACCGTTTCTATTCCCCAAGGATAGCATTACTCGTTAGCTTTTAGTCAGTACATTCAAAATTCTGCATACGAAACTGTCATAAAACAAATCTCATTTCTACCATTCTCATTCCTCCTTAGCTTTCCTTCCTCAAATTCCTATAGTAGTTAGCCTACTGTGTAAAGATGTACGATGGTTACATCACCCATACACAAAACGCTCTTAAGAAGTAGTTTTAAATGTTGGGCAAAACTTCCAATGGCGATCCATATTTGGTAAGGATGAAAACATTAAGTTCATTTGTGAACATGTCAGATTGCCGAGGTTTTGACTTCTTGGGATCATTGGGGTTTTAGGTTCACAGATTCCTTGGCTACACTTTATGGCACTAAAGGTTTATAACAGATGAGTAACCACAAAATGGCTCCAATGACAATAAAAGCATCAAATCCAGATCATGCATTGAATGCCAAGTGGTGTAACCAATGTACAGAAATAATCTAGTAAAGAAATACAATGGTTACCTACATCACACACACACACACTGTATCACACTCATTTAGTTTTGTCTAAGAGGGGAGGCTTCATTATAGTTACTATAGTATAGTTTTACAATCAATCTTGCTCATATTAAGATACAATATGCATTGCATAAGTATTTACTCTTAAGAGCATTGTTGCAAAGCAATTTAAATACAAGACAAATTCAAATGAATGGCATACTTACAATTTGCACACTGTAATTTTAGTTCATATACATATATTACAGCTTCCAACTAAAACTAAAATGCCATAGAGTGCAGTAGTTTCATTACAGCCCATGTGTTCTAAATAGGCTTCTATATAAAATAAACCTCAGATAAATGTTACAGAATTGAGCAAATCATGAGGTCTGATACTCAATGTCATGCATTGTATACAATCTGATTACATTTAATGCAATAATCATTAAAGATAATATATTACAGCTTCTTCAATATTTTAATGTAGGTATACTATTGACATGAATGCAATGAATTTAAAGGGTTACTAATTATGCATTAATAATTCTGTATATTCAAAACCAAATACACCATATGCTTAATTTACCTATTTTACCATTTATACTCAACCTTCTTAAAGCTGTAGGGGACCATTGTTCTAAGACTTATTTATGTAAAAGTTAATGTTCTAGAGCTGATCTTAAACCATCATATAACTTATTCAATGTTTTATATGTATTGATAATGCCCAGAGAAAAATATTGTGTAGTTTATTTTATATGTAATTTTCGTTAATATAGCGCTAATTTTAGAGAAGAATTAATGAGTGAAGACATATAAATGAAAATTAACAGATAACTAAATTAACATTAATGTTAACACCCATTATGTCTAAATTCAACCATTTATTCCAAACTTGAATCATGAATAGAATCATATATCGCATATCAGAAATTACCAAACTGCATCATACAAATTATGACTTTTTTTTTAATTGTCCTCTGTCTGTTATAATTAAGTTATCATGGTCATAGTTGGCTTACCTTTCCTATATTTAGGATTGACACCCCCCCCTAGGACTTACAAGCAGATGCCTAGGGCTCAGAAGCCTGTCGGGGAGCAGGCTTGAAATCACAGAATGAAGAACCTGGAACAAGTGGTCGGCCCGAGGCAGGCATGAGCGTGAGGAAAGGTGATGATGTAGCTATTGGTGGAATGAGCAGCAGGGGAAATCAGAGGCCCCGGAGAATACCAGCCCAGATGTCACCTCAACCACCACAAATCCTACATGCAGGCACTCAGGATTGAACCCAGGCTGCCTAGGTGGGAGGCAAGTGGTCTAACCACTCGGCCTCGGCACTGCCTATAACTAAGTTAAATATAGAGAAAAATCTCTCGTTCTCAGCATTTGATATTGGTAGCCAAAGAGATTGAAGGGACACTTGTAAATTTACAGTTAGCTTGGCTAAGCTGTTCCCATGCGCACATGTATGGCATTATTGGCTTTGTTTATTTGAACATTTTCTTGCTTGGTACCTTATTTTAGTATCTTAGGACATTTGGTAGAGGCAGAGTAGCAATTTCCATGTTGGACTTCAAGAAATACCTCTTAAGGGTAACTTAAAAACTATACAAGCTATTTTACCACTTATAAAACAATTTCTTCTAATTCAGACACCATAGTTAAATCTTAATTTAGGTTAATAATTGCTAACTTGTAGATATTTCAATGAACAAAATTTATAAAATTTTTCATAATTTAGGTACATTTTTCTTAAAAAAAGGTGTAATAGACAGAGCTGTGATTTTTACATATGCAACGTGTATTGTTCTAATCAACAACTGGTGAAAGCATTTATGTTACCTGTGTAGAAAAGCCTAAAAAAAATTATAAATATCTAAAACAAATTAAAAATAAAGTGTACATCATTATATCTCTTTTTAAATTGCTATTTATTGTGCCCTTAATCTTTCACCAGCTATGTCAAATATCATATTGGTCTGCGCTGTGGCTGAGTGGTTAGACCATTCGCCTCTCACCTAGATGGCCTGGGTTGGTTTTCTCCAGGTTTTCTGGTTTCCCCTGCCATCGCATTCTACCAGTGCTTCATTTTCATTCCAGTGCCACGAGTAGTAAAAGTGGACTTTAACACTTTAATAAAAAACAAAAAAAACATTTTTTTAAAGTGATTACAAAGTCTGAAGTGTCTCAATGTAATTGTTTAGGAGAAAAATGCATCTAGAGAAGAAAATATTTGAAAAATGTTGCAAAATGTTTTGCTTATTGCTTTTGCTTATCAACAAGTTGGAATCTTTAAGTTATGATTTGACTATGATTTCTGAATTACATGAATTGTTTTATGAGTGGCAAAAGTTTTATTATGATAGCTTGTATAATTTTCAAGCAAGTTTTTCATTGAGATTCAGTATGGAAATTGCTACTCTGTCCCTACTAAGTGTCTGTAAGTTCTGTAACTCTTAACTTATTTTCGTTAAAATTGTAAACATTATTTCACAACTTATCTTAATGACATGATGATGTAAATGTTAAATGAAAGTTTTATTTCTGTAATTTGAAATAAATGGATCTTTTTCTTTACAAAATAAAAAAAATGGATACTTCTCATCTATCGCTAAAACATATTAATCTCGAACATATGAAAAATTCTAAAAAATTTGTGAAAAAAATAAGCGTATACATAATATTAAAACTATGTTAGATATATACATTTTAATTTTCTATTCAACAACTTTCTCAATTATTAAATATATGCATAAGCTTTCCCGAACAGTGTCCATAGTTTTAAAATGTCCAACTGCTTATACAGAGAGGCCATAAAAATCTATAAAAATACAAACAACTTTAACAAAAATGAAGGAACTGAAACTAAACTAACTTGAATTCCTAGACTTTCCCAACTCTGAAACCCCATGTTAAATACAAACGACAGCAGAATCCATCCTCACGACCTCGCCCACTGGGTCTCAGTAAGAGGCTCCAACTTACACTTTTATATTTCTTCACTGAAATAAACATGTGAATTATTATTATTAAAAAGAAACACTCTTGCCTAAGATAATGACTCTAGTAATCAAAGCATTTTTGGCAAAATGACAATGTCAAAAATAAATAAATGTTGGTATGAGAGAAACAACTATTTCAATTGTAATAAGAGCTGTAGAGCCTGAGAACCTTGAAGAATATTTCAATTGTGTTTGAGTTCCAGGAACCTCAGAATAAATAAGTAAATATATATGTGAAGAAGTCTGTTACCAGATTTCTGGCGGAATACATTACTTCCTCTGTTTACAATAGATATAGAGAAAGAAAAAGAACAAACCTGCAAGTATTTTTTTTTTTGTTTGGAGGAATTTAGTAATAGTGACAGTCAAATTATATGTGGTATTAATTTGTTGAGTTGGTATTTTTAACACTATGTCACTTATATTTCTATTATGAGGGACTAGTTTTGAAAGCCTATGCTTTCATTTTCAACCTCACGGTTGGACCCATGTTAAAAAAACCAACTCAACAAATTAATACCACATAAAACCTGTAAGCGTTTAATGGTTTCTGGTGGTAATATTTGATAAAACAATGTTATTTCATTTCTAAGCATTCTTGTTGCAAGCTCCTGTAATTTTGGATTTTATTTTGCATTTCTTAAAGCATTTTAGCATTGTCTTATGACAAATCCATCTCCATTTATGTAATTAATAAGTATGTGTTCTCTTGCTTTTCAGAAGAGGGAATCCAGATGACAAAGTGGTAAAATATTTAATTACCAGCCATGTGGCAAATGAAACCATGAAAATTATAGATTAATTGGCTTGGTATTTCCATATATTACTTTCATGAATGATGACCTTAAACTTTCATCACATATGTCGCCTGTGCTTGGAGAAAGATGGATGCCTTCTTCCCCTTTTTGAAGATGAATGTAGCCTCCCATCAAAGATAAATAATTTAATTCCCATACTAAAGGTAAGTATATGAATTAAATGAAATTTAAAATTGAAAAATAGTATTTCTACCATTACTGTTTGAATGGCATATTCCAGATACTGTTTTAAAATGCTATCATTGCTTAAAAAGGGTACTAGCATATTTGTCTAAGTGATGCTAAGCTGCTAAAAATTAACAATATTTAAATTAATAAAGGTTCTTTGGCTGTATGGTTAGACAGTTTGCCTTTTATCAAAGTGTTGGGTTTGATGCCAGGAGATTACATGTGTGACATTTGTGGTGGACAAAGTGTCATCTGGGTGGGTAATCTCTCTGGTTTCTCCTGCCACCAAATGCTCCATCATCAGCATCAGCTTTCTTTTCATTCATTTGGCCTTCCCATCAGCTTCCTCATTTTCATACCTGGCTACAGGTTCTTCTCTGCTCCTCAACAGGCTTCTGACCCTGGGCACCTGTGTGTTAGCCCTGGGGGTTTATAACAGGAGCAAGCCAATTAAAAAGGCTTTAGAAGAGTACCCAGTCTGATCATGACAGTCTTATAATTCTCTTTTGTATAGCCTCCTTTAACTTTTGTGGTCACTTTGATTTGAGAAATAACTGACGGTATTGGTGTCTTTACTTGCTAAACTGTAGGTATTACCTGTCTGAAGAATGAATGCAGACGACCACGAGTGGAAGCTTGCATAAAGACAAACCGATAAGCAGTATTACGTCATCACTCCCAGTGCATGCCTTGTACAGTTCGGCAATACTGGAATGCTGCTGTTGAGTGTCTTACAGAAAATGCAAACGCCGCCATACGTAGCCATACACTCACAAAGTAGAAAATTAATATTCATTAGTCATAAAGAAAACAGCTTTTTCTTTACACTGTAGTGGATTCTTTAGTTTATTCCTGTTTACATATGCTGTGCTGATGTTTTGATGGTCAGACTGTATGCATTATCATCAGACAGGTAGTAAATTAATATTGAGTTTTATTTCTCTTTACTCTGAAACACACTCAAATTTCCAGAGTCTGAGCATGAAAGGTAATGCTTCTGATTGAGGGGAAAATTCCAACTCTCCCCCTCCCAAATATTTGTTCACGACACTGTCAGTTGTGCCAGAATTTCATTCTACCGGAGTTATTTTACATGCCAGCAAACCTATTGACACTTAAAAACCATCAATCTGGGCCAGATTTGAACCCACCCCAGCCAGGAATCAAACCTGGGACCTCTGAGAAGCCAGAAGGCTTACCATATGACTGCAGAGACAGTCGTTTACCTTGGAATCGGAACAAAGAAGTCCATTGCATGATTGGTACTGGAACCACATTAATATCTATGAACCTAATCAACCTAGTAAGATATGACATTATCATAGATAGAAAAATAAATGTTTCTTGCAGCCATATTTTGTTTTATGCAAAAGTCACTTTGAAAGTTTTCAGAATTGGCAACAAGGAATTGTGGTAATCCAATGCAGTTCTTCCTATCTTTAGAAATTTCAGATAGTGCAAGCCTGGGCATGCTCCAACAATGTGCAGCATCAGCACTTATGTTTATGTCGTGCAGGTGTTGCTAGCCAGAGATTGAAATGGATCTCAAATGAGAGCATTTCTGCCCAATGATTTTGCAGTATTGTAAATAGGAGGAGTATAAAATAACTTTTCTCGGGCTATCAGCCAGGTGAATTCTGGAATAATTTCCAAGCTTTCAAGAGCTAACGTCGCTCTCATCTTCAGGGAATGATGTAGAGACTCCGGGTACACCTTATATATAGTAGTCCGGTGGGGGGGACCGGCCAGATGCCGCTCTGTGATTGGCCCGGGTCCAGCATGGGAGGCGTTGACTAGGAACCAATGGTCTCCGTTGCTGGGACGGACTGCTCTGATTGGCCCGTTGCCAGATGTGAGCCTGTATTAAAACTAGGGCTAGCTTTTGGCAGTTTCACAAATCTTTGCGAGTGTTTGTTGAGCACCGAACTCCAAATGCCATTCACTTGCAAGCCGCTGTCTCTGTTGATGTTATTTTCTTCGTATTTAATAGCTATGGCTTCATTGATGGAGCGGTCCCAATAGCTTGAAGACTTAAACATGGTGGTTGTGTCGCCCAGTCTCGTTCTGTGTCCTTCTTGGATGCAGTGCTCCGCAAGACCAGATTTTTCTGGGTACATCAGGCGGATGTAACTCTCATGCTCTTTGCATCTTTGTTCAATCGTTCTCTCCGTCTGTCCGATGTAGGCTCTACCACATTCACATGGAATGCGGTATACCCCAGGAGTCTTGAGGCCGAGGGAGTCTTTGACCTGTCTTAACATCTTTCGAATGTTATTGGGTGGCTTGTGTATAGTCTTGATGTTGTATTTGCCAATAATTCTACTCAGTTTACCAGACAAATGACCTGTATATGGGAGGTAGGCTTTACGTTGTTTCTTCGTGTCTTGTGACTCATCTAGCTGGGATGCATTACGCTGTGCACAGTTTGTACTGACAGTGGCCCGTTTTAGTGCCTTGTTGATGCTGCTCTTGCTATATCCATTTTTCTCTAGTCTGGTTCTGAGATACTGAAATTCTTTAGCGAGGTTTTCACTGTCTGAGATGGCTACTGCTCTGTGTGCAAGCGTCGATAGAACTGTGTTTCGCTGAGCTGGGTGGTGGCAACTGTTTGCGTTTAAATGTAGATCGGTATGTGTGGGCTTCCGGTACACACTATGGCCCAGGGAACCATCGGGCTTTCGGCGTATTAATATGTCCAGGAATGGTAACTTCCCTTCCTGTTCAATTTCCATAGTAAACTTGATGTTTGGATGCTGACTGTTTAGATGGTTCAAGAAGTCCTGTAGCGGTATGAAAATAATAGCCCGAGAAAAGTTATTTTCATACCGCCGCCAGGAAAGCTTCAAGTCATGGTTCACACACCTCTACGGGGAGGCAGTCTACCACAGTATTCGTCAGTTTGAAGACCTACGTTTGAAGAAGGCCAATCAGCTGGCCAACCTGGCCTTCCTGATGAGATGCAGAGACCGGAAAGTGGTTCCACGATTCGCCACTTTACGATACCCAGTCCACAACAAGACAGTGGAGAGGATCCTTCGACGCACCAGCATGACACTGGTAAGAGAGAGACGATATGTTTTGGATAAAATTGACTGGGACCTATTGGCCCTACACCTGGATATTGCTTCGCGCGTTGCGCCATTGGATTGGGATTGGATCGATGCTTCGACAACAGCACGCGCAGACTTACAGCTATCAAAATCAACGGCCAGGCAAACCAGGAAGTTTGCGCGTCTAGCCGTAACACAAGATCCCCCAGCAACATTAGAGCATCATCGATACGTCATCAACTTGTCAGACAAGGAATTGGACTCGGACTCGATCGCAGTACTAGCAAAGGGGTTGAACTTCGCACCGGCTCCACGGAAAATTCCTGTGATCGACATCATCAGCGGGGTAGAACAGGCAATTCAAACATTGCCTAAAGAAATTGCAGATGACATCAGGCAGGAAACAGTGCTTGCAATAAAGAAAGCAGCTCCGCCAAAATCCAACATCACCAAAGAGAAAAGAACAGCCCTGAAACCTCTACGAGAATGTACTCATTCTACCAGCGGACAAGGGAAATGCTGCAGTGGTTCTTTCCTGTGAGGACTACAATAACAAAATTTCACAATTGCTACAGGACCCAGCATATCGGCCACTAAAATGTGATCCTACGGCAGCCATCGTTAAGAAAACTTCAGCTCTTCTGAGGAAGACACAATTTCCCGCTGAAACCATCAAGGCTCTAACCACACCTCCAGCTGTTCCTCCGAGACTATATGGCTTGCCCAAGGTGCACAAGGAGGGTGTGCCACTTCGGCCAATCATCAGCGCTATTGGGAGCCCCACTTACAACCTTGCAAAACACCTCACCAAGTTGCTGCAGCCATTGATAGGAACCTGCCCTCATCATGTGGTCAACTCGTCAGCATTCGTAAAGACGATTCAGACATTAAGGGTGAAACCGAGTGATCTACTGGTCAGTTTTGATGTGGTGTCTCTGTTCACCAGGGTCCCGCTGCTAGACTCTCTCCAGCTCCTAGAACCGCACTTCAGCCAGCAGGTCATCGCATTATTCAAGCACACGCTCACGTCGACCTACTTTCTTTACCGCGGACAATATTGCGAGCAAACAGATGGAGTGGCCATGGGCTCCCCTCTCTCACCAGCCATAGCTAATTTTTACATGGAAGCATTTGAGCATCAGGCCTTAGATTCAGCAACTCTAAAGCCGGCTGCCTTCTACAGATACGTGGACGACACCTTTGTCATCTGGCCTCACGGGGAAGACACGCTACAGGACTTCTTGAACCATCTAAACAGTCAGCATCCAAACATCAAGTTTACTATGGAAATTGAACAGGAAGGGAAGTTACCATTCCTGGACATATTAATACGCCGAAAGCCCGATGGTTCCCTGGGCCATAGTGTGTACCGGAAGCACACACATACCGATCTACATTTAAACGCAAACAGTTGCCACCACCCAGCTCAGCGAAACACAGTTCTATCGACGCTTGCACACAGAGCAGTAGCCATCTCAGACAGTGAAAACCTCGCTAAAGAATTTCAGTATCTCAGAACCAGCCTAGAGAAAAATGGATATAGCAAGAGCAGCATCAACAAGGCACTAAAACGGGCCGCTGTCAGTACAAACTGTGCACAGCGTAATGCATCCCAGCTAGATGAGTCATAAAACACAAAGAAACAACGTAAAGCCTACCTCCCATATACAGGTCATTTGTCTGGTAAACTGAGTAGAATTATGGGCAAATACAACATCAAGACTATACACAAGCCACCCAATAACATTCGAAAGATGTTAAGACAGGTCAAAGACTCCCTCGGCCTCAAGACTCCTGGGGTATACCGCATTCCATGTGAATGTGGTAGAGCCTACATCGGACAGACGGGGAGAACGATTGAACAAAGATGCAAAGAGCATGAGAGTTACATCCGCCTGATGTACCCAGAAAAATCTGGTCTTGCGGAGCACTGCATCCAAGAAGGACACAGAACGAGACTGGGCGACACAACCACCATGTTTAAGTCTTCAAGCTATTGGGACCGCTCCATCAATGAAGCCATAGCTATTAAATACGAAGAAAATAACATCAACAGAGACAGCGGCTTGCAAGTGAATGGCATTTGGAGTTCGGTGCTCAACAAACACTCGCAAAGATTTGTGAAACTGCCAAAAGCTAGCCCTAGTTTTAATACAGGCTCACATCTGGCAACGGGCCAATCAGAGCAGTCCGTCCCGGCAACGGAGACCATTGGTTCCTAGTCAACGCCTCCCATGCCGGACCCGGGCCAATCACAGAGCGGCATCTGGCCGGTCCCCCCCACCGGACTACTATATATAAGGTGTACCCGGAGTTTCTACATCATTCCCTGAAGATGAGAGCGACGTTAGCTCTTGAAAGCTTGGAAATTATTCCAGAATTCACCTGGCTGATAGCCCGAGAAAAGTTATTTTCATACCGCCGCCAGGAAAGCTTCAAGTCATGGTTCAGGAGGAGTATACTCAGTAGGCTAGCTGCAAATTTGTGAAGAAAGAAATTCTATTAAATTTATAAATAACTAAGAATTTCAATTGACATTAATTAGTGAGTTTTATTATTGGAAAACATGTAACATGTAGTGTTACAGAATCAACTCACTAATTAATATTGATAGAACACATCACTGTCACAAAGTCCACCATATATCAGTAATAACAAAGAATTTATTCCAAATTTATTGGCTATTTACATTCTAGCCTGTTGTTATGACATAAACTGGGGCCCTTGTGATAAAACTCAACTTTGTTCACTATGTACTGTAACCTCTCTTCTCAGGAGGGAGTAGCATGACTGACCAAAGTGGTATATGTGACAAGACTTGAAGGGGAGAGTTGCTACTGCATAGCCAATGAAACTGAAGCTGTTCCTGATACATGTCAGCATAATCAGCCTAGTGATTTTTATTACTGAAGAAAGGGATTCTTAATTTGCCTAATGGACATAATATCAGAAGTTATTCATTGCAAAAATAGATGGAGGTGGTTATTTAGCAAGTCTTCTCTTTTTTTAAACCAAGGTTTACTTAATAAATAATTGCAATTGTTTAATATTATTATTTGTATTTATGTATTAGAGCACATTTTTCCATATGCAGTCAGCTTCAGATGATGCTGGCTCCGATTATTGGTCTTTAAGATTCAATAACACATGCAATCTATTTCCTTTCATGTGCAAAACTATTATTTCCTTGCACCTTTAATGCATTTCAAAATGTATTATATAACATCATGCTAGGTAGGGTTTCTAATCATGATCACATATGGAAAAATAGCGGGCCTGCCTGGGTAGTGTGGTGGTAGCCTCACATTCAACAGGTCGTGAGTTCAAATCTTTGCTTAGGGTGAGTTACCTGGATAAGGTTTTTTTTTTGAGGTTTTCCCTTATCCTGAAAAGACAAATGTCAAGTAACTTTAAGCTCCATGGACTTCAAGATCATTAAAAAAAAAAAGCTGGTCCGAATGGTAACAGCATACTCCTGGGGTAAATAGTGAAAATAATTGTGTGCAGCTGCAGTATTTTAGTATGATCACAAATTTAGTTGTTTTTGACAAGACCAGCTGCAACGTAAAACAGCTTAGTGGTCAACAATGTCTATTCTAAATTCTCCAACTGATAGCTCAGTTGGTTAGAATAATAGAATAAAAGAATCTAGAACATCCATGCTTCAATCTCGGCTATAGTATTACATTTATCAGTCTAATCCAACCTTTTCAACCTTGTCCTATATACAAGTTGTTTCAAAAAACAATTAATTGCATTGATTAATATCATAGATATATTATTTCTGGATCTTTTGAAATAAAAATACTTTAAAGAATTCTTTGTGCATTCAATATTTGGAAGCCTTCCACAGAAGTATTTAAGGAAACAAACATTCTGCCATTTTGCTATCTCTAAAAATATAGTGAATTTCTATCATGTGCATACAAAACTGAAAATAGCCTCCTGTTTATCAACTCGGTAATCAAACACAAAAAGATATTCACTCCTACAAAACAAGATCAGCCAATCAAATCTCCATAGAATCTATTAACTCTACCAGATATGGAATAAAAAATATATTACTTAGTGCCACCAAAACATACAACAGTCTCCCTCTTAACATCAAAGAATCACATAAATTTAAAAAAAAAGAAAAAAAAAAAAAAAAAAAAAGAAACCAACTCTTCAAATACTGTGATTCTTAACAATATGATAACAGAAAACACTTATGGTGTTTGTTGAAATATTGCACTAAGGTTAATCACACACCCTCACCAAATAGGTATATATATATATATATATAATACTATAATAATAATAATAATAATAATAATAATAATAATAATAATAATACTGCTTTTATATGTGTTTATTTTATTCATTGTATTTTGTTTACCGCTCACTAAAGAGCAGCCCCTTCCTAGAGCAATATGCTCATTGGGACATTCTATGTAAATAAATAGATAAATAAATAAAGAGGGTTGGAAAAGGTAAGGAGGCTCCAAAATGTGCTTTTACCAAATTTGTTTTAAATCCTTAGGTACACACTGGAGATGGACTTCCAGCCCAGATTTGTACACAGTGTGCCCAGCAAGTTAATGTATTGTTTACTTTCAAACAACGCTGTGAGAATAACAATACAACATTAATGCAACAGATAAATGTCAAAAATCAACATGAAAATGTGAGTAAGCAATATAAATTATGTAAGTGTAACTATAAGAGACTTACATCTTTATTTCCTTTATCAGTAAATGAAAGGTTTTTAAGTTTGCATTTCAATTTCAATTTTCAAATTTTTTATTAATCCTTTGAAATCAATTTTGTACATTGTACTCTGATACAGGATACGTCAATGATTAGATTTATATTTCAACAGTTACAGCAAGTTAGATATGTACATATTTACAGTATATAATGGGTTTATACGGATATGATACAAGATGGTTAATACAATGATATAGTATGAGGATATTTATTAAATTGTAAGTATTCAAAATAAGAACTATAGCTTTCCTGGCGACGTGTTAATTCAAAATCTTCTCGGGCTTCCAGCCAGGTAATAACTTGGCTTGACAGGTGTCAAGCCAAGTTATTACCTGGCTGGAAGCCCGAGAAGATTTTGAATTGTAAGTATTCCTTTACAGTGTAGAAGCAGTGCTCCTGCAAGAAAGCCTTTGCTCTGGTTTTAAATGCATTATAGTTTCCAGTATTTTTTATATCACTGGGAAGAGAGTTATATAATGATATACTGGAGTGCATCACTCCATTTTTACACAACATGGTTCTTGCGGATGTTAAGTGAATATCCTTTTGATTTCTAATATAATGTGCATGTACATTTTCATTATTTTGGAAAGTAAATCTATTTTTTTTTCCAAATAATATTGCCTCTAATATATAAGTACATGCCAGAGTAAGTATCCCAATTTTTTGGAATAGTGGTTTACATGAACATAACTTCTTTTTAAATTAAATAACTCAGAAGTTTGAGACAAGTGAAGTTTTAATCAATGTGATAGTTGAAAATGAGTCGGAATAGTAACACTCACCTCACTTATATGTAATTATGTTCAAAACATATGTTTCAAGGGCAATTGCCCTCTTCTTCAGTTGAAGTCCGACTGATGGCTGGAATTTGTGCTCTGTGGTCTATTACGGTGGAGCCATCTGGTGTTCTCAGTAGAAGTTCATAATCATGTGGCGGTATTTCAAAATTCATCAGTTGGTCTTTTTGTTGTGTAATGAGAATATTCTCCCAAACTGTAAGCTCTGCCGGGTTGTTTACAGGTTTTAGCAATTTTATGTCATTTTGTATTTCATGATGTGATGTCCAAAAATGGTATGCTACTGCCGATTTATCTGTTTGTTTCTGTTTGATATGTCTGAAATGTTCCTTTAGCCTTGTTTCCAGTCTTCTTTTTGTTTGGCCAATGTAACATGATTTGCAGTCCTTGCAGTCAATTCTGTAGATGCCTGATCTCTGGTTTGTAGGTATGGGGTCTTTAATGTCTGTTTTCAATGCATTTTTTATGTTGAATTGGTTACTTGAAGCTAAACTTATATTGTATTTCTTGAAAATTTTTTTGAATTTACTATCTGCTGTTGGATGATAGGTGAATTTTTTATATATAACTTTCGGTTTTTGTATGGACAAAGTGGTGATTTGTTTTAAGGTTAATTTCTCCTTATGTTTTTTAATTTTTTGGTCAATGATGTCAGGGTTAAAACCATTGGCTGAGGCTATATGTCTTAGTTGGAGGTATTCTGTGTTGTACTCTTCTGGGTCAAGTGGGATGCTGAGGAGTCTGTGTACTGAGCTGTTGAAGACTGCCTGTTTATGAGGTTCTGGGTTGAAACTATTCTGTTTTATGTAATTGTCTGTATGTGTGGTCTTCCTGTAGATGCCATAAGTGATCTTTTGTTCTTTCCGTGTTAGTTTTAGGTCCAGGATGGTAGCATTTGGTCTTTTTCTGTTTCCATTGTGAATTGTATGTACCTGTCCTGTAGGTTTAGTAATTTTAGAGAGTCTTCTGCTAATTTTTTGGGGACCACCGCAAAAACATCATCAACATATCTAAACCATTTTTTGAATATATTCGGAAAACTGGAGGTTATATGTACTTCAAGTCGTCCCATGTACAGATTTGCTAAAAAGGGCGAAAGTGGGTTACCCATCGCTAAGCCTGATGATTGTGTGTAAAATCTACCATTGAATTGGAAATAATTCTGGTTGATGCAAAGTTCTGTTAAAGTATGGAAGTCTTCTATTTCTTTCTGGTTTAAGCCTATGCCCGTGAGCCATGCTTTGAAGGTTTCAAGTAACTTGTCGACTGGGATGCTGGTGAATAATGATTTCACATCAAACGAAACCAACAACTCATTGTTTGAAACTTTGTACTCTTCTAGATGTTTTATTAGTTCTAATAAAAAAAAATAAATAAATAAATAAATAAATAAAATAAAATAAATTCACCTATCATCCAACAGCAGATAGTAAATTCAAAAAAATGTTCAAGAAATACAATATAAGTTTAGCTTCAAGTAACCAATTCAACATAAAAAATGCATTGAAAACAGACATTAAAGACCCCATACCTACAAACCAGAGATCAGGCATCTACAGAATTGACTGCAAGGACTGCAAATCATGTTACATTGGCCAAACAAAAAGAAGACTGGAAACAAGGCTAAAGGAACATTTCAGACATATCAAACAGAAACAAACAGATAAATCGGCAGTAGCATACCATTTTTGGACATCACATCATGAAATACAAAATGACATAAAATTGCTAAAACCTGTAAACAACCCGGCAGAACTTACAGTTTGGGAGAATATTCTCATTACACAACAAAAAGACCAACTAATGAATTTTGAAATACCGCCACATGATTTTGAACTTCTACTGAGAACACCAGATGGCTCCACCGTAATAGACCACAGAGCACAAATTCCAGCCATCAGTCGGACTTCAACTGAAGGAGAGGGCAATTGCCCTTGAAACATATGTTTTGAACATAATTACATATAAGTGAGGTGAGTGTTACTATTCTGACTCATTTTCAACTATCACATAACTTCTTTTCACCACATATAATGCGAACGGCTTGTTTTTGCTTAATAAATAGATCTTTAGCTTCTGGTGAGTTTCCCCAAAATATTATTCCATACCTCATTCTAGAATGTATGTGAGCATAATACACCATTAAAAGTATAGGAAGGCTGACATGTTGACTTAAAATTCTTAAAGCATATATATTCCTGTTTAATTTATTTACAAGGTGTTTAATATGCGATTTCCATTTTAAATTACTTTGTATCCACAAGCCTAAAAAGTTTGTTTCAGTTTTGTATGAGATCAATTGATTGTTTAATTTTACTACAGGGATATCATTATTATTATTGTTATTAATATTTATGTTATTGGTGATATGAAATTTAAGACAAACTGTTTTATCTGTTTTTAATTGGTAGTCGAATATACACACATGTGCTTCACAAAAACTTACTTTTACGCAGAACTATTTTCGCATGCATGTTACATGCATTGTCTACTGCTTTCGACTATCGGATACAACACGAGGATCCTTGATGTATGACTGTCTTCCCTCTGGTGTTGGATTGATGAACTTTATTAGCGGGTTCTCTTCAAAGGGACGATCAAAATTCATGAGGTGCGCTTCATGTTTTTTCATGTATATTTTCTCCCATGCGTCGAGTTCTACTGTCTTCTTGTTTGTAGTACAAACAAGCTTAGCTATGGGAAACCCTTTATCTCCTTTCCTAGCTAACTTATTTATGAGTCAGTATGAAATCCACATCACAAAATCGTTCCCTAACATCTTCAAAGTATGGTACAGATATGTGGACGATATTTTTGCTATAGTAAATGAGAAACTTTTAGATGATGCATTAAAACTACTAAACTTACAGGAACCAAAAATAAAATTTACAATGGAGTTAGAACAACAGGGCACACTGGCATTTTTAGACCTAAAAATTACTAACAAAGATGGGAAACTAAAATTTGGTATACATAGAAAAGAAACCCATACTGACAACTACATAAAAGCAAATAGTTTCAACCCAAAAGCACACCAACATGCCGTACTAAACAGCCTACTACAAAGAGTAACTAAAGTACCTCTGGAAAAATCTGAATACTTAGAAGAACTAAACCACGTAGTAAAAACAGCTGAAATAAATGGTTTCAACAAGGATTTAGTATTCAAAAAACTCAAGAAAATTAAACAACAAAATAAGATAACAGAAATATCCACCCTCAAACGAATTAAAGATGATGATAACTACAGGAGATTCACTTACCCACCCTTGGGCAACTAAGAAATTCCAAAAAATATTTAAAGAACATAATATAACACTGGCACCTTACAACAGGTTCAGTGTAAAAAATTTGATTCCATCCCATAGAACAAAAAAAGACCCAATTGACAAAAAACCAGGCATCTATAAAATAAATTGCAATGAGTGTAACCAAGTATACATTGGCAGAACAAAAAGAAACATAGGTAACCGTCTTAAAGAACATATTAGAAATATCAAAAATAGGGAAACTGAAAAATCTGCAGTATCGGCTCATTTTTGGAACAACCAACATGAAATTAAACAAGACATCCATCTTTTAAAAAATGTACAACGGACAGTAGAACTCGACGCATGGGAGAAAATATACATGAAAAAACATGAAGCGCACCTCATGAATTTTGATCGTCCCTTTGAAGAGAACCCGGTAATGAAGTTCATCAATCCAACACCAGAGGGAAGACAGTCATACATCAAGGATCCTCGTGTTGTATCCGATAGTCGAAAGCAGTAGACAATGCATGTAACACGCATGCGAAACTAGTTCTGCGTAAAAGTAAGTTTTTGTGAAGCACATGTGTGTATATTCGACTACCAATTAAAAACTAATTGCTAGCTTCACAGTGTACCACTTCCAGTATTCAAAATTATAATTATGTTTTATCTGTGTTTAAAATCAAGTTGTTGTTAGTTAGCCATGTAACCACATCTTTACTTGCTTGGCTTAATGTGTTATTTAACATTTCATTACTTCTTTCAGTTATTAGTAAATCGGTATCATCTGCAAATAGTACTATGTACTGAGCTTGTATGCTGTTTGTTACGTCATTTATATATAATATAAATAGAAATGGACCTAAAATTGAGCCTTGCGGTACTCCATAAGCTACATTTAGTATGTCAGAACGAACTGCAGAAAGAGTATTAGTGTTAGTGTTTGTATATGTAATCTCTGTTATTTGTTTCCGGTTTGTGAGATAAGATTGAAACCAAGTGTAAGCTGGCCCTCTTATGCCAATATCAAACAGTTTTGTTAGCAACATCTGGTGGTTAACAGTATCAAAAGCTTTACTTAAATCTAAGAATATGCCAATGGCTTTATCTTTATTATCTAGGGCAATTATAACACTGTTTATGAATGAATATATTGCAGTTTCAGTTGATTTTTTGTGTCGAAATCCATGCTGTGAATTATTAATTATATTATTTTTTTCAATAAATGAAAGGAGTCTGCTATACATTACTTTTTCCAGTATCTTTGAAAATATGGAAGGAGTAGAAATTGGACGATAATTTGAAGCCTTAGTTTTTTCCCCTTTTTTGTGCAGTGGTATGACCTTAGATGTTTTTAATATGTCAGGAAAGGATCCACGAGTAATGGATGCATTACACAGATGAACAAGAGGTTCAATTAAATGCTCACTACATTTTTTAATGATGATATCCGGGATGTCATCAATACCTGATGAATATGTGTTATTTAATTTGTTTATTATGCTAAGCATTTCTTCAGTTGTGACCTCATAAAGGTAGATAGAGTTTACAATGTTGGTAGTACTGGTCCTCGTTGGGGTATTAAAGTGTCCATTGTTATTTTGAACCAATTTTTTAATTATTTCCGTAAAATAAGAGTTAAAACACATGGCAACTTGACCTGCATTTGTAATCTTTCTATCATTATGGTCAAGTTCTATATTGTCTTTTGTATAACTCATTCTGTTAGTTGTCTGATTTACTATTTGCCATATAGTTTTAGTTGTATTATTAGAATTTTTAATATGATTATCATTACTATTTATTTTTGCTTGTCTTATTACTTTATTTAGTATGCGTTTATAATTCTTAAAATAATTATCAAATTCTAATGTTTTAATAATCTTACTTAATTCATATAATAATTTTTTTCGTTCACATGATTTCCTTATACCCTGAGTTATCCAACTTTTACTTGTTTTTCCATTGTATGTTCTTACCATTTTGTGAGGAAACGCAGTGTTAAAGTAGTACATAAAATTACTAACAAACAATTTAAATTTCTCATTAGTATCTAACGCATCATACACATCATGCCAGTCTTCTCTGCTCAAAAGATAATTCATATACAGAATATTGTCTATACTAAATATTCGTTTTTTAATCTGTGTTGATTTAAATGTTACAGCTTTGTTAGTTTCTATTTGAATTATTTGTGCCTCATGATCACTAAATCCTGTGGTTAGTACCTGCACTTTGTACTTACAGTTTTCATTAATTATAATTTGATCTAGCGCTGTTTCTGAGTGGTTAGTTATTCATGTTGGGGATTTTACAACATGGATTAAATTATAGCTTTTTAGAAGGTGTAGAAGATCTTGTTTCTCTTTACGGTCGTTAAGAAAGTCAAAATTGAAATCACCGCATAGTATAACTTTTTTATTAGTTTTTACGAGTATGTTCAACATTTTCTCTAGGTTTTTTAGAAAATTATTAATATTACTATTTGGAGCACGGTATAGAGCTATTACAGTAATGCCTAGTTCTTTCAAATCCACTGCTGCAATTTTGAAGTCACCTTCTCGACATAATGTTTGGCATGTACTTATATTTATGAAGTGAATACCCATTTTAACAAATATGCATACTCCCCCTCCAATTTTATTAGTTCTGCGATAAGCACTAGCTAATGTATAATTTGGTAACTGTATGCAATCAATTTCATAATGTTTTAACCAGTGTTCTGAGATACACATTATACTAACCTCATTCAAATCTGTATCTAGTAAAGTTTCAATATAGTTTAATTTATTTTGAATAGACTGTACATTTTGATGAAAAATTGTTAGATAGGGCGATCCTTTAGGCTTCCTTGCAGTAACACTTACCTCCAACTGTTTTGCTTGTTCTATACTATCTGTACAATTGATGTATGTCGTCATTGGAGCTGTTGAAATAACATCTTCATCTCTCTTCAGTAGATGGCTAGATTCCAGCTCTTCATTGTGTTGATCTTCAGAAGATTTCACTCTTATAACCCTAGTGTGTGGTCTATTAAACACTTTTACACTTTTATTAACAGTCACTGAAATATCATCCACCACTTTGTTTATCAGTTTCCCTGTATCAGTTGTAGTGAGTCATTCATATTGCCTTCTTGCATGAAAACACACCTCAATATTCATTGATAAACTGGATCATTACCTTTTTTTTGGGGGGGGGTACTTAGAGCTCATTTCATACTACACCTTGTTTGAACTACCCTTTACATGGGTAATTTTTAATTGTTTTTTTCTCAAAAATGATTAATGATAATTAACAGTTTAGGATATGGCAATGGTAAATTTTTTCACATAGTAAGTGCAGAAAATATTGTATTCCACCCAAATTTTGATACCAAGTTCACCAGAAATACATGTTTTGAGGACCCATTTTTCATGACAAATTAAATGTAAATCCTGAATTTTGTGGAATTAGTCTCTGAAACCTCTTCATCCTGGATGACTTTTGTATAACTGGTAGAGAGATACATAAAAACTTACTACATATAAAATACAGTTCTCATTATCCTTTTTTTTTTATATAAAGTTAAGTGTTTCTAAGTATTTCTTGTTTTTGGTTTCAATATTAAATTACTTAAACTTTTCTCAAATAGGAAGTCATCTTCTATTTCATATCTCTTTTGTTTTACTCCTCCCATGCAAAAAGAACTGAACTTCAATTATTTCTCATAGCAATCAGCTTTTAAAAGATTTGACTTGTTTTAGCCTACTGTATTCCCTTATTTCTCTTCTGCTTGCAAGGAAGCAAGTAATAAGACAACTTCTGCTAGCTGTTATCTCAATTAGCTTGTATAGATAAACAGTACTCTTTGGTAAGAATACATAAATACCTAGGCTTTCATGGCCGGCATTGTCAACTTGATTATAAGTGCTTGCCGGGCTTGTAGGTTATGGTTCAAATGATTTGGTTACCAACATTTTGCTGAAATCTGCATCCAGTTCTGTTGGACTCCGGAGCTGATCTCTTAGCTTTGTTCTCTGAAGATGCCAGACGCAAATTTTGGCAAAAATCGGTAATTAGATCATTTGGACCACGGCCTACAAGCCCGGCTACCACTTATAATCAAGTTTAATAAGAATAGTTTGTTTGCAGAACAGGTGGAGAAACTCATGTGAATGGAACACAGAATTTTGTTTTGTATAAACATATTCAGGTTATGTTGTAGCATTCTACATGTTCTGTGTATTTCTCTTTAGAAAGAAGAGATAAGGGATGATGGACATGAATCTCCAAGTAATGAAGAAAGCTTCAGTGAAACTGAGCAGTGGCTACCAGATGTGAAAGTTGAAATAAAAGAGTAAGTATTTTCATCTGGCAAAGCAAGAATTATGTGGGTCCAGCACCTTAGTCAAGGGACAGCATCCAGGATTGGGAAAAATTTAACTTTGAAAATTCGGATTTTGAGGTAGAAACAGTTTGGAAGAATGTATAGTAAAAGAGGCAAAATAAATAACACAATATCTGTTACTAATAATATTAATTACATTTTAATCGCTAACAGAGAACAGAACAACAGAGAAATTATGCTAAAATAGTTGTGAAATAAGGTACAAGCAAATAATCCTAGTATTTTTACTTATATGCTAAAAAATTAAACCTTCCTTTCTACATGCATTTTTACATAAATTTACAATAAATATCCATTTTTACGTAGTTTTGCCCAAAAATCTGTAGGAGGAAATGACAATGGCAGTGACATTACCTCAGCTTGTGGTGGCTCTTGTGCTAAAGTATAGGTTGTCCAGGAAGTGGGGATGAATATTAAAGTGCTATAGGAACCACAAAATTTATTGAGTATGTAATTTTTTTTATAAACACATTAACATCTCCCATTTATGTATGAAAAATTATATCCTCAATATGACCACCCAAGGCCATGTGGCTATGAGCAATGCGTTCATTGAAGTTCTCGATGACACGTTCACAAACATCTGGTGGGCTATCGTTAATAACCCTTTGAATTTCATCCTGCAATTGATGTATTGTTTTGGTTTGTTCATGTAGACTTTTGATTTCACAAATCCCCACAAATAAAAAGTCACGAGGCGTAAGCTCACGTGATCTGGCAGGCTTCAACTCCTGTGTAAGTTAAATCTTGTACGCATGCATTTTCAAATCTTTGGAAAGGATTACATGCAGTGAACTTGGTGATAAATTCAGTTGTTGGCAAACCAATTTTCTGGGGCTTATGGTCACATTGTCACACACGACAACAATGTTTTCTTATGTTTGAACAGAATGCAGTTGTCCTGTTTTGTCAACATTTGCAACAGAATATCAAAAAACAAAGCTCAGCACACAAAAATATCAGTAAACGAATGGGAAGGATAGCAGAAAACCAGCATGAAACAACCACAGCTGCCAACCATCATATGACTAAATGGCACCAAATTAAAATTCATCCTTACTTCCCAGACATCCTATAGAAGAGGTTTTATTGCATAGTTCCGCTTGCAGAGAAAAATTGTTGTCCAATCTCTACTTAATTATGAAGCGATCTATTTTGTAAGACAAACGTTAGACAAAACAGCAACATAATCTTCTTGTAATGGCAAAATAACACAACCATGAGAATCATAGCTTTGTTTTAACTGTCGCATGTGTGTCTCAGGACCAACTCTCCCCTCTTGACCTAACAGAGCCGAGTAAACATAAGCTACGCATATCAGGTTAGGGAAGCAGTCTGCAATGATAATTTTTTTTTGCCATACATAAGTTAATGTTACTTAATTATTGTGTTGGTAATGCTGCTATATTTATATCACCAAGGATATACTTCAGTGTTAGAACCAACAGTGCTGTGATTTGAACACAGTTCTTCTGCCCTCCAGGTGGTTAATCTAACCATTGAGTTACTGTGACAATGTGCTGGAATGACATTCAATCCTCCAACTGATTTCTGTTTTCAGCTGGTCAACCAACAACTATTACCCAATAGTTAGCAATAACCATGTTAATACTACCTGGATACTACAAATGTAAGTTACCATTAAGCTGTTGACACATGCGAGCTGGTTGACTGGGTAATCAGTTGGAGGACTGTTATACCAGCATGTTAGCTCAATGTTAGAGTAACCCCACAGAGAGAAGGAGAGCCATGTTCAAATCCCCGCTGTGGCATTGAATATTTCAGCTGGCTCTAACAGTAAAAAATGTGTTACTAGGTTTATACTTGGTTTATACCAATAGTTTAGTTTTTTTATTTATTTGTTTGTTTTTTAATTGTTTCATTTATATAGGACCCTTTAACTTCTATGGTCATGTCGGGATCTTTGATTTGAGAAATAACTGCTGTTGTTTATCTCACTGAACTGTAGATTTCTGTTGTGTCCTGGATCTGCACTTGGATGGAAACTGGCACCTTTTATGTGCAGGAAGCCTTTCCCCTCCATTATCCCTTCTACCACCTTCACTTATTCAAACTAGTGAGTTTCCATTATATGTACTAATATGAGGCAGTCATAACATATTGTTCTATCGTTGCAAGATAGTGGAGCGAGATTGCACCATGGCCAAAGTGTTAGACCACTCATCTCTCACCAAGACTGCCCAGGTTCAATCCGAGGTGGGATTTGTGATAGAAAAAGTGGTGCAGAGGTGGGTTTTCTCCAGGTTCTCCAGTTCCCCCTGATATCACATTCCACCAGTGCTTTGTCTTCATTCTATGTATCATGAGTGTCATTGCCTGTGGTGCCATATGTAGTAAGAGCGAGCGTTAAACATTATTAAAAAAAAAACATTACTCCATTCGAGTTACTAAGTATTGCTTTCTTCTAAAGTTTTCACTCTTAGATTTCAATGAAAATGCATGCTTTGAGACATTGAGTAAAAAAAAAGCAATTTTAGAAAAAAAAATGTGTGTGCGTGTGCGAGCACACATGTGTGGGGGCGGGCGGGCGCACATGCTTGTGTAAGAGCATGCTTACACACACACATGCACATGTGTATATACTATGTGCACACCTTTCCTTGGGCATTAGTTTTATGAGGAAACAAGGGCCAGAGGGAAGAAGAGCTTGCTTTCTTGCATGTCTTTCTGCAGTGTTCTCCATTATACTGAATAAATTATCTTATATACCACAAACTAGCAGAACTATTAAACAAATCACAGAGCTTGTGCATGTGCGTGAACTCTAGGATCCACAGACAGAATGGAACCTTAGCATTGAAGCCACTAGATATCAGGGTGTATAGTGTACATCATGTCTCAATATTGTCATTCTGCTCTGTTTCCAAAATTACGTGAAACCTTCCAAATGAAGACTAGGGATCTGAGCACTCAGGAAAATGTGGGCACATAATATGCATATGTGTGAACAGCATAATTCAAAAATGAAAAGTTGGTTAAATATCAAGCTTGGTATTTAAATCTGGGATCTGCCAATGATGTGGTACAAAGATTTAGATAATCCCCTCTATGCAAACTGCCCTTTATATGAAACAATTTTATTTTTTATTCTCTAAAAAATTACTTTAACACTGTGAATTGATACACTGTATGTATATTTTTATTATAAATGAAGTATGTATCTTGAATTTTTTGGAAATAGCTTTGGTCGTTTTCATTCTGAATGACTTGCATACTTGATAAACTTGGATAAGTATTACTGCATAAAATATTCACATCTTATTAAAGCACTCATTTGAGTCAAATAAAATTGTAGCATAAGTATTTTTGAGAAATCCTTTGTTATTCATTTGAATTTCCAAATACTTTTACTTTTTATAGGGAATAAGTTGATATTCATTTTTTCTCAAATTCATGCAAGGAGCATAGAATTTTAAAGCCGTCACATAGTGACATGCTTTTAAAAATCTTTCTGTTTAGTATACTCTGTTCTTCTCTTACAATGAAACGTATAATGAAAGTTTATTTGAAAGTAGATAATTTGTAGATGAGATTGTGGAGGAAATGTAACATATTAGGTTTCTTTTCTGAAAGTACACCCATTTTGTGTTTAACATATACATTTATATATGAGTTATAGAATAACAATATATAGGGTCGTTAAATTATAAGGCAACCCTCTTGCAGCCTCTCTTCAATATGCAAGAGAGCTGAGAATTGCCGGAAAAGTGGTGCTGATAGAGATGTACTAAAATAGTTACCTTAAAGTAAATGCTGGAAACAGGCATTATATCTTGTAAAAATGTGCTCGCTCGCTCAATCACTTAAACACAGCAGCTGTAATCGTTGTGATTTCTTGCATGAAATTATCTAAATTCTTGTAATGTACAAGCAATTGTGTTGAGAATCTTGTTGGAACCAACCATAAAGGCACATGGTTAAGGAATCATTAAATTGTTTAGTTGTTTCCTGACAGAATTATAAGTATTGATTTGTGGCACCCTCGTTTCCTCTACCTTATTAGTTGTGATTTTTACTTTCTCTATATGTACTATGTACATAGTGTATAGAGAAGGTATTGCACTCCACCAAAAAATTTGATACCGAGATTTCACCGGAAATATATGTTTTAGGGTCCCCTGTATCCAAAAAAGGTATTTTCAGAAAAAGGTTTGTGTGTATGTGTGTCCGTGGGTCTGTGAACACGATAAGTCAAAAACAAAAAGTCGGTAAAATACAAAACTTTGTTTTTAAGATTAGTATCTTCCAGGGATGCGACACAAAGATTTTGAGAAAAATCCCCACACCGCAAACTACCCTTTACATGGAACTTTTTTTCGAAAATTTTGATTTTCTAATAAATGGCTCTAACGATTTTGATTAAAATATTGTATATTAAAGATATTTACCTGACAAATAAAATGTATATTTTGAACTTTCTGGGAACAGCCTCAGAAGACTACTTTATTCTGGGTCAATTTTACGGAATTTTGCATAACTGCTAAACCGTAAGAGATGGACAAAAACTTACCACACAACAAATGTAGAACACCTTAAAACACACAATATATGTTATATACATTTCTTTCGTGGAGTTGATTGTTTTTGAGATATTCCTTGTTTTTGGTTTCAGCTATAAAAAACTTTTCTCATATAGGACTTTGTGTCCATACAAACAAAGGAACTTCAGTTACATAGCAACCAGCTTTTGACTATTACTTTATCCTATGGCACCCTCTTATTTCGCTTCTACTAACAAGGAAGCAAGTAATAAGACTATTTCTGCTAATTTTTTCTCGATTAGATGAAGTAAATAGAATAATTTGTTGCAGAGATGTAGAGAAAGTCATGTGAATGGAACACATCAGATTTTTATTTATGGACTTCTTTGACAAAGTGTATGCTCTAACCACAGATAGAGAGAGAGAGGGAGAGAGGGAGAGGGAGAGAGAGAGAGAGAGAGAGAGAGAGAGAGAGAGAGAGAGAGAGAGAGAGAGAGAGAGAGAGAGAGAGAGAGAGAGAGAGATTGGAAATGCCCTGTCCTTATGTATTGTGGTTGGTGAAGCAGGATTTTTGTGCAGCTGCCATAATTAGTCACTACACTTTTTTGAGATGAACATGCCTTGTGTGGGTTAAATGTGCACACAAAAATAAGATTTGTGGGTTAAATGTTCAAATAAGCAATAAATTTAGACTAAGTTTTTAACTGGTGTAACGGTCGAAACATGTGTGGTGTTTGGTTGTAGTTTCTCGAATAGCAGATGCAAAAACAAGAAAAGGGAAATTTGTTTCAATACACAGGTTAGTGTACTTATTTCAGTGATATTTTGGGTGTTATACCTAGTGAAATATTTCTATACACAGGTTAGTGCTCTTATTTAAGTGATTTTTCGGTGGTATACTTAGTGAAATATGTTATACATTATCAACAGAACAATTCTGTTAGATTTTAGATTTTCAACTTGGAAAGACCTTAGAGAAGCTTGGGCAAAGGCAATTCGCAGACAAAATTGGCAACCTACTCCGGTTTATAAGAAACCTCTTGCTAATTTGTCCATTTAGCAGCTATCACAAGAAATAATTGGTGTCAAATTATGTGCCTATGATACCAAAACTGTCAGAATAGCGGAGTGTTCCTCAGACTTGGAATGTAATGGTAATTATCACAATATTTCCTGACCGAAATTCTTGATTAATATCACACATTCTACTAAAGCTTTAAACCAATGCTGTAATATGTGGTACAGCCTTTTGCTACATCAACAATAGTTTTAGACTAAGAAATTAGGACAAAATTATGACCTTGCTACAATGTTTACTGCAATAATACCAATTTATCAATAATAGCTTCTGACAGGCCAAAAAATGTGATTGTATTAAGTATTCCTTCAACTAGAGATCTCTTCCCTTCCATTGTCCTTTGTTTTTTACTTTAAAAACTTGGAAAAACAATTAATTTGACAGATGTTGTATATGGTAATATGTAGTGCTACAAAATGGTGGCTGAGAGCAAGACTTTCTGAAAAATAAGCTTAACAAAGTGAATACTAATTCCTCGTACTCCACTATGATAAAGGGCCGCGGAGATGTGAAATTCAGGAATGTTGAGTAGATTTTCCAAGCAAAAACAGGTTTGAGGTTCTTATGGAAAATGAAATGGTAAGTGATGAAAATGAGGCAATAAATGAAAACAATGTTCAAAATGCTACACAATGTGTTCCTAGCGTCAGTGTAGATAAAAAGCATTTGTTGGTTGTGGGTGACTCCATTTTGAAATTCTCAGGTGAAGCTTGCAAAGGAAGAGGTTATGAAACGTGTTGCCTTCCAGGAATAAAATTGAACGAAGTGCAGAAGAAAATGGAAGATATGAATCTAAAAGATCATCCGGATGTGGTACTGATACATGCGGGCCCCAATAACATCAGACATGATGAAGCAACTAGCTTGGTGAACCTCAAGCAAGGGTGACTAAAATAATACTTCGTAGGCGGGATATTAACAGCAACAGAATAAACAGAGATCTTGAGTGGCTCTGTTGCTTGAAAGATTACCTACTTGTAGATGGTAATTCATGGCTGTATGACAACGACTTTGGTAGAGAACCGCAGAGGATCAGCCAAATTTGGACAGTTGTTAGTTAATGTCATCCCATCAGTACTAAAGGAAAACTGATAGGTAATGTGGTGGATGTTCAAGCAACTTAAAAACATTGTATGCTTAATTCCTTGTCAATCTTCCATCAAAATGTACAGAGCATTAGAAATAAGCACACCTACTTAGAAGTTTTGTTAAATGATAAATTACTGGATATTGATATAATAACACTTACTGAACATTGGTTAAAAGAAAACAAAATTGAATTATTAAATTTTCAGGGCTATATAAGGGAAAGCTATTACTGCAGGAAAACTAAAAACAATGGAGGTTCCTGTATTTTTATAAAAGAAAATATCTTGGCTAAAAGGATATCAACTTTTGATAATTTAATGTGTGACGAACACTTTGAAGGAAGCATAGTTGAATTGTGTAATTCTAAAGTTATAGTAGTTTGTGTATATAGAAATCCCAGTAGTGACCTAAACAAGTTTATTAGAAAGTTAGATATTATTTTAAATCATTTTTATAGAGGGAAAAGAAATGTAATTATCATAGGGGATGTAAATATAAATTTTTTGGTAGAAAGTCGAGGTAAAAGCAGATCACAGACTTACTCCACACATACGGCTTAGAAGCAGTTATTAATTTACCTACCAGAGTAGCTCAAGGGTCTGTGAGTGCTATAGATCAGTGTATCCTGAATACTAATAATTTCAAATTTGAAATTGACAACTTTGAGACAGGCATCTCAGATCACTATGGCCAAAAAATTAAAATACTGTCCAATAACATACCAGATAAATGTAGTCAGATGTCATTTAAAAAGTTTAAAAAGTGTAGAATTTACAGTGAGGAGAGTATTGGTCATTTTAATTACTTACTTTCTAAAGAAAACTGGAGGGATGTATATTGTTGCCAAAGTGATGTGGATGCCTCTTACAAAGAGTTTAATAAGATTCTTACTTTCAATTTGAATATAGCTATGCCTGTTAAAGTCTTGAAAGATAAAAATTGCAACAAAGCAAAATGGGTAACTAAGGGTATTCGGGTATCGAGCGAAAGGCTCCATTTCATAAGCGGACTAATTAAACAAAATCATGTCTCTGATGATACTAAACAGTATTATACAAATTATAAAAAAATATGCAACAGAGTAGTCAAGATGGCCAAAAAGTATTATAATGGTAATCTGATAAACAGTTCTATAAATAAATCAAAAACCATATGGAATATCATAAAAAAGGAAATTGTAGAACATAAAAGAAACGATATGAACATTAGTGTAAATATAAATGGTAGGCTGGTATCTAACCCTAAAATGGTGGCTCATGAATTCAATCAACTTTTTTCAACCATTGCCAGTAATATCAAAGAGAAGATAAATATAGATAGCAATCCCCATAAAATTAATCAAAATAATAAAATTCAGGAATCTTTATATTTTATACCAACAACAGAAGCAGAAGTACTTGCTGTTATTAAAAGCATGAAACCTAAAAGGTCTATTGGTCTTGATGAATTTTCCAATATGCTTCTTAAAAATTGTGCCATGCATCTGGTTAAACCACTTTGTTATATTATAAATTTGTCACTTTGTGAAGGTATGTTCCCTGAGACTTTAAAGATCTCAAAAATTAAGCCTTTATTTAAAAAGAGTTCCAAAGTAGAGTGTGAAAATTATAGGCCAATATCTATTTTATCAGTTTTTTTCTAAAATAATTGAAAAAGTGGTGTACAATAAAGTGTTATCATTTCTTAATAAACATAATATTATATCAAAAATTCAGTTTGGATTCCAGCAAGGGAAATCAACAAACGCTGCATTACAGAACATTATTGAAGAAGTGTTTAAAATCTAGACACTGGGAAACAGTGCATGGGAATATTTTTTGACCAATGAAAGGCTTTTGACTTGGTTGATCATGATATATTATTACACAAGCTTTATAAATATGGTATAAGGGGATACCATTGAAATGGTTTGAATCATATCTGAGAAACAGAAAGCAACTAACTGAAATTCAGTATGTAGAAAGCTGTTCTAAGGAGATTAAAGCTACTCACTCAAATGTAGAAAGTATTAAATATGGAGTTCCTCAGGGTTCAATATTGGGTCCCTTGTTGTTTATACTTTATATTAATGATTTGGCTGAAAACGACTGCACTAATTCTAAATTTACTCTTTTTGCTGATGATACAAGTATTCTAGTTTCTGGTGGAAATAAACAAGAACTTGAAACTAACACCAAGGGGATAATTGATTATGTAGTTAGTTGGTTTAATGAAAACAGACTTATTATTAATAAAAAGAATAGCGTTGTCATAGGCTTTCATCATAAAATTAACAAAAATATAAGTTTTCCTGATGTTTATGTGGAGAATGAATTTTTAACCTTTTCTAATAAAATTAAATTTCTTGTAGTCTGGGTTGATAATAATCTTGATTGGGAAATTCACATTGATGTATTATCTAAAAAGTTAAGTCAAATCTGTTTCGCATTATATACTCTGAGATCATCAGTTAATCTTGACGTGATCAAAGTAGCCTACTTCGCTTACTTTCACTCTCATCTATCGTATGGTATAATGTTCTGGGGAAGATCAAACTGTAATAGAATTTTTATGATACAAAAAAGGGCAATACGATTAATGCAAGTACAAGCTGTAGAGCTTATTTTAAATACTTAAATATTCTAACAGTTCCCTCTGTTTACCTTTATGAAATGCTGGTGTTTACACATGATCAATTAAATAGTTTTGCTACAAATGATGAAATTCATAATCATAATACTAGGGGTAAATCAAAGCTACACATAACAGGGCACAAAAGAAGCCTATATGAAAAAAGTCCACACTACAATGGCAATCCCCCATCCTTCAAGAATTTATCAAGCATGGCTGTGTTTAGGAAGGAATTAAAGAGATTTTTAGCTCAGGGTTGTTATTACTCAGTAAATGAATACCTGGAAACTGTCTAGTTATTTAATTTGTTATGCATTTGTGTTATATTTTGAACTCCTAAAACCATGCTTTGATTTTGTAATTTATTGTAAATAGAAATATCTTATACTTTTAGTTTCTAATATATTTACTTTCATGAATCTGTACTTACTAGTCTATAGCTTATTTGTATCTGTAATATTGTAACTGACGAAGCTGATATTTCTGTAATAAGAAATCCTATGGTGAATAAATTTGATTTGATATGATTTGAAGACTTGCCTCAGCAAAATGGTAGCGTTTCTGCCCTGTGGCTCTAACGCTCATATACTACAGGAACTTAAAAACAGAAGGTCAACATTTCCAGCGTTTATTATAAGGTAAGGATTTTAGTGCGTCTCTGCTGGCACCACTTTCCCAGCAACTCTCGGTTCTCTTGTGCAGTGGAGAGAGGTCGCAAGAAGGGTTACCTTATAATTTCACAACTCTATATATGTGCTTTTTGTTCATTCAACAGATTGAAAACGGAAAGGAACGGTGACTATCCAGATTCACCTTCTGCGTCAGAAGAGTCACAAGAAGAAGAAATAAGTTCTCCCTCACCAAAGAAGATCATCACTGTTAAAGATAGCTCGAAGCGTTTCTCATGCAATGAATGTGGGAAGAAATTTGTTCAGAGACATAATTTGGCACGACATTCCCATTCTCATCATAAGAAAGCAGTCTACACTTGCGCACAGTGTGGGAAAGGCTTTCAGCGACGCAATACATATTATAAACACATGCAGTCTCATAAGTCTGAACCAAAGAAAACCTATACTTGTTCCAAATGTGGCAAGAGTTTTCATCATAGTCACATACTCAAAGAACACGAGCGAGTTCATACAGGAGAACGACCCTACTCTTGCAGGTTAGTACATCTTATGGTAATGTTGCTGTGGAATGGTGCCTTTACTCGAGACGTCAGATAGGCAACCAGTGCGCAAAAAAAAAAATGCTGAAACATGCAATGACGTTTATCGCAGCCAATATGAAGGCACTTAAACCACGGAAATGAACAAAGATAGACTTTAGGTGGTGCAGACAGTGCAGCCATTGGAATATAGGGAAATGCAGAAATATGCAATGATATGCATTGAGGAGCATGTATATGGTTGGCAGTATCATATTGTTGTTTATCACAGCCATAGGAAGGTGTGAAAAGGTCTAAATGTGCAAAGATATGCATTTGTGTGTTAAGGGCTCTGCAAATGGTATGACAAATCTTCATATTTTGATGAAATTACCTTTAGCTAGTTCATGTACCACAACCTCAAATAACTGTTATATCATAAGCACACTTATGCAAAATGAAGGTTAACCTTAAATCATTCTGGGTCCTGTCACTTCTCCATCCTTTTCAGCTTCCCTTTCAACCATGTCATGCACGCATGCTGGAAATACCAGGAAAACGCAAATTATAACAACAATTCTGTACTAGGTAGGTTAACTTTAAAGTGTGTACTATCTGGGTCCCATTACATCTCCATCATTTTCAGCTTTTGTTTTGACAATGCATGCTGGAAAAAGGCAGACCATAACCACAATTCTGCAATAAATTAATGTTAAAATGCATACTATCATTTTCAACTTCCAAGAGAATATACCCATAGACTTCACACCATTAAAAATAGAAGAATACAAACACATAATATCTACTGCAAGAAACAATGGCTTCAACCAAAAATTAATAGATAAAAAAATCAAAAAACTCAAACAACAGAAATTAATCACAGAAACCACAAAATTGAACCCAGCAATAGATAAACGTTGCTTCAAAAAGTTTACTATCACCCAAAACTACACCACAAGTTTCAAAAAATATTCAAAAAACATAAAATCACACTTGCCCCCCCAGAATAAGTTCAGCCTACAAAAAATGTGCAACAGCCTAAAAGACCAAAACCCAGAGCATAAAAAATCAGGAATCTACACAATAAATTGTGCAGATTGCAACAAATTTTACATTGGTAAAACAAAAAGACACCTTGAAACAAGACTTAACCAACACATGAGAGCAATAAAATACAAACTGACAAATCAGCCATTGCACACCACTTTTGGTCCACTAACCATGAAATAGTACCTAACATACACCTCATAAAACCCACCAGATATGCGGCAGAGCTTGACGTCTGAGAAAAAATCCACATCATTAAAAACCAACACCATGTATTCAATTTTGAATTGCCGCCACAAAATATATTGTGGAGGTTCATCACTAAGCCACCAGGGACCGTCACACCTCAACATAGAACACCCTGTGGAAATTCAGTTGGAAACCATCGACAATGATGCCCACATGGCTTCGAAACCGGTCTGTAAAAATTATACGTAAGTGATACTTAAATGTTACAAACCCAACTCAATAATATTCATTTAATACGTATCACTGTTCCAAAACACCCTTTTGGTAATGTAAATAAATTATAACTTATTAATGTTAAGTATTGTGGCAACAAAAAAAGATACTTTGTATAAGAAAGGAGTACATTTTTATATCTTTGTTTTAAATGATAGGAGCAAGAGAAAAATAGTTTGTACATGAAAATACATTTTAACATATTACTAAACAGTGTTTCTCATTTTTTATTATTGTCACATTTAGTAGTCATGCATTCGTCATCATTTATCTCACATTCATTCCATTAAAAATGCAGACTAATTGTATGGCAGTACAAGAAAATAATGCACTACTGCTGCCATCTAGTGGTATTGACTCCATAAACTAGATGCATTCTCTTGGCAATGTACAGTAAAAAAAATAGTACACCACTGTTCCCATCTTCCTGCATTGATTATATTAGCTGGATTACCACCCTTTGCATTTTTCAGTTTTTAAAATTGGTGCTGTTTAATATGGTTTTGCAGCAAACACACCATCCCGCAGCAACATTACTCATTTTATATCAACATTATCATCTGGGGTAATCAACACTACCCATCTCTATAGAGGATATTGCACCAATGAAATTTAATACAGGAACTGTCATGATTGGAGAAAGAGGTAGTTATACCTATGAAGCCAAATAAGATAACAGTTTCTTTAATCTATGACTATTGAATCTATGTCATAGTAAATTTGTGATGTACTTCAAAAAGCAACGACAATCAAATCTTTGTAATTTAATTTACTTTTAAAATATTAATAAGTTAATGTACACCTTCAAACTTCACTTGCTATTAACAAGACACCCGCTGATGATGAAGGTGAACATGTTTGAAATGTATCCAGGGAAAAACCTAAGTAAGTGAAACTATAGTGTCCATATTTGACTCAAATTAATTGAGTAATAATTCACTTAGCTAGTTTTAAAATCTAGGAACGTTTTCAGAGACATACACCTCCATCCCAGCATGGCGACATTTGAAGGCTGTTATCTGTTCCTACTCTTTCCTCAGCATGAGCATATTAACTGCTGCTATCTGGCAATAAATGTAATAACATAATGACTGGCAGGATTTCAAAATGTAACCTTTTCACTGCTAACATATCTTTAGGCATTAATTTTTTTGCTGAGTTAATTTCAGAAATTTTCCAAGTTTTAAAACTCACAGAAAACCATGCCAAATTATTGAAGATGAAATATGAACTCACCAGAAATGATGTAGGCTGCTTTAGATGTTCTAGAAGCTCCAATTTTTCTTTTTGAAATTTTTTTATATGAGCATATGCAACACACTCAATGGAACGTAAATATCACTGTCACTATCCCCGAACTCTGATAAGTCTGAACAATCTGAAAGTAAAGCCTAAAAAATTTCTAATAATTCATTTTCAGCAACAAAATGCTGCACACTGCTTTTGGAATACCCTGATTACATCTTGCAGATCACATGATTAGAAGCATGTGGAGCTACAAGCCTAGTTTTCTTACAATGGTTTGCTTTATTTCCTTTCAGGAATATGGTTGAGAGTTAGTGCTTTTTAATCCTAGCAGATGTGCCATTATACCAGCACAGTTCAATTGCTTTTACATACAAAATTGTAAGACTTGCAGTTACTTAAACTTCCAGTTGAGTTTACTCGACTGTAGCACGGTTGGGATGTTTTTCTGTGATCAAGTAGCAGTGACCGTAGCAGTGAAAAGGTTAACACTCTCAGTTTATTTAAAATGAAAATCTTTTCCAAGTGTACGTTAAAAAGAATACTTGTAATCCCTTGTCACTCACTCTAATATGCAGTTTCAGAAGTATTCCATTAAAAAAAGAAAATGACATACCACAGAGCAACATTATGCCAACACTTTTACACTCGTAGACCTAAGGATAGGTAGGGAAAAGGAGTATCAGTCTAACACGTGAACAACCAATCATATGAGATAATAAAATTAAGTGCACCATGGTCAATATATTCTGGAAAATTAATAACCATAAGATCAGCAATCAAAACTGTCTAGAACAATAAATTCTCCCATACTAACATTTTTTAAGATTCAAGAAATATTTTCAAAAATCCAACAACGTGTGGATGGTCTAACAGTTTACACTTTTAGAACTGGAAATAAAATATTTTATTTTCAAAGCCATTTTAAAATAAACATTTTAAAATAAAGATTGTTTGGGTACCAGTTTACAATAACATCCATGGTAATGTTAAGGCTAATTTGTTAGCGAAAATAGCTTGAGCTTCAGGAATTCCAATTTCCTTTCAAAGATGCTGATCGAAGTTACAAAACAAATGCTAATAGAAGACTTATATCAACAGAAATATACTAATAAATAAATAAATAAATAAATTTTATTGTCATTCAACTTGTACAGCAATAAACAATGTCAAATTATAATACAGTACATTCAGTTTCAAGATATTTATAGGTAATTAATTCTTTTTGACCCAAGCCTAGCTTGTACATGTTTAATCCCAGAACTACATGAGAGTTGTGTGACTTGGTTAATCTTTGATAAGGTGCGACTCCAGTATTATAGTTGTGCAGATCTCCCCTAACTGCTAATGTTGAAACATTATTTCTAACATACAATAATACATGATAAATATATAGGTTAGCTACTGTCAAACACTGCAGTCTAATAAATAATAGTTTTACAATGATCTAATTTACCTGAGTCAGTGCCTAACAAGTTTTTTCTGTAACAATAAAATTTCATGTAAATGTCCACTACTTCCCCATAACAAAATGCCATAAGATGTAATAACATATGCTGGCTTAAGAACTTGAACATCCAAAGAAACCCACTGTGTTCTAATGATGAGCAAACTTAACTGTTGCTACTGAAAGTTAAAATCAGGAAAAGAAATACAAATTCTTGTGAATGTGGTGGATATGTAGATCTAGACCATATGCCAATTACCCGAATGAAAATTATCAATATCTATACAAAGTAGGAATACTGAACCAACCAAAATAAGCAATACAAATTACACTGTTCCAATAAGTTATATTCATTATTATACAATCATGTTTCATGTAAAATGAAACTATAAGAATGAGTAGATTATACATAACTCAAAATTGAAACAATCATTTGTAGTTTGTTATTTTGATGTCAATACAAAATTATACCCAGGGAGTTGTTAAAGTAGTTCATCACACACTCAAGAGAGTAAATTTAAATGCTTTCAACCCTCCTCCATATCCAAAATGAATAAATATGGTGAGAAATAAGAGAGACTAATAAATTACTACTTAAAAGAAAATAGAGGATAAAAATTGATAATATAAGAAAGTTATGTACCACTCTTGGTACAATATCAGATGACTCCACAAAATAAATTCATTATGAGGAAATTATTAAATAAACCATTGAAAAACATATTATATGATTTGAATGAAATGAAATGTATTGGAAATGAAATTAAATCGAGTGGTTGACAACCACACTGGAACTCGCAACTTTGGAAAAAATAATTTTAAAAAATTGCAAGAATTTGTTAAATTTTAAAATATCACCAGTCAGCAATGTAAGTAAAGTTTAGTGCCAGACAACAGCAGTTAGACGCTCATACCAAGGAGAGAGGGAGAGTAGATAACAATCCTCAGTTGGGGATGGAGGTGAATGTCTCTGAAAATGTTCCAAGATTTTACAATTTGTCATAGGTGAAGTTTTGAGTATGAACATCATCTCATTAATATTTTAAAAATAAATTAAAGCAAAATAACTTCTATTATTAATAAATAACAATGGAAATCTTAATAACTCTCTCTATAGCTGAAGATGGGGATGAGTGTGTCTGGAAGCATGCCTAGTTAACAACGAACAGTTATGTGCTTAGTTAGCACAGCTTCTAAATTTAATACTTTTCTCTTTAAATTATTCAGATATGGCAAAAGAGTAGCATGAGTTACAAAAGAATAGAAATTAATTATTGCTGTTATCCATGATGTGTAAAACAATTAAAGAAGGGAAGGAATATTGACGTTTTTTATTAAATTTGAATTCTGAAAAACATTAGGCATGTATATAAGTTCTCTAAATATTGTATTATGCTTGTCTATAAAGTCAGGAACCATAAGAGAATTGGATATTTTATTTATATTGCTACTTTCTATGATACCTACTTTAAGTAGAGGTAGTATTGCATTCCACCTAAAAGTTCAATTGAGATATCCCAGAAATAAACATTTGAGAGAGAAAAGAAAAGGGTTGGGGAGGGGGAAGAGGGTTAGAGAGAGGGGCGAGGTGGAGTGTGTGGGTACATGCATGCATTTGTGTGAAGCTTACAACATCTATGAAATTTTAAGTTAACACCTTCCAAGGATGTCATACAAATATCTCCAAAAAAATCTCCCTCCCCTTTATCCCAATCTGACCTTTTATGGAAAAGTGTGTGCATGCATGATTGCTGACGTATGAATACGATAACTCAAAAACAAAAAAACAATTTAATACTAAACTTGATATTTAACTTCAGCATCACCTAAGGATACAACACAAAGATTTTAAAGAAAATCCCCCCACCCTAAACTACCCTTTAAGAGGAAAAACTTTCAAAAATGTTATTTTCTCAAAAAATATTCTTATCGATTTTAATTAAAATACCTGTATATTAAAGATACTTATATGACAAATAAAATGTATATCTTAAATTTTTTGGGAATAGCCTTTGAAATCTCTGAATGGCATTGGCATTGGTAAATCATAAGAGATAGTTACTGAACAAAAAATTTAGAGGTCAGTATAACATGCAATTTGTCACATATAATTTTTCGTGGAGTTAACAATTTTTTTAGATGTTTCTTCTCTGTTTCTATTTTAAAATGCTTATAACTTTTCTCATACAGGAACTTAACTCCTGGCCACACAAAGAAGCGGATTTCAATCCCATAGCAACAACATTTTTAAATATTTGAAGGTTTAGTGTTAAGTTCCTTCTACTTATAAGGAAGTAAGTAATAACACTTTTTCTTCTAATGTTTATCTCAATTAGCATGAAGTAGATAGAAGAATAAGCTTATTAACAATAATTTGTTACAGAAAAGTACAGAAAGTCATGTGAATGGAAACTCACCAGATTTTTTGGATTCAGGAGTCTCAAAAATGTAACTACATTAAAATTTTAGTATGGAATTTTAACTGGAATGCAATACATTCTTTATTTACAATAGAGAAAGTAAAGCATGAATAAAACAGCTAGTTTTCATGTGGTGCCATACTTTATAGCTGCCTGTAGTATTGTGAGCAGTAATTAATTTTGTTTTCATTACTCTTCATGTTAACAGATTATGTGGGAAAAGCTTTGGACAAGGAGGAAACCTGACCAATCACATGCGATCGCACACAGGAGTGAGGCCTTTCTTGTGTACAGTGTGCGGACGACGGTTTGGGTTTAACTCGACACTAAGCAAGCACATGATGACACACAGCGGTGATAGACCTTATCTTTGTCCCGTGTGTGGCAAGAGCTTCTCACTGACCTGCACTCTGAAGAAACACATGTTAACTCACACCGATGAGAAACCTTTTGCCTGCCAGGAATGTGGCAGGCGTTTTAATCGCAAAGACCATCTCAAGTGCCATCTCAGAACTCATTTACCTTCCTCAGAAGCACCACCTGCGGAAAACTGGATGAGTACTAATGTCTCTGAGCCTGTGCCACCGTTAGCTGCAGACCAGACCAATAGTGGTGAACAGAACAATATACATTGTGAAGTGTATAGTGAACGTTTAGCTGATGCAGAAACTGTTCCTTGGATGGCTTGTGATTCAAGAGAAAGTGTTGAGGCAAACAGAAAGCACTTGCTACCAGCTTCTCAGTTTGCTAATGGTGACCATTGGCTTCATCATGAACACACCACACAAGAGACAAATGTAAGTGAATCAAACGAAATGCATAGCAGTTTTTGTCATTGTCCATAGCAGGCATTTTAGTATGGTAATAAAACAATGGATGTCTGCACAGAAAGGTAGTTGTGTGTTCCCCTTCTTGACCACTTTTAACTCTGTTTATCTCTGGAACATATTATTAGCCATTCGTACCTTTCTCAACTACAATTGATCCTTCATTGCTTTCCCAAACTCCTCCAATCATCCCTCTTTCCTTATTTCGTCTTCATCTCTGCAAATTAATATTTTCGATCATTAAATATTAAAAACAGAAGCACTATTAACAGTGAAGTATTCACCATCTTGGAGCTATGCTGAGTCATATTTACACTCGCCTCCACTTAATTGAAATTTAAATGTTTTCAAGGACATTCGTCATCTTCAATAGTTTCATGACTGACAATCCTTTTTTGCTTCCTCTTCTTCCTGTTGTTTCCCATCCTGTTGCCATCTGGTGTTTGGGATGCAAAACTTTAACACTTCATTCAGTGGCGGGATTTCAAAATTTATTAGGTAATTGCTTTTTTTTACTATGTTTATTTTTATTATTTATTTAGGGGTGGGAGGTGAATTTTTTTTTCTCACCTACCACCCTTGTTGAATGAATCTTCAACGTAAGACTTGCTCCATAAAACAAATTCAACCTGAACCTCTTAAAAATACAGTCCAGAGCGCAATAAATCCAGAATCTACAGATCAGTTGTAAAGACTGTGGGAAATATTACATAGACAAAACAAAGAGAAACTTGGAAATCACATTAAAGGAACACCAGAGAAACATAAAACTAAAGCAAATACACAAATCTGCTGTACCATTTTTGAACAGAAAACCACAACACTGGGCAAAATATAAAATTGTTAAAATCACTGGCGTCACCGATAGAATTGGACATCTGGGAGAAAATAAACATAATAAAAAACAGCAATTACCTAATAAATGTTGAAATCCCACCACTGAATTAGGTGTTGAAACTTTGCATCCCCAACACCAGATGGCAACAGGAGGAGGAGGAAGCAGAAAAGGAGCGTCAGTCACCAAACTGCTGAAGACGAGGACTTATGTTCTTGAAAATGTTTCAATGATTTTTCAACTAATTAAGTGGAGGTGAGTGTAAATAAGTGTGACTCTGCATAACTCTAACATTTTCAATCATGTTGTAATTTCTTCTGCTTTTGTCATCCTTTGTGCCTCTGGTTCCCAAGGTCATGGATTCACACCCAGTGGAGGGTAGTGCATTTTTTTGGCTGGCTGGTTTCCTTCGGAAAGCGAAGTAAAGCTGGTGGTATCATGTTGTAGATTTATGGTGCATAAAAGAATCTCAAGCCTGATAAATAGGTCTCTGAATAAACTTAAGCAGTCTTTCATGCCCAATATTAAATAAAATGATACACTGAGAACCAGAGCTATTAAAGAGTGTCCATAAATTAAACTCAATTTCAATTTCTTCCTCTTTCAACTAATGTATAAAATTTAGATTTGCTAATTTAAATCCCAGGAAGGAACAATATTTTGAGTTTTCATAAATTAAAACACAAGCATAACATCATAGCATTGCTGATTGGTCAGAAGTTAATAACTGTCATTGTGCAGCTAACACCCTCTGCCATTTTAATTAAAAATTAATAAGGAAATCATGTATCAGAAACAAATCAAAGTGAGGGAGACGAAAGGAAAACTATGAGTGAATTCCCAGAAACTTGACTTTTACAAACTGAGGTGTTAAATTACAAGAATGCATACCTGTACAAGAATTCTTTGTAGGGCTATTCACTGCTTCTGTAGGTATATTAGCCTGGTATCTAGTATCCAGATGAACATTTTTGCAAGACTGTCTGTTTCCAAAATATGTTTTCTGAAGGGCCAGTTCTACAATATCCAGATAAGTTTGCTATAGTTACTCTCCAAATAAACTCTTCTGGCCTGCAAATAGCACTCTCATTCTATAATCTCAGGATTCCTCTGAGTAGCAATGCTACAGAATAATTTGTAATGTGATAAGTTTGCAAACTCTTTAATTATAAATAATAAAATATGTGGAATTTAAAAGTTTAAAGTTTTCAAAATTGGCAGCACCATGGTCAAGTGGTTAGACCGCTCGTTTTCCACCTAGGCAGCTCAGGTTAGATCCCAGGCATCCACATGTGGGATTTGTGGTGGATGAAACGCCATCTGGGTGGGTTTTCTCCAGGCCTCCAGTTTCTCCCACCACTCATTCCACCAATTGCTCCATCATCACCGCTCCAATCATCCATTTGGCTTGCATTTCATATCATCCATTTTCTCTAGCTCCTGCCTGGCTACAGGCTGACCACTTATTCCAGGTTCTCCATTCTGTGGTTTAGTGCTGTTGGCTCCCCAACAGACTTCTGATCCCTAGGCATCTGTTTGTAAGCCCTAGGGTGGTGTCAGCCCTAAATATGGTGAAGGAAGCCAACTACAGAAATGTTCCAAATGTCTCATAGGATGAAATTTTTAGTCTTTGTAAACAATTTTCTTGGAAATTTTGGAACATGCTACTTGAAAATTATTTTGTGTTAATTATGTTGAAAAATACACACAAAAAAAAAAGTCTAGCAAATTGCTTGAAATTTGTAGAAGTGCTGCACTGAGTACCCTTATAAGACCTATCGCTGAAATAGTTATAGCAGTTGCTAAGTTTTAGAGTTGAGTTTCTGGGATCCTAAAGCAGGTTAAAATGACTCAAGGACACAAATGAGTGCCCTGAAGTCCTAGCTCCAGTGAAATGTCTGTGATAAACATTGTATTGAAACTGCAATAAGCAGCAGCACTGATTTTCTTTTTTGTATTGTAAGAATGGTGATTTAAATAAAATCAAAACAAAAATATGAGCAATTCATTCAATTTCTATGGGTCCTTTGCATCGATGCATAGCCAAGTTATGAGGATGCTTGCCTACTGTGCTGTTTCTAAAGACAATAACCTGTGAACGGTAACCGGAATGGGAAACCGCACAGGACACAAAGTTTTGGTTCACAATAACCTGTGAACGGTAACCAGAATGGGAAACTGCACAGGACACAAGGTGTTGGTTCACAATAACCCAATAACGAGAACAGGAATGCCTTTCTTCTTCTTTTCCTGATCAGTTTTATGCATTGCAATTGCACTTATTTTTAACTGGCCAATAATATTTTTTGTCTCCAACTCAGCCAACATAATGCAGATTAGCCCAACTTCTGAACTCTGAATTCTGGGAGAATATTGGATATAACAGTAAAGGTAGAAAAATTGATAAAAAAACCAAGTCATATGAACTTTTCCAGGCATGGTTAAACTTGCAATAGTAAGTATTTCTTTTCCATATTTACTCCTGATGAACTAGCCATTACAATAACCTACTTATGACTACAACCACTGTCAAAGTCCTCGACTCAAAGACTGCTAATAATTACTGATTTTGATATTTCTATTTCAGCAAATCCAGTGACTTGATGTTGATGCAACAATTGGTTTTCCTTCTCCCTTCAACCATGCCGGCACACAAATCAAAACACTTCTATTTCCTTCTACACACTGCCAACCGTTGCATGTAACAGAAGAAATACTTGTATTTTATAAAAGTATAGTATATAAATAACAAGATATCACATAATTCTGTGAGATTTAATTTCAGTTCTAGGAGCCGGAAGGTCCCATTCAATTCCAGGAAACTCCTGGCCATTCTGGGAGAGTTGGCAACCCTAGCCAACATAATTCGAAAGAATTGAAACTAAAGTGAGCTCTAGCAGCTGTTTCATCTCACACCACTTAGAATAATCTACACTGAAGAGTCTAATAATGCACAATATGCATCTAATATGCCATATCTGGTAACGAGAACAAGAAATTTAAAACTTGGCAAGACTTGCTTCCCATTCCCAGAGCCCAGGAAGGCTTCCCATCATGTATTTCAACATTCCCTTTGTCGTTCTGGTTGCCATTATCGGTTGTTGTGAACCAACCTTAAAGGTCAGTTCTCTACGATCAAGATTGGTAATCAGTAGGGATAGCATCTTGGTGACCAATAGCAGGACAGAATCAAAGTTAGTGCAGCATGGTATATAGTTGTGATGTGTTGAAAATGCAGTGTACGTAATGGTACTAATAGAAGGAAAATGGGGCAGTGGTTGCGTGGTAGACTGTGATGTTTTCAAGGTGATTGAGGTTGGGTGGGTGGTAAACATTATTACCAGATTTTTGGGAACTAAATATTTTAATATTTACATACATTCAATTGCAGTTGTGCAATAAGTCATCAGCATCATTATCCGTTTCATTTTTTCTCAAGATACATAGGTTGCAATGCACAACATATGTTCATAAAGCCTCAAATGTAAATAGGCTTTATGTTGTAAAAAACTTCGCTCCACAATGGAAATAGGACATATAATCTACTATTGGGTAAGATACTCCATCAGCAGTTATTTCTGTAGCAACACCTCGTAGCACATTTCATATTTCACACATTATTGAAAATCCAATATTTTTCCAAACACTGTCTTCACTTTCTTTTTCACACAGTCTAAAACAGGGTCACAGGTCTCTGATTATTTGCTTGTACAAGTTCGACAAACGCCCAGATCGGACTCTACTTGGCAGGTCTCTGCATGTGTCGCGCTATCGGTTCCCAAGATGCTATCCCTAGCAATCAGAGTAAGAATGACAAAGTTGAAATCTATTTTAATGAGAGCATTCACAATTGATGGTAAGCTTTCCCGGTGCCTTAGAACAGGAAAGAACACTTAGGCAAGCTTTAGCTTTTTCATTCTCAAGATATAGATCCATTATGTGTTTATTAGACTATTTACTGTAGAAATTATTGTGACTATGTCTTGCTGGCCCATAGTGTGTGTACAGCTCCTTTTCTGTCGTATAGCAATTGTTGCACATGTGTGGTTGGAATGCCACACCTGGGCATGATTGATATGTGCTAGAATGACTTCCACTTTTGGATGTTTCTTGCCATGTCATTGACAGCTATAAAAGGAAGATCCACAAGATGGGTACAGTCTTGGTCAATATGATCACAGGTTGCCCAGTAGACACATCAGCTATTGGCGACCCAAGGATGCCTTGGGGTAGTAACTTCTGCCACTTCTTCCCTTACAAACTCTAACCTGCCAAGTTAAGCAGCATTGGGCTGCTTGGGTGGGTGACCGCCAAGCCATATACCGGCCAACCCCCCACCCGTTACCCCACGCCTTTCCTTTTCCCTGCTAGATGGTATTGCTTCACTTGACAGTCTGCAAGCGGCTGGCCAAGTTAAGTAGCATTGGGACTGGTCACTACTTTGATACGTCACCACCCAGGTAGTACCACTGACCTGCACCAATAGCATTACGGGAGACATCTACCTCTCGGCATATACAAAGACACAAATGCTTGCATTTTTACTAATCTGTTACATCGCATAGGTAAATCTGCAAGAAAAATGGATAGGTACCCGAGAAAACTCAAAACAACTCTTTCTAACTCCTGGAGGTGAGTCAGCTTCGACTGGGGGTTCTGCGCTTGCACTTGCATGAGAGAGAGCAATCAACTGTCTAGGCATTGAAACAACAAGAGCAAAACTATTGTGTAAGCAATGGAATAAAGACTATTAGCAATCAATTTTGAAGTAAATAAAGAGACTTTGCTACATTATTCCAGTCATGACATGAAACAACTGCTAGAGCTTACTTTAGTCGCAATTCTTTCATATTTTGATTATGGAAAAAATATCAATAGTCTCTTAAAAATAAATGAAATTCCCAATGAGTAAAATCAACATTCCACTTTAACATTGATATGGTTATCGATAATGCATTGCTGTTCTCAATACAGGGCTATTGTGAACCAAAATTTTTGTGTCTTGCAAGGCTTCCTGCTCTCATTTCCATTTTGGTCACCATTCTCAGGTCACTAGTCTTAACCAACTGTTCCCTGGCCCTCCTGGGTAGTGTGTCTGCCTCATATTCAAAAGTTGTGAGTTCAAATCTCGCTTAGGGTGAGTTACACAGATAAGGTTTTTTTTGGGGGGATTTTCCCTTATCCTGAGAAGACGAATGTCGAGTAACTTTAAGAGATCATTTGAGCAACATTTCACCAATTTCATTCATCATCCGATATGACCAACCAGTTAAAGGACGTTAATCTATATTAAAAAAAAAAAACTGTTCCCCCTCACGTGCCAGCTAATCAGCTAATCTTGGTACAGAGATTGATACATTGTGAGGCTACATATTTCAATGTATTAGTTCTGTTGTGATGCCAAAAAGCCTATATACTTCAGCACACAGAATCATCATGCGTGATTCTTATGAGATGACAAACTCTTGTAGAGATGTGAGACAGCATTTTCAGACATATTCTCTAATATTCATGTATCTCAGAAAGAAACAGAGGGATCTATTCTTGATAAGAAACAAAGTAAATTGTCATGTTTTCACAGAGGAAAAACTACATTGGAAAAAACTTAGAATGAGCTCTAAATAGATCTCTAAGAACCTTCCACAGGAATTTCACAGATCTCGGTTTGGAATGCCACAAACCTTTTATGAAATTAAAACCCCAGAAGATAACTGCAGATCAGGAATTGCAACCATTGATGTGAAAAGAATTAATTTCTGCAATTGGATGTTGGATGAATTTAAGGATAGCTCTTAGTGTTCATAGTAGTAAGTAGAGAAGGTACTGTACTCCATTCGAAAATATGATGCTGAATTTCATCAGAAGACTCCAGAATCCAAAAAAAAATATTTATAGAAAAAGATTTGTTTTTATGAAGAGCATAACTCGTAAACAAAAAATACTTAACTTGAAGATTTTCAAGAGAATCCCTCCCCCCACCACAAACTAACCATTTCATGAAACATTTTTAGAAAATTTTGATTTTACCATATGTTTAGGATATTTTTATGACAAATGAAATGTCTCTCTTGATTCCTGTGAATATCCTCTAAAGTCCTCTTCATTCTGGATAATTTTTGCATAACTGGTAAACTGTAAGAGATATACAAAATCTTACTACGCAAAAAAAAAAAAAAGTTAAAATATACAGTTTATGTCAAAACTCCCAGTCATACAAAAAGAATAAAAAGTCATCACTTAGTGAACAGCTCTTAATATATTTGACTATCACTTTAGTGTAATGTATTTCCTTATTCTGCTTCTAACTAAAAGAAATAGGTAACAAGACCATTTTTGCTACTGTTACCTTAATTAGCATGAAATAGAGTAATAAGCTTTTGTAAAATAGTGTGTTGCAGAATAGGTAGAGAAAGTCACATGAAGGAACACTTCACATTATTTTTAATGAATGACACATTGTTTTATATACACCTTTAAAAGGTGTAAATAATGTGTGGTGGCCCATAGTATTACAAAGATATCTTGTTATCGGAGTTATAAATTGCATGAGGATGCTTGATTTAAATGGGCTATGAATATCTAACTATGTCAGTAAACAAACAAGAAAATGAGTCGGAATAGTAACACTCACCTCACTTATATGTATTATGTCCAAAACATATGTTTCAAGGGCAATTGCCCTCTTCTTCAGTTGAAGTCCGACTGATGGCTGGTATTTGTGCTCTGTGGTCTATTACGGTGGAGCCATCTGGTGTTCTCAGTAGGACTTCAACTGAAGAAGAGGGCAATTGCCCTTGAAACATATGTTTTGAACATAATTACATATAAGTGAGGTGAGTGTTACTATTCCGACTCATTTTCAACATCACATTGATTAAAACTTCACTTGTCTCAAACTTCTGAGTTATTTAAAGAAAATGTGTGTTAGGTTGGCTACTCTTAAAAACGAGAGCTCTGTATAAAATACATAGCATTAAGTTCTTAAGCATTTACATTATTACTTTGCTGCAACTCATCCTTCCAGTATGGTTGGCTGCTGGCTAGACTATCAGAAAAAAAACATTTCCAAAGAACAATGAACTATTGCTTAAGAATTTGAAAGGACTGTGTGATAAATGCGAAAAACTGGCAGTTATTAGTTGTGGATGGTGTACAGTGAAATTATGTTTTACACACCTTGCAGGCTACATGTTCAGGAGATGTGTAGAACTGCCGAGAAGCTTCAATTAAGGTAAGACATTGGATTTCTTCTCACATAAACCAAACGTTACCTCTCCCCCACTCTTATTAATATGTAAATAACTCAGGAAGTAATTCCACTTGTGTTATAATAATTTGTATAAGCACTTGTTTTGACATTTCAAACATATTGGAAGAAAAAAAAATATCACATTTTTATCTGCCCCATGAAATGCTTGCTTGAAAAAGCAGCGCTAACATATTTAATCCATCATAGACTGCAATTCTGGGAATTATAACTCGCCTATTTAAATGTCATCAATCATTTATGTAACTGCTGATATCATCACATTGTTTTATTCATTAAAAACAAATGTATATATTGGTAACATCAGGTGTGCTTACAGAACAAAAACAAGCAAGCTAATAGTTGATATGAGAAAATATTTCTCAAAAATTCCTGTGTACGAGATAACAATAATAAATGCTTCAAATACATAACAATATCTCATTCTTTCCATACCAAGGAATGCACAATGAGTATCACATAGAAAATTAAGTATAAAATACAGAGTACAATTGCATTTAAGAATAAATTGTTACAATTACTACAGTACAATAGTTGGATGTATTTTAATTTTTTAGGCACAGTTACATTACTATTTCTATTCCACCTTACCAGGACTAAAGTTACTTTACAGTACAATAACATAATAATAAATGAAGACAATGTTAATGTTAAAAACGAGCTAAAAGCTGGAAGACTTTGGATTCTCATATCTTGGTCCCTTATGATCTTGTAATTTCGGTAGCCTTTATGATATCTGGAGGATTCTCAATATCTGCCTTGCTTTGTATTAACCGCAGTTCCATTTGGCCTACAGGTGGTTTGTCTTCTTTACCTTTAACTGGAGAAAAAGCAACATTATAAGACAAGGTTATTATTCTTTTAGAAGTTTCACATGAGTTGCACAGCATCTTTATGCTTTAGAAACTCTCTAGCTACAGTGTCCTAGGGGTAGATAGATAGATAGTTTTTTTCATTTTTCATTTTTTCAATTACACTCTCTCTCTCTCACTCACACATCTCTCTCTCTCTCACACGCACACACATTTCTCTCTCTCTCTCCTGATTGCTTGCTCATATGTGCATGCATGTATGCACGCACACACACAAATTACTTTCCTGGAGTTGCTGAATTTGGTATCATATACAGCTGACACCCGGTTATTTGTGTATATGTACAATTTCCTCCAACTATACATTTTTATACCCTATTGACTTAATCTATTTATCTCTTTTATACTTATACCTCATTAGTTATATTATTAAGATCCTCTCTTTGTTTGTCAATTTTCCTCCCCCATTTCTCTCTTACTTTCCCTGTGTAATTACCAAGTTGTTTAAAAAATTCTTTCTTATTGTTTCCAAAAAGTTTTAAGGACACTATCACTGTCTGTAACTTTTCCCAATTTTTATTCCATGTTTTTTCTCTCCACATTTTACTTTCCTCACACTCAAATATACAGTGTAAATTGTTATATACCTTGCCACATAGTGAGCATAAATCTTTATCTACTTTTAGACCTTTTTTCTAGGGGTAATATGCTAGCCTCTGATTCCCATGATGGGCAATGCTTTTTTTCAGGCATAAAAATCTTTAGCATGGGTTCTTTTGTAAGGGAAGTAAAGCCGTTGGTCTTGTATCATATATTTATGGCATGTAATAGAACATCAAGTCTCATAAAGAGGCCTCTGAGCAAAAGCAAAAGGTCTTTCATGCTAAATATAGAATGGGATGCAATGAACCACAGCAGTTAAAGAGTGTCCATAAATAAAAATCAATTTCAAATCTCTAACTAAATAACTTTAAGTTGGATGAGGTTTCCTGTTGTTAAACTGGCATACACATGATGCCAAAACATGTATACACACTTCATGCAAACAAAAATCTGATGTATTCTACTCACATCATTTTCTCTAGCTGTTCCTATACAAACTATTCCTACAAAAGATTATGCTTTCATCTACGACAAGCTAATCGAGATAAACATTAGCAAAATTGGTGTTATTACTTGTTTCCATGTAAGTTAAAAGGAAATAAGGGACTAAATTAGGCTAAAGCAATAGTCAAATCCTTTAAAATCTGGTCGCCATGTGAAACAATTAAGGTTCAGTTTGCTTTACATGGTCCTGTTTGAGAAAAGTTGGGTGGTTTAAAAAGCTGAGACCAACAACAAGAAATATCTAAAAAATTTAGTAAACTCTACAAAAAGAAAAAAAAAGCATATGATGTAAATAGATGTATGTGTAAATTTTTGTGTATCAAGTTTTTGTCTCTCTCTTACAGTTTAACCGTTATGCAAAATGTTGCACAATTCATCCAGAATAAAGAGGCTCTCAGAGACTATTCCCAGAAAATTCAAAATATACATTTTAATTGTGATGTAAATCGTTAGGGCCATTTTTGAGAGAATCAAAATGTTCTATGTAAAGGGAGTTTGTGGTTGAGGGATTTTCTTGAAAATATTTATGTCGCATCCTTGGAGGATACTGAACTTAAATACTAAGTTTGGTATTTAACAGACCTTTTTCTAAAAATGGTTGGACTGAGTGGACCTCAAAACGTGCATTTCTGGTGAAATCTTAATATCAAATTTTTGGGTGGAATACAAACCTTCTCTCTCCGCTATGTATATTGTACATACAGGCTAGAGAAAGTAAAATGTGTTCTGTTGAATTCACACAAACAGAAAATGAAAAACACTAATCATCTTATACTTTTACAGTTACAACGTTGCTATGGTTCTCAGCATCCCATTCTATAGTGGGCGTTGAACACCACTTTATTTTGCTTATCAGGCTTCCCTTCCCTTCCAATGATTTTAAACCCTAAGTAAATCCATCATACTCCACCAGGTTTGAACCAGAGGCTAAGTATGTTACGCCTAGACCACAGAGGATGTGACTGTAATGAATAACATGGTTTATTGAAAGGAATTTATATCATCTAAAGGCCCTGTTAATGTGATTACCTTTAGTTTTTTTTTCAAATTTTCTATATGACAAAATGTTGTACAGTGGTACAAAATGGCAAAGTGTAAATGTAATAATTAGTGGTACAAGTATACACGACAATCAAACATTTTTTTCATAATAAATGATCTCGTATTCTTCATTATGCACTGTACTGCACTCAAATACTCAAAAATAACATTTATTGCACTGTATTTCCCATTAAATTCTGTCAAAATTGGTTTTTATAACCAGTAAATTACACCCTGGTTATGTGCTTAGGCCACAGACCTTTGAAGTGCATAATTACTGCATTTTACTGTATTTGTTTCCATACATAGAAACAATAAAGTGTGTTAGGTACCAAAAATATGCATGACAGCCTGTTAGCTTGAGTTGTACAGAGCTTTTACCTTGATTGAGTTATTGTGTAAAGGAAAGAGTCCATCCAGTAAACAGGGGATAAAGTTGAACAACATAGTTTGCCTTGCTCCTAAAAACAAACTTTGGTAGCAGCAACACTCGACAAACAAGAACCAAACAGAGAATGCATTTTGCACAACACTAATGGCCACTGATATATATTCCCATTCTCATTACCTAGCTATTGTGCACAAGCTCTTGAAAGCTATATCAAGTGGCAACTGGCCCTTAGATTTAAAAAGTTTTATAAGGCTCTGTTAAAAACAGTCTCAACAAAATTGGATTGCTATGTTTAATCTTTTTGTTACACATTGAATGGAGAAAATAAAAATAAAAGATGATCATACCAGAATTTGCATATTCCAAAGTGCGTTTTAAGACATGTTGCAAGGTAGAGCATGTCTTCTCTAAGGATGACTTGAGATCACCATTTGTGTGTGACATCCACGCAAGCAAGAGAGATGCAAATAAATCACCTGTTCCTGTGAACGATGCCTTCAATCTTGGAATTTTGACAGTTAATGCTGTTTTTTTGCTCTCTGAAAAAATGAGTATAGGTGATAAACACAACATGTGACAAGCAATACTTAACATTATTTCTTAAATTCCACATCTATATTTTCAAATTTTCAATTTTCCTCCTAAAATATAACCTAACATGACATAATATGCTTTGCAATTAAAGCCAAATATATCACATTCATATGTCTTTCTCTATGCACTACTGTTTATTTTTATTGCTTTTACAAATCATTCTAGCAGAAGCTTATTTTTCAGTCTACTTTATGTTAATCCTTGGTTAAAATATTTTAGTAACATATTTTACAGTAAGTACAAAGAAGGCTGAAAAAAATGACACTCAGATCTTTAAAAAGTGGGTTGCTGTATACTTGGATTACTTGTGCACCCAAAATTATGGCATTTTAATTATTTTCTAAATTGCCAGCAGGTTATTTTAGTAAACTTGTATAATCTGTGCAGTATGAAATGATTTAGCATGTATGAACAACACACATAATAGGTAGAGAAAGTATTGTGCATTTTTAGAAAAAGGTGTATGTGCATTTGTGCATGAGATGTTCAAAAGAAACCAAACTTGAATACTAGGTATATACAACATAAGTAAAGTTTTAATTTGATGTTATTTTCAACTCAATGATACTGTTAAAAGTTAAATAATGAGTTTGCACATACACCTTTTTTTGAAATTGTTTTATTTCAAGGGACCTGTAAATGTGTAGTTTCTATGAAATCTGGCTATCAAATTTTTGGGTGTAATGCAATGCTTTCTATACCCACTATGTTAAGTGGTAGAGAGAATAACTAGCTTCAACATCAGAATTATCTGATAAACTGTTACATCTTGAAAAAACAATAAAGTACTTAGAAACATTACATAAAGTTAACAAATGTTCATTAACAAAATTTAAATGTTGATGAACATGTTTGCAGTGCTTGGGATGGTTAAAGCGGTACAACAAAAAATTGTAACGCTGGGCTTCTGAATGTGAGTTCCCAAGACAATTTTGAAAGGTATTTTACAAAAAAATGAGCAATGTTGCTGCATGGTGGAAAAACTTGCTAAACTATACCAACATTAGAAACTGAAAAAAACTGGAAAACTGTGGAGGTTGGTAACCCAGTTAATGAAATCAATGCTGCTAAATGGTATACTATTTGTTTATTGCCATACAAAGCCAAGGGAATGCACCCCGTTAACAGAGGCAATGCTTGATGTTAGCAGTAGAGTACATTTTCTTTTACTGCCATAATGAGCCTGCGTTTTTGATGGAATATAATGATGAACCCCTGAATATTGAATGTGACAATCGTAAAAAAAAAATGAGAAACATTGTTTAAAATGAATGCATTAAAATGTATTTTCACATATAAATTATCACTCCCTTGCTCCTACTGATTAAACAAAGAAATAAAAATGTACTTCTTAACAAAGAATCTTTTTGTATCCCCATTGCTTTAAAATTAAGTTATCCAATAATTTCCCTTGGAAATTAAAAATGGTGAAGTTATGGGACCTGGATAATATACAATTTAAGGTTAGTCTATCTATTGCGGAAATGTGGTTATGATCTGCCTTTTACCAGTATTCCCAACATGCATGCTCAAAAGGGAATGATATGGTTGGAAAGAAAGCTCAAAATGATGGAGAAGTGACAAGACCCAGATAATACACAATTTAGAGTTAACCTACCTTATACAGAATTGTGATTATGATTTGTCTTTTCCCAGCATGCATGAGTTAAACACTATTGGTGGGAGTAACGGAAGCAGTGATGAGGGTTACTGCAGAATTGTGATTATGTGGCACATCAACTACAAAATGTGATTTCATCGGAATATGAAGATATCCTCCTCTCTGTCTTACTGCAATTGCAGCAGTGCTAATACAAAAATGTATATCTTTGTGCATTTATGTAGTTTGCTGCGTTCCAATACTGTGGTAAATGATGGTATAGTATTGCCAACTATACATGCACTCCTAAACACATACCGTATTTATTTGAATACAAGACAATGTTTTTTTTTCCAAAATATTGTTGCTCTTGCATTCGCAATGTACAGATAAAAGTAAGTTTCAAACTTTGCGGGTATGGCAATGGCAAAGTTGGGGTAATGGTAAAGATTACCACCAAGGTTATGACGTATGTGGCAGATTTTGAGCATTTCATTTCGTGCCAAATAATTAGCTGTTAAGGAACCTATGAGCATTCTCATTGGAAAAAAGATTACTCTCCGAGTCTGAAATAAAATTAGAGAAGTTCCTTTCACATCGGTGGTTGCACGTATGTTGTTTTGACAGAAAATAGCATCCATAAATAATCTGGTTACAGCTACATTGCCACCACCACTCATGTTTTATCATCACGTATAGGTACCATACATTTCATTCTCCCACTCGCATGTCAATCATTGCACCGATACCACAGATTTCAATACTCCCTTCTCTGGCAAACATTCAAAACGTGAATTACCATGCAAATTCAAACTAAGTACTTTAAATATATAAGGGACTTAATCAGCTTAAGTATCCATTAGTTTGTTCAAAATATATGACAAGCCTTTAAACTTCATTTAAAAATTCTTCTTTCTATATACCTATGTCTTATGTAGATGATATGCTAAATTCTAAAATTAAGTTCTGAAAAATGGGGTTTGTCTTGCATTCGAGGTGGTTGTGTATTCGGATAAATACGGTATCTTGCATACTTCAGTGTGCCCCTGTATTCCTATGGCTGCACTGCATGTAGTTCCTTATCTTTGCAAATTTATGTTTTCCCGCTTGCATATGGCTGTGACAAACAATATCAATACTATACACTTCCTAACGTAGATAATTATATGTTTTAGCATTTTATTTGTGCATAGGTGCATATAATATAATAATTGTAACAAATCTTCACTTTCTTTTGGAATAAAATGCTCTTTGCAATAAATTGGTCTATTGCATCCTCAGCTTAGTTTCTTTTAGTCTCTTGTTTATTTACATTGTTCTGGTTACTGCTACTAGGTGGATTGTGGACTAATGTGTTGCTGACTACTGGATCAAAACAAATTTGGTGAGAGAGTCAGTTGGTAGTATATCAAAATTCATTGCATGATTTTTATACTTTAATATAAATATTTTCTCCCAAACCATTAAATCTATGGATCCATTTAAGTGTTTTAATAATTTAACATCTGGATTTATTTCATGATTAAATTTCCAAAAATGTTCTGCCACAGCTGATTTATCAATTTGTTTGTATTTAATATTCCTAAACTGTTCTTTTACTCTGGTTTCTAAATGACGTTTAGTCTTACCAATATAAACAAGGTCACAATTTAAACAATTTAATTGAAAAATGCCAGATTTTTTAATTTTTGAAATTTCATCCTTTTTAGAAAACCCTAACAAATGTTTTATACTGTATTTATTTTGAGGAACCAATATTATACCATGTTCTTTGAAAATATTTGTGAATTTTTTATTGGCCCAAGGGTGATAAGTAAATTTTTTAAAAATGTAATTATCTTTTATTTTCTTAAGCATAGAAATCTCTTTAATAGCTTTTTTGATATTTAAACTTCTTAATTTTTTTATTAATAAAATCAGTATTAAAACCATTAATTAAAACAGCGTTGATAATGTGTTTGTATTCTTTATAGAACTCATCTTTATTGAGGGGTAAATTAATTAACCTATAAATTAAACTATTAAAAACAGCAAATTTATGTGAAAAAGAGTTAAAACCATTATTTTTTATATGATTATCAGTGTGAGTTTGTTTTTTGTATATTCCAAAATTCAATTTATTGTCATTTTTTATTATTTAAATCCAGGAAAGGGAGATAGCCATCAATTCCAGTTTCTAATGTGAATTTTATAGCCTTATCTTGTAAATTTAAAACTTTTAAAGCATCATTTACATGTTTATAAGGAACAATAGCAAATATATTATCTACATATCTATACCAAGTTTTAAAAATTAGAGGGAATGCTTAATATTGGTAAGACTAAATGTTATTTAGAAACCAGAGTAAAAGAACATTTTAGGAATATTAAATACAAGTTTTAAAAATTAGAGGGAATGCTTAATATTGGTAAGACTAAATGTTATTTAGAAACCAGAGTAAAAGAACATTTTAGGAATATTAAATACAAACAAATTGATAAATCAGCTGCGGAAGAACATTTTTGGAAATTTAATCATGAAATAATCCAGATGTTAAATTATTAAAACACTTAAATGGATCCATAGATTTAATAGTTTGGGAGAAAATATTTATATTAAAGTATAAAAATCATGCAATGAATTTTGATATACCACCAATTGACTCTCTCACCAAATTTGTTTTGATTCCAGTAGTTAGCAATGCCTTAGTACACAATCCACCTAGTAGCAGTAACCAGAACAACGTAAATAAACAAGATCAAAAAGAAACTGAGCTGAGGATGCAATAGACCAATTTATTACGAAACTAGTCCTTGGATTCCAAAAGATAAGTGAAGATCCGTTACAATTATTAATTATTATATTAATATTTGTGTTGCTTCACTGTTACTAGCTTCTTTTTACATTTATAAATTACCAAAACATGCTTAATGAAATCAAATACCAATTGTAGAGCTGGCCAATCCCAGCAAGTATTCATCGTTTCCAAGCTCTGTAGATGAGAGAACAACAGTGGCACAACCTTGCTTGTGGAAATGTTCAGCAGCTTCCCAAGCATCTTCTATTGACTCAATTTTCTTTCCGGTAAGAAGTCTAGAAGAAATAACAAAAGCTTAAATGCTCTATAAATATTAAGGACTATAAGAATCATCACTCTTTGTAGCAAACACATGTCAATTACTCACTCAACTTCAAACTGGTTTGGTGTAATAATATCCGCTAGGGGTAGGATGGTTTCTTTATATATCTCTAGAAGCTCTTTTGGTACATACATTTCTCCATTGTCACCCATCACAGGATCGCAGACTATAAAGAAAAAGAAATTGATAAGCTATTATACATCAGAGTTCAATACCATGCACAAAAGATGCCACAGTTACCACGTTACCATGGGGAATTGAAACTGATTTGAGTCCAATCCCATCTTAATATGATCACATGTTAAATTCAATACAAATTGAGATCCTTTTGAATATGTAAGCTCCGAGAATAATTTTATTCGTCCACTCATGTTGGTCAACTTTTAATAGCATTGGCGAACCTGTTAAACATATAATTGTTATCTGTGTATTACTTGCAGGGTCTAATGTTACATAATTATATTTGAAAATCCATTGCAAACTATAGAAACCATAAAAATGGTTGTTATAATCTATCACAGAGCAGTTTAAAATAAATATATTAACAAATGACTACCACATGAAACAAGTATAGCAGAAGAGGAGTTTCTTTACCTTATTCAAAACGATTTGAATACAGAAGTGTTTCCATGCAACATATTTCGATCCCATCTCATTCCAATCCCACTTTTAAGAGGGTCGGATCCAAGATTCAATAGGATTTGAATCCGCATTTCCACAGTATTTAATATGATAAGCGTACTCAAATCGATTCCAATTCCCCTTCCACAAACATTCAATGTACTCCTCTTTTACAGCAATATAAAATTATGTATCAGAAATCAGGGGGAATAACAATGCTTCATGTCATTAGAAATTAAACTGAGTATTATTTATGCACGTTCTTTAACTACTATGGTTCTCAGGGTCTCATTCTATACTGAGTGTGAAAGACAACTTAATTTTGCTCAGAGATCTCTTTATCAGGCTTGAGGTCCTTTTACGTGCCATTAATCTCTGATGCAGGACCACAGCTTTGCTTTCCTTCTGAAGGAAGCCATGCTAAGGACTTTTTTGCCCAAAAAATGCATTGCCCTCCTCCAATTTTGAACCCGCAACCTTGGGAACCAGAGGCTAGCATGTTACCCTCAGACCATGGAGGATGTTCTTTATGCCATTAGTGTCTAGTGTGAGGTGACACTGAACTTTCTTAGAATGCTGTGTTTCTAAAAACAAATAAATTGTATGTATATCTGACAGCTACTTTTTAATGTTTTTCAAGTTGATTCTTATTCAGTTTGTTAGACTTGCTCTTAATTATCATCATTTAAAGGTTTTGTGTTCATCCAAAAATGAATTTTACAAAAGAACTTTACTAGGCTATGATTTATTATTTTTTTTTAGTTTAACCTGGTAGGTCATATCAAATGATGCTGCTCTAATGAGCTTGGGGTCCATGGAGCTTAAAATTACTTAACATTTATCTTAGGATATATGGGAAAGCCCTGGAAACAAACCTTATCCAGGCAACTCACCCTTACCAAGATGCAAATTTGGGACCTCTTGCATGTCAGGCATACAGTACAAAGGCAGGTTCATGAACACCCAAACAATGTGAAATACATTTGCTGAAGTAGCTCCATCTAAGGCAAAATTTATTACTGGTACAACAAATTTAAAAGGTAGTAGGTTTTTTCTTAGTGATGACTTTGTGAAGGATGTTCAGGAACTGATGAAAATATTCAAGTAATGTTTGAAGAAGATTGATAAATTTCTTTTGAATTTATTAGGTAACCTTGGACATTGGTGAAACTCAAATTCAAAAAATGTTAAATCAACAGTTACACTGCCGTTTCTCACCTAGACGGCCTGGGTTCAATCCAAGCGACCACATGTGAGATTTGTGGTAGACAAAGCAGCCCGGGGGGGGGGGGGGGGGGGTTCTCTGGGTTCTGAGTGTTTAACACTACCAAAAAAAAAAAAAAAAAACACTGATGTTTATGAAAATTGCAACACCAAGAAAGCATTTCCCTAATGGTGAAAATGGTAGAAGAGTATGCAAGCAATAGGTGATTACGTTTGCAGAGAGATGGGGTACACGTAGACAGAGCAAGCCCTGTAATGTTGGTCCGACAAGGTCAGTGTTGCAGCAAGTGTAGTCAGTGCAGAGCTGTCAAACAAGGTAGAAACAATAAAGTGAGTGCAGGTATGCCTTTTCGACATCAAAGAGAGCCATATCAGCATGTGAGTGAGTGACTTCGAACGGGGTAGAGTGGTCGGTCTCAGGGAAGCGGGTTTGTCATACTGTGACACTTTGGCTCATACAGGGCACACTGCTACAACAGTGATGCATGCGTGGAAGCAGTGGATAGATGAATGTTGTATGCAGCATAGAAGATGATCACAACAGCGTGGCATAATGGACCATACAGCTTCATCCTCAGTGCTGGCTCGATGCTGGAGCACTGCGACTCGTGTGAACTTGTCTGTATCTACAGTTTGTCGCCGTCTGCTGCAGGATGGACTGGTTGCACACATGCCATTACATCAGCTTCCATTATCCAGAAACCACAAGCTTCTCCAACTGCAATGGGCACGTGAACACCATCACTGGGTTGTTCAGCTGCAAAATGTAGTCTTTTTGGACAAGTCAAGGCATCCTACAGCGATGGCCGCATACATGTCTGGCGGTACTGTGGTGAGCGCAACTTAAAAGAGCTGCATTGTTGAGCGGCATAGCGGACATCACCAGTTGGGGTGCCATTGGTTACAATAACTGATCTCGCCTCCTGCGAATTGAGGGCACTTTGCACAACAACCAATAGTTACAGGTGGTTGTAGAGCCTGAAGTACTCCCCCCTGCTTCAGGCATCTCCATAGGTCACACTTCAGCAGGACAATGCCTGGCCACATATTGCGAGGAATGTACAAGCCCTCTTCGAAGAGTGGCGGGTACCATTGCTTCCCTGGCCTGCATGTTCGCATGACATATTGTCTGGGATATGGTAGGCAGCACCTGGTGCAATATGGTCCTCCAGTAACCAGTGTCATTGATTTTTTGGCTGGAATACAAACTGTATGGAGGAAAATCCCTCAGGAACTTATTCAGAACCTTTTTGATTCAATGCCACGCCTTATAGCAGCTCTAATTGCAGCGCAAATACAGAATATGAGGGCTCAAAGGTCATGTCATGATTTTAAAAGTTTTTCATTTGTTACTTGTCATGTACCTAATCTGTGTATTGCATTCATGAAGTTCCTTCTTGGTGTTGCAATTTTCACAAACAGTAGTGTAGAAGTGAGAAAAATTTGTTGTCAATGAATTCCACATATACTGACTCCGGATCAAACACCACCAATGCACTGATTGGTATAGAAATAGTCTGGAAAAATTTCAAGGCAGCACTTTAAATTTGGTTTGGAATATCATACAAATTTTTTTAAAAACTTTGTGACCAAAGACCACAAAGAAAAATAATTTTACATCATTAAGCACATTGTTATAAAACTAACAACTAGTATCTAGATGCCCCAAAGGTCGGCACCATGAACCCTCCACCATAGGCTATGACCTAGCTCCCTGTGACTTCCTTTGTTTCCCTAAAAATTAAAGAAAAAATCTGATGTGTTACACTCACATAACTTTCTCTAGCTGCTCTACAAACTCCCTACAAAAGATTTTTCTTCTTCCTACACAATGCTAATCAAAATATGCATTAGCAGAATGTTCTTATTACTTAATTCCTTATAGGTAGAAGGGAACTAAAGGAATGCACTATGCTAAAGTGCTAGTCAAAGGTTTTAATAGCTACTGATTTACGATTGCCATTGCAAATCACTTTTTTGCTTGGCCAGGAGTAGAACAAAAGAAAAACGGACACTTCCTGTCTGAGAAAAGTTTAAGTACTTCACAATTGAAACCAATAACAAGGAATATCTCGGAAATGGTTACCTCCACAACAAAAAAGAAAAGGACATAAATCATGTGTTTTGACGTACATTTTTTGTATTGTGAATTTTTTGTCTATCTCTTAAGGTTTAGCAGTTAAGCAAAATTTGGCAAAATTCATCCAGAATAAAGAGGTGTTCAGAGGCTATTCCCAGAAAATTTGAGATATACATTTTATTTTTATTTCAAAATCATTAAGAGCGATTTTTAAGAAAATTAAAATTTTTGAAATTTTTTCCACGTAAAGGGTGATTTGTGGTGGGGGGTCTGAAAAAAAAATGAAATGGCCTGTTATTTATGGACGCTCTTTAACTGATTTGGTTCTCAGCGTCCCATTCTATACTGGGCGTGAAAGACCGCTTAATTTTGCTCAGAGGCCTCTCTTATCAGGCTTGAGGTTATTTTACGTGCCGTAAATCTACGACACAGGTCGCACAGCTTTACTTCCCTTCCAAAGGAAGCCATGCTAAGGATTTTTACGCCCAAAAAAATCCATTGTCCTCCGCCGGGTTTGAACCCGCGACCTTGGGTATATGAAGTTAGCATGGTAATCATTACACCACGGAGGGCGATGGGGGGTTTGAACATCTTTGCGTCGCATCCTTGGAAGATATTAAACCTAAATACCAAGATTGGTATTTAACAGTCTTTTCATTTTGGGGCCACACACACACACACACGCATGCATGCACACACACGGACCATTTTTTAAAAATGCTTTTTTCGGACTCAGCGGACCCCAAAACATATATTTCTGGTGAAATCTTGACGTCAAATTTTGGGTGCATTACAATACCTTCTCTATCCCTATGTATATTGTACATATGGGGCTAGAGAAAGTAAAAATACATTGAATCACTTTTTCATCAGATGAAGCAATGGAACATTATAAAAACGTGGTTTCTGAAGTGCTTTAAGAAGAGTGGCATCATTGCTTTACCGGATACAAAACTCTACTGATGTTAAAGGGGAATATTTTGATAAACAATAAAAATCATTTAAATTCTTTTAAAACTACATAAACCATGTTTGATTTTCTAAAACTTTTCAGTATTACCCTCACATCAAGCTCTCCTTCTACAAAATCATGGATAGTTATTTCTGAGCAGTTACATTCTACTCACCATACAAAAGCTTTGGATTCACTTCACGGAGCTGCTTCACTACTTCAGCTATACGCTTCAGAAAATCTGGATTTCCAACATATCCCGTTAAAAGATGAGTATAATGATCTAGCCGATTATTATGCAGTCCTTCCATAAGGGCAGCTGGAAAAGAAACAAATAATATTTCAAAATCAACAAAAACCAATCTAATCTTTCATCTCCCATTACGGAAAGAAAATAGATATTAATCCTATTGATATAATTCTTGTAAGAGGTATGTTTTATACAAAGGTTCTCCCATGAAATGCTGTTCAACGTATCACACCAATCATGGAAATAGATCCGGTAGATTCATTTCTTCCATGGCACATGCTAGCTTTGTGCAGTGGATGTAACGAGGCGCAGCACATCTGCCATCTCAAGGCTTGATACGATTATAGTGTTTTGTGCAATTTCAGAAGAAGAGCAAGGCAACCACATTGAGAAATGTACACCCTGACATTTAGTGACTCATTCTGTCTGTAGATCCCTGAGTTCACGCTCATGCTTATGCACATGCACTATCTTTCGTTTAATAATTCAGCTAGTTCACTGTAAATTAGATAACCTATTCACCATAATGGTGAGAACCTCTTCGATTGACAACACTATGGAAAGACAGGTGGGCTAGCTCCTTCTTCTTTCTCTTCCCAAAAACCAGAGCTCAAGAATAGGTACTCACCTAGTTGTTACTTTTGTATCTATTAATGGATAACTAGATAGTGTCTGTGCCCATTGCTTCTGTATCTGTCACATTATTTTGTGCCCATCTCTGATCATTATAGGAATATCATCACTGCTGCCTGTTACTGTCCATGCAAACAGACGAGAGTAGTGTAAACCTGATATGATTATCTGCAGCCAGCCAGCAGATAGCAAACATCAGTTTGTCCAATACAGCACATATAAAAATAGACTAAAGAATGCCACCAGTCAGGGGCATATGCTGTGGGTTAGCTAGACTTGCTGTGAAGAAACAATTTCTATTATATTTATAAATAACAAAGAATGTTCTCTTTTCTTATCATGGAAGTTTGAAAACAATGTTATAATCATTTAATTTGACAAGTTGATTAATTATTGTTTACTTAGGATTTTTGCTGGAACTTCATTTTCAATCGGACGTCGCCAATTCCTTGTGGTGAAACTGGCGATGTTGTTAGTGCTGTCTCCTCTGGTGGTGGTTCAGTGAATTACCTAAATGCATCCTGTTGGTACAGCAATAATTATAGTAGCTCCTGTAAAATAAGCTCATTGTTCTACATCTATTCCTGCTGTAAATATGTCATGGGCTTAGACTATGGATTGTAAAAATTGAAGACGTGTTCCCATGTGGCCAGCTCTTGTTTTTCTCTCATGTGCTTTAGAAGTTTTGGTTCTAAATTTATATTGTGATTTTTTGTCCAAAAGTGAGTGGCAACTGCTGATTTTTCCAACTGTTTGTAATTTATGTTACTGGAGTGTTCTTTGGATCATGTTTCTAAATTTCTTTTTGTTTTCCCTAAGTAAATTTGATTACAATCCTTACATTCAATTTTGTATATGCCTAATGTTTTCTTCGCTGGGATGACATCCTTGATGTTTGAGCCTAATTCATTTTTTATGCTTTAAGGTTTACTGGTGCTAGCTGAAAGTTGTATTCTTTGAAAAATTTTTGAACTTTGTCAAACCCCCTTGGATGGTATGTGAGTTTCTTGAAGCTCATCTTCTGTTCTATTACTGAGAGAGTGGTTGTTTCTTTTAGGATTTCTTCTTTTTGGCTAGTTTTATTTTTTTTTCATTTACTAGGAATCTTGGGAAGCCATTTCTATTTGCAATTTCTATTATTTTGTTGTATTCTGCCCGGTATTTATTTGTAGGAAGTGAATTGTTTACCAATCTGTGTGCTAGGCTATTGAAGGTTGCCTCTTTATGTACCCTTGGATTTAACTATTGGCTTTTATATAGTTTTCTGTCTGAATAGACTTCCAAATACCGAATTTTATTCTATTTTCATATTTGATTATTTTCAAATCCAAAAATGGTTGCCAGTTATCTTTTTCTACTTCTATTGTGAATTTTATACTTTTTTCTTGGATGTTCAAACAGTTTAGGGCACCAATGTCCAGTTGAAAATGAAGCAAACGAGTCCTTTGAAACATGTTGTGGCAAAAGTACGAAGTAAGTGTTGTTTAGTGTAATTAATCTTCAAAATAAAAAGAAATTAAACAAAGAATGTATTTCTACTCTGTTGGCTGTTTGCATTCTAGTCAATTTTATGGCATTGAATAAGCTCCTTGCATTAAAGCTTGATTCTGTTCACAATGTATTGCAGCCTGTCCTCTCAGGTTGGAATAGCACGTTATAAAGGGCTCATTAATGGAACAAAACAAATAAGGGGAAATCACTACAATAAACCAGTCTTGTTATAACAAAAAATAAATAAAGAAATATATTACCTAGCTCCTCATCACAAAGTATCTGTCCCTTCCAATGTCGGTAGCCTGTATGATTAGAAAACTGTACTGAATTGATGTAGTCCACCTCAAATCCCAGCACCTGAAATATTAATCATATCACACTTAATCTTAAAACAAGCAAGAGTTTCATTCAAGCATCATTATTTTATTTTCTCTATCTCTTCTATATGATGTTTATATGTGTATGTTTAATAATAAGCAGGGTGTCCCAGAATTCAATCACACAAATGGCAGGATTATAGAGAGGTCCTAGATAAACAGTTTCAGATAGACAATCTATTGTCCAAATGTCAAAGTTATGGATTGCACATCAATGACCAAAAAGTAAAATACCTCATTTTGAATACCTCATTTGTATGCTAGTAGGCAAAGGATTGCAGTATTTTTGCACAATCAATATGATGTTTAAAATTATTAGGCTTGTAACTTTGGCAAAATTGCCAGTTCTTTTGAAGGTATGCATGCCTCTGATAATAATTCGGTTGATATCAGATCATGTGTAGATAACTTGAGCTCTCCGCCAAAACTTACTGGTGGGTGATTCAGTATAGCGCTGGTCATCAAACCCTTGATAAAAAGATTGCACCAGTTTTTAGTTTTTTTAATTTTCTTGTTCTTCTCTTTTCTCAAAGAGTACAACCATTAGAGCAGCACTAATATGCTTAGTTTACATTTCTGAAGCCAAAACAATAAACTCTCCAGTAGAAACAATTTTCAAAAGACTGTGAATGATATCTACGCAGTGTTCAATATTAAATTCAGTTATTGTCCACGAACATACGTAGATTAATTCAATAAAAATTAGGTTGTTGAAAACATTATGTAATGTGTGCTTTGAAACATAAAAACTAAACTACGATTTTAGCGATGGAATAAAAAAATCTGGACTAATGCCAGAATCTGAACAGCAGTACTTAGATTTTATCCATAAGTAGTTATACCATTTGAGCTACAGCGGTACTGAGAGACTGTGTTTCTGAAAAAGTTGTCTAATGCTTACAAGTGACTACTGTGAGAACCATGAATTGCTAAACAGTGTTCATAATGTGTAAGAAAATGCAATGTTTCAGTGAGGTGCACACAGACTAACACCCTAAGATAATCTAAGCTGCAAATTTCAGAGCTCCTGGGCTTTTAGTTGCCATGTGGTACCAGTGTGCATGCTTATGAGCCTTGCTTACCAAATTTCTGTTGAATCAGATGAACAATTACTTTCAAGAATTTTAGCTTCTTGTGGCAAGGTTCACAACAATCCTGGACTTTTTGACAGAGTGCAAAGTTTATTTCTTTGTAGATGCAATCTCTGCAGGGTTGTTGCAGGTCATCACATCGAAAAGTTCCTCTGGTGACCTATTGTATTTTGTGCTTCGGATATTTTATTATTTCTTGAAGTCTCTTTCTATTTACCTTTCATGCAGAGATGAAAAGGTAGAATTCACTTTCCTGACTAGTGCATAGTCCTTAATTCATTTTATATGGAGATAGTTGTTCATTTTTATTTCATTTGAAGTTCATTTGACACTTTGATAATACTGTTTTGTAATTGTAAACAGTGCCTGTAATTGTAATGTACATAACACTGTATTTTAGAAACTCCTTCGAGGTTTATGGAGAAGTGTACCCCTTCAGGTGTTAAATGCAATTGTTATTGTAACATTCTCCATTGCACTTACAAGCTAATCATATATTATATTTATTTTATTTGTCAGTACAAATAAATCAGAGCAGATTGAGCAGAAATGGCTTATTATAAAATGCAAAATAGGAGACAACGTAAAATTAAATGTATATATGGAGGCTTGAAGATTCAACTCACTTGATAACTTAATACCATACCCACATGATAACCATAGCACTAAATAATGCCACTATTTCTTCCCTCTCCATGCTCACGTCATAAGTTGCTGTCGTTTGTTCAGTGGCATGCTAATCCTTAATACATTTTATGTTGTAGCAAAGAATTTAGAAGCCTTAGCCCATAGGCTCCCCATCTCAAATGGTTTATCTTGGACCCCTCTACAATCCTGCCAATTTGTGCGGTCGAATTCTGGGACATCCTATATATATATGTTAAAATTTCTGTGAATACCTAGCCTGTGAATTACTTCTAATTCTGTATGAATTTTATATGATTTTGTGCAACTAAGGAAACCATAAGAAACAGAGAAAAATTTACTTCAGAAAGAATATACAACTCAGTAAAACTTACATTTTGTGCCCAATAATTTTTAATTTTTCTATCATGTACACAACAGATAGAGAAGGTGTTGCATTCCTTGCAAAAATTTAATATTGAGATTTCAGCAGAAATATGTGTTTGAGGCTCCTTGAGTTCAAAAAAAAGTATTTTAGAAAAAGGTCTGTATGTATGAGTGTATATCTGTGAACCACATAACTCAAAAGTAAAAGTCGGGTAAATAACTTGATACTTAGGATCAATACCTTCCAGAGTGTGGTACAAAGCTATTCAAAAAACCACTCCCACTACAAACTACCCTTTTCATGGAACAATTTTCAAAATATTTGATTTCCAAAAAATGACTAATAATTTTAATTAAAATACCATATACTTCAGATTTTACATAGCAAACACAATATATATTTGAATTTTCTGAAATTGCCCATGAAGTCCTAATTCAGAAGGTATTTTGTATGATCTTGTATAACTGGTAAATATTGAGTGATATAAGAAAAAATACTACACAGAAAATGTAGATTTCTTTAAACACACTTTATATCAAATATCTTTTTTGTGTTATCAGATATTTATGAAATATTTGTTATTAATAGACCATTTTGTTCAATGCTTTGTCATTCTTTTTAAGTTATGTTGATTTTCAGTTGTTTCTTACCAATATGCATTTTAAGGCCAGAATACAGAGTCCACTTCTTAAAACTTTTGACTATCGCTATTCCCCTTTTTTTATTTATTGTTTCATTTTCTTTTTTCTCTTATTTTCTTCTTTTAATATTACTGCATTCATAAATCTCTGTATATATTCTTTGTATGTTTGAAGAGTTTACCATAATATTGTAATGTCACCAAAATGTATAGTGAAGGTATTCCTGTTGCAAAAAGAAGATAGATTATCAAGGATATTATGTATGCTGTATTACATGTGTTTGATTCATTATTTTGGTATATACAGCTGTATTTATGTATATTGTATACACAAACGTGTATAATGTGTAATTGTAAAAGTGACATTAGTATACCACTGCCAAGAAAAATTATTTTATAAATATACTGTCCTTAAAGTGAGCCTCTGGCTCTTTTGGACCTATAATTAAATAAATAAAATTTATTCCCTTCCTTTAACTGAAATGGTCATAGTGGCTGCCTTTTATCTTTGGAACATATTGGTTTTTGACAATGGTGTTATTTTATGTGCAGTTTTTGTTGGCTTTTTATACATTAAATTGCACACATGCACACACAGCCAGGCACGCACGTGCATGCTCACACACACACACACACACATGTACTTCTTTCATTCTTCCAGACTGTAGGGAAAATAAGAAATAATCTTGATTAGAGAAAAATGTTCACCCACTCCTGGGAACCTCCGCACAGCAGGCAGGTGCTGTACTGAACGAACTGTTCCCTTTGTACCTTAACAATGCATATAACATAGATGTTACAAAGGTTTGTCTCAATTAAAAGTAAATAGACTAAAGTATAAATATAACAGAAATAAATATAATAAAAGAATATTTTATATGAAAGCCATATTTAAAATACAGGCTTCAGATATATATCAAAAAAAGATTTACAAAGGTCACAAGAGTAGTTATTAGCTCCAGGAATAGGGTTCATTTCTCTCAACAATGAATGTTTGATACATTTCTACCTAAATAATTTCCCGGTTCCCCCACTATCCTGTAAAATCTTCTTTTTTGAGATCTTTTGACATACGTAACTTTTTGCATGTGCTTTAGGAATTGCTAAGCGATTGTCTGGGGTGCTCCAAAACTTGAGCATCTCAGCACATGCTCCAGTTGCTTAGCTTCCAGTTTCATAGAACAGATCCTATCTTTCATTTTTTATTTAGATAGTTGTAAAAATGAATCTGGGTGGGGTACTGTGGAATATTAACGTATTCCTCAATCTGACGAGAATCGAACCCCGCACAATATATGCAGTCCCATATTCTGAAATATCAATTGCAAATAAGCTTATCTAGATCAAGAGCCAAAAAAATAAAAGGAAAAAAAAAAATCAAGGAAGAAAAAAAGCTTCGGAAGCGAGTGTTTAGGAAATACAATGCCTAAGTTGGTATGACATAACCTCAATTTTTATTTACTAATAAATCGGTATGGTTCATTTCACCTCATTGTATTTATCGGTAATATATTCCAAAGAAAAGCATGCATAATATATAATTACCTGCAATGGAAATACTGCACTTTTGTTTCCAACGTAGCCGTGGACAACATGACTTTGGATAGAGAGCACTCGATTTGTAGTCTGGGCCATCTTTTGAATTCCGAAACTGAACGATTTGACAAAAAAGAAGAGAATTTCGTTAAATTTTCTGCAGACCTACTCGCATATTCAAGGACATTCAGGGATGTCGTTCAGTGATAAGATAAAGACCTAAGGAAGTATTTGCAATACTTTACATAATGATGTGAGCATAAACTACAGAAATCATAGAGGTAGATAATACTGATAAAAAGAGGTTAAGGCAGATATTAGAAGCAGTAATAACTGGAAAATAATCCTTTTTATTGCCTTTCCCACAGTTGAAAAATGAAGAACGAAGCCTGTCTGCAAGTAGCTGAAAATTCCCGGCATCAGGCATTAAATTATTTACGCAGAGGAAAAAACGATCTGGCGTTCGCACATTTCCTTGTAGCGCTGACATTATGCCCAAATTGGAAGGAGGTCTTGAAGCAACAGTTTATATCCACTTTGTGTAAGATGGAATCTCCATGCCATACAATGTTACAAGTAGCAAGGTAGCACCCATTTCTTTTGACTTCCGAAAGTTTGCAGTTCAACTTTGACAAATCATAACTAATTACATGGTATAGTAAACGATAAATCCATTATCTATCCTTGGATATATTCCACTCTTTGGTGGAAGATAAAGAAAATTTTAAACTTTTTTGTCCTTTTATTCAAAACAACTTTTTAGTTTCCAAAATGTTTGATAATGGTATGCAAATACACTATACCAGAGTTGTTTTGCTCTTTGGTACCTATCTGATATAAACTTTGGCATTTCTTCAATACTCATAGTTTCATAGAAAGTGTTTCAAAACCTATTGAAAGAGATAGTGAAAACTGCCAGGGATTATTGGAGCTTAGACATGAGCCCCATTGTTTCTTTTTCTCTGGCTTTGGAAGTTATAGACTCATCTATTACATAGTACCAATATTTTTATGTTCTTTATGTATATCCTTAAAGATGTGAACATTTGAATAGTATTTGAAAAGTGATATGGAAAAATGTTCCATTAATGGCATATTAGAAATCTGAATATCTCTTCTAACAGCCTATGAAGAGTCCTTTAAAAAATAAATATAAGATATGATTAACTTTGCAAGAGTTATATTTAAATGCACAACCATATTACAACATAGTGATTTGTACCCTGTCCCATAATTACTGCACATATGTGAGTGGCTTATTTTCAATCATATAGCAACTGTTGCACTTGTGTGGTTGGCCTCATTTAATAGTTTCACTGTCATTGTTGCTTGTGTTTGAGAAACACTAACCACACTTTGTAACACTACCTCAAAGCATTGGAATGCAGCACCTGGGTGCAATGGACACATGCTCACTTTTTCAGGAAATTTCTGGCCACATCTTTGACAGATAACAGTTAAGTGTCTACAAGTCAAAGCGACAAGATAAAACTTGTACTGCTGTTGTGAACGTAGTGGAATAAAAGACTTTGTTTGTAAATAGTTTGAAGTAATAAAGAGACTTTTGTTATGTATAGAAACAAAGAAGTTTACTAAACAATTGCATCTAAAAAGAAATTAGAAAATTATAACTAAAAAGTTTTGCTTTTTATGTTTAATATTGAATAAATGTTTTATAGTCATTCATTAGGATTAGGAGCAATCACTATCCATGAATTTAATTCTGAACTGAGTAAATCGATTTGTTACATATGAAACATGTTGTACTCACTCATTTAGAAATACTTTTTATTGACTACAAGTGAGCCCAACTTGAATTGCTTTTTTGAGCTAATGCTTCATAAGAACAGCATAGGTACACTTTTATGTTTGTAATAAATCCAAAGCCATCGTGGAGATCACAATGTCTACCATCACAGTAGTTTCAATTGTGTTAATTGGGAGACTATCCTTAAATTACTGTAAAATGCACTAAAATGTAAATAGTGAAAGGTTAAATGGATGACTAGATCATACATGCACAATTTTTCCTGCCATGTAAATTGTGAAGGCAAAAGGTTGCATTACACATCAAAATTATGACATTTCAGCCAAAATAAGCTATACAAAGGGTTTATTACTTTCTGTACTATGTATAGTAAGGAAAGGCAGTATACCATTCCATCCAAAAAATTGATACAAATATTTCACCAAAAATACATGTTCTGAGACTCCCTGAATATAAAGAGCATTTTTAGAAAAAGGTCTGTGGGTGGGTATGTGCATGCATACACTTGTGTGCTTGTGAGATAAAATCTTACAAAAAATAATTACTAAGAGTTTTATAGATATATAGTCTAATAGATACAGTGAATGCAAACAAGTTTTTTTATAGCTTGGAAACTGAGTCAAACAGGAATGTGGATTGGTAACAGAATGAGGAAAAATAAATAACTAACTCATTTATGAACTAGTTTGAACTTTAATTTTCTTCATGTGACAAAAATATATAAACACAGCATATAAATTTCCATTTTTTTTAAACATAAATTAACTGCTTCCCTTTTTATACACCAAAAGCGATCTTATGGCTCTTATTTAAATACAGTTAAAAATAAATTTGCAGTATTTATTATTTAATAGGGAGCCTTTTGCCTTAATTATTGCCCCTAGTCTCTGGTGGATGGACTCTACCAAATCTGTTGTAGTAGTTTTAGGGTCAATTGAATTCCATTGCTATTGAATAGCTTGTTTTAACTTGCTTTAGCAGAAAAGTTTTACTTTCTGAGCCTTTCCTCTAGAATGGACAAGAGATGCTCTATAGTTTTGGTGTCGGGAGACTGTAGGGGTGTATTAAGTTGTTTTAGATTTTGTAGAACAGTATTTATAGCTGTATGTTTGAGATCATTATCATGTTGAAACATAAAAAAAATTTGCCAGCCTCATATTTTGAGCAATAATGTGAAGGCTTGGTTTTAAGATGTTCATAAACATTTTGTAGTTCCATATTTCCATCAATAAAGTGTAATTTACCCACTCCTGAAGCATTCATACACCCCCCTACTAGCACTGAACCACCTCCATGTTATATTGTAGATAAAAGATTTTGCGGATCCAACTCTGTATTCTTTCTCCTCAATATTATTCATCTACCAGAAATGTTGAACTTGGTTTCATCTGAAAATATTACCCATTTCCAGAAGTCTAGTACTTTATTTTGGTACTCTGCATGGCAAATTTTAATCACTTTACACAAATTTTCTTACTCACTCAAGATTTTTTTCCAAGGTATTAGGCCATGAAAGTCTTCTTTGAAAACATTTTGCACATTGGTGACTGATACCTTTAATCCTCTGTCTGCCAATTTAACAGCACCAACCTTTGGGTCCTTTTTGATTTACCTGCAAACTGTTTGTTTATCCTTCTTGCTCAAAATAGTAGGCCTTCAAGCTCTTGGTCTAATTTAAGCACACAAAATCTGCACAGTTGAATGAGGTCTCCCAACAATCTCCAATTTCCGGTACACGTCTCAAAGACACACCGATTTTATCATCTAGTAATTAAATTTCTTGTCTTCATACTTGTTTCTCATTATGACAGTACCACATTGTGTTGTGTTAATAACTGGTTATGTGCTCCAAAGGGCGGATTATAGGAGAAGGATATCAAAACCACCCTTTGAACTCTTCTTTTCATGCCATGTTTCCAGGTGTACAATCACCTATTGTGCCTAGCCCAAGTGCAATATTGTAATCTATACACATTATACATGATTTATTCGAAGTTCCCCAATATATTAGTTTAATAATAATATTTATTCATTTATAGACATCTTACAATGTGTTTCAAGCCTCATCAAGATCTAATACATTTTATATTGGTTAAATATTTAAATTTTTACATATGTAATTTTAAATACACATTATAACACAGAAATAATTAGAATAGTACTGGTTACACTTTTATAACCCATCTAATCTAAACAGGCAACTTTCAATTAGATTTTTTTTAGTGCTGGTTTAAAGTTATTATTTTTTAACTGTTTTAATTGTGGAGGGAGTTTGTAGAACAGTATACTACCAATTATATGGCTTTCTGTGCAGCAGCTATTCTAAAAAAAATTATTCTGATTTCTTATATTAAAACTACAGTAGTTGCTATTTCCAGCTACATAATATCATTCGTGTAAAACCAGTAGAATAACCTTATATACATAGAGGGAGACAACCATTAATATATTTTGTGTTTTAAAAATACTTCCCATAATAAGAGAGTATTAGCATATTTGTTGTTAAATTTTTGGATAACTTCCCTATGACATAAAGCTGAACTGAGTTTTACTTTCTGTACACATACTATGTACATAGTGTACAGAGAAGGTATTGCATTCTACCTAAAAATTTGATACTGAGATTTCACCTGAAATACATGTTTTGGGTCTCCCTGAATCCAAAAAAAGTATTTATAGAAAAAGATCCATGTGTGTGTGTGTGTGTGTGTGTGTGTGTGTGTGTCTGTGGACAGCATAGCTCAAAAACGAAAGTCTCGTTAAATACCAAACTTGATATTTAAGTTTTGTATCTTGCAGGGATGCAACACAAAGATTTTCAAGAACATCCCCTCACCCCCAACTCCCCTTACATGGACAAATTTTCAAAAATTTTGATTTTCTCAAAAATGGCTCTTACGATTTTGATTAAAATCTCTTATAATGAAGATATAACATGACAAATAAAATGTAAATGTTGAATTTTCTGGGAATAGTCCCTGAAGACATGTTTATTCTGGGTGAATTTTGCAAAATTTTGCATAACTAGTGAACCGTAAGAGATAGATAAAAACTTATTACACAAAAAATGTAGATCACGATAAAACATACAATTTTATCATATACATTTTTTTTTGTGGAGTTGGCCGTTTTAGACATATTTCTTGTTATTGATTTCAGCTTGAAAATACTTAAATTTTCTCAAACGGAACCTGTCAATTCCTGGCCATGCAAAGAAGTGGATTTTAATCCCATAGCAACCACATTTTAAAGCATTTGTTTGTCGGAGTGTACTCTCTTATTTCCATTCTACTTATAAAGGAACTAAGTAATAAGACTGTTTCTGCTAAATAAAATAAATAGAAGAATAAACTTATTAACAATAATTTGTTACAGAGATGTGGAGAAAATCATGTGAATGGAGCACATCAGATTTTTTTACATATTTTATCTATCTGATTATGGAATTCTAAGTGCTATCTAGCTGTAGGTCCAAAAAATTATAAATTTTACTTGCTCTATTGCTTTTTCATTCATAGTGACATTAATGATGTCAATATTTCTATTATAATTTACATTTTAATATCCATATTTTGTGCAAAATAATATTGGTTAGATCCCACATTTCCTTATAGCCCAAATATAATATAAAATTTACATACATACTAAAAGTGTACACTTCTTGCATTCATTGTAGATAGCTAGGCAGGTAAGGTTAGGTTGGTAGGTTACTTTAAGTAGATAGATAGGCAGACAGGAAGGTTAGCATAAGGTTAGGTGGATAGCAAAATCTCAGTATCAAATATTTATGTGGAATGCAACACCTACCCTACTTACTATATGCATTTGATGTGTGGGTAGAGATGGAAAAAAACAACTCCACATTGTTTCATTTTAATATGATTCCATAGGCAGTTTTACAGATAACTACATACTGACCGTAGACTGTTAATTCATTTGAATTTTTGTAACTTTCCAGATGAATGGAGTGAGACTTTGAGTAGTCAGCAGCGCTACAATGATGTCTTCACTTGCTTTGAGCAGGCAATGGAGCTGTTTCCTGAAAATGCAGATATTCTTAATAGTCTTGGATCACACTTATACAGGTTAGGTTCAGATAATTATTTGTGATGCTTCTTACTGTATCATAAACAGTGCTATGATTTTAAACTTTGTTGGAAATTAATTGTTGTGATATCCAATTAATAAAACACTTATAACAATGAGTATGTGTGACATTGCATTATGGGAATGTATACTCAAAGATAATTTAAAAGCAAGAAAGGGTCATAGGATAAAACCTCATTTAATACGTAGTATAATAGCTAACATGGAAGCTGTGAGCAAAGGTATGAAAACAAGTTATTTATGGGACATTGGGGAAATTAGTATGGAACCAAACAGTTTGACAAGCTTGACAACAAATCTAAAAAATAAAGGTTTAATCCATCCAGACACACATGTTGTAACTATAGAAGGAGAACTGATTGTTGCAAATCTTACATGCATGCTTGAATTCTGTCATGCAGAAAGAGGATGTATCTTTGTTGATGTTAGCAAACGTCTAAATGCTCCAGAAATCATAAAGCCAGGCTCTGGCAAACACAGTAAGATATGTGAAATGTTAACTTCAGTTATGCATGTTATAAGAGAATTCTGTGACCAATCAAATTCTGAGTCACTATGCGAAGAGGTTGTAAAAACACTAGAAGAAAGCTGTATAACTGTAGAGAATAAAAGCAGAGGATACTGCAAAATTAAAACTGAAGAAACCTGGTGTGTACCTACCTTACTTGGTTTATTTCTTGGTTATCCAGTTATATACTGGTACGAGCAGATATCAAATGGAGAATCTTGTTTATCACTAGTGCCTCTATCTGTATGCAAACTCAGAGTTGAACTCTGTAATGCATTCCAAAGAATGAATAGAGAATCGTGGCATGAATTGTATTCATTTAGTGTACCTTGTAATATAACATCAAGTGTTGAACAGCATATTCAGCTATGGTTGGAAACGAAACTTGTGAAAATGGAATCCCAAAAAACAATTTTCAGGCAAATTGTGCTTAAAAAGGAAACTGTAATTCAGCAGAATGTTATTCTTTAGAAATTTAAATGGAAAACAATGTAACTTATTAATGTTGTGATAAAAAATAAAGTATTTATGCAACAACAAAAAAATGCTTTTTATTTTTTGCAACTTGAAACTTTTCCTGGTATTTCTCCCATTGTTTAGGCACAGCATGAATAAGAAATAATTTACAATCACATGACTTTCTCAACCTCTACCATTTAGTTTTGAATCTAATCTGCAAATTTTTCATAAAAAATATTTTCTGGTGTCTTTTTTTAATCATGAAAATTTTTTCTGGAATGGTTTCAATATATGCTGTTAGAACTAGCTGAAAAATTCATTGCCACAACCGGGATTTACACAGGGTTCTCATGCTCTCCATGCAGTTGCTTTAACCATTGAGCTACTGTGGCAATATGCCAGTATGACATTTAATCCTCCAACTTGCGTTCAACTAATTGGTATGTATCCCTTCAGAGAACTGCTTAATGCCAACTTACATTCATAAGCACTTAGTATTCAGGTAACATTCACCTAGTTATTGCCAACTATTATTGGGCAATCAGTTGAATGATTGAATGTCATCCTCGCATGTTGTCACAGTGGCTAAATGGTTAGAGCAACCGACCAGAGAGCAGGAGAACAGAGTAGCATTGAATTTTTCACCTAGTTGTAACAGTGGTGACGTAAATATAACAAAATAAAGTTTCCATATATATTTTTTCATAGCTACAAAGCATAGGGGACTAATACAACAACCAAATATTTAAGGCAAATGCTTTAATATCTTTAAAAAAAAGTTTTACATAAATTCAATTAGGATGAAGAGTCTTTGCACAGAAAAGTCAATGTAAATATTTTATTTCTTATGCCAGTTGTCAAATCTGTAGTATCTCAAAAGTTTTGAGTAAATTGAAAACAGAAAAATTTGCCAACCCTTCATTTCTGTCAAACTTTTTATAGTATCTACTATTTCTGAAATACTCTTAATTATTGATTTGAAATGTCAAATACTTCATATTTTTTTGAATACCTAAGCTATTTTTTTCTCCTGGTCATACAAATGCAATGTCAAAGTTTCATATGGCAACTCACTTTTTAAAAATTTGATGTGTTTCCTTACATGATTTTCTCTAACTGTTCTACAAACTTTTCTTACAAAATATTATTCTTTTATCCATCATGCTAAACAATGTAAACATTACTAGAATTGGTCTTATTACTTCTTTGTAAGTAGAAGAGAAATAAGGGAATACACTAGGCTAAAGCAATTGTCAAATCATTTAAAAGTGGGCCATTAAGTGAAACAATGAAATTCGGTTCTCTTTGCTTTGTAAGAGAATATAAAAGAGACGACAAGAAAGATGTCTTCCCATTTGAGAAAAGTTGAAGTAGCTTAAAACAGAAACCAACATCTTGGAATATCCCGAGTATGGTAAACTCTACAAAAAACATATGTACATGACATAATTTGTGAGTTTTAATGAGAGTTACATATATATATATACATAGGGTTACTACAAAAGAAATAGACAGCTTCAACTGCCTGTAAAACAAAAACTATTAGAGATAGCAACCTAATTATTTTGGAGGTATGTTGAGAAACGTTTGTTACTATTGGTAACGCTGTAGTGTTTTGTTTGTTGTTGTAGAAGCTGAAATGGCGGAAAATCCTGTGGAAAAGGTATATTGCGTGTTGGAATGCAGCTGTTGTGTACCATTCACATGACTTTCTCTATATCCCTGCACCAAATTATTCTTAAAAAGCTTATACTTCTATTAACGTCATGCTAATCATTAAAACATTAGCAGAAATAGCCATATTACTTGCTTCCTTGTAAGTAGAGGTGAAATAAGGGAGTACCATAGGTTAAAGTGATAATCAAAAGCTGGTTGCTATGTCACTGAAGTTCCTTTGTTTGTATTCACAGAAGTTGACAAATTCCTGTATGAGAAAAGTATATGTTTTTCATAGCAGAAACCAAAAATAAGGAATGTCACAAAAACAACGAACTCCATGAAAAAAATGTATATAACATAAAATGGGTGTTTTAACGTCCTCTACATTTTTTGTGTAGTAAGTTTTTGTCCATCTTTTACGGTTTAGCAGCTATTCAAAATTTAGTAAATTCATCCAGAATAAACTGCTCTTCAGAGGCTATTCCCAGAAAATTCAAGAAATACATTTTATTTGTCAGGTAAATATCTTTAATATACAAAATTTTAATCAAAATCGTTAGAGCCATTTTTGAGAAAATAAAAATTTTCGAAAAAAGTTCCATGTAAAGGGTAGTTGGAGGTGGGGGGATTTTTCTCAAAATCTTCGTTTCTCATTCCTGGAAGATACTAAACTTAAATACCAAGTTTGGTATTTTACCTACTCTTCGTTTTTGAGTTATCATGTTCACAGACACATGGACACACACACACAGACCTTTTTCCGAAAATGTTTTTTTTTAGATAAAGGGGACCCTAAAACATATATTTCCGGTGAAATCTTGGTATCAAATTTTTTGGTGGAGTGCAATACATTCTCTATATATTATGTACATAGTGCCTATAGAGAAAGTAAAAATCAAGTATTTTAATGATTATTTATTGGCCATGTATTTTGGTGCAGGGGTTGCACTCTTCAGTGAAGCACCTTGTGAAAGACGACATTTCTTGTTTTATTATCAGGCGCAAGAACAAATAACGCAGATAGTCTTCCGACCTGTGAACATGCCAAATATAATTGACCATGGGAAAAACATGGATTTTATAGATTCAGTCCACAAACTTTCAAGGATTGGCCTTGTGATTTGTTAATGGTCATGGCGAATGCAAGACGGGTCAGAAATTGAAGTTGTTTAAACTCAAACAGCAAATTGGTTGGGATCATCAGGATCCTCAGAATGAGAACTTCCTCACCTTTGAATTTTCCTTTGAATGTCGTCGCGTAAATCACATTGTTCATCAATTTACTTACCACCAAACGCCTTCCGTTGCATAGTTTTGGTTGGTTTTTGTTTTGAAGCATGATTACTACGGAGCCAACCTTTAGCCATAAATTGTGCAGTGGTAAGCCAGGCACATCCAAGGAGTTTAAAAATTTAATTGGATAGTTGCTCTTCACGTGCAATTTCATTCGCAATGTTTCGAATCCTAGTTGCATTACGGCTTTGTCGGGAAAGATTCAATTGTCTTGGTCGTGGCATTGTTGATGATAATATCGACACAATAAGCTAATAGAAACTCCAAACAAACACCATAGACAACAATGGTTTAGCTATCTGTTGCGTTTTCTTATACCACGTTTTATGTCACGTCCCATGGAAGGGATAAAAAGTATCCTATGTCCGTCTCCTGTTTCTAAGCTACCTCCCCACCGATTTTCAGCCAAATCAGTTCAGCCATTCTTGAGTTATAAATAGTGTAACTAACACGACTTTCTTTTATTTATATATATATATATCTATATATATATATAGATATATATATTTTTTTTTAAGTAAATTTTGTCTACCTCTTATGGTTTACTGGTTATACTACAGTTATACAAAATCATCCAAAATGAAGAGGTTTTCAAAGGCTATTCCCAGAAAATTCAAGATATACATTTTACTTGTTTGGTTCTTAACTGACTTTTCGTTTTTGAGCTATGCTGCCCACAACTACACTCACAAACATGTTTCTAAATGTTTTTTATTCAGGGGTCTCAAAACATGTATTTCCAGAGGAATCTCAGTATCATATTTTTGGATAGAATACAATACCTTCTCTATCCACTATGTACATTGTACATACATGCTAGAGAAAGTAAAAACCCTACTATCACTTCAGCCTAATGCTCTTTAAATGGACAAGTAATGAAAGCTTATCTCAGATAACAAGAAGTAGATCAAAGCTAATCTTTTGCTTGGCTAGTTTGTAGAAGAGAGTAGACAAAGCCATATGAATCTATTTCATGGGACTTTTCAAGTCTACTTCAACTTAAAAAAAATCTGATGTGTTTCATTCACATGACTTTCTCTACATATTTATTTGTAACAAATTATTGTTAATAAGCTTGTTCTTCTATCTACTTCATGTTAATCGATATAAACATTAACAGAAATGGTCTTATTACTTAGTTCCTTATAATTAGAAGGGAAATAAGAGAATACACTAGACTAAACCAACAGTCAAATGCTTTAAAATGTGGTTGCAATGGGACTGAAATCTGTTTCATTGCATGGCCACCAGGTGATAACTTTGCATATGGGAAAAGCTTAGGTATTTTAAATATGAAACCAATAACAAGGAATATCTAAAAAATAGTCAACTCCATGAAAAAAATGAGTATGATACAAATTGTGTGTTTTAACCAGGTCTACATTTTCTATGTAGCAAGTTTATGTCTGTTTCTTACGGTTTACCAGTTATACAAAATTCCACAAAATTCATCCAGAATAAAGATGTCTTTAGAGGCTATTCCCAGGAAATTCAAGATATACATTTTATTTAGCATGTAAACATCTTTAATATACAATATTTTAATCAAAATCATTAGACATTTTTGAGAAAATCAAAATTTTCTAAAATTTTTACATGTAAAGGGTAGTTGGGGGTGGAGGGATTTTATTCAAAATCTTTGTGTCACATCCTTGGAAGACACTGAACTTAAATACCAAGTGTAGTATTTAACAGAGTTTTCTATTTTGAGCTGCTGCACACACACACACACGCGCTCACACACCTGTGTGTGACATTTTTCTAAAAATGCTTTTTTTTTTTGGATTCAGGGGGTCGCAAAACAAATTTCTGGTGAAATCTCAGCATCAAAATTTTGGGTGCAATACAACACCTTCTCTACTCTATGTACACAGTAGGTGTAGAGAAAGTAATAATGTTTTTAATTTCACAACAATATACTAACATTACCATAATACTTCAAGATAATATAAATTTCACCTTAAATCATCCTAATTACAATGCAATGCTGAAAGAAGAGTCATCAAAATATAAATGAATCCTATTATAAAGTGTGGTAATAAAAAGCGATTGCAATATTGCAAGTTGTCTTTGAGGTGTAACATCTCAAGTATTTGAGGTCACAGTTTAAGGTTTACTGGGATACTTGAATCAGATCTTGCCATGGTAGCTCAGGTACAAGAACATTGGCACAGAGGCTGCTGCAGGGGCTTGTAAATGGCAGGACTGCTGTTCAAATCTTGCCACCATTGTCCTCCCAGACTAGGCCTGGATCATCCCTTTCAGAGTTCCTTTCCCAGTTACATTTTATTTCATTTACAGGGTGATGTGTTTGGGTATGTAAAAAATTAAATGTTATTAGGAAAGTCAATATGGTTGTAGGACAGATTTCTTGCTGGTTATATTATACCTAAAAGATGGGAGTTTTTTATATATGATAATCAACCATGCATAACCCGAAAGAACAAGTAAAAATCATAGATTTTTAAAATGACTAATACAAATAAACAGTGGCCACAATGTGTTTTTTGGTTATTTCTCCTGTCAGCAGAAGAGTAAATGTGTACAATTCCAATATTTGGACAAAACAAAATCCACATGTCTTCTACGAGCTTGAAAGAACCAGTTCAAAAGTTAACTTATGGTGTGGAGTGAGCTGCAATAAAGTGTATGGACCATTCTTGTTTGTGGAAAAGAAAATATGCTATCTTATTTGGACATGTTTAAGTTTTTGTTGTTGTTGCAACTTGAGCAAGAAAACAATACAAACACTGGATTCCCGCAAGATGGTGTACTACCTCACTAAGCATGGAGTTTCATAATTTTTCTAAATGCTGCTTTTAATAGTATTTGGTATGGTGAACCTATTGCTTGGCCCCAAACTCCTCAGAAATCTTGATTTCTTTGTGTGGCATTTTGTTAAATACATTGTCTATGTACAGATATCCAGGAACATATATGGAATAAAAATTACTCAAACTTTTCAACAAATCATCCCTCTTATGATACAAAGAATTGAGCTGCATTACCATTATGAGTTTTGCAGGGCACAATGGTGTCATATTGAGTTCTGAGGAATCTTCCATCTTTCACTTTTATATACATAAAGTTTCAAAGAATAAAGTTCAATAGTAAACAAGGGGTTGAAACTTTCCCAGCACTGGTTATTAATGATTTCTTCTCAGGATGTCAGTCAGGTAATTTACAAGCTTTCAACAATGTACTCTGTCGCCATCATCAGGGAACTCATCATGATGACGGTGACGAGTATATCATTGAAATTAATCCAACACTTTCCTGACTGACATCCCAAGAAGAAATCTTCAATAGTAAAGCTTTACAGCATTTTTATTCAACCATACCCAAATGAATCACCTGTATTATCAGAGTCTGATCCAAGTCTCTGCTTATTGCCTACATGGCTAGTGTGAAAGAACAGTTGTTGAAAAATAATTATTCTGGATAAAAATCTGATATGTTACACACATAAAACTTTCCGTAGCTGTTCTACAAACAAACTTCTCACAAAAGAATAGTCTTCTTTTTAATCCAGATAAACATTAGCAGAATATTCTAATTACTTAGTTCGTTTTAAGTAGAAGAGAACTAAGGAAATACCTAGGCTAAAGTGATCAAATATTTTAAAAGCTGTCGTTGTACAATTGTCATTGCAATTCGTATCTTTGCTTGGTCTGAAGTAGAACAAAAGAAAAACAAACACTTTCTGTCTGAGAAAAGTATAAATACTTTACAATTGAAACCAATAACAAAGAATAGTTTGGAAGCAGTTACCTCCACAACAAAAATGTAAAGGACATAAATTGTGTGTTTTAACAAGCTCTACATTTGTGCAGTAAGTTTTTGTCTATCCCTTATGGTTTAGCAATTATGCAAAATTTGGCAAAATTCATCCAGAATGAAAAGGTCTTCACAGGCTATTCCCAGAAAATTCAAAACATACATTTTATTTGGAATGCAAATATTTTTAATATGCAGTATTGTAATCAAAAACGTAAGAGCCATTTTTGATAAAATCAAAATTTTTGAAAATTTTTCCATGTAAAGTGCAGTTTGTATTGGGGGGATTTTCTTGAAAATCTTTGTGTCACATCCTTGGGGGATCCTAAACTTAAATACCAAGTTTGGTATTTAACGGTCTTTTCATTTATGAACACACACACACACACGCGCACGCGCGCGTGCGCAGGCAGAACTTTTTCTAAAACTGCTTTTTTTGGATTCAGGGGATCCCAAAATATGTATTTCTGGTGAAATCTCAATATCAAATTTTTGGGGGCAATACAGTACCTTCCCTATACACTATGTGTAGATAAAGTAAAAATGTACTTATGCTCTGTTATAGGGCATTCTATTATGTGTTTGTAATATTGCCTATGCATGCTCCATGCACTGTCTATTACACTTGAAGCTTTTCTCTTCTAAAACTCCTGCATTGCTTACTCATGAGTGTTAGTAACATGCACTATAATGAGTGCTAACAATTGAAAGTGGTGTCCATGACATTCCTTGTCATCATTACGTAATTCATGATCAGTAGTCACTCTGTATGGTTTATATTTTAAACATTTTGCAGCTCTATGAAGAGAGTTTTTGAAACATCCGCTTGCTGTGTAACATGTCTTGGAGAATGTTTGAATGATACATCAATTTTGTCAATTTTTACTGTCTTCACATGTAACATGTACATAGTGTACAGAGAAATTATTGTATTGTACACAAAAATTTGATACCAAGATTTACTAGAAATATATATTTTGGCACCTCCTGAATCCAAAAAAATGTTTAGAAAAATGTCCGCTTATGTGTGTGTGTGTGCGTGTGTGTGCGCGTCACTCACTCATGGCTAAAAAAAAATAGTCTGTTAAACACCAAACTTAATATTTAAGTTCAGTATCTTTCAAGGATGCAACATGAAGATCTTCAAGAAAATCCGCCCCCCCCCCCCCATCCCCAACTACCCTTTAGATGGAAAATATTTTGAAAATCTTAGTTTTCTCCAAAATGGCTCTAATGATTTTGATTAAAAACTCTTATATATAAGATATTTACATGACAAATAAAATTTATATGTTGAATTTTCTGGGAATAGCCTCTGAAGACCTCTTTGTTTTGGATGAACTTTTATGTATTTAGCATAACTGGTAAACCATAAGAGATAGACAAAAACTTATTACACAAAAAATGTAGGTCTCATTAAAACACATAATTTATGTTATAAGCTTTTTTTTTTGAGTTGACTGTTTTCAAGATATTCTTTGTGTTTGTTTTCAGTTTTAAAATACTTTACTCATACAAAAACAAATCAACACCTGGCCACTCAAAGAAACAGATTTCAGCTACATTTAAAACATTTGACTGTAGGTTTAGCCTAGTGTATTCCCTTGTTTGCCTTCTACTTAAAGGAACTAAGTAATAAGACTGTTTGTGCTAATGTTTATCTCAATTTGCATGAAGTGGATAGAAGAATAAGCTTATTAACAATAATTTGTTACAGAGAGTAGAGAAAGTTATGAGAATGGAACAAATCAGATTTTATTCTCTGTAAGAACATTTCTTTATTGCTTCTTAGGTTTAGCAATCCTGTTGTCTTAAACTTATTAACCCTAGGAACTCCATTTTATTTTGGGTCACATGGAGCACCAACCAAGGGCAAAATTTGCCTGAGTTGCAATTTTGTGATATGAGCTGGAGTAATTTGAGTCATTATATAGACACTTGCTTTATTTTATTTGGACAAAGTAGTTCTTTAAATTATGTCCAAGTACAATAAAGCAAATTAAACTTAGTGTCCATATAATGACTCGAATTACTCAAGCATATTTCAAAGATTTATTGTTACAACACTTCTTACATCACGTGTATTAATTTGTGATCTGTATTTATTTTAAGTGATTGTGTTTCCCCTGTGAGATCAATTTATTAATAAAGAGCTCAGTGATATTATAACTAAAATGCAATGTTTGGAATATTTGACATTTAGATGTAATTAAAATAATGGTCATAGTGGTACCAACCCAGAACAAAATATGCCCTTGAGCATAAAAGCTGTATTTTTGCTTTCTCTACAGGTACTAGATGGTTCGTTTTGCATTTCCAGAAAAACAAAAAGAGGGGTGACCCTGTTTGAGAAGATGTGTAATTTACAATTGAAACCAATAAAAATAAATATCTCAGAAACTGTCAAATCTTCAACAAAAATGTATATGTCATAAATTGTGTGTTTTAACAAGATCTACATTTTTTGTGCAGTAAGTTTTTGTGTATCTCTTACAGTTTACCAGCTGTGTAAAATTGAGCAAAATTAATTTAAAATGAACAGATCTTCAGAAGCTCTTCCCAAAAAATTCAAAATATACATTTCATTTGTGATGTAAATAGTTTTAGTATACAGTATTTTAATCAAAACCGTTAAGAGTCATTTTTGAGAAAAACTAAATTTTCAAAAACATTTTCATGTAAAGGGCAGTTTGGGGTAAGGGGATTTTCTTGAAAATCTTTGTGTTGCATCCTTTTTAAGATACCAATCTTAAATACCAAGTCTTTTAGATTTTGAGCTATGCTGTCTACACATATACAACCTTTTTCTAAAAATACTTTTTTGGACTCAGGGAACCTCAAAACATATTTCTGGTGAAATTTCAGTATCAAATTTTTGGATGGAATACAATACCTACCTTCGCCATCCACTATGTACATTGTACATATAGGCTAAAGAAAGTAAAAATGAAGACAGAATGCTGGCTAGGCATGTTGTGCCACCAAGTGCGAGGGGTCAGGTTTTATACCAGAGACCCTGTATCACCCAGCTATAAATGAAAACAATACGTGTACATAATTCAGAGTGTATACTAATTGTACCAATTTCTACTTGTGCAATATTTTACAGATAAAATTGTAAATTTGTATGAGAAGCATGAAAAAATTGATAAATGTACAAAATTAAATAAATATCTACATTTTCCCATAAAATTTATCAAAATATGCAAAACAAAATTACTATACTTACTTTACTATATTTCTAAACATAAAGATATTCATATAACAATGTGTTAAAAATGACCTCTTAAAAATGTGCATTTCTATGTATATGCTCAACCTAGTTATAACTGACTTTATAAACTATATTTTAAAGTAAATGTAAGAGGGATATTTTTACTTTCTCTAGCCTGCCTGTACAACTTGCATAGTGGATAGAGAAGGTATTGTACTCCACCCAAAAATCCAATGTCAAGATTTCACTGGAAATATATGTTTTGAGATCTCCTGAATCCGAAAAAAGCATTTTTAGAAAAACATCCATGTGTGTATGTCTGTGTGTCTGTGGACAGCATAGCTCAAAAATGAAAACACCGTTAAATACCAAACTTGGTATTCAAGTTTGGCATCTTTCAAGGATGCAACACAAAGATTTTCAAGAAAATCCCCCACTACAAAATACCCTTTACATGCAAAAATTTTCGAAAATTTTGATTTTCTCAAAAATGGCTTTAACAATTTAGATTAAAATCCTGCATATTAAAGGCATTTACATCCCAAATAAAATGTATATCTTGAATTTCCTGGGAATAGCCTCTGAAGACCTTTTTATTCTGGATGAATTTTGCCGAATGTTGTTTAATTGCTAAACCATAAGAGATAGACAGAAACTTACTGCACAAAGTGTAGATCTCGTCAAAACACACAATTTATGTCTTTTACATTTTTGTTGTGGAGGTAACCATTTCTGAGATATTCCTCATTATTGGTTTCAACTGTAAAGTACTTATAGTTTTCTCAGACAGGAAGTGTCCATTTTTCTTTTGTTCTACTCCTCGCCAAGCAAAGAAACAATTTGTAATGATAATTGCAGAACAACAGCTTTTAAAACATTTTACTATCACTTTAGCATGGGGCATTCCTTTAGTTCCTTTCCACTTATCCTGCTATATAGTGGACTTTGAGACAGTGATGTGTTTTAACAATTAAAATTTAGTTGAGTCGATTTTGTAACACTACATCACTTACTTTTTTATTTCGGAAAACATGTTTCAGAAGCCATGTGCTTCCATTGTCAATTCCTTTGGTCGACTGCTTGCTGTGGTGGTTGTCTCTGTCCCTAGTGGTGGTTTGATGAACCTCTGAATGAGTAGATCGCCTGGCGGGATTTCAAAATTGAAAACCCGGTTCTTGTTTTTCCAAATATATATGTTTTCCCAAATTTTTAATTCTGTCTTCCTTGTGATGTTTTTGAGGATTTTTGGGCTACTATTTATAGTGTGTTTCTCTTTCCAAAAATGCCAAGCTACTGCAGATTTGTCTTCTTGTTTGAGTTTAATATTTCTGTGGTGTTCTTTTGCCCTGGTTTTTATATTTCTTTTTGTTTGGCCGATGTAGATTTTTTCACAGTCATTACAGCTGAACTGATATATTCCTGGTTTGTTTTCTTGTGGGATATCATCTTTTAATTTAGAATTTAAAATGTTTTTTATAGAGTAATTGTTTTTAGGGGCTAGAATGATGTTATGTCGTTTGAAGATCCTCTGTAATTTGTAGAAAGTTGTAGGGTGGTATGTAAACTTCTTGTAGATCTTGTTTTCTTTCTGGTTTTGAGTGAGTGTGCTGACTTCTTTAATTCTCTTTCTATTTTTGGCCTTATTAACTTTTTTGTACACCAGTTCTGCCCGAAATCCATTCTCTGTAGCTATGTCCAATATTTTAGTAAGTTCACATTGGTATTCTGTTTTGCCCATTGGTACATTTACCAATTTGCGTGTAAGGCTGTTGAGTAAAGCATGCTGATGGGGAATGGGATTGTAACTCTTTTGTTTTATATAGCTGTTGGTGTGGGTAGGTTTTCTGTAGATGCCAAATGTAAGGTGATTATTAATTTTGATGATTTTTAGGTCGAGGAATGGTAGTTGTCCATTACATTCCTTCTCCATTGTGAACTTTATAGACTTTTCTTGCATATTTAGGAGTTTTAGTGCATCTTCTAGGTGTTTTTCTGGGATTATTGCAAAGATGTCGTCTACATAGCGGTACCATATTTTGAACATCCAGGGGAATGCCTTTTTAATCCTAATTTCCATAGTGGTCATGAAGAGATCTGCTAATATTGGTGACAGCGGGCTGCCCATAGCTAAACCAAATGTTTGTTTGTAATATTTCCCGTTAAATGTGAAAAAATTTTGATTTATGCACAGATTCGTTAATATGATGTATTCTCAAACTTCTTCTGTTGTTTTCTCTATTGCAAGTAACCAGTTTTTGATGTGGGAATTTGAAACAGCAAGTATAAAAAACTCTCTAGATCTGATCGATAAAATTAAAGACATAAAATTGGAAAAAACCGATATGTTAGTTTCCTTTGATGTTACTGCTTTGTTTCCAAGCATACCTACAGAAAGCATACAATCCCACAAAATGATCCTATACTATATTCAGTGCTAAAGAAAGTGTTGTAGAAACTAAACCCACAAATTGTAAAACAAATAAACATTGGAGACTATACATATGATAGGCTCGGTAATTTTTTGAAGAATAGAATCTCCTAAAATATACTGCTTTGGTAGCAAGAGAGATAAATTCTGATTGTAGTATTGAATTAATTTTAGTGGCTCATCATAGAAGTTCCCTGTCAGCCATATAACCTTCATGCACTGTTTCTGACATACATTTATCTGCCTAAGATGTCATGGCAGAAGAAAATGTGTTATTGGTATTGTTTGTTTGCTTCACACCACAGACTCACATGCACACAAATCTTTTTCTAAAAATGTTTTTTTTTAGACTCAGGGACCTCAAAACATCTTTCCGATGAAATTTCAACACAAATTTTTGGAAGGAATATAATTTCTTCTCTACCTACTATGTACATAGTAGAGATTTGATAATTGATTAGTACCGTTAATATTAGGAGCACCAGATGTAGCATTTCCTCGAATAAATAATATAAGCTTTTGACTTCTACCTCCTATTATTCTACAGATTTCTGAACATTGTCCATAAAATACTCCAGGACGATTAAATCAAAAAGTTGCTTGATTTAAACGTAATAAGCTTTATGAAAAAAATCTGATATGTTCCAATAACAGGACTTTCTCTAGCTCTGTAACAAATACTGTTATAAACTTTATTCTTCTATCTACTTCATTCTAATGAAGACAAACATTAGTAGCAATGGTCATATTACTTGTACCTAGTAAGTAGAAGGGAAATAAGGCAAGGAAAAATATTAGGCTAAAGCTATAGACAAATCTTTTAAAAGCTGTTTGCTATGTGATTGAAATCCATTTCTTTGCATGACCAGGAGTTGACAAATTTCTGTATGAGAAAAGTTTAATTTAAAACTGAAATCAATATCAAGAAATATCTCAGTAATGGTCAACTCCATTAAAAATGTATATGATATAATTTGGGTGGTTTAAGGAGATCTACATATTTACTTTCTCTACACTTACTATGTACATAGTGTACAGAGAGGGTATTACATTCCACCCAAAAAATTTGATACTGAGATTTCACCAGAAATATACATTTTAGAGTCCCCTGTATCTAAAAAGGTATTTTCAGAAAAAGGTCTGTGTGTGTTTGAGTGTGTGTGTGTGTGCACAGTGCTCAAAAACGAAAAGTCCATTAAATACCAAATTTGGTATTCAAGTTCAGTATCTTCCAAGGATGCGACATGATTTTCAAGAAAATCTCCCCACCCCAACTATCTTTTATGTGGAAAAATTTTTGAAAATTTTTATTTTCTCAAAAGTGGCTCTAACAGTTTTGATTAAAATACTGTATATAAAGATATATGGCAAATAAAATGTATATCTTGAATTTTCAGGAAATAGCCTCTAAAGCCCTGTTTATTCTGAATGAATTTTGTGTTACTGGTAAGCCGTAGGAGATAGACAAAAACTTACTCCAAAAAAGAATGTAGATCACGTTAAAACACACAATTTATGTTATATATGCTTTTTTCGTTGAATTGACCATTTCTGAAATATTCCTTGGTATTTGTTTCAGATTAAAATACTTAAACATTTTTCACATGGAAAGTTATAAACTTTCATCCACATGGCAACTGGATTTTAAAAGACTTAACTATCGTTTTAGCCTAGTGGATTCTTTTATTTTCTTTCTACTTACAAGAAAGCAAGTATTAAGACAATTTCTGCTAATGTTTTATCGTAAAGTAAAGAATATGCTTTTCAACAATAATTTGTTACAGCGATGTAGAGAAACTCATGTAAATGGAATGCATCAGATTTTTTGAGTAGTAAGTTTCTGTCTATGTCTTACGGTTTACCGGTTATGCAAAAATCATCCAGAATGAAGAGGTCTTCACGAGCTATTCCCAGAAAATTTAAGATATACATTTTATTTGTCATGTAAACATCTTTAATATAGCATATTTTAATCAAAATTGTTAGAACCATGTTTGAGAAAATAAAAATTTTCAAAAAAAGTTTCCATGTAAAGGGTAGCTGGGGGTGGGGGGGTCCTGGAAGTTTGGTGTTGCATCCTTGGAGGATGCTGCACTTAAATATCAAGTTTCGTATTTAATCACTTTTTTGTTTTCAAGTTATGTTCACAAACACAAGGACGCATACCGACCATCTTCTAAATGTGTTTTTTTTTTTTTTTTTGGACTTAAGGACCTCAAAATATATTTCTGGTGAAATCTCAACATGAAATTGTTGAGTGTAATACAATTCCTTCTCTACCTACTAGGTACATAGTATGTGTAGAGATGGTAATAAACTATAGAAAATTATTGTAGTTTGTACTTCATTACAAAATGGAACTTTGTAAGATAATTTGTAAAGATTATGCATTAATGTTTTGGATGGGGGTAGGTGTGTGTGTATGTTTGTGGGGATGTGTATTATTCTATTCTTACTTAAGAATATTACTCAAAAATGTAAAAAAAAACTAGTAACAGTGAAGAATAACACAAATTTTAATATAAAAATAATAGTTGCAACAAATCTTCACTTATCTTTTGGAATCCTTGCTTGGACTAGTTTCGCAATGATTTCATTGCATTATCAACATATCCTTTTGGTCTCTTTTTTGATGTTGTTTATATGGTTACTGCTCTACTGTAACCATAACAGTGTAAATAAACAACATCAAAAAAGAGACCAAAAGGATATGTTGATAATGCAATGAAATCATTGCGAAACTAGTCCAAGCAAGGATTCCAAAAGATAAGTGAAGATTTGTTGCAACTATTATTTTTATATTAATATATTACTCACATTTTATATAATTCTGACTGTTTGATACATGTTAGTCAACATCTTGAGCAATAAATATTTATTATAACTATTTATTATGTGATGAACCTCTAAATTGTGACAGTATAAGAATTATATTGATATCTCTTAACGTATTTGTGCACCATTGCATTTATATTGGCAATGATTTAAAGCAAAGAAGACATGAATTTAGAGCTTTTCCTGTAATCTTTCAGATAAGCTATTAAGAACAAAATGAAATAGTAATACTACAAGCTTTTAGTGTACATGTAATGTGAAATTAATGCAAGTCTATTTATAATTTTGTTTCATAGATGGGGTCACATAAAAGAAGCATTTAACTATTTCCACCAGGCTTTAACATGTGACCCATTTTGCCTCACAGCAAGGAGAAACTTGCAAGGGACTAGCAATCTACTCCTGGAGCGTTGGCATTTTCGCATGCTGAATGATAGAGTGCGTAATGAAGCATTTCAGAAAGCAATTAACAAAAGAATTTTGCAGATGAAAACCAGTGAAGATCCTTATGTCCTTGATATTGGAACAGGAACTGGTCTTCTCAGGTGAGGTGTACAGTTCTGAGAATCACCTTTCTTTAAGAGCAAAAGTCCGAAAATGTTTAACTTTTCCTTCAGGAGCACTCTTAGCTCTATTCCAATTAAGCTTAACCATAAAAAATATGTTTTGTAATCAGGAATGTATTTAAAAGATAAAATAATGCTCCCCTACACTCTTGCTGAATTAACTGACAATTTTTTCTTGAGCTACAATTTAAAGGCAACATATGCTTTGAAAATAGCATTTTATACTTCTTTTTTTTTTCATATAGTTTTGGGATGGCAATGTTTTTTCCTTTCTTTCCTTCTCAGGTATGAATGTATAGTTCTTTTTATTGCATACTTGTCAACTTGCTAAAAAAAAAAAAAGATTTAGACATTACAAAGTGGTAGGAATAAAACTTTTCAGTGCACTCCCACAAGAAATAAGGAGTTTTGAATGTTCAAATATTAGAGAACAGATTGTATAAATAGCTAGTAGAAGATTTTTTATATTTTTTGCAAGAATTTTATGAGCAAATTAAAACTAAAGTATTAACTTAATAAATCTTTGATTGTAAATATGGAAGTATACATTTTAAAATTAGTAGGTATCTATATGTATATAAATATGTATAATTAATAGGTTAATATGATAAAGCCTATTGTGATTATTGTAATTACCAAATGACAAAGCTATCATCTTCTTCACTCTAATTATTATTATTATTATTATTAATATTATTATAATTACGTGTTTGTTGTTAAACAACATAGGTATAAGCCGGCCAAGGCAAGTACATCCTGTATCGGGGAGCACCACTTGTTCATGTAATGACATGCTCGCCCAGCTATGAAGTCCATTGGGAAAGCGCGAGCAATAGTTCATGATGGCATTTCCCTTGTTTGTGTTAAAATTGTGAATATATTCATATTATAAGCAATCAAATCCATTACAATACAATAAATTTGTACATCTGTTTCACTCTCTCATGTGCTTGGCATTATTCTGTGATATCTCCCTCACTTGCCGTGTTTGTCTCCGATCCAGTGGCTGTTTCTTCTCCCGGTTCAGCATTGTTGTCGAATTCTGGATTGATTATTATCCTTTGCATTTCTTCTTCCATTAGTACATCTTTATTTCAACATGTCTCTTGAATATTTTTCACCTTCTGAACCAAGTTTTTCCAGTCATTTGCTGTTATTGACCCCATAGCATTCTCAGAAACTATGCTGTTGGAGCCACTATGTCAGTGTGTTCTCTCAGTTAACTATGTTTATCTTTAAACTTTTTAAATTTCAATATTTTCCTAAGCATTTCTGTGCATCCAAAGAAATTAATCTCCTTCTTTCAAAAGTTCAATCATTTTTGCCGCTTAGGGATTTTTTTGAACTTTGTAATACTCCTGATATTTTCTTCTAATGACTACTCATCCATATCGTCCAAAACGACTTTGTTTGCAAGAGGTGTACCAATCTTGTGAGGTGAGTAATTTTGCTTGTCCCACCTTCTGCTCTTGCATATCATTGTCTTAATCTAAGTGATAGAAGCGACAACAAGTTCAGTAGCATTTGTAAAAAATATTTTCCGAGCTTCTCTCTTCTCTTCGTCACAAAATTTAAGAACATTGAAAATAACACGCTTTGCATTCCGTCACTGTCACTGAATACTATGCAGCATGCTGGTGAAGTAAACTAGACTGTGCAGCATTTTATGATGTATACGTGAAGTTGTATTGCATCATGACATTAGTTTGCCTGCTCTCCGCTCCTAGTTTAGGGCTGCACTTGCCTTGGCCAGCTTATACATCTCAAAAGATATGAATCAAGATCAACTGTATTTTTGTTTGCTGAATCTCAGTGAATGCCCATAACATTTGTATACCACAGTTATAAATTATATGATTACTTGTTTTCTGTTTTCTTGTTTACTGCTCCAGTTTTAATTTATTCATTTATCATAATTTTTTTCAGCTTATTTGCTCTTGATGCAGGAGCAAAGCAAGTGTTTGCATGTGATTGTTCGGAGACTATGATAAAACTTGCCACTGAAGTTCTGGAAAGCAATAATCATGCAGAAGGAATAACTCTCATTAATAAAAAGTCTACTGAATTGATTATTCCAACAGATATACCTGAGAGGTTAGTAACTTTTAGTACATGAAATAAAGTTTTAATGTATATTATGAAAACTAAAATGAAAAGTAAGGTTTTCCTGGTGAATATTTACCTGAAATTGTTCTCAGGCTCCCAGCCAGGTTGTGAAAGATTGATACTCTGATGTTTTGAAGACTTTTGTCATTTTCATCTTAGGGAAACTGAACTGAGGGGAAAGAATTTCACTTATATATAAGCAGATGGCACCTTGGGGCAGTACCAAGAGATGAAATATGTTTGTCTTGGCTCTTTTAAGGATCTTCAAATAAAACTGCACTGTTATGTAGTTAAACTAAGTTGTAAAACTTCACTACAACTTAAGTCTATCTTAAGCAGGGGTTTTAAAACTTGTGGGTTTTAGTAGATTTCTTCTAATGGAGGTGCTTTATAGCTGGTGTCCAGGTATAGCTAAGTTGAGGTCCAGAGCCATGACATAAGTTGTTATTTTCTTTGGAGATACTATGGTATATACCAATAGCAGGAACACTTAGCTATTAATATGGTGCCATGTAGTGACCAGACATCCTATTGTGAATAGAACAGTACCATTTTGCAACCTGTTGTCTTAGCGTTCTAAAAGATTTTTTTGGAATGCCTCTTTTGTCCAATTTTGTTAAACAATATTATTTATTCTCCATTTTATGCTAGATAATATTGAACACAGTAGGTATATTGAAACAAAATGAAAAGCTTCTGAAGAAAGTTTATTATTCAGAAAAATATGTTCAATAAGTCAACTGCTTTGAGTTATATAACATGATAATTTTATTTGGTGTTTATATTCATAATAATTATAAAGTCATTTGTTGTGCAAATTGTAACAACATTGCTTTAATGTAATACTATGTTGAGTATTCTGATAATAATGCTTTATATTTATTATAAAAAGTGGCGCAGTGAGCAGGTGGTTAGACTGCTCACAGGTGTTTTGCAGCTTCACCTGCCATTTATTCCTAAATGTGCCATCATTGTTTGTTTTTATTCATCCATTTGCACTTCATTTCATATCATTTTCTTGCGAACTCTCATACCTGGCTGTGGGCTGATCCCCTGACCAGGCCCTTCACTCTGATTCAGTATTTGTTTGCTCCTCAACAGGCTTCTGACCCTAAACACGTTCATAAACTAAGTAACTATATAATATACATATAAACAATCTTTTAGATATTCTAACTGCATTAACTTATAGTCCTAAGGGTAAATTAAATAGTTGAGAAGTATCCCATATTTAGCTTTAAAGAATATGGTCATATTATATCACAAAAACTTGCTCTCTGACCTCAGTTCAGTTTAGTTGAATATAAAGACTATGGAAATCTTCAAAACATTGGAGTACCAATCCTACGTGACCTAGGTGGAAGCCTGAAAACAATACCAGGAATGGAAACAAATCAACATTGAACACTCATATTGCTATACCTAACACATATCACTGAAGCAGGTAATATGAATATTTAACATTGATTCATATTCCATACTTTAATTATTAGCATCACTTTGTGTAAGTTTTAAAACTTTTAACCCTTTATTGCATGAATTATTTTGCTCTTCCTCTTCACAATCTGGCATTTATATCCCATTATCTAGCAACACATCTGAAGCGACTTGAATAATCATGACCGCTAGCATGATACAAAGCGGACTGGCCATCCATTCAAAGCCAAACATCACACGTCTCAGCAATTGCAGTCAAATGTGCTTGTGGTAAAGAAAGAGAAGGGCCCACGTAAAATAACCAGTGCTATTGCACACTTGGATGCTGATGAGGTTACATTATACTGCAGTTGCATGGATTTTGCCCTTTTTATTAAAAAAACCATTACAGTATTATTGCAAAAATATTAATATTTTTACAACATAAAACAGCTACAACTAGCCTTATTTTATATTTGAAGGTTAGTGTAATATGAAATTAGAAAAAAAGTCCACTAAAAATACTAAAAGCTTGATTAATCATCTTTATTGCATAATTGCAACACCATGCAATAAAGGGTTAAATTTAAGTGTTAATATGTCACTGGGAATATATACAGGGTGACCCAATGAACTATAAACTGACTGCACAGTATCATTCTGGTTTGTGATGACTTTATGCCTGTGGCTTTCATAGAGTAGCACTGATACAACCAAACAACAATTTCCTTAACTGTGTTTAAAGGGTCTACTTACCAATGTCATGGAAGGAAGTACTGAAACTGGTCACAGTTGTCCATACAGTTTTGGCACCTCTTGATCCAACTATTCGTACTTGCTGTAGTTAATTATATCCTCCTTGGATATACTTTCAGTTGTTCTCATTGAAATATGGGCTGTGACAGAGTCTTGTTAAAACAGTCAAAGGTAACAACAGGCACACTCTGTCTGTTAATCCTCTAAAACCTGGGCAAATATTACACATTTTCAGCTAACTTCTCCATGAGTAGTTCCTATCCAAGGTAGAGGGTATCAGTAAACTGATGTGAACAAAACGAAACTTGTGAATCAAATATGAAATTAGATTTGTAAATTACTTGAAAAAGCTAATAACAGTGATGTGGAATTTAAATTAAGAGTTGGGGTTAAGACACTTCCTCTACCTACAACAGATAAATGGGAGAGAAAGTAAAAAATATGTGTTTCAATCACAGGACTTTCTCTACATCTCTATAACAAGCTTATTCTTCTATCTGCTTCATGCTAATCAAGTTAAACATTACCAGAAAATGTCTTTATTACTTGCTTCCTTGTAAGCAGAAGAGAAATAACAGAATACATTAGGCTAAAGTGATAGTCATATCTTTTAAAAGCCAGGAGTTTACAAATTCCCGTATGAACAAAGTATTTTAAAACTGAAACCAATGACAAGGAAAATCTTGGAAATGGTCAACTCGACAAAAAAAGTATATGACATAAATTGTGTGTTTTAACAAGACTTGCATTTTAAGTTTTTGTCTGTCTCTTACGGTTTACCAGTTATGCAAAATTCATTCAGAATAAAGTAGTCTCCAGAGGGCTATTCCCAGAAAATTCAACATATACATTTTATTTGTCATGTAAATATCTTTAATATACTGTATATTAATCAAAATTATTAGAGCCAGTTTTGAGAAAATCAGCATTTTCAAAGTGTTTTCCATGTAAAGGGTTGTTTGGGGGGGGATTTTTATGAAAATCTTTGTGTCTTATCCTTGGTAGATTCTAAACTTGAATACCAAGTTTGATACTTTACCGACTTTTCATTTTTGAGTTATCGTGTTCACGTACATACATATACAGATCTTTTTCTAAAACTTTTTTTTTTTACTTTCTCTTTACGTACTTTATACATAGTGTATAGAGAAGGTATTGCATTGCATCCAAAAATACATGTTTTGGGTCTCTCCGAATCCAAAAAAAGCATTTTTAGAAAAAGGTATGTGTGCGTGTGTGTGTGGACAGCATAGCTCAAAAACGAAGAGACAATTAAATACCACTCTTAGCATTTAAGTTTGGTATCTTCTAAGGATGTGACACAAAGATTTTCAAGAAATTCCCCAGCCCCCAGCTACCCTTTACATGGAAAAAATTTTGAACATTTTGATTTTCTCAAAAATGGCCCTAAGAATTTTGATTAAAATCTCTTATATTTAAGATAATTACATGACAAATAAAATGTTTATCTTCAATTTTCTGGGCATAGCCTCTGAAGACATGTTTATTTTGGATTAAATGTGTAGAATTTTGCATAACTGGTAAACTGTAAAAGATAGACAAAAACTTAGCACACAAAAAATGTAAAGCTCGTTAAAGCACACAATTTATGTTATATACATTTTTTTTGTGAAGTTGACCATTTTTGAGATTTTTGAGATGTATTTTCTCATACAGGAATTTGTCAACTCCTATCCTTACAAACAAAGGAACTTCAATCACATAGCAACCAGCTTTTGACTAACACTTTAACCTATGGTACTCCCTTATTTGCCTTCTACTTACAAGGAAGCAAGTAATAAGACTATTTCTGCTAATTTTTTCTTGATTAGCAGGGAGTAAATAGAGGCATAAGCTTTTTAACAATAATTTTTTGCAGAGATGTAGAGAAAGTCATGTGAGTGGAAAATATTTTGGATATACACGGGACCCCAAAATGATTATTTCTGGTGAAATGTCAGGTACCTTTTTGACCTGTGTACCATGTACTATGTTTCTTGCAGAGTTGCACTGGTTGTAACGGAAATCGTGGATGCTGGAATATTTGGAGAGGGGATACTCCAGACACTTAGTGACAGCTGGGAGAGATTACTTACATCTGAAGGAACAGTCATACCTCAGGCATGTTCTCTGTGGATTGTGCCTATCGAATGTGACTACATAGCAAATAAGTACCAGCTACAGCAAACTCAGGTGACAAATGCAACAAAACTTAACAATTCATTATAGAATAGAATAGTTATGTCATATAATGTTTACATTGTGAGCCTAAGCTTGAATAACTTAAACTCTAGTAAGTACATATATAAAGATATTATTTTAAAATACACTGAAACATCGATTTGTATGGGAATAATATAATATGTATAGTAGCTTAGTGACTCCAACATTGTGTCATCCATAAATTCTTGTATAGAGTAATATGCTTTATTTACTAATATTTAACTCTTTTTGTGAATAAATTTAACATTTTATATCTTTGATTTTTTGTGGCAGTGTATTATAAACTTTTATACCGATATAGTAGGTTTTTTTCATAGGTGTATAAAAACGTGGGATATGGATAGGGAACTTTATGTAGATTCTTTCCAGGTATTGTAGTGATGTCGGCTTTGTTTTTCCATGAAATTGTCATAATTTTTATAAACAAAGGTTAGCAACTCGTAAGATATATATTGAGGTATTGTTAATATTTTAAATTTTTTAAATAGTGGTTTACAAGAGTCTTTAAAGTTTGCATGTAACATTATCTATTATTTTTTTCTGTGTTCTGAATATGGTTTCCCACCCAGGTACATTTCCCCATAATATTATGCCATAGGTCAGGATCAAATGAAAGTAACTATAATAGACCGTTTTTTTCACTTTCTCTATACATAGTATAGTACATAGTATATACAGAAGGTATGTACATAGTGTATAGAGAAGGTATTGTATTGCACCCAAAAATTCAATACCAAGATTTCACCAGAAATATATGTTTTGAGACCCCCTGAATTCAATAAAAGCATTTTTAGAAAAATGTCCGTGTGTGTGTGTGTGTGTGTGTGTCTGTCTGTGGGCAGCATAGCTCAAAAACAAAAAGAACATTAAAAACCAAACTTGGTATTTAAGTTTGGTATCTTCCAAGGATGCGATATGAAGATTTTCATGAAAATCCCCCCACCCCAAACCACCCTTTACATGGAATAAATTTGATTTTCTTAAAAATGACTAACAATTTTGATTAAAATCTCTTATATTTAAGATATTTACTTGGCAAATAAAGTGTATATCTTGAATTTTCTGGGAATAGCCTCTGGAGAATACTTTAATCTGGAGGAATTTTGCATAACTGCTAAACCATAAGAGATGGACAAAAACTTACCACACAAAAAAATGTAGAGCACATTAAACACACAATTTATGCTATTATACTTTTTTACCATGGAGTTTATCATTTTAGAGATATTCCTTGTTTTTGGTTTCAGCTTTCAAAAACTTATACTTTTCTCATGCAGGAATTTGTTAACTCCTGTCCATACAAACAAAGGAACTTCCAGTCACATAGCAACCATATCACTTTAACCTATGGTACTCCCTTATTTCGCTCCTACTTACAAGGAAGCATGGAATAAGACTATTTCTGCTAATTTTTTCTCGATTAGCATAAAGTAAATAGAAGCATAAGCTTTTTAACAATAATTTGTTGCCGAGATGTAGAGAAAGTCATGTGATTTTTTTTCCCCTATATTCATTATATGTTTCAGACATAGTATATTAAAACAGGCTGAAATTAGTGTAATAGTTATATATTCTATACGGATGTTCCATTTTAGATATTTATCTATGTATATTCCTAACTGCAGTCTTTTGTTGTTTCTTTTAATGAGTTATCTTGTCCTGAATTTGTATTCAAGTGCATTCCGTTGCATGAGAATTATTCATCTAAGTTATTTAATATTTTATTTATATCAGTTTATAATTTATAATGTCTTGTATTTTGTAAAATAAGTGAGGTGTCGTCTGCATACACTATTGGATTCCCATTTATATTGTGAAGTAAGTCATTAGTATAGAGCATATACAGTAGAGGACTTACAAAGTAGTGTGCTAACAAACAAAGTGTGCTGCAATAAACCTTTACTCCCACATATTTGTTTAATTACATTTATGGAAATTAGCATGGACTATAATTTTCATTACTTATTTACAAATTCCAAGAGGTGTATGAAGAGTAAATAGGATAAAGTGTTGGATTGTTAAAAAAGCAGGCTGCTTAGCAGTGATAGCTTAAAATCTCATGCTCTTTGCATGGCCCCACAAAAAAAAAAAAAAAAAAAAAAAAAAAAAGAATCTGATGTGTTCCATTCTCATGACTTTCTCTACAACTGCAATAAATTATTGTTAAAAAGCTTATGCTTCTATTTACTTCCTGCTAATCAAGAAAAAATTAGCAGAAATAGTCTTATTACTTGCTTCCTTGTAAGTAGAAGTGAAATAAGGGAGTACCATAGGTTAAAATGATGGTCAAAAGCTGGTTGTTATGTGACTGAAGTTCCTTTGTTTGTATGGACGTGAGTTCACAAAGTCCTGTATGAGAAAAGTATGTTTTTTATAGCTGAAACCAAAAACAAGGAATATCTCAAAAACAATCAATTCCACGAAAAAAAAAAAATATATATATATATATATATATATATATATATATATATATATAAAACATAAATTGTGTGTTTTAAAGTGCTCTACATTTGTTGTGTGACAAGTTTTTGTCCATCTCTTACGGTTTAGCAGTTATGCAAAATTCCGTAAAATTGACCCAGAATAAAGTAGTCTTCAGAGGCTATTCCCAGAAAATTCAAAATATACATTTTATTTATCAGGTAAATATCTTTAATATACAATATTTTAATCAAAATCGTTAGAGCCATTTTTTAGAAAATTAAAATTTTCGAAAAAAGTTCCATGTAAAGGGTAGTTTGGGGTGGGGGGATTTTTCTCAAAATCTTCATGTCGCATCCCTGGAAAATACTAAACTTAAATACCAAGTTTGGTATTTTACCGACTTTTTGTTTTTGACTTATCGTGTTCACAGACACATGGACACACACATACACAGACCTTTTTCTGAAAATACTTTTTTTGGATACAGGGGACCCTAAAACATATATTTCCAGTGATATCTTGGTATCAAATTTTTTGGTGGAGTGCAATACTTTTTCTATACACTGTGTACATAGTGTGTATAGAGAAAGTAATAGATAGTAACTTATTACTTGAAATACATTTTAACATTCAAGCCATAACAAGGAACATCTTGGAAGTTAAAATAAGAAAATCTTGGAAGTATTATAAAAAAGTTTTTAGACATACATTGTCAGCTTGAATGAGATTTACACTTTTTATGTATAATACTTAGTCATTATAGGTTACCAATGTGACAAAATTTGTTAAGAAGAGTCAAATAAAGAGCTAACTTGCTTGCTTTTTTGCAACAACTTCACTTACTAGCTACATATTTCAAATATATTTTGAGGGTTATTGCCCTTACCTTCAGCTATACACAGACTGGCTGCAAAACCTTTAGGTGCTTCTGCATCTGTTTATAGAGATCTGGTGATGTTAGGAAGCTGCTGAGATCACTTACCACTGGAATAATTTATATCAGTTTTTATCCAAATTGAGTTGCTATTTAGAAAGTTTTTAATAAGTTCACTTCTTGTTTCACCTCATAGTTATCTTAAAATATATTAAATATCCAGCAATTTATCTACTGGCTTTATTTTAATATTCAAAAAATGTTCCCTTGTCCTTTATGTATTTGATCATGATCCAAGCAGTAGATGTGATAGATCCCCGTTTTTATAAGATTCTTTCATTATTAACTAAACTCAACAATCAACAAAGTATGATGTGAAGTGATTTATACAGTGAAACTTTAAATTTATTACATAACTAATTTGAGTCAAATGTGGACACTATAGTTTCACTTATGTACTTAGTTTTTTTTCTGGGATGCATTTCAAAGATGTTCATCTTCATCATCAGCGGGTGTTAACTGGTTTCAGATGGGGAGATTACATTCGTAATTACCTCTGGTTTTCTATATTACCTCCAAGTTCCTAAGGGGTTCTTTTAATCTTGTTTGAATGGTTCTCCTATTTTGTCCAATGTAATATCTGGGACAAAGTTGACAATTTATTTGGTAAATACTGGATTTTGATGTGTTTGTAGGTTCTTGAGGTTGTATTTGTTTTGAGGTGCCTGCCTATGGTGATCTTGGAACAATTCTTTGAATTTGTTGTGCAACTATGAATGGAATGTTAATTTACTGTATTTTAGTTTTGGGTTGGCTCCACTATTTAATAATCTCTTTAATCTCATTGGTCAAACTTATCTAAACGATCTAACATATGAATTTTGGGCACAGTTCTCTTCAAATAAGCCTACAGGTTATGATTTTGTTAAGAAAGGTAGAAAACAGAAAGTATAATGTGATGATTACAATGAACCTTTCTTTACATGATGTTAAAATATACTCATAATCTGAAGACCTATTAGGATGCACTTTAAATTAACCTCACAAAAACTACTCTTGATTATAGTTTTTGTTACTTCACACAATTGGTTCTAATTACTGTGTGACATCACTTAATGTAATGAGAAGGAAAAGTTTGGTACTGCCAAATTCTAAAGTTACTTAGTGTTAAACTAAGTCATGTTAAATCAATCCTAAAATACCTCTATTTAATACAATGTGTTAGATCTTCATGTTATGTCATATTAAGCCAAGTCATGTTCATTTCATTTCCTGCCATAACTTCTCCTTATCTTAAAATGTGAAATAACTATAGCTATGTTGAATTGTTCTGTTTTAGAAAGAGAAAATTGTCTTCCTTGATATTCAACAGCTGAATTTCATCACTAAGCTGGAAGAACCATATGATACTGAGGATCTTGATGCAGTTCCTGGTGGTTTCAGGTATGACTTTTCGCCGTATAAAATATTCACTTCCATTAGCAATGTTTTTTATCAAAATATAGGCTATAAAACAAAAAGTTCCCTATGAGATTTATGCCAATGTATTCTTTGGCATATTGTTCTGTGAAGAATATTAAGACTTCATGAAAATCATTAAAAAATGATTCAGACAAAAGTATTATTCATTTGATAAAAGGAATTGGTATTGTTAGAAACATGTAATGTTTACAAAAAATGAATAGAAATCTTACACTGCATTAGGCAGTACTATTACTGTTATGTTAATTTATCATGTAGTGATGACCGAGCTTTGAAGTGTCTATCAACACGGGTGGCCAAAGTTTCAAGGCATGGTCATGTGAATTGCAGGTCCACAGTTCAAATCTTACCAGGACCATGAGGTTTTCTCCAGTCATTACTGGCAAATGCTAGGGAGGTATCTTAAACTTAAACCTTGAATATTTTCTTCCTAAATTTTTCATTTGCAGTTATCATTTATTTTCATGTGCCTGCCTCTGTGATGTGTAGTAAGAATTGGGATTAAACACTATAAAAAAATTAGAGTGTCTGAATAAAACTACTCCGTGAAACTGTATACTTGTTAAAATTGCTACAAAATTTCAACACCAAAGAATGATATAATGATCTTTTATTTAGATTAGTACCTTTATCTATTAATATTCTGTGCAGATTTTTCTCCTCCAGCATTTCATCTAAATGTAAATGGCATGTTATTTATGGACGCTCTTTAACTACTATGGTTCTCAGCGTCCCATTCTAAATTGGGCATGAAAGACCACTTAATTTTGCTCAGAGGCCTCTCTATCAGGCTTGAGGTTCTTTTGCATGCCATAAATCTACGACGCGGGACCAGCGGATTTACTTTCTTTCCAAAGGAAGTCCAACTTCCTCCGCCGGGTTTGAGCCCGCAACCTTGGGTATATGAAGCATTTCATCTAGTACATAATAGATAATGTATTTGATAAACAAAAGCCTTGCCAAATCCTTTACCTCGGCAGCTTTAGAGAATATCAATTCAGAATGAACAAAATACCTTCGCCAACCTGCGATTACCCTTCATCTCTGAAAGAGTGCTCTGTATTCTCTAGAGAACGACCAACAGTCCCAAACAACCCCCCTGCCGCAGATTGATGAAGACACATATCCACACAGTGAACGTCATGAACTATATGACAAAAGTGCACAAGAAATAACTTTGATAAACAAGTGTACCAATACTGTAAATCTCTCATGATATACCTATAAGATGAAACTTGGTATATATATTAGCACAAAAAAAAAAATTTCACATCAATTTTTTTTGTTTTTTTTTTTTTTTTACCTATTTTATATCTCTTAGCAGCAGTGTTGACTCAAAAAATAAACTGCAGAAAATGTATAATTTATGTATATTTTGTTGTATAAAATTAGTAAAAGCTAAGAATTAACTCAACATATTTTTTATAGGTTGCTAGCAGGACCTTGCAGAGCCTTTAAGATTGATTTCTGTGATCCAGAAGATGTACGGGCCTGGTTGGAGGAGGGTCACAAGGTAGAACATCAAATCTGCTGCAGTACATCTGGAAAATTGCAAGCTTTGTTTGCTTGGTTTGATCTGCATCTGGATGATGACATTACGATATCTTCTGCTCCTGTTGATCTTGATCATGCAGATGCTGCAATACAGAAGGCTAAGTGCTGGGATCAAGCTGTATTTCCTGAGCAACATCCTATTTTAGTGACAAAGGAAACTGCATTAAATGTAACAGTGTGTTGTTCTAATGGAAAGCTTTCTGTTCAGACTAGTATACATGGGTCTTGTGGTGACACTTCCACAGGATGTAACAAACCTTTGTCAGATAATGGTGCTTCAGAACTGAGTGGGGCTTTTACTACACAAACTTGTCAAGAACTAAAAGTGCAGACAGATAATGGAAACTACAGTGAACAAACGATGCTCAAGAAAAGAACTAAAAAGTTAAAATCACAACTTAGTGAAATGCAACCAGTAAGAATTTCACAGGAAGATATTAGATTTTTAAATGATAACATATGGATACATGGCCTGGAAGAAGTGGCAGTTCATATTTGTGAAGAGGTAAGAATATTAGGGGGTTATTGAAATATGATTAAAAACTTCAAGGTAAAGTTTTACTATATTTAGATAGGTAGAGTCAGACTGAAAAATTCAATGCCATAACCAGGATTTGAACCACAGATCTCCCAGTCTTAAGCTGATGGCTCTAACCATGGCATTAAATTCCTCAAATGACTTACATTTTCTATTATACCACAAGGTGATCACAAATTATTTTGAGATGACATACCCCAATGGCTACTTACAATGTGGTAAGTACGCACTTTTAAATCCCAGGCTTCATAGTTTAGCCAACATTGACCATAATTAGATAAACTATGAAGCTTGGGACTTATATAAGTACTTACAGCCAGGATGAAGGATATTAACTATATTAAAAAAAATTGTGAATAAATTTGATGGCACAAATTTACTTATACTGTAGTATAAATGTTTGTCTTGTAGGTAAACTTTACGGACATGAAGTACATATTGGATTTCTCACCGCTACCTCTTATAGGAATGTTCCTGCTAACTCAAATGAGCTCCTCGGTACAGTTACTGTATACCAATAATGAAGAAGCTGTACAAGTAATTGCCAAGCTCAATAATATTAATAAAGCACAATTAAAATACACGTCAGAAGATCAGCTTATGGAAGACATTGTCAATGTGAAATTCAAATTTGATATCATAGTAGCACATTTGTTTGATCAAAATGGAGAGTTGAAGGAAAAATTTTTTGCTGCACTTCCCATTCTTAGGTAAGTGTTCTCTTAGAAATAATTAGTTGGGTGATTGGAAGTAATTGACTTTATTTACAATTAGAACATATAAAAACTTAGGTAGCCTTAGCTGTCATTTCTAAACCACTCCACCAATTATGGAACCTTCTGTGGTGTATTAATTGCACTGTCACTTAATATGCATGAAATGATATGAGTATTTTGAAATTATAAACATCTGATGTATAATTCACATGACTTTCACTATCTATTCTGCAAACAAACTATTCTTACTAAATATTATTCTTTTATATACATCATGCTAATCAAGATAGCACCAGAAATGGTCTTATTACTTAGTTCCTTATAAACTTTTGACAATTTCAAATACTCTGCATGAGTCCATTGACAGTACCTAATAAAATATACAATATATAAGTAGAAGGGAAATAAGGGAACCAATAACAAGGAATATCTGTGAAGTGGTTAGTTCTACAAAATAGTGTATATAAAATAATTGTGTGTTTTAACAAGATCTACATTTTTTGTATAGTAAGTTTTTATCTATCCCTTACAAGTTACGGTTATACAAAAGATATCCAGAATGAAGAGGTCTTTAGTGGTTATTCCCATAAAATTTAAGATATACATTTTATTTGCCATGCATACATCTTTAATATATGGTATTTTGATCAAAATCATAGTGCCATTTTTTAGAAAAATGAGAATTTCGTAAAATGTTCCATGTAAAGGATAGTTGAGGGTGGGGGTCTGAAAATCCTTTGAACATACTAAACTTAAATACCAAATTCTGTATTTAAGACTTTTTGTTTTTGAGCTTTGCTGTCACCATCCCCCATCTGCATGCATGCATGCATGCACGCACACACTCTCTCTCTCCCCCTCTCTCTCTCTCATTCAGGGTTTCTCAAAACATGTAGCTCTTGTGAAATCTTGGTATAATATTTTTGGCTGGAATAGAATTTCTCTACCTACTATTTGCATTGTACATACGTGCTACAGAAATTAAAAAATCAGTTTTAAAAAAAGTTTGTACGTGTCTTTGAATAGCATAACTCAAAAACGAAAGATCGGCATTTAAGTTCAGTAGCTTCCAAAGATGTGGCATGAAGATTTTGAACAAAACTCCAAACTACCACTAACATAGAACTTTTTCTAATATTTTCCATTTTCTCAAACATGGTTGTAATGATTTTGATTAGCATACTGTATATTAAAGATGCTAACATGGCAAAAGGAATATTTAGGATTTTCTGGGAATAGCCTAAAAGTCATTTAGAAGGAATTTTATATAATCTTGTGCAACTGATAAATTAAGACAAAACATACTACAGAAAAACACTGATCTCTTTAAAAATAAGTTTTATTTTAAATAACTTTTTTTGAGCTGTAAGCCATTCAGAATAGTGGTTCCAATTGTTCAACAATTGTTTTAAAGTCTCTGCAATGTTTCTTGCGATTGCATGCAAAAGGCATACAATTTTAAGGCCAGCTTCCAGTTCTTACACATTTGACTATTGTGTTTCCTTTGCATCTATAACAAAATATGTACTCTAGATATTTCTGCAAAGGTTTATATCAATTAAAATGAAGTACATAGAAAAATAAACTTTTATAAATATATAAAATCGTAGGCTTTCACGGCCATTGTCTAATATGTTGGTAGCTGCTTCTGATACTGGCCACCCAGAGAAGGAGCTCAACATAAGTTATGCAAAACATGGGCTACAAGACAACACTGCCAATACTGGAATATATTTCATTAGTATAGTTTTATACACTAATAAACGATCGAGGATAGAGAAAGTCATATGAATGTAACACATCAGATTTAGTAATGTTGCATCCTTTGCGTACAGGGCTGTATAATCTTGCATACCAACTTAGGAAGGTAGAAATCACCAGGATCAGGATTAGGCTAGCAAATGTCAACATAGTCCAGTATTGTTAAGGGAACAAAAGTGACGAATATCTGGATGTGTAATTTGAAACTCTAACAGAAGTTAATCTGACAAGTTGTATGTGGAGAGGGGAAATCATATGATTAATCAGCGAATGAAAATGTAGCACAGCATATTTGTAAACAATGATGGATTGAAAAATTCCTTTTAACTCATTTGGTTTTAGATGTTAAATATTGTTCATTTCTATTTAAAATCATGTTCTAATCCTCAGAAGTTGGCAAAATTTAATTTCAGTAATACCGAGTGTTGAAAGTATGCCATTTGTTAAACACACTGCCACCCAGTGTTGCCAGATTGGGCGAAAAGTTGCCAATTGGGCTACTAAAATCCGCTTTTTACGACCATTTTGAAGAAGGCGATTTGCAAATTTTTGGGCTACTAAAATATTTCTGCAAAATATAACTTTTATTAATGTCTGTTTTTAACTTTATGCATCATTTGGTAGGGAAGAGAGCTCTAAATTTAAATTGAAGAAAGACAAATACTAAATCCTCTCTGACACGAGTAAAATTTATTTATACAATGTTATTTTAAGCCTGCCAATAATTGAAAATTACTTGAGTCACTCAACTAATTTTCAATTGTTAAAAACACATCATTGTCACAAAGTCCACCATATCACAGTAATACTGCCAATAATTTTTTTTTTTTTTTTTTTTTTGCACGATATAGCTAATTTACGGTACTTATTAATATTGTTGCTATGGATGGATCATAAGTTGGCATTCTCACTTGCAATGTGGTTTCAATGAAAGCAAAAGAAATTTCTGTGCTGGTAGTTAATGTTTCATTACTCTTCTTATATATTACAATTGTTGGTTAGGTTATATCAATATTTTAACATTTAAATTTAATCATGATCAAAAGTATTAGTGCGTGAAATAAAACCGTACTAATAAAAAGTATCTCCCCATAGCAACACATCGTAGAATCGACTCCTAAAATGTAACATTTATCGTTCTGTTAATAAGATTGTATGGTTATAAGTCTATAAGGCAACCCTCGACTGAGGGAAGTAATTAATAAAATAAATACTTTAGGTAATATGTCAATATAATTATCGGCACAAATGACTCGTATTTTCATACTCTTTCCTGAATCTGTATCAGTGCAGCTCACACTACTATTCCAATATTATGCCATTCATTAGATTGTGCTATAGAGATACCAGTTATAAGAATCTTTTAAAAAATTCTGTGTGAGAGAGAGAGGGAGAGAGAGTGTAAAATAAATTATATATTTTAATAAAAAAATTGGGTAGCTTCAACTGAAACTTTGCGGTTTTTTAATGGTTCGGGCATAACTTTTAGAAATGCTTTTGGTAACACTGCTGCCACCTGTAACTCTGTTAGAACTTAGTATTATTTATTAAACATATTACAAAACATTAAGATTTTAAGGTTAATTTCATATTGGAGAATTGTATGAAGTTTGCTTTAATAATTATTTCAGATTATGTGGCACATTGCCACATTGTAACTCTGTTTGTTGAATAAACATATTACGAGGGTATGGAACTCAAAATAACAACTGATGTGATTCAATTATTTTTACTTTTCATTGTAGTCTCCATCGATGTGCCAATGCCATTATTCGATCTCAAAATGAGCTACCTCCAGGGTGGTAAAATACTCAACTCCAGTTATCAGTTCATTTGAGGAGAATCTCCTCCATCGAGGAAACTTTTGAGCTTAGGGAAGAAATGGAAGTCTGACAGAGTCTTATGAAGTGAATAAAGTGGGTGCGGCAAGAATTTGTACTAAGGCTTGTCTATTTTTGCCACAGCAGCTACACATGTGTATTGGTGCACAATGTCCTGATGGAAGATGACTTTCTTCCTTGCTAAACCTTTTGCTGTGGTTGGTCCAAGAGGTTAGCATTGTATTCTCCCTTAATTGTTTGACCATAAGGAATATAACCTATCAACAGAATTCCTTTCACTTCAGAAAACTGATGCCATGACCCTTCAGGTTGACTGCATTGCCTTTGAAGGAGAATCAGCATGCTTCCACTGTTTCAGTTATTTTGTTTCTGATCTATAGTAGTGGAGTCTTACTACATCTGTGGTCATGAACTGGCACAAAACATCTTGTGGGTTTTTCTAAAAAGGGGTCAAACGTTGTGCAGAAATTTGCATTCAGATGCATTCTTTATCTTGTGTTAACAGTTACAGCACCCACCTAAGATAATTTTTTCATACCCAATTCCTCAGTGGTATAACCTTTCACACGATATCACTACAGCTTCAGCAATTTTTCGCACTTTCAGTCAGTCATCCTCCAAGACCATTTCATGGACACACTATTATATTCATTATAGCAATAATATTCATTTACAAGGTTGCAGATCTACTAAAAAGTAAACTCTGTTCTGCATATAGGCATCCATATGTTCAATTTAATAACTAAAAGAATAAAATGTAGTGATAAGAAAAGGTTCAGAAGAGATTTTTAATAAAGCAGAGTTTCTACAGTACCCACAAATTCTTCCAATATTTCGAACACCACTGTTAACTGTAAAACTGTAGACTTGCATATAGTCTTCTGCTATTATAGTTATCTAATGTTTCACTTTCCAACTGTATAGCATTTTCCAAAGATTTATGAGATAGTTGCCAATTGTATATAATTTATATTTTAATGTCTATAACTGTATATAACTTACTCTGTATATGTTATTAATTTACTTGGTTAAAAGTATATTTGATATATTAGTTCTACGCATTTGTATATAGTAATGTATTGTAATCTAATTTTGTGTATATATCAAACTTTGATGAAGCCATGAAATTGTATTTAGATTTCTAAAGGTGAATAAAGAGAGAAAGAGAGACACACATGCACGCATGCACACATTTTGACTGACCACTATGCAGATCATCTTCTATGCTCTCCCAAACTTAAATTCATTGGCCCACTTAGCAGCAGTGAAATATGAAGGAGCAGGAGTCTCCCAATGTATTCAGCAAGTTGGCATGAATTTTATTTGCTTTCATACCTTTCTTTATGAAGTACTTTATCACTTCTCGAATCTCTGCTTTTTCCATCTTCTAAATTTCTTATACAGGAACAAAAATAAGATGTCTGCAACACAGCGCTCCACCCAGAGCACTGAAATGTTAGCTGTGCAATCATAAAATATGGTTAATTATTACATCAGATGTTGCACTAGTGATGGCCATTGTTGGTGATTCCAAGAACGTATCAAAGACCCTCATATGAAACATTCAGATTAAGGTTAATTTAATAGTAAACAATAGCCTGAGCTTATGCTTTAATAATTATTTTGGGTAATGTGGCAAAAGAATTTTATATGTGTTAAAAATATCATAAACTTCCACATTTTAAGCTAATTTAATAGTTACCTATTTCAGGTTATGTGGCAAATAAAGTAGCCATATTTCATCTGTATAATTATGAAGGGAGCCATCATTTTTCTATAATAGAATACATGGTCAGTTATCCATATGTATATAAATAAATGATTTCCCCCATATTCATTTATTGTGGTATCTATGCATATTCAGTACCAATTTCATACCTTGTAAACATCAGTTTGAAATTCCACTAGTTTTGGTTTTCATAAACTATTGCCTGCGTGACGTTATGCGGTTCTGGACAGAAAGGTTGCAACATTACCTCAGAGTTTTTCTAAAGCTCTGTGGTAACTCTGTCTCATACAAAAGCATGTTGATCTGAATGTATTAACTTCAAACAATTGGTTTTTACCTCTAAAAAGTTGATTGCAGTATTGCTTTTCATTACATTTTAATCTTTCCAACATGTTAGATGTTTATACATTATATTATTCTCTGTATGGTTGGCTTTTGTTTTCCGCACTGATCTGTCACGTGTTTGTATTCAAGGGATTCACTATCTGAAAATGGACTGCTTCTACCACAGCATCTGTCAATAGTTGGACAGCTGGTTGAATCTGATTGGCTGGCTCATGTATCGCATGTTCAAGGCACTGATTCCACTTGCGGATACAATATAGCCCCATTTATCAATTTGTATCAGGTAAGCAAAAAATATATTACAGCATAATGTTCAAGATTTTCCTAAACAGTAGTCCATGTTAAGTGGCTAAAGCATTCACCACATACACAGAGAATTAAAATTGAGTTTTATGTATGGACAACCTTTAACTATTATCTGTTCACCCTTAAGTTGATTCATGCCAAAACAAAACCCTGATGACCAATGCTTTCTGCCATTTGCACCAGAAATACTGCCATGACAATGTGATGAGTATCCACAGCATTTAATGCAAAACAAACAGAGCCGTTATTAAACAGTGACTATTACAACAAAGTAAATGGGTGCACATACAATAATTCTAAAAGAAACGAGCAAAAATAATATCCTTCCTATCAATTATAGCAGTTTTTGGCCTATTTTGACAAATTCAAAATAAATTTCACACAAAGTTTTATAAAATGTGGTTTAAATTAGACAAATCTGCATCAGCATTTGCTTGCTGTAGCAGTTATTAACTGTTGGCAGCTCATTTTTGAAAAAGAAACTGCACTGTTACACAAATTTCTCTATTCACAAAAGTATCACTTCTTGCTTCATATATTTCATATGCTTTCTCTTTTTCCAGAGTGTGTCCACTTTTCCCGTTTCAGCTTTTTCTTTACAGATACTGAATACTTCTTACAGAACTTATTACAACACTACTAGTTCTTCACTACTAATTAATGGTTTCAGGTGATGGTCCTCCATGATTCCATACAACAAACGGTAACTGTTGTAAACAGTATTCCAGATATTAGGTGCCTCGTATGAATTGCATTTTAGATATTTGTATACAATATTATACCATTTAAGAATATATTCATTCTGAAATTTAGATTATTAGCAAGGTATTATTTTCCTGCTCAATTTGTTGCTCTGTTGTACTATGGTGCACTGGCCATGTGGGTACATTATGGTGCAGATCAACCTAAGAATGAATAGATAATACTGAGGTTATCAACAAAGTATGCTGTGAAGTGATATATACAGTGAAACTTTAAATTTATTAGGTATTTAATTTGAGTCAAATGCGGACACTATAGTTTCACTCACAACTCAGCCAACATAATACAAGATAGCCAGTATTATAATTCGAAAGCATTGTGACAAAAGAGAGCTCCGACGGCCACTTACATTGAAGAGTCTAATAATGCACAATATGCTAAGCCCAGTAACGAGAATGAGAAACATGTTAATAAAAAGGATAAATTTTTATTTATTGGGTAGGACAAAGTTTCACGTAGTGCCACCATGAAATTAACCCAGAAATAATATTATTATTCAAAGAATTATCCAATCCATTTGATTTAACAGAGACGGAAAAGGTTTTTATCATAAAACACTGCTATACAGCCATGAATTTTGAATTTTTCCCCATGGATTGCTTATTCAACCTCATTGCCCTTCCACCAGACGACAATACCAACAGCGTCAGATTCTGGCAGCAGTGGTTCAACAGCTGACGATGCGGGCAAAGATCTGCAAAACATGTCCTACCCAGTAAATAAGTGAAGTGTGTGTAAATTTAACCATTTTATTAATTTGATTATGCTTTCACTGTAAGTAGCTTCACAATTTATATTACTTGAGAAACTTAAACTTGGACAAGTCTTGCTTCCCATTCCTGCAGCCCAGAAAGGCTTCCCATCAATTGTGAACACTTCCATTGAAATACATGTATTTCAACATTCCTGTTCTCATTCTGGTTACAGTTACCGTTGAGGGAACTATCCTTAAAGGGGTTAAGTGAGACAATATTTTATGGTTGTAAGTGAAATTATGCTCATGTAGCTTAAGGTCCATAGAGCTAGGAGTTACCTCATATTCAGCTTCTGAAGATAAAGTAATTGCCCCACCCCCCAAAAAAAATCTGATGTGTTCCATTCACATAACTTTCTCTACCTATCCTGCAAAAATTCTTGTTACATAGATTATTCTTCTATCTTCTACATGCTAATTGAGAAAATAGCAGAAACGGTCTTATTGCATAGTTCTTTATAAGTACAAGGGAACCTAGAGAAAGTGCTAGGCTAAAGCAATGGTCAAACATTATTAATTAATTGTTTCTTCCACACTAGCTGTGTGTAGGGCAGAGTGGAAAGTGTAAAATGTTTTAAAAGCTTTCACTATGCGATTTTCGTTGAAATTCAGTTCTCCTTGATGGGCAGGAGTAAAACAAAAGAAACACATATGACATCTCTTTGAGAAAAGTATAAGTATTTTAAAATTTAAACTAGTAACAATGAAAATCTCTGAAATGGTTAACTCCACAACAAAAATGTATAGGTCGTAAATTGTGTTTTGACAAGATCTATATTTTTTGTAAAATGTTTGTCTATCTCTTATGCTTTACCAGTTCTGCAAAACTCATCCAGAATGCAAAGGGCTTCAGAGGCTATTCCCAACAAAGTAGATATATTATTTATCATGAGAATATCTTAAAACATATGGGGTTTAAATAAAAATTGTTAAGCTGTGTAGAAAATTGAAAATTTAGAAAAAAAGTTCCACATAAGGATAGTTGGGAGGGGGGTAATCTTTGTGTCGCATCCTTGGTGTATTCTAAATTAAATAGCAAGTTTCGATTTTAGGTATCTGTTTGTTTTTGAGTTATATTGTACACACATGCACACACGCACAAACTTTTCCTGAAAATACTTTTTTTATTCAATGGCACTCATGTGTATTTCAGGTAAAATCTCAATATCAAATTTTGGGTAGAATAGAATAACTTTTCTATCTGCTCTTATGTAGTACATTTGTACTAAAGAAAGTAAAAACATTAGGCAACTCACCCCAGTCAAGATTCAAACTCTGGATGGGCCATGCCTTGGCCGAGTGGTTAGAAGTCTTGTCTCTCACCTAGATGGCCCGGGTTCGATCCCAAGCGCCCGCATGTGAGATTTGGTGGACAAAGGACACAGGATTTTCTCTGGTTTCCCCTGCCATCGCGTTCCACAGGTTCTCCATCTTCATTTTATGTATCATCAGTGTCATTGACTGTGGTGCCCAAGTAAAAGTGGGCATTAAACAAATGTGGACATGTTGAATGTGATACAGGACATTTGTGGCAAGTGGTGCTTTTACAAGAAGTGTAATGAGAGTTATTGTTCTGATGCAGGACATTTATTTGCAGAGTAACCATCACTTGGATCTCAACATGGCAACTCTGCCAGCTGTCCTGCTGTGTGATCCCATGCAGCTACTTCATATGGAACTTGTTGCTGCAGGCCCCACAAGTCAAGACGTTACAGTGAAGTCATCACAGTCGGGAGAGGCAAATGCCCTAGTTTACTGGTTTGAAATCAAGTACCTTCCTTCATGTAACTCACTTAGTACTTTTCACCAAGGTTCATTTTTAAACCAAGCAGCTATATTATTTGACACTGGCATTCCTACAGTGCAAGGTTGCGATGTAAAATTGCACTTAAAATTTGAAAAAGGATTCTTTCACTTAATTCCACAGGATGTCTGAACATCAAGTTGAATACACTTCAATGTTTTTTAATTCATAAAACATCATGTTTCAATTGCTGTTATATGATAGTCATTCAAATTTAGGTATTTTTAAATGGAGACATTTGTGCAGTTATTAATACATCTTTATCTTGAGCATATGGAAAAAATGAGGAATGGCACAGGAATAAAATGTTCTAAAAACAAAGTGCCTAGTTATTTATTGCAAGAGTTACATTAGTGGAATGTAAACACATTGTGGGGGCTATATATTTTCTCAAAAGGGGGTTTTATCTGTTACTGTTCTTTTATTTTTCCACCATATTGAGTTGAAAGAAGATTTCAGTTTTTATGCTGATGAAAGTAGTCAATCAATCAATAAATCGCCTGCATCAGTTGTGCAGGGCTAATATGTATGCCTCATATGCAGAGATCGCGAGTTTGAATCTCACTTAGGGTGAGTTACTCAAATAGGGTTTTTTTCCCTTGGTATTTTCCCTTATCCTGATGATCTGGTCACCTGTAAAAAAAAGTAAATGGCGTGTTATTTATGGACGCTCTTTAACTGCTGTGGTTCTCAGCGTCCCATTCTATATTGGATGTGAAAGACCGCTTAATTTTGTTCAGAGGCCTCTCTATCAGGCTTGAGCTTCTTTTACGTGCCGTAAATCTACGACACGGGACCAACAGCTTTACTTCCCTTCCGAGAGAAGCCATGCTAAGGATTTTTACACCCGAAAAAATCCATCATCCTCCGCCGGGTTTGAACCTGCGACCTTGGGTATATGAAGTCAGCATGGTAACCATTACACCACGGAGGGCAACTGTCTCTCTCTGGTCACCTGATATGACCATATGACCAAACAGGTTAAAGGACATTAAGCCACCCAAAACATAAATAAAAAAAAAAAAATATGTCTCTCCTTTTCTCAGAATTGTATTTTTCAAAATTCTTTACATCATACGTTATTGTTTTCAAGATAATTGCACAGATATTCATCTAATTTAGTCAACTATCTGAATCCTAAATGCACTCAGCTCATAAAAAGACAAGGTTGGGTAAAGGCTGTACTGTGACCACTCGACTCTCACCCAGGTTTGATCCCAAGCGACCATATGTGGGTTTAATGATGGACAAAGCAGCGCAGGGGTGGGTTTTCTCTGGTTTCTCCCACCACTGCTCCATCTTCATTCCAGTGTCACCGCCTGCGACGTCCTTAAAGTTGGAGAAGGTGGTGGCTGCATGTCTGTTGGTGTCCCTCATGGGAGGTGGCATATCTCTGCACAGGATGCAGTTGGTGAGGCTCTGAAGACTCTTGCAGTCCTTGGAGAGCTGAGTGTTGTCTGCAATGGTCTGGAGATTGGGATTGTGTAATGAGACTGAATGACAGTGGCGGCCTGGGATGACATCTATGAGGTGGAAGCTGCACATGTTTGGCTGTCTGTCTGTATGAATTTCTTGAACAAGCCACCTGGCCTGTAAAATGAGTCATGGCTGGTGGTAATGGTCCCGTCGCCACAGTAGTGGCAGCTTGCGTTGGCAATGCAGATGTCCGTGGAAGGAATCAGGACCCACAACACTAACTCTTCAGTACCTAAGTTTCCCCTCTTTAGGATCCTTGTCCACATCCTTGTTACATGTTCTAAAAATTACCCCATCATTTTAATTGTTTCTGCCATTGGATTAACAACATTTTAATTGCCATTATTTCTTCACTTCACGTGAAGCTAGTCAGAGGTGAAGATATGGGCAACTTAAAATCTCCATTCAATAGTTGGGAATTGAACAAGCTACCATTAGCATGAGAGCCATGAGCTACTCTATCATTCATTCTTTAAAAGTTAGCTAATCATATTTTATTTAATACAATTCTTATAATAACAATATTTTGAACTTAGTGCATTTTGGATCTGGCTGAATATCTTTTTCATGAATATTAAGATAAATGGAAAAAGATTGTATTTAACAGTATTTTAATCAGAAATTTTAATCCTATTTACATTAATAGTTTTATATACGCTTTATGTACATTTTGGGTAGAAAAAAATCCACGGGACTTAATTTTTGTTGCAGTTGAACATAATTTTAAAAGCACAGAAAGTCTGTACAGGTATTATTTTGATTTTATTTGCATCACATTAATGTAATGAATATTGGATAATTTACTTCATTTTGTCCTCTCTACAATTGTTCGTAATGACTCCAATGATTTAACAAACTTCGCAGCATTCCAAGAAGCTTTGACTCTTGCCTTAATTAAGTCAACTCACCATCAGACATTTAAAGCACTAAAATCATTCACAATAACGGGAAGTTTGAATTGACATGTGTATCTACTGAACTCTACATAACAGAAATTGTTTATGTACATAAGAAAACAAAAAAGAAATTGGATACCTAGGAGCAGAGGAGATTTTCAGAAGCTAAAGTCATGTAAAGCTGAGCATTTGTATTTGTCTTTGAAATAAGTGTGTCTTACTAATAAAATACTATAGGAATAGTTTATTTATACAAAGAATAACTCAACTTTAATGAATAATCTTACATAATTAAATCACATATATAAGGTGATGTATATTTCTTGTTACATGATCTAGACTAACATTGCCATTACCAGGAAGAACTTCTGCCCAAATCCTTATCCTAATCAAAAAGCCCTGAATTAAATGCATTCATAAATAGGTAATTTACACCATTGGCTTGTCATTCAGATACAAGTACAGTTTACATGCTCCATATGTAGAGAAAATGCAACGTTGATATTAGCGCACCTGGTGGTTAGCTAGTAAGTTCTTTTCACAGACAACAAAACATGCCTTCATTATCATGTTACTTTGGAAAAATAACACCTAACTCACAAAAACAATGTCAAACAGAAAATGTTTCTAATCATGTAAACAAACTACACAGCTGATCTCTGCTGTTATTAAGCTTATAAACACCTTTAAGTTAAGGCAAATATTGTCTTGCGTTCTGTGATGCGTACAATCTGAGATTTAGTTTGGTTGTGTTCATCAACTTTTAAATGGAATAGGATTATGAAAACTGTGTTCTGTAATAGGGACCACTGTAATTTACAAGGGACCATCGTCACATTGAGAGTTTTAGTGAAAAAAATTGAAAATAAAAATACCATGTCTTGGCTTTCTCTCCCATAGGCCCAAGTTTGATGAGAAAAAAGTTATTTACAGATTAGAATGATCCACTAAAAATATTTAGTTCCTTACATATATTTGCAGTATAATTTTGGAAAAATTAGAAGCACACATACTTTATTATTTTGAAAGTTTTTAATTATATACAAATTGAATATTTAATCATAAATAACTATAGCTGAGTTTAAAATTGTATTTCAAATCTTTATCATGTGGGGAGCATTACATGAGACTCAATTATCAGTTTTGGAAAATTGTTTTTGGCACCTTGAAAATTAATGTTCTATTATAACTTTCTTGAACAGATCCTAGAGACAAGTTTTAGCTAAGTGAGTTGAGATTTGTGGAACTTAGCTGTCTGAGGATACTAGTACCCTTAATAGTATTGCAATTTGGAGGCTCTTTGCAGAGAAAACAACTTCCAAAATGGCTGAATGGAAAAATGTTGAAGAAACCCATGCTCTTCATGAAGTCAGTCTACATACAGCTGCCTTTGTAAAGACAACAGGCATTTGGTGATATTAGCTCCCTAGATTTGTGTTCTTTCAGACAATTAAAAAGAAGCTAAAGGTTGACACACATTAGCTCGTCACGATGATTTGCAGTCATCTGGCTTCCATGGAAGCTTAAACATTCACTCCTTGGAATATTCCGGCCAGAAAATTTAGTTTGTCATCAATCATGGATGAATACAACAGTGAAAGCTTTAGCTCCTCAGACGAGGATATTATATTAGGGGATTTGCAATTGAAAAAAAGAGAGGCAGAAAAAGAAGAAGTGGATTTACAGCCATAAATAGGAAAAGAGATCAATATGGTGAATTCAGTCATCTTTTTCTAGTCTTACAAAAACACCCTAGGACATATTTTCAATCCTTGAGAATGAGTGAGGAGAAGTTTTTCAAACTAAATATGCTCTTGGCACCAGAAATAATGAAAATAAATACCATGTTTCGGGGTTGAAGTTAGATTTTAATAATTGCATAGTAGGTAGTTTTACAATTTAGTTGATTCATATTAGAGGTTTGTATAATTTTGCATTGTCAATATTAATTATTCATCATCCCATTGTCACAGGTGCCTGGCTTCTGTTTGTGTTTATGTGAAAAGTAGTACATGTTGAGAGTCGAGTGTATACATAATATAACAAGCATTTATAAAGACTATCCGTCGACAATGGAAGCTTCTAAAAGGGTCATATAGTAGACACCCTTCTCAGAAGGAACGGAAGGGGGCCGCTTCCTATTGGGCTACTGTGTTTGCCCATTAAATAAACAAATGCAATCCTCACAAAATTTTCCTGCTTCATTTCATTCCAGTCATAACAGGCCAGTGAGCATCAAACTTAAGAGGAACAAATTATCAGTTCAATGAAACTGTGGAAAGGGTAGGAAGGTAATTTTATAAATGGTGTCTGAAAACTAGAGGAGAAAGAAGGTGTAACAGAACTTGAGGTCTCCTATTTATAATTTTATACAATTGATATTCATTCTTTTAATTTCAAGAAATAACACAAATTTTGAAGACAAGTTTTGTGACTACCTTTTATGCATCAAAGAAATGAACGCTGTTGTATTAAAAACCTAATAACATAAGGTGCGACTCTCTCAGGATTATTCATGTGAACATCATGGTTTCCCTCTACATCTACACAGTCGAAGTTCTCCCAAGTGCTGTACCATTCCAAAAGCTTTTTGAATGGTTTAAAAGCCTCAGCAAACCTTCTGGCATCTGATAGCACAAACAGCATGGGACAGTGTATTTCAGCCAAAACCTGGAATGTAAAGCAAATTCACAAGCGACTGAAGTCTTTGTGCTGATTCACATTTATAACATTTTATATAAATAATGAATTTAAATAATCAGGCTATGATCTATCTATTTAGGAAGAAAAGAATATCCTTGAAAAAATTAAGAGATATAATATAATAAAAGTTTGGATCATTAATCAGTTACAAAGCCATTTGTTGTACAAAAGCACATCAGAGTATGCTTATATAGCACTTAGGCTAGACCTGTATTAACATTCTGTGACATTGCTCAGGTTCACTTTGGTATGTGAGTCAGCACATTGGGTGCATAAGCAACTGAAGAGTGACATTAAACATCATAACTCTTCTTGATATTCAAAATGTTTCTCCAAGCTTCAGTTTCTAGAAGCTTCCAGAAAGAGCTTTGATGTTATTTTCTAATTATAAAAGGAGGAAGGATTGCAGTGTGGTTGTTGTGTTGTGACTTGTACAGAGTCGTGAGTGACTGGAGTGTTTGCACGCATTGGTGCACAAGCCATGGATGGCATGCAGCGTAAACTGCCATGTTTTGAAATATCTAGTGAGTAATTTGCAACAGTTAACTTAAGCCTTTATATATAAACAATTTTTGGGTCAATAGAGACATTTTTTAAACTAGTGGAAGGAGTGGGATTTTTACTGAAATGGAGGACAGACTGAAAAGTTTGTTGGCTGAAATGAAGAAAATGGAATCCGGGATTGAATGCATGGAGAAGATGGAAGAAAAATAAAAACCGGAATGGCAACCACAGTGGAGAAGTTAGATGGAGCCCGCATAGAGAAGATGAAAAACAAATTACAATGAAAATGGTACTTTCTGGCAAGATCGATTAACAATGATTGGTGCAAAGGACATGGAAGATCTTGGGGAAAAAGTGGAAGGATGAAAGACCACAACCAACGCATTAATGCCCTGCTTGATGGGAGGTTAAGACATCTGGATGCGACACAACATCTGCAAACATCAAACCCCCCAAGTACGATGGGATGTCAGCCTTCAAAGTTTTCCACCAACAGTTTGCCACCGTTGCACATAGACAGGAAAGGAGAGAGCAGCTGGCAACAGAGTACTCAGTGCTATGTAGAAAAAGGATCAACACAACCTTCAGGTGGTGTGGCTGTCTCAGGCTCCTGATGAAGGACTGCGCAAACAAGACGAGTGTAAGACAGTGTGTGTTGGGGATGTGGGTGCCCAGGGCAGCTGTCCACAATCTAGTCAACTGGCAGGTGGTGCACCTGACGTGGCATGGGGCATACCTGAGTCATCATTGCCGTCTCCTCACTTGATGCTGTGTGCGTCTCATCGTGGTGTGCAAGCCATGGATGCCATGCAGCCATAAACTGTCTACACATCAAAAAGCCTAGTGAATTATTTTAAGCAGTTAACTAAGACTTTATTTATAAACAATTTTTTAGTCAATAAAGACATTTGTTACAATATGATAGTGAAGCAGGGATGCTAAAAAGGCTACATGAAAGCAAAATTAAATTTAGGTGAAGAATAGCAGGATACACCAGAAAGAATCATAAAAGAAGCACCAACAACTTAGATAGGCTATACCATTGTTAGAATATAACATATAGCAAACAATACCAGCTAAATTGGAAACACCATTTTGAAAGCATGATTTCAGATTGGATCTGCAAAGCTTTTTTTAACAAATAGAGCATGAAGATCTTTGGACCATCCTGTTGGGAGAAAAAAGTTCTATGGATCCTAACAGGCCTTCACAGACTTAATACTTGGAAGGATGATGAATATAATATTGATATTTACCACCCAGAGTATTTAGAGGATTCAAAAATGTATTATTAATGAGTCACACTCTTAAGTTCACTTTAAGGTTTCTTACCTAGAAACATGTTTTTGCCAGCCATTACCAGCATCTTCAGCTGACATAGCTGAGGTGAAGTTAAGAGAGCAGTTCATTAATTAATATATGAAATAAAAATAAGTATTTTAGGCAGTGGAGCGCCATAATTTAAATGAATTGAGTCACCTTTTTTTTTTTTTACACTTTTTGCTCCAACTTTGCCTTCCTTTGGGAAGACTGGTTTCAGGGTACCTTAACCGTATCTTCAATTCTGGGGTTGACTGATGCTATGTACAACAGGTGGCTGAGTGCAGCCTGGTGTTGTGCTAGTAGCACATCATTTTTGGTCTGAAAATCATAACATAAAGGAAGAAATACAGTTTATTTAATATTTAATTGGAACTGCACATTTGGGAAAACATCTTTATCATCAAAGAAGAGACCCCCTATGAATTTTGAGGTCCCAGCCATTGATGACATCATCCTGTTACAAGAATAGATGTTAGCAACATCTGTTGTATAAAGCGTCAGTCAACCCTGGAATTAAAGATAGGGTTAAGATACCCAGATGAAGGCAAAGTTGGAGCAAAAAGTGTAAAAAAAGGTGACTCAATTCATTAATTAATAGTTATAGAATTACACTTCATTGTGAAAAATTACTTATTTGAATATTCTAGAGAACAAAATATATTTACAACCATAAACACATACAGTAAAATCCTATAATTATGCTCTTCAAGGGACTGTGACCTACACACACAATAATTGGGATACCACTACAGACAGGATATGATTTATTAGGTATGCAAAAACCTATTTGGGCACACTTTAATAGGCAAGGCAATTTGTTTCTGAATATTTGTGTGGAGTACAGTGCAAAATGAATATGAGATTGTTTCTCATGAAAATAATCTTTGATTGTTGATTGCTGTGTACTCTTATAGCTAATTATTACATTTACGATTTGTCATTCTGTACTACTGTACGCCAGCTTGCTATACACTGCACAGAATCCAAAGAAAGACTGCAGTATGTGAGGTTATTTTGAAACATGGCCATTTCTCTGCTACCTAACCAGCCTAGAGGATGGAGTGCATTAATGACCTAATGATGAAAACCCTGTTGCAATCATCCTTCAGTGCCCTATTAATTTCTCACTATTAGTTGTAATTGTGTTGTTGCCGGTTGTACTTGTTTTCTGGCAGTAAAATATGGAAAACATGCTGATATCTTTTACCATCCTTGCTTCGCTGACTTTCATATTGTTCCATGCGAAGCGGGTGTTAGGAAATGAGGGAAACCTTTGCAATTATAGATTGAGATTAGGCAGTTAAGGATTGCCAACTATCATGTGGAATATATTGCCATCTCTTTCTACTTACCATGTTCATTTTAAAGCAAATACACAATAAAAGAATAAATCACTTTGACTGGAAGTGTAGAAAAGTGTCCTTTTAAGAAAAGATACTGTTAAGGCCAGACACTGCCAACCATAGGGGTTTTCTAGGTAAAGTGCCTAAACCCTTGACTGTTGAGTAGAGTTAAAATATTCAACATTTCTCAATTTCTTTACAGTATTGGTATTCATTTTTGGCCCTAAAAAGCGTTATTAGCAGGATTTGGAAGTGTTGTATTAATATGGAATGCCCTGGGACTTTATAAATATAGGTAATGAATGGAATAACGTTATAATCAGGATACAATAAAGTGGTTTTACTGTACTTGGTAATAAACATGATACATTCGAAAATAAAACATGAGTTTCCACTAGCCAATAGATCAGTAGTGTATCAAATACAAGTAAAAACCAGAACCAAACAACATTTCAGATACTTACATAAAAACAAGAAGACAAGTCAGCAGTGGATTCTGCTTTTGGAATAAAAACCATGACCTAAACCTAAACTACTAAACTGCATGCTACAACAAACTCACAACCTGGAAAAAATGTTAATATAGAAGCACAAAGACTGGCCAATAAATTTAAAAACTGATTAACACGTTAGAGAAGTAGTCCATCATTCCACCACTGCAGAGAAGGCTGCAATCAACTACAACCATCAACAGCAGTAGTTGGATCTGAGGTTGAAAATGGAAGCAGTATATATTCGTGATAAACATTAGCAGGAATGTTCTTAATTACATGCTTTCTTGTAAGGGAATACACTAGGCTAAATCACTTTTAAAAGCTGGTTGCCATGTGCTTGAAATCCGTTTCTATGCAGTAGTTTACAACTTTCAGATGTTTTCACGTGCTTTAACATATACCATACAACAGAAAATATTTTCAATCTGAAATAAATAACAAGGAATATCTCAGAAATGATCAATTCCATGAAAAAAACATATGACATAAATTGTATGTTTTAACATGATCTACATTTTTTGTGTGGTAAGTTTCTGCCTAACTCTTATGTTTTACAAGTTACGCAAAATTCAGAAAAATTGATTCAGAATAAAGAGGTCTTTAGAGGCTATTTCCAGAAAATTCAAGATATACATTTTATTTGCCATATAAATATCTTTAATATACAGTATTTTAATCAAAATCGTTAAAGCCATTTTTGAAAAACTCAACATTTTTTAAATTTTTTCCATGCATAGGGTAGTTTGGGGTGGGGGAATTTTTCTGAAAATCTTTGTGTCGCATCCCTGGAAGATACTAAACTTAAATACCAAGTTTGGTATTTTTTGAGTTATCGTGCTCTCTCTCTCTCTCTCCCTCCCTCTCTCTCTCTCTATGTACATAGTATGTGAGTGAATTAAGTTAAAGAACAGACTTTACAAATGCACAAGTATCATTTGGATGTCACTGTCATTAAATTCCTCTAAACAATAATTAAGGAAAATATGTGCTTCTTCAGAAATATCTATAGAGCAAATGAAATGACATTGGCTAAAGAAAGTTGTGTGACTATAACATGTCAGATTCTACTTTGTTTTTCACTTTACTTTCTCTACCATGTACTGGTAAGTAAAGAAGCTATTGTACTCCACCCAAAAATTTGATTTTGAGATTGTGCTGACAATGTGTGTTCTGAGACCAGCTTTAGAAAATAGATCTATTTATGTGTCCACTTAAACTCAAAAACTTTATAAATACCAAACTTAAAATTTAAGTATAATGGCTTCACAATGTAACAAAATGACTTAAGAAAATGTCCCCACCAAAACTACTCTTTATATGGACATTTTTTTTTCAAAAAATGGCTAATAACTTTAATTAAAATACCATATATTTAAGTTGTTTTGCAAGACCAGTAAAATGGATATCTTGACATTTATGGAAGAGTCATCTTTATTTGGAAAACATCTTATATAATTGGTAAAATAGGAGGAAGAACAGAAATGTACTTTACAAAAATTTAGACTCTTTAAACACAATAACCCCCCCCCACCGACAGATCTATTATTATTATTAGTTTGTATTTTTCAATGCTTTCTCATTTTTACTTAATAATAACTATAGAAAGTATTATATTCCATCAAAAAATTTATATTATAATTTCACTGGAAATACATGTTTTAAGGACCCCAATTTAGAAAAAGGTTAGTGTGTACATCTGTATAAGTGTGTCTATGGGCAGCACAACTCATAAATGGAAAGTCAGTTAAATACCAACTACAGCATCTTCCAAGGCTGTAACATAATTTTGATTTTCTCAAAAATAGCTCCAATGATTTTGATTAAAATACCATATATTCTTATATTTAGATGACAATATATATATATATTTATATATAGCCCCCCTGGGTAGTGTGGTGGTAGCATGTCTGCCTCACATTCAACAGGTCGTGAGTTTGAATCTCGCTTAGGGTGAGTTGCCCGGATAAGGTTTTTATCAGGGGTTTCCCTTATCCTGAGAAGACGAATGTTGAGTAACTTTAAGCTCCATGGACCTCGAGATCATTTGAGCATAATTTCACCAATTTCATTCATCGTCCGATATGACCAACCAGGTTAAAGGACGTTAAGCTAAAACATATATATATCTTGAACTTTTTGGGAATAGGCTCTGAAGCTCTCTTCATTCTGGATGACTTTTGCATAACTGAGAAACCATAAGAGATAAACAAAAACTTACAATTCAAAAATGTAGATATGATTAAAAAACACAAATTATGTCAAATACCTGTTTTTTTTTAAATTAGATATTTCTTATTATTGGTTACCATTTTAAAATAGTTATCCATACTTTCCTCAAATGGGATGTGCTTATTTGTTTTTCTTGCTCCTGGTGAAGTAAAAATTAAAACCCATCACATTTGACTCATTTTAGCCCTGTGCATTCCTTTATTCCTTTGTATTTACAAGGGAATGTGCAATAAAGAACTTATGAAAACATTTATCTGTAACATGAAGAACATACTTGTTTTACTTTCTCCAGCACATATGTACATAGTAGCTAGAGGTGTTTTGTATTCCACCGAAATTTGATGTTTATATTTCACCACAAATGTTTTGAGGTCCCCTGAGTAAAAAAAATAGAAAAGATCCATGTGCATGTAGTCAGCATAGCTTAAAAATGAAAAGACTGTTAAATACCAAACTTGGTATTTATGTTTAGTATCTTCCAAAGATACAACACAGAGATTTTAAAGAAAATCCCTCCACTACAAAGTACCCTTTTAAAAATGTTGTTTTTCTCGAAAATGTCTCTAATGATTTTGATTAAAACATTAAACATATTTACATGACAAATAAAATGCATGTTTTGAATTTCCTGAAGATCTCTTTATTCTGGATGAGTTTTGCTGAATTTTGCGTAATGGTTAAACCACAAGGGATAGACAAAAGTTTATTACACCAAAAATGTAGACCTTGTTAAAACATATAATTTAGGTCATATACGGTTGACTAACTTTTCTCAAACGAGACCATACAAAGCATATTGAATCTCAATTATTTCACATAGCGACTAGCTTTTAAAAGATTTGAGTAGTGCTTTAGCATCATGTATTCCCTTATCTGCCTTCTACTTACAAGGAAGTAAGTAATAAGACTAATATTTATCTTGATTAGCATGATGTAGATAGAAGAATAATCTTTGTAAGAATAGTTTGTATATGGAACAACTAGACGAAGTTATATGAATGGAAAACATCAGATTTTTAAGAATGTTTGTTGTAGAATAAGTAGAGAAAGTCATTTAAATATAAAGCATGTATAATTTCTATCTTCATTGCATTAAAGAGTTTGATTAGAAAATGTTGGTAAAGTTATGAAATAAATCTAACATACCTGCATAAGCTGGTCCATATTTAACAGAGGCCACACTCTAATTTTCAGCCTCTGGTCTGTTGTAAAGTAAAAGGTTCCATCAGGCTTTTCAACAAGTGAACGTGTTATCAGCACTTTAGCTGAATTTTCCGTCAATTTGGTAGGTCTATTTTCAATCATTCTGTGAACGGCTTCTTCATATGTGTAACTAGGTGGAGGTCTTTTAGACAGCTTCTCTTCTACCTCCATTAGCTTTTTGTGTTCTTCTCTTATACGGTCTAGATACTTTGAGGTTGGTGTATTGAATGGCGCAATGGCATCCAGTACTACAATTCTAGTAATACGGTGCGGCCAGAGGGCACACAAATAGAGACCTATTTGTGCTCCAAAACTATGTCCCAAATAGCAACACTTGTTCCATTCTAGGCAGTCCATTACTCGAATAATGCTCAAAGTGTATTCCAAAAGATGTAGAGGGGTGCCTTTTGGAAGTGGTGATGAAAGACCATGTCCAGGTAGGTCCACACAGACAAAATAGAAGGCAGGCAATCGTGACAGCAGAGGTATCAAATTGGTAAATGAATCTGCATTGTCTTGGATGCCATGCACACAGAGAACTGGTAGTCCACAAGGATCTCCCCAGGCTTTCCCTGCAGGGAAATATTGACAAATGTTAATGTAACAAATTTAATTTGGTAAATACTGGGTGTTCATTTTTATCCTTGCACAAGATGAAACAAGAATGGCATAATTGTTGACTAGTGAGCTTACATTCAAGCCTTAGCACTCTCTACTGAGAAGGAGCAGCAGTCATTTACAGTGACTTCTGTCTAAGAAGAGAAAGCAAACCCAGCATTCTGGATCTGGATGCGGTTGCATTGCCAATACAACCAACTTTTTCATGCACCTTCCCATTACAATGATGAGTAACATTCAAAGGTTGCTCTGCTCTTATCTTTGTTGAACATTAACACAACACACCTTGTGAGTGTGGCTGAGGGTTATTATTGTACTGGTCTTAACATAGATATAAATTATGGATATGATTTAATGATTTTATAAGGCTGTTGCATTGTTTATCTGATTTTTCATTTGTCATGTAATGAGAAATGTGTGCATTGCTTTTGGAGAAAATCGTTGCTTTACCAGGCAACTATAGCTTGAATTTGCACGAAAAGACAATGATGTAGAGGGCAATTGGACACCCTGCAACTGCTGCATCAATCTGAAGGTGGTGTGAACAATTTCACAGCAGAGGATATATCTGTCATCAGGGCCCAGGAAGGCAAAGTGAAAATGAAGAAACAATTGACAGAGTCCGTAAAAACTTTATACAAAGTCCTAAAAAAAGTTGTACAGACTGCCAGTCATCAGTTGCAGATGGTATCAACAGTGTGCAAAATTGGCTGGAACAAAAGCTACAGCCTGATGGTCCAGCAAACAGGTGAGCATTTTGTGCCAGGATCAAAGAGATAATGTTACAACTCATGGACAAAGAGGTACAGGGATTCATTTTTCAACAAGACATTCACATTGGCATACGAATGTCCATGGGTATCTTAATCAACACCTGCCAGGTAGAAGGACTGATCGTAAAACAGCCACAGACAACACCTGTGCATGGCCACCTTGTGCACCTGACCTTACAATATAGGATTTCTTCCTGTGGGGTTGAAGCAAGGGTATGTTTATATCCCTCTACTCCCTGCAATGTTGGCAGAATTGAAAAGGTGCATTTCCACAGCCATCAAGATTGTCACACAAGAAATGCCAACTAGATGCCTGGCAAACTCCTTCAATTGGTTGGTAAAACAGCCATTTTTACCACAAACAATTTAGATATTTCTCACATGACAAATGAAAATCAGATGTAAAACAAAAAACTTCTCTCCTTCAAATGGTGGTATGACAATTTATTTATGCCCATTATTGGTGGAAATACAGCCCTTATGAAGTCATCCAACAATTTGTAGACATTGTATTACTGTATAGACACAAAATTTGCTCCAAACTATGAAGTAAGAGCACCTGCTGTTAGAGGGACAGTATGCAAGTCACCTTAACAGTATAGCATTACATTACATTATGATCTTCTCTCATTATAGAGAAAATATATAAACTCACTTCATCAGTAATGACATTATAACATTTCTCGTGCAGCTAATCGCAGATAAGAATGAACCCAGTATAAGAAAAAAGTATTGAAATTAATTTTTAAAAGGGAAAATGTCAATAAAAAAAAAATAGTCAAGGTCACCTAAAAATTAAAAGTATATTCTTAGTTTTGCAGAGATATTTTAATGAGTAGAGTAAATAAAGGTGCACAATTTCATAAATTTGGTTTTTCATTTTTCTCCAAAATTAATATCATTGGATTTTCCCTTTTTGATCTTGATCATGGACCTGGTCTTTCTTACACCAATACTTCTGAGAGAAACATTACCTATTTTAAAATTCTTAAAATTGTTAAGATCTGAAGCACTAAGTGAAGATATATTCACATTAAAACATATTTTACTCAGAAAGTATTGAATATTTAAGTCTGGTTCATTTTAAATTGAAATGCAGGTATTACAATCTGCATATTCAGAAGACTCAGTCAAGTTTCAACCTTGTCATTCCTGGGGAAAAAATTTTGGATTCATATTGTAAATAGGTGTATTCTAGGAGAGTCAGCTGATGAGTCCCGGGCCAGACACAGATATGGTCTGGTCAAGGCCAGTTAGATGATAGCATCGTATAGTTTAAACTCGACTAGCTTGTGTCCATAGTTGCAGGTCAATAGCTTGTTTAGTTTTCGAATGGCAGCATTTTAAATAAGACAACTTTAAAGTTTTCACGAAAATGGAGGATTTGGAAAAACCAGCAGTGATTAAATATTTCCATTTGAAAGGCTTAACACCTAAAGAAATCAAGGAGGAAATGGACAGTACATTGAAAGACTCTGCCCCTTCATATTCAATGATTAAAAAGTGGATTACAGAGTTTAAAATGGGACGTATGAGTACTAGTAATGAGCCTCGCTCTGTATGCCCTGTAGAAGTGACAACTCCAGAGATCATTGAAAAAATTCAGACCGCAGATTAAAGTTGGAAGATCGCAGATTAAAGTTGTTTGAGATAGCAGAAGGCGTAAACATATCAAAAGAACATGCAGGTAATATTTTAAGTAATGTTTTGGGCTTTCACAAGGTCTGTGCAAGATGGGTGCCGCATTTGTTGGCACCTGATCAAAAGTTGCAAAGAAAAACTGTTTCTATTAGGAATGTGGAGCTCCACCATAAAAATCTCAGTGAATTTTTGAAATGGCTTATTACCATGGATGAAACTTGGATACATTACTACACTCCAGAAAGTAAATCACAGGTGATTGCACTAGGTGAACCAACTCCAAAAAAGTCAAAGTCACTTTTGTCAGCTAACAATGTTATGGCGAGTGTTTTCTGGGATGCACAGGGAATTATTTTTATTGATTACTTGGAAAAGGGTGAAAGTATCACTGGTGACTACTACACGCTGTTTACTGCAAGATTTAAGTGATGCAATGAAAAGAAAAAGACCTACTTTGGCACAAAAAATATCTTGTTTCATCACATCAATGCTCCAATCCATCAAACAGTCATTGCAATGGGAAAAATGTGGGAATTAAAGTTTGAATTTCTTGAACATCCACTCTATTCGCCAAATCTAGCACCCAGTAGCTATCACCTGTTCCCTAACTTTAAACAATTTCTTGGAGTATGAAGATATCACAGGAATGAGGTCATTGATGCAGTAAACAGCTATTTTGAGGACCTTGATAAATCACACTACAGAGATGTTTAATTAAATTAGAACACCAATATGACAAAATGAATTAGCCTTTCTGAGGTAAGTTTAAATGCTGTTTTCATTGAGAGGCCTGGGACTTAGCAGCCAACCTTCCTATATGTGTAGAGAATATAAAGAAGAATCTATTACATCAATACATGCTAACAACTTTAAATAACACATATTAAGTAATGTTCCATTTTAATCCTAGTATTGTGAAAACCACCATTCACATTTATTTGGAATAAAAGTCATATATGTTATTTCCTGCTGCAATTTTCTTCACTTTTATTTAAAAACAACATGTATTAACAGTTTTAAAACAAGAGTACATACAAGCTATAATTCACATTAAAATTACACATTAACCACTCATGTAATAATTACAAAAATAGCATTAAAATATTAAAAATTTGTTCAACATTTGAAATGTGTTACAATTATAAATCACAGTTTTGGTTGCTGTTTACAAAATGCATTACTGGAATGTGAATAAACAATTTAAATAGACTGTAGATAAAACAAAACAGACTGTAAAACACATTCCTTTTTTGCCTAGTCTCATATCTGTTAAACTATGTGGAAGGCATAAAGGTATCATCCGTATACCAGAGAGAGAGAGAGAGAGATCTTAATGAGTAATTACTTATGAGCCATTTACTTCTACCATTCGTAGATTCACAGAAAAATTCTTTAGAAAGAGAAGGATTTGGAAACAGAGCGATTTGGGATCAATAAGCCAGCACTTAACCAACTGAAGCACCCAGCAAATAAGGTTTCTCTGAAGATCATAGTGAACCATACACAAGTGTGGAAAAAACTATAAAAAGTTCCTGGTGCAGAGAGAGAACATTTTTTCAAGCTATTATCTATACATAGATTGTATAGTGCAAGTAACTTTTTCATAACAGGAGTAATTTTCTATATTGTATGAATGCTGCTTTTATTTATTTTTATTTTAGTTTTAATTATGCAATATACACAGTAAAAGTGTTATAGATAACATCACAGTAATACAATATTTTAAAAAATTATCATTCTGATGCCGATAATATTGGTCAGAGATCTTGTGGAACATATTGTAGATGTTTTAATTAACCTAGTGATGAGTTTAAGTGACTTGAGCATGTTCCAATTCATTTAAATTAACTGAAAGACTTATAAGGTTAAAGTGGGGAAATTCAAACATATGCATCAATATCGAAACAAGTGTGGTATATATATTCAAATTATTTCTAAAGCAGTCCCAATTCCACAGTTATAAATATATGAGTCTGAGAAATATAAACTAAGCAGGACAAAAAAAGAAAAAATATCTGTTGAATTTAGATTATTAGGAAGGACATACTCTTAACCAAAATATTGTTGACAATGGGTAGAAGAACTAGAGAAACAGCAGAATGAGAACAAGATCAATGTCTTATTTCATTTAAAAATACCTCTGCAGGTATTTCTGAAGTAGAGGTACTAGTGATGCACTATTTTCACAGTAAAATCAAGTAGGGGTTCTTCAATGAAGGTCCCCATAGGTATCAAAAAGCAATACTTCTAGCAATTTTCCTCTTCATTTCACAGTAATCCAGGAATCTTTAGGGCTCTTCCAATTGTATGCCAACTCTTAAAAATCCTTAAAAACCTGCCCTGATACACACTAATGCTGCATAGTCAGCAAATATGGCATTTTTTGAGTTTCTCATCAAAGTTCGAAAATTAAATTCAATGTTATTTGAGGGATAATTTCAAGTTTTAAGTAAACCTCTTTTTCTAATCTCAAAGCTTATGTCACAGTCTTTATGCATACACTATATTAACACACTTAAAGCATATTTACTTTCTCAAAAGTAAAAAGTCTTCACAAAACAACATAATTAATAGAGATGAACCTAATAATGCAATTACTCAACACTACTTAAAACTAAAAAATACTTATAAAATTGACCCAAATTCTTATTTAAGTAAAAATAAGTGATGTTTGTGTTACAAAAACTGACTCAAATTCTGTTGTTTTTTATTTCATCACATCACTGTCACAATCTTCTATGCATACTTGCCAGGTTTTCAATAAAAACGCTTATTCATTTCTTAAAATAAAGTAAATGTAATGCATAATTACTTCATAATATAAACTTAAACTGGAAAGCTGAATCAGATTTAAAAAATTCATTCCCACAAGTAAGACTTTTGTCATTTTCTACTTCTCAACTGTGCTGTGGTCCCATAAGTTTCATAATGTATATGCTTATGTCAGTCAAGATAAATATCAAGCATGATTTTATACTTATTTCTTAATTACACTGTCAATTGCCAGGATCATAGCAGTGCTGAAGTGTGCTAGAATTTCACTCTGCAGGAGTTCTTTACATGCCTGAAAATTTTACTGATGCTTTTAAGCACTTAAAAACCATAGGTGTGGACCAGATTTGAACCCATGGCTTGGGATCAGAGGGCAGTGCCTAACAACTCAGCCCCCCACATCAATTACTGAACATGATGCCACAGCCTCTAAAACTAAGGTTTGCACCTCACATTTAAACTTTGGTTTACCAAAGGAATCATATAAAGAAGATATTTTAGAATAAAAAACAAATATATTAATCCTCACATTTGAAAACTACAACAAGAACATTAACATGGAAAGTGCATGTTTTGATTAGACAGGGTTTTCTTGATAGCTTAAGTTTTCAAGTCATAACATCAGGGAAAGTAAAAGAAATTATCACATTATTATACAAATAATGGCAAAATTCCATCATGTTTATGTAATCCATAACCAAACAATTTCCCCCATAAGATGTCAAGTGATATTGGGTTGTGAACTCATTGACAGAACAATCAAACTCAAGTCAAGTTCCATCATGCCATGTTGGCATATTATGGGACATTAGGAATGTTTCTTAGACCTGATAGAATACTTATTTGCAATTTTGTCACTATGTGCACATGGAGATAAGGGATCAGTTTGGTGCCCATAGATGGCACAAGAGATGAAACTACGACTTTGCGGATGTGAAACGGCAAAATTTTGCCCAGGGATCTTCTCTTTTAAGTATGGGCTTCATTTACATGAAAATAAACGTTAATCAAAACCAATGGGTTTACTTCCCTTCCAAAGGAAGTCATGCTAAGGATTTTTTTTTTTTTGTAGTTGGCTTATCCTCCCAGTATTTAGAAGCAGATGCCTAAGGGTCAGAAGCATGTTGGGGAGCCAATGACCCAAAACCACAAAATGGAGAACCTGGAACAAGTGGTTGGCCTGTAGCCAGGCATGAGTGTGAGGAAGTGGAAGATATAAAATGCAAGCAAAATGGATGATAGGAAAAGTGATGATGGAGCAATTGGTGGAATGAGTGATGGGGGAAACTGGAGGACCCAGAGAAAGCCTGCCCAGATGCCATTTCATTCACGACAAACCCCACATGCGGGTGCTTGGGATCAAATCCAGGCCACCTATCTGGGAGGGGAGTAGTCTAACCACTCGGCCTTGGCGTGCTAAGAATTTTTAGATAAAAAAAAATATCCATCACCTTCTGCCAGGATTCAATTATGACCTTGGTTACTAGAGGCTAGCATGGTAACCATTACATCACCGGGAGTCAAACTAAAAGAAAGGAAAAAAGTTAAAAACCACACAGGTACTCAGGCAAGAACTAAAAAAAAATAACACTAGTGTCAGATTTCATCCTGCAGGAATGTTTTACATGCCAGTAAATCTACTGACATTCGGCTGTCGCTTTTAAACACACCTAAAAACTATTCATCTAAACTAGATTTGAACCCACAACCTTAGAATCAGAAGGCCAGTACCTACCCAACTGAGCTACCCAGATCAATGATAATTATGGACTAGTTGACAAAGCAACCAGTTGTATTGCACAATATGCAAAACAGCCATGATGTTTACTTCATTTGCATGTCAAAGAAAAGGATGTCCATTGCAATACGCTCACTGCAGATATAATAGTAGCAATCGTGTCATCATGGTGCTATTTATTGCCAGACACAAGAGATGATGCACGTCATAAAAGTTTTCTAACTGAGAAGACTAAAATTTATTGTTGATGATGATTATTGGGAAACAGATGGATTGTTGGAACAAGAAATAGAGGTATTTCATTTCTATTGTATTACATAACAATCTTTCAGTGGCAGTTCGACGGACAATGTTAATGAAAATGTTGAGATTATATTTTGCGACTTGAATAAATCACCTCATTAGAAATTATTCCAAGTGCACAGATTGACTGCACTTCAGAAAATTAGTTATATATATCATATGCTACCTACCGAGGCTGTTATGTAATAAGAAAATTGCAGTGACTAATTTAGTACTACATACATGGTACACAGAAAAGGTATTGCATTTCTTCCAAAAATTCAATACCAAGATTTCACCAGAAATAAATTTTGAGTCCCCTGAATTAAAAAATAAACATTTCTAGAAAAAGCCCATGTGTTTGTGTCTATGAACAGCTTAACTCAAAAACAAAATTTGAATAAATACCAAACTTGAATATCCTCCCACTGCCACATCTTCTTTATATTCAGCATTATTTTAATTTTTTTATTTGCTGAAAAAATGGCTCTGACGATTTGATAAAATACAACACCTTAAAGACATTTTCATGACAAACAAAATATATATCTTGAATTTCTGGGAATAACTTATGAAATGATCTTCTCAGAAGGAAATTTATATAATCTTGTATAAGTGGTAAACTTTAAGCAAACGTATTACACAAAGAAGTGTAGCTCTTTTCAAAACATACAATTTAGATAACTTTTTTGTGGGATCAGCCAACTCCAAGATATCCCTTATTAAAGGTTTGGATTGTTCATTCCTTCCTATTATTTTTAACTGTTTCTTTTGATGTTATGGAAAGACAGTGTAATTTTAAGGCATGCATATAAAGTCCAGTTCTATAGCATTTGACTATCACTATTTACAAAAGCTGTAATGCAGATATTAAGTTTATCTCAATTAAAATGAAGTAGATAGTAAAACAAAATTTTGTAAAAGTAATTTGTATACCCTATAATATCTAAACAACAAAGGTGCAGGGAAATCCATATAAATCCACATACAATTTTTTTCCACGATGGAAATTGCAGAAGGTAACATTTAGTTAATTACAATAAATATTGGCATAGATATGAAATTCACATAGCACCATTAGTATATTTTTTTCCAATTATACACATGTATAATTACAGTTGTACATAATTAATCTTACAACGTTTCATATAAGATAACACAGTTTCAGACTGCTATATTACTTAGTGTAAGCTGAGTTACTAGTAATCTCCCCATTGGAATAAACAGATATCATGTGAATAAATGTAAATGCCGTGTTATTTATGGACGCTCTTTAACTACTATGGTTCTCAGCATCCCATTCCATATTGGGTGTGAAAGACCGCTTAATTTTGCTCAGAGGCCTCTCTATCAGGCTTGAGGTTCTTTTATGTGCAATAAATCTACAACACAGGACCAATGGCTTTACTTCCCTTCCAAAGGAAGCCATGGTAAGGATTTTTACACCCGAAAAAATCCATTGTCCTCCGCTGGGTTTGAACCCGTGACCTTGGGTGTATGAAGTTAGCATGGTAACCATTACACCACGGAGGGCGACTATCATGTGAATGGAGCACTGTGACAATCAAACTCAATGTACCTCATTGCTTTCCCATGTAGTATGACAAAAATTGTTCACTATAGTATATGTACATAACCTGACTGTTTGAAATGAACCCCGTTTTCAAAATGCTCCTAGAGCTGATGTGGGGAATTTATATGATATATGATTTTGAAGACATTAAGATGTCAAAAAAGTTAACGAAACCAAAGTAGAGGGTAAATAGAAGAATACAAAACCTTTATTACTCTACTGAGAGAGGCTACTTAATATATTACCATGTGTACCCTTGATAACAACTTGATTATCATGTTGATGCACTCCACATTCAAGTCCTGGCCACAAGTCTTCATTTTTTATAGTGTTAAACACTGTTTTTACTACAAATAGCGCTGCAGGCAATGAAATGCCATTTTATTTATGGACACTCTTTAACTGCTGTGGTTCTCAGCATCCCATTCTATACTGGGCATGAAAGACCAGTTAAATTTGCTCAGAGGCCTCTCTATCAGGCTTGAGGTTCTTTTACGTGCCATAAATCTACAAGGGACCCACGGCTTTACTTCCCTTCCAAAAGAAGCCATGCTAAGGATTTTTATGCCCGAAAAAATCTATCATCCTCCACCAGGTTTGAACCTGCGATCTTGGGTATATGTAGTTAGCATGGTAACCCACAGGCGATGACACCAATAATACATGGAATGAAGATGGAGCACCGGTGAAATGAAATGGCAGGCTAACACAGAGAAAACCCACCCCTGCACTGCTTTGTCCACTGCAAATCCCACATTTGGTTGCTTGGGATCAAACCCATGCCGCCTGTTAAGAGAATATTTGATTCAGCTTTCCAACTAAAGATAGGAACAGTTCTAAAGATGTAACCATTCAAAATTATAGACATTGGTTGTTCTATCCAATTCTAAAATAACATCTTCTTACATTAATGTGATTCTTCAATATTTTTGTAACACTTAGATCATAGATTTTTTTTTTTAAAATATGTTTGTAACATTTAGCTGCATTACATTAAAACACATACAAATACATTATATTGTGATGCTAGACATTGGAAGTGTCATTACTTCCAAATTCCAATAAAGATGCCACTAGAAATCTTCCAAATAATTAGATTTATTGTACTATTGAACCCTTGTGATGCACATGTGAAAGGCAGTGCAGTACAGTCCAGTCCCAGTAATCCCAAAAAACTCATAAAATTACAAACTGAAGAGCATGCACAAATATGCAGTGTTTGCCTTTCTGGGACTACATAGATGATTTTACACTGCTGCCCAAAGCTCCATTATTAGATACAACTGGCCACCAATTCATTGTTACAGAAATAAAATAGTGTAACATTGGTTTATAAAACAATACATAGTATTTTGTGATTGTTCTTCTGGCTTTATCTATTCCACTCCCATTAGCATCTGCCCTAGCAAAGATGAGCAGTAAATTCAGTGGCATTTACTGTAACTGCACAGCAGTAAATTTGCATTACAAATTGATTTGAAATGCTGTAATTACATTGTTTAACAGAACTGCATTGGTTAGATGGTAGTGCATTATTATTAAATAATGAATTAACAATGTTCAGTATATTGAAACTTGATCAATGTGTTTATCATTGGATGGATTATACAAATAATGAATAATAAATGATTTAATACAAACATCATGATGATTTGCATGTTCAAAGGCAAAATGAACAAGCCGTAAGCCTAACCAACATGAACAAATTCAACAATAGCAGTTGAGTACAATGAAATATACTGTACTTACAGTTACAAACGTTGTGCATTTTAGGTTTTCGATACTGATTCCCATGACCAGATGCAACTGTTTTTGTAGTTTAACATTTTATTACAAAATTAAACACTTTACATCATTATCTTGTGCTCTAATAATAAAAGTTTCATTCAAACAGAGTTGAACCAAATTGATCTTTTTGTCCTAGTTCTGATGCCCTGTCCTCCACGGTAAAAGAAAACTACCTGATAGAACTGCTACTGTGCTGAGGAAGGGTATGACTAATGTCAATATTTTTACCTTTGCTCCCAAATTCCTTACATGCTGAGCAGGCAAGCTCCCAACCGCTCTGCTCAATACTTGACTGGTACATATGGTAGCAAATTTGTACATACTAATACATTTGTAAATTAAATAATAATATTATCAGTTTTAAATGTTGTGTACTTGTCAAGTTATCTGATAAAGCCACAGGTCATTTAAGTTGGATAATTGGGATTCCTCTGTATACATATTTGACAGGCAATTATCTGAGATAGTGTTTTGGAACATTAGTATGGCAATTGACACAAGATGGATACATGGTTTCTTTGGTGATGATGATGGTCACAGGTACCTTTATTGTGTGCAGTAACTGTAATAAGCACTTAACAACAATACATATGTAGCATCCAGGGGAAGAAGGATAAATGTCCACAAATTTATGAAAATTGAGATGTCACCATTAAACAGTGCACTATTTTGTGTAAAATCTGCTCATTCTAGTCAACAGGCAAAAAAAGAGGAAACTGCCTTTGTATGGATCTTTTAAAAATATGCAGAGGAATATGGATGAAGGTTCAAGTGAAACAGAAGAAAAGAAATGAATGTTCAATTTTTCTTCCTGGAGTTGTCAGCATTTAAGCTCATTGTTGTGCATTTATTGTTGGTGGATGTATGTGTTACATAGTTTATTGTTGGTAAGCTAAAAATTTGATTGATTGCTAAAAATGAATTGCTGCAGAATGGTAGATGAATTTAAAGCTGATGTTGATGAAATGCAGGAAGTACTTTTGTGAAGAAAAGTTTGGACGCATGGAGGATGTGAGTAAGAAACTTGAATTAAGTACTCATGAACTAGGACCTGACTGTAAATTTACATGGTTGAAGTGTTATGATATTATTTCACAACATGATTAACAATCATCAAACTGTTTAATTCTATTTTATCTTAAAGATGAATAGTCTGCATGTTTAACATGACTTATCTCATGCAACCAAATTCAGAGACACAGATCTCGCAGGCCAGAAGGTCAGCAAAACCCAGCTACAGGAGGAAGCAGAAATCAGTCAACTTTTCCAAAAAAGAATGTAAAGTAAACCAACAAAGTGCGTGTAGATTCTGCATATTCTCATTAATTTTGTTTGCGCTAATGTTCACTGTCATATTAATTATAATTTTTACATTAACACTAAATTAAACAAAGCTATTAGTGCTGTTTCATTTTGTGAAATTAAAGATTATTATGGACATTCATCATTTTTCTCTTGTAGTTTGCAACTTTGGTAAAAATTATGGTGAAATACTGTATGTATGGAATTTTCAAAAACTTTATTGTTATAAGTAATCTTTGTTAACAAATGAACAATTCAACAGTTGATAACTATATGTCGTTCTTTTTATGTTTTTTTTTTTTTTTTTTTTAATAAAACCGATATGATCCTTTTCTGTTAATCGGGAAGGTGTAGCTTGTGAAGCATTTTCTCAAAGCATGTTTTTTTTTTTTTTATTATGCATAGTAATCTGCATCTCTCTTTGAATTACGCAATCACCAAAGCTTTACATGGAATGCATAACAATCTTTTGTTAATTGACATCTCTAATAATATGCTACTCCTAAATAAAAATATGGAAGTGAGCTACAGGGTTTTAAATTTTAAATTCCATTTTTTCTCTGAAACATTAAAATTGGACATTCTCCTTTTTCCCCTGGATGCTTCATATGCATTGTTGTTAACAGCATTTTATGATTCATTCATTTATGGTTGAATGTAGGATGGGAGAGAGAGAGGAAAGGAGGAATCATTATCTTCATAATACAACAAATAATCGCAAGCTTATATGGAATTACATGTCCCTTAATAAAGCTGGATCACGAGTTTCTTCCTGTCCTGTATGTATAATTACTAAATACTTATGGTTATTTTGGAATGATTATTAGAAACCTGGTAATGTTCTGGAATTGGTACAGTAGGAATTTTAACTGAAAAATAGAAATTTTTCCATCTGTATTTCACACAATTTAAACCAATGTGATTGTAAGAAGCATATGAGTTGTATTAATTACTGCACTTTCTGTTTAAAACATGACATTTTTAGAAGCTAATCATTTTTATCGTTAGTTGTGTATCGATGGATAGTGTCGTCCTCATACGTGTGGTTGGTAGATGGCATGATGTATAAATACTTGCTGAATATGTCTAGTGGCAGTATTTCAAAATTCATGATATGTGGTGTAAGTTCTTGTTGATAAATACATTTTTCCCAAATGGGGAGATTTTTCAGGTGACTTGCTTGTTTTAGCAACTGTCTTTATATTGATCTAATGGTTGGAATTCCAAAAATATGCTAAAATGGAAATGGAGTTTTATTTATGGATGCTCTTTAACTGCAGTGGTTCTCAGCTTTCCATTCCATACTAGGCATAAAAGGCTGCTTAATGTTTCTCAGAGGCCTCTTTATCAGATTTGAGGTTCTTTAACATGCCGTAAATCTATGACACGGGACCAATGGCGTTACTTCCCTTCTGAAGGAAGCCACGTTAAGGATTTTTACACCCAAAAATATCCATCATTCTTCCACCAAAAATATGCTGCAGCAACTACTTACTGACTTTAAAACATTCAATACAACTAAAAGAAAAGCCAGGAATCTATCAATATACTGTTCAATAAGACATATATTGGAAATTTAAAAGGAAAACATCAACCTCTGCAACAAAGAGACTATATGCAACATAAAATACAAACAAATAAACAAGTTATCACTTAGAGCACATTCTTGGAATTCCAACCATGAGATCAACACAAACATAGCTACTAAAACAAGTGAGTCACCCTATAAATTTCTTCTTTTAGGAAAAAATATTGTGTCTTCCCTTCATGTGACTTTCTCTATCTGTTCTGCAAACAAATTATTCTTACAAAAAATTATTCTTTTATTTACTTCATGCTAATCAAGAAAAACATTACCAGAAATGGTTTTATTACTTATTTCCTTATAAGTAGAAAGGAAATAACATAGTGCACTAGGCTAAAGACAGTCAAACCTCTTAAAAGCTGCCAATCTGCAACTGACATTGATGCTCCATCCTCTTTCCATCGCCAAGAATTAAATAAAAGAGAGTATAACGTATGAGGACTTCCCAATTAAGAAAAGTTTTTAAAAATGTTAATTCTAAGATTGAAACCAATAATGGAATATCTCTGTAACAGTTAACCCCCCCCCCCCACACATACACACACAAAAATATATAAATGTATATATTGTGTGTTTTAATGAGATCTACATTTTTACTTTCTTTACACATACTATGTGCATTGAGGAAGTATTGCATTTGATCCCAAAAAAAATTGATTTTGAGATTTCACCAGAAATATGTTTTAAGGTCCCCTGAGTTAAAAAAAAAAAGCATTTTAGAAAAGGGTGTATGTGCGCGCGTGCGTGTGTGCACAACATAGCTCACAAATTTAAAAGACTATTAAATATCAAGCTTGGTATTTAAGTTTGGTATCTGCCAAGGATGCGGCGCAAAGATTTTCAACAAAATCCCCCCCCCCCATCCCCAAACTACTCTTTACATGGAAATATTTTTAAAAATTTTGTTTTTCTCAAAAATGGCTCAAACAATTTTTATTATAATACTGTACACTAAAGCTATTTGCATCACAAATAAAATATACATCTTGAATTTTCTGGAAATAGCTTCTGAAGACCTCTTCATTCTGGATGAATTTTGCATAACTGGTAAACCATAACAGATACACAAAAACTTTAGCCTGGTATATTCCTTTATTTCCCTTCTGCTTATAAGGGACTAAGTAGTAAGACCAATTCTGTTAATGTTTATCTCGTTTAGCAAGATGTAAGAATAATTTGTTTGCAGAATAGGTAGAGAAAGTCATGTAAATGCAACATCAGATTTTTATGTAGTAAGTTTTTCTCTAATCTTTATGGTTTACCAGTTTTGCAAAAATCATTTCGAATGAAGAGTACTTCTGGGGCTCCCAAGATATTCAGGATATACATTTTATTTGCCAATTAAATATCTTTAATATGCAGCATTTTAATCAAAATCGTTAGCCATTATCATCATCATCATCATTTATCAGCCATACATATGAGGACAACACCAACAATGCCAGTCATTACAACCATTGATTAGCTTTTGAAAATGTCCTGTTTTTTTAAACAGTAAGTGTTGCAGTTATTAGTGTTAATACATCAACAATTTTACCTGTTAGTTAATGAAATAATTTGTATACAATTCACCCTCACCTAACATTTTCTGCTTCATTACAAATTAACTACACTAGCATACATCTACAATGGAGTTGTACATTTCTAAACTGACAAAATAGTTTATCCTACTACTTTACCTTGTAAGCATTAAGCGTTATAGATTGCATTTTGTTTCTCTCAGAAAATCTGTTACATATGGCTCAATTCTTTCAGGATGGTTTAAGTGAACATCATGGTCACCTTCCACAATGATATGACGAAAATATGAACAACTTCGCTGTAGACTCATGACTGTCGCCTCAGTAATCGACTGTTTCTCGAATACCCATGAGCCCTTTCCTGTTATCAACAAAAGTGGGGTCTTGAGCTTACTCAGAACTTGTAAATATTGTTCAATATCCATCACTGGAAAAAGTAAAAACTTCAAACGCTGATCCAATGTAATAGTTACATGTTCACCGATGGTCTTCAAATTCCTTGAAGCTAATACTTCAAGAGCAGTTTTTGTCATTTTGGTACCTCTCCCATCAGCAATTCGCTTCAGAGCTGCTTCTTTAGTATACAAATGGGGCTCAGTTGATGCTTGAAGTTTTTTCTCTAACTGTATCAGCTTATTCCCAACAGCTCTTAGAATATTTGGTTGCATGTGAATGGGATACATCATGAAAGTGAGTGCTTCTATTACAACCAACTTTTTAACAAGTTCTGGATAACATGCTGCAAACTTAAAGCCTATCAGACCCCCTAAACTGTGAGCAAGGAAACAGAACTGTGACCACCCCAAGAGAGTGACAACACGGTGCAAGATGCCTATCATATCTGTAAGGCGATACAGAGCACCAGGTGGCAAATGGGATGAATGACCATGACCTGGCAGGTCTACACTCACTACATACAGAGATTCTTGTGTGCTTTTCATTAACAGAGGTATGAGAGGGTCGAATGATGCTGCATTATCTTGAATACCATGGACAGCCAATACAGGCTCTCCATTTGGTTTGCCCCATCCTCTTGCTGAAAAGTGGCATCAAGGACAAGGTGTAAGTTGTATTCATTCATTACCACACAAATAATGTAACATACACAACCATAAAAACTTCTTTTTCCATGATTTAACGCATTATCTACAAGGGCTGTTCAATAAAGTATGATGATATTTTTTTTTTGACAACATACCTTTACTCATAGTTTTGATGGTCCTTCTCAAAATAGTCTCCCTTGGATGTGATATGTCTATCTCAGCATTTCTGCCAGTCTGCAAAGTTTTTGAAAGGTCCTTCAAAATCACCTCTGCAGCCCTTTTTACTGCTTCTGATGAAGGATGATGCCTCCCACAAAGGTGTTTCTTCAAGTTAGGGAATAGAAAAAGCCACACAGTGCTAAATCTGAACTATAGGGATGGTGAGAAAAGTTGAGTTTTGCAAGTGGCAATATGTGACCACACATTATTGTGGTGCAGCATCCAGCCTGTTTCATGGAAATATGGTCTTTTGTGCCTGATATGGGCTTGCAATGTTTTCAGGACATCCCTGTAACATTGTCCAGTTACTGATACATGTGTAAGACAGCATGCTGATGAACCAATTCATGAATATCAAAAAATGAGATGACCATAACTTTCCCAGCAGAAGCAAACATTTTTGCTTTTTGGTGATAAAGGAGCATTCCACACTGAGCTTTGCTGTTTGTTCTCAGGATCAAAATGATGTAGCCAAGTTTCATCAGCAGGGATCACCTTTGAACATCAACTTCAACTCTTGCAGACCTGCAAATGTCCTTTTGTTTGGGAATGAACATCTTGGAACCCATGTTTCATGTGTAAATTTTCTGTCACCCTACATGTGGGTGGCACCTAGTGAAATTTGTAGTATTTGAAAAAGGGTTCTTAAGGTTATTCGTCAATTCTTTCTCACAATGACAGCAGCGGTATTGATGTTTCTCCGTAAAAGCAGTAACTGGAGCGCCAGGCCCACCTTCATTTGAAATTGATTGTCTTCTCTCTGTAAACAATTTAAACCACCTTTGAGCTCTGTTACAGGGAAGAACAGATTCCTGTAACATTTTATAGGTCTCAGCTGAAGATTTGTTGACATGAAACCAGAATTTCAAAGCTGCTTATTGTTCCTCCCATGTCACCTCGATTCTTGCAGTAGGCAATACTGAACACATCTCTGTTTGCCCGCCTCTCACAGGTGGGAACCAGGAATACCAACATTGAAACTACTATGACGTGTTGTTACATGTTAACTAACAGAATGTCATAAGATTAAACTCTAGAGAAATTATGACTGTAAAAAAAGTATGATCATTCTTTATTGAACAGCCCTCATAAATACAAAATAAGCTGAAGCAGAATTTAGAGTATTTCTGCTGCAGTGGATAGAGGAAGTATTATATTCCATACAAGAATTCCACATTGAGATTTTCTAGAATATGCCCTCTCTCTTTGATATATTTAAACTCTGTATCCTCAGAGATACAGCTTGGGTTATGATTTTCTTTAACCAGAATCATCCTCTATCTCCTACTGACCCTGGAGATGTGAATGTGGGAGTGAATGCGTGTATATGCTTAATAGTATAGTACTGAAAGAAATCCTAAGTGTTACATTCACATGACTTTCTCTACTCTATCATTTACTAGTAGCTACAGAACCTTATGAAAGTTTATTTTTCTATCTACTTCATTTTAATCAAATTAAACCTTTGCAGAAATAGATACATTGGACCATTCATTATGTACTCTTGCCACCGAAACTTTGCATTTGACAGTTGGCAGTTAAGTTGGTATGCTCATAAAAACAAAATGAAAAGCTTTATCGTTTGACTTCCTGAATCAATCACAATGCAGCATCCCAGGTGATCAGCCACAAAGCAAAAGTGGGAAGTGGAACTGGAACGGCTCAGCTGTCGGAACTTGCTATTTACAATCACATGCTTCAGTTGGTGATCTCTACCACATGTGCCGAGTTACTCTATATTATTATTATTTTTTATAGTGTTTAATGCCCACTTTTACTACATGACACTGATGTTACATGGAATGAGGATGGAGCACCGGTGGAATGCGATGGCAGGGGAAACTGGAGAACCCAGAGAAAACCTGTACCTGCACTGCTTTGTCCACCACAAATCCCACATGTGGTCGCTTGGGATCGAACCCAGTCACCTAGGTGAGACACAAGTAGTCTAACCACTCAGCCTTGGCACAGCCTGATATTATTGATAATCAATGTTGGTATATATTGTTTTTTCATTCATATTGTTTATACAAGATTGAAGTGTGACAGTATCTTAAAACTATGCTGATCTTTATTTATTTATTTGTACTAAGTACCCATATAAAGAATAAGGCTATCATCAGCCCAGGCTTATCTTGCTGTTTTCTTTTATATCTAGTATATATTTGTTTACTTACTAATGTTAATATTACTGCTACCACTGCCAACAATATTGTTACTAACAATTTAATAGTAATAAATAATTATAATAACAATGTTACATACTTGTCCCAATAATATTAATAAATAATGATATTAATGAGTTATTCAAATAAGGAATTTTTTACAGTGAAGCGTAATTCAATAATTATTAATTAATGAGTCACTTAAAGTGAAGTTAGAGTATGACTCATTAATTAATAATTATTGTAATGAGGATTTAAGACATGTATATATTTGAAATCATAATACCTATTAAACTTCTGTTTCATTTGTCTCCCTTTTTATAGACCACAACTATTTCTTTCTAATTATGGTTAGTACTCCTCTATCTTCTTATATTTTTGCTAAAAACTTTAATTAAGGCTACCTTTCTGTCTAATTTCATCCATTTTCTATTTATATACTCTTTCCTCCAACTCTGTCCCTTTACAACCAAAAACTATATGCTCCACATCTTCCTTTCCTACACATAATGGATACAGATTCTGTTGGAAGCCTTTTCTCATTTCTTTAAGTTTTCAAACCTCCCCTAAACCCAAGTGGTACTCTTTGTTCTTTATTTAATTTATTTAATTTTTTCCATGTATGTTTTATTTTTACATACAATTTTACATACATTCTTTTATCCCCTATGTTACTTAACAATTCTTGTATTTCTATATATTCAAATCTCCTCCTAGCACCTTTTCAAAACCCCTTTATTGCTTTCCCTCACAATGCTGATCACCGAGCAATGATTCGCAAAGTGAAAATCCTCAAGGTGTGCCACACAACAACCAGATATTAGAATAATTAGAAGACTGGAGTATGTGAAGGTTTGTGGGCATCCCTCTATCCTTGCATTCTGCAGCAGTTCTTGGACCAAGAACAACAACTGTTATCAGCAGGGGAATGAAACTGCAAGAGGATGACACCATTTCTGAATCAAAGAAAATGCTTCTGTTAACTCCAGAGAAGGAAGAAGGAGCAACCTCACCTGGTAATGGGCATTTGAATTAATTTGTTTCTATATTATCAAAAATGTATTCTACACACATAACATGTAGAATAAATTATGTTGTACATGTTATCTATGTTATGGTGTTATTTTTAATTAATAACAACAGTAATAATAATCTCATCTTCCTGCAAGTATTAGGCCTTATTCCATCTCTTTATTGGACAGTCCAATTCTTCCTTGAGGTCTGTAATTTAATATTTGATCTGGAATTCTTGATGCATGCATTCTGAATACAGAGGATCTGCAATTTCGACAATAATTTTGAATTTTTTCTATTATTGGATCAATTTTCAATTCTTTCATAATATCTATATCCTTGTTCTTGTCCAGTTGAGTGAATCCTGCAGTTCTTAAAAATTTCATTTCATTAACTGTGGTACGATGTTGATCACTTTGTCGTATGGACCAAGCTTCACTTTCATACGTTAAAACTGGCCTTGTTAAGTCGTCGTTACTGCCACCAGTAGTGGTAGTGGAATATAACCTCTGCTTAATTACTCCAACAAACAACTCTTTCTTTCTCAATTAAAACATTAATGGGAATGCACAGTGAAGTAACTAATCAATTAAGAGTAAAAACATAAATTACACTCAAACTTGACTCTTGAAATAAAGTAACTTAGTTCGGACATATTTCACCATTTTAAACAGAGATTCACTGAAGAGAGACCTCCACAGGCCGCCATCACGAGTTCATCAGTGAGTGAATCTATGTTGAAAGTGGTGGCAGCAGCTGCCGAAACATGTCCGAAGTTACTTTATTTCAAGACTGAGTGTGAGTGACACGCCATGGCACATAGCTGCAAACTCATGAACTAGAAATTCAAATCTGATCAAGGAAACATTGTACATGCCCTATACTCCACTTAGGAGCTACAGGAATTAACTGTTTTAACAATATTTATATCAGGATTAGGAGCTAATTTTGAAAATTGCTAGATCTACATTAAGAAAATTAGTTTTAATAATAAGACTAACTTTCTCCAATTACAATTGAAAATCTGTTCACAATTGAATGTCTTTCTTTGATGCTTTCACAAAAACTCTGCTGTATAGTTTCCTTTTGATGTTTATGGAGGCTACTACTGCATGTTACTAATTTCCCATAAAAACTGATTCAGCTGCTGAATGCTATGCATTCCCAGTTGAAACTGAACTCTCTGTAGGGCTCGTTCTCCTTTTTATAGCTATCGATGATGTGGCATGAAACTTTCAGAAGAGGTCAAATCTGCAAACCATCATGGATGTCACAAACTCACTCAGGTGTAACAATGCACATATTCAATGTCAAAGAACTTGTAGATTGCACACGTGTCCAATCATTCATGTGTAATAATGCATAGCAACAATCAGCTATGACTTCGAAGCAAGCCACTCTGCACGTATGGTCATTACAGCCACAGGAATAATTACAACAATGAATTAATTATTATTCATTGGTGTTTTACTCGTGTAAATTGTTTATATGCAGCTTGAGACAGAATAGAAAGGTCCATAATCAGCTGTTAATTTACCTGGCAAGGTCACAACCACAATGTAGCCAAACATTTTGTGAAACCACACAGAATGTCAAGTGCAAATTTTGAGCATTAGGGCATAGATACAAAGAGAATAGCAACAGTAAAATGTTCAACAACTGTACACTATATGCTAACCTTAGAATGCCATACTCTTTTCCTGCATTAGCAAGAACAGCTGAAAAAGGACAGGATTTTAAATATAATAACAAAGATGTATTGATCAATTCAACCATTAACAATAGAGATTTTGGAAATGTTACAAGATTGGTTATTTGTAATAACTTGTGCGTTTAAAGATATCTGCTTATATTTTTATGTAGTACATTTTTGTCTAACCAGTTATACATGTTCAAAAGTCCTTACTAATGAAGGCAACTTCAAAGTTCAGCAAATTCAAGATATGCATTTTACATATTTACCGTGCAAATATTTTTCAAAAATAGTATTTTAAACATTTGTCTTTGACTTTAATTAACATTTCACAAACTTCTGCATAAATTTGTCTTCTGTTAGTAACCAGTTCAATGCCCAAGGTTTATATTATTTTATGAATATTATTTCCCATACCCCCAGTTTTATTTTATGCTCCTCTTACTAATTTCAATGGCTTTCCCTACTTTTCTATCATTTTTCTTCTCAAAAATGAACATGTGTGACCCCAACATATTACATTCTCACAATCTTTGCCATTTATTCTGTATATACCTGATTTCTTTTCAGAAGGAGTTCTATCCATGTGCTCCAGTTTCAACAAATTTTTAACATAATGGTTGTTTGAGGAGTCTATTTTGTATCAACTTCCTATAATCCTACAGAACACAAGTACACATAAACAGCTTAGTTTACAGGATAATAAACAAACCCATGAATGATGCAAAACTTGATCAATAATACAAATGGTGTTAATTGTTTTTACCACACAAGCTATATGTAGGAACAAGAGTTTGATAGGTAAAACTAGACTGAAAAATTTAATGCCATAGCCAAGATCTGAAACTCAAATAATGCAAAAACCTAATAATATTTCAGTGAGTAGACATGGCGTATCGGTAGTCACTAATATCAATAGCTGATGAAACCAAAAGTAATAAAACAAACCACTATTTTGTCAGAAATTGAAAAGCATAAATATTACCAAAAATGTACGTATATAGCAGCACACAATAAATTGCTAGCTAAGTTATTAAACAAAACACAATGCATGTAAATGAAACTTGGGATCTACAGACAGAATGAAACCTTAGACATCAGGAGTATATCAGAGCAGAGCATGTCTCAATGTGGTCACTTTGCTCTGCTTCTGAAATTTACCTAATGAAGACTAGAGAGCCAAATGCCCAAGAAAGATAAGCATTTGTTGTTAATGAAAGGGTGTTTTGGAACAGTGATACGTATGAGTAGAATATTTTTCAGTTGGCTTTGTAACACTTAAGTATCATTTTGTATAATTTTTCCAGACCGGTGGGCATCATTGTCAATGGTTCCCAACTCATGGTTTGTTGTTACTTTTTTTTTATATATATAGTGTTTAAAGCCTGCTTTTACTACTATGGTACAGCAGGCAATGACAATGATGATATTCAAAGATGGAGCCCCAGTGGAATGTGACAGTGGGGGAACCCGGAGAAAACCCGCTCCTGCACCACAAATCTCACATGCAGTCACTTGGAATTGAACCCGGACCGTCTAGGTGAGAGGTGAGTGGTCTGACCACTCAGCCACGGTGCAGCCATTGTTGTTACTGGAATGCATGGTTAAAAACTTCTAGAAAAGAAATCAGGTACCTACGGAATAGATTGCAAAGTTTGTGAGGACATATAGGTTGGGAAAATCAAAAGAAACCTCACCACCAGACTGCAGGAATACTTGACTAATATAAAGTTTAGATGCATTTTTGAGGAAAAAGTCATTATATAGAAAACATGGTGAAACTTTAAAATCAATAAAGGGCACAGAAATGGAGCTGTAGGAAAAAGTATATTAATTAAGCAAAATTAACCTAGGGCAATGAACTTTGAGCTACCAGCAGAAGTAACCAAGCGTCATCAAAGCATGCATAAGATCCAACAGCCACAAGTAGCTGGTAATGGCCCAAAAAGCTATTCCTACATAATTTTAGGAATTGTTCCAATCACATAGTTTTTAAAATAGATGTTTTCAAGGCATTTGTATGGCAAATAACAGGCATTTCTTGAATTGTCTGTAAATAAACTTGCCAGATTTGAAAATGGCAATAAGGGAAACTAGCCCCTGATTTTGAAGGCCAGAGGCAGAACCCTGAATATTGACTTGCAAGAAATATATTACATATTTACATCTAAGAAGTGTGTATCTGCACTCTGTGTTAAAATTTCAAAGGAATCTCAAGGTGATTTGGCCCTAAAATACGTGCATTGAAACAATATTTTTACACTAATCTATTAATTATTTACCTGAGAAAGTTGTGTCTAATACACAATTAGTTAGCTATCATAAATGCAACTTTTAATTACATTATTCTTAATAAAGTCATAAAAACCCTGATATGCCTCACAAAAAATCAATGTAATTTTAATTTTATCATACTTAAATAATATTTATTCCTTTCAGTGTTCAATTTTTGTTTAAAATTGAAAATACTTCCTCTTACAATCATATAAACTAGAAATATAAAATATATATGGCAGTAATAGTAATTAAATGTTATCACTGAAAAGATTAACCATTTCTTTAAAATATTTTTACTATTCATACCTTTAAACTACCTCAAAATACAGAAAGTTCTTTATAAAAGAAAATCCCTTATACTTTTCTTTACTAACACCATAGTGGCTCTTGAGTATACATTCTGGGTGTTCAAAAAGTTTGAGAGTCAGATACCCCTGGAAATGTGAATAGTAACTGCATGATTATACAATTGCAGCTGATCCCAACACAATGATTATGATGATGACGACATCTATTGTCTTACAAAAGAAAGGGTAGTTTGTTGTGTACATAAAGCAATGTGGAGATTAACTTGCAGTTGAGAATATAGATACTCTGAAATATGCGATTCTGCACACATGCACCTCATCTACTTCTACCAAAATCAAAAGATTAAGATACTTTTATAGCCACTTCTTACTAACAACCTTTATTTCTACCGCAATGGAGCTACCATCTGGTGTCTTTAATGTTAAATTGTAGTCATAGAAGGAGGGAAAAAAGCTTAGTCATTCTAGCACAATTTCTGGTGTGCATACCACATGTGTATTTGGCCCATAAAGCAATTATGTCATACTAGTCGTGCATGCACAAGAGCTACTTAAAATATGCACATCTGAAGACGTGTTACCAACATTTCATCGAGTTCAGAGCAGTAGTATAGTAGATTTAAACACTATATAATTTAAATTATCGCATATATGTTACATTTAACAACATTCAAAGAAAAATATTCAATAAATGTGTAAAAGTTAGGGTGTTCACGTGCTGTTATATAACAACTGCCACTGCCCAACACATACTTTAGTAAAGTGCCAAATATGTTATACATTATAACTGAGATTTGTGTTTACATTGTGGCAACCTGCAATTTCACTTACTGAACTGTCTGTTCTTCCTCACAAGGAAGTTATGCTTGCTTAGAAGAAGACTTTTATGATGCTTTATACAAACATGTCTCAAAGTGGATTCGCTGCAATATGCAACAGGAAACTCACTAATGCACCTGTTGCACTGCTATTTTTCAAGGGCAATAACCACAAATATTTTGTTGATTTTCCAATTTTGTTAAATAAACAAACACTTAGGAGGGATATCATTCATATTATTTCTATAAGTAATGAAATCTGATGTGTTCCATTCACATGACTTTGTATAGCTGTTTCACAAATAACTTTCCTTACAAAAGATTATTCTTTTATCTACAACATGCTAATCAAGGTAAACATTCATAGAAACTGTCTTATTACTTGCTTCCTTGTAAGAGAAGGAGACATAAGGGAATACACTAGGCTAAATCAATAGTCAAATTTTTTAAAATAAATGAAGTTTGAGTTCAGGTCACTTTATATGGCCTGCAGTAAAACATGAGAGAGAAACGAAACATCGCTTCCTGTTTGAGAAAAGCCTATCTCAGAAACAGTCCAGTGTACATAAAAATGCATGATATAAATTATGTGTTTTAACGACATCTACATTTTTTGTGTAGTAAGTTTTTGCCTATCTCTGGCAGTTTAGGCATTATGCAAAATTCTGCAAATTCATCCAGAATTAAAAAGGTCTTCAGAGGCTGTTTCCAGAAAACTCAAAATATACAGTTTATTTGTGATGTAAATATCTTTAAGGCACTGTATTTTAATCAAAATTGTTAGAGCCATTTTTGAGAAAAACAAAATTTTCCATGTAAAGTGTAGTTTGTGGTAGGTGGATTTTTTTTTTTGAAAATCTTTGTACCACATCCTTGAAAGATACTAAATGTAATTACCAAATTTGGTTTTTCACAGACACACACAGAACTTTTTCTAAAAATGTTTTTTTCACACTCATGGGACCTCAAAACATATATTTCCGGTGAAATTTTGACATCAAATTTTTGGGTGGAATAGAGCACCTTCTCTATTCACTATTACAAAGAAGAAAATAATAAGAACATTTCTGCTAATGTTTATCTCAATTAACATGATGTAATAAAAAAGTAATCTATTGTAAGACTAATTTGTATATGGAACAGCTAGAGAAAGTCATGTGAATGGAACACATCAGAGTTTTTGAACCACTAACACCTCAATAATACCATCAATTGATATGTGCTACATATAGCAACACGTCTTTTAAAGATCTGTGTATCCATTTACAAGTTTCCTATACACCCTTGTTCTTACAACAAAATGTACAGTGAAACTTTTTTGTAATTATTTTTCTGGATTAATATGAAGTAGACAGAAAGCTAAGTTGTTGTAAAAACAATGATCTGTATAACAGATAAAGAAATGTAGGTAGAGAAAGTCTTAGGATGTATCATGTCAGACGTTTTAATAAAATTAGTGTTTAGTTTATCAATGAGTGTGTGTGCATGTGTATGCAAAAGAGAGAGAAAAATTATGTTTCTGTGTGTAATTTTGGGCATGCTTCAAAACTTACCTGCAATGTATCCCCATGGCATAGGAAATTTTAGTTCCACAGGATTAAGAAACTGAGAATTTGCTTTACTCTCCTCCATGTGATGCTGCAATACTGGAACAGATAATAAACAAGACACATTTAACAACTTAATGTTACATTGAATATCATAACATGCATTCAAGTTATAACCGACTCAAGCTACATGAGTCTTAGAAAGTACAAACATACACAAGATGTGTATGTGGATGTGTGCATCCACAAGATGCTCAAATTTAAAATTTGCTAGATTGGCAAATTTTTAACTTCTTGGGATCACCGGCAATTTAGTTTCACAGACACCTCAGCTGTGCCTTTCTGTTGCTCTGCAGAATGCTCCACTCTTCTAGACGTAAAAACCCTTCCTTGGTTATGCTTTGTGGCTTAGGGACCTATTATTCTATGGGGGTCTTGCATATGAACAGCAGACTAAGAACTGCAATGTGGGGCTCTAATACCCAGCTTATTATGCAACAAATAATACAACTAAATAAAATGGGATATTATTAAATGTTTATGGCTTGGGTTAGAGCCAGGGTTAAAGTTAAGGCAAAAAGGTTGTACTACAATTTACTTAGTTAAAACTTGCATAATTAAACTCTCCCTGTGTATACTAGATAATTTATTATGATGGTGAGATTTCAGAGGTAGTCCCACAATATGAAGAGTAAATCATGAGCAAACCTGACTTTAGATTTAGAATTGAAGATAGCATGTACAATTCAACACAAAAGTGCTATCAGGACTGCTATATGATTTTATCCGGATTTAATAAGGAAATTAATGCAAAAAAGTATCCAAGCATGCACCCAGTAACAACTGCACTTTTTATGACATTTCGAACCGGAAAAATGATAAAATATTTGTGGCTAAAATAGCTTTAAGACCATCACGTACCAATACCTAATATGTTGATGTGTTAACAAAATAACATATCCGTAGTTGTGACTGTTTTTATAACCAATTAACCTGCTTACGCACACACATAGCAATCAAACAATGACTCGACAAATTACAATCAATTTTTTGTGAGGTTCGTGTATGGAATACTGTATAAATATTACGCAAGTAACACAAAACAAAAACGCTCATAATAAATTCCTTCTTTTCAAATGAACTAATCTGCTCAAAGATGTTCCAGCTTTAATTGAACGCTATTTTCCTAGCGTTTCTAATTTCTATGTCGTATTTCTTATATAAATATAAAACAAATTACATTTTCTCATTTTTGTTTGAGTGTTACGGAAGCGCACGGATGCTGATTGATGAGACTACTGCTGTGATGTTTTTGAATATATTTCAGATTTGAAAAAAAAAAAAAAATAACATTCAACATGTTATTTTGTAACTTGCAGTTTCATATTATTCATGTAGCGCATAGTATTTTTACCTAGGTATTCTTTAATGTTTATCATAGCTCTATGCGCTTTACAAGATGCAATTGTTCTAAATTAGTTATATTTCTGATCGACAGGTGTCGTTTTCGTAAGATCAAATCCGGAATATTTGTAAATATATGTACAGAAAAAAATAAGTAAAGCGTATTATACAAATTAAATTAATCTGTAATAATAGTAAAATATATATATATATCAAATATTTTTGTTCTACCACACATATATTATAAATGTTATTGTTTTTACTTTTGACTGATGTGGTGGCTATGGAGCTTGTGGTGGTAGTTTGGGTTTCTTCTATTGTTCATAGACAGGCAAATAAAAGAAAATGGATTATTTTATTTGTTGACTTAGGTCCATTTTTCAGCTGGCTAAGCTTTTGATGTACTTGAAGTCACATTTAATTAAACTGAAAGGCTACAGTTTCTTAATTATATGACAGAATCTCCAAACTGCTCCTTTGTCATGGAAATGGCGACTCGCGAGGGTTAGTACTTTGGAAATGTTTGATGTAACTGATTGTTATGTAGTAACTGCATCGATAATTATTAGGAAGTTTTCAGAATGCATAATATTTATTGATAAAAATTTAATGATTGAGTTGTTTTCGTGGTAAAATAAATTTTTGGTGAACCATAGCAGTCTGAATAAGTGTCAGCCAAGTTTTGTCGGTTTCTTGTTCTCCTTTTCTGAAATGTTGGGTTTGATTTGATGTTATGTTTTAGATCTGGGGATGATTTGGATGGGGGATGTGCTTCTGACGCATGATTCAACCGAGATGATGATTGATTCTCAATCAGGAAGTCCCTTCTTCAGTGATAGTCCCCATCCATTAGAGGAGATGCGCGGTCGTGTGCCTCTTGTAAGTCATATTCTATATATTTAAAAATCTCATCTTTGCAACCAACGAGTTAACTCGGGCGGAAATGTACCGTATAATCCTTGTATATAATTACCTGAAAAGTGCACTTAGTTTGTGTGTCTGCTCTTCTTTATTTATCTTTGCTTTTTGTGTTTTGCTTTTGCTTGCATCCTTATTTCCTAGAAAAATTTAAATTAAAATGTTTTGTTAAATACTGAAAAAATACAAGTCGGTATGTATGGAAGGTAGCAAGTCCAGTGCATATTTTTCTAGTTTTCATTAAGCGACCCATGCACATTAAAGTTACAAACATTGTTATTTAATTGCAGTCAGTTTAACAAATGCTTTGTATTGAAGTTTGAAACTCTGCAGAGTATTATGTAATGTTTTTGTTTTAGTTAAAACTTGGAGAATTGATTGTAAAAGGAAGTCTGTTGTATAGTATTTTTATTTTTGTTTTATTTTGTGGTTTCCTTTATATCCCAGAGTAGTTGTTTTTTTTTTTTTCTCTTTTCTATAAGTTGCTACCTCAACTGCAATATTGTATCATGTCTGAAGTCATAAGATCATATATGTGATTAATATATTAAAATTAATCTAAAATACCTTAAAGAATTATATTTCTTCGGTTAAAAAAAAAAAAAAGCTTGGATATCCTTTAGATTACATCCCACAAGAATTTTATCATTGTCCTACATGGAAAGTATGCACGAAGGCTGACATAACCTCCCGAAGTTGTTGTGTAATTGCAGCATTGCTAACATTGCTAGTTGTGTATGTGTTGTTGCCAACCTCTGCACTAGCACTCTAACAGCTGTTTTGCATATGCCTGAAACTTGAAACTTTACACATGCACACCACTTGTACAATTGTTAGAAAGGAAGGTGATTAACTGTTTTTTTAAATTATTACATTTATACCCCGTCTATTCTGTATACTCATATCAGTGGCACTTTTACTGTTAAACCTAAAATTGAATATTTTCCAGAGCCCTGGCAGTCAGTATATAAAATTGGTAGGTGGATGTTGTGTCCAATAGAAACGGCTAGCTTTATAAATTTTATTGATCCTGCATCTTTGTGCGACTATGAGAAAGAATGCATGGATTTCAAATTTTAAAATGTGCAGAGAACTGGATGTCATGTCAAGAGTGTGGTGCCGTCACACATCCTGTGACAAAATCAGGATCAGCAATTCCAGATATTTTCACACTGCAGGAGTTAGCATGCTGAACAGTTGATTTGAAAACTCAGATAACCACCTGCCCAAGTAGTCCTCCTTTCACACAGTTTTGTAAGGTATCACACAAACAAACTGTTGTACAAAGATCTCTTAGAGAAAACATTAGCCATGCAACAATAGCTGGCTGGTTTAGCTACTGCCAGGAGATGTGTTTCTACTCAAAGCACAAGCACATTGACTGGTAAAATATGTTGTGCTGTTCACATTTAGATCCATGAATGTAAAGTTGACCAATGAGGTACTAATGACAGTATGCCCCAATAAAAGAAGAGATGGTACCACACTCTTTGCATTGAGTACACGTGAAATATGCCAGCACAATCCACACTGACTGCTGAGAGCATATGCAGTGGGTAATGGCAGCAGATTTTACAGTGTACCTAACTGTAAACCATTTCATGGACCCAGTAACGAATGTATTGAACCTGTTGGCAATCTCTCTGGGAGAGTTGGACGTACATTTAGCAAAGTACCTGTGGTGGTAAGTCGTCAAAAACAGTATGACAACCCCTTTCAAATACTGATCAAAGATATTCAAAAGGTTTACCCTGTTGTAAAGTGCATCAGTTCAAATATGTCAAAAAATGTTTGATTAGTTTAGATAATAGTTTTGTTATAATTAAGAATAATAGTTACAGTGCATTTGGTGTTCATTATGTTGGCAACAAAAACTAGTGTGGTTGTAGGAGCAATGTTGGCACCAATGAAAGTTATCTGCTACTGATCTTGGTGCATGTGCAGATTTTATATGGGAAAAAATCTGTTGGACATAATCTAAAAAGGAGCCCAAAGCTTATGCCCAAGTTATTTACTGCACATGCACTAGTGTTTTTTAGGCCATAATGTAAACGTTACTCCTACAATCCTATTTTTTGTGGCCAACTTTGAGGGTAGTGAATTGAGTTTTCGCTGATGTTTACAAAACTGCTTTTATATGCAAAAAGGAAGCTAGTAATGGTGAAGTAATATAAATATTTATATAACAGTTAATAATTGTAATAAAATAAAGAAGTTGAAATTTCGAAAACTAAAAAAATCTTGCATTTATCAATTAAATTGTGACCTTATTTACATGGGTAAGATTAAACGTCATTTGGAAACCAGGGTAAAAGAGCACTTTAGGAATATTAAATACTAAACAGATTGAACATACAAACAAATTATTAAAACATTTAAATGGTTTGGGAGAAAATATTTATTTTAAAGAATAAAAATATACAATGAATTTTGATATGCCACCAATTGATTCTCTCATCAAATTTGTTTTGATTCCCGTAGTTAGCAATGCCTTAGTACACAATCTACCTAGTAGCAGTAACCATAGCAATGCAAATAAACAAGAGGAAAAAGAAATTGAGCTGCTGATGCAGTAGATCCTTTTGTTGCAAAACTAGTCCTGTAGAATTCAAAAAGATAAGTGGAGAATTAATTCAAAATTTTCTCGGGCTTCTAGCCAGGTAAAAACTTGGCTTGACACCAACGTTTCGAAGAAGTGCATCTTCCTCATCTTCCTGAAGTTCACCCTGAAGACGAGGAAGATGCACTTCTTCGAAACGTTGGTGTCAAGCCAAGTTTTTACCTGGCTAGAAGCCCGAGAAAATTTTGAATTAACACGTCGCCAGGAAAGCTTTAGTTCTTATTTTAAGTGGAGAATTGTTACATTAATATTAACTCCTGTTCTTTTTACTCCTAAAGAAAAAGATTTTCCAAACTTGGATATTGTTTTATCTACACACTATACTACAGGGTAAATCTCTTGTTTATTCTTGGTCAGGTGATATGCTAATCTTGGTGCCACACTAATCTGCCAATGAATATCCATTTGGTCATGTCTAATGCTGCTCCAGGATGGGTGATACCCGAGAGATTATCACACAGTCCATGGAATGTTGGTGGCCAGGCATGAGCTCCACAGGCACACTGTCATCCTCACCACATTGGAACCAAAAGCCCTTTGCACCCTGCTCATGCCCTCCCCTGTAAGCAAGAAAACAATTGCTATCTCTGATCTTATTTCATAGCAGGGTGAAGGGTTGGGTGCACTTCTGACATAACATCAGCATTTTTAATAAACTTTTAATTATTTATTGTTCATCACGTAATGCTGTGAAATCAATTTATGCATAAACCTACCCATCATAGATAAACACAACTGTGCTTATAAATTTTCATTATTAAATGGCATAGACCTGATATTCATTTTCAGAATAAAATGTAAAGTTTGATTCTAACAATGGTACATATGGGAAACGCCTGTTGAGTTTCGATACCATCTCCAAGAGATACGCCTGGGATGTTGATCGGGTGTAAAAATCCTTAGCATGGCTTCCTTCGGAAGCGAAGTAAAGCCATTGGTCCCATGTCGTAGATTTATGTCACATAAAATAACCTCAAGCCTGATGAAGAGGACTCTGAGCAAAATTAAGTGGCCTTTCATTCCCAGTATAGAATGAGATGCTAAGAACCACAGCAGTTAAAGAGCGCCCATAAATAACATTCCATTTATTTATTTATCTGGGATGTTGATGTTGACAGCATGTGACCAAGTAATTATAATGTCAACAAAACTAAAGTATTCTTCCACAAATGCATGTGCTCGGACTACCACATCATATAAGCTATGTTTGCTATAATTACTGTGACTATGTCCTGTAGTCATATACGCTGAACATGTATATATGGCTTGTTTTGTAAGTCATAGCTGATTGTTGGCATCATTGTTACACGTGTGTATTAGTGAACACCGTGCTGTGGTAAATTTTTTTGAAATAGCAACTGTGATGGTTACACACGTGCAAGTGGCCACATGTTCTTTCAAAACGTTCTTTGACGTCAAATTCATGCAGTGTTAAGCCTGAGAGAGTTTTGTGAACACATGCAGGACTGCCATGCAACAAGTGCTGGAAATTTCCAGTAACATTACCAACAGATACTGTCTGGTATACAGTTTTCATTGGGAATGCATCACATGCAACGGTTGAGCAATTTCAATGGGAATTTCGTAGTGAGCTAAATAAATAGAAGGTCTGCGATTCAGATCCAGCAAAGATCGTGAATTCAATTCCTGCCAAATTACACATATCAGCTCTGGCATATTCTTTGTGTAGTTTATGTATGCTTCATTTTAAATAACTTTCTGTGTTTTTGTCACAGTTTAGCAGACAACAGAATTAATAGAGCCATTGTGCAGAATAATTACCTATTTTAAATTACTTTCTGTGTTTTCACCACAATTCGCACATTTCACTTTCATTTCCCGCTATAGACGCCACAACATATCTCATAGCTACCGATGTTGTTAAACATAATGTTGGTGGCGACTGACAGCCAACGGATACAGTATTCTGATATTGGCAATCTATTTATTAAACGACAGAACTAATTGAGCCGTTGTGCAAAATTAGTTTCCTAGCTAGCAATGTTGTTAAATATAACGTTAGTGACAGCTGGCAGCCAGTGGATAGAGTATTCTGACATTGGCAATCTGTTAAACAGAATTAATACAGCTGTTGTACAGAATTACCAATGATAGCAGCTACAGAAAGTCATGTGAAATTGATTTGTGCAGTGTGGGCCTACAATAGTTATTTTATTGTTGTTGCCCGGATAATGAACAACAAATGAATGTAAGGGATGAAGGTCAAAACATGTAATATTCTGCGAGGTGGATGAAGAGTGTCAAGTTCTTTTGAAAGGATAATTATTCCAATTTTTCTATAAACATTTTGGAACTAGTCTTCATATACCAAAACAGAAGAATTGCTTGGTCCTTTATGGTATATATGTGGTTTTCAAATAGTAGCATAAAAGTTTATGAATTTACAGTTCAACTTAGAATACTGTGTCAGTTTTCATATAGGGTATCTTCATATACTGAACAAAGCTGTGGACATTAATTCTCAGATCTTATGTGATATAAAAATATAGTTTTCAATGCCAGTAAATATACCTCATGGTCAGCGTGGATTAGGCAGTTACCCAGGAATAAACCTGTGCCTGGCCCACACTATCAGAAGTAATGCAGGTCAACCGGGGAGCACCAAGTAGCATACTTTAGCATGTTTTCTAATTATACTGACATCCTGCACAGGATTGCTTGTCTTACAAAACCCTGCACCTTTAGTTATTTGTTTATTCTTCTAACATACAATTTCATAACAGACAATAAATGAAAGCAAATTACTGGGAAAATAAGCAGGGATTAGGCGGCTAATACTATCTTTTAGAGGCAATTTAATATTTAGTGATGTTGAGGATGGAGGCAAGGAATTGATAAACACAACAGTGGTAAGAATGCTACCAAAGGATTGTAGATGAAGTTAAATAATAATGAATCCCTTTTGCATTGAGAAAAGGAGTTAGGATAACGACAAAATGATTAGGAATACAGGATACATGTTTCTCATTTAAGAGCAACCTCAAAACTGTGTGAGTCACAAGTAGTCTTTTGAAGAGGTAACCACCCATTGCCCCTCTACCTGAAAGTTGGGACAAGTTTCCTGATAACACTCAGGGTAAAAACCTGTTTGTTTTCATGACTTGTGCTTGCCAAGAATATCCTCTGAGGTGTGAGTTAAGCATTACTTTATGCGCTGCCTAACCTCAGAATATGTTATACAAATAAATTTCCAATGTTACATAAAGCTTATGCAAAAGGGTTTCAAGGCTGTGACTTCAAACTTTTGACCAGTTCAAGAATAAGCTCTAAGACTGTTGTATTAATATGGGCCTTTTCGAAACAGTCTGTTTATAATTCACTTGAACTTGCACCTTAAAGGGTAATGCAAGAAAATAAATGCCCACTTTATTTCTATATGTTTTGAAAGTTTTTCTTATGCTTTTCCTCTTACAGAAGAAGCATTAAAATAATGTCTGTGCAAATCTACTCCATAGCAAATGTGCTAGCAACAGGATCTCAGAGTTTGTTGCATTCAATAAACAAATTTTTATTCTTAGTAAAGTTGTTTAGTTTAATGTTCTTTAACTTGGTTGGTCATATCAGACGGTGAATGAAATTGATGAAATGGTCTCGGGGTCCTTGGATTTTTGTAATTTTGTTCCATTTTCATGTTTTAATTGCATATGAATATTTCGAATCTCTGGCTCATTTTGGTATAACTCACAGAGGTACGCTTATTATAAATAGTTCTAAATATTCCTGAAAATAATCCTGCATAACAGTTTAGAACATTTTGATAGACTCACTTGGTAAAATATCAATAATTTTGTAAATATTATTGTTAGAGAAAAGTTCTTTTTATATTTTGATCGGAATGTTTTACTTTAGCTATTGGCAGCATTGTCATCTTGCTCATGTTCCTTCATGTGAGAGTTTTGAAGTACTGTGAACTTGTGTTTGGAAAGTTAGGTTACATTTTTTAATATGTTGAAAAGCAGTTACTGAAGTAAAATTTTCTATACAAATACCCCATTATCTCAGAAACTAACGGACACTAAGGACTGAAATGTTTACCACACTTTTGCACCTAAATAAGCTTTATTTTAATGAAAAACATTTTATGTAAATGGATTTTTTTTTTTTAATTTAAGAAACAAATTTTCAATATTTTAAGAGCTTTATTAAAAAAAATCATACCTTTCCTTTTAATAAACAGAAGTATTATATTTTTTCATCAATCAACTCTAAGGAACATACATTGAAAAACTTAACCCATTTTGAATAGTTGCTGAGATAATGGGCCAAACTTTTAACATGGCAAATTAGTGCAGTTCAACTCTTAAAATTACTCGACATTCATCTTCTTGGGATAAGAGAAAACTCTGGGGGAAACATCCTATTCAGGTAACTCATGCTGAGCAGTAAAATTTTGTTTTGTTGAGATGTTACAAGATTCCAAATAGTGTATTACAATTATTTAGCTGCATTATCAATTTCAGCCGCAACAAGGTGTTTCAGAAAAACCCTGATTGACATTGAATTTTAAACTAATTGTTTTAAACTTCATCAAATCTCATATGTTGTACAAGTTTTTTGTGTGGTGGAAATATGATTTTAATGTTGTACTTTTAAATATGTGCTTTCTTATTGGAAATACTGGTGCAGAAGAGTTTTTTTTTTTTCTTTCTAGGTTGCAATTGTTCATAGGATGGTCTATATATAGATATGTAAAAATGGGGTTGATAAATTATAAGAGTAAGAATTCCAAAGCTATGACATAGTGAGCTGCTTTTAAAAGATTTGATGCTGTATTGCATTCTTCGAATCTCCTTTTACTTACAAGGAAGTACTAAGACAACTTCTGCAAATGTAATTTCAATTAATGTGAAGTGGATAACAAGACTAATATTTAAACAGTGTTTAACTACATTTCTTTTAAAACAATATTCTTTATTATGTTTTACAAATATTGTTCATATTTCAAGGATGACCAAAGTTTTTTGTTTAATGTAATTTAACCTACAATGAATGAATGAAATGGGTGAAATAGTGGTCAAATATGCCTGGGGTTCATAGAGCATAAAGTTACCTGGTCCTCATTCTCAGGGTTATGACCCTGGCAGAAAGCTTATCTAGGCATCTGGCCCTAACCAAGATTTGATCTCGAGGCCTCTTAAATGTAAGGTGGATACAGTACCCCCATATCACAGAAGTGTTTCATGACCATCTTGATCTTACTGAGTTGTTTAGTGTTGTGGTGTGTTACAACTTAATAAGCAATACCAGAAAGTTATTCAGTTGTAAACTATGTAAAAGAAAAGTGAAACTGCAACTAAAGACTTTTTAGTGAGCACGAGTGTAGTTGCTTCGCAAAATGCACCCCCTCCATACATATAATAACTGCCATGAAGCCCTGTAACAACCCTGATTTTTAAGGAAATGATAGTCTCATGTTGTGAGTGGAGTAGTAGTTTCCAAAGTTCACTTGTTTTATAGAGACAAAGTTGTTTTAGAAACAGATGGTGATGTTAAGAATTTGCAACTCTGCAGAAAGGACCGAGAATGGGATCCTCAGTTGTAAAATGATTATAAGAGTTCCTCAGAAAGGAAGGGGCTGAACTGCACAGATGTGGACTAGACAGACTCTTACTTTAGTTGTAACAAATCAGCAGTCAGGATTGGAAAATCTAGCTCCAGGGATATTCTGACATCAGTTTTATTACCGGAGCAGCCTTGTATGTGCTACAGTATAAAAGAGAAAATACAAATCCTGGATTTGTCATCAATGTCAATGGGTTAGGTCTTTATAATAGTGAAAACTGTTCAAGGCAGAAGTGATGTTCCTGTATTTTTTCCCATTTGGATAAGCTTCCATATTCTGATATTGCAGATTTTTCTTCACTTGTTCATAAGGTTTAAAATTAATCGTAAACACCAAACTAGTAAAATAATATTGTAGGAGCTTAGAGACTAGGTCGAGAAGCTACAGTTGAAGATAAAAGCAATGGCGTTTGAAACATGTCCTGTTTAAAAAAAAAAACAGTAAGTGAAGAAATAAGTGTCTACACCTCGACTCATAAATTTAAATCAAACTAGTAGTTACAATTTCAAGCATTCTATTAGAACCACTGACTTATATATTTAGTATAAAGCCACCTTCACAATAAGATGCAAGTGCAGACATAACGCAGCATAAGTGCAAGCGCAAGGGATGCAACCATAAGTGATACAGGTTTCCAGATCTGTAAATTGCATACACACAGATATCTTCCAAGCACCTCACAAGTTCCAAGTTGAATAACATAAACCAGCAATACCATATAAGAAAATTCACTCAATATTCTACAAATAAATAGGTTATAAAAATTTGAGCCACTCTCCATGGTGTAATGGTTACTATGCTAAATTTATATTCCCAAGGTTACGGGTTCAAACCCAGTGGAGGACGATGGAATTTTTTCGGGAGTACCTTTAGAAGGGAAGCAAAGACGTTGGTCATATGTCATAGATTTACAGCACGTAAAAGAACCTGAAGCCTGATAAAGAGGCCTCTGAGCAAAATTAAGTGGTCTTTCACACCCAGTATAGAATGGAACCCTGCGAACCATAGCAGTTAAAGAGTGTCCATAAATAGAACTCCATTTCCATTATAAAAACTATGACGCCCATGTCAGTGACATCACAATAATTGTTTATTCGAAAAACTGAAAATAATGCAAGCATACAGACTGCGGAAAGTGGTAAAGATGCACATTTAATGAACTGTGAATTATTTCATTGCACCTTACTGTGTATGAGAGACTAGAATCTAAGTGTAGATGGTGGGTACATCCATTAGATCAAAGGAGGTTACGCAAGGTGACTGCCATAACCTCTTGCGGGAAATATAGATAGTGCAGCAAAGTTAAATAGAAGAATGTATGCCTAGCTCTGTAAAATCTTGCAGTGCAATTGTCTGTTGTTGAGCAGCAGGCAATGCATAGATAAACAAAGGAATGCAGAATTGTTTCTCTGTGCATACACCACAAGGATAAGGTTTGGAGTTTGAAAACTCCTTGTTGCATTGAATGTTGTGTACATATGTGAAAATGCTTACATTGAATAACATGGGTGCAAATTTTTGTGCCTTGTTTAATATACATTCATTATATTAATGATATATCCATTAAATCAAAAGAGGATTGGCAGAAAACTGCCATAACCTCTTGAGGGAAATGAGAGATGGCACAGCATGGCTAAATAGAGGAGCCAGTAGGCCCTGTAAAATCATGCAGTGCAATCGCCTATTGTTGAACAGTACGCAATGCACAATTCTGTATCCGTGTACACAACGCAAGGATAGTGTTTAAAGTTTGCAAACTCTTCCTTTCATTACATGTTGCGTGAGCATGTGAATGCTTACATTGAATAATAACATGGGTGCAAAATCTTGTGCTTAAGCTGCATTTGCACTTACATCTCATTGTGAATGGAGCACAATATTGATTACAACAATTGTACAGTGTTCAATTTTACACTAAACATATTAGTCTCCTTGTCCTTTACACTAATGCTTGCATCACAATGCTAAATTAAAAATCTTAACACTACACACCATCTTGAGTCTCCTGTCCTTTCGCATGTTATTTTTCTTGGGGCTTCATATGTCTGTCCGCTTCAACTGCTTTGCGTCATACATTTGCAACCCCTTTCTTTCACCCTGATGCAGTCTCCACTCAAGTAGGTGCAGCTACAAACACTTCTTGTTTAACGTGATCTACATTGACAGTTTATTCAGAAGTGCAATTTGTCCCTAAATAAAATAAATATAACATTTGCATTGTCTTCAGAAGTGCAGCATATCGCAGAGCAAATGCATTTTAATGCTGCATATTTCTTTATTAGACATTTGCCTGTTTCCATTTCCACATTGAGCAGTTTTTGTATTCAGGAAATATTCCTCAGGAAGTACCTATACAGGTGATTCAAAAATATTTTTACAAAGTTTTGGGACAGGTTTCGTACATCAAAACAAGAAAAAAATGCTCATATAAATACTTGTCTCAAAAACCTTTGTTCTCAATTTATTGAGGTTCAAAATGCTATTAATCAAAACATTTTAAAGTGAAACTTTATTCTATTTTTGACATCATCTTGTTAGTAGGTGTTCCATACAAACACGACTTATAGAAAATTATTGAAATGTCCTCATCTGGCATCTAGACACAGACGTATTCGCCGAAGCAGGATAAAATGGGTCAAAGCTTTCTATGAAGAGTGCATAAATAAATGAAGTTATTAGTTGGACCTGGAAATTTATTGAAGATGACTTTCATTAATAAATTGATAACGTGAAAACGAGCATTTTAGAGCTTATGTTTGTATGAACATATTTTCTTATTTCAATGCCAGGGGAATCCATCTCCAAACGTTGTAAAAGTATTTTTGAATTACTCAGTATATGATTCCACCAGGATCAAAACTTTTTTCTGAAATAGTTAGGAATCCAGCTTATGTAGTGTTTAATTGAAATGGATTTCATTGTATTCAATAGTAAAATAATGATTCTGCTAGTGGCTAGTTGGTAGAGTGCCTAACATCAGCATTTTAGCTGGGCTGATGACTGAATATAGCTACATTATTTCCAGAATTGGGGAGGTAACTTACATTTCTGCTAATACCAGGGATGTTTTGTCCATTATTATAAATATTGTACTGTTTACTAATTTACGGTTTTAATTAACTTCTGAAGGTCAGAATGCAGGCATAATTACAAATGACTGGAGGTGAGAAACTCATTACCTACTCAGCATTTGTGTGTAGATCTAATGCTTTACAGAATCATCAGATTTCAGCAGTGTGTAAGGATGATACTTATATATAAGAGAGATTCCCAGGCTCAAGTTGAAGCTGTATATGTGCATGTTTGAGTAGTTCTAGTTAGTTAATTCCTTAAACTCCTAAGTGGAGCATAGAACATTGTTACGATGTTGTCTTGATCGCATTTAAATTTCTAGTTTGTAAGTTCTGCATTATGGTCATGGTGACGTTGTAAGTTCTGCATTATGGTCATGGTGACGAGAGATCAGTACTGTAGGACGAAATCACGACTTGCTGAAGCAAAATAGAATTCTGCCCAGAAACCTTCTTCTTTCAAGGCATCGGGTTCTTTTACATGCAAATAAACATTCCTGGTACTAGCAGTTTTACTTACCTTCCAAAGGAAGCCATGGTTTGAATCTGCAATCTTGGCTTTTAGAGGTTAGCATGCTACCACGGTGATTTGTAGTTCAGATTTTCTTTTATTTATTAATTTTTTTAATGATATGAGAAGATAGCATAAAAATGATCACTGACAATAGTGCTATTTGACTCAAAAAAAGAAAAACTGTATAGAAGCTGCTGTCAATTCTGTTTTATAAATTGTTAAACAACTTGTTTATGGTTGTTACATTAAGTAAATCAACTACAATTATGGTTTTTTCTCTTTCGTTTCTCTCTGTGTGAAAATATATTATGAACATCTTCATCTTATTCTTGTGTCACTATTTTGAGAGAGGGGAAAGGGTAAAGGTAGGAAACCAGTTGCCCATGCCCAAGTCACCAGTGGAGCCACACAAGATTCTTATCTCCTTTCACTATCTCATAAAGATTTTGATAACAGTATACTTTGTTGTATACACTTATGTACTGTCTATGTACAATAATTGGAATATTGGCACCTATTTTATAATATAAATAAATACTCTGCAGCAAGCTAGGTGGATTAATAACTCAAATGAACAAATAATTGATTAATGTCTAGATTCACAGGTGTTCCATGTTGTTACCGATACCACTGCTTTAATATTAAGTTTACTTCCATTGAAATAGGTGTGTCAATCAAACTTTATCTCACAAGAAATCTAATATATAGACCCCCTTTTCTTTTAATCATAAATGGGTCTAAGTTGTAAGCTTATCATTAGCTGAATCGTGTCATATATCAAGTTTCATTATAAAATTGAGTCCATTACTATAATTACAGTACTAAAGCACACCTCATGCTTAAAGGACAATCCAAATTATTGCCACGTGTACTGTACAGATTACATATGTTAAACTGTGACCAATCTACCAATTCAGTCCTCTTGAGAATGATGCATCACCTAGTAATGATATTATAAGGCATCTATAAAATGATAGTCTTTAATTGGATAGGGTATTACATGTGACAAAATTGCTGTCAGGTGGAATGTTTAAACGGCAAAGAATAAATGAATAACAGCACTGATTTGCACCATTCCATTGTATTGTGTTAACCTATTAATAGCATGTAGTTGTTTCCCGTACCCTTTTTGGTACCCTTTTTGCTTTGGTGATCCAAAACTGTCCGAACTGGCTGCGTGGTGATTTTCCTGTCTGCGCCCTTGGTGCTTGTCACCTGATATCCTAGAAAGGTGTGGATGAAACCATGTTATATTTTTAAAACTACTTTTAAAGACTTAACTTACCAATTTTGTTAAAGGAGATGCTGAATCTGGCCACCCCCGTTGTCCATATATTTTTGGCACCTCTTTAGGAAATAATCCATCACTCGCTGTGGTTCATGTTGAGAAAGGCAATTTCCTGTCAGATATTCTGTTTTAATTCTTCCAGAGTGTGTGAGTACACATTATGCCTTAAGTTACCACAGAGATAGAAATCGCAGCGTTAAATTGGGCAAGAAGGGGGCCACAAATCTCCACTAATAATTCTGTCCTGAAACACACTTTCAGTTGTCATCGAAAGATTGGCTGTATGAGCTGTTGCAGAGTTTTGTTGAAAAAAGGCAAAATCATGCTCCTTATCTGTTAATTCTCTAAAATAAATGGGGGGGGGGCAAAATTATATTTATGTATGTAAGGGCATCAAGTGTTCACTTGAAAAAATTTGGGCTTATAATTCTTTCTCAGCTAATGGCACACCATACACCAATTTTTTCGTCATCAAGGGGTATTTCATGAACAATATTAGGTTTTTCAGAGCTCCAATAACGATTTTGTGTACACACATATCCATGAAGGTGAAACCAAGCCTCGTCTGTGGGTCAATTATGCCATTGTATACACTATTGAGAGTCCACTCACAAAATGTGTTAACGTATACAAATCGTAAATAAATACACACTGTGCAGTAGAAAACGAATGCTGAGTCATAATACACTTTGTGACTAAGTACAGGACAAAATAATAAAGCACACTGGTAATAACGCAGCCTCATGATATCACCATCAGCTCAATACTGCACTTCAGAGCAGAGAAAAACAAATCAGCACCCTGACCTTGTGTATGCAGCTGTGTGTTATCATTTATCCTTGTGCACAGGGGAAAAATACTGGGCAGAGGTTCGGATGCTTTTGGGTTGCATAGTATTTCAATTCCTGTTTCTGAACACTTAGTAGCCTTAGCTGTCTCTTTTATTGCCTTACTAACACTCATTTTACTTGAATAATCTAACAGATTCATTATTATTTTGCATTTTTCTTAGTTTACCAATATTTCATCGCTTGCTTGCTTCTCCTTCCATAATTATAAATATTTATGTAAAATATAAAATAAATAACTTGCATAACACTTCATTGTGTTCCAAACACTATTACCACTTCCTTACAAACTTGTGTAACCTATACCGCTGTATACTATTTGCCTTCTGCCTCATGCCTATGAGTTGAATAAATGGAACTGTTTCCAACTTCTGACAAAATTTTCTCTTGCATAATTCCCATTGTAAAAACAGCAAAAAAGTTTCTTAGTACCTGAGTTTTTTACTGCATAGTTATAAATTTTTTTAAAAATCTTTCTTTAAAAAATTACAATGCTCTTCTTATTAATGATAGAATAAATAAATGAAGCTTTATTTATGGACACTCTTTAATGATGTGGTTCTCAGTGTCCCATTCTATATAAAGCATGGAAGATCCCTTAATTTTGCTCAGAGGCCTCTTCATCAGACTTGAGGTTTTTTTTATGTGCTGTAAATCTATGATATGGACCAACGGCTTTACCTCTCTTCTGAAGGAAGCCATGCCAAGGATTTTTACGCCCAAAAAAATTCATCATACTCCTCTGGGTTTGAACCTGTGGCCTTGGGTATAAGAATATTAAAGATAGAGAAATCATCCTGGGCAGGTAAGACTGACTTTATTCCTTTGTGGAACATAAGGCATCAGATAAAGGTCTTCCATCTTCCTCTATAACTAGCTAGCCACTTTACCTCCCTCCAGCTATTGCCACTTTTCTTAATCTCCTCCTCTATGGTTCTTCTCCATGTCTTTTCCTTGCTTCATGTGTCCTTTTCAATAGCACCTTCTGCTTTCCTGAGCGTGTGGCCTATCCAGTTCCATTTTTTCTTTTTTGTTTGCATCTTTATTTCAGCTTGATCGTGCCCATAGTTCATTTATCACAATATCCTGCCAACATATCCCCAGAATTTTTCTCAAGCAATTATTTACAAAAGTTTGTAATTTCTTGTTATTTGTTCTGTTACTTTCCATGTTTCAGAGCTACATTTGTATTGAAGAGATGTATTTTCGCTTTCCTTATTATATTTGCCTATTGGATTTGTCTCTTTACATCTTCATTTACTGTCTTGGTAACAACACTACTAAAATAAATAAACGAACCTACCTCTTCTATGCCTTTATCATCCAGCTTAAATTTTTACTTTCTCTACATGTACTATGTACATAGTGTATACAGAAGGTATTGTATTGCACCCTAAATTTTGATACCAAGATTTCACCGGAAATTAATGTTTTGGGTCCCCCTGAATCCCAAAAAAAAAAAAAAAAACATTTTTAGAAAAATGCCATCTGTGTGTGTGTGTCAGTGGGCAGCATAGCTCAAAACAAAAGGCCTTTAAATGCCAAACTTGGTATTTAAGCTTGTTACCTTCCACGGATGCGATACAAAGATTGTCAAGAAAATCCCCCCATCCCCAAACTACCCTTTAAGTGGATAAATTTTTGAAAATTTTTATTTTCTCAAAAATGGCTCTAACAATTTTGATTAAAATATTGTATATTAAAGATGTTTACATGACAAATGAAATGTATATCTTCAGTTTTCTGGGAAAGGCCTCTGAAGACATCTTTTTCTGGATGATTTTGCGGAATTTTGCATAACTGATAAATTGTAAGAGATAGACAATAACTTCACAAAAAAAATGTAGACCTCGTTAAAACATACAATTTATGTTATATGTATGCATTTTTAGTGGAGTTGGCCGTTTTTGAGATATTCCTTCTTATTAGTTTCAGCTTTAAAATACTTATACTTTTCTCATATGGAATGTGTCAACTCCTGTCCATACAAAGGAACTTCAATCATAGCAACCAGCTTTTGACTATCACTTTAGCTTATGGTATTACCTTATTTCCCTTCTACTTGCATGGCAGCAAGTAATAGGATGGTTTTTGCTATTTTTTCTCGATTAGCCTGAAGTAAATAGAAGAATAAGCTTTTTAACAATAATTTGTTTCCAGAGGTGTAGAGAAAGTAATGTGAATGGAACACGTCAGATTTTTTATTTTGTTGGGGACTACCATTTATTCTCATTTCTTTTGTTTTCTTGGAATTTATTTTTAATCCAACTTTCTTTACTTCCTCTTGTAAGTTCATTAATTTTGTTTCCATATCCCTGAACCTTTGTGCTAACAGGCAAATGTCATCTGCAAAGTCAAGATCCTCCAGATGATTCCTCAATCCCCAATGCAGGCCTCTTCTTCTTCCTCTGATGATCTTCATTACTCTATCCAAAACCATCACAAATACAATTGGTGAAAGAATGCACCCTTGTCTAACTCCCAGGGCAGGTAAAAAACACATTTTATTGCCTTCTACCCTTTAGATTATTAGTTCCAATAACATGTTTAATGTAGAAATTTAGGCCTACAGACATATAGAGACACTAAAAATGATATAATCTAATAGAGAAAAATATTCTGTATAGGATAATATGTTGAAAGCTGAAAATTGTAACCATTAAATTCTTACACTATGATATTAGCAACTAGGCACCACTGCAAGAGCTATTAGCAATTAATGATTTTCCTGCCAACCTACACTCTTTTATCACTTTTCAGTAGGTCATCACATGTCTTTAGAGAAAGTCTTTTTCTTCTAAAATCTATAACCCATTGGTAAATAGAGAATTGGGAAGGGTAAAAATCCCCAAATGGCACTTATGACATTCAAATACATTCATCCCCTATCCTACTTTAAAAGTCACAGAAAACCACACCAGAAATCCAATCTAGCATCTAACATAGCAACACTGACTATAGAGGGTCACTAGCTAAGTTTAAAAATACACAGAAACTTCATGCAATCAGAATCAGCATTCACCAAACTGTACACACTTTTTATTCTCTCGTGCCTCTTTTGAAACTATCCCTGCCACTGATTTTCATTAAGCCTAAAAGCTCACCTTCATACACTACTATTGCTTCTTCAGGGCTTGAAAGCCTCTTTCTTTCATGCACACAATTTTTCACATTGGGAAATAAAAATAGTCATATGGAGCAAAATCAGATCTGAAGGGGGGGGGGGGTATGAATCATTGGACCAGAAACAGGATAGTTGCATTGGTTGTGTGCAGAGGCATTGCCATAGTGGAGTAGAATTCCTGGCAATCACATTTTTTACTGAATTGACAAAGCTTTTCCAAAACTTAACAGTAAGCAAAATGTCATAGTAACTGTTCTTTGTTCCAAAAAAAGAATGATACCCACCTGACAAGATGTACAGAAGAAAGTTGCCACCAATTTTCTTTCCAATGATGCATGGTTGCTTCACTTTGTTTGGAAAAATCCACCCAGCCGAGTGATGCTTAGTTGCTATGTCAAACTGGTAAATCTGAGTTTCATCACCAGTGACATTGTCAGAGATCTGCCAATAATTGTTTCGGTCAAATCTGAGCAGCATTTCTTTACACTATTTACACTTAAATTGTGGTGCACCAAAGCTGGGAAAGCCTGTCAATTCTTAATATTGGATGTCTGAAAAGAGTCGCCGCAGTGAACTTGGGACAGTGTAACTCGTTACGTGAAACCAGGTCTGTACGCAATACTCCAAAAAGCAAGAGGCCTAAGCTTTTAACAGAGGCTAAACTGGACAAAGCTCCACTAAATGTATGTGGAAATCAGCACAGGAAACAACTGTTTCTGTGCAGCCAGCATAGAGGTGTTAGCAAGGAAATGAAATTGCATCCCTATAAATATAAGGTACCTTAAAACAAAATGAAACTAAAGGAAGAAACCACAAATTAGGTATACACAAGTACATGGGAAACCCACAGGAACGAGGAAAGCATTTCTAACATCTTCTATGTTAGTGGTAATATTCTCAGTTCAGCTCATCTTCATTCCCAACAATAATTAGTGGAATCCATTGTCAACTGAAAGCTCATGAGTGAATGTGCTAGTGCATTCCACCTTACTGCAGACACACATTTAAGATAGCTGTTACTTGTATACAGCACAGTTCTTTGTGGGTGTGCTGCACTTGAGCATGTACAACAAAAATAAGCAATGCAATTAGAACCATGAATCCATAATCATATCTGCAAAATATTCCAATAGTAGAATGAATGCACTTGGAATGCAGCCATAAAGTTTGTCCTCATAAAGCTTTTTGTGCTATACCCTTTTCTTTTCTTTATTTCGCAAAATAGAAAATTTTCTAAAGGTATGCTTGTTAAAAAGCTTTTAGTGTATCTTTTATGGTTGCCATTTAATGCACTTTGTTTTATAGTTTTTGTTATTTTATATATTGCACTCTTATTTATTTACTGTAAACTACTACCAACTAATTGTTGGACTTTTAAAAGCTAAGTATATGATGCCATCAATAAGTAAAGTGTTATGGACATAGGGTTGTCATCTATAAAGGTCATTAAATTATAAGGTAACCCCTCTCCTCTGTGTGAGAGAACCAAGTCACCAGGAAAGTGGTGCCGGCAAAGGTGCACTAGAGTCCTTACCATAAATAAATACTGAAAATATTGACCATCTGCTCGCAAACAGACAATATAACAAGTTAAAATGTTCTCGCTCAGCAGCAGAAATCCCTGTGTAATCTACAGAAACTTAGCGATAATATAATGCAAGTGGTTTACATACAAATACAATTTTTTTTATTTTTAATATTAAGAGTATACCAGACATATTCTTCTGACTTTCACATTTCAATAGGTCCTTATTTTTCAAACTCATTTTCAATATATTTCAAAATAGGTTATTCTACTATAGATATATTTTCTTATTTTGCTGCAATAATAAGATTGCTTTAATCCATAATACTATTTTGCTTATCAGACTACTGAGCACTCGTGAATACAGATATCTCCTCCACATTAGCGCAAAGCCAGGAATACAAATTAAAACTGCTATTTTCAATAATTCTGAAAACCGCCCAGAGATATTTGCATTAAATGCTTATTTTTGTAACCATAAATTTTCTCTTCTAATTTTTTCTGCACATACAAATTTGATATTGAACATTTTTAGAAAATCAAATAAAGATTAGTTTTAAGAAATTTAAAGATTTTTATTGTTTTTAAAAATATTCCCCTTTAGTATCAATACATTTCTGTATTCGATGAAACCACTCCTTAACCATTTAATGATTAATGAAAACCTTTAACGACTTTTCTTCTAATTTTTTGTTACACTAACCTTCAACAATAAAATTGGACTAGTTTTAGCTTAGTGTTTTTAATAAGAAAGAGCAAAATCCATGCAACTACAGTCAAATGTAGCCCCATCAGCCTCCAAGTGTGCCAAGACACCGGTTATTTTACTTGGGTCCTCCCCTTCCTTTGCCACAGGCACATTTGACTGTAGGTGCTGGGACTTGAACTCGCGATGTTCCCCTTTGAATGGATGGCCAGTCCACTTTGTTTCGCACTAACATCATGACTATTCAAGTCACTTCAGTTGTGCCAGTGAAAGGGATGTAAATACCAGTTTTTGAATTAGAGGAACAACAACATATGTAGCAAAATAATTCATGCAGTAAAGGATTAATGTAATAAGCCACTCTTCCTAAGGCACTTAAGAAACTAGGTTTTTATTATGTTGCACTGCTTCATCTGATTTCAAAACAGCTATTCCACATATTTTATGTTTAATTTTTGGAAATAAGGAATCACAAGGTGTTGTGTCAGAGATGTATGGTAGAAGGTCCATAGACTGAACTTAAAGCTTCTAGACTCACATGTTAGTTTTACTGCAAGCGGCAGAGCATTGTTATGATGAATTTTTTTTTTTCATTGGGCATTTTACATGACCTTTTTAAAAACTTTGATAAACAGACATTTGTGTACCAATTAGCAGTAATTGTAAGTCTATCTTCTAATGTAATAGAAACAAAATGATCCTTTTTAGGGAAAAAAACCAAAAACCAACCATCTTCTTAATAGCAGTGCGAATTCAGCGAAATTTGGTAGTTTTAAGTGCTGTTTTAAAGACCATTGAGCCGGTTGACTTTTCTTTTCGCGACCATGATAAATCTAAGAGTTATTATTAGTAGTAATATTTCAAATCAAATATAAAGTGCCACCTTGGAACTTTTTGGAGTTTTTCTGCACCAATGCGTTGTTGTTTTTCATTGTCATTCAGTTTATGAAATCTGTCGATGACAAAAAAATTTCTCAAGTTGTATGGTGAAATGTTTTGAATTTGACTCATACTGATGCCCAATGTTACTCAAATTCACAAGATGGCCATGATCTATCATTGCTCAAATAGCGGCAATGTTTTCATCAGTAATAGCCGTTCTTGGGCATCCTTCACAAAATTCCTTAAGAAAAAAGCCTATCTCTTTTGAATTCATTGTACCAGTTATAAATTTTTGCTTTAGATGTGACTTTTTTGCTAAATGCATTGCTAAGCCAATCTCCATACTGTTCAGGTATTGATGACAATTTGTAGGCATAGCCCAGATATATTCTCTAATCAAATTAACTTTAGAAAATGATCACTTATTTCTTTAAATAATGATAATTAAACTATTAGAGTAAATCAAATAAATTACATATCAATCAATTCAGAAAACAGTAGAAAGTAGCTGTCAGGTATAAATAGATTTCATTTGTTTTTAGGATTATGATGTTCTAAAATTGTTTACTTTTGCCTTCATACATTACTAGCCAAAGTAAAGAATTATAAATCTGGTATCCTATTCTACAAATAAATTCTATACTTTCCCACAGAGTGCTTATTTAAAATCATTCACTTAAAGTTTATCTCACTACACATGATAAAACAGTCAGTCATAGCTACTAATATGGCTGAATGCTGCAAACCAGTGCATGCTAGTAACATGATTGGTTAATTACTATGTATATAGTATATAGAGAAGGTATTGTATTCCACCTAAAAATTTGATACTGAGATTTCACTGGAAATAGATGTACCGCCTGTATCCAAAAAAAAAGTATTTTTAGAAAAAGGTCTATGTGTGTTTATGAACTTAACTCAAAAACTAAAAGACAGTAAAATACCAAACATGGTATATAAGTTTATTATCTTCCAAAGATGCGACATAGATTTTGAGGAAAATCCCATCCCCCCACCCCAAACTACCCTTTACATAGAAAAATTTTCAAAAATGCTTATTTTCTTAAAAATGGCTCGAACAATTTTGATTAAAATGCCATATATTAAAGATATTTACACAAAAAATAAAATGTATATCTTGAATTTTATGGGAACAGCCTCTGAAGACCTCTTTATTCTGGATGAATTTTGCTGGATTTTGCATAACTAGTAAACTATAAGAGATAGACAAAACTTACTACACAAAATATATAGATCTCGTTGAAACACACAATGTATTTTCATGGAGGTGACCATTTTTGTGATATTCCTTGTTATTGGTTTTAGTTTTAAAATACTTAAAAACTTTTCACATACAGGAATTCATCAACTCCTGGTAATGCAAAGAAACTGATTTCATCCACATGGCAACCAGCTTTTATAAGATTTGACTATCGTTTTAGCCTAGTGTATCCCATTATTTCCCTTCTACCTACAAGAAAGCATTTCTGCTAATGTTTAGCATGAAGTAGAAGAATAAGCTTTTTAACAATAATTTTTTACAAAGATGTAGAGAAAGTCATGTGAATGGAACCATCAGATTTTTCTTGTTCAAGTGTCATTCTACTTTTTGTTAGAAAGGAAGTGATAATGGTGGTTGCATTTAACCCCTTAATTTTGGTTTTATTTTGCTACTGAAGCTCTTAATTTCTAAATAGGCATTCTTTTTCCTTACAAGGCACTACATTTGAAGTGATTAAAATAGCTGTGGTCGTTAAAGCAAGATAGCTATCCAAAACATCACAAGTTCAAATCCTGGTGGCTGCAGGCAAATGTGCGTGTGGTAAAAGGGAGGCCTAATACTTGTGTTTTATTGTTGAAATATGAAAAAAGAAAGAAAGAAGAAAAAAGTCTGATGTGTTTCATTCATATGACTTTCTCTACACTGCTGTAACAACTTATTGTTAAACAGCTTATTCTTCTAGTTACTTTATAATAATTGAGATAAACATTAGCACAAATTGTCTTTAATTACTTGCTTTCTTGTAAGGAAAAGGAAAATAAGGGAAAACAAAATTAAATCTTTTAAATGCTGGTTGCCATGTGGTTGAAACTGTTTCTATAAATGGCCAGGAGCTTAAAAGTATTTTAAATCTGCAACAAATAGCAAGGAATATCTCAAGAATGGTCAACTCCAGGAAAAAAACATATATGACATGAATTGTGTGATTTAACGAGATATACATTTTTGTGTTGCAAGTTTTTGTCTATCGCTTATAGTTTTCCAGTTATGCAATATTCAGTAAAATTCATCCAGAATAGCAAGTCTTTAGAGGCTATTTCCAGAAAATTCAAGATACACATTTTATTTTCCATTTAAATATCTTTAATATACAATATTTTAATCAAAATTGTTGGAGCCATTTTTAAGAAAATCAACATTTTCAGTTTTTTTCATGTAAAGGGTACTTTGGGGTATCGCATCACTGTAAGATACTAAATTTAAATATCAAGTTTTGTATTTTGCCACTTTTCATTTTTGAGTTATCGTGTTCACAGACACATGGAAAAACACAACTACAAAATAATATACTGTAAGAAATAACTACCATATCCCAAGAAGAATTGTAACATGTCTTTAATAATCTGCTAAAATGCTGCGATGACTATCTTTGAGCACAAGGAAGAACATTTCCAACATCTACTTTGAAAAAATAAGCAATGTAAGGGACATTCAATATTGTAATTTGTAAAATAATAATGGTTCTAGTTCACCTATCATTCATCCTATTTGTTTCAATGCATAAGCAGCGCGCATGGGGAAAAAGTGTTAGGTGGAAAGCAGCGCGCACCTACAACCTTATTGCCGTTAAAATCGTGGCTGCTTATTCTGATGATTCTATATTAACCGTTTATAATACAACAAAATTAATACAGCATTGTAAGATAGCAGGAAGAGAGGATGGTACATGTTGTATGTGAGTAACATTTGATAACAGCTCACAGGGAACCTTGGCTGCTGTGTCCCCCATCTCTGTCCACTACAGATATCATGGATGGGGTGCTATATTGGAGGGTAACACATGGTCAGCTCCTCGAGCCCCCCCAGCTGATTAATGCGGGCCTCATTATCTGGAGCCGCTACTTCCATCACAGTAGCTCAGCCTTTCGAGGCTGAGTACACCTCGGGCCAGGTCTCCCAGTGGGGGGAAAAAGTCTCCATGCCGGTACTGGGGATCAAACCCAGGTCTCCTGCTTGTAAGCAGCTGCGCTACCACCACGCTGAGACGACCAAGACATTTGATAACAGAATCAACTCAAAGCACAAGAAATGTTACAATGAATTGTGCATAAAATTCTTTCCTTAATAATTTTCATGCAATAATGGATAAATGTATGTGTAAACTTTGTGGACTAAAGTGTGATAAATATTGCACTAAGAGTTCTAAACCAGAGGTAAGTGCTGAGTACTAAAGATTTGTTTCATCCTTGCACAGATAGTGATTTATATCTGTAATATGTGATTGTACATTTGGAGTTGTTCCATAGTTAAGAGCCAAATTATGGAGTGGAATGTGTGGGTCCAAACTCGATTTACATGCTAGCTAGAGTCTTTTATCATCAGGGTTGTATTATTGGTATGGAAAGAACACTGAAGTAAACTTTCAAATTTTATTATACATTTTATTTTAGTAAGATCAAATGGATGAATATCACAGGTTATTTATAAAAATATATTCAGTTTTCAATCTTCTTGTCGACAAATTGTGTAACATATCAGTTGTATGTCCAGTGATGAAATGAACAATAATATGTGTTAAATATTTCTGTTCTTGGTTATTTACCTTTAAAATGAACTTATCTTTCTTCATTTCACTTATTATGGCACATATTGTACCTTATGCTAAATGCATACATGAGGAACATTTAATGTAGTTAGTACATCATTATATTGTCATGGTGGGTTTTCTGATATTATTTCCCTTCTTACAGTGCCTCACCTTTAATAGAATAACTTATATACTTTCATGATCATTCAATATTTATTATTACCATAATTGTAATTTCAGTAGGTTATATAATTCTATCACATCATCATTCAATGATGATACGGTGGATTGCAGAGTTTAAAATGGGACGTGTGAGCACTAGTGATGAGCCATGCTCTGGATGCCCTGTAGAAGTGGCAACTCCAGAGAGATCATTGAAAAAAATTCATTGTTTAATACTGGAAGACCACAGATTAAAGTTGTTTGAGATAGCAGAGGCTGTAAACATATCAAAAGAATGTGCAGTTAATATTTTAAGTAATGTTTTGGGCTTTCACAAGGTCTGTGCAAGATGGGTGCCGGGTTTGTTGACACCTGATCAAAATTTGCAAAGAAACACTGTTTCTGTGAAGAATGTGGAGCTCTACCATAAAAATCTCAGTGAATTTTTGAGATGGCTTATTACCATGGATGAAACTTGGATACATCACTACACTCCAGAAAATAAACCATGGTCAAAACAGCGGATTGCACCAGTGAACCAACTCTAAAAAAGACAAAGTCAATTTTGTCAGCTAACAAGGTTTTCTGGATGCACAGGGAATTATTTTTATTGATTACTTGGAAAAAGGTAAAAGTATCACTGGTGACTATGCAAGCTTACTGCAACGTTTGAGTGATGAGGTGAAAAGAAAAAGACCTCATTTGGCAAAACAAAAAATCTTTTTTCATCAGGACAATGCTCTGGCCCAATGCAATGGGAAAAATCTGATGTGTTCCATTCACATGACTTTCTCTACATCTCCGCAATAAATTATTGTTAAAAAACTTAAGCTTCTATTTACTTCATGCTAATTGAGAAAACATTAGCAGAAATAGTATTGTTACTTGCTTCCTTGTAAGTAGAAGCGAAATAAGGGGTTACCATAGATTAAAGTCATAGTCAAAAGCTGGTTGCTATGTGACTGAAGTTCCTTTGTTTGTATGGACAGGAGTTGACAAATTCTTGTATGAGAAAAGTATGTTTTTCAAAGCTGAAACTAAAAACAAGGAATATATTTAAAACGATCAACTCCACGAAAAAATTGTATATAATGTAAATTGTGTGTTTTAATGTGCTCTACGTTTTCTGTGTGGTAAGTTTTTGTCCATCTCTTATGGTTTAGCAGTTATTCAAAAATCTGTAAAATTCATCCAGAATAAAGAAGTCTTCAGAGGCTATTCCCAGAAAATACAAGATATACATTTTATTTATTAAGTAAATATCTTAAATATACAAGATTTTAATCAAAATCGTTAAAGCCATTTTTAAGAAAATCAAAAATTTCGAAATTTTTTCCATGAAAAAGGTAGTTGGGGGTGGGCGGATTTTCTTGAAAATCTTCATATCACATCCTTGGAAGATACCAAACTTAAATACTAAGTTTGGTTTTTAACGATCTTTTTGTTTTTGAGCTATGCTGCCCACAGACACATACACGGTCATTTTTCTAAAAATGCTTTTTTTTTTTCTTGGATTCAGGGGGTCTCAAAACATAAATTTCTGGTGAAATCTTGGTATCAAATTTTTGGGTGCAATACAATACCTTCTCTATACACTAAGTACATAGTACGTTTATGAAAGTAAAAATGTGTGAATTAGCGCTTGAATTACTCGAAGATCCACCTTATTTGCCAGATATAGCACCCAGTGTTTACCACCTGTTCCCAAACCTCAAAAAATGTCTTGAAGGATGAAGATTTTACAGCAACAAGTCATTAATGTGGTAAACAGCTATTTTGAGGACCTTGATAAATCACACTACAAAGATAGTTTAATTAAATCAGAACACCTATATGACAAATGTATTAGCCTTTCTGGAGAGAAATAAAGCAAAAAAAAAAAAGTTTTTCTTTTTAAATGCTGTTTTCATTGAGATGTCTGGGACTTATCAGCCGACCCTCATATAGATGCCAAAATTTATTCGTCACAATATTACTATACGTACCACAGATCATTGCTATAAAAAATTATTTCCAAAGGAATTTAAAAACAATGGTGGAAAACAGAGGATTTCACAAAGAGAGGAAAATAAAAAAAAAATAAAAAAAATATATCGTGGAATAATACACAAAAATATTTTTAAAAACATACTGCATTATAAGTTGGGTATAATTATAATCAAATTAAAATGAATTAACAAAAAAATAAATAATATAACATCGTACTAACACAATATCTTATATACTGCTTATAAAAATAAATATCCAAATTGATTTTGGAGCAGCATTTATATTGGTTAAAATGATAGCGTATACCTCTCTCCTTTTTTTTCTCTTTTTTCTCTTTCTCCTTCATTCTTCTTCCCCACCACTGATGCAAGATGTAGAAAATATATGATGATTGTTAAATAATGAAAGGAATGATATGCAGAATTATTCCAAGGTGCTGCCAGCTCTGCAATAGTTTCAGAGCAAAGAAAGTAAATTGAAAACTTTGAAAGCAAGTCAAGCAAAAGCAACAGAACTACTTAGTGCCCAGCATAGGAACTTGTTAGCAGGGTGAAAATAGGAATGCATACTACAACATTTCTGACACTTAAATTATGGTTACTCTATCATTGATGGTCACATTGTCAGGGCATCCTATGTTTAAAACATGCAATTTGAAATTAATTGTTCACTGTTGTTTAAGACTTGAAGCTTTCACACGAATAATACTGACAATGACTTCACTGGCGGTCATCCATGTCAAGTTAATAAAACTGGATTCTTTTGTAACTATGAACATCTTGAAGCTCAACAGCCATATGAAGTTCCATGGCCTTCTTCAGATACAGATAAAAATATTATAAAAAAGTCTTAATTGCTCCAACAAATAAATCTATTTGTTTCTACTGATTACAAATGAAAATCTGTTCACAAATAACTTCCTTCGATGTTTCCGTAACAATTCTGCCGTATAAATCCATTTCGACATTTGCTTTAACTGTGGCTGCTTCTACTAATGCTCACTTTGCGTTTTCACTTGAAACTGAAACTCCCTGCAGGTATCATTTTCCGTTTTTATCTGTTGACCATGAGGCAGGAAACTTCAGAAGCAGGTGCAGGTATCACAGCCTCTCTTAGGTATAACCATCATAGCTTTAATGGCACACATGTCCACTAATGTAGGCGAAACAATACATGGCAACAATTGCCTATGACTTTTGAAGCTAGGCATTTCAGCCGCAGGGCATAGACCCAAACTTGAGAGATCATTAGTAAGTATGCCACAAAACTTGTCCGTCAGGCGAATGGTACTTCTCCCAGTCAGGTATTGTGCACTTGGCTAGCAGTCATGCGGCCCATCATCCAGTCACACCTGCATGGATGACAAATAAAATCTCAAATCACATTAACAATTATCAAAATAAATACAAAACTTATCTTATTACAGGAAATGTTCGAAATTCCTGGACCACAGTAACCTTGTATGGTTTGAGTTTTAAAAGTTTTGTTGCTTTCTATGCTGAAACATTTGAAATGTCAGTTTCTTGAGCCCGAAGCCTAAGAGATTTTTGAGGAGACCATTCTAACCTTTCTCTGATTTCATTTAATTTCTGCTCCATAAGCACATGCCTATTTACCTTTCTACTCGGAACATGCACCCAGGAAATGTAGTTTTATCCCTACAAGATGATGTAAACACATACGTACATTAACACTCTTTGTGGTACTGTGTACTGCATTTTGAAAGCACTTTAAGCAAAACTATACACTTATAGACATTGCTAATGTTATTCACGTGTGAACTGGACTAGAACAGAAGGAAGATTGATGTAGGATGCGCAGGCAGGGAAGGTCTCACAGGCCATCTCTTGCTGGCCAAGTCTTTTAATAAACGTACTATACATATACATATATATCTGGGTCACTGTGAACCATAAGCTGGCCAATGAGGTAACAACGATTCTCCATTGAACCACTTGAAAAGGTAAGTTAGATAGTTGTATTCAGCCTGGAGTTTTGTATCAAGACCATATGCTCTGACTTCACTAATTCAAGCAATGCAATGGAGAGAGTTAGGATTATTCTCTTGCCTAGCTTATGGCTCGTTGTGGTACAGAGTATAGGATATATAGGGTCATTAAATTATAAAGTAGCCCCTCTCGTGGCCTCTCAACATTGGGCAAGTGAACCGAGAGTTGCCGGAAAAGTTGTCCCGGTAGAGATGTACTCAAATCCTTACCTTAGAGTAAATGCTGAAGATGTTAACTTGCTCTCAAACAGGTGGCATACCTTGTAAAAATTATTTTTCTCATTCGCTGAGCTTTGCAGCAGGATCCTTGTGATTTCTTGCATGATGCTATAAATCACTAAGCTCTTGTAATGTACAAGGACCAGAATGATACATGAAATTAGAGAGGCGGTCCATGACAGAAGGATAAGTATTGATTATCAGTCTAACTAGTTGTGAGTTTTATTTTTGGGGTTCTTTGAAACAAAAAGGATATCATTCTAACCCACGTACACTACAGGAACTAAGTGATAACATCATGCAAGAAGTCACGGGTATTCCTGTTGCCAAGCTTAGCCGAGTGAGCGAGAACATTTTTACAAGATGGTGTCTGTTTCAGGATACGTTAAACATTTGGTCAATGCATTTCCAGCATTTACCATAAGGTGAGGATTTTAGTGTGTCGCAGTACAACTTTGGCAGCGATTCTCGGTTCTCTTGTGCAGTAGAGAGAACCTGCGAGAGGGGTTACTTTACAATTTAACGACCCTATATATTATAGATATATATCATGGTTTTTGGAAACTGTTCTTAAAGCAAGCCATGGAGCTGCAAATGGCCGAAAGCTTGCAGAGTTAGGAAATAATCTAATTTTATTAACCTATGAATGTCTGATTACCTACGAAGCCATTATTAGTATTCTCTGATGTATTTATTGATGGCAAATTTGAGTGATTGAGTGTGTTTTAAAACAGAATAAAATACTCCAATAAATAAAAATGAAAATAAATTTGCATAATATTTCCCATAGGTGTTAAATTAAGTAATACTTCATACAATGTAATAAAATTTTGATATGATAGTCACTCTTTCATGTCTTCAGAGAGGAAGATACAGAGACTATATGCAACTATGAGTGGTTTAATGAACAGTTTATTTCCAAGTGAAAATGTTCTAAGGAATAAAATGTAGATAATATAAGAGGATAGAAGAGTCTTATAAATCAGATGTATGTAGTAATGTGCTGCCTTCCATACATGCTTGTAGATATAAATGATAGAACAGTAGGTAAGCCTAGTGGTGAAGATGAAATGAACTTTGCGCCCCCAGGAAATGGAGGGGTTCCCTATGCTGGATGAATATGAATCACTCTGTGAGGAAGCCCCACGTTTCTTGACAAGTACAGCCACGCAGACAACTGCCATCCAGACTCAACCACCTACACGGAAAATCAAGCCAATCAAACATCCAGGTTTGAAACTGAAGACCCCAATAGCATATCAGAAAGACACAGATCCCAGTGTCATTCCTATACAGAAGGACGGAATGGGTAAGTATATCAGGGACAAATGCATGCTTGCAAATGTTTGGTGTTGTGTTAATACAAGAGGCTAATGTTTCTTCTGTTTTACACCTGCTGCTTGTCTTCTTGTGCTTATTGTTGTGTTTGCTTCACATTTGTTCTCATTTTCTTTGCCATCACTTTGTTTTGCAATGCTTTTCATTAGTCAGCACTTTTCCCATAAGCTGTGTTAGATTTATCTAAAGCATTAAATCTGATATATAATACTAAGTGGGTAATCTTATATAAAGCACTGTAATAGTTGGTGCTTGAAAGCTTTAGGTTACATATATACATTGAGATTGTTCACATGATATTCCACTGCTAGCAGATCTTGCACATACAAGCTTTTGTTATGCCTTTGCTTCAGGCTTGTATCTAAACTAAGGTGACCAGATTTCTAAAACAACAGACGAGGTGCCCTTCGAACGTTTCAGAACTTAAAAGATTAGGGAAAAATGGCACGGTTCTGTATAATCTATAGGGTTATTAAATTATAAGGTAATCCCTCTCGCGGCCGTCTCCACTGCGCGAAATATCCAAGAATCGACAGGAAAGTGGTGCTGCCAAAGGCACACTGGAGTCCTTGCCTTAAGTAAATGCTGAAAATATTGACCATCTACTCCCCAACAGGAGCATAACAAGTTAAAGTTGTTCTCACTCATTCACCTAAGCTCAGCAGCAGAAATCCCTGTGTAATCTACAGAAACTTAGTGATAACACCAAAAGGATTCCTACTGCTTAGCGTAGATGGAGTGAGCGAGAATATTTTCACAAATTGTGCTGCCTGTATATGAGCAGAAGGTCAACATTTTCAGAATTTACCTTAAGATACATATTTTAGTGCACCTTAGCTGGCATCACTTTCCCAGCGATCCTCTGATCTCTCACGTATAGAGAGAAGCCGTGACAGGGGTTTGGAATGAAGATGACATTTTTTTCAAATACAAATTAGTTATTTTTCAACATAGTTCCTTTTTAGGGATGTACACTTCTCAACATTCTTGCCATTTTTTAATACTTTAATACTTTTTTTTTTAAAAAAATAATAACTATCAAGCTGTGTAAAATACGCCTCTGTGTCAACAATGAACTCAGTTATTCTACATCTTTTTCTCTCAAGCCATTTTTTACTTTGTCTCCACATACTATGTACATAGTGTATAGAGAAAGTATTGAATTCCACCCAAAAATTTAATACTGAGATTTCACTGGAAATACATGTATCAGGTCTCCCTGAAACCAAAAAAAGCATTTTGGAAAAATTATGTGTCCGTGTGTGTGTGTGAGGACAGCATAGCTCAAAAATGAAAAGACCATTAAATACCAAACTTGGTATTTAAGTTTGGTATCACAAGTTTAGGTGACACAAAGATTTTCAAGAAAATCCCCTACCCCAAATTACCCTTTAGATGGATTTTCTCAAAAATGGCTCTTAACAATTTTGATTAAAATCTCTTTTATTTAGATATTTACATGCCAAATAAAATGTTTATCTTGAATTTTCTGGGAGTAGCCTCTAAAGTCCTCTTTAGATGATTTTTATTGAATTTCGTATAACTGGTAAACCATAAGAGATAGACAAAACTTACTACACAAAAAATGTAGATCACGATAAAACACACAAATTATGTCATATACCTTTTTTCGTGGAGTTGAACGTTTTTGAGATATTCCTTGTTATTGTTGCAGCTTTGAAAAACTTATACTTTTCTCATACAGGAATTTGTCAACTCCTGTCCATACAAACAAAATAACTTCAGTCACATAGCAACCAGCTTTTGACTATCACTTTAACCTACAGTACTCCCTTATTTCACTTCTATTTACAAGGAAGCAGATAATAAGACTGTCTCTGCTAATTTTCCTCAATTAGCTTGAAGTATATAGAAGCTTAAGCTTTTTAACAATAATTTGTTGCAGAGACGTAGAGAAAGTCATGTGAATGGAACACATCAGATTTTTCATATTTGGGAACAAGAAGAAATTGCAGGGAAATAGGGGATGTACTGTAGCAATCCCTAAAGAAATTGTTGCACTTTGGCAGGGATGAATGTGCTGATGCATTATTTTGGTGAAACAGTACTTCCTTCTTTGTCTAATGAGGCCATTTCTCCTTCAACATCTTGTCAAATTAGGCCAATAACTCAGTATAGTATATTTCTAAAAAGTCAGCGAGTATGACACTCTTTGCAATCCAAAACCATCACTTTTCCAGCCTATGGGACTGTCTTTGGAGAAGATTCACCATTGTTTAGATTATGCTTGGTTTCTGGGGTATAATGATGAATCCAGGTCTCATTGACTGTGAGAACTCAATTCACATTGTGCTTTTAAAGCTTTAAAGTTGAAAGCTGCCCCTCCTTGTTGTCTTGACACCCATTACAGTTCTAGCTTATCATGTCGTTCCTGTTAACAAATCTATGGCTCATTTGACGACCAGGGAGAATCATGTCATGGACTTTTCAATGATTATCTCGGTAACCACAGCTATCAGGCATCCAGGGTGCTCCTCGTCAAAATCAGATATTAAGCCAATTTGAACCAATATCTGTGGTCCTAGATGGCAAAAGGTGTCCCATAAACAGTATCCAATTTTGCTTTTATCTCCTCACAAGCTTTTGGATTCAGAATTGAATTTCCATTTTAACCACAACATGTTGAAGAACTAACTGAATTGCCTGCCAAATCTAAAGTTACCTTTGAATTGGTACCAAATTTGTTTTAGTGCAAATAACAAATGACCATGCATGGTGCTGACACCATCTTGCCTTAGCAGCACTATCATTAATATATACAGTAAGACCTGTCTTCAATGGAATCGAACAGGACTCTCGAGTTTCCATTATGGATAGATTTCTATTTAATGAAGATATAACAAACCTAAATCATGATCATACATAGATATATTGGGATAAAAAATGTACATACCTTATTTAGTTATATATTTATGTTATATATAATACGCACCAAAATTAATGAACAAAAAATAGCTGTACACCAATTCCTTTACTTTTTCCAGTATCAAAGTATCTGGTGAATTTTGCGGAAACACTCCAGCCATCCATTAGTTTCTTTGAAATCAGTCTTGCCCAGTTTTTGAGCTACATTTGTAGCATATCTCTGTAACACAGACAGCGATATGCAATGATTTTTTTTTGCCCGGACACTAACAAACCACTCCCACACTATTTTGTTGATATCCTGAATTTCAGTTTTCTTGAGCTCTCTCTCTTTATTTTTATGCACAGTTTTCCAACGCTTCAAAATTTCAGATTTCTTCTTTAGAATTTGGTAACTTTAGTTTTGTCCACATTGTACACCTTTATGATGTTTGACACTCAGTTTATCATGTTCACTAGCATAAATCACTTTTACCCTTGTTTTCTAAGTGATGGTGACTACTACCGAACTAAATCGCCACCTATGTAAGTATAGAGTGAACCTTGAAGTGCTGACACAGGCAACAATAAAAAGATGATTAGCCATGCTTGTCTAACATAAGTAGATAACTAAACTATGCAGTGAAGGACGACGACTGATAGGATTTCTCAGTATTCATTAGTGCATCCCTCATAGACCGGTCAGGTAGCAGCAAAATGATCATTTTTTGACATAAACATCACATATGTAGAACATACAATGCAGACTTTAACAGGTAGTGCCTGAAAATTTTCTAAACACTACATCCTGAAATTGGATATTTTCCATTAAAACACATTCTTTGATTTTTGTTGTCTGTTTTAGACAGTTTCCATTTAATAAAGGAAATTTTGCATGTTTTTCACCCATAAAATAGTTTCATTTTGGAAAGATTTCCCTTTCTGTTAAACTCGGGTTTTACTGTATATATATACACAGAATGATACAAAAATATTTTTAAGAACTTTGGACACAGATTCCGTACATCAAAACAAGAAAAAAATATTATAAACAGATGTTCCAAAACTCTTTGTTTTCGATTATTTAGGCCCGAAATGTTATAAATCAAAACATTTTAAAGTGACACCTTATTCTATTTTTGATGTCAGCTTGTTAGGAGGTGTTCAACACAAACACATCATAGCAAATGTCCTCTTGTGTCTAGACTTGTTGAAGCATGAAATGTCAAATACTCCCAGTTGGTGTCGTATGATTTTGCAGGCTTCCATGACACCTAGATTAAGGGTATCTTCATCCGGGATGTTTGCTGCTCCAAGAAATAAAAATCCAAAGAATTGAGGTCGGGAGAAAGTGCAGACAATGGAACCGGTCCCCCTCTACCTATCCATCTGTCATTCTAGATACCAGCCAGTGCATCTCAAACAATGCTTAAGATGTGCTGGAGACCTGTAAGGTGTGTTGGGGGAATGTATTACAAACTGAAAATGACAAACGTAAACAAGCAACCATGGCGAAACAAGGCCAACTCTGCAGGGTAAAATGGGCCAAAGCCCTCTAACAATGATGCATAAATAAATGGTTATTAGATTGGACCCAGAAAGTTGTATGTAAACTTTCATTAAGAAATTTGCAAAAATGAAGGTTTTTAGAGCATATATTTATATGAACTTTTTTTTTTTTTTAATGCAAGGAATCCATATCCAAATGTTGTAAAAATATTTTTGAATCACCTGTATATAAAATTGGGTGTTGTTGGTCAGCATTCTGGCTTCTCAAGACAGAGGTCTTGGATTCAATTCCCAGCTGGAGGGAAGGAATTGCTCTATAACTAGTCGCTCTCCATGCTATAATGGTTACCATGCTAACTTCATATACCCAAGGTAGTGGATTCAAACCCGGCAGAGGACGATGAATTTTTTCAGGCATAAAAATCCTTAGCATAGCCTTTCGGAAGGGAAGTAAAGCTGTTGGTTCCGTGTCGTAGATTTAGGGCACATAAAAGAATCTCAAGCCTGATAAAAAGGCCTCTGAGCAAAATTAAGCTTGTCTTTCACGCCCAATATAGAATGGGACGCTGAGAACCACAGTACTTAAAGAGCATCCATAAATGAAACTCCATTTACATATTTTGCTCTTTAACTAGAATCATTCTATCCTCTGCAGAATTTGAAGGTTTGACTGTGAATGGTAAAAATGAATAAAAGCCAGCATAGTAAGCCTATAGGTCATTATACCACCATTTTGACTTGTTTTTCAAGTCAAAGTAGTAGTCCCCTCTACCCCAGACATGACCTTGAAATTAGGTTAATGAAATGCAATGTTTATAATTATGGACCATTCACAATGGAAACTAAGCATTAACATATCAATGTAAAATGTAACCATAAATTTAACACAATATGTTGTAATTCCCAATGACAAATGGAAACATACCCTTTCACAAGATAGCACAGACAATTACCATGACAAAAGAGGTTATGTACACACACAAAATGATTTGTTACTGAATTAAGGTATGTCAAACTTAGCAAAAAAAAAAGTTAACACTACTTCTTTGTTGTGATGTTTATAGATATCTGAGTGATATTTCTGGCCCATTCTCTGGTTGGCTGCTTTGTTTGATGTAGAATAAACTTAAAAACTTGGATATTGAGAGGGTTTCTAAGTATATGTTATTTTGTGATTCACTGTGAAAGTTCTGTAGCAATGCATCTAGTATAATTTTAGTCTGCTTATATTTAAATTTTATTGTGAATGGGATCAGAATCACCATTGTATTAATTTTAGGCATTATGGCCAGCAAGAGGATTTCTTCTTTCATTATTCCCTCAAAAAATAGCAATTCATGAAGTAGTAAAGTGAATTTGATCACATTTCTTTTATCATCTTGATGTTTGAATGGTTATTTACTGATCTTCAAAAATAACTCATGAAAGATGGTTGCATTTGTTCCTGGGATTCCCATAATATGCACTGATAGCATGTCTTTTAGTATAGGTCTATTTCTTGGAGCATCTTATACAGGTCTCTCCACTTTTTTCCATCTCTATTATATACCTATAGTAAGCATTCATCCCAAAAATGTGAATACAATTTTATTGGGCCTCAGTGAAGCCAAAAAGCGTTTTAAAAGTCACTTAAGAGGGGGAATCTTACTGCACAAAAAAATGTATGTCTCATTAAAGCGTATAGTAAGTCAAATGTTTTTTTTTTTTTTTTAATATTAACCATTTCTGGGATATTCTTTGTTATTGTTTTGAATTTTCAAGTATTTACTCTTTTCTCAAGTGCATTTTTTTCTCTGCTTCAAAGCCATCCCATAACAATCCACATTTTAAAAATCTGACTTTATTTAAACATACTCTATCCTTCTTATGAATTCAAGGAAATATGTAATGAAGTTTTAGTCTGTCGTAAAGAAGTATACAGAAAAATATATATATATTTTTTTTTTTTTTTTAAAGAATAGTATGTCAAGTAGAAAAAGTTGTGTGAATGTGTCCTAGAGTTCATAAAGGTGGATGAAACTGTAGTGTGTATGTTTTGAGCCTCAGAATATAATGGAACATGTTCAAACATGTAGCACACTATGAAATTCAGAAAAAAGGGACAGCATTGTATAAAAGGTTTGATGTGTTATTTTCACATAACTTTCTCTATCTTCTAACATTTATTGGGTTATTTAACTATTCTCAGGAAAGTTTATACTTTTACTTCACGTAATTGTGATAAAACTTGCAATTATTTTTAGAAATAAAGTTTATTTATTTCAGCTTTCTGCAGGTGGAGGATGCCAAAGACAAAGCATTCCAGACAATTTTGCAGTGTAGGTTACATATTTTACAATACAAATATAAAAACCAATGTATGAAATATATATATTATCTGTTAAGGAATTTTAAGAACTTTACATGTAATCTCGGGAAACAATCAAATATCAAACACCTTAAAAAGAATGACAAAATAACAGTTTAAAGCAGTAATAAATAGCTTATTCAATATTAAAAGTTAATTGGACTAAATTGTGTGTTTGTGAGAGATCTATATTAGTGTTCTGCACTTTTGTCTATTGCTTAATGTTTACTAATTAAATAAGATTATACAACTTCCTTCCATATGAATAGGACTTCCCTGAAAATCCAAAATATCTTAACTCTTTTAACTCTTAAATTTTCTCAGGCTTCTAGCCAGATAAGTACGTGAATTGACTCCAATGTTGCTTGTGGTGCTCACTTAACTGTCAGTTTGATTTTTATACCAGAGAACCTTAATATTATCGCGCCTACTGTTATTAATTCAGGAAACTCGCTTAGCTATGTGAGGATGGGTCAGGGAAAAATATACTTTTCACTACAGCTAGGCGTGCATATGGGAACACAGCTCTATTCCATCAAATAACACCAGGAAAACAGCCTGTATAATTATAATTGATGGTGGAAGGAGCTAACTAATCTACTTATTCAAAGTCTTAAGCAATGTTAAAAGCTCATTTATTGGTTACCTTGTGGCGTCCCCCATGGCTACCTCAGCAGAGCCTTTGCTCCTAATTTAAGTCACTGAGTCCCTAGCACAAAATAGTGGAAGAGTCCTGACTTACACATCCTTTATTGTACAGCAAAGTAGGCAGTATCACCAACATATGAAAAACTAACTCTGCCCACAACTACCAAATCCTATCCATGCAGCCAGGATATGACTATCATTTTCGTAATCGGCTTACCCTCCTGGATTTGTAAGACGGACACTCTCCTAAGACTTACAAACCAATGCCTGGGGATCGGAAGCCTGTCAGGGAGCCAATGGCATGAAACCACAGAATGGAGAACCTGTTTTAAGGGGTCAGGCGGTAGCCAGGTATGGACATGAAGTGGATAATAAAAAATGTAAGCGAAAGGTGATGGTGGAGCAGTTGATGGAATGAGTAGTGGGGGAAACTGGAGGATCTGGAGAAAACCCACCCAGATGCCGCTTCATCCACCACAAATCCCACATGAGGGCACTTGAGGTTGAACCCAGACCACCTAGATGGGAGGCAAGCAGTCATATATAAAACTAGCGGACCCGACGGATGTCCTGTAGTCAAGGCTTTAATTCGAAAATTTAAAACTTTTTTGTAGGTTAGGGTGGCTGTTAATTAACGCACGTGTAAATTTGACAGAAAATTATACAAAGTACTCACATCGATTCCACACTGAATTTGCAAAATGTATAGTTTCTTGTGCACACTTTAAAACTCTTGAAACATTAATTGAATCTTATTGTAATATTTCAATTAGCACACTTTTTTTTTTTTATTTATTTATTTTTTTTTATTTTATTTTTTTTTTTAACACAATAATAACACAAAGTTATAAAATATTTTCCTGAATTTGATTGTCGCGTCACCTGTCGGGAAAAACTGGAATTGGAATAAAATATTATTGAATATTCGATACTGCGATTGTAGCGCAGTCTGCCGGATCAAATCTAAAACATTCCAAAATCAACAACAATTTATAAATAAAAAATTAATTAAATAAACAATTTCCATTGAACCGAACTGAGAATCTAAACCATCCTCGAATCCACTGGAACACACACAAAAAGTTTCATTAAAATTGCTCCAGTCGTTTAGGAGGAGTTCAGTCACATACACACGCACAGAAGAATTATATATATAAAGATTATCACATTAAAAATAATCAAATTTTCAACTAAATAAAATCAATTATGAATTTGTATTAGCAAAATTAATTAATCCACAAAAATAATGAATAAAAGTATACATCATTTAATATTTTTTCCTGCAATATGTAGTAATTTGAAAGTCATCCCATAATTTTTAAAGTGATATTCTTGGGAATGTAAATATGAAGTTCTATTAAAAAAGGTTTGAAAACTGAAGTGCAAGCAGTTTTTTTTGTAAAGCAGTTTTTCTCTCTCTCTCTCTCTCTCTCTCTCTCTCTCTCTCTCTCTCTCTCTCTCTCTCTCTCTCTCTCTCTCTCAAAAACTACTGATGCATTTGTCTCAAATTTTCAGAATTAGTTGCACACAACAACAAAAGTATGTTTGTAGAAAATGAGCATAATTGCTTAAGAAACATTGAATTTGAAATTTTCACAGGTTCCCATTAAGGTGATGGCATTTGTGAAATTTGAAAAATCCACAGTATGTAACATTCTTGTTGAAACTTATAAGTTATTACACATAGTAATAGTGTTATTTTTATTATGTATCAAAATTATAGCTTACATGGCTGTTTATATAATAATTTTTTGCTGTGTAAATTCTTTGTTTTAATAAATATGAGCTATGTAATCCATTCTTAAAAATATTTGCAAACAAACATCCAGTTTTACAGAAAATGAGTTTTTAAATAGATCTGTTACAGTATTTTTGTTTAATATTAGCCCTAATTAGTGGAGAAAAATTATTACTTTTTGCACTTTCCAAAACTCATAATTTTTCAAAATTTGATAATTTATGTTTAAAATTGAAGAATTATTTAAAAAATGTAAAATGACAATTTTCTTTAATGTGTTTTTGAGATATATATAAAATATTAGTGATAAATTGCATTGTGTGGCAGATTTTGAATACAGAAAAAGTGTTCGAAAAAAGTTTGTGAAAAATTAAGGTTTAAAGTTGGGAGTGCCTATTAATAAGCATGTGTCTACCCATTTATAGCTTCAGTTAATTTGTAGTTAGAGTGCAGGAAAAACTATATATTTTCTTAAAGTTTAGAATTCATATTATTCAATTATCAAACAAAATAAGTTTTCAATTTTTCACAATTTTTAGTCAAATTTCACAGATGCATCACTTTAATGAAGTTTTCAATGCCAGTTGCAAACTGCTTCTGACTGATTTTTGTTTCTGGTCATCAGTGAACAAATGCACAAATATTGCACTGACACGACACATCTCAAGTTTGTCACTCAAAATTTGATGGCATGATCCTATTCCCACTTTGTCAGCAACTTCTTGAAAAGCAATGCTTGTAATGAATCACAACGAACTCTCTGAACATGGAAATTACCTGCTGATTTGGAAGGCCTTGGGGTCTTCTCTGACCAACATTCTGTTGCATTCAAAACCCTTAAACCACTTGTAGCACTGTGGCTAAGCAATTGAAATGTCTGTGTAAAAGTTTGTAGCAAAATTTCCCTTCCCTCCACATACACATATATTTATTTATATTCAAGCTCTTTCATTTTCACTTTTTTATTGATTTGATGAACAGCTTGTGCAGGTGCTCGCTTCAGCAGCTATAGCTTGGCAACTAACAATCATAGCAAATCGAGGCAAATGGCAGTTTGTTGTCTAAAACTGCTGCTAAGTGTGCTTAGTAGTCACAGCGTCGTCCTTGCGCTGGTTGATGTGCTGTTTCAAAAGTTTTCTGTTTTAATGCACCTCGTACAGCAAGAGTTGCAATTTAAGACCATCTTACAAGTAAATTGTCTGATTCACAAAATGGAAACTAGGATGGAAATGAGAACAGGAAACTAAATAGCATACAACATTTTAGTTCGCAACACCCTGGTAATGAAAACAGGATTGCATAGCAATCTTATTGTTGAAGTGGAAAATCATTTTTTGCATTGGGACATCACTGGTTTGTAACTGACCAGTGCTATTCTTTTATTTGCTTGCGATTCAGCCAACTAATGTATGTTAACCAGTGTCAAAATGTATTTCTTCTGCTATTATTTTAATGTACTTTGTAGTTTTTGTTTTTTAATGAAGTTACCAAATGTATGTTGCGTATAAACAAGCAACTGTTAGAACATGTTTGTATAATAGAACAACATGTATAAACCTCCCACATTGACAATAAAATGTTGGAAAAGACTTTATGAGGCTCCTGTAATGCTTGCCGAAATTCTGTTCAATTCCAATTTTTCTTCCTAATTAAAACATGCCATTTAAACTTCGCAGTTGCAAATTTTACAAGAATTGGTCTTGGCTTCGAGCCTGTTATTCCTATTTTAAACAATCCACTAACAGTTTAGTTATTGTATTTCAAAAATAATTAAATTTTTTTTTCTTAAATTCCTCTTGCCTTCTTTCGAATCTGTAGTTGACTTTTGCATTCATTTAGGTCCTTTCTAATTTCACCTCAAACTTAACTCATGATGTTTATCTCTTCCATTGTTGATTCCATTTTCCTTAATTCTTGAATTTCTTTCATAATGTTCTTCTTCATTTCCACTATTTCTTCCATTGTTGACCTGGGATTCACTTCTGCACCACCAATAATTAGCAATGTGCTAACACAAATATTATGCATATGAGGTTTGTCACTTTATTTCTGTCTGGTTCCACATGAATGTACTTTCAGATAATTGAATAAGCCAGTTTTTACTCTATAGATTGTGACTGCCACACCCAACTGTGCAATCCCAGGAACTGCTCTGTTATGCACTCCCTCGCTTTATGAGGCAATAGGTCAAAACGTCAATACCTCCATTTTGCTTGTCTCTGGTTAATGCCATTTTCAGTTCATTGATCTTTCGATGTGAGTTATCTTTTTCTCATTCTATTCTGCAATGTTTCATTATTCATTCTCATTTTTGTGACCATTCATGAAATCAACAATATCAGGACAATGATATGAAGCCACTTTTTGAAGAATTTCCTCCTTGTGCAGTCTTTTTAATGCATTCAACTTTTCCTCCATTGAAACAACCACTTTTGTTTAGTTGTCATACAGGGATAAGGAAATAATATCTGCACCCAAGCAATAATATGTACTCTAACTACTCAACTGTACCTGCCCTCGAGAGAAAGAAAGAAAAAAAAAAAAAATGGTTCCTAGTGCCACAACTCTGGCCAGTGCTTTGTTGCAGTCATCCCACACTCATACTTTCCACATAGGATGTCCCAGAATGTAGTATACGATGAAACAAAAGTAGAAATTATGTGATTGTCATTTGTGCATTCTTGGAAATCATGTGGATAGTATGGAATGTCGTATAACCAAAGGTTGGATAAAAACATGTAAAAAAGTCTGCAGCAAAGCAAGAAGTGCCATACAAGCAGATACTCGCACCAACTGAGACTGTATCCAGGAATGTTCATTCCATTTTGCAACAAGGATGATATCATTGCTTACTAGGCATAAATTTATTGACAGAGAGACAGATACACCTGTTATCAGCTGAGACAGTGCACTGGCTGTCGGGAATTACTGTGGATCTCCCTGACTTTAGTTTATGGCCTCTGATGTATGTTATTTATGAATATAAATATATTATTATATACAGTAAAAGTACAAAATCAACATGCATTCATGTAAAGAAACTACAACCAATGCTCACTGTATCTGAGTGAATCAGAATTCACTTTTGGTGAATTCTTTAGGTTTCATTTTCCCAGGTTGCAATTAGTCAAGAGAGTAATTGCTGCTTCATGTTGTGGGTGCCTTGAATATAATTTCAGCACTGAGGAGTCTATATGCACAATATGGATCTAATAAGTTGTCTCTAAGGACAAGAAACTTTAAATTTGATCATCTTGTTTCCACTTTCCAAGTCTCAGGAAAGCTCCCAGTTAATTTTTAACACTCACATTTTAGTGCATGCATTTTAATTTTGTTGCTCCCATTTTCTTTTCTTGCTTGCAGCCTTTAGACCTGTGGACCAAGAGAGCCAAATATCAATAGTAATTGGGGACCGTTGTATCAAAACTCAAACAAATTTTTCAAAATTGATTTAAAGGTTAAATAAAAATAACCTTTGACGGTTTGCTTTATCTGCTGACAGAATCAGTCCTTACCCAAGCTGTCCATTGGAGAATATTTTAGTCCAGCCAAGTCTGGTTGTATAATTGTAGTCTTAAAATATAAATAAAAGAAAGAGACAAAATAGTTATAGGCTGCTAGTCCCTTCTAGATGAATGACCTTTAGCGAAGATACAGTGAGCTAGCCTATCTTTGATAAACAGTTTATGTTACAATAACAAACAACTCTGTTTCCTTATGATTATGTTTCAAGAATGCACAGGGTATAGTTGACTTCAAAGTGCTGTGCGTTACGAGTTTGTGCCATTACTACTGTTATTAACAAGAGAAGCTTAGTTATTAACGAAAATGACAGCAGTTCAGAAGAAGATGAGGGAGAAATGTCAGATTCAAGAAATACAAGAAAATTAGGTGTCAAGTGTAGTAACCAAGGTTGAGAGTGAATAGTGTAACTGACATCACTGCTTTGTAGTGACTGTGCTACTGCAGCGCAGAAACATGACGATAACATATATAACATCTGACTGCTTCTTAGTAAAAGTGAGCAAGTGACTCGCATCTAACCTCTCATTTAAAAATGTCATTTCTCAAGAACTGGCTTTAGACTGACTCAGGGAGCATTTCACTGAGAAACTATGAAGTTCTTTAGAACAAGACCTAATGAAAGGATACACAGAAAAGCTTAGTCTCAGATTGTTTTCTGTTTCTTGTGGCTCCCAAAAATTCTACAATGATTGCAGTTCTTATGAGTTACACTGAAAGCTCAAAAGTATTTAAAGAAATTCAACAATATTTCCCAATATGTGGGCATAGCTATTTGCCTCCTGAAGCTATTTTTGACCTTACTGGATAAGAACTAAGTAAATACAGTACCCTCAGAATATTATGATAGTTTGGGAAAGTTTGGTTAAGTTAAGATTTAGAATAAAGACTTATTGTTAGAATATGAAATCAATCTCCAAAAGTGTAATGTGGCTGTGCTTTGACTGAATGGTTAGACCACTTGCCTCTCACCTGGATTTGATCCCAGGTGACCACATGTGGGATTTGTGGTAGACAAAGCTGTGCAGAGGTGAGTTTTCTCCAGTTTACCCCAGCATCACATTACACCATTGCTCCATCTTCATTCCATTTATCATCAGAGTTGTTGCCTGCAGTGTCATATGTAATAATCATTGGCATTAAACACTATTAAAAAAAATGTAATGAATGCCAAATTGCCTTTTAAGATACCTGAGGCAAGAGTACTGCATTGGATAAGAAGACCAAGGCACAATGTCTTTCTAAATATGCATTTTGCTTCATAATAGAACTTGAGGTGCTGATCCTGGAAAGATGAGGTGCTTCAAGTATTCCAAAGCACTTAACTTCCATCAGTGAATCATATAAGATACAAATATTAAAGGACGTGAAGAGGTTAATGTATTCTTTTGAAGATGATTCAGAAGAAAGTAAAGAATTCTATTCAAAAGTTGTACAAAGGACAACTGAAGACAAAAAAGAACCTTTACATTAAAGAAAACAATGTTTCAGTATTGTTTTGTATTTCACAAAGTAATAAATCTAAAAATGCATTAAAATATGTACTCTTAAAATAAGAACTATAGCTTTCCTGGCGACGTGTTAATTCAAGATCTTCTCGGGCTTCTAGCCAGGTAAAAACTTGGTTTGACACCAACGTTTCGAAGAAGTGCATCTTCCTCGTCTTCAGGGTGAACTGATGGTTTGAGCTTGCGGAGACTGGTATTTATAAGAGCTGGGATGAAGCTAACATCTGATTGGTTCGCGAGATATTATGGCCTGGTATTTAAGATGACTGAGACATGGGCACGGACTTCGTAGAAAACTATTTATAGCAGTTATTCGGCTAATGTTTTGTGTTTGAGCACGCACATGTATGTACTCTTGTTTTAATCCTCATTAAAACATATGACTGTGAGTTAAATAATAGGTTTAAGATGTAAGAAACAAACTTTTTTGCTGTAGAAACTTGTGTTCATGTGTTACATTACAAGAAAATTATAAATTCTAATACATTGTTAATTTCTTATTCTAATATTAACTACAAAATGTAATACATTTAAGATTCTGCTGAATTGAAATGCTTGGAATAGGTAAATTTGTAATGTTTGGCTTAACAAAATAAAGAACAAGCATGCATGAAAAAGTGGGTATGAGTTTTGTAAAAATTTGTAATTTATAATTTTAGTTTTCTGAATAAAGGTAGTTGCAATTAATTATTCCTTCATCAATTCATATCTACAAGGATGATCAGCACTATTTTTTTTTTTCTTTCTTTCTTTCTTTTTTTCTCCAAATTTTCAGAATCAACAGTCTTGAGTACAACTAAAAATATCTTTCCTGTAAAATTTTGTAAATGGCATTTGTTAAGTTTTGTTAAAACAGTCCTCAGTTATTGTGTCTGCTATAGATTTAGAAAGAATTTTAAAACTTCACACAATTATTTAATTTCTAATAATATATAACATATTAATCTTTGCTTTTTCCAAAGTGCACCCACTTTTGGAAAATAATAATAATAAAAAAAAAAAAAAAAAACACTAACACACAAGGAATGATAAAATATTATCTGGTTAAGATGATAACCAGACGAGTGCTCTAAAAGAAATTAAAATTGAATGGATACCTGCATAGCAAAACAATTTCTTTTAAAATATTCTACTTTTCAATAACATACAATACACCATCACAGAACCCAGTTAGTTAAACTTGTATTGTTTCCATTAAGAATTGGACAGTTTGAGAGATTTATTTCTCAGAAACATAACCACACTGATAAGTTTCACAGAATATACTGACATCATGCTAATAATCTCAGTATATGTGTACATTTCCTTTATTACAAATATTGTATCATTAATGAAATGTTAGGACAAGATCCATAGCCCTTACTTGAGACAGACACTGATACTCAAAATCTCTTGAGTGCCAGTATCAGATTCAGAAACAAAACGAGTGGGTGAAAATTTAGTGAGATTTGAGTAATTTTCAACGGAAGCATGTTGTATGCTTGAGATGCACTTAGAGGTGTAAAAATCCTTAGCATGCCTTCCCTCTGGAAGGGAAGTAAAGCCGTTGGTCCCGTGTCATAGATTTATGGCATGTAAAAGAACCTCAAGCCTGAGGTCTCTGAGCAAAATTAAGCAGTCTTTCACGCCCAATATAGAATGGGATGCTGAGAACCACAGCAGTTAAAAAGCATCCATAAATAAACCTCCATTACATTTCATTTCAGATGCATTCAGAACACTTTTTGAGTATTGATAATTAAAAAAAAGTTTCTGAAACATTATGATATTAACATTATCCAAACATGTAAGAAATAGCTGTAACTGTGAAAGTTCATACCTTTCTGCATAGTTTGCTAACTTAGAATTTTGAGGTTATGTATAAGCAGGAAATTTTAAGGTAGATACACTTCTATATCTGTTGCAGTCTAGACAGTCTTATCTGGTGCGCAGTGTTCAATAATTTGCAATTAGTGGAGATATGCAGATGATTACTGTGTTTTAAGCCTCTACTACAGAGCTCCTATTTCTAACATAGATAAATAAATGATTTAATAACAAATGCACAGTTATGTCATTAGTTTCAACATTTCTGTTAGTTGTTGCCTTATAAAAACAATGATTTCTCTGTGTACTAATTAATAGAGAATATTTTCATTGATGCAAAGTTATAGAAATTGAATTAATTTGCTAGTATTTAGAAAGCAAAGTTCTTTTTTCATAGACAGATACATTCTACTTCTTATTTTACAAAACACAGCTATGCTTCTCTGTATTTGTGTTAAGCACAGGACAAATACTTTGTGTAAACGACAGCTACCAAACTCTGTGCTGCATAACCTTATCTGTGCATGTATCTTTGATCACAATCCCCCTTCATTGGCCTGAAACAGAATTAAAAATTTGATTGTTCCATAAGTGAACTCTAGTAAGTGGCGCAAATATTCATAACGAACGTGAATTTTACTGTGAATTCCCTCATGTAAATTGTTTATTTCATTTGCATTCAATGGCTATGGGTTAAGTTTCCATTTTTGTGGCAATTTTTGTTTACACAAGGCGTTTTTTAAAAAATCAGGCAAGTTTTTAAAAATGTAAATTATATTATTGTTTTTCAAAAATTTCCCTTTATATAACATTTTTGCATTCAATAAAACCAGTTCATAAAGGCTGAGGTACTTCAGAAATCAGTAATGTTCCACTACTTCATTTGAGTCCAAAAATCTGATGCAGCACATTTTATCCTAATTTTTTTTTAATAAAGAAATTACAAAGGTCTAGATCTGGGCCATATGGTAGAAGATAACCATGATGCTGACTTTTAGGACATCCAGATATTCCATTGATAGTTTCCTGTATGCTACAATGTATTATCATGTTATAAAATTATTTTTCTTTTTAGCATTTTTCACAACTATTTTAAAAAATGTACCATCAGCAGTAATGGTAGTCTTATCTTCTAATGCTATAGTAGTAATATAGCCCATATTAGGAGGGAAGAGGAAACTAGCACTTTTTACTTTCTCTACATGTACTCTGTATATAGTGTATACAGAAGGTATTGTAATGCACCCAAAAGTTTAATATTGAGATTTCACCGGAAATACATGTTTTGAGACCCCCTGAATAATTAAAAAAAAGGCATTTTAGAAAAAAACATCTGTGGGGAGCATAGCTCAAAAATGACAAGTCCATTAAAAACCAAACTTGGTATTTAAGTTCAGTATCTACCAAGGATGCAACACAAAGATTTTCAAGAAAATCCCCCTCCCACTCACCCTCACTGCACTTCACATGGAAAATTTTTCGAAAATGTTTATTTTCTCTTGTATATTATTTTAATTAAAAATCATATATTAAAGATACTTACATGACAAATAAAATGTATATCTTGAATTTTCTGGGAATGGCCTCAGAAAGCATCTTTAATCTGGACAAATTTTGCAGAATTCTGTGTAACTGGTAAGCAGATAGACAAAAACTTACTTAACAAGAAATGTAACATGTAATTTTTTATTGATGTTTGGAGGAATTTAGTGACAGTGATGGTCAAATTATATGTTATTAATTTGTTGAGTTGGTTTTTTAACACTATAAGAATATAAGTGACATAGTGTTAAAAAACCAACTCAAATTAATATAACATGTAATTTTTGTTATATACACTTATTGAAGTTGACCACTTTTGAGATATCCCTTGTTATTGGTTTCAGTTTTGAGTACTTTTACTTTTCTCACATGGGAATTTGTCAACTTCTGGCCACACAAACAAATGAAGTTCAACCACATGGCAACCAGCTTTTAAAAGATTTGACTGTTGCTTTAGCCTATGGTACTCCCTTATTTCTCTTCTATGTACACGGATGCAATTATTAAGACCATTTCTGCTAATTGTTTTCTCGATTATTAGGAAGTAAATAGAAGAATAAACTTTTTAGCAATAATTTGTTGCAGAGATGTAGAGAAAGTCATGTGAGTGGAACACATATTTTAGGCTTAGGTTCTGTTTAAAACACTGATTAAGCCAATTGACATTTTCTTTTTTTCAGAATCATAACACTAAATCCAACATTCATCAATTATAGTATTCCAAACCAAATTTGAAGTGCTGCCTTTGTATTTTTCCAGGGTTTTCTTCATCCCCATTGTTTTTGATTGGGTGTCAGTTTATGTGAAATCCATTTACAACAAAAAAATTGTCATGTCTTGATGTAAAGTTTTCTGGAGTTGATGCATACCAATACCTCCGTAATAAATTCATAAGATGTTTGTATTCTTCAGGCATTGTTCAAATACTAGCAATATTTTCATCAGTATAAGCAGCTCCTTGGCATTCACAAAATTCATCACTAAGAAAAAACTGACCTGTTTTGAATTTACTGTGCCAATTATAAATTATTGCCTTAGAGGGGACTACTTTGCCAAATCATTTCTAAGACAATCTTCACATTATTTAGTCACTAATGATGATTAAAAACCATAAAAAAATCACAGACTGGAAATATTCTGTAGTCAAATTTATTTTTACATGAACACAAAATCTTTAAATTACAATAATTATCAAATTATTACAGCAAATTGCACGCTTATGGCATTACCTCAGAAAGCATTATAAAGTAGCTGTCAGACATGTTTTTAGAAACTGGCATTCTAAAAAGTATGTCACCCTCATGGTTGATGTTATGAACTGTAAAAAAGAAAGGGTTAGAAATCTATGTATAGTTCAGGAAATGGTGTTCTTTATATTAATCCTTTTGGTGCCAGCCCGAATAACAAAATGCTGTCTGAAAAGTTCCAAGTAATTTTAGGGGTGCATGGTTTTAAATTATCAGTAATAAAATGAGTACCAAATGACATAGGGAACTGAATCTTTTTTTTTTTTATTTTTAGTAAACCCTTTTGTTTACTATATAATATGTATGATTACATGTGGATGAGAAGTCTGTTCAACATTTTTAGAAAATTAAAAACAAAAGAAAAATTTGAAAATAAAATTAAAAATCCCAAAATAATCAATAATTAAGCATACAAAACCTTACTATACAGAAAGTTCAGGCTAATGAAATGAAAGTATAGATATTTCTTTACTAAAACAGAAATCTGTTTTGGTCTGGAGTTTATTTTTTAAAATGTAAAAAATGAGATCATGTAACCTGAAGTCTGAAAACTGAAAAAAATCAACAAAAAAAAAACACACACACACACAAACAAACATAATACAACTAATAATGAAAATGGCACTCAGCAATAAGGTACAGATTTATCGTATATTACTTTACAATTTAGCACTTTGTTGTTGCGTAGCTGAATGTGTGATACATGCTGTATGCATTGTCTGGTTACGTCTCCATAAATCCATTTTGATAAATATGTTGATTATAAGCATGCGTACGAGGGCCGTTGTTATCAGAGACATTCTCATCGCTGAAGCTAGAATATATATCCTCTCTTACATTGATGACAGAAATGTTTTCATCAAGGTCTGAAAATTCAAAATTAATTGCATTCTTCTAATACATCGCAAACTATAGTCCTATTCGGTTCTTAACCTTTGGCTAGATAATGCCATTTTTCAACCAACATAAGCAAACCAGCCAGAAAAATTAAATTTGGAGCTAATTTAGCACTTTGGAGTGCAAAGATAGGCCCTGATATACCCCAGAAAACCTTTCTCTTAAGCTATGATGTAGAAAGTATACAGACTTTTCTGCTGGAAAACATATTAAAATGGAATCACGATTAAATCCCATTAATGTTAGGGTGGTCCAGGAATAATCTTAGCATATGTGATTAAAAGAAACAGTAATACCAGGTCTCAAGGGTTGTAATAAAACATAATTGAGATTATTAAGCACATAAAATTTTTGTACATGAGCTGAGCTGAATGTTTTACTTATTCTGAATTTCATGTCACCTTGCTGAATGAGGAAAAGGTTAACGAGTTTGAATTTCAGGAAGTTTGTAAGTATGGAACAGACAATGGGCTACTCTTTGCAGTAATTTTTTATAAATGCCCAGGAGAAAATGTTATAGGGTGGTAGTTCTTTTTTCCAATATGTGTTACGTTCTTTTTGTGCCAGTAAGCTCAGACAACTTTGAATTATTTCTCTCTCATGACAATTTTTAGGTAACAAATGCAAGCATACATTGTGGCATCAGTGTTTGAAATTGCTTATATATGCATATACAAGAATTAATGAAAAAGAGAATACTTGGATTTGTGCCAGTGATGCATGTCTGGATATTGGGTTTAACCTGTCTACAAGATGCTAGAACTTGTTTGTATAAATCACTAACTTGCCTTGTAATGTAATCACGCAAAGAAGGTTTGACCAGAAATTAGGACAAGTGTAGTGAGGACACTGTTTACTGAGCATGACTGACATATAGAGCACAATTGGCAGAAACCGACACATTCACTATTATGGTTGTCAATCTAGCCACAGGATATAAAGACAAAGGAAGGTCTTCAATATTATTTAATTTGATATAAAATAACTTTAAACAGAAGTAGACTTTATTGAGCAAGAAACAAAATACTATCACATAATGAAATTGTTCTGTCGAGATTGGAACGTGGTCTTCTCCCATACCTGGAGGTTAGCATCAGCACCCCTTACAAAAATAGATAATAGAGCGGTGTCAGAAATATCCACACTCTCATCTAAGGCCAGTGAAAGTTCTTTTGACACATTTTGGAGCTGCTCACAGACATTGCCAATGATATCTGGATACAGCGTATTATTGTACTTGGAAATAAACTTATTGCTTCACTTTCATTCATGTGATTTGAAACAGTTCTGCAGCTGTGATAATTATACAGTATTTGATAAATTATCTGTCACTGTACGATTAAATATTTTTTTGTGATCGCTAACATAAGTTTGAAACTCAAGCGTACTGCCAATTCACACAGAATGGTCTTGTATTGCAGGTGGAGTAATTTTTAATTCTGCTACTAGTTTTACTCAGTCCTCTCCTTTATATCATCATAATCAGCTCGACACCTTGTATAATAGTTTTGTAAATTATACTTCTTTACCTGCTGAAGCACTTTACCGCGCTAATGCATAACAATAGTTCTTCCCACACTTACAAAAACATTGATGTTGATGGCCTTTTGATAATGTACAAAACTGCTCCTGACATTGGTCCTCTAGAAGAAGAATATTAGACTTCCACACATGAACAAATGACAACTGTACCTGTGTGATTGCCACCACAGTATACCTCTGCCTTGTCCATGTTGCAGTTCAATAAGTGGTCTGGTTTTAAAGTAAATGATGTTGCTAAGGCAAGTTGGTGATACCAACATATATTGTCATTTATTACACTTTGTCGAAACATATTTGGTAATGATTCATAGATTACTTTGGATGTGGCAAGCATTTTAGTTAATCGTTAATTGTGTTTTTACTTAAAGGAGAAAGTGCAGTATTGCTCAATGATTCACTTTTTACATTTGGATTGTGTTTGGAGCTATTCAAACAATTAAGCTGTCTTTCACGCCCAATATAGAATGGGATGCTGAGAACCACAGTAGTTAAAAAGTTTCCATAAATAAAACTCCATTTTATTTTATTCAAGCAAAATCTAAAGGGGTTATCATATTCGATAAGACTTGGATTCATTTATTCTTTATAAACCAAGCAACAATCAAAACAATAGGTTGCTACTGATGAATCTGCTCCAAAGAAAACAAAGACTGTCCCATCAGCCTGAATAGTGATGGCGACTATTTTCTCGGATGTGAATATTGTCATGCTAATTAACAACTTAGGGAAAGGCGAAACAATTACTGAATAGCACTGTAGCAAGTTGTTTGCCTGATTTGACAAGAAGTTGAGGACATGGTCCCGCTTGATGAAGAAGAAAGCTGTTTTGCCAAGACAAGCTACCAGCACATTCATCTTGAGTTGCCATTGCCAAACTGCATGAATTACATTATGAATTGCTGCTGCATCCCTCGTTATTTACCCTACCTGGCTCCCTGCAATCTTTTTTTGTTCCCAAACCGGAAGAAATGGCATGCTCAAATAAAAGGTCATACATAGCTTGACAATTTCTGTTTATGTAGGGGCTAAAAATGGCAGGAATGGGAGAAGTATAGTATATCCTTTAAAGAAGACTATGTTGACAAATAATTTGTGTTTGAAAGAAATGGCATCTTCATTCCTAACATAGATACTTATTGGAATTTCTCTCTGAAAAACATTTAGAGAGTATCTCTTTCCTTCTTTTTTCTGACTACCTGGCCTGTTCTGAATACCTTATAGTGTCAACAAAGCTTTACTCTGACACATTCATTCTTATTATGTTTAAGTAGTAATTGATGGTATTTCCTAATAAAATTGCACATCAAATCTTTATTTAAAGTTACATAAGTATGTATTTATTGAAATAATAAAGCTCCCCATGTTTACAGGCTGCCCCCTCCCTCCCCCCGCCAAAATTGAAACTCTACTATAATGTAATAAGATGGTTTTCATCAGTATGGCAATCGAAAAGAAAACTAAAATCTGCAAAAGTACTATAAAATTTGATATAAACAATAAGTAAATTATAGCATTGGAATATGAACCATAAAAAGATTTCGAAGAAAGGAAATTGAACCATGCAGAGATAGCATTTCTTTATTTTGTTCTTCTATAGTCCAAACTTTTTCCAGGTATTGAAAAAATGTAAAGGAATGGTGCCCCGAGCTCCAACCATCAGGTGAATCACTCCTATGTATTTTACATTATTTTTCTTAAAGTATGGGATTGTGGGTGTGTAAAAATCCCTTTTCCTTTTGTCAATGCCTTTTGGTTGCCATTTAAGCTTTTCAAATCAAACAGTTGGGTCAATGATAAATGCTACTTTTGTTGCAATCATGTCAATTCGTCTTTTGCTTCCATTTGTTTTCAATGTTTGTGTGCATATACATTCCTTTTTTCATTCTTATTCATTTACTTGGCTTCTTGATTCAATTTTTATAGCGCATGATTTTTAGTTTTTCATTGTTAACATGTCTTGACATCTTTTATTTGTATTACATAGACTTATAGTATTTAACATAATTTTCACTATTTATGCTGTATTTTAACCTTCCAGAATAATAAGATTACTTTTATTAATTAGCAATTTCTAATAACTTTAGTTCCTAACTCATATTCATTGTGAATTAATGTGAAATTTGTGTCCCAATGTTTTTCTTGTATCAAATGTTTTGTGTGTTGTTAGTTAGATTATTTGTTTAACAGATAATACTACGTAATCCTTTTAATTAATTTTTATTTTCTCTACACGTACTATGTACATAGTGTATAGAGACAGTATTGTATTCTGTCCAAAAATTCAATAGCAAGATTTCACCAGAAGTACACATTTTAGAGTCCCCTTAGTAATAATAATAATATTTTTAGAAAAAGATCTGTGTGTCCCCATGTGTCTGTGAACATAACTCATAAACAAGGTCGGTAAAATACCAAACTTGGTTTTTAAGTTTAATATCCTCCAGGTATGTGACACAAAGAATTTGAGGGGGAAAAACCCCCACCCCAAACTACCCTTTATGTGAAAATTTTTTTTTTAAAGTTTCATATTCTCAAAAGTGGCGCTAATGATTTTGATTAAAATATTGTACATTAAAGATAGGTACATGACAAGTCAAATTTATATCTTGAATTTTCTGGGAATAGCCTCTAAAGACCTGTTTACTCTGGATGAATTTTACATAACTGGTAAACCATAAGAGTTAGAGAAAAACCTTGCTGCAGAAGAAATTGTAGATCTCATTAAAACACAATTTATATCATATACTTTTTTGTGGGGTTGACCATTTTTGAGATATTACTTATTATTGGTTTCAGTTTTAAAATACAACTTTTCTGATATGGGAATTTGTGAACTCCAGCCAATGCATGCAAATGGATTTCAACATGGCAACCAGCTTTTAAAATATTTGACTTTCACTTTAGCCTAGTGTATTCCCTTATTTCCCTTCTACTTACAAAAAAGCAAGTAATAAGCAATTTCTGCTAATGTTTATCTTGAGTAGAATGAAGTAAATAGAAGATGAGCTTTTTAATAATAATTTGTCACAATGATACAGAGAAAGTCATGGAACACATCACATTTTTCAAACCTAAGCTACTCTTCTTTCTTATGTATTAGTCCATTTATGCATTTCAAAACCTAGATAATTTTGTTTAAAAAAAGTTTCACTTCCAAAAATTTTAACTTATAAGCCTTACTTAGTCCGAACTCAGGGAGCATTTCATTGTTATAATCCATATGCTTTTTATAGGGTTATATCATATAATGCATAAACATTTCTGTGAAAAAATTGCGCTGTAGTATGCTTCCTTTTATGTAAAAGAATATAACATTTGGCTCACATTACCCCAACTTCAGGAACTGGAATGTACATCAATGACTATATTGATAACGGAGTGGATAGCCAATTTCCCTTCTGCCTTCAAGGAACCAAGTAATACGACCACTTATCTCGATTAGCATGATGCAGATAAAAGAATCTCTTTTGTAAGAATAGTTCATTTGCAGAACATGTAGAGGAAGTAATGTGAATGGAACACATCGATTGTGTTTAGAGCTATTTAAGCAAAATCTGAAGAAGTTGTCACAATCAGTTGAGACCTGGATTCAATATACTCCACATTGAGACTTACTTTGCAACTGACCAGTGATATTTTTCACCTACTTCCAGTTCAGTCAACATGGTGCAGGTTAACCAACATCAAAATTTGATAGAGTAAACATTTTCTAAATGCAAACCCATTACTATTTCTGATTTCTCTACTTATACTATGCTTCATTCCCTTAGCAATAGCATAACTGGTTCACAATAACACGAGAACAGTAACCAAAATGGAAACTAAAGGGTGAAGCAATGCAGCTTACAGATTTTGGCTGACAAAAGCCCAGAAACAAGAATGGGAATGCATATTGATAATTATATCAATCTCCAAGTTGAAGGTAGATTTTGTGCATTGAGATTTCATTTACTTTTAACTCACCAATTTATTTTTTCACCTGCTTTCAATTCAGCCAATGTAATACAGGTTAACGAACACCAAAATTCAAAAGAATTGCGACTAGGGGGAGCTCTAGTAACTGTTTCATGTCACAGCTGCCTAGAATAATCATACAGCAAAGAGTCTAATATACCATGCCTGAAAATGAGATTAAAACTTGGCCAAGTCATCATATGTAATGAGGAAGAAATCTTTTCCATTCCAGGGGCCCAGGTCAATTGTAATTTTAATTAAAATGTTTGTATTTGAACTTTGTCATTCTCGTCTTGGTTACCTTATGCACAACAATGGATGACTTGGTGGAGCCCTTGATTGTAAAGTCTGCATTTTGGCTGTTCAGGAAACATTCTACCTTGAAAATCATGTTGAATGAAGTGCCCGCCATGCAATGGTTTTTTCATACAAGGAAAGAGGAAGTCACTGGATGTCTTGTCAGGATGCGGGGGTGTGGCAAAATTATATAGCCCAAAGATGCAGCATGTGTAGAATGAGCTGTGGCATTGTTGTGGAGTAAAAATCCCCCCTTGGACAGCTTACCACGATGCTTCAATTTGGCAGCTTCCTGTAGCCTCAATGGGAGATTTTGGTAATATGCTCCTGAGATGGTTTGCCCCTTACGAAGTGTAATCTGTTTGTGTCACACCATAGTAATGCCAGAAAACATCATCACCTTGGCCATCTTCACTTTCTTCAGCAGTGGTGTTAACATTGCTTGCTTTGCTCCTTTTTATTGCGGTCATAGTGATACATCCAGCCCTCATCCATGGAGATTAGGTGGATAAAAAAGTAATGTGGATTTGACTAACAAAGCTGAAAGTTTCCACTGCAGCTTCAGTTTGGCAGCCTTTTTTGAAGGAGTCAGCAGCAGGTGGCGACCTTTATCATGTTCAACATGTGCAAGATTCAAAACTGACCCATGACTAATTTTCACTTTTTGTACTTGCTTCAATTGTGATACGCTGGTCTTCGAGGGCGAGGGCCTCCAAGTCACGGGTGAATTCTAGATTTTCACAGAAAGATGCTCCACTTCATTCGTCGCCATTCAGATTTGTTGGCCCACACTGAAAGCATCTGCACCACTGTGTCATGTGATGATGCACTGTTGCCATTCTTTTCAACCAAATAGCCTGGATTTTCGCAGTGTTGTTCCCCTTCAAATGTGGAAAACTAATTACAGCACAATTCCACTTTATCAATGGGGTGCACCATTTTGTTTGACCCCCTGGTGGTGTATTGCAGTATATGGCATGGAGATTTTAAATTTTACCTTGACTGCAGACAAGAAATGGATTATTTAACTTCAGTTTTCAGAGAGATAATTAAAAATTTGCCCCCCTTGAACATACTATTTTTATACTACTGCACTGCAATGTCTGCTTATAGTCATACAATTGAAGATAAAATTGTTAATTATGCTGTTATAAGGAATGTGTAACTTTATCACTGCCTTCTATGTATAATTAGAATTAACTTCTTGGATTGATTTTTATATATATTTCTATATGCTTATGAATAGTGTTATTTTGATTTCATTATTAGCTTTTATATGAGTTGTTTCACATAAAATTTATGGTTATTAGTGACAGCAACTGGAATGAAATTTTTCGTGTTCCAGCTAGCATTGTAGCTTCTAGTATAATGAAGGAATTTTTATATTGAACAATTTAAGCTGAAGAATCTTAAAGAATTCTACCACATTTAAGAGAAATATTGCTGTTTTGAAATCATCTAAGTTCAAAATGTTGCATCTTGATTTAACAGAATGATAACAGAATTTTATAAATAAAATAAAATGTTTAAAAAAATTATGAAAAAATCTCATTTTTACTTCCTCTATACATACTATGTACATAGAGAAGGTATTGTATTGCACCCAAAAATTTGATACCGAGATTTCACCAGAAAAATATGTTTTGAGACCCCTGAATCCAAAAAAAGCATTTTTAGAAAAATGTCCGCACGTGTGTGTGTGTGTGTGTGTGTGTGTGTGTCTGAGGGCAGCATAACTCAAAAACGAAAAGTCTGTTAAAAACCAAACATGGTATTTAGGTTTGGTATCTTCCAAGGATGTGACAGTAAGATTTTCAAGAAAATCACCCCATCCCAACTACCCTTTACATGGAACTTTTTTCGAAAATTTTGATTTTCTTAAAAATGGCTCTAACGATTGTGATTGAAATCTCGTATATTTAAGATATTTACTTGACAAATAAAATGAATTTTCTGGGAAAAGCCTCTGAAGACTACTTTATTCTGGATGAATTTTATGGATTTTTGCATAACTGCTAAACCGTAAGAGATGGACAAAAACTTACCACATAGATAATGTAGAGGACATTAAAACACACAATCTATATTATATACAATTTTTTTTGTGGAGTTGATCGTTTTTATGATGTTCCTTGTTTTTAGTTTCAGCTTTGAAAAACTTATACTTTCCTCATACGGGAATTAGTCAACTCCTGTCCATACAAACAAAGGAACTTCAGTCACGTAGCAACCAGCTTTTGACTATGATTTTAACGTATGATACTCCCTTATTTCATTTCTACTTACAAGGAAGCAAGTAATAAGACTATTTCTGCTAATGTTTTCCCAATTAGCAGGGAGTAAATAGAAGCCTAAGCTTTTTAATAATAATTTCTTGCAGAAATGTAGAGAAAGTCATGTGAATGGAACACATCACATTTTTATGAATTTATAAAACAGCAAAGTAATGTTGCATGATGCAGCTTTAAATCCTACTAGGTTAATAGTGACAATATTGCAGTGTAATAGTGTAAAGAATGCATATAAACATACAACACAAATATTGCCAAGTCTCCCGTTTTTGCAATGTCTGCTTTCCCTGAATAATCTTAGCTATAAACAGTAATAGCAATAAATATGTCGGCATAGAAACTCTTTCGTCTTAAGGATAAATTCTTAGTTTGTGCAACAATTGTTTTCACAAAAAAAAAATGCTAGAAAGTTGGCTCTCTCCCATAGGGTCTCTGTTCAGTGGAAAAAATTATAAAGCGTTTAAGTTCAGAACTGTCTTCTGTTCAACGATCAATTGCCTGCTACTGTGCCAGGTGCTGATAAACTTTGTCCACACCAAGACTACAAGCATCTGAAACCTGCCTCTGTAGTTTGATGGTAGCGTGTCTGCCTCACATTCAACAGGTCCTGACTTTGTATCTCATTAAGGGTGAATTTTCCCTTTTCCTGAGAAGACAAAAGTCGAATGACACTAATATATGTAAGGAATTAAATATTATTAGTGAACTATTCTAAATTTTTTCTTGTCAAACTTAGAGGGTTTGGGAGAGAGAGGAGGACTCATGGGTATTTTTATTTTCAATATATTTTCACTAAAAGAAAACCCCAAGCTCATTCAGTGACACAAATGCAATGGTCCTTGTTTGTTAATTTATTATAAAGCTAGCGCTTTAGTGGTAGAAAATTTGAATGCAAGAAAGTTGTTAGGGCACATAAAGCTCTTGCATTGGCATAAAAGGACTTCTTAAGTTAGAGAACTTAAAACCATCTAATTTGAGTACGGTAGCAGTTAAAAAGTGTTGCAGATTAAGAAAAAAGGCTGTTATTAAGAAATTCCTCACAAAACAACAAATAGTTTCCACACTCTTACTTACTGAAACTTGGTTTGTTGTTCTAGCTGTGTGTGAGCAGTGTGGTGCCATTGGTGTGAAGCATGCATTCTACACAAAGGAGCGACGATTCTGCAGCTTGGCTTGTGCTAGAGAATTTGCAGAAAAATCAGGCCAACATAATACAAAATCACAGTCTTTATCCTATGTACGTAAAAATCAGAATTCTACGTAGAACTATGGAAGAACTAAACTAAACGGGTATTACATAATATGCTTTTACTCAGAAGACTCATTTAGGATTTCATATTCTCTTCAACTAACTCATTTATTCCTCACTGGAAGCAGCACCTTTCTTTGTGTTAGAGTTAAATAAAGGATGGAAAATAGTTAAACTGTTCTAGATAACAGAGCTTGTAATAGAACAGGAAGGACAGCATTGTTGTGAGTTTTATACAACAGATACATTTTAAGTTTGCTATTATTTATTATCACTCCAGTGAAGCTTTTTTAATTTTTTTAATTTTGGACAAATAGCTGATGCTAATGTATAAATGCCAAAAATACATTTCTAAAGAGAGAGAGAGAGAGAGAAAAAGTGATATAACTTGAAAATAAAATGGATAAATATTGAACTTACTATTGCCAAGGATGCAACAAAAGATTTTCAAAAAATATCTCCCCACCACAAACTACATGAAAAATGGATCTACTCAAAGAGGTCTTGATTATTATAATGATAAAATATCATACAAAGTAAAAGCTGAAGCTTTCCTGAAGGTGCATTAACTCTTAAATTGTATGTATTTACCTGGCTAGAAGCCCTAGGAATTTTAAGAGTTAAAATATCATATATTTAAGATGTTTGCATGACAGTTAAATATTTATCTTGAATTTATTGCAAATAGCCAGTCAATTCCTGCTTATTCTGAATGAAGTTTGTAAACTTCTCTACAATCGGTAACCATAAACCCTAGCAACTTGATACACAGAAAATGTAGTTTGTTATTAAAGCACAAAATATATTAAAATTTTTAATTTCTTGTTCAGCAGAGCAACCAAGTTTTAAAGGCTTGATTTTTGTTTCAGTTGTCTGTATATCTTGTATTTACAGTGAGATGTGTAATGAAATAATCTTTGAAAATATTTTTCATTAAAATGAAGCAAATAGAAAAATAAGCTTTTGCTTGAAATAAATAAAAATAAATGGTTGTGAGCAGAAAAGTCATGATTTTAATGAATAAGATTATGTATGGCAGCCTTTCTGGGTCTGCCTTTCACACTTGATATATTGTGGAATAATATTTCTGTTTGCTTTAAGTTGATATTCATTTGATTGCAGTACTATACCCTAAGTTTGTCATTGAACATGCTGCAGTATCTTGCTGAATTTAGAGGTACGCCAAGTAATTCTAAAACAAGTAAATATTCTACTTAATAGTGTACATTCTGTGTATATTTATGTCTGAAGTGTCAAATAACAAAGACCAATTTAGAAGGAAGAAAAGTTTGGATTCCTTCAACTCTTCCATAAATGCTTTTGTGCTTCCCTGTTTATTCCTATTACATTTTTCAAAAACTCTATAGGTAGCACAACTGCAAATTATGCTAGCTTCTATTTAGGCATCATATAATTTGCTTTTAAATTAATTTTACAGAGCCCACCTATGGATGAGGTTTTAATAAAGCAAGAACCAAAACAAGAGAAACCAGAGACCAACCAGTTCATCTCGCAACTTCCCCCCTTGGCGCTTGAGGACCCACCAAGTCCAGTAATGGTGAAACGAAATCGTGCAGAATTGGCAAATACTTATGATTGGAGGAATCAGTTGTCAGAGCCAGGGTTCTTTGCAGCTCCAGTTTCATGCTTTAAACATGTAAGAACAACTTGTAGCTCCAAAATGTTGGCACTGACAGTGCAGAAACCTTATATTTCAGTTTTACAGGTTAATGTGTTGTTATTTGTCACACTGCAAAATCATGGTATGTAATCATCAAAGCATGGACTGTCAAACACTCCCAATCAAACAATTGTATGATTTTGCAGGCTTCCATGACACATAGATTAAGAGGTTCTTCATCCAGGACATCTGCTACATAAACATGTTGCAGGCCATGGAACTGGGCCCTCTCAACCTATCCATCTGTCATGCTAGATACCAGCCTGTGCATCTCAATGAGACTAACATGCTTCTTTGCAGAGGCACATCTTCTGATAAGTCTGGGAGAGTGTTCTGAATGTTCCTGTAGACAGCATCTCTAAGGCGTGCTGGGGGAATGTATTACATTACACAACTGATAAATAACAAATCTAAACAAGCATCCATGGCAACACAAGGCCAACCCCGCAGTGTAAAATGGGTTAAAGCCTTCTATGAATGAGTGCACACATGAATGAAATTATTAGGTTAGATTCAGAAAGCCTTTGAGCGCAAACATTCATTAAAAAGTTGATAATGCAAAAACTAAGGATTTTAGAGCATATGTTTATATGAACCTATTTTCTTGTGGTTTTATCGTTAGTAATCCGTCCCGATGCTTGTACATTAACCTATTAGCAGTAAAGATTCTATAATTTTTTAATTTGTCTCAGGTTAGTAATTTTTAATTCCTTATATATTTAAAGAGATTAATTAAACCCAGAACATGTTTTAAGAATTCTCATTTACATTGTCAGCTATTTACTAATTTTTGCAGTTCGGTTATATTTTAGAAAAGCTTATTGGAGTAAGCAGTTATTAATTATATATAAATTAGATTTTTTAAATTCATGCTTTCTATTCAGTTTTGCAATTAGCCTAGTACTAGTTTTTGAACTAGTGAAATAGTTTATCACCTCTGTGTATGCTTAAGTTTATTGGATCTCCCTCCACAAACTTTCTAATCCTACTGGCTTATTATCTTCTCATGTGGCTGAGTGCCACCATTTGGAAAACTAGTAACATAATCATGCAACTTAGTAGCATTCTGCAGAAAACTGCCAGAGGAAAGAGCGTAGCACTAAGCAAAGAAAATAACAGTCAAGCAATAGCAATATAGCAAAATAATATAGAAACTCTACTACTCTAAACTTATCACATAATACAATTGAAGCCCCTTTCTACCTTTTCTAGATTTCACAAACGTTTTTAATTGGAAGAAAAATATAAATGAAGCCATTTTATTCTTTTTAATCCACATGTAATTATGATATGTGAGTAAATGGATTAAAAGATGATGTACAGTTGAATCTCAATGTAAGGTTTCTTAGGGAGCAAATAAATAAATTTTAAAAAAAAATAATTAAAAAGGGATAAAGTAAATGCACAGACCCTGTACAAAATAAATATAGCCAATAATCATTTTGCTATAATTATTTTGTATAAATTTTACATGAGGTAAATTACTTTAAAAAAAGCTTTCAATCTACATTTACTTCTTCCCCATAAAACCAACAAACTTTCCACGTTGAACTTATTCTGTTTGTAACTTCCATCACTGTTATGATTAGAGCTTGCATTTCCTATTTTGTTCTTTTGCCTAGAGTTGCCCACCATGGTGTAATGGTTACCATATACTCAAGGTTGCAGGTTCAAACCCGATGGAGGACAATGGATTTTTTCAGGGATAAAAATCCTTACCATGGCTTCCTGAAGAAGGAAAGTAAAGCTGTCGGTCCCATGTCATAGATTTGTTGCGTGTAAAAGAACATAGCGTGATAAAGAGGCCTCTGAGCAAAATTAATCGGTCTTTCACACCCAATATAGAATGGGACGCTGAGAACCACAGTAGTTAAAGAGCATCCATAAATAAAACTCCATTTCCTTTTCTTAGAATTGCAGGCTTTTGTGTAAATGTATCTGGTTTACTGGAGTAAACTGTACTAATTTTATAATAGCCTGATTTCATAGTATAATTGCTTTAAAAAAATAGACAAAATCTTGCTATGCAAAAGAAAAAAGCACACAATTCATGTCAAATAAAATCTGTTGCATAGTTAACCATTTCATAGATATTTCTTGTTGGTTTGAATACTTACGATTTCCTGTAGAGGAAAGAACAGGATTTCAACACCATTGCATAGTGACCTCTCTTGAAAGATTTGACTTGCTTAAGCCTACCATATTTCCCCAAATCCCCATTTACCTACAAGGAAAAATGCAATAACACCATTTCTACAAATACTTACCTCAATTAACATGAAGCAGATAGAAAAATAAGCTTTTGTAATAATAGTTAAACAATTGTAAATGTAACATGCAATTTTTTTTAAAACCAGTTTCTTCAGTATACTGAATTTATTAATTCTGCATAAAATTTTTATTGCTAATAATGTGCTTTTTTATGTTGCCAGGCACCATTGGCAGACTGTTGGGAGAACATAACAGTGGGAATGAAAGTAGAAGTGGAGAACACAGACTGTGATGATTTTACAGAATCATTTCCAGACTCCTTTTGGGTGGCTACTGTGCTTAGGATCGCAGGATACAAAGCCCTTCTGCGTTATGAAGGTTTTGGCCAAAACAGTAGCAAAGACTTCTGGGTCAATTTATGTTCTAATTCGGTTCATCCAGTTGGCTGGTGTGCTACAAGAGGAAAGCCTCTAATACCTCCAAAAAGTGAGTCTCGTTTATTCAGTGAAATGCAAACCAATTTAATATTTGAAGCTCTGCTGATATATATATATATATATATATATATATATATATATATATATATATATTGAATTTACAACAATTTATTAAAGATATGGAAAAAACTTGATTTTGTTATAATGTGAATCAATGTTATTATGTAACTAATATGTCAAATATGGACACCATAGTTTCACTAAGTTTTTACCCCAGATGCTTTTCAAAGATGTTCATCTTCGTCAGATCTTTGACTGGCTTCAGAAGGGGAGATTTTTATCATAATTTTATCTGTGCTGCCATCTGATTTTCTTGGGTGTAATCTTAAAATGTTGTCTGCCAGTGGTGTTTCAAAATTCATAACTCTGTGTGCATTTTTCTAATGTGCATCCTTTCCCAAATTGCTAGTTCAGTTGGTTTTAGATGGTTAATAAGTTTGATGTCTGGTTTGATATTGCGTTGTGATGTCCAAAGTGATGTAATACTGTAGATTTCTTCAAGCAACATTGAAAAAGCACCTCAGGAACATGAAACTCAAGCAAACAGACAAATCTACAGTATCACATCACAACACATCAAACCACATATCAAACTTATTAAACATAAAAACTACAACTGATCTAGCAATTTGGGAAAAGATACACATTAGGAAAAATGCGCACAGAGTTATGAATTTTGAAATCTTATGACCATGTTGCAAGTATGGTGTGCCACCGCAGACTTTTCTGAGTAGCTCAACCTGATGCAGCATTGGGGTTCTTTGATGCACTTTTCCACCGTCCTTCCTGCCTGGCCAATGTAAATTTTTCCACAAAATTTTGTAAATGCTAGCAGCAAGGAGGCCCAGGTTGTCTTTGACTGACAAATGTTGTTTGATTATGGCACGAGGCTTAAAAGATGTTCTGATGCTGAGATCCTACTATACTGGCCATAAGATCAATTTTTCATCCACCAAAATAATAGAAAAATCTACTGAATATTATGACATAAAAACAAACAGAAATAATTTTAACAAAGATGATCTGCAAATATGTAAAACAAGGCTACTTATAATTTACAACTACTTACCCCATCCTCCTCAACCATTGGTCATCACCGACCAATGACTGTATGAGGCAATCCTTCAGTCTTCCCCTCCAGGTAAAAATGTTGCTGCCAAAGCAGCTTGTCTCCAGTTCCTTGATGATGGAAACTGAGTACATCATTGAAAGCTCGGAAATTAATCCAACACTTACCTGGCTGACATCCCAAGAAGAAAAAATGAATAACAGCACTGGGAAAGCTTCAAGACCTTCATGAGTAAGCTACACTGCCAGCCATATGCATATCTCTGCTATAGCTTCATTCATTGCAACAAAACATACAAACTATAGACATTGCAGGTTCTCCTGTGATGGATTTTTCATGTACCTTGCTTTTGTAAGTACTGATTTTTGCATATAAAAGTATTGCCAGTAAATGTTATTCAGATAATTGGATCCTCATTTTGGAATTCAACAACTATAAGGCAATAAATATTAACTTACTAAGCAAAAATGTTTATGGTCTTTAAATTGCAGTGGTTTAAATGTGGCTGAAGTCGGTAATTAGGTGAGATGATGAATATGTGCTCTTTAAACGGAGACAGCTGTACAATATATTGTTTGATTATTCTATAAGAATTCTTTTTCTAATCATAGTGTTACATTTTTGTTATGTTGCAGCAATTGAAGATAAGTACAAAGACTGGAAAGAGTTCCTAGTGAAGCGATTGACAGGGGCACGTACATTGCCATCAAATTTTTACAGCAAAGTTACCGACAGTCTAAGTTCCAGGTTCAGGTCAGTAACCCACAAAATGGGGTGTTCCACAAAAGTCAAGGATTTTAGAAATGATGATAAAATACTGCTATGTTTTTCATATGGGAAGAGTTATGGTGTGCAATGAATGAGATGTGTATGTGTGCTCAGCATTGCCACCTCGTTATCATCACTTTTTTCATATTTACCTCTCTCTCACTCACTATCCTACTTGGCACTATATGCAAAGAAACTAAACTGAATTTTCCAAATGTTTGTAATAATGTAGTTGTTTTAAAATCAAATTGGAACAACCATATTCACATATTATGTATATGTTTTAAATGCTATATAATTATGGTTTATGAATTGCCTGTTTTTTTTAATCCAATGTAACTGCAAGTGGCTCATCCATATCACTGTCCTCACTTATGTCAAGAGACAGTTCGTCATTGCCACTGTCTTCATTGTTTGAGTCTTGCAAATTTTTGATAATAGGTTCCAAAATCTCATCACAGTCAATTTCTTTCCAAAGTCATGTTGTTTTCCTAGTCTTGTGTTACCTTGCCAGTTTCTTCATGGATAAGTTGTTCAACATCAGTCAGCTTAAAAGAGCTATTTCTGCTTACAATCTCATTTTATATGAGCCCACACTAACTCATTTGGATTGTACTGACAGTTGTAAGGGGAAAGACAGGTTACCCCATGTTTCATTTCAGTTTTAAATTGATCCAGCTGATACACTTTTTCCTGGTTTTTAAACATAAGTACTCTTTGCAATAACTCATTTTTAGTTTCTGTTGCAGAGAACTCAACCTGTTTCTTATGCAACCATTGAGCAATTTAGTTCTTTCTGCTGGCCGTTTCAGTATTTCATTTTCAATAACTAAATGATTTGGCACATTTCCATTATAATAAATAATGTGTCCCATTTCTAAAGTATATCAGCTGTCAGCTCTTCATGGCAGTCTAAGGTGGTTTTGGAGAAAAAAGTTTCTTTAAAATTTCTTTACATTCAGTTTTAACTATAGTCTGTTCGGTGTCCTTAAGTTGTTGGGATGCTATATCTATGTCTGCAATGTACTCGTCGATGTTCGTAGAGAAACCTACGCACGTCTTTAATCCTTCGTTTAGGAATTCAATTTCTTTTTTGTTAAAAGTTTGTTTAGACAAGTTCAAGACGTGGTTCTGTGGTGGTGATGTTTTGATTTTTGGTTTTGTTTTGTTTTGCTGTTTCTTCAGCTTGAACATTTAAACTAAAATATAGCAAAAACAAACAGAACACCATCCCCACACAATTAATCAACCAATTGAAATCCAAACCAGTTATATATACACAAAATCGGATAAAGGTAATACCATAGCCATATTGGACAGAAACGACTACATACAAAGAGTAGAAACCATGTTAAATTGCCCAGATTATTCACCTTTACAGAAGAATCCTCTAAAAACATACACTGATGACCTCAAGAAAACTCTCAAAGAAGTTACCACAATTACAAACAACCAAAAACGAAAAATAAACCCAAAGAACCAAACTCTTCCAAGACTATATGCCCTCCCCAAAATTCACAAAGCAGGCAACAGCACGAGACCCATCATCAACAATATTAGCTCTCCCACATATGAACTAGCAAAATGGCTAAATAACAAATTCAACTCACTACCCAAGTTCAGCAACATTAGTCTAAGAAATTCACTAGAACTAATAGAAAAAATAAAAGACATAACTATATCCAAAGGAGACGAATTTGTATCTTTTGATGTAAAATCCTTATTTCCCAGCATTCCCACAGAAAAACTCCCAGAACTTCTCAGAAAATGGCTACACACCACAGATCTACACAGTACAGAAATAGAAGACTTGATCAAACTCGCCAACCTATGCATAAAACAGTCAGCTTTCAGCTTTAATAACAGCATATACCAACAAGTCACAGGCCTAGCTATGGGAAACCCACTTTCCCCATTCCTGGCAGAACTGTTCATGGGTGCTTTTGAAACTCACATTACCAAAGCCTTTCCGCAAATTTTCAAAATTTGGTACAGATACGTAGATGACATTTTTGCCATAATCCCAGGAAAATTAGCACAAGATGCCTTAAAACTCCACAACCTACAGGAACCCAAAATAAAATTCACCATAGAAAGAGAAAATGACAGCTACATCCCATTTCTAGATCTCAAAATTTTCAAAAAGAATAACAAAATAGAATTTGGTATACACAGGAAGGCTACACACACCAACAGCTATATAAAAAGAAATAGCTTCAACCCCATTCCACACCAATTTGCAGTGTACAATAGTCTAGCTTTCAGACTAGTTAATATCCCACTTAATCCCTCTGAATATAAAAAAGAATATAAACACATTCTGAACACAGCAGTAGACAATGGTTTCAATACATCCACCATCACCAAAAAGATAAATAAATACAAAAGAATGAAACACGTCAAAGAAATTACCACCTTAACCCATAAAGAAAAACCTCCCAAATTTCACAAAATCACATACAACCCACAACTCTACAACAAGTTCAAGAAAGTATTCAAGAAATTCAATATCAAACTAGCACCGATTAACAAATACAGCATAAAAAACCTCCTGGGCTCCTCCCTGAAGGACAAAATACCCAAGGAGAAAAAATCAGGAGTGTATGCCATTGATTGTCAAGACTGCAACAAGAAATACATTGGAAAGACAATAAGAAACCTTGAAACACGCAATAAAGAACACAGAAGACACATCAAATCAAAACAGCCAGTCAAATCTGCAGTAGCACATCACTTTTGGGAAACTCACCATGAAATAAATCCGAACATCAAACTATTGAAAGAACTTTCGAATCCGTTTCAACTAACAGCTTGGGAAAAAATCTATATTCATAAATACCGCCACACACTGATGAACATGGAGTTCCCCCCTAGGGATTGCTTAACAAGTTTCATCGCCCGCCCAACAGATGTCGCCACAACCAACACATCCACAACCACAACTTGGAACCCAAACCCAAGCAGTAGTGGTTCAACAGATGAGGATGCGGGCAACGGTCCGCGAAACAATTGTCCTACTCATTAAAAGTAAGTGAAGTGTGTGTTAACAATACCACTTTAATTAATTCAATTGATTATGCCTTCGCTGTAAGCAGCTTCAAAATTATACATTTATTCCTAGGAATAATACTTCAAGCCTGACTTTGCAATACCTGCCTCTTGGCTCACCACAAACTCACAGCTAGAAGCCAGTGTACTCGTGCTCTGTTGCTGTCTAAAGAACAGCTGAATATTGATTTGACTTCTCTAGTGTAAATAAACACACAAACATGTGATGACTCACATTCTGCAGACATTGCATGCTACACGCTAACAGAAAGTGAACTGTTTGCTCTCCTTTGACTTTAACAAAGGCCTTGGCTTGTTTAAAGTAATTCTTTTAGCCATGCAAGATTTCACTTGAGGATACATGATGTGAATAATTTACATTCCAGTTCTGAGTAATTACAAATATATGACTTCACACAATAAACACACAAATAACGATGGCCATTACTATGTTTAAGTCACTATTCATTGTTATAATATATTGCTATTTTTATTTAATTGCTTTATGAAAACTGAGCTAATTATATGTTTTTTACTGTTGTGTTCTAAACATTATTCCCTACTTTCCTTGTGGATCACTTTTTGCAAAATTTTAACACAAATCGTATTTATTAGAGACAGATTCACTTATCTTGTGTCACACCCCACTTAAGGGAAGTGCAATATGACAATCATGCAGGACTCCAATTGGTTGCTGGCCTGGTAGCATTCAAGGAAAACATTATCCCATTTGAACGTCACAGTCGATAATCCTTCATACAAAATGAATCTGATTTGAATTTTTATGACTCTGCTCACTCTTCTAGACTACTTATAAAGCTTATTCTCCTATCTACTTAAGATAAACTTACATTGCAGTTTACACATTTTATTAGAGATATAAGAAAATTACAGCGGGCTAAAGCAATTGTCAACTTTTTTAAAAAGTGTGTTTTGAAATTAATGTTCTTTGGATGACCATTAGGAAAAGTTTTGTATAATTGGTATACATGTGGTGTACAAAGATCATTGACTCAAATTCTTCCCAAAATATTAAATTACCCCATTAGCCTTGATCTAAAAAGGAATAAATGCATTTCATTTGCAGTCATGAATGATCTATTTAGAGCAGATGAATTTCTTTTGCTTGGGCAAGCAGTAAATCCAATAGGATGCATTACAGCATCCAAATCTATTAAGGAATCTACTCTTTTTTACAAGACAGTTATGTGTCTCCTCAACTATATTGTAAGTGTCAGTGACTTGCAGGTCAATCTATGTTGTAGACTTGTTGTTTAGTGAACTTGTAGAGGAGACAAAATATTTCAAAATTAGTTAGTAAGCTTGTTGATCTAGCAAACATCCAGTTCTCTATATTTTAAGTAGGTTTTGGTATTTTCATTTCTACATTGATGTCATGATGCTCTTAGGAAATAGCTGCCACAGATATGAAATTTCTAAAAGCTGTTCAAAATCCTAAAGAACTACAGTTTTGGAAGAAAATGTGCAAGAAGAAGTAATTGTGGCTAGTTAATTTTGACAATTTAGAAAGAAGTACATTTAGAAATACCACCAATTAAGTTCCAGCATGAAGAGTTCAAGTTGTCAACTGAAGACATGGCTGCACGTGCACAAAGTAATCGTAAGTGAAAACTGGTTAGCAAGAAATAAAATTTATGTAAGCACGTTGGCAATTTTGGTGAGTTAAATTTGCTTCTAACTCCATCTTAGTTTTCTGATGGCTCCATTTATGATGTTTTACTTGATCTAAAAGTTTCTTAGAGAAAAATTGATATCAAATTATTTCCAGAAACATTGTTTTGAAGTCCCTTACTTAAATAGAGTTGGATAAATAAACTATATAAATTCAGCAGCTTCCAAGGATGCAACACAAAGATTTTACTTTTTATTTTTTCAACAATGGTTCTAACAATTTTGATTAAAATGTTGCAAGTTTTAAATACTAAAACACTGTACGTATAAGATATTTTCGATACGACCTCCAAAATATGTATCTTGAATTTTCTATAAAAGCCATGTCATTCCTTTTTGTTATAATTAATTTTGTATAATTTATAAATTGTAAGAGATAGAAAAAAATAAAGGCAAACCTATGGATTTCATTAGAAAACATTTTATACAAACTTTTTAAATGGCTTAACCATTTCTGAGCTATTAATCTATTGGTTATTCATCTATACTTTGTTATAGATATTTTTAACTCTGTTATAGATATTGTTTAACTCCTAAGTTCCTATTCTTTTGTTTCTCATTATGTCATGCAAAGAGCATGGAATTTCACACTGGCATTTAGCAATCTGCTTTATAAAGATTTTACTATTGCATTAGTTTCCTTCATTCATGTTATAGCTACAACAAAAAAATAGTGGAGCCATTTTGTAAAATGTTTATCTCAATTAAGATGAAGTTGATAAAAGAAATAGGTTTGTAAAAAATTTTTCAGGCAGAGAAATAAAAATAAGTGATACTGGTAAAAGAAAGACATATGAATGTAACACTTATTTGTCTCTTAACGAGAAAATGTGTTAATCGACAGGTGTGGTTTGAATCTAGAAGTAGTGGACAAAAATCGCATTTCACAAGTGAAGGTGGCAAAAATACAAAGGATAGTTGGGAAAAGACTACATGTGCAATATTATGATGCTGAACCAGACGATAATGGGTTTTGGTGTCATGAGGATTCTCCTCTCATACATCCTGTGGGCTGGGCATGTAGTGTGGGCCATGCCATCGATGCTCCACAGGAATACCTAGAGCGCTGCGAAGATGGATGCTGGAGTGAGGATGATGCTACTGACCAGTACTTCTGCTGCCCAATTTCTGTACCTGTTCCTCCAGGAGTATGTTTCCAGGTAGTGTCAAACTATTAAATTAAATGTACAAGATGCATAAATCTGTATGAATGTATATCAGCTGATTGTTCTGCAATCCTGCAAGAGATTACAGCAAGGTCCGTTAGAAGGTCGCTGGTTACAGGTGTGAAGTGGATTTGATTAGTATTTCAGCAGATGTACTGGAAATTAAAAATTCTAGCATTGACCTTTTCCATATGTGTTGCATTAAAATTTAACTGATATAAACATTAATGTTCATTCAGTTTTGTGCAACTAATAGTAGTGGCATTTTATCATTTAAAGTAACCTCATGTTATAGGAAAGTTAAATGGGCTGCTAATGATGGCTGAAATTGGTGTTTTAAGAATTTTTAAATTTGGTAATACTGTAAATTCTTTATATTTATATTCATTCCAGTTCATGGAAATATGCCCTAATAGGAATTCCCAGTATTTATTAAAGTTCCATCATGACATGTCGGCACATTTAAGGCTAGAGGACATAGATGGCACTATAGGACAATCATAACTTTGCAGACGTAAAATGACAGAATTTGCCTGGGGACTTACTCTTTTAAGGACGTACTTTTACTTTTTCTTCTCTTCCAAAAGAAGTCATGCTAAGTATTTTTACTTCTGAAAAAAAAAAAATCTCTCTCTATCTCTCTCTCTCTCACACACACACACACCCACGCACACACACAGTATTTTATTTATGGTAATTAAATATTCTCATAATATTTGCTTACCAATTTCAGCAGCTCTTTAATTGATAACCTACACACAATATGTTACTGTAATGCCCAGTACTGTAAACAAGTTTAAAATAACCCTCAGGTTTCACAATAGTTTCTAATATTACTGCATATAGAAACTTAAAATGTTCAGTTCAGCTTCAATGTAACTTAACTGGTACTTATCCTCCATTTAACTAGTTTAAAGGCTGGTTCACAGCAACCAGAACAAGAATGTCAAAATTGAAACTTGTGTAGTTTAAGGCAGCTTTCACAATTGATGAGAAGCTTTCCTGGGCAGAGCTTAGTAATTCCATTTTGTACATATGTTTGGTATAGAGATTGTTCTAGGTGGCCGCGACATGAAACAGCTAACTGTAGTGCAATTCTTTTTCATTTTTACATCGAGTAACCCACACTTTATTGGTGAATTGGAGGCAGGTGAAAAGTTATTATTGGTCTGTGTAAAACAAATAAAAACCCAATGTGCAAAATTTACTTTCCATTTTGAAAACAATATAATTGTCGATATGCATTCCCATACTCATTACCAGCTATTGTGAAACTAAATTTTGAATAATTGAAATTTAGTTGAGTCGATTTTGTAACACTACATCACTTACTTTTTATTTCGGAAAACATGTTTCAGAAGCCATGTGCTTCCATTGTCAATTCCTTTGGTCAGAGTCAGAGTAGTGTTACAAAATCGACTCAACTAAATTTCAATTGTTAAAACACATAGTCCACCATATATCAGGATAAATTTTGAATGTTTTATTATTTCCTGGTTTCATTTCAGTTTTGGTTGTTCTTGGTAGCCTTAATGCTAAGTCTCAATACAGAGGAAGTATTTGAGGAATTGCGTAGGGCTGAAGTTAATCAGATAATTGATGTATCTCATAGAACAAAATTTACCTAAATATACCTCGTCACTTTTAGATGTGGAATGACCATGAATGTTTTAGACATGTGAGACAGATAGTTCTAACCTTAATTGGGTCAATATCAAACTCCTATACAGCAAGTATGAACTGTAAAAACATGCTTTTTATTCTGGCTTTCTACTAAAATAAAAATAAAGTGTAGACCTAAAAGCTAGAGACTTTGTAATGCAATTGACCCATGCATATAAAATGCTTTTATAAACATTCACTTTTTATGTAGCCTGCAATGTGTTCTGTATAGTTATGAGAAAATGTTCCCATTAGTTGGGAGAACATTTTCTCAGCCTTCAGATACATCAACACAATTGCTTTGCAATTAAACTTAACCAGAAGGTTTGGTTTGTTTTGAATAAACCCCAATCAAACTAGGCGTATTACAATACCAGGCCTGAAAGATAAAATGCCACAACTATTGCATTGTATAAACTATTACATTGAACTTAATGTCTTTAGAACGCGAATGTTAACATTAGCATACACATGAAGAATATTTAATTCCCAGTTCTCATGCCAAAACAGTAACCACACTTGTAGCCAGTGAGCAACCTTCTGACAGACCTTGTTTGAGGACCCTACCTAATCTATCACAGGAGTACTAAATATCTTGATCTGACTGAGACAACATTGCTCTGCAAGGTTATATCGTTTCATTTATTTGTCTTTTAAAATTACAATTAATCCATGACATGATACAATGCAATAGAAAATGATATACGTTATTATAGTCTTGCTGGCCTAAATAGAACCTGATGTAAACAAAAGCAGGTGACAGACACAACTGGTTTTGCAATATAAATGCTGCTGATGTGCATTTGTGCAAGTCCAAAGATATGTCTTCAGGTAGTGCACATGCTCCGTCCAGGGCATAGTATACAATTTGCAGACCAGTGTTTTATGCTTTTCTGTTTACTTTGGGTTTCCTTCTAAGGCTGGCAGCACTATAGGTGTCTTACCTGTCGTTGCATTCATCCATTCTGTTAGTAAGGGGTTGAAAATAAACTTCTAATTTTCACTCATATTTAAAGCATAAACTTGATGGTCAATAATGCAAATTTGTGGATAAATGAGTATAGTAGAAGAATTTTTGAAGTTGTAAGATAATTGTCTTTTGTACCTTAATTGATCAAGCTGTATTGTTAAATATTTAAGAGGTTGAATGAAAGTGAAAAACAGTTTTTGGAAGTTGAACTGCATAATTACAAAAATAAATAGGAAAGTCGTTATTTCATAAACAAAACAATGGGATAGTTATAAGCCCCTTGCCTGATACAGCACATTCACTGCTTTCATGTCTTTAAATATTTAATTGCTTTTGGTGTACATTATTTAGAGTAAGACATAAAAGTTGTATTTTATAATCAAAGCTGCTTTACAATTGAATTAACTTGTATATTTTTATTTACAGGAGGGAATGAAATTAGAAGCAATAGATCCGTTAAATCTTTCAGCAATTTGTGTAGCAACAGTAATGAAAGTTCTGCGAGGTGACTATGTTATGATTCGCATTGACAGTTATGATGAGGATGCCTCTGGTGCTGATTGGTTTTGTTACCATGCCAGTTCTCCCTGTATTTTCCCTGCGGGTTTCTGCGATGTCAATTCTATACCTCTTACCCCACCAAAAGGTTATGACCCAAGCGAGTTTGATTGGTCAACATATTTAGAAGAATCAAATCTTACAACGGCACCATTGGCTCTTTTTAATAGGGTAAGTTTATATGTCTTTTTAATTTTTCTACCCCTCATCTATGATAATGTTGTTATAATACATCGTAAAAAGTTTTATTCAATTCAAATTTGTGCAGAATATTCACTTTGTGGGAAGTAGAGACAGGGCAAAGGAAGAACAAAAAATCTGATGTGTTCCTTTCGCATAACTTCCTCTACATCTCTGTGAAAAATGATACTGTTAAAAGCTTATTCTTCTATCTACTTCATGCTAACCGAGATAAACATTAGTAGAAATGGTCTTATTACTTGCTTTCTTGTTAGTAGAAGGGAAATAAGGGACTACACTAGGCTAAAGCTGGTTGCCATGTGGTGAAATCAATAGTTAACAAATTCCTGTATGAGAAAAGTTTAAGCATTTTAACCAATAACAAAGAGTATCTCACAAATGGTTAATTCCACAACAAAGAGTGTATGACAAATTGTGTGTTTTAATGAGATTTACATTTTTTGTGTAGTAAGTTTTAGTCTCTTAATGATACTAAGTTACGCAAAATTCAGTAAAATTCATCCACAATAAAGAGGTCTTCAAGAAAAATTCAAGATATACATTTTATTTATTATGTAAATATATTTAATATACAGTATTTTAATCAACATAGTCAAAGCAATTTTTGAGAGAGTCAAAACTTAATTTTTTTCCAAGTAAAGGATAGTTTGTGGTGGGGGGATTTTCCTCAAAATCTTTGTGTTGCATCCTTGGAAGATACTAAACTTAAATACCAAGTTTGGTAGTTAAACAACTTTTGTTTTTGAGTTATCGTGTATTTCGGGTGAAATCTCTGTATCAAATTTTTGGGTGAAGTATAATACCTCCTCTACCTAAATACCATGTATTATGTAGAGAAAGTAAAATGTATTGGCATTTCCGCAGTGGGAGGGCAGAAATGCTCAGCTGAAGCTCTCTCTTTCTGCTTGACCTTTGGCTCCCAATATGATATTAACGACAACCACCAATGTGAAAGGTAATTCTCTTTTTTTTTTTTAATTAAATCTTTTTTTTTCCATTGAGAATACTTCAGGCACTTTAACTTTATTGTGCAAAATAAAACATACCAAATGGACCTTGGTGGTACTTTCTACTATTTCTCTAATGCTTTGCTACTGCCATACCTGCAAGGTTGGGAACTTACTATTTCCTGCATGCTATTTGGAAAACATAGGTTATAAATGCAAGATGATCGCTAGTATTCAATAATAATATTTTGAAAAAAAAAATATTGTTTTCTATTACATAAAGATGGTATTTTGCAGTGTAAAAGAAAGAGACCACGTGCCTGTTCAACTTAAATTTGTAACAATTGACAAAAGATCTCATGATTAAATTACAGGAAATACCACCTCATGGATTTGTTGAAGGAATGCGATTAGAGGCTGCAGATCTTATGGATCCCCGGTTAGTTTGCGTGGGTACTGTATCTCGAGTAGTTGGACGTTTGCTGAAGGTACATTTTGATGGCTGGGAAGAAGAGTATGATCAATGGCTAGATTGTGAAAGTCCTGACATGTATCCTGTGGGATGGTGTCATATGGTTTGTCATAAGTTGGAAGGTCCACGAACAGCAGCTACTAAGGCTTCAGTAACAGCAGGTAAAGTAGATATTGGCCTGAACTTAAGATAGCATTTAGGTATGTTAGACTTTGTGAACAGTGATGTCTCCTAATCACTGAGAAAATACAGTTAATTTGTACTTGTTAGCAATAGAAGCAATGTTATCTATGATTTTATTTTCATTTTAGAAATAAGATGGTTTGAGAAGTGTGGTAAAAAAAAAGCAGGAAAAAATGTTTTTTTCATAAACAACTCACTTTACTTCTTGGTCTATTTGGGGAATATACACTTATTTGATCCGGCAATCTTCCAGCTTTTTCATCCCATCAACAAAATAGGTTCTGTCAAACCTTGCAGAATACTTGTTGACTGTCACTATCACTTTCTCATTTTATGAAAATTTTTTCTCTCTAAGCCAAAATTTCAAGTTAGGTAACAGGAATAAGTCACTTGGAGCTAAATTTGAATATTTGGATTAGGATTCAAAGCCCAATTCATGCATTTTGCTGATGTGTGGTGAGATAGTGCATTATCTTGGTAAAAGAGCACTTTTTTCGTGCAACCTTCGCCTTTTTTCAATGCAGGTTTTAAGCACTTCACCAATGAAGCATAATAAAGTCCAATTATGTCCTACCTTTTCCAAGTAACAAATTTATCCAAATACAGAACCTCATGTTTCAGGATTTAATATTAAAATTTAGCATATCATCTACATATATAAAAAGTCTGATATCTTCCATTCACACAAAATTTCTCTATATCTCTGCAATAAATTATTGCTCAAAAGCTTATTCTTCTATTTGCTTAATGCTAATTGAGAAAAAATTGGCAGAAAGAGTCTTATCAGCAGCTTCCTTGTAAGTAGATTAATAAGGGAGTACAATAGGCTAAATCGATAGTCAATTCTTTTAAAACCTGGTGGTTATGTGTTTGAAGTACCTTTGTTTTTATGGATAGGAGTTAAAAAGTATTGAGAAAAGTATAAGTATTTTAAAGCTGAAACTAATAACAAGGAATATCTAAAAAATGGTCAACTCCCCAAAATGTATATAACATAAATTGTATGTTTTAACGAGCTCTACATTTTTTGCGTGGTAAGTTATTGTATAGCTCTTATGGTTTACCAGTTATGCAAAATTCATCCAGAATACACCTGTCTTCCGAGGCTATTCCCAGAAAATTTAAGATATACATTTTGTTTGTCACATAAATACGAGGGCCGTTCAGAAAGTAGCCTCCGGTTGATTGCAAGAAATTCACCAAGTTAAATAAAAATATTTTAATATATACATCTTACAACTACATCTTTGCACTATTTTTCTACATAGTTTCCATAACGATTGAGGCACTTATCGTATCTGTTCACAAGCTTTGAAATTCCTTCTGCATAAAAATCACCCGCTTGTGCCTGGAGCCAGCCTGTGACCGCATCTTTGAGCTCTTCGTCGTCATCAAACCGCTGGGACCCGAGCCATTTCTTCATATGCATGAAGAGGTGATAATCGCTTGTCGCCAGATCTGGGCTGTAAGGTGGATGGTTGACAACGTCCCACTTGAAGGACTCAAGAAGGGCTGTTGTTCTGCGAGCAGAGTGAGGACGGGCGATATCGTGCAAAAAAACGATACCAGAAGTCAGCATACCACGGCGTTTGTTCTGTATAGCCCGTCGTAATTGTTTTAGTGTTTCACAGTACACGTCTTGATTAATGGTCGTCCCACGTTCCATGAATTCAACCAACAACACCCCTTTTGCATCCCAAAACACCGTTGCCATCAATTTTCGGGCAGAAAAATCTTGCCGGGCTTTTATTGGTTTGGTAGGCGAATTTGAATGTGCCCACATCTTTGATTGTTCTTTCTGCCTCAGGGTTCACGTACTTAATCCAGGTTTCGTCCCCGGTCACGATTCTGATTAACAATTTTTCACCTTCGGCCTCATAACGTGACAGAAAGTCTAATGCAGAGGCCATTCTTTGAGTTTTGTGGTGGTCGGTAAGAATTTTGGGCACCCATCGTGCACAGAACTTACGGTAACCCAATCTTGCTGTCACTATCTCGTACAAGAGAGTCTTAGAAATCTGTGGAAAATCAGTAGACAACTCCGACATTGTGAAACGGTTTTCACGAACTTTTGCATCAACTGTCTGAACGAGTTCGTCCGTGACCAATGATGGTCTACCACTCCTCTCTTCATCATGAACGTTTTCTCGTCCACTTTTAAATAAACGTACCCATTCACGGACCACTCCTTCACTCATAACTCTTGGTCCGTACACGGCACAAAGCTCACGATGAATAGCTGCTGCAGAATATCCTTTGGCTGTAAAAAACCTTATAACAGCACGCACTTCACATTTGGCGGGGTTTTCTATTGCAGTACACATTTCAAACGGCCACAAACACTAAACTAGCGCAGGTACGACTTTCACTCGACCACGGCTTGATGCCGACTGACCTGCTGAGTGCGTGAATGCACAGATGGCGTCGCTACTCCCCCCACTACCCGCACTGTGACCGATCGGAGGTTACTTTCTGAACGGCCCTCGTATCTTAAATGTATGAGATTTTAATCAAAATCGTTAAAGCCATTTTTGCAAAAATCAAAATTCTCTAAACTTTATCCATGTAAAGGGTAGTTGGGGGTGGGGGGGGGATTTTCTTGAAAATCTTAGTGTTGCATCCTTGATACCAAACTTAAATACCAAGGCATATAAACGATCTTTGGGTTTTTGAGCTATGCTACACATAGGGACTTTTTTTTTTTTTCAGGGCATCTCAAAACTTATACCGGTGAAATGTCGGTATCAAATTTTGTGCAATACAATACCTTCTCTATACACTATATACATAGTACATGTAGAGAAAGTAAAAAGACATGTTTAAAAGACATAAATATAAAAAGAAATGTCATTGAAGTTTAAAGGTTTGCCATATATTTTGAACAAACTAATGGACACTTAAGCTGAGAGAGCCTCCTCCCCCTTTTTTCTTTTTTTACACATACTGTGTACATAGTGTGTAGAGAAGGTATTGCATTCCATCCACAAATTTGATACCGAGATTTCACCGCAAATGCATGTTATGGGCCCCCAGAATCAAAAAAAAAAAAATTGTTAGAAAAACGTTCATGTGTGTGTGTGTGTGTCTCTCTCTCTGTCTCGACAGCATAGCTCAAAAAATAAAAAGTCTGTTAAGCACGAAACTTGGTGTTTAAGTTCAGTATTTTCCAAGGATGCGCCACAAACATTTTCAAGAAAATCCCCCCATACCCAACTATCCTTTACATGGGAAAATTGTCGAAAATTTCGATTTTTTCAAAAATGACTAACGATTTTGATTCAAATATGGTATATTAAAGATATTCAACTGACCAAAAAAAAAAAGGATATCTTGAATTTTCTGGGAATACCCTCCGAAAACTACTTTATTCTGGATGAATTTTATGGTATTTTACATAACTGCTAAATCATAAGAGATGGACAAAAACTTATCATATAAAAAAATCTGATGTGTTCCATTCACATGAGTTTCTCTACTTCTGTATTATAAATTATCGTTAATAAGCTTATTCTTCTATTTACTTCATGCTAATCGAGAAAAAATTAGCAGAAATAGTCTTATTACTTGCTTCCTTGTGTGTAGAAGTGAAATAAGGGAGTGCCATAGGTTAAAGTGAAGTCAAAAGCTGGTTACTAGGTGACTGAAGTTCCTTTGTTTGTATGGACATGAGTTGACAAATTCCTGTATGAGAAAAATACAAGTTTTTCAAAGTTGAAACCAAAAACAAGGAACATCTCTAAAACGATCAACTCCTGAAAAAAATTTATATAACATAAATTGTGTGTTTTAATGTGCTCTACATTTTTTGTTTGGTAAGTTTTTGTCCATTTCTTACGGTTTAGCAGTTATGCAAAATTTCATAAAATTCATCCAGAATAAAGTTGTCTTCAGAGGCTATTCCCAGAAAATTATAGATATACATAGTATTTGTCTGGTAAATATCTTTAATATACAATATTTTAATCAAAATTGTTAGAGCCATTTTTGAGAAAATCAAAATTTTCAAAAAAAGTTCCATGTAAAGGGTAGTTGGGGCTGGGGGGATTTTCTTGAAAATCTTCGTGTCGCATCCTTGGACACACACACACACACACTTACATACACGGACCTTTTTCCATTTTTTTTTTTTTTTTTTTTTTTTTTTTTTTTTTGATTCAGGGGGACCCAAAACATGTATTTCTGGTGAAATCTCGGAGTCGAATTTTTGGGTGCAATACAATACCTTCTCTATACACTATGCACATAGTACATGTAGAGAAAGTAAAACTGTAGAGCACAATAAAACATACAATTTGTGTTATATACATTTTTTTCGAGTAGTTGATTGTTTTTGAGATATTCCATGTTTTTGGTTTCAGCTTTAAAAAACTTGTATTTTTCTCATACAGGAGTTTGTGAACTCTTGTCCTTAGAAACAAAAGAACTTCAATCACATAGCAACCAGCTTTTGACTATCACTTTAACCTATGGCACTGCCTTATTTTGCTTCTATTAGCAAGCAAGCATGCATTTCTGCCAATTTTTCTCAGTATGAAATAAAAAAAATAATAAACTTTTTAACAATAACTTGTTGTAGAGATGTAGAGAAAGTCATGTGAATGGAACACATCAGATTTGTTATTCATAATTCTGTATTGGAATTTGTGCAGAAATTCACATTTTGGGTGGTTGATGGAGAGGGGAGTATGGTATGGTTGCAGTGGTCCAACATGGCAGTGACAGCGTATAACTGTAACGATGATGGATAAGATTTTGTACTTAGGCAACATTTAATTTGAATTTGCCAGTGTGATGACTTTGACGAGGCATTGAATAAGGTTGTAGAGAGGGCAGATGGATATACTTGTTAATTTTTTCAACATCAATCGGAATATTTCAACATTGTCTTCTTAGGCCAAGATACTACAAAAATCCACCATATGAATCAAACCATTCTTCAATTCACTAGATGGTCCTAATGTTAACTTGAGTTTTATTAAAAACTTTAGAGACAGGATGAAAGAAGAGAATCCTGACAGAAAATAAATTATTAACTACATGTAAATGGAGCGATAAAATCAGGTGTGCAAGCTGCACAGTGTGATATTGATTAGTTTTTGCAAGATGCACATTACATTTGTAATGATTCTCCTGCATGCTGTGCAGAATATAACACTCTCACTGGGGAAACAATATTTTCTTTAAAACACTGTGCTACCAAATGGTTAAAAAATGTACAGTGTGTTAATAGAGTTTTGACTTTTTTATGTTATTAAATCATTTATATTAATTCAAGAACAAATCTAAGTAACATGCCATTGAAAAGTATTGCAGCACAAACAAAAGATGTTTTTGTTAAATGCAAATTGTATTTTTCAAAAATAGAATTCTTTATAGTGTGAAGCATTTATGAGAGCGTTCCAAATTTTTCCTCCACTTGCTCCCTATTGGAAAATTGTGGTTCATGATTTGTTGGAGAGATTTATTAAGCATGGCAAAATACCTACCACATCTGCACTTTTCTCCTTGGAACTAAAAGATAAGATCAACTTATGTGACTGGAAAAAAATTCATATTAATATTTCCAAACCAAAAAGCTCCTTAAAGAGTCAAAGCAAATGATTCTGATATTCTGAAGTTCAGATTAGTGTGTCCAAGAATACTAATCAGAGCGACTGAAAATCTATGAGAAAAATGCCCAATTAAGTATAAAACAGCTCAAGGGTTTTCATCATTAGAGCTTAATATAAATTTAATCAACCAGAACAAAAGATGTTACTTGAATTACTTTACATCATTAATGGAATCTCCGACATTGTTGGTGAAAAAGCCAGAGCCAGTATAACAGCAGAAGCACGTTACACTTTTGGATTAAATTTTAAAAATTATTTTGAAAAAGTTATTCTGTATTTAAGACTAGATGATCTTAATTGATGTTTGGAGGAATTTAGTAACAGTGACGGTCAAATTAATAAAACAATGTAGATGATCTTAGTCAAGGTTCATGATGCAATAATCAAGCATATGAGGAAGTTTGGCAAACTATTAAAGTGAGTTTAATCTTTTCTCATAAATTGACACAGTTGAGATTGGTTTTACAATAAATAAAACATTTTTTGTGAAAAATCTACATGAATATAGCATAGTTGCTCAAGAACAGTTTAAAACAATTAGATTCCATGAAAATATTTTAAAAAGTGCCAAATACACAAGCAGTATTAACTTCTGTTAGAGCTGCCCAAAAAGATATGAGGAAAATCTTCAAGTGACAAAAGAAGCTAAAAAAGAAGAGGAAAAAAATGGCAGAATAAATAAAATTATCCTTAGAAATAAAGAAACTTCAGGAGATGAGAAAACTGAAGAAATTCAAAGCTTTAATAGAAGAGAACACAATAATTAATTCTGTTGGGCTTAGAGTACGAAAAATAAAATTTGTGTTATATAAGATTGGAATTTCCTCTTCAGGACAAAGACATTTTTGTTTTTAATCATGACAATATGCTGTAATTTCATTTATAATTCATGTCTTATATCCCAGTATTTCTGAGTAAGAAAAATATTTATAATGTTTATATAATATGTTTATAAAAACAATAAGGCACTCATTTTGCATATTGGTTTGTTATTTTTTTTTTGTCATACAGACTGTGATTTATTATTTTATTACTAGTAATAATAATGTAGTACAATAATATAAGGGACATAGTAATAATTTCTTTTATGTATGGACTTTACGTGAGCCCTGCTTAAAAATCTGCTGTACTAAAAGAAGGGAAAAAATGTAATGTGCTAACAAGCTAAACTGAAAAAAATAAATAAACTAAATAAAAAAGGAGAGTGTTGAAGTGCTGTGGAGATTGTGGAGGTCAATAACAAAAAATAATTTTAAAAATGTATCAATAGAAATTACTGTAAGAAGCACTGTGAATTAAGAGTTTCGAGTCAGGGAAAATTTACTTATTCAGCGAAATAAATACCTAAATAAAAGTGTGAATCATAATCTTCCATATTTCTCACTATTCTTTCATCCATTTTTCTTTTAATGTGTTTCATATATATATATATGTATACACGTTTGTTACAAAACTTGGCTCACGTGACCTTCACTGCTTTTCCCTGCGTGCACATCCTACATCCGCTCTGTCGTCACAGTCTTACTTCTGTTCTAGTCCAGTTCACTCGTGAATAACATGGGGACTTAGAAGTTTTTAGTTTTGCTTGAAGTGCTCTCAAAATGCAGTATGTAGTACCACAATGAGTGTTTAAGTATTATACATAACATATATGCTTACATCATCTTGAAGGGAAGTTGCAAGTCAATTTGAAACCAAATTTCCTGACATGCGAGTTTCGAGTAAAGAGGCCATTCGTTTTCTTGTAAATAAATTCAGGGAGATGGGACCAATTTGTGATGGAAAAGGTAAACAGACATATGTTTATGGAGCAGAAATTAGTTAAAATCGGAGAAAGGTTAGAATGGTCACCTCAAAAATCTCTTAGGTGCCTTGCACAGGCAACTGGCATTTCAAAAGCTTCAGCATGGATAGCAATAAAACCCGAACCAAACAGGGTTACTATTATCCAGGAAGTGTTACCACATGATCACCAGAGTCGAATAAATTTCTGTAACTAGATTTTGAGAAATGTTAATGATGAAACAATTCATCCACGATTAATATTGTTCAGTGACAAAACATGGTTTCATTTACATTGTCATGTGTCATTACAACACAAAGATATGATACAGACAAATCCAGTTTTGTTCATGATATCCTGTGATAAGATATTTTTTGTGTTTATTCTGATAATTGTTAATGTAATTTGATATTTTATTGGATATCCGTGGATGTGTGACTGGATGACTGGCCATGCGACTGCCAGCCAAATGTACAGTAGGTGACTGGATGACGGACTGTGTGCCTGATGGCCAAGTTATGTAGCATATGTGTTGTAGAATAAGTACCAATTTAAAAGCTGTTTTTAAATATTTGCTATTGAAACACAAAAAACCTGAAGAGTCTTCATTGCATTCAAAGATGGTGCACAATCATATATAAGAAAACAGCAGCTGACTTCTCACCCAGAGGTCCAGCTGGGCTACAGGATTATTTTTTAACAAAATCATTCACTGTACCCTACAAAATCTGGAGGTTATGTGAATGTGGGTGTGTTAGAAAATAGAAATGATTAACCCAATATTAATTAATACCCTACAGTTAATGAGTTGTTCCAGAAGTCAAAGCCCCCAGATTTTGAAGGGGCTGAACAAATGAAACAATAAAAAACAAAAGAAAAGAAAACACTAATCTAAACTATTAACTTAATCTGTATGCAGGTAAAACTCCAAAAGGTGTTAAGAAAAAGCCTCGAAGACGTCATAAAAAAGCCAAGCTGTCTCCTGGAGGAGGAAGTGGTTTTAAGAAAACAATACCAAACAATAATAATTTGACACCAAGAGCAGAAAATCCACAAAGTATGTATGATATACATTTGCTTTAATGTCAACTTTTCTGCTTTAAATTTGCAAACCAGAGTGCTCAGTTTTCATTTTTGATGAAGCAAATCACATTTTCACTATAAATTGGTTGTTTATGTTTTGCTCAGCTGCTGTAAGACACTGCAGCACTTGAAATTACACATTTTGGCATAAAGCAAAACTCACAAAAAAATTGCTAATCCTTTCAATCTCAGATAACGTGACAGAAACTGTTTTTTAAACTTTGTTGTATCATAACTACAGTGTGTCTCTCATAAAATCACTATGCCTCATTGTGTTCATAAATAGAAGTTGGCCTCATTGCCATTCTAATGCTAATATTTATGTCCCACTATGTTCATATTTAGATATACTGCACTCTGTTTTCTTATTGTTAGCTTTTGATAGTAATTGCTGTGAATATCATGAAAGTGTAATGCAAGAAATTATGCTGTCTGTAATTGAACACTGAATAAATATAATGGAATTTACATAAAGCACACTGCATTAAAGAAGACTAAAGAAATTTTGTTGCAAAATATCGTGTTATCAAACTCTCCACATGTTTTATTGTGAATGCAAAGAGGAATAGGTATCCACAGTGAAGATGGTGGTGGTATTTAACAGGATTTTTATGGACATAACTAGAAGCTTCAACATCATAAGGCAATTATCTTAACAAATTGGTATATCCTGCACAATATGCCATGTATGCTAAAAGAGCTTGAATAAAATGCTTGGATTGAAATAACCACAGAAAAACAAGCAAGTTATTGCAACTGCCTGCTGACTTTGATTAACTGTTACTTGTACCCCATACTCTTCTCTATGACAGATCTTCATCTGCCTGATTATGAGTGTCAGAAATGCGTATTATCTGCCACTTTTTTTGGTAGAAGAAATAATCATGCAAATCTTTGAGTCATTCTGTTCACAATTAACAGAAAATGAAAAGTAGTATAGCATCTTTCAGTAAGATGGTGCTATCTCCTGCATTCCAATCTAAGAATGGTGCATATCAGTGAAGCATTTCCTGTCATAAAAATGTGTGACCTCCATGATTGCTGGACATAACATCCTGCAGTTTTGATTTATGGAGAGCTCTTAAAGGCAAAGTGTATGCTAACAACATTTGAATGATAGACCAACTGAAAGTGAATATTACAAATTAGATTTCTTAAGAATTATTGCTAATCAGAACATTTTCATATGAGTGCAGCAATCCCTGGATGTCAGTGGAAGACAGTTCTGTTGTTTTATGAGTCTCATAACTGTAATTTACATAGAAAATGATATGTGAATGGCATTGAAACAGTTAGGCACATCAGTTTTATGTGGGACACTGTATTTTACCTTATAAAAGCTATTATCACTTGTTATCTGGTTTGCAGTTTGGTTGCCTAAAGCAGAGAACATCATTGACCAGGATTTCAATGTCAGAGGTTAGCTTTTTGTGTTACTAAGACTTAATTAAAGGGTTGAGTGGCTCAATTAATTTATTATTTGTATTTACTTTTATTTATTTATAATTTTATTTTAAAGCTTAAGTTATGCTGATGTTCATAAGTTTAAATAAACTACAGAAAAGTGGTATTGCTCTGGATAATTGCCTAATGTTAAAAATTTGTAGCAACTTAATTTATAATTGAAGGTACATAAATAAGACTGGTTCATAATATCTCAAGAATGGTGATCAAAACAGAAACAAGAACTGGAAATGATGCAGCTTATAAGATTTTGTTTCACAACAGCCCAGGAGTGAGAATGAAATATCAATAATCATATCAATCTCAAAGTGGAAAGTAAATTTTAGACATTGAAATTTCATTTGTTTTTATTTTTTCATCTGCCTCCAATCAGACATAATCAAAATTTGAAAGACTACAGCTAGAGTGAGCTTTAATGACTGTTTCATATCTTGGCCACGTAGAATCTGTACACCAAAGAATCAAATATTCACATATTGATCTAATATGCCATGCCACTAGTTCAAATCTCACTTAATTTAAGTTACCCAGATAAGATTTTTATGGAGTTTTCCCTTATCCTGGAAAGACTGATGTTGAGTCATTAAAATATGTGTATTTACTTTATCGTTCTTATTTGGGTTATCGTTCTCAGTTGTTGTGAACCAGCCTTTATAATGGAGGACAGTGAAAGTATTAAAGAAATAGCCATTTACGTTGTACACAGTAACATTTTATAACTTGTTCAAGGACTTGGGCTCAGGCCCAGCTTGAACAAATTGCTGGAATAAGGCCTTTTCTATCCTGTTCCTTATCCCAGGGCAGAATATAATTTATGTTTTTTTTTTGGCCACCAAATAATTAAACATTAACTTGTAAAAATCACCTAGTGTTTAATAATGTTAACAGATGCAAGAACTGCATGTTCCTTTCTGTTAACTGTGTACAATTTAGTATTGCTTGACATCTTCAGTGCAGATTTTCCAAATCCTGAAATGTTTTACAACCAGATGGTATAAAGTTGCTCAATTTTAGAATATAACCAAATAGGCAAATTAGAGTTTATAGTTCTAGAGCTTATCTGAACTTGTTTTGCTAATATACATGCTTAGGCTTTCACGACCTACAAACCCGGAAACTTCTACATTTTACATGTTTTGCTAGGTTTGAAAAATTCTCAGAACAGCACTATGAATAACTAGATAACTGGATTGAATGGAACTTCTAATCAACGATAGAGTTAACATTAGTGAAAGTCATTTTGGTGCTTGATATGATTTTTATACACAAAAATGATCACACAATAGTTTTATATATTATCTCTTACATCTTATAATGTTTAAATACTTCTAATTCAGACATTATAATAATGAATGGATAAATATAAATAAATCAATCTACTACTTGGGACACATACAGGTTACCGATGGCTATCTCTTAAATGAATATATATATATATATATATATATATATATATATATATATATATATATATATATATATATATAAACTGGTGGCAAGAATTCCAAATCTTATTGCAGCAAGGGGGCTTCCAAGCTCCAACCTCTGAGAAGCAAAATATTTTCATGATACCTCTAATGGGACACAGGGTGCCAGCGTCATAAATTCAAATGAAACAAAGTAGATCATGTTGGAGTTGTATTGAGTCACACTTATTTACACTTAAAAATCTCCACTTAATATGTTAAAAAAACACTGAAACATTTTCCAGGACATTCGCCCTCTTCTTCAGCAGTTTGGTGACTGGCCAAACTGCTGAAGAAGAGGGCAAATGTCCTGGAAAACGTTTCAGTGTTTTTTTAACATATTAAGTGGAGATTTTTAAGTGTAAATAAGTGTGACTCAATACAACTCCAACATGAAGAATACTTCACTGTTAATAGTGCTTCTGTTTATAGTAGTTAAAGTAGATCATTTTTATATCATATTTCATCTCGGAATCATTACATTTTTATGCTTGTTTTTATAAGTAAAAACATGCAGTGTGACCATGTGAAGAGCAATGTAAAATTGGTGATATCAGCAACTAGCATACAGTAATGGGAATAAGAGCAAGTATTCAAGTATGGCCACACCCACGTTATGCTGTGAGTGACATTCCTGCTCCGTCGAGCTGGTAAGCTGTTGTCACATAATAACTCTGTCCTCCTCTCTAAGAGCACATACAAGATTCTGAAGTTTGGCTTTTAATAGTCACATCCTCCCCTAACACACTTGTTTTGTCTGTGCATAACAAAAAATCATTATCCTGAGTAATACTCAAAATACATGAGTAGGTATGAAGATAAGTCACCATTAAGGAAGTTCTCTGAAGGGAGACCAAAAGGAAATTAATGCTGGGGATGCAATAGATACATTTATTGCAAAACTAGTCCAAGGATTCCAAAAGATAAGTGAAGATTTGTTACGCTATTAATTATTGTAAGCAATTATCCTGGTTGTGTATAGCAAGTATAGCCTGTTCCATCTCAGGCTACTGCTGATATGTTGACTACCAAGAGGCTGCGGAGGCCAGACACATGGTACAGTCCGCTGTGTAATGCTAGGCATTTATTGACATTACATTTCTATTATTAACACTAGACAATGGGATTTATTATAACTGTAATGGGAAAGTGTGCACAATGTCTGAACACGCTCATTTAAAGCACCACTGTACTTGAACACTCATGTAAATCACAGTGGCTGCCCAGTGTGAGTGTTCGTCACTAGTAACTCGAGGTAGGATTGTTTGCATGTAAACATAATAACACTACTATTGCTAAATGTCCCAAGTAGTACTTTGCTATCCCTTCATAATCAAAATGATCTCTCAGCTCTTCAGAAATTGTTTTATATACCCCAACTGAGGGCTAAAAAATGAAAATTTGAATCAGATTGGAAAATTTAATACCAAGGCCAGAATTTGAAACACAGATCTTTGACTTTTATGCCAATGCTCTACTAAACTATTGTACTTATTTACATTGAGGTATGTGCATTAAACCTATCTTATTCAGTTTATATATTTGAGGTTTGAAATTAAACTTGCCCTGTTAAAGTTTTGGTAGATGAAATATCACAAGTGCAGTAATGTGACTTTCAATTGAATGTTTGTGTTATTGTGAATATTCCAAAAATTAGAATGTTGCTCTTACTTGAGCTAGCAATATTTGTGATTGTTTGGTCAGATGCAAGATGTTTGTAAAAGTAGTATGAGGAAGTGGATTTGAATGGGAGTGCATTTTTGCACAACTTGTCTTCTTGTATTGTTGTTTTCATGGCCTAAAAGGCAATGTGGCATCAATGTGCATAAAAGCAGCTTCCATAAGTTCTATATATAAATATCCTTAGTATTTTCTGATGGTCTTGTAATAAATTGTTTCTTACATTGTCACATTGTATCTTTAAAACAGCCATACAGGCCTGAGCATGTACAGTTGAGTTGCCTTAAAACTTCCTCTACAAATATCTCTGAAGCAAAAATAGGAATTGAAAAATGACTTTCACAGAAATGAAGGTAGAAGAAGTCATAGCAAAAATGATTTTGACATATATATATATATATATATATATATATATATAATTGAATATTTATTTTGCAATACAAAAGTACAAGATATTTCTTAATAACTTAACATTCAAATATAGTAGTTTCAACTTATATTAAAAAAATTAATATTGTATTACTGTAACTTTTTACAATTCCAATTATCTTTCTAATTTTAAATCTCTTTAAATCTCACAATTGATTACACAAAAAATAATGTTAAGGACATTTTCCTTCTTGATAGGTGAATTGCATCCTGAGAAATCGTAATGTGAACTATAATGTATAACAAAATGCACATTCTCGTTCAACCATATAATTGAGTCTCAAGCCCAAACATCACATTGCATTAATCGCGATGTGATTTATGTATTACAATGTGATAAAAGCATTTTCTTAATGCTAGTTTTGTTATTATCAGTTCCATTAAAAATATCACAGAGTTTTCAACCACCAGAAAAAAATAGTTAATTGACATTTAGAGGATTACCAACACTGACAATCAAATTATAAAGCATATTCGTGAAGTTAGTCTTTAGCATTACATTATATACACTTTTTATGAGGGACTAGTTTTGGAAGCCGTTGCTTCTAAAACTAATGCCTCATAAATAAAAAAACTGACTCCACAAATGCACTCCTAAAATAAAAGTTTACATTTTAAATTATCAGCTTCACATAATTTCCTGGGAACTGATTGACATATTACAAACACCAATCTTAATATAACGTTCCACGTTAGCAGTAGCTTGAAAAATAATACAAGGTCTCTAAAAATAATAAGTTTGTTGAAAATCATATTTGCCTAATTTTTTAATGGACTATATCATCTACTTTAACGAGCCTCTCTACTACCTTCATGCCTATGAAAGTATTTTTTTCAGTGTTTTGTCATATCTTGATGGTAGTTTTAGGTTGTGGTGTTCAAATCAAACAAGTTAGATTCAATGTGCAATGGGCCATGCCATGGCCGAGTGGTTGGACTACTCGCCTCTCACTTAGCAACCACATGTGAGATTTGTGGTGGACAGAGTAGTGCAGGTGCAGATTTTCTCTTGGTTCTCCAGTTTCCACCCCGTTGTGTGGTTCAATTTCTGGGCTTGGCTTTGAATTTTTCAAGTCTGATTCAATTTCCTGCATAGTGCTTAAGCACAGCTAATTTGAAAGAATAATCCCAAAAACTTAAACTGTATATTTATTAAACAAATCAATATTTTTGTATTCATGATTTTAGGACTAAATAGTTCATTATCTAAGGTATTTGAATCTCTACATTCACAACCCTAACTTCTGGGTCCAATTACACACACACACACACTCACACTCACACTCACACACGCACATTGGGTGAGATCCTGGGCAGGACCAGATTTCGTAGTGTGCATTTGGTGGTGGTTGTTGTGTCAGCAGTACAAGTGACAGGAAATCTGCAGTAAATACAGTATGGTTTATCACATAAGTTATTTCCAATATGCATAACATTAACATTTAAAAATAAAAGAATAATTTGCATGTATTAAGCAAGGAGATGTTGGAATTCCCTTGCTTCACATTTCCAGCCAAAAGCAGTCATTGTTCAAGCATTTCCAGCAGCCACTTTGGGAGTTCCCAATACTCTGCAGTTCCCTCTTAAAAATGGCAGCAATTTCTTTGCAAATGTTAGTTTCGTCTAAAGCGTAAGGATTTGTTTTGTAAACGTTTCTCTTTTAATGACCTTAGAGATAAAAATCTCGAGGGATTAAAAGAGAAAATTAACAAAACAAATCTACAAGCTTTAAATGAACTAAAAAATAACATTTTTCAAACATTTGCTGCTATTTCTCAAAGGGAACTGCAGAGTAATGGGCAATTTCCTATGCAAGTGACAAGTATTTGAACAATGAAAGGAAGTTAAAACATCTTGCTCTGGATATGTAATTTACTTTTTTATAAGTACTTGTAATGTGTTAAACTAGTATTGCAACAAACCTGTACTCTTCACTAATTTGAGGAAATAGAAGTTAGTAAGTGATGTAGTGTTACCAATTCCCAACCCACTTTATATATTATAAAGCTGTACTATATTTACTACAGACTTCTATCATTCACACCACAACCAGCCAATCATGGTCCCCAAGATCATTTCAGCATGATTTCAATGCTTTCACTCATTGTCCAATATGCCAGGTTAGGACATAAAATTATGCTCGGGGTGTGGAGGGGGGTGAATGTTACAGGACAGGACATTCATTATATTTATTAGTTTAAATTGGGGCAACTTATCTTGTTCAGTTGATCAAATGCATTCTCAATGTGAAGGTACACCACCAGCAGCTGTATCGTCAGGAACAAATTCCAATGGGTCTTCCAGCGAGTGTATGCTGCGAGAACCAGCACAAGCCACAAAAGCAGCAAGCACAGAGAGCTGGTCTGAAGGATTACCAAAAGAAGCAAGTAATGGTCTCCCTGCTCCTGGATGTGAACCAGAAATGGGTCAGGAGCCTGCAGGACCAGATCAGTCTCTTCCAGTGTCGTCAGAACCAACTCAAAACCAGCAACCTCCACTGCCTCGAGAGCGAACAGCAACCTCATATATTAATGTAAGTTAAAACTTAGACACAGTGTAATAAATATTGGCTTCCATGTTTTACTGTGACTGAAGACAGTTCTCTAAGTATATAAAGTGCCTCGTATCACCTGCAGGATAAAGAATGGCATATAGTTTTAGAATGTGAAGAAACTAGAATCCATAGAGAGAGGATAGGGAAAAGGAATTACAACGTTACCAAATGAAATCCAAGCGAGAAAGTTAATGAATTTAAATCTAAGAGAAACGTAATTGAAATTGGTAATTTTTTTGGGTAGAGTAAGAACAAAATGGATGAGGAAAATTAGTAAGCAGGAGGAAGAAGAAGAAAATTAAACATTAAGAGGTAGTATTTACTAATTAAATGTATGTGATTACTAGTCCCTTAAATTATTTCCAGCATATGAACCTATATTATAAAATATTGTTATTGCTATACTTTAACATGATGACCTTTAAACTATCGAAAAAATATTTTATTCAAATAACAATTCTCCTTATAGTAGACTGCTTCTCACAATTGCTTACTTAGTAATGAAAGAACAAATGTGCAACATTGCATAAATAAGCATAGCAGGATTATAAAGTTCTTTGTTCTTTAACCTGGTTGGTCATATCAGACAATGAAAGATGCTCAAATGATCTCGAGGTCCATTATTTATTTCATGTTGGTAAAAGTTGTGTAACTACATTATTACTTTCTTTTCACATACTATATACATAGTGTATAGAGAAGGTATTGCATTCCACCAAAAAATTTGATATCAAGAATTCACTGGAAATACACGTTTTAGGATCCCCTGTATCCAAAAAAAGTATTTTTAGAAAAAAAATCTGTGGGTGGCTATGTATCTGTGAACAAGATAACTGAAAAATAATTTGTCAGTAAAAAATACCAAACTGGAATTTTAGTTTAATATCTTCTGAGAAAAATCCCCCTGCCCCAAACTACTACCCTTTTCATGTAAAAAGATTCAAACATTTAGATTTTCTCAAATATGACTCTTTATGATTTTGATTAAATTATTGTATATTAAATCCTCTGTAGCAACTATTAGACTCCTAACAGACCATGACTGTCTCAATAAACATTTATTCAGGATTGGTATAGTGAGATCTCCTCTGTGTCCTTTCTGTACTCTTAAAGAAGACATAGATGGAAACCAACTACTGTGCTGCCCAATCTTTAGTCAACACGATAATATGACATGAAAATACTGGAATGCAAGAGAACGAATGGATTGGATACCAACCATCCATCCATATTAAATACATTTACATGGCACATAAAATGTATATCTTGAATTTTCTGAAGGTCTTTTTTTTCTGGATGAATTTTGCATAACTGGTAAACAGTAAGATATAAACAAAAACTTACTATACAAAAAATGTAGATCTTGTTAGAACACATAATTTATATTTACACATATATGTATTTTGGGATATTCCCTTTTATTAGTTTCAGTTTTAAAATACTTAAACTTTTTTCATATGGGAATTTGTCAAGTCCTGGCAGTGCATAGAAACAGATTTCAACCACATGGTGACGAGCTTTTAAAAGATTGGACTATCGCTTTAACCTGGTATTCCCGTATTTTCCTTTTCCTTAAAAGAATGCAAGTAGTGAAACAATTTCTTCTAATGTTTATCTTGATTAGCATGAAGTAGATAGCAGAGTAAGCTTTTTAGCAATAATTTGTCACAGAGATGTAGAGAAAGTTATGAGTGGAATACGTCAGATTTTTTTTTATGATATTCTAAAGGTTGAATTTATAGTTGTTGCTTATGTAAAAGTTTTAAAGCGAGTATATCAAAATAATAGGTGGAAAATATACCCAAAAGTAAAACTTTAGTGGGAAAAAAAGAGTCAGTTAAATGATTTTGTGCTGAAGTATAAATATATTGTAGAATGCAGACAATTGGATGCTGTCTTCACAGTAAAAAAGATACACATGTCAAAAGAAAATTTCTGACAATATTTTCCTGAGTATTAAATTATTTTTATTTTCATTTACAATGTTGTTGTTATTGTTGTGTGTGTGGTTTTTTTCTTTTTTTATTATTTATTTATTTTTTCTTTCTTTAACCTTATTTGTCATTGGATGATGCATGAATGAAATGGATGATACTTTATACTCAAATGATCCCAAGATCCATACCTGACTTTTGTCTTCTCAGGATAAGAGAAGATCCTGGAAAAAACCTAACTCATCCTGACCGAGATTTTAACTTGGGGCCTCTTGAATGGGTGCAGACATGTTACCCACACATTATGGTATTTTAATAATTTGGATGGTTTTCGTGTAGCCCAGTCATGTATAACAACCCCTTTATGATTTGTGTTGTGACATTATCCACGTATTCACATGTACTAACCTGAAAATTGTATTAATTTGTGGACTGTTTTATGACTAAAGACCTAACTTTCTAGTTTTGTATGGTAATAACTTCTTGTATTAATCTATACAAATGCATGTATGGAAGTTAACGGCAAATACAAGTCACACTTGTATATCTTTAATTTGCAAATATATGTTGTTCCATATATTATAGAATTGCTGGTAGGAGACTGGCAAGCTGAAAAGATGATTTAGAACCTCAGTGGTATCAAATCATGAATAGTGGTGAAATCGGTAAATCATGTTCATTAAGATCATGTTTAGTAGAGGAACTAGATTACTTATAACAGTGACTTAGGTAAACTAATATCACTTGTTGAATTCAGCATCACTGTATGTTTCTAATGGATTCTGCATATCACACAAATACTGCTTATTATTTATTGCTCAGTGCAATAGCATTAAACAACTCCATATACTCCACAAAATCAATCATCCTCATTAACTTCCATTGCAGGCAATTGCTGCAAGGTAACTAACCAGTCTTCATATTGCTTAAGTGGAGGCTGGAGCTACCACAAATAAATAGACATTTTTCTTATTCACCTGAAAGAAAGTCATAAATTCTAAATAGCCACATTCTTTGAAATAAGTGACAACTATAAATTTGGCCTCAAGATACCAGAATAAGTCATGAAATGAAATAAAATAGTCTGCGATGAGGTACGTTGGAACATATTGCTGGTGTTTGAACCCACCCATGGGTATCTTAAATTTTTCTGCCCACATGGACCATTGTCTTCACAGCATTGTAAAGAATTTGAGAAACTACGTGAGCAAATCTATAGGTCCAATAAGTCATCATTCTGTTTGAGAAAGTGTTGCTGACATCTCTCTGCATCAATTAATATTAAATGATCAATCAGCGATCTGTGCTATGTGCATGTGGATATGAGGCTGGCAGTCGAGTTGATTGGCTATGCCCTGTAAGTGTTTTTCTTTCTTTGCTAAGGTCATAATCAGAAAGAATGCTGCTTCAAAAGAATTGTCAGCAGATTGTCGTTTGTGATTGTTACTTTAAATAATTTAGTTTGAAAATGATTAAGGATAGAATTACATTGCTCTGAAAATTTTGAAGAAATAAATTAGGAAAATACTTTCAGAAATCTAGAATTTAAGTTTTAGTTACATAAGTTATAATTTAAATCTATCAAGAGCATATTAATTGAAGGGTCGTTCTAGGGGTAATATATTGTGGTTCAACTTTAGATTTAAATATCATATGGTTATGAAATGCATTTCTCCTAGTTTTCATTTACAGAAAGTTAAAAGAAGAGTTCAATTGTATGTGTTTCTCAACATATTCCATTTTTTTCTCAGTCCATGGCTGCAAGTGGAAAGTTGATTCCGAGATTGATAGATTCAACAGGAAGTATAGGTGAACCAGGAGAACTTGTTCCAGCGGAATGGAATGTTTTTGATGTAGCACAGTTTCTTCGAGTTAACGATTGTGCAGCTTATTGTGACAGCTTCAGTAGAAGGGTAAGTTAGCTGACAAGTGTTTTAACTTTACTCTTCTCCTTTCGAGATTTTTTCCTAAACAAGCAACTTTAGGTATCAAGTGTTTGTACAATGCATGTAATTGCAGTTTTTAACATGTTAGTGCCAGCCCAATAACAGAATGTTGTCTGAAAAGTGCCAAGCAATTTTAGTTCAGAATGCAGGGTTTTAAATTATTTGAAATAAAATGAGTACCAAATGCCATAATGAGCTGAATCTTTTTTTTATTTTTAGTAAACCATTTTTTTTTTTACCATATAATATGTATTATATGGACAAGAAGACTTCAGTATTTTTAAAAAATTAAAAACTAACTTTTAAAATAAAATAAAAATCCAAAAATAGTATTTAGGCATACAAAACCTTTTATAAATAATACAGATTGAGTCAACCAGACACTCTATGGCCTCACATCCTAAAACTTTTCCCAGCATGTTTCACCTTTGGTTGAAGGCATCATCGACTTATACCTATTAATTGCTATTGCTCAACAGAGTAATTTTTCCTGGTTTTTATCCAAAGTAAAAAAGTTTTTCAGAAGTGTTTCATAAGAGAAAAGTAAGGTAGGTTTTAATAAGATAAGCTTCATTCATAGCAAGCAAGACGTAATGCAGCATAAGTGAAGGCACATTTACAATTCAGTCATAAGCGTAATGCAAGAATTTGGCATAGGTATCCGAGGATCTGTAAATTACATCTGGATATCTTCCAAGTGCATCACAAATTTCAAATTGAATTACATAACCAACAATACTAATAAGAAAATTCACCAATTTTTTATAAGTGAATAAATAAGCTAAGAAAATTATAATGACACAGCTGATGCTGACGGTAGTGGTCACAATAATTGTTTGACCAAAGTAGTGTGAGCATGGAGACTGCAGAAAGTGATAAAATTGCAGATTTAATGCATTATGGATTCTGATTGTGTACATGTGGAGTGTGACTTATGTCACATTGTGTTGATTGATGCAAGTGCAAATGCAGAATTTTCAACAAGTATGAATGTCAACATGACATCATAAACAAATAAAATTACTAATTTATGAAAAATTAGAGCAGATGAACTAACAGCTACATTGTCCTATGCCAGTTCTCATCCAAGCCAATAAAATGTACTTGTACTTGTTGCATGCTGAGTGTGATGTCCAGTATCTTGTAATAGCAACACATTGTTAAAGGACTCATTCAAAACTTCTATTTGAATTCATAGACAGACCTGAAGTCATTAATTCTGAGCTAAAATGATTGACCTTTATCTTCCTTTATGTTCATTATGCAAAAAAAGGGACAAGACAATCAACTCACAGCAAACCACTTTTCAAAAATGTTTGGAATTTTACCATTAGCCTGTAAGTATATTCTAGCCATATTGTCATTTGTAATAAATGACCCAGAAGAGTTAAATGATATTCAAAATGCAGATATTCATAACAAAGAGACCAGACATAGACAGGAGTTAAATAGACCAACAAATAATTTGCAGTAGTTTCAAAAATTGGTTTAATACAAAGGAATAGCTTTTTTTAGTTCACTTCCCTCCCCTATAAAATAATTGCAAATGAACAAAAGCATTCACTAATTTGAGGGAATAGAAGCTAGTGACTGTGATGCATAGTCATATAAGTGAATTGGTAAATGGTAACATTACAGCACTGAAAATTCCACTTACTTGGACACATTTTGGGAACAATACTCTGTTCCCGAAACGCGTCCAAGTAAGTGGAATTTTCAGTGACAAAGTGTTACCAACCCACTTATTATAGAACAAAAAGCATGTTTAGATCAGAATTAAAAAGATACCATATTACTCGCACCTTCTATACAGAGGAGGATTTCATTCAATCAGAAGAATACTGATAATGTTCCATTGTAAATATAATAAACATTAATATTCTAAGAATGCATGTGTGCGAGTAGGTTTTTGGAAACAGATATGTAGTTGTAAATTATGAAAACTAACACCTCTGAAAATTCCTTACAGAACTATTATTTGTAAATGTATTAATAATTATCAATAAATGTGGCAATAATTCAACAAAAATCCTCTTTTTAAGAACGTTAATTAGAGGTGTATTAATTTCACTATGTGCCAATTAGAGGTGTATTAATTTCACTATGTGCCAATTCATGAATAGGAGCATGAATAGTTCTAGAAATTAATTTACTCTCCTTCATCCCTTTGCTATCTTCCAACAAAAATATATTTTAATCTAAATAGGATCTATGTATGTATATATATATATATATATATATATATATGTGTGTGTGTGTGTGTATGTATGCGCCTTGCATGATATCTATCAATATTTGAATATTTGAATGACTGAAACTGTGTAAGCTTTATGTAGTTTTCATTGACACTTAATCAAATATTGTATATTTTTTTATCTATTCTTTTTGCTAAAAACTATTAAATATAGCTTCCTTGAAAAAACTTAAACCATTTGTAGATAAACTGCTTAGTTTACAAATGTATGAAATTACTGTTTGATTGTGAAACAAGATATTTGTATTTCTAGAAAATTTCAGTTGTAAATATTTAAACTTGTTTGTTAAGTTCAGCTCTCCAAATGTCCATTGAAACAGATTTTTTTTACAAGCTACAAAAGTTACAATTTACAAGGTTTGTAAACGATGTGAAACAGGTCGCAGGAACATTGGCTTCCCGAAATTGCTCTCCCAAATATTTCATTATATGTATCATAAAATGTCCACTGACTGTGTTGGTGTGTGTAATAAGAATGGGAATTAAACACTATTGCTAAGCTTTAAAATGCAAGGGCAAATCAAATGAATCCCCCTCACCAAAGATAGCTCCATATGTGTGACATCTTGTGACTTCATTTGAATGAAACCATTGAATGCTTGAGCGGCTCAAATATTTGCTATTAGCTAGGGGGTTAGTTCTGGTACATGTAGTGGACACAGAAGACTCTCAAAATGCCTTGGATTGTTGTTCATGAGTAGTATTGGGTCAAGCTGCAACAGAACACCAATAGATAAATCTCCATGTTGCTTTGAATTGTCTTTTTAAGGAGATATAAAAATGTGGCCCTGTCGATTCTGTACCCCTAGGAAATATTGCTCCCCTTGTCCTAAAAGAGTCTCAAACTTCCTTGCAGATAGCTGCATCTAGAGCGGCTTGGGTTTTAGTGCTGAGGAATTGTGCCTTTTTATGTTTGCTGTCTTTGTTTGCAGTTTGCTTCATCTTCTACATCAATTCTTACAAGAAAGCCATCACCTTTCTTAAAGTAGCACAAAAGTTACTTGTGTGTCAACTCAGGGCTATTTCAAATCTGGAGTCAAGGCTGTTGCACACACCTTACACATCACTTGCTGAGCCATGATTGCTCAAAATTCTTGTAACGGTGTCCACCATCTTTTGGTAATTTTCCAACACTGAAGTTGCTGCATTCTCCAGAATCACAATTCAGTTTGCCTTATCTGGGCAAGGAACATCTGCTACAAAAGTAACGTAATATGTGAATTTCCTATTGATCCGTAAACTTGCTGCTGTGAGAAACATGGACAATAAATATCTTAATTTGTTTCTAATGCTCCCCATATGATCTCAGACCTTCAGGGTAACCTCATTCCACCAAGCAACAAGGGACCTATTATAAGTGAAAGCACACGGGTGTCCATTCAGAGGGGAGGATTGTAGTAAATATGAGGACCTACAGCTTTTTCCATGGTCTCAGACTCACATTGGGCCTGGGAATACTCCACATGAGCTAGGCAGAGGAGAAGTCTTATATGCAATTACTACTGCAGAGTCAGGAATCAAATCACAGACCCTGAGCATTGTGAACAGAATCACTGAGCTACCCCAGCAGCTATTATCTTTGTTATGACTTATTCTTCTCCTTCTCAATATTGCTTCAAACTTTCACAACTCAAAATAGAATAATAACTTACAGAATGTCCTATAGAGAATTTGTTGCATGTTACCAATTTAATTTCGTTTATCATCTCCATTTCTAATATACAATTTACAAGGAATTTGAATTGTCAAAGTGATAAAAAACATGCAGTATAAATAATGAGTTTATACAATATTACAATGAGTACAGAGGGTACAAATATGCAATATAAATTATATAAAGTATATATATTTTACTTATTTTACCTTTTAAACTCAATAGAATATAATACATTTTCCAAAAGATATTTATAGTTGGCTTTAAGTTTTTTTCTTCTGTTAACTGTTTTATTTGTAAAGGCAAATAATTGTACAGTTCTTTGATTTTATTTTCTGTGCTTTTGTTACTTTAACGTTTCTTTTAAGTTGTTGATGAAATAATTTTGTGTATATTTATGTTTTTAATTTGATTGCCAGGATTTTTTATTGTATGTTTAATGCATTCATACTAATAGTGCTGATGCAAAGTTTACATTTGTTTACAATATTAAGTTTTCATTTGTCTTGTCTTTATAAATGTTTAAGTTAAGGTAAAAAAAAAACAAAATATACTAAAGAAGCAAATTAACATTTATGTTTCTCTTTCAGAAAATTGATGGGAAAACACTTCTTACACTTACCAAAGATCAGATTATTGACTTAACTGGAATGAAAGTAGGTCCATCTTTGAAGATTTTTGATCTTATTCAGCAACTAAAGATAAAGATTAATCCTGCTCAAGAAAGAATGAAAGCGAGTTTGAAAAAACTGTTATAGTGCTGTGCCTATGACCTCCATGCCTACATTTCCTTAAGGATGTGTTTTGTGGTGGAATAGACAAGACAAGATTATTGTGTTGTGTAATATGGAGAAATATAAACAGTTTGGTAAGCACTGTTAGCTGCAGTTGCAGTGAATGCATTTGACAGTACAAGAAGCTATCTCATTAGTAGATTTAAGTGCCATTTAGTGTGAGTTATGACTTTTGTACATAATGTATCTCTTTATATGTTAACCTGCTGAAGGAGCAAGTTGGACGTCAGCATGTGCTGTCCATTATTGTGTTTGATGCAGGTTAATTGCAAAGTCAGTATTTTCTTGTTGAGCTATGATTTATATGCACTAAGCCAAATGGAAGAGCTATTGCTTTTCCATAGAACTCTTTGAAAGTGGCAGATTTTATGCAAATTGACAGTTGATTTGCAGTAAATGTTAAATTTCAGATGATTGATATTTTTGAAATTATAACAGGCAATCACATGGTATGTTGAGATGGAGGCTAATATATTTTATCAACAAAATTACAGTACAGTCTTGTAGAATGTCAACAATAGCATAGAACACTTTAGTAAATTATTTTACTTAACTACAGGAATGTAAAAACTGCCTTAGCATCATTTGATACCATTGTTCTCTGTCACTTATTTATACCCTTGAATTGAATAATGCTAAATTTTTATTTAGGTCTGATTATTTATGTGTGTGAAGAAAGTGTGTACCATTTTTTTATTTAATTTGAATTTTGGTATCGCGCACTCATTAAAGAGCACAGTGTTAGCACACTTTGTCTGTTTTTTTGTTTCTCAAGCTATAGTGATATTAAAAGAGTTTTATCGTAAGTTTCCCAATCATAATGATAATTGTTTTATTAATGATGATAAAGGTAAAAGTTTATTTAACATTAGGAACTGCCAATCAAATTAACACCTCCATTAGGCTGGAATTATATCCCATCAGTGAATAAATGTATTTACTTAAGACTGTTGCATTTAAACAAATTGATGAGGTATGCCATTGAATTTAGGCCAAAAGTTTGCAATTTCTACATTTTCCAATTTTGCATCATAATATTCCCAGTTTTGTGAAAAATATTTGTGGAGTTTTCAATGATACTCAAACTATGAGTGCCTCCAGTCTCAGTTTTTTAAATGACTTGGTAGCAAATGCTATAGTTTCTTTCATTAGAATGAACTTTTCAACACATGACAATAGACTTTCATTAGGAAAAATAAAAAAAAAAAGAGGAGGAAGGTGGCTTTGAACTAAACAATAAGAATATGTACAAACAGGATAAAAGAACGTCTGAGATACATACATTGCTAAAAAATATGTATGTTTTAATTTAAATTATCTTGATTTTCAGTAATTTTGACTAGGAAACTGCATGTTATTACCAAATTTTTACCACATGATAACAGTATAATTTTTTGCTTCTGTGGTATGAGGATAGGGTGTCTGTCTCACATTCAAGAAATACTGAGTTTGAATCTCAGTTAGGGTGAGTTACCTGGATGAAATATCCTGAGAAAACTATAACTTAAAGCTTTATGAAGATCAGTTCACATGTATTAATTTGACTCTTGATTCAAAAAATGGGAGGGAAAATAATTACCTGCAATAACACACACAAAACTTGTTAAAGTTGCCGGTAAAAGACTTAAACCATATAAAAACCAATACATTGTTCCATTATTCAGACTCTGACACAAAAATCTTAGCATTCATTTACTGATTCAGCGGCCAAGAGTTTCTCAGCAGGTAGTATTTGCAGACATGTCTTGTCTTTTATGACTGGACCTAATTGGTTGTAACTAAAATAAATGTGATGACTCATTAAAATAAAGATGATTGTCACTTTTGAATTTTCTGAAATATTTTAAATACAATTTGAAATACTTTATTATTTAATACATGTGGGAAGTCTGCACCTACTATTAAGAAACACGACTAGGTTCTAACATCATGCTTTACAATAGTTAATGTTTTTATATCAACAGTAGCAGAAAAAATAAATACTCTTATCGATGATTTAAAACTTTCTCGATGTTGGTTATTAATGATGACTTCACAGGATAATACTGAGTTAAATTGGATTTTTATGTCTCCAATTTAACTTGAACCCATGAAGCCATCATTAATCTATTATTACACAGATATTGGCAGGAATAAAAATAATATCAAGCACCTAATCCCAGAATGCTATTCAATCACTTCAATAGTATGGAATGAACTTCAGAGTTTGGGTATAAGCAGTATTTAGTTCAGAATAATGAAGCAATAAAAATTAACAAATCCTCATTGAACTTATTTGACTTCACTTTTGGAGAAGTTTGGACAACTACACTTTATTAAGAAACTTCAATAACAGTATAAAATAATCTTTAATTTATATCTAACAGTGGTATGCTCAGCATTTGAGTAAACAGAAATAATGTTTCTAAGGACTACAACTTCTGTCTTTCATAAAATGTTCAACTGTGAATATCGCTGAACAGGATCTAAAAATCTTTGTAATGTCCCCTCCCCCATCTTCAATGTTGGCTGGTTGGTTTCTAATATTTAGCACTCATTTGCACTCCAGTATTTTAATGAAAGGCTAGTATTAAGTTTGAAAGTTGTGCAGTGAAATAGGGGGGTTGGAGTAGGTTCAAAGATTTCAGTGTAAACTTACTTCCTAAAGGACGTCAAATAAGCAGTAGTATTCTAGTTGGAGTTAAAACAGATTTTATATCATCCTTTAAAATCATTAAAAAAATGAACAATGCAGACAAAATTGAGAAACTCAAACTTGATGTATAGAAGAATCCATTTCATCTAAAAGTATATAACCCTCCAAATACGAGGGCTGTCCCAAAAGTACCCAACCTAACAAAGAAAAATTATCCATCTTTATTTCTGTACATAGTCTTCTTTCAGCTTGATACACTTTACCCAGCAATGTTCAATAGCTTCGGTACCCTGTTTATATTGAGAACTATCGAGGTCTGCAGAATAGCCATCAACTGCAGACTCCACCTCTTCATTGTTAGCAAATCTTCTACCACCAGTCATTTCTTCAAGTTTGGAAACAGAAAATAATCAGAGGGGGCTAAATCTGTCGGATAGGGTGCATGAGGAAGCAATTCGAACTTTAACTCATTGATTTTGAACAAGACGATAATGAATATATAAATTGGTGCATTGTCTTGATGAAACAAAACTTTTTTTTTTTTTTTTGCTGAATGCGGCCATTTTTGCTGAATGCGGCCATTTTTGCTCGATTTCATCACTCAAACACTGTAACAAGTTCGCATAAAATTTGCCATTTTTGAGATAATCAATGAAAATTAATCGCATGCATCCCAGAAAACTGGTACCATGACCTTACCTGCAGATAGAACTGTCTTCACCTTCTTTGGAGCTGATTCGCCCCTTCCAATCCACTGTTTTGGTTGTTCCTTCGTCTCAGGTGTAAAGTGATGTACCCATTGTTATGAATTGATGCAAAATCTTAGCTTTAGTGCAGCGAAGCATACAACGATGTTTTTGTTGTATTGTGAGCAAACGCAGCACCCACCTTGCACACAGAACTTTCTCATATCCAAATTTTCAGTCAGTATGCAATGTACAGAATTTTTTATATGCCAGTAATGTCTGCTTGCTCACGCACTTTCAGTCGATGGTCATCCAATACCATTTTGTGGATTTTCTTTACAATTTCTGGACTGGTAACCTCATTTGGTCGATCACTGCGATGTTTGTCTTGGCAGCTTGTACACCCGTGCTTAAACTCTTCCACCCAACATTTCACTGTTGTGAATGAAAGAGCAGACTCCTCCAAAGTAGAATCTTGTTCAGCTTTAATATTAGTTAGACTAAGACCTTTCTAATGAAAGTATTGTATCACATAATGATGATCAGTTTTATCCATGTATACAAATTCGTTCAGAGCATTCATTAATGATGGCTGCCGACCAAATGCTAAACCATGTAAAATCGTCAAACTTCAAACTTAAGCTTTCTAAGGTTGGTCTTTTTACATTGTTGTTTGAAACAACTGCTATCTATAAGTCAGGTCAAGTACTTCTGGGACGACCAAATCTTGAAAACATTACTGTAAACTGAAACACAATAATAATTGGAGATTTCAATGCTCATTCAAAATGGTGGGGTATAATAAACCAAATAATGCTGGAAAAGTCATTGAAGGTCTACTTAATTCAACATCTGTAGAAGTAATTTAAAATACAGAAGAGATCTACCAACTTTTATCATTACTCTGGTACAAGTACTAATCCTGATCTACTTAAGTATCATCAAATCTATACATACAAACCCCAAATCAAGACTTAACTGTAATTTCCACCATTCAACTTGGAAAAAATGGTTTTACTCCATCAGCCAGTCTTATTCACATACAATTGCATTTCTTTGGCTAAAAGGCTTATAGAAAACCTGAAACTAGTAACTGGATCTGATTGGGCCTTTGCAATTCCTGCCACCAGAAATGATTATATAGGAGAGAACAACACAGTATCCAGAAACTGCAGATACCTGCCATTTTTACTTCCTCTACCACACATTAAGTAGGGTAAGTATTCCAACCATTGATGTCAAAATTTCATCAGAAACAAAATAAATAAATTTAAAAGTATGTATATGAGTCTGTGAACATCATAACACCAAAACAAACTGTTAAAATCCAAACTTGGAATTTTAGTTCAACATCTTGCAAACATTTTTTAAGAAAATTGCCCCACCCAAAACTGTCATATACTAAAGCCCTCTCAGGGTGCATGTGCCAGTGATTGCATGACACAAAGTGCAAAAGACAAATTTGGTAGATTGACCCGAGTGCAAAAGCCCCACTTTGCCAGTCTCCCATTTCTTCACCTCCAGTGTTTCTTCCTCACAGCAAAATGTCCGAAGCAAGCCCTGTTTTCCTGCTTTACATGGAATATTTTTCAAAAATGTTTAATATAGTTTCATGGCAAATGGTGTGCATATTTTTTATTTTCTGGAAATAGCCTCTGAAATACTTTATTCGGGATGTCTTATTACATAACTGGTAAACTGTAAGAGATAAACAATGTTTTACTACAGCAAAAATGTAGATCTCATTTAAGCACAACAATTTATGTCAAATATATTCTCTTTATGGAGTTAATCATTTCTTAGATATTCCTTGTTATGGGTTTGATTTTAAAATAATTATAATTTTCTCAAATGGAAAATTGCTTTAATTTTCTTTATATTTTTCCTTTCTGCTTTTTTTGCTTTCTTTCTTCACCGTCTCTTGCCACACAAAAAAGAATGGAATTTTAAAGCCATTATATAGTAACCCACTCTTATAAGTTTTGACTATCATGTAAAACCCTACTGTGTTTCCCGAATACTGTTATATTAACAAGGTGATGTGCAATAAGACAATTCTGCAAATATTTATCTCAGTTAACATGCAGTGGATAGAAGATTAAATACTTGTAAGAATACTTTACAAGAGTGAGTAAAAAAAGTCATGTGAATGCAATACCAAATTTTTCTGGAAGGTCTCATATCACTGAATCCATACCCACCTTATTTTACATCTAGTTACAGAAAATGTTCTTAATATACTCATACATCCTAATGTGGATACTATTCCCATTTGTGATTCTTTGGGCCAACTAGGCCATTCCAAGATTTTCCATATTTTTTTTTCAACTGTATTTTAATAAAATACAAAAAGTCACATTAAACATTAATCCTTCAAAATATGTTTAAGGAAGAGATGTGAAGCTGCAGTGTCTTTGATATGATTTTTGTTTAAAGAATGAAAAATGACTACAATTTCACATAAGCCCATATTTTATTGCTTCTGTCTAATGTCCAGTTTCACCAACAACAATAACAACTTTACTTACTCAGGTTAAAGATGTTAAATCTGCATTGTGGTAAAATAGCTGTTTCACCAACCAAAGTAATGATTGCAAAGGTCTGCAAACCCGGTTAAAGCCTTATTGCCCATTTTCCACAGTTCATGAATCCAAATCATGGTTAGCGAAGCAAAAAAGAAACATGGCGCTGCGGTGAATAAGATATATAGTATGGACAATGCTGATAATGTGTAAGGTAATAAAGATAAATACTGTGGATCAACAGAAATTGAATGCAATTGATAAAGAGTCAATGTACCTAATATGACTAAAAGTTATGAAACAAAGTGCTGTGTTCTATTTTAGAACAAGGAGAAAGAGTTGGAATTCCTATCTAAAAGAATTTGCATTATTAATTAAAGGTTTGTGAAAAGCAAGGTCTCTTATTTCTCTTGCATCAGTACCCATTATATCGACTGCAGTAAAATCTTTTATAAGCTAATTTTGTGTTAGAGGCAAGAAAACATAATAGCCCATTCTGCTATTTTTTTCCTTCTTTCCTGGATGAACACACCATTTTTATTTTTTATTCCTCCATCAGTGAAACTGCTGTTTTACCAATTCTAAAATAGTACACTTTTTCGCACCAGCCATGTTTAGGCCTTTAAGGCGGATGGTGGTTCTCACTTGTTAATGTATGAGAAATTGCTGGTCGTATAGTAAATGTACACCAAGACCAGATTATATTAACAGGGTTTACAACCTCTTGACATGCTTAAGTTCCTCCTATAGATATTAATATCAACAATTATATAAACTAGGATTACAGGAAAAATTATCGGTGAAATCAGCCCTAAGTGCAGAAGTTAATCAGTGTGCGATAGAAGTAGAATGCTATTTCACAATTTTTTTCAATACTTTGAAGCCAGAAATGTTCTGGAAGAAGTCAATGTTGCTCTATTGTCAGGAATGGTGTAAGTAAATGAAAAGGAAGGAGTTTCATCCCAAAAAGTTAAATCTAGGATTTTGTTCTTCCATTAAATTGTTATTACAGCTGCATTAATAATTCATTTACTCTTTCTTCATCAAATGTAAGCCATTTTTTAACTTGATACCTAACTGAGGCTCACATTCTATTCATTTTAACACTAACATTACAATTTATTTATACATATATAATTAAGGGTCAGTTTCACAGCTAAAGTGTAAACTCTGAATCAGGTTTTTGCGGAGGTATAAGCTACAGTTTTAAGGTGTGTAGTTCAAGTGATAAGCTAAGCTTCCTATAAACCATACCAAATTACATTTTAAGTTTAGGAGTTACTATGTTTTCTGAAAAAGTTGAATTAGTGGTGAGTAAACCCAAATGCACAACAGACTACCATCTAGAACGTTTAAAATGTGAACCATTCTCATGTGTGGAATGATCAAGAATTCTACAAGAGATTTCAAGTAAACAGTTCGCAATGATTCTACCAGAAATTAAATTATTCATGAATAAAATAAAGATGTAATCAAATGTAAAACTGGCTAGTAAACAAACCTTAATTTTAAATTTATAATTCATACCATTATTGTATACTTCGTTGCACTCATTGTTGTATCTTACAATTCAGTAAATGTTTTGGTCAGAAGCAATGCTTCTCTAAACATTGAGCTGACATGCAAGTGAAAGTATGTTTTGCAGCTGACATCTTTCCAGCATCCAAAGCATGAAGAGCTTTTAAAATTGTTTTGCACCTCTCTAATTCACTCTTTGCACTGTTTTCCCCTTCCCAGTAATTTGTCTTGATTGATTGCTCGCCATCTTATTACATATACAATTCAGTTTTTTTAGGATGTCAACTTCTTGAAACACAAAGTTTGCAGTACGTTTTGACCTTAATTTTAACTATATGTTGCTAGATAACCTACAATTGCCATAAACAAACAATGGAAATTTGCCTGATGTGCAAGTGTTACCAACTTTATTGTTTTATGAAGTAGTCCAGTTCAGTAAAGATGTTCGCTGTTGCGCTTAAGTGAAATTCGCAAAGCTTAGTTTAATATGTGTACATAACTTATTTAAGCTTAAACTGTGAAACTGGCCCTCACTTCAACCAAGAATGTGTGCAGGAGGCCAATGGAAAGCAAAGTAAACAGTGGCATTGTAAATGTGTAATTTCCCAATATTCTACTAAACTGCCATTAGTCAATGGCATGGCTTCAGTCATTTTATTTCATTAACTGTTACAGTAGTTGCTCAAAGTGTTGGTCTTTAGCTTCCTGCCAGAGAATCTGCATGTAAATTGCAACACAATTGCTAATTGTTGACATGACACTATTTTGATGTAAGCATCTATTTATACTAGGAAAAATATGTTCACTTAAAGGTGGAAATGTTGGATTTGAAAGAGCACCTCATTAAATTCTGCCCGTTGTAATTTAAGTGTGGTTCTTGAAAGACAAAATGTTGAACCGAGTATCTTTACATTGTGCAACATTCTTCAGATAGCAATAATTCTAGTGTGCTTTAGCATTACAAGGGGCATTCCATAAGTCCTTAGAAAAACAAATTATTTTTGGTAAGCTCAATACACTTTTCCCAGCATTTCTCCAACTGTTTTAAGCCTTCCAAAAAGTAGGATTTTAGAAAGTCCTCAAAATAGGCATCTGTTTGGAAGATGACCTTTTTGTTAGACGTGAATCGTTTTCACTTTTTCAAGTTTGGAAATTAAAAAAAAAATGCCACTTAGGGCCATATCTGGCGAATACGGTAGATTTTGTAGTAATTTAAACCTTAATTCTGCAATTTTCACCATTGAAACTGCACAGGTGTGCACCCAGAAATTGTCTAGATGAAAGAGAATCCTTTTCTTTGCCAGATGAGGTCATTTTTTTCTTGGTTCGTCTTCAACCAGTACAATAACAATGTATAATACTCGCTATTTATTGTTCTTCGTTTCTGCAAGTAATCAATGTAGATGATTCTGCATGCATCCTAAAAAACCGGAGCCATCACCTTTTCTGCAGATTTCACCATCTTTGCCTTCTTAGGAGCCGGTTCGCTTTTAAAAACCCACTGTTTCAACTGTACTTTTATCTCTGAAGTGTAGTAATGTATCCATGTTTCATCCAGTTATGTATCGATGCAGAAACTCAGCAGGATTCAGCTTCCAAATCGATCATACAATTGTATTTATTCTCTTTTAAGAACAAATGCGGCACCCATCTTGCAGAGACCTTTGTCAAATCTAATTTTTTATGCAAAATTGAGAACACTGTACCATGTGAAGTGCCTGTGACTTCTATTTTGCAAACTTTAATTCGTCAATCACTCAATACCATATCCTGGATTTTGTCAATCACTTCGGAGGAAGTCGGGAAGGATGTTCATCATTTCTGGATGTACAACTACATTTAAATTCATTTATCCAATTGTAAACTGTAGCAAATGCAGGAATTATCTTTTTCAGAGTTAAGCCTTTTAAAATAGAGGTGTTTAATCACTGCATGAAACTAGTTTTTTTCCATCTTTCTAGATAAGCACAAAATTGTTGATTCAATCATTTGTGGCAATGAAACCACTTGATGAATATAGCTGAAACTTTAGCTGCCATCTAGTAAGAGACAATGGTTACTAAATACAAACTTTTTTGATGCTCTAAGTGTAATTTCTTGGATTTTCTAAGGATTTATTGAACACCTCTTGTAAAATAACTCATTTCTTGGATTATTTTTTTTATTTTCTCCAATGCATATGTGCAACATACATAGTAGATAGAGAAGGTATTAGTCTCTTTCTCTCTCTCTCTCTCTCTCTCTCTCTCTCTCTCTCTCTCTCTCTCTCTCTCTCTCTCTCTCTCTCTCTCTCTCTCTCTCTCTCTCTCTCTCTCTCTCTCTCTCTCTCTCTCTCTCTCTCTCTCTCACTCTCACTCTCACTCTCACTCTCACTCTCACACACACACACACACACAGTATTTTAAGTTCAGTTCCTCCCCACCCCAACCTACCCTTTACATGGAAATGTAGATCTTGTTAAAACACACAATTCGTGCCATATACATGTTTGTTGTAGAGCTGACCATTTCCGAGACATTCCTTTCTATTTGTTTCAGTTGTAAACTATGCATCTTCTCAATTGGGGTCACTCAATTGTTCACATATCGATATCGTATTTTAAAGATTCAACTTTTGCTTTAACCTGGTATACTACCTTATTTCCCTTCTGCTTGTAGGAACTAAGTAGTAAGACAATAGTGTTAATGCGTATCTCATTTAGCATGATGTAGATAGAAGAAGAATATTTTATAAGAATAGTTTGTTTGCAGAACAGATAGATAAGGCCATGTGAATGAAACACATCAAATTTTTTTGGGAACACTGTTACTTATTTTATTGCCCTTTTTTACTGAATGTGGTAAATAGTAGAAACTAAATATAACGGATCTGACAAAGCAGTGCTATGTGACCCATATCTTCAATACTTTAGCCTGTTTGCTTTAATATAGAAATTTGTTTCCATGGGATACAACACAAGTTCAACCAGTATTAGATCTATTTTCATATGCTTTATAAAATCGAAGGAGAACACTGTTTGGTCCAACACCTCAGTACTCAAGATATATGTCGTCTTAACTTGACCATTAAGTTCATTTTGTTACTGTTCAGTATCACTTGGAATATTTAAACATTTTCAAAATGAACATTACTGTTTTATACTGAAAATTGTAGTTGAGGACATTTATGACAAAAATGTGGAAAAATATGAGTACTATGTTAATAAGTGTATTTTTTGTTTTAAAAACATTGCCAAAGAAATTTGCACGGCACCCACGAAGCTGAACATTTCTTGCAACAATTAACTGATAAAACTTTTAAGGTGATGCATTGATAAAATGTTTTGAAAAGCCAAAGTCTTCATGTGGGTAACACAAACAAATACTAACTGAAATTGTAGGAAGGTCCCATTAGTGTTGCATATTGTTATGTGTTGCTGGAACTGCAGTAAGTTTAGTACTGACATGCTCTTGTATGGTAGTTTTTTAGTTTGAGCCCTAATTAAGACCCCATGTGATCTTTTAACTTCTATTCACCACACAGAAACAATATCAGCCTTCATAAAGCTTTTACCAACTTTATTTGGGATAAGATTTTTATGACAATTTTTAATTATTTGCTTGAAGTTTTCAAGTAAAACACTCACAAGCGCATTTTTAAGGTACTGTGGTGCTAGAGTGATTCAAAATTGATTTTAAGTCTTGAAGTTGTGTCACTAAAACCATAAACTATATTGCTGCAGCAATAGCAGAACCCTATTTTGTTATACCAACAAATGTGACACATTGAGATCACGTTCCAGCAGCTGACCAGCTTAACAGGATTGAAGACATTTGATAAGTGTTGGCTAAAACATTCTGGAATCTGAAAACTGCTTGAAAAGTTAGTTTTTGTGAGCTGACTTTATACTTTGCCAAATGTTTCATGTGGAGCAAGTGAGCCAAATTTATTGCACAGGTCAACCATGTGCTAAATTCAGAAATAAAGTAGCATTTTCATTTTTATCTTCTCTACATGTATTGTGTACATAGTGTATACAGAAAGTATTGTATTGCCCTCAAAAATTTGATACCAAAATGTCACTGGAAATATATGTTTTGCAATCCTCTTAATCCAAGAAAAGCATTTTTAGAAAAAAGGTCCATGTGTGTGTCTGTAGGCAGCATACCTCAAGCATGAAAAGTTTGGTAAATACTAAACTTGATATTTAAGTTCAGTATCTCCTAAGGATGTGACACTAAGATTTTCAACAAAAGCCCACCACTCCCAACTCCTTACATGGAAAAAATTTAGAACATTTTTATTTTCTCAAAAATGACTCTAATGATTTTGATTAAAATCTCTTATATTTAAGATATGTACATTACAAATAAAATTTATATTGAATTTTCAGGGAATAGCCTCTAAAGACTTCTTTATTCTGGATGATTTTTTTTTTTAATTTGCATAACTAGTAAATGGTAAAAGATAGACAAAAAGCTATTACACAAAAATGTAGAGCTCCTTAAAACATAATTTCTGCCATACATTTTTTCCTGGAGTTGATCATTTTTGAAATATTGCTTGTTGTTGGTTTCAGTTTTGAAATATTTACTTTTCTCATACAGGAGCTTGTCGAAACTGATTTCTATTCCATAGCAACCACATTATAAAATATATGACTGTCGGTTTAGCCTATTTCCCTTCAATATATGGCACTAAGTAATAAGTCAGTTTCTGCTACTGTTTATCTTGATTAGCATGAAGCAGACAGAAAAATAAAGTTATTAAGAATAATTTGGTACAAAGAAAGTGATGTGAAGGAAGATATTGAATTGAAGTGCATCAAATGGGACAAGGGAATGCTCATAGGACAAAAACTGGGCAAAGTTAACAATTTACAAGAAGAGAAACACATTTTGGGGTTTTCATGGTTCATAGTAAGCAAGTCTGTAATTTGATCTTGTTATGTTTTCTTGATCAATTAATCTAGCAAACGGTAATTTAGATTGTGCTTTAGATGACAAATTGGCTGTTTTGCCAATTTTTCTTTCAGAGACATATCAGATGATTTCTCAGCTAAAAACACACAAATTACATTTTATTGGAACATTTTGTTTTTCTGTTCAGAATTAAAACTGCCTAGTGTTTAAGGTTGACTTCTTATGATTTTAGCTATTTTTACTTTCATTATGCAAACTATGTACGTTGCACCCAAAAATTTGATACCGAGATTTCACTTTAAATACATGTTTTCAGACTCCCTGAATATAAAAATAGCATTTTTAGAAAAATGCCCATGTGTCTTCTGTCTGTGTGTTTGTGTGTGGGGGAGGGGCAGCATAGCTAAAAAACAAAAAGACTATTAAAGCCCAAACCTGGTATTTAAGTTTGGTATCTTCCAAGGATGTGACATGAAGATTTTCAAGAAAATCCCCCCACCCCAAACTACCCTTTACATGGAAAAAATTTTGATTTTCTTGAAAATGGCTCTAACGAATTTGACTAAAATATCGTATATTAAAGATAGTTACCTGACAAATAAAATGTATATCTTGAATTTTCTGGGAATAGCCCCTGAAGACTACTTTATTCTGGATGAATTTTACGGAATTGTGCAAACCGTAAGAGATGGGGGAACACTTACTACACAGAAAATGTAGCTCACGATAAAACACACAATTTATGTTGTATACATTTTTTTCGTGGAGTTGATAATTTTTAAGATATTCCTGGTTTTTCGTTTTAGCTTTGGAAAACATACTTTTCTCACACAGGAATTTCTTAACTCTTGTCCATACAAACAAAAGAACTTCAGTTACATAATAACCAGCTTTTGGTTATCATTTTAACCTATGGAACTCCCTCATTTCCCAGTTTTATACAAAATTGAGATTTTTAGTCTCCATTAAATAACACACTTATTTATTAATTTCATTGTGTGCCCCATAAGATCTAAGATACTTAGTGTTTGCAAATGACTCATTTGCAAAGTGTGCTTATGTGGCACAACAAAGTTGCTTCTGTTCCAAGTCGTCCTAGTATGAAACTTTATTAGTGTATCAAAATAAAACCAAAATCATGTGTTATGCTAAACATATTTAAAAGAAATTATAACTTTTTTTTTTGAAAGGTCCTTTGTCTGGGGTACCAAGTTCATTTGTTATAACAGCCACAGGATGTCTGCACCTATGAGGATAGTTGCTTCAAGTTTCTGGACTCGGAAACCTCTGGAAAGCACACATTGTATTAAAACATTAATGGGAATGCCCAGTAAAGTAACTAATCAGTTAAGAGTAAAAACGCAGCATCACACTCAAGCTTCAATAATTACCTAATTTATTTCAGACATGTTTCAGCAGCTATTGTCACCATCTTCAGCAGAGATTTATTGATGAACTTGTGGTAACGGCATGTAGAGGTCTCTCTTCTGAGTAGAAACATTTTTAGAGGAGGCTGTTGTTTGGTATATCAAAATTTATGACTTTGTTTTTTTTTAGATTTAATAGATTTTCCCAAACTGTTAATCCAATTGGATTCTGCACTGAATTTAATAACGTGGGTTCACTGTGAAAATTATGGTTTTAAGTCCAAAACTAGTGTGCTAAAGCTGGCTTATCTGCCTGTTTCTGCTTTAAATACGTCATGTTTCTTTTTGTTCTTCCTATATACTTATTCATTGTAGTTGATTCCATACCTCTTCTTGTTTACCAGTAGCAACTTTCTGTGATGCTATTAAGTCCTTCTGGTTTACCAGTGTGCATGTCTGTCTGTGTTTCCTTTCTATAGATATGGCTTATGGTTGCTAAGGAATAAGCACTTTATTTGTATATAAATCTTACTTTCTCTACATAGTGTATAGAGAAGGTATTGCATTGTACCCAAAAATTTGATACCAAGATTTCACTGCAAATACTTGTTTTGAGACCACCTGAATCCAAAAAAAAAACATTTTTAGAAAAATGTCCGTCGGTGTGTGTGTCTATGGGCAGCATAGCTCAAAAACGAAAAGACTGTTAAATACCAAACTTGGTATTTAAGTTCAGTATCTTCCAAGGATGCGGCACAAAGATTTTCAAGAAAATCCCCCCACCCCCAACTACCCTTCATATGGAAAAATGTTCGAAATTTTTCATTTTCTAAAAAATGGCTCTAACGATTTTCATTAAAATATCATATTTTAAAGATATATACTTGACAAATAATATATATCTTGAATTTTCTGGGAATAGCCTCTGAAGACTACTTTATTTTGGATGAATTTTACAAAATGTTTTGTAACTGGTAAACCGTAAAAGCTAGACAAAAACTTACCATACAAAAAATGTAGAGCATATTAAAACACACGTTTTCTGTTATATACATTTTTTTCGTGGAGTTGATCGTTTTTAGATATTCCTTGTTTTTTGTTTCAGCTTTAAGAACTTATACTTTTCTCATGCTGAAAATTGTCAACTCCTGTACATACAAACAAAAGAACTTCAGTCACATAGCAACCATCTTTTGCTATCACTTTAACATATGTTACTCCCTTATTTCGCTTCTACTTACAGGGAAGCAAGCAATAAGACTATTTCTGCTAATTTTTTCTCACTTAGCATGAAGTAAATAGAAGCATTAACTTTTTAACAAGAATTTGTTGCAGAGATAAAGAGAAAGTCATGTGAATGGATTACATCAGATTTTTACTTTCTCCACACGCACTATGTACATAGTGTATAGAGAAAGTATTGCACTCCACCAAAAGATTCGATACCGAGATTTCACTGGAAATATATGTTTTTGGGTCCCCAATATCCAAAAAAAGCATTTTCACAAAAAGGTCCGCGTGTGTCCGTGTGTCTGTGAACACGATAACTCAAAAACGAAAAGTCGGTAAAATACCAAACTTCATATTTAAGTTAAGTATCTTCCAGGGATGAGACACGAAGATTTTGAGAAAAATCCCCCCAACCCCAACTACCCTTTACATGGAACTTTTTTCAAAAATTTTGATTTTCTCAAAAGTGGCTCTAACGATTTTGATTAAAATATTTACCTGACAAATAAAATGTATATCTTGAATTTTCTGGGAATAGCCTTTGAAGACTACTTTATTCTGGATGAATTTTACTAAATTTTGAATAACTGCTAAACCGTAAGAGATGGACAAAAACTTACTGCACAAAAAATGTAGAGCACATTAAAACACACAATTTATGTTATATACTTTTTTCTTCGTGGAGTTGATCCTTTTTGAGATATTCCTTGTTTTAGGTTTCAGCTTTAAAAAAATTTCTTTTCCCATACAGGAACCTGTCAACTCCTATCCATATAGACAAAGGAACTTCATTGACATAGCAACCAGGTTTTGACCATCACTTTAACCTACGGTTGTCCCTTATTTCGCTTCTACTTACAAGGAAGCGAGTAATTAGACTATTTCTGCTATTTTTGTCTGATTAGCATAAAGTAAATAGAAGTATAAGCTTTTTAAGAATTACTTTTGCAGGGATATGGAGAAAGTCATGTGAATGGTTTTTAAATACCTAACTACTTTAAAATTAAAACATTAATGGGAATGCACAGTGAAGTAACTAATTAAATAGGTGTAAAAACATAGATTACACTCAAACTTCACTCTTATTATTCAGTATAGCGATACTTATATCAATTACCAGCATGCTTATAAACAGTTATTATGAAGCCTCAACATTAATACTATACAATACTAATATATACATTAATAATAATATACACTAATAATCCTTAATTGGGAGATCCTTATTTATTTCTCAATATTTGCTCAAATTAACCAATATTAAAATATTAAAAAAAGACGAATCGTCTGCGTGTATGGATGGGCCTCAAGTGCGAATGTTTGTTTGTTTCTTTCTTTCTTTTTTGTTTTGTTGTTTTTTTTTTTTTTTTCTTTCTTTTTTTTTTTTTTTCTTTTGCTTAATGTTATTTAACATAGTTGGTCATATCGGAAGAGAAATTGTTGAAATGATCTCGGGGTCCATGAAGCTTAAAGTTACTTGACATTCGTCTTTTCAGGACAAGGGAAAACCCCGAAAAAAAAACTTATCCGGGTAACTCACCCTAATTGAGCTTCGAACTCACAACCTTTTGAATGTGACGCAGACACTCTCCACCACACTACCCAAGCGGGCTAAACAAATTATTGTTAAACAGCTCATTATTTTCAGTCATCTGATGTTTATTCTTCATATAAATTAAAAATTCAGTTGATGAGATTTTTTTGTAGACATGCTACCACCACACTACCCAGGCGTCAAATAATTGTGTCACTTTCTGGATGGTCCTCGTATATTGAACCCTTCAAGAACGTCCTTGGGTATTACTGTATGTGGAACATTATTGACCAAAATTGTACATGGTAAAAACGAGAGGATTAATAATTTAAAAACACTCATTGCAATTACAGGCGGACAGACAAGATAGTAGAGCGCACGCCAAGAAATATGAATGATTCATGTGAGGGTGGGGGGGGAGGAGCTTTCTAGTTAATTGGTCGCGTGCTCTACACTCTCCTCGCTCGCTCGCTTTTAAAAACATTCACTAAATTTGTTTTTCCGCCACAGTAAATCTTTCTCGCACTTCGACTCGTCAAAGATAAACTGGGAACTGTTACAAATAAACCCAATGAGATACAGAATAAATATTGTAGCATTACTGAGAAAAAAAATTTGATGTGTTCCATTCACATGACTTTCTTTGATTTTTGCAAAAATGGCACGATTTTGATTAAAATTCGTATATTAAAGATATTTACCTGATAAATAAAATATATATCTTGAATTTTCTGGGAATACCCTCTGAAGACTTCTTTATTCTGCATGAATTTTACGAAACTGCCAAACAGTAAGAGATGGACAAAAACTTATCACACAAAAATGTAGAGCAGGTTAAAACGCACAATTTATATCATATACATTTTTTTTGTGGAGTTGATCGTTTTTGAGATATTCATTGTTATTGATTTCAGCTTTGAAAAACTTTTATCGCTTTAACCTATGGTACTCCCTTATTTTTTCTACTTACAAGGAAGCAAGTAATAAGACTATTTCTCATTTTATCCAATGTGTAATTATGCTTCACTGTGTACCACTTCCAGTATTTTGATTCTTTTGAAGACTATTTCTGCTAATTTTTTCTCGATTAGCTTGAAGTAAGTAGAAGCATAAGCTTTTAAACAATAGTTTGTTGCAGAGATTTAGAGAAAGTCATGTGAATGGAACACATCAGATTTTTTTTATTCTCCATTCAGAATTAAAGACTGCTAATTTATAGTTTGAGTGTGTGGCAATTTACTTTTTCTTTCCTACAACCAGCTAGAAAAATAATATTTCAAATTAATCTGTATTATAATTTTGCATTCATCTTTTCTAATATTTATTTCACAAATCTTTTTGTATGCCATAATTATGTATTTTTATTGGAAATAAACTTTGACATAAGATTTTTGTTCAATACCAAATACCATCCCTATACTATCACTTTATTTGTAATAGTGATTTTAAGTTAACACTTAAAAAAAGTATGGTAAATCATATGGTGGCTGCAGCATTTAATAAAAATGTAAAACTTAAATAACAAACAAATATTAGTTGCTCAGAAATGAGTAAACAGCTTATAAAAATTGTATGTAGTGCTCTTTAATAATTTAAAAATTTGAAGTTTCAGTTGTAAATTGTGAATTTTAAGACAATTTTTTTTTTTTTTTTTTTTTTTTTTTTTTTTTTTTTTTTGAGAGTGGGGTGACTGTGCTGTCTATTTTGTGTGCATTGTCAAAGAAACTTTATTGAATAGCAAGCTGAGGGCAACAGATATATGTAAATGCATTAAGTTAAAAATGTGCCTTTAGTCTCTAAATCCAGTCCAACTGTGTGGCATAAGTAATAACATTTCATTAGCAGATCCTGAACGCTTATTAGCAGTAATTTTGTTAATTCACAGACTGGTTATAACCGAGAAAGGAAGTGATTTTCAGAATGACTAAATCAGTGAAGTGTTTGTAAGCTATGTTGTATGCTGTGTTGAATCTCATTTTATGCAAACTTTTCTTAAAGCAATAGTAAAGTGAATCCTCGGAATCTGTGCATATGTTGATTTGTAATCAAGAGAATGAAAGAGAAGCGTTTTAATGCTGATGTTTCTTAAATTATGTAATATGCAGTGTAACAGTTTAATTAGAAATGCACAGCTTTCCTGTTATAGGTACCAGTTCTCGGAAAATATGCCCAGAAACTTTAGCAATTATCATTTATGTGTATGAAGTAACAAAATTTCACAGATGCAGTGTATTTTTTAATAAATCACAGTAATCTCAAACATCAGTACTTTGAAATAAAAACTGAAAAAAATAAAGTGTGCTAATGCATATTCATCTGCAGTATATGTATTTATTGTAGAATTATGTTGCCTCTTCAATTTTTATGAATAGAATATTGTTTTTATATAGGAGAAGAGCCATTTACTCCTTAAAATCACTATTTTTGTTCTGATGTCCTTTTATTTAAGTTAAAAAATACTTTGACCAGATAGGGTAGTCAGCAATAAAGTATGGTTGCAAATGAGCTTAGGGATCAGTGCTAACAGTACCTGAACTTCATTTTAAGAACTGAAGAAAAACTAAATAAAGAATTCCAAAGGAAATAAAAATGCACTGGTAACAAAACTATTTTAAGACTTCACTGGCAGAATGGACACCTTCTTAAGGGTACTTGATATTGTAATTCTTAATTTCTGTAAATTTCAAACCAACTCAGCTGGAATTATGGGTTTGTTTGTTATTATTATGGCATAACATTCATTTTTATGGTCCTATGTTGGATTTTTGAAGAAAAATATTTTTTTAAAAATGAAATTTGAGTGTCATGTTAAATGCCCCACATGATAAAAATTGCATAGTATTCCTACAATACTGTTATTTGTTATCATAGATTAAATTTTGTGTAACTTTGAAAGCTCTCTGGGGGGAAAAATATATAAAAAATATAAACTTCTAAGTTTCTAAAATACAGTTATATATTAAGCTATAAATTCTTAAATCCAAAACTGTATACTTGTTATGAAGAAAAGGCTCTTGTCTACTTTCAAAATGTGTATACAAAAAATCTGGAAAAACTGAACAAAAACTATTATTGAGAGCATTATGAAGAAGCAAAATTATAAGAAAACAAGTTTACAAGAAAATTGTGTATTTAAATGTAATGCTCTAATTACACACAATTCCATTTAAATAGAAAGGCAAAATAGTGAGTCAAGAAAGCACAGATTGGCTGCACAGTGTTTTGCCTCGGCACTTATTCCTGTCTGCCACTATCTAGAAAGGTGCAGATGAAACTATTCAACACTTTTAAAACTGCTTTTAAAGGCTTTACTTACTATCATTATGAAAGGAAATTCTGAAATTGGCAACTGATGTCTACTCATTTTTGGCACCTCTTTAGGAAACTATCCACCACACGTAGTTCACCTTGAGAAATGCTGGCAGATATTTTGTTTTAATTCTTCCAGGGTATGTGGGTTTGTCATGCATACTTTAAGTTACCCCAGAGATAGAAATCGAGGGAATTAGGTTGGGAGGCCCACAAATCTCTACTAATAATTCTGTCCTGAAACACACTTTCAATTGTTCTTATCAAAAGATTGGCTGTATGAGTAGTTCACGGATTGTACGGTCTGGAACTTTTACACCTGGAAATTTTTCTGCAAATTGTACTTTCACTTGGTAAGCTGACAATTAACACATACAAATCATAAATAAATGTGTGCTGAGCAGTAGAAAACATGCTGAACCATAGTACACAAGGTGCAGGATAAATCACTTGTAATACCTGAACTACTTGATATCGCTGTCAAATCAATACTGCACTTCCAGAGCAGAGTAAAACTGCATCAGAAGCATGACCTTGTTTACAGCAATAGTGCAGAATCATGTTTCCACATGCCCAGTGGAAAAACACTGTGCAACCAGTTCAAATGCTTTTGGCCCACTCGGTACAGTTGGATCCTGATTCTACAATGTTTGAGGATTCTTTCCATGAATTAAAAACTGATTTTTCTCTCCAAAAAGTTTGTTAAAAATATCAACTACCTTTAAGATACCAGATATGGCTCATGTTGGAAAAGAGTGCATGCTCCAATGTAGTCAGATAAAAGCCATCCTTTGGCAGCAAGTGTCAGTAAAGACCAGCTTTAGACAAGACAGAATATAAACCTGAAATTTCATTGCTTGTTATTGGCTGTTTTTAGTGAATGTGGGCCAACTGAATGTTTGGCTTTCAAGGAGTTTATGATCACATAAAATGTCATTTGCATCATTTAAATAAAGATTCAGCCAAGATTTTAATTTGAGCACAGCCTCTATTTCTTGGTCTGCAAAGCATGTTGAATCAACATACTATTTGCAGTTGATTTTCTCCATTGTCTTAATATAACCTTTTGTGTTAATTTACTTTTTATTGTTAGCATTTTATCTCCAAATAATTAATTTAGAAATGTGTGGTACTAATCGTGACTGAATTAAATTTCATTTGTAACATAGTCTTGTCTTAATTTTATAATTTACTGTGTTAATAGCAGCTTGGAAGCTTCCATTATACTAGTAGAAGGAAATATTGAAATCTTTTCATTAGTTATTGTTGATTATTTTGAACAGTGTTTCCATCATTTTACCTTCCAAAAGATAATTAAGAAGTGTGTCATTCGAGTGCTGAGTCAGTTATTTAAACATATAATAACTAATTGAAATGTTTCTGAGTAAATTATACATGTATTATGAGATGCCTTGAGCTCAAAAAACTGAATTTTTTATGTAGTTTTATATTTTAATAACATCCCAGAAAAAAACAGTTGTATTAACACTTTTCAGTATATCATTGACATTGCATAGATCGGAGTAGAGAAGGCAACAGGAAGAAAATAATGAAAGGAAGAGAGGAGTAGTAACCCAAAATGAAAGGAGAGGAAGCGACTATGTTACAGAGTCAAAGAAACTACGTAATTAAAGCAATAATGTAGACAGAGCTGCAGATTCTGCTCGTATATTATAATAGTATTTAAAATGTGAACAAGATTTAAATTGTAACACTCTCTACGCTATGTGGATCCCTAATTATTTTGAAAAATCATTCACATTATGATTATTAAATTTTTGTTTGTAGTTAATTATTAATTACTATTATCCATTTATGTTCATTTACTTTTTATAAACTAATTTAATCTCATAGAATTTTATTTCAATATTTTATTTTATTTTGTCCTCTGTGGCAGCCCAAAAATATGGGAAGTTATTTTCAAACAAACAATAAATATCAAAATGTTTTGTCATAATTTTTCTGTACAGAATATTATCAGCTGTATTGTCAATATTAACAGCTCATGAAAGATGATTTATACACCAAAAGTTTGCAACCAAAAACTTAAACATGATTATGTAAGTGACTCAGTTCTCTATTATTATTTTTGGCTTTTCCAAAAAAATTCCTATTTTATAATTTAATTGGCATAACATTTTTACCCCTTTCCATTTACTTTTTGTAATATTTTATTATCATTTGTTTTTGTTTCTTTTCTGAGGTTTTCTGACCAGATCCAAAGACTGCAGCATTCAGTATCAGAAACATTCATATTTGGAATGTCTGCTTGGATTACATTAGACCTGAAAACATGGACAAAGTTGAATGAATAATGAAGCAGATGAGCCCAAAAGAGAAGACTTATAAGTAGAGGCCAATTTTGAAGACATGCTTCAAAGAATGGATGTGAAGATCTCCCATTGTGTATTGTGTTCACATTATAGTTTTGTATTCAGATTTAAGCTCTAAAAGCTGCCATTCTCTCAATAGCCCTTAAAAGTTTCACAATTCTAGGTAAAAAACTAGGACATTTTTATGAAAATATATTAATTTATTTATATTGTGACAAAAGTATGAACTGTCTGAAGATAGTTCTTATTATAATAGTTTGAATTTTTCTATCATAGCTTATTTATTACCTATGCCCAATAATGGTACATTATATGTAATTTTTTTATTTATTTCTAAGTTGTCTATCAAGTTTCTATGTTTTTTCTATTTATTTATTTATTAATTTGTTTATTTTTATTTTTTTTATTATTATTATTAAGTTAATTCATAATTACTAAGCAAGTGAAATATGCAAACCCTGATATTGTATACTCTTTGCATGGACTGATAACATTTCAGAAATGCATTGCGTAAAATAGTGTAAAGCTGAAATGAACAACAGGAAATATCTCATGATTGATAATGCTGCAAAAAATTATTTGATTTGATAATACATACATATTTTAATGAGCTCTACCACATTATGTCTGCGGTAAGATGTTACTTTGATTTCCTAGATACAAATTATGTAAGTTTAATATAAAAGTCAGTGAAAATAAGCAAGACTTTACAAGCTGTATGCAACAGATTCAAAGATAAGAATGATATTTGTGCCAACATCTCCAAAAATATATTTTAATCAAAAATTTTAAAGCCTCTTTTGAGAAGATAAATTATAAAAATATGCAATGAAAATTTGGGAGGGGAGAGGGACTTCCGTAAAACTATTCACTTGCAGCTTAGAAATATGCTTAACAAATGCAAACTTTACCTAAATTTTAATTTTTTGTTAATAATACACACATTATTTTCTCCATGGTTTACTGTATCTTAAAACATTTAATAATAGTTCCTCCCAAGGACAAGTGATAAAGTAAAAATCTGCTGCATAATACTTGCATTTTTACTTGCCTAATTACTCAATCAAAACTTCTCATTAGAAATAATGTAGGAAGATGAACTTGTTACATGTACAATAAAGAAAGCAAAAGAAAAATCTATAGTCTTCCTAATGGACCCATGCAGGAAAAAGTAAGGTTTATTCAATATGCTTTATAGATGCTGCATGACAGTTGAACCTGGGAAAACTTTTAAATATGTAATAATATTTTGAAAAAAAGGCTAAAGCTACAGAAAGAAAGTTATTTGACATAAACTATATATTTCAATAATATCCTCATCTTTTGTTCAGGAAGTTTTTACCTACATCACAATAATAGGTATAATGTTTTGAGAGTTTGGCATGAGCGTGTTCTTGAATCTTGTTTTGAGCAACCTGTGAAATTCTCTATTAGTTTTATTTTCTTTACCACATACATAGTAGGTACAGAAGATGTATTACATTCAGAGATTTCGCTGGAAATACATATTTTGAAGTCCCCTGAAGAAAAAAATAAAAAAGATAAAAGCATTTTTATAAAAAGGGCAATTTGTGTAAGCAGCATAACTGCAAAACAAAAAATTTATTTGAGTACTAAACTTGATATTTAAGTTCAGTATCTACCAAGCATACTAACAAAGATTTTCAAGAAAATCCTCCCACCCCAAACTACCTTTAAATGGAAAATTTTTAGTAGCTCTAACGATTTTGGCTGGTACCATTGAGATAATTTCATGGCAAATAAAAAGTATGTCTTGAATTTTCTAGGAATAGCTACGATGTCCATTCTGAATGAATTTTGCATAACCAGCAAACTATAACAGACAGACAAAATCGTATTAACAAAAAATGTAGATTCATTAAAGCATGCAATGTGTGTCATACTTTTTCTTGTGGAAGTAATTATTTCCAAGATAATCCATGTTGTTGGTTTCAGTTTCAAAATATTAACCTTTTTTTTTTTTAATTGGAAGTATCATTCCTCCTGATGCATGGAATTTCAAAGAAGCTACATAGTGACCATCTCTTCAAAGATTTTACTTTCTTTTAAGCCCACGGTATTACCCTATTCCCATTCTACCTACAAGGGGATATGTATTAAAAGCATTATGCAAATGTTTATCTCAGTTAACAAGAAGTAGTTAAAAAAATAAGCTGTCTTTAAAAATAGTTTGTTGAGGAATGGGTAGAGAAAGTCATATGAATGTATCACATCAGATATTTGTAGTTGGGAAACCCTAAGAGAGACAAAAAGAAAAACGTAGATCTCATTAAAATATGTTGATGTTTTTCAAAATGTTTCAATGCTGTAAATTTTCCCAGGTGTATGTACTTCTGTGATAGAAGATCTTGAAAGTTTGCAGTGCTACCTTTTGTTTGCAGAGCTCATTAACATGACTTCAGGATTTATTCTTCATGCATTTTGTGTAAACATTTGAAGGTTGTCTGCATGCTGCATGCAAGTAAGAACTTATTAAACATATTTAGAAGTGATTATAAACTGTAAAACTTACAACTATAATTGAAATGATTTGTGGAGTGTTGCCACTTTGATTTCATTAAAAGTTAAACTTAATAAGTAAAACAATTCCACTCAATATTTCGATTATTAAGAATATATTCCTAATTGAAAATTATTTTGGACAAAAATGTATTGCAAGCAACATGATCTGGATAGAATAACCACTTTTTAATAAGTTTACAGTATGTATATTTGCACAAGGCTACAGATGAAAAATTAAACCATCCACAGTTAGAATTAAGCCTGTTTGCACAATTAAACCTTTAAATAAAGTTCTAACAACAGCTTGAGTCTCTGTTAACAATCCATGATGCTAAAAATGTGAACCTAATACTGGCACTCCTTTGCATGAAACTGACATAAGTCTAATGACCATATATACCATTCTTGATCAAAATTTGACCACAGACATTTCAATTTTGAGCATGTTCAATGCAATTTTTCGCTGCCCCCAACAATGATCAAAGTTAAACAAGAATGCAGGAGCAAGATAGTAGAAGATTAAAGAATGTCAATAAACGGTAACTTAAAAGATCTAAAATTTACTTTGCAAAAGCAGTTATTATAAATTTGTTTAAAATTGAATAAGTTTAAGACTTGCAAAAGAGGAAATGTTTACATAAAATGATTATGATCAACTTTGACGGTGGATGCTGGAATGTCAGTTCTACTGATTGCAGTCAAATTGCCCTTTCCATTTTCTTCAAGGTATTAATGATAAGATAATGTACCTGGGTTACTTAAACTGAAACCAATGTAAAAATCTAATCACTGTAGAAAGATCCAACCCTTTTGAAGAATATGGGACAGAAAATAAAGAACTATTCCAGGTATCAAAGAATATAATGTGGTGGCTAATAAATGAAATGACTGAAAGTATACTTTCCTGTAAACTGAATCCAGAGAAAAAAACTGTTATCATATGCCAGAGGAGCATTTAATATTGTGATTTTGTAATTGTTTCTTTTATCCATGATTTGTATGGTTTTCATCAGGCAGAATTAAGATCTGTGAAGAACTGATATCAGCAACTCAATGGATTTAAGGGTGTATTAGAAATTATAGACACCTATTTATTATTGCACTAACAACTATTAAAATGCCAGTCATTTTAATAAAGTTGTTGAAGACATCTTTTTTGTTAGCATCATTCAAATGAGTCCAGAGCCATAGAACTTGAGTTACTGACATTCGTCTTATAAGTGAAAGCTCAAAAAAACAAAAAAATCTTATCCAGCTGACCACAACTGAGAGTCAAACTCAGAATCTCTTGAATGAGAGACATATGTGTCACCCCCACACCATGTTGGGATTAGTAAAGTTCAAACTGTAATAAAGAGCTCAAAGGTTACGTTTCTGAACTCACAATTTACATCACTTAATTATAAGGTAACAGATTCTGCTGTATTATCAAACTGCTATATACGTGCAATTTACAAAGAATTTTCATGTAGTTTTCTGAAAATGTACAATTATAACTCGGGCTATTTTAACAAATTGTGATCAATTTATTATTTATTTGGTTATTGGAACCTACATGGTGTCATGGTTAAATACATCTATCATACAGTACATGAATCAATCTTTTTTATTTTCCAGTTTATTGGAATGTAAGACAGTTCCAACAAAACATTTACCACATCCGAGAAAAATTTGCAGATCAACTTATGTTTTTATTTTCTTTTACTGCCGAAAGAATGTGCAGTCATGCAATGTTTCAAAACAAACAGAAACAAAGCGATATAGACAAGGAGATTGTAAGTTTTACTCCAATCTCATTGACTACAGAGTTGGATGCTTTCCTGTGAATAATTCATGAGCATATTGCACAGTCAGTTGGTGGCAGTTGTGCAAGAATTAATAATGGTGCACCACAACTAGAATTTACTGCGATCAAAGTTTGATCACATATCAGTGATCCTTGGTCAACAAGGGTTTCATCAAGAGTGGCGCACTGGTCATAAGTGTTAAAGATTTATCTTTGCTTTCTTATGTAATTGTATATAAGAGTAATGGATAGACAAGCCTCAAATACTCGCTACATTCAAAAACCTCACAGCTTATGTGTGAGTGTATCACATCAGCATTTTCAAAATTGTATATATTCCATTATATTGACCAATAATGACCATATAGAACAGTTGCTACTAATTTGCTAGATTTTGTGCTAGAGAAAATAGTCTTGCTTTATGCACTGCAGTGAGAGATGGGCTTCTGATAGCAATGGCATTATCTCGCTCCTTGCACAGTGAGTCATGAGTAAGTTTACAATGTTTTGAGCAGAAAGCAATGCAACAAGCTCACCATCGACTCCTTCCTGCCTGAGAGGAATCTTTCTTACATCTAGAAAGTGGCGCATATTGATTCTCACGGGGCAGATAAAAATGTGATTTTTTTTCTAACATGTTTGCAATGTAAAATAAGTGCTTATACAAATTTTATAACACGAGAGCGATTATTTGGCAAGTTATTGACATATTATAAGAGCGGGTGGTGTTTGGTTTCATGTGAGAAGAAATCCAATTTCTTGCCTGAATTGAAGCTTATTGGGAGTACTACACATCTCCAAATGTGGTTATTATTGCTCAGCATATTCCCTGTAGTAATGGTATCCCACAAAAAAGTGTGTAAAACATAATTTCACTGTACGCCATACACACCTAATAACTGCCACTTTTTCGCATTTATCACATAGTCCTTTCAAATTCTTAAAGCAATAATCCATTGTGTTTTGGAAATGGTTTTGGTTTTTTTTTTCTGATAGTCCAACCAGCAGCCAACTGTAGTGGAAGGACCTTTGACATTATAAACATGTTGGAAGAAAAAAAAGCCTGACATTTTTATCTGCTTGTCAGCTATTTTGTAATGCTTCAACTATTAAGAGGACCACAGAGTCAAGGTGATAGAAAGCTTGGATTTCTTTGATTCCAATCTAACTCGGTTGTTATCCCATGAAGTCATCTGTAGTAAAGTATGTTGTTGTTTGCTTAAATTGATACCTTTTACTTTCCAAAGTGCCTGTTCATATTCACTGCTATAAATGGGAATTTTTTTCAAATTGTATTAAATACCACTTAATTATTAAGAGCCCTGCTCATATTCATAAATTGAAAATCTTACGTTAGCATTATTATGCGTTTATAAAATGTTATGTTTAGAAGTTTGTTTTTTACTATGTTAATACAATAATAATTGTAATTTTTACCAGTGTTTATGTTACAACTACCAAACGTATGAAATTATGTATATATTCCAATCAGAAAAATCAATATTAATGTAAAAGTCATTATAATACAGAGATTATACCAATCGTGAACTTACAGCAGGTTTGTCAGCCTTTGAACAGTTGATTAGTATTTGAAATGCAAAATGTTGCATGCCGCCATTGCATAAATGAAGTTGGTGCTTGCAACAAATAAGGTTGCTCTCTCTACTTTACTCAAAGAACAGCCTGATACAGAAAAATATGTTTATTTTTTGTACTACTTACAGTAACGAGAGGGAGTATTTTTTTCCATCCAAAAATGTAAAGCTTGATTCCATTGGAAATACAGGTTTTGAGGCTTCCTATAACTCAGGATGATATTTTTAGAAAAAATCATGCGTGCATAGCTCAAAAACAAAAGCCAAACTATGTATTTGAATTCACCATTTTCTAAGTACGATTTTCTCAAAAATAGCTCTTAATGATTTTGATTCAATTATCATATGTTAGTCATTTTCTGGGAATAGCCTCTGAAGTCCTCTTAACTCTGAGTGATTATTGCCAACTGCAAGAGAGAAATCTTAATACATAAAAAATGTAGATCTCATTAAAACACACAATTTGTCTTCTTCTTCTTCTTCTTTTTTTTTTTTTTTTTTTTTTTAAGTTAACTACTTCCAAAATATTTGTTTGTTTGAATTTCTAAAAACATACTTTTTTTTAAATAGGAAATTGTTATTTTCTCTCTCTCTCCCTCCCTCCAAAGAGGATGGAATTTCAAGGCAATTGTAAAACCTATGACTTAAAAAATATGATTTGATTAAAGTCTAGTGTGTTCCTTTAATCCTGCTATACCTATAGGGCATTTGTAAGAATAGTTTGTACAAGAATGTCTCACATTCATGAAGTTGCAAGTTCATATCCTGCTTAGGGTGAGTTACCGGATAAGGTTTATTGGGTGTTTTCCCTTATCCTGATAAGATGAATGTTGAGTAACTTTAAGCTCAATGGGCGCTGAGATCATTTGAGCATCATTTCACTAATTTCATCATCCGATATGATCAACCAGGTTAAAGGACATTAAACTTAAAAAGAAAAGAAAAATAATGAATAAAGAAAGTTATGTAAATGCAATACATTAGATTTTTTTCAATAAATTCTACTCACAAGGGGCCATTATCGCTTCGATAGCTACAATTTTTTATGGTGAAAATATAGTGAAACAAAAGTACCTGTGGCTCGACTTTCTCTTCCATAGGGTTCTAATTGCTGAAAAAAATGTGTAATAATTTCATCAGTAGCCTATAAGTTTAGGTCTGTCATCTGCCAAATGATCAGCTGCCTGGTATTACGCCAAGCGCTAATTATGTTGCCTGCTCAGACGCTATAAGTATCTGCATACAAGATCACACTAAACATAACTTAAACAATCAAGATATCATGTTACAAACAGAAAGTGTATGTCTTTGGGCAGAATAACTCTAAAACAAAAAGTCTGTTAAATACCGAACTTGATGTTTAAGTTCAGTATGTTCCAAGGATGCAACACAAAGATTTTCAAGAAAATCCTCCCACTCACAACTACCCTTTATATGGAACATTTTTAAAAATGTTGTTTTTCTCAAAAATGGCTCTTAACAATCTTGATTAAAATACCTTATGTTTAAGGTACTTTTATGACAAATGAATTTTCTGGGAGTAGCCTCTGAAGACCTCTTCATTCTGAATGGCTTTTATGAAACTGGCAAACCATAAGAGATACACAAAATCTTATTACACAAAAAATGTAGATTTGTCATATACTTTTTTTTTGTACAATTAACCGCTTTCAAGATATTCCAGATTATTGGTATCAATTTTAGCCATTTAAACTTTTCTCACATGGGAAGATATATTTATTCTTGGACGAGACTATCACTTTAGCCTGTACAATATCTTTCTCCATTTCTACTTGCAAGGAAGCTAGTAATAAGACTAATTCTGCTTAAGTTTACCTTGATGCAGATAACAGATTAATGTTTTGGATAAAAGGTTTGTTTTCCGAACAGCTAGAGGACATGTGAATGGAACACAAATTTTTTCCCTTCTAAGTAATGGAACCAAGTAATAAGGACAATTTCTGTTAATGTTTCCTCTCTCGATTAGATGATGTAGATAGAAGAATAAGCTTTTTAACAATAATTTGTTACAGAGATGTAGAGAAAATCATATGAATGGAAAATATCAGATTTTTTTTAAATTATGTGAAAACATATGGTGGTATAAGTGATGCTGTTATACCTGAAGTCCTGGTATTGTGGGCTTAGTTCCACTTTATAATTGGTATGTAACAGCAATGACAGGGAGGGAGGGAGTTTTCATATTATGTGTGTTCATATCTGGCATATACCAGTCCATACCTTATGCATTAAAACACACAAATTTCTTATTTTAATGTTCTTTATGGGGTTAATGTCACTTAATCAGAGTATTGCAGATGGCTTTATAATTTTATTGACTTAAGAAACATAAATAATTCCATACAATCACTTATGGAAATGCAATTTTCAAGGCTCTTTAAAAAAAAAAAAAAAAAATGGGGTAGACCAACACCTGAATCCTTAATAGAAAAAGTGAAAATTAAAAGAAATGAAAACCGTGTTTTTAAGACTCAGTTTACTCCTAAGGACTTAAATAGGCATATAACTGGAATTGTGGATGCAAAGTTCGCAACCCCTTTTACTGCTACCAGTGTGTTTTGTTTAGTGAATAATAATAAAATGTTTAAAAAACATGAAAAATTCCATATTAAAAGAACCTGATGTGTTCCATTCATATGATTTTCTCTACTTCTGTGTAACAAATCATTGTTAATAAGCTTATTCTTCTATTTACTTCATGCCAATCGAGAAAAAATTAGCAGAAATAGTCATATTACTTGCTTCCTTGTAAGTAGAAGCAAAATATGGGAGTATCATAGTTAAAGTGAAGTTAAAAGCTGGTTACTAGGTGACTGAAGTTCCTTTGTATGGACACATGTTGACAAGTTCCTGTATGAAAAAAGTACAAATTTTTCAAAGCTGAAACCAAAATCAAGGAATATCTCAAAAACGATCAATTCCTCAAACAAAATGTATGTAACATAAAGTGTGTGTTTTAATGTGCTCTACATTTTTTGTGTGTTAAGTTTTTGTCCATCTCTTACGGTTTAGCAATTATGGAAAATTCATCTAGAATAAAGTAGTCTTCAGAGGCTATTCCCAGAAAATTCAAGATATGCATATTATTTGTCAGTTTGGCATTTAACGATCTTTTAGTTTTTGAGCTATGCTGTCCACAGACACACACACACACACACACACAGACCTTTTTCCAAAAATGCCCAAAACGTGTATTTCCGGTGAAATCTCGGTATCAAATTTTTGGGTGCAATACAATACCTTCTCTATACACTATGTACACAGTACATGTAGAGAAAGTAAAAATCTGATGGTTCCATTCACATGACTTTCTCTTCATTCCGGTTGCAAATAATTGTTAAAAAGCCTATTCTTCCATTACTTCATACTAATTGAGATAAACAATAGCAAAAATGGTCTTATTACTTGCTTCCTTGTAAGTAGAAGGGAAATAAGGGAATACCATAGGATAAAGCATTTGTCAAATATTTTAAAAGCTTTTTGCTATGTGATTGAAATTCTTTTGTTTGTATGGCTAAGAATTGACAAATTCCTTTATAAGAAAAGTATAAGTATTTTATAATCTGAAAGTAATGTAAAGTGATTTATACAGTGAAACTTTTAAATTATTATGTCAAGGAAGCAATTAATATGGCTATTTCTGCTAATTTTTTACTGATTAGCGTGAAGTAAATAGAAGTATAAGCTTTTTAATAATAATTTGTTGCAGAGATGTAGAGAAAGTCATGTGAATGGTACACATAAGATTTTTCCCGGATGCATTTCAAAGATGTTCTTTGCCCTTCTAAACATCTACCGACAATGAAGATGAACATCTTTGAAATACATCTGTGAGAAAACTAAGTAAGTGAAACTATAGTGTCCATATTTGACTCAAATTAGTTACGTAATAAGATCTACATATTTTGTCTATCTCTTATATTCATTTTGTCATGTAAATACCTTAATCAAAATCATAAGCGCCACTCTTAAGAAAATCAAAGCATTTCTCTGTATAAAAGGTAGTGGTGGGGGGATGTGTCACATCCTTGGAAGATTACTAAACTTAAATACCAAGTTTGGTATTTAGTAGAATTTAATGCTGTGCACAGACACAGAGAGTCAGACACACACACACTTATTCTAATATTGTTTCTTTTTTAATGTATTCAGGGGGTCTCAAAACATGTATTTCTGGTGAAATCTTGGTATCCATTTTTTGGGTCCAACATAATACCTTCTCTACACACTATGTACATAATATGTATAGAGAAAGTAAAAAGTCTATATTACAGTATTGAGAACCATTATTTCCGTGAATTACAGGCTTAGAAAGTGAAAAAAATCCTAATAAAATGTATAGTTATAGTAATTTCTTATTTTAAATATTTAGTTAGTAAAAATGTTCAAAACATTTTCACACCCCAAAAAATGTTTGACTATCTGCCACCATTGACATATGTTTGAGTTTTTTCCCAGCAATGGGTGCCTCCAAGTAAAAAAACAAGAGTGAAAAATTGTAGTACTGTGTGCTCCCTCTTTTAATATTTTTAAAACGCTCATAAGCAAGATATTAGATATTCTTAGTGGATCACTATAATTTTTAAATCATCTTTTTCCTGTCAAACTTAACCTTTGGTAGAGAAAGCTAAGATAGGAGTAGTTTTATTTTTTTATCAGCATCACTACAAAACATCTTAGGTCCATGTGCAACATCAATGTGACAATGATCACTTGCCACTATGTCAGCTGGTTATCATAGTGTCTTGAATTTACATTAATTGTTGACCAGTACATTAGCTGTACAGATTTTTCTGTCTTGTTTAAGTGAGGTTTAGAAAGAGACTAATAGAAGTGCTTTGATGGGTGTTAACAAACCTTAAGACATAAGTAACAATTTAAAGAATGATTAATTAGTATGTGACTGAGACTACATAAATTGTTTCTCGTGGTTACTATTTCACATACAATACATAGAATAATGATAATTGTAATGAAAATAATATAAATATTTGTCTTATCAAAATTAACCAAATAAAAACTTTCCAGGAATAAGCTTTGCTACTTCTATTACAAGTTTTCAAAGAACTGTGTATTTTAATTTTGGACTTGCGCATTAGAAACCTCCTCCCCCACCTTTGGAGAAAACAATTAAGACGCCATATAACATGTTCTCAGTGGGACATGAATGTTTAAGTACTGATTTTAGCTTCAGGACAGCTCATAAAGTACATCAACAAAAACTATGCTTAACAATGTTTGGATAAAGCTATATTGTAGGTATGTTATCAGAATGACCCTCTTTAGTTTTGTTGCTTTTCATGTACCTATTTGAGAAGATATGCAAATAAAATGCATGGAACTTGAAAACTGCAAAATGGACAAAAGCTTGTAACAGGAGAGAAAAAATAAAATGTGATAGAAGCAATTATTTATGTATAGTTAAAATATGCAATTTGTGGAAAACAACTTTATGTAACAATTTTCACAGGATATTTTTTTGTTGAAATTTTGCAATGTTTTAAGTAGTACCTGCACCTTTGAAATGTCTGTTCTTGTTTTTCCGTTAACCCATTCAAATTTAGCATATTATTCAATTTGTTTTTCAGTGCTGACCTGTTCTGCCCAGCTTTTTTTTTTTTTATGTGTATGCCCATAACAATATACTTAATAAAATCTCTGGCGAAAAATCAACTTTTGTACCATCCGTTGTATAAAAGTAGTAGTGAATGTTTCCAATTGCTACACATTAGATTTTTCATAACAGGCTTTATTGTTCAAAAAACCGTTTCTTATACGTTTTATGCTATTCATATAATGGAAGGGCTGGGCAAAGAAAGTATCATGAACCCATTCATTAGCAAAACTTATATGGTTTAACACTTTTATAATGTTAAGAACCATAAAGATCAAACCATTTCCGTACAATGTTTGCATAAAACTAATAATTTTTGGATTCATATATTTCGCCCAGTAGTCAACGAAATATAAGCATGCGATAGTTACAAGAGTAATTTATAAAAAAAAAACTTGTAATTGTGTCTTCTTTATATTCTTCAAATTATAATGGTAACCTACTACTGGTGATTAAATTGGTTGGAGTATTATTAAAACGGCCTTCTTAGTTTGATCAAGTTGCGTTTAAACGAAAATTTAATACATAAACTTCAACATAATAAAGATTTTAAATTTGTGTTATTGCCCTGCTTGAATTCCCTAGTTTTTCATGCAGCGTTTGAATTATTGCCCATGGCCTTAACAATGCTAGTTTTTCATTGTGATCGATAGCATGCCAAATGTGTTGTAGTAGAGAGTTTATCCGATAGATGTCGGCAAGGGTAATATAAGAATGAAATGCTGTAGGTGAAAATTATTACGACTATCGAGGGAAGATGTTTATGCCCAATAAACGCATTATCATCCCATATTTAGCATAAATATTCATATTCCTACGAAATAAGCAATTATAAAGGGCCCAATCGAAAGAAAATGCTACATATATACAATTAGCATGTTCCATCGTTTTGGATATTTTGTCCACCTTATAGTTTTTTTTGTATATACTTTTTATCTATTGTATACATTCTGCGAATTAAATACAAGGTATATCCAGTCGTAAGGAATCGCTTAAAAACTGTAGTTAATAAGCTGGCAGATGTTTATCGGTCGCTTCCCGCCCGGTAACCGAATTGCAACTGGCGCGTAGATTGTTCCGCGGCAGGAATGTAGTTCCGCGTGTTTCTTGTACGAAGTTTTAAATATCCAACATCCGAAAGATAACTCACATATATCCTTTAGAGCAGTTAATAGTGAAAAGTTCTTATACAGTTATATTTTGCAGTTATTGAAGAACGTGGCCACTGTTTGTACGTCTTTGGCGCAAGAATATAACGTTACGTTGTGAGACCCTTCAGCTGTTTCCCGCCAAAGATCGCCATTACAAAACGCTGTGAGGCGTTGTATGTGCGGTCTGGGATCGAAATTCGTGTTCAAGAAGTGTCAATTTTCTTGTGTTTGTGAAAGACAAGTACAATTATTCTATAGTGTGGAGTGTTAAGATATGTCAGTATTTAATCGGAGTGAGGAGCAACGTTGTTTGGAAGAACTGAGACACCAAGACGAAGAAGTTATCGGTAGTTTGTGCAGGTAAGATCTTCAGCCCCCTATGACGCGCCGCTGTGTGAGTGGGCGGTATTACGGTGTTTCAAATTGGTGCCACTCCCTCATGTACTATTCAGTTTCTCATTCGACAAATATTATGGAGCATTTGCAGATATTCTGGAGAATGTTGCGCATTACGACATATGGCAAATATGAACTTAAAAAGGAAATATCGTGGAAATTATAACGAAGGTTATCGGCTGGACGTGGCGCGTAGCCGGTATAGTAACTCAGCTGTTGTGGCCTCGCCATGTTGTTGGTTCATTGATGTCACATGGTTTTATTGTTTTTCCATGTTTAAATAGAGTTTGCTGTTTAAAAATACATTGTAAAATAATGAATACAAACTGTTTCTACCCATAGCAAGCATTGGATTTTAAGAATCGATGTTCATTTGGCAGGTAATATTGTTAAAACTGCCAACCACGTGGCGAGTGTGGCTTCTTGAGGAAATAATTATTTCTGTGGGTGGTGTCTATTTACTATCTTTTCTCTTTAATGATAGTAGGTGGCAGTCTTGCTTAGAGTTGCAACTAAACAATTCTGTGAATTATGATTTATCAGGGAAACAGGTGTATTCCGCATGTCCTGATTAGTAATGGAGTTGGTATCCATTATAATTAAATATTGAAGAGAACGTAAGACGATCGTAGGAAACAAAGTGCTGGCTGTACCCGAAGAACAAATTTATTTGTGACGGATAAATATCCTGTGCTCACTGTTTGTTTACTTTCGGCCATTCTTTCTGTAACGTTCAAAACAGAATGTAATTTTTGTGGACTTTGATTAGTGTGTATAACATTTAGTTATGGTTATTCATGTGATTGCATCTCTCAAATAACTCGACCAGCTGTGCCTCTAATAAACAATCCAAACATCCGGTGGTATAATCAGGTGTTGGAATTGCTGGATGTACAGGTGAGAGAGATCCTGGAATTATGCAGTAGCGTAATATTCAAGGCAGACAGGCTCGATTATTTTGGATATGAAATTTAACACTACTGTGCTTTTCTAGTTTGAATTTATTCCTTAAAGTGGCAATTGTAATTTTGTTGTATAAATGATTTCACAAAATTCCAGGCACTGTTTATTTCATGTAGCGCTCATGACTGCATTACAATATAATCTGCGTAACATCAATAACAAGCCGCACAGATATGGCAGTATTATCGCCTGCATTTAAAAGCATAGTTGTAAAACGAGTACTATTAAAACGACATTTTTCTCGGTATTGCACTGTAAATATGGGGTCTCATCTCATTTTGTTCAGGCATGTTGTTTTTCAAGTGCCAATAATTGTAGTGCAGACCACGCAAGGTACGCTAACAAGACACAAATAAATCTTAAACTGACGAGATATAGGGAGAAGTGAAAATCTGAAGACATCTATGAACAAGCTCGTCTTTACAGCTGGGTAATCTTTTGACATGCTGTGTCATTGGCCCTTTCAGCCGGCATTAAGTTATTGGTATTCAGGCAAACGTGTGTTGCATTTTTTGACTGACATTCCATCTTGAGCATGGGCCTGCATGAGGCGTCCTCAGCTACCGTACAAGATTTGTTCGTAAGAATTGGGTTTGGCCTCAAGACAGTAATGAAGTTTTCTGCAACGGTGACGTGGTTGGCGTGCCAAAGAATGTGAGAACGAATGACTTGTACACATTGTGGTTCACGCTGCCTTCTTTACTATGGCTTCGTCTGGGAATGTGCTTAACAATTTCTCATTATTTGCTTTTACTTGTTCTGGTTTTTAAAAGATTCAGCTCACCTTATGCAATTTAGCAAACCTCGAGTGTTTGTTTCTAATTTTAGGTATACATTTTTAATTGTCTTTCGTTAGCATCGAATGGGTTTTGGTGCTCGAAAAGAAATTAAAATCGACAACTCCCTATATTTTATCTAGAGTATACTTGATATTTCTAAAATATTTGCATCACTTTTATCATCGTGTGATCAGAAAATGGTTTTGTTATAGAGTAATGCTGCTACCGCTATAATAGTTTTTACAGAATACGGTTAACACGTTAAAAGGTGTTAAGTACACTAGCAATGTTGCCTTATTAATATTATTTCTTGCTATTTTTCCTAGACTTTTGTGTTGTATTTGAATTCATATCTTTGAAATACTATTAGATTGATATTGCAACCGCTTTGTTTAGTGCAGATTGGTTATTTTTAATTGGTTATTAGCTCATATAATGTGTAGTAGTATTGTTTTCTTCCTAGTATAGAATAATGATTGTGAGGTGTTAAACAGAGGTTGGCAATAATTTAAAATTGCATTACTGCTGGATTATTTCCTCTGCCCACATGGCGTTATTAGTATCATTGGGCAGCATCCATCCATAAGTTCTGCGCAAGCCCAAGAAGCCTACTTTCATCATTTCGTTCCCAAAGTATCTCAAGAGACTGAAGTCGCGAATCAGATCGAGCCGGTACCGGAACTTGAGACACCCCCTCCCCGCCAATAGCACAAAGGGGTTAGCAGGGGGGAAAAAAACACTCCTGCTTCTATTCGTTGCGGTCGTCTGGCCCCCCGTACTGAGGCATTTTCAGAATTCCAACCAGCTCAATTTCACAATCGCAACTTGCTCCGTAAAAAGGGATACTTTAAGATCGTGTACTTTTCGGGCTGTAGTATTTATCTTGTCGAGCATTTAAACTCGACCATAATTTGGGTAGGTTGAATTCGGCAACGTGTATATTTCCTTCTACCGATCACATAACGTGGCGTTTGCACTAGAAATTATTACCGCTGAAGGCCAGACAAACCAGTTGTGCAGTATTTCTGCGGTACTGACCTATCTTCCATTTTCCTGGAAGGCCTTTTGATGGTTGTTGGGGAGAATTTTAACTCGGCTGGAACATTTGAAGCGCACAAATTTATGACATAGGGAATTAATGGTGACAGTCCGAGTAACAAAACTGGTTTGTGAACGATGAATGCTGTGGTAAGTTCAGAAATGAATGAGCACCACGCGCTTGTGCGTTTCAGCGATAAGCAGGTGTGCCGAAGTTTTGAAGGCAGTTAGTTGCCTTCTTCACCTTAATAGCTTGTAACAGCAGTCGCCTCATCCCTTCCCCTTCATATGTATTCCCATGATAAACATTAGCAGAAATAGTCCTAATTACTTGCTTCCTTGTTACTAGAAGGGAAATAAAGGAATACACTATGTTAAAGCGATAGTCAAATCATTTAAAAGCTGGTTGCCATGTGGTTGAATCCGTTTCTATGCAATGCAAAGAACTCACAACTTTCTGTGTGAGAAAATCTGAAACAATTAACAAGGAATATCTCAGAAATGGTGAATTCCACAAAAAAAGTAAAGGACATAAATTGTGTCTTTTAACGTGATCTACATTTTTTTGTGTGGCAAGTTTTTGTCTTATCTATTACGGTTTACCAGTTACGCAAAGAGGTCTTAAGAGGTTCTTCCCAGAAAATTCAAGATATACATTTTATTTACAGTACAAATATTTTCAATATACAAATATATAATCAAAATCGTTAGAGCCATTTTTGAGAAAATAAATTTCTAATTTTTTTTATGTATAGAGTACATAGAAGATACTAAACTTAGATACCAAGTTTGGTATTTTACCGACTTTTCGTTTTTGAGTAATCGTGTTCACGCATACACGCGGACCTTTTTCTGTAAAAATTTTGGGGGGGGGGGATTCAGGGAACCTAAAACATCTATTTCCGGTGGAATCTCTATATCGAATTTTTGGGTGGAATGCAATACCTTGTCTATACACCATGTGCATAGTACGTGTAGAGAAATTAATTACTACTGGCCTTCAGCATAGACCATAGTCTAAGGCATAGATTAAATAGCATTATGTAGGTTCGTTTTGGTCAGCAATCCAGTGAACATAGAACTTGTCAAGGCCTATACATCTATACGTGTTTATATACTACGAAAAGAAAAACAATGTATAAAGCTCTAGTGCTAAAAGCTCGGGTTACAGCAGAATGGACATATAATCACATCATTTGGCTTTTGAGGTCTGTACATCACTGCACAATACTTAATGTGCTCCATAAAAGCATATGCATTTCCATATTTGCATGCACTTATAAACAAAGAGTATAAAAATTACTGCTGAAATGTATAAATAAATATCATTTCATTATGTAACTGATGAAATGTCAGATGATAGTTTTCTAATTAACGACATATTACCTAGTTACTATTAATTATATAAAACTAAAATATGATTATTACATTATGTATACTCCTAGGTGCATACATGTCACAATTCACAATAGTGTAACACATTTACAATGCAATATTAATAAATACTTAAAATGTGCCTACAAGACTTCACTTAAATAAAAGACAGTATTCAAGTTTATGAAATTAATTTTACACAGGTCTTCGATATCAGCCGACTTACTTTCTCCACCTGTAGTAAGTAGATGTATTGCATACCACCCAAAAATATGAAATCAAGATTTCACTGAAAATACACCTTTGGACACTCCCTGAATTTAGAAAGAGGTCCACGTGTATATGTTCGTCTGTCTGAACAGCGAAACGAAATATGAATTAAACACCAAATTTGGTTTTCTAAGGATGTGACCTAAGATTTTAAAGAAAATCTGCCCCCACTCCAAACACTCTACTTGGAAAAGGTTTTCTTATCCTTTTGTCAGTCTTTTGAGACAGGGTAAAGGTACAACAACAGATTGCTCATCCCTCAGTCGTGTGTCTCAAAAGACTAGTCAATCATTTTTATTGTTAAAAAATGTCTAACGACTTTTGAATATTTTCTGAAAATGAAGACATTAAGATAACAATACGTAAATGAGACAAAATCTTGCTGGACAAGAAATGTACTTGTAAATCACATAATTTAGGGTGAACAACATTTTTTGTGCTGTTAACTATTTCTGACAAATTCTTTGTTGTTGGTTTGAATTTCCAAATACTTGGGCCTTCCACTGTCAAGTCATTTTTCATTTCTCTTATGTTCATGCAAGGGGCATGGCATTTCAAAGTCATCACATAGTGATCCTCAATGTAAAAGATTGGCTGTCGCTTTAACCTGCTGAGTTCGTCTTATCACCTACAGTGAAATGTCTAATAATCTTTTTACTTTTTCTACACGCATTTACTATAGGTATAGTGTATAGAGAAGGTATAGTATTGAACCCAAAAGTTCGATACCGATATTTCACCCCTGAATCCAAAAAAGAAGCATTTTTAGAAAAAGTATCCATGTGTATCTGTCAGTGTCTGTGGGTAGTATAGCTCAAAAGCGAAAAGCGCTTTAAATACCAAATTTGGTATTTAAATTTAGTATCTTCCAAGGATGCACACAAATATTTTCAAGGAAAATCTCCCTTCCTCCAGCTGCCTTTCAACATTGAAAACGTTCGAACATTTTAATTCTCTCAAAATGGCTTTAACGATTTCGATTAAAATGTCGCATATTAAAGATATTTACGTGGAAAAATAAAATGTATCTGTTGAATTTTCTGGGAATAGCCTCTGAATACATCTTTATTCTGGATGAATTTTGCATTAAAAGTTTTGATTTGCTTTAGCCTAGTGTATTCCCATATGTCCCTCTTACATACAAGGAAGCAATGACCATTTCTGCTTTTTATTCCCTCGTTTAGTATGAAGTAAATAGCTTTTAACAATGTGTGTATATAATAGGCGGCCTGTTTCAGTAAAGTAAGTCTATGAAGAGATAAGGAGCGTTTGTGCTGTATTCCGATGGTACAGGGTTTTCTCCCTAACATTCGTGGGGTGGGAGAAGGGATGTTGTAAACGCCATGGGTCAGATAGCAAATACAGCAGAATGTTTGACATCCTTGTCCAGACGACTGGCATTGGGGTCAGCAACTGGCATTTGTTCGCGGATGTGAGCAATTAAAATGCTGGTACTCGGCGGCGCATGGAGCTTCGGTCAGCTGATGGCTTCATCATTGTGATCGGACGTTTATCCAATTGCTTTCTGCAGATGCGTCTAAAACCCATAGGCCAAACTGGCAAAGCAAAAGCGGAACAAAACATGGAAATTTTGCAGGTTTTCCAAGCAGTTTCCCTCGAGGCCTTCCCACCTGGGAATGCTTAACTTATAATAAATTGGAGGAAAGACCAGTTTTCTGCGCGTCAAAGAGAAGCGAGTAATTTCATTGGATCTGCCCCCACTCCCCAAAAAACTCCTACATTGGCTGATGGTTTCTTCCACCACCGAGTCGGATATGCAATCGGGAGTCCAGTTTGTGACAGTTGCAGGGTAAATACTATATGGAGTATCTATCATGATCCAATGTTCGAATACCCAACAAGAAAATGAAAGCAAAACATGTTACAGGAAGGCACCCACCGAACCAAAAACCATGTTTAACAAACCCACGGCAATTCAATTCCATAGCTCAAAAATCCACTTGCCGATTTACTTGGCCAGCTGGTGTGGCTATGTAGGATAAAAGTTCGCAGTAGCACAGATATAAACTGAATAATCTGATTTGAAGCATTTACACATAAATGGTAAATTCATTTTTTTACACTCGGCGTAACTTACAAAAAATATTTTAAAAACATTGCAATTACACGTTCTTTCCATTCTGATACAATAAGCAATAAAAGACAGCTATAAACATAATGTCCAGATTGAAGCCTTCGACAACTTAACTGCTTTGCTCTTGTCATTTAAACGTGTTAGTTGAAGAGTGCAGGTGTGTCTATGTCTAAAACTTGATTTTCTAATGGTGTCATCTTTGGTCTTTGAAGGTAAACGGACAGATCAAATGTAGTTTTGGATTTAGGGTTTTGAAAATGTTGTACGTGATTGGTTTTTTTAGAACATTGCGTGTTGCCTACTTTCTTTTGCCGGGAAAAATTAGGTTTAACAAAGCTATGATGGATTTTTTTTTTTTAGACGCTCTTTAACTGCTATGGTTTTCTGCGTTCCATTCTATACTGGGCTGGAGGTTCTTTTACATGCCGTATATGAACAACACGGGACCAATGGCTTTACTTCTCTTCCGAAAGAAGCCATGCTAATGATTTTTACGCCCGAAGAAATCCATCGTCCTCTGCTGCGTTTGAACCCTTGACCTTGGACATGGTAATCATTACACCACGGAAGGCGACAAGCTGTGACAACAATTGAAATTCGTAGAATGAGTAATTTCAGACCCTAGTATTAATATGATTTGTGGATCGACAGTTAAGGTATTTTTTTTTTTTTCTTTCTTACCAGACCGCGTGTTTCCTTTATTTAAATAGTCTGTCTCCTCGCCTCTCGTTCGGATTTGCCAGTGAGTGAATATGATGAACTTGGTGGAAGCCGATAAGGAAATTGGAACCTGTTGCAACAGAAGTTAGATGACAAAACTGGCAACTTCGTCACCACAGGTGCTGAGGTGATACTTTAGCTGTGAGACACGCGTTCTCATAATCAGCTAACTGCCACTACGTCACTTCCGTTCCCACAGCTGAAAAGAATCCTGCTTATAAAAAATGCAGACAGTCCTCAGAATTAAAGAAAGGAAAGGAAGAGGATAGTAAAAAAGCGGTTCCATTCAAATGCCTGACAATGAGAGAGGAAGAAGGGGTCGATTAAAAAGAACTTACCCTAAGATACCTGACCTCCCTCCTCCGCCACAATGTGCAAGCAGGCACATCAAAGACACACTGCTTTGAATGAAGGGGATGATTTGCCCTAGCACCGAGAGAACAATAAACCTTCCAAAACAGCTGCGTTCTGTTTCAAAACAAATGGAGCTTAAGAACAAGAAAACATTTCTATGTCCTGTTTAAAACAAATAGAGTCTAAAGACACGTGGTCTTTTTGTTGTTGGAATTAAAGAAATGTTTTCAGTACTCAAAGGGGAAAACCTCTAACGTTTCGTCTTGTTTGATGTCTTTTGCCTAGTAATAGAAATCTATAGTATAGGGCTATTTTTACTTTCTCTACACGTACTGTGTAAAGGTATTGTATTGCACCCAAAATTCGATACCGAGATTTCACCGGAAATACTTGTTTTGGGACCCCTTGAATCCAAAAGAAGCATTTTTAGAAAAAAGGTCGGAGTGTGACTGAGGACAGCGTAGCTCAAAAACGAAAAGTCCGTTAAATACCGAACTTGATATTTAAGTTCAGTGTCTCCCAAGAATGCGACGTGAAAATTTTCAAGAACCCCCCCCCCCCCACACACACACACACACACACACCTCCAACTTGCTATACATGAAAAAAATTTCGAACATTTTCATTTTCTCTTAAATGGCTCTAACGATTTTGATTAAAATCTCTTATATTTGAGATATTTGCATGACAAATAAAATGGGAATTTTCTCTAAATTCTGGGAATAGCCTCTAAAGACCTCAAAACTAGTAAACCGTAATAGATAGACAAAAACTTACTGCACTACTGCTCACCAGATCCAGGAATCATAAAGTCTTTAATTAAACAACAAACAAAAAGTGGGGCTCCTTAAAACACACAACTTATGTCATCCTTTTTTTTTTTTTTTCTTGTAGTTGATCGTTTTCGAGATATTCCGTGTTATTGGTTTCAGTTTTAAAATACTTTTCTCAAACAGGAATTCGTCAACTCTTGGCACACAAAGAAACTGATTTCAATTCCATAGCAACCACATTTTAACAATCGGTTTAGCCTAGTATATTTCCTTATTTCCCTTATGCTTATAAGGGACTATATTGGACCGTTTTTGCTAATGTTTATCTGGATTATCATGAAGTACATAGAATAAGCTTATTAACAGTAATTTGTTATAGAGATGTAGAGAATGGAACACGTCAGATTTTCTTGTTTCATAAACTTGGTAAGTTATCTCTGGTCCGCAATTTAAGTTCTTTGAGAACTGTATTGGCTTAATATTATTGAGAATAGTAAATTTGATATGTAAACATTTGACACTGAGGTGCATCTACCAGGAAGGGGCCCATTGCTCTTTTGGCAGGGAGTGGGAACCCGAAATGTAGGTCATAATAATCGGTGCCAGCAGGTGAGCTAAACAGATCCCGGCAGCCTTGGCAAACAGGCGCCCGCCGTCGTGGAAAAATCGGTACCTACGTGTTTATACCAGGGGTGGCCAACTATTGTCCTTGAGTTGCATCAGAAATTCAAGATTTTGGCGTTTCCCCACAATCATTTTCACCGTGTTCGCCCTTCGTTTGCTTTCAGTGCTAAAAACCCTGATGTTAAACATTCAAATTCACACATTATACCTCTCATAAAACAAATGATTATATTCTTCTACATCATCCAGAAAGTGACAGACGATTTGGCAAAACTAAATAACGAATGTTATCAACACAAAATTGTATTTACAAAGTTACAGTACCTTACTCTATTTTTCAACGTAATCGTCATTGCTATCAAGCTATCACGTGGTACCGGTTTCTCAATACTCTTCCACCGCTAAAGATAAGCCAAGATGTCACTGTCACTTTAAAGTCTTCAACGGTTGGGAAATCTTTTCAGCCCAAAAAGTCGTGTAACATTTCCTCGCCGAAGATTCGTTCATTACATCATCACCATACACTTGCGTTATTTGTCTATAATATTCGATTGGCAGAACATTTTGTGCATTCAAAAAAGCGAAAGTTTTTTGGCGGTAGAAAAATATAACATCGGCTGGAAAAGCTGGTACTGCATGACAATAAATGTCTTGACAGAATGGAGATTACATAGATACTGTAATGTTGTAAATAAAGTTGTGTTGATATCTTTCGTTATCATTTAGTTGTGGCAAATCCTCTGTCACTTTCTGGATGGCCGACTATTTTTACCTGGAAATTGTTTCAAAGTGCGGAAATGAAATATTTTTCTTTTTTGGTTGACTAATCGATCGGCAGGTCAGGGGGAGTAACGATGGTAATATTGGAGTTGGCAGAAAGGCTCCTCGACGATGACATAACAGAGGGTTGGTTGATACAGAAATGGCGTGGAGCAAATGGTCTGCACTGGCTGAAAGTTGTCCCTTATTCGTGGCAATAAGCTTTAGAACCAAACTTGCAACATCAAGTTTTTCAAAAATGGCACAAACCGTGTATTTGAATGAAATCTGCATAAGATAAGTAGAGGAAGTGTTGCATTCAATTAAAGAAAAATTATACCCAGATTTCACCAGAAATACACGTTTTGAAGCTGTCTGATAAAAGAAATAAAATCTAAAAGAAGTTGGTGTGTATGATGAACAACATAATCCTTGAAACATTTTCATTTCGCCACTTTACCTTATTAGATGATGCATTACTTAATATATGTTTAATAGCTTATAATTTTATCACAGGCTACGTCGCGCTCTATAAAACGAATTCCTGAAGTGGTTCTCACTAAAAAAATATGTTTTTACGACCCCTGAGTAAAAAAGAACAGTTTTAGAAAAATGTGTGGTTTTGGACACCATTACTTAAAAACAAAATGTCGGAAGTTATCTTCTAAGTGTGCGACACGAAGATTTTTAGGAAAATCCCCACCGCAAATTGCACTTAACATGGGATTTTCCGAAATTGTCTATTTTGTAAAAAAAAAATGGATCATAACGTTTTTGATTAAAATGCCGTGAATTAAACATATTTACATGGCAAATTAATATGTCCTGAATTTCTTGTTAATACTCTGATAGTAAACTGTATATTATTAACAAAAATGTAGATCTGATTTATGTTACAAAAGAATATTTTTATAAGGCGCTAACCATTTCAGAGTTATTCCGTTATTGGTTTCAATTTTAAAATATTTTTCTCAAATTGAAGACCTCATTCATTTCATACATATCCTATTGTTTTACTCCTGGCCATGGAAACAATGCGACAATAGCTTATGATAAAGGGACTTTTAAGCCTTTAAATATGAGGAACCAAAGTTCAATGCAAATTGTATGGCAACAGCTTTTAAAAGATCTGAATGTCGTCTCGGCCTAGTGTATTCCCTTATTTTCCTTCTGCTTATGCGGCCATTTGTCGAAATGTTTATCTTGGTTAGCATAATGTAGATAATATAATAAACTTTTTTAAGAATAGTCTTGCTTGCAAAACAGATAGAGAAAGTCATGTGAATGGAACACATAAGGTTCTACACATACTATGTACCTACATAATGTAAAGAGAATGTATTTTATTACACCCAAAAATTCGATACCGAGATTTCACTGAAAATATAAAGTCCGTCAAATACCAAACTTGTTTTAAGTTCAGTGTCTTCCAAGGATGCAGCACGGCAGATTTTCAAGAAAATTCCCCCACTCAACTATTCTTTACATGGCACAATTTTTTGAAAATTTGTTTTTCTCAAAAATGGCTCTTAACGATTTTGGTTAAAATGTCTATGTTAAATATATTTGCACGATATATTTTCTGGGAATTGCCTCTGAAGATATCTTTATTCTGGATCATTTTTATTGCGGGATTTTGCATAACTGGTAAACCGTAAGAGATAGACAAAAACTTACTGAAAAAAAAAATGTAGAGCTCGTCAAAACACATAATTTGGTTATGGTTTTGAGACATTCCTTGTTATTGGTTTCGGTTTTAAAATACTTATAGTACTTCACCCATACGGGGACTTTGTCAACTCTTAGCCATGTAAAGAAAGGCATTTCAATCCCGTCTGTGTAGTGTGGTGGTAGCGTGTCTGCTTCACATTCAACAGATCGCGATTTCCAATCTCTCTAAGGGTGAAATACTCGGATAAGGTTTTTTTTGGAAATGGAAATGGCGTGTTATTTATGGACGCTCTTTAACTGATGTGGTTCTCAGCGTCCGATTCTATATTGGACGTGAAAGACCGCTTAATTTTGCTCAGAGGCCTCTCTATCAGGCTTGAGGTTCTTTTACGTGCCGTTAATCTACGACACGGGACCCACGGCTTTACTTCCCTTCCGAAGGAAGCCATGCTAAGGGTTTTTACGCCTGAAAAAATCCATCGTCCTCCTCCGATTTTGAACCCGCGACCTTGGGATATGAAGTTAGCATGGTAAGCATTACACCACGGAGGGCGACGTTTTTCCCGGGATTTTCCTTATCCTGAGAAGACGAACGTCATGTAACTTTAAGCTCCATAGACCCCGAGATCTTGAGCATCATTTCACCAATTTCATTCATCGTTCAATATGACCAACCAGGTTAAAGGACGTTAAGCCACAAACAAAGGCATTTCAATCACATAGTAACCAACTTTTAAAATATTTGACTCTTGTTTTAGACTAGTGTACTCCCTTATTTCACTTCTACTTACAAGGGAGAAGTGATAAGACCATTTCTCCTAATTTTATCTCGATTAGCATGAGTACGTAGAAGAATATATATATTTTTTTTTTACAATAGTTTGCAACAGCGATGTAGAGAAAGTTATGTGAATGGAGCACATCAGATTTTTTCCCCGTTGATGGAGACAATGCTTCATCATTTCTGTACCAATTTAAGTTTAAATAGCCGTAGAGATTTAAATTTTGTTGACCCGATTTCTCAGCTGTTCAAAGTTAGAGTGGGCGAAGAGTGTGGGTTTGTCTTAGCTCCTCCCTTTGGAGGGTGTTCGTGCACACAACAAATCTCGATTCATTCGCAGCCAGGGTCACGGGACGCGAGGAATTAGCCTGATTTGATGTCGGGAGACATCGGTACGCATCCTACGCTATTCATTCATGGTCGTCCTTGGGAACCCTAGCGCTTTAGTACGACAGAGTAATAAGCTTATACTGCATGGTCTTATCAGCGGCATTTCCCTGTCGGTGTTTTAACGAGACCTACGTTTTTTGTGATGTCTGTTACCAGTTATGCAAAAGTCATCCAGAATGAAGGGGTGTTCAGAGGCTATTTCCGGAAACTTCAAGATATACATTTTGTTATGTAAATATCTTTAATACCATTAAGTGAGAAAACAACCCTTTTCCAAGTAAAGGGTAGTTTAGAAGGGGGGATTTTTCTGAAAAGTTTCATGTCGCATCCTTGGAAGATATTAAACTTAAATATCAAGTTTAGTACTTAAAGGTATTTTCGTTTTTGAGCTATTATGCCCCTCCACACATACACAAACTGACCTTTTTCTTTAAAAAAAAATTTTTTTATTCGGGGATCCTCAAAACATGTACATTCGGTGAAATCTCTGAATCGTATTTTTGGGCGGAATACATACAATACCTTCTCTATATACATAGTATGTGTAGAGAAAGTAACAAATCGTTAATTTATCGTGAAACCGAAAATCGGCACTAACTGCGCATCCTAAATTATTTCAAAGCATGTTCTATACAGATTAAAAGGAGATTATTTAAGGGTGACAGAACTTGAGTAAAATTTATAGATGTCAGCAACAGTTGCCATTTGATAGTAACTAGATTCTTGCTAATATCATTTGAGATTGGTCAGGTGTTGGTGCGAAGTTGAGTAATAGATTAGTTTCCGCGACGCGAGCAACGGATTGTAACCAGAGCCGAGCTGGCTGAAAATGTCTCACATGTGCAAACTGGCGCGACAGGACCCAAAAATAAAGAGCGGGCATCCCACCAAAATATATTTAGACAGTCTGCTTTCGGTGTCGGAACGAAACTCGTGACGTCATGGAACCAGAGGCGTGGTTGGAGGATTTGTGGCATCAGCTGAGTAGCGATTGTAACGGAAACATATTTGCTGAACCACTGCGCAGTTAATGTGTCCCAATCGTGATGGGATTTTTGCAATTTTTTCAATTTTCATGCTTTAATTGCATATGGAAATTTTTAATCTCCCGCTCATTTTGGTATAATTTTTATAGGGGTACGGTAATTATAAATAGTTTAAAAATATTAATAGAAATAATCCTGCGTAGTATTTTTTTGAACATTTTGGTGCATTCGATAAGACATTAATAACTTTGTAAATATCGGTATTAGAGAAGAGATTTTTTTTTATTTTGATTGGAAAGTTTTACTTTAGCTATTCGCAGTACTGGCATCATGCTCATATTTCCTCCATGTGAGAGTTTCGACCTACTGCAAAGTTGTATTTGGAAAGTTAGGTTACCTTTTTTAATTTTATGTTTGAAAGCAGTTTCTGAAGTAAATATTTCTATACAAATTCTCACTATCTCAGAAACTAATTGCACTCAGGCTGAAAATTTTACAACACGTTTGCACCAAAATAGGCTTGATTTTAATGTAAAAGTTTTATGTAAATGGATGTTATTTTTTTTAATTTAAAAATTATTTTTCAATACAATTTTAAGAGCTTTATTAAAAAAATCATACGTTTCCTACTAATGAACGGAAATAGTCTATTTTTCGTCAATGAACAGTAAAAACATTTCTGAATATACGTTGAAAAAATTAACCCATTATCTTGAATAGTTGCCGAGATAATGAGTCAAACTTAAATATTAACAACATACGGCATTTCGACTCCTCTTAAGGGTCTCGGGAGTGTTTCAAAACTACCGCTCAATTACCGTTCCTGGGTGATAAGGCTTAAGAGCTGATATCGCTATTTGATGACCTTGAAATTCGGCTTATTTACTTGACCAGGGTGGGAAAAGAAAGAAAAGCAATGACAACTTCTCATTTGAGAAAAGTACAAATCCAAAAACAAGGAATATCGAGGAAATGTCTTTACTGCACAAACATGTATTTTGCATATATATTAATGACATCTTTAGTTCATATTTGGTGACGATTTTCAGAAAATTCACGATACATTTTTATTTGTCATGTAAATATCTTTAATGTATTGTAATAAAAATCGTTAGGGCCATTTTTGAGAAAACCGAAAATTGCAAATATCCGGAGGGGGATTTTCCTGAAAATGTTTTTCACATCCTTGAAAGATGCTGAAATGGGTGCCCAGTATTTGCTACCAAATCCGGTACTTAACCGACTTCTCGATTTTTAATTATGCAGGTGCGCGTGGACCGTTTTCTAAAATCCTATTTTGGATTCGGGACCTCAGAACATGTACCTATTTATGTAGAAATCTCGAGGTCGAATTTTTCGGTGGATTGCAATACTTTTTCCACTTACTATACATTGTTCGTGGAAGAAGCAAAAATAAATATTAAAAATAATTTCAACTACAACGGTGAATTACTCCTGGATCTTCAAACTGTTCTAACTACGAAGATAATTACAACATGAAAATTAACATGGTTGAATTGCGTGTTTAATTACAGTACTGCGAGGGAGCAGCAACAATGGGAAATATATTAAGTAGAGGAAAATTTGAAGTCAAACCCTGAGCCCATTTTAGTCTTGACAATTTTGGTTAAAATACCCTGCATTTAAGATGCTTGTATGACGAATGTATTACTTTAAAATTTCGGTGAATCGTCCGTTAAGTCCTCTTCGTTCGGAAAAAAATTGGTGTGACGGTTAGCGATAAGAAATAGGTAAAAACGTACTACACAGAAAATACTTTAAAATACACCGTTTATTTTAAATAATTTATTTTGTAGCATCAGCTATTTCCTAGTTACGCGATATTAATGTTATGTTTTCTATAGCTTTGACTATTTAAAAGTGATGATGTTTACTTGTTTCACGCGATTTCATGAAAAAGAATATGGAATGCTATGTCAGCTTATACCAAAACTTTTTAAATATCTGTCTGTCGATTCGGTTTCCTCTATCATCCCTCTTACCTGCAACAAAATCAGATATGTTAGATCTATTTGTAAACTTATTTACTATAAAACTTGAGTTTTTACGAGAATATGTTTTAAATGCATCGTGAAGAGCATTTAATTGGAACAATATGTGTAGGCAATAAACATGTATTATTTAAATAACCATGCAGGCTGGTACCACAAAACCACTTATTGTGTCAACTTCAACAAGATATCTTACTTGCTGAGTATTTTCCTGAGTTCATAGATGCATAACATCGATTCTGTAACGTACGTTGTTGAACTGAGGTGGTGGTCTGTATTTGATCTGCCCAAATGAAAAGAAAATGGTCAGCTAAATAGTCTGTTTTCCCTGTTAAAATGTTTTGGCAGCTTGAGCGTAATTATGCTAAAGTAAGAGAACCGCCAATTAGAAAGGATGTATGCAATTAAAGTGGCAGATTATTATCAAGGTCTACTCCAGAAAACACCTGTCATGTTCCATAAGCACTGGTCTATTCACCAATCAATAAGGCGTGCATTCAACGAATTCAGAAGAATATCAATAACACCGGAATGAAAACTTAAGCATTAGAATTCTACAAGCGTAACATAAAACCTATTATTATTCTCAGATCTCTAGATTTTGTAACGGATGCCTACGAATTTGATCCCGATGACTTTGTGTCAGCAGTCATATAATGTTGGATTTTCGGGGAATGCTCTGAGAGAGAAACTTAATGGCACATGTGGCATGAAGTCATTATTTATCTAGGTAATAGTCATGTTGTACTATTGCACTACTCTAAAGGTGAAATGCTGTTTGCCTTTACTTCTCGGATGCTTCTCATGCAAACTCCTTGTTCCCCCCCCCCTCCTTTCATTGGTTAAAGACACGCCCATTGGTGCCATGACAAAGATACGCGACTTCCTAGAATAGCCATTGTGTTGCTGATATTTCACATTGCTAATGGAAGCAAAGGAATGTTTGACCCACCTGGAGTTGCCAGAGACTACCGTGAAGCGGCAAGGAACACCGCCCCACTATGCAAATTGATATTTCGCCGAATCGATACGTAGAACCACCGAATCGTCTGTAACGCCACTTTACGACCTTGCCAAGTGGCTAATATGAAGGATAACTTGGATTCACATGAGGAGCAAGACATGCTATGTGATACAGTTTGTAAATAAATGGTTAAACAGCTTTCATCAGTTTGGTTAGCCGTATCAATGTTGTCAAGTTGTGTGTTTACTTTCTAAGTACAGTGGTGTAGTCCATCAAAAGAATCTATGGTAATGTTTTGAGGTCCCTAAGTGTGTGAGTAAACAGCATTACTTAAAAACGAAAAGTGTGTTAATTACCCAACTTGATGTGTTAAGTTCAGCGTCGTCCAAGATTGCGACAGGAAGATTGTATATACCCTTTGCAATGAAATTTTTGTCAGATATTTTCAAGACAACATGTATATTTTGGATTTTTTAGAAGTAGACTATGAAGTCCTCTTCATTTTAGATTATTTTGCATAACTGGTAAACCATAATATGTAGATTAAATCATACTAAATAAAAATGTGGATCTTTATTTCATTTATACGCCGCCTTTAACCACAATGGAACATATTGCCTACCGGCAATGGTGTTGATTCTCATGCATAAATTTTCATTGGATCATACTTTCGGACTCCAAGGGGGGATAGGGAGTCAGGAATCAGCAGTAGGTGCTGTACTGACAGGTTTCCAGGCTTGTATTATTTTATAACTAGCTGACCCGGCCAACTTTCTTCCACCTTAGAAGCAATAAATGAGCAGATTTTGGATTTTATTAAGTTCAATTTTTTATTAGGATAAATATAAATACAAAAAATCAAGTATTTTAATAATTATTTATTGGCCGTGTATTTTGGTGCATGGGTTGTACTTTTCAGGAAGCACCTTGTGATAGACGACATTTCTTGTTTTATCAGGCGCAAGAACAAATAACGAAGATGGTCTTCCGACCCGTGAACATGCCACATATAATTGACCATGGGAAAAACACGGATTTTCTAGATTCGGACCACAAATTTTCAAAGATTGGCCTTGTGATTTGTAAATGGTCATGGCGAATGCAAGACGAGTCTGAAATTGAAGCCGTTTAAACTCAAACGGCAAATGGGTTGGGATCATCGGGATCCTCGGAATGAGAACTTCCTCACCTTTGAATTTTCCTTGAGTATCGTCGCGTAAATCACATTGTTCATTAATTTACTTACCACCAAACGCCTTCCGTTGCACAGTTTTGGTTGGTTTATGTTTCGAAGCATGATTACTACGGAGCCAACCTTTAGTCGTAAATTGTGCGGTGGTAAGCCAGGCACATCCAAGGAGTTTATAAATTTAATTGGATAGTTGCTCTTCACGTGCAATTTCATTCGCAATGTTTCGAACCCTAAATGCATAATGGCATTGTCGGGAAAGATTCGATTGTCTTGGTCGCGGCATTGTTAACGATAATATCGGCACAATAAGCTAATAGAAACTCGAAACAAACACCATGGTTTAGCTGTCTGTTGCGTTTTGTTATACCACGTTTTATGTCACGTCCCACGGAAACAAGTCCTATGTCCTTCTCCAGCCAAATCGGTTCAGCCGTTCTTGTAACTAACACGACTTTGTTATATATTATGTCGCACGCGCTGTAGAGAATGTAATTGCATATATATAGCTCAACAGACTTTTTCATCGGCCACAGCTTGTTACACGCATCCCAGAGATTAATCAGAAATAGTGGTGCAGTAAGCAACAACAAAAAAAACCCAAACTTGTCCTTGTTATTATATGTAACTGTTCGCGCACAATTACCTTTCCCCAGATTGACTAAGTGCACCTTTGAATAAGCTATATAAGCACTCCAGTATGTCAGGTGTATCTGCATTCGTCATCCTAGAGGCAAGGCCCTTCCATGTATTTGTTGATTAAAATGTACGCCTATTTCAGATGCATTAAGTTTTAATATGCATATACATATTATTTATTTTTATAGCATAAGGTCCTTTAACCTGGTTGGTCATATCGATGAATGAAATTGTGAAATGATCTCTGGGTCCATGGAGCTTAAAGCTACTCGACATTCGTCTTCTCAGGATAAGGTAAACCCCTGGGAAAGAAAGTCTTATCCGGGTAATTCATCCTAAGCGAGATTCGAACTCGCGACCTGTTGAATGTGAGGCAGTCACACTACCCAGACGGGCTAATATATTTTATTCACGCAATTCTCTTATAATGCATTAAAGTAAATACTTTATCGCACAACCAGATGTTGGGCGAAGTAACTTAGGTTTGTTTGTCAAATTTGGATGCTGTTTGTAATCCAGAAAGGCAGTACTACCAAAACTATCTGCCAGTTTGCTTGTTGATATACTAGAGGAATGTCAGCTGAGAGAGAGACGTTTTCTTCCTGGGGAAACACGCTACAGTGTTGTCAGGCGGGATGTGGGATTGTCAAGTAGAGCAAGCAGTACGCCGAGTTCCCTTGACCGGCAGTAGTCACGTGACTCTTTGTTTACGGTTCTGATGGATTTCCTGGAACGTAATGTGCGTATCGCTCATTGAGAGCGCGCCCAGGTTTTGTAGTAGTCTGAGGCAAGCAAGCAAGGAAGTACTCGGTCGATTACATACGGACAAATAAATAAAACCCCAACTATACCGGGGCATATATTCAAACTTTAAAATTATTTCCAAAAACAAGCATTACACGTTTTATCAATTATATTTTTGCAGATAATTAATCTAAAAACTAAAATTTCAAATTAAAATCAATATACAAGGATCTAGAATACAATATAATAAGGGAAATATTGTAAAACAAAAACATTACAGGAAAAACTGCAACTTTACAACTACAACTACCTACTCATAATGTTAATTATATATTAACTGTTTTACTTTCCACATTATTTTATTTATATAATATATTTGTTATTATTGTATTATACTATTAGTATAATTATACTAATTCTTTTTCTATGGTTCTTATATTTCTTTAATACCTATTCCATTTTAACTTTTCTACTGGTTAGTAAATGAATGCCCTATTGAATACTTATATGTTGTAAACATTAACAACCAGTACACATTTGGATTATAACTATCAATAATTACATAGACAGCAGAGGAAGTCTTTTATTTTCCACGCAAAATTCGGTACATATTGAGATTTCAGCAGTATGTGTTTTCAGTGCAGAATCTCTAACCTTTCCTCTCCCGAACAAAATAAAAGGGAAACGTCCGATGTATGCTCTGAACAGCATAACTCAAAACACCAAAGTTCGCACATGCGCACCGAACTTGGAACTTAGTCTGACATGTCTATGACGCAGCTCGGGTGTTCAAGAAAATTCTCCCTCCCCAAAGTAGTCAAGAGGTTCTTACCCATTTCGATTAAAATGTTGTGTTTGAGATCACTGAACTTTCTGCACATTTCTGGCTTTCTGTTCTATTCTGTTCTCTACCCTCCTGTCATGTATTATTGGGTACGCAAACTGTTCATGTGAAAGCTTACTTTTACTTTGTCTAGGCTGTGTGTACAATGTACTGACTGTATTCCACCCTAAAATTCGATACCTGGATTTCATCAGAAATATTTCTTTTTTGTTGTCTGAGTCCGAAAAGGGTATTTTTAAAAAAACAAAATCGTGTATGTATCTGTAAATATGTTAAATATCAAAATTGATATTTAAGTTCAGTATCTTCTAAGGATGCGACCCGTTACGTGGAACATTTTTCGAAAATTTTGATTTTCTCACAAATGGCTCTAACGAGTTTGATTTAAATACCGAATGTTAAAGATATTTACGTCACAAATAAAATGTATATTTTGAACGTTCAGGAAATAGCCCCTGAACAGCTCTTTATTCTCATTGAATTTTGCATAATGGTTAATCCGTAAGAGATAGACAAAACTGTAGATCTCGATAAAACACAAAATTTGTCATACGTTTTTCATGTAGAATTGACAGTTTTTTCGAGATATTCGATGTTATTGGTCTCAGTGTTAAAATGTTAACATTTCTCAAACGGGAGCATGCAAAGCGAACCGAACCTTAATTGTTTCACATAGCGACCAGTTTCTTGATTATCTATCGCTTTAGTCTAATGTGTTCCCTTATTTCCCTTCTACTTAAAAGGAAGCTAGTAGTAAAACCAATTGTGGTAATACTAATCTAGATTAACATGACGTAGATAAAAGAAATGCTGGTTTGTGGAACAACTAGAGAAAGTTATGTGAATGAAACACATCAGATTGTTTTCTATTTACTTCGTTTGATGGATATAAACCGTCGAAGAAATAGAAGCATTGCATAATTTCGTTGTAGATAATAGCGATAGTCAAATGCTTAACAACTGGACACTACGCTGGCCTTAAATTCCTCTTTGCATGCAATCGCGAGAAACAGGACTTTAAAAGAATGATAAAGTGTTGAAATGGAACTATTATAACGGATGTCTCGGAAATGGCTTTGCCACAATTACCTATATACGAATTAAATGTGTGTGTTTTAAACAAAGATGTTTTTATGTGCTACGATTTTGTGTATCGCGTAACGTGTACTACTTGCACAAAATTCAAGATATAAAGTTTGTCACATAAGTATGCTTTAATTTATGGTAGTTTCGGTCGGATTTTATTTTTAAAAAAATGGTACAGCATGTATGGGAGATATTGAACTCAAACACCAAGTTCGGTATTTCTCGACTTTTACTTGTATAGAACTATATTTTTCCAAGAATGTAGAATTAAAAGCAAAACATTTCCATCCCATCAGGAATTTTATATATGACTAGATTTTCATTTTTGGATACTTATTTTGTTAGAAATGCACATATACCACAAAAAGTTAACTGTGCATTATAATGTTGAATAAATCGACGATAAAATGTTAACTAAATTTGACAAAACAAATCAAAAGGCATGAGAGTCTGTTTTTGTTGTCCAACCTGTATAATAGTCATGTAAGAGCATTATTGTGGTTACGTTTATTGTGGCTCCAAGAAAAGCTAAAATGGAATAGCGCATCCGCAGAATTTAAACTCGAACCTGCTAAATGTACATGTAGAGTGATTCAAGAAGACATTTAGACTTCACGGAGGAAAATTCCAGCAAGCAAATATTCATAGGAGAAACTGTGTTGCAGTTTGCGTGGTAAGGCATTTTAAATTTATTCCTTCGGTTTTACAGAATTATTTTACATGTAAGCAATGTTTTGTATTTGTAACAAATACCCAACCATGTTGAGAACATATAACGTGTTGGTCTGGGTGGCGCAGTGTGTTAAACGCTGGCCTTTTGATCTCAAGGTCGCGGGTTCATAACCGGTCTAGACCGATGGTTTTTAAGTGTGGTTAAAAGTGATCCCATATGAGTGTTTACTGGCATAAAAGAACTGTGGGGAAAAATGCGTGCATACTGACGGTTGGAATTGACAACGTCGTTAGCTAAAAATATGTTTTAATTTAAATGAGATAATTTGCATTGACGGTGAAGTAAATTATGACGTAAAAGCTGAGGTGTGAATTTTAATTGATTAGTTCTTCAAATTATTCCAGTTTTTCTTCGTGCTCGTTTTGAAAATGGAATCGGTGTTCAGGATACTGATACGGAGAAGAAATTTCCTTGCTGCTCACTATGCTGTTGGAGAAAATGATTCAGGATTAAGCACATTTTGAGAAGCATTGTGAAGCGTGAGGACACTGAAAGGCTGAGACACCATGTCCTCCTTGGTTCTCATCAAAGGTCACCTTTGTTTTTCCCTTGCGAGACTTATAATCGCCGCTGCATCAGTGCAGGAATGCCGTCAAAACAGAGCACATAAACAAAAGAGGCGCGCTTTTCAGGTTTCTTGTGAGCTGCGATCACGCACGGAAACTGGATTTTTCTGGTTTAAGATTCACGAAATGGCACGCTGGTCCTTCGAGGTCGAATGTTCCTCGTTATTGCGGTAGGAAAATGGAGTGTCGACCTGAGCGCCAATAAACTGTTTGGTTTCACTGTCGGTGATGAAGTGTTGTGGGGTATCGCATCGGGCTGAATGAACAGCAAGAGCAAGTCTCATGAAATTCAGTGACTTTCTTTTTTAACCATCAGCAACTGAATGAGACATTAATCTCATCCGCTGTATAACAATTTACCTCTATTATATTGCATACCACTGCTTCCTATGTTGCCTGTTCATTCGGAGCCTTATTCTTATGTAGTCTCTACAACTTTTACACACTATTTAGTTCTTTTTAATAATGACCTGCTATTGATCCGAGTTAAAAACAAAATATTCATGTATTTCTTTGCAGGCGTGTTACTCTCATGTTTGTAGTCCGCAAAATTCGACAACCGAGCGGGATGGCTTAGGCATCTGTGGCCTACATTTGGGAGGTCCCTTGGGCCGATTCTGACTGTTTTACCTCAATCGCTAGGGTAAACGTTAGATTGGATATTTAATAACACGACCCAAAGTTCTACCTTGAATTTAAAATTGAAAATAGATGGTAATTGTGTTTGCGCCAACTATCTACCGATTTCTATCCCAAGCGACCGTATGTGAGATTTTTGGTGCACAAAGTGGCGCAGGGTAGGTTTTTTCCGGTTTCTCCCGCCATCGATCCATCTTCATTCCATGTATCATTATTGCCAACGCCTGCGGTGCCACAAGTAGTAAAAGGGGGCATTAAACGTTCAAAAACTATCCACAGATAGTGAAAGCAGCATACTAATCTTTGTCGCGGAGCTAAGGGACATGGCGAAGGCTGGCTGCGCTTCGCCATCTGACTATGGATGGTAGAGCAGCTAGACTGGATACTTTCTGGCACCATCTGTGTGGCGTGAAGCAGGACATTATGTGGTACGGGGATGAGACCTTGAAGGCTGCTGTCCCCCCCCCCTACATATCTCAAAGAGGTATAATACCAAAATTTCTAAAATGTAAGAATATCGCAACATCTCGAGGTTCCTGGAGGCTGCTATATGAATCTCTTGGTGCCATACTGGCGTCTCGACCCTATATTTTTACATTGAACACGTACTTATAGTGAAAAATGAGATTGAGAGGGTGCTCCTCTGCATTTATACACGCCTGAGAGCTGTTGAATACGTTGAGCATTCGTAAACAACAAATATTGAAAAATGCACATCGAGCGTATGAGAAGGTATTTGTTCACATAAACTTTGTCTCCAAACATACTCTACATAGATTTAGACCAGGAAACCAAGTCTTATCACGTCACCAAAAAAACAGGTTCTAGTGTGAGGAAGATTTCTTGGAACCTCGTTCAACGACTATTTCGTCTAAAACCATCTTATAAACTAGAATTGTTAGGAACGGTGAATATCTGTATATTCAAACTGGCAGAATATACGTTCGAGTAGAACTTAACATATCTACTACGCGCTATAAATGCGCTTCATAAGATACTCCACCACACCATGCCAAATGCCATTACTCTACGTAGGCTGCGAGGTAGTTTAATACAGTATCAACTTGGTAGTTAGAATACATCCCTATACCTGATTCGCTGTAACCTGAAAGCAGATATAAAAGCAGACACCAGAACGGCCGTGAAGGACGCACATCCACCAGCAACCTTCGCAAAGGACATACACCCAGGACTATCGTAGAGAAAGTAACACAGCCGCTACTACCAACGCAGAGAATAAACATTGCAACAGGCAAGCGGTATGCCACAAAGGTCGCTCGCGCTATTTGCTCATCCGCCACTGACCGGTGACGACTCTCCAAAACCAATTACAGATCAACATCGAAAAACGTCACAACAGAATGAGAGAAGTACAAACCACCCAGAACCACCGTTACAGACATACAAGACACACTGATTAGCCTACAAGAAAGTGTCCAAGAATTCGCCAGCATGATCAAAGCAACCATTGAAGATCTGAAGAAACTGGACCATAACTTTTTCAGTAGTTGATATTTTTTCGTAATAAAACAAATGATATATTTTCCCTTAAAGCAGTGTATTTGGTGGTGGTGATGCTTCACTGTCTCTTGTACACTTATCCTAAATGTTATTTAATAGCATATGTCATAATAACGCCAATGTACGTGAGGTATGAACGTTGTGACATGAGAAATGGTGCGACTGGTGAGGGAGCACATGACATTCCACAGTGGTATTGCGCATCTATGGTTTTGGAGTGGAGTGGCACGACGATTAGCACAAGCTCTACTCTCACATTAAGTAACCGCCAATTATACATTTTATATTTTGAGTCGTACACTTTCTGTGTAATAAGTTTTTGCCTAAATTATTGAATGTTCTTTACGAATGAAGGTTATATACCTTAAATGCATTGTATTTTAATATAAATCATTGGTGCCATTTTTGAGAAATTGTAGAACTTTTCGTTTTACGAGTAGCTGTTCACTGACGGGTACAGGTACTAACTTGTTCCTAAGAATGGTTTTGTTTTGTTCGGGAAGGCCTTGTGCATTTCCGTTGCAATCTTGAATTTGTCGTATACAATCTCAGTGATTCTTGCGTCTACCAAGGAATGGTAATTAGCCCGACAGGGAGCGTTGTGAGCAAGGATAATAGCAGGCTAGTAAACATTCAGTCAGTTCGGCTGTAAATGGAAATTTTACTGAGAGGCCTAGCCGTAAAGCTTTACTTCCCTTTCAAAGAAAGTCATACTAAGTATTTTACGCCCGCGATTTCGGGAACTAGAGGCTACTACCACGATATACTGTGACTGGCCGAGCTGGGGTTGAACATACCATTCAAACTATCTTTCAGTATGTTTTTTATATAATTATTTTCTCTGCACGTACTATCTATGAAGGTATTGTACTGCACCCAAAAATTTGATATTGAGATTTCACCGGAAATACATATTTTGGGATCCCTTGAATAGAAAAAGATCCGTGTGTGTCCTGTCAGCATAGCTCTAAAACGGAAATACCAAAGTTGGTATATAAGTTTGGTATTTTCCAAAGATGCGACACGAAGATATTCAAGAAAATCCCCCTCCCTCCCATCCCAAACTACCCGTTACATGGAAACTTTTGATGTTAAAAGTGGCTGTAACGATTTTAATTAAAATACCACTTATTAAAGTCATTTCCATCACAAATAAACCGTATATTATGAATTTTTCGGGAATAGCTTCTGGTGGTAAACCGTAAGAGATAGACGAAAACGTAAAAAGCATTAAAACACACAATTTATGCCTTACTGTTTTCGAGATATTTCTTGCTATTAGTTTGTTTTAAAATGCTTCAACATTTTTCATGCGGAAACTTGTCAACTAGACCACACATGGAATTTCAGTCCATAGCAGCCACATTTTAAAACATTTGACTGTCGGTTTAGCCTAGTTTATTCCCGCATTTCCCTTCTACTTATAAGGAACTAAGTAATATGACCGTTGTTTGCTTATGCTCATCTCGACTAGCATGAAGTAGATAGAAGAATAAGCTTATTGACAATGATTTGTTACAAAGATGTAGAGAAAGTCTTGTGAATGGGACACATCAGATTTTTCTTCTTTGTTTCTTTCGGTAATAGACAGTGGGCGAGGTTGAAAAATCTGCACAGAAGCAGTGGAAAAAGTTGAGGGTTTGCTTGAATATATCCTTAATTCCTAAAATTACTTGTCAGCCTAAAAGCGAGGGAAGCGTTGTTTTCTACAGGACCTGACTGATGGTGACGTGGTAATTCTGTTCTGTCCCTTTCAGTTTCTGACAAACATTTAATGTCATGCTTATCTGGAAAATGTCACGAGGAGTCGGGCGATTATTTGCTGTTTGCCCCTTATGCAATATCACTGCAGTACTCTACAGTTCCATTCTTAATCATATAACGTAACTGAGCATTTTACGATAAATGTATAATAATTTTCGATACCATCGTGTCCGATGGACTACCTTCAAACCAAAAGAGGCATTTTTAAATTTGAATTTTGAAGAGCAATGGTTTTAATGGATCACAAAGATTTTTTAAAGATGTATATAACAAGCTTTCAAAGGCATAAAGTTGTACAAATTTTATGTACATCATTCTGATGGGTTCAATATTTAAGTAAGGGTAGTTGAGACTTTTTCATTATTATTCCCTTACATAAACTCCTTAGGACGAGAAAATTTCTGATTTCACCGCAACCATAAGAAAGAGGAGCAAGTTTGTGTGAACCCGCCTCTGTGGTGTGGTGGAAGCTGGTTTGCCTCACGTTCAAGAGCTTTCGAATCCGATCAGGATGTGTTAGGCGGACAAGCCTTGTTTCCTCAGTTTACCCCCTATCATGAGAAGACAAATATCGGGTTGGACCTCTGGCTCATTTGGGCATAATTTCTTTCATTCTTCGACGGTTATGAACAGCCAGTTGGAATTTTAAACTAAAAAAAAACAAAAAAAAAACGCGTTGGTGATGTTTTTATCCTTGTATTAGTTATTAATAAATGTTAGGCAATTTTATTGCCGGTTTTCAAAACATCGCATGTCATGTAATGTGAAGTGCAAGAGAGGGCACATGGCCAGAATGAGGGACAGCGAGAGAATGGAAAGAGAGATGGGGGAAATGCTATGAGTGTTAAAATTCTTCCTTCTTAAGCTGTAAAACAAAATAAAATGTGTCACATTCCAGGACTTGCTCTGTCCACTATTTGTTTTGTATCTCTTCTACAAACTATTATAACAATCTACTCTACCCGTATGCGTACCTCATGTTAATAGAGATAAAAGCTTGAAGGGGAAAAAAGTGTTCGTTGTATGGTGACTTTGAAATTCCATCCTCTTTGCATTGCATTACGTGGGATGAAACAAAAAAAAATCTGATGTGTACCATTCACATGACTTTCTCCATATCCCTGCAACAAATAATTCTTAAAAAGCTTATACTTCTATTTACTTTATGCTAATCAGAAAAAAATTGCAGAAATAGTCTTATTACTCGCATCGTTGTAAGTTGGAGCGAAATAAGGGACAACGCTAGGTTAAAGTGATAGTCAAAAGCTGGTTGCTATGTCAATGAAGTTCCTTTATTTATATGGATAGGAGTTGACAAGTTCCAGTATGAGAAAAGTATACGTTTTTCATAGCAGAAACCAAAAATAAGGAATGGCACAAAAACGACGAACTCCACGAAAAAAATGCACATAACATAAATTGTGTGTTTTAATGTGCTCTACATTTTTTGTGTAGTAAGTTTTTGTCCATCTCTTACGGTTTAGCAGTTATTCAAAATTTAGTAAAATTCATCCAGAATAAACTACTCTTCAGAGGCTATTCCCAGAAAATTCAAGATATACATTTCATTTGTCAGGTAAATATGTTTAATATCTGAAATTTTAATCAAAATCGTTAGAGCCATTTTTGAGAAGATCTAAATTTTCGAAAAAAGTTCCACGTAAAGGGTAGTTGGGGGTAGGGGGATTTTTCTTAAAATCTTCGTGTCGCATCCCTGGAAGATACTAAAGTTAAATACCAAGTTTGGTATTTTACCGACTTTTCATTTTTGAGTTATCGTGTTCACACACACACACACCTTTTTGTGAAAATGCTTTGGTATTTAAGTTTAGTATCTTCCAGGAATGCGACTCGAAGATTTTGAGAAAAATCCCCCCACCCCCAACTACCCTTTACGTGGAACTTTTTTCGAAAATTTTTATTTTCTCAAAAATGGCTCTAACGATTTTGATTAAAATTTCGGATATTACATATTTACCTGACAAATGAAATGTATATCTTGAATTTTCTGGGAATAGCCTCTGAAGAGTAGTTTATTCTGGATGCATTTTACTAAATTTTGAATAACTGCTAAACCGTAAGAGATGGACAAAAACTTACTACACAAAAAATGTAGAGCAAATAAAAACACACAATTTATGTTATGTACATTTTTTTCGTGGAGTTCGTCGTTTTTGTGCCATTCCTTATTTTAGGTTTCTGCTATGAAAAACGTATACTTTTCTCATACTGGAACTTGTCAACTCCTATCCATATAAACAAAGGAACTTCATTGACATAGCAACCAGCTTTTGACTATCACTTTAACCTACGGTTGTCCCTTATTTCGCTTCTACTTACAAGGATGCGAGTAATAAGACTATTTCTGCTATTTTTTTCTGATTAGCATAAAGTAAATAGAAGTATAATCTTTTTAAGAATTATTTGTTGCAGGGATATGGAGAAAGTCATGTGAATGGTACACATCAGATTTTTAGTCATGCACCGTGATATTTCTATTAGCATTGGAGTCGTTTGTGGATAAAAAAAAATCCGTATAAGGATAAGGGTGAGATGGGGAAGATCCTTGAAAATGTTCGTGAAGATGAACGCCATTCCGTTGTTTATACACGCTGGTTAACTCGGGGTAGATCTAGATACCGAACTGAGAGGAAAATAAGGGTTCTACTTCCTGCTATAGTTGAATGCCAGAGAAAGTAAAATGAATAAATTGAACAAAAGGCAAAGCAAACATTTCATTTTGTACTTTTTACTTTCTGTATAGTAAGCAAGGGAAGTATTGGTTGCACCAGAAAATTCTATGTCGAGATTTCATCAAGATATATGTTTAGAAGTCCCCCGAATAAAAAATATGTATGTGCATGTGTTTATGAACAGCATAAGTAAGACTGAAACGTTGTTTAAGTGCGTAACTGCTATTCTGAAATTCTCACCCCAGCTACCTTTACATGGAACGTTTTACAAAATATTTTATTTTCTGAAAAATTGCCTTATTATGACATATTTTCTGACAAAGCATATATTATGAATATTCTGGGAATGACCCTTGAAGTCCTCTTCACTTTATATGACATTTTCATAACTGGTAAACCGTAATTACAGAAATGCAGTTTATGTCCCATACATTTTTTCAATTAACCCTTTTTCTTAGTTGCTGACCACGCAACACGTACCGACCACTTAAAAATGTTGAGTATCGCTTTAGCCTAATCTATTCCCTTATCTCCCTTCTATCTACAAGGAAGTAAGTAATAAAGTCATTTCTTAATGTTCACATCGGTTAGCATGAGGTAGATAAAGTAGCTTCTGTAAAAATAGTTGCAGAATATGTAGAGAAAGTCATGTAAATGGAACGCTACTATGTACATTTAGAGAAGGTATTGTATTGCACCCAAAATTCGATACCGATATTTCACCGGAAATGTATGTTTTGGAACTCACTGAATCCAAATAAATAGCATTTTTACTGGAAAAAGGTCCATGTGTATAAGTGTGTGTCTGTCTGGACGGCATAGCTCAAAAAGTAAAAGACCATTGAGCACCAAACTTCTTATTTAAGTTTATTATCTTTCAAGGATGCAACACGATTTCATCAAAATCCCCCTACCCCAAACTACTATTTACACGGAATTTTTTTTGAAAAATTGCTCTAACGATTTTGATTAAAATGCCATACATTAAAGTTATTCACAATACAAATAAAATCTCCCTCCCTCCCTCTCTCTCTCTCTTAATTTTCTGGGAATAGCCTTTGAAGAGCACGTTATTCTGGTTGATTTTCGCAGAATCTTGCATACCGGTTGAACCGTAAGAGATAGACGAAAACATACCACACAAAAAAAAAATGTAGATCTTGTTAAAACACACAATTTATGTCATATACATGTTTGTTGTTGACCTGGCCGTTTCCATGATACTCCTTGTTATTGCTTTCAATTTTAGAATACTTATTTTCAGAAAGGAAATGTCCGTTTTTCTTTTGTCTACTCCTGACCATGCAGAGAGCGACATTGTACATTCTGCTGATGTTAGTTTCGATTAGCATGTGTAGCAAGAAGAGAAAATCACGTGAGGGAAGTGTTCCCTTTCATGCCGCTTCTCGTACGACGTTAGTGTATACCGAGAATTATGAGCGCATTTCAAAGCGTTGAAAAGAGTATTGTGGTTTACACTGCTATTCAGTTTAACGTGCTTACACATGTACGAAAACATTGAAAGATTGAAACCAGTTGCAATATTTTGCTAAAAAGTAGAGTAGACGGGCGTGTTTGGCACTAGTTACGCAAATGGGGCTATTGTGTTGAAGCACAGCGTCGCCGTTGTGAATGGGACCCGGAGGAGGCTGTGGCGCGCTCTCTCCCTTCAGTCAGCTGTTGTGTGCGTGAAATGTCACTCAGCTGACATTGAGTCATCCTTTCTAATGTCAGCTGACTCGGTGCAGGCACCTCCGATTAAAAAAAAATAGAGAAGGTATTGCATTCCAAAAGAGTTATAGGATCCCCTGTGTCCAAAAATATTTACTTATGATGTAAGAGCCTAAAGTTATGATTTTTGATTCGAGTGGGAATGTTGTGAAACGAGTCAAAGAAAAACTTTACGCTCACGTATCATACAATATTTTCTGATATTACAGAAAAGCAACGAAAGATGAAATAAAGTTGAGGTTAAATTTGAGCCATTCACCAAAGATTCTAGTTCGTTCTGTTCTAAACACCACCCCGCCCCATACATTTTTCATATTGAGCCTCATAAACTTTTCGGAATTTAGCAGGTTGATTCTGCTTCTTTCGCAGCTCTTATCATACTTTTCAAAATTCATCACAGAACAACAATAATATTGATTTGTCACGGCCTGCTTTAACCTGAATTCTTAGTAATGGTAAACGTAGGATCATATCTGTTTATTTTGGCGAACGTAAAGTTGAAACAAAATTACTTTACGTTTGATGCACTTTCTTGCGCGTGATTCCTAAAAACCAAGTTGCGATCTGAAATGAGCTCGTAAACTACTCAATTACACTAGGTCGTAGAAAAACTTGTTTAGAAAAAGCTCCGTGGATCTGTGAGCACGGTAACTCAAAAGGTCGGGTAGATAGCAAACGTCTTTCAAAGATGCGTCACGGAGATTTTCAACAAAATCCCCCACTCCAAACTTCGCCTTACATGAAAAAAAAAGTTGAAATATCTTATTTTCTCAAAAAATGGCTCAAATGATGTGTAGCTTGAATTTTCTGGGAATAGCCTCTGAAGTCCTTCCCATTCTGAATGACTTTTGCATAATTAGTAAACCGTAAGATATAGACAGTAACTACAAAAAATCTGATGCGCTCCATTCGCATGACTTTCTCTAATTATACAAACATACTTTCCCTATAGAAGATTTTTCTTTTATCCAGTGTAAATAGTGAACTATTTTAAAAGCTGGTCGCTCTGTGAACAACTGAAGTAAGTTAGTGGGTAGTCTAAAATTAAAACTAATAATAAGGGTTATCTCGGAAACGATCAACAAAATGTATACCCGTCGTAAATGTATATAATGCAAGTTCTACATGTTGTGTGGTAAGTTTTTGTCTGTTTCTTACCGTTTACCAGTTATGCAAATTTGAGCAAAATCCATTCAGCATGAACAGGTCTTAAGAAGCTACTCCCAGGAAATTCAAGATGTACATTTTATTTGTCATGTATATATTTTTAATATAACGTATTTTAACCAAAATCGTCAAGACATTTTTGAGAAAATTAAAGTATTCGAAAATTGTTTCATGTAAAGAGTAGTTAGGGGTGTAGGGGATATGTATTTAATTTACCGCCTCTTAATCTTATAAATCGGCTCGTGCACATCCTTGGCATGGCGAGTAATTGGAAATTGTCAATATGGTATTTAAACTTCTTGATCAACATTTTAACATCCCGCAAAGGAAATGTGCTCCATTCACATGGTCTGCAACAAACCATTCTTACAAACTTATTATCTAAGTTTGCCAGGCTTGTAGACCGTAGTCCAATGGTTGGTATAACCGACGTTTCGTCCAGGAAGACCACTGGACCATGGCCTACAAGCCCGGCAAACTTAGATAATCAGATTGATAACGCCGGCCGTGAAAGCCGAAGCCTCTACATTCTTACAAAAATATTCTTTATTCTACATCTTGATAATCAACAAATATTCTTATTACTTGTTTCCTTGTAAGTAGAAGAGAAATAAGGGAATATACTAGGCTAACACGATAGTGAAGTCTTTTAAATGCGGGTCACTACAAAAATTGTGTATTTTAACATCTGCGTGTTTTGTGTATATAAGGGTTTATTATTTATAAAAAAAATCAAGAATGGACGGTTCCCACAAAATTCTAGATATGCTTTTCGTTTTTTATGAAAATATCATAATATATGGTATTTTAATAAAAATCGTTAGGGCAATTTTTAGAAAAATCCAATTTTTCAAAAATTGTTGCATGTGGGGTTTGGGGGATTTTCTAGAAAACCTTCGTTTCGCATCCTTGGAAGATTCTGAACTTGAATTCCAAGTTTGATATTTAACTGACTTTTCGTTTTTGAGCTATGCTGCTGCCCCCCCCCCCCCCCACGCGCACACATACCCGCACTCGCACACTGACATTTTTCTGAAAACACTTTTTTGAATTCAGGGAAGCTCAAAGCATATATGAAGTCTCTGTATCGTATTTTCCGTGGAGTACAATACCTTCTCTATCCACTGCGTTCTAGAATGGGGTGAGGGATTTTTAGTTTCTCTATACGTTACTATCTATATGGTGTATAGAAAAAGTAGTGCATTTCACCCAAAAATTCGATGTCGAGATTTCTCAGGAAATATTTGTTTTGAGGTCTCCGAAATAAAAAAAAAAAAACATTTTTAGAAGAAAGTTCGTGTGTTTGTGAACATAGCCCGAAAAGGAAAAATTGGGTAAAATTCCAGACAAAGTATCTTCCGAAGATACGACGAGAAAAATCTCCCCTTTACATGGGAAAATTTTTGAAATGTTTTATTTTATCAAAAATGGCTCTTACGATTTTGATTAAAATACCGTGTATTAAAGATAATTGCATGACAAAGAAAATGTATATTTTAAATCTTCTGGGACTAGCCTCTGAAGAGCTCTTCATTCTGAATGAATTTTGCATAACTAAACGTAAGAGATGGTTAAAACTTACTATACAAAAAATGTAGATCTTGTTAAAACACACAATTTATGACATACATTTTTTTCGTGGAGTTAACCATTTTTGAGGTATTCCTTGTTGTTGGTTTCAGTTTTTAACCACAAACTTTTCTCATCTGGGAATTTGTCAATTCCTGACAATGCAAAGAAACAGATTTCAACCTTATGGCAACAGACCTTTAGAAGATTTGACTATCGCTTTACCTTGTGTATTTTTTTATTTCCCTTCTACTAATAAGGAAACAAGTAATAAGGCCATTTCTCCATTAGCATGAAGTATTACCTGTCTGAAGAAAATATAGACGGCCACGATTGGAGGCTTGCGTTAACACCAACAGATAACTGGTATTACCTCATCACTCCCGGTGCGTGTCCTGTACATTTCGGCAATACTGGAATGCAACAGTTGAATCTCTTAGAGTGGGCGGATTCGAATCAAGTTCAAAGTGCAAACACAGATGCGTGTAATCATTCGCTTACAAAGAAAAAAAATATTCATTGGTGATAAAAAAACAGCAAGTCTAACCTGTTGTGGACCGTTTAGTTTATTCCTGCACCGTTGCACTCTTTCTTCAGACAGGTAGTAGACAAAAGAATAAGCTTTTTAACAATAATTTGTTAAGAGACGTAGAGGAAGTCGTGTGAATGGAATACATCAGAGTTGTCAGGAAATTAGAAAGTGGACAGTTGCAAGATGTTTGTTAACGTAATGTTTTGCATAATGATAAAGGCTATAAGAGAATTAAGACGCAGTCACGGCGTCATTGCTGCAACATTTGCAAGTCATTAACTGCCACAAATCATAACAGCGGTCGCTGCGGCATTTATTCTTGGTGAAATGCACCTTCGCTCACTCGTTATGAATATGGAGGACTTAAGAATGCTGCGCAGTTTACGATGCTCAAAATGAAAACATTCTTTTGAATGTGATAACAGAGAAAGTGCATTTTCGTATGCATGTACGTTTCATCATGACGTATTTGAAACACAATGTGATAAAACCTTTGATATATATATATATATATATATATATATATATATATATATATATATATCCATTGCTATTTTACAATAATATCCATAAAATCGATTTATTTTGCCCAGTCAGATCATTGGAACAAAATTTAAATTATCGAAAAACGCCAAAACTGAGCATCGTTCATTCGTCGATCTGGGTGGCTCAGCTGGTTAGGCGCTGGCTTTCTGAGTCCAAGGTCGTGGGTTCAAACTCGTCCAGATCTTAATTGTGCTTCGTAGCCACGGTCCCATTTCAGTAGATTTACTGGCATGTAAAAGAACTGCGGGACGAAATTCTTCCTCATGGATGATCCTGGCTGTTAACAAGCAACTATTTTAGTTCCATTTGTTCGTTCTGCATGTTAAAGATGGAAATTGTCTCTCCGTTAATTTAGCCATTGTTGATATATTTTATCCATCCTTTGGCTTAGTTAAATTAGCAAATGTCGATTATAGATCAGGTGAACACGAAATGTCCCAACTTGTCAGAGGCACACTTCTACAAGGGAATCTGCCACGTAGTTTCTTGTGTTTACATTGACATGACTTCTATAAAAACTTCTTCAAAAGATTATTCTACTTTCTACACCATGCTAATCGAGAGAAGCATTAGCAGAATGTACTTCCTTATAAGTAGAAGGGAACTAAAGGAATGCGCTATGCTATGCAAATGTTCTAAAAGCTATTGTGATTGCTATGCTTCTTTGCTAAGCCTAGAGTAGAAAAAAAGAAAAGGGACACTCCCTGTCTGAAAAAAAGTATTTTAAAATTAAAAGCAATGACAGGGAATATCTTGGAAACTCAACAAAAATACATATGACATAAATTGTGTGTTTAAACGACATTTACATTTTTGGGTAGTAAGTTTTTGTCTATCTCTTATGGTTTAACTGTTATGTAAAATACTGCAAAAATCGACCAGAATAAAATGTTCTTCAGAAGCTATTCCCAGAAAATTCAAAATATACATTTTATTTGTGTTGTGAATTACTTTAATATACTGTATTGTAATCAAAATCGTTGGAGTCATTTTTGAGAAAAACAGAATTTTCCATGTAAAGGGTAGTTTGGGCTAGGGGGATTTTCTTAAAAGTCTTCGTGTCGCATCCGTGAAAAATGATAAACTTAAATACCAGGTTTGGTATTTAACGGTATTTTAGTTTTTGAGCTATGCTGCCCCCCCCCTCCACACACACACACATAAGGACCTTTTTCTTAAAATGTTTTTGTTTTTCGGACTCAGGGATCCCCAAAACATAATTTCCGGTGAAACCTCCACATGGAATTTTTGGATGCAGTACAACACCTTCTCTAGCAAGTATGTACATTGTACGTGCACAAGGCAATAGAGTTTGTTTATCGGTGCAGGTTGAGTGACCGGGCGGCCTCCCCGACCAGCCACATGGAGCAGGAGAAGCGGATTCGGCGGGAAATCGCCAACTCGAACGAGCGACGCCGCATGCAGAGCATCAACGCGGGCTTTCAGTCGCTCCGTACCCTGCTTCCCCACCACGAGGGCGAGAAGCTCAGCAAGGTATGTACTGTTTCTTTGCTTCCTCATCGAGGATATACCAGGTGACATTTTGTTCCACAAGGATGTACGTAGATAATGGTTCTTCCTTTAATTCCTGGGGTCGCACCCCATCTCCTTCCATGATCTATTCATTTCTCTCAATTCCACTTCAACTGCTCTTCTCCAAGTCTCACAATTCTTCTTTCTCCCTGTGGATTCTATTCCAGTTCCTGTCTAGCTATATTTCTACGATCCTTTCTCAGTATATCTCCAATCCATGTCCATTTACGCTTCTTTATTTCTCAATCAATTAGTAACTGGGATGTTATTTCCCCATAATGAGGTGTTGCTAATGATTTTTGGCCACCAATTTCTCAGTGTGTGTCTTGGACATTGATTAATAAAAGTGTGCAAATTTTTTAATTTATTTCTTGTGGGTTTTCTGTAAAATGTGTAGAGTAACGTATTTCTGATAATAGTTTCGGTAGTAATTATGGGACATCAAACAGAGTTTCGAAATAATTAATAATTTAAAAGCATTCAAGAAATATTCCGAGCAGCCTTTTCAGACGTGAAGTAACTCCGCAAGTTGCGTTGAGGTTGGTCAGGTTTCTGAACCGGCTTCTGGATGTAAACACGTCGGTCGCTTACAACACGACTCAGGGTGGGTTAATGTTTTGAGAGATAGCGATAACGAATACAACTGGCATTCTGACTGGCATACACTGTGGTAGCGTGAGGCGTGTTTGTGTGCTGACCTAGTGCAAGTAACACCCACACAACCTGAAAAATGATCAGAGACATAAACGTATGATACAAAATGTGTTCCAAATACCGAGATCTATCACTAGTTTAAATTAATGTAAGGGCTTCCCTTCCACCCGGTATAAGTATTATTTATTCGTTGGGCTCTCTCTTCACATCTTAAGAAGCACTTGATAACTACCAGCCAAAAAATGCAAGCAGCAGTTGACTAGTCAGAATTACAGCACATCAAGGAAGCAAAAGAACGTTGCCGTGATGGGAGATGTATGCAGTAACCGGAATGGGAGCTTTGCCACATTTTAAGCCAATGAGCGCGGCTATAAAGTGATTTCTTCAGGCTGACTTAATGTTGCGTGACTATAATAACCGCAGTGACCTTGAAATATCATGAGATTGGCGGAGATGTAGAACGTTCCAATGTGGCGCTTATCACCAATCCAGAGAAAAAATAAAAACAAAATTTCCTCAATCTTGGTTTTTGTGAAACACGATGTCCGAATTTGCTTCAAATTTGTTTAATGCCTTTAGGGGGCGTTTTGCGGAAAGGGTAAAGTAGTGCGAAAGTAAAAGCATTTTTTGCGCTACACGAAGAAGGTTCTGGCTTCCATATTAAAGTCAGGACGAAAGGAAATGAGATGAATTGTTTTTAGACCTAGTTTTCAGGAAAAAAAAATCCCTACAAAAATGTGCAATTTTGAACATTAATTCCCAGTGTCCCTTAGGGCAATGGCCCCTGTGTTTGCTAGCACACTCACCGAACGTGTTTTAACGGCCGCTGTTGTTGACATAACATTGCATTGGCAATTGAGTGTAGATAACTTGAAGCTAACTGGTCGTCACAATCATGGATGGTAATGAGAAAATGTATTATGCTCCCTTTTATATTGATCCTCGTTGCTTCACTAGCAGTTCATGCTGGACGAGTGATCATTTCCTAGTTTGAAGATTGGGGCTCCCAAGAGCTGGACAAAAACAAACGGGCAAATAAAATCGCTTCGTCAGGGTGACAGGTCTTCAGAAGCTATTCCCAGGAAATTCAAGATAAACATTTTAATTGGCATGTATATATCTTTAACATACAGTATTTGAACCAAAATAGTTAGAGCCTAGATGCTCGATTATTCTGCTTTCAGTGATGAAATCACTCCTCTGGGTTGTATCAAACAAATAGGAAGATTCCTGGTACTGTTATATAACGTATTCTGCAACACCATTATTTTACATGTCGTGATATGCACCATTTTTGGGAAAATCAAAATGTTTTCATGTAAAGAGTAGTTTGGGGTGTAGGGGATATTTTATTTAATTTACCACCTCTTAATCGTATGAATCGGCTCGTGCACATCCTTGGCACGTGCACATCCTTGGCATTGAAAATTGTCAATATGGTGACTTCAGAACTTCCTGGTCAAAATTGTAACATCCACAAGGGAAATATCGCATTACTTTCTCTACCTGTTCTAAAACAAAACTATTTTTTATTCTACACCTTGCTAATTGAGAAATGGTGTTGCAGAATACGTTATATAACAGTACTAGAAATGCTCCTATTTCTTGATATAACCCAGAGGAGTGATTTCATCACTGAAAACAGGATGGTCAACTGGACGAAAACAAACGGGCGTTGGGTCAAAGAACTTGGTAAAGGCAAATAAAATCGATAAATGTTATGCCCTACTTGGATGGCTCGAGTGAGTGATCTACCGACCCAGTTGCGACTGTTTGAAGTGACCGCTGGCAAGGTTGAAACGCTTTGCATCAGCCCTTGATACACTTAACCGGTTTCTGCAATTGCAACACGTGTTGCTCAGTCTGTGATTCAATTGGCCTTCATGGGAAACACAGGCTTTTGACCGCCCGCCCGCCCATTGAGCCCATTGTTTTCACAGCTGTTGCAGCGTCGCGAACCCAAGGCCGCTTCCTTCTCTACACGTACAGAGAAGGTATTGTAATGCACCCAAAAATTCGTAACCGAGATTTCACTGAAAATACTTGTTTTGAGACCGCCTGAATAAAACACACATTTTTAAAAAAAATGTATGTGCGTGTGTGTGTGTCTTTGAGCAGCATAGCTCAAAAACGAAAAGACCGTTGATGCCAAAGTTGGTTTTATGTTTGGTATCTTACAAGGATGTGACACGAAGCTTTTCAAGAAAATCCCTCCACACCCAACTATTCCTTACATAGAACTTTTTTTAAAATTTAGATTTTCTCAAAAATGGTTATCAATTTTGATTAAAATACCGTATGTTAAAGATATTTACATGCCAAATAAAATATTTTGAAGTCTAGAGACTTCTTTATTCGAATGAATTTTGCGTAACTGGGAAACGGTAAGAGTAAGACAAAAACTAACTACACTAAAAATGTAGATCCGTTAAAACACAAAATGTATGTCATATACGGTTTTTTCTTATTTCTTTTTTCATGGCTTTTAAAAGATTTGACTATCGATTTAGTGTAGTGTATTCACTTATTTTCCTTAAAATTGCAAGGAAGTAAGTTATTAAGACAATTTCTGCTAATGTTTATCTCAATTATCATAAAGTAGATAGAAAAATATGCTTTTTAGCAATAATTTTAATGCAGAGAAAGTCATGTGAATTGAACAGATCAGATTTAAACATTTTCACAATCGTTGTAGATGTTAAGGGGAATCGAAATGTCCTATCGTGCCAATTTTAAAATTTCACTTATTATCTCGGCAACTATTTAAAATTGTGAGCTGGTGTGATTTTAAAAAATATCTTAAAATGTTATTGAAAAACGGTGATTTGTAAATTAAAACAAAACGAAAAAGAAATTAATCCATATATATAAACGTTTTCGTTAAAATAAAATGAATTATGTAGTAAATATGTCAGTCCTAGAGTCTTAGTTTCTAATATAATGGGGCATTTGTATAGAAAATGTTACTTCCTCAAACATAGAATTAAAAAAAAAAAAAAAAAAAAGTGTAACCCAAGTTTCTAAACACAACTTCCACTACTCCGAAACTCTCAAATGAAGAAAATATAATTGGGATGCCAATGTTGCAAATAGCTAAAGTAAAACTTTCCGACCAACATTAAAAAAAAAAATCTCTTTCACTAACATTTGCAAGTTATTGATGTTTTACCAAGTGAAAATACCAAAATGTTATAAAAATTACTACACAGGGTTATTTTTAGTTTTGAACTTTAATTAGCGTGCCTCTATGAAAGTTATACCAAAATGAGTGGGAGCTATTCATATGTAATTAAAAATGAAAATGGAAAGAGATAATCCCATTTCGAATCCCCGTAAAGATGCAACAGAAGAAAGCGATGGTCAAGTTGTTAAAATGTTGGTCACCATGTGGTGCTTTGAGACGCAGACTAAGAAGAATACGAATAGTCACTTATCACTTTAGAAATGGTATACTGTAGTATGAAAATCAAAGCAATCAAACAAGTCTCCGAAATGGTCAACACAAGTTTGAGATAGTTTGTATACCACGAGCCAGGAGTAGGAACTAGTCGCCCGAGTGTACTCGGGCGGGGGCAAATCACCACGGTACCTATCCGCTTTTCTGGCGGATTTACCCGTGTGATATAAAAGACCACGAGAAGACCGGAGTCTGTGGAGGAGAGGGGACTTATGCTCACGTAATCGATTTGTTTACTACGAAATGTGTGTAGTACGTGAGTCAGCCATGCTGCGATAGGTAGAATTACACAAACGAGCTTTATATTTATCAGTGCACGCTGTCTAGAGTCAGTTTACCAGTTACGCAAAAGACGTTAACATGAAAACATTTTGTCATATCCTGTGATATCGTTAAGAACCATTGTTAATTTGTTTTTTTCACCGTGTGGTTTACCGGAAACATGAGTCAGTTGTGGAATTTAATGATATGCCGGCATGCTATCATCGTAGCTCAGTGAGCTCAGTTGAGCGACTGCCAACAGAATGGGAGATCCATGCTTCAAATACCGGCTATGGCATTGAATGTTTCAGTTTGACTCTGCTTATTCGTTAAAAACCGTGTTTGAAAAAGTCAAAACTTAAAACTTTCCATGCAGGTGCTGATATTTTGTTGAATATCCGTGTCGTATCCTTGTACGATGCTGAATTTAAAGATCAAGTTTTGTTTTCGAGTTTTGCTGTTCACATACAAACACATGTTCTCTCTCTTTCTCTCACTCTCACTCTCTCAAAAGCCTTTATGCTCTTTATTCAGGGAACCCCAAACGTGTATTGAGCTTTTATATGGAAAGCAATAGATAACTGCCACTACTTGGTATAAGTAGTAGTTAAAGCAAAAATTAGCTGTAATATCTGTTAAAAAGTATGTAGAAGTCGTAAAAATTCTCTTTTGGACATAACTTGAACTCCCAAGGTCGTGTGTTCAAACCCGGCGAAGGGCATTAGACTTTTTTTCGGGGGTGGTGAAGGGAAATAAAGCTGCTAGTCCCGTGTCGTAGATTACCTCACGTAAAACCTCGATCCTGATAGCGAGACCTCTGAACAAAATTAAGCGTGCTTTCACGTATAGAATAGGACGCTGAGCACCGCAGCTGTTAAAGAGCGTCCATAAATAAAACTAAATTTCATTTTCATAAGATGTTACGCTCATCACTCATGTTATTGGTACTCGATCACGATACAAATGCACTTAGAGAGCGTCAGAGTGTTGCCATTGTCAAGGCTTTGCGAGGGACAAGGCGACAGATGCGCAATGAAAACATTATCAACCTGCTGATATCTTCACGTTAGTTTTCTGGTAAATAACGCCTCTACCTATGTTTTCTGTACAGCATATTTCGATGCTCCGCCCTTTTGTCCCCAGTCTCCATTTAAAAGCAGCTCGTGAAAATTCAAGGTCTGCCTCTGGCATGCGAGCGAAATTAACGGAAATAAAATTAGTATGCAGAAAAATATTTTGAAAATTGCAGCGATTTTTCAACTTTTTCAGTGAAGGTTGGTTTTGCTCTGACGTAGGGGAAATGTCAGCCAAGAATTTGTTAGCGGTTTTACTGGGCTTTCTCATTTACACCTCAGTTTTTTACAATTTCACAAAATGTCACTATGAACTCTTTCGTCGACCAGGACAGCAACGGTGTTTTGTGATTAAAATATTGCACACGTGGGTGTCGCGCCCTACCACGTGCTATTAGAATCCTGCTGGAGGTCTGTAGTAGTTAGATCTCCAGATTTTAATTCGGAGATAATTCTGAGTATCAGAATTAATGCTGAACGAATAAGAACATGATTGCCTTTGAATTTGTATAGCGCAGTTCACAACCTGACATAGCTTTATTTGTTTTTATTTGTAGTAAGTAGAGGAAGTACTGTATTCCATAAAAAATTGATAGATTTCACAACACTATGCATTCTAATAAAAATTCGGAGCATACCGGAGATATGTTATCCTTTGAATCGCCCCCACAAAAGGGTGCATTTTCTTGCTGACTCGTTTAGATATAGATGGTAGAGGAATTGTGTCATGCACCAAAAATTCCCACATCCATATTCCAACGGCCTCGTGTTTTACAGGAGTAATAAAATGCCGTATTTAGTTTTTTCACGAATACAAAGTTCTGAATCTCAATTCTGAAGGAATTTTGTGTTTTTCTACAGCTGGCAATTATTTGTACAATTGGTCATTTCTGAGGGATTATTTGCTATTGATTTGCCTTTTAACGTTCTCTACCACTTACATGTACGCAGAGGTATTACGTTGCACTCAAAATTTCGATTCCGAGATTTCACTGGTAATACATGTTTTGGAGTGTGTTACCTGCGCAATCTTAATGCAGCAATTAAATTGTTTATCAACTGAAGACAAAATGGCACATGTGAACAGCCTGAGGTTAGGGTTTACACAGCACCCTGTAACAATAGAGCACGGAACTGCGTAGCTGGACGGCGCGCACCTAATTGTGACCCACATTCTCTTATTTTAGTGCTTCGTTGAGATACTACATTCAACTTCAAGGCTTCCCCCACCTAGTGGAGGCGGCGGCATGATCAAAACCCTCTGTATGTCTGGTCCCCAACAAAGAAATTCTCTTCAGAAACAACTAATGATATTATTTCCTAAACGTCACAGATACTGCAGCTTTTTCGCCGTGTAGTTACAAAATTGTCACACACACAGAGCAAATTCCGTCCTATAAGACATAAAATTCCAGTTAAGAATAGTACATCTTTTAAATATGCAGAAAGAACAAATTACATGTTAGGTTCTATAAGCTGCAACAAGCTATTCTTAGAAAACCTTATTCTTTTCTCTATTTTGTGTATTAGCTGGGCTGAAGATGTGTCGTCAAGAACGCTCTGAAACTCCTTAACCGAATTTGGATCAAGTGGACAGAACTGGGACACAAGAAGCCAAATATATATCATATTATATTCCGTCCCAAGGCATCAAGGTGTGAATAACGCTCGGAAGTGTCTGAAGACGAGGCCCAATATAATACATATGTTCATTTTCGGTCTATGCAAGCCAGAAAATGGTGGATTTTGTTTGTTCTTTTTTCTTATCGGCCCTTTAATTAGCCTTTTTAGATCTTGCTGTTTTGAAAATATCTATACGGATTAATATCATCTAAAATTCTGATGTGTTCCATTCACATGACTTTTCTCTATTCTGTAACAAACTTCCTATTCTTCTACTTCATGTTAATGAAGGTAAACATTGGCAGAACTTGTGTTGTTACTTCCTTTTAAAGGGCAAAAGGACTAAAGCTATAGCCATATGTTTTAAAAGGAAGGACTTCATAGGCTAATCCCAGAAAATTCAAGACGTTCATATAATAGCTATAATATACAGCATTTTAAACGAAATCGTTATAGACAGTTTTAAGAAAACCGGAAAGCTGTTCCATCGTAAGTGTAGTTTGGGGTGGAGGAATTTTCTTTAAAAATCTTCGCATCATTGTAAGATACTGAACCTAAATTCGAAGTTTGGCATTTAACCGACTTTTCTTTTTTGAGTTATGCTGTGCACACCCATGCGCTAACATGGTTTATAAAAACTCTTTCTCATTCAGGGACCCTCAAAAACATGTTTGGTGGAATACGTTTTTCACGCTGTTTGATACCGCTAAGATTTTGTATTTATTAAGCAATCTTTTAGACAATATTTTGGGTGTTAATGAATTAAATGTATCAACCTCTCACTGCAATAGGTATGTATTAATACACGTGAGGAATCCGTATGTAAAACAATTTAGGGAAAATGGCATTCATTCGCTGTAAATATGATCAATGCCTAATAATTAAGCACTATATCCTTATTTAAATATGTAATTAAAACTGAATTAAACTTATTAAAATATTTAACGTTCCTATCTCAGGAAAGGAAGTCCCGGAACAAATAACCTCCAGTTCCTATAAAGAAAGCAAGTCCCTGACGTCATATAAAAGCCATTCATCTCCGTTAATTGCTAAACAATGTCCTGGATTTGAAGGCCTCCATCATGATGAAAATTAATGACCAAATGCATGCTCATTCAGTGAACAGACGAAGCGTTTGTTACAATAATTATGAATCAAGGACGCCTTATCCTATGTTATTCTTTACTGGGTCGTGAAGTATTTTCATTTGAAGTTTTACTTTTCGCTAGAAATGTTTTCGATAACATTCTGGTGTAGATGTAGAAGAGACAGCTGATCAATTAATCAGTGGTATTTCCGTACATAATGGCGGAAGTTCCAAAACGTTTTGGGGAAAGGTCTATCGCTGAAATAGACATATAAAAATCCGCAGAATACTAAAGACATCAGAATGTGTGGAACAAGTATTTTGTAAGCAACGAGGCCATGATTTATGATATGGACATCAAGTTGCAGTGATTTCGGTGCAAATATACGTCAAGACAAATGAGATTTTAGGAATATTATTCTTCGTTTCCGTATAGGCTAATAATTTGTTATTTTATTCACGAAATAGTCTTATTTAAATATAACTCGAGCTCCGAATTTTCTCTAGATCAATTCTCTCGCAACAAGATATAGAAATGTCCGTGAGGGCGAGGAGGAGCTGAAGGGTGTAGAGAGAGAAAAATAATTTCAAATTTTCACCGAAAGTCTGCCATTTATTAACATACGAGTTTGAAATGTTGCCATGGCATGTCAATTGAAGTACCCTAATGTGATGCATTTTTTTCATTCTTTGTTTTTCTTTACATCATGTAGCAGGGAAACCAGAAGTTGAACAAAGATCCGGTGTCTCGGTCCTTTGTATGTAACAAACATCTATAAATTATAGCAAGAAACCATCTGTAAGTTGTAATCGGGATTGACATGAAGCATAATGATGAGCGAATCTAGGAAGTAGTGGTTATGTTGGTGTGATAGTTCCACACACTTCCATAGATTGATGATAATTCAGAAAGTGGCCTTAGCTTAAAGCTTTCACTTTCATTGTGACGCCGCAGAGACCGGTCACTTACCTCACTGCGTCTCAGATGTTCCTTGTAGTGTATACTCGTATCACAACAGGTTTTCATTTTCTTCAGCATCCCAAAAATAGTAGCACCCACGCTGTCTGCACATGAAAGCACCGTGATGAACAATCTGCTTCTTAATTTTTCTCCGTGACGACGCTGAAGATTTTTAGAATACCACGTTTCTATAAACTAGCGAAATTGTTTATATCTGACGGTTACTTTCTAATACATTGCGAGTTGATTGACGTGTAGTTTGTTCGATGTGCTCTTATGATAACAGTTTAAAAATTCTTAAAACTGAGTTTGATTAGAGAACTTTTTTTCGTTTTAAATTGCCACTAACGCCTAAACAATCTGAAGATCGGCTTAGAAATGTATTTGACGAAGCAGCTCCATCTAATTTGTACATCGAATTCAAAATAGATCACACTCATTCACACCTCCATACTCTGGGGAGGAAAGGTAATGAAATTGGCTAGAGAAAAATTCCCCCAGCTGGATGGTCCTCTGCCGACTGAGTTGTGGCGCCAATCGTGAGAAAACGTCAGTTACAATAGATTCCCGATCAAAAATAAAAACTGATTAGTGCAGAAAAATTTCAAGGCGGCACTTCAAATTTGGTTTGGAATCGTTATTTGTGATGAATCTTGGATGCATTATGATCCTGAAAAGGAAAGTCCGTCGACCCAATGGGTCCTTCAAATAGAACAAAAGTCATTGACAAACAAGCCATATTACTAGTACCGTTGTACAAATTCTAACTACCGCAAATGTTTGAAAAATCGGCGGAAAACGCCAAAAAGGAAAAATAACTGTTTACACAATGACAACGCATCGTCGCTTACAGCAAAGAAAGTAAAGTGCCTGAAATCGCTTTTTCATCAGATGAAACAGTAGAGCATTATAAAACCCTGATTTCAGAAGTGCCTCAGGAAGAGTGGAATCATTGCTGCTTTAAGGATTGCTTTCATAAAAAGGGAAAATAATATTGATCTTAAATGGTAGTATTTTGAAAAAGAATAAAATCAATTCAAAATCTTCTCGGGCTTCTAGCCAGGTAAAAACTTGGCTTGACACCAACGTTTCGAAGAAGTGCATCTTCCTCGTCTTCAGTTCACCCTGAAGACGAAGATGCACTTCTTCGAAACGTTGGTGTCAAGCCAAGTTTTTACCTGGCTAGAAGCCCAAGAAGATTTTGAATTAACACGTCGCCAGGAAAGCTTTAGTTCTTATTTTAAGAATAAAATCATTTAAAACATTCGAAGTCAATCCTTGCTTGATTTTCTAAAAAAAAAATCAGTTTCGCCCTCCTTGTCAACCTTTACAGTTGGCCGTAAATGTAGAGAGAGGAGATATTTTTAGGAATGGTATAGAAGACGATTTTACGGGATTTTAGGTAGATTCTAAGTGTTTTAGATTTTCAACGTGTGCATGATATAGCATTCAATTTTGTAGTATTATTCTGTAGCCGAAGATTACAAAATGAATGTACCGACTTGATTGATACACGCTGCTTGTTTGCGTATGTATGTCCATTCTTCATTACAATCAATTCACAGGCCTTCAACAAAATATGTGGTGTATGGCTTTAAAATTTGATTGCACCATTAGTAAGCAACAGTAATTCGGCGCGAGCATTCAGTAATGGACGATGTTAATTAATTCAATATTCGCGGTATATGGCTTCATCATATGCCTCTGTCACATTTTTGTTGGTGTTTTGTCTGTAGTTGACGTTGTGAAGCTTAAAATGTGGACTAGAAATCTGTATATAGCCTAGAAAATGGTGTTCTTGTTTTAATACAAGTTTATTTTGCTAAGTGGAATAATGTCAGCATCACAAAAAGAAGCAGTACTGCCGGGTTTTGAAGGTTCTTATAAATCTTAATTCCTATTTATTTTATTACGCTTTGATGGACGACAGATTTCAAGAGATTGGTAAATATGTAGCTCAAAAATGATTCCCCAATTTCCTTGGTAGTTACGGCTCGGAACTGCTACTGCCGAATTTTCTCTTAGTGGGCGATGACGCGTTTATCATACGTTTTTGTGGTCTGTTGCAGCAGAGATGGGAGGTCCTTGATTTTGAATGAACGGCCTTGTTCGCTTGTGAGCTACTTCGTGGGTTGGATCACGTAAACGAATGCCAGAAGTAGGTCCTGCGATTCTGGAGATAACGAACTGATGCCCTAATTACTGTTCTTGGCATGTGGTGCACGTGACTTATTGAAGAGGCTTCTACTTCCAGTTTAAAATCTGCGTCGTGTTGCTTGAACAACGTGACCACATTCAAAGTTAAACTTTAATAAGTAACCTCTAGCCACATTTTAATATACCTTTATAAACACCACACAAGAAAGAAAGCAAGGTGTGAGAACGAAGCTATGCCTTTCAGGAGTTACTATCACCACCCAAATAGGGGCGGGGGATGAGGTGACATCAGCTGCCCATTTAAATGTTTGTTCAATGGCAACCAACAGTTATTATGAGAGACAGATGCACTTCTACTCCACGTGGAGTTGGTTTCAGCTTCCGTTTCAAAGCCGTTACTGTCGCACAGAAAATAGGACAGTGTTTATCCAATGGCGGTCTTGTAACCAATGGTAGCGTACAAGTTATGCAGACAGTTGCCTTTAAACTCCACGGAAGTAGATGAAGTGACTGTGCATTTACCGTTTTCTTCTCTGTTCGCCTTATCAGTCAGCAAACAAAACGTACGTTAACGCAGGTAATGCCCCAACTATAAGCACACAAAACAATTGCATGTTTCCAGGCATCTGGTGGATTAAAAAAGCATGAAAATGTATGGGGAAAAAATTAAATTGTGTTTCTTAACGCCGCTCTCACTTATCAGGATATCAGCGCCGGAATTTCGACTCGCAGCTAGTAAATATACTGGCATGGAGCAGTCGCTCTTAAACACACTTAAAAACCATCGGTCTGGACTGAGTTTGAACCTGCGACCTTGGGAACTACACTGGGTGCAACTGAGTGTACGTGTTTTGTTGCGTCTCTGGTCAAAGTAATGACAACTGCTGGTGCCTGTCAGTTATCGTACACTACTATGTATATTATACCCAAAGATAGCGTGAGGATGCCTTTGAGAAGCAGTTGCTAAGCTTGCCCCGCTGGTATGCATCTTTCCTAATTTCTGTTCCTTTACCCGATTGTTTAATTATTTTTGAATGGCGATATATGTTCAAGCCCACTTCAGTGCAACCTCAGATGGAAGAAGTGTAATAGTGCTTTCGTTGACCTGAGGGGCAGGTTTAAGACGAAGGATCCTCCCCTCTATTTGCTGACAACTTAAACATATTTGGCAGGCATGAACCCTGTTACGTAATATAGTTGCTTCAAAGTGTTGCGAATCTGTAAATTTGACAAATTCTCTTAGACCTAGAATAGGTGATTATGTTGAATAAGGGATTATTTTGTACTGCACAACCTATTCCACGACAGCAGCCAATGAGAGCCTGAAAGGTTCACGTGGCAAAGTTATATAGAACAGACCTTGGGTGATTTGCGCCATGTTAACAACCATCTTTTATCATATTCTACAGTGTTCTTTTGCAACAGTTTTTATTTTAAATATATTCCTGCAAAAGTATTAAATTTCTTTATGCGATACATTTAGTGCTGTACAAAAATGTTTATCCTTAATTGCAACCAGAGCTGTATGTTACTTTGTATCCCCTGCGTGTTTTCAACACATAATGTACTACTCCTCCCTGCCGACCCTGCCACTTCGTCTGCTCATGAGGTGTAAAATGAGTAATACACCAGTAAGTAATCACGCAACTTTTTAATTTATGTATTCCGCCCAATTAGAAATCTTATTATTTTAATCATTTTTATATATGCATAAATTGACTTTTTTAAACTAAGTTCATAAACATGTTTACAAACGTCTGTCAAAATTTCGTTACTAATTGTGAATTTCTTGTGGAAATACTACAATATCAACTTGGTCGATAATGATTGATTAGGGTTCGAACCTTTATACAGACATCGCAGAGGAAAGCGGTAGCAAGGTGCTTACGACGTGTGCATAGTATTACGTCATTGCGTGAATATACTTGCATGTATTCTCAGAAAAATACAACTGGGCTGAATGCCTGCTATGTTGACTAGTTCCATAACACTGAATGCGCCCAAAATTTTCAAATATTACCGGCGCGACTATAATTACCTTCTATTTTCCGTTTACTGTTGCTTTGAGTCGTAGTGTTAAATGTCCAATCCGGTATTTTTCTTTATGACAGGGGAAACCACGAAAAATATCCCAGTCAGACTGATCAGCCCAGGAAATTTAAATCCAGGGCAGAGACGTTACCGCGGGAGCTAACCGCTCGGTTCAGTACATTTTTTTTTTTTTTTTCTTCGCATAACGTCCTTTAACTTGATTTAGTTATATCGGACAATGAATGAAATCAGTGAGTAATGGTCAAATTATCTCGGGGTCCATGGACCTTAAAGCTATTGGATAAGGAAAACCCCCGAAAAAAATCTTATCTGGGTAACGCATCTTAAGCGAGAAATGCACTTTTTGCTGTCAGTAAATAGGATTAATAATAAAGACTATCCGGAAAAAAAATCGTATTCGGTTAACTCACCTTAAGCGAGAAATGTAATTCTCGATATAGATTTTTTTGGTGGAATGCAATAGCTTCTCAATACTCTAAGAACATAGCTCGTGTAGAGAAAATAAAAATGTAAATTCCATTAAAAGACAGTTGTGGTTTTTTTATGCTTCAAAATGGTCAAATGGCTATTCGTTGTTTTAAACAAGCATGGAACTTCACAGTTGGCTATCGCTTTGCCTGCAGTGTACGAATACATAAGGAAATAAAATTAACATTCTGTGAGTAGATGTCGTAAGATACGATTCGTAAATGATGTGGATAAAACGATGCTCAAATGAGTCACTGGAGCTTAAAGCTACTTGGCGTTCATCTTTACAGATTAAGGGAAAACCCCTTACTTGGGTAGAACCCTAACCGAGATACGAACTTGGGATTTCCTGAACGTGAGACACACACGCACAGATGGGCAATAACGTGTAAAAATCTGGTGTTTTTCATTCTCATGAATTTCTCTACGCCTCTGTAACAAATTGCTGTTAAAAAGCTTCTCCTTATATCTATTTCATGCTAATCGAGATAAACATTAGCAATAATACTTTCTTGTAAGTAGAAGGGAAATACTAGGCTAAAGCGATGTGAAATCTTTTAAAACATGGTTGTTATGTGATTGAAATGTCTTTGTTATTAAGGCCAGGAGTTGACAAATTCCCGTGTAAGAAAAGTTCAAGTATTTTAAAGCTGAAACCAATAACAAGGAAAAACTCAAAAATGGTCAACTTCACCAAAAAATGTATGACATAAATTGTTTGTTTTAACGAGATCTACATTTTTTTGTGTAGTAAGTCTCTCCAGCAAAATTCATCGCAATAAAGAGGTCTTCGCAGGCAATTCCATGAAAATTCAAGATATACATTTTATTTGTCGTATAAATATCTTTAATATACGCTATTCTAATCAAAATTGTTAGAGCTATTTTTAAGAAAATAGAAATTTTCTAAAATGTTCCATGTAAAGGGTAGTTTGGGGTGGAAGGATTTTCCTCAAAATCTTCGTGTCGCATACTTGGAAGAAGCTAAACTTAGTATTTTACGTCCTCTTTTTAGGATAGTGTTCACACACACTATGGGCCTTTTTCTAAAAATGTGTTTATACTGGGGACTCTAAAACGTGCATTTCCTGTGAAATCTCAGTAATGAATTTTTGGGTGAAACGCAACGACCTCTCTATACTCAATGTGTTTACTACGTGTAGAGAAAGTAAAATGTGTGTTTAAGATTTATGTCGATTATCAAGAAGACCACATTCAGCAGGTTGCGAGTTCGAATCTCACTTAGGGTGAGTTACCCGAATAAGGTTTTCTTGTTTTCCCTTATCCTGAGAAGGCGATTCTCGAGTAACTTCCATGAACCCCGACATCATTTGAGCATCATTTCATCAATCGTCCAGGTTAAAGATCGTTAAGCTATAAAAAAGAAGACGAGAGGGAAGTGTCGTAAGAACATTTTGTGGAAGAATGAATAAAGAGGCATACAAACGCAACACACGAGATTTAAGACAGAATTGGTGGAATGAGTGAAGAAGAAATGTTGAAGTCCAGGTGTGTAGCGACTGCTTCTAGGAATGGACTATTTGTGTCAGGTTGTCCCACATGTGACAGCCAAGTGGTGACCTCGTTTCCGTTTATAAATGAACTAACTTCTCCCCCGTGTAACATTAGCCATGTCACCCCGTTGCTCATATCAGGTGACATTCTGTTAGTGCCGTTACGATCCGCGCGCGCGAGCGAGCACTATGGGGCCAGGGACACGCGAGGGTTTTGCAACACGCATCTCGCAGCCTGGCACAGGTCGCTTTAAGCCCCATTCACAATGAACACTAAGCACAAACACAACGTTCACCTGACTTTCTTTACATCTGTAACAAATTATGCTTAAAACTTTTATTCCTGTATCTATTTTATGCTAATCGAGATAAACATTAGCAGAAATGCTCTTATTACTTGTTTTTTTGTAAGTAGAGAAGAAATAAAGGAACACGTTAGGCTAAAGCGATCGTCAAATCTTTAAAAAGCTGGTTGCTATGTGATTAAAATTAGTTTCTTTGCATGACCAGGAGTTGAGATTTCCCGTATGAGGAAAGTTTTTAAGTATTTCAAAACTGAAACCAATAAGGAATATCTCGGAAATGGTAAACTTCACGGGGGGAAAATATATATATATATATATATATATATATATATATATATATATATATATAATGTAACGAGAATTACATTTTTTGTGCAGTAAGTTTTTGGTGTGTGTCTTATACCTACCGATTATGCAAAAGTCGTCCAGAACGAAGATGTCTTCAGAGGCTATCCCCAGAACATTCAAGATCTACACTGTCATGTAAATATATTTAATATATTGTATTTTTAATCAAAATTGTCAGTCATTTTTGAGAAATGAACATTTTTGAAATTTTTCCCTTGTAAAGTGTAGTTTGGGGTGCGGGATTTTCCCAAAAAAAAAAAAAATCCTGCGCATTCTTGGAAGAAGCTTTACTTGAATACCAAGTTTGGTATTTTTCCGACGTTTCGTTTTTGAGAAAGAATTGAGATTTTCCGTTATAAGTGACCGTTTGTTAGATATTCCTTGTTATTGGTTTCAATTTTAAACTTTAAATTTTCTCAAATGGGAAGTGAAGTTCCGATTCATCTCTCTTGTATTACTGCACCCCATGCAAAGCGAACCAAATTTCAGCTGCTTTTAAGATATGATTATCGATTTAGCCTAGTATATTCGCTTATGTCCCTTCCATTTACAAGCGAGCAAGTGATTAGCATGTCGTTGATAAGAAAATAAACTTTTGTAAGGAAAGTTGTTTGTGTAGCAGCTAGCTAGAGAAAGTCGTGTGAATGGAACACATCAGAGTTTTTCTCTTTCGTTTAACCTCCAGTTCTTCCTCGGATGTCTGGGCTTTGGTGTTCAAGGCTAATCTGACTAAGCAAGTGTTCAGACCTCGATTGTTATGTCAGTTTATTATTATTGTTGTTGTTGTTGTTGTTGTTGTCTGATGTCATTGTTGGATAGCTGCTAATTGGTAAACTAATTTGCCGTTATAATTGTTATATAGTATATAATTATAGCGTTGCCCAGGATGCACCACGTGGAGGTGAGTTTATCATTTGCAGCATACGTATCACTTGGTTATAATCACGTAGCTTTTGAAGGTGAAGCAGAAGCCATCCGCTTTGCCCTAAACCAACTCCTTCTGTAAAGTTATTATACTGTCAGACTCCCAGGTTGCAAACTAACACCTGCATCCACCAATAAAATCATGTCAAAACCCTCTTGAATCACCAAAAAAGAGTTGTCATTCACTGGATACCAGCTCATTGTGGTATTGGAAACAACCCAAATCTTTCCACCACCAAGGAAAATGTCTCCTACAATATCATGAAATTAGTTATTGGCTCTAAAATTAAAAATAGTTAAGGTAAAAGGCAAATTATCAGAATGGCCGCATAATGAAGCTGTGGCTAATTTTCGAATGGCTACGAGGCATGATTATTTGGCCAGCCACTTCTATCAAGTTGGGATTTAACAACCCTTCCTGCCTCCTATGTAAGTAGACTGTAGATAGGGGCTCTGACCATCTTCATCGGTGTTCTGCCCTGGGATGCCTGAGGTGCTTCAACTACCACCAACCCAATTGTGCATTTTTGTTGTTGTTCATGGCCAACGAATTGTATATTTAAGTGCCTCTGTATTGATAAAAAATCTGATGTGTATCATTCACGTGACTTTCTCTACATCTCTGCAACAAATTGTTAAAAAGCTTGTTCTACCTCTTCTTTCATGCTAATCAAGAAAAAATTAACAGAAATTGTATTTTTACTTGCTTCCTTATAATTAGGAGGGAAATAAGGAGTTGACAAAGTCCCGTACGAGAAAATTATAAGTGTAATAAAGCTGAAACCATTAACAAGAAATATCTCAAAAACGGTCAACTCTACGACAAAAATGTTATGACATAAATTGTGTGTTTTAACGAGCTCTACAAGTTTTGTATAGTAAGTTTTTTTTTTTTTTAATCTCTTGCGGTTTACCAGTTATTTCAAATTCCTCAAAATTAATTTAGAATAAAGATGTCTTCAGAAGCTATTCCCAGAAAACTTGAAATATATTTTGTTTGTCATGTAAATATCTTTAATATATGATGATTTAATCGTTAGGGTCATTTTTGAGAAAATCCAAAATGTGTCCATGTAAAGGGTAGTTGGAGTGGGGGTTTTTCTTGAAAATCTTCGTGTTGCACCCTTGGAAGATACCAAACTGAAATACCAAGTTTGTTATTTAACGGTCTTTTAGTTTTTGAGCTATGCTGTCCAGAGACACATACGGACCAAAACATATATTTGCGATGAAATCTCGGTATCGAATTTATGGGTGCAATATAATACCTTCTCTATACACAATGTACATAGTATGTGTAGAGAAAGTAAAGAAATGATTGCCCGATGAATAGCGTTGTTTTGACTGGATTCGCAGTGATGCAATGCCGGGTTTAGTATGAAAAATCTCGTGACGAAGCCTCTTTTTTACTGCAAATGAGGATAGCGCGCTTTGTATGGTAGTTTCCCGTAAATGGAGTACTTGCTCAACCAGTATTGAGAGCTCACCAATCTACGTAGAAACTTGAATGGATGCAGTAGATAAAAGTTATTTGTTTTGTTTAGTTACGTAAAACCATTTTAGGAACATTATTGCGAGTATGGGTACCTTTAACAGAAGAGCGAAAATCTTTCTGCATTAAATTGTAATGGTCCCCCACGTATTTGATTAATGACGTTCTTGTGCATATATAACTATGGGAAATGGGATGGGTTTTTATCTTCCCATCGTTTTAAAACGTTGAATGGTGTCGGCGGTCATCAACTTGTTTAACTAAGTATTTCATTGTACATAGTGTATAGAGAAGATATTGTATTACACCCAAAAATGCCATACCGAGATTTCACCTGAAATACATGTTTTGGAGTCCCCTTAGCCCGAAAAAAAACATTTTTATGAAAAGGTCAGTGTGTGTCTGTGGATAGCATAGCTTAAAAACGAAAAGACCGTTAAATCCCGAACTTGGTATTTAGGTTTAGGATGCGTCACGAAGATTTTTAAGAAAATCCCTCCATCACAAATACCCTTTGTTGAGCACTTTATTCTGGTTGATTTTTGCATAACGGTTAAACCGTAAGAGATAAAAAAAAAAGTTCACTGCACGAACAATGTAATCTCGTTAAAACACAATTTATGGCATATGCATTTTTGTTGTAGGGTTGATCGTTTCCAAGATATTCCTTGTTATTGGTTTCAGTTTTAAAATACTTTTCTCAGATAGGAAGTGTTCGTTTTTCTTGTGCTACTACTGACCAAGCAAACAAGTCAATTTAAATGACAATCGCCTAACGATAGCTTTTAAAACATGTGACTATCGCTTTAGTATAGTGTATTCCTTTAGTCCCCTTCTACTTATAAGGAACTAAGTAACAAGTATACTGAGTTAATTCTTATCTTGACTAGCATGGTGTAGAAAAAAAGATGAATCTTCTGTTAAACGTGACAAGGGCGCTGCAGAATCTCGAAGCAGCAACATAACTGTGCTGGGCCAGCAGGTTAATGTGCACGAGAGGATTTTTTCGGGCCGGATGCTAGCCGATGACTCAGACAGCACAGCAACTGAGGGCGGCAGATGATGGTAGGCGGGTGGGGCAAGGCGAAAGCCAGACGACCTTGCGCGCCCACGTGCCCTATCTATCGCACCATTCAAACTTCACCAGCCCATTTAAATCAGACTCCATATGAGAGAAGGTATTGTAATGTACTCAAAAATTAGATTTCACCGGAAATACATGTTTAAGAGCACCGTTGAATCCAAGAAGTATTTTTGGGGAAAGGTCCGTGTGTGTGTGTCTCAAAAACGAAAAGTCCATTAAGTACCAAACTTGGTATTTAAGTTCTGTATCGTCCAAGGATGCGACACAAAGATTTTCAAGAAAATCCCACCCCCAACTGCTCTTTACTTGGGACATTTTTGATTTTCTCAAAAATGACTAACGATTTTGATTAAAATATCTATGTATAAGATATTTTTATGACAAACTAAATGTATAGCTTGAATTATCTGGGAATAGCCTCTGAAGACCTCTTCATTCTGGATGGTTTTTGTATAACTGACGATCCATATGAGATATACAAAAACTTACCACACAAAAAAATGTGGATCTCATTAAAACACTCAATTTACCATATACCTTCTTTTTAGAGTTAACCGTTTTCGACATATTCTGGATTATTGGTATCAATTTTAAGGCACTTTTCGAACGGAAAGATATCTTTCTCCTCGCTTCTCCTTTGTTTACTCCTGGCAATAAAAAAAGAATAGAATTTCAATCGTTTCACATAGCGACAGACTGTTTTGACTATCACTTTTAGCCTGTGCAATCGCTAATTTCACTTCTACGTACAAGGAAACAAGTAATAAGACCATTTCTGCTTATGATTAGCATGATGTAGATAACAGATTAATCTTTTTAATAAATCGTTTGTTTGCGGAACTGCTAGAGAAAGTCATGTGAATGGAACACATCAGATTTTTTTATTTATTTTTGTAGGTGTTATGTAGTCAATATAAATGGTTTCAAATTATACATTACATGCATTTTTTGTTTAATTGGTTTGTGTTGAAATAATCTGTTGTGCTACACTCACATGACTTTCTCTAGTTCTGAAACAAACTTCTTACAAGAGAGGGAACTAAAGGAATGCAATAGGCTAAAGCGATGTGCAAATGTTTTAAAAGCCATCGTTATGCGAATGTCATTACAAATCCTTTTTTGCTTGACCAGGAGTAGAGCAGCAAAGCGGGCACTTCCTGTCTGAAAAATGTATAAGTGTTTTAAAATTGAAACCAATAACAAGGCATATCATGGAAACGGTCAACTATACACGTGCATATAACATAAATTGTGTGTTTTAACGAGATCTACATTTTTGTGTAGTAAGTTTTTGTCTATCTCTTACGGTTAGGAAAGAACGAACAGTTTTTCAGAAGCTATTTCCCGAAATTCAAGGTATACATTTTATTTGTCATGTAAATATCATTAATCTAGGGTATTTTAATCAAAATCGTTAGAACCGCTTTTCAGAAAACAAAAATTTCAAAAAAAAGGTCCATGTTAGTTTAGTTTAGCTGGAGGGATTTTTTATATATAAAATTGACTTTCTTTTTTTTTTCTTTTCTTTATTCATTTATTTTTTATATTTCCGATGAAATCTCGGTATCGATTTTTATGGTTTCTCTATTCATTATGTATATAGTACATGTACTGAAAGCAAAAGAATTGTGCAGACTTAAAATATACAAAATTAAATTTTTTTGGAAACGTTTGATGCTACGAGAAAGATTTTTGACGCAAATTATAGATTTTTAATAACCCCGACTCCGTCCCCCCCCCCCTATAGTAAATTGTCTATCTAATTGTTCCTGAGAATAAAGACTCTTTCACAGGAAATTACAGATATGTATTACCACTGAAATATCGTATTCATAGTTATTAAACTCCAAATCGTGCAGTTTTTGCTGCCATGTTTTCGGGAATCTTGGTTTTACTCTAAAGCAAGTTTTATCCACCATCCCCTTTGCATAGTTCATATTAACAAAGGGGTCACAGCGGGACTTTACGTAAAACTAATGGGGTTATAAACTCCTTGACTGTTTAATTTACAGAGTGACTTTAGGAATCACGTTCACACATGTAGGTTTTGCGGAGGGCAGGGAATGATTCTAATTGAAGAGAAATTCTCCCGCCCCAGCCAGAAATCGAGCGCGGAATACTGGCCACTCTAAAGCAAGCAGGACATTTCGTGTTTGTGATTAATTATTAAATTATCAGAAGATAACATACAATTCAAATCAAGGAATACATTTGCTTCGTCAAGGTCAGCTTTACGTGGTGAGAAGTTAGCGGAATCAATGCTTGATTTGTAGACCTTCAATTGTTCCACTAGGTTGCTGAAGTTAATTGCCATGAAACCTTCAGTTGTATTATACCTACAGAATTCGGCAGAGGATCGATGTCGAAACCTACTCTCAAGGTGATTGGCTCACCCTTGGAACTTCTTGGAAGGAAAGCGCATGGCATTTCCTGTGAGCGAAAATATTTGGAAAGGCGTCGCCTTGTCAGAATATGCTAAACGAAATGGCCACATCGCTCAGTGTTTATGTAATATCGTATTCTAATTTAACAGTTAAAATAATTACAGCTTAGATAAATCTTGTGTTACATTCACATGGCTTATTCTACCCTCTTATTATTAATTATTATTGGGTATAAAATGATGGTTACGAATGCCTATTTTTCAATGTCATTTTAATTGAGATAAATCTATGCAAAAATAGCAACATAAACATGTCATTATAGATATGAAAGGAATAGCGATTTGTCAAATGTTTAGGAACTGGTGCTATATGCTGGCCTTAAAATTCCTTTTCCGTGAATCCTGAGTAGCGAAAGGACTTGAAATGAATCATTAAAATATTGAACAATTCGAATCTTTAGTGAATATCTTGGAGATGGCTTAGGTCGCAAAAAGGTTATTTTAAATAAATGGCATATATATATATATATACGTGTATATACGTGTTTTATGTAGTACGTTTTCGTCGTACGTATACCGTTATACAAGATTGTACATAATCCCTTCCCGGATGAAAACTTCACGGGTTTATTCTCAGAAAGTTCAAGATATACATTTTATTTGTCATAGAAGTATGTAATGTTATTTTTATCAAGTCACAAGAATCTTCTATGTGAAAGATGATTTTAGACATATGCTATTTAACCGACTTTTTGTATTCAGGGTGTATTTCGGGTGAAATCTTGATATAGAATTTTTGGATGAAAAGCAACAGTTCTGTAGTTACCATAGGTAAGAAGTAGAGAAAATAAAAATACAACAGGCTGTAGAGACACAAAATTCTAAGAATTTTATACTACTCATCATTGCCTGAAACATCTGAGTAGATTTGTAAATAGGTGTAAACAACGATCTAGATTTGTGCACCAGAATATGCAAAAACTTAAATGTGTTTGTCATAGTGTTTCCTACGAATTGTTACAATAGATACCTAATGAAAAGTGTAGTAGCATTCAAAATATCAGATACTCCTCTTTCTTGGACAAGAATGGGGAAACGTAAGATGTGAAGTGCAGATCAAGAAACTCGTCATATATCACGTTATGAAATAGTAAACACTTAATTCACTGTTTTGTTTAATAGTCAAAAAACTTAAAAAAAAAAAAATTGTAACTTGTTCACAGAGTGAAGCTGGTCTACAAATCTACGAGGTTTTGCTTAAAAGAAAATGCCACGATGTCCAATATTTTGCATGATGTGGTTAACATCTGAATCATAGGTTGTCGGTTACGTAACCTTTGACAGCTCCGTGTTCACCTCATTGGAGTTTGCTGCAGTAAAAATTCAGGTTAATTGGCCATAAAGTGCATTGAGGTGTATTGGTGACCGCATGGTCATATAAAACTTATTCCTTGATTAAAGGGTCGCTCCGCCAAGCGTGAAGGAGTTTCATATCAGTTTGCACGAAGTTTTTTAATTTCTTCTCCTATCATTCTGTGTTTTCACCAGTACACGCGTTTGAAGTAATATGCATCCTAGGGTTTTTACTGCAGTGTCTCCTTTACAGTTGACAAACAGGTGAGCAGCGAAGCAAATAATATGAGCGTGTGGTTTGAAATGACGCGGAAGAGCATTCAGGGTAATTAGAGCGATCAAGGTCGGCACGGATTTACCTACCACCAGGTTGCGACTTGAGAGCTTTAAGAAAATATGTGAAGTGCTGTTTATTGGACCCTGGGATCTGTCAAATCGATTTATATATAGCTAATAGTTATTGCCATCTTTGAGCGTCTATAAAAATAAACAATTAGCTGTCTTCCCGTTGCATTTCAAGACCGTACAATACATCTGTTTCTTATCATACTGTTTTATAAATAACGTTTTTCTAAAACTACATTTTTACACATGCAAAATGTTCTACGCACCTCAATGTTTGTTTAAATACAACTAATACGTCCGAGAATGTTCAGAAGTATCTACCGTAATATTAAAAATGACTAAGTTATCTTAACACCGATAGTGAATTTCAAAATTATTAACTTAAGAGATTCCAATTTCTAACGTTTTTAAAAAATATAAAATTCAGTAATCAAAGTCACTGAAATGTCACCATTTAAAGTTTTTGTGAGTGGTTCAAAGCTCCAATAATAGAAAATGTCAACTAATTTGCAAAATTTTGAGGCAACCTATTTACATAATAACATTTATGAAATTATTTATTCCTTGCGAAGTGTTTCTCCAATTTGAATGAAAGTTGGTATTCATGTTAACATAATAGTAATGCAATCACTCAAGCTATTTTATAATCTATACAGAAATTTCAGTCGCAGTGCCCTTTAAATATATTGTAATTGTCCAGAAACATGACAAACACTTCCCGGATTAATGACGTGTTGTATTCCCAGCCTTGTTTATTGCAATCCTCACAGTATTACAAAACTTAGAATGTCATAAATGTCATGGCAAACATTTCATTTGTGAAAGATAATTATATTACATCACAAGGTTAGGAATTTTGTACCTTGGATTCAAGGCACAATCGTAGCATTCAAGAGTGCCTCAACACTTTCGGATCTCTGTTCATCCGAAACTATTTTATCCCCACATACATTTATAGTGGCACGTAGAAGAAGGTATCTAGTGATAGTGAAATAAATTTCATAAATACGAGGGCCAATCAGAAAGTGACAAACGATTTGGTATAACTAAATTATAGCGAAAGTTATCAACACCGAACTTTAGTTCCAAAATTACAGTACCTTATTCTATTTATCAACGCTATCTCCATTCTGTCAAGACATTTGTTGTCACAGGATACCAGTTTTTTTTTAACGCAAAAAAATGTTCAGCCAATCTAATTTTTAGGCAAATAATGCAAGTGTATGGTGATAATGCAATGAACGAATCTTCAGTGAGGAAATAGTGCATAATTTACGAGTAATCAAGGATGAAGCAGTGTGTACGCTCAAGACTGGAGTGGAAGTTCATCAATCGTTATGGAGGAGTTGAAAGCAAATGTTGATAAAAGAATTCAGAAAAACCGGTGTTTCACTTTGGACACCGTACATGACTTTTTGAATGGAAAACATTTCCCAACCGATGAAGACCTCAAAGTGACAGTGACATCTTGGCTCAGATCTTTAGCGGCGGAAGAGTATAACATCTGCATTGAAAAACCGTGACAATAAATATCATGATAGTAAATAGATTACGTTGATAAGTAGAGCAATGTACTGTACTTTGTAAGTGAAGTTTTGTGTTGATAAAGTTGTGTTTCGCTATTGTTTAGTTATGCCAAATCGTCTTATCACTTTCTAGATGGCGCTCATAGGATGGAAATGATTGCAAATTATGCAGGTGAGAAAATAAATTTCTGAGTTGTTTTTTTTTTTGGGGGGGGGGGGAGTATATTAGGATTCCAAAACATGAATTACTTTGATGTTTTAGCAGCCCTAGATCTTTTGTCAAGACTTCCCGAAGTGACTGTAGAAAATGCGTATTAATAAAGACTCTTGATTTACTGAAAGAGTAACGCAATCTTCAGGTCACACCTCGTGACATTCCGTCCTCAGACACTGGTGTGTTTCGCTCTAAATACTTTTGGAAGAAACTATCACATATCACGACTGTGGTCTAGCTTGTCAACCTCAGCGACGTTCATTAGTCCGGGTGCAGACAGGTTCAAGCATTCGTAACTCTAAATTCTTTCCTTTCATAAAGACATGACGATAAGATAATGTTTTGCAATTTTCACCTGTACCTAAAGCCAGATTTTGTCCAGATGGTCAGATAGAACAGTTCGTAAATAAGCACAGCTGTGAGGTAGCGCGTAAGTTCAATAGTTCAAATGCTTTAACTTAAATTCTATTTGACCGAGCAAAATAGTTTTTTTGTTTTTTTATTTAAACTGTAATAAAATTTTGGGTGTGTATATTTATCTATTACATATATTTGGGTGTAAGGGGGAGGAACGTCTACAATACTCATTGTCTATCCGTTCTATGTGCTTCTAAGCACATTTGTATTACTCCGTGCCCACGTGCTCAAACGTATCTGACACGGCATCTTCGCCTATGTGTTAAGCCATATTACGTTCAAAACAAGTTAAATGAACAAGAATTGCATACTAGTGGGTTTCGCTTCAGTAAGTAAAATTTTCCTATTAAATTATGTTGAAAAATAAATCAAGACCATATCAAAGTTAATATGTTCAAACGAAGAGTGATTTTAAAGCACTTCTGTGCTTACATTAGTCAGATTCAGAGCCGTCATGCTGCAACTCCCAGGTCGGGATCTGAGGATGACCCTGAAGTATCTTCACCTAAGTTCCTCACTAAACTATCGACAACAGTATCGATGAGACAGCTTTTCTTCTTCCTTGTGATGTCAGCCTGCCACATTTCCGCCGTCTCCTGAGCCAATGCGTCGTCTAAAAGCTGACGCACCTCTTATTGTTTCCAAAGCGCAATATCATCCCTGTCTACAATTATGTTGATATTGTTTCGTTTCACAAACGTAAAAGTAATGTACGGAAGCTCATGCATTTAAAATCTGGCAAATCTGGGTCGCGTTTACAGCATTTAGCGTGTTGTTTATTGCAGGTGGCTCATTGCACTTATGCACATCCACCAGCTCTATAATGAGAGAATTCTGTAATTCATGCTTCCGAAATTTATTTAAGAACTGAGAAATTTCAAAAGATTTCCGCGAATAGTTGCATTAACCAGGATCAAACAGTAAGGCAAATATGGGAACGCTTACATTGGCATGGTCTGAATCCTTATCCAAGGATATTATACTAACTGTAATGTAACATTGAAATGCTCAGCAAATTACGTTTGTGACATGGTTCTGTCTGTCGTTGATGTGATCTCTGTTTAGCATTCGTTGTAAGATTTTACAGAAAACTTAGGTTTAAAACCGCGCGCTGTTGTGTGCTGAAGAGGCTTTGAGGGGATCTTCGCAACTAGCCAGATTTTCCTCTAACTTCACAGCGGATTTAATAAATGAACACTTTTCTCGTGTACACAGTAAAGAAATCAAGTAAGCCAGGAAATGCTTAGGTATGCCTATTTATATTGTTTATGCAAACGGAATGTTTGGTTGACGTTATTTTTCGAGTGTTTCGTGTCGAAGGACATGTGATGAGTGTCTTTGCGTGATAAAACATTGCTTTATTCGCCGTAATGGACGCTGGTCGGTCGCGTGACATTACACCCCTTTCTCGGCCTTTCTGCCGACCTAGTGATCCCAATCGATGCCATTTATTTATTTAAAGAAAAACATTTTGTTGAGTCATAGGCATTCTCACATTCCCATAATAAATTTACGTAAACCTATTTCCACAAAGGGGTCGATGTTACGACACGCAAGTCTGGTCCGAGAGTAGTAATTGCAACCTGGAATGGCTCCATATTACACTTCATGCTGCTTGACGCCAAATAACTGAGTGTTCATTATTAGTGCTGCCAATTTAATCGTAGGGTAGACATAATTAAAACGTCCTTAATGAGTTCAAAATGTTAAAAAGGGAAGAAACCGGAAGAACTGGTCACACTCGTTGGTGCGCAAGTGAAGGAACATGCATTTCAGCAGTTTCAAATCTTGTGACCACATTTTGGCTGATGAAATAATACAATCGTATCATCCAAAATATTGTCGTTTTTGGAGTATGCTACCCATGAACAAATTCAGCAAATGTAAACATCCTCAGTTACTTTAGCCTCCGAAATACGGGGGGATGGTTGCAAGATTAATATGTTATAACTACAGACCAAACATTTTCTATGTAAAGGATATAACTCTCGTAAGCTGAAGAGATTTTCGGGATTAACATTTTGGTACTTCATGTAGAGCGCATCTACCTACTGGGTCTTGTAAACAGTTCCCCTGAAGATTTTATTGCAGGGTACAACATAATAATGACAAATTAATTTCCATCGTCCATGTAACAACTTTCCAAGAAAAACCTTTTCCAAAAATAAAATTGAGTGTAAAATGCCTCACATTATGATAATTTTTAAAGTTTAAGCTGTAAAATGTTGCATGTTATTCCTCTGATATAGTTCTTTGCAACGTTGAGGCTTTTCCTGGGGGGGGGGAGCCAATCTTGTATTGGGTAAATTATTAAAATCATCAATCCAAAAGCATATTTTTCAGTAAGAAAGTGCTATTTCCAAATTTTTCATCAACCTTTAGAAAACGTACACTGAAAATCTGAATGAAATTTAACAAAAATTTCTTCAGAGAATGCATTTTAAAGTGACACATGTATAAAACAACTACATGAAAAATAGATTTTCAAACGATATGCGATATTTGTATTATGCATCTTCTTTTGTGATTTAGGATTAGCATGCTGGCCTATGGTTGCCAAGGTCGCGGGTTCAAACCCGCCAGAAGGCGATGGATTTTTTTTCGGGTGTAAAAATCCTAGCGTGGCTTTCTTCTGAAGGGGAGTAAAGCCGTTGGTCCCGTGTCCTAGATTAACGGCATGTTAAAGAACCTCAAGACTGATAAAGAGGCTTGTGAACGTCCATAAATAGTACACAATTTCTTTACATTTACCTACCTTTATTTAGACATTTCAATGATCAGAAATGCACAATTTTAATTGGATCCTGAATTTTATGCGTGACAGGTGAATGGGGTAAATTCCTGTGCGTGATTCAGATTTTTTTCAATACAGCATTTTCCTCCAAGTTCCAAAACGTTGTGCCCATAATAGGCAAATGGGGAGGGGGCTCTTCCGTAATTGTTTCATAAGATCTACAAGAAGCACATGTACAAATGATACACAAGGTATACATCTACTCTTTAAAAACTGCAGCAGTCAAATTAAGAAAGCGAACATTATAATTATTAATATGCACAAGGAACAAATTATATATCAGTTTACGTCTTCTGGCGTTTTTCTTTTTAGATTTTTTACTTTCTCTATATGAACTATGTACATAGTGTATAGAGAAGGTATTGCTTTGTACCCAAAAATTCGATACCGAGATTTCACCGGAAATACATGTTTTGAGACTCCCTGAATAAAAAAAAAAGCATTTTTAGAAAAATGTCCGTGTGTGTCTGTGGGTAGCATAGCTCAAAAACGAAAAGACCGTTAAAGCCCAAACTTGGTATTCAAGTTTGGTATCTTCAGAGGATGCAACACGAAGATTTTCAAGAACATCCCCCCCCCCACCCCAAACTACCCTTTACTTGGAAAAAGTTTTATTTTCTTGAAAATGGCCCTAACGATTTTGATTAAAATATCGTATATTAAAGATATTTACCTGACAAATAAAATGTATATCTTGAATTTTCTGGGAATAGCCCCTGAAGACTACTTTATTCTGGATGAATTTTACGGAATTGTGCATAACTGCTAAACAGTAAGAGATGGGGGGAAACTTACTACACAGAAAATGTAGCTCACGATAAAATACGTAATTTATGTCATATACATTTTTTTCGTAGAGTTGATCATTTTTAAGATATTCCTGGTTTTTCGTTTTTAGCTTTGAAAACCCCACTTTTCTCATACAGGAAGTTCTTAACTCTTGTCCATACAAACAAAGGGACTTCAGTTACATAGCAACCAGCTTTTGGCTATGATTTTAACCTATGGAACTCCCTCATTGCGCTTCTACTTACAAGGAAGCAAGTAATAAGACTATTTCTGCTAATTAGCATGAAGTAAATAGAAGCATGTGCTTTTTATCTACAATTTCTTGCAGAGATGTATAGAAAGTCATGTGAATGGAACGCATAAGATTTTTTAGTTTTTCGAAAGCTGCAATAATGTTTCAACTGTTTCATGTGTAATATTTACAAAATTGTTTTACATTCCTTTAGCAAAACAAAAGTGTTGGTATTATGCTTGAAGCTTCTGTGAAAATGCGTTTTGATCTGACGTAAAGAAAAATGTTTTAAGTGGAAGCAAAGGCTCCGGAGTCACTATATACCTCCTATTCAGATTTGACATCAGCTGTTGACTTGTGGTTTCTCAGCTTCATTTGAAAGAAGCATACTGCTGGTAGCGGATGAGGTTTTTATTTCTGGAAAATGAGCTTCTTGTCAGGCCACCATGTGATCCTTCCACAGTAGTAATAGTAATTGCGGTGTGTGGGAGTGAGGGGAAGCACAGCGAGCATCTCCCGGTCCCTATCGGGAATCGTTCCCTGATGACGTCATGTCTGGACGACTGGCTCCCCCACCAAAATACTGCGACTGGAGAGGGTGGGGGTTCCTCGCTAAATTGAGCCGTGATGTTGCCAAATGTTACCACTACTGAAGGAAAGCAATTTCAGAATCAGAACGCTGAAGATTCCTAATATTTCTAATCTGACTTTTAGAAACTATGTACATAGTGTATAGAGAAGGTATTAGATTTCACCGGAAATACATGTTTTGGGATCTCCTGAATCCATAAAAACATTTTTAGAAAAATGTCTGTGGGCAGCATAGCTCAAAAACGAAAAGTTCGTTAAATACCAAACTTGATATTTAAGTTTAGTATCTTCCAAGGATACGACACGAGGATTTTAAAAGAACCCGAGCTCCCAACTACCCTTTACGTGGTAAAAAATTCTAAAATTTTGGTTTTCTCAAAAACGTATAACGATTTTGATTAAAATCTCGTATATTTAAAATATTTACATGACAAGTAAAACGCATATCTTGAACTTTCTGGGAATAGCCTCTTGAAGACGTCGTTGTTCTGGATGATCTTTTCTGAATGTTGCATAACTGATCAAACGTAAGAGGTATACAAAAACTTACTACACAAAAAAACGTTCCGTTAAAACACATAATTTATTTCATTTCATTTTTCCCCCTTTGCGTTTTTTTTTTTTTTTTTTTTTTTTTTTTTTTTTTTTTTTTTCGTGGAGTTGATTTTTTTTTCTCTCCCTCATACGGGAACTTGTCAACACCTGGTCACGCAAAGAATCGGATTTCAATCCAATAGCAAGCACATTTTAAAACATGTGACTCGGTTTAGCCTGGTATAATCCCTTATTTACCTTCTGCTTATAAGGAGCTAATAAGTTCATTTCTGCTATGTTTAACTTGATTAGTATGATTGAAGAATAAGCTTATTTACAATAGCTTGTTACTGAGATGTAGAAAGAGTCATGTGAGTGGAACACATTTTTATAGCCATTGAGTATTCTAGCAATTGTATAATTAACTAGGAAAAACATTAGAAACATATTAGGAATGAAGACTCATTATTTTAAACACATTATTTATTCCTCAACATAGTCCCCGTTTAGGGATATACACTTTTCACAAAGCTGCTACAATTTTTAATCCCTCCAAAAAATAGGAATTGTCAAGCTCTGCAAAATACGCCTGACTCGACGATGACTTCATTTGATCTAAATATTTGTTCGCACGAGCCATTTCTTCATATTCGGGAACAAGAAATCGAAGAGCCAGGTCGGGAGAAAATGGGGATGCGGCAGTAATTCATGCAGTTTTGCGCATAAACAGCATTCCATTTCACTTTTATTTCCTCACAAGTTTTTAATCCAAAAGTAAAATGCCAATCACTGAGCGATACTGTACTTCCCCCCCCCCATTTTAATGAAAACATGTTGAACCACTAACTGAAATACCTGCCAAATCCAAACTAACCTATGAATCAGTACCAAATCTGTTTTGGTCACGTGTAGCAAAGGATGGTACACGATTGTAACGCCAAATTGCCTTAACAACGTATTTTTTTCAAAAACGGGTGCTTATTGAACTACCCGCGTAGTGTGTATACAAAGTTTATTTTTCCATCTACTTTTTTTTTTAATTGAGATAAACCTATTCAGAAAAAGCTTATTACACATTTCGCTACAGAGACAGTGGGAATAGCGATAGTCAAATGTCTTAACAACTGAACGCTTGTACTGGCCACAAAAGTTTCCATACAATCGAGAGAACTTGAAAAGAATGACAAAAGTATTGATTTCGAACCTTAATAAAGATAACCGGGAATTGGCTTATACTACAAACAAGTTAGATGGAATAAACCTGTGTTTTAAAGACAACTACATTTTTACCTTGTCTATTACATACGTACAATGTGCAAATAGAATGTATATTTCGAATTTTCTCGGAATAGTCTGGAAATACTCATTATGGAGAGCTTTCGCATAACCAGTAAACGTAAGAGATAGTCAAAATCTTACTATTAAACATTTAGATCTCCTTGAAAGACAATCTGTCAGAGACTTTTCTTTGGGAGTTAACTATTATTGGTTTTTAATTTTAAAATATTTGCACTTTTTAAGACGTCATTCGATTTGCTTTTGTTTTATTTCTGGCCATGCAAACAGGGTCTAATTTCAATCGTGTATATTGACAGCTTTTAAAAGAATTATTATGGCTTTCGCCTAGTGTATTTCTGTAATATAAGGAACTGAAAAAATCATTTCTGCTAATATTTATTTCGATTAGCATGAAGTAGATAGAATAATCGTCTGTAAACATTATGTGTTTGCAGTGTAGGTAAAGAAAGTCTTGTGAATGAAACACGTCGGATGTGTGTAGTGCGTTTTGCGTCTATCGCTTAATTGTATTCCAGTCAAAAACGAAATATCCAACTTGAGTTTATGATTAGTATCTTCCTAGGGGGTGTCAGCCCTAAGATACAGAGAGGGGGGGGGTCCATGTATGCGACACAAAGATTTTGAGGAAAATACCCCCATCCCAAACTACCATTTACATGAACAAACTTTCGAAAATTTTGATTTTCACAAAAATGGCTCTAACGATTTTGATTAAAATGCCATATATATATATATAATAAAATTTATATCTTGATTTTCTATGAATAGCCTTTGAAGACCTCTTTATTCTAGATGAATGTTGCATATCTGATAAACCATAAGAAACAGACAAAAACTTACTACACCAAAAATTTAGATTTCGTTAAAACACACAATTTGACATACATATTTTTTTCATGAAGTTGGCTATCTTTAAATATTCCTTGTTATTGATTCCAGCTTTAAAATACTTTTAACTTTTCTAATACGGAATTTGTCAACTAGCAATGGATTTGAATCACATAGAAACGAGCTTTTAAAAGGTTTGACTATCGCTTTAGCCTAGTGTGTTTGCTTATATCCCTTTTATTTAGAAGGAAGCATAATAAGACAATTTGGCCAATGTTTATCTCTATTTCAGTGCTGCACCCCATTCATGACGCCTTCGGACCTAGATGAGGAATGCAGTGGTTCCTTGTGGGCCGTCGTGTCATGCAGTTACGTTAGTTACGTTTTTCTCTACATCTCTGTAACAAATTATTATTAAAATTCTTCTACCTACTTCATGCTAATCGAGATAGTCATATGATTTAAAAGGCCAAAAGTGTAATTCGGTGAAATGTGCAACAATTGCGGGTGTTTTTAATGTTATCAAAACGCTTCTAACGAGTTAGGTTAAAATGTATGTTTACAATGTTTGCCAGACAAGAATTGTGGGGGAACTGCCTGTGATATCCACTTTTATTTTCTTGAATTAGGTGGAGTCCATAACAGGTACACAAAGTTGCTGCTAAACTACATATGTGTACCTCAAGTTATTTCATATGGCGGCGGGGTTGTGGGGATAAGCTATATCCAATATATTCTTTGGTATAGGTAAAAGAGTCTCAACCAGTTTTTGTCATGTTAAAAAGTAGTGTCATTAAGTTTGTTTTCTTTCTTTTCTTTCTTCCATGCCCTGGAAAAGAGTATAGAATTTTCGTGGTCATCTCATAGCTACTTGGGTTTTAAAACTGTTGGTATCGCTTCAATGTACTTTTTTATTCCTGTGCACTTAAAGGGAAATGTGCGGTAAAACAATTTTTGAAAACTCCAAGAAAAGTAACTTTTGGAAGAATATTTATTAGAAGCATTATATAAATAAACGTTAATGCCTTGAGAATGTTATATGAATGTAACACTTTTTTTTTTTAATTTCCTGGTTGACATCAAATACAGGAAATGTCCATTTTGATAAGTATATCACTACACCTTGCGATTATTTGCGTTCGTTTTCCTCCTTTCTCTCTGTTTTTTCTCCAAAACATAGAAATGAAGAAAGAAACCATAAAAACAGAATTTGCCACGAATTACGAAAAGCCAAATAGAATAAGGTAACTTAATATGAAGTTGAACAGAAACAGTGCCAGATAAAGGTGATGGGCGAGGTTTCCTTGACACAGTTTGCCAGCGCTACACGAATAACACGCACAATCCTCTTCTGTTAGTAGCAACTTCAATTCTCCATTGATGACTGCAACTACTAAGAAAACAAATGTTGTAGTCCTTTAACCTGGTTGGTCAAGGAGCTTAAAGATACTCGACATTCGTCTTCTCAAGTTGAGGAAGGAACCCCCCCCCCCCAAATCGTAATATCCGGGTAACTCACCCTAGGCGAGATTCGAACTCACGACCTGTTGAATGTGAGGCAGACACGCTACCACCCAGACTTTTACTTGTACTCTTTCCAAAGACATGTACGATTGATTTGGAATATGGCGAAAAGAAAAAAGGCGTAATTTTAATATACTCTTATTATGGCAGTGACGCATATATTGTTTTTAAAATGTAAGCCACTTTGTGTTAAGTAATGTTTATTTTCCTTCTCATCTTCCCCCCAAAATTGTTATGATCTATAAGCTTGTTAGAAGAATTATCGGTGCAACCCTTCTATCAACGTCATCACTTTATACATTAGAACATACGCATTGCCAGCCCCCCCAGCCGGGAACCGAACCCGCACAACAGCCAAGTGTACCAGTCCATTGCATCATTATTGACTACAGAACAACCGCTTAACCATGATCATGAACTTTTCCACCTATTGTGGTTGAGAATAAGTTTGCAAAGATGATTTCGTTATGAGTACCAGAGGGGTAGATGCTTAAAAAGCGGGCTTTGACAGTATGACCACGAGAAAGAAACCAGTATTGACTTAAGAAAACTTGTATATTAACAAATAGTTTTGGAACCTTTGGCCCTCATAGAAAAGCTTCGGGCTCTACAATCTTTTAAAAATCGTACAAATCATTTGTTTCGTAGCATTTTCCAGAATGTGCTAAATAGGCGACAAAATTATCAGCACCAATATTACTGTTTCAAAATTATGAAACATATTTTAGAAATTAAAATGTCTATTCAGTTATTGAATACTAGCGCCTAAAGTTGTTTTGTGTGGTTCAAAGCCCCAATTCAAAGATGCCAACAGTCTTCGAAGTTTCTCAATTTTTTGAGATGTGTGTAATGTTTTGATAATAGGATATATAATACATAATAACATTTATTAAATAATTCATATCTTGCAAGGTATTATCCAATTTGAGTAAAATTTATATTACTGTTATATGATCACAATAAACTTTTAAGAAATATGTATTAAATATAAACATTTGAAATTTCATTCCCACTGTCCCTTAACACTTCAAAAATATATTAAGTACTTGAAAATGCAATTCTGTGTGAACAGTTTGTGTCATCAGTTTTCATTTATTACTGTGCTAATCATGACGATTTATTTATTTATGCAGGGGCCTCAGGGTGTCGAATTTTGTGAAGCAATGCAATAATTCGCACACTTCCTGCAAATAAATGGTAAAATATATTTTAAATCCGTCTTCATTTCCTTTAAAGGAACAAATAGTGACTCAACTTTTTTAAATTAAAAGCGTAATATTAGATACAACATTTATGTGGATTTTGCTGGGCTTTATAATTTGTTCACTGAGGTTCCGAAATTAAGCTAAAAGCACAATTTTAAAATGTTTATACTTCTGGAATATTAGCAGAACCCGCTGTTCTCGAGTATTGCATTAAATGTCGACACCGTCTGTCTAGTCGCTTTTCTGCCCCCCCCCCCCTCTTTGCGCAATGTGCATATCGAGTAACGTTTTGAAAACTGGTGGTGTGTATTCGGGATGCGAATGAAATTAAAACATAAAATGCTATATTTGTGCTAGAGAAAAACATCAGCATCAGTAATTTATATAAAATTTAATTTTAAATAAAATGCTGTATGAGGAGATAAGTATGTTATATTTATAAGCGTGGAAACCTTCAATCTTGAGGCTGTTTAACTAGGTGATTATATTATACTTCGCTGAGAAATGCTTTAAATTAAAGGGACTGCTGATTTATTGCGTTGATGCGAATTTTGAATGTGTTTAGTGCGGGGAAATTGCCAACGTACTTCTCTGTGCGAATAAGAAAAATTAGCAGCAGCAGTAGTAGTAAGAATGGCAACGTTGGCAAATGGTACAGGGATGGTGGGGGATTTAGTCTTGCCACCGCAACACTCGCTTGCAGACTTCGATTTTTCAATAAGCGTCGGTCGGTCGGTCGCCTGGGTTGGGGCTCGTTGCTATAGTAACGCCATCGATCCGTACCGACGCCCGAGCAAAAGGCGTAGTTTTCCCGCGCTTCCATGTCACGTGGACCTAGTCTCGTTATGGGACTTTCATAGAGGTGCGCTACTTGATACATCAGCAACTTTGTAAATATTAATGCTAAAGAAGAGATCTTTTGGCATCCCGTTCATATTTCCCTCATATGAGAGTTTCGAAGTGCTTGGAAAGTAAGGTTACATTTTTTAATGTTTGAAAACAACTTCTAAAGAAGTAAAATTGTCTATACAAATGCCCCATTATCTCAGAAACTAATGAACACTAGGAGCACACTTGTATCTAGGCTTTATTTTAACGAAAAGTTTTATGTATATGTATTAGCTTCTTTTTAAATCTAAAAATCATAATTTTTCAATAACATTTTCAGAACTTTATTAAAAAATAATACATTTTCTTCTAATCAATAGAAGTACTCTGCTAAGTACTCTAAAGTTATTGCTGAATATACTTTGAAAAATTTAGCTTATTATGTTAAATAGTTACTGAGATAATTGGTCAAACTTTAACATTGGTATGAGATAGGGCATTTGAGCTCTGCTTAAACAATTGTCCGAAAATCAACGTTTAAAATAAATAAAGAAAATGATTGATGGTTCTACCTTATTGCGTATAGTAGGTGCTCATATAGAAACATAATGGTTAAATTCACTTGACTATCTTGCCTTGTTTTATTTATTTATTTTGTATACCTTATACAAACAATTCTTGCCCGCCTTTTTAGTGTGGTTCGAATCTCGATCAGAGCTATCTGAATAAGTTTTTTTTGGGGGGGAGACTTTTCGTGTATGCCCAAAAATAATTTTGACTATTAGAGAATATTGGCGATTTAAAAATGTCATTAATTCCTAGACAGTGTAAAGATACTTTTAGAAAGTACTTGGTGAAGAAGGGGGCCCCCCCCCCATCTAAGACAATTTATAATGGGTACAGAGAGTTCAAAACAGATCGTTTGTTTTAAGTTTTTTCTTACTGTTTTCCTTCTTAATAATGTATTTCGTGAAGGACGCCCAAGAACTGCTGTTGCAATATTGGGAAAAAGATCGAAAGACGCGCTATGAATTTATTCGGGTCACATTTAAGGTATGAGTCAAATCCAAAACATTTTACATAAAAAGACCTGAGAAAAGTTTTCAATGGCTTCCAGATAAAGCGACTGCCGATCAAAAACAACGCATTAATTAGAGCAGAAAAGCTCGGAAAAAATTTAGTGGGGAACATTGTTACTGGAATATTATTTGGATTTAGCTTTTAGCAGATTTACTGACATGTAAAAGAATTGCGGGTTGAAATTCCTGCACATGGGCGGCGCTAATATTATGTTATCCAAAGTTGTCAAAGATTTGATGTTTTAACTACTTAAATGCTGTAAGAATGAGTATGTTTCTTTTGAAATACACTAATTAATGAAAGATTTAGTAATTTATCATATTTGTAATAATAATTGGAGCTCGTCGATGAGCTAACGCACATAAAAGTATCTTCTATTGACAGTTAACAAATAAGCAAACTGTTCAGAAAAAAGATTACCCCCTCTGGAGTAGGATCCAGGGTGCAGAGGAATGCTGTAGTTCGGCGGAGATTAATATTTGAAGGCGTCGGTGGTCACCTTTGCGATGGGCGACCTGCCCATAGGGGTGTGACTATTTCCGTCCACGCGACGCGGCGCCAGTCTCCCTCCCCTTGCCCCTGACCCCCAGGATGCCTGCACCGCCAACAGAATGCCGTCGCATTTCGCAACGACTGCAATATACCTAAAATACATTCATCTTAACTTTCTCATTCAGAAAATGTGTGTTACTCTTATAGTGGTGTTTAGATTTGGGGGAACAAAAGGGAACTTTAAAGTTTATTGCTAACTATAAAGCAATTTCTGCGGCACTTGGAAATACAAGCCTTGAATCTGTCACGTGTCAGGTGGATCGTTTAATTTAAGAGAATGTGTAGCCCCTGCCGCCACGATTACAACATTTCACTGGGACCAGCTTATGGTTATTATGTTACCTCAAAGAACGAGTTTCTATGACGTAATTCCAACTAGAAAATGGTATTCCTAAATAATGTGCAAAGCGTTTTGCATAAAAGCGAGATTTTTGTACGAAAGTATTTTTCCCTATTATTTGATTAATTAAGGTCGTTCCAGCTTGGTGCAAGCCAAAACAGCACGAATTACTCACGACTCACGGGGGTCTATCGCAGTATTGAGAGCAAGCTATCATCACGGCTTGATACGTGTTGGAAATGAAGTTGCAGGCCGCAAATAATTTGGTGTGACCTTCGTCCAGTAACTCCGACAAGTCGAGTTCGAACTGTCCATTAGCCAAATTCCTCGTTTGTGTGGAAATTTGTTTTTATTTCTTGACTGTTCTTGAATGTTACAACAGTTATAATGGAAATGTTGACGCTGTGCAAAGTGCTCTATGCAAGCGTTTTCATTCCGATTACGTAATTGCACTATATTGTAAATTTTTTATTTGTTGCCATGTAAAATAATAAAGATGCAAGACACAGTTCTAGCATGATTAATTAGGGAATGCATCCAAATGGGCATGAGGACATAGAGCTTAACGTAGAATCCGAACCATTGTGGGCAGGTGTGGAGAGTGACCCACCTAGCCCTTTAACTGCTAGTATACCCTTGGTACAGCACTAATATGTTAAATAATGTTTTAATAAGTAATTGACAATTGTACACTGGAGAAACAATCTCTAGAACTCTTAAAATGGTCAGCTCTTGGGCTATTGATCTTTAAAGAATCACTTAAATTATCCTACAGTATAAATTGGGATTGTTCTAACAATAATTTGTAAAATATTGCGCACAGTTAGAGGGATGTATACATTTCCGGTTTCCGCGGAAGACTAAATTTGACTCTTTCGACTGAGGCTCTCCTTTCTTTCTTGCCTTCCAAAACTTACTAAGGTTGCAATTTTGGAGAGAATCTATAGTAGTTGCCCTGATCATTTCTCTCCGAATTCCATACTGCTGCTGTTTCTGATAGTGAAAGATGTTATAGATGGTTCAGATTTGCTTGGCAAGCTAAGCTCTTTATTGCCAAGGCTTAAATGTGGTAAAACAACCAGTTAGTATGGTTCAACCATGACGTAAGCATGCCTTTTCAGTAAATGTAATTGCTTGCCTAAGATTTGTGACACTTTATTGTAAGAATCTTGTTTTCCATGTTGCCTTTAACATAAAATGGGTATAAACTCATGTTACAAAATTATTTTTTGCGATATGCCTCAAGTGGTAGCGTCTTCAGAAGGTCACAGACTCAATATCGTGTACCGGACGACATGCTTACGGTTTTTCGTGGTTTGCCTCAGTCCCCAGGTAAACTCCAAGTTTTGTCAGTTCCAGAGCCAAAGTTCAGCCATAGATTTTTGTAAAATAAATTACACAAGAAGGTAACTAGGCAACTAAGACCACCTATCAGTAGGTTGCTTTAAGCATATGGTACAGGAAGGCAAATACAGTGGAAATTACGCCTATTACAATATATGTGTAAGTGAAGATGGCTCGTCCTAATTGGTTGCAGTTGCCATAGAAACCGCCCCTCAGCTTTTGAACTGAACTGGCATGTTCCTAAAGTAATTTAAATTCTACTCTATGTAATTGCATGTCGCTTTTGCTAATGCGCATCAAAAAGTATTCGAATAGACGTCGCCAAAACATTACTTAGATGCTGAGGCAGTAATAGGCCCCTAGACTCCTGCTCCAGGAGTTGCGGCCCCGCGGGAACAGCAGTGGATTCAGTAATTAGTTATTCTAAGATTAATAATTCCTTATTCGTTAGCAGGAGAGCTGCAGAGCAACTCAATATTACGGTTCTTTTAATGCTCTCCTTTGATTGCCCCTCAAGAAAATATACATATGATTGATAATGCAGTTTAAGTTCACGCTTTTTCGGTGTTGGGTCGAAATACACGTCACTTTCTCTCTCTCTCTCTCTCTCTCTCTCTCTCTCTCTCTCTCTCTCTCTCTCTCTCTCTCACGCACACACACACACTCACTCACTCACTCAAAGCAGTCAATTAGGGAAGGTATTCGCTAGGAGAAATATGTAATTTTCAAATTACGAAACCTTTAAGACCTTGCTTTTAATTGTTTTACAAGTCTTGAGCATGCTTGCTTCTGAAAGCATCCAAACAGGTTCATTTTTTGTATGATTGTGTGCTATATATTTATCTTTTAATGATTCTTGAAGCTGCAGTATGAAAGATGTTTATTTTAAAACTGTTCTCCGGGAATTTCAGTAAACTCTTATAAAACTAAAGGACAAGAATTTCATGTTCCTTTTTTTTTTTGCAAAAACTATCCATGATACAACTTTAAAATGTAGGACAGAAACTCTTAGTAATTGCTTATTTAATGTGACCCACAGTGTCTGAGTATCTTGAATAATTTGGACATTAATTGATATCATTAGAAAAAATTCAATTTTTTCTTCGACTACATTTTTTCATGATTTTTTTCTTTTCTTTTTTTTTTTTTTTTTCTGTAAGGTGTATTTAAGTTATCAATTCTTTCTAGGTCACATTAAAAAGCTTATTACTAAAAGACTGTACTAAATTTCAAAGTTATATCATGGATAGCTTTTACAAAAAGGAACATAAATTTCTGGTAAAAATAAAATATAATCTCAGGATAAAAACAGTGATTCATCAAAGTTGCTTATCAGATAAACACCAAATTTGTCCTGTGTATGTACCAGACACCATTGTACATGCACATGAAATTTGTTGAGCTTATCTGTAATAGTTTAAGAGAAATTTGTATTCTAGTAAAGGGATATCTACTCTTTTGCATATTTCACCCCTTAATAAAGCATTCTAAGGAGAGACAGGTCATACTAATGCTGACTAACTTTTTCTAAATAAAAAAGACGTGATAGAAATGTCATACCCTAGTGTGGTATTCTGAGCCCACCAAACCCAACTGTCGAAAAACAAGCGGCATTTAATATCTAGTCTAGAAGGCAGATCTCATAACGCTGTTTGGAGTAATGCAACCACAGATCAGAATTAACCTGGAGAGCTCCTTTGAATATTTCAAGAGTAAAACTATCAGATAAAGTGTTAATAATTATACAAAATATGGGCTTGTACCCTCTGTTGTTTATTATTGAGTATACACATTTCGGTATCGAATATTGGGTGGAGTGCAATACCGTCTCTACGTATGCACTATGTAGACAAAATAAAAATGAAAAGAAATTGAAATTTGGGTAGTAAAGTGGTCAAGAATAAAATATTATATCAGAACTTAAGAAAATGAGGCTTGCTAATTATAATTCAAACATAGCGCGCATGGGTAGTTAAAACATTGAAAATATTATTCGGCAACCAATTTTCGGAATTTTATCAAGAGAAAAATGATAACATTGACGGCTCAGTTAGTAACTATTCCTCGAGTGCTTACGCGTGTCACACAATGCAAATGAAAAGATGCATTCGTTAATCACAATTAAATTGCCCGAAAATTATCAAGAGTTTTGCTATTACCTACTGTATATTCATTCTCTGCTGTGATTGGATAAACAGAAGATGTGCTACATACATATATCATGCTAATCGAGATAAACATTAACTTGCTTTAATGGGAATGCGATAATCAGGTCATTTAAAAGCTGATTGCTATGTGATCAAATCCCATATGAGAAAAGTATAAGTGTTTTAAAGCTGAAACCAATAACAAGGAATATCTCAAAAACGGTCAATGACCAAATTTGTTTTAACATGAACTACATTTTTTGTAGTAGGTCTTTACCTATCTCTTACTGTTTAACCGTTATGCAAAATTTGGCAACATTAATCCAGAATAAAGAGATCTTGAAAGGCTATTGCCAGAAAATTCAAAATGTAATTTTATTTGTGATGTGAATATCTTTAATATACGGTCTTTTCATTAAAATCGCCAGAGCCTTTTCTTAGAAAATCAAAATTTTCGAAAATATTCCATGTAAAATGTGGTTTGAGTGGGGGATTTTCTTGAAAATCTTCGTGTCGCATCCTGAACATAAATACCAAGTATTTCGATTTTGAGCTATGCTGTCCACAGACAGCTACACGGACCTTTTTCTTAAAAAATCGGACTCCGTGGACCTCAAAACATGTATTTCCTTAATGGTGTCGAAATTCCAGCTCGGCCATAAACATCTGTTGTTATCCGGTGCGAAAATAAATGTTTGTTTAATATTGTTTTAGAAAAGCGAAATGTTGTCTGCGCTAGGAGTGTGACGGGAACAGTTGCCCCTTTAAGAGCGACGTCCATAAAAACGCAAATGTTTGATGTGTAGCGTTGCGTGCGCTTCCTCGACCTCACGCGTACTGCATCTGGTCAAAGTCAAGGTCATATGGTGTAAAGATAGTTTGCTATTACTTGTAGTATTTCTGGCCCTGGTCCAGGGGATTATTGACCGGCCCCAAGAGGAAAGAATCTTGAACATGAGGAATGCGCAGGCAACCAACGCTGGGTGTGGCACGGCCATCTTTGGGCATAGCAGCGCAGTTTCGCGACATTTTCAACGAGACAAGTTAACCGTTTGGCAACATACCAGAAATTGTGGTCAAAATAAAAGTTTTTTCCATTTCAGAATAACTATCTTCCTTTTTAATGCATTTCTTTAATTCCTCAGTATTTATGAATTCACAGATTATTTCCTCTATTTACATTACTGGAGTGATCGGTCAAAAATCGTAAATTGTTCTCGAGACCTTTGGGCGTACATAGACCGTCAACATTTACACCCCGCACTTCGACTTGTACAGCAATTTAAGGGTCGTACTATCTCATAAAGCAGTATTTTGCCCATAACTACAGTTGCAAAAGGTGCAGAAGTATCCACTATAACAATCTCTATGACAAAACGCATGCTAATCCAATAATAATTTCAGAACAAATCTGTGAAAGTGTGGTATTAAGTTTAAGACGTACAATTATAGATTTATAAGAACGTTTCCAATTTTCCGATCGCATTTATCTAAAATTCCTTTTTGTTTGTGGTTCATAGCTCCAAATATAAAAATTACAACCATAGTCCTCAACTCTTAAATGCATGGACCATTTTGACTACGCGACATTTGCATAAAATTTGTAAAACAATTTATTGCTCTCAAAGTACTTATCCAATTTGAGTGAAATTTGGCATAAATATATACTAAACAGCATGCACTTGCGGTACAACTTTCACAAATATCCATACAAAAATACAGAACTTCAAATATTTAGTCCCGAAGTCCCTTAAAAATGAAAATATTCTCTGTTTGATTAGAATATTTAAAGTAGGAACGAATAATTTCTGGACATACTGTTTAGCACAAAAAGACCAATTTTGGAATTATATTCTACCAAACGCCACGGCTTTAAGCTGTAAATAAACCAAATGAGTTTGTTGGAGAAGGGGATGGTTGTACGTGTTTCAAACTTAAGTTCTAAGGGTTTGCATTGTGATTGTAATATGACTGTGTAAAATTACACTTATGTTTGGTTTGTTATTTAGAATGCAGCATAGAGTTGTAATTTGTACTGTGCTTTTAGGGTGAGAGGGTGAAGGTTATGCCCCTTGTGCGCCCTGAAAATATTGATTAAATCAGCATTGGTTGCGTAAGTATCCAGCTGAGCCTAGTTTGATATACCGGAATGGAATGCACTATCCTAGTATATTGTAATATAGCATTTCCTGAGATAAGGGTGTGGCTGGGTTCCCGCCAGTAACCATGGCAACCATCCCTTCCTCTCCTCCCGATTTACTACAAGGTAGTCTCGCAGTCACGTCAAAGGGTGACGGAAGTGGGTATGTCTGTACCGGGATGACCTTTCCCCCACACCCCTAGCCGGCTGGGTCAGGAGCCCGGCGCGGCGCTTCTGGACCAACATCGATCCGTTTCAAGTCTGCCCAATCCTCTTTTCTCCAAGGAGATTGTAGTGTCATCCGATCTAGCTGCTCTCGCTATCTTTAGCCTGATGGTTTTGTAACTCTGTAGTGTCCCACTTTGCTCGTGACAAGCAGGTGATGTTAGGGTGCCATCCAGTCTAGCTTCTTTCATTATCTTTGGGTAAATGGTGCTTAATCTCTTATACAATCTATTTTTAATTTCTATTATTGTTTATGTTGGAAATTTGGATCGTTGAATTAAATATCCAATCAAGTGACTTAGGAAAACCAGGAAAAAAATCTCAGCCAGGTTGGTTGGCTCAAGAGATTTGAGCTCCGGACCTCCCGCCACAGACGTTACCGCCTGCGCCATCTCGCTCGGTTAATGTATATTGAAAGGCGTAGAAAGAATGAAAAGTTCTACGGGGTTTTGAGAAATGCATGTTTTGCATTCGTTTAATGTCTTATTCTTATCAAAAGAATAAAACAGCGCAGTTTAAAACTGTGTGATGAAAAGATATATACAGGGTAATAACATTCAGAAAATATTTTGCTTACACACATATGACATCAAGAAAAGTTAAATCTCCAGTGCGAGAGATTTTGTATGGATTAACAATGAAAATTAGTAATTAAATAAAAAGTGCCTTACGCCCTTGGAAGGTTTTCTGCTATACTCTAAACTTTTTATCTAGAATACTGCCCCGTGGCATGTCTTGGTAGGCATTTGCATTAGGGCGGCACTGGATGGCCCGGGTTCAGTCCCAGGGATCGCTTGTGGGTTTTGTGGTGAACAAAGCTGCACCTGTGCGGTCTTCTCCACCAATTGCTACATCTTCACCTTTCCTATAATCCATTTTGCCTTCATTTCGTACCATCTCCGGTCTCAGTTTTCTTTTTTAGTTTAACGTCCTTTAACCTGGTTTGGTCATATCGGACGATGAATGCAATTGATGAAATGATGCTCAAATGATCTCGGGGTCCATGGAGCTTAAAGTTACTCGACATTCGTCTTCTCAGGATAAGGGAAACCCCGAAAAAAAAACCTTACCCGGGTAACTCACCCTAAGCGAGATTCGAACTCACGACCTTTTGAACGTGAAGCAGACATGCTACCACCGCGCTACTCAGTCTTAAATGCGTGGCTACGAGCGGATTCCTGTTGCGGGTTCTTTATTCTGACGCTAGGCACCCACGTGTAAGTTCTCCACATGGGTAGCGGGGGTAAGCCGACTAAAGGTTTTTATTATTTATTACTTTCTCTAGCATGTATGTACAACGAAAAGGTTTTGTGTTCCATCCAAAAATTCGACACAGAGATTTCACTGGAAATACATGCTTTCAGACACAATTTATATCATATACATATTTTTGTAGTTTTCGTTTTCGAGATATTCCCATTTGTTTGTTGGTTTCAGTTTTAAGATCTTAAACTTTTCTTAAATTCCTAGCAAGCAAAGAGAACTGAATTTGAGTTGTTTCACAAGACTTGCCTATCGCTTTAGCCCATATTTTCTCTTCTAGTTACAAAGAAGTAAGTAATAAGACCAATTTTTGTATTTAAGTTCCATATCTTCCAAGGATGCGACACGAAGATTTTCAAGAAAATCCCCCAACCCCAACTACCCTTCACATGGACAATTTTTCGAAAATTTTTGATTTTCTAAAGAATGGCTCTAACGATTTTTATTAAAATATCATATATTAAAGATATATACTTGACAAATAATATGTATATCTTGAATTTTCTGGGAATAGCCTCTGAAGACTACTTTATTCTTGATGAATTTTACGAAATTTTGTGTAACTGGTAAACCGTAAGAGATAGACAAAAACTTACCACACAAAAAATGTAGAGCACATTAAAACACAATTTATGTTATATGCATTTTTTTTCGTGGAGTTGATCGTTTTTGAGATACTCCTTGTTTTTGGTTTCAGCTTTAAAACTTATAATTTTCTTATACAGGAATTTAACAATTGTTGTCCATACAAACAAAGGAACTTCAGTCACATAGCAACCCTCTTTTGCTATCACTTTAACCTATAATACTCCCTTATTTCGCTTCTACTTACAGGGAAGCAAGTAATAAGACTATTTCTACTAATCTTTTCTCACTTTGCATGAAGTAAATAGAAGCATAAACTTTTTAACAAACATTTTTGTAGAGATGTAGAGAAAGTCATGTGAATGGATTACATCAGATTTGTTTGTTTATTAAGCAGGTATTTGCACTAAAAAACCATCTTCTGCTGCAACAATACCCGCTCTATTCTCGTTGACAACCGCCACTATATTATAATGCAGCAAGCACCTCACTTGTATGTTTTCTGTGCCGAATTGAAGCTCATTGTGACAGTTTTGGATTTCCGCAAGATCATCTCCTCTCTGAATATGCGCACAAATTCTATCAGCTCATTACAATGATGGTAACATTTCAATAATATTCTTGCCTCTAGTAAGAAGTTGCAAGAAGCAAAATTAAGTCATTTGCTCAAACTTTTAATTTTTGCGGGGAAACTTTGCTGTGGTTCTTACATCGTAGAAAAGCCGTTAGAAAAGTCAATATGCATTACCAAAGCAAGTTTTCACTTGTCTCCAATTGCCATTGGCGATGAAAGTGTAAACAATTGCCAAAGACTGGCTCGTATTGTCTGACTCTTCGACTCAGTTAATATTAAACTGCCTACAATAGTCATGTTTTTAAAATACCAACAAGCTATTAAATGCTCATAATTATGGCTCAAATTTTAGGAAGAATGAGAAAAATTTCTGCTTGCAGTGTTATTGGAATTGTGCTTTCAGTTGTTTTCAAGTTCAATTTTGCATTTTATTTTGAAAAAGGGTGTGTAATTTGCGGTCGTATAGTCGTTTTTAACTGATTTTGAAACCAACGTATTGTACTGTTTGACGTATTTTTACTTTCTCTATACGTACTATGTACATGGTGTATAGAGAAGGTAATGTATTCCACCAAAAAAATCGATACCGTGATTTCACCGGAAATAGGTGTTTTGGGCCCTCCTGAATCCGAAAAAAAAAATTCTGGAAAAAGGTCCGCGTGTACATGTTTTGGGTTCCCCCTAAATCCGAAAAAAACAACAAAAAACACATTTCTGAAAAAAGGTCCGTGTGTGTATGTGCCTGGACAGCATAGCTCAAAAACGAAATGACCGTTAAATACCAAACTTGGTATTTAAGTTTGTCTTCCAAGGATGCGGCACGAAGATTTTAAGAAAATTCCCCACCCCCAACCATCCGTTAAATGGAACTTTTTTCGAAAATTTTGGTTTTCTCAAAAATGGCTCTAACGATTTTGATTAAAATATTGTGTATTAAAGATATTTACATGACAACATGTATGCCTTGAATTTTCTGGAAATAGCCTCTAAAGACTACTTTATCCTGAATGAATTTTACGGAATTTTGCATGACTACTAAACCGTAAGAGATGCTCAAAAACTTATCACACAAAAATGTAGAGCACATTAAAACACACAATTTATGTTATATACTTTTTTCTTCGTGGAGTTGATCCTTTTTGAGATATTCCTTGTTTTAGGTTTCAGCTTTAAAAAAACTTCTTTTCTCATACAGAAATTTGACAATTCCTATCCATATAAAGAAAGGAACTTCAGTCACATAGCAACCAACATTTGACTATCACTTTAACCTATGGTACTACCTTATTTCGCTTCTACACACAAGGAAGCAAGTAATAAGACTATTTCTGCTAATTTTTTCTCGATTAGCATGAAGTAAATAGAAGCATAAGCTTTATAACTATTTGTTTCAGAGATGTAGAGAAAGTCATGAGAATGGAACAGATCAGATTTTTATTTGTGAATTCTACCTTGTGTGGTAGGCAGGCAGAATTCTACCTTGTGTGGTTCATACCTCAGCACTATGTAACATTTTCAAAACGCATGTATAACATTTGGCATAAAGTTCGACATCAACATTTTGCTGTATTCTTGTTCATATGCCAAATTTCTTTGTTGTAAAATTACAAAGTTTGAAACCCAGAAAAAGAGTTCAAATGTTGTAAAAGGTTTTATTATTTTATATTAGTTTCAGTTTAACGTGCTCTAATCTGGTATGTCATGCCCGGCAATGAGTGAAATGTTGCTCAAATGAGCCCGAGGTATATAGAGCTCAGTTCATTTGTATTCTCGAGATAAGGGGAACCCCCGGATAAGAAAGTTATGGTTACCGTGCTAACTTCATATACCCAAGGTCGAGGATTCAATCCTGGCGGAGGACGATGGATTTTTTCGGGTGTAAAAATCCTTACCATGGCTTCCTTCGGAAAGGAAGTAAAGCCGTTGGTCCCGTGTCGTAGATTTACGTGTCAAGCCTGATAGAGAGGCCTCTGAGCAAAATTAAGCGGTCTTTCACACCCAATTTAGAATGGGACGCTGAGAACCACAGTAGTTAAAAGAGCGTCCATAAATAAAACGCCATTTATATTTTTATTTTCCGGATAAGAAACCTTGTACGGGTAACTCATCCTAACCGAGATTCGAACTCAAGACTTCTTGAATATGAGGCAGACCAGCTTCCATCACATCACAGAGGCGATTCGGGTTCGATCCCAAGCGACCGCATCTGGGATTGGTAGTTGGCAAAGCTGCGCAGGGCGAGTTTCCTCCGGTTCTCCGGTTTCCCCCACCATAACATTCCACCGGTGCTCTATCTTGATTCCATGTACAAGAGTGTCATCGCCTGCGGTGCCATAGTAAAGCGGGCGTTAAAAAAACAGGCGGCCTCCTAAGTTCTCTTTCTTTGTAACTTAATGTTCTTTAACCTGGTCATATTGGACGATGAATGAAATTGGTGAAATGAAGTTGGGGCCCATGGAGGGAGTTACTCGACATTCGTCCTCTCAGCGTAAGGGGGAAATACTTATCCTAAGCGAGAATGTGAGGCAGTAAGTATGATTGCATGATGGCTCTCCCTTACCACTTGGCAATAAAACACGACCTGTACTAGGGGTGAGAGGCAACGTTTAATCTGTATCTTGGAGGCGCTGCTTGCAAGTCGGAATCAGACTTGGCAACAGTGAGGGTAAGTTATCATGTTCTGCAAGCTACTGTAGGTTTTCTGTTACAAGTTAGAAAAATAAACTTGTGAAGTAATTTCAAAGCACTGTAATATGTCAAATATCGTACTCGAGAAGTTTTAATGTTATTTCCTCTGTAATTACTAATTATTATTTATAATTACTAATTTATTATCAGCTATTCCTTATCTAGGTATTGACTTACACGTGATAAGTACAAATTAGTGCTACATTTATTTTCCTTGTAGTGCAAGATCGTCCAACCGGAAGATACTGGAATCGACCGCATCATGCAGGTTGTCAGCACTTGGAAGTACGTCATAAATTAATGTTTGTGTAATTAAGTTGGATTATCAGGAAACGTGAGATTCACTGTAATGGTTTTCGCAAGGAAGCAGTCCTTGCCGTAGGGCGTTAGGAATGAAGAGAGGTTTGCCGTCCTAATTCCTGAAGGACGTCTGCCATGTTTTTGTTTAGCAGCAAGACTGGGCTCGTTTCTTCCTCTTGTAGAGGCAGGAGTCGCAGCAAACGTGTAAAGCTTGTAGATGGCAACGTTGGTGAGTGGAATGATTGGAATGGCGGCGTTAATGAGCCGCTAGTACCTTATTTTCAATCAAAACCTTTTGAGAAATCTTACTTCTCAGAGCTGAACGAATCCCCTCAGCATAGTAATGTTAAAACGTATGCGGCACTACAGGCGGTGGACTGGTGTGATGTGTTCCATTTACATGCATTTCTCCACGTCTCTGTAACAAAATATTAATAATCTTATTCCTTTATATACTTCATGCTACTCGAGATAAATACTAGCAGAATTGGACTTCTTACTTTTCCTTATAAGTAGAAGGGAAACAAGGGAATACACTAGGCTAAACCGACAGCTATGGGATTGAAATCCTTTGCGTGGCCAGATTGACAAGTTCCTGTATGGGAAAAGTTTCAAGTATTTTAAAACTGATACCTCGAAATATATCGAAAGCCGTCAATCCAAGGAAAAAATGTATACGACATAAATTGTGTGTTTTAAGGAACTCCACATTTTTTGTGCAGTAAGTTTTTGTCTATCTATTACGGTTCACTATTTATGCAAAATTCAAAATAACTCGTGCAGAATAGAGGTCTTTAGAGGCTATTCCCAAAAAATTCAAGATTTTGTCATGTAAATATCTTAAATGTAAGACATTTTAATCAAAATCCTTAGATCTATTTTGAGAAAATCAAAATTTTCGAAATTTTTCCCGCATAAAGGATAGTTGGAGGTGGGGAGGAAAATCTTGAAAATTTTCGTGTCGCATCCTTGGAAGATACTGATCTTAAATTTCAAGTTTGTTATTTAACGGAATTTTCGTTTTTGAGGTATGCTGCCCACAGACATACACACACGAACTTTTTTTTTTCTAAAATCTTTTTTCTTTTGTTTTTATTCTGGGGGTCTCTAAACATGTATTTCTGGTGAAATCTCGGTGTCGAATTTTTGGGTGCAGTAGAATACCTTATCTGTACACTGTGCACATAGTGCGTGTATAGAAAGTAATATTGGAAAATGAAGTTTGGGAAGAAATCCTTTCTTGCCTATATTTATAGTACTTCCCTATCATTTTTCAGCTATGACGATTGAGGAAAACCTTAAAAATCCTGGGCGGGGTTTGAACAGATCTGATCAGGAATATGTGCCTTAAGACCGCTGCTCTCCCAGTGGGTTTTCACTGTATATGTATTCAAAATACATTATGAAATCCTTATTGGTAGGCGTACATATTTACTAGGGACGTCCGTTACGCTCAAGTTTTCAGAACAAGCATCAGTTCATATTGTTGAAATGGAATTTCTTTTGTGACTTAATCTCTCTTCACGAAGTGCATTAAAATTAAGAGAGAAGAAAATGTTAACCAAATCCAAATTGAGATGGAAGAGGTTCTTAAAACCGTGGAATATCGGGTTAGTTTTTTAATACAAAGTTTATATCACAAGTTCCTTAAAAGTCAGGATTTGGGGGCAACCATCGTGCTTTTAAGATGTAATTTAAACATTTTGAAGAAATCCTGCTTTTCTAGCTCCTTCCAAGTGTGGATTAAATTAGTACAAAATTAAAGGTGAAAAGGTATATTTTTAATGAAACGTTACACTATCATTTTTAACCATATCGCAATATCCAGTTTTATTGGTTACAGAAATGATCATGGTGATAGAAAACTAGAGAGAATGTAGTAGCATTATAAATGTAAGCGGTTTGTTTGTAATAAAGTAACATTTACGCGCACACAAACCACTTTTATAAATGTCGTATTCTGATTTACACTCCACTACGTCCCAACTCTTAGGATAGCGCCGATGAGATTAGGCAGCAGATGTAGCACGGCGTCAGCCGCCGCCGGGCCCGTGGTTTGTGCTGTACGGACGGACGTCTGGGTCTATCTTCTCTCACACTTTCCCATGCCGAGATAATATACACCATAGTTGTGCAATATTTGCTGTGTTCTATCCAATATAAGATTATGCAGGCAGTAACGAATGTTGCACATCTACTCGAGGTTGCGTTTACTATTATTCTCAATTTCATAGAGATAATTGCCCCCAAATGAGTAAAACCAAAATTAAATTGCGCTAACAGTGTTGTTTTATTTGAAATTGAATTTTATTTATGGGCGCACTTTAACTGCTGCGGTTCTCAGCGTCCCATTTTTTTATTATTATTATTATTATTATTATTATTATTATTATTTAATATAGTCCCGGAGTCTTGTCGGGATCCTGCTCATATTCCTTCCTCTATATCTGTTTACCGTTTGCTTTTTGCTAACATATACACATTTACGAACACCCACGGGGGACTCGAACCCACGAAACCGTGCGCCAGGATGCAACAAACCTAGGCACTTTAGCGAGCGCGGCTGTGGGATTTCAAGTTCATGATTTGAAGTCTTATTTAATTATTTTTTGATAATGTTTATAATTTGGATAGGTAGAGTCAGACTGAAAAATTCAATGCCTTAGCCGGGATTTGAACCACGGATCTCCCGATCTCTAGCCGGTTGCTCTGCCACTGAGCTACCATGGCAACAGAATTTCTCAACTGACCCGCAATATTTCCCGGTAAACCACAAGGTGATCTCAAATTATTTTGAGATGACAACCTCAATGGCCACCTACAATGTTGTAAGTACTTAAGTCACAGGATTCATAGTCTAGCCAACTATTATGGTCAGTTGGTATTGTTGTTTTTTACACAAGCCTTGTGTAGGACAGGAGTTGGATAGGTAGAGTCAGACTGAAAAATTTAATGCCATAGCCTTACCAATTGACCAGTTGGAGAGGTTTGGGAGCAAAATGAAAAACAAGAAGCATAGGGAATTGTAAATTTTTTTACATTTGTGCCGTTTGTAATAGTAATTATGATGGAAATCAAGGTCAGAAGTGGAGGAATGCATTTAGTTGATCAGCGATTTCTTCTATTCTAATGAGTGTAAGAAATGAAACTTCTATTTCTCTAAATAATTTTTGTTTTAGAACAATGAGTAATTCAAATCTAAAGCACTTTGTCTGATTTGCATTGTTCCATTGAGCAAAAATCGTTTCCATACAGCGACTTAAAATAGGATTCTAGGTTTTTCTTTGACGTGTGTTTAATTGCAGATTTTGTTAATGTATACTAAAACGTTTCTGACAATAAACTGCTAATACAATGACGGAAATGTTTGTAATGTGTCAACTAAATCCTTGCTGTGAATATTCCAAGCAACTGTGCCCATATTACCTTAAAGTTTTGTCAAATATGGGCATTTGCTGCATTTACTGTGAAGTTAAACTACATTCAGATGGATAGGAGTTGGTTGTTGGTTCGTACACTGTATGAAAGGTTTCTTTTATTGTAATGAGTGCAGGAAATGAAATTTTGCAAGTACTATATCTCAAGATAATTTTTGTTGTTTTAGAACAACGAGTAATTCAAATCTAAAGCAGTTTGTCTGATTTGCATTGTTCCATTGAGGAAAAAGTCGTTTCTATACAGCGACTAAAATGGGATTCTAAGGTTTTTTTTTTTTTATTTATTTATTTTTTTAATGTATAATAAGACAGCTGCTAAAACTTCTCTGACAATAAATTGCCAATACAACGACGGGAGTGTTTGTAATTTATCAATTAAAACCTTACTGCCCATATTACCTTAACTTTTTGCCAAATATGGGCATTTGCTGCGTTTGCTGTAAAGCTGAACTGCATTCAGATGGATAGGAGTTGGTTGTTGGTTCGTATATTGTATGAAAGGTTATAGTTTCAAGGTTTAAATGCATTTGTTTCACGAAAGTGGGATGTGATTTTTTGTCCTTTATTTCCATTGAATATTTTGGGGCCCATATTTGCCAAGTTTACCCTTCAGTTTCTTACAATGTTTGCTCAAATTTCACAGATACTTTACCCTAATAAAAGCACATTATAACCTAAACTCTAATGACTCGTCCGATGGGCATCATATCGAGTATAATAATCCATACTTCGCGCACATAACCTTCACCTACCGCTGTTTAAGAAATTGTTAGAAAAGGACGTAAATAGCGTTTCTGTTGAGAAATACTTCGCCGGTTTATAAATAGAATGGAATTTCCTTCTCCTTTGTGGTGCATCTGGTAAACTGGTGTAGGGAGGTGAGTTATGTAACGTAGCTGAGAGGCACACGAACAGTATGTGGGAATTTGCCCTTCGGGAGCTACCTGGACGGCAGAGAAAGTCGGGTAGAGAAGAGGTGTGAAACCAGTTGTAGATTCGGGTGCGTGGGAAACGCGCTTGAATGGCGGAATCAGAACGTTTCAGTTTAAAAATGACTATGAACGTAGAAAAGATGCAATAGAAACACCCCTGCTCGCAAATGTTTCTGCTTTAACAATGCTATAGCGTAGTTTTCATTTTATCCTCTTAAATTCCTCTATTTTTCGGAAATGAGCAAAAATACCGTCTAATTTGTGAAAATTCAGATGCTTCAAAAGCACAGTAAAGAAACATGGTCCCGAGTTCAAATCTTGCTTAGGGTGAGATTCCTGCCTTTTTCCTTATCCTGAGACAACGATTGTCGAGAAGTGTAAGCGCTGTAGACCCCGGGCTCATTTCACCATCGACCGATTAAAGGACAAACTTCGATTGATCAGGTGAAAATGTTAACTCAACTTCAAGGAATTCGGAAAATTGCCATCTTGCCCCACCCTTGAAACTAACTGTCCAACCTCTGTTACCAATTGGAATTGGAGGAAAGAACGAATATAATTAATGGTAAAATCCCATGTTTCAGATGCATTAGTTTTTATTTACAGAACAGAGGGAAAAGATCAGAATTTGTAATTTTTGTAGATCTTGAAGTCGCTCCATTGAATTTCTTTCCATTAATTATTGTAAAAAAAAGACGATACGGTTTGAAACCAATACGTATTGATCAAATGTCCATTTTAAAAGGCATAGTGCCTTCATCTATTGAAATTGCTTAGTATGATAAATTAATCGCCGAGGTAAAAATTGCGAGAAAATATCAATAAAAGCGTCCCCCCTCTCTCTCTCTCTCTCTCTCTCTCTCTCTCTCTCTCTCTCTCTCTCTCTCTCGATCGATCGATTGTTTTTACTCTCAAATTATTTTGAGATCTGCATCGTAAACAAAGCATTTATAAATGTAATAGGGCAGCCTGAGACTGAAAAACTTTTCTTAAAAACTGAGATTTATTCTTTTTACTACGGAACTAGAGTGAATTTTGAACCAAGTTGAACTTGCAGTAATTACGCTAAAATCAATATTTTAGGGGTATCTACCGTCAGTTTGAAAGATGCAAGATGCAGCGAACGCAACTAAAAGATTTCTTCCATTGAAGTTCTGGAAAGAAATCGTGCATTTTTCTGTCTCTCTTGTTGATTTAACTTTTTACATTCAGTTCTGTCCTTATGATGAGACAGTACGCATGTGATACCTCAGAAATTAAATTTCCGTCAGCTCTGGTTTCTTCTTGTGATGCGTGTATCGCTGATGTTTTGTTTCGTACTTCATGCTTCAGTGTGAATTTGCTGATGAAAATGTGGCAGCAAGGAAAGGTTTCGCCCTAGGTACGAAATGAAACGCCCTTATCTTTTGCTCGTCTTTTGACAGTTCTGAAGAAAAATGAGTCGGGAAAGTTTCAGTCGTCCTCCATGGTTTAGGGGTTGCATGCTAGCCCCTGGTACACGAGGTCGCGGGTTCAAACCGGAAGTGAAGTCCGACTCGTAGATTTATGCAATGTTAAAGAACCTCGAGCCCTCTAAGCAAACTATCCCTTATTTCACGCCCAGTTTGGTTAGAATGGGACGCTGAGAACCATGGCAGAGAAGTGTGTTCCATTCACATGACTTTCTCTACCTGTTCTGTAATAAACTAGTCTTTCAAAAGGTTACTCTATCTACATGTTAATCTAGATAAGCAATATCAGATATTGTCTCATTACTTTCATATACGTAGGAGGGAAGTAAGGGAATTCGGTCGCATAAAGCGATAGCCAAATCTTTTAAAAGCTGGTTGCTATGTAATTGCAATTCATTCTCTGCATAACAGGAGTAAAACAAAAGAGATAAAACGAAATGTGATTTCTCGTTTGAGAAAAAAAGTTAAGTAGTTTAAAACTGAAAGCAATAACAAGGAATAATTTGGAAACGCTTACTCTCCCCCCCCCTCCCCCCCCAAAAAACCTATATGACATAAATCGTGTGTTTTATCGAGATTTGTATTTTTTAGCAGTAAATTTTTGTCTCTCTTACAGTTCACCTGTTAATGTCACCCAGAACCAAAAGGTTTTCAGAGGTCATTCTTAGAGAATTCAAGATATGTATTTCATTTGTCAATAATATATCCCAAATATTTTAAATATATTCCTTGAGAAAATCTGTGTTGCAGGTTTGGAAGTTGTGCTCTTTACAGACACACAAAGGTGTCACAAAGGCGAGCCTTTTCTTAAAATGCTTTTTATGTTTTGTAAATCAGTGGACCCCAAAACTTATTTCCAATAAAATATTGCTCCTGCTGATAATTTAGCTACATAGTAAAACTAAAAAATGGAAGTATGGAATACCAACTTCTAAGTAAAAACTTGAACGTTGAATTTAAGTGGAAGTACCTACTTTGACGGTTAAAAATATACTGGAAGTTTAGGTCATAAATTAAGGCGAAACTTTATTCCATTACAAAATACATTGGAAAAAGGTATTTTTCGCATACTTCACCCATTACGCGAAGTATGGAAATATGTCTAAATGTGATGGATCCCATTATAATACTGGACGCGTGGCATACATGATTGGAAGTGCCCCAGTAAGTGTAGAATATATAAGGGCTTTGAGTGAGACATTAACATAACCGCTTCTCGTTTAGAGAAACTGCGTGCAAAGATAAGTGTAGTGTTTTATTTCTCTCGGGAGGGAGTTACGGTAGGGCCCATTCATCTCGCTCGACCTTGCTTACTCCTTCGTAGTCCTTTTGTTTCCTCTGCCAGCAGGCGCGTGAATATTGTAAACTTGCAAATGGCATTTTTGTTTGGTTCTCAGCGTCCCAAGCGTAATTTTGCTCAGAGGCCTCTTTACTGGGCTTGAGGTAAATCTAAGGCACGGGACCAACGGTTTTAGTTCTGTTCCAAAGGAAGCAATGCTAAGGATTTTTAGACTGAAAAAAAATCCATCGTCCTTCACCAGGTTTGAACCTGCAACCTTGAGTATATGAAGCTAGCGCGGTAACCACTGCATCACGGAGGGCGTCATTTTTGCATGGATTCGAAGCACTTGGTTGTGAGTATACACAGAATTATCCAGATTTTAACTTCCGCCTTCCCTTTCTCTCTTACAGCATTTTCATTGCGTGAATTGCCTGCCCATAAAGCACTCGTCGTATTTGAATTTTGGAGAAATGTACTTTAGCTGCCGTACAATTAATTGGTTTCTATTAAATTTGTGAAATATAATAAAATAACATAATTTTAAACTTAAATATATACGCCCCACTTGGCTCATTTGAAGTACAAATTTACTGGGTAGGGACAAACTTATTGATAGGTACGCCCAACATTAAACTCATCTTTCTGTGGTCATTTATTGGGGGCTTTGACTTAAGAAATAGCTGATGGTGACAGGTCATAAACATTGATATTTATACTTTTATACTCCTGTACACTGTCACTTCCACACTTCACTCTGTGGTGAATAAGGAATGATTCTGGTTAAAAATTCGTCGACCCAGGGAATCAAGCCCGAATTATCTTGTGGTGTGTGTGTACGTTTTTTATCCTAATTTAATTGTTTATTTCTACGTGTATTTCAACACATTTCACTGACGGAGAAGGTAGAACGCTGAGAACACGATTACACAGGCAGCCTTAGAAGGGAACCTGATATAAACAGAAACACATGGATATATAGCTGGTTCTTAAATATATATACCACAGATGTGCATTTATGCCAGTCAGGTACGTGATCTCAGATAAAAATAAATGTAAATGGCGTAGCGTCCCATTCTGAATTGGGCGTGAAAGACCGCTTAATTTTTGCTCAGATGCCTCTATCAGGCTTGAGGTTGTTTTACGTGTCGTAAATGTACGACTCGGGACCAACGGCTTTACTTCCATTCCGAAGGAAGCCATGCTAAGGATTTTTACACTCCGCCGGGTTTGAACCCGCGACCTTGGGTATATGAAGTTAGCATGGTAACCATTACACCACGGGGGGCGACCGACCTCAGTATAGTATAGTACCTACGTATGCTCCGCCAGGCATAGCAATACAGCTTGCAGATAAATATTTCGCGCCTTTTTCTTGTTTACATCAGGTTACCTTCTAAGGCCGGCGAGACTGTGGTATAACATCTTCATAAGTTAAAGTCTTAAAAAGTACGTTAAAATGTTAGGTTTGGACTTGAGCCCTGATCTTCCATGGGACAAACGAGAGAGAGAGAGAGAGAGAGAGAGAGAGAGAGAGAGAGCGCACACACACAAAGATGTGTTCCATTCGCATTACTTACTCTACATGTTTGTAACAAATTATTAGTATGCATATTCTTCTTCTTCTTGAAGCAAATCGAGTAAACAGCAGAAACAGTCTTATTACTTAGTTCCTTATAAGCAGAAGGGAAATAAGCGAATACACTAGGCTAAACCGACAGTCATATTTTTAAAATGTGGTTGCTATGGATGTGGTTGCTATGGTAATTGAAATTCGTTTCTTTGCGTGACCACTATTTGATAAATTCCCGTGTGAGAAAAGATATAAGTATTTTAAAAATGAAACCAATAACAAGGAATATCTTGAAAACGGTCAATCCACGAAAAAATGTATGTGACAAAGTGTATGTTTTAACGAGCTCTACATCTTTTGTGCAGTAAATTTTTGTCTGTATCTTACGGTTTACCAGTTATGCAAACTTCAGAAAAGATCATCCAGAATAAGGTCTTCAGAGGACATCCCTAGAAAATTCAGGATTTACATTTTATTTTCCATGTAAGTATCTTAAATATGAGATTTTAATCAAAATCGTTAGCCATTTTTGAGAAAACCAAAGCGTTCGATATTTTGGAGAGTGGTGTTCTTGAAAATCTTGTCGCATCCTTGGAAAATACTGAACTTAAATTCCAAATGTTGTATTTAACGAACTTTAACGAATTTTTGGATGCAATAAAATACCTTCTCTATACATAGGGTACTATAGTACATAGTACGTGTAGAGAAAGTAAAAATGTGTTTGTGTTTCATCCGCTGCCATGGATTATATTATGGTTGTATACCGCTCTTAGGCGGTAACAAATATTAAATACAACCTAAAAACAATCTTCAAACTCCTAAAATATCAATTTTATCTGAAGTGTTTGGCGCGTTGTTTTATGCGTGCAGACGGAAAAAGCAACGCACCAAAATGTGAGTATTAGAGCTAAAACGTTTGATTTTAAATACAGTAAATCTAATACGGCTTGGATGAACATAGAAGGGTTTAAAAGCTGTGTTAAATTGATGTTGTATCCGTATAAGTTAATTATGAACATTAAACTCCACTGATACAACTGCACCGTTAGTGTTCTCGGAACATGAAACTGCTTTACTTAGAATCACAAGCCTTCGATATGAAGTGGTAAATTTGGATCACGATAATGGGCTTCTGAGAAAGAGAGTATTTTACTACACCAGTCCTTGGCTAGCGTGGCGATGAATGGGCCGAGCCCCGAGCTGCATAGCGCAGTGGGATGTGACGGAATCGAGAAGGAATGTCAAGTGTTTATTGCCTTCTCGCATCATGTGGAAGTGCTCGTTAAGGTCAGTTGCTCCCGGGGTTTGAACCGGGATTCCTGCTATCCAACCATTTGTGTGCCTTAAATCGACGACACAGGACCACCAGTTTACTTCCCCTCCGCCGGGTTACACACCTTAGACCACGGAGAACTGGTTTACACAAATACCACATTCGTTTTCAAAATGCTATATTTTCCACAGTATTTTATATATGAAAAGAACTGTAAACTCGCCATGTTTACTAACATTGTCTGCATGTCTTCATAAAATAGTGACTAAACAACAAAAGAGTAACAAAATGATGCTACAGTATGTATGAAATGAATAAACTTGGTAAGATTATGGTTGTTTTGTGTATCAATCATAATTGTACGTGTAATACCGTGGGCAAATATAACATTTTGAAAATGAATTTAACCAACTACAAGGTATTTGTTACTCACTCGTATTATGTTGATTTTTTTCTGCTGAAGGTTTTTTTAAAGCCATTTGAAAAACTCAAAGCCTCAATGAGAGGAAATAATACAGCTCTGAGAAATGGGCTAGCTTTTACGCGTAGCTTAGGATTAGCGTGAGTAAGCTAATTTCCCTTATTAGCCACGCCTTTTTTACTTTCTCCATACACATAGTGTATAGAGAAAGTATTGCACTCCACCAAAAATTCGATACCGAGATTTCACCGGAAATATATGTTTTAGGGTCCCCAATATCCAAAAGAAGCATTTTCATAAAAAGGTCCGTGTGTGTGTGTGTGTGTGTGTCCGTGTGTCTGTGAACACGATAACTCAAAAACGAAAAGTTGGTAAAATACCAAACTTGGTATTTAAGTTTAGTATCTTCCAGGGATGCGACATGAAGATTTTGAAAAAATCCCTCCACCCCCAACTACCCTTTACATGGAACTTTTTTCGAAAATTGTGATTTTCTCAAAAATGGCTCTAACGATTTTGATTAAAATTTCGGATATTAAACATAATTTACCTGACAAATAAAATGTATATCTTGAATTTTCTGGGAATAGCCTCTGAAGAGTAGTTTATTCTGGATGAATTTTACTAAATTTTGAATAACTACTAAACCGTAAGAGATGGACAAAAACTTAGTACACAAAAAATGTAGAGCACATTAAAACACACAATTTATGTTATGTACAATTTTTTCGTGGAGTTCGTCGTTTTTGTGACATTCTTTATTTTTGGTTTCTGCTATGAAAAACGTATACTTTTCTCATACTGGAACTTGTCAACTCCTATCCATATAAACAAAGGAACTTCATTGACATAGCAACCAGCTTTTGGCTATCACTTTAACCTACAGTTGTCCGTTATTTCGCTTCTACTTCAAGGATGCGAGTAATAAGACTATTTCTGCTAATTTTTTTCTGATTAGCATAAAGTAAATAGAAGTATAAGCTTTTTAAGAATTATTTGTTGCAGGGATATGGAGAAAGTCATGTGTCAGATTTTTAATGAATAACCTGCTAGCTTTGTCATTGTCGTGGAGGTCCAGACGAGCTTTAGACTCACAAGAGGTGTGTAAAACGAAGCTCTCATTCATTAATGGACTCGCTTCACTCCCTTCCCATCCTGATGTTCATTCATGAGCACACATGGGTTATCAGCGTGCTGCTTCTGTAGTAAACACATGCTTGATGATGTGGGGCAGAATGCCAATTATTATAAACAATATTAGTGATATTTTTGTCATGTATCAAAATTCTAGCTTGAATGGTTATCTAAATAATAATGGTTATATTGTTGTAATAAAAATAAGCGACATGATGTATTTTTAAAATATTCACATAAAATATCCAGTTTAACGAGAATTAGTTTACAACTAGTTCTGTAATATTATATTTTTTTAAAACTAGCCCTAATTAGTGTAGAAAGATTATTTCTTTTTTACTCTCCAAAACTCTTGATTTTTCAAAAACTAATTATTTCAAAAAAGTATATGATCACCTTTTTGGTGTGCTTCTGAGAGCCAGTATAAAAAATTGAAACAAATCAGCGAAAAATAATGGAATATTTTGGGTGTGGAAAAGCGTTGGGAAAAAGTTTGCGAGAAAACAAGGTTTAAAATGTGTGAGCACCTAATAATAAGTATGTGAAGTTTAGAATTTATATCATTTTACTATGGAAAAAATAATATATTTTTAATTTTTCACAGATGCATTACTTTAAAATACATAGGAGCGACAGTAAAAATATAAAAAGAAATCAGGAATCAAATATGGCCAACGTGACAAATAAAATCCTAAATAACAGAATATATAGCAATGGCCAGAGAAGGATCTAAAAACCGGGTCGAACATGAGAACTAAAAAGAAAAACTATCTAAAAGTAAACTCCCAGTGCTAAACGTGAAAAAGAGATCAAATCTTTATTAAAAAAAAAAAAACAACTATTTTGAAAAAGGCACTTTGCGTAAAAAGCTGAAAACCCTATCTACCGCATGGTTGCCATGCCCCAGGACATCGGAAGCTGGGAGGGCGGATAAAGCACGTGGACAGATAGTAGAGAAGGAAAACTAAACGAAACGAGTTTTATTTGTGGACACACTATTACTGCTGTGGCTCTCAGCGACCGCTTAATTTTGTTCCGAGGCACATCATGTTGTTAAATGTCTGGAAAAAAATTCCGCATGGACATCCATAGCTTTGTAAACCATGAAAAGATCGCATCAATGGTTATAAATTGAAACCATTTTGTACGATCCATTTTATATATTGTAATCATGAAATCTGCTGTATAACATACTTTTCACTTGCATATCTTATTGTTAAACGTTGCACTTGTTATACTATTTAAATGTTATTTTACTACACGGAATTACGTTTTCAACTTCATGGTATCTTGTTATAATTATGTTCTGTTTGGTAAACTTTGTCGTTTTCTGGCAAGTCACATTGGCGAGGGGTTTAATAAATTAATATATTTTCCAAAGTTGGGTCAAGTAACCGAATAATTTATCAGATAAGAATGATCTAGAATTAGAGTCGAATTCAATATTAAAATTTGAAAATATAACAAACAAACAAGATGTAATGTCACTAAGCACTGTAGGAGAAAGAGGAGGAAGCTAAAGGTTATTATCACCTGTTGAGGTATCGTCTTCATGCGGTTTGAAAACCAGAGTAGCACCACGGAGGGATTTGCGGTTCAGCTGTTTATATATGGAGCAATAAACCGAACAAGGCCACAGTCCAGCGGAAATGAATGGTGTAACCAAGCCTTCCTTGGAGCTGATAAGGACGTAACACTGGTATCTGGAGCTTTTCGATCTAACTTCATTGTGGATAATGCACTTACTTATACATACGTATGAGCGCTTAGTGCACAGTCAAAGCCTTTCGTATACGTTGTAGGTACAGGATACATTTACTGTGTTCCATTCACAAATTCTATATCAAGATTTTGTCCTTGCTTCCAAAAAATAACAACAAAATCTACACCTTGCAAAGAGACGATATGAAGCTATTCAATAAAGTCTCTCACCCCAAAGCACCCTTTCCATGAAAAATACAATTTATGTCAAGTACATTTTTCTGTGTCCTTAGGGCCGAGTACTTAGACCACTTGCCTCTCACCTAGACAGCCCAGGTTCGACCCCAAGCGACCGAATGTGAGATTTGTGGGGAACAAAGCGGCGCAGGGCGAGTTTTTCCGGCTTTTCGGGTTTCCCCCGCCCACACATTCCATCTTCGTTCCTTCTTCGCCTGCGGTACCATAGTAGTAAAAGCGGGCGTTAAACACTACCAAAAATGTGTTCTTTCTAGGAACACACAAACGTTTCCGCCTTCTTACTGTAAAGAATGAAGACAATGCCAATGTAAAGTACCAAGCATATCACTGTGCATATTATTTAATAAAATACAAGTAAAATATTTACCATACTATTTTTGCAAGTGAGAAACCATTTAGTTTAAACGTGGATTCAAAACAATTAAAATCATCCAATAATGCTAGGTAGATTAAGGGATAGCTTCAAATATACAGAAGAGCTGACAACAATGAAAGTGAAGGAAAATGAATGCTCTACTGTATTAAATGAAATGAAGTGAGTTAAAGCGATATAGTTAAAATACTTTGGCAGAGTCAAACTTTTCCTTCCCGTTAGTTGAGTAGTAATGTCTAGAGTATAGAACCAATCGACGCGAAGTGATCGCGGCTTAACTGAAACCCATGGTGTGCCATAGGTAAAATTGCTAATTTCCATAATTAAAACATATAATGCATGCTGTATTTCGTTGCAGTATCTAGTATGGTCCTATCGGGGGCTTTGCCTTGTGAAACAACTCATATTACTGTAGGTTTAGAACATTAGGTTAATCATTTTAATTCATTAAACACGCTTACATTCATACTTCCAGACTCTGGGGGATAGGGACTAATAAAATTCTGGCTAAAGAAAAATGTCCGGCTCAGCGGGAGTCGAACCGGGGACCCCCGGGTGAGAAGTTAGCTCGCTGACCAGTCGAAACATTTTTGTTACTCTTTTAATTTGTAAAAGGTGGTTTTAGGAAGCTATTTGAGCATATTAATTATTGACATTTCGGGGGGGGGGGGGTGAAGTATAGTTTTGAATCTTCAAAACCATATAGAAGTGGGCATAGTGACCTTTAAACTTGAGCGTGGTTCTACTTCTAGCATCACTGAACGATAACAAATATAGGAAATTCTAAGATGACAAAATAAGCACAATATTAAAAAAATATATTTTCAGCAATGCTTTAGGTGCCCTCAAAATACTTTTCAGAACCAATAGTACATGAAGCTGTTTGTTTCCCATTCTGTTGATTAGATAATTATATTTACTGGAAATGTTATACAAAATGTCTCGATGACTGCACTCAATGAGGTCAGCGAGCTGACTTCTTACCCGGAGGTCCCGGGTTCGATTCCCGGCTGGGGCGGGGAATTCCCTATCCCCACAGAGTATGGAAGTATGTATGTGAGAGTGAATGTGTGCGTGTTTGAGGAAAATAAAACGATTTAAACGCAACGTAGAGAACCGAGTTGTTTCTAATGGCCCCCGATATGACCTTAGATGCTAAAGGGGCTATATAAATGAAACTTTGAAGGAAAAAAAAAGTCTCAGTTCTTGTTGACGAATATCATAATGAAATTTTATTAAACACTTAGGATAACTAAAAGAGCCGAAAGTAAGTCTTAAAGTGGTGCATTTATGAAATTTGACCAACTATTGGAATAATAAAATATATTGTTTTTCCTCTTGGCACATGTGTATTAATACACACTTCTAACTTTAAAACTTTTTTTTTTCTCGCAAACTATTTCCGACCTGTTTCCATACTCAAAATGCTCCATACGATGCAATTCTTTTTTAATTTTTTTTTTCTCAACATATTCATACTGCCTCTCGAAGAAAGTGGTTTACACTACACTTTTTCGAACTAATACCTCAATTTTGAAAAAGCAAGTTTTTGTATTGTATGAAATGTAGTGATGGTTCTATAATTACTAGATTTGGTATAAAAAGTAGGATGATATAACTATTTAACTCGTTTGCCGTAAAACATGAATGTTTATGTGAATATTTAAAAAAAAATTATCACGTAACTAGGTCATTTTATTAGAGCAATTTAGATAACTCAAAAGTATTATTATTATTATTATTATTAAAATAGCCATGCAAGCTAGAACTTAGTTACAATGCAAACATGTCAGTTTTCTTATGTTATTTATTCAAGGTCGTAGAACTCAGGTGTTTGTTCTATCACAACATTATAATAACTATACCAACGTTATATAAGAACAATATTGGAACAACTATTTCTAAAGCATACATAGATATTACATAGGTAATAAAATAATTTCAAATCACTAAGGAATACAACGTTATCTGTTATAGTTTAAATTGATTTATACAAGGCAATATCGTTAAAATAACAAATAGTATTATGAAAGAACTTTGAATTATCCAGAGCTGTGGTAATTCCTGATATTTTGTGTTGCTGGAAACATGAGCATTGTGTATAATAACGTATGAATTTCAATTAGTTTGCATGCAGCGCTAACTTTATGGAAATGAGATCCAGGTACCTTGCAAGGTGACACAAGAATGAGATGGATATACGACAGCGCCCAAAAGTTGCGCAATGGTAACGTATGGATTGAGAACAAGGGGGTCGTTAACTCCACGTGGTGGGCAGGCCTAGTAGACCAGAGCTGACTACTTATGGCAATGCATGCACACATTACAAGGGAATGTTTAACGGCGTCCCCCACCCGTTTATATTAAACATGCACTTCTCAAGATATGGGCAGGAAACCAGTTCCAGCAGAGCCCTGCACAATGCAAGCTTCGCTGCAGCAACAAACGTTTCCTCTCTGGAAATGGGAGAAAAAGTTAACATTTTGTTCACCGGTTTTGAAAAAAATCTTATTACACTCAACAAACTTCTTACATAATATTCTTCTTCTTTTTACACCATGCTAATCGAGATAAACATTAGCAGAATGTTCTTGTTACTTTGTTCTTATACGTGGAAGGGAACTAAAAAAATCTGATGTGTTCCATTCACATCACTTTTTCTACATCTCTACAACAAATTATTGTTAAAAAGCTTATGCTTCTCTTTACTTCATGCTAATCGAGAAAAAATTAGCAAAAATAGTCTTATTACTTGCTTTCTTGTAAGTAGAAGTGAAATAAGGGAGTACTATAGGTTAAAGTGATAGTCAAAAGATGGTTGCTATGTGACTGAAGTTCCTTTGTTTGTATGGACACGAGTTGACAAATTCCTGTATGAGAAAAGTGTAAGTTTTTCCAAGCTGAAACCAAAAACAAGGAATATCTTTAAAAAAAAAAGACCCTCCAGAATAAAGTAGTTTTCAGAGGCTACTCCCAGAAAATTCAAGATATACATTTTATTTGTCAGGTAAATATCTTTAATATACGATATTTTAATCAAAATCGTTAGAGTCATTTTTAAGAAAATCAAAATTTCGAAAAAAGTTCCATGTAAAGGTGGGGGATTTTCTTGAAAATCTTCGTGTCGCATCCTTGGAAGGTGCCAAACTTAAATGCTGAGTTTGGTATTTAAAGGTCTTTTCGTTTTTGAGCTATGCTGTCCACAGACACACATACGCGCACACATGGACCTTTTTCTGAAAATGTTTGTTTTGGATTCAGGGGGACCCAAAACATGTATTTCCGGTGAAATATCGGTATCGAATTTTTGGGTGGAATGCAATATCTTCTGTATACACTGTGTACATAGTACGTGTAAAGAAAGTAAAAATAGGATATGCTAAAGTGATAGTCAAATGTTCTAAAAGCTATCGTTATGCGATTGTCATTGAAATTCGCTTCTTTGCTTGGCCAGGAATAGAACAAAAGAAAAACGGACATTTCCTGTCTGAGAAAAGTATAAGTACTTTACTATTGAAACCAATAATAACAGTCAGCTCTACAACAAAATGTATATGACATAAATTTGTGTTTTAACGAGATCTACAGTTTTTATGTGTTAAGTTTCTGTCTATTTAAGAGCTCACTGGTTATGCAAAATTAAGAAAAATGCATTTAGAACGAACAAGGCTTCAAAAGCTATTCCGGGAAAATTCAAGATATATATTTTATTTGTGATATAAATATGTATAATGTAAAGTATTTAAATCAAAACCGTTTGAGCCATTTTTGAGATCTGTAACTTTTTAAAAAAGAATTCCAATTAAAGAGTGGTTTGGGGTGGATTTTTTTTTATATTATTATTATTTAATGGTATTTAGTTTTTCAGCTATGCTCTCCACAGACACGGAGCTTTTTCCTTTTTTTTTTTTTTTTTTTTTTTTTTTTTTTTTTTTAACTTAGGAGACCTCAAACGGTGAGATCTTGGTATCGAATTTTTGGGTGCACATTCTCTATGTAGAGAAAGTAAAAGATAAAATCAATAGTTTTATAATTGCAATATTAAATACTGTATTAATGAATTATTGTATAGATGAAAGTTTAATAAAGTTGCGACTAAGCATGTTAACAAATAATCATTTTAACGATATAAATACCCTGCCATTAAGTTTTATAATTTTGTTTTTTAAAAAAGTCTAATGTGTTCAATTCACATGACTTTCTCTACCTGTTCCACAATCTGTTCTTACAAAATATTATTCTTTTACCTACCTTTTCAATCGTGCTGATCAAGGTAAACTTTAGCAGAAATGATCTTATTACTTGCTTCCCTGTAAGTAGAAGGGAAATACACTAGGGTAAAGTAATAGTAAATGTTTTTAAAAACTCTCGCTGTCTCTTTGCATGGCCAGGAGTAAAACAAAAGATGACTTTCCGTTTGAGAAAAGTTTTAAGTAGTTTAAAATTGAATCCAATAACAAGGAATATCTCGGAAATAATTAACCCTTTAAAGAAAAGGTTCTCGTGTTTTGTGTAGTACGCTTTTATCTATCACTTTACCAGTTGTACAAAAGTCATCCAGAAAATTCAAGATATGCATTTTGTTTGTCATAAAATCTCTTAAATGTGTGATATTTTCACTTAAAGTAGTTTGGGTGGGGTATTTTCTTTAAAATCTTGGTGTAGTATCTTTGGAAGATGCTAAACCTAAATGTCAAGTTTGGCATTTAACTTGATTTTCGTTTTTGAGTTAATGTGTTCAGACATGCGGACCTTTTTCTAAAAATTATTTTTTTTTTCAGTTACATTGGACCTTAAAAATGTATTTCCAGTGATATCGTGGTATCGACTTTTTGTGTGGGGTACAATACCATCTCAATGTACTCTGAAAAAAAAAAAGTAATAAAATAGCATATACAATTCATTGCAATCAACTGTAACAGTTTAAGCTTATTTCACAATATAGCTTCTAATGTAAACTAATTATAGTTTAATTGTAAAACTAATGAAACGAAATTTTGTCTTAAAACGTTAGGATCTATAAACTGTAAGTCGTGCGTTCTGTATGTTAAATTCTCTCTCTCTCTCTCTCTCTCTCTCTCTCTCTCTCTCTCTCTCATTGTCGAATACTTTCTAGGGATACCTAGGTGCATTGCTGAGCAATGATATCCCTGGCTTGGTGCATAGGAAGCTACATACATGGAGAGTAGCCGTGGGGGATAATCAGGGATGCTCACCAAGTAAGAAGTTCGGTATTCGGTATTCCTTCCATAATTATGATAGCGCGCACGCTAATGTTCTCATAAGTTTTTAAGGGTTTGGGGGACCCCAAAATAATTCCCATTTAAATTTCGGTACCGAATTTTTTGGTAGAATACAAAAATCCATCTGCCTACTCACGTAAGCAATTAAGTGATAAGAATTATTATTATCATCATCATCCTGGAGCTGCTTCAGACCTGTTTTGATAATACTTTGGCCACTATGTACAACTACACTTAACGGAGTCCATAACTTTGATTTTCAAGTCACAAGTTGCCTTTAACCTGGTTGGATGTAATTGGTGAAATAATGCCCAAATAATTTCGGGGTCCATGGAGCTTAAAGTTACTCGACATTCGTCTTTTTAAGAAGGGGAAACCTCGAGATATATCACCCTAAGCGAGATTTGAACTCGCGACCTGAATGCGAGGCAGACACTGCCACCACATTACCCAGACGGGCAAGTCGCCTTTTGTTGAGACATTTGCACACAGTATAACCATACAATCCATCGTCCGACAACTTGAAGAACCTGCCTGCAATTTAAGATCCCATTAATATAACAGTATATTATACAACGAGAGTGTAATGGTAGTAATTAAGATGCGAGTATGTTTTCATACGATGCTCTTAATGTCATTATAGACAAGTTTTATATAATTATGTGTGCTTGGTTATGTGCTTGAAGTTTAAAATGTTTAAAAATTGTCTGTAATGTTCTACGCATAGTTCAGTCAATACGTGACCTTACTTTACACAGTGAACTTTGGTTTTCTCCAATTCATGTATTGTGCATAGAATGTTTCATACATGCGTCTTGATTTTTCTGGCAATAAGTTATTAGACACGTAGTTGTGCCTTTCAGAAATTTCCGGCGTGTAAGTCACTCACGCTAGTTCTTGGGTTGAATATACGAGTATAATGGATTGTTCGCTTTCAACAGTTGGTGCCTGGTAGCGTTACGAGAGGTACGCAAATGCGAAAGTATTTGTTGTTGCACGAGGATCGTCTGACTGGTAGAAACCTGAACTTTAATGAGATCCATAAACGTGCATTTTTTATGGATATCATTAAAGCGCACATACCAGACTATTACTACACTTGAGCATTCTCGAGCATAACATAACTGTAAAACCTCGGAATGTCATTCTTAAATTTGTGTAAGATAAGGTAACTTCAAAAAGGGTGTACCAACTTAGCATAGCTTGATGAACAATTTTCATAATGCTCGCCGTGTAATGTGGTGGTAGTGTGTCTATCTCACATTCAATAGGTCGCGAGTTCCAATCTCGCTTAAGCTGAGCTATTCGGTTAAGATGTTTTTTGTCTGTTTGTTTTTACCTTACTCTGAGAAGACAAATTTATCTTAAAGCTCCATGAACCCCGAGATCATTTCACCAATTACATTCATTGTCAGATAAGGACTTTAAGCGGGGGGAGGGCCATAAATTTAGCATAAGTAATCTATAATAGCGATTTCTCCCCTTCCTTTTCCTTCGAGCTGTCCAATGATTGGATGAGCTTAATCTCGTTCCGCGCCAATATCTAAATGGATCTTTTCACGTACTCGGTAGTATTTAATTCTTTGATGTGTGAAGAAAAGTTAAATATTATTTTGGTTCTTGCATATCATTGCTCCTAGTGGGAGTAAACACTTTCATAGTACACAAAGTTCAATGATCAGCGAAATAGTTGCCGCTCCTTGCAAACGAAATTTGACAACCAGGTCGTGCTATCTTCTTAAAATGCAGACAGCGTTTCCTTTTATGTGTACAGGTGTCTTCGTTTCCTTGAAGTGACTGACAGAGTAATATTAATTAGCCTTTTGGAGTTTGAAATGCACAAAGAATCCTATTAACTTTGACTAAGTATCCCGTTAACTGCCATTAACGTGAGAAGCCTTGCTAAACTCGTGTGCATAATTACCCATTAATGAAAGTTTTCTGAATTGAGAAGAATACATGAAGTACGTAGAGAAGTTAGCAAATACTGGCTTGAGCATCAATGACAACTGAAAATCTGTTTAATTTCCGCTGAGTCACAGGCTCGTACGGCTATTGCAAAGAATTGACGTTGGTTTAGTCTTTCTTTGCATTTGAAGTTCCAAAAATGGATGTTTTGCTGTTACGGCCACATAGATCATGGTCTCGGTGGTTGGTAGCACTGATAAAAAAAATTAACTTTGCTTTTAATGTCAGTAGTGGATTTTACCTTAACTTTAGAAAATCGGGGGGAGGTTGGGAATCTGGCATGAAATGTGAATAAAAAGGTTTCATAAAATTTTAAATTTAAAAACTGATAGCAGCCCAAGAACCACTTTAAGTAAGTCTCCCTCCATGCAAAATTTTGCCATATACAACCATTCTAGAGCAAATTAATTTTTTTCATAAATAACTGCATCATTTTTAACCAGTTTTCTTCATTGAGAAAGCATCGTATTATCCACAGTTTTAAAGATAGCCAGTTTTTTCATTTATAAAGCCCCCTTTAACATCTAAGGTCATATCGGGGGCTTTCCACTTGAAACAACTCGTTGTCTGTAGGTACTTTTTATGTTGGTTTAAATCATTTTGTTTTACGCACACATTCACACTCACATACAAACTTCCAGACTCTGTGGGAGATAGGGAATAATTCTGGCTAAAGAAAACCTCCCCGCCCCAGCCGGGAATCGAACCCGGGACTCCCGGGTGAGAAATCAGCTCGGTAGCCAGTTATTGTTTGCAGCAAAAAACCTCATTTTTGACATGTGTTTGATCCGTGTATCTTAAGGACAGGATGAAAAGTCTGATTTTTAGCTGTGTCAAACTTTTGACAGACACTTTACACATTACTTGGAAATAAAGTTGGTAGAGTCCTTGGGCTAAACCATTTTATTTGTTTTAATATGCATATCATGAGTTTATACGGTATTGCTGCATATGCTATGATTTTCACATGAAAGTTTAGCAAATCTCTTAAAGATGCTATTTTTCTAGAAGCAGAATGTAGCCCAGGTAGCAAATGCCTGGGTGAGATGGGGTATCTTGGCCATCAGCATTCAAAGCTCGAAATGGTGTAAATTACATTGAAAAATATGTTTGAGTTTCATCACTGTATGCTGTAAATTAAGTGTAGTCTCCAGGAAAACAAACTAACAAGCTTATTCAAGCTGTGCTTATTAAAATGCATGTATGCGTATTTGGGCCAGTTTATGCTGATACAAAGCCAATACCTACTCACAAGAATTGATATCCATGCACACATGAATAATTGTGGTTTTTCGGTAGGCAGGAGTGTCGGTGGGCACGACTGGATGATTCACTCGTGGGGAGTGTATGTTGCGTAATTTTGGCGGGCCACACACTAGTAGCGCGACGGCTGAATGACTGCCAGCCAGTTTTGCGCGGGAAAGTGTTTCGACATGCCCTGGCCCATTTTTTATGACGACGTTCTATCAGTGATCTTGAACGCGGTTTTAAATCGAACTCTACACAACCTTGAGTGAGAGGATGCACTTTGTCATGCGCAAGAAATAGTTCAACGCTGTTATTCTAATCGTGAAATGTCTGCATTTTCTCATTGTACAAATTGAATTGGTAATCGTTGAATGCACATGAGGAATTAAGGTCTTGTTGCTCATGAAAAGCAATATAAGATGTATGGTGCTGACCACATCTCCAACTTTCACATGTGCGTGCGGAAATGAGGTCGGCAGTAGGTTTGTATAGGTCATGGCCCTGGATACCATAGATTATTAATTAGCTGTCAGCAGCTATATGGCGCAGGTATTGTAATATTTTTTGAGCGTAAGCTATGTTTATAGATTTACATCTCTTCTTATGAAGTGCGTAATTATTAAGATGAGAGGCAAATCGTTTCTGTATATGTTTTTGCTCCTCAAACAATGACAGGCAGGAACATATTTTCCTCGGAGCTATGGTGTCATAAAAAGTGCGAACAGTTCGCAAATAAAACCTGTCACTCGTTAAGTCTTTTCTTTAGCAATTTTATTGCAACGCCATTTGTAGGTGTGGAAGAGAAATGTTTGTTTTTATGAACACATTTTTTGTTTGACCTTAGGTGTCGGCAAATTGGAAGCTCCATGTCATTGGCGTTTTCTCATCCTTCAGCTGGCCTCTAAAGTAAAAGTGCAGAAGGTAGTTTGTAATGAGCATCTGATAAATCTGTCCAGCAGCATTCTAACCTCATCCCTACCATGAATACTAAGCTGCTACAAAATGTGCACTGCAGTGGGTTGAATATCTGTCAACGCTAAACCAAATATTCTTTGGTCTGAGGATTTTAAGACGCTGTCTTACGTAATCGACGTAGGCAAAAACAGCCTTTGATTTTTGCACTGTCTCAAAAGATTCTGAACAAAGAATGCATGTTAGTCCTCTAGGCTAGGAGTGCAAAGGCTTATTCTCAATGAAAATTAAATATAAACTTAGCGCAACACTAGTGATTTAATTTAAAGATTATTTCCCTGGCTTCTTTGTCTTGATTGTAAATAATTGCTTGAAATGATGTCCGATAAGCAGCAAGATGACTATGGGGCCACATACAGCTTAAGACCTGCAAAAAAATATATTTTCATGTTATCAGAAATTATTTTAGAATATTTTCCCGAAAGTATTTCAGTGTCTGTTGCGTTTTTTGAGTTTATTTAAAAGGCAAGATGGTGCATCATGGAATGTGTGAGGATTGCCACGCCCATGTTTGGTGCTCATTTCTTTCAAGTTTTATTTTCAAGATCCATATCCCTGATAAGTAAAACAAACTACTAAACATATTTCTCTGAAATTTTATGTGGGTTTGTGTTATATCTACAATATCATGCAAAATAAAATTTTCAATTTTCATCAAATCTACCCATTTATCTTCACTAAATTAAAAATATAATCTGTTGATAAATATTGACGAAAGTTAATGATATTGTAGCTATAAGCTCTAGCAGTAAAATTAACAGAAGATAATGAAAAACGTTTAGAAAGAAAAAAGGAATGTTAAAATATATATTTCTGTTCAAGATTACCGTCTATTTCACATCACACGTAAAAAAATTTCACTGCTGTAAATGTTACAGTTCTAGAGAGAGAGAGAGAAACAGTTTAATATTATCAAAATGACAGTACAGTAAACTGTATTTTCCCGCTTAAGGCAGGTTTTGGTTCATGCGCCATCCCATAATGTTACATACTCTTTCTAGAGTTCGTGAGAGAGAAGGTCTCTTAATACCTCACGAACCTTGCAAACTATATACCAATAGCAGAAAATACCCTAGGAAATGCTGAATCCCCCCCCCCTCCCGAATACTATTTGACAAAAGTTGTTTGTTTTAGCAATTGATCTGTTTTTTCTCCAGTTGTATAACATCACAATAACAGCTAATACTTTAGTAAATGCTGAATGCCAAAAAGTCATTTGACAAAGTTTATACTTTTTTGCATTTTATCGGTGTTACACCAAATATACCTATAGTATCCAGTAACAGCTAATGTTTTCGGAAATGCCGAATACTAAAAATTGACAGATTCTGTGAGCAATTTGTTGCTGTTTTGCCAATTTATAGCATCCAATAACAGTGAACATTTTCGGGGATATTGTAAAAGTTTGAATGTTTTAACAGGTTTTTGGAGTTTTTCCAGTTATATAAATCAAATAATAGCTAATATTTTCGGAACTGATGAATGCTAAAAGTTGTATGTTTTAGCGAGTTATGTTTCCTCCATTATACAACATGGAATAACAAATATTTTCGGCAATGCTGACAACGATTGTAAATTTTGGCTGTTTATTGGTGCTTTCTAATTAACAGCGCGTATGTTCGGAAATACTGAATGTCCCAAAAAAAAAAAAAAAAAAAAGTTATTTGGCACAGATTGTATCTTTTAGCAACTTGTCGCCGTTTTGCTAATTATATAACATTCGACAATAGCTAATATTTTCGGAAATCCTAACAACGATCGCATATGTTGGCAATTAATCGGTGTTTTCATCCAATAACAATAATTTTGGAAATGCTGATTGCCGTTAAATATTATTTGACAAAGATTGTGTGTTTTGGCAATTTATCGGTGTTTCGTCAGTCATAAAGCATCCAATAACATCAAATGTTTTCAGAAATGCTGATTGCCATTAAATATTATTTGACGAAGATTGTGTGTTTTAGCAGTTGATCAGTGTTTTTTTTTTTTTGCCAGTTAAATTACATCCAATAACAAGGGGCCCTTCGCAGATAAATTCAATATGAATATATTTTATTATAGTGCCGAATCTCTTCAAAATGTTTGCCTATAAAGGCAGAGGACGTGAAAATGTCTAGTGGTTCTAGAGATTGGCAACTTTACAAAGAATTGAGGGTGATCACTAAGTAACCCACAGACTGCACTGTATTGGGAATTGCCCACCAGTTATCTATCAGCTTTGACATTGAAGTAACATGTCAAGCCAAGCATTAGGATAAAAGTGACAGTTGTTTATAGCTGTTTTATCTCTTTCACGTAACCGTAAAACGTTATCTTCATTTAAAGTAATGCTGAACGGAAGAAGTAAGCAAGCAGAAAAACCTCTTGAACCGTGAAATGTAAGTAAGGACATGTTTCTGTACGCCTCAATTAGTAATACTCGGAGCTCCTGGAGAATGTTGAGCTGATAAAAGTAAACAATTATTTGTTTATTATGTCGTCAATTGAATTACTTCTATATGTAACCATTCAGAGAAAAATACGCTTTTTCTTTTTCCATTTAAAGTTACCCGTTGTGAATATTAAGAAATTTACACTTCGTAACAAAATTTCAGGGGCTTTGTAAAAGTGTTAGCTAAAATGCAATGTAATTTAAAATCATGGATGAATGACCAAACTAATGTGGTATAAGTAAAATCAGTAGGTCATACACCTTTAATATTTTGCTTACATTTCCCATGTTATTGTTCTTACTCTACCATGCCTTTCTGTACCCTCTATTGCTTATTAGAATGTTTACAAATTGTTATTACGAAAGTTTTGTCTATGTACTTGATCTTAATTAGGATGTGCCTTACTTAATTTCGTTTTAGTTAATTCCCATTCTACTGCATACGGCACCACAGGCGGCAGACACTGATATTAACCTAAATGATAATTGGGAAGCAAACGTTCCATGCATAAGCTTAAGGTATTTCCCAGCATTTTCTAGTTATTAGGGTTTAGAAAAAAACGTGAAAGAATATACTATTTGAGGAAATCCCTTGAATTATCTTGATATGTTAACGAATTTCAGTTTTCTACTACCTTATGTGAAACGTGTTGTACTAGCAAATAAAGCTTCAGAATTGTCTAGATTAAAATTTGATGGAAGACGCCAGTTTGCCCTGATGATGATTTAGCGGGTGATGTTAGCCGGCCGGTGTATTGTGCAATAGCGCTCCATTCAGGGCCACCGCGCGTCGCCATGGCGTTACGTGGACTTGATGACGTCACGATTGCTGCAGCCTTCTCACAGCCTCAGCTGACCGAACGAGCGGCACAAATTGGTTAGATCCGGTCTGCGCGCGCACACTGTATGCAAGGTTGCTCGGTGTACTATTGTGTGGTAATGCTTCTATAAAAATAGAAGCGACTGATTACACAACATGGCGCCTGTATTATATGGAAGGAAGGGACCAAATTAAAGCATTCCAGAAATACAGGCATTAACTGTCGGACGGCATTTGTGGTCTGGACATTAAAATCCAGAGGCTTGATTGCAGGATGGGAAATTTTCTTTTGTCAAATATTTCTTGCCCTCCATAAATTCTGGAAGTATGAATGGTGTGATTTGATGTGCCTGATTTGCAATTAAATAATAGAAATTAAATTAAAAAAAAAAAAAAAAGGTTTATGTATTTCTTTCGCTTTACTTTTCCTGCCCATTCTGCAGCAAACTAGTTTTATAAAAGCTTATTTTTCTATTTAATCCGTGCTAATTGAACTAATAATCAGAAAAGGTCATATTGCTTATTTTGCTGTAGATGCGTAGGAAATAGAAAAATATACTAGGCTAAAGTGGTTTTCAAATCTTTTTAGAGCGGGTCGTTATGTGGTAACTTTGAAATTAGGTTCTCTTTGCAAAGCCAGAAGTAATAACGAATATTTTTGGAAATGGTTAAATTAACTAAAATAAATTTTGACACAAAGTGTGTACTTTAACGAGATTTTAATTTTTCTGTAGTCAGATTTAGGCAGTGTCTTTGTGTTTACCAGTTATGCAAAAGTCAACCAGAGTGGAAGGACTTCAGAGATTATTTACCAAAAATAAAAAAACAAAACAAATATGCATAATTTCAAGAATCGGCATCCACGTAATATGCAAGGTGCTCAAACAAATGCACCCTGATACCAGCACGTTCCGTTATCTGATAACAAAAGCATTTCATGCCTGGACGTGAATTCTTATATTATTATTGGTGTTGTAGTTAAAACATTCTAAATTGACAGAATGTTATTAACTGTTAATGCTAAAAAATTGTAACGGGAGTGTGGCTGGTAATTTCTAGTTTTAAACTTTAATAATTGACACCAGTGTATCGAGAGATCTCAGTTTTAAAAGTAAGTTAGTTTTATACATATTTTGGGAGCCACCTATAAAATACTGTATATGGTACCTTATCTTAAACAGTTTGAGGGAGGTTCTTGTGGGATAAAAATCGAAATCCCACAATGTTAAGCATTTTGAATGCTACAAAAAAGTTTGGTTGAGACATGTTTCTAATTGAGAAATTATTAAAGGAAATGTTTTTAATGCTCTATTGATGCAACAGCACAATTGGATTACCAAATGCAGCTATAGCTTGGGCATAAGTTCCCTGATAAACACCATGCAGAAATTTTGAAAATGAGAGCAATAAGAGGAACCGAAATGGGATTTCATTTTCTCTCTCTCTCTCTCTCTCTCTCTCTCTCTCTCTCTCTCTCTCCATTTTCATGTTTTAATTGCATATAAATATTTCGTATCTCTCGCTCATTTTGGTAGAACTTTCATAGATGTACCCTAATTGTAAACAGTTTAAAAATATTGTTGAAAATATTCCTGAGTAGTAGTTTTTTAGAACATTTTGGTACACCCACTTGATAAAACTTCAATAACTTCATGAAGTTTTATTTTAGCTATTCGCAGCATTTGGCATCCAGCTCATATTTCCATTATGTGAGAGTGCACAAAGTTGTGTTTGGAAAGTTAGTTTATATATTTTTTAAATGTTATGTTTAAAAGCAGTTTCAAATGTCCCGTTATTTCAGAAATTAAGCGACACTAAAGGCTAAAAAGAGCTTAATTTTAAAAAAAAAATCATACATTTGCTTCTAATCAACAGAAGTTGTTCTATTTTTCATCAATCGACAGTCAAGGTTTTGCTGCACATACCTTGAAAAATTAATCTCATTATCTTAAATTGTTGCTGAGATTAAACTTTAACATTGGTAAGATTCTGCTGTGAATGCGGCAGTCATTACTTTTTTGTTAGGTAATATATAGGAATGGAAGGCGAATTCGGGAGACAGATAATCCTTAAGATGCCAGTCCCCACGAGACAAAAACATGTGTTGTTAGCACTGATGCACTGATTGCTTCTTATTTTTGTCTTCAAAGTTTTATTTCCATTGTTCCACATGTTGAATGAAGCACAAGAAAGCAAGGTGGTAAATCCTTGGCAGTGTGCCCCAACCGGGAACTCAATCGGTTCCGCTGGTTAAAAGGATAGATTTTTCCCCTCGCTCTTGCACTTTTGAGGTGAAATTTGCCGAAACTTGAAGTTGGGAAAATAAAGTGGTATAGATACACGTAGGGAAAGCCATCTGAGGATTTCAGAACCATACTGGAATCCAAAAGATGCAGGTTTTACACAATGACTGAATCGATTTTATTTTATTTGTTTAATTTTTTTCTATAATGAGTTTAACGGCATTTAAGGACATGTATGGCGGACATTTTGAAATTCCAAACTAATAATGCTAGCTTTTTGAAAGCTATATCACAGGTGCAATATATTGCAAATAACTTAACAGAACAAATTTCATCCATTTTGGTCCAATAGTTTTGAAGTTATGGTCAATTTTTTTTTTGTCACTAAAAAATTAAAATGTTTGTCTAATACGTTAACCCTAGATTCAGAATACATCTAATTTTTGAAATTGCCCTAGGTTTGCCTGTCTTCTTTGGACACATTTTGAAAGTCGATTTTTTTTTCATAAAAATGTATGTGTTTGAAAATTTCAATTATGTGCTTAAATGCGTCTAACAGTAAAATCTAGGCTAATTCTTATTCATTGTACAGGAAGAAAACTTCTGAAAATATTAATAGCGAGAAAACAAGGAAACATGAGTGCATGCCTCACATTAAATCTTAAGAAGTTGGTAGTTGAACTCTCGGCTTGCCTTTTCTGCCCTTTCTTCTTACATTGCTGTTTTTCTTCTGCACAACTTCGTTTTACTTTCTCTATACGTACTATGTACATAGTGTATAGATATGGTATTGCACTCCACCAAAAAATTCGGTACCGAGATTTCACCGGAAATATATGTTTTAGGGTCCCCTGTATCCAAAAAAAGTATTTTCAGAAAAGGTCCGTGTGTGTGTGTGTCAGTGTGTCTGTGAACACAACTCAAAAACGAAAAGTCGGTAAAATACCAAACTTGGTTTCCAGGGATGCGACACGAAGATTTTGAGAAAAATCCCCCCATCCCAAACTACCCTTTATTTTGTTCAAAATTTTTTATTTTCTAAAAAATGGTTCTAACGATTTTGATTAAAATATCGTACATTAAAACTATTTACCTGAAAAATAAAATATATATTTTGATTTTTCTGGGAATAGCCTCTGAAGACTATTTTATTCTGAGTCAATTTTACGAAATTTTGCATAACTGCTAAATCGTAAGAGATGGACAAAAATTTACCACACAACAAATGTAGAGCACGTTAAAGCACACGATATATATTAAATACATTTTTTTTCGTGGAGTTGATTGTTTTTGAGATATTCCTTGTTAGGTTTGTTTGTTTTTCTTTTTTCATACAGGACTTTGTGAGCTCGCATCCATACAAACAAAAGAACTTCAGTTACATAGCAACCTGCTTTTGGCTATCACTTTAACCTATGACACCCCCTTATTTCGCTTCTGCTAACAAGGAAGCGAGTAATAAGACTATTTCTGCTAATTTTTTCTCGATTAGATGGAGTAAATAGAATCATTTGTTGCAGAGATGTAGAGAAAGTAATGTGAATGGAACATATAAGATGTTTTTACTTTGCATTATGTGAATGAGATCCTGACGAGCTAAATTTTTTCTTGCAGATTACAGTACAGTTTCACTTTTGCTGCTTTGTTGGAACTTCACTCACTTAAGTCATTTAAAAATTGCGCCTGGTGGTCAATTATGCCTTTTTGAAATCAGGAATGTTTACATTATTTTATAGAATTAAAATAAATATATATATATATATATATATTTGTAATTTTAACTTGGTTATTTATCGAACAATGGACGACGAAGCAGGTGAAATGATAAATGATGGTAAAGTGAGCCCAGAGTCGAAGAAAGAAAGATACTCTTTATTCGGATAACTCATCCTAAATGAGATTCGAATTCGGGATCTCTTGAATGTGAGACAGACACGATACCACACACTACCGAGGCGGACATGGTTTATTGTTTACACATTTCTATTCAATAAGCATTGAAGGAGTTCGGTCTCTTTACTTTCAATTCCGTATATAAGGTATTGCATTCCACTCAAAAATTCGATACCGAGTTTTCGTTGGAATAAGTTCAGCATGTTCTAAGGATGCGACACGAAGATCTTTTGGAATACCTTCCGCTCCAAACTACGCTTTGCACGAAGAGTTTTGCAAATTGTCTATTTACTCATAAATGACTAACGTTTGAGTGTGGCTTCCATTTGAACATACGTAATAAATCATTCTGCTAATATTTATTTCGATTAGGAGGTAAAGAAAAAACTTGTGTAAGAATAGGTAGAGATAATCATGAAAATGTAACACACAATCCTTATTCGAATGAAACACTCCGGTAAACCGTCCGATTCTTACACGTGGCCGCGGCTGTGTCTAGCTGCCTGAGGGATTCCTAGGAAAACACCAGTCATGGGTTTCTAATCTCTGTTAGCTCTGTAACATAACTAAATTACTCTCTCTGGTTCACATTCTTAGTTTACTTTTATATCTATAGTACACAGACTCGCACCACTGAGGAAAGGAAGAAACAAACAAATACACATCGCAATAGTTGGGTCTTATACGTTTTAAAATGTTGAGAAAGGCAATGTAGTAACATGCTAGTTAACTGTTTTTAATATATTTGTTTAAATACACATCTGGCCTCACAATAAAGGTTTGACATGTATCACAAGATATCTCCAAATGTGGTTTCTAATTTTAAAAATAGATCTCACATCAGTTAAACCAGTGGAAATACGCTGTGCTTAAAGTTTGGGATTTGATATCTGCCCTATTGAAGGATGAATATGTAAGTAGTGTTTCCCAGAATGGCGGTTACCTGACTACTAAGTGGGCCTTTTCTCTTCATAGCGTGAATCATCACTACTATTCTCAGTCACCAGTATATTTGTTACCTATTTAGTCTATAATACTCAGTAAATAAAATGTCTTATTGGTATTGTTGATGTGTAACCAGTTGATCAAACATGGCAGAAAAGAAACAACTCTTACCAGGCAGGTTAAAGGACGTTAGGACACAAAAGAAAAATGTCCAGTAGACAAAATTTTCATTTTTCAGCGAGTGATCGTCGCGTACTATCAACAGTAGAGGTAAATAATATGCATTATTGTAATGAAATAATCTAATAATTAATTCTACCAGAAATGGGTCTGTTGATCGCCATAGCTTCTTGTTGCCAGTTATCGCTATTACACTTGCTTCCGAAAACTTAGGCATTTTTATGTTGACCTGATTCTGCAGTGTGTGACTGCCGCAGCCATGCTGAGAATGCATTTGTTGTTACGTCCAGTCTAATTCAATCATCTAGTATGTTGGGATAGTAGTAATAGAGGTAGAGTTTGAAAACAACTGGCTAACATAGTCTTAAATCTGGTTTTCTCTATCTGTTCTGAAAACAAACGTGTTAAAAAATATTATCATTATTATTATTATTATTATTTTATCTATCCCATGCTATTCGACGTAAAAACCAGCAAAAATTGTCTTATTACTTGATCCCTTATAAGTAGAAGGGGAATAAGAGAATTCACTAGGCTAAACTTAAATACCAAGTTTGGTAGACATACACTGTAACCTTTTTCTTAAAATCCTGTTTTAGGAATTAAGAGGTCTTAAAATATATATGTTTGCGGCAAAATCTCGGTATCGAAATGTTGGATGGAATACAGTAGCTTCTGTAGCACAGTGTACATACGTAAAAAGCTAAAACGTTTCCCCAATAGTTTTGTTGACGAAAAGTATGGGATTATGTTCGGACTTTTGTTTTGAATTTTCCGCTGGAATCTGAGACAGCTGATCTGTTTTATAGAGTGCAAGTTGTCGCGAATTCCTAGGAAGGTTGAAACAATGGCCATGTTGTATTGTTGGGTTGAATGGCTGGTAAAGGACCAAGGCAGCAACGTGAATGACTCTCAAGTCCAGCCAGGCAACATGATGGCGGTGAGAGAGAGCCTCGTGTTGGAATGCAGTGGCTCAGGAATGTGGTTGGTTGGCGGTGCCCTCGGGCGAACGCTTGCGAGGGGCCTTGAATAGGAGAAAAATGGTATTTCTCTTGACTCCTAAAATGGAGTGCAACTTTAATTCTTAAAAGTTAGAGGACTTTGGAATGATGATCGCTGATCCGCGCTCTGAAGAGGTCATGCAGCCTACCCATACATAAGTTATTGTCGTATCAAACCAACATGTGGTTAAAAGTGAACATTAGAGAAACTAAGAGTTCTGCGACGCATATGCAACACATGGTCAAGCTTGGCAATAAAGACTAATGAAGTTCAATAAAAAAAAAACATTAAGGGGGTTATATAGGAGCCATTCTTAAAGTAGCTTGTATAAAATGACAAATATGAATTGATCATAGTTAAAAATATTTTTAAATCGATTCTTTATTCATATATAAGGTACAGCAATTAGAATTAAACTTATATTGTGCTATTTCTTGTTTTTAAGAACTGCAGGATACAACAAAATGAGTAAGAAAAAGAATATAGATACTATGAAATAATTGAACATTGATCCAATAATAGAAAAAATGAAAATTATCCACGAAATTAGACGTCCCATGTACTCGAATTCCACGTCAGATATTAAATTACAGATCACGAGGATGAAGATTGTTGGTCGTCCGTTGAGGAGATGGAATAAGACCGTAACAGGCCACTAGGCAGCAGGATGATGGTGCTATTCCCCTCGGCTACAACAATGCTTCCATTACCTCGCATTTCTGTTTGATTTGAAGTATTCATTGAGATTAAGAAAGTGAGTGCATTTCGCAGTTTTGTAGCTTTCTGAAAAAGTCGTATTCTTTCCTCAAAGCACCGCCGATCTTGTAAGCTTTTGCAACAACACATCTAAATACATCAACTAATTTAAAACATTGTAACGGGGGCCGCAATTTATTACGTTTCTCTCTGCTGAATTCATTAACGTACCTCTCTTCCTCTGAACGCATAGTAGCAACCGTCAGAGGTAGAAAGGTGGTTTGTGGATGCATGTCTTTTCCTTCTTAGGCGGTGAGTGCATTCAGAGTGTTTTTATCCATAAATGGTTATCAATACTCCTACACATTACAATATCTCTAGGAGTTTGTTAAAATCGGTGCTGCGAGCGGTTGCAAAAATGTGTATGTCCAAGTTCAATTGTGACTGCAGAAGAATATCGGGTTGCTGTGTCGCAAGTAAATCCGTATATGGGGTCCTTTTAATTTATTGAAAAACAACAAAGTAATATTACATGTGTTCTCACTTTTTGTGCTTTATAGTCTTTGATTTCAGATTCCTTTTATGTTTTGTTGAACATTTGTCAAAGTCTATTGAATTTACAAATCTTTAGAATGCCTTGGTGTGTGAAGTCCAAAAGTGCAACATCCTAGTATGGGTTGCAAAAACTATTTTCTCGTGCAACGTGTATTGTCTGGGATGAACAAACCACTCTTTCTTCCTTCTCTAAACTAGAGGCGTTTACATAGGAAGTTTATATTATTTATACGGCATTTTTTGAAGATGAGCAAGTTTAAAAAAGTAATCGTAAGTGATTAATATGTGCGCAGTAAATAATAATAGAACACAAAAATGAGAGCGTATTTCCTATTAATAAAAGTAACTAAGCAGACTGTTGCTCGCGAAGTCAAATACAAAACAAGAAAAAGCGACTATCTGGAGCGTATCAGATCACACTGTGTGGATGTTATGTCGACGGGCAGGCGCTCGCTATTTTTGGAGGGACGGAGGATGGATGAGCTGCGTGGGGTTATCAGCCGGGCCCCTCCCGGACGATCGACCGCATTGCGTCACGGCGCATGATCAGCTGATGTGAGAACAACAAGGTCGCCCTGCCCAGCCATTCCACAGCACTTAAGATAAATGTAATATACTTTGATAATAGCTCGAATTCTTATGCCTTTGATTAAAATATCATGTTTTAAGATATTTGTAAACAAAATGTATATCTTGAATTTTTTGTGAAAAGTCTCTAAGCTACCCTTCATTCAGAAGAAATTTTGCAAATGGCCATACCATAAGTAGTTCTTTAACACATAAAAGTGGAGATTTGTTTAAAACACGCAGTTTATTTCAAAGTACGTTTCAATATATTCTTTTTATTTCTCTATGTACATAGTGTTGCATTCCACCCAAAGATTCGATACCGAAAATACACGTTTTAGGGTCCACTGTATTAAAAGAAACATTTTTAGAAAAAGGTCTTTGTTTCTGTGAACGCGATATCTCAAAAACGAAAAGTCTGAAACATACTAAACTTGATATTTAAATTCAATATCTTATAAGGATGCGACACGGAAGATTTTCAAGAAAATCCCCCACCCCCATACCCTTTACGTGGAAAAAAATGGAAAATTTTGATATTCTCAAAAATAGGTCTAACGATTTTGATTAAAGTACCGTGTATTAAATACATTTACATGCCAAATAAAATGTTTATCTTGAATGTTATGGGAATAGCCTCTAAAGACTTTTTTATTCCGGATAAATTTTCTAAAATGTGCGCAACTGGTAAACCGTAAGAAATAAAAACTTACTGCACAAAAAATGTAGATCTCGTTAAAATTCAATTTATATCGTATATGTTTTTTCGTGGAGGTGATCATTTCTGAGATATTCCTTATTGGTTTCAGATTTAAAATATATAAAAACTTTCTCGCAAGTATAATTGTAAACTCCACGGATTTCAATCTCATACAATCAGTTTTTAAAAGAGTTGACTTGTTTTAGCCTTTTGTACTCCCTCATTTCCCTTATACTTGCAAAAAAGCAATTAAGGCAAGTTTTGCTAATGTTTATCTCGATTATCGTAAAGTAGATAGAAGAATAAGCTTTTTAACAATAATTTGTTACAGTCGTGTGATTGGAACGCGTCATTTATTTATTTATATATATATAATTTCTCAGGCGACAATCGTAGTCAATTTAATTGAAGCTGAAATGAGTTTAAATTTGAAAGATTTTGAAAATATAAATAAGTTAGAAATCTAGCTTTAGATATGTTTGTTAGTTTAAAAACAGGTGAATGATTTTTTGAGAATTTCGATAACATTTTAAAAGATCCCCCCGTTCTTGCTTATTTCTTATATGTAATACATGTGAGCTATTAGAATAGCAAGTATTGAATCTTCTGTATATGCAACATTATTAGAGGTTTAGTGAAGTAAATGGATATCCTTACGGTTTGGAAACTCATCTAGGTCACATAACACCTTCTTGTTTAGTGCTTTTATTTTCCAGGTCAGTATTTAATTCGTTCAAATTGTGTAATCTAAGCGACATAATTACCTTACACGCTCCTTCCGTCAACGCTTGGACAGGTTTTCAAATATATAAGCGTGAATTTCATTGTAGCCAGATTGTTTTCTTAAGAATCAACTTTTACAATACATATTAACTGTCCAAAGATAAATTTGTGTTCTCCACATTAAACAGCGATCAGTTAATATATGAGTGATGCCATTCTTATTATCATGAAAGAATCATACCTATTAGTTTTCGTGTTCTAGTATTTTTCAAAATGTTCAGTTGTTTTGTAATTTTAATTGTTGACGAGTGGTGCTGACGAAAATATGTTATTGTTGCTGCAGACAAGTAAAACTGTGGCGGTGGTCCACTGCCAAGGACACTACTTAATCTATACTTACTTTTGGGAGAGAAGATGCTATGACAACAGCGATATTGCCAAACCCACTAGCGGGCTTCCGTGTTCAATATTTCCGTTAATTCATTGTTTGGCTCATTTTAAGCCATGTTGTATGCTAGTCCTTTTCTCTGGAGTTTAAAAAGTTTTATTTTTAACTCTCGGCATGTTCTGTTCGCCTTCCTCTTCGGACTTCTAGAAAACAAATCTGATGTGTTCCATTCACACGACCTTCTCTACATTTCTACAATAAATTATTGTTGAAAATCTTATTCTTCTCTTTACTTCATGCCAATCGAGAAAGAAATGAGCAGAAATCGTCTTATTACTTGCTTCCATGTAAATAGAAGGCAAATAAGGGAGTACCATAGGTTAAAGTGATAGACAAAAACTGGTTGCTATGTGACTGATGTTCCTTTGTTTGTATGAACAGAAGTTGACAAATTCCTGTATGAGAAAAGTATTTAAAGCTGAAACTAACAAGGACAAAACGGCCAACCCCACGAAAAAAATGTAGATAACATAAATTGTGTGTTTTAACAAGCTCTACGTTTTTTGTGTGCTAAGTTTTTGTCTTGTCTTTAATGATTTACCAGTTATACAGAATTCCGCAAAAATTATCCAGAATAAACAGGTATTAGGAGGCTATTCCCAGAAAAGTCAATATGTACATTTTGGTGGTCACGTATCTTTAATATACGGTATTTTAATCAAAATCGTTAGACCAGTCATTAGACAAAATCGAAATGATAGAAATATTTTCCATGTAAAAGGTAGTTTGAGATGGGAGATCTTCCTCAAAACCTTTATGTCGCATCTTCTCAAGATGCTAACTTAAATACCAAGATTGATATTTTAACGATTTTTCATTTTTTAGTTGTGTTCACAGACACACAGACTTTGTTTCTAATTTTTTTTTATACAGGGTCCCTAATATTTCCGGTGAAATTTGTACATCAGATTTTTGCGTGGAATACAATACCTTCTCTACCTACTATGTACTGAACACAGTACGTGTAGAGAAAGTAAAAAACTGACAGTACATGTGAAAATATTGCATTGATTAAAACAATATTCACAAATTAATTACACTATAAAAGGTATCTAATGTTTTCGTCGCTCTTGTTTTGGTGATCGCCATACCGATTTCAGAATAAAAGTAAGAGTAAAAAAATTGTTGTGGTGCACACCCGATGTTTTATTTTGATGCAATAATATTGACAATGTTTGAAGCTCTGTGCGGGCATAAAATTGAGCGTACTGTACATTAAAATTTTGTTTTTCTCAAAACAAAAAAAGTCTTAGCTGTTTCATTACTTAAAATAAGGTTTGCGTGAGAATCCCTTAAACAAATGCACATAGGTTTCTTTTTTAGTTATATGTCGCAGTTAACATCTCAGGCAGGCCATATCGATGATTTAGCTTTAGAACATTATTGCTCATCGTAAGAATGTTCACTCGTTTACAATGCGTTAATCTTTGAGTTGTTGGTGAGTGTGGTTTTTTTATTAGTATTAAATCGAGTAAGTTGGCGGTGGCATAACTTGTGCATATGGTAGGTTCCGGGTCATAAGGCGAATGCTGGGGTGGGGGGGGTCTCTTACCTACCGCGATTTCCTTTCATTCGTTTCTTTCTCATCTTGCAGTGCGGGCGGAATTGAAGGATTACTCCACGTGAACATTAGGTGGCTGCCAGGTCGACGGGTCGCTCTAGCGACCTAGGAGTCATCGGTTTCCCCGCATTTCCTTCACCTCATGCCATATTCCTGGGGGGGGGGGTAGCCACAATAGATCTGTATAGGTCGAAGTGCGCGAAATTTCCCTTCCTACTTTTACCGTTATCCAATTGTCATTTATATATCCAGACTAGGGAAGTTAACAGGTAATCCTGTCACAAAAAAAATAAAAAATAATGAAAATAAAGTTTTTAGTGGATACACGGTTTTTCAAAGGTGTATTACTGTCATGATTATGTATTGCAGAATGTAACTAACTAATCTAGCCTCACGGTGTAAGACATACCGGGTGTCCTAGCATTTCAAACGTACCGTCAATGTGATGTGAGAAGCACTGCATTTTTCCCAAGGGTTATGCAGACATTTCAATAAATGTTCGGTGAATCAGGGCCCATATGAGCGTAGAATGAGTAATACGGCTGCATTCATAACCCATGCGCATTTTATGCTTTTCGCAAATAACGTTTTTCGTTAATTTGAAAAGGACAAATGACACTATATTTTTTTCATAGTTGGATCCCTAACAAAGTCGTTTCCAAGTTAAACGGCGACTCGATTTAGGTCAGTGTAGTGGAGAATTGCGAATATTTCGCATCTGTGCACTTGATGTGAGCAAATATCAATAAAAGGAGCAGTACCTGTGGTGGGGGGGTTGGCGTACTATAAGTGGTGCTCGTGGCGCCTCTACGCGGGTGAGGAGTGGAACTAGTTGTACGGCAAGGCGTGGCTCTTGAAGGCGTCGGCACTAGACGCCGTGACGTCACGTCTAGCCGCCAGCATCATATCGATCCGACTGTTGTGACGTCATTCGCCATCCCGCCACGCTAGCAAGGGACACGGATCGTTACCCTTTTATCTCCAGGGATGCTGCTGCTGGCCCCGTACTACTTGTTCCGGCTTTGTCGTCTGGGTTCGATCCCCTCCAGCGTACTATCAAGCCTTTTTAGTAATAAGCACTCTTGTGGTCATATGCTATAATTTTGAATTTCTGATCTATTTTAAGGTTGCACTAAATCTGCGGCAAATTTTGCTTGATCTGTGTCGTATCCAGTACATAGCTTTGAGTTCAACTCTATTAGCTGTTTTTAACATGTTCAGGCACCGTAAATATGTTCCTACGACCGAGGTAATTGAGTAGTTGACGAGCTCATTTCAGATCGTAAACTTAATTTTTACGGAATCCACTCGCAAAGAAGTGTATCAAGCGAAAAGTAATTTTGTTCCAACTTTATGCTCGCCAATATAAACAGTTATGAACCTTCGTTTGCCATTACTAAGAATTCAAATTATTGCAGATGAATATTATTGTTTTGTGATGTATTTTGAGAATTGTGATATCCTTAGAGCTGCGAAAGAAGCAGAATCAAATTTACTACCTGTTAAATCCTGAAAAGTATGAGGCACAATATGAGAAATGTATGAAGTGGTGTTTAGAAAAGAACGAACTATAAACCCATGGTGAATGGAGCAAACTTAGTTCATCTTTCGGTTTTTTGTTTTTGTTTTAATTGGAACATGCTCGTAGAAAAAACATTGTATGATATGCGAGCGTAAAGTTTCTTTTTGATTCCCGCTGGAATCAAAATCCATAACTTCACGCTCTTACACCGTGAATAACTGTTTTTCTCCAAAGCCATTTGATATAGATTCAAATTTATGCTGTAGCTAAATGATAATTTGTAGACATTCCGTAGAGCACAATGCTATCATATTTTGGTCATAAATTGCGATGTGATAGTAAATGTAGGGTCTAAGAATTGGAATAGTACGAGTCTTTAATGTAAACTAAAATTTGAAATCGATTTTATAATTGCTGCTTATATTTTACACAGTAGTTGAACCCTTGTGTCGGAATTTGGTGATCTAGCCAATTTTCAACTTTTGACTTAAAGCTAACATTCGCTTCTCTGTCGTTAATAAACTTGGCAATTGGATGTGCGAAATATTCGGAAAGCAAGGAAACTTTAAATTCTAAAGATCAGAACCATTTAAATCCCTTTTTGCAAATTGAAGCAACTTCTAAACCTTGTTGGACAAGATTAAATAATCATGTATTGTTACTCTGCAAAATTAAGATAATGTTTACTATTATTATCATCATTTATTGTTGATGGAGTGCTGCTGACGGAATCTTCCTTAGCCAGCACTGGTTTTTGACATCCTTGAAGTCATGCTGTTCCAGTTCGACTCGTCTGCGTTCAGTTCTAGTGCACACTTCATTACAAACCTCGGAGTCCGGCTGGAGGGGAAGGTGATAGCAAATACCTACTCACTGGGCGAAGTATGTGACAATTGGTTGCCCTCAATAAAAAGCTTGTTGCCTACTGCAGTCTTACCCCTGTGAGTAACTCGTTGATCTTTCGGGCAGCCAAACTGGAATAGGCTGCTCTATCGTATCAGGCGAGTGAATTAAATGGGTGAAATGATGCTCAAATGAGTCCGGGATCGATAAAATTGATTACCAGACATTTCCCCTTTGAGGATGTGAAAATATCGAGGGGAAAAAAGTCGAAGAACTCGGTGAGATTTAAACTCCGGGCTCTCGTAACATGAGACATTTGTTGGGCATAAAGGAAAGCGTAATTCGTTAAAGTGGTTGCGTCAGAAACCAGTATTTGCATATTGTGAATTGGTAATTCCAATTTAACTGAAAGCAGCAGATTGTTATTTAATTCTTTTTCGTAGTTGGCTTACCCTCCCCGTGTTTAGGACTTACAAGCGGATGCCAAGGGATCAGATGCCTGTCGGGGAACCAATGGTACGAAACCACAGAATGGAGAATCTGGAACGAGTGGTCGACCCGTAGCCAGGCATGAGGTGAGGAAGTGGATGGTAGGAAAGGTGCTGTTGGAGCAATTGGTGGAATGAGTGGCGGGAGAAACCGAAGGACCAGATGCCGCTTCGTCCACCACAAATCCCACGTGCAGGCGCTTGGGGTCGAACCTGGGCCGCCTAGATGGGAGGCGAGTGGCCTAACCACGCGTCGTCCTTGTTACTTAATTATAAATGCAAATTGGGCGTTCAGGATTGTTTCTGTTCTCAGCGATGGTAATTAGAGACAAACTGACACATTACAATGCCGGTGGTTCCAGCTTTTGGGATTTTACAGAAATTATTTTTAATGAGCAGATGACCACTACATACAAAACGTTTGTATACCGTAGCTATCGACGTGACGTTTAGACCGGCCGCCAGCTATAAGGAAAGTTTTCCCAAGGGGGAAGTCGGAAACAAAACAGGCGCATGATAACGAAATTCTGTTGAATTAGCATGTGTTTCCGATTCGTCCGCCCAAAGGAACAGTTCCGCGGGGTGAGACGGGGCATCTCCCGGGCTTTTGTACTCGCTCAAATGTGGAGCGAACTAATTTATTTCTGAAGCTTCACATCGGAACATTTAGGCTAATGTCTTTTTGGCTACTTGACGTGTTTATTGGTGTTTGAGCAGAAATACTATCCGAATCTCAAACATCTGTAGGTAATAATAGCACGAGTGTTTTCATCTTGTCGATAATTCACGACCGGAGCGAAACGGCAATTCAGCGAAATAGACCAATAATAATTTATAATATATAGGATGGGAGGCTTTATCTGGTTATGATTGTAATACATACATTTTCTTACTGCCTCCTGAATTATGATATTGCCGACCGTGCCCACACCCCTTATAGGAATATCGATAGCAACAATAGAAATAGGGATTTTTTTTTTATTTCGGCTTTAATAACTAATATATGAAATAGAAACAAGCGTTATTTTATTTGCGGTTATTGTACTCATCTCGTACATAAGAAATACAAATAATGATTATTTTCACTCCTTTTTGAACAAAACTTTAAATAAAAATTGTAACTGAATTAATCTAAAATACAATGGTGGAACTGACTTATTAAAAGTGAAGATTGGCTGACTGGATTTTCACCTTGTTACCAATAACCAATACAGGAGATTAAGCAAACTAACGTCAGGTGAGACACGATTTCAAAGAAATGAACATCAGCTGCGATAAGATGTTTCCACAATATCAACCCAGTCAGATGACCGCGATTGGTTGAAATTGCCTAATCTCGGCCATTGGATTGGCGCTTTATAGTGGAGGTGAATTGCCAGTAGCAATTATGTAACTAGAAGTTTTATCTGGCATTGCTTGGATTCATCATATAAGGTGTTGATAGGCTAACCTTTTGAAAGTTTTTAGTAGTGTTCATTTGTACCTTAGAGTAGGCGTACAAAGTGTGGTCCAGATTGCTCATGTGCAAGGTTGTAGCAAGGCATCCTGTAACTTTTGTCAAGTCCTTTGGTTTGGCCTTGTTGAGTATAAGGCTTTGAAAATAAAGGATAAGGACCGTTTCTCAATATCTCGATGTAATAGAAAAAGAAAGGTTGAGGCGTTACTTACAAGGTAACCGTTGATACATCGGCAAAGAAATTAATCCAGGTTTCTACATGAAAGGTTGGAAATATGGCAGGAAGAGTATGTATTAATGTCAATTTAAAAACATGTTGTTTAAATAGCTCAATGAGTGGTTATTTGTGCGTCAAGTATGAAATTGCGTTTTGAAAGTTGTATGGTATGTCATGTTTGCCAGATTATTAAATCTAAGAGTTTGGTTAGTATAGCAAAATAACGTTTGATAGCAACGTCCAAAGTCATCTAATGATGTGAACGCTACAGACAAGCCCCTAAAACTTTTTGGGGCTGGGAGAAATGTTTCACATGACTTTCTCTATAGCTCTGCAACAAATTGTTGTTAAAAAGCCTATGTTTCTATTTACTTCATGCTAAACGAAAAAAATAGCAGGAATAGTCTTATTACTTGCTTCCTTGTAAGTAGAAGCGAAATACGGGAGTACCATAGGTTAAAGTGATAGTCAAAAGCTGGTTGATATGTGACTGAGGCTTCTTTGTTTGTATGGACAGAAGTTGACAAATTCTTGTGGGAGAAAAGCATAAGCTTTTTAAAGGTGAAATTAAAAACAAGAAATAACTCAAAAACGATCAACTCTAGAGAAAATGTAGATATCATAAATTGTGTGTTTTAACGTGCTCTACATCTTTGGTGTGGTAAGTTTTTGTCTATCTCTTACGGTTTGGCAAAATTCCGTAAAATTCATCCAGAATAAAGTAGTCTTCAGAGGCTATTCCCAGAAAATTCAAGATATACATTTTATTTGTCAGGTAAATATCTTTCATATATGACATTTTAATCAAAATCGTTAGCCGTTTTTTAGAAAATCAAAATTTTCGAAAAATGTTCCATGTAAAGGGTAGTTTGGGTTGGGATTTTTCCTAAAAGCTTCGTGTCGCATCCCTGGAAGATACTAAACTTAAATACCAAGTTTGGTACTTTACCAACTTTTCGTTTTTGAGTTATCGTGTTCACACACACACGGACCTTTTTCTGAAAATACTTTTTTTTTCTTTTCTTTTCTTTTTATTATACAGGGAACCCTAAAGCATATATTTCCGGTGAAATCTCGGTATCGAATTTTTGGGTGGAGTGCAAAAACCTTCTCTATACACTGTGTACATAGTGCGTATAGAGAAAGTAAACATGTCGTATATTTGGGGAGACAGGGTTGTAATGTCTTTTATTGTGAATAAGTAGCTTATTTATAATTATACATTTAAACAAACAAACAAAATTCGTTCCTTGTACAAAGTTGTCCCTCTCTTACTTTTTCCGCAAAGCACTTGACACACGTGTAATGCACACTTCTCTTTGTTTCTTATTATTATTCTTTATTTGACGATAATGAATAATATGGATATTGATGCGAAAATAAAATAATTTCCTCAGCATACGGTAATCGATCGATTAATTACACCTAGTAGTGTTGACCAAGCTAGTGTACTACTGAAGGTGGACGGCTGCTGCTTCATTCTTCATTTACGATTCAGATTCCCGACATTTATCCGGGCGCACTCCAGCCTGGGGCTTGCTTGCTCCCCCAAATGATTAGATTTAAATGTAAATGTTAACAAATAAAGACAATTAAAACGGCGTGGTTTAAATATTTAGATATGACAGTAAATATAATCATGAATATTTAGATTATTAAACACTTTATAATGATGTCTGCGGTAAAAGCACCCACATGCAGGAGAGACTTGCATAAAAAGTAATATACCGTTGCAATGCTATCTTTATCAGCCGGTGTCTGTGTTCCTTGAGCAAATGTTCGCGTCAATCTGTAGCCATGGGGAAGCGAAACCAGCAGCAACGTAACTATATGTACAGTGAAGGTATTGTATTCCAGGTTTCACCAGAAATGTGTGTTTTGAGAATCCCTAAATTTAAAAAAAAAATAGGAAAATGTCCATATGTGTGTATATGCAGCATATCTCATATGCAGCATATAAGCCCATTAAATAGAAAACTTGTTATTTAAATTAAGCATCTTCCAAAGAAGTGACAGGAAAATCCTCCTACCCTCAACTATCGTTCACATGGAACATTTTCTGAAAATTTTTAATGGCTCTAACATTTTGATTAAAATGCCGTATTTTACTGGCAAATGAAATTATTTTTTACTTTCTCTATACACACTATGTACATAGTGAATAGAGAAAGTATTGCACTCCACCAAAAAATTCGATACCGAGATTTCACCGGAAATATGTTTTAGGGTCCCCTTTATCTAAAAAAAAAAAACATTTTCACAAAAAGGTCCGTGTGTCAGTGAACACGATAACTCAAAAACGAAAAGTCGGTAAAATACCAAACTTGGTATTTAAGTTTAGTATCTTCCAGGGATGCGACACGAAGATTTTGAGAAAAATCCCCCCACTCCAAACTACCCTTTACATGGAACTTTTTTCGAAAATTTTGATTTTCTAAACAATGGCTGTAACGATTTTTAAAATATCACATATTAAAGATATTTACCTGGCAAATAAAATGTATATCTTGAATTTTCTGGGAATAGCCTCTGAAGACTACTTTATTCTGGATGAATTTTGCATAACTACTAAACCATAAGAGATGGACAAAAACTTAACACACAAAAAATGTAGAGCACGTTAAAACACACAATTTATGTTATATACATTTTTTTCGTGGAGTTGATCGTTTTTGAGATATTCCTTTTTCTTGGTTTCAGCTTTTAAAAACATAATTTTCTCATACAGGAATTTGTCAACTCCTGTCCATACAAACAAAGGAACATCAGTCACATAGCAACCAGCTTTTGGCTTTCACTTTAACCTATGGTACTCCCTTATTTCGCTTGTATTTACAATAAAGCAAGGAATAAGACTATTTCTGCTAATTTTCCTCGATTAACATGAAATAAATAAAAGATAGCTTATTAACAATAATTTATTACAGGGAGATAGAGAAAGTCATGTGAATGGAACACATCAGATTTTTTTCTTTTGTATTTATTTTGTTAGCTATCGCTCTTTAAACCTGGTTGGTCATATTGGGCGATGATCTCGGGGTCCATGGAGCTCTTGGACATTCGTCTTCCTAATAAGGAAAACCCCTAAACGAGATTGGAACTCGCAAGCTCTTGAATTTAAGCCATACCTACACATTACCCCCACATTATCGATGCAGGCAGCTGTGTAGAAAACCCGTGCATTCTAGTAAGGTTTAAGAGATAGACGAAAACTTAAAACACAAAAAATGTAAAAGAATACATTTTTTGTGGAATTAACTATTTTCGAGAAATTCTTTGTTTTGTTTAAATTACCCGATACGTTACTTTTCGCTATTCCTTTTATTCCATCCAGGTCATGCAAGGCGAACGGATTTTCAGTGTCATCGTATAGCGACCCCCTTTAAAAGATTTTACTGTCGCTTTAACCTAGAGTATTGCCTTATTTCCGGATACCTACAAGAATATTTTCTAGTCGGCTTACCCTCCGCTTATGTAGGTCTTGACAGCCCCCTAGGACTTAAGGAGCCAGAGGGGAGCCAACGGTACGAAACCACATGTGTGGTCGGCCCGTAGCCAGGCATGAGCGTGAAGAAGTGGATGTTATGAATTGCAGGCCAAATGGATGAAGGGAAAGGTGATGGAGCAATTGGTGAAATGAGTGGCGGGGGAAAACCCGTCCAGACGCCGCTTCGTCCATACGCTTGAGATAGAAGGTGGGAGGCGAGCGGTCTAACCACTCAGCCACGGCGCCGCCACCACTAACAAATGTGTAGTAAAATCATTTGTGCTAATATTTACCTTGATTAGCACGAGGTGGTAAGAATAGTTTGTTGTATAGTAGGGAAAGTCATGTGAACATACGTCAGTGTCTGAGATGTGAGCAGCAGACAGGTTTAGTTTGATAAACGAGGCGTTCCGCTGGGTTGTTGGATGCATAATGCTCACGAGACCAAAAGAGAAACGTGCTGCTTATGCAATCACTCCTTCGTTTAGTAGTCGTTAACGTGTTAATGGAGGATCAAAGACGCCGGCCACAGCGCTGGAAAGATAAGCAGCACAGCTGTTCCCTGGATTACGTTTTCCATTCATTAATAACGGAGGTCAGTTGCTTCACCTAGCAGATGTTGGCACATCTTACAAAATGTTCCGTAATTTTCTTTATTGGTAGACTAAACATGCATTCAATGATTGAAAGCTGCCATTCTTACTTCATCAAGAACATCTATTTTCGTGAATTATATGTAATTTCACGTGTTTATGGAACGACTGCTTGGATCTTCAGCACGTTAATGTTTCCGTTTTAACGAACCTGGAGAGCAAGTCAAATTGGGGAGGAGGGGGGGAGTCTGATGTGTTGACTTTCTCTACATCACTGCCACAAATTATTATTAATTGTTTTTATTGTTTCATTTATATAGACCACTTTAACATCTAAGTCATACCGGGGGGCTTTGCACTAGAAAAAACTCGTCTGTAGGTTATTTACGCTAGGAATGTCATGCAAATATCTTTAATATAAGAGATTTTTATCAAAATCGTTAAGATCCTTTTTTTTTTTTTGAGAAAATAAAAATGTTGCATATATTTTCCGTGTAAAGGTGTGGGGTGTGGCAATTGTCTTGAAAATCTGTGTATCGATCCTTGGAAAATGCTGAACTATATGTCAAGTTTGGTATTCAACGGAATTTTTCGTTTTTGAGTTAAGCTACGCACCACTTCACGGACTTTTTTCTAAAAATACTTCTATATACATGGTACATCAAAACATGTATTAAACCTTTTCAAGCACATATTTACAATGAAATTCGGTATCGAATTTTTTGTTGGGGAAACATGTGCTTATCATGTAGAAAATCTGATGTGTTACATGCACCAGGAACGCATAGTTGTACCGAACTCTTTCAGAGTGAAGAGGATTTCGCACGCTTAATTCAACAACGAACAATGGTTTAATACCAAACAAATTCAGCATCTTCCAAGGATGCGACGTGAAGATGGACAATGTCTCGTAGCTTTCGATTTCTCATAAATGCCGCAAACTATTTTTATTATATCATCGTGTATTACGATATTTAAATCAGAAAATAAAAGTATGCCGTGAACTTTCACGGAATATCTCTTAGATTTCGTAAACGCGCACGCGCACACATAACAATTTCCGAGATATTCCTTTTTTAATGATTAAATTTCCCAATACTTTAATTTTTCCAAATGAGAAATAGTTATTGCTGATCCTTTTTGCCTTCTCTGCCATATAAATAGTAGGTAAGGAAGATATTGGATTCCATTCACAAATCCGATATAAAATTTCATAAAAATACGTATTTTGTGGACCCCCGAATAAAATAAAGTATTTTAAGAAAAAGGTCCGTGTGTCTTGTGCGTATGTGAACAGCATAACTCAAAACGAAAAGTCTGATAAATACCAAACAATTTCAGTATAACGAACGACATGACTGATGCGATTACGTCTTTGTCTTACATTCGGCAGGTCCTGAGTTCAAATCCCGAGGGCCAACTAATGTGGCTGTCTTTTTATTACTTTCTCTAGCGCAAATGTACAACGTACACAATGGATAGAGAAAGTATTGAATTCCGCCCAAAATTCGATACCGAGATTTCACCAGAAGTCTGTTGCGAGACATTGTTGCAGAATAGTTAATCTAACACCTTAGATTTTTTTTAATCAAACATACATTTTAATCGAAATTGTTAGAGCTACTTTTACTAATTTAAACCTAAACCTTCATGTTGAGTTTTTTATCCGACATTCCTGTTTGAGTTGTGGTCGCACACACACATTCATGGAGACCTCAAAATGATTTCTGGGTCGATTTCGAAGTCTTGAATGGAATACAATATTTTCGTAGCACGCCTGGATAGTGAGGGTAGCGTGTTCTAATCCCGCTTAGAGTAAGTTATCAGAATAAAGTTTTTTCGGGGTTTTCCTTTATCCTGAGAAGACGAATTTCGAGTAACTTTAAGCTCCATGGATCCCGAGATCATTCGAGCATAATATCGTCCGATATGACCAACCAGGTTAAAGGACGTATTGCTTTTAAAAATCTATTTACCACAGGTATTTACGTAGAGAAGTTTTTATTCCAAATGTTTGTAATAACTCCGTGCGCAACTAAAATTTTGAAGATGACAATTACACTATTGAGTTACGGTCGTTTTATTATAGGTAAGTTGTCAGTGTAGTAAGGAGCTTAGCATATATGCATAAGCGTGTGTTACATTTTGGCCAGCAGGAGAAGTGAAATGGAGTTTTATTTATGGATAATCTTTTAACTACAATGGTTCTCAGCGTCCCATGCTATATTGGGCTGTGAAAGGCTGCTTAATTTTGCTCAGACTTGAGGCTCTTTTACGTGCCATAATTTACATGGGACCAACGGATTTGCTTCCCTTCCGAAGGACGCTAAGGATTTTTACGCGCGAAAAAAGAAATCCATGGTTCTCCGCCGGGTTTGAACCCGCGACCTTGGGTATGTGATGTAGCCATTACACCACGGCTAGCAAGAGAAGAGGTCTCTCAGGAAATTATATAAATTCAGACTATCGTGGGTTTTCTTGGAAGCTATAGTGCTACCATCTTAACAGGTGATAAATGACATGACTGTACAAATGAGCTCAGTGACATACATAAGGACTGAAACCTCGCCCAACTCGTGTTCGCAATTTGAGAGGTAAGAAATGAGGGCTAAAATCCATAATCAGCGTTTTGGTTGTCTTCTCAATGAAATGAATTAAAGTTGAATGTTTCAACAGAAGTTGTATTATAGAGGCACCTCAACTTAACAAGTGTCCAATTTTGTATATTTGGGATGTAAATAAATACATATCAGTTACAAGTAAACTTCACTTATTCCCTGCAGTTAAGAACATTAAAGTGAAAAGCCTAAATTCATATGCTTAAATGTAGATATAGACAAAAGCTTACTACACAAAAGTGCAGATCTCCTTAAAACTCATTGTCTCATATGATTTCTTTGTTTACGTTTCTTGGATATTCCTTGTTATTGGTTTCAGGTTTAAAATAAGTTCTCACCTGGTCATACAAATGGAATTTCAATAATAATGTAGCAACCAGCTTTTAAGAGATTTGACTATCGCTATAGCCTATTATGGTATTCCCTTCTATTTAAGGAAGCAGGTAATTATACCATTTCTGCTAGCTTCATCACGATTAGCACGAAGTGGAATAGAAGAATACACTTTTTACTTTCTCTATACGCACTATGTACATAGTGTATAGAGAAGGTATTGCACTCCACCCAAAAATTCTATACCGAGATTTCACCGGAAATATATGTTTATCTAAAAAAAAAAACATTTTCACAAAAAGGTCCGTGTGTCTGTGAACACGATAACTCAAAAATGAAAAGTCGGTAAAATATCAAATTTGGTATTTAAATTTAGTATCTTCCAGGGGTGCGACACGAAGATTTTGAGAAAAATCCCCCCACCCCAAACTACCCTTTAGATAGAACTTTTTTCGAAAATATAAATTTTCTCAAAAATGGCTCTAACGATTTTGATTAAAATTTCGTATATTAAAGATATTTACCTGTCAAATAAAATATATATCTTGACTTTTCTGGGAATAGCCTCTGAAGAGTAGTTTATTCTGGATGAATTTTACTGAATTTTGAGTAACCGCTAAACCGTAAGAGATGGACAAAAACTTACTACACAAAAAATGTAGAACACGTTAAAACTCACAATTTATGTTATATACATTTTTTCGTGGAGTTCATCGTTTTTGAGACATTCCATATTTTTTGTTTCTGCTATGAAAAACTTATACTTTTCTCATACAGGAATTTGTCAACTGCGGTCTATACAAACAAAGGAACTTCAGTGACATAACAACCAGCTTTTGACTATCGCTTTAACCTATGCTACTCCCTTATTTCCTTTCTACTTACAAGGAAGAAAGTAATAAGACTATTTATACTAATTTTTCTAGATTAGCATAAAGTAAATAGAAGCATAAGCTTTTTAAGAATAATTTGTCGCAGGGATATAGAGAAAGTCATGTGAATGGTACACATCAGATTTTTAATAATACTTTGTTACAGAGATTTAGAGAAAGTCATGTGAATGAACACATCAAATGAACACCAGATGAACCTCTTTCAAAAAGTGCTTTCGGATAATGTATTTCTAGTGAAATCTTCGATATCGAAATTTTAGTAGACAAACTTCCTCCACCTACTGTAGGCAAATGGTAGAGAAAATAAAAGAAGATGGAAAAGTTCTAGAAATATTAATGTTTTGAAAAATTGTTCCACGCTATTCAATTATATTTTGAAAAGAAAAAAAGCTAATATGTGTAGCTGAAACCGTTAATAGTAGATACATATACTATAGAGATGAATTTTATGTTATCGTGTTATTTCGGCAGAAAATGCCTCTTTATATTAGAATTAAATCTTCGCTTAAAAATTTACATAATGTGAACATTGTTTAATTACATCACAACTAAGCATGTTAATCTCATTATTTTAAGTTTCTTTAGGTCTCTGTTAAATGGTTGGTTCGCCTTTATATAAGCAAAATTTACTGTTTTCACTACAATTTTATAAAATGTAAGCTTACGGGCAGATATTTAAATCACTTTGCGATATGCTTTATAAGGTCGTACAACAATAACTTGCGTGGAACTTAGAACATTTGTAATCTTTGATAACGCTAAAATTCATATTTATGAATTTTGTCGTTTTTTTACTTTCTGAAGCCCGTATGTACAATGTACATCATAGATATAGAAGGTATTTTATCTCGGTGTTGAGATTTCACCAGAAATATGTTTTGAGGTCCCCTGAATCCGAAAAAAAAACTTTTTAGAAAAAGATCAGTGTGTCTGAACAGCATAGCTCAAAAAGAAAAGTTCGTTAAATACAAACTACATAGGTATTAATATTTAGTATCTCCCAAGGATGCGAAAATTGCCCCCACGCCCAACTTCCCTTTCCATGGAAAAAGTTTCGAAATTTTTTATTTTCTTAAAAATGGACCAAACTATTTTGATTAAAATATCATGTATTGAACATATTTACCTCGCACATAATATGTATGTCTTGAATTTTCTGGGAATAGCATCTGAAGACCTCTTTATTCTGGACGAATTTTGCATAGCATGTAAACCGTACGAGATAGACAAAAACATACATTACACGAAAAATGTAGATCTCGTTAAAACACGGAATTTGTCATACGCTCTTTTTTGTTTATTTAGGCACATCGTTTCTGAGATATTTGTTGGGGGGTTTTCGGCTTTAAAACGGGACCATACAAAGCTAAACGAACGTCAATTATTGCACATAGAGAAAGAGTTTTTAAAGGATTTCACTATCGCTTTAGGCTAATGTGTTCCCTTATTTCCCTTCTACGTAATAAAACCAATTATGCTAATATTTGTCGATTAGCTTGTTGTAGATAAAAGAATAATCTTTTACAAGAAGTTTGTATTTGGAACAGCTAGCCAAAGTTATGTGAATGGAACACATCTGATTTTTTCACAGATAGGTGTTGTTAACATAAAGTTACCTGTCGAAACCAAATTAAAATAGAAGCAAATAAATACGGTGCAAGAGTAATCCAAGTTGAGTTGAACCGTTGCGGACAGATCAGCTGGAAGATGTGTGAAGCGAGCGAGTGAGCGTTTGGTTCCAACTTGCAGGAATGTTTGGCCGCGCTGAAGGACAGCCTGTTGTATACAACGTGGCAACGTCCGCTTGCTCGGCCAGGCAAGGATAAGGGCAGGTGAAGGAACCAACGTCCTTCCAACCGGAGAAAGGTTCCTACGCAGCACAAAGCTGCTCATCACTGTACGTTTCGCAAAAATGATTAATTGAAATTGTTGTTGAACCACCGCTAATATATTATTTTCCTCTTATTATTCAGCCTTTTTACTTTCTCCACGCGTATTAGGATTGCATTCCACCGAAATTTCACTGGAAATACACGCTTTAGAGTCCCTGAATCCAAAAAATCATTTTTAGAAAAAGGTGCGCATGCGTGTGTCTGTGAACACAATTTAAAAACGAAAATACCAAACTTAGTATATCTTCCAAGGACACTTAAGATTTTCAAGAAAATCCGCCCACCCACAACTACCCTTTAAATCCAAAAAAAAAAAAAAAAAATCGAAAATTTAGATTTTCTCAATAATGACTAACGCTTTTGATTAAAATATCGGATATTAAAGATATTTATATGACAACATGCATATCTTGAATTTTCTGAGAATAGTCTCTGAAGACATTTTTATTCTGGAAACATTTTGCGGAATTTTGCATAACTGGTAAACCGTAAGAGATGGACAAAAACTTACCCAACAAAAAATGTAGAGCTCGTTAAAACACACAATTTATGCTGTATACTTTTTTTGCAGTTGACGATTTTTGAGATATTCCATGCTATTGGTTTGGTTTAAAATACTTGAACGTTTCACACACGGGAATTTGTCAACTCTTAGCAATGCAAAGAAACGGATTTCATCCACATGGCAACCAGCTTTAAAAGAAAGCATTTCTGCTAGTCTATCTCGATTAGCATGAAGTAGACAGAATAAGTTTTTTATCAATTTGTTACAGGGATGTAGAGAAATTCATGTGAATGGAACATGTATCAGATTTGTCAAACTCGCTATCAATATTGGTCAGCCTATCAGACATCATTGAATGGCGAACCATCTTATGGCGTTGAGCACTACAGTAGCACCTCTGGATTGAGACATACATATATATATATGGACCATTGTCTACACATCCTTCGAAATACCGCGTTTAACATTGGGTCATTGGCGACGGTTTACTCTTAGTCTTCGAGTTGGTATTAATTCACTTCTCAGTCATACTTTCAGAAGCCACAGAAGCGGTCTGAAAATTATATTTGGACTGACAAACCATCGTCGAGGTACCACTAAAGTTAGGTTTGGGTTTTAGTTTCATAGATAGTAGATACTAATTAGGTAACAGTCGATGAGGACTGCATTAAAAAAATGTGTTACTTTACAGACTTTCATCAGCGTTCATTAATTGCAAGGTATTCTTTAGTGAAATACGGTATTATCATTATTCGATTATCAAGCTTGAAAGTTTAATCTGTTCCCTCTGTTTTGAACTCTTTCCTCCCGCGTTTATAATATTGCCATGTCTTGCTTCTCCCACCCTGCATTCACAGAAACCTAATAGCTGTCAATATTCAGCAACACTAGCAGGATTACCGGAAGCTCTAAAAGGAGCAACTGTATAAAATGCATATAACGATGAGTACTTTGTTGCATAAATACGAAATGGAAGATCTAATCCATATCCAAAAGTCTAAACTTCCCTAAGGAAAGTAACCGAGCCTAACAAAATCTCCAAAACTCTAGCGCTATTCTTCTTCTTCCATACAAGGATTAGGCCTTTTCGATCTGTTCCGGCCTCAATTCCATCTTTTAACTGGCCTTCCTGTGTCCCTCTTTCCTCTAGCTTTATATTGTAAGGTCATCTTTGGAGTCCTTGTTTCTTCCATTCTGGTTTATCCTTCACTGCAAAAATATTCTATTCTTGTCTAATTATTTCATTAGAAATCCTGTCCAGTTTAGTACAACCATTAACTGACCGTAAAAATATTATTTCTGCAGCCTGTGCATGATTCCAATCTTTTATTCTCAACATCCAGGATTCGCTGTCGTACAGTAAAGCAGGTATAGCCATCACCTTATAAAATTTCATTTTTGTATATTCGTGTATTTTTACTTTCTCTACCCTATGTTCATAGTGTTTAGAGAAGGCATTGTAATGCACCCAAAAATTTGCTACCGAGATTTCACCGAAAATATATGTTTTGAGACCCACTGAATACAAAAAAAAAAAAAAAAAAAAAACAATTTAAACAAAAATGCCCGTGTGTGTCTGTGGGCAGCATAGCTCGAAAACGAAAACTCCGTTAAATACCAAACTTGGTATTTAAATTTAATATCTTACAAAGATGCGACACCAAGTTTTTCAAGAAAATCCCTCCACCCCCAACTACCCTTTACATGGGAAAAGTTTAGAACATTTTTATTTTCTCAAAAATTGCTCTAACGATTTTTATTAAAACCTCTTATAGTTAAGACATGCATATGACAAATAAAATGTATATCCTTAATTATCTGGGAATAACATCTGAAGACCTCATTATTTCTTTTAATGCATAACTAGTAAACCGTAAGAGATGGATAAAAACTTACTACACAATACATTCATATTTAATTAAAACACGCAATTTATGCCATATACATTTTTACATTGAGTCGGCCGAGATATTCTTTATTTGACTTCAGTTTTAAAATACTTAAACTTTTCTATACGGGAACTTGTCAACTCCTGCCCACGCAACGAAATTGATTTCAATGCCATAGCAACCACATTTTAAAACATTTGACTGTCAGTTTAGCTTTGCGTAGTCCCTTATTTTCCTTCTACTTAATAAAGAACTAAATAATAAGACCGTTTCTGCTAATGTATATTTCGACTGGCATGAACTAGATAGAAGAATAAGCTTATTAACAATGAGTTGTTACAGAGATGTAGAGAAAGCCATGTGAATGGAACACATCAGATATTTGTAATTTATTTTCGGAATTTGCAATTAATACAATATGGTCCGCATATAATGTATGTTAGCATATTAATGTCACTATTTAAGTAGGATCTGTGTAGAAAGTAGTGAGGAAGAGTGTTATTTGTTATATGATCCATGGGAATAGTAAGCTCCCCAAATTTGCATGCTGAAGGTGTTGGCGTGACTCACATCCTCGGCTTGTCTCCTGATAATAAGGCTTCTCTACTGGACTGACTTCGCTGCAGAGAAGCATATAGATTAAAACGGTTTCCGTGATCCTGACCTACCCTTACTACTGCCATCGCCTCAACCGAATTAGAGGGGTCTGTTGCGTATGAAAATATCATGCAGGATAAAAAAAAATGTGCTTTATTGGTCATGTACATACCCATGTTTCAGCAAACATATCTAAATAAGCTTATTCTTCTATTTCACGTGATTCTAAATAAACCACTTCAGAAATTGTTTTATTACGTATTTCCTTGTAGATACAACGGATTAAGGGAATAAGTAAGCTTAAGCGATAGTCAGAGCTGGTCGCTATATGATGGTTTTGAAATTCCATTCTCTCTGCTTGACCAGCGGAAAGAAACACGAATAACGACTTTCGATTTGAGAAAATCATAAGTATGGAACCATCGAAAGCAATAGCAAGGTATATCTCGGAAATGGTTTAACTCCACAAAGAAAAGTATAAAAATGACATAAATTATGTTTGGACGAGATCTGTCTTTTTGATATAGTAAGCTTTTAATAAAGTCCTGAATGAAGAGGACTTAAAGAGACTATTCCCAGAAAATTCAAGATATACATTTCATTTGTCATAAAAATAGTTTAAACATGTGATATTTTAGAAAAATGTTCAATGTCAAGGGTAGTTGGGGTGTGGAGACTTTCTTGAAGCTCTTCGTGTCTCGTTCGTGAAAAATGCAGAACTTAAATATTAAGTTTGGTATATAACCATTTTTCATTTTTGAGTCATGTTAAGATGCGCGCGCGGAGACCTTTTTCTATTTTTTTTATTTATTTATTCAGCGGGCTTCCTAATATTTCTGGTACAATCTCGACATCGAAATACAATGCCTTCTCTACCTACTATGTACATTGTACATGGAAGAGAAAGTAAAACTAACGAAACATTTTTTGGAGCGAAAGATTTTGTCGAAAATGTTTTGTGTAGCATCCTTCGAAGATGCAATCAAGGAACAGGCGGACGGATTATAGTTTCTGAAGATTTATTATAAGTAGCATTTTTCGTGTGTTTGTGTTTGTCAGAAGCACTACACTTTGCGGAGAGCAGAGAACCTTTATTACCATACGTCTTTTTTGGCAAGTCAATTGAGGCAATGAAAAGCAGCAACGGTAGGAAACGGGTTGGTCGTGTCCTGTCTGTTATGTGTATTGGCACTTTGCCATAGCCACGTGACTTCCTTAACTCCCCTTTGGTCTCGTTGACCAAACTGTGTATCGAATCACACGTAGTAATTTCTGTGTACCATTTTCCTGTTGACATATGAATGCTCTAATAGAGATAAGAAGGGAGGTGCTATAGAATATAAGCAAGGGAAACAACCTCTTTGCTGGCAGTACTGTCTGATGCATAGACTACCCACGCTGTGGGAAAGAGACAAAAATAGAAGAGAAAAAAGCATACACAATGGAATAGTTATTCGGGGAACTGCTGTTTAAGAATATCGTAGTAAAAGCCGCTAATAGTTGACCTAGGACAAGCGGGTCACGTGACCTGAGCGTTTAAAATCACGCGAGACTGACATGCATTACAAGAGTCCTTTCTCCTCATTATTATTGCTACGATGGTTATTGTTTCTTTCTATTCTTGTAGGATAAGCTTGCTCGTCGCCAGCTCACAATTGGATACCTTGCAGTTTAAAAATGCTGAGTGCCAAAATTGTAAATCCCGAGATATTTCACTGTGAAGGTGCATAAAACCCAAAGTTTGTTTATAAGCAGGGTAGGGCCAAAGAAAAGAAATGAGCATGGTTTCCTCGCGTGATTCTTGGCTTTGCTTTTGTAAAGAAAGACAATGAAGGAATGGACACCGTTGTTCCGATATCAATAATATCCTTGGCAGTTGTAAATAATCCATATAAAACGCCGAGTACGACCAAAATACTGCCAAAAAAAAAAAAATCCACCGTGTAACTGTCAAGACTACTTTCAGTTTTTGTTCATTTTTTCATATAGTGTCTACAAATGATTATATAAAGATATGTTTTCTCGTATACTTTTAGTTAAGGTGAGACATTGTTTTGTTTTTCCCCTATAAAATAATTCAGACCGTGTAGTTCAATAATAATAGTAATAATTAGTATTATGAACTTAGTTTTGATCTAGCGCTACTAAAAAACTCATCTTAAGTACTCAAAATAAATCCCTTTAATATACAATAGGGACATAATAACAATTAATATTTTCAAATATTAATGTATATCATTTAGCTGAAGAAATGTAAAGGAATGTATTGCAATGTTACTTTCAAACACTATTCCACAGTTAGTAAATTTTACTTTTATAGCAGGTCAGAAAGCAAAAATACCTCTGATAAATAATTGAATTTAATTTTATCGGCTTCACTATTTTTGACATTTTCTTATCTTCAAAACGTTTCCTACGATGGAATTTTCCATCTATCTATTTAAAAAGTGTTAAACAACTCCTTAAACGCTATAATAAGGAACAAAAAAAAAAAAGTGATATAGGTACACGTAATTAGTGAATACAAATGAATACAAGAATCTATACTGTATTTGATGTTTAAAATTGCATCGTGTGAAACATTTTCAAAATCGCTTGAATGTGAGATGAATTAACATTGAGAAAGTATTAAAGTTGAAACTTGGTGTTTTGCCTTTTATGTTTATGGAAGAAAGTACAGCGAAAATTTTTAAAGAGTTTTCATTTTTCACAGATTCCTCTCCTTAATTATAAGTACACTTTTGTTCCCTAGGTATTTATTTTGGCAAATGTTTGTGTATTTTTGATGTTTTAATAAAAAAGTTGAAGCCAAATAGGGCATAACAATAGCAAAAGAAGTTTATATTTTAACGAGGAAAAAACTACGGCCCTTGAAGATAAAGCTAAGAAAGAGAAAGTATTTAGATTTGTGTGGAAACTGAGCTGTTGCTAGTGCGAAGGCTTTTGAAAAAAAAAAAAAAAAATTAAGTATACATATGGAGACGAATACAGCGTGTGTAATAAACTACCCGAAAGTAAGTCCTGAAACCGGATAGGAAAGGGAGTAGAAGCAGTAGACGATAAGAAAGTTCTCGCAAAGAAATGCTCTGAAAGGAGCGGCGAATTAGGAGCAAGGCTCAGGCAGAAAAATATATCCTTCATGACACGTGATCGTACTGGCCAAAATTCCAACCAACCGGAATCGCTTCATTTTAATCGTTGTTTTATCACTTTGTTTTCTCTCTGAACTAATATTCGTTTCATAATAATAGTATGAGTGTGCAGTGATATTCCCGTACATAATGGCGGAAGTTCCATGTTTTGGGGAAAGGTCTATCACTGAAATAAGAAATTCAAAGCCGTAGAATACTAAAAACAAGAGAGTGTGTGGAAGCAGTTCAACGAATTCTGTAAGCTACTAGGCCGTAGTTTATGATATGGACATCAAGTTGCAAATATACGTCAAGATAAATGGGAGTGTAGGAGTATTATTGTTCGTTTTATTCACGAAATACAAATTCGCTCGCGAATGAATCGATAAAAGTTACTGAAAACTCGGGAAAGAATGGATGAGATTGGGAATTCTCTAGAACAGAAAACTGTCATTTATGTTTTGATCCATTTATTACTTATTATGGGCTACGTTTCAGTTAAGATGTAAGTCCCGCGTTACATTGTCACTATTAGGCCGATGTTTAAACTGTTGCGTGTTTGCTAATGTCTGATGACTCACAGCGATACGAAACAAATAGTTGTGTGCTAAATTAAGCGCGCGGTGCACATGCTTGTAACACAGCATCAAGTTGAAAAGCTTCCCGGCGGTTTTAACGGCTTTCCTTTCACAGGAGAAAACAAGTTTTGCTTTAATTTTAAATATTTTTTCCCTGCAGCTGTTTCGGTTTGCTTTTCTATGGTCACTGCATAATGTGGGCCTTATCCGTCGTGCACGGACTTTAAATCTCGAAGGACTTATTCACTTAATTTACCTACGGTGGTCTAGAATGCACAAAAAGGTGATGTATTTTTACTTTCTCTACACGTAGATACTATTTACAGTGTGTATAGAGAAGGTATTTTATTCCACTGGAAAATTCGACCCAGATTTCAGTAGAAATAAACATTTAGGATCACCTGTATAAAAAAAGAGATTTTTAGTAAAAGGTCCGTGAACATAACTCAAAAATGAAAAGTACCAAAGTACCAAATTTGGTATTTGTTTAGTATCCAAGAATGCGACACGAAAATTTTAAGAAAAAATCTCCCCCACTCCAAATTACCCTTCACATAGAAAAAAATTCGAAAATTTTGATTTTCGCAAAAATAACTAACAATTGTAATTAAAAGTATTAAAGTTATTTACATGACTAAGAAAATGTACATCTTGAATTTTCTGGAAATAGCCTCTGAAGACTTCTTAACCTGCATAACTGGTAAACCGTAAGAGATAGACAAAAATGTAGATCAGGTTAAAAGACACAATTTGTTATTAGATGTGACTATCGCTTTAGCCTAGCGAATTCCCTTATGTCCCTCTACGTTCAAGGAAGCAAGGAATAATACCATTTCTGCTGTTTACCTCGATTAGCACGAAGAGATAGAAAAATAACTTTTTAACAATAATTTGTTACAAAGATGTAGAGAAAGTCATGTGAATGGAACACTTCAGACTTTTTATCCTCTACATCATGTAAATTATTCCAAATTTTGAAAATGCTTTCTTCCAAGTGTAGTTAAAGCTTGAAAGAATTATCTAGATCTCATAAATTTGAGAAAGCACGTATGAAAATGTTAGTTTCAGTCATCTGACTAATAGGCCGGTCCCCCAACGCGTCTCGCTTTGGTAGGGAGTGTGGGTTCGAGTCCCAAATAAAACAGCAAACAAAGTTAGGTAAATAAAAGTAGGGTATACAGCGCCGGAGTCCGGAACTGGATTAAAACAGATAGTGTTCAGGAAATTCCCTGAAATTTTTCAAAGAAACAGACGAAATGGGCGGACATAAACAAGGGCTACCCGCTAAGTCGGCCTTTGTTAATTGCAAATATCGACTGAATCGTTTATATTTTATGCCAGTCAAATTTACATAGTAAGTAAAGGAATTATTGTATTTCACTAAATTTTCTATACCGACATTTCTCCGAAGATGTATGTTTTAAGGCTCCCTGAATCCCTTTTCCTCTAAAGAGCATTTTTAGGAAAAGTCGTGTGTGTAAACAGCATGAGTCAATTACGAAAAGTCTCTTAAATACCAACTGAACTTATATACCTATGTCGTATGTAAGTTATCTTCCAAAAATGCGACACGAAGACTTCAGATCATTTCATGCCCTAAACTATCCTTTATTTAGAACATCTGTGGAAATGTAATAAAAATGGCTAACGATTTTAATTAAAATACCATATATTCACGGTATGTACATGGCATAGTGTAAAGAGAAGGTATTGCATTCCAACCAAAAATTCGATTCTGAGATTTCAGCGCAAATATACGTTTTAGGGTCCCCTGTTTCCAAAAAAAAATAGAAAAAGACCCGTGTGTCGTTTTTTGTAGTGTTTAACGCCCTCTTTAACTACTAATGGCACCGCAGGCGGTGACACTGATGATACATGAATGATGATGGAGCACCGGTGGAATGCGATGGCGGGAGAAACCGGAGTACCCGGAGAAAACCCGCCCCAGCGCCGTTTTGTCCACCACAAATCTCACATGCGGTCACTTGGGATCGAACCCCGGCCGTCTAGGTGAGAGTCGAGCGGTCTAACCACTCGGCCACGGTGCGGCCCAACCGTGTGTCGGTGAACACGATAACTCAAAAATGAAAATTCGATAAAATACCAGACTTGGTATTTAAGTTTAGTATCTTCCAGAATGTGACACGAAGATTTTGAGAAAAATCCCCCCACCCCAATCTACCCTTTACATGGAAAAGCTGATTTCACCATATGGCAATCAGCTTTTAAAAGATTTGACTATAGTTTAGCCTAGTGTGTTCTCTTATTTACCTTCAAGCAAGTAGTTAAGACAATCTCTGCTAACGTTTATCTCGATTATCATAAAGTAGACAGAATAATCCATTTAACAATAATTTGTTACGGCTAAGTCATGCGAATGGAACACATCAGATTTTCTTTTATTTTTACACGCCTGTTGTTTACTTAATAAACTCTGCGTAGAGTATTGTACATATCTTTTTGTCTCAACGAAGAGTCGTATAAATATATTTCGATAAGAGGAATGCACATAACTATTGAGTTTATAATGATACTATATTCCACGTGCTTTAAGCAGTTTATTTTAACAAATAAAACGAAATTCAAGATTGCACAGGTGTAAAAATATTGGAAACGCGCATTTATATCGTAACAAATGGGGAATGCGCAGTTAGCAAACGTGAAAGGTCGTGAGGTCGTCAGCGCATCAAGGGATAAATGTTTCACAGGGCTAGGCGATATTGATTCCCGCCAAGTTTGTAGAGCTCGTACACGTAGTACGTAAACATCAGCTGATTCCTTGGCGGGAGCGCAGTGCAAATTACGTTAATCTGCACCCAAAAAATCGATACCGAGATTTCACCGGAAATATGTTTTAAGGACCCTGAGTCCGAAAAAGTATTTTTAGAACAAGATCCGTATGTGTCTGTGGACAGCGTAGCTCAAAAACGAAGAGAATGTTTAAAACCAAAGGAGGCGACACGAAGACTTAAGAACATCCTCACCACCCCAAACTACCCTTTACATGGAAAAATGTTCGAAAGTTTTGTCTTGCCCAAAAATGACTAACGATTTTGATTCAAATATCGTATATTAAAGATATTTAGATTGCAAATAAGCTATATTTTGAATTTTCTGGGAATAGTCCCTGAAGACCTCAATCTGCTCAAACGGGAAGTGACATTTCGTTTCATCTCTGTTTTACTGCAGGCCATGCAAAGCGAACTGTACTTCACTTGTTTCACATTTTAAAGGATTTGACTATTGCTTTAGCCTGTGTATTCCCTTATTTCCCTTCTACTTAAAAGGAAGCAAGTAATAAGACAATTTCTGCAAATGTTTGTCTTGATTAGCATGTCGTAGATAAAAGAATAATCTTTTGAAAGGAAATTTTTTGTGAAGCAGCTAGAGAAACTCATGTGAATGGATTATTTTGGTTCATACAATATTCGTTTGAATTATAAAAGCAGTGCAAAGAAACTGTCCAGGTTTTGATAATTTTAATTAGTGCACCAGAAAACATAGCCTCTTAATCTAGATTTCCATGCCCCCCCCCCACCGCCCGCACATTGACACAAAAACAGAACAAGTATTTTGCAGGTGATTAATCTCACATCAATTTACTTGACGTAAATTTATTTTAAAATGAACCTTATAGTTTTCCTGTTGTGGGTTTTTGTAATTTTTAAAGTTTCACAAAGTTCGATGAGAATAAATTTTACTTCAAACTTAAAATTCAAAATACAGATTTTATTCATTATATTTTTAACTATCTTGAGTAAACGCATGTTGGTACCTGTTTGTACTGCAAACGAGGTTTATAATGTAAAACCGATTTTCAACCATTTCAAGAAAGTAAATAATTATATTAATAATTTTTCCTTGTAAGGGATTGTTTGGGATGTGGTAATAAAATCTTCGCCTCACGTCCATAATAGACAAATTATACATAGCTAGGAAATGTTGCATACCCCTCTGTAATGTACCTATAGCATGGAATATTTTTAAAAATATAGTTAAATTCCTTGTTACGGTGCAGTAATAGGAATTAAAATTAGGCTTTGGTATTTTTACATGTGTTTTAACAAGCGCGGTTCCAGGCTCCAAACTCCCCCCTCCTGAAGAGGTGTATGTCTTAATAAAAATCCGACTGCCCGCCTGGATAGTGTGGTGGTAGCGTGTCTGCAGGTCGTGAATTCGAATCTCGCTTAGTGACAGGTACCCGGATAAGGTTTTTTTTTTTTTTTTTTTTTTTTTTTTTTTTTTTTTTTTTTTTTTTTTTTTTTTTTTTTTTTTTTTTTTTTTTTTTTTTTTTTTTTCTCTTATCCTGAGAAGACGAATGTCGAGTAACTTACTTTCACCAATTTCATTCATCGTCCGATATGACCAACCAGGTTAAATGACGTTAAGCTACAAGAGGGGAAAAAATACTCAAAACGAAATGTCTGATAGATACCTCACTTGGTGTTTAAGTACAAAGATACGAGTCGAGGATTTTTCAGAAAATCAAAATCCGCCCACTCCCGTAAATACCTTTTACAGGAAACAATTTTCGTTATTTTTAATTTACTCAAAAATGGTTATTTCACTCTGAATGAATGTTGTATAACTGTTAAACCACAAGATGAAGACAAAATCTTATTTACTCACAGAGGTAGCTCTCTTACACACACACACACACACACACACACACATACACACACGGATATACTTCCCGACTGAGGAGGGTAGGGGATAATCATGACTGAAAGAAAATTCCCACCCTTTCTCCCCCGCAAGGAGTCGAACCCGGCAGGTGTTATACCAATTGAGCTGCAGGCCAGCTTAGTGTAGCTCTTGTACTACAACGAAACTTGATTTGTAGAATTTTCCCGTCGCATAGCAACATGTTATCCAAGTGTCCCTTGGACTTAGTGTTAACGACTAATTATTGTATTCAACCAAAATCAATTGTGAGGTCAATTAAATTGATGGAAGATAAATCATAGTGAGCAATTAATTAATGAGGTAATTTACGCTTTGATCGGAGATAAAATTACTGTATTGCCAACTAAATTGATGTATCCGTGTAGCGAGAAGCTGTACATAATCTTAAAGATCAGCAATGATAGTTCTTGTGACAACATTCCTAAATAGTGGAGGTCTTCTTGCTGGCTTGGAAGGAAATCGAAATGGCATTTTACATTCTGGTACACACATTGGTAAAACATCAACTACTTTGTAAATATTAGTGTTAGGGAAGATCTTTTTTCATTATGATCGAAAGTTTTATTTTAACTATTCGCAGCATTGGCATCCTGTTCATATTTTCCTTCACGTGAGAGTTTCGAAATATTGCGAAGTTGTGCTTGGCAATAAATGTTACGTTTGAAAGCAATTTCTGTCTATGCAAATGCCCCATTATCTCGGAAATTGATACTAAGGGATAAAATTTTACCACACATTTGCACCTAAGTAGGTTTTATTTTAACGGATCTTTTTAAATTTAAAAATCGTCGTTTTTAATAAAAGTGTTACGTTTTATTAAAAATAGTATACCTTTCCTTCTAATCAACAAAAGTATTCTATTTTTCACAATCAATAGTAAAGTATTGCTGGATATGCCTTGAAAAAATTAGCTCATTTTCTTAAATAGTTGCTGAGAAAATGGGTCAAACTTTTACATTAGCATTTCGACTCCTCTTAAGTAAGAACGTTTGGGGAAACATTACAATACCATCTGTCCGTACCTTAGTGGAGGTGAAGTTGCGATATGTATTGCTATTTTTGGCAGCCATAAAAGCATTTCTAGAAGAAGGGAGGAAAAGTTGATGGCTTATCTGTAATGTAACCGGCGTGCTCTAAATCCCTAAATGGTGGCCTCTTTTTACTCGCTCTCAAGGTCATCTATATTTGGATAATGCATTCGCTCGCTCGCGTTCTGGAAGACTTCTCTGGTACTCCTTTGTTTTGCTGGGAAGACCTAAGCCAAGGTTCCTTTATAGTAGTAGCATGTCACGTGCCCATGTGGAAGACGCCAGGTGGTCCGGTCGCTTTCCTTTCCTCCCACCGTGCTCACGAAGGGAGGAAGGAAACCCCAGTGTCGGGAAAATGGAAGTTTGGGGCCCAAAATGGGTGTAATTCCTCATCACCTTGCAGCATATTTATTGTATATGACCCAGGATAGTGTAGTGTAATTTGGGGCTCAAAATATTCAATACTTTGACAACCAGTGCCTAATGAAAGTTTTGCTTCCTCTTTCACTAATGACTTCTTTTCGCCCTCAATTGGTTCACCTGCGAAATGACTTTGATTCATTAAAATGAAATGTTCTCCTTAGGCGATCGCTGCTTACGTTTATGACTGACAGTTACTGTACGTCAGAGAGACCAGCACTGGTTTTGCTGTTATAAAATCTGGCCACAGATGTCGTTTTAGCTTCTTTCTGTTCTCTATTTAACCACTTATGGCCAATTTAAATTTAGATACATTCTTAGCTTTAATAAATATGTATACGCATATTCCATCATTGGTATGTAGTAGTTTTTCCGGCTAATTGCTCACTTTTAACACTTTTTTCACTGTGTACATCATACCATGAAATTATCTCCTCCCCTTCTTCCACTAAATTCCCAGTAGTTCCAATACATTTAAACAGGCGTTCAATTTTCTCATGACAGTAATAAAACTGGTGCAGTTTATATTTGTAGTATTTTTGAAGCAGCTGAAGCCATTAGCTTGTACAAACAAAAAGTATTCAGCCTTTTGTGGCTATTTCAATTGCGATTGTCTTATTTTTCAATTAAAATCCCTAGAGTATGAAAAAGAGGTTGATTAAATGATATTAAAATGTATAAAATAAAAAAACAATGGTCAGGCAAAAGAATTAACGTGAATCCTGATTTGCATAGATATAAACGTTGTTCTATGTCTAGCTATTTCTGGCCCTTTTGACAGTCACTTTTAGTCATTTACCACGAGTTGGCCATAATAGTAGTACAGGGGGCAAAAGGTGGCCATTCCCTAGGAAGTGATTGTACTAGCACAGGGCCGTATTTAGAGGGTTGAAACCTCTGATAAGGTTTATTTATTTGATTCATGTCAAACCATTACGAAAACAATTCGTTAAATATCAATAAATGTACTGTTATTAGGACATTTAGAAGGAAAATGTACATGTGGTGTACTCCCCCTGCGTGTGAGAATTGGAGTACACAGATAAGTATCCACTCCACATTTAATAATTTAATGCAGCCCGAAAGGATTATGTGAAAAGCCATAGAGCCAGACGCATTCCTTGACCGTAACAGGGTCACCACGCTCAGAACTAAGTACATCATCGCTGCATTCTCTCTCTCTCTCTCTCTCTCTCTCTCTCTCTCTCTCTCTCTCTCTCTCTCTCTCTCTCTCTCTGCTTTTGTAGTACCGATGATAACACAACGGCAGTATTTGCTGTAATGCAGCATTGTGCGTATTCAAAACTTTACGGTGGGCATTTTTACTTTCTCTATACGTAAGCACCCAAGAATTGGATACCGAGATTTCACCGGAAATACATGGTTTGAGACCCCCTGAATCCAAAAAAAAAATGTCCGTATGTGTGTCTGTTAGCAGCATAGCTCGAAAACAAAAAGTCCGTTAAATACCAAACTTGATATTAAATTTCAGTATCTTCCATAGATGCGACACGAAGATTTTCAAGAAAATCCCCCCGTCCCCAACTAAATAGAAATCTTCAATTTTCTGGGAATAGCCTCTGAAGAAATGTTTATTCTAGATGAATTTTGCATAACTACTAAATCGTAAGAGATAGACAAAACTTACAACACCAAAATGCAGAGCTCGTTAAAACACACAATTTATGTTATATACGGTTTTTTTTTTTTTTTTTTTTTTTTTTAGATATTCCTTGTTATTAGTTTGTTTTAAAAAAAACTTTACTTTTCTCGTACAGGAATTTGTCAACTCCTATCCATACAAACAAAGGAACTTCAATCACATAGCAACCAGCTTTTAAAAGATTTGTCTCGATTTAGCCTATGGGACCTTTCTTGTTTCCTTCTTACAAGGAAGCAGGTAATAAGACCCTTTCTGCCAATTTTTTCTCGATTAGCATTAATTGAATAGAAGAATAAGCTTTATAACAATAATTTATTGCAGACATGTAGAGAAAGGCATGTGAATGGAACATCAGATTTTTTATGAACTATTAGTAGGTATTATCAGATTATTTTAAAACTACAGCATCTTATGGCATGTATAAATAACGTTGAAAATTGTTTGATAAAAGTAAGTGTAATCCTTTCTTTCGTGAAAAAAAAAACAACAACAACTTACTAGCACGTTAATGTCCGGGATTGCTCTCTTTTAAGTGTTCCGCTCTACCAAATATTCTATTTTAAACGATAACTAAGTACTTAAGTTTCGATAAAAACGTTGTATTAATGAATTTAAAAGTTAAACAAATCAATAAAGTTTTAGCAATCACATGGTAATAATTTCCTCGAAATTCCTGGTAGGTATATGTGCTCATAATGTTGAGAATAATATTTTTCAATAGGCTCTCTCTAAATTAAAACAAACGATCACTGTACTTCTAATACATATAATTCCCAACTATTCCTCATGATCTCGTGAATAAAATTTAAACACATTTCCTTAAATTCAAAATTTAAGATTGTGGCAGATTAGAATCACGCTTCATCTCAATACTTATCTTAGGTTAATAATATAATAAGATGGTCTAAATATAACTTCTAACAAGAATATATTGCGCAGTTCCTTTTGGTCCTAAGTTATGCAATTAATTCACATTATATGAGTTATAGTTGGAAATCTGTCGCTTCGGTCAGAGGGTGATCACTGTAAACCCGGACCTGGGGGAATATAAAACGCGTTGTACTGTCAGCTCAGCACAAGTCTTCCACGGGGTGCTAATTCGGAAACAGCATATTCTTCCATCTACTTCATGTTAATCGAGATTAACATTAGTACTTTAAGTAAAAGGGACTCGTTTGGTGAAACCTTTTAAAAGCAGGTTGCTAAGTGATTGAAAGTAATTTCTTTGCGTGGTCAGGGAAAAGTTTTAGTATTTTAAAATTGAAACCAATAACAAGGAATATCTCAAAATTGGTTAACTCCATAAAAAAAATTGTATGTTTTAACGAGTTCTACATTTTTTGTGTAGTAACCTTTTGTCTGTATTTTACGGTTTATCAGTTACGCAAAGTTCAGAAAAAAATCATCCAGAATAAAAAGGTCCTCAGAGGCTAGATTTTTTAGGAAAGTGTTGCATATTATTATTGTAACTAGTACGCGTGTTTATTAACAAGGTGTCAGGATCGTATCAGGCCGCCAGTGTTCCTGAATTTCATTCCGTATGCCAGTCGTTTTCATCGGTCTGGGTCTATTTTGAACCCGCGACCTTGGGATCAGAAGGCCAGCATAAGCAACTGAGTTACCCAAAAATTGAATGTCGAGGATGCATATCATAAGGCTCCCTGAGCTCCAACCAAAAAAGGCTTTAGAAAAGGGTGTGTGAGAAAGAGAGCAAATATGGGAATTCAGAATATGATAAACGTTTTTAAGTTTACTGTGTCTTCCAAAGATACAATATGAAGTTTTTCAAGAAAATCCTTCACCTGTTAATTTAAAATGTCATTAGGAATGACAAAACATATCTATTGTTTACCATTACTTATATAGGCCCGCTTGCTTCTGTTTATTATTTTACGTGGTCCCATTATTGAAATATGGAAGAAACGTATATGCAGTGGAATAATGGCACCGTGTGACTGGTTGACGGCCGGCTGTGAGACAGGGACCTTGAGGAGCAGCAGCTGCTCTTCCATCCCCTCCTTAGTTTGCTTCTTCCTTTTAAGGTTCGGCAGGAACCTCAGAAGAAAGCATTGCAGCGGAATGGCTTTTAAGGGGAGTCGAAACATTGTTGAAAATAATGCTGGGTAGTAAAACATTAGTGTTAGAGAAGATGGGAAAGTTTTACTTTAGCAACATTCTCATATTTTCAGCATGTGAGAGTTTCCAAGTACTGTGAAGCTCTTTTTTTTTAATGTACGTTTGTAATACCCCATTCTCATAAACTAATTGACATTAAGGGATGACATTTTTACCACACATTTGCACCTGAATAGGCTTTATTTTAATGGAAAATTTGTCAGGTTGTCAATTGTTTTTTTTTTTATTTAAAAACATCAGTATTAAGAGCTTTATTAAAGTAATCATATTTTTCCTTTCAATAAACAGGAGTGTTCTATTTTTTATCAATCTACAGTAAAGGTATTGCTGAATAATGCTTGCAAAATTTAGCTTATTGTCTTAAATAATAGCTGAGATAATGGGTCAATTTTTAACATTGACAAGATAGGGCATATCGACTCCCCTTTAAAAATGCTGAATGATATGATAATTGAAACAAAGGTCTTCCAGCCAATAGACGGGCTTTTTCGCAAACGACTGACGTTAGAAAACAAGCTGCACTAATAGTAAATGTTCTAAAACCGTTTTACCTGTTTTATTTCCAAAAAGATTTGCTACGATTCGATTAGCGAGCAACAATTACTCTTAACGGGACACCGAAGTATTGAAACTAGGGTTTTCATTTTTTGTTTAGGCATTGCTGACCACAGAAGTATTCACACCAAGCTTCATTCTGGTTAAATTATCTTCCATGCACCAATTTTAAAATTACTTTCTTAATATATTTTTAACAAATTGCATGATTGAAATATTACTACAGGGGATTGTTTATATATTTTATCAACGTGGAAAAAGCTGAAAGGGGAAAAAGAAAAAAACCCACGATTTTAATTTTTAAACTAATCTAAGATCCATATCAAAATTCCAACCAAAGTTTTATTATACACATTTGGTAATGCTTTGAGGAAACTTTTCTGAGCTCTGCCTATATTTTTGTGTGAGAAGTTAAGCTATTGAATATGGAAAACTAACAAAAAGTTGAAACTAAGAAAAATGGGTTCAGCATTTGACAGAGTACTTCTACATCTTCATAAATTCATTTATCAGTAATTAAAGTAAGGAACAAGTAGGTTTCATAAATTCACAGAAGTAAATGGTATTACAGAATTAAGGGAAAATGTGGGCAGGATTTCGCAAGCAAATCTTAAGCATGTAAAGCGTTTTGCGGTTGTTCACTATATAAAGACATTGCACGGGCACCATTTAATCTTGACTCCCGATCATCAATGTCTTCTTAACGGAACAATGTTAGAAATAGATTGTACCGCAAGGTAGGAAACGCACGCCAATGGCGCCACGTTGGCGTTGTAAGGGATCTGCTGATTACGCAAGACCAACTGCTGCCTTTTTTTATGCTCTCACATAACAAGAGCTAGTAAGCATGCGCACACATTCGTACCAGCGATGAATGAAAGAATGGCGCTACAATTGAAATACGACAGGCCATTATATTCTGATGTTGCATTGATTCTGTCTTCTCCATGCGTTGCCCATTACCTCTTGTCATTGCCAGTGTGTGATATCTATTTTAAATATTTGTTTAATGTAATTAGTTTACTTGTTTAACAATCTCGTTGATATTTGAATAGTAGAAATAAAGTTAAAGATTAGTTTAGCGACTGGTACCGAAAATCGAGTTTTCATATAATGTGTATATCCGGAAGAAAAAAAAAAAATATATACGAAGGATAATATATGGTTAATTCTGTAAAGTGAAAATAAATGTCATCCGTTTTGATTTACCCAAAAATTAAGGAAAGTGAGAGTAGATTAATTTTCAATAAACACGTTTTATAGTATAGGTCTTAATTAAAATGCATTTCCTAAACGCCTGTCCAAAATCTGCGATTATGGCTAAAAGTATCAAATTATTGTTTTAAAGTCATTTGGTCATATCGGCGGCCTTTGCAATATATTGCCTATCGTAACGGTATTGATTGTGTACAGTGATTGTTTTGGGGGGATTGTGCGTTGGCGTGGGCGCGCGCACGCACATCGACACACACTCACTCTCATTCAAACTTCCAGACTGAGAAGAATAGAGAATAATCTTGGCTGGAAAAACGTTACCTTCTGTAGCACGGATCCACATCGCGTTTTTAAAAGCAGATTTGCAAGATGTTCAACCATCACATTCACATGTTCAGAATTGTATTGTTTTGGGATATTGGCCTTGAGTCCGAGAGCTGTTAACATTTAAAAGCAAACGAAGACATACACACTTGATGAGGTTTTTCTGTGAAGAACTGCGCTTGCAAGGAAGTTATTAACACTGCACCGGCTTCCGAAATGCCCTTTAATTAGTAGTATCGGATGTCATTGCGTTTATTGTTGCGACATTGAGCTTGGAATAACTTGGGTGACTTCATTTAGTCTATGTGAAATATGTAATTTAGGGTGGATGTTCAAGCAATTCAAAGTTTAATTCGCACGTTTTTACCACAGCGATGACTGAACGATGGGCCGGAACATTTACGTGATGAAACAAGTTGTTTTCTCTTTTCACCTCATCACTCAAACGTTGCAGTAATCTTGCGTAGTAGTCACCAGTGATACTTTTACCCTTTTCCAAGTAATCAATAAAAATAATTCCCTGTGCATCCCAGAAAACACTTGCCATAACCTTCTTAGCTGAAAAAATTGACTTTGCCATTTTTGGGGTTGGTTCACCTGGCGCAATCCACTGTTTTGATGTGCCCAAGTTTCATCCATGGTAATAAACAGTCTCAAATATTCACGGAATTTTTACGGTAGTGCTCCACATTCTTAACACACACAGTTTTTCTTTGCAAATTTTGATCAGGTGCCAACAAACGCGGCACCCATCTTACACAGACCTTGTGAAAGCCTAAAATATTACCTGCACGTTCTTTTGATATGTTTACAGTCTCTGCTATCTCAAACAACTTTAATCTGCGGTCTTCCAGTACTAAACGATGAACATTTTCAATGATCTCTGGAATTGTCACTTCCAGGGCGAGGCTCATCACTAGTGCTCGTACGTCCCATTTTAAACTGCAACCCACCTTTTAATCATTGAATATGAAGGAGCAATGTGCTGTCCATTTCCTCCTTGATTGCTTTAGGCGTTAAGCCTTTCAAATGGAAGTATTTAATCAGTGCTCGTTTTTCCAAATCTTCCAGTTTCGTGAAAAATCTGAAGTTGTCTTGTTTAAAATGCTGCCATTCAAAAACTAAACAATCTATTGACCTGTAAGTATGGATACAAGCTAGTCTAGAGTTAAACTATATGTGATGCTACCGTCTAACTGGCCTAGTGGCGCCATATCTGTGTGAGGCCCGGGACTTATATCATTATCTCTGTATAAACGTTTTAAGTCTGCTGGTACGTTAAATGGTTAATGCTGTAATCAAGTTAGCAATGATAATGATAATTCAATTCCTCGTCTTGGTTTTCAATCATGCGGTTGAGACGCAGTAAATAGCACGAGTGCTTCCAATTCAGTTGAGGTTAACGAGCGTCGAAATAATTAGCTTATTAAAAGATGCACTAGTTTGAAATTGAAATTAATTTCGTGGAAAACTAGTAAATAAATGTTCCTGGATTTGATAATAACACGAAAGGGTTATTTATTATGAAGTTATCGACAGCAATGTCTGCCAGTGAGTAGGTGGTGATGCATGCATGGTCTACACGATATCACACAATCCATTGCGATGAAATACCAGTGTAAATACGGCCTTGATTTGTCACTGTGTAGCATACTCTACATGTCATGGCGAAAGGATACTGAGTGACGTTATCTGGTAGTTTTGTTCACTTGCATCATGAACAATTCTAGTAATTTCCTTTAATTCGCTCTCAACTTGCTAACGCACGCCAACTTGTCGGAAAGCAAGAGTCTTTGAGATAATCGATTGAAACAGGAAAGAGCGTCTGATATCCTTCCCATCTGCGTCTGCTTCCCCACCAAATCGTAATGAAGAAAAAAAGTTAATTGCTGTGCTATAGGCCACCTGCCAAAAATAAAAGTCTGTGTACTAGTTTATGAGAAGAGGGATGCAGGCCACCTGACGCTCTTGTTGGAGTGGGGCGCAGGTGAAGGAGGTTGGCAGGTGTTTGCGATATCCCATCTCTTCAGTCACGAGAAAGAAATCATTTCAGATTAGTCAGTAACACAATGCGGAAACATATTCATGTCAGTTTTTTTGTAAATAAGAAACTCGTGCGAAATGTTTAAACGCGTTAACCAAATGTTTACTCAAAACAAAAGAGCGCGCGCGCGCGCGCGCTCACACACACGCACACACGACGGTCTTACGTAGTTAAATGACTTCTACTGGCGATTCATATTTGAAAGTATTGAAAACATTAAAGCTGTTCGAATGTGAAAGTCGTCAAATTGCTGAAGTTTTGACTTCTTGGGATCATTGAGGTTTTAGCTTCACAGGCTACACTCTGTGGCTTAGGGCCCTAAACCAATAACAGCAGTACCCACGTACTTAAGTACCAATTGCAAGTGGTGTAACCATCGCATAGTAGATAATATTTTGAGTTGAGCTTTTTTCCTACAGAAAGGTTTTATCTATCTGAATGGTTACCCCAGTTCTATGAAGTGTGTGTGTGTGTGTGTGTTTTCTAAATAAAACTTAAGTGTAAGATATAATACTAAAGTCGTACCTTTTAGGCTACATACTTTCTTTGGCAATCTGGGTTTGGTGTTTTTCTTATTCTGTCATTAGAGCCGCTTTGTATTTTATTAACTATGGCTGTAACATCCACCATAAACTTGTATGCCCCTGAGCCGCAAAGCGTAGCCGAGAAGTTGAGCCGTTGATTGTAGAGCAACGACAGGGCGTAGCTAAAGGATCATGATCTCAAGAAGAGTTTGAAACCTCGGCGATCTAGCTATTTCAAATCCGGGTCGCGTATTATCTATAATTTTGTATAAGTGGTAAATCATCACAGACAAAAGTTGGCTCACACTTTACATCAAATTAATGTTTTTAAATGTTCTTTGTTACATCTATAAGTTTTTCCAGGTTGAACTGGCATACCATGCAATATAGGATCATAGACGATTCTTGCGTTTTCTTTTCCATATGAAAATTCATTAATAACAAAAACTGACTTGCGAGAGTCTTCAAGAGGTATGCAAGCCCAACAAGTTATATTAATGGTTTCTCCCGAATAGCGGCTCATATAGTTAGAGCATGCTTGATAATAAGTAGTACTGGGTTATTTAAATTAAATCAAAATTTAAACTAGAACTCTATCGTTGAAAGCGCTCGTTTACAGTTAAATATGTATTAACGAAATAGCATGACTTTAATGTGCATTTTGTATATAAATAACTAAAATCTAGAGGTGGTACCGCAATACTTTTGATCTTTGGATGCCTGATTGTTTTTAAAATTTTAATTTTGTATTACTGAAAGTTGTTGCGTTAAGGGATGAAAGAATTCGAGACTTCACGCTGTTGCTTCTACGAGTCGCCAGAATTGCTGGGTAGACTTGGGCTGTGTTTACTGTGTGTGAATAGACTATTGTGTCTAGGTGAAAACGTGCAAAACAATGGAGGAAGGAGTAGATGTACTCCTGTAGCAAGAAGTGACGAACCTGTCTCACTTTTCTTCTACTTACTGGTCCCTTAACTGAGGCAAACTGTGTCTCCAGGAGACAGATTTTACACGTTGCCTCTCGCTCCGTGTTTGCTAATGGTGAGGGCCATTATGGTTTGAGAAAACTATAGCCGAGTTGTGAATGCCGACGCATTAAATCACGTTTCCGCAATTGTCTGGCTTGGTGACTCTCAGCCATTACATTTACCTATTTCGGTGACCAAACCGCGAGTCCAAATGAAACAAACTTCAGACTTGAAATTAAGTTTTTATTTAATGACGCTCTTTAACTTCTTAGGTTCTTAGCGTTCCATTCTGTTAGGCGTGAAACACCACTTAGTTTTGCTCAGAGGCCTTTTTATGGTTTTGATATTCTTTTAAGTGGCGTAAATCTACGGCACGGGACCACCAGATTTACTGACCTTCTGAAGGAAGCCATGCTAAAGATTTTTGCATCTGTAAAAAAAAAAAAATCGCCCTTCTCCGGGTTAGAACACGCGACCTCGGGAGCCAGAGGCTGGCGTGATACACTTAGACCACAGAGAGAGAGTATACAATAGTAATAACAAAGCAGTGTGCAAAGTGTGCAGAACAACATTTTTGCACAATGGTAAGTCACACAAGAAGTACGGTACATTCATACACCAAGTGCAGTTTACAAACGCACTGTACAAGCCTCCTGTTACTGTCGGAAGATGCCTGAAAATATGCGCAAAATGAGTGTCAGCATCAGTCACATCAAATAAAATATTGGTTACATGAAAACTGGGAACAAGCTAATGCTTTAAAAGTTTTTTTATAAAATGCGCAATCGAGTATCTGTGCTCAAAACTCAGCATTGGTACCCAGAAATAGTGACATTGACCCAGCAGTGCTAAAAATCTAACATAATTGACTAATCCCCATCCCCAACTACCCCTTACATGGAAAAACATTTGAAAACACTGGTTTTCTCAAAAATGACTAACGATTTGGGTTAAAAGCTCCTATATTTAAGATATTTACATATAATGACATAAGATGGATATCTTGAATTTTTTGGGAATAGCCTCTGTTTATTGGAGATGAATGTGTCTGAATTTTGCATAACTGGTAAACTGTAAGAGATAGAGAAAAGTTTACTACACAAAATATATCTCATTAAAACACACAATTTATGTCATATACATTTTTTTTGTGGAGTTTGCCATTTTCAAGATATTCCTTGTTATCGGTTTCAGTTTAAAAATACTTGAATTTTTCTCATACAGGAACTTGTCAACTCCTGGGCATGCAAAGAAACTTGATTTCAATCCCATAGCAACCACATTTTGAAACATTTAACTGTCGGTCTAACCTAGAGTATTCCCTTATTTACCTTCTACTTTAAAGGATCTAAGTAATAAGACTTTTTCTGCTAATGTTTATATCAATTAACAGAAGTAGATAGAAGAATAAGCTTAGTAACAATAATTTGTTGCAGAGATGTAGAGAAAATCATTTGAATGTAGCACATAATACTTTTTTGCTGTAGTATTAATTTAGTTTCGAAGTTGTATAACATTAATTTGTAACTCTGTCTAAAATTGCATCCTTGTGGGATAAATTGAATATAACTTAAATATTATTCTCTGTTATACAGGCAGCCATCCTTCAGCAAACAGCTGAGTACATCTACCAACTGGAGCAGGAAAAGACCAGCTTACTGTCACAGAACTGTCAACTGAAGAGACTTATCAACCAGCATGAAGGACAGCATGAGACCAGTTCCACCAAGAAGAGGAAAATAGAACCTCCAAGTGAGTATTTATCAGGCTATTTCAACTCATATGTGCATGACAGTATGTCACTAAATAAAGGTCATACCAATGATTGCACTTCCTGCCATTTCATTCCTCGTTTCAGCCCTCAATGCTGACTATATTGCAGGTAGATTCCTGTGAGTTGTGTGTAACTTGCCATTCTTCTGCTATCACCCAAGCTAGAGCAGCTTGACTATCATAGAGGAAGTATTGTATTTAATATATACATAAAAAAAAACAAATTGCATCATTAGCTATTTTCAGAATATCCCTGTTAACATTTTTGCTAATTAGGAGTGTCACTTGGCAGAGCATTTTTTTAATGTTTCCTACCCTTATTTTTATTACTTATTTCTCTTTGAGCTCAGTACTAAAACTTGCTATACAAACAGCAAAATGTAGTTTCCATTAAGTTATCGCATAATTGAAATTAATTTCTTGATGGGCATTTATCTTGAATAATGTAACTTGCTTAGTTGTGTCAATTTTATGTGAAATAGTGTACTGCACAATTAAGCAGTTTTGTGAATTTATAAGTGGTATAGAACATCTTCTGCAAATAAGGTTTTTATATTTGTGAATCATTCCGTCCTACTTGAAACAGTATTAAAAAGCACACTAGACTCCCATTAATCCAACCATTTATTGCACAAAGGGGCCTGAAATGGATAAATCTGTTGAAGAATAACAAGCTTAGTATTTATTTGGAGGACATTTATGCTTAACGAAATCCTATGTTGGAATGCAATGAAGGGCAAGCTAGTAGTGCCTGTTCTAATTATGTTTCTAAGGTGCAAACACCTTGAATGTAATGAAATGTCATGGTTGCTTTTGCAGTGCATGTTTTGCAGAGGCATAAAACATGTAGTACTTTATTTGTTAGTGTATTTTTGTGTTACAAACCTTTCTACTATCTCTATTGTCCCTCCTTGTGTGTAGATTTACAGCTCCCTAGGACTTAAAAATCCAGTGCCTGGATCAGAGAAAAGGTAGGATCAGCCTGAGCCTGATATGAAAATGAAATGGATGATATGAAATGACAGTGACGGGAAAGATGATTATGAAGCAGTTTGTAGAAAGAATAGCAGGGTAAGCCAGAGAAAACCAATCAGACTCCATTTTGTTCGGTCCCCTGGAATCAAACCTGGGCTGCCTAGGTTAGTGACAAGTGGTCTAACCACTCTGCTGAAATCCTAATGAATTATAAATTTATGATAAGAGCACAATGGATACAGTATTGCAAGTAACCATCATTGTTATTGTTTCCAGATTCTTTTTACTTTAAGCCCATGCATTTCCAAAATTTACCAAGGTAAAATGATACTCTTCAGATTAGAATGGATCACTTTTAGTACATTGTCTTGTATTTAAACCATTAATTTGGAAACTGGTGAATATATTCCTGTATATTGGGTTTTGTCTCACCCAGTGGGCTATTGCCACTTCTTTGTGGATGTTTGCAAGTTCAAATGCCAATCACTGCAGTCAAATAAGCCTTTGGTAAAGGTGGTTGCGCCAACTTAAAAAAAAACTTACTTTTTAGGCCTCATAGAATGAATATTTTCAGTTTCTGTTTTAAAATAATTTGTTATTCTGATTTTCAAGAGCTAATTTACCAAGCCTTGTGCAAGTACAGGGTTGTCATATGAAGCAAATGGTTTAAAGAATAGAACAGTGAAGTTTCATATGGATCCGCCTATAGCTGCTGTAATGACCGAAGGACAAGGATTAGTAAGACACTAGTGCATACAAAATATATTTGCTATTTTCAATTTTGGAATAGAAATGTGTGAGGGGAGTTTTGTACCATTTTGTTGCCATATATGTTTAAATGCGAAAAGAGAGTAGCAGTCTCTGTGCCACCCTGAGCTTTCCACACAACCAAAAGACAATATTGTTTCGTAGGTGTTGTGGTGCCTCTTCCTGCAGTGCAAGCTTCGGTTAGTGAGTCCTCGGATGATGGTACTGGTAGCATGTCCCCAGAGCCTGCCAGCAGCACCGACCCAAGCCGAGAGATGATTGAATTAAGAGTTCAGCTGGACCGGGAAAGAAGGCTTCGAATGCAGCTAGAGGATAAGGTAATCCTGTTTCCTTGCTATTGCTATTCAACAAGATGGCAAATGTACAAAACCATGAGCATGTCATTTCTAAATGCTTTTAAGATTAAGAAGAAGAAAACCACAGATTTTAAAATCCAGGGATTTATCCAAATTACAATGTAATTTTCATATATATATATATTTTTATGTTCATTGTTCCCCAAACAATCAGCAGAGAGTAAAATTTTATATTTTGAGCATTTTGTTTTTACCTACCATATTAGCATATGCTCCATAATGCACAAGAGGACACATTCACTCAAATTTCATAGCTTCTGTACATTTATATTTCATTATCACCAACTTCCAAAAGTAGCATTACTATACAATATAGGCAAATTCAAAGCCCATAACAATCTTGTATTATTTTAAAATAACATTACAGAGGCAACAATGGGTTTTAAAATGCCCTAAATTTTTACTTTTCGTTGTTACATTTATGTTTGTATGTGTAGATAGTCCTAAAAAATAGGTGCTTATTCTGCTGTGCCTCTCAAAGTCCTTGGGGTAAGATATACACATAATTCTGAGTACAATTCTGCAGTCTAAATATGTTCAATGCTCCCCATGAGGAGAGCCACAAGAGTAGAAAACACTCCAAATCAGTTGCTCTTTGAATTCTTGGAGTTATGCAACTGTTGTTGCTCTAGGTCAAGCACTAACTGATAAAAGTGCTCAATACATGAAAAAGTAAACAGTTGTTCCTGATTGTTGAAACAATTCTTGGAGATAAGGAAATGAATGGGTGACGTCTGTTTTAAAAGAAAGTTAACATTATGGCATTTGTGAAGTGAAACCTTGAAATATTAAAGAGGCTAAGTGTCAAAGACAAGAAACAGATTCATTCACATAATGCATTCAGTCCATAGTTCAATAAATCAACTAACTACCTTTATGACAATATTAAAAATAAATTTTGTAAAAGGGGCTGAGTGCCATACATTATCTTTCTTAAAATTATATTTAAATGTAAAGTCTTTTGATTAAACACATTATGTAATTTCTTTACAAAATTGTCTTATATTGAAAAGTGATACTCTCATTTAAGTAAGGCAAACAATCTACCAGCCAGTAAGATGCTTCCCTTGATCTCCATAGTCCTGATGACCATACCTCCAGTTCTTCTTTTCCTCTCCCCTATGCCATTTCAAGCATCAAGTTTCCTCAGGCGGTCATAGTCTATTTCCTCTATTTTGTCCTATCCATCTTCCCTCAAAGTTCATATATTTTATTTTTCAATTTCCTCAATGATCTCCCTTTCTTTCCATGTGCCTATTCGTAACCTTTTCTTGCTAGGTTGTCTTCTGATGATCTGTCTGGCTGCATCTTTATAGTTCCTCTGAATAAGTTAAATTTCACCAGCGGCCTCCTTTGTGTTAAGGTGGAGGGCATTTCATCCCTTATTCAAGCATCATAGTTTTCCTGCCATTATTTTTTTTAAATATTTCATAACCCTGCCCCCTCGTGGCTACATTACTATAACGATATCTCACTTAAGTGACTATGGACTATGCACACATACCAACTACCCATGCTGGTGCAAACTGTATGGCTCATGGCACTAGCCCAAAATTTATAAGTAATGCACAGTAGTAATTGGTACAGTGTGAAAATGTAATTTTTAACAAAAGTGGCACTTAGCACCTTTGATAATTCGAAGACTTCAATTTTCATTGTTTCTGTTATAAAACAATTGATTTTAATGTTAAAACTGGTAAATGACGATGTGTTGTAGGTGAGATCCTTGGAGTCCCAGCTGTATCCTGAGCGCATCCGTGAGATTACTCAGCAAGTTCAGTTGCACTACCAGCACCAAGATGTTCTCGAACACTCTCCTGCGAGTCTCAGGTGTCACGAACCTCAAACACAAACCTCCATCCCATCTCAGGGCTCTCAGCCGTCAATAACTACAGCAAATGGCAACTTAGTGTCAGTTGCTTTGCTGCAGGAGACTGCTGCGGCTGTAGCACAACTTCAGGTAACTTTCCTGATTACCACCCACATCTTTTAACAAAATTTGTATTAATGCTCGCTCATAAATGCTTCATGTCCATGCAAATAAAACCATTAATTGAAAAAAATAGAATAATATATGCTAATAGAGAAAGTATTAACATTATCCACACCCAATAACACAAATTGCATAACTTTTCCTGAACTATAATTTATCTTTTAATTTTTAAAACTGCATTCCCAACGTTTGCAAATTCCTCTTTTCTGTGTAAATTTTTTCCTTAAATCTAAAACTTATAGGCTTGGTGACATATGGATTTCATCATAAAATCTCCAAAACAAAGAAGTTTCACCAACTAAGTGACTTGGCAAGTGCAAGATAAAAGTGTGAGTGATATCATTTCAAACAGTGTAGAAAATAGACGATATCACTAAGTGATTTGATAAAAGACATAACATGTGTAGAAAGTGTAGAACTTGAATATTTTTTCAAGCACAATTTTACTTTATTTTAGCTGCTGTTATTATTATTTATTAAATCTAATGAGTGGATTATGATCCTTTCTCACAAGGAACAGCAGGGAATCAGTCTATAAATCGCCATCTCACTACTTTACTAGCGATTGTCGCTTAGGAATCATATATAAAGATTCTCCGTCCAATTCATAGTGCGGTGGCAGTGTGTGTGCCTCATATTCAATGTCTTGGTTTTGAATCTTGGTTAGATAAGATTTTTTCCAGGTTTTCCCTTATTCTGAGAAAAAAGATGTAGGTAGCTGTAAGCTTTATAGTCCCCTTGGGCTCAATATGAGCATCACTTTTCCTATTTCATCCATCCATTGCCCAATATGCCTAACAGGTTAAAAAATGACATACAATCTCTGTGCTAAAGTATGTGGAGTTTTTGGCTTTATAATGGGCATTCTTTCTACCTTATTTACTAATGAACATGAGTCACTGTACATGGGATCTCTCAATATACTCTCTATCAACATCAGTACACCACTGACAACTTCATTATTGTGTCACGTATTATGCAACCACACTTGGACAGCTGCATGCAATTCCTTTTTGTTGCATCCTTCATTCTGTTGAATAGAGCACAATCAGATGGAGCGAGATCTGGTAAATATGGTGGGTGTGGTACAACAATGAACCCCAGTTACATTGCTGGTGTGTGATCATGCATTGTCCGGCTGGAGGAGGACTCTTTACAACCACTTTCCCTTTTGCCATTGCTGAATCCTGCACCTAAGTCATGTAAGGGTGTCACTGTACTCCCAGGATGTTTCCATTGCATGGATTGGATTTTCTTCTCAGGTGTATGGTATTGACACCATGATTTGTTACCAGTCACCAGATTCTTCAAAAAAAATTTCATTTCCAATAGAGACATCAGATTTCATCTCCATTATTCTTGGAACCCAATGTGAACACACCTTTTTTCATATCCAAATTGCCATGGATAATGGTGTGCAGGGTTGCGCAGTCGGGTCCTGTCCATTTCATCAAAGGTTATACACCTATAAGCCATAATCAATTCAGACACAACCTCGATGTTCCTCGGAGATTGTGATGTTAATGGATGACTAGTACTCACCTTTCTTGTTTGCATGAGGTTCTCAGCCTAAAACCATGGTTAAACGTTTATGAATATTTGCTGTTTTGATTCCTTCTTTCCACAAAAACCATGCAGTCTACCTTTGTCCATAATGGTAACCTTCCATCTTGCCCATGGCGTTCTCTACTTAACATAACAAGCACTGCGCTTTCACTATACACTTGTGTTCACAGTTGCTATCTAGGATGGTGTACTAGTATCAGGTTATCTTCCTAGAAGAAGATATTGCGTGGTATTTTTAAAACAGTGCAATTGTAAATCATTTCCGAACACTCCTTGTAGCACTAACTAGAGGTGGACAGAAAGTAGGTTAACTAAAGTCGGAAAGATACTTAATGAGCCCTGACAGTTGCCTTACCTCGTGGCTGCTCTGTCACACTGTTACCACTTTGTTCTGTCAACAACTGCAGCAGAGCAGTAAGTAATTTTCAAACTAAAACACTAGCACACAGCACTGCAGTACAAGCAGATACTTGTGCCAACTGAAATTGCATTGAGGAATGGTTTTTACATCTCCAAGAATGACCTCATTGCTTACGTAGCATAAATCTATTGGTAGAGAAACAGACACTCCTCTTACCAGCTGAGACAGTGCTAGCTGCCAGGGATCTCCCCATTTTAATGGTTACCAAGTCTGGATGACATAATTCACTTCATGTATGTCAGCAACCCGTTGCACAATGTTAATCTTCTCTGCAAGAGATCATGAGTGACATTGTGAATATAATATAACATCTGGTGGAAAAACAACTCCTACTGGTTATCCACTTTGGTATATATATATATATATATATATATATATATATATATATGTGTGTGTGTGTGTGTAACCAACTGAAATTATCTGCATATTTTGTGATGTGCATTTGGGCATTGAAGTTCCTCTTCTCTGACATCACTTTTCAGTATGTCAGTATCGTGTATTTTCTGATGCCCTTTAATGCTTAACTTCATCCATGTTTATGTTAGCAATAATGATGTTTTTTCCTATACTATATGTATATCACATGGTGTTTATATTTAGGTCCCTATGCAGCTGAGTTCACCTGTAAAAATTGTGTATCTGCAGAAGCAAACGAACATGTATCCTGCTATCGTAAAGCATTGCTCATCAAAACCTTGACAGAGATAAAGAAAAGTCATTTTTAAATTGCATCAAATAACAAAGTAATTCTGTATATAGTTCATTTTGAAAAATAGTTACAGCTAATCGGTACTATAATGGTGACAATTATAACCATTACAAAAGAAAGATAAAAAATATGTTATATCCCTAGAACTAATACCCTGTAACAATGAAACCTGTAGTCTCACAACAAACCAACATGTGCAGCATAGACTTCACATCAACTTATACAAAGAGGACGGAAAGTGTTTAAGCAATCCACTTAATACAACCACAACAAAGGTGCTGCATCTCATCATAAATGCCCCCACAAGTTTGAAACTGCAATAACTGGAAAAGTTCTGTTATGGAGAGCCAATATTGTATCAGATCTGTGGAAGATTTGAAATCAATGCACAGTGTTCAATGTGATAATGTGCTTAAAGTGCTTTTTTCCTCCGCTCATGAACAGCTACTTTCCAGTATAAGCATAGCTTGTCAGTACATGTTACCATTGAATATACTTTGCTGCATTGCTGAAAATATCCTTCATTAAATAAAAACAGAATATTCATAAATTAAAGTGATAATTTTGTGGGAACTCTAAATGCTTCAAATGCTCCTCTTCATTTGTGTTTAAACACGTAGAGATAAAGCAGCATTTTTATACTGTTTAAATGCAAAGATATATTTTGTTCAGTGTGTAAACTACTTCCAAGCTGTTATTCAATTTCTTATCTCTGTTTAACAGTTTTTGCTCTCTTTGACTCATTAGGTTGTGTCACCAGCATCACTGCCTCCTGTAGCACAGACTACAATCGTTTCATCAAGTCCGCTGCGTCTGCGTTCACCATCACCGCCAATCACAGCCAGTCCGGATGTGAAACCCATCATCCCAATTATCCCAGACTCTCCTTCACCTTCTCCACCTCCACCAGCAATGTCTCCGCCCCCAACAGAACAGCGGCTTCCCAGTGTATTGGAGGCAGCCATCAAAGCAGAACCCAAAGTGGAAGTGGAACGCTTACCTTCCCCAACTTCTGCGTCAGATGACACTCCCCAAGCACAGTAAGTACTCTTTACTACAACTTGACAACCTTTCTGTAATGACTTCTTAGAAAATATTCTGTCTTAGAAGTTATTCCAAAAATCATATTTAATGCTTATATTTCTGCAGAGAAGATAGTTAAATTGTTTAAAAAAAAAATCTGAGGTAATTTTAGAGGACAGATATAATAATAATAAATAATAATTTAAAAAAATTAAAATTTGTGTAATTAAAACCATTACAAAATAAAACAAATCACTCGCCAATGTATTTAAAATCGAACAAAATCCTCACTTTCATCCCTTGCTACATTATTTATGAGTTTTAACTTAGAGCTTCCTTAATATTTCCTTGATTAGGCCCGCACTTTACAAATGTAATGCTAATTACAGATAGTACAAATTGTTTGAACACACAACACAACCTACAGTGACACTTGTTAAAGGTTCATTTGAGTTTTGTGATTTAGCACATGCTTTTATAGTCAAAAACATAACAATGCTGAAGCTTTTCCTTTATGCATGCAACCATTATTATTTACAGTGCTTTTGTGATTGTAGAACAATTGCATGACAGTGCTGTCAGATTCAATTAACATTTTTTTCATTGGGAAAAATTATGAGTAAGATGTAATTCCACATTTGCTATTCATATTCATTTATTCCATCCTTCAGATCATGTATACATGATATGGACTCGTCAATAAGTTACATAGGAATATAACAATAAGTTAAAAGAACACACACACACCCACATACACATATGCATACAGCATTTAGGGTCACCACACATATCCATACTGCCTTAATTAGTAAGACTTATTTACATATTCCATAACTGAATAAAATGCATTCTCTAATAGGTACAATTTGAGTTTTTTCTTAAACAGTTTTTTCAATATTTTTTATATTAAGGGGTAGCCTATTATATAGTTTTATTCCATTATGATTTACACTGTTTTTGGCTAGATTCGTTCTGCAATATTGCACATGTAGATTTCCTTTCTGCCTTGTACTATGATAATGAATCTCTTGGTTATCTGGTAACTGATGCCTTATTTGTCTGATATGATGGATAACTCCTAATATATACATACTTGGTGCAGTCACAATCCTTAACCTTTTGAACAGTTCCCTGCACGGAGATCTACTTGATTCGCCAGTCATTATTCTTATGGCCCGCTTTTGCAACCGAAAAACTTTTTCAGATTCTGTTGATGCCCCCTAGAACATTATTCCATACCTTATATGACTATGGATGTATGCAAAATAAGCACTTCTAAAAACTTGCACACTCGTCACTCTTTTCAATGTACTCAATATGTAACATCCCACACTTAGTTTCTTGGTTAGCATATTTATATGTGTCCCCCATTTAAGATCTTCTGTAATAATTATCCCCAGAAATTTAGTTTGATCTTCATATTTTATGATTTCATTGTCTATTTTTAATTGCGGTTTTGCCACATTTCTATGATGACTCGAATGAAAACTCAAAGCAACAGTTTTTTGTGTGTTTAATAGCAGTCTATTTACCTCAAATCAGTATATCAATTTCCTTATATCCACATTTACTTTTTTCTGAAGATCTCTGTCCTTGTTTGCTTTTAGCAGCAGGTTTGTATCATCAGCAAATAACACCACTTCAGACTCCTGGACACATAATGGGAGATCATTTACATAAATCAAGAAAAGAAGAGGCCCCAATATAGATCCCTGTGGTACCCCCTGTCCTACCTTCCTCTGCGTAGATTGACATCTTTCTATACTGAGATGTTCTTTATTCAGGTTGCTAATTTCTACTACTTGAGATCGATTCGATAGGTAAGATTTAAACCATGCATTTGCTATTCCTCTAATACCATACACCTCTAACTTTCTCAGTAGTATATCATGATCAATCACATCATATGCCTTCGTTAGATCAAGGAACAAACCTATTGATTTCCCTTTCTTTTCAATAGCAGCAATAATTTTTTCAACTAGGGCGCAAACTGCCGATTAAGTAGATTTCTCTCGCCTAAAACCATGTTGTGTATCTGTGAGAATTTTATTTTTCTCTAAAAAATTACTAATTCTATTGAACATTAGCTTCTCCAAAATCTTGGAGAATGCTGATAGCATAGAAATTGGTCTGTAATTTTGTAACACATCTTGGGGCCCCTTTTTATGGAGGGGCCTAACTTTAGCTGTTTTTAATTTATCTGGGAAAACTCCTGTCTCAAAGGAGGTATTATAGATATTCAGTAATGGTTTTGCTATTTCCTCTACACAAACCTTTATTACTAGATCAGGAATCTCGTCTAGACCTGCTGAGAGCTTGCTTTTCAGCCCTTTTGCTGCCCTTATCAGTTCCTGCTCATTTATAGGTTTAATAAATACTGAATTCATGCATCTTTTAACCCTACTGTTTTCTCTTGCTTTTTTAACCCCTGTGTCTTATTTATCTCTTACTAGTTTATTTGGACCCTCAACAAAATATGTATTAAACAATTCAGCTATTTTAACTGGATCTTTGATTTTTTGCCCTTCATGCATCAATTCATATTGGTTTATGCACAAATTTCTTTTCCCGGTTTCCTTATTGATTACTTCCCAGATTGCCTTACTTTGGTTTGTTGCTCTTTGAATATATTTATCATTTTCCAGTTTTTTTGCATCCCTAATAACTTTCCTGTATACTTTTTTATATTTATTTATATAACTTAAGTTTTCCCTTGACACCTTTCCCCTTTTTTCCAACATTGATAGGAATTTGACTCTCTGTGAGGATACTTTTATACCTTTTGTCACCCACCCTTTTTGGTTTTTGTTCTTTATACTAACCTGTTTCAGTGGAAATGCTATATTAAAATTGTGATGAACTGTTTCTATTAGCTTATCAAATTTTGCATGTACATCCTTTTCTTCATAAATGTCATGCCAACTTTCTTTGCTTAATAGGTATTTAAATTGCTTTTGATTTTCTTCATTAAAATGCCTTTTACTGCTTGTTATTCTACTTTTGTTCAATTACTGACTTGATACTTTTAGGATTTGCGCTTTGTGATCCGAGATACCCGTTTCCATTACCTGCGCCAGCTGATCATAGTTCATATTTGTAGCTAACACATCAATAAGTGACACCGAGTTTTTTGATATTCTAGTGGGAACCTGTACTGTATTAATTATGTTGAAAACCCTGAATAAATTTTCTATTTCCATGCTTTTTTGGCTTTGCTGCAGTAAGTTAATGTTCCAATCCCCACACACCACAATATTTTTATACTTTTTTGTTAACTTCTGCAGTAGCTCATCTAATTTTTTTATGAATGTATTGAAGTCACTATCAGGTGTCCTGTAAATGCATGCTATTACTGTTTTGAGTTTTTGTTATCTCAGTGACTGAGAGCTCGAAATGTTTTTCTACACTTAAATACTGCAATTCTTTCACATCTTTCACTTCTATTTCTACATGAACAAATATCCCTGATCCTCCATGCATATATTTGTCCCTAATAAATACTGATGATAGTTTAAAATTGGTTATATTTACACAATTTACATTCTGCCCAGTGAGAGACATAGTACCTGTACATTCATTTCCTCCGATGCCATTAGTACCTCTAATTCAGTTACTTTGTTACTTAAGCTTTGAACATTTAAATGGCAGATTTTTAAACAATTTTTCTTACCTGTCTGAAATGTTTTGCATGCTATTGTCTGCCTTTTTTCTTCCCCTCCCCTTTCCTACTAATGGTATCAAGTTGAGTATAAGCCTTTTGGGGCTCTGTAGTGATTTCCTTACCTTCCATGTTTGCCAGATAACCATAGACTCCATTTTTTTCAACACCGCTCACTACACAATTTGGTTTTTTTGCCTGAGATGGCTTACAACCTGCCAAATTTACTCACCCCCCTTCTGTTCAAATGTAATCACATCACGACCCAAGTCATAGTCTCTAATCCATGCATTTCCATCCACACACATACAGTCATGTTCACTGCATAACCATTCAAGCACTGAGTTTATAGCGTCTATGAAGCGATCATCTTCATCTCTGCGGCGTAAAATAGCACTAACACAAATCCTGGCTCGTGGAAAGAGTTCCTTTGTGGTTTTCACCAGCTGTAACGTTTCTCGCATGATATCATCAGGCGTGTCTGCGCTGCGTACGTTGTTGGTGCCCGCCTGTATAACTATGTTCTCCGGGTCATCTCTGTTTTCCCGTAGTTTCTTTTCAATATGCTGTAGCCTGGCTCCTGGGAAACAATACACTATGATGTCTTCGTCCACATATTCACTAGTATGACGTACTAATGAGTCCCCTATAATTATGGCTGATCTTTTCTCGAACACGTGTTCACCCACATTTTTAGTTTTGCTCGGCGTTCTTTCCTGCTGGCTTCCATCTTCAGAATGCACCGTTTCTTCTGTGTCAGCTTGGTTTTGTGCTGCTTGGTTCGTTTCCAGCACCTGAAAACTATTGGACAGCAGAACTTCATCTTTCCGTGCACTCGCTAAATTGTTTCCCCAGGACCGACGCTTTGCATTCACGTTTACCCACTGAGCTGTTTCACTTCTGCTAGGCCATTTCTGTGCATCTCCCTCCTTGCACCTCGTTGTTTTCTCATTTTCATTCCTTATTCTTTTATTTTCACTTCTTAGTTCGTTTATTTCTTTATTTGCCGCAACGAGGTGTTTCCTGAGGATCTCGATCACTAACCGAAGTGATGCTACACTCTCATGCGCGTCACCCGATCTCCAGTCACAACACATATTCACAGATCTCTCATTTTTCCGACCCGCTCCACTCGAACTTCCATTTTCACTATTCCATCCACCTTTGATTTGGCCACAACTCATTTTATTTTCTCCATTTAACGCAAACTCTCCCTTATTTGCCCCCAAACTCCTGGACACTTCTGTTTCACATCTCTCAACCGCCGCCAATATTATCCAAATGGTGATCATTCATCTAGATTCATAATTAAATTCACAAGCCTTAATAGTTTAAGGGTCATCTTATAGGACAGAGAATGCTAAAACTATAGACCTTTGACAAAAGTTTCTACTTAGTCTTCTCTGAAGATCATCTTATGTGTAGAAATATACGGTAATCCTTTCTTTGGCATTTTGGAGAGATGGCATTCTACAGTGACTTGCATGAAGACTATAACAAAAAGTTTGTGATTTGTAGCAAAGTTTTCCATATAGAAGTATATATTGTAAAACTTTATTCATTGCATTCACATGACTTTCCTACGTTTATTAATGGATATAAAGACTACAATACAATATATATTATAATACATATTCCTACAATATATATTATTTTTATATTAATATTTGTGTTATTACTTCACTGTTACTAGCTTCTTTTTACATTTATATTCCTACAAAAGCTTATTTTTCTAGCCATGTCCTTTTAACTGAGATAAAACTTCACAGAAATAGCTGAATCAATCATCAATAATTGCAAAGGGAATAGTGACAATCAAATGTTAAAGAACTGGTTTCTCAATGCTAAAATTACATACTCTTTCCATACTATCAGAAGAAACAACTCAATCTTGACAGAACTTTAAAAGAATGACAAAGAATTTAACAATTCAGAGCATTAATAATTGACATTTCAGAAATGGCTTATACCACAAGTTACTTGAACAAAATTGTGTGTTTCAAAGAGTGTTTCATTTTTTGCATTGTGCATTTTTATGCATCGCTTAATTTCTGTCAGTTATACTGGGTTATACAAAATTCCTTCCAAATGAAGAAGACTTCACAGGCTATCCCCAGAAAATTCAAGATAAGCATTCTAATTGTGATGTAAATATCCTTAATATATGGTATTTTTATCAAAATTGTTAAAACCAATTTATTATAAAATCAAAGCATGTTGAAGAAAAAAGATGCAGATTTCTTCAATCCCCTCCAAAAAATAATTTTATATGAAAGAGCAAAGTGTGTAGTGGCAAGAGTTAAGATCCTGTTTTAGCATCCCAGGCAAAAGGTTTTGATGAAAAAATTGTCCTATTGTAAACTATTATACAAATAAACTTTATTGTTATTTTTATTTATTAAAATACAATACATTGATGACTAATAGAAATTATATCAAGATTTTTCTCTGGGGGGGAAAAAAAAGAGCTAAGATTCATTGAAATATTCACTTCATGACAAATAACTTCTGTAGCATTAGTCATTTTCGAAATATTTGTTGTTGCATCTTTAGGTATTCCCAGGTTAAAATGTCTTGCAGCTCTACAAAGCATCTCGCACAGTTCATATTTTCACACAATTCATATTGAGTAGCATAATAATAAAACTAATCTAGTATATATAAACAGTTGTTTTATTTTCTGTGTATTGCTGGTAATTAAGATATATTGTTTAATTTAAGATTTTTTCTACTCAAAAACTAGTGGTGGGTAATGTAATGGGTAGAGAATGTCATGCACGTGTGGCAAATAATATATCTAATATTCCTATTACACATTTTTAGCCTCATGCAATAGGAGAGTTAAAGTTCTGTAAAGACATGTGGTTCCTACTACATCTTCTTATAGACTGTTTTCATAACAACCTGAGAACAGTAACCAAAACAGAAATGAGACTAAGAAACCCTGCAGCTTATAAGACTTGGTTAACATCGCAATTACTAGAACAGGAATGCACGTCAATAAACATAGTGATCTCAAAGTGAAAAATTTATGTACTTTTTAACGAGTAATATTTTTTCACCTGCTAACCAACATAATATGGATTGGCTAACATGAAAATTTGAAAGAATTGTGACTAGAGTGAGCTCTATAATTGGTGAGATTGACATTTCTGCTGTTGCTGCATTTACTTGCCACACTGCTTCCTCTGAAAGGTCTTCTTTCCATGCATTTTATATCACACTTCTCGTATTTGAACTACTTTTCCCCATTTCTCATTAGTTACATCTATTCCTGTACTTCACTAAACCTAAAACTTGTATTATTTGGCTAACATTTCAAATGACAGTGTCACTCGTGGTAGTTCTAGAATGAGAGCAAGAGCTATGTCCATGACATATAAAAGATAGTAACATATAAATGTAAATCCTTATGGAATCACTGAGTATAACACAACCAAACTTTTCGCAGAATGAAATCGAGCAATCAGATTGCTAACTTTCAGATCAGTCATGCATGAGAATGCACGTGTAAATTTCCACTGAGCCCATAGTCGTTGCAGCACCAATGACGTGATGTCTCTGAAGGTAATGTATTCTTACAGTATGATTGGTCAGCAGCCTGACGAGCCCTTGCCAGCAGACGACACACCCCACAAGTGTCAATCATAAGGAAATTTCTCACAACTGTAGTGTTTATATCATGGCCACCTAGAATAATCATACAGCGAAGAGTCTACTACATGATTGTAGTGCCTGGGGAAAAAGAACAAGAAAATTAAAACTTGGCCAAGTCTTGTTTCCCATTCCTGGGGCTCAGGAAAGCTTCCCATCAGTTGTGAATACTCCCATTAAAAAGCATGTATTTCAACGTGGTTACCGTTCTTGGAAACCAGCCTTAAGGCTTAAGTTCTAATTAGAGAGTTAAATATTTTTTTAATTCTGATGAAATTTCCTCCTTATTTCAGATTGTATCATCTCGCCAATAGTACATCAAGACAAAACCTGGAAACAATTGTTGAGGCAATCAGACATCTGGAAGGAGATCATCTGTTCAGCGATGATCCACCTCCGCGTCAGCACCTTGTGAGTAATGGCAGCACAGTCATTGAAGAACCAACGCAAGAAGTTCCACTCGCTCTCACCATGCACAAACCTGCCATAGTTGCACCCCAGCAGTCAGCCCATCGACTCCTTAAAGTAGAGATGAACCCCTTCCTGCAGTTTCACTCATCGCCACAACAGCAAAGGACAGCAACATTGCAGCAGCAACGACCTGGTGTAATTGTTGTTAAACAACATACGTGATTACAATGTCACTATCCTAGATAAACTGTGGTTTTCCCCTCCCCACTTATCCCGTCAAGAAAAAGAACCTCCCACCAGAAGAAACTCAGCACGCGCTGAAAATTGAGTGCTTAAACCAAAGTTAATTGTAGTGAAAGTGGGGAGAGCAAGTCCTGGCTTGTGTTTCCTACTTGATAACAAAAGCACTATGCTTAGCAATCTTGCTTTAAGTTTCTGTTGGAGAACAAATACAGACTGAAAAATGGAATGAAATTCATTATAAAACTTATCAAAGTTAATCTTTGTTGTATGACTGACATCGGTGCCAATTCATGCTTACGTAAAACAAAAATAAAATGTTCTCCCCTCTATTCTGCAGATCTGGTATGGACTTCATTTTGTTGCAGGTTTTGTAGGTTTTCCAGGTTTACACTCAACTTTTAGTGACAATGCATTCCTGACCTTTTCATCTCAAGCGGGGCAGTTGAGCCAGGTTTGGTAGAGCAAGTTAGAGCATAAGCTCCCCTCAAGGATGGTTCTCAGATAATGTCCATGGCACACAAGATTAGAACCCAAGAAGGTATTGAAGGGTGCTGAAGTAAACATCAGGGTTAAGCAAGACTGAAGTATGTCAGAGTGAGAAGTAATGTGCTTGCTTGCAGTTGAGACTGTGGACCTTCCAAGAGTGGTAATCCTTACCCAATCTTCTCAACTTATTTCTACTTCCTTGTCCTTCAATCCTGCTTTTGCTTCTTTCGCTTAACTTTGTCTCGCTCGGGCAATCATTTACTTAGTTTAAAGCTGTAATATTTCATTGACATAGAAACAAATGAGAAAGAGAGAGAGAGGGTCAGTGTTAAGTGAGAAGAGCAACTGTGCACAGTAAATGTGTAGACTTTTTTCTTCTGAAAGTAAAGATTTGCTTAGATTTTTATTGTTATTTAAAAAAGTAATGTGAAAAAATTTAAAAAGTAAATAAAAATAAACAAGACATGTATCAGAATAGCATTGATTTGCCAGTCGTTTTAGTCTTGTTTGTGTGTACATAAAGTACTACTATCTATTGAATGTTGTGTTGTGAGAGTGACCTAAATGGAATGGATTGGGCATATTTTGGCTGTGTAGTGATGTGTAAACGCAACCTACTTCCTTACCCCAGAAAGCACAGAGGAAGATAAAAGGTATATTAAAAAGGCTCTGCACGACGGTGTCTCAGTTGTAATTTTTCCCCTTGTTTGGAACTCTGTCCTTGTTTTGTGTTTAATATTTCTATATATTATATAATATCTGCGTGAGTGCGATTGGCTTGCGTGTAACTGTATACGTACGAGAATTTTAATATTTGAGATAGTTGGCGGTAGCTCATCCTGAGATGATAATTTTTTTTTAGATATCCTTGTTTGTAAACCTGTGTTGCTGCACTTCATTCTAGTTTATATTTCTTAATTCTACGATAAAATTAAATTAAATGCAGTTAATGAAAGTGAGAGAGAAAATGTTGCCTATTGCTCTAATATGACTGATGAAACTTTTGTGTGGCATGTTTGTGAGTTAAATGAGAGAAGAGTGTGTTTATGAATATGTAGCATTGCGATTAAACTTAAGAAAAAGAAGAAAAAAAATAGTTCCATTTTGTGGGAACAGTACTGATAATTAGGTATTAACATACTATTAAATATGATTACTATAATTACTACTATTATAATTATATGATTATTGCCCTCCCTTTAAGGAAGCGTTTAAACTAGCGTTTTGGATGGTAGGGAGTGGAGAGTAAGATTCTGTTTGTTATTTCTTAATTTCAAACTCAATAGTAGCTAAGGGGGGGCTGAGAGAATGGATAGGTTACGTTTTTTTTTTTTTTTTTTTTTTTCCCCTTCCTCCAGGGAAATAACCTCTTTTCCCAGCTTTGCCAGTTTTTCTATATTTAGTTCAGTAAGAGTTCAGACACTTAGGGGCGGGACAGTCATTTTTACTTTTATTATTGTTATCATTATTATTATTGTATTTATCATCAGTCAATGTTAAAGAAAGTTCCTTCAAATGTGGATATCATGCTAATATTGGAAGTGATGGTTGTTGCATTCCCATTCTGTAGAAATGGCATTGGAATCATTAAATGATTTGCACATTTCAAGTTTACGCATATTTTAGGGAAATCATGGTAACTATGCTGTTCATTGTGTTATTTCAAGAGTATAATTTGTTTATTTAATTCCTGTTTCTTTCTTTCTTCCTTCTAAAATAAACTGTGGCAAAAGATTAAAAAATGCTAACAACTGTTACCGTTCTTTCCCTCATCATAATATGCATTTCTCTATGTCTATACTAAAAGTTAGTGATAAAATTACAAAACATATTGCTTCTTCATCAAACTACCATCTTTATTTATAAGAATGTAATAATATTGTGTTCATTGTGGAAATATTGATGGATGAATCAAAGATTTCATCTAATTCTCAAGACTAGTTTGATCTAAGGATGATATTCTATACTACAGAGCATATCTATTCCATTAAATTATTCCATTGCTTTCCGATTGAATAAATATATTATAAATAAATAAATGAAGTGTAAAAATTCAAGATGTCCAAATTACTATTTTAAAATGAGAGGATAAGATAATCTAACAAACTGATTTTATATCCATTGCATTTTTGTTAGCAATTTTTCAGTCTCAGGATTTCTCTTGTCACATTTTCTGTTTTTCTGTATTTTTTCTGACTGTAATATTGATTGGCTTCCCTACCACCCCAAGTTTATTGCTGTGATGTATCATAAATAATAATAATTATTATTGTCAACATAATTATAATAAGGTGGAGTAATTGTACTGGTATCTTTGCTCAAAAAGCTCTGGGTTAAAGAGGATTATTATTAACTACTCTCACAAGTAGAAGACAATTTATACACGATGCAAGTCGTATGGCAGTGTCATGATGTATAGTTAGCACAGCCTGGGCTGATACTTGGCACCTACTTCATGCTGACCATGTACTAGTTTCAAAAGTAGGGAGCCTACTCGTGGTCTCAGGACATTTTTATTCAATTATGCAAACTTTTGAAGCTGGTAAAGTCGGCTACATCTTTTAAGTACCGTTTATTAAATGCACACCAATACTTACAGGTATCTTAGTAAAATTTTCTTGAAGTACATGTTGTAGGTATGGCTTTTCAAAATAGTTTTGTTTAGTTTATTATATTTAAAAATTAAACATTTTAAAACTTCAGAAAAATCAACTAAACATAAAGGAGCAGTCAAAGTAGAGGCTTATGTAGCCCAGACTACAATAAATGCAGGCTAAGAATGGGTCCAGATGTCAACAAATGCTCATGGTTTATCACCCAACTCTTCTCAGCCTTTGCATGTGCTGTATTTATCTTAGTACAAGACAACCTAAAATGCAACTTAATTTCGGAATTTAGCATAACATCTATATAAAAGGAAAACATGATAACTTATTTTTAAATGAAATTTGAGTGTTGCATTTATACTTTGAACAAACTAAGAGACATAGCTGCTTAAGTCTTTTTTTTCTAATTTGAATTTGCATGGAAATTCATGGTGGAGGATGGCAGAAGGGCAAATGCACCAATATAAGTGGAATGGGAGAAGTGGCAGTGCAGCTGAAACAATGGTGATGGATAAGATGTTCCATTTAGACAACACACCTAATAAAAACTCAATGTTGTAAAAAGTTTTATCTAATTAAAATTTGTGCAGAAATTCACATAGGTGGAAGTGCAGGTACAATGATGGATAGGATTTTCTATTTACACAACATTCCTAATATAACAGATTGTAGAAAAAAAAAATTTACATAATTCAAATTCACATGGGCAGGATAGAGGGAAAACCAGCAATGTACCTGTATGTGTGCGGTGGAAGAAGGGAAACCAGAGACTGCAAATTCAGCAGTGGCCACAACCATCAATGTGGAAGGAAATCCTCTATTTTTGTTTCAGTCTTGGACAGAAATCTTTTTGCTAGGTCCTTTATGGTGTGAAATGAAACGCACAAAACCTGCCGCATATGTCTCGAAGGTAATCTTTGCCATTGCTGTACCTGTGAAATTTGAAGTTACTTCTTTGTGCAGGTTATTTAGAAAACGTATTGTGAACGCAAGATGACCCCCAGTTCTCAGTATTAATATTTTGGATGAAAAAAATAAAATTGTATTCAGATAAATTTGGCATCACTTATATTGTGGATGATGGAATAAACAAACCCTTCCATGAATTTACTGATGTGAACGAGTGGTCTCAGTTGCAACTTAATAGCAGTGTGTGTAGCAGGGGCAGAGCAAAGTAATTAAACGTTTAAAAAAAAAAAATTGAAAAGCGACTGTGTACTTGTACAGTACTTCACAATGCATGGAGAGAAATTACAGAAAATGTCTTTTGTTTAATTCTCAATATTGCAGCAATGAAAACAGCAGGAGAGTAAAAAGCTTTGCATAATGTCATGAGCTATAATGCAGCGATACAAATATGCTTTGTATACATGTGGGCCCATTTGTAGTTTGGTATGACTGTTCACTATCCAACATCTCTTGGCTCATTTTAATTTATGTTCTCTAATAATACCAAAATGAAGTGGAAGTTTGGAATTTGCAATAAATAATTGTGCTTTGGGTTTTGTGAACATGATTCTGCCTTCTCTTCATTTTGTACAGGTTTAATGTTTGTGGATTGGGATAACCCATATATTTTCTCCAGTATTTTTTTAAATCTACTCATGTACACAGTTGTTCATATGCTCTCATTCACGCATACACACATATATAAATATAAATATTAATATGCAATTTTTAATGTGGAATCAGCTTGCAGTTTGTGAATCAGTAGGTGAACCATAATAATAAGTAAGCTTTGAAGCAGTTGCAGACAGATACATACTAATCATGATTTATCTTGTGGTCCAAGTAATTGTTTTACTATCACTTGTTTGGGTAGCATTTTTTTAATCTCATTTTTTATTAATGCATAAAAGGATATAATGTGCTAAAGTTTTTAATATGTCATCTTGCTCATTTTGCAGGGTTGGTTTAACTTAGGCATTAGAAAGAAAATTGCAAAAGAAATTTATTCATAAGCTATGATAAATTGCAATTTGTTTTTAAAAGACTGCAAAACATGCTTGTAATTTCTAGTCCATTGTTGTTCATAATGTAGAAAGTTCTAAAGTTTAGGCTGTATGATGTAATTAAAGAAGAAAAAAGGCAAATCTACCCTGTAGCAATGACCAAGTTGGCTATAGCAGAGTAAAAGCAGTTTACTTGTCATTGTTTTTGTTCATATGGCAGTCTTCTATAAACCTCGCATGTCTGACTGCTACTTTGGGTGTAAAAAGAAATTAAAAAGAAAACGCAGAAATGGTTGCGCCTAGACAAGTACAAATCAAAAGAGGTGTTCACAAATCATGATTATTTCATTATGGCTTTTATTTGTGTTTCCTGTAAGAACGTCAGAGACATCTTAATTAAAAAAATATATATTATAAATACAAATCTATGGACTATTTATTTTCTAACAAGGACATGTTATCCATTATCCTTCATTACTCCAATTCCTATCATATAGCAAATAATTAGCAGTATTTTATTTAAGAGGGTCAATTCAGGGTTCTCACTTAATTGGAAAGTCAGAGAAACTTATTAAATATGTCAAAAGTCAGGGAAATTTTCATCCAGATTCTCTTATTGTGAGTTTTGAAAAAAGGAGAAAGACTGATGCAGTTCACTGGAAGTGTTGATTGTTTTTAACTGTCATAATGTCAACTGCAGGGGCATATTCTTGGCTAGCTGCGAAGTCCAGTAAATTTGGAAAAAAATAATTTCTATTACATTTATAAATAACTTATTCCTAATCTGTTGGCTTTTTGCATTCTAGCCTGTTATTATGGCATAAAATGGGTTCCTTGCAATGAAACCTGATCTGTTCACAATTTAGGCATCTTAAGCAGGAGTAGCATAACTGACTGGAGTGGTATAATGGGCATATTAACAGGGCAAGATGAGAAGGGGGAGGTCAACACAACAAATGTGTTAAGTTGTGTTTCTTCCCATGCGAAGCATTGTTGATGCTTTGCATAGGACAGCAAACCAATATGTATTCAGTATAGCCAGTCAAATGATTTTTATTACTGAAGACAGGGATTCTTAATTTACTTAGAAGTTATCCATTTAAAAAAAATAGATGGTGTTTATTTATTTGAACAATTACAATTATATTCTTCATCCTAATTATTATTATTATTTATATTATCTGTATGTAATAAATGTAATTGAAATTATTTACATTGTTAAGCATAACCTGCATTAAATCCAGAACAAAAATGCGTATATTTGCCATATGGGAGGGTGGGACTAAGAGTTAGCCATAAAATTGCTACATATCCTCTGATCAGCTGGATTGGAATATTAGGGCTTATTGATACAGTTTTGTTTTCTATTAAACTTGTAAATTTTATATAAAATTTGGATAAGCTAATAACATTGATGTGGAATTTAAATGAGCAAAGGTTTGAGTCAGAATAGACACTTGTATCAGTTACGAGAGATATTTGCTCTCATCCTCAGACATACCCAAAAAATATGTGTTTCTATTCTGACTCAAACCTTCTCTTAATTGTTATAGATTTGTTTATTTTGTCTAACTTATTGTTAATACTTTACCACTATTTTGGTTTAGTTGTCGCCAATGCAAAGATAGCAATCTACTATTAAGAGTGACTTTAGGCATGAACACTACTGCAAATGCAATTATAAATTCAAAAAGGATACTCAAACCTGACAGGTACAGAAGATGCCAGTGTATTTTGAGTTTACATACAATTTATGTATTTAGGACAACAAACTGATTTCAATATATTTAATCACTTGGGGGGGGGGGATATTTGATTGTCATGGTAAATTTTCATTATAATTGGAAATCAGTACGTGAAAAGAATTATGAACCATGAAATTATGATTTTTTATCAATAATTCATGTTAAAAATAATTAAGTTTTACTAAAGACTAAAGGTGGAAAAGAAATGTTGGTAAAAGTTTTGACAATTCCAGGTTACAAATATCTCCCAAAATAACATCCAAGACTGTTTACTATTTATTTGTAACATACTTTTGGTTCACTGCTGACCTAGGATCTTTCATATCATCATGAATCTTAATTCCTTACTGACATTGCCAGGCAGCATCATGCATAAGCAAATTCAGATTAACCCTTAAGTTGGCAACAACATATGATGTGAGCTAAAAATTATTTTGTGCTGAATTATTTGTCTATATATTCCAGCCTATGGAACAAAAAGACAAAATCCCATTTCCAATATTCCTATTACAAGATAAATCACCGAATTCTCTGAATGGCATTGATTCATCTTGTAAGAAACATCAGCAAAAATGACAGGCAGATACCTCACACGTCAACAACTTTAATTATTATACTATGTTAGCAATTATATGAATAGGATAGTCAGAGGGAACTTGAGGTTATTGGACCTATGCCCCTGGGAGGGATGAGGTGCGAGGATACTCTGGCAGCCTGAACATGACAGGATCCCTGGTTTCCAGACTGAAGCATCCTCTCAGGGTTCCCTGCCCCTCATAAGGTGCAACTCCCCAACCAAGAGGGTGAGGAGATAGTCCATTTTGTCATCCTTCCCCCCCCTTTTTTTTTACTTTCTCTATACGAACTATGTACGTAGTGTATAGAGAAGGTATTGTATTGCACCCAAAAATTTGATACCATGATTTCACTGGAAATACATGTTTTGTGACTCCCTAAAGCTAAAAAAAGCATTTTTAGAAAAATGTGTGTGTGTCTGTCTGTGGGCAGCATAGCTCAAAAACGAAAAGACCGTTAAAGCACAAACTTGGTATTTAAGTTTGGTATCTTCCAAAGATGTGACACAAAGATTTTCAAGAAAATCCCCTCACCCCAAACTACCCTTTACATGGAAAAAATTTTGACTTTCTTAAAAATGGCTCTAATGATTTTTATTAAAATATCGTACATTAAAGATATTTACCTGACAAATAATCTATAATGTGATTGTAACTGCACACGCTTTTATTATAATTTTCTTTATAGTTATACCTATTATAATTGGAGGATTTGGTAATTGTATATCTTGAATTTTCTGGAAATAGCCTCTGAACACTACTTTATTCTGGATGAAATTTATGGAATTTTGCATAACTGCTAAACCATAAGAGAAAGATAAAAGCTTATTCCTCAAAAAATGTAGAGCACATTAAAACGCACAATTTATATTATATACATATTTTTCATGGAATTGATCGTTTTTTAGATATTCCTTTTTTTTTTGGGGGGGGGGGTTCAGCTTTAAAAAACCAACTTTTCTCATACAGGAATTTATCAATTCCTGTCAATACAAACAAAGGAGCTCAGTCACATAGCAACCAGCTTTTGACTATTACTTTAACCTATGGTACCCCCTTATTTCACTTCCACTTACAAAGAAGCAAGTAATAAGATTATTTCTGCTAATTTTTTCTTGCTTAGCATGTAGTAAATAGAATCATAAGCCTTCTAACAATAATTTGTTGCAGAGATGTAGAGAAAGTCATGTGAATGGAACACATCAGATTTTTTTTATAATGTTTAACACCCGCTTTTACCACCATGGCACTGCAGGTGATGACACTGGTGATACATGGAATAAATATGGAGTACTGGTTGAATGCGATGGCGGGGGAACTGGAGAAAACCTGCCCCTGCACTGCTTTGTCCACCACAAATCTCACATACGACCGCTTGGGATCCTTTTTCCCTGCCACACTGCTACGAGCTCCATTGTCAACACTGAAAGAAACTAGTGGGATGAAGGCTGCATGAAATGACAATAAAACGGCATAGAGGGACAGGAAATTCCGGGAATGAAAGAAACCTACCCAGCATTCACTTGGTGACCTGGGAAAACTCCAGAAAAAAACCATGGTTCAGGTAGGTTGGCCATGACACAGACAAAACTGCCTGAAACGAAATGGAGTTCTATTAACTGCAGTTGTTCCCAGCATCCCATTCAATACTGGGCATGAAAGACTGCTTAATTTTGCTCAGAGGCCTTGACACAGACCAACGGCTTTACTTCCCTTCCAAAAAAGAAAACTGCCTGAGCCATCCTGCATAGTATATATATAGACAATCTTTTTTTAACCCTTGTAGGCAGAAATATGATTTTCATTTTGCAATTACTAATGTGCACTGTACAAATGTTTCGCTGCTCGTAAATTCTGGAAGTCTTCATCATCAGATCCCATTCCATTAGTTGGTAATATAGTTAGGATTTTCAAACTTTTACTGTAGACCTGAAAAGCTCAAATATCTCAATTTTTGCTGCACACATTACATTTTGAATTGTGTTAATTTTTACAGTATTTTATGTAAAACATAAAACTTAGAATTGATAATGACCACATGATTGGCAGTGTATTTTGTGAGATATTAACATCTAAACAGTTGTGTAGCTCATTATTAGCATAACCTGATATGCATGCCCACATGAAATGGGCATCCAGCAAGGCACCACAATATGAAAGATAACTTGTCTGACATGCATTTTCCAAAAAATTGAGACTATAGCACATCATCTTTAACCAGTTCCTGTCTAAAGTAGTTTTTCAAATAGTACCATTAAATCATCATGCCAATTAGCACATATATCTATCTCATTCTGTATCACAACTAACTGTTTTTCAATCGTTCATTACATCTGCTTTTGTAACATTTTTTTTTATTATTTTGAAATCTGCCTACCCAGCCATATGAATCATTTACAGCACAATAAGCACAAGCATAAATGCTTCACAAAGGAAAACACCCCATTCATGATTGTCATAAATAGAGCCTGCATTTGTATACAAGGGCAGCACCGTGGCTGAGTGGTTAGACTGCCTGCCTCCCATCTAGGTGGCCTGGGTTAGATCCCAAGTGCCTGCATGTGGGATTTGTGGTGGACAAAGCAGCATCTGGGCAGGTTTTCTCCAGGTCCTCAGTTTCCCCCGGCACTTATTCCACAAATTGCTCAGTCATCACCTTTCCTGTCATCCATTTTAATTGCACTTCACATCATCTGCTTCTTCATATTTATGCCTGGCTATGGGCCAAACACTCATTCCAGGTTCTCCATTCTGTGGTTTCATTCTGTTGGCTCCCCAACAGGTTTCTGACCCTAGGCATCTGCTTACATGTCCCAGGGGGAGGGGGGTAATCTTACCTTATTCATGGTTGTTGCAGTAGATAAGGAAGCTCCTGTGGCTGTCAGTGAAGAGGGTTTTATACAACATCTCCATTGCATGATGTCACTTGTGAAATATGCCAGAACTCTTCAGTGAATTCCTCTTCTGTTACAATTTTTTTTCACCATCACTAGACAACGTTTTGCTGATTTGAGATATTTTGTAACCAGGAATTTTATTTAATACCTGACTAAGCTTATCAAATGCAATTTGAGCAACAATGTAAGTTTCTGCAGACAATATATTTAAACTCTTAAGTTTTCTTGGGCTTCTAGCCAGGTAAATACATGGATTGACTCCAACGTTTTGAAGATTTAATACGTCATTAGGGAAGCTTCAGCTCTTTACTGTTAATATATTTGAAATTTGATCTATCAGAGAAAGTGAATACTCTAATGAATTATTTTGAGTCTCAACAGTATTATGATTTCAGGTAATTTTAAGAATCTTGTAAGAGTGTACTGGATCTTTTTCTCAATGCCATTTTCAGAAAAACATTCTTGAGTTATTGCAATACTAGCTGCATCTTTCACATTTAAAGAATCTATTATTGTTTTCACTTCACTGAAATGTTCCGTCTAAGATGTACAGCCTGTAACCATAAAGAACTTTCAATCCACCCCCTGCTTTTATCACAAATGGAGCACCATTACTGAGAAATAAAATTACATTTTCCTACTGTATTCCATCTGGCCACAAAAAAAGCTAACAAGTCATTGAAACATTTTGAAACCATTCTGCCATGATTTATCTTGTCGAGTGTTCAAGAGAAATGATTTGCTACCCACCTAATTGCGCTAACTATTGAAATCCAGGTCTTTTTGTGTCCCAATTTTTCCTGTATTTTAGAAATTACATCCTGAAAACATTGGGGTACATAGTTTTTGCACAATGTAAACTCATCCGAGACGCTTTTGTTTGTTATTTTTCTAAGAAACTCCAAAACTGCACATTATTCAGTTTCCACAATGGAAATGGCACTCACTAAAGCTAAACATAAGTCTTTAGAAAAATTGTCACTCAAACTTAATTGTTCAACTACTTTGCTTGTAATCCATTGTTGATTTAAAGTAGACTTCTTTTTAACATAGTCCTTATGAGGCACTGTATTTCTGTGTCACATAGCTTCAAACTTTTTATTTGCAGAAACACTGCTTACATACCAAACAAAACAATATCTTACCAACTTCCACGCATTTGAGATGCCAAAGCACTATTCAAATAATTTCCTCAATTGTAAAATATTGACACACAACTGAGATCTGAGCCAGTGACAAAAAAATAGGGAAGCACCAAATTATGTGAAGACATGTCTGATACTGATTGGATTTCCTTTGACTTTATGGCTGCTCATAGGGATTAACTAGTTTTGTTCCTAATCTTATTGCATAATATTATTTCACAAGGTGCCTGCGATATCCCTGTTCACAGATGTAAATAAACATGTTCATTACCTGGTTGATGTTGATTGTAAGTCATATCATTTGGTTTGCTCCCAGCTCCCAGCACTCCGAGTCATATTAGAATATACTTAAACACACCATACATCCATTTATAAATAAATATGCATATATATATATATTTTTTTTTTTTTTGCAGACTTTATTAAATACCAGTAATTATTATGTAAAGGGGAAAAGTATAATTTAATACCATGTTCAAGAATAAAACATTCACTTCTTTTTTCATTTAAAACTTAAAATATGCATTTTCTCTCCAAAATATTCATTTATATGCATTAACAAATACTGGTCAAATTTTCAGGAAAAGTGTGTCTAACAAAAATGTATAATTCAAGCATACTTTTAAATATATAAAAGAGTACATTCATTTTGCATACAAATCTGGGCTCTTGTCATAAACCATTCTTTTGCACTCCAGAATAGTTAAAATAGTCATTCCTTGTTGTTCAGATTAAAATTTTAAAAAATACTTTTGTTTGTTAATTAAATTGTCAATTGCCAGGATCATATCAATGCCGCTGGAACGTCATGCCAGTAAAACTGACAAACCCGTAACAATCGTGATTTTACTGAAGTGAAACCACATGTTGACTTCTCATAAGAAAAGGGACAGACAGTCCTGTGATGTAAAACCACTTCAGAGTGTTATGATTTCTGGATGAAAAAGTATTCATTGAGTCATTTTCTGAAATGTGCATGGCTACTGACACATACAAGGTGTCCATATAAGGGAGAGGATATTAACCCAGGCCTTTTGAGAAAATTGATTAGTTCCAGTGAAAAATGGCCATTTATTGAAGTATCTACTCTCTTGGCACAGGAAGAATAATAAATATGTGTGTGCGTGTGCATACATGATTTTTTTTTTTGGCTATCATTTGGGAATGCATGAAGGAAGAGGCATAGCATATAATGGGTTGACCATCTCAGTAGTGTGTCTGTCTCACACTGAAGAAGTCATGAGTTCAAATCTCGCTTAAGGTGAGTTACCTGAATAAGGGTATTTGTTTGGGGGGGGGGGTCTCTTAACCTAAAAATCTGATGTGTTACACTCACATGACTTTCTCTAGCTCTTCTACAAACTTCTCACCTAAGAATATTCTTCTTTCTGCACATTTTTTACTCCATGGCACGACAGCTCACGGGGAACCTTGGCCTACCGCCCGGCCGCTGCGTCTCCCATCTCGGTCCACTACAGACGTCATGGATGGGGTGCAGTATTGGAGGGTGAGACGTGGTCAGCGCCTCGAATCCCCCCGGCCGGTTAATGCGGTCCTCATGACCTGGAGCCGCTACTTCTCCATCAAGTAGCTCCTCAATTGGCCCCCCAGGGACCTTACGAGGCTGAGTGCACCCCGGGCCAGGTCTCCCAGCGGGGGAAAAATCCCCACGTCGGTACTGGGGATCGAACCCAGGTCTCCCGCTTGGTAAGTAGCAACGCTACCACCGCGCTAAGAAGACGACCTTCTTTCTGCACATTGCTAATGATATAATCATTAGCAGAATGTTCTTATTACTTAATTCCTTATAAGTAGAAAGAAAATAAGGGAATACACTATGTTAAACCAATAGTAAAATGTTTTAAAAGCTGTCGTTATTCGATTGTCATTGCAAATCGCTTCTTTGCTTGTCTAGGAGTAGATCAAAAGAACAATGGACACTTTCTGTCCCAGAAAAGTATAAGTACTCACAAGTGAAACCAAAATAAGGAATATCTTGGAAACGGTTACCTCCACAAAAATGTAAAGGACATAAATTGTGTTTTGATCAGATCTACATGTTATGTTTAGTAAGTTTTTGTCTATCTCTTACCGTTTAGCAGTTAAGCAAAATTTAGCAAAATTCATCCAGAATAAATGGATCTTCAGAGGCTATTCCCAGAAAATTCAATATATACAGTTTATTTGGTATGTAAATATCTTTAATATATGGGATTTTAATCAAAATCGTTAGAGCCATTTTATAGAAAATCAAAATTTTCGAAATTGTTTCCATGTAAAGGGTAGTTGGGGGTGGGGGGATTTTCTTGAAAATCTTTGTGTCACATCCTTGGAAGATACCGAACCTAAATACCAAGTTTAGTATTTAACAGTCTTTTCGTTTTTCAGCTATGCTGTCCACAGACACGCACAGACAGACAGACACACACACACACACACCTTTTTCTGAAAATGCTTTTTTTGGATTCAGGGGTTCCTAAAACATGCATTTCTGGTGAAATTTCAGTATAAAATCTTTGGGTGGAATACAATACTTCCTCTATACACTACGTACATAGTATGTATAGAGAAAGCAAAAAATGAAATCTGTGAGTATAAAAATATACTAAAAGTATTATTAATGGAACCAATGTTTTATTTTGTTTTACTCAATTCATCAACCAATTCAACAAACATTGAATAACTTTAAGCCCCATGGGTTCCAAGACCATTTAAGCATCAGTTCACTGATTTCATTCACTGTCTGATATGACCCACCAGGTTAAAAGGTCATGAAGCTAAAAAGAAAAGGATAGGTTCTCCTCAGAACTTTTCAAAGAAAACCAGATAAGAAAGAGCTACTTTGCAGAGAATTTTGCAAGGAAAGCAAACACATGAAAATAAAGAGTATCTTTTTTGGACTCCTTAAGAAGCCATAACTTCGTGACAAGCATAACAAAAATTGACAAAAGATTGGAGTAAGATGTTCTAAGAGAAGAAAGAATTGAAGGAATGATAACTGAAAACGATGGGAGAGAAAGTCGTGATGAGGATGTTGACAATAATGATTCCACAGAATATGAGGATGTGTCAGACACAGAGGCATTAAAATATAGTAAAATACTAAACTATTGCTTTATTCAGTGTGAAGTGTTGTGCAGAAGGAACTGAAATCATTATTGGAACTATGGTATTTAATTTGATAGTAACTGTGCAAATTCTCTGTTTGGAGATGTGTGAAATAAGCATTCCAGTCATTGGGTGGGTGAATGCGCTGTACTGAAGGCAAGTAAGGGCCTCGTTTCTATGTTTAAGAACCACTAAGCAAGCTATAATTGAATGTAAGCCATGTTGACAGAAATAAGTGGTTTTAGTTGCCTTCTAGGTGTAGAGGTTTCACAAAAAATATGGATCATGTGGTGTATGGCCAAGTTAAGCATAACAATTCTATACTCATTATATGTAAAATTTATTTTATTATTTTATTTCAATTGCTGATCATTTTACCCACACAAGCATTCACGTCCATTAGCATAATAGTAATTTTCAGCTTCCTTACTAATAATTATAATTATGTTCCAAAATGGCATCTTGAAGTCTTTTACACATGTACTCAGGAGCTTAGCAGCATAATTAAGTCTAGTGAGCTGAAAAATTGTGGGTACAGTGAATTCAAAAAGTGTTTGCACTCTTGTAATGTATGCATTAATTTTGCATTATATTCACCAGTATAGGAAAATATTTAAATTTTAAATTTAATTAAACCATCTTTGTAGTGCGATTTATCATGGTCCTCAAAATAGCAACCTCCTCGTTGCTGTGAAATCTTCTTCCTTCATGAAATTTTTTGAGGTTTGGGAACAGGTGGTAGTCACTGGGTGCTAGATCTGGTGAACAGGTTGGATGTTCAAGCAATTCAAACTTTAATTCACGCATTGTTGCGATGAAACATGATATTTTTTTACTTTTTGGAAAAAGGTCCTTGTGTGTGTGTGTGTGTGTGTGTCTGTGGACAGCATAGCTCAAAAACAAAAAGACTGTTAAATACCAAACTTGGTATTTAAATTTGGTATCTTCCAAGGATGTGACATGAAGATTTGCAAGAAAATCTCCCCATCCCCAACTACCCTTTACACGGAACTTTTTTCGAAAATTTTGATTTTCTCAAAAATGGCTCTAACGATTTTGATTAAAATATTGTATATCAAAGATATTTACCTGAAAAATAATATGTATATCTTGAATTTTCTGGGAATAGCCTCTGAAGACTACTTTATTCTGGAGGACTTTCGCATAACTGCTAAACCGTAAGAAATGGACAGAAACTTACCACACAAAAAATGTAGAGCACATTAAAACACACAATTTATGTTATATGATTTTTTTTCGAGGAGTTGATCGTTTTTGAGATATTCCTTGTTTTTGGTTTCAGCTTTGAAAAACATACTTTTCTCATACAGGAATTTGTCAATTCATGTTCACACAAACAAAGGAACTTCAGGCACCTAGTAACCAGTTTTTGACTTCATTTTAACCTATGATACTCCCATATTTCGCTTCTACTTACAAGGGAGCAAGTAATAAGACTATTTCTGCTAATTTTTTCTTGATTAGCTTGAAATAAATAGCAGAATAAGCTTATTAACAATAATTTGTTACACAGAAGTAGAGAAAGTCATGTGAATGGAACACATTAATTTTTTTTTGTTGTGGCAAATGAGGTCTTTTTCTTGTCCCCTCATCACGCAAACGTTGCAGTAAGCTTGCATAGTAGTCACCAGTGATACTTTTACCCTTTTGCAAGTAATCCATAAAAATAATATCTGTGTGAGGCCCAGGACTTATCAGCCAATCCTCGCATAATATGTATATAAATAAAATCAGGTAGTGCATGCAGGAAAAGTACAATAAGTATTCATACACCTAGAGATATGATATTAAATGAGGAGTTCAAAGAGTTTGTCGCCCATCAGTTGCCTGTCAAAGCAAGAGGAAGTGGAGGAAAAAAGTTGTATTGCACAATTGATGCAAGTCAAGAGAGAGATATTAGAAATTGTTGATAGACCTCACTCAAATGTGCAGTCAGCAATTGACAAGTTTTGTATCTTTGAAAGTGCAAAATAGGCCAAGAACAGGAAGGCCTACAATTTTGAGCAAGGATAAATGAGCAATTTGCAGGGAAATCAAAAAGACACCACAAATGAAGGCAGTGAAGTTACCAGCAGACTTGAAAAGATGTGACCTAAAAGTATTGCCAGTGCAGTGTGTAATGCTTTCAAAGAAGAAGGTTTTCATAGTTGAGTATTACAGAAATAGTTTTAGATGAGCAAGAAAAATTGCATAAAGTGATTAAAATTTGCCAGAGATCGTTGAAATAAAGGAGTAATAATTAATTAACCTGAAAAAGAGAAATTTATTTCAGATGACACCAGGTTATTAAATCCTTTTGGTTCAGATGGTACAAATGATGCTGGAAGAATACACAAAATCTGTTCCCTACAGTAAAGTATGAAGGTGGTTCAGTCCTAGTTTGGGGCTGTATGAACACTTCAGGAACAGGCCAACTAAACTTCATCAAAGGAAACATGGTCTAGAAAATGTGTATGGGCATTTTAAAAGCAAATCTTCATGTTAGTGTTCAAATATGCTGCTGGAAAATAATAAAAGAATTATATTTTCCAGCAAGCAAATGATACTAAATGTACTGTTACACATATTTGATTATAGCTGCAATGGTCTTAATTGAATCAATTTAAATAACTGATCTTTGTTTCTATGCATAAAACAAGCAACAATTGTATTTATATTTAACAAATTGAAATTGATTTCTTATCTTAATTTCTGTTATATGCAGATGTATCCCCAACAGTCATTAGCTTGTAACTCCCCCATTGAGGAGGGTTAGCAGATGCAGAAAAATATTGAGCAGTAATCTTGATTGTGTCGTTTATTTCCTGTTTCCGATACATAGTCCTGTCACAACTTTCTGTAATAGCCATGCAAGTAGACAAGAGTGGTATAAACATGATGTTTACATACTCATGGCTATCACTTCCAGTCTCCCTCCGCCTCTTTCCCCCACTCCTTGACTGCTCATGTCTATTTGCAAGAATATACTCACTAAAGGTGTTCTCACATCTTTTTAATTGCTCAACTTAGTACATAGTACATAGAGAAAGTATTGCATGAATTAAAATATTACAAGAATTTGCAACTTAACCTTTTGGCAAATATGGGTAAGAATTCATAGTCAGGGCTACCCATAAGGCAAGGTAAGGAAATGACATGGCCTGGGATTTAAGGACTCAAAAGAGTCTTCCTTCCAATTGAAAACCTAGATACAATAACATGCTATGACAAACTGTTACCAGAAATACGTGTTAGATTGTTTCAGTAGCCTGAGATGTTTGTAGCTGTTCTAGTGTTTACAGCTAGAGGGCCAATTCAGGTTAATAAAATAACTATTGATTGAATATTATAAGGATCTATTTCATTTTGAGGAGTCAGCAATTATTGAAACAAAAGTTATATAAAATCCTTAAACATTTAATGGCAGTATAGTATACAAAGAAGCTTTTGATTCCTCTATCCAGAGTAAAACATTTAATTTGATTTATTGTCAACAATAATTTGTTGTATCATTGAGTACAAAAAGTGAAAATATACATAAGTAAATGGAAATAAGTCAAATACATAAATTAATAAAATATATTAGTTTCAAAATTCTAAAGAATTTAAAATAACACTAATATAATAAATAAAAATAATTTAAGGAATTCAGTTATATACTGCTCTAATAGAAGCTTTTTGTGTCATTTAAATTTACCCTCTGAGGTGGTAAGTTCCAGAGCATTTGGTAATTTATTATCAAATAATATATGCTATATCACATTTATACTAAGATGAAGAATCTAATGATGCAGTTTATTCCGTTAAAAATAAAATTATTTTAAGACTGATCGTTCATATCAAGACTCTGCTTCAAAATATGTACTTTCTGAAGATAGCAATACAACAATCAAGAGATAAGAAAATTTGAGAGTCTGTTTATTGTTTAATAAAATCATGGCATGAAACATTTTCATGAAAATAAAAATAATGTTAAAATTATTTCACCATGCACTGTCATTATAAGTTGCTTTAATTTGCACAATTTATCTACAATTATGGTATATTAAGATAATATTTTGTTGCACTTATATTTATAATTCTAAAACTATAGTTCTACATTGTTCTGATAATAAAATACATCAATACAATTGCAAAGTTGCCTTATATGTCTGCAGGAAGCCTTTGAATTTCTCCCTGTTTAGTAACTATGACATTTGTAGCAAATCAACCTCACAAAGACATATTGTATCTGGAACATTTCTGAAACATATTGTCCTTGAAGAAATGAGGATCCTATTCACTAAGAAAGAAAGATAAACAATACTCAACCTCTATCTGAGAACACCTGTAACATGAAACATTTTCTTGAACTACTTTAAATTTATTTCTTATTTTATTATTTAAAACTGAAATTTAACAATAAAGTTATTAAAATAAGACCAATTTCAAATTTTAGTTGTTTATAACTTATGAAAGAATAATTATTGTGATTACATCATTAATTTGCAGAATTTATAAAACCTTTTCTATTGTATATGTCTGCACTAGATTTTTACAGTATAACATATTATTGCACCAAGCTCTTTAATTGAATTTGAATAGGCCCAGGCAATAAAATTAAAACAGTGTAATGTTATTTTACCATATCAATGCTATTCTGCTTTACTCAAATATCCACTACGTATATGGGAATGGAGAATACGTTTCCTAACTTGCCAGAGGGCCTTCTCATAGTATATATACTAAAAATATATACTTCTAATAAAATGAGTTCCAAAAAGCCTAATGACTCTTTCCCTCTCAAGTCTGTATACACTTTTGGATAAGTCATTTTACTGATGAAACTACATGCTTCAGTTTCATTTTGTGGTAAAAAAAACAAACTAGAATTTATTAAAATTATTTATAAGAGGTAAAGACTGATTCTCTGAAATTATTTAACATCCACAATCGAGCTGAGAATATTAAAAAAGTCCCTCGCTCGTGACGTCAAACTTAGCAAGAGAAAGAGACAGATGAGAAACGCAATAGCACCACATTTTGTTGTCTTGCTGACGAGTTGTAAAACAATTACGGTAGAGAGCACTGCAAGCGTCAATTCTCCACAAGGCAGTGAAACTTCGAAAGTTAGCAAAATAAATTCAAGAATAACATTTTATACACCCATAAAATTAAACAGTATTAAATAAAAAATAATATTTGAATACATTTTAAATCTTTTCTATGAAAGCAATTTCGTAAAACTGGCATTGTCAATATAAAAATTAAATCCAAAGTGTAAGAAAATTTGACGGATATAAAGTAAAGGTTTCTCTAGATATATAAGAACGAGCAGACCGCTTTAAGTCGGAAGTGTGTGTCTAGTGATGGCACAGCTGAACATTGATCGCTCTGAACTTAGGCGGATCTGCTCAGTACGTGTTGTCACGTGGTCGATTCCAGTAGTCTGGATTACTCCCGTTGCCTTGACGCACGGTAGAGTAAATCATGACTCCTCGAACTACCGCGATTTCCAAATTCGGGGGAATTTCACATAGGTCAGACGAGGCAATTTAGTCGCTTCCATATAGAGGCACTACAGATAGTAGTATGCCATAATTTTTTCTCGTTTTAAGAACTCTTTTTTTTTTTTTTAATTTGTTGTTTAGAGTTGCTAGCCGAGTATTCTTGAATATAAATAAATCTTATCATCCCTATTTTGTTGAGATGAATAAGTTTATTTTTTTAAATTTTATTTATTAGCTGCCCTTTAGTGAGGCAGTAAGCTAAATTTGAAAGAATAATTTGTGTGATTATATGTCTATTCTGCTGTTTTTGTAACCCATGCTTTTAGCACTAGAGCTTCATAAAGTTTTTTTCACATAGTATATAAACACATACATGTATATCCCAAGTTCAGTGACTTCACAACCTAAACGAACCAACAGGATGCTTTCTAATTTAATCTAAATGTATTTGTGGCCTATTTTGCGGGGGGTTGTAATTAGCCTTAATGCAATTTTTCAATAAACATCATAAGGATTTTCTGTTGTCAAATTGTTAGGAATTAAATGTTGCTCAAGTAGGTATTTGAAGAGTTTGTTTTTAGATTGGAATAAGCTGAATAATTCTTTGATGTTAAGTGGCAGACTGTTGTATGTTTTGGTAGTTCCATGGAGATTTGATTGGTTGATTTTGTTTATCTTTTTTGTGTTTGACTACTGAGAATAATCAAATTACAAAGAATATTTGTATAGTGAATATTAAATCTGCACATGTTAATATTTTCAACACTTTCAAATCCGGATTGCCTGTGGAAGTTTTACCACTTCAGTTGCTTTTGTACATGTTTTCCTTTCTTAGCATAGCATAGGGGTTATTTTATTGCTCTCTTCAGTTTTGTTTTGTTTGTTCTATACAAAACATAATTTGAACTGCAAACCTTATCTATTGGGTTCAGAACTGCAGATAAAGGGGCCAATCAGGGCTCAAACATAGATCTGGAGTGTAAGAAGGAAGAGCTTCACTGTGATTCTTTCTAACCTATTATATTTATTGTCTCATACTGCTGACTTAAAACCTCCCCTTAAGCTTCAAATTATTAACAAACCCTGAGCACTCATTCTAGGCCTAATTCCACTCTTGCTAGTTCATTTGATCACTATCATGGAATGCAACTAATTCACATGTAAACTATAACAGATAAAAATATAATGTGTTACATTCATAAGATTTTCTCTACCTATTCTTAATACACTCTTCTTACAAAAGCTTATTCAAATCAAATTTATTCACTGTAAGATTGCAATACAGAAACATTGGCTTTGGCAATTATAAACAACTGAAAATTACAAAATACTACTTAAATTTAGGTTTATAAGTAAAGATTAACACAATTAGAAATAAATAAATAGATAAAGTATAAGGTGTTACTGTGTACTACAAAATGCAATTTATTTCAAATATAATAAATAGTTGTAATATAAATACTTACTTAGACTATTTCAGGGTATTCATTCACAGAATAAAAACAGCCCTATAATAAAAATATATTATTTTTTTTTAAATATTATTAATTTGGTAATTTTTTAAAAGATGCAGGGAGTTTGTTACACAGTGTAATGCCGTTACAATGTGGGTTTTTTTCAAATAAGGTTCTTTTATGGCCTGTAAGGTAAACTTTTGATATTTGTCTAGTGTTGTGGTTATGAATTTCAGAATTTGCAACAAAACTCTTTAATTGCTTATATGTAAACACCAGCATTTCATAAAGATGGAACTGTCAAAATATTTAATGACTTGAAACATAATCTACAGCTTGTACTGCTGAAAAAGTTTAACCTAGGTTGTGTTGCTCTCTTTTGTATTATTAAAATTCTGTTATTATAGCTCGACCTCAGAATATCTATACCATAGTCTAAATGAGAATGAAACTGTGCAAAAGGAAACTATTTTAAACATATCAAGATTAATTGATGATGATAGAGTATATAAGGGAAAACAAATTTGGCAGAAGTTTTTAGATAAAATATCAATATGAATTCCCCAATCAAGATTCCTATCAACCCAGGTTCCAAGAAATTTAATTTTACCTGAAATGGTCATTAATTCATTCTCTAGGGCAGGCATCGCACATTTCAGTCTTGCGAGACAACCTCTTACCTGTGATGTAGTTTGGCCATCACAACACCCCTCTCCTCGCTCTACCCCCTTGCCATAGCTTCTGCATAACTATCAGTGGTGGCTCAGTCTGTCATCTACATAATGCTGTTCAATTGACTAGCCCACCATGAGGAGGAAACCTATAACCTGCCATCCTGAACTTTGCAGATGCAAATCTCCTTGTTTTCCATAGTTCTCCCGAGTTGTCACAGGTGTGCACAAATTGAACATGTGTGTGAGCAGACACTTTACATAATGATGACGATGATGATAATAAATAATTGTATTTATTGTAAATAGACTGCATACACAGTTTCTGACATTCTGAAAGTTACATACAATATTTACAGTTTACAATATTTTCCCTTAAAATATTTACAAGTATATTGCTCTTGTACATCCAATTCATCTAAATTTTATACTTAGAAATACAATTGTTAAATACAATTTAAGTTTACATTTAAATGTACAAATTCCACTAAGACGATCTTCAAGCACAAACCACTGCAGACACTGCAGTGAGTATGAAACTCTTCCCCATGTGCTTGGAAACTGTCCTCAGGGAGAACTGCTGAGAATTAAGAGGCACAACACCATAAGATCTATCTTGGCAAACGCATTACGTGAAACTGGTCTAGAAGTTTACGAGGAAGTTCACTGCCTAGCTGATGGTGGTAGTAATCGTCGCATAGACATCATTGCGATAAACAGAAGAAAATCAGAAGCAAAAATAATAGACCCGACCATCCGCTTTGAACTGAATAAAGACCAACCTCAACAAGTTCATCTGGAAAAACAGAAAATATATGAGCCCACCATACCATATTTTAAAGAAAAATACAATCTCAGAAAAATAACAATAGTAGGCCTATTTTTTGGATCTCGAGGAACAATTAGAAATATGTTTGTGAAATGGAGGGCAAAATATAAAATTAACAGAAGTGTGGAACAAGCAATCACGGAAAACATCATAAAACATTCCATAGCCATTTTTCGAAATCATTTATATGGTTTAAATAGAACGTAAAATGTATTATGGTTTATAAATCACTTTATTTTTGTAGTTTTTTTTTTTTCTCTTTTATTGTTATAGCTTTTATTGTTGCACATCTTTTATAATCTGCTACAATTTGTTCTCATAGCTTAATTTTATATAACTATTATAACATATGATAAAATATTTTTTGTAATACTCACTTATAACATTTTTTGTTAAAAACCTCTAAATGTATATTGTTCTGTGTCACTTGGCAAACTCATTTATGAGTCAGACTAATAAATAAATAAATAAATATGAATTCTGGTAATTTATTATACAGAAACAAACCCATTACACTAGGATCCTTGTAGCAAATACTGATTCTAAAACCTTGCCTATAAAAGTCCTTGTTTTGTCTTGTATTATAGGATGCACATTGTTGTTTCTTAGATTTCCTTTTTTTTGCAATGCATAGATTCTTATCACTTTCTTCTGTAGTATAAAGACCCTTTTCCATGTAGGCTCTTCAGATTTCAAGCCTATATAGCAAATGCTCCCCATATATAATGAATATGTTTAGACCATGTTAGCTTATGATCAATTATGATTACCAAGAATTTGTGATTATTGACATACCAGCATGTAAAGAACACATGCAATAATGAAACCCACCTCTTGAAATTTCTTCCTAGGGATTCTCAGACTATATAAGGGGAGTTGACAGGGCTAGGCAGTTGGTTTTGACACTAACTCAGTTTGGATTAGAGGGACTCACAGCAGTCGACAATTGAGAGTATGAGCAGTAAAAATTGTCATCATCAACTATTGAAATAAAGACAATATTTTAGGATATGTTGCAGTCCTTGGCTGGATGAGAGTGCCACGGTTGTATTATTGCTTCTAGTAACTCTTTATTCACCATTGGAAATGTTTACAATTTTATGGCTTGTTACCCAAGTATGGTCTTAAATGTAATAGATATCTATATAGAGATATAGCACAATATAAATACTTATCTTACACAGTTTATTAGTACAAAAGAAAAAACAATATTTATTGTTATACAAGAAATATGGTGGAGTGTAAGTTAACTTTTATAAAATGTCAAACAATAGAGAGTTGCTAAGGAGTGGGGTTACAATCTTATATCATAGAATTTGTGTCTTAGCAACAGTTTTTTCACCTTCAATTTAAACATTTTGCTTGGTAATATAAGAAAGATTTGGGCAGTTTGTTGTAAAGAATCACTCCTTTGTGTGATATCCTAGTAATGCTCTTAGAAAGACTGCGGTGTAGTGATAATATTTATTTTGTGTGAAGTGATTTCTACCTAAAGTAACACAGTTGAATAGGATACTAGCTCATGAGCAATGCTGCCACAGTCCTATTCTTAGGCTCTACTCCATAAAGTGGTTCACAAGGTTACACATGGCTACCTCTCAGCAAACTCCACTTCATCATGATACACTGTCAGGTTAACTAAATTAAGAATGGTAATCCACACAACAAGGCTCAGAAATTTAAATGAAGTATCAGAAGTGATTAATTAACTTCGAAGTAAGGAAGAAAATCTATACTCTAGATTGATCAAACCACCACCAGAGGAGGATATGACCTCCAATTTGAGTTTTTCAATGGACTCAGAAACTCTGGTCTAGTTGATGATGATGTAGGAAACTTACTATGAAACATGTTCGAGGAAAATGTCTAAAATAATGAACCTTTAGAGTGTTATTTTTGACTCATGTTTACTTTCTCTACACATACTATGTACATAGTGTTTAGAGAAGGTATAGCATTCCACCCAAAAATTTGATACCAAGATTTCACCATAAATACACGTTTTAGGATCCTATGTATAAAAAAAAGTATTTTTTTATACAGAGGATTTTACAGGTCCGTGTGTGTGTGAACATGATAGCCCAAAAATGAAAAGTCGGTAAAATACCAAACTTGGTATTAAAGTTTAGTATCTTCTAGGAATGTGACACAAAGATTTTGAGAAAAATCACCCCACCCCTACTACCCTTTACATGGAAAAATTTTTGATTTTCTCAAAAATGATTCTAACAATTTTGATTAAAATACTGTCTGTATATTCAAGATATTTGTATGGCAAACAAAATGAATATCTTGAATTTTCTGGGGATAGCCTCTAAAGACCTCATTATTCTGAATGAAGTTTGCGTAACTGGTAAACCACAAGAGATAGACCAAAACTTATACACAAAAAATGTAGATCAAGTTGTTTTCATTGAATTGACCATTTCTGAGATATTCCTTTTTATTTGTTTCACATTTATTGTACTTAAACTTTTTTCATACAAAAAGTTGTAAACTCCTAGCCCTGCATAGAAACACTTTTCAACCACATGGCAACCAGCTTTTAAAAAAATTGACTATCGTTTTAGCCTAGTGTATTCCCTTATTTTCCTTCTAGTTACAAGAAAGCAAGTAATTAAGACAATTTTTGCTAATGTTTATCTGAATTATCATAAAGTACATAGAAGAATATGCTTTTTAATAATAATTTGTTACAGTGATGTAGAAAAAGTCATGTGAATGGAACACATCAGATGTTAGCCTAATGAGCTCAAAGATGCAGTTTGGGATAGTCAGCTAGGACGTATCCTCGTGAAAGAAAATGAAGCCAAGTGTAACTCTTGTGGTGATTCGTGTCCCGTGGCAGGAGAGTGTACCAATATTCAGCAAGCCAGGGACGTTACTCTGTAAGCTTTCATCAGCTGCTCAGAGCTCTGTGATGGCACCATCTCTTATGCTAGCACCTCTCATGGTAAACTGTACCATCCTCTGCGCAAGCCTTTCTTACTTTCTCAACACGTGTATATAGAAGTTATATTGCACCCAAAAACCTTATATCGAGATTTCACTGGAAATATATGTTTTGAGACCCCCTCAATCCAGAAGAAGTGTTGTTAGAAATATGTGTGTGCGTGTGTGTGTTAGCAGCATAGCTCAAAAACAGTAAGTCTTTTAAATACTAAATTTGGTATTTAAGTTCAATATCTTTTAGGATACAACATGAAGATTTTCAAGAAAATCCCCCCCACCCAAACTATCTTTTACTTGGAAACATTTTTGAAAATTTTGACTTTCTCAAAAATGACTAACGATTTTGATTAAAATAGTGTATATTAAAGATGTTTAGATGACAAATAAAATTATATCTTGAATTTTCTGGGAATAGCCTCTAAAGACTTCTTCATTCTGGATGAATTTTATGGAATTTTGCATAACTGGTAAACCATGAGAGATAGAAAAAAACTTAACAAAAAACATAATTCTCATTAAAACACACAATAATTTATGTTATATACATTTTTTTCATGGAGTTGACTGTTTTTGAGATATTCAGTTTTAAAAAAATTATGCTTTTCTTATTCGGGAACTTGTCAAATCCTGGCCATGCAAAGAAATGGATTTCAATCCTACAGCAACAGCATTTTAAAACATTTGACTGTCGGTTTAGCCTAGAGGATTCTCTTATTTCCCTTTTTACTCTCTCTGTACGTACTATGTATATAGTGTATAGAGAAGGTATTGCGCTCCACCAAAAAATTTGATACCGAGATTTCACCGGAAATATATGTTTTAGGGTCCCCTGTATCCAAAAAAAGTATTTTCAGAAAAAGGTCTGTATGTCTGTGAACACGATAACTCAAAAATGAAAAGTCGGTAAAATACCAAACTTGGTATTTAAATTTAGTATCTTCCAGGGATGCGACACGAAGATTTTGAGAAAAATCCCACCCCCCCAAACTACCCTTTACATGGAACTTTTTTCGAAAATTTTGATTTTCTAAAAAATGGCTCTAATGATTTTGATTAAAATATCACATATTAAAGATATTTACCTGAAAAATAAAATGTATATTTTGAATTTTCTGGGAATAGCCTCTGAAGACCACTTTATTCTGGATGAATTTTGCATAACTACTAAACCGTAAGAGATGGACAAAAACTTAACACACAAAAAATGTAGATCACGTTAAAACACACAATTTATGTTATATACATTTTTTTCGTGGAGTTGATCGTTTTTGAGATATTCCTTTTTCTTGATTTCAGCTTTGAAAAACATAGTTTTCTCATACAGGAATTTGTCAACTCCTGTCCATACAAGCAAAGGAACATCAGTTGGCTTTCACTTTAACCTATGGTACTGCCTTATTTCGCTTCTACTTACAATAAAGCAAGAAATAAGACTATTTCTGCTAATTTTTCTTGATTAGCATGAAATAAATAAAAGATAAGCTTATTAACAAAAATTTGTTGCAGAGATATAGAGAAAGTCATGTGAATGGAACACATCAGATTTTTCTTATAAGGAACTAAGTAATAAAGACAATTTTTGCTAATGTTTATCTCTATTAGAAGAAATAATAGAAGAATAAGCTTTTCAACAATAATGTGTTAAAGAGAGGTAGTGAAAGTCATGTGAATGGAACACACATGATTTTTTAATTTTATTTTACTAGGCAAATGTTTACATTTCTGTTCTAGATTTAATGTAAGTTATCTAAGTCACCATGTAAGTGTCTTTCAATGAAATTTAATAACAATAAAAATAAAACAAAATGTAATTACGCATTATGTAAACTGTAAATTAATTTTATAAAAATACAATAAAAAATTATGTGTTACATTCACACGACTTTCTCTACATTGCTATAAGAAATTATCGAGATAAACTTGGGAAGGTGCCTCCATCTGTAAGAAAGATGATAATCATATTATCTTCTAATGTACATGATGATTGGAGTGAAAACTGAATTAAGAAGGAATAGCTACAGAGGAACAAAGAAATTGCATTGAAAAAGATTTTAGAAGATCACAAGCAGATACCTTATTTAGAGGGGTTTTTATGGAAGGTAAGGACAAAATGGAAATGGTCAGTTGAAGGGTTGGTAAGTTAGAAACATTTTAGATAATGCAAGTTTAGTTTGTAATAGAGTTATGGCTCTGGCTATCTAATAAGGATTAGGAATAGACCACAACAATGTATGCACTTGGCACCATAAGTAAATATAATTGTGTGAATGAATGAATTTTATTTAGTACTAATCAAACACATCTCGGGCTGTTCTTTGAACTTGGAACTCTCCTCTTGTTGTTGGAGAGCTTACATTTTATTACATACATATCTAGATATGAGCCTTCAGTGATATTTATGGCTCCCTTTAATTTTTCTCCCAATTAAATTTCCCTTTATGTTTTCTCTAGCACATATGTGCAACGTACACAGAAGATAGAGAAGGTATAATGTTCTACCCAAACATTTGATAGTAAGGTTTCATCGGAAATACCTGTTTTGAGATCCCCCAAATCAAAACCTTTAGAAAAAGGTCCTTGTGTTTGTGTGGACAGCATAATTCAAAAATTAAAGTGCCAAACTTGGTATTTAAGTTCAGTGTGTTCCTAGGATGCAACACAAAGATTTTCAGAAATATCCCCTCACCCTAAACTTCCTCTATTTGCAACATTTTTCAAAATTTTTTATTTTAGAAAAAATGGCTCTAACAATATTTACATGGCAAATAAAATATATTTCCTTAACTTCTTGGGAATAGCCCCTGAAGTCCTCTTCATTCTGAATTACTTTTATATAACTAGTAAATCGTAAGAGATCTTGTTAAAATACACAATTTATGTCATATGATTTTTGTAAAACTAACCATTTCAGAGACATTCCCGTTCTTTGTTTGAATTAAAATATTTTTACTCAAATGAGGAGTCCTCATTTAATATCTCTTTTGATTTACTCCTGATCATGGAAAGAGAGCCGAATTTCAATGACAAATTATCGCATAGTGACAGCTTTTAAAAGTTTTGAGTATTGCTTTAGGCTAGTGTATTCTCTCATTTCCCTTCTACTTATACAAAACTAAGTTGTAAGATCAATGTTTATCTTGATTAGCATGATGTAAATAAAAGAATAATCTTTTATAAGTATAGTTTGTTAGCAGAACAGATAAAAAAAGATCATGTGAATGCAACACATCTGTTTTTTTTAGGGGGAGGGGCCTATACTCATCTTTACTCTTAAAATTCAACTTAGTTTCAATCTTCCTCTTCCCCTCTTACTTTTCCTTTCTCTTTTTCACTTTTCTCTCCCACTTACCTTTTCTTTCACTTTTATAACTTGTCATGATACCTTCTCCCGCCCACCTCTCTTCTCTCCTATCTATGACCTGCCTTTTGCTGTATCTAGTCATATGGCATGACATCCGTATTTCCTTCCTGCTCTTCAGATTTGCATGCATTATAACACCTTTCTTCCGCTACTTGCCCGTCACTTCATGCTTTTAAATATTTATTTTGCTCTCCTGCTCACCCTTGTTTCTTTCCATCCAAAACTCATGTAAGGTGCCTGGGTCCTTGTGTACCAATTTACATAAATATGATTGCAAATAAGGGTAGTTTTTGGGGATATGTGTCATTTTTGTCAGTACTTTTAATATAATTTTGCAATGTTTTGTCCAAGTAGGTTAAATGATGCAGACATGTACATTAGGGGTTAAAAAATGGGAAAAGTATTTTTGGTAATTGTAAGGTAGTGTATAATTATTGTTGTGCCGTGCAGCATAAGTATCCAAAGTTCTATCTATATGCATCACACAGTGAAAATTGTAGGCAAAAATAAGAATGAAACTACAAAAATAAGTGTAAGAGTTCAAAGTTTTGTCCAAAATGGTAAAAGTTACAGATTTACACATAAAAATTGAAAATATAACAAGGGTAATTTTTTAAAGTTGTAATATAACCTTTCATTTTTGCAGAGTTCTATGTACAAGTGCTGTAATTTTGTATATAAGAGATTAAAAATAAAGGATAAAGGATATGAATGGTTTTAAATTAATGTGATAAACATATTTTATTACATATAAATTTAGGCTCAATCAGATCACTAGTAGTCATAATGAGGTTCTTAAGTAAAGTGTCCCCTTATACAGTTTTAGAAAATTTCAAACTGCTAAAACCACACCTGTAAATGGAAAAGAAAAGAAAGAAAGAAAAAAAATATCCACCTGGGTAATATGGAGGCAGGTAGCCAGTTCAAATCTCGCTTAGGGTGAGTTACCCAGATAAGTTTTTTTTTTTTTACAGGGTTTTCCTCATCCTGAGAAGACAAATGTTGAGTAACTTTAAGCTCCATGGATCCTGAGATTGCTATATATATATATTAGTATTTATAGTTTGTTTCCAATAATTGTCTCAGGACAAATTGCTTTTTCAAATGGTACTCCTTGAGAGGGATTATTTCATTTGTAAGTTGCTCCCCAAGAATGGATCTGAAGAAAGTCACTTTTCAAAGCTTTTATTGAGAAAAACAAGAAATACAATAATAGCTTAAAATCTAAGATTTCACTGTAATACCAAATGTGTCTCTGTCAGCATTTGTAGCACTGTTCTCCCACTCAAGGTGTAGCTCAGAAGCAACATCTGTGAATAGCAAGTCCCAGGTCCAAGTTGTGTCAGCCTGCAAATCAGACAAATTACTAAATATGTTTCTGATTGTTTGTTAAGAATATTAAGATACCACAACAGTGACTCAAAGTGTTTGTGTTATTAAGCTGAAAACTGTTACAACATTGCTGTAATGAAATTGCCTTAAATTTATACTGTGGCTGCACGAGCCTATTCCTTGCCACCTTGTTAAACTTAGCACACATGTAACAAGGTATACCTTTGCCACTTAGTTACAGTATCTTGATGTATGTAAAGTAGGAACAATTGTTTGTAAAGAAATGCAAATGATTAGTCTATGATTACCTTAATTTTTGGTGAAATAGCACAGAACAAATTCTTTTGTAAATATTGAGTCAGTACTTGTATCTTCCTACACAAATATGGCTGCCATAAGCATACAGAGCTGTACTATATTAATAATGGCACAACATCAATACAATGCATGACTATATTTTGAGAAACTACTCAAGAATTTGATGTACATTTCACATTTTTAATGGAATGTTTAAAATCTATTTTGATTTTTGACACTTTTTATAAAATATACATACTTTTATGTTTATAAGAATTAGATTTTCTTATACCAAACATTATTTTTCAGAAATGTTTATAAATTACTTCCAATTGGTTCTAAAAACCAATGCCATGTATTCAACTTTGAAATGCCACCACAAAATATACTGTGGAGGTTTGTCACTCAGCCACCAGGGACCGTCACATCTCAATATAGAACACCCTGTGGAAATTCAGCTCAAAACTATTGAAGTCAATAAATTTAAAGCAAATCATCCTTGCAGTCAAGTTTCCAATTAAAATGGTAACAATCACATTTTAATATGGAGACAAGTGAATTTCATAGTTAAAATATGGAAGTGACATATGTATTATCCTGTAAATCTGGGATTTTTAACAACTCGGCTGGGACACTTTTTCCAATTCTTGAAACTGGAACACCCAGGACATATGACAACCCTATCCACAAAAGTTATTTCTATTAAACATCTTAGAATATATATATATATATATATATATATATATATATATATATATATATATATATATATATATATACACACTCCATTTGTTTCACTGCATGGCAGCTTGTGTGCCAATTCAGACTCCCACTGAAATGGTTATATCTGTGCAATTGCCTCACACTTTCATTGTTACAATTACAATGATAATAAGCACATACCTTATCATTAGGGATGCTGGATTCATCCTTTATTCACACATTTCTGGCCTCTTTCAGAAAATTTTCATTCATACTTAAGAGTTCAATATCAAAAATTAAGTAAATTTCTTGCCTGATGTTTTCTTTTAGTTCTTGCAATGTTTGGCAAGGTCCTCCGTAAATGAAAATTGCATAAAATTACATTAGGAAAGTATAAGGGCCACAATCCTTACTAAATTTGCTGGTGCTTGGGCAAAGGAGCAAACGTAATTTTTCAGTATGCAATTTCAGACAATTCTGACAAACAGCTGTTTCATATTTCAGTAACTTATGGACAACAAAATTTAGCTTACTATCAGTGTGATAATGGAAAGCTGTTCACGATCAAGACTGGACTTTTCTCAGCTTAATTTTGTGTATGCAACCACTATTAAATTTTTGAACATGAAATTACATTTTTTATTTGGATTTTATAGTAAATGATTATGAGTTTTTCATTAAATTCATATGAACATTTAATAAATCCAATTATTGCAATTATAATGCTTGCATTAATTGCAATACATGTTGTAAAATGCAGTTTTAGGACTTAAAATCCCTATAAAAGGCACTAGCAAATTAACCTATTTTTAAAAGTTTCCTAAAATAAACTTAGAAACTCATTAGCTGTAAGCATGTTAGACAAAGTCTTATTGGAAAAATTCAGACTGACATTCAACGTCGGTCAGCTGTTCAAAAAATGATGTAAGCCATTCCTGTACCTCTTTACACTTATTGCTTCTTCAATTTATATAGGTCCCATTATTCTGTGTATCCATTTACTGCATACCACACACAGCAATTTCCATGTCAGAGTAAAATCTTGTTTCTCTGTACTTCAGTATGTTATTTTACAATTGAGCATCATCTGAAAATGGACCCTGCATCATCTCCTTGGGTCAATTATTCTGCAAAGTCCAATGACAAAAGTTTAACATATTCTGATGTTTACATGAAAAAAAGGGCATGCAATAAAACTCCATACCTCTAAAAGAAAATGTTAGGTGAGAAATTCACTCATTTTAGAATATTGTACTCTCAAAATTCCCAAGATATGTGTGGATAGAGAAACACATTTTCAACATCTCTTATTATTATTGTAATTGTAACTATAACTATGAAAATGTGAGGAAGTTTCACAGCTTTGATAGGAGTCTGAGCCGATGCCCTACACTATATACTGTGTGAGAGTAAAGCATTGCATTACAAGCAAAGGCAAACAACTGTCTGCAATTTAAAATACTGTCATTTTTCTAGTGCAATCATTTACATTGTGATCTGATCCCATGTGGCTATCTCTTTGCATAATATATTTGTTTTAACAACTTAAAATGTAATAACATGCTTTTGTTTTATGCCACAACCACCTTATATGTGTATCGGCCGAGATGACAGTAACCTCAGTACAGAAGTGGTGTCAAGGGGATGGTTACCAGCTGTGAACTGTCTCAGTTACTGCTTTGTCTTCATGTTGTGAAATATGAGACCTAAGAAGGGTGACTACGGGTGGTAATGCAGCAGGACTGGATGTTCATATGCTAAGGGCATATGGAATGTGGATGAAATTTTAAAAAGTTACTGTTCACTGCATACCATAAACAAGCTACTTTACTGAACAGTTCTATTGCAATGATCAAGTTGTTAAAATAAAATAGAGTTTAAAAAATTCTCACTTGAACAGCATAGTAGATCATTTCATTATCAATTTCCTGGTTATCCAGTGCTGGGTAGACACACTGTGAGATGTTTGGTCAATTAATTTATAACAATGGTATCACTAAACCAAAGGAGTGAAAATGGCCTATTTTAAGAGAGGAAAACTAGACGCAATCGGTGAAAGCTCCCTAAGAGGTCTCTCAGTTGTGTTGCACAGCAAGTGGGTATTTCACAAATCCCTGTTCATGTAGCTATTAAACTTTTAAAACTGAAACCCTACTGTGTGACTATTGTGTAGAAATGATGAACATTATGCAAGAAAAAGCTTAAGTGTGTGAATGGTAATTTCATCCAACAATGTCAAGAATGTGTTCATGCAAATGGACACCACTTTCAACAACACTTATAAGATTAGAAATCATTACATGCACATTTTTAACACTCATGAGTACGTAACGTGGCAGTTACAGAATGGCAAACCCCACAGTGTAGTACACTGTATAGGGAGCATGCATCTGTGCAATCCATGGTCTTGACATAAAACGAAGGCACTTTATTTGGGCATTATAATCTTTAAAAATGAAACCAGGATCTCACTACACACCTCTTTGACTTCTGTTTCAAGATTGAGGCACTTTGTTAAGAGGCGTAGATTCACATCATCCAGTGTTGCAAATGCAGCATGCTTGAACAGTTCAGAGTCCAGGGCCTTGTAAGTGGCCACTCGGTTAACTGCAGCTCTGAAAATAGTATTACATAAGCTTTATTTTTGAAACTTAACATGAAATAACAATAAATACATCAGACATTGCTAAAATTACCATATCACTAAAGCTTGGCTGGCATGAGGTAATGAGCTCTGGAAATCAAGACCTGTGTAGTAACTTTTTGTCTATTTCTGAGAGTTTACTAATCATACAAATTCACAGAATGAAAAGACTTTCCTTTACACTTTAGGTACAATGTACGTAGTGTATAGAGAAGGTATTGCATCCACTAAAATTTGATACCGAGATTTCACTATAGGGTCCCCTGTATCCAAAAAAATCATTTTTGGAAAAAGGTCCATATGTATGTGTGTCTGTGAACACAATAGCTTAAAAACGAAAAATCTGTAAAATAGCAAACTTGGTATTTAAGTTTGGTATTTTCCAGGGATGCGACATGAAGATTTTGAGAAAAATCCCCCCACCCTAAACTACCCTTTAATGGAAAAAATTTCGAAAATTGTGACTTTCTCAAAAATGGCTCTAATAATTTTGATTAAAATACTACATATTAAAGATATTTATATGGCAAACAAAATGTATATCTTGCCTCTTAAGACCTCTTTATTCTGAATGAATAACTGGTAAACCATAAGAGTTAGACAGAAACTTACTACACAAAAAATGTAGATCACGATAAAACACACAATTTATGTCATATATGTTTTTTTTTTTTTTTTCTTCGGGGAATTGACCATTTCTGAGATATTCCTGTTATTTGTTTCAGATTTAAAATACTTACTTTTCTCACATGGAAAGTTGTAAACTTATGGCCTGCATACAAACTGATTTCAACCACATGACAACAAACTTTTAAGAGATGTGACATTCGCTTTAGCCTAGTGTATTCCTGTGTTTTCCTTCTACTTACAAGGAAACAAGTAATTAAGAAAATTTCTCCTGATGTTTATCTCAATTATCATAAAGTAGATAGAAGAATATGCTTTTTAACAATAATTTGTTACAGATATGTAAAAAAAGTCATGTGAATGGAACACAACAGATTTTTTTAAAAGGGGCAAAAATGCATTTGACCCGCAGCAAGCATGGAATAGCTGGGATCCCTGTTCAGATGTAGTACACCCACTAATAACTCCTCCATGATTTAGTTGTGTATTATACATTTGTTGGGTCCCATATAGCATCCCTCCATGCTCTAGACATTTTCAGAGTCTAGACTCTGGTCAGTGCAATACGAAACTGTTTTATATTGTCTTGTGCATTTAACTGCTGGATTCATATGAGGACTAAACGTAACAGACCTGTTGTTTGATTGTAAAGTACATGTTTACAAGGTCATTCATTCTCACTGTGAAAATATAGTAATACAAGGTCATTATCCAAAATATATTTCAGAAAACATTTGTGGTGGTAGATATTTTGTTTCATTAGACATATTGAGTAATGTAAAAAAAAAAAATGCATTAGCCTTGACTCCCCAGACAGTTATGACTAACTTTGCCACCGGAGTTTCTGGAGAAATCTCAATATCAAATTTGTGGCTGGAATACCATATTTCCTCACCTACCATAGGTAGATGGTAGAGATTAAATGCAACAGAACCTGTAATTACACTCTCAATTATAACACTATGTGGTTCATTACAGCGTATTTGTAAGTCTCTGGATATTCCATATTATTACTGCATCATTTTATCCTCTTTAACACTTCCAAGACTCTTTATTAGCACTTTTTAGGGTAAAAAAAGAATACAAATATTGTAAATAAATTGTGTGATATTTCAAACGTTTTAAAAGTATGACGAGACAATATGTCGTTTAACCGTACTCAGCAGTTGAGCGCATGATCTAGAAAATCCACAGTACCTTTACACTTTCAAAACTTCCTGTAAAAAGGTTTTACTTAAACATGTTAAGTAGAAAGAGATAGCAATATGTGATCGCAACACCTGCTTGGAACAATACGAAAGCCAGCAAAACACAGACAGTGAAAAATATCAGCATATTTTTCATATTTCACTGTCAGAAAAAAAGTACAACTGTAGCAACACAATTACAACTGATACTCAGAGAGTAATAGGCAGTGAAGGATGACTGTGACAGGGTTTTCCACCACTCAGACCATCATTAATGCACTCCATCTTTTAGGCTGGTCAGACATGGCCATGTTTCAACATAAACCTCACATAGTACAGTCTTTCTTTGAATTCTGCACAGCGTATAGGAGTTGTTGTATAGTAGTACAAAATGACAAATCCTAAATGGAATAATTAGCAGTAAGAGTACAAAGCAATAAGCAATCAAAGATTTTTTCATAAGAAATGATCTCTTGTTCTTCTTTTGCACTGCACTCTACCTGAATATTCAGATACATTTATTACATTGTATTGCTTTTTCATACCTAATAAATCATAACAAGTATGTAGCGCTATCATGATTATTGTGCGTTTAGGCCTCAGTACCTTGAAGAGCATAATTATGCTTACGTTGGAGCATGAGCCACTTGACCAGCCAATTCGTCATCTTGCATTTCCTCCAGGTCTGGTATATCAGGGACATCTAAAGAAAAACAAGAGATGTTTTCATCTGATTATTCTACAGTAATATAGTACAAAAATGGAACATTTCAATTATGTAAGCAGGTTGAAAACTTAATGTAAGTGAAAATGACAGTACACTACATGATTTGCCAATTAAATGTTTGATATAAAATGAATCACAAAAAGGCTTAATTTCCTTGCATTTTGTTCCAATTAGTTTTGTTTGGACTCCTTTTGACAGTTTTATTATGTTCTCTTATGTCTATGCTTAAAAGTATGCTTTCCAATTACCACAGCTGAAATAATTGAGAAAGTAAGTCAATAGATTGTTTTTTTTTTCAATTCTTATTTAGTGATTACGTTTTCTTCATGGCATTTTTAAAACTTTTATTAATAATCCAGAGGAACAGTCCAGACATATCCAATGGTGTAGGGAGAGAACAAGAAGCACTGGCTGGACTACTCAGGGTGTCTCATAACGCCCAGGGAACTGTCAGTGTTTTTTTTTGCATCAGGACAGTGTCTAATTTACATTCAACCCCTTGCTTATGCAACAATGGAAGTGGATATGCCACTTAGCACAACAACCCCATAAGGGGATGACTATGGAAACCTTGGTGGGGGCAACAGTTAATAGCTCCTGTCTACTAAGTTCTTCAGGTTAGTGGCTGGAGGACTTTAAGGCATCTCACAACCTTGCCAAGGCATCTAATTTCCCATGGGTTTCAGGAACCACTACACTGCCGAGTCCAACTCAATCCGAACAGCTTCCTTTCAGGAGAGGCTCAGATGTTTCACCCAGCTTACTTCTAATAACACCAGAACTAGTCGTAACATCATGGATTATATATCTTCTTTACTTTCAATAAATTCTTAATTCAAATTTCAATTGGAGTTAGGTTATAAGGTTGATTCACAATAAGCAGAGGACGGTAACCAAAATGTAAATGAGAACAGGAAGCAATGAGGCTTACAAGATTTTGGTTCACAATACCCTAGTAATGAGAATGGGATTGCATTCTGATAGCCATGCTGATCTTAATGTGAAAAGTCAATTTTCTCACTTCGATTTCATTTGTTTTTAACTGACCAATAAGAAATAGAGAAAGGATAGTGAAAAAGGACCAGTCAGAACTAAGAAGTTATGGCTAGAAGCTCTATGTAACATTAGTCTTGCACTTATACTAACAAACACTAAAACTGACCACCTGCTTCCAGTTCAGTCAGCAAAATGCGGGTTAGCGAACATCAACATTTTCTAATTCCTCTAGTTGTACCAAGCATTTTTATGAAGTACATTTTCATCTATTATTTCTTATGGTTTGCCCATAGTAAAAGTTCCTTTCAACTAGGGCTTCACAGACTATTCAAGATATACATTTTGTTCTGAAAATATCTAAAAATATATGGTATTTTAATCACAATTGTTAGAGCCATTTATGAGAAAATCAAAAGTATTGAATTTAACTATGGACTTAAGCATTGAAAATGTTTCCATATAAAACATAGTTTGAGATGGAGATATTTTCTTAATAAGGCTAGTTCCAATAACCTGAGAATGGCAACCGAAACAGAAAAAGAAGCCATACAAGACACAAGGTTTTAATTCTTAACACCTTAGAATGAGAACAGGAGTGCATTTTCATGGTCAATTTTGTGCATTGAGACATCATTTGTTTTTAGCTCACCAATGAACATTTTTAATCTGTCTTCATTTCAACCAACATAATGCAGGTTAGCCAACATCATAATTCAAAAGAATTGTAATTAAAGTGATCTCTAGCAGTTGTTCATATCACGGCCACCAAGAATTGTCTCTATAGCAAAGAATCTAGTATGTAAAATATGTCTCTAGTATGCTGTGCCTGGGAACAAGGTCTTTAAAACTTGGTCAAGACTCGCTTCCCATTTCCCAGGACCTCAGAAGGTTGCCCATCAATTATGAACATTCCATTGAAATCCATTTCAACTTTGACTTTCTTGTTCTGGTTACCAAAACACCAGTTGTTGTGTACCAGTCTATAATTTTAATAAGATATTGAACCTAAATTGAAAGTTGAAAAGTCAGCTTTTCATTTTTGAGCTGCTCTCTTCAGACACAAGATGCTTTTTTGAAATTGTTTTTTAATTGTGATGCCATATAACAGTAATTGTGGTAAAATCTCTGTATCAAATGAATGGCTGAAATATTGCCTTGGCCTACTAGGGTATGTGGTAGAGAAAGTAAAATTACAATATACATACATACCTTCATCTGAATCACGTTTGCTTTTGTCAGGTCCTGTGAATCTTTCCCTAAAATAAAGAAAACACCAGGCTCAACGACACTAAGAGAAGGCAAAGAAGAATCCAACATTTAAATTTATATTATGTTTCAACTTACTGTTCTATCAAATTACTAGCACTGCGCCTCCTGAAACAAAATAGGATCCAAAATGTTAGTGGCTTTCACAGTTCAATATAGATATTAAACAGATCCTTAATTGTCTATTTCAATTAGGGCCTAAGCCAAGGCTATTCACGCTTGTGCTTAAGTTAAGTTTCATGGTACTACAACCACACTTGCTTTTAATGATATGAACAATTCCCTGGAACAGCAAAGTTGCATGCACATCGACAGCTTTAATAACATTAAATATTTCAGGATTTTGTTTCAATTGCTCATGGTTTATGTTCTTCTGGTTTATTTGAATTCCCATTGTTTATGGCCATGGTGTTCCTAAAATAAGTTTCTAACAATGTAAATGAACAAATATTCAATGTACTACAAACTTTATTATTCAAAAAGTCAGCACTTTCCTAGAAATTGTGAAGCAGCATAAGTACATATTAAACTGCAGCCAATCAGACAAAATTATTAAGTAAACCAAACATGGAGGAAAATTGCAATTTGAAGAGTGGATCACAATGGTGTGAAACACTTTTGACAGAGCTGCATGTAGATTTTGAGATGCTGCAATTTTGTAGCACGTTTTCACTGCTTCTGATGAAAGGCATTGTTATATTGAACTGTAAAGTAATATGTTATAGATGCAGATGAGTGCAACAAAGTATACAATTAAGATATAAAGTATAAATTAAAATTTAGTTTTGTTGACCAGTCTCTCTCTCTCTCTCTCTCTCTCTCTCTCTCCATGGCACAGCTCACTAAGAGCCTTGGCCTAACGCCCGGCTGCTGCATCCCCCATCTCGGTCCTTAACAGACGTCATGGATGGGAAGCAGTATGTGATGTGATCAGTGCTTCCATCCCCCAGGCAGTTAATGCAGTCTTCACGACCTGGAGCCGCTACTTCTCCATCAAGTAGCTCCTCAATTGGCATCCCAGGGACCTCATGAGGCTGAGTGCACTCCGGTCCAGATTTCCCAGCGAGGGAAAAATCCCCATGCTGGTACTGGGAATCGAACCCAGGTCTCCCACTTGGCAAGCAGCAACGCTACCACTGCGCTAAGGAGACAACCCTTTGTTGCAAACTTGGTTAAGCAACCAGATGGAACCCGGGACATCTGTGGTTTAAATGCTGGCTATGGTATTGAATTTTTCAGTTATTAGGGTTTACTAAAGTTATCTGCTGTTATTAAAAAATTGGGACACAAAATTTAAATTAATGTATAATTGCAAAAAAATACTGTTTAAAAAAATCACTTACAAAACTAAAACATTATCAGCTGTGTATTCAAGTTTGAAACTTACTTTCCTGATTTAATGGCTTCATCTGCCCAACCTCCAGTTCTTCTTGATCTAGGAGGAGCTGTAGGACCTGCAGAATCCATGCTCTGGGGGGAAAAATTCAATAATAAATATATTGACAAAGAGAGAGAGAATAGTTTTATAATACCAGTTGTCAGCAGTTTATTACATTAGCCTTCGTTGCAGTGAAGTGCTTCTTACCCATAACACAAGGGGGTAATGAAGCTTCTAGATGCCAAAATATTTCGATAATACTTTTAAAAGAAAGCTTTTTTACACTTCTGTATTTTATTAGTTCATTAGTTATTATATACTAAATAATTATAAGAGAAAAAAATCTGATGTGCATGACTTTCTCTACATCTCTGTAACAGATTATTGTTAAGCTTATTCTTCTATCTACTTCATGCTAATTGAGAAAAACATTAACAGAAATTATCTTTATTACTTGGTCCCTTGTAAGTGAAAGGTAAATAAGAGAGAAAACCGGGCTAAAGCAATAGTCAAATCTTTTAAAAGCTGGTTGCTATGTGGTTGAAATCTGCTTTTATACATTGCCCGGAGTTTACAAATTCCAGTATGAGAAAAGTTTTAAGTATTTTAAAACTGAAACCAATAATAAGGAATATCTCAAAAATGGTGAAAAAATGTATACCTATGAAATAAATTCTGTGTTTTAACAAGACCTATATTTGTTTTGTAGTAAGTTTTACAGTTTACCAGTTATGCAAAATTTATAAAAATTCATCCAGAATAAAGAGGTCTTCAGAGGCTATTCCCAGAAAATTTAAGATATACATTTTATTTGCCATGTAAATATCTTTAATATTTGGTATTTTAATCAAAATCGTTAGAGCTATTTTTGAGAAAATCAAAATTTTCGAATTTTTTTCCATGTAAAGGGTAGTTTGGGGTGGAGGGAGTTTCCTCAAAATCTTCATGTCGCATCCCTGGAGGATATTAAACTTAAATACCAAGTTTGGTATTTTACTGACTCTTCATTTTTGAGTTATTGTGTTCACGGATACACGGACATACACAGACCTTTTTCTAACATTGCATTTTTAATTGGGGGACCTTAAAACATGTGTTTCTGATGAAACCTTGGTATCAAATTTTACCTTCTCTATAGACTTTGTACATAGTATGTGCAGAGAAAGTAAAAATTGTACCCAGTATAACATCTGAAAGTACTCAAGTGATATTTATAATCATGACAGCAAATACATGGCTGAAGAAAAATAAATTGGTTTTAAATGCTGACAAAACTGTATGCATGCACTTCAGTTCTCAAGTAAACCAACAAGCAAATATAAATTAAGCAAACAGACACCACCAAGTTTCTAGGGGTATGGATTGATGCTGACCTATCCTGGAAGACTCACATAAATATTGTAATTACAAAGCTCAGTAAACTAAGCCATGCAATGAGAATCCTTAGTCGTGTATCCTCTCCTGAAGTCCTAAAAGCAGTTTATTTTGGATGTGTACATTCTGTACTTTCTTATGGTATAATCTTCTGGGGATCCTCAACCAAAACAAAAGACCTATTCTTACTACAAAAGCACATTGTAAAAATTATGAAACGTGTCCCCATAAATTCATCAACAAAGCCAGTGTTCAGAGAGTTCGGTATTCTACCACTAACTTGTGTTTACATTTTGGAGACTGTTATTTTCATTCATAAGAATTTATCATATTTTAGCAGGAATTCTGACTACTATTCCTATAATACCAGGGGATCACAAAACTTGCATTTCAATCATCAAAGCAGAAAAACCTGTCCGCAGAGTACACTACATCAAGGACTATCTCTTTATAACAAGCTACCAGGTAACTGGAAACTCTTAAATCAGAAACAACTCAAACATAAAGTTAAAAACCATCTCTTAACCCACATGTTCTACAATATAAATGAATTCATGTCTACTGCATTTTCCTAAACTTGTATTAACCATTGTGTAAATAATTAATATCTCGTTTAAGTTTCTTTAAATTGTACATACTAGTTGTAAGTTGTATTGCAGAAATGTAAATTGTTATTTGTTACCTGACGAAGCCTTTGAATTCATGTAATTCTTTTGGTGAATAAAAATCTTATCTTATTATTATGGAAAGTGAAAATGTAACTTATGCAATTTTTTTTCCTTTGTTATCTTAATGTCCTTTAACTATATTGTTCATACCAGATGATGAATTAAATTGTTGAAATGTTGCTCAAAAGATCTTAGGGTTGGGTTCATAGAGCTTAAAGTTATTCAAAATTCATTCATCTTCTCAGGATAAGGAAAACCCCCCAAAAAACCTTATCCAAGTAACTCACCCTGGACATTTGAACTTGCAAATGTGAGGCAGATCTGCTACCCCTATACTACCCAGGTGGATAGTAATGAAATTGTGTTAAATTTTATAAATCTATGTAAGATAATTGAATCAAAAGTAATCCTAACAACAACAAAAATTAAACAATGCCATATGAATTAAATCAAGAATCACAAAGAAATGAATAAACAATTATCTATATTATATAGTTTTGAATAAAGACTGATATATAACCTATAAGGAAATGCCACCTATAATTCTAAAGCATAATTAAAAAAGAAGAAGAAAAAGTTAATAAATGTGACTAATTAAAGCTTTGTCGACTCTATACGGCACTCAAGAGACCAAGAGCATTAGAATATAAAAAGAAGAATTAAATGATCATTATAGAGTAATTATACAATAAAAAATGTTAAATATTGGAAACGAAATGGTGTTTTATTTATGGACACTCTTTAACTGCTATGGTTCTCAGCGTCCCATTATATGGGCATGAGAGACCACTTAATTTTTGCTCAGAGGCCTCTATATCAGGCTTGAGGTTCATTTACGTGCCGTAAATCTATGACACAGAACCAATGGCTTTACTTCCCTTCCGAAGGAAGCCTTGCTAAGGATTTTTATGCAAATATTTATTGGAGGTTTAAGAAGCACCTTGCAATATCAGATAGGATAGCTATTACTTAATATGTTATCTTATAAATAAATTATCTTAAGTCCTAGGATACAAATGAAATAGCCTAACAGCTCGTCTGCCATACAGTAAAACCTTTAAGCAACCAATAATGGTTCCATTGAAAATTGAACTTTTAGAGGGGGTAAAGATTTTTTCACACATAATTATGGTATGTTAAACTAATTATACATGTAGTATGAAGATCGAGGAACTTTGAAACCTTGGTATGGAACGCAATTCCTTCATCAGGAAACCACATTTTCTCATGTTCCCATCTTAATTCTGCTAGACACTACGCAGAAAATGCCCGCTTGAGATTTGTGTGGTAAAGAGAGGTACTCGGATGACAATAAATTTAAAGGCTATAGGGCGAGAGAAACATCTATGTGTATTTGGATGGTCTCTAAACAGAATAAGAATTTTGTTGTGTTCCATTCACGTGCTTTCTCTACCTGTTCTACAAACAACTATTCTTACAAAAGATTATTCTTCTGTTTACTTTATGCTAATCAGAAACGGTCTTATTATTGAGTTTCTTATAAGTTATAAGTTACACTGGGCTAAAGTGACAGTCAAATCTTTTAAAAGGCTGTTACTATGCAATTGGCTTTGCATGGCCAGGAGTAAAACAAAAGAAAAATGGATGATGACTTCCTGTTTTAGAAAAGTATAAGTATTTTAAAATTGAAATCAATAACAAGGAATATCTTGGAAATTGTTAAATTGTTAACTCTACAAATAAAATTGATATGATATAAATTGTGTGTTTTAATGATATCTTTTGTCTAACTCTTATGGTTTACCAATATCCAAAAGTCAGTCTGAATGAAGAGGACCTAGAGCCTATTTCCAGAAAATTCAAGATTTACATTTTAGTTGTCATGTAGATATTTTAATCAAAACATTTTTAAGAAAATCAAAATGTTGAAGTTTTCGACATAAAGGGTAGTTTGGGTGGAGGGGATTTTCTTGAACATTTTTATCACATCATTGGAAGATGCTGAACTTAAATATCAAGTTTAGTATTTAACCAATTTTTCGTTTATGAGCTACCCTGTTCTCTCTCTCTCTCTCTCTCTCTCTCTCTCTCTCTCTCTCTCTCTCTCTCTCTTATACGCATGCATGGACCTTTTTCAAAAAATGCTGTTTTTTTATACAGGGGACTCCCAGTGAGACCTTGATATTGAATATTTGGGTGGATTGCAATTCTCTACGTACTATGTAAAGTAGGGAAAGTAAAATAAATTTATTATATGGATTTTTAAATCTGTTCCTGCAAAAATTGGTCCACGAAAGTTTTTACTGTATCATGAGATGATATATTATTTAATGTGTACTGGTACAGGAGTAACTTTACAGATTCCAAAATTGGTTATTTGTAGGTAAACATATAACTTGTACCTAAAATACTACTTGCATATGCCAAAATTATATTTTTTTTTCAGTTAATAGATTTTTTGAAATTGTTTATCTAAGTAGTTCATTGTGTTATGTATTATGTGAATTATGTACCAAATTACTGTTTTACTTTATTTTGCTGTATAAAACCTATTGTTTGCATAAATGACATGATATATCTAGGTCTATAAGGTACATTTGTGACCCTAAATACTTTTTATTAATGTTATTAATGTGGTTGCATTTATTGTATCTTTTATATTTCTGTTAAACTTGACATGCCTAATAACATGTATATGCTTCAAAGGATGAATAAAAATGAATGAATGCATGCACATTTTTATCTAAATAACCATATAACCATTTTTGGGGAAATTCAGTAAATGCTAAAAAAGTATTCATTATGCAAAAAAAGGTAATAAGAATAATGGCAGGGTAAAGACGATCAACTCACTGCAAGCCACTTTTCAAAATGTTTGGAATTTTACCATTAGCCCGTGAATATATTCTAGCCATATTGTCATTTGTAATAAATAACCCAGAAAAGTTTACAAAAAATACAGATATTCATAACAAAGAGAACAGATATAGGCAGGACTTACATAGACCAACAAATAATTCACAGTTATTCCAAAAAGGGGTTTACTACAAAGGAATAGTTTTGTTTAATTCACTTCCCTCTTCTATAAAAGAATTGCAAATGAACAAAAACAAGTTTAGATCAGAATTAAAAAGATACCTTATTACTCACACCTTCTATACAGAGGAGGATTTCATTCAATCAAAAAACACTGGTAATAAAGTAACATTGTAAATATAATAAACATCAATATTCTAAGAATGCAAATGTACATGTAGACTTTTGGAAACAGACATGTAATTGAAGATTATGCAAAACTGACACCTCTGAAAATTCATTGTCAGAGTTATTATTTGTAAATAAATGCCATTGTTGACATGATCTACATCCTAGAGTTTGGGCTTTGAGTCTTAGCTCATAATAAGATCTACAGATTGCAATGTTATGTATGTATGCAATTAAAAGAAAAACATGCACTTTTAATGAAATGACCTACTCCAGATTCTGGACTGTTGACAAAATCGCCACTAGTTCCATCTTCATGATCAGGACTTAAGGAAAGAGATCCTATAGTGCTGTTTCCAGTAGCTCCAGCTCGGCGTCCCTTTCTTGGAGGAGGCTGAAGGAAAAAGTTACAGTTTTGCATGTTGAAATTTTGTAAAACTTATCAAAAACATGTCTATATTATCTGCACTGTTATTTGATACAAGGGTCACTCTAAAAATTTTGAGAATTAACATGATAACACTTTAAAAAGTTTTATCTGATCATTGTACCACTCTTCTTTGGAGAGAGTGCAAATACATTCTTTGTAAGCGATTACTTCAGTTTCAGGTGATTCAATTCGTTGACCTAGAATTTTTTCTTTTATATTGGAAAATACTTTCTCTACATCGTTGTAACAAATTACAGTTAAACAGCTCATTCTTCTATCTACTTTATGATACTCGAGATAAACATTAGCAAATACTGTCTAATTACTTGCTTCCTTGTAGGTAGAAGGTAAGTAAGAGGCACTAGGCTAAAGCAATAGTCAAATCTTTTAAAAGCTGGCTGCTATGTGGTTGAAATCCGTTTCTATGCATGGCCAGTAGTATACAAATTTCCGCGTGAGAAAAGATTAAGCATTTTAACCAATAACCAGATATATTTCAGGAATGGTCAACTCCACGAAAAAACATACATGACACAAATTGTGTGTTTTAATGAGATCTACATTTTTCTGTGGTAAATTTTGTCCTATCTCTTACGATTTACCACCTAAGCAAAATTCATCCAGAATAGAGGTCTTTAGAGGCTATTGCCAGAAAATTCAAGATATACATTTTATTTGCCATGTAAATATCTTTAATATATGGTTTTTAATCAAAATCATTAAAGTAATTTTTGAGAAAATCAACGTTTTTGAAATTTTTTCCATGTAAGGGGTAGTTTGGGGTGGCAGTATTTTTCTCAAAATTTTCATGTCACATCCCTGGAAGATACTAAACTTAAATACCAATTATGGTATTTTACCAACTTTTCGTTTTTGAGTTATCATGCTCACAGACACGGACACACATACACACACAAGGACCTTTTTCTAATTTTTTTTTGGATACAGGGGATCCTATAATGTGTGTTTCTGGTGAAATCTCTGTATGGAATTTTTGGGTGGAATACAATACCTTCTCTATACACTATGTACAGAGTGCATGTAGAGAAAATAAAAAGGTCATATGGGGACGGATTATAACTGCAAGGAGTATGGGACCAATATTTGACTCCTGACCCCCTCTGAAATTGAGTTCTCATGCATTGTGGGCAGAGGTATTATCATGGTGCAACAAAATTCCATGCAAACCAGTCTTAGGGATGTTCAGCTTATTGAAGACTTGCAGCAGACATTTTCTTGTGTACTATCTGGCAATTTTTAACCTCGTTGGTCATATCGGACGATGAATGAAATTAGTGAAATGATGCTCCAATGAACTCGGGGTCTATGGAGCTTAAAGTTACTCAACATTTGTCTTCTCAGGATAAGGGAAAACCTCCAAAAAAAACCTTATCTGGGTAACTCACCCTAAGCAAGATTTGAACTCACAACCGCCTCAGGCATGTTACCACCACACTATCCAGGCGGAGAATGACAGTTTTGTTCCTCAAGCAAAATTATTACAGTATAGCTATTAGCCGAGAAGAAAGAACAGATCATTTCTTTGGCAATCTTCTTGCTTGCCTCAATTTTGTTGGGGAGGATCCTCTCATGGCAAGACCAAGACTGACGACTGTCACTTGTTTTCTGGATCACATTGGTACACACAGCTTATGTTCCCTGTTACGATCTTAAATAGGTTTTTGGATCATCCCCCAACAAATGTTTCTATAATTTTCTGGCACAATTGTTTCTGCCTACTTGTATGGTGGCAGGGAATCCAAAGACTTCAGACCTTACTGACATGAAGATTTTCTTTAAGGATTGTCCTCCCTGCTGTCGATAACATTTTCAAGGCTTCTTGAATTTGGTAATATGTGCAATGATCATCTCCCTGCAACAGGTGCTCTACATTCACCATATTTACATTTGTTGTAATTGTTGAAGCTGGCCATCCTGCACAATCCTCATCTTCGAGAGTATCTCTTCCTCTTCTAATCTCTACAAACCATTAATAAATGGTGGATTGTAAAGGGCAAAGGGCAAAGATCCCAACATGCATGATGCAGTCTTTCAAGGCATTCTCTCTCCACTAAATTAATGTCAATTTGTGAAGTGGAATGCACATTTTGTATAATAAGATGGACAATTATTACCGACTAGGAATTCAGTAGTGATCATCATACATTCAATAACACTTTGTTATAAGTATTTTATCATATGCTTAGTGAATAGAGTACTAAGTTTGTGTCATTTACTTCCACACATGATCCGGATTTAGTACTTTTATTATTCTGCATTAGCGCCGCTTTAGTCTGTTAAAACTTTTAGGCCTTAAGCTGCAGCAAAGGGTACCCCAAAGTGGAGGGCCCTAAGCTGCAAAACGTAGCCGAGGGTTCTATGAAGCTAAAACCCCAATGATCCGAACAAGAAGGCAAAATCTCGCCAATCCAGCGAATTTTAAATCTAAACAAGTTAATAGTTTCAACACCTTCAATTCCGGATTACCTGTGGAAGTGTTACCCTTTATGCATTCTAGTATTGCATTCTAGCCACTTTCTGTGCTTTCGTTAAACACCACCATAAGTAATAACAGTTCTACCTTACGGCCTGGCGAAAAATCGAGTGCCCAATCCATATCTAAGATGTAAGAAAATGTAAGCAAGTGTCAGCTATATTATGGCTATATTAACTACAGCTTGGAATGTCAACAAAAATTGTGTAGTTTAGACAAAAATTATAGGGAGCGCCAGCCATGCGTTCCCACTGTTCAGTTTTTTAGTAACATCCGATAGATGTCTTGATATGTCAATGATCCACTGAGGTTGCTAGATGGCAGCATGCTTCATCCGTGGTAAGTTAAATTGGAATCGTAAACATCCGAGCCGTTTGATACTTGATCTGAGTTTCACCAACTTAATTCTGCATTGTTCGTCCTGGGCTTTTATTATGTTAAATCGTCATTAATAACCACACCGAGAAAGCTTCAAGTCTTTAACAAATAACAATGCTGCCATCTAGTGATCTTGATGTGTAGCTGGTCACTTGCGTTTGTTTCATGTGCTGTGATTCCCGCCAAATCCACCTTTTAGCGAGAATGAGTAATTCAATTTCAAATCATAAAGTGTTATTTTTTTCTGGAAATGCCTGGTTTTAGCGAGGCGAATTGTTCCGAAGAGGGATATTCAGTTTATCAGTTGCCGGAAGGAGAACGAAACGAAGAGCGGCTGTAACTTTGGATTAGAAATAACGCTACACGCTAGAACAAATCTTCCACCAGAGACGCGTATGCGAGGTAAGGTAGATTACATTGTGTGTGTGTATGTATATATGTATATATATATATATATATATATATATATATATATATATATATATATATATATATATGTATATATATATTCGGATAAACGCTTATCCTTAATCCACTCGAAATCGCTATATCAGACATACGTAATAATTTATTATTAACGTGGGGAATGCACGCTACCAGTAACACATGCTCAGTACTCCATATATTTCATGTTTTAATGTGTTTATAATCACAACTCTTCACTAATATGTAGATGCTAATTAAACTATGTTAAAACAGGTTTCAGCAATTTAAAACCAAGCATAAGCTGCTTCAACTTCCCTAATCCACCACTATCGTGGTGTTAGGGTATGGCTCAGATCCATTTCCTGAACTCAATTCTATCCTCTGCCAATCTAATAAACTGATCCCAAATCTTTCCTCTATTTGCTACCACTCTTTTGATCCCTTCTTCCCAGGTTATCCTTGGTCTTCCTATCGAATTTCTTTCCAATGGTCTTGCTCCCATGATATATCTTCCAGTCTGTACTCATCCTTTTTACATGCCCAACCGTATAAGTCGTCTATCTTCAATTCTCTTGCATATAGATGGTACTTTTAGTTCCTCTCTTATCCTTTCATCCTATCTCGCTGTGTCTTTGTTGCTATTCTTCTAAGGCTTTGCATTTGCATTGCATTTACCTTGCTTAATTCAATTTTTGTTACTTCTCAGCTTTCACTTCTGTAAACAAGCACTGGTTCTATTACTACCTTGTATAGACCAAGTACAGGAATTATCAATCAAATACAATTATACTATAAGTATAGGTTATTATGCAGAACTTGAGCCGCTCGAAAAATCAAATGAAACTAAGTGCCATTAATTGATCTTGTATATCTCATATATGCAATAACAACCATCCCAGGATGTGCACGGATTTCTCTGTAATAAAGAAAACCAAGCTTGACTGCCAAATAAAACTTCTGAATTCATCATCACAAATACAAAATCAATCAATTGCACTTAGTCCCTTTCAATTTTTTGAGCAGACAATTTTCTGCATAATTGCCTAAGTAAAGTATCAGATATTAAATTTCTAGGGCTCCAAATAGATGGAGAAATGAGTTAAAAATGTTACCAAAACTTGTCAGTGCATGCTTTGCATTAAGAAATTTAAAGAATCAGCTTAATGAAAACACCTTAAGAGTAGCATATTTTGCCTACTTCCATTCACTATGACATATGGAATTATTTTCTGGGATAATTATGCACACAGCAGGCAAGTGTTCATATTACAAAAAATGGCAATATGTTTTATTTGCAGCAATAGGCCATTATTTAGAACCCAAAAAGTTCTTACTCTTGCTGGTGAAAACATATATTCTCTGTTGAACTATCTTGCAGATAATTATGACAACTTCACAACAAACCTTGCTGTGCATGATCAGTACAAGGCATGGAGGCGACAAGTAAATAACTTAAAATTGTAAGACAGGACTACCGGGTCCCGTACGATTTGTAAGTTCTTTTACATGCGCACGGCTGGGCCAGCTGTCTATGTTGTGGTTTGAGGAGTAGAAGTGGGAGGAAAAGGAATAACCCCTGCACACGCTCTCGCGACGTACGTTATCAAACTGCTGCACTCAAGGATATCAAACCCCAGAATCATATTTAATGCATTTCTAGAAAGTATCAATGGAAAGGGTAGTATGGGGTGAGGATATTTCTAAAAATCATCGTGTATCCTTGGAAATAAAACTAAGTTAAACTGAGCTTTATTAATGGACACTAATTGCTGTGGCTCTCAACGTCCCCTTCTATATTAGGCGAGGAACAATCTATGTGTTATATTCACATGGCTTTCTCTGTCTTGTGCAAACTATTCTTACAACGTATTATTATTATTTTATCCACATTGCGTTAAACAAGATTAGCATTAGCAGAAATGGTCTTATTACTTGCAATTAGAAGTGAAACGCTATGTGAAACAATTGGCATTGTGTTCTATTTACAGCAAAACAAAGGAGATGAGACCCGCATGGGTGGTGTGGTGGAAGCGTGTCTGCCTCACATCAACAGGTCGCAAGTTCAAATCTCGCTTAGGGTTAAAATACTCGGATAAGGGTTTTTTTTTCTGGGTTTTCCCTTATCCTGAGAAGAAGACAAATGCCGAGTAATTTTAAGCTCCATGGACCCCAAGATCATTTGAACTCATTTCACCAAGTTCATTCATTGTCCGGTATGACCAATCGTTTAAAAGATGTGTTAATCCAATAAGAAAAAAAAGAAAAGGAGATGAAACGAAAGACCTAGTTTTCATTCCAGGAAAGTTTTAAGAAGTTTAAGACTGAAACCAAAAAGAAGGAATATTTCGGAACGGTTAACTATACTAAAAACTGTATGACAAATTGTTTGCTGCAAGTAGAACTACCAGACCCAATTCCTCTCTGTGAGACGACCATCTCTTCTTGCAAGAACATTTTAAAAGTCCTGACGCATGCGTACTACCAGACCCAAAAAGTTTATTTGGTCACAAAATAATAAGTACACCGTGTAACACCAACATGCACGTTTTTATTAAACGTTTATCTGTATTCTTAATAATTTTTTCACTATGTGACCAATCAGAATTAGGATTGTATCATATGTTTTTCTGGACACTTAATTATTACACAGTGTAACATCCATGCATACTTTTTAATATGGTTATCCTTGTGCTTAATAGTTAATTAACCGCGAAATAGTAATTTCAGCCACAAGTCTGTCGCTCAGTTGGGTAGGCACTGGCCTTCTGATCTTGTAGGATGCGGGCTCAAACCCGGCTCATTTCTTACGTTGTGTACAATGTACATAGGTATAGGGAAGTATTGTATTCCACCCAAAAATTCCATGTCAACATTTCACTGGAAATACATATTTTGGGTCCACCTGAGTAAAAAAAAAAGCATTTTTGGGAAAAGGTCCGTGTGTGTGTGTGTCTGTGGACAGCATAGCTCAAAAACGAAAAGTCTGGTAAATACCAAACTTTGTATTTAAGTTCAGTATATTCCAAGGATGTGACACAAAGATTTTCAAGAAAATCCCCCACCCCAACTACCTTTTACATGGAAAAATTTTGGCAAATTTGATTTTCTCCCAAATGGCTCTAACGATTTTGATTAAAATATCATATATTAAAGATATTTACCTGACAAATAAATTATATATCTTGAATTTTCTGGGAATAGCCTCTGAAGGCTACTTTTCTTCTGGATCTATTTTACTGGATTTTGCATAACTGGCAAACCGTAAGAGATCGATAGAAACTTACTACACAAAAAATGTAGATCAGGATAAAACACACAATTTATGTCATAAACATTTTTTTCGTGGAGTTTGTCACTTTTGAGATATTCATTGTTTTTCGTTTCAGCTTTGAAAAACATGGTTTTCTCATACAGGAATTTGTGAACTGTCCATATAAACAAAGGAACTTCAGTCACATAGCAACCAGCTTTTGACTATCACTTTAACCTATGGTACTCCCTTATTTCGCTTCTACTTACCATGAAGCAAGCAATAAGACTATTTCTGCTAATTTTTTCTCGATTAGAGTGAAGTAAATAGAAGCATAAGCTTTTTAACAATGATTTGTTGCAGAGATGTAGAGAAAGTCATGAGAATGGAACACAAAAAAGTTGATATGGTACACTCATTTGGCTTTCTGTGTAAAATTATCGCTTATTAGTGGCGACACCAACTAATTGTTTGAAGGTTTATTTTTCTATCTGTCGAGTTTTACGGTGGAATGCAGTACAATAACAGTCTGGTGTGTTACATTCACATGGCTCTTTCTACATATTCAGCAACAAGTTATGTTTGCAAAAACTTCCTGCTCATAAATATCAGCTCAAATGTTATTTCATATTTCCTCATAGTTGAAAAGGAAATGATGGAATACACTAGACCAAAGCGATAGTTTTAAGCGAAGATCACAATATGATTGCTTTGAAATTCGCTTCTCTTTGCATGGCCACGTGTTAAAATGTTAGGATTTATCTTCTGTGTTAGGTATTGTAAAATTGAAACTAACAAGGAATATCTTGTAAACTGTTAACTTCACACAATAATATATGCCTGACATTGTGTATTATCGTGCTCTATTTTTTCTATGTAATAATTTTGGTTAACAAAATAACTTGGGGGGGGGATGCACAAAGATGTATAGATATGGGGTTGGAGGGGAACTAAATGTTAAAATGTAATTTATATGGGAATGGTGAGGGATGTGTATAGTGTGGAGTACATATGGGGATGGTGAGGGATGTGTATAGTGGGGAGTACATATGGGGATGGTGAGGGATGTGTATAGTGTGGAGTTTATATGGGGATGGTGAGGGCTGTGTATAGTGTGGAGTACATATGGGGATGGTGAGGGATGTGTATAGTGGGGAGTTTATATGGGGATGGTGAGGGATGTGTATAGTGTGGAGTACATATGGGGATGGTGAGGGATGTGTATAGTGGGGAGTTTATATGGGGATGGTGAGGGATGTGTATAGTGGGGAGTTTATAGTGGGGAGTTTATATGGGGATGGTGAGGGATGTGTATAGTGTGGAGTACATATGGGGATGGTGAGGGATGTGTATAGTGGGGAGTTTATATGGGGATGGTGAGGGATGTGTATAGTGGGGAGTTTATATGGGGATGGTGAGGGATGTGTATAGTGGGGAGTTTATATGGGGATGGTGAGGGATGTGTATAGTGGGGAGTTTATATGGGGATGGTGAGGGATGTGTATAGTGGGGAGTTTATATGGGGATGGTGAGGGATGTGTATAGTGGGGAGTTTATATGGGGATGGTGAGGGATATGTATAGTGTGGAGTTTATATGGGGATGGTGAGGGCTGTGTATAGTGGGGAGTTTATATGGGGATGGTGAGGGATGTGTATAGTGGGGAGTTTATATGGGGATGGTGAGGGATGTGTATAGTGGGGAGTTTATATGGGGATGGTGAGGGATGTGTATAGTGGGGAGTTTATATGGGGATGGTGAGGGATGTGTATAGTGGGGAGTTTATATGGGGATGGTGAGGGATATGTATAGTGGGGAGTTTATATGGGGATGGTGAGGGATATGTATAGTGTGGAGTACATATGGGGATGGTGAGGGCTGTGTATAGTGGGGAGTTTATATGGGGATGGTGAGGGATATGTATAGTGGGGAGTTTATATGGGGATGGTGAGGGCTGTGTATAGTGGGGAGTTTATATGGGGATGGTGAGGGATGTGTATAGTGGGGAGTTTATATGGGGATGGTGAGGGATATGTATAGTGTGGAGTACATATGGGGATGGTGAGGGATATGTATAGTGGGGAGTTTATATGGGGATGGTGAGGGCTGTGTATAGTGGGGAGTTTATATGGGGATGGTGAGGGCTGTGTATAGTGGGGAGTTTATATGGGGATGGTGAGGGCTGTGTATAGTGGGGAGTTTATATGGGGATGGTGAGGGATGTGTATAGTGGGGAGTTTATATGGGGATGCAGAGGTAATGATATGGGAATGTAGTTGTGAATATTTATTTTAATTCGGGAAACAGATGTGGCATAAACAATTGTCCAGGTCTGGTGTCATTGCAATTTTGCCCACATCTGGATAGGTGGTGGCGATTCCTGGAGCAATGCCTCAAACCGCTGGCTATTGTTTTGTGGGCAATTGAGTTTGTTCTCTCTATACATAAATTCTCCAATGTAACTGGATGCATGCTCGATGCTCGTGCAAGTTGACAGGATACTTTTTAGAGATCTCCATGACCTTTCTTTGTTTTGTGTATGATACCCCAAGGGTCTCATATTGGGGGCTGGCGCAGGTCCTACCCATTGCCTATCCAGACATTCACGATTAAAGTCCTCTTCTGGTACCCAGAAAGGATCCATATTTCTCGGTAGGTTCACAAACTGGCGTTTGTGGTTGACGGTGCCATGGCCTGCGAAAACAGCATTGCAGGCTCTGTATGCCCTCCATTAGTCTGTGATGACAAAACTTTCGTGGTCAATGTAGATCTGCATAATGGGCAGCAGAGCATCGGTTGTGCGGTTTGGCACAAGGAGTGCAAAACGTAATTTCGTTGTGCGACTTATCCCTCCGACTAACCAATAATGCCGCCACATTACCTGTCGTCCAACATTGTACTTTCTTTTGAATAGATGAGTTTCATCCACTTCCACGATGTCGTTGTGACCAGCTAGTTGTTGGAAATCGTGCCAGGTGATTTTGGTAGCCACATCCCGGAAGTATCTGCTCCATGCTACGGCGGTATCTTGTGCCAATCCCAATTCTTCCTGGATTAGGACAAAATACACTATCGCATCCATAAAATAATTATATCGGTGCGCAATTCAGCATTAAAATGCACATGTTGCAGAAAATTGTTATTTGTCGCCTCTAAACAGTGGCCGTTTGGGCATTTAAATCTCCAGACGAGACCACGATTACACCGAGGACACCTGCGACCTCAGTTGGCACGACAGTTTTGCATTTCTGCATCCCTGTCCGGAACAGCTCCATAAAGAAGAAAAAAATCTAAACTTTTGCAGCTTGCTCCCCTTTTCTCCATCTGTAATGCAGTACCCAAAATGGGCACTTAGCAATCTGTAAGTTAACCTGCCGGTTTGCATAAGTTTGCGGGCGTCTATCCTGAATGCAAGTTGTAGGCAGAATGAATTGCAGTGCAATCCACAATGCTAAAAGCACCGAAAACACAAGTTTTCCCGCAAATCGTCAGATATCATTGTTAAAGAGCTCCTCGTGGTAGCGGAGGGGGGGAAGGGAGAGGTGTAGTGTTAAGCAGAGGAGGCTAAAATTATGTACCTGGGTTTAATTATGCAGGTTAAGAGGGAAAATCCAAAAACTGCTCTACATTTTCACATAATATGTATATGTATAAATAAAAGTAACATGATCACTAAAAAGAGTAAACCTACATCATTCTTGAGAAACAAATCAATTGTCATTTTTCTGTTGTATGTGTGAATTCATTCATGATTACATAAATTTAATATTAAGCCTGCGATTCGTCCCATAAAATCGGGGGGGTCCCCCTTTTTACTTTCTCTACAGGTACTATGTATATAATGTATAGAGAATATATTGCACTCCACTGAAAAATTTGATACCGAGATTTCACCGGAAATATGCGTTTTAGGGTCCCCTGTATCAAAAAAAAAGCATTTTCACAAAAAGATCTGTGTGTGTGTCCGAGTGCCCATGTGTCTCTGACCACGATAACTCAAAAAGCAAAAAAAAAAAAAAAAAAACTTGGTATTTAAGTTTAGTAGCTTCCAGGGATGCAACACGAAGATATTGAGAAAAATCCCCCCACCCCAAACTACCCTTTACATGGAACTTTTTTGATTTTCTCAAAAATGACTCTTAACAATTTTGATTAAAATAGGTACATTAAAGATATTTATATGCCAAATAAAATGTGTATCTTGAATTTTCTGGGAGTAACCTCTGAAGACTACTTTCTTCTGGATGAATTTCACGAAATTTTGCATAACTCTTAAGCCGTATCTAGTCACAATGTATTATTTCTCTAATTTTGTCCAGTCAAATTTAACTCCTATGTAATTAATGGTTGCAAACTAAATATATCAAGCATGTGATAATTCTTATCTGCAGCTTTCGTTGATATGTACATAATTCCAAGATGTGCGTCCTTAACAGAATTCTAATTTCATTATTAGCAAGCATGCTAATATGGTTTTTTAATGTTTCATTTGTATAGCCCCTTTAACTTCAAAGGATAATTATTACGCTAGGGTTGACAATACTATTTATACTTTACAAACATCATTGCTCTGTCACTCGCTTATATCAAAGCATATTTATATTATAAAACATAATAAGAGAAGCTGGTCACGGGTACTTCTTTCAAGTTTGGATGGGCATTGATGATGTAGTATTTGCTCAAAATTAGGGCAGCATTCCGTATTAAAGAGCCCATGATTGCATACACTGAATAGGAAAAACAATGAAACAATAGCAGACGGAAGTATTTTTACTTTCTTTAACACATATGTAGGGATAATGAACGAAGTACAAAGAGAAAGTATTGGATTCCACCAAAAACTTCGATAGTACCGAGAATTCACCGGCCAAAAATGTTTTGAGGACCCCTGAAAAAAACCGGTACATGTGTATGTGATTGTATGTGTATTAGTGTGAAGCATATCTCATGAACGAAAGGTCGTTTCAATACTATGTAGTGTACTCCTATTATTTGTGTGCTGATTATCCAGTTTGTGGATTATTAGTGCAACCCCCCCCCCCCCCCCCCAAAGTTATTTTGTTTTTATGAATGTCAACACCCGTCTCCCGCACCCCATCGTTTCTCCCCTATCTCTTTTACAAATGTCTTTTAATTTGCCTGCCTGAATTTGTTTTTAATTTACACGGAACAGGCAGACCGATAATAATGGAAATGTTACTCTGTTGTCTCGCGGTAACCATTTAAAGAATGGAAATGGCAGCTATTGTCATGCGGTGGGTCCTTTATTGGTATTTTATTTTTTTTTTTTTTTTTATAGAAGCACAATACCAATGCACAGAAATAGAATGAACTTTTGAACATGTTGAAAAAAGATTTTAAATGTAATTTCCTATTTACAATTATGTATGTTGTACCTTAAAAGCATTACATTACGGGTTTCTCTATTGTTCATGCTTATTCTCCACCACATTACCCCGGATAATCGAGAGTATACTGTGCTTATATTTAAGTTTAGTACCTTCCAAGGATGCGACATGACACAATTTTCATGGAAAACCTCCGACACCAAACCACCTTTTACATGAAAAAAATTTTGAAATAAATTTTCTTAATAATTACTTTAAAAATTTTGATTAAACTGCCATATGTTAAAGATATTTTCATGACAAATAGCACAGTGTCCTTCATTTACTTGGAATAGTCTCTGCTTTATTCTGAATGCTTTTGTCTCTATGATAGACAAAATTATTACAGAGAAAAAATAGCGCACGATAATACACAATGTCAGGCATATATTATTGTGTGAAGTTAACCGTTTTCAAGATATTCCTTGTTAGTTTCAATTTAACAATATCTAACACGGAAGATAAATCCTAACATTTTAACACGTGGCCATGCAAAGAGAAGCGAATTTCAAAGCATTCATATCGCTTTGGTCTAGTGTATTCCCTCATTTCCTATTCAACTATGAGGAAATATGAGATAACATATGGGCTGATATTTATGAACAGGATGTTTTTGCAAACATAACTTGTTGCAGAGCATGTAGAAAGAGTCATGTGAATGTAACACACCAGATTGTTATTGTACTGTATTCCACCGCAAAACTCGATACCAAGATTTCAACTGAAATACATGCTTTAAAACTTCATGAATCCCAAATCAGCATTGTTAGTAAGAGTTGTGTGTGTGGGTGGGTGTGTGTGTGTGTGAGTGTGTGTGTGTGAGTGTGAGTGTGTGTGTGTGAGTGTGTGAGTGTGTGTGTGTGAGTGTGTGTGTGTGTGTGTGTGAGTGTGTGTGTGAGTGTGTGTGTGAGTGTGTGTGTGTGTGAGAGAGAGAGAGAGAGAGGGGGGGAGGTAGGTTTGTCTCGATTAAAATGAAACAGATAGAAAAATAAACCTTCAAACGATTAGTTGGTATCGCCAATAAGCGATAATTTTACACAGAAAGCCAAATGAATGTACCATATCAACTTCTTTTTTGTGTTCCATTCACATGACTTTCTCTACATCTCTGCAACAAATCATTGTTAAAAAGCTTATGCTTCTATTTACTTCACTCTAATCGAGAAAAAATTAGCAGCAATAGTCTTACTGCTTGCTTCCTTGTAAGTAGAAGCGAAATAAGGGAGTACCATAGGTTAAAGTGATAGTCAAAAGCTGGTTGCTATGTGACTGAAGTTCCTTTGTTTATAGGGACAGGAGTTCACAAATTCCTGTATGCGAAAACTATGTTTTTCAAAGCTGAAACGAAAAACAATGAATATCTCAAAAGCGACCAACTCCATGAAAAAAAGGTTTATGACATAAATTGTGTGTTTTATCCTGATCTACATTTTTTGTGTAGTAAGTTTCTGTCGATCTCTTACGGTTTGCCAGTTATGCAAAATTCAGTAAAATACATCCAGAAGAAAGTAGTCTTCAGAGGCTATTCCCTGAAAATTCAAGATATATATTCTATTTATCAGGTAAATATCTTTAATATATGATATTTTAATCAAAATCGTTAGAGCCATTTGGGAGAAAATCAAAATTTGCCAAAATTTTTCCATGTAAAGGGTAGTTGGGGGTGGGGGAATTTTCTTGAAAATCTTCGTGTCGCATCCTTGGAATATACTGAACCTAAATACAAAGTTTGGTATTTACCAGACTTTTCGTTTTTGAGCTATGCTGTCCACAGACGCACACACAGACCTTTTTCCAAAAATGCTTTTTTTTTTTTTACTCAGGTGGACCCAAAATATGTATTTCCAGTGAAATGTTGACATGGAATTTTTGGGTGGAATACAATACTTCCCTATCCCCATGCACATTGTACACAACGTAAGAAATGAGGCGGGTTTGAGCCCGCATCCTACAAGATCAGAAGGCCAGTGCCTACCCAACTGAGCGACAGACTTGTGGCTGAAATTACTATTTCGTGGTTAATTAATTATTAAGCACAAGGATAACCATATTAAAAAGTATGCATGGATGTTACACTGTGTAATAATTAAGTGTCCAGAAAAACATATGATTCAATCCTAATTCTGACTATCACATAGTTAAAAAATTATTAAGAATACAGATAAACGTTTAATAAAAACGTGCATGTTGGTATTACACGGTGTACTTATTATTTTGTGACCAAATAAACTTTTTGGGTCTGGTAGTACGCATGCGCCAGGACTTTTAAAATGTTCTTGCAAGAAGAGATGGTCGTCTCACAGAGAGGAATTGGGTCTGGTAGTTCTACTTGCAGCAAACAATTTGTCATACAGTTTTTAGTATAGTTAACCGTTCCGAAATATTCCTTCTTTTTGGTTTCAGTCTTAAACTTCTTAAAACTTTCCTGGAATGAAAACTAGGGCTTTCGTTTCATCTCCTTTTCTGTTTTTCTTATTGGGTTAACACGTCTTTTAAACGATTGGTCATATTGGACAATGAATGAACTTGGTGAAAAATCTTGGGGTCCATGGAGCTTAAAATTACTCGGCATTTGTCTTCTCAGGATAAGGGAAAACCCAGAAAAAAAACCCTTATCTGAGTAACGTAACCCTAAGCGAGATTTGAACTTGCAACCTGTTGATGTGAGGCAGACACGCTTCCACCACACCACCCATGCGGGTCTCATCTCTTTTGTTTTGCTCCTTGTCATGTAAATAGAACACAATGCCAATTGTTTCACATAGCATTTCACTTCTAATTGCAAGTAATAAGACCATTTCTGCTAATGCTAATCTTGTTTAACGCGATGTGGATAAAATAATATGTTGTAAGAATAGTTTGCACAACAGACAGAGAAAGTCATGTGAATATAACATACATTGTTCCTTGCCTAATATAGAAGGGGACGTTGAGAGCCGCAACAATTAGTGTCCATTAATAAAGCTCAGTTTAACTTAATTTTATTTCCAAGGATACACGACGATTTTTAGAAATATCCTCACCCCATACTACCCTTTCCATTGATACTTTCTAGAAATGTTGCATTTTCTAAAAATGGCTGGACCGATTTTTATTAAAATCCTGTGCATAAAATATGTTTACGTGGCAAATAAAATGTAAATAATTTTTAGAAATGTTGCTATTTCTAAAAACGGCTGGACCGATTTTGATTAAAATCCTGTGCATTAAATATGATTGTGGGGCTTGATATCTGTGAGTGCAGTAGTTTATAAACAGGTTTGATTACGTCGTGAGTGTGCGTGTAGGGGTTATTCCTTTTCCCCCACATCTACCTCCTCCTCACTCCTCAAACCACAACATAGACGGCTGGCTCGGCCGTGCGGGACCCGGTACCTAGGCTTTCACAGCCCGTGTCATTAGATAATACCAACATTTCCAGGCTTGTAAGTAGAATTCTATTGGAAATTGTTTTTTAAATGTTTTGTCTGAAACTGCATCAAACATAATCAGTAGAGAGGCAGAAGTGTGTTTTGTTCTTCTTGGTGACAGGTCTCTCCTCTGATGATGTTTGACACAGCTTCAGATGAAACGTTTGAAAAACATTTTCCAATAGACCTCGATCTACATGTATGGAAATTCATATATTAATTAATAACTTGTATATTTGAATTGCAATGTACTGCATATCAATTGGCAGCTTCTAACTACTGTGCACGCACCTTCACTTTCTTTCAGTGAGGTTCTGAGCCATTGTGGTGAATGCATTGTCAAATTCACTGTGAACTAGCTGAGTTATTAAATAAAACATAGTACAAGTGTACATGCATAAACTTTGTGATCTACAGACAGTTTTCATGATATTCTTTTTTAAGTATGTAATATTTTTGCAAACTTTATAATTATATTTTCATTGAACATTGTCATGTTGCCAAAACAGGATGTGCTACAGAAAAATGGAATACAGTTTTAAATTCTGTGTACCAATATTAGTAAAGAAAAAAAATATCTTTGTGTCTTTCTCTTTATAGTACATGGTATGTAGTAGAGAAGGTATTGCACTCTTCCCAATAATTTGATACCAAGATTTTACTGGAAATATATGTTAAATAGGGTTTCCCCTGTATCCAAAAAGAAAAATATTTTTAGAAAGGATCTATATCTCTGAATACAATAGCTCAAAAATGAAAAGTCGGTAAAATACCAAACATGGTATTTTAAGTTTAGTATCTACCAAGGATGTGACACAAAGATTATGAAAAAATCCTCCTGACCCAAACTACCCTTTATATGGAAACATTTTTGGAAATTTTGATTTTCTCCAAAATGGCTGTAAGAATTTTGACTAAACTACTGTATATTAAAGATTATTTGCATGGCAAATAAATTGTTTATCTTGAATTTTCTGGGAATAGCCTCTGAAGACCTCTTTATTCTGGATGAATTTTATATAACTGGTGAATCACAAGAGATAGGCAAAAACTTACTACACAAAAAATGTAGATTTCATTAAAACACACATTTTTTTCTTTTCTTCTTCTTGTGCTGTTGACTATTTTTATTTTTTTTTTTCTTCTATTTTTTAAACAGTAACGGAGTCTGATCAGGACTCCGGTACTGTATCCCTATTTACATTTCCCCCCATAGGTTTTACCGATTACTGGTTTTTCTGTTTCTTTTACAAACATATACACATTGCACAAACATAACATCCATGCCCAAGGCGAGACTCGAACCCACGAAGCACCAAAGCGATACGCTTCAGCGAGCGTGGCCATGGGGACTGGCTTTCTTGAGATATTCTTTGTTATTGGTCTCAATTATAACATTTTAAAAATTTTCCCATACTGGACATTGTCAACTTCTGGCAATGCAAAGTAACAGATTTCAACCACATGGCAATCAGCTTTTAAAAGATTGACTATCGTTTTAGCCTTGTTTATTCCCTTACTACTTACAAGAAATCAAATAATAAGAACATTTCTGCTGAAGTTTATTGTGATCAGCATAAAGTATATGAAAGAATAAGCTTTTTAACAATAATCTTACCAAGGTGTAGAGAAAGTCATGTAAATGAACACATATTTTAATCGCAGCGCAGAAAAGAAGTTTTCATTTGTAACCTAGTGTGATTAGGTTCCAAATTTTTATGGCCTAAAGAACATTAAAAATTGTTTCAAGATTTTTTAAAAATTACCTAAAAGAACAAAGAATGACTTAAATTTACTGTAGAGCTCCTTGTACTAAGCTTTGTCACAGAGTACTGAATTATAATGCTTTACACACACCTTTTATAATTTTTTAAATTTGAATGGCCAAGAAGCATCTGTTGCATTTTCTTTCCCCTACTTGAAGACAGCATAAACATTTCTCTGTTTGCATGTTACTCTACAATGAATCTCTTCTCTGTTGAAACTTTCTCCTCTTAAATTTACAGTGCAATAAACTGTCATCATTAGAAAATAGTGTTACTCTATTGTATAACAAACTTTCAATAAACCCTTGTTTTTACCTCAGCATGACAAAATATAATTATCATTTTAATGATTGGCATCTGTTCTGCGGATAACTGATCTATAACAGTAGGCACCATAGCCCATGGAGTGATTCAAAACTATATTCCTTTAAGACGTATTACAGATGGACTTCAGTTAGACAAGTCCAAATGTTAAACAAAATATGATTCCATGTTCCAATAGATTTCCAGGAGTTGTTAGATTTTGAGGTTCTGAAACTGTTCTGTAGTATAAGAATAATGCTGGCAAACTTGCTAACATTTGTAAAAACCTCTATTTTTAAAAATCTTATGTGTTCCATTCACATGACTTTCTCTACATCGCTGTAACAAATTGTTAAAAACATATTCTTCTATCTACTTCATAATAATCGGGATCAACATTGGCAGAAATTGTCATAATTATTTGCTTTCTTGTAAGTAGATGGGAAATAAGGGAATACTCTAGGCTAAAGTGATAGTCAAATCTTCTAAAAGTTGGTTGCATGTGGTTAAAATCCGTTTGTATGCAGTGCCAGGAGTTTACAACCTTCCATGTGAGAAAACTTTTAACTATTTTAAATATGAAACAAATAATACAGCATATATCAGAAATGGTCAATTCCACGGAAAAAACGTGTATGACATAAGTTGTGTGTTTTAACGTGATCTACTTTTTTGTGTAATAAGTTTTTATCTACCAGTTACGGAAAATTCAGCAAAATTCAAACCTTTAGAGGTTATTCCTAGAAAATTCAAGATATACATTTTATTTGCAATATAAATATATTTAATATACAGTATTTTAGTCAAACTCATGGCCAATTTTGAGAAAATCAAAAATTTCGAAATTGTTTCCATGTAAAGGGTAGTTTGGGGTGGGGGAATTTCTCTCAAAATCTTCATGTTGCGTCCCTAGAAGATACTAAACTTAAATACCAAGTTTAGTAGTTTACTGACTTTTCGTTCTTAAGTTATCATGTTTACAAACAGAGACCTTTTCTAAAAACGCTTATTTTTTATACAGGGGACCCTAAAACATGTATTTCTGGAGAAATCTCTATATCTAATTACCTTCTCTACATACTGTGTATACAGTACATGTAAAGAAAGTTAAAATGACTTATAACCTATAAAAATGTCCTATCCTAGAAACATGGCTAAAAATAAAAAAATCAGGAAAAGGTTTAATTTCACTCAAGGTAATATGCACTTCATCATTGGAAAAAGCAATGCAAATTCATCAAAATCTGGGCCCTACTCATTGCAGATAATTGTACATAATGTTGAGTGTTTCTGAGTTTGCTCACGGTGGGACCAAATGAATAAATCAACAAACAAATATAATTTGCCAGTAGTTTCATAACACACAAACCTGTCCACCTGTTGACATCTTTTAGATGTTATTAAAGAAACAACATATTTTATTTTGATAATTGTTGCAGCTGTTTGAAACATTTTCTTGCAGAACCAACCTCATTTCTTGAGCGCACAGTTACTCCAGAGACACTGCAAGCCACTGAAATGGGAGAAACCCCAGTGGATGTCTCAGCATTGGTTGGAGAGGATGAAATGGATGTTGTCTTGACAGAGGATGAGCAGAAGCATGAGCTGCAAGGCTGCATGGAAAGAAATTAATAAACTCTGGTCAGAACTCAAAGGCATCAACAGCTTTTGGAATTGTGTTTGTTTTCAGGAGCTTAAATAAAGAGGCCTGTCAGAAAAAGCATGCAAGCTTTCAAGTGGTCAGCTGAAATTATTAAAATGGCCCTTGTCTTGTGGAAAGAATTGTTATGAACTGGAAAACCAAATCTTGCCATATCCTAGGATTTACTGCAACTTCTGGTATTCTGGATGTATTCAACCTTCGCAATTTAAGGTAATATAGTATTTAATTTATTAGATACTATACAAATTTTTATAAAAAGAGTAAATCCATTGGTGTTGTAAGTTGTGTTTTGATACTTTGACATTTTTTGAGGTTTTGCCATCAAAACCTCATCAGAGGATTGTTTACTCATTTTATAGTATTGAATGAATGAATTGATTTCCAATTAATTATATGTTTCTATAATACTAATATCACACATACATACATACATACACTTGGCCATACAAAGAAAATAAAACAATACTAGATGGTTCGCCCAAGTTTCTCCATAACCAAGTGGCAGATAAGTATAGTAACAAAATTCTGCAAAAGTCCACCAGAATAAAGAACTCTTCAGAGAATATTCCCCAAAAATTCAAAATATACATTTTATCTATGATGTGAATATGTTTAATATACAGTATTTTAATCAAAATGTTAGCCTTTTTTGAGGAAATTGCTTCCTTGTAAGATACTGAACTTAAATATCAAGTTTGGTATTTAACTGACTTTTCGGTTATGAGCTATGCTGTCCACACACAGACCTTTTTCTAAAAAGATTCCCCCAACTTAGGGGCCTCAAAACATATATTTCCGGTGAAATCTTGGTATCTTAACTTTGGGTGGAATACAATACCTCTCTATTCAATATGTATGTTATAATTACGGACTAGAGAAAGTAAAAAATGCCTCTTTTGAACTCGGGTGACCTCAACACATATTACCAGTGAAATCTTGGTGTTGAATTTTTGGGTGGAATACAATACCTTCTCTATGTTCTATGTACATATTACCCTCATCAGTTACTAGCTTGGTAACCTTAAGATGATCTCTCATAATGTACACTGTACTACGACTGAGAATAGATAACAGTTCGTTAGATTCACTTCTTTAGTTTAGCTGTTAGATTGTATTAGCAACAATGTTTGATATGCTTACATGTATATTTTGGGGTTTTGACTGAGCTGGGGCTTATTCTGCAACATGAATGGTAACTTGTAATGTAGGAAGTCCAGGAGAAAATATTAAGTTACAAAAATTTAGTAGCATAATATATAGGTTGAGAGATTTAGCATTTTACTTACAAACATAAATTATTTTAGCAACATATAAATTGGTCTGAACGGACTATCGATTTTTTAATCAATATTTTCTCTGTTATGTATAGTGAGTAGGACAAGTCTTGTATTCCTCCAACAATTCCCCTGAATTAAAAAAGCATTTTTAGAAAAAGGTGCCATGAAAACCATAACTTGAAAAAGAAGCCTGTTAAGTCCAAACTTAGTACTTTCTAAAGATGTGAGACAAAAGATTTTAAAGTAAATCCCCCCCCCCCTCCCCATTACATGGAAAGTTTTTCGAAAAATGGCACTAAAGATGTTGATAAAAACATGACACATTAAAAATATTTTTGTGATGAATAAACTGTATACCTTTAATTTTCAGGGAATAGCCTATGAAATCTTCATTTATAAGGGCTTTTGTATATTCTTATCTAATGTAAACACTAAGCAATATATGAAAACTTACTATGCAAAAAATGTACAGATCTTTAAGACACAATTTATTCCAAATAATCTTTTCTGATTTCCATTATTGAGGTTGAAATTGTTCAGTACTTGTGCAGATTTTTAGTTGCTTCTTGCCATTGCATAGAAAGAGAATGCAATTTTAAGCCAATTATTAAATATTTGAAAGTCTCTGATTCCGTTTGTATAATGAAATGTGTAGTGTAGCTATTTTTGCAAAGATTTATCTCAACTAAAATAAAACTGATCAAAAATAAGCTGCCAAAACAGTTTTATGGCCACTAATAAACCATAGAGGATAGAGAAATTCATGAGAATGTAACAACAGATTTTTTAAACCACATGTAGCCTTACTTTAGAACTTTAGTTAAAATATCTTAAGCAGATTAGCTTGTTATTGCAACCTTTTACAGGTTCACTTATAAGGATGATTCAATAGCATAACATGCAGGGTTAGTATACTTCATTGCAATCTGTACATTGCCTGATCCTTTCAAATGACGATTCCTATTCTTCTTTGAAGACTGCAACACTTTTAGTAAGCAGCTACTGTGATATCCAGGGACTCAAGTTTTTGACTTTGAATGTTTAAATTTCATTTTTGGTAATAGAAAAAAGCGGCATGGATCCAGATCCAGTAGGAAGAATGGGACAAACACCTGACTCCTGCAGAAATTGGGTTGTTTCTTGGGCAGAGACATTGTGCAACAGATAACTCTTAGGACACTTTTTTTTTTCTCCTCCTCCAGTTAAACACTTATGGAAGATGGTGATGTACCATCTGGTAGTAACAGTCTTTTGTGCATCAAGCAGAATTGTCACAGTGTAGCCACTTGCTGAAAAGAAGGAACAGATCATCTTGCCAACACTTCTCGTTTGCTTCACTTTTATTTGGGGAATCTTCTGCTTTGATAACCTAGACCGATTACTCATTGTTTCTGGATCATACTAGTAAATCCAATTTATGTCATGTTACAATGTTAAATCTGTTTTTGGATCTTCCATTGAATTTTTACTTTCTCTAGCCACGTATGTACAATGTACATAGTGGATATAGAAGGTATTGTATTGCACCCAAAAATTTGATGCCTCGATTTCACCGGAAATGCATGATTTAGGATCCCCTGAATTAAAAAAAACATTTTCAGAAAAAGATCCATGTGTGTCAGTTGACATCACTGCTCAAAAACGAGAAAAGGTTAAGTACCCCACCCCAAATTACCCTTTACTTGGGAAAAAATTGCTAAATTAAAAAACAAAAGATGAGATCCACCAGAAAACTGATCTGGAATGTTCCGAATTAACTGTATGGGCTGTGAAAAGTTCTACATGGACAAATCAAAAATAGTTTAAAAACCAGATCCAAAGAACGCTTCAAAAATTTGAAATTAAAGCAATCAGCACTTTTGGAAAGAAAATCATAATTTAGACCTGAAATCCAAAAACTCCTTAAAATTATGACAGGGCACAACAAACTCACAATGTGGATAAACATATTAATTCGGAAACATTAGGACCACCGTTTAAATGTTGAAATCCTACTGGTTGATATCCTGGTAAAGATCATTGTTCCGTTGCCAGAGAAGAAACCGCAGGCGACTACATCCAACAATGGTAGTTAGACCTCAGAGGTTGAAAATAGAAGTAACAGCTCCCGAAACTAGTCCCTCAAAAATAAAAGTGTAAGTGACATAGTGTATAAAAAATCTGATGTGTTCCTTTTACACGATTTTCTCTACATCTTTGTATCAATCTCTTCATGCTAATCAAGATAACCATTAGCAGTATTAGTTTCTTATAAGTAGAAGGGAAATGAGTGAATACAATAGGCTAAACTGACAGTCAAATGTTCTAAAATGTGCTTACAATGGTATTAAAATCTGTTTCTATGCATGGCCAGAAGTTGATAAGTTCCCACATGAGAAATGTTTATGTATTTTAAAACTGAAACTAATAACAAGGAATATCCTGAAAACAGTCAACTCCAAGAAAAAATGTATGTCATAAATTGTGTGTTTTAACAAGATATATATTTTTGCATAGTAATTTTTTGTCTATTATGTTTTACTAGTTAATGCTAAATTCAGCAAAATTCATCTAGAACCTATTCCCAGAAAATTCAAAATATACATCTTATTTGTGATGGAACTGGCTTTAATATGTGGTATTTTAATCAAAATCATTTGAGCCATTTTTTAGAAAAATTTTCCTTGTAAAGGGTAGTTTGAGGTAAGAAGATTTTCTTGAAAATCTTCAAGTTGCATCCTTGGAAGATACCAAACTTAAATACAAAGTTTGGTATTTAATGATCTTTTTGTTTTTGAGCTCTGCTCTACACACACACACACACACTTACACTTACTTTTCTAAAAACGCTTTTTTGGATTCAGAGGCTCCCAAAATATGTATTTCTCTATACACTATGCACATAGCATGTGTAGAGAAAGTAAAAAAAAAAACTGATTACACAAATATATTCTCTCTCCTAAACTGACTGTTACGTCATAGAAAATCATAGCACAGAAATACTCTCCCTTTAGACCCATCCTAGCATATGGCATGTCAACACCTGCTCTATATATATATATATATATATATATATATATATATATATATATATGCACTATGCAGCTTATGTTGCTATCTGAAGTTAGGAAAATCTGCTTTGGTTTACAACTCATTGTTGTCCATTCTCAAAATTTTTGGAGTGTTTTCTACTAGTTTTATAAGAATATAAATTGTGAAACTTCATTAATTTGATTTACATTTGTACTTCAGATGGATTCCTTCGACTTCAGATGGAGTTCCTCAAAGAAGAAGAGAAACATTCCACTTTCCTGATGAATGTGACTTCGTAAAAGAAGGTCTGGAGTTACTTGAACGCATCTTGGGTGATAGGTAAGCCCACAATGTTCCTGTCAGGTGCTAAGAGGGCAGTAGTGGTCTTGAATCACATGCTTTAGTATTTATATTGGCTGGCATAACAATCTCTGGAAGCAAACAATTGCTTATGAGTGCCTTGTATGATGCAGATGAAGAGTTCTGAAATAGATGTTACAATGAAAGCAACGATATTTGATATGGGTGCACAGAACTGTGGTCTTTTTAAATTGTGTAGCACTACTCCAATGTGTTATGTAAATTCATACAAACATCCTACTTTGTGTGCCATGTTCATGTTTTGAAAAACGTGAAATGCACTATTACAGGATCATACTTTCTATGTTGAGAATATTTAAACAAGTATTATATCAACCTTCAAATAAAAAAAGATGCTTTTTTGTCACATACACTTATAATAGGTTGAGTAAAAACTCAATAAACAGGTGACATAACAGGTATAAAAGTGCAATTGGGGACCGTTTTAACAAAACTCGACAAACACTTTTTTTTTAATGTAGGTTTTGACAGATTCTGGTCAGTTGTAATGAGAGGAAAAGAATGCACTTTTCATAACATCACAAAACTCAATATTTCCCATTGAAAAGAGTGCCTCGCGAAACTCAACATCTCCATTTCTTAAATTTTCACAAAACCCAACATATCCTTCAATAAATCAACATCTCACATGCTATCCCATTATCATCAAGTACATTGTTACAACAATGCCATACATGTATTTGGGTTTTTTTTTTTTTTTTTTTTTGTTGACAACAATGGCACAGTTGTTGGAAGCTAAAGCAGTATATGGTTTTATTTTCCGCGTCAATTCAGTGTATTTTTTGCCGATAAAGTGAGCGAATGAGTTCTGTAAGTTCAAAAAATGGATATGCTGAGTTTTGTAAAACTCTCAAGTTTTGTCGTATTTTTTCCCAAATAATTATAATAACAAAAGTAGTTGTACTGCCTATCAATAAGTGCTTCTTATAAAAGAGAAACTGTAACATTTTTTTCTGGAGTTACTATATAAAAAACTTCAAAGTAAACTAAAAGAAAAAGTTTTCTAAAACAATTTTTAAAATGGTGTTTTTGAGTTTTGTTAAAACGGTCCTCAATTATTATCAGTAATAATTACAATAAGTATAAATGTGCAGTGTATCTTGCATAAACAAGTGTTATAATAGTATTGGTCTACAAAAGGTAAAGCTATACGATGGTACCACTACACATACAGACATGTGCGTGGCACGCGCACACACACACAAACTGTCTTAAGACTTACTGGCGATCCTTACTTGAAAGTGTTGAAAAAACATTTAAGTTGTTCAGATGTGAAAGTTTACACCCTGTTGTTTCGCAGAAGTGGCCATCAGCGGCAACTGCTACACTCCTCAACTTAATCCCTCGGCTATGCTTTGCAACTTAGGGCCCTCCACGTAGGGCTACGCTTTGTACTTAGGGCCCTAAATGTTTATAACCGACCAGTAAGTAACTACAATGCGGCTCTAATGACTAAATAACAAAAGTGCCCACGTATAGAAGTAATTTCAAGTGGTGGAACCATCGTATACTAATAATCTACAAAAATTATTACTAGGTACATGCATATTAGCAATAGAAGGTTTAAACTTGCCAAGTGTATTTTGATATCTCTTCCGAATGAGCTACCAACGAATGTATTAACCATCCGTTTAAAGCCATATGTCGCAGATTCAGATCCCAGCAACTGCTATGACAAAGGATGGATGTACCCAAGTAAAATAGATGGTGTAATGAAATGCTTGAAAGCTTAACCCTGAAGTATATTTATATAGTTTTGTTTTAAGCAAAGGGACTTATAAGTCTCTATGGTCAAAAAATGGTTAACTGAAGCTGTAAATGTGTAGGCACTCCCAATTTAAACATTATTTTCTCAAACTTTTTTACTTTCTCTACTTAGTACATAAGGCGAGTTTAAACTTTGTTGCTAATGTAATTTACTGAATGAGAAAATGCTATAAAAGTTCTATCTCTAACTCTACATTTATGTATTCTGCAACTAATGTAACCCTTCCTGATTTCTCAATGGTTATTTGCCATGAGGAAATGGAAGAAAATTGGTATTTCATTTAAATTTATGGTTAGGGAGAAAGGTACAGCTTTGATACTCAATTTACTCAAAATGGTTAAATGATGGCTGTTTCTACGGTGTTTCTTCTTTAGTGTAATAATTTGAAAGATATTTCAATGCTGTTCATTTTATTTTAAACCATACATTTTTTTAAGTAAAGCAATTCTACATGATTTAGGAAAAGCCAGGTAAGTCATCAAAGAGTTTTACAGTAGATGCAAATAAAAGTTTTTATTGTAGCCAAACCCAAGCAATATTGAAAATGGAGTTATATAGCTTTTATATTATTATATCACATAAGACATCTTTGAAATTTTATAAATACGAATTTAAAACTTTTGAAAATTAATCCAATGGTGATTTACATCTTTTTCGTGATCATATATGGTAGTGAAACTTCATATTTTTGTTATTTATACCCTTTATTTGTTCAGGGTTTTATATTACATAAATCAAATATTTTAAAATTGCAATATTAATAACCGCTTGAAAACAAAAGAATTTGTATTAGTTTTTGTAAGACAAACATCACTTAGTAACTACTTACTGTGACAAGTTTCGGGAACACTTGTTTCCATTTCAACTAAATGTTGCTTTGTTGGCGTCAACGATGGGGTATCACTTGTGGAGGTACCTGTTACTGGATCTATGAACTTCCAAAGGTTACTGTATGGTGGTAAATCAAAATTCATGATATGGCTCCTTTTCTTCATGATGTAGATCTTCTCCCAGATATCTAACAGCTTTATATTCAGTGTGATTTTGTGTCCTGATGTCCAAAAACGATAGGCAACCAATTTTTCTGTGTGCTTGTATTTAAGTTTCTCATGTGTTCCTTTAATCTGGTTTTCAAACTTTTCTTTGTCCTTCCTATATATACTAGCTTGCAGTCTGAGCATTTTCATAAATTTCCGGTTTTTTGTTTGCAAGGATATGATCTTTTAAATTTATGCACAGCAGTTTCTGAATGCTATGCTCTCTTTTTTATTTTTTTTTTTTTTTTTTTTTTTTTTTTTTTTTTTTTTTTGGTAGTGTTTAATGCCCGCTTTAACTACTTATGGCACCAGGCGGTGACACTGATACATGAATGATAATGGAGCACCGGTGGAATGAGATGGCAGGGGAAACCGGAGTACCCGAAGGAAACCCGCCCCAGTGCCACTTTGACTACCACAAATCTCACATGCGGTCGCTTGGGATCGAACCCAGGCCGTCTAGGTGAGAGGCGAGTGGTCTAACCACTTGGCCATGGCGCGGCCTTCTGAATGCTGTAGTTGTTTTTGTGAGCTAAGGTGGTTATAATTCCTGAAGATTTCTGAAGTTTATTGTGTGCCCAAGGATGATAGGTGAATTTTCTGAACTGAGATTGGTCACAGAGGTTCTGTAGGGTGGTCGTGTGTATGTGTGTTATGTGGTTCAGTTTTTTTGTATTTGTGTATTCTCTTGTCTATTGCACTTTTTTGGAAGCCATTGTTAGTAACTATTTTGAATATCTGTTGGTCTTCATTATTCTCTTTGGGAATGTGTACTTATTTATATGTCAAACTGTTCAGGACTGCATATTTGTGTGTTGTGGGGGTGTAGCTAGCAAACTTTATGTAGTTATCTGTATTTGTGGATTTTCTATGTATTCCAAATGTCAGGTTGTTTTTCTGCTATTGATGTTTAGCAATGGTAGGACTCCTTCCTGTTCAGTCTCTATAGTGTACTGAATAGATCGTGTTTTGCAAGTTGAGAAGTTTGAGTGCATCATTTGAGTTTTTTTGGAACTATGACTGATGTCATCTACATACCTATACTATTTTTGTATGTACTGGATGGCGCACAGCAAGTTCCCTAGTTTTTGAGGCTTATATTTAATGAGTCAGATTGTAGAGGAAAATAACAAATGTACCAATTGAAAGTATGGAACATGCCATTTAGACTTATGTCTTGAAAATAACATCTTCAAGATGGCCTCCATTACAATTCAGGCATTCCTGCAAGCGTGTAATGAAACTGGAAAACACAAGTTGCAGTAGGTCTCCATCTATGGCCACAATTTCCTCAGTTATGGCTTCTTTCAGTGCCTGTAGAGTTGCGAGACGTCCAGTAAAGACCTTCTGTTTCAAAAATTCCCACAAGCAGAAATCGGGAACTGTAAGATCGGGAGAGCGGGCAGGCCATGCAATGTCTCCAAACCTTGAGATGATGGACTTAAATTCATTTCTGAGGAATGCCATGCTGTTAGGTGACGTATGGGCCGTAGCACCGTCTTGTTGGAAGTAAACATTCTGTGGATCCATTCCAAGCCTTCTGAGTTCAGGAATCACAAACATCTGCAACCTTGTTACATACCGGTCTGAATTTACTGTCGCAGTTTCTCCTTCGTCATTTTCAAAGAAAAACGGTCCCACGATTCCAAACTCACCGATACCACACCACACAGTTACCTTCGGGGAATGCAATGGTTTTTAAATGATTTCCTTGGGACTATTAACTGCCCAATACCTCATGTTCTGTTTATTAACGGAACTGTCTTAAGTGAAAGAGGGCTTCGTCACTCATGAGCAATGAACCCCGAAGATTTGGATTTTCCCGTAGCATGTTGAGAAAGATGTTGCTAAAGTTAGCTCTTGCAGGCCAATCTGCAAGGAGAAGTTTTTGGGTCACTTGCATTTTGTATGGTTGAAACTTGAGTTCCCTTAATATGCGTCCCAACAATCTTTGAGAAAGACCCAATACTCTTGCTTGTTTACAAGCTGAACGACGCGGACTACGTTCAAAAGCTTGTCTCACTCGAGCAACATTCTCCAGTGTCGTCACTGTTTTAGGTGGACCATGTTGAATATCCAAGACACTACCACACCTTTCAAACTTTTTCACCCATTCCATAATTGTTTTCCGTGAAGGAATTGCACCGTGCCTTGGCACATTGAAATGAAGGCGAAACATTCTCTGCGTTGTCACAACAGACTTACTCTCGTGAAAGAAACGCACAGCTGCCACACGATGTGCCACTGACCAACACTCCATAGCTACTGATAGCAAAGAAACAAAATGGCATCGTTCCCATCGTTCATTGATACGGTATTGCCAACAAAACGACTTCATATTTTCCCAAGACGTAGAATTGAAACTAGGGAACTTGCTATGCGCCACCCAGTATATGGGAATGCTTCAGTGATGTGTGTCTCAAAATTACTCATGTGCAAGTCGGCTAGGAATGGTGATAGAGGATTCCCCATTACTAGTCCTGTTGTCTATTGGTAACATCTATTCTTGAGTGTAAAGTAGTTCTGTCTTACACATAAATTGGTTAGCTATTTTATGCTTTGTAGCCAAATTTTATGAGGTTTTTGGAGTTCGTCTATGGGTATGCTGGGGAACAGGGAGGTGCCATCAAAGGATGCTATCTTATTTTTAGGTGAAATACTGAAAACTTTCAAGTGGTTAATCAGATCCAATGAATTTGATACACTTTTACTATTGAATTTTGGGAAGGAGTTGAATTTCTGTGTAAGCCATTTGGAGAGTTTATATTGGTATTATCTACTATGGGTCTCATTTTATTGCCAGGTTTGTGTGTTTTAGATAGGGCATATAATCTGGGTAAGGTTGGTAAATCTGGCTTTAATTTGGATTTCTGTTTTTCTGTTATATTTTTACAATTTGTTACTGTTTCTTGTAATGTCTTAATACTTTTACTTAGTGGATTGGCTATTTCTTGATATTCCGGATTGCTTAGTAAGGATTCTATTGTTTGATTGCGGTCTTCTTGATCTAGTATTACTATATGGTTGCCTTTGTCTGATTTTGTGTGAAAACTGGTTTCAGAGCTAAGGATTTTATGATTTTGTGGTGCAGATTTCTCTCTATATTTTTTAATGTACTTGATCCAAAATTGATTCACACTGCTTCTTAATTACTTTTTGGTCTATTTCTTTTAGGTGGCTTGGGCAATTTCTATATCTGCTTACTAAGTTTTCTGTTTTGTTGCAATAATCCAAACACGTTTTTAGGCCTTTGTTGAGTATGGCCAGCTGAGATTTGTTGAAGGTTTCATTTTTGGATAAATTTGTAATTTGGTTTTCGAGAGGTCTCTTGTTTCGGATTGGACTACTTTTATTGTGTTTTTTACAAATATATTCTAGTTTTTTCTTTAGGGTAAGTGTTTTACTGCTCATTTTCCCACTTAAGATCGGAAGCGTAAATCATCCCAAAGTGCGTGGCCTATCTTTTGCGGTAACGCTAAGTGAGCTCGTATAGTTGTAGCTCTAAACTATTTAATCTTGCATAGTGTTTCTGCTTTTCAGTTTCTACTACCTTGTTATCTGTGAGTCTTTGATATTTGCTGTTATTGTCATATTTTACATATCTTCTGATGAAATTTGGAGTGACCTGATGTTGTAGACAAAGATTTAAGAAATTTATATCTGCCGAGATGTTTTCCCTTTTCTCTTATAGTTTTAAAAAAGTTTTTATGCCTACCTTAGCTCCATCAAGATTTTTGTTGAATTTCAAAATATGCAGTACTACTTCCATTTTATCCTGGTGTTAGCTATGCACCACATAGGAAAGTTTGCTTCTACCCGATTTGTTAATCAACTTAAATTGAAATCTTGCAAATATGCAAAGAAGCTTGTGACAGTAATGTGATTAATTTAAAAATAATAGAATTTGAGTCGGTTTTGTAACACAAATATCACTTGGTAATTTCATGACCTGAAACATAAAGCATTGGAAATGATGGTTAAACTCATTGTGTATCGAGAGAACGTAGGCTTTCACGGCCGGAGTCAGTATAACTAAGAAATGTTTCCGGGCTGTTTTGCCGTGGTCTGCTGGTGTTAGGAGTACCAGACATTTCGTCCACAACTACGGTGGACATCTTCAGTGGCGCGGTCAAAGTTTTCTAGGAGAAGGTTTCGCTGCGTCTGAAGCGTTGACTGTCTGGATCGCTACTTTTATACTGGCAAGTGGGGGGCGGGGCTTGGGCTCCCTGGCGAACGTGGCTTCTGATTGGACCGCTTCGTTGCTTCTCGTTTGATGACGTTTCCTGCTTTCAATGACGGGATGCCAATTCCTATTGAGTTTTAGTGCCTCTTCTTTTTTATTAAACTTGTTCGGATGCTTATAAATCTCTATAGCCTCCCGCTGTAGTCGTGCATGGTAGTGTGTTGTAGATGAGAGGATAGAGGTGTCTTGGAAATTTATAATATGCTCGCCCTCTGCCTCAATAGCGTGCAGGGCGACCGCGGACTTTTCTGTGTGGCCTAGTCGACAGTTTGCTTTGTGTTCCTTGATTCTAGTAGTAACACTGCGTTGTGTGGTTCCGATGTATACCGAGCCGCAGGAACAGGGAATGCGGTACACACCGGCTGATGACAGTGGCTCCCGGGGATCTTTGGATGAGCTTAGTAAATTATTTAATTGCCTCGTGGGCTTGAAAACCGTTTTGACATTGTGACGTCGCAATATGTGCTCGATCCGGTCAGTGATATTATTGAAGTATGGCAGAAACACCGTGCCCTTACTTTTTGGTTGGTCTGGCTTTTGAGATGTGGACTGAAACTTGGCAGGGCGGAAAGCTCTATTGATTTTATGGACGGAATAACCATTTGAATGTAATGCCTGTCTTAGGTGCTTGAGTTCATCTTGTAACTGTTCCGGTTCACAAATGCGGGTAGCCCGATGTTTAAGTGTCTGGATCATTGCTCGTTTTTGTCTGGGATGATGGTTCGAGTCCTTGTTTAGGTAACGGTCAGTGTGGGTGGGCTTCCGGTATACCGTATGCCCAAGAGACCCGTCGGTATTTCTCTTGACCAAGACGTCCAGGAAAGCTAACTGTCCGTCTTTTTCTTGTCCAGGAAAGCTAACTGTCCGTCTTTTTCTTTTTCCATGGTGAACTGGATGCTGTGATTAATACTGTTGAAGTGTAGGTAGAAATCTTGAAGGTCCTCTAGTCCATGGGGCCATATCACGAATGTGTCATCTACATAGCGGAACCAGACCGTGGGTTTATATGCAGCTGTGTTCAAGGCTGTAGACTCAAACGATTCCATGAAGAAGTTTGCCACCACCGGGCTCAGAGGGCTCCCCATGGCAACACCGTCTATTTGTTCATAGAATGAGTTATTCCACTGGAAATAAGTAGTGGTGAGAACGTGGTGAAAGAGTGCTACTATATCGTCCATGAAAAATTGTTTCGGATGTGTGAGGGCTTCTTGTACCGGTACCATAGTGAACAGTGAGACGACGTCGAAGCTGATAAGAAGGTCTTGGGGCTGTAAAGTGATACTTTGTAGTTTTTGGATGAAATGAGTAGAGTCTTTGATGTAAGAGTCCGTTGAGCCGACGTGGGGTTGTAATAGATCCGCCAAATATTTAGCTATGGTGTAAGTTGGAGAACCAATGGCACTAACAATATATCTTAAAGGAACTTCCGGTTTGTGGATTTTAGGAAGGCCGTAAAGTCTAGGAGGATGAGCTTCTGATTTTATGATTCGGCGTTTTTCCTCTGTTGGCAGGGAAGAATTTTTGATCAGCTGATTGGTCTGTTTTAAAATCCGAGCTGTGGGATCGCGTTGTATGTGTCTGGCTTTAAAAGATCCAGAATTTTCTGTTCGTAGTCCTGTTGCTTGAGAATGACGGTGGCGTTTCCCTTGCCTGCTGAGCACACAATGATGTCTTTGTTGGTGTTCAGGTTCTTCAAGGCAGTTCTCTCTTTGAAAGTTAGATTACTGCGCGGGGTCTTGGCATGCTGGAGAATCCTAGCGGATTCCCGGCGTATCTCGTCGGAGCTTCTCCCGGTAAGCCCCGTATTCCCGATTCAATGTTAGAAATGATGTCCTCAACTGTTAGAGACGGTGTGACTACCGCAAAATTGCCCCCTTTGGCAAGCAAAGAGGTTTCTGCTGGTGACAGTTGGTGATCAGATAAATTCACCACTGTACGGAAGTGTCGTACGCTGGTTTCGGAAGTAGTAGTTGGCTTGTTTCCCGCCGAAAGGTGTGTAAACTTGTTCTTATGTCGGGTAGTAATGTAGTCCTGATTGTGAGACATGGTATGGTATGTGATCCTGTCTGTGTTATCCCAATCGTATCTATGAAGTGAGTTACTCACTCGGAGATGCAGAGTGAGTAGCTGGCAGTTGTTTGAATCCAGGCCCCTTCTGGTCTGGTGGATACGTTCTCGGAGCATGGCATGCTCAGAGCGGTTGTAGATACGGTGGGCGGCAGCTGTTTGAAACTGGCGTTTCTGTCTGAGGAATTTAAGCATAATTCCCGAGTCACGGCAGCGTAGAAGAAATGTAAGAGAGCACAGAAGAGAAGATTTCTGTTTGCGTAGCGCTTCTAGTCGACGAATCAGACAATATATCTCCTCCCCATAGAGGCGAGTCATGAGAGAACGTAGGCTTTCACGGCTGGAGTCAGTGTAACTAAGAAATGTTTCCGGGCTGTTTTGCCGTGGTCTGCTGGTCTTTGTGTATCATCTGGAGGGTAACAGCTGCAGCAACCAGCATTGTTGCAGGGAAATATAGCAAGATTAAAGCATTAATTCAGGCCATATATAGTATGAAAGGCAGAATACCTACTACTAACTTATCAAAATATACTCTTACAAAAATGTCAGTTCAGCTGGTCAGAAGCATGGCAAGCCTATACTGTCCATCCGGTTATCCAGCTCTACTGGGCCAAATGTCTCAACAACTGAAGTCAGACATTTCACCCTGATGTACAAAATATTCCATCTTTTTGCATTTGGGGTTGCCAGTAATTTTTGGAATCTTTCCTGGGCAGATTCTGCAACTACAGTGTTCTTTTGTTTATTGCAAAGAGCCTGAAAATGAGCAATCTTCTTAAATAACCTATCATGCTCTGCATCATGGCTGTCTTAAAAACAATACATTAAAATTTAACAATATATTTAAAACCATGGATGCATCAAGCACTTAGCACTTTTACCAAGGAGTGCTGCATTAACACTGAAAGCATTGCAGCAAGCGGAAACACAAATTTTCTAATTAGGCTGCCATGTGGTTGCTATACTTCACTTCTGATGGGCAAATTCAGTGTTGTAATCTCAACATTTGTCATAAGATGGAACTGCGAAGCTCTATTGTGATTCATTATTTCACATTTTAATTATGTTTTTTCTAGACTGTTAATGACAAATACTATAGAATATTTTTGAGTTGGGTTTGTAACAATTTTTCCAGACCGGTTTCGATGCTATGTGGGCATCATTGTTGACGGTTTCCAACTGTATTTCTACAGGGTGTTCTGTATTGAGGTGTGATGGTCTCTGGTGGCTGGGTGACGAACTTCCAGAATATATTTTGTGGCGGCAATTCAAAGTTGAATACATGGTGTTCGTTTTTAATGATATGGATTTTTTCCCAGACATTGATCTCTGCTGCATATTTGGTGGGTTTTACAAGGTGTATGATAGGTATTATTTCATAGTTAGTTGACCAAAAGTGGTGTGCAACAGCTGATTTGTCAGTTTGTTTGTATTTTACTACTCTCATGTGTTCTTTAAGTCTTGTTTCAAGGTGTCTTTTTATTTTACCAATGTAAAATTAGTTGCAGTTTGCACAATTTATTCTGTAGATTCCTGATTTTTTATGTTCTGGGATTTGGTCTTTTTGGTTGTTGCAGAGCATTTTTTGTAGGCTGAACTTATTCTGGGGGGCAATTGTGATTTTATGTTTTTTGAAACTTGTGTAGTTTTGGGTGATAAGTCAACTTTTTAAAGCAATGTTTATCTATTGCTGGGCTCATTGATTTTTTTTATCTATTAATTTTTGGTTGAAGCTATTGTTTCTAGCAGTAGATATTATGTGTTGTATTCTTTATCTTTTAATGGTGTGAAGACAAGTCTATGGGTGAGGCTGTTGACTTCTGCATGTTTTTTAGGTATAGGATTGTGGTCATAATTCTTTATATAGTTGTCGTAGTGTGTAGGTTGTGGTAGATACCAAAAGACAGTTTGGTGTTTTCTCTGATTATTTTCATATCTAGAAGTGGAAGGAAGTTAACTTTTTCTATTTCTATTGTGGACTGTATTGTTTTCTGTTGTATGTTGAGAGTCTTGTATGAAATATTTGGGGACTATGGCAAAGATGTCGTCAACTTATCTATGCCAAGTCTTGAGGTCAATGCTGAGGTTACGTGTGTTTAGAGGTAGCTAATGTGAAGGTCTGCCAGAAGTGGTGAAATTGGGTTACCCATTGTAAAGCCTGTAGTTTGTTGGTATGTTCTGTTGCAGGTGAAGTAATTCTGATCTAGGCATAGTTGAAGTAGTCATTTAATTCTTCTTTTTCTATTTTATTGTGGGTTAGCCAGTTTTCTAGGTGCTTTAACATCTGAGGAATGGGTATGTTTGGGTACATTGCTGTGATGTCGAAGGATACTAAGATGTCCATGTTTTCTTTCAGGGTGGAGATTTTGTTAATTAGATCCTGCGAGTTCTTTTATGCTTAAGCTAGGATATTTTGGTAATGATGTGAACGATTTTGAGAGACTGTATGTAGGAGAATCTATATTGTTGACAATTGGTTGCATGGCATTGCCAGTTTTATGGATTTTTGGAAGTGCATAAGTCAGGGTAAAATTGGGTGGTATGGTTTCAGTCTGTTTTTTGTGCTGTTTTGGATTGTTTTGGTTGCTTTCATGCATTGCTTCAAAGGATCTGTTTTGATTTCTGTGAAAATATTATCTTGCAACATATTTTGCTAAATGAGAATTTTCATGCAAGTTTTCGCAAACAACATTACAGAAATGTAATGTACTTACCATCACATGCTTCATTAAATTGGATGTTGTACTCCATGCAGACTTCAGAGTTTTGCTCCCTCTACAAAGTTTACCCTTTACATACATATTGTCGTCGTTTTGTGGTCCAACTAACTCAAAATCGTTTGACAAATTCGGAAATGGAAACATTTGCATTTTCCCCATTACACATCGATACTAAATCCTTTCAAGAGATTTGAGAAAGCCCACCACATGCTCTTTGTTTTGACTCTGCTTTTTCTCACACAGTTCCATTGTCCTCTGGCACTAGCAAGTAAAAGGAAGAGTTTTAGGGCAGCAACTGGTTTTATAGGGTCGCTTACCTTGTCACTCTAGAACGTTGCCAAATGTCCTAAGCAATTAGGCAGAGCACTCGCTTAGTAACATACAATATTTTTAATTTCGGTTCTTGAAAATTGAAAAATTCCTGTAACTTTACTGTAGAGATTACAATTTTATTTCCTGAAGTAAATTACAAGTAATAATATTTTGTGTAAACAGTAACGATTACAAGTAAAACTTACCCAAAATATAATCGTTGAAAGTAATTCAATTGCTTTTATTCAGTTACTCCGCAACACTGATCATTTGCATCTCTTCTACCTTGTGGCTGTGGCTGTGGCTGTATGGGCATCCTTCCCTCTTCCAATGAGCTGGTAAATGGACCTCAGGGACATCTGGAGGCATATTTTCTCTTCTTTGCCACTGCAAGTTGTGCATTTTACAGTAGTGAAACAACAATGGCAAAAACATTTTCTAGTTATAATTCTATACCCAAAGCTAGGACAGAAAACCATCTTTTCCAAATCCAAAACAGATGTTCCAACTACATTTCTTGAACGAATATGTGATCTGCTGGAATTTGAGGGTTTTCAACTGGAGTTGAAGCATATCCTCTATCAAACAAGAAAACCCATTACCATGACCCCTGCTTAAAAACTTGGTGCAGCAAGAGGAATTGTTGAAGATTGTGCTGTCATGGGTGGAGCCTACCCATTGCGCTATAAGGTTAATAAATTCCACATTGGAATTGGTTATGGCCTGCATATTTAAGGACAAGTAATTCTTTTTATTACAAAAGAGTTCTGCATTTTCTCCACCTAAAAGAACATTAATTGCAAAATCATGTTTTGGTTGCAAGTTATAATTTGTTGAATATTTAAGAATTACTATTTATTTAACAGGTGAAGCAATCCTAATGTGTGCAATCCATAGCACCAATATCTTTTGGAAATCTTGCACTATTGTAAAAGTTCAATTGCTCCTTCCTTCTAGCTTCCACCTTTCTGGGCAATGAGAAGCAATAGCAGCACTAATTTTGTGCACAATTCTATGTACAGTTGCTAAACCCAGTTCAGGCTTAAGTTGATCCTCGTCAAAACAACCCCAGGCAACCAGTGCACCTTTGAAACGTAGCCTTTCGCCATTCGCGCCAGACATGTTGTCATACTTTCTCGACCACCTTGAGTGCACACTCGGCATAAAATGAACAGAGCCCTTATTCCGACAGTTTAAATGGTAACTAAATTCTGTGAAGTATAATGGTGATGAAATTGATAGTTGTATCAAAATAAATGCATGCACATGTAATAATTACATTTAAAAAACACATGCAAAAAAATAAATAACATGCATGCAATAACTTACATTTATTCGCTCTCTGGAAGCACCTCTATTCCCTCCAGATCGGAATCATTGTCTGAACTATTTGTACTGCTGCTTTCCAATCCAAGGTTGATAACCAGGTTATCAACAACAGTGTCACTTAAACAATCCAGCTCCCGAAACAAAGCTTTTTCTTTCGTTATGTTTGATGCACTTCTTCCAGGAGGCTGCTGTCACGTGATAAAGAGCTACTTCAGTCAGGACCTTGACATCTCTTATCTTAAAAGTCTGACGTAGCCTCTCACCTGACTCCAGACCATTTCAATCGGATTTAACATACAGTGCTATGGAAGCACATTGCACAATAATATAAGTGCCTGCTTTGCAAGAGAGTCAATAACATACCTGTCATATTTGTGACTTATATTTGCCTCACGAATGCTACTCAAAAACTCTTCTTAAACCGTGTTTTTATCACGCAATATTTTTTTCTTCCATCCAGGCCATTATGTTTTACCCACGACGTATTTGGCAGAAATTCAGCATTGTCCATGGTCACAACACTGTTTGGTTCCAGTTTTGGCAAAATCCTTTCGAACAATTTCCTGAAAACTTCACCAGTCATTACTTGTAGCCGAAACACTGGTGAACTCAGAAGTTAATATCACCACTTCTTTTAAGGAAAGTGTTGGATACTTCTCACTAAACTTTCAACACTATTGTTTTTTCACCACTAGACAATGATTTACCAACCTTATGCTTTACGTAACTCAACGAAGAAGCAAGAGGACATTCATGATGACCATTCTCCATGGTTCTAAACAACAACTGCAAGCAACCGTTACTGTGTAAACAATTTGCGGAAATCAGGTGACTCATACGAATTGCATGCTGGCTCTTATAGCTCTGTTTAATGGGATAAATCAGCGTTTTGTTAAACGCATAGGTATTTGTATACAATATATATTTAAGAATAAATTTATTCTGTAATTTAGATTATTGGCAAGGTATTACATTATTACGAGCATTGTAACTGTGTTGTACCACGGTCCACTGACCACATGGATTGGTTTTGGCAGGGATCAACATAAGGGTGAATAGAAAATAGCTCCAATGTAATTCCCTGCCATCAGCTGTGAGCAAATAATAGCAATATATCTGAGAGCTGTCAGAAGCTGGTTCATTGTTGATAGTGAAACATCCCTAAAAGGAAATGGAATTTCCCCAACTTCAAGTTGCAGTACAGTAACCCTGGATTCAGTTCGCGTTCCAGAACACAACATGCAATGACCACCAAACGAGTCTAGAGGCCATTAATTAGCAGAACCTGGATACAACTGCTCCAGCGTTTGCAGGAGCAAAACTAATTTCTGAAGGGGGGGAGGTGTGGGTTATTGCACTGCAACTTGAAGTTGCGTAAGGCTTATTGATGAGATCACCAAGGTCATCCAGGTCCGCCTGTGGGATGGTTGCTGTGAAGGGCGAGGAAGCCACTAAAGGCTTCGGTGCTTGTATCAGTGTTGTGGTGGGAGCTTCTGCTGCCAGTGGTTGCTGTGGGCACTCAGTTTCTGCTTGTCTGCTCACAGGCTAGGGTTTGAATGCAGGAATGTACACTGCTAAAAAAGTCTAAGGGACAAGTACATTATTTACTTCAGTTAATTATTCCTAGATGTGAAATGGATATTACCCTATCTAAGGTATGTTATCTTGACTAAGAAACAAATCAATTAAATTTTAATTGTTGTTTATTTATTTTTAATGTTGAAGATTAAACAATAACTGAAATGCTGCATATCAATGAGTAAAATGTCAAACATTTAAACAAACACAATTGAAAAAAATCCCATACAGTTTGAAATGAATCCAGTTGTGTAACCAGTATGAGCTCCTCTTGCATTTAACACTGCTTGGCATCACCTCGGCATACTCAATATCAGATGTTCAATGTTTGCTTGCAGAACATTATCCCAAGCCTGACTTAGAGCAAACTGGAAGTCTCCAACGTGCTCTACATTCTCCATATGTGGTGTCACAGCCCTCTGAAGTTGATCCCATGCATGTTCTATGGGATTAAGATCCGGGGACTGAGCAGGCCAAGGCAGTACAGAAATTTCTTCTTGCTGAAACCATTCAGAAACCGCTTGAGCAACATGAGGGCGTGCATTATCATGCATAAAAATGAAATGTTCTCCATGGGCATTATGATTCATATGCTCTTCCAAGAAAACGAGCTGTGTTCTTCTGTCCATCATTACTCCTGCCCACAACATGACTGTTCCACCACCGTAGCTATGGACTTCCTGAACATGAAGTCTTTCTGCTGACCCAGGTTGACGCCAAACCCTGATACGCCTTCCATCAGGGTGAAAACTGAATCTAGGCTCATCCGAAAACATAACATTAGCCCATTCATCATAGCTCCAATTCACATGTTCTTGTGCCAATGTAAGACGCGCTGCCCGATTGTTTCTCCGTAAGGCTGGAACTCTGAGAGTGCGTCGAGAGGAGAGTGATGCTTCATGAAGTCGGTTTCTTACAGTCTGGTCACTTACAAGAATTCCAGAGTGCCCTGGAGGACAGAAACAACTTGCCTGGCAGTTATATTCCGATGATGCTTAGTATGCAAAACCAGAAATCGATCCTGCCGTAATGTTGTTTTCCTTCCTCGGCCTTGATGACTTTCCTTAACATCACCTGTGGCTTGATAATGTAGCCATAATCGGTTAATAACACTCCGTGATGTGTTCAGCACTCGAGCAACATGACTGGCTTTGGCCACCTCTATCATTCCAACAGCTCTGAGCATTTCAGAAGTTGTGAGATGATGGCGTTCCATGATTAAATAAGAGAACTTCTTATGATGCAGTAAGAAAACAAGACGATATCTTTAAAAATATTGCATTAAAGAATCAAGCACAAAGACCTACAACAGGATAAATTCTAGAAAAATCCCAGACAATAAACAAGCCATGGCAACGCCATGGAGTAAGTATTTCACTGTTTTTTGAGATGTGTATTTTTGCTACGTTTAGTTCAAGTCCCGAGTCTCTATTATAAATCCAAGGATGTAGTTTGATTTCAATGGCTGTTTATGAGTCTGTCATAGTACTTATGTGTTTGATGTAGAACCAAGATGTTGTTGATTTTATGCAGTGTTGAACTACAGCTGACTTTTCCGGATGAAGCAGTCTTGATAGTGCACCTCTTTTCAACTGAGCATCCAGTTTGCACTATGTATACCTCGCATTTGCAGAGAATTTTGCACACTCCTGGAACTTTGAATAACAATGGGTCTTTTATCGATCTCAGGTATTGCTGGATTTTCATTTTGTTGGAAGTAGGACCATAGAATGGCGTAAAGACCTGACTTGGTCATGTATTTCTACCCTTGGAATTAGGGGGCACAGCGAATCAGTCCTTTTTTCCAAGACTTTTTTGTTGGTCCTCATTATCTCCTGGATGATGTAGCCATTTTGCAATAAAGTGTCCTGCAAGTGTTGAATTTGTTGCTGAATGTCCTCATCTGCTATGTGAAGGGCTCAATTAAACATCTTGGTTGGATGATGATGGCTGGATGCGTCCAAGTATTGATTCGTGTGTGTGGGCTTTCTGTATACTTTTTGTCCCAAGGTACCATCTGGTTTCTTGTACACCAACATGTTCAGGAAGAGGAGGAAGCCATTTTTCTCAACTTCCATTGTAAAACTGATGCTTGCATGTAGGCTATTAGATGATCCAGAAAGACCGTGGGGCCAAATGTTAAATGTGTCTTCCACATATCTGAAAAAAGCTTTGAGTTTGTATCCAGTTTGTACCTGTATCCAGTGCTGTATATTCAAAGAGGTTTGCTATTGTCTGTGAAATGACTATTTTGTTTCCCTGTCTGCTTTTCGTTTCATGAATGGCTGATGTACTGTTTGCTTCTGTCAATCGGTCTAATAAACCCTTTCTAAAATCTTTTAAACCAACCCTGATAACTAGACATCGGATTTATATGCACTAAAAACATTTAAAATATGCATGCATTTATGCTGTAAAAATCTTTAAAATATGCTCTAAAATGCTAAAATGCACTATATACACACACACATATATATATACAGGTAAATAATTTGATACATCTACTTAACCTCCTTCCTTGTATTACGTCATCCTGGAGACTATAACTTGATTTGCAGTACATGATCATCATTTTTTCCAAATGTTCAGAAATAAATTTAGGACTTTTATGAGATAACATTAGTTTGTATGCAGAGGACCTCTCAACATGCACAGATGTGATTATAAGCTGTAACAAGCTCTGGAAGTTCCACACTGTCACCTTGGAGATATTTGCTAACACAGCATAAAATATTAAAATCAGGATTTCTTTGTAATACACTGCACATTTTTCGTCATAATTTGAAGGGGTTCACTCTTCACTTCCTCAAGGATTGAAGGGACAAATCACGTGTTTCTAGTTTTTGTTTTGCTTAAGGTATAATTTTGAAATGTGCCTTTAAAGTAGCCAAGTCTCTGCACTGTTTCATTTCTGAAAATGTCCTGTGAACATTGAATTGCCAAAGCATCATTTGGATTTAGACTGCAGACAACTTGTTTAACTGCACTGAAATTGTCAGCATAAAAGGAGCAGCGTTTATCCACTTATCCTAGCAGGTAAGACTTGGTTCTGGGTGTAGAGGTTGTTCCCTATAAGCAACTACTTAGTCTGAGGCTTTTACAAATACTTTATTTGCAGTAGAAATAAAAGTATTTACTTCAGGAAACTGCTCCCGTATGACTTCTGCTACCCTTTGAAGCCCATGAACAATACATGTAACATGGATTAAATGGGGATAAAATACTTTCAGACCTGAAGATGCTCACAGCATGTAGGCTACAGCATCTGAAAGCAAAACCCAAAATTGATATTCATTACCTGTTTCTGGCCATAATATTCTTAAAGCATCGTTGACAAAGCGAGCAATGGGGGAATTATTAGTATTCTCTTACACCGTAGAAGCGATCAAAAATGGCTTTCCTGGCTCGTCTTCACTGAGTTTACCTACTAGACTTTTATTCAATGTTTACCATTGTACAACTCAACCGCATTTACAAAAATTTGTGAAATTTGTTTTGCATTCACTGAAAACTAAGGTGAAAATGAAAGCATGAAAATGAAAGCTAACAGTTCATCTACTAAGTTTGCTAGTATTGCAGCCCTTAATGTACTAAAGCTTGCCATATATATACATGGTTTAGTAAAAAGAGTAAAAACACTGAAATGTGTGAAGTGAAGGCAAAGTCATATAGTCTGTGTGTTTGTTATAAAATATATACAATAATCCACATTACAGAAAGCAAAGCACTCATTATTCTATGCCAATATAAAGATGCTGAAAATGTTGTTTCCTTCTTCAGGTAAGACACAAACTATTCTTATTAATTGCTCACATACTGGTCAATTTCTTTATTTTTCTTTTATCGCAATACTTTTGTCTCTGATTTTCATTTACCATTTTGGAGTAATTCAGAATAATTTTGCAAATAATTGTAAATACATTATGAAAATAGTCCTCAAATTTATGATTACATTGACTGATACTAGTTTCTCTTGCTTCATCCATTATGGTTAATATGCAGGGACTGCACAAATTCTTTAACAAGGCAAGAGACAACTGCTTTTAATAAAATCATCGTAGTACTCTTTGATTACGCTCTGAAATATTTGGATACACAACCATGTTACTTTTACAGAATATATTGTGGGTTTCTTTAGATAAACCCTACTTAAGTAATCAATTCATACTCTAAAGTGTCATTTAAAATTAGTAACTCAATACATTTGTGACATGTTATACCATTTGCCACCTTGAAAGCAGCATAACCTGCAATGTAAAACACAATAGGCATTTCATCATGATCCGCTGGATTTGTAACTTCAATTTCTATATCACAAAAAGGCAGCAAAGATGGAACATTTTCATTTTCAGAATCTGAGCCTACATTTAAGCTTCTTACTGAAATGTTACCAATTTTTTATGAAAATGAAAGCAGTTTCTTAATCCTTATCTTTTTCTCACTCTCATACAGCTGTTAGAGATAAAATAATTACTGCTAGATAACTGGCGGTAAAGACTGAATCGCTCTTCAAGAGGATCTGCTTGAAACTTGCCAAACAGAACATAGTTTACTTTCAGTTCTATTAGAGCATAACTTGCTAAACCAAAAAGGCCAGAGCATGTCCACATTATTGCATCAAATGTGCGCCTAGTCAGTCCTTGGTATACATTCCCTCTACAGAGCTGTTCCCAATTGCACAACCATGCTGAGAATTTACTCAGAAAAATTAACTCTTCTTGCTCGATGGCGAAGCTTGCTTTATAGTCATCATTTTTTTATCTTGCATCCCTATAAAGAAACTTGACATTTACAATATTCCACCATTTTAGAATGATCTTTAAAAACTCTGCTGTTTCTTCATAACCTTCATTGCATTTTAACTGGGCATTAATATTTTCATAATTGAAAATTTTACACACAAGAACCACCTTCTGTCTTTCAATGTTAGATGGTTACACACCTTTGGTGTTTAGCTTATGAGACAATTTCAGCAATTTATTCTTTTCTTTGTGATAAAGTAACCTGAAGTGACCAAAATTAGCACTTATAATTATATCTGCATTTTCAAAATCAAGAAAATTAAACATAAGATATTTTTGGTTTATCCAGTTATTCCTTATATTTTTGAAAATGTGTACAGTATCGTAAAGCAAAAACAGGTTGCAATTGGTTAAAGGGATTTACCACTGAATAATGACCAAATGAATATGGTGTGAATTTATGACACAGAGACTTATTGATCTGATTATTATCAGCTATGAGACTAGTTACTTTTGCATCAAGTTTGCCCAGTTCACAGAGAATGTTACTCACAGTAGCATGTAATAAATCCCCGGAATTTGCACTTACTGGCAAAATGGCAATTATATCTGAATAATTACCAACTGCAGCATATATTGCAAATACCTGGGCTGTTCATGTGTATTTGTTTTACTGGTTCCCACTAATTCACCACCTATAACCTCCTCAGACCCCAGCATTTGCTTGGAACAAAGGAAGGAATAATAATCTTGTTATAATAAAAAGATTACTTTTTATCATTTATCAACATCTTTATAAAAATAATTAATGTAACCTATGGGTTACATTGGGTCTCAAGTATCATTCACAATTTATGGTAAGTTTTAAAGAAACTCGAATGAAAAGAGATGCACTAAAACTAACATAATACCTAAAATATATAATGGATAAGTAATTTATATTTTATACAAATAAACAAAAGGAAGTAGTATATAACATTAGAGTTCATGAAACAGCTTGTAGCAATTCCTATTTGCATTCATACACAAATACACTTTGCATGTAGAACACATGATTCTGCATTTTGGGCTTTGGCAGCCAGGGTATCTGCAGCGAGTTGGCTTCCCTCCTTCTGGGATCTCTGGCATGTGCTCAGCCTTTCTTTTTCTAAGGCTGTCATGAGGCAGAGGTGTAACAGCCTTTGTTTTGTATATTATTCTCATCTTCACTGCTGTCACGACTGTTTCTTTGCATTCATCTGCGAATGTTCAACATTCACGCGGAAATCAAGAAAATCTATCTTGTCCTTCCTTGGTGTGCTTTCTTGTGCATCAACTTGTCGGTGTTCAATCCAAGATGCTGCAAGAGCGAAATCAATGAAATGAAATAGCAGCCTTACCGTCCATGTTTTTTGTTTGTTGGGAACAAATTCTGTACGTGGATATAATTCTGTCCAGTAAATCTACACCTCCCATATTTTCATTGTAAGACTGAACAATATGGGGACGATCAACAAACACTTTGGTTTTTCTACATCAATGCTGAATAGGCGTTACTGGTGTAGCACCTTCAACAGAAGATATTAGTACAACAGGTTTGTTATCAAACAATTTGATTATTGACATTTGCCCATCGCCGTGCACCAGCATATCGTGGCTTCCTCTTCAAGGTTGCATCAGTTTTTAATTCATTTGTAGGAATTCTATTTGTCTGCAGTGTACCAGTATCTTGCAGGTGAAATTCAACATGAAGGAGATCAAGGAGATGAACAGAGGTGAAATATCTGTCCATATACACAGTGGAACCAGCAGGAAGGTGTCTTGACAAACGCAATACCGCTTTGCCCCCTACATCTAAATTTTGATAAGCTGCTTCTTCCAAAATTGTACACCCTTTCCCCTCATAGAGGAAAAAATCAACTGGCAGACTATCAGGTGCTGTACAAAGTTCTTCAATCCTCTGGGATTTGGTTTCCCTTTTACATATGGGCTCATTGTTACATGACCCCAAAATGAAATCATCTGTCGTCAATGGAATGCTTGCTACTTCGTGGATTGTCTAAGCAGGCTTGACGAATGTTTTCCTGAAGAGGTTTTAATTTCCAGTACTTGTCAGGATTTTTCCCCTCAAGTGTTACTTCGGCATCATATCAGAGCTTTAAATTATTCCTAATGTAAAAAAAATCTGTTTCCGGTTATGTTGTCTGCTATTTGTGCCACACGAGTTTTCCTTGCCCAGTACATTCTAATCCGGGGATATTTCAGATGACATGATAATTACTGCCCCAATAAATATTTTCATTTCCTGTTCTGTGCTGCCAAATATTTTCCCAACTACTTCCAGGTAACCTCTATTGGTACATTCTGATAGGATTTCGAAGAAATTGTTGCCAACATAACGCATTACCCTTTGCAGTGGTTCAGCTCTGTTGCATTCTTCACTTATCTCTGGACTTGGAGCCGGAGGTCAAGGTTCAAAGATGTTAGAATGAACCCAAATACCTGCTGGTTGTACACAGTGGCGGCTCGTGCCTAAAACAAGTAGCGTGCTGCACGGGGGAAAAAAAATGCATGCAACTCACCTAGTTTCGAAAAATGAAGTCCATACGCCGATGTTTCTTCATGCAGAATTTGTCCATCACTCTGACGTTGAAATCCCTGATATTTGTAACGAATTTCTTCTCTATGGATAGCATGGCCAGAGAGGTAAGGCGATCCTGACACATGGTGTTCCTCAGAAAGGTTTTTATCCTCTTCAAAGAGGAGAAACATCGTTCTGGTTCTGCAGTTGACATGGGAATAGTCACAACAATTCTTAAAACCTTTGTCACTTCACTAAAAGTTTTTTGCAGATTATTTTTTAGTGTCAACTGCAAGAGTGGAAGAGCACCTTCTACTTTCCTGAATTCCGGATGCTCATATAAAATGCTAAGTTCGGTTCGGAGCTTGTTTTTGTCGAGATCTTTGTATCGATCACAGAGAATGCTGAGTTCTGTTTCAGGAAAAACTTGAGAAAATAATTCAAAGTTTTTTGCATCCAGTAGTTTTGCAGCATCAAGATGTTCTGTGGACTCAAAGCGGCTGTGTACCTCCAATATTATTCGGTCACATACTTCCTTGGCATCTACTCCTAAGTTAGTTTCCCTACGACGTCTTTTTGTAACGTGGACGTTAGATGTCTGAATCTGGTGTGCTATATCATCCGTTCTACTTCGCACGGCATCAATTGCTTTGGCAAAAGATTGGACTGCATTTTTTGCCTTCACTGCATCCATCTGTCTTGCTTGTAGCTGATTATACAAAATGTCTACATGTGGCATTATTTTCTGAAAAAAAGCAAGCCAGAAATTAAATTCTCCATCCTCCAAATTATGCCGCAGGCCACGAGCTTCTTGCACTGTCCTATCTGATAAAGATTGTTCTAATTCGTCAAAACAATCGATCAGAGATTCTCTGTGTTCATATACGGTGTTAACAGTCCTAGACTTGAAATTCCATCTTGTTGCAGATCCTCGAGGAACTCTTCGAGCAACAGTTGCTTCCAATGCTGCTAAACGCTGTGGAGATCTTGAAAAAAATGCTGGAAAAGCTGAGAGACTGCAGAAGAATATTCTGGCGGACTGATTTTGAGAAGCTGCTTTCTCCATAACCAGATTTAATTGATGGGCGTAACAATGTACATACTGTGCGAGAGGATAGTGTTCTTTCACCTTGATCTGCACGCCTCCTGTGTTGCCGCTCATTACAGACGCACCGTCATAAGTCTGGGCGATGATTTTATGGCGATCATCCTTAAAAAGGGTGTCCACTTCTTTCAAAATACAACCGGCAATAGAATTAGCGGTCTGATCAGATGGATTAAAAAATCCCCAAAACCGTTCATAAATAAAGCCGTTCCTTTCATATCTAAAAATTAATGCCAACTGAATTTTTTCAGTGATATCAGTGGTTTCGTCTGCCATGATAGCAACATAGGCTGCCTCCTTCATTTCTCTTTCAATTTCTTCGTGGCACACTTCCAACATGCAATCAAGTAGTTCATTCTGGATGGTCTTAGATAATCCTTTGAACACCTTATTGCTTTCGGTATGCTCTTTCATCGCACTGTCTATACTGCCCAATAGATTTATAAGGCCTAAAAACACGCCGGGATTATCTGACGTTTCCGTCTCATCATGTCCACGCAAAGCAAGCTCAAAGGCCCCACAAAATTTGATGCAGTCTATTATCCTGGATAATATGTATCTATTTTTCTCAACCTGTTCATTATGTTTTTGTGTAGCATCTTGATATGCCCTGCTTAGCTGCGTTGCAATATTTACACCTCCAAGCATTGAGAAGTCAAGCGATTTTTTCATATGCTTCTTGCTATTTGAATGTTTTTTTATATATTCATTAACATGACCTAGATCTTTAACACCAGTCGTAGACCACGAATCTGTACTTCCAAACAAGAGGCAAGGAAAGCAAAAGAGCGCGTTTCTGATTTCACAACCACAGATCCAGTCACTGTTGTCATATATATTTGTGTTAAACTTTCTTGTGTAAATAGAATTTTTACTTCCTTTTGCTTTCTGTTCAATTTTTAGATCAGGAGTAGGTCGCCCTAAATTTTTTATCCTGATCTTTTCATCTAACGATCGCCTTGAAAAGGGAGTTTTTAACAGCTCATCAACTATATTCATTATGTATGACTAAAGTTTTCTTACCTATGAAAGTAACACAAACCTACACTGAATGATACTGAAATATAATAAAGTGCGATCACAGTTGGAAATAAACTGAAAACTGACACTGAATAACATTTACACAACAGAACACTTTGTTTCAATGTGATACACGTGGGCCTGTTAGATTTCACATTTGCGGAAGTAACACATTGCGCCAATATGAACTTATGGTTACCAATGTTAACAAACAATATAACAAACAATGTTCTGTACGTTCCAATGTGAATAAGGTATGGAGATAATAGTCCTTTTATGGCTCAGTTTGTATCACAAAGATATAATTAGTTATTATAACTAAAATAAAACGTTGTAATACGCTTTAATTAATTTCACTAAATTCTGATGTTTAGTGTGGCACTTAGGTGAGTGTGGCAGGGCTGTTTCGTCTGCTGCCAAAACGATTATAAGGAAAAGAACTAACACTCGTAGCGATTTCATTGATTCCGTGCTTTAGCCAAACGCAGCACGTAGCAGTGCGAAAACGATGGGACAGCGACCGTCAGGGGGGGTAAGAGGGGAAGGTTCTACGCAAGCGCAATATTCACCTACCGTGCTTGATCGCTTTGAGCACGTGGATGCATTCCATTAGCTAAACTTGCGTGTTTACCTTGCTTCGAGAGTTCGTCATTGGCAGTGCTGCCTTTCTTATTACTACCATAATGTGTTATGTTTGTTACATGGTCCTTCAGCATGTCTGTTATGTAATTTAGAAGAAAAAAAAGTAGCGTGCTGCAGCTCTTCAGCACGTAAGGACGAGCCGCCCCTGGTTGTACATCATCTTCAACTAATTCCTCTTCATTTTCCTCCACCTCTTCTGCTAGACGATTCCTATACCCCCGCCGCTGAATCCTTGCACTAGACAGTTCGGGTGGTTTCACGTAATGTTGGCTATGCTGCCTATGCGGCGTTGCCAGAGTAACTAGTAAACAACAACAGCTGATTACAAATGTCTATCATGTGTAAAGACGAATGTAAACAATTTACATAGTATATGAATGCTGATGAATAATGAAACTACTTCGTTGTTATTGATGTCAATTGAAAATAAGTGATACTATAACCTATGTAGCATACATTACGTATTTATGACAAAATAGAAGAAATTAATACAAAATAGCTTGTTACAATGAGAGAAAGGTATAACAAAGTGAATTCCACTCACCGGTTTAGAATTTTAATGGCTCAATCCCATCCAAGTCTCTGTCGTCATTGTCATCATCGTTGTCACCAAGACATATCATTAGTGGTTCACATTCACTGACGATTCCGTCTAATTCCTGTGCTTTTCGTGTTATTTTGTGCACATGATTCACTTTCTTCTTCCATGAAGCCGCGTCCACCCTCACCACACCTTCCCGCAAAAGTCCATCCACCTCTGTAATTGTGAAAGTCTTGTTATTTACCCTCACGTAAGTCTTAATGTCGCTCCATATAGTTCAATGGGATTAAAATGACAGTGATACGCTGGTAATCTCCAGCATTGACCCGCGTCTCGTCCAGCCATACTATTCTGTCGAGATCTTTGTTCAATATTTTATGTAAAAACACGCTTCGTGCGATAACAATGTGAGTCTTTTCCAATAACACTTTACGCCGATTAAGCGTTTTATATCGAAAACCAATTTCTTTCAAGACTGCTTTCAGCGACGTCTTACCTCCTGTAAAAAGCTCTGCTGCTTTAAAAGAAATAAGGTGGTTTGGTATGGTCGGATACTTCTTTTTACTATAATAGGCGTATATGTGCCTACGTATGGCGTCTAATTGGAAAGCATCAATATTTGTGACCGGACGAGGCTGCTTTTTTTTTTTTTTTTTTTTTTTTTTTTTTTCTCCTCCTCCCCTGGCATTGGCAGAAATACCTGCTGAATTCCAAATGTTTCAGGGATTTTGTCTTCCTGCTCTTGAAATTTCACTCCCTTGCTTATTACTGTTCTCATGCTTAGTCCAAGAGCTGCTGCAGTTCGCACCACGGATTTATCCGCAAGAATAGAGGGATGCCCATTAACTTTCACGTAATCCTTCTCACTTTCAAAGAATTTCCGCACCCTTCTTAATAGCTCCAATGCCTGGCTATTAAGTGGCACACTTGATAAGGATTTTCACTTCGCGAATCATCGATGTACGGCGTCGCTGTGGGGGCATTATCACACCTCAAATCTTTTATAAATAATATATAGGTAATGAAATATATGTATATAAATAAACCAAAGAAACACTAACAGCACTATTAACAATAACAACGAATAACACGTAGCTTACACAGAACAACTCAAAGCACGTGTTAGGTGTTCGCAAACTGACCACGCAGTTGGGAATAGCCAGATATTGCAACGGTGCGGCATCTAGATTCGCTTCCACCGTCTGGCTTGCCGACCGGAATGCTGCTTTATGATTGGTTCAGAAAGTCACATGGGTAAAGCGTTTCATCTGTTTAATGTGGGAGTACCAACTTAACTCCCAACTGTCAAGTTCAAGGATTCAGCGGCGGGGGTATAGAAATAGGTAACACTGGCACAGCTTCCTGAAGAGAGGTGATGGAAATAAAGCCTTTTTGAAAAGGCAGAAGACTGTTTTTTTTTCCAAATCGCACTGCTGAGATGCCGTCTGTAAATCGCTTCAGTGTGTTTTCCTGAGAGCGACGAAATAAACCATATCCACTTTTTAAGAGAGTTTTCTCGTCCTTCGGGATCCTGGAGTTTAGTACATCAAAAGTATCGTTAACCATTTCCACAAAACTGTTTTCTTTTCCCTTCTTAAGAGCGTTTAATAGTGTTTTTGCCGTGCGACAAGAAAACAGTTGAGCAGCCAATCTGACGTTTTGCCAGGCTCTACCCGTCACATTCAAATGAGCTTCTGTGAGGTGATGAGTTATGGATAACTCTCCTTTCTGGGTTTCCATTAATTCAGCTAGTATTTCTTTTGTGAAAACTGTTCCATCTGCAAGAGTCACACCTTCATCTAGAAAGTGGTTTCTTAATAATTTCAGCAAATGTGGCACATCACAGAAGACTCAAACTTTTCTAGTGAAGTCACATGGATTTGTAAAATACGTTTTTGTTGTATTTACATTTAGCTGTTTCCACACTTTGCATTTTTTTTGCCCCCAAGTCGCAAATCACAACTACAATTTTCAAGCCAGCGGCTTCAATTTTGTATATAATGGTGTTCAGTAACTCACCACCCATCGTTACATCAAAATTATAGTATACTGGTTGCTTCCAGTTGGAGAGTAGTCCACGCAGCATAACGACCTGGACATTGCTATATGATCCAAAGATGACGTCATCAGTTGCATCATAACATATTTGCCCATCGTCATTCAATTCATCAAATGTTAAAACCGCCACTTTTTCTAACAGTGTAAAATTAAGTGCTTTCTCTTTTAAGAGGCACAACACTTCTAACATCCCAGGGCAGCCCTTAAGTCTTTTGTCCACTTTTGCAAAGATAAACGGCAAGGCAAAGGAATTTTGCACTTTAGTAAATACGTGTAGGCTCTCCTTGATAGAGCCCGTAAGGTCAATGCCCTTGCATTTGGCAGGTTTTTTCTTTTTTTATGCTATATTGCTCTTTAATAGGGCCGCGTTACGTTTTCTTAGATTTATGATCTCTGTTTCATATTGAGCTTTAAATATTTCCAGTTCTCTATTTCTATCCCGTTGTACGGGTGCACATACTGCTTCATTGCAAGTGCTGTCATCTAATGTCATTCCCTCTTTTCAATTCTGTTCTCGTTCGCCTTTGTGAGCTAAGCTTTCTTCCGCGTGCCAATTGGGTATGAATTATGAAGGGGCAGAATGTGATTTCAGCTTCTTCCTTATTGGTAATCCTTAAAGTTCACTTTTTAGATCCCTTTCGTAATCTTTATGCAGAAAATGAATACTAAAGACTCTTGCAGTTTTTACGTTTATATTGTCTTTGCGTTTGTACCTTATTGTCCGTTCTTTTTGCTTTCCCTCATCCCTAAGAAACGAATGAAATGTCACTTGCTTATAGTTCCTACCTGTATTTTTGCAAGTTGATACTGCACAATTGCTATGACTACTCATTCTAATAAAACCAAGAGAATCGCTTAGAAATAAACAAGTGAATTATTATTCTAACTTATAGAAGAAAGCAACCCAGAAACAGCAAAAGTAACTGCAATGTATATTAAAATATCTCAACAATACACGTGCTAAGCAGACGACAAAGTAACAGAGTCCGCGTGGTGATGTCACGGGTAACTGGGAAACAGATGGAACCACGAGTTAAAATGCCAGGAGTAGGAACTAGTCGCCCGAGGGCAAATCGGGCGGGGGCAAATCGCCACGGTACCTATCAGCTTTTCTTGTGGATTTACCCGTGCGATATAATAGGTGTAGTCAGTTGCAAGCGTGTATGTCTTTGTAGTTATGCTGGGGGCTAGGTGCTTCCCTTTGTGCTGCCAGCGCGAGCTAGTTTACCGCCGGAGGTGGTCACTCACCCAGGAAGGGACCGGGCCCGATGCTGCTTAACTTGGCTAGCCGCTTGCGAACTGTCAAGAAAGAGCTCAGCCGGTAGCTGACGCGTCTCCTGGGAAGCGAGTGTTCACCAGGGGATTGGGGTGAGGGGCAAGTTTAGTGTAAATTGTGCGAGCTCTTTCTCGCACATCCACTATATAGGGAATTCCGGAGTGGGAATGGAGTATGTGGGATGGGAATCTACGGTCTGTGCCATATATCATCCTCATTACCCTGTTCTGCACGGTCTGCAGCCTGCGGATGGTGGAACGAGACACCGAACCACAGACCTCGCAGCCGTACAGCATCAGGGGCGGGATGGCTGCTCCATACAGCCGTAGTTTTAGGTGTGAGGGCATGGTGGAGCTGAAGATGGTAAACAACTGCTGAAGGGCAGCGTGCCCCATCCTGACCTCCCTGACATGTAGAGTGAATGTAAGGCCGCGGTCGAGGAGGATTCCGAGGTATTTGGCTGTGCGGACCCAGGGATCCGCCTCCGCTGCAACCTCAGGGACCTCTCCGGTCGCCAGCGGCGGACTTTAACCAGCAGTAGAGCGGAGCTCTCTACTTTCTTGAATTTGTACAATAGCCCCTGATGCCACGTGGTGGCGAAGGCCTTTTTCACGTCCAAGAGTACCGCGACTGTTTTGAAGTTGGCCTGGAAGCCCAGGACAGCCTTCTCGGCCAGTTGCAAGGTTGTGGAATGTCCAGTATTAAAACCAAAGTGATGATCCGGGAGGAGTCTCTCTTCAAGGAGAGGGGTAAGGCGGGGTAGAAGTAACCACTCTAATACTTTCGAGACGATCGGGAGTAAGCTAATAGATCTGTAGCTTGACGGGAAGACTGGGTCCTTGCCGGGTTTCAGAATGCATACCATCCTCGCCTCCTTCCAACACGTTGGAAAGTGGCGGAGGTGTAGGCATGCATTGTAAATCCACGTCAGATGGATTGCGGCCTTTCGGGGTAGGCGCTGGAGCATAGACGCCGTGACGCCGTCATGTCCAGGGGCTTTGCTGGGTTTTAGGTTTTTGAGTTGGGAGGCCACCTTTTTCGGGGTGACTATGAATGCGGATCTCTTCGTGGGGCGGCGGAGGCTCCTCGTAGAGATAGTCCACCGTCGCTTCCACGAGTTCAGTAAAGTCCTCGTCGTGGAGGTCTTCGCGGGGTTCGAATTGGGACTCCAGATAGTCTGCGAAATCCGTTGCTTTGTCCTGGGGCTCAAAGGAGAGTCTCCCACGGGTGCCATGGATGGGATGCTGGAATTGACTTGTTTTACCTGAGGGACTGGACGATCCTCCAGGGTTGCTTCTCTTCCAGGTTTACATTTGCCATTGTATGTTCCCAGGACGCTTTGAGGTGCGCGCGAAGCAGGCGCCTTGCCAGGGATTTGAATCTCTGGTACACTGCTTGGATCCTGGGACGGGGACGGCGGAAGCGCTGCCATAGCTTCCGAACAGTAGCCTTGACTTTTAGCAGCTGTCGGAGTTCATTAGGTATGGCTCTCGGGTTGGGTTTGTCAAATGGTATGCGGTAGGTGTGCGCGTGTACCACATTCAGGATTTGTTGGGAGAAAGCCGTGGCTGCCGCTTCCAGGTCGTCAATAGAATCGATGCGAGGTCGCGGGTCCACGGTTTGCTTTATGTCTAGGACGGCTGCATCCCAGTCGATCTCATTTAACCAGTCTGGCGTTACTAGAGCAGAAACGGCATCGGTTGTATTCACCAGGACGGGCTTGTGGTCGGAATCCAACTCGTTAACCGCCGAGAGGTCTAGATGAAATGGAATGTTCTTCTGATTATGATATCAGGAATATCCGGTCTGCCGCAAGCCGGATGACACGTAGGCCTTCTCGGTTCGTGCGCGACGAGGCTGGCGTTACCGCTGATGAAGCGGTAGAGCCCGCGGCCCCGGCGGTTGTTGGTGCGGCTATGAGATTCTGGATGCATACCACTGGGTGAAGGTTCATTAGGGTGGTGTAGTCCGCTTCGTGGAAGCGGTGGTTGGTAGTGTCATAAGCAGCTATCGGTAGCGTGTCGAGCCCGCCAACGGCAAGTCGAATTGCACAGGCCTCCACGTGCTATAGCGCTGGGAGTTGGAAAAGAGTATGGGTAATATGGTTCTTTATGAATATAGCTGTACCGCCACCCTGTCGGTCGATGGGTGACGTAACTTGGCAACGAGAAGTCAGTAACTGCATCCAGATGGGTTTTGCAGACCATCAGAATATCAATTCCGTAGGATTGTACAAACTCAAGGACACCTCTGCGTTGGCCCCGGATACCGTTCGTGTTCCAGTACGCGAATCGCAATGGCCTCCGAACGAGTCTAGAGGCCATTACTTTGCGGAACCCGGGTACAACTGCTCCAACGTTTGCAGGAACAGGGTGTGCTTCTGGAGGGGGGAAAGGCGGGGGTCACTGTATTGCAACTTCAAATTGCGTAACACAGGCAGGACTTTATTTAAGAGGTCACTAAACCACACTGCTTCCACGGTCGAGTGGTCAGCGAGCTCATTTCTTGACCAGGGACTTCGCTTCGAGATGCCGAAGAGGAAACACCAACGCAGACCAGCAGCCACCGCCTCTCCGGCATCCGCCGGTAGGAAGTGCTCGCCTGCATCTCCGCCACCTGCCGTTACACTAGTTAGGGTGGGGCTACAGGACCGATCAGACCTGGAGGCTGCCTTGGCGTCAGGGTTGCCCTTATTAGGGCGACTTCAGCACGTTGAGGCAAGCAGACAGGAAATACACCGGCCCTGCCGTCGCTCCAAGAAGCCTGCTCTTCGCCGCCGAAGTGCCACTACTGTGGCACCAACGCATTCACTTCGGAGTGCACTGGGCACGACCTCCGCCGCCGTCGCCGCCGCTTCTGTGCCACCTCGGCGGCGGAACGGCAAGCTAGAAGGGGGTCAAGAGCCCACTGCGTTGCCGCTGGGGGGAGTGCTACCGTGGCTCCTGCTCAGTGTTGCTGTTGCCTCTGTCGCATCTCTCTCTCTCTCTCTCTCTCTCTCTCTCGAGAGAGAGAGAGAGAGAGAGAATGTGGCCGCGTGCGAGTTGAAATACTGTGAATGGCCTACCTAATAAACTCTATATACCTTGGCTGGTGCTAGCCGACCGGTGTTGGTAAATCTGCCGCTTGGGCTTTCCAAATACGTGCAAAAAGGGCATATAGCCCCTTGCCGTGCTGCGTGACTGCTAGGGTGCGTTATAAGACAAATCACACGCATCACAGCCACTACACACGCAACTTATTGTTTATAGGTGCTAAAATAATGCAGCAAAAGTTACATCACCACTGAGTTTTTGGTTTGTTCAGTTGCAGCTGTAAAACCGCACTGGGGAACATACACTCAACCCAACACATGTGGATTCGGTTAAAAGAATTAAATTACCGCAAGGGGAAAAAAAAAAAAAAAAAAAAAAAAAAAAAAAAAAAAAAAAAAAAAGCAAAAACTGAGAGCTCGCGTAGCAAGGCTGCTCTCGTCTGTAGCAACACTCACTCTGTACGTACGATAATGTTAGATCTTAGGTGTTTCTTTACGGGGCGACCCATCATCCTTTGAGGCTACATGCTGTTAAGCTAACCACGCAGAACATGCGATAGTGTTCGGGTTCCGCTGAGCACCCCGGTTAGTATGACGGACGGGCGTGGATTTTCTGCGTAACTGCGCGCACAGAGTACTAGCTGTGATGGGAACTATACAAAATCTGATCAATATCCAGGTAATGTTGAGTAAGTTACAGGTTAAGGTGTTGTAGGTTGGACTTGAGTGGATGTGATAAATGGCATGCATGCCGTTAAGGTTTCGTATTAGAGCTATTGTAAGCATTTGGACGAACTGAGACAATGCAGAGCATGCAATGAAGTTTCGCAATGTCAAGATGGAGGTGGCTGTTGGTTTTTTTTTTTTTTTTTTTTCATCAGAATTGCTTTTACCTGAGCCAGTCGCTGTTTATATGATACATGTGAGTTCCTGTGCAATTGCGGATTATGTTGCGGTACATGTAGTGCCGGCTATCTGGCGGTTTTGTTGGCTACAGCACTGTCTGGCGTGTAGTGCTGTAAGGCCTATCAGGACTGCACCTGAGGAGAATAACTTTTAATTTACGTTCAGTATGTTGCAGAGGTGCACTGTTATATCTATGGCGGTGGTTGAATTGGAGATACGTGTATCAAATAGATCTGGTGGTCTCATATTTGCTATTGTCGACTTCGTAAGAATCTAACTGTTGGACTAGAGGATTGTGATGTTCCGAGATTTTTTTAAAGAGATAGGAGGCAAGCTTCTTGTTGAATTCTTCTTTGGTGTGCATTTTAATCATCGTGGAGGTTGTCTGCGGGAGCAAATTTCGGGACTTTTGCCTGAATTCGTAGTATTTTATTTTGGAAGCTTTGAAGCACTTGCATGTGTATGTGAGAATGGGTCGGATCAGAATTTTATGGACAGTGAGTACGAGTGAGGGGTTGAGTGCACAATGCAGGTTATAAGCTGGTACAGTTTCGAAGTTGTGCTTGGGCCTTGTGTTGCCTGTTATCGATCGCGGCTTCCATGTGAGATCTTGGTCCATGGTGACCTGGTTGGACCAAGTGATGTCTTCACCGAATAATCGCAAGCGACTGCATTACATGTTAGGAAAAATTATGGTTTTTGCATTTCGTGACTTGTGTCTTCCTGTTGTTGAATTTTATGCGCCACTTCTCAAGCCAGGGCAGGAGAGCGGTCAAGACATGTTGGAGGCGGTTTCGTAGAAGGTTAAGTTTACCTGATTTTTCTGTTAGGGAGGTGTCGTCGGTAGAGGTATAGGTCCGTGTTGAGTGTTAGGGGGATGTTAATGTAGATGTTGAATAGGACTGGTCCCAGCAGGCTGCCCTGAGGTACTTCCGCCATCATTGGTTGTAAGCTTGACGTCGCCGAGTATACTGCAGAGACGAAGTGCCTGTTGCGCAGGTAGTTTGCGGTCACTTTGATCAAGGTATCTGGCACAAGGTAATTTTGAAGTTTGGGTAGTAAGTCTTCGTGCCAGACCCGATCAAAAGCGTTCTCGATGTCCAGGAGAACCGCGCCTGTGGATTTATTGGTATTGAAGCCGTGAGTGATGTGCTTTGTTTTTCTGAGAAGTTGAAGAATTGAGAGTGCTTAGCGCGGAAGCCGATATGTTTGACAACAAATGCGACGAGCCGATTTAGGACTATTTTCTCAAGAATCTTGCTGAGAGTTTTCAGCAGGCTAATTGGGCGATATTTCTGGGAGTGGGAATGAGTTTTCTTTTTATTCGGGGAGTGGAGTATTTTTGCAGTTTTCCACGCGTTGGGAAATAAGCCTTCGCGAGAGAGTAGATGAAAATTTCAGGTATCCGGTCCAGTGCCGGGTCCGGGAGATGCTTGAGTATTATGATAAGTATACGGTCCAGGCCCGGGACCTTGCGATTCGGGAGGTGGCGGATCCATTTGATCTTGGATCTGCAGGATTTTCGTAGTTGTGCGTGCGGTACGATGTGCATTTCAAGCGTATGATTCTCTATGTCCTGGATGAACTACGCATCCGATGGTACCATATTGAGGGTGGTCGTGTTTTTTAAAGTGTCAGCCAACATTTTTGCATCAGCCCATTGGTTTTGTATGTGCTCGGTCGTGTTCCGTTGAAAGAGGCCTTGAAGTTCAAGGTCCGTAGGCTACCTAATTTGCTTCCTTCTGCGGCGAGCGCTGTTTCTCTGGGTGGTAAGAGTTTGCAGGTCTGGAGGGAGACTGGTGTCTTTTTGAACTGACATTGTCAATGGCACTGCTAACTTGGTGGCGTATTGGATTTTTCGTTCTAGAGTTATTACCTCGTGGTTTAGGATGTCCTTGGAGGTAATTGGTCCACGTGAGAGTTCGGCAGAATATACTGTCGCGAACTGCTGTCAGTTGGCCTTGCAGTAATTTCGTCGGGGCGGGAGTCGCCTCGGTGCAAAATAAAAATCAAGGTTTCGTCATAGTGTGAAACCTCGGCCTCCATGAGCTATAAACCAGGCTGCTTCTGCTCTTTATCTGATATTCGCTTACATTTGTCGAATATGATTATTTTATATTCTGGAGATGAGATGGTAGGCAAGTTTGTAGTTTTTTTATACTGTTCTCTTATCCTTTCATCCTACAGTCATTTACTTAAGATTATTTAGATCGGGTTACTTAACATAACTTAAGCATAGTATGAATCTAATATAAGAATTTGGTGCACGTTTACAACGTATTAATAAAGTATTCACTTTCCATTATCGGGTTTGCAGCTCCAGTATTGAATTACTGTTAGCCGCGTGATTTAGCCACTTCCAGAGTCTACGGTTTCGAACTACTTCCCATATATGTATGTTTTGCAGATAGGAAATGGCACCAGTAGTCGTAAGCTTTCACGGCCGGAGTCCAAAGTATAACTAGAAGATTTTTCCGGGCTGAGAAGCCGTGGTCTGCTGGATTTTTCAGGTCTAGATGTTTCGTTCACGACTGCGGTGAACATCTTCAGTAGCGTGGTATGTCTTTTCGGTGAAGGTTTGGTCGCAACTGACTCGTTGGTTAACTAAACTAACTACTGGGATTTTAGGCATTTCTGCCAAAGAGTTTATCTCACCCTGGGCTTATTTCGCCCTATGGGTGCTTCAGGGGTGTACCTTCTTCAGCCGCGGATTGTTCTTTATTTATTTTGGGCGGGGGCAGGCTCTTTTTTTTTTTTTTTTTTTTTTTTTTTTTCTCCCTTTCCTTTTGATTTATAAACATGTTTGCATTGTTTTCAATTCAGTCATGAATATAAGTTGTTAGCATATAGTGTTTGTTATTTTCATAGAAATTGTCACTAACATATGTCATCTTAATTTAACAGAATACATGTTGGTTGTGATTTAACATGATACAGTTGTATACTATTTACCCTATAGTTCTAATTGCTTATGCTCCGAGGTGTCGGATTTGTCTGGTATGTTGGATGTCATAGTCCCTCTACGTTTCTAGAAGCGTTCTTAGGTGTTCCTCTATTGCCGCATCTTCCTCTCGCTTGGTGGCGTCGTGCAGCTGGATGAGTTAGACGATCGGGGGGGGGGGGCTGGTGTCACTGTTTTCTTGAAAGTTGCTGCGTTACGGATGAGTTCTTGTCTGTGAGGTCTCTCTGCCGCGTTTGTTATGAAATTCAGCATCTGGCGTTTGATGTGGTCGCCTATGGGCGTTGTGTTGGTCGTGTCGTAAATTTCTGATGTTTTGTACCGCTGTGGAAGTTTATTTGCTATTCTCAGACATTTTCTTTCTACTTGGTGTATCCTGTTACGCATGGATGGGGACGTGAGTGGTATTGTGGCTATTGCTGCATATGTAAAATAAGGACGGTCTTGTACAGTTGATTAAGTATATCTGTAGACAGTCCGATTTTTCCTATTTTTGATAAATACCCCAGCGTGGAAATGGCTATCTTTGTGTCTTGTATTTTCTTTTTGATATAGGCTGTCATACATAGGTTGGATCTTAATGTTATCCCCAGGTTGGTCACGGTGGTTGTCATTCGGATTTCTTTCTTGTACGGGATTGTTGACTCTCGGTTTTTCCGCTTCAGTGACTTGCTGAACACTATCACTTGTGTTTTTCCGTGTTAACCGCCAGTCTCCATTTAGACGTCCATCGGTGTAAGTTAAGTTGACGATTTAGCCTCGGTTTTGGGTGCACTGCAAAAGTATGCGGTATCGTCCGCATACTGGGCCAGGGTGATGCTTGGGTGGATTGGCTGAGGGGTGTCGTGTGTGAACAGAATGTACAGCAGTCCTGAGAATGCGCTCCCCTGCGGTGTTCCTGCTTGTAGAGTAAGTGGAGCGCTGAGTGTGTTGTTGATCTTGATTCTGGCAGTTCTACTGTGGAGGAAGCTGACCACCCATTTTAACATCCGTAGCGGGATATCCATACAGTAGGCCATCCGTCCAGCACCGGTCGAATGCGGCCTGCATGTAAAGGAAAGCTCCTATGGTCGTAAATCCTTCGTTTAGTTTGTTTTGAATCAGAGATGGTACTCGTATCTGCTGGTCTTGGATGGTAACTGTCCTGAAACCGGCTTGGGTGTCAGGTATGAACTTGTTTTCTTCAATGTACGATTGCAATCGCTTTACTATTATCTTCTCTAAGACTTTTGAGAGTTGCCGTTAAGGAGATAGGTCTGTAGTTTCCGTGTTTGGTGTTGTCCTTTCTTGGTTTCTCCAGCAGTATCATATGTGCCTCTTTCCAGATCTGCGGGTGGTGTCCATGTCGAAGTATCAGATTATAGAGCTGCGTTATCTTCATCTCCTGCGGTACTTTTTTCAGCATCTGATACGTTATAGTTGTTGGGCCTGGTGCTGAGTGTCCAAGATGTCTCACTATCTCGAATTAAATCCTTGCGGAGTAATGGTTTTTCTAAGCTGCTGCCCTGTTCAAGTCGTGGTGCTTGAAGTTTTGGCCGTTAGAGGTCAGCATGGGTTGTTATGTGTCTTTTTGCGGTTTTACGGTGGGTCTTGCTGAACTTCGGGTCCTCAGCCGTTTGGAAAACTGGAGTAGTGATAGTGGAAAATGTTTAATTTGTCCTCGGTTAAGTTCACTGGTTTTTTGTTGACTCGAAGGGGGTAGGAGAATGGTCTTTTCCGGCGAATGGCCTTGATGAACCTCTAAAACTTTTTTGGTTCTGCTGTTCTTGCCGCCGTTGTGTGTGCTATAGTGTTTCTCCACATTGTGTTGTGCTCTTGAATTTTCTTCACTTCGTTCCGCAGGTGGTTCAAAATTTGCTTGTCGAGCTCGTCGTGGGACTATATATCTCCGATGTGCGTGCCGCTTCTGTTTTATTAGCTGGATGATGTGCTTTGGCAGGGGCCGGCTGTTATTGTTGAAGTTCTGGACCTTCCTGGGGATTGTGGCGTCCCTGGCCTGTGTGATTTCCCTGGATATTTCCTTTGCAAGGTTGTCTATTTCATGTAAATTGGCGATCTGAAGCTCTCTGGACGGTTTCATGTGCTGGCGTATATGATCGGTGTACAGCATCCAGTCTGCGTGGGTGTAATCGTATACTTCGGTTTTGTTGATTGTCTCGGTGCTCCATTTGTTGGTGGCGATTGTAATTGAGATAGGGAGATGGTCAGAGCTGATTGGTGCTTCTATTGCGGTGTGTATTATTTTGTTCACTAAGTCTGGGGTTACCAAAATTTTGTCGGGTGGCGTAGGTTGCTCTCGGTTTTTCCAGCCAAGTCGCGTCGCTCCGGGTAGAAATATGTTACTCGGTGGTACTTAGTTCAGCAAGACTCGCAGTAGCTTCACATTGGCGTTCGTTATCTCGTCTAGTAGCCCAGTGTGGTTAGCGTTAAGGTCCTTTGCGATGATTAGGTTTTTGTAGTTCCGGTGCATGACCGTCAGAATGTTTGTGTTCAGCTCTCCGCTGGAGTAAATAATAGCCACATGCATTATGAATTTTCAGATGGTTATTTTCACCACCAGCGCCTCTTCATGTTTGTACGTTGGCGGTAAGGCAATAACTTCCGGGTTCAGCTCTGGGCGCACTAGGATTGCCACTCCGGGGGTTTGCGGCCGGTCCTTCCGGTATCAGGTGAACGGTCGAAGCTCGAACTTTCGGTACGGTTTCAGCTTTGTCTCATTTATTGTCAGTATATCTGGTTTGAGGAGGTTGATGTGTTCTTGATTGGATAATGTAGTCTGGCAAACTTCATTGTAATCTAAACTATGGTGTAGTCTTCTCGTCCCTACATCTCAACAAAAGGGCCAGAGAGCTAAGTAGTTAATTCTTCTTTTCATGAAGATCTTTGGACTAAAGCTCTGAAAAACGTATTTATATACTTAAACATAAATACATGAACTCTCAAATATATACACATATGTACACATACACGACATAGAAACTTGAGTCAATACTTTGTATACATTCCTTTTTTTAAAATTAAGTTTTTTATTTGATAATTCACTAAGGCATACCTTCAATCAATGTTTCACACTTCTTTGTAATATCCAAATCGCAGTGTAAGGTATTAACTTTATAAGTACCTCAATAAGTTGAGTTTTAGTTGTAATGTGGTTTTCTTTACTTTCTTCTTCACAATGGACCACAAATTCTCAATGGGGCTCATGTCAGGACTAGTTCCTGGCATGAAAGTAATGAAAGATGTAAATTACATAAGTATTGTGTTATTTTATTGTCTTTATTGCACTGTGTACCATCGTGCATAAAGATACCTAGATCATCTCCTAATCAATCCCTTAACTGAGTTAAAGGTCAAGTTTGAAGAACTTGTAAGTACTTATCTTGCTTCATAGTACCCTCAACAATGTCCAATCTTCCAGTACCATTGACAGACATAACGCACCTGACTTTTTAGGATGTTTCACAGTTGGTTCCACACACTGAGGATGAAACACTTCTTCAGGTGACTTCTGGAAACATACCGACTGCTTTCATCCTAAAACTCCATGGCACAACAATCCACAAGGTACCAAGGCCTAGAGCCTCTTTCTTACCATACCTCGTGTGACTTTGTTTTTCTTCTTGGTCTTCGAGCTTTCAAACCGCCACTGAACAGGGTTCTTCTGATACTTGTTGCTGATGCTTCTATGTCTGTAGCTACTAAACTATTCCTCAGGTCTCTACTAGTGGCTTATTGGTTTCTGCATGCTTAAGCTATATCTCTAGGCCCGAATTGCTTTTTCTACCACATTTCCTGCTTCACTGTGTCTGATACGAGGTACGACCAGAAAGTAAGTTCCGTTTGGTAATCAAATTAAATTGTATACAGATACAGAATAATTATTTATTGCACAAAATTCTAAACTCTTAAACTACTTTTCCAAATAACTGCCGAAATTTTGCAGGCATTTGTCATAGCGTGGCACAAGTTTTTGTATGCCTTCTTCATAGAAGTTTGCCGCCTGTGTCTTCAAAAAGTTGGAAAAATTTTCTTTCAGCTCTTCGTCATTGTTGAAGTGTTGACCGCCAAGGAAAGACTTGTGATGTAAGAACAGATGAAAGTCGCTAGGAGCGAGGTCAGGGCTATACGGAGGATGGTCAAACACGTCCCAGCCAAATTCCTGTAGGAGGTTTTTCGTCACATTTGCCGTGTGTGGTCGTGCGTTGTCGTTAAGAAAAACAACACCTTTTGACAGCAATCCTCGGCGCTTATTCTGTATTGCGCGGCGCAATTTCATAAGTGTCTCGCAATAAACATCTGCTTTGATTGTTTGACTACGTAAGATGCCTTTCCAGTCCCAGAACACTGTGCACATCATTTATCGAGGTGTCAAGATTTGTTTCGGCTTAACCTTTGCTGGGGATGAAGTGTGCCTCAGTTCCATTGATTGCCGCGTACTTTCAGGGGTGTCGTAAGAATCCCAACTCCTGCGACTATCTGTGTCAGAAATTCTTCGCCGTCTTCATCATAACGGGTTAAAAACTGAAGTGCACTACCCATCCGTTTTGTTTTGTGTTGCTCAGTAAGAATCTTTGGTACCCAGCGTGAGCAAAGTTTACGAAATTTCAGTTTTTCGGTAACAATTTCATGAATTAGTGATCGTGAGCTTGGGGGAAATTCCATGGTGAGAGCACTAATTGTAAACTTGCGGTTTTCCTGGATCTTGTCATCAATCGCGTGAACCAGTTCTTTTGTAATCAAAGATGGATGCCCACTTCGTTATTCACCGTGCACTTCACTACGCCCTTCATTGAGCTGTCGGACCCATCTTCTCACCATTGAATCACTCATCGCATTTTGTCCGTAAACTTCGAACATTTTCCGATACATTTCAATTGGTTTCTCTTTCCTAGCATTCAGAAAACGAATCACAGATCTGGTTTCACAAGCGGCGGGATTTGGCCTCAGGATCATTGGCCCGCTCCACTACTACGAGGAAGAGGGGGAGGGGATTTTTGGGGCCTTGCCTATCTGGAGCGGACCTGGTGAGTTGCTTCACCAGTCTTGGTGTAATGCCCTGGCGGGTGATGTCTGTCGCGATGTCCTCCACCGAGGTGTCTATCCTCGTCTTTGGAGAGACCGGAAGAGGGCTGCTCATGGTCTACCATCATGGAGGATGAGTGCTATGACATGACCGAAGTCCTGCCGCTGTGGTGAGAAATATCTGTGCGGACACTGGCACAGTCGTCGTTGGATTCAGATTTCTGGTTTTGGCCTATGCGTGAATCTGGTTGGCGCGGGAGACCCTAGTGGTTTGCTAGACTAGTCCAGACATCTGATATTGCCCTTACCGCCTTGGCGTTCTTGGCTAGATCTTCTCTTCTTACTCTTTAACATTAGAAGGGTTGCTGCACCAGTGCTGGTGCTGGCAACGGCCGTAGCATCATCATGGGCTTTGGGCTATGTCTTTGGAAGAAGGTTTGGATTTAGGCATGTGTATAGTATAATACAAATACTGCTCTGCACCCTAGGGTGCAGTGCACAAAAACACCTTGGTTTGCCCTCACCGGCAGGCAGCCGGGGCTTAGAAGCAGGTCGAAACAGAGGACCGGACGCTTATAAAGCGCGCCTTACCCGACCTAAAAGGTCAGGTGGCTGTGGCCTTGTTCGGCTCCCCGCTGCCAGTGTACTTCCGATGTGCTGAAAGTTGTGGCGGGTATTGTTTCGGGGCTTTGGAGTTGAATAAGGTAATGGGTTAGATCGCCGGCTAGCTAAGGAACTGCATGATAATCTCTGGGTGTGTGGGAGAAACCTAAATAAAACTCTGCTACTGGTTTCTTAGTGCTCCTTACTTTCCCGCACGTAATGCTTCATTTTTCCCCTGGCCGTCCAAAGTGCAAGAACTCATTAGCCTCCCCAAAACAAACCCAATCAAATTATTTTAGCTGTTTCGCATTCCCTTCGCGGCAATCTCCCTCTAAATTCCCTTTCCCTGTGAACAAACTTTTTCACATCGCGGACTTATTAGTGTCGATGTGTATCTCGTCTTTCCCGAGTCTAGACAAGAGTGTATTCTAGGATTTGCAATCTGTTACTTTCACTGATTTTACTGGCAGAAACTGTGTTGCATTTTGATATTTAACGCGTGTTAATTGGGTCTCATGTTTGTAGACGCCACGCTATGTCCTTACTGCTATTAACATTTTAACGCGCCTGATTACACTTTGTGTGTGGTGGAGCGAGAATTTTGTTTGAGGGTTTTTCCTTCATTGTTCATGGCTGAGTTTCTGCATATCAGCTCCTTTTGTTCGCTAGCTTGCCTTACCCCTTTTCTTTCTTTCTGGACTCTCAATCTTTCGTGTTTCAAGCAATTTTATTTCATGTTTCTTTTCCATTTTAATATAGCAAGGCGTGTTGAAGTAGTTTTGATTCTATTTAAATTGTGATTGTATTCTATTTATTACTTTATTTCTTTTAAACACTGTTTATTCGCGTTATTTTTCTTCCTTATTTATTTAATTTGTTATATTTCATTCATTTTTTCTCATGTTTTTTTACGTTACTCTTGTCTAGTTTTATCACTTCAAAGTACAGCCGTTCTTTATAGTGATTGGTCGGTTCACTTGAAGCTGCCCAATAGGGTCGCTTCCAGAAGTGGTGGCCGACCAATCAGGGCCCTCGGTGTGTAGATGCGAACGCTTCTCTGGTTGCTGGTAGATCCAGATGAAATGCAGGCTTCTACTTTTAGAGCTAATAAGCGCCAATGAGTGTCTCTGAGAAGAGCTGTATTTCGTGGAGCTGCCGCTGTTTCACGAAGTTTCAGCTGGCTCTCCACCCCTTCATCGATTCTTTATGTTGCAGGTTTTTATTAAGCAAAGATACCCCCTTGGCTGTTACATAGATTCAGCTGTTAGGGTAAAACTTAATATTTTTAAAAATCATGTCTAAATACATACAGGTTGCGGGAGCCCATACAAACAGGCTGCCGCCTCCAAGAGAAACGGCCCCAGAGTAAAACGCATGTATCAGTGAAGCACAAACAGTAATGGAAATAAAACCAGTCTCATCTGCAGCTATCAGTACATGGTAGAGTCAATGCCGAGGCGAAGACGAAAAATAAAAAATTAAAGCACACAAATCGCACTTGCACTACACAGACACGTAAGCACAGGTAGCCCGGAGGGCGGAGACAAATCTCTGATGGGGGAGATTAAAATAGCCTAACTCCTCGGTGCTTACGGTGTCGAGGTTCGTTGGTGTCAATGTTCCGAATCAGAGGGTTGGAATTTTTAAGTATAAATGCCCATAAACGGCGACCTCGAATGTGCAGCATGTCCTCAAATTGCGGCACAGCCAATGCCTCGTGGATAACCCTATTGGGAGTAAGGAGTGGGGCCCGAATAATGCGCCGAAGACAGATTTTGTATGCACTGTAATATGGCCCGGTGTGTGCGTGAGACGGCCACCCAGTCGGCGCATATAGGAGGTATGAGCGGATGAAGGCCTGGAAGAGGATGAGCTTCAACGAAGCGCAAGCTGGCGGCTATGGAAAATCCGGCAGCAACGGTGAAGTCGAGTCCGCAGACGCGTGATGTGAGGGCGCCAGGTCAGTGAACGGTCTAGACTCTAGGGTAACCCAAGGTAGCGTGTTTAGGTGCGACAAGACAGGGGCTAGCCTGCCACAGTGAGGGACAAGGGCGGAAGATGGCGACGGTGGGTAAAAAGCCGTTTTGACATTTGGTGGCATTAACGGCTATTTTCCATAGGGAGAGCCACTCCAAAAATCGAGACATAACGTTGGAGGGCGAGTTGGTCTTAGCGAAGATTGGGACAGTGGTGATGCAATGCAGTATCGTCCACGTACATTAACACGGAGTAGCGCAGCTCCTGGGGAGGGTCTCGTGTTAAGAGGCAGTAAAGGAAAGGGGCCAGTACCGCACCTTGCGGAACCCCTGCATGCACAAGGCGAGGGCGAGATCTAGTGCGCTCAGTGCAGACGCTAAACCAGCGGTCCTGAAGGAATCTGGAGGTGGAAGGTGATAGTGGATTTTATATAAAATGCCCGAGTGCCTACATTTGTCGAAGGCAGCCTCCACATCCAGAAAGAGAGCGAGAGTGCTACTGTCGTTATTAAAGGTGACGTCAACATCATCCACATACTTGAGGTCAGTAGAATGACGGGGGCGAAACCCAAACTGAAAGTCCGGCAGGGAAGTAAGGCATTCAAGGGTTTCCAAGGTGGGAAAGAAGGCTAATCGGCCGGTAGCATGCTGTATCGCGTGCGTTAGGCATGGCTTGGGAAACATAATAACCCATGTTGCCTTCCAGGCGGCGGGGAAATAACCAAAGTGAAGGCAGAAATTAAACAAAAGGGTTGAAAAGACTAGGGCACGACGGGAAAATGTTTTTGACGAAATGTCAATCGGGACCACACACCTTACTCGGGTGAAGGCACCCAATGGCGCAAAGAACCTTTCGTGGGATGAAACGTAGAGCCAGAGGAACATGGGGCTAGAAATCCAGTCCTGGTGCCAAGCCGTAACGGCAATTGCATGTTAAGAATGGATAGTTGGGTTGTCCTGGAAGGCAGCTTCCAGACTAGAGGCAAATAACTCCGCCTTCCCACCCGGGTGTGAAGAGCAACGTACTGCGAGCAGATATGAGTGGAATACCGAAATCCCTTAAGGACTAGGCAGCATCGACACAGACAAGCGGAGTGTCCTTAATGGTTCCGTGAAGGATGTTGGCCAGACGTCGATGGAGAGGCTGGCGAGTCTGTGGCGGAACAGACGACGGCGACAGGCAAGATATTCAACCTCCGGGAAAAGGTGGCGAGCAAAATGGCCCATATGCTTGGTTGACAAGGCGGGAGGAATACTTCTTGATTCGGTCCTTAAGGGCTAAAGCCCGTGAACCTGGGTTGGCTTTTGAGGAAGAGGTTGATGGTACGGGATTGCTCATCTCAAGCATTACCTGTGCGGTGGTACTCGGCCCTCTGTGGGGAACCAGATGGCACCTTAAAAAGACTGACCTGCCGAGGAAGCCGCTGTAGTCGCAGGTGCTGTTGGTGCATCGCGAGCTGCCGGCTGGATTACTGCTGGAGCCTCCGCTGCTGGTGTGTTGGCGGGGACTACCGGCGGGGTTGCCGCTGGAGTCACCGCTGTCGGTGCTGTGGCGGGGGCTGCTGGAGCCTCCGCGACTGGTAGGTGCTGAGCTGCAGGGGGCGTGGCCTCGGGTCTCGCAGAGGTGGGAGCCTCTGATTGGCCCGGCTGGCTGGACACCCGACGAGTCTTCTTTCCTATCTTCTTGGACTTCTTTTTTGAAGAAGTCTGGAGAGGGCCCTCTGCCGAGGGCGTCGAGGCGGCTTCCTCTGTCAGTGTAGGCGGACAAGGTTGGGGGGTTGGGGTCTCCGTCGAGGCAGGAGCTGGCACAGTCTCTGCAGTGACTGCGGGGGCTGCCTCTGCGGCCTACAGCGTTCCCTCAGCGCGGTCGAGTGCTGACGCAAAGGATACCCCAGGGCGCACATTAGCTGGCTCCTGGGGCCTCTACGGCGCCTCAACGAGGCGCTTCTGCACCTTGCAGCCTTTGTAGGTACCCACGTGCGCCTCATCACAGTTCGCGCAGTGGCGAGCTTCATAGGGTTTCGTGCAGTCCCTCAGCAAATGGGCCCCAGCACACCGCAGGCATGCGAGCTTGCGCTCGCGCACACTGCTGGAGTGATTGAAACCCATACACATATGGCACTGCACAGGTCCTTCTTTGCCGTGGTATCTTTCTATACGCACGACGGTGAAGATAAGCCGACGGACAGAGTCTATCGGCTGAACTTTCTGGGCGCGTTCCTTTGGTACCACGACCAGGAATAGAGGCATAGGCACACTCTCAGTACCGTCGGCTGCTGCCACCGTCTTGCTAAAACGTGCCACGGAGGTGGGGGTAGTATGGTACTCATCATGAAGGGCAGCCTTAACATCCTCAGGGGTGCAGTCGGAGTCAAGGCCCTGGATTATCCTACGTCTCACGTAGGGCCGCTGCAGCGAGTAACTAGAAAGGGGTGTTTTCGTCCCGTAACACAGACTTCGCTGCCTCGAAGTCCGTTTCCAAGGAGATATGGAGGTGGACTTTACTCGACTTCCGATGGGCCTAAAAGGGGCCCCTAAGTTTCGTCGCTAGCTTGCTCATCACTACGTGGTTGCGGAAAGCGTCGGCAACTATTGGTGGGATTTTGCGCCCGCCTTGGGATGGGGGTTGATTGCTTCCCTGTGGTGGTGTGGTTTGGGTGGGGGATGAACGGCCGCTTCTGCGGCCCCCTGCATGGACAGTTATCTATGGCCCGTCAGGTTCCACGTCTGTGTCGGAGTCGAGCATATGGATGGTGTAAGGACTGGTAGGGTCTTGACTGGTCGGGTCACTCAACCGCGACCAGCCGGTGAGGCGAAGATGGCTTTCGCCTGTTGCTGCCGCCAGTAGACGTCTTGCTTCGCTTACGCGAACGTTCGGCCGTCTCTGGGGAGGGAGTAGGTTTGCTGATACTGGGCTGTTGCACATCATTACTAGTCAAAGTAGGCGCGGTTGCCCTACGGCTGTCCGCAGAGGACCGGACCTCCTTAGAGGAGGCGCCTGTGCGAGCCATATCGGCTCGAGGAAATTTCAGGCCAACGGCAATCGCCCTTGGCTCTGGTTTTCCGAACCCGCTGTATCAGTTGTTCAGTCGGTCTTGTCAGGTCAGTGAAAAGAAAGTTGACAGTGGAAGAGGAGTAAGAAAGGGGAGTTCCTGCTCTTTATGAAGTGACATCAAGCTTTCTGTAGGGGGCCGCACGCACTCTGGCGGCGAAACGGCATGCTAGAAGAGGGTCAGCCCACTGCGTTGCGGCTGTATATAAACCGAACACCCGCAGGCGTCGGCGCGGCAAGCTAAAGAGGGACGAGTGCCCACTTCGTTGCCGCTGGGGGGGGGATGCTGCCGTGGCTCCTGCCGCTGCTGCTGCCAGGTCCGCCGGTAGATGCGCAGTGTAGATGCTAGCCCTCTCGCGTCTCGAGAGAGAGAGAGAGAGAGAGAGAGAGTGAAAAAAACACGAAGTGCCAGACGCTAGACGCATAGCTGGTTGACCGTGGCATGCCCCGGTCGGTTTTCGATGCCGCAGTACCGAGCCGCATCGCGGCTTTGCCTGCAAAAAGAACGAGGAAAACTGTCTGCTGGCTGTGTGTGTTTTTTATTAGTGGTGTGGCAACACCCGGTGACGATCATCCGAAAGGGATCTGCATCGCCTCCCCTACCTTGCACTCACTACAGGTAAAGGATGGGAGGAAAGCAGTGGTGGTGATGGTGCCAGGTACCGCCTAACGCACCTTTTTTTTTTTACCGTGGAGGGAAAAAATGCATTCCTGCAATCAACCCCGAGCCTAAGTGCAATGGGCTGGGGGATTTGTGGAGCTCCCCGCAGAGTGCGGTATATCCACTAAAATACCCCTCCACGTGTAAGTGTTTCATTCGTGCATAACTATGTTCTACTTCTGCAGGGTGTGCCTGCTGGTCATGGTAGGTAAAGTGTTATTCGACATGCATTAAATTTAGTCTTATAGTAAATGTTTAGAATTGAGACATATATTTGGAATTACGCTTCTGAGCTGTTGCTTCGGGAGATTTCTCCGTCCATCAGTGGTTGCTCAGCCTCTCGTCGCTGGTAGTAGTACCGGACTTTATAGGCCTTCTTCATCTCGTTTACCATGTAGTTGCCAAGGTCGTCTAAGTGATTGACTCCGTATTGCAGCTGCCCGAAATACACTGCCCGCGTCGATCACAGTGGGAGGCCCCTTCCCCCGGTCCGCCTCAGCTATAACTGAGGGCTTAAGGGCTCTGCGACGGGCTGGTACTGAAACATATAAGGAGAGAGAGAATAAATATAGTTGTGTGTTAGGGGTGTTTTAGGGAAGAAGAGAGGTTTTAGAAAAGGACGTTTGTAAGGTATTGTATTTCGTCTGGAGTGGTGTCTTGTGTTATAGTCCTGTCGAAAAGTGATAAAGGTCTCTTGTGTTTGTGTTGTAGTTCCCTAGCTTTTCTATTAAAGGGTTGTGATGTGCATTTAATTTTTGATACCTGTCGTTTTGTATGTATTTTGAGTTCTTCCTGAAGTATGTCAGCTGGAGCTGTGTATAGTTCCTTAGATACTAAGCGTAGACTTTTATTTTGGAATCTTTGTAAGTTTTTGATGTGGTTTACGGCGGCATACCCCCATACTTGGGATACGCAAGTAATTATAGGTCGGATTAATGTTTTGTAAAGTGTGAGTCCCATGTTAAAGCTTAGCTGTGAGCCCATGTTGATGAGCGGGTATAGCCTGCCCAATGTAGCATTGGCTTTTCCACGAGACTGGGTAATATTCTTTTTCCATCTTAGACCCTGATCCATTTTAAGTCCTAGCCAAGTTACCGTATCTGTCCATCCAATATCTTAACCAAATATGGTAAGTGGAGGCAGGCGGTGTCTCGGAAATCTGTGATTGATGCGCTTTGTGAATATGATTGCTTGAGTTTTTGGTGCATTTACTTTGATTCGCCATTTGGTAAGCCAGTCCTCTAGGTTATTAAGGACCATTCAGTTCTTTAATTGCTGTGGCGCATATTTCATTAGTCAGCTCGACCAGGAAAGTGGGCACTGTCTTCCTGGCCCTCTTTGAGTAGAGCTTGGAGCAGTTGTGAATTTGCAAGCAGAGTTTGGTCAGTTCAGCCTTGAGCTCCTCAGGGCCCATGTTGCCATATAGGCCTTTAATGACTGTTTTGCAAGTCCTGTTCTCCGGGAGTGTAGTGATATGGAAGGGGACATGTTTCTCCCTACAATGTTTATAAAGTTGTGGTAGTCTTCTAGGTTGGTGAATTTAAATCTGTGGAAGGCACCTCTCATCTGACTTATATATGTCTTTGGTCTATAAAGACTGTCAAAACTTGATGTCAATGATGCCAGGCTAAGCTGGCCATAGTTTGCCCAAATAGACCTTGGCAAGATCCTGGCGTTCTCTTGTCATGTATTCTAACCTGTTCACGTCTTGTGGTGGTGCGGTGACTCCCGAGGGTGGCGGTTGTTGGTCGCCAAGGTCAGGCTCGGCTGTGCTATCGCACCTCGTTGCCTGTTGAATCCCTTTGGTTAGGCGCTTTTTCCCCTTTGTAAGTGTTTGTTCTCATATTTGATGTGTTGGCAGCATCAGTGTTTGTTACTTGGTCTTCCTTGGACTGATTCCTTGTTTGTTGCATCTTCCCAGAAAAAGTTTCTGGCGGCGTTTGGAAGTGAGCGGCTATTCGTGGCAGTGGTACCTGTGTCCTCATCGGTGATCGATGCCTGATTGGGCGTTGAATCCCTTTGGTTGAGCGGTTTTTCACCTTTGTAGTAGTTGTCGCTCATATTTGATGTGTTGGCAGTATCAGTGTTTAGGTTAATTGGTCTTTCTTGGACAGTTTCTTTGCTTGTTGCATCTTCCCAGAAAAAGTTTCTGGCGGCGCCTGGAATTTAGCGGTTAATGGTGGCAGTGGTGTCTGCGTCCTCATCGGTGATTAGAGCCATGCTTGACTTGAGAGGGGTTAGCCTGTCGGGTCCCGCCGCCTTTGGTGTAGACGCCGGAGTGCGCCTTGGAGTTCACTAGGGCGTATGCCGGAGTGGGTTCTCTGGGGGTCTCCGAAAAAATCGTCGAAGCTCCCGTCGGTCTTGGTCGGAGAAGAAAAGGTCCTGGGAGCCCTCTCTTGGACGCATGTTCCCCTCTAGGCAGTCTGCGAACACATCGGCTTTGGCGTGGGGGTCGCAGGCGAGGACTCGGGTGCCTTTGAGAGGGGAGGTGTATTAGCCTCTACGGTTTTTGAGGATTTTAGCGATTCTCCACACATCGCCTTCCTCGACGCGCAACCGGGTCATCCTCTCCCACGCTTGCACTCGGTGCTCGCGCAGTCGGAGAGAGACCTGACAACGTAGTCGCCGTAGAAGCGCACGATTGTGCGGCATGCCATTTCGCTGGTATAGTCTCCGTGCTGCCATGGTGCGGCGGATGAGAAGGGCGAGGTCCTAAGGGAGGATGTCAGGGTGCAGGGGTGCCGGGGATTCCACAGTTAATTTTCGGGCAGTTCGTGTCACAATGGAGGTGAAGGATGAGACCGCGACCTCCTTCGGGGGTTTGGAGGAATGGAAGTGCCGAGGCAGTTTCTAACGCCGTCCCAATCTACCACCCAGTTTTTAACCGTGATGTGGCTGGCAACCCGGGTGTAAATCTCTGCAACACCGGGTTATGGTCGGAATGTAGTGCGTTGATTGTGGTGAGTGAGATGAAATGAGAGATGTTTAGTGATCGCGAAGTCGATGACTGGCCAGTCCTCCACCTCGCGGATGTTGTGTGGGTTGCCAGGGACCCTGCACTTGAGGCTGTGGGTCCGCGTTAATCAAGCGAGCTATTGCGTTGCCTCGGGCGTCTGCCCGTCGACCGCAGTGCCAGCGAGGTAGCTTGGCAATGAAGTCTCCGGCCAGTATAGCACTGGGATGTAGGTCTAGGATGGATTGATAGCTTTTGGATAAGAACTGCCCTCTGGGAGGGTGGTTCACGGAGATATTAAAGGATCGCGGTGCCACCACCAGGGCGGCCCTGACGATCCGTCCTGTGACAGACGTAGCCTGGTAGGCGGAAGCGGAAGTTTGGTCGGAGATGTTTCACAGACTAGAATGATACCCAGAGCTTGACTTCTGGCAAAATGTAGGAACTCTCCTCCCTGACCAGAGAGTCCACACGCGTTCCAGAACGCGAATCTAAATTAGGTGCTACACCTAGTTTGATCCGCCATTCCGGACGATGCTGGTCAGTAGGGCGAACCCCTCCATGACAAGCATTTTGCCAGCCAGGTCGTCAGCAGAGGAAGCGGTCAATGACCACACAGATCTGTCTTCCGTGGGTCTGCAACAGCCACTTCAGTATCTCCGCGAGCTCGAAGCCGGAGGTAAGGAAGTAAGTTTGGGTGTTGGTGAGGGCGGAAGTTGGGTTTGGAATTGAGGATGAGGGCTCGGCCCGAGCGGTGGGGTCGGTCCCTGGCGGCCGGCTCCTCCCAGCCACACCGTTGGGGCGCAATTTCCTGGCGCCCTTCCGGAGTCGCCGAAGCAGTTTCCGGCCTCCTGGGGGGCCCACGCTCTCTCGGTGCCTGAGAGGTGTTGGTGTGGGTGGCTGGGACTGTCGTACGTGGTCGTGAATCAGTTCGTGTGGACATCCTCGGGTCACGCGAAGATGGTCGTACTGCTGTAGCTGTGCCGGGGGAGCGGCCTGATCTTTGAGCTGGTGGGTCCTGTTGCTGTGGCAGCAGCGGGTGCTAGGTGCTGATGCTGCTTGGCAGCGGCGGGTGCTTGCTGCTGAGGTGCAGGATTAGAATGTGCTGTTTGTTCCTTCCTCTGAGCTGGTTGTGGGCGTCTAGACGCAATTATTGCCTTCCTCTTACTGCACCCACCGTAACGAGCCACGTGTTTCCCCCCGCAGTTTGCACAAGTGGGCGCATCAGTGATTGCCTTGAGCAGACCTCCTTGGTGTGGGGCTGTCCGCAGCGAAGGCAACGGAGATTCCTAAAACCGAAGTGGCTGGAGTGGTTAAACCGCAGACACCTGCGACATTGGGGGGGGGGGAGACCGCCAAAGCCCATGGACTGCTCTACTTTTACCCGGAGGTAACAGAGGGTGGTGACACCGTCTTTCTTTGCCTCCGGGTCGTTGGTACGATTCTCTATGAGGAAGAGGGGATGGAGATCCTGGCTGCTTGGCCATTTAGAGCAACCTCGGTGAGTTGTTTCACAACTCGGGGGTGGATGCCCGGGCGGCGGTCTTCTTCAATCTCACTCACCGATGCGTCCATTGGAAGTCCCCGAATGTCCTTCGTCTGATCAAGGCCAAAGGCATAGTGGGGGAATTCTTCCCCAGGATTATTAGGAGGCGCTAATAATCGTGTGCTTTCGCCTGGAAAACAGCGGCTCTTCCGCTTCGTCACCGAGCACAACCCTACGAGCGGTGACGACCTGCTTAAGGAAGCCTTTCACTCCCCGGAAGTCCACAATGATTGGCGGAAGGTAGCGCCTGCTCGGCCCCTGCTGACTGGAGGGCGCGCCCTCCGTGTTCAGGGTGGGGGCCTGCTCTTGCCTCCCACGATTGTGCCGAACTTGCTGCCATCCAGCCTCGTCCTCCCCCTCTGTAGAGATGTCGGACGAACTGGCTTCTTCGGCATCCATGGTGGAGTGGTCCATGACCTCGATCATGGCAGTTGGAGATACGTTTGCGGCATTTCTTTCGCCGCTGGGACGCGCCTGGGCGGATGTTAGATAACCTATCTCGGGAAATATCGCGTGAAGTGTCCTGATTGGTTGAGTTACTATCTGTTGCCAGACGTTTGTTCTGACCATCATCGCCCTGCGGGCTTAATGGGCGAAAACGCTTTGTTTTCTGAGCAGGCCGAGTCGAGCTCGAGCCTGTTACGGGAGCAGCACCAGAGGTGGTGCTTGGGGTAGTTGCATCCATTTGCACAGGTTGGGGCCTGTTGTTTGGATGGGGGCGGTGGGTGGTGGAAGGTATGGAGTGTAGGTACAATTCGCTGCTCCCTCGGGTTGAAACCGCTGAAAGCTGTTTTACCTGTGCGATATTGAAAGGAAAAAGATTTTGTTCACAAGCTTTTGTGTCTGTCCGCCGGACGGTGTTAAAATTCCTCCGCATCCTTGGCCTGAGCGCAGCCGGTCTCTTGGGCGGTCACCCACCCAAGTGGTGACCACGCTCAATGCTGCTTAACTCGACGTGCCGCTTGTGTGTTCACCGAGTTAAGCAGGCCAGGTGGGAGGAAAGTATAAGATTATGGAATTTGGGAGGGGTGTGAGGTCCCAGATAAATCAGGGCGGGGCAGGGTTACAAGCGGCTAATCTCCCAGCCGGCTGCGAAACCTCGGGACTGTTTGGGTTAAGGGATGGCAGTCTCTCAGGTTAGAGGTCCGAGAGCGTCCCTTTGCAGGGGGTAGGATTTTCTCCTTGGCGCTCTATGGTCGTAGTCGCCTAAAGTGGGCACGAGAGGGTTGGGGTGAAAGGGTATTTTATCATAGAACGTGCGGGCTCAATCCCTCACGACATCGATGATATACGGGATTCCGGAGTAGGTAAGTATATTGTGAGATGGGAATCTGCGCCCAGTATCCTAGATCATCCTTAATCCCCTGTTCTGAACGCACTGAAGTCTGCAGATTGTGGATGGTGCCGCTGACCCCCAGACCTCGCAGTCGCACAGGATCAGGGGAGAATGATCGCCTGGTACAGGCGCAGTTTCAGGTTTTTAGGCATGGCGGATTTCAAAACCGGGTTCAACTGTTTGAGGGCGGCGTGGCCTAGCTTCACCTTGCCCCTTACATGTGGCGCGAAAGTAAGCGCGCGGTCGAGGAGGACCCCGAGGTATTTGGCGGCGGTGACCCATGGATATGCCGCCGCCTCAACCTCAGGGGCCGCATCGGCCGCCAGCGACGGACCTTCGCCAGGAGAAGAGCAGAACCCTTCCACGGACTGATAGCCATCCTCCACTTTTCGCTCAACCGGCCAATGGCCCGGAGCAGTCGCTTTACTGGGGGTAAACAGTAACGGCCATTCTTGATCTGATACATTATGAGGTCGTCGGCATATTGGCACAAAACTGTCCGGTGTTCCGTCGGAATGTCAAGACATGTAGGCAGCAAAGAGTAATGGGGACAGTACACTGCCCTCCGGCACTTCCGGCGCTATGGGTCTGACGGTAGTGTCTCCCCTCCACTCACCCGGAATGAGCGTTCCCGGAGGAAGCTGCTTATCAGGGTGAAATAGGAGGAGAAACGCTTAAGTTTGTAGAGGAGACCCTGATGCCAGGTAGTGGCGAAAGCGTTCTCCACGTCCAATAGCACCGCGACAGTCTTGAGGTTGCCCTGGAAGCCCAGGGCAGCCTTCTCGGCGAGGCGTAGCAGCTGCTAAGTCGTGGATTGCCCTCGACGAAAACCAAACTGGTGATCCCTAGGAGGTGCCTTTCCTCGAAGAGAGGGGTGTGGCGGGGGAGGAGCAACCGCTTAAAAACTTTTGAGACGGTCGGGAGTACACTAATGGATCGGTAATTACATGGGAAGACCGGGTCCCCTCCGGGCTTTGTAATGCATACTACCCGTGCTTCCCCCCTCCAACAAGTTGGAAAGTGACGGAGTTGAACGTATGCATTAAAAATCCGCGTCAGATGGATCGTTCGAGGTAGGTGTTGGAGCATGGGTGCCGTGACGCCGTCATGCCCCGGGGATTTTTTGGGTGCAGTTTTTGAAATTCGGAAGTCACCTCTTTGTGAGTGACTATAGGAAGATGGATTCCGTCGTATGGTGGCAACGTCTCATAGGTAGACCACCGTCGCCTCCACGAGGTCACTGTAGTCGTCCTGGGGGTCCTCCCGGGTTTCAAACTGACTCAAGGTAGTCTGCAAACACTGTGGCCTTCTCGCAGGGTTCGAAAGCGAGGCCCCCACGAGTGCCATATAGAGGATGATGGTATTGTGTCTTGTCCTTCCTTAGGGACTTGATAATCCGCCACGGCTTCTTTTCTTGCAGGTTGACGGTCTGCATCAGGTTTTCCCAGGCCTGTTTCCTGTGCGCTCGGAGCAGTCGCCTTGCCAGGATTTTGAACCTCTGATATACTGCCCCTATCCTGTAATGGCGGAAGCATTGCCACAGCTTCCGGACAGTCGCTTTGGCTTTTATCAGCCGCCGGAGTTCATCAGGGATGGTCCGAAGGTTAGAGGGTTCAGACAGGATGCGGTGTGTGAGCGCGTACCGCCTTCAGGATCTGTTGGGAGAATGCCTTCGCCGCCGCTTCCAGCGCCTCAACAGAGTCGATGCGTGGCCGCGGATCGATGGTCTGGGTGAGTTCTAGGACTGCTCCATCCAAGTCGACTTCGTTAAACCAGTCGGGAATTGCCAGGGCTGGTATGTGAACATTGGAGTCGACCAAAACAGGGTCATGGTCGGAATCCAGTTCGTTTACCACCTAGAGGTCTAGATGGAATGCAATGTTTTTGGTGATCATGATGTCGAGTACGTCCGGCCTGCTTTGGGCCGGGTAGGACGTAGGCCTTCTCGGACCGTGCGTATTGAGGCTCGGATCTCCGCTGATGAGGCGGTAGAGTCCGCGGCCCCTGTGGTTTTTAACTCGGCTATACCAGTGCCCGTGCTTTGCGTTGAAGTCGCCTGCCATGCAGACAATAGGATGCAGGTTTAACAAGGCGGTGTTATCCGCCTTGAAATAGCGGCCATCAGGAGGGTCGTCAACAGCTATTAGCAGAGTGTCGAGTCCGCCAATGGCAAGCAGAATGGTGCACGCCTCCACGAGCTGAAGCTGTGGGAGAGGAAAAGGGGTGTGGGTAAGGTAGTTTTTGATGAAAATAGCTGTACCCCAACCCTGTCGGCCGATCCTATCCGACCGATGGGTGGTGTAACTTGGCAACGAAATTTATACCAGCATGCAGGTGTGTTTCGCAGACTAGCAAGATGTCAACTCCATGGGATTCTACAAACTCAAGCAAGCTTGAGTAATGTCCCCTAATTCCGTTTGCGTCCCAAAACGCGGCCCGTGGCGAGTCTGGAGGCCATTACATCGCGAAATTAGGGAACAGCACCTCCAGCGTGTCAAGCCTGATTTTGTGCTTGACCAGGGGACTAAGCCTCCAGTCGGACAGTTGCTGCATTTCCGTAGAGTGGGTAGAACCTTGTTTATGTATTCCCCAAACGACAGTGTTAGGGTCCTGAATTCGTCAATATCGGACGGGGAAACTGCCTCGCCGTGGGTCGGCAGGGGGAAGTATGCACGATCCTGGAGCGTCACCGCTGCGCTACCAGTGTCCGCCGTGGCAGTGACAAGCTGCTCGGTCGGAGCCTGTGAATGGTCCGGTCGAGCGGTAGGCTGGGCGTGCTTTTATTTTTCTTCTTTTGAGACTTGGACTTTTTCAAAGGTGTTGGTGTACCCCTGCTTCCTTGCGCCGGGTTCTCGGTCGTTACGTTCACAGTCGTCTGCGTCGTGGGCGCCGCCTCCGTCGTCGTCTCTGCCTGCTTCATCGTCTTCTCCGCTCTTGTGAGAGCGGCCAAGAATGAGGCCCCCGGGGGGGGGGATATGCTCCATCCCACGGCCTCCTTGATGGCGGTTGGCGAGGATCTTTTGCCGAGTTCGGAAGCCCTTGTATACACTTGAATGTGGCAGCCCACAGTCGCATACTTGCTTTTTTCTGGTGGGTTGGGGCAGAATTGTCCTATGTGGTCTCCTGCACAGTGCAGGCACGCAAGCTTACGCTTGCAGAGCTGGCTGGAATGGTGAAACCCCATGCATCGGTGGCAGCGCACTGGTCACCCTGGCCGTAAAAGCGTTCCACCTTTACGACCGTGTGGAACAGCACACGGATGTTGTCTACTGGTTGGACCGCACCTCCTGGCACCTTGTCCACGACGACCATGATAAGGGGCATCGGCACTTTGTCGGCGCCCTCGTCTGTCTGGATGGTCTTTCGTAGCTGAGCTACGGATGCGGCGGCAATGCCGTGCTGATGAAGCGCTTGCTTCACCTCCTCAGGGGTACACATAGAGTCCAAGCCGCTGATTGGCGCTTCATATGGAGGCGCTCAGGGGAGTAGGAGTAGAACGGGATCTGGAGATCTCCTAGCGTCTGTTTGGCCGCTTCGAAATCCTCAGCGGTGTTGGTCTGGGTGTGGACCTTCCTGGGCTTTCGTTTGGCTTAGAAGCCGGCTTTTATTTTTGACGCCAAGCGTCTCAAATCCCAACATGATCCTTGAAGGAGTCCGCGATTATTGGCGGTAGCCTTGTGCCCCTCGTGGCTAGGGGTGTCTGGGTGCCCTGTGGGGGTGCAGCGACTGTCTGAGCCGAGGCGGGGGGACCCGGAGAGGTCCTACCGTTTCTCCCCACGATAGTGAAACCGTCCGTAGGGGGTTCTTGAGGTAGGTCATTCTTGTCCCCCCGATTCAGGCAGAGGGGGAAGGGAGGGGGCATCCTGGGAGGTGGTGCTTGTCACTTTATGAGGAGTGTTCTTCCTCATTTTCCTGGTGGGTTCTGCATCAGGTGAGATGGAAGGACCCGGTATCTGCCCGTCATTTGGGTCCAGTGGTGCGTGTGCCCTACGGCGTTCCACAGCGGACCGGACCTCCTTTAAGGAGGCGCCTGGGCGAGCTATTTTGACTCGAGGTGTCGGGCCGAAGGCCCTAACCCTTGGCTGTGATGTGGACCCGCTGTTTCGTGGTCGGTCGGTCTTCAAGGTCACAGTAAGTGACAAGACGGAAGACAGTCAAGAGAGGAGTAAGAAAAGGGGTGAGACCTGTTCCTGGACCACCGCTCTCTTTTGTCAGGAAGGGCCTTTCTCCAACGGGCTAGCTGGGGATCAAAGTCCACTGCCCGTCGGTGGGGGTGGTGAAGGCCGCTCGCACTCTCGCGGCGGAACGGCAAGGTAGAAGGGGGTGCTAGGCCGACTGCGTTGCCGCTATATGGTGATGCGGGCGTGTACCATCCGGAGTCTGGCCGATGAGATGGTCGCTGGTTGTGGCAATGTCGTCGCCCAGTGTAGCTGCAGCTGCTGCCCAAGAGGAGCCGAGAAATGCTGTCCTGCTTGACGGTCAGATCGCATGTGCGTGCGTCGCGGGTCCGTCGCGTGCAGATCTGTTGGGATTTTTTTTGAGTGGCCCCTCCGCCACAGCTGGTGACGATCATCCGAAGGGGATCTACATAGTCTCCCTTACCATGCAATAGCTAGCTACACTACAGTGATGGGTGGGAAGATTAGGTAATGGTGGTGTCCCGTACCGCCGAAGCAAACCGAATATTAGTGGGTGATTACTAAAACGGTGCCCGCATACAAGGGAGTATGCAGACAGGATGGGGAGTAGGTACTGGCCTTGGCTGATGCCCAGACCAGGACCTATTGTTAGTTGAGGTATTTCATGCTCATGCTATAGGAGATAGGCTAGGTACCATGCTAAGAGAAATAATTGTGGTGTACATTACCTTCTATTATGGCTGGAACCGGAGAGAGGGTTACCATTAAATCTGCTCCTCAGCTGGTTGCTGATGGTCCTGAAAAAACATACTTGGGAAACAGGTTGGGACAAGGCGGAAAAAAATAAATTCACAGTTTCATGTCATAGTAAGTTCTTATCAAAATATGTATCTATTTTACTTTTTTGTACACACACACATATATATATATATATATATATATATATATATATATATTGATTTATTTATATATATTATTATTGTTATTTTTAAATTACAATACCTGGTAAAGAAATAAGAGATTAATAAGATTCTGTACATGCCTGTCGTTTCCTATGAAGCGCTTGGTCGTCCTCAGTTTGGGACTGCCCTCTCACCCCTAGCCGTCCCGGTAGGGGATGTCATCCACCCGGGGACTTATTGGGCCCCTGTGCTTGCTATTGAATTAGGGTGGTATGAGGTGATTCAGGTAGTTACCTATATTTACGTCATCGTCGGCAGTATGTCTGTTTATTGGAATTGTGCAGTCGAACAGCGATAGTAGTCCGTTGTGTTTATCTATGCTTGTGTCATGTTGACCTAGTTATTGTATTGCCGGATTATAGCTTTTTCTGGCCTGGTTGTACATGTTATTCGCTAGTTTTTTGACAAATTGCTCTATGGTATGCACCCTGGTGTCGTCGTGTAGCAAATCCAATGGCGCTGTTTTGGGGACCCTAGTGATGATTCGGAGTGATTTGTTTTGTAGAATTTGCAGGTTCTTTATGTGTGTCTTTGCGCAGGGTTAGCACCATCTGCTGACTTAGAGTGCTCTTACGGTTTATGATAGGGTAAATTGCCCCAAGTGCTTGGTCTGCTTTCTGTATGTGCCTCAAATGTGAGCTTGGAGTCCAGCGTCACTCCTAGGTACGACGGACGCACATGCGATCTGACCGTCAAGCAGGACAGCATTTCTCGGCTCCTCTTGGGCAGCAGCTGCAGCTACACTGGGCGACGACATTGCCACAACCAGCGACCATCTCATCGGCCAGACTCCGGATGGTACACGCCCGCATCACCATATAGCGGCAACGCAGTCGGCCTAGGCTAATGGCCCTGTAGTTTTTGGGATCGGCTCTGTCTTTTCTCGGTTTTGGGAACATTAAAACGTTCGCCTGCTTCCAGCAGCTCAGATAGTATCCTGTTTGGAGGCAATAGTTACAAATATCGGCTAGGCGTTGCAGTGCTTTTTGCGTCAGATGCTTTAGTACCAAATTTGGTATTTGGTCTGGGCCTGGTGCCTTGTTTACCTTAAGATGTCTGATGATCCAGCTCAGTTCACTAGGGCATGTTTTTCTGCATTATGTGCTGTGTTACTTAAGGTTGCCTTCAGGTCTTGCTCCATTTGTTCGCATAACTCATGATCTATAGGGCCTTGATGCGGTTTACACGTTAGTTGTAGCGTGTCCGCCAATATATTCGCTTTTTGTGTGTTGGTCTCCGCGTAGGAGTTGGGTGCAGTTGATGTTTTGAGTGGCGGGATGTTTATTGGCTGCCTCCTTAGGGCCTTGACTAGTTGCCACATTTTATTATTGCCAGGTGTGGTCCCACTGTTGCTGGGTCTGTGCATATATTCGTGTTTTAATTGCACTGTCCAAAGTGGCCATGTTGAATTTGTGCACAAGGTTCCTTATGCGCTGCCATCTTCGCCTTTCGTGGTCCCTTTCTCGCATTAATATTAAAAGTTCCGGTGGATATGTAAGTTCGTGTTTGGGGGGTTGTTTAAAGGGAATCGCCTTTTCTATCCCCTGCTGCATTGCGCGTTCTAGCCCGTCTGCCGCAAGGTATACAGCCATATGGCTTGTTCGGGTGGGCGTGTCACATAGTGATTTGTGTAGTGTGTCAGCAAAGACATCCTAGTTTGCTCTGTTATAGTTTCTTCGCTTAGGTGGCGGTTTTTTAACTGGCGGGGCTTGTATGTCTATTTGGACTGCAAAATGGTCTGATGCTAGTGCTTCCACTAGCTTCACTTGGTATTCAAAAGCTGTGTTTTTGAGAAGAGCAATGTCCAGTGTATGTGCTTCGTGGTTTGTTTGTGATGGTATATATGTTGGTTCTCCCGTGTGATCTATTATGTACTCATTATTGAGCATGTGCTTGTGCAGTGCATCCCCCCCCCCGTGTCTGCTATCTTGCAACCCCATGCTGGATGTTTCGCGTTAAAGTCACCCGCTGCTACCACTACGTCATCAAGGTTCATGATGGTTTCCACGTCCTGCATATTGAGCTGTCTGGGTGGTGAGTAAACGCTAGCTATTATTACCTGAGTGTTGTGTATGTTTATTGAGATGGCCGCGGCTTCCATGGATGTTAGCGGCGGGATGTGTATAAGCATCGGCGGGTAAGCGCTTCCTGGACCACTATTGCTGTCCCCCCGTGTGGTTTTCCTTCTGGTCTGTGGTGTCTGTAAATTTTGTAACCTAGTACCCTGAAACTGGATTTAGGTGTTAGTAAAGTTTCGTTTAGTAGTGCTATTGCGATATTATTATTGTAAAGGTGATGTTTGAAATCAAGTAATTTGTTACGTATACCTTGGGCGTTCCAATAAATGATTTTATGGGTTGTGTTTTGTTGGGATGAATTGTTTGTTTGTTGAGCCATTTTCCCTGTATTACAGCTGCGTTGTTTTTTTTTTAACCTTCACTAGCGTCTTTTTCTTGGGGTTTTAGGCGAATGTCGTCCACCCTCTACCTCTATTAAGTTCATTTACTGCGTCTTTCATCAGATTCAGGAAGTTCAGGAACTTTGTCTGTGCGTCTCTTGGGCTAGTGGTGTCACCAAAGAGTCTGTGGAATATCTCCTCCATCTTGGAGTAGCCCTTCATTAGGTTGCCTTGACCTATTTTTAAAAGCGGGCCGTGCATGGCATGTTGAGGAATTGCTTTTTTTGTTACAAAATGCAGGGGGTACCTTCTTTGGCATTCCTGTACTCTTGCTTCCTCCCTGGCCTTAGCTGCAGCTTTGTGAGCATCATCAGGAATTTGTGCTTGCCCAGCTTTCTTTTCTGCGCCTGACTCTTGCGCGTCTGTTTGTGTTGGCGCATCTTTATATTCTCTGATATTTGTTGCGGAGCTTGCAGCCGCCATCATTGGCGTGGTTTCTGTTCCAATTGTTTGCGACAGGGTTCCCACGTGGCGCGTTTCTCGCATCACATGGGTATCCTGCCTTGGGTTTTGATTGTGGACCACTTTAGCGTATGAGCCCATGTGCTCTAATACAGATGCCTGAAGCCTGCGGGGGATTTGACGTGCCATCTGTTGAGTGGCGGGGAAGGCCATCTTATAGTACATTGGACATCCCCTCCCGCGCCCCGTGCTGGTTTGAATTGCACAGAGCGCACCTGCGGGTTGTGCTGGTGCACTCTGTTGTGGTGCTGCCCCGCACAGAGCGAGCAAACTTGCGGTGCCTCATAGTTTCACGCCAAATGTCGAAACCGGAGGCACTTCCCGCACTGGTGGGCAGTTTTGTGGTCTATATGGTTCCATTTTGACTTTACAATGGAATATATCATGAATTCTAGTGAGGGCAGTTGATCTGTCAGCATCGTCATGTTCTACTAAATATATAGGGACATGCGTTCTTGTGCGCATTGAAAACAGCCGGCTGACTTTGGCTGCTTCCAATCCAATTCTTCTCAACTCGTCCATGAGTTCTGCTGGATCTATACTTGGGTGTAGCCCTTTTATCACTATTTTATGGGTTCGCTCATTTGCTGGTGTTGTTACATGAAACGGAACGTCACAACCCTTGCGGAAACGAACAAAGTTATTATAGTCAAGGGTTGTGAAGGTCACACCATAAAAGTTATCGCGGAGTACCGCTTTATATCCTGCTGGCCTGTAAATTAAATCAAACTCCCTCGTGATTGACGCAAAGCTACGTGTGCAATAATCCGCTACAAAGATTTTGGGGATATTTCGCCTTACCTGTGTGAGGAAGTTAGTTGGAGTCCTGTTTGTAGCTGGCGCGGAGTTCACTGTGCCATCATTGGGGTGTGCCTGGTCCTGGGTTATGTTGCCGCTTGTTTGTGGCAGCTCCCGGCTCGCATCTGCCCTCGATGGTTGTGTCCTGGCTTGAATTATTTGGCATATTTCGACTTACTTAGATGTGAGATGTGTACTCTTTTTCCGTTGTATTGCTGCTGGTTGGGGTGCTATCATTCTCCAGCGCTATATGCAGCGCGTCGCTATCCTGGCTTCATCTTCCGTAAAGTTCTGGGCTTCTGCCGTTTCTCTGGGGGCTCCTTTCTTCCGCGTTGGATATATTCCTCCCATCATCAAGGTGTTTATCTGCCAACAAACACTTAACACGTGGTACCCTAGCTAGCTATTGCTTTATTTACCTTTTCTAGCTAGGCGCCTTAATATAGGCTCTCTAGCTAAGATCGTTTGCTAAAAACCTTTATATAGGCTGTTAGCACGCCGCTGTGGCCTTACCGCTCTAGAAGTGCTGCTAGGGCTTATTGCTTGATTATTTATTTATTTTATTCTATTTTCTTACTATGCTAAGCTAAGAAGAAGTGTGAAGAGAGAAGAGAAGTATAGCATAAATATATAAATAGGGGGCCTAACAGGGAGCTTAAACTACTAAGATAGAACAAGAGGAAAGATAGTTAAAGATAGAGAAAAAGGTTCATTTAGCGAGCGCTAAGAAGCGCTCTTAGCAGAGGGCCGGACCATGAAGGGCGCCTTTAAACCAGTCGTAATGACAGTTGGCTGTGGCCTTGCTACCCTACTCGTCTAAGCTGCAGAAGATTTGGAAGGTCTCGGCGTCTTGAGGATCTCTCCGCTCCACTGTTGCTACACTGAGCGCTGCCAGTCGAAAGACCATCTGTTGGGACCCAGAGCAATTAGCAGTCCGGCGTGGGCCCTCTGCCGAGGGCGTCGGGGCGGCTTCCTCCGTCGATGTAGGCGGACCAGGTTGGGGGTTGTGGTCTCCGTCGAGGACGGAGCTGGCACAGTCTCTGCAGAGACTGCGGGGGTGGTAGTTGCGGCGCGCAGCGTTCCCTCAGCGCGGTCGAGTGCCGACGCAAAGGACACCCCAGGGCGCACAGTATTTGGCTCCTCGGGACCTCCACGGTGGCTTTCAACCAGGCGCTTCCGCACCTACAGCCTTTGTATGTGCCCACATGCGGCTCATTACAGTTCGCACAGTGGCGTGCTTCATAGCGCTTTGTGCAGTCCCTCAGTAAATGGGCGTCACCACACCGCAGGCATGCGAGCTTGCGCTCGCACACACTGCTGGAGTGATTGAAACCCATGCACCTATGGCACTGCACAGGTCCTTCTTTGCCGTGGTATCTTTCGATACGCACGACGGTGAAGATAAGCCGAAGGACAGCGTCTATCGGCTGGACTGTCTGGGCGCGTTTCTTTGGCACCACGACCAGGAATAAGGGCATAGGCACTCTGAGTGCCGTCGTCTGTTGCCACCGTCTTACTGAGACGTGCCACGGAGGTAGGGGTGATATACTCGTCCTGAAGGGCCGCCTTGACGTCCTCAGGTAGTCGGAGTCAAGGCCCCGCATAATCCTACGCTGCTTCGAAATCCCTTTCCGAGGAGGTATGGAAGTGGACTTTCTTGAGTTTCCGCCGGGCCTCGAAGGGGCCCCCAAGTTTCGTTGCCAGCTTTCTCACATTACCACAACGTGGTTGCGGAAAGCGTCGGCTACTATAGGCCCCCCCTTGGGTTGGGGGTTGGCTGTTTCCCTGTGGTGGTGTGGTTGGGTTGGGGGAGGAACGGCCGCTTCTGCGGCCCCCCGCGTGGACAGTTATCCACGGCCCGTCAGGTTCGACGTCGGTGTCGGGCATAAGGATGGTATAAGGACTGGTGGGGTTCGGAGTGGGTTCACTCTCAACCGCAACCAGGCGGTGTGGCGAAGATGGTTTTCGCCTGTTACTGCCGCCAGTAGACGTCCTGCTTCGCTTTCGCGAAGTTTCGGCCGTCTCTGGGGAGGAAGCAGGTTTGCTGGTGCTGGGCTGCTGCCCATCATTGCTGGTCAACCTAGGCTCGGTTGCCCTTCACCTGTTCGCAGAGGACCGGACCTGCTTTGAGGAGGCGCCTGTGCGAGCCATATCGGCTCGAGGTTTCAGGCCAATTGCCTTCACCCTTGGCTTTGGCCTTACGAACCCGCTGTATCAGTTGTCTGTCGGTCTTGTCAGGTCAATGAAAAGAAAGAAGACAGTAGAAGAGTAGTAAGAAAGTAGGGGTGTTCCTGCTCTTTACGAATTGACAGCAAGCTGTCTGTGGGTGCCCACTCGCACACTGGCGGCGGAACGGCAAGCTAGAAGAGGGTCAGAGCCCACTGCGTTGCCGCTGTATGTAAGCCGAGCACCCGCAGATGTCGGAGCTGCAAGCTAGAAAAGGGGCGAATGCCGCTGCTGCTGCCGGGTCCGCCGGTAATGTTGGAGCTCCCTCCCCTGACCGTTCAGGCCACACGCGTTCCAGAACACGAAACGAAAAGAGGTACGAGACCTAGTTCGATTCGCCATTCTGGGCGGTCCGGACGATCACGGTCAGGAGGGCAAGTCCCTCCATGGCGACAGCCATTTTTGCGGTTGGCTGGAGCTTGTGTTTTGCATGGGGTTGGCGTGTGTTTGTACCAGCCCGTGATATCGCACGGCCACGCGCAACCCTTTGCGCCGCAGTGGTGTTGGTGGCGATCCTGTCCTGCGCCGGCTGTCTAGGTGCTGGTGCAGGTGTTGTTTCCGGTGTTAGCTCTGCTTGGTGCTGGTTGTTAGCAGGTGCTGCTTTTGTATCCTGCAGAGCTAGTGGCGGTCGCCTAGCAGCTATGACAGCTAACCTCTTGGGACAGCCACCATAACTTTCGATTTTGACCCGAAGGTAACAGATGGTAGTGACTCCATCTATCTTGACCTCCGGGTCGTTGGCCCGCTTCACTATTACTAGAAATAGGGGGAGAGTGGTTTTGGGGTCATCTGTTGCGGACCTGGTGAGCTGCTTCACCAATCTTGAGGTGATGCCCTGGCGGATGAGGTCTGCCTCGATGTCCCCCACCGAGGTGTCGTTAGGTAGCCCACGTATGACCCTGCGGATGTCACGGGTTTTGTCAAGACCGAAGGTGAAATGGGGAACACCTTTCCTCTTGAGAGCTTGCAGGAGGAGCTTGTAGTCCTCCGGGTTCTTGGGCTGGAAGACATATCGGTGTTTGTCCCTCGTCACCGTGCAATGACCAGATAGAGATGGCATGACCTATTTGAGGAAGTCTACCATCCCCTTAAAGTCATCCACGATGATAGGTGGAACGTGCTTCCTCAACCCGGCCCAGAATCACTGGGGCGGGATGTTGCTTGTGATTGGCCAGAGGCTACGCCCTCTGCAGCCAAACGGGTTCGCCTCTTCTCTTTCCTCGAGGCCACCACACGAAAGTCGTCCTCTCCGTCTGTGGAGAGGCCGGAAGAAGACTCCTCATGATCTACCATCATGGAGGATGAGTGGTACGACAAGACCGAGGTCCTTCGGGCTGTGGTGTGAAATGTCTGTGCCCACACTGGCACAGTCGTCGTCGGAGTCAGGCTCTGCGTTTTGGCCTATGCGTGAATCTGGTTCGCGCGGGAGGCCCTCGTTGGTATTTTGCATGGACGAGTCCAAACATATGACCTTGCCTTTACCGCCCTGGTGTTCCTGGCTAGATCTCTTTTTAGCCTCGACAGTAGCAGGGCCACTGGAGGGCAGGGTGTGTGCACCAGTGCTGGTGTAGGCAACGGCCGTTAGATCATTGGCGGAGCCGCTTGGGGCTTGGCCTTTGGTTGGCTGGGTTTAGATCGGGTCACGGTGGTAGAACAGGGATACTTGCCCTGCACCCTAGGGTGCAGTGCACAAAATCACACCGTGGTTTACCCTCACCTGCAGGCAGCAGGGGCTAAGAAGCAGGCCGAAACAGAGGGCCGGACGCTTATGTAAGCGCGCCTTACCCGACTTAGTAGACCAGGTGGCTGTGACCTTGATTGGCAACCCGCTGCTTGTGTACTTCCGATGGTCTGGAAGTACTCTCCGCTCTTTAAGGAGTGATTGGCCGGATCACCTGAAGCTGCCCAATAGGGTCGCTTCCAGTTGTGGTGGCCGACCAATCAGGGTCCTCAGTGTTGTAGCTGGTAGATGTTTAGCCGCTGATGCTTCTCTGGATGTTCGAGAGGATTGCAGGATAGCAGGCTTCTGCTTGGTGGCGCTAATAAGCGCCTGATATGGCCTAGAAGAGCAGGAACAGTAGAGATGACCACTCTCGTCGGCCACACAATTGGGACGACGCCAGACGCAAAACTGGTCGATCGGGGCATGCCCCGGTCGTGTGTCAATGCCGCAGTACCGAGCCGCTTCACGGCTTTACCTGCGAAATGACCTAGGGAATCTGTCTACTGGTTGTGTGTGTTGAGGGATGGATGTAATGTACGGAGGGATAAAATGTTGGTACAGGGAATTTTGTAGGGAGAGGACACGCCCACGGGCGCTTACGCGGGCCAATCAGGAGGCCGCGCAGTTTTCTCCCGCCTGGAGCAGAATTAACTGTTTTAATTTGGATTAAGTGTTCATCCGTTATGAGGACGACACGTTATATTATTTTTACCCCGTTTTGGTTACGGGTTTTCATCACATTGCCCTTTTCAGGTTGAATTTAATTGTGTCTCAGGGGAGGGGGCGTGGCTAACCGAGAGGGCCACTGGCGTCTCTCGGCAGGTGGAATGAGGGCAGGCGACGTACTTCTCTGGGATCATAATTTCCTAGAGAATTCACCAGTTGATTAGGGTGGGTTGGAATTTCGTCGTACAATGAACGGGTCCTCGTTCTGATGAGGTTGACAATGTACAGGATACCGGAATGTTCATGAATGATGTGGGCGGGAAATCTCCAGCCGGTACGGTAGATCATCCGTAGTGCCCGGTTCTGCAGCGTCTGGACCCTGAGGAGCACGTAGTTAGCTACGGTCCCCCAGATCTCGCAGCCGTACAGAACCAGAGGCGGAATGATCGCCCGGTACAGCTGAAGCTTTAGGGTAAGGGGCATGCTCTGTGAACTGAGCATGCAGTAAAGCTGCCTGAGAACAGCGTGCCCTAGGTTCACCTTGCCCCTGTCATACGGAGTGAAAGTCAGCCGTCGGTCCAGTGTCACTCCGAGATACTTTACCGTGTTCACCCAAGGGATTCTACGGTGCCGTAAAACAAAGTTCTGCTGAAGCCAATTTCTAATGGTTTTCGCCAGGAGAATCGCAGAGCTTTTGTCCGGGCTAATGGGCATTCGCCATCGCTCACTCCACCTGCCAATGGCATGGAGGTGGGCTTGGATTTGCCGAAAGCTGTATCTGGTGTTCCGGTTCACAGCGAAGATCATGAGATCGTCCGCATACTGACGTGTGTGTGCTGGAGTGGGTGGGGATGTCGGCCATGTAAGCTGCAAAGAGCGCCGGAGACAGCACGCTACCTTCCGGCACTCCCGCGCCGATGGGCCGCTCTGTAGAAAGTGCCCCCTCCACCTTTACTCGGAAGCTTCGATTCTGAAAGGAAGCTACCAAGGAAATGTATGGAGAGGGAATTTCATGCTTTATGAGTTTATAGATGAGCCCATCATGCCACGTAGTGGCGAAGGCCTTTTCCACGTCCAGCAATACCGCAACCGTTTTAGACCTCTCCTGGAAAGCCAGGAAGGCCTTCTCGGCCACACGCAGTAGTTGCACGGTCGTGGAGTGTCCAGGGCGAAAACCAAACTGATGCTCGGGTAGGAGGCCTGTTTCGTCAAGGTGAGGGCCGAGGTGGGCAAGGAGCAGACTCTCGAATACTTTCGAGATGACAGGCAGGAAGCTGATGGAACGGTAGCTGGCCGGGAAAACATGTTCTTCACCGGCTTTAGAACGCATACCACACGGGCCTCCTTCCACGTAGCGGGAAAGTGGCGCATATGTAAGCATACGTTATAAATGCGGGTCAAATGAAGCACGGCTTTTCGGGGAAGGTGCTGGAGCATTTCCGCTGTTACACGGTCCTGTCCAGGGGATTTTTTGGTTTTTAAGGAATGGATTTGGGTGGCTACCTCCTGTGGGGTAGCTACAGGGACGTGAAACTCCTCGTCGTTTGCGGGCGGGGCTTCTAGGAAGCCCTCTACCGCCCGCTCGACGAGTTCAGTTTGGTCTTCGACCTGGGGCTCTTCCCTGGGCTGGAATTGATTTTCCAGGTAGTCTGCAAATGCATCTGCTTTATCCAAGGGCTCGAAGGCAAGATGGCCCCGGGTGCCATGGATAGGATGCCGGTATTCCAGTCTGTCTTTCCGCAGGCCACGGACTATTCACCAAGGTTTCCTCTCATGGAGGTTTACATGCCTTAACGTATGCTCCCAGGCCTCTCTACAGTGTGCTCTAAGGAGACGACGGGCCAGGGATTTGAACCTCTGATGTATGTCTCCTATCCTGGGATGGCGAAATCTCTGCCATAGCTTTCTGACAGAATTTTTTGCTTTAATCAGCTATCGTAGATGTTTAGGAAGAACGGAAGGTTGAGGTATTTCGAAGGGAATGCGGTGTGTGTGAGCACGGACCGCATTTAGGACTGTGGTTGAGAACTGGGCCGCCGTCGCCTCGAGAGCCTCTATTGAGTCTATTCGAGGGTTAGCGTCCACAGAGTTATTGCACAGCAGCATGCCAGTCGACTTCTTCTATCCAGTCTGGTGTGGCCAGAGCTGTAAGTGAAACGTCGGAGTCGACCACAACTGGGTTGTGGTCGGAGTCCAGCGCGTTCACAACCGAGAGGTCCAGATGGAATGGAATGTTTTTTGTGACCATGAAATCAATGACGTCCGCCCTGCCGCGTGGCGGGAAGTACGTTGGACCTCTCGGACCGTGCGCGAAAGGGGCCGGGTCTCCGCTGATGAGGTGGTAGAGTCCGCGGCCCTTTCTTTTCTGGGTGCGGCTGTTCCAGTGTGGATGCTTCGCGTTGAAGTCGCCTGCGATGCAAACTCTGGTTGAGGAGTGCCTTCAGGTCCGCTTAATAGAAGAGGCCGTCCGGCGGGTCATAAGCCGCTACTAGCACTATTTCCGATCCCCCATGGAGATCCTTATGGCGGTCGCCTCCAAGTGCTTAAGCGGAGGAATGGTGATAGGAGTGTTGGTGTGATTTTTAATAAATATAGCCGTACCGCCGCCCTTTCGGCCGGGTCGATCCGTCCGATGGGCGACGTAACTTGGCAGATAGAGTGGAATACCAGCGTGCAGATGTGTCTCGCAGACCATTAGGATATCAATCCCGTGATCATCTATAAACTCCAAGACGCCCGGCCGCTGTTCCCGGACTCCGTTTGCGTTCCAGAATGCAACTCGCAAAGATCTACGGGTTCTAAGCGGCGCCATTACGAGCTGGAGTCAGGGAAGAGCAGTCGGGCCGTCTCATGCATGATGGTGACCTTCTGGAGGGCGGGGATGTGGGGGCTTGTCAGTTGTTCCCTGCAGCGATTTAATATGGGGAGGGAACGCGATATGAGGTCGGCAAACCAGGCTGAAAGCTCGGAAAACTCGGTCATATCATCCACAGGCACGGAGAGGTTCTCCCAAGGAGAAGCCACTACCTGGGCAGTGGCTGGAGCAGCAGCTTCGCTCTCATTGGTTGAGCTACCAGTGGTTGGTTGCTGCTCTGGAGGGGGAAGCTGCGTGGTCGCTTGGCTGGGCTGGCCGCCCGCGATCATCGGGGCAGCTGGCTCCGCCAGGCCAACCAGGATGTCCTCAGGGTCGGTGTCAGAATCAAGTCCTCTGATCACTCGTCGGACTAAGTTTGGTTTCTGGAAAGAATATGTGTGAAACTAAATTTCACACTTCCTCAGAACCTCCCTCGCCTTCTCGTGATCGTCGGGATTCCTGGTTCGGATGACGACACTTTTGGGGTAACGGGTGGCTTGGTACTCTTCTGAGAGCGCTGCCCGTAATTCCCTCATGACTCTGACATGGTTGGGAAACGGGTCGGCCACAATTGGCGGTATTCTTCGCGCCCTTTGTAAGCGATGGCTCTCAGCGATGGTTTCTGCTGCAGGGGTGCGGGAGGCGCGCCACTCCGGCTTTGAACCGGAGGTCTTTCGGCGCTTGCAGGAGTGCTCATTACGTCAGGGTTTACCTGTGCGGTGGTACTTGGCTTGTCTAGGTCTTGTGCAGAAGCCATCTGGCTCCCCAAGGAGGGCCGGACGTCTTGCGACGCGCCGATTGGGGCGAACCCGGGGTCCAAGCCTAAGCCCTGACCCTTGGCTGTGGCCTTGTGAGCCCGCGGTAACGTCAGTGCGTTTGTCGGTCCCAAGTACGTCTAATGTTCGGATTGCAGCTCAGGAGGCTGGGGAAGAGGAAGCCTTCGCTCTCTTCCAGGGCAGTTTGCGGCCGGTCGAGTTGGTGTCGGCAGCAGTTTAGGGGATGGCGCTGATGGAGAGGCTCGACGAGCTTCCTCCAGGAGGCACGCTCGAAGGAAGCCAATGCCCACTGCGGTCCTCCCTGAATTGCAGCTGTGGGGAATTTCCGGCGGATACGGCCGGAGGGATACAATGTAAGAAGAGGGGCGCTGCCCACTGCCAGTCTCCGCTAGGGGCGCTGATGCGTGGTACTTCCACTGTAGTCTGCTATCTCGCAGCCGTGAACTCGCAGGCGCTTGCAGGTACTGTTCCAAACAAGATCTCGTAGAAGGCCAGGTCTGCTTTCCTCCTCAGTCAATCGATATATGTATGGTAAGTGAGGTGTTTCAGTTAGTCGTTGACTAACCTTAGCTGGTTAGGGTTTATTCCCTCTTCAGCCGATTTTATGCTTTTAGCTTAAATTTTGTTTTTTGGAGAATGATCTTATCTACAGTATGATGCTACACCAGTTTTTTTTTTTTTTTTTTTTTTTTTGTCTTGGGTTGGGAGGGTGGGCTTTCTGGGCCTATTTTGTTAGTTGGCGTGACCTATGTTTGTAGGTTGTGTCGAGTTTGAGTGTTATGTGTAAATATATGTTTTTTTTTTGTTTTTTTTTTTTCCTTTGGTCAATCGAAGTTCTGAGCCTGTATATATACTCCCCCAATGGTGGACAGAGCTAATCGATGCGAACCAATGGGGTCAGGCATCCCCAGATTGGTTCGGCTAGCGCTTGCTGGCCATGTCGGTCTGGGCCAATGGTAAAGAAGTGTTTTCTGATTTTGCCGGTGTGTGTTTTGGTCTTTAATGTTCTTATATGCCATCCACATGTTGTCCATGCCATACTCAGCCATAAGCCATTGTTCCTGTTGAAGTTGCTTGGCTCTGCTTTAATTTTCTGATTTGGTCGGTGTGTATTTTGGTCTTTAATTTTCTTAGATGTCATCCACATGTGTCCATGCCATACTCAGCCATAAGCCATTGTTCCTGTTGTGGTTGCTTTGCTCTACTTTAATTTCAATCGCTGTCTTAGAGCAGAGAAAGCAAAATCGGGATCATATTATAACCATGAATTATTTATAAGCTTAAATAACTCATAAAAAGTATCCTGCACTTTTCGATTCATTGTTCTTTGCTGCCCTCAGCTGAAAAAACTTAAGCGAGTGTATGTCACATTCCATGACACTTTAACCTAAATGAAAACAGCAGGGGATGCTGCATTAATAAAGTGTGAGGGTCTATTACTACAAACAACTGTGTGAGTATCTCCACAATGCCATCTTTCCTGGATGATGCATGATCTGTACATACATCCCCATTCCAGTCAAGGTTTACGTTTCCACTCATAACCTCTACAGCACGGTGCCTCGCATCAGGCAGATTGCTAGCGGTACTGATCATTTCTTCCACAACAGTACTAACAAGAGCTGCAGCGCTACATAAATCTTCAGATGGATATGTTATAACTGTAGCTGCCTCATCATTATCTTGGAAATAAATGTCCAAATCATGTCTGTTGTCAGTGCAATCCGATATTTGCTACAGAAGTTGGCAAAGAAGTCATCTGGGATTGTATCCCGAAACCTTGGCATTTGAAAAAGACTCAACCATCAGCTATTAAACTAGGATTTGGAGGATCCAGCTTCAAGACAGGACTAAGATCTTGCTTTGCATCAGATTCTAGTTCGGTAAAAACAAAGCTGCGTAAATTACTTAAAACCTCACCAGAGTTTCCCTCCAATGCACAGTTTAAGCCCCTGAGGCCCCTAAAAGCCAGTCCCTGGACAATGGCTGTCTTGAGAGCACCCAGAAACTGGACCACCATTGGGTTCTCGTTTGATCCACAACAAGATCGAATGCAACCAAACAAGTGCTCAAGGGGATCCTGGTTGAGGCTTCTGGTTTTAAGAAAAGTGAAGCCCTTTTCCAGCTTATGCCACAAAATCAGCAGACCATGGAATACTTTATGGCGTAAGCTGCTGGAATCTTAACATTCACCGTTGCCAGCAGACTTCTTCAGAAACTGTAAACCATTAACTCTGGCAACAGCTTGATCCCAAAACTGGAGGGGCAAGTCCTCTCTGCCAGGGTCAACACGACATCTTAGTTTTCCTGGACCTCCACTTCCTTCGTGCTCCCATTGCAGCTATCAAATAATTTATTCATAAGAGGACAAAGTATTGGCTGGACAGTGGCTGGAACAGCAGCTTCGCTCTCTGTGGTAGCGCTACCTGCGGTTGGTTGCTGCTCTGGAGGGGGAAGATGCGTGGGCTGGCCGCCCGCGATCAGCGGGGCAGCTGGCTCCGCCAGGCCAACACGATATCCTCATGGTCGGTGTCAGAATCAAGTCCTCTGATCACTCGTCGGACTAAGTTTGGTTTCTGGAAAGAATATGTGTGAAACTAAATTTCACACTTCCTCAGGACCTCCCTCGCCTTCTCGTGATCGTCGGGATTCCTGGTTCGGATGACGACACTTTTGGGGTAACGGGTGGCTTGGTACTCTTCTGAGAGCGCTGCCCGTAATTCCCTCATGACTCTGACATGGTTGGGAAACGGGTCGGCCACAATTGGCGTTATTCTTCCCGCCCTTTGTAAGCGATGACTCTCAGGGATGGTTGCTGCTGCAGGGGTGGGGGAGGCGCGCCACTCCGGCGTTGAACCGGAGGTCTTTCGGCGCCTGTGGACCACCGTGATAAAGCCTTCGTTGTCTGCTGTGCACTCAGGAACCAGGGTAGACTGGGCCTGAGAGGGGCGGAGGGAGCAACTGGTGTGGAAGTGGGTTGTGCCACTTCCGGGGTGAGAGGGACCGCGGTCCCCTGGTTGATTAGGCGGGAGGAATACTTCTTCTTTCCAGAAGTCTTCTTTGTTCTGCCCTTAAGGGCTAAAGCCCGTGGGCCGGGGTTAGTTTTAGAGGAGGAGGTTGATGGGCCAGGAGTGCTCATTACGTCAGGGTTTACCTGTGCGGTGGTACTTGGCTTTACTAGGTCTTGTGCAGAAGCCATCTGGCTCCCCACAGAGGGCCAGACGTCTTGCGACGCGCCGATTGGGGCGAACTCGGGGTCCAAGCCTAAGCCCGGACCCTTGGCTGTGGCCTTGTGAGCCCGCGGTAACGTCAGTGCGTTTGTCGGTCCCAAGTACATCTGATGTTCGGATTGCAGCTCAGGAGGCAGGGGAAGAGGAAGCCTTCGCTCTCTTCCAGGGCAGTTTGCGGCCGGTCGAGTTGGTGTCGGCAGCAGTTTAGGGGATGGCGCTGATGGAGAGGCTCGACGAGCTTCCTCCAGGAGGCACGCTCGAAGGAAGCCAATGCCCACTGCGGTCCTCCCTGAATCGCAGCTGTGGGGAATTTCCGGCGGATACGGCCGGAGGGATACAATGTAAGAAGAGGGGCGCTGCCCACTGCCAGTCTCCGCTAGGGGCGCTGATGCGTGGTACTTCCACTGTAGTCTGCTATCTCGCAGCCGTGAACTCGCAGGCGCTTGCAGGTACTGTTCCAAACAAGATCTCGTAGAAGGCCAGGTCTGCTTTCCTCCTCAGTCAATCGATATATGTATGGTAAGTGAGGTGTTTCAGTTAGTCGTTGACTAACCTTAGCTGGTTAGGGTTTATTCCCTCTTCAGCCGATTTTATGCTTTTAGCTTAAATTTTGTTTTTTGGAGAATGATCTTATCTACAGTATGATGCTACACCAGTTTTTTTTTTTTTTTTTTTTTTTTTTGTCTTGGGTTGGGAGGGTGGGCTTTCTGGGCCTATTTTGTTAGTTGGCGTGACCTATGTTTGTAGGTTGTGTCGAGTTTGAGTGTTATGTGTAAATATATGTTTTTTTTTGTTTTTTTTTTCCTTTGGTCAATCGAAGTTCTGAGCCTGTATATATACTCCCCCAATGGTGGACAGAGCTAATCGATGCGAACCAATGGGGTCAGGCATCCCCAGATTGGTTCGGCTAGCGCTTGCTGGCCATGTCGGTCTGGGCCAATGGTAAAGAAGTGTTTTCTGATTTTGCCGGTGTGTGTTTTGGTCTTTAATGTTCTTATATGCCATCCACATGTTGTCCATGCCATACTCAGCCACAAGCCATTGTTCCTGTTGAAGTTGCTTGGCTCTGCTTTAATTTTCTGATTTGGTCGGTGTGTATTTTGGTCTTTAATTTTCTTAGATGTCATCCACATGTGTCCATGCCATACTCAGCCATAAGCCATTGTTCCTGTTATGGTTGCTTGGCTCTACTTTAATTTCAATCGCTGTCTTAGAGCAGAGAAAGCAAAATCGGGATCATATTATAACCATGAATTATTTATAAGCTTAAATAACTCATAAAAAGTATCCTGCACTTTTCGATTCATTGTTCTTTGCTGCCCTCAGCTGAAAAAAACTTAAGCGAGTGTATGTCACATTCCATGACACTTTAACCTAAATGAAAACAGCAGGGGATGCTGCATTAATAAAGTGTGAGGGTCTATTACTACAAACAACTGTGTGAGTATCTCCACAATGCCATCTTTCCTGGATGATGCATGATCTGTACATACATCCCCATTCCAGTCAAGGTTTACGTTTCCACTCATAACCTCTACAGCACGGTGCCTCGCATCAGGCAGATTGCTAGCGGTACTGATCATTTCTTCCACAACAGTACTAACAAGAGCTGCAGCGCTACATAAATCTTCAGATGGATATGTTATAACTGTAGCTGCCTCATCATTATCTTGGAAATAAATGTCCAAATCATGTCTGTTGTCAGTGCAATCCGATATTTGCTACAGAAGTTGGCAAAGAAGTCATCTGGGATTGTATCCCGAAACCTTGGCATTTGAAAAAGACTCAACCATCAGCTATTAAACTAGGATTTGGAGGATCCAGCTTCAAGACAGGACTAAGATCTTGCTTTGCATCAGATTCTAGTTCGGTAAAAACAAAGCTGCGTAAATTACTTAAAACCTCACCAGAGTTTCCCTCCAATGCACAGTTTAAGCCCCTGAGGCCCCTAAAAGCCAGTCCCTGGACAATGGCTGTCTTGAGAGCACCCAGAAACTGGACCACCATTGGGTTCTCGTTTGATCCACAACAAGATCGAATGCAACCAAACAAGTGCTCAAGGGGATCCTGGTTGAGGCTTCTGGTTTTAAGAAAAGTGAAGCCCTTTTCCAGCTTATGCCACAAAATCAGCAGACCATGGAATACTTTATGGCGTAAGCTGCTGGAATCTTAACATACACCGTTGCCAGCAGACTTCTTCAGAAACTGTAAACCATTAACTCTGGCAACAGCTTGATCCCAAAACTGGAGGGGCAAGTCCTCTCTGCCAGGGTCAACACGACATCTTAGTTTTCCTGGACCTCCACTTCCTTCGTGCTCCCATTGCAGCTATCAAATAATTTATTCATAAGAGGACAAAGTATTGGCTGGACAGTGGCTGGAACAGCAGCTTCGCTCTCTGTGGTAGCGCTACCTGCGGTTGGTTGCTGCTCTGGAGGGGGAAGATGCGTGGGCTGGCCGCCCGCGATCAGCGGGGCAGCTGGCTCCGCCAGGCCAACACGATATCCTCATGGTCGGTGTCAGAATCAAGTCCTCTGATCACTCGTCGGACTAAGTTTGGTTTCTGGAAAGAATATGTGTGAAACTAAATTTCACACTTCCTCAGGACCTCCCTCGCCTTCTCGTGATCGTCGGGATTCCTGGTTCGGATGACGACACTTTTGGGGTAACGGGTGGCTTGGTACTCTTCTGAGAGCGCTGCCCGTAATTCCCTCATGACTCTGACATGGTTGGGAAACGGGTCGGCCACAATTGGCGTTATTCTTCCCGCCCTTTGTAAGCGATGACTCTCAGGGATGGGGGAGGCGCGCCACTCCGGCGTTGAACCGGAGGTCTTTCGGCGCCTGTGGACCACCGTGATAAAGCCTTCGTTGTCTGCTGTGCCCTCAGGAACCAGGGTAGACTGGGCCTGAGAGGGGCGGAGGGAGCAACTGGTGTGGAAGTGGGTTGTGCCACTTCCGGGGTGAGAGGGACCGCGGTCCCCTGGTTGATTAGGCGGGAGGAATACTTCTTCTTTCCAGAAGTCTTCTTTGTTCTGCCCTTAAGGGCTAAAGCCCGTGGGCCGGGGTTAGTTTTAGAGGAGGAGGTTGATGGGCCAGGAGTGCTCATTACGTCAGGGTTTACCTGTGCGGTGGTACTTGGCTTGACTAGGTCTTGTGCAGAAGCCATCTGGCTCCCCACAGAGGGCCGGACGTCTTGCGACGCGCCGATTGGGGCGAACTCGGGGTCCAAGCCTAAGCCCGGACCCTTGGCTGTGGCCTTGTGAGCCCGCGGTAACGTCAGTGCGTTTGTCGGTCCCAAGTACATCTGATGTTCGGATTGCAGCTCAGGAGGCAGGGGAAGAGGAAGCCTTCGCTCTCTTCCAGGGCAGTTTGCGGCCGGTCGAGTTGGTGTCGGTAGCAGTTTAGGGGATGGCGCTGATGGAGAGGCTCGACGAGCTTCCTCCAGGAAGCACGCTCGAAGGAAGCCAATGCCCACTGCAGTCCTCCCTGAATCGCAGCTGTGGGGAATTTCCGGCGGATACGGCCGGAGGGATACAATGTAAGAAGAGGGGCGCTGCCCACTGCCAGTCTCCGCTAGGGGCGCTGATGCGTGGTACTTCCACTGTAGTCTGCTATCTCGCAGCCGTGAACTCGCAGGCGCTTGCAGGTACTGTTCCAAACAAGATCTCGTAGAAGGCCAGGTCTGCTTTCCTCCTCAGTCAATCGATATATGTATGGTAAGTGAGGTGTTTCAGTTAGTCGTTGACTAACCTTAGCTGGTTAGGGTTTATTCCCTCTTCAGCCGATTTTATGCTTTTAGCTTAAATTTTGTTTTTTGGAGAATGATCTTATCTACAGTATGTTGCTATACCAGTTTTTTTTTTTTTTTTTTTTTTTTTTTGTTTTTTTTTGTTTTTTTTTGTCTTGGGTTGGGAGGGTGGGCTTTCTGGGCCTATTTTGGTAGTTGGCGTGACCTATGTTTGTAGGTTGTGTCGTGTTTGAGTGTTATGTGTAAATATATATTTTTTTTTTTTTTTTTTTTCCTTTGGTCAATCGAAGTTCTGAGCCTGTATATATACTCCCCCAATGGTGGACAGAGCTAATCGATGCGAACCAATGGGGTCAGGCATCCCCAGATTGGTTCGGCTAGCGCTTGCTGGCCATGTCGGTCTGGGCCAATGGTAAAGAAGTGTTTTCTGATTTTGCCGGTGTGTGTTTTGGTCTTTAATGTTCTTATATGCCATCCACATGTTGTCCATGCCATACTCAGCCATAAGCCATTGTTCCTGTTGAAGTTGCTTGGCTCTGCTTTAATTTTCTGATTTGGTCGGTGTGTATTTTGGTCTTTAATTTTCTTAGATGTCATCCACATGTGTCCATGCCATACTCAGCCATAAGCCATTGTTCCTGTTGTGGTTGCTTGGCTCTACTTTAATTTCAATCGCTGTCTTAGAGCAGAGAAAGCAAAATCGGGATCATATTATAACCATGAATTATTTATAAGCTTAAATAACTCATAAAAAGTATCCTGCACTTTTCGATTCATTGTTCTTTGCTGCCCTCAGCTGAAAAAAACTTAAGCGAGTGTATGTCACATTCCATGACACTTTAACCTAAATGAAAACAGCAGGGGATGCTGCATTAATAAAGTGTGAGGGTCTATTACTACAAACAACTGTGTGAGTATCTCCACAATGCCATCTTTCCTGGATGATGCATGATCTGTACATACATCCCCATTCCAGTCAAGGTTTACGTTTCCACTCATAACCTCTACAGCACGGTGCCTCGCATCAGGCAGATTGCTAGCGGTACTGATCATTTCTTCCACAACAGTACTAACAAGAGCTGCAGCGCTACATAAATCTTCAGATGGATATGTTATAACTGTAGCTGCCTCATCATTATCTTGGAAATAAATGTCCAAATCATGTCTGTTGTCAGTGCAATCCGATATTTGCTACAGAAGTTGGCAAAGAAGTCATCTGGGATTGTATCCCGAAACCTTGGCATTTGAAAAAGACTCAACCATCAGCTATTAAACTAGGATTTGGAGGATCCAGCTTCAAGACAGGACTAAGATCTTGCTTTGCATCAGATTCTAGTTCGGTAAAAACAAAGCTGCGTAAATTACTTAAAACCTCACCAGAGTTTCCCTCCAATGCACAGTTTAAGCCCCTGAGGCCCCTAAAAGCCAGTCCCTGGACAATGGCTGTCTTGAGAGCACCCAGAAACTGGACCACCATTGGGTTCTCGTTTGATCCACAACAAGATCGAATGCAACCAAACAAGTGCTCAAGGGGATCCTGGTTGAGGCTTCTGGTTTTAAGAAAAGTGAAGCCCTTTTCCAGCTTATGCCACAAAATCAGCAGACCATGGAATACTTTATGGCGTAAGCTGCTGGAATCTTAACATTCACCGTTGCCAGCAGACTTCTTCAGAAACTGTAAACCATTAACTCTGGCAACAGCTTGATCCCAAAACTGGAGGGGCAAGTCCTCTCTGCCAGGGTCAACACGACATCTTAGTTTTCCTGGACCTCCACTTCCTTCGTGCTCCCATTGCAGCTATCAAATAATTTATTCATAAGAGGACAAAGTATTGGCTGGACAGTGGCTGGAACAGCAGCTTCGCTCTCTGTGGTAGCGCTACCTGCGGTTGGTTGCTGCTCTGGAGGGGGAAGATGCGTGGGCTGGCCGCCCGCGATCAGCGGGGCAGCTGGCTCCGCCAGGCCAACACGATATCCTCATGGTCGGTGTCAGAATCAAGTCCTCTGATCACTCGTCGGACTAAGTTTGGTTTCTGGAAAGAATATGTGTGAAACTAAATTTCACACTTCCTCAGGACCTCCCTCGCCTTCTCGTGATCGTCGGGATTCCTGGTTCGGATGACGACACTTTTGGGGTAACGGGTGGCTTGGTACTCTTCTGAGAGCGCTGCCCGTAATTCCCTCATGACTCTGACATGGTTGGGAAACGGGTCGGCCACAATTGGCGTTATTCTTCCCGCCCTTTGTAAGCGATGACTCTCAGGGATGGTTGCTGCTGCAGGGGTGGGGGAGGCTCGCCACTCCGGCGTTGAACCGGAGGTCTTTCGGCGCCTGTGGACCACCGTGATAAAGCCTTCGTTGTCTGCTGTGCCCTCAGGAACCAGGGTAGACTGGGCCTGAGAGGGGCGGAGGGAGCAACTGGTGTGGAAGTGGGTTGTGCCACTTCCGGGGTGAGAGGGACCGCGGTCCCCTGGTTGATTAGGCGGGAGGAATACTTCTTCTTTCCAGAAGTCTTCTTTGTTCTGCCCTTAAGGGCTAAAGCCCGTGGGCCGGGGTTAGTTTTAGAGGAGGAGGTTGATGGGCCAGGAGTGCTCATTACGTCAGGGTTTACCTGTGCGGTGGTACTTGGCTTGACTAGGTCTTGTGCAGAAGCCATCTGGCTCCCCACAGAGGGCCGGACGTCTTGCGACGCGCCGATTGGGGCGAACTCGGGGTCCAAGCCTAAGCCCGGACCCTTGGCTGTGGCCTTGTGAGCCCGCGGTAACGTCAGTGCGTTTGTCGGTCCCAAGTACATCTGATGTTCGGATTGCAGCTCAGGAGGCAGGGGAAGAGGAAGCCTTCGCTCTCTTCCAGGGCAGTTTGCGGCCGGTCGAGTTGGTGTCGGTAGCAGTTTAGGGGATGGCGCTGATGGAGAGGCTCGACGAGATTCCTCCAGGAGGCACGCTCGAAGGAAGCCAATGCCCACTGCGGTCCTCCCTGAATCGCAGCTGTGGGGAATTTCCGGCGGATACGGCCGGAGGGATACAATGTAAGAAGAGGGGCGCTGCCCACTGCCAGTCTCCGCTAGGGGCGCTGATGCGTGGTACTTCCACTGTAGTCTGCTATCTCGCAGCCGTGAACTCGCAGGCGCTTGCAGGTACTGTTCCAAACAAGATCTCGTAGAAGGCCAGGTCTGCTTTCCTCCTCAGTCAATCGATATATGTATGGTAAGTGAGGTGTTTCAGTTAGTCGTTGACTAACCTTAGCTGGTTAGGGTTTATTCCCTCTTCAGCCGATTTTATGCTTTTAGCTTAAATTTTGTTTTTTGGAGAATGATCTTATCTACAGTATGATGCTACATCAGTTTTTTTTTTTTTTTTTTTTGTCTTGGGTTGGGAGGGTGGGCTTTCTGGGCCTATTTTGTTAGTTGGCGTGACCTATGTTTGTAGGTTGTGTCGTGTTTGAGTGTTATGTGTAAATATATTTTTTTTTTTGTTTTTTTTTCCTTTGGTCAATCGAAGTTCTGAGCCTGTATATATACTCCCCCAATGGTGGACAGAGCTAATCGATGCGAACCAATGGGGTCAGGCATCCCCAGATTGGTTCGGCTAGCGCTTGCTGGCCATGTCGGTCTGGGCCAATGGTAAAGAAGTGTTTTCTGATTTTGCCGGTGTGTGTTTTGGTCTTTAATGTTCTTATATGCCATCCACATGTTGTGCATGCCATACTCAGCCATAAGCCATTGTTCCTGTTGAAGTTGCTTGGCTCTGCTTTAATTTTCTGATTTGGTCGGTGTGTATTTTGGTCTTTAATTTTCTTAGATGTCATCCACATGTGTCCATGCCATACTCAGCCATAAGCCATTGTTCCTGTTGTGGTTGCTTGGCTCTACTTTAATTTCAATCGCTGTCTTAGAGCAGAGAAAGCAAAATCGGGATCATATTATAACCATGAATTATTTATAAGCTTAAATAACTCATAAAAAGTATCCTGCACTTTTCGATTCATTGTTCTTTGCTGCCCTCAGCTGAAAAAAACTTAAGCGAGTGTATGTCACATTCCATGACACTTTAACCTAAATGAAAACAGCAGGGGATGCTGCATTAATAAAGTGTGAGGGTCTATTACTACAAACAACTGTGTGAGTATCTCCACAATGCCATCTTTCCTGGATGATGCATGATCTGTACATACATCCCCATTCCAGTCAAGGTTTACGTTTCCACTCATAACCTCTACAGCACGGTGCCTCGCATCAGGCAGATTGCTAGCGGTACTGATCATTTCTTCCACAACAGTACTAACAAGAGCTGCAGCGCTACATAAATCTTCAGATGGATATGTTATAACTGTAGCTGCCTCATCATTATCTTGGAAATAAATGTCCAAATCATGTCTGTTGTCAGTGCAATCCGATATTTGCTACAGAAGTTGGCAAAGAAGTCATCTGGGATTGTATCCCGAAACCTTGGCATTTGAAAAAGACTCAACCATCAGCTATTAAACTAGGATTTGGAGGATCCAGCTTCAAGACAGGACTAAGATCTTGCTTTGCATCAGATTCTAGTTCGGTAAAAACAAAGCTGCGTAAATTACTTAAAACCTCACCAGAGTTTCCCTCCAATGCACAGTTTAAGCCCCTGAGGCCCCTAAAAGCCATTCCCTGGACAATGGCTGTCTTGAGAGCACCCAGAAACTGGACCACCATTGGGTTCTCGTTTGATCCACAACAAGATCGAATGCAACCAAACAAGTGCTCAAGGGGATCCTGGTTGAGGCTTCTGGTTTTAAGAAAAGTGAAGCCCTTTTCCAGCTTATGCCACAAAATCAGCAGACCATGGAATACTTTATGGCGTAAGCTGCTGGAATCTTAACATTCACCGTTGCCAGCAGACTTCTTCAGAAACTGTAAACCATTAACTCTGGCAACAGCTTGATCCCAAAACTGGAGGGGCAAGTCCTCTCTGCCAGGGTCAACACGACATCTTAGTTTTCCTGGACCTCCACTTCCTTCGTGCTCCCATTGCAGCTATCAAATAATTTATTCATAAGAGGACAAAGTATTGGCTGGACAGTGGCTGGAACAGCAGCTTCGCTCTCTGTGGTAGCGCTACCTGCGGTTGGTTGCTGCTCTGGAGGGGGAAGATGCGTGGGCTGGCCGCCCGCGATCAGCGGGGCAGCTGGCTCCGCCAGGCCAACACGATATCCTCATGGTCGGTGTCAGAATCAAGTCCTCTGATCACTCGTCGGACTAAGTTTGGTTTCTGGAAAGAATATGTGTGAAACTAAATTTCACACTTCCTCAGGACCTCCCTCGCCTTCTCGTGATCGTCGGGATTCCTGGTTCGGATGACGACACTTTTGGGGTAACGGGTGGCTTGGTACTCTTCTGAGAGCGCTGCCCGTAATTCCCTCATGACTCTGACATGGTTGGGAAACGGGTCGGCCACAATTGGCGTTATTCTTCCCGCCCTTTGTAAGCGATGACTCTCAGGGATGGTTGCTGCTGCAGGGGTGGGGGAGGCGCGCCACTCCGGCGTTGAACCGGAGGTCTTTCGGCGCCTGTGGACCACCGTGATAAAGCCTTCGTTGTCTGCTGTGCCCTCAGGAACCAGGGTAGACTGGGCCTGAGAGGGGCGGAGGGAGCAACTGGTGTGGAAGTGGGTTGTGCCACTTCCGGGGTGAGAGGGACCGCGGTCCCCTGGTTGATTAGGCGGGAGGAATACTTCTTCTTTCCAGAAGTCTTCTTTGTTCTGCCCTTAAGGGCTAAAGCCCGTGGGCCGGGGTTAGTTTTAGAGGAGGAGGTTGATGGGCCAGGAGTGCTCATTACGTCAGGGTTTACCTGTGCGGTGGTACTTGGCTTGACTAGGTCTTGTGCAGAAGCCATCTGGCTCCCCACAGAGGGCCGGACGTCTTGCGACGCGCCGATTGGGGCGAACTCGGGGTCCAAGCCTAAGCCCGGACCCTTGGCTGTGGCCTTGTGAGCCCGCGGTAACGTCAGTGCGTTTGTCGGTCCCAAGTACATCTGATGTTCGGATTGCAGCTCAGGAGGCAGGGGAAGAGGAAGCCTTCGCTCTCTTCCAGGGCAGTTTGCGGCCGGTCGAGTTGGTGTCGGTAGCAGTTTAGGGGATGGCGCTGATGGAGAGGCTCGACGAGCTTCCTCCAGGAGGCACGCTCGAAGGAAGCCAATGCCCACTGCGGTCCTCCCTGAATCGCAGCTGTGGGGAATTTCCGGCGGATACGGCCGGAGGGATACAATGTAAGAAGAGGGGCGCTGCCCACTGCCAGTCTCCGCTAGGGGCGCTGATGCGTGGTACTTCCACTGTAGTCTGCTATCTCGCAGCCGTGAACTCGCAGGCGCTTGCAGGTACTGTTCCAAACAAGATCTCGTAGAAGGCCAGGTCTGCTTTCCTCCTCAGTCAATCGATATATGTATGGTAAGTGAGGTGTTTCAGTTAGTCGTTGACTAACCTTAGCTGGTTAGGGTTTATTCCCTCTTCAGCCGATTTTATGCTTTTAGCTTAAATTTTGTTTTTTGGAGAATGATCTTATCTACAGTATGATGCTACACCAGTTTTTTTTTTTTTTTTTTTTTTTTTTGTCTTGGGTTGGGAGGGTGGGCTTTCTGGGCCTATTTTGGTAGTTGGCGTGACCTATGTTTGTAGGTTGTGTCGAGTTTGAGTGTTATGTGTAAATATATGTTTTTTTTTGTTTTTTTTTCCTTTGGTCAATCGAAGTTCTGAGCCTGTATATATACTCCCCCAATGGTGGACAGAGCTAATCGATGCGAACCAATGGGGTCAGGCATCCCCAGATTGGTTCGGCTAGCGCTTGCTGGCCATGTCGGTCTGGGCCAATGGTAAAGAAGTGTTTTCTGATTTTGCCGGTGTGTGTTTTGGTCTTTAATGTTCTTATATGCCATCCACATGTTGTCCATGCCATACTCAGCCATAAGCCATTGTTCCTGTTGAAGTTGCTTGGCTCTGCTTTAATTTTCTGATTTGGTCGGTGTGTATTTTGGTCTTTAATTTTCTTAGATGTCATCCACATGTGTCCATGCCATACTCAGCCATAAGCCATTGTTCCTGTTGTGGTTGCTTGGCTCTACTTTAATTTCAATCGCTGTCTTAGAGCAGAGAAAGCAAAATCGGGATCATATTATAACCATGAATTATTTATAAGCTTAAATAACTCATATAAAGTATCCTGCACTTTTCGATTCATTGTTCTTTGCTGCCCTCAGCTGAAAAAAACTTAAGCGAGTGTATGTCACATTCCATGACACTTTAACCTAAATGAAAACAGCAGGGGATGCTGCATTAATAAAGTGTGAGGGTCTATTACTACAAACAACTGTGTGAGTATCTCCACAATGCCATCTTTCCTGGATGATGCATGATCTGTACATACATCCCCATTCCAGTCAAGGTTTACGTTTCCACTCATAACCTCTACAGCACGGTGCCTCGCATCAGGCAGATTGCTAGCGGTACTGATCATTTCTTCCACAACAGTACTAACAAGAGCTGCAGCGCTACATAAATCTTCAGATGGATATGTTATAACTGTAGCTGCCTCATCATTATCTTGGAAATAAATGTCCAAATCATGTCTGTTGTCAGTGCAATCCGATATTTGCTACAGAAGTTGGCAAAGAAGTCATCTGGGATTGTATCCCGAAACCTTGGCATTTGAAAAAGACTCAACCATCAGCTATTAAACTAGGATTTGGAGGATCCAGCTTCAAGACAGGACTAAGATCTTGCTTTGCATCAGATTCTAGTTCGGTAAAAACAAAGCTGCGTAAATTACTTAAAACCTCACCAGAGTTTCCCTCCAATGCACAGTTTAAGCCCCTGAGGCCCCTAAAAGCCATTCCCTGGACAATGGCTGTCTTGAGAGCACCCAGAAACTGGACCACCATTGGGTTCTCGTTTGATCCACAACAAGATCGAATGCAACCAAACAAGTGCTCAAGGGGATCCTGGTTGAGGCTTCTGGTTTTAAGAAAAGTGAAGCCCTTTTCCAGCTTATGCCACAAAATCAGCAGACCATGGAATACTTTATGGCGTAAGCTGCTGGAATCTTAACATTCACCGTTGCCAGCAGACTTCTTCAGAAACTGTAAACCATTAACTCTGGCAACAGCTTGATCCCAAAACTGGAGGGGCAAGTCCTCTCTGCCAGGGTCAACACGACATCTTAGTTTTCCTGGACCTCCACTTCCTTCGTGCTCCCATTGCAGCTATCAAATAATTTATTCATAAGAGGACAAAGTATTGGCTGGACAGTGGCTGGAACAGCAGCTTCGCTCTCTGTGGTAGCGCTACCTGCGGTTGGTTGCTGCTCTGGAGGGGGAAGATGCGTGGGCTGGCCGCCCGCGATCAGCGGGGCAACTGGCTCCGCCAGGCCAACACGATATCCTCATGGTCGGTGTCAGAATCAAGTCCTCTGATCACTCGTCGGACTAAGTTTGGTTTCTGGAAAGAATATGTGTGAAACTAAATTTCACACTTCCTCAGGACCTCCCTCGCCTTCTCGTGATCGTCGGGATTCCTGGTTCGGATGACGACACTTTTGGGGTAACGGGTGGCTTGGTACTCTTCTGAGAGCGCTGCCCGTAATTCCCTCATGACTCTGACATGGTTTGGAAACGGGTCGGCCACAATTGGCGTTATTCTTCCCGCCCTTTGTAAGCGATGACTCTCAGGGATGGTTGCTGCTGCAGGGGTGGGGGAGGCGCGCCACTCCGGCGTTGAACCGGAGGTCTTTCGGCGCCTGTGGACCACCGTGATAAAGCCTTCGTTGTCTGCTGTGCCCTCAGGAACCAGGGTAGACTGGGCCTGAGAGGGGCGGAGGGAGCAACTGGTGTGGAAGTGGGTTGTGCCACTTCCGGGGTGAGAGGGACCGCGGTCCCCTGGTTGATTAGGCGGGAGGAATACTTCTTCTTTCCAGAAGTCTTCTTTGTTCTGCCCTTAAGGGCTAAAGCCCGTGGGCCGGGGTTAGTTTTAGAGGAGGAGGTTGATGGGCCAGGAGTGCTCATTACGTCAGGGTTTACCTGTGCGGTGGTACTTGGCTTGACTAGGTCTTGTGCAGAAGCCATCTGGCTCCCCACAGAGGGCCGGACGTCTTGCGACGGGCCGATTAGGGCGAACTTGGGGTCCAAGCCTAAGCCCGGACCCTTGGCTGTGGCCTTGTGAGCCCGCGGTAACGTCAGTGCGTTTGTCGGTCCCAAGTACATCTGATGTTCGGATTGCAGCTCAGGAGGCAGGGGAAGAGGAAGCCTTCGCTCTCTTCCAGGGCAGTTTGCGGCCGGTCGAGTTGGTGTCGGCAGCAGTTTAGGGGATGGCGCTGATGGAGAGGCTCGACGAGCTTCCTCCAGGAGGCACGCTAGAAGGGGGCCAATGCCCACTGCGGTCCTCCCTGAATCGCAGGTGTTGATCTCCAGCTGTGGGGAATTTCCGGCGGATACGGCCGGAGGGATACAATGTAAGAAGAGGGGCGCTGCCCACTGCCAGTCTCCGCTAGGGGCGCTGATGCGTGGTACTTCCACTGTAGTCTGCTATCTCGCAGCCGTGAACTCGCAGGCGCTTGCAGGTACTGTTCCAAACAAGATCTCGTAGAAGGCCAGGTCTGCTTTCCTCCTCAGTCAATCGATATATGTATGGTAAGTGAGGTGTTTCAGTTAGTCGTTGACTAACCTTAGCTGGTTAGGGTTTATTCCCTCTTCAGCCGATTTTATGCTTTTAGCTTAAATTTTGTTTTTTGGAGAATGATCTTATCTACAGTATGATGCTACACCAGTTTTTTTTTTTTTGTCTTGGGTTGGGAGGGTGGGCTTTCTGGGCCTATTTTGGTAGTTGGCGTGACCTATGTTTGTAGGTTGTGTCGAGTTTGAGTGTTATGTGTAAATATATGTTGTTTTTTTTGTTTTTTTTTTCCTTTGGTCAATCGAAGTTCTGAGCCTGTATATATACTCCCCCAATGGTGGACAGAGCTAATCGATGCGAACCAATGGGGTCAGGCATCCCCAGATTGGTTCGGCTAGCGCTTGCTGGCCATGTCGGTCTGGGCCAATGGTAAAGAAGTGTTTTCTGATTTTGCCGGTGTGTGTTTTGGTCTTTAATGTTCTTATATGCCATCCACATGTTGTCCATGCCATACTCAGCCATAAGCCATTGTTCCTGTTGAAGTTGCTTGGCTCTGCTTTAATTTTCTGATTTGGTCGGTGTGTATTTTGGTCTTTAATTTTCTTAGATGTCATCCACATGTGTCCATGCCATACTCAGCCATAAGCCATTGTTCCTGTTGTGGTTGCTTGGCTCTACTTTAATTTCAATCGCTGTCTTAGAGCAGAGAAAGCAAAATCGGGATCATATTATAACCATGAATTATTTATAAGCTTAAATAACTCATAAAAAGTATCCTGCACTTTTCGATTCATTGTTCTTTGCTGCCCTCAGCTGAAAAAAACTTAAGCGAGTGTATGTCACATTCCATGACACTTTAACCTAAATGAAAACAGCAGGGGATGCTGCATTAATAAAGTGTGAGGGTCTATTACTACAAACAACTGTGTGAGTATCTCCACAATGCCATCTTTCCTGGATGATGCATGATCTGTACATACATCCCCATTCCAGTCAAGGTTTACGTTTCCACTCATAACCTCTACAGCACGGTGCCTCGCATCAGGCAGATTGCTAGCGGTACTGATCATTTCTTCCACAACAGTACTAACAAGAGCTGCAGCGCTACATAAATCTTCAGATGGATATGTTATAACTGTAGCTGCCTCATCATTATCTTGGAAATAAATGTCCAAATCATGTCTGTTGTCAGTGCAATCCGATATTTGCTACAGAAGTTGGCAAAGAAGTCATCTGGGATTGTATCCCGAAACCTTGGCATTTGAAAAAGACTCAACCATCAGCTATTAAACTAGGATTTGGAGGATCCAGCTTCAAGACAGGACTAAGATCTTGCTTTGCATCAGATTCTAGTTCGGTAAAAACAAAGCTGCGTAAATTACTTAAAACCTCACCAGAGTTTCCCTCCAATGCACAGTTTAAGCCCCTGAGGCCCCTAAAAGCCAGTCCCTGGACAATGGCTGTCTTGAGAGCACCCAGAAACTGGACCACCATTGGGTTCTCGTTTGATCCACAACAAGATCGAATGCAACCAAACAAGTGCTCAAGGGGATCCTGGTTGAGGCTTCTGGTTTTAAGAAAAGTGAAGCCCTTTTCCAGCTTATGCCACAAAATCAGCAGACCATGGAATACTTTATGGCGTAAGCTGCTGGAATCTTAACATTCACCGTTGCCAGCAGACTTCTTCAGAAACTGTAAACCATTAACTCTGGCAACAGCTTGATCCCAAAACTGGAGGGGCAAGTCCTCTCTGCCAGGGTCAACACGACATCTTAGTTTTCCTGGACCTCCACTTCCTTCGTGCTCCCATTGCAGCTATCAAATAACTTATTCATAAGAGGACAAAGTATTGGCTGGACAGTGGCTGGAACAGCAGCTTCGCTCTCTGTGGTAGCGCTACCTGCGGTTGGTTGCTGCTCTGGAGGGGGAAGATGCGTGGGCTGGCCGCCCGCGATCAGCGGGGCAGCTGGCTCCGCCAGGCCAACACGATATCCTCATGGTCGGTGTCAGAATCAAGTCCTCTGATCACTCGTCGGACTAAGTTTGGTTTCTGGAAAGAATATGTGTGAAACTAAATTTCACACTTCCTCAGGACCTCCCTCGCCTTCTCGTGATCGTCGGGATTCCTGGTTCGGATGACGACACTTTTGGGGTAACGGGTGGCTTGGTACTCTTCTGAGAGCGCTGCCCGTAATTCCCTCATGACTCTGACATGGTTGGGAAACGGGTCGGCCACAATTGGCGTTATTCTTCCCGCCCTTTGTAAGCGATGACTCTCAGGGATGGTTGCTGCTGCAGGGGTGGGGGAGGCGCGCCACTCCGGCGTTGAACCGGAGGTCTTTCGGCGCCTGTGGACCACCGTGATAAAGCCTTCGTTGTCTGCTGTGCCCTCAGGAACCAGGGTAGACTGGGCCTGAGAGGGGCGGAGGGAGCAACTGGTGTGGAAGTGGGTTGTGCCACTTCCGGGGTGAGAGGGACCGCGGTCCCCTGGTTGATTAGGCGGGAGGAATACTTCTTCTTTCCAGAAGTCTTCTTTGTTCTGCCCTTAAGGGCTAAAGCCCGTGGGCCGGGGTTAGTTTTAGAGGAGGAGGTTGATGGGCCAGGAGTGCTCATTACGTCAGGGTTTACCTGTGCGGTGGTACTTGGCTGGACTAGGTCTTGTGCAGAAGCCATCTGGCTCCCCACAGAGGGCCGGACGTCTTGCGACGGGCCGATTGGGGCGAACTTGGGGTCCAAGCCTAAGCCCGGACCCTTGGCTGTGGCCTTGTGAGCCCGCGGTAACGTCAGTGCGTTTGTCGGTCCCAAGTACATCTGATGTTCGGATTGCAGCTCAGGAGGCAGGGGAAGAGGAAGCCTTCGCTCTCTTCCAGGGCAGTTTGCGGCCGGTCGAGTTGGTGTCGGCAGCAGTTTAGGGGATGGCGCTGATGGAGAGGCTCGACGAGCTTCCTCCAGGAGGCACGCTAGAAGGGGGCCAATGCTCGCTGCGGTCCTCCCTGAATCGCAGGTGTTGATCTCCAGCTGTGGGGAATTTCCGGCGGATACGGCCGGAGGGATACAATGTAAGAAGAGGGGCGCTGCCCACTGCCTGTCTCCGCTAGGGGCGCTGATGCGTGGTACTTCCACTGTAGTCTGCTATCTCGCAGCCGTGAACTCGCAGGCGCTTGCAGGTACTGTTCCAAACAAGATCTCGTAGAAGGCCAGGTCTGCTTTCCTCCTCAGTCAATCGATATATGTATGGTAAGTGAGGTGTTTCAGTTAGTCGTTGACTAACCTTAGCTGGTTAGGGTTTATTCCCTCTTCAGCCGATTTTATGCTTTTAGCTTAAATTTTGTTTTTTGGAGAATGATCTTATCTACAGTATGATGCTACACCAGTTTTTTTTTTTTTTTTTTTTTTGTCTTGGGTTGGGAGGGTGGGCTTTCTGGGCCTATTTTGGTAGTTGGCGTGACCTATGTTTGTAGGTTGTGTCGAGTTTGAGTGTTATGTGTAAATATATGTTTTTTTTTTTTGTTTTTTTTTCCTTTGGTCAATCGAAGTTCTGAGCCTGTATATATACTCCCCCAATGGTGGACAGAGCTAATCGATGCGAACCAATGGGGTCAGGCATCCCCAGATTGGTTCGGCTAGCGCTTGCTGGCCATGTCGGTCTGGGCCAATGGTAAAGAAGTGTTTTCTGATTTTGCCGGTGTGTGTTTTGGTCTTTAATGTTCTTATATGCCATCCACATGTTGTCCATGCCATACTCAGCCATAAGCCATTGTTCCTGTTGAAGTTGCTTGGCTCTGCTTTAATTTTCTGATTTGGTCGGTGTGTATTTTGGTCTTTAATTTTCTTAGATGTCATCCACATGTGTCCATGCCATACTCAGCCATAAGCCATTGTTCCTGTTGTGGTTGCTTGGCTCTACTTTAATTTCAATCGCTGTCTTAGAGCAGAGAAAGCAAAATCGGGATCATATTATAACCATGAATTATTTATAAGCTTAAATAACTCATAAAAAGTATCCTGCACTTTTCGATTCATTGTTCTTTGCTGCCCTCAGCTGAAAAAACTTAAGCGAGTGTATGTCACATTCCATGACACTTTAACCTAAATGAAAACAGCAGGGGATGCTGCATTAATAAAGTGTGAGGGTCTATTACTACAAACAACTGTGTGAGTATCTCCACAATGCCATCTTTCCTGGATGATGCATGATCTGTACATACATCCCCATTCCAGTCAAGGTTTACGTTTCCACTCATAACCTCTACAGCACGGTGCCTCGCATCAGGCAGATTGCTAGCGGTACTGATCATTTCTTCCACAACAGTACTAACAAGAGCTGCAGCGCTACATAAATCTTCAGATGGATATGTTATAACTGTAGCTGCCTCATCATTATCTTGGAAATAAATGTCCAAATCATGTCTGTTGTCAGTGCAATCCGATATTTGCTACAGAAGTTGGCAAAGAAGTCATCTGGGATTGTATCCCGAAACCTTGGCATTTGAAAAAGACTCAACCATCAGCTATTAAACTAGGATTTGGAGGATCCAGCTTCAAGACAGGACTAAGATCTTGCTTTGCATCAGATTCTAGTTCGGTAAAAACAAAGCTGCGTAAATTACTTAAAACCTCACCAGAGTTTCCCTCCAATGCACAGTTTAAGCCCCTGAGGCCCCTAAAAGCCAGTCCCTGGACAATGGCTGTCTTGAGAGCACCCAGAAACTGGACCACCATTGGGTTCTCGTTTGATCCACAACAAGATCGAATGCAACCAAACAAGTGCTCAAGGGGATCCTGGTTGAGGCTTCTGGTTTTAAGAAAAGTGAAGCCCTTTTCCAGCTTATGCCACAAAATCAGCAGACCATGGAATACTTTATGGCGTAAGCTGCTGGAATCTTAACATTCACCGTTGCCAGCAGACTTCTTCAGAAACTGTAAACCATTAACTCTGGCAACAGCTTGATCCCAAAACTGGAGGGGCAAGTCCTCTCTGCCAGGGTCAACACGACATCTTAGTTTTCCTGGACCTCCACTTCCTTCGTGCTCCCATTGCAGCTATCAAATAATTTATTCATAAGAGGACAAAGTATTGGCTGGACAGTGGCTGGAACAGCAGCTTCGCTCTCTGTGGTAGCGCTACCTGCGGTTGGTTGCTGCTCTGGAGGGGGAAGATGCGTGGGCTGGCCGCCCGCGATCAGCGGGGCAGCTGGCTCCGCCAGGCCAACACGATATCCTCATGGTCGGTGTCAGAATCAAGTCCTCTGATCACTCGTCGGACTAAGTTTGGTTTCTGGAAAGAATATGTGTGAAACTAAATTTCACACTTCCTCAGGACCTCCCTCGCCTTCTCGTGATCGTCGGGATTCCTGGTTCGGATGACGACACTTTTGGGGTAACGGGTGGCTTGGTACTCTTCTGAGAGCGCTGCCCGTAATTCCCTCATGACTCTGACATGGTTGGGAAACGGGTCGGCCACAATTGGCGTTATTCTTCCCGCCCTTTGTAAGCGATGACTCTCAGGGATGGTTGCTGCTGCAGGGGTGGGGGAGGCGCGCCACTCCGGCGTTGAACCGGAGGTCTTTCGGCGCCTGTGGACCACCGTGATAAAGCCTTCGTTGTCTGCTGTGCCCTCAGGAACCAGGGTAGACTGGGCCTGAGAGGGGCGGAGGGAGCAACTGGTGTGGAAGTGGGTTGTGCCACTTCCGGGGTGAGAGGGACCGCGGTCCCCTGGTTGATTAGGCGGGAGGAATACTTCTTCTTTCCAGAAGTCTTCTTTGTTCTGCCCTTAAGGGCTAAAGCCCGTGGGCCGGGGTTAGTTTTAGAGGAGGAGGTTGATGGGCCAGGAGTGCTCATTACGTCAGGGTTTACCTGTGCGGTGGTACTTGGCTTGACTAGGTCTTGTGCAGAAGCCATCTGGCTCCCCACAGAGGGCCGGACGTCTTGCGACGGGCCGATTAGGGCGAACTTGGGGTCCAAGCCTAAGCCCGGACCCTTGGCTGTGGCCTTGTGAGCCCGCAGTAACGTCAGTGCGTTTGTCGGTCCCAAGTACATCTGATGTTCGGATTGCAGCTCAGGAGGCAGGGGAAGAGGAAGCCTTCGCTCTCTTCCAGGGCAGTTTGCGGCCGGTCGAGTTGGTGTCGGCAGCAGTTTAGGGGATGGCGCTGATGGAGAGGCTCGACGAGCTTCCTCCAGGAGGCACGCTAGAAGGGGGCCAATGCCCACTGCGGTCCTCCCTGAATCGCAGGTGTTGATCTCCAGCTGTGGGGAATTTCCGGCGGATACGGCCGGAGGGATACAATGTAAGAAGAGGGGCGCTGCCCACTGCCAGTCTCCGCTAGGGGCGCTGATGCGTGGTACTTCCACTGTAGTCTGCTATCTCGCAGCCGTGAACTCGCAGGCGCTTGCAGGTACTGTTCCAAACAAGATCTCGTAGAAGGCCAGGTCTGCTTTCCTCCTCAGTCAATCGATATATGTATGGTAAGTGAGGTGTTTCAGTTAGTCGTTGACTAACCTTAGCTGGTTAGGGTTTATTCCCTCTTCAGCCGATTTTATGCTTTTAGCTTAAATTTTGTTTTTTGGAGAATGATCTTATCTACAGTATGATGCTACACCAGTTTTTTTTTTTTTTTTTGTCTTGGGTTGGGAGGGTGGGCTTTCTGGGCCTATTTTGGTAGTTGGCGTGACCTATGTTTGTAGGTTGTGTCGAGTTTGAGTGTTATGTGTAAATATATGTTTTTTTTTTTTTTTGTTTTTTTTTTTCCTTTGGTCAATCGAAGTTCTGAGCCTGTATATATACTCCCCCAATGGTGGACAGAGCTAATCGATGCGAACCAATGGGGTCAGGCATCCCCAGATTGGTTCGGCTAGCGCTTGCTGGCCATGTCGGTCTGGGCCAATGGTAAAGAAGTGTTTTCTGATTTTGCCGGTGTGTGTTTTGGTCTTTAATGTTCTTATATGCCATCCACATGTTGTCCATGCCATACTCAGCCATAAGCCATTGTTCCTGTTGAAGTTGCTTGGCTCTGCTTTAATTTTCTGATTTGGTCGGTGTGTATTTTGGTCTTTAATTTTCTTAGATGTCATCCACATGTGTCCATGCCATACTCAGCCATAAGCCATTGTTCCTGTTGTGGTTGCTTGGCTCTACTTTAATTTCAATCGCTGTCTTAGAGCAGAGAAAGCAAAATCGGGATCATATTATAACCATGAATTATTTATAAGCTTAAATAACTCATAAAAAGTATCCTGCACTTTTCGATTCATTGTTCTTTGCTGCCCTCAGCTGAAAAAAACTTAAGCGAGTGTATGTCACATTCCATGACACTTTAACCTAAATGAAAACAGCAGGGGATGCTGCATTAATAAAGTGTGAGGGTCTATTACTACAAACAACTGTGTGAGTATCTCCACAATGCCATCTTTCCTGGATGATGCATGATCTGTACATACATCCCCATTCCAGTCAAGGTTTACGTTTCCACTCATAACCTCTACAGCACGGTGCCTCGCATCAGGCAGATTGCTAGCGGTACTGATCATTTCTTCCACAACAGTACTAACAAGAGCTGCAGCGCTACATAAATCTTCAGATGGATATGTTATAACTGTAGCTGCCTCATCATTATCTTGGAAATAAATGTCCAAATCATGTCTGTTGTCAGTGCAATCCGATATTTGCTACAGAAGTTGGCAAAGAAGTCATCTGGGATTGTATCCCGAAACCTTGGCATTTGAAAAAGACTCAACCATCAGCTATTAAACTAGGATTTGGAGGATCCAGCTTCAAGACAGGACTAAGATCTTGCTTTGCATCAGATTCTAGTTCGGTAAAAACAAAGCTGCGTAAATTACTTAAAACCTCACCAGAGTTTCCCTCCAATGCACAGTTTAAGCCCCTGAGGCCCCTAAAAGCCAGTCCCTGGACAATGGCTGTCTTGAGAGCACCCAGAAACTGGACCACCATTGGGTTCTCGTTTGATCCACAACAAGATCGAATGCAACCAAACAAGTGCTCAAGGGGATCCTGGTTGAGGCTTCTGGTTTTAAGAAAAGTGAAGCCCTTTTCCAGCTTATGCCACAAAATCAGCAGACCATGGAATACTTTATGGCGTAAGCTGCTGGAATCTTAACATTCACCGTTGCCAGCAGACTTCTTCAGAAACTGTAAACCATTAACTCTGGCAACAGCTTGATCCCAAAACTGGAGGGGCAAGTCCTCTCTGCCAGGGTCAACACGACATCTTAGTTTTCCTGGACCTCCACTTCCTTCGTGCTCCCATTGCAGCTATCAAATAATTTATTCATAAGAGGACAAAGTATTGGCTGGACAGTGGCTGGAACAGCAGCTTCGCTCTCTGTGGTAGCGCTACCTGCGGTTGGTTGCTGCTCTGGAGGGGGAAGATGCGTGGGCTGGCCGCCCGCGATCAGCGGGGCAGCTGGCTCCGCCAGGCCAACACGATATCCTCATGGTCGGTGTCAGAATCAAGTCCTCTGATCACTCGTCGGACTAAGTTTGGTTTCTGGAAAGAATATGTGTGAAACTAAATTTCACACTTCCTCAGGACCTCCCTCGCCTTCTCGTGATCGTCGGGATTCCTGGTTCGGATGACGACACTTTTGGGGTAACGGGTGGCTTGGTACTCTTCTGAGAGCGCTGCCCGTAATTCCCTCATGACTCTGACATGGTTGGGAAACGGGTCGGCCACAATTGGCGTTATTCTTCCCGCCCTTTGTAAGCGATGACTCTCAGGGATGGTTGCTGCTGCAGGGGTGGGGGAGGCGCGCCACTCCGGCGTTGAACCGGAGGTCTTTCGGCGCCTGTGGACCACCGTGATAAAGCCTTCGTTGTCTGCTGTGCCCTCAGGAACCAGGGTAGACTGGGCCTGAGAGGGGCGGAGGGAGCAACTGGTGTGGAAGTGGGTTGTGCCACTTCCGGGGTGAGAGGGACCGCGGTCCCCTGGTTGATTAGGCGGGAGGAATACTTCTTCTTTCCAGAAGTCTTCTTTGTTCTGCCCTTAAGGGCTAAAGCCCGTGGGCCGGGGTTAGTTTTAGAGGAGGAGGTTGATGGGCCAGGAGTGCTCATTACGTCAGGGTTTACCTGTGCGGTGGTACTTGGCTTGACTAGGTCTTGTGCAGAAGCCATCTGGCTCCCCACAGAGGGCCGGACGTCTTGCGACGCGCCGATTGGGGCGAACTCGGGTTCCAAGCCTAAGCCCGGACCCTTGGCTGTGGCCTTGTGAGCCCGCGGTAACGTCATTGCGTTTGTCGGTCCCAAGTACATCTGATGTTCGGACTGCAGCTCAGGAGGCAGGGGAAGAGGAAGCCTTCGCTCTCTTCCAGGGCAGTTTGCGGCCGGTCGAGTTGGTGTCGGCAGCAGTTTAGGGGATGGCGCTGATGGAGAGGCTCGACGAGCTTCCTCCAGGAGGCACGCTAGAAGGGGGCCAATGCCCACTGCGGTCCTCCCTGAATCGCAGGTGTTGATCTGCAGCTGTGGGGAATTTCCGGCGGATACGGCCGGAGGGATACTATGTAAGAAGAGGGGCGCTGCCCACTGCCTGTCTCCGCTAGGGGCGCTGATGCGTGGTACTTCCACTGTAGTCTGCTATCTCGCAGCCGTGAACTCGCAGGCACTTGCAGGTACTGTTCCAAACAAGATCTCGTAGAAGGCCAGGTCTGCTTTCCTCCTCAGTCAATCGATATATGTATGGTAAGTGAGGTGTTTCAGTTAGTCGTTGACTAACCTTAGCTGGTTAGGGTTTATTCCCTCTTCAGCCGATTTTATGCTTTTAGCTTAAATTTTGTTTTTTGGAGAATGATCTTATCTACAGTATGTTGCTACACCAGTTTTTTTTTTTTTTTTTTTTTTTTTTTTTTTTTTTTTTTTGTCTTGGGTTGGGAGCGTGGGCTTTCTGGGCCTATTTTGGTAGTTGGCGTGACCTATGTTTGTAGGTTGTGTCGAGTTTGAGTGTTATGTGTAAATATATGTTTTTTTTTGTTTTTTTTTCCTTTGGTCAATCGAAGTTCTGAGCCTGTATATATACTCCCCCAATGGTGGACAGAGCTAATCGATGCGAACCAATGGGGTCAGGCATCCCCAGATTGGTTCGGCTAGCGCTTGCTGGCCATGTCGGTCTGGGCCAATGGTAAAGAAGTGTTTTCTGATTTTGCCGGTGTGTGTTTTGGTCTTTAATGTTCTTATATGCCATCCACATGTTGTCCATGCCATACTCAGCCATAAGCCATTGTTCCTGTTGAAGTTGCTTGGCTCTGCTTTAATTTTCTGATTTGGTCGGTGTGTATTTTGGTCTTTAATTTTCTTAGATGTCATCCACATGTGTCCATGCCATACTCAGCCATAAGCCATTGTTCCTGTTGTGGTTGCTTGGCTCTACTTTAATTTCAATCGCTGTCTTAGAGCAGAGAAAGCAAAATCGGGATCATATTATAACCATGAATTATTTATAAGCTTAAATAACTCATAAAAAGTATCCTGCACTTTTCGATTCATTGTTCTTTGCTGCCCTCAGCTGAAAAAAACTTAAGCGAGTGTATGTCACATTCCATGACACTTTAACCTAAATGAAAACAGCAGGGGATGCTGCATTAATAAAGTGTGAGGGTCTATTACTACAAACAACTGTGTGAGTATCTCCACAATGCCATCTTTCCTGGATGATGCATGATCTGTACATACATCCCCATTCCAGTCAAGGTTTACGTTTCCACTCATAACCTCTACAGCACGGTGCCTCGCATCAGGCAGATTGCTAGCGGTACTGATCATTTCTTCCACAACAGTACTAACAAGAGCTGCAGCGCTACATAAATCTTCAGATGGATATGTTATAACTGTAGCTGCCTCATCATTATCTTGGAAATAAATGTCCAAATCATGTCTGTTGTCAGTGCAATCCGATATTTGCTACAGAAGTTGGCAAAGAAGTCATCTGGGATTGTATCCCGAAACCTTGGCATTTGAAAAAGACTCAACCATCAGCTATTAAACTAGGATTTGGAGGATCCAGCTTCAAGACAGGACTAAGATCTTGCTTTGCATCAGATTCTAGTTCGGTAAAAACAAAGCTGCGTAAATTACTTAAAACCTCACCAGAGTTTCCCTCCAATGCACAGTTTAAGCCCCTGAGGCCCCTAAAAGCCAGTCCCTGGACAATGGCTGTCTTGAGAGCACCCAGAAACTGGACCACCATTGGGTTCTCGTTTGATCCACAACAAGATCGAATGCAACCAAACAAGTGCTCAAGGGGATCCTGGTTGAGGCTTCTGGTTTTAAGAAAAGTGAAGCCCTTTTCCAGCTTATGCCACAAAATCAGCAGACCATGGAATACTTTATGGCGTAAGCTGCTGGAATCTTAACATTCACCGTTGCCAGCAGACTTCTTCAGAAACTGTAAACCATTAACTCTGGCAACAGCTTGATCCCAAAACTGGAGGGGCAAGTCCTCTCTGCCAGGGTCAACACGACATCTTAGTTTTCCTGGACCTCCACTTCCTTCGTGCTCCCATTGCAGCTATCAAATAATTTATTCATAAGAGGACAAAGTATTGGCTGGACAGTGGCTGGAACAGCAGCTTCGCTCTCTGTGGTAGCGCTACCTGCGGTTGGTTGCTGCTCTGGAGGGGGAAGATGCGTGGGCTGGCCGCCCGCGATCAGCGGGGCAGCTGGCTCCGCCAGGCCAACACGATATCCTCATGGTCGGTGTCAGAATCAAGTCCTCTGATCACTCGTCGGACTAAGTTTGGTTTCTGGAAAGAATATGTGTGAAACTAAATTTCACACTTCCTCAGGACCTCCCTCGCCTTCTCGTGATCGTCGGGATTCCTGGTTCGGATGACGACACTTTTGGGGTAACGGGTGGCTTGGTACTCTTCTGAGAGCGCTGCCCGTAATTCCCTCATGACTCTGACATGGTTGGGAAACGGGTCGGCCACAATTGGCGTTATTTTTCCCGCCCTTTGTAAGCGATGACTCTCAGGGATGGTTGCTGCTGCAGGGGTGGGGGAGGCGCGCCACTCCGGCGTTGAACCGGAGGTCTTTCGGCGCCTGTGGACCACCGTGATAAAGCCTTCGTTGTCTGCTGTGCCCTCAGGAACCAGGGTAGACTGGGCCTGAGAGGGGCGGAGGGAGCAACTGGTGTGGAAGTGGGTTGTGCCACTTCCGGGGTGAGAGGGACCGCGGTCCCCTGGTTGATTAAGCGGGAGGAATACTTCTTCTTTCCAGAAGTCTTCTTTGTTCTGCCCTTAAGGGCTAAAGCCCGTGGGCCGGGGTTAGTTTTAGAGGAGGAGGTTGATGGGCCAGGAGTGCTCATTACGTCAGGGTTTACCTGTGCGGTGGTACTTGGCTTGACTAGGTCTTGTGCAGAAGCCATCTGGCTCCCCACAGAGGGCCGGACGTCTTGCGACGGGCCGATTAGGGCGAACTTGGGGTCCAAGCCTAAGCCCGGACCCTTGGCTGTGGCCTTGTGAGCCCGCGGTAACGTCAGTGCGTTTGTCGGTCCCAAGTACATCTGATGTTCGGATTGCAGCTCAGGAGGCAGGGGAAGAGGAAGCCTTCGCTCTCTTCCAGGGCAGTTTGCGGCCGGTCGAGTTGGTGTCGGCAGCAGTTTAGGGGATGGCGCTGATGGAGAGGCTCGACGAGCTTCCTCCAGGAGGCACGCTAGAAGGGGGCCAATGCCCACTGCGGTCCTCCCTGAATCGCAGGTGTTGATCTCCAGCTGTGGGGAATTTCCGGCGGATACGGCCGGAGGGATACAATGTAAGAAGAGGGGCGCTGCCCACTGCCAGTCTCCGCTAGGGGCGCTGATGCGTGGTACTTCCACTGTAGTCTGCTATCTCGCAGCCGTGAACTCGCAGGCGCTTGCAGATACTGTTCCAAACAAGATCTCGTAGAAGGCCAGGTCTGCTTTCCTCCTCAGTCAATCGATATATGTATGGTAAGTGAGGTGTTTCAGTTAGTCGTTGACTAACCTTAGCTGGTTAGGGTTTATTCCCTCTTCAGCCGATTTTATGCTTTTAGCTTAAATTTTGTTTTTTGGAGAATGATCTTATCTACAGTATGATGCTACACCAGTTTTTTTTTTTTTTTTTTGTCTTGGGTTGGGAGGGTGGGCTTTCTGGGCCTATATTGGTAGTTGGCGTGACCTATGTTTGTAGGTTGTGTCGAGTTTGAGTGTTATGTGTAAATATATGTTTTTTTTTTTTTTTTTTTTTCCTTTGGTCAATCGAAGTTCTGAGCCTGTATATATACTCCCCCAATGGTGGACAGAGCTAATCGATGCGAACCAATGGGGTCAGGCATCCCCAGATTGGTTCGGCTAGCGCTTGCTGGCCATGTCGGTCTGGGCCAATGGTAAAGAAGTGTTTTCTGATTTTGCCGGTGTGTGTTTTGGTCTTTAATGTTCTTATATGCCATCCACATGTTGTGCATGCCATACTCAGCCATAAGCCATTGTTCCTGTTGAAGTTGCTTGGCTCTGCTTTAATTTTCTGATTTGGTCGGTGTGTATTTTGGTCTTTAATTTTCTTAGATGTCATCCACATGTGTCCATGCCATACTCAGCCATAAGCCATTGTTCCTGTTGTGGTTGCTTGGCTCTACTTTAATTTCAATCGCTGTCTTAGAGCACAGAAAGCAAAATCGGGATCATATTATAACCATGAATTATTTATAAGCTTAAATAACTCATAAAAAGTATCCTGCACTTTTCGATTCATTGTTCTTTGCTGCCCTCAGCTGAAAAAAACTTAAGCGAGTGTATGTCACATTCCATGACACTTTAACCTAAATGAAAACAGCAGGGGATGCTGCATTAATAAAGTGTGAGGGTCTATTACTACAAACAACTGTGTGAGTATCTCCACAATGCCATCTTTCCTGGATGATGCATGATCTGTACATACATCCCCATTCCAGTCAAGGTTTACGTTTCCACTCATAACCTCTACAGCACGGTGCCTCGCATCAGGCAGATTGCTAGCGGTACTGATCATTTCTTCCACAACAGTACTAACAAGAGCTGCAGCGCTACATAAATCTTCAGATGGATATGTTATAACTGTAGCTGCCTCATCATTATCTTGGAAATAAATGTCCAAATCATGTCTGTTGTCAGTGCAATCCGATATTTGCTACAGAAGTTGGCAAAGAAGTCATCTGGGATTGTATCCCGAAACCTTGGCATTTGAAAAAGACTCAACCATCAGCTATTAAACTAGGATTTGGAGGATCCAGCTTCAAGACAGGACTAAGATCTTGCTTTGCATCAGATTCTAGTTCGGTAAAAACAAAGCTGCGTAAATTACTTAAAACCTCACCAGAGTTTCCCTCCAATGCACAGTTTAAGCCCCTGAGGCCCCTAAAAGCCAGTCCCTGGACAATGGCTGTCTTGAGAGCACCCAGAAACTGGACCACCATTGGGTTCTCGTTTGATCCACAACAAGATCGAATGCAACCAAACAAGTGCTCAAGGGGATCCTGGTTGAGGCTTCTGGTTTTAAGAAAAGTGAAGCCCTTTTCCAGCTTATGCCACAAAATCAGCAGACCATGGAATACTTTATGGCGTAAGCTGCTGGAATCTTAACATTCACCGTTGCCAGCAGACTTCTTCAGAAACTGTAAACCATTAACTCTGGCAACAGCTTGATCCCAAAACTGGAGGGGCAAGTCCTCTCTGCCAGGGTCAACACGACATCTTAGTTTTCCTGGACCTCCACTTCCTTCGTGCTCCCATTGCAGCTATCAAATAATTTATTCATAAGAGGACAAAGTATTGGCTGGACAGTGGCTGGAACAGCAGCTTCGCTCTCTTTGGTAGCGCTACCTGCGGTTGGTTGCTGCTCTGGAGGGGGAAGATGCGTGGGCTGGCCGCCCGCGATCAGCGGGGCAGCTGGCTCCGCCAGGCCAACACGATATCCTCATGGTCGGTGTCAGAATCAAGTCCTCTGGTCACTCGTCGGACTAAGTTTGGTTTCTGGAAAGAATATGTGTGAAACTAAATTTCACACTTCCTCAGGACCTCCCTCGCCTTCTCGTGATCGTCGGGATTCCTGGTTCGGATGACGACACTTTTGGGGTAACGGGTGGCTTGGTACTCTTCTGAGAGCGCTGCCCGTAATTCCCTCATGACTCTGACATGGTTGGGAAACGGGTCGGCCACAATTGGCGTTATTCTTCCCGCCCTTTGTAAGCGATGACTCTCAGGGATGGTTGCTGCTGCAGGGGCGGGGGAGGCGCGCCACTCCGGCGTTGAACCGGAGGTCTTTCGGCGCCTGTGGACCACCGTGATAAAGCCTTCGTTGTCTGCTGTGCCCTCAGGAACCAGGGTAGACTGGGCCTGAGAGGGGCGGAGGGAGCAACTGGTGTGGAAGTGGGTTGTGCCACTTCCGGGGTGAGAGGGACCGCGGTCCCCTGGTTGATTAGGCGGGAGGAATACTTCTTCTTTCCAGAAGTCTTCTTTGTTCTGCCCTTAAGGGCTAAAGCCCGTGGGCCGGGGTTAGTTTTAGAGGAGGAGGTTGATGGGCCAGGAGTGCTCATTACGTCAGGGTTTACCTGTGCGGTGGTACTTGGCTTGACTAGGTCTTGTGCAGAAGCCATCTGGCTCCCCACAGAGGGCCGGACGTCTTGCGACGCGCCGATTGGGGCGAACTCGGGGTCCAAGCCTAAGCCCGGACCCTTGGCTGTGGCCTTGTGAGCCCGCGGTAACGTCAGTGCGTTTGTCGGTCCCAAGTACATCTGATGTTCGGACTGCAGCTCAGGAGGCAGGGGAAGAGGAAGCCTTCGCTCTCTTCCAGGGCAGTTTGCGGCCGGTCGAGTTGGTGTCGGCAGCAGTTTAGGGGATGGCGCTGATGGAGAGGCTCGACGAGCTTCCTCCAGGAGGCACGCTAGAAGGGGGCCAATGCCCACTGCGGTCCTCCCTGAATCGCAGGTGTTGATCTCCAGCTGTGGGGAATTTCCGGCGGATACGGCCGGAGGGATACAATGTAAGAAGAGGGGCGCTGCCCACTGCCAGTCTCCGCTAGGGGCGCTGATGCGTGGTACTTCCACTGTAGTCTGCTATCTCGCAGCCGTGAACTCGCAGGCGCTTGCAGGTACTGTTCCAAACAAGATCTCGTAGAAGGCCAGGTCTGCTTTCCTCCTCAGTCAATCGATATATGTATGGTAAGTGAGGTGTTTCAGTTAGTCGTTGACTAACCTTAGCTGGTTAGGGTTTATTCCCTCTTCAGCCGATTTTATGCTTTTAGCTTAAATTTTGTTTTTTGGAGAATGATCTTATCTACAGTATGATGCTACACCAGTTTTTTTTTTTTTTTTTTTGTCTTGGGTTGGGAGGGTGGGCTTTCTGGGCCTATTTTGGTAGTTGGCGTGACCTATGTTTGTAGGTTGTGTCGAGTTTGAGTGTTATGTGTAAATATATGTTTTTTTTTTTTGTTTTTTTTTTCCTTTGGTCAATCGAAGTTCTGAGCCTGTATATATACTCCCCCAATGGTGGACAGAGCTAATCGATGCGAACCAATGGGGTCAGGCATCCCCAGATTGGTTCGGCTAGCGCTTGCTGGCCATGTCGGTCTGGGCCAATGGTAAAGAAGTGTTTTCTGATTTTGCCGGTGTGTGTTTTGGTCTTTAATGTTCTTATATGCCATCCACATGTTGTCCATGCCATACTCAGCCATAAGCCATTGTTCCTGTTGAAGTTGCTTGGCTCTGCTTTAATTTTCTGATTTGGTCGGTGTGTATTTTGGTCTTTAATTTTCTTAGATGTCATCCACATGTGTCCATGCCATACTCAGCCATAAGCCATTGTTCCTGTTGTGGTTGCTTGGCTCTACTTTAATTTCAATCGCTGTCTTAGAGCAGAGAAAGCAAAGTCGGGATCATATTATAACCATGAATTATTTATAAGCTTAAATAACTCATAAAAAGTATCCTGCACTTTTCGATTCATTGTTCTTTGCTGCCCTCAGCTGAAAAAAACTTAAGCGAGTGTATGTCACATTCCATGACACTTTAACCTAAATGAAAACAGCAGGGGATGCTGCATTAATAAAGTGTGAGGGTCTATTACTACAAACAACTGTGTGAGTATCTCCACAATGCCATCTTTCCTGGATGATGCATGATCTGTACATACATCCCCATTCCAGTCAAGGTTTACGTTTCCACTCATAACCTCTACAGCACGGTGCCTCGCATCAGGCAGATTGCTAGCGGTACTGATCATTTCTTCCACAACAGTACTAACAAGAGCTGCAGCGCTACATAAATCTTCAGATGGATATGTTATAACTGTAGCTGCCTCATCATTATCTTGGAAATAAATGTCCAAATCATGTCTGTTGTCAGTGCAATCCGATATTTGCTACAGAAGTTGGCAAAGAAGTCATCTGGGATTGTATCCCGAAACCTTGGCATTTGAAAAAGACTCAACCATCAGCTATTAAACTAGGATTTGGAGGATCCAGCTTCAAGACAGGACTAAGATCTTGCTTTGCATCAGATTCTAGTTCGGTAAAAACAAAGCTGCGTAAATTACTTAAAACCTCACCAGAGTTTCCCTCCAATGCACAGTTTAAGCCCCTGAGGCCCCTAAAAGCCAGTCCCTGGACAATGGCTGTCTTGAGAGCACCCAGAAACTGGACCACCATTGGGTTCTCGTTTGATCCACAACAAGATCGAATGCAACCAAACAAGTGCTCAAGGGGATCCTGGTTGAGGCTTCTGGTTTTAAGAAAAGTGAAGCCCTTTTCCAGCTTATGCCACAAAATCAGCAGACCATGGAATACTTTATGGCGTAAGCTGCTGGAATCTTAACATTCACCGTTGCCAGCAGACTTCTTCAGAAACTGTAAACCATTAACTCTGGCAACAGCTTGATCCCAAAACTGGAGGGGCAAGTCCTCTCTGCCAGGGTCAACACGACATCTTAGTTTTCCTGGACCTCCACTTCCTTCGTGCTCCCATTGCAGCTATCAAATAATTTATTCATAAGAGGACAAAGTATTGGCTGGACAGTGGCTGGAACAGCAGCTTCGCTCTCTGTGGTAGCGCTACCTGCGGTTGGTTGCTGCTCTGGAGGGGGAAGATGCGTGGGCTGGCCGCCCGCGATCAGCGGGGCAGCTGGCTCCGCCAGGCCAACACGATATCCTCATGGTCGGTGTCAGAATCAAGTCCTCTGATCACTCGTCGGACTAAGTTTGGTTTCTGGAAAGAATATGTGTGAAACTAAATTTCACACTTCCTCAGGACCTCCCTCGCCTTCTCGTGATCGTCGGGATTCCTGGTTCGGATGACGACACTTTTGGGGTAACGGGTGGCTTGGTACTCTTCTGAGAGCGCTGCCCGTAATTCCCTCATGACTCTGACATGGTTGGGAAACGGGTCGGCCACAATTGGCGTTATTCTTCCCGCCCTTTGTAAGCGATGACTCTCAGGGATGGTTGCTGCTGCAGGGGCGGGGGAGGCGCGCCACTCCGGCGTTGAACCGGAGGTCTTTCGGCGCCTGTGGACCACCGTGATAAAGCCTTCGTTGTCTGCTGTGCCCTCAGGAACCAGGGTAGACTGGGCCTGAGAGGGGCGGAGGGAGCAACTGGTGTGGAAGTGGGTTGTGCCACTTCCGGGGTGAGAGGGACCGCGGTCCCCTGGTTGATTAGGCGGGAGGAATACTTCTTCTTTCCAGAAGTCTTCTTTGTTCTGCCCTTAAGGGCTAAAGCCCGTGGGCCGGGGTTAGTTTTAGAGGAGGAGGTTGATGGGCCAGGAGTGCTCATTACGTCAGGGTTTACCTGTGCGGTGGTACTTGGCTTGACTAGGTCTTGTGCAGAAGCCATCTGGCTCCCCACAGAGGGCCGGACGTCTTGCGACGCGCCGATTGGGGCGAACTCGGGGTCCAAGCCTAAGCCCGGACCCTTGGCTGTGGCCTTGTGAGCCCGCGGTAACGTCAGTGCGTTTGTCGGTCCCAAGTACATCTGATGTTCGGACTGCAGCTCAGGAGGCAGGGGAAGAGGAAGCCTTCGCTCTCTTCCAGGGCAGTTTGCGGCCGGTCGAGTTGGTGTCGGCAGCAGTTTAGGGGATGGCGCTGATGGAGAGGCTCGACGAGCTTCCTCCAGGAGGCACGCTAGAAGGGGGCCAATGCCCACTGCGGTCCTCCCTGAATCGCAGGTGTTGATCTCCAGCTGTGGGGAATTTCCGGCGGATACGGCCGGAGGGATACAATGTAAGAAGAGGGGCGCTGCCCACTGCCAGTCTCCGCTAGGGGCGCTGATGCGTGGTACTTCCACTGTAGTCTGCTATCTCGCAGCCGTGAACTCGCAGGCGCTTGCAGGTACTGTTCCAAACAAGATCTCGTAGAAGGCCAGGTCTGCTTTCCTCCTCAGTCAATCGATATATGTATGGTAAGTGAGGTGTTTCAGTTAGTCGTTGACTAACCTTAGCTGGTTAGGGTTTATTCCCTCTTCAGCCGATTTTATGCTTTTAGCTTAAATTTTGTTTTTTGGAGAATGATCTTATCTACAGTATGATGCTACACCAGTTTTTTTTTTTTTTTTTTTGTCTTGGGTTGGGAGGGTGGGCTTTCTGGGCCTATTTTGGTAGTTGGCGTGACCTATGTTTGTAGGTTGTGTCGAGTTTGAGTGTTATGTGTAAATATATGTTTTTTTTTTTTTGTTTTTTTTTTCCTTTGGTCAATCGAAGTTCTGAGCCTGTATATATACTCCCCCAATGGTGGACAGAGCTAATCGATGCGAACCAATGGGGTCAGGCATCCCCAGATTGGTTCGGCTAGCGCTTGCTGGCCATGTCGGTCTGGGCCAATGGTAAAGAAGTGTTTTCTGATTTTGCCGGTGTGTGTTTTGGTCTTTAATGTTCTTATATGCCATCCACATGTTGTCCATGCCATACTCAGCCATAAGCCATTGTTCCTGTTGAAGTTGCTTGGCTCTGCTTTAATTTTCTGATTTGGTCGGTGTGTATTTTGGTCTTTAATTTTCTTAGATGTCATCCACATGTGTCCATGCCATACTCAGCCATAAGCCATTGTTCCTGTTGTGGTTGCTTGGCTCTACTTTAATTTCAATCGCTGTCTTAGAGCAGAGAAAGCAAAATCGGGATCATATTATAACCATGAATTATTTATAAGCTTAAATAACTCATAAAAAGTATCCTGCACTTTTCGATTCATTGTTCTTTGCTGCCCTCAGCTGAAAAAAACTTAAGCGAGTGTATGTCACATTCCATGACACTTTAACCTAAATGAAAACAGCAGGGGATGCTGCATTACTAAAGTGTGAGGGTCTATTACTACAAACAACTGTGTGAGTATCTCCACAATGCCATCTTTCCTGGATGATGCATGATCTGTACATACATCCCCATTCCAGTCAAGGTTTACGTTTCCACTCATAACCTCTACAGCACGGTGCCTCGCATCAGGCAGATTGCTAGCGGTACTGATCATTTCTTCCACAACAGTACTAACAAGAGCTGCAGCGCTACATAAATCTTCAGATGGATATGTTATAACTGTAGCTGCCTCATCATTATCTTGGAAATAAATGTCCAAATCATGTCTGTTGTCAGTGCAATCCGATATTTGCTACAGAAGTTGGCAAAGAAGTCATCTGGGATTGTATCCCGAAACCTTGGCATTTGAAAAAGACTCAACCATCAGCTATTAAACTAGGATTTGGAGGATCCAGCTTCAAGACAGGACTAAGATCTTGCTTTGCATCAGATTCTAGTTCGGTAAAAACAAAGCTGCGTAAATTACTTAAAACCTCACCAGAGTTTCCCTCCAATGCACAGTTTAAGCCCCTGAGGCCCCTAAAAGCCAGTCCCTGGACAATGGCTGTCTTGAGAGCACCCAGAAACTGGACCACCATTGGGTTCTCGTTTGATCCACAACAAGATCGAATGCAACCAAACAAGTGCTCAAGGGGATCCTGGTTGAGGCTTCTGGTTTTAAGAAAAGTGAAGCCCTTTTCCAGCTTATGCCACAAAATCAGCAGACCATGGAATACTTTATGGCGTAAGCTGCTGGAATCTTAACATTCACCGTTGCCAGCAGACTTCTTCAGAAACTGTAAACCATTAACTCTGGCAACAGCTTGATCCCAAAACTGGAGGGGCAAGTCCTCTCTGCCAGGGTCAACACGACATCTTAGTTTTCCTGGACCTCCACTTCCTTCGTGCTCCCATTGCAGCTATCAAATAATTTATTCATAAGAGGACAAAGTATTGGCTGGACAGTGGCTGGAACAGCAGCTTCGCTCTCTTTGGTAGCGCTACCTGCGGTTGGTTGCTGCTCTGGAGGGGGAAGATGCGTGGGCTGGCCGCCCGCGATCAGCGGGGCAGCTGGCTCCGCCAGGCCAACACGATATCCTCATGGTCGGTGTCAGAATCAAGTCCTCTGGTCACTCGTCGGACTAAGTTTGGTTTCTGGAAAGAATATGTGTGAAACTAAATTTCACACTTCCTCAGGACCTCCCTCGCCTTCTCGTGATCGTCGGGATTCCTGGTTCGGATGACGACACTTTTGGGGTAACGGGGGGCTTGGTACTCTTCTGAGAGCGCTGCCCGTAATTCCCTCATGACTCTGACATGGTTGGGAAACGGGTCGGCCACAATTGGCGTTATTCTTCCCGCCCTTTGTAAGCGATGACTCTCAGGGATGGTTGCTGCTGCAGGGGTGGGGGAGGCGCGCCACTCCGGCGTTGAACCGGAGGTCTTTCGGCGCCTGTGGACCACCGTGATAAAGCCTTCGTTGTCTGCTGTGCCCTCAGGAACCAGGGTAGACTGGGCCTGAGAGGGGCGGAGGGAGCAACTGGTGTGGAAGTGGGTTGTGCCACTTCCGGGGTGAGAGGTACCGCGGTCCCCTGGTTGATTAGGCGGGAGGAATACTTCTTCTTTCCAGAAGTCTTCTTTGTTCTGCCCTTAAGGGCTAAAGCCCGTGGGCCGGGGTTAGTTTTAGAGGAGGAGGTTGATGGGCCAGGAGTGCTCATTACGTCAGGGTTTACCTGTGCGGTGGTACTTGGCTTGACTAGGTCTTGTGCAGAAGCCATCTGGCTGCCCACAGAGGGCCGGACGTCTTGCGACGCGCCGATTGGGGCGAACCCGGGGTCCAAGCCTAAGCCCGGACCCTTGGCTGTGGCCTTGTGAGCCCGCGGTAACGTCAGTGCGTTTGTCGGTCCCAAGTACATCTGATGTTCGGATTGCAGCTCAGGAGGCAGGGGAAGAGGAAGCCTTCGCTCTCTTCCAGGGCAGTTTGCGGCCGGTCGAGTTGGTGTCGGCAGCAGTTTAGGGGATGGCGCTGATGGAGAGGCTCGACGAGCTTCCTCCAGGAGGCACGCTAGAAGGGGGCCAATGCCCACTGCGGTCCTCCCTGAATCGCAGGTGTTGATCTCCAGGTGTGGGGAATTTCTGGCGGATACGGCCGGAGGGATACAATGTAAGAAGAGGGGCGCTGCCCACTGCCAGTCTCCGCTAGGGGCGCTGATGCGTGGTACTTCCACTGTAGTCTGCTATCTCGCAGCCGTGAACTCGCAGGCGCTTGCAGGTACTGTTCCAAACAAGATCTCGTAGAAGGCCAGGTCTGCTTTCCTCCTCAGTCAATCGATATATGTATGGTAAGTGAGGTGTTTCAGTTAGTCGTTGACTAACCTTAGCTGGTTAGGGTTTATTCCCTCTTCAGCCGATTTTATGCTTTTAGCTTAAATTTTGTTTTTTGGAGAATGATCTTATCTACAGTATGATGCTACACCAGTTTTTTTTTTTTTTTTTTTTTTGTCTTGGGTTGGGAGGGTGGGCTTTCTGGGCCTATTTTGGTAGTTGGCGTGACCTATGTTTGTAGGTTGTGTCGAGTTTGAGTGTTATGTGTAAATACATGTTGTTTTTTTTTTTGTTTTTTTTTTCCTTTGGTCAATCGAAGTTCTGAGCCTGTATATATACTCCCCCAATGGTGGACAGAGCTAATCGATGCGAACCAATGGGGTCAGGCATCCCCAGATTGGTTCGGCTAGCGCTTGCTGGCCATGTCGGTCTGGGCCAATGGTAAAGAAGTGTTTTCTGATTTTGCCGGTGTGTGTTTTGGTCTTTAATGTTCTTATATGCCATCCACATGTTGTCCATGCCATACTCAGCCATAAGCCATTGTTCCTGTTGAAGTTGCTTGGCTCTGCTTTAATTTTCTGATTTGGTCGGTGTGTATTTTGGTCTTTAATTTTCTTAGATGTCATCCACATGTGTCCATGCCATACTCAGCCATAAGCCATTGTTCCTGTTGTGGTTGCTTGGCTCTACTTTAATTTCAATCGCTGTCTTAGAGCAGAGAAAGCAAAATCGGGATCATATTATAACCATGAATTATTTATAAGCTTAAATAACTCATAAAAAGTATCCTGCACTTTTCGATTCATTGTTCTTTGCTGCCCTCAGCTGAAAAAACTTAAGCGAGTGTATGTCACATTCCATGACACTTTAACCTAAATGAAAACAGCAGGGGATGCTGCATTAATAAAGTGTGAGGGTCTATTACTACAAACAACTGTGTGAGTATCTCCACAATGCCATCTTTCCTGGATGATGCATGATCTGTACATACATCCCCATTCCAGTCAAGGTTTACGTTTCCACTCATAACCTCTACAGCACGGTGCCTCGCATCAGGCAGATTGCTAGCGGTACTGATCATTTCTTCCACAACAGTACTAACAAGAGCTGCAGCGCTACATAAATCTTCAGATGGATATGTTATAACTGTAGCTGCCTCATCATTATCTTGGAAATAAATGTCCAAATGATGTCTGTTGTCAGTGCAATCCGATATTTGCAATAGAAGGTGGCAAAGAAGTCATCTGGGATTGTATCCCGAAACCTTGGCATTTGAAAAAGACTCAACCATCAGCTATTAAACTAGGATTTGGAGGATCCAGCTTCAAGACAGGACTAAGATCTTGCTTTGCATCAGATTCTAGTTCGGTAAAAACAAAGCTGCGTAAATTACTTAAAACCTCACCAGAGTTTCCCTCCAATGCACAGTTTAAGCCCCTGAGGCCCCTAAAAGCCAGTCCCTGGACAATGGCTGTCTTGAGAGCACCCAGAAACTGGACCACCATTGGGTTCTCGTTTGATCCACAACAAGATCGAATGCAACCAAACAAGTGCTCAAGGGGATCCTGGTTGAGGCTTCTGGTTTTAAGAAAAGTGAAGCCCTTTTCCAGCTTATGCCACAAAATCAGCAGACCATGGAATACTTTATGGCGTAAGCTGCTGGAATCTTAACATTCACCGTTGCCAGCAGACTTCTTCAGAAACTGTAAACCATTAACTCTGGCAACAGCTTGATCCCAAAACTGGAGGGGCAAGTCCTCTCTGCCAGGGTCAACACGACATCTTAGTTTTCCTGGACCTCCACTTCCTTCGTGCTCCCATTGCAGCTATCAAATAATTTATTCATAAGAGGACAAAGTATTGGCTGGACAGTGGCTGGAACAGCAGCTTCGCTCTCTTTGGTAGCGCTACCTGCGGTTGGTTGCTGCTCTGGAGGGGGAAGATGCGTGGGCTGGCCGCCCGCGATCAGCGGGGCAGCTGGCTCCGCCAGGCCAACACGATATCCTCATGGTCGGTGTCAGAATCAAGTCCTCTGATCACTCGTCGGACTAAGTTTGGTTTCTGGAAAGAATATGTGTGAAACTAAATTTCACACTTCCTCAGGACCTCCCTCGCCTTCTCGTGATCGTCGGGATTCCTGGTTCGGATGACGACACTTTTGGGGTAACGGGTGGCTTGGTACTCTTCTGAGAGCGCTGCCCGTAATTCCCTCATGACTCTGACATGGTTGGGAAACGGGTCGGCCACAATTGGCGTTATTCTTCCCGCCCTTTGTAAGCGATGACTCTCAGGGATGGTTGCTGCTGCAGGGGCGGGGGAGGCGCGCCACTCCGGCGTTGAACCGGAGGTCTTTCGGCGCCTGTGGACCACCGTGATAAAGCCTTCGTTGTCTGCTGTGCCCTCAGGAACCAGGGTAGACTGGGCCTGAGAGGGGCGGAGGGAGCAACTGGTGTGGAAGTGGGTTGTGCCACTTCCGGGGTGAGAGGGACCGCGGTCCCCTGGTTGATTAGGCGGGAGGAATACTTCTTCTCTCCAGAAGTCTTCTTTGTTCTGCCCTTAAGGGCTAAAGCCCGTGGGCCGGGGTTAGTTTTAGAGGAGGAGGTTGATGGGCCAGGAGTGCTCATTACGTCAGGGTTTACCTGTGCGGTGGTACTTGGCTTGACTAGGTCTTGTGCAGAAGCCATCTGGCTCCCCACAGAGGGCCGGACGTCTTGCGACGCGCCGATTGGGGCGAACTCGGGGTCCAAGCCTAAGCCCGGACCCTTGGCTGTGGCCTTGTGAGCCCGCGGTAACGTCAGTGCGTTTGTCGGTCCCAAGTACATCTGATGTTCGGACTGCGGCTCAGGAGGCAGGGGAAGAGGAAGCCTTCGCTCTCTTCCAGGGCAGTTTGCGGCCGGTCGAGTTGGTGTCGGCAGCAGTTTAGGGGATGGCGCTGATGGAGAGGCTCGACGAGCTTCCTCCAGGAGGCACGCTAGAAGGGGGCCAATGCCCACTGCGGTCCTCCCTGAATCGCAGGTGTTGATCTCCAGCTGTGGGGAATTTCCGGCGGATACGGCCGGAGGGATACAATGTAAGAAGAGGGGCGCTGCCCACTGCCAGTCTCCGCTAGGGGCGCTGATGCGTGGTACTTCCACTGTAGTCTGCTATCTCGCAGCCGTGAACTCGCAGGCGCTTGCAGGTACTGTTCCAAACAAGATCTCGTAGAAGGCCAGGTCTGCTTTCCTCCTCAGTCAATCGATATATGTATGGTAAGTGAGGTGTTTCAGTTAGTCGTTGACTAACCTTAGCTGGTTAGGGTTTATTCCCTCTTCAGCCGATTTTATGCTTTTAGCTTAAATTTTGTTTTTTGGAGAATGATCTTATCTACAGTATGATGCTACACCAGTTTTTTTTTTTTTTTTTTTTTTTGTCTTGGGTTGGGAGGGTGGGCTTTCTGGGCCTATTTTGGTAGTTGGCGTGACCTATGTTTGTAGGTTGTGTCGAGTTTGAGTGTTATGTGTAAATATATGTTTTTTTTTTTTTGTTTTTTTTTCCTTTGGTCAATCGAAGTTCTGAGCCTGTATATATACTCCCCCAATGGTGGACAGAGCTAATCGATGCGAACCAATGGGGTCAGGCATCCCCAGATTGGTTCGGCTAGCGCTTGCTGGCCATGTCGGTCTGGGCCAATGGTAAAGAAGTGTTTTCTGATTTTGCCGGTGTGTGTTTTGGTCTTTAATGTTCTTATATGCCATCCACATGTTGTGCATGCCATACTCAGCCATAAGCCATTGTTCCTGTTGAAGTTGCTTGGCTCTGCTTTAATTTTCTGATTTGGTCGGTGTGTATTTTGGTCTTTAATTTTCTTAGATGTCATCCACATGTGTCCATGCCATACTCAGCCATAAGCCATTGTTCCTGTTGTGGTTGCTTGGCTCTACTTTAATTTCAATCGCTGTCTTAGAGCAGAGAAAGCAAAATCGGGATCATATTATAACCATGAATTATTTATAAGCTTAAATAACTCATAAAAAGTATCCTGCACTTTTCGATTCATTGTTCTTTGCTGCCCTCAGCTGAAAAAACTTAAGCGAGTGTATGTCACATTCCATGACACTTTAACCTAAATGAAAACAGCAGGGGATGCTGCATTAATAAAGTGTGAGGGTCTATTACTACAAACAACTGTGTGAGTATCTCCACAATGCCATCTTTCCTGGATGATGCATGATCTGTACATACATCCCCATTCCAGTCAAGGTTTACGTTTCCACTCATAACCTCTACAGCACGGTGCCTCGCATCAGGCAGATTGCTAGCGGTACTGATCATTTCTTCCACAACAGTACTAACAAGAGCTGCAGCGCTACATAAATCTTCAGATGGATATGTTATAACTGTAGCTGCCTCATCATTATCTTGGAAATAAATGTCCAAATCATGTCTGTTGTCAGTGCAATCCGATATTTGCTACAGAAGTTGGCAAAGAAGTCATCTGGGATTGTATCCCGAAACCTTGGCATTTGAAAAAGACTCAACCATCAGCTATTAAACTAGGATTTGGAGGATCCAGCTTCAAGACAGGACTAAGATCTTGCTTTGCATCAGATTCTAGTTCGGTAAAAACAAAGCTGCGTAAATTACTTAAAACCTCACCAGAGTTTCCCTCCAATGCACAGTTTAAGCCCCTGAGGCCCCTAAAAGCCAGTCCCTGGACAATGGCTGTCTTGAGAGCACCCAGAAACTGGACCACCATTGGGTTCTCGTTTGATCCACAACAAGATCGAATGCAACCAAACAAGTGCTCAAGGGGATCCTGGTTGAGGCTTATGGTTTTAAGAAAAGTGAAGCCCTTTTCCAGCTTATGCCACAAAATCAGCAGACCATGGAATACTTTATGGCGTAAGCTGCTGGAATCTTAACATTCACCGTTGCCAGCAGACTTCTTCAGAAACTGTAAACCATTAACTCTGGCAACAGCTTGATCCCAAAACTGGAGGGGCAAGTCCTCTCTGCCAGGGTCAACACGACATCTTAGTTTTCCTGGACCTCCACTTCCTTCGTGCTCCCATTGCAGCTATCAAATAATTTATTCATAAGAGGACAAAGTATTGGCTGGACAGTGGCTGGAACAGCAGCTTCGCTCTCTGTGGTAGCGCTACCTGCGGTTGGTTGCTGCTCTGGAGGGGGAAGATGCGTGGGCTGGCCGCCCGCGATCAGCGGGGCAGCTGGCTCCGCCAGGCCAACACGATATCCTCATGGTCGGTGTCAGAATCAAGTCCTCTGGTCACTCGTCGGACTAAGTTTGGTTTCTGGAAAGAATATGTGTGAAACTAAATTTCACACTTCCTCAGGACCTCCCTCGCCTTCTCGTGATCGTCGGGATTCCTGGTTCGGATGACGACACTTTTGGGGTAACGGGGGGCTTGGTACTCTTCTGAGAGCGCTGCCCGTAATTCCCTCATGACTCTGACATGGTTGGGAAACGGGTCGGCCACAATTGGCGTTATTCTTCCCGCCCTTTGTAAGCGATGACTCTCAGGGATGGTTGCTGGTGCAGGGGTGGGGGAGGCGCGCCACTCCGGCGTTGAACCGGAGGTCTTTCGGCGCCTGTGGACCACCGTGATAAAGCCTTCGTTGTCTGCTGTGCCCTCAGGAACCAGGGTAGACTGGGCCTGAGAGGGGCGGAGGGAGCAACTGGTGTGGAAGTGGGTTGTGCCACTTCCGGGGTGAGAGGTACCGCGGTCCCCTGGTTGATTAGGCGGGAGGAATACTTCTTCTTTCCAGAAGTCTTCTTTGTTCTGCCCTTAAGGGCTAAAGCCCGTGGGCCGGGGTTAGTTTTAGAGGAGGAGGTTGATGGGCCAGGAGTGCTCATTACGTCAGGGTTTACCTGTGCGGTGGTACTTGGCTTGACTAGGTCTTGTGCAGAAGCCATCTGGCTCCCCACAGAGGGCCGGACGTCTTGCGACGCGCCGATTGGGGCGAACCCGGGGTCCAAGCCTAAGCCCGGACCCTTGGCTGTGGCCTTGTGAGCCCGCGGTAACGTCAGTGCGTTTGTCGGTCCCAAGTACATCTGATGTTCGGATTGCAGCTCAGGAGGCAGGGGAAGAGGAAGCCTTCGCTCTCTTCCAGGGCAGTTTGCGGCCGGTCGAGTTGGTGTCGGCAGCAGTTTAGGGGATGGCGCTGATGGAGAGGCTCGACGAGCTTCCTCCAGGAGGCACGCTAGAAGGGGGCCAATGCCCACTGCGGTCCTCCCTGAATCGCAGGTGTTGATCTCCAGGTGTGGGGAATTTCTGGCGGATACGGCCGGAGGGATACAATGTAAGAAGAGGGGCGCTGCCCACTGCCAGTCTCCGCTAGGGGCGCTGATGCGTGGTACTTCCACTGTAGTCTGCTATCTCGCAGCCGTGAACTCGCAGGCGCTTGCAGGTACTGTTCCAAACAAGATCTCGTAGAAGGCCAGGTCTGCTTTCCTCCTCAGTCAATCGATATATGTATGGTAAGTGAGGTGTTTCAGTTAGTCGTTGACTAACCTTAGCTGGTTAGGGTTTATTCCCTCTTCAGCCGATTTTATGCTTTTAGCTTAAATTTTGTTTTTTGGAGAATGATCTTGTCTACAGTATGATGCTACACCAGTTTTTTTTTTTTTTTTCTTGGGTTGGGAGGGTGGGCTTTCTGGGCCTATTTTGGTAGTTGGCGTGACCTATGTTTGTAGGTTGTGTCGAGTTTGAGTGTTATGTGTAAATATATGTTTTTTTTTTTGTTTTTTTTTTTCCTTTGGTCAATCGAAGTTCTGAGCCTGTATATATACTCCCCCAATGGTGGACAGAGCTAATCGATGCGAACCAATGGGGTCAGGCATCCCCAGATTGGTTCGGCTAGCGCTTGCTGGCCATGTCGGTCTGGGCCAATGGTAAAGAAGTGTTTTCTGGTTTTGCCGGTGTGTGTTTTGGTCTTTAATGTTCTTATATGCCATCCACATGTTGTCCATGCCATACTCAGCCATAAGCCATTGTTCCTGTTGAAGTTGCTTGGCTCTGCTTTAATTTTCTGATTTGGTCGGTGTGTATTTTGGTCTTTAATTTTCTTAGATGTCATCCACATGTGTCCATGCCATACTCAGCCATAAGCCATTGTTCCTGTTGTGGTTGCTTGGCTCTACTTTAATTTCAATCGCTGTCTTAGAGCAGAGAAAGCAAAATCGGGATCATATTATAACCATGAATTATTTATAAGCTTAAATAACTCATAAAAAGTATCCTGCACTTTTCGATTCATTGTTCTTTGCTGCCCTCAGCTGAAAAAACTTAAGCGAGTGTATGTCACATTCCATGACACTTTAACCTAAATGAAAACAGCAGGGGATGCTGCATTAATAAAGTGTGAGGGTCTATTACTACAAACAACTGTGTGAGTATCTCCACAATGCCATCTTTCCTGGATGATGCATGATCTGTACATACATCACCATTCCAGTCAAGGTTTACGTTTCCACTCATAACCTCTACAGCACGGTGCCTCGCATCAGGCAGATTGCTAGCGGTACTGATCATTTCTTCCACAACAGTACTAACAAGAGCTGCAGCGCTACATAAATCTTCAGATGGATATGTTATAACTGTAGCTGCCTCATCATTATCTTGGAAATAAATGTCCAAATCATGTCTGTTGTCAGTGCAATCCGATATTTGCTACAGAAGTTGGCAAAGGAGTCATCTGGGATTGTATCCCGAAACCTTGGCATTTGAAAAAGACTCAACCATCAGCTATTAAACTAGGATTTGGAGGATCCAGCTTCAAGACAGGACTAAGATCTTGCTTTGCATCAGATTCTAGTTCGGTAAAAACAAAGCTGCGTAAATTACTTAAAACCTCACCAGAGTTTCCCTCCAATGCACAGTTTAAGCCCCTGAGGCCCCTAAAAGCCAGTCCCTGGACAATGGCTGTCTTGAGAGCACCCAGAAACTGGACCACCATTGGGTTCTCGTTTGATCCACAACAAGATCGAATGCAACCAAACAAGTGCTCAAGGGGATCCTGGTTGAGGCTTCTGGTTTTAAGAAAAGTGAAGCCCTTTTCCAGCTTATGCCACAAAATCAGCAGACCATGGAATACTTTATGGCGTAAGCTGCTGGAATCTTAACATTCACCGTTGCCAGCAGACTTCTTCAGAAACTGTAAACCATTAACTCTGGCAACAGCTTGATCCCAAAACTGGAGGGGCAAGTCCTCTCTGCCAGGGTCAACACGACATCTTAGTTTTCCTGGACCTCCACTTCCTTCGTGCTCCCATTGCAGCTATCAAATAATTTATTCATAAGAGGACAAAGTATTGGCTGGACAGTGGCTGGAACAGCAGCTTCGCTCTCTGTGGTAGCGCTACCTGCGGTTGGTTGCTGCTCTGGAGGGGGAAGATGCGTGGGCTGGCCGCCCGCGATCAGCGGGGCAGCTGGCTCCGCCAGGCCAACACGATATCCTCATGGTCGGTGTCAGAATCAAGTCCTCTGATCACTCGTCGGACTAAGTTTGGTTTCTGGAAAGAATATGTGTGAAACTAAATTTCACACTTCCTCAGGACCTCCCTCGCCTTCTCGTGATCGTCGGGATTCCTGGTTCGGATGACGACACTTTTGGGGTAACGGGTGGCTTGGTACTCTTCTGAGAGCGCTGCCCGTAATTCCCTCATGACTCTGACATGGTTGGGAAACGGGTCGGCCACAATTGGCGTTATTCTTCCCGCCCTTTGTAAGCGATGACTCTCAGGGATGGTTGCTGCTGCAGGGGTGAGGGAGGCGCGCCACTCCGGCGTTGAACCGGAGGTCTTTCGGCGCCTGTGGACCACCGTGATAAAGCCTTCGTTGTCTGCTGTGCCCTCAGGAACCAGGGTAGACTGGGCCTGAGAGGGGCGGAGGGAGCAACTGGTGTGGAAGTGGGTTGTGCCACTTCCGGGGTGAGAGGGACCGCGGTCCCCTGGTTGATTAGGCGGGAGGAATACTTCTTCTTTCCAGAAGTCTTCTTTGTTCTGCCCTTAAGGGCTAAAGCCCGTGGGCCGGGGTTAGTTTTAGAGGAGGAGGTTGATGGGCCAGGAGTGCTCATTACGTCAGGGTTTACCTGTGCGGTGGTACTTGGCTTGACTAGGTCTTGTGCAGAAACCATCTGGCTCCCCACAGAGGGCCGGACGTCTTGCGACGCGCCGATTGGGGCGAACCCGGGGTCCAAGCCTAAGCCCGGACCCTTGGCTGTGGCCTTGTGAGCCCGCGGTAACGTCAGTGCGTTTGTCGGTCCCAAGTACATCTGATGTTCGGATTGCAGCTCAGGAGGCAGGGGAAGAGGAAGCCTTCGCTCTCTTCCAGGGCAGTTTGCGGCCGGTCGAGTTGGTGTCGGCAGCAGTTTAGGGGATGGCGCTGATGGAGAGGCTCGACGAGCTTCCTCCAGGAGGCACGCTAGAAGGGGGCCAATGCCCACTGCGGTCCTCCCTGAATCGCAGGTGTTGATCTCCAGGTGTGGGGAATTTCTGGCGGATACGGCCGGAGGGATACAATGTAAGAAGAGGGGCGCTGCCCACTGCCAGTCTCCGCTAGGGGCGCTGATGCGTGGTACTTCCACTGTAGTCTGCTATCTCGCAGCCGTGAACTCGCAGGCGCTTGCAGGTACTGTTCCAAACAAGATCTCGTAGAAGGCCAGGTCTGCTTTCCTCCTCAGTCAATCGATATATGTATGGTAAGTGAGGTGTTTCAGTTAGTCGTTGACTAACCTTAGCTGGTTAGGGTTTATTCCCTCTTCAGCCGATTTTATGCTTTTAGCTTAAATTTTGTTTTTTGGAGAATGATCTTATCTACAGTATGATGCTACACCAGTTTTTTTTTTTTTTTTTTTTTGTCTTGGGTTGGGAGGGTGGGCTTTCTGGGCCTATTTTGGTAGTTGGCGTGACCTATGTTTGTAGGTTGTGTCGAGTTTGAGTGTTATGTGTAAATATATGTTTTTTTTTTTTTGTTTTTTTTTCCTTTGGTCAATCGAAGTTCTGAGCCTGTATATATACTCCCCCAATGGTGGACAGAGCTAATCGATGCGAACCAATGGGGTCAGGCATCCCCAGATTGGTTCGGCTAGCGCTTGCTGGCCATGTCGGTCTGGGCCAATGGTAAAGAAGTGTTTTCTGATTTTGCCGGTGTGTGTTTTGGTCTTTAATGTTCTTATATGCCATCCAAATGTTGTCCATGCCATACTCAGCCATAAGCCATTGTTCCTGTTGAAGTTGCTTGGCTCTGCTTTAATTTTCTGATTTGGTCGGTGTGTATTTTGGTCTTTAATTTTCTTAGATGTCATCCACATGTGTCCATGCCATACTCAGCCATAAGCCATTGTTCCTGTTGTGGTTGCTTGGCTCTACTTTAATTTCAATCGCTGTCTTAGAGCAGAGAAAGCAAAATCGGGATCATATTATAACCATGAATTATTTATAAGCTTAAATAACTCATAAAAAGTATCCTGCACTTTTCGATTCATTGTTCTTTGCTGCCCTCAGCTGAAAAAACTTAAGCGAGTGTATGTCACATTCCATGACACTTTAACCTAAATGAAAACAGCAGGGGATGCTGCATTAATAAAGTGTGAGGGTCTATTACTACAAACAACTGTGTGAGTATCTCCACAATGCCTTCTTTCCTGGATGATGCATGATCTGTACATACATCCCCATTCCAGTCAAGGTTTACGTTTCCACTCATAACCTCTACAGCACGGTGCCTCGCATCAGGCAGATTGCTAGCGGTACTGATCATTTCTTCCACAACAGTACTAACAAGAGCTGCAGCGCTACATAAATCTTCAGATGGATATGTTATAACTGTAGCTGCCTCATCATTATCTTGGAAATAAATGTCCAAATCATGTCTGTTGTCAGTGCAATCCGATATTTGCTACAGAAGTTGGCAAAGAAGTCATCTGGGATTGTATCCCGAAACCTTGGCATTTGAAAAAGACTCAACCATCAGCTATTAAACTAGGATTTGGAGGATCCAGCTTCAAGACAGGACTAAGATCTTGCTTTGCATCAGATTCTAGTTCGGTAAAAACAAAGCTGCGTAAATTACTTAAAACCTCACCAGAGTTTCCCTCCAATGCACAGTTTAAGCCCCTGAGGCCCCTAAAAGCCAGTCCCTGGACAATGGCTGTCTTGAGAGCACCCAGAAACTGGACCACCATTGGGTTCTCGTTTGATCCACAACAAGATCGAATGCAACCAAACAAGTGCTCAAGGGGATCCTGGTTGAGGCTTCTGGTTTTAAGAAAAGTGAAGCCCTTTTCCAGCTTATGCCACAAAATCAGCAGACCATGGAATACTTTATGGCGTAAGCTGCTGGAATCTTAACATTCACCGTTGCCAGCAGACTTCTTCAGAAACTGTAAACCATTAACTCTGGCAACAGCTTGATCCCAAAACTGGAGGGGCAAGTCCTCTCTGCCAGGGTCAACACGACATCTTAGTTTTCCTGGACCTCCACTTCCTTCGTGCTCCCATTGCAGCTATCAAATAATTTATTCATAAGAGGACAAAGTATTGGCTGGACAGTGGCTGGAACAGCAGCTTCGCTCTCTGTGGTAGCGCTACCTGCGGTTGGTTGCTGCTCTGGAGGGGGAAGATGCGTGGGCTGGCCGCCCGCGATCAGCGGGGCAGCTGGCTCCGCCAGGCCAACACGATATCCTCATGGTCGGTGTCAGAATCAAGTCCTCTGATCACTCGTCGGACTAAGTTTGGTTTCTGGAAAGAATATGTGTGAAACTAAATTTCACACTTCCTCAGGACCTCCCTCGCCTTCTCGTGATCGTCGGGATTCCTGGTTCGGATGACGACACTTTTGGGGTAACGGGTGGCTTGGTACTCTTCTGAGAGCGCTGCCCGTAATTCCCTCATGACTCTGACATGGTTGGGAAACGGGTCGGCCACAATTGGCGTTATTCTTCCCGCCCTTTGTAAGCGATGACTCTCAGGGATGGTTGCTGCTGCAGGGGTGGGGGAGGCGCGCCACTCCGGCGTTGAACCGGAGGTCTTTCGGCGCCTGTGGACCACCATGATAAAGCCTTCGTTGTCTGCTGTGCCCTCAGGAACCAGGGTAGACTGGGCCTGAGAGGGGCGGAGGGAGCAACTGGTGTGGAAGTGGGTTGTGCCACTTCCGGGGTGAGAGGGACCGCGGTCCCCTGGTTGATTAGGCGGGAGGAATACTTCTTCTTTCCAGAAGTCTTCTTTGTTCTGCCCTTAAGGGCTAAAGCCCGTGGGCCGGGGTTAGTTTTAGAGGAGGAGGTTGATGGGCCAGGAGTGCTCATTACGTCAGGGTTTACCTGTGCGGTGGTACTTGGCTTGACTAGGTCTTGTGCAGAAGCCATCTGGCTCCCCACAGAGGGCCGGACGTCTTGCGACGGGCCGATTGGGGCGAACTTGGGGTCCAAGCCTAAGCCCGGACCCTTGGCTGTGGCCTTGTGAGCCCGCGGTAACGTCAGTGCGTTTGTCGGTCCCAAGTACATCTGATGTTCGGATTGCAGCTCAGGAGGCAGGGGAAGAGGAAGCCTTCACTCTCTTCCAGGGCAGTTTGCGGCCGGTCGAGTTGGTGTCGGCAGCAGTTTAGGGGATGGCGCTGATGGAGAGGCTCGACGAGCTTCCTCCAGGAGGCACGCTAGAAGGGGGCCAATGCCCACTGCGGTCCTCCCTGAATCGCAGGTGTTGATCTCCAGGTGTGGGTAATTTCTGGCGGATACGGCCGGAGGGATACAATGTAAGAAGAGGGGCGCTGCCCACTGCCAGTCTCCGCTAGGGGCGCTGATGCGTGGTACTTCCACTGTAGTCTGCTATCTCGCAGCCGTGAACTCGCAGGCGCTTGCAGGTACTGTTCCAAACAAGATCTCGTAGAAGGCCAGGTCTGCTTTCCTCCTCAGTCAATCGATATATGTATGGTAAGTGAGGTGTTTCAGTTAGTCGTTGACTAACCTTAGCTGGTTAGGGTTTATTCCCTCTTCAGCCGATTTTATGCTTTTAGCTTAAATTTTGTTTTTTGGAGAATGATCTTATCTACAGTATGATGCTACACCAGTTTTTTTTTTTTTTTTTTTTTTTGTCTTGGGTTGGGAGGGTGGGCTTTCTGGGCCTATTTTGGTAGTTGGCGTGACCTATGTTTGTAGGTTGTTTCGAGTTTGAGTGTTATGTGTAAATATATATTTTTTTTTTTTGTTTTTTTTTTCCTTTGGTCAATCGAAGTTCTGAGCCTGTATATATACTCCCCCAATGGTGGACAGAGCTAATCGATGCGAACCAATGGGGTCAGGCATCCCCAGATTGGTTCGGCTAGCGCTTGCTGGCCATGTCGGTCTGGGCCAATGGTAAAGAAGTGTTTTCTGATTTTGCCGGTGTGTGTTTTGGTCTTTAATGTTCTTATATGCCATCCACATGTTGTCCATGCCATACTCAGCCATAAGCCATTGTTCCTGTTGAAGTTGCTTGGCTCTGCTTTAATTTTCTGATTTGGTCGGTGTGTATTTTGGTCTTATTTTCTTAGATGTCATCCACATGTGTCCATGCCATACTCAGCCATAAGCCATTGTTCCTGTTGTGGTTGCTTGGCTCTACTTTAATTTCAATCGCTGTCTTAGAGCAGAGAAAGCAAAATCGGGATCATATTATAACCATGAATTATTTATAAGCTTAAATAACTCATAAAAAGTATCCTGCACTTTTCGATTCATTGTTCTTTGCTGCCCTCAGCTGAAAAAACTTAAGCGAGTGTATGTCACATTCCATGACACTTTAACCTAAATGAAAACAGCAGGGGATGCTGCATTAATAAAGTGTGAGGGTCTATTACTACAAACAACTGTGTGAGTATCTCCACAATGCCTTCTTTCCTGGATGATGCATGATCTGTACATACATCCCCATTCCAGTCAAGGTTTACGTTTCCACTCATAACCTCTACAGCACGGTGCCTCGCATCAGGCAGATTGCTAGCGGTACTGATCATTTCTTCCACAACAGTACTAACAAGAGCTGCAGCGCTACATAAATCTTCAGATGGATATGTTATAACTGTAGCTGCCTCATCATTATCTTGGAAATAAATGTCCAAATCATGTCTGTTGTCAGTGCAATCCGATATTTGCTACAGAAGTTGGCAAAGAAGTCATCTGGGATTGTATCCCGAAACCTTGGCATTTGAAAAAGACTCAACCATCAGCTATTAAACTAGGATTTGGAGGATCCAGCTTCAAGACAGGACTAAGATCTTGCTTTGCATCAGATTCTAGTTCGGTAAAAACAAAGCTGCGTAAATTACTTAAAACCTCACCAGAGTTTCCCTCCAATGCACAGTTTAAGCCCCTGAGGCCCCTAAAAGCCAGTCCCTGGACAATGGCTGTCTTGAGAGCACCCAGAAACTGGACCACCATTGGGTTCTCGTTTGATCCACAACAAGATCGAATGCAACCAAACAAGTGCTCAAGGGGATCCTGGTTGAGGCTTCTGGTTTTAAGAAAAGTGAAGCCCTTTTCCAGCTTATGCCACAAAATCAGCAGACCATGGAATACTTTATGGCGTAAGCTGCTGGAATCTTAACATTCACCGTTGCCAGCAGACTTCTTCAGAAACTGTAAACCATTAACTCTGGCAACAGCTTGATCCCAAAACTGGAGGGGCAAGTCCTCTCTGCCAGGGTCAACACGACATCTTAGTTTTCCTGGACCTCCACTTCCTTCGTGCTCCCATTGCAGCTATCAAATAATTTATTCATAAGAGGACAAAGTATTGGCTGGACAGTGGCTGGAACAGCAGCTTCGCTCTCTGTGGTAGCGCTACCTGCGGTTGGTTGCTGCTCTGGAGGGGGAAGATGCGTGGGCTGGCCGCCCGCGATCAGCGGGGCAGCTGGCTCCGCCAGGCCAACACGATATCCTCATGGTCGGTGTCAGAATCAAGTCCTCTGATCACTCGTCGGACTAAGTTTGGTTTCTGGAAAGAATATGTGTGAAACTAAATTTCACACTTCCTCAGGACCTCCCTCGCCTTCTCGTGATCGTCGGGATTCCTGGTTCGGATGACGACACTTTTGGGGTAACGGGTGGCTTGGTACTCTTCTGAGAGCGCTGCCCGTAATTCCCTCATGACTCTGACATGGTTGGGAAACGGGTCGGCCACAATTGGCGTTATTCTTCCCGCCCTTTGTAAGCGATGACTCTCAGGGATGGTTGCTGCTGCAGGGGTGGGGGAGGCGCGCCACTCCGGCGTTGAACCGGAGGTCTTTCGGCGCCTGTGGACCACCGTGATAAAGCCTTCGTTGTCTGCCGTGCCCTCAGGAACCAGGGTAGACTGGGCCTGAGAGGGGCGGAGGGAGCAACTGGTGTGGAAGTGGGTTGTGCCACTTCCGGGGTGAGAGGGACCGCGGTCCCCTGGTTGATTAGGCGGGAGGAATACTTCTTCTTTCCAGAAGTCTTCTTTGTTCTGCCCTTAAGGGCTAAAGCCCGTGGGCCGGGGTTAGTTTTAGAGGAGGAGGTTGATGGGCCAGGAGTGCTCATTACGTCAGGGTTTACCTGTGCGGTGGTACTTGGCTTGACTAGGTCTTGTGCAGAAGCCATCTGGCTCCCCACAGAGGGCCGGACGTCTTGCGACGCGCCGATTGGGGCGAACCCGGGGTCCAAGCCTAAGCCCGGACCCTTGGCTGTGGCCTTGTGAGCCCGCGGTAACGTCAGTGCGTTTGTCGGTCCCAAGTACATCTGATGTTCGGATTGCAGCTCAGGAGGCAGGGGAAGAGGAAGCCTTCGCTCTCTTCCAGGGCAGTTTGCGGCCGGTCGAGTTGGTGTCGGCAGCAGTTTAGGGGATGGCGCTGATGGAGAGGCTCGACGAGCTTCCTCCAGGAGGCACGCTAGAAGGGGGCCAATGCCCACTGCGGTCCTCCCTGAATCGCAGGTGTTGATCTCCAGCTGTGGGGAATTTCCGGCGGATACGGCCGGAGGGATACAATGTAAGAAGAGGGGCGCTGCCCACTGCCAGTCTCCGCTAGGGGCGCTGATGCGTGGTACTTCCACTGTAGTCTGCTATCTCGCAGCCGTGAACTCGCAGGCGCTTGCAGGTACTGTTCCAAACAAGATCTCGTAGAAGGCCAGGTCTGCTTTCCTCCTCAGTCAATCGATATATGTATGGTAAGTGAGGTGTTTCAGTTAGTCGTTGACTAACCTTAGCTGGTTAGGGTTTATTCCCTCTTCAGCCGATTTTATGCTTTTAGCTTAAATTTTGTTTTTTGGAGAATGATCTTATCTACAGTATGATGCTACACCAGTTTTTTTTTTTTTTTTTTTTTTTTTTTTGTCTTGGGTTGGGAGGGTGGGCTTTCTGGGCCTATTTTGGTAGTTGGCGTGACCTATGTTTGTAGGTTGTGTCGAGTTTGAGTGTTATGTGTAAATATATGTTTTTTTTTGTTTTTTTTTTCCTTTGGTCAATCGAAGTTCTGAGCCTGTATATATACTCCCCCAATGGTGGACAGAGCTAATCGATGCGAACCAATGGGGTCAGGCATCCCCAGATTGGTTCGGCTAGCGCTTGCTGGCCATGTCGGTCTGGGCCAATGGTAAAGAAGTGTTTTCTGATTTTGCCGGTGTGTGTTTTGGTCTTTAATGTTCTTATATGCCATCCACATGTTGTCCATGCCATACTCAGCCATAAGCCATTGTTCCTGTTGAAGTTGCTTGGCTCTGCTTTAATTTTCTGATTTGGTCGGTGTGTATTTTGGTCTTTAATTTTCTTAGATGTCATCCACATGTGTCCATGCCATACTCAGCCATAAGCCATTGTTCCTGTTGTGGTTGCTTGGCTCTACTTTAATTTCAATCGCTGTCTTAGAGCAGAGAAAGCAAAATCGGGATCATATTATAACCATGAATTATTTATAAGCTTAAATTAACTCATAAAAAGTATCCTGCACTTTTCGATTCATTGTTCTTTGCTGCCCTCAGCTGAAAAAACTTAAGCGAGTGTATGTCACATTCCATGACACTTTAACCTAAATGAAAACAGCAGGGGATGCTGCATTAATAAAGTGTGAGGGTCTATTACTACAAACAACTGTGTGAGTATCTCCACAATGCCATCTTTCCTGGATGATGCATGATCTGTACATACATCCCCATTCCAGTCAAGGTTTACGTTTCCACTCATAACCTCTACAGCACGGTGCCTCGCATCAGGCAGATTGCTAGCGGTACTGATCATTTCTTCCACAACAGTACTAACAAGAGCTGCAGCGCTACATAAATCTTCAGATGGATATGTTATAACTGTAGCTGCCTCATCATTATCTTGGAAATAAATGTCCAAATCATGTCTGTTGTCAGTGCAATCCGATATTTGCTACAGAAGTTGGCAAAGAAGTCATCTGGGATTGTATCCCGAAACCTTGGCATTTGAAAAAGACTCAACCATCAGCTATTAAACTAGGATTTGGAGGATCCAGCTTCAAGACAGGACTAAGATCTTGCTTTGCATCAGATTCTAGTTCGGTAAAAACAAAGCTGCGTAAATTACTTAAAACCTCACCAGAGTTTCCCTCCAATGCACAGTTTAAGCCCCTGAGGCCCCTAAAAGCCAGTCCCTGGACAATGGCTGTCTTGAGAGCACCCAGAAACTGGACCACCATTGGGTTCTCGTTTGATCCACAACAAGATCGAATGCAACCAAACAAGTGCTCAAGGGGATCCTGGTTGAGGCTTCTGGTTTTAAGAAAAGTGAAGCCCTTTTCCAGCTTATGCCACAAAATCAGCAGACCATGGAATACTTTATGGCGTAAGCTGCTGGAATCTTAACATTCACCGTTGCCAGCAGACTTCTTCAGAAACTGTAAACCATTAACTCTGGCAACAGCTTGATCCCAAAACTGGAGGGGCAAGTCCTCTCTGCCAGGGTCAACACGACATCTTAGTTTTCCTGGACCTCCACTTCCTTCGTGCTCCCATTGCAGCTATCAAATAATTTATTCATAAGAGGACAAAGTATTGGCTGGACAGTGGCTGGAACAGCAGCTTCGCTCTCTGTGGTAGCGCTACCTGCGGTTGGTTGCTGCTCTGGAGGGGGAAGATGCGTGGGCTGGCCGCCCGCGATCAGCGGGGCAGCTGGCTCCGCCAGGCCAACACGATATCCTCATGGTCGGTGTCAGAATCAAGTCCTCTGATCACTCGTCGGACTAAGTTTGGTTTCTGGAAAGAATATGTGTGAAACTAAATTTCACACTTCCTCAGGACCTCCCTCGCCTTCTCGTGATCGTCGGGATTCCTGGTTCGGATGACGACACTTTTGGGGTAACGGGTGGCTTGGTACTCTTCTGAGAGCGCTGCCCGTAATTCCCTCATGACTCTGACATGGTTGGGAAACAGGTCGGCCACAATTGGCGTTATTCTTCCCGCCCTTTGTAAGCGATGACTCTCAGGGATGGTTGCTGGTGCAGGGGTGGGGGAGGCGCGCCACTCCGGCGTTGAACCGGAGGTCTTTCGGCGCCTGTGGACCACCGTGATAAAGCCTTCGTTGTCTGCTGTGCCCTCAGGAACCAGGGTAGACTGGGCCTGAGAGGGGCGGAGGGAGCAACTGGTGTGGAAGTGGGTTGTGCCACTTCCGGGGTGAGAGGGACCGCGGTCCCCTGGTTGATTAGGCGGGAGGAATACTTCTTCTTTCCAGAAGTCTACTTTGTTCTGCCCTTAAAGGCTAAAGCCCGTGGGCCGGGGTTAGTTTTAGAGGAGGAGGTTGATGGGCCAGGAGTGCTCATTACGTCAGGGTTTACCTGTGCGGTGGTACTTGGCTTGACTAGGTCTTGTGCAGAAGCCATCTGGCTCCCCACAGAGGGCCGGACGTCTTGCGACGCGCCGATTGGGGCGAACCCGGGGTCCAAGCCTAAGCCCGGACCCTTGGCTGTGGCCTTGTGAGCCCGCGGTAACGTCAGTGCGTTTGTCGGTTCCAAGTACATCTGATGTTCGGATTGCAGCTCAGGAGGCAGGGGAAGAGGAAGCCTTCGCTCTCTTCCAGGGCAGTTTGCGGCCGGTCGAGTTGGTGTCGGCAGCAGTTTAGGGGATGGCGCTGATGGAGAGGCTCGACGAGCTTCCTCCAGGAGGCACGCTAGAAGGGGGCCAATGCCCACTGCGGTCCTCCCTGAATCGCAGGTGTTGATCTCCAGCTGTGGGGAATTTCCGGCGGATACGGCCGGAGGGATACAATGTAAGAAGAGGGGCGCTGCCCACTGCCAGTCTCCGCTAGGGGCGCTGATGCGTGGTACTTCCACTGTAGTCTGCTATCTCGCAGCCGTGAACTCGCAGGCGCTTGCAGGTACTGTTCCAAACAAGATCTCGTAGAAGGCCAGGTCTGCTTTCCTCCTCAGTCAATCGATATATGTATGGTAAGTGAGGTGTTTCAGTTAGTCGTTGACTAACCTTAGCTGGTTAGGGTTTATTCCCTCTTCAGCCGATTTTATGCTTTTAGCTTAAATTTTGTTTTTTGGAGAATGATCTTATCTACAGTATGATGCTACACCAGTTTTTTTTTTTTTTTTTTTTTTTTTTGTCTTGGGTTGGGAGGGTGGGCTTTCTGGGCCTATTTTGGTAGTTGGCGTGACCTATGTTTGTAGGTTGTGTCGAGTTTGAGTGTTATGTGTAAATATATGTTTTTTTTTGTTTTTTTTTTCCTTTGGTCAATCGAAGTTCTGAGCCTGTATATATACTCCCCCAATGGTGGACAGAGCTAATCGATGCGAACCAATGGGGTCAGGCATCCCCAGATTGGTTCGGCTAGCGCTTGCTGGCCATGTCGGTCTGGGCCAATGGTAAAGAAGTGTTTTCTGATTTTGCCGGTGTGTGTTTTGGTCTTTAATGTTCTTATATGCCATCCACATGTTGTCCATGCCATACTCAGCCATAAGCCATTGTTCCTGTTGAAGTTGCTTGGCTCTGCTTTAATTTTCTGATTTGGTCGGTGTGTATTTTGGTCTTTAATTTTCTTAGATGTCATCCACATGTGTCCATGCCATACTCAGCCATAAGCCATTGTTCCTGTTGTGGTTGCTTGGCTCTACTTTAATTTCAATCGCTGTCTTAGAGCAGAGAAAGCAAAATCGGGATCATATTATAACCATGAATTATTTATAAGCTTAAATAACTCATAAAAAGTATCCTGCACTTTTCGATTCATTGTTCTTTGCTGCCCTCAGCTGAAAAAACTTAAGCGAGTGTATGTCACATTCCATGACACTTTAACCTAAATGAAAACAGCAGGGGATGCTGCATTAATAAAGTGTGAGGGTCTATTACTACAAACAACTGTGTGAGTATCTCCACAATGCCATCTTTCCTGGATGATGCATGATCTGTACATACATCCCCATTCCAGTCAAGGTTTACGTTTCCACTCATAACCTCTACAGCACGGTGCCTCGCATCAGGCAGATTGCTAGCGGTACTGATCATTTCTTCCACAACAGTACTAACAAGAGCTGCAGCGCTACATAAATCTTCAGATGGATATGTTATAACTGTAGCTGCCTCATCATTATCTTGGAAATAAATGTCCAAATCATGTCTGTTGTCAGTGCAATCCGATATTTGCTACAGAAGTTGGCAAAGAAGTCATCTGGGATTGTATCCCGAAACCTTGGCATTTGAAAAAGACTCAACCATCAGCTATTAAACTAGGATTTGGAGGATCCAGCTTCAAGACAGGACTAAGATCTTGCTTTGCATCAGATTCTAGTTCGGTAAAAACAAAGCTGCGTAAATTACTTAAAACCTCACCAGAGTTTCCCTCCAATGCACAGTTTAAGCCCCTGAGGCCCCTAAAAGCCAGTCCCTGGACAATGGCTGTCTTGAGAGCACCCAGAAACTGGACCACCATTGGGTTCTCGTTTGATCCACAACAAGATCGAATGCAACCAAACAAGTGCTCAAGGGGATCCTGGTTGAGGCTTCTGGTTTTAAGAAAAGTGAAGCCCTTTTCCAGCTTATGCCACAAAATCAGCAGACCATGGAATACTTTATGGCGTAAGCTGCTGGAATCTTAACATTCACCGTTGCCAGCAGACTTCTTCAGAAACTGTAAACCATTAACTCTGGCAACAGCTTGATCCCAAAACTGGAGGGGCAAGTCCTCTCTGCCAGGGTCAACAGGACATCTTAGTTTTCCTGGACCTCCACTTCCTTCGTGCTCCCATTGCAGCTATCAAATAATTTATTCATAAGAGGACAAAGTATTGGCTGGACAGTGGCTGGAACAGCAGCTTCGCTCTCTGTGGTAGCGCTACCTGCGGTTGGTTGCTGCTCTGGAGGGGGAAGATGCGTGGGCTGGCCGCCCGCGATCAGCGGGGCAGCTGGCTCCGCCAGGCCAACACGATATCCTCATGGTCGGTGTCAGAATCAAGTCCTCTGATCACTCGTCGGACTAAGTTTGGTTTCTGGAAAGAATATGTGTGAAACTAAATTTCACACTTCCTCAGGACCTCCCTCGCCTTCTCGTGATCGTCGGGATTCCTGGTTCGGATGACGACACTTTTGGGGTAACGGGTGGCTTGGTACTCTTCTGAGAGCGCTGCCCGTAATTCCCTCATGACTCTGACATGGTTGGGAAACGGGTCGGCCACAATTGGCGTTATTCTTCCCGCCCTTTGTAAGCGATGACTCTCAGGGATGGTTGCTGCTGCAGGGGTGGGGGAGGCGCGCCACTCCGGCGTTGAACCGGAGGTCTTTCGGCGCCTGTGGACCACCGTGATAAAGCCTTCGTTGTCTGCCGTGCCCTCAGGAACCAGGGTAGACTGGGCCTGAGAGGGGCGGAGGGAGCAACTGGTGTGGAAGTGGGTTGTGCCACTTCCGGGGTGAGAGGGACCGCGGTCCCCTGGTTGATTAGGCGGGAGGAATACTTCTTCTTTCCAGAAGTCTTCTTTGTTCTGCCCTTAAGGGCTAAAGCCCGTGGGCCGGGGTTAGTTTTAGAGGAGGAGGTTGATGGGCCAGGAGTGCTCATTACGTCAGGGTTTACCTGTGCGGTGGTACTTGGCTTGACTAGGTCTTGTGCAGAAGCCATCTGGCTCCCCACAGAGGGCCGGACGTCTTGCGACGCGCCGATTGGGGCGAACCCGGGGTCCAAGCCTAAGCCCGGACCCTTGGCTGTGGCCTTGTGAGCCCGCGGTAACGTCAGTGCGTTTGTCGGTCCCAAGTACATCTGATGTTCGGATTGCAGCTCAGGAGGCAGGGGAAGAGGAAGCCTTCGCTCTCTTCCAGGGCAGTTTGCGGCCGGTCGAGTTGGTGTCGGCAGCAGTTTAGGGGATGGCGCTGATGGAGAGGCTCGACGAGCTTCCTCCAGGAGGCACGCTAGAAGGGGGCCAATGCCCACTGCGGTCCTCCCTGAATCGCAGGTGTTGATCTCCAGCTGTGGGGAATTTCCGGCGGATACGGCCGGAGGGATACAATGTAAGAAGAGGGGCGCTGCCCACTGCCAGTCTCCGCTAGGGGCGCTGATGCGTGGTACTTCCACTGTAGTCTGCTATTTCGCAGGCGTGAACTCGCAGGCGCTTGCAGGTACTGACCCAAACAAGATCTCGTAGAAGGCCAGGTCTGCTTTCCTCCTCGGTCAGTCCAGAGTCCAAGAACAGGTCGCCCAGGTTTACCTGGGCGGAGTGTAAGTCGCCACAGTACCTAACCGCTAAAAGCGGTTTTACCTGTGCGATATTATAGGGGAAAAAGGTTTTGTTCCACAAGCTTTATTGTCTATGTCTCCCGGGCGGTGTTAAAATTCCTCCGCAGCCTTAGGGCTGAGTGTGGTCGGTCACTTGGGCGGTCACCCACCCAAGTGGTGACCACGCTCGATGCTGCTTAACTCGACGTGCCGCTTGTGTGGCCACCGGGTTAAGCAGGCCAGGTGGGAGGAAAGTTGGTAGCATTATGGATTTGGGTGGGTGATGTGTTCCAGGTTAGTCAGAGTGGACAGGGTTTCAGCCGGGTGGTCTCCCGACCGGCTGCCACCCCTTCCGTTGCTGTATAACCTGGGGGCTTGTTGGGATTAAGGGATGGCAGTCTCTCAGGCCAGTGGACCGAGAGCGTCCCTTGGTAGGGGCTAGGATTTTCTCCTTGGCGCCCTATGGTCGTAGTCGCCCAAAGTGCGCACCAGAGGGTTAGGGTGAAAGGGGAGTTTATCATACAACGTGCGGGTTCGTTCCCTCACGACGTTGATGATATACGGGATTCCTGAGTAGGTATGTAGGATGTGAGATGGGAATCTGTACCCAGTATCATAGATCATCCTTAACGCCCTGTTCTGGACGACTTGGAGTCTGCGGATTGTGGTCGGCGCCGCAGTTCCCCAAACCTCGCAGCCGTACAGGATCAGGGGGGGAATGATCGCCTGATACAGGCGCAGTTTGAGGTGTTTAGGCATGGCGGATTTAAAAACCGGGTTCAACTGCCTGAGGGCGGCGTGGCCTAGCCCCACCTTGCCCCTTACATGTGGCGCGAAAGTGAGCCCGCGGTCGAGGAGAACCCCAAGATATTTGGCGGCGATGACCCATGGGATCTGCTGCCGCCTCAACCTCAGGGTACGCATCGGCCGCCAGCGACGGACCTTCGCCAGGAGAAGAGCCGAGCTCTTCCCCGGACTGATGGCCATCCTCCACTTTTCAATCCACCGGCCGATGGCCCGGAGTAGTCGCTGTAGTGGGGGGAAGCAGTAACGGACGTTCTTGTTCTGTGCCATTATGAGGACGTCGTCGGCATATTGGCACAGAACAGTTCGGGGTTCCGTCGGGATGTCAGACATGTAGGCGGCGAAGAGAAATGGGGACAGTACACTGCCCTTCGGCACTCCCGCCGCTATGGGTCTGACGGTGGAGAGTCTTCCCTCCACTCTCACCCTGAATGAGCGTTCCCGAAGGAAGCTGCTTATCAGGGGGAGATAGGGGGGAGGGACGCCTGCTTGCTTGAGTTTGTAGAGGTGCCCCTGATGCTAGGTAGTGGCGAAGGCCTTCTCCACGTCCAGCAGCACAGCGATCGTCTTGAGGTTGCCCTGGAAGCCCAGGGCAGCCTTCTCGGCGAGGCGCAGTAGCTGCAAAGTCGTGGAGTGCCCTCGACGAAAACCAAACTGGTGATCCGGTAGGAGGTGCCTCTCCTCGAATAGAGGGGTGAGGCGGGGCAGGAGCAACCGCTCAAAAACTTTTGAGACGGTCGGGAGTAGACTGATGGATCGGTAATTACATGGGAAGACCGGGTCCTTGCCGGGCTTTAGAATACATACCATCCGCGCCTCCTTCCAACAAGTTGGAAAGTGACGGAATTGGAGGCATGCATTAAAAATCCGGGTCAGGTGGATCACAGCCTTTCGGGGTAGGTGTTGGAGCATGGGCGCCGTGACGCCGTCGTGCCCCGGGGATTTGCTTGGGTGCAGTTTTTGAATTTCGGAAGTCACCTCTTTCGGGGTGACTATAGGAAGTTGGATCCCGTCGTGTGGCGGCGGTGTCTCTTCATAGAGATAGTCCACCGTCGCCTCCACAAGGTCACTGAAGTCCTCGTCCTGGGGGTCCTCCCGGGGTTCAAACTGACTCTCTAGGTAGTCTGCAAACACAGTGGCCTTCTCGCAGGGCTCGAAAGCGAGACCCCCACGAGTGCCATGTAGAGGATGCTGGTATTGTGTCTTGTCCTTCCTTAGGGACTCGATTATCCGCCACGGTTTCTTTTCTTGCAGGTTGACGGTCTGCATCAGGTTTTCCCAGGCCTGTTTCCTGTGCGCTCGGAGCAGTCGCCTTGCCAGGGTTTTGAACCTCTGGTATACTGCCCCTATCCTGGGGTGGCGGAAGCGTTGCCATAGCTTCCGGAATGTCGCTTTGGCTTTTATCAGCCGCCGGAGTTCATCAGGTATGGTCCGAGGGTTAGAGGATTCAGACGGGATGCGGTGTGTGTGAGCGCGTACCGCCTTTAGGATCTGTTGGGAGAATGCCCTCGCCGCCGCTTCCAGCGCCTCGACAGAGTCGATGCGTGGCCGCGGGTCGATGGTCTGGGTGAGTTCTAGGACTGCTGCATCCCAGTCGACTTCGTTGAACCAGTCTGGGATTGCCAGCGCTGGTATGTGAACATTGGAGTCCACCAGAACTGGGTTGTGGTCGGAATCCGGTTCGTTTACCACTGAGAGGTCTAGATGGAATGGAATGTTTTTGGTGATCATGATGTCGAGTACGTCCGGCCTGCCGCGGGCCGGGTAGAACGTAGGCCCTCTCGGTTCGTGCGCATGGAGGCTGGGATCTCCGCTGATGAGGCGGTAGAGTCCGCGGCCCCTCTGGTTAGAAACACGGCTGTACCAGTGCCCATGCTTAGCGTTTAAGTCGCCTGCAATGCAGACTACGGGATGCAGGTTTAGCAAGGCGGTGTAATCCGCCTCGTAATAGTGGGCGTCAGGAGGGTCGTATGCAGCTATTAGCAGCGTGTCGAGTCCACCAATGGCAAGCCGAATGGCGCACGCCTCCACGTGCTGTAGCTGCGGGAGAGGAAAAGGGGTGTGGGTAATGTGGTTTTTGATGAATATAGCGGTACCCCCACCCTGTCGGCCGATTCTATCTGACCGATGGGTAGTGTAACTTGGCAACGAGAAATTTATACCAGCATGCAGATGTGTTTCGCAGACTAGTAAGACGTCAATCCCGTGGGATTCTACAAACTCAAGCAAGCTTGGGTAATGTTCCCTAATTCCGTTTGCGTTCCAAAACGCGGCTCGTAGTGGCCTCCTGACGAGTCTGGAGGCCATTACATTGCGCACTTAGGGAACAGCACCTCCAGCGTGTCAAGCAGGATTTTGTGCTTGACCAGGGGACTAAGCCTCGGGTCGGACAGTTGCTGCTTACATTTGCGCAGTGTTGGAAGTGCCCTGTTTATGTAGTCCCCAAACCACAGGGTTAGGGCCCTAAACTCGTCCATATCGGACGTGGAGACTGCCTGGCCATGGGTCGGCAGGGGAAAGTAGGCGGGATCTTGGAGCGTCGCCGCTGTGCTGCCAGTGTCCGCCGTGGCAGTGACAAGCTGCTCGGCGGGCGGCTGGTTTTGTTGCGCCGCTGAGAGCGTGGCTTGCGTCTGCTGCACGGTCGGGACCTGTGATTGGCCCGGCCGAGCGGTAGGCTGGGCCCTGCTCTTATTACTTTTCCTTTTTGACCTGGACTTCTTCTTAGGTCTAGGTGTACCCCTTTCCTTCGCCTGTGTCTGGGTCTTTGTGGCCTTGGTCGTCTGCGTCGTGGGCGCCGCGTCAGTAGCCGTTGGGGGTGCCTCCTCCGTCGCTGGCTCTGCCCGCTGCAATGTCGTCTGCGCTCTTGTCAGAGCGGCCGAGAAGGGGGCCCCGGGTGGGATTGGCTCCTCCCCACGGCCTCCTTGGCGGCGGTTGTCTATAATCTTTTGCCGGGTTCGGCACCCCTTGTACACGCTTGAGTGTGCCTCCCCACAGTTGGCACACTTGCTCTTCTCAGGCGGGCTTGGGCAGAACTGGACTATATGGTCACCTGCGCAGCGCAGGCACGCAAGCTTGCGCTCGCACACCTGGCTGGAATGGTGGAATCCCATACAGCGGTGGCATTGTACTGGCCCACCCTGGCCGTAAAAGCGTTCCACCTTTACGACCGTGTGGAACAGCATTCTGATGGTGTCTAGTGGTTGAATCTCGCCGCCTGGCACCTTGTCCACGACGACCATGAAGAGCGGCATCGGCACTTTGACGGCGCCCTCGTCGGTCTGCATTGTCTTCCGTAGCTGAGCTACGGAAGCGGCGGCGATGCCGTGCTCCTGTTGAAGCGCCTGCTTCACCTCCTCTGGGGTACACATGGAGTCCAGGCCTCTTATAATGCGACGCTCCATATGGGGACGCTGAGGGGAGTAGGAATAAAATGGGATCTGAAGATCTCGAAGCGTCTGTTTAGCCGCTTCAAAATCCTCAGGGGGGTTGGTGTGTATGTGGACCTTTCTGGGCTTCCTTTTTGCTTCGAAGCCGGCTTTTATCTTTGACGCCAAACGTCGCATGACTCCAACATGATCCTTGAAGGAGTCTGCAATGATTGGCGGCAGCCTTGTGCCCCTCTTGGTTAGGGGTGCTTGGGTTCCCTGTGGGGGTGCAGCGGCTGTCCGAGCCGAGGCGGAAGGACCCGGAGAGGCCCTACCGTTTCTCCCCACGACGGTGAATCCGTCCGTAGGGGGTTCTAGGGGCAACTCGTCCTCCGATTCAAGCAGAGGGGGAATGCAGGGGGTGTCCCGAGGGATGGTGCCTGGCACTTTATGAGGAGTGTTTTTCCTCCTCTTTCTTGTCGGTTCTGCCTCAGGTGAGGTGGAAGGTCCAGGTTGTTGCCCGTCTTTAGGGTCCAGTGGCGCGGGTGCCCTCCGGCGCTCCACAGCGGACCGGACCTCTTTTGCAGAGGCGCCTGTGCGAGCCATTATTGGCTCGAGGTTTCCGCCCGGAGGCCCTAACCCTTGGCTGTGGTCTTGTGGACCCGCTGTCTCGTGGTCAGTCGGTCTTAAGGTCACAGTAATTGGAAAAATAGACGATAGTAAGAGAGTAGTAATAAAATAGGGGAGACCTGTTCCTGAACTACCGCTCTAATTGTCAGGAAGGGCCTTTTTCCAACGGGCTAGCAGGGGAACTAAGTCCACTGCCCGTCGGTGGGGGTAGTGAAGGCCGCTCGCACTCTCGCGGCGGAACGGCAAGCTAAAAGGGGGTGCTAAGCCCATTGCGTTGCCGCTATGATCTTGTGCCGGCGTGTACCATGTGAAGACTGGCCGTAGAGGTGCTGGCTGGTTGTGGTGGTGCCGTGACCCAGTGTAACTGCTGCTGCCCAAGAAGTGCCGATGAGATCTGTCCCTCTTGACGGTCAAGTGGCATATGCCGCGCGTCGCGTCCTCGGTCAATCGAAGTTCTGAGCCTGTATATATACTCCCCCAATGGTGGACAGAGCTAATCGATGCGAACCAATGGGGGTCAGGCATCCCCAGATTGGTTCGGCTAGCGCTTGCTGGCCATGTCGGTCTGGGCCAATGGTAAAGAAGTGTTTTCTGATTGGCCGGTGTGTGTTTTGGTCTTTAATGTTCTTAGATGCCATCCACATGTTGTCCATGCCATACTCAGCCATAAGCCATTGTTCCTGTTGTGGTTGCTTGGCTCTGCTTTAATTTTCTGATTTGGCCGGTGTGTATTTTGGTCTTTAATTTTCTTAGATGTCATCCACATGTGTCCATGCCATACTCAGCCATAAGCCATTGTTCCTGTTGTGGTTGCTTGGCTCTACTTTAATTTCAATCGCTGTCTTAGAGCAGAGAAAGCAAAATCGGGATCATATTATAATCATGAATTATTTATAAGCTTAAATAACCCATAAAAAGTATCCTGCACTTTTCGATTCATTGTTCTTTGCTGCCCTCAGCTGAAAAAACTTAAGCGAGTGTATGTCACATTCCATGACACTTTAACCTAAATGAAAACAGCAGGGGATGCTGCATTAATAAAGTGTGAGGGTCTATTACTACAAACAACTGTGTGAGTATCTCCACAATGCCATCTTTCCTGGATGATGCATGATCTGCACATACATCCCCATTCCAGTCAAGGTTTACGTTTCCACTCATAACCTCTACAGCACGGTGCCTCACATCAGGCAGATTGCTAGCGGTACTGATCATTTGTTCCACAACAGTACTAACAAGAGCTGCAGCGCTACATAAATCTTCAGATGGATATGTTATAACTGTAGCTGCCTCATCATTATCTTGGAAATAAATGTCCAAATCATGTCTGTTGTCTGTGCAATCCGATATTTGCTACAGAAGTTGGCAAAGAAGTCATCTGGCATTGTATCCCGAAACCTTGGCATTTGAAAAAGACTCAACCATCAGCTATTAAACTAGGATTTGGAGGATCCAGCTTCAAGACAGGACTGAGATCTTGCTTTGCATCAGATTCTGGTTCGGTAAAAACAAAGCTGCGTAAATTACTTAAAACCTCACCAGAGTTTCCCTCCAATGCACAGTTTAAGCCCCTGAGGCCCCTAAAAGCCAGGCCCTGGACAATGGCTGTCTTGAGAGCCCCCAGAAACTGGACCACCATTGGGTTCTCGTTTGATCCACAACAAGATCGAATGCAACCAAACAAGTGCTCAAGGGTATCCTGGTTGAGGCTTCTGGTTTTAAGAAAACTGAAGCCCTTTTCCAGCTTATGCCACAAAATCAGCAGACCATGGAATATTTTATGGCGTAAGCTGCTGGAATCTTAACATTCACCGTTGCCAGCAGACTTCTTCAGAAACTGTAAACCATTAACTCTGGCAACAGCTTGATCCCAAAACTGGAGGTGCAAGTCCTCTCTGCCAGGGTCAACACGACATCTTAGTTTTCCTGGACCTCCACTTCCTTCGTGCTCCCAATGCAGCTATCAAATAATTTATTCATAAGAGGACAAAGTATTGGCTGGACAGTGGCTGGAACAGCAGCTTCGCTCTCTGCGGTTGGTTGCTGCTCTGGAGGGGGAAGATGCGTGGTCGCTTGGCTGGGCTGGCCGCCCGCGATCAGCGGGGCAGCTGGCTCCGCCAGGCCAACACGATGTCCTCATGGTCGGTGTCAGAATCAAGTCCTCTGTTCACTCGTCGGACTAATTTTGGTTTCTGGAAAGAATATGTGTGAAACTAATTTTCATACTTCCTCAGGACCTCCCTCGCCTTCTCGTGATCGTCGGGATTCCTGGTTCGGATGACGACACTTTTGGGGTAACGGGTGGCTTGGTACTCTTCTGAGAGCGCTGCCCGTAATTCCCTCATGACTCTGACATGGTTGGGAAACGGGTCGGCCACAATTGGCGTTATTCTTCCCGCCCTTTGTAAGCGATGGCTCTCAGGGATGGTTGCTGCTGCAGGGGTGGGGGAGGCGCGCCACTCCGGCGTTGAACCGGAGGTCTTTCGGCGCCTGTGGACCACCGTGATAAAGCCTTCGTTGTCTGCTGTGCCCTCAGGCACCAGGGTAGACTGGGCCTGAGAGGGGACGGAGGGAGCAACTGGTGTGGAAGTGGGTTGTGCCACTTCCGGGGTGAGAGGGACCGCGGTCCCCTGGTTGATTAGGCGGGAGGAATACTTCTTCTTTCCAGAAGTCTTCTTTGTTCTGCCCTTAAGGGCTAAAGCCCTTGGGCCGGGGTTAGTTTTAGAGGAGGAGGTTGATGGGCCAGGAGTGCTCATTACGTCAGGGTTTACCTGTGCGGTGGTACTTGGCTTGTCTAGGTCTTGTGCAGAAGCCATCTGGCTCCCCACAGAGGGCCGGACGTCTTGCGACGCGCCGATTGGGGCGAACCCGGGGTCCAAGCCTAAGCCCGGACCCTTGGCTGTGGCCTTGTGAGCCCGCGGTAACGTCAGTGCGTTTGTCGGTCCCAAGTACGTCTGATGTTCGGATTGCAGGTCAGGAGGCAGGGGAAGAGGAAGCCTTCGCTCTCTTCCAGGGCAGTTTGCGGCCGGTCGAGTTGGTGTCGGCAGCAGTTTAGGGGATGGCGCTGATGGAGAAGCTCGACGAGCTTCCTCCAGGAGGCACGCTAGAAGGGGGCCAATGCCCACTGCGGTCCTCCCTGGTCTCCAGCTGTGGGGAATTTCCGGCGGATACGGCCGGAGGGATACAATGTAAGAAGAGGGGCGCTGCCCACTGCCCACTGCCAGCGCTACATAAATCTTCAGATGGATATGTTATAACTGTAGCTGCCTCATCATTATCTTGGAAATAAATGTCCAAATCATGTCTGTTGTCAGTGCAATCCGATATTTGCTACAGAAGTTGGCAAAGAAGTCTGGCATTGTATCGCGAAACCTTGGCATTTGAAAAAGACTCAACCATCAGCTATTAAACTAGGATTTGGAGGATCCAGCTTCAAGACAGGACTGAGATCTTGCTTTGCATCAGATTCTGGTTCGGTAAAAACAAAGCTGCGTAAATTACTTAAAACCTCACCAGAGTTTCCCTCCAATGCACAGTTTAAGCCCCTGAGGCCCCTAAAAGCCAAGCCCTGGACAATGGCTGTCTTGAGAGCCCCCAGAAACTGGACCACCATTGGGTTCTCGTTTGATCCACAACAAGATTGAATGCAACCAAACAAGTGCTCAAGGGGATCCTGGTTGAGGCTTCTGGTTTTAAGAAAAGTGAAGCCCTTTTCCAGCTTATGCCACAAAATCAGCAGACCATGGAATACTTTATGGCGTAAGCTGCTGGAATCTTAACATTCACCCTTGCCAGCAGACTTCTTCAGAAACTGTAAACCATTAACTCTGGCAACAGCTTGATCCCAAAACTGGAGGGGCAAGTCCTCTCTGCCAGGGTCAACACGACATCTTTGTTTTCCTGGACCTCCACTTCCTTCGTGCTCCCATTGCAGCTATCAAATAATTTATTCATAAGATGACAAAGTACTGCAGTCCCTATGGTAGATGCTTCTTGGTGTTTTCTCCAAGAAACGTAATCAAATACAAAAATCAATTCACACCTCCCCCCATAATGTGAGTGTTTGTCTTAACTGACATAATGTTTAGCATATTTTCCTGCATCTTTTGCAGGGACAAATAAAGTTGCTTCAATATTTGCCTGCAACAGTATAATAAATGAGACCTTGGAAGTAGAACATAGATATAAAATATCTGTTGAATGAGAATTTACTATTACAGCAACTGCACAATGAATATATGAGCAAAATAAAATGAATACTGCAAAATGAGCATTGTGCATTGAATGCAAGAGCAAAATACGATATATATTATGCAGAACAATCTTAGTTCATAAATACATTATGTAATTTAGTAAGTTCTTTTATAACTCTTGACAACAATACCTGATATTATTTAGCATTTTGCCTACACATTGTTAAAACATTTGTAGGGAGCTGTATATTTAGTACTAACATCTACCATTGGCAACCAGGAAGTATATGGCTCTGACATTTTTTGGCTGAAGACTTGCTACCTATTTCACCTTCATTTTGGAAGCTCCTTTATTTCTATATGTTGTTGGGTGACAGTATGGAGAAGCCTATAGGGGCTAGGCTCATCAAGTATGAAAACATCATGATTATCTTTCCAAGATGCTTTCAATGGTATCGCAGGCTCACCTCCAATCTCCTCATACAGCAGCTCATCAGACTGCATCAACCTCCCTCCGTGGCATAATGGTTACCATGCTAACTTCATATACCCAAGGTCGCGGGTTCAATCCCGGCGGAGGATGATATATCTTTTTCGGGTGTAAAAATCCTTAGCATGGCTTCATTCGGAAGGGAAGTAAAGCCGTGGGTCCCATGTCGTAGATTTAGGGCACGTAAAAGAACCTCAAGCCTGATAGAGAGGCCTCTGAGCAAAATTAAGCGATCTTTCATGGCCTATTTAGAATGGGACGCTGAGAACCACAGTAGTTAAAGAGCGTCCATAAATAAGACACCATTTATTTTAACCTGTTTTGTGTGCATTTCAAGAGGTGGGGTGGATCAAATAGTGTCACCACCTCTTAACCTCTGTATGAAAAGACTGGATTCTGAAACTAACTGCCCTAAGCTTTCACTGCCTTTACGTTGCTGGTACCCATGTCACTGAGTAGTCACAACATGCAAACCAGCATTACTGCAAGCTTCAAGCACTTCTTTTAAGAACTTAACAAATCTTCAGCCTTTACTGGACCTCTGCTGAAATAGAGTGCCACAGGCTGTTTCCATTTCTTATGAGGCTCTGGACCATGAATACAAGTGCATGGTTTGTTACTGCATTGGAAACACCCACAATGCCCTTGTCTTCATATCCCATTATCCATTCTGCTTTAGAGCTGTATTCTAGATGTTTCCTGGTGGACATTTCATCAAACATTAGAGAACAAAAACACCTCCTCAAAATGATATACAAACTGTTTGAAAACACGAAACATATAGCTGTTTATACCAGGGAAAAAAGGAAAACTGTATAGCAAGGGGCATAGAGTACTCCTGGAAGGAAAAGGAAATAAAGCTTTAAGAGCATTATAGCTTTTAGGGAAACATTGATAGAGGACTAAGGCTTGCTGCTTATCTTCTTCAGTCCACCTTAGACCTTTTGTTATCTTCTTGGCATTTCTCACTTGTGCAGCCAAAAATTTGGCAGATTTTGAGACAAATTGTAACGTTCTTTATTCAGTACTTTTTATCCCACTCTTAAACTCTTTCAAAGTCAGTGTCTGATTATGAAACTTCATCTTGAGATTAAATGATTTTTTTCTTGGAGTCGACTCCTTTTGGACACATTAATTTCTGCTAAAATTGCACTCCTCCTTTTTGACTCGGATGTATTTAGAGGTGTACTAGCTGCAGGTACACTTGAAAGAACATCTTCACAGATAGAGAAATCCGATTCAAGTGGTGTAGTCAAAGCATCTGAAGAAACATCAGAAGAGTGCTGGGATTGAAAAAGACTGATAGCACAGGAAGGTCGGGTATCAATTATTTATGATGTAGAAGAAGAGCAGGATGGATAAACATTGACATGATCAGTATTCACAGGACATACTTCACTAGAGACAGGAATATATCTGGCACTGGTACTGGTGATGGTGTAGCATTAAACTTCAGAGCTTGGTGAGTTCATCTCTGAACTGGTGAGGTTCAAAATGGCATCTGCATATGTATGCCACCCTCCTGTGCTTTACTTGCAGATTTCCATCAGCGGAACAACTTGCCCAGGTGTTATACCTGAAATGAAATTAAGTCTAAAAAAGCTGCTAAAAACCACACAGTAACAATGTTTTTATGTAACATGTGCATCCCCTTTTGCTTTTTACCATCCCTTTCTACTTTCCTCACACATACTATGCATATAGTAGGTAAAAATAGTAATTGTGTTCCACCCAAAAATTTGACATTAAGATTTCACTGGAAGTATGTTATCAGGTCCCATGAATAAAACAGTTAGAAAATGATCCACGCTGTGTGCATGCGTGTGGGTGGAAGCAAAAAGTATGGCAGTATGGACAAGTAAAACTCATCCTGCAGCAGAAGCGTAGTTAAACTATGCAAGGTGTCATTGCAAACTCTGATTCTAATTACAGTTGCTGCTGTTAATCCATGAATGTAACACTCGTTCTTTTTCTAGTTAATTAAAACATATTTGGCATTTGATTCCATTACATATGATTTATGGAGGCACCCATTGTTTATCTCAAAGGGAAATGATCCACTGGGCCATCATGAGTTTCAGCAAAGGGAGAATAAATGTAAATTGGATATGTTTTGTAATGATAAGCAACTACCATTGTAACATCAAGCACAATAGGGCCAACAAATTTGTTTTAATGTTCTGCAATCCATCACAATATACAAATTGTATATGCATATAGCCTAATGGTGTTCTATTCAAGACATATCTGAGGTCAACTGAACACCAACTCAAGCTATAATTTGATGCTTGTTTGTAATTTATAAATGGAGATTTATTAAAGTTACAGTTTTCTAAAAGGGTTAGATATCAGTGTAAAGTTTGTCATCATGTAGCTGCATATTTCACATTAACATCAAAGTAATAAAATGTACATAATGTGAATGTAAGAGAAATGAAAAGTTTAGTACGCAGCTAGGAATAGAAATTTAAGTTCAACATAGCTTTTTAGGGATAACACTACAAATGCCACTTTTGCAAGAAACTGCAATGAACGACCAGGAATGCAGATATTTTCTGGCGAGTAAAAACATTAGATCTACTGATCTAAAGTATTAGTGGCTATTCCAAAAGGATTTGCTACCTTGCCATAATAAATTGCAAATATGTCTCAAGCTACTAACAGATGTGCTAAAAAATTTAATTCAAAGAAGGGATGGAATGAAAATTGTTATCACTTTCCTGTCAAACAGATTGCAGAAATTCTTTAAAATAATTTGTATTACATTAGGCAGATACATAGCTAATTAATAATCTACACTTGTAAAGTGGTTTAAAGCATGCATTTTAGCATGCACGAACACTGAATCAAAATTAACTGCATTAACGAGGATGTTTGCAGGTTATAAGTTCATTGTGTGTATATTCACACGTGTTTTATTTGTGTGTAAATTTCTTTCAAAAAGAAACAAGCAACCAAAGCATAAAACAAGAACTGGGATTCTGGTTACCAGTTAGAAATGCTGCTTCATAACATATATTCATGTTTCATTAAAATTGTATGCATTAGCCAATATTGTAATTGATACTTTTTATGTATGCTAGAATGTGCAACAGATTTTTCAACTACCTTTTCGCAAAGTTAATACAACCACGAGGGGAAATATTCATACAAGGTACTCAACTGTAGTTCTTTTACTATTCTGTAAGATGATATTTTGAAGCTTCTTTCTTACCTTTCAGGATTTTTCAGGAAACGAAATAGTTTCATTCCCTTGTTTCTCCCTGTAATAGGGCAACTTCACACAGCACAATTCCCTCTTAGCAGATACTTGAACATTTGTTGCGTCTTCTGTTAACAACTTTTATTCACATTAGTTTTACAAACTCATGACATCCCCACAAGATGACCAACATATCCTCCATTATTCTAGAGAACATACTGTCAGTACAAGCTATTATTTCACAGTAACTGTTTTATATTCTTATTCAGGTATTTCATAGTTTTTTTTTTTTTTCTCTCTCCTTTTTTCGATATAACGTTGCATCGTGAAAGCTCCTATTTTAATGACAATTGGTACCACTGAACCATTATATACTTCAGTTGAACGCTGGTAGAAAGAGACATCTTTTGACAGCAGTACAAGATTATTTTGGCGTGCAGTGCTCGAAATGTACCATTTGAAGCAATTTTTTTTGGAACTTTGACTTTGCAACTGAAGTTCCTAAGCAAGTTGACAGATGCTGAACATCCCTGTCATTTAGCCAACAGCTACTGTCAAGTATGCGGCAATGATGTGCTCAACACAGCCAATCCAGTCTTTCATTAACTTCTTGTAGTTACCTCCAGTTTATGCCACGCATGCACAGTGCTCCACTAATTATTACTTATTTTTGTGAAGAGCGTTGTCTGCCCCATAGTGTGGTCCAGTGACACGCTTCTTTCTAAATTATTAGTCCCAACATGCAGAGTCATTATGTCAGGTTATGCTTCATCCAGTTCCACATATTCCAGCTGCTGCTTTAGTTATCCCACTCATATTCTTGAGTAGCCGTAGACATGTTTTCTTCTGGCATTTGTTTCCCACATACTTTAAAATGGAGTCTCCAAAAACCGTAGCCTTTTGCTTCTTCACTCGTCCTGAGGTTTGGAGTACTTTCTTGCCCCTGAGTTCAAAGTAACCTTTCAATTCCCATTTCATTTTATACTTTTAGCGTTTGAAATCTATTATGTGATAGCATATTGTTCACCTCTTTTGTGTGGTATTTTCTTACTAGTTTTTGTTCCCTACAGCAGCATAACTATTTGCCTTGTTTAGGCATTTTTTAAACATTCTTATTTCGTCATTTGCACAATTAAGATCATTGTTTAACATTTTGATGCTCTTTTGAAGCAAGGCTATAACCTCACTTTCGTGCAAGCCTCGTGTTTCGGGTAATGCTGCTAATACTTGTATTTCTTGAGTGTTTATTTTCTACACTTTGACTTCCTTCTTCCCTATCTTCATTTCCATGGCTTCTCTTATCACTAAACTTTATATCCGTTGCTTCTAGATTCTGCTTTTTCACTAATTCACTACTTTTATACATTATTTCCTGACAGTACATGTTAGTGTGCTATATGTTGCTTTTGAAAATATATGTACCACCTCCTTTTAAAATTTGATTTCATGGCCAAGCTGGAGTGAAGTTTGTGAATTGTTTAAGCATAAATAAACTACTTTTTTGAAGCCAGCGTTCACTAAATCAAAGAGCAGTGACCTATTGTCTGTTTGGTGATAGTAGATAGGATTGAATTTGTCATATAAAACTTCAACTTACTCATTTGCCACATTTAAGTAACTTTTATACATGAAATGTCCTTGTTTGCTTGTCCTTTTGTGTTGGAATTTTGCTATTTTCTCTTGCTTCAAATTCCATTTGCTTATCTGCTTTGGTTAAAAGTTTGAGTCGAGCTGCATCTATTTTCCTATTGGAGCATACAAATTTTGATACTGCACTGATGTCCACCATAAAGGTTATTAGTTTCCCTTCAATTCTGATTCAATTTATTTACAGTAGCTATCCAAAATGCGAGATTGCGGATTCTAGTTGAGTTTTAGACTGAGCATTTCCTATTGGTTACTGAGACAATATGGCTGCTACAGATTTCAAGGTTAGGTGTGTGTAAATGAACTGGATCAAAATAAGAGGTAAAAAAATAGTTTCTGTAAGTTGTCTCTTCTTTTCAGTGCACAGTCTTCCATTCATTCTGTCTGATTGTGCATGCGCAGCCATGTTGGTCTTCAAGCACTTCTGCCTTTGAGCAGGATATGAGGTCCGGCAAGCGGTCATCCGCTCACACGCGTGGCTAGAGTGGTGAAAGCGGCATCGATAGCACTGGACCGGCCCCTCTTTGTCGTGGTGTGGCTCGACCCGGACTCTCGTACTGTACAAGTGGGTGACCTTGTCGATGTTGGGTATTCCCTCCCCTTGTTTTTCAACAATGACCAAGAAGAGTGGCATCTTGACCTTGGTCGGCTTAGCGCCATCGGGCAATAAGGTTTTGGTCAACTGAACGACGGTCCGCGGATTGATTCTGTGTTCCTCCGCCAGGCCAGTACGGATGTCGTCAGGTTCGGTGTCCGAATCAAGTCCTCGGATCACTCGTCGGACGAAGTTCGGTTTCTGGAGGGAATATGTGTGGAACTGAATTCCACACTTCCTCAGAACCTCCCTTGCCTTCTCGTGATCCTCGGGGTTCTTGGTCCGAATGACGACCTTGGAGGGGTAACGGGTGCCCTGGTATTCTTCCGTGAGCGCTACCCGTAATTCCCTCATGACTCTTGACATGGTAGGGAAACGGGTGGGCCACAATTGGCGGTATTCTTCCCGCCCGTTGTGAGGGATGGCTCGGGGGTGGTGGCTGCTGCAGGGGTGGGGAATGCGCGCCCCTCCGCTTTTGAACCGGAGGTCTTTCGGCGCCTGTGGACCACCGTGATGAAGCCGCCGTTATCCGCTGTGCTCTCAGGCACCAGGATAGACTGGGTCTCGGAGGGGGCAAGGGAGCAACTGGTGTGGAAGTGGGTTGCGCCACTTCTGGGGCGAGAGGGACCGCAGAACTTCTTGCCAGAAGTCTTCTTGGTTCTGCCCTTAAGGGCTAAAGCCCGTGGGCCGGGGTTCGGCTTTGAGGAAAAGGCTGATGGTACGGGATTGCTCAATTCGTCAGGTATTACCTGTTCGGTAGTACTCGGCTGGGGTGCCATCTGGCTCCCCACAGAGGGCTGGACGTCATGCGACGCGCCGATTGGGGCGAACCCCTGGGCCAGACCAAAGTCCGGACCCTTGGCTTTGGCCTTGTGAGCCCGCAGTATCGTCAGTCGGTCAGTCAGTGCCAAGTACGTCGGATTACCAGGTTGAAGCTCAGGAGGCAAGAGAAAGTCTTCGCTCTCTTCCAGGGCAGGATGCGGCCGGGCGATTTGGTGTCGGCGGCAGTTCAGAGGATGGCGCTGGTGGAGAAGCTCGACGAGCTTCCTCCAGGGGGCCAATGCCCACTACGGTCCTCCTCGCTCGCACACCTGGCTGGAATGGTGGAAACCCATGCATCGGTGGCAATGCACTGGTCCACCCTGGCCGTAAAAGCGTTCCACCTTTACGACCATGTGGAACAGCACATGGATGCTGTCTATTGATTGGACCGTACCTCCTGGCACCTTGTCCATGACGACCATAAAAAGGGGCACCGGCACTTTGATGGCAATGCTGTGTTTCTGGTGAAGCGCTTGTTTCACCTTCTCAGGGGAACACATAGGGTCCAAGCCTCTGATTATGCGACGCTCCATATGGGGGCGCTGAGGGGAGTATGTGTAGAATGGGATCTGAAGATCTCAGGGGTGTTGGTCTGGATGTGGACCTTTCTGGACTTCCTCTTGGCTTTTATCTATTTCGCCAAGCGTCGCATGACTCCAACATGATCCTTGAAGGAGTCAGCAATTATTGGTGGTAGCCTTGTGCCCCTCTTGGCTAGGGGTGTCTGGGTGCCCTGTGGGGGTGCACCATCTGACTGAGCCGAGGAAGTGGGACCCGGAGAGGCCCTGCTGTTTCTCCCCACGACAGTGAAACCGTCCGTAGGGGGCTCTTGAGGTAGCTCATTCTCCGCCGATTCAGGCAGATGGGGGATGGAAGGGGTATTCTGGGAGGTGATGCTTGCCACTTTGTGAGGAGTGTTCTTCCTCCTTTTCCTGGTAGCTTCTGCCTCAGATGAGGTAGAAGGGCCAGGTATTTGCCCGTTATTTGGGTCCATGGTGCGGGTGCCCTCCGGCGTCCCACAGAGGAACGGACCTCGTTTATGGAGGTGCCTGTGCGAGCCATTTGGCTCGAGGTGTCGGGCCCAAGGTCCTAAGCCTTGGCTGTCTGAAACTGGAAGTTCTGGGCCTCTATATGTACTCCCCCAGTGGTGGACAGAGCTAATCGATGTGAACCAATGGGGATCAGGCATCCCCAGATTGGTCCGGCTAGGGCTTATTGGCCATGTCGGTCTGGGCCAATGGTAAAGAAGTGTTTTCTGATTTGGTCGGTGTGTGTTTTGGTCTTTAATTTTCTCAGATGCCATCCACATGTCCATGCCATACTCAGCCATAAGCCATTGTTCCTGTTGAAGTTGCTTGGCTCTACTTTAATTTCAATCGCAGTCTTAGAGCAGAGAAAGCAAAAGCGGGATCATTATAATCATGCATTATTTATAAACTTAAATAACCCATAAAAATTATCCTGCACACTTTGATTCATTGTTCTTTGCTGCCCTCAACTGCAAAAACTTAAGCTGCTGTGTATTATATTCCATGACACTTGAACCTAAATGAAAACAGCAGGAGATGCTGCATTAATAAAGTATGAGGTTCTATTACTACAAACAACTGTGTGAGTATCTTCTCAATGCCATCTTTCATGGATGATGCATGATCTGCACATACATCCCCATTCCAGTCAAGGTTTACGTTTCCACACATAACCTCTACAGCAGGGTGCCTCACATCAGGCAGATTGCTACCGGTACTGAGCATTTCTTCCACAACAGTACTAACAAGAGCTGCAGCTCTACATAAATCTTCAGATGGATATGTTATAAATGTAGCTGCTTCATCATTGTCTTGGAAATAAATGTCCAAATCATGTCTGTTGTCAGTGCAATCCGACATTTGCTACAGAGGTTATGGCAAAGAAGTCAACTGGCAATGTATCCCGAAACCTTGGCATTTGAAAAAAAAGACTCAACCACCAGCTATTAAACTAGGATTTGGAGGATCCAGCTTCAAGACAGGACTAAGATCTTGCTTTGCATCAGATTCTGGTTTGGTAAAAACAAAGTTGCGTAAATTGTATAAAACCTCACCAGAGTTTCCCTCCAATTCACAGTTTAAACCCCTGAGGCCCCTAAAAGCCAGACCCTGGACAATGGCTGTCTTGAGAGCCCCAGAAACTGGACCACCATTGGGTTCTCGTATGATCCACAGCAAGATCGAATGCAACCAAACAAGTGCTCAAGGGGATCCTGGTTGAGGCTTCTGGTTTTAAGAAAAGTGAAGCCCTTTTCCAGCTTATGCCACAATCAGCAGACCATTCAATGTGGCAATCCAGCCATCTTGAGAGGGTGGTTGGAATACTTTATGGCGTAAGCTGCTGGAATCTTAACATTCACCGTTGTCAGCAGACTTCTGCAGAAACTGTAAACCATTAACTCTGGCAACAGCTTGATCCCAAAACTGGAGGTGCAGGTCCTCTCTGCCAGGGTGAACACGACATCTTAGTTTTCCTGGACCTCCACTTCCTTCGTGCTCCCATTGCAGCTATCAAATAATTTATTCATAAGAGGACAAAGTACTGCAGTCCCAATGGTAGATGCTTCTTGGTGTTTTCTCCAAGAAACGTAATCAAATACAAAAATCAATTCACACCTCCCCCCATAATGTGAGTGTTTGTCTTAACTGACATAATGTTTAGCATATTTTCCTGCATCTTTTGCAGGGACAAATAAAGTTGCTTCAATATTTGCCTGCAACAGTATAATAAATGAGACCTTGGAAGTAGAACATAGATATAAAATATCTGTTGAATGAGAATTTACTATTACAGCAACTGCACAATGAATATATGAGCAAAATAAAATGAATACTGCAAAATGAGCATTGTGCATTGAATGCAAGAGCAAAATACGATATATATTATGCAGAACAATCTTAGTTCATAAATACATTACTCAATTTTAATAAAGTTCTTTTATAACTCTTGACAACAATACCTGATATTATTTAGCATTTTGCCTACACATTGTTAAAACATTTGTAGGGAGCTGTATATTTAGTACTAACATCTACCATTGGCAACCAGGGAGTATATGGCTCTGACATTTTTTGGCTGAAGACTTGCTACCTATTTCACCTTCATTTTGGAAGCTCCTTTATTTCTATATGTTGTTGGGTGACAGTATGGAGAAGCCTATAGGGGCTAGGCTCATCAAGTATGAAAACATCATGATTATCTTTCCAAGATGCTTTCAATGGTATCGCAGGCTCACCTCCAATCTCCTCATACAGCAGCTCATCAGACTGCATCAACCTCCCTCCGTGGCGTAATGGTTACCATGCTAACTTCATATACCCAAGGTCGCAGGTTCAAACCCGGCGGAGGACGATGGATTTTTTGGGTGTAAAAAATCCTTAGCATGGCTTCCTTCGGAAGGGAAGTAAAGCCGTGGGTGCCATGTCGTAGATTTACGGCATGTAAAAGAACCTCAAGCCTGATAGAGAGGCCTCTGAGCAAAATTAAGTGGTCTTTCACGCCCAATTTAGAATGGTAGCGTCCATAAATAACCACCATTTATTTTAACCTGTTTTGTGTGCATTTCAAGAGGGGTGGATCAAATAGCGCCTGTGGACCACCGTGATAAAGCCGTCAGAGTCCGCTGCGCTCTGTGGCACCAGTGTAGACTGGGCCTCGGAGGGGGCGGGGGGAGCAACTGATGTGGAAGTGGGTTGCACCACTTCCGGGGTGAGATGGTCCGCATCCCTTGGTTGACAAGGCGGGAGGAAGACTTCTTGGTTCTGCCCTTGAGCGGGTGCCATCTGGCTCCCCACAGAGGGCCGGACGTCTTGCGACGCGCCGATTGGGGCGAACCCTGGGTCCAGACCTAAGCCCGGACCCTTGGCTGTGGCCTTGTGAGCCCGCGGTAACGTCAGTCGGTTAGTCGCGCCTAAGTACGTCGGATGTCCGGAATGCAGCTCGGGAGGCAAGGGAAGAGAAAGTTTTCGCTCTCTTCCAGAGCAGATTGCGGCCGGGCGAGTTGGTGTCGGCAGCAGAAGAGGGGATGGCGCTGATGGAGAAGCTCTTATGAGCTTCCTCCAGGAGGCACGCTAGAAGAGAGCCAATGCCCCTGCGGTCCTCCTTGCAGCGCAGGTGATGGTCTCCAGTGTTGGCGATCATCCGAAAAGGATCTACGTCGCCTCCCCTACCATGCACTAACGACTCTACAAGGATGGTTAGGAAGGTGGTAAAATGGTGTCAGGTACCGCCGAAGCAAACCTGATGTTAGTGGGTGAATACTAAATAGACACCTATATACAAGGGAGTATACAGGCAGAGTGGGGTTAGGTACAGGCCTTGGCAAGTTGCCCAGACCTGGGACCTAAATGTTAGTAGTGGTGTTACTTGCTGAGGGCAGGATGTCGTGGTGGGTGTCATGCTTAATACGAACAGCGGGGTACATTACCTCCGCGAATGTGCCGTCGGGTTTTATTAGTGGGGGACGTTTAGAGGTTCTTTGATTAATGTTTAGTTAATTGCCAAATTGCTTGTCCACGCGGTCTGAGTTGTTCTAATGTTTGATCCCGCTGTCGTTTCGCAATTTCTGACAGACGCGTTTTTACCTGGCTGTTGAGGGTCGCCGTGTTTACTTTGTGGACGAGATTTCTGGTGCGTTGCCACTTGCGTCTTTCGTGGTCCCTTTCCCTCATGAGGGCTAGCAGGTGATTTCGTGCCGGGATGGGGCTTTAATTGGGACAGCAGCCGCTATGGCGCCCTCTATGGCTCCTTCTAGGTTCAGGGTTGCTTGGTCTACATCCTCGTGCGTGAGGGGGGAACGGCAGGGAGGAGGGCGCGGTTTAGGTGTTGTGAAAATACATTCGAGTTTGTGGCGTTATAGTTTCCGAAAATAATAGGGGGTAGGTATATTGGTGTGTCTTCAATCTGCATCTGTATTGCTAGGTGGTCTGAGGCGAGTGAATCTACTGTTTGAATTTGGTACCTAAATGTTGTGTTTTTTTAGTATGGCAATATCTAGTATGTGGAGTGTGTGGTGAATGGTATGTAGGTGGGCGTGTCGGGATGAGCTTCGCTGCACGCTTTATTCATGTGCGAGTATAGGGCATTACGTGCAGGATTATTGGAGGAATTTCCCCAGGCTTGATGAATAGCATTAAGATCTCCTGCTGCGAGTAGGGTGTTGTCGAGGTTGATGAGTGTGTCTAAGTCTCTAACGTCACGTTGGTGCGGGGGTATATATGTGCTAACTAGTGTTGTGAGTTGGTTGTGTATTTTTAATTTGATCCCCGTTGCCTCCATAGAGTTAAGCATTGGAATGTGTTTCTGTGAGTGCTGGATGCAGTTTTTTATGATTATGGCAGTCCCTCCCCCTCCGACCTATCTGTTCTATAGACTGTGTAAACCGGGATGCTGACGCGTGCTTTTTTGGTGAGAAGAGTTTCGTTTAAGAGCGCTACAGTGATCTTATTGGAGGTAGTGCTTTAGCTCTTGCCCCTCTGATATTCCAGGAGAGGATGTTTATAGTGGTTTTGCCTGCCATTTATGCGAGTATTGGCTGGGTGGTTGCTTGACTCTTTGACACTCTAGTTATTCTGGGTTTTGCTGCATCTCTTTGGCTAGCTGAGCCATTGCTTTAATTAAATTGGTTATGTTGGTGGCCATGTCGTCTCTCGTCTTGCAGTTCTAAACATCACATGGAAGCCGTCCAGGAGGGATTTGTAGCCTTCTATACTACTGCATTATGTACCACTTACATTCGTTATCGAAGTTAAGTACTGGCCTCCCCCGCCTGTCGGTGGTGAAGTGCGACGGGAACCCGCCAGCAGGATAGGGGACTTTCCCTATTGTTGGCGGGCTCCGGTCATGAAATGTTTCAGCCTGCTCTTGTACTGGGGTGCTAGTTGCCAGCATAAAATGTTCTCTGGTCTGTTGTGGAGTTTTTGGCACTTTAAGTGAGGGTCGGTTAGCCGCCGCTTGTCAAGGGTCACTAGGAGCTTTGGGGTGCTCTTGTTGTCTATGAGTATTTTGGGAGTTTTCTTCCCTTGGTAGGCTTTGTTGGACCGAAGTTGGCTCGGAACGGTTGGCCGATTGTGTGCTATTGCAGCATACTTACGCTGAACACCTGAAATTTGTTTTTCACATTTACTGGATTACATTGTTTCGAGTTTAACATCAGAGTACTGTCTTTGGTGATGGTATTTCATTTCATAGTTTCCATGATTTGTACTTGATAGCTTCACTTTGAGGTCTCTGAGCATTTCTTTAAGTTTGGTATTTTCTTTTTTCAGATTTTCATTTTTGTTTTTCAGGATGTTAGTGATTCTCTATATTTACATGTCATAATACATTGTCCTATTTTCAGTACATCATTTTCACTTGTTTCCTTCAAGAGATTATTATATGAAGCAACACCACCATTTCTTGCGTGCATTTGCTTCTGTAGTGAAACTAATTGTTTGTTTCACTGGTTTGCTCTCATGCCTCATGTTACCTTCATTTACATATCTTGTATCACTTATATTTCATATTAGCACTTCTCTGTCAGTATATCAGTAGAGTTAGTATAATTTTTACTTTATTTGAGCTGCATATTACAGGTTATTACTCCACTTTTGACAGTTGCCTCAAATAAAATAGATCCTAGACAGGGACTTCAGATATTGGTATGTTTTGCATATAATCACAAGCAATGGAGAGAACGTTTTGGTTTTTTCAGTTTTTTAATATGATCTCTGTAAAACTTGTTACTTCTCATGTAAACAGCCAGCTCAGCAGTGTCATTTAGGTGTGGAGATTTTAATTTTAACTCTTTGCCGACACAGCAGCAGTCTACTGTGGCTCTCCATATTTCAGATTAATTATCTCTAAAATATCTTGTATAGAAGGAACAGTTCACTTTTCTTTCTGAAACTTCTCTTTGAAGAGCTTAAACATTATTTTTTCATCCAAATCAGAGCTAAAATAATTAATTTTGTTGCCACTATAACTGAACTGGAAATGACTGGATATGTTTGTGAATGTTTATTTTAGTGTTGGTAGTATGAAACCAGTATGTTTGTCCACAGGGCTTTGGCCTTGAAGTTTGAGTACTGTCTCTTCTAATGTGCTTCTCACTCACAGAATAGAAAGGAATTCAGTTAAACATAGCTCTATTCTTTTTGTTCCTACCATCAATTGGTACTTAATGAATTCTTTCTGCTTTGCTTGCCTGGATCACTACATAGTCCTCTTCCTTTCACATCTTCAGTGTTTAAATAGACTATGTATAGATGTGTCCAGTTCATCCTTTGAAGAATAGTTGCCATAAAATTTATTGAAGACATCCAGCTGATTCTCTTAGGGATAACAGTATCAAAGTCTTCAGTATATCATATTGCACCTAGAATCAGAATCAGGTTTTTATAAATATTTGGATATGGGTGTATTATATGTACTTGGATGTAGTAATTGCAAATTGAATATTATTTATATCTTGTACTTGCCAATACTCATTCCCAATGCTTTTAGGTGTAATAACTTTTCCAGTATGATTATTATATCCTTTACTCATAAACTTAGCCTTTTTAATTATATTTTAATCGTATCTGCTAGGATATATTTTTCAATAAAATCCTCATTTTTATCTAGAACCACTCATCTTAAACAACAATTTTAACTATGACAATGTGTTATGTGAACAAATCAACAATGAACAGCATTGTAATATTGTACACCATTTACTCACTTTGTTTTAGTAGGTTAACCAACATGGGATATAACCAGAAATTTTGTTTGTTTGTTAAAAGGCCAGAAGTACATGGACATACCATAAACTATTAAATTTGAGAGACAAGTTTAACCATTTGTACTGGAATTCTTAGTCATTTTAACATCCAATAATAAGTCTATGGTAGGAGAACAAATATTTTGAGAAAAAAAAAATGTGACTTCTGCCCTTTTAACAAATAGTGATACAATTATTTCATAAAACAACACTTGAAATAAGAAATAATGGGTTAGCCACAGCCAATCATGCAAACGCAAGATTTATACAAGTTTCTCATATCTAATAGCTGTGAATGCATATCAAGCTAGGCAAGACTAACAGTCTCAGGGCAGGTAAAATATGATGATAAGAGCTACTTGGGAGCACTACACATCTCCAAATTATTCCTTAACATAAACCCTGCAGTAATGGTATCGCACACAAAAGTGTGTAAAACATCACCATCCACACCTAATAACTGCCACTTTTTCACATTTATCACAGAGTCCTTTCAAATTCTTAAAGCAATAATCTGTTGCATTTTGGAAATGGTTTTGGTTTTCTTCTGATACCTTGCAGCCCATAACGTGACAGCTCATCATACTGTTCGCAACCTAAGAAGCACCTTTCTTACGACTTTTGCATTGCGTTTTCTTGTAAAATATTCAACCCTGCATTACAAAAAATTGTATATAGCTATTTTAACTAAAGGAGAATCAAATAATGTGAGAAAATTCTAGAAATTTATCTGCCCCATGAGAATGTTTGCTTGTTAGTAAAAATTCAGTTTGTGAGGGGAGTATTGAGGGGGGGGGGGAACAAGAAGCCTATCATCCCAATAAATAAAGTGTTGGGACTTGAATACATTTACCCTCATCTGTTTTCCAATAGCACTTTAAGTGCATAAGATGATGTTGCCTTAATGTATGAGAGTAAATGTAAGGTTTTCATGTATGATGTTAATTTGTATTTTGTTTCTGAGGGAGAAATATGTACTTTTGTAATGTAAAAATGTAACATATTTGTAATGTTCACACCTTTGATATAAGTGCACTTCCTGCAACAGTGTTAATGACTGACCTGATATATTTTAGTTTAAAACAATTTGAAATCGTGCAACATTTATTTGTTGGTTTAAAATACTGTGTTTGAAATGCTGAGAAATAAAAATAAATAAATATGTCCATTTTAAATCATTATGCTTTTATTTATACCTTGTTCTTCATCCTTTGTTACTTAATATTGAAAATGCCTTACCTATTATAAATTGTAAGATTTTATATTTCTTTGTTTTTAATATCTATTAATGCACTTAAAGCTGAATTAATAAAGAAATCCTTGTGAGATTCTTAGGCATCACAAAACATATTCATTGAAAGCAGATGAACATCCAATTAAAACCTCTGTCCTAAATTCAGAAGATTATTTAAATACTGTATTACAATTCAGAAAATAGAAAGTTGGCAATATGAGGAGATTATCTTATTTGATTAACTTTTAGTACTTAAAATGGAATTTTAATTTCAGCTCCCCTTAATATCTGCATTGCTGAAATTTCTTTAAATGAAGTTCAGATTCTGGATAATTAGAATTAGTTGTTATTTTCATAGTTTATCCTCGATTTAAAACATTTTGAATCAGCCTCATTATTATTATTATTTTTAAGAACAATTACGCTGTTGAGTAAAGAAAATGATGTAAATATGTTCTGTTATTTTGTAGAGAAGTTTAACAAACCTTTTGTACTTAATTTGGCTTCCTCCTTGATCCTTAAACTGCAATTTCCTAGCACCAATTTTGTATATTTCTGGCTTATATGAACCTTTGATTTTTAAAAATTCTAGAAATGTCATACATTCTTGGAAAATAAATGGTGGTGGTTATAAAAATTGGTTCAGAAGTTTCTGAGACTAAGCAGGATGACTTAGGCAGTAACGTCTGTGGTCCGCATTCAGAAGGTCCTTAATTCAAAACCTGTGGGCTGTCCAATCTGCCTGTTTTTTTCCTCTCTCTTCTCTCCTCCATGGTCTCCCGTCACCAAAGTAAATACCAGATTGGATATTGAATACCACAACTCAAAGTTCCACCTTCGTCTAAAACAGTAAAAATTAAAAACAGATGGTAATGCAACTTGTGCTACCGTTTATTCACAAATAATGCAGCTAGACTAAATCATCTGCTTGTTAACAAGGTACCTGGAAATGTGCCTTCGAAGAACTGGCTGAACTCTGTCATCTGGCTACAGATGATGAAGGCATTTAGATTAGATGCCACAATGACTGCAATGGTGAGAGTAGTCAGACTGTGCTACATCTGCTGGGCGCCAAGGGAAAAGTTTCCTGATTGTCCTGAAAGGCTACTATCCACCACATACCGTCAATGAGGTATTTTATAGAACATCCATTGCAGATGTTAAAGTGGCATAAAATAGAATAGATTTAAAAATAAACGGTTGTAAGGTATAGTATAATAAATTTTAAAAAAAGTAACCTTCTAAGATCCAGCCAAAGTTGTTCATTTTTAATGTTATTTGTGAGTAGTGTGTAGTTTATTTGCTAAATTGTGAATTTAAAACTATTAACCCCTTAGATCTTTAATTACTTAAACATGTGCTGTTAACAGACGGAAAATGTTGTTCTGGGTATAGTTTGAAGCGTAATTTTTAATCTTAAGTTCCAGTCTATAAAAATGTTATAGTATCACTTCATTTAACTGCAAGCTTTGCTTACAAAAGTTGAATGTAATAGAATGAACATGCTGTAGTTAAACGGGAAGCACAGGATCCTCGGCATAAAACGTGTTGCGCGTCAGAGCTGTTGCTTCCCTCCACTCATACCGTACTCAGTCTTTCAGTTACCACGTTCTCATAAGCGCTATTATTCTACTTTCGTTCGTGAAAAATTCACCCCGAAGTTTTCTGAACAATAGCCTCCTTCCAGAACTTCAATGCACGATCCCCGAATGAATTTGAGTCTACCAGTACAACAACAAAAATCTGATGTGTTCCATTCACATGAGTTTCTCTACATCTCTGCAACAAATTATAGTTAAAAAGCTTATGCTTCTATTTACTTCATGCTAATCGAGAAACGTTAGCAGAAATATTCTTATTTTTTTCCTTGTAAGTAGAAGCGAAATGAGGGAGTAGCATAGGTTAAAGTGATAGCCAAAAGCTGGTTGCTATGTAACTGAAGTTCCTTTGTTTGTATGGAGTTAAATTCCTGTATGAGAAAAGTATGTTTTTCAAAGCAAAAAAGAAAAACCAAGAATATCTTTTAAAATGATCAACTCCACGAAAAAAAAATGCATGACATAGATTGTGTGATTTATCGCGAGCTACATTTTCTGTAGTAAGTTTTTGTCCATCTCTTACGGTTTAGCAGCTATACACAATTCCGTAAAATTCATCCAGAATAAAGTAGTCTTCAGAGGCTATTCCCAGAAAATTCAAGATATACATTTTATTTGTCAGGTAAATGTCTATTATACGATATTTTAATCAACATCGTTAGAGCAAAAAAAAAAATGGCCTGATTTTTATGGACGCTCTTTAACTGCTTTGGTTCTCAGCGTCCCATTCTATTGGGCGTGAAAGATCGCTTAATTTTACTCAGAGGCCTCTCTTATCAGACTTGAGCTTTATTTCCCTTCCGAAGGAAGCCATGCTAAGTATTTTTACGCCCGAAAAAATCCATCGTCCTCCGCCGGGTTTGAACCCGCGACCTTGGGTATAGGAAGTTAGCATGGTAACCATTACACCACGGAGGGCGACATCGTTAGAGCCATTTTTAAGAGAATCAAAATTTTCGAAATTTTTCTATGTAAAGGGTAGTTTGGGGTGAGGGGATTTTCTTGCAAATCGTGTCGCATCCTTGGAGGATACCAAACTTAAATACCAAGTTTGGTCCTTAACAGTCCTTTCGTTTTTGCGCTATGCTGCCCACAGACACACATACGGACATTTTTCTAAAAATTCTTTTTTTCCCTCCAAAACATGTATTTCTGGTGAAATCCCGGTATCGAATTTTTGGGTACAATACAATACCTTCTCTATACACTATGTACATAGTTCGTATAGAGAAAGAAAAATTAGAGGAAAATCGCTCAATCATTGGAGAAATTTAAGGAAAACATACGAACTGAAACACGAAGGTAAATTGTGGAATCTGTTTACTCGGCACGGAAGGACATTTTCAGCATATACTGAGAGGTAAAAGTTAATGTTATATTTTTTTGTACAGGTTCACAGGAATACAGATTTAAGAAGCGAAGAATGAGTGCCGTGTTTTGCGAGCGGTCAGGGTTTATAGTATCTTTACAGCAGCCTTAAGTGCAATCTACATTTGCACAGTAAAGTTAACAGTGCAGGAAATAATACAACTATTCCAACAATTATCACTTCTAAGTTGATATAAATGTCGTATACCAAGATGGTGTAACATTGAGGTTCAGAGAGTATGGTGGTAAAGCTATAGGTGCACCTCCCTTCCAATCCATCGGATAGGATGAGTGGTTCTAATGTCACACAGCCAGAGAATAATGGGGAAGAGCTCCATCATGTTGCAGCCGCATTCCGTGTTTGAAAATGCAGAGACACGTCTAGAAATACAGCTAAAACCCCCTGTAAAAAATGGACATACATTTTGTTTTACCCGAGGGGGAAACAAAATATGGACCAATAATTGCGACTCATATGCCTTTCTTGGTGTATTGGTTAGCATGCTAGCATCCAGTACCCAAGGTTAGGGGTTCAATCCCGGCGGAGGTGATGGATTTTTACGGATGTAAAAGGTATTCCCGTACCTTGAAAGAGATGGCCACTGGGCAAAAGTCTCCACATTCACGTCCACAAGAGATGGTTTAGTGTGTGGTGCTATCTATAGATGAAGAACTGATCCTCGTTACAACGTGCACATAGTGGCGAAACCGCGAATTAAAATTTTCACTTGTACTATGAAAACGCTAGCTGCCCCAAAATACGCCGACATGGCAATATGAAGTAAATGCTCACGACTTATAGGGCACTAAATCTCCACACCCTGATAACGGACGGTTGAAAGTCGATACGTCTATGCTCACAGAGCAGTTTTCAAGATATTCAAACTAAGTTTCACCTTGTTTCTCTTTTTAATACTGACTTAATCAGCCAAAATGTTTTAACACCACAAAACCGGTAAGTAATGTTTGGATGTGGGCTGCTTATATACAGGTTTTATAGAAACTCGACGACAAAACTTCGGGAATGGATTCCTTGTACGGAGAGAAGAAATAAAAGTGTATTACAACGTGGGTCTGGAAATATATAATTATAGCATTATCACACTTTCCTACTAGTTGGAGCATTTTGTTCACATATCAGATTAAATATTAAAGTAACCTCTTGCCTGAAACCGGACCCCGATAGGCTGTTACAATGAGTGCACGAAAAGTAAGCTCACCATGCACAGCAGCTGAATGCACCAAAGAATGTGAATGTCCTCAAAGATAAAGATCCAAGCGATTGCTCCACCTCTACCATTCCGCGCCCAAGAAAATATGCATGAAGCTGCCGGCGAGCAGAAAGACTGAAATGCATGGTAAGTCATGGATGAACAGCCATCGACGGAATGCTAGTGGCGTATCTTCGAAGTAATCAATGTATTGCGCATGAAATGTATGTAGTTCTACCTAGTAGGCGTATTCGGAAGAAGGCAGGGTCCTAACAAGCAATTGCCAACAACACCTGCCTATATGTTGGTGAGATGATTGGATTCCTGTCTGCTCCCGCGTAATGGTTGGGAAAATTCTAAGCTGCGAAGTAATAGTTCGTACCGCATTACTAGAGAAACCATTATTCTTGCAGAATACACGGCCTTTATGGTTCTGTAGCAGTCTTCATAACGTAGTGTACCGCTTTGTGCAGACTCCAGGATTTCGCCTCCACAATGTTTAGTGCTTCGGAGTTGTACTTCTTGACTTACAACACACCTATGTTCGTATAGGCGGCGATGAGTTGTGTTTCGTTCGATGCGCCCTCAGCGTTATAATCCGCTACACGAACTACAGTGTAATACATAGTTCATTTGTGTAAATCACAACAAGTCAGTAAGTTACAGCTAACAAACTGGGCATGACTGGAAGTAAAAGGAATTCAGATCGACATGAATGTTTTCTTATGTAACAACTGTAACTAGCATCTCACATTCATAAAAGTCCGGATAACTCCTTAATTACACATTTTTGGGCCCACGATGTTGTAGGATCTCGAACTTCTCAATGAGGAATCAATTCCTGAAATTTTTCGTCGAGTTTTGACATCTTTGTATGACACTTCTTCACTTTACTTTAGTCTAGCTCATTAATATCCTGTATTTACTCGCAGTACCTACATTGATGAACTTGCTTTCAAAATTCAAGGAAAACATTGCAAACGTTTCGTATGTAAAGATTATTAAAGGGTTTTACAACTGAACTACACGTTTCTGTAGAATTAGGGAAAACGTTATTTTGATATTTTGCTGAAAACATGCAAAACAATGGGGAGAAGGGGTAAGATACTCAAGTAGCAAGCAATGTTAAGGGGAGTCGAAAAGGGATTTGCATAATTTTTTTCCCATTTTCAGGTGTTAATTGCGCCTGAATATATCGTATCTTCCGCTCATTTTGGTATAACTTTCATAGGAGTACGCTAATTATAAATGGTTTAAAAATATTGAAAATAACCCTAAATAGTATGCAGTTTTTAGAGCAATTTGGTCCCCACTTGGTAAAACATTAATAACCATAAATATTAGTGTTAGAGAAGATATTTCTTTCTTTTGTTTTATTTGTTTGTGTTTTTATTGGAAAGTTTTACTTTAGCAATTGGCAGCATTTGCATTCAGCTCATTTTCCTTCATGTGAGAGTTTCGAAATACTGCGAAGTTGTGTTTGGAAAGTTAGGTAACATTTTATGTTTGGAAGCAATTTCTGAGGAAGTAAAATGCCCCTTATATTAGAAACTAATTAACACTTAGTTTTACCACACATTTGCACTTAAATAGGCTTTATTTTAACGAACAAGTTTTTATGTATATGGTTTAGTAATCTTTTTTTTTTTTAAATTTAAGAGCTTTATGAAAAGATCTTTCTTTCTAACGAACAGAAGTATTCTATTTTACATCACTCAAGTATACAAGCTCACTTACTCCCCTTAACCGAGTTTGAATGAAGCTGATAGCTGGCACACTAACTCACATTTATATAGACTCAGGTGACCAAAATGCGTAAACCTTAAGAGGTGAGATTATACAGCATAATTATGAAAATATGTGTTTAGATTTGATTAACGATAGCAGATAATATATAACCTGTGCTATTTTGAAAATAAAAAAATAAAAAAAATGCTGCCAACTGAAGTTTGTCAAACAGGAACAATTTCGGAATTAGCAAACAATACATTGGTTACATACACAGAAAATCACCAAACTTTTGTTTACAATTTGTTTATAAAGTATCAATATCGACAAATAATGGTCACCCCATCGCTACCTTATAGGGGAAGATCAGAATTTACAATGGTGAAAGTATTATCAAAATAAATTGAGTGGTTTCCGATATTATCCTATGCATACACATGTTCGTGTTTAAAATACTAAAGGCCCTTCTGTAATGAACTCGAAAGGCTCAGAGGGTACTATATACATAAGCAGAAACGAGGATGGACTCATAAAACTGCAGATACTCTTTATGGCAGCTTTTTACAGGACCTTTATCTGGGGTATTCTTCAGGGAGGCCATTACCATTGTATTGGAACGAATTCTCATATCGCACACAGCTCTCGATAGCAATAAGATGGCTATGCGTTCCGTGTGTATGAATTTATTTCTATATCGAAATATGTACTAGGATTCGCTTCTGGTTTGCCATTCTCGAAAGTAATAACTTAGCCTTTATGTGGCGTTTTAATTTATCACTGTTACTAAAAAGTAAAGACATAAACGTATACTACTAATAGCTCGATTTATTGAAATTACACACATTGACATACAATTTCCGATGTGTTACACTGTTGTTGATGTTTCAGAATCCTGTACAATTAACACCCTGGTCATTGCGTACAATTGATCCTTCTTAACTCCAGTCATTCATGTTATTTAAGGTATATTTCTCTATCTGGATTCCTTAATCATTTTATGAAGTCCTTCGAACTCTTAAACCAGTATATAATTCTTGCTTTTCTGTTTCCTGTTATAGATTACCTGCTTCATCTTTCTTTCGTCTCTTTAATATATCTCTTGCTGTCCTAACCCCTTTTATAAATTTCCTCAACAGTGATTTGTGAATTTGGTGTTTTGCATTCGAATTGGTTATATAAATATTTTGCTTTTAAAATGACAGTTATTAGATATTTATAGCACAAGTTTCCTCTTATTTTGATCCCACCGATATTGCAATAATAACTAAAAGAAAGAGAACAATCAGTTATGCTTTTAAAAAAGTATTTAAAACTAGCTGCCCGCCCCGGCTTCGCTGGATAGTGTACCTAAGACAAAATCTTCCGTTTACAATACGATTATGCAATGAAATAAAATTACAGTTAAATCATTTGACAATACTTTATTGTAATGCCGTGTAATGTACAATTTTCCTTCCGGAGAGAAAATAAATAGCGCTGATCGTTTGCCGACTCTCGAGCACGCAACGTACAATTGCCCATGCGAAAAACACGGCAATCAAGGTATATTTCACACATATCTAACGACTGATCTTGGGATTTATTGTCATTGCGAATGCAAGGCGCACGAGAAACTGAACACGCCTAAATTCAAAAGGAAAGTCTGTTGGCATTAGTGGTATCCTTGCCACAAGCGCATCCTCGCATTTGAGCTTTCATATGATTATAGTAGCTTAAATCAAAATTTTCATAATTTTTTTAACAGCGAGTGTTGTACCGTTGCACAATTTTGGCTGTTTGAGATTGCGTAGCATAATTGATTACCGAGTCAACCTTGAGCTCTAAATTGTGTGGCGGAATCCTGGCGAATTCAGTTAGATAATTGACGATTTCATTTGGATCGGTAATGAAATCGATCGACTTAAATGAATGCATTTGTCCATAGCATTTACTCTGATTATATATATATATATATATTCAAATCATCTATATTCTTATTAGTTGCTGCTAAAATGCTTCGTTCGCTCAATCACAGTTTTTGTAATTTACAACAATATTTGGGAACACGTTCGATATTAATTATTCCTTTGACGTTGTAAAGCGACAAAAATTTGGTGGAAACTGAATGAGGCCAGTGAAAGTATCAGCAGAAAATTTTCCATTGCCAATGTTTAATAATGCCTTTGCATCTGCAAAGCGCAATGATCTGAATAATGTAACATATATTGTTGGTATGGCGGAAAGGACGAAGTCAGCGCACGCATAAGGTACATAGTGTGAAAAGGATGACATATAACGTTAACAGCGTGGGTAAGCAAGGATCCGTTGGCATAATAACAATAATGGCAGCGCTTTCATAGTGTGGCGGGTAAACTCTGAAATAGGTAATGGGTTGTGTTAAGGAGAGAGTCACAAAGTAACATTCATGCTTCTTCCGAATCTCTTTCCTTTATTCCTAATGTTTACCACCTCTTTCTTTAGTTTCTTCTATGTCAAGAGTCATTTTTAGGGTTAACAATGACACAACTAAAGAGCAAAGTACATCTGGTTGGGCAAGTGATAAGTTTTTATTTGATTATAGATTTATGTATTAAATTTATCCATTTCACTGTGAAGGTGACGGGGGTGTCTTCAAGTTCCGATGAAATCACCTTTAGCTAGCTCATGTACCACATATCCTCAAATAACCAATATCTGCAATAGAAAGTTAACCTATCCGGGTCCCGTCATTTCTCCTCCATTTTCAGATTCTAAGAAGGATTTTACCCTGCTGACTTCATATACCCAAGGTCGTGGGTTCAAACCCGGCGGAGGACGATGGATTTTTTTCGGGCGTAAAAATTCCTTAGCATGGCTTCCTTCGGAAGGGAAGTAAAGTCGTGGGTCCCGTGTCGTAGAAAGAACCTCTAGTCTTGATAAAGAGGTCTCTGAGCAAAATTAAGCGGTCTTTCACGCCCAGTATAGAATGGGACGCTGAGAACCACAGCAGTTAAAGAGCGTCCATAAATAAAACGCCATTTCATTTCTAAGGATTATTGGTTATGTGCATAGTTTATAACTTATTCATTTTAAAGAATTACAACAAAATACTTATTTCTTTTTCTTTATTTAAACGATGTGACCCAAAAAATGTAAATGGAGTGTTATTTATTTTCGTTCTTTAACTGCTGTGGTTCTCAGCGTCCCACTCAATACTGGGCGTGAAATCTCACTTAATTTTGCTCAGAGGCCTTTATCAGGCTTGAGGTTCTTTTACATATCGTAAATCTACAACACGGGATCAGTGGCTTTACTTCCCTGCCAAAGGAAGCCATACTAAGGATTTTTACGTCCGAAAAAATCCATTGTCCTCCGCCGGGTTTAAACCCGCGACCTTGGGTATATGATGTGATCAAGGAAACGATAGTTATACATAGGAAATACATTTGATTTTCACTGTTATCTTGCGTCATTGACTCCATAACCGGTTGCATTCCCTTAGCATTGAATGGGGAAGAAATATTGAGCAGTACATCGGCGATCTAGTGGAAAAAAAATAAGTACTTACTCTAGGTGTTCGTCGACAGGAAAGCTTCTTTGATTCTTTATTTTAAACGATAGGAGTAAGGAAAGAACAGTTAATAATTAAAAACGTATAAGTACTTACTCTAGGTTTTGTCGCCAGGAAAGCTTCTTCGCTTTATTTTAAACGATAGGTGTGAGGAAAGGACACTTAATACTTAAAAACGTATTTGAATTTCACTGCTGCGTTGCGTCATTGTCTCGATAAACTGGTGCGTTACCTTAACAATGAATGGGGAGGGAAAATATTGTCATGGAAGGAAGCCATGCTGAGGATTTTTACGCCTGAAAAAATCCATCGTCCTCCGCCGGGTTTGAACACGCGACCTCGGGTGTATGAAGTTAGCAAGGTAGCCATTACACCACGGAGGGCGACGTGACAATATATGTAGATGACGAATTATTAATATTGATAGTGCAAAATTACACAAACTTCTACTGTGAATCAACTAAATTATAAAACTGCCTACTATGTAAACTATTACTATTAAAATATAATCTAACCTCAAGCACACTGCAAGCCGTTCCTTAGTATTGACTGATTTACGAAATGTGGTATTCATTTTTATTATTTCTGGTGCCAAGAACAGTTTTAGTTCGAAAAACTTCTCCTCACTCATTCTTAAGCATTGAGAAAATGTCTTAGGGTCTTCTTGTTGAAAAAGATGACTGAAATTACCATACTGATCTCTTTTCCTATTTCTGCTGTAAACTCAATCCTTTTTACAATATCCTCATCCGACAAACTGCAACTTTCGTTGTATCCGTCCATGTTTGATGAACCAAATTTTCTGGCCGAAATATTCCGAGCAGTGAGTGTTTAAGCTTCCGCGGAAGGTGGAACGCCTGCAAATCTCCATTTCGTGCGACAACCTCAATTGGCAATGTGTTCCTAAAATAAATTGTAGAACGGTGAGTATGTTGTCTGTCAAGCTGAAGTGAGGACAGCGAGCAGCGAGATGGCTTAGGCCAGCATTCAGGAGCTGCCAGGTTCGATCCCTGTGATCGCCCACTTTATGGCATTCCTCTTGTTGCTAGGGGGAATGCAGGGCCGGTGTATTCTACCACGATTCTCATTATTTCCCTTTATCTTTCAGGTTGACTGCAGGTCTACGATTCGGTTGGTCGTGGGCCGAAAGCAGAACGCTGTCGAGCGGGTGGATCTGTCATCTGTCCGTTCGTCTCCTAAACCACTCCTCCACTGCACTAAAGATCCGCTGGGGTCGAGGTGCTAGGTGTACCCTCCTTCCACTGGCAGTAGCGTAACACCAATTCTTCGTTTTGAAACAGAATGAGAGAATGTTAATTATTTCTGGCAATGCATATCGCGCTTTGCAAGCTGGAAAAATTAAAACTCAGCTCTGTTCTTTTAGTGGAAAAGATTACATCGGGCAAAATCTCTCCTGCACATTACGTCATGTATTTCCATCACCCCAAACTGTTCTTTACATGGAAATGTTCGTTATTAAAAATGCCCCTAACAATTTCTATTTAAGCATTGTATGATTGACAAATGGAAATGGCGTGTTATGGTTCTCAGCGTCCCATTCTATGCTGGGCGTGAAAGACCGCTTAATTTGCTCAGAGGCCTCTCTATCAGGCTTGAGGTTCTTTTACGTACCGTAAATCTACGTTTTACACGGGACCGCTAGGCTGGCTTTACTTCCGTTCCGAAGGAAGTCATGCTAAGGAAAAAATCCAGTGTCCTCTGCCGCTGGGTTTGAACCCGCGACCTTGGGTATATGAAGTTAGCAGGTAACCACTACACCACGGGTATGATTGACATATTGACATCGGATATAAATAGAAAACCATTGGAGATACCTAGACAGAAATTACTTTAGATACTTAGACAAAAAGTTGACTGTCATATTGACATTGGATACAAAAAGGTAACCATTGGAGATACCTAGACAAAAATTAGTTTAGAAAAAATGGTAGAGAACATTATAAATTGCAATTTGTGTCAAACATTTTTTTTTTTTGTTTTGACATTGAATATTTCCAAGGTATTCGTTGCCATTGGTTTGAATTTTCCAATTCTTTATCAAAACCTTTTTAGTGTACTAAGTAACCATTTTGTTTCTCGCAATGGCAAGCAGAGAATTATAAAAAAAATTGACTATCCTGGTGTAATCCTCTTGTTCCTACAACGAAATCTAAACTAATATTAATAGGAAACTTTGTGTTTGTGTGTGTGGGGGGGGGGGCTGTAATCCAAATACTACCTACTCAACAGTATTTGATACATTCACCATTGAAAACCTCTATCCTTCGAAATGGTCACAGGCTAATGTAATGTTTCCAAAAATTGAAAACCAGGGATTGGAGGCTTCTAGTTATTTCTTCTACACTGTAAAATAAGTAGGGGAAGTAAACTCAGTGCCGAAAATTCACTAGATACTATACTCGTGGTAGAAGAGATAAAAATATCTCTTTTTTCAGGAGGTCTTAGAATATATATCTGCGATAAAATCTGGTGTTGAGCTTACCTACTATACTCATGGTAGAGAAAGTAAAATTCTTTTATGAATTCAGAAGGCTACAAAATATATATTTCCTGTGAAATCTCGATATTGACTTTTGGGTAGAATGCAATACTTCTACTTGTATTCAGAAAGTCGCAGGTTTTGTCGGGGGCTCCCCTGGTCGCTCCCCAATCTTCCTGTCCATTATTTCCTAATCATCTCTTCAGATTTGAAGGACTAGGGGATACGGATTTTTTTTTTTTAAATACAGTTCGGAATCTTGTCGGGACTCCAGCACTGTATTCCTTTTTCTTTTCTCCTCCCTTTTTCCCAAAATGTCCTTTGTTTTTATATTTGATTGCCGTTTTTGCTTTTAATCTGCACACATACATTCACAAACACTTACCCATGCCCAAGGCGGGACTCGAACCCACGATTCCGTGCGCCACGAAGTACCAAAGCGAGGCATTTGAACGAGCGCGGCCATGGGGACCGCCTGGAATGCAATACTTCCCTTACGTGTATCAGAAGGTCGCAGGTTCAATTCCCGTGACCGGCCACCTGACTCATGGGTTTTTCGGGGGCTCCCCAAGTCGCTAGGTGAATGTGGGAAGGTTCATAACATCCCCCCCCCCAATTTTCCGCTCCATCATTTTCTGGTCATCTCTTTCAGGGTTGAATTACCAGGGGACAGTGTTCGGCGGTTGCGGATGGTGTTTGCGTAGTGTAAAGGTTTATCCTGCCGTTGTCGTCGGTATTGTTCAATCGGATCTGGGGCTCCCTCTGGGGGACCAGTGGAGGCTCAGGGCTCTTGTCTTGGGAATGGGCGGCGTCGAATGCGTTCCATCTGTAACCGTTACGGACCCCGTCCATGCTTGCGCCTGTCCTTCAGGTTTCTCCCCTGATCCGTGTCTCCCTGGGGTCACCTAAGAGGCAAAGGGCCACAGGGGCCTACATTCAGTGCTCTGCCTCAGTGTAATGCTAATCTTATCCCCGACTTACTATGTAAATGGCAGAGAAAATAAAAATGTTTTTGTAAGAGCAGTTTGCAGAGAAAGAGAAAAAATGCGGTAATTGAACGCAATTCTCTGTTATTTGTGACAAAAGCGTTTTGATAACACCTGGCATTACTGAGAGGATAACAAGAGTTGCAATCGTATTCCTTGACAAAAACGATATATAATCAAGACTTTGGCATTGAGTCTCAAAGACAGAAGGAATCTTGAAGCAATTAAAAGCTGGTGATATGACGTCAGATCTCATAGAAGTGGTTCACAGTACTTATCCATAGATGAGCCAGCAACTTCATCTGCTGAAGATGGTCGCGTTTCTCGGACTTGTGTTTTTCCTAGACGTGGGCGCATCAATGCTCTTAAACACGAGTTGTGAATGTGGCTGGTATAATCGCAGCACTGTTAGTGAGGTAAGCAAACGACATGCATTTGGAGGCGGTATTTTATTAAAATGTTTGTGATGTGTGATATTATAGAAAACCAGGAACATTAAAAGAAAGTTAACATATATTATCAGTTATATAAAGAGAGAATATTTGACGCGTGTGTCTGTCTTCTGTCTGTGAACAGCGTAACTCAAAAACGAAATGTCTGATAAATAATATTTAATATTTTGACTATGCGCCCATATGCACATGCCTATAAATTTCCACCCTGAATTATGCAGGTGTGCAGATTGTTTGCTTTCCATAGGTCCCTCTGATTCCTAAGGTCACGGGTTCAAGCCCGGCGGAGGGAAATGGTCGTAAAACTCCTTAGCTTGCATTCCTTCGGAAGGGAAGTAAAGCCGTTACTCCCGTGTCGCATATTTACGCCTGATATTAAGCGATCTTTTGCGCCCAATATAGAACGAGACGTTGAGAATCATAGCAGTTAAATAAATAAACTCAATTTAACTCAACATTTCTATAGCTCCCCTGATGTGTCACAGGTGGGCTTAAATTGAACATGTGTGCGAGCGGACGCTTACATCAAAACCCGTACATTTTGCACCTGCATGTAAAGAACACGTGCAATAATGAAACCACCTCTCGAAATTTTTGCTACGTAATCGCGGAATATATAAGGGGAGCTGGCAGGGCTGGATGAGATCGCCCCCCCCTCCCCATCTAGAAGACCTACCCTTAAACCTAGAACTCCTTATCCGTCTTCTCTGGTGATACCACAGATTATTCCAGCGCAGCTTGGCGCCACGCTATCGAGATCTGTTGCTGCGATTATGCCGTGAGGTTCCGTGACCGCATTACGTTTACGCCGAGTGCAAAGCGTGGGAGGCAAAATGGCCCGACAGGATATCGAAGGTGGCGACATCTGGAATATTGCTAAAAATCTCCGTCGCCAAAAGAACGAATATGTCTCCCCGCTTTGGGTTAACCTAGACCTTATGTACGTACCAGAACCAAAGTAAATGTGCCTGCGAATACCTTGAGGACACCTGTAGGCCCCGAAAAGACTACGCCCGCATTCTTGGGGAAGTAGGCCGCTACCTGTGACTACCATCTGATGAAGCGGAAGATCCTCTCACAATCATCAGCTCAAGTGAAGTCAAGGCGCACTCCGAAGTCTTAACTTTAAAAAGGCTTGCGGGCAGAATGGGCTGACTCCCGCCATGCTACGCAACCTTCCTTTCAGAGCAGTGCTCTTGCTTACTAAGGTATTCTCCAACAATGCGACACTCAGACCTTGAGAATCTATCGAGAGTTTGCTTAACTTTAGACCTTAGCATGTCCAGAATGGATGACCGCAGAAACCCCTCCCTCGGCTAACGCAAGAGCATCGGCCTTTCATGTGGTCAGAAGAGACCGAGAGTATATTTCAGGCTCTTAAGTCAGCATTCTGCAGTGTGTCTGCGCCTTATGATTACCACAGCTGGCGGCGAATTTATTGTGGACACCGACGCAAGCGACACCGGTATTGGAGAAACTCTATCACAGACCCACAATGGCCAGAAGCGGATACCTATTACAGCAAGACACTCCCAGGGGAAAAGAATTATTGCGTAACCTGACGAGAGTTCCTTGCAATAGTGAAGGCGTTGGAACACTTCCACAAGTATCTATACGGTCAATCAATCTATCTGAGTACTAACCACTCCACCTTCACCTGGCTGTTGAGGTTCAAGAACCTGAAGGATCAGACACTCGTTGGATGCAGAGGCTCTAAGAGTACAGCTTCACATCAGAACTTGGAAAGGAAGGAGCCACTCCATTGCAGAAGCTGTGTCACAAAGACCTTGTCCAGAGGAGTGCTGCTGCACTAAGGTGGAGGGCAAGGAGTGTACTGCAGCTGTCCATTGATTTTAGTGGTGCCTGGGATAGCATAGGCCTGAGAGGGAGCAGCTGGCACATGCCAACTTGGGGGTGCTCCTGAGAGAAGTGAAGGCAGGGAGTAGACCGACCTGAACAGGCATTGCATCCAGGAGTAGAGTGTATAAGTTCTACTGACCCTGTTTGGAGGTCTCCTGGTGGGAGAACCCAGAGAGAGAGAGAGAAAGAGAGAGTTGATCCTTCTTTTGGAGTAAGTTGATGGAAGACCTGGAAAATGTACACATTGGGACTATGGGAGGACATATTGGACCAGACTGAACAGTCAGCAAGCTTCGACAAAGGTACTATTGTTTGAGGGTATGGACAGGTGCTGCTGCCAATGTTATGTGTGTGCAGCAAGTGGTGGACCCTGACCAGGAGCCAAGATTATATCCAGCTGTATAACGTTGGAGCACCCTTTGAACACAAAGCCATTGACATAGCTGGGCTGTGTGTCTGACAGAGTAATAGGTACCTGTTGTATTTGTTGATGGTCATGGATTACTTCACCAAGTGGTCAGAGGTTTGTGCCTTCCTAACAAGGAGGCCAAGACCATCACAAACTGCCCCATAGAAGAACTTTTGCTGCTTTGGGGCACTGTTGGAGCTACACAGTGTGCTTTAAATCTAATTAGATGAGGGAAACAATGAAGCAAATTGGAATACACAAGATATGCATAACAACTCTCCATCCATAGTCAGATGGCATGGTTGATTGGTATATCAAGATTCTAGAAGAAAGTTTGAGAAAGGTTGTGGCAAGTCACCAAAGAAAGGGATATCAGGGTGGCCTACTGCTTTTCTACGTACAACACCACTGGGTTGACACCGGTCAGCTTGGTCTTAACAAGGACTTGCATCTACCATGTGACCTAATTTTAGGAGATGCGATAATTTCCAGATAGCAAGTGGCCACATGATTCATTACGACCGACAGGCCAAGAGCCGAGGTTTCCAGCAGGGCATTCTGATGTGGTTATATTGCTCTGTCTTGGACTAAGGTGTGCTGCCCCAAGCTTCAACAACCACTGCAAAGGATGTACCTCATAGTGAAAAGGATCAATGATGTAATCTACCACTTCCAGAGACTGCCCTGAGGGAAGAGGTTGGTGGTGCACCTAGACTGCTTCAATGGTGCTCGTCAGGATGATCAGCCCCAAGGAGGGAGCAGTGTGAAATGAAATGGCCTGTTATTTATGGACGCTCTTTAACTGCTTTGGTTCTTAGCGTCCCATTCTATACTGGGCGTGAAAGATCGCTTAATTTTGCTCAGACTCTCTATCAGGCTTGAGGTTCTTTTACATGCCATAAATCTACGACACGGGACCCACAGCTTTACTTCCCTTCCGAAGGAAGCCATGCTAAGAATTTTTACACCCGAAAAAATCCATCATCCTCCGCCGGGTTTGAACCCGCGACCTTGGGTATATGAAGTTAGCATGGTAACCATTACACCACGGAGGGCAACGAGGGAGCAGTGTGACGATGCACCCATATGCACATGCTTGTAACTTGTTACCCTGAATTGTTGCAGGTGCATGGTAGGCTTTTTTTCCAAAGTTCCTCTACACTGTCATAGGCGTGCATAAATTGAACACATGTGTGAGATTTTTTTTTTTTTTTTTTTTTTTTGGTAGTGTTTAATGCCTGCATTCACTACATATGGCACTGCAGGCAATGACAGTGATGTCACATGGAATTAAGATAGAGTACTGGTGGAATGCGATGGTTGTGGAAACCTAAGAACCCAAAAGAATCCTGTCCTTGTGCTGCTTTGTCCATAAAAATCCCACATGTGTTGTGTGAGTGGAAGCTTTAGATCAAACCCATGCATTGTTACTCTTGCTTGTAAAGAACAAGTGCAATAATGAACCCCATTTCTTGCTGTGTAACAGCGGAGCTGACTGGGCCAGAGACACCTTCAGTATCATTAGGTTCCCCACATGACTTGTGAACACCCATGCCAACAGCTATGGGAGAAGTCATAAAACCCATTGGGACACTAGTAGGGCAGCAGCAAGGAAGCTGGTCCTCAAAAACAACCATACACATAGCGCTACTTCCTTAACATCTCCAACCTTAAAACCTAGCTACCTTACTATGAACATTCCAAACTATTTCTGTGGCACAGCCCTATCAAGGCTGTGTAGCAATTCATGCGCACTGTTTGAAAATTGTCTCACTATATTTTCCATAAAATTAAATGGAAGTTTTATTTATGGATGCTCTTGAACTGCTGTGGTTCTCAGCTTCCCATTCTATTAAAGGCATGAAAGACCACTTAATTATGTTCAGAAGTCTCTCTTTATCAGGCTTGAGGTTCTTTTATGTGCTGTAAATCTACGACACAGGACCAATGGCTTTACTTCCCTTCCAAAGGATGCCATGCTAAGGATTTTTACGCAAAAAAAAATCCATCATCCTCCACTGGGTTTGAACCCGTGACCTTGGGTATGTGAAATTAGCATTTGTAACCATTACACCATGGAGAGTGCCAAAATTTTCCAAAAGAGTGATTTTAATGGAGGAAATTAATGTATTACTAACAATTAAAGCGAAAGCAATCCTTCTCTTCCTTTTGAAAAGTACACCCCTGAAAGAATTTCTTGAAAAACCTTCATGTTGCATTCCTGGAAGTTGCAAATCATAATATTAAGTTTGGTATTTGATGGACTTTTCATTTTTGAGTTATGCTGTATGCACACACACATGCTCACCCACCCACACAAGGAATATCTCAAAAATGGTTAATGCCACAAAAATATATTCAACATAAACTGTGTGTGATCTACATTTTTTGTGAAGTACATTTTTGTCTGTTCCTTATGGTTTCCCAGTAACAAAAAAGTCATCCAGAACATAGAGAGTTTGAGAGGCTATTCCAGAAAATTCAAAATATAAATTTTATTTGTTATCTAAATATTTTTAACATATGGCATTTTAATAAAAATTATTATAGGGTATTTTTGAGAAAATTGAAACTTTTGATCTTCTATGTAAAGGGAAGTTTGAGGTGGGGGAATTTTCTTGAAAATCTTGAGTTGCATCCTTGAAAGATATTGAACTGAAACACTAAATTTGGTACTTAACTAATTTTTTGGTTTGGGTTATGCTGTTCACAGACACACTGACCATTTTGACATTTTTGGATTTAGGAGTTCTCAAAACATGCAGGACATGTAAAAAAAAAAAAGAATATCCTAGATTATTTTGTGATATATTTGGTAGGCAGTGTATTGTTATTGTGGTGTCATTCTGTTGCAGCTGATCTCAAAGAGGATAGTTGGCGGGAGAGCTACGGTAAAGAATGAATTCCCAATGATGGCTGCCTTAGTTGACAATTACTGGAACCAGTTGTTCTGTGGGGCTACTATTGTATCTGCAAAATTTGCTATTACAGCTGCACACTGTACTCTGGTCAGAGAAATTGGGGACATATTCCTGATTGCCGGAGCCCATTTCATGCCCCTTCCCTCTAGGACTGCACCTGCCAGTGAGTACCACCTACTGGAGAACTAACTGCATATCTTTTGATTGTTTGCCAATTGTCCATTAGAAGACAGATTATTGACATAACATGTTTCATTAATTCAATGATTTAAAAAATGTGGAAGTAGTTATTTTAGTTTTAGTTTTAACAAAAACCTTTAAATGTAGCTTATATATTACCTTGAGGACAAATATCCTGCTAAGTGTGGCCTGTCCATTTCAACATCCAAAAAAAAAAAGTTTTGATGTGTTGCATATACAACTTTCTTTACTAAGCCTTGTACAAATGCTTATTCTTGTATATTAAGATAAAAATTTACAGAAATGTTCTTATCAGTAAGAGATTTAGGGAAACAGTAGCCTTTAGGCAATAGTCTAAATCTTTTAAGAGTGGGTCACTATGTAATGGTTTACAAATTCCATCTTCTTTGCATGCCCAAGAGAGAGGAAAACAGAAAATGAATAAAAAACCAACTTCACATTTGAGAAAAGTATATGAACTTGAAAATTCAAACTAACAACAAAACTATCTTGCAACTTGTTTACACCACAAAAAATGTTTTGTTTTGTAATTGGCTTACCCTCCCTGTATTTGTAGAACTGACACCTCCCTAGGACTTGCAAGCCAAAGCTTAAAGGTCAGAAGCCTATCGGGGAGCCAACGGCACAAAACCACAGAATGGAGAACCTGTTAAGGAGGGCTGCCTGTATCTAGGCATGGACACGAGGAAATGGATGATATGAAATGTAAGCAAAATTGATGATTGGAAAGATGATGATGGAGCAATTGGTGGAATGAGTGGCAAGGGAAACCAGAGGACCCGGAGAAAAGATGCCGCTTCGTCCACCACGAATTCCACATGCGGATGCTTGGGATCGAACTTGAGCCACCTGGATGGGAGGTGAGCAGTGGTTAGACTGCTCACCTACGGCGCCACCCCACAAAAAATGTAATCGGAATAAATAAGATCAACATTTTTTGTGTTGTAAGATTTTTGTCTACTGGTTATGATTTACCAGTTTTGCAAAAGTCATTCACAGTGAAGACAACTTTAGAGCTTATTCACAGAAAACTCAAGGTTAGATTTCATATGTCTTTAAAATGACTTAAAGATGTGTTATTTTGATCAAACTCATTGAGCCATTTTTGAGATCAACATTTTGGAAAATGTTCCATTTAAAGGATAATTTACGGTAGGAGAATTTTCTTGAAAATCTTCATATCACATCCCAAGTTTGGTATTTGATTGACTTTCTGGTTTTTAAGTAATGCTATTCACACACACACACACATGTGCAGGCTTTATTCTAAAAATGATTTTTGAGCACAACTGTTGCCAAGTGATCATTTGCAGAGAAGAAACAAGCAACCATTTTCTTTCCTGCACTCCTTCCTCCCTTAACCTTGATGGATAGTTGGTCATCTGGGAACACCCAAGTGGAGGACTGACTTTTTATTTCTGGATCAAACATATATATCCATATTTTATCACCTGTAACACTATCTGAAACACAACAAGACTTTTCACAATTAAATATTTGCAGCATTTCTTGGCACCATTCGACCCTATGGAGCTTGTGGTTTAGATAAATATTGGAGGTTAGTGTTGGATATTCCCTAATCATAGTCACCACAGTGGTGATGTTTTTCTCAGTCTGCTACTCGTGTCACATTGGCAGAACAGCCCCTAAAAGTCCCTCTCAAATGTTCAAATGACTGCATTTCATTTAAACCACATTTGAAATTATACACGATCATTGCACAAAAATGCTCTCCCTGAATATCCATTGGACTTGCAAGAAAATTCATACTTTACAGACGTCAAACATAAAATGAAGGAAAATGAATTATGTAACAATACTCAAACTTCACAGATAGGGCAAGTGCCTGGGATTAACCACTCCTCACATATCTTGTAATGTTCATATCCCCAGCCGAAACCTGGCTATCACTTTCCTTTCATTTCTGCTGCAAATTAAAATATATTTTTCTTTATTAACTGTGAATAGATATTTCTCTATTACCTATGAATAGAGAATCAAGGCCTCTGAGTTGAGAAGCCACTATTGACAAAAACTGTAAATATATCTGAAACATTAACATTTAAAAGTAGCGCTGGATGTGCTCTCTGCTTTATGGATTAACTATGGAGTTGTTATATATGTATTATGTGTGTGTGTGTGTTGTAGGAGAGAGGAGAGCGGGGAAGAGACTGCCCTTTACATGGGACATTTTTTGAAAATTTTGATTCCCTCAAACATAGCTGTTAGGATTTTTATTAAAATACCAATGTTTAGGATATCTTCATGAAAAAAATTTAATGTATATCTTTAATTTTCTGCCTCAAGACTTCTCTGTTCATTCTGGAGGACGTTTCTCTAACTGTTAAAAGAAAGGGATAGACAAAAACTTATTACAAAAATACCTTCTCTACCTATTATGTACTTTGTACATAGGTACTAGAGAAAGTAAACATGTAGAACCTGTTAAAATACACAATTTGTCATACTCATTATTTTATAGGTTTAGCCATTTCCGAGATATTCCTTGCTATTGGTTTCAATAAAACTTTTCTTAATTGGAGAGTCATTATCTGTTTCAATCTCTTTTCTTTTACTCCTGGTCATGTAAAGAGAACTGAATTTCAATTGTATCACATAGTCACCAACTTTTAAAAGATTTAACTATTGCTTTAGCCAGGTGTATTCCCTTACTTCAATTTTACTTTCAAGGAAGCAAGTAATGTCATCAATTCTGGTAATGTTTATCCCGATAAACATGATGCAGGTAAAAGAATAAGATTTTGTAAGAATTTCTTGTTTGGTAGTCATGAGAGTGGAACATATAAGATTTTTGAGTTAGGTTTTTCACGCACACACATACACAAACTTTTTTCTATAAATCCTCTTCTTATATTGAGAGATCTCAAACATATGTTACTGGTAAAATCTCAACATAGAAGTTTTGGATGGAAAAGAATATTTTCCTTACCTACTTACTATGTGCATTGTAAATGGTAGAGAAAGAATCAAGCTTTTATAGAAATGATATCAGAATAAATGATAGTGCATAGAGAAAGTATGGATTACAACTACCATTCTTAAAGTAGGCGAAAATAGTCCTTAGTACCTATTCTTATGAAATGGTTATTTCTATTCTAAGTTGTGTGAATGATAGAGGTTATGGTGGGACAGTCATTGTAAGAATTTGTGATGTCCTGTTTCAGAAGATGTGTCAGCTGCTGCACACTCGTACAAGCTGAAGCGCTACATTGTACACCCCAGCTATAATATGGATACTCAGACAAATGACATTGCCCTTGCAGAAACTAAGAGACCCATACAATTCAATGCATGGGTGGGTCCTGCATGTCTCCCTTTCTATTACCGCAATAAGACTTTATCTGGTCGACATGTTTTTGCCTTGGGTATGTATTAAAATTGCATTATGTATCTTAAAAAGATGAGGAGTAACTATGGTATTTAAATGGAGCAAGCTATCATTTTAGCATTTGCACTTTTGTTTGTTTTATTTTAAGATCTTAAAATACAGTATGCTTATATCATGCAAAGGCAGTAGACTGCAAAAATACTTGCTCCATACAGTCTACTGTTGGGGTTTTCTCTTTCATAACTCCTGCGTTACTAACTCATGTGTGTTGCTAACATATACAGTACGATTGTTACAAAGCATGGCTTGTGTGACCCTCACTGCATTTCCCTTTATGCATGACCTACATCAATCTTACTTCTGTTCACACCTGAACAACATGAGGAATTGGATAGATAGAGTCAGACTGAAAAATTTAACGCCATAGCCAGGATTTGAACCACGGATCTCCTGGTCTTTAGCCAGTTGCTCTATCACTGAGCTACCATGGCAACATATTGGCAGAGCATTGAATTTCTCAACTGACTCGCATGTTTCGCTGTAAACCACAAGGTGTTCTCAAATTATTTTCAGATGACAACCCCAATGGCGACTTAGAATGTTGTTAGTAATGCTATGCTGGCATGTTGCCATGGTAGCTCAGTGGTAGTGCAAGCGGCTGGAGACCAGGAGATACGTGGTTCAAATCCTGGCTATAGCATTGAATTTTTCAGTCTGACTCTACCTATCCAACTTCTGTCCTATACATGGTTTATGTGAAAAAAAAACAAATCAACATTAGCAATGTTTCAAAGTGTTTAGTTTTGCTTGAAGTGTTTTCAAAATTCAGCGTATGGTATCACAGCGAGTATTTATGTGCAACATGCATGTGCTTACATCATCTTGTGTGGAAGTTGTAAGGCAATTTGAAAATAAATTTCCTGACATGCGAGTTCCGAGTGGAGAGGCTGTTCGTTTACTTGTAAATAAATTCAGGGAGAAGGGATTAATTTGTGATAGGAAAAGAAAGGTAAACAAGTGTGTGTATATGGAGCAGAAATTGGAGAAAGGATATAACATCACCTCAAAAACGCTATTCCGGAAGCTAATCTGTGTGAAAGAAAATCTCCTCCGAAGATGCCGTATATATATTGATGCAGATGGACAGCGTTTGCAACATCTCCTGTTTTAAGATATGTTTTGTGTTTATTCTGGTATTTGTTATTGCAATTTGAAGCCCACACTCTGTGACTGTGAACCTGACAGCTAAGTTTTGTAGCATACTTACTGTACTAAACAAGTACTAGCCTTATTATAAAAGTTTTTGAATGTGGTATCCATCCACACAAATACGTTCTTAACATTGTTGGATAAAATTACCATTCACACCCATAAGTTCCCCTTTTGCGTAATGTTCATAATTTCTATGCTATAGTCACACTGTAGGGTTTCAGTTTTTAAAGCTAAGTAGCTGTATATACAGAGGTTTTAGAAATATGCTCTTTCTGAGCAACATGGCTTAGCGTTCTAATGCAGCGCCAGTTTCATCCAGCTTTTCCTCTGTTAAATATGTCTTTTTTGTTTCTTTGGTTTATAGTTTAGCGATCCTATTGTTCTAAATTTATTGAACAAACATCTCACAGTGTCTCTTTCCGTTTACTAATAACCAGGAAATTGCTGCTGGAATTATCTACACACCTGTCTAAATAATTCACTTTTCATACATAAAAGTATGCTGTTCAGGGATGAATTTGTTGGCAGGCATTTCTGTGGACTAATAAGAGAATAACATTCCTAAGGAAATCACACTGAACACAAGTACTGTCAAAACACTTCACTGCTTGAAAACAAACCAACAACTGAGACAGCTTACAGCCAATAAACGTACCCTTGATACATCCTCCACAGCGGCATAATGCTGAGGTTACTGCTGACTGAGCCGATATACATATAAGGCTATTGTCTTGGCATAAAACGAAGGCATGTTAGAAATAATTTTACTCTAGTTTTGGTGAGTATTTGTATTGCTGTTATGCAATAGATTATATTCTGAGTTTCTTTATAACCTAACAAACATTTCTGAACAGATAAGGGAAATAAATTGCAGATTCCTTTTGTTGTCAATAATTACACTCAAATTTTGGCTGTGCTACGTTGGTCACTCATGTAAAAAAATTACTGTAGAATTGCACAACAACCTGGAAATAAAAGTACAGAGTTTTGGTACAAATTTTACTTGGCTGTGGTATTTCCTTTGACTTGATGGGATCTACAAGTAAAAAAGTTATACTTTGTGTATATAAAATATAAACCTAATGGTGGATTGTAAAGATTACCATTAATCTCTCAACAAAGCAACCTTAATACTTGTGAAATTTAATTAACATGTTATTGCATTTGTTATTGCCAGATCAGTTTAACACTGCTAATGACATTTGCAATTGTTCTGATTGGTAGTAAGATAATTGTGTGTGTGTGTGTGTGTGAGTGGGTGCGCGCACGTGCACGTGTGTGTGTGTGGGTGCATGTGTGTGTGTGTAATTTGGTATTTACGTTTAGTATCTTCCAAGGATGCAACACAAATATTTTTAGAAAAATCCCTTCACCCCAAACTATCCTTTACATGGAACATTATTCAAAATGTGAGATTTTCTAAAAAATTGATCTAACGATTTTGATTAAAATGCCATATAATATAAATAATAAATAGTATAAATGTATATCCTGAGTTTCTTGGGATCAGTAGGCTAAGAAATTCTTAGATAATACACCATCCCCATCCTTGTTCAGTCTGTTGGCATTATACACCAACCATGAGACTATATTTTACCTGCCATCAGTAACTCATGGTCATTGTTGTGTGTTCTATATGTTGATAGTGGTTTGAGTACCTATAGTTAATAGGAAGTCAAATGCTTTAGAATAGTTTAGTGCGCTCATCAGCATGTTCATTACAAATTTATCTGTCACTATCCTATTATAAACTATTGTTTTTGGGAAAGTTATCAAATCATTCACCCCACATTTTATCCATGGATCTCCAATACATGTTCACAGCCAAATAAAACTTAAGGAAATAAATCAGGAGACAATTGAATGAATGAATGAATGAATGAATGAATAAAGAAAGATGCATTATGTAGCTAAGTTCTGAATTAGTTTCCTCCATCCATTACTGAACTTTTTTTTTTTAATAGCTTAACATAGTACAACCTGGTTAGTTATATCGGATGAATACAGAACTCAGTATTTTAAATCTTTGTTTACAAAACATGTGTCACACACTTCACCACAATCTCTGCTCTGATCCTGGTATGTGGTATCCTACTTCGTGGTATAACAGATGGTGGAAGTATGAAGAGTGAGCCTGGTCATCATGTGACTGAGGTCATACTTTGGACATTTTTATTCACGTATAATCACGGCACCACAGGCAAAGAATTGTTCACTACTGTCTTCTCTTTTTCCAAGAGTTCTTCCAGGGTGCTCCTGTAGTTTGGTGTGGATGGTAGTAAAAAATTTACTCTTATTTTATCTTGTAAAATTATTCTCTGATATGGGCCTATTCCAGTCATGCTGGTGTGAATATAAATACACATTATATTTTCTTTAGAAAAGTGGATCTGATTTTTGTCAGATTTAAGAACTGTTCTTTTGTGAGGTGTGTCTAGATGTTATCATCGCCATACACAGGCAATACTTTTACATTGAATTATTTTATTGCTGTTTTTAGTGATAGCTTTCTCAGGTGTTGATGCTGTTTATGGATATGCAAGCTGCATTGGTCCTATCTTTTATGTGCAGCAATAATTTAATCTTACTCTATTGCAAATTATGCCTAGGTGCTCAACATGTGTTGCTGCAGCTAGAATGTTATAGTTATGTTTTTGTCTTCATTAGTATATATAGGGTCATATTATAAAGTAATCCCTCTTGCGGTCTCTCTCCACTGCACGAAAAACCGAGTCACCATGAAAGTCTTGCTGGCAAAGGTGCACTGCAGTTCTAACCTTAAATAAATGTTGATAATATTGAGCTTCTGCTTCCAAACAGACAGTATATCCAGTAAAAATGTTTTCACCCACTCACTCACCTAAGCTCAGCAGCAGAAATCCCTGTGTAATCTACAGAAACTTAGTGAAGAAATCACAAGGATTCCTGCTATTTAGCTCAGGCGAGTCAGCGAGAGTATTTTTGCAAAAGTGCTGCCCGTATGTCAGCAGAAGGTCATAATTTCTGGAATTTACCTTAGGATATATATTTTAATGTGCCTTTGTCAGCATCACTTTTCCAGCTTTTCTAGGTTCTCCTGCGCAGTGGAGAGAGGCCGTGACGGGAATCACCTTATGATTTAACACCCTATATGTTACTTTCTGCCCAGTCTGCTTGTCTGTCGAAGGAGGCTTGCAAATCTTCGGCAGAGGTTGAGGGGTTAATTCTGCAGAAATTTAATGCCTGAGAATGTATATAAAATGTTTAAAATATAGGATTCTGCTTTTAGCATGAATATGTTAATGAGTTAGTATATAAAAGCTTCAGTGAATGAATCTTTATAAGCATTTTGTTTATTTGTTAGGTTGGGGTGTAACAAAATGGGAAGGAAGCAATTCAGATGTATTGAAGAAGGTAAATCTTACAACTGTACCAGTTTCAACATGCAGCTCGATGTATAATGGAGGAGTTACAAAGGACCAGATTTGTACTTATGCTCCAAAGGCTGATGCCTGTCAGGTATATAATTGTGGAAAAAATAATACTATCTGTGTTTAGCAATCAGTAAAGTTTCACTCTTGCAACTAGAAAATTAATTTTATGCAGCAGTTTTGTGGTATGAAAGCAGAATCTATTAACATGACTTTCTCTTGTTGCTGTAGCTATTCTTACAAAATGTTACTTCTTGTTAAAATAGATAAATTTACATTACACATTTACCCTGCTGCTACACAGAAGTCTTTGTGTGGTAAGTTTTTGTCCATCTCTTATGGTTTAGCAGTTATGCAAAATTCCATAAAATTCATCCAGAATAACATAGTCTTCAAAGGTTATTCCCAGAAAATTCAAGATATACATTTTTTTGTAGGTAAATATATTTAATATACAATATTTTTATCAAAATCGTTAGAGCCATTTTTGCAAAAATTAAAATTTTTGAAAAAAGTTCCATGTAAAGAGTAGTTGAGGATGGAGGGATTTCTTGAAAATCTTCGTGTCGCATCCTTGGAAGATACCAAACTTAAATACCAAGTTTGGTATTTAACGTCTTTTTGTTTTTGAGCTATGCTGTCCACAGACACACGTACACTCACACACACACACACACACACACACATGTGCGTGGACATTTTTATAAAAATGCTTTTTTTTTAGTTCAGGGGGACCCAAAACATGTATTTCCGGTGAAATCTTGGTATCAAATTTTTGGTGCATTACAATACCTTCTCTATACACTATGTACGTGTAGAGAAAGTAGAAATGTGTGACATAAATTTGTATGTTTTAATGATATCTACATAATTGTGTTATAAGCTTTTTTGGGAAGCTCAAAATTGTTCTAAATTTTTCCATATAAAGGGTAGTTTGGTGTGCAGGTATTTTCTTGAAAATCTTTGTGCCATACCTTTGGATGATGCTGAACTTAATTATCAAGTTTGATATTTAATCGTCTTTTCATTTTTGAGCTATGTTGTTCATAGACACACACATGGACACACAGACTTTTTTCTAAAAATAATTTAATTTTTTTGGTTTTCAATGAAATTCTGGTATCAAATTTTTGGATGGGATACAATACCTTCTCTTTGTGTATTATGTACTAAGTAGAGAAAATAAAATTAGTGAACATCTTGAGTGGTCAGCACGAAAATCACTTGTACATTGGACGACTTTAATGATAACAAACGAACTGAAATACAAAGTATTAAGTGGGTAAGCTAAATTGTGTTAATTTAAATGTGTTTACTTGGCGAAGTGCTTGTGTAGCTGCAGAAGAACAACATTTCCAGTATTTACTATTAGGTAAGCATTAATTTTGTTACATTTTATATACAGGTTTATGGGAATATAGATTTAAGTAGCGAAGACAGAATTTTGGGCCAGCTGTAGCAAAACCCCACGTGAGCAGTCATGTTTTATAATGTTGGTTGGTTGGTTGGCATTTAATGTTGAGAAGTAGGCAGTGAAGCTATTCGCTCTCTTGCATTCCAGTATTTTGATGTCATATTATCATGTTGACTAAAGGTTGGGCAGAAAGGACACAGAGGAGATCTCAATATACCAATCCTGAATAAATGTTTATTGAGACTGTCATGGACTGTTAGGAGTCTAAAAGTTGCTACAGAGCATTTTCTTGGTAATGTAGTGATTCTGGTCGTGTTATTATATAAATGTTTATTGAGACAGTCATGGCCTGTTAGGAGTCTAAAAGTTGCTACACAGGATTTTCTTGGTAGTGTAGTGATTCTGGTCGTGTTATTACATAAATATTTATTGAGACTGTCATGGACTGTTAGGAGTCTAAAAGTTGCTACAGGGGATTTTCTTGGTAATGTAGTGATTCTGGTCGTGTTATTACATAAATTTTCCCATGGTTTTCCTTTTGTTTGTAATGCATTATCTTTTTTAATTTTGCTATTATATGTTGATACTAGCGGACCCAACAGACGTTGTCCTGTAGTCGCGTCTTTAATTAGAAAATTTAAAACTTTTTTGTAGGTTAGGGTGACTTTAATTAATGCACGTGTAAATTTGAGAGAAAATTATACAAAGTACTCACATCAATTCCACACTGAATTTGCAAAATGTATAGTTTTTTATGCACACTTTAAAACTCTTGAAACATTTATTGAATCTTATTGTAATATTTCAATTAGCACATGTTTTTTTTTTGTTTTTTGTAACACAATAATAACACAATGTTATAAAATATTTTCCTGAATGTGATCGTAGTACCACCTGTCGGGAAAAACTGGAATTGGAATAAAATATTATTGAATATTGGATACTGCGATTGTAGCGCAGTCCTCCGGATCAAATCTAAAACATTCCAAAATCAACAACAATTTATAAATAAAAAATTAATTAAACAAACAATTTCCATTGAACCAAACTGAGAATCTAAACCATTCTCGAATCCACTGGAACACACACAAAAAATTTCATCAAAATCGGTCCAGTCGTTTAGGAGGAGTTCAGTCACATACACACGCACAGAAGAATTATATATGTAAAGATAATGATTCTTTTGATATTCGTTCTTCTTAATTCGTTTTATATTGTAGACCCTGCAGTAAAACTGAGAAACCATAAGATGTACACAAAAGTTACAGTTGGAAAAATTCCCATCTCATTAAAACATACAATTATGTCAAATAATATTTTGTGGCATAGTGACAGAGATTTTCCCCATAAGTTCACATGTTTTAGTATTTTAATTGGCATATTTTATGAAGCTGCTAAATGATTATTCTTTGTGTCTAAATTCAGAGAGATTCATAGTGATCCATGACAGTTGCCTTACCTTGTGGTGACTCTGTTGCCACTTGGTTTCATCCATGGCTACCATACCTAATGTTTCAGTCGCTTGGCGGGGGTGTTCTCCTAAGTCATCTTCATTGTTGCTTCTAAAGTCAATGTCACTGTCATTATCATTGCCTATATTAGGATTACTCCACGCCAACTTAAACTGCATTGAGAAATGTTTTGTTACACGTTGCAACAAGGATGAATCTATTGGCAGATACACCTCTTATCAGCTGGCTGCCAGGGATCTCCCTGAGTTCAGTGATGTCATGCAAAAAATCTGATGGGTTCCACTCACATGACTTTCTCTACATCTCTGCAACAAATTATGATTAAAAAGCTTATGCTTAGTGTTACTTATTGCAGAAATAGTCTTATTACTTGCTTCCATGCAAGTAGAAGGGAAATAAGGAAATAGCAAAGGCTAAAGTATTCGTCAAAAGCTGGTTGCTATGTGACAGAAGTTCCTTTGTTTGTATGGACAGGAGTTGACAAATTCCTGTATGAGAAAAGTATAAGTTTTTCAAAGCTGAAACCAGTAACAAGCAATATCTAAAAAACGATCAACTCTACGAATAAAATGTATGTAATATAAATTGTATGTTTTAACATGATCTACATTTTTTGTGTGGTAAGTTTTTGTCTAACTCTTACAGTTTAGCAGTTATACAAAATTCTGTAAAATTCATCCAGAGTAAAGTAGTCTTCAGAGCCTATTCCCAGAAAATTTAAGATATATATTTTATTTGTCAGGTAAATATCTTTAATATACAATATTTTAATCAAAATCGTTAGAGCCATTTTTGAGAAAGTCTACATTTTCGAAAAAAGTTCCATCTAAAGATTTGTTTGGGGTGAGGGGATTTTCTTGAAAATCTTTTTGTCACATCTTTGGAAGATACTGAACTTAAGTACCAAGTTTGGTATAAATGAACTTTTTGTTTTTGAGCTATGCTGCCCACAGACACACACACATACACACAGACACACGGACATTTTTCTAAAAATGCTTTTTTTGTATTCAGGGTGTCCTAAAACATATATTTGCTGTGAAATCTCAGTATAGAATTTTTGGGTGCATTGCAATACCTTCTCTATACACTATGTACATAGTACATGTAGAGAAAGTAAAAATATAGAATTTCAAAGCTGTTGTGCTCGAATCATTTCGGCCAGCATTTAGCATATATTAATAGGAACCCCATGAAGCACACAACAATCTTCAGAATAATTTGTAAAGAAATTAATTGATTTTATACCTCATCATTTTATTTAGATTAGTTCTATCAACCCCAGAATAATGAACCATTTTGTTTAATTATTGTTATTTAGTTCTAAGTTCAATATTCATTCTATTCATTTTAGAATGACTCTGGTGGTCCGATATTGTATCTCAACAAAAAAAAGAAGCGAATCTATGTGGTAGGCATCATCAGCTATGGAATAGCCTGTGCAACAAATATGCCTGGAGTGAATACACGTGTTTCATCTTTTGTTGATTGGATAACAAGCGAAACATCAGGTATGCAATTTCTCTTTAATTTATTACAGTTCCTTATATTATTTAGGTGGAGGCAGTGACCACTTCTGGCATGCTGCTCAGGGGATGTAACTGATTTAAAAAACATAAATAACTTTCAACATAGACCAAATGATTAGCACCATAATCCCTTATGCTATATTAAAAAGATGATTAATAAATTAAAATGTTATAGATTTATGTGTACGGTACACTCCTGATTATTCGTGTGCGGGTTATCCAGTTTGCGGATTATCCGTGCATCCCCCCTTTTAGATTGTTTCTCTTTTAGGAAACAACAATAAGGACCCACCACATTACAATAAGTTAATCATTGTTTAACATGACAACAGAGTATCCTTTCCATTGTTATTGACCTGCCTGTTCCATGTAAATTAAAAACAAGTTCAGTTTTTCTGATGTTAATCAATGCATAAGTGTCAATGAAGCAAATTAAAAGTCATTTTAAAAGAGATGAAGGAGAAATGGAAAAATGTGTGTTAATATTAAAACAAAAATTAGAAATAATTGAAAGGTTGAGAAGGGGCGGAAATGTTGGAAAACTATGGGATTAGTGTGCGGACTGTTCAAAGACATTAAAAGTAATAAGCAGAAAATCAGGAACTATAATTCTAATTCTGGACAGATCTACATTCAATGACTTAGATGCTTCTCTTTTACAAAGCTTCAGCCAAAAAAGGAGCAGAAGGTTTCATTGTTTCAGGCGTAATGTGTGCCAAAAAGGTTACATTTTTTCATGAACCTCTAGGGTTAGAAGGAGAATTTAATGTCTCATCTGTTTGGCTAACCGGATTCAAACAAGGTCACGGGAAAAGTTAGATGTGCTCTGTGAGAAGATGTCAACCCCTCTCAGAAGCAGATCAACATCATGGACATTTTAAGAGATAAACAGGTCTGCAATACCTATGCCAGAAGTAGAATAGACTTTTGAACAAAGAATACATGTTGAAAAAAGCTTTTAAATGTAATTTGCTATTTACATATCTATATAATACAATAATCATGTTTTAGTTTATATAATTACTACTAGTAATATTATATCGATAATTTGAAAACTATCATCTGACATAACATATAATGAAATTATATTTATTTATTTATTTATACATTTTAACACTATATTTTAATACTCTTTGTTTTTATGTGCATGCAAAAAAAAAAAAAAAAAAAAAAAAAAAAGAGTATTCTGTTGTTTTTGTAACCTATGCTTTTAGCACTAGAGCTTTATACATTTTTTTTCATAGTATATAGTATATAAACATATGTATACATGTATATGCCTTGACAAGTTCTATGTTCAGTGGCTTTCTGGCCTAAACGAACCTACAGAATGCTTTCTAATCTAATCTAATGTATGTTGTACCTTAACAGCATTAAATTATGGGTTTCTCGATTATTTGTGTTTTTCGATTATTCATGCTTCTTCTCCCCCACATTAATCGAGAGTATACTGTATTCATATTTCAATCAGATATTGTTCACAGAGAGAAATTTTATCCATGCTCCTTTACAAATAGATGTAGTTCTTTATCATCTACTGTAATAAGGCAAGTCTTTAACCACCATCATTCCACACTCTTTTTGGTGAACAAACAATAAACAAGTCCAGCAGAAAAGTGTAAAGCACATGGATGCTTTGTAGCTTCCTGAGCGGGCGTGTCAGCAAGATCGTATCCATGCAAAGATGAGTTGTTTGCCAGATGATATTAAGTCACTGTATAATAAATGAATCTTGTGTACAAAATATGGCAAGGAGAGCGCTGTTGTAGGGCACTTAGGGAATCAGTGAAAATAATGTAGGAGTTCAAGTCTTTGATATATAGTCTAGGGCAAAGCGGATGGCGAAAAGTTCACAAGACAAAATAGTGAGAGTTTGTGGCATGGTGTGATTAGAGATAACCACAACACAGCCATTATTATTGTCGCAGCATGAATTAACAGTGTAAATTGGTTTGTTATTGGGGTATGTTTCATGTAATTCTTTGAATAAAGTTCCTTGGGTATCATTTTTAGTATCTACAAAAAAATTGTATGTGATTTCAATTGTTTACTGAGATACATTTTTGTGTTTTTGTTATGGTTTCTTTCTGATTGATTTATGCAAAATTCAATTAGACAGAGGAGGACGTCAGAGGCTTTTCCGACAAAAAGAAAAATATATATTTTATAATAAAAATATCTTGAGTATATGGAATTTTAATCAAAAATTTACAGCCATTTTTGAGAAAATCTATATGTTGCATTCTTAAAAAGTGCAGAGTTTAAATATCAAGACTCTTCATTTTGAGTTAAGCTTGTGCGCGCATACAAACACACACACTGGTGTGCATGCAAACAAAAAAAAAAACCAACAAAAAATCACATTTTTGGGCAGGCTACAATACTTTCTTTACTCACCATATGTAGCAGAAAAAGTAAAAATTACTAAGTGCTGAAAAATTTAAGCATACATAACATTGCAATTTATATATCCATTTTTAAATGTAAAACAAAATGAAAATGTTTCCATTTTAAGGTAGTTTTGAATAGGGGTTCTTGACACTTTTCATGTTACATCTTTGGAAGATGCAGAACTTGCAAGTGTATCTGAAATTTTTGTTTTTCAAGTTCTCACACACACACACACGCACGCACACACACACACACACACACACCACACACCACACACACACACACCACAACACACACACACCACACACACACACACACACCACACACACACCACACACACACACACACACCACACACACAACACACAACACACCACACACACAACACACCACACACACAACACACCACACACACACACAACACACCACACACACACACAACACACCACACACACACAACACACCACACACACAACACACCACACACACACACACACACACACACACACACACACACACACACACACACACAGAGTTTCTCTTTTTCTAAAAAACAATTTTTTGCTTCATTTGGCTTCATAATATGTATTTCTAATGAAATCTTGACATAACCTTTTTGAGTGAATGTAATTCTTCCTTTAAGCACCATAGGTAAGTAGTAGAGAGTGCAATAATGATGTTTACATTGGTCAATATTATTTGAAATGTTGCAGTATGTCTAAATTTACTTATCTCTGCTTCAAAGCAACCTTAAGATATGAAGTTTATACTCCTCAAGAAAACAAAACAACTGATGAAGATTATGTCATGCATCCCTGTTAGGTTTATGCATGAGGTCTTAAAAATGTCACAAAACATATGAAGTGCTCACCAGACTAAACATTGGCACCTGTATTTACAGTAGTTGTGGACACTAAATAGAGCACTCAAATTCAAGTGCATGTTGGAAAGGAAAATATTTGATATTCACAATGCTAACTGCTGAGTAGGTTGCAGAGACTTAAAATAATGTACTTCCAGAGAGTTGAGTCAGAACTCTCTATTTAACATATTTGCAACGATTTGAATGACTAGATGTGTGTTTTGTGCCCTCTTTTACACTTTCAATTCTAATTTATTTTCAACCAAAACTGGGTTTTTACTTCCTCTACTATTCTATTTCACTCAAAAATTGGATACTGAGATTTCACTGGAAATTCATGATTTTGGATCCCTTGAAGCCAAAAAAAGCATTTTTAGAAAAAGGTCCATGTGTGAGTGTGCAGCATAACTCAAAATTGAAAAGTTTCATAAATACCAAACTTGGTGTGTAAGTTAAGTATCTTCAAAGGATGTGACGTGAAGCTTTTCAGAAAGAACCTCCCACCCCCAACTTCCCTTTATATGGATCATTTTTATCTTCCTCCATGGTCGTCCTCTGGTACCCAAAGTTGTGGGTTGAAACACAGTAGAGAGTGATGGATTTTTTTGGGCATAAAAATCCTTAGCATGGCTTTGGAAGGGAAGTAAAACTGTTGTTCTCATATTGTATATTTACAGCACATAAATAAAGAGGCCTCTGAGTAAACTTAAGTGGTCTTTCACACCCAATGTAGAATTTAATGCTAAGACTGTCACAGTTAAAGAGTGTCCATAAATAAAACTCAGTTTTAATTTTATGAAACATTTTTCTAAAACTTCGATTTTATTAAAAATGGCTCTAATAGTTTTGATTAAAATACCACATGTTTAAGATGGTTTTGTGACAGACAGTGAATTTCCTGGGAGTAGCCTCTCAACACTTCTTCATTCTCGATAACTGATGAACCATAAGAGATAGACAAAAAAATGATTACACAAAAATGTATATCTCATTAAAATACACAATTTATGTCTTATAATTTTTTTATTTTTGTAGCTTATAGAGATATTCTTTGTTATTGGTTTCAATCTTAAACTACTTAGTCATTTCAAATGGGAATTTGTCATTCCTTTTCGTTTTGTTTAACTCCTGGCCATGTAAAGAGAACGAAATTTCAATCACATAACAACCAGGCTTTAGTCTAGTGCAATCACTTATTTCCCTTCTATTTACAATTCTGCTAGTGTTTATCTCAATTAGTATCAGTAGGTCAAAGAATAATGTTTTGTTAGAATGAATTGTTTGCAAAACAGGTAGAAAAAGTTATGTGAATGGAACATATAAGATTTTTGTCGCATTATATATTGTGAAACTTGTTATTGTGTTTCTACTTCAAATGGTTAAGCTCTTTCATAAAATGGTAGGTAGTACATAACTAAATACAGGAAGACAAAGATACATGTGTTGTCCTTACCTCGCTGCTTGACCTGTTTTCCCTGCTTCCTTGTAAACAGACACTTGATTCCATTTCCTGTGCAAGTTTACAAGTCGGAGTTGCACTGAGAGATTCTTTTTTGTCATGCAGATATGGAGTACTGTGTTGTCTGAGGCAGAGTCACCCTAACATATTGCAGAGAGCTATGGTCCTCCTCAGGAAAGTATTTCTAAAGCAGACTTAAAATTAAAACCAAATTTGTTTATTAGTTTTTATTGTCTTGAGAGAATAAGAGGTATGTTTATGCTGCTGGAAGTTTAAAGAGCATTTAGTTGCTTCTTGTAATAGTATACGTCTCCAAACATCCTTGTCCAGCCTCTTGATCCATTCCATTTTCCTATGTAAAGATAATATTTCCAATTTTGTTTGCTAACAAATGATGTGTTTGAATTGATACTGGTAAGTACTCTGTATTGGTAAGCTGATTATACACGGAATGAAGATGAAGAACCGGTGACAGGGGAAACCGGAGAAAACCCGTCCCTGCATCTCTTTGTCCACCACATGCAGTCGCTGAGTGTGAGGCAAGTGGTCTAACCCACGCTAAGCTGATTTGTCACATTATTTCTTTCTCTCCCTAGGCAGGTTGGAATAGCTAAATGTACATTTAACAGAGCTACATTTTTATACTGATGTTTGAGCTTACCAAATAACAGTGGCACTGGCGCAGGTGCAATATGCACTCTCTTCTCTTTCTACAAAAGATTAACTTTAAATACTACAAATTTTGATGGAGAGATTTTGGCAACACTTCAGAGCTTAAAAAATCTACTATATCATATAAATAAATTTGAAAAAGTTGTACTATTATGTGACTCTAAAGCAGCTATTATATCCATAACATCTGATGTAACACCTAATAACTTAAATATTGCAGAATGCTACAAATTCATAAAACAACTAATGAATTTAAACAAAAGATTTTCAATGGATACCAGCACATTTTAGAAAACAGGGTAATGAAACAGCTAATTTTCTAGCCAAGAAAGGTAGTAAAATTACATGAAATTCATCTGATCCAATAAATTATCACTCTATCAAAAGAATCATTATATCAACATGTAATAACAAAATTAAAGAAGATAATGTATTACAAACAAAAGTAAAACCATGGGAAATTTATGTAATAATACCAGAATTACTATTCTCCATTAAATAACCTTTGTCCTAATAACAAACAATAAGAGTGAGAATTACACTTTGATTTTGCACTTCCTAATGTATTTGTTAATTGTACTAAAATTTAGTTTGAGGTTGCACTTTATAATCCTAAAATTTTGATAGGTCCCCATAAATCTTCTCTATACAGCAAATTTATAAAATCATTTTCTATGGCAAACCTTATAGCTCTATTTTCCGAAGTTGGGTCTGCATTTGGAAAAAGAAGTAAGGCCAGCAAATCTAGTTTCATAGTAACGGCTGTTTTGTTGCCACAGTAGCTGACACCAGATTAACACGTGCTTATCCTCTTTGGCTTCAGCTTGCAGTTAATGTGCTTTGTTTTGGCTGTTTTCATTCTTTTTTTTCATCTGCATTATTTGCTGTCTCAGTTGTTTCATTTGTTTCACTGTTTGTGCAGCTGCAAAAATTATTTTTCTAAGTGAGTGAGGCGCCAGGATGTAGGCGTCAGCAGCTTCTGATTTTCGTAGACACATGAAACTATATGGCAGCATGTAGCAGAATTGTATGGTTTCTTTATATGTCCCTATCCCATTTGTAGTCAAGATGAAAAAGCAAAGCAATTAGATTACCAATGACCATTTTCGTGTACCTTAACTCTCCTCGACACTTCAAAGGACCTATAAGACCAGCTCAAAGTAATTCATGGCTTTTTTAAACGCAAAACGAAGATTTTGAGAAAAATTCCCCTATCACAAACGACCCTTTACATGGAAAAAATTTCGAAAATATTGATTATCTCAGAAAAAGGCTGTAACAATTTTGATTAAAATATCGTAATTTAAGATATTTGTATGCCAAATAAAATGTATAGCTTGAATTTTCTGGGAATAGCCTCTAAAGACATCTTTATTCTGAATGAATTTTGCATAACTGGTAAACCGTAAGAGATAGACAGAACTTACTGCGCAAAAAGTGTACACCTCGTTAAAACACACATCATTTATGTCACATACTGTTTTTCGTGGAGTTGACCATTTTTGAGATATTCCTTGTTATTGGTTTCAGTTTTAAAATACTTAAAAAACTTTTCACGGAACTGTCTCAACTCCTGGCAAATCAAAGAAACGGATTTCTTTCACATGGCAACGAGCTTTTAAAAGGTTAGACTATCATTTTAGTTTAGTGTACTCCCTTATTTCCCTTCTACTTACAAGGAAGCAAGTAATAAGACCATTTCTGCTAATGTTTGTCTCCATTAGCATGAAGTAAACGGAATACATTCGATTTTTACTCTTAGTAGGATTTTCTGGAGAACTATGGTTGCCACGAGTATAGTATAGAGACTGTTGCGATTTGAAACGTGCTAAATCTTTAGCGGCAAGTGTAAATCGTTTCGCGGGACGTAAGGCTTCTTCAACCCTTGAACTCTGGTAATCCACGTGTTTATGCAGGAGCGAAGGAAGACATTACAGAGTGTGACCTGAAAGGTTGACCCAGTGGGAACCACACGTGCGACATGTCTGTGCCCCACCCAGAGCATTGACCCACAGCAGTAGTGAGAAGAAGCCCCTTAAAAATGGGCTTCCCTCGAAGCTCAGGCGCCTCCGGAATTCAAATTTAATAGCCGACATAGAGACTTGAAACAAAGTAAACAAAACTGCCTCTGGGTCGAGTGTCAGCGTTTTGTCTTCTCCCATAGGTCCCCGGTTCGATTCCGGGGAATGTTTCTTTAACTAGAATCATTCCTTATCCCCTACAGAGTCTGGAAGTGTGAATATGGGAGTGAATGTAGAGCATGTTTAACAGTATACATTGAAAAAAAAAAAAGACAACAACGTTAAGCAACCCTGCAGTTGTTTCTAAAACAAAGTATGACCATAGAAGTTAAAGGGGGCTAGATAAATGAAACAATAAACAAAAACAATAACAATAATACTGATGGTGATTCATCGAGATGGATAACTAAGGGGTAACGTCTGTAGCGTTGTTTTCGATTTACGTTCTGTACGCGCAGTTGCATGTGAGAGAGAGAAGGAGTGTCCACTGTCGAAGCCACAGGATAAAAGCTGTACCGCAGTGAAAGCATCGTAAATAAAGACAATTTTTATAATCAGTTTTTACTTTCTCTACACGTACTCGGTACATAGTATATAGAAAAGGTATTGTATCCAACAATTCGATACCGAGATTTCACCAGAAATACGTGTTTTGAGGTCCCCTGAGCCCACATAGAAAAAAGGTTCATGTATGTATTTGTGGACAGCATAGCTTAAAACCTAAAAGACTGTTAAATACCAAACTTGGTATTTAAGTTTTACACCTTCCAAGGATGCGACACGAAGATTTTCAAGAAAATCTTCCACCCCCAACTATTCTTTACATGGAAAATTGTGTTTTTCTCAAAAATGGCAGGAGAAACTGCCAAAAACCCTGGGTCAGAATGAGCATTCCTCGGAACGAACCCGGGACCTCCCGAATATGGGTTCAGACGCTAATCACCTTAGCCATCCCGCTCTGTAATAAATAAATAAAAACTCAAGTTAGCTATTATTTTAATAGTTTTCTCACAGAAACCATGTGTAGGACAGAAGTTGGATAGGTAGCGTCAGACTGAATTATTCAATGTCATAGCGGGATTTGAACCACGGATTTCCAGGGTCTCTAGCCGGTTGCTCTACCCCTTAGCTGCCGGCATATCATTGAATTTCTAAACTGACTCTCATGTTTCCCAATTATTTGAGATGACAACACCAATGGCGACTTTCAACATTGTAAGTACTCTAAGTCCCAGGATTCATAGTATAGCCAACTATACCCTCGCCGCTGAATCCTTGCACTTGACAGTTCGGGTGGTTTCCGTAAGGTTGCCTTTGCGGCGTTGCCAGAGTAACTAGTGAACAACAACAGCTGAGTACAAATGTCTATATCGTGCGTAACGACGAATATAAACAGTGTACACAGTAAATGAATGGCGAGGAATAATGAATTATTGATGTTAACTGAAAATAACAGTGATACTGTAACGCATGTAGCATACATTAGGTATTTACGACAACATTGAAGAAAAATGCAAAATAGCTTGCTACAATGAGAGAAAAGTATAACAAAGTGATTTTCACCGGTTTAGAATTTTAGTGGCTCAATCCCATTCAAGTCTCCTTCGTCATTCTGGAAAGCATCATCGTCAACATCGTCGTCGTCGTCACCAACACATATCATTAGTGGTTCACATTCACTGATGATTCCGTCTAATTTCTGTGCTTTTGTATTATTTTGTGCACATGATTCACTTTCTTCTTCGATGACTCCACGTCCACCCTCGCCACACCTTCCCGCAAAAGTCTACCCACCTGTATAATTGTGAAAGTCTTGTTATGTTCCCTCACGTACAAACAAACACTATCAGCAAATATAAATAACAACGAAGCTTGCACAGAACAGCTCAACGCACGTGGTTGGAAATAGCCAGATATTGCAACGGTGCGGCATCTAGATGCGTTGTCTGACCGACCGATCGGAATGTTCCTTTGTGATTGGTTCAGAAAGTCAAACGGGTAAAGCTTTTCATCCGTTTTCTGTGGATGTACCAACTTAACTCATAACTGTCATGTGTAGGGATTCAGCGGCGGGGGTGTAGATCAGTGTGCCTTCATAAAGAACAGGGGAGAGATAAACGAAATTAATTTGTCACTCGAGTTTAAAAACTAACCTACAACGTTGAATAAAGACAGCTAGAATTGCAGAAACATAACAGTATTCCCTTAACAATGTGATATATATTTGGATTATTATTGTGTGTACGATGATTTGCCCTCTAATCGAGATAACATAGTAACATGTTAATGAGAGAAATGCGGTGCGCAGAACAGGACTCAGCTTATTTTCAACATTTTGTTCCATTGTAATTGAAGCCCCTAGAGAGCGCCAGTGTAGGCCGCCCCTTCTGCTGCACAGTATCTATCCGACACACACTGAACATTGCAGAGAGAGAGAGAGAAGGAGGGGAAGAATGCGAGGGTGGGAGAGGTGAAAGAAAGGGGGCGAACGAGTGATTAACACAGAGAAGAATCTCTGTAGTTATCCAATAATGTGAGAAAGACGTGAGGAAACACTTGAACAGTGAGCTATTTCTGCTGTTAATATTGCCTCAAAGTGGGCATGGATGCTAAATTCCGCGTTGCTTTGAGTGTCACAGCTCGTGACTTCGATTCCAGTTCGGGAACAAAGGCAAAGGAACGCAGAAGTACTTTTGTAGCGATTTTGGTTAAAAAAATCTGATGTGTTCCAGTCACATGACTTTCTCTATATTCCTGCAAAGAAATATTATTAAAAAGCTTATGCTTCTATTTACTTCATTCTAATCGAGAAAGAATTCGCAGAAATAGACTTATTACTTGCTTCCTTGTAAGTAGAAGCGAAATAAGGCAGTACCATAGGTTAAAGTGATAGTCAAAAGCTGGTTGCTATGTGACTGAAGTTCCTTTGTTTGAATGGACAGATTCCTGTATGAGAAAAGTATAAGTTTTTAAAGCTGAAACCAAAAACAAGGAATATGTCAAAAACGACCAACTCCATGAAAAAACTGTATATAACACAAATTCTGTATTTTAACGTGTGAAAAGTTTTTGTCCAACTCTTACGGTTTAGCTGTTATGCAAAATTCCGTAAAATTCATCCAGAGGCTATTCCCAGAAAACTCAAGATATACATTTTATTTGGCGTGTAAATATCTTTAATATATGATATTTTAATCGAAATCGCTAGAGCCATTTTTGAGAAAATCAAAATTCTCGAAAAAAAGTTCAATGTAAAGGGTAGTTGGGGGTGGGGGGATTTTCTTGAACATTTTTGTGGAATATACCAAACCTAAATATCAAGTTTGGTATTTAACAGTATTTTCATTTTTGAGCTATGCTGCCCACACACACGGACATTTTTCTATTTTTTTTGGATTTAGAGGGCCTCAAAACATGTATTTCCGGTGAAATCTCGTTATTGAATTTTTGGGTGGAATACAACACCTTCTCTATACACTATGTACATAGTACGTGTAGAAAAAATAAAAATCGATATTTATTCTCTCTACCTACTATGTTGGTACATAGTGTATAGAAAAGGCATTGTATTCCACCCCAAAGCTCGATCCCGAGATTTCACCGGAAATAGGTATTTTAGGTAACCCCGAATCCAAAAAAAAAACAAATTTAGAAAAAGGTCAGTGTGTGTGACTGTGGACAGTATAGGTCAAAAACAAAAGTCTGTTAAATACCAAACTCGGTATTTAAGTTTACTATGTTTTATATGAAGAAAAGTTCGAAAAGTTTTTCTAAAAAATGGTTCTAACGATCTTGATTAAAATACCATATTTTAAAGATGACAAATAAAATGTATATCTTGAAGTTTCTGGGAATAGTACCTAAAGTCCTCTTCGTTCTGGTCGATTTTTGTGTAACTGGTAAATAGCTAGAGATAGAGGAAAAGTTTGTTTCGTCCTCATATTTAGGACTGACAAGTGAATGCCTAGGTGTCAGAAGCCTGTCGGGGAGCCATCGGCACGAAACTAGACAAAAACTTACCACACAAAATGTAGATCTCGTTAAAACACACAATTTATGTCATATACACTTTTTTGTGCAGTTAACCGTTTCCGAGATATTCTTTGTTTTTATTTCAATTTACAGTTCTTAACTTTTCTCAAATGGGAGTTATCTTTCGTTTCAGCTCTCTTTTGTTTTTACTCCTTTGCAAACAGAACAATTGTTTCACATAGTGACAACTTTAAAAATATTTGACTCTGGCTTTAGCCTAGTGTATTTCCTAATTCTCCTATATAAGGAACTAATTAGGCTATTTCTTTTAATAATTATCTTGGTAAGCTAGAAGTAGATAAAAGAATATGCTCTTCTAAGAATAGTTGATAACAGGTAGTAGGTAATAAGTAGAGAATGCCGTGTGAATGTAAATGTAACGCTTTGTTGTTATTTTTACGACATTTTAATGCCTTGAGCTGATTAAATGAACTTGTATATCAAACTTTAAAGCCAGTTCTCTCAGGTTCATTTGTTTATCTTTCACGTATTAAGATATATCTTCTCCTGCAAAAATATAACAAATTAATATATTTACGTGAAGGAAATTTTGGCCTTTATCTTTAATTTTTTTAGTTTTTTATTTAGAAACATTTTCTTTAAAAGTCTTAGTTAAGTAATTAAAGTTAATAAGGGAATTTAACCCTTTCATTAGGTCTGAAAATGCATCATAAAGGACTGTAGAATGTGTATAATAAGAGCTATGATTGGAGTTTGTATATTGGTTGGAGATTAGTTTCAAAAACTAATTTCAATAATAATGCGTTGTTTTTTCACTTTATATATATTTTTAATTTATTTACTAAATGTTCTACCAGACAGTTTCTTGTGAACGTATTAAGAAATGTAATTTTAAAAAATCTGGTGTGTTCCATTCACATGACTTTCTCTAACAAATTATTATTAATAAGCTTATTCTTTTATTTATTTCATGCTAATCGAGAAAAATTAGCAGAAATAGTCTTTTTTCTTGCTTTATTGTAAGTAGAAGCGAAATAAGGAAGTACCATAGGTTAAACTGAAAGCCAAAGCTGGTTGCTATGTGATTGATGTTCCTTTGTTTGTATGGACAGGAGTTGACAAATTCGTGTATGAGAAAAGTATAAGTTTTTCAAAGCTGAAACCAAAAGCAAGGAATATCTAAAAAATGATCAACTCCACGAAAAATTGTATATACATAAATTGTGTGTTTTAACGAGATCTACATTTTGTTTGTAGTAAGTTTTTGTTTGTCTCTTATGGTTTACCAATTATACAAAAGTTACACAGAAGACATCCAGAATAAAGACGTCTTCAGAGGCTATTCGTAGAAAATTCAACATATACATTTCGTTAGTCTTGAAAATATCTTAAACATATGGTATTTTAATTAAAATCGTTAGAGCCATTTTTAATAAAATCAAACATTTCGAAAAATGTTCCATGTAAAGGGTAGTTGGGGGTAAGGCGATTTTCTTGAAAACCTTCCTGTTGCATCCTTGGAAGATACTGAACTTAAATACCAAATTTGGATTTAACCGACTTTTCGTTTTAGAGCTATGCCGCCAACACACACTCACACATACACACACACACACACTCACAAAATGGATCTAAAATGATTTTTTTTTTTTATTCAGGAAGCCTCTTAACATTTATTTCGGGTGAAATCTCGTTATCGAATTTTTGGCTGTAATACACTACCTTGTGTATCTGCTATGTAAATGTACATATGTAGTAGAGAAAGTAAAAATGGTGCATGTGGCACAATGTCTGTAGGAGAAGATAGCTTTTGATTACGGAGCCAGGTGGCTGAGGCGTTTCGTCCGGGACTGACTGACATTCACGAGATCATGGGAGCGGCCGAGCTGGTTTCCCACGTTACTAGACAAATGATGGACAGGATTCTTCATTGCCTCAATTTGGCGTCTGGTGTTTCTTTCAGTGTTGCAGATCATTGCGCACAATTATTTCATTCCTCATGTTGGTAGATCCTAAGAATGAGGAGGAATGGCATAAAAAGTTATTAAATGAAGTAATCATCGTGAAGTATGAGAAGAAGAAGCAGGGAGAAAAGGTGTAAGTTGAAGATAGTAGGTTATGTAAATAAGGAAGAGGAATGATGAGGAGGAGATGAAGCAAGGGTAAGAGGAAGAAGATGAACATAACTGGTAATCTAAGAGGAGAAGAGGAATGATGATGAGGAGGAGAAGGAGGACCAGGAGATGAAGCAACGGTAAGAGGAAGCAGATGAACATAACTGGTAATCTAAGAGAAGAAGAGGAATGATGATGATGATGATGAGGAGGAGGAGAACCAGGAGATGAAGGAAGGGTAAGAGGAAGCAGATGAACATAACCGGTAATCTAAGAGAAGAAGAGGAATGATGATGAGGAGGAGAAGGAGGACCAGGAGATGAAGCAAGAGTAAGAGGAAGCAGATGAACATAACTGGTAATCTAAGAGAAGAAGAGGAATGATGATGATGATGAGGAGGAGGAGAACCAGGAGATGAAGGAAGGGTAAGAGGAAAAAGATGAACATAACTGGTAATCTAAGAGAAGAAGAGGAATGATGATGATGAGGAGGAGGAGGAGGAGGAGGAGGAGGAGAACCAGGAGATGAAGGAAGGGTAAGAGGAAAAAGATGAACATAACTGGTAATCTAAGAGGAGAGGAGGAATGATGATGATGAGGAGGAGACGAAGTAAGGGTAAGAGGAAGCAGATGAACATAACTGGTAATCTAAGAGGAGAAGAGGAATGATGATGAGGAGGAGAAGGAGGACCAGGAGATGAAGCAAGGGTAAGAGTAAGCAGATGAACATAACTGGTAATCTAAGAGGAGAAGAGGAATGATGAGGAGGAGGAGAAGGAGAACCAGGAGATGAAGCAAGGGTAAGAGTAAGCAGATGAACATAACTGGTAATCTAAGAGGAGAAGAGGAATGATGAGGAGGAGGAGGAGGAGAAGGAGGACCAGGAGATGAAGCAAGGGTAAGAGTAAGCAGATGAACATAACTGGTAATCTAAGAGGAGAAGAGGAATGATGATGAGGAGGAGAAGGAGGACCAGGAGATGAAGCAAGGGTAAGAGTAAGCAGATGAACATAACTGGTAATCTAAGAGGAGAAGAGGAATGATGATGAGGAGGAGAAGAAGGAGGACCAGGAGATGAAGCAAGGGTAAGAGTAAGCAGATGAACATAACTGGTAATCTAAGAGGAGAAGAGGAATGATGATGAGGAGGAGGAGAAGGAGGACCAGGAGATGAAGCAACGGTAAGAGGAAGCAGATGAACATAACTGGTAATCTAAGAGAAGAAGAGGAATGATGATGATGAGGAGGAGAAGGAGGACCAGGAGATGAAGCAACGGTAAGAGGAAGCAGATGAACATAACTGGTAATCTAAGAGAAGAAGAGGAATGATGATGATGAGGAGGAGAAGGAGGACCAGGAGATGAAGCAACGGTAAGAGGAAGCAGATGAACATAACTGGTAATCTAAGAGGAGAAGAGGAATGATGATGAGGAGGAGAAGGAGGACCAGGAGATGAAGCAACGGTAAGAGGAAGCAGATGAACATAACTGGTAATCTAAGAGGAGAAGAGGAATGATGATGAGGAGGAGGAGAAGGAGAACCAGGAGATGAAGCAACGGTAAGAGGAAGCAGATGAACATAACTGGTAATCTAAGAGGAGAAGAGGAATGATGATGATGAGGAGGAGGAGGAGAACCAGGAGATGAAGGAAGGGTAAGAGGAAGCAGATGAACATAACTGGTAATCTAAGAGGAGAAGAGGAATGATGATGAGGAGGACAAGGAGGACCAGGAGATGCAGCAACGGTAAGAGGAAGCAGATGAACATAACTGGTAATCTAAGAGGAGAAGAGGAATGATGATGAGGAGGAGGAGAAGGAGGACCAGGAGATGAAGCAACGGTAAGAGGAAGCAGATGAACATAACTGGTAATCTAAGAGGAGAAGAGGAATGATGAGGAGGAGGAGCAGGGCACCGAGAGGAAGAAGAAGAACATAATTGGAAACCTATGAGAAGATGAATGATCAGGAGGATAAAGAATTGCAAAATGGAGTAACCAGGGAAGAGGAGGAGGAGGAGAAGAAAATGAAGATAACTAAGTAATCTAAGAGAAAAGGACCATGGATTAATACAGCTAGAATATGAAGTAAGCGGAAAGGAGGAGAAGGAGAAAAGATGAAGATAACCAAGTAATTTATGACACCTTTGTTACAAGAATGCGATATGAAACTGGTGATTACAATGAGACACAAGAGCGATTCTCTCTTGATTACAGATTCAGTCTAAATCGTCCTACGCAATCTCATTTCGTTTTGTGCTGCGGTCAGAACTACGTCGTTCCCAAATAACGCCCACGTTTTGGCCCGGCCCGGCCCCTGCTGACGTCAGTAGCACCTGGGTGGCAACGCGGCGCCGCCGTGACGTCATCGTTCAGTGGGCGGGTCACGTGACGTCACAGATGCTACAGAGAGTAAATTTATAGGAAAAAATATGGCCTGCCTCATTCACGCAAACGGGCCTAAAGTAACTGCGCAAGTATTCTACATTCGGATCGATAGCAGGGCCCGTATACCCACGAGGAGCCGCGAAGATGGTACATCCCAAAGCTTCTTACCTGTACCTTCGGCGCCTGTTTGCTATTGCACAGCAAGGGAACCTTATTCTTGTAAAAGCCTTCTCCTCTCTCTACCTCATGCTAATCTAGATAAACATTAACAGAAATGCTTGTATTATTTACTTTTCCAATACTTAAAGCAATTTTTAAGAACGTACCACCTATTATTTCTCGCCAGTTAGTTCTTCGTCACAAGGAATGCGTAGATGTGGTGAAAATGGTCAACACCAGACACATTTCATGAGAATATTTAATAAAGGCTAATAACTGATCTGATTGGAATAAGTTACCGACAGTAATCTACTATTTCCTGAATCCAAACATGAGGAATTATAACTGCGTCATAATCTGATAACTTCCAGACTATTAAGCACTTTACGTCGTAGACAAATTTGATTGAGTAATACAATTACGAGCTTAAGTAACCGTGACTAGCTAAATGGCTATCGACGAATCCCTTTGCAATCACCGCGAAACGGATGAGTATATCACTACGTTATGATGAGTACCAAGAGTAACTTGAAACGTAGTGGGCGCTAGAGTAATTACATTTTTGAAATATTGACCCAAGTCCCGCCTACATCATACTCCCCTTTTTCACGTGGCAAATTTTACAATTCATATTAACCTGTAATATCAGTATCACTTTTCATTCTCTTTGAATGTTTTAACCAAAGTATTATTCCACTTTCCCAATTCTTAGAAATAGGTTATGTGTACGTTTCCTCGGGATGCGAATTGGAGGAATTGAACCTTGAGCTTCCTGTTACTGAGATTCCTAGAACGTAATTATCGTTACTTTGACTTCGAGCTAATTGCTTCGCCTTTACTAAGATTTCTTCCTAATTACAGATTTTAATTTGTACATTTTTGCATTATATACCTATATTATTGATTTAAAACATGAGGTTATTTATTGCTATTATTTTCCCTATTTATGATAATGATTAAAGAATGTCACGCTACAAATCGGACGTAATAGCTGCACATGAGTTGCTTTTTGACTAGAGAAGGTATTTTATCCTGCCCAAAAATTCAATGTCAGGATTTCACCGGAAATATGTGTTTTGAGTTCCCCCGAGTCCGAAAATTTGTTTTTACTTTTTCTGCACGTACTATGTACGTATGTTATGGACCCAAAATTCTATACCGAAATTTCATCGGAGACCCGCTGATTAAAACAAAAAAAAAAAAAAAACATTTTTAGAAATATGTGCGTGTGCGTGTGTATGTGTGTCTGTGTCCGTGGGCAGCATAGCTCAAAAATGAAAAGTCGCTTAACTACCAAACTTAGTATCGAAGTTGAGTATCTTCCAAGGATGCGACACGAAAATGTTTAAGAAATCCTTCCACCCTAAACTACCTTTTACATGCAACAATTTTCGAAACTTTTAATTTTCTCAAGAATGGCTCTAACGATTTTGATTAAGATACCGCATGTTTAAGATATTTTTATGACAAAAGAAGCATATATGTTGAATTTTCTGGGAATAGCCTCTGAAGACCTCTTCATTCTGGGTGACTTTTGTATAACTGGCAAACCGTAAGAGATAGATAAAAAGATGCTACACAAAAATGTAGATCTCATTAAAACACGCAATCAATGCTATATACATTTTTTGTAGAGTTAACCGTTTTCGAGATATTCCGGATTATTGATATCAATTTTAAGGTTCTTAAACTTTACTCGAATGGAAAGACACGTTTATTTTCACTTGTTTACTCCTGGCAGTAAAAAAAATGGAGTTTCAATTGTTACACACAGCGACCGGCGTTTAAGGAACTGCTTTTAGCCTGTGCATTTGCTTATTTCCCTTCTACTTAAAAGGAAACAAGTAATAAGACCATTTCTGCTAATGTTTATCTTAATTAGCATGATGTAGACTAACCATTTGAATAACATGTTTGTTTGCGGAGCAACTAGAGAAAGTCATGTGAATGGAATACATCAGAATTCTAGAAAAAGGTACATGTGTGTGTCTGTGGACAGCATAGCTCAAAAACGAAAAGACTAGTAAATACCGAACTTGGTATTTATATGTACCTAGTATCCACCACAAACTACCTTTTATATGGACACATTTTAATTGAAATACTGTTTATGCCACAAATAGAACGATATGTTGTATTTGCTGGGAATAGCTTCTGACAATCTCTTTATTCTGGATGAGTTTTGCATAACAGTTAGACCGTAAGAGATAGACAAAAACCTAATACAAAAAAATCTGATGTGTACCATTCACATGACTTTCTCCATATCCCTGCAACAAATAATTCTTCAAAAGCTTATACTTCTATTTACTTTATGCTAATCAGAAAAAATTAGCAGAAATAGTCTAATTACTCGCATCCTTGTAAGTAGAAGCGAAATAAGGGACAACCGTAGGTTAAAGTGATAGTCAAAAGCTGGTTGATATGTCAATGAAGTTCTTTTGTTTATATGGATAGGAGTTGACAAGTTCCAGTATGAGAAAAGTATACGTTTTTCATAGCAGAAACCAAAAATAAGGAATGTCACAAAAACGACGAACTCCACGAAAAAAATGTATATAACGTAAATTGTGTGTTTTAATGTGCTCTACATTTTTTGTGTAGTAAGTTTTTGTCCATATCTTACGGTTTAGCAGTTATTCAAAATTTAGTAAAATTCATCCAGAATAAACTACTCTTCAGAGGCTATTCCCAGAAAATTCAAGATATACATTGCATTTGTCAAGTAAATATGTTTAATATCCGAAATTTTAATCAAAATCGTTAGAGCCATTTTTGAGAAAATCAAAATTTTCGAAAAAAGTTCCATGTAAAGGGTAGTTGGAGGTGGGGGTATTTTTCTCAAAATCTTCGTGTCACATCCCTGGAAGATACTAAACTTAAATACCAAGTTTGGTATTTTACCGACTTTTCGTTTTTGAGTTATCATGTTCACAGACACACGGACACAGACACACATACACACACACGGACCTTTTTGTGAAAATGCTTTTTTTGGATATTGGGGACCCTAAAACTAATATTTCCGGTGAAATCTCGGTATCGAATTTTTGGTGGAGTGCAATACTTTCTCTATACACTATGTACATAGTGCGTATGGAGAAAGTAAAAAAATGTAGATTTAGTAAATGCACACAAATTATGTCATAGGTATACGTATTTCTTGTAGAATTGCCGTTTTTGAGATATTCCTTATTATCGGTTTCAGTTTTTAGCTACCTAAGTTTTCTCAAATGGGTGCATGCAGAGCGAACCGTACCTCAATTTTTTCACATAGCAACTGGTCTATAAAAGATATGACTATCGCTTTAGTATAATACGAGGTACGTCCAGAAAGTAAGTTTGGTAATAAACTTAAATTGTGTACAGATAGGGAATAATTATTTATTGTATAAAATTCTACAACTCTTAAACTATTTTTCCACATAACTGCCGAAATTTTGCAGGCATTTGTCATAGCGTGGCACAAGTTTTTGTATACCTTCTTCATAGAAGTTTGCCGCCTGTGTCTTCGAAAAGTTGGAAACATTTTCTTTCATCTCTTCGTCATTGTTGAAGTGTTGACCGCCAAGGAAAGACTTGAGATGTAAGAACAGATGAAAGTCGCTAGGAGCGAGGTCAGGGCTGTACGGAGGATGGTCAAACACGTCCCAGCCAAATCCCTGTAGGAGGTTTTTCGTCACATTGGCAGTGTGTGGTCGTGCGTTGTCGTGCACCTCACTACGTCCTTCATTGAACTGTCGGACCCATCTTCTCACCATTGAATCACTCATCGCATTTTGTCCGTAAACTTCGCAAATTTGCCGATAAATTTCAATTGGCTTCACTTTCCTAGCATTCAGAAAACGAATCACAGATCTGATTTCACAAGCGGCGGGATTTTCAATCAACACCGACATTGTAAACAAGCACAACAAAGCGTATGTGGCTGACAGCGATCTCAAAATGGCGCACGTTTCTTCTCCTTGATACAGAGCGTCTACCGCGCATGTGCGGAGCTGCGATTGCAGCGCTGCAGCAGAGATAAATTGAAACGGAACTTACTTTCTGGACGTACCTCATATATTCCCTTATTTCCCTTCTACTTACAATGAAGCAGGTAGTGAGACCCATTCTGCTGTTTATCTCGATTAGCATGATGTGGATAAAAGAAACATCTTTTGTAAGAATCGTTTGTATTTGGAACAGTTACAAGTTATGTGAATAGAACACATCAGATTGTTTACTCCAATGCACACGCGCGCGCGTACTCTCTCTCTCATGCTTCCAGACTCTTAAGAGGGATGGTGAACGATCCTGGGTAAAGAAAAATCCCTTCTCCAACCGGGAATCGAACCCGGGGCTCAGGAGTTGGAAGGTAGCATGCTAACCATCAGACAACAGGACATTTCCGCAAGTTGCACGAAACGTGAGTAACCAGGGCTTATTGGTCAATATGAAATTCTTGCCGTGCGGTAACGCGTGAGGCTTACATTGGCCTAGTCTAGAGGTAGATTTTTACTTTCTGTGTACGTCCTATGCACCTAGTGTATAGAGAAGGTATTACACTCCACCCTAAAATTCGATACCGAGATTTCACCGGAAATATATGTTTTAGGGTCCCCTGTATCCAAAAAAAGCATTTTCAGAAAAAGGTCCGTGTGTCTGTGAACAGGAAAATGCACAAACGAAAAGTCGGTGAAATACCAAACTTGGTATTTAAGTTGGGATGCGAAGCGAAGATTTTGAGAAAAAAACCCACATCCCCAAATACCCTTTACATGGAACATTTCTTGAAACTTTTGATTTTCTCAAAATGGCTCTAACGATTTTGATTAAAATATCATATAATAAAGATATTTACCAGAAAAACGAAATATATATCTTGAATTTTCTGTGAATAGCCTCTGAAGACCACTTTATACTGGATGAATTTTACGAACTTTTGCATAACTGCTAAACCGTAAGAGATGGATAAAAGCTTACCACACAAAAATGTAGAGCACGTTAAAACACACAATACATGTTATATACATTTTTTTCGTGGAGTTGATCGTTTTTGAGGTATTCCTTGTATTAGGTTTCAGCTTTGAAAAACTTACTTTTCTCATACAGGAATTTGTCAACTCCTGTCCACACAAACAAAGGAACTTCAGTCACATAGCAACCAGCTTTTGACTACCACTTTAACCTATGGTACTCCCTTATTTCGCTTCTACTTACAAGGAAACAAGTAATAAGACTATTTCTGCTATTTTTTTCTCGATTAGCATGAAGTGAATAGGCTTCTTAACAGTAATTTGTTGCAGAGATGTAGAGAAAGTCATGTGAATGGAACACTTCAGATTTTTTTAAATTTATTTATAGACATATTTGGAATCTAATTGCATTTACTGTTGGAATACCTACATTATCTGATTATCAACCATTTACAATATCATAACAATATTCATCAAACATATGGTGACAAGTGTCTCTATTGCTTCAAAAACTGGTCACAAATAACGTGTTTAATTCACTGCTACATGCAGTTTATTCGACGCTTCGACTGATGCTCGCACACCACTGTGCGCTAACACTCCGATCAAAGACCTATTCACAGGATTGCAATTCTTCCTTCTTTTTACAGCTAGAGCTTTCTAGAAGCTTGTCGAAGCTACTGGAACATTCTGGCGTATGCCAGACGTGCTTACACTTCCTCTGTTTACCACATTCCAGCTTCACATCCACATTCCAAATCTTCTGCAAACATGAGAATGGCTGCAAACCACACTGTCGCTTAATCCACTTTTTCTTCTTCTCCATTAAAGTTAGCATGTTTTGGTACTATCCTTATTAGATTAATAACTCTGAACATACTTTTTTATTTTTAATTATAACATTCTTTTGTTTTCGGAAAAGCATAGATACATTACTAATATTTTACACTTAAAAACTTCATTTGCACATTAATAATCGTCCTGTTTTTAACAGTTTTCGTTCTTCATTGTCACTATATTTATAAGTAACTCTTATTGATGCGCCTCAAAATCTATTCATATTTCCGTCCTCCTTTACATGCTATTCATTTTACATTTTGATGAGAATCTTCTTTCTTGATTACATACTCCATTCTTCTTATTGGACATCCAGAATTTGGCAGTTCCACTTTTCAAAATATTGTTCTTTTATGCATTTTCTCCACCAAATATTTTTTTCCAAACAAATTAATTCTGTGACAGTGCTGACACGTTCAGTCTCGTATGCGACGGTAAAGCTGGAATGTGGTTAACAAGGAAGTGCGGAGCGATGGAGGCCAAAGACACGGTAACCGGCTAGAGACCGGGAGATTCGTGGTTCAAATCCCGGCTGTGATAATGAATTTTTCAGTCTGACTTTGTAAGAATAGTTTGTAGATCAGATAAATATATATATAAATGGAACGCATAATAATTTCACCCTTGTATCATAATGTACTATTAATAATCGGTAACCAATTTGTTTGAAACCCATTTTAATACATGCTAAGTAATGCCCTAATGATGTTGAGCTGTCGTTTTGGGGGACAAAGGTGCAGTTTCATGAAGTAGTAGAATAAAATAAAGAACTGCTGCTTGCACCTTTATACTTTCCTGCCTATTTGAAGAGAATAGGTTACAATTTCTTATTATGAAGTCCCTTTCTTCCAGAAACGGTAATATTATACTAGGCCAAAAAAAGTTAATTTTTGTTTTACTCATGGACTTACTAAAGAAAATCTTTTAAAGATATGCTTACGTAGAATATTTTCCTCTATAATCATTCTGCATTGGAGATTTATAAATATTCGAAAAATTAGTGTTCACGGTTATAGTTTCGAGCCTTAGATACCCTTGTTGGGGTAGGGACACCTCAGGAGGATGCGTTTTATCTGGAACCGCTTGAAATATCGTCCATGCTTGGTAACCCGTCGGGACTTCTCCTCATCCATCTCTCTCAGGGCCACTTTGCCTACTCGGGGACCCCTGTGTGGGTCTACTTAACCAGTTTTGGGTAACTATCTACCAATATTAAGTTAGACCTGGGTATAGAAAATGTTACATAGCAGGATTTTTGTGTTATTTGTCCTAGTTTGCGATATGTACGCTGACGACGATTGGGGAGACCGCAGTGCCAGTGATTTATGAAGGCAGCAGTCAACTCTTAATGTACTGCCTTGTGTGATATATGATCCTTCGTGACAGAAGTTGCATCACATTCCACAACATAACCAATTGCGTTAAAAGCTCGTGGGTTCGACTAACACGACCCATGAGGTTTTCGGCGGTTTTCCCGGGTCAGTAGGCGAATGTTGGGGCGGTTTCTTCATTCCCCAAACTTCCTGTCCTTTCATTTCGTCTTCAGTTCATTCCAACCGGTCTCTTTCAGGGTTGTAAGTGTCGGCGCGGAATACAGTAATGAGCCCTTCCGTGCGGTGAATGCTCTTTGGAAATGAGCGACCGCATGTGGGTGGGGCGGGGTTTCCGGTTTTCCCCACTATCGCATTCCATGGTGCTCCATCTGCATTTCGTGTATCATCAGTGTCGTCGCCTGCGGTGCCATTTGTAGTAAAAGCGGGCGTTAAACACTAAAAAATATCTGATGTGTACCATTCACATGACTTTCTCCATATCCCTGCAACAAGTTATTCTTAAAAAGCTTATACTTCTATTTACTTCATGCTAATCAGTAAAACATTAGCAGAAATAGCCATATTACTTGCTTCCTTGTAAGTAGAGGTGAAATAAGCGAGTACCCTAGGTTAAAGTGATAATCAAAAGTTGGTTGCTATGTGACTGCAGTTCCTTTGTTTGTATGGATAGCAGTTGACAAATTCCTGTATGAGAAATGTTTAAGTTTTTCATAGCAGAAACCAAAAATAAGGAATGTCAGAAAAACGACGAACTCCACGAAAAAAATGTATATAACATAAATTGTGTGTTTTAACGTGCTCTACATTTTTTTTTTTTTTTTGTAGTAAGTTTTTGTCCATCTCCTACGGTTTAGCAGTTATTCAAAATTCAGTCAAATTCATCCAGAATAAACTACTCTTCAGAGGCTATTCCCGGAAAATTCAAGATATACATTTTATTTGTCACGTAAATATCTTTAATATACGAAATTTTAATCAAAATCGTTAGAGCCATTTTTGAGAAAATCAAAATTTTCGAAAAAAGTTCCATGTAAAGGGTAGTTGGGGGGGTGGGGGATATTTCTCAAAATCTTCATGTCGCATCCCTGGAAGATACTAAACTTAAATACCAAGATTGGTATTTTACCTACTTTTCGTTTTTGAGTTATCGTGTTCACAGTCACACGGACACACACACACACACACACACACACACACACACACACACACACACACACACACGGACCTTTTTCCGAAAATGCTTTTTTTAGATAAAGGGGACCCTAAAGCATATATTTCCGGTGAAATCTCGGTATCGAATTTTTTGGTGGAGTGCAATATATTCTCTATGCACTATGTACATAATGCCTATAAAGAAAGTAAAAAGCCGCTGGGCGGTAGGGTGACGTTGAAGTCGTCTGTGAGACTTGCGGAGCTGATTTAGGTCCAAGGCGCGGGCTCCTACTGCTCCCCGTGACGAGATGAACAACTGCTTGGACTATGTTAGGACCCACCCTGGTGGCTCTTCCCATGGTCCGGTTTCGGCCGCCCGTGGATAATACTCTCATATCATCATCCTATTCTCCTGGGACCTGATGCATAATAAGCCCAGTGTGGAACCCCCTCCGGAATACCAACCTGATTTCTTTTTGTTGCCCTGTGGTATAGTGGCTATCATACTAACATCTAATATCCAAAGCTAAAACCCAGCGGAAGTGACGCATTTTTTCGGACATAAAAATCCTTAGTATGCCTTCCTTTGCAAGAAAAGCAACGTCGCTGGTCCCGTGTATTGTTTACTTATACACAATAAGAAACCCATGCCTTGAAGGAAAAGGTCCCTGGGCTAAATCCGCCATGTTTGACGTCCACAACTCGTGATTTCGTCCTTTAGTGCCATCTATGGACGAAGAGTTGATCCCTCGTTCCATATGCACGCAAACTCGCGAATTAGAAATTCCCTGATGAAAAAGCCTCTGTAACGTATACGCGGAGATGACATGATGGAACTTGAATTGTGTTCTTTTTGAAGACTAAATGTTTCTGCATTTGATAATAATAAGAATAACAATAATAATAATAAACATAATAATTATTATTATTGTTACTGTATAAGAATGAACATCAACTTTGGTTATTTGGCACATTCCGAAAGGGGTTCCACACTACAGCATTATGGGTTTATTGTGCGTTCGACTCCAGAAGAAGAGGCTGATATGAGAGTATTTCCGATGGGTGGCCGAATCCGACAGCGGGTAAAGAGCCACCATGGTGGGTCCCTAACATAGTCCAAGCAATTCTTTATCTCGCCGCGGGGAGCGTCCTACGGTCGACTCAAACGCCACCTCCCCGCCGAGCGCTGTATTTCCAAAGTGTATTCACCACCACGGAAGGGTGCCACCACCACCAACTCTTACAACTCTGAAAGAGACCCTAAAAAACAATGGGAAGAGAGATCGGCCGCGGAAATCTAACCCATAACTTCTCAAAGACGAAATGCTGAGCCACCTGGGTGTGAATCGAATGTACAATCATACAATTCCTTCCATACTGATCAAAAATTCATATACGTACCTACTGTACTTCAACGTTAATTAAAATGTCATTCTTCTATTCAAGTTAGGTATAGGCACTAATTGAGAACGGAAATAGGAACGAGAACGGCAAAGTTAAAATACACGTATCACAGTGAGAGCGTTCAGAGTTAACAGGGAAGCTTTACCGTGACATGGAAACGGGAAAGAAGACTTGATCAAATTTGAACTTCCGCTGTCGCTCCCGAGGAGGGCATATCAGATCCATATTGTGCATAAAAAACTCCTCTGTGTGGATTACTCAAGACGACTGTAGCATGAAACAGCCGCCAGTCGAAGCTTGTCAACACAATCTCACAATACAAACTACCCTTTACATACAACATATTTCGAACATTTTTGTTTTTTAAGTCTATCATAAGTCTAAGATATTATCATCAAAAATCTGATGTATTCCTTTCTCTAACTGTTCCGCAAACAAACTTTTCTTACAAAAGATAATTCTTTTATCTACATCATGCTAATCGAGATAAACCTTAGCAGAATTTATCTTTTACTTGCTTCCTTGTAAGTAGAAGAGAAGTAAGGAAATGCATTAGGCAACTCTTTCAAAAGCCGGTCGCTATGTGAAACAATTGAAGTTCCGTTTTCTTTGCTTGCTTGGAGTCAAACAAAGGAGAGACGAAAAGAAAGATGTCTTCCTGTTTGAGAAAGTTCAAGTAGCTTAAAGTTGAAATCTACAACACGGAATATTTCAATGACGGTTAACCCTACAAAAAATGTAATGACATAAATTGTATGTTTTAAGGAGAGCTACATTTTCTGTGTATCTCTTATGGTTTGCCAGTTATACAAAAGTTATCCAGAATGAAGAGGTCTTCAGATGTCATTACCAGAAAATTCAGGATATACATTTTATTTGTCATATACATATCTGTAATTATATAATATATAATATTTTAATCAAAATCGTTACAGCCATTTATGAGAAAATAAAAATTTTCGAAAAATTTTCCATGTAAAGGGTAGTTTAGAGTGGGGGATTTTCTTGAAAATCTTAGGAGGTACTAAACTTAAATACCAGGTTTGGTGTTTAACGGACTTTTCGTCTTTGAATTCGTTTTTTCCAGACACACTAGCCTTTTTCTAAAAATATATTTTTTTGGTATCAGAGGGTCTGAAAATATATATTTTCCGTGAATTTTTGGATGGAATACAATACCTTTTCTATCTACGCTGTATATATGCATTAGAGAGAGTGAAAAGGTATGTATTGAATTTTCCAGAAATAGCCTCTGAAGACCTCTTCGTTCTGGATGACTTTTGCATACTTTTTGTAAAATTGGTAAATTGTAAGAGATAGAGAAACACCTACTACACAAAAAGTGTAGATCTTATTATTAGCACACAAATTATGTGAAATTTATGTTTTTGTGCAGTTAACCATTATTAGGATTTTTCCCCCGCTGGGAGACCTGGCCGGGGGTGCACTCAGCCTCGTAAGGTCCCTGGGGGGCCAATTGAGGAGCTACTTGATGGAGAAGTAGCGGCTCCAGGTCATGAAGACCGCATTAACTGGCCGGGGGGGACTCGAGGCGCTGACCACGTCTCACCCTCCAATACTGCACCCCATCCATGACGTCTGTAGTGGACCGAGATGGGGGACGCAGCGGCCGGGCGGTAGGCCAAGGTTCCCCGTGAGCTGTCGTGCCATGGAGTTATTATAACCATTATTAATATTTTAAATTTTCCAATACATACATTTTTCTCATTGGGTAAGTCGTTATTCGTTTCTTTCATTCTGGTAATGCAAAGTGAATGTAATTTCAAAGTAATCACATAGCAACCATTTATTAAAATATTTGAACCATCGCTTTAGGCTAGTGTATTCCCTTCTTTCTTGTAGCTACAAACAAGTAGTTAATAATACGATTTCTGCCAATGTATACCTGATTAGTATGAAGTACCTACTATTTACATAGGAGTAAAGCTTTTGTAATAATAATTTGTTACAGAAGAGGCATTGAAAGCGATGTAAGTGTAACATCAGATTTTAAAAAAAAAATAAAACTATCTAAAAACAGCAAGAAGCTTCACCACAGAATTAAAATGTTTTTTAACACACTAAAATTTAATAAAACTATCCTTAGCAGATTCTGAGAAGACGGGTAATTTATACCACCATTCACAGAAAAAAAAAATCAAATTAAAAGGTATAAGTTTTTTCTTCATACACACACACACACATATGTATGTACGTATGTATGTGTGTGTATATGTATGTATGTTTCTGTTAAATTAACTTTATTGGTCACTAGAACACTAGACTAATACAACACTTACACAAATAACTGAGTCACTGCGTTCACTCCACTTTCTTGGCAAGTGTCACTCACTAGATTGATCTTTAACTCACTTCACTCACACATCGGCACTTGTCGGCCCCTCCGCAGCCGGGCCCCTCCAGACTCCGTTTTGTCCATTTAGGAAGAGATTACTCTAGAGGTGGAATTTTCTAGGCGAGACATAAAGAAGGTGCGAGAAATCTTGCATGGAAACACACAAATTCCTTTGTTCGCCCGGCTATTGTGTCCTTTCGTTCTATTGTAAGAGCGGACCAGGCAGCTGTGGATTCGGTCGAAAGCGGGACTCAGCTTTCGTTACAAAATAAATAAATAAATATATAAGAAAACACATAATTATGACATATGGAAGCGCATATTTTACCATAGTGTGAATTTATAGAGCGAAACTTCCCTTCCAAAATGAACCTATTTATTTCCTTACTCCAAAAAGCATAGGAGCTATGTTTTTACTTTCTCTACCATATAGAAAGTAGGTAGAGAAGTTATTGTGCTCCACTCAAAAATCGATGTTGAGATTTTGCCGGAAATACGAGTTGTGACCTCTGAATACAAAGAAATAATGTTTAGAAAAAGGCCACTGTGTGCTTTTCTGTCTATGTGTCTCTGTGAACAGCATAACTCAAAAATAAAATATGATATAGTATCAAATTGAAAGTTGAAAAACTTGTGTTTATCTATTCGCTCACGTTTCCTTTAGCTCTCGCATAGAGGGAAGGTGGACTATGGGATAGGGCTTTTCATGTTTTGACTTTCTCTACACGTACTATGTACATTCCACCCAAAAAATTTGATACCGCGATTTCACCGGAAATAACTTTTTCTCCCTGAATAAAAAAAAAAAAAAAAAACTTTCTTAGAAAAAGGTGCGAGCATGTGTGTCTGTGGACAGCATAGCTCAAAAATGAAAAGACCGTTGAATATCAAACTTGGTATTTAAGTTTGGTATCTTCCAAGTATGTGACACGAAGATTTTCAAGAAAATCTCCCCACCCCCAACTACCCGTTACATGGAACTTTTCTCGAAAATTTTGATTTTCTTAAAATGGCTCTAACGATTTTGATTGAAATATCATATATTAAATATATTTACCTGACAAATAAAATGTATATCTTCAATTTTCTGGGAATAGCCTCTGAAGACATTTATTCTGGATGAATTATGTGGAATGTTGCATAACTGGTAAACCGTAAGAGATAAACAAGAACTTACCGCACAAAAATGTAGAACTTGTTAAAACACACAATTTATGTTATGTACATTTTTTTCGTGGAGTTGACCGTTTTCGTTTTTGAGATATTCCTTGTTATTGGTTTCAGCTTTAAAAAACTTATACTTTTCTCAAACGGGAATGTGTCAACTCCTGTCCATACAAACAAAGGAACATCAGTCACATAGCAACCAGCTTTTGGCTGTCACTTTAACCTATGGTACTCCCTTATTTCGCTTCTACTTACAAGGAAGCAAGTAATAAGACTATTTCTGCTAATTTTTTCTCACTTAGCATGAAGTAAATAGAAGCATAAGCTTTTTAACAATAATTTGTTGTAGAGATGTGGGGAAAGTAATGTGAATGGAACACATTAGATTTTTTAGTTAGAATTATATCATAAGTTTTCCTAAAGAAGAAAAAAGAATGAAAGTTGGGATAAAGAATATAAAACAAAAGAATTCTGTTCCTTCAGCTTACTCAAAGCATTTTGCTGAAGATTGCTTTGATAGGGAGAATTTGGGAGGTGTGTGGGTTAAAGCATATTCGGTTCCTACCGTTAGATGCATGCACATTTAACTCCTACGTTTTTTTTTTTTTTTTTTTTTCTTTCTAATTTTGGTATTGTTTCACTTATATTCCATACGTGATCCAGATTTGGTGCCTTTGTTATTCTGCCGTTAGAGCCGCTTTGTAGTTATTTGCTGGTGTGTTATACATGTAGTCGAATAGCGTAGCCCACGATGGAGGACGCTAAATCGCAAAGCGTAACCGAAGGATGTTTTTTATAAGTAGAGGAGTGGAGCAATTGCGGTCGAGGGCGGGAACGACGTCAGGGTGCAGCCGAGGGACCTGTGAAGCTGAATCCAAGAAGAAGTCGGCAGTTTAGTGGATTTCTGATCTGAACTGGTTAATATTTTCAACCCCATCAAATCCTGATCCCCTGTTTAAAGTTTTACCATTTTTAAAAATAATTCAGTTTGAGATATATTTCAAGGATAGCCATCGAAGTCATTTATTAAATAATGCAAGTATATCACTTCAAATTTGAAGTAAAAGGGTATAAGTTATGTTGGATGCAACTAGCATCCCCTTGCATGTTCTAACACTAATGTCAGTGTCACGTGGCATTGGACCATCAATAGTATAAGCAGTAAACACATGAACTGGAACGGCGTTATTGAGGACTGTACAAGTGGGTAAATGATTCCAACCTTAATTAAAATAATCGCTTTGGAAATAAATGCTATAACTTTACGGTTTTCTCTCTCTTCAAACCAGTATTACGTTTATACACATACTTATTGATATGACGCTTTAAAAGAACTTTTCTTCAGTCATTTTGCAATGAACTCCCATTAAAACTTGGAAATACTGCAAAAGTCACGTGGTTTCGGTCCGCCTCATGTGGTTCCCACTCAGTAACGTACTGCGTATTCCTGTTAACTCTCTCTCTCTCTCTTTCTGTCTTTCCATTCAATGCATTCTCCATTAAATGGTAATATTACAGGCTCTTCGTACAATGCATTACAATTTTATTTACAAAGTTGAGCCTCTTTAATGCTCTAAAAGTGGAGTTGCCTTATTTAGTACATTACAGATCACCTATACGTTAATTTCCACTTTTCCTAAAACTATTATACTGTTTACAGTCAGGTTAAGCTAATATACAATCATAAGAATGCATGAACTTGTTAGAGAGTTTAAAATGTTTGTTCAGTAACTGCTGATTTGTTGCGGGCCAAATGTCTCCTTTGCTTCGTATTGCTTATCTTAGTTTCGATCTTTGCATTCGTAAATTTCGGCATTTGTAAATCATGGTTGACAGTTTGTTGTTCCACTCCGCAGATGCAGGAAGTTAGTTATTACCTGTAACTCCTAAGAGGAGCATAGAGCATCGTTATGATGTTTCTGTGATCGGATTTGAAGTTCTAGTTCGTGAGTTCGCCGATAGCACTGTAGGACGAAATCACGAAATGGCGGAATTTTGACACGAAATGTCAGAATTTTGGCCAGGAACCTTCTTTTTTCAAGCTATAAGGTTCTTTTACGTGCAAATAAACATTACACGTGACGATCGGCTTTACTTACCTTCCGAATGAAGCCATACTAAAGATTTCTACGTCCGAAAAAATCCATCACCCTTCGCCATGTTTGAACTTCCAACTCTCCGGTTTTATAGGCTAGCTGGTAACCACTATACCACGGAGGGCGACAGGGTCAGCTATAATATGAAATCTGAGTAAATGGTGTTTCGTTTTGCCATGGCCGGATACATTAGCTACAAATTCTGGTGTTGTCGGTAGTTTTAGGTTTATCCTCACTTTAATTTGAGGGAAGAATGATTTGGTTATTGCTCCCTTGTTAGCTTTCTTTCTTATTATAACTCTATGTTGTCTATAAGTTTACAATGTAATATTTCAAAGTTGGCAAACCTGTGTTTGTGTAGCAAATGTTTCAGGAGGCCTTGCTATTTAAATGTTGGGAAACTTGTATTTGTCTAGCAAGAATGCAAGAATATATTTCGTATATGAACTTTTAGCACAGGAGATATAAATAGTTGTATTTCTTTTCTCATATTAAGATGGATACAAGGGATTCAATAAGTGCTTAGAAAATCTAAGAAATTACATTCATAGCATCGAAAAAAGTTTGTATTTAGTAACCGTCGCCTCTAACTAGATGGCAGTTAAAGTTTCAGCACGATTGAATCAGCAATCTTGTGCTTATTTAGAAAGATGGAAAAAAAATAATGAGTTTCGTGCGGTGATTTAACACTTCTATTTAAAAGTCTTAACACCGAAAGAGATAAAAGCCGAGTTGGATGAAGCTCATGGCACATCTGCTCCTGCGTTTGCAACAATTTACAATTGGATATATTAATTTAAACGTGGCCGTATATCCACAAATGATGAACATCGTTTCGAACGTCCAATAGAAGTGACTTCCTCCGAAATTATTGACAGAATCTAGGATATGGTTTTGTGTGATCGACGAATCAAAGTTCGTGAAATAGTAGAGGCTAGAGACATATCACAAGGTGCAAGGTTCTCAATTTTGCACTAAAAATTAGGTGTGTCAAAGGTCTCGGCAAGATGGGTGACGCTTTGCTCTCAATGGAGAATAAACACAATCGATACATAACAGTGGATAAAACATGGATACTCTACTACACTCCAGAAATAAAAGTATAGTCCAAACAGTGGGGGTTTAAAGGCGAATTGGCTCCGAAGAAGTGAAATCTGCAGACAAGTTGAGATGCACGTGGAATCATCTACATTGATTACTTGCAGAAAGAAAGAACGATAAATTGAGAGTATTTGCATCGTCATTACACCGGTTGAACGGAGAAATCAAGAAAAAACGCCCTCATCTGGCAAAGAAAAGATTCTCTTCCATTAAGACCATGCAAGGTGCACACCTGCGCAGTTTTGAGAGTGAACATTGTAGAATTAAGGTTGAAATTACTACAAAATCCACCATATTCACAGATTTGGCCCCCAGTGATCTTTTTAATTTCCAAACTTGAAAAAGTGGCTCGGCGGAAAACGATTCAGGTCTAACGAAGAGGTCATCTCCCAAACCTAGGCTTATTTTGAGGACCTAATTTTTGGAAGGCTTCAACCAGTTGGAGAAACGCTGGGAAAGTATATCCAGCTAAAAGCAGATTATGTTAAAATAAATAAATCCAAAGAATGTTGTTTTTCTAAAGACTTATTGAACGGCCCTTGTAAGTAGTTAGCCAACATAGTGGGCTTGTTAAAGGTAAAATAAAACGGAATCTGAAACAAGTGCTGGTCGCGATCAAGTTGCTGCTAGTCTACAGGCGGAATGTGGATTCTTGTATGCAGCAACTAACGCCTATGTGTGTCAATTGTCTTAAGACCCTTTCTTGAACTCAGTGAAGTCGTCTTTACTAAAAATAAAACAAACAAAACAAAACTGAGAACTACAAAAATTAAACCTCTCAAATTTTTAATAGAAGGGAAACGGAAATAAATTTTGCCAAACAGAAGATTCTCTTTTTCATTTATGTATATGAATGTCCTTGAAGCAGGTCTCGAAATCAGTTTGAAAAAATCTGATGTGTTTCATTCACATGACTTTCTCTACATTTCTGCATCAAATTATTCTTAAAAAGCTTATGCTTCTGTTTACTTCATGCTAATCTAGAAAAATTAGCAGAAATAGTCTTATTACTTGCTTCCTTGTAAGTAGAAGCGAAATAAGGGAGTGCCATAGGTTAAAGTGACAGACAAAAGCTGGTTGTTATGTCACTGAAGTTCCTTTGTTTGTATGGACAGAAGCTCACAAATTCTGTATGAGAAAAGTATATTTTTTAAAGCTGAAACCAAAAACAAGGAATATCTCAAAAACGGTCAACTCCACGAAAAAAAAAGTAACTAAAATGTGTGTTTTAAAGTGCTCTACATTTTTAGTGTGGTAAGTTTTTGTCTATCTCTTAGGTTTAGCAGTTATGCAAAATGTTATAAAATTCATCCAGAATAAGTCTTCAGAGGCTATACCCAGAAAATTCAAGATATACATTTTATTTGTCATATAAATATCTTTAATATAGGTATTTTAATCAAAATCGTTAGAGCCATTTTTGAGAAAATCAAAAAATTCAAAAAAGTTCCATGTAAAGGGTAGTTTGGGGTGGGGGGATTTTTTCTCAAAATCTTCGTGTCGCATCCCTGGAAGATACTAACCGACTTTTCGGTTTTTTAGTTATCGTGTTCACAGACACACGGACACATACACACTCACGGACCTTTTTCTGAAAATGCTTTTTTTTTTTGGATTCAGGGGACCCTAAAACATATATTTCCGGTGAAATTTCGCTATCGAATTTTTGGGTGGAGTGCAGTACTTTCTCTATACACTATGTACATAGTACGTGTAGAGGAAGTAAAAAGGAAAGTTTAGAAAACCTCACACAATAGAGAATTACATTTACTGCCTACACGTGTTATTGGCGAAAAGGAAGCAAACAGCTGGATGTTATCTATCTAATGCCACTTACTGTGTCTCGCAGGATCCCATGTATGCTAAAGACTTGAAAGAGCAAACTGAGGTCCACAAATGCCATGCTATTCAACTGATGACAGTACAGTTTGCACAATGTGGCGCCATTGCTAACATTTGTTTCATATATTGATTCAAGGTGCTTCCAGGCAGAACAACAGTGCAGGAGATTTTTGACGTCTTGATGCATTTGTAACTCGGCACAGCACAGAATAGTCTGGAAGAATTGTGTTGGAGTTCGCAACGATGATGCACGAGCACTAGCATAGTGACGTGGCTTCCCAATTCAGGCAAATTTGTTAATTATAGTGTTTATAGGGAAGTTTAAGTTGCCAAATATTGTCCAACTATAAGAAAATTGTGATGCCGAAACGGTAAGACTGTTAATTTCATATAATCAAAAGTAGCCAGTTCCAGAATATTTCCTGTCTCATGTGAAGAAATGGTAAGAGAGCACAAACATCATCTCTTCCATGGTGAAGTGAGGTGGCTCTTCAAAGGAAATTACCTTGCTCGTTTATATGAATTGAGACAATAAGTAAGGTTTTTGTCTGTGACAGAAAGTGTGAGTTGAGCGAGAGATTTGCAGACGAGAATTGACTGTGCAGACCAGCTTTCTTCATTGACATCATCCAGCGACTCAAGTTCTGCAAAGCAAAGACACAACGCCCTTCACAGTTCATGACAAAATAAAAGCTCTAAAAAGAAATTTCGATTTTTTACAAAAGAATTTGTAAATGGACCATTGATAATTAATTTTTCAATTCTTGGAAAATTGTGTACGATAAATTGAACTTCAGCTTCACGTTTCCGTGATCAACGACATCAAAGAACATTGTCTGGGTAACATTGTGGATCTGTGACCCATCTCAGCAGTGGAAGTCACCAGGGTGTCACACTATTTTTCATAGACAAAAAAAATGAAATTATTGAACTATTTTGTGATGAAATCCTCAAATTAACTTTCATGAAAACATCTTTTGCACTTATGGTTGCAGATTGAACAAATTCCCTTTAAGTTTATGATATCGTTTTCAACAGGATATCTTGCAGCGGTGTTTTCTGTGTTGTTGGCCCACGCTATGTGCGCCATATGCAGCGGTGTTTTTGTTGCGTTGTTGCTTTTACTTCCCAGGTTGGGAAGTCATATGAAGCGTGGATTTTGAATTTGTAGTTATTGCCGCACGTTGTGTGCTTAGGTGCAGCGTAAAACTTTCACTTCCAAACAACTCCTCTACTCTCACGTACCTGGTACTGAAGTTCCTCCGGGATGGGTTACCACGGCGTTGCGCAGTCTTGCATGAATCTTGACTCTCCCAGGCGTGGGTTTAGCTAGTGGGTAGAGTTGTAAGAGTGTTCTTGTAGATATTAAGAAAAATACTTGCAAACCTTTTACTGTTATTTATTATGAAGGAGATTTGAGATACAAGCACCTGGTTATACACTTTTATGCAGATGATTGATGCTCTCTAACACTGACTCACAAGAACTCTTAATTACACTGTTTTCGTTGAGTACATGGCACAATTTACTTTCACGTAATCACGAGCGACGTTACTTTACTTCACAGGCGAATTATTAGCAAACAGTCCGAAGTGGTCTCTCTCAGGCGAATTCCCCGTATACTAAAACTCCAACGTGACTTTCACAAAAGAAGCAACTTCTCACCCCTCTATCCAGTCTGGCGTCATGATTCTGAGTAACTTTCTAGTAAACAACTTGCTTCTTGGTCCCTATGCATACAACTTATTAAATATTAACTCTCGTTACACATATATATATATATAATTAATAGACTGATAGTTATTATTACTACGGGGCTAATTACCGGTCTCAGTCTACAAGAGAGCGGTTTCTGATCCCCGGTGTGTCTAAAACCCAAATACCACAACTTAGAGCCAGACCCCCCCCCCCTTGAGACTTTCATCTGGATGGTCACACATCATGTCAAGCCATGCAGGCTCACCACTTTCATGAACCATAGTATTAAGGGTGTGATCGAAACCACTCAGTCTCATAATAAAATGCAATAACTAAGAATAACAATATTGATGTCCATACATTATTCTTATTGTCCAAAACTTAATTCTGACAGGAACACTCAGGTTGCTTTGTTGAAATGAGCTAATTAATCCCTTCACGATATCATGTGTGATTGAAAGGCATGTCCTTTATAAATTAAACGCTATTTGAATAACAGTTTAACATATAGTCGTATTTTTACTTTCTCTATACGCACTTTGTACATAGTGTATAGAGAAGGTATTGCACTCCACCAAAAATTTCGATACCGAGATTTCACCGGAAATATATGTTTTAGGGTCTCCTGTATCCAAAAAAGGTATTTTCAGAAAAAGGTCCGTGTGTCAGTGTGTCTGTGAACACGATAACTCAAAAACGAAAAGTCGGTAAAATACCAAACTTGGTATTTAAGTTTAGTATCTTCCAGGGATGCGACACGAAGATTTTGAGAAAAATCCCCCCACCCCAAACTACCCTTTACATGGAACTTTTTTCGAAAAGTTTGATTTTCTAAAAAATGGCTCTAACGATTTTGATTAAAATATCCTATATTAAAGATATTTACCTGACTAATAAAATTTATATCTTGAATTTTCTGGGAATAGCCTCTGAAGACTACTTTATTCTGTGTCAATTTTACGGAATTTTGCATAACTGCTAAACAGTAAGAGATGGACAAAAACTTACCACACAACAAATGTAGAGCACTTTAAAAAACACAATTTATGTTATATACATTTTTTTCGCAGAGTTGATTGTTTTTTAGATATTCCTTGTTTTTGGTTTCAGCTTTAAAAAACATACTTTTCTCATACAGGAATTTGTGAACTTCTGTCCATACAAACAAAGGAACTTCAGTCACATGACAACCAGCTTTTGACTATCACTTTAACCTATGGTACTCCCTTATTCCGCTTCTACTTAGAAGGAAGCAAGTAATAAGACTATTTCTGCTAATTTTTTCTCGATTAGCATGAAGTAAACAGAAGCATACGGTTTTTAACAATAATTTGATGCAGAAATTTAGAGAAAGTCATGTGAATGGAACACATCAGATTTTTCCAACTTGTCATTTTAAAAAAAAAAATTATATTGAGGGGTATATTAAATTTTGGTCATGGCTGAGGGGAACAATCTTAAACAATTTTGAGAACTGGTGTATTCCCTTGTTTCCCTTGTACCTACAAGGAAGTAACTAAAAAGAAAATTGTCGGTTTATCTTGATTAACACGAAGTAGATAGAAGAATAAGTGGCCCATCTCTGCAGTGTAGGTGTAGCATGTCCTCCACAGAGGTCGCTTTAGTCGCCCTCCGTGATGTAATGGTTACCATATACCCAAGTCACGGGTTCAAACATTTTTTCGGGTGTAAAAAGCCTTAGCGTGGCTTCCTTCGGAAGGGAAGTAAAGCCGTTGGTCCCGTGTCGTAGATATACGGCACGTAAAATAACCTCAAGCCTCATAGAAAGACCTCTGAGCAAAATTAAGCGGTCTTTCACGCTCAATTTAGAATGGGACGCTGAGAACCACAGTAGTCAAAGAGCGTCCATAAATAACACGTCATATACATTTTTTTTTTTATAGAGGTCGCTTAGGGTGAGGTACCCAGATAAGGTTTTATTCGGGGTTTTCCCGTAACCTGAGAAGATGAATGTCGAGTAACTTTAAGCTCCATGGATCCCGAGATCATTTGAGTAACATTCGCCGATTTAATTCATCGGTTAAAGGAGTTAAACTTAAAATAATAACAAAAGAATACAGTTTTGTAAGAATAATTTTGTCTTAGTAATGTGAATGTACCACAACAAATTTTTTTTTTTTCTGAAAGGGGTGCTGAATACAGAATATAAAATGACGGGCGCAGCACCTTTTATAAAAAAATATATTTAAAATACAACTAGTGTGCCTAAAATGTTAAGATAGGAGGAAAATTAAAGAAAAACTTCCAGCTTAGGTTTAGGTAATTACCCCCCCCCCCCAAATCTTCCCCTAAGAATATGAGGCTGGGACAGATTCTTAGAACCTGATCCATAAAGCTACTCTGTTTCTTTCGCACTACAATCCCATCTTATGTATAAGACTGCTCCATCCTCTTCTTTCCAAAGTAGCCTGAAGCTGATGAACCCAGAGGTAGCAGTGTAATGGGTTTGCATCTTGCTGCAAATATTGGTGACCTTTGTAGCTGTTTCTGGGTCGCGGAGTACATGTGCACCAACACGGCTATGTATCGATCATCTCCTACGGCGCAACTCTAGGTCAGTGTCTGTCTGAGAGCTCCCCAAAACGCTAATGATCGTGTTCCTACACGGTGACGTTGCAAGCTGGCCCATCAGCCCCTCATAATGCAGTATTATGTAACCCCACTTATATTCAACTTTTACTTAACTAAGGTTAAAAATGTTAAATCCGCGTTTTGGTGAATTACCTGTTTCAGCTTATCGGCCATTTTCCACCGTTTACGAATCCAAATCGTAGTTTGCGAAATAAAAAATCTGATGTGTACCATTCGCATGACTTTCTCCATATCCCTGCAACAAACACTTCTTAAAAAGCTTATACTTCTATTTACTTTATGCTAATCAGAAAAAATTAGCAGAAATAGTCTTATTCCTCTCATCCTTGTAAGTAGAAGCGAAATAAGGGACAACCGTAGGTTAAAGTGATAGTCAAAAGCTGGTTACTATGTCAATGAAGTTCCTTTGTTCATATGGATAGGAGTTGACAAGTTCCAGTATGAGAAAAGTATACGTTTTTCATAGCAGAAACCAAAAATAAGGAATGTCACAAAAACGACGAACTCCGCGAAAAAAATGTATATAACATAAATTGTGTGTTTTAATGTGCTCTACATTTTTTCTGTAGTAAGTTTTTGTCCATCTCTTACGGTTTAGCAGTTATTCAAAATTTAGTAAAATTCATCCAGAATGAACTACTCTTCAGAGGCTATTCCCAGAAAATTCAAGATACACATTTCATTTGTCAGGTAAATATGTTTAATATCCGAAGTTTTAATCACAATCGTTAGAGCCATTTTTGAGAAAATCAAAATTTTCGAAAAAAGTTCCATATAAAGGGTAGTTGGGGGTGGGGGGATTTTTCTCAAAATCTTCGTGTCGCATCCCTGGAAGATACTAAACTTAAATACCAAGTTTGTTATTTTACCGACTTTCGTTTTTGAGTTATCGTGTTCACATACACACGGACACACACACACACATAGGGATAGAGAAGTATTGTATTCCACCCAAAAATTCGATACCGATATTTCACCGGAAATATATGTTTTACGGTCCCCTTAATCTAAAAAAAGCATTTTCACAAAAAGGTCCGTGTGTGTGTGTGTGTGTGTGTCCGTGTGTCTGTGAACACGATAACTCAGAAACGAAAAGTCGGTAAAATACCAAACTTGGTATTTAAGTTTAGTATCTTCCAGGGATGCGACACGAAGATTTTGAGAAAAATCCCCCCACCCCCAACTACCCTTTACATGGAACTTTTTTCGAAAATGTTGATTTTCTCAAAAATGGCTCTAACGATTTTGATTAAAATTTCGGATATTAAACATATTTACCTGACAAATGAAATGCATATCTTGAATTTTCTGGGAATAGCCTCTGAAGAGTAATTTATTCTGGATGAATTTTACTAAATTTTGAATAACTGCTAAACCGTAAGAGATGGACAAAGACTCCACAAAAAAATGTAGAGTACATTAAAACACAATTTATGTTATATCATTTTTTTCGTCGAGTTCGTCATTTTTGTGACATTCCTTATTTTTGGTTTCTGCTATGAAAAACGTATACTTTTCTCATACAGGAACTTGTCAACTCCTATCCATATAAACAAAGGAACTTCATTGACATAGCAACCAGCTTTTGACTATCACTTTAACCTACAGTTGTCCCTTATTTCGCTTCTACTTACAAGGAAGCGAGTAATAAGACTATTTCTGCTATCTTTTTCCGATTAGCATAAATTAAATAGAAGTATATGCTTTTTAAGAATTATTTGTTGCAGGGATATGGAGAAAGTCATGTAAATGGTACACATCAGATTTTTTCATACAGGAATTTGTCAACTCCTGTCCATACAAACAAAGGAACTTCATTGACATAGCAACCAGCTTTTGGCTTTCACTTTAACCTATAGTACTCCCTTATTTCGCTTCTACTTACAATAAAGCAAGAAATAAGACTATTTCTGCTAAATTTTCTCGATCAGCATGAAATAAATAAAAGATAAGCATATAACAATATAATTTACAGAGATATAGAGAAAGTCATGTGAATGGAACACATCAGATTTTTACTTTCTCTATTCGCACTTCATCCAAAAATTCGATACCGAGATTTCACCGGAAATATATGTTTTAGGGTCCCCTTTATCTAAATAAAGCATTTTCACAAAAAATGTTCGTGTGTGTGTGTGTGTCCGTGTGTCTGTGAACACGATAACTCAAAAACGAAAAGTCGGTAAAATACCAAACTTGGTATTTAAGTTTAATATCTTCCAGTAATGCGACACGAATATTTTGAGAAAAATCCCCCACCCCAAAATACCCTTTACATGGAACTTTTTTCGAAAATTTCAATTTTTTCAAAAATGGCTCTAACGATTTTGATTAAAATTTCGTATATTAAGGATATTTATCTGACAAATAAAAGGTATATCTTGCATTTTCTGGGAATAGCCTCTGAAGAGTAGTTTATTCTGGATGGGTTTTACTGAATTTTGAATAACTGCCAAACCGTAAGAGATGGACAAAAACTTACTACACAAAAAATGTAGAAATGTCTTGACAGAATAGAGATTGTGTTGAGAAATAGAGTAAGGTATTGTAACTTTGTAAATGAAATTCTGTGTTGATAAATTTCGTTATTGTTCAGTTATGCCAAATCGTCTGTCACCTTCTGGATGGCTCTCGTAATAATGTCTGAGCTTTTTTATACTTTTTTCCAGGGTAAGTTAATTTTGCAATAAGTGCTTAAAGTTTAAGACGTTGTATTAAATAGCACAGCTGTGAAGGTGTCGATATTCCCTTAACCCTGTTTCTCAAGGTTGGGGGGAAGATTTGCTCGGGGGAAGGCCGAGGTGAAGGAACGGGGCCATTTAAATCGCCATCATCATCTTGATTACCTCATCGGGGACAATACCAGGTTATCTTACCGCGGGGGGCACTATAACGTGTTAGTCATGCTTACAGCAATAGCGACCTAACTCCACCTTCTCATTGCGCACCAGTCACTTGCTAATATAAAACCATCGTTTACTATACATTTTTACTTTCTCTATACGCACTATGTACATAGTGTATAGAGAAGGTATTGCACTCCACCAAAAATTCGATACCGAATTTCACCGGAAATATATGTTTTGAGTCCCCCTGGATTTTTTCGGGTGTAAAAATCCTTAGCATGGCTTCCTTCGGAAGGGAAGTAAAGCCGTTGGTCCCGTGTCGTAGATTTACGGCACGTAAAAGAACCTCAAGCCTGATAAGAGAGGCCTCTGAGCAAAATTAAGCGGTCTTTCACGCCCAGTATAGAATGGGACGCTGAGAACCACAGCAGTTAAAGAGCGACCATAAATAACACGCCATTCCATTTTTTTGAGTCCCCCTGAATCCAAAAAAGCATTTTTACTTTCTCTATACGTACTATGTATCGTACATAGCGTATAGAGAAGGTATTGTATTCCACCCAAAAATTCGATAGCAAGGTTTCACCGGAAATACACGTTTTGGGTCCCCCTGAATAAAAAAAACATTTTTGGAAAAAGGTCCGTGTGTGTGCGTGGGTGTGTGTGTCTGTGTGTCTGTGGACAGCATAGCTCAAAAACGAAAAGACCGTTAAATACCAAACTTGGTATTTAAGTTTAGTATCTTCCAAGGATGCGACAAGAAGATTTGCAAGAATATCCCCACCCCAACTACCCTTTACATGAAACTTTTTTCGAAAATTTTGATTTTCTGAAAAATTGCTCTAACGATTTTGATTAAAATATCGTATATTAAAGATGTTTACCTGACAAATAATATGCATATCTTGAATTTTCTGGGAATAGCCTCTGAAGACTACTTTATTCTGGAGGAATTTTGCATAACTGCTAAACCGTAAGAAATAGACAAAAAATTACCACATAAAAATGTAGAGCACATTAAAACACACAATTTATGTAATATGATTTTTTTTTCGAGGAGTTGATCGTTTTTTAGATATTCCTTGTTTTTGGTTTCAGCTTTGAAAAACATACTTTTCTCATACAGGAATTTGTCAATTCGTGTCCATACAAACAAAGGAACTTCAGTCACATAGCAACCAGCTTTTGATTATCACTTTAACCTATGATACTCCCATATATCGCTTCTACTTACAAGGAAACAAGTAATAAGACTATTTCTGCTAATTTTTTCTCGATTAGCTTGATATAAATAGAAGAATAAGCTTATTAACAATAATTTGTTACACAGAAGTAGAGAAAGTAATGTGAATGGAACGCATCAGATTTTCACAAAAAGGTCCGTATGTGTGTGAATGTGTGCGTCTGTTTGTGTGTCTGTGGACAGCTTAGCTCAAAAACGAAAAGACCGTTGAATACCAAACTTGGTATTTAAGTTTGGTACCTTCCAAGGATGCGACACGAAGATTTCCAATAAAATCCTCCACCCCAACTACTCTTTACATGAAACTTTTTTCGAAAATTTTTATTTTCATTAAAATGGCTCTAACGATTTTGATTAAAATATCGTCTATTAAAGATATTTACCTGACAAATAAAATATATATCTTGAATTTTCTGGAAATAGTCTCTGAAGACTACTTTATTCTGGATGAGTTTTACGGAATTTTGTATAACTGCTAAACCGTAAGAAATGGACAAGAACTTACCACACAAAAATGTAGAACACATTAAAACATACAATTTATGTTATATACTTTTTTTTCGTGCAGTTGGTCTTTTTTGAGATATTCCTTGTTTTTGGTTTCAACTTTAAAAAACATACTTTTCTCATACAGGAATTTGTTAACTTGTGTCCACACAAACAAAGGAGCTACAGTCACATGGCAACCAGCTTTTGACTATCACTTTAACCTATAGTGCTCCCTTATTTCGCTTCTACTCACAAGGAAGCAAGTAATAAAACTATTTCTGCTATTTTTTTCTCAATTAACTTGAAGTAAATAGAAGCATACGCTTTTTAACAATAATTTCTTGCAGAGATGTAGAGAAAGTCATGTGAATGGAACGCAATGGATATTTCTTGTATAATTTAAGTCGCTTGAACTCACTGGTCATATCACGACGCCATAAGGACACAAACATTATATAATAAACTTACATTGTAAATGTACATTAATCAAACAACATTATATTTACTTAATGTATTTAGGTATATTTTCTTGAAATAATGGATAGCTAATGGCGTCTTGAGCTTCACAATCTCGTTTTGCTTTCGTGTGCCGTTGGCAAACTAGAATCATATAAGGAACAGTCTTGAAAAGTTACAGAAGTTACAAAATGGAGGAGGTCATGAGGAATGAGTAAGCATCATATCAGTTTTAAAACCAGTAATCTGCTTCACTCAATTCTTAACCAGCAAATAAAAGTAGAAATATTCAATTAGGTACCGAGATTTCACCGGGAATACATGTTTGAGGACCCCTGAAATCAAAAAGGCATTTTTAGAGAAAGGTCAACGTGTGTGTGTGTGTGTGTGTGATGTGTTCCATTCACATGACTTTCTGTACATCTCTGCAACAAATTATTGTTAAAAAGCTTATGCTTCTCTTCACTTCATGGTAATCAAGAACAAATTAGCAGAAACAGTCTTATTTCTTGCTTCCTTGTAAGTAAAAGCGAAATAAGGGAGTACCATAGGTTAAAGTGACAGTCAAAAGCTGGTTGCTATGTGACTGAAGTTTCTTTGTGATATGGACATGAGTTGACAAAGCAGATGTTATACTCTTTCACCGCTAAAGATCTGAGCCAAGATGTCACTGTCACTTTGAGGTCTTCATCGGTTGGGAAATCTTTTCCATCCAAAAATGTTCCATATAAAATGTAGTTTGGGGTGGGGATTTTCATAAAAATCTTCCCTTTAAGATACCAAACTTAAATACTAAGTTTAATACTTAACCGACTTTTCGTTTTTGAGTTAGGCTGTTCACACACACTTGCCCTCAAATATTCGATACCGAGATTTCACTGGAAATACCTGTTTTGAGACTCCCTGAATTAAAAAAAAAGCATTTTTAGAAAAATGGCTGTGTTTGTGTGTGTGTGTGTGCGCGCGCGTGTGTGTGTGTTGACGCATAGCTCAAAGTCCGTTAAATAGCAAACTTGATATTTAAGTTCAGTATCATCCAAGGATGCGACACGAAGATTTTTAAGAAAATCTACCCACCCCAAACTACCCTTTACATGGGAAAAATTTCGAAAATGTAGATTTTCCCAAAAATAAGTAATGATTTTGATTAATATCCTCTATATTTAAGATATTTACATCACAAATAAAATGTATATCTTGAATTTGCTGGGCATAGCAGCTGAAGACCTCTTTATTCCGGATGATTTTTATTGAACTTTGCACAACTGGTAAACTGTAAGAAATAGTCAAAAACTTGCAACATAAAAACTGTAGATCTCAATAAAACACACAATTTATGCCATATGCATTTTTTTTCGTGGAATTGGCCATTTTCGAGATATTCCTTGTTATTTATTTCAATTTTAAAATACTTAAACTTTTCTCATACTGGAACCTGTCAAAGTTTGGCCACGTAAAGAATCGATTTCATTCCCATAGCAAGCACATTTTAAAACATTTGACAGTCGGTTTAGCCTAGTGTATTCCCTTGTTTCCCTTCTACTTATAACGAACTAAGTTATAGTTTCTGCTAACGTTTTAGCATGAAATAGAAGAATAAGCTTATTACCAATAATTTGTTGCAGAGATGTAGAGAAAGTCATGTGAAGGCAGCACCTCAGATTACTTCAAAAACTTGTATTTCCTGTGATATCTCGGTATAGAGTTGTTGGGTGGAATGCAGTAACTTCTCTCGTTATATTGCATTGCACATTCTTACGTGGTGTAGAAAATAAAAAATGACGTGTTGAAAACTGGAGATGTATTTTATTGCGCACTGCAGTAATGAGGCATAGTGTTTCGAATTTGAATAAATCGCTGCTTATCCTGAAGAACATATTTGTACATTGAAAAACTTATTTCCACTTCAACTGATTTCTTAGATGCAAAGATGGAAGTGGTAACGTTTCCTAGCAAAAATCATCTACATGAACATAAAAGTTGGAATTAATACCTTTTCTGGTAGCGAGCCTTCATTTACAGAATATTTTTAATTTTCTTGCTTGACCTATGTTGACTAATTTTGCTGCACAATGTCCCTGATGTTGGATCCTTTGTATCTTCTCGAAAATTGCCTGCATCTCTCTTCTGTTTTCGTTTTTTACTTTCTCTACACGTGCTATGTACATAGTGTATAGAGAAAGTATTGTATTGCACCCAAAAAATACACACCGAGATTTCATCGGGAATAGATGTTTTAGAGTCCCCAGTATCCAAAAATAAACATTTTTAGAAAAACGTCCTGTGTGTCTGTGAACTCGATAACTCAAAAACGAAAAGTCGGTAAAATACCAAACTTGGTATATAAGCTTAGTATCTTCCAAAGATGCAAAACGAAGATTTTTAAGGAACCCCCCCACCACAAACTACCCTTTATATGGAACAATTGATTTTCTCAAAAGTGGCTGTAATATTTCGATTAAAATACAGTATATTAAAGATATTTACATGACAAATATAATGTATATCTTGAATTTTCTGGGATGAAGACCTCTTTATTCTGATGAATTTTGCTGGATTTTGCATAGCTAGTAAACTGTAAGCGATGGACAAAAACTTACTGCACAAAATATTAGATCTCGTTGACACACCCAATTTATGTGATATACATTTTTTCCATAGAGTTGACCATTTTTTTTAGATATTCCTTGTTATTGGTTTCTGCTTTAAAATACTTAAAACGTTTCACAAACGTGAACTTTTCAACTCCTGGCAATACAAATAATGGGTTTTTATTGACAAGGCAACCAGCTTTAAAAAGGTTTGGCTATCGTCTTAGCATAGTGTATTCCAATATTTTCCTTTCTAATTACAAGAAAGAATTTCTGCTAATGTTTATCAATTAGCATGAAGTAGATAGAAGAATAAACTTTTTAACAATAAGTTGTTACAGAGATGTAGAGAAAGTCACGTGAATGGAAATAAATCAGACTTTTTAATCCACGTTATGGATGTAGAATAGAGAAGTTATTACTAAACTGTGTCATGCTATTCAAGTCAGTATCAGCCAGCAAGTCCTGACATATAAATTACTATTGCTACATCACTTTTTCTGTCAAAAATATCAATTGCTAATTTCACTACATCGAAATTGTCAGAATAATGTTAAAAGGGACCAAAATCAGAATGATGCAGCAATAGGTAGCATAGCATGAGGGATTACTTCATAGTTTTGTATTGCGTTGTCTGTGACGTTAAAGAAGTCAAACCAACGGCCAAAGAGGGGGAAAATCAGTTGTGTTTTATTCACACGATTTTCTCTAGCTATTTTACAACAAATTATCCAGAGATTATTCGTCTATTGTATGCTAATCGAGATAAACATTAGCAGGGAAGGTTTTATTATTTAGTTAATTCTAAGTCGAAGGGAAATATGGGAATACACTAAGCTAAAGCGATAGTAAAATCTTTTAAAAGCCGGTCGCTGTGTAATGTAACTGAAATTATATTCTCTTTTCATGACTAGAATGATGTGTTCCATTCACCTGACCTTCTCTACGTCGCTGTAACAAATTATTGTTAAAAAGCATATTCTTCTATCTACTTTATGATAAGCATTATCAGAAATTGTCTTAATTACTTGGTTCCTTGTAAGTAGAAGGAAAAGAAGAGACTACACTGGGCTAAAATGATAATCAAATCTTTTAAAAACTAGTTGCAATGCGGTTGAAATCCGTTTCTATACAGCAGTTTACAACTTCCCGTGTGAGAAAAGTTTAATATTTTGAATGTGAAACAAATAACAAGGAATATCCCAGAATTGGTCAATTCCACGAAAAAAAATCTGATGTGCTCCATTCTCTGTAAATTATTATTGCTAATAAGCTTATCTTTTATGTATTTCATGCTAATCGAGAAAAAATAGCAAAAATAGTACTATTTCTTGCTTTATTGTAAGTAGAAGCGAAATAAGGGAGTACCATAGGTTAAAGTGAAAGCCAAAAGCTGGTTGCTATGTGACTGATGTTCCTTTGTTTGTATGGACAGGAGTTGACAAATTCCTGTATGAGAAAAGTATGTTTTTCAAAGCTGAAACCAAGAAAAAGACATATCTCAAAAACGACCAACTCCACGAAAAAAATGTATTTAACAAAAATTGTGTGTTTTAATGTGCTCTACATTTTTTGTGGGTTAAGTTTTTGTCTATCTCTTACGGTTTGGTAGTTACGATAAATTCATCCTGAATAAAGTAGTCTTCAGAGGCTATTCCCAGAAAATTCAAAATATACATTTTATTTGTCAGGTAAATAACTTTAATATACGATATTTTAATCAAAATCGTTAGAGCCATTTTTTAGAAAATCAAAATTTTCGAAAAAAGTTCCATGTAAAGAGTAGCTTGGGTGGGGGGATTTTTCTCAAAATCTTCGTGTCGCATCCCTGGAAGATACTAAACTTAAAAACCAAGTTTGGTATTTTACCGACTTTTCGTTTTTGAGTTATCGTGTTCACAGACACACGGACACACGGACACACACATGGACCTTTTTCTGAAAATACTTTTTTGGATACAGGGGACTCTAAAACATATATTTCCGGTGAAATTTCGGTATCGAATTTTTGGTGGAGTGCAATACATTCTCTATACACTATGTACATAGTGAGTATAGAGAAAGTAAAAAGGCATAAATGGTGTGTTTTAACGTGATCTACATTTTTGTGTTGTAAGTTTTTGTCTATCGCTTACAGTTTACCAGTTACGCAAAATTCTTTCAGAATAAAGAGGTCTTTAGAAGATATTCCCAGAAAACTCAAGATATACATTTTGTTTGCTATATAAACATCTTGAATGTACGGCATTTTAATCAAAATCGTTAGAGCCATTTTTTAGAAAACTGAAATGTTGAAATTTTCTACATATAAAGAGTAGTTTAGGGTGGGGCGTTTTTCTCAAAATCTACGTTTCGCATCCCTGAAAGATACTAAACTTAATAGCAAGTATGTTATTTTACAGACTTTTCGTTTTTGAGTTATCGTGTTCACAGACATACGGACACACACGGACCTTTTTCTAAAAATGTTTTTTTTTGGACATAGGGTACCCTAAAACGTATATTTCCGGTGAAATCTCTGTAATCGAATTTTTGGGTGGAATACAATACCTTCTCTATACATTAGAGTACATAGTAGGTGCAGAGAAAGTAAAAGTAGAACAAAAGAATACACTCTACTAAAAGATGATTAGTAGACAATAGAGTGCCGAACATGAAAACATTTTGTTCATCTTGGGGCAAAACGTATTTATATCCCACCTGGCACTTTCTGCGATGTCTTAGAAAAAAATATGATAGGTTCCATTCACATAACATCTCTGCAACAAATTACTGTTAAAACGCTCATGCTTCTATTTATTTCATGCTAATTGAGAAAAAATTAGCAGAAATAGTCTTATTACTTGCTTCCTTGTAAGTAGAAGCGAAATAAGGGAGTACCATAGGTTAAAGTGAAAGCCAAAAGCTGGTTGCTATGTGACTCAAGTTCCTTTGTTGGTATGGACACGAGTTGACAAATTCCTGTATGAGAAAAGTATAAGTCTCTAAAGCCGAAACCAATAACAAGGAATATCTATAAAAAAAAAAAAAAAAAAAAATCAACTGCACGAAAAAAAGTTTATATAACATAAATTGCGTGTTTTAATGCGCCCCAAATTTTTTGTATGGTAACTTTTTTGCATCTCTTACGAGTACTTATGCAAAATTCCGTAAAATTCATCTCGAATAAAGTACTCTTCAGAGGCTATTCTATGAAAATTCAAGTTGTACATATTATTTGTCAGGTAAATATCTTTAATATATGATATTTTAATCAAAATCGTTAGAGCCATTTTTGAGAAATCAACATTTTCGAAAAAAGTTCCATGTAAAGGATAGTTTGGAGTGAGGAGATTTTCTTGAAAACCTTCGTGTCATATTCCTGGAAGTTACTAAGCTTAAATACCAAGCTTGGTATTGAAAGGTCTTTTCGTTTTTGAGTTATGCTGTCCACAAACACACACACACGTACACACGGACCTTTTTCCAAAAATGATTTTTTTTTTGATTCAGGGGCACCCAATATATGTATTTAAAATGTAATCTCGGTATCGAATTTTTGGGTGCAATGCAATACCTTCTCTATACACTATGTACATAGTACGTGTAGAGAAAGTAAAAATGGCATTACACCAACCTCTGAGGTTTACTATGACCATTTTCCCCTTCATTACTGCTTTAATGTACCTATACTTAATTGAACGTGACCTGCGCATTAGAGTTTCGAAGAAGCAATAACTTTGAGTTTATAGCTCCGTATGTCGGAATTAAAACAGTCATAAATATTTCAAAGTGCACCGCGGAAAATGTGCAATAAACCTCCATCTTGACGTAGGAATGTGCGCGACCATGTCCTGGTTGTTCTTGTTGATCTCCTTGCATGCTACTGTCCATGACCTCTCTCAAAGCATGGCCTAAGCTTTTTGAGAGCCACGCGATCGATGCCGGTCTGATTCGTCATCATGCAGTCAGAACCGTGCAAGAAGGGACCATAGATAACGTAGAGGTGTTGCATCAGTCAAGTGCTCAAAACTACAGGACAGAAATGCTACCGTTTTGCTGAAGCAAGTGCCGCCATCTTGTGGTACTACACACTACCACGCAACATCTGTCAAATTAATGGTTGTTCCAAGTTTTTCAAGTAAAAAAACATAACAAAGGACAATGGAAGGGAAGAGATCTCTAGGGGAAGGAATATTTAATACAATCACATTTTTTGGCCTGTCAGAAGTTTTTTTTTAGGTTAACGTCCTTTAACCTGGTTGGTCATATCGGACGATGAATGAAACTGGTGAAATGGTGCCCAAATGATCTCCGGGTCCATGGAGCTTAAAGTTACTCGACATTCGTCTTCTCAGGATAAGGGAAAACGCCGAAAAAAAACCTTACCCGGGCAACTCACCCTAAGCGAGATTCGAAAACACGACCTTTTGAAGTTATTATTGATAAATTGGTATTATTGCAGTAAACATCGCGGCAAGGTCATAACTTAATTTTGTTCTAAAACTACTGTAAATGTAACAAAAGACTATCATATATTGCCGCTTTGGTTTAAAGCTTTATCAGAATGTGCGACATTAATCAAGAATTCCGGTCGAGGAATATTGTGATAATTATCATTGCGTTCCGAGTCCGAGGAACACTCCCTCTATTCTCACGGTTCTGGTATCACAAGTACACAATTTGATAGTAATTATTTCTCGTGATAGCTGCTAAATGGGCGAATTAGCAGGAGGTTTCTTATAAACCACAGTAGGTTGCCAATTTTGTCTGCGAATTGCCTTTATTCAAGTTTTTCAACGGTCTTTCCGAGTTGTAAATCTAAAATCTAACAAACAATACAGAATCGTTCTGTTAATGTATAGCATATTTCACTAAGTATACCACCAAAAAATAATTTAAATAAGTACACTAACCTATGTATTGAAACACATTTCCCTTACCTTGTTTTTGCTTCTGCTATTCGAGAAACTACAACCAAACATCACACAAGTATTGACCATTATACTGGTTTAAAACTTACAGTCTAAATTTATTGCTTAATTGAACGTTTAACACCACAAAGTCTTATTTTTGTGTGCACAATTAGCCCACACATGGCGTGCTCCTATTAAACTATGGCAGCTGCACGATAATCCTCGTTCACCAACCACAATACATAAGGATGCATCTCCGATCTAATCTCTGTGATCTGTACTACCTGCTTGCTGTATCTCGTATTACGTAGAGCTGTCGCAAGAATTGACAATAAAACAGGTTCCTGGGTATCGCCAATTTTCGCCGATGAGGCGCACATCTGTACTGGTCGCGTGCCAGTTCTTGACGAATTATATTTTTTTAAATGAGAGGTTGGATGCGAGTCACTTTACTGGAGCATTAGTACTCAGAAACAGGAACGGCAGTCAGATATTGTATATGTTATTCTCATGTTTTTGTGCTGCAGTTCTAGAGTTGCTACAAAGCAAATATCACACTTCCAGGGATGTCAGTCACATATTCACTCTCAACCTTGGTTACTGCTTACACCTAACATCTGTCCCTCATCTTCTGAATTGCTGTCATTTTCATTAATAACTCGACTGCAATAAATGAAATTTATTGATAATCCTATTGATGATACAACATTTCATGAAGTATAGGCATCTGGATAGTCTGAAAGGCAATTTTATTAATTGCTTCTTGTGTATCAGAGTATATTAAAATAAATCATAGATTTTGTTTATCTCGAATTTAAAATATTTAATTTCTCTCCATAAAACACTTTGCAGTCAACCGTACGCTGTATATTCTCGAAACGTAATCATAAGGAAACAGAGCTGTTTGTTATTGTAACATCAACTATTTGCTGACCTGTTTATCAGGGGTAGGCTAGCTCACTGTATCTTCGCTAAAGGTTATTCGTCTAGAAGGAACGAGCAGCCCATACCATACACTTGTGGCAGACAGCTACAATGACGATCTAGTCTTAGCCACGTATTTCAAATAATGTTTATATATAGACTAGATTTTTAGAATGACAGAAAGGCACTCAGGCCCCCTCCCCCTGTTTTTGAAAGCCAGAAATGTTAAATATTCTCTGCAAAGATAAGCCACACTATAATTCGATGTGATTTGAATTTCAAACAATTGAAATTTCATTCTGTATAAAGGCATTTGAGCCAGGACATTGAACAAATATGGCATTAACATACCCGTTTTGAGAACGTCCAATGAAAGACGACCACTATAAATGTTAGTAATTTCTTTTCAGATGATCAAATTTTGAGCTGTTCAATATCCTAAAACTATCTTGAAATACACAAAATTCTTTGCCAAAGAAATGCTCATACTTTTCGATCCCAACACATTCTCTGCTAAAGCGTTTGGTTTTGTCACAGAGACCAGTTTCCTTATTCTGCAAACACAAGCCAACGTTACAATCAAAAGTATTACACTAAGATGTTGTTTTACGTTGTGATAATTCAACCCGATTTTACTGGCTCTAACGGACTGTTCGTTACAAAAAAGTTGTTCTTTTCTGCTTAGAAGAAAACTGCTCTGGACTTTTATGATAGATTGTATAAGCTTGAGCAACAGAAACTTCAGAATTGCAAGTATTGCACTGCGCCTTGAAACTATTATATTTCACAGGTGATAATCATGAATCCCTACTTTTTACAGAGAAGGTATTATATTGCATACAAATATTCGATACCGAGATTTCACCCCCTGAGTTAAAAAAAAAAAAAATGTTTAGAAAAATGTCCGTGTGTGTGGGCAGCATAGCTCAAAAACGAAAAGTCGTTAAATACCAAACTTCATATTTAAGTTCTGTATCTACTAAGGATGCGACGGGAAGATTTTCAGGAAACCCCCAACTCCAACTGCCCTTTACATGGAAAACATAACTCTAACGATTTTGATTAAAAACCGTTTGTTTAAGATAGTTTTATGACAAACGAAATCTATATCTTGAATTTTCTGGTAATAGCCTCTGGAGACCTCTTCATTCTGGATGTCTTTTGTATAACTGACAAACTGTAAGAGATATACAAAAACTTACCACACAAAAATATAGATCTCACTATAACACACAATTTATGTCATATATACATATATGTATTGTAGAGTTAAACGTTTCCGAGATATTCCGAATTATTGGTTTCAGTTTTAGCCTCTTAAACTTTTCTAAAACCGGAAGACATCTTTCTTCTCGTTTGTTTACTCCTGTCAAGCAAAGAGATTGGGTTTTCAATTGTTTCACATAACGACCGGCTTTTAAAGGACGAGACTATCGCTTTAGGCTTTGTATTTTCTTATTTCCCTTCTGCTTACAAGGAAGCTAGTAATAGCACTAATTTTGCCTATGTTTATCTTGATTAGCATGGTATAGATAACAATATTAATTTTTAACGAGAGAATATCATGTGAATGGAACACATTATATTCTTTCCCTTCTACTTACAAGGGACCAAGCAATAAGGACTATTTCTGCTAATGTTTATATCTCGATTAGCACGAAGTAAATAGAAGAATAAGCTTTTTAACAACATTTTGTTACGGAGATGTAGAGAAAGTCATATGAATAGAACACATAAGATTTTTACTTTTTCTACACTTACTATGTATATTAGTATATAGAGAAGGTACTGTATTCCACTCAAAAATTCGATATCGATATTTCGCCGGAAATACATGTTTTGGGTCCCCCTGAATCCAAAAAAAACAAAACATTTTTGGTAAAAAGGCCCGTGTGTGTGCATGTGTATGTGTGTGTGTATCGACAGCATAGCTCAAAAACGAAAGTTTAGTATTTAAATTTAGTACCTTCCAATAATACGACACGAAGATTTTCAAGAAAATCTCCCCACCACCAACTACCCTTTACATAGAACTTTTTACGAAAACTTGGATTTTCTCAAAAATGACTCTAACGGTTTTGATTAAAATGTCGTATATTAAAGATATTTACCTCACAAATAAAATGTATATCTTGAATTTTCTGGGAATAGCCTCTGAAGGCTACTTTGTTCTGGATGAATTTTACGGAATTTCTCGTAATTGCTAAACCGTAAAAGATAGACAAAAACTTTAAAGAAAAAAAATAGAGCATATTAAAACACACAATTTATGTTATATACATTTTTTTTTCGTGAAGTTGATCGTTTTTGAGATATTCCTTGTTTTTAGTTTCAGCTTTGAAAAACTTGTACTTTTCTCATACAGGAATTTGTCAACTCTGTCCATACAAACAAAGGAACTTCAGTCACATAGCAACCAGCTTTTGGCTTTCACTTTAACCTATGGTACTCCCTTATTTCGCTCCTACTTCCAAGGAAACAACTAATAAGACTATTTCTGCTAATTTGTCTCAATTAGCATAAAGTAGATGGAAGCTTAGGCTTTTGCAGAGATGTAGAGAAAGTCATGTGAATGCAGCGATCGTGGAATACTGCTTTATCAAGATTTGAAGAATGCAGCCGAGTGTGGCATGTTCTATTCTTGTGCAGTGGGTGATTCACGCTGGGGATAATTACCCTCTGCTCTGTTTCCTATCCGGACCTTCAGCACGCCAAGTGTAACAGCGCCGCGATATCATCCTGTATCTATTTCTGTATAAGCACAAAGTAAAGTATTACCTCCCTATCCAAATACGAGGTCAGAAACAGTCTATAAGAACAACTTTTTACTTTCTCTTTAGTGTATAGAGAAGGTATTGTATTGCATCCAAAAATTCAACACCGAGATTTCACCGGAAATACATGTTTTGACACGCTCTGAATAAAAAAAAATTGATGTTTTCCATTCACATGACTTTCTCTACATCTCTACAACAAATTATTGTTAAAAATCTCATGCTTCTATTTACTTCATGCTAACCGAGAAAAATTAGTACAAATAGTCTTATTACTTGCTTCCTTGTAAGCAGAAGCGAAATAACGGAGTACCATAGGTTAAAGTGAAGTCAAAAGCTGGTTGCTATGTGACTGAAGTTACTTTGTTTGTATGGACAGGAGTTGGCAAATTCCTGTATGAGAAAAATATGTTTTTTAAAGCTGAAACCAAAAACAAGGAATATCGAAAAAACGATCAACTCCACGAAAAAATGTATATAGCATAAATGGTGTGTTTTAACGTGCTCTACATTTTTTGTGTGGTAAGTTTTTGTTTATTTCTTACGGTTTAGCAGTTATGCAAAATTCCTCCAGAATAAAGTAGTCTTCAGATGCTATTCCCAGAAAATTCAAGATATATATATATATATATATATATATATTATTTGTCAGGTAAATATATTTAATATACGATATTTTAATCAAAATCGTTAGAGCCATTTTTTAGAAAATCAAAATTTTCTAACATTTTTCCATGTGAAGGGTAGTTTGGGTTGGGGGAGGATTTTCTTGAAAACCTTCGTATGCATCCTTGCAGGATACTGAACTTAAATACCACGTTTGGTATTTAACTGTCTTTCAGTTTTTTACCTATGCTGCCTGCAGACACACACACGGACATTTTTCTAAAAATGCTTTCTTTGTATTCGGGGTGTCTTAAAACATGTATTTCCGGTGAAATCTCGGTATCCAATTTTTGGGTGGAATGCAATACCTTCTCATAGCAATACTAGGTACATGGTACGTGTAGAGCACGTAAAATGTGATTGGTCAATAAGAAACCGATAAATGTAATCTGGTTCTCGTTACTGGGTTATTGTGAATCAGAATGTTAAATGCTGCCTGGTCTCCCGTTCTTGGTCTCGTTCTGGCTAACTTTGTATTGTGAACCAATATACGCCTTAAGTATTCACATTGAAACACATAATACGTTATGAAACGCAAGAGTTTGCAAACTGCAAACTTTATGCTTGTGTTGCGTGCATAGAGAAAGAGCTCTGCATTCTTTCTTTCATGTACTGCCTGCTGTTTGACAATAGACTATCGCAATACGAGATTATACAGCACCCATACAAACACTTCTATTTGGCCGTGCCGCGCCATCTCTTATTTCATTCAAGAGGTTACGGCAGTTTACTTTGATGTACCCAACATCTGCATATCTTTATTTAAAGAGATAATCCACAATTTATTAAATGTACAACTTTATCACTTTTTGCAATCTCCATGCTTGCACTATTTTCAATACTTTTGGTTCAACTATTATTGTGATTGTGACGTCACTGCCGCGAGCGTCAGTTGTTAATTTTTACTTTCTCTACACGTACTATGTAAGTACATAGTGTATAGAGAAGGTATTAGGTACATTCCACCCAAAAATTCAATACTGAGATTTCACGGAAATACATGTTTTAGAGTATATTGTATAAAAAACATCCGCGTGTGTGGGAGTGTAAACGAAAAATCAGTATTTAGATGCGCTGTCTTTCAAGGATGCGACACGAAGATTTTGAGAAAAATACCCCTCCTCAAATTATCTTTTACATGGACAATACTTCGAAAATTTTGATTTTCTCAAGATAGTCTAAAGGTGTTAATTAAATTACCGCATATTTACATAGCAAATGGAATGAACATTTTTGCATTTTCTGGGAAAAGACCTCGTCGTACTTTTGCATAACTGGTACACTGTAAAATATAGACAAAACTTACTGCACAAAAAATTAATATATCGTTAAAACAAACAATTTATGTCATTCGTTGATTTGACATTTCTGAGTTTTAAAACTGACAATTTTTCTCATATGGGAATTTGTAAACTCTTGGTCATACATGAAACTCAACTATCTTTTAAAAGATTTGACTGTCGCTTTTCCATAGGGTACTCCCTTATTACCTTCTATTTACAAGAAGGCAAGTAATAAGACCATTTCTGCTAATCGATTAGTATTAAGTAGATAGAAGAATAAGCTTTTCAATAATAACTTGTTACAGAGTTGTAGAGAAAGTCATGTGATAGAAACACATCAGATTTTTATGTAGTACATTTTTGTATACATATCGCTTACAAATTTACTTTTTAGATTTATAAAATCCCTTTGGAATGTAGATGACATCACCGCCTATTCGCAGAAAATTCAAGATATAACTGTTTATTTATGGTGAATATATCTTTTATATGTGGTATTTTTATCAAAATCATCACATCATTTTAGACAATAAAAAAAATCTTAACATTTCTCCATGTAAAGACCAGTTTGCGATGGGGAATTTTCTTGAGCATTTTCGTGTTGCACCTTTGGAAGATATTGAAGTTGAATACCAAGTTTGGAACATGCTCGTCTTTTCGTTTTAGAGTTATGCTGCTTACTGGACTTACAGAGAGATATAAACACAGGACAACTTTTTCCTAAAAATCTTTTGTTTATTCAGTGGTCATCAAAACACAAATTTCTGGTGAAATCTCGGTATCAAAACCTCGTATGGAATGTAATAGTATTCTTGTGCCTTCTGTGCACATGGTAGAGAAAGTAAAAATGAATTGACCATGAAATATATCTACATTTGTACACCGCACTAAACAAATTATCTGTTCCTCCCAATAATAATAATAATAATAATAATAATAATGATCATTCACCAAATTATTACTTTCTCTAGCACATATGTATATACAGTGCACTGCTAGAAAAGGTATTCGAGATTTAATCGGAAATACTCGTATATATTTTGAGGTTCACTGAGTCCAAAAAATGAAAAGCATTTTTAGAAAAAACTCCGTGTGTGTGCGCCTGTGAATAACATAGCTCAAAAAAGAAAAGACCGTTAAATACAAAACTTTGTATCTGCCAAGGACGCGACACGAAGATTTTCAAGAAAATCCCATAACAAACTACCCTTTATGGAAACATTTTTGAAAATTTTGTTTTTCTCAAAAATGGCTCTAACGATTTTGAATAAAGTAGTGTGTATTAAAGATATTTACATCACAAATAAAATGTATATCTTGAATTTTCTGGGAATAGCCTCTTAAGATGTCTTTATTTTGGTTGAGTTTTGGAAAAATTAGTATAACAGTTAAACCGTAAGAGATAGATCAAAATTTACGACATAAAAATGTAGATCTCGTTAAAAGACGTCGTATACGCTTTTTCTTGTAGAGTTCACCATTTTTTAGATGTTCCTTGTTATTGGTCTCAATTTTAAACTACCTAACTTTTATCAAATGGGACCATGAACGTCAGCTTTTAAAAGAATTGACTGTCGCTTTAGCATAATGGCCATTTACTTACAATAAAGCAAGTAATGAGACCAATTCTGATAATGTTTATCTCGATTAGTATGAAGTAGAGAGAAGAATAATCTTTTATAAGAATAGTTTGTATAGTTTTCTCCAAAACATTATGGCCTTCAAACAGGACCGTTTGGGCAATAGCCATTAGCAAACAAAAGACAACCCTGTACTAGGGGCGAGAGGCAACGCATTAAAATCTCTGTTTCCAGGAGACTCTGAAAACTCTACTTTCAAGTTGAGATTCGTGCCTCAGTTAAGGGGCCAGTAAGTGGAAGACTTGCCAACTGCGAGGGTTGGTATCTAACCACAAACCACCTAAACCCAAAGTTTAAAGTCATGCCGCCTTTGGCAGAGGGTGATCACGTTCTGACAAATCTGATGTGTTACACTCACATGCCTTTCTCTAGCTACTCTACAAACAAACTTCTTACGAAAATTAATTCTTCTTTCAACGCCATGCTAATCGAGATAAACATTAGCAGAATTTTATTACTTAGTTCCTTACAAGTAGAATGGAACTAAAGGAATGCACTATGCTAAAGTGTTAGTCAAATGTTTTAAAAGGCTGTCGTTATGCGATTGTCATTGCAAATCGCTTCTTTGCTTGACCAGGAGTAGAACAAAAGAAAAACGGACACTTCCGTCTGAGAAAAGTACAAGGACTTTACAATTGAAACTAATAACAAGGAATAGCTCGAAAACGCTAAGCTCCACGAAGAAAATGTATATGACACAGCTTGTGTATTTTAACAAGATCTACATTTTTTGTAGCGTAAGTTTTTGTCTATCTCTTACGGTTCGCTACTTAAACCAAATTAAGCAAAATTCATCCAGAATAAATAGGCCTTAAGAAGCTATTCCCAGAAAATTCAAGATATACATTTTATTTGTAATAGAAATGATTTTAATAGTGGGATTTTAATCAAAATCCTTAGAGCCATTTTTAAGAAAAACAAAATTTTCGAAAATTTTTCCATGTAAAGAGTAGTTAGGGGTGGGGGATTTTCTTGAAAATCTTCGTGTTGCATCTTCGGAAGAGATCAAACTTAAATACCAAGTTTGGTATTTAACTGTCTTTTCGTTTTTCAGGTATGCCGTCCACAGACACACACACACACACAGACAGACAGACAAACACACACAAACATACGGACCTGTTTCTGAAAATGCTTTTTTTGGATTCAGGGGGTCCTAAAACATGTATTTCTGGTGAAAACTCGACATCGAATTTTTGGGTGGAATACAATACTTCTCTACCCCTATATGTACATTGTGCATACGGGGCTAGAGAAAGTAAAAATACTGTATATTGTGGAGCCTGTAGAGAAAGTTATCTGAATGGAACACATCAGAGTTTTACTTTCTCTACACGTACTATGTACACAGTGTATACAGAAGGTGTTGTATTGTACCCAAAAATTCGATACCGAGATTTCACCGGAATTACATGTTTTGGGTACCCCTGAATCCAAAAAAAAAGCATTTTCAGAAAAAGGTCCGTGTGTATGCGTGTGCATGTGTGTGTGTGTGCCTGTGGACAGCATTGCTCAAAAACGAAAAGACCGTTGAATATCAAACTTGGTATTTAAGTTTGGTATCTTCCAAGGATGCGACACGAAGATTTTCAAGAAAATCCCTCCACCCCAACAACCGTTTACATGGAACTTTTTTCGAAAAGTTTGATTTTCTTAAAAATGGCTCTAACGATTTTGATTAAAATATTGTATATTAAAGATATTTTCCTGACAAATAAAATGTATATCTTGAATTTTTTGAGAATAGCCTTTGAAGACTACTTTATATGGAGGAATTTTACAGACTGTTACATAACTGCTAAACTGTAAGAGATGGACGAAAACTTACCACATAAAAATGTAGAGCACTTTAAAACTCACAATTTATGGTACATACATTTTTTTCGTGGAGTTGATCGTTTTTGAGATATTCCTTGTTTTTGGTTTCAGCTTGTAAAAACTTACACTTTTCTCATACAGGAATTTGTAAACTCGTGTCCATACAAACAAAGAAACTTCAGTCACATAGCAACCAGCTTTTGACTATCACTTTAACGTATGGTACTCCTTTATTTCGCTTCTACTTACAAGGAAGCAAGTAATAAGACTATTTCTGCTAATGTTTTCTCGATTAGCATGGAGCAAATGGAAGCATTAGCTTTTTAACAAAAATTTGTTGCAGAGATGTAGAGAAATTCATGTGAATGGAACGCATCAGATTTTGTTTGTTAATATGTTGCTTTCAATATAATGAGGGGTAATTAAAAAAAACATTTATTATAGCAGGTAACGTAACGAGGATAGAAGAACCATCCTATATATGAGTAGTACAATATTTTTCTTTCTTTAGCCTCCTCGTATGCAGCTTGCACCTCCGCTTACAGGCCTTACCGTCCAGCGACTGTTGAAGAGCAGAGGTTCTGGATCAGAGAGAAGCCAGGATGGGTGATGAGATCGATGCCTGGTATGAACGTGAAGAGGTAGATGATATGACATGGATGACAGGAGAGATGCTTATGGAGCAAAGAAGGATGAGGGAAACCGGAGGACCTGGAGAAAACCCGCCTAGACCACAAATCCTACATGCGGTCGCCTGGGATCGAACCCGGGCCTCCTAGGTGCGAGGCGAGCGGTCTAAAGTATATAATCTGTGAATTTTTAATAGGTAGAAAATGTTGTATGAAAGTAACACATTCATTTTTTCGTTCATTTATTACTTTCTCTACACGTACTATGTACATAGTGTATAGAGAAGGCATTGTATTACACCCAACAATTCGATACCGAGATTTCACCGGAAATATGTTTTGGGACCTGAATCCAAAAAAAACATTTCTAGACAAAAGGTCCATGTGTGTGGGTGTGTGTGTGTATTGTCTGTGGACAGCATAGCTCAAAAACAAAAGTCCGTTAAATACCAAACTTGGTATATAGGTTCAGTATCTTCCAAGAATAAGACACGAAGATTTTCAAGAAAATCCCCTCAACCCCAACTACACTTTACGAGGAAAAAGTTTCGAAAATTTTGATTTTCTCAAAAATGACTCTAATGTTTTTGACAAAAATATTATATATTAAAATATTTACCTGACAAATAAAATGTATATCTTGAATTTTCTGGAATAGCCTCTGAAGACATGTTTATTCTGGATGCATTTTGTGGAATTTTGCATAACTGATAAACCGTAAGAGATGGAAAAAACTTACCATACAAAGAATGTAGAGCTCGTTAAAGCGCACAGTTTATGTCATATGCAGTTTTTCCCTAGAGTTGGCCGTTTTTAAGATATTCCTTGTTAGTCATTTCAGCTTTAAAATAATACGTTTCTCATACGGGAACTTGTCAACTCCTGGCCACGCAAAGAATCGACTTTCTATACCATAGCAACCACATTTTAAAACATTTGACTGTCGGTTTAGCCTAGTGTATCCACTTATTTTCTGTCTACCTATAAGGAACTAAGTAATGTTTATCTCGATTAGCATAACGCAGATAGAAGAATAAGCCTATCTAATAATTTGTTACAGAGAGGTAGAGAAAGTCATGTGAATGGAGCACATCAGATTTTGTTTACTGTGTCATGTCAGTGGGTAAAAGATCCTTGAGTGGGGAGTTAGATGCGATCAAACTAGTTTGGCGAAACCTTTATTGAATTCTGGGCCAGTGTTGGTGGATACATGCAGAATTGCATAAATGCGTTATCATTTCTTAATTTTCGACCTTGAGTGATCGAACACGACAACCGAGGATGCCAACATTAGAAAAAGCCTTCAACAGGAAGGTCACTAGCTCACTCGGTTGGGTAACAATAGGACCCTAACATCCGCCATTTTGTTGTCCAAATTACTGATTAGCTTGGCTCAATTTTCGAACGTCATCCGCTTTAACCTTCCGCCCCTCGCCAATTTAAAGTTTCCCTTTGACGTGCAATCAGCTCAGTTTGTGTGGCTAACATCGTCCATAGGCGTGTTCATAGTAATTGACCTCTGTAGCTTCTAATGAAATGTATCCACTTTGGAGGATTTTCATATTCTCAGAGACCGCGTCTGTGGCTCGCAATTGGATCTTCTGTGTCGACCAATCCTTTTTCTTGTTCAATCATTAGTTAAATACAAGATCGAATATGTCAATACAAAACGTCAAAGGTACGGCCACTTCGACAGAATTTATTTCAGCGTGGAATTCTCGTCACACGTTAGACTTCGAGCATTTCACAACAGATTACACTTTTGTCAACGTCCAAAACCATCAGAGGTTAAACTTATTTCGTTTTTTGGATAGTGTTCAATGCCCGCTTTTGCTACATATGGCACCGCAGACAATGCCGCTGCTGATAAATGGAATGAAGATGGAGCACCGGTGGAATGCGATGGCGGGGGAAACTGGAGAACCCGAAGAAAACCCGTACTGCGCCGCTTTGTCCACTTTATTTATAGTCTAGAAGGTGGGTCATTTAAGCTCAAACTGTTCATTATTGCCAAAACTAAGTATTGTAGAAAGGAATGTTTTGAATAAAAGTTGCGTGATATAATGGGGAAACTAAATGCCCTTAGTCGTGTTTTATTTGGAGGATTTTGAACTGGCCATACCAGGGTCAATTTAATGTATTAAAATGAAACCTATTTTGTTCTTTCTCTAGCACGTATGAAAAATGTACATAGTAGATAGAGATGGTATCGTATTCCAACCAAAAATTCGATACCGAGATTTCGCCGGAAAATGGAAAATGGCGTGTTATTTATGGACGCTCTTTAACTGCTGTGATTCTCAGCGTCCCATTCTATGTTGTGCGTGAAAGACCGCTTAATTTTTCTCAGAGGCCTCTTTATCAGGCTTGAGGTCTTTTACGTGCCGTAAATCTACGACACGGGTCGAAAGCCTTTACTTCCTTTCCGAAGGAAGCCGTGCTAAGGAATTTTACGCCTCAAAAAATCCATGGTCTTCCGCTGGGTTTGAACCACGACCTGTATGAGGTTAGCATGGTAATCATTACACCACGGAGGGCTACATTTCGCTGGAAAATCATGTTTTAGAGTCTCTATATCCAAAAAATCATTTTTAGAAAAAGGTCCTATGTTTGCGTATGTATTTATGAGTTTGTGCGCCTGAGTGTGTGAATATGTGTGCTTGTGTATCTGTACATCATAACTGAAAACGAAAAGTCCGTTAAATATCAGTACTTCTTAAGTTTTTGTCTTATCACTTACGGTTTACCACTTATACAAAATTCATCCAGAATAAAGAAGTGTTCAGAAAATTCAAGATCTACATTTTATTTGTTCTGTAAATATCTTTAAATTACAGAAGTTTAATCAAAATGGTAATATTTCCAAAAATGTTCCATTTTAAGGGTGGCTTGGGTCTTGAAAATCTTCGTGTTGCAATCTCGGAAGATACTAAACTTAAATTTGGTATTTAGCGGTCTTTTAGTTTTTAATCAATACTATCCACAGATACACACAATAATTTCTTTTTAAATATTTCCTTATTTAGTGGACCTCGGAAATGAAAGAGAACCGGATTTCAATGACAATCGCATAACAACCAGCTTTTAAAAGATTTGACAATTGCGTTAGCCAAGTGTGTTCCTCGTTTCTATTCTGCATACATGGAGGTGAGTAATTTGACGCAGATGAAGTAATAGTTTGTTTTGCAGAACAGATAGAGAAGGACTTTTGAATGGAACACATCAGATTTTTACTTTCTCTACATGTACTATGTACATAGTGTATGGAGAAGGTATTGTAAATGAACCCAAAATTTCATAGCGAGATTTCACCGGAAATACATGTTTTGGGTTTCATTGAATCCAAAAAATCTGATGTGTCCCATTCACATGACTTTCTCTACCTCTCTGCAACAAATTATTGTTAAAAAGCTTATGCTACTATTTACTTCATGCTAATCGAGAAAAAAATTAGCACAAATAGTCTTATTACTTACTTCCTTGTAAGCAAAAGGGAAATAAGGGAGTACTATAGGCTAAACTAATAATCAAAAGCTGGTTGCTATGTGACTGAAGCTCCCTTGTTTGTATGGACAGGAGTTGACAAATTCCTGTATGAGAAAAGTATAAGTTTTTCATAGCTGAAACCAATAACAAGGAATATGTAAAAAACGATCAACTCCACGAAAAAAATGTGTATTACATAAATCGTGTGTGTTAATGTGCTCTACATTTTTTGTCTGTTAAATTTTTGCCCATCTCTTACGGTTTATCAGTTATGCAAAATTCCGTAAAATTCATCCAGAATAAAGTAGTCTTCAGAGGCTATTCCCAGAAAATTCAGGATATACATTTTATTTATTAGGTAAATATCTTTAATATAAGATATTTTAATCAAAATCGTTAAGAGTCATTTTTGAGATAAAGAAAATTTTCAAAATAGGTTCCATGTAAAGGGAGTTGGGGTTGGGGGGATTTTCTTGAAAATCTTCGTGTCGCATCTTTGGAAGATGCCAAACCTAAATACCAAATTTGGTTTTTAACGGACTTTTCGTTTTTGAGCTATGCTGTCCACAGACACACAGACACACACACACACACACACACACACACACACACACACACACACACGGACCTTTTTGTAAAAATTCTTTTTTTGGATTCAGGGGGACCCAAAACATGTATTTCCGGTGAAATCTCGGTATCGAATTTTTGGGTGGAATACAATACTTTCTCTATACACTATGTATATAGTTCATATAGAGAAAGTAAAAAAGCATTTTTAGAAAAAGCCTTTTTTAAACCTGATAACTCAAAAACGAAAAGTCGGTAAAATACCAAACTTTGGTATATAAGTTTAGTGTCCTCCAAGGATGCGACACGAACATTTTGAGCAAAATTCCCCTCCCCACCCGCAACTACCCTTTACGGAAAATGATTCGAAAATGTTGATTTTCTCAAAAATGGTTCTAATAATTTCGATTTAAAATATCCTATATTAAAGACATTTACACGGCAAATAAAATACATATCTGGAATTTTCTGAGAATAGCCTCTTATGATCTGTTTATTCTGGACGAACTTTGCTGAATCTTACATAACTATTAAACCCTAAGAGATAGACAAAAACTTACTACGCAAAAAAAGTTGATCTCGTTAAAACACCCAAATTATTTCATATACATTTTTTTCGTACAGTTGACCATTTTTGAGATACTATTGTTTTTAGTTTTAAAACATTTCTCATACCGGAATTTGTGAAACTCCTGGCCACCCAAAGAAACGGGTTTCAATCCCATTTTAAAACATATGATTGTAATGACATTTTCTGTTAGTGGATAGAAGTATACATTTATTAACAATAACTTATTTGAGATGTAGAGCACATCAGATTTTTACTTTCTCTACACGTACTAAATAAAAATAAAATCTGTATACTATACCCCAATATCTAGTTACTTACACCGGGGCAAATACCTCAAACCTTAAAATAAATATACAATTGTCAAATTAATAACTTAACCTAAATAACTTAAATTAAATTATGCATCTGAACCTATATATTTATCAGAATTACATTTAATATTTAAATGTTTATATATTATATTAGTCATTAATTACCTAAAATTATATATATATATATTTAAAATTTAGGTTATTATTTTAAACTATTATTAATTAATGTCAATTATCACTTTATTTACTACAGTTAATATATTTAATTATTTATTTATATCCTTTTATCAATGTATTTAATTTTAACTTATTATTATTTTAATCATTATTTATTATAATTTATTTTATTATTTATTATTATAATTATATATAAACATTCTTTAATATCTATTCTAACTATACCATTGCTATTTATTTTATATTTATTACTATCTACACGTACTATGTTCATAGTGTATAGAGAAGGTATTGTAATGTATCCAAAAATTCGATGCCAAAATTTCATCGGAAATACATGTTTTGGGTCTCCCTGAATCAAAAAAAAAAAACATTTTTAGAAAAAGATCCGTGTGTGTTCATGTGTCTTTGAACCCCTTAACTCAAAAACGAAAATTCGGTAAAATACCAAACTTGGTATATAAGTTTAGTATCCTCCAAGGATGCGACTCGAAGATTTTGTGGAAAATCCTCCCACCCAAAACTACGCTTTACATGAAAACTTTTTCGAAAATGTTGATTTTCTTAAAAACGGCTCTAACGATTTTGAATAAAATGCCCTATATTAAAGACATTTACACGGCAGATAAAGCGCATATCTTGAATTTTCTGGGAATGGCTTCTGAAGACCTGTTTATTCTGGATGAATTTTGCTGAATTTTGCATAACAAGTAAACCGTAAGAGATAGAAAAAAACTTGCTACACAAAAAACGTAGATCTCGTTAAAACGCCTCAATTTATGGCATATACATTTTTTCGTAGAGTTGACTATTTTTGAGATATGCCTTTTTATTGGTTTCAATTTTAAACTAGCTACGTTTTCTCAAACGGGACCATGCAGAGCGAACCTCAATTGTTACACATAGCGACCGGCTTTTAAAATATTTAAATAACGCGTGTATTAGCACGATGTTGATAAATGAACAACCTCTTGTATCTGGAACAGGAAGAGAAGGTCATGTGAGTGGAACACATACGATTGTGAAGCTCCTAGTTTGGAGAAGATTGTGGAATGGAAACTTTGTGTGTATGCTTGGCCCGTATTGCATGTGAATGACTTAACGGCGAGCATCATTTGCAAGGGAGCATGACTTGTGGAGCAGAGACAGACAGACAGTTCCAGATCAAGGTGAGATTTCTTTTGTTCCTCAAGATTAGGATCAAGGTGACTTCAAGGCAACATGTTAGTGTTACCCTGTATTGTGTTTACAGCTACTTACTTTCTCTACACGTACTATGTACATAGTGTATAGAGAACGTATTGTATTCTACCCAAAAATTTGATACCGAGATTTCACAGGAAATATATGTTTTAAAACCCCCTGAATCCAAAAAAAAAAAAAAAACAAAAAAAAACATATTTAGAAAACTCTGATGTGTTCCATTCACATGACATTCTCTACATCCCTGCAACAAATTATTGTTAAAAATTAGCAGAAATAGTCTCATTACTTGCTTTCTTGTAAGTAGGAGCAAAGTAAGGCACTAGCTTAGGTTAAAAATCTGATGTGTTACACTCACATGACTTTCTCTAGCTGTTCTACAAACTTCATACATAAGATTCTACTTCTTTCTACACCTTGCTAATCGAGGTACTCATTAACACAATGTTCTTATTATTTAGTTCAGTATAAGAAGGAAGAAAATAAGGGAATACACTAGGCTAAACCAATAGTCAAATGTTTTAAAAGCTGTTGTTATGCGATTGTCATTACAAATCGCTTCTTTTCTTGGCCAGGAGTGGAACAAAAGAAAAACGGACACTCCCGTCTGAGAAAAGTATAAGTACTTCACAACTGAAACTAATAACAATGAATACCTCGAAAACGGTAAGCTCCACCAGAAAAATGTATATGACATAACTTGTGTATTTTAACAAGACCTAATTTTTTGTATAGTACGTTTTTGTCTATCTCTTACGGTTTACTAGTTGTGCCAAATTAAGCAAAATTCGTCCAGATTAAACAGGTCTTCAGAAGCTGTTCCCAGAAAATTCAAGATATACTTTTTATTTGTTAGGTAAATATCTTTAATATGTGATATTTTAATCAAAATCGTTAGAGCCATCTTTAAGAAAATAAAAATTTTCGAAAAAAGTTCCATGTAAAGGGTAGTTTGGGGTAGGGGGATTTTTCTCAAAATCTTCGAGTCGCATCCCTGGAAGATACTAAACTTAAATACCAAGTTTGGTGTTTTTGCTACTTTTCGTTTTTGAGTTATCGTGTTCACAGACACACGGACACACACACACGGACCTTTTTCTGAAAATGCTTTCTTTGGATACAGGGGGTCCTGAAACATGTATTTCCGGTGAAATATCGGTATCGAATTTTTGGGTGGAATACAATACTTCTCTATCCCTATGTACATTGTACATATGGGGCTAGAGAAAGTAAAAATTATAGTCAAAAGCTGGTTGTTATGTGACTGAAGTTCCTTTGTTTGTATGGACAGGAGTTGACAAATTCCTGTATGAGAAAAGTACAAGTTTTTCCAAGCTGAAACCAAAAACAAGGAATATGTCAAAATCGATCAACTCCACGAAAAAAAGTCTGTGTTCCATTCACATGACTTTCGCTACTTCTGTGTAAAAAATTATTGTTAATAAGCTTATTCTTCTATTTACTTCAGCCTAATCGAGAAAAATTAGCAGAAATAGTCTTATTACGTACTTCCTTGTAAGTAGAAGCGAAATAAGGGAGTACCATAGGTTAAAGTGATAGCCAAAAGCTGGTTACTATGTGACTGAAATTCCTTTGTTTGCTTGGACACAGGTTCACAAATTCCTGTATGAGAAAAGTACAATTTTTTCAAAGCTGAAACCAAAAACAAGGAATATCTAAAAAACGATCAACTCCTCGAAAAAAATTATATAACATAACTTGTGTGTTTTAATGTGCTCTACATTTTTTTGTGTGGTAAGTTTTTGTCCATTTCTTACGGTTTAGCAGTTATGCAAACTTCATCCAGATTAAACAGGTCTTCAGAGGCTATTCCCAGAAAATTCAAAATATACATATTATTTGTCAGGTAAATATCTTTAATATATGATATTTTAATCAAAATCGTTAGAGCCATTTTTGAGAAAATAAACTTTTTCGATAAAAGTTCCATGTAAAAGGTAGTTGGAGGTGGGAGGATTTTCTTGAAAATCTTCGTGTGGCATCCTTGGAAGATACCAAACTTAAATACCAAGTTTGATATTTAACAATCTTTTCGTTTTTGAGCTATGCTGTCCACAGACACACACACGGACCTATTTCCAATTTTTTTTTTGGGGGGGGGGATTCAGGGGGACCCAAAACATGTATTTGTGGTAAAATCTCGGTATTAAATTTTTTGGGTGCAATACAATACCTTCTCTGTACATTATGTACATATTACGTGTAGAGAAAGTAAACATTTATTTAACATAAATGGCGTGTTTTAATGTGCTCTACATTTTTTGTGTGATAAGTTTTTGTCCATATTTTACGGTTTAGCAGTTATGAAAAATTCCGTAAAATTCATTCAGAATAAAGAGGTCTTCAGAGGCTATTCCCAGAATATTCAGCTATACATTTTATTTGTTGGAGTCATTTTTGAGAAAATCAAAATTTTCGAAAAAATTTTCCATATAAAGGGTAGTTTGGGGTTCGGAATTTTCTTGAAAAAATCTCTAAAACCCTTCGTTTTCGCGTTAGCAAATTTATTAGTGAAAGTTTGCGTTCAACGGGTTTCCGGGTCAAACCCTGCAACTTCATTTATCTGTGTACTCATTCATGGAATACTTAGATCCATTTTACCATACGGCGTTGGCCTGTGTTGTCATGACTGCTTGTTAACATCTGTCATTTGTCAGTTGTGGAATACTTTCTCCAATCATGTACTGACTACAGGGAGTTCTTTCAAAACTCTTTCCTAGACTTAATAAAAGATCTGCCAGGCAAATAATAAGAAACATGTTGTATGTACATACTGAAGTTCCAGCACATTCCAAGCTCATTGTTCGAGATGTAGTGGCTGGTATCTGCCATGACAGACGGATAGGTAGAGAAGCACCAGTCCCATGGTCTCCATGTTCTCCTGACCTCAATCCTTTGGATTTTTATCTTTGGAGGCACCTTAAATCATTGATTTATGCAGCAGACTTGCGGATTAACAGACTCTTAATTTACGTGCCATGAAAGCCTGCAAAACGATAAGACACCGATAGAAATCATTTGACAAGTGCACGTGCGCATGTTTGTCTAGACGTAAGACGAGAACATTTCAAGCTTTTTCTGTCACTCATGTTGTGTTAAACATCTCTCAACAAGATGACAGCTTCAAAAATAGAAAAGTGTGTCACTTTAAACTGTTTTGATGTAATAACATTTTGAACATCAATAAATCGAAAACGAGGGGTTTTTGGTCCTCTGCTTATATGAACATTTTTACTTTCTCTAGCCCCGTATGTACAATGTACATAGGGATAGAGAAGTATAGTATTCCACCCAAAAATTCGATGTCGAGATTTCACCGGAAATACATGTTTTAGGACCCCCTGAACCCAAAAAAAGAGCATTTCCAGAAAAAGGTCCGTGTATGTGTGTGTGTTCGTGTGTCTGTGAAAAACGAAAAGTAGCTAAAATACCAAACTTGGTATTTAAGTTAAGTTCAGTATCTTCCAGGAATACGACACGAAGATTTTGAGAAACATCTCCCCACCTCAAACTACCCTTTACATGGAACTTTTTCGAAAATTTTGATTTTCTTAAAAATTGCTCTAATGATTTTGATTAAATATCGTATATTAAAGATATTTACCTGACAAATAAAATGTGTATCTTGAATTTTCTGGGAATAGCTTCTAAAGACCTGTTTATTCTGGATGAATTTTGCTTAATTTGGCATAACTAGTAAACCGTCAGAGATAGACAAAAACTTACTATTTAAAAAACGTAGGCCTTGTTAAAACACACAACTTACGTCATATACATTTTTTTCGTGGAGCTTACCGTTTTCGAAGTATTCATTGTTATTAGTTTCAGTTGTGAAGTACTTTTATTTTTCTCAGACGGGAGTGTCCGTTTTTCTTTTGTTCTACTCCTGGCCAAGAAAAGAAGTGATTTGTAATGATATTCGCATAAGGACAGCTTTTAAAACATTTGACTGTCGATTTAGCCTAGTGTATTCCCTTATTTTCTTCCTACTTATAAGGAACTAAGTAATAAGAACATTGTGCTGAATACCTCGATTAGCAAGGTGCAGAAAGAAGAATAATCTTATGTAAGAAGTTTGTAGAACGGCTAGAGAAAGTCATGTGAGTGTACCACTATGCTTAGAATTCTGTTCTCTTGTGCTACAGTGACAAAGGTTGTGCTTGAATTAACGTTATTTGCAAACTCTAACAGCCTGCCTGTCATGCCTCAGTGCGTAGTAGCGTATTGATCTGTTGTCATGCCAACCAGGTTTAACCTTGTAGTGTCAATCGCCTTTTAAGCCCTCTGCGCACTTCTACCAAAGCTCAGAGGTAGTGTTGCCACAGCACAGACGGCCACAAGATAATGCTGCATTAGTTCTTGTACATGTCGCTCGCCAGTTCTTGGAGAATGAGAGGTTACATGCACCTTTACTGGAGCATTAGTACACAGAAGCAGGAACGGCAGTCAGATGTTATTCTCATGTTTCTGCGCTGCAACAGTACAGTTACTACAAAGAAAATATCACACTTCTAGTCACGTGTATTCACTCTCAACCTCGGTTACTGCTTACATTACACTTTACATCCAATTTTCTTGCATTTCTTCTGTTCCCGAGATTTCTCCCTCATCTTTTCTTCGTCTTCTTCTTCTGAACTGCTGTCATTTCCATTAATGGCTAAGCATCTCTTGTTAAAAGACCAGAAATGGCATAAACTCGTAACGCACTACTTTACTGTCAACTGTACGCTGTGCATTCTCGAACGTAATCATAAGGAAACAGAGCCGTTTGTTATTGTAACATCAACTATTTGCTGACCTGTTTATCAGGGGTAGGCTAGCTCACTGTATCTTCGCTAAAGATCATTCGTCTAGAAGGAACGAGCAGCCTGTGTATACCTCCGCCGCAGAATCCTTGCACTTGACAGTTAGGAGTTAAGTTGGTACATCCACAGAAAACAGATGAAAAGCGCTACCCGTTTGACTTTCTGAACCAATCATAAAGAAGCATTTCGGTCGGTCAGACAACGGAAACGCATTTAGATGCCGCACCGTTGCAATATCTGGCTATTTCCAACCACGTGCTCAGTTTATGAACTCCTAACACGTGCGTTGAGCTGTTCTGTGCAAGCTTCGTTGTTATTTATATTTGTTGATAGTGTTTGTTTGTACGTGAGGGAACATAACAAGACTTTCGCAATTATACAGGTGGGTAGACTTTTGCGGGAAAGTCTGGCGAAGGTGGACGCGTATTGTCGTAAAAACCTAATGTATGCTACATGCGTTACAGTATCACTAATATTTTCATTAACATCAATAATAATGAATTAGTTTCATTATTCATCGGCATTCATTTACTATGTACACTGTTTATATTCGTCGTTACACACGATAGAGACATTTGTAATCAGCTGTTGTTGTTCACTAGTTACTCTGGCAACGCCGCAAAGGCAGCATAGCCAACCTTACGGAAACCAGCCGAACTGTCAAGTGCAAGGATTCAGCGGCGGGGGTATAGGACGCGTGCCAGTTCTTGACGAATGGCATTTTTAAATGAGAGGTTAGTTGCGAGTCACTCACCTTTACTGGAACATTAGCAGGAACAGAAATCAGATGTGTACGTTATTCTCATGCAGTGTAGTCACTACAAAGTAAATATCACACTTCCAGTAATGCCAGTCACATACTCACTCTCAACCTTGGTTATTGCCTTACATTATACTTTATATCTAATGTTCTTGTATTTCTTCTATTCCTGACATTTCTCCCTCATCTTCTTCTTCTTCTTCTTCTTCTGAATTGTCATTTTCATTACTATCTAGCCTACTCTCATTAAAACACTGGCAATGGCATAAACTGACATTTTGCCGTCAACTATACAGTCACAGGAGCTTCAGTTACATAGCAACCAGCTTTTGACTATCACTTTAACCTATGGTACTCCCTAATTTCGCTTCTACTTTCAAGGAAGCAAGTAATAAGACTATTTTTGCTCATTTTTTCTCGTTTAGCATGAAGTAAATAGAAGTTTAAACAATAGTTTGTGGTAGAGATGTAGAGAAAGTCATGTGAATGGAACACATCAGATTTTTTTTTGTATAAGTAGTCATTTGTTATTGGTTTTAGCTTTAAAGTGCTTATACTATTCTCAAATGAAAGGCCAACCGAGCCTCAATTGTTTCACATAGCCACCACCTTTTAAAATATTTGACTATCGCTTTAGCCTAATGCAATCCCTTGTTTCCTTTCTGCTTGCAAGGAAGCAAGTAATAAGACTAATTCTGCTAATGTTTATCTAGATTAGCCTGACGTATTTAAAAGAATTGTCTTTTTTTTTTTTAAGAATGGTATGTATATGGAACAGCTAGGGAAAGCTATGTGAATGGAGCATATAAGAGGCTTCTTATTCAGGGGACCTTAAAGCGTGTATTTCCAGTGAAATGTTGGTATCGTATATTTTGGGTGGAATACAATACCTTCTCTAATTATGCAGCGTACGCAGTAGAGAAAGTAAAAACTCTGTGTTCCATTCACATGATTTTCTCTACATCTCTGTAACAAATTATTGCCTAAAAGCTTATTCTTCTATCTGCTTCATGGTAATCGAGATGAACGTTGGCAGAAATGCTTTCTTGTAAGCAGAAAGGTAATGGGGAGTATACTAAGCTAAAATGATAGTCAAAACTTTTAAAAGCTGGTTGCCATTCGATTTAAATCCGTTTCTATGCAATTCCAGGAGTTGACAAACTCCCGTATGTGAAAAGTTTTAAGTATTTTAAAACTGAAACCAATAAAAAGAATATCTTAAAAATGGTCAACTCTATTAAAAAATCTGATGTGTTACACTCACATGACTTTCTCTAGCTGCTCTACAAAACTCCTATAAAAGATTATTCTTCTTTGTACACAATGCTAATCAAGATAAATGGTAGCAGAATGTTATTATTACTTAGTTCCTTATAAGTAGAAGGGAATAAGGGAAGGCGCTATGCTAAAGTGATTGTCAAATGTTTTAAAAGCTATCGTTATGCGATTGTCATTGCAAATCACTTCTTTGCTTGGCCAGGAGTAGAACAAAAGAAAAACAGACACTTCCTGTGTGAGAAAAGTTCAAGTACTTCACAATTGAAACCAATAACAAGGAATATCTCGAAAACGGTTACTTCCACAACAAAAACGTAAAGGACAAAAATTGTGTGTTTTGTCATGAGATTCATTTTTTGTGTAGTACGGTTTAGCAGTTAAGCAAAATTCAGCAAAATTCATCCAGAATAAAGAGGTCTTCAGAGGCTATTCCCAAAAAATTCGAGATATACATTTTATTTTTGACATAGTTTTAATATACGGGATTTTAATCAAAATCGTTAGAGCCATTTTTAAGAAAATCAAAAATTTCGAAATGTTTTCCATGTAAAGAGTAGTTTGTGGTGGGGGGATTTTTTTGAAAATCTTCGTGTCGCATCCTTCAAAGATACTAAACCTAAACACCAAGTTTGGTGTTTAATAGTCTTTTTGTTTTGGAGCTATGCCGTCCAAAGACAGACACACACACACACGGATCTTTTTTTAAAAATGTTTTTTTCGGACTCAGGGGACCCCAAAACATATATTTCCGGTGAAATGTCGGTATCGAATTTTTGGGTGCATTACAATACCTTTTCTATCCCTATGTACATTGTACATATGGGGCTAGAGAAAGTAATAAAACTATATATTACATAAATTATGTGTTTTAACGTGGTCTACATTTTTATGCAGTAAGTTTTTATCAGCAAAATATATTCAGAATAAAGACGTCTTAAGAGGCTATTCCCAGAAAAATCATACATTTTAATTGTCATATAAATGCCTTTAATATGCGGTTTTTAATCAAAATCGTTAGCGCCATTTTTGAGAAAATAAAAAGTTTCTACATTTTTTCCATGTAAAGTGTAGTTTGGGGTGGGGGGATTTTCCTCAGAATCTTCGTGTGGCATCCCTTGAAGATGCTTAATTTAAATACCAAGTTTGGTATTTTACCGACTTTTCGGTTTTGAGTTATCGTGTTCGCAGACACACTTACACACACAGACACAAATCTTTTTCTATTTTTTTTTTTTTTTTTTGGAGACAGGGGATCCTGAAAATATATTTCCAGTGAAATCTCGGTATCGAATTTTTGGGTGCAATACAATACCTTCCTTATACACTAATGTACATAGTAGAGAAAGTAACACGTATGTGATTCTTCTCCGCATCTCTACTCGGCTAAATTCTATCGATCATCAATGCGGATGTATTACGTCAGTTGTGGGCATCGACTCCCACTGGGTCAAGCAGACTTCTCCAACTTTTCCCTTTCCACGGATGGATGGTAAAAGATGATGCAGGCAGGGAAATGTAACAGAATTGTTGGTAAATTAATTCACCGATCAAACTTGTGCTTGTACGGCTTTGGGGATGTTCCGTAACGTGTGCATTGCGCTACCGGTTTTCTCGTAACTTCCATAAGAGGCCGTTCTAGCAATATTGCGTTAGTCAGCCGACAAAATTATCATACTCACTCTGTAATGAGTAAAATAATATTTTAAATGTCATTCTTATACCTTTTAATAAATGGTTTAAAACGTGTTACTTTTAATTTTGATATCAATAAGTCCTTAAAAAATAGAAAAATAAAATACTTTCTGGTACATTTTCTATTTTTCAACATAATCTCCTTTTAGTTCGATACACTTTTCCCAGTGTTTGCTTAAGTGTTTTAAGCCTTCCAAAAATTACGATTTCGGAAGGTCCTCAAAATAGGCATCTGTTTGGGCGATGACCTCTTCGTTAGACGTGAATCATTTCCCGAAGAGCCACTATTTGAGGTTTAAAAATCGAGAAAATGTTCACTGGGGACCAAATCTGGTGAACACGGTGGATGTTGTAGTAATTCCAACCTTTATTCTACAAGTTTCGCCATCGAAACTGCGCAGGTGTGCACCCTTACATTGTCTTGATGGAAGAGAATCTCTTTCTTTGCCAGATGAGTGACTTTCTTCTTGATTTCTCCGTTCAGCCGGTTTAATAACGATGCATACTACTCTCCATTTATCTGTCTGCCTTTCTGCAAGTAATTAATGTAGATGATTCTGTGTGCAACTCAAACAACCGAGGCCATCCCCTTGTCTGCAGAATTCACCACCTTTGCCTTAAAAAACCCACTGCTTCGACTATACTTTTGTCTCTGAATGTAGTAGTGTATCCATGTTTCATCCACAATTATGTATCGACGCAGAATCTCGTCAGGATTGTGACAGAAAAGTGCCAAACCAGCTTCCGAATCGATCACAGATTGTGTTTGTTCTCCAAAGAAAGCAAACGCGAGACCTTTGTCAGACCTAATTTTGGGTGCAAAATTGAGTACACCGTACCTTGTGACATGCCTGTGGCCTCTACTATTTTGTGAACTTTGATTCGTCGGCCACTCATAACCATATCCTGCATTTTGTCAATACTTTCGGAGGAAGTCACTTTTATTGGACTTCCGGAAAACGATATCCATAATTTGTGCATGAACGTGTGACGTTTAAATTCATTTATCCAATTGTAAATTGTTGCAAACGCAGGAGCATCCAACTCAGGTTTTTTCTCTTTCGGTGTTAAGCCTTTTAAATAGAAGTGTTTATTCACCGTATATTCGTTTTTTTGCATATTTCTAAATAACACAAGATTGTTGATTTAATCGTCTATGGCAATGAAAATGGATATAACTCAAACTTTAACTGCGGTTAGTAAATAGACGACGGTTATTAAATACAAACTTTTTTCGTTGCTATGAGTGTAATTTCTTAGATTTTCTAAGTAACAAAGACAGCCTTATTCCGATCAACCTAAATAAGGTTCTCAAAATGGGCAACTCCTCCAAAGTAATGTATATAACACAAATTGTGTGTTTTAACGAAAGCTACATTTTTTCTGTACTAAGTTTTTGTCTGTCTGCTACAGTTTTCTAGTTATGCAAAATTCAGCAAAAATTCATCCAGAATAAAGGGATCTTCTGAGGCTATTCCCAGAAAATTCAAGATATACATTTTTTTCATGTAAATATCTTTAATATACGGCATTTTAATCAAAATCGTTGGAGCCATTTTGAAAAAATAAAAATTTACCCAATTTTTTCCCATGTAAAAGGTAATTTGGGATGAGGATACTTTTCCTCAAAATCTTCGTGTCGCATCCTTTGAAGATACATAAATTAAATACAAAGTTTGGTATTTTACCGATAGTAAGTTTTTGAGTTACCGTGTTCACAGAATCACGGATACACAAACACACACAGACTTTTTCTAAAATTGCTGTTTTTGGATACAGGATACCCTAAAACATGTATTTCATGTGAAATGTCAGTTTCGAATGGAATACCTTCTCCACCTACGTACCATGTATTATGTAGAGAAAAGTAAAAATGATCTTTTTTGGATTAAGGGGTTCTCAAGTCATGAATTTCCGATGTAATCTCGGTATCGAAACTTTGGGTGGAATGCAATAACTTCTCTATGTATAAACAGGTAACCTGCTAATTGTGTTGCATCGAAAAAGTTGTTTATGTAACACAAATTGTGCGTTTTTCAAAATGAAAATATACGACATTTTAAACAAAATCGTTAGAACATATTTTAGAAAATCGAAATTTTCAAAAAATCTTCCATGTAAATGGTAGTTTGATGTGGGGAGGATTTTCCTGAAAATCTTCGTTTCGCATCCTTAGAAGATGCTAAACTTGTGTAAAAAGAAGGTATTGTATTCCACCGAAAACTTCGATACCGATATTTCACCGGGAATATATGCTTTGAGGTCCCCTGAGTCCGAAAAAGGCATTTTTAGAAAAAAGGTCCATGTGTGTGTGTGTGTGTGTGTGTGTGTGTGTCTCTCTCTCTGTGTGGGTGTGTGCTTTGGGCAACACAGCTCAAAAATGAAAACTCTGTTAAATACCAAATTTGGTATTCCATTTTAGTTTCTTTCAAGGATGCAACACAAAGATTTTCAAGAAAATCCCCCACCACTAAAGATCCTTTACCTGGAATATTTTTCGAAAATGTTGCCTCCAACGATTTTGATTAAAATACCGCATATTAAAGATATTAACGACATAAATAATATGCATATTTTGAAATTTCTGGGAATATCATCTGAATATTTCTTTATTCTGCTTGGTTTTGCAGCTTTTTTTCTCTCTTGTAGTTTAACGTTCTTTAACCTGGTTGGTCATATCAGACGATGAATGAAATTGGTGAAATGATGCTCCAATGATCTCGGAGTCCATGGAGCTTAAAGTTACTCGGCATTCGTCTTCTCAGGATAAGGGAAACCCCGAAAAAACCTTATCCGGGAACTCACCCTAAGCGAGATTGGAACTCGCGACCTGTTAAACGTGAGGCAGACACGCTACCACTACACTACCCAGGCGGGCTTGCAAACTTTTGTGTAACGGATAAACCGTAAGAGATAAACATATACGTAGACACAAAAAATGTAGATCCCGTTAAAACACACAATTTATGTCACCATTTTTACTTTCTCCATACGCACTATGTACATAGTGTATAGAGAAAGTATTGCACTCCACCAAAAAATTCGATACCGAGATTTCACCGGAAATATATGCTTTAGGATCCCCAATATCCAAAAAAAGCATTTTCACAAAAAGGTCCGTGTGTGTGTGTGTCCGTGTGTCTGTGAACACGATAACTCAAAAACGAAAAGTCGGTAAAATAGCAAACTTGGTATTTAAGTTTAGTATCTTCCAGGGATGCGACACGAAGATTTTGAGAAAAATACCCCCACCCCCGACTACCCTTTACATGGAACTTTTTTCGAAAATTTTGATTTTCTCAAAAATGGCTTTAACGATTTTGATTAAAATTTCGTATATTAAACATATTTACCTGACAAATAAAATGTATATCTTGAATTTTATGGGAATAGCCTCTGAAGAGTAGTTTATTCTGGATGAATTTTACTAAATTTTGAATAACTGCTAAACCGTAAGAGATAGACAAAAACTTACTAAACAAAAAATGTAGAGCACATTAAAACACACAATTTATGTTATATACATTTTTTCGTGGAGTTCGTCGTTTTTGTGACATTCTTATTTTTGGTTTCTGCTATGAAAAACGTATACTTTTCTCATACTGGAACTTGTCAACTCCTATCCATATAGACAAAGGAACTTCATTGACATAGCAACCAGCTTTTGACTATCAGTTTAACCTACAGTTGTCCCTTATTTCGCTTCTACTGACAAGGAAGCGAGTAATTAGACTATTTCCGCTATTTTTTTCTGATTAGCATAAAGTAAATAGAAGTATAAGCTTTTTAAGAATTATTTGTTGCAGGGATATGGAGAAAGTCATGTGAATGGTACACATCAGATTTTTACTTTCTCTTTCCCCGTATGTACAATGTACATAGGGATAGAGAAGCATTGCATTCCACCCAAAAATTCGATGCCGAGATTTCACCGGAAATATATGTTTTAGGACCCCCTGAATCCAAAAAAAAGCATTTCCAGAAAAAGGTCCGTGTGTGTGTGTGTGTCCGTGTGTCCGTGTGTCCGTGTGTCTGTGAACACGATAACTCAAAAACGAAAAGTAGCTAAAATACCAAACTTGGTATTTAGGTTCAGTATCTTCCAAGGATGCGAAACGAAGATTTTGAGAAAAATCCCCCCACCCCAAACTACTCTTTACATGGAATTTTTTTCGAAAATTTTGATTTTCTTAAAAATGGCTCTAACGATTTTGATTAAAATATCGTATATTAAAGATATTTACCTGACAAATAAAATGTATATCTTGAATTTTCTGGGAATAGCTTCTAAAGACCTGTTTATTCTGGATGGAGTTTGCTTAATTTGGCATAACTAATAAACCGTAAGAGATAGACAAAAACTTATTATACAAAAAAATGTAGGCCTTATTAAAATACACAATTTGCGACATATACATTTTTCTCGTGAAGCTTACCGTTTTCGAGGTATTCATTATTATTAGTTTCAGTTGTGAAGTACTTATACTTTTCTCAGACGGGAGTGTCCGTTTTTCTTATGCTCTACTCCTGGCCAAGAAAAAAAGTCATTTGTAATGACAATCGCATAGCGACAGCTTTTAAAACATTTGACTATCGATTTAGCCTAGTGTATTCCCTTTTCTTCTTCCTACTTATAAGGAACTATGTAATAAGAACATTGTGCTGAAAACCTCGATTAACAAGGTGCAAAAAGAAGAATAATCTTATGTAAGAAGTTTGTAGAACGGCTAGAGAAAGTCATGTGAGTGTAACACATCAGATTTTTCTTGTAGAGTTGTCCGTTTCTGAGGAATTCATTGTTATTGGTTTCAATTTCAAACTAATTAACATGTCAAACAGGACCATGCAAAGCGAACCGAATCTCAATTGTTTCACTCAGCGACCGGCTTTTAAAAGATTTGACTATCACTGTAGCGTAATGTATTCCCTTATTACCTTCGTACTTATAAGGAAGCAGGTAATAAAACCAATTCTGCTAATGTTTATCTGCACTAGCAAGACGCAGATAAAAGAATAATCTTTTTTTAAGAGAAATTTGTTTGTGGATCAGCTAAAGAATATTATGTGAATGGAACACATCAGATTTTATACAGGAGTCCTCCCAACGTGTATTTCCAGTGAAATCTCGATATCTAATTACTTTCTCTACACGTACCATGTACATAGTGTATAGAGGAGATATTGTATTCCACCCAAAAATTCGATACCGAGATTTCACCGGAAATACATATTTTGGGTCCCTCTGAATCCAAAAAAAAAAGCATTTTCAGAAAAAGGTCCGTGTGTGTGCGTGTGTGTGCGTGCGTGTGTGTGCCTGTGTGCGTCTATGGACAGCATAGCTCAAAAACCAAAAGACCGTTAAATACCAAACTTGGTATTTAAGATTGGTATGTATCTTCCAAGGATACGACACAAAGATTTTCAAGAAAATCCCCCCCCCAATTACCCTTTACATGGAACTTTTTTCGAAAATTTTGATTTTCTTAAAAATGGCTCTAAGGATTTTTATTAAAATTTCTTATATTTAAGATATTTATTTGCCAAACAAAATGTACGTCTTGATTTTTCTGGGATTAGCCTCTGAAAACTACTTTATTCTGGATGAATTTTACGAAAGTTTGCATAACTGCTAACAAAAACTTACTACACAAAAAATGTAGAGCACGTTAAAATAAACGATTTATGTTATATACCTTTTTTTTTCGTGGAGTTGATCGTTTTTGAGATAGTCCTTGTTTTTTGTTTCAGCTTTGAAAAACTTATGCTTTTCTCATACAGGAATTTGTCAATTCCTGTCCATACAAACAAAGGAACTTCAGTCACAGAGCAACCAGCTTTTGACAATCGGTTGAACCTATGATACTCCCTTATTTCGCTTCTACTTACACTAAGGCAAGTAATAAGACTATTTCTGCTATTTTGTTCTCGATTAGCAGGAAGCAGAGGTGTATGGAAAGTCATGAGAATTGAACACATCAGATTTTTAAGAGACATTTGTTTGTGGATGAGCTAGAGAATATTATATGAAAGGAACACATCAGCTTTTATACAGGGGTCTTCCCAACATGTATTTCCGGTGAAATCTGGGTACCTAATTTTTGGGTGGAATACAATACCTTCTCTCCGTGGTATGTACATTGTACATACATGCAAGGGAAGATCAAAAGGCTTTAATTATGAAATGGATATATTTCGCGCTTCACATTTATAAATCGGTGCTACTGCAGGGATAAAAACTCTTAATTATCATATATGTCCACCTTGTGACCTTGGCCAGAGCTGTGATCAGCATAGTATTCGTTGTCGTTGTACATGAACTCGATAATCGTGCATTCGGTTAGGACAATTATTCTATACCGTTTACCTCACAAGAAGGTTTCATACTCCGGACCAACACCACCTAAAGAGAAACAATCTGATGTGTTCCATTCACATGACTTTCTCTGCATCTCTGCAACAAATTATTGTTAAAAAGCTTATGCCTCTATTTACTTCATGCTAATTGAGAAAAAATTACCAGAAATAGTCTTATTACTTGCTCCCTTGTAAGTAGAAGCGAAATAAGGGAGTACCTTAGGTTAAAGTGATAGACAAAAGCTGGTTGCTATGTGACTGAAGTTCCTTTGTTTGTATGGACACGAGTTGACAAATTCCTGTATGAGAAAAATATGTTTTTCAAAGTTGAAACTAAAAACAAGGAATATCTTAAAAACGATTAACTGCACGAAAAAATGTATATAACATAAACTGTGTGTTATAATGTGCTCTACATTTTCTGTGTGATAAGTTTTTGTCCATCTCTTACGGTTTACCAGTTATGCAAAATTCCGTAAAATTCTTCCAGAATAAAGTAGTCTTCAGAGGCTATTCCCAGACAATTCAAGATATACAATTTATTTGTCAGGTAAATATCTTCAATATACGATATTTTAATCAAAATCGTTAGAGCCATTTTTGAGAAACTCAAAATTTTCGAAAAAAGTTCCACGTAAAGGGTAGTTGGGGGTGGAGAGGTTTTCTTGAAAATCTTCGTGTCGCATCCTTGGAAGATACCATACCTAAATGCCAAGTATGGTTATTAAGTCTTTTCGCTTTTGAGCTACGCTGCCCACAGACACACACACATGAACACACAGACATACCCACAGACACACTGTTCGCGCCTGTGAGAAGCGGGTAAACATGTTCTGTATCACCTACCGCAAGGAGCAATTTGCGGCTTTGAAATTCTGCTTTCGTCTCAACAAATCTGCAGCTGAGGCCTATGGAGAGTCTGTTCTTCCCTATAGCACAACTCGAAGGTGATTTAAATTATTTAAAGAGGGGAGACAACCAATTTCAAAGGAAGATGGACCCGGCGTTCCTGTTACTGCTCTTATGAGAGGGGGGGTCAATACCGCTGCTCATTGTGGCGAATAATCTTAAGAATACTTTCTCAATTACTGAAACTGTCACTGGGTGTCAGCCGCACTTTGATGACAGAAAATTAACACCTGAGACGTGTTTGAGCGCGATGGGTTAATTCCCAAACAAAGGAACATTCGTGTGCAAGCAGTTGGAGTTGATGCTAGATAAAAATCCGGAGCTTCTTTCGATGAAACTTGGCTATATCATTTTGATCCGGAGAGCAAACAGCAAAGATCTATGTGGAAATCTCCTTCATCACCAACCCCAAAAAAGCAAAAGTGGTTGCTTCTGCTGGGAAAGTTATGCTCATCTCATTTTTTAGTATTTATGGAATTGTTTATCTGTTTGTTGTACCTGCACACACATCAGCAACTGGACAATATTACATGCGTGTCCTGAAAACATTGCAAGTCCATATCAGGCGAAAGAGACCACATTTCCGTAAAACAGGCTGGATGCTGCACCACGACAATGCGCGGCCGGATTTTCCCAATGTTGTTGCTGGATACCTTGCAAAAATTAACGTGAGATGTGACCCTCACCCTCACTATAGTCTAAAGTCCGTAGTGAAGGCGATTTTGAAGGACCTCTCAGAAATGTCAGGCTGTCAGAAACGCTGGGACAGGTGTGTTTTGGCTAGTACCTACCATCAAAATCATGAGGATGAGCAAAGATATGTTGTCAAAAAAAAAGTATGATCATTCTTTATTGAACAGCCCTCGTATTTTTCACACCTTGGCGAAGATTAAGAAGTGTATGCAGTCTCAGAAGATTTCGACAGGCATCAAAGAAACAATAAACCTGCACACCCAGTGGAGCAAACAGATGGCGAAAATGGAACTTTACAAGTGGAAATCTTAGAAAGCTGATCCGATACAGGCCTCGCTGCAGGACCTGAAAAAACAGCAATCATTGAATGAGTTGAGAACAGGTGTTGCCATGACATTAATCCTGTTGGCAATTCACAAGGTAAACAACGGTGCATTTCAGAACTACACATAAAGGTCATTACCGGATAAGAGCTCCATTCACATGACTTTTCTCTACCTATTCTGTTACACAAATGATCTTATTACTTGCTTCCTTGTAAGTGGAAGATAAATAAGGGAATACAATAGTCTAAAGCAAGTCAAACCTTTTAAAAGCTGTCACTTTTTTACTTTCTCTATACGTACTATATACATAGTGTATAGATAAGGTATTGTAATGCTTCCAAAAATTTGATACCGAGATTTCACCGGAAATATATGTTTTGAGACTTCCTGAATAAAAAAAAAGCATTTTTAGAAAAATGTCCGTGTGTGTGTCTGTCTGTGTGTGTCTGTGTGTCTGTGGGCAGTGTAGTTCAAAAACGAAAAGACTGTTAAAAACCAAACTTGGTATATAAGTTTGGTATCTTCCAAGGATGCGACATGAAGATTTTCAAGAAAATCACCCCACCCCCAACTACCCTTTACATGGAACTTTTTTCGAAAATTTTGATTTTCTTAAAAATAGCTCTAACGATTTTGATTAAAATCTCTTATATTTAAGATATTTACCAGCCAAATAAAATGTATATCGACTTTTCTGGGAATAGCCTCTGAAGACTACTTTATTCTGGATGAATTTTACGGAATTTTGTATAACTGCTAAACCATAAGAGATGGAGAAAAACTTACCACACAAAAAATGTAGAGCAAGATAAAACACAATTTATGTTATATACATATTTTTTTTCGTGGAGTTGGTCGTATTTTATATATGCCTTGTTTTTGGTTTCATCTTTAAATAGCATACTTTTCTCATACAGGAATTTGTCATCTCCTGTTCCATACAAACAAAGAAACTTCAGTCACATAGCAACCAGCTTTTGACTATCACTTTAGCCTATGGTACTCCCTTATTTCGCTTCTACTTACAAGGAGGTAAGTAATAAGACTATTCTGCTATTTTTTTTCGATTAGCATGAAGAAAATAGAAGCATAAGCTTTTTAACAATAATTTGTTTCAGAGATGTAAAGAAAGTCATGTGAATGGAACACATCAGATTTTTTTTTGGTAGTGTTTAACGCCCGCTTTAACTACTTATGGCACTGCAGGCGGAAGCTGTCGCCAGGTGATGCAATTCAAATTACTTCTCTTTGCATGATCAGGATGGAAAAAGTGAATTACGACTTCCCATTGAGGAAAGTCTTAAGCATTGGAAATTTTAAAACCAATAACAAGAAATATCTCTAAAATGGTTGACCGAGAAAAAGTATACCTAGGTGTGACAAATTGTGTCATTAACGCGATCCACATAGTTTATGTAGTAAGTTTTTGTAGTTTGTGTAGAAAGTTTTTGTCTCTTATGGTTTTCCAGTTGTACAAAATCCATTCAGGCAGGAAGAATGGGGCTATTCCAAAGTAAATTATAATAATATACATTTTATTTCTCATGTATAATCTCTTTAACATACGACATTTTAATCAAACTCCTTAGAGCCATTTTGGAGAAATTTGAACATTTCCAAAACTGTTCCATTTACAGGGTCGTTTGTAGTGGTGGGATTTCCCTGAAAGTCTTCATGTTGCATCCTTGGAGGATACTAAATTTAAATACCAAGTTTGGTATTTAACCGACGCAGACAGACACTAAGACCTTCTCTTTTTCTAAAAATGCTTTTTTGATTCAAATTTTTTTTTTATTTTCGACGTAGTTTTAATTAAAAAATCTGATGTGTTTCATTCACATGACTTTCTCTACATCTCTGTAACAAATTATTGTTAGTAAAGTTATTTTTCTATTTACTTCATGTTAAACGAGATAAGCATTACCAGAAACAGTCTTATTACTTAGTTCCTTGTAAGCCGAAGGGAAATAAGGGAATACACTAGGTTAAACCGACAGTCAAATGTTTTAACATTTGGTTTCTATGGGAATGAAATTCGTTTCTTTGCATGGCCAGGAGTTGACATGTTCCTATATAAGAAAAGTTTAAATATTTAAAACTGAAACCAATAACAGGGAATATGTCGGAAGTGCAGAAAAAAAATGTATATGACATAAATTGTGTCTTTTAACGTGATCTTCATTTGTGTGTAGTAAGTTTTTGTCTATCTCTTACGGTTTACCAGTTATCCAGAGTAAAGAGGTCTTTAGAGGCTGTTGCCAGAAAATTCAAGATATACATTTTATTTGTCATGTAAATATCTTAACCCAAATCGTAGGAGCAATTTTTGAAAAAATCAAAATTTTCGAATTGTTATGTATTGAAATGGTAGTTGAAGGTGTGAGGATTGTCTTGAAAAATGGCACATGCACACAAACGGAACGTTTTCTAATGTGTTCCATACACATGACCTCCTCTATATCATTGCAACACATTACTGTTAAAAAGCATAATTTTTTTTTTTTTTTTTGCTTTAACATCAATAGTCATATCGGGGGCTTTCACTTGTGAAACTGTAGATTCAGAACATTAGGTTAAACTTTATATTACTAAACACACGCACATTCACTCTCACATTCATACTTCCAGGATCTATGGGGGATAGGGAACAATTCCGGTTAAAGAAAAATTCCCCACCCCAGCCAGGAATCGAGCCCGGGACCTCCTGGTGAGAAGTCAGCTCGTTGACCACTTGACCACGGAGGCAGTCACATAATCTTCTATTCACTATATGATAATCGAGATAAACATTAACAGAAATTGTACTAATTACTTGCTGCCTTGTAAGTAGGAGGAAAGTAAGGGAATATACAAGGCAAATATTTTAAAATAGGGTTGCCACGTGGTTGGTGTCCGTTTCTATGCAGGGCCAGGATTTACAACTTTCCCTGTGAGGGAACAAATAACTTGAAATATCTCAGAAATGGCCTATTCCACGAAAAAAATGTATGACATAAATTGTGTCTTTTAACGAGATATTCATTTTTATACGGTAATTTTTTTTTTTTTTCTATATCTTACGGTTTACCAGTTATGCAAAATTCAGCAGAATTCAACCAGAATAAAGAGACCTTTAAAGGCTGTTCCCAGAAAAATCAAGATATACGTTTTATTTGTCATAATTGTAATCAAAATCATTAGAGCCATTTTTGAGAAAATAAACTTTCGAAATTTTCCTATGTAAAGGGTAGTTTGAGATCTTTTTCTAAAAATGTTTTTAGGTGTTTCGAATTTTTGGGTGGAATGCAATACCTTCTCTATACACTATGGAAATAGAAATGGCGTGTTATTTATGGACGCTCTTTAACTGCTGTAGTTCTTAGCGTCCCATTCTACTTTGTGCGTGAAAGACCGTTTAATTTTGCTCAGAGGCCTCTTTATCAGGCTTGAGGTTCTTTTACTTGCCATAACTCTACGACACGGGACCAACGGTTTTACTTCCCTTCCGATGGAAGCCATGCTAAGGATTTTTACACCTGAAAAAATCCATCGTCCTCCGCCGGGTTTGAACCCAAAAACCGGTCGGCCGGGAATCGATCCCACGATCGATTTTCCAAGTGCCAGTATCAGAGGAAATGCTTGAGCCACCTGGCTGGGTTACATTTGTTAACTGAGAATATTTCTAGGGGGATGAGGCCCCTTCAGTAAAATTGTTGGGAGGGGCAATCTCTCTAACTTTGTAGGGAACAAACGCTGCTTTGCCCCCACCCTATGACTGCTACAGAAGAGTCAAGTGACTCACGAAGTATGACGCATTCCTTTTTACCCAAACTTCTCTTCACACTGCTGCGTGGCAAATCTGTGTAAATGAGAACTAACGCTGCGCAGCTAATGGATCATGGAAATATTTGTTTTCAGTATTTGAAGGCGTTTCGCAAAGCACCAAGTTGGGAAATGCCGACACGTCATCCAAACCTGAGTACTACGAAAATATTAAAACAACAATAAAACAAACAAAGACTCTGAGTATTCCATCCACATGACTTTCTCTACATTTCTGCAACAAATTATAGTTAATAAGCTTATTCTTCTATTTACTTCATGCTAATCGTGAAACAATTAGCAGAAATAGTCTTATTACTTGCTTCCTTGAAAGTAGAAGCAAAAGTACCATAGGTTAAAGTGAAGTCAAAAGCTGGCTACTAGTTGACTGAAGTTCCTTTGTTTGTATGGATACGAGTTGACAAATTCCTGTATGAGAAAAGTACAAGTTTTTTAAACCTGAAACCAAAAAAAACAAGGAATATCTAAAAAACGAACAACTCGAAAAAAATTTATATAACATAAATTGTGTGTTTTAATGTGCTCTACATTTTCTGTGTGGTAAGCCTTTGTCTATTTCTTACGGTTTAGCAGTTTTGGTACATTTCGTAAAATTCATCCAGAATAAAGTAGTCTTCAGAGGCTATTCCCAGAAAATTCAAGATATACATATTATTTGTCGGGTAAATATCTTTAAAATATGATATTTTAATCAAAATCGTTAGAGCCATATTTGAGAAAATCAAAATGTTCGAAAAAAGTTCCATTAAAGGGTAGTTGGGGGTGGGGGATTTTCTTGAAAATCTTCGTGTCGCATCCTTGGAAGATACCAAACTTAAATACCAAGTTTGGTATTTAACGGTTTTTTCGTTTTTGAGCTATGCTGTCCACAGACACACACACACACACACACACACACACACACACACACACACACACACACACACACAGCAGACACACACATGGGCATTTTTCTAAAAAAAAATTTGTGGGGGGGAGTTTAGGGGGATCCAGAACATGTATCTCCGGTGAAATCTCGGTATTGAATTTTTGGGTGCATTACAATACCTTCTGTATACAGTATGTACGTAGTACGTGTAGAGAAAGTAAAAATTAGCATAGTTGTGTGCAGAAGTTTACATGCATCAAGGTTTAATGAAGATCATTCTCGATTGATATAAGCTGCTTGGCAAAGGTTCTCCACCTTCAGCGGCCAAAATAATCGTAGAAAGAGGAATCGTCACAATAATGTTATAGATCGAGCTGATATTTTACTTTCTCTACACGTACTATGTACATAGTATATAGAGAAGGTATTGTATTCCACCCAAAAATTCCATACCGAGATTTCACCCGAAATATATGTTTTGGGTCCCTCTGAATAAAAAAAATATTTCTAGAAAAAGGTCCGTGTGTGTCTGTGGTCAGCATAGCTCAAAAACAAACAGTCCGTTAAAATGCCAAACTTGGTATTTAAATTCAATAGCTTCCAAAAATGCGATACGACGATTTTGAAGAAAATCTCTCCACCCCCAACTACCCATTACATGGGCAAATTTTCGAAAATGTTTATATAAAAATGCCACAAACGATTTTGATTAAAATATCGTATATTAAAGATATTTATATGATAAATAAAATGTAGTTAGGCCAGTATCTGTTTTATATACTGAGCCCCTCTGCGCCAAGTACCGAAGTACTTGCATACAGGGACGGAAGTGCCGTGTGTCAACCCCGAGGGGAAGACTACCAGCTCAGATCTGCTAACTATCCAGGTTAGTGCCGGAGAACATTAAGGTGTCTCACAACCCCGCCGAGACGGGTATCGGGCCATTGCCACGTCGAGTCCAACCCAATCCGAACAGCTCCCTTTCAGGAGGGGCACAGATGTTCGGCCCGACTACTTCTAGCAACATCAGAAGTGCCACGGGTGCTCGGGGCCCGCAGCGCTTGCACCAAAGCAGCTGAAGGGTTTGAATCCTTTCCCCCTACGGGGGATGAGAGGAGAGTACCGAATGGTATCTAGATCCGGAGAAGCACGGGCTCAAGCATGGAAGGGGTCCCTAACAGAATGAAGGTTGTCGACTCTGCGGAATCTGCCTCTTGCGATCCCCCAGATGGAACGCCATGATCCGGTGATGGGTCCTGATCGAGCGGTACGCTCATACTCGGTCGAGACTCCGCTGCAACATGACCAAGGGAAAGAGGAGAAGGAAGAAAACTGTCTCCAGCGACCCCGACTCCAACGCAGCACCGCCCGCCGAGGCTGACAACACACCGCCGCCGGTACCGGTAAACTTCGCAGATACCGACACCACACCGCCGCCAGAACCAGCAAGTGTCGTTGATACCGACACCACACAACAGCCGGAACCGCCTACCGCCGCAGTCGCCACTACTTCACAAGCTCAGCTATACTCAACACCGCCTCACACATCACCGGAAGTCGCAGCAGTCTCCGAGCCGCTGCCTCAGCGCTCGCTAGCCGCGGCATCCAACGCTCCACCGGCCGATCCCTCGGGCCGCTTTGGCGCTTTCAGCGCTGTGACCTGCAGAGTCCACCGCCTTCTCCCGGAGCAGCTGATCCTGGAAACTGCGCAGCAGCAGTGGCCCTCTTTGGTCCGCGCTTCCAGAATTCTCTTCGCTCGGGGACCAACGCCGCTAGTGCGCCTCACCTTCATGGATAGGGCGCACTACACCGCAGCTCTCATCACTGCTGTGCCTAGCACCGCCGACCTGACCAGACGTCGCCGCTATTGCTCCTCTTGTGGGTGTAATGGCCACTACATGGGACAGGCATCTTGCCCGCTACATCCGTAGTCAACTCCACGACCTCCACCACCAACTCAGCAACCCACTGATCGGCCTCCACAGCACCGCCTTCCAGCAGCTGAAGCTCCACAACCTCACCACTCTTCGCCGCAGCACACGCACAGAATTGAGCCTTCGCCTGTTCCTGGATTCTTATCGCCGACATCAGCAGGCAACTCCAGGATATCGGCCTCCGCCTCGAAGCGCTACAGCGGTCTACCAATGTGCGCCTAGCGGCAGTGGAGGCCAAGCAACGGAGTGCCATCGGCCAACTTGCGGCCAACACCGGACAGCTCCAACAACTCCGCCAGGCATCTGTTCAGACGGACTTCAACCAGGAAGAGACGCTCTCATCCGCCCACGCGACTGTGTGCTCTTGAGGCTACGGACCACCGAAAGCACACTGGCCAAGAACTTCAAGATGCTCGAACAAAACACTCCCAGCAACGTTAGTCTCATGAACATCATTAAGCCTGAGAACACTGACTCTGGCAGTTACACCAGATATCCTCCTCGCCGCTAAGTTGGCATAACACTTGCAATTATATGATTAAACGCACAATCTGAACCTATTTACCTAACTCCTGATAATCTCTCCAATCCTTCACCCTTGAACCTCCGGGGCACTGTCAGGGCCTAGTGCCATGGCTTTGTCCCGGGCCGCAATGTACACGCACCCGGCTTATAAGCTGGCTGCAAGCAAGTAGCGGATACTAACGGAGCTGCAATCGCGGTACGCCACTTACCTATTAATCCCTCCCGATTCTTTCTCCCCTGACTCCCAAATAAAAATAAATAAATAAATAAATAAATAAAATCGAGCGGTATCGTCGACCTTTATAGTGCGCAAGCCACCTTGCAGCCGCAACCCGTCGCCTGGTCCCTCAACCCTAAAAGAGCTAAGTAAGAAATATGGTACAGGAAATACTGGGCTGGAAATTTCAGGGGAAACAATTATTTACCTGGAGAAACCCCCGAAAAAAACCCATGGGTCAATCCATGGCGATCAAACCTGCGACCTCCCGAATGCGGGCCATAGATGATACCGTTCAGTTTAGCTTGAGTTACATTGATAAGGTTTATTTATTTATTAATTTTGGGGTTTCCCCTTAACGTAACTACATGGTACGACAGTCCACAAGGGATCTTGGCCTACCGCCCGGCCGCTGCATCGCTTATCTCGGCCCAAAGGCGTCATGAAGGTGCAGGAGGGTGAGACGTGATTAACACCTCGGGTCCCTCCCGGCCGGTTGATGCGTCCCTTATGACCTGGAGCCACTACTTCTCCATCAAGTAGGTCCTTACGAGGCTGAGTGCACCCCGGACCAGATCGCCCAGCGGGGGAAAAATCTCCACGCCGGTACCGGGAATCGAACCGAGGTCTCCCGCGTGGTAAGCAGCCGTGCTAAGGAGACGACAAGGCGTCTACGTAAAATATGTAGAACTCTTTAAAACACACAATTTAATGATATACTTCTTTTTTCTTGTAGAGTTGACCGTATCTGAGACATTCTTTGTTATCGGTTTCAGTTGTGAACTGCGTAACGTTTCTCAAACAGGAAGTCACCTTTCGTTTCATCTCTCTTTTGTTTTACTTCAATTGGTCACATAACGTCACATTTGATTGTCGCTTTAGCCTGTGTATCCCCTTATTTCTCTTCTACTTACAAAGAAGCAAGTTCATTACTGCTAATGCTTGCCTCAATTAGCATGGCGTAGATAAAAATAATCTTTTGTAAGAATAATTTGTTGCGTAACAGCTAGAGAAAGTTATGTGAATAGAAAACACCAGATTATACACATTATTCTACAAAATATGATATAAATTAATATTTAGCACTATTGAGCAAGGTAGCCCCGCGTTAAATGTGTGACTCGCATTCGGGAGGTGCTGTGATCGATCCCTGGCGATTCCCACTCACACCCATCGGTTGTTCCTAGATGTGCCTGGGTCAGTAGGAAAATGCTTGGTATTTTCTGACCTCCCACGAATTCCTTCCCCTCATTTACTCTTCATTTCGTTTCCTCCTTATCTTTCAGACGTGTTCCTAGGTTAGTAATGTATGACGGTGCCGGATAGATAGCGCTTAAGCTTACTGAAAGACAAGAGTTCTTCCGTAGACACTAGAGGGCTACCTGATGGATTGGTCGTTGATCCCCCTCTGTAGGCGGCTCCAGGAACAAGACGGATCCTTGAATTTGGGACGGTTAGGGACTTTCACGCGTCTCTGTGGCCTGACGCCTCCTGTGAGGTGGTAGCCGCAATAAGTAGGACTAGGTGTGCCCTCATAGGGAGATTAGATTGGAAATGTCCTATCCTGATGCATTGTCGTTGGTGAAGCAACCGCCACTACGCTTTTGAGATGAGCACGGCTTGTGTGGTTAAGATCCAACTCGGAAAGAAGCAATTCGCAGACAACATTGGTTTATAAGAAACCTTTTGCTAATTCGTCCATTTAGCAGCTATCGCGAGAAATAATGACTAACAAATTATGTGTTTATGATACCAGAACCATGAGGATATGGAGTGTGTTCCTCGGACTCGAAATGCAATGGTAATTATCGTAATATTCCTCGACCGGAATTCTTTATTAATATCACTTACTTTACTAAAGCAATACCCCAATGTATGGCACAGACTTTTATTGCATTTACAGCAGTTTTAGACCAAGAAATTACAACAAAATTAAGTTATGATCTTGCCGCGATGTTTACTGCAATAATATCTACGAATTATCAATAACAACTTCTGACAGGCAAACAAATATGATTGTACTAAATATTCCTTCCTTGTTAAAAACAGTTAATTTGAACAGAAGTTGCGTATAGTGTGTAATGCCACAAAATGGCGGCTGGGCGCAAAACTTACTGCAGCAAAAGGTAGTATTTCCGCCTGTGGTCCCGCACTCTTGTATACGATTGCATCACTTCCAGCTCAAAACAATCAACCTAAAATGTAACATTATAGCTAGTATATGTTCTTTAATCAGCTACCTATATAGGTGTACCGCAGAGGAAGTATTGTATCCCACGCCCCGCGAATTTCCAATTTTTTTTTAAATTAATGATCGATCAGCATTACATGTTTTATAGATCTTTGGGAATCTTAGAATATAAATACGTAATTAATAATAACATTTAAGGAAAACCTAAGACGTTCCTTTTAACTATAAAAAGTGGATAGTGAAGAAAGTGATATTGTGAGAGTAAAGTGATGGGAATCATCGGAGTTGCTGAGCAGCAGATCCTGTGGGTCGTCTCTTCAGGCGTGTTGTACCCAAAAATTCGATACGGAGATTTAACTGGAAATACACCTTTTAGGGTCCCCTGTATCCAAGAAAGGCATTTTTAGAAAAAGGTCCGTGTATGCATGTGTATATTCGTGTGGCTGTGAGCACAACAATCCGAAAACGAAAAGCAGATAAAATACAAAACTTGGTATATAAGTTAAGTATCTTCCAACGACAGTGGTGGCGCTGCGGTTGAGTGGTTAGACCTCTTCCCTGCCATCTAGGCGGCTCGGGTTTGATCCCAAGCGCCCGCATGTGGGATTTGTAGTGGTGTCTGTGCGTTTTTTTCCAGGGTCCTCCGGTTTCCCCCGCCACTCATTTCACCAATTGCTGCATCATCAGTTTTCTAATCACTAATTTCGTTTACATTTCATATCATCAATTTCCTCATGTTCATGCCTGACTACGGTTCGACCCCTTGTAACAGGTTCTCCATTCTGTGGTTTCGTGCCGTTGGCTCCCCGACAGGCTTCTGACCCCTAGGCATTGACTTGTAAATCCAAGGGGAGTGTCAGCCAATTACGAAAAGAAACGAATCTTCCAAGGACACGACACAAAGATTTTGAGGGATATCGCTTCACCCCAAAACTTTCCATGGAAAACATTTCGAAAATTTGTATTTTCTCAAAAATAGCTCTAACGTTTTGATTAAAATACCGCATATTAAACGTATTTACACGGCAAATAAAATGTATGTCTTGAATCTTCTGGGAAAAATCTCTGGAGATCTCTGGATGAGTTTTGCATACTGGTAAACAGTAAGAGATACAAAAACTTACTAGATCTCATTAAAACACATAATTTATGTCATATGCAGTTTCTTCGTGGAGTTGACCATTTCCGAGATATTGGCTTCAGTTTTAAACTATTTTTAACTTTTCTCATTCGGAAATTTGTCAACTCCTGGCCATGCAAGGAAACGAATTTCAATGAGATAGCAACAGCTTTTAAAACACGTGACTTTATCTTAGTGTGTTCCCTTCTACTTCTGCAATGCTCTGTTTATCTTGATTAGTACCAAGTAGAGCAAGGATCGGCTTTTGTAAGAGAAATTTGTGCAGAATAGCTTATGACTCAAAAACTAGCAGCCTGCCTCTGTAGTATGGGGGTAGCGTGTCTGCCTCACATTCAACGGGTCCCAACTTCGAATCTCGGTGAGAGTGTTACCCGTATAAGATTCTTTTTTTCGGGGGTTTTCGCTTATTCTCAGAAGACGAATGTGGAGCGATGGTTCCCAGGCTCATTTGAACGCTAATTTACCCATTTCATATCGTGCAATATCACACATTAAGAAAAAGGGCGTAAAACTTTAAAAAAAAAAAAAAAAAAAAAAAAAATCCTCCATCACATAACTGGTAGGTATACTCCAAGTCTAGACAAAACTTACTTCATGAAAAATGTAGTACTCGTTGAAACACACAATGCCTTTAATCATTTTTGCTTTCTCTACACGTACTATGTACATAGTGTATAGAGAAGGTATTGCACACCACCCAAAAATTCGATACTGAGATTTCACCGGAAATATATGTTTTAGGGTCCCCTGTATCCAAAAAAAAAAGCATTTTCAGAAAAAGGTCCGTGTGTGTCTGTGAACACGATAACTCAAAAACGAAAAGTCGGTTAAACACCAAAATTGGTATTTAAGTTTAGTATCTTCTAGGGATGCAAAACGAAAATTTGCAGAAAAATCCTCCCACCCCAAACTACCCTTTACATGGAAAAAATTGCGAAAATTTTGATTTCCTTAAAAATGGCTCTAACGATTTTGATTGTATATTAAATATATTTATCTGACAAATAAAATGTATATCTTGAATTTTCTGGGAATGACCCCTGAAGACTACTTTATTCTGAATGAATTTTACGAAATTGTGCATAACTGCTAAACTGTAAGAGATGGACAAAAACTTACTACATGAAAAATGTAGAGCACGTTAAAACACACAATTTTGTCATATACATTTTTTCGTGGAGTTGGTCATTTTTAAGATATTCTTAGTTTTTCGTTTCTGCTTTGAAAAACATACTTTTGTCATACAGGAATTTGCTACTGCCCATACAAACAAAGGAACTTCAGTTACATAGCAAATAGCTTTTGGCTATCATTTTAACCTATGGTACTCTCTCATTTCGCTTCTACTTACAAGGAAGCAAATAATACGACTATTTCTGCTATTGTTTCTCAATTAGCATGAAGTAAATAGAAGCATAAGCTTTTTAACTACAATTTGTTGCAGGGATGTAGAGAAAGTCATGTGAATGGTACACATAAGATTTTTTTATTTATATAGCCCCCTTTAACATCTAAGGTCATATCGGGGACTTTACACTTGAACCAACTTGTCTGTAGGTTAGTTTACGTTTAGTATAAATCATTTTATTTTCCTCAAGAAAAATTCCCCGCCCCAGCTGGGAAACGAACTCGGGATCTCCGGGTGAGAAGTCAGCTCGTCGACCACGGAGGCAGTGGTGGAATATGTGATGAGTATAGAAAAGTGAAAAAGAAGCTAAATCATAGCTGATATTTGCATGTTCACAATGCAAACTCCATTGGCAATTATTGGAAGCCAAATTGCCACAAATTCGAAACAGCTGACCGATAGAGGTGACAGTTTAGAACAGCACTTTGTTTACTGTCTCGTGAGATAATCCATGACACCCTCTCAATGAGCTTAAGAATGGTGTTTGTAAACAAATTCCTAGGGTTCAACGGGGCCGCACCCTCCTTGATTCAAGCCAGGGTTTGCTTGTAGGGGAGGGTAAAGTGCGGGAAAATTGTGATTGGTTATACGCATGCGTGCAACCCCCTCCACATGGTTCGTGGCGCACGGCAAGCAAACTTGAGCAGCAGTCCAGTCGCGCGGTAACCTGAGGTCGATACGGAAGTCATTTGTAATGCTAGTGCTTCAATTGTTGTTGACATAAACATTTGACTATCGTATTACTTCCTCACCGGCAACATGTGTATCGTATACTAATACTCCTTTTTAACCCTCAAGTTTTTTTATACGGCTGTCGACGCACTGACGTTTTAAACCCTCAAACCTTGGCTCAACAAACGTTGCAATAAACAATAAATTTATCAGTATTATAGTGTGGTGGTTAGTGCCAAGTGTGTTTGTTGTTTGGACAGCATGGTGGTGGTCAAATCAGAAAGTAGGAACGGCCACGAGTTGGCTCCGTTGAACGCTCGAAACAATGGAACTGCGGGACCCGGAGTCACCATCGTTGTGACGCCCTCACAGCAAGGCGGAGGCGTCGTCACGGGCGTCGTGAGCCCCAATGGGGACGAAGATCGTGCGGCATGGAGCGGGAAGATGCAGTTCTTCCTCAGCATCATCGGCTACTCTGTCGGCCTGGGGAATATATGGAGGTTTCCATACTTGTGCCAGCAAAACGGAGGCGGTAAGTCCTGACACGTGCTTCATGTTGAAGTCGATTCTAACGCGGTCGATATTGTACAGACACGCATCAGAGCATGCGTGAGTCTCCAACCTAACCTAACTTTTGTAAACATCGACTCTCGCAACGTCTAAGTAACGTCACATATCTGATGTGTTCCCATTCACATGACTTTCTCTACATCTCCTTAACAAATTGTTCATCAGCTTATTCTTCTATCTACTAATCGACATTAATTAGTTTTTAATGGCATCTACATTTTTTGCATAGCACGTTTTTGGCTATCTCTTACGGTTTGCCAGTTATATAAAAGTCATCCAGAATGAAGAGGTCTTCAGAGTCTGTTCCCAGAAAATTCAAGATATGCATTTCATTTGTCGTTAAAATATCTTAAAACATTTTAATCGAAATCGTTAGAACCATTTTTGAGAAAATTAAAATGTTCCATGTAAAGGAAGGTTGGGGGTGGGGAGATTTTCTTGAAAATCTTCGTGTCATACCTTTAGAAGATAAACAACATAAATACCGAGTTTGGCATTTAACCGACTTCTCGTTTTTGAGCTATGCTGACCATAGACACACACACAAACTCACAGATTCACACGGACATGTTTATAAAAATGCTTTTTTGGAATCAGGGGGTCTCAAAACATGTATTTCCAATGAAATCTCGGTAACGAATTTTGGTGCATTACAATACTTTCTTTATGCGCTATGTGCATAGTAAGTGTAGAGAAAGTAATAAGCACATTAGAATGGTTACAAGGTTACTAAATTCTAAATGAAAAAGTCTTATTTGTCCATTCATATGACTTTCACTATCTGTTATGCAACAAGGCATTTCGTCCGATATGACCAACCAGGTTAAAGGACACAAAAAAAAAAAAACAACAAACAAACAAAACAAGGCATTGTTGCAAAAGAATATTTTATTTACATCTTGCTAATCAAGATAAACATTACCAGAGATTGTCTTATTACTTGGTTCCTTATAAGTAGAAGAGAATATACTAGGTTAAAACGCAGTCAAATCTTTTTAAAGTTGTCGTTATGCGATTGTTATTGAAATTAAGTTTTCTTTCAATGGCCAGGAGTATAAAACAAGAGATGTGAAGCGGATGAGGACTTCCCCTTTGAAAGGAGAAGTTCTTTAAAATTGAAAACAATAACAGGTAATATCTCGAAAAATTGAAACTGAATTTTGTTTATGGACAATCCTTAACTGCTGTGTACTATGGGCGTGAAAGACCGCCTAATTTTGCTCACAGGCTCGACATTCTTTTAGTGCCGTAAATCTACGACACGGGACCAACGGCTTTACTTTCCTTTCAAAGTAAGCCATGCTAAGGATTTTTATGCCCGAAAAAAATCCATCGCCCTCCGCCGGGTTTGAACCCGCGACCAGAGGCTAGTAAGTTGTTACCCCTAGACCACGGAGAACGGCGAAAAAAATGTTTGTTCATATGTCATATATATGACATAAATTTTGTGTGTTATCGAGATCTACATTTTTTGTGTCGTGTTTATCTTTGGTTACTGGTTATGCAAAATTCATCCAGAATGCAAGGGTCTTAAAGGAGATACTTCCAAGAAATTTAGAATATACATTTTATATGCCATGTAAACATGTATAATATACTGTATTTTAGTAAAATTCGTCAGAGCTATTTTTAGAAAATCGAAAATTTCGTAAAATGTTCCATGTAAAGAGTAGTTTGGTGTGGTGGGAATTTTCTTTAAAATCTTCTTGTGGGATCCTTGGAAGTTGCTGAACTCAAATTTAAAATTTGATATTTAACTGGCTTTTCGTCTTTGAGCTATGCTGTTTTTTCTCTCTCTCTCTCTCTCTCTCTCTCTCTCTCTCTCTCTCTCTCTCTCACACACACACACACACACACACACGCGGACCTCTTTATAAAACTGTTTTTTTTTTATTTTTTTTTATTCAGGGGGTACAAAAACATATTTTCGGTGCAATCTCGGTATAAAATTGTTGGGTGGAATAATACGTTGTACATACGTTGCTGAGAAAGTAACAAACCAAGGTGAGTGCCTTTCCACACATCCTTTATTCTAATAATTACACAATAAAGATTTTTCATGCTTACTTTTTGAAAGCCATTTCTACATTAATTACCTCGTAGAATTGAGAACAACTGACATCTAATCAAATTCTTGATACACTTTGTTGATAGACTATTTTTCTTATCCGAAAGGTGAACAAATAAGTTATAATTCTTTCCACGTCTGCGTTATGGGCCGGGATTGATAAACAATTTTCACATTTTGGCAATCTGTCATCGAATGAGTGCCTCAAAACTTAAAACCACCTCTGGAAATACCTTTTTCTAAAAATTTGCTGTTCATAAACAGGTAATTTCATCAAACAGTACATTTACGTACCCAAAACATTTCTGTCTCTCATACAGTTGTGAATTCTTTAGAAAGATGTAAACAATTGAATACAGCTATTGCGTTATATCCATTTGCTTATTCCGTGCTGCAAACGAAGACACGAATCCTGGTTTTTTAACGGAGTTTGCAAACGGATCACCAGTTTGGTTTTCGTCGAGGGCACTCCACGACTTTGCAGCTACTGCGCCTCGCCGAGAAGGCGGCCCTGGGCTTCCAGGGCAACCTCAAGACGATCGCGGTGCTGCTGGCATCAGGGGCTCCTCTACAAACTCAAACAAGCAGGCGTCCCTCCCCCCTATCTCACCCTGATAAGCAGCTTCCTTCGGGAACGCTCATTCCGGGTGAGAGTGGAGGGAAGACTCTCCACCGTCAGACCCATAGCAGCGGGAGTGCCGGAGGGCAGTGTACTGTCCCCATTACTCTTCGGCGCCTACATGTCTGACATCCCGACGGAACCCAGAACTGTCCTGTGCCAAGATGCCGACGACGTCCTCATAATGGCACAGAACAAGAACGCCCGTTACTGTTTCCCCCCACTACAGCGACTGCTCCGGGCCATTGGCCGGTGGAGCGAAAAGTGGAGGATGGCCATCAGTCCGGGAAAGAGCTCGGCTCTGCTCCTGGCGAAGGTCCGTCGCTGGCGGCCGATGCGTACCCTGAGGTTGAGGCGGCGGCAGATCCCATGGGTCACCGCCGCCAAATATCTTGGGGTCCTCCTCGACCGCGGGCTCACTTTCGCGCCACATGTGAGGGGCAAGGTGGGGCTAGGCCACGCCGCCCTCAGGCAGTTGTACCCGGTTTTTAAATCCGCCATGCCTAAACACCTCAAACTGCGCCTGTATCAGGCGATCGTTCCCCCCCCCCCCCTGATCCTATACGGCTGCGAGGTCTGGGGCGCCGACCACAATCCGCAGACTTCAAGTCGTCCAGAACAGGGCGTTAAGGATGATCTACGATACTGGGCACAGATTCCCATCTCACATCCTACATACCTACTCCGGAATCCCGTATATCATCGACGTTGTGAGGGAACGAGCCCGCACGTTGTATGATAAACTTCCCTTTCAGCCTAATCCTTTGGTGCGCACTTTGGGCGACTAAGACCATAGGGCGCCAAGAAGGAGAAAATCCTACCCCCTGCCAAGGGACGCTCTTGGTCCACTGGCCTGAGAGACTGCCATCCCTTAATCCAAACAAGTCCCCAGGTTATACAGCAATGGAAGGGGTGGCAGCCGGTCGGTAGACCACCCGGCTGAAACCCTGCCCACTCTGACTAACTTGGAACACATCACCCACCCAAATCCATAATCCTACCAACTTTCCTCCCATCTGGCCTGCTTAACCCGGTGGCCACACAAGCGGCACGTCGAGTTAAACAGCATCGAGCGTGGTCACCACTTGGGTGGGTGACCGCCCAAGTGACCGACTACACTCAGCCCTAAGGCTGCGGAGGAATTTTAACACCGTCCGGCGGACGTAGACAATAAAGCTTGTGAACAAAATCTTTTTCCCCTATAATATCGCACAGGTAAAACCGCTTTTAGCGGTTAGGTACTGTGGCGACTTTACACTCCGTCCAGGTAAGCCTGGACGACCTGTTCTTGGACTCTGGGACAGCAAAACCGGGTGGTACGCGATTCCTATACAATACGAAATAACTCCATTGTCCGTTTACAAAGTGAGAATAGAATGTTCCAGGTGACAATGCCATTGTGGTGAAGGACCACCTTTTCCAAAACTTCACTTAAATAACCTTTTGGAAACTCCGCTGAAAATGCTTTGTCCGATATCTTTCCTACCAATGAAAAAAAAAACGTTCTGAAACGTAAAGCAAATAATAATAATAATAATAATAATAATAATAGTAATAATAATCGTCAATCTTGTAGGGGAGGCTCGAGTAAGGTTACTTTCTAATTTTTCCGTTGCATCTTTTAAAATGGTCGTCTCCTTAGCGCGGTGGTAGCGCAGCTGCCTACCAAGCGGGAGACCTGGGTTCGATTCCCAGTACCGGCGTGGGGATTTTTCCCCCGCTGGGAGACCTGGACCGGGGTCACTCAGCCTCGTGAGGTCCCTGGGGGGCCAATTGAGGAGCTACTTGATGGAGAAGTAGCGGCTCCAGGTCGTGAGGACCGCATTAACCGGCCGGGAGGGGCTCGAGGCGCTGACCACGTCTCACCCTCCAATACTGCACCCCATCCATGACGTCTGTAGTGGACCGAGATGGGGGACGCAGCGGCCGGGCGGTAGGCCAAGGTTGCCCGTGAGCCGTCGTGCCGTGGAGTTATGTTATCTTTTAAAATATAGATTGTTTTGCTTCACCTTAATTGAAACTTATTTCAATACATTTGCTATTAAACATCAATGAAAGGATTAAAAGTGCTACTTCACTTGGTACCTTAAGCTAAGGTAACCTAAGATATGATGCGCGCATTATTGGTTCGATTCCGATAGCACGTCAAATGAACATGTTACGACTGAGCAGCGCGAGAGAATCATCGCACAGTATTTCCTGAGTCTATTTATTGAGTGAAGTGTTCAATAAGCTGGTAATAACATGAAAATAATATCAGTATTTAACATTTGTTGTATACAGTTGCCATGGTAGCATGACCTTCTGTATTTCAGAAAGTTTCCTTCCTTCCCTTCTTTCTTTCAGCTTCAAATCGGAAACAATAATTGCTAGGGATGCCTCCGTGGTCGAGCGGAGGTCCCGGATTTGATTCCCGGCTGGGGCGGGGAATTGTCTTTACTGTCCCCACAGAGTCTGGAAGTATGTGTGTGAGAGTGAATGTGTGTGATTGAAGAAAATAAAATTATTAAAGCCCAATGAAAAGAAATTACAGACGAGTTGTTTCAAGTGCAAAACCCTCGACATGACCTTAGATGTTAAAGGGGACTATATACATGAATAATAATAATAATAATAATAATAATAATAATAATAATAATAATAATAATAATTGCTCGGAGTCAGTTGCGGCATTCTCATTTAGACGAAATTTCAGCTACCCGGATAAGGATTTTTTTTTTTTTGTTGGGGGGGTCCCTAATCCTGAGAAGACGAATGTCTGGTAGCTTTACGCTCCAAGGACCCCAAAACATTCATCAGTTCACCGATTTTATTCATGGTCCGATATGTCCAATCAGTTTAAAGGATGTTAAACAAACAAAATAATAATAATAATGATAATAATAATAATAATAATAATTAAGTGATAGTCGACAATGATTGGCATGGCCTATGAAATGAATTATTGGTAACTAATGCCAGCCGATATTTTAAATAGTTTTTAACGCCCGCTTTTGATATTATGGCACCGCAGGCGACGACACTGATGATATATGGAATGAAGATGGAGCACCGGTGGAATGCGAAGGCGAAAGAAACCGGAGAAAACCCGCCCCTACGCCGCTTTGACCACCACAAATCGCACATACGGTCGCCTGGGATCGAACCTGGCCCGGTGAGATACGGCGCGGCCCTTGTTAGCCAATGAATTATTATTATTATTATTATTATTATTATTATTATTATTATTATTATTATTATTATTATTATTATTATTATTATTATCATCATCATCATCATCATCATCATCATCATCATCATCATCATTTGCTTTTCCTACTTCTGTGTCGTGCGTGATTTAGGGCTTTTGGTTCTAAAGGTCGCGGGTTCAAACCCGGCGGAGATTGATAGATTTTTCGGACGTTAAAGAACTTAGCATGGCTTCCGCCGGAAAGGAGGTAAAGTCGGTGGTCCCGTGTAGTAGATATATGTCATGTAAAAGAACCTCAAGCATGATAAAGAGTCCTCTGACCAAAATTAAGTGGTATTTCACGCCCAGTTTAGAATGTGACGCCGAGAACCACAACACTTAAACTTAAAATAAAAACTCAATTTTTACTTTCTCTACTCGTACTGTATACATAGTGTATATAGAAGGTATTGCATTCCACCAAAAAGTTCGATACCGAGATTTCACCGGAAATGCATGTTTGGGTCCCTCCGAATCCAAAAGAAAACATTTTTGGAAAAAGGTTCGTGTGTGTGTGTGTCTGGGGACAGCATAGCTCAAAAACGAAAAGACCATTAAATTCCAAATTTGGCATTTAAATTTGGTATCTTCCAAGGATGCGACATGAAGATTTTCAAGAAAATCCCCTCACCCCAAAGTACCCTATACATGGAAAAAATGTCGAAACTTTTTATTTTCTTAAAAATGGCTCTAAACGATCTTTATTAAAATGTCGTATATTTACTTTACAACTAAAATGTATCTCTTGAATTTTCTGGCAATAGCCTCTGAAGACTACTTTTTTCTCGATGAATTTTACGGATTTTTGCCAAACCGTAAGAGATGGACAAAAACTTATCACACAGACTTTTTTTTTTTATTTCTTTTTACTAGCATATTGAAAATGTAGAACACATTAAAACACGCAATTTATGCTATATGCATTTTTTTTCGTGGAGTTGATTGTTTTTAAGATATTCCTTGTTTTTAGTTTCAGCTTTGAAAAACTTACTTCTCATACAGGAATTTGTCAACTCCTGTCCATACAAACAGGGAACTTCAGTCACATACATACCAGCTTTTGACTATCACTTTAACCTATAGTATTCCTTTATTTCGTTTCTACTTACAAGGAAGTAAGTAATAAGTCTATTTCTGTAAATTTGTTCTCGATTAGCATGAAGTAAATAGAAGAATAAGCTTTTTAACAATACTTTGTTGCAGAGATGTAGAGAAAGTCATGTGAATGGAACACGTCAGATTTTTTTCTACTTGTGTTTTACTTTCTCTAGCCTCATATGTACAATGTACATAGAGATAGAGAAGGTATTGTAATGCACCCAAAAATTCGATACGAGATTTCACCGGAAATATATGTTTTGGGGTCCCCTGAGTCCGAAAAAAGCATTTTTAAAAAAAGGTCCGTGTGTGTGTGTGTCTGTCTGTGTGTCTGTGGACAGCATAGCCCCAAAACGAAAAGACCGTTAAATACCAAACTTGGTATTTAAGTTTAGTATTTTCCAAGTTTGCGACATGAAGATTTTAAAAAAAAAATCCCCGTACTAAAAACTACCCTTTACATGCAACAAATTTCGAAAATTTTGATTTTATTAAAAATGGCTCTAACGATTTTAATTAAAATCACGTATATTAAAACTATTTATGTCCGAAATAAAATGTATATCTCGAATTTTTGGGGAATAGCCTCTGAAGAGCTCTTTATTCTGGATGGATTTTGCTTAACTGCTAAACCGTAAGAGATAGACAAAAACTCACTACACAAAAAATGTACATCACGACAAAACACACAATTTATGTCCTTTACGTTTTTGTTGTGGAGGTAACCGTTTCTGAGGTATTCCTTGTTATTGGTTTTAATTGTGAAGTACTTTAAAACTTTTCTCAGACAGGAAGTGTCTGTCCGCTTTTCTTTTGTTCTACTCCTGGCCAAGCAAAGAACCGATTTGCGATACAATCGCATAACGATAGCTTTTAAAACATTTGACATTCACTTTAGCATAGCGCATTCCCTTATTCTCTTCTACTTATTAGGAACTAAGTAGGTAATAAGAATAATATTTATCTCGATTAGCATTGTGTACAAAGAAGAATAATTTTTTGTAGGAGGTTTGTAGAAGCTATAGAAAGTCATGTGAGTGTAACACATCAGATTTGTTACTGAAAGAATGGAAAAGGCAATGCATGTGATACTTTAGGAAATTGTTTGCTGGATGTAAAAGTCTCTTTCCGCACATGTGCTTGTTGTAATCGTGTATCTGTGTCGTAAAATAGAAACTAAGAAGTATTCAAGAGCAATAGAAAATTAAATTTGAAATCATAAGAAAAGAAGAAACAGCTAAAAAGAAAATACAATTATATGTATGTTGCGTGTCTCGTAGGCAATAGTATCTCACGTATTTAATGTGTTTAATCACAAAGGCTATTAAATGCACACGGAAAAGCTTATCTGAAATAGGTTGTGATGAGTTCTATCGAATTATAATATTTTTACATATTACATTAGGTTAAGTTACAATATAATCTTTATACTTTCTCTAGCCCCTATGCACAATGCACATAGTGGATAGAGAAGGTTTTGTGTTCGATACCAAGATTTCACCGGAAATACATGTTTTGAGACTCCACTGAATAAAAAAAAAACATTTTTATGGAACATGTCCGCGCGCAGGCACGCATGTGCGCATGTCTCTGGGCAGCAGAGCTAAAAAATGAAAAGTCTGTTAAACACGAAATGAAGTATTTAACCATCCAAGGATGCGACACGAAGTTTTTCAAGAAAATCCCCTACCCCCAAATACCCTTTACACGGTCAATTTTTTGAAAATGATTATTTTCTCAAAATGGCTTTTAACGATTTTTTTTTATTAAAATGCCACATGTTTAATATGTTTTCATGACACACGGAATTTTCTGGGAATAGCCTCTGAAGACATCTTTTAATTCTGGATGATTTTTGTATAACTGGTAAACCGTTGGACATGGACGCTCTTAAACTACTGTGGTTCTCAGCTTCCCATTCTAAATTGGGCGTGAAAGACCGCTTAAATTTGCTCAGAGGCCTCTCTATCAGGCTTGAGTTTTTATACGTGCCGTAAAGGTAGGACACGGGACCAATGGCTTTACTTCCCTTCCGAAGGAAGCCATACTAAGGATTTATACACCCGAAAAAATCCATCGTCCTGATAGACAAAAACGTAATATACAAAAATGTTAAATCTCACAGTTTATGTTACATACAGCTTCATTTATTTATTTAGAGTTAACCGTTTTCGAGGTATTCCTAGTTATTGATTTCAGTTTTAAGGTATTTTAACTTTTCTGAAACAGAGGACATCTTTCCTTTCGTCTCTCATTTGTTTACTCCTAGCAAGCAAAGAGAAACGAATTTTAATTGTGTCACTTAGTGACCGACTTTTAAAACATCTGACTGTCGTTTTAGCCTAGTGTATTCCCTCATTGTCCTTCAACTTACAAAGAAGTAAGTAATAAGACGTAAGGAAAGTTTGTTGGTGGAACAGCTAGAGAAAGTCATATGAATGGAACAAATCAGTTTTTTGTGGTAATTTTCTCACAAATTCGAAGACTTTGGGACATAAATAAATAGTAATAATTATAATAAAAACCTAATGAGAAAATATAAATGAATAGGTAGAGTCAGACTGAAAAATTCAATGCCATAGCCGGGATTTGAACCTCGGATCTCCCGTCTCTAGCCGGTTGCTCTACCACTGAGCTACCATAGCAATATGCCGGCATAGCATTGTATTTCTTAAATGACCGGCATGTTTCCTGGTAAACCACAAGGTGATTTCAAATTATTTTGAGATGACAACTCCAATGGCGACTTACAATGTTGTAAGTACTTTAAGTGCCTATTATGGTCAATTGACCATATATATACTTTGAATCCTGGGACTTAAAGTTGTCCTTGGGGTTGTCATTTCAAAATAATTTGATATCACTTTGTGGTTTACCGGGAAACATGCGTGTCAGTTGAAAAATTCAATGCTATGCCATGGTAGCTCAGTGGAAGAGCAATCGGCTAGAGACCGGGAGATCCATGGTTCAAATCCCGACTGTGGCATTGAATTTTTCAGTCTGATCTACCTATCCAATTCCTGCTTGTATGAAAAAACAATTAAACCAAATATAAATGAGTTTATTTGTACAGGAGATTTAAGCCCCCAAAGCTCGACAAATTTTGGAATTTTTACGATTTTGGTCAACAAAAAAAAAAAAAAAAAAAAAAAAAGTCACTTCAGTTTGTTACATCCAATATGTTTGAGAAACCATTCTCTTCTTCTTTTGTTTCTTCACCCAAGGACATGTTATGGAAGAAGAAAAAAACAATTGAAAGCCAAACATGGAGAATTCTTGCCTGCCGAAGCAGGTATGGTTGGAATGTGCATCATGTGCATGACTGGATTTAACCCAGATTGGTATCTGGCAAGCACGAGCGCGATGTCTTGACCTACCTCAACAGCACACAGCGGCTGGTAAAACGGATCAGCGAGCATTTGACGGGCTTGCTATTGCGACGTTTTTACTCTTGCTTCCCTCATATTAGAAAATGTTTCTCTAAACGTGATCATTTAGCAAGTTTAGTACCCAATTTTGTCTTCTCTCTCAGCATAACTAACATTCTGATGTGTTCCATTCGCCTAATTTGCTCTACACCAAACCGTTCTTCAAAAGCTCTTTATTTATTTTTTTTTACTTTCTCTACACGTTCTGTGTGTATAGTATATAGAAAAGGCATTGTATTGCATCCAAAAATTCGATACCGAGATTGCACTGAAGTACATGTTTTGGGTCCTCCTGAATCAAAAAAAAACATTTTAGAAAAAGGCCTGCGTGTGAGTGTCTGGGAACAGCACGCTCAAAAACAAAAAGATAGTTAAACACCAAACTTTGTATATCTATCTTTCAAGGATGTGCACAAGATTTTCAACAAAATCCTCCCACTCCAACTACTCTTTACATGGAACATTTTTGAACGTGTGTTGTCTAATTATATTGTACATTTATAAATACTTTTACTATACTAGTATTTTATTAAAATCACGTGCAACAATTGCACATAACCTAAAAAAATAAAAAATGATGTTAATATGAATTTATGATAATAATATATAATAACAAATACAGCAGTCAAATAGGTTGTTATAATAATATTATTTTTTTTCTTCTAAATATTGGTTTCTCAAACTATTTCATTTATTGCTTACATCGTTCGCAGGATATCCTTCATACATCTCACTAATAGCTTGTATATGCTGTAATATATTTGCAGTCTTTGTTTCTGTTTTTATAATCTTTATATTTTAAATTATACATTTCACGTGATTAAAATAGGTTGTAGCCACTGCCCAAGTATACCTGTCCGCCATTTTGTTTTGTAATCGCAGATGTGATGAAAGGTGTGACGATGCGTATAATGCTAATCTTGGGGGGCCGATATAGGGACACATGCGCATACCAGTTGCATACCTACCGAGTAGAGACTGCACGCGCCGCTTGTAGTAACGCGTTGGGGAATGTGACTGGACGCAGCGGTTATCTATACTGTATATCACAATACTGTTTTACAGGAATGATGATAGTGCATGTTCTTCAATCAAGATTGTATAATCTCTTGCTTCAAATGAATTGCATGAAGATTTGCAAATCATACAGAAGAACTTTGGAGATATATCTGCGACAGTGACACATGTTTGGAAATCTCCAGCATTGAAATGTCTCGAGCCCTAAAAGCTGTTGATGAACTTGTGCAAACAATTAATTAGAAGCCCGACTGGGTAGTGTGGTGGTAGCGTGTCTGCCTCACATTCAAAAGATCGTGAGTTCGAATCTCGCTTAGGGCGAGGTACCCGGATAAGTTTTTTTCGGGGTTTTCCCTTATCCTGAGAAGACAAATGTCGAGATCATTTCACCAATTTCATTCATCGTCCGATATGACCAACCAGGTTAAAGGACGTTAGATCGTGTAAAAAAGAAAGTGAGGAAAGAGAAAATGTCGGATTTTAAATAATGCGTGAATAATGTGCTCGAGGTGTTGGTATGGAAATAATTGCTGATGGAGTATCTTACCCAATATTGGATGATGTGTCCTATTTCCATTTTGCTCCAATCACAGAGCAAAGTTTTTCACAATATAAAGCCTGTTTATATGCCAATCGGAGACGATTCGCATTAGAGACGTTGCGAATGCATTGTAATCTATGCATGTTGAGAGAAAATGAAACGGATAATAATGCTGATGACTTTTTGCACAATAGTAAAATTGTTAGTTGACGTAAATCAGTCAACCTCAATCGCCTTCCAGTGCTAGTGAAAAATCACAGTCTACCACGCAACCACTGCCCTATTTACCTTCTATTAGTACTCACTGCATTGTCAACACATCACAACTATATACCACGCCGCGCTAACTTCCCGCTATCGCTCCCAAACATATTCCTACTGATCATATTTCTGTGTCACTGATATGTGATAGTGTAGTATAGGCTAATGACACGTAAAGAAAGGAGGATTTCTGTTGGTTGAAAGCGCCAAGTTGGCGCACTACCGGTTCTGAAGCAAGGTGAAAGTCTGAATGTCAGAAACCACATACATAAAGCCATTGCCTTACAAATTACATGGCACGCTGTGGTTCGATAGTATATAATTTGTGTTTCATTTTGTAAGGCAATAAACCGTGGAATGTTCCCATGATCTTTGTTCTCAGAGAAACAACCACACTTTGCAGTATAATTTGTTATAGTTACATGACTTTCTCAACCCAATATCAGCTATTTATATTTAGGATGATAGAAAACGTATTTTATTCATTCTAACACGTAGTTCAGAAAGGTATTCAAAATATAATCTTCACACAACTTTTTACTTTCTCTAGCCCCGTATATACATAGTGGATACAGAACGTATTGTATTGCACCCAAAAATTCGATAGCCACCGGAAATATATGTTTTGAGACCCCGTGAATCCAAAAAAAGCATTTTCAGAAAAACAAAGGTCCGTGTATGTGTGTGTTTCTGTGTGTCAGTCTGTGTGTCTGTGGACAGCATAGCTCAAAAACGAAAAGACGGTTAAATACCAACTTGGTATTTAAATTTAGTATCTTCCAAGGATGCGACACGAAGACTTTCTTCAAAAATGGCTCTAACGTTTTGATTAAAATACCACATGTCAAAGACATCACAAATAAAATGTATAGGTTAAATTTTCTGGGAATGACTTCTGAAGACCTGTGTTTTCTGGAGGATTTTTTATGAATTTTGCATAACTACTAAACCGTAAGAGATAGACAAAAAACTTACTACATAAAAAAATGTAGATTTTGTTAAAATGCACAATTTATGTCATACAATATACACTTTTGTCGTGGAATTTACCGTTTTCGAAATATGCCTTGTTATTAGTTTCAGTTGTAAACTCTTAATACTTTTCTCAGACAGGAAGTGTCCGTTTTTCTTTTGTTCTACTCCTGGCCAAGCAAAGAAGCGATTTGCAATGACAATCGCCTAACGGCAGTTTTTAAAACATTTGACTATCACTTTAGCATAGCGTATACCTTTAGTAAGAAGCTATCTAGAGTAACTAGAGAAAGTCATGTGGGTGTAACACATCAGAATTTTTTTATCTCTTCTGCAAACAAACTATTGTTACCAAAGATTATGCTTTTGTCTACAACTTGCTAATCAACATTATCAGAAATGGTCTAATTACTAGTTTCTTATAAATAGAAGGGAAATGGGAGATACCTAGGCTAAAGCGACAGTCAAATCTTTTAAAAGCTATCGCAGTGCTGCGGTTGTCACTAAAATGCAATTCTCTTTCATTCCAGTACGGTTGGCTGCTGGCTGAACTATCAGAAAAACAAACAACGAATTATACTTCGAGTGGTCGGCGAGCTGACTTCTCACCCGGAGGTCCCGGGTTCGATTCCCGGCTGGGGCGGGAATTTTTCTTTAACCAGAATTATTCCCTATCCCCCACAGAGTCTGGAAGTATGTATATGAGAGTGAATGTGTGTGTGTGTGTGTTCGAGAAAAATTAAACAATTTAAACCAAACTGAAAAGAACCAACAGACGATTTGTTTTAAGTGTAAGCACCCAATATGACCTTAGATGTTAAAGGGGACTATATAAAGAAAAAAAAAAAAAAAAGGCACAAGAATTTGAAAGGACTATATGATAAATGCGAAAAAGTGGCAGTTATAAGGTGTGCACAGTGAAATTATGTTTTTGTGGAATACCATCACTGCAGGGTATACGAGTATGTTCAGGAATAATAACCACATTTGGGGATGTATAGTACTTCCGAGAGTTAAAGTGAGAAGTTTGATTTCTTCTCACGTGAAACCAAACGTCACCCCCTCCCCTCTCTTATTAATATGTGAATAACTCGCGAAGTAATCGCTCTCGGGTTATAAAAATAAACACTTGTTTTGACACCACAAACAAGTTGGAAAAAACAAATCATTACAGATGACTTCACGGGATAACAACCGAGTTAGATTAGAAACAAAGAAATTCCCTGAGGAAAACCACAGAGGCAAGATGGTCGAAAGCTTGGATTTCTTTGATTCCAATTTAACTCAGTTGCTAGTCCGTGAAGTCAACACCGAGAAAGCTTCAAATCTTTAAAAAAAATCTGATGTGTTCCAATCACATGACTTTCTCTACATCTCTGTAACAAATTATTGTTAAAAAGCTTATGCTTCTATTTACTTCATGCTAATCGAGAAAAAAATAGCAGAAATAGTCTTATTACTTGCTTCCTTGTAAGTAGAAGCGAAATAAGGGAGTACCATAGCTTAAAGAGTACCATAGTTAAAAGCTGGTTGCTATGTGACTGAAGTTCCTTTGTTTGTATGGACAGGAGTTGACATATTCCTGTATGAGAATAGTATACGTTTTTTAAAGCTGAAACCAGAAACAAGGAATAATTCAAAAACATCAACTCCACGAAAAAAATGTATATTATATAAATTGTGTGTTTTAATGTGCTCCACATTTTCTGTGCGGTAGGTTTTTGTCCATCTCTTACGGTTTAGCTGTTATGCAAAAATTCGTAAAATTCATCCAGAATAAAGTAGTCTTCAGAGGTTATTCCCATAAAATTCAAGATATACATTTTAGCTGTCAAGTAAATATCTTAGATGTGCGAGATTTTAATCAAAATCGTTAGAGCCATTTTTAAGAAAATCAAAATGTTCGACATTTTTTCCATGTAAAGGGTAGTTTGGGGTGGGTTTTTTTTTTTTTAAATATTTGTGTCGCATCCTTGGAAGATACCAAACTTTGCGGTGGCCTTATAGTTGTGGCGTATTCTCCTGATCACCAGATGCTGAGTTCTCGGCTTCGAACCCAGATTGGTGACGTTGGCAAGACGCACTCTACTACCAATGAGTAGACCCACGTACCTGTTGATGTGAATCTACTACCGATGAATTTTCCTCGGCGTTACCCAGTCTGCACTATAGTTGACTCTGTAGGGGTGGTGCAGCTAATGGGGGTAGTTCAGCAAGGGATCTTATAATAATGAAGAGGTGCGTAACTTTCCGGGAGTTTATTTTTTTACTAGGAGATGTGAGATAAGCACTTTGCTTTACAATTCTGCTAAATTAAACACTTATTAGGAACTTTAATACTCGGTTAATCACATGTAATTATATTTAATTCTTCTTCCTTGATTCTGCTTTATACACACGTCACTGACTTTAAATATACTTAGAGCGCTGGAAACTACTATATTTTCATTACAAGTTACCGTGCTTAACTTTGTATGAAGAAGTGACGTTCAGACTGACAACAGACAGCATGACAGCGTTAGACAGCTCCAATGTGCCTTCTTGGGCTCTTTATATACTAAAAATACCGTCATGGCGGCTTCTTTCTGATTGGACAGAAAGGCCGCGCAATTGACGTAAATATTACCCAAAATTCAGTTTTTCTCAACCCAGGGTGCACCGCAACACTCAGGTGACACGTGTTGTACAATGGAAAATTATTCTCTTCCGAATTTTAAGGTTTATTCCCGGCGTGACCCGATCGTACGTGACTGGACAAATGAAACCTTTCTAACAAAGCGCTTCTCACACCATTCTACTATCTTGGCGTCAGCTTTCTATTTCTGTTCCAAGCTGAATTTACTCTGTTAAATACATACTTTAATAAGCATTTGTAATCTTTAATTATACAGTGCTAAATAATTAATAACTAACAATATTTTTTACAGAGAAGCTAGTTAACGGTCTCAACATAAATATCAAGTTTGGTATTTAACGGTCTTTTAATTTTTGAGCTGTGCTGTCCACAGACAGACACACACACACACACACACACACACACACACGTACATGTTTCTAAAAATGTTTTTTTTTTTTTTTTTTGATTCAGGAGGTCTCAAAACATATGTTTCCGGTGAAATCTCAGTATTGAATTTTTTGGTACAATGCAATACCTTTTCTTTAGTACGTATAGAGGAAGTAAAAATCACATTTTTATCTGCCCCTTGAGAATATTTACTTGTAAGAGCCATGAAATCTATGCTGACGACACATTACTTCTAAATGTAACCTAGATTGTCGAGTTGTGAGTGTCTCTCTAATTAAACTTGATGTGTTTGCTAAATCCTTGCACTTTAGAAGTTAGATGTATTTAGTAATCTGCTAGCTCCCCCTTGAATGACTTATCCAAATTAAGAGTGGGGAAGCATTGTTCATGTTAAGAACCCCTCCGCCCCCTAGCCGGAGGTTCAAGTTACAGTTCTGGCAGTCTAAGTAGCACGTCGACTGCTCACGGGGGAGGTACTTAGCTGTTTAAAGCGCCCTGTCCTCAAAGGGTACTTGTTCCCTCTTTGTTTAACACCGAGTGCCTTACTCATCATTTTCCTGCGTTAAATAGGACGAGAGTCTTACTCGCGGCGCAAATCACACCTCAGCGCTCCATTTCTCACTCTCTTCCTTTGTCTCTTTACTTTCGCTACCGCTTACAGTAAGTAGCGCAAATATTGATTATTAAAATACGATGGTTCCACCACTTGACATTAGTTCTATACGTGGGGACTTTTGTTATTCCGTCATTAGAGCCACTTTGAAATTATTTACTGGTATATTATACACGTTTAGGGCCCTAAGCCGCAAAGCGTAGCCGAGGGATATTTTTATAAGTAGAGGAGTGTAGGCCGCTACTGCGGAACGACGACAGGGCGTAGCCAAGTAGGCAAGACTTCGACAACCTGGCGACTTTCACATCTGAACAATTTAGTTTTCAACACTTTCAAGTATGGATCGCCAGTAAAAATCTTAAGACCGTGTGCGTGCGCGTGCGCATGTGTGGTGGGACCATCGTATAGCGTTTTCAGACTCCTTGAATTCAAGAACATAGTTTTTAAATGAGCTACACTCACATGACTTTCTCTACTTAACCTGCAAACATTGTTCTTCTATCTGCTTCATGCTAATCGAGATAAACTTTAGCAGGAACGCTCTTATCATTTAGCTCCTTATAAACAATGGAATACTGTACGCTAAAGCGATAGTATAGTATTTTAAAAGCTATGCGATTGTTATTGAAATTCGGTACTCTTTGATGGCGAGGAGTAAATCAAAAGAAACACGGATGTCCTCTGTTCAAGAAAAGTAGATATTTAAAGTAATTTAGGCTTGAAACCAACAACAAGGAATATCTCGGAAACGGTTGGCTTCACACATTTCACTTTCTCTAGCCGGTAAGTACAATGAACATAGTAGATAGAGAACGTATTGTATTCCACCAAAGATTTCACCGGAAATGTTTTGAGGTCCCCGGGTCCGAAAGAAGCATTTTTAGAAAAAGGACCGTGTGTGTGTCTATGGACAGGATAGCTCCAAAACTAAAAGACTTAGTATTTAAGTTTGGTATCTTCCAAAGAGCGACACAAAAATTTCAAGAAATCCCCCCACCACAAACTACCCTTTACGTGGAACAATTTTTGAAAATGTTGATTAAAATACCGTATATTAAAGATATTTACATCACAAATAAAACATATTTTCTGGGAATAGCCTCTGAAGACCTCTTTATTCTGGAGGAATTTTCTCAGTTTTGCATAACTGGTAAACCATAAGAGACAAAAACGCACTATACAAAAAATATAGATGTCGTTAAAATACACAATTTTGTGTAGAGTTGACCGTTTCCGAGCTATTATTGGTTTCAATTTTAAACTAGGTATCTTCTCACCGTTCGTTTTATCTCTCGTGTTTTTTTTTTATAGAAATGCAAAGCGAACCGAACTTCAATTGTTCACTTACGATGGGCTTTAAAAAGTTTTGACTAGTGTATTTCCTTATTCTCTTACGACGAACTAAGTACGAGACCAATGCTGCTAATGTTTATCTTGATTAGCACGGTGAAGATAAAAGGATTATCTTTTGTAAGAATAGCTTGCTTGCAGAACAGGTAGAGAAAGTCATGCGACTGGAACACATAAGATGCTTTACTCTCTCTACAGCCTACACTTACAATAAGTAGAGAAAATATTGTATTGCACCCAAACATTTCACCGAAAATAAACGTTTTCAGACTCCTTAAATCCAAGAAAAGCATTTTTAAATATGTTTCATTCACATGCCTTACTCTGCGTATTCTGCAAACAAACTTCTTAAAAAGATTATTCTCCCCTCTGCTTCGAGCTAATCGAGATAAACATTAGCAGAAATGGACCTGTTACTTAGTTCCTTACAAGTAGAATGGAATATTGTAGGCTATCGTTTTTGAAAGCTATCGTTATGTGATTGTCATTGAAATTCGGTTCGCTTCGTTGGCCAGGAGTAAAACTAAAGAAACACGAATGACTTTTGCTTGAGAAAAGTATAAGCATTTTAAAATTGAACCCAAAAGGTTAGCTGCACAACAAAAGTGTATAGGACATAAATTGTGTGTCTTGACGCGATCTGCATTTCTTGTGTGGTACGTATTCGTCTAACTCTTGCGTTTAAAGGGGTACAAAAGTCATCAAAATGAAGAGATCTTAAAGAGGCTATTCCCACAAAACTCAAGATATACATTTTATTTTATGTAAATAGCTTTAATATACGCTGTTAGAATCATTTTTGAGAAAAACAAACTCTTCAAAAATTCTTCCATATAAAAGGTAGTTTGGGGTAATGTGATTTTTTTGAAGATCTTCGTGTCAACTTAAATATCAAATTTGGTATTTAACACAAACGGATTACAATTTACGCCATTGAAACTACACAGGTGTGTATCCTTGCATTGTCTTGATGGAAGAGAATCTTTTTCTTTGGAAGATGAAGACTTTTTTCCCTTGATTTCTCCGTTCAACCGTTGCAATAACGATGCACAAAAATCTCCATTTATCATTCTTCCTTTCTGCAAGTAATCAACGTAAATGATTCCACATGCATCCCTCGCCCAAATAATGAAATCACCGTGTCTGCAGATGTCACCTCGTTTGCCTTCTTCGGAGTCGGTTCGCCTTTAAAACCCCACTGTTTCGACTGCACTTTTTTCTCTAAGTGCAGTAGTGTATCCATGTTTCAACCACAGTTATGTATCGACGCAGAAAGTCGTCAGGATTGCGACGTTAAAGCGCCAAACCAGCTTCTGAAACGATCACACGATTTACTCTCCATTGAGAGCAAACACGGCACCATCTTGCCGTGACCTTTTGGTGCAAAATTGAGAACACTGTACCTTGTGATATGCCTGTGGCCTCTACTATTTCGCGAACTTTGATTAGTCGAGTACTCAAAACCACATCGGAGGAAATCAATTCTACTGGATGTCCGGAACGATGCTCATCATTTGTGAATGTACGACCACGTTTAAATTCATTTATCCAATTGTAAATTGTTACAAACACAGGAGCAGATGTGCCTATCTTAGTTTTTACCTCCTTCGGTGTTAAGCCTTTTAAATAGATGGATTTTCTAAGCACTTATTGAACGCCACTAATACAAGAGAATTTTCTGGATTAATTGTTTTTTCACACAAGCCGTGTGTAGGGCAGGAGTTGGATAGGTAGAGTCAGACTGAAAAATTCAATGCCATGGCCAGGATTTGAACCACGGATCTCCCGAACTCTGGGCGGTTGCTCTGCCACTGAGCTACCATGGCAACATTCGGGCATAGCATTGAATATCTCAAATGACTCGCATGTTTCCTGGTAAACCACAAGGTGTTCTCAAATTATTTTGAGATGACAACCCCAGTGGTTCAAATCCCGGCTAGCATTGAATTTTTCAGTCTGACTACCTATTCAACTTTTCTAGTGTTTATAGGTTTCATAGGACGCAGTTTGATACTTACAGGAAAGCAGTTGGTGACAGAAAGTCTGTCAACACTTCCCAGAAAACAGCGCTTGCAGTGATATATGGCTTGTTATGTGTTCCCGAGACAGGTAAAAAGAGTTTCTCTTCATTCTTAACGAAATTAAACCTGGGGCAATGCGTGTAACAAATTCTGTTCATCCCTCTGGTGTCAACCAACACACAAGAAGTTAAAGAGTGATCCCATCCCCATCTACCCATCAAGTCTGATCATAACCCAAATACAGGGACGGTAACGGCAACATATTGGAACAAAAACTCTCTTTTTACTTTCTCTAGCCCGTAGATATGTACAATGTACGCAATGGATAGATACGTTTGCTTTAAATCATTTTGTTTTCCTCAAATACATATTTCCAGACTCTGTGGGGGATAGGGAATAATTCTGGTTAAAGAAAACTTCCCCGTCCCAGCCGAGGATCGAACCCGGGACCTCCGGGTGATAAGTCAGCGCGCTGACCACTACACCGCGGAGGTAGTCAGAGAAGCTATTGTATTCCACCCCAAAATAAATGTTTTGAGGTTCCCTGAACTCAAAAATAGAATTTTCAGAAACTTATTTCTGTGTGTGCCTGTAGGCAGCATAGCTCAAAAACGAAAAGTCGGATAAATACCAACTTCCAAGGATGCGACACAAAGATTTAAAAAAAAAAATCTCCCCACCCCAACTACCCTTTACAAGTAACATTTTTGAAACTTTTGATTTACATAAAAATGACTCAAATGATTTTTAATAAAATGTAATATGCATAACTTGAATTTTCTGGGAATGTCCTCTGAAGACCCCTTCATGCTCGAAAAGTTTTGTAAAATGTTTGTACAGTTGCTAAACCTTAAGAGTTACACAAAAACTTACTACACACAAAAGGTAAATCTCATTAAAATACACAATTCATGTTACACACATTTTTACTTTCTCTACACGTACTATGTACATAGTGTATAGAGAAGATATTGTATTCCTCCCAAAAATTCGGTTCCGAGATTTCACCGGAAATACATGTTTTGGGTCCCCCTGAATAAAGACAAAAGCATTTTCAGCAAAAGGTGCGTGTGCGTGTCTGTGGACAGCATAGCTCAAAAACGAAAGGACCTTTGAATACCAAACTTGGTATTTAAGTTTGGTATCTTCCAAGGATGCGACACGAAGATTTTCAAGAAAATTCCCCCACCCCAACTACCCTTTACATGGAACTTTTTTCGAAAATGTTGGTTTTCTTAAAAATGACTCTAACGATTTTGATTAAAATATCGTACTTATGTCAAAGATAAATTACCTGACAAATAAAATGTATATGTTGAATTTTCTGGGAATAACCTCTAAAGACTATGTTATTCTGGTTGAAATTTACGGAATTTTGCATAACTGCTAAACCGTAAGAGATGTGTATTGACAATATCATACAAAACTTTGGTTTAGAATACACCCGGGAAGAGAACTGCAATGTATACGATGATTAGGCTTCGGACACGACTTGAGGTTAAGTTAACTTCTAGTATATTGTACTTTATTTATAAGCGAGTGGAGAGGGGAGAGGCAGAAGTGCCGTGCGTTACTCAGTTTGTGCTATTGGAGGCTTCAAGACAAGTCAACGAAATTTAAGTTTTTAAAAGATTTGACTATCGCTTTAGTCTGGTATATTCCCTTCTTTCCTTTCTACTTACAAGGAGCAGTAATAAAACCATTTATAGTAATATTTATCTCGATTAGCACATAGTAGATAGAAGAATAGTAAGAATTGTAAGAATAATTTTATACTCCGCTTTAATCGAGATAAAACTTTGTAAAAATAGCAATATTACAAATTTCGTTATAAATTCAAAGGCAAATATGTTGGCCTTAAACTGCCACAACCTTTCCGTGATACCGCGAGAAACAAGTGAAAATCGACGAGAGTTTAAATGAAGGACAAAGTATTGACAAATTTGAACCATAAATAACGGATATTTCGGAATTGACTTGTCACGCAAAAACTATAAATTATGTGTTTTAAAGATATATATATTTTTTGTGTAATGCGTTTACGTCTATCGTTTAAATTTACCGGTGTACACGATTATACAGCCACCTGTCTGCCTCACAGTCAGGAGGTCCCGAGTTCGAATCTCGGTTAAGTTGTATTAACCGGACAAACTTTATACGGGATTTTCCCTTATCCCTTATATAACATATATCTACATATATAGATAATGTAACAAATGTCTTTATTGACTCTACAATTAGTTACAAATAAAGAATTTATATCACTGCTGCAAATAGTTCCCTCGACGTTAGACAATTATCAGTTTATGGCTGCATGTCCTCCATGGCTCGCGCCCCACTGTAGGCTAACATTCCAGTCACTCACGACTCGCTGCAATTCGCAGCACCACACTGCAATTCTTCCTTCTTTATATAGCGAGGAAATGACCTCACAGACTTTCTGGAAACTTGTCGAAAGTAGTAGAAACCGAAGCTTAAGCCGATGTCCCACCGTCAAATATTTTGGTCCAATACTCTTCAAGCTTTAAATTGGATCGTGGGACATCGGACAATTTCATTGTATACAATTTCCGTTCTATTTTTTGGTCCAATTCCAGTTTGCTACAACAGGATACAGCGGTTTCTAATTTTTGGTCCAAACGTATGAAATCAACCAATGAGCGATCTGGTGGTAATGACGTAATAGGATAGCAGCTTGCGCTGGGTCTTCCTTCCCGCTAACGTGATTGTGTGAAACTTTGCTGTATCTTGTAGACTTTGTCCTAAATAATAGGGTTATAGTAGGTGAGCGATTGTTGAAATACACGTTTTTTGTGCGGCAGAGATTTATGGAAATAATGATTGGAGTATTTATAACCCCAGCAAATGTGTTTTATCGGATCCATTTGTACCTAACCTTCTTTTCTCAACAAAAATATCAAAAGGTGGTCTTATGTTTGTTTTGGTGAGTGCGTTTTGCCTCAACTAAGGACAGCAACTTTCCAAACAAATTTTCGCCCATTCTAAATAATTGTGGATCAGCAACCTCCACCATTTTCTATCAGCTGTTCATGTGCATGCGAGAAATATTTGGACCAATACACACTCCCGTGGCAATGGAATGGAGAAATTGCACACAAAGTTCACGTTGTATAAAACATTTTGGACCAAATTTTGACCGTGGGACATCGGCATCCAACATTCCAGCTCCACTGCCACATACCATATAGCGAACATGAGAAAGGTCGCTCGCACGGACGACATTGTCACAATACCTACCCACCGACCCAACTGCATTTTATTTGTTATGTACAATTTTCGTATGATATTTTAATTCAAACCATTTAGGGCCGTTTTTGAGGAAATGAAACATTTCGCAAACTCTTTCATGTAAAGGGTATTTGAAAGGGACATTTTCATGAAAATGTTTGTGTGGTGTCTTTGGAAGCTACAAAACTTTGATATTTATTCGTATTTACATTTTTAAGTTACATTGTTGACAGTCATACACACCGACCTTCTAAATATTTTTTTTTATTTGTATAGCCCCCTTTAATATATAAGGTCATATCGGGGGCTTTGCACCTGAAACAACTCATCTGTAAGTTCTCTCTTTTTTCTTTTTTGTTTTTTTACCTATGGTTTAAATCATTCTTAAAGAAGAATTCCCCACCCCAACCAGGAATCGAACCCGGGACTTCCGGGCGACCTTCTAAATGTTGTTTTCTTGGTAATCTCGACATGGAAATTATAGGTGGAATACGATACTTCCTTACTTAATATACATGGTAGAGAAAATAAAAATAGTAATGTATTTGAGTTAAGAAAAAGTTTACTCTTTCAAATTTTGAAATTGAGTGATCTGTATTATGTTGGATGAATTGGAAGTAGGTGGAAAATACCATTGGTCATACAAACAAATGACATCCCAATGCGCAAAATCGTCTTGCCTCTTTGCTATGCATATGCGTCCCCGTTCCGGGATATTGTAAAACGAAATGTTGAATGCTTTGCTTCTCGGATTGTTGTGGAAAGAGGTTTCAAGTTTTATGCTTCGCAACCGCGTTACGTAACAGGGTATTGCATTTTTCTGTAACTTAACCCTGACTTTTCAGTGTCAAAAGAAGACCACGACAGAGAACGCAATACAACGTGGGCTGTCAATTGGAAACACATACGTATTGCTGACGACTTTATCAATAAAACGCAGTGTCTCCATCTCTCAATACCAGGTGGCCCAACATCGCCGATTTCACGTGAGCAGACCTCTTTTCGTGCACTAAAAGAGTTGCAAAACTCAACGGGGCTACTCCGAGGAAACACAGGCCAATGGAGAACTAGCTCATTTTGAGGGACTTTACCACTCCTCTTCTTACTTATCAGCGAAGACGATAAGAGGACTGCTAATAATAATAATAATAATAATAATAATAATAATAATAATAATAATAATAATAATGGGAATAAAATGACAACAACTTAGTGACGCAGTTTTATTTACTGTGCTTTAACGTCATTTTTGTGTTATATTTTATGCCGCTTTTCAAATCTAAGGTCATAATGTAAATGACGTGTTATTTATGGACGCTCTTTAACTCCTGTGACTCTCAGCGTCCCATTCTAAATTGGGCGTGAAAGACCACTTAATTTTGCTCAGAGGTCTCTCATTTAAACTTGAGGTTCTTTTACGTGCCATAAATCTACACACGGGACCAACGGGCTTTACTTCCCTTCCGAAGGAAGCCATGCTAAGGACTGTTACACCTGAAAAAATCCATCGTCCTCGGTCGGGTTTGAACCTGCGACCTTAGGTATATGAAGTTAGCATGGTATAATGGCGACCATTATTGATTATTGTTCTCCAGATAAATTAGTACCTAATTCTATTGTGTAATTTATTCAGTTGTTTATGTTCAATACGGCCCTAAACTTAGTACATATTTTGATTGCTATCACACGAAGGTTTTATTGTGAAGTTTTGGTATGATTTGCTAATAAAATAATCATGTGTGCTACTTGTGGAACGTGGGTTGTTGTTTTTTTATGACTGTAAAATTTACGTCACTCGTGATGAAAATCTTTCCATTCGTAACAAAATCCCACTTTACACACAAGTTGCGTAAATAGCTATTATGTACCTAGTTATCTTTTGTTCACGAAAAATGGAAATATTCTGTGTTGCATGCACATTAAGTCAATGTTGTGTTATCTGATTGGAGAGTGAGAGGGAAAGTGAAGCATCTCTCGGCGGAAGGCTAAAGCTTGCCGAGCTGTGAGCTTTATGAATCTCATTAAATCAGGGAGGTATTTCTCAAACCTGGGTATAAGATTCGTAGTCGGCCTTATCGCGTGTGTCGTGACGTTTTACAAGGGCGCATTTTTCCACGAGTTTGTTGTGACAACATTGCCTCTGGTGCGATGTTTCGAACGCGCCTTCATAAACATCAGAGACGTTGTGAAATCATAATTCTTCGCCAGATGCCTGTAAAATGCATATTTGTGTTACTGCTTGCTTGGCACGTTTACTGCTACTAAAATGAAAGCTTGATGGTTTCTATTTCTGCTGGACAAATGTTTACTCTTAGCAAGCAAGAGAAGTAACTAACTAATGCTGTTAGAAGTAATGCTTTTACTCCTAATGTACGTCTTGAAATGAAACTAGACTATCACATTTTATAGTTTACTGCTTGTGGCACCGCAGGCGACGACACTGATAATACGAGGGTTTTTTTTTTTTTTCCAAGGTACGATCGATCGTGAAATTAAAACCACAGTGAAAATCAGATGCTTTGCACAGATGTATTGCGCAGTATATGACCGTTGATAGCGTCAGCGAGATTGCAGATTTAGACTAAGGATCTTCCTGCGCCTTTCTATTGGTTACGGAGACAACATGGCTACGTGACACGTGAACGACAGGCTTCGAGATTTCGTCGAGGTTAGGTTAGGTGTATCTAAATGAACTGGATCAAAATAAGAGGTACACATCTGATGTGTTCCATTCACACGACTTTCTCTACTACTCTGCGATAAATTATTGTTAGAAAGCTTATGCTTCTATTTACTTCATGCTAATTGAGAAAAAATTAGCAGAAATAGTCTTATTACTTGCTTCCTTGTAAGTAGAAGCGAAATAAGGGCGTACCATAAGTTAAAGTGATAGTCAAAAGTTGGTTGCTATGTGACTGAATTTCGTTTGTTTGTATGGACACGAGCTGACAAAATCCTAAATGAGGAAAGTATGGTTTTTATAGCTGAAACCAAAAACAAGGAATATCTCAAAAACGATCAACTCCACGAAAAAAATGTATATAACATAAATTGTGTGTTTTAAAGTGCTCAATATGTGTTGTGTGGTAAGTTTTTGTCTATCTCTAATGGTTTAGCAGTTATGCAAAATTCCGTAAAATTGACCCAGAATAAAGTAGTCTTCAGAGGCTATTCCCAGAAAATTCAGGATATACATTTTATTTGTCAGGTAAATATCTTTAATATACGAAATTTTAATCAAAATCGTTAGAGCCATTTTTTAGAAAATAAAGAATTTCGAAAAAAGTTCCATGTAAAGGGTAGTTTGGGTGGCGGGATTTTTCTCAAAATCTTCGTGTCGCATCCCTGGAAGATACTAAACTTATTTACAAGTTTGGTATTTTACCGACTTTTCGTTTTTGAGTTATCGTGTTCACGGACACACTAACACACGGACCTTTTTTCTGAAAATGCTTTTTTTTTTTGGGTACAGGAGAAATCTCGGTATCCAATTTTTTGGTGGAATGCAATACCTTCTCTATACACTATATACATAGTACGTATAGAGAAAGTAAAAATGGACTTTCTGAAAGTCTGTTTTGCTTTCCAATGCGAAATGCACAATCTTCCGTTCGCTCTGTCTCTTGCGCATGGGCAGCCATGTTGGTCAATCGAGCAATGGTAGAATCAAATCTAAAACTGAGCTAGAATCTGCAATGTCGCATCGCGTCACATTGTACATATCAGTTGTAAGCGCGCAGCGAGCAAGTAAACATGCCTAGACGCCAATGTGAAGTGCGTACAAGACGTTCATGATGCAGGTGAACAGGGAAGGAAGCGAATGTCAATCGATGATGATCTTGTTCAGCGAGTCGATCAGGCGATTCGAGAAACTCGTCGGTTCACAATTTCTGTGTTGCATGAGTCGATTCCCGAAATTTCAAAGTCGCATCTCACATTAATTTGGCATGCGACGCTATTGTTCTAGGCATGTTTACTTGCTCACTACGCGCTTACAGTTTACATATACAACGTGACTAAATCAACGTTCATACTGGAGACACTGCGCAATACATATGCGCAAAGCTTCATCTGATTTTCACTGTGGTTTTAATTTCGCGACCGATCGTACATGAAATGAAGATGGCATTTTTTTTTTTTTAATTTATGGACGCGCCTTAACTGCTGTGGTTCTCAGCGTCCCATTCTATACTGGGCTCGAAAGACCGCTTAATTTTGCTCAGAGGCCCCTCTATCAGGCTTGAGGTTCTTATACGTGCCATAAATCCACGACACGGGACCAACGGCTTTACTTTCCTTCCGAAGGAAGCCATGCTAATGATTTTTACGTCCTCCGCCGGGTTTGAACCCACGACCTTGGGTATATAAAGTTAGCAGGGCGACTGAAATGAAGATGGAGCACTGGTGGAATGCAATTGCAGGGGAAACCGGAGACCCCGAGAAAACACCTCGCTGTGCCGCTTTGTCCAAACCTCAGATGCGATCGCTTGGGATCGAACCCGGGCCGTCTAGGTAAAAGGCGAGTGGTCTAACCATTCGGATACACAGGGTGGTAGGTGAATAAATGCAAGTATTTCTATCAGCGTTTGAGGGCGATGTAATGATCCAGTATTTGCAGGTTTTTGTTCTGTATTTTCTAAAGCTATGTTAATGAAGATTAGGTATGTGATGTTTTAGAATGACTATTATTCCTTATCTCAGTCCTTCGGTTGTTTATATACCAGGTCACACGGTTGACCCTCATCTGTCTTGTAGGTGACGTGAGTGAAGAATATCGGTCGCAATGAAACTTCATCCTACGGAACCATACGTTTTTGCTTTGAAACATTATCTGATTGGTATTCACAATTCTTTCATGTATCGACTTAAAAATATTGAACACAATGACATTATGCTTTATATACATTTTATTTCATTAAACAAATATACAACTCGAAACAACAAGCATTTGTATTTCCGTTTCTTAAACTACAGAATCACACCCATTGCTCTTACAAAGGTAAAAAATTAAAATTAAACCTCAATACTTAAAAAATCTGATGTATTACATTCACATGTCTTTCTCTACATCTCTGAAACAAATTATTGTTAAAAAGCCCATGCTTCTATTTACTTCATGCTATTCGAGAAAAATATTAGCAGAAATAGTCTTATTATTTGCTTCCATGCAAGTAGAAGCGAAATAAGGGAGTACCATAGGTTAAAGTGATAGTCAGAAGCTGGTTGCTATGTGACTGATGTTCCTTTGTTTGTGTGGACAGGAGTTGACAGATTCCTGTATGAGAAAAGCATAAGTTGTTTAAAGCTGAAACCAATAACAAGGAATATCTAAAAACTCCACGAAAAAAATGCATATAACTTAAATTGTGTGTTTTAACGTGCTTTACATTTTTTGTGTGGTAAGTTTTTGTGCATCTCTTACGGTTTAGCAGTTATGCAAAATTCTGTTAAATTCATGCAGAATAAAGTAAGTCTTCAGAGGCTATTCCCAGAAAATTCGTGATATACATTTTATTTATCATGTAAATATCTTTAATATACGATATTTTAATCAAAATCGTTAGTCATTTTTAAGAAAATCATAATTTTCGAAAACATTTCCATGTAAAGGGTAGTTTGCGGTAGGGGGATTTTTCTCAAAATATTTGTGTCGCATCCCTGGAAGATAGTAAACATAAATACCAAGTTTGGTATTTTACCGACTTTTCGTTTTTGAGTTATCGTGTTCACAGACACACACACACACAGAACTTTTTTTCTGAAAATTCATTTTTGTGGATACAGGGGGTCATAAAACATATATTTCCGGTGAAATCTCGGTATCGAATTTTTAGGTGGAGTGCAATACCTTCTCTAAAGAATGTACATAGTACGTGTAGAGAAAGTAAAAATCTGATATATTCCATTCTAGTGACTTTCCCTAGGTATTCTGAAATAGAATATTCTTACAAAAGCTGATGCTTCTCTCTACTTCGAACTAATCCCATACGAGAAAAGAGTAAGTACCTGAAAACTGAAGACAAAAACAAGGAATATCTCGGAAATGGTCAAGTCCACAAAACAAAAATAAGCACGCGCCATTTGGTTGTGTACGGCTGCCTAATTCATGGTGATTTAATGGCAGTTTTTGTATGTGCCAAATTTAGAACTGAAAATTATATTCACGTATCACCTACAAGGTCTACATCTTCGTTTGGTGTCGTTTTGAAACACCCTGTATATGTATATATATATATATATATATATATATATATGCTATTTGTATATATATATATATATATATATATATGCTATTTGTATAGCACGATGACGTGCTGATCAATTTATTTTTTATAAATAAAAAGAAGAAAACAAAACAAACACACACACACACTTCTCTGGTTAAAAATGTTGCTAACCTGTTGTTATTTTGAACTGTTGGTTAAATCAAGTGACCCATGTTATGAACGCTAGTTACCAGTAAGTTATTTAACTTTGTAGAGATTCTGAACAATCCTGAATGGTTGGCAACGTTTTTATACGCCATTTCAGCACCTAGGCGGAAAGTTGTATCATTACATCTACACAATCTATTAATTTTCCTGAGGCTACCGTCTTGTTTATGTGCGTAATAACATCTAAAGATTAACAAAAGATAAAATATTTATAGCTTGATAATAGGCCGGTTGTATTTAGGAGCGTAATAAAGTATATTGTCTGTTAACATTGTCATTTGCATACTTTAGGGCGTGGTACATTACTAAACATTCTATATATACATGTCTCGATGAACGCTGACAGGATAACTTCTACACATAGATATGTGGGTTTGGTGCAGCAATTCCCGTTTTACTTGCTCTAGTACGTATGTACAATGTACCTTCATAATGGAAATAGAAACTATTGTTTTCCACCCAAAAATTCGATACCGAAATTTCACTGCATCCAAAAGAAGCAGTTCTGAAAGCACATCCATGTGTGTTTTGATAGTGTTTAACGCCCGCTATTACTACCATGGCACCGCAGGCGACGATATTGGTAAAATGGGGTTCTCCGCGGACCATTCTATACTGGGGTGAAATGCTGATTAATTTTGCTCAGAGGTCCCATCTATTAAACTTGAGGTTCTTTTAAGAGCTGTAAATCTACGACACGGGACCAACGGCTTTACTTCCCTTTCGAAGGAAACCATGCTGTCCGAAAACATCCATCGTCCTCCGCCGGGTTTGAACCCGGTGACATTGGTGATACTGGAGCACCGGTGGAATGCGATGGCGGAGGAAACCGGGGATCGAACCCGGGCCGTCTAGGTGAGAGGGAATGGTCTACATTGCCTGCGGTGCCATAAGTAGTAAAAGCGGGCGTTAAACACTATTTAAAGAAAGTCGGTGCACGTAGATAAATTCTACACGTAGATATGTGTGACTGGTGCAGCAATTTCCCTTTTACTTTCTCTAGCAGGTGTGTACAATGTACCTGCATAATGGATAGAGAAAGTATTGTATTCCGCCAAAAATTCAATACCGAGATTTCACTGGAAATACATGTTTTGAGACCCTCCGTCCAAAAGAAACAGTTCTAGAAAACCTTGTCCGCACGCGCGCGTGTGTCTATGGGCAGCATACCTCAACAAAGAAAAGTGGGTTAAATATCAAATTTGTATACTTTCTCGACACGTACTAGTTACATAGTGTATATAGGAGGTATTGTATCACACCCAAAAAATCGATACCGAGATGATTTCGTCGGAAATATGTGTGTGTGTGTGTGGACAGCATAGCTCAAAAACTACAATATCGTTAAATTCCAAACTTCGTAATAAGTTTAATATTTTCCAAGGATGCCACACGAAAATTTTCAGGAAAGTCCCTCTTCCGCAAACTATCTTTTACGTGGAAACATTTTTGAAAGTTTTGTATTCCTAAAAAAAAACTGGCTCTGACGATTTTGATTAAAATACCGTATATTAAAAATATTTACAGTATAAATAAAATATACATTCAATTTTCTGGGAATAGCTTCTGAAGACCTGCTCATTCTGGTTACATTTTGCTGGATTTTGCATAACTGGTAAACCGTAAAAAAACCTGCTACATAAAAAATGTAAATCTCGGTAAAACACATATTCATGTCATATAGCCTACATACATTTTTGTTATAGTGCTGACCGTTTCCGACATATTCCTTTTTATTGGTTTCAATAACGCAACTTCTCACAAACCTCACGTTTCATCTCTCATTTGTTTTACTGACAATACAAAGTGAACCGAACTTCAGTTTTCTACATGTCGACCAGCTTTTAAAATATTTGACACTAGTTTATCCGCTTATTTCCCTTCTGCTTAGAAGGAACTCAGTAATATGACAATCTATGCTAATACTTATTTCGGTTAGCATGATATAGATAAACGAATAGTTTGTAAGAATGGGTTGTTTGCAGCACGGGTAGAGAAAGTCAGTCGTCCTCCGTGGTGTAGTGGTTACTATGCTACTCTATAAAATTCAAGATTTCAGGTTCAAACTTGCCGGAGGGTGATGGATTTTTTTCTGATGCAAAATCCTTAGCATGGCTTCCTTCGGAGGGGAAGTAAAGCTGGTGGCCCCGTGTATTGTTTAACAGGAAAAAAGAAGATTTCTGGACAAAATTCCGCCATTTCACGTCCGCAAGTCGTTATTTCATCTTACTGTGCCATCTGTGGGTGACTAGCCGATCCCTCGTCATGATGACGCATGGCGGCGAACGAACGAACTAGAAATTCAAATCAAATCACGGAAACATCATAACGATGCCCTATGGTCCTTTTTTTTTTTTTTTTTTTTTTTTTTGCTTAGGAGTTACAGAAAATAACTCACTAGAGAAATTCGTGTGAAAAGAACACATCAGCTTTTTGCGACAATGTTACTTTTTGTGCAGCATGGAGTCGTCTGTTTAAGTTTGTCTAATAAGTTGAAAATTACAGTAGTAACCAAACAATGACAATTAGACGAAAGGTTTATTAGTTTTATCGTCAGGAATTATTTTTTAACACATTACCTTTTCTATATATTTGTGTAAGACCTCCTTCCCTGGGGTGGGGAAGTTATTTGTTATTTAACGATGCTGTTAATTGCCAAGATCATATCAGCGCCGCTAATGTGCCGGAATTTCGTCACGCAGGAGTTGTTTTACATGACAGTAAATCTACTCGCATGGGACTGTCACTTTTAAGCGCACTTAAAAAATCTGATGTGTTCCATTCACATGACTTTCTCTACCTCTCTGCAAAAAATTATTGTTAGAAAGCTTAAGCTTCTATTTATTTCATATTAATTGATTACTTGCTTCCTTGTAAGTTGAATAAATAAGTGATAGTCAAAAGCTGGTATGTGACTGAAGTTCCTTTGATGTTATGGACAAGAGTTGACAAATTCCTGTTTGAAAAAAAAGTGTAAATTTTTTAAAGCTGAAACCAATTACAAGGAATATCTCAAAAACGATCAACTCCACGAAAAAAATGTATGTAACATAAATTGTGTGTTTTATCTTAATCTACATTTTTGTCTAGCTCTTACGGTTTACTAGTTATACAAAATTCAATACAAATTATCAGAATAAAGAGATGTTTAGCGGCTATTCCCACAAAATTATAGATATACATTTTATTTTTCATGTAAATATCATAAATATAAGAGATTTTAATCAAAATCGTTAGAGCCATTTTTGAGAAATTAAAAAATTTCGAATTTTTTTTCCATGTAAAGGGTAGTTTGTAATCGGGGGATTTTTTTTTTAAATCTCCGTGTCATATCCTTGCAAGGTACCAACTTTAAATACCAAGCTATGCTGTCCAAAGACACATACACGGAACTTTTTCCAAAAATGCTTTTTTTGGTTTCAGGGGACCCAAAACATGTATTTGTGGTGAAATCTCGGTATTGAATTTTTGGGTGGAATGCAATAGCTTCTCTGTACTCATATTTACATAGCACGTGTAGAGAGGGCAAAAACCGTCGCACTGAGCCAGGTTTGAGTTCCGACCTTGGGATCAGAAAGGCAATGCCTAACCCAGATATTTTTAGATACATTTTTTCGAGTGTTTTATTAGCAAACTAACTAATAACTAAAATACATAATTAGAAACTAGAGTAGCATGATACGTAAATAAGCTCGCTAGTTTTACTTTCTCTAGCTCGTATGTATGTACATAGGGAATAGAGAAGGTGTTGTATTCACCCAAAAATTCGATACAAAGATTTTAGCGAAAATATATATATTTTGAGCCCGAAAAAAACAGTTTTAGAAAAAGGTCCGTGTGTGTTGGTGAACAGCATAGCTCAATAACCAAAATACCGTTAAAAACCAAACTTGGTATTTAAGTTTAGTAACTTCTAAGGATGCGACACGAAGATTTTCAATAAAATCCCCTCACGCCCAACCTCCTAACCTTTGTATGGAACTTTTCTCGAAAATGTTTATTTTCTCAAAAATGCCTCTTAACGATTTCTCAAAAATGGCTATAATGATTTTGATTAAAATATCATATGCTAAAGATATTTACCTGACAAATAAAATGTGTATCTTGAATTTTCTGGGAATAGTCTCTGAAGACTACTTTATTCTGGAGGAATTTTACGGAATTTTGCATAACTGCTAAACCGTAAGAGATGGAAGAAAATTTACCACATAAAAAATATAGAGCACTTTAAAACACACAATTTATGTTACATGTATTTTTTCATAGAGTTGATCGTATTTGAGTTATTCCTTGTTTTTGGTTTCAGCTTTAAAAAATTATACTTTTTAACCTTTATATGGAACATTTCTCGAAAATGTTTATTTTCCCAAAAATGTCTCTTAACGATTTCTCAAAAATGGCTCTAACGATTTTGTTTAAAATATCATATATTAAAGATATTTACCTGACAAATAAAATGTGTGTCTTGAAAATTCTGCGAATAGTCTCTGAAGACTACTTTATTCTAGACGAATTTTACGGAATTTTGCATAACTGCTAAACCGTAAGAGATGGAAGAAAACTTACCACACAAAAAATGTAGAGCACTCTAAAATACTCAATTTATGTTACATGTATTTTTTCATAGATTTGATCGTATTTGAGTTATTCCTTGTTTTTGTTTCAGCTTTAAAACATTATACTTTTCTCATACAGGAATTTGCCAACTCCTGTCCATACAAACAAAGGAACTTCTGTCACATAGCAACCAGCTTTTGACTATCACATTATAACCTATGGTACTCCCTTATTTCGCTTCTACTTACAAGGAAGCAAGTAATAAGACAATTCCTCTATTTTTTTCGATTAGCATTAAGTAAATAGAACAATAAGCTTTTTAACAATAATTTGTTGCAGATATGTAGAGAAAGTCATGTAAAGTGAACACATCATATTTTTACTTTCTGTACACGTACTACATAGTGTGTAGAGAAGGTATTGTAATGCACCCAAAAATTCGATACCAAGATTTCACCGGAAATACATGCTTTGAGAGCCCCTGAATCCAAAAAAAAGCATTTTTAGAAAAATGTCCGTGTGAGTGTCTAGCTGTGTGTGTGTGTGGGGGGGGGCAGCATAACTCAAAAACTAAAAGTCCGTTAAAAACCAAACTTTGTATTTTGGTTTGGTATCTTCCAAGGATGAGACACGAAGATTCTCAAGAAAATCCCCTCATCCCCAACTACCCTTTACTTGGAAATTTTTTCGAAAATGTTGATTTTTTTCAAAAATGCCTCGTTACAATTTTGATTAAAATATCGTATATTAAAGATATTTATCTGACAAATAAAATGTATCTTGAATTTTCTGGGAATAGCCTCTGAAGACTACTTTATTCTGCTAAACTGTAAGAGATGGACGAAAACGTCTACACAAAAAATGTAGAGCACGTTAATACACACAATTTACGTTATATACCTTTTTTTTCGTGTAGTTGATCGTTTTTTAGATATTCCTTGTTTTTAGTTTCACCTTTAAAAAACGTACACTTTTCTCATACAGAGATGTATGAACTTCTGTCCATATAAACAAAGGAACTTCAGTCACAAGGCAACCAGCTTTTGACTGTCACTTTAACCTATGGTACTCCCTTATTTCCCTTCTACTTACATGGAAGCAAGTAATTGGACTATTTTTTCTCGATTAACAGGAAATAAATAGAAGCAAAAACTTTTTAACAATACTTTATTGCAGAGATGTAGAGATAGTTATGTGAATGGAACACATCAACTTTTTATAAACTTGGAATTTTAAACATTTTCAGCGTCAACCTCGTATTTTTATGTGTAACCAAAAAGGCAGGAGGGGGGTTGTTGTTCGCAGAGAAGGCGTTCTTGTCTTGCGAACAGGGAAGATTGTTCATTGGGAGAGGGGAAAAACCTTTTGATCCAATCAGAACGAAATGTCCTTTTGGGGATTGAATAAGGTAGAGCGCGCAGGTTGGTGTTTCAAGCATCCTGATGGAGAATCGATCCTGACACGGTAGGATCTCAAGGGAGAGTGCATTGGACAACTGCTGCTGCGTCTAATTTCGTGATGGAAGAGGCCAGGCACGTGTTACTACTCCTTAACCTTGCTTTAGTCGCCCAGAATGACCTGCTCCTCTCATTTTTACTTTCTCTATACGTACTATGTGCGAGAGCCTTTTTTTAAACCTCCGATAGGTTATAAATAAAACACAAGCTCATAGAAAACACTTATTTTATTACTAAAAGTTTTGTACACTTATGGTTACTTTTCAATATAATCACAGAAAAGATTGAGACATTTTTCGTACCTGTGCAAAAGCTTTGCAATACCCGCTTTAAAAAATGTTGCCGCCAATGATTTCAAATGAGCATTGACGTTGTTTTGAAGATCTTCGTATTTACGACGTTCGGAGAGCCATTCAAAACAAACGAAGAGGAATTGTGTTTACCCATGACAACGCTGGTCCACACACTGCTGGCACAACCCATCGGCTCCTTGAACAATTTCAATGGGGCATTTTTGATCATCCGCCGAACAGTCCTGACCTGGCACCCAGCGATTTTCACCTTTTCCCTGAACTGAAGACGTGGCTAGGAGGGCAGCACTTTCAAACCAACAAAGATCTTCAAAACAACGTCAATGCTCATTTGAAATCATTGGCGATAACATAATCATTGGGTATTGCAAAGCTTGTGCACAGGTACGATAAATGTCTCAATCTTTTCGGTGATTATGTTGAAAAGTAACCATAAGTGTACAAAACTTTAAGTAATAAAATAATTGTTTTCTTTATTTATAGGCTATCGGAGGTTGAAAAAAAAGGCTCTCGTACATAGTGTATAGAGAAGGCATTCTATTGCACCAAAAAATTCGACACAGTGATTTCACCGGAAATACATGTTTTGAGATCCCCTGAACAAAAAAACATTTTTAGAAAAATGCCCGTGTGTGTGTTTGGGCAGCATAGCTCAAAAAGGAAAAGACCGTTAAAAAACCAAACTTGGTATTTCAATTTGGTATCTTCCAAGGATGCGACACGAAGATTTTCAAAAAAATCCCCACACCCTAAACTACCTTTTACATGGAAAAAGTTTCGAAAATTTTTATTTTCTCAAAAATGGTTCTAACAATTTTGATTAAAATATCGTAAATTTAGTTATTTACCTGAGAAATACGCACACACGGACCTTTTTCTGAAAATGCTTTTTTTTTTTAATACAGGAGACCCTAAAATATATATTTCTGGTGAAATCTCGGTTACAAATTTTTGGGTGCAGTGCAATAACTTCTCTATACCCTATGTACATATTACGTGTAGAGAAAGTAATAAATGAGTAGGTACTAAGCCAGCAACGGCCTCTGCATTCATTATCTGCTTATTTCCCCATCTACCTATTCGTGCCTAAACCGACTTTGCGGGTTGCGTGTCAAGGTTTCGGAGTTTACCAATACCTCGTTTACAAGATTAGCTTTTGAAGTTGGTATTCATTTTCTAATCCTCTAAAAAAATTCAAACGATTATTTTAACATCTGTAAATTGTGAAATGCTTGGCTTTTCTCTTTCAACTTTTCTTTCGCAATCGAGGTACTAAAACGCTTGTATTGTGAAAGAAAATACATAATAATGGCCACGGATAATACTAATATCTTTACTGCCTTACACGTACTATGTGTATAGTGGATGTATTGTATTCCACCCAACAATTCGATACCGATTTCACCGGAAGTACAAGACTCCTGACGTCAATGCTCATTTGAAAAGAACTCTCTCCGCGACACATGGAAAAGCTCTCCCAAAAGAAAACTCCACAGCACCGTTTACTCATAACTAGAGTCCAAATTGGACATACAAAACTTACACACTCCTATATCCTCTCTAAAGAAGAGCCACCGCAATGCACAACCTGCAATACAAGGAACAGTATTCAGCACACAGTCGAGAACTGCCCGCGCTATCAACTCTACAGGAAAAAAGTCAAGATTCCAGATAACCTAAAGTGCCGGTCCCCATGGCCACGCTCGCTAAGGCGTCTCGCTTTGGTGCTTCGTGGGCAGGGGATCGTGGGTTCGAGTCCCGCCTTGGACATGGGTGTTATATGTTTATGTAAAGAAACAGTAAAACCAGTAATCATACAGGGGGGGGAATGTAAATAGAAGAAGAAGAAGAAGAAGAAGAAGAAGAAAAAAGCTGTCAATGAAGGACTCGAGCTCATGTCTTAGACTGATACAGTTTTTTAAATGCACCAAATTGTATGATAAATTATTGAAAAACTGCTTCACAATGCAATCTCGCTGTACAATGTATGTAAATTTGTTAAACATTTTAGTTTGGGAAATATTGTAAAGTTAATGTACTGCATAATGTTATATGTTTATCCCATGTATTAAAGTTTGTATCATGTTTTTAAAGTCACTAGAAGACCTTGCACTTAGGCGACTTAAAATAAATGTATTAAAAAAAGACTCCTGAATTAAACAAGCATATTTAGAAAAAGGTACGCTATGTGTGGACAGCATAGCTCAAAAACGAACAAATCGTTAAATATCAAATTTGGTATTTAAGTTTAATATCTTCAAAGATGTGACACGAAGATTTTCAAGAAAATGGCACCATCCCAAACTATCGTTTACTTATATTTTTTTTAAAATTTGTTTTTCTCAAAATTGGCTTTAACGATTTTGATTAAAATATAGTATATTAAAGATATTTACATCACAAATAAAACGTATATCTTGAATCTTCTGGGAATACCTCTACACACCTCTTTATTCTGGATGAATTTTGCTAAATTTTGTATAGATAACCGTTAACCGTAAGAGAAAGTCAAAATTTTGCTACACAAAAAACGTGGATCTCGTTAAAACACTTAATTTATTCCTTTTACATTTTTCACTTAGAGCTGACTGTTTTCGAAGTTTTGTTTCAGTTTTAAACTAATTAACTTCTCTCAAACGGGACCATTCAAAGCAAGCCGAACCTCAATTGTTTCATATAGCGACCAGCTTTTAAAAGATTTGACTATCGTTTCATCCTAATGCATTCCCTTATTTCCCTTCTACTTGCAAGGAGCAAATAATAAGACAAATTCTGCTAATGTTTATCTAGACTAGCATGACGTAGATAAAAGAATAATCTTTCATAAGAAAACATTGTTTGTGAACAGCTAGAGAACGTTACATGAGTGCAACACATCAGTTTTATTTAGAAAAAGGTGTGTGTGTGTCTGGGCAGCATATCTCATAAACGAAATGTCGGTAAATTATTAAACTTGGTATTTAAGTTCAGTATCTGCCAAGGATGCGCTAGAAGATTTTCAGGAAAATCCCTCACCCCCAACTGCCCTTTACATGGAACATTTTTCGGAAGTTTTTATTTTCTAAAAAATAGTTCTAACGGTTTTGATTAAAATATTAAATGTTTAAGCTATTTCATGACAAACGAAAGGTATATCTTGAATTTTCTGGGAATAGCCTCTGAATACCTCTTCACTCTTGATGACGTTTGTATGATGTGCGTCCAAGTTATAACACCTCCTATTTGTTTTCTCACAAAGTAATGACAAGGAAAATGTGAAACTAGCGTGACTTCTCAACGTAATCTCCCTCTAGCCGTACACATTTTTCACAACGTTGACGCCATGATTCCATGGCCGCTGCGAACGCTTCTTTAGGAGTGTGTTTTGACCACGGACAGTGTCTTTCATTGTGGGAAGCAGCCAAAAGTCACTAGGAGCCAGGTCAGGTGAGTAGGGAGCATGAACAATCACTTCAAAGTTGTAGTCACGAACAAACTCCTGCGTCGCGTTGATGAAAGAGCACACGTCCAACCTTTTCATGCAATGCTGAGAGAAGTTTATTCTTGAAAACATTTTGGTAGGATGCAGCTGTCACCATAGTGCCCTTTGGAATGCAATGAGTAAAGATCACACCACTTCTGTCCCAGAAGATGACCACCATCATTTTGTCAGCACTGACGCTAACCCGAAACTTTTTTGGTGGCGTGATTCTGTGTGCTTCCATCGGCCTAACTGACGCTTCCTTTCAGCGCTGAAAAAGGACATCCACGTCTCATCCATTGTCACAATCGATTGAAAGAAATTTCCATTCATGCCGTCATCACACGTCAACATCGCCTGACAATTTGCAGCATTCGTGGCACCCCCTGGAAGACACTTTTCGCAGTTTCAGATCTTCGTGCAGGATTGTGTACACAGACCCCACGGAAGTGCAACGCTCAATCGGCGATCCTCCAAAACAACGTTCTCCACTCGCTGGATCATGTCGTCAGTCCGGCTGGTGCGAGGCCGTCATTGAACTGTCACACATCCATGGTACCACCACCACCACATGCCTCACTCAACTGGCAGCGATCAATTTCAATTGGTGTCACACCACGAAAATGGAGAAAACGAATCATTACACGCCATTTTAAATATAAACAACGTCCTAACTCTCGTCGTTGCCACTAGAGCTCAATGCACTGTACATTGCTGCCATCTCTGTCACGCATTCACAAAGAGTCCATGTGTATTTTAAAACAAACCAGAAGTTCCTATCTGGTCCCAGTCCTGAAAAAAAGGAAAGGAGGTGTTGTAACTTGAACGCGCCGCGTATAACGTTTGTGTGGCTGGTAAAGCATAACTTAAAAAAACACCTCAGCAAAACACATCATTTATGTCATATACTTTTTTTTGTTGAGTTTTATGGAGCTTTGTACGAGATATTCCTTGTTATTGGTTTCAGTTTTCAACTATTGCAACTTTTCCGAAGCGGGAAGCAACTTTCGTTTCTTCTCTTTTTACTTTCTCTATACGTACTATGTATACCTATAGTGTATAGAGGAAGTATTGTATTCCACCGAGATTTCACCGGAAATACATGTTTTAGGACCCCCTGAATCCAAAAAAAGCATTTTCGGAAAAATGTCCGTGTGTGTGTGTGTGTGTGTGTGTCTCTGTATCTGTGTCTGTGGACAGCATAACTCAAAAACGAAAAGACCGTTAAATACTAAACTTGGTATATAGATTTGGTATCTTCCAAGGAAGCGACACGAAGATTTTCAAGGAAATCCCCCCACCCCCAGCTACCTTTTACAAGGAACATTTTTCGAAAAGTTTGATTTTCTAAAAAAATGGCACTAACAATTTTGATTTAAATACCCTATATTAAAGATATTTACCTGATAAATAAAATGTATATCTTGAATTTTCGGGGAATATCCTCTGAAGACTACTTTATTCTGGATGAATTTTACGGAAATTTGCATAACTGCAAAACCGTAAGAGATGGACAAAAACTTACCACACAAAACATGCAGAGCACGTTAAAACACACAATTTATATTATATACATTTTTTTACGTGGAGTTGGTAGTTTTTGAGATATTCCTTGTTATTGATTTCAGCTTTAAAAACTTATACTTTTCTCATTCAGGAAGTTGCCAACTCGTGTCCATACAAACAAAGGAACTTCAGTCACATAGCAACCAGCTTTTAAATATTACTTTAACTTATGATACCCCTTATTTGTTCTGAGGTATAGAGAGAGTCATGTAAATGGAACACATCAGATTTTTCAGATTTGTCTTCATTTGATTGGATCCGCATTAACAAAAACTTGCCCATTTCTACATATAAGATGCAGAGGGTAACATGGCATTAAAATCGACGAGTAGAGACAAAAAAGCTTTGGATTATAGTGCAGTAGTACTAATGCGCTAGCTTCTTTCTCACTTTGCCTGATTATTTCAGAAAACAGTCGCGTGTGGATCACAGACTTCCGTACCGCAATGCTGTCGTCTTTGTTTACGATACAAGGTCGAGGGGGCGCCTTTAAACCAGTACCTGTCCAAACGATCAAATAGTCTTCCTTCGTTCTCATTAGTTTTACTGTGTACGCTACTGCAGTTTATTTGTCCTTGCGCATGCAAGAATCGGCTGCCCAGCGCCTTCAATTATGGAGGTACCTACTAGAAAAAGTTGAAGTAAAGCACAACGTAATGGTAAAACCTCATTCATGTACGTTTTACTACATGCTTACTTTCTCTACACGCACAATGTATAGCTTTTTAACACAATTTGTTGCAGAGATGTAGAGCAAGTCATGTTATTGGAACACATCAGATTTTTTTAATGACATTAGCTCGATGTTTGAAAGATATTCGCTGTTCTTCTTTTGAGTTCACCAATATTTCAGGCGATGTTGATAAAAAAATGCCGATTTTTGGATTTTGGTGCATAAAATGCACCATACTGTTAAGTACATATTTACAATCTCCTAGGGCGGATGTAACATATATTTTGGACGCCATTTTTATGCGTTTGCGCTGCTTAAATGACCTTCTTTGTCAAACTTAACACATTTTCTCAGGTTCAATTTTTACTTTCTTTATGCGTACTATGTACATAGTGTATAGAGAAGGTATTGTAATGCACCCAAAAATTCGATACCGAGATTTCACCGTAAATACATGTTTTGAGACCTCCTGAATCCAAAAAAAGCATTTTTAGAAAAATGTTCATGTGTGTCTGTGGTATCTGTGTGTGTGTCTGTGGGCAGCATAACTCAAAAACGAAAAGTCGGTAAAATACCAAACTTGGTATTTAAGTTTAGTATGTTTCAGGGATGCGACACGAAGATTTTGCGAAAAATACTCCCACTCCAAACTACCCTTTACATGGAACTTTTTTCGAAAATTTTGATTTTCGCAAAAATGGCTCTAACAATTTTGATTAAAATATCATATATTTACCTGACAAACAAAATGTATATCTGGAATTTTCTGGGAATAGCCTCAGAAAACTACTTTATTCTGGACGAATTTTACGGAATTTTGCATAACTGCTAAACCATGAGAGTTAGATAAAAATTTACTACACAAGAAATGTAGAGCACGTTAAAACACACAATTTATGTTATATACATTTTTTTCGTGCACTTGGTCGTTTTTGAGGTATTCCTTGTTTTTGGTTTCAGTTTTGAAAACTTATACTTTTCTCATACAAGAATTTGCCAACTCGTGTCTATACAAAGGAACTTCAGTCACATAGCAACCAGCTTTTGTGTATCACTTTAACTTACGGTACTCCCTTATTTTGCTTCTACTTACAATAAAGACTATTTCTGCTAATTTTTCTCGATTAGCATGAAATAAATAAAAGAATAAGCTTATTAACAATAATTTGTTACAGAGATATAGAGAAAGTCATGTGAATGGAACACATCAGATTTTTTTTTTTATTATTTTCCTGTATGCAAAATCTATCTTCTCCCACAAAAGTATAGCTAGAATTCTGAAATTGTTATCCAAAGCACCGAAGAATGTGCGTAATGAAATGTATCCTTAGCATTTTTATTTGTTTTTAAATTTATTTTGTGTTATAGCGTAACGTCCTTTAACCCGATTGATCATATCGGACGATAAATGAAATTGGTGAAATATTGCTCAAATGATCTCGGAGTCCTTGGAGCTCGAAATTCGTATTCTCACGATAAGGGAAAACCCAGAAAACCCCTTATCCGGGTAACTCACTCTAAGCGAGATTCGAATTTGCGACGTCTTGAATCTGAGGCAGACACGCTACCACCACACCACCCAGGCGAGCCTTTTTATATTGATCATAGAGTAGTTTAAAAATAAATAAATAGGATAATCATGTGCTATTTTGCAGTTCATTCCACTTTTTGGTATAGAATATACATTTTTTAAAAATATTATGCGCTATAGAACAATTTTCAACTAGACAGTTTGTTACAAATGTACTCATTAAGGAATGTAATTTTTAAAAACGGCGCAATAGCACAATGTCTATCACATTAGAGATTTTGATTTTATCTAATTAAATCAAATAAATTAATTAGTACATCTAGAAAGAAATTGCACATTTGAATAAAACTGGGTATGAATACTTCTTTTGTTAGTGGTAATGTGTGTATAAAAATAAATAAATAAATAAATAAAGCTCTAGCTTTAAAACTCTAGAACGTCACGTTTATCATTTCGGTGTCCCCTTGATCAATACATTCAATTTCCGTTATTTTGTTTGTCCTGAACTATAGTGTCAGCTACGAACGATGCGGTAAATAACAGTTTCCGCTTAGATAGTTACAAGAGGAATGATAGCACGCAGGTGGCACCATGCGACACATTATTTTGTCGTGAAAGTTTTTGCACTACTTCACATTATTCGCGGTCGCTTTTCCTTCAGAGACAGAATCCCGAAGCTGCATGCACAGTGGGATCCGTTTATAGTTTGGAAGTATCGCCTGAGGGACTGGGGAATTCCACGAGAAACCCTAGTCAGGTTTGCCAGAAGAGAACTGTTAATGTCAGTCCCCATTTCTGATTCTTGTACCTAAACTTTCTCTTCTGAAATACGCTCCAGTAGACGATGGTCCATCTCTCGTGACTGTGTCATTATCCGTAATTGCTGCATCAAAGGATGCACACAACGCCATCACCTGTTCTCAATACACCAGATCCACAACTACCGTTATGGAAGGGTTAACAGTAAACGGAATATGATCATAATCAACTTTTTACTTTCTCTACACGTACTATATACATAGTGTATAGAGAAGATATTGTAATGCACCCAAAAATTCGATACCGAGATTTCACCGGAAATATATGTTTTGAAACCCCCTGAATCCAAAAAAAGCATTTTTAGAAAAATGTCTGTGTGTGTCTGGGCAGCATGGCTCAAAAACTAAAAGTACGTTAAAAACCAAACTTGGTATTTAGGTTGGGTATCTTCCAAGGATGCGACACGAAGATTTTCAAGAGAATCCCCCACCGCCAACCACCCTTTACATGGAAATTGTTCGAAAATTTTGATTATCTTAAAAATGGCTCTAACGATTTTGATTAAAATATCGTATATTAAAAATGTTTACCTGACAAACTCTATATATTGAATTTTCTGGGAATAGCCTCTGAGGACTACTTTATTTTGAATGAATTTTACGGAATTTTACATAACTGCTAAACCGTAAGAGATGGACATAAACTTACCACTCAAAACATTAATGTACATTTTTCGTGGAGTTGATCGTTTTGAGATATTCCTTGTTTTTGGCTTCAGCTTTGAAAAACTTTTACTTTTCTCATTCAGGAATTTGTCAACTCGTGTCTATACAAACAAAGGAACTCCAGTCACACTTTAACCTATGGTAGTCCCTTATTTCGCTTCTACTTTCAAGGAACCAAGTAATAAGACTATTTCTGCTAATTTTTTTCTCGATTAGCATGAAGTAAATAGAAGAATAAGCTTTTTAACAATAATTTGCTGCGGATATGTAGAGAAAGTCATGTGAATGGAACACATCAGATTTTTCTCCTCGTTTTACTTCTGTACAATGCCTTCTCTAGTAGCTAGAGAAGGTATGGTATTCCACCCAAAATTCGATGTCGAGATTTCACCGGAAATATATGTTTTGAGGTCCCATGAGCCCAAGAAAGGCGTGCATGTGTCTGTGGGCAGCATAGCTCAAAAAAGGAAATTCTGTTAAATTCCAAACTTGGTATTTAAGTTAAGTATATCCCAAGGATGCGACACGAAGAACTCAAGAAACTCTCTTGGCCCCCAACTGCCCTTTACATGGAAGAGTTTTCGAAATTTTTTATTTTCTCAAAAATGGCTTGAACGAGATTAAAATACCATTGGTATATAAACTCGGGAGTCTTCGGTTTCTTGCGCCACTCATTCTATCAATTTCTCCTTCATCACGTTTCCTCACCCTCATGCCTGGCTACGGGCCGACCACTCGTTCCAGGTTCTCCATTCTGTGATTTCGTTCCATTGACCCCCAGATAGGCTTCTGATCCCTAGCGGGGTGTCAGTTCTAAAATTCGGGGAAGTTAAGCCGACTAAGAAAAGGTATATTAAAGATATTGACATCACAAATAACATGTGTATTTTGAATTTTCAGGGAATAGCCTCTGAAGAGCTTTTTATTACTTTCTCTAGCCCCATATGTACAATGTACATAGGGATAGAGAAGTATTGTATTCCACCCAACAATTCGAACCGAGATTTCACCGGAAATACATGTTTTAGGACCCCCTGTATCCAAAAAAGTATTTTCAGAAAAAGGTCCGTGTGTGTTTGTCCATGTGCCTGTGAACACGATGACTCAAAAACGAAAAGTATTTAAAACTTGGTATTTAAGTTTAGTATCTTCCAGGGATGCGACACGAAGATTTTCAGAAAAATTTCCCCCACCCCAAACTACCCTTTACATGGAAATTGTTTCGAAAATTTTGATTTTCTTAAAAATGGCTACCGCTTTTGATTAAAATATCATATGTTAAAGATATTTACCTAACAAATAAAATGTATATCTTGAATTTTCTGGGAATAGCTTCTGAAGACCTGTTTATTCTGCATGAATTTTGCTTAATTTGGCATAACCGTAAACCGTAAGAGATAGACAAAAACTTACTATACAAAAAATGTAGGTATTGTTAAAATACACAAGTTATGTCATATACATTTTTCTCGTGGAGCTTACCATTCACATGCACTGTCACAGTACATGCTAGAGGGCATAAAAGTCAGAACCGTAAATTATTCTGCGCGCAAGATGTATCATTCTATGGCGTTATTTCTTGCACAGAGCTTAACGTTACTGCAGTATGTAAGTTAAACTTTTGTTTCGTTAGTTTTTGTGTACTTCACTTGAGAATCTTCGAGGTACTCAGGCCATCTGTTGCTCAAAATACCTGCACACACATATTCAGTACATGTCAGCGTGTTTCATGAATAACTCAATTTTTGCAAATTGTAACAGAGGTTAATAGAAATGACGACGGTTAATCAGCGGAAGTGAGGATAATCCAGGTTGCAATATACTCGCCTTTCTAATGCTTCTGTGGGTGTCTTCCTTAGACCGTAGCTCGTTCTCCTAGAATGGAATTCATTCCGTTTATTGAACGAAGAGATGTTTATGTCAGTCACTTCTGTTTCTGTTGCAGTGTCTCGTTTTCGGAAGATATCTTCATCGCGTAATGGTCACTGTATGGACGGAATCGAAACGTAGACATCCCTAGCATGGCTTCCTTCAGAAGGGAAGTAAAGCCATTGGTCCCGTGCCGGAAACAATTTACTGTACATCTTGAGACTTCTATAGGCCTTCAACTTAATCTTCTACAGCATGTTGCCAGATTTTTCTTTTGATAGCGTTTAACGCTTGCTTTACTACTTCGGCTCCGCTGGCGATGATACATGTAATGAAGATGGAGTAATGGAATGCGATGGCGAGGTAAACCGGAGAACACCTGCCTCTGCACCGCTTTGTCCATCACAAATCCTCCATGCGGTTGCTTGGGATCGAACTGAGTGAGAGATAAGTGGTCTAACTACTTTTCCACGGCGCGATCCTGTTTTGCCAGATGTGGGGAAGTCGCAGGATACCAGCAGCGGTTTGTTGTCTGCAAGAGAGCGAAGTATGGGATCTCGGGTCCGGAAACCCATCTCTCTTCTTTCATCTTAAGGAACAGATGAAAGTTACACAGAGACATATCCGGTGAATAGGGTTGGTGCCTTAGAACATCCCACCCCCGTCGTGCAAACAGGTTTCACACAGTAACTGCGTTGCGAAAACGGGCGTTGTCTTGCTAAACAATGGGAGGATCCCTGACTCGGAAGTTGGGTCGGTTCCTACCTCGTTAGCCAATTCCCTGGAAATCGACCTCCTGTCCACATGCAGCAAAGATGAATCAATTCAGTGACTGTTTTCGACCCCACGTCGACCTTCACCTTGTTCTGATGCGCACTATCACGTCCTGCCCGAAAAGCTGCGACCCTAACGTGCCACAGTCCCTGGTGTTTTTTCCATAGCCCACTTCAATGTTTATCCATGCTCGTTGTTCAACTTGGAGAACATCTCCTTTACAGCGGTGTGATTTGACAGCCTACATTCAACACACGCCACTCGTACACTAGCGCCGCCAGTCGAGTTGCATAGCTCCATCCATCTACATCATGTGTAGCCAACAGCTCGAACAAAAATCGGAGATAAAACAGTGTTGCCACTTATTTGTGCCCAGCCCTCGTATTTATAACGACATTGTAATGTAGCTATTTCTGCAAAGGTTTATATCAATTAAAATATATAGAAACAAAACAATTTCTGATGTGTTAGTTTACATGATTTTCTCTACCGATAGCAACAAAATATTCTTTGATCTATTTCATTCAAATTGAGATAACATTAGCAGAAATAGTTTTATTATACATTTCCTCTGTAGACACAAGAGAACATGCTAGACTAAACCGATAGTCAATTCTTTTAAGAGCTCATTACTCTGAGAAGCATTTGAAGTTCCATTATTTGCATGGCCAGGATGGGGGAAAAAAAACGAATGACGACTTTTCATTTGAAAAAAAAAGTTTAAGTATTGGAAATTATAAACGAAATTAGTCTCTTATATATCTTGATCCTATAAAAGTTATGTAATAAAACTATTTCTTCTAATGTTTGTCTCGATTAGCATGAAATAAAAAGAAGAATACGCTTTTGAAGGAACAGTTTGTTGTAGAATAAAATTTACAGCTCCTGTAATTCTTAATACACCTGCAAGGTGTAATGAGAAAACAGTTAAGTTGCAGGTATCATCCGGAGCGTTTACAAGCTCGTATTTATATATTATGTTATACTTTATTTGCTTCTTAAAGTCATGTGCATGGAACTTCAGTCTTTTTTACTTTCTCTACTTAGTACATAACTCGACACCGTAAATACACATTAGAGTCCCCGTGAATAAACAGAAAAAAATGTGTGTGTCCGTGTCTGTCAATACAGTTTATTCAAAAACGAAAAGTCGGCAAACTACCAAACTTGGGGTTTAACTTTAATATCTTCCAAGGATGCGTACGAAGGTTTTTAGGAGAATCCCTAAACATGGAAAAAATTTCGAAAATTTTGATTTTCTCGAACATGGATCTAGTAGTTTGCTTGAAATTCCGTACCTATATATTAAAGATATTTACACAAACAAAATGCATATCTTGAAACAGGCAAATTGCCTCTGAACATCACTTCATTTTGGATACAATTTGCATAATTGTTAAACGTTAAGAGATAGGGGGGGGGGAAGAAAAACCTTACTGCACAACAAATGTAGATCTCGTTAAAAAACAAATTATGTAATTTAAATTTTTTACTTTCTATACATGTACTATGTGCATAATGTATAGAGAAGGTATTGTAATGCACTAAAAATTTTGATACCGAAATTTCACCGGAAATACATGTTTTAGCCCCCCCCCCGAATCCAAAATGCATTTTTAGAAAAATGTCCGTATGTATGTGCGCGTGCCTGTGGGCAGCTTAGCTCAGAAACGAAAAGTTCGTCAAATAAAAAACTTGAAATTTAAGTTCAGTATTTCCCAATTCAGTATATTCTCAAGAAGATCTCCCACCCCCAACTACCCTTTACATAGAAAAAATTTCGAAAATTTTGATTTTCTCTAAAAAGGGTCTAACGATTTTGATTAAAATCTCTTATATTTAAGATATTTATGTAACAATTAAAATGTATGAATTTTCTGGGAATAGCTTGTGGATGAATTTTACGGAATTTTCCATAACGCTAAACCGTAAGAGATGGAAAAAACTTACCACGCAAAAAAAGAGCATTATAAAACACAAATTTATGTTATATACATTTTTTTCGTGGAGTTGATCATTTTATGGACATTCCTTGTGTTTGGTTTCAGCTTTAAAAAACTTTTAAACAACTTAACTTTTCTCATACAGGAATTTGTCAACTCCTGTCCATACAAACAAAGGAACATCAGTCACATAGCAACCAGCTTTTGACTATCACTTTAACCTATGGTACTCCCTTATTTCGCTTCTACTTACAAGGAACTAAATAATAAGACAATTTTTGCTAATGTTTATCACGAAGTAGACATAAGAATAGAAGTTTGTAAGAATAAGCAGTTGTAGAATGGGTAGTGAAAGTCATGTGTGTAATATATAAGATTCTTTTGAGATGAGATGAATGGTTTTAGCAGCCACGAAGAAAGTCAATAATCTCATCTTGCAGCATATATCGTAAGAGCATTATGAGACAGAATGGAAACTTGATTGGCAAGAGCTGAACATCTCCAGCATTTCCTTCCTATTGGGGTTTCGTGTAAATGTAACTTGTGTCTGGAGGAGCTTAAAGGGGGAAGGAAGATTTGCGCGCAGTTGGCCACATAAAATGTCAGGGGTGAAGTTCGCTACAATGTTAAAGAGAACTGGGCACTTCGATGCAGTAACGAGGCTTCCATTTGCTTTCTACACCACCACAAATAAAAACCACGTGCTTAAAACTGTAAACTGAGTTTCGTGTTTTCTTTTTTACTTTCTCTAGTAGATAACAAAGCTGTTGTACATGTTTTAGGGTCCTCTGAAACCAAAAACAAGTAATTATTCTTGAAGCTTATGCTAACCGAGAAAAAGTAGCAGAAATAGTCTTATTACTTGCTTCCTTGTAAGCAGAAAGGAAATAAGGGAGTATCATAGGTTAAACTGATACTCAAAAGCTGGTTGCTATGTGGTTTTTTTTGGTAGTGTTTAACGCCCGCTTTAACTACTTTATGGCACCGCAGGCGGCGATACTGATGATACATGAATGAAGATGGAGCACCGGTGGAATGCGATGGCGGGGGAAACCGGAGAACCCGCAGAAAACCCGCCCCAGCGTCGCTTTGTCCACCATAAATCTCGCATGCGGTCGCTTGGGATCGAACCCTTGTATGGACAGGAGTTGACAAATTCCTGTGTAAGTTTTTTAAAGCTGAAACCAAAACAAAAACGACAACTCCACGAAAAAAAATATATATAGCAAAAATTGTGCGTTTTAACGTGTTCCACATTTTTTGTGTGGCAAGTTTTTGTCCATCTCTTACGGTTTAGCAGTTATGCAAAATTCCGTAACATTCATCCAGAATAAAGTGATCTTCAGAGATTATTCCCAGAAAACTCAAGATATACATTTTAGTTATCAGGTAAATAGCTTTAATATACGATATTTTAATTTCGAAAAAAGTTCCATGTAAAGGGTAGTTGGGGGTTGGGGGGATTTTCTTGAAAATCTTTGTCACATCGTTGAAATATACTGAACTTAAATACCAAATGTGTTATTCAATGGTCTTTTCGTTTTTGAGCTATGTTGTCCACACACACACACACACACACGGACCTTTTTCTGAAAATGCTTTTTTTTGGATTCAGGTGGACCCAAAACATGTATTTCCAGTGAAATCTCAGTATCGACTTTTTGGGTGGAATACATTATGTACATAGTACGTGTAGAGAAAGTAAAAATCTGATCGCATGACTTTGTCTGCGGCTCTGTAACAATCTATTGTTAAAAAGCATACTCTCCTATTTACTGTATGATAATCAAGATAAACATTAGCAGAAATTGTCTTTATTACTTGCCTCCTTGTAAGTAAAAGGGAATACACTGGGCTAAATGACAGCCAAATGTTTTTAAAGCTGGTCGCCACGTGGTTGAAATGCTGGAAAACTTAAAAGAAGTGTACACATCTTTTAAACATCTCTAAAGGAACTATTGTCATTGAAAGATGCATGCTTTAACGAGTCCACCGTTTATTTCAAGTAAGCATTGTCAAGTATAGCTTCCCAGTTATTTAAGAATTTCCTGTGGTTGAGTGGTTAGGCCCCTCGGCTCCCATCTAGGCGGCCCGAGTTCGATCCCAAGCTCCCGCATGTGGAATTCATGTTGGACGAAGCGGCGTCCGGGTGGTTTCCCCCGCCACTCATTCCACCAATTGCTCCATCATCACCTTTCCAATCATCAATTTCACTTACATTTCATATCATCCACTTCCTCGTGTTCATGTCTGGCTACAGACCGACCATTCGTAACAGGTTCTCCATTCTGTGGTTTCTTGCCGTTTGCTCCCCGACAGACTTCTCACCCCTAGGCATTGGATTGCAAATCCTAGGGAGCTGTCAGTCCTGCAAATACGGGAGGAGTAAGCCATTTACGTAACGAAACGAAATCTGAAACAAATAACAAGGAATGTCTCAGAAATGGCCAACTCTATGAAAAAAAGAAAAAAAAGAAAAAGAAAAGTACAGCACATGAATTGTTTGTTTTAAGGAGATCTACATTTTTTGTGTAGTAATGTAAATATCTTTATTTTTATCAAAATCATTACAGACATTTTTGAGAAAATAAAAATCTTCAATTTCTTTTTATGTAAAGGTTAATTAGGGTTGGGCTGGATTTTGTTTTTCAAAATCTTCGTGTCGCATCCCTGGGAGATACTAAACTTAAATACCAAGTTTGATATTTTATCGACTTTTCGTTTTTGAGTTATCGTGTTCACAGACACACACACGCGGATCTTTTCCCAAAACTACTTATTTTAATACAGGGAACCTTTAAAGTGTATTTCCGGTGAAATCTCGGTATCGAATTTTTGGGTGGAATACAATACTTCTCTATACACTATGTACAAGATACGTGCAGAGAAGGAAAAAGGTTCTGTGTGTGCATACGCCTGTGTCTGTATCTATGGAGAGCATAACTCTAAAAGGAAAAGTCCATTAAACACCAAACTTGGTATTTAAGTTCAGTATCTTCCACCCCTAACCTTTATCTACATGAAACATTTTGATTTTTTACTTTCTCTATACGTACTATGTACATAGTATGTAGAGAAGGTATTGCACTCCACCAAAAAATTCGATACCGAGATTTCACCGGAAATATATGTTTTAGGGTCCCCAATATCCAAAAAAAGCATTTTCACAAAAAGGTCCGTGTGTGTGCGTGTATCCGTGTGTCAGTGAACACGATTACTCAAAAACGAAAAGTCGGTAAAATACCAAACTTGGTATTTAAGTTTAGTATCTTCCAGGGATGCGACACGAACATTTTGAGAAAAATCCCCCCACCCCCAACTACCCTTTACATAGAACTTTTTTCGAAAATTTTGATTTTCTCAAAAATGGCTCTAACGATTTTGATTAAAGTTTCGTATATTAAAGATATTTACCTGACAAATAAAATGTATATCTTGAATTTTCTGGGAATAGCCTCTGAAGAGTAGTTTATTCTGGATGAATTTTACTGAATTTTGAATAACTGCTAAACTGTAAGAGATGGACAAAAACTTACTACACAAAAAATATAGAGCACATTAAAACACACAATTTATGTTATATACATTTTTTTTCGCGGAGTTCGTCGTTTTTGAGACATTCCTTATTTTTGGTTTCTGCTATGAAAAACGTATACTTTTCTCATACAGGAACTTGTCAACTCCTATCCATATAAACAAAGGAACTTCATTGACATAGCAACCAGCTTTTGACTATCACTTTAACCTATGGTACTCCCTTATTTCGCTTCTACTTACAAGGAAGCAAGTAATAAGACTATTTCTGCTAATTTTTTCTGATTAGCATAAAGTAAATAGAAGTATAAGCTTTTTAAGAATAATTTGTTACAGGGATATAGCGAAAGTCATATGAATGGTACACATCAGATTTTTATAAATTGGCTCTAATAATTTTGAATAAAAGATCACTTGTTTAAGATATTTTAAGACAAACGAAATACATATCTTGAACATATACACATAATTTTGGTATAGCCTAGTATATTTAGCGCACACTTCTGTGCGTATATCATTTAAGGTTGGTAGAGACAGCGTGCTCACTATCCGTCTGTATCGATATTTAACCTCAGCGTTTCTGATGAGATAGATAAATTGCGATTTGACAACCTAGCTTGGCACTGAAGGGTTCATTTTAGGAGAAAATCCATCAAACCTCACCTGTCACATCACAAAAAGAGAAAGCGGCGGTGAAATACGAGGGCGATACAGACGATTTGGCGTAAGTTATCAACACAAAACTTTATTTACAAAGTTACACTACCTTACTCTATTTCTCAACGTAATCGCTATTGCTATCAAGGTTTATTGTCACATGGTGCTGATGTTTCAATGCCTATGTTACACTCCTCCACTGCTAAAGATCTGAAGTTTTCACCGTTGCGGAATGTTTTCCACCTAAAAAGTCATGTATGGCGAGCAAAGTGAAACACCGGTGTTTCTGAATTCTTTCATCAACGTTTGCTTTCAATTCTTTCATAACGACTGATGAACTTCCACTGTGGTCTTTGTCGTGCACGCTGGTTCTTCCTTGATTACTCGTAAATTGCGTGCCATCACTGAAGACTATACACTTGCGTTATGTGCCTATAAAATTATATTGGCCGTACATTTTGTACACATCTGATGTGTTCCATGCACACGACTTTCTCTACATCTCTATAACAAATTATTCTTAAAAAAACTATTCTTCTGTCTTCATGTTAAGATAAACAGCAGAAATGCTTTCTTTTAAGTAGAAGGAAAATAATGGAATGCACTAGGCTAAAACGATATTCAAATTTTTTAAAAGCTGTTGCAATGTGGATGAAATCCGGTTCTTTGAATTGCCAGGAATTGACAAATTTCCATATGTGAAAAACGTTTTAAGTATTTAAAAACTGAAGCCAATAACAAGGAATATTAAAAAATCTGATGTGTACCATTCACATGACTTTCTCCATATCCCTGCAACAAATAATTCTTAAAAAGCTTATACTTCTATTTACTTTATGCTAATCAGAAAAAGTTAGTAGAAATAGTCTTATTACTCGCATCCTTGTAAGTAGAAGCGAAATAAGGGACAACCGTAGGTTAAAGTGATAGTCAAAAGCTGGTTGCTATGTCAATGAAGTTCCTTTGTTTATATGGATAGGAGTTGACAAGTTCCAGTATGAGAAAAGTATACGTTTTTTCATAGCAGAAACCAAAAATAAGGAATGTCTCAAAAAACGACGAGCTCCACGAATAAAATGTATATAACATAAATTGTATGTTTTAATGTGCTCTACATTTTTTGTGTAGTAAGTTTTTGTCCATCTTTTACGGTTTAGCAGTTATTCAAAATTCAGTAAAATTCATCCAGAATAAACTACTCTTCAGAGGCTATTCCCAGAAAATTCAAGATATACATTTCATTTGTCAGGTAAATATGTTTAATATCCGAAATTTTAATCAAAATTGTTAGAGCCATTTTTGAGAAAATCAAAATTTTCGAAAAAAGTTCCATGTAAAGGGTAGTTGGGGGTGGGGGGATTTTTCTCAAAATCTTCGTGTCGCATCCCTGGAAGATACTAAACTTAAATACCAAGTTTGGTATTTTACCGACTTTTCGTTTTTGAGTTATCGTGTTCACGGACACACGGACACACACACACACACACACACACACACACACACACACACACACACACACACACACACGGACCTTTTTGTGAAAATGCTTTTTTTGGATATTGGAGACCCTAAAACACATATTTCCGGTGAAATCTCGGTATCGAATTTTTTGGTGGAGTGCAATACTTTCTCTATACACTATGTACATAGTGCGTATGGAGAAAGTAAAAATGGTAAACTCCACGAAATAAATCTATATGACATAAATTGTGTGTTTTAACATCTACATTTTATGTGTACTAAGTTTTTCTGTTTCTAATGGTTTACCAGTTATGCAAAAGTCATCTACAATGAAGAGGTTTTCAGAAGCTATTCACAGAAAATTCAAGATATACATTTTATTTGTCAACTAAATATCTTTACGGCATATTACTCAAAATCGTTAGAGCTACTTTTAAGAAAATAAAAATTTTGAAAATATTGCATGGTGGTTTGAGGCGGGGAATTTTCTTGAAAATATTCGTGTCGCATCTTAATAAGATTCTGAACTTAATTATCAAATTTTATATCTAACCGTCTTATCGTTTTTGAGTAATGTTATTCATTCGCACACACGGAGTTGGTATTGATTCGTGCATTTCCAATGAAATCCTGGTATCGTATTTTTTGATGGAATGCAATATCTTCTCTGTCTGGGTACTAAGTGCGAAATGGAGAAAATAATACAGTGAAATTGCTGCAGGAATCCTAACTCTTCTTTGGGTATATATATTAACTTGTCTACTACATATTAAGAAGAATATACACGATTATGAAACTGTACATAATTATCCCATAAGAAGCAGCAATACTATTTATTTTAGGACATGTTAGTATAGTAAAACACAAAAACAATTCTGACACAGTATCCATTATTTTGTTTGATAGTTTACTTGACAAAATTAAGAAACTTACATTTAACAAATTTAAGAGAGCGATTCCGATTTGAAGAAAAATCCTCTTCATAAGGCCCAGGAGTTTTATAGTATTAAATTTTTGTAAACTTTAATTGACGTCGTTATAAATGCACAATATAAGCTATGCAATAAATTATCCATCCATCCATGTATGTATCCACCCACCCACCCATCCGTCCGTCCGTCTGTCTGTCTGTCTGTCTGTCTGTCTGTCCATCCCTCCTTCCATCCATCCATCCATGCATGTATCCACCCACCCACTCATCCATCCGTCCGTCCATCTGTCTGTCTGTCCATCCCTCCCTCCATCCATCCATCCATCCATGCATGTATCCACCCACCCACCCATCCATCCGTCTGTCTGTCTGTCCCTCCATCCATCCATCCATCCATCCATCCATCCATCCATCCATCCATCCATCCATCCATCTATCTATCTTTCCATCCATGCATCCATCCATCCATCCATCCATCCATCCATCCATCCATCCATCCATCCATCTATCTTTCCATCCATTCATCCATCCAAGCATCCGTCCATGTATCTTTCCATCCATGCATCCATCCATCCATCCATCTTTCCATCCATGCATCCATCCATCCATCCATCCAAGCATCCATCCATCCATCCATCCATCTTTCCATCCATGCATCCATCCATCCATCCATCCAAGCATCCATCCATCCATCTATCTTTCCATCCATGCATCCATCCATCAGAATAATTTGTGAAAACTATATCAAAGTAAATATAGTGGGTTGAGGACGTAATATGATTTTTATGTTTTGACCACTTGTTTTTTCTTTTGTTTTCAGGTAAGTGGCTGAAGATGCTAATGCTAGGAAGAAAGTACGTTTGTAAGTAGACAGCTCATGGATGGAAACGTTGTAGAAATGAAAAGCTGTTTTCCAAACCGTTTAAACTTTCGTATTAAGGTGATGCATTTGTAAATTTGACGCAAAATCGTGAAACATTTTTTTTTTTCATAAAATAATATGGATTCTAAACTGAGAAGAGGTATGTGTTTTTCATATTTGGTGCACCTTAACTACCAATTAACTGAAGTGAAGGCGAGTGTTTACTAATAGTCACACCCAACTTTAAACCGTGTTTATCTCGCAAACTATTGACTTTCAAAAGTGCATTAAATAAAATGGTTATATAGTTTTTCGAAATAATGCTCCAATTTTCAGAAATAAATTATTACATTTTGAAAAATCAAGAGTTTTGGACAATACGAAAAGGAAATATTTTTCTACAATAATTAAGGTATATTAGCGATAGAAAACATTCTATCACATCAATGCAATTCTTGTCATTCGTGACAAACTTCAGCGGTACTCATTTATTTGCCAAGTATAAAGTTTTCAAAAGTCACTTCAAACTGTTATAAATATTTATTTAAATTATATAATTATTTAAGATAATTCATAATGGTAAACAATGGGGTTTTATAAAACATTAGGAAGATGTTATTCGTTCTCTTGTTCAACGTACACCATTCTTTCTGTGACGCACAGAATTTTGCAGATGATGTCTTGGAGTATTAGCAATATCTTGTGAAATAGCATCTTTCAGTTGGAAAACTCGTTCTTTAAGGTAACCCCACAACCAGAAGTCGGTCGCATTGAGATCTGGAGATCACGGAGGCCACTTTGTTGGAAAGTATCTACTGATGACACGATCGCCAAACATCTAGGTAATTAATTGTTTTGCAGCGCCATCTTGCATGAAGATAATGGTTTTTTACATATATTGTGATTCTTCAGTCTAATGATGAATTTTTGTAGCATGCCCAGTAGCGCTCATCATTTACAGTTACTGTCTTATTCCGTTGTTGTTTTCTTCGAAGAAAGAAAATGGTGAATTAAAGCTACAGAGTACAGCATTTTTAAACATGAAGACCTTCTCGTATAAAAATTTGAGGGTCATCTTCTGACCAAATTCTGCAATTATATATTAGCTCCATTATGAGCGAAGTGTGCTTCTTTTATCCAAAAAACCTTATGTGTTCCATTCACATGACTTTCTCTACATCTCTGCAAAAAATGTTCTTAAAAGGTTTATGCTTCTGTTTATTTCATGCTAATCGAGAAAAAATTAGCAGAAATAGTCTTATTACTTGCTTCCTTGTTAGTAGAAGGGAAATAAGGGAGTACCATAGGTTGAAGTGATAGTCAAAAGCTCGTTGCTATGTGACTGAAGCTCCTTTGTTTGTATGGACACGAGTTGAGAAATTCCTGTATGACAAAATTATGTTTTTTAAAGCTGAAACCAAAAACAAGGCATATCTCCAAAGCGATAAAAATGTATATAACACAAATATGTGTTTTAACGTGCTCCACAGTTTTTGTCCATCTCTTACGGTCTAGCAGTTAAGCAAAATTTCGTAAAATTCATCCAGAATAAAGTAGTCTTCCGAGGCTATTCCCAGAAAATTCAAGATAAACATTTTATTTATCAGGTAAATATCATTAATTTACGATATTTTAATCAAAATCGTTAGAGCCATTTTTGAGAAAATAAAAATTTTCGAAAAAAGTTGCATGTAAAGGGTAGTTTGGGGTGGGGGGATTTTTCTAAAAAATCTTCGTGTCGCATCCCTGAAAGATAGTAAACTTAAATACCAAGTTTGGTATTTTACCGACTTTTCGTTTTTGAGTTATCGTGTTCACAAACAATGGACACACACACACGCGCGCGGACCTTTTTCTGAAAATGCTTTTTTTGGTTGCAGGGGGTCCTAAGACATATATTTCCGGTGAAATCTCGGTAACGAATTTTTCGGTGCATTACAATACCTTCTCTATACACTACGTAGTACATGTATGTTGTCCAATCTCTCATTATTAATTTGAATGTCTGCTGTCACAAATAAAACAAATCATATCTGTCCCACTTGTCACTTTCTTGGAGTGCAAACGTTGATTTCAGTTTGTATAGATACAGGCTGAGATGTTTTCTTATAATTCTCCAAACTGTGGTATTATTCATCTGAAGTTGCCTCGACTCCTATGCAACACTACTAGCTTAAGTATTATTTGTATGAATTACCTCAGCATCAGTGACACCATTGATACCTTTGCCTTCCAGATTTCTTCAATCATCAACAGCACCAGTTTCCTGATTAAATCACCATAATTACGAATGGAACTTATGGTTGTCCTCAGACCTTGCTTTCATAACAACATCGAATCAGCGTATTTAGTGATCGAGCCAGGATTTGTAATTACAAATTCTTATAGCTGTAGCCATGGTAACGGTAAGTTTGAAGTGACATTTGGATGACGCTATACATTAGGTAGCTGTTTAAAATGCAACTTATAGTTATGAAGTGAATAATATCCTTCACTTTCACTTGCTGCATATTTTTTTCACCTAGCACGTTCTTGAATTAGCAGTTTAATTCGATCTATGATAATTATAGTGGCATTGATTTTCTACTTCTTTCAACCAGGTTTGAAATGTAAGATATATTTTCTTAAAACGCCTATATACGAGTACAACATTGCCATTCATTAGTTTACGGCTCGTTTATTATTAGGAAGGCGTTGTATATAAACTACCCGTAACTTTTTACCAGTATCAACGAGCCCTGAAAATGTGTATTTATATATTCCAGCTCCCTATGTTCATTAGAGGCACACTACAAAGTGAAATTAGTACTGTATGATGACGTCATTGTTTATGACAGAGGGTGTAATTCGGTCCACCTAAGGTAGCCCTGAAGAGCTGGTGACGTTTCCTTATCCCATCCGGAGTTATCAAGTGTAAAGTACAGCAGTGGCGGAATCAACTCGGCGAGTGACCAAAATATAATTTGCAGTGTTTCTTGAACTTTTTTTCGAGCGTATAGTAGAAAGCTGACACCTTTTTCTGGACACAAATTTATTAATGTCAAGCGTAATTGTAGACACAGAGAGACGCCGTATTGATAGAAGGGTATCATCCTTTAAACTGCCTGCATCACTCTTAGTATAGTTCTATTTGGAAAATAATTGTTCACGTGGATATGTTTTTTTGTTTTTGTTTTTGTTTTTGTTTATTGTAAGAAAACTCTTTTGTACAATTAGGTACAATGCAGTTGAGCTAATTAGATACACAGAACAGCATGTAATATGTGGTTGGGGTACCATCCAGCGATGGGCCCAAAGAAATAGTACAAAGATACAAAGAAAGCAGCACAGAAAATAAAAGAGCTAAATGTTCAGTCGCAGATCGGAGTGCCAGCGGCGCTTCAGTCTTCGTCGTTGAGGTTCAGGAGGAAGATAAATATGGCGGAGAAGAGGATTGCTGTGGCGCAAACAGGATCGATGGAACCTCTTGTAGCTGATGCGGAGGACACACATTACCTCCGGTAGGCCTATGTCAGCGTACAGAGTTGAGTTGCGCACGTACCATGGAGCGCCAGTCATGAGGCGGAGAAAACGGTTCTGTGTGCGCTGGAGTTTGATGGTCTGCGGCAGAACCCCATATCGCACAGCTATATTGCCACATGGGTCGAATTAAGGAAGTGTAGACAAGACGCTTGTACCGCAAAGGCAATGGCGAGGAACCGGACACAAGATGATGGACGTCGCGGATGCGATGACGAATCCTCTGCACTAGACTAGAGAGTTGGGGATCCCAAGTAAGACGGCTGTCCAAGATAAGGCCGAGGTACCTTATAGAAGTCGCGGTGGGTATCTCCGTCCCATTGAGAGAAATGGGATGATGCGTCACGTTCGTTTTGTAGGTGACTTCACAACACGGGATTTATGAGCGTTCATAGTCACTCTCCAACGTTGGCACCAGGAGTGAATTTGGTTGCAGAAGTCCTGAAGGCGGCTTGCCGCCGTAGCACAAGTACCCACACTTAGCGCCGCCACATCGTCGGCATAGTTAGCAATGGTGAGTTGCGGATGACTAGGAAAATCCGAGGTGTAAGCCAGGTATAATAAGGGGCCCAGGACGCTCCCTTGCGGCACACCAGAGGAGATAGGAAGGGCCTTGGAAAATGTACGATCATGTTTAACAGAGAAGGTGCGATTGCGCAAATAGGACTGTACGAGGCGGAAATAAGTGTCGGAGAGATGCGGTTTGAGTTTGAATATCAATCGTGCCAAACGTTATCAAAGGCCTTCTCCGTATACGTGGATATGTGGAACCAAACATTGCAGCAATACGGCCTGCAAAATCTCTCAATTTGGGGTATGTATTGGCTGGCAACACTTGTTAAAGTTACAAGCCGAGTTCTCTGTTGTTTTTCAGGAGTGCTATCATGTAATTAGTTTTAATTAAAACATAACTGTGACATATGTGAAATTGAAAACATGGATTAAAAATAGTTGCATGTTTTTCCATTCTGATATCTGAAATGTCTCTGTCTGTTGTTGTTCGACATGTACATAGCTAAGCAGGGACAGAAGGAATGGCAACGTTTGCGCTCCGATGAGATCAAGCTCTCCAGACCTGACTTAAGGTATTTTCCATGCAACTTTGCCCCATATCTTTTAACTGGCACATGCTCTAGTCACTTCTCTTTGGCTATGGTCTGGAATAGGTTATTGTGTGACATGAAATAGTTTCATGATCATTTTATTAATCTTAATATACTCGAAGAAATAATCCTATGAATCAAATATATTATTGGAAGAGTTAACATATCTGGAATGTAAGTTGTGATTAACAAATAGGTAGGAGGATCCTTCGGTTTAAGCCTGCCTCTCAGGATGACGAAAACACGTGCATTTATCAAGACAGAGTATTCATTACTTTCTTATTGGCTGACTTTGCATTACTTGTGTCTCTTTTGCCATTCGGAAGTGTACATTAGAAAATCAGGGCAACGGGAAAGGAAATGGAGCGCGGAAGAATACATTCAGTGAGGCAACTTTATAAGAAACAGGGTTTAATTCCAAGGAATTGACACGAAGGGCACATAAAGCGACGCGGAGAGGGGGAGATTAACCGGCATTTCACAACTTCGGGACGTGCAAAAATTGATATGGGCTAGCTAGTCAAAATGCTCCAATTGGCAGAGCTGTGAGATTTGAGACATAACTGTAATAATGCAATGTCAGGAGTATATATTTTTTACTTTCTCTAGCCCCGTGTGTACAATGTACATAGGGATAGAGAAGTATTGCATTCCACCCAAAAATTCGATACCGAGATTTCACCGGAAATATATGTTTTAGGGTCCCCAATATCAAAAAAAAAAAAAAAGCATTTTCACAAAAAGGTTCGTGTGTGTGTGTGTGTGTGTCTGTGAACACGATAATTCAAAAACGAAAAGTCGGTAAAATACCAAACTTGGTATTTAAATTTAGTATCTTCCAGGGATGCGACACGAAGATTTTGAGAAAAATCGCCTCACTCCCAACTACCCTTCACATGGAACTTTTTTTTCGAAAATTTTGATTTTCTCAAAAATGGCTCTTAACGATTTTGATTAAAATTTCGTATACTAAACATATTTACCTGAAAAATAATATGTATATCTTGAATTTTCTAGGAATAGCCTCTGAAGAGTAGTTTATTCTGGATGAATTTTACAGAATTTTGAATAACTGCTAAACCGTAAGAGATGGACAAAAACGTACTGCACAAAAAATGCAGAGCACATTAAAACACACAATTTATGTTATATAAATTGTTTTCGTGGAGTTCGTCGTTTTTGAGATATTCCTTATTTTTGGTTTCTGCTATGAAAAACAAAGAATAAGATGGCTAGGAGTGATAGAAGGTAGGTTCCCAAAAACAATATTGAAAAGAACATTGTATGCCAGAAGAAAATAGGAGATGGTTATATGACCAATGGAAGATTTAAGGAAAGATTTAGAGGGTGAAAAGACAAAGCGCAATAATTTCCAAATTTTGATTTAACAAAAACAAATGCGTGTTATTTATGGACGCTCTTTGACTATTGTGGTTCTCAGCGTCCCATTCTAAATTGAGCGTGAAAGACTGCTTAAATTTGCTTGAGGTTCTTTTACGTGGTGTAAATCTACGACACGGGACCAACGGCTTTACTTCCCTTCCGAAGGAAGCCATGCTAAGGATTTTTACACCCGAAAAAATCCATCGTCCTTCGCCGGGTTTGAAGCTGTGGCCTTCGGTATATGAACTTAGCATGGTAACCATTACACATTTGAAAAACGTTGTAAATAACGTTAAAGCGCAGTAAAGAAAACTGTGTCACTAAGTGTTTGTCATTTTATTCCCATTATTATTATTATTATTATTATTATTATTAACAGTTCTCTTACCGTCTTCGCTGATAAGTAAAAAGAGGAGTGGTAAAGTCCCTCAAAATGAGCTAATTCTCCATTGGCCTGTGTTTCCTCGGAGTAGCCCCGTTGAGTTTTGCAACTCTTTTAGTGCACGAAAAGAGGTCTGCTCATGTGAAATCGGCGATGTTGGGCCACCTGGTATTGAGAGATGGAGACACTGCGTTTTATTGATAAAGTCGTCAGCAATACGTATGTGTTTCCAATTGACAGCCCACGTTGTATTGCGTTCTCTGTCGTGGTCTTCTTTTGACACTGAAAAGTCAGGGTTAAGTTACAGAAAAATGCAACAGCTTTACTTCCCTTTCGAAGGAAACCATGCTAAGGATTTTTACGCCCGAAAACACCCGCGACCTTGGGTATATGAAGTTAGCATGGTAACCACTACACTTTATGATTTAGGAATTTGTACATTCTGTTCTTATAAGAGGTGGTCTCCTTAGCGCGGTGGTAGCGTTGCTGCTTGCCAAGCGGGAGACCTGGATCGGGGTGCACTCAGCCTCGTGAGGTCTCTGGGCAGCTACTTGATGGAGAAGTAGCGGCTCCAGGTCGTGAAGACCGCATTAACTGGCCGGGGGGAATCGAATCATGTCTCACCCCCATTACTGCACCCCATCCATGACGTGTGTAATGGGCCGAGATGGGGGACGCAGCGGCCGGGCGTAGGCCAAGGCTCTAGTGAGCTGTGCCAAGGAGTCATTCTTATACGACGAAGATGGCCTATTTTTGAGAATCTTCGTGTGAATTGTGCCACCCCAAACATAAAGTTTAAAGGGAACGCATGTATGGAGGTCAGTATTTCTGGATGCTGGCCAGGTAATCGATCTCTGGCCTGGCATGACCTCGCGGTGGTCACATCTATCCAAGCTGGCCGTTCACCCAGGAACTCTTGCTATTGATTCTCTGTAACCAGGGAGGCTACAGCGCGTTTTCGGAAACAAACATTTGCCACGCGCAAACTCTCATCTTAAAATAGCTCATAATGTCGCCATTATTGATCCCTTTCACATTTATTGCAGGAGAGACCAGCATTTTTCCAGCGGATGTCTTTTTACTTTCTCTGCACGTACTATGTACATAGTGTATAGAGAAGGTTCTGCACTCCACCCAAAAATTTGACACCGAGATTTCACCGGAAATATATGTTTTAGGGCCCCTTGTATCTAAAAAAAAACATTTTCAGAAAAAGGTTCGTGTGTGTGTGTCCGTGTGTCTGTGAACACGATAACTCAAAAACGAAAATTCGCTAAAATACCAAAGGAAGCAAGTAATAAGACTATTACTGCTATATTTTTTTTCGATTAGCATGAAGTAAACAGAAGCATAAGCTTTTTAACAATAATTTGTTGCAGAGATGTAGAGAAAGTCATGTGAATGGAACACATCAGATTTTTTCTTTTGGGTTTGTGACCTGCGACAGCCAGAGAGGAAATACCCTGTGAGTAATATCAATTGACTCCCGGGGGCTTTGTTGACATTTCCTTCTGCGTTTTTACTTTCTCTGCTACGTAGAGTTGATAAGTAGGGGAGTATTCCTCTCGAAAAGTCGATGCCCGCCTCTGTAGTGTGGTGGTAGCGTGTCTGGTCACATTCAAAGATTTCGAGTTCTAGTCTCGGTTAGGGTGATTATCCAGATAAGCCGAAGACGAATGTTGACTTAACCTTAAGCCCGGCCGGTCCCCATAGCCATGCTCGCTTTGGTGCTTTGTGGGCAGGGGATCGTGGATTCGAGTCCCGCCTTGGGCATGGGTGTTGTATGTTTGTGCAATGTGTATATGTTTGTGTAAAGAAACAGTAAAACCAGTAATCATACAGGGGGGGATGTAAATTGGGGATACAACGCCGGAGTCCTGACCAGACTCCGGTACTGTCCCATTTAAGCATAATTTAAACCCTTCATTCATTCATTCGTCGTCGTCCGATAAGACCTAACAGGCTAGGACGTAAACTACAACTAACTAAATAAAAATAAATAATCAAAGGTCGAAATTTGACCAAAATATATGTTTTGAATCCCCGCGAATAAAAATAAAACAGTTTAAAAAAAAATGCATGTGTGTATCCTTATCCGTGGGCAGCAAACTCCGAAAAGGTTTGGTTGAATACCAAAATTAGTGTGCCCACTTGGGTAGTGTGGTGGTAGCGTGGGTTCCTCATATTCAATAGGTCGCGAGTTCGAATCTCGCTTAGGGTGAGTTACTTTTAAGCTCCACGACCCCGAGATGATTTGAGCATCATTTCACTAATTTCATTCATCGTCCGATATGACCAACCAGGTGGTCTAAAACTGCGGCAAGAATTTTCAAGAAAATCACCCCTACTGCAAACTACCCTTTACACCGATTTGTTTTCCCGAAATGTTTTATTTTTCAAAAAGCTGATGACTTTAACATGTTGCAGAATAGCTAGATATTCTTACAAAAGCTGATCCTTCGTGCTAATCAAGAGAAACAGAACATAGCACAAGTAGTGCTATGAGTTATTTTTTATAAGTAGAAGGGGATGCACTAGGCTAAAGCGATAGTCAAATGTTTTAAAAGCTGGTTGCTATGTGATTGAAATTCGTTTCTTTGCATGACCAGGAAATTCCTGTGTGAAAAAAGTTATAAGTAAAACTGGTTAACTGCACGGAGGGGGGGGGATATATATGACAAATTGTGTATCTTAACGAGATCTACGGGTATCAATCTTCATAAAATTAAAGATAAAAATAAAGAAAAAATAGGACAAATATAATACAATAATTAAGAGAAGAAAGATGAATAATAATTTATGGAATATTAGGGTTAATAATTTTTGCAGTTTTTGGAGGAGGTTTATTAAATGGAATATTTTTTTTAACGTTTTTGTGCTACAACTTTTTGTCTGTCTCTTATGGTTTACCAGTTATGCAAAAGTCATCCATAATAAAGAGGTTCTTACAGGCTATTCCCAGAAATTCATGTAAATCTCTTTAATATACGGCATTTTAATGTAAATCGTTAGAACCTATTTTGAGAAAATAAAATTTTTCCAAAATCTTCCATATAATCGGTAGTGAGGGATTTTCATGAAAACCTTCCTTTTGCATTCATGAAAAATACTGATTTAAATATCACGTTTGGTATTCTGACTTTTCGTTTTTGAGCTATGCTGTCCATACATATTCACTTTGAAAAGTGTATGCTTTTTTTGGACCCAGGGAGTGTTAATAAGTGTATTTCCGGTGATATCTCGGTATGGAATTTTTGAGTACAATACACTGTGTACATAGTACGTGTAGAGAAAGTAAAAATGGGAGTTTGTGTTGGAATTTGGCGTCATGAAGAGTAACTAAAGAGTGATTCTTGCAAAAACAATGGTTGTGATAAAAGTTTACTTTGAATTTGAAGGTTTCATTAGTAGCCATGTTGGAACAAGATTTTCCTGTAGCCTTAAAGCCAGGCAGGTAAAGTAAGTTGATCAATATTACGTTATCTGCGGTACCATATTACGTAGTCTATCACCGACCCAGTTGTATCGATTGTGCAACCAGCCACAACCAACTTTCTCACCAAAATATGCTTTAGCTGCTTAAATAAAAGTCATTCACATGACTTTCTCCACATCTCTGCAAGAACTTATTGTTAAAGGCTAATGCTTCTATTTACTTCATGCTAATCGAGAAAACATAGCAGAAATACTTGCTTCCTTGTTAGTAGAAGCGAAATAAGGGAGTACCATAGGTTAAAGTGGTAGCAAAAGCTGGTTGCTATGTGACTGAAGTTCCTTTGTTGTATGGACAGGAGTTAACAAATTCCTGTATGAGAAAAGTATAAGTTTTTCAAAGCTAAAAACAAAAACAAGAAATATCTCAAAAACGATCAACTCCACAAAAATATGTATATAACATAAATTGTGTGTTTTAACGTGCTCTACATATATTCTATGGTAATTTTTGTCCATCTGTTACGGTTTAGCAGTTACGCATATTTCCGTAAAATTCATCCAGAATAAAGTAGTCTTCAGAGGCTATTCCCAGAAAATTCAAAATATACATTTTATTTGGCATGTAAATAAATATCTTAAATATAAGAGATTTAAATCAAAATTGTTAGAGGAATTTTTAAGAAAATCAACTTCAATGTAAACGGTTGTTTGGGGTGGGGGGATTTTTCTGAAAATCTTCGTGCCGTATCCCTGGAAGATATTAAACTTAAATACCAAGTTTGGTATTTTACCGACTTTTCGTTTTTGACTTATCGTGTTTACAGACACACGGACACACATGGACCGTTTTCTAAAAATACTTTTTTTGGATACAGGGGACCCTAAAACATATTTCCGGTGACGAATTTTTGGGTGGAATGCAATCCTTCTCTATACACTATGTACATAGTACGTCTAGAGAAAGTAAAAGGTTCTGGAAAAGCGGATAGATTCAACCGTGGCCACCGTGAAGTAAAGGCCTCTCACAGTGACGTCACAACAATATGCGCTTGTTGAACTAAACATATAACGTGCCTTTTACGGAATGTTGCTAAACATCTGATGTATTCCTTTCACAGAACTTTCTCTAGTGGCTCCAAGAGATTATACTTTTATCTACATCATGCTAATCGAGATAAACATCAGCAGAGTTGGTCTTGTTACTTGCTACTTTTTTAAGTAGGGGATGCATTAGCCTAAAGGCTCGTCGCTATATCAAACAATTTATGTTCGTTTCGCCTTGTGTGGTCCCGTTTGAGAAAAGTATATTTATTTAAACGCTGAAACCAATAATAAGTAATATGTCAGAAATTGTCAGTTCTACAAAAAAGTGCATATGACATAAGTTACGTGTTTTAACGAGCTATACATTTTTTGTACAGTAATTTTTTGTCTGTCTGATACGCTTCACCAGTAATGCAAATTTAACAAATTCATCCATAATAAAGGGGTCTTCAGAGGCTGTTTCTAGAAAATTCAAGATGGACATATTATTTGTGATGTAAATATCTTTGATATACAATATTTTAATCAAAATCGTTAGAGCCATTTTTGAGAAAATCAAAATTTTCGAAGAAAAGGGTAGTTAGGGATGGGGAAATTTTCTTGGAAATCTTCGTGTCGCATTCTTGGAATATACCAAAATTAAATACCAAGTTTGGTGTTTAACTTTTTTTTTTGCTTTCCGATTTTGAGCTATGCTGTCCGCAGACACACGCGCGGGATCTTTTTCTAATTTTTTTTCTCGGACTCAGGGGACCATAAAACGTATATTTCCGGTGAAATCTCGGTATCGAATTTTTGGGAGCATTACAAAACTCTCTAATCACATGCACATAGTACGTGTAGAGGAAGTAATAATAAAAACTTTATTCTTTAAGTTTGCCGAATACTAATCGAGATACACATAACCAGAAACGGTCTTATTACTTCCTTATATGTAGAAGAAAATAAGCGAATACACTGAGCTAAAGCGTTGTTTTAAGAGTTTTTCGCTATGAGATGACTAGAGTGGGGTATCGTTTGAGGGATTGTAAGTTAACAGCGCTACGAAAGTCTCATGAGGCTACCACTCCCGCCTGTCTTTTGTCTCTCCTTCATAAACCGGTTTGGAGAGCACGTGCCGCTTGCGTGTAGAAATAAATGTGCAGTGAACTTGGTGTTCACGTTCCCCAAATGCGCTCCCTAGTGATGCCATGGTTCCCTTTTTGTAGCTAGATATAAGATAAAAGAAAGAAAAACGAATGAGGACTTCCGAGTAAGAAAAGTATGGGCATTGGACAATTGAAACCAATAACACGGAATATCTCGGAAATACTTAACTAAAAAAATGTGTCTGACATAAATTGTATACTTTTTAAGTAAGCTTTTGTCTACCAGAGTGAAGAGGACTCCAGAGGCTGTTTCCAGAAAATTCAAGATACACATTTTTTTGTCATGTAAATAAGTTAAACTGTATTTTAATCAAAATCGTGACATTTTTGAGAACATTATAATTTTCGAAAAGTGTTCTATGTAAAGGGTAGTTAGGGGTAGCACTTTCGTTGAATAACTTCTTATCGCATTTTTTAATGCAAAATTTTATATTTACCGGATCTTTTTCGTTTTTGATCTATGTTCACAGACACACAACTCACCTTTTTCTAATAATAGTTTATTAAGGGGTTCTAAAAACATGTATGTTGTGTTAATCTCGATATCGAATGTGTGGTGGAATGCAATACCTTCTCTTCCTATGCACGTTTTAGATAAAGTAATAAGAAACTTTTGGAGTCAAATTAAATAAACAAGTAGGTATCTGAATGCTCTTCTAGGGCACAGAGTTATAAATCTTGAAGACATTTAAGTTTTAATTACCGAAGGAGAGGAAGAGAGAGAGATAGTAAATGCTTGAGTGAAATTTAAAGGTATGAAGAAAGTGCGCGCGCTCATAAAGAGAGATTTATAGTACCATGGTTCTTGGAGCTCATATTAGTCTGGCATGTATGCGCACAAAAAAGGGCTCAATATCAATTTGTAGGCAATGCTCCTCCCCGCGCCCAAATGGAAACTAATCCTAGCAAACATCTCATCCCCTGACACTGTATCAAGTAGGCCAGCAGAGCGCACACAGCTTCTGGAAAATCAATACCACGCTCTGCTACCACCGCCGCGCCGTCTGCAGCACGGTCAAAGATAATAGGCTGCTAGCTAATCTCTGCTTAGCCCTTACCTGCCACGACATTCGTCATACATTCTTCTTCATTTTCATCTCTCTTCTACAAAAACGTTCACTCTATTCATTCACTTCGTGTTAACCGAGGTATGCGCTTCAATTACACATTGAAGTCAAATAAAGCTGCTATATCTTGGCTTTGAAATTCAATACTCTTTGCACATCATGACCATGCTATTAAGAAAATCAGAATGCTCATGAGTTTTTTACTTTCTCTAGCCCCATATTACAATGTACATACCGGATAGAGAAGGTATTGTATTCCACCCAAAAATTCGATATCGAGATTTAACCGGAAATATATATTTCGGGGTCCCCTGAGTCCGAAAAAAGCATTTGTAGGAAAAGGGTCGCGCGCGCGTGTGTGTCTGTGGACAGCATAGCTCAAAAACGAAAAGACCCTTAAATACGAAACTTGGTATTTAGGTTTATTATCTTCCAAGGATGCGACACGAAGATTTTTCAAGAAAATTCTCCCACCCCGAGCTACCCTTTACATGGAACATTTTTTGAAATTTTGTTTTTCTCTAAAATGGTTCTAACGACTTTGATTAAAACACAGAATATTAAACATACTTACATCACAAATAAAATGTATATATTGAATTTTCTGGGAATAGCTCCTGAAGAATTCTTTACTCTTGATGAGTTTTGGATAACGCGTAAACCGTAAGAGAGAGACAAAATTTACTACACAAAATATGTAGATCTCGTTAAAATACATAATTTATGTTATATACGTTTTTATGTACAGCTGACCGTTTCAGAGACTTTCCTTGTAATTGCTTTCAGTTTTGACTTTTTCAAACAGGAAGTGACGCTTCGATTCATTTCTCCTGTTTTAATGCAGGCCATGCAAAACAAACCAAACTTCAGTTGTTTCATATAAGACCAGCTTTTAATTTAGCCTAGAGTATTCCGTTATGTTGGTTTTACTCACAAGGAAGCAAGTAATAAGGTCATTTCTACTAATGTTTACCTTAATTAGCATGTCGTAGGTAAAAGAAGAATCTTTAATAAGGAAAGTTGTTTGTGTAACGGCTAGAGACAGTCATGTGAATGGAACATATCAGATTTTGTTGCGCTCTTTATTTTAGGTCGCAGTACCGTTAGGTCTTGTAACGACAACATAAAAAAAAAAAAAAAAGTATTTGTGCACCAGTATAAAATGAAAAATCTGAGATGTGTTACACTCACATGACTTTCTCTAGCTGTTCTACAAACTTCTTAAATATGATTATTCTTCTTTCTGCACCTTGCTAATCGAGGTTACTCATTAGCACAACGTTCTTATTACTTAGTTCCTTATAAGTAGGAAAAAATATGCGATTGTCATTACAAATCCCTTATTTTCTTGCCTAGGAGTAGAACAAAAGAAAACCACACACTCCCGTCTGAGAAAGGTATAAGTACTTCACAACTGAAAGTAATAACAATGAATACCTCGAAAACTGTAAGCTCCACGAGAAAAATGTATATGACATAACTTGTGTATTTTAACAAGACCTACAATTTTTGTATAGTAAGTTTTTGTCTATCTCTTACGGTTTAGTAGTTATGCCAAAATAAGCAAAAATCATCAAGGATAAACATGTCTTTAGAAGCTATTTCCAGAAAATTCAAAATATATATATTATTTGTCAGCTAAATATCTTTAATATACGATATTTTAATCAAAATCGTTAGAGCCATTTTTAAGAAAATCAAAATTTTCGAAAAAAGTTCCATGTAAAAGGTAGTTTCGGGTGAGGGGAGTTTTCTCAAAATCTTGCTGTCGCATCCCTGGAAGATGGTTAACTTAAATACCAAGTTTGGTGCTTTACCGACTTTTCGTTTTTGAGTTATCGTGTTCACAGATACACGGACACAGTGACACACGGACAGACACACACACACACACACACACACACACACACACACACACACACACACACACGGACCTTTTTGTGAAAATGCTTTTTTAGGATACAGGGGACCCTAAAACATATATTTCCGGTGAAATCTTGGTATCGAATTTTTGGGTGGAATACAATACTTCTCTATCCCTATGTACATTGTACATACGGGGCTAGAGAAAGTATTAGGACACTAATAGTAAATACATGTTACAATATAAAGGAATGATTGTTGGCATACTGTCAGGGTTCAAATAGAAATAATATTACAATGTTAAAATAATAGTATCAAACATTTACAATAAAAGTAAATTAGACATAACATGATAATAATAATAATAATAGTTATTATTATTATTTTATTATAATTCTGGGAGTTAAATACAACTATATGGATTGATTTCTTTAAGATGTACGAGTTTCTCTAATTATTCTGCAACAAACTATAATTACAAGAGCTTATTCTTATATGAACGTCATGCTAATCCATATAAATATTAGTAGGAATAGATTTATTACATATTTTCGTATAGGTTCAAAGTGAAAAGGGAATATAGTAGACTAAAACGATAGTTAAATCTTTCAGGAGCTCATCCCTTTGTGATGGTCTTGAAATTCTGTTTTATTTACCTCAGAATTATTCCCTATCCCCCCACAGAGTCTGGAAGTATGTATGTGAGTGTGAATATGTGTGTGTGTGTGTGTGTGTGTGTGTGTGTGTGTGTGTGATTTGTGATTTAAACCAACGTAAAAAAGCTGATGTGTACCATTCACATGACTTTCTCTACATCTCTGCAACAAATTATTCTTAAAAGCTTATACTTCTATTTACTTCATACTAATCACTAAAAAAATAGCAGAAATAGTCTTATTACTTGCTTCCTTGTAAGTAGAAGCGAAATAAGGGAGTACCATAGGTTAAAGTGATGGTCAAAAGCTGGTTGCTATGTGACTGAAGTTCCTTTGTATGGACCGCAGTTGACAAATTCCTGTATGAGAAAAGTGTAAGTTTTTCATATCAGAAACCAAAAATAAGGAATGTCTCAAAAACGACGAACTCCACGAAAAAAATGTATATAACATAAATTGTGTGTTTTAACGTGTTTTACATTTTTTGTAGTAAGTTTTTGTCCATCTCTTACGGTTTAGCAGTTATTCAAAATTCAGTAAAATTCATCCAGAATAAAGTAGTCTTCAGAGGCTATTCCCAGAAAATTCAAGATATACATTTTATTTGTCAGGTAAATCTATTTAATATACGAAATTTTAATCAAAATCGTTAGAGCCATTTTTGAGGAAATTGGGGGCCGCAGACGTTACCGCTACTACTCGTACTCTAGTTTCTAAAACGGAAGATTATATTTTGAAAATATGTGGATATGTTGTGACCTACACTGAAGATAATTAAGAGCACAGATGCTATTTGGAAGCCAATGGTGGGGAATAGAACGAGACTTGGATGTTCACCAGAATACATGATTTACGAGCAAAGGAAGCAGGCCAAAGTATGTCTGTATGGAGTAAAGAGGAAACAACAGTTTGGCAATTAATAAAAAACATATAGCCGTCCACGGAGGCGTGTCTTTAATGTTACAACATGTAAATTATATACACCCACTTCTTCAGATGTTTCTCTACTATGTGTAGTAGGTAGGCAAAATAATGCGAAAAATCTATACAGGGATTTCACTACCCGCGCGCGGGCGCGCGTGTGTGTGTATTTACTTTCTCTACACGTACTATGAGCATAGTGCATAGAGAAGTGCACTACACCCAAAAATTCGATATCGAGATTTCACGGGAAATATACGTTTTAGGGTCTGGTGTTTTTTCAGAAAATACCGCATATTAAAGCCATTTACAGGACACTTTCAATTTTCAGGAGTAGCCTCGTCATTCAGTTCCATAACTGCTAAACGCTAAACTTAGAATACACCATTTATCCTATATACACGTTTTTCATGGAGATGACCGTTTTTGAGATATTGCTTTTACTTTTGAAATACTTTATTTCACATACGCGAATTTGTCAATTCCTGGCAATGCAAAGAAACGGATTTTATCGATATGGCAACCAGCTTTTAAAAGATTTGGTTAATGTACTCCCTTCTACTTACAAGAAAGCGAGTAATAAGACATCTTCTCAACACATCGCAATAAATCACCTTCAAGAGGCCTTAAACTTAATTATACCCTGGCTAGACAACTGGTGTATTTCGCTCAACCAGCAAAAATGTGAAGCAATGGTCTTTACACTAATCAGACGCAACTATCCACCACCTGTAACGGTCCCAGCGAAACAGATTCCCTGGAAAACTGAGACAGAAACGGTGAAATATCTCGGGGTACTCCTGAATCGACGACTCACATGGAAACCACATATAAGCAACAAACTTAAACTAGCCCGAGAGCAAGACTGGCAAAACTCTACCCCCTCCTCAACAAAAGATCTTCGCTCAAACTAAAAAACTGCACACTACTTTACACGACTCTATTAAGACCACTGCTACTATACGCTTGTCCAGTTTGGGGAGGAATCAAACGTATCCAGACATTTCTAAACAAAATATTGCGAATCTCAACGAATGCACCAGAAATAGTCAACTACATAGAGAAACTCGAATCAGCATCATTCTTCACAAGCCGAACAGTTTTACAGCAAGCTGAAAGACGTCTCAGGAGCCATTCACTATTCTCTTGGCAGAAAATCTAGCTATCCAACTCGCATCAAGAGTCGCCTACCACTGGACCAGCTCTCACAGCAGGACTTTCTGTAAAATAAAAACAAAAAAATGTACCTACTTATGAGGGGCCCAATGGGGCTTACCTCATTTCAATCTTATTCAGTACCATGCATGTAAATAATGTCTAAAATCAATGATCTGTAGAGCGCACATGCGCTGATCGATCAATAAATCATTCAAAAAAAAAAAAGTAATAAGACAATTTCTGCTAATGTTTATCTCGACTATCATGAAGTAATTAGAAGAATGTGATTTTTAACAATACTTTGCTGCAGAGATGTAGGGAAAGTTGTGCGAATGAAACACAGCAGATTATTTATTTATTTTCAATTTTTAAATTCATAAAGCATATACTCAATTTCAGGTAAATGAAAATATCGTTATCGGCTAAATACGAGGAACATCCAGAAAGTAACAGACGATTTGGTATAACGAAAGTTATCAACACAAAACTTCAATTTACAAAATGACAGTACCTTACTCTCTTTCTCAAGGTAATCTCAATTCTGTCAGGACATTTGTCTCGTGGTACCAGCTTTTCATGTATGTTGATACTGCAATGAACGTGTCTTCAGTCAGGATAATGGCGCATAATTTACGAGTAATCAAGGAAAAACCAGTGTGTACGATAAAGACCGGAGTGGCAGTTCATCAATCGTTATGGAGGAGTTAAAAGCAAATGTTAATATAAGAATTATGAAACCGTACATGACTTTTTGGATGGAAAAGACTTCCCAACCAATGAAGACCTCAAAGAGACGGTGACATCTTGGCTCAGATCTTTAGCGGTGGAAGAGTATAAAGGCAATGAAACACCGGTACCACGTGACAATAAATACCTTGATAGCAATGACGATTACGTTGAGAACTAGAGTAAGGTAGCGTAAATAAAGTTTTGTGTTGATAATTTTCGTTGTTGTTCAATAATGTCAAATCGTCTGTCACTTTCTGGATGGCTCTCGTATTTTCTTAATTCCGGACTTTATGACACAGTGTTGCCCCCATTTAACAAGTTGAGTGAATGTACGAACCTGTTTGCTAATTCCCGGCGGCAAACTCAGTCCAAGAAGGAATTCCCTCTTTCTCTAGAATCTGTTCATCACCTGCTGCAACCAAACGCTCCAAAAGGGAAAGCACTTGTCTCACCGGTTTTTTATAGGCTGGCCAATTAGTCATTCATGGTCAAGAATGGCAACATCCCCACGCATTCCAGTGAACTTGATATACCACCATTCAAACCTAGACCTCTTGTTTATTACGCTCTGCAAATGCCAGCTACTCTCACCTATATTTTGGCGGACAATGAAACAGCACTGGCTATGGTTTTTACTTTCTCTAGCCCCATATGTACAATCAACATAGGGATACAGAACTATTGTATTCCACCCAAAAATTCGATACCGAGATTTCACAGGAAATATATGTTTTAGGGTCCCCTGTTTCCAAAAAAAGTATTTTCAGAAAAAGGTCCGTATTTGTGTGTGTCCGTGTGCCTGCGAACACGATCACTCAAAAACAAAAATTCGGTAAAATACCAAACTTGGTATTTAAGTTAAGTATCTTCCAAGGATGCGACACAAAAGGTTTTCAAGAAAATCCCCCCACCCCAAACTACCCTTTACATGGAACATTTTTCGAAAATTTTGATTTTCTAAAAAAATGGCTCTAACGATTTTGATTAAAATATCGTATATTAAAAATATTTATCTGACAAGATGTATGTCTTGAATTTTCTAGGAATAGCCTCTGAAGGCTAATTTATTCTGGATGAATTTTACGGAAATAATTGCTAAATAGTAACAAATAAGTAAAAACTTACCACACAAAACATGTAGAGCACGTTAAAACACATAATTTGTGTTATCTATATTTTTTTCCTGGAGTTGATGGTCTTTGAGATACACGAGTACCTTGTTATTTGTTTCAGCTTTAAAAAACTTACACTTTTCTCATACAGGAATTTGTCAACTCGTGTCCATACAAACAAAGGAACTTCAGTTACATAGCAAGCAGCTTTTGACTATCACTTTAACCTATGGTACTCTCATATTTCCCTTCTACTTACAAGGAAGCAAGTAATAAGACTATTTTTGCTAATTTTTTTTTTTCGATTAGCGTGAAGTAAATAGAAGCATAAGCTTTTTAACAATACTTGTTGCAGAGTTGTAGAGAAAGTCATGTGAATGGAACACGTCAGATTTTTGTTATTGTTTAGGGTATAATGCTAATCTGTTATTTGTGTGAATATGCAAGAACGTTAGGTTATAAAGACAGTGAAGGGAAACGCAAAAGCGGATTGTGTGTCTGGTGGAACAAAGGAGGGAAATGGAATATCGTAGCCTGAGGGGGCGGAGCCACCCAAATGTCTTTTCCGAAAACTTAATCCGTCAACTTAAGGTAATTACCTGATTCAGGAAACTTTCCTATCCGCTCTAGTCCAAGGTCAGTCAGTTTCCTTGCTCAGCGACAAACTGCAGCAAGATGTACTCAAGAATGACGTTTTTACTATCTACCACTTACCTATAGCAGATAGAGCAGCTGTTGTAATACTCCCAAAATACCATATTTCATCGGAAATAAACGTTTTGCAATTCTCTCACCAAAAGAAAATTCGAAAACCGTCCTCAGTATGTGTAATGCCTAATAACAGTATAATTTTTTCCTTCAAACGGGACCGGTCCCTCCTACAACTGGGCAATAACCATTAGCAAACAAAAGACGAACCTGTATTAGAGGCGAGGGGCAACGTAGTAATTTTTTTCCTGGAGGCATTGCTTGCAAGTCGAGAATCGCGCCTCAGTTAAGAGACCAGTAAGTGGAAGATTTGGCAACAATGAGTATTGGTTTCAAATGCACACCCTAATACCAAACTTTAAAGTTTGGAATAAGTGGGGCAGGGTCACCATGTTCTGTATAGTTAGATAGGCAGGACGAAGGATATCCAGCACTGAACCGATTAGGTTATTAGTTGTACATATACCTCCAGAGGAAGCGCCCCCGGAAGGGAAGGATGAGGTGGTAGGAGACACCGGGCGGCCGGAGACAGGAACATGGGACAGCAATAACAGCTTCCCTACAGTTACCAGATTGACTAGCTTAAGTTCGGTAGAGAGTGAATAGTAATAGAGATATAGAGGAACAGGAAATTTGAGCGACCCAGGAAAACTTCCAGAAATAGCTTTCGGTGAGATCGGGGCAGTCGTGGGTATCGAACTGGGAACCTCCTGAAAGCGAGTCGACCGCGGCGCCACCTCGCTCCGTATTTGCTAGTTAAGTTGAGTATCTTCTGATGCTGCAGCAAAAAGATTCTCAATAAAATCTTCCTATCCCAAACTTCCTTTTAGAGTAAGCATGGCCAAAGGCGACTACCTGACGTCTGAGCTTTTTCCAGTCAAGCCAAGGAAACACTGGTCACCCAAACTGTCATACGTTGGTAGCGAATGTGCTGTTAGTAAGCAAATATAGAGAGAATGTCAGTTTCGCAGCGCGGGAATATACAGAGGTAGAGGGTAGAGCATGTTAAGAGCGGGGGATTTCAGCCACCTCCGTCCGGCGGGAGGGATGAGAGGAGGAGAAACCACAGGCCAGCACACGACGGAGCTTAGCGCAGAGACGCACGGAAATGGTAGCCCTGGCGCGCCATGGAGACTATACAGGCGCCGGGAGGCCGGAAGGAGGCTTTTTACAACAGTACCTAGCCTCAACCAGCGCAACTAGGGGGAAGAGAGTTTCACTGGGCACAAACAACCGTGCCATCTGCCTGCAAAGCCTCAACCACCTGAAGGTTTAAAGATGATGAAGGGAAATGAACCGTGGTAGATATACAGCACCCCAGTATTCGCCTGAGCGGCCCCAGGAAAGCCACGGAAGAACCCAGGCCAGAGTGCTCGGTCAATGGAGAGAATGCCAGTCCGACTCGAAACTCCTGAGCCACCTAGCTCGGTATGCGGGAATGTAAAGTTCGGTTAAAGATTCCATTACTTAAACAAACAAAAGACTACTCTGTACTAGGGGCAAGAGGCAACGTAGTAAAATCTGTTTCCTGGAGACTCTGATTGCTAGCTGAGAATCGCGCCACAGTTAAGGGATCAGTAAGCGAAAGACTTGGCAACAGCGAAGGCTGGTTTCCAACCGCACACACCATAATACCATATTGGAAGAAGAGTGGGGCAGGGTTATCATATTCTGAAAGTTAATGTACATAACGTAGTGAAGAAAGTCATGGGAGAGTAAAGGTTGCTTGCACTTCCTTTGTGTGTGCAGGGAAATGCTCGTGCTTCTGCCAATATTTACAATTGGTAGCCAGGTTACCTCCACTCCATCCATCTTGAAGTTATAACAATCAGAAAATATCCTCAGTGTTTTGTTGTTGCAAGTTAGGGGAGGTAAACACGTCCAGATGTTTGAACAAGACCACGTGACATGACTACCTCGCAGAGTCCTGGAGAACAACTGGATCAACGTCGTCTTTTTTTTTTTTTTTTTTTTTTTTTTTTTAAAAAAAAACAGTACCGGGGTCTGATCAGGACTCCGGCGCTGTATCCCCATTTACATTTCCCCCCTCCCCCCGTAGGTTTTACTGATTACTGGTATTACTGTTTCTTTACAAACATAGACACATTGCACAAACATATAACACCCATGCCCAAGGCGGGACTCGAACCCACGATCCCCTGCCCACGAAGCACCAAAGCGAGACGCCTTAGCGAGCGCGGCCATGGGTACCGGCTCGTCTTCAGCTGGGTTAAGGCAACATAATACTCAGCATTCTCTTTCTAAAGCTTCCAGTCAATTTGTTACTTTCTCTAGCCCTCATATACAATGTACATAGTGGATAGAGAAGGTATTGTATTCCACACAAAAATTCGATGTCGAAATTTCACCTGAAATATATGCTTTGAAGTCCCCTGAGTGCGAAAAAATATTTTTTAAGAAAAAGGTCCATGTGCGTGTCTGTAGACAGCATAGCTCAAAAACGAAAAGACCGTTAGATACCAAACTTGGTATTTAAGTTTATTATCTTCCAAAGATGCGACCCTAAACATTTTCAAGCAAATCCTTCCACCAAAACTACACTGTATATGGAACATTTTTTAGAAATTTTTTCTCAAAAATGGTTGTAGCGATTAAAGATAATTTACATCACAAATAAAATGTATATTTTGAATTTTCTGGGAATAGCCTTTGAAGACCTCTTTATCCTGGATCAATTTTGCCGACTGTTGCATAATAGTTCAACCATAATAGGCAAAAATTTACTACACAAAAATGTAGATCTCGTTAAAGCACATAATTTATGTAATATACGTTTTTCTTGTAGAATTGACCGTTTTCGAGATATTTCTTATTATTAGTTTCAGGTTTGAACTACATAACTTTTCTCAAATGACTCCATACAAAGCTAACGGAACCTCATTTTTACTTTCTCTATACGTACTATGTACATAGTGTATAGAGAAGGTATTGCACGCCACCAAAAAAATCGATACTGAGATTTCACCGGAAATATATGTTTTAGGGTCCCCTTTATCTAAAAAAAGCATTTTCGGAAAAAGGTCCGTGTTTGTGTGTGTCCGTGTGTCTGTGAACACGATAACTCAAAAACGAAGAGAAGGTAAAATACCAAACTTGGTATTTAAGTTTAGTATCTTCCAGGGATAATTTTGATTTTCTCAAAAATGGCTCTAACGATTTTGATTATAATTTCGTATATTAAAGATATTTACCTGACAAATAAAATGTATATCTTGAATTTTCTGGGAATAGCCTCTGAAGAGTAGTTTATTCTGGATGAATTTTACTGAATTTTGAATAACTGCTAAACCGTAAGAGATGGGCAAAAACTTACTACACAAAAATGTGGAACACGTTAAAACACACGATTTATGTTATATACATTTTTGTCGTGGAGTTCGTCGTTTTTGAGACATTCCTTAATTTTGGTTTCTGCTATGAAAAACTTGTCAACTGCTGTCCATACAAATAAAGGAAATGCAGTGACATAGCAACCAGCTTTTTGATTATCACTTTAACCTATGGTACTCCCTTATTTAGATTTTTTTTTCTCTCTGCTGTGTGAAATAGTGCTGGTATTCGCGTGTTCATTACAATTAAATTTGCGTTTTAAAAATCTCTTCAGATGAACTTTTCGTATAATTTAATTACCAGTCAATTTGGAATATGTTAGGTTCATCCACTGAATATCAACCCCGACTTTAATATTCTTAGGATATAAGTGCTGATATAATTCAAGCAGGACATAATTTGGTACTTGCAAAAGCCGTTTTTACTTTCCCTGCACGTACTATGTACATAGTGTATAGTGAAGGTATTGCACTCCACCCAAAAATTCGATACCGAGATTTCACCGGAAATATATGTTTTAGGGTCCTCTGTATCCAAAAAAAGCATTTTCAGAAAAAGGTCCGTATGTCCGTGTGTCTGAACACGATAACTCAAAAACAAAAAGTCGGTAAAATACCAAACTTGGTGCTTAAGTTTAGTATCTTTCAGGAATGCGACACGAAGATTTTGAGAAAAATTCTCCCACCCCAAACTACCCTTTCATGGAACTCTTTTTCGAAAATTTTGACTTTCTAAAAATGGCTCTAACTATTTTGATTAAAATATGGTATATTAAAGATATTTACCCGACAGATAAAATGTATATCCTGAATTTTCTAGGAATAGCCTCTGAAGACTACTTTATTCTGGATGAGTTTTGAGGAATTTTGCCTAACTGCTAAACCGTAAGAGATGGACGAAAACTTGAAACACAAAAATATGTAGAACACGTTAAAAGACACAATTTATGTTATACAACTTTTTTTCTTGGAGTTGTAACAAGGAAGTAAGTAATATTTCTGCTAATTTTTTCTCGATTAGATGAAGTAAATAGAATAATTTGCGGCAGAGATGTACAGAAAGTCATGTGAATGGAACACATCAGATTTTTTATAGCTGCAGTGAAATATTATTTTATATTTTGCCTTGTAGACGTGACCAAATACGTTTGACGTATATGTTCGCAAGCAAGACACACCCTATCCATTGATGGCAGTATTCTCAGAGACCATGAATGGCTCAGCCCACACTCAAGCTGGTGCTCTGAGGCAGGTCAGTGTTGCCATCTCATTATTTCACTTTTCCAAGCTGCCGTAAAAGTAAAAGGGCGTATTTAGCAAGGTAAACCCATTAGAAAGTATTGTGTCTCACCTTAACACAGATCGCTGCAGAGCACGAGGTCGTATTAGCGGATGCACACGTCTTTATGTCCAGTGTTGTCCATAGCAGGCGGTTAGAATAGAACTTGGTAAATATGTCACTGCTTGCTCTAATGGGAATGAATGTGTTCGTTTTGAATCAGCCATGCATTCGTCTGAACAGCAACGGCAGGTACGAAATTAAAATTTGTTCCGTTGTCATATCGTCACCAGGACTCTACAGCATAGCAAGTATTCTGGCGAGAATACACGGTTACAAACAATTAGACATAGCTTCCAAACTTTTTACTTTCTCTACACGTACTATGCACATAGTGTACACAGAAGGTATTGTACTGCACCCAAAAATTCGATACCGAGATTTCACTGGAAATACATGTTTTTGGTTACCCTAAATCCCCTAAAAAAGAATGTTTGGTAAATGGTCCGTTTGTAAGTGTTTGTGTGGACAGTATAGCTCCAAAACGAAAAGACTGTTAAATACCAAACTTGGTATTTAAGTATGACTATCTTCCAAGGATGCGACACGAAGATTTTCAAGAAAATCTCCCCATCCCAAACTACCCTTTACGTGGAAAACTTTTTGAAATCAGTTAAAATCTGTTATATGTAAGTTATTCACATGCCAAATAAAATGTATATCTTGAATTTTCTGGGAATGACCTCAGAAAACCTCTTTACTCTAGATGATTTTGGTTGAGTTTTGCATAACTGGTAAACCGTAAAAGATACACAAAAAATGTAGATCACGATAAAACACACAATTGATGTTATATACACTTTTCGTGGAGTTGGCCGTTTTCGAGGTATTCCTCGTTATTGATTTCAGTATTAAAATATTTACACTTTTCTCATATGGGAACATTTCAACGCCTGGCTACTCAAAGAAACGGATTTCATCCACATGGCAACCAGCTTTCTAAAGATTTGACTATCGTTTTAGCCTAGTGTATTCCCTTATTTCCTCTCTGCTTACAAGAAAGCATATCTCGATTAGCATGAAGTGGATAGAAGCATTAGCTTTTTAACCATGATTTGTCACAGAGATGTAGAGAAAGTCATGTAAATGTAACACGTCGGATTTTTTTTAAAGATATTATAGTCAGCATTTGTAACACAATTAATGTTGTTCATTAATGCTGAAAGTTTGATATCTTTTCCTACTATTTTAACAGTATCTGTTGTTAAGTTCAGCAGTTTTGAAGGATGCAACACTAAATTCCCCCACGTCAATCTACCCATTACTTAATAAAATCTTGTGTAAAAATCACACAGAATGGAGAGGATTTTAGAGGCTATTCCTAGAAAATTCAAGAATACCTACATTTTTTGTCATATAAGTATCTTTAATATACGATATTTTAAGAAAAATCGTTAGAGCCATTTTTGAGAAAATCAAAATTTTTCATGTAAAGGGTAGTTTGGGATGGGAGGATTTTCTTGAAAATCTTCCTGTCGCATACTTGCAAGATGCTGAACTTAAATGTCAAGTTTGGTATTTAACCGACTTTTCGTTTTTGATTTCGCATGCGGACGCTTCAGTGAAATCTCGGCAACGACTCGAGTGGAAAGCAATACCTTCTCAAGGTGGAGAAATTAAAAATAATTATTGATCAGTGCGAAAAGGAAACTTGAGATACCCTTACCAACTACAGAGACAGACCCGTCGAGCTGCAAGTAACGGGACATGACAGAACAAGGTAACAAGTTTATTTGCCTTTGTCAAATTTTAGTGGTAATGAGAGCCAGAGGGAATTTGCATAGCGCAGTCGCTATCAGCGTGCTTTTGAAATAATATGTTGGAATTATTAGTGACAAGGACGAAACCGTTTGGCAGGCACCAAGAAAGAATTCCGCAGTAAGTAGTTGCGTAAGATCGCGCCTTTGTCAAGTCGGGCGGGGTGTTTGCACTGTGTATAAACACGCTTGCTCAACACTGTCTGCCTGAGTGGTTTATCTCAGTACCTACTGGCACATCACAAATCCTCTCCCGCCTCCGTCGAATACTTTTTTTTTTATTTCCATTTATAGATGAAATTACAACATGTTTCGTATAAAAACAAGGATATAAACTTGAACAATAAATTGACTCAGACAACCATGGTAATTTCACTGGTGACACTGGTGCTAAATGGTCACGTTCCCTCCATCTTTCCCTGGTTTGGATGCTCCATCCTAGTGGTAGAAACAACGGGAGTCTGGTGATGATATTACCGTTAGAGCTAGGTGATCTAGATTCTCTTTTCTGTACAGAATAGAAGCATAAAACATTAATCGCAAGCTACCTGTAAGGAAGTCATTGAATCTCGCTCTTTGTCACACATAGAGACATGCAATCTGTGCCGCGCACCGTTTCGCCATGGGCGACGTTAATTTAGCTAAGTGTAGTCGCTCTTTACTCAACAGCCTTTTGAAAGTGACGACGTTCTTGTTGGTCTCTGTGAATACAAAATACTGGTACCCCATGACAAACCATATTTGTAGAAATTCATATTTTGCGCCACTAGATTGCAACTGGAGAAAGAGGCCATGTAGTTCTGTGCGCATCTGCGTTAGGAACAGTTTTGCAAATTCTGTTGTTGTCCGGTTCCATAGCTGTTGGACTTCCACACATTGTGTGAGTCGATGCCTCGGTGTGTCTAGCCTTCCACACATCTGGCATAAGGGACTCTGAACCAGATTATGCCGGTATTTCTTTTCTTCTGTTGGGATAATTTCATGTATGCTTGCACCTTCCATTCTGTTGGTATGTACGGGTCCTGAACGCCTTCCAAATTGTACTCCAATTGTTATTCGGATACTTTACTTGAATTCCAGATAATTTCACCTTTTTTGTGAGTAAATATTTATACAGTACCTTCGTCCGTATTCCCGCTACCACATCTCTCAGGGAAGCAGGAAACTCTCTCAGCAATTCCCACAGGGGCCGAAAACTTACTGGAACAGCTTCAAGCCTCTGCGGTGACCGTTGCAAATCAGCCCAATACGCAATATCGTGTTCGTCTCCAATCCCAGCCAGAGCTTCCAGTATTCCTTTCATAAGAAGTGCCTTACTTTTCAAATGGACAGCAATTAAACCCAACCCTCCTTTCCCGAGTGGTTGTCGAATTTGATCTCTGGCCACCTTAAAAAGGTAACCACGCCAAATATAATAGCCTATAGCTCGTTCAATTAACTGTGCATATTTCTCAGGCATTGATAGAACTTGTGCCAGATTTTCGACAAAGCATAAGTGTTAACGTACCAGACCTTCTGGATTAAATTCAGTCTCCTACTAAGTTGCCGCACAAGTACGTATTTAACGCGCGTCACCAAACCATTCCAGTTTACTTCAATCATCCTAGGGAGTGTCTGACAGACCTGCAGGCCAATAATTTAAGTCCTCAATGAATGTGCCAGCAACGATTTACATCCATTTCGTATAAGCTTGTCCCGCTAATATATCCTTCCGCGCACAATTCCCTTCCGCTTTCCTCTGGTTGGATAAGTACATCTTTGAATGGCAATGCAGTTGTTTGTTTTAGTAGGCTTGTTAACGTATATTATCATAAGCAATATAACGAGAGCTCCAACTTTTATCCATACATTCGCGGACAGCTTTATTGTTATTATTATTATTATTATTATTATTATTATTATTATTATTATTATTATAATAATAATAATTATTATTATTATTAGATTCGTATTTGCAACCAATAGATTTCTAATAAATTATACATTTTATTATTAAATTTCAACTCAGAAGAGAATGTTATAACTTATAATTAATCGAATAAAAACATTTTAAGTATTTGGAGACAAACTTAAACAAAAAGGTATACATTATGAAGGCATCACTAGCAAACTTGGTAAAAGAAGACAAATAAAAGGATGCTTGCATTCATTATAGTGGGATAAACCCACATATTTGGAGATCCAGAAAAAAAGAAAAGGAAAAAAAAAAAAAACTGGAAGCGCTAAAGTTGAATCATTATAGTTTCCTCCAAAACATAATGGCCTTCAAACGGAACAGCTTCCTCCTGGCACTGGGCAATAACCATAGGCAAACAAAACAAAAGACGAGCGAGAGGCAACGTAGTAAAATATATGTGTCATGGAGACTATAAGATTCTGCTTGCAAGCTGAGATTCGTGCCTCAGTTAAGGGACCAGTAAGTGGAAGACTTGGCAACCGCGAACCTCCTATCCCAAACTTTAAAACTTGATAATCTTTGGCAGGGGATTATCATGTTCTGAAAACTACTGTACCTGTAATGGAAGCGAAGTTTGGACTCTAAAACGAGAAGATCAAAAGCAGATAAGTAACGAGAAGATCAAGGCTGCAAGATTCGAAAACGTCAACACTAAGACTAAAACCAGAAGACCGTTTGGACGCTCAGAATAGAGTAGCATCGATGACCGCAGAAGATATACGTGCCAATGGACATCATTTGGAAGGTGACCACAGCTATCATGGAAAAGTAAAGAACCTCATGGAAGAAACCAGACGTGGATGGACTCTTTATATGGAACACTTTGTTTTTATCAAAAATGGCTCTAGCGATTCTCGTAAATAAAAATCTGATGTATTCCATTCACATGACTCTCTACATCTCTGCAAGAAATTATTGTTAAAAACCTTATGCTTCTTTTACTTTATGCCAATCGAAAAAAAATTAGCGGCAATAGTCTTATTACTTGCTTCCTTGTAAGTAGAAGCGAAATAAGGGAGTACCATAGGTTAAAGTGATAGTCAAAAGCTGGTTGCTATGTGACTGAACTTCCTTTGTATAGACAGGAGTTGAGAAATTCCTGTATGAGAAAAGTATACATTTTTTAAAGGTGAAACCAAAAACAAGGAATATCTAAAAAAAAAAAAAAATCAGCTCCACGAAAAAATTATATTACATAAATTGTATGTTTTAACGTGCTCTACATTTTTTGTGTGGTAAGCTTTTCTCCAAAATGGAAATGGCATGTATTTATGGACGCTCTTTAACTGCTGTGGTTCTCAGCGTCCCTTTCTATACTGGGCGTGAAAGACCGCTTAATTTTGCTCAGAGGCCTCTCTATCAGGCGTGAGGTTCTTTTACGTGCCGTAAATCTATGACACGGGACCCACGGCTTTACTTCCCCTGCCAAGGATTTTTACGCTGAGTTTGAACCCGCGACCTTGGCTGTATGAAGTTAGCATGGTAACCATTACACCACGGAGGGCGATAGTTTTTCTCCATCTCTTACGGTTTAGCAGTTATGCAAAATTCCATAAAATTTATTCAGAATAATGTAGTCTTCAGAGGCTTTTCCCAGAAAATTCGAGATATACATTTTATTTGTCGCTTAAATATCTTAAAATACGACACTTTAATCAAAATCGTTAGAGCCATTTTTGAGAAAATCAAAATGTTCGAAAAACGTTCCATGTAAAGGGTTGTTTGTTGTGGGGGGATTTTTCTCAAAATCTTCGTGTTGCATCCCTGGAATTTACTGAACTTAAATACCAAGTTTTGTATTTTACCGACTTTTCGTTTTCGAGTTATCTTGTTCACAGCACATGGACACACGCGGACATTTTTCTGAAATTGCTTTTTTTGGATGCAGGAGACCGTAAAACATATATTTCCCGTGAAATCTCGGTCTTGGATTTTTGGGTGCAATACAAAACCTTCTCTATACACGATGTACATTGTACGTGTTGAGAAAGTAAAAGTTGGATAGGGAAATATTTATTTCTTAAGATTCATGACGAAATTTATAAGGTGCTTTGCTACGTGAAGGTACATAACGACGTGAGATTTAAACAGAAGCTTTTGCAATAGGAAAGTATCAAATATTGGCTTGCTTTTGATACGGAAGTAGATAAAAGAATATTACTTTGAAAACGTGTTTCTATACTATTTTATTTAGCCAGTGCAGTGGCACAAACCCCTGAAAATGATTTTCCAGTTTTAAACGTGGATAATGTGTATACCCGATTCTTGCTACATAAAACGAGGCAGTCATTCGTTAGCTGGACACGAGCGTTTATGGGCGGAAATTACCAGCAGATTTCTAAATGAAGAACAAACACATCGCTCGTCTTCCATCACATGCTGATCGATTATACACGCCTGCAATGGTTGAAAGTTAATTCGATTCCAGGATCGATATGCGAATGACATTAACTGTATTTTCAAAGAAAAGCGTTTCTTTTACGAAAGAACACATTTTTCTCTGCCTTCTTATATGGAATGAATCTTATTGTTCCTTTCTCTACCACATATCTAGAATAGCTAGATATAGGTATTGCATTCCTCCTAAAAAAATTCAATTTCGATATTTCACGGGAATATATGTATTTTCCAGGTTTGCTAAAAAGTTACAAAAGAGTTCGAGTAGAAAGAAACTTCGAATAAGCATAAAAGTTTATGATTAAGGTGCAGTTCTTCTAAAGATGCGACACAAAGATTTCTAACAGAACTCCCCCACCCAAACTAAACTTACACGGGCAATTTTTGTTGATGACTTTGATTCAACACAATTATGTTGTATATTTACACGAAAATAAAAGTAGAGTAGTCCTCTCATTTTGAATGAATTACTTTTATATAATGTTGAACTGGTAAACTGTAAAGGTAAACAAAATGTAGATCTCGTTATGAGACAAAATTAATGTTAAATACATGTTTTATGGGCTGGACGAGGAGTTCCGGGTTTGATTCCCTCGAATTTTTCTGTAGCCAAACTCTCCAGAGGAAGGACATATGAACAAGATTCTGAATGTAATACATTTTTGAATCAACAATGATTTGTTTTCCTTTATTTTAAACGTGACTTTCCTTTCAGATTCCTGTCCCTAAAAAGAGAAAATCCTGAAACACAGAGCTCAAGCAGAAAGCTGTTAGAAACAAGGCGATGGGATATCTTAAGGCAGCCAACATTTAACATCTCTCAAACAGCACTTGAAACATACCTTTGTTACAAATGTATTATTATTACTCTCGATTGGGAGTCAATTTTTTACGCAATATTTATTTGATGTATAACAATTTCCAGTCGGCGAGCTAGTTGAGATTCTTTCTTCTTTAGCATTACTCACGGTAATACGTGGCATTATTACTTCTCAGGTTGTGGCCTCGAGGGAGGTCGTTCCTTCCCGGTAATATCATATTTATAAATAATACACTGGTAAGATGTTCTTGTATATTACTTGGTACAATAATTATTAAAACTGCAGGATTGCACAGATATATGAAGATTACATTCCACAGCACGCGTTCCCATAGGACGCTACCCTTATGCCGAGAAATGTTGCGCACACAAACACCGACCAATAACGAATGCACACAGGGGGAGGGAGGGATTAATAGGTGAGTGGAGTACCGCGGTTGCACCTCGTTAGTATAAGCTACTTGCTTGCAGCCAGCTTATAAGCCGGGTGCGTGTACATTGCGGCCCGGGACAAAGCCATGGCACTAGGCCCTGACAGTGCCCCGGAGGTTCAAGGGTGAAGGATTGGAGAGATTAACAGGTGTTAGGTAAAAAGGTTCAGATTGTGCGTTTAATCATATAATTGCAAGTGTTATGCCAACTTAGCGGCGAGGAGGATATCTGGTGTAACTGCCAGAGTCAGTGTTCTCAGGCTTAATGAGACTAACGTTGCTGGGAGTGTTTTGTTCGAGCATCTTGAAGTTCTTGGCCAGTGTGCTTTCGGCGGTCCGTAGCCTCAAGAGCACACAGTCGCTTCCGGTATCGTCTGGGGCGAGATAGTGCTCAATCCGGCACAGCTTACGCTGGCAGGATGAGAGCGTCTCTTCGCGGTTGAAGTCCGTCTGAACAGATGCCTGGCGGAGTTGTTGGAGCTGTCCGGTGTTGGCCGCAAGTTGGCGGATGACACTCCGTTGCTTGGCCTCCACTGCCGCTAGGCGCACATTGGTAGACCGCTGTAGCGCTTCGAGGCGGAGGCCGATGACCTGGAGTTGCCTGTTGATGTCGGCGATAGAGTCCAAGAATTGAGGCGAAGGCTGTGGAGCGAAGAGTGGTGAGGCTGTGGAGCGTTAGTTCTGTGGTATTGCGGCGGAGTGTGGTGAGGTTGTGGAGCTTGAGCTGCTGGAAGGTGGTGCTGTGGCGCCAGTAGGCGATGCTGTGTGGCCTGTGGAGGCCAATCAGTGGATTGCTGAGTTGGTGGTGGAGGTCGTGGAGTTGACCGCGGATGTAGCGGGCAAGATGCCTGTCCCGTGTAGCGGCCATCACCCCCACAAGAGGAGTAGTAGTGGCGACGTCTGGTCAGGTCATGTGTGCAGGCGGTGGTGGTTGGTGATCCACAGTAATGGCAGGATTCCGAGGAATGCCCGTACTGGCAGCACCGACGACACGGAGCGTGGCGAGCGCTACGGCTAGGCTCGCAGCGGTGTATTTGGCACAGCAGTGATGAGAGCTGCGGTGTAGTGCGCCCTATCCATGAAGGTGAGGCGCACTAGCGGCGTTGGTCCCCGAGCGGAGAGGATTCTGGAAGCGCGGACCAATGAGGGCCACTGCTGCTGCGCAGTTTCGAGGATCAGCTGCTCCGGGAGAAGGCGGTGGACTCCGCAGGCCACAGCGCTGAAAGCGTTAAAGCGACCCGTGGGATCGGCTGGTGGAGCGTAGGATGCCGCGGCGAGCGAGCGCTGGGGTAGCGGCTCGGAGACTGCTGCGACTTCCGGTGATGTGTGGGGCGGTGTTGAGTATAGCTGAGCTTGTGAAGTAGTGGCGACTGCGGCAGTAGGCGGTTCCGGCTGTTGTGTGGTGTCGGTATTTGCGATGTTTGCCGATTCCGGCGGTGGTGTGTTGTCAGCCTCGGCGGGCGGTGCTGCGTTGGAGATGGGGTCGCTGGAGCCGGTTTTCTTCCTTCTCCTCTTTCCCTTGGTCATGTTGTTGCAGCGGAGTCTCGACCGAGTATGCACACAGTTGAGCGTCTATTCAGCTCTTATAATGGCTCGAAACTTATTTTATATGTTTTTCCTTGTTAAACATTCTTTGAGGAAGTATATAATACAGACTTCCTTTTATTTATTAATAAATTACTTTTGATACATATAACATTTATTTTATAAGCTACTTATACTTAGTGAACATTTAAATATGGGTATAGAACGCTTGGGGAAGCGGTATATTGGAAAGAACAACTTCCTTTTTCAAGTACGTAGCGATGCAAATATCATTGTTGAATGTTTTAAAATAATTAATTATTTTTGATCACAACTGTACTAATACTTAAAATACACACTACATTCAATATTCTGATATTCACTGAACACTTACAGGCTAATTACTTTCAGTAATTCATTTTTTCTTTTACCACATATTCAATAAATCAACATGGCAGCAATTTCCTTCCATTAACATGAAATGAACACTTGATATGAAAACGCTTGGCTTCCATATATTAACGTCTCACGTTAAAGCTTCTGATAAGACTGCAGCTGAAGTTACTATCAGTATGGGGAGAAAACCCGTTCTTCCACCTGAGCTTGAACATTACTGTTTTGTGATATAAGGCTAACTTGCTCAAAAATGTCACACCTAACTCCTTCAACAAAGACAGTGAGCTCGCAGGAAAGAAATGGATATTCAGTCTCTTGAAAAGGCCTTTTTAATAGAAATCCTGAACATGTCTGTCCGCTCTGTGGCGCAGCACTGACTGTAGCACACGTGGTGGTAGAGTGAGCTGCTCTTGTATCGTTTCGCAGCACTCTCCAGCTGCCGGCCTCCCTAGCGGAGGTCCTTGGCAATGACCCCGCTGCTGTTGACAGAGTTTTAAAATTTTATCCACAACTAGTTTTACCTTCAGGATCTAGTTATTTTTATAAGCTTACAGACTATTTAGTTTTACCCGTTTTTAGCCATGTTTTCTTTCTCTATACTCACTATGTACGTAGTGTATAGAGAATGTATTGCACTCCACAAAAAATTCGATACCGAGATTTCACCGGAAATATATGTTTTAGGGTCCCCTGTATCCAAAGAAAAAAGTATTTTCAGGAAAAGGTCCGTGTGTGTGTGTGTGTACGTGTGTGTGTGTGTCCGTGTGTCTGTGAACACGATAACTCAAAAAGGAAAAGTCGGTAAAATACCAAACTTGGTATTTAAGTTTAGTATCTTCCAAGAATGCGACACGAAGATTTTGAGAAAAATCCCCCCACCCCAAACTACCCTTTACATGGAACTTTTTTCGAAAATTTTGATCTTCTAAAAAATGGTTCTAACGATTTTCATTAAAACATCGTATATTAAAGTTATTTACCTGACAAATAAAATGTATATTTTGAATTTTCTGGGAATAGCCTCTGAAGACTACTTTATTCTGGATGAATTTTTCATAACTACTAAACCGTAAGAGATGGACAAAAACTTACTACACAAAAAATGTAGAGCAGATTAAAACACACAATTTATGTTATATACATTTTTTCGTGGAGTTCGTCGTTTTTGTGACATTCCTTATTTTAGGTTTCTGCTATGAAAAACGTATTCCTTTCTCATATTTTAACTTGTCAACTCCTATTCACAAAGGAACTTCATTGACATAGCAACCAGATTTTGACTATCACTTTAACCTACGGTTTCCCTTATTTCACTTCTACTTACAAGGAAGCGAGTAATTAGACTATTTCTACTATTTTTTTTTCTGATTAGCATAAAGTAAATAGAAGTATAAGATTTTTAAGAATTATTTGTTGCAGGGATATGGAGAAAGTCATGTGAATGGTGCACATCAGATTTTTTCATACAGGAATTTGTCAACTCCTGTCTATACAAACAAAGAAACATCAGTCACATAGCAACCAGCTTTTGGCTTTCACTTTAACCTATGGTACTCCCTTATTTCGCTTCTACTTACAATAAAGCAAGAAATAAGACTATTTCTGCTAATTTTTCTTGATTAGCATGAAATAAATAAAAGATAAGCTTATTAACAATAATAATTTACAGAGATATAGAGAAAGTCATGTGACTGGAACACATCAGATTTTTACACTCCATTGTTTTAACTGGTTTTATGAATTTTATGACTTTAGTGCTGTTAGGGTTTACAGTTTCTTTTACGTCTGATTTTATCACGCTTTTTACCATTTTAAACCCATTTTAGTTCTTATCTCATGCCCCGTTTAGTTTTCTAAGGGCGCTGATAACCCTAGTAGTTGAACGCCCTTAAATCCCAACCATCATCATCCCTTAGAACTCAATATCAGCAGCACGAGTAAATTCTTTCACTAAGGAGAAGGTGGACGAATTTTTAATCTCCTGGAACCTCAAACGAATAAAGTGAATTATATTTACAATTGCGATGATACCGGCTCTACAATAGTGCTGCATAAGGTGACTAATGGATAGCAATGCAAGGCAAGAAACGGATGGCATCAGCTGACCAAAAAGGCTTCACCACTGACGTAGCATGCACCACCTATGTGGTCCCAGCCAAGCTGATCTTTCCCATAAGATGGGACTCCTTCAGGGTCCATTTCTGCCTGCCACATCTGACAGTTTTGCTGAGTGGTTTAAACATTTTGTAAAGATCACAAAACCAACGGCTGAGACGGGATCATTCTAAATTTGGATGGACATTTCTCACACAGAGAAATTTGGACGTTATAAACCTTGCCAGAGAGAACAATCTGCTTACCTCCTCACAGCTTGACGTGGCTTTTATAGTGCCAATGATGGCCCATTACTGCCAGAGATCGAAAATCATATTGGTCAGGTTAGGTAAGCACTTTGGAAAGCTTATCTACATGCAACCAGCGCAGAAACAGCAGACAGTGGTTTCCGCAAAACGGGGATACATTCAATCCCAATATTTTCAGGCTCCAGGATTTTGCAATCCATGAAAATGAATGTGAGCAAGTGCTTCAGATAAGTGAATATCTGGAAGCTCCTGAATTTAAAATGTGTCACAAGGGACCGCAGGGATTGATCCTAGCAGCAGTCCAATCCCGTCACAGCAGCAGAAGGCTAGCTCATCAGAACAAGATGGGACATCTTGTGTAATTACAAGTTCGCCTTACAAAGCTCAGCTCATAGAACAGAAGTCAAAGAAAGCCGACAAGACTTTGCCAAAAGCCAAACGGACCTTGGCATTACAAATCAAAGCGACAAGGTCAACCAGAAAAGGAAGGAAGCGCATTGCTGAATCTTTATCCTCCGAAGACAAGGGCGACGTTGTGCCTCTTGAATCGGAAGAGGAGTGGGGAAACGAGAGTGACGATGATGTTGACGCAGTGTGCCTCTATTGGTCTGTTCTCGGAGGACCTGGTGATGCAGATGCTTGAAGTGGGCACACGCTGTTTGTGCAGGTAATGCTTCTAATAAATTATTTTGTGAAAAGCGTGTGAGCAAAGAAAAGAAATAAAACAATGAACTGTCTAGCTAGTTATTAGGATGTGTTCCATTCACATGACTTTCTTTACATCTCTGCAAAAAATACTATTAATAACCTTATGCTTCTATTTACTTCATGCTAATCGAGAAAAAAATAGCAGAAATAGTCTTATTACTTGCTTCCTTGTAAGTAGAAGCGAAATAAGGTGCCACCATAGGTTAAAGAGAGTCAAAAGCTGGTTGCTATGTGACTGAAGTTCCTTTGTTTGTATTGACAGGAGTTGACAAATTCCTGTATGAGAAAAGTATACGTTTTTCAAAGCTGAAACCAATAACAAGGAATATCTCAAAAACGATCAACTTCACGAAAAAAATGTATGTTACATAAATGGCGTGTTTTAACGTGCTCTACATTTTTTTGTGTGATAAGTTTTTATCCATCTCTTACAGTTTAGCAGTTATGCAAAATTCCGTAAATTTCATCCAGAATAAAGTAGTCTTCAGAGGCTACTCCCAGAAATTTCAAAAAATACATTTTATTTGTCTGGTAAATATCTTTGGCATACGATATTTTAATCAAAATCGTTAGAGCCATTCTTGAGAAAATAAAAATTTTCGAAAAAAGTTCCATTTAATAGGTAGTTGGGGGTTGGGGATTTTCTTTAAAATCTTCGTGTCGCATCCTTGGAAGATACCAAACCTAAATACCAAGTTTGGTTTTTAACGGCCTTTTCGTTTTTGAGCTATGCTGCCCCCCCAACACACACGCGCGCGGGCATTTTTCTAAAAATGTTTTTTTGTTGTTTTTTTTTTATTAAGAGGGTCTCAGGACATGTATTTCCAATGAAATCTCGGTAACGAATTTTTGGGTACATTACAATACCTTCTCTATACACTATGCACATAGTACGTGTAGAGAAAGTAAAATTAGAATACCTCGTCAATATTGCAACCTTGAACTTTCACTTGGTCATCAACCATTTATATTTAGTATAAAGATTTAATAATGTAAACTTTTTAACAGATATTGTTCTAAATTAGGACTAGAAAGGTCATTCCATATTAGAACCCCTGTTGCTCCGTATTAAGCACCACGCCATATTAGGAGTCCAATTTCGCTATTTTAGAGAACTACATTGTATTTGCATAACAGAGTATTTCAGTTCGTGTACAATGCTCTGCAAAGTAAATAAATAGTTGGAGTTTACAATTATATTATTAATGGACACAAATCTACGCTTTTTTACTTTCTCTACACGTAATATGTACGTAGTGCATAGAGAAGGTATTGCACTCCACCAAAAAATTCGATACCGAGATTTCACCGGAAGTATATGTTTTAGGGTCCCCCTGTATCAAAAAGAGAAAAAAAGCATTTTCAGAAAAAGGTAAAGTTGGTAAAATACCAAACTTGGTATTTAAGTTTAGTATCTTCCAGGGATGCGACACAAAGATTTTGAGAAAAATCCCCCCACCCCCAACTACCCTTTACATGGAACTTTTTTCGAAAATTTTGATTTTCTCAAAAATGGCTGTAACGATTTTGATTAAAATTTCGGATATTAAACATATGTACCTGACAAATTAAATGTATATCTTGAATTTTCTGGGAATAGCCTCTAAAGAGTAGTTTATTCTGGATGAATTTTACTAAATTTTGAATGGCTGCTAAACCGTAAGAGATGGACAAAAACTTACTACACAAAAAATGTAGAGCACTTTAAAACACACAATTTATGTTATATACATTTTTTTCGTGAAGTTCTTCGTTTTTGTGACATTCCTTATTTTTGGTTTCTGCTATGAAAAACGTATACTTTTCTCATACAGGAACTTGTCAACTCCTATCCATACAAACAAAGGAACTTCACTGACATAGCAACCAGCTTTTGACTATCACTTTAACCTACGGTTGTCCCTTATTTCTCTTCTACTTACAAGGAAGCGAGTAATAAGACTATTTCTGCTAATTTTTTCTGATTAGCATAAAGTAAATAGAAGTATAAGCTTTTTAAGAATTATTTATTGCAGGGATATGGAGAACGTCATGCGAATGGTACACATCAGATTTTTTTAATTGACCCGCTGTGTTCTATGATGCGCTATAGACTAACTACTAATTACTCTATCTGTTATGGTTTAACAATTTGTAAAATTGTATATTGGATTCAATATACAGATTTTTACAAAAAACATTCTCTACTTGCTGTAAATACGTAGTAGTGAAAGCAAAACGGCGACGTGATGGGTTGTGGAGATTGTATGTATACTACATACGCTGCGGTCTGACACTTGCAAACATATTTATTTATAAACACACGACATTAGTGTCAAAATGGCTGGTGTGATTTTGTTCCAGTCCAAGAAAAACCAAACCAGAAGTTACACGGTTTTTATGGCCAGTTGAGATTCATCAGAGAATGGTGCATGAAGAAATGCTTGTGAAAGAATGTTCTGTTGTGGTGGTGAGGTAACGGCGGATATCCTACATCCTGATGAGGCTCATAAAGTTGTGACCGAGATATCCACAAGATGCTATCAAGGTGAAACCATTGACCATTCGTGACTTGCCAACTGGGTTTGACGTTTCCATAGTTTGCAATACGGAAGTTGTGACCACAGAAACCGAGAAGGGTTTGACGTGTTACGCTGAAGAATTGTTGCGGCATACAGGAGACGCAACGCTTTGTCCCGACTACAAGGCTGGCAACTTTCAGCGGAAACACACCGCTGAGACTGACATTCTGGAGGTCTAGGTTCGATTCCCGCCGCCACCTCTCTGAACAAAGGTTTTATCGGGATCACTAGGTAAACGCTGGGGAGGTTACTTCACTCCCCCGAACTTCCTGTCCCTTCGTTTTATCTCCATTTCATTCAAACTGCGCTCTTTTCGGGTTGTGTATACGAAGACTGCTGTGATGGCGCCCTACCGTGGTGGTGAATATGCTTTGGTAATACAGCTCTCGGCGGCAGGGAGTCGTTGGAGTCATCTGTGGGCCCGATGGTTTTCAGGCAGAACTACGCCGCGGTCTCCTAGCGCTCCCCGCGTCGACAGGAAGAACTGTTTGGACCATTTTAGAGAACCACTCAGGCGGCTCTTTCCCCGCGGTCCTGTTTCGGTCGCTCGTCTATAATACCACTCCTCCTGGGGTCTGACGCACATGCTGGCTTCAGTGTAGAACCCCCTCCGGAATTTAGTTACCAACCAATCGTGAACCAAATAATTTAAGATCGTGTTATCTGCCAGATAGATAATGCTGATTTCATTTTTCTATATGTTGGAACCCTTCCTATTAAGGTTTAAGGAACTCGAAGCCGCCATCATTATCCAGCACAACAAGGCATCATACGATGATGGGAGACATCGAAAATCGTCTTTGGGGATAAACATTCCTCACACAATGGACGGCTACAATGTTCTTGATGCACTAGAAAAAAATCTGATGTGTTCCATTCACATGACTTTCTCTACATATTTGCAACAAATTAGTTTTAAAAAGCTCATGCTTCTATTTACTTCATGCTAATCGACAAAAAATTCGCAGAAATAGTCTTATTACTTGCTTCTTTGTAAGTAGAAAGGAAATAAGGGAGTAGCATAGGTTAAAGTGGTAGTCAAAAGCTGGTTGCTATGTGACTGAAGTTCCTTTGTTTGTATGGGCACAAGTTGACAAATTCCTGTATGAGAAAAGTTAAGCTTTTCGAACCCGAAAACAAAAACAAGGAATATCTAAAAAACGACCAACTCTACGAAAAAAAATGTATACAACATAAATTGTGTGTTTTAATGCGCTCTACATTTTTGTGTAGTAAGTTTTTGTCTATCTCTTACGGTTTAGCAGTTATGCAGAATTCCATAAAATTCACTCAGAATAAAGTAGTCTTCAGAGGTTATTCCCAAAATATACATTTTATTTGTCAGGTAAATATCTTAAATATACGATATTTTAATCAAAATCGTTAGCCAGTTTTTAGAAAACCAAAATTTTCGAAAAAAGTTCCATCACCTCATGTGTGATTTGTGGTGGACAAAGCGGCGTAGGGCGGGTTTTCTCCGGGTTCTCCGGTTTTCCCCGCCCTCTCATTCCACCGGGGCTCCATCCTCATGTATCATCGGTAAAAGCGGGCGTTAAACACTACCCCGCCCCCTAAAAAAAGACACAAAAACCAAGGAGGGCGACTCTTGGCGTGTTTGCGGCTTCTAAAATACAAATTAAGTAAATTAATTTGTTGGAAAATTAGAAATGTTAGCCGCGAAGGTAGTCAAAGATGGCTCTGTTTTACATCAGAAACCCCAAACTTGTAGTGACAAGCCTTCACTCCACACAGAAGGGCAAGTGTTTACTTTCAGGGGCTCTGGGAGTACAAAAAGACCGCTGTAGGAAAAGAACAGCCCCAAATGCAAGGGAATCTTGCAACAAAGAGTAACGGTAGATTAACAACTCCCTATCTAAGCGCCGTTGCACAAAAATGTAGGGTTGTAAAGGAATTCACAGTGTTCCAACTCAACCCTGCAATCATCTAGACCCGGGCTTCCCCACAGTCGACTCTCACATCGGTGCTAACATTCTACCTAATCTTGGCCTTCTACAAATAGCTGAACTTTGGCTGAACTCCCGGACTAGCATTGACCTGGGAGTTTTGACCAGCTCTTCTCGCACCAGTAGGCAGGTGAACAGAACACCTGATCACGGCTGTCGACAAATAGCTCCTCCAGGATCCGCAGCCACCTGGAAATCCTGACCTGGACAACCACTCTGCAAATGCTTTCGGAGGTCCTGGCCGATGATACCGGAGCGGCAGATAAGGTTTTTAAATTCTTATCTAAACTGAGAAATGAAACAAAAGAAAAATAAAATCTGTATACTATATCCCGATGTCTAAAATGCTTACACCGGAAAAAATATCTCAAAAAAAAAAATTAGAAAAATGTCCGTGTGTATGTCTGTCTGTCTGTCAGTCTGTGTGTGTGTCTGTGGGAAGCATTGCTCAAAAGCGAAAAGTGCATTAAAAACCAAACTTGGTATTTAAGATTGCTATCTTCCAAGGATGCGACACGAAGATTTAAAAAAAAAACACCCCAAACTACCCTTTACATGGAACTTGTTTCGAAAATTTTGATTTTCTTAAAATTGGCTCTAACGATTTTTATTAAAATATGTATATTAAAATATTTATCTGACAAATAAAATGTATATCTTGAATTTTCTGGGAATAGCTTCTGAAGACTACTTTATTCTGGATCAATTTTACGGAATTTTGCATAACTGCTAAACCGTAAGAGATGGACAAAAACTTATTACACTAAAAATGTAGAGCACTTTTAAACACACAATTTATGTTATATACAACTTTTTCGTGGAGTTGATCGTTTCTGAGATATTCCTTGTGTATGGTTTTAGCTTGGTAAAACATAATTCTCTCATACAGGAATTTGTCAACTGCTGTCCATACAAACAAAGGAACTTCAGTGACATAGCAACCAGCTTTTGACTATCACTTTAACCTATTGTACTCCCTTATTTCGCCGCTACTTACAAAGCAAGTAATAAGACTATTTCTGCTATTTTTTTTTCGATTAGCATGAAGTAAATAGAAGCATAAGCTTTTTAACAATAATTTGTTGCAGAGATCTAGAAAGTCATGTGAGTGTAATACATCAGATTTTTTTTTAAATACCTATCTAATTATTCAGTATTGCAATACTTATGTCAATTACCAGCAAGTTTATAAACAGTTATTATGAAGCCTCAACTTTAATACTATACAATACCCATATATTATTACTATTATTATTATCACATATTACTATTTAAATTTTTATGTATTATATTCATTTTTATTAATTACCTAAAATTTAAAATTATATATATATATATATTTAAAATTTAGGTTATTATTTTAAACTATTATTAATTAATATCAAGTATCACTTTATACTATAATTAATATATTTAATTGTTTATTATTATCCTCTTATCAATTTATTTAGTTTTATTTTATTATTATTTATTTATTATTTTAATCATTATTTACTATAATTTTATTTTATTATGTATTATTATAATTATATATAACATTTTAATATCTATTCTAATCATACCATTGCTATATATTTTATATTTATTATAATTATTGTTTTAAAATATCTTATTACTTTATCCCACATTCTTGTTACTATATCTAAAGTGACATCAGAATCTTTATTTTGGTTTTAAGGTTTTAAAACGGCTAACAATGAAGCGATTGATAAGGCTTTTACATTTTTAGTCTCCAGTGACCCTTACCTGGAGGCTTTAGTTTTAATTATATTTATATCATTTCCCTCCATTGTTCGCTATTGTTTTTAGGCCTCATCTATGACTTTCACCATTTTAACTTTTATTCACACACATTGTATACAGCTTTTCGCTGTCATTTAATCTAATTTGATTTTAGTGTTACCGGGAGTTTATTTTCTAAGGGCGCTATTGACGTTGGTAGTTGAGCGCCCTTAGACAGCATCCTCATAGAGTAGTAGACAGAGTATCTGCTTGCTAGAGATATGAATGTGCTCCTGTGTGTCCGCTATGTGGAGAAGATTTGTCTGTCCGTCATGTGTTGCTAGAGCGTGTTAATCTAGCACATATTCGGGAATCACTGCAACTGCCGATAGTCGAGTGGTAGCCAAGATTTTTACATTTTTATCAAAGATAACCCTCAAATTACGGATTTAGTGGTTTTTACCTTTGTTTTTGTATTAGTTTTGAAATATATTTTGTTTTTCTTAAATCACCAATCTGTGGTTTTTTTCTATGATTACTTTTATACATTGATTTTTAGATTTATCTTTCGTTCTTATTTATAATAATTCTTATTGAGCTTTATCTCTGGATTTTGCCATGATTTGTTTGATAAGGGCGCTGATGACCTTGTGGTTGAGCGCCCTTAAACACTAACCATCATCAACATCTTGCTATAGCATCCTCTCAATTAATACTTATATAATAACAGTGAGATAGGTGGCGCCGCAGTATCGGGAGGTCGTAGGTCAATTCCCGTTGCCGGCCTTCCTGATTCTTGAGTTTAACGGAGGTTTCCCGGATCTGCAGGCGAAAGTTCATTATATCCCACAACGTTCCTGTTTCCATCACTTTCTTGACATCTGTTTCAGGATTGAAGGACCAGGCGACAGTGTTCGGTGGATTATTGTGGATTTCTTTCTTCGTTGCGGGGCCACCTGTGCACGAGTTTGTCTTGTTTTTTTTTTTTTTTTTAGCTTAACGTCCTTTAACCTGGTTGGTCATATCGGACGATGAATGAAATTGGTGAAATGATGCTCAAATGTTCTCGGGGTCCATAGAACTTAAAGTTACTCGACATTCGTCTTCTCAGGATAAGGGAAAACCCCGGAAAAAAACCTCATCCGGGTAACTCACCCTAAGCGAGATTCGAACTCACGACCTGTTGAATATGAGGCAGACACGCTGCCCAAGCGGGCACCTTCAGGTTAGGGCCCTTTTAGCACTCCCAGAGGCTCGGGCGTTAGAAGCGTTCAACATGAGATTATTAGCGAACCCGCCCATGCTTATTCGGATTCGGTCGCCCTCCATCCTTCTCGCCATGGTGTCACGAAGAAACCCTCTTGTCGGTAGTACCTATCACAGTAGTGTGCTTTATGTGATGTTATTCATAGTTCGAACTTTCCAAATGAACCGAACAGCAAATTTATCACAGCAGAGCATCGACGTTTTGCTTTACAATCTCAAAGGCAGCAATATATAATTAAACTGATTTTTATTTATGGATACTCTTTATAACTGCTGCAGCTCTTAGCATCCCGTTCTATATTGAGCGTGAATGACCGCTTAATTTTTCTCAGATGTCTCTTTATCAGGATGCTAAGTACTTTTACGCCCGAAAAAGAATGCACCACCCTCCGCCGGCGGTTCGTAAGCTCCCGCGACCTTGAGAACAGGCTAACATGTTAACCCTACACCAGAGAGAACGACTTGCAGTGTGTGTATGTGCCAGATAAACACCTGAGGAATCCTCTGCAGTGGTTTAGTAGTTGGAAGTGTCCAATGACAGTATCTGCACATTAAGGTCTGGTTATTTTGTTTGGAGAATTCGGAGGTTTCACAAACCATACATCTGGCAATCTTACTTTTCAGGATTTGACAGAGAGCTGTAAATCCTGACCATACCCTGGTTTAGTTAAATTTGATAGAGGATTGCAATTCTGCCATAATGCACTGAGAATCGTTGCATATCTATCCTTATCAGCGACCCAGAAGATGCTGTTCATATCGAGCTTAATTAGGCCCTTGGGGGACACTCGCAGATTACGTCGGACTCGTGGGTCATAAATGACAACTTTTGGGGCACAGAATAGCGGTGCCCAAATAAAGCCATTTTACTTAACATTCTACCAGCGGCGCTTGAACATGGGCGACCGCTGCCTTGCCCGGTCTAACAAAGAGCGAATGGAACACAATAACCAGGAAGCAAAGGTCTTTGTGTGTTTCCCTGCAAGACTTCTCGGACCTTCTTTATCAATAGTCCCAGAATATTCTTCTTTCTAAATAGACAAAACGTAATGTTCGTGTAATTTCTAAGAGTGGGACTTTCGAAGCTCGGCTGCAGACTATATAAGGGACCGACAAGTGAAGTGAAGGAAGTTAAAAATTCAATCTAGTGAGTGGCGAATGCTAAGGAAGTGATGTGAAGCAGTGATTCAGTTATCTGTACACAGAAAGTGTAAGTGTTCTAGCGCCGAAAGAAGTGGATTTAACAGAAATTGGTGTTACAACATGGTATTATACTGGTCAACTGTAAGCTTGCAAGAGGACTCGCGTTTCGCTAAGAGCGGTGAAACCTGCTCTGGTCTATCCTGATCACTTAGGGTGCCCAACCGTTGCTCTTAATGAGCTAATTACATCAACTCCGTTTTGTACATGACCAGGCAGAAAGCATTTCCCCTTCAATCATTCAGTGGCGCTTAACTGGATTCGACTCTCGACACATGACAGGTTTCAACCGAACCAAACATATCGTATTCCAGAAATAATGGGAGGAAGACTATGGTTGATTAAAGAGGACAGTACGGTGAAATGTCTTATTTGTAAGCACCACTTATCTGGGGTACCGATGTAATATTAAGCGATACTTTGAAAAATACCATCATAAACACTTTTTATGTAGGTATGCAATCAGTAACAGCACTTGCATTGGAATTCATTTTGTCTGCAAAGATCTTCAAATGGAACTAGTTGCTTTGCAAAATTCAACGGCCATTAAATATTCTGGAGAGAGACAGAGAGAGAGAGAGAGAGAGAGAGAGAGAGAGAGAGACAAAGAGAGAAGGACAGAGAGGGAGAGACAGAGAGAGATTGGATTTATTTAAATCTGCCCCAAATGAAAAATGTCCCAATGCGAAATTTTAGTGCAAATCATACATTAATATTTTGTTCTACATATACTTGTGAACAGATGTTCTTGAAAATGAGCAAATAAAAAGCAAATATTGCAGTAGGGAAGGGAGGTCAGGATCATTTGGTCTACCTTTTAAGACTCTGTTGTTCCCTGTCGGCAAGCATTGATTAACTGACTACAGATAAACAGTGCCAACCGTGAACAGCGTTCAAGAAGTTTTTTATACTATTAACGTTGTTAAAGCCCCCTCTGCCCTCCGCTTTATCGTTGATCACCCTATTTAAGAAATTTGCAGTTAACCAAATAGTTATCGAAGGCCTTCAGACCCTGGTTATGCCTTTTTACATCAATTTGCAAATTTTAGTCAGACCATAAACACAAATACACATTGTGAATGACTAAACACTGTGTTTTATAACGTTGCATTTCCTGGAATGACTACGCCCTGCAGTCTCTGAGGATTTGTCGATACTATAATCGGTGGTCTCTATCGTCTGGCGTCTAAAATTAGGTGACCCTCGTTCTTGAATAAAACTGGCATATCTGAATGACTTTCCATCACGCAACATTCAGACACGGAAATGTTCAAGCGACATGTGTAGAACATAGGAATGATTCAAGTGATCGATTTTAGTGATGTCAGCATTTCTTGTGGCCTTAACAAACTCTCGTCCTCCACAAAATAATCACAAGTGTTGGACACAAGTTTTTCTGGTCATCAAAACCAGAAGAAAATTGCATATGATCGTTGTACTATCTTTCATGAATGTACCAGGGCTTTTTTTTTTTTCAACCTCCGATAGACTATAAATAAAAGACAAGTTCATAGAAAACAATTATTTTATTACTAAAAGTTTTGTGCACATATGGTTACTTTTCAACATAATCACCGGAAAGATTGAGACATTTATCGTACCTGTGCACAAGCTTTGTAATACCCGCTTCAAAAATGATTTCAAATGAGCATTGACGTTGTTTTGAAGATCATGTCTTACGTTTCCGGAGAGCCATTCAAAACAAAAGAGGAATGCTGACTTCAGGAATTGTGTTGATCCATGACAACGTTCGTCCACACACTGCTGGCACAACCCATGGGCTCCTTGAACAATTTCAATGGAATACTTTTGATCATCCGCCGTACAGTCCTGACCTGGCACCCAGCGACTTTCACCTTTTCCCTGAACTGAAGACGTGGCTATGAGGGCAGCACTTTCAAACCAACGAAGATCTTCAAAACAACGTCAATACTCATTTGAAATCATTGGCGGCAACTTTTTTGAAGCGGGTATTGCAAAGCTTGTGCACAGGTACGATAAATGTCTCAATCTTTACGGGGATTATATTGAAAAGTAACCATAAGTGTACAAAGCTTTTAGTAATAAAATAATTGTTTTCTATGAACTTGTCTTTTATTTATAGCCTATCGGTGGTTGGAAAAAAACGGCCCTTGTAAATTACACTCTCGAGGACCAGTTTCACCAGGCGTTCAGTTAGTAAGGGGTATGAAACAAAATCGGCCAACCATAAGATAGCATTTGCTTAGATTGCTTTTTAAGCGCCATTATTCTTGGCTATTGTTTTGTTTGTTATTTCTAATAAATGGATATTGTAACCAGCACTTACATGAACTATACCTTTTCAGTTTTATCCATTATACACCTTGAGCCGCCGGGAAAGTGGTGCCGGCAAAGGCACACTAAAATCTTACCTTTTAGTAGAATCTGGCAGCATATCGTATAAAAATGTTCTCACTGCTTACTGCCTAAAACTCAGCAGCAGGAATCCTTGTAATTTCTTGCTTGATGTTATCACTAAGTTGTGTTAAGTGCGAGAGATAAAATAAACATTTTACCTTTCAAAGAGACTTACAAATAAAAATCACAAGTAGTTAGGTCCGGGGATCGAGGGGGCCGCACAGCAATATTATAATTCAATCATGAAACACTTGTCTTTTTCATTCAGCGATACGTACCCGTGTGTGCCGTTATGGTTGTTTCCAGCAAGACTGTGCAACAGCACACACGATTACGATAGCCTTAAATGAAATGCGAGAGGTGTTTCGTGACAGATATATGTGAGGATTTGTCATCGGTAGTGTGTGTGTGTGTTCACTCTTACAGCACAGGCACCATAAACGGACACTGATGTCAAGATCTCGAATTTTAGGTTAAGTACCTATTTTTATGTGTACGAATAAGCTAAACACATTGATTTATTTTTTTTTTTTTTTTTTGCACACAAGTCGTGTGTAGGACAGGTAGGATAGGTAGAGTCAGGCTGAAAAAAATGAATGCCATAGCCGGGATTTGAGCTACGGATCTCCAGGCCTCTAGCCTCTAGCCGGGAGATCACCTTGTGGTTTACCGGGAAACATGCAAGACAGTTGAGAAATTTATGCCGTGCCGACATATTGCCATGGTAACTCAATTATAGAGCAACCGGTTAGAGACCGGGATATCCATGGTTCACATCCGCGCTATGGCACTGAATTTTTCAGTCTGACTCTACCTACCAAACTAAAATGTGTTAAATATCTTCGCGTTTTGCATGATATGAAAGGGGTTTTGTGGGCTTAAAATGTCTTGACCATTCACACCCATTTTAACGTTGTATAGCATAGAAACGTCTGTTCTACAATTTGTGAGATTTTATTCTATTTTATACATAAAAAAGATAAATTGTCTACATTGTAGCATAGAGTGATTATAATTTTCACGCAAATAACTGTCTTTCTTAACAATTCTGCCGTATAGTCTCTTTTCGACGTTCGCTCCGGCATAAATGTAGCTCTCTACGAAATTCTCGTCAACTGTTGCATGGAGTGCATTCCCGGTGAAAACTGCACACCGGACAGGGCTTCGTTGCCCCTTTTTATGACCATTGGTCACGTTCCTGAAAATTTCCAGAGGCCGTCGCACGTGCAGCACCACAAAACTCACTTAGCAGCATCGACGTCAAAGAACTTTCCGAAAGAACACGTGCCCACTATCAAAGGGGCAACCATCACAGCTGTGATGTCAAAAGAACTTACCGCGGCACAGGTGTTCACTAACGCACGCGTGTAAGATGGATGTTCGGCGATTATGGCGTATTTTGGTGGTCTCCGTATTGAATTTTTGGGTGGAAAACAATGCTACTTCAATTTATATACGTAATTAGTAGAGAAATAAAAATGGTGGCTATAGATGTCGTCTAGGAGCAGGAGTATCTTGTGTTGTGACATACCGAGAAATCGCTTTCCTTTACACTCGTATTCAAAGCATGTAGCAGGTTGACTTTGACTGAACATTATAGGAATGAAATTAAACAAGCTCTTGGAAAATCGATAACGCCCCTTCCGCTCAGGGCGTTATGGAACGTGAGAAGAAATTAGAAACGAGAAATGGAACACCTGTCTAAAAACGTGTCTGGTTTAGCAACGAAGCCTCTGTCGGGCTTGAACAAAAACAATAGCTAGACGTAGTGTATTCACGAAACGAGGTCCAAATAACTCCCAGAAAACATTCAAATACACCAAAATACAGGATGATTTATATAGAGCTGACACGTTTCTTTCTTTAATTGTTTCAAAACGAATTGTGCTAGCGACAACTTATTATACATAAATTGTAGAGGAATTTTGGGCGATTATTTACCTCTACAGCAAATGTTGAAAATGTCCTCCATCCTGCATAAGACACAACTCAACACGTCGTACTGGCCACTCGTTGGAGGATTCTGTTGTCAATCTCCTTTGTGATGTGCTTCAGATCGTGCAATGTCTGGGGACGTGAAGTCTGGCGATGTCAAATCCGTAGATCTCGGTGGCCACAGGTTCCTGGAAATTATCCGGTTTTCAAAGAAACTTTTAATTAGGCCCATGGATTCATTTGATGTATGGCATGTAGCGCCATTTTGCTGAAAATATCCTTGACTCAGCTCTACATCGTCCAGTTGCTCAACGAACTCCATGAAAATCAGTCGGTACTCTGCAGTGTTCATAGTCTGGTTAATAGAACATAAACATCTGCGCATCTAGTGACAAGGAATCGAAACTCCAGAGCATTCTACTTAATTTAGTGCCAAATTGGGTAATTGAATGAATTTCGAACGGAATAATTACAGAAAGAAATGTGTCAGTTCTATATAAATCACTCTGTAATTTACTTCTAATCCTAGCTTCTATTCTATGGTCAATGCAAAGGTAATGTGTTGCATGGTATTGTCTATACTTACTGTCGTTTGTTTGTTCATATATATATATATATATATATCTCCTAAAATATGCTTACAAAAGTTCATATTTATTTCACGTTATTAAGGACACGTTTGGTTCTAGGCACGACTATGGATACAGGAGTCTCACGAGAGAGTGTCCAATATTTAAAGAGTGGACATTGCACGATTATTTAGTGAAATGGACCGGATCAAAAGACACGACAATAAGACGCACCCTTCTTTTTGTTATGAACATTTTGAAATAAATGTATTTTTACTTTCTCTACACGTACTATGTACATAGTGTATAGAGAAGGTATTGCATTCCACCCAAAATTCGAAACCGAGATTTTACCAGAAATACATGTTTTGAATTTTCTAGGAATAGTCTCTGAAGACTACTTTTATTCTGGATAAATTTTACGGAATTTTGCATAACTGCTAAACCGTAAGAGATGGACAAAAACTTACTTCACGGAAAATGTAGAGCACGTTAAGACACACAATTTTTGTTATATACATTTTTTTCGTGGAGTTGGTCGCATTTAAGATATTTCTTGTTTTTAGTTTCAGCTTTGAAAAACTTATACTTTTCTTATGCAGGAATTTGTCAACTCCTGTCCATATAAACAAAAGAACTTCAGTCACATAGCAACCAGCTTTTGACTATCACTTTAACCTATGGTACTCCCTTATTTCGCTTCTACTTACAAGGAAGCAAGTAATAAGACTATTTCTGCTAATTTTTTCTCAATTAGCAGGAAGTAAATAGAAGCATATGCTTTTTAACAATAATTTGTTGCGGAGATGTAGAGAAAGTCATGTGAACGGAACACATTAAGAATGCATGATTCCTGGAGCGGAAACAGACAGAAGTTGGCACAGTGTTGGAGACTTGTACCTGTGACCTATAACTTGAGGCTCAGGTTCTGTTGAGGTCGGGAAGTTATCCAAGATGTGATACGTTTTAAATATACACTTTGTCCTTGTGCTCTGGCGCCGTCCAAAGTGGCATGTTAACCCACGTGTAGTCTTATTACCAAGCTTGCTGTCCATGAGGAAACGATTTTTACCACTTCCAGAATTCTTTCTTCTTCTTAAAAATATTTGATATGCTGCATTCACATGAGTTTCTCTACCTAATCATAACAAAACAAGTTTTTCAAAAGCTTACTCTACTATTTAGTTCATGGAAATCAAGGTAAACATTGTTTTGTTATTTAATTGGTTCCTTATCAGTTAAAAATGCTATATGTTGCATTCACATTAGTTTCTCTACCTATTCCATAACAAAAACTAAAACTATTTTTTCAAAAGCTTATTCTTTAATTTAGTTCATACCAATCAAGGTTAACACAAACAAAAATAGTTTTTCTATGTAATTGGTTTCTTATAAGTAAGGACAACAAAAGAATACACTAACCATATTAAAATTCTTTAAAACATATCGCTATATGAAACAATTGCAAATCGGTTCACTTTGCATAGGCCATCCGCAAAACTAAAGAGCTGGAACGAAAAGTGGCTACCCGTTTCAGAAAATTCAAAGTATAGCACGTTCCTGTTCAGGCTACCGCTGACAGCGGTGTCGCTAGTGTTGCCGTTTTCCAAGGAATTGACTGCTGAGGGACAGCGGGGAGTTGCGCGGATCGAGTGCATGGCACAGTCCGTCACATAATGCTATAAACAGTGGACACTTATGTTCCATTTATCTCAATAACACTAGACTATAGTTATCGGATTTATTATAACTCACCTACTGCAATATCAGCACCGCTGTAAGGGGGCATCGTACAGAATGAGTGAACACATTCGTTTAACACACCACTGCATTCGAACACTCGTTTAAACAACTCTGATTTTCCACAACGCGTGTCCACTACGTGACGTAAGTAATAATACCGTTTCTGCTAATGTTTATCTCGCTTAGAATGAAGTGCCTAGAAGAATAATTTGTTACAGAGACGTGGAGAAAGTCATGTGGGTGGAAAAAATCAGATTTTTACCTTCTCTACGCGTACTATGTACATAGTGTATAGAAAAGGTATTGCACTCCACCCAAAAATTCGATACCGAGATTTCCCTGGTATCCAAAAAAGAAGCATTTTAGATACAGGTCCGTGTGTGTGTCCGTGTGTCTGTAAACACGATAACTCAAAAACGAAAAGTCGGTAAAATACCAAACTTGGTATTTAAGTATAGTATCTTTCAGGGATGCGACACGAAGACTTTGAGAAAAATCCCCCCACCGCAAACTACTCTTTACATGGAACATTTTTCGAAAATTATGATTTTCTCCAAAATGGCTCTAACGATTTTAATTAAAATATCTTATACCAAAGATATTTACCTGACAAATAAAATGCATGTCTTGAATTTTCAAGGAATAGCCTCTGAAGACCTCTTTCCTCTAGATGAATTTTACGGAATTTTGCATAACTGCTAAAACCGTAAGAGATGGAGAAAAAGTTACCACAAAAAATGTAGAGCACGTTAAATACACAATTTAGGTTATATACATTTGTTTCGTGGAGTTTGTCGTTTTTTAGATGTCCCTTGTTTTTGATTTCAACTTTATAAAAAACTTTACTAAAAAACTTTTCTAGTATTTGCATACATTCCTCTGCCTTAAAACCGGCAAAGAATAAAATAAATTCTTCGGAATCAGAGGGAGTGAAGGACACCGCATTAAAGAGAATAAAGTTGCCCTATGTTGTTGAAAAGCTGGAGAGAAACTGGAGGATATAATTGCACAAGAAGGTCAGAGGTTACCGCATACTTGGAATGTTACTGCACACAAGATTGGGTTGAGGGGATTCTGTGTTGCTGAAAAGCAAGTTTTCTGTGTACCTGCAGGATACTTGCAAAATAAAATGAGAATGGACGGCTTATTGGAAATAACTCGTGCAGCAAAGAAGCAAAATAAGCAAGAAGCTGAGGCCAGAGAAAAGAAGAAACCTGATGTGTTCCATTCACATGACTTTCTCTACGTCTCTGCAACAAATTATTGTTAAAAAGCTTATGCTTCTATTTACTTCATGCGGATCGAGAAAATTTGGCAGAAATATCTTATTACTTGCTTCCTTATAAGAAGAAGCGAAATAAGGGAGTAGCATAGGTTAAAGTGATAGTCAAAAGCTGGTTGCTTGCTATGTGACCGAAGTTCCTTCGTTTGTGTGGACAGGAGTTGAAAAAATTCTATATGAGAAAAGTATAAGTTTTTCAAAGCTAAAGCCAATAACAAGGAATATCTAAAAAACGACCAAATCCACGAAAATTATATTACATAAATTGAGTTTTAACGTCCTCTACATTTTTTATGCTGTATGTTTTTATCCATCTCTAACGGTTTAGCAGTTATGCAAAATTCCGTAAAAGTCATCCAGAATAAAGTAGTCTTCAAGACTATTCCCAGAAAATTCAAGATATACATTTTATTTGTCAGGTAAATATCTCTAATATACGATATTTTAATAAAAACCGTTAGAGCCATTTTTGAGAAAATCAACATTTTGGAAAAAAATTCTGTAAAGAGTAGGTTGGTGTGGGAAGATTTTTCTCAATATCTTCGTGTCACATCCCTGGAAGATACTGAACTTAGATACCAAGTTTGGGTATTTTACCCACTGTTCGCTTTTTCGTTTCTGTTATCGTGTTCACACACACACACACACACACACACACACACGATCCTTTTTCTGAAAATGATTTTTTGGATACAGCGGGCCCTACAACGTATATTTCGAATGAAATCTCGGTTTTCGAATTTTTGGGAGTAGTGCAATACCTTCTGAATACACTATCTACATAGTACGTGTAAAAATGTATGATAATTGTGCTTTTCAAGAGATCTACATATTTTGTTCACTACATTTTTGTCTATCTGTTACGGTTTACTCCTTATGGAAAATCCAGCAAAATTCACCCAGAATAAAGGTGCTTTTCAGAAGTTATTCTCAGAAAATTCAAGATATACATTATATTTGTCGTATAAATATTTTTAATATGGGGCATTTTAATCAGAATCGTTACAGCGCTCTTTGAGAAATCAAAGCTTTCGAAAATTTTTCCATGTAAGGCTAGTTTGGGATGGAGAGATTTTACTCAAAATCTTCGTGTCGCAGATTTGAAAGATTCTAAACTTATATAGGAACCAAGTCAGTACTTCACAGACTTTTCGTTTTTGAGTTATCGTGTTGACAGACACACCGAGACACAAATAACGGAAGTTTTTCCAAAAATGTTTTTTTCTATACAAGAGACCCTAAAACGTCTTATTTCCAGTGAAATCTTGGTATCGAACTTTTGGGCGGAATGCAATACCAATAATTCTCTCACCATTTTACTATTTATGATTATTTATCATATTTACAGATTCTGAATCTGTTGCACTTACTTCTTTAATTTGATTATTTTTATGTATCTATTTATTGCTGAGGAGGATGAATAAATATTTATGTAGTATAATAAGTATACTTGATTTCCAATAAAAAAATATAATATTTTAGAATAAATACACTATGTACATAATACGTGTAGAGAAAGTAAAAAATATGATGCGCTCCATGCAGATGAATTTCTCTGTCATTCTCAAAAAAGCTATTCCTACAGCATGTTAATTTAAATAAATGTAGCACAAATTGTCTTATTACTTGCTTTCTTGTAAGTAGAAGTGAAATAACGGATTAGGCTAGGCTAAGGCGATAGCCAAATCTTTTAAAAGCTGTAGCTATTCTACATTGAAATTTGGTTTTCTTCCCATGACCAGGAGTAAAACAAAAGATATATGTAACGAATGAGGACTTCCTATGTGAGAAAAGTTTAACTACGTATTTTAAAAATGCAAACCAATAAAAGGAAATGCCTCGGAAATCGTTAACTATACACAAATATTTTATATGACATAAATTGTGTGTTTTTAATAATAATTTGTTACAGCGATGTAGAGAAAGTCATGTGAATGGAATACATCAGATTTTTACTTTCTCTAGCCACGTATGTACAATGTACATAGGGATAGAGAAGTATTGTATTCCACCCAAAAATTCTTTGTCAAGATTTCACCGGAAATACAGGTTTTTGGACCCCCTGAATCCAAAAACAAAGCATTTTCAGAAACAGATACGTGTGTATGTGTGTGTGTGTGTCTGTGCACAGCATAGCTCAAAAACGAAATGATTGTTAAATACCAAACTTGGTATTTAAGTTTGGTATCTTCCAAGGATGCGACCCGAAGATTTTTTAACTACCCTTTACATGGGAAAATTTTCGATTTTTTTTAAATGGCTATAAGGATTTTGATTAAAATACCGCACATTAAAGCCATGTCTTTCACAAATAAAATGCATATCTTGAATTTTCTGGGAATAGCTTCTAAAGACCTGTTTATTCTGGATGAATTTTGCTTAATTTGGTATAACTAGTAAACCGTAAGAGATAGAAAAAAAAAAAAAAATTACTGTACAAAAAATGTAGATCTTGTTAAAATACACAAGTTATGTCATATACATTTTTTTCATAGAGCTTACCGTTTTCGAGGTATTCTTTAGTTTTAGTTTCAATTGTGAAGTAATTATACTTTTCTCAGACGGAAGTGTCCGGTTTTGCCCGGCCAAGCAAAGCAGCGATTTGCAATGACAATCGCATAACGACATCTGCTAAAACATTTGGCTACAGCTTTAGCCTAGTGCATTCCCTTAGTTCCAGTCTACTTATAAGGAACTAAGTAATAAAATTCTGCTAATGTTTATCTCGATTAGCATGGTGTTGAAAGAAGAATTGTCTTTTGTTTGTAGAATAGTTAGAGAAAGTCATGTGAGTGTAATGCATCAGCTTTTTACTTTCTCTACACGTACTATGTACATAGTGTATAGAGAAGGTATTGCACTCCACCAAAAAATTCGATACCGAGATTTCACCGGAAATATATGCTTTAGGGTCCCCAGTATCCAAAAAAAAAAGTATTTTCAGAAAAAGGTTCGTATGTGTGTGTCAGTGTGTCTGTGAACACAATAACTCAAAAACGAAAATTCGGTAAAATACCAAACTTGGTATTTAAGATTAGCATCTTCTAGAGATGGGACACGAAGATTTTGAGAAAAATCCCTCCACTGCAAACTACCCTTTACATAGAACTTTTTTCGATAATTTTGATTTTCTCAAAAGTGGTTCTAACGATTTTGATTAAAATATCGTATATTAAACATATTTACCTGACAAATAATATGTATATTTTGAATTTTCTGGGAATAGCCTCTGAACACTACTTTATTCTGGGTCAATTTTACGGAATTTTGCATAACTGCTAAACCGTAAGAAATGGACAAAAACCTACGACACAACAAATGTAGAGCACTTTAAAACGCACAATTTATGTCATATACATTTTGTTCATGGAGTTGATTGTTTTTGAGATATTACTTGTTTTTGGTTTCAGCTATAAAAAAGTTATACTTTTCTCATACGGGACTTTGTGAACTCGTGTCCATACAAACAAAGGAACTTCAGTCACATAGCAAGTAATAGAACTGTTTCTGTTAATTTTTTCTCGATTAGCATGAAGTAAATAGAAACATAAACTTTTTAAAAATAATTTATTGCAGAGATTTAGAGAAAGTCGTGTGAATGGAACACATCAGATTTTTCAGTTCTACTTATAAGGAAGTAATAAGATCATTTCTGCAAGTGTTGAGGTTATTCCCGTTGGTTGGAAGTTGCGCTGATAATAAAAGTGAAGTGTCTATTGACGCAAGCCTGAATCCCAGTACAAACAATGCTTAACTTGTTCCGTAGTCCCTTGTGTGTTGAGCTTCTCTATATCTGAGAGGGTTAGTGGTTCAAATGTGACTTAGCTTCTGTGCTACAATAAGTATCTGTATGCCCCATCTCGAATTGGTTCCAAGTGTGGTTGTTCACATTAATGACAAAGCGGATCCTATACCAGTTATGGTTAAAACCTTATCATGACTAATCCCACGAGAGATTACGAAATTATCTGATAAAATTCGTGGCCTCTAATGGGACACTGGGGGGAACAATTGAAAATTGACAGCATTTTCCATTTTTGAATTCGTCATATACGAAGTACCACTATAGACAACTATGAATCATTTTCGCCGAACATTTTGGATTAACAGTTATTTTTAAAAGCCCGCCAACATGCATAACCACATTTTTAACCGTATTTTAACTTTCTATGTGATTCAAGTTTACACGTCCAGAAAGTAAGTTCCGTTTGATAATAAAATTAAATTGTGTACAGATGCAGAATAATTATTTATTGCACAAAATTCTACAACTCTTAAACTACTTTTCCACATAACTGCCGAAATTTTGCAGGCATTTGTCATAGCGTGGCACAAGTTTTTGTATATCTGCTTCATAGAAGTTTGCCGCCCGTCTTCAAAAAGTTGGAAACATTTTCTTTCAGCTCTTCGTCATTGTTGAAGTGTTGACCGCCAAGGAAAGACTTGAGATGTAAGAACAGATGAAAGTCTAATTGTAAAATTGCTGTTTTCCTGGATCTTGTCATCAATCCCGTGAACCAGTTCTTCTGTAACCAAAGATGGACGCCCACTTCGTTCTTCATCGTGCACTTCATTACGTCCTTCATTGAACTGTCACACCCATCTTCTCACCATTGAATCACTCATCGCATTTTGTCCGTAAACTTCGCAAATTTGCCGATAAATTTCAATTGGTTTCACTTTCCTAGCATTCAGAAAACGAATCACAGATCTGATTTCACAAGCGGCGGGATTTTCAATCAACACCGACATTGTAAACAAGCACAATAAAGCGTCTGTGGCTGACAGCGATCTCAAAATGGCGCACGTTTCTTCTCCTTGATACAGAGCGTCTACCGCGCATGTGCGGAACTGCGATCGCAGCGCTGCAGCGGAGATAAATTGAAACGGAACTTACTTTCTGGACTAACCTCGTATTTAGTTTGAAAATAATCCTCACATTTCAATGCTGTGATTTCTAAGACAATTTGCATACATGATCTTAAATGTCCGTCTTAAACATACAAGTATATAATTTATGATTACTTTTTACATTACTTCTAAAATTAATTTATGCTGTAAAATCTGATACATTCCATTCACTTGACTCTGTGTATTCGTCAACAAACTATTGTTACCAAAGCATATTCTTCTAATCATGATAAACTATCAGAAATGGTCTTATTACTTGATTCCTTGTAAGTGGAAGGAAAATAAGGGACTGCAATAGGTTAAAGCGATAGTCAACTCTTTTAAAAACTGGTTGATATGTGATGGAATTGAAATTTTATAGCTATTTTCTTGACCTGGATGAAAAAAGCAAATAAAGACTTACCATTTGAGAAACATATAAATATTGGAAGATTGAAAACAATAAAAGAAATGTTTTTTGGAAATGGATAACTCTACAAATATACGAGGGTCAGTCAATAACTAATGCCTCATCCCCCCCCCGTCCTTAACTAAGTTAACGATGTGAACAATTTGAATTTGGCGCAATTCCTAAAACCTTCTCTAATCTACTGCAGTAGAAACTTCCTGAGTCAACAGGTGGCAGCACAGCTGCGCTTTCAAAATGGCTGACATCGATGTGCGTATTAGACAGCTTCCGTAATTGAATTCTTGCATGCGGAAGGTGCAACGCCCATTCGCATTTATGAAAGGATGAAAAATGTGTATGGTGATACAACAATGGGTGTCAGCACTGTTAGAAGATGGGTCGCTGTAACACAGTTTGCTGATGAAAATCGGAGCGGTGGACCGGTGACTGCAGTGACTCCACGCAACATTGAGCGAGTGAATGAGATCATTCGTACTTTACGCCGGGTAACAACGGATGAATTGAGTTGCATTATGTCCCTCAGTAAAGGCAGTGTGATGACAACAACTGCGGTACTCAAAAGTTTGTTCACGGTGGGTACCAAGAATGTTAACCGACGAGATAAGAAGACAAAAATGTAACAGCCTCGAACTCTTGCAGCGCTTCAATTTTGGAGCAGGGATGTACAATAAACTCTGCCCAGTACATCAGCACCCTCAAAAAAAAACTTAAAGCACGTCTTCGGCGAGCTCGCCCAGCAAAAACCATGGCGGATGTTCTTCTTTTGCATGATAATGCAAAGCAACACACCAGTCATCACACCACTGAAGCGATTGTGAAAATTGGATGGGAAGTCTTGCCTCATCCCCCATACAGCTCTGACCTAGCACCGTCAGATACCATCTGTTTGGGCCGCTAAAGGAAGCTCGTCGTGAGATTCGCTTTGAAGATGCAGAGGCCGTGAAATATGTGCGCGTCAATGGCTTCGAAAGCAAGACCGCATGCCTTTGTTAAAAGGTGGACCAAAACTGTGGAAAAGGATGGGCATTACATTGAAAAGTGACAATTTAATTCTCAGTGTTGTGGCTTTCATGCTGTGTAATCAAAGTTTAATTTTCTTACAAATTAAAAGAGAGAGAGAAAAAAAAAATAGGAGGCATCAGTTATTGACTGATCCCCGTATATTTGACATGAATAGGGTGATTTAATGGGATTTACATTTTTACTTTCTCCATACGTACTAGGTACATAGTGTATAGAGAAAGTATTGCACTCCACCAAAAAAATCAATACCGAGATTTCACCGGAAATGTATGTTATAGGGTCCCCTGTATCCAAAAAAAGTATTTTCAGAAAAAGGTCCGTGTGTGTGTCTGTGAACACGATAGCTCAAAAAAGAATAGTCGGTAAAATACCAAACTTGATATTTAAGTTTAGTATCTTCGAGGGATGAGACACGAAGATTTAGAGAAAAATCCCCCTACCCCAAATACCCTTTACATGGGACTTTTTTCGAAAATTTTTATTTTCTAAAAAATGGCTCTAACAATTTTGATTAAAATATCGTATATTAAAGATATTTATCTGACAAATAAAATTTATATTTTGAATTTTCTGGGAATAGCTTCTGAAGACTACTTTATTCTGGGTCAATTTTACGGAATTTTGCATAACTGCTAAACCGTAAGAGATGGACAAAAACTTACCGTTTAACAAATGTAGAGCACTTTAAAACACACAATTTATGTTACATACATTTTTTTCGTGGAGTTGATTGTTTTTGAGATATTGCTTGTTTTTGGTTTCAGCTATAAAAAACATACTTTTCTCATACAGGACTTTGTGAACTCGTGTTCATACAAATAAAGGAACTTCAGTCACATATCAACCAGCTTTTGACCATCACTTTATCCTATGGTATTCCCACATTTCCCTTCTACTTACAAGGAAGCAAGTAATAAGACTATTTCTGCTGATTTTTTCTCGATTAGTAGGAAGTAAATAGAGGCATAAGCTTTTTAACAATAATGTGTTGCAAAGATGTAGAGAAAGTCATGTGAATGGAACACATCAGATGTTTTCGTGTAGCAACAATTTGTCCATCTCTGAAGGTTTACCAGTTGTACAAAAATCATCCAGAATGAGGAGAGATCTTCAGAGGTTATTCCCAGGAGATTCAAGGTACACGTTTCATTTGCCAGACTGGATGGCAGTATTGCACCGTCTGTTGGCACGAAGTTGTATGGGCGTGGGGAAAACACCATGGAAGCTACTGTCCACTATACAGGATCACTAACACACGCGTTTTGACCAAGCGGTTAAAGCCACGTTAAAAATACGTAGAATATTGAAAAAAAAAACGAACTATTAATGTCTTCTGAATGAAATGAATTTAATAAGCTATTCTCAGGAAATTCCAGATCCATATTTTATAACTTTATCTAGCACGTATGTACATAGTCGGTACAGAAGGTACTGTATTCCACCCAAAACGTTGATACCGAGATTTCACCACAAATACATATTTTGGGTCCCCATGAAACAAACAAAAAAAGATTTTTAGAAAAAAGCGCTGTATTTAACCGACATTTTATATTTGAGTTTGCTGTACACGCGCGCGCGGAATTTTAAATTAATTGCCTTTTTTGAGATTCTTGGGATCTCTAAACATACATATCTACATATATTTTCGGTGAAATCTCGATATAGAATTGTTTGGGTAGACGTGCAGTATTTCCATCTTATTTAGTGAAATACTCTAGAGAAAGTAAACCGCATTCAGATACTCCCACATTTAATACACACTGATATAGAAGCTAATTTTTCAGTCGGAGGTAAGATGTAGCAGGTAAAATTTACGATCTGCACTTCATTAACGGGTTTTTGTTTTACTACGCCTTCACCTTTGCAGAAACGTGACCTAAGCACGTGTTTTATGATCGCTTGACAAGTGGCGGCGCTACTTTCAAATGAAGTTATTACATTACATGTAACGCGATGCCTGACAGAAGCAATAAAACGAATCATTACCGCTTCGCCTTGCTGAAGCCTTATAAAGCATCACATTTCATCGTTATGTCTAAGAGTGCTTTTCTCGGTAAGGATGTGGGTGACAGCAATTTGATTCGCTTTTCATGTGCTATTCTAAGTGATTATTCCTTTCTTGCCTCGTATCCTCAGATTCTTAGGTCTTTCCTTTCAGTCGGTAATTCTTGAGGCACCGTGCACGGACCAGAAAATCGTACTGGTGGCGCCGCTCCGTGTCATACTTTGTACTTATTGTGAGGATAGTTGAAGCGGAAGCCATATGCGATGTAGGTGTTATTTGTGGTTTTCTGCCTATAAAGTGCATACATTTCACTGAAAGTTCTGTTTCGAAATGTCAAAATCTTTTTGTACACATCTGGAAATATACTGGGAATATTTGCTGAACTGTGGGGATGTTCTGAATCTTTTATTTCCGATGAAGTGAATGCTGCAAATTTTTGTTGCGTGCTTTGGTTCTCACTCAGGACTGAAAATAAAATATAAAGAATGAATAGTAATACGTACATAAATATTAATAATAAAAATAAAAGTAATAATAACAATAATAAAAATAATAGTTGACAGACTATTCCCATAATGTGTCGTTTAATCTAATACTCACAGTATTTAGAGTTTCTATTTATTAACTTAAAAAACGTTAACATTAATTTGTAAACAACATCATCCATGCTGCAGTTAATTTTTAAGTATATGTTACTGCTTTGAAGTACAATATAAAATTAGTGTACTTACTTTTTTCGATGCACAGCTTGAATCCATAGATTGCGCTTCAGTTTTCCGCATGGGAAAAGAATAAAAGGCAACAGCTGGCGAAATATTCTTGTAGGTATTATTGCATGCTACAACACACCAGTTATTGTTCCCTTTCCGCCTTCTTGTAGTGTTTATATTTTCAGACGGTTCGATACTTGACATCTTAGTACACGCTAATATTCTTACTTCACTGTCTGTGTTTTCCTGTTGTTAGTAACCAAACTTGCCGCCAGAGTAGCAGGTTCGGTGCCTATAGCGATTATTATGTTCATTTCAAAGGTCTATAAACAATATCCAATGTAACGTGTTCTATTGACAGGCTTGCTCTACCTACTCGGCAAACCATTCTCATAAAATACTAGCTGACCCGGCGAACTTTGTTCCGCCTTAGAAGCAATACATGAGCAGATTTTGGATTTTATTAAGTTCAATTTTTTATTAGGTAATAAATATAAATACAAAAAATCAAGTATTTTAATAATTATTTATTGGCCGTGTATTTTGGTGCATGGGTTGCACTTTTCAGGAAGCACCTTGTGATAGACGACATTTCTTGTTTTATCAGGCGCAAGAACAAATAACGCAGATGGTCTTCCGACCCGTGAACATGCCACATATAATTGACCATGGGAAAAACACGGATTTTCTAGATTCAGACCACAAACTTTCAAGGATTGGCCTTGTGATTTGTTAATGGTCATGGCGAATGCAAGACGAGTCTGAAATTGAAGCCGTTTAAACTCAAACGGCAAATCGGTTGGGATCATCGGGATCCTCGGAATGAAAACCTCCTCATCTTCGAATTTTCCTTTGAGTATCGTCGCGTAAATCACATAATTCATCAATTTACTTACCACCAAACGCGCTCTGTTGCACAGTTTTGGCTGGTTTATGTTTCGAAGCATGATTACTACGGAGCCAACCTTTAGTCGTAAATTGTGCGGTGGTAAGCCAGGCACATCCAAGGAGTTTAAAAATTTAATTGGATAGTTGCTCTTCACGTGCAATTTCATTCGCAATGTTTCGAACCCTAGTTGCATTACGGCATTGTCGGGAAAGATTCGATTGTCTTGGTCGCGGCATTGTTAATGATAATATCGGCACAATAAGCTAATAGAAACTCGAAACAAACATCATAGACAACAACGGTTTAGCTGTCTGTTGCGTTTTGTTGTGCCACGTTTTATGTCACGTCCCACGGAAACGGGATAAAAAGTATCCTATGTCCTTCTCCAGCCAAATCGGTTCAGCCGTTCTTGAGTTCCTGTTTGGCAAAACGTTAAGTAGTTTAAAAATTAAATTAACAGCAAGGAATATCTCAAAAACGGCTAGCTCTACAAAAATGTATGTGACATAAATTTTGTATTTTAACGAGATATATAGGTTTTGGACAGAAAGCTTTTGTCTATCTCTTAGCATATAGCAGTTATACAAAAGTCATCCAGATTGCGGAGGTCATCTGAGGTTTCTCAGAAAATTCAAGATAATAATTTCGTTTTCCACAAACGTATATTAAAAGTCGGGTATTTCAATCAAAATCGCAAGAAACATTTTTAGGAAATCAACATTTTCGAAAAATGTTCCACATAAGGATTTTTCTGAAAATCTTCGTGCCGTATCATTTGGAAGGTGTGAAGTTAAAATACCTTTCGTTTGTAAGTTATGTCCTCAGACAACACCCCCCCCCCCCCTCAAACACACACACACACATGCTAGACTTAGTTCTCAAGATCGCGGTTAAACCCCAATGGAGGGCGATGGATTTTTTCGGCCGTAAAACTCCTTAGCATAGCTTCCTTGGGAAGGAGAGTAAAGCCGGTGGTCCTGTGTTCTAAATTTATGACACATAAAAGAACCTCAAGCCTAATAAAGAGCCCTCTGAGCAAAGCTAAGCGGCATTTAACGTCCAATAAGGAATGGGACGCTAGGAACCACAGCGTCCGTAAATAAAACTTAAATCTTTTAGCATTTACAATCAGATTTGCAGTGAAAATATCGCGCTCGCAATCCTGTATAAAAAGAGAGAGCTTTTGCATTTATGCATACGATAAACCATTTAGACCTACTCACTTTATCTTAAATATAAACTGCCCACTCCTTTATTGCTATACTTGATGCGCAGAGGCAAGAATACAGCCAATAACAACGAGAAATAGTTGGAAGAAACCGCCATAAATCTGTACAACCCACGCCCAACAGCAGCCTGAGCGATACCACTCCTGCCACCACCATTCCGCCCTCGCTAACGGTAGGTGGAGTAAACAACCACTCGCCCACGCTCTTCGCTTTCACATTTCTCATTCATGAAAATAGCGAGTACCTCGTGGGAAGGTATTTTATTGTCCTCAGGAATGGTCGCGTCATGTTCCGAACTAACTAATGAGTTACTAACGCCGTCTAGTTGTACACTTCCGAAGTACATAATGAATCGCCAACTTCTAAACTCAAATACAACAATAATTTTACGTGAATTTGTTGACTTTAGCTAATGGCAGTGACCACACACACTTTTTGTGTTTTGTTATAATTAGGTTACAGAAATTTAGAATATTGTAGCCGTTATAACCTTGGTGATTAATATGCGGTCAGTCTATTAGATCATGACAAAACTGAAATAATAATTTTGCTTTCTCTATACGTACTATATACAGAATTTTTTTTTTTTTTTTTGTAGTTTAACGTCCTTTAACCTGGTTGGTCATATCGGACGATGAATGAAATTTAGTGAACTGATGCTCAAATGATCTCGGGGTCCACGGAGTTTGTTACTCGACATTCTCAGAATAAAGGAAAACCCCGAAAAAAACCTTATCCGGGTAACTCACCCTAAGCGAGATTCGAACTCACGACCTGTTGAATGTGTAGCAGACACGCTACCACCACACTACCCAGGCGAGCTACAGAAGGTATTGTATTGCAGCAAAGAATTCGGTACCAAGATTTCACGGAAATATGTGAGAGACACCCCGAAAAAAATAAAAAAAATACTTTTTTTTTTTTTAGAAAAAGGTCAGTGTGTGTGTCCGTCTGCCTGTTTCTGTGTGTGTGTGTGTGTGTGTGTGTGTGTAACGATTGCAATTAAAATCTCTTATATTTAACATATTTACATGACAAATAAAGTCGCCCTTCGTGGTGTAATGGTTACTATGCTAACTTCATATAGCTACCCAAGGTCGCGGGTATATGAGGTCGATGGATTTTTTCGGGCGTAAACATCTTTAGCATGGCTTCCTTCGGAAGGGAAATAAAGCCGTTGGTCCCGTGTCGTAGATTGACGGCACGTAAAAGAACCTCAAGCAAAATTAAACGATCTTTCAAGCCCAGTATAGAATTGGACGCTGAGAACCACAGCAGTTAAAGAGCGTCCATAAATAACACGTCATTTACATTTTTTTTCATGACAAATAAAATGTATATTTTGAATTTTCTGGGAATGGGCTCTGCACACCTCTTTATTCTGGATGAATTTTGCATAATTGTAACCGTAAGAAATAGACAAAAGCCTACTACATAAAATATGTTGATCTCGTTTAAACGCATAATGTATGTCATATACGTGTTTTGTAAACCTGGCCGTTTCAGAGATATTCCTTGTTATTGTTTTCAGGTTTCTTTTCTTGTCTTATACGGGCATTTGTCAACTACTAGCCATACAAACAAAGGAATTTCAATCACATAGCAACCAGCTTTTAAAAGATTTGATTATCGGTGGTACTCCCTTATTTCCCTTCTACTTACAAGGAACTAGGCGGTAAAACCATTTCTGCTAACGTTTATCTCGATTAGCATGCAGCAGATAGAAGAATAAACTTATCAACAATTGTAGAGAGAGTCATGTGAATGGCACACATCAGATTTTTAAAGTAGCCGTCGTAATATCATGGGATAAATTTGGTGCAGATTCGCAAGACCAAATAGTACTTAAGAAATGTAAAACCTTAAAAATCTGATGTGTTGCATTCACACGACTTTCTCTAGTTGTTCCGCAAACAGAAGATAATCCTTTAGCTATTTCATGCTAATGAAGATAAATATAAGCATAAACTTGTTTCCTTGTTAGTTGAAGGGAAATAAAGTAATGCACAAACTAAAGCGACAATTGAAATACTATTGTGTTTTGTTGCCAGCAGTAAACAAACGAGAAGAAAGATGTCTTCATATTCGAGAAAAGTTTCAGTGCCTTAAAATTGATACCAATAATCCGGTATATCTCGAAAACGGCTAACTCTATAAAAAATGTATATAACATTGTGTGTTTTAATAAGTCCTACATTTTTTGCGTAGTAAGTTTTTATCTATTATGGTTTGGCAGTTATACAAAAGTCATCGAGAATGAAGAGGTCTTCAGAGGCTATTCCCAGAAAATTCAAGATATACATTTTACTTGTCATAAAAATATCTTAAACATAAAGTATTTTAATCAAAATCGTGAGATCCATATTTGAAAAAATAAAAATTTTCAAAAATTTTGCCCTGTAAAGGGTAGTTTGTGGTGAGAGGATTTTCTTGAAAATCTTAGTGTCGCAGCCTTGGAAGATACTCAACGTAAATGCCAAGTTTGGTATTAAACTGACTTTTTGGTTTTGAGCTATGCTGCCCAGATACACACACACACAAACTTTTTTTCTAAAAATCTATGTGTTCCATTCACATGACTTTCTCTACCTCTCTGCAACAAATTATTGTTAAAAAGTTTATGCTTCTATTTACTTCATGTTAATCGAGAAAAATTAGCACAAATAGTCTTATTACTTGCTTCCTTGTAAGTAGAAGTGAAATAAGGGAGTACTATAGGTTAAAGTGATACTCAAAAGCTGGTTGCTATGTCACTGAAGTTCCTTTGTTTGGATGGACAGGAGTTGACAAATTCCTGTATGAGAAAAGTACAGGTTTTTCATAACTGAAAACAAAAACAAGGAATATGTCAAAAACGATCAACTCCACGAAAAAAAATGTATATAAGATAAATTGTGCAATTTAAGGTACTCTTACATGTTTTGTGTTGTATGTTTTACTCCATCTCTTACGGTTTAGCAGTTATGCAAATATCCATAAAATTCATCCAGAATAAAGTACACTTCAGAGGCTATTCCCAGAAAATTCAAGATATACATTTTATTTGATAGGTAAATATCTTTAATATATGATATTTTAATCAAAATCGTTATAGCCATTTTTAAGAAAATCAAAATTTTCGAAAAAAAGATCCATGTAAAGGGTAGTTTGGGGTGGGGGGATTTTTCTCAAAACCTTCGTGTCGCATCCCTGGAAGATACTAAACTTAAATACCAAGTTTGGTATTTTAACTACTTTTCGTTTTTGAGTTATCGTGTTCATCACAGACACACGGATACACGGACACACACACACACACACACGGAAAACTATCATTTTATTTGTCAGGTAAATAACTTTAATATACGATATTTTAATCAAAATCGTTAGAGCCATTTTTTAGAAAATCAAAATTTTCGGAAAAAGTTCTATGTAAAGGGTAGTTTGGGGTGGGGGGATTATTTTGAAAATCTTCATGTCGCATCCCTGGAAGATACTAAACTTAAATACCAAGTTTGGTATTTTACCGACTTTTCGTTTTTGAGTTATCGTGTTCACAGACACACGGACACACTGACACACGGACACATACACACACACACACACACACACACACACACACACGGACCTAATTGTGAAAATGCTTTTTTTAGATAAAGGGGACCCTAAAACATATATTTCCGGTGAAATCTCGGTATCGAATTTTTTGGTGGAGTGCAATACTTTCTCTATTCACTATGTACATAGTGGTATAGAGAAAGTAAAAATGCATTTTTTGGATTCAGGGGGTCCCAAAACATGTATTTCCGGTGAAATCTCGTTATGGAATTTTTGGGTGCAATACAATACGTTATCTACATACGTGTAGAGAAAGCAATATCTGACGCTTTTCACATAGTTGGTCCTCACAGACGAATCGACTATTTTCGTCCCGTGAACTTGACTTTGCTCCTCTTGTAAGGTAGCGAAGCCATATTCCGTAGTCACAGATCTGCTTATGTGTGACACTTCTCAAAGACTTGTTACATAAGGGTGGGAATTAGTGCACTGTTGTTTGCTAAACCCGCTAATACCCAAACAATAATTATAAGTGTATAGCGACTGACCTCCAGACAAATCCACATTGGCACGCGAACTCTTGCCAAACGAGCAATGGAGTAACCACTTCAAAACCTTCTGTATACTCACTGCAAAATCTTTGCCCTCTCTGTCAAAAAAAAAAAAAAAAAAAGTGTGATAAAGAATTAAAATACATATTTTATCCTGCAACAGAGTATGTTTATTTAAATTTTATTTACTTAAGTGCTGAATCATAGCGGGAGGGTTCTGTTCATGGTACTCATTGATTTGTATATGGTGGACAGTTGCCTGTATGGTCTTTTCGCCGGACCCTTATCATTTTCACTTCGTCCCAAGCAGATGGTGCTAGGTTGTTATCCGGCTGCTTTTTCACCATCTGTTCTCAGATGGTTATTGTGCTTGAAAACAGACGCGAGCCTGTCAATATGAAGCTGGCATCAGCTGATGCAACCGCGTAACCAGCTTGAGTCTGTCCTGCACCGTGATAACACGAGTATCGCTCCTCATGACACATAGCGGAGATCAAAATAGACTAAACAATGCCATCACTGAATTACAACGAAAAGTCTCGCACAGCTAAACACGAGAAGTGATTGCTAACGTGAATCATTTTATGATTGAGAGAGTTCGGTTCGTAGAATTAAATCCGAATTAGATAGTTTTCAGTTAGGTGAATACAGGTCTTTCTCAACAACTTGTAAAGAAATGTCCAGCATATTCTTACAAAAGATTATTAATTTATCTACACCATGCTAATCGAAATGAATATTAGCAGAGATGTCTTATGACTTACTTCCTTGTAAGTAGAACGGAAATAAGGGCATACATTAGGCTATATCGATAGTCAACTCTTTAAAAAAGTATCGCTATATGAAACAATTGAAATTAGGATATTATAGCGCTACTAGCAGTAAAACAAAAGAGATGTGCAACGGAAGATGACTTCCCATTTAAGAAAAGTTTAAACAGTTTGAAATTGTAACCAATAATAATGGATATAGTGGAAATGGTAAACCATTAAAAAATTGGCAATGTGTATTGTAATGACATCTATACTTTTGGTAGTAAATTTTTGTCGATCTCTTTAAGTTGACCAGTGTAACCAAAATCCAACTAGAATGAAGAGGTCTTCAGAGGCTATTCCTAGAAAATTCAGCATATACATTTCGTTTGTCATTAAAGTATCTCATATATGTATTATTTTAATCAAAATCGTTAGCGCCATTTTTGAGAAAAATAAAATATTTCGAAAAAGTTACATGTAAAGGGTAGTTAACATCTTAGAAAATTGTTGTGTCGTATAAGGATTAAATTTCAACTTTATTATTTAACGGACTTATCGTTTTTGAGTTATGCTATCCCCCCCCCCTCCACACACCAAATATGAACTATTTTTCAAAAATGTTTTTACTTGGATTTTGGCATTCAGAAAGCTTCAAAACCATGTATTTCGGGTGAAATCTAGGTATCGCATTTTTGGGTGGAATACAACCTTCTCTATGTATCTACCTACGTACATACTAAAGAAAATAATAATTCTGGAGCATATTATACAGATTTTGATAGCATAAATGCAGGCATGTGTCAGATATTTTATGCACACAAAACGAATCCTAGTAATAAATAATATGAATGTGTTTGTTGTAGCATCCCAGTTCTCCTGCGCGTACTGCATGGCTATCGCATCAAGTCTCCGCCTCTATCCTGCGCTCTGATCTAGTTGCAAGGATAATACAGCCACGTTTTGATGTCTCATGCCTTTTACACCATATCACTCTGCTCCGCGGTAAGCAGATACCGCTGGGGTGCGTTCGTTCTACCTGGTTTCAATAAATGTGAATACATGGTACCGTAATCCTGTTTACCATCTGATTACTTTCTCTACGCCTACTATGTAGACAGTGTATGGACAGAAGTTTGCTTGTATGGACAGAAGTTGACAAATTGCTGTATGAGAAAAGTATGTTTTTCAAAGCTGAAACCAAAAACAAGGAATATCTAAAAAAAAAACAATCAACTCCACAAAAGAAATGTATATGACATTTTTGTGTGCTAAGTTTTTGTCCTATTACGGTTTATCAGTTATGTAAAATTCCGTAAAATTCATCCAGAATAAAGTAGTCTTCAGAGGCTATTCCCTGAAAATTCAAGATACACATTTTATTTGTCAGGTAAATATCTTAAACACACGATATTTTAATCAAAATCGTTGGAGCCAATTTTTAAGAAAATCAAAATTTTCGAAAAAAAGTTCCATGTAAAGGGTAGCTGGAGTTGAGGGGATTTTCTTGAAAATCTTCGTGTCGCATCCTTGCAAGATACAAATTTAAATACCAAGTTTGGTATTAAACGGTCTTTTCGTTTTTGAGCTATGCTGTCCACACACACACAAACACACACACACACACACACACACACACACACACACACACACACGGATCTTTATTCCAGAAATGTTTTTTTTTTTTTTTTTTTTTTTTTTTTGGATACAGGGGGATCTAAAACATATATCTGCGGTGAAATCTCGGTATCAAATGTTTGGGTGGAATGCAACACCTTCTCTATACACTATGTACATAGTACGTGTAGAAAAAGTAAAAATAAAATAAGGAGTTTAGTTGAAGGAAATGTTTTTGTCAATACTGAGCCCCAAACCTTGAACACTGTGATGCGAGTTTTCAGTAGAGCAGGTGTTTCTGGAGACTGCCAACAATTCATAAGACTTTGCTTTGTTACCAACATGCACCAGAAAATCAATCAAATAATGTGTAAGTCATAGCATGGTTGAGGCGCTTTCGTGTTCGACCCCCATCTACCGTCCACTCTGACTTGGGTGTTCTCGTGGCTTACCTTTGTCGCCAGCGAATGCTGAGGCGGTCTTGCTAATGCGACAAACGGGAAAATTCCTGAACTCACAACGAAATATTCTCATGGGGCAGATAAAATTTTGATTCTTTTTTACTTTCTCTACACGTACTATGTACATAGTGTATAGAGAAGGTATTGCATAGTACCCAAAAATTCGATCCCGATATTTCACCGGAAATATGTTTTAGGGTCTCCTGTATCCAAAAAGAAGTATTTTCAGAAAAAGGCCACTGTGTATATGTGTGTGTGTGTGTGAACACGGTAACTCAAAAACGAAAAGTCGGTAGAATACCAAACTTGGCATTTAAGTTTAGTATGTTTCAGGGATGCGACACAAACATTTTGAGAATAATCCCCCCACCCCAAACTACTTTTTACATGGAAATGAAAAATTCTCTAATGATTTTGATTAAAATACTGTATATTAAAGATATTTATATAGCAAATAAAACGTATATCTTGAATTTTCTCAGGAATAGCCTCTGAAGACTACTTCATTCTGGATGAATTTTACGGAATTTTGCATAACTGCTAAACTGTAAGAGATGGACAAAAACTTACCACACAGAATTGTAGAGCACATTAAAACACACAAATTATGTTATACAACGTTTTTTCGTGGAGTTGATGGTTTTTGAGATATTCCTTGTTTTTGATTTCAGCTTTAAAAACTTATACTTTTCTTATACACGAATTTGTCAACTCCTGTCCATACAAACAAAGGAAGTTCAGTCACATAGCAACCAGCTTTTGGCTTTCACTTTAACCTATGGTACTCCCTTATTTCGCTTCTACTTACAACGAAGCAAATAATAAGACTATTTGTACTATTTTTTTCTCGATTGGCATGAAGTAAATAGAAACATAAGCTTTTTATTAATAATTTGTGACAGAGATATAGAGAAAGCCATGTGAATGGAACACATGAGATGTTTTATACCTGGTGTTAATGTGTGAACGTGTGCAATCTCTTGCGGACCAATCATATGTTGATAGCGCAGGTTTATCGAACCTTTCACATTGCCATATGCAGACACTAATTGTTGTTCGTGCATTTAGCGAGAGAACACGAACCAAAGTTACATACTGCACGTTTTCAAAAGCAAATCTAACAAAAGAGTTCTGCTTCTTTACCAGCTCGTGAGTATGCAAGGGCCAACAGAAACTGACATAACTAAATGATAACGAAACTTATCAACACAAAACTTTATTTACAAAGCTACAATACTTAACTCTATTTCTCAACGTAATCTGTCAAGACATTTATTGTCACGTGGTACCAGTTTTTCAATGTCAATGTTATACTTTTCTACCGCCAAAGAACTTATTCGTTTTTTACTTTCTGTATACGTGCTATGTACATAGTGTATAGAGAAGGTATTGCACTCCACCAACAAATTCTATACCGAGATTTCACCGGAAATATATGTTTTAGGGTCCCCTGTAAAAAAAAAGTATTTTCAGAAAAAGGTTCGTGTGGGTGTGTCCGTGTGTCTGTGAACACGAAAACTCAAAAACGAAAAGTCGGTAAAATACCAAACTTGTTATTTAAGATTAGTAGTATCTTCCTGGGATGCGACACGAAGATTTTGAGAAAAATCCCCCAACCCAAACTACCCTTTACATGGAACTTTTTTTTCGAAAATTTGGATTTTCTAAAAAATGGCGGTAACGATTTTGATTAAAATATCATATATTAAAAATATTTACATGACAAATAAAATGTATCTATATTTCGAATTTTCTGGGAATAGCCTCTGAAGGCTACTTTATTCTGGGTCAACTTTATGGAATTTTGCATAACTGCTAAACCGTAAAAGATCGACAAAAACTTACCACACAACAAATGTAGAGCACTTTAAAACACACAATTTATGTTATATACATTTTTTTCGTGGAGCTGATTGTTTTTGAGATATTCCTTGTTTTTTGGTTTCAGCTACAAAAACTTACTTTTCTCATACAGGACTTTGTAAAATCGTGTCCATACAAACAAAGGAACTTCAGTCACATAGCAACCAGCTTTTGACTATCACTTTAACCTATGGTACTCCCTTATTTCGCTTCTACTTACAAGGGAGCAAGTAATAAGACTTATTTCTGCTAATTTTTTCTCGATTAGCAGGAAGTAAATAGAAGCATAAGCTTTTTAACAATAATTTATTGCAGAGTTGTAGAGAAAGTCATGTGAATGGAAGACATCCGATTTTTTAAAATGCACAAAATATTCAGTCAATATAGGCAAATAACGAATAAATAATGTACGAATCTTCAGTGAGGAAATGGAGTATGAAAAAGACTCGAGTGGAAGTTCATTGATCGTTACGGAGGAGTTGAAAGCAAATGTTAACAAAAGAATTAAGAAAAACCGATGTTTCACCCTGGACACCATACATGGTTTTTTAGATGGAAAAGATTTCTCAACCGATGAAGACCTCAAAGTGACATTGACATCTTGGCTCAGATCTTTAGCGGTGAAAGAGTATAACTTATTTGTCAACTCCTGTCCATACAAACAAAGGAACTTCAGTCTCTTAGCAACCAGCTTTTGACCGTCACTTTAACCTTTGCTACTCTCTTATTTCACTTCTACTTAAAGGAAGCAAGTAATAAGGCTATTTCTGCTATTTTTTCTCGACTAGCATGAAACATCTCGTCTCTAGGTTCTTTACGTTGGTTTAAATACTTTTATTTTCCTGAAACACACACACACACACACACACACACACACACACACACACACACACTCACTCTCACATGCATACCTCCAGACTCTGTGAAGGATAGGGAATAATCCTGATTAAAGAAAAGATCCCCACCCCAGCAGGGAATCGAACCCGGAACCTCCGGATGAGACGCCAGCTCGCTGATTACTCGACCACGGTATCAGTCTTTAAAATGTAATTATTGGTTTCAATCAAATGAAGATTACTCGTTAAAAGCTAAGCAAGTTTTATAAGTTAAATAAATGAAGTGTTCCATTCACTTAACTTTCTCTATTCATCTATTTCAAGTTAATCGAGATAAACATTATCAGAAATTGTCTTATTACTTGGTTCCTTGCAAGTAGAAGGGAAATTACGTTAAACGACAGTCAAATGTTTTAAAGAAGGTTAAAATCAGTTTCTTTGCATGACCAGATTCCCGTATGAGAAAAGTTTAAGTATTTTAAAACTGAAACTAATAATAAGGCATATCTAAAAATTATCAACTACACGAAGAAAATGTATATTATATAAATTGTGTGTTTCAACGAGATCTACATTTATTGTGTTGTAAAGTTTTGACTATCTCTTATAGTTATGCAAAATTGAGCAAAATTCATCCAGAATAAATTCATGGCTATTCCCAGAAAATTCAACACATACATTTTATTTGTCATGTAAATATCTTTAATGTACGGTATTTTAATAAAGCTCGTGAGAGCCATTTTTGAGAAAAACGAAGTATTTTCCATTTAAAGGATATTTTGGGATGAGGGGACTTTTTTTCTTCTAAATCCTCGTGTCGCATCCTTGGAAGATACTGAATTTAAATACCAAGTTTGGTATTTGTTTTTTATTGAGTGGTTATCGTATTCACAGACAGCGGAAACTGATTCGATGACCTTTTTCTAAAAATATGATGTGTTTCATTCATATAATTTTCTCTAGCTGTTCAGTATACAAACTATTCTTTTAAAAGTTTATTTTTTTATCTACGTCATGCCCATCGAGATAACCCTTAGCAGAATTGTTCTTATTACTTGCTTCTTTGTAAGTAGAAGGGAAATACCCAAGGGAATACATTAGATATGCTAAAACGATCGTTCGGGTCGCTTTGTATGGTCCCGTTGAGAAAAGTTAGGCTAGTTTAAAACCGAAAGCAATAACAAAGAATATCTAAAAACGGTCAACTTTACAAGAAAACGTATATGGCATGAATTGTGTGTTTTAACATTTTTTGTGTATCAAGTTTCTGTCTATCTCTTACGGTTTAACCGCTATGAAAAATTCATTCAGAATAAAGAGGTCTTCAGAGGCTATTCCAAGAAAATTCAAAATATACATTTTATTTGTGATGTAAATATCTTTAATATACGATATTTTAATCAAAATCGTTAGAACCATTTTTGAGAAAAACACAATTTTCAAAATTTTGTCCATGTAAAGCGTACTTTAATGTGGAAGGGGGATATTTTTTTTCAATTTCTTAGTTTGGCAGCCTTGGAAGATACTAAATTTAAATACCACGTTTGGTACTTCATGGAGTTTTAATTTTTGAGTAGTTATCGTGTTCACAGACAGACGAACACTGACACACGGACCTTTTTCTAAAAATGCTTTTACAGGGTACCCTAAAACGTGTATTTCCGGTGAAATCTTCGAATCGAATTTTTGGGTGGAGTGCAATACCTTCTCTACCTAGGTTCCATGTACTATACAGGGAAAGTAAAAATATATGAGATATAGACAATATTGCAACATAAAAGTTTCATGAAGTATTTAGTAAGGTATTTCTAATTAAAATGTATACAGAACAGGATACCTATGTTTAAGTTTATACATTTACTCCTGCGAGAAAGTTTTCTATTTTCTCCACTACTTATCTGGAGTAAGCAGAGGAAGTTTTGTCTTCCACCACTAAATAATTCACAATTAAGATTATACCAGGAATGCCCGTTTTGAAGGGATAGAACTGATAATATAAACTTTATTGAATGGGTTTGTTTCGATATTGTTTCTTTTTACAAGAGGAAAAAGGAAATTTAATAAGTTAAAGTGATAGTCAAGATTTCAAAGCTATATGGTGGTTTTGAAATTCTGTTTTCTTTGCTTGACCAGGATGAAAAATATGAATAAGGACTTTCCAAAAATTGTTAACTCATCCAAAAATCGTATAGGACATTAACAGCGTGTTTTAACGTGTCGTACATTTTCTATGAATTACGATTTTGTTTATTCGTTACAGTTTACGAGTTATACAAAAGTCATGTGGAATGAAGAGGATTACATAAGCTATTTTCGAACAATTCAAGAAATTTGTCATATCTGAAACATACGACATTTTAATTAAAACAGTATGACCAACATTTAAAAAGAAATCAAAATTTTCGAAAAATGTTCAACGTAAAGGATCACCTCTGAAGACCTCTTCTTTCTGGATGACTTTTGCATAATGGTAAACCGTAAAGAGATAGATAAAATCTTACTATATAAACATGTAGATCACGTTAAAATACATAATTTGTGTCATATACATTTTTTATGGAGTTAACTATTTTCGATATATTTGTTTTTACGGGTTTCCATTTTAAAATCAAACGCGAAATCGTCATTAATTTTAAAATTCTCTTGTTTTACTCCTAGATATGCAAAGTGGATCGAATTTCAATTACATAGCGACCAGCTTATAGGCCTATATTGCACTATCACACTTCTGTGTAGAGAAATACGATCAAATAGATATGTTAAAACCTTTATAGCATCTTTGATCACTTCTAGCTGTGATAAAAGTTATACCCATCATCACACCTTTGATCACATCTGCGATTAGAAAATAAAATGGTGCTGCACATAGTGGCTACTTATTTCCTTTTATGAATCATGAAATGCTGTATAATTATAACATAAAGATTATAAAAAAAAGGAATAAAAAAAATCTGATGTGTTACACTCACATGACTTTCTCTAGCTGTTCTACAAACTTCTTACATAAGATTATTCTTCTTTCTGCACCTTGGTAATCGATGTACTTTTTAGCACAATGTTCTTATTACTTAGTTCCTTATAAGTAGGAATAAAATAAGGGAATACACTAGGTTAAATCGATAGTCAAATGTTTTAAAAGATGTCGTTACGCGATCGTCATTACAAATCCTTCTTTTCTTGGCCAGGAGTAGAACAAAAGAAAAACGGACACTCCCGTCTGAGAAAAGTATAAGTATTCACAACTGAAACTAATGATAATGAGTAGCTCGAAAATGGTCAGCTCCACGAGAAAAATGTATATGATATAACTTGTGTATTTTAAAAAAAAACCTAAATTTTTTGTATAGTAAGTTTTTGTCTATCTCTTACGGTTTACTAGTTATGCCGAATTAAACAAAATTCATCCAGAATAAACAGGTCTTCAGAGGCTATTCCCAGAAAATTCAAGATATACATTTTGTTTGTCAGGTAAATATCTTTAATATACGATATTTTAATCAAAATCGTTAGATCCATTTTTAAGAAAATCAAAATTTTCGAAAAAAGTTCCATGTAAAGGGTAGTCTGGTGTGTGGGGATTTTTCTCAAAATATTCGTGTCGCATCCCTGGAAGATACTAAACTTAAATACCAAGTTTAGTATTTTAGCTACTATTCGTTTTTGAGTTATCGTGTTCACAGACACACGGACACACACACACACACGGACCTTTTTCTGAAAATCTTTTTATGGATACAGAGGGTCCTAAAACAGGTATTTGCGGTGAAATCTCGGTATCAACTTTTTGGGTGGAGTACAATACTTCTCTATCCCTATGTACATTGTACATACGGGGTTGGGAAAGTAATAAACAAAAGACTGGAAATATATAAAATCACAGTAGAAGCCATTAGTGAAGTACAGCAAATGGTGTAAGTAAAAGATTAAATAGATTGGGAAGTTAATATTTACAAGACCAAAGTCTCATTCTGTGACACAGACATATGATAGTGTAATATAGGGCCTTAAAAAGTTGACTAGTGCTTTAGCCTAATGTACTCCATTATTTCACTTCCACCTAGACATGTTCAGCAAATGTTTATCTTGACCCGCACGAACAATAGTTGTAGGAATGGTTTGTTACAGAATAGGTAGAGAAAATCATGTGAATGAAGCATCAGATTTTTACTTTCTCTACACGTACTATGTACATAGTGTATACAGAAGGTATTGTAATGCACCCAAAAATTCCATACCGAGATTTCACCGGAAATACATGTTGTGGGTCCCCCTGAATCCAAAAAAAGCAATTTTAGAAAAATGTCCGTGTGTGTGTGTGTGTAGGCAGCATACCTCAAAAATGAAAATACCGTTAAATACCGAACTTAGTATTTAAGTTTGGTATCTTCCTAGGATGCGACGCGAAGATTTTCAAGAAAATCCCCGCACCCCTAACTGCCGTTTACATGGAGCATTTTTCGAAAATGTTTATTTTCTCAAAAATTGCTGTAATGATTTTGATTAAACTATCGTATATTAAAGATATTTGCCTGACAAATAAAATGTATATCTTGAATTTTCTGGGAATGGCCTCTGAAGACTGCTTCACTCGATGAATTTTACGGAGTTTTGCATAACTGCTAAACTGTAAGAGATGGACAAAAACTTACCACACAAAAAATGTAGAGCACATTAAAACAAGCATTTTATGTTAAATAATTTTTTTCTCGTGGAGTTGATCGTTTTTGAGATATTCCTTGATTTTAGTTTCAAGTTTAAAAAAACTTATTATTTTTTTCATACAGGAACTCCTGCCCGTACAAACAAAGGAACTTCAGTCACATATCAACCAGCTTTTGACTATCACTTTAACCTATGGTACGCCCTTATTTCCTATAAGTAAGCAAGTAATAAGACTATTTCTGCTAATTTTTTCTCGATTAGCATGAAGTAAATAGAAGAATAAGCTTTTTAATAATAATTTGTTCAGAGATGTAGAGAATGTAATGTGAATGGAACACATCAGATTTTTTACCCGGTGTTACTTAGGGTGGATTGGAATACTTCCACTACCTGCTGTAGTAGTAGAGAAAGCATTAGTGTCACAGCTATAGGAATCTGTAAGGACTAACACAGTGCTGTTATACAAGAAGTGCTAAAAGCCTGCAGGGGAACGTGAAAGACACTGGAGTCCCATTTTTCTTTTCCATCTCTTTTGTGAGGGGTGGGGGGAATTCGGAACAACGGAAATTTCCACTGGGTTTTGTCCTTAGCAAGGGCGGAACTCGGGCGTAGGAAGGTCGCGGTCTGTGTATCACAGATATGTAAAGTGGCAGATCATTTTCACATGAGAGGATTTCTCAACAGCGATTTCAGCACAAATCGTGTTGAAACAATATAATGATAGCTTCTCTTCTTTAATTTCACGCTAACTTGCCGTACCTGCTTCTTGCGCTGATTGCTATGGTTACATTCCACATCCAGACCTCATCTGTAACAGCTGGAGAAACCCAATGTGGCTAGAGTGCCAGGAAACCCTCCACAGGTTCTGCTGAAGATTGTTCTAACTTGTGTTGGTTTTTACTTCTTTTAGGTCGCAGAACTCCTAGGTCTTACAGCGACCACACTAAAAGTCTTATACACAGTCTTACATCCAGTATACAATGAAGAATCTGATGTGTTCCATTCACATGACTTTCTCTACATCTCTGCAGCAAAGTATTGTTAAAAAGCTTATGCTTCCATTTGTTTCATTCTAATCGAGTAAAAATTAGCAGAAATAGTCTTATTACTTGCTTCCTTGTAAGTAGGAGCGAAATAAGGGACTACCATAGGTTAAGGTGATAGCCAAAAACTGGTTGCTATGTGACTGAAGTTCCTTTGTTTGTATGGACAGGAGTTGACAAATTCTTGTATGAGAAAAATACACGTTTTTCAAAGCTGAAACCAAAAACAAGGAATATCTCTAAAACGATCAACTACACAAGAAAAGTATATATAATATAAATTGTGTGTTTCTACGTTTTTTGTGTGGTAAGGTTTTGTCTATATCTTAAGGTTTAGTAGTTATGCAAAATTCCGTTAAATTCACTCAGAATAAAGTAGTCTTCAGAGGCTATTCCCAGAAAATTCAAGATATACATTTTATTTGTCGTGTAAATATTTTTATCATATGACATTTTAATCAAACTTTTATAGCCATTTTTGAGAAAATCAAACTTTTTGAAAAAAAGTTCCATGAAAAAATGAAATGGCGTTTTATTTATGGACGCTCTTTAACTGCTGTGGCTCTCAGCGTCCCATTCTATATTGGGCGTGAAAGACCGCTTAATTTTGCTCAGAGGCTTCTCAATCAGGCTTGAGGTTCTTTTACGTGCCGTAAATCTACGACACGGGACCCACGGCTTTACTTCCCTTCCGAAGGAAGCCATGCTAAGGATTTTTACGCCCGAAAAAATCCATCGTCCTCCGCCGGGTTTGAGCCCGCGACCTTGGGTATATGAAGTTAGCATGGTAACCATTACACCATGGAGGGCGACAAAAAAAAAAAGTTCCGTGTAAAGGGTTGTTGGGGATGGGGGGAATTTCTTGAAAATCTTCGTGTCGCACCCTTGGTAGATATAAAACCTAAATACCAAGTTTGGTTTTAACGGTCCTTTCGTTTTTGAGTTATGCTGCACACACACACGAACCTTTTTCTGAAAATGCTTTTTTTGGATACAGGGGACCCTAAAACATATGTTTCCGGTGAAATCTCGGTATCGAATTTTTGGGTGGAGTGCAATACATTCTCTATACACTGTACATAGTGAGTATAGAGAAAGTGAAAATTAAAAGATAAGTAAAAACATTCTACTTACACACAGGGATTAAAATATACTTCTAATGCTTATTGGTACATGTAAACATTGCTTCTTGTAGAAATAATATAACAATGTTGAAATTATATTACAAGAATATAAATTGTTAATAATTACAATTCTGATATTTTACTTTCTCTACACGAACTATGTACTTAGTGTATAGAGGAAGTATTGTATTCCACCCTAAAATCCGATACAGAGATTTCACCGGAAATACATGTTTTGGGTCCCCGTGAATCCAAAAAGGCGAAAGGTTCGTTTGTGTGTCTGTGAACATCAGAGCTCAAGAACGAAAAGACCGTTAAATATCAAACTTTGTATTAAACTGTCACTTGCGACCAGAAGATTTTCAAGAAAATCTCCCCACCCTCAACTACCCTTTACTTGGAACTTTTTTTCGAAAAATGTCATTTGCTCAAAATGGCTCTAACGCCTTTGATTAAAATATCTTACATTTAAGAGATATTTACATGTCAAATAAGCTATATCCTGAATTTTCTGGGAATAGCCTCTGAAGATATGTTTATTCAGGCTGAATTTTGCGAAATTTTGCATAACTAGTAAACCATAAGATATAGAAAAAAACTTATTACATAAAAAATCTGATATTTAACATTCACATGTCTTTCTCTACATATCTGCAACTAATTATTCTTAAAAAACATAGATCTATTTACTTCATGCTAATCGAGTAAAAATTAGCAGTAATAGTCTTATTACTTGCTTGTTTGTAAGTAGGAGCGAAATAAGGGAGTACCATAGGTTAAAGTGATAGTCAAAAGCTGGTTGCTATGTGACTGAAGTTCCTTTGTATGAACAGGAGTTGAGAAACTCCGGTATAAGAAAAGTATAACTTTATTAAAGCTAAAACAAAAACCAAGGAATATCCATGAAAAAAGTGTACATAACATAAATTGTGGGTTTTAACGTACTCTACATTTTCATCTATCTCTTACGGTTTAGCAGTTATGCAAAATTCCGTAAAATTCATCCAGAATAAGGTAGTCAAATGCTATTCCCAAAAAATTAAAAATATACATTTTATTTTTCAGGTAAATATCTTTAATATACGATATTTTAATCAAAATCGTTAAGAGCAATTTTTTTAGAGAATCAAAATTTTCGAAAAAAGTTCCATGTAAAGGGTAGTTTGGCGTGGGGGGATTTTTCTCAAACTCTTCGTGTCGCATCCCTGGGAGATACTAAACTTAAATACCAAGTTTGGTATTTTACCCACTTTTCGTTTTTTAGTTATCGTGTTCACAGACACACGGACACACACACACACACACACACACACACACTCGGAACGTTTTTGAAAATACTTTTTTTTTTGATACAGAGGACCCTAAAACATATATTTCTGGTGAAATCTCGGTATCGAATTTTTTGGTGGAGTGCAATACCTTCACTATACACTATGTACATAGTACGTGCACAGAAAGTAAAAATGTAGCTCACGATGAAACACAAAATTATGTCGTATACTTTTTTGTGTGGAGTTGGCCGTTTTAGAGATATTCCTTGTTATTTATTTCAGCTTTAAAATACTTTCTCATACGGGAACTTGTCAACTCCTGGTCACGCAAAGAAACGGATTTCAATCCCATAGCAACTACATTTTAAAACATTTGACTGTCGGTTTAGCCTAGTGTATTCCCTCATTTTCCTTCTACTTGTAAAGGAACTAAGTAATAAGACTGTTTCTTTTAAATTAAATAGAAGAATAAGCTTATTATAGATAGTTTATTAAAGAGATGTAGAGAAAGTCGTGTGAATGGAGCACATCAGATTTTTTAAGGTATATTAATAGAAAACTAAACTTTTTTACTTTCTCTATACGCACTATATATCTCGATACCGAGATTTCACCGGAAATATATGTTTTAGGGTCCCCTGTATCCAAAAAAAGCATTTTCAGAAAAAGGTCCGTGTATGTGTCCGTGAACACGATAACTCAAAAACGAAAAGTCGGTAAAGTACCAACCGTGGTATTTAAGTTTAGTATCATCCAGGGATGCGACACGAAGCTTTTGAGAAAAATCCCCCCACCCCAAACTACCCTTTACATGGAACTTTTTTCGAAAATTTTGATTCTCTAAAAAATGACTAACGATTTTGATTAAAATGTCATATATTAAATATATTTATCTGACAAATAAAATGTATATCTTGAATTTTCTGGGAATAGCCTCTGAAGACTACTTTATTCTGGATGCATTTTACGGAATTTTGCATAGCTGCTTAACCGTAAGAGATAGACAAAACTTACCACACCAAAGATGTATAAAACACACAATTAAGTTATAAACATTTTTCTCGTAGAGTTGGTCGTTTTTGAGTTATTCCTTGTTTTTGATTTCACCTTTCAAAAGTTTATGCTTTTCTCACACAAGAATTTGTCAACTCCTGTCCATACAAACAAAGGAACTTCAGTCACATAGCAACCAGCTTTTGACTATCACTTTAACCTATGGTTCTCCCTTATTTCGCTTCTGTTTACAAGGAAGCAAGTAATGAGACTATTGCTGCTAATTTTTTCTCAATTAGCATGAAGTAAATAGAAGCATAAGCTTTTTAACAACAATTTGTTGCAGAGCTATAGAGAAAGTCATGTGAATGTAACACTTCAGATTTTTTGTCTAAGTGTTAATGCAATGTTTTTTGAAACTGTATGCTGTTTTCTGACATAACTGTATTATGGACACTGAACTATAATAAAAGGTTTATACTCAAATCACAAAATGGTGGTGCTTCTTTTGATAGTAATTTGGAATGTGTGAGTTTTGTAAAACTTATTCTTAGTATGTTAACTTGATCTTTTCTAAGGAATTTGTTGTAGATTATACTCTGGTGTCTTGTTGACCTTATTTCACGTGGTTTGTTGGAAGATGTGTCATTCTGGTGATTTATCCATTCTACTTTGAATTTGGTGACTATGGGTTGCGCAAGGTCTAGGTGAAGATGTAAGACGTATGGTGTAAGTATTGCAGCCCACCTAAAAATCACAATTTTTAGGTTTCACCGGAAATACTGGAGGCGTACGAAATGCTATACCAATTACTAATTATTAGCGTATGGAAACAATAATTCGTAGAACTGATACACTGGAAGAGTGAATGCTGAGATTTGTGGAGAATCCCATAGATGGCTTCACCAGCACAATAGCTATGAGCCCACCTGGGTAGTGTGGTGGTAGCGTGTCTGCTTCACATTCCGTAGGTCGCGGGTTCGAATCTCGCGTAGGATGAGTTACTCGGATAAGGTTTTTATCCTGGGAGACGAATGTTCAGTAATTAAAATTTAACTTTAAGCTCCATGGACCCCGAGATTATTTGAGCATCATTTCACCAATTTCATTCATCATCTGATATGACCAACTAGGTTAAAGGACGTTAGGTGCGGGCGCGCGCGCGCGCGCACACACACACAGACTCACACACATAAAGAAAATAAATAAATAATTGTGCGTTTCCAACCATACGATTTGGATCATATGCAAATCTACGATCCTTATTCCATTTCGTCTTCTTACTTTCTCTACATGTAGTATGCACATAATGTATAAAGAAGGTATTGTATTCCACCTAAACATTCGATGTCGAGATTTCACAGACTATGTTTTGAGGTCCCCGAGTCCAGAAAAAGGCATTGTTACTTTCGCTACACAATACATGGTACATGGTACATGGTACGTGGTTACAGAACGTATTGCACTCCAACCCAAAATTCGATACCGAGATTTCACCGGATAAACACGTTTTAGGGCCCCGTTTATCCCCCCTCTCCCAAAAGAATTTTTAGAAAAAGATCCGTATGTTTGTGAACACGATAAGTCGGTAAAATACCAAACTTGGTATTTAAATTTAGTATCTTTCAAGGATGCGACATGAAGATGTTGAGGAAAATCTCCCCCCCCCAAAATACCCTTTACATGGGAAACATTTCAAACGTGTTGATTTTCTCAAGAATGTCTCTAACGATTTTGATTAAAATACCGTAGACATTTTTATGGCAAAATGAACATCTTGAATTTTCTGCGAATAACCTCTGATCTTTCATAAAAAGTTAAAAAATGATCAAATAACGATTACTGCATCTTTATCTTAAAATCTGAAGGTATAATTTAAAATCTCCAAATTTCCGCCTATCCGCGAAGGTTCGGGATCGTGACACCGCTGTTGTTGGCAACCCTGCAGTTCACAATTCTTGCTTCACAGGAGAAATAGAGGTGGACGCTTTCCTAATAAGAATGACGTCCTCTGTACCTAATCTCCAACAGGTTCAAGGTCGCAATTGGAGATACAAGCTCGGCCCGTGGGAGACACGACCGTCGCAGCGGATGTTGGTCAAAGTGCGAACGCTGACATGCACATAAAGGTTCCTTTGACTTCACCACAGGCTCTCTTCCTGGAAAGAAAACCCGGATGTAGCCGACCGCGTTTCTATCAACTCGTGTATTGCCATATTTATTATATTAGAAGTGTTATGAATTAGGCAATACGGTTCTTTGTGGTTTATTAGGTCTAATCTGCTTGAGGAAAAAATCTGATGTGTTCCATTCACATGTCTTTCTCTACATCTCTGTAACAAATTATTGTTAACTTATTCTCCTATCTACTTTACGCTAATCGAGACAAAAACGGTCTTATAACTTCCTTCCTTTAAGTAGAAGGGAATTCGTGGAATACACAAGGCTAAAGCGATAGTCAAATGTTTTAAAAGTAGGTTGCCATGTGGATAAAATCCCTTTCTTTGTATTGCCAGGAGTTGAAAAGTTCCCGTATGTGAAACATTTTAAATTTTCAAAACTGAAACCAATAAAAAGGAATGTCTCAAAAATGGTAAACTCTACGAAAAAAATCTGATATGTTCCATTCACATGATTTTCTCTACATGGTCTTATTACTTAGTTCCTTATAACTAGAAGAGAAATAAGGGAATAAACTACCCTAAACCGACAGTCAAATGTTTAAAATGTGGTTGCTATGGGATTGAAATCCGTTTGTTTCTGTTGACAAGTTGCCATATGAAAAAGTTGAAGTATTTTAAAATAAAGCAATAACAAGGAAAGCCTCGATCAAGATGTAGATGCCAAGTTTGTGTTTTAAGAGATCTATATTTTTTGTGTAGTAAGTTTTTTCTATCTCTTGCGGTTTACCAGTTATGCAAAGTTCAGAAAAATTCATACAGAAGAAAAAGGTCTTCAAAGGCCATTCCCAGAAAACTCAAGATATACATTTTATTTGTCACGTAAGTATGCTAAATATATACGGTACTTTAATCAAAACCGTTAGAGCCATTTTTGAGAAAATCAAAATTTTGATTTTTTTTTTCCATATTGGGAATGGGGATATTTTCTTGAAAATCTTCGTGTCGCATCCTTAGAAGATGCTGAACTTAAATATGAAGTTTGGTATTTAACGGACTTTTCGTTTTTGAGCTATTCTGCTCCCCTCCCCCCAATCCTACACACACACACACACACACACAAGGACATTTTTTTCTAAACGTGCTATTTTTTGATTCAGGGAGTCCCAAACATGTATTTTTGGGTGCATACAGGAATTTGTCAACTTCTATCCATACAAGCAAAGGAACTTCAATCACATAGCGAACAGCTTATAAAAGATTTGACTATCGTTTTAGCCTATGATACTCCAATATTTCCCGTTTACTCACAAGGAAGCAAGTAATAAGAATATTTCTGCTTAATGTTTTCTCTATTAGTATGAAGTAAATAGAAGAATAAGCGTTTCAACAATAATTTTTTGTAGAGAAAGTTATGTGAATGGAATACAGATTTTTTTTTACAAGTTTGTCGGCTATCTCATGCCAGAAATGCCACAATGGGAGGGACTATTTCCTTTGCGCAGTTAGATTTCTAATACGTTTTCTCTATGTCATTACAAATAGGTGAAGTTTGTGATTACTCTAATAGTTAATAAAATAAATTTTCGATTTTTTGACCGATTGTAGTAAGAATTTTACTCCCAATGTGCCTTAAAAAGAAGACGTAATAATAAACTGTTATAAGAATAGTTTTATTAGAGCAGAAAAAGTGTTGTGAACGCAACACATGAGAAAACAAATGGATCTGCAATTATCCGATTCTCGAGTGTTTTGACGGTGTGCAAGAGGAGCGTACATTCAACCCGGACAAGATGGTCTCTCCTTCACCTTGTTCTGCTTGCAGCATGCGCCTGTTACAAACGCTTCTAATTATTGTGTAATGTGCTCGTAGACTAAATGAATTTTAACATACTGCATTTGGAACTGAAGTTTCCAAACTGTCTTCTTTTGGTCCCTCTGCGTCTATCATTCCCAGTCGGAATGTTAGAAGTGTTTGCTTTATACTTTCTCTATACGTACTATGTACATAGTGTATAGAGAAGGTATTGCACTCTACCCAAAAATTCGATACCGAGATTTCACCGGAAATATATGTTTTAGAGTTCTCTTTATCAAAAAAAAAAGCATTTTCAGAAAAAGGTCCCTGTGTGTCCGTGTGTCTGTGAACACGATAACTCAAAAACGAGAAGTCTGTAAAATACCAAACTTGCTATTTTAGTTCAGTATTTTCCAGAGATGCGACACGAAGATTTTGAGAAAAATCCCCCCACTCACAACTGCCCTTTACAAGCAACTTTTTCTGAAAATTTTGATTTTTTCAAAAATACCTCTAACGACTTTGATTAAAATATCGTATATTAAATGTATCTACCTGACAAATAAAATGTATATCTTGAATTTTCTGGGAATAGCCTCTGAAGAGTACTTTGTTCTGGATCAATTTAACGGAATTTTGCATAACTGCTACACCGTAAGAGATGGATAAAAACTTACCACACAAAAAATGTAGAGCACGTTAAAATACACAAATTATGTCATTTATACATTTTTTTCGTGGAGTTGATCGTTTTTGAGATATTCCTTGTTTTTGGTTTCTGCATGGAAAAACTTATACTTTTCTCATACAGGAATTTGTCAACTCCTGTCCGTACAAACAAAGAAACTTCAGTCACATAGCAACCAGCTTTTGACTACCACTTTAACCTATGGTACTCCCTTATTTCGCTTCTACTTACAAGGAAGCAAGTAATAAGACTATTTCTGCTCATTTTTTCTCGATTAGGAAGCAGTAAATAGAAACATGAGCTTTTTAACAATAATTTGTTGCAGAGATGTAGAGAAAGTCATGTGAATGGAACACATAAGATTTTTTATTTTTGCCACTGATGAAACCGTCTGAGGTGTTTCATTCGGTTAATCTCCCCTTAATATCCCGGTCAATGTTCATTGTCAATCAATAGTTCACTTTCCCTGGCGACTAAGTTTGCAGGCGACGAAGGATTTAAGGCTTGCCCCACTTACCCACGACACAGTTATTGATGGATCCGGATTGTGAAACAATAAATTCGAAGAGTTTAGACTGTCAATGGTATACGTCTCCATTACCGAATTGACCCTGTGGTCAGCGATGCAAACAAAATAACAATCACATTAAGTGATGAGAGAAAAGCATTCCAGCTGACATCGGCTTCAACAACCCGCTGATTACTGGGCACAAAAACAGCGGAATCTGCACGCAAACACTCAGCACAAAATTTACGTTTACATGCTCAGCGATCTCTCTTGTCTTCACTAAACATAATCAGCCAGTTTATTAGCTAATTCCTTCAGAGTTTGCAACTACATAAATATATAGTTTATTACTTTCTCTACACTTACTATGCACATAGTGTATAGAGAGGTATTGTATTGAACTAAAAAATTCGATACATAGATTTCACCGGAAATACATGTTTTGAGACCCCTTGACACAAAAATAGAAAAAATATTCATGTGTGTCTGTCACAATGTCTAAAGCTTCGGAATGGTTTGAAGCTAATAGTTTATTACTTTCTCTACGTAATGTATAGAGAAGGTATTGTAATGCACCCAAAAATTCTATACCTAGATTTCACCGGAAATACATGTTCTGAGACCCACTGAGTCCAAAACACATTTTAGAAAAATGTCCGCGTGTTGGGGGCAGCATAGCTCAAAAACAAAAACTCTGTTAAATACCAAACTTGGCATTTAGATTTAATATCTTCCAGGATGCGAAACGAAGATTTTCAAGAAAATCTTCCCACATCCACCTACCCTTTACATGGAGAAATTTTCGAATTTTTTCATTTTCTCAAAAATGCCTCTAACCATTTTGATTAAAATATCGTATATTAAAGATATTTACCTGGAAAACAAAACGTATATCTTGCATTTTCTGGGAATAGCCTCTGAAGACTACTTTATTCTGAATGTATTTTACGGAATTCTGCACAACGCTAAACCGTAAGAGATGGACAAAAACTTACCACACAAGAAATATAGAACACGTTAAAACACACAATTTAGGTTTATGCATTTTTTTTTTCGTGGATTTGATCGTTTATTCCTTGTTTTTGGTTACAGCTATAAAAATTGTATACATTTCTTATACAGAAATTTGTCAACTCCTGTCCACACAAATAAAGGAACTTCAGTCACATAGCAACCAGCTTTTGACTATCACTTTAACCTATGGTACTCCCTTATTTCGCTTCTACCTACAAGGAAGCAAGTAATAAGATTATTTCTACTAATTGTTTCTCGATTAGCATAAAGTAAAGAGAAGCATAATATTTTTAACAATAATTAGTTGCAGAGATGTAGAGAAAGTCATATGAATTGAACACATCTGAATTTTTTAATTAAGTCCAAGATTATCTCTCTTTTATTTACTTTTAAAAGGATGTCATGCGACTTAGCATTGCAGTGTCAGACAAGTACTAAATTCTTAGGGGTATACATATAGTGATAACCAATTATCTGGGCCAGCTATATTGAATATTTAAAGAAACTTTCTGGCATATTCTTAATTTGGGAGATTGTATCGCAATTGAATACATGAGAAGTATGTATTTTGCTTTGTGAATCTGTAATAAGACATGGCCTAATTGTTTGGGGTGGTCCTAACAAAGTAAACATTTTTTTTTTCTTCAAAAGAAAATGATTATTTTAATTAAAAAAATCTGATGTGTTCAATTCACATGACTGTCTCTATATCCCTGCAACAAATTATTCTTAAAAAGCTTATACTTCTATTAACTTCATGCTAATCAGTAAAACATTAGCAGAAATAGCCATATTACCTGCTTCCTTGTAAGTAGAGGTGAAATAAAGGAGTACCATAGGTTAAAGTGATAATCAAAAGCTGGTTGCTATGTCGCTAAAGTTCCTTTGTTTGTATGGACAGCAGTTGACAAATTGGTGTGAGAAATGTATAAGTTTTTCATAGCAGAAACCAAAAATAAGGAATGTCACAAAAACGACGAACTGCACGAAAAAAATGTATATAACATAAATTGTGTGTTTTAACGTGCTCTACATTTTTTGTGTAGTAAGTTTTTGTCCATCTGTTACGGTTTAGCAGTTATTCAAAATTTAGTAAAATTCATCCAGAATAAACTACCCTTCAGAGGCTATTCCCAGAAAATTCAAGATATACATTTTATTTGTCAGGTAAATATCTTTAATATACGAAATTTTAATCAAAATCGTTAAAGCTATTTTTGAGAAAATCAAAATTTTCGAAAAAAGTTCCATGTAAAGGGTAGTTTGGAGTGGTGGGATTTTTCTGGAAATCTTCGTGTCGCATCCCTGGAAGATACTAAACTTAAATACCAAGTTTGGTATTTTACCTACTTTTCGTTTTTGAGTTATCGTGTTCACACACACACGGACACACACACACGCACGCACGCACACACACACACACACACACACACACACACACGGACCTTTTTCCGAAAATGCTTTTTTTAGATAAAGTGGACCCTAAAACATATATTTCCGGTGAAATCTAGGTATCGAATTTTTTGGTGGAGTGCAATACTTTCTCTATACACTATGTACATAGTGCCTATAGAGATAGTAAAAATCTGATGTGTTCCATTCACAAGACTTTCTCTATCTCTCTGTAACAAATTATTGTTAATAAGCTTATCTTTTATTTATTTCATGTTAATCTAGGAAAATTAGCAGAAATAGGCTTATTCCTTGCTTTATTTTAAATACAAGCGAAATAAGGGAGCACCATAGGTTAAAGTGAAAGCCAAAAGCTGGTTGCTATGTAACTGATGTTCCTTTGTTTGTGTGGACAGGAGTTGACAAACTCCTGTATGAGAAAAGTATGTTTTTCAAAGCTGAAACCAAGAAAAAGGAATATCTAAAAAACGATCAACTCCACGAAAAAAATGTATATAACATAAATTGTGTGTTTTAACGTGCTCTACATTTTTTGTGTGTTAAGTTTTTGTCCATCTCTTACAGTTTAGTAGTTATGCAAAATTCATCCAGAATAAAGTAGTCTTCAGAGGCTATTCCCAGAAAATTCAAAATATACATTTTATTTGTCAGGTAAATATCTTTAATATATGATATTTTATATATTTTAATCAAAATCGTTAGAGCCATTTTTTAGAAAATCAAAATATTCGAAAAAACTTCCATGTAAAGGGTAGTTTGAGATGAGGGGATTTTTCTCAAAATCTTCGTGTCGCATCCCTGGAAGATACTAAACTTAAATACCAAGTTTGGTATTTTACCCACTTTTCGTTTTTGAGTTATCGTGTTCACGGACACATGGACACACACACACACACACACACACACACACGGACCTTTTTGTGAAAATGCTTTATTTAGATAAAGGGGACCCTAAAACATATATTTCCGGTGAAATCTCGGTATCGAATTTTTTGGTGGAGTGCAATACTTTCTCCATTCACTATGTACATTGTACCTATAGAGAAAGTAAAAAGTAGACCCATATTTATTGAGCTAGGCATTTTAACTATTTACAATGTTGATATTTTAAATAATTCAGGATTTATACATGCCTCTCGCAATAGACATATTTTGAGGAGGGATATTCATAGTGAAGTACTAGATTCAGGTCCAATATAAACATGCCATATTATAGATTAACAAAATCTCAGAATAGTTGTATGTACTTAGGTATTAAGTTCCTAATTTAAGGAGGTAGCATTTTGATTTTTTCAGTAAAACATCATTTCATCATCGTCCAATATGAGCAACCAGGTTAATCGACGTTAAGCTAAAAAATAAAATGTGTTCCATTCACATAAGTTTCTCTATATCACTGCAACAAATTATTCTATTTACTTCATCTAATAGAGCAAAATAGTCTTATTACTTGCTTCCTTGTTAGTAGAAGTGAAATAAGGGAGTACCATAGGTTAAAGTGGTAGTCAAAACCTGGTTGCTCTGCGACTGAAGTTCCTTTGTATGTACACGAGTTCACAAGGTGCTGTATGAGAAAAGTATAAGTTTTTATAGCTGAAACCAAAAACAAGCAATATCTCAAAAACAATCAACTCCACGAAAATATATATATATAACATAAATTGTGTGTTTTACGGTGCTCTACATTTGTTGTGTGGTAAGTTTTTGTCCATCTCTTACGGTTTAGTAGTTATGCAAAATTCCGTAAAATTGACCCAGAATAAAGTAGTCTTCAGAGGCTATTCAAAAGAGAATTCAAAATATACATTTTATTTGTCAGGTAAATATCTTTAATATACGATATTTTAATCAAAATCCTTAGAGCCATTTTTTTTAGAAAATCAACATTTTCGAAAAAAGTTCCACGTAAAGGTAGTTGGGGGTGGGGTGATATTTCTCAAAATCTTCATGTCGCATCCCTGGAAGATACTTAACTTAAATACCAAGTTTGATATTTTACCGACTTTTCGTTTTTGAGTTATCGTGTTCACAGACACACACACGGACCTTTTTCCGAAAATACTTTTTTTGGATTCAGGGGACCGTAAAACATATATTTCCGGTGAAATATCGGTATCGAATTTTTTGGTGGAGTGCAATATCTTTTCTATACACTATGTACATAGCACGTATAGAGAAAGTAAAAATATGAAACTGCTGTGAGCTAAGGTACCGGAAAAGTGTCATTTTAACTTTGGCGAGATAGGTTGTTTTGACTCCCCTTACGATCCTTCACGTAGGTGTGTGACTGAAATGCATCATTGCCTGGAGAAATATAATTTGGCGGAGGCCACGGTATTCAGACGGAAAAACTGGAGCGCTTTATCAAAATAAAGCCAAGGACGTTTTTATAGCCGTGCACATTCCTTTAACTTGGCTGTTTTCCATGCACAGAGACAGTAGTTTTGCTGTTAATGCAATGGAAGTCTCCTGGAGATCTAACTTTGCTGTAGCGTATGCGTATTAACTTTAATTTAGAAGTTAAGCTCCTATATACTTCATGTATCCTAGGAAACAATAAAAATGAGTCTTTATTTCATCGTGAAAAGTACTTTATTTTTTGTAAATTATTTTAACTCCTTTGGCAGCTCTACATTCTTTAAATAATGAAAATTGCTTGTCGACTTGTCGGGTAACAAATAAGTAGAGATTTTTAGCAAAATTTAAAATTTCTTCGGGAATATCCATTTTCATTCATTTATTTGGTGCAGTTTAAACAACCAGAATTGAAACTGTTTATTCCGATGGGGTTACGAACAAACACTATCTACGTCGCGACTCGTATTGATGACTCTAATAATATTAATAAATATAAGACTATATCAGTTAATACGAGGGCCGGTTTTTTTTAACTTCCGATAGGCTATAAATAAAAGACATATTCATAGAAAACAATTATTTTATTAATAACATTTTTGTACACTTATGGTTACTTTTCAACATAATCAACGAAAAGATCTTCCTTCGGATTTTACGACGTTTGCGGGGGGTTATTCAAAACAAACGAAGAAGAATGCTGACTTTAGGAATTGTGTAGATCCATGACAACGCTCTTTCACACACTGCTGGCACGACCCATCGGCTCCTTGAACAATTTCAATGGGACATTTCGATCATCCGCCGTACAGTCCTGACCTGGCACCCAGCGACTTTCACCTTTTCCCTGAACTGAAGACGTGGCTAGGAGGGCAGCACTTTCAAAACAACGAAGATCTTCAAAACAACGTCAATGCTCATTTGAAATCATTGGCGGCAACATTTTTGGAAGTGGGTATTGCAAAGCTTGTACACAGGTACGATAAATGTCTCAATGTTTTCGGTGATTATGTTGAAAAGTAACCATAAGTGTACTGAAATTTTAGTAATAAAATAATTGTTTTCTATGAACTTGTCTTTTATATAGCCAATCGGAGGTTGAAAAAAAAAAAACGGCCCTCGTATTAGGATAGGATAAAACGTTGTATATTACACGTGTCTTATTAGACTACTGTTTGCTCATGAGAAATTGGAAGACTTGTGTACTAAACATCCCACTCACAAATAATAGGCTATTTAAGCCACTTATAATATAAATAAATATTATTATATGAGCTTAAATTATAAATTACTATTATTTTACCTTCGTGGAAGTAGGTTATTGACAGGCTCTGAGTTTAAATTAAGCATGGAATGGAGTGCCTAGGTAGCTTCTGGATTTTTCCCTCACCTTAAAAGAAACATCAAATGTATTCCATTCACATGACTTTCTCTACATTTCTGTAACAAACGATTGTTAAAAAGCTTATTCTTCTATCGGTTTTATGCTAATGGAGATAAACATGGCAGAAATTGTCTTATTACTTAGTTTCTTATAAGTAGAAGGGAGTAGGGTGGGACATTGTAGATTCTAGTTCAGTTTTAGACTTGACTCTGCCATTGGTCGATTGACCAACATGGCTGCGCAGACACAACTAATGGAAGACTGTGCATTTCGCATTGGAAAGAAGAACCGAAGCTCAGAAAGTCCATTTTTTACCCCTTATTACTTTTTCTATACGCGCTATGTACAAAAAATTCGATACCGAGATTTCACCGGAAATATATGTTTTAGGGTCCTCTGTATCCAAAAAAAGTATTTTCAAAAAAAGGTCCGTGTGTGGGTGTGTGTGTGTCCGTGTGTATGTGAACACGATAACTCAAAACCGAAAAGTGGGTAAAATACCAAACTTGGTGTTTAAGTTTAGTATCTTCCAGGGATGCGACACGAAGATTTTGAGAAACATCCCCCCACCGCAAACTACCCTTTACATGGAACTTTTTTCGAAAATTTTGATTTTCATTAAAGATATTTACCTGACAAATAAAATGTATATTTTGAATTTTCTGGGAATAGCCTCTGAAGACTACTTTATTCTGAGTGAATTTTACGGAATTTTACAGAAGTGCTAAACCGTAAGAGAGAGACAAGAACTTACTACACAAAAAATGTAGAGCACATTAAAACACACAATTTATGTTGTATACATTTTTTTCGTGGAGTTGATTATTTTTGAGATATTCCTTGTTTTTGGTTTAAGCTATAAAAACATATTTTTCTCATACAGGACTTTGTGGACTCGTGTCCATACAAAGGAACTTCAGTCACATAGCAACCAGCTTTTGACTATCACTTTAACCTATGGTACTCTTTTATTTCGCTTCTACTTACAAGGAAGCAAGAAATAAGACTATTTCTGCTACTTTTTTCTCGATTAGCAGGAAGTAAGTAGAAGCATAAGCTTTTAAAAAATAATTTATTGCAGAGATATAGAGAAAGTCATGTGAATGGAACACATCAGATTTTTTCGATCCAGTTCAATTACATATACCTAACCTAATGTAGCCTAACCTCGACGAAATCTCGAAGCCTGTCGTTCACCTGTGACGTAGCCATGTTGTCTCCGTAACCAATAGAAAGGCGCAGGAAGATCCTTAGTCTAAAACTGAACTAGAACCCGCAATCTGGCGAGTAGGGTAGGCTAGTGTTTTAAAAGCTGTCTCTGTGCGATTCATTAAGTTCAATGGCCCGGAGTGAAACAAAAGAGACACGGACGACTTCCTATAATTGAAAACAATAACCAGAAATATTTCAGAATCGGTTAACTGTAGAAAAATGTATATTACATAAATTGTGTGTTTAAACGAGATCCATTTTGTTTTGTTTTGTTTAACGTCCTTTAATCTGGTTGGTCTTATAGGACGATAAATGAAATCTGTGAAATTATGCTCAAATGATATCGGAGTCCATGGAGCTTAAAGTTACTCGACATTAGCGTACTTAAGATACGTGAAAAACCCCGAAAAAACCTTACCCTGTGAACTCACGATTAAGGAAGCATTGGCGCATACCGCTATGCGACGTAATGGAATGTTGGTAAACACAAAGCCTTTCTCATCTGCATGATGCTATGTTTCATTTTGGACGAGTCCATCAACATCTGGTATTAAGGATAATGTACAGAGCGTTAATAGATACGCCAAATGGTAGTTCTTCAGAGAAGCTTTGCTCACAAATATTGCTTTTAAATGTCATGAAAATAATCCCATTGATTTAAATAACTCAATCTCTTTCTTACGAGCATTTTATGTTCGTACAATTTTGTAATGCAAACAATCCTATTCGCGGTTCGTGTGCAGCCTTTGAAAGTGACATTGTTTGCTTACAAGCATATTTGTTACCGATCAATCACTGGATGTGAAAACCACCAGCATTTGCCCTTCTTGACTAGAGCGGAGGGGGGGGGGGGGCATTACCTCTCAGAAGTTACCTTTGGACACGCCTGATTTAAAGGTTTTACGTTTGTTATTTAGCTGTTCCCGATTGTGCGGTTTTATGACTCAATTCCATTATCAATATTTCTTCGCTACATGTGACAGTGATTCCAACTCACGAGTTCACGTGGCTTTTGTTTGTGTTTATTCATCGCAGCTGATACAAACACGAGTTGACGCGGAGAGATACAAAATGTTTTGTTTATATCAAGTGTGGTTCTAAGGTCGGATCGATAGCAGCACTGTGTTTCCTAATGAGGCTAAATAATAAACTTACTTACTCTAACTTATAAATAATACCACGAGTGTTTTCATTTTGTCGATAATTTTACGACCTGAGCGAAGCGACGAGTTGTGTTTAACAAGACAGTTCTGCGCAATAGACTATTAATAATTTATAATATACAGGAAGGGAGATTTTATTAGGTTATGATTGTAATACTGTTCTCAAATGTTAGATGACGCATTCGACCATGTTTATTTACCGAATGTTTTTTTTTCTTTCTTTCTTCATACCTCCTGAATTATATGTCCGACCGTGCCTACACCCAATGTACGAACAGCAACAATAGAAATAGGGAACAATTATTCTATTTCAGCTTTTAATAACTAATATATGAAAAAGAAACAAACATTATTTTATTTGAGGTTATTGCACTCATCTCAGACATAAGACATCCAAATAATGATTATTCTCACGCTTTTTTTTTTTTTTTTAACTAAATACATTATGAGATGGATAAACATTGTAACTAAATTAATTGAAAGTACAATTGTGGAACTGACAGTTTTTAAAAGTGAAGGAAAACGGAAAGGAAGGTTGACTGACTGGACCGTCACCTTGTTACCAATAACCAAGACAGGGGATTAAACAAACGAATATCAGGTACGACAAGATTTCAAAGAAATGAACATCAGCTGCAATAAGATGTTTCGACAATATCGCTCCATCAGATGACCACGATTGGTTGAAATTGTCTGATCTCGGCCGTTTCATTGGCGCTAAATTGTTTAGTTAAATTGTCATATTCATGTACTTCCTCCTTTCCTTTTGACTCGAATCTAAATAATGTGTTTGAGTATATTTATTCAACGCTTCGCTTGCTTCTGATTTGTCCTTTTATAGTACACATGTAAAATATACATAGATAGAGAAGGTATTGTATTCCACTAAAATGTTGATACTGGGATTCCACCGGAAATACACATTTTGAGGCTCCCTGAACATCCTCCCCCAAAGAAACTCTTAGAGTGTTCGGGCGCGTGCGTGTGTGTATGTGAACAGTATAGCTCAAAAACAAAAGGTCGGTTAAATACCAACCTTGTTGCTTAACTTTTAAATGTGAAAATTAATTTGTTACATATATCACTCTACCTCTATTTCGTAGACCAGTTTCATATCCCACTCATTTTACCTGTATTGGAAGTGGTTCAAATAGGTCGTTATTGCAGTACGTAATGGCTGGTAGAGAATGGGGAGGACCCAAGTAAAATAACCGCCGTGATGGCACGCTAGGATGCTGACGGGGCTACATTTGACTGCATTTGGGCCTATTTTAATTTTGTTTACAAAAAGTACAATATTATTAAAAGAAATTAATATTTCTTTAACGTAAAATGGCTGAAAGTGCTTGCATTAATTTTTGAAGGACAGTTTAATTAAAAGCTGCGAATAAAATTATTAAAATATTCTAAAACATTGCCTAAAATCACTTTTGCATTTATGTATAGCTGTGCATTGTAGGGTTAAGTAAGCATCTTCCAAGGATGCGATACCCCACCCCAAACTATTCTTCACATAATACATTTTTCGAAAAAGTTGATTTTCTCAAAAATTTATCTAACGCTTTTCATTAAATTATCGCATTTTAAAGATGTTTTCGTGATATGTATATCTTGAATGTTCTAGGAATAGCTTCTGAATACTTCTTCATTAGGGATGACCCTAATATATAGACAAGAATGTAGATCTCGTTAAAACACAAAATAACTATTTTTTTGTAGACTTTACTATTTCGAGATATTCGTTGTTATTATTCTCATTTCTTGTCGCTGTCCGTTGTGTGCGAATATGTCGCCATTAATTTGTCTACCTCGGAGTCGGTCTGGATTGGCACCTGGAATGGCACATACCTCTAAAAGGTCCTTTGATGCGCCGGCATTGCTCGACCCTGTAGAACTGTTTTCGCTGAGGGGAAGAAAGAATGACTGGGGTATTTAACACAGGGTGGACTTAAAATAAATGTACTTCACTTGAGATTCCACTGAATTAATGCTTTTATTCAGTTTTGTTGTTTGTTGAGGCACTAGTCCTCCGAGCGACTCCCGACATAGTCATTTTTGAAGACGTAGGAATAGTAATAACTAGTGCTATTTTCTGCTCTTATTTTAGACGGTCATCGGTAATTTCTGCGAACCTTTCTGTACGCGACAAATCAACTCGTGCGATAACTACAATGTCTCCCGTACTTACGCCCGCGTTCACGTACGTACAATACAGCCTATAGCGCGCCGCATCTGTCTCAAAGAATAAGCAGCAACAACAACAGTAACAACCTAATTTCTTGTAAGCGCATCGCTTAAATACCTAAAATCTCCAATATTGAACTCATTCCTGATTGGCTGAAAAGAAGCGCGTAATTAACTCTGTCACGTGACTAATTTTGTACAGTTCTTTGTATTCGACTCACGTGACCGCTCTTTATAATGTCAAAGTCCCGAGCCGCTAACTTTTATGAGACAAACCTTTCTCTAAAAATTAAACTGTTATTTACGTCTCTAATGCGCTAAAGTCTTGCTCTACAAAGGCAATTGTGTTACTAGCATTAACAAAGAAAGTAAGCTGGGCGTGCACTATAGCAACTTCTTCGCCCTAAGGTTTTGTACTCTACAATCTGCTCAGTTTTGGCTGCTGAAGCAAATGTTTCCTATATGAAACCTATGCAAAAAATATTAATTAGACTAATATAATACACAACGGTGTAATATACTGTTGCAAGCTCTTTGATTACCGCTTTCATCTAGTAAGACCATTTCTGGCGCAGATAAAAGAATGGTGTTATGTAAGAATAGTTTGTTTGCAGAACAGAATACAGCAGTTGTGGTTGTGAAAACATTATTTCATGGATGGAAGTTGTTTTTAAAGGGAAAATAAACATTAATCACGTATCTGCAGCAGTTCCTTCCATGTCGTTATATTCAACTGTTTTTCTCGAGTTGGAAATCCATTCACGAAGGCTTACTGCAAGCGATTTTCAGTTTAAATCACCACTCGAGCTTTGCTTTTAATGAAGGACGGCATTACTGTGCTCGAGCGTCGTTAATTCCTAGACGAGACGTAATCCCTAAATGGGGTGGGAAATTCCCTGCTCTACATTTTCCAGGAGTGTGCAGGTTAAGATAAAGATGGCGGCCAGATAATAACTGAGCTTCAAAACCGTCCTTTCCCGCCACATTCTCGGCGCTTTCCCGCATAACAACGCAAAGGTTGACTCAGGCTAGAGGTTCCGGGTTCAATTACAACCGAAATGGCAATTTTTTGTAATTATGTAGAACTTTGGCCGCTCTAAAAAGCGAATAAAACTGTGATTGATTGACTTCGTATTTCTGATGACGATTTCAAAGATTTTATAGACAAATTCGTGTTCATGCTGGAGCGGTTGGTATTTTGCGTATATGACGGATGCTTACCAAATAATTATATATAAACTATTATTATAAATAATAAATGGTTTTATAATGCTCTGCAACATATTTCTCCGCCAAGTACTACCACAATAGAACATTAGAAACATAAATTTATATACGCACACTAACCTTAACGGATTCGAACCTAACCTGACGCTAAATTTGAAAACCACAGGACCCAGTGGTTTTGCCTACAGAAACAGATAAAAAAAATCACATACTCTAATTTATAAATATAAATAATATTGTAATATTTGACATAGGAGAAAAAAAGAAAACAAAAGAAGTCGCATACCGGGCTAACAAGGGCAGCATTTAGACGATATCTTGGAATATTTGCAATTTCTTGCGAGATAGCATTTTTAGTTGCTGTCTGTTGTTGGATGTGTCAGGAAAACTCGGTAGGACTGAGATCCGGAGTTCCCGGTGGCCACTTTGTGGGAACCTTGATGAAAATGATCACAACTTATGCTGAAGCTACCCACAAAATGAAGTATAGCATCCTATAGAATGATCCCGGACACAATTGAATCAAGGAAGACCAAGTGACAGGTCCGCCACGACCTATCCATTTTGGAGGACAAAGGAAAATGCCTATAAATTTTTACTTTCTCTAGCCGCATAAATACAATGTACATAGGGATAGAGATGGTATTGTAATGCACCCAAAAATTTGATACCGAGATTTCACCGGAAATACATGTTTTCGGTCCCCCTGAATCAAAAAAAAAAAAACATTTTTAAAAAAATTGTCTGTGTGTGTCTGTATGTATGTGTGTGTCTGTGGACAGCATAGCTAAAAAACGAACAGACCGTTAAATACCAAACTTGGTATTTAAGATTGGTATCTTCCAAGGATGCGACACGAGGATTTTCAAAAAAATTCCCCCACCCCTAACTACTCTTTACATAGAAACATTTTCGAAAATTTTGTTTTTCTTAAAAATGACTCTTAACGGTTTTGATTAAAATACCACATATTAAAGCCATTTCTATCACAAATAAAATGTATATCTTGAATTTTCTGGGAATGGCTTCTAAATACCTGTTTATTAATTTAGCATAACTAGTAAACCGTAAGAGATAGACAAAAACTTACTATACAAAAATGTACATCTTGTCATATACATTGTTTTCGTGGAACTTGCCGTTTTCGAGGTATTCCTTGTTATTAGTTTCAATTGTGAAGTACTTATACTTTTCTCATACAGGAAGTGTCCGTTTTTCTTTTGTTCTACTCCTGGCCAAGAAAAGAAGCGATTTGTAATGACAATCGCATTACGACAGCTTTTAAAACATTTGACTATCACTTTAGCTTAGTGCATTCCCTTATTTCCATTCTACTTATAAGGAACTAAGCAATTAAATTCTGATAATGTTTATCTCGATTAGCATGGTGTTGAAAGAAATAAGAACTTCTTTCGTAAGAACTTTGTAGAGTAGCTAGAGAAAGTCATGTGAGTGTAACAAATCAGATTTTTTTCAAACGCCACTTCTAACTTTAAACTTTAAAAATATTATAATATTTGACAAAGGAAAAAAAAACAAAAAAAAAACAAAAAACAAAAGAGGTCACATCCTGGGGGTTTATAAAACATCGTAAAGATATCCTCCGTTCTTTTGTTCAACGTACAGCATTCTTTCTGCGACTCATCGGATTTAGATGATGTCTTGGAACGTTTGAACATCTTTTAGTTGCTGTCTGTTGTTGGATGTGTCAGGAAAACTCGTACTTTAAGGTAACCCCACAACCAAAAGTCGGTAGGACTCAGATCTGGAGATCGCGGCGGCCACTTTGTGGGAACTTGACTAATGTAACATGGATCTGCTGTTAAATTGTTAAAGAGTACTACACATTCTTGCTTTCATAATAGCATTTAGTCAACCATGATTAGTAGCTTACAAATTCTTATAGCACTATGAACCAAATTATGTTTTATTCAACAAAAACAACCAAACATCATTGCTGGCCAACTACTACTTTTGTTTTTATCCTATCTCTAATACTTTAACATCCTTAGCGGTTTAAATCTTGGAGTGGTTTTTGAAAGAGCCATATTTTAAACAGGATTTGCGAGAGTGCACATGTGAGTTTCTCTCTGTAAAGTTCAAGTTTGCCAGCTAAGTGCAACTTAGAACAGCTGCTTGTAGACTAAACACGCATTGTCGTTATCTCGCGCTCCACTGCCTAGACTGGTTTACGACTGTTGAAGGATATGGTTGGTTTACTGTGGTTTCATTTCGTGCTGTTAGGTATTACCAAGGTCAGAGCACGTGTTTCAACTCCCAGCACTGGTGAACTCTGTCCACACCAAGCATTTTTTTGTAATATTTATTACTTCTCTAGCCCCGTATGTATAATGTACTTAGGGATAGAGAAGTATTCCATTCCAACCAAAACTTCAATGTCGAGATTTCACCGGAAATACATGTTTTAGGACTCCCTAAATAAAAAAATCTCATGTGTTCCATTCACATGACTTTCTCTACATCTCTACAACAAATTAATGTTAAAATGTTTATGCATCTATTTACTTCATGCTAATCGAGAAAAAATTAGCAGAAATAGTTTTATTACTTGCCCCCTGGTAAGTAGAAGCGAAATAAAGGAGTACCATAGGTTAAAGTCATAGTCGAAAGCTAGTTGCTATGTGAATAAAGTTCGTTTGTTTGTATGGACAGGAGTTGACAAATTCCTGTATGAGAAAAATATGCTTTTCAAAGCTGAAACCAAAAACAAGGAATATCTGAAAAACGATCAACTCCACGAAAAAAATGTATATAACATAAATTGTGTGTTTTAATGTGCTCTACATTTTTTGTGTGGAAAGTTTTTGTCTATCTCTTGCGGTTTACCAGTTATGAAAAATTCAATAAAAATCATCCAGAATAAAGAGGTCTTTAGAGGCTATTCCCAGAAAATTAAAGATATGTATTTTATTTGTCAGGTAAATATCTTTAATATACGATATTTTAATCAAAATCGCTATAGCCATTTTTTGAGAAAATCATAATTTTCGAAAAAAAAGTTTCATGTAAAGCGTAGTTTGGGGTGGGAGGATTTTTCTCAAAACCTTCGTGTCGCATCCCTGGAAGATACTGAACTTAAATACCAAGTTTGGTATTTTACCGACTTTTTGTTTTTGAGTAATCGTGTTTACACACACACGGACCTTTTTGTGAAAAGTTTTTTTTTATTATACATGGGATCCTAAAATATATTTCCGGTGAAATCTCGGTATGGAATTTTTGGGTGAAGTGCAATAGCTTCTCTATACACTAAGTACATAGAGAAAGTAAAAAAGAGTGTGTCACTTTGCAGTGGACAATTAACTATTTCTCAAAAAGGCATGAATAAAATTGCCGTTCTCCTCTACTTAAATCGTTAACAGTTTAATATTATCACGTACAATATACATAGTAGCTAGAGGAGGAACTGCATTTCATTCTAAAATTCGAAACCGAGATTTCACAGGAAATACATGATTTGAGGCTTCGGATGTATGACACAAGATAGCTTTACTTTCTCTACACATAATATGTACATTGTGTATAGAGAAGATATTTTATTACACCCAAAAATTCTATACCAAGAGTTCACCACAAATATGTTTTGAGGCCCCATAAATCCAAAAAAGCATGTGTAGAAGAATGTCCGCACGCGCGCGTGTGTGTGTACAGCATAGCTAAAAAACGACAACACCGTTAAATACCAAACTTAGTATTTAAGTTCAGTATCTTCATAGGATGCAAAACGAAGATTTTCAAGAAAATTCCTCCAACATAAACTACCCTTTACATGGAAACATTTTTGAAAATATTGTGTTTCTCAAAAATGGCTAACGATTTTGAGTAAAATATCGTAAATTAAAAATATTTACATCACAAATAAAATGTATATTTTGACATTTCTGGGAATAGTCTCTGAAAATCTTATTCTGGACCAGTTTTTCAAAATTATGCATAACGGTGAAACCGTAAGAGATAGACAAAAGCATACCACACAGATATGTAGATTTTGATAAAACCACAATTTATGTCAGATACGTTTTCTTGTAGTTTTTGTCGATTTGACATGTTTTCCAACTTAAACTACCAAACTTTTCAAAAACGGGGCCATGTAAAGCGAACTATACCTCAATTATTTGAAATAGCGATGAGATTTTAAAATATATTCTATAGCTTTAGCCTAATTTCTCTTCTACTTACAAGGAAGCAAGTAATAAGAGTATTTCTGCTAATGTTTACCAATTACCATGGTGTAGTTAAAAGAATGATATTTTGTAAGAATAGTTTGTATATGCAACAGCTAATTGGTATGCAATACATAACATTTTTATCCAAAGTGATGTTTCCTATAAGCATTTAGTTTTTATTTATTTTATCCCGACGGATTTTAATGGAGACTTGGTTATTGGGTTTTAAATGATTTATCACCAGTGACTTTTAACCCAACGACTTGATTTTACATAATTTTGTGTCCTTTTCGCTCCATTTTTATTTTCTCCATACGCACTATGTACATAGTGTATAGAGAAAGTATTGCACTCCACCAAAAAATTCGATACCGAGATTTCACCGGAAATATATGTTTTAGGGTCCCCAATATCCAAAAATAGCATTTTCACAAAAAGGTCCGTGTGTGTGTGTGTGTCCGTGTGTCTGTGAACACGATAACTCAAAAACGAAAAGTCGGTAAAATACCAAACTTGGTATTTAAGTTTAGTATCTTCCAGGGATGCGACACGAAGATTTTAAGAAAAATCCCCCCACCCCCAACTACCCTTTACATGGAACTTTTTTTGAAAATTTTGATTTTCTCAAAAATGGCTCTAACGATTTTATTAAAATTTTGGATATTAAACATATTTACCTGACAAATGAAATGTATATCCTGAATTTTCTGGGAATAGCCTCTGAAGACTGGTTTATTCTGGATGAATTTTACTAAATTTTGAATGACTGCTAAACCGTAAGAGATGGACAAAAACTTACTACACAAAAAATGTAGAGCACTTTAAAACACACAATTTATGTTATATACATTTTTTTGTGACATTCCTTATTTTTGGTTTCTGCTATGAAAAACGTATACTTTTCTCATACAGGAACTTGTCAACTCCTATCCATACAAACAAAGGAACTTCATTAACATAGCAACCAGCTTTTGACTATCACTTTAACCTACGGCTGTCCCTTATTCCGCTTCTACTTACAAGGAAGCGAGTAATAAGACTATTTCTGCTAATTTTTTCTGATTAGCATAAAGTAAATAGAAGTATAAGCTTTTTAAGAATTATTTGTTGCAGGGATATGGAGAAAGTCATGTGAATGGTACACATAATATTTTTAATGTTTTAGATTGATTCTATGGCCTTCCCACCAGTAGCTTTATTAATTATTTTTATAACTTATTTATTATTTTACGTATATGTCTTATTTTTACTTTCCTACACCTGTTATGTACATAGTGCATAGAGGTGTTGTATTCCACCCAAAAATTCGATACCGAGAATTCACCGGAAATATATGTTTTGAGGCCCCCAATCAGTTTTAGAAAAAATGTCCATGTGTGTGCCTCAGAGTGAGTGTGTGTATCTTTGGGCAGCATAGCTCAAAAACGAAAAACCCGTTAAATACCAAACTTCGTATTTAAGTTCAGTATCTGTCAGGGATGCGACATGAAGATTTTGAAGAAAATTTCTTCACCCCAAATTACCCTTTACGTGGAAAACATTTCTAAAATTTTGATTTTCTCAAAAATGGGTGTATCTATTTTGATTAAAATAATGTATATTGCAGATATTTATATTGCAAATAAAATGTATATGTTACATTTTCTGGGAATAGCCTCCAAAGACCTCTATATTCTGATTGAATTTTGCTGAATTTTGCATAACTGGTAAACCGTAAGAGATATACAAAAACATGCTGCACACACAATTTATGTTATATACAATTGTTCATGGAGTTAGCCATTTGGGAAATATTCCTTGTTATTGTTTTTTTATTGTATCATTTATATAGCCCCCTTTGACATCTAAGGTCATTTCGGGGGCTTTGCACTTGAAACAACTCGTTGTCTGTAGGTTCTTTTACGTTTGGTTTAAATCATTCTATTTTCCTCACACACACACACACACACACACACAAACTCTCACATACATACTTCCAGACTATGTTGGGCTTAGGGAATAACTCTGGCTAAAGAAAAATTCGCCGCCCCAGCCGGGAATCGAACCCGGGACCTCCGGGTTGTTATTTGTTTATTTTAAAATACAACTTTTCATTTAGGGGACTTTGTCAACTCCTAGGAATACATAGAAACGGATTTCAACCACATGGCAATCAGCTTTTAAAAGATTTGATTATCGTTTAGCTTAGTGTTGTTCCATTATTTGCCCTTTACTTATAAGAAAGCGCTGCAAATGAAGTGGGTAGAAGAGCAAGCATTTGTTACAAATATGTAGAGAAAGTCATGTGAATGTGGTAATGACCACAGTAGTTGAGCGCAACCGTCTGAATGTGGAATCTTGGTGACAAGCCAGAGGATGTTGGTTCACGAGATCCCTGAGCGCCTCTGCCGCACGTAACCCGCATTACAAGATGGTCAGATGGGTGTAGGAGCGCCAGGCTAAACCATGTCCAGAGGTACAACAAGAATGTGTGGCACGTGGTTTAGCAAGCTAATAGTAACGGAATCGCTCCATGTCTGCAACTTTGAAGGACACGATCAGGACCCTGAACTGCGTCCTCAAGGTCGTTCATCTGAGCTCCCAAGAACCGCCGTGTCCTACTGGTAACTCTACCGGAATCTGCCATACCTAGCTTCAGTTAGACCAGCCTCCTCGTCTTCATCCGATCATTAAACACTACCAGAATCTGACAAACACGCTGCTCAACAGTTGAACCACTTACCTCAATGTTTCAGTTAAAAGCTCCTCACATGTTCACGTTTGTTGCTATAGTTTTGTGAAGTGGTATGTACTTTCTCTACACGTACTATGTACATAGTGTATAGAGAAGGTATTGTATTGCACCCAAAAATTCCATACCGAGATTTCATCGGAAATATATATTTAGAATCCAAAAGAAACATTTTTAGAAAAATTGTCCGTGTGTGTGTGTCTCTTGACAGCATAGCTCAAAAACGAAAAGACCGTTAAATACCAAACTTGGTATTTAAGTTCGGTATCTTTTAAAGGTGCGGCACGAAGATTTTCAAGAAAATCCCGCCACCCCAAACTGCCCTAGGGGACCCTAAAACATACATTTCAGGTGAAATCTCGGTATCGAGTTTTTGTACGTGTAGAGAAAGGAACTATAGAAATGTAGGTCTGGGTGGCCGCGGGCTTTCTCATCCCAAGGCCGCAGATTGAAACACAGCCCACAGAAATAGTTTTTGAACGTGGTTAAAAGAGGAAGTAGGAAAAGAACTCCTGTGGGACGAAGTTGCGGCACACCAGCGATGCTGGTATGATCCTAGCAATTGATAGTCAACAGTCGAATAAGACAAAAATAAAACATTAAACGGGTTTGATTAAAAATTAACATGAAAATCAGATCTGCATATTGAATAAACCAATGAGATTTATATGAGATACCCCAGAAGAAGAAAAAGCTATAAAATATGCAGTTGTGCCAAAAAGTATTTGGAAATACAAAAATGTCCTCGCTAAAATCTAGACTGATTAGCGTCTATAAACATTTTAACTTAAATTATTCATTTTTTCTCTCCACGTGAATTCATGGTAAATGAGAACTTAAGCTGCCTGCCTTCTGTGTGTGTATTTTGGTGGCAACCAGGCATGGGGAGTCATCTGGAGTCGTTTCTGAGCAAACGTTTTTCTAATAAGATTAAGGCAATGTATAAGGAAGAATAACAATTTAATTAAGATTATATTATTGTGAAGCGACCACCACATCGCAGTTTTAATACCGCCTTATGCAATGTTCTCATGTTTGACTTGGTCATCGCTGCTGGGATACGTAAACAACGCGGAAGAGTGGTGCGACGTAACAGGATCCTTCGGAACGCGACACTTCTCGATTCTTATCCGAGCCTCGGCTACGAGTATCCTCGACACATTTCCAGAAAGTTTGTGACGTCATTTTCTAGCTTTAAAAGGAGGAAGGATTTTAGTGCAAGTTTGTTGCGAATTGTATTGCGTCGTGGTATCAGGAACATTACTCTCAGTGGTGCGCGAGCCATGGGTGGCGTGTAGCTGTAAACTGTCTCCATGTCGAAACGTCAAGTGAATTATTTGCAGTAGTGAACCAAATACTTGGGATTTGTGGTGGACGAAGGGAGATCGTTGGGGGGGGGGGTTCCTTCGGGTCCTCCGGTTTCCCCCGCCATTCCATTATCACATTTCCTATATCTATTTTGCTTGCATTTCATATCATCCTCTTCCTCACATTCATACCTGGCCGACCACTTGTTCCAGGTGGTTTTCTGTGGTTTCGTGCCGTTGGTTCCCCAACAGGTTTCTGACCCCTAGACATCCGCTTAGAATCCTAGGGACCGTCACCAATTATTGAGTCAATAAAAGCATTTGCTACAATAGATATATTAATCTTGGGATTCTATGCTTTAAGGAATCCGGTATTATGCTTTACGCTTTCCTTCGTGTACAAATTACACAACACTCGAGAAGTGACAGGAAACTCTGTTTGTAAAATATTATCAGGTATAAAAATTCGTGTCGCAAATTATATTAGCTTTCACTTATGTTAGTCACCTTCCGTGTTGTAGTGGTTACCATGTTAGCCTCTCAAATCCACGATTGCAGGATCAAATTTTGCGGAGATTGATGGACGCAAAAATCCCTAGCATGACTTCCTTCGGAAGGCAAGTAAAGCTGGTGATCCCCTGTAATGTTTATTTATAGTAAAAGAACCCCATACTTTGAAAGAAGGAGCATTCTGGGCAAAATTCCGCCATTTCTTATCCGCAAGTCCTTATTTCGTACTACAGTGCCATCTGTGGGCGGCGAGCCGATACCTTTTCGCCATGGCGCATAGCGGCGAACTCACGAACTAGAAATTCAAATCCGATCAAGAAAACATCGTAACAATGCCCTATGCTGCACCAGGAAATACAGAAAGTTAACTAACATTCCTTACATGCTCTATCAATTCTACGTGTTTAAATGGCCGAGTGGTTAGACCACTCGCCTCTCACCTAGACGGCCGGGGTTCGATTCCAAGCGATCGCATGTGAGATTTGTGGTGGACAAAGCGGCGCTGGGGTGGGTTTTCCGGCTTCCCCCGCCATCGCATTCCACCGGTGCTCCATCATCATTCACGTATCATCAGTGTCACCGCCTGCGTAGTAAAGCGGGCGTTAAACACTACAAAAAAAAAAAAAAAAAAATACCTGTTTAAATACATGTAATCGGCGGAGAGAAAGAAACAGAAAGGAAGAGAAAATTATATACACTATATTCCTTAACAACGATCCAATTTTGAGAACTTTTACACACAATCTATCGGAATATTTATGAACACTTTAAAAATTCAGGGCAAGGAAATCAGTCACTTGACATGAAAATATCAATAATACCTACACTTGTGTACAAACCCATTTTCCATCAATTAATCATCTTCCTGAATTTTAATTGACCTCGATTGATTCGCCAGCAATACATAATTAATATAACCTTCAGCAATTAGGTTCTAAAAGTAGGAAATGAGACCTAACTCGTGTATCATTGCGAAATTCAATTGTCTGCTCACTAATAATGTAATGTTTCAAAACTGCTATCTTCTCTTACATTTTCTTTATATACGTATTTTTATTTTCTCTAAACGTACAATGTACATATTGTATTGAGAAAGTACAGTATTCCAACCAAAAATTCGTTACCGAGATTTCACCGGAAATACATCTTTTGGGTCCTTCTGAATCCAAAAAAAAAGCACTTCTGGAAAAAGGCCCGTGTGTGTGTATCTTTGGTCAGCATAGCTCAAAAACGAAAAGACCGTTAAATACCAAACTTGGTGTTTACGTTTGATATCTTCCAAGGATGCGACACGAAGATTTTCAAGAAAATTCCCCACCCCAAACTACCTGTTACATGGCAACAAATTCGAAAATTTTGATTTCTTAAAATGGCTACAACGATTTTTATTAAAATTCCTTATATTTCAAGATATGCACATGCCAAATAAAATGTATATCTTGAATTTTCTGGGAATAGTCTCTGAAGACTCCTTTATTCTGGACGAATTTTACGGAATTTTGCATAACTGCTAAACCACAAGAGATAGACAAAAACTTACTACACAAAAAAAGTAGTTCACGATAAAACAAGCAATTTATGTCAATTAATTTTTTACGTGCAGTTGATCGTTTTTGAGATAATACTTGTTATTGGTTTCAGGTTTAAAAAACATACTTTTCTCGTACAGGAATTTGTGGACTGAAGTACATACAACAACCAGCTTTTGACTATCACTTTAACCTATGGTACTCCCGTATTTCGCTTCTACTTACAAGGAAGCAAGTAATAAGACTATTCCTGCTAATTTTTTCTCGATTAGCATGAAGTAAATAGAAGCATAAGATTTTTAACAATATCTTGTTACAGAGATGTAGAGCAAGTCATGTGAATGGAACACATAAGATTTTTTAGTTTCTCTACCACGTTATAATAAGTAGAAAAGGTTTTACACTCCACCCAAAAAGTCGATACCGACGTTGCTCTGGAAATACATGTTTCCATGTAAAAGGTAGTTTGGGGTGGGGGAATTTTTCTGAAAATCTTCGTGTCGCATCCTTGGAAGATATATTGAACTTAAATCTCAAGTTTGGTATTTAACAGATCTTTCGTTGTTGAATTGTGCTGTCCTAAATACACTTCCACACACAGGCTTGTGACATTTTTGGGTGGAGTGCAATATCTTCTCTACCTGCTATGTAGTAGTATTTCCTGTAGCTCCTAAGTGGAGCAAAGGGCATCGCTACGATGTTTCCATGATCAGATTTGAATTTCTAGTTGTGAGTTCGCCATTATGCGACATGATGACGAGGGATCAATTCGTTGTCCACAGATGGCACTGCAGGAAGAAATCGCGACTTGCGGACGCGAAATGATGGAACTTTTTGCCCAGGAAGTTTCTTCTCTCAAGGTATTCGTCTTTACGTGCAAATAAACATTGCACGGGAACACTGCCAGATTTGAACCTGCAATATTGGGTTTTAGAGGCTAGCATATAACCACTACCCCACGGAGGGTGACATCAACCATAGAGGGTAGAGCAATTTGTGTGAGTGTAACTCATTAGATTTTTCACACTTGAAAATGCGCTATGTTATGTAATGTAAGGGAATACAGTTTGTTTCAGATTACAAATACGTGTTTACAATATGAGTCTATTGACGTGTGTCCTATTGGCTTACACTACAGCTAGTGTGAACGAACAATTGACTGCCTTTGTACAGAAATGGAAACTCTGGTTCCCAAAGAGAAGTGGGCAGTCAATACATTTCGGCCGGAAGTACGTCACTCAGGTATTTGACGTCACGCCCCTCATTCAGAAACGATGTCTGGCGCCGAACCAAAATCTCGCCCGAGTTGGGACGGAGCTCGGAGAACATCGATCTGCAGGCAGGCAACAGCCAAAATGTTGCGCCCTTTGTCATGTGGGGAAAAAATCTGATGTGTTCCATTCACATGGCTTTCTCTACATCTCTGCAACAAATTATTGTTCTATTTACTTCATGCTAATCGAGAAAAAATTATTACTTGCTTCCTTGTAAGTAGAAGCGAAATAAGGGAGTACTATAGGTTAAAGTGACAGTCAAAAGCTGGTTGCTATGTGATTGAACTTTCTTTGTTTGTATGGACAGGAGTTGACAACTTCCTGTATGGGAAAAGTAAACGTTTTTTAAAGGTGAAATCAAAAACAAGGAATAACTTTAAAAAACGATCAGCTCCACGAAAAAAATGTATATAACATAAATTGTGTATTTTAATGTGCTCTACACTTTTTGCGTGGTAAGTATTTGTCTATCTCTTACGGTTTAACAGTTATGGAAAATTACGTAGAATTCGTCCAGAATAAAGTATTCTTCAAAGGCTGTTCCCAGAGAATTCAATATATGCGTTTTAGTTATCAAGTAAATATCTTTAATATATGATATTTTAATCAAAATTTTCGAAAAAAGTTCCAGGTAAAGGGTAGTTGTGGGTGGGGGGATTTTCTTGAAAATCTTCTTGTCGCATCCTTGCAAGATACCAAACTTAAACACCAAGTTTAATATTTAACGGTCTTTTCGTTTTTGGGCTATGCTGCACACACGGGCATTTTTCTAAAAATGATTTTTTTTGGAATCAGGGTGTCTCAAAACATGTATTTCCAATGAAAATGAGTATGGAATTTTTGGGTGCATTACAATACCTTCTCTATGTACATAGCACGTATAGAGAAAGTAATTGTTCTCAGCTGAAGTGCGCTACATTTTAGCAGGCTCTCAGCTCTTTCCTTACATGGTGCTTTGATAACGTTTCCCATGTCTGTTTGCGGGCCTCGGTCTTCATCCAGTTTAATGTGTTCTGTATACTAACCTACTATTCGGGAGAGTAACTAATACATTTCTCCTGAAATGTAGAATATGAATTGGTTTGCGTGGGAAGCAAAACTTGCTCACTCTGTGTGACGTAAATGTTGCTATGGCAATGTTCTGCTGCGGGAGCAGTAAACTGCTATCGAACTATGTCGAGCAATAAAACACGGTGGAACGCTGCTATGAAATAGATGTGCTAGTTGCTCACTTCTATAAGGATCAGTACAAGCAACATTTAGCACAGCATTGTAAATAACAACGTTAAGGGGAGAGTAAAGTCTGATGGCTTTATCCCCTTTTCAGCAATAAACTTCTTACAAAAGCTTATTCACCTTGAGATGAACATTAACTGAAATAGTCTTATTACTTCCTTGTAGTACCTGCTAAGATAATTTTGACTAAATCATATTTCATTTAATGGTGCGCCAATCTCAGCAATCTATAATTGTGGAAAGATGTCGAAATGCTGACATAGCTGTGCCCTCCTAAAGTAATGCTGATATAAACATGTTTTTTTTACTTTCTCTACACGTACTATGTACATAGTGTATAGAGAAAGAATTGTATTCCACCCAAAAATTCGATACCGAAATTTCACCGGAAAATGGAAATGGCGTGTTATTTAACTGCTATGGTTCTCAGCGTCCCATTCTAAATTGGGCGTGAAAGACCGCTTAAGTTTTGCTCAGAGGTCTCTATCATGCTTGAGGTTCTTTTACGTGCCGTAAATCTACGACACGGGACCCACGGCTGTACTTCCCATGCTAAGGATTTTTACGCCCGAAAAAATCCATCGTCCTCCGCCGGTTTGAACCCGCGACCTTGGGTATATGAAGTTAGCATGGTAACCATTACACCACGGAGGGCGACGATTTCACCGGAAACACATGTTTTAGGACCCCCTGAATAAAAAAAAAGAAGCATTTTCAGAAAAAGGTCAGCGTTTATGTGTGTGTGTGTCAAAAACGAAAAGACGTTAAATACCAAACTTGGTATTTAAGTTTGGTATCTTGCAAGGATGCGACACGAAGATTTCAAGAAAATCTCGCAACCCCCAACTACCCTTTACATTGATATTTTTTCGAAACTTTTGATTTTCTCAAAACTGGCTCTTAACGATTTTGATTAAACATCGTATATTAAAGATATTTACCTGACACATAAAATGTATATCTTCAATTTTCTGGGAAAAGCCTCTGAAGACTACTTTATTCTGGATCAATTTTACGGATTTTTGGATAACTGCTAAACCGTAAGAGATGGACAAAAACTTACCAAAAATGTAGAACACGTTAAAACATACAATTTATGTTATATGCATTTTTTTTCGTGAAGTTGATCTTTATTGAGATATTCCTTGTTTTTGGTTTCAGCTTTGAAAAACATAATTTTCTCATACAGGAATTTGTTAACTCCTATTCATACAAACAAAGGAACTTCAGTCATACAGCAACTAGCTTTTGACTATCACTTTAACCTATTGTAGTCCCTTATTTCGCTTCTACTTACGAGGAAGCAAATAATAAGACTATTTCTGCCAGTTTTTTCTCGATTAGCATGAAGTAAATAGTATAGAAGTATAAGCTTTTTAACAGTAATTTGTTACAGAGATGCAGAGAAAGTCATGTGAATGGAAGACGTCAGATTTTTGTTGACAAGTTTCGCCTTTTTGTCTCCCTTAATACATCTTAATTGGGTGCTTAATTTTATGCATTTACGCAACTTATATGAAAGAAGATGTGATTTAGTAACCTGAAAATGTTGTGCTTGTTTCTGTGTTTATTTTAGTGTTTTAAAGCGGTAGATATATGTTATCTAACCGTATTAATTCTAGTCTCACTAATGAGCTCGTCGCAGAAAGGTTGTTCTATTTGCTCAACAAATGACAGCTTGTATATTAACGATGAAAATTTAAAATTTAAATGAGGCCGTTGTTGGCAGACGCTGTTTGTACACGCTTTTAGCGCTAGTCGGCCTTCACTAAAATTAGTAATACTGTTACATAATGGCCAACATTCACGTGCGAATGTTCACCTTCATCAACGCGGACGTTGGTTTCCTTGGGACAGCAACAAAAGATCACCTATTAGTCACTTCTTGTAATAATATATATTTTCTTCTTGTTACTTTCTCTAGCCCCGTATGTACAATTTACATGGGAATAGAGAAGTATTGTATTCCACACAAAAATTCGATACCGAGATTTCACCGCAAATATGTTTTAGGGTCCCCTGTATCCAAAAAAAAGCATTTTCACAAAAAGGTCCGTGTGTGTGTCTGTGAACACGATAACTCAAAAACGAAAAGACGGTAAAGCACCAAACTTGGTATTTAAGTTTGGTATCTTCCAGGGATGCGACACAAAGATTTTGAGAAAAATCCCCCCACCCCAAACTACCCTTTATATGGAACTTTTTTCGAAAATTTTTATTTTCTAAAAAATGAGTAATGATTTTGATTAAAATATCGTATATTAAAGATATTTAGCTGACAAATAATATGTATATCTTGAATTTTCTGGGAATAGCTTCTAAAGACCTGTTTATTCTGGATGAATTTTGCTTAATTTGGCATAACTAGTAAACCGTAAGAGATAGACAAAAACTTACTATACAAAAAATGTAGGTATTGTTAAAATACACAAGTTGTGTCATATACATTTTTCCCGTGGAGCTTACAGTTGTCGAGGTATTCATTGTTATTAGTTTCAGTTGTGAAGTACTTACACTTTTCTCAGACGGGAGTATGCGGTTTTCTTTTGTTCTACTCCTGGGCAAGAAAAGAAGGGATTTGTAATGGCAATCGCATAACTACAGCTTTTAAAACATTTGTCTATGGCTTTAGCCTAGTGTATTCCCTTATTTTTTCCTACTTATAAGTAACTAAGTAATATGAACATTGTGCTAATGAGTACCTCGATTAACAAGATGCAGAAAGAAGAAGAATCTTATGTAAGAAGTTTGTAGAACAGCTAGAGAAAGTCATGTGAGTGTAACACAAGATTTTTTGCCTTCTATACAGCTTACACAAGTTACAGCAAAGGTTGCATCCAGTGCAAATATTCGATATAGCAATTTTTTAGTAAATAGAATGCCATCCAGAAAGTAACTAATGATTTGGCATACGTAAATAATAACGAAATATGAGCTCAAAATTTTATTTACAAAGTTACAGTATCTTACTGTATTTCTCAACCTAATCTCCATTATGTAAAGATATTTATTGTCACGAGGTACAAGTTTTCCAATGCCGATTTATACTTATCTCCCGCCCAAGATCTTATTCGTTTTTTTGAATGCATAAAATATTCTGCCAATTGAAATTTAAGGCAGTAACGCAAGTGCATGTGATAAATTAATAATGCAATGCACGAATCATTATTAGTATACGATGGTCCCACCTCTTGGCGTAACTTCTATACGTGGGCACTTTTGTTATTTCGTCATTAGAGCCGCTTTGTAGTTACATACTGGTCTGATATAAACATTAGGGCCCTAAGTCGCAAAGCGTAGTCCAACGTGGAGGGCCCTAAGTCGCAAAGCGTAGTCCAACGTGGAGGGCCCTAAGTCGCAAAGCGTAGTCCAACGTGGAGGGCCCTAAGTCGCAAAGCGTAGCCCAACGTGGAGGGTCCTAAGTCGCAAAGCGTAGCCCAACGTGGGGGGCCGGCCCTAAGTCGCAAAGCGTAGCCCAACGTGGAGGGCCCTAAGTCGCAAAGCGTAGTCCAACGTGGAGGGCCCTAAGTCGCAAAGCGTAGCCCAACGTGGAGGGCCCTAAGCCGCAAAGCGTAGCCCAACGTGGAGGGCCCTAAGCCGCAAAGCGTAGCCCAACGTGGAGGGCCGGCCCTAAGTCGCAAAGCGTAGCCCAACGTGGAGGGCCCTAAGTCGCAAAGCGTAGCCCAACGTGGAGGGCCCTAAGTCGCAAAGCGTAGCCCAATGTGGAGGGTCCTAAGCTGCAAAGCGTAGCCCAACGTAGAGGGCCTTAAGTCGCAAAGCGTAGCCCAACGTGGAGGGTCCTAAGTCACAAAGCGTAGCCCAACGTGGAGGGTCCTAAGCTGCAAAGCGTAGCCCAACGTGGAGGGCCCTAAGTCGCAAAGCGTAGCCCAACGTGGAGGGCCCTAAGTCGCAAAGCGTAGCCCAACGTGGAGGGTCCTAAGTCGCAAAGCGTAGCCCAACGTGGAGGGCCCTAAGTCGCAAAGCGTAGCCCAACGTGGAGGGCCCTAAGTCGCAAAGCGTAGCCCAACGTGGAGGGCCCTAAGTCGCAAAGCGTAGCCCAACGTGGAGGGTCCTAAGTCGCAAAGCGTAGCCCAACGTGGAGGGCCCTAAGTCGCAAAGCGTAGCCCAACGTGGAGGGCCCTAAGTCGCAAAGCGTAGCCCAACGTGGAGGGCCCTAAGTCGCAAAGCGTAGCCCAACGTGGAGGGCCCTAAGTCGCAAAGCGTAGTCCAACGTAGAGGGCCCATAAGTCGCAAAGCGTAGCCCAACGTGGAGGGCCCTAAGTCGCAAAGCGTAGCCCAACGTGGAGGGCCCTAAGTCGCAAAGCGTAGCCCAACGTGGAGGGCCCTAAGTCGCAAAGCGTAGCCCAACGTGGAGGGCCTTAAGTCGCAAAGCGTAGCCCAACGTGGAGGGTCCTAAGTCACAAAGCGTAGCCCAACGTGGAGGGTCCTAAGCTGCAAAGCGTAGCCCAACGTGGAGGGCCCTAAGTCGCAAAGCGTAGCCCAACGTGGAGGGCCCTAAGTCGCAAAGCGTAGCCCAACGTGGAGGGTCCTAAGTCGCAAAGCGTAGCTCAACGTGGAGGACCCTAAGTCGCAAAGCGTAGCCCAACGTGGAGGGCCCTAAGTCGCAAAGCGTAGCCCAACGTGGAGAGCCCTAAGTCGCAAAGCGTAGCCCAACGTGGAGAGCCCTAAGTCGCAAAGCGTAGCCCAACGTGGAGAGCCCTAAGTCGCAAAGCGTAGCCCAACGTGGAGGGCCCTAAACTGCAAAGCGTAGCCGAGGGATCTGTGAAGCTAAAACCCCATCATCCCAAGAAGAAGTCAAAATTTCGGCAATCTGGCAATTTTCACGTCGAATAACTTAATGTTTTCAACACTTTCAAGTATGGCTCGCCAGTAAAAGTCTTAAGACCGTTTGTGTGTGTGCGCGCGCGCATGTCCGTACGTGTGGTGGAACCATCGTGTAGAACCCACGGATCTTCAGTGAGGAAATGGCGCATCATTTCAAGTAATCAAGAAAGAACCTTTCTGCACGAAAAAGACCGGCATGAAAGTTGATCAATTGCTATGGAAGAGTTGAAAGCAAACGTTGATAACAGAATTAAGAAAAACCGGTGTTTCACTTTGGACACCGTATATGACTTTTTGGATGTTAAAAATTTCCCAACCGATGAAGACCTCAAAGTGGCAATAACTTTTCCTCAAATCTTAAGCAATGGAAGAATACAACATCTGCATTGAAAAATTGGTACCACGTGACAATAATACCTTTATAGCAATGATGGTTACATAGAGTAAGATAAGTACTGCAATTTTGTAAATAAAGTGTTCATTTCTTTCGTTATGTCACTTTCTGGATGACAAAAACTACCTTTTAACTTCAACAAACTGATCACAATGAGAATCTGCTCACAAAATATCTGTTATTGTTCAATACTTTCGTAACAATTCTGCCGTCTAGGTCCTTTCGCTGTTTTTGGCGGCACCTAATCCTCGCTACGAATTTCCCGTTGAAACTCAGCTGTTGCATGCAATGCATTCCCAGTGAATACTGAACTCTGGGCAGGTCTTCGTTCCCTTTTTTATACCTCTCGGTCACGTAGCTGGAAATTTATAACAGTAGCACGTCCCAACCGCCGAAGGTATCACTAACTCACTACGGTATAACAATGCCACGCTTCGACGTCAAAGGACGTTCCGACAACACACGTTTTCATTCTCACAGGAGTAACAACCTCAGCTAAAATGTCAAAAGAACATGCACACATGTGTGCACTAACTATGAATGCCAACAATCAGCTATTAATTACGAACCAAATGTTTAGGTATGTTCGGCAATTACGGTCAGAGGGCGTAGTGACAATACTATAATGACCCTAAACCGAAAAAGTCGCTTAGTTATAGGTCTGCGAGCGAGTGTGCATTTCTGTGAACAGCGCCACAGAAAATACGAATACCAAAACATATTACGCACTTTTTAACCCCCTCTTTCCCCAAAGTTGCCTTTCCTGCTAGCATCTAAACCAAAGATTACAGGTTCAAACCCGGTGGAAGGTGATGGATATTTTTGGAGCGCAAAAATCCTTAGCATGGCTACCTATGGAAGGGAAGTAAACACAGTGGTCCCGTGTAATGTACATTTGCACGTAAAAGAACGCCATACCTTGAAAGAAGAAGGTTTATGTGCAAAATTCCGACATTTCGCGTCCGCAAGTCGTGATTTCGTGCTATAGTGCCATCTGTAGTTGACGTGCCAATCCCTCGCCACCATGGCGCATAGCGCCCAATTCACCAACCACAAGTTCAAATCCTGATCAAGGAAACGTGCCGTATGCTCCACTTAGGAGCTGCATGAAATTAACTAGTGTTAAACTTTAAACCCATTTTTCTCGGTTCAATTTGTTGTTGTTGTCCCATATTCAAAACAATCCTCTCCCACAAAAATAAAATTAGAACTCTCAACATTTCCCCACCAAATCACTGCAGAATGTGTGTAATAAAATGTCTGTTTAGACTTTTGATATTTGTCACAGATAAGTTTAAAAATATAATTAGAATATTTATGCGATTTTTTGCATTTTTTTTTCCAATTTGTGATCTAAAATAACTTACTTTCTCTACATGTACCATGTACATTGTGTATAGAGAAGGTATTGTATTGCACCCAAAAATTCGATACCGAGATTTCACCAGAAATACATGTTTTGGGTCTCCCTGAATCTTAAAAAAGCATTTTTGGAAAAAGGTCTGTGTGTGTGTGTGTGTGTGTGTGTGTGTGTGTGTGTGTGTTGACAGCATAGCTCAAAAACAAAAGACTGAAGAAAACCAAACTTGAAGATTTTCAAGAAAATCTCCCCACCCCAACTACCCTTTACATGGAACTTTTTACGAAAACTTTAATTTTCTCAAAAATGGCTCTAACTGTTTTAATTACAATATCGTATATTAAAGATATTTACCTGAAAAATAAAATTTTTATCTTGACTTTTCTGGGAATAGTCTCTGAAGGCTACTTTATTCTGGATGAATTTTACGGAATTTCTCGTAATTGCTAAACCGTAAGAGATAGACAAAAACTTTAAAAAAACAAACAAAAAAAAAACGAAGAGCATGTTAAAACACACAATTTATGTTGTATACATTTTTTTTCGTGGAGTTGATCGTTTTTGGGATATTCCTTGTTTTTAGTTTCAGCTTTGAAAAACATACAGGAATTTGTCAACTCCTGTCCATACAAACAAAAGAACTTCAGTCTCATAGCAACCAGCTTTTGGCTATCACTTTAACCTATGGTACTCCCTTATTTCACTTCTACTTACAAGGAAGCAAGTAATAAGACTATTTCTGCTAATTTTTCTCAATTAGCATAAAGTAGATGGAAGCTTAGGCTTTTTAACAATAATTTGTTACAGAGATGTAGAGAAAGTCATGTGAATGGAACACATCAGATTTTTTAAATACTATTCACTTAAAGAAATTTTCAAACGTACAATTTCTTACAAAGGGACTAAGAAATGTAATTTTAAAACATAGGTCAGTATGTGTAGAAAAAGATGGATTTTTATTTTAGCTAATTCGAATTAATATATCCAGAATGAAAAGTCATATTTGGTATGAGTAATTTTTTTGTTACCAGCAATGTCTGTGCAAAAAATTGCAGCTCTAGCTTTAATGATTTAGACAAATCACTTTAAGCACTTCGCCGTAGGTACCCTTGAATACCAACTTAGGTATTTAACCGATTTTTGGTTTTTGAGTTACACTGTTTACACATCAAAACATTACTTTTTTGAGTTCAGAGGACCTCAAAACAAATTTAGTTATTTGCTAGGTATACGTAGTAGAGGACGTAAAAATAGTAAACCGGCTACTAATGGAAAAATCTGATGTGTTCCATTCACATGACTTTCTCTACATCTAAATTATTGTTAAAAAGCTTAATCTTCTATTAAATCGATAGTCAAATGTTTTAAAAGCTGGTTACTATGTGACTGAAGTTCCTTTGTTTGTATGTACAGGAGTTGACAAATTCCTATGTGAGAAAAGTATAAGTTTTTTAAAGCTGAAGCCAATAACAAGGAATATCTCAAAAACGATCAGTTCCTCGAAAAAAATATATATAACATAAATTGTGTGTTTTAACGAAATCTACACTTTTTCTTAATACATTTTTGCCTATCTCTTACGGTTTATGAGTTCTACAAAATTCCGCAAAATTCATCGAGAATAAGCAGCTCTTCAGAGGCTATTTCCAGAAAATTGTATATATACATTTGATTTGTAATTAAAATGTCTTAAATATAATAGATTTTAATCAAAATCGTTAGAGCCATTTTTTAGAAAATCAATATATTCTAACTTTTTTCTATGTAAAGGGTAGTTGGGGGTATGGGGATTTTCTTGAAAATCTTCATGTCGCATCCTTCGAAGGTACCGAACTTAAATTCTAAGTTTGATATCTTTTCGTTTTTGAACTATGCTGCCCACAGACAGACAGACACACACACACACACACACACACACACACACACACACACACACACACAGATTGACAGACACACACGGACCTTTTTCTAAAAAGGAGTTTTTTGGGTTCAGGGAGTCTCGAAACGTGCATTTCGAGTGAAATCTCGGTATCGAATTTTTGGGTGGAATGCAATACCTTCTTTATACACTATATACATAGTGAGTGTAGAGAAAGTAATAAAAATATTTGGTGGACAAATGCGAATTTCTCAAGTATATAGGTACTCCCGGTGAAATCTCAACTGGCGTCTCAAGTCTTGCGCGGGTCCAAGAATAGCTTGGCATTCCTTCACATCACGTGTCTAAACGCTGTTGCATTCCTGCTCCTTGCTGGAAATACGCTGCTGGAACAGTCCACCTTAGGCAGTCGTGCTCAACGCTATCGCGGGGATGAATATCTCCAATGACGTTTTCACTTCTCATGTTTTACACCAGTATTGACTTTATAGCAAGCAATGTACATGGCCCTCCGTGTTTTTATAGTGTTGAACGCCCGCTTTTACTACAAGTGATGATACACGGAATGGAGCACCAGTGGAATGTGATAACGGAAAAAAAGAGTTTTATTTATGGACGTCCTTTAATTACTGTCGTTCAGCGTCTCATTCTATATTGGGTGTGAAAGACCGCTTAATTTTGCTCAGATGCCTCTTTTTTCCTTTTACGTGTCGTAAATCTACCACATGGGACGGGTGTACTTCCCTTCCGAAGGATTTTTACTCCCGAAAGAATCCATTGTCCTCCGCCGGGTTTGAATCCGCGACTTTGGGTGTATGAAGTTAGCATGCTAACCATTACACCACGGAGGACGACTGTGATAGCGGAGGAAACCTGAGAACCCTCTCTACGCCTTGGGATCGAACCCGAACCGTCTAGGTGAGACCATCTAACCACTCGTCCACGGCACGGTCTAACCCCGTGGTGTAGTGGTTACCATGCTAGCCTCCAAACTCAGGATTGCAGGTTCAAACCTCGTGGAGGGTGATGGATGTTTTCGAAAATCCTTAGAATGACTTCCTTCGGAATAGAAGTAAAACCACTGTTCCGTGTAATGTTTATTTGCACATAAAAGAAGAAAGAAGAATGTTCCTGGGTAAAATTCCATCATTTCGCGTGCGCAAGTCGTGATTCTGTCTTACAATGCCATCTGTAGGCGACGAGCTGATCTATCGTCATTATGGCGTATAGCGGCGAGCTCACGAACTAGATATTCAAATCCAATCAAGGAACCATCGTGACGATGTTCTATGCTTCATATAATATCTATAGGAAATACTTTCTTAGGATGGCTTCCTTCGGAAGAGAAGTAAAGCGGTTGGTCCCGTGTTGTAGATCTACGGCATGTAAATGAACCTCATAATTGTGAAACATGCCTCTGAGCAAAATTAATTGGTCTTTCACGCCCAACATACGCTGAGAACCGTAGCAGTTAAAGAGCGTCCATAAATAAAAGTCCATTTACATTAATTGCAGGAAATACTAACTGTAATCCAAGATTCTAAAAGTTCCTAAAAGCGTTTCTTTTCTCTCTAATATTTACGAAAGCAAAGGATATTTTATTTTTAGGTGTTGGTTATGTCCATGACAACACTTCATTTAAATTTTCATGCAAATAATATTGTTGTCTTTGCTTGGCAACTAGCTTTTGTTGTGTATGCATGGTCGTATATTGCATTTCATAATGTCGGCAATGGAGCACGTTGAAGCATAAGGTTCTGTGTTTTGTTATTTCCCTCAGAGACATTGAGAATGATGGAAGAAGCTTATGGTATAGCAGCGATGAAAAAAGCTCAGATGTATGAATGGCATAAACGTTTCAGTCAAGATTTTCGAACGCTGAAGAAAATACTGTACATGCGACAAGAGCACTCGAAAAATGACTTCCAGTCTCTTTAGATGCTGTGTCACTGCGGAAGGGAACTATTTTGAAGGAGATTTGTAAATCGTCTTATGATAACTTGTTTCTGTGTTATTTACAAATCCCAGGAACTTTTTGCATATAGTGTGTATATTGACCTTGTATATTGGCCTGGCCTTCCTCTATCCGGAGCCGTGGCTGAATGGTTGGACCTCTCGCCAGGGTGGCCCGGATTCGAACCCAGGGAACCGCTCCTTTTTTTTTTTTTTTTTTTGTGGCATAACGTCCTTTAACCTGGTTGCTCATATCGGAACACCCCGAAAAACCCAGAAATTCGATACCGAGATTTCACGGGAAATACATATTCTGGGTCTTCCCCCCCAAAAAAAAAAATCGAAAAAGGAGCGTATGCCTGTGTGTGAGTGTGGACAGCATAGCTCAAAACTAAAAGATCGTTAAATACCAAACTTGGTATTTAAGTTTGGTATCTTCCAAGGATGCGACACAAAGATTTTCAAGAAAATCCCCCACTCCAAACTACCCTTTACATGGAAAAAAATTCGAAAATTTTGATTTTCTCAAAAATGGCTCTAACAATTTTGATTAAAATCTCTTATATTTAAGATATTTACAAGCCAAATAAATAGTTTATCTTGAATTTTCTGACCTTTTTTTTTTCTAGATGATTTATATTGAATTTTGCATAACTGGTAAACCGTAAGAGATCACAAAAACTTACTATACAAAATATATAGATCACGATAAAACACACAGTTTGTGTCATTTTTTGGTGGAGTTGATCATTTTTAGATATTTCTTGTTATTGGTTTCAGCTTTAAAAACAATTTTTTATACGGGAATTTGTCAACTCCTGTCCATACAAACAAAGGAACTTCAGTCAACTAGCAACCGGCTTTTGACTATCACTTTAACCTATGGTACTTCCTTATTCCCCTTCTATTTACAAGGAAGCAAGTAATAAGACTATTTCTGCTAATCTTTCCCAATTAGCATGAAGTAAATAGAAGCATAAGCTTTTTGTTGCAGAGATGTGGAGAAAGTCATGTGAATGGAACACATCAGATCTGGTCTGGTTACCATGCATAGGAATGATTTACATGATATAACAATTCCATTACTAACAAGCGACCGTGGAGAGAAGGGTGATTATGAGATGGGAGCATAGAGACGTGAAATGAAGGAAAAGTGAGAGAGACTGGGAGAGGGTGCCAGACGCAATAATAATAAGCGAAGCTAGGTTCAAGTAATCAAATAGAAGTGCATTTGACTCTCTGTAGCTACCACTTACCTTAGTAAGCAGAGGAACCGCATTCCATTAACAATTAGATCCCGGGATTTCATTAAAAATTCACGTTTTGAACACCCGAAAGTAATTTTTAGAAAAAGGTGTGTGTGCGTATTCATGTTTTGTGTTGTGTGTTTGTGCGCGCACATCCGCGTACTTCTGAACGGTAACTTAAGAACGAAAAGTTGATCAAATATCAAACTTGGCATTTAAATTCAGTCTTTTCCACATGTGCAACAGTGATTTTCAATAACAGCATGCTACCCCACAGTACCTTTTACATGAAACATTTATTATTATTATTATTATTATTATTATTATTATTATTATTATTATTATTAACATATATTTCCGGTGAAATCTCGACGTCGAGTTTTTTTAATGGAATACACAGATTGTACATCGGGTCAGAGAAAATTAAAAACGGAATGTAATGAAAGTTTATCTAGATTAAGAAGAATTATAGAGAAGAAAGCGATGAAAATGCAACACACAGGATTTTTGACGCAGACTTATCTGAACTGGGTGTGCTGGAGTGCTGTGGAAGACCAGACAGGCGTCTCACCTTGAGAAGGTCAGCAAGTATTGTCGCACACCCATTTCGCGAATGTTTGTAACCTACGGCAACATGTTCTGCCTTCAAGAAAGTAACCGTTTATTTCCTTCTAATAACTACTTACCGAGCATGCACAGCGAACCGAAGATGGCCTCGAGAAACTTGCAGTTGCCTTCTAGTCAAATGCACACATGACGAAACATACCCACAATATTGCTTGTAATTATTCCTAATGCTAGAGCAACAAACGCCTGTCTCACAATGTGAGTAGCGACCTCTTCAAAAGTTGTTTCAGCACAAGAAATGCTTCGGCAGTAATGACTGAATGGAATGATTTACTTTCGTACGGGAGATTTGAACACCTACATAAAAAATCTGATGTGCTCCATTCACGTGACTTTCTCTACATCTTTGTAACAAATTATTGTTAAAGAGCTTATTCTTCTATTTACTTCATGCTAATCAAGAAAAAATTAGCAGAAACAGTCTCATTACTTGCTTCCTTTTAAGTAGAAGCAAAATAAGTGAGTACAATAGGTTAAAGTGATAGTCAAAAGCTGGTTGCTATGTGACTGAACTTCCTTTGTATGGACAGAAGTTGACAAATTCCTATATGAGAAAAGTAAAAGTTTTTTCAAAGCTGAAACTAAAAACAAGCAATATCTCAGAAACCACCAACTCCACGAAAAAAAATGATTATAACATAAATTCTGTGTTTAATATGCTCTACATTTTTTGTGTGGTAAGTTTTTGTCTATCTTTTACGGTTTAGCAGTTATGTAAAATTCCATCAAATTCATCCAGAATAAAAGTCTTCAGAGGCTATTCACAGAAAATTGAAGATATACATTTTATTTGTGAGGTAAATATCTTTAATATACGATATTTTAACCAAAATCGTTAGAGCCATTTTTGTGAAAAACAAAATTGTCGAAAAAGGTTCCATGTAAAGGGTAGTTGGGGGTGAGGGATTTTCTTGAAAATCTTCGTGTCGAATCCTTGCAAGATACCAAACTTAAATACCAAGTTTGGTATTTAACGGTCTTTTCGTTTAAGCTATGCTGTCCACACACACACGCACACACCCGGACCTTTTTCTTGTCTTTGGTTTCAGCTTTAAAAAACTTATATTTTTCTCATACAGGAATTTGTCAACTTCTGTCCATACAAACAAAGGAACATCAGTCACATAGCAACCAGCTTTTGACTATCACTTTAACCTATGGTACTGCCTTATTTCGCTTCTACTTACAAAGAAGCATGTAATAAGACTGTTTCTGCTAATTTTTTCTCGATTAGCATGAAGTAAATAGAAGCGTTAGCTTTTTAACAATAATTTGTTGCAGAGATGTAGAGAAAGTTATGCGAATGGAACACATCAGATTTTTTTTTTTTACTATAGTATAATACTTTAGTAAAAAATTTTTATCGATTTATCTTACAATTCAGTACGTGTAGAGAAAGTAAAAATAACCGAAAAAATGTTTACGAATCAAAAAGAGAGATTTTGTTTTCTAACTAAATGATATTTAAAGCTTTATGACGTTTGGATAAGTAAATGTTTAAATTTGTTGACTTTTTGAGTTTATATACCTCTGTGTATACCAGTTTCACTGTCTATACATTTTCGCGTTAGTGACCGTACTAAGAATGCAACTTGTTTTTGTAAAACGTTTCAGAAATGCTCATTCTTTATCGGATAGTTTTTAAGTATTAAATTCCAGTGTCATCGCCTGCGCCAAGATTCGACAGAGAAAGAATGCAATTTATTTTACAAACTTATGAAATTACTCACGACAGATGTCGCCACTGGTGAATTGCCAAGCATCATAGATCGACAGAAAAGGAGCGAAAGATAGCACAGGAAAACAGCTGTTGGTGTTATGCGATGACGTGGATTACACCTCCCTGAACCCCCCACGACAAAGTCTGTCATCCCTAACGAGAGTTACTTTTATTGAAATGGTTAACAACCACACAGAATTGACTTCAAGCACACAGTTCTCACATTATATTCAGTAGGACAAAGTGATGCTCCCGCTCCATAGTTCCATCACCAACGTTAAACCGCCCGAGTGCACTGCGGAGCTCATTTTGAGACATCCGCTGAAATAAAACGGAGCTGTATTTATGACTCTTTAACTGCTGTGGTTCTCAGCGTCCCATTCTATACTGGGCAGACCGCTTAATTTTGCTCAGAGATCTCTTTATTAGGCCTGAGGTTTTTTTACGTGCCGTAAATCTACGACACGGGACCAACGGCTTTACTTCCCTAACGAAGGAAGTCATTCTAAGGATTTTTACGCCCGAAAGAATCCTACGTCCTCCTCCGGGTTTGAATCCACTTACGGGACCAACGGCATTACTTCCCTTCCGAAGGAAGCCATGCTAAGGATTTTACGCCCGAAAAAATCCATTATCCTCTTTCGAGTTTGAACCCGCGACCTTGGTTATATGAGGCTATCATGATAACCAAGTTTAGTATTTAACGGCCTTTTCGTTTTTGAGCTATGCTGTCCACAGACACAACCGGACCTTTTTCCAAAAATGCTTTTTTTTTATTCGGTAGGCCCCAAAACATGTATTTCCGGTGAAATCTCGGTATTGAATTTTTGGGTGCATTACAATACCTTCTCTGTACACTATGTACATAGTACGTGTAGAGAAAGTAATAATAGAAAAAAAATCAATAAAGAGGCGTTGGTGAACTAGACCATGGCTGTAACGTAGGAATGCAGACCAAGGAAGAGGTGTACTACATATGCTGCAAAATGAACTCGTTTCTAAATTAACTTCCTTAGAATGGACGAAAATTTGTTTGGAAAGTTGCTGTCCTTAGTTGAGGCAAAAATCACTCGCCAAGACACAAATATGAAGCAGTCCGTATCAGCAAATCGAAGGTGACGTTTTTATATTTTGTCGGGAAAAGAGGTTGGGTACAAATGGATCCGATATAATACATCCGATATACATTTATAAATACCCTAATCATTATTTCATAAATCTCTGCCACACAAAAAATGTGTATTTCAACAATAGCCCAGCTACTATAACCTTATTATTTAGGACAAAGTCTACAAGATACAGCAAAGTTCCACACAAACATTCACGTTGGCGGGAAGGAAGACCAAGCGCTAGCTGCCATATTATTACGTCATTACCACCAGGTTACTCATTGCTTCACGTTTGGACCAAAAATTAGAAACCGCTGTATCAAACTGGAATTTGACCCAAAAATAGGACGGAAATTGTATACAATGAAATTATCCGATGTCCTACTGTCCAATTTGTAGTTTGAAGAGTATTGTACTAAAATATTTGACCGTGGAACATCGGCTTAAGGCTGAGAATGTATTCTGATTCTGATTAGAATGAATCTTTTTTTTTTTTTTTATCACACCCACGTGCAACTGTTTTTCTAAGTTTATCACAGCCACGTGCATTTGTTTTCTCTCTGAACTAATGTTCGTCTCATAATAACAGTATCAGTGTGCAATGATATTCACGTACATAATGGCGGAAGTTCCAAAGTGGGGAAAGATCTATCGCTGAAATAGACATATTAATTGAAAACTCAAAGCCGCAGAATGGTAAAAACAACAGATAGAGTGTGTGGAACCACTTCAACGATTTCTGTAAGCAACGAGGCCATGATTTATGATATTGGACATCAAGTTGCAGTGTTTCGGTGCAAATATACGTCAAGACAAATGAGATTTTAGGAATATTATTATTCGTGTCCAGATAGGCTAAGCATTTCATTGTTATTTTATTCACGAAATAGTCTATTATCAAGCTACAACTTTTCTCTAGTTAAAAGTTTCAGAGAAGGCTTTTCTCAGAGCCGCGCCTGCTCATGAAAGAAAATGTCATGTACAGGTGCAGCAGATGAAGTGAGGGGAGACCGCCCACTCAAAGTTCGGTTGTTTGTGTCTCGACTGAAACCTAACCACGTCTAAACAGTTATTGCCGTATGCGGGCGCCATTTGGTGTTCTCGCCTACACGCGTAAAACTCGATCGTGCAGAAGGAATCTCGTGCTTCACTGACCGCCGCATCTTACAACTTTATATCGATTCTTCATACTTATTTTCTTTACTGCTCGTATAAATAGCAAGCAGAGGACGAACTGAATTCCAACCAAAAAATCAATACAAAGATTTCGACGGAAATTCACTTTTTAAGGTCCCTGAATACGGTAGAGCCCCGGTAAAAATGGAAATGGAGTTTTATTTCTGGACGCTCTTTAACTGCTGTGGTTCTCAGCATCCGATTCTATACTGGGCGTGAAATACCGCTTAATTTTGCTCAGAGGCCTCTTTATCAGAATTGGGGCTCTTTTAGGTGCCGTAAATCTGCGACACGGGACCAACCGCCCGAAGAAAGCCATCTAGCTCCGCCGGGTTTGAACCCGCGACCTTGAATATGAGGAACCCCGGTAATTGTGACTGTGGCTAACTCAAATTAAAAAAAAACGGAACTAACACTAAATCAATAGGTAAACCATAAATGTATAATAAGCATGATAATGGTTTAAAACAATCTGATGTGTTCCATTCACATAACTTTCTCTAGCTGTTTTATATACAAACTATTCATACAAAAGATAATTCTTTTATCAGCATCATGCAAATCGAGATAAGCTTTAGCAGAATTGGTCTTGTTACTTGCTTTCTTGAAAGTAGAAGGGAATACATTAGGCTGAACCGACAGTCAAATCTTTTAAAAGCTCATCGCTATGTGAAACAATTGACGTTTAGTTCGCTGTGCATGGTCCCGATTGAGAAAAGTAGTTTAAAACTGAAACAAATAACACTCGAAAATGGTGAATGCTACAAGAAACTCTGATGTGTAACATTCACATGACTTTCTCTAGCTACTCTATAAACAAACTTCCTTCAACACCATGCTAAACAGAATTTTATTACTTATTTCCTTATAAGTAGAAGGGAACTAAGGGAATGCACTAGGCTAAAGTTATAGTCAAATGTTTTAAAAGATGTCGCTATGCGATTGTCATTGCAATTCGCTTCTTTGCTTGGCCAGGAGTAGAACAAAAGAAAAACGGTCACTTCCGTCTGAGAAAAGTATAAGTACTTCACAATTGAAACTAAGGAATAGCTCAAAAACAGTAAGCTCCACGAAAAAAAAATGTATATGACATAACTTGTGTATTTTAGCAAGATCTACATTTTTTTATAGTAAGTTTGTGTCTATCTCTTACGGTATACTAGTTATGCGAAATTAAGCAAAATTCATGCGGAATAAACAGGTCTTTAGAAGCTATTCCCAGAAAATTCAAGATATACATTTTGTTTGTGATAGAAATGGCTTTAATATGTGGTATTTTAATCAAAATCGTTAGACATTTTTAAGAAAAACAAAATTTTCAAAAACTTTTCCGTGTAAAGGGTAGTTAGGGGTAGGAGGATTTTCTTGAAGAGCTTCGTGTCGCATCCTCGGAAGATACCAAACTTAAATACCAAGTTTGGTGTTGAACCGTCTTTTCGTTTTTGAGCTATGCTGTCCACAGACACACACACACGGACCTGTTTCTGAAAAGGCGTTTTTTTTTTATTCAGGGGGTCCTAAAACATGTATTTCCGGTGAAATCTCGACATGGAATTTTTGGGTGGAATACAATACTTCTCTATCCCTATGTACATTGTACATACGGGGCTAGAGAAAGTAAAAAGCTTATTCTTCTGTCTACATGTTGATATTCGAGATGAACATTAGCAGATATTGTCATTACTTGGTCCCTTATAGGTAGAAGGGGCAAAAATGTTTTTTTTTTTTTTTTTTTGGTAGTGTTTAACGCCCGCTTTTACTACTTTTAGGAGATGAAGATGGAGCACCGGTGGAATGTGATGGCCGGAGAAAACCCGCCCCTGCGCCGCTTTGTTCACCACAAATCTCACATACGCTCGCTTGGGATCGAGCCCGGGCCGTCTAGGCGAGAGGCGAGTGGTTTAACCGCGCGGCTGCAAAAATGTAATCTCTTCCAGTCACTCAAACATTTTATTATCTGTTATCTACATCATGCTAATCAAGATAAATATATTAGTCTTATTACAGTTTCCGTGTAAGTAGAGGGGGAAATAAAGAAAATGCACAGGCTAAAGCGTTAGTTTCGTCCTTTAAAAAGTGGTCGCTATGTGAAACAATTGAAATTCCAATCTCTTTGCTTGCCAGGAATAAACAAATGAGAAACAAGAAGAAAGAAATCTTCCCTTTTGAGAAAAGTTAAAAATGAAACTAATAATCAGGAATATCTCGAAAACGGTTAACTCTACAACATCACTAATTGGGACTGCGTGTCATTCAATTGTTCAGTGCACACCATCCTTTCACAAAAACTGTCTTTGGTTCAATACTCCTTACTCAGTGACAGTGCTCATTAAAGTAAGTAAAAATACACTTTTTACAGCAGTAACAAGATGATATGTACCTATATGTCTGTACATATATATAGCACAGGCATGTACTATATTATTGTATTTATTACTTTCTCTAGCACGTGTACATATAATGCACATAGTAGATAGAGAAGGTATTGTAATGCACCCAAAAGTTCGATACCGAGATTTTACCAGAAATACATGTTTTGGGCCCCTCTGAATCTTTTTAGATAAAGTTGCGTGTGTGTTTCTGTGGACAGCATAGCTCAAAAGATGAAAAGACCGTTAAGTACCAAACTTGGTATTTAAGTTTGGTATCTTCCAAGGATACCACACGAAGATTTTAAAAAAACTCCCTCCTCCCTTAACTACCCTTTACATGGAACATTTTTCGAAAATGTTGATTTTCTCAAAAATGACTCCAACGGGTTTGATTAAAATACTTTGTATTTAAGGTATTTTATGACAAACGAAATGTATATCTCGAATTTTCTGGTAATAGTATCTGAAGACCTCTTCATTATGGATGACTTTTGCATAAATGAAAATGGTGTGTTATTTATGGACGCTCTTTAACTGCTATGGTTCTCAGCGACCTATTCTATACTGGGCGTGAAAGACCGCTTAATTTTGCTCAGAGGCCTCTCTATCAGGCTTGAGGTTCTTTTACGTAAATCTACGACACGGGACCCACGGCTTTACTTCCCTTCCGAAGGAAGCCATACTGAGGATTTTTACACCCGAAAAAAATCCATCCGCCGGGTTTGAAGCCGCAACCTTTGGGTATATGAAGTTAGCGTGGTAACCATTACACCACGAGGGCGACGACTTTTGCATAACTGGCAAACTGTCAGAGATAAGCAAAAATTTAACTACACAAAAAAATTAGGTCTCATTAAAACACACATTTTATGTATTTTTTTGTTATATAGACATATTCCTTATTATTCGTATCAATTTTAAAATACTGGCAGTAGGTGTCCGTTTTTTCTTTTGTTCTTCTCCTGGCCAGGCAAAGAATTGCAATGACAATCGCATATCGACGGTTTTAAAACATTTGACTATCGCCTCAGCATAGTTATTCCTTTAGTTCCGTTCTACTTATAAGGAACTAAGTAATAAGTTCATTTTGCTAATACTTATATTGATTAGAATGATGTAGAAAGAAGAAGAATCTTTTGTAAGAAGCTTGTTTGCAGAATAACAAGAGAAAGACATGGATGGAACGCATCAGGTGTTTTCTTTCTAGAAGTACTCGCTTTCGGATTGGGAAATTCTGAAAAGTTTCTGGTGAAACCATTAGGTGGCGTTTAAAGCTAAATGAAATATGTACTTCCTAATCGTTAGGTATGTGGTAAATAACCAGGAGAGAATGAAATGTTTTGAGAATTCGTACAGCTGTGCCAAGAGATCGAGTTGCCAAGGGCGATATTACATAAGCTACACTGTAAGTTTGTGTCACTGCATTAAGAATTTTGCATATGAATCAGTATGTTGCTGCTCAAAATTCCGTTTCTTGGCGGCATCCAATGCCAGGTGTCCGAATACGGAGTTGCCTAACGACTGCAAGTTCCTAGAACTGACATCCACCATTTCATGGTCCAGTCTTATTGCTGTCTCTCCACGTATTCCACCCAAAAATTCTATACCGCGATTTCACTGCAAACACGTTTTATTATCCTCTGAATAAAAAAAATCATTTTTAGAAAAAAAGATCCGCGTATTTTTGTGTTCTGTGATCTCAAACCAACATATTTTAAATAAGCTTGATATTTTAAGTTCAGGATGCGACAGAAACGAATGAAAAACATAGTTATTTATATTATACGTGTCTTAAATAGACTATTATTTGTGAGTGGTATGTTTAGTACAAGAGTCTTCTAATTTCTCATGAGCAAATAATAGTGTAATATACAACGTTTCATCCTACAGTAACATGAACTGAAATATTATTATATTTATTAATATCAATATTATTAGAGTCGTCATTACGAGGAATTGGATTTTAGTCGTGACGTAGATAGTGTTTTGTTTGTTCGTTGCTGCGTAACCCCATCGGAATAAATAGTTACAATTCTGGTTGTTTAAACTGACCAAATAAATCAATAAATGAATGAAAATGGATATTCCTGATGAACTTTTAAATTATCCTAAAAAAAAACTGTACTTTGTTACCCGTAAGTCGAAGGACAAGGAATGTTAATTATTTAAAGAATGGAGAGCTGTCAAAGAAGTTAAAACAATTTACAATGAAATAAAAGCCCGCCTGGGTAGTGTGCTGGTAGCGTGTCTGCTTCACATTCAAAAGGTCATGAGTTCGAATCTCGCTTAGGGTGAGTTGCCCGGATAAGGTTTTTTCAGTTTTCCCTTATCCTGAGAAGACGAATGTCAAGTAACTTTAAGCTCCATGGACCCCGAGATCATTTGAGCATCATTTCACCAATTTCATTCATCGACCGATATGACCAACCAGGTTAAAGGACGTTAAGCTGAAAAAAAAAAAAAAAATGTTCCTAGGATACATAACATTTATACTTGAAGTCGATAAGTTAAGATAACACACACACACATCAGAGAATAGCCTGTAAAGTCCTATTAATTCTAGAGGACTTTTGCATAACTCGCAAGCTATGAGAGAGACTAAATCTTACTCCACAAAAAAAAAAAAAAAAAAAAAAAAAAAATGTATATCTCGTTAAATTAAGCAATTTAAGAAATATGCATTTTTTGTGGAGTTAACTATTTCCGATGAGAAGTCGTTATTCACATTTTTTTTTCATCGTGGTGATGCAAAGGAGGCGGAATTTCAATTATTCCATATGTGGTGACCTCTTTTAAAATATCTGACTATCGCTTTAGCTTACTGCGTGTACTTATCCTCTTGTACAAGTCGATAATTTCGTAATAGAACCATTATAATATTTATCTTGATTAGCATGAAGTAAATAGAAGCATACGCTTTTTAACAATAATTTGTTGCAGAGAAGTAGAGAAAGTCATGTGAATGCAACACATCAGATATTTTTTTATTCTGCACAGGAAGAAAATTTGAAAAATCTGTTATTTAGTTTTATCAATCACACTTTTTAGAGCATTCATTAGCATTTTCGGCCTCATGGCACTAACATTGTAGGAGATACTTTTTAAAGGCATGTTTTTTTTTTTTTTTTAAACACAAGCACATTAATAACTAAAAAACTATAAAAGTTACACGGTTGACACATAGACATGTAGCATGTGTATACATACATTAAAGTTCGAAGCTTTAAAACTCTATAAATTGGATTTGAAACCCATTCGTCCCCTTTAAAACATGTATTTCTGGGGAAATCTCGATATTGAATATTACCTTCTCTGCCTACTATATATGTGTGATAGATAGAGTAGCTTTTGTAAGAATAGTGTATAGAAGTAAATATAAAATAAACGATAATGTGCAGAGAAATTCATGTGAATTTAACACAGTTTATTTAAAGAAAGAAAGCCTTCCAGAGAATAAAACAAGTAGCGCAACATATTGTTTCATATGTGTTTATAACTGGCGTGCCCCCCCTTTAAATGGAGCACTTTAAAACGAACATGCTCTTCAAAGCGCAAAGCTACTCTTGCTGAACGTTTCTAGAGTGCGATGCCTTTTCCAGCGCAAAACGAAGCGGAATGAAAACTTCCCTGTCTGCGTCTGAAAGAAAAAAGAATTAGACGGTGAAAGTAAAAGAGGGGAGGGTTAAGGCCCCACCCCGGCTTGGTAGGGGAAGCACCAGTGGAATATTCCACTTGCCAATATCTTCTCCATCTCTGTTGCACCGACAGCTGCAGTTGTTACCCCACATGTTCCCAATGACGCCGACAGAGGGGTGCGCGCACACGCTGTGGTCCGACCAAACAACTGAAGACAGCGCGACGCTAACGTTTGGAATGTTGTAATTTGTGGGCGGAAATAACAGTAAACGACACACGTAACTCCTGCGTCACCTTGGGAACGGGGAAGCAGGCATTTAAATTAAATAAAAATATCAGCCATGTTGCATTCATATGACTTTCTCTGCTTACTCTTCTTCAAAAAATTCTTACGAAAGATTCTTCTTTTATGTAGTGCTTGTTAATCGCGATAAACTTTTGTTGCACATTTCGTTGTAGATTTAAGACGAATAGAGTAAGATAAAGCGATAAGCGACTTTTAAAAAGCGGTTCTCTGTGTGATGACTTTGAAATTCAATTTTCCTCCTAAAATGACCATGAGAGGGAGGGAGAGAGAGAGAAGAGACGAAAGAGAAAGAACGAAGAGCGACTTATCTCGGAACTATTTAATGCTATGACAATATATGTGTTCTAGCATTAGCGAGATATACATTTTAGTGTAGTATGATTCTTGTCTATATCTAATCATTAACAATGAGGTGGACTTCATAGACTATTCGCGGAAAACTAATTATACTTACGCCTTAACGTTTTAAACATGTTGTTTTATTCAAAATCGTTTGAACCATTTTAGAGAGAGAGAGAAAGAGAAAAACTTTTAAGTGTTTTGTATACAGAGGTAGAGTTCGGCCCGGGTAAACCATAAACTAAGAAATTGAAATATTTGGAAATGGAATTGAATTCCTTTTTTTTTTTTTTTGTTTTTTGTTTTGTTTTTTGTTTTGTTTATTTGTTTCTGTAATAGAATGATTTAGTTTTCGAAATTGATAAATGTACTATTACATAAGAAACAAGAAAGCAGGTTTGAAAAGTCAATAAAAGGATATGCAATATTGTTTAGAAAAAAAAAATCTGATGTGTTCCATTCACATGACTTTCTCTACATCTCTGCAAATATATATATATATAGTTAAAAAGCCATTGCTTCCATTTCCTTCATGCTGATCGAGAAAAAAAAATAGCAGATATAGTATAATTACTTGCTTCCTTGAAAGTAGAAGCGAAATGAGGGATTATCATAGGTTAAAGTGATAGTCAAAAGTAGTTGCTATGTGGCTTAAGTTCCCTTCTTTGTGTGGACAGGAGTTGATAAATTCCTGTATGAGAAAATTTAAGTTTTTCATAGCTGAAATCAAAAACAAGGAATATCACTCCAGGAAAAAAAAATGTATACAACATAAATTGTGTGTTTTAAAGTATTCTACATTTGTTGTGTGGTAAGTTTTGTCCATCTCTTACGGTTTAGCAGTTATGCAACATTGCGTAAAATTCACCCAGAATAAAGTAGTCTTCAGAGGTATTCCCAGAAAATTCAAAATATACATTTTATTTGTCAGGTTAATATCTTTAATATACGATGTTTTAATCAAAATCGTTAGAGCCATTTTTTAGAAAATCAAAATTTTCGAAAAAAGTTCCATGTAAAGGGTAGTGTGGGGTGGGAGGATTTTTCTCAAAATCTTCGTGTCGCAAATCTGGAAGATAGTAAACTTAAATACCTAGTTTGGTATTTTACCGACTTCTCTTTTTTGAGTTATCGTGTTCACAGTCACACACACGGACCTTTTTCTGAAAATACTTTTTTTTTATATAGGGGAATCTAAAACATATATTTCCGGTGAAATCTCGGTATCGAATTTTTTGGTGGAGTGCAATACCTTCTCTATACACTATGTACATAGTTCGTGTAGAGAAAGTAAAAAGTGATATTATTATGGAATGTTTAAATTTGAATTAAATATTGAAAATTGTGTTAAATATTGAAAATATATGTAAGACAAATAAGACAAAAGAAATCTTGTTTCATTTATTTATTAGGTAGACACCTTAGGATATTGGTCCTTTTAGTGTATGATTAACGGCATATTACATATGCATTATACAATTCATATACCAATTACAATATTCCTATTTCTTCTTCTTCATTTAGTTTATAAAATCTTCAAAAGTTTGTCCTTGTAAGTTGCATGACTGCACATAGCTCTTATTTTTCATTGCTATAATGTTCCTTTACTTTCGGAAATGCATACAATATTAATATTTAACAATTATTGATTCTTTAACAAAAGTGCTTCATAGTACGCATTAATAATTATTTCATTCTTTTTCAAACTATTCAATCTTTATTTGCACTATATTTATAGGTATTCACATGTGGATGTTCTGGAAAATTTCATTTCTGATTCTTGGAATTCCGCCCTCCTTCACATTTTATCGATTTTACATTTCGAAGGAAATATTTTTTTTTTATATTAAATCACCCTTCTTATTGAATTTCCAGAATGTTGCATCTACTATTCAAAATATTGTTCTTTTATACACATTTTCTCCACCAAATACTGTAATAAATTTATAAAAAGTTTACAATCAAATTACAATACACATGTTTTCAATATTTTAACCGGGAAAAAAGGAAAATACATCTTAACATTGAAAAAAATAAAATGCGCCATAAGAATTAAATCAAGAATCATAAGCAAACAAATAAGTGGTTAAATAAATAAGGAAAATCAAAAGAAATAAAGAAATAAAAAGAATATACATGTATAGTTATAGTTATATATACACAGGTGTTTCAAAACACCAAACGAAGATGTGGACCGTGTTGGTCATACCGTACGTGATACGTGAATATAATTTTCAGTTCTAAATTCGGCACATACAAAAACTGCCATAAAATCATCATGGATTAGGCAGTCATACATAACCAAATGGCACGTGCCTGGCCCACTCCAAGAGAGATGCCGGTTGGTAGCGAAGGTCCCAATCACGTGTTGTAGGCGTGGTTTGATAGACACGCAGGCGCGGCACAGGTTATTGGTTTGTTATGTGTTTCGTATAACACATTCTTAGGTTGTTTACGTGGCGTATAACAACTGTTGTTGCTTCGCTACGTAATCCCAAATGTGTGCGGTTTTTAAACACACATAAAACTTGAAATAGAGTTTGAAAGTTGCGACATCAAGTTTCGGACAGGTCAAAGTGTAAGCTAATCGACTGCTATCTTTTTGGCGTCGTTTTGAAACAACCTGTATACACACAGGATGGTTTGATAAGTCCAGTAAATTTGCATGAAAGATCAGAACATTTTTGTTGTGGCTTCATGGTTGGTAACAGTGACTATTAGAAGCATAGTATACAAAAACTTCAACAATGTGCAGCGTACAGTTCATTGTTGACAGTCGTCTGAATCGGTCAATGTATCGACTGCGATTGAAAATGGAGAAAACCGCGTTTCATGCTGGTAATATTTTCATCTGAAGGGTTGGGCTGCAACACAAATTAAAACAGAATTGGATGAAGCTCACACGTTCATTGAGGACAATTTCAATGTTGACAAGACGTCATTAGATACACCAAACAACTGTTTATAGACGACATGGTCAACATCCCACAGCAAACTGCTTGATGCCCGAGCTGGATCTATCAATTTCTTCGAACCTCTCTGAAAATTAGGACGTCGTGAGAGCAATAATTACCCGCCTCAGAAACTGACACATTCCTTCATCATTAATAAAGCCCCAGAATCAAAATGTGAGACCTGCAACACACCGTTTACTGTTCAACACATCCTGCTGCAGTGCCTGAGACTTCAGGCCGGCTTCAGTGACTTACCAAGTGCTCTACACAACCATCACACAATTAAAAATACTAAAATATTTGTGAGACAATTTTTGATTTACTGTAAAGTGTAAATGTAGCCATTTTGTATTTTACCATTATGCAAACAACTTTTTTTTTTACAATTTGAAAGGTCGCGATATGACCATGCTGTTAAAGTTGTTACAAAAAAAAAGTGAATTTTAACGTGATCGGACAAACTCCGAAGATTAAGCGCACTCCGGCCCGCCAATTGAGTTCACCACACAGGAAAGCAATAACAAAATGCAAGACCGCCGAATTAAAATTCGTGAGATTGTAGGCATGTGTATGATATCCTGCACAGAGAATTGGCAATGAAGCATCCGGAACAACATTCCAATACAAAACCTGCTGATGTTTAACTGCATACCAGAGGACAAAGCCTGCTGAAAGTGCATTTCGTCAATTGATGACCACTGCTTTTTGGGATTCCCAAGGAATAATCCTCATAGAAACTTGGAAAAAGGCACAACATAACTGCACCCTATTATGCTTCATTGTTGGATCGTTTGAAATTTGTGTTGGCGGCAAGAAAAAGTGCTCTTTCACTAAGAAAATACACATCAGCGATAACAATGGCGAAAGTGCATGAATTGGTTCCTCGTCCATCCTACTTAGCCCCAAGTGACTTCTTCTGTTCCCTAACTTGAAATACTGGCTTGGTGGTAAGTAATTTCCATCAAATGAGGAAATGACAGTCGCAGTCAACTGTCAGGGTTTGACAGACCCTACTTTCCCGACGGGATGAAAAAGCTGGAGTTCCAAGTGTATATTTCTCAAAGAAGACTTTGTCTAAAAGTAAGGCGAGTTGTTTACGAAACAAATATTTTTTCTACATTTTTACCAGACTTATCAAACCACTAAATATACCTAATGATGCGTACGCTCTAAGCATATTCCAGCAATTAGTCCTAAAACGTAATTACATAGACAGAACCAAGGAAAACAATGAAAGCGACCAAGTTAAGCTTTGTGGACGCTATAAAACATTCAAGAGATGTTAAGGGCGTCAGAAAATAAGAAGAGGAAGGAAGAGTACATGACGGCGCTTGGGCGGCCCGAGTTCGCTCCCAAGCGCTCGCGTGTGGGATTCGTGGTGGACGAAGCGGTGTCTGGGCGGATTTTCTCCGGGTCCTCTGGTTTCCCCCGCCACTCATTCCACCAATTGCTCCATCATCACCGTGGTGTAATGGTTACCATGCTAACTTCACATACCCAAGGTCGCGGGTTCAAACCCGGCGGAGGACGATGGATTTTTTTGGGTGTAAAAATCCTTAGTATGGCTTCCTTCGGAAGGGAAGTAAAACCGTTGGTCCCGTGTCGTAGATTTACGGACGTAAAAGAGCCTCAAGCCTGATATAGAGGTCTCTGAGCAAAATTAAGCGGTCTTTCACGCCCAGTATAGAATGGGACGCTGAGAACCATAGCAGTTAAAGAGCGTCCGTAATTAACATTTTATCCACTACCTCATATTCACACCTAACTGTGGGCCGACCCCTCGTAACAAGTTCTCCATTCTGTGGTTTTGTGCTGTAGGCTCTCCGACAGGTTTCTGGCATTGGCTTGTAAGTACGGGGAAGGTAAGCCGATTACGAAACGAAACTATAAAATGTGAGGGTGGGATGCAATACTTTTTTTTCTTCTTTATATCCAGAGTACATCCATCTTGGAGTGATCGACCCTTTCCTGCCCAACGAGGAGCAACGCAAACCATACGACTTGCCCTATTACTTAGAAAAAACTATTTAGAAGGTTCTGCCAACAGATGCAACGGCGCATGTGCAAAGCGACAGCTCCTACGGCATGCCTTCCGGATATGTATGTAGCATGAATTAAGTCTAGTACATAAATCTCGAGGAACCCAAACGGAAACGAGAACGGGAAGATGCATAATCGATCGAGAACGGAAAGCAGCAGTCGTATCCTCAACTTGATAATTGGAATTTATTGGCTTCCAAGATTATCCCATGTTAAATTGGGAATGGAAAGTCAAAGAGAAGAGAAGACGAAAGTTGGAATTTTGTGTGTTTTTATGATTCACAATGAGCCGAGGATGGAAAAGTTTTACCCTCCTTTACCATGAGTTTAGTTGTACAAATATTGGCCAGTGGTAGGTGTAAGTACTTTTGAGTTTTGTTTTCCTATCGTGCATGTAACTTAGTCTATATAGGATAAATTAGTTTTTCACACAAGCCGTGTATAGGACAGGAGTTGGATTGGTACAGTAGGAATGAAAAATTCAATGCCATAGCCGGGATTTGAACCACGGATCTCCCGGTCTCTAGCCTGTTGCTCCCAATTGACCATAATAGTTGCCCATACCATGAATCCTGGAACTTAAGTATTTACAACATTGTAAGTCGCCATTGGGGTTGTCATCTCAAGATAATTTGAGATCACCTTGTGGTCTACCGGGAAACATGCGAGTCAGTTGAGAAATTCAATGCTATGCCGGCATGTTGCCATGGTAGCTCAGTGGCAGAGCAACTGTCTAGAGACTGGGAGATCTGTGATTCAAATCCCGGCTATGGCATTGAATTTTTCAGTCTGACTATCTACCTATATTTTCTAGACAAATATTTATTTTGCCCGCCTGGATAGTGTGGTGGTAGCGTGTCTGCTTCACATTCAACAGGTTCGAATCTCGCTTAGGGTGAGTTACCCGGAGAAGGTTTTTTTTCAGGGTTTTCCCTTATCCTGAGAAGACGAATGTCGAGTAACTTTAAGCTCCATAGACCCCGAGATCATTTGAGCATCATTTCACCAATTTTATTCATTGTCCGCCATGACCAACCAGGTTAAAGGACGTTAAGCCCAAAGAAAAACAAAATGTTTATTGTGATTAACCTTTAAGGATTTTAAAACAACAATGAAAGTAGTGAACATTTCACATATTTATAAATTTGGCTTTAAAGTTTCCTACGTGTATTAGAAATATAAGTACAGTTTATAAGTATCTGGTCAGCTTGATTTCATCTTCTTTCTTCGTGTATATATATAATTTTACATCACAGAAAAACTTTTAATTTAAAATGCTTGGTTACATGCTTGGTGCATGTTCATAAAACCATAAATATTATTTTGCACTTAAACATAGTTTAGTTAAATGTGTTCTATTCACTCTTCTATCTGACATTTCTGTAACAAATTACTGTTAAAAAGCTTAATCTTCTATCTACTTCATGCTAATCGAGATAAGCATTAGCAGAAATGCTTTCTTGTACGTAGAAGAGAAATAATGGGATTGGCTAACTTAAAACGATAGTCAAATATTTTAAAAACTGGTTGCATATGGATGAAATCCTTTTCTTTGCATTGCCAACAGTGGACAAATGCCCTAATGTGAAAAGTTTTAATATTTTAAAACTGAAACCAATAACAAGGAATATCTAAAAAATGGTCAACTTCACAAATAAAAAAAAAATGTATTTGACATAAATTGTGTGTTTTAACAAGGTCTATATTTTTACTTTCTCTATACATACTATGTACATAGTGTATAGAGAAGGTATTGCACTCCACCAAAAAATTCGATACCGAGATTTCACCGGAAATATATGTTTCAGGGTCCCCTGTATCCAAAAAAAGTATTTTCAGAAAAAGGTCCGCGCGTGTGTGTCAGTGTGTCCGTGTGTCTGTGAACACGATAACTCAAAAACGAAAAGTCGGTAAAATACCAAACTTGGTATTTAAGTTTAGTATCTTCCAGGGATGTGAAACGAAGATTTTGAGAAAAATCCCCCGACCCCAAACTAACCTTTACATGGAACTTTTTTCGAAAAATTTTATTTTCTAAAAACTGGCTCTAACGATTTTGATTAAAATATCATATATTATAGATATTTACGTGACAAATAAAATATATATTTTGAATTTTCTGGGAATAGCCTCTGAAGACTACTTTATTCTGGATGAATTTTGCATAACTACTAAACCGTAAGAGATGGACAAAAACTTGACGCACAAAACATGTAGAGCACGTTAAAACACACGTTATGATACATACATTTTTTTCGTGGAGTTGATCGTTTTTGAGATATTCCTTTTTCTTGGTTTCAGCTTTGAAAAACATAATTTTCTCATACAGGTAGTTGTCAACTCCTGTCCATACAAACAAAGGAACATCAGTCACATAGCAACCAGCTTTTGGCTTTCACTTTAACCTATGGTACTCCCTTATTTCGCTTCTACTTACAATAAAGCAAGAAATAAGACTATTGCTGCTAATTTTTCTCGATTAGCATGAAATAAATAAAAGATAAGCTTATTAACAATAATTTTTTGCAGAGATATAGAGAAAGTAATGTGAATAGAACACATCAGATTATTTTTTGTGTAGTAAGTTTTTGTCTATCTCTTACGGTTTACTAGTTATGCCAAATCCAGCAAAATTCATTCCGAATTGTCTTCAGAGGCTATTGCCAGAAAATTCAAGATATACATTTTATTTGTCATGTAAATATATTTATTATACGGCATTTTAATCAAAATCGTTTGAGCCATTTTTGAGAAATAAAAATGTTGGAAACATTTTCCATTTAAAAGTGTAGTTTGGGTGGAGGGATTTTCCCTCAAAATCTTCGTGTCGCATTCTTGGAAGATACTAAACTTAATACTAAGTTTGGTATTTAACCGACTTCTCGTTTTTGACCTATGCTGCCCACAGACACACACGCGCGCGCGCGCACACACACACACACAGAACATTTTTCTAAATTTTTTTATTCAGGGGGTCTCAAAACATCTCGGTAAAATCTCAGTATTGAATTTTTGGGTGCAATGCAATTCTTTCTTTTACACTATGTAGAATGATACGTGTAGAGAAAGCAATAATGAAAATACAACATTTCGCATATTTATACATTTGGCTTTAAATTTTTCCTACGTGTATTTAAAAACATGATACATTACAGTTTATGAGTATCTGGTCAGGTTGGTTCAACTTCCGTAACTCCTTTTCTCGAATGTATATCATTTCGTATCACAGAAGAATTTTTAATTTAAAGTGCTTAGTTACAATCATTACTTTTGGTATATGTTCATAAAACCATAAATATCATTTTGCGCTTAAACATAGCTTAGATAAAATAAGAAAATGAATAGCTTAGATAATTTGCAAAAATGCCAAGAGTGAGGTTCCATCACGACATATCGGCGTATTTTGGGACACCTAGCGGTGTTTTACTAGATTGGATAGACACATGGTGACTAGGGATCAGCTTATCGTCCATAGATGGCACCATAGGACGAAATAGTAGGATTTTGTCCAAGGACTTTCTATTTCAAGATATGGGCACATTTTACGTGTAAATAAACATTACACAGGACCAACGGATTTGCTCTTCCAAAGGAAACCATTAGGAATGTCCGAAAACAAATGCAGCACCCTCCACCGGGATTGAACTCGCGGCTAATATGGTAACCGCTACACCGTGGAAAATCGTAATTATCATAAATTTAAAAGTATAAATAAATTCAGCAGTTTAACGAGTGTGTCCATTTAGTGATGATGAAAGAATATGCTGTGAAATCTGTTCTCCGTGGTCCCCAGCTGACTTCTCACCCGGTGGTCCCGGGTTCGATTCCCGGCTGGGGTGGGGAATATTTCTTTAACCAGAAGTATTCCCTCACCCCTACAGAGTCTGGAAGTATGAATGCGTGTGTTTATGACATAAAACGATTAATCCAATGTTCTAAATCCACAGCAGTGTGAGTTGTTTCCGCAGTCAGAGCCCCGATTAGACCATTGAAGTTAAATAAAACAAAATGAAATACACTGAAACGTTTAAAAATGAAATAAAATAATCGTAAAAGGTTCACATTTGCCACAGACCTAAAACTGTTCGAGATAACATTGTCGAATATTCTAACATGCTTGCAAAAGACTACATTTCCAGCTTTAGTATTTAAACAACTCTGATGTGTTTCATTCACACGACCTTCGCTACCTGTTCTACAAACTATTCCTACAAAAGCTTACTCTTCATGCTAATCGAGATAAACATTAGCAGAAATTGTCTTATTACTTGCTTTCTACAAAAGTAGGAGAGAAGTAAAGGGAATGTACTAGGGTAAAGCGATAGTCAAATGTTTTAAAAACGCTATGTGATTGAAATCGATTATCTTTGCTTGGCCAAGAGCAAAACAAAAGAGAGATGGAACGAAGGGAGACTTCCTGTATAAGAAAAGGTAAAATTGAGGTCAATAACATTTTTTGTGTTGGTAGTAACTTTTTGTACATTTCTTATGGTTTACCAGTTACACTAAAGTCATTCAGAATGAAGAGGACTTCAGGGGCTATTCCCAGAAATTTCAGCATATACATTTTGTAGTGTAAGTATATTTAATATATGGTATTTTAATCAAGATAATTTGAGCCATTTTTGAGAAAATGAATGTTGCAAACCTTTGTGTCACATGCTTGGATGGTGTTGAATTTAAGTTTGGTATTTAACCGATGTTTTTGAATTATCATATCCAGACACATAGGCACACAGGATTTTTTTTTTTTTTTTTTTATGTTTGATACACGAGCCTGAAAGCGTATAGTTTTCTCCAAACTATGATGATCCTCAAACGAGACCGCTTCCCCCTGTCACTGGATTAGCAAACAAAAGACGAATCTGTACTAGGGGTGAGAGGAAACGTAGTACAATCTTTTGTTTTCTGGAGACTTTGTAGATACTGCTTGCAAGTCGAGAATCGCGCCTCAGTTAAGGAGCCAGTAAGTGGAAGACTTGGCAACAGCGTGGGTTGGTTTCCAACCGCCATCCACTTTAAAGTCACGTCCTTTAGCACAGGGTTATCATGTTCTGGTAGTGTATTTCGAGTAAATCTTGATTTGAACACTAGAGAAAGAAAGAAAGGAAGGGGGGGGGGTTTAATATGAATGGAACACAATACTGGGTGTTGGTAGTGAATGTAAAAAGTAATATTATGTTAGTACACTTTGAACTTCATCTTCAAAAACACCATTATTTGCCCCTGGAACTACTTTATTATTTTTTTAAATAGAGAAATGCACGTAACGCCACGCTAGAAAACTGGCATTTTCGTGTGCAATAAAAGTTGGCACATTTGGTTAGAGACACGGTTACAGTTACTAATGTTAGCGCCACGAGTTATCGATCAGCTAGTCGGAATAACCCAATTTAGCATGGCGGGTAGTTCTGGGAATCCCCACGCCCCACCTTACCTCGCTAAGATTCGGTCTGGCTGCAAGATGATTCACAGATTCCGATCCAGAATGGACTACAAGCACGCCAAGTTCAGCGTGATCAACAAACGATCTTATCTTGGAAGCTTCCATTTTCTATTATTGGGAACAAAGTACGCTATAGCTTCGAGTCTACTACTCTAAATGATGTGATTGTTGTTCAGCAACTTTTAAAATAAATGCCTTTGTAGAACGCAAAATTTCGATGCTATGAAAATCACACCGCTTTCTCTACACGTTATACTATATTTTCACAGTTATTATGCAAATCATTTGCTTTCTTGTTTACAAATACTCTACGAAAACAATTAAGGTAAATGCGCATATGAATTTTTTTAAAAAAAATCTAATATGTTCCATTCACATGACTTTCTCTACATCTCTGCCTCAAATTATTGTTAAAAAGCTCTTACTTCTATTTACTTCATGCTAATCGAGAAAAAATTAACAGAAATAGTCTTATTACTTGTTTCCTTATAAGTAGAAGCGAAATAAGGGAGCACCATTGGTTAAAGTGATAGTCAAAAGCCTGTTGCTATGTGACTGAAGCTCCTTTGTTTGTATGGACAGGAGTTGACAAATTCCTGTATGAGAAAAGTATAGGTTTTTCATAGCTGAAAACAAAATCAAGGGATATCTTAAAAACGATCAACTCCACGAAAAAAAAATTGTGTATAACATAAATTGTGTGTTTTAATGTGCTCTACATTTTCTGTGTGGTATGTTTTTGTCCATCTCTTACGGTTTAGCAGTTATGCAAAAATCTGTAAAATTCATCCAGAATAAAGTAGTCTTCAGAGGCTATTCCCAGAAAATTCAAGATATACATTTTGTCAAGTAAATACCTTAAATTTACGATATTTTAATCAAAATTGTTAGAGCCATTTTTTTAGAAAATCAAAATTTTCGAATTTTTCCCATGTAAAGGGTAGTTTGGGATGGGGGATTTTCTTGAAAATCGTCGTGTCGCATCCTTAGAAGATACCAAACCTAAATACTAAGTTTGGTTTATAACGGTCTTTTCATTTCTGAGCTATGCTGCTCACAGACACACACGGACATTTTTCTAAAAATGCTTTTTTTGGGTTCAGGGGTTTCAAAACATATATTTTCGGTGAAATCTCGGTATCAAATTTTTGGGTGCAATACAATACCTTCTCTATACACTATGTTCATAGTACGTATAGAGAAAGTAAAAATGTACATGACATAAATTGTGTGCTTTAACGATATCTACATGTTTTGTGTACTAAGTTTTTGTCCATCTCTTACGGTTTACTTAGTTATGCAAAATTCCGCAAGATGTCTCCAGAGGCTATTCCCAGAAAAATCAAGATTTACAGTTTATTTGTAATGTAAATATCTTTAATATATGATATTGTAATCAAAGTCGTTTGGGGCAATTTTTGAGAAATTTCAAAATTTTCCATGTAAAGGGTAGTTGGGGGTGGGGATTTTTTTTTTTAAATCTTCGTGTGTATTTTTGGAAGATACTGAACTTAAATACTAAGTTTGGTATTTAACGGACTTTTCGTTTTTTAGTTATTCTGCCCACAGACATACGCGCGCGCGAGCCGGGACTTTTTGTTTTATAATTTTTTTTTATAATTTTTTTTTTTTTTTTTTTTTGGACACAGTGGGTCCCAACGTTCTCTATACACTATGTACATCGTACGTCTAGAGAAAGTAAGAAGGAATGAAAACACTAGAGACATCTTTCCACCAGCACTGCGAGTTAGCCTCTGTTCGAAAGATCAAATGAATCGACATGTGGCTTTGTAAGAACTTTTTAATGTTTAGAAATTAAGCAATAGGCTTATCATAGTGAGGCTGCCGGGAAGTACAGTGCGCGGACACACCCGCGCGCGCAGGAAAGTCGCCACCACATTAGCACTCAGCATTACTACCTGTGTTCCTCGTTTGCGGATGCGGCACAGACAATACAGGGCGGAATGTTGCGCCACATGACGACCGACGTTTCCGGAGTGGTGTGTTGAAACGCTGCTGTAATTTTCCATCGCTACTCAGCTCCATTTTGTGGTGTTTGTGCGTCGCACACCAGTGATGACTTGACAGAAAAACTTGCAGGAGGTCCACTACAGATAACCCCGTGTTAGAGCCCAATGTGACAGAGCGCTGTCTGGTGTCTGTTTCTCCATATAATTATATCTGAATCATTATTATGGCAAATCCACATTTCAAAATATAGGGTGGGCCAAAAGTGTATTTTGCTTTACACTAACTTTGATACTATGTAAACTATATATTATCTGTACAATAAAAAAGTTCTCACTAATTAAACCTTATCTATTTGCCAGGAAACATGTAGGCCTAGCTTCATGAATTTTAAGATAATGACACTACCTCCGTTATATATATTCAGTAATATTATGCATATCAAAGAAAATATTAATGATTTTGTAGATTGATCATCTGTACATAGTTATAACACCCATGTAAATATGATTTAGATACACCTCATAACCGATTAACCAAGAGTATCAATAGCCACTGCTACCAACAGCTAAAACTTTTTAATAAACTCCCACCAAATATAAGAGACCTACCACAGAATAGTAAAAAACCAGCATTCTACTCTGTAGATGAATTTATGGACTGTAATATCCATAGCTCAGATTTTATTTGATTACATGTATGTAGAAGATTAGTCCTAACACTTTTTAAGTTTTCTAGAATTAAGTAATATTTGTAATTTTCATATCAATAATTGTAAAACTGTACCATAATACTTACATTGCTTTTATATAGCTGTACATATGTTTTTGACGAAACCTATTGCTTTTGTAAAGTCTAATGGTGAATAAAATTATTATTATTATTATTGTTTGTTTCATCTTCTTTCCATAAGAATTCCTTTAAATCTCTTAGTTGCCCTTGGTCCATTATATCTTCTTTATCCTTACTTCTGTTTAATTAATCCACTCTCCATTCATTTGTCCCTCTACACTAAACGTTATATGCAGTTCATCCTCCTCCTCCCCACAAATTGGACATAGTCCCTGCCTCACTCCTCCTCTCAAACCTTTCAGCTTCCATATCCCTAATTGGAAACACACACACGCCGATTTCTTGTTTCTATTGTAAACTTTAAGATACTCTTCCTTTCCTGCATTTTCCTTCACCTCGCTATATGTTGCAACAATTTTTTCACCAATCTATCTGCTGCTTCTCATTAAAACCTTGTATTAGGATTATTCATTATGTCCTAACTTTTCCTGGTCAATTGTTCCTTAATCTTACCCAACCGCATATTACTTTCCAACCTATTCCCTTGAATATCCGATTCTGGCAGTTGCTGAGTACCCTTTCCATTGTGTAACCTGTGATATTCCCTATTAGAAATTCTAAAGAGTAAAGCATTTCCCAAGAAATATTTGGACCTTTTTTAAATCCTGCATTTCCTGAACTTGACAAGGGTAAAGCAGAATTTGCAGCTACAATTAATATCCACAAACATGGTGCATTTTTAAAATATTTGTGCCATTGTAAGCACAGTGTAGATCTGTTTTAACTGTCATCAGTTGCAAAACACATACAATTAAGATTCTTTACAGCTAACATTTTCACTATGTTTGATTCCACTTATTTGTGGAATTAATTGTGCCAAGTCAAAATATAGATATCATTTGTTTGACAAACATCTATTGGTACAGCTGAAAATAGCTCTGTCGAAGATAACCTAGATTTTAACAAAATAATTACAAATGTAAAAGAATATAGTTTTTAAAAAATATCTTATGTGGTCCATTTGCATGGCTTTCTCCAAAAACTATTGTTACAATGGATTATTCCTTTATCTACGTTGTGGTAATCAGCATAAACATTAGCAGAAGTGGCTGTATTAGATCCTTCTAAGTAGAAGGGAAGCAAGGCAATACACTAGGCTAAAGGAACAGTAAAATCATATAAAAAGTGGTCGCTATGTAAAACAACTGAAAGTCTGCGCTTTGCATGCCTAGGGGTAAAACAAAAGAGGAGATGAAATGTAACATGACCTCCCATTTGAGAAAAGTTTAAGTTAGTTAAAATTGAAATGAATAACAAGGAATATCTCGGAAATGGGTAATTGTACAAAAGAAACGTGTATTACATAAATTGTCTGTTTTGGGTAGTAAGTTTTGGCTATCTTGTACAGTTTACCAATTATGCAAAATTCACCAAAATGAAGAGAACTTCAGAGGCTATTCCCGGGAAATTCAAGATGTATATTTTATTGGTTATCCAAATGTCTGTAATATGCAGTATTTTAATTAAAATTGTTAAATCTATTTTTGAGAAAAAACAAAATTTTCAAAAATGTTTCCATGTAATGGGTAGTTTGGGGTGAAAGAAATTTTCTCGAAAAACTTTGTGTCATATCCTTGGAAGATACTAAACTTAAATACCAAATATGGCATTTAGCTGTCTTTATGTTATTGAGCTATGCTGGCCACACACACGCATGCACGCGCACACACAGATTTTTTTCTAGCAGTGCTTTTGTTTGGGTTTGGGGGACCTCAGAACATGTATTTCTGGTGAAATAATGGTATCCAATTTTGGGGTGGAATGCAATACCTATATGCAACACACTGTAAACATAGTACATATTGTATAGAAAGTATTGTTTGTATTATTTTACTGTAGTCCAAATTGTATGCAAAAGCAATGAATACCATTTTTCTGAGAATCAACAATCATCATTACTTTCATTGTTTGTTTTTCTCTGCTTTGTTTCAAACTATGTGGTGTTAGCCAACTTTGTGGGTTGCATGTCTAGTGGTTTGTTTATACCTGACTAAAGGGGTGGCTTGGAGATCATATGAGACTTGGGGATATGGTACCGCTGTGCCAATTTTGGGTACAGAGCATCTCAAATATTTCCATAAAATACTTTCTCTACCTAATACAGGTAAGCAGCAAAGAAAATAAAAATTAAATTATGTTATGTTAAGTGTGAGAGTGATCTCTTGCATATTCAGTTTTCACCACATTAATGAAAAATAGATTTGAAAAAAATAGTGAGTTAATAATATAATAAGAGAGTCAAGTGTAGGGGAATACACAATAAATGTAAAAATCTGATGTGTTACATTCACATAACTTTCTCTAGCTGTTCTATATAGAAATTAATTTTGCCAAAGATCATTCTATGTCATATAATCGAGATAAACATTAGCAGAATTGGTCTTATTACTTGCTGCTTTGTAATAAGGGAATACACTAGGCTAAGATCTTTTAAATCTTTTAAAAGATGGCCGCTATGTGAAACAATTGAGGTTCAGTTTGCTTTGCATGGTGCCATTTGAGAAAAGTTAGGTAGTTTGAAACTGAAACCAATAACAAGGAATATCTGAAAAACAGCAAACTCTACAGCAAAAACGTATATGCCATACATTATGTGTTTTAGCGAATGTCTGTCTCTTATAGCTTAACCATTATACAAAATTCTGGAAAGCTTATCATGAATAAAGAATCCTTCTGAGCCTATTCCCAGAAAATTCAAAATATATTCATTTTATTTGTGATGTAAATATCTTTAATATGCAGTATTTTAATCAAAATCGTTAGAGCCATTTTTGAGCAAAATAATATTTTCAAAACTTTTGCATGTAAAGGGTAGTTTGTGGTGGGGGGATTTTTTTAAAAATCTTTGTGTTGTATTGTTGAAAGTTACTAATCATAAATACCAAGTTCGGTATTTATCGGTCTTTTCGTTTTTAAGCTATGCTTTCCACAAGCACACACACATACACACACACCACACACACACACACACAGACCTTTTTCTAAAAAATATATTTCCGGTGAAATCTCAACATGAAATTTTTGGGTGGAATACAATACCTTATCTAGATACTATGTACATTGAATGTATATATGTGCTAGAGAAAATAAAAATATGTCATATTATTTATAATTTGAAAGAAAGCATTCAAAACTGTAAAATAAAATATATTATTATTTATACAGACAACCTAATTAAATATCTAATCTTTGTTTTAAGATAAGCATATTTTTCTTCACCTGTTTTTATAGCTGCTCAGCATTGGTAATGAGCTTGAACTGTTAGCAACTTTTGTTCCAAAATTAAATGTTATATATTTAATAAAATATCATTAATCAAGTTTTTGATACTTTTTTTGCTTTGTTTTCTATTTTACTTTGTAGTAGCTAAAATTCTTTGAATAAAATGCTGATTTTGTAAAGCATACTTAATGATTTTGGATTACTTTTATAATGGCATTGTGTTTTATGTTATCTGCTTTCAATTTCTCACAGAAAGTTGGAGCTATCCTGTTGGGCCAGTCTATGAAGGTCTCTCCCATAACTGTCCAACTTCAAATGCTTTGGAGGAGTCAGCTTTAGAGGTAAAATTATGAAAACATAATTTTATTTCTATTGCTATATTGTACCGAGTAATCTTCCACTGTTCAAATTATTTTTATTCCTCTTTAAAAGCACGGCTATAGCATTTCTACTTTTCTTGTATTCTAATTTTACTCTGATGCATATATTAACTTTATTGTTTATTGATATACAGATGCCATTTATTATTATGTATATACATTAATGCCTATGCCATCTGTTGGTACTCTGGTTCACCAGACAGAAAACACATAAAATGGTAGGCAATCATTTAATATAAATATTGCAAGATTTACTTGCATATATACAGTGCATAAGCACCAACTTAAGGCACGGCAAGGGACTTTCTGCCACCCTAACTTATAAAGCCAGGGGCATTGCCCCTCCAGCAACTTAACTGAAGGGGCCTGCCCCTCTCCCCAAATTCAAAGATAGCTAGCTCTCTCTTAAACAAACATGAATATTGGATAGGTAGAGTCAGACTGAAAAATTCAATACCATAGCCGGAACCACGGATCTCCCGATCTCTAGCCAGTTGCTCTGCCACTGAGCTACCATGGCAACTCGCTGGCATAGTGGTTCAAATCCTGGCTATGGCATTGAATTTTTCAGTCTGACTCTTCCTATCCAACTCCTGTCCTACACACGGCTTGTGTGAAAAAACGATTATTCCAAACATAAATATTGTTTAATTAGACTGAACAGAGTTGCAAAGGGTTACTTTTATTTCGGATGCAGAGTTTAGTTGTTAAAGAAAAGCAATGATGATGCAACCAAATTTTAGTTAACATTTGATCGGAATTGAAGCACACAAAATGCTCTTTCCTGTCGTAGAAAAATGTTTTGCAGCTGAAATATATGTGATCAGTTTTAAAAGTGAGCTATATGCAAAATGCAATTCATTTTTATTTTCTTTACACACTCTATAGATGCATAGAGGTAGAGAAAAGTATTGTAATCCGCCCAAAAATTAAATGTTCATATTTCACCAGAAATGTACGTTTTGCATCGTACGAATAAAAAAAAACAACATTTTTTAGAAAAAGGCATGTATGTGTTCATAAACAAAATAAATAAAAATTAAAAGTCTGTTGTGTTAAATACCAAATGATATTTAAGTTCAGCATCTTACAAGAATGTGAACCGAAGATTTTAAGAAAATCTCCCCACCTCAAACTACCCTTCATGAAAAATGTTTCTCAAAATTGGCTCTAACGATTTTTATTAAAATACCCTATATTACTCGATAAATAAAATGTAAAAAAAAAATTGGGAATAGCCTCTGAAGCCCTCTTCATTTTGCATTACTGATAAACTGTAAGGGAGAGAGAAAAAGTTGCATTACAAAAAATATAGATCTCTTTGAAACAAACAATTTATGTCATATACATGTTTTTGTAGAATTAACGGTTTCCAGGATATTCCATTTGGTTTCATTTTTAAATACTTAACATTTTATTCACACAGAAAGTCTCATCTGTTTCATCTCTCTTTTGTTTTATTCTTGACCATGGAAAGAGAACTGATTTCAATGTCACTCACATAGCGATAGGTGTTAAAATAATTTGATAGCGCTTTAGCCTAGTAGCCTAATGTGTAGACCACTCGCCTCTCACCTAATGGCCCGGGTTCGATCTCAAGCGACCACATGTGAGATTTGTGGTGGATAAAGCGGCGCTGGGGCAGGTTTTCTCCAGGTTCTCCGGTTTGCCCCGCCATTGCATTCCACTGGTGCTCCATCTTCATTCATGTATCGCCAGTGTCACCGCCTGTGGTGCCATAAGTAGTTAAAGCGAGCGTTAAACACTAACAAAAAAAAAAAAAAAAAAGCAAATAATAAGGCCATTTCTGCTAATGTTTGCCATGATTAGCATACTGTAAATAAAAGATCTTTAGTTTGTTTGTAGAACAAGTACAGAAAGAAATGTCAATGGGTCACACAAGATTATTTATATCTTTAAATACATATTTACTGCCAATGAGCTTCCAAGTCTTTCAGAGTGTGGTTTCCTGCTCAGCTTGCATACGAGGCATAGCAACGCATATTTTGAGATACACAATGTATGTTTAAGGAATGTCATATCAATTAGGTACCTCAAGGGATATTGCCAGGTGGATTGTAGCCCATTGTGCATGGGCATTTACTGGTTCAGGAACCGCTTGTGGTTCTTGACCTTCTCACATAGGACAAAAACTGTTGCTGCAAAAGTTCAATGTAATGGCAGATATATTCCCACGCATGATGTAGCCTATCAGCATGCAATGACAGGCCACAATAGAGTTCCAATTGGAAAGTTGTCACTTCAGATTCTAAGCCTGTATATAATAATTTGGCTTTCTTTGTTGACATTTACTTTTTTGACATTGCTGTTCTACTTTGACAATTATTTTTGTCCTGTTGAAAAGGAGTAAATAAATAAATAATCAAATACTTAAATGAGACCTTTGCAGAGCTCTGAAAGTATGATGATGATGATTGGGGTTTAAGGGCATTCAACTACTAGGTTATCAGCACCCTTAGAAAACTAAACGGGGTATGAGATGAGAACTAAAATGAGGTTTAAAAAAAGGCTAAAATGCGTGCTAAAATAAGACATAAAAGAAACTGTAAAATAAAAACAACTATACATCGCTGAAGCCATAAAATCTGTAAAACCATTTAAAACACTGGAGCGTAAAAAACAATAAAAGATGGTAAAACTAAATGTGTACTAAGCGTATGAATAAAAAGAACCAGATCCTGAGGATAAAACTAATTCTTGATAAAATTTCGGCAGCTGGAGAGTGGTGCGAAACGATACAAGAGCAGCACACTCTACTAGCACATGTGCTACCGTCAGTGCTGCGCCACAGAGCGGACAGACAGGTTCAGGATCTCTTCTGAAAGCATGAATGCATATGTGCATGCACGTGTGTGTGCGAGAGAGAGAGAGAGAGATAATGAATAAAATAAAAAAAGATATATAGAAAACTCAATGACATCAGTATGTTCCAAAGGGAAATGCCACCAATAAAAATTGGGTTTTATTTATATACACTCTTTAACTGCTGTGGTTCCTCCACATATCAGGCATGAAAGACCACTTAATTTAACTCAAAGGCCTCTTTATCAGGCTTGAGGTTCCTTTAGGTGCCGTAAATCTATGACATGGGACCAAAGATGTTACCTCCCTTTCGAAGAAAGCCATGCTAAGGATATTTACACCATCTTCTGCCAGGTTTGAGCCTGCAACCATGTTACCCCTAGACCATGGAGGACAACTGCCATGCAGTTAACTGGGGATATAAATGGAACAAACAAGAAAAAGGAATCAAATTATAGTAAATATGTACAATAAAATTAAAACCATTGCCATGTAGTAGAACTGTGCAAAGGACAGTTTTTTCCTTCTTTGCACCACCTCCGAAATACAAATGAGAACAAAGGAATTTAGTAAGTGTATTCCCTTACTAGAAAATCTAAAGAGTAAACAATTTGCCAGGGAATGATTTTGACCTTCTTGTAAATCTTATGCATGTTGATTGCGCAAGGCTAAGGCTGCATTTCCAGCTTAATAACTGCGAAAAAAAAAAATTGAAATATTTATTGGTAAGCATAGTGTTGATCTGTTTAACAGTTATAAGTTGCAAAACACTTGCAGTCAAGATTCTTTGTAGCTAAAATGTTTGCTGTTGCCTCTACATATTTGTATGACTACCTGTTTTCACAAATGAATTGCAAATGTAAAAGAATTTCTTTAAAAATACAATGTTGTTTATATTATTTTACTCCAGTAGGAGTATACGTTCTGGGTGTTCATGAATGTTTGAGAATAGCTAGTAATGAGAATAGCATCTGCTCCAAAATAGCTGGGACTATGAACAAACTGATGCAACTGCAGCTGCTCACAACAATAACAAAGATAATGATAGTTATGCATGAGATATAAAAGATTTTAGCAAGATATTTTGCAGCTTTTTGTTGCATACTTCATTAAGTAAGAGGTAAGAATGAAGTTATGTGGAAATTAAATTGAGTTGAGAATATGGAAAGTGTGATATATGAAGTTCCTCGCTCATGTACTTTACCACTCAAGTTGAAAGTGGTAGAATTAACACACTACTAGGGTCGGCTGATAAGTTCTGGGCCTCTCAATGAAAACAGTATTTAAACAATTTTTTTTTCTTTATTGCTCCAGAATGACTAATACATTTGTCATATCAGTGTTCTAATGTAATTAAACCATCTCTGTAGTGCGAGTTTTCAAGGTCCTCAAAATAGCTGTTTACCGCATCAATGTCCTGTGAAATTTTGTCCTCCAAGAAATATTTTGAGGTTTGGGAACAGGTGCTAGTCATTGGGTGCTAGATTTGGCAAATAGGGTGAATGTTCAAGCAATTCCAACTTTAATTCGCACATTTTTCACATTGCAATGACTGAGCGATGGGCCGGAGCATTGTCGTGATGATACAAGATTTTTTTTTTTTTTTTTTTTGCCAAATGAGGTCTTTTTTTTTTTTTTTTTTTTTTCCTCATCACTCAAACGTTGCAGTAAGCTTGAGTAGTAGTCACCAGTAATACTTTTTCCCTTTTCCAAGTAATCAATAAAAATAATTCCCTGTGCATCCCAGAAAACACTCGCCATAACCTTGTTAGCTGACAAAATTGACTTCATCTTTTTTGGAGAAGGTTCACCTGGCGCAATCCATTGTTTTGACTGTGATTTACTTTCTGGAGTGTAGTGATGTATCCAAGCTTTATCCAGGTAATAAGCTGTCTTAAAAATTCACTGGGATTTTTACGGTAAAGCTCCACATTCTTAACAGAAACAGTCTTTCCTTGCAATTTTTGATCAGGTGTCAACAAATGTGGCACTCAACTTGCACAGACCTTGTGAAAGCCCAAAACATTACTTTAAATATTACCTGCACATTCTTTTGATATGTTTTCAGTCTCTGCTATCTCAAACAACTTAAATATGCAGTCTTCCAGTACTAAACAATGAATTTTTTCAATGATCTCTGGAGTTGTCACTTCCACAAGGTGTCCAGAGCAAGGCTCGTCACTAGTGCTCGTACGTCCCATTTTAAACTCTGCAACTCACCTTTTAATCAATGAATATGAAGGGGTAGAGTCTTTCAATGTGCTGTCCATTTCCTCCTTGATTTCTTTAGGCATTAAGCCTTTCACTGGAAGTATATAATCACTGCTCATTTTTCCAAATCCTCCATTTTCGTGAAAACTCTAAAGTTGTCTTGTTTAAAATGCTGTCATTCGAAAACTAAACAAGCCATTGACCTGTAAGTATGGATACAAGCTAGTCTAGAGTTAAATTATATGATGCTATCTGTGTGAGGCCCGGGACTTATCAGCCGACCCTCGTATTACAGCCATTAAGAAGTGCAGTGCTAAGAAGCTTTAACAGAGCTACACTCTAGCGACCTTGATTTCTACCGCAGTGAGCTACTATCTGGTGTCATTAAAGTTAAATTATGCAGATAGAGCATGAAAGAAGAGCTTAGTCATTTGTGTACACTTTGCAGGTACATGTTGTGTTCTCATATGCCCCATAAGACAATTATGTCATACCATTGTGGATGCGCAAAAAAAGTTGACAACTCAAGATGTGCCATACATTAATGCTACATTTCATTGAATTGAAAGCAGTAGTGTGGTAGATTTATATGCCTTATATTTTAAATTATGTGGCAGTACTGTGGCCGAGTGGTTAGACCACTTGCCTCCCACCTAGGTGGCCCTGGTTTTATCCCAAGCACTTGCATGTGGGATTTTGTGATGACGAAGGGACATCTGGGCAAATTTTCTCAAGGTCCTCTGGTTTCTACCAATTGCTCCATCATCACCTTTCCTAACATCCATTTTGTTTATATTTCATATCATCCACTTCCTCAAGGTATGGGCTATGGGCTACCATCATTCCAGGTTCTCCATTCTATGGTTTTGTATCATTGGCTTCCCAACAGGCTTCTGGCCCATAGGCATCTGCGTCAATACTAAATACGGGGAGGGTAAGCAGACTACAAAATAAAATTAAAAAAAAAAAAAAAATTATTTCTTATATGTTACATTGAACAACATTCAAAGAAAAATTATCCAATAAAGCCAGAAGGTGTCGGAAGTTAGGGCCGCCACTGGTCTGAACTGCATACAGAAGAAATCAGAGTCACCGCTGCACTCATTGTGTGTCAAATGGTTCTGGGCTTCCCATACCTGACACACGCACTTATAGACAGTATGTTTATTTCAGAGTTCATTATTTTTCATCAATGCATTGCCTAATTAAGAGTATTGAAACATTACTTGCATAAAGAGGACCAAATATCCACTGTATGATCAAGACGTTTCCACAGTTAAAGTAAATGTACAGGAATGCTTATCTTTAATAAATATTACTAACACCGCCTGCGGTGCCATTAGTAGTTAAAGCGGGCGTTAAACACTACCAAAAAAAAAACAAATATTACTAACACTATGCATTTATACAACAAGTAAATGAAATATGTCCAATAGAATGTTGAGTGAAAATAGCAGCTATATATGTTGAACATTTTTGAAAGCTTTCATCCCATTGGTTCATAATTCTCTTTTTTTTATCACTAAGCATTTCATTGTCTCAGCTGAGCTAAACTAGAATGCCTGTGGTGAATGCAAGCATGCAATTTGGATGCAAATGCATATGTTACTTGACCCATGAATTTTCAACTAGCTTGCTAGCTTTGCTGAATGGGCTTCTTGTGCCAGGATAAACAGGTTTGCAGTGCAGGAAATGATTTTGTGTTGCTTTGTACTAACACATTCAGAGCTGAATTCTTTTCTACTACATGAAAATAATTTCTTTATTTCTTTCTTTCTTTGTTTACCATCCTTGTATGTAGGACTTATCCAGGGCTAAAAGCCAGCACTTGGGTCAGATGCAGAGGCTCTGGATCAGAGACAAGCCAGGATGGGTGATCAACCGATACCTAGTATGAAAACGAGGAAGTGGATGATATGAAATGATGGTGAGATGGATGACAGGAAAGATGATTTATGGAGCAGTTCATGGACTAAATGGCAGGGGAAACCAGAAAATCTGCCCAGATTTCACTTCATGCATCACAAATCCCACATGCAGTCTCCATATGTCAACCTAGATGGCCTATGTGAGAGGCAAGTGACCTAACCAATCGACATGTTGCCACCAATGAAAACGATTTACTGAAGAGCATCAAAGATATTTGTGTAGCTTATTATGAATGATTTGAAGTTTTCTCAGTGTTGGTTATTAATGATTACATCATGGGATATCAACCAAATTAAAAATTAGTCTTCTCTGATGAAGACCACAGAATTAAGATGATCAAAATCTTGAATGTTTACTTTCTGTGCATGCACTATACACATAGTGTATAGAGAAGGTATTGTATAACACCCAAAAATTTGATACCGACATTTCACCAGAAACACATATTTTGGAACCCTCTAAATCCAAAAAAAAACATTTTTATAAATATTTGTGTGTGTTTGTGTTCTCTCTCTCTCTCTCTCTCTCTCTCTCTCTCTCTCTCTCTCTCTCTCTCTCTCTCTCTCTCAAAAGCGAAAAGTCTTTTAAGTACCAAACTTGATATTTAAGTTCAGTAACTTCCAAGCATGCAACATGAAGATTTTCAAGAAAATCCCCCCACTCCCAACTACCCTTTACAGGAAAAAAATGTTGAACATTTTGGTTCTACCCTTTACAGGAAAAAAATGAACATTTTGGTTTTCTCAAAAATGACTTAACAATTTTGATTAAAATCTCTTATATTTAACATATATAAAAGACAAATAAAATATATATCTTGAATTTGCTGGGAATAGCCTCTGAAGACCTCTTTATTTTAGATGAATGTTTCTGAATTTTGCATGACTGGTAAATTGTAAGAGACAGAAAAAACTTACTACACAAAAAATGTAGATGTGCTTATAATACACAAGTTGTCATATGCATTTTCTTCGTGGAGTTGACCGTTTCCGAAACATTCCTTGTTATTGGTGTAAGTTTTAAAATACAGGGTTACTACAAAAGAAATAGACAACTTCAACTGCCTGTAAAACAAAACTATTAGAGATAGCAACCTAATTATTTTGGAGGTATGTTGAGAAACTCTCAAAGTTTCGTTTGTTACTATTGGTAACGCTATAGTGTTTTGTTTGTTGTTGCAGAAGCTGAAATGGCGGAAAATCCTGTGGAAAAGGCATATTGCATGTTGGAATTTGCAAGAACGCAATCAGCAACTGTTGTCCAACGACATTTTAGAACACGTTACCACAAAACGCCACCGACTAGACAATCAATCTATGACTGGTATAGAAAATTGGAGACAGCGGGATGTTTGTGCAAAGGGAAGACCTCGGGAAGACCAAGAGTTTCGGAAGAAAACGTTGAACGTGTTCGTTCTGCCTACATAAGAAGCCCACAGAAATCGACATCTAGGGCAAGCATGCAATTACAAATTCCACAGCAAACTGTATGGAAAATCTTGCGGAAGCGACTGCACATGATACCTTACAGATTACAGATGTTGCAGTTTCTGAGTGAAGAAGATAAGGTCATACGGTGTGACTTTTGCATCGACATGTTGCGACATGATGAAGACGATGCTGGTTTTTGTGAGTGCATCATTTCATTTTTGTGGTAACGTGTTCTAAAATGTCGTTGGACAACAGTTGCTGATTGCGTTCTAGCAAATTCCAACACGCAATATGCCTTTTCCACAGGATTTTCCGCCATTTCAGCTTCTGCAACAACAAACAAAACACTACAGCATTACCAATAGTAACAAACGAAACTTTGAGAGTTTCTCAACATACCTCCAAAATAATTAGGTTGCTATCTCTAATAGTTTTTGTTTTACAGGCAGTTGAAGTTGTCTATTTCTTTTGTAGTAACCCTGTACTTTTAACTTTACTCATATGGGAACTTGTCAACACCTTGCCACGTAAAGAAACAGATTTCAATCCCATAGCAACCATATTTTAAAAGGTTTGATGTCAGTTTAGCCTAATTTATTCCCTTTATTACCTTCTACTTACAAGGAACTAAGTACTCGTAATAAGACCATTTTTCCTAATGTTTATCTGGATTAGCATGAAGTTCATAGAAGAATAAGCTTAGTAACAATAATTTGTTACAGAGAAGCAGAGAAAGGTCATGTGAATGGAACACATCAGATTTTTATAAAGTTATTGTGAATGGTTATTGAAAGAAATACCAGCAATGGTATGAGCTGAATCAAATTTAAATAGGATTTCCAAAGTACAGCATATTTTTAAGGTAAGATACCAATTCAAAATGGGTTTGCCATAAAGGCACAGAATAATAGGCAAAAACAGTAGTTGTTCCTTCTTGAAATAAGTTATAAACTGAATACGGTTTAAATATGAAAATAGTTCTGGTAAATAGCAGTATATTTTTAGGAACCTCTAGTGTTGTATAAATGATTTGGGAGAATGGCAGCTGAATCCCACATAATGCAGATTAGCTTGTATTTGCTTATCAATATTATATTCCATTTAACAAAAGATGTTGAAACAGTAGCAAGTGATCTCACCTCCAAAACAAGAAAGAGATAAAGAAAGAAGAAACAGTCTATATAATGAGGTTTAGATCGTATTTAACAAAATACGCTTTTTTTGTTTTTTATTTAGATCTCTCTTTAACTTCTGTGGTCATATCAGAGACTTTGACTTGAGAAACAACAGCCAGAGTGTTTTTGCTGAACTGCAGGTTTATTAACGTTGGTTTTCTCAGTTTTATACTATTAAACACAGACATACATATTGGGGCATATGGAATTATTTAGTTAAAGAGAAATTCCCTTCCACTGATCACTCGACCACAAAGGCAATCAAAATATGGTATTTAGACTCATATGTGTTCTTTTTTCGACATCTTCCATAGGCCTGAGCATTTGATATTTCAAATCTTATAATTGGATTAGTAATTTCAACCTGAGCTTTTGGTTTGTTGCAATGATATCACCTAAGGAAACTTGAGGGATTTGGCCGAGCAGGAAAAATAGAAGTTTATTTCTAGGATCACAGTGTAAAAGATTACAAGTGAAGCTTCAAATTTGTATTTATGCTATTTGTATCAACTTTTTAGGAGATTTTTGGGAGAAAGATTGCAAAAAGATGAACATATATAAGTACCTTTTTCTCAGAAACTGCTTGAAATAGAGAGTCAGGACTTTTATTGCAAATTAAGGTGGCAGGGGGGGGAGGAGCCAAAATATCAAAATGTTTTTATCTTGTATTGTTATGATGTTTTCTTGATCAGATTTGAATTTATAGTTCGTGAGTTCACCACTATGTACCATGGGGACGAGTGAGCAGCTTGTCACCCACAGATGGTTTTGCTGGACGAAATCGCAACTTGCGAATGTGAAATGTTGGAATTTTGTCCAAAAACCTTCTTCTCTCAAGGCATGGGGTTCCTTTTACATGCAAATAAACATTACCCAATTACTGCCTTTACTTCCTTTCTAAAGGAAGCCATGCTAAGAATTTTGTATCCAAAAATCCATCACCCTCCACCAGGTTTGAACCCTCAATTTTGGGTTTTACAGGCTAACATGGTTATACATGTACATATTGATAAACGTGTACATATTTATATACATGTACATATTGATATATGAGAACATATTGATATACATGTACATATTGATATATGTGTACATATTGATATACACGTACATATTGATATACACGTACATATTGATATACATGTACACTTTGATATACATGTACATATTGATATACGTGTACATATTGATATACGTGTACATACTGATATAGTGTACATATTGATATACATGTACACATTGATATACATGTACATATTGATATAGTGTACACTTTGATATACATGTACATATTGATATACATGTACACTTTGATATACACGTACATATTGATATACATGTACACTTTGATATACATGTACATATTGATATACGTGTACATATTGATATACACATACATATTGATATACATGTACACTTTGATATAGTGTACATATTGATATGCATGTACACTTTGATATACATGTACATATTGACATACATTAACATATTGATATACGTGTACATATTGATATATGTGTACATATTGATATACGTGTACATATTGATATATGTGTACATATTGATATACGTGCACATATTGATATACATGTATTTATTGATATACACGTACATATTTATATATACATGTACATATTGATATATGTGTACATATTGATATACACGTACATATTGATATACACGTACATATTGATATACACGTACATATTGATATACATGTACATATTGATATATGTGTACATATTGATATACATGTACATATTGATATATACATGTACATATTGTAAAAATCCTTAGCATGGCTTCCTTCAGAAGGGAAGTTAAGCTGTTGGTACCATGTCATAGATTTACAGCACATAAAAGAACCTCAAGCCTGAGCAAAATTAAGCGGTCTTTCACGCCCAGTATAGAATGGGAAACAACAGTTAAAGAGCGCCCATAAATAACACGCCATTTGCATTTTATTTAGCAGTGGACTGACGTGCCGTTCTCCCTTAAATAGTGACAGTGTTGTATGAAACAAGATGATCATCCTCCATGTCTGTACAAGCTGCCACCTATTGATTATTTGATAAACTTCTGCAGGCAGGTTGTCCTTAGTGGTGTAGGGGTGGCATGCTAGCCTCTGGTTCTCAAGGTTGTGGATTCAAACCCGGGTGGTTGGCAATGGATTTTTTTGCTGGACATAAAAATCCTTAACATGGTTTCCTTTGAAAGGGAAGTAAAGCCAGTGGTCCAGTTTTGTAGGTTTATAACATGTAAAAAGATGTCAAGCCTAATAAAGAGGTATCTGAGCAAAATTAAGTGATGTTTGATCTCCAATATACGAGGGTCACCCAGAAAGTGACAGATGATTTGGCATAACTAAATGATAACGGAAGAGTTGTTGTTGTTTACCTGATATGCAGGATTTTGTCCCTAGTCAGCCAATATACATTATGTATATTATGATATCAACACAAAACATTATTTACAAAGTTACAGTACCTTACTCTATTTTTCAACGTAATCTCCATTCCGTCAGGACACTTTTTCACGTGGTACCAGTTTTTCAATGCCGATGTTATACTTTTCTACCGCCAAAGAACTTATTTGTTGTTTTGAATTGCACAAAATGTTCGATCAATCAAATTTTATAGGTAAATAACACAAGTTAGCGGTGATAATGCAATGAACAAATCTTCAGGGAGGAAAGTGGAAGTTCATCAATAGTTATGGAGGAGTTGAAAGCAAATGTTTATAAAAGAATTTAAAAAAAATCAGTGTTTCACTTTGGACACTGTCATGACTTTTTGGATGGAAAAGATTTCCCAGCCATGAAGACCTGAAAATGTCAGTGACATCTTGGCTCATATCTTTAGTGAAAGAGTATAACATCTGCATTGAAAAACCAGTACCACGTGACAATAAATACCTTGATAGCAATGACGATTACGTTGAAAATTAGAGTAAGGTACTGTAAATAAAGTTTTGTGTTGGTAACTTTAATTACTGTTTAGTTATGCCAAATGATCTGTCACTTTCTGGATGGCCTTAGTAGAATAGGATGCTGAGAATTACGTCAGTAAAGAGCATCCATAAACAAAACTCAATTTCATTTTTCTGCAGCCAAAATATTGGAAAATGTATGCCAGATACTGTCTTCTAATTTGTTAAATAACTACTTGGGGATTAGTTACATAAAGTTTATCTTTAAATGTTCGCAATAGATAATCATGTGGACTTAGATCTGAAACATGAGAAGAGGCTAGTCAATTACTCTATCATCAAAAACATGACATTTTCTTTGATTCTTTCAACAATTTCTTGTTTAGATTTCTAAGTTGGAAGAGCATATCTTATTGTTAATATCGTGTTAATTTGGTTTTAAATTTACTTTAGTGGTTTAAATAAAATTATGATTTTTAGTGTCATAGATATGTATAAAGAATTTATCTTAGGTTGCTATCTTGGCTCATTGCGTGCAGGACAGCTGTCCATTGTTGCTGTAGCATATGCTTGTGTAGAATTCTGCTAGATGCTTTCTTGTTTCTTTTACTTTGCTGATTTAATTGGAAGGTTAATCATATTATTATGTGATTGTTGTTCTATGGATACACAGAAGTAACTAGTAAGTGTGACCTTAGTTTTCTTTCTATACCATCTGATTAGTTCACTTGTTGAGTTGGTATGCTTCATACATTACAGCGGTAAATGCAGATATCAGTTAGAGGTGGATCTCTCGCTCCTTTAACAGTGTGTTGTGCGTCTATGTCGGGAACAGAAAGAATGCAGGCCATAGACTCCTACATTTGCCCTGTCTGGGAGGAATCTTTTTAATAACAGAAAGTGGCACACAAGGATTGTGCTTCAGCTATTTCATAATGCTTTAATTACGTTAATTATTAAGTATACATAGTGAGTTGCGTTAGATACCAATTAATTACCAAGATACATGTTCATATTCACTGCTAGAAATGTGAAAGTTTGTTATAAATTAATTCTCATATTGGTTAAATTACAATGCAATTACAGTGGTATTGACCAAGTTAAGGAGGTTGTTTAACTATAACTTTAACTTGTCATTTATATTCATATTAGAAATATAAATATTAATGTAAGAGACATAATAGAGAAAGTATTCTACCAATAGCAAGGTTGCTCTCTCTGCTTTACTCAAAGAGCAACCGATTAGTGACATTTTATGTATACTCTTAGTTGTGATAATGAATGCCCAATCTGGTGTTTTTGGGGTTTAAGGGGTACACAAAGAATCCCAAGTCAAATTGTATGGTAAACAGTTGTTCTTTCCACAACAGCACCCAAGTTCAGAGTCAGACTGAAAAATTCAATGCCATAGCTGGGATTTGAGCCACGGATCTCCTCTAGCCGGTTGCTCTGCCACTGAGCTACCATGGCAACATGCCAGCATAGCATCAAATTTCTCAACTGACTAGCATGATTCCCGGTAAACAACAAGATCCTACAGATCACATGTTTTTGCAAGTTGCGAACCACCTTCTGAAATTCGGAATTGTACACAAAACGCTACATCCGTGAAGAGACCACCCTGCCTGTGACCAAGCGTGACGGATCATGTGACTGACTATATTGTTTAGTATCCGGATTGTAGTACAAGGGATTTTCACAGGCATTTCAATATTAACCAATACATCATGCTAAGTTTCACCTTTATCATCTCCAACTACTGCAGCAGGACAATGAACGAGGTGGATCATATGACAAGATCCACAGTTATAACTAGAAGAATTTTCCAGGCTGAGAAGCCGCGGTCTGCTGGAGTTTTCAGGTGCAGACGTTTCGTTCACGACTGCGGTGAACATCTTCAGTGGTCTAAGTCTTCTCGGTGAAGGTTTGGTCACAACTGACTCGTTAGCTGAAATAGCGGCAGTATTTATACTTGGGCTGCTCTCACACGATTGGTCTGGCTGGATGTGGAGGGTGGGGGTTAGCCACTCCAGTGCGTTTGATTCCTGATTGGTTCAGATGATCTTGTTGAATTTGCTCCTGTTTGATGTTCTCAAGTAGCGGATACCAGTTTTTGCTTAGTTTTTTAATCTCTTCTTTATTGGGATGTTTATAAATGTCTATTGCTTCACGTTGTGACCTAGCATGGTAATAAGGCATAGATGAGAGAACGGCTGTTTCATGATATTGAATTATGTGTTCCCCTTCTGCCCAAAGTGCATGTTTAGCATGACTTGGGTTGACCTAGACAGCAGCATCTCTTGTGTTCCTTAAGCCAGGTGTTGACGCTATTGGCATTGTTGGCGACTGTGTTATATGCAGACAAAGTAGGGTTCTACAGCATAGGACATGTAAATCGCCACAATATGCATTATTGGACTTGTAAACCCACATTTACAAATCCAACGGTGTTTCAACTTTTGGGCTGGTGTATTCAGTGAGCATCTAGTAGGCCGATGTTTTTATGATGGCCAACTTACCGAGAATCACTATATAATTTCCTACAACACCAGCTCCCTGCTCTACTGCATGAACTGCCTTTGCAGAACCAACTAACTATGTGGTACCAACATGATAGGGTGCCAGCTCATTTGGCCCATTGTGAAACAGCTTTTCTTGATGCCACATACACAGAGCAATGGATTGGATGGCATGAACCAATAGGGGGGCCAGCATATGCTCACCAGATTTCTTCTTATGGGGTTATCTTAAACATCTTGTGCACCACAAGTGGCCAATGACACCTCAACAGCTCAGGAAGTGCCGTGATGTCACACAGGGTTAGGTTGGTGATAATGGTTAGACTGAGATCCTGTTCAAACAACTACATGGTGGAAACGGGTCAATTGTAAAGCTTTATCAGTGAGATGGTTCGGCATGATGTCATAGTCACTCTTTAAATGCACTATTTTGGAAACCAGAGAGGTTCACAATGATCATCATAAGGCTTGCAAACATTATCTAATTTATAGAAAACAAAACAAGCCTGGTTTTGTTTTCTATAAGTGATTCTAACACCGGCCGTGAAAGCCTTCGAATTTTAATTATCTAATTTGTTTGTGCGTACTGGATTTTGTAAACACTAAGAACAATTTATTGGCTTTCTTTTATATCAAAGTATAACTTTAAATAGTAAAACATTATTTAATGATGCCTTATGTTTTTAACTTATAATTACAATATTACATGCATTTATTTATGAAGTTCATTAAAACATATTTTAACAAGTAACATTTTGTGTTTTAAAATTCACATAATTAAACTAATTAAGCAAAGCAACACTTCCATGCCAAATTATCAGTTCTTGTAAATTTGCTAAACATAAAAAGTACCTTCAAGTGGCAGTATTTGAACCTGGGACCTTCACCACTGAAGGCCAACATGTATACTGCTTTGCTAACAGAGCAAGTCACTTCATGCACGGTGGTGCAAAGCAGTCATTTCAGCCAAAATTGAAATGACACATGCAATGGACATTGTTTATCTCATGGGCAGTTTGGTCGCCCTCCATGGTGTAATGGTTAGCATGCTAACTTCATATACCCAAGGTCGTGGGTTCAAATCCGGCAGAGCATGATGGATTTTTTTGGGTTAAAAATCCTTAGCATGGCTTCCTTCGGAAAGGATGTAAAGCTGTTGGTCCCGTGTCATAGATTTACAGCAAGAAAAGAATCTGAAGCCTGATGAAGAGGCCTCTGAGCAAAATTAAGCGATCTTTCACACCCAATACAGAATGGGATGCTGAGAACCACAGCAATTAATGAGCATCCATAAATAAAACAACTCCATTTCATTTCATGGCCAGTAAAATACCAAGACTGCAAATGGCAGTTTACAAAAGTGAGTTAAAAAAAAAACCAGAATTTTTATTGACTTCCTGCCAGCATTAGGTTCCTTTCTACTTCTGAGGAATGACACTTGTAATGACAAAAAAAAACAGTTTTTACAAATCAGTGTCTTCCAACACTCAGGTTGAAGTTTGCCTTACTGCTCCCCTTTCATTTCTCACTACAGCCACTTTGTTTATAGGTTAGTTTTGAATGTTAGAAATTATTTCAGAATTGCCTGTTAAGGTGTTGGTGTGGACACTAAATGATGAGGTATTATTTAAGGAACACCATGTAGATTGATTAACCCAATTACATGCTCTTGACTGTGCATAAATACCATTCATATTTTCTAGTTTCAACATTTTTAAAATGCTGCCTAGATTATTGCTAGCCTAATTTGTGATGTTTGATTTCTTTGCAGGGGCTTTCCTGATACCGTTTGCAGTAATGTTGATTCTAGAAGGAATTCCTCTGTTCTTGATTGAACTGGGCATTGGTCAGAAGATGCGCCTTGGGTCGTTGGGTGTCTGGAATACAATTCACCCTTGGCTGGGTGGTATTGGCATTGCAAGTTGTGTTGTTACGTTCTTCGTCGCACTGTATTATAACGTCATCATTACGTGGTGTTTCTACTATCTCTTCAACTCTTTTCAGGTAATTTAATATTAAATAAACAATAGACACACAATAAACATTATGGAATGTAGCAGTTTTATATTTATAACATTGTTATTAAGTAGAAGGTGATGTGTTTTATCGTTAGAAGTAATGAGTTGGACTTGTAACACTAACATCTCTTAGCAGTACTTCTTACTTCAACTTGTTTTGAAAACTGTTGAAGAAGTTTAACGTTACTTTAGCCCCAAAAAAACAGTTTGTGTCCAAAACTTACTGTGCAACAATTTAAAAGACTCCATTCCAGAACATACAAAATCAGGTGTATACAGAATTGATTGTTCAGATTACAATAAGGTTTACATTAGAAATACCAGACTACAAGAACACATTGAAGAAAACACAAAACTATTTCAGTGAGTCAAATCTGTGTGTTAACCCTTCTAAGTGAAATGATCATTTTTGGTTACGGAAACATAAATAACCCCCCAAAATTAATAGTCCATAATAACACTATCAAAAGTGTAAACAATGTATTCTTATTAGGGCTGGACATACATAGAACATTAACTTTTAGTAGTTATATTGATAAACTGGCAATAAATGTTAGTAAAAACTTACTTGTTTTGGGATCTTTAAATAATTATATCTCATGTTGACAGCCAAAATAGTTCTTATCCACTCAACCTTATCCTATAGGTATAGAAATTTGGGGCAATACCTGCAAAACAAATTTTAATAAAATATTCATACTTAAAAAACGAGCAGTCAGATACATAGGGGATTGAAGTCCTATAGATTCTTGCTAATGAAGATACTTGCACTTCTAAGCTTATTTGTCTATGGAACTATTCTCCATTTGGTTAATCACAAATTTCCTATGCAGACCAACTCATGTTCCAGGACATAGAATGCACAGGTATGAAAACATACCTAGGAGTAAACTTATAATACCTTCCAATATCAATCAAGACTTTTAATAATTTAAATAAGTTTAAAATACTTCTGAAAAAATTATTCATCAAAAATGCTTACTATAACATTGATACATTTGTAAATCATTGTAAATATAATTAGACCTATCATTGTTAATGCTATATTTTATCTTTTACATTCCTACTATGTATACTCCTATCTTATGTACTATTGTATTTTGACGTAGCTTAACTGTGTACAAACACATTATTAAGCTGAGCATAAATGAAATGAGATGTGTAAAATGCAAACAAACAGAAAAATCTGCAATAGCCCATCATTTCTGGTCTACCATCATGGAATAACACCAAATATAAAACTGCTAAAACCAGCCAGATATGCAGCCTAACTCGACACATGGGAAAAGATACTCATCATAAAAAATAAATTACACACAGTTAAATTTGATTTACCGACAGGAAATTCACTATGAAAGTTCATCTCACAACCACAAGATGCCACCACAATAGATGCTGATGATGGAAACAATCCGTTTCTGAAACATGTGTAAGTAAGAAATACACTTAAATGATGTTAGGGTCAACAAGCCCAAGAGGTGTATACATGTCTATATATTATGTTATTATGTAATAATGATTAAAGATGAGGGTTTGTATTGTCACAATGTACACATTGGCCTGCCTCGGTGTAGTGTGGAGGTGGCATTTCTGCCTCACATTCAGAATTGTGACTTCGGATCTTTCATAGGGTGTGTTATCCGGATAAGGTTTTTTTCAGGTTGTTTATCTTGAGAAGATGAGTGCTCCATGGATCCTGAGATCATTTGAGCATCATTTTAAGATTTCATTGATCGTTATGTGACCAACCAAGTTAAGGATGTTAAGCTACCCCCCTTCCCCCCCAAATCTGATGTGTTCCATTCACATAACTTTCTCTAGCTATACCACAAAAAAAAAAAAATTCTTACAAAATATTCTTCTTTTATCTACGTCATGCTAATCAAGATAAATGTTAGCAGAACTGGACTTACTATTTGCTTCCTTGCAAATAGAAGGAAAATAAGGGAGTACACTAGATTAAAGCAATAGTCAAAAATACTGGAAGCTGGTTGCTTTGTGAAACAATTAAGGTTCGCTTCCATTTGAGAAAAGTTAATTAGTATAAAATTTAAACCAATAACAATGAATATCTTGAAAATGGTCAACTCTACAAGAAAAATGCATATGACATAAATTATGTGTTTTAACGAGATCTACATTTTTTGTTTAGTAAGTTTTTGTCTATCTCTTATGGTTTAACCATTATGCAAAATTCTGCAAAACTCAACTAGAATAAAGAGCTCTTCAGAGGCTATTCCCAGAAAATTTAAAAAATTCAAAATATTTGTTTTATTTGTGATGTAAATATCTTTAAAATACAGCATTTTAATCAAAATCGTTAGAGACATTTTTGAGAAAATCAAAATTTTCAAAAATAGTTTCATGTAAAGGGTAGTTTGGGGCGGGCTGAACAATTGGGCTCACACACATCTCACACAACTATGCTATCTCTCGCCCACTTGCTTTTAGGCATACATAACTTTGGTATAAAGACTGTTATCAGCACATGTTTATATCACTTTAACCTATGGTACTCCTTTATTTCGCTTCTACAAACATGGAAGCAAGTAATAAGACTATTATTGCTAATTTTTTTCTCAATTAGTGTGAAGTAAATAAAAGAATAAGCTTTTTAACAATAATTTGTAGCAGAGATATAGAGAAAGTTATGTGAATGGAACACATCAAAGTTTTTGTATCTAGTAGTTGTAAATACTACTAGTTTGCTTTTACATTAAGCACATTTTTAAGCAAAGCATATATTTTGTTTCTTTGTTTAATTCAAATTAAAAGTAGTGCTTTGGGGTTAATTGATTTCTTAACACCAAATATTTTACTGAAAACATGTGAAAGACATCTTGACAATTAAAAGTTGTTAGTAAAGTTACTATTGTTCCCAATTTACAGTGGAATCAGAGACAGAGTATGCCTTCTACTCTAAAGCAGACATGCCCTTAAACACGTATCAATTTCCCAATCACCTGCAAGGGAAAATCCACTGTTGCCAAAAGTTTCAATATTTCAAAGGCCTTGGATAGGTAGAGTTAGATGAAAAATTTAATGCCATAGGCAGTATTTGAACCACAGATCTCCCAATCTCTAGCCAGCTTCCCTAACCACTGAGCTACCATGGTAACAAGTCGGAACATCATTAAATTTCTCAACTGACTTGTGTGTTTCCCGGTAAACCACAAGGTGATCTCAAATTATTTTGAGATGATATGCCCCAATGGTGACTTACAATGTTGTAAGTAATTTAAGCCCGGGCTTCATAGTTTAGCCCATTAGTGTTAATCCAACTCCTGTCCCATACAAATTAACATTTTCTAGAAATCAATGAACAATAACAAGATTTTAAGGTTCTCATTGAGGTCTAGCTCTGGTTTAAAAAAAATAGCATATATGTTTATGTTAGCCTATACCTATATTCTACATCCCTTAATTTACTTTATAGGTACTGTATTTTTATACAATTATTTTCAATTCAAAGGGGATTTATATTTCAGTATTTTTAGATTTATTCAGACTTATTTATACTACCTATGCAAAATCAATTCATTCTTTGCCTTCCCATGTGTTGATTTTTGAAATTTGTTACCTGTAAATAATGTGACTAAAATGAAACTGTTGCCCAGAGAAGATTGACATGGGCAGTTTGTTTAATTTGGAAATAAATAAAAACCACGTAATCAATAAAATTTTAAAGGTTATCTGCTTGTTCTATCTCCTCAAGAATTTTTGTGGAAATCAAAGATAGGTTATGTATTGTAACAGTAGGAGTGCATATTTCAGACATGTTGTAGAAACATCTAAACAGAATGTCATGAATAGGAATATAACTTTTGTTGCAGAGTCCTTTGCCCTGGGCAACATGCCCTTCTATAAATGGCACACCAGAACCAGAGTGTGCTCTGTCTTCCGAGACTGCTTACTTCTGGTACAGAACTACCCTTGATGCTGCACCAAGCATTGAAGAGACTGGCGGTTTGAAATGGTGGATTGTCATCCTTTTGCTGCTGGCATGGATTACAGTTTTCTTCATTGTTATGAAGGGCATTCAGTCCTCAGGAAAAGTAAGCATCACCTAAAATCTTTATTTGTGATCTATCATAATACAACTGTACTTACTTTTATATAAGTAACAAAAGTTTTGCTATAGCAGGTGTCACCAACTCATTTGATTTTGTGCCATGCATGCAGTGGGTAAGCACTTGACAGCAGGAATTGTCTCTCTTCCATGTAAAGTACATTGTTTGTCAGTTTATGTCATCAGGAAAAAAAGTATTGCAACATGCAAGCCATAAACTCCTAAACTTATGTCTATCTAAGAGGAATTTTTCGTATTTGTAAAAAGTACCACAATAAGGACCTGTTTGGAAAATTCACCTTTTCTCAGTGGCCTCTACCAGGCTTAAGGTTGTGTTACATGTCATAAATCTATAGCATGGGACCACTAGCTTGACTTTCCTTCCAAAGGGAAGTCATGTTTAAAAAATATCTATTACCCTCCGCCAGGTTTGAACCTGCGACTTCAGAAACTAGAGATACCCCTAAACAATGGTGGATGACAATGATAAATATTTAAACAAATTTTGTTAAAAGGTGTGAGAGATATGTGGTGCCACAAGGACACCAGTTCCAACAACTATGGCGAAGTTACTATGAGTGTGCCTTTTCTTGTGCTCTCAGGGAAGCAAGGGTTGGTGTTTGTCTTTTTTCTGATATTTACATTACCACATGCAACCTTCAAAATCAGGGGTGGGGGAAGATTGAGTGTCCCCTATTGCCAATCTAAAAATATGGCAAGTCAAATAATGTTCTTTTCATTCATTTTATATGTATTTCTTTTATTCTTGCTGCTGAATATGTTTACCAGGTGACTGAGATGAAGCCAGTGTAAGGAATGTGAACCAGTAAATGTGAGCTACAGCTCTTTAGTTCATTAATGTTAATGTTGCAGGTACATGGTTGATTATCACTAGAAGAATTTTTACAGGCTGAGAAGCCGTGGTCTGCTGGAGTTTTCAGGTCCAAATGTTTCGTGAACATCTTCAGTGGCATGGTCTAAGTCTTCTCAGTGAAGGTTTGGTCGCAACTGACCACGCCACTGAAGATGTTCACCCCAATGGTGAACGAAACGTCTGGACCTGAAAACTCCAGCAGACCATGGCTTCTCAGCCTGAAAAATTCCTCTAGTTATAATTTGGACTCTGGCCGTGAAAGCTGATGACATGGTTGATTGTTTTAATTTCAGGTGGTGTACTTCACCTCAATGTTCCCCTACCTTGTGCTTACCATTTTCTTCATCAAGGGCATAACATTAAAGGGAGCTGGAGCAGGCCTCATACACATGTACACCCCCAAAGTAAGTAAAATTTGTTTTCTAACCAAATTACACTTTAATTGTGTTCTTTATGTGTAAGTGTATATATATATATAATATATATATTTGTTATTTGAATGGTTAGCATTTAATTTTACTTTGTCTAACCCCCTATTTATGGCACTTAATTAAAGTATTTTACTAAAGCCAAAACGCAATATCAAGTTTTCACTGGAGATACACATTTTGAAGTCACCTACACTAAAAAAGAAAGCTTAAATCTAGAGGTGGGGGGATGCCCACACCCACACATGCACATATGCACACACACAGACACACACATATATACACTTTTAAAAATAATCACTATAATTTTGTATTCCTGATGAAACGTATATTCTTCCTCTACTATAAGATATATAACACCAAGATAAATATTGTGCTAATTATTATAAAGAAAACAGGAGCATTACTCTAAAATGATTTAAATTTAAACCAAGGTTAATTAATCAAACAAGTTTCATAAGCTATATTAAATGATCATTTTATTAAAGGGAATGAATTTCAGAGAAAATAATTGCAGTACATGGTTTATTTTACACTTCCACATGTAGTGGTATCTCTTCAGAGTATCTTATACCCATTGTCTAAATTAAAATGCTGTTTATGGGCACTAATTTTAATTGACTACTAACATTTGCCATAACTTTGTACTACTTGTGCTTCTGTGCGCCATTTACTAATTATTTGCTAATTGATTTCTGTGACTATGTTTGAAAATTCAAACTTTAAAAGTATCCCATATCTGGTGTAGTACGAGAATGCCTTTCAGTGACAATCCACAAAGCTCAACCATTGTCCACTTCATAATAGCAGGCTATGAAATCTTTTACAGTCTGACTGGAATGGGTGGCAAACATTTACAATTAGAGTAACTGGCAGTCAACTGTTAAAAGAGTACGTAATGAATGAAAAATAGCATTTTCACATTATTTGAAAAGGGTTGGAAGCTTTCTTTATATTCATTTACTGGCAAAACACAGATAACATTAATTCCAAATTCATTATGGAAAAGTAGAATCAGAATAAAAAATTCAGTGCCATGGTCAGGATTCAAACCATCAATCTTCTGCTTTCCAAGTGCTCAGACATCTGAGTTATGATGTCATGAAATTCTCCATGTGACAAAGATGATCTCAACTTCTCTTAAGATAAATACCCCAATGTCAACTTGCGTACTTTTTACTCTGATTTGACCTATCAGCCAGCGGAAAAACAATTATATTCCGCCACTGAATATTTGTGCTGTATTGTAAACAAAAGCAGATGAAAAAATTTACCTGTTAGATTCCTGAACCAGCTTTCTGGTCAGTCAGTCGGTGACCAGAAGTGAAACTGGAAGTGGCTTTGTTGATTGATCTGTTTCCAGTCGCATGGTCAGTTAATGATCTTTAACAGTTGTTCTTTATTTGTTATTTATATTTATTGTTATTGTTGGTATTTATTTAATATATTTATCTACATTTAATTACTTATACATTTCATATTATTAATTATACAAGATTTGAAATGTGACAATGCCTAAAAAATCACGCTGATCACAGATTCAGAAGTGAAAATCCTTTCGTAAAGGTGTGCCACTTAATTGGAATTATTGAGGAGAACTTGGGAATTCTTTGATTGGGAGGAGTACATGAGGACTCTTGCGCATTCCTTTATTCCTGCTAATGAAACCATGCAACGAACTGCAACCACTCTTGGTCTAATCAAGAACCGTTATCGGAAAGCAAGCGCAACTTCAATAGGAGGAAGATAAAATTCCTAAATCATCTGGGATGTAGTAAGCATTTGTGTCAACTCCAGAAGGGGCAGCCTTGTCCAGTCATAAATTGTGATACTTTCTGGTTAGTAAGTTTATTGATGCCTATTATAGTAGAAAGGAGCATCTGAGTATTAATTTGTTCTAAATTTTAGAAAGTACATTATTTAAACTACATGCATTGCAATATATTATGTGTGTTACTTTCAATAATGAATTAGTTATTATTCATCAACTTTACTATTCTGTACACTGTTTATATGAGACGACACGATAGAAAAGTTTATAATCAGCTGTTTTTGTTTACTAGCAACTCTTAATGTTGCAACCTCAATATAGTCAACATTAAGTGACGCCACCCATACTATCAAGTGTAAAGATTCAGTGGCAGGAGTATAATAAAACTGAGTTAATTATGTTTACTCAACAAGTCTAAAACTGCCTTATATCCTAGCCTATGTTGCACATCTGCCATTATAAAAATTAGATTGTGTGAAGAGAACCAATCAACTTGGATTGTTTGGCCAGATGGGATAGAGTCATGAGTTTGCTACTTTACAAATTCCTTACCAACTTAATACACAATCATTACATCACATCGCCTACAGTGCCACAAGTAGTTAAAGCAGGCTTTAAACACTAAAACAAAACAAAAATTACATCACACTTTTTATAACAAACAATACATGTGCTACTGCAAAGTTTTTATTGAATAAATAGTGTAAAAATAAAGTAACCGATTATTCATGTTCCAAAATAAAATCTTTAGCCACCGCAATGCACCATGCACAACCACTGCCTGCTTCATAATAACACATTATGAAAGTTTCTGTGCTACACTGGGATTGAAAAACTGAGCTGGGCTATTACAATCAGTGAGTAACTAACCGAACACATAGGACTATTGGCAAAAACATCGTTGTTTAAAAACTTAAATACTATCGAGTTAAACATTATCTAAAAATGTGCTATGTAAAAAATTGAAGCTAGCAACAGTGAAGCAATACAGATATTAATATAGTAATTAATCATTTGTAACAAAACACCACTTATGTTTATGATTAACTCAAATACAAAGGACTAGTTTCACAATTGACAGTTCATTGCATCATGAGCTCAACTTCTTTCTTTTTGTTGTTGTTGTTTATTTGCTCTCTTACAGTTCCTGCTACTAGGTGGTGTACCGTCAACTGCTGGAATTAAAACAAATTTGGTGAAGAACTAATTGGTGGCATATCAAAATTCACTACTTGATTTTTACCTTTAAAATAAATATCTTTTCCTTAACCATTATATCTATAAATCCATTTAAGTGTTTTAATAATTTAACTTCTGTCTTGTAAACAAGGTCACAGTTTAAACAATTTAATTGATAAATGCCAAATATTTGTTTTAATTTTTTGAAGTCTTGTCTTTTTTCAAAAAGCCTAACAAGTTTTATATGTTGTATTTATTTTGAGGAACCATTATTATACATAGTTTTTTAAAAATGTTTGGAATTTTTAATTTGCCCACTGGTGATGAGTATATTTTTAAAAATGTAATTACCTTTTATTTTTTTAAGAGTAGGAATCTCCAACTATCTGATATTTAAATTTTTCAATTTTTTTATTTATAAAATCAGTGTTAAAACCATTAATTAAAGCAGTGTTGATAATGTGTTTATATTCTTTATTAAATTAATTTTTATTAAGGGGTAAATTAGTCAACCTATAAATTGAACCATAATCAGCAAATTTGTGTGAAAAGGGTCATGCCATTATTTTTTATGTATTTGTCAGTATGAGTTTATTTTCTATAAATTTCAAATATCATTTTATTGTTTTTAAATCTAGGAAATGGAGATGGCTATCATTTTCAATTTCCAAAGTGAATTTTATAACTTTACCTTATAAACAAAAAACTAATAAGTTTTAAACATTTACATGTTTATCAGGAACAATAGTAAAAATATAATCTATATATCTATACCAAATTTTAATGCTTTAGTGACTTGTATTTCAAAATAGCTCATGCAAAGATCAGCAAGAAAAGGTGAAAGTGGAGTACCCTTTGCTCAACCAGAAGATTGCTGGCAGAATTTGTCATTAAAACTGGGGGGGGGGGTGAATTGATCCAACAAATAAGGTTAATAAAATCATTTATTAAATGTTCATTTAATTCTATAAAACGTGGCCATTTTTTCAAAAATGTCAAAGGCTTTTCTCAAGGAATGCTTGGAAACAAAGCAGCTACATTGAAAGCAACAAGTTTATCACTAGCAGACAATATAGTGTTGCTGATTTATGCTACTAGCTCAAAAGAATTTTTAATATTTAAACATTTAATTTTTCAAAATTACTCAAGTTTTTGTTCAACTAAATTGTAAGTAGGTGAATTTATGCAAATTACAGTAGGTCTTGTTTTATTTCCAGCTTTATGATTTTGGGAAGAGCATAAATTCTAGATTAAATTGGATTACTAAGAAAGATCTATAAATCTTAGAATTTATGCTCTTCCCAAAATTCATAAATCTGAAGATAAAATGAGACCTACTGTAATTTGCATAAATTCACCTACTTACATTCTAGCTATATGGTTAAATAAAAACTGCAGTAATTTTGAAAAATTTGATATTTTAAGTATTAAAAATTCTTTTGAGTTATTAGAAAAGATCAATAATACTGTATTGTCTGCTAATGATAAATTTGTTGCTTTGTTTCCAAGCATTCATAAAGGAAAAACTTTTGAAAAAAAAATGGTTAAGTTTTATAGAATAAAATGAGGATACAATAAATTATTTTGATAACCTTTCTAATATTTGTTTGAATCTTTCTTTTTTTCGGTTTTAATGATGATAAATTATGCCAGCAAACTTCTGATTGAGGCAATGGGTAGCTACTTTCACCTTTTCTTGCTGATCTTTACACTAGCTACTTTGAAATACAAGTCACTAAAGCATTCCCTCTAATTTTTAAAACTTGGTATATGATATTTTTGCTATCATTTCTGATAAACATTAAATGATGCTTTAAAACTTTTAAGTTTACAAGATAAAGCTAAAAAATTCATGTTGGAAATTGAAAATGATAGCTATCTCCCTTTCCTAGATTTAAAAATAATAAAAAATAACAGTATATTGAAGTTTAGAATTCGCAGAAAATCAATTTATACTGATAATTACATAAAAAAAAAATAGATTAGCCCTTTTTCACATAAATTTGTGGTTTTTAATAGTTTAATTTATAGTTTACCTAATTTACCCCTTAATAAAAATAAATTCAACAAAGAATATAAACATATTAAAATACTACTTTATTTGCTGTTTTTAATACTGATTTTATAAATAAAAAATTCAGAAACTTAAATATCAGAAAGCTGGAGGTTTCTGCTCTTAAAAGAATAAAAGGTTATTACATTTTTCAAAAATTTGCTTATCACCCTTGGGAAAATTCAAAATATTTTTAAAGAACATGGTATAATATTGGTTCCTCAAAATAAATACAACATAAAAACTTGTTAGGCTTTTTGAAAAAGAGAAAACTTCAAAAAATAAAAAAATCTGGCATTTATCACTTAAATTGTTGAAATTGTGACCTTGTTTACATTGATATGACCAAACGTCATTTGGAAACCAAAGTTAAGGAGCACTTTAGAAATATTAAATACAACAGATTGATAAATCAGCTGTGGCAGATCATTTTTGGAAATTTAAGCATGAAATAAATCCGGAAATGAAATTATTAAAACACTTAAATGGAGCTATAAATTTAATGGTTTAGGATAAAATATTTTAAAGAATAAAAATCATATAATGGATTTTGATATGCCACCAATTGATTCAGTCACCAAATTTGTTTTAATTCCAGTAATTGGCAACATCTTAGTACACAAACCATCATCTAGTAGCAGTAACTGTAACAATATAAATAAACAAGAAGAAGAAAGAAATTGAGCTGATGATACAATAGTCTGTGAATTGTGAAATTAGTCCTCTGTATTTGAGTTAATCATTAAGATAAGCGGAGTTTTTTTTTTACAAATTAATTGTTATATTAATAATGTCTAAATATGTCTGATAAATGCTAAAATTGCGTGTAGATGGTGTTTAGGTGAGCAGTATGTAGATCACTATCTCCCCTGAAAATTAACACAGCAACAGCACAGTTTACAGCTGTTATATTTGGACACCATATAGCTAATTGTTGCTGGAAGTTTGGACGAAAGGTTTGAGCAATTTTGACATTCTTTCTCTACCAGTGGCATGAGAAACAAAATGTGCAAGCTGGTAGAAAATTTCAGCACTCCTAAAGAGAAACACTTTCTGAAATATTACAGTACTCTTTTTAAAAATAACCATGTAAAAATTTAAAACAACATTATAACACTTAGTTTAGAAAGTTTGAAAGTATAGCTGTTATGTCTCTCTTACAAATTTGATTGCCTTAATAATTCTTACATGTAAAACAATTTGAAAATTCCTTTCACTGCCTGGCATCTATTAAATGACGCTAGTTGATCTCAAACATTTACATTTCTTCTATTAAAACTCTGTAATAAACCAGCTTCTAAGTATAATAACCAAGAGGAGGGATACTAAACTATGCTGAAATATGTTATATGTCACATACTCCATATGGGTTAAGTTAACAAGGCATGCTAGATGCTATTTTAACACATGTAAAATTAGAGAAGGTATTGTTTTCCACCCAAAAATTGGATGTCGAGATTTCACCCGAATCTATAGTTTTAGGTTCGCTGAATGTGTATATAAAAAGAATTTTTAGAAAATGTTGTGTGCACTGCATGAGAATAACATAACTCAAAAATGAAGTGTATTAAATACCAAACTTGGTACTTAAGTTCAGTATGCTTCAAGGATGTGTAACAAATATTTTCAAGAAAATCCTCACACTGCAAACAACTCTTTATATGAAAAGGTTTTAGAAAATCTTGATTTTTTTTTCAAATATAGCTTTAACAATTTTGATTAAAATATGTACTATATATTTAATATTTTCATAAAAAATAAAATTTTTGTCTTGAGTTTTCTGGGAAAATCCTCTGAAGCATCTTTATTCTGGATGACTTTTCCATAATTAGTAAACTGTAAGAGATAGACAAATACTTCCACACAAAAAACATATATCTTATTAAAATACATAACTTATGTCATATACCTTTTTTTTTTATGGTAGAGTTAATTTCTGAGATATTCATTGTTATTGGTTTTAATTCCAGATATATTTCTCAAATGTAAGTTGTTAATTTTTCTTTCTCATCGGCAAGCAAACAGAAGAGCATTTTAAAACAATCACATAGCAACCAGATCTTAAAGGATTGCACAATTACTTTAACTTATATCTTTTCTTATCCCTCATGTATGAGGAAATAATATGTAATAAAACCATTTCTGCTAATATATATCTTGATAGGCATGAAGTAGATAGAAGCTTCTAAGAATAGTTTGCTGCAGTATAAGTAGAGAAAGTTATGTGAATCAGCACATCAGATTTTTTCCATACAACTTTAAATAAAAAACAAAAGAATGAAACAGCATATGGAAGGCCAAGCATTAATTTAATTTGTATTAAATAGTGTTACATAGGTACTAGCTATAAAACAATTTTGTAAATGAAATATTGATCTGAATTTATTACCTAAATTTTGCTTTCAATTTACTATAATACTCTAAGCCTCTAAGGGATCAGAGCGGTCTATGAACACTTTTAGCAGACATATCACCCTTATTAATATAATAATTAATAATTGTAATAATTCTTCACTTATCTTTTGGAATCCAAGGACTAGTTTCACAATAAAATGCTGACAATACAATAGACCATTTTATAGCAAAACTTGTCCTTGAATTCCAAAAGATAAGTGAAGAATTGTTACAACTATTAATTATTATATTAATATTTGTGTTACTTCAGTGTTACTAGCTTCTTTTTACTTTCTCTAGCCCCATATGTACAATGTACATAGGGATAAAGAAGTATTGTATTCCACCCAAAAATTCAATACCGAGATTTCACCGGAAATACATGTTTTAGGACCCCTTGTATCTAAAAAAAGCATTTTCAGAAAAAGGTCCGTGTGTATGTGTGTCCGTGTGTCTGTGAACACGATAACTCAAAAACGAAAAGTAGCTAAAATACTTGGTATTTAAGTTTAGTATCTTCCAGGGATGTGACACAAAGATTTTGAGAAAAATCCCCCCACCCCAAACTACCCTTTACATGGAACTTTTTTCGAAAATTTTTATTTTCTTAAAAAGGGCTCTAACGATTTTGATTAAAATATCATGTATTAAAGATATTTGCCTAACAAATAAAATGTATATCTGAATTTTCTGGGAATAGCTTTTGAAGTCCTATTTATTCTGGATGAATTTTGCTTAATTTGGCATAACTAATAAACCGTAAGAGATAGACAAAAATTTTCTATTCAAAAAATTTAGGTCTTGTTCAAATACACAAGTTATGTCATATACATTTTTCTCGTGGAGCTTACCGTTTTCGAGGTATTCATTGTTATTAGTTTCAGCTGTGAAGTACTTATACTTTTCTCAGACGGGAATGTCCGTTTTTCTTTTGTTCTACTCCTGGCCAAGAAAAGAAGCGATTTGTAATGACAATCGCATAACGACAGCTTTTAAAACATTTGACTATTGGTTTAGCCTAGTGTATTCCCTTATTTTATTTCTCCTTATAAGGAACTAAGTAATAAGAACATTGTGCTAATGAGTATCTTGATTAGCAAGGTGCAGAAAGAAGAAGAATTTTATGTATGAAGTTTGTAGAACAGCTAGAGAAAGTCATGTGAGTGTAACACATCAGATTTTTAAATTTATATCACCTTTATTCCTCTTTTTATGTATAAATTCCTTCATGTTGTGCAACAATATCAAAGAATTGTATAATCACCATCTTGTTTCTCTGCTCTCGCCCTCCCCCCTCCCCACCATATTGGTGTTTAAGGTTAAAAGTATGTAAACCTGTTATTCAGTGTCTGAATCTGTACACAATTTAGGCACTGTACACCATTTTTATAATGAATTAAATAATGTCTAGCAATAAACATTGTTTTTGCAAGTATTCCATATAGTTTAACTTTTGTATTCAGTTATAATTAATGGCATAAACCTGGGCAGCTCTCTCTTAAAAATCTGTTGCATTCTATTCACATGACTTTTTCTATTTGTTTTGCAAACTACTCTTACAAAAATGTATTCTTCTATCTACTTCATACTAATCACAATAAACAGTAGCAGAAATTGTCTTAGTACTAAGTTCCTTATAAGTGGAAGGGGAATAAAGGAATGTATTTGGCTAAAGAAATATTTAAATATTTTAAAAGCTGGTCACCATGTGGTTGAAATGTGGTTCTCTTTGCTTAGGCAGGAGTAAAACAAAAGGGAAAAGAAATGACAAATTCTCATTTGAGAAAACGTTTAATTTTTTAAAGTTGAAACAATAATAAGGAATATCGCATAAATGGTGAACTCTTCAAAAAAAAAAAGTAGATAACATAAATTGTGTTTGAGCGACATCTATATTTTTTGTAGTTTGTTTTTGTCTACCTCTTATGGTAATTTATGCAAAAGTCATTCAGAATAAAGAGGCTATTCCCAGAAAATTCAAGATATATCCTTTATTTGTCATGTAAATATAATATATGGTATTTTAATAAAAATCATTAGAGTTTTTGAGAAAATCAAAATTTTTGAAAATTTTTCCATGTAAAAGGTAGTTTGTATTGGGGAGATTTTTGAAAATCTTTGCATTTCAACCTTGGAAGTTGCTGAACTTGAATATCAAGTTTGGTATTTAACCCACTTTTGGTTTTTGGGTTTTGCTATCCACACATGGGCCGTTTTCTAAAGATATTTTTATTTATTTTTTATATATTTCTGGTGAAATCTCGCAATAGAATTTTTAGGTGAAATCTTGCAATAGAATTTTTAGGTGGAATACAGTACCTTCTCTATCTACTATGTTCATTGTACATACATGGTCAGGAAAGTAAAATTAGTTTAATACAAATTCTAATTCACTGAATATTTCTAATTGTTACTTAGGTACAGGGATAGAGAAGCAGGTATAGTAGAATTCAAAACTTGCTGCTTGTTTTCAAAACTCTCAGGACGAAAACCATTATTCTGCTCATCACATAAACTATTTGAAAATATATCATTTAATTCCTGGATGGCGTTCAAAAACCTTTGACATGTTTCATTGCATAAGTAAACTTAGTGTAGAAATAATGTGATAGAGAAAACTTGTCAGTTTTGTCTCATGGAGGACAGTTTATGTGCTTCAGTAATATACTTATTTAAACACGCCAGTTTTGAGCTTCTTAAATACAGCTTGCATTTTAATTTAGCGCTCGTCATACCTCTTCTAGTTATACATTAAATGCTGACATATTTTTGATATGTATTTCAGGTGGAAAAACTATTGCAGCCAACAGTATGGTTGGATGCAGCTACACAAGTCTTCTACTCATTTGGACTAGCATTTGGATCTCTGATAGCATTTGGAAGCTATAATCCACCAAAGAACAACTGCGTACGGGATGTAATTCTTGTCTCAATCGCTAATGCCTTCACAGCTATATATGCCAGTGTTGTCATTTTTGCCATTCTGGGTTTCAAGGCAATGACCAATGTTGAGAAATGTAACTCAAAGTAAGATTCTCTCTTAATTTCCACTTTAGCAATTTTAAATGAATGCTTGCTATAGTTTACAGACCTTCAGTTCCATATTTTGCAGTGATTCTATGTAAAACTTTCTTTTCTGTGTGTACTATATGGCAAAATGATTTCAACCCTCTTATCAATGAAAGCAAACCTTTCCTGATACAATTTTCATATTCAGCATTGATGCTACCCAGTTGAATATGGAAACTCATCATAAATGTACTCCTTTTGTCACTCAACTTCTAAACTGTCTCTTGAGTTTGGCAATAAAACTTCTGTGTTTGTATAATGTGCAGTGTTATTCAATGAAATCAATTTTTACAATTGTGTAGTAAGCATTAATTATATTATTTATGCAAATTAACAAATATATGTCATTAATTCAATTAGATGCCATTTTATGCAATATGAAACCATTTAATTTCTTAAAAATTGCATTCTAGTGGCTTCCATTTCTGTATCAACCTGCAGTGCATATTGACAGATGACTTTTGTGAGATTTCAACTGGAATAATATGAATTTCTCTGTGACTATTATCTTTTTATGGACATATACTTGATGCACAGCTGTCATGGAAATGTGGCAACATCTTGCTGGATTTTAAAGCTGCTTTGTTGATCTTAAAGGCAATATTCACTGAGAAATTAATGCTGTATGAAATATTAGAAAACATTTGACAATGCACATAAAGGGTTGGTAGATTTTCATTGTAGAAATACAGACCATTTGCAGGAGATAATTTCAAGAAATTAACTGTGTTTCTGTGTTGTATAAAATGGCACACAACTGGCACTAATCTCATATATTCATTAATTTACATAAGTAATAGAATTGTTTACTACATAATTGTAAATATTTGTTTTTGTTGAATCATCTGTGTATTTAGGTTACTCCATATCACTAAAATAAAAATTTACAAATATTTAGACTTCTGTTTTCTTTGTTTCAGTAACATGCAACTGTTGGTGCATTACAATGTTTTATCAGATGTAAATGATACACAAGGTTATGAGCAATTTATGAGCACATTTGAAAGAAACACTTCAGCACTTCCTGGCGTAGAAGTCTGTAGTATGGAAGAACAGCTAGATCAAGTAAGTTACATATTATTTGCAATATGTTTTTAATAACACATATATAGAAATTTAAGAAAAAATACCAAACAGGCTTACCAATGCACAGAGGCACAGAGCAATTTTTTAAGGGGTGGAGCTATCTTGCAAATGGAAGATAGCCACTCTTGGGGAAAGTATTGTTACTGTGTCAAATAGCTGACTCATTGGTAATGCAATGGTAGCAGGCAGAGCATTGTTGCATCATTCATTTCCCCTCATTTTGTGTTTGAAGTGTGGAAAGTGTGAACATTTTTGCAAGTGAGCTTTTTTGTACAACTTCAAATGTGGTTTAAATGAAACACAGTCACTTGAGTGTTTGAGGGAAGCTTTTGACGACTATTCTCTGCCATGTGTCATTGTGTTCTGATGGTTTGGAGAGTTCAAGAGGGGACAGCAGTCTCTTAAAAATGAGAAGAGGGGCAGACCATGAACACATCACCGCTGTGGAAACAATGATTAGGGAAAATAAAATGTAAATGACGTGTTATTTATGGACGCTCTTTAACCACTGTGGTTCTCAGCATCCCATTCTATTCTGGGCATGAAAGGCAACTTAATTTTGCTCAGAGGCCTCTTTATCAGGCTTGGAGGTTCTTTTACGTGCCGTAAATCTGCAACACAGGACCAATGGCTTTACTTCCCTTCCAGAGGAAGCCATGCTAAGGATTTTTATACCCAAAAAAATCCATCATCCTCTGCCAGGTTTGAACCTGTGATCTTGGGTGTATGAAGTTAGCATGGAACCATTACACCATGGAGGACGACTATGATTAGGGAAGTTCTAAGACTAACCTACAAGAACATTGAGCTGGCATTAGCAATTAGTTTACTGAGTTTTTTAAATATCCTTCATGAACATCTTCATGCAAAAACAGTCTTTAAAATGAGTACCCCATAATTTATCTGAAGTAGAGAAGCTCCATAAGGTGGAGTTGTGCCAAGAAATGCTGCAAAGATTTAACTGTGGAAAGTCTCACTCTGTTTTGGTGACAAAACATGGATATATCACTTTGACCAAGAAGCAAAATATCAATCCTCCAGATGACCAACAGTTGTGCCATAAAACCATAAAACTGTTCTGCAAAATGGCACACAGAAACTTTCCTTCCGAAAGTGTTTAAAAAATTCCAAGAAAAGCATCCAAAGACAGGACTAAGGGGTTTTTTGTTGCTTCATGTCAGTGCATCAGTTCACACCACTAATGTAATAATGCCTGGTCTTTGGGTTACCATTCTCAAGATATCCTACCTTCACCTGATTCATTCTTATCATGACAAGGTCACAGCATTTATCTTAATTATCATGAATTATGTGCGAAAATAGTCCTGCACCTTGGTGAGTGGGCTAGAACATGTAAAGCCTGGTAAATTTGTGAAGAAAGAATTTATTAAATTTATAAATAAATTTATTCCTAATCTGTTGACTGTTTGCATTCTAGCCTATTGTTACAGCATAAAATGGACTCCTTAGAATAAAACTTGATTATGTTCACAATGTTGGTATCTAATGTTGAGCAGTTGGCAGTGAAGTCCTTTGCTCTGTTGCATTCCAGTATTTTGATGTTATATTATCATGTTCACTAAAGGTTGGGCAGCGCAGTAGATGGTTTCCATGCATATCTTCTTTAAGTGTACAGAGGAGATCTCACTATACCAATCCTGAATAAATGTCTAAAAGTTGCTACAGAGGATTTTCTTGGTAATGTAGTGATTCTGGACGTGTTATTACATAAATTTTCCCATTGTTTTCCTTTTGTTTGTAATACATTATCTTTTTTAATTTTGTTATTATATGTTGATATAAAGATTCTTTTGATAGAGTGATAATTTATTGGATCAGATGAATTTGATGTAATTTTATTACCTTTCTTGGCTAATGTTCACAATGTGCATAGCCTGACTTCTAAGTAGAAAGGAAACCCTTTAATTGTTTCTATAATTTGAAGACTTAAAGGAACCGACCTAAACAAAATTATGTGATGAACTAAAGGGAAGGGCTGCTCACCAATAAGCACTGGTCAGCTTGGTCAGTTATTGACCTGCACTAATATTTCACATATCAGATCCCCTCTTTCACCTTTCCTATCCAGTCTTGCTTGACTCAACTCTTGTTTTCTTTGACCCCAATGATGGTATTAGAGTATTCGAGGCCTAGGGGATCATTTCATTTTCTTTCCTGTCCATGTAACTACCATTTATGGTGCCTAATTTTAAACGGTTACAAAAAGTTAAATAAAAACACAATTCCCAATGAATTGTAGCCTGTGTTCTCAGGCAGGAGCAGCATAACTGACCAAAGTGGTTTATTGGGCAATTAGGCAGGGAAGAGCTGAGAAGAGAGAAGTTGCTACAACAAACCTCTAAGATCTTCTCTCATGCCATGCAAAGCCTAGCTGACAAGTCTTGAGGAAGCTTAAACAAAAAAATATGTGTTGTATAGGCAGTCTAGTGATTTTTATTACTGAAGAACTAATTGAATCAAAACTAGAAGTTATCCATTTAAAAAATAGATGAAGGTGCTTATTTTTAATGTTTTTAAATTTAAATGTCTAGTTAATGGATAATTACAATTGTTATATTCTTCATCCTATTATTATTATCATCATCATCATCATCATTATTATTATTATTATTATTATTAGCAGTATGTTTTACATTTCAATAATGCCTGAGATGGAAGCTTCAAGTCTTGAATTAGATTTCATTGATATTATTTACATTGTTAAGGATAAATTTCATTAAATCCTGAAACAAGAATGCACACATAATTTGTCAAGTGAAGAAAGAAAGAGAATTTGGTTTCAGCATACACTTCTGCCATGTGCAGATTTTAAGTCCCTTATATAGAACTAGTGCCCTCAGCATTGTGAGGAAAAGTGAGGAGCTGTGATAGGCAGAGGTCATGGCCAAGAAAACAAACTTTCCAGCTGGGGGATGCGTGATGCTGACCACGTCACCTGCTGATATTGGTTGGATGATTGTCCACCTCTACTGTGCATTTACATGGGCATGAGGCTGGCAGTCAGGTTGACAGGCCCAATCCCCTTGTGGGCTGTAGCACCATGGAATTTAAGTGGAAAAATAAACTTTTATAAAAATAGTTTGTAGAAGCTAATACACTATGGTAGATGGAGAAAGCCATGCGAATGTAACACATTGGTTTTCTAACCTGACAGCAAAGAGAAAGTATTTTATGTGTGAAATATAATGTGTTGTTTTTCTCCAGGCAGCAGAAGGGACTGGACTGGCCTTCATAGTGTTCACTCAGGCCATCGTGGAGCTGCCAGGAGCTCCATTTTGGGCCGTCATATTCTTCCTCATGTTGCTGGCTCTAGGTTTGGGCTCACAGATTGGTATTCTGGAAGGAATGCTCTGCACAATTTTTGATATCGACATTTTCAAGAGGATTCGCAAGCAATATGTTACAGGTAAATAATAATAATATAATTGTTGATGATGATTACTTATTCACCATTGCGTAATTACTATAGTTTATTTATTTATTTGATGTAATGCTCAGGCTGTTGAACAATTGTCATGAGCCTCCTGACTTCCCAGTTTTGAATGGTATCTTCTGATACAGCATGCAGTTGAGATGTGTGCTAGTGTTGGAATGTTGCAACAGTTTCACTTGGAGGTAATTCTGGTACTGAGTTTTATTACTGGATCATTTCTTTTCACTGTTTAGTCTGGCGATGAGATCAGTCCTTTCAACTTTAAAAGAGGATTTGATTTTTAGTTATGCTAAATGAAAAGATAAGATTTGTTTTTGTATTTAATACTTTTGTTACAATAGCTTCATCAAAAATTACTGATAACCGGCACAAATAATATGCATATTTTACATTTCATGTTTAATTATTTCTAGGAATGTTTGTGTGTTATAATATACCCTGTGTCTCTGTGAAAATTTTAGACTAACAGAGATAAATAAGATTTCTTTATTGAGATGGAGTTTTAACACTAAAAACTCACTAAAACTTAAGTACGTGCAGTGATATATCTTGGTTAGAGAAAAATTGCCACCCCAGCTGGGAATTGAATCCAATTCTCCTTGCAGAGCAACAGGTACTTTATGACTGAGCTATGGGGTCAGTCCCCTGAATACTGTTTCTGCATGTTTTACATAACTAAGCTCTTTACTCAATTTTTAATTATCCCTAGGCAAAAATATATTGTGAGTAAAGTAACACAGTTAGAAAAAATCTGATATGTTCCATTTACATGACTTTCTCTACATCTCTGCAACAAATTATTGTTATAAAGCTTATAGTTCTATTTACATCAACCAATCGAGAAAAAATTAGCAGAAATAGTCTTATTACTTGCTTCCTTGTAAGTAGAAGCGAAATAAGGGAGTACCATAGGCTAAAGTGACAGTCAAAAACTGGTTACTATGTGATTGAAGTTCCTTTGCTTGTATGGATAGGAGTTGATAAATGCATGTATGAGAAAAGTATGTTTTTCAAGGCTGAAACCAAAAACAAGGAATATCTCAAAAACGATCAACTGCACGAAAAAAATGTATATGACATAAGTTGTGTGTTTTAATGTGCTTTACATTTTTTCTGTGGTAAGTTTTTGTTTTATCTCTTACGGTTTAGAAGTTATGCAAAATTCCTCAAGAATAAAGTAGTCTTCAGAGGCTATTCCCAGAAAATGCAAGTATATATTTTATTTGTCAGGTAAATATCTTTACTATACAATATTTTAATCAAAATCATTAGAGCCATTTTTAAAAAAAATCAAAATTTTCGAAAAATGTTCCATGTAAAGGGTAGTTGGGAGCGGGGGGATTTTCTTGAAAATCTTCATGTCACATCCTTGGAAGATACCAAACTTAAATACCAAGTTTGGTATTCAACAGTCTTTTCGTTTTTACGTTATGCTGTCCACAGACACACAGACAGACACACACACAAGGACCTGTTTCTAAAAATGCTTCTTTTGGACCCAAAACATGTACTTCTGGTGAAATCTCAGTATCAAATTTTTGGGTGCATTACAATACCTTCTCTATACACTATGTACATAGTACGAGTAGAGAAAGTAAAAATAATTTTAATATTATTTATATTACATATTAGCATGTACCCAGCATGTTTGCAGCATTATGCAAAGAAAGAAAATGTTTGTGTTTTAAATCTATTTATTGAAGTGCTTTTAGGTACATAATAAGTTTTGTTTTTCCATCTATTGCTACACAATTATATCAGGTTTTATGGCATTTTCCAAATTTAGTGTATGCACATGTAGTGATTGTGCCTGTGCCTTGCAAATGCAAGTCACACCGGAAACTACAAATGTTTGAATTTGAACGGCACAATGCATGGCAACAGCGTCTCCTCTCCTTTAAAATTGTAACTTTGGTGATGAACTTACAGTAGCTAGATAATGTATGCAACACCTACAAATTGTATACTTATAATCTAATCAAAAGATTAGGTAAAGTATGAAATGATCAACAAATAATGTATATTTTATGTGCTCAAAATCAACTATATTCAAAGAATAGTACAGTAAATGTCATGTGAAGTTACAAATTAGTAATTAGTGTTGGTTATAAAAGTAAAATATTAAACAGCAATTGTTTAGATTAAATGTCAATCCATTATCAAATCCTTGATGTCTTCCTCTAGATTTAAAATGGGACAAATTATCATATTTGGATTAAGTATGTAATCTTCATCCATTCTGTCTTTTTTAAGACACTAGCTAGAATAAACACATCTATTGAAATGATTCATGTGCCACCTGTTGTAAAAGTTATTGTACTAATTGCAATTGACACACAAATTTTTGCAGGCATGTGCACAATATATCAACTTTTTTTTCCTCAAATTGCCCATGTCTCTATCCAGGGCAGTACATTACATTCTGATTGTTATCATTGCATTTGGATGAATGGTATATGAATGTAAGCAGGTGGGCAGAAAATTAAATTAAATTGAGTATTATATTTAAGTGCTGCAGTTCTTAGTGACCCGATCTATATTGGGCGTGAAATATAATTTAATTTTGCTAGAGGTCACTTTATTGGCTCGGGCTTCTTATAAGTGTTGTAAATTGACGACATGGGAATTGTACTTTACTTTCTTTCTGAAGGAAGCTATGCTAAGGATTTTTATGACCAAAGAAATCCACTGTCCTCCACCAGGTTTTTAAACCCTGTGACCTTGGAAACCAGAGGTTAGCATGTTACCACTAGACCATAGAGGCAGACAGACAAGCAATGAGTATATGTCAATTTACTATTAATAGAGAAGTTGTGTGAAAGTATCACAGCAGATTTCTGCATCAATTTTCTATAGTTGTAAGATCCTATATTGCAGCATTCATTGTCTCCTTTTCACATACTTAAAAGAAAGGATCTAAAATCAATTTAGTGATAAAACAAAATTCTCTTATGAATCAGTTAAAATAATTATTAAAAGAGAAATAACTTCAAATTATAATCAGCAAATAACACTTTGAAATGAACAGTCAAAATGGAAGAGAATGTTGGATAATCCATCAATAGTTCCTGATTTACCAAGAAAACCCTTGTTGCTGCATTTCAAGTATCACAGCACATGATTGTTTGAATAAACATTTTTTCAAAATTGGAAAAGTGCATCTCCAAATTGTTTATTGTGTCCCAAAGAAGAGCAAATGGACATGGAACATCTAAAAACTTGTGGCTGTTGAAACTCTAACTTCAAAATATTGGGAGGCAAGAAGGAGAATGATAACTCCTGAGCATTAGATACACAGACATCATTCTTTTTGGTGAAACGTTAATTCCAGCACATGTTCAATCAAACTTAGTGTTTTAAGCCTTTATGTAACCTAGTTGTGTTTGAGCATAGTTTAGTATCAGATTATGAAAATAAACAGAAATGCAGATTTAACATTAGCCCCTGACCATATGTTGCAGGTGTTGTATGTGTCATCTGCTACACAGTTGGACTCATTTTCTGTACTGGAGCTGGAGAATACTGGCTGAAACTTTTTGATTCCTTTGCTGGCACAATTGGTCTAGTACTTGTAGCTCTGTTAGAGACTGTAGTTGTGATGTATGTCTATGGCCATAAAAAGTAAGTATCACAACACCAACCATAAATATGTACATTTTATTGCTTCAAATTGTTTATTTCGTTTGTTATGTCCAACATACTTCATAGATGCAGTCAGTTTGTACCAAGGAAAATAGACTTTTGTTAGTTGGAATATAACTAAAGCAGATATTCAAGGCTTGTGAAAATCAAAGTTTAATGTAAACTAATTTTGGAATTCCAGCTCAAATAAATCATACTTAATGCCAGTAAAGTACCTGATAAAGTTTAAAGCCGATGTCCCACGGTAAAATATTTTGGTCCAATACTCTTCAAATTACAAATTGGATCATGGTACATACATTGTACACAATTTCCATCCTATTTTTTGGTCCAATTCCAGTTTGCTATTTGTAATTTTTGGTCCAAACATATGAAATCAACCAATGAGCGACCTGGTGGTAATGACTTAATAAGATGGCAGCTAGCGCTGGGTCTTCCTTTCCACCCATATGATTGTTTGTGAAACTTTGCTGTATCTTGTAGACTTTGTCCTAAATAATAGGGTTATAGTAGCTGAGCTATGGCTGAAATACATATTTTTTGTGTGGCAGAGATTTCTGAAATAAGCAACTTTCCAAACAAATTTTCGTCCATTCTAAGGAAGTTAAAAATAATTGGAGTGAGAAACGAGTTCATTTTGCAGCATATGTAGGACACCTCTTCCTTGGCCTACATTCCTACGTTCCAGCCATGGTCTAGCCCACATTTATTGATTTTTTTCTTTCTATTATAATATGCTCTTGCAATGGATACATAAACTAAGCTGCAACAGCGAACATAAATAATTGTGGATCAGCAACCTCCACCATTTTCTATCAGCTGTTCATGTGCATGCAAGAAATATTTGGACCAACACACATTCCTGTGGGAATGGAATGGAGAAAGTGTACACAACATTCATGTTGTATAAACATTTTTGGACCAAATTTTGACTGTGGGTCATCAGTTTAACATTATTAAACTGACTCTTCCAATTCATTATTGCCTAACCCTTTCACCGATATGAATGCCAATTGACATCCATTTTAAAATGCTGGAAAAAGAATATGGACCTCTATAAATAGTACTGTGCATACATGCATTTAATGCTTATTTAACCCTGATTATTTTTAGTTTTTCCCTTTTCAGATACATTTAAATAAATTCTATAAGAGATATAGGCTTTCCTCATTAAAGTTTCCTCTTGAATGGTACACCTTGAAACCCTCCACATTCACAGCAAATCTGATGCAATCAATAAAAATACTAATATATCATTAATAGTAGACAGTAATAGTATTTTTTGAAGTTAAAACACAAATTTTTAGGTCTTCTTGTTGATAATAAACTAGCATGGGCTGAGTACATTGAACGCATATGTGGGAAAATTAGTAAAAAAAGTATATGTACTTAGACACTTCAGCAATTATGGATTCAGCTAATATACTATTGATGTCTTTATTCACATATGCTCTATGGGATTGAAATTTGGGGTGCTGCTGCAAAAACACATTCGGATAAATTGCTTATATATCAAAAGAAGTGTATCATAATAATGTTTAACTTACAAGCAAGGGAATCAGGTAAAGAAATTGTTATTCAGAATAAATTACTTACCATCTATTCTCTCTATGCACTCAGAGCAATAATGTATGTAATAGATGAGCTCAAACCAATTAAAAATAACCACACACATAATCACTATACAAGAAGTAACATAGACTACTTTAGCATAGCGTGAATGAAACTGTATCTTTAAAAGATGTATATATTTCTGGAATTATACTCTATCACAAACTACCACCATCTGTAGCAGATGTTTCTAAACAATAATTTGAAAGGAAGTTAGGATAAATACATGTTTATGTGATTTAAAGGAACTCTGAAACTAATTTGTAAATGTAAACATGTAATTGTATAATCTAGATATGTCCAAAATCATATGTATGTTAAACTGGATAATCTATAATAAATTAGTGTAGTCGAAGTCTGCTTGGTGAATGTTCCATTAAGAATGATGGGGGGGGGGGCAGGGATAAAGGTTTCTAGGATTAACTAAGGCTAAGGGATTGCCTTGGATTGCATTCAGTAAGTTCACCAGTAGCCAAAAGGCTTGTGAATATTGAACATGCCAAGATGATTTATAATTCAGTTACATATACACTTAAACATTAGATATGGATATTAAACATAAAAAGATATTATATGCATTATAGTATGAAACTATTTTATATACGTCCCTGCAGTTGTAATACTAATATAATGTCTATAAACAAATTACTTGCATTTGTATTACATTACTTAAACTTTCACAAGGCTTTTATAGCCTGTACATCTTAACCTGTCTTTATAATTGATTTGCAGTGCATAGCATTGATAGTAATTTTAATACACCTATGTTTAAAAGCTTTCATTAATTCTAGATCAAGCATCAAATGTAGCCTTAGGTAAGGTAAGTTAGAATAATAGGTTAAAGAAATAGAAGTTCAGTGTATTCATTATGTGGTACTCCTATTGCATACACAAATTTAAGGTGACTCAACAAAAGTATTGCTCAGATTATCAACAGATTACTTAAATTTATAAGTCTCATAGAAATTAAATTTTTATCCTTTCAGATTTACTCAAGACATAGAGGATATGACAGGCTACAGACCAGGACTATATTGGCAGATTACCTGGAGGTTTCTTGGGCCCCTTCTAATGACTGTCATCCTTATTTCATCAGTGGTGTTCATGATCATTAAGAAACCAGAATACCAGGCTTGGAATGCAGTAACGGTATGGATCACTAAGCATATCCACATGGCTAAAATTCATAATTAATGATGATTTTAGTGTTATCAAACACTATAAACCCTCTACTTTAGTTCCATAGCTGTATAACCTTTTAAAGCATGTAATAGAGCAGGTATCACTAACTCGAGGAATAAAAACAGTCTGGGAGAGGGAAAAATATATAGAAATATGCAATAAGATAGGGCAATAAGGAATTATGTGGGTTAAAAAACTTGATAGGCTTAAGGCAGGATGAAGATGTGAGAAAATGTCCAATGTGCAGAGAAGTTGGCACAGATTTCCACTGTATAGTATACTGTAATCAAACAAACATGAGGAGTGATCAAATTTGGCATGAAAATGGAAAATTGGATGGGGAAAAAGTAATCAGGATGATTTTGTCCACAAAAGGAAAGAAAAATATAAAAGTTATAAGTAACTTATTGGGCCAGAGAGAAATGGATAAGAATGATCAATAAGAAGATGCAAGAGGAAAGAGGTTAAAAAATTAGAAAAAGGGGGATAAAATAGTAGCATGATGTAGGAAAAGATCCACTACGCATATACAGGTTGATTCATAAATTCTTACAAAGAATGGGGACTGGTTCCTTTCATCAAAAGAACAAATGTTCATACAGATATATGTCTGAAACCCTTCGTTTACGGTTTATTGAAGTTCAAACTGTTATTAATTAAAACATTTTAAAGAGATACATAATTCTATTTTTGATGTTTTCAACTTGTCAGAAGGTGTTCAACACAAACACCATTCATAGCAAATGCCTGAAGTGTCCTCTTGCATCTAGACATGCATGGACTGTCAATACTCCTTGTCGGGTCGGTGTCAACGGTTTTGCAATGACATGCAGATTAAGAGTCATCTGGGATGTCTGCTGCATATAGCAGACATTGTTTAAGGTGCCCCACAAGATAAAAATCTGAGTGACTGAGGCCAGAAGAATGTGCAGGCCATGGGACTGGTCCTCATCTACCTATCCATCATGATAGATACCAGCCAGTGCATCACAAACAAGACTAAAACGTGCTAGAATTCCATTATTCATTAACGATATGTTTCTTCTAGTAAGTCTGGAAGAGTCCCTTTAGACTGTAAGGGGTGCTGGGAGAATGTGTTACTCAATTGACAAATGACAGCTGTAAACAAGCAGCCATGGCAATATAAGACCAACTCTGCAGGGTAAAATTGTCCAAAGCCTTCTATGAATGAACGCATAGATAATTGAAGTTGTTAGGTTGGGTTGGACCCAGAAAACTGTTGAATGTAAACTATCATAATAAATTGATAACTCAAAAATAAATGATTTTAGAGCATATGTTTATATAAACCTATTTTCTTGTTTCAATGCAAGGAATGCAACGCCAAACATATTAAAAGTACTTTTTAATCAACCTGTATAACAATGGACCAAGGGACAAATAAAAATAGCAAGGATGGTAAAGTTTAAGAAAACTCTAAAAATGTATGTACAACATTATGGTTTGTGAAGACTTGTGCTAGAGCAAGCCTGCTTGCTACAATTTATTTATATGCTATTAAAAAGTTCAATTTTTCAAAACATAATTGCATCAGTTTATCAAAAAAAAAAAATAAATAAATAAAAATCCTTTGGATCTAATTAATATGCAAGAAATTTCATATGCATGTTATGTACTCTCATTGAGATACTAAAATTTCAAAGTAACTGACCTAAAATAATGCAGTTAATTTTCTCAGATGGGTATCCTTAAGAATAGATTATATAAAGCTGTAGATTGCCATTTCAATATGCATTTTTGTGATAAAATTTTACTTGAATATGTGTAGAATATGTTTGCATGTTTAGATCTTTGAGCATTGTTTATTTTGCATACTATTTCACAATTTAATAGCAAAATATGAAAAGAATTATATATTTTTGGAAACTTTATGAAAAAAATATCTAATCTTGTAACCACAAAACTTTCTGACTTCAATAAAATTAGTGCTTCAAGGAATACACTCAATGCATCAACTTCAGTTTATAAATGTATCTCTGCCCCCTTCATCGCTCTCAATTCCCCTGACCTTCTCTCTGTGCAACTTGTAATACTTTTATTTGAGAAAACTGATAACTACTTCTTCTGAAGATAAAAAGTAAAACATCAAGAAAAATTTAGAGAGTAGACAATACTTGTACCAGTTTTGTTTTTTGTTTTTTTATGCTTCATAATGAAAAGTTTTTAGCCTGCTTGATAGTGTGGGTCATAAGAGGTCATAAGTTTGAATCTTGCTTAGGGTGAGTTACATTAATAAGGTTTTTTATTTGGTGGGATTTTCTCTTATTCTGAGAAGATGAATATTGAATAACTTTAAGCTCCATTTCACAATTTCATTCATCATCCAATATGACCAATCTGGTTAAAGGATGTTAAACTAATAAGAATTAAAAAAAAGTTTACAAGGATAACATTTCTATAAGGTTTGTCATGTACAACATTTTGATAGAATGAATATTTAAAACTCATCTATATTTTTGCTTTCCCTACCACATATGCAGGATATAGAGAAGGTACTGCATTCAACCCAAAAATGTGATATCAAAATTTCATTGAAAATACAATATTTTGAGGCCTTCTGAATCCCAAAAAAGCATTTTTAGTGAGAGTGTGTGTGTGTGTGTGTGTGTGTGTGAGAGAGAGAGAGAGGGAGGAGAGAGAGAATAGCATAATTAATTCAAAAATGAAAAATCAGATAAATATCAATCTTGGTATTCAAGTTCAGTATCTTCAAAAGATCTGACACGATTTTCTAGAAAATCCCTCCTCCCTAAACTACCCTTTGCATAGAACTTCTTTCAAAATGTTTGTTTTTCTCAAAAATGGCACCATTTCAATACAAATATCTTTTAGGTAAGACATTTACATCAAAGATAAAATGAATATTTAAATTTTCAGGAATTATCTGTGTAGTCTTCTTCATTCAAAAGGAATTTTATATAATCTTATGTAAACATTAAGCAATAGACAAACACTAACAATATAAACCCTTTAAAGCATATAATTTTTTCCAAATAATCTTTTTTTTTTTTTGTGGCACAAGTCATTTTGGAGATATCTGTTATTAATGCTTTGAAGTATTAAAATTGTCCTTCTTTTAAAGTTCTGTTAATATTTAGTGTCTGAGGATTAAATGCCAGCATAAAGTGTCCAGATATTAAATATAACAATCACTCTTTTCTTTGTATCTATATAGAAATGTATAATGCAGATATTTCTACAAAATAATCTTTTGTAAGAACTACCGCTAATAATGGTAGAAGGTAGAGAAATTTATTACATTTTTCTTTGCTTTTATTTGTGTGCATATGTGTTTCTTGTGAAAGTATACAGTTTCATAAGAAGCTGTATAGTTTAGATTTTATTGAAAGAGTAAGGAAGATGACAAGTTTTTGTGCTGTTAAATCTTTTACTAGTGTTTTAATTTTTAATAATGCCCCATTAAAAGCAGTTTTTATTACTGTTTTTCAAAATGTCAAATGATATGTTCATTGTACTAAAAGAAAAGAAGACGTCAAGGAAAAGTGAGAGAAACAGAAGGAAGAGAGGAGAAAGTAAGAGTGTGTGTGTGTGTGTGTAAGGGAAATAAAGATGGATAAGAAATGAGAGAGAAAAATCTGATGTGTTTCAATCACATGACTTTCTGTGCATGTCTGTAATGGATTTAAAAAGCTTATTCTTGTATCTACTTCATGCTGATTGTGATAAATATTAGCAGAAATGGTCTTATTACATGCTTCCTTGCAAGTAGAAGGAAAATAAGTGTAGCATAGGCTAAAGCAATAGTCAAATCTTTTAAAAGCTGGTTGCTATATGCTTGAAATTCCGTTGTTTGTATGGCCAAGAGTTGGCAAATTCCCGTATGAGAAAAGTTTAAGTATTTTAAAACTGAACTAATAAAAGGAATATCTCAAAAACAGTAGCTCTACGAAAAAAAATGTGTGTAACATAAATTTTATCTCTTGTGGTTAACCAGTTATGCAAAATTATATAAATTCATCCAGAATAAAGGTATCTTCAGAGGCTATTCTCAGGAAATTAAATATATATTAGTTGTCAAGTAAATATCTTCAATATATAGTATTTTAATCAAAATTGTTAGAGCCATTTTTGAGAAAATCAAAATTTTTGAAAAATTTCCATGTAAAGGATAGTTGGAGATGGGGAGATTTTCTTGAAAATCATTGTCTCGCATCCTTGGAAGATATTGAGCCTAAATATCAAGCTTGGTATGGTATTAAGCAGACTTTTTGTTTTTGAGCTATGCTACACACACACACACACACACATGCACGTGCACACATACGCGAACATCTTTCTAAAAATGCTCCTTTTGGATTCAGGGGGTCCCAAAACATATATTTCTGATGAAATATTGATATAACAAGCTGCATAGATTAGATTTCATTGCAAGAGTAAGGAAGAAGATAAGTTTTCATACTGTTAGATCTTTTACTAATGTTTTAATTTTTATGAATGCCCCAGAAAAAGCTGTTTTATTACTGGTTTTCAAAATGTCAAATGATATGTTCATTATACAAATAGAAAAGAAGGGAGCGAGAGAAACAGAAGGGGGAGAGAAGCAGAAAGCAAGAGTGTGTATAAGGGAAACAAAGATGCGTAGGAAGTGAGAGAGAATGAGGAAGCAAGAGACAGCACATAGTGACATATTTTTGCAATTAGAGTTGCCAATTTTGCTAATAGATTATAAAGTGCAAAAATAATAATTTAATTTCTGAACAGGGAAAAACTGAGAATGCTGCTTATCCTGACTGGGTAATGATAATAGCTGGAATGATGATCACAGCAGGAGTCCTGCCAATGCCTATTGTGTTCATTCTGCGACGGTGCCAATGTCTCAAACTGGACCTTGATATTCACCAGGGAGCTATTAGGCGTATTGACACAACAGTTTCCACCAAAGAAATGATGGGAGATGTTGATGTGAGTACACTTTCTTCATTCTTCCAGCAAGTTAGTCAATTGGAATTTTATATATTTTAATTAAGGCTAATAAGGTTTTGGAGGTAACACTTGTATCATCATAATTTAAAGAGCTATTACAAGGATGGTGTGGTCAACTACAGCAAAAGTAGTACTCTAGGTTTCATATCTTGACAGTTCATTTACTCGGATAAGATTTTTATGCAAATTTCAAAGTTAGTGACTGATCATATGAATGTATTTAAATATTTAAAATGTAGGTGAAACTGCAGTCACTGGTTTAAACATGACTGCCAAGCAAGAATTTTCTTACCACCAGGAAGCATAATGTTTGCTGGAGCAGACAGATGTTTATAACCCCTTAAATTCAAGCACAGAGATTTCTCATATAAGCTATAACTACAATAACCATATACCTTCATTGTACATATATTTAGGCTTTGTTTATATCAAGCAAAAAATTTTAAAACTCTCTTCTTTCTCTCTTAGAAGCGTTGACATACTAATTAGGCAATAATAAAATACTGTCTTAGGTATACCAATGTCTACAGTGCCTTTGTTTTATGCCAAGGCCACAACTGCCATGTATATTATATTGGCTAACATGACAGTGACCTCAGTATTATGTTACTGCTCAGAAGCAGTGAAGAATATGTCAAGCTGTGAGCTGTCTCAGTAATTTTTATGTTGTGAGGTTTTCGACAATATATGTGTTGTGTTTGATTTCCTTAGGAATGTTATTCTTTTATTAGTCCATGGAAATGCCTCCCAACAAATTCACGCTTGACCAGCGTATTTTTATGTATGATACATACATGAAAACCGAATCATGTAGACAATTTCAGCTGCAATTTCCTGGTTATCCAGTTCTAGATAGAGACACTGTGAGATTTAATTTGTTCAGTAGATATAGAACATTGGGATTGCTAAATCATAGAAAACGAATGTTCTAAGGGAGGAAAAGCTAGACAAAATTGGTGCAGCATTCCAACACCCACCTTAAAAATCTCTCAGCAGTGTTGCACAGCAAGTGGGTGTTTCACAAGCCGCTGTTCATGTAGCTACTAAACTTTTAAAATTGAAACCCTATTGTGTGACTATAGTGTAGGAATTATAAACATTAAGTAAGAAGAACTTACACGCATGGATGGTATTTTCATCCAACAATATCAAGAATGTCTTTGCACACATGGACACCCTTTCAACACCACTTATAACAAAGTTAGTATTCATTACTTATATGCTACTATCAATTACTAACATGGGAGTTATGGAACGGAAAACCTTGCAGTGTAATAGACAATGTGTGGATTATGTATTTGCATGATCCCTGGCTCATGGCTGGCATAAAATGAAGGCATTGTATAGATCCACAATCAAATTTTTATGATTTGCTTTTCATTACATAGCAGATATCCTAGATCATCAACAGGCATCTTAATTTGAGACATTTTCTTTTTCTTACATACTGCTAAATAGATAGAAGTTTAAATTTTATGAGACATTCAGGAGTAGTTTTTAAAAAGATCACCAAGCCTTTTTGTAGAATAAGAATCTGTCAGCATAAATTATGCACTTAAATTTGAAAACTGCATATTGATCAGATATTGAGGAACCAGAAAGCATTGTATTGATTTAAAGTTCTGTAATGTTTTGTATCTCTATAAAAAGTTGCACATAGATGTTTTATATTCATTTGTCATGAACATATATTATTTTATATTAGTTGATACAAATTAACAATTCATTAATAACAAAAGCACTATTATTTGTGAAGTTATTTTCATTTGAATAAAATTTTAAAATATTGAATCAATGTTTACACATAAAATTCATACATTAGGTTGCAAAATCAGTGAAGTGAAGTATTAAGTGTGAACATAACTTAACATTTTAAAATTAAAATTAAATTGAAATAAAAGACAAGTTAACAACTCTAGATTTAACTGTAGTTAAGTTCAAACTGAAGATCTAATTAAAAAATTAAATGTTTTGTGTCTCAAAATAAATTAGCAATGTGGAACAAATGTTTTTAAATAATTAACTTATTGGACAGTTCAAATGTTATGGATGAACAGTTTCTTCATTTGATAATGGCAATTTTCATGTAAGCTTGACATTTTTGGTAAAATGAATAATGAATCCAAAATAATATTATGTATTCGATAGTAAATTCCAATAATATTTTGCAAGAACATTTTAGTATAGTCTTTTTAATACATTTTTACAAATTAAAAGTTTTGGCAAGTTGCATTTTCTCCTGCCTCACTCTCATGTACTATTTTAAATGGACATGTTCTGCAAATAATTTCAGGAACCCTTGTTTATGTCTTCAACTCTATTGTGACTGACATTGGACTCAGATGAACTTTTGTGTGCTAGACTTATGACTTTTTGGCAGCAAATGTTCAACCATCAAATGGACTGGATGACAGTTGCAACACAGCTTAAAATGTAAACAAAGGTTCCTATAACATGCCCAAATAAGGTGCAAAAAATGGGATAGGAGTGATACATGTATTTATTGTCTAATTAAGGATGTTCCAAAAATTGAAGGAATTGAAGTATACCTTTTTTTTTATTAGAAAGATTGAATACATAAATGGGGGATATAATTTATTTTGCATGGATTGATATTAACTTATGCTATATTGTTATTCTTAAAGATGTATTCAAAATTTGCTTGCATCATAAGCAAAGAATGCACTAACCGATAATAGTGTGTACTTTTTTACACACACACACACCAAAAAAAATTAAGTGTTTTTTATTTATTTTGTGTTCTTTCCTATGACATTTTTATGAACCTAAACCAAGTTTTGCTGAACTTAGGGAAGCATATTTATTGTTGCAGACTGCTGTTATGTGAAATTATGGTTGTTTTCAACAATAAAATATATTAATAAATTATTTTAAAAATTCATAATGTAAAATATTTTTAGGAAATTTTTCTCTTCAAACAAGAACAACACAAGGTTTTTAACACACTTCATGAAAAATTGAAAACATTATGTTAAAGGGTTCCTGAGAAAAATGTAACTTTTGTAAAAACAAACATTAAAATATTGCTATTCCTTACCTCACTAAGTGCCACTAAATCATAAACAACACCATTTGGTACTGTTCAATATGTTTCCTTTAGAACACAACAATTAAACAGTTCTCTATAGAGAGGAATAAATAAATAATTGCCAAAAATGGCAGAAAAAGGATATGGCTCTTGCATGCAGGCATAGTTAATTGCTGAATTTTTTATATCACCTTCCAAATAGTTACACACTTAAACCTTTCAGAGAAGAGCGAAAAAAGTTTCACCATTTATATAATTCCATCCAAATTTTAAACCCATACAAGTTACCCACTGGTTCTAAAAATAAAACCCAAAACCCATTAATAAGAGCATTACATCTAATAAACTTACCCAATAGTTTATTTAACTGTGTTAACTGAATACTAAGTGCTCGCAATAATAAGTTGCAATTAAGGTAATATCTCTGAAATGAGACATTCCAGTTGGTTAACCTGAATCAGTTAGAGAATTTAATGTCATACCGGGGTGTTGTTATTGTAGCTTAGTGGTTAGAGCAACCACATGGAGAACTAGTCTTATCCCAGCTGTAGCACATGATTTTTCAGCTGGTTCCAACAATGAAATGCAACACCCTCACCAATGTAATAAAACTTGCATATTGTTGTGGGTGAGATTAGTGTTTCATGTTTGCCGTATAGCTATTGAGTTAAAGTATCTTATATTTATTTAGCAGAAGTATGAGTAAATCTCTAAACTTCAAAAATAAATATTTTATATATTATTGATATAACAAAAATAGTACACAACCTAGAAATAAATAAAGATGAAGAGTATAATATTAAATACATACAGTGTTTATGTACTACATAATATTTGGCTACATTTCTCAATTATAGTATGATCAACTAAGAACTTTTTCCTTATTGTTAATTTGTTGTAACATATAACATTATTTTTAAAATAATAAATATATTTCCCTTGCATTTCATTTTCCTGGAATTCATATTCATGTTTTAGTGAGTGTAATCTCTAAGAAACTGAAGTAGTAACTTTTGAAAACTTTAAATGTCTTAGTGTTCATATAAGGAGTGTAGTACTATTGCTGTTTATATGTAAAGCTGTAAATCCAGTCTTGTTCATATATTGATGTAGGTAGCTGGTAATTTTTGTAAGTAGATCATTCAAAGTGCTGTTGAAGCTTGTTTCAAAGTTACAGTAGAATCCTGATAACTCCATATTCTGTATAACTGTAACATTGTCATGGGTTTAGGAATTGGACGAACTTCCATTATAGGATGATATAGTGATACAAGTTTATGTAATTTGCAGTACATATTATTCTTCCCTTCTTCTGTAGCTCAACAACATAAGGTCGGGTTATCAGGAATCTACTGTATTAGTTTTTGTGTGTTTTTAATCACGTTGTGTGTTTACAGCAGGTAATAAGGAGAGCTTGTCACACTGGTGTTGGAAATGCAAAACAACCACAATTATGCGGTGTAGTGTTGAACTACATTAAAAAAAAACAAAATCAATCTGATGTGTTCCTTTCACGTGAACCTCTCTACCAGTTCTACAAACAAACTTCTTACAAAAGATTACTCATATTTCTACTCCATGCTAATCGAGATAACCATTAGCAGAACAGTCTTATTACTTAGTTCCTTGTAAGTAGGAGGGAATTAAGGCAATACACATGCTAAAGCGACAGTCAAATGCAATTATCATTGAAATTTGCTTCTTTACATGGGCAGGAACAAAACAAAAGAAATGCGCGTAATTTCCTGTTGGAGAAGAGTATAAGTATTTTAAAATTGAAACCAATAATAAAGAATATCTTGGAAAAGTTAGCTCCAGAGCAAAAATATAAAGGACATAAGTTGTGTGTTTTGATGAGATCTACATTTTTTGTATTCTCCAAAGGTGTCGCATGAAGATTTTCAGGAAAATCCCCCCCTCCAAACTACCCTTTACATGGAACATTTTTCAAAATTTTTAATTTTCTAAAAATGGCTAACGATTTTAGTTAAAATGCCATATATTAAACATATTTACATGGCAATAAAATGTATAACCTGAATTTCTGAGGAAAAGCCCCTGAAGTCCTCTTTGTTCTTAAAGCTTTTGCATAACTGGTAACCCTTAAGAGATAAACAAATATTTACTACAAAAAAATGTAGATCTTGTTAAAACACACAGTTTATATCATATACAATTTTTTTTTGTAGGACCAACCATTCCTGAGATATTCTCGGTTATTGGTTTCAATTTTAAAGTATTTAAACTTTTCTCAAATGGCAGATCCTCATCTGTTTCCTATCTCTTTTGTTTTATTCCTGACCATGGAGGGAAATCCGAATTTCAATGCTAGTTGCATAGTAATAGCTTTTAAAAAATTTCTCTATTGCCTAATGAATTTCCTTATTTCCCTTCTTTTTATAAGGAACTAAATAATACCAAGGACCATTTTTGGTAACTTTTTATCTTGATTAACATGATGCAGTTAAAAGAGTAATCTTTTGTAGGAATAGTTGCAGAACAGATGGAAAAAATCATGTGAATGGAACATACCAGATTTTTTTTTGAAGATGTTGCCAGTGGCCATTTAGTTTTTGTGGGTAATTAGTTGCATAATATTGATTAGAAATTGAAATGGATTTTTATTTATGGACACCGTTTAACTGCTGTGGTTCTGTGTCCCATGCTACATTGGGCATGAAAGACTGCTTAATTTTGCTCAGAGGCCTCTTAATAATTTTGAAGTTCTTTTACGTGCCATAAATCTATGGCACAGGACCAACGGCTTTACTTTCCTTCCAAAGGAAGCCAAGGTGAGGATTTTTATGCTGGAAAACATCCATTGATCTCTGCTGGGTTTGAAGTGTGACCTTAGGAATCAGAGGCTAACATGTTGCCTCTAGACCACGACTAATATTGATTAGCTTGTATAAAGGTCAGAGTCCTGAGCATTGTGTGACAAGTTTTCCTTTTAAGAAGAAACCTTAAGCTTTTGGTGTTGCCTTGAGTAGTTGCCTTTTCTTTTACTACTTGAGTTTTATTAACAAAAGTACTAATCTTCCTCTCTGATGTAGAAATGTAAGATACTAACATAATTTTGTTTGAATGTTTGGTGAGCTGAAGATAGCACTGGCCTAAACTTGAGTGCTTTTTCTCTTAACAAAATGAAAGTGCTTAAAGTAATATAGAGTGTAAGAAAATACTTGACCATCGCTTGTGTCAATTGTAGCCTGAACCAGATCTTGGACTGGGCACTGCCGGTGGCTCGGGTCGCTCATCTCCTGTAACCATGACAGCGCATTAACATTATTAACAATGTAACATCAAGTGAGTGAGATGAATTTGCTTGCTTGCAAACTCATTGTGAATGTCAAATTTGCTACCAGCAAGCTATTCATGAGAATGTGGCTGGCCTTAAGGAATGGAATGACTGGTAGATTAGTTACATCCCCACCCTTAATAGTGAACTAAATCTTTCTCGCACTTTCCAGAGTTCTGCTTTTTAATGCTGTTTTGTCACAAATACTAAAGTAATTCGTGAAACAATACTTTGTTAAAATAAGAAGCCCGAGAAGATTTGGAATTAATGCTTTGTTTTATATGTACAATGTTTTGTTTCTTTCATCTACATTCAAAAAGCATATACATGCTGGAAATAATATTATGGGCTAATTCCATGCTCTAAATGGAAAATATCATTTATTATACTGTTTCAGGTATTGATAATTAGGTTGTTTGGACATATGGAACATAATCATAAATGCATATATAATGTTAAATTTCAGGTGCATCATGTGGCAGAAATAGTGCAGTAGTGTGGTAACATTTGTTATTAATAATCTTAGAGAAATGACCCTAAACGCATTATACTCCTGTTGCTGAATCTTTGCATTTGACAGTTGAGGAGGCTTCATGTAATGTTATCTATAGTGTAGCTGCAACATTGCCAGAGTTGCTAGAAAACAACACCAGCTGATTATGAACCTTTCTGTCATGTCTATAAAGCTGTATATAAACAGTGTACTAATAGTGAATGCTGATGAATAATAACCAATTTTTATTATTATTATTATTATTATTATTATTATTATTATTATTATTATTATTATTATTATTATTATTATTATTATTTCTATTATTTGAAAATAACACTGACATAATATTTGCAACATATGTAGAAATTCTGTACCTAGTTTCAATAATATAAAACAAGTTAATACAAACTTAATAGAAAGTTAAGAGTGAGGGTTGAACAACATATATCACTCACATTATTTGAACCTGACTGGTTTCAAGAGCTATTGCTCTTACCTTCAGAGGAGTCCGACTGGATGCTGGTGTTGGCATCCATAGTGTGGTGGTTGTTTGTATTGACATCTGTTGGTGGAGTAAAGTACTTCCATAGTTGATCTGGTGGCGGCAGTTCAAAATTTGCACACCAAGTACAAACAGACAGATAAATCTGCAGTGTCGCACCACTTTTAGACCACCAATCACACCCAACATTACACTACTAAAATCTACAAAACACACTGGCAAAATTGGATACTTGGGAAAACATTATAAAATATAAAGAGCGCTTGATAAATTTTGAACTACCGCCATCGATTAATAATGGAAGCACGTCACTCCACCATCAGATGTCAACACAAGCATCCAGCCAAACCCCTCTGAAGATAAGAGCAATAGTTCTTGAAGTTCGCCAGGTACAACTAATGTAAGTAAACATTTCAACATTGACTCTTAACTTTCTGTTAAATTTAAATTCCACATCACTGTTATTAGCCTATTCAAATATAATACAAACTTGCTTATTACATTGAGAAAAATGAAACAGATATAACTTAGTACTTTTTATTCACTGATTTTAAATTGTAAAGGCTCAGTGGCATCTAAATCTTAGAATCACTATCTCAGAAGCATAATCACATTGCCATCATGTTCACTACCTTATTAATAACAGGTCTCGTGCTTAATTCAAAAGCTGCTGCAGTACACTGCACAGTTTTATCAGCAGGATTAGAGAGATGTCCATTAACCTTCATGTACTCCTTCTCTCATTCAAAGAATTCCCACATCTTTCTTAATAATTTGAATGCCTGGCAATTAAGTGGCACATCTTTGCGCTAAGGATTTTCACTTTGCGAATTATCACTCGATGATTGGCATTTTTTAGGCATTGTCATACTTGAAATCTTGAACAAATAATATGAATGAAATATGTATAAATAACTAATTAAATGTAAATAAACACCAACAATACTATCAACATAACAACAAATATAAATAACAGCGAATAATATGTGCCTTGCAAAGAACATTTCAACCATGTATAAACTGAAGCATGTGGTGGGAAATAGCAAGATCTGGCAACATAGCGGCTTCCAGTTTTGTTTCATTTTGCGACCGGCTGAGCAGAATGCTACCTTGTGATTGGTTCAGCAAGTCTAACGGATAAAAGCTTTTCATCTGTTTTTTATGAGTGTACCAACTTAACTGCAAGCTGTCAAGTGCAAAGATTCACTGGTGGGGAATAAATATGAGAACAACATAGCCAGGTTTAGCATTTTTAGGTACACTATTTCTGTAGAGCACCTATTAACATCACTTTATCTGTCTGATCCTAAGTGCAGAACAACTCAAGATATGCTCCATGTATGGAGTTGACATTTTATATATCTTATTTGACATTGCATGGGTTGCTTTTTGAATGTTGAATCAGGATCTAATTAATATACTTTACCACCTGAGTAGAGGACACAGTGTACCAGAGATTACTAAAAACAAAGATGGTTGATATCAGGGCAGCCAACACTCTTAACTTGAGTCTCTAAGATATATAATCAGAGAAATCACCAGTCAACCTATTTACAAAAGAGAGAGTATTTTAGTCTTCGGATAGTATTATGAGCCATTTTTATATATTTCAGGTCATTACATTATTAAAGTTGAAAGAAAAAGGATAATTGCAATGAGTTTGGCCGTCTCTGCCATAATTGTTGATTACCTATAAGGCTTATAACCTTACCCGAATACTAAGTACTTAGGATGGTAAGTCACCGTTAAGATAGTTCTCTGAAGGGAGACAGACATACTGGTTGGTTGAACCAGGTAAAGCACATATAGTCAGTTGGAGGATTGAATGCCATACCGGCAAGTTGTCACAGTTGTTGGAGCAACCGCGCGGAGAGCGGGAGAACCGTGTTCAAATCCCAGCTGTGGTTCTAATAATACTAACTGTTACTAATGTGTAACTTTCAATATATACAAAAGAGCATTACCATTATAATAAAGTTATTTAACATTGCAAATTATTGTATGTAATACTATTACAGTCAGGTTTTAATATGATTGCTGTGTACTTACCTAAACCTAATCCAAACAGTTATATATCAGGTTTTCTTCTATGAGGATTAACTTCCTCTAAAAATAAGACCTTATACATACAGACAATGCTCACAACAACAATTCAAATTAGTAGTTACCTAACTAAAAAGGTGAGACCTAATAACCTAACCTAATAATAATGATTGTACAAGTAGCCTAATTAATACAATAATGCACTAATATATTATTGTCATATATTGTTATAATGAATTTTTGGGGACTTTGAAATTCATTTCATTGTATTGAAATTTTGTTAAATTAGTTATTTGATATTCTTATATTAAAGGGACCAAAACTGCAACTGATGAATCTAATATAATGCCATATCTAGTTTTCAAATGTAACACCTCAGTATGGGATAAACAAATTCTTGTAATGTTGCATGGTTAGGAATGTACAAACCACTTTCTTAATCAGGAAAAAATCTGTAATTGAATAGCCCAGAACAAGCCTATAACCCTCATTTTTTCCAAAGTTTAATGCTACATAAAAGAAAGTTATTTATAATTCATAAGGCAAGGCAGAGACATTTGAAATTTCTTAAGGAATCAATAGAATACATCCAATATCTCTACTTGTCCCAATACGATTAATAGTCTTCTGTAATGTAAAATTCAACTTTGGAAAAGATAGTTTATAACCATGTTGGCAGCTATTCAAGAACAAGCTTTAACAATTTGTTGAATTGGTCATGTAATTATTAAGGAAATTTCGTGTTTTTGCCATACTGAAAGTTTTGTTGAATTACTTCAATTGTACAAACATACAATTAAAATAATTTAACACAGACATTTATGGAGATGAAGCTGAATTCAGCTTTTCTCATTGAACTGAAATATTTGTTAAAGTGGTGTTCATTAGAGTGGTATTTAACTGTGTAATAATATTAATATGATATTTTAATATAATCAATATGTCACTTGGTGACTAAACGGTCAGAATGCAAAATTTGAGCATCTGGGAATAATAAACCGGAGTGTCATCATAAGAGATGTAATAAAACTAATCTTCCCAATACATGTAATAGGCACATATTTGTGGAATGGACCCTAACAACTGCTATAACACCATTTTGTGGTGGCTAACTCCAAAATGGTGCAAAAAGTTTGCCTCCCCTATATTCATGAAATTAGTGTTCAATAATGTGAAAGTTTTTTATGGTGAAACAAACCCATTACCCCAAGTAAGCATAATGTCATATTCCCATATGGTATTGGAAAAAGTGAGTATAAACTCGCCTGATATTCACAGAAATGACTAATGATATATTTGCAGATGTATTTTTATCTCCTTAACCTCAACAAAATTTAGAGATTTTATATATCTCATAAATACATTTAGACAGTGCCATAATTATTAGAATGGTTGAGTTACTTTTAAATAATCACAGTAGAAGAAATTTTAAGCGAAGATGTTAATTAAAATGTAGGTTATACTAAAAAGAAAGTTCCTTACTTTTGGCCAATACCTCTTTAATGGTACATATTTATGATAAATCTTAAATAAAATTATGTGTATATTTTTGACAAAACTGCATAAAGTATTTTTCGAAGTTGATATTTTCTTTATGTACCATTTTAAAATAACGTTTGGGAACAACTACTTTAAATTTTTTACTCCTGTTTATTTAATCAAGATTTTTTTCTAACTCTTTGTTTATTTTATGTGATCTTTTTAAAGGTAATATAAATTATATTTCTTTCCAAATGTGTGCATATCTATCACATATGCAAAATAACACCTATCAAAATTTACTTGAATGGGATTGAAGTTTATCTTTAGTTATGTGAGGGGTGGTCATAAAGTTTTAAATACCAGCTCGAAAAATTCAAGGTGCAACCATAAAACTTGGTGATGGTATTATTCCTTCTCTACATATTCACTCTTCAATGCGACACATTTTTCCCAATGTTGAAGACTTGGTAGAAGTCTGCATTTTGGCTGTTCATGAAACCTCAAATATCACCTTGTCCATCATTCTGGAAATGCCTGACACGCATGGTTTCTTCATCCAAGGAAATGGAAAGGAGTGGGTGCCATGTCAGGAGAATATGGGACAAATTTTGATAGCCCTAAGAAGTAGCATGTCTGATTGTGTCCTGTGCTAAGTGTTGACATGTAGCAAAAGAACCCCCTTGAACAGCTTTCCAGGTTGTTTCATCTTCACAGACTCTCATAACCTCATGAGAAAATTTCCATAATACGCTCCTGTAATGGCATAAGCATAATCCCAAAACAACACTTAGCAACTTGCCCAATGATGATTGGGTCTTTGCCTTCTTTGCAGTGGTGAATGACATGTTTCCACTGCTTGCTTAGCTCCTTTGTGTCAGGGTCATAGTGATACACCTAGACTTGTCCATGGGGATCATTTGGGCTGGGCTATCAAACCTACAACATTTCTGGTTTTTTCATTTTTCCCCAAGGGGAAAATTCCACCTCAAGGACTGACTCAGGCAAACCCAGAATGTTAGGGTCTGCCATTTAGCCATACCGACTAAAGAAACCCCTCTACCAGTGTTAGAAGCGAAGAAGATGAGGCGGTATCATATGATTGCACCCGTGGGTTCAATGGTGGAAATTGACTGGGTTGGAAATAGCAGCCAGGAGAGAGAAATGAGGACCAGGAGACAGACTTGACCTAGGCCCAGACTACCCCCACAGTGGAGTTAGGATGAGGAATGTAGGATTTTGAGGTGAAGTTGAAGCTAGTACCTGGTGGACCAAAGGTGGAACAACAGTCGTAACTGTTCATTTGATGTCCCTAGGAGGGTTTTCACCTCTTCCTTGAAAATTGTTGGATGATGCTTTGTTGAGCACTATGTTGATGTTGATGAAAGGTTTGTTTGGGAGCTATTCAAGAAGTCTTTGGAGAGATGAGCCTGATGCATTCTGATGTTCCTGCAGCCGATCCTCCAGGGCTGTCAGCTTGGCCATCAGTGTCAGAAACTCCAAACGGAGCTCCTGAATAGCTTCACTTAGGCCCTGGATTTCTTGCAGCAAGGTGTCTGTGATTGGAGATGAAGTTGATGGTGTCTGTGCTGGCCGTGGTGCTGGTATATTTGGGCTGGCTGCACTGTTGGTTACCCTACACTCTTGGGGTAGCTGGGCTTGCTCAGTGAAGCGGCAGCAGAAGTCATGCCCACTGCACTCAGAAGTGCCACAGTTGTGGCATCTTGGCAACACAGCAGTGATGACAGGGCCGTGTTGCTCCTGTTTGCTAGCCTCAACTTACAGAAGTCACTCTAATAAGGGTTACACCAAGGCAGCATCCACATCTGCTCAGTCCTGAGGGTTGGGCCCTGGTCCCAGACAATCCTAGTAACCCTCAAACAAGAAGGCCAGCAAGGAGATGCTGGGTGGAGAGATCCCGAGGGACCCCCCAAACAACAGCACTGCACCAGGACAGCATCGTCAAGCTCAGCAGTGGTGCCAAATGTTGAATTTGCAGCGACAAAGTGGCACTGGTGGTGGACGGCATGGTTAATAGCAATGGTGATGCTGAGGCTTCCCTACCGACGGATGCCGGGGAGTGGCAGAAGTCTGCAGGGATATTTCCTCCTCTGCATCTTGAGTAGAATTCCTGCTGCCTTGGTTCAGCTGTCTTTTTGAATGGGTGTGAGCAGTTGTGGAACCCAACTGATAGTGACATTTGTCTTGTTCAAAACTGATCCATGACTGATTTTCACTTTTTGGCTATCACCATGATTGTGATACTCCAGTCTTCAAGCACCACAGCCTCCACGTCACTTTTATTCCCGATTCTTTGCAGAGATGGTCTTTCACTGCATCCCTCATCTTTGTTTGGCCTCACTGAAAGCATTTGCACCACCTAACCGTATGGTGGTGCATTGTTGCCATACAGTTCCACCAACTCATCATGGATTGTTGCAGCATTGTTTCCCTTTAAATGCAGAAAAATAAATAACTGCATGATACTTCACTTTATCAATAGGGTGCACCACTTTGTTTTGACTTCTCTAATAGCATGCAACAATACTGTGATGAAGGGATTTTAAACTATGTCCCAAAAATAGTAGTACATCAAGGTTGCCAATCTACAAAACTGTTGCTAAAATGAAAATCTGCAATTTTTGGTAATTGGGGTGGGTTAGGTCACATACATGCTATGTGTACACTATGTTTAGCTTCACAGATCCCTCACCTATGTCCTGTCATTGCCACATCTGCTACATTCTTCTCCTTATAAAAACATCCCTTGACTACACTTTGCGGCTTAGGGCTATCAATCCTTTGGTTATGCTTTGTGGCTGAGGGTCCTCAACCCCACTGCTATGTTTTGTAGCCTAGGGCCTTCTACCCTTGGGTATGCAATATGGCTCCTGCTATGTTCAGATTGTGAATATTGGCAACATGTGGAGAGACAAGGGCAAAAGATATAATGTTGCTTGATGCCTCTGACGGAAAGTCCATTGCATTTATGAGGGAAAGTGATGCAGAAGTGACAAAATGAAGTTATGATTACATATAAAGAGTGAAGAATATGTGTGAATAAATTTTGAAAAAGTGTTGTTAGTGTGTATTCTCCACATTTGGTATGAAAATAGTATGTAATGTGATGGAAATATCAATTTGTAGCTGCCCGATATATTTGGGAGTTTATCCAGAACTGCAGACATGTACAAAAAGAAAAAAAACTTAACTTTATTTTTTCTTGTTAATTAAAACTTTATGACCACCCCTCATGTAAGTTTACAAAGTTTTAATAAACCTTTCACATAGTTTATGAAATGTGAGTGCATATATTTTGAAAAATATACATGACTTTCAGATAACAAAGGGCAAGTATGGGTTCATATGACATTTTAAAAAAACAAACAAACAAAAAATTTTGCTGTTCCTGTCTTTAGAAATCTCCACTGACAATTGCCTTTGCTCTGAAAATTTGTGTAAATAATAAGATGTTGATCAGTCGCACATCATATAGCCATAACAAGAGTGCCTTGTATTCCTCTGTAGCAAGAAACCCCTGACAATAGTAAAGTTATATTTGTTATTAAATTTCAGGCATTTCAAATCAAAATTTTGGGGGCATATTATTTGAACACCAGAAAATAAAATGAAAGGAATTGACATTTCCGCTTAAACTTTTGATCCTGGTTATTTAATTGCTTAAGAACCCCATGGGTGTGATCAGGTAAGGATCAGGGGTGCATGGGTAGTTGTAGTACTGACACTGTATCTCCGGCTCTGACATTTTGCGTGGCCTAGAGAGGCAGTGTTGCCAGGTCTTTCACTACTGAATACACATTTGCTATCTCTTTGATAAATGCAAAGAATGAAAGTTTAACATTAATATAATAATTACAACAACTATTATGATCGCTCTAAGAATAACTAAAACAAGTAAATCGCACACACAAAAAAAAAAAACTTCACTTGGACTAAAGTAAACCATTACTGATGACATGTGCTCTGCTTACAAAAGATTATTTTTTTACCTACATCATACTAATCAAGATAACATTAGCAGAATTGGTGTTATTACTTGATTCTTTGTAAGCAGAAGGGAAGTAAGGCTAATGTGATAGTTCCTTTTAAAGTTGGTCACTATGTGAAACAATTGAAATTCTGATTGCCAGGAATAGGTAAACAGAAGACAGACAAAAGAAAGGTGACCTACCATTTGAGAAAAGTTTAAATAGCTAAAAATTGAAACCAATAACAAGGAATATCTCGAAAATGGTCAACTCTATAACAAGAATGTATGTGACATAAATTGTGTGTTTTAACAGATCTACATTTTTGGTGTAATAAGCTTTTGTCTATCTCTTGGGTTTACTAGCTATGCAAAATTCACACAGAATAAAGAGTTCTTCAGAGGCTATTTCCAGAAAATTCAAGATATACATTTTATTTGCCATGTAAATATCTTTAATATATAGTACTTTAATCAGAATAGTTAGAGCCATGTTTTAGAAAATAAAATTTTTCCCATATAAAGGGTAGTTTAGGGTGGGGGATTTTTTTCAAAATCTTTGTGTTGCGTCCTGGAAAATATTAAATTTAAATACCAAATTTGGTATTTTATCGAATTTCCATTTTTGAGTTATCGTGTTCACAGACACACACATTCACAGACCTTTTTCTAAAAATGCTCTTTTTATTATTATACAGGTGACCCTAAAACATATATTGCTGGCGAAATCTCAGGACCAAATTTTTGGGTGCAATACAATATCTTCTCTAAACACTATGTACATAGTACATATAGAGAAAGTAAAAATGCAGTGTGCTAGCAGAAAACTTCTATCCTTTGCTGTGTGGGTTCAACTCAGCACTGCTTCCTTGTTTGTTTTAATTTCTTTTGTTTCTCATTGTGTTTTGTGTGTAGCAAAGTTCTAAGCAACAACAGTAAACTATGTTTATTAGAACATTACAGCAAATAAATTAGAGAGCTGATGTAACTTGCTATACTGTGGAAATTCACAACACTAGTATTACTAAAGGTGTCCACCTCTTATATACACAAGTCTCTTTATTTATTCTCAGTGGTATAACAGGAACTTCCTCCCCTCCCCCCCTGCTAAGAAACCAAAATAGAAAAATTGCAGAAGGAATGATGTTAAAACAAATGACTGTAAAACCAAATGTTTAAATCATACACACACAAAGAATGTGCATCATTTGGGATATTTGAAATGGAATGCTTAGAAAATTAGCGTTGTCATTACAATTCATCTGTGATTGGATGAAACACTGTGGGCACATCACCCTTATTGTGAAGACTCCCTCCTGACAGCAGTGGCAAATACATGTGGATGCAAATGTCTTGGTCAATTCTATAAAACTTGGACTATTTCAAAGTTGAATATTGCAGTTGTTTCACTAATACTTAAAATTAAGTAAATTAATACTGGTTTTTACAGTTTTATTTCTGAATTAGTTACCCTCCTTAAGGGTAAGCAGTTGACAACTATAATATAAAAAAACTGCAATAAAAAGCTAGCTCTGGAAACTGCTCTTTGAAACCTTAGTTCAGATTATTTCTTTAGATTAGAAGGTTATCCATTTTTTGTTTGTGATTTTCATAACTCCTGAAGTGCAGCATGACTAACGCATGAAATGTTTGTACCTAAGTAAGCAAGGTCAAGGGAAGTATAACAAAATGCTACTAAAGCATTTAAGCTAAGAAACTTACAAAATTAAGTGTTTTCAGGAAAATGTAATATGACATTGAAGTAATTGAGACAACGTGAAACAATGATGTAGAAATTGTTGACATCATCAGAATATGAATCAGCAGCTATAAATAGGAATGTATTTTTGTGCACATAATTATCTCCTTCAAGGTAAAAGAAGAAATAAGCAATTAAGATGTCTAACTATTCAGTTTAATTTGTTTGTATGTTCTTCTAAACATGTCAACAAGGTTTTATATGTGGTGGTCTGGTATAATGACATGTTTGCATAAAACATTAGGAAAGAGGAACAAAATTTTGATTTATGGAACTCTGCTTTTTGCTTCCTTTTTGTCTGTTACCATTACACCAAGGACTTACATATAATTGCAGCATTTACTGAAATGAAATGTAGTTTTATTTATGGACACTCTTTAACTACAGTGGTTCTCAGCATCCCATTCTATCCTGGGTGCGAAAGACCGCTTAATTTTGCTCATAGGCCTCTCTATCAGGCTTGAGGTTCTTTTACATGCCATAAATTTACTATATGGGAACGACTTTACTTCCCTTCCGAAGGAAGCCATGCTAAGGATTTTTATGCTTGAAAAAAATCCATCATCCTCTGCCGAGTTTGCACCCAAGACCTTCGGCGTATGAAGTTTGCATGGTAACCATTACACCACAGAGGGCGACAGTATTTACTGAGGAGTTCTATTTAGGATATACAGAGTGATTCAAAAATACTTTTACAACATTTGGGAATGGATTCTTTACATTGAAACAAGAAAATATGTTCATTAAACATATACTCTAAAACCCTTCGTTTTCACCTTATCAGTTTATTAATGAAAGCTTATATTCAATAGCTTACTGGATCCAGCCCAACAATTTTACGTATATGTGCACTCATGCATAGAAGGCTTTGAGCCATTTTACGATTCAGAGTTGGCCTTGTGTTGTCTTGGCTGCTTGTATACATTTGTTAGTTTGTGTAATACGTATGTTCTCCCAGGCTTATTACAAAATGAGCCCTGCAAATAAGAAACATGTAGTTTATGCATGATGGGGCTCCAGCACATTATAGTCTCATTGTTGAGATATACTGGCTGATGTCTAGCATGACAGATGGATAGGTAAAGGAGCACCAATCCCATGGCCTGGTCGTCCGATCTCAATCTTTTAAATTTTTATCTTTTTATCTTTACCTTAAACAATCAGCTTCTGCAGCATATGTCCTGGATAGAGAAACTTTTAAGCATGTAATGAGACCATACGATACCAACAGGAAGTATTTGACATTTCATGCTTCAACAAGTGCATGTGTATCTAGATGCAAAAGAACATTTTGAACATACTATTATGAGTGGTGTTTGTGTTGAACACCTCCTAATAAGATGACATCAAAAATAAAATAATATGCCACTTTAAAATATTTTGATTAATAACATTTTGAATCTCATTAAATCAAAAACATCTGTTTATATGAACATTTTTTCTTATTTCAATGTAAAGAACCAGTACCCAATCTTTGTAAAAGTACTTTTGAATCACACTGTATATAGTTTTTAAAGAAATGCAATCAAACCTTTGCTTAGTGATCATCTCAATAAATGGCCATTTTTCTGTGGAACCAATTAATTTTCCCATAAAGCCAGTGTTAATATTCTGTCCCTTAAATGGGCACCTCCCACTGGCAAAATTATTGGAATTAAATATTGCTTTTGATTCTTGGAAGTTGTTTTACAATACAGGATCGTCACTCCTCTATCCCTTTATTCCTTGTGAGGTTGTCACTTCTGTAAAATCAGGGTCACTGGTCTTCAAGGATAAGAAATGGCAGCTTCCCTTTTCTGTAGTGTGAATATTGCTTATGACAGTCATTATTTGTGGTTTGGGTGTTTTTCCTTTGTGAAGCAATTGGACTTGTGCTTACTAATTCACTCATTTGTATTCAGTCAGGAATGTGTAAGGAATACCTTAATATATGCTAAGTTAAGGGTTTTTTAAAGTTGAAAAAAAAAAAAGAAAAGAAAGAAAGAAAAGTGATTCTTGAAAGTGAGAAAGGAATTTCTACAAGGAAACTTAATGATATTTTCAAATTTGGGAGGGTGTAAGTGAATAATGTTTTAAATAAAAATAAAGAAGGCATTCTAAAACAATGGGAATAAAATAAATGAAATGGAATGAAAACAAAAAGGGAATTGAGTTAGGGAGAAATTAGTAATTTGTTTATGAGAGTATGCATATGGTAAGAAACTGAGATCAGAAGTGGACCAATGACACAGAAAAAAGCATGAAAGAATGAAACATGCAAGATACTGTTGCCATTTGTAGGGGGACAATCAAGAAAAAAATAATTTCAGACCAATAGTGTTACTGTCTGTGTTTTAAAAAAATACCAGAAATTATTATGTATGGGAGACTAATAAAATTTCATAACCAATATAGTATAATTAACAGCTGCCAATATGTCTTCCAAAGAAGAAAAAAATCTACTAATTTCCCAGTCATCAACTTATAGATAATATTTATGAAACCTTAGACAAAAGCAAACTAGGAGTAGGTCTATTTTTAGATCTGTCCAAAACATTTGACATGGTACATCACAAAATATGCCTAGATAAGTCAAATAAATATGGTATATTTTGTGGTCTACATTAAGTTTTGAATGTGTAGAATTGTTGTAAAAACTAAAGTCTAGAAAAATTTCTTTTAAAGTTTGCATAAAATTTGTACAGTAAATTTGACTTGGAGGCTTCTTTAGAGGTATCCAGCTTTATGCTTTTTTTTTTTCTTCCTTCCCGCAATAGTAAGTGAATGAGTGTTATTAGTGTGTATCCCCATGTTTTGATACTAAAATACTATCGGAGATGCGTTATTTAGCAAGTAAAACATTAGAATCATGAGTTTATATGTTCATGCCTAAGATAATTCATATTGTGAACAGTTTGTATGTAATTATACTTGAAGATACATTTTTTTGTCTTTGTATTTGCTATATTTGATTAAATTTCTGCTGTAAGAGAGCTGGATGAAAATGAGGTATAATTCTTAGAAATTGCATTAGGTTTTAAAATGAAAGGAATTTGAGTATCTGATGGCAATTCTATGAGGTCAACAGGTGTTTTGGTTCTAGTAACATATGTGTGTTTAAGTGACACTATTGTCATTTATGATCAGCTCAAGCAGATCTATGGAACTGCAAAGTAGTGTGGCAGAAAATGCTGTATCAAATTCAAGAAAGTGGTTTCTTTTCTCTTAGAGTATCTACTTCAAATGCTTTTTCTCGGAGGCTATTATCATACATGGATGTGACATGGTCAGTACAAATAGATATTGTGTAGGTTTCATTAAGTCAGAGTTATATTTTTAGTTTCTCTATTACATAGCTATAATAATACTACAGGTGGCGTGTAATGCATCTACCAGTTTTGCTGTTCAACTAAAAACAGATATGATTATAGAGCTACAATGTTCGCAATTGGTACGCCATGGATTGTTGGCTCATACAGACAAGGATTGCAGCTGTAGAAGCCTTCGTTGTTACGCAGCTCCGCCTGCATCAACCCTGGCACAGATGGCTGCTTAACCAACTGTTCAAGTCAGATGAAGCGAGCTTCTTCTTCACAGAGTTTGAGAACAAACAAAACCAAAATCCTTGCATAGTTTATGAGCCAGGATGTTGTGGTGTGGAATGTGTGGGATTATTGGTCCATATTTTTCTGGGGATTGTGCTGGTCATGCACTAACTGTAAATTCTGACCACCATATTGAAACTTGCAAAACATTTTCCATGCCAGAACAACAGTTGAACAACATTTGGTTTTAGCAGCATGGTACTTTGCCACATGCTGCACTTCAAAGTATGGTTTTTCTCCGAGTGTTCCCCACTCGACAGATTTCCCACTTTGGAGATTTATCTTGGCCATGCCAATCTCCAGATTTAACAGTTTCAGAATAATTTCTGTGATGATAATTGAAAGAAAAAGTATTCTCACACCGTTTGCAAACCATTAGGAGTAGAAAGATACCATCAACCAGGACATCAATGTCATTCCACAGGAGATGGCGCCATCTTCAAGAATGCATAGGGGCCACTGAGCTGATGTCATATTCAAGTAGTGTTGATGTAAGTGTAATATCCATAAGTGCAAATGTATATAGTTTCGCTTTTATTTAGTAGTTCTATTTCTCAACCAAACTTGGTAGATACATTACGTGCCATTCTGTATATTCCACCCAAAAATTTAATTTAGAGATTTCACAGGAAATTTACATTTTGAGGTTCCCGAATCCCTGCAAAAGAAACAAAAAGAAAGAAAAAAAATGTAACAAAAGCTCTGCAGCATGCGCACATGCATGAGTATGTGTTTGAACAGCACAACTCAAAAATAAAAAGTAGCTTAGTTACCAAACTTAGAATTTAAGTTCAGTATCTTTTAAGGATATGACACACAGAATTTCAAGGGAACATCTAAAACTATCCATTACAAGAAAATATTTCATTACTTTTTATTTTCTTGAAAATTGCTCTTATGATTTTGATTTAAATTAATGTATTTGCATGACAATTGAAATGCGTATCTTGAATTTTCTGCAAATAGCCTATGAAGTGCACTTCATTCTAAATGGTTTTTGCATAACTGGTAAACTATATGAGATAGACTAAACATCTTGTTAAAGTACACAATTTATGTTGAATACATTTTTAACGGAGTTAACTATTTCTGAGATATTGGTTTGAATTTTAAAATTATTTAACTTTCCTCAAATAGGAAGTTATTATTAGTTTAGTTACTTCTGGTCAATGCCTTATTCCTTTGTATCTAAAAGGCAGTATGTAATAAAAGCATATATGCAAATATTTATCTGAAGAAAGTAAAAGTAATGCAAATGTAACACATAAACTGCATTTTTTTTTTCTCCATGGCAGTCTACTACACACTTAATATCAGTTTTGTACTTATCCAAAACTGCAGGACAGATTTCTTTCAGACTCTCTTGTATTAAATTTCAAATCTGTATGTGCAGCAAGCATGAGTTGTTCTATGTATGCAGATAGACAGACAAAACATTACTAGCAGGTGCTCTACAGTAAGAAACATATCTAAAAATGCATTTTTCGCTTCAAGTTTTCAAAACATAGATCATATATGTTAGAATTTAGGAGCATCCAGAAACAGGATGATATCAAAACTCTGAGCATGAAGAAAAGCGCGTTGGAGATGACACGCATTTTGGTTCTGTTCTTCCTCATCCTTGTATCTGTCTTCATCTCATGCACACATTCCTCTACTTTCAGGTAGGAGATGCAGTATGTTGCAATATATTTCCCACTTCCGTCTGATTACAAGCTCAGCAGAGCTTAGTCATGCTTGTGTGTATTTCTTTACAATGGCAAGAATAAAATTTTCTCCTTGATGAAGTAAATCAATAAGTAAAGTAAGTAGCTATTGAAAGTGAAACATAAATGTCCGTCCGGCATATAGGGCTGCTGTATGCACAGTCACACAATAACACTGCAGCTGCACATTGTGTTGCACCATAAGTATGTATTTGTAGACATCCAGATTGTGCATACTTATTTCTGTGCATTGTGCTTATTGTAATCTGAACAAATCTACTGGTGTGAGTTTTGAGCTAAAGGTCGGATTATGGATCAAGTAGTTATTTTATAAGCACTGCTCTTTATGTTAAAATACAGCTCTTTGTTTTATGGTGAGGCTGTGAATTCTCTGTGTGCATGCTCCATACACTGTCTATTATACTCCGGAGGGTTTCTGATCCATAACTCTCACATTAGTGAGACTAACCTACACCATAATGAAGTGGTATTGAAAATGGCGTCCATCTGCATGAAGACATTCCTGGCATCTTCGGATAAATTTCCATTCACACGCTAAGTTCTTCTTGCATAAGATTAGATTAGATTGCATTCTGTAGGTTCATGTTAGCCTTAGAACATGTCAAAGCGTACAAAATTATACGAGGGTCGGCTGATAAGTCTTGGGCCTCACACAGATATGGCACCACTAGGCCAGTTAGACGGTAGCATCATATAGCTTAACTCTAGACTAGCTTGTATCCATAGTTACAGGTCAATAGCTTGTTTAGTTTTCAAATGACAGCATTTTAAACAGATCCTTCATGAAAATTAAGGTTTTGGAAAAGCAAAAAGTGATTAAATACTTCCATTTAAAAGGCTTAATGCCTAAAGAAATCAAGGAGGAAATGGACAGTACATTGAAAAACTCTGTCCCTTCATATTCAATGATTAAAAGGTGAGTTGCAGAGTTTAAAATGGGACGTTCGAGCACTAGTGATGAGCCTCGCTCTGGACAACTCCAGAGATCGTTGAAAAAATACATTGTTTAGTACTGGAAGACCGCAGATTAAAGTTGTTTGAGATAGCCGAGGCTGTAAACATATCAAAAGAACATGCAGGTAATATTTTAAGTAACGTTTTGGGTTTTCACAAGGTCTGTGCAAGATGGGTGCCGCATTTGTTGACACCTGATCAAAGTTATAAAAAAAACTGTTTCTGTTAAGAATATGGAGCTCTACCGTAAAAATCCCAGTGAATTTTTGAGATGGCTAATTACCATGGATGAAACTTGGATACATCACTACACTCCAGAAAGTAAATCACAGTCAAAACAATGGAACCAACTCCAAAAAAGGCAAAGTCATTACAAGGCTATGGCGAGTGTTTTCTGGGATGCATAGGGAGTTATTTTTATTGATTACTTGGAAAATGGTAAAAGTATCACTGATCACTACTACACAAGCTTAGTGAACGTTTGAGTGATGAGGTGAAAAGACCTCATTTGGCCCAAAAAAAGTCATCACGACAATGCTCAGTCATTGCAATGGGAAAAATGTGCAGATTAAAGTTTGAATTGCATCACATTACACAGATGGTTTAATTAAATTAGAACACTGATTTGACAAATGGAGATTATGTTGAGAAATCAAATTTTTAAAATGCTGTTTTCGTTGAGAGGGCTGAAACTTATCAGCCCATCCTAGTATACAACATTTAAAAGTTCTCGCATTACAATTAAAAGTAAACATCATAAACCTTCAAGTACATTAAAATTTAAAACAGGTATTAAACATTAAAAATGATATCACTTGGCTTTTATAGTCTATGTCACTATACAGAGCTTACATCCTTATATACAAAGGTGTTCTGCATTCTCAAAATATCAAATATATATATTTTTTTTTTTTTAAAGCTTAGCATCCTTCTATCTGGTTGGTCATATCTGATGATGAATGAAATTGGTGAAAGGGTACTCAAATAATCTAGGGGTCCATGGAGCTTAAAGTTACTCAATATTTATCTTCTCAGGATAAGAGAAAATCCGACCCAAAAAAACTTTATCTGGAAAATTCACCCTAAGTGAGATTTGTACACGTGACCTGCTGAATATGAGGAAGAAACTCTACCCTCAAGCTACCCAGGCAGACTAATAATTTGTCAATGTCATTTGTAAATTGTTAGCTATTAGTCTCAAAAATACATATACAAGGTTTACATTTCAGATTATAATGCTAAAATACATTCAATAAACATTAATTTTCTAGTGCATTTAATGTAATAGTCATTAAACTTAAAATAACTTCACTTGACTTGAGTGTTTACATTATTACTTATATGTAATGTTTGGAATTAAAATATATATTTTCACATATTAAAACATAGGTACATTGACGTACTAAAAATATTTAATGTTTACATCCTAATGTGTAAAGAGTGTCATAAAAGAGGAACATGGTTAAGAACTGGTGTATGGAGACTAAAAGAGTTTAGAGGTCACTGACCATATTATGTTTGATTGTAAAGGGACCTCATCTTTCAAAAAAAATGCTTCAAAAGTAAATGGAAAAATTCCATAACTGGATTGTTCAACAAAGACAGTAAGAAATTAGGTCAGTTTTAAACAAGGTGAAAAGGAAGTGAGAAAATAGAGAATGCAAATAATACTTATAATACAGAGTAGATCTTAATAACCAGGAAATGGTGCAAGTCAAAATATAAATAATATATAATTGACAAAGAGCCTGGGCTACACACCATGTCATTTTGAATGTAATTAAATGGGACCAGTAATTTTATGTCATCAAAATCAATATGATGTCCACTTTCAATAGTATGCTTGTCTAAAACAACTTCTCAGATTGATTGGGTTTGAGGCTCTTTATGCTGATCTTCCAGTTTGGTCTATATATGTTTTTCTGCAGTCGTATGGTATTTTATAAATCCCTGGATTAACCAATGGATTAGATTTGTCAAACACAATCACCACACATTAGTCCACATTAGCCAAGCATGCTATTATTATTGATTTTGATGACAAAATTACTGGTCTCATGTGAAGATTACATTATATGCGAAATGATTGAGAACAAAGAATTAAAGAAGAACAAAAAATTAATAGAGACAATGGAAAAAAAAACTAAACATCATTTGGAGACCTCTGTTAAGAAAACCGTTCCACCTGCTGTCATCAAGCCAATAGAATATAGGAAGCAGCAACCTCGTCCATTGGCCAAATATGAACCAATGGGAACACAGGAGGGCAGTACTTGTCTCCCAGCCAACATATAAAAGAAGAAATGCCAGCTGGACAAGGCCCTGAAGAAGCTTCACAAAACTTTGGCAAATTTTAGCCTTAAGACGCAGTCTACACCAGAAGTATTGGACCAAGATAATACATTTGTTATTTATAAATTTACTACACATTTACCAGGCTTTGCAGCTAGATGTTTAACACAAGGTGTCCATTTTATGCCATAAAAATAGGCTAAAATACAAAGAGCCAACAGATTAGGAATAAATCTGTTATTTATAAGTTTAATAGAACCATTTTCCTCACAAATTTACAAGCCTTCACAGCTAGCCTAGCTAATCCACAACTAAAAATGATTGTGTTTGTTAACAATGCTGTCACTTGCCAGGTTCATACCAGCATCATGCTGTGCCGCAATTTCGCCCTGTAGGAGTTCTTTAACATACTAGTAAATCTACTGGCATTGGGTTAATCCCCTGCTCATGAGTAAGTAATGCGAGTTATGGAACACAAAACCTCCCCAGTGTGTAGAGCATGCATATGTGCGGTCTGCAGCAACTGCACCATAAGTGTCGCTGAACTCTGTGGTACTAAATAGTAACATCATTTTAATCTAAGGAGCAGTGTATGTTCATGTGCAGATAACCTCTTTATTTTTTTCTCAGTTACTGAAGAGAAGTACTTGCATTAATGTTGCCCCTACCTGCATACAACTTCTTTCTTATTTTTGTTTACTAACAAGCTTAAGCAGAATGCTCAAACATATTGCTGTAGTTAAATAGAAAGATTAACAACTGAATAAAGTACACTTATACTTAGTAATATTAGAATAACTTACAAAATTAATTATATAGGCTGATTCAAAAATACTTTTACAACGTTTGGGGTTGTATTCCTGACATTGAAACAAGAAAATAGGTTCATATAAACATATGCTCTGAAACGCTTCATTTTTGCATTATCAATTTTGGATGCTTTCTGGGTTCAACCTAATAACTTCATTTATTTATGCACTCATTCATAGAAGGCGTTGACCCATTTTACCCTGCAGAGTTGTGCGTTTGTTGCCATGACTGCTTGTTAACATTTGTCATTATCAGATGTGTAATACATTCCCCCAGTACGCCTTACAAGTGCTGTCTACAGGGACTTCTTTCAGAACTCTCTCCCAGACTTATTAGAAAATGTGCCTCTGCAAATAAGAAGAAACATACGGTTTATATATGATGCTCTAGCATATTTTAGTCCTATTATTCGAGATGTATTGGCTGGTATCTAGCATGAAAACTGGATAGGTAGAGGAGGACTAGTTCCATGGCCTACATGTTCCCCCAGCCTCAATCCTATGGATTTTCATCTTTTGGGGGCACCTTAAACTAGTGGTTTATGCAGCAGACCTCCTGAATGAAGAAACTCTTAATCTATGTGTAACGGAAGCCTGTTTAATCATATGACACCAACTGGGTGTATTTGACATTCCATGCTTCAATGAGTACATGTGTGTCTATATGTAAGAGGAGCACATTTGGATCATTTGCTATAAGTGGTTGTGGAACACCTCCCAACCAGCTGAAAATGTCAAGAATAGAATAACATGTCATGTCATGTTAAAATGTTTTGATTAATAGGATTTTAAGTCTCAATAAATCGAGAATAAAGGGTTTTGAGACAGACATGTGTTTATATAAAAATGTTTCATGTTTTGATGTAAGGAACTGTCCCAAAACCTTGTAAAAGTATTTTTGAATCACCCTGTATATCTCAGAATTATTTGCATTCATTCTTGGCTGCAGTTGTTGATTCTTCATTTTGGTTTGTTTAGGAGATCTCTTTCTATAGTGGCTGCAATGTCCCACTGCCCCGATGTTGTTTGTTTGTTGACAACAAAGCCATTTACTATCTTGCTCAAGAAAGATGAAGAGTATATTAGCAAGTTGCATCATTATTAATTATCATTATCCCTATATAAACCATAGTAAAAGTGTATTCTTTTCACTTGGGTACCTATGGTAGGTAAAGGACTGCAATGTGGCCACATGGTTAGACCCCTTGTCTCTCACTTAGGTGGCTTAGGTTCAATCCCAAGCGACCACATGTGGGATTTGTGGTGGACAAAGTGGCGCAAGGGCAGGTTCCAGCTTCCCCTGCCATCGCATTCCACCGGTGCTTCATCTTCATACCAGGTATCATCAGTGTGTTTGCCTGCTGTGCCATTTTGTAGTAAAAGCGAGCGTTAAACACTATTAAAAATAATTGGTAATGACAAAATTGTATTCTACTAAATGATTTGATAGTGAAATTTCACTCAAATATCAAACTTGAGTTCATTGACCTCCAAGGATGCAACACAAAGAGTTTCAAGAAAATGCGCTCTCCCCATAGTACCTTTATGTGGAAAAAAATGCTCATGATATTATTGTTTTCACAAAAAGGGCTTCCAATTTTGATTAACATGTCAGATGTTTGAAATATTGACATGAGAAATAAAATCTATATCTTGAAATTTCTGTGAATAGCCTGTCAAGTCTTCATTATTTGTTGAACTTTGTAAATTTTGTAAAACTTTGAAATCATAAGAAATAAACAAAAACTTACCATAAAGAGCTTGCAAAATATGTAATTGTGTCCAATATTTTTTTTTCATAGCATTAGCCATTTTTAAATATTCCATGCAGCAAGTTTACACCCTTTTGTGTGAGAGTCATGTAGCTTGAAAGTTTGCAATTTTTGTTATTTACTTCCATGAAGGAAGGAGCTTGTTATCATGTAGAGACATTTGAATGCTGTATCTGCATGTTTTATGTAACCAACATATTGTTTAATTTTAAATAATTCCTAAGTAAAATTGTATTATTAGTAATGCAACCTAGATGGAGAAATTAACCTACTTTTCATACGGATAATATGATGTATAATGTATATATTTTGTGTGTAAAAACAATATGCAGAACATTGTAGAGAAGAAAGCGAGTACCAAAATAAACACTTTGAGGATAGAAAGAAGAAGCAAAAGGTTCTTGTTTACTGTATCACATGTTTGAATAATAAATCCATAATAGCAATATGTACATTAGGTATGTTTTGTTATTATACGAAGAGAGAAAAACAACTTTTTTTATTTTTCAACATAATCTCCTTTTAGCTTGATACAACTGTTCTAAGCCTTCCAAAAAGTATGATTTTGAAAGGTCCTCAAAATAGGCATCTGCTTGGCATATGACCTCTTCATTAGATATAAATTATTTTCTGCTGAGCCACTTTTACAAGTTTGGAAATAATGAATGTTACTGGGGGGACAATCTGGTGAATATGGTGGATTTTTTAGTAATTTGAACCTTAATTCTACAATATTGGCCATTGAAACTGTGCAGATGTGCACCCTTGCATTGTTTTAATGGAAGTGAATCTTTTTCTTTGCCCAATGAGGGCATTTTCTTGATTTCTCCGTCCAGCCAGTCATAATGATGCGTAATACTCTGCATACTTTACCATTCTTCCTTTCTGCAAGTAATCAATGTAGATGATTCTGCATGCATTCCAAAAAACCGAGGCCATCACCTTGTCTGCAGATTTCACCACTTTGCCTAAAAACCCACTGTTGCGACAGTACTTATGTCTCTGGAGTGTATCCATGTTTCATCCACAGTTATGTATCAATGTAGAGAGACCCATCAGGATTGTTATGGAAAAATGCCAAACCAGCTTCTGAATCAATCACATGATTGCGAGCAAACACGGCACCCATCTTGCCGAGACCTTTGTCAGATCTAAAAATTGAGAACACTGGACCTTGTGTTATGCCGGTGGCCTTTACTGTTTTGCAAACTTTGATTAGTCGATCACTCGAAAACATATCCTGGCTTTTGTCAACCATTTCAGAGGAAGTCACTTCTATGAATGTCCAACGATGTTCATTATTTGTGGATGTACAGTCACGTTTAAATTCATTTAACCAATTGTAAATTGTTGCAAACGCAGGAGCAGATGTGCCATAAACTTCATCCAAACTTAGCTTTTATCTCTTTCAGTGTTAAGCCTTTTAAATAGAAGTGTTTAACACCATACAAAACCTTTTTTTTTTCTAAAGAAGCACAAGATTGTGATTCAGTCACCTATGGCAAGGAAACCACGTGATGGATATAGCTGAAACTTTAACTACTATCTAGTAATAGATGACGGTTATTAAATGCAAACTTTTTTTGATGCTACGAATGTAATTTCTTGGATTTTCTAAGGACTTATTGAATGCCCCATACCTAAAACTACCAAATTAAAAAAAAAAAAATCATAAAAACTATGATTCATTCCAATGAATAAAAACTTTCCTTATAATAATTTGATTTTATATCAAAAATCATCCACTAGTTTTCCAAAGCACATATTAGGAAAGATATGTTTGCAACCTAATGCTGAATAGTTGCAATGATACATACACAATATTTATGCTTCCCATTTACACCACATATGCCTGCAGTACTGCAAAGACAAACCACCTAAAGTTGAGTCAGCGACATTCAGTGCCATGTTCTGTGATGCAAACTATTTGCCAGTTAGATGCAGCTGCAAGCAGGCTATTTTTCTTCCTTACCCTTCACTCACCAAGCTTGACTTCTGAAGAATTCTCCTAAGGATCATGTGAATTAAATCAGAGAAGCAATAGCATGTTGAATGGCAAACCAACTCCGAATTAAAAGAATTGAAGGCTAAATCACATGAAGGTTTTGAAAAATATTTTTATGTACTGTGACAATGCTTTCGCATGTGGGACCTTTCTGCATTCGGCAGTGAAGCTTGAATGTGAGACATCACAGTTCTTCTGATATTGGAGATGTTTCTCGAAGCTTTGGTTTCTATTGCCTTTGACAAGTTTCCAGAAGGTTTGTGATGTCATTTTCTCGCTATAAAAAGGAGGAAGAATTGCAGTGTTGTTATTTGTGAACAGTACTGAGTCATGAGTGTGCAGTGATACACAACCCATGGATAGCATGCTACCGTAAACTGTCTAACGTTGAGTGAATCATTTGAAGCAGTGACTTAAAGATTTTATTTTTAACTAATTGTTTAGTCGATAAAGACATCTGATACAGTATCATGACAGTGCAAAGTACAAACTTTTTTCAAATGAAAAAAAGGCCAGGACCAAATATTGTATCAAGAACAGAATAACTCCCATGGTCTTTGCAAGCGTCATGAAAATTCCAAAATCACGCAGCATTCTTGGTTAGCATTTTAGCAAATCGAGAATATAGTAAAATTCTTATTATGTGCAACACTCTTCTGGCAGATCTTCAAATATTTCTTTTGAATAATTTCAAGTAATTTTTCCACATTTATTACCATGCATTCTTTTATTGTTCATACTTGGATGGCCACACCATTGCTGAGTGGTTAGTCCACTCGCCTCTCACCTAGACGGCCAAGGTTTGATCCCAAGCGACCACATGTGAGATTTGTGGTGAACAAAGCGGCGCAGGGGCGGGTTTTCTCCATGTTCTCCGGTTTCCCCCACCATTGCATTTCACCAGTGCTCTATCCTCATTTCATGTATCACCAGTGTCATACCCTGTGGTGCCACAAGTAGTAAAAGAGGGCGTTAAACACTACCGGAAAAAAAAGAGTACCTTTGGTGTTATTCACAAGTGAAAAAAACTTAGCTAATAGAATCAATCTTGCAAGAGGGGCAGTTAGATTGCAGGTTGAATTCGTTTAGAATAGAAATTTGACAAGAAAAACAAAACTGAACATAATAAAGATAATAGGATAAAGAATTTTAACAATTTGGGGAAGAGGGTCGAAGTTGTACTATAAGTGAAAAAATATGGAAAAAAAATGTTGGCAACAAAAACGGATGAATTGAGAAGGAGCATAAAAATGGAAATGGAGTTTTATTTACGGATACCCTATAACTGCTGTGGTTCTTACCTTTTATAAACCTAAAAATATTGATTGCCTTATGCCAGGTTTGAACCCACTACCTTGGGTGCAAGAATAACCACTACAAAGGAGCATGAGAATATCAGGAATTCAGCAGTCTTCAGTCTTGATTTATTTTATAGACCTAACAAATATTGATAACATGTTCAATAGTATAACTAGATGTATTAATTACCACTCTTTATGACATAAAATCTGAAACAGAAAAAATAGCAACTTTTATTATAATTTATGTAAGGGTAATGGGACTTTGTGGCTACTCTGTAGGTTTTAGGTATTTGATGATATCTTCATTACTGGATATATCAAAAGTTAAAGAAATGAATTTTGATTCTTTATGATAAATAACCTCTCCTTAATTCTCTATAGTTATACCAGGTGATCCAAAAATGTCCGAACTGGCTGTGCTATGTTTTGCCTGTCTGTGCCCTCAGCGCTTGTTGCCATCTGCCGCTATCATAGAAAGGCACGGATGAAAATATATAACAGTTTTAAAACTACTTTTAAAGGAGATGCTGAAACTCATCACACACTAGTCTGTGTGCGTGTGTGTGTGTGTGTGTGTGTGAACATGTTAACTGAAAAGTGAAAAGCCAGTTAAACACCAAACTTGATATTTATGTTCAGCATCTTCCAAGAGTGAAACACAAAGATTTCCAAGAAATCCCCCCCAACCTAAACTATCCTTTACATGGAAAAAAATGTCATAAATTTTGACTCTTTTAAAAAAAGCTCTGATGATTTTAATTAAAGTGCTGTATATTAAAGATACTTATAAGACAAATAAAATGTGTATTTTGATTTTCTATGAATAGCCTCTGAAGTCCTCGTCATTCTGAATGGCTTTTTCGTAATGATAAATCATAAAGAAATGGACAAAATGTTACAACACAAAAACTGTTAAAAACATGCAATTTATATCCTACTCATTTTTGTTGTGGAGCAACCATTTCCATGAAATTCCTTGTTATTGGTTTCAGTTTTAAAGTACTTAAACTTTTCTCAAAAAGGAAGTCCTCATTCATTTCATATCTCTTTTGTTTTACTCCTAGCAATATAAAGAGAACCAAATTTCAATTGCATGAAATAGCGAACAGCTTTAAAGTAAACTCAGAAAAGTCATTATAATTTATTGATCTAATGAAAAGGTACTGCAATTAGGTATTAGTTTTCTTTTTAAATCTCCTGATTGTTTGGCCAAAAAGGGAAGTAAAATTATCACCAAATCAACATCTAGTTTAATCCCATTTTGCTCTATTAAAAGAACAATATCAAATAAGTACAGAAACAAAATCAATGAAGAATTCACAAACAAAACACCTGGAAAACAATGGAAAAATGTACAAGATTACAATATTTCTACATTACCAAGAAAATCGGCAGTAGCACCCTTCAGACTACTAATGGGTCATGACTGTTTACAAAAATACTTATACAGATTTGGCATTGCAGAGACTTCTATATATATTTTCTGTAACCTTAATGAAGAAGTGGATCATGATCATCTAGTGCGTCGTCTGACTTTTACAGAAGATTGCAACCTCCCAGCTAAATATTGGAGGGCAAAAATGCAAATGATTTATTATCAAGCGTTTAACATTAGATACCAACCAAGCATGTTGCTGACATCATTTGCCATGATAAGCAGCCTCAATCATAACGTGCAGTAGTAGACAATATTCACATTTCATCTTTTATGGGGAAAGTCTACTATTAAAATGCCCTTGGAGTTCCAGAAAATAGCTCTGCAAACACCTTTTCAGTTGAAAATCTATCCATAGAAGTATTTAAGGAAACAAACATATGCCATTTTCCTATCTCTATAAATACAGTGAATTTTTATTCATGTACAAAACTGAAAATAGCTCCTATGTACCAACTCAGTAATCAAACACAAAAAGATGTCCACTCCTACAAAACAAGATCAGCCAATCTCATATCTATAGAATCAGTTAACTCTACCAAATATGGAATAAATTTAGGTATATTACATAGTGCCATTCAAAACATACAACAGTCTCCCATTTAACATAGAAGAATTGCATAACTTATCCCAATTTAAAAACGAACTCTTCCAATATCTACTTGAGCAATACTGTAATTCCTAAAAATTTGAAAACAGAAAATTATCTTATATATTTGTTGAAGTATTGCATTAAGTTTAACCGCACACCCATAAAAATAAGTTAAAAACATCTGATGTGTTTCATTAACATGACTTTCTCTGACTCTGTAACAAATTAATGTTAAAAAGCTTATTCTTCTATCTACTTCATGCTAAGCGAGATGAACATTAGCAGAAATTGTCTTATTACTTGCTTTCTTGTAAGGAAAAGAGAGATAAGGGAATACTTAGGCTAAAATAATAGTCAAATCTTTTAAAAACTGGTTGCCATGTAGTTGAAATCTGTTTTTATGCATGGCCAGGAGTTTACAAATTTCCATGTGAGAAAAGTTTAAGTATTTTGAAGCTGAAACAAATAACAAGGAATATCTCTGAAATGTTAAACTCAATGATGAAAATGTATATGGCATAAATTGTTTGTTTTAACGAGATCTACATCTTTATGTAGTAAGTTTTTGTCTATCTCTTACGGTTTAACAGTAAATGCAGAATTCATCCAGAATAAAAAAGTCTTTAGAGGCTATTCCCAGAAGATTCAAGATAAACATTTTGTTTGTCATGTAAATATCTTTAATATACCATATTTTAATCAAAATGATTAGAGCCATTTTGAGAAAATCAAAATTTTTGAAATTTTTTCCATGTAAAGGGTAGTTGGAGTGGGGGGATTTTTCCCAAAATCTTTGTGTTGCATTCCTGGAAGATACTACATTTAAGTACCAAGTTTGATATTTTACTGACTTTTTATTTTTGAGTTATCGTGTTCACAGACACATGGACACACACACACGCAAGCCTTTTTCTAATTTTTTTTGGGGGGGTACATGGGACCCTAAAACATGTATTTGCGGTAAATCTCGGTATCAAATTTTTGGGTGGAATGCAATACCTTCTATATGCACTACATATATAGTACATGTAGAGAAAGTAAAAATGTTTATATAATTTATACTTATGTACTCCATTTTATGTGGTAAAATTTTCTTTGATTACTGCTTACTGCCTCACCAAAGGGCAGCCCCTACCTAGAGCAATATGCTCATTGGGGCATTCTAAGTAAATAAATAATAATAAGAAAAAAAAGCTTAGGCTCAAACTTGATGGTTTTGTCTCTTGTTTCTTGTCGTTACACTGAATATATGTAGTTCATTTTTAAATGAAGTATAATTCACTTTACTAAATTTTCTCACGTGTTTTTATAAATACTTGGCTAAGTAGTTGAAGATAAAGATCTAAGCATACATTTTCCACCAGATCTCAGATTTAACAGATGTAGGGACTATATTGTAACCAAAACATTAAAATGTCTAGGCCTCATTATTCAAAATTCATACACACTCAAAGAAAAACGTTAGACTTTACAATGTGCATCTATTATTTGGAATACTAACACCACAAAATATGTCAGCCTATAGAAGCAGTACAATAAAAATGTTTAAAATGTGTACTATTTAAAATAGCTGCATGTTACTCCTACATACACAAATTACAAAAAAAAAAAAAAAAAAAAAAACCTTTTGAAATAATTAAATTTTAAGTGCTAGAAGAGACATTGTGAGATTAATTTTTTGTATTAAGTTTTATATTTGATTATTGATGATAGTCATATTATTGCAAATATAGTCTTTTATGTGCCAAATAAGTAGATTCAAGAGGTTATTTTTCACCTCAGAAGCAAATATAGAAATCCATAAAAATTCACCACTAAACAGAATTTTATCTACATTTATATAGTCTTCACTATTTTAATGTAGATATATTCAATATGTCCAAAACTGTTCAAAAATGCCAAAGCGAATAATTACACTCACATAGATTAATGCAAGTTTTTAAATTAGAACTAATTGTATAGTTTATTCATCATGCCACCTTTCATTTATTTTTTTTATAAATTTTGTTTGTTTCATGTGTATAAGTTATATTTATAAATAATTGTATGTAACTGTGTTTTATAATGAACATTATAATTGGGCTTATGCCTGTTATGTTCATAATAAATAAATAAATTTTGAGCATTGAGATTTTACATCTTGGGGCATTATTTGAGATCTACATGCTAATACAGATCATTTAATTTATTTCTACTCTCACTTTTGGAAAGTTCTGTAGACAACATTATTAGAAGTGTTTTCTCTGTTTAGTTTTAAATACAATTAAATAGATAGGAGCACACTTGTTAGTTAGAATGTGAAATAAAACATGGTTTTGCATAATTTTATAGCACAAAATATTGATGAATACCTTAACTAGCATTGGCACTTGCTGCCATGTCAGGTACTTATTGGCACAGATGTGCTATCCACTTAGCCATTGACGCCTGCAGTGAAAGCCCTGAAAGCATGTACAAGATGTGCCACTGGCACTCAATCACGAAACCATAGAATAGTAATGTTGCTTTACAACTTCTTCATTAGCTTTTCTGACTAGGTTAGTGTTGTGCATGTGGTTGCATTCTTCATTGGGAATTATTGTTTTATTCTTGTAGTAGAATATGACATAGGTATATGGAATAAAAATGTGCATTTCTCTCTTGTTTTATTTAACTAGTGTCATGGCACCTTTGTAGCTGCCCCTGGAGTGATTAGTTTTAGTTTGTGTTATTGATATGATAGTATTGCTTAGTATTAAAGCACAGCTTCCTCACTGTATACTTGGGTATACTGTATGGTTTATTGTATGTTAAATTGTAAGGTAACCCCTCTCATGACCTCTCAACATTAGGCGAGTGAACCGAGAGTCACCGGGAAATTTGTGCTGGTAGACATGTACATGAATGCTGCACATGTTGACCTGCTCTCAAGCAGGTGACATATCTTGTAAAAATTATTTTGCTCAGTTGCCTAAGCTTTGCAGCAGGATCCTTGTGATTTCTTGCATGATGCTATCAATCACTAAGCTCTTGTAATGTACTAGAATGATACATGAAATTAGAGAGGTGGTCCATGACAGAAGGATAAGTATTGATTTGCAGCCTAACTAGTTGTGAGTTTTATTTATGGGGTTCTTTGAAACTAAAAGTATATCGTTCTAACCCACGTACACTACAGGAACTAAGTGATAACATCATGCAAGAAGTCACGGGTATTCCTGTTGGCAAGCTTAGGCAAGTGAGCAAGAACATTTTTACAAGATATGGTGTCTGTTTGAAGGCACGTTCAACATTTGGTCCATGCATTTCCAGCATCTACTATAAGGAGAGGATTTTAGTGTGTCTGCTGGCAATTCTCAGTTCTCTCACGCAGTGGAGAGAGGCCACAAGCAGGTTACCTTATAATTTAATGACCCTATATAACTTCAGTGCTGTACCTAAACTTTGCTTGGCTTTAATAAGTATTCCATGAGAAAAAATATTTTAAAATAATTATATTAAGAACCTAATAGTGCATTGCATAGAAATACAGTAGTCTTTGCACTGCTAACGACCATTCATTATGAAAGTTAACAGTAAATGTGATTGTCAGACTATATCACCTAATGCATAAACACAGATGTGGAACATTGTAAATGACAAATGTTTACTTTATAGTTGTAAGTAGGTGTATTACAGACAAAAACAAAATCAGAAAGTTAGTGATAAGTAAAACAATAATCAAATTTATGTACAAACTAAGGCTTTCATGGCTGGTGTCTTGAATAATACAACTATTTTCTGAGCTTGTAGGCCATGACGTTTTGCTAAGGGCTTCATAGGATCATCAAGCTCTGACCAGCCGCAGGATCACCTGAAGATGCCAACCATGTTGGGAACTTCAACCCTACAAGCCCAGAAAATAGTTTTATTATTCAATAATCAAACTTTTGAAGAGGTGGAAAAATTGGCATTGTTAACAATATTCTTGGAGTTATATTGATGTTTGAATACCAAAAGAAGTATAGTTTTTTCCAAAACATGATGGCCCTCTAACGAGATCATTCCCTCCTACCACTGGGCAATAACCATTAGCAAACAAAAGACAACTCTGTACTAGGGGCAAGAGGCAACATAGTAAAATCTGTTTCCTGAAGCGACTGCTTGCAAGTTGAGAATTGTGCCTCAGTTAAGGGACCAGTAAGTTTAAGACTTGGCAACAGCGAGGGTTGGTTTCCAGCCATACACACTCTAACCGCTAAGCAGAATAACTGCAAACCCTAACTTCTCTTGGAGAAGAGTGGGGCAGGGCCATCATGTTGTGAAAAATACTGTATGTTACCAATTGAATGCCTTGTGTATGGTATTTTATTGCATATAATAGTTCACAATGCATGTTGATGCTAACATATGTTTCATTCTGAATGGTCTGATAAAATCTGTAGTGCTTCATTGAAATAGTACACATAGATTATAGTACTTCATTAACCTTCTTATCTAATGGAAATGTTAGTATCCTCTTTAGGCTTATTTGCTTCATAGTTTGAGGTGTTTGTTAGTAACTACTTATGCTGTGTTTTTGGTTAGCAAATCTTTAAATTTATGTGATTTAACATAAACTTTTTGTGATGCATGAGGAAAATTTTAAAGAGAAGTTCTTATAGCATTGTCTATTTATATATGACTGTTCTGTTTAATGTCAGATTTATTTCAGTATGGACTGCTTGGTTTGCAATACAACATGTAGAAATTGTCCTTAATCTAAAGTATGTGTTTTTAATGTTACACACAGGTACTATCTATCTTATAACTAATCTAATTTGTATTTCTTTTTAACTTTTACAGTTAGACGAATATCATGACATTCCTCAAGATGCCTCTGATGACTTCATTGATGATGAAGATGAAGATGATGATGAGGATGATGATGATGACCCTCCTGTTGCCGTGACTACCAAAAGGCTTGGTGGAAAGAGCTTCAGGATGCAGGTTATGGATGACTGAACATTCATCTCCTTCAGCAACAAGAGCAAAATCAGGGGACATGAGAGTCAATGCACAAGCAGACCAAGAGGGTAGTAGTATGTACACTCTGTCCATGAGACTAGGGCATAACGAAAACAGCATTAGTTTGCCACTATATTTTCCCTGCAACAAACTAAAATTTGAATACCTAGGTTAGTTGTTGCTTTCCAGTTAGTTAACACCATGGCAGATTAGCTGACTACTTTATTTTAACAGTTCCAGTTTCATTGATAACTTAGGTCTGCATTAATATGTCATTTGCTACTTAAAGTTTTAGCAAACTAATTAAAAGTGGTGTGTAGAAATCCAGATTCATTTGGAATATTTGTGTGCCATAAACAAGTTGCAGAGAATGATATATGCTGATAGAAATCAGAGATTCTGAAGGCTGGAAGTGAAAGATGATCTCTGGTGGAGATTTTTGGCAGCTTGGAACAGCACTATTAGAAACATCTCACCTGACAGACGTAGTGCAGTGGTGCATGTAACAATGTACTGTGATATATTAGTTTTAGAACATACAAAGAAAACTGCTCTGAACTGTAATATATATATATTTGTTTATTTTTTTGATAGCCTGTACATAATACATTTCTGAATGTATTCATTTAGCAGTTCTATAGAGTACCTAGTGACATACATAAGTGTGGTAGAGATAATTAATTCTATATGAAAAGTTGCTGAAGTATAATTAGGAACTGAAGGTATTTTTTGAACTGTAAAAAGGTCATTGCCCTTTTTGTGAATTAGGGCAATGTAATTCCACTTTCCATCTCTATATAAAAGGGGAAGGAAAATGCCTTTTCTGAAAGGGTAATTGAAAAAAATAATTTAAACATGGACTAATATCTTAAATTTTTCTGAAAAGTATTGTTGAAAACAGATAATTTGCATTTTATTTGTATTTTATTTATGATATGTCTTTTAAATTCTATTTTACTGTGGTTTTATGAAGATGTTTTGTTGATTCATTTTATAAAAAGTTCATACAGTAACATTTACACAAATTCATTACTAAGTCCTTCTATTTTATTTGCTGTTTTTATCTGTTTTATTGTTACTAAAAATACATTTTAAGTACAGAATTTATCTATGTGCTTTGCTTATTTAAATGTCACTATAGATAGCTCTTATTTGTTTGTTCTGGAAGGATAGGGGGCTTCCCTCACTACTCTATTAGGTGTTTAAAAGACTTGCAGCATTAAACTAATGTGTCATTGCCAAAATATATATGCATTTCTGTATTTAGTTCTTCTTAATTTCTTTTTTTTAACAGTGCCTTTTCTGATGTTTGACAGTTTAGAGCGGCCTAGTATTTTTCTGAAACATTGACAGATAAAGGCAAAAGTTTCCCTAATAAAGGTATTTGATGAGCAAGTATTTAACTTTGTTAAGTTATTAAATCCTGCCATAGATGTCCTGCTGAAGGAGCAGTATATTGTGCCACTTTGTACTATTAAGAAAATTATATAAAAAGGCCATTTGAGAAAAGAAGAAATAGAGATAAAAAATGCAAAAAAGGAAAATAATAAAAATGGAAGAAATTTTTTGGTTACCATGAGTCTCCTTCCAAAACAATGCTTGCTGCCCTGAAAGTCCATTATATGTAAAACAGATTAGCATGTCCTTATTTGTAGCGCTCTGTTGATTAAGAGCAAACTGTGGATTTCAAAAAGGGTGCCTTGTTTTCAAACCAATAATGCTCAAGCATACAAGTTCTATAAATATAGCAATGAAAAATTATTTCAAATCCGCTTATGCTCTGTAAACAGCATGTTTACTGTGGAGAAATACAGGGAGGACTAAGAGAGAGGTGGTCAGGCAGGCAGACACAGGGAACAGAGCGGTATTCTGGACATTGAGACACATTTAATGGTAGTTTCAACTAACTAAACCTACGTGCTCTATTGAGCAATTTGGAGGAAACTTAAAGAATTATTTGATAGGTGACAGATAAGAAAATTTAATACACATTAATTTCTTTTAAGCATTTGCAGTATATTTACATTACCTATGCAATCTAAACAAGATGTAACATTCGCTCACTTATCTGTAGCTCTCAGAAAAATGTTTTTGTAGATGGGAACAGGGTTTTTCAAGTCTTTTGTGTAGTCATCGTAAAATTATATCATAAACAGTCGTGGGATGCAATATCTGGCATTTATTTTTCAAGATTAACCATCTAAAGAACATTGTGAGGTTATGTTGTGCATATTTAACAAATTGCTACAAGTCCTCACTCTTGACTTTGAAATTTGTGGTTCCTTTTATTACATTTAGGAGTTTGTGGTCTCATTGCCAATGACCCTGATCTGCTTCAGACATTTTGGAATTCAAAATTACTGTTTTGAGTTGGTTAAAAACTAAAGTAGGTAGGTGTATTGAAATGAGGTTAATGTAGAGAACAGCAACAAGGTAATATGAGGCTGCTAGTGGTAACACTGGCAAAACACATGCCGTCTTGACTGGGACTGCTTGTATCACTAGGATCTCAGGGCTCAAGTTAAAGTTTGCGAATAGTACTATCTTGCCTGTACAGCTTCTTTTATGTTTATTCTAATGTTTTGCGACAAACATTTAAACATATGGATGAAATGGTGCTTACATAAAGGATTCACTTCTTACTGTCTCAGTTTGTGAATGTAAAATTTTATGATAAAGAAAGAATTGCTTATGAATAATGAATTATGGATATTTATTTACTTCCTGCATAAGTTGCATTATTACATTCTGCAATTTTACAATTTCATCTGTGTATTTCATGGTTATATTGTATATAGTGACCCATCCCCCTTTTCTCTATTATTTGTGAACATTTCCCGATTTTTTCTTTTACCTTACTTAGCTTCCCTTTTCTTTGCTTTGCTCCTGTTTTCCTTCCTAGTTGCATAATTTCAGTCTCAGTACCTTTTTTCATAATTCATCTCTTCTAACACTTCTTGCCTTCTTTGCTTTGTTGCTCTATTTTGTACACCTCACTTGCCCCACTTCACTTAACCTTCCTTAGCCTCACTTTCTCCCACTTTCACTCTCTCTCACTTCTCTTATGTTTGCCCAACCATCCTCAATCAGCCCTCTCAGTGGTATATCTCTTTCCTTTTCATTTTCCCAGCTTATTCTTCCATCTCTTCTATCCCCATGTTACGTTCTCTATGACAATTATCCCATGTCCATGTTGTTTTATAATTTACCTCACTTTGTTCATACTATTCACATTTATCATCTTACATTTTATTTCATTCCCCTCTTTGAGTTATTTATATAAACATATTAGCCAAACATGCACATTATAGCTCTTATTTTTGCATGCAACTGAAATCTATTGCATGGGATGTATGAATAAAACTCAATGATGTTATTCACTGAACTAAATTTCTGCTTAATAAAAGATTATTCTGTCAGTTTATTTTCACTGGTGCTTTGTCTCTTCCCCACCATATGCATCTGTACCTGCCCATCTGACTTGACCACCTCTAGTTTAAAAAGTGAAAATATAATCAGTTTAGACCTTAAAGTCTCTCCTAAGAGCATTGATAAATACACAATATTGAAAAATATAAGTAGTGTTAAGACAGTATTTTAACATTCAGCCAAGGGAGCATAGAAGATCTTGAGATGAAATGGCTAGATCTCATTTTGTTTTATAGCTTTTTTGTTATGGATTTCTCAGTTTGAATTAGGAAGTGCTTGCTGTATATGTAGATAGTGTTGTACATGCTGCTATGGAAAGAAATTGCAAACAGAATTTCAAGCTGTACAATTTTGAAGCATTTGTGCCAGAAAAAACTAATTAAAATAAAATAATGAAAGAAATTTGCCTTCAAATTGGTTTTCTTGTTGCAACTGTTGGATTTACAGCTAAATTAACATGATTATTAGAGGAAATTTAAACCATAGAAAGATTGGATTAGCGCAAGTATATGAACAGTAAGCTTGCTTTTAGTTGCTATTGGTAGGTTATTGTCGGTGCTTTGATGCATGTTATAAGCAGAGATTGTTTTGCTTATAAATCATTATAACAGCTATAGAAAATTTACATGCCAGTGTTTAAAAGCTTCAGTGTGTAACAAACAAAAGAAAACTGCCTAAATATTAAAATGTAACCCTTCTCATATGTGTTTCAGTTCATTTGGAATGCTCATGAAATTTGCTTTTGCAAAGATCAACTGGAAATGTTTAATTTTAGTATTGGAATTGGGTATTGTTTTAAACACTCAAGAAAAGCAACTGCTGAGCAAACATGGATGTTTTCCATGACACAAAAGATTCACTCAGCATAATCTTCTTTACATTTATTATGTGCTGCAGCCAATACGTGAAAACAATTATTTTACTTTTACTAAAATTATTTGCAGTGCATATCACTCTGGATTTAGTATCTGCTTAACCCTTCACTGTGCCAGTTTTTCGGTGAGTGAGCATGGCTGGTACCGCTGCTTTGAGTCTTTGTGGGTATAACTAAGCTTTTAAATAAGGATTGTTTTACCAAAGTATATTCTGGAGATGGGAACTAGATTCCAACGGGCTGGCCGGCGGAAGGTAGCTGCTGCAAGCCGAGTTGAATATTCACAGACCCTGAACTCAAACACATAACATGTGGACAGTTCAAGTGTACATGCATACAATAACCACATACCTTTATCACAGGAGGTGTTAGAAATGATGTCCTTGTGCTTCCACATATCTCTGATAACCTTTTAAGAAAATTTCCATTAACACACATTAATTCTTCTTTTGAAATTCCAGTAATTTCTCTTCTGATATTGTCTTTCAGTTCTTCCAACGTATGTGGGTTGTTCTGATACATTTTATTTTTTAAGCTCCCCCATAAATAAAAGTTGCATACTGTCAAGTCTGGGGAATGCGGTGACCATAGTCCTTTACTGATAATCCTATCTTCAAAAATTTCCTCAATTAATTTCAACGAGAGATCAGCTGTATGTGCTGTAGCTGAGTCTTGTTGAAAATATGCATGTGTACTCTCAATGTCACATAAATATTCCAGAAATAGTTTGATTACTGTATCCCTATACCTGTGTCTATTAACTGTATCCTCAAAGTATATAGGCTCTATAATTTGTCGCCCTCCGTGGTGTAATGGCTACCATGCTAACTTCATATACCCAAGGTCGCGGGTTCAAACCTGGTGGAGAACAATGGATTTTTTTGGGTGTAAAAATCCTTAACATAGCTTCCTTCAATAAGGAAGTAAAGCTGTTGGTCCCGTGTCTGCCCAATTTAGAATGGGACGCTGAGAACCACAGTAGTTAAAGAGTGTCCATAAATAACACGCCATTTCCATTTTATTTTCCTATAATTTGGTACGGATTCACAGCACACCAAACACCAATTTTCTGGTCATGCAATGGCATTTTGTGTACACTATCGGGTTTTCCTGCACTCCACTATCTGTTGTTGTGTGCCAATACATTGCCATTTAAATAAAAGCATGCTTCATCTGTGAAAAAAATTAACTTTGGGTCCATAAAGCCATCATTAACTTTACCCGACTCTCAATTGCAGAAATTTACTCTACTCACAGTATCACATTGTTGCAGTTATGCACTACAGTTATCTTATAAAGTTTTCATTTCAAAAGTTTAGTGGCTTTCTAATTTGAGAATTGTGAAACTCCTGTTTTCTGTAATAACCTACTCAGAGATTTTCTTGGGTTATGTTCTAACTTCTGTCTTATCTCATTGAGTTTTTCCTTTGTAAGCACACTGACATGGAGAAAAGTGGGAGTCAGGACTAGTTAGAATCACTCTGCGCACATGACTACTTTACTATTGGCTGGCAGGTCATGACTGAAAAATAAGGCACTGTGGTTTGGTAGTCAATACTTATGACTCTCATTCCAGAGTCATGATCAGAGACACAGCTAGGGGGGGGGGGGGGGGCTTGGGTGTTGGGAATTCTCCTCCCATGCTAAAAATATGTAAAAAGTAATAGCAAAATCCTAATTTTAATTACAATTACTGCACCTTATTGATTTCCACACATACCATTGTTGGTCCTTTTTAGAATGATTCCTGGTTAGGTTAAGTCATTATAAGTTCAATGTCTCCTTTTATATTTCCTTTGTGCACTCTCATTTCTGTTTGTTAGGCCATCTGCATTTTCCAAGTCATCTCACCAAAAAAAGAAGCTGGCTACATTAGGAAGATGAAGCAAAAACACTTTATTTCAAAGAGAAAATAGTGAACATTGAATAAAAATACTGCAGGGAATAATTCTCTTTCCCAATTCCCTCCCTCTCTCACTCTCTCTTTTTCTCTTTTTTTTCTGAGAACATCAGTTGACTTTACTATGGATCTTTGTAGAGATGCCAATCAGCAAAAATCTTTAGATTCTACAGTATTTGCATGAAGAAGTTTTAAGACGTCTTTTTCATATATGCTTAAGAGCATTATAAGTATATTCTTTGTTCTAGGAAAAACACACTGTAGTATTATAGTACACAAACTACTTCAAAATGAAATTCTCTCTAGCTTCATCATTTATAAATGATTTGGAGACTGTTGTTTACATCTTATATATTGTATAACATCATTTGCAAACCATAACAGGAAACATGCAGAGAGTCTAGGCTGAGGATGGAGACCATAACCTCACAAACAAGTCTTTTTAACTTTATTTTTAAACTAGTAGAACTCACAATTCTACTTGTATTATTGAATTAGACACTGGGGTTCTTCTCTGTCTCTCTTGCATTTTCTGCCCCCCCCTCTCTCTCTCTCTCTCTCTCTCTCTCTCTCTCTCTCTCTCTTCTCTATCCTTTCATTTTTCTCGCTCTCTCCCTTCCATCATCCTAACCTTTCTGTGCAACTTAATTACATGTGATGTCTAGAGAAACAGCAATAAAACTTCCTTCCTTGTGTCAAAATAATAACAAAAAAAGTAAACAGGTTTAATAATGTCTTAAGTATCAATTTCATTGAACTTTTGTAAATAGCAAAACTTTTTGGAACCATTATAATGATAAACTTTTCTTAAGTGGAAAAAAACTGAATAATAGTGAGGTAGTTTTTTGTTTCCATACTTATTTTACAAATAAACATTTTACAAATATGGCTTTTAGCTTTGGCTTTGAAAATTACCAGAAAACACTCCCTTACTTTTATTATATGACCTAAAGATTGTGACTAGAGTGGTAAAGTTTCAGCTTTAAGTAATTCATATTTCAAGTATAGTGATGATTTTTCAGAGCAAATGGTGCATTGAAGGGTTAAACATATAAGTAAATCTCTTTCAAGCTTACTTAGTGAAGTTAAATGTAGATTTTAGGCTTATATGCCATGGTCCAATAGATGAAAAGTGACCCAATGTTTCAGCCATGGATTTGCTGGACATCTTCAGAAATGTTGACTCCTCGTCAGTGACAGCCAGAGTGGTAGGCTTGTGATGAACCTAGGTTTTGTTGCTGTGTACCTGCCCTTGTTAGGGCTTTACTACAGGAATGAAATGGATGGTTGTAGGTTTGAAATTGAGGATGTTAAGGAGGTAGCGATACTCCTCGACAGTTGCCTTTACAGGAGCAGCAACCTTGCCACTGCTCTGCTGGTGTCCTAGGTTTCCAAAAATAGGTGGTATAATTTTGATGACCATTCCTATAGAGAGGTTCAGCTGTTCACTCAACTTTCCAACTTCTAGCCTCTCTCATGAAGGCCCTTGCCGATGACCACAGAGTGGTCGATAAGCTATCTTTTTATCAAATTCGATGTGTTCAATAAGGATTTAGTTTTTCTTTTTTAATGATTGTTTTTAATGGAGTGGAGGTTCACGTGTTTTAATCATTTTAACTGTTTTCTCCTGCGTTAATTTTAAAACTGTCGACCAAGTTTTAGTTATTTCATGTTTTTTTCGCTCCTTTTTTAAATATTTTAGATTCATGTGTGTCTTTTGCCACCAGTTGTTTTATTCCCTGGTTTATTAACTGGCGTTCTTCTTTTAATTTTAATTGGTTATATATCGTTCTTTAACCTTTGGTGTTTTTATTTAACTTTGTTTTATAAGGACACTAATGCTCTTAGTAGTTGAATGGCCTTACACACCAACCATCATTATTATCTTGTTCAGCTTTTTAGCTGTTGGCTGGTTTAATGCCTTCCTCACCAGAGATGCCCATAAGCCTGCCGCAGTGTTCTGTGGGTAAGTATTCTCCCAGAGATCTGACAAGGACATTCTCATGGTGGGCCAATCTGGCATGGAAATTTTGAGCACAGTGCCTAATCACATCTTCCACATATAGAAGTGCCAAAACTTCATATAGTAGCCTCACTGCGAAAAGATGACAGACAGAGTAGATGGACCGTAGTCCCCTATTGTGCATCCACTGACCAAAGAAGCCAGGAGTCTGCTGCCATGCCCCACATCTCACAGGCATAGAGCATCAGGTCTTGAAAAGCTGTAGCTTTAAGTGCGCTGACATAGGGGAAGCCAGAACAGGATATTAAGTGGCACTGCTCCCTTAGTCCTGTTCATTATTTGCCACATGTGTTTATGAAAAGTTAGGCCTTGTCAAGAGTGACGCCCAAGCATTAGTTGGAATTCCCCCACTCTATCTTTTGGGTATTTGAGCTGCAGGGTTGTGTTCCCTGGTAAACAGAAGATGGCTGACAAGTTTCTATTTAAATTTAACAGTTTTGGGGTTGAAACACATACATCACTTTATTTATCACATTGTATGAATTGGTCAGGTTCAAATAATGTAAATGATGTATGTGTTTCAACTCTGACTCTTAACTTTCTGATAAATTTAAATCCCCCGTCACTGTTGTTAGCTTATTCAAATATTATACAAGTTTCTATTTGTTTTGTAGAGCAGGACATCATCAGCAAACTGGACCATGTTGACATCCTGCATTGCTGGGACGTCTGCCATAAAAAGGGTAAATCCCTTTGGGGACTTTGCCTCATAGTGCTTTTGTGTAGATGTTTTTCCTGCTAGTACAACTGTAAAGAAATGTTAGTGTAGGAAGCTGTGTGTAGGCCAAGTTGGATAACTTTGTGGTTTGATGGCTTGCTGTTTTTACAAGTGAGGTAATCCACCAATCCGAATGCAATTGAGAGTGCTGTCTCACCCGGACCTATCAACTTGCATTAGGGCGGTGGATAATAAGAAACAGCCATCAGAAAGCTCTCACTCTGGCTGTTGTCTTTGAGGAGCCGACATCCCCTGAAGATGTCCATGAAGACTTGAGCAAAACATTGAGTGAATTTTCATCTGTTGGAACATGGCCTACAAGTCCAGAATCTACATTTTATTGTATGAACACTGGCTGGGAAAGCCTTAGTGTTCTTATTACACTTAGACCTATATTACACTATCACATTTCTGTGTCACATAAACATGATCAAACAGATATAATAAAACATTTTACAGTGTAATATGCATCTTTGACCACATCTAGCTGTGACATACTTCTGTGATAAAAGTTAAATCCACCTTTGATCACATTTGTGATTAGAAAAGAAAATGGCAGACATTACACATATTTAGTGGCTATAGCCAAATTGCTCATTTCCTATTATGAATCACACCCAGTACAATTCAAAACATAATTATTATAAAAACAGAAACAAAACATTGGAAATATAGAAAAGCATAGCAGAAGCCATTAGTGAAGTACATGAAGGATATATGCTAATTGATGTGAGGAAATAAATGGACTGGGAAGCCAATATTTAGAAGAACAAAATGAAATTTATGGCAACCATTAATTACTATTTTTGCTGCTGTTTTTATTATTAATACTCATGAATGTAGTATTGGTTAACATTCATTAAGAAATTGTCTTATTTAAGTTAAGTTTTAGGTTAGGTTATATGAAAATGTTGCAGATGAATGTAATAGAAACTTAAAATAAATTTATATACAAATATTCATCATAATGACACAATTTACATCCTAAACAACACAATAGGAACCATTGCTACAGCTCATGCTACTAACTTTGTAAAACTGTGATAAAAGCTTTGAAATAGTGCAATACACTGGAGAGTTTTAATGTGCTCATAACATTTGATCAAAGGTTTTATCACATTCTGTGACACGGAAATGTGGTAGTGTAATGCTTAAATAAACACACTTTGAATTAACTGTCTACAATTTTAAGATTGTGTTCCATTACTTCTTTGTATTTAAAGATTACATAAGAAAATGCAGCAGAACTAAAACGGCCTCTACAAACATCATTACAAAATCCAAGCTGAATGCATCTCAGATTCTTTATTTTTTTAACATGTTTCTATTAACCAGATCATTAGTGTTTTACACAGTGATGTTGATGATGATATAAAACATGCCTCTACTTTTGCAAAGTATACTATAAATTTTATGTAAATTCCTTGTATATTATAGATTCTCTTTACAGCTCAGGTAGTTAAATAAATGGAGAAATATTGGCCATAGGGGTTTCTGCTCTAATGAGTCTTCCTATGCAATGTGGTGGGTGGTATTCTGTAGAATAGATGTAATATTAAGGAAGATTTTACAGATGATGTAATATCAACAGGAACTGCTGATTCGTTACACTGTGTGAGAAAACTATCATTTACATGAGCTTTCATTCTGAATATCAAAAACTAACAGTATTTCATTTCACAAATGCAGCTAGTTACCCAGGATCATCTTTCATTGGCCAGCAATTGTTAATTCACTGTGTAGGATACAATGTATGTATTTTGTTTGCCAGTTGAGCTGATTGTATATAAAAAGGAGCAGTGCATTTAAACTTGTAAATTACATTGGAAAAAATTGCTACTATTTTATTTATAAGTATATTGTATCAGCAACAGTTATAAGACATATAAATCTGTATAAAAACCACACATGGCACAATAATGGGTCATGTCAGCAGACCTTATGTTTATTTTTACTGACATGTTTTTTTATTTTCTAAACAACTTGCATCATGTATTTTTATCTGAGAATGATAAGCATGGATTAAACCTTATTTCCACTGAGATCACAAGCAATACTTGCCAGCTCACAATTGGAGCATTTGTTTTGCTCCTATACTTAGATCAGATAAAGTTAACCTAGGAAATAAAAAAGTATTTAAAAGCGTCAACTAGGTAACATATAAAAGAATATTTTACATGTAGATCATGAACATCATGATACAGTAAATGTTTAACATTTTTAAAATGAGTGTTTAGGACAGGGAGTATTTTTAACTGGCAGTGGGTCATTGTCACATTGATGTTGCAGATTGAACTGGGATTTCTTTTAATGAAAGCAGATAAAAAGTAAATAGACCCATGTCTTGGTTTTCTCTCCCAAAGGCCCAAATTCGACAAGAAAAAAATATTATTCACAAATTAGAATGATTCATTAATAGCATTTAATACCCTGAATATTTGGTGCTAAATAGTTGAGAGAACTTACAAATTATTATCTTTTTTCCCTTCATCTTTCTTGCAGCCATCCATCACTGGGAAAAAATGAACATAAAATCTAGCAAGATACTCTCTTCACTAAAAGAACTCTTATTTGTAAGTTGTCTTTAATGCTTGTAGCCTCAGTGCAGGCAAAATTCCTTGTCAATGTCTTGCATAGTACTTAGTCAGCTGCTGCAGCTTAAAACTTTGTAATCTTTTTCCACCAAAAATTGAATGGATTTGCTTTTGATGTATTTTCAATATAAAAATTGTAGCTCAATCTGCAACAACAATATGAATGGGCCCTAATGAGGTGCATTGTTGGTTTTTATTACTTAAACAGGTAAGGGCATGCTGTGTCAGTTAGGAGGAAGAGAAGTGGGGAATTGCAATATATGAGGTGCATTTACTCCTTTTGAAGCAGTGGTGTAATGCACATCTTTATTTTAGAATAAATCTCGTAGTAACCTTCAGCTAAAAAATCTGGAAGAGTGCATTGCTGTTTAAGTGTTCAACCACCTCTTATCTAACTACTCATATACGATGAGCTCTGAATGTGTTCGTGAGTTGTACACGACAGCAGAGTAGAGAAACACTTTCATATCAATGGCTGGCATAAATAAAATGTTGGGTACGTACCGGGAAGATTCTATTGAAATTGAGAGCAGCCAACTATCCCGGGTGAGGCACCTAAAGCTCTCTCTGTATTATTTCTAATCTAAAAGTAAGAATCAAAAAACGACTTTTACAGAATTGAGGTTAGGGAAGGGCTCATTAAAATTGATGATATAGGGCATTTAAAAATGTAAAAAAATATTATTTTATTTAAAATGGAAACTCATATTATTTTTGACACAATTGATGGAAATAACATTAAGAATGTCATTGCAATTGGTCAATTAATCCCAAGTGTAAAATGAAGTTTACCTATGAGGTGCCTATAATGAAACAGACTTCAGTTGTAGATTCTGAGGTTTGACATGTCATTAAGTCTCAAGTATGAACAGCTAGTTGATGGATTGAAATGCTTTAAACTCTACAGTTAACCCTTTTGTACCAAGCTAAAATGCTATGCTGCTGCTTGAACTGCTACCCCTAAGTAAAGTGAAATATAAGATTTTACATAAAGGTATCTTCTTTCAATTTTGAAGCTTTTAAGTTGACATTTTTTTTACATTGGTTCTTGATGTATTGTTTCACATTTGCACACTCTAAGGACATTGCTTGATCCCTCGTGTATGTCCTTTAACCTGTTTGGTCATATCGGACAATGAATGAAATTAGTGAAATGATGCTCAAATGATCTCGGAGTCCATGGAGGTTAAAGTTACTCGACATTTGTTTTCTCAGGATAAGGGAAAACCCTGAAAAAAAACCTTAGCCAGGTAACTCACCCTAAACAAGATTTGAACTCATGACCTGTTGAATGTGAAGCAGACACGCTACACTGCACTACCCAGGCAGGCTTAGTTATTGGTATTGACATCACTAATTAAAATGGCTCTATAACTGTTGCTTTCCAGCAATTATGCCTCAAGTTCCTCTTCTGTTAATGACTTCTTACTGCAGTGTGCTATTCTGTGATTTACAGAAAGCAAACACCTCAGGAAATCACTGTATACATAAAAAGCAAGCCTGGCATGAAATAACATCACATGTTATTCCGTTTACAGCACTCTATAATGGCCAACTTGCGAAAAACTACCAACAGACAGACATAAATTGGCTAGAGATATACATTTACTACATCTGTTGCATGAATTGTAAATTATTTTAACATTAAAACCAATCTCCGTTGCATGGGTTTGCAATTTGCACAAATAAATTGCATCAGTTCGCACTGTATTGTGGCACTGTGTTATCAATTGTCCTGGAATAAGCCTGGTTTCCATTCAGAAAAAAAAAAGAGGGAAATAAATAATAATGGTTTACCTCTTTGTTATCTAAAGCAAGTGTACTGTGATGCCAAAAACACTTCTTAGTATTATAATCTATGTTATTAGTTGTGTCAAGAATAATACAGTTTCCTTTAAAAAAAAGCATAAGTTTATGGTTGAAAATAATATTTTCTTACATTTTGAGTGTATTTCCCTACCTTCATGTGTATGACTCTGACTTGTCCCTTGAGGCAACTCAGTGACAGTCACATCACTGCTGCACCCCTTCATCCCCTCCAGCATAACATAACACTTGCACTGTTTACAGATTTATTTATACTGCTGTCTTGTACTGGAGCTGTCTCAAGTTACAAGTTGTAATACAGTGATATGTGTTGCCTTCCTCTCCCTACCTCAAACATTAAAACTTATTTCACTTTTGTATGGTAGTTAAAAACAAAACCTGTTTCAGAAGCATTCGTTCCTAACTTCTGGTAGTTCTATATAACTTTAAAACGTTGTTCAGCTCAGGATTTCAAAATTTAATAAATGACTTTCATTTGTTCAAATATAAAAATTCAATTCTAAAAAAGACGTAACTTGTTTTAACAGTTTAGTACATTTTTTTTTAAATCTTTTTTATAGTTGCTTTAACCTAAAGTCATGTCAGAACTTCACAATTATTTTGTACATAGAGTATTGATATTATAATAAAACATTATCCTTTTTTCTTTTTTTTTTTTGTATTTATACTTTTGTACAACTAAATTAGCAGAAGAGTAATTCACTGACTGAAGCTCACTGGGTATTTGGTAATGCTGTCGCCATCAGTTGTGAAGTTGACACTCGGTGATGGCGTGTTTGAGGGTCGATTGTACTTTACATGGTTAACAGATCTGAGATTGGTCCTGTTTTAAAAGGTAGTTGTGAATAATTTTGTAGTGTCCTCTTCGTAGTCAGGATATTAAAACCTGATCCTGTCTGGATAGATTTTTGCAGCCATTTGGGTTGCAGTATTCAACATTATAATTCAGTTTGTATTGTGAGGTGTCATCTTCCACTCTTCAAGCATCTTTCTCTTCACATATGTGATAATGTCACTGCATGGAGTAGCAATTTTTGGATTGCTAAAGGGCATTTTTGTGGCTTCTTTTGCTGCCCAGTCAGCTGATTCATCACCCTTAATTCCAAAATTTGAAGGGACCACATTGAAGTTACATGTTTATCTTGATTGTTAACTTTGTGAAGAAGCAGTTATTTTGAATGATGATGAATTGTGAAATGCAAACAGTGAACTTTTGGAGTCTGAAACTATCAAAAATGACTGAAGTAATCAGTTTTCAGGATGTACAATATAACTTGTTTAACTGCATGGAGTTCGCTTGAAAATAGTACAGTTTAGAAGTCTGGCTTATTAATATGGGCCAGCATGTCTCCCTCAAATTCAAGAGGTTGCTAGTTTGAATTTTGCTTAGAGTGAGTTTAGGGTTGCCAACCCTCCTGGAATGGCCGGGAGTCTCCTGAAATGAATGAAATCTCTCGGCTCCCAGGACTGAAATTAATCTCCCAGAATTATGTGATATCTTGTTGTTCCTTTATTATTATTATTTATATACTATAATTTTATAAAATAGGAGTATTTCACCTATTGTATGCAAGTGTTAGCAGTGCATAGAAGGGGATAGTAGTGTTTTGATTTGCATGCTGGCAGGATTGAAGCCAGGAGAGAGAAGGGAAATTAACACCAAGTCATCGGTCTTGTTATATCTACAAATAGAAATCACAAAATCAGTAATTATTAGCAGTTTGAGATCTTTGAGTTGAGGAATTTGACAGTGGTCATTAACAATGCCTGGAAATGTTGATATGGCTGTTTTTTGTTTTTTTTTATCTATTTTTCTAGCTTTATTGTTATATCTAATTTTCTCCTGGAATTCAGAGTTCAGAAGTTAGTAAGCCTAAGTGAGCTACCTGGATAAGATTTTTTCAGAGTTTTCCCTTATTCTGTGAAGATGAATGTCTAGTAACTATAAGCTCCAAGGACCCTGAGATCATTTGAGCATCATTTCACCAAATTCATTCATCGTTCTATATGACCAACCAGGTTAAAGGACATTAAACTACACACAAACAAACAAAAAAGTACATTGTAGAAATCAGAGTCCCTTCAATAGCATTCTTGATATCTTGTCTAATGTCCTGATTATCCAACCAAAAATGGTATGCAATGGCTGACTTATCAGTTTGTTTATAGTTAATATTTCCATGGTGTTTCTGTCATCTGCTGTTTATAGTTATTTATGAAAGAAGTGGTAAAAATGGTGTTTTATATTGTGAGTAGGAAGCTTTTAAAAGAAGCCCATAAGCTGAGTTTTGTGACTTCATGCTTAATGGTCTGCGATATTCATTAGTTGCCTTGCTTAGCATCATTGCTGACAACATAATGACTTACTTGTACAGAATGAAAACATTCTATACAACGAAGGCAGTGTATCAGTTGTAATTTTACTCTACTTGCATAATTTTGTCTAGTTCATGAAATTCAAATCATCCACTATTTTAAGGATAGATTCAGGCTTTCAGTCATAGCCTATTTGAATGGGGCTATGGACGTATAAAACAAAGTTGGCTATATTGGAGTGCTATAATTTTATAACACTGAGTGACAGAATTTTCTACTTTTAACACTACTGACATCTGGTAAAAGACCTACTTTTAGCATCAACTGTCAAAGCATTTCTTATGGTTTCCTCTATGTAAACATTTCCACAATGATTACAATTTATTTGATACATTCCTGATTTCATTTTGAATGAAGTAGTATTTTTGAGAGGTCTATTAAGTAAATTGTGAACTGTATTTCTTTTGAGGAGTCAGTTTAACATGAAATCTTTTAAAAATCTTTTCAAATCAAGGTTCAACAAATGTTCAGTCACCAATCATCTAAAGATAGGCATGAACACTTCTGAAAAATGTTGTTTTTAACTAAAAGACAAAAGTGAAGCGAGTGTTAATATGTGACATTTTATGTTTTAATATGAATATTTCTTCACTGTTAATAGTGCTTCGAATCTTAATAATTTTAAGAATTTCCAGTTAACACTTTTCATAAAATAACTGAGTATGTGGGAGTCAAGGAAGGAGGTGGAAGATTGCTTGACACAAATGTAAGAATGCCCGTACCTGACAACACAATAATTAGCAAATGCATTAAATTATTTATGTTACTAAAATCTTACTTAGTGATGAATACACTAGCTTTGTTACCTGCATATGTGTTGAATAAGCAAGTAATAGTGATAGACCTGTAAACAGAGGAGTTACTGTCGCTTTGATGATCGTAAGTCATGTATTATGAAATGCTGTACATTTATTCATTATGCACATAATATTTATGTGTATTGAAATGCCTTTAATTTTTCTAAAGGTTTAAGTTGTGCAAAATGGTTGTGAAGCATAGAAGCAAACGCTAACAATCTTAGTTATCACATAAGTATTATTATAGAAGTTAAAAAGCACAAAGCACAGTTAGTATCTCAATAGCAGTTCTTGGCTGAATCATATCAGTAATAATTATTTGTAGAAAATGCAGAGTTTTAAGCTGTATACCATAATAAGCAATAAATACTTAGATTGCCTTTTGTTAAAACCAACTTCTGTCATCAGTTGTTTATTCATACAGATTTGATAATTTCACAGATTACTATATGAGTTACAAAAAAAGAAAATATGGTCTATGTTAAAATAGCCAATATAAAAGTGTATGAATTTCTGATATCTCAGTAACTGACAGTTTACTTTGTTTACATCGAGGGAATCCATGATTTCTGTAAGGGAGGGTCATATCACGTAGTTTGGTAGATCTCCAGAAAATATTTAAAACTTTAGCGTTGAAAAGTTAGATGAGGAAGAAAGGGGCAAAATAAATAATACTAAATCTGGTAACAATAATATTTATTACATTTTGAACAACTGAACAAAAGTATTTCAGTATTTTTACTTATATTTACATTACTACTTTTACTTATATTTTGAAACACTACTTAACAATGCCAAAAAAGAGCACTCGTGTAAACAAACTTTTTTTCTTCTTACATTTTTACTTAAATTTGAAAATTGATCTTACTGCATTTATGCCCACCAAATCTCTTTAGAGGACAATGATTGTGTACTGAAGTTGAAAGGTGTTTCATTGCTTGGTTCTGCTTGCGGAGAAAAATCATTGTTCAATTTGTTATTAATTGTAAAAGAATAAAACCACAAAAAAGCAAATGTAATTCACTTAATGGCAGAATAGCACAACCATCAGATTCGTAATATTGTTTTAACTGTCGCTACCGCCGCTCTCGGCTCAGCAGAACGTTGTAAGCCAGCAAACCTAGAATATGTATCAGGTTATGCAAGTAGACTCATATTTATTTTTTATTTACCATATGTAAATAAATTTTACTTAAGTTTATATTTGTTTTATTAATATTGTGTCCAGTTTTTAAATATTTATTTGAGGTTCACTGTGGAATATGAATTCTTTAATTAATGTTTTGATTGGTGAGGAGGGGGTGACCCCCTCTGGATCCGCTCTTGTTTACATGTTGTTAACCACCATGAGATATTGGATTATTTCTATGCCATCTACTGGACATAAGACAAATTTGTTTACAGAATCAATTGGCGATGTTTTATAATTGATTGTGCAATCTCTATTTTTTAAAATAAAAATCTTCTTCCAAATTATAGTTTTATCATTTAGTTACTGTACTACTTCAACTTCAGGATTTATTTTATGATTACATGACCAAAAATAATGTGCACTTCTGATTTTATGACTGAGGAATATCAATACCAAAAGGTAAGGAGTTAAGACATGCGGTGAACTCCACAAGAATGCCTTTCCATTGCCTCTGTTTTAGTAAAGTATTTGGAGACTATGATTTCTGGCCCAACATAAATAACCCCAATATAAAATATAAACTCAGAGGTTTATAAAACACCAATAGAAGAAAGAATTATCATTAGGATACACAAGCTCCATTTATTTCAGTGATAGAAAAGTTTGTAGGGATAATTTCTCATAAATATAGAAGCTTACTCATCTCTCCTTCATTCTTGTTTAATTTCTATTTGTTTAAATTCAATGCAGCTGAGCAGAAAATATATTCATTAGTCAGCATTTACCCATTTTACTCTTTAGTATACTGCTTAACATATGGTGTAATATTTGCAAGAGGTTTTATTAGCTTCGCATTTTATTGTTTACTTTTTAGTCACATTAACTGTTAGTTCATGTTTCAGTAGCAATCATGTGTTTCTTATTCTCTGAAATAATAATGCATGTGCCACACAAAGTTCTGCAGCAAGGCAAAGGTTTATAGAACACTAGCACTTCACACTATTTATTTAGATGAACGACAATCTTAATAAGAGCAATAAAAATCTGTATAACATTTTTAACATTTATAATTCTTAAAATGCTGATCATTCTGTTGAACTGCGAGGAGGACAGAAAGGCAAGGCCGATAGAGAGGTTATGTTGCACAAAGCTGTGCATCTGCTCGCTGTGTAGGTTACAATAAATGTGATGCAAACTTATGTCATGATAATGAACAACTATTTATTCACTATTTCATCACAGTATCTAGGGGAGGGAACTTATGGTATGGTGTATTTCAGGGTAGTCTTTGATATGTGTTAGAGCAGATCTGATCTCACTTAAGCATCATAGGCTGTTCACCCTTCCCCTTCAGTAGTTATGGATTTATGTAATTAAACAATGTTCTTGGTCACAGCTTCTTTACTATATTGTCAAAATATGGGCTCATTATTAACTCCTATAAATACATTCATTAGGATGTAATAGTTTTGTATACATAGATGGCAGGGCCTGTGAGAACCTTACCAGTTTTCTAGTGGGCTTACATCTACTACTCAGAATAAATTGGTGGCTGTCATACAGACTACCGCCACTGCACTAGAATATGTTTGAAACAATGTCCTTTTGTTAGCAATAAAGCTTGCTTGAAATTAACTTGCAATAACAAGACCCTAGTGGTTCTTGCATCTAAATTATGTACATGGGAGAACTCAAGTTTATCCTAGAGTTTCACTCTTATTATCACACTTCCGAACAGCTTGGAGCTGATGCTCCTTCCCCTATACCAGACACAGGACAATCAGTTAAGTAAGGAGGGAATATACCTTACTTAATGCACTTGTTTTGCTACAAATCAGTTGCAGCAGTGGATTTGTCCCTCTGCAAGGCAGTAATAATGTTTCCACTGATAGTTAAAATGTGTACTTCATTTATATTAGACCATTGTTTCATATAATAATTATTACAGACACCTGTTGTTTTTTTGTTGTTTTTTTGGTAGTGTTTAATGCCCGCTTTAACCACTTATGGCATCGCAGGCGATGACACTGATGATACATGAGTGAAGATGAAGCATCGGTGGAATGCGATGGCGGGAGAAACTGGAGAACCTGGGGAAAACTTGCCCCTGCGCCACTTTGTCCACCACAAATCTCACATGCGGTCACTTGGGATAGAACCCGGGCCATCTAGATGAGAGGTGAATGATCTAACCACTCGGCCACGTCATGACTCAACACCTGCTATGGTTAAGCAAATTATATAATCTTCAAATTTATAACCATTCCTTTATCTTGTACACACAATATAATCATTGTCCTCCATGGTCATGGGGTACCATGCAAGTCTCTGGTTCCCAAGGTCATGGGTTCAAACCTGGCAGAGGGCGATGGATTTGGGGGGGGGGGTAAAATCCTTAACATGGATTTCTTTGGAAGGGAAGTGACGTCTGTGGACCTAAGTTGTAGATTTACAACATGTAAAAGAATCTCAATAATGAAGATACCTTTGAGCAAACCTTCTAGTCTTTCATGCAAGATATATAATTGCCTTGTCTCTTGAGACAGCTCAGCAACAATCACATCTCTGCAGCTAAATCGGTGACAGTCAATCCCTGTCAATAGAATAGAGTTTATTTACCTTAAGAAATACAATGAATTTATGGCTTCATCAAAAGAATAATATAGATTTCACCAATTACATTTCTATATGTATTATATTTTACAATAGCAATTAAAATAAGGTAATCTAATTGGCATGAAGTACGATCTTTGTCTTGAAGGTAGTTATCAAGTTCCCTCTTAATTTAAAGTGTATCTCCCAGATGAACAGGATCCATAAAACAAACAAGTTCAAAAGAGTAACTGTGGTTCATCACTCAGCATCCCTTTGTACCCTCCATCAATAACCAAGCATAATATAATAACATAATACTTCAACTGTTTACAGATTGTTTATAGTGCTGTCTCATTGCTTGCAGTGCCATAGTAGTAAAAGCGGGTGTTAAACACTATCAACAACAGAGCTGTCTCAAGGGACAAGTTAAAATACAGTGATATTAAACTGATATATAAATGAATGAATATACTACTTCAGGCCTTTTTGAATGTAGTCCAATATCTTTTAACTTGCTAAGTCATATCGGAATGATGAAATGGGTGAAATGATGCTTAAATGAGTCTGAAGCCCATTGAGTTTAAATTTTCCTGAGATACGCTGAGCTACCTGTTCTACTTTCTATTTCAATTCTTTACTTATTTATCAGCAATAAATTTAAATAAGAGCACTCTAGAAAAAACCTTGGCAACTCACCCAGACCGAGATTCAGACTCGAGCCTTCTTGAATGTGAGGTAAACTGTAGGTCTTTACTACTAGCTTTCATTTTTTTGTTGTTGATGTTCCTTGGTATCTCTAATTGTTTACTAAAACCAATATATTTGGCTCTAAGTGGAACAGCTTAATTGTAATTCTCTTTGTCACTGTCCTGAAACTCGCATCCTGAGTTTAAAGCTATACCTGCCACTGAGTAAAACAAGAGAAGGGTGGTGGAATGGTGGAATGAAGCAAGGGTGCCTTTAAGAGTTGTTTTTGTCCATATCTGACCTTTGCACCTTTGGAAATCTGTAAGGATCAGATCTCCCAACATCGCTATATCTACATTTGCTGTCTTAAAAAGTATCCCCTATAATCATGAATATCACATTAAAAGAATTTTACAAATATTTATTTTAGTCTTGTTTGTATAGTTAGGTATCACATTGAAGGATTGTCTTGACAAAATAATGCAAATGCCTTACTCTTTATATTTTATTGGTATTGGAGAGTGCAAGAATAAATATAATGAGAAAATAATTCCCACTATATAATGATCATGTTTAAAACATGAGATTCCTAATAGTTTCTCTCCATATTGAGATGGCTCATATTTTGCATCTGCCATTTAAATCATATCTATGGGCACCTGTTCTTGTGAAAAGTGCTACAAACGTAATACATTCTTTTCTAGAAAAGTCATGAAGCCAAATCCATGATTAACTTTATCATCCTGAGTTATATACAGTTATCATTTGAACACTTCCCATTCCTATTTAATTAACTTGTTTTTCTAGGTTTTCTAGTTCTCAAGGATAAGGCTTAAGAATAAAGATAATTTAAATTATTCTATTTCAATATTAGGATAATAATAAATATGATTAGAATAAAAATTTGAACATTTAAAATAATTATTTCTTGATTATTTATAATTTATTAACATTTCAGCAACATCATGTTCCTAAATATATTGTATATATGTTACATAAATGTAATTGAGAGTAGCATATTTTATTAATTGTTAATTGTAAAATTAATTGTGCCCTTCCAAAAATACAAATAAAATGTAGGTACTGATGTAATAAATGTTTATTCTACAAAGGCATAAACAAATATGGATATAAGATACATTGTATGTCAATATCAGAATGTACACTTTAACTGCAATAATTACGTTTTTCCTCTGGGGAAACGCATAGCCAGAGAAGAAGATCATTACATCACAGCAAGCTTCCTTTTCAGTATCTCTCTTACTTTTAACCTAACCTATGTCTTTGTGAGTCACAATGGCATTTATTAAGGTAAATGAACAGTGGTGGCTATTCATTTGAAGCTAGTGAAGCTTCACTTCACTCATTTTTAGTTAATTTAAATCTGAATATAGGTGCTTAATTTGTTGCATGCTGAAGTAAACAAACAACCAGTTGTGAGGGAAAAAGGAAGGGCTGGTAGATTGCCTTCATGGTTGCCATGTCAAAAAACAGAACTTAAGGTTTCATGTGTTACCAAAAAGACCTGTTTTGAGGCTAAAGTGCAATTAACATTACAGGAATTTAGAGAATAACAGAGGCTAACCCAATGGTTTATTGCTCTCATGAAAGAAAGTCTACCTTGGGAAGTCACCCCCCAGAATGTTTCAGCATCCCCAAAATGTGAACAATTACATGAACAGTCTAAAATTATTGTTCCTGTGAATTGATTGTGCATTTGAATAGTTTAATTGCCCATTGTGTTCTTTTATTTTACTGATGTTAGCTCCACTGTAAATTTTTATTTCTATCTACAGCTTTGTTCACTTAAAATTAGCAGAAGCATGAATCCACAAAAGATATGGTGTGTAGTATATTACACATAGCATTTCAGGTGACCTGAATGCGATAAAAGGGATATGCTATTAACAAGAAAACCAAATTCTATTCTTAACTTGTTGGCACAAAAAGTTGAACAAAAAGCACTTTTAATGTTCATGGTATTATAGCACACCATTACAGTGACTGTGCAAATTATTAAATGGAAAAAGTGTTTTGTTAGCCTTGCTGCTTTTTCACAATGACACATCTGAGAAAGAACAGAAGTTGCCCTCTGTGGTGTAGTGGTTACCATGCTAACTTCCTATACCCAAGGTCGTGGATTCAAACCCGGCGGAGGACGATGGACTTTTTCGGGCGTAAAAAAATCCTTAGCATGGCTTCCTTCGGAAGGGAAGTAAAGCCGTGGGTCCCGTGTTGTAGATTTATGGCATATAAAAGAACCTCAAGCCTGATAGAGAGGCCTCTGAGCAAATTAAGCGGTCTTTCACGCCCAGTATAGAATGGGACGCTGAGAACCACAGCAGTTAAAGAGCGTCCATAAATAACACGCCATTTCATTTTCAGAAAGAACAGAAGAGTTTACTTACTGTATAAGGAATTGCATGTAATTTTTTGTGATAAGAGTTTCACCTATAGTTTAAGCCAAAGCCGCCACTGGAAATCAATTATCTTAGATGCAAGTAAATTGCATGAAAGAAAATGAGATGCTCATAGCTTTCCAAGAAAATTAACACACATATTTTGATGTTGGGTTTTTATTACTCCAGGATGTGCTGTTATTGAGTAATCAAATTTTAAAGACAGCATTTGAAGTGAAGTTAAATTCTCTATGTACAAATTAATGAGTTTAATTATATGCGACTAATTGCTCAAGAATGAGAAATATAGACAATAATGAGGCAATTATCATTGCTACTTTGAAAGCTATAAGACTTTAGAAGATTTGTGCTTGTGTATTTGTGTATATATTAGTACCAATTCGGCCCAATACACATCCTACGCTGGTTTAAGAGAGTTCATTGTTGAGATTGGCAATTATTTCTTTTGTATTGTTTAGATAAAATGTGTAGTTCACATGTAGCTTGCTTATGTTTTGTTAGGTAAACTGAAATCACATGCCCATGCATCTCAGATTAAGATATTGGTGCAACCTCTCGTACTAACGCTGAGCAGTATAATCATCACTCAAGTTATTCTATGCCTGGCCTGCAGTTGTGTAATCAATCCATGCCTAAGATGTAGCATTCTAATTGTGTGAATGTGTTTGGTGTTGGCTATTTATGTAGTTATTGAGTCCTAAGAAGAAGGTCATAACGCTAGGCATGAAGGTATGAAGCATTCTGCTCCCTCCTGTTGGCTAGCTCAGCCAGAAGTATGTACACAGCGCCTGTGTATAATGATTAACAAAATTTGCAGAAATAAGTTCCATGGTTGACAAAGCCTCTTTTCCTTACTGAGGAAATGGGGTAAGATGAGACATGCATCAAATCTTCAGTGCTTAGCATTGTGCTCCTGCTTACGCAGTTAGCATTTATCATAGAATTATTCTTAAGAAGCTTGCCATCTATAAGTTTGTTCAATAGATTAAGTGAGGAATAATTATACAGAGGCTATCCAGAAAATGACAGACAATTTGGCATAACTAAATGATAACGAAAAACTTTATTTACAAAGTTGCAGTACCTTACTCTATTTCTCAACGTAATCTCATTCTGTCAAGACATTTATTGTCACGTGGTACCAGTTTTTCAATGCCGATGTTATACTTTTCTACCGTCAAAGAACTTATTCATTTTTTTGGAATGCACAAAATATTATAGGCAAATAATGCAAGTGTATGGTGATAATATAATCAACGAGTCTTCTGTGAGGAAATGATACATCATTTAAAATAATCAAGGTTTATAATAAAGACCAGAAGTTCATTAATCATTCTTGAGGAGTTGAAAGCAAATGTTAATAAAAGAATTAAGAAAACCGGTATTTCACTTTGGACACTGTACATGACTTTCTGAACGGAAAAGATTTCCTAACCGATGAATGACAGTGACATCTTGGCTCATATCTTTAGCAGTGGAAAACTGGTACCGTGTAACAATAAATAGCTTAAATAGCAATGACTGTATGTAGCTTTGTAAATAAAGTTTTGTGTTGATAACATTCATTATCGTTTAGTTATGCCAAATCATCTGTCACTTTCTGGATGGTTCTTGTAGTTTAGTTAACTTTCATAGTTTAGGTATTATGGGCTGTTAGGAACATAGAAATTCCTGCAGGACATTTTATGTGCTACCAGAATTATTATACTGTAAACCATCTCATGTAAGCAGTAGGTACTGTTTTGCTAAAACCCTAAAAACATTTGAGAGGTTGGGTGGACATTAGCAAAGTCCTTATTTTCAGTCATGAATTCATTTTCTTGTATTTCATACAATTTCAGCCAACCGTCTAGATGTATAAGCATATATACTCCTTTTTAATGTAGGTACTGTTGGATTTATTTATTTACACTGAACTATACTATAAAAGAAATTTCACAGTCTTGCAGTTTGTCAATCCGTATAACATATGCAAGAGTTGATGTCAATGAATGAATAATCAGTTAATGAATCAATCAATTTATTTTCCATATTTGTTGTGCACAAAATTTCATTACAGAATTTGTGTAATATTGTTACCATTAATATAAACATTTTAAAATGTGTCAACTTTATTAATTCTCTCTCTACCCTTGGATCCTATACGGGAAATTAGTATATAGGAATCCTATTTACCACAAGTTACTACCCCAACCCCTTTTCCCACTCATTATCATCCTCCGCTCATTTTTTCCTGATTTCTCTCACGGCTTTCCTAAGAACCTATATATTTTCCTAGATTCTGTAATAATTGTTACTTTCTCTACATGTACTTATGTACATAATGTATAGAGAAGGTATTGTATTATACTACAACATTTGATACCTAGATTTCACCAGAAATGCATGTTTTGGCACCCCTGAATCCAAGAAAAGCATTTTTAGAAAAAGGTCTTTGGGCAGCATAGCTCATAAATGAAACGTCCTTAAATACCAAACTTGATAATTCATTTCAGTTTCTTCCAAGGATGCATTTTCAAGAAAATCCCCCCCCCCCCCCCAACTATACTTTACATGACAAATTTTCAAAAATTTTGATTTTCTCAAAAATGGCTCTAATGATTTTGATTAAAATCTCTTATATTTAAGATATTTAGATGACAAATAAAGTGTACATCTTGAATTTTCTGGGAATAACCTCTGAAGACATGTTTATTCTGGATGAATTTTGTGGAATTTTACATGACTGGTAAACCATAGGAGGTAGATAACAATTTACCACGCAAAAAAATGTAGAGCTCATTAAAACACAATTTATGATATATATATATTTTCCATGAAATGGATCGTTTTTTGAGATATTGTTGTTTAGTTTCGCCTTTATATTTTTCTCATACAGAAATTTGTCAACTACTGTTTATACAAATGAAGGAGTTTCAATCACATAGCAACCAGCTGTTAAAAGATTTGACTATCGCTTTAGCCTACTGTACTCCCTTATTTCTCATCTACTTACAAGGAAGCAAGTAATAAGAACCTTTCTTTTAATATTTTCTGGATTAGCATTAAGTAAAGAAAAGAAAAAGCTTTTTAACAATAATTTAATACAGAGTTGTAGAGAAAGTCATGTGAAAGGAATGTCAGATTTTTTAGCTGTATTGAAAATTTTGTTTAGTAATACCTAATTTTCCAGGCTGTTCCATTTCTCAAACCAAATTTCCCTTGAGTGTTGTTTCTGAATTTCCAGTTAGTGACATGCATTGAAAGTAATTACTATTTTAACCTACTTGTATATTGAAACATAAAATAGCATTTTTACCATGTTTTATATTTTAAACTTCCATTCCATTCATTGTCCATCCATGGGAGTCCGACTCATTGTGGAATAATAGGCAACGAAATGGCTTATTTTTTGGCCATAAAGGGAAGTAAAATTATCACCAAATCAACATCTAGTTTAATTCTTTTCTGCTCTTTTAAATGAATAATATCCAGTAAGTACACAAACAAAATCAATTAAGGATACACAAACAAAACATCTGGAAAACAATGGAACAATGTACAAGATTACAATATTTCTACATTACCAAGAAAATCTGCAGTAGCACCCTTCAGACTACTAATGGGTCATGGCTGTTTACAAAAATACTTATACAGATTTGGCATTGCAGAGAATCCTACATGTCTTTTAGTCGCCCTCCGTGGTGTAATGGTTACCATGCTAACTTCATATACCCAAGGTCGCGGGTTCAAACCCGGCGGAGGACGATGGATTTTTTCGGGCATAAAAATCCTTAGCATGGCTTCCTTCGAAAGGGATGTAAAGCCGTTGGTCCCGTGTCGTCGATTTACGGCACGTAAAAGAACCTCAAGCCTGATAAGAGAAGCCTCTGAGCAAAATTAAGTGATTTTTCACGCCCAATATAGAATGGGACGCTGAGAACCAAAGCAGTTAAAGAGCGTTCATAAATAACAGGCCATTTCATTTCATTTCCTATATGTCTTTTTTGTAACCTTAATGAAGAAGTGGATCATGATCTACATTGTCCAACTTTTACAGAAGATTACAACTTCTCAACTAAATATTGGAGTGCAAGAAAACAAATGAGTTCATTATCAAGTGTTTAACATTAGATACCAACCGACCATATTATAAACTTATAGGAAAATCCACAGAAAAAGATATTTGATTGTCTACTAAAGAGATGCACTAGAATAATAGTCTTGTAAACCAGCCATAATGCTCAATAGAAAACAACTTTAGAATTTGTTTACAAATGTTTCTCTCTTGCTTGTTAGCAATATACTTTGCTATTTTGTGCAGTACAATTTAGAAAACTGAAAACATAAATACGTGACTTTCTTCTCTCCATTTTTGAAGAGCCTTTTCTGTGAATGATTTTTTCTTGTTTATAAATGGCCCATTTTGTCTGAAAAAATTGAAATTAACTAAATTACATTTTAGGACAGTAAAAAGAACTTGTAAATGCTAATCTAATTTAATTGTGTTAATAACATGTTTGGTTATTTTTTAAAGTAATTGCTGATTAATTTTTATCAAAAGAGTGTTAGTAATCCTAACAAAATAAACAAACTTGTTTAATAAAAGCTGATCAGTGTACTCGGAAGGCATTCATATATTATTAGGTCTTGTCAAAATTTCAGTCAGATATCTTAAAAGTTTCTGAGATAATGGGCCATGAATTTAGCAGATTTATCATTGGCAAGATAGGGCTTTCAATATACCCTTAAATTCTGCTCCACCCATCCCTCAATCACATTTATTTATTTATGTATTTTTAAACTATATAGCTTCAGTCCCCTTCCCTCTTCTAAAGTCAAAAATCTGATGTGTTCCATTCACATAACTTTCTCTACATCTCTATAACAAATTATTGTTAAACAGTTTATTCTTTTATCTACTTCATGCTCATCAAGATAAACATTAGCAGAAATGCTTTCTTGTAAGTAGAAGGTAAGCAATGGAATACATTAGGCTAAAACTTCTTTTTAAAGTTGGTCACCATGTGAATGAAATCTGTTTCTTTGAATTGCTAGGAGTTGACAAATTCCTGTATGTGTAAAGTTAAAACCAGTAAGAAGGAATATCTCAAAAATGGACAACTCTACAAAAGAAATGTATATGACATAAATTGTGTTTCATCAAGATCTATGTATTTTGTGTAGTAAGTTTTCATCTATCTCTTATAGTGTACTAGTTGTGCAAAATCTAGCAAAATTCATCCAGAGTAAAGAGGTCCTCAGACTATTCCCAGAAAATTCAAGATATACATTTTATTTGTCATGTAAATATCTTTAATATTCAGTAAATAAAAATCACTAGAGCCATCAAAACGTTTGAAAAATGTTCCATGTAAAGGGTAGTTTGGGGTGGGGGGATTTTCCTCAAAATCTTTGTGTCACACCTTGGGAGATACGAAAATTATATACCAAGTATGGTATTTTACCGACTCTTCGTTTTTGAGTTATAGTGTTCATAGATACACTTACACACAAACCTTTTTTTAAAAATGCTTTTTTTATATACAGGGGACCCCAAAACGTCTATTTTGGGTGAAATTATTGTATCAAATTTTGGGTGCAATACAATACCTTCTCTATACACTATGTACATAAAACGTATAGAGAAAGTAAAAATGAAGGCAGCAAGAGAAAACACTTTATTTTTAAAATAATGTGTAGATTAATCATGCACACATATTATCCAGTGTAAAGACTAGTTGTACTGTCTGAGTTCCCAATGAACACATTCTTGGCATACTGTAATAATAGCTTCAAAGAAGGAGCTTTGCTCCCTTCCACTGTTTTATATCTTTTATTTATCACACGTTACCACCATCCTCAGGCTGATAAATGAAATGTGATAACAGGATACAATAATTTGTAATCTTACAAGCTTTTTTACAGGCTAAGAAAATCTTCCTCTAACTGGTCAACTTGCTCTGACTGGAAATTGAACCCAGATCTGTCATTTGATGGAAATTTCTCTCGCTACAATTAACCTTACAGTAATATTCAGTTATAATTTTTTTTCTTTATTTTATAATAGCTTAACATCCTTTAATGTGTTTGATCATATTTGACGATAAATGCAATAAGTGCTAAACTATTTCAGGGTCCATGGAGCTTAAAGTTACTTGATATTCATCCTCTCAGGATAAGGAAAAACCCTTAAAAAACCCTATTCAGATAAATCACCCTAGGCGAGATTCAAACTTGCAACCTGTTGCATGTAAGGCAGACATGCTACCACCACACTACCCAGGTGGGCTTAGTTATAATATTGATCCTTTACATAACCGTATATACTTAAATCATAATAGCATCATAACTATAGTTTCCATTACTGGAATATATTTTATTAATTTACATTAATAGATTGACTTTATTACTTAGGTACATATTTTAAGCATGTTTATTTACAGATAATTTTTTGTTTATTGAGTGAAAGTATGATTTTATATTACAAAGCAAAAATAAAAATTATATCTGTTAATTTCGGTAACAAGCTACACATTAAATTCCTAACAGTGATGATAGATAACCAAAGGTGAGCCCAGGAGTCCTTTAGGGAGGGGCTAACATATTTTGGAACATACCTCAGCAATGAATAAAATGCAGTCACTTATGGAGCATTTTACCTTTCTAGGCTTTCAAACATCACATAAATGAAATAAAATGGCATTTTATTTATGGATGCTCTTCAACTGCTGTGGTTCTCAGCATCCCATTCTATACTGGGCGTGAAAGACAGCTTAATTTTGCTCAGAGGCCACTCTATCAGGCTTGAGGTTCTTTTACATGTCATAAATCTACGGAACAGGACCCACGGCTTTACTTCCCTTCCAAAGGAAGCCATGCTAAGGATTTTTACACCCCAAAAAAATCCATCGTCCTCCGCCGGGTTTGAAACCACAACTTTGGGAATATGAAGTTAACATGGTAACCATTACACCATGGAGGGTGACAAAAAACACCATGTAAGTGTTCCACACACCCTTCAACATTCAAAAATTTCAAAATATAAACTTATAAATACGGGTGCCTGTACATTTTTTTTTTTTTTTTTTTTAAACAGTTCTGGAGTCTGGTCGGGACGATCCCCTGCGCCACAAAGCACCAAAGCGACCATGGGGACTGGCGCATATTAGTGTAAATATATATACTGACGAAGCCATGATTTATGTATAAATCAAAAGATCAATAAAGTATTATTATTAACAGTGCTGCCATCTAGCAACCTAGGCTAGCAAGTCCTGTTTTGACAACTGAAATTTGGAAGCAAACCAGATAGCCTTTACTGTGGAAGGGTTTTTACTATTGGTGTGTAGGTTTACCTGATAAAAGGTAAAACTATTTGCATCCAATAATATTCCTTTTCCAATTATATAATGCCTTTTCAGTTGCTTTCTATTGTGGTTAATAAATTTATCTTTCGTATATGCATGGCCAACTAGCTATTTTTAATATATAGTTTAATTTGCATGGACTCTTTTCTCAGGGCGATTAATACAACTTGCTACTGAATAAACAAGATAAGTTTTAGAATTCCATAATAACATTTTATTTCACTCAAACTTTGAGAAACAAATATTCAATTAATTTAGCACGTTGAATGTATTTGTTTAAGAGATCAGTTATTCTCTTAATTTACACAAGATATCATTGTGGTATTACACTTATGTACATTTCTTCTCCGTCTCCAAGCAAACCTTTTCAAATAAAATCAGGAGAAAATATATACCTAATTCATTTGTTCTTTCCTTAAGGAAACAAGATTATAATAATTCATATAGATTTCTTCATCGTTTAGGACATCCCTTTTAACTACTAATATCAAACATTACAGCTAATTACATAAAATTGCACGGTTACACAATAACTTTCCGTTGCCACTGACAGGCATTATTCATTTCGTGGTGCAGTTAAGAATACAAAAAAAATCTAATGTATTCCATTCATATGACTTTCTCTAAACCTCTGTAACAAACTATTCTTGAAAAGCTTATTCTTCTGTCTACTTCATGATAATGGAAACAAACTTCAGCAGAATTGCTCTTATTACTTGCTTCTTTGTAAGCAGAAGGATAACTAGGCTAAAGTGATAGTCAAGTCTTTTAAAAGGTAGATCCTATTCGTTCTGTTTGCATGGCTAGGAGTTGACAAATTCCCATACGAGAAAGGTTTAGGTAAGTACTGAGGTGTTCTCAGGCTTCAAGAACGGGTGAGATGATGTGAAACCGTCGATGTTTCGGAAGTGTGTATTTCTCCCTTCATCAGGCACGCTTCTGAAATGTCGATGGCTCCAAGTCACCCCACCCATTCTTGAAGCCCAAGAACGCCTGGAGTACCTACGTGCCAGGAAAGCTTTAGCACTTATTTCAAAGTTTAAGTATTTTAAAATTGAAACCAATCAATAAAAAGGAATATCTCGGAAGTGCTTAGCTCTACAAGGAAAATGTGCCTACAGGATATAAATTGTGTGTTTTAACGAGATATACATTTTTTGTCCATATGCTAAGATTCACCTGGCATGCAAAAGTCACCCAGAATGAAGATAACTTTAGAGGCTATTGCCAGGAAATTCAAGATAAACACTTTTATCACTTTATTGAGCCCATATGTATAATGTACATAGTGGATAGAGAAGGTATTGTATTCCAATCAAAAATTCGATGCCAAGATTTCACCGGAAATATATGTTTTGAGGTCCTCTGAATCCAAAAAAGCATTTTAGGAAAAGGTCCGTGTGTCTGTGGATAGCATAGCTTAAAAACGAAAAGACCATTAAAAATCAAACTTGATATTTAGGATTAGTACTAAGAAGATTTTCGAGAAAATGCCCCCATCACAAACTACACTTTATATGGATTTTTTTTTGCAAATTTGTTTTCTTAAAAATGGCTCATACTTTTTTTGATTAAAATACTGTATATTAAAGATATTTACATCAGATATAAACTTTATATTTTGAATTTTCTGGGAATAGCCTCTGAAGACCTCTTTATTTTGGAGGAGTTTTTCAGAATTTTGCATAACGGTAAACGACAGAGAAACAAAAACTTACTATACAAAAATTGTAGATCTCGTTAAAACACATAATTTATGACATATACTTTTTTATATAGAACTGACCGTTTCTGAGATATTCCTTATTATTGGTTTCAATTTTGAACTACTTAGTTACTTTTTTCAAAGGGGAAGTGTCGTTTCGTTTCATCTCTCTCGTTTTATTGCAGGCCATGCAAAGCGAGCCGAACTTCAGTTGTTTCAAATAGGATCAGATTTTAAAGTTGACTATCAATTTAGCCCAGTATATTCCCTTCTACTTACAAGGAAGCAAGTAACAAGACAATTTCTGCTAGTGTTTACCTTGATTAGCATATAGATAAAAGAATAATCTTTTGTGTAACAGCTAGAGAAAGTCCGTGAATGGAACGCATCAAATTTTTTCACGCAAATATTTTAAACACCTTTACGGCATTTTAATCAAAACTGTTAATGCCATTTTGAGAAAATAAAAAAGCCGAACTTTTGTTCATATAAAGAGTAGTTTTAGTTGGGGCATTCTCTTGAAATTCTTCGAGTCGCATCTTAAATATAAAGTTTAGTATTTTACTGATTCGCTTTTGAGTCATGCTGCCCACGCGCGGAAACGTTTTTCTAAAAAATGCACCCCCCCACTCAAAGGATGTTTCCGGTGTAATCTCAGTATCGAATTTTTGGGTGGAATACAATACCTACACTGTATAGTACTTGGAGAGGGTATTTGTGTTTATGATTCCATTATAACTCCATGGCACGACAGCTCACGGGGAACCTTGGCCTACCGCCCGGCCGCTGCGTCCCCTATCTCGGTCCACTACAGACGTCATGGATGGGGTGCAGTATTGGAGGGTGATACGTGGTCAGCGCCTCGAGCCCCTCCCGGCCGGTTAATGCGGTCCTCATGGCCTGGAGCCGCTACTTCTCCATCAAGTAGCTCCTCAATTGGCCCCCCAGGGACCTTACGAGGCTGAGTGCACCCCGGGCCAGGTCTCCCAGCGGGGGAAAATCCCCACGACGGTACTGGGGATCGAACCCAGGCCTCCCGCTTGGTAAGCAGCTGTGCTACCACCGAGCTAAGGAGACGACCTGACGCCATTATACCCCGCCTTTAACTGCATGACCCTATCAGCGGTATTTCTCTTATTGGCAATGGTGTAGGTACTAGTGTACTGATAATCGTTGGGTTGCTATGTTTCTTTAATTCTATTCATTAAATAGCACATTATTATTATTATTCATGCTTTCAGACTCTAGGGAATAATCTTGCTTGAAACATATTTCCACCCCCAGAAGGGAATGGAAGCCGGGACCCCTCGCACAGCAGGCAGATGCTCTACCGTCTGAGCTGAGAGACCAACCAAGATGGTATTGTATTCCATCCAAAATGACACCGAGATTACACTGTATATACAAGTTTTGAATACCCCTTACCTAATAAAAATAGTTTTAGAAAAAGGTTCGTTTATATTTGTGTGTGTGTATGTGAGCAGCGTAATTCAAAGACGAAAAGTCGGCTAAATAACAAATCTTGGTATCTTTTAAGATCAGTAGATATCTTCCAAGATGTGACACGAAGATTTTCAGCAAAATCTCCCCAACCCCAGCTACCCTTTATATGTAACATATTTCGATTTTTTTTTCCAAAAATGTCTCTAATGATTTTGATTAAAATGTCATATGTTTAAAATATTTTTACGACAAACGAAAGGCATGTCTTGCATTTTCTGGGAATAACCTCTGAAGACCTCTTCATTCTGAATGACTTTTGTGTAACCGGCAAACCGTGAGAAACAGACAAAAGCTCGTTAAACGCACGATTTATATCATTTACTTTCTTTTTTTTTTTTTTTTGTACATTAACCGTTTCCAAGATATTCTTTGTTATTGGTTTTAACTTTAAACTAATTAAAACTTTTCTCAAACGGTAAGTCATCTTTATTTTAGTAGAATATCTCTTGTTTTGTTGCAAAGAGAGCCGTATTTCACATAGCGACCAGCTTTTAAAATATTTGACTATCGCTTTAGCCTAGTGTATTTCGATACAAGGAAACAAGTAATAAGACATTTCTGCTCATCTTTATCTCGATTAGTATAATGTAGATATAAGAATAAGCTTTTGTAAAATTATTTGGTTTGCAGAACAGGTGGAGAAAGTCGTGTGAATGGAGAAAATACGATTTTTTATCGTTTGGATTTAATTTTGTATTGCATATGCATTAGCTGGGACAGCGTCTTTTCTTTATCGTGTCAGTGGCTTATCACTTATCAGCATGAATTGAATGAATACCTCAAAGATGAGTGGAACAGAAAGGCTTATGTCACATGATAATTATCATTGATACATGGGGGCTTGGTCAAATAAAATTTATATAACCGAAATAATTGACCTGCGCATTAATAGGCAGTACCTAGCAATTAAAACTTATTTATATGGATGACTTCAACAATATTGAAAGCCGTTAGTTACCATAGGTACTTTTGAATTAATTAAGGGCAGTGGTTTACTCTTGGAAATTAATTCGTTACAGTTGTGTCTTTGATAGTTTACTGAACTTGTAAAATGTACTTCTCTACGATTAATATATATATATATATATATATATATATACATACATACCTGATGTGTTCCATTCACATGACTTTCTCTACATTTCTGCAAAAAATTATTGTTAAAAAGCTTATGATTCTATTTACTTCATGCTAAGTGAGAAAGAATTAGCAGAAATAGTTTTATTACTTGCTTGCATGTAAGGGAGTAACATAGGTTAAAGTGATTGGTTGCTATGTGACTGAAGCTCCTTTGTTTGTATGGACAGGAGTTGACAAATTCCCGTATGAGAAAATTATAAGTTTTTCAAAGCTGAAACCAATAACAAGGAATATCTCAAAAACGATCAACTCCACGAAAAAAATTGTTTATTACATAAACTGTTTATTTTAACGTCCTCTAAATGTTTTGTGTGGTAAGTTTTTGTCCATCTCTTACGGCTTAGCAGTTGTGCAAAATTCCGTAAAATTCAACCAGAATAAAGTAGGCTTCAGAGGCTATTCTCAGAAAATTCAAGACATGCATTTTATTTGTCAGGTAAATATCTTTAATACACGATATTTTAACCAAAATCGTTAGTCATATTTGAGAAAATAAAAAATTTCGAAAAAAGTTCCATGTAAAGAGTAGTTGAAAATCTTCGTGTCGCATCCTTGGAAGATACCAAACCTAAATACCAAGTTTGGTTTTTAACGGACTTTTGGTTTTTGAGCTATGCTCCCATAGACACAAACACACACGCGGATATTTTTACTTTTTCTTTGGTTTCAGGGAGCCTCCAAACATATATTTCTGGTGGAATCTCGGTATCGAATTTTTGGGTGCATTACAATACCTTATGTATACACATGTACATAGTACGTATAGAGAAAGTAAAAACAACTGATGTGTCCCATTTATTTACTTCATACTAATCGAGATAAACATTAGCAGAAATAGTCTTATTACTTGCTTCCTTGTAAGCAGAAGGGAATACAGTAGGTTAAAGCAGTAGTCAAAAATTTAAAATGCTATTCACTATGTGAAACAATTGAAATAGGGTTCTCTTTTGCAGTCCGCTTGAGAAAAGCTTTACGAAGTTTAAAATTAAAACAAATAATAAAGCATATCTCGGAAATTGTTAATTGTACAAAAAACAAACAAACAAAAACTGATGTGTTCCATTCACATGACTTTCTCTACATCTCTGTAACAAATGATTGTTAATAAGCTTATTCTTCTGTCCACTTCATGCTAATCGAGCTAAACATTAGCAGAAACGTTCTTATTACTTAGTTCCTTATAAGTCGAAGGAAAAATAAGGGAATACACTAGGCTAAACCGACAGTCATATGTTTTAAAATGGGTTGCTATGGGATTGAAATCTGTTTCTTTGCGTAATCAGGAGTTGAGAAGTTCCTATATGAGAAGAGTTTTAAGTATTTTAAAACTGAAACCAATAACAAGGAAAATTTCGAAAACGGTCAACTCCTCGAAAAAAAAAATGTAGGTATATGACATAAATTGCGTGTTTTAAGGAGCTCTACATTTGTTGTGAATTAAGTTTTTGTCTATCTCTTATGGTTTACTAGTTATGTAAAATTTAAAAACATTCATCCAGAATAAAGAAGTCTTTAGATGCTTTTCCCAGAAAATTTAAGATATAGGTACATTTTATTTGTCATGTAAATATCTTAAATATAAGAGATTTTAATTAAAATCGTTAGATCCATTTTTGAACAAATCAAAACTTCCGAAATTGTGGGGAGGGGGTATTTTCTTGAAAATATTTGCGTCGCATCCTTGAAAGATACTGAACTTAAATACCAAGTTTGGTATTTAGCGTACTTTTCGTTTTTGAGCTATGCTGCCCACAGGCACACACACACCGACCTCTTTATGAAAAATTTTTTTTTGGATCGACATCAAAATTTTGGGTTGAATGTAATACCTTCTCTATCCACTATGTACATTGTACCTATAGGCTAGAGAAAGTAATATGCCACAGCCGAAAAGAAGTGTAATTCAACTACGCAGTTTCCCTAGAAACCTTAATTCTCATTCAGTGAGTGAACCTTTCTCACCTCACTTGGTAAATTTGTAGAACAAAATTCTGAGTAATAAAAGAGGTAACATCATCAGAAAAAGATGAATATTCTAAATCACTTTGTTAGAATAAATTGAATGCTACAATATGAAAGTTACACATGTTTTGTTAATTTATTTATTATTTCAATCTAAGTATTTATTATATTAGGTCTTTCAAAAGCAATTTCAAACTTAAAACCGTTGCAAATACATTTATTATATAATTTTATTATATTTATAATATTTGAGTTAGGGGGAAAAAAACAACAAAAGAAGATACATCCTGGCAAACAATGGGGTTATATAAAACATTGGGGAGATGACCTCAGTTCCCTTGTTCAGCGTACAGCATTCTTTCAGCGACACTATATACAGAATTTTGCAGATGATGTCTTGGAATATTGGCAGTTTCTTGTGAGATAGCATCTTTCAGTTGTTGTCGGGTTGATGGATGCGATAGATGTTCTTTAACATAACCTCACAACCAAAAGTCGGCCGGATTAAGATCTGGAGATCGGGGCAGTCACTATGTTGGAACTTGGTTCTAAATGTTCTCAGAACTTGAGAAAAACTCCTCTTGCTTTAATAATAGCATTGAATCAGCTGTATTCTATCATTTAGTGATAGAACCATGAATTATAACCTACAAATTCTTATAGCACTACAAATAAAATTACTAATGTGTTATTTAACAAAACTGTACCCATGGTAACAATGTACTACAGAAAAAGAAAAGAAAACCAAACCCCATTGCTTGCCCAGTGTGTCACTTCCTTTGTTTTATCGTATCTCAAATAGTATAACATTAATAGTAGTTTAAAGTTTGAAGTGACTTTTGAAAGGCATCATAAATGAGTTGTTAGTTCGAGGACCATTCAGAAAGTAACGAACGACTTGGTATAACTAATTAATAACAAAGGTTACCAACACAAAACTTTAGTTACAAAGTTACACTACCTAACAGTACCTATTATTTTCTCTACACGTACTATGTACATAGTGTATAGAGAAGGTATTGTAATGCACGCAAAAATTCGATACCGAGATTTCACCGGAAATATATGTTTTGGGTTCCCCGAATCCAAAAAAAGGATTTTTAGAAACAGGTCCGTGTGTGTGTGTGTGTGTGTGTGTGTGTGTGTGTGTGTGTGTGTGTGTGTGGACAGCAGAGCTCAAAAACGAAAAGACCGTTGAATACCAAACTTGGTATTTAAGTTTAGTATCTTCCAAGGATGCGACACGAAGATTTTCAAAAAATTTCCCCCACCCCAACTACACTTTACATGGAACCTTTTCGTAAATTTTGATTTTCTAAAAAAATGGCTCTAACGATTTTGATTAAAATATCGTATAATAAATTAAAATATCCTTAGATATTTACCCGACAAATAAAAAGTATATCTTGAATTTTCTGTGAATAGCCTCTGAAGACTACTTTATTCTGGGTGAATTTTACGGAATTTTGCATAACTGGTAAACCGTAAGAGATGGACAAAAACTTAGCACACAAAAAATGTAGAGCACATTAAAATACACAATTTATGCTATATACATTTTTTTTTCGTGGAGATGATAGCTTTTTTTAGGTATTCCTTGCTTTTAGTTTCAGCTTTGAAAAAGATATTTATCTCATACAGGAATTGGTCAACTCCTGTCCACAGAAACAAAGGAACTTCAGTCACATAGCAACCAGCTTTTGACTATCACTTTAACCTATGCTACTCGCTTACTTCGCTTCTTCTTGCAAGGAAGCAAGCAATAAGACTATTTGTGCTAATTTTTTCTCAATTAGTATGAACTAAATAGAAGCATTAGCTTTTTAACAATAATTTGTTACAGAGGGGTAGAGAAAATCATGTGAAAGTAACACATCAAAGTTTTACTTTCTCTATACGTACTTTGTACATAGTGTATAGAGAAGGCACTGTAATGCACCCAAAAATTTGATACCGAGATTTCACCAGAAATACATGTTTTGAGACCTGAATAAAAAAAAAGCAGTTTTAGAAAAATGTCCGTGTGTGTGTCTGTCTGTCTGTGAGTGTCTGCGTGTGTATGTGTGTGTGTATCTGTGGGCAGCATAGCTCAAAAACGAAAAGTCCGTTAAAAACCAAACTTGGTATTTAGGTTTGGTATCTTCTAAGGAAGATTTTCAAGAAAATCCCCCAGCCCCAACTACTCTTTACATGAAATTTTTTCGAAAATTTTGATTTTCTAAAAAATGGCTCTAACGATTTTGATTAAAATATCGTATATTAAAGATATTTACCTGACAAATGAAATGTATATCTTGAATTTTCTGGGAATGAACGCTGAAGACCTCTTTATTCTGGATGAATTTTACGGAATTTTGCATAACTACTAAATCGTAAGAGATGGATAAAAACTTAACACACAAAAAATGTAGAGCACGCTAAAACACATAATTTATGCTATATACATTTTTTTCGTGGAGTTGACCGTTTTTAGATATTCCTTGTTTTTGGTTTCAGCTTTGAAAAACTTATACTTTTCTCATATAGGAATTTGCCAACTCGTGTCCATACAAACAAACGAACTTCAGTCACATAGCAACCGGCTTTTAGCTTTCACTTTAACCTATGGTACTCCCTTATTTCACTTTTACTTACAATAAAGCAAGAAATAAGACTATTTCTGCTAGTTTTTCTCGATTAGCATGAAATAAAAGAATAAGTTTTTTAACAATAATTTGTTACAGAGATATAGAGAAAATCATGTGAATGGAACACATCAGATTTTTACTTTCTTTACACGTACTATGTACATAGTGTATAGAGAAGATATTGTATTGTACCCAAAAATTCGATACTGGGATTCACCGGAAATACATGTTTTGGGTCCCCCTGAATCTAAAAAAAACCATTTTTGGAAAAAGGTCCGTGTGTGTGTGTTTGTGTGTCTGTGGACATAATAGCTCAAAAACGAAAAGACCGTTGAATACCAAACTTGGTATTTAAATTTGGTATCTTCCAAGGATGCGACACGAAGATTTTCAAGAAAACCCCCCCACCCCCAATTACTCTTTACATGGAGCTTTTTTCGAAAATTTTGATTTTCTTCAAAATGGCTCTAACGACTTTAATTAAAATAACGTATATTAAATATATTTACCAGACAAATAAAATGTATATCTTGAATTTTCAGGGAATAGCCTCTGAAGACTACTTTATTCTGAATGAATTTTACGGAATTTTGCATAACTGCTAAACCGTAAGAGATGGACAAAAACGTACAACAACAAAAAAAAAAAAAAAAAAAAATGCAGAGCACATTAAAAACACAATTTATATTATATACATTTATTTCGTGGAGTTGATCGTTTTTGACATATTCCTTGTTTTTGGTTTCGGCTATGAAAAACTTACACTTTTCTCATACAGGAATTTATCAACCCCTGTTTATACAAAGGAGCTTCAGTCACATAGCAACCATCTTTGGTCTGTCACTTTAACCTATGGTACTGCCTTATTTCGTTTCTACTTACAACGAAGCAAGTAATAGACCGTTTCTGCTAACCTTTTCTCGATTAGCATGAAGTAAAGAGAAGTATAAGCTTTTTAAGAATAATTTGTTGCAGAGACGTAGAGAAAGTCATGTGAATGGAACGCATCCGATTTTTCTTAATTCTTTTATCAACATTAGCTTTCAACTCCTCCATAACGACTGATGAACTTCCACTCCGGTCTTTATCGTACACATTGGTTCTTCCTTGATTACTCGTAAATTATGCGCCATTTCCTCGTTGAGGACTTGCGTTATTTGCCCATAAAATTCGATTGGGCGAACATTTTGTGCATTAAAAAAAAGCGAATAAATTCTTTTGCGGTAGAAAAAGTATAACATTGACATTTAAAAACTGGTACCACGTGACAATAAATGTCTTGACAGAATGGATTATGTACGTTACTGCAACTTTGTAAACAAAGTTTTGTGGTGATCTCTTTATTTATTATTTAGTTATGTCAAATCATTCGCTACTTTCTGTATTGCCCTCGTGCATGTTCTCTAAAACAGCTGCTTGTTGACCTGTCAAATGGCGTAAAATTGCAAAACCAGGATCGGCGATCAACTGGTGAAGAAGGACATTAAATGTAGTGATGAACGGGAATATTCGCGGATCACATTAGTCAACCCAGTGTTCACAAACTACAACGGATTAAAATAGTTTTTCTTTTTTTTCTGAGTATCTGTCTCATATACCGAGCGAGGTGGCACTAGGTTAACGTGTATGACTAGCATTTAGGAGAGCCTCGATTCAGTTCCCGGCTATCAGCAACCCGTTAGTTTTTCGTGGTTTACCCAGTTCGGTAGGGCAAATGCTGAGGTGGTTACTCTTCTACCACGACTTTCCTGTGCCTCATTTTCTGCATCCATGTCTTTTTCTCATCTGTTTCAAGGTTGTGGGACCGGTCGTCGGTTGTAGGAGGCTGCGGTTGGGTAGGGGAAGTTCGATTTGGAAAGCTTACTTCCTTTATACCGTGAAGACTTAAGTCGTAGTCCGCTTCCGAGTTAGCCCCACTAGGGGGACCTCCACGGGTAGGGGATCTAGATTAGGGACGGGACTGAAAACGTTAGGGACCCCGTTCATGCTTGCACCCGTCAACACCCGGATCTGGTCACTATTGGGTCTCTTCTTTCATCCGTTCCTCCTGGGGTAGAAGCATAAGGCCTGTAGCCTACATACTGTGCTCTGTCCCGGTACAGCCCCCGTTCGTCCGTACTTTACCTATTACCTTCCACATATTATACCACTTATGCATGTAAGTGGAAATACTGACCTAAAAAGGAAATCAATAATTGCCACTTGTTGGTCAACCTCTTAGACGTGATAACTCATACACTTCCCTCAATTATGTACATTGCACATAAGTAGATAATTATTATTACTTTTTTTAAAAAGCCTTATGTGTTTCATTCACATGACTTTCCCTACATTTCTGTAACAACTTATGGTTAAATAGCTTGTTTCTATCTGCTTCATGAAAAAATAGTCTTATTATTTGCTTCCATGAAGTAGAAGCGAAATAAGGGAGTAATATAGGTTAAAGTATTAGTCAAAAGCTGGTTGCTATGTGACTGGAGTTCCTTTGTTTGTATGGACAGGAGTTGACAAATTCCCGTATGAAAAAAGTATAAGTTTTTCAAAGCTGAAACTAAAAACCAGAAATATCTTAAAAACGATGAACTCAACGAAAAAAAATGTATATAACATAAATTGTGTGTTTTAATTTGCTCTACATTTTCTGTGTAGTAAGTTTTTGTCCATCTGTTACGGTTTAGCAGTTATGCAAAATTCCGTAAAATACATCCAGAATAAAGTAGTCTTCAAGGATATTCCCAGAAAATTCAAGATAAACATTTTATTTGTCAGGTAAATATCTTTAATGTACGATATTTTAATCAAAATCGTACAGCAATTTTTAAGAAAATAAAAATTTTCGAAAAAAGTCCCGTGTAAAGGGTAGTTTGGAGCGGGAGCATATTTCTCAAAATCTTCGTGTCGCATCCCTGGAAGATACTAAACTTAAATACCAAGTTTGATATTTTTCCGACTTTTCGTTGAGTTATCGTGTTCACAGACACACACGCGGGCCTTTTTCTGAAAATGCTTTTTTTTGGTTACAGGAAACCCTAAAACATATTTCCGGTGAAATATCGGTATAGAATTTTTGGGTGGAGTGCAATACCTTCTCTATACAGTATGTACATAGTACGTGTAGACAAAGTAAAAAGCTGATGTGTTTCATTCTATATCTCTGTAACAAATTATTGTTAATAAGCTTATTATGCTATTCTCTTCATGCTAATCGAGATAAACATAAGCAGAGACGGTCTTATTACTTAGACCCTTGTGAGGGAATAAACTAGCCTAAACCGACAGTCAAATGTTTTAAAATGTGGTTGCTATGGGATTAAAATCCGTTTCTTTGCGTGGCCAGGAGTTGGCAAGTTCCTGTATGAGAAAAGAGTATTTTAAAACTGAAAGCAATAACAAGGAATATCTCGAAAACGGTCAACTCTACAACAAAAATCTGATGTGTTCCATTCACATGACTTTCTCTACATCTCTGCAACAAATTATTGTTAAAAAGCGTATGCTTCTACTTGCTTCATGCTAATCGAGAAACAATTAGTAGAAATAGTCTTATTACTTGCTTCCTTGTAAGTAGAAGGGAAATAAGGGAGTAGTCCCATAGGTTAAAGAGATGGTCAAAAGCTGGTTGCTATGTCACTGAAGTTCCTTTGTTTGTATGGACAGGGATTGTTAAATTCCTGTATGTGAAAAGTATGTTTTTGAAAGCTGAAACCAAAAACAAGGTATATGTAAAAAACAATCAACTCCACCAAAAAAAAAAAAAAAATGCATATAACATAAATTGTGTGTTTTAAAGTGCGCTGGATTTGTTGTGTGGTAAGTTTTTGTCCGTCTCTTACGGTTTAGTAGTTAATGCAAAATTCCGTAAAATTGACCCAGAATAAAGTAGTCTTCAGAGACTATTCCCAGAAAATTCAAAATATACATTTTATTTGTCAGGCAAATATCTTGGTATACAAAATTTTAATCAAAATCGTTAGAGCCATTTTTGAGAAAATCAAAATTTTCGAAAAAAGTTCCATGTAAAGGGTAGTTTGGGGTAGGGGGATTTTTCTCAAAATCGTCGTGTCGCATCCCTGGAAGATATTAAACTTAAATACCAAGTTTGGTATTTTACCGACTTTTCGTTTTTAGTTATCGTGTTCACAGACACACGGACACACTGACACACGGACACACACGGACCTTTTTCTGAAAATACTTTTTTGGATACAGGGGACCCTAAAACATATATTTCCTGTGAAATCTCGGTATCTAATTTGTGGGTGGAGTGCAATATCTTCTCTATACACTACGTACATAGTACGTGTAGAGAAAGTAAAAATGAGAAGATCTATATTTTTGTGCAGTAAGTGTTTTTGTGTGTCTTACGGCTTAGTAGTTATTCAAAATTCAGCAACAGTTCTTCAAAAGCTATTCCTAGAAAGTTCAAAATATACATTTGATTTGCGATGTAAATACCAATAATATAGAGTATTTTAATCAAAATTGTTAGACCCATTTTTGAGAAAAAAAATGTTCAAACATTTTTCCATGTAAAGGGTAGTTTGGGGCGAGGGGTGGATTTTCTTGAGTTTGGTATTTAACGGTATTTTAGTTTTTGAGCTATACTGTCTACAGGCACACACACGTAGACACAAACGGACGTTTTTCTAAAAATGTTTTATTGGACTCATGGACCTCAAAACATATTTCCGGTGAAACCTCAGTATCGAATTTTTGGGTGGAACACAATATTTCCTCTATACACTATGTACAGAGCACGTGTAGAGAAAGTAAAAAGATGTCCCAAACTTAGTTTCATACGTATTACATTTTCAAATCCAAATATTCATGCGAGAGAAGTTTGTTATATATCATAAGTTTCGTTTTTGAGTTATGCTGTTCACAGATACAGAAAGTTCACACACGGACGTTTTTTCTAAAAATTCCTTATTAGATTCGGAGGGTTAATCAAACATTTATTTTCGGTGAAATCTCGGTATCGAATTTAAGACGAATGCATTAATTTCTCTATCTGATATGTACAGTGTTTCAGTATGAAAGCTGACCTTTCACACGGAATTTTGCGTCTAGGCAGCAGGATACGTTTCAGCCAGTCATGACAGCACTCTTTCTTCACTTCTTAAATCGTATACCTGTACGATAAGATAAGAGCTTTATTCATCTTCAGACCGTTTACAGGCACTTGATTTCGTCTACATTTCTAGTATAATACATAAACAAGTCAGTGTGGTAAAAATACAATAGTACTACCTGTCTGACGAAAGAATGCAGACGGCAGGTAGAGGAAGCTCCCTCTCGCTCTGCCGCTATATCTCCTGTCTAAGCATAACCATGGCATACTAGCGACCTCGCCTGAAAACTGCACTCTTTCTTCAGACATACGTGCATTTATAATACAAATATATAAGATATATAGTGTACTGCATTATTAAACTGAATACAGAGTCGTCTTTTAACCATATATATATGCGGCCCAGGTTCGACCCCAAAAGACCGCATGTGAGATTTGTGATGGACAAAGCGGCGCAGGGGCGGGTTCTCCGGTTTCCCTCGCCGGTGCCATAGTATTAAAAGCGGGTATTAATCACTATAAAACTGTAACTGCTGCGTTTTAGAAGGCCTAGAATATGGTAATCGATTGGTTGTTTTGTATGGCGTCCCATACTGCACATTGCTCTGATAAAACGTGAACACGTATACTCCTGGTACTGTCATGATTTGCGTTCGCTGAAAATGTCCTTTGCATGATTCTATTGGTGATAGCCCTAATGCACTTCTAAGTGCCTTCTTTTGCCATTTAAAACTACTTTCGCTCCTACGAACCCCAGAAAAAGAATGCCATATGTTAAACATGAATGAAAAAATCTGACGTGTTACATTCACATGACTTTCTCTATAATAAATTATTTTTAAAAAGCTAATGCTTCTATTTACTTCATGCTAATCGAGAAAAAATTAGCATAAATAGATTTATTACTTGCTTCCTTGTAAGTAGAAGCGAAATGAGGGAGTACCATAGGTTAAAGTGATGGTCAAAAGCTGGTTGCTATGTGACTGAAGTTCCTTTGTTTGTATGGACACGAGTTCACAAAGTCCTGTATGAGAAAAGTATGTTTTTTATAGCTGAAACCAAAAACAAGGAATATCTCAAAAACAATCACCTCCACGAAAAAAATGTATATAACATAAATTGTGTGTTTTAAAGTGCTCTACATTTGTTGTCTGGTAAGGTTTTGTCCATCTCTTACGGTTTAGCAGTTATGCAAAATTCCGTAAAATTGACCCAGAATAAAGTAGACTTCAGAGGCTATTCCCAGAAAATTCAAAATATACATTTTATTTGTCAGGTAAATATCTTTAATATACGATATTTTAATCAAAATCGTTAGTCATTTTTTAGAAAATCAAAATTTTCGATAAAAGTTCTGTGTAAAGGGTAGTTTGGGGTGAGGGGATTTTTCTCAAAATCTTCGTGTCGCATCCCTGGGAGATACTAAACCTAAATACAAAGTTTGGTATTTTACCAAATTTTCGTTTTCGGGTTATCGTGTTCACAGACATCTTTTCTGAAAATACTTTTTTTTGGATACAGGGGACCCTAAAACATATATTTCCGGTGAAATCTCGGTATCGAATTTTTTGGTGGAGTGCAATACCTTCTCCATACACTATGTACATAGTACGTATAGAGAAAGTAAAAAATGCACAATACGAATGTATGAGCCAATCCTCACTTGTATTGTTTCCAAGTTTATACAATAAAATGGTACCCACACCAGCCCCAGTTTAACTATATCTCTATCCTTGTCAGAAGTTAGTGGTGTTGTATCATTCCTATATAGTACTGCTTTACACAGAATATGTGGATCACTTAAATAAGTAATTTGAGATAGGATACTTATGGTCTGTGTATTGAAATATCGAAGTAACGGTTATACTTTTCTGAAGTGCCAGGACGCCACCTATCGCGGCACTTCGTCTGGAATGAAAAAAAAAACAAATAATAATAAAAAACATCTACTCTATGACAGGATTCGAACCCATGACCTTTGGGATATCTGCTTCCCGCGTTATGCATTAAGGCACCAGAGCAGCTGAAAAAACACTTCCAGAGTAGACTACATAACTCAGGAACATAGTGAATGCTCAGTGTCGCACTGTCAAATGATTAGTTCGAGATTTTACAGATATTTGCGACATTAAATCTTGAGAACGCTAAATCGACATTTCTATACTCGGGCAGCAGTTTTAAAGACATTTTTTCAACCTGCTTTGCTTTAACACCGACTTATAAGCACCTGATGCCCACACGTTTAACACTATATAGCTGCGTTATGTTTATCCGGGGACCATGCATCGCCAATCTCAAATTACTTATATCAGTCACGTGCACATTCTCGCAAATTATTTCGGTGTAGTTCATTAACACCCTGTGTACCTAATATCTGTGTGTATGTATTCTAAATAGGAATGGAACCTAACACCGAGCCTTGTGATTTAACAGACAGAAATTTAGATATTTTATTAATAATGAGTACTGCTTGATATCTAATAATAAAGTATGTACTGGCCAGACATGTTATACTGTTTTATGATCTATGTTGTTTTAGTTTTAGTATTAATTTTTTTTATGATACAGAGTCGAATGCTTTTTTAGATCTATCATTGTGCCTCTAAGCATTTGTTTATTTCAAAGCATTTATGCATATAGCTGACTATTTGTTTTCGACTCCTGTAAATAAAATATAAGAATATTAAGTCATTGCTAGTGGTAAATACTAGAACTGTTGTCCTTAGCAACTAAACAAACATTGTATAGGGTAAACATATTTAGGTTGTCACAATTTTGCTGGGATACTGTCACATGAATTGAACGCGTCTGATTTTTGTTTTACTTTAATAGCGTTCTAAATCTCATGGCCAATCAACAAAAGTATTTTAAGATTATTAACGGAAACACAGAGATACAACCTACCTATATTTGAAACAACCCAGCTTGTTGTTTCCTCTCCCGCTTTTTTGCTGGTACTGCTTTGAGGAAGCAAGCTTGTGTATTGAAATTCAAGCTTTTGCCCCCAAAAAAGCTCCTTGCTCGATGACAAACTCAAGATTATCTTATGTCACAATGCCTCGCCGCTTGGGTAGTGTGGTGGAAGCGTGGCTGCCGCGCATTCAATAGATCGCGAGTTCGAATCTCGCTTAGGTAGATTTACCCGGTTAAGGTTTTTTTTGGGTTTTCCCTTATCCTGAGAAGACTAATGTCGAGTAACTTTAAGCTCCATGGACCCCGAAATCATTATTTTATAAATTAATTCATCGTCCGACATGACTAACTAGGTTAAAGCTTTAAAAAAAATCCCACACTTTGTGCAACATGTGTTGCAGGTATACGTTTCTGAGCTTTGGGAGTTGTCCGATTGAGCCCTAAGCCCTCGGATACACAGTATTTTGATTCTTGGAACTGTAATATTTTCTCTATACGTACTATGTACATAGTGTATAGAGAAGGTATTGCACTCTACCAAAAAATTCGATACCGAGATTTCACCGGAAATATGTTTTAGGGTCCCCTGTATCCAAAAAAAAGTATTTTCAGAAAAAGGTCCGTGTGTGTGTGTCCGAGAACACGATAACTCAAAAACGAAAAGTCGGTAAAATACCAAACTTGGTATTTAAGTTTAGTATCTTCCAGGAATGCGACACGAAGATTTTGAGAAAAATCCCCCAACCCAAAACTACCCTTTACATGGAACTTTTTTCGAAAATTTTGATTTTCTAAAATATGGCTCTAACGATTTTGATTAAAATATAATATATTAAAGATATTTACCTGACGAATAAAATGTATATTTTGAATTTTCTGGGAATAGCCTCTGAAGACTACTTTATTATGGATGAATTTTGCATAACTAATAAACCGTAGGAGATGGACAAAAACTTAACACACAAAAAATGTAGATCACGTTAAAACACAACATTTGTGTTATATACATTTTTTTTCTGGAGTTGGTCGTTTTTGAGATATTCCTTTTTCTTGGTTTCAGCTTTGAAAAACTTATACTTTTCTCATACAGGAATTTGTCAACTTCTGTCCATGCAAACAAAGGAACTTCAGTCACATAGCAACCAGCTTTTGGCTTTCACTTGAACCTATTGTACTCCCTTGTTTCGCTTCTACTTACAATAAAGCAAGAAATAAAACTATTTCTGCTAATTTTTCTCGATTAGCATGAAATAAATAAAAGATAAGCTTATTAACAATACTTTTTTACAGAGATATAGAGAAAGTCATGTGAGCACATCAGATTTTTTGAGTTTTGTATAGGCGTCTTGTGTATTGCCATAAACGTATTCAGAAAGGAAAGGAATAGTTGAATGAGCTGCTCACAAAACATTTCTTGCTAATCAATACTAAGTCAATATCTTGTATGTAGCATATAAGGAAGCAGAAGCATAAGTCACTCATGCTTTTACTCCTCCGCTCTGTAGGTGCGCAATGAATTACAAGGAAGTTCGCACTCACAAAGGTGTCTGCTTGTATTCCTGGAGCAAAAGCACTGTGTCGACTTGGCCATACTTGGTAAGGTTCTGTCAGTCACTTTCATTTAAAACTGTGTGCGTAATAATGCTTGTAGTTTATTCTTTCTGCAGTATATTTGTTTTCCTTGTTTATTGACAACATATTTTAAATTTAAAAGAAGATGTGTTAATTTATTGGAATATACTAGTTTGAATGACCTCATTTCTGAAGAAATCGGCAACACTGTATGCTAGGCTCCTGTCTACTTTAGGATAAGGCACATAAAAGTTTCTACATGAACAATATCCTCAATAATAAACCGTTTCCAAACACTTTCATGATAACGTTAGATTTTGCAGATGCTAAATGAAGTCACATCGAAGCCAAAATGCCCTTTCACTTTCTCTACCTAGCGCACAGCAATAGGTGGGGAAGGTATTGCATTCCAACAAAAATAGATTCCGAGATTTCACTGGAAATAAACTTTTAAGTCCCGTGTATCCAAAAGAAAAGCGGTTTTAGAAAAAGCAGCGTGTATTTTTTTATGGTGTTTAACGCCCGCTTTTACTACAAATGGCACCGCAGGCAATAACGCTGATGATACATGGAAAGAAGTTGCAGCACCGGGGGAATCCAATGGCGGGAGAACCCGGAGAAAACCCGCCCCTGCGCCAACATACGGTCACTTGGGATCAAACCCAGGCCGCCTAGGTGAGAGGCGAGTCCGTGTGTCTGTAAACAACATAACTCAAAAACCAAAAATTGGTTAATACTAAACTGAATACGAATATTTTACTATCTTCAAAGAAAATTTCTCCGCCCCAAACTAAACTACCCTTTACATGGTACACTTTTCATAAATGTTATTTTCTCAAAACTTGTTCTACGGCTTTGATTACTATAGCAGCATACGTTTAAGATATTTTTATGACAAGTGAGAATAGTATCTGAAGTCCTATGCATTATGGATAATTTTTGCATAAGTGGTAAACTGCAAGAGTTCAAAAACTTACTACAGGCAAAAAAAAAAAAAAAAAAAAAAAAAAAAAAAAAGAAATATGTAAATCCCGTTAAATTCCACAAACTATGCAATTTTTTGTGAAGGTAAACATTTCCGAGTTATTTCTATTTAGACCTTGATATATATCTTGTTTTATTTCTTTGGTAAATTGTGTGTTTTAATGAGATTTACATTTGTTGTGTAGCAAGTTTTGGTCTATATCTTATGGTTTACGAGTTATACAAACTTCGTCTTCTGATGCTATTCCCAGAAAATGCAACATATACACTTCGTTTGCCATGAAAATATCTTAGTAAAAATTATAACTTGCGAACAATGTTCCATGTAAAGGATAATTAGCCTTCTTGAAAGTCTTTGTGTCGCATTCTTGGAAGATACTCAAGTTAAATACTTTTCGCAAAAGGAGAGAAGATCCCTGAAAGAATGTATTCTGTAAAGAATTTGACAAGAGCAGTGAATGTGTGTCCATACAGTTAGCTCGGCTTATCATGTCAACAATACCCCCTCTGCGCCTCATTCCCCCGGGACACACACACACACACACGGACATGTTTCTGTTTTATTCAAAACATATAATTCCGGTGAAAAATCGGTATCGATTTTTACTTTCTCTATACGTACTATATACATAGTGTATAGAGAAGGTATTGTATTGCACCCAAAAATTCCATGTCGAGAAAACACCGGAAATACATGTTTTGGGTTCCTCTGAATAAAAAAAAAAGCATTTTTGGAAAAATGTCCCTGTGTGTGCATGTGCGTGTGCGTGTGTCTGTGGACAGCATAGCTCAAAAACGAAAGGACCGTCAAATACCAAACTCGGTATTTAAGTCTGCTATCTTCCAAGGATGCGACATGAAGGTTTTCAATAAAATCCCCCTACCCCAAACTACCCTTATATGGAAAAAATGTCCAGAATTTTGATTTTCCCAAAAGGACTCTAACGATTTTGATTAAAATCGCTTTTATCTAAGATATTTACATGCCAAATAAAATCTACATCTTGAATTTTCTGGAAATAACCTCTAAAGACCTGTTTATTTTGGATGATTTTTCATTGAATTTTGCATATCTGGTAAGCTGCTACACAAACATGCAGAGCACGCTATAATACACAATTTATGTTATATGCACTTTTTTCATGGAGCTGGCCTTTTTCGAGATATTCCTTGTTACTGATTTCAGTTTTAAAATACGGGAACTTGTCAACTCCTGGCTACGCAAAGAAATGCGACCACCTTTTAAAACATTTCACTGTAGGTTTAGCCAAACGAATTCCCTTATATCCCTTCTACTCATAAAGGAACTAAGCAATCAGACCATTTCTGATAATGTTTTAGCTTATATAGATAGAAGAATAAGCTTATTAACAATATTTTGTTACAGAGATGTAGAGAAAGTCATGTGAATGGTCCACATCAGCTTTTTTGGTTATAATACAATACCTTCTCTGTCCAATATGCACATTGTATATACATACGCGCTAGAGAAAGTAAAAATGAAAGAACTAGCCCAGAGCTTGATAGCAGCATACGCCTATGGTTATACATATGCTGCCCTCATTTTGTCCTCTATAAAGAGATATAGTGGGCAAAAATACAGAAAGATGGCTTTCATCATTTACGTAAAAACGTATAGAGAGAGAGAAAAAATCTGATGTGTACCATTCACATGACATTCTCCATATCCCTGCAACAAATAATTCTTAAAAAGCTTATACTTCTATTTACTTTATGCTAATCAGAAAAAAATAGTAGAAATAGTCTAATTACTCGCTTCCTTGTAAGTAGAAGCGAAATAAGGGACAACTGTAGGTTAAAGTGATAGTCAAAAGCTGGTTGCTATGTCAATGAAGTTCCTTTGTCTATATGGATAGGAGTTGACAAGTTAAAATATGAGAAAGGTATACGTTTTTCATAGCAGAAACCAAAAATAAGGAATGTCACAAAAACGACGAACTCCACGAAAAAAATGTATATAACATAAATTGTGTGTTTTAATGTGTTCTACATTTTTTGTGTAGTAAGTTTTTGTCCATCTCTTACGGTTTAGCAGTTATTCAAAATTTAGTAAAATTCATCCAGAATAAACTACTCTTCAGAGGCTATTCCCAGAAAATTCAAAATATACATTTTATTTGTCAGGTAAATATATTTGATATACAAAAGTTTAATCAAAATCGTTAGAGCCATTTTTGAAAAAATCAAAATTTTCGAAAAAAGTTCCATGTAAAGGGTAGTTGGGGGTGGGGGGATTTTTCTCAAAATCTTCGTGTCGCATCCCTGGAAGATACTAAACTTAAATACCAAGTTTGGTATTTTACCTACTTTTCGTTTTTGAGTTATCGTGTTCACAGACACACTGTAATACTTTCTCCATACGCACTATGTACATAGTGTATAGAGAAAGTATTGCACTCCACCAAAAATTCGATACCAAGATTTCACCGGAAATATATGTTTTAGGGTCCCCAATATCCAAAAAAAGCATTTTCACAAAAAGGTCCGTGTGTGTGTGTGTGTGTGTGTGTGTGTGTGTGTGTGTGTGTGTGTGTGTGTGTGTGTGTGTGTCTGTGAACACGATAACTCAAAAACGAAAAGTCGGTAAAATACCAAACTTGTTATTTAAGTTTAGTATCTTCCAGGGATGCGACAAGAAGATTTTGAGAAAAAATCCCCCCACCCCCAACTACCCTTTACATGGAACTTTTTTCGAAAATTTTGATTTTCTAAAAAATGGCTCTAACGATTTTGATTAAACTTTCGGATATTAAACATATTTACCTGACAAATAAAATGTATATCTTGAATTTTCTGGGAATAGCCTCTGAACAGTAGTTTATTCTGGATGAATTTTACTAAATTTTGAATAACTGCTAAACCGTAAGAGATGGACAAAAACTCACTACACAAAAAATGTAGAACACATTAAAACACACAATTTATGTTATATACATTTTTTTCGTGGAGTTCGTCGTTTTTGTGACATTCCTTATTTTTGGTTTCTGCTATGCAAAAAGGTATACTTTTCTCATACAGGAACTTGTCAACTCCTATCCATATAAACAAAGGAACTTCATTGACATAGCAACCAGCTTTTGACTATCACTTTAACCTACGGTTGTCCCTTATTTCGCTTCTACTTACAAGGAAGCGAGTAATAAGACTATTTCTACTAATTTTTTCTGATTAGCATAAAGTAAATAGAAGTATAAGCTTTTTAAGAATTATTTGTTGCAGGGATATGGAGAAAATCATGTGAATGGTGCATATCAGATTTTTTTTTACTTTCTCTACACGTATTATGTACATAGTGTATAGAGAAGGCATTGTACTACACCCAAAAGTTTGATACCGAGATTTCACATGTTTTGAGACCCCTGAATAAAAAAACATTTTTAGAAAAGGTCGTGTGGATAGCACGCCTAGCTCAAAAACGAAAAGACCGTTAAATACCAAAGAATTTTTATTAAAATACCATATGTTTAAGATATTTTATGGCAAGCGAAATTTATCTCTTGAATTTTCTGGGAATAGCCTCTTAAGACCTTTTCATTCCGGATTACTTTTGTATAATTGGCAAACCGTGTGAGATATATAAAAATTTACTTCACAAAAATGTAGATAGGTATAATTAAAATACACAAGTTATGTTATATACTTTTTTATTGTAAAATTAGCCGTTTTCGAGATATTCCGGATTATTGGTTTCAATTTTAGCCACTTAAACGTTTCTCAAACAGGAAGACACTTTCTTCTTGTTTGTTTATTCCTGGCAACAAAGAAATTGGAATTTCAACTGTTTCTCATTGCGACCGGCTTTTAAAGGATTAGACAATCGCCTTAGTCCGTGAATTTTCTTATTTCCCTTCTACTTAAAGGAAGCTAATAATAAGGCTAATTCTGCTTATGTTTATATTGATTAGCATTTTGTAGATCACAGATTAATGTTTTGAATAAAAGGTTTGTTTCCGAGCAGCAAAAGGACATCATGTGAATGGAACACATTAGACTTTTTCCCCTCTGACAAGTAATAAGGACAATTTTTGTTAATGTATGTTTATCTCGATTATCATGAAGTAGATAGAAGAATAAGCTATTTAAACAATAATTTGTTACACAGGTGTAACACATCAGATTTTGTTTCTTTCATTCTTTACATGGATGCTCACTTTTTGCACAAGTCGGATGGTTTTTTAAATGCAAGTAAAACTATTAGGGATTTATTCTTGTATATTGTCTAATTCACAACTATGAAAATGTATTATCCCTACTGTAAAAATTTTCGTTTAGCGCTTCAAAATGTAATAAATATTATTAGTAACAAACTAGTATTATTTATTTTACTCCATTTTTAAATAGTTTTCTTCCAAATGTTTTCTAAATCAAAGCCTACATTTTGGACGATAAAGTTTTGAAACATTTCGGAGGGGACCCCCAAACCACCCGGTTCGTCCCTCTCCCCTTACAGAAATCCTGGATCCGTTCTTTACCAGTACTGTTTGCTCATACTGCATAATAAGAAACAGAATTTTTTCCGTTAATTTGCTGCTAGACTCTTTTAAACTGGAGATGAATACTTTATAGTTATGTCCGTTGCCGAGCGAGAGACGTCAAGAGAAAGTAATAACGTCTCTTTCATTTCGAAGAAGGAAAGTATATAACCGTGGTTCACATTCTAGTTTTCGTTAGCGTAAAATGTTTTCTGTCTCACAGAATAAATGAAGACTGCTTTTCAGTCGATATTCTGGAAAACAAGTCGGATTGTTAATGGCGCGAAAGTCGTCATGGCAACCTTGAGCGGATAGTAAATAAAATCAACACAGCGCCGTTCCGACTCAATGCTTCTGGTTTCCTGTGTATCACTGTTTGCAAACCAAATGCGTATTCATATACAGCTTATAAGTATGAAAAGAATAGGTGCTTAATGCAAAACGTTTTTAGTTGTAACTACTATGCTTATGGTATGTTATTGCGGCTTGTCAAATAACGTTAAGCTTCATGGATGATTTGAGCATCATTTTATCATAAGCAAATACCACGAGTGTTTCCATCTTGTCGATAATTATCCTAAGAGATGAAAACAAGAGTTGTATTTGATAAGACAATTCAGTGAAATAGACTATTAATAATTTATAATATATAGGAAGGGAGATTTTATCAGGTTATGATTGTAATACTTACATTAGTTCTCAAATTGTAGATGACACATTCGACCATGTTTATTTATCGATTTTTTTTTTCTTTCGCTGCCTCCTGAATTATGATAGGCCGACCATATCTATAACCAATGTACGAATATAGATAGCAACAATAGAAACAAGGGACAATTATTTTATTTCAAATTTTAATAACTAATACATGAAATGGGGGGAAAAAAAAAACGTTATTTTATTTGAGGTTATTGCACTCATCTCATATATAAGAAATACAAATAATGATTATTTTCACTCCTTTTTTTAAACTATATGAACTGGATAAATATTTAAATAAACATTGTAACTGAATTAATTGAAAGTATAATTGACAGTTATTAAAAGTGAATGTTGGCTGCCTGGATTGTCACCTTATTACTAATGATAGGCAATTAAATAAGGTGCGACATGATTTCAAAGAAATGAACATCAGTTGCGATAAGATGTTTCGACAATATCGCTCCAGTCAGATAATCGCGATTCGTTGAAATTGCCTAATCTCGGCCATTGCATTGGCGCTCTAATAATTGATGTAAATTGTCGATTTAATTCGTCTGACAAGACCAACTGGGTTAAAGGACATTACGCTGAAGAAGAAGAAGGGAGCTATATGCCCTCTTAAACCTTCCTTGGGTCCGCCAATAGACAAAAACAAGAATGAAAATAGACGGTGCACAGTCGGGACACGGTAGCCTATGAAGTCAAACAGCACGATACGGCAGGAACACGGTACGCTATGTGGAAATCCACCTCAAGTCTGTCAAATTCATGCATCGTGAAATATAATATTATGACGTTAGCGAAAGGATATAAGGTATGCATTATTATTTTATTGGGAAATGTTCAGCGGGATATATGTTCTTTCTCAGCATTACTCACTGCTATAATTTGCTCACCAAATTTTAATAAGCAAAAGTGTTTGGTTATCATTTTTCGCCTCCCAAAATAAACCCCATTTTACATGAGTGTATTTATTATGGTTAAAGTTTATAGATTTGTTATAACAGTAAAATCTGATGTGTTCCATTCACATGACTTTCTCTACATCTCTGCAACAAATTATTCTATTTACTTTATCTAATCGAGAAAAAAATAGCAGAAATTGTCTTATTACTTGCTTCCTTGTTAGTAGAAGCAAAATAAGGGGGTATCATAGGTTAAAGTGATAGTCAAAAGCTGGTTGCTATGTGACTGAAGTTCCTTTGTCTGTATGGACACGAGTTCACAAAGTCCTGTATGAGAAAAGTATAAGTTTTTTATAGCTGAAACCAAAAACAAGGAATATCTAAAAATAATCAACTCCACGAAAAAATGTATATAACCTATATTGTGTGTTTTAATGTACTCTGCATTTGTTGTGTGGTAAGTTTTTGTCTATCTCTTACGGTTTAGCAGTTATGCAAAATTCCGTAAAATTGACCGAGGATAAAGTAGTCTTCAGAGGCTATTCCCAGAAAATTCAAGATAAACATTTTATTTGTCAGGTAAATATCTTTAATATACGATATTTTAATCAAAATCATTAGAGCCATTTTTTAGAAAATCAAAATTTTCGAAAAAAGTTCCATGTAAAGGGTAGTTTGGGGTGGGGGGATTTTTTCTCAAAATCTTCGTGTTGCATCCCTGGAAGATACTAAACTTAAATACCAAGTTTGGTATTTTACCAACTTTTCGTTTTTTAGTTATCGTGTTCACAGACACACTGACACACACACGGACCTTTTTCTGAAAATACTTTTTTTGGATAACAGGGGACTCTAAAACATATATTTCCGGTGAATCTCAGTATCGAATTTTTTGGTGGAGTGCAACACCTTCTCTATAAACTATATACATAGTACGTATAGAGAAAGTAAAAAAGTGATGTGCACTATTACATGACTTTCTCTACATCTCTGTAACAAATTATTGTTAAAAAGCTTATTCTTCTATTTCACGCTAATCGAGATAACATTAATAGAAATAGTCGATTACTTATTTCAAGTAGAAGGGAAATAAGGGAGTACCATAGGCTAAAGCGATAGTCAAATCTTTTAAAAGTTAGTTGCCATGCGACTGAAACTCCTTTGTTTGTATGGCCAGAAGTTGAAAATTTCCCTTTTGAGAAAAGTATACGTATTTTAAAGCTGAAACCAATAAAAAGGAATATTTCAGAAAGGTTGGCTCTACTAAAATAAGGTACGAGATGTTTTGTGTGTTTTAATGAGATCTACATACTTTGTGTGTGAAGTTTTTGTCTATCTCTTACGCTAACGTGATATACCTACCTATCCAAAGTCGCGGCGGAGGACGATGGATTTTTTTCGGGATAAAAGTCCACAGCATGGCTACCGTCGAAAGGTAGAGGTATTTACGGCACGTAAAACAACCACATAGCTTGGTAAAAAGCTCAGCAAAATTAAGCGCTCTTTCACGCCCAGTACAGAATGGAACGCTGAGAACCACAGCAGTTATATAACACGCCATTTTCTATCTCTTACGGTTTACCAGTTATGTAAAATTCAGCGCATTTCATCCAGGATAAAGAGGTCTTCAGAGGCTATTCCCAGAAAATTCAAAATACATATTTTACTTATCATCTAAATATCTTTAATATACGACATTTTATTAAAAATCATTGGAGCCAATTTTGAGAAAATAAAATTTTTCGAACATTTTTCCAAGTCTGGTATTTAATGGAATTTAAGTTTTGAGCTATGCTGCCCATACACATACACACACGCGCGGACTTTTTTCTAAAAACAAATTTTTTGACTCAGGGTCTCAAAATCTATATTTCTGGTGAAATCTCGGTATTGCATTTTTGGGTGGAATTCAATACCTTCTCTATACACTATGTACACAGTACGTGTAGAGAAAGTAAAAATAGTTCACAAATTATTGTAGTTATGGCGAATAAAGCTCATGCTTAGCTCATAGTAACTCCTACTGAATAATTGGTACAAAGGCTTGCTAAAAGGTATTCTACTCAAGTCTATTCTCAAAAATCTTAAAAATTATCCGTGTAGCAAAGCCATTACTCGATACAAGAATTTGTAGATCACCAGCAAAATGTGCTCTCCCATAAGAAAAATCTAATGTGTTCCATTCACATGACATTCTCTACATCCCTGCAAAAAAAAAAAAAAAATTAAAAAGCTTATGCTTCTATTTACTTCATGCTAATCGAGAAAGAATTAGCAGAAATAGCCTTATTACTTGCTTGGGTTCCCCTGAATTAAAAAAAAAACATTTTTGGAGAAAGGTCGTGTGTGTGTGTGTGTGTGTCTGTGTCTGGACAGTAAAGCTCAAAAACGAAAAGACCGTTAAATACGAAACTTGGTATTTAAGTTTGGTATCTTCCAGGGATGCGACGCCAAGATTTTCAAGAAAATCGCCCCACCCCCAACTACCCTTTACATGGAACTTTTTTTCGAACATTTTGATTTTCTCAAAAATGGCTCCAACGATTTTGATTAAAATATCATATATTAAGGATATTTACCTGATAAATGAAATGCATATCTTGAATTTTCTGGGAATAGCTTCTGAAGACTACTTTATTCTGGATGCATTTTACGGAATTTTGCATAACTGCTAAACCGTAAAAGATAAACAAAAACTTGCCACACAAAAAATGCAGAGTACGTTAAAACACGCCATTTATGTTATATACATTTTTTTTTCCGTGGAGTTGATCGTTTTTTAGATATTCCTGGTCTTCGGTTTCAGCTATGAAAAACTTATACTTTTCTCACACAGGAATTTGTCAACTCCTGTCCATACAAACAAAGCAACCAGCTTTTGACTGTCACTTTAACCTATGGTAATCCCTTTTTTCGCTTCTACTTACAAGGAAGCAAGTATTTCTGCTAATTTTTTTTCGATTAACATGAAGTAAGTAGAAGCATAAACTTTTTAACAACAATAATTTGTTGCAGAGATGTAGAGAAAGTCATGTGATGGAACACATCAGCTTTTTGTAGCTTGACGTCCTTTAACCTGGCTGGTCATATCGTACGACGAATGACATCAGTCAAATAATGCTGAAATTACCGTGGGCTCCATGGCACTTAAAGAACCCCGAAAAAAAGCTCCAGGTAACTTAACCTCAGCGAGATTCGAAATCCCGACCTGTTGAATGTGAGGGAGACACGCTACTACCCATTACCCAGGCGTACACTTTAAATTTGTTGTATGCTCAAGTACAGTATTTTTCAGAACATGATAACCCTGCACCACTCCTCTGCCATGGGTGGTGGATTTAAAGTTTGTGATTATTCTCCATAAACCCTTGCTCTAGTTCAACCGAAGTTTCATTTATTGTAGATTGTAACTCACTTTGTATAATATTACTGATAATCATATTTGTATCATCTATTAAGAAGACTGTTTTAGCGTGAGCTATATTAGCCATGAGATCATTTATATACACGAGGAGAAGGATTGGTCCCAGAATGGATCCCTGGGGAACATCAAAACTAATAGTTGTAAGGTTTGTTCTTGAGGATTCCACTTCTATCAAATTGTTTTCTGTTGCTTAAATATGATTGAACCAATTTTCTGCAACGTCTCTTATGCCAAAATACTTTAATTTTTTAAGCAAAATATTATGCTCTACAGTGTCGAAAGCTTCACTAAAATAGAAATAGTCCCACTATGTGTTCTTTATTATCTTTGGCATTCATAGACTATATGAAGCAATATAGAGTGCAGCTTATACCCTTATTATTTTGGAATCCACGTTGAGAGCTTGATAGCATATTTTACGATTCCAAAGTGCAAATCGTGCATGAGTTTTCTAATTTTTTTGAAAACAGGATAGAAAGGATATAGACCTATAGTTTTATATTCTACTTTTAGCACCTTTTTTTTAAATACAGGACAAACCCTCTGCTTACTTAGAATGCTTCAGGAAATTTCCATGTTTCCAGAGAAATATCTCAACTAAAGATTTACGTATGAGTTGGACACTAACTTTTACATCATCTGATATTTCATCTGGACCACAGGTTTCGTTTTACTTTCTTAATGATATAAGTCATTTCTGGATTAGTTACTGATAATAAGAACAGTGAGGTATTATTTTATACTAGCTCCTGCAAAAACGCTGTAGCATTAGTCAGGTAGTCTGTGGGGTCTTTGATATCCTGAAAAAGAAGCTGTTAAATTCTTCTACCAACCTGTTTGAATCTTTTATCTTTTGCCTTTCCACAATAATTTCTATCTTTTTTTTAATTGGTGGACTTTTTTCTGTGTCCTTCTTCACAACGTCCATGTGGCTTTACCCTTGTTTTCATAGCTGAGAATGAACTTTTTATTGTGATAAAGCTTTGCCTCATGTTTTACTTTCTTCAGTATATAGGTGTATCTTTTATAGTATAGTTTTAGATTGGAGTGATGTTATACTCTCTACGTAATATTCTTTTCCTACTACAAGATACTATTATACCATTTGTAATCCATTCACGTTTTATCTACATTTCATATGTGTGCCATGCTCTCGCAGTTTTCTTTTTGTAACCCGCATATAAAGTACTGTATATATATTGTCTTCATTAATTATTCTCTTTATTACACTAAGTTATCCGTGGAACCGGTTTGAAGTTCTGTGTAAAAGAGAATGGAGGTTGCATTGTCATCCAAAATTCCTGTGTCTGTACTTATTTAAATATCTGTTAATTATTATTTAGTCGAGACCACAAGATCTGTTGCAGGGTCTTTTGTTGATGATAAGTTGATATTGTCATGGAGATCCAGCAGAAATAAGGTTTGCTTTCTTCTCCAAATCAATGTTATTTCTAACATTTTTTAATTTTTTTAAATGTTTACTTTCTCTACACGTACTATGTACATAGTGTATAGAGAAGGTATTGCGTTCCACCCAAAAATTCGTTACCGAAATTTCTCCGGAAAACATGTTTTGTGTCCCCCTGAATCCAAAAAGAATTTTCAGAAAAAGGTAGGCGTGTGTCTGTGTGTCTGCTGACAGCATAGCTTAAAAATACGAAAAGACCGTTGACTACCAAAATTGGTATTTTAAGTTTGGTATCTTCCAAGGATGCGACAAGAAGATTTTTAAGAAAATTCCCCACCCCAACTACCCTTTACATGGAACTTTTTTCGAAAGTTTTGATTTTCTTAAAAATAGCTATTACGATTTTGATTATAATATCGTATATTAAAGATATTCCCCGGCAAATAAAATGTATATCTTGAATTTTCTGGGAATAGCCTCTGAAGACTACTTTATTCTGGATGAATTTTACGGAATTTTGCATAACTGCTACACCGTAAGAGACGGACAAAAACTTACCACACAAACAATGTAGAGCACGTTAAAACGCACAATTTATGTTGCATACATTTTTTTCGTAGAGTTGATCATTTTTTAGGTATCTCTTGTTTTTGGTTTCAGCTTTGAAAAACTTATATTTTTTTCATACAGGAATTTGTCAACTCCTGTTCATACAAACAAAGGAACTTCAGTGACATAGCAACCAGCTTTTGACTATCACTTTAACCTATGGTACTCCCTTATTTCCCTTCTACTTACAAGGAAGCAAGTAATAAGACTATTTCTGCTATTTTTTTCTCGATTAGCATGAAGTAAATAGAAACATAAGCGTTTTAACAACACAGAGTTGTGGAGAAAGTCAAGTGAGTGGAGCACATGAGATTTGTTACTAGCCAATTCTATTTATGCCGATATGATTGTAATAACTAAATGTGCATCAGTGGAAATTGGTCTGTATGTTTTAGCGATTTTAAGGATAAATTCACGTTGTGTTTGATTAAACGCATTTATTACTTCCTCTAGCACATATTTACAATGTACTTAATAAATAGAGAAAGTATTGTATTGGACCCAAACATTCGATACCAAAATTTCAGCGGAAATACCTACAGCTTCTGAAACTCCCTGAATAAAAAAATAGTTTTATAAAAATGTCCGTTCGCGCGGATGTGTGTGTGTGAGCAGCATAGCTTAGAAACCAAAAGTTCGGTAAATAGCAAACTTGTATTTAAGTTCAGTGTCTTCCAAGAAGATTTTCAAGAATATCCCCCACACTCAACTACCCTTTATATGGGACATTTTTCGAAAATTTTGATTTCCTCAAGAATGGTTCTACGATTTTGATTAAAATGCACATTTTAAAGATATTTTCATCACATAGGACATTTATTTCTTGAATAAGACCTCTTTATTCTGTCGTAAATGGTAAAATGTAAACAAAAATTTGCTATACAAAAATGTCGATCTCATTAAAACACACAATCTATGTCATATACATTTTTTGTAGAGATAACCGTTTCAGGGCTATACTTTGTTATTAGTTTCAATTTTAAACTACTTAGTCAAATTTATTTTCATCTCTTTTGTTTTACTCCTGTGAATGCAACAGAGAATCGAAACTCAATTGTTTCACTTAGTGATATCTTTTAGATTTCATTAGCCGTGTGTATTCCCTTATTTCCATTCTGCTTACAAGGAACTAAATAATAAGACCATACTATAGAGTAAAGAATCTTTTGTGAGAATAGTTTGTTTGCAGAACATGTAGAGAAAGTCATGTGAATAGAACATATAAGATTTTTAGTTATTATAATTGCCGTTGTTTTATGCGGGTTAACTTTTAACTTTTTCTCGCATCCACATTCGTATATGTAAAGCGTTGTTTGCAATATTTTGCAAAGTTCTATTGTATCAGCTTTTATAAACAGGAGAGCATCATCTGCATGTCGTGGGAATCTTGAGGTAGCCTTAGATCTAATAATTCGTTATATTATTGCTTGTGAAGTCTTTCAAACCTAACAGTCCTGGAATGCTGAGGCCACTCTAAACAAAACGTCCATTTTGTTTGCGGTGCGATAAGAACTTACGGAGGATTCAAACGACGCGAAATTCCACTCAATGATTACACTACAAATATGCAGGGGACAGAATTGACGTATAAAGCCGATCACACTCCTCGGGTTATCTTATCTGAGCTGTTCTTCAGGTAAATTCACTAAGCGAGGTTTTCTGATAAAACTAACCACCTCGCAGATCACGGCAACACCCTCCTCCGCTGATAATATATAACTGAGCGACGGTGTTGAAGTACACATTTATTATGTACTAAAGACATGTTTATCTGAACACAGAACTCTGTCAAGTGGATGTAGTACACAAGGTAAGAGCGCAGGCTTACACATTTGCTGTTTCGGTAGCTTTTATTATTTTAGGTGTGATTCATCTCATATATCTTCACGGCACATTCGTTTTTAGATACATAAATAGATAATTTATTTCATCTTTTCAGTTACAAACATCATACATACACAAAATGATTCAAATAGTATATTGCGTACCAAGAACTGTAAGTTATACTTATCAGCTCGAGAATGTATATTGGAAATACGAGGCGGCAGGACCAAGTTTTCCCAAGATCTGATAAGTAACTTACAGTTCGTGGTTAGCCAATTACTTTTTTAAATACTTGAAAAAACTGTAAAAAAATCTGATGTGTTCCATTCACATGACTTTCTCCACATCTCTATAAAAAAGTATTGTTAAAAAGCTTAGGCTTCTAGTTACTTCATGCTAATTGAAAAAACATAAGCAGAAATAGTCTTATTACTTGCTTCTTTGTAAGTAGAAGGGAAATAAGGGAGTACCATAGGTTAAAGTGATAGTCAAAAACTTGTTGCTATGTGACTGAAATTTTTTGGACAGTAGTTGAAAAATTTGTATGAGAAAAGTATAAGTTTTTCAAAGCTGAAACCAAAAACGAGGATATCTTAAAAACGATGAACTCCACGAAAAAAAATGTATATAACATAAATTGTGTGTTTTAATTTGCTCTACATTTTCTCTCTGGTACGTTTTTGTCCATCTCTTACGGTTTAGCGGTTATGCAAAATTCCGTAAAAATCATCCAGAAGTCTTCAGAGGCTATTCCCAGAAAATTCAAGATATACATTTTATTTGTCACTTAAACATCTTTAATATACGACATTTTAATTAAAATCGTTAGAGCCATTTTTGAGAAAGTAAACTTTTCGGAAAAAGCTCCATGTAAAGGGTAGTTTGGTGTGGGGGGATTTTTCTCAAAATCTTAGTGTCGCATCCCTGGAAGATACTGAACTTAAATACCACGTTTGGTATTTTACCGACTTTTCGTTTTCGAGTTATCGTGCTCACAGACACACGGACCTTTTTCTGAATTTTTTTTTAATACAGGGGGCCCTAAAACATATATTTCCGGTGAAATCTCGATATCGAATTTTTGGGTGGAGTGCAATATCTTCTCTATATACTGATTACATAGTACTTATAAAGTAATAATAAATCGAAATTTCTTTACAATATTTTATTGAACATTAAGAAAAAATGAATTCTCGGCGTGAAGGAATGAAAGGCTACATTTTTTTTTTTTTTTAAGCTTAACGTCCTTTAACCTGGTTGGTCATATCGGACGATGTATGAAATTGGTGAAATGATGTTCAAATGATCTTGGGCCCGAGGAGCTTAAAGTTTCTCGACATTCGTCTTCTCAGGATAAGGGAAACCCCGAAGAAAAGCTCATCCGGGTAACTCACCCTAAGCGAGATTCGAACTCACGACCTGTTGAATATGAGGCAGACACGCTACCACCACACTACCCAGGCGGGCACATCTAAATTATATGGATAAACCTTCTTGAGCCCGTCTGGGTAGTGTGGTGGTAGCGTAGACTGTCTCACATTCAAAAGGTCGTGAGTTCCAATCTCACTTAGGGTGAGTTACCCGGATAAGGTGTTTTTCGGGGTTTTCCCTTATTCTGAGAAGACAAATGTTGAATAACTTTAAGCTCCTTGGACCACAAGATCATTTGAGCATTATTTCACCAATGTCATTCATCGTCCGATATGACCAACCAGGTTAAAGGACGTTAAACTACAAAAAAAAAAAACAACAACAACAACAACAAACAAACAAACAAAAATAACAAAACCTTATACTCTCTTTTGTTAATGGATTTTGCAATAGATTTTATACTTGAAGTAGCACATGTCTTGAGTGTTACGTCATTTCCTAATAGCACTGTAAGTATTTTTGAAATACTTGATCTGCAAGTTAATCATTATGGACACATACTTGGTAATGTAAGCTAAATTTACAATTCATTTATTGATTGCCATGGCAACAAGCTCTTACAGTAAGAGTTTGAGAGGTCATTAACACTTTGAGTACAATTAGGAAATGGCGGACCTCGTATTACCAACATGCATTCTCGGCCTGATAAGTGTAACTTATAGTTCTTAGTTCGCAATATACTATTACAACGTTTGGGGATAGTCTCCTTACGTTGGAACAAGAAAACAGGTTCATAAAAATATATCCTCTAAAATCCTTCGTTTTCGGGTTATCAACTAATTAGTAGTAGTCGTATTTCCTGTACCTCCTGTACGATGTTTCTATGATCAGATTTGAGTTTTATGCGCCACGGTGACGGATCAGCTGTCGCCCACAGATCCCTCCTAGGACGAAATCACGACTTGAGGACGCGAAATGGCGGAAACTTTTGCCTAGGAACCTTCTTCTTTCAAGGATGCGGTTCATTTACATGCAAATAAACATTGCATGGGACCACCGGCTTTACTTCTCATTCGAAGTAAGACATGCTGAGGATTTTTTGTGTCTGAAAAAATGCCATACCCTGTGCCAGACTGAACCTGCTATCTTGAGATTTAGAGGCTAGCATGGTAACCATTATATCGCGAAAGTTTACGTTCAACGGCTTTCCAAGTCCAAGCCAGCAACTAATTCATTCTCCCAGCACGCCTTACAAGTGCTATCTACAGGGACTTCATTCAGGACACACTACCGGGCTTACTAGAATATATGACCCTGTAAGTAAGAAGAAACATGGCTTATACATGATGAGTCTCAATTCTTCGAGATGCACTGGCTGGTATCTATCATGACAGATGGATAGGTAGTAGAGGACCAGTTCCATGGCCTGCACGTTTTCCCGGTCTCAATTCTTTGGATTTTTAGGGGCGCCTTAAACAACTGGATGTTTAACAGACATCCCGGATGAAGAAACTCTTAGTCTATGTGTCATAAAGGCCTGTCCGACCATACGACATGGACAGGGAGTATTTGACAGCTCACACGGCTGTCCCTATTGTTAGTTTACTTCACAGATGGAACTGGAGCATCCTCCATACTCCCCAGATATGAGTCCATGTGATTTCGACCTTTTCAAGAAAATGAAATTACCCCTTAGAGGAGTTCGCTTTAGAACCAGACAGGCAATTTTAGCAGCAGTAGAGCGGTGTGTTCGAATATTAGGACAGCAGGACGCTGTGGATGGCATCCATTGTTTCCCTGATGTGTGGAGGAGAGTTCTGTTGGAGGAGGTTACTTCTAAGCACTGCAATAATGTGACTGCTCAAAAAATGTTTCATTACTGTTCGATTCAAATGTTGCCACTAATTATTGAATGACTTATGTATAATATATTCCACATTACTATATTTATATAATATAATATTGAATGTTAAAATTGTATTTTACTAACAAATTATTTTTCTATAATTGCTCTTATATTTTTACTTTCTCTATATTCACTATGTACATAGTGTATAGAGAATGTATTGCACTCCACCAAAAAATTCGATACCGAGATTTCACCGGAAATATATGTTTTAGGGTCCCCTGTATCCAAAAAAAGCATTTTCACAAAAAGGTCCGTGTGTCTGTGAACACGATAACTCAAAAACGAAAAGTCGGTAAAATACCAAACTTGGTATTTAAGTTTAGTATATTCCAGGGATGCGACACGAAGATTTTGAGAAAAATCTCCCCACCCCAAACTACCCTTTACATGGAACTTTTTTCGAAAATTTTGATTTTTCTAAAAAATGGCTCTAACGATTTTGATTAAAATATCGTATATTAAAGATATTTAGCTGACAAATAATATGTATATCTTGAATTTTCTGGGAATGGCTTCTAAAGACCTGTTTATTCTGGATGAATTTTGCTTAATTTGTCATAACTAGTGAACCGTAATAGATAGACAAAAACTTACTATACAAAAAGTGTAGGTCTTGCTAAAATACACAAGTTATGTTATATACATTTTTCTCGTGCAGCTTACAGTTTTCGAGGTATTCAGTGTTATTAGTGCTTACACTTTTCTCAGACGGGAGAGTGTGGTTTTCTTTTGTTCTACTCCTGGCCAAGAAAAGAAGGGATTTGTAATGACAATCGCATAACGACAGCTTTTAAAACATTTGTCTATGGCTTTAGCCTAGTGTATTCCCTTATTTTTTCCTACTTATAAGAAACTAAGTAATAAGAACATTGTGCTAATGAATACCTCAATTAGCAAGATGCAGAAAGAAGAATAATCTTTTGTAAGAAGTTTGTAGAACAGCTAGAGAAAGTCATGTGAGTGTAACACATAAGATTTTTTAAATAACTCTTCAACATTTCCACTCCCGTCATAATCCTTCCTCACCACCATGGATACAGCTTCAGCATGGACGGGCCTATTCCCTACACCGGCACCTTCTTCTCTCACCTCTCCATTCTTCTTCTCCTTCCTCGCTCACTCCATAATTGATCGAGGTAACACAACAAAGCAAATTGTTTTGATTGGTATAGGGCATTTTACGAGGGGATTGGAACCCAGGATAATGTGCCTGCTCCTCACAATGGGTCATCCACAGGAAGGGATAAAGTCCGAGGAGACAGCGGGCGGCCGAACCAGGAGTCTCTAAGTTATAAAAACCATCCAGAATTAATGCCCAGAAAATTCAAGTTATAAAATTAATTTGCCATGAAAATCAAAATCGTTAGAGCCAATTTTTTTTTGAGAAAATCAAAGTTTACGAAAAATATCCAATTTAAAGGGTAGTTTAAGGTGGGTGTTTTTCTTGAAGATCTTCTTGTCGCATCCATGAAAGATGCTGAACTTAATTATTAAGATTGGTATTTAATCGACTCTCTGTTTTTAATATACTCTTCACAGACCGACGCACACACACCATTTCCTAAAAATGCTTTTTTTGATATAGGAACCTCCAGAAACCTGTATTTCCAGGTATCGAATTATTGGGTGGAATGTAATACTTCTCTACCTATTATGAATTATGTACTAGTAGAGAAAGCAAAAAATTGTAAAATGTCATTTTTACTTTCTCTAGCCCAATATATACAATGTACATAATGAATAGAAAAGGTATTATATTCCATCCAAAAATTCGATACCGATATTTCACCATAAATATCTTTTGAGGTCCCCTGTGTCCGAAAAAAGCATTTTAGAAAAAAGGTCCCGGTCTATCTGTGTGTATGTGTGTGTGTGGACGACACAGCTCAAAAACGAAAAGTCAGTTAAATACTAAACTTGGTATTTAAATTCAGTATCTTCCACGGATGTGACACGAAGATTTAAAAAAAAAAAATCCCCACTCCAACTACCCTTTACATGGAACATTTTTCGAAAATTTCAATTTTCTCAAAAATGGCTCTTACGATTTTGATTAAAATGCCATATATTAAAGATATTGACATTACAAATAAAATGTATATTTTGAATTTTCTGGGAATAGCCTCTCGTTGTTTTGCAGAATTTTTAAAATAGTTAAACAGTAACACATGGACAAAAATTTATCACAAAAAACAGTATATCTCGTTAAAACATATAATTTGTCATATGCGCTTTTCTTGTAGAGCTGACCCTTTTCCAGATATTAATATATATTGGATTCAATTTTAAACTAATCAAAGCTAACTGAGCCCCAATTGTTTCACAACTTTTATCGCTTTAGCCTAATGTATTCCCTCATTTCCCTTCTACTTACAAGGAAGTGGTAATTACTCCAAATTTGCTAATGTTTATCTTGATTAGCATGAAGTAGATAAAATAACATCCTTGGTAAGAATAGTTTGTACATGGAACGTTAGAGACAGTTATGTGAATGCAGTAAATCAAATTTTTTAGAAAATCGAACATTCGGAAAACTCATCCACGTAAAGGATAGTTTGGGGGGGGGATTTTCCTGAAAATCTTCGTGTAGTATCTTTGGAAGATGAACTTAGTTCAAGTTTTGTATTTAACCGACTATTTGTTTTTCACAGGGGTACACAATCACGGATTTTTTTCTAGAAATGCGTTTTTTTTTGTTTTTTTGTTTTTTTATACAGAGGATTCTAAAACCTATATTTCTAGTGAGATTTTGGTATCGAATTTTGGGGTGGAATGCAATTATTCTCAACCTATTATGTACTAAGTAGAGAAAGTATTATGAAACATGGCATTTTTAACGTTATCAATGAATGCTATATACGCACCAGGAGTCGTGTTTTGGAATATAACATTTCATATTTTGCCCGTTTGTAAACATCGCCAGAAAAAGCTAGGGTGAGAGTTACAATGTCATTGTTACTTTCCGCCTGCAATCCAGGTTTAAAATTCTATGGAAATCGCGCTAGAAAAAAATCTGATGTGTTCCATTCACATGACTTTCTCCACGTCTCTGCAACAAATTATTGTTAAAAGCTTTATGCTTCTATTTACTTCATGCTAATCGAGAACAAATTAGCAGAAATAGTCTTATTACTTGCTTCCTTGTAAGCAGAAGCGAAATAAGGGAGTACCATAGGTTAAAGTGATAGACAAAAGCTGGTTGCTATGTGACTTAAGTTCCTTTGATTGTATTAACAGGAGTTGACAAATTCCTGTATGAGAAAAGTATAAGTTTTTTAAAGGTGAAATCAAAAACAAGGAATAACTCAAAAACGATCAACTCCACGAAAAAAATGTATATAAGATAAATTGTGTGTTTTAACGGGCTCTACATTTTCTGTGTGGTAAGTTTTTGTCTATCTCTTACGGTTTACCAGTTACACAAAATTCCGTAAAATTTATCCAGAATAAAGTAGTCTTCAGAGGCCATTCCTAGAAAATTCAAGATATACATTTTATTTGTGAGGTAAATATCTTTAATATACGATATTTTAATAAAAATCGTTAGAGCCATTTTTGAGAAAATCAACATTTTTGAAAAAAGTTCCATGTAAAGGGTAGTTGGGGGTGAGGGGAATTTTTTGAAAATCTTCGTGTCATATTTTTGGAAGATACCAAACTTAAATGCCAGGACCTTTTTCCAATAATGCTTTTTTGGATTCAGGGGGTCTCAAAACGTGTATTTCGGGTGAAATCTCGGTAACGAATTTTTGGGTGCATTACAATACCTTCTCTATCACTATGTACATAATATGTGTAGAGAAAGTAAAAAGGAGTGAAAGTTGGCCAGGCAGATTGTGTAAGTGAATGACAAGTCAGGTATTATCTTAAATACGTAAAGCGTACAGATAAGGCGAAGCACTAGGGGAGGGATATCCTATTCTGGGAGGTGCAAGGATTCTTATCACAGGCATGGGAACGAGTCGCCGGTGTCCAGGAGTAACCAATTCCACAGGTATATGATTACAAATATATTTCGTGTTTTACTTCCTCTACATCTACTGTGTAAATAGTGCACACAGCAGGGTAGTTTGGGGGGGGATTTTCTTGAAAATTCTGATATGCCAAAACATGTGATTGTATTAAATATTCCTTTAACTAGAGATCTCTCCACATCCGTTGTCCTTTGTTCTTTACTTCAAAAACTTGAAAAAACAATTAATTTGACAGATGCTGCGCGTGGTGTATGTTGTAATGTGCAGTAATGCAAGATGGCGGTGTGTCCCAAAATGTGCTTCAGCAAAACGCTAAGCATTTTCGCTCTGTGTTAGGGATTTATTTTTGTTGGTGCCACGTAATTCCGGGGCATAGTAAACTGTAAGAGATAGACAAAAACGATCCAGAAAGTAACGTTTTGGCATAACTAAATTATAACGAAAAATATAACACAAAACTTTATATACAACCTTACTCTATTTGTCAACGTAATCGCTATTGCTATCAAGGTATTTATTGTCACGTCGTACCGGTGTTTCAATGCCAATATTATACCTTGTACATAAATAAATATCGGGGTTTTAACTCTTTATAATATTTATTACATTCAACTTAGTTATAAATGATATGTCAAATGAAAAAGCAACTCAAACAGTTTTGTTTGTTGGCACAAGTGCGCATGTGCGTGCAATGTTTCTGCCGCAATCCGCTAGACAGCGGTAGTAGCAAAGATGACGACTAGTAAACAGAAAGCGTTTTGTGTTTTGCAGTTTGCAAAGACCGAATCTGTAGTTACTGTGCAACGTGCGTTCTGTAGTAAGTTCGGTTGTGATCCTCCTAGTGATAAAAACATTCGTAGATGGTATAATCAGTTTGAAGATACCGGCTGCCTTTGTAAAGGGAAGAGCACGGGACGACCAGGAGTAAGTGAAGAGACTGTTGAGCGAGTGAGAGAGTCGTTCACTCGTAGCCCATAGAAATCAGTCCGGAAGGCTATTCACGAGATGGTACAAATGCAACGAGATTCCCCTAAAGTGAATGTTTTTTGTGCCGTATCCCGGCGAAAAGTTTATGGGCCTTTCGTTTTTGATGAACCTACTGTAACTGGCACTTCTTACCTTGATACATTAGAGCAATGGCTCTTCTCTCAGTTGGAAGAAAATGAGCCAGAGAACTTCATTTTCCAGCAGGATGGTGCGCCACCTCACTGGCATAATGAAGTACGCGATTGGTTGAACGTCACTGTACCCGAGCGCTGGATAGGCCGCAAGGTCCCCAATGACAGGGCTTGCTATGCATGGCCTCCACGTTCTCCTGACCTAACGCCATGCGATTCTTACCTTTGGGGGCTTCATCAAGGATCGTGTGTACGTGCCTCCGCTATCAGCTGACCTCCCTGAATTAAGAAACCGGATTGAAGCAGCTGTTGCTACAATTACTGAATACACACTTATCAACGTTTGGGAAGAACTCGGCTATAGACCTGATGTGTGCCGTGTGACAAAGGGTAGTCACATTGAACATTTATAAGCTTCTTGGTAAAACTGTTTGAGTTGCTTTTTCATTTGACATATCATTCATAACTGTAAGTTGAATGTAATAAATATTATAAAGAGTTAAAATCCCGATATTCATTTATATACACCATATACTCTTCCACTGCTAAAGGCCTGAGGTTTTCACCGGTTGTGAAATCTTTTCCACCCAAAAGTCATGTATGGTGACCAAAGTGAAATACCGGTCTTTCTCTATTCTTTCATCAACTTTGCTTTCAATTCCTTCACAATGATTGATGAGCTTCCACTCTGGTTTTTATCGGGCACTCTGGTTCCTCCTTGATTACTCGTAAATTATGCACCATTTCCTCACTGAAGACTCATTCATTGCATTATCACCGGGTTTTCTGAATTCTTTCATCAACATTTGCTTTCAATTCCTTCCTAACGGTTGAAAATGTAGATGGCGTGTTGTTTATGGACGCTCTTTAACTGCTGTAGTTCTCAGCGTCCCATTCTATACTGGGCGTGAAAGACCGCTTAATTTTGCTCAGAGACCTCTCTATCAGGCTTGAGGTTCTTTCACGTGCCGTAAATCTACGACACGGGACCAACTGTTTTACTTCCCTTCCGAAGGAAGCCGTATTAAGGATTTTTACACCCGAAAAAATCCATCATCCTCCGCCGGATTTGAACCCGCGACCTTGGGCGTTGATGAACTTCCTTTCTGGTCTTTTCTGAATTCTTTCATCAACATTTGCTTTCAATTCTTTCATAACGATTGATGAACTTTCACTCTGGTCTTTTCTGAATTCTTTCATCAAAATGACCTTTCAATTCCTTCATAACAATTGATGAACTTCCACTCTGGTCTTTGTCGGGCATTCTGGTTCCTCCTTGATTACTCGTAAATTATGCGACTGAAGACTCGTTCATTGCATTATCACCATACACTTGCGTTATTTTCCTATCAAATTCGATTTGTGCATTCTAAAAAACGAATAAGTTCTTTGGCGGTAGAAAAGTTGGCATTGAAAAAACACACGACAGTAAATGTCTTTCTTGACAGAATGGAGATTGTGTTGACAAATAGAGTAAGGTACTGTAACTTTCTAAATAAAATTTTATGTTGATTTTTCTTTATTATTTAGTTATGTTAAATCGCCTGTCACTTTTGGAACAGCTCTAATACCTCGTATTTGGTATATACAGATATTCATCCGTACGTTGAAAGAGTTGCACAACTCAACGGCACTACTTTAAGTTAAAACCAATCAGTGAAGAACTGGCAAGCGCGTGGAATCACAAAATGTGTATTAAATAAAATATTTGGTGACTAACCATATGTGAGATATTCTTTGTTTTTGGTTTGAACTTTTTATATTTTTTCTAACTGCGTATCACTATACTTTTTACTTTCCCTAGTACATAGTGGGTAGAGATGATTTTGTATTCCACCCAAAAATTCGATACTGAGATTTCATTAGAAATACAGTTTTGAGGACTCTTGAATCCAAAATAGCATTTTTAGAAAAAGGTCCGTGTGTACACAGCTAACTAAAAATGAAAGTCGGTTAAATACAACACTTGATTGGAACACGAAGATTTTCAAGAAAATTCCCCACTCTCAACTACCTTTTGCATGGAACATTTTTCAAATTTTTCGATTTTCTAAAAAACGGACTCTGATTTTGGTTATATCGTTAGATATAGATATATTTCGGTTTGGCTTATATTAAAGGTGTTTACAGGGAAATAAAATGTATATCCTTAATTTCTTTGGGAAGTGTCCTTGAAGTCCTCTGGTTTTTCGCATAACTGGCAAGAAATAGACAAAAACTTCTACACAAAAATGTAGATCTCATTAAAACGCACAATTTGTCATAACATTTTTGAGATATTCTTTGTTATTGATTTCAGTTTTAAAATACTTGAACTTTTCACACCTTTGTCAGCTTCTGGCGGATTAAATAAGCGGATTTCTACCATATGGCATCAAGCTTTTAAAAGTTTTGACTATCGTTTTAGCCTATTATTTTCTTTCTACTTACAAGGAAGCAAATAAGATCGTTTCTGCTATTGTTTATCTTCAGAGGCATGAAGTTGATAAAAGAATAAGCTTTTTAACAATAAGTTGTCACTGAGATGTAAAGAAAGTCATGTGAAATGAACACACCAGGTTTTTACTTTGACCATGTTTTCTCTGAATGACATTTTCTGATATAAATGACCCGTTTCTTGAGGAACTATTTAAAATAATTATCTGAGATTTTGGCATGATATAAGTCACACCTGATGGCCTTATTGATCTACTTTGGTGTAAACAAGTTGATTGGTTATGCTTTGTCGTATAACATGAAAACTTTCTTCTATGCATTTGAGGTCTGCTCAATGGAGTTGTGCAGTTTCTTAAGTTGCTGATTGGTACTGGGTTTTAGTTTTGTGATTGATGTGTTGATGTCGTCAGTGGTTTCCTGGATTTTGCTGATACTGTCTTGAGGTCTCATGACTGTTACGTCAATTTCTTGAGCTGTTGGGTACCTGTCGTAGTGATGTGTGTTTTCGTAGGGTAGCGTTGTTTCTGTGTGATGATTGGCTGTCGGATTGTGCAAATGTTGATGATTGTATTTGAGTGTATGTCCTTTGTGGCAGCGATTATTGGTTGAACTTCATCTGTGGTGGAGTTCTCGATCGTCATCTGCTGTGGGACTGTTAGTTGTACGTCCTCTGGTTTACGTCATCTGGGGTGGTGTTGTTGGTTGTACGTCCTCTCGGGTGGTACTGTTTTTTGTACGTTATCTGGAGTGCAGTTGTTGGTTGTACGTCCTCTGGGGTGGTACTGTTGGTTGTACGTCCTCTGGGGTGGTACTGTTAGTTGTACGTCCTCTGGTTTACGTCATCTGGGGTGGTGTTGTTGGTTGTACGTCCTCTCGGGTGGTACTGTTTTTTGTACGTTATCTGGAGTGCAGTTGTTGGTTGTACGTCCTCTGGGGTGGTACTGTTGGTTGTACGTCCTCTGGGGTGGTACTGTTGGTTGTACGTCCTCTCGGGTGGTACTGTTTTTTGTACGTTATCTGGAGTGCAGTTGTTGGTTGTACGTCCTCTGGGGTGGTACTGTTGGTTGTACGTCCTCTCGGGTGGTACTGTTTTTTGTACGTTATCTGGAGTGCAGTTGTTGGTTGTACGTCCTCTGGGGTGGTACTGTTGGTTGTACGTCCTCTGGGGTGGAGTTGTTGGTTGTACGTCCTCTGGGGTGGAGTTGTTGGTTGTACGTCCTCTGGGGTGGAGTTGTTGGTTGTACGTCCTCTGGGGTGGTGCTGTTGGTTGTACGTCCTCTGGGGTGGAGTTGTTGGTTGTACGTCCTCTGGGGTGGTGCTGTTGGTTGTACGTCCTCTGGGGTGGTGCTGTTGGTTGTACGTCCTCTGGGGTGGAGTTGTTGGTTGTACGTCCTCTGGGGTGGTGCTGTTGGTTGTACGTCCTCTGGGGTGGAGTTGTTGGTTGTACGTCCTCTGGGGTGCAGTTGTTGGTTGTACGTCCTCTGGGGTGGAGTTGTTGGTTGTACGTCCTCTGGGGTGGTACTGTTGGTTGTACGTCCTCTGGGGTGGAGTTGTTGGTTGTACGTCCTCTGGGGTGGTGTTGTTGGTTGTACGTCCTCTGGGGTGGTACTGTTGGTTGTACGTCCTCTCGGGTGGTACTGTTTTTTGTACGTTATCTGGAGTGCAGTTGTTGGTTGTACGCCCTCTGGGGTGGTACTGTTGGTTGTACGTCCTCTGGGGTGGAGTTGTTGGTTGTACGTCCTCTGGGGTGGAGTTGTTGGTTGTACGTCCTCTGGGGTGGTACTGTTGGTTGTACGTCCTCTCGGGTGGTACTGTTTTTTGTACGTTATCTGGAGTGCAGTTGTTGGTTGTACGCCCTCTGGGGTGGTGTTGTTGGTTGTACGTCCTCTCGGGTGGTACTGTTTTTTGTACGTTATCTGGAGTGCAGTTGTTGGTTGTACGTCCTCTGGGGTGGTGCTGTTGGTTGTGCTCCCTCTGGGGTGGTGCTGTTGGTTGTACGTCCTCTGGGGTGGAGTTGTTGGTTGTACGTCCTCTGGGGTGGTGTTGTTGGTTGTACGTCCTCTGGGGTGGTGTTGTTGGTTGTACGCCCTCTGGGGTGGTGTTGTTGGTTGTACGTCCTCTCGGGTGGTACTGTTTTTTGTACGTTATCTGGAGTGCAGTTGTTGGTTGTACGTCCTCTGGGGTGGTGCTGTTGGTTGTGCTCCCTCTGGGGTGGTGCTGTTGGTTGTACGTCCTCTGGGGTGGTGCTGTTGGTTGTACGTCCTCTGGGGTGGAGTTGTTGGTTGTACGTCCTCTGGGGTGGTGGTGTTGGTTGTACTTCATCTGGGCTGCAGTTGTTGGTTGTACGTCCTCTGGGGTGGTGCTGTTGGTTGTGCGCCCTCTGGGGTGGTGCTGTTGGTTGTGCGTCCTCTGGGGTGGTGCTGTTGGTTGTACGTCCTCTGGGGTGGTGCTGTTGGTTGTGCGCCCTCTGGGGTGGAGTTGTTGGTTGTACGTCCTCTGGGGTGGTGCTGTTGGTTGTGCGTCCTCTGGGGTGGAGTTGTTGGTTGTACGTCCTCTGGGGTGGAGTTGTTGGTTGTACGTCATCTGGGGTGGCGTTTGTTGAATGAACTTCTTCTGTGGTGGTGGTTGTTGTTGGTTTTATCCTCCGTAGTGTGATTGTTGGTGGCACGGTTCCAGTGTTGGTCTAGTTGGTACAGTCATCATTCGCCGGGGGTAATATGGGCAAAAGATCTGGCCGATGAAGTGATTGTATTCTCGACATGTATTTGCATCGTCTAATCAAATCATGTTGTCTGCATACGGAAGTCAGATTCGGCGCGTCACAGTAGTGCCAGCGTGGTGTTGAGTAACGCACACCTGCGGTGTGGCATGTTCTGAATGGTGGTGTCCATTTTGAAGGTCTTTCCTAATTCATACTCCCCGGCCAAGGGCCTCCATTCTAGTAGCTGTGTTGTGCTATTTGGATGAGAGGTGCTGATTATTGATTCTATCGATCTTCACTAACACAGATCAATGCATTTGAACTTGCTCTAGAAAGAAGCAGTACGTACGTAAATACAGTCCTGCTTATCGCCCGCCAAATGTAGGTTCGAAGTTATCTTGGTTGGAAGGCTGATAGCTGTGGTACGTTATCGCCCAACAACGATGATTTTGGCCAACATCGATAAGCCATCTTTACTAAGATCTGTCCCATATAACTGCGTCTTGTATCTCTCAACTCTCACGTGTACTAGACACCTCTCATTGGGAGCTGTGGTGGAATAGGTTGTTGTGCGGTACAAAATTGTTCATCATTTAACATGATGTTTTATCTTAATATACTCGAAAACAAGTATAAAGTTTACATTATCATGACCGTGTGACTCAAATCTATTATGTAGTGGAGTCAATGTATCGGAGGTGCATGTCAATTCTTATCAACGAAAGATAGACTGTTTCGTTTTTAACTTGCCTCTCAGTGAGACGAAAGCTCGTGCTTCTATCATGATAGTGTGTTTATATTGCTTTTATCACCTGACAAGAAATTATACAAGGCTTGCTTGTCATCTTCATTACTGCTCAAATCGTCTTCCGTGATCTAAGGATAGCATGCTAGCCTCTGGTTCCAAAGGTCGTAGGTTTAAACCCGGTGGAGGGCGAGGGATTCTTTCGGGTGCAAAAATCCCTAGTATGATTTCCTTCGTAATAGAAGTAAAGCCAGTGGTTCCATGTCATACATTTACGGCACCTCAGGCAAAGAGACCTCCGAGAAAAATTAAGCGGTGTTTTACCCCCAAAATAGAACGGGGCGCTGAGAATTATTATAGTTAAAGAGTGTCTGCAAAATAAATAAACTTACGAATATCTGGATTAATTGTTTTTTCACACAAGCCGTGTGTAGGACATGAGTTGGAAGGTAGAGTCAAACTGAAAAATTCAATATTATAGCCGGGATTTGAAACACGTATCTCCCGATCTCTAGCCAGTTGCTCTGCCACTGAGCTACCATGGCAACATGCCGGCATAGAATTGAATTTCTCAACTGACTCGCATGTTTCCCGGTAAACCACAAGTTTTTTTTTTTTGTAGTGTTTAACGCCTGCTTTAACCACTTATAGTACACTGATGATACATGGATGATGATGGAGCACTGGTGGAATGCGATGGCGGGGGAAACCGGAGTACCCGGAGAAAACCCGCCCCAGCGCCGCTTTGTCCACCACAAATCTCACGTGCGGTCGCTTGGGATCGAATCCCGGCCGTCTAGGTGAGAGGCAAGTGCTCTAACCTCTCGGCCACGGCGCGGCCCAAACCACAAGGGATTTTGAGATGACAACCCCAATGGCGACTTACAATGTTGTAAGTACTTTAAGTCCCAGGACTCATAGTATAGACAACTATTACGGTGGATTGGTATTGGATTAATTGTTTTTTCACACAGGCCGTGTGTAGCGCAGTCGCAGAGCAACCGGCTAGAGATCGGGAGATCCGCGGCTCAAATCCCGGCTATGGCATTGCATTTTTTTCAGTCTGACTCTACCTATCCTTACGAATATCTGTTTTTACAGGTTGATTGACTATTCCTGAACGTCAAATGGCATCTATACGGTTTTCCGTGCCATGAGCTGCGACGACATTTTAACAGAAATTTAGAAAGGATGGACCAACGAATAAAACCGTATGGAAACTGTTAAATGAGTTTCAACGAATAGACACATTGACGCAATACGGGAGTCAATTGAACGGAGTCCTAAATCTGCGTGTTGTCTTTCGCGTTAATTGCAAATTCGTAAATCGTCAGTGTTCAAAGTGCTGAAATTCACCTTGAAGTGTTGCACCAACCACATGACGGGATTTGCAATGAACATGCTCCAGCTGCATTTGTGCTGGTCGAGACTCCTCAGCAACACTGGCTATTCACTGAACTTATTTAACAGTTTCCATATGGTTTTATTCGTAGATCTGTTCTTTCAAACTTTCCAAAGAGACCGTCGTTGCTCGGAATGCTCTGTAGACGCCACGTGACAACGCCAGTACGTTCAGGAATAGTCAACATACTACTCAATGCCAACTTGTAACAAAAATACATTCGTAAGGGGCATGTCAATGAGCCAAGGTTATAATCCGGGGTGGCATCTTGGGGACCGTTAGAGGGAACGAAAGGCCGGTCCCAATGGCTGCGCTCGCTAAGGCGTCTCGCTTTGATGCTTCGTGGGTTCGAGTCCCGCCTTGGGCATGGGTGTTATAAGTGTGTGTAAAGGAACAGTAAAACCAGTAATCATACAGTAAATTTAGGGGGGAAATGTAAACGGGGATACTAATCAGACTCTGGTATATATGCTGTTACGTACCTTCCGAGTAGAGCACTGCATGTAAACAACAGGTTGTATCTGAACCGTGTCGCCAAGTTTTTCGAGCCAGTCGGAGATTATTCAATTTGAGACGATAAGAATGTATGTAGCTGTAATACACATATCCCTAGAGCAAATGAAACTCATTTATTGCACAACAGTAAATTAATTTGCAAATATTGCCCCCGAAGGCTTGTGCACAGGTACGATAAATGTCTCAATCTTTTCGGTGATTAAATGTACAAAACTTTTAGTAATAAAATAATTGTTTTTTATGAACCTGTCTTTTATTTATAGCCCATCAGAGGTTGTAAAAAAAAAAAAAAAAACACAAAAAAAAACAAAAAAAAACAACGGCCCTCGTACAATCAACCTATTAACATAACTATGATCTTAATTGTAATTAGAATATGTGTTAATATTGAAGTAGTGCGATTATTAACTTCAAGTAGATAATTGAATATTATAAAGAACTACTTGATTTGTGGAATTATATAGGAATCAAATTCAATATCTGAATATTCATAACTTCAGTATCATTGATTTCCCTGAGCAGTAAGCAACGTGTACGACGGTACTCGCATAATAGCACGGGCAGGTATGCGCGCATCTTTACTTGGGCGCTAGATTTACCGGGAGGCTAGGGCTGGGGGGGGGGGAAAGAAAGAGGTTGCCCGCCTATCTTTCCGCAGAGTTGTCAACAAAGAAAGTTTATTTCATTGAAGCCCTCAGCCATTATAGTGAATAGATTATCTAATTTACCGCGAACTAGATGAATTATTACAATTATTATTAAAATTCTTAAAGATGTTCTTAATATTCCTGCTCATGCACCAAAGATAAAATATAATGTTCCAAAGTCTTAGTTGAGAACAATCCACAAAACTTATAAATAAAGAAATTCAATCTAATAATAAAGTTACAACAATTGATGAAGATCTTAATCTAACCACTTTTCATTCAACAAGGACATAATTTTAGAGGTAGTTTCTTTAGGAAATTTAAATATTTTATTACTTTCTCTAGCCCATATGTAAAATGTACATAGTTGATAGAGAAGGTTCTGTATTCCATTAAAAAATTTGATGTCAAGATTTCACCGGAATATGTTTTGGGGTCCCCTAAGACAGAAAAAGCATTTTTAGAAAAAGGTCCGTATGTGTGTGAGTCTGTCTGTGGGCAGCATAGCCCGAAAACGAAAAGTCGGTTAAATACCAAACTTGGTACTTGAGTATCTTCCAAAGATGTGACACGAAGATTTAAAAAAAAAATCCCCCAACCCCAACTAACCTTTATCTGGAACATTTTTCGAAAATTTGGATTTTTTCAAAAAATGACTCAATCTATTTTGATTAATATACATTATGTTTTAAGATATTTTTATGACAAACGAAATGTATATGTTGAATTTTTTGGAAATAGCCTCTGAGAACCTTTTCATTCTGGATGACTTTTGTATAACTGGCAAACTGTAAGATACATACAAAAACTTACTACACAAAAATGTAGATCTCGTTTACAAAGACACAATTTGTGCCCTACATATTTTTTTTTTTTTTTGTGTAGAGTTAACCATTTTAGAGATATTTCGGATTATTGGTTTCAATGTTAAGCCACCTAAACTTTTCTCTAACGGGAAGACACCTTTCTTCTCGTTTCTCATTTGTTTATTCCTGGCAAGCAAAGAGATTAGAATTTCTATTGTTTCACATAGCGACCGGCTTTTAAAGGACGAGACTATCATTTAACCCCTTTATTTTCTTATTTCCCTTCTACTTATAACGAACCAAGTAATAAGGACAATTTCTGCTAATGTTTATCTTGATTGGCATGATGTGGGCAGAAGAATAAGCTTTTTTAAGAATAACTTGCAACAAAGATGTAGAGGAAGTCATGTGAATGGAACACATCAGACATTTTTTAAATTCTAATTGCAGTAGTTAAAATTATTAATATTTAAAAGGGCCCTTAATGAAACACAGCGTGAACTCTGGAATCTACTGACAGAATGAAACCTTGTAGTGAAACCACTAGATGTCAGCATGTAAAATGAGTTCATGTCTGCATATTTTTGCCCCGCTCTTCCGCTGGAAATCCAAGTACTACTGTTCTGAAAGGAAATGTTAAGAGGAAATCCAAATACCTAGAGGGCAAAGGATAGATACGGACATCTCTAGCACTGCAACCTACATAAGTCTGTCATGGCTAATGCCCTTCAGAAGGAAGGGATGGAGTTCAGAGTCACAGGAGGCAACAGGCCACAGAGATGCGTACACATCTCTAACATTTCCAAGTCCGATGACCTGTCCCATTACTGGAACTGTCAGAGAAGGCGATCAAGCGACTTGTCCTATCAGCCGTCTAATGTCCACGGGGATAGGATTAGACACCGGGACAGAACACCGGACATAGCCCCCCAGAGCCCATTGCTTCTTATTGTGACCCCAGAGAGGGATGATGGGCGCAAAAAAATGGAGCACCATCGATGGTCCCCCAGAGGGAATGGCATGGCCCAAAGGCGAGTTGGTTAGTGTGGTTAATGTGAAACAAATCAAAATGCAGCACCAGAAATTTGATATCGTGGTCATCCTAATTGCTCTATTTGGTTTTAGAATTCCATGCACTTTGCATGGGATTATAAAAAACAAAGAACATTAAAACCATACGAACAAATGTATAATAAAAGTATTGAAAAATGTAATTCACCAGCAATCTTGGAAAAAGGTGAATGCCAAAATTATTTATGTGGCATACCTTCTGTGTTTGACTACAAACATTTTTCATGAATTAAGTTTTTATTTGTTATGAGTTACTAGTTATAGATATCTGACATGCTACATGCTACATTCACATTCTTTTCTCTATCTTCTATCATTTATTATTGACTATACAAAATAAGGTATTTTTAACAAAGCTGATTTTTCTCTCTGCTTCATTTTGCTCTAGATGAACATTTACAGAAATAGTTACAGTATACATCTCATTATAGATACAAAGGGAATAGTGATAGTCAAATGTTTAAGAATAGGGTGATATACCTTTAAATACTTTACTCTTTCCATGCAATAGGAGAAACTAAAAATCAAGAAACCAAATCATAAATAACCTTTGAGCAATTAATAACTAAAATTTCAGCATTGTAAAATAATAATGGCCCTCCTACACATATGTGTGACAATATTTTATTAAGATCAATAACACTGCATGCATGCAAGCACAAAGAGAGTGGGTGAGTGTGTGAGTGAGTGAGTAAGTGAGAGATATGCACACACAGAGAGAAAGAGAGAGTGAGTGAGTGAGTGAGTGAGTGAGTGAGAGATATGCACACACAGAGAGAAAGAGAGAGTGGGTGAGTGAGTGAGTGAGTGAGTGAGTGAGTGAGTGAGTGAGAGATATGCACACACACACACAGAGAAAGAGTGAGTGAGTGAGCAAGTGAGTGAGTGAGAGATATGCACACCCAGAGAGAGAGAGTGAGTGAGTGAGAGATATGCACACCCAGAGAGAGAGAGAGAGTGAGTGAGTAAGTGAGAGATATGCACACACAGAGAGAAAGAGAGAGTGAGTGAGTGAGTGAGTGAGTGAGTGAGAGATATGCACACACAGAGAGAAAGAGAGAGTGGGTGAGTGAGTGAGTGAGTGAGTGAGTGAGTGAGTGAGTGAGAGATATGCACACACACACACAGAGAAAGAGTGAGTGAGTGAGCAAGTGAGTGAGTGAGAGATATGCACACCCAGAGAGAGAGAGTGAGTGAGTGAGAGATATGCACACCCAGAGAGAGAGAGAGAGTGAGTGAGTGAGAGATATGCATAGAGAGAGAGATAGAGAGAGAGAGAGAGAGAGAGAGAGAGAGAGAGAGAGAGAGAGAGAGAGAGAGAGAGAGAGAGAGAGAGAGAGACGCACACACTCACACACTCACACAAACACACACACATTCTTTTCAAAAAATGCTATTACTGGGGAAATTTCACATTAAATATTTTGTGAAATACAACACTTCCCTCACCTGTCAAGATAAGTATTAAAGAAGATTAGAAAGCACATGCCTATTGTTAGCAAAAAGTTAAAACTTAAAAAGTTAAAAGTTAATGTTAACTGATAAAAAATCCAATAGAGATGTATCATAAAGTTCCTGTAGAATCAGCAGCTAGGTGATGTTGTCCCCATTTATTTCATTGTTATAATCAATTGTTTAGATGAATATCTGTACATATGTGTATTGCATGCCATTAACAACATGTGTCATGCATTAATGACATTGTGCATGCAAACCCACAATCTATGCGGAGAGTAGTACATGATAAGGAAATGTTATTGAATTGTGTCACTAACCTTAATGACAGTTTATTAGAAGTGTGAGAAAACATTTTAAAGTGGAATTTATAAATACAAAAATAGATATTTTCCTCTATTATTTTAATAAGTATGAAAGTTTTGAAACTAGAATGCTTTTAGACCAATTTTCAAATTAGGTAGGTACTTTAATTAATAATTTTAAGTTACATTAAATGGAATTATTATTGATCTAATCATAATAGCAGTGATAGTAAGTCATGGCAGTGGTGGTGATGACTGACAATTGAAAATGTGTTTTGTTGCTGCACCACGTTAAACAGCCAAGTATGAAGATGTGTTTACTCCGTGTTTGGGTAGCCAGGTATGAAGAGTTTTATTATGGCCCTGTGCTCGGATGTACGATGACATTGGCAGTGCTTCAAGACTCACTCCACTACCAGATGAGTAGATCTACTACCGTTGAGGTGCCTCAGCTAAACTCAGCCTGCATGCTGGTTTGACTCTCTCGGGGTGGTAACAAATGAGGGTAGTTTGGGGAGTGATCTTATAAAGTTAGGTAAACACACTTTACTTTTACTTCAATTTATTACCAACTAGAAAATGTGAGATAAGCAATTTGCTGTACAATCTGCTAAATCATATAATCACCAAATAATCACTAGAAACTTTCTTAGCCGATGATGCACATGTATTTTACTTAATAACCTTGTTTCTTTCACTTAGCTGTACTTAACTAAGTCTAGATGTGCTTAACTAAGTCTAGATGTGCTTAACTGACTTTTAGCTATTCATCACTAAGAGCGCCGATAATTAACTAAGTATTGCTGAGTGTTGCAATGTTTAACTTTAACGCTTCGATGTAACTAACAGACAGCCCCGACGTGCTGTGATCTTCTACTTATATAGCAAAATTACTGACATGACAGCTTCTTTCTGATTGGTTGGAAAGACCAGAACCTGGAATTGATATTACCCAAAATGCATTATTTCCTTTGCAGGATGCATCATAACGCCCACTTGACAAGGGTTACACAATGAAAAAACTCTCCTCTAAACTAAAAGGGTCTTTACCATCACTTGGTTCTTTATTGCACCCAACGCTACTCATACTTGCCATAACAATAGAGTAACTTCTAACAAAGAAGGTTTCTGTTTCCACTTTCCAAGTTTGGAGTAAACAACTCCGAACTGCTCTTGCTGAAAGCTAATTTTTACTCTCTTAATACATGAAATAATCGAGTATTGGCACTCTTTAAATATAAACTGATAAACAATTAATAAAATGACAATGTTATTATAGAGAAGCCAACTAACGGTCTCATAATGTTAGTGGTGATGGTGATAATGGTGGTGGTCAGGGTACTGATGGTCAAAGGCTATGCAGCAGCAAGCTTTGAGCTAACTCTTTTTCTTCACTTGACAAATTGTGTACCTATGCATTTTTGTTAAGGATTTAATGAAAGTTATCTTTAACAATGTATATAATTTTAATTAAATTTAATAAAATAATTACTACCCATTACTAAATCTTTAAATTTAAAAAAACACAAAAAGAATCACCTCCAACTATGGGTAACTTCTGATTTTGTGTCCATTAGGCAAATTAAGGCTGACTATACAACACTTATTGGTTTGCTTCAGGTATCCTTGAGACTTGTTGGCAAGGCTGTGCATGGTCTGAGAGGTTTGTTATGTTGTCTCTTCCCACTTGTATACCCATTATATATTATTGGTGAGTCATGCTCATCACGCCTGAGAAGTCAGGCTACAAAACATTACAAACTGAATAGAGCTTTATTACAAAGAGACCATTTTTGGCCTTACAATAGGCTAGAATACAAATAGCCAACAGATAATGAACACATTTGTTGTTATTTATAAATTTATTAGAAATTCTTTCTTCATAAATTTACCAGACTTTGCAGCTAGCCCAAAAAATATGTTCATGGTGATGGTGATAAAGTAGTAGAGGCAGTTTGTTTTTGTTTGTTAATGACACTGTCAATTGGCAGGTTCATATCAGCACTGCAGGTGCACCGTCAGTATACCAAATCAAAGTGCCCTTTCGACAACGTTACTTGTTCTGACTCCATTCTAATACGATGCCTGCCCATCCTGTACTAATTTAAGCATGATGCTTAGCAAGTACAAGAGCATTTCAACTTGCCAAACTCTCATTTTAATATTTACCAGTTAGAAGAATGTAATGATTATTAAAATGTAGCTATCAGTTTTATTTTCAAAAGTAAATTATGAGTAAAACTTATATTTTCCAAAATCAAGAATTACCTCTTGGTTACTCTGGAACTGCCTAATAAGCCTTATACAACTCGCAAAACAGAACAGGTTACTCTTGGGTGGGTACCAGGGCATAAGGGAATTTTGGGCAATCAAAAAGCAGATGCCTTGGCAGAAAATGCTCTGCACAGTCATTCACTGGCCTGAATCAATTTTTGGCATCCCTATAAATTATGTTCAAAAAACCATTGATGAGTGCAAACAGAAGGATGCAAGCACAGCAAGAGAATGACTTATTAACTGGAGATATACCTAAATTCACAGACATCAAATAAACCTGATAACAGGGTTATTGATGGAACATTGTAGATTAAAGAAACATATACATACAATGGGAATCTTCAAAGAAAAATCTGTACCACCAGATTGTGCAATGCAAGGAAGAAATGGCCTCTCATATAATCTTCAAATATGAAACTCCGGATAGAAAAATGCATGAATTATTGGGCTTAATAAGCCCAGAAGATGATCTCCCTAAAAAAATAGCTTAACTTAGGTTCTGTCTGTCATTAGAGATACAAGGCTGTTTAGCCAAAACTATAAAAACAGGAGATAATACAGTAAACCTAGAAGTTTCAGTGTTAAGGGCAAATAATCCACCTCCCTCTTTATGAAAAAGTCGAGTGAATAGTTGTTCTGTAAAGTAACTGCTAGCTTATTTATATAACATTCAACAATAAGTCCTTGAATGAAGGTAAAAAACCTAATTTCTCTGCAGAAACACAATTTATCAAATTAGTTTTCAAATAAATTACTTGCATATTTCATTATTATATTAAGTCTGTCTTACTATAGACCTATAAGTTCAGTACTTAAAAGTAAAAATCATAGTTTAAGCGCCTTTTTCATTTTTTTGTTTTTTTCCTGGCAAGGGGCAGAATAGAATTTAAGTGAGGCAGCTAGAGACTCATTGTATCATGGAATAAAAGGATGAAATGAAAGATTGAAAAGTCTGTTGCCTGGACTAAGTATCTTGGAATGATAATTGTTAATCATCTTTCTTGGAACTCACATTGACTATGTATGCTGTAAGTTGTCACAAACAATGTTCTTATTAGCAAACTTAAAAAGAGCAGTGCCAAATAACTTTGTTCGCATGGCCTATTTTTCATTCTTTGAAAGCATTTTTAGGTATAACTTGATATTATGGGGCAGTAGCCCACGAATGACAGATGTGCTAAAGATTCTAAAAAAGGTTGTTAGAATATTGAGAAACTCTAATAAAACTGAATATTGTAAACCTCTTTTTAAAACACTGGAAATCCCAACTGTTGTCAATTTATATCTTTATGATGCTCTTGAACATATGCTAGAAAATGTATAAAATTACAACACCAGAAGTGAAACACACAAGAAATAAGAATGGAGTGGGTATACCACACTTAAGACTTCAGAAGTTCTCCAGGTACTAAAAGTTAAATGGCATAAAAATATTTAATTCACTTCCTTTGCAAATACGCAATATAAACACTCAGAGATTTAAGGATAAAATATATAAGTGGCTAATAAAAACCCCATTCTGTAACATACAAGAATTCCTAGGTATAAGTAAACATGACATGTAAAGCATATGTAAATATTACAATTTCTTCACAGTACATATATAAGTTATGACAAAGCCTACTGTAATTATTATTATTATTATTATTTTTTTTTTTTTTGGTAGCTTAACGTCCTTTAACCTGTTGGTTATATTGGACGATGAATGAAATTGGTGAAATGATACTCAAATGATCTCGGAGTCCATGGAGCTTAAAGTTACTCGACATTTGTCTTCTCAGGTTAAGGGAAAACCCCTCCCCCCAAAAAAACCTTATCCGGGTAGCTCACCCTAAGCGAGATTCCTGCTTGCGACCTGTTGAATGTGAGGCAGACACGCTACCACCACACTACCCAGGCAGGCTGTAATTATTTTAATTATCAAATGGTGAATAAACTATTATTATTATTGTTGTTGTTGTGGTGGTGCTTGTTGTTATCATATTCATCATCATCATTATAATATTATTTATTAACAGATATTGTGACATCACTAAAGTTCACAGATATATACACTTCTGAAGGCATCCCCCAGCACTCCTTTGATTAATAGATTCAAACTGCCCTGTGTCTGTACCAGAGAAGATATACCCTTGCACCACACTTCACCAAATTACCAGTCGAGCTCCATACCCTGAAAGGTAATATGAAATGATGCGGAATGAGGGATTGGAAAAATTTATGGTTTTAGAAAACTCAATCCAGTATAAGAAAATCTATATAAAAACGTCAAACATTTAACATTATATATTTCAACTTTCGCTGGCAATAAGGGAAAACCATGAAAATCCCAACACTTGAGTTGGCGATCATAGTTCATACCCTTTTTAAAATGAACATTATAAATCTGTTTCAGAACTGTTATATATGTTACCATTAAGTCATCCAATTGTTTGTGGCCTCATGAAAAAGAAAAGAAACAGCATTTTTAATACCATTTTGTGAATGTTTGTAATTGTATTTCTAATTTCATTCTCACAGAAAAAGTAATTATTAGTTTAATTAAGTAAAATGTTTCTCAAGTAATTGTAATTCCCAGTTACTTTTCCCACACTGCATGTCACTGAGTGGAATCCTGCATTGACCAATGTTGCAATGTTGCAAAAGATAATTTTATGTTATCATTCGGAATGAATTTGATTAAACAATGTTTGTTGCTGTAATTATTTAAAAGGGACATTCACCTTGTAACATTTGCAAAACTCAAACACAACCACAGATTGCATTAGTTTGTAACAATAACTAATTTAAAATCATATTTAATATATGTGATGTTGAAAATGAGTCGGAATAGTAACATTCACCACACTTATATGTAATTTTTGAGCTATTCCGACTCATTTTCAGCATCACATTGATTAAAACTTCACTTGTCTCAAACTTCTGAGTTAATTAATTTTAATATTTAATATACTTCTAAAACTTATGTAAATACACTAAAAACAATCTGATGTGTTCCATTCACATAACTTTCTCTAGCTGTTCCACAAACAAATTTTTCTTACAAAACATTATTCTATGTCATGCTAATCTAGATAAACATTAGCAGAATTGGACTTATTACTTGCTTCTTTATAAGTAGGGAAATAAGGGCATATACTGGGCTAAAGCAATAATTAAATCTTTTAAAAGCTGGTTGGCATGTGAAACAATTGAGGTTTGGTTCGCTGTGCATGGTCCTTTGAGAATAGTTTAAAATGGAAACCAACAACAATGAATGTTTCAAACACGGTCAAGGCTACAAGAAAAACATACCTGACATGAATTATGTATTTTACTGAGATCTACATATTTTGTATAGTATGGTTTTGTCTATCTCTTTAGGTTTAAGTTGTGCAAAATTCTGCAAAACTCCACTAGAACAAAGAGCTCTTCAGAGGCTATTCCCAGAAAAGAATATTTTTAGTACACAGTATTTTAATCAAAACTGTTAAAGCCATTTTTGAGAAAATCAACATTTTCAAAAAATGTTCCATGTGAAGGGTAGTAGCGAGTGGGGGGATTTTTTTTGAAAATGTTTGTGTTGCTTCATGTTGCATCCTCGGAAGATACTGAACTTAAGTACCAAGTTAGGTATTTAATCAACTTTATGTTTTTGAGCTATCCCTAAACACGCATGCACACACATCTTTATCTAAAAAAAATGCTTTTTTCAGTCTCAGGTTACCTCAAAGCATATATTTCTGATGAAATCTCAGTATCAAATTTTTGGGTGGAATACAATACCTTCCCTATCCACTATGTACATTGTACATGCTTGAGAAAGTATTATTAGATATATAAATATCAAAGTTATTTCTTTGTTGATTCAAACAGAAAACTTTTACTTTCAGAAACATCAACATGAGCTCAACATTGACAATGCACAGAAGGTCAGAAGTTGAACCAAAGGATCAATGCAAACATAATGGAGCCTTTATTGTAAAATACAAGGGAAGCAAGTATGATATCTCAAGGTTTCTTCAGCTTCATCCTGGAGGAAGCAACACAGTTTCCCCCTACAAGAATCTTTCAATAACTGAGAAATTTCTGCAGACTAATCATTCCCCTTCAGCTGCATGTCTGTTGAAAGAGTACATGTTATCGAGATCATCAGAGGTTCCAGACACGGATGATTTGGAGGTAAAAGTTTAGTTATAATTCACAGATATTCTATTTATTTCATGCATATCATAGGACACAAACACATTGAACATAATTAAATCAAACAGGACAAAAGGTACTTGATGCCCAAATTAAAAGTTTCACACGCACGCACGCACGCATGCATGCACGCACAGACACCTACACACACACACACACACACACACACACACACACACACACACACAGATATATATATATATATATATATATATTGGTAAGACAATTAAAATGGTTTATGCTCAACCATGTCTAAATGGCTAAATGACTAAATGTAGTTATTATACGTCTGGTGGCTGCACTTTTCTGGACCTCATTAAAGTATACCTCTTCATTAAAGTGCAGGTTTTCATCAATCAGAAGATCCACATATAACAATCAATACTTTTGCATCTAGACATCTTATAATGCTACCAGACACCAACTGAAAGTGCTATTATTAATTATTCTCATATGTTCAATCGAAGACAACTAGCATAGTTTATAAAAAGTAAAAATCTTGAACAAAAATGACAGTGAGATGCAACTTACTTAACTCAGGTAAGAGTAGAATATTAAAATATTTTATAAATATTTTAAACTTAACATATGGTTGAGCATAAACAGATGTATGAAATTTGACTATAATAGCAATTAAGATGCTCATATGAAAATTATGAAACGAGCAGAGCAAGTTTCATAGATATACTTGCATCTTAAATACTACTATTATACTCTAGTTGCATAATATGCTATTATGAGAGTATTTTCTTGCATTCATAGCTTTTAAAAACAGACATATAAATTGCTGCATATTTGGCAACACCATTCTTCAGACATGTCATCAGCACGTGCTCCCTGAGTGCTCAGGTTTTCGGTAATTCTGATGAGGTGGGAACCAAGAAGGTTGTGTGCACCTTTAGTGTAAACAAAGCTCTGCAAGTGTCAAACTTACTACCTATGCATCATTTGAAACTTGACGACTGTCACTTGCCTGCATTCCCTGGTTTGCAGTAATATTACTGTCATGTCCTACCCCTCTTCTTAACACAGGGGTGTGTTGGCATGTCTGCTGGCTTGTGGCATTGCCAAGTGGATCTATAAAGCAACAATCTATAGGATTTCAATTTTATTTCTGGCTAAACTCCTTGACTTGCGAGAAAAAGACAAGAAGAACAAGAAAAAAGATGAAATGATATGCCTTTGTTTTTGCAAATATAAGCTCCTCATTCTTAGGCTATTCTAAAACTGTTGTAGAAGTAATTTTCTTTTCTTGTAAACCTTGTCTTAGCAAGTAAATCTGCAATACATTATAAGTTCAAACGTAGAATTACACTCAAACTTCACTAGCTGAAATAAGTAACTTACTTTGGACATCGGCTATTGCCACCATCTTCAGTGGAGATTTACTGGTGAGCTTGTGGTAATGGCCTGTAGAGGTCTCTCTTCTGGGTAGATGAATTTTGAGATGAAACATTTTGTTTATAGTATATCATAATTAGATCACAGAAATAGCACAAAAGAAAGGCTACACAGAAGAATTGACAAAGAAGAAGATTAATACATTTATGAAGCAGAAGAAATTAAAAGAAATTAGCATTTTAAAAGGAATAAAAGCAGAAACCAACTTCAAAAAATTCACTTACCATCCTTTTGGCACACCAAAAATTTCAAAAGATTTTCAAAAAAATGGAACATCAATGTAAATCCCAATTAATAAGCAAAGTTTAAAAACTTCTTCCATACAAACACAAAAGATACATTGAAACAATCGGCGATATATGAAATAAGCTGCAAGGAATGTGAAAAGATATATGTAGAGAAAACTAAAAAGAAACATCAGACAATGTTTTAAAGAACACATGAGGTATTTAAAATATAAACAGATAAGTCAGCTGTAGCACACCATTTTTGGACTCAAAGCCAAAATTTTCCCATTGAATCCAAGGTATTAAAATCAGTGCAGAATCCAAGTGGATTAACAGTTTGGGAAAATCTATTAATTCTAAAAAACAAAAACAAAGTCATAAATTTTAATCTACCGCAAACAAATGGTCTCATCTCAAAATTCATCTACCCAGAAGAGAGATCTCTATAGGCTGCTACCATGAGCTCATCAGTAAATCTCTGCTGATGATGGTGACAATACCTGCCGAAACATGTCCAAAGTAAGTTACTTATTTCAACTAGTGAAGTTTGAGTGTTTTTATTCTTATTTGATATGTGACTTAACTGTATATTTCCATTAATGATTTAACTGCAATACATTATTTTTTACACTTATCATGTAGAATATTCTGTTAACATTTGCTGCATCAATTACCTTCCACTCTGTATATACAACTTAGCTATTTCTTGTAAAAATTCTGTTAGAAATTTATTTACAGCCTTTTGAAATTTCTGCTAGAAATCAATATTGTTTTTTCTTATTACTCATAAGGGGCAGTGGAGGATTTTTTTAAGCATTGCGGCCAGAGGCCTATTTGCTGTATATGCAACATTTGAGAGAAAGGGATGAAATGAAAGTTTCAACGAGTTATTCGCCCAGACCAAGTAGTGGCAGGTGCAGATATTGTGGAATTCCTAAAATTCACAGATGACAACACTCCTGCACATGCTTCTAGGCTCCTCCTGATGAAACCAGAGGAGGATGAAACAGGAATATCCACCATACACCAGCAAATAACCTAGTTAAGTCCTGTACCATGAAAAGTAACATGAATAAAAATGATGGTAAATGAGATACCGGAAACATTCATGGTATTAAAAATACCACCCCAGCGTTTGCCTGGTGACATGGGAAAATCAGGAAATAGCACAAGTCAAGTAGGCAGTTGACAGGGATTGAACCTGTGACCTCCCTAATGCTGGCCAAAACAAAACCCCTGAGCCACCCAGTGTGATTTCAATTTCATTTACAATAATCTTTTTTCTTGTGACAATTATAGGCTACCAAAGAAAACAAATACCAGTTAAAAAAAAGTTACTATGGTCACTAATTAATTGTTTCCTGTGACATAATAACCTTTATCTAATAAAATGTTCATTTTTTTTTCTAAATATTTCACTCTAGGTCTTATGTATTGAAACAAACTGTTAACATAATATCTTGTGAACTAAAGTTTTTTCATGAAGAAATACTTCTTATTTAAAAAAGAGAATAACTGAATTTTTGTTCCTCAACCGTTACAACTTTGGAATTGTTTTACTGTTGACGTTAATCTTACTGACTTTTACTTTTCAGAATTTGGTAGACTGGAATAAACCAATGCTTGGTCAAGTTTGCAAGCTGGGCTTGCACTATAAAGAATGGATAGCAGCACCTGTTGATCGGAGATTGCGGTTATTTCATTCCAACCTGCTGGAGAATCTTACCATTACACCGTGGTATGTCATACCACTTATCTGGATTCCAGTAATCATATTCTTTTTACATCTTGGATTAACCGGAAGCAGTTACCAAATAAGAGGTAAAGATCATTAATTAAAAGAATATGATATTAGAATATCTTTTGCTTACAAATATTTTTAGTACCTCATTGGACACCATCACCAATCAAAACATCTGATGAAGATACTCTATTCACATGACTTGCTGCAACAAACTTATTCTTCTACATACTTCTTGTTAATCAAGATAAACATTAACAGAAATGGTCTTACTGCTTAGTTCCTTGAAAGTAGCAGGGAATAACTAGGCTAAAGAAATAGTCAAATCTTAAAAGGTGGTTGTTATGTGATTGAAAGTTGATTCTCTTTGCATAGCCAGGAATAAAACAAAAGAAACAGAACAAATTCCCATTTGAGAAAAATTTAAGTATTTTAAAACTGAAACCAATAACAAGGAGTATCTCGAAAATGGTTAACTCTACACTTCCTTGCATTTATGCTTAAATTTTAAAAGACTACTTGACCTATGCAAAAAAGTGCCCCATTTATAGAGTGGTAAAACCAACTTCCTATATGTATGTTTTAATTACATGATAAAGTGATTTTCTGTATTTGCCCACCAAATCCATTTAGGACGATGATGATGGCTGAGACATAACCTCAGCTTGTGTAAGATCTTGTACATGGAAGTCAAAGATGTTTCATTTCTTAGTTCCACTTGTCAAGGAAAATCATTGTTCATTTTCTTCTTCTTAGTTATGAAATTGTTTTGTATAATGCAAACCGCACAAAAAAACAAATAAACAAACAAACATAATCCTCATGTAATGGCAAAATAGCACAACTATCAGAATCATAACTGAGCCCTAGAGTATAAAAATTGGCCATGACTACTTTTGGTGCATTTAAAAATAGCACATTTTCTGATAATGTATGAATATGTCTATGTGTCAGTAAAAAAATAGATTATATCTTTCCCTTTCATCTACTGCCATACTAATGCACTTCTAAGAAGTGGGAGCAATATCTAAAGTAGCTACCTAATATGGAAAAGAAAAGTGATACAATGGATATGGTCCATTATTTTACTCAAGGGCTCAATTCATAACATTGTAAAGGTAGAGCTCGATTGAAAAATTCAACATCATAGCTAGGACTTGAGCCATGAATCTCCTGGTCCAGCCAGCTACTCTAACTACTAAGTTACCATGGCAACATGCTGGTATAACATTAAATTTCCCAATTGACTCGAGATATTCCCAGTGAACCACAAGGAGATCTCAAATGATTTTGTGATAACATACCCCAATGACTTACAATGTTTTGAGTATTGAGCTCCATAGTTTAACCAACTATTGGTCAATCAATTTAATGTTGTATCCGCATGTTGATACAGTAGCTCAGTGGTTAGACAACTAGATGGAGATCAGGAGGTTCAAATCCCAGCTTCATCACCTCATATTGCTGTTAACTCTCGGAGACTAAGAAATTTAACATCTTCACAATACTGGGTGGGTGACGATTTGTGTAACTAATTTATAATTCTTGTTATTAGGCACTATCATTGTTTCTAATATTACTAGATTTGATGTTGCGGTGATGGCAGTAGCAATAGCGGCAGCGGCTGCGGCGGTGGTAAATTGCTGATTTTGAGAACACCTAAATTTTTAATCCACGAGCCGCCACTGCATAATGGTATTAAATTGTACAAGAAATTCCCCATATTTTTTAAGAAATTACCAAATTTAACAATACTTGAAAAGGAATTAAAGATTTTTTACTTTCTCAAGTTCATATGTACATACAATGAACATAGTAGCTAGAGAAGGTATTGTATTCCACCCAAATTCAATTTCAAGGTTTCACCAGAAATCTGTGTTTTGAGGTGCCCTGAGTCGGAAAAAAAAATTAGAAAAAGGTCTGTGTCTGTGTTTTTTCTGTGTGTGTGTGTGTGTGTGTGTGTGTGTGTGTGTGTGTGTGTGTGTGTGTCTGTGGGCAGCAAAGCTCAAAAATGAAAAGACTGTTAAATACCAAACTTGGTATTGATGTTTAGTATCTTCCAAGGATGCAACACAAAGATCTTCAAGAAAATACTCCACCATAAACTACGCTTTACATGGAAAAGTTTTTGAAAATTTTGTTTTTCTCAAAAATGGCTCTAATATTTTTATGAAAATAAGGTATATTAAAGATATTTACATCAAACATAAAATGCATATTTTGAATTTTCTGGGAATAGCCCCTGAAGACTTCTTTGTTCTGGATGTGTTTTGCAGTGTTTTGCACTAAGATTAAACCGTAAGAGATAGACAAAAACACATAATTTATGTTATATAAGTTTTACTATTTTTGAGATATTCCTTGTTATTAGTTTCAATTTTAAATGACCTGACTTTTCTCAGATGGGAACACGCAAAGCGAAGTGAACCGAACCTAAATTGTTTCACATAGTGACCAGTTTTTAAAAGATTTGGCATAATGTATTCACTTACTTCCCTTCTACTTATAAGGAAGCCAGTAATAAGACCGTTTCTGCTATGTTTATCTTTATTAGCATGATGTAGATAAAAGAATAATCTTTTGTAAGAATACCTTGTATGTGGAACATCTACAGAAAGTTATGTGAGTGGGACACATCAGACTTTTATTAGAGGGTTGTTTTTATTCTGTGAATAAGTTAGTGATTGTGTTAATCTGTACATATAATGTAATTTTAAGCAGTATTTTGTAATTTTCAGTTGTTTATAATTAATAAAGCCAATATTTCTGAAATGAAATCTTATGATGAATACATTTTATTTGATTTTTCCTTGCTTCAATGCCATTAGGTATCTCAACAAGGAGCTGTTATACTGTATAATATATAACTGCAAACTTTTGACTACATTTTTCTCTAAACCACGAAAGTATAACTTATGTACTTTTTGTTGTAAGTCAAATATGCCTATCTGTGTTTTGCATAAGCTTTACAGCTGATATGATAGATTAAAAACATACCTAACTATTTTCTTATCACCCATTTGGTGAGTAGAGTAATCCATATGTGATGATAATCATTATTACAAAACAGAGGCATAGATAAGATAAGGTTTTAGATCATCCACTTTAAAGTAATTTTTCTGATGTTATACATGTTTGAAGACATGTATACATAACAAATGATTTTCAGTTTGGAAAGAAATCTGATGCCAATTACATGATTTCTCTACCCATTGTTTACAAATTTTCTTAAAAAAAGTATGTTATTCTACACTTCACATTAAGCGAGATAAACATTTTTGTAACTTCTTTTATTACCTATTTCCTTGTAGATACAGAGGAATAAAAGAATACACGAGACTTAAATGATAGCACACCTTTTAATAGCTAGTTGTTATGTGATGATATTGAAATTCCATTCCCTTTGCTTGATCAGGAGCACCTAAAAGGTGATATGAAATTAAATTATGGGAAATGAGGGACTGGAAAATTTTTTAATATTAGAAAAATCACCTAACATCTGTCTGGTGACAAGGGAAAGCCACAAAAAAAAAAAAAAAAGCAAAATCAGAGTGGATGATTAATGAGGATAAAACCTGAAACCTCCAGAATACAGGCCACAAACACCTCAGCCAACTCACTCTTTAGCATGTTGATATAGTAAATAAATATATATAGAGACATTTGGAAAATTCATATCAATTACAAGGAATATCTTGGAAGTGGTTAATCCCACAAAGAGAAATATGGAATATAAATTTGTATTTTATCCATGTCTACATTTTTTTTAATATTATTGATTTAAGGTTGCAGAATTCAGTGGCTTATTGCAACCACAACATTACAATTACAAAATACAAACATTACATAAGAACAATATTAGAATCACTATTTCTAAAACATACATAGAACATTATACATGCAATTAACAATATCATTTCAAATCACTAAGGAATACAAAGTTATGTGTTATAGTTTAAACTGATTTATAAAAGGAAATATCTTTAAAATAACAAACAGTATTATGAAAGAACAGGTTTTTGTTTGTTTCTTATTGTTTACCAGTTATATAAAATTCATTCAGGATGAAAAAGAATTCATAAATTATTCAGAGAAAATTTAAGATATTAATATCTAGATATCTTAAGACACATGGTATTTTAACTAAGTCATTAGTTATTTTTGGAACATAAAAACTAAGAAACAGTGTTGCATGTAAGGGGTAGATTTATTTTTGTGTGTGGGAAGATTTTCTTGGAATACATTGAGTTGCATGCTTGGAAATTATTGAACTTAAATATCAAACAGATCTGTGTGTGTGTGTGTGTGGGTGCGGACGCGTGGGCGTGGGCGCGGGCGTGGGCGCGGGCGCGGGCGTGTGCGTGCGTGTGCGTGCGTGTGCGTGCGTGTGCGTGCGAGTACAGCATAGCTCAAAAATGAAAAGGCGGTTTAATACCAAACTTGGTATTTAAGTTTAATATCTTACAGGGATGCGACACAAAAATTTTCAAGCAAATCCCGCCACCCTTAACTACCCTTTACATGGAAAAATTTTTGAAAATTTGGTTTTCTTAAAAATGGCTCTAACAATTTTGATTAAAATACCACATATTAAAGCCATTTCTATCACAAATAAAATGCATATCTTGAATTTTCTGGGAATAGCTTCTAAAGACTTGTTTATTCTGGATAAATTTTGCTTAATTTGGCATAACTAGTAAACTGTAAGAGATAGACAAAAACTTACTCTACAAAAAATGTAGATCTTGTTAAAATGCACAAGTTATGTCATATACATTTTTTTCATGGAGCTTACCACTTTCGAGGTATTCCTTGTTATTAGTTTCAATTGTGTAGTACTTATGCTTTTCTCAGATGGAAGTGTGCGTTTCTCTTTTGTTCTACTCCTGGCCAAGCAAAGAGGTGATTTGCAGTGACAATCGCATAGCATCAGATTTTAAAACATTTGACTATCACTTTAGTCTAGTGAATCCCCTTATTTCCCATCTACTTATAAGGAACTAAGTAATAAGACATTTCCTGATAATGTTCATATTGATTAGCATAAAGTAGATAGAATAGGCATTTGTAAGAATAGTTTGCTACAGAATAGGTAAAGATAGTCATGTGAACAGGACACATCAGAATTTTTTTTTTCATCCTAGTTATTCAAGGAGAATGGAATTTCAAAACCATCACATAGTGGCTAGCTCTTAAGAGTTGATATCAATTTAGGGTAGTGTGTTTCCTTATTTCCCTTGAACCTATAAGAAAATAATAAAACAATTTCTATTAATGGTTATATCTCAATTAGCATGAAGCAATAGAAAAATAAGTTTTTGTGATAATAGCTTGTTGCAGAACAGGTGCAGAAAGTAATGTGAATCTAATATATCGGATTTTTTTTTAATTGAATCCACTCACAATGAAATGTGCTGAAAAGTGTATTATCAGTTCCAATTGTTTAGTATATTTATCTTAGTTACTTGTAAAAACCGATAAGGAAAATAAGGAGAGAAAATCTGCAGCATATTTTGTTTGATCTGCTGCAAGTTTAGGTATTTGTAGATAAAATTATAAAATGAAGGAATATGTATATATGAGGGCCATACAGAAAGTGACAGATGTATTGGCATAGCTAAATAATAACAATAGTAATTGACACAAAACTTTATTTACAAAGTTACAGTACCTTTCTCAGTTAAAACATTAATGGGAATGCACAGTGAAGTAACTAATCATTTAAGAGTAAACACATAGATTACACTCAAACTTCACTCTTGAAATAAAGTAACTTACTTCAGATATGTTTTGGTGGCTGTTGCCACCATTTTCAATTGAGAATCAGTGAATCTCTGTTGAAAATGGTGGCAACAGCCACTGAAACGTGTCCAAAGTAAGTTACTTTAATTCAAGAGTGAAGTTTGAGTGTAATCTACGTTTTTACTCTTAATTACAGTACCTCACTTGATTTGTCAATGTAATTTCCATTCTGTCAAGATATTTATTGTTACATGGTACCAATACCAATGTTATACTTTTCTGCCGCCAAAAAACTTATTCGTTATTTTGAATGCATAAAATGTTCGGCCAATTGAATTTTATAGGCAAGTAACCCAAGTGTATAGTGATAATGCAATGGACCAGTCTTCAGTGAGGAAATGTGGCATAATTATAAGTAATCAAGGACGAACCGTGTGTACAAAAAAACTGGAGTGGAAGTTCGTCAATCGTTATGGAGGAGTTGAAAGCAAATGTTGGTAAAAGAATTCAGAAAAATCAGTTTCACTTTGGACACCATACATGACTTTTTGGATGGAGAAGATTTTTCAATCAATGAAGACCTCAAAGTGGCAGTGGCATCTTGGCTCATATCTTTAGTGGTGAAAGAATATAACACCTGCGTTGAAAAACCGTTACCATGTGCCAATAAATACCTTGACAGGAATAGCAATTACATTGAAAAATAGAGTAAGGTACTGTAACTTTTTAAATAGAGTTTTGTGTTGGTAACTTTCATTAATATCCAAATCATCTGCCGCTTTCTAGATGGCCCTTGTTTTAAAGGCATGAATTTAAGTTTATGTTGTATTTATATTACTTTACAGATAGCACGAGTGTTTTATGGGCAGCTTTTGGTGTATTATTTGGAGTCTCCATTTGGTCTCTCTTGGAATACTCGGTACACCGCTGGGTTTTTCATCTACAACCACCTCATACCTCCCCAGTTCTCATTACACTTCATTTTCTATTACATGGTCTTCATCATAAGGTAAAGTTGTTGTGAAAATGCTACATTTAAAAGTGAATTTTATAAGATCAAGGAAAATATTAATGAATTATGCAACAACTCATAACAACTTCCTCTACCTATTGTAATCTCATATAATATGATAATATCTCATTAAAATATACAATTTGTGCCAAATAATCTTGCTTTATAACATTAGTTATGATTTACATTTTTGTTGCATGTTTACATTTTTCCAAGTAATTCAACTGACAGACATGCTTGAAAATTTGTGATTCTAATCTTTTCTGCTCGTTACAAAAGCTTATTATACAGTGTGTCCACAGAAACACTCCCTGGTTATAAACATGCATAATGCTACTGTCAACTGTTGGATTAACATGAAAAGAGACAGTCAAACAGTTTTTGATGTGTAAATGTTAATTGTTGATCAAAACAATGGATGGCAGCACAAGAAGAAAAACCAAAAATGCTGTTTCCACTATTCTGTTTGTCATTATTGGATAGAAGCAAATTGTGTTAAATGGTCTGAAGGTTAAATTGTCAACTTGGTGTGGGCTGGCCCCATGAGCACCTGTCTCAGAGTCTGGAAATATGAATGTTAGTGTGATCTACCATGTAAAACCCAAAGATATTCAGATATCCCATGACAGATTACTGTATCCAAGTTAACATCAGTGCTGATAATAGGCAATATGTTCCAAAGGTAAAATGTTATGATATGACTTGCAGTTAAAGGTGAGGTACAGATACATGGGAAGTACAAAAAGTATGAGTGAATTCTAGAGTATTTAGAGTTTTGTGACATCTTTATGTATGAGATGTTCTGAATTAACAGCTTGCAAGAACAACTTGCATTGGATGTGCTAAGAACCAAAAGAAAGTCTTCTGCAGTTGACCTCCAAGGTTCTCTGACTTGACTCTCTGTAACTTTTTATGGGTTACTCAAATGATCCTATACATATCATCACTACCTCGAAATTACAGGAGCTCTGATTTCATATCACTGCTGCCACCAAGTTCACCCTTAGATATTTTGGAGTATGTGAACACAATTCAGTGTCTTTGGGTTAGGTACTCAGCTGTTAGATTTTTCTCTTTCTAAAGTCACAAATTTTGTGAAAATCCAACTGACAGATGCATGTTTATAATCCAGGAATGTTTCTATAATACTGATTAACACGTTTCTGCATGTTCTGTGTAGCTAATAACTTTTTAATTAATTTGAAATCATTCCTATATAAAAAAATCTGATGTTTTCCATTCACATGACTTTCTCTACACCTCTGCAACAAATTATTGTTAAAAAGTGTATGCTTCTATTTACTTCAGTTTAATCGAGAAAAAAATAGCAGAAATAGTCTTATTATTTGCTTCCTTATAAGTAGAAGGGAAATAAGGGAGTACTATAGACTAAACTGATAATCAAAAGCTGGTTGCTATGTAACTGAAGTTCCTTTGTTTGTATGGACAGGAGTTGACAAATTCTGTAAGAGAAAAGTCTAAATTTTTCAAAGCTGAAACCAAAAACAAGGAATATCTAAAAAAGATCAACTCCACGAAAAAAATGTATATGACGTAGATTGTATGTTTTAATGTGCTCTACATTTGCTGTGTGTTAAGTTTTTGTCCATCTCTTACGGCTTAGCAGTTATGCAAAATTTCGTAAAATTCATCCAGAATAAAGTAGTCTTCAGAGTCTATTCCCAGAAAATTTAAGATATACATTTTATTTTTCGAGTAAACATCTTTAATATTTGACATTTTAATCAAAATCGTTAGAGCTGTTTTTAAGAAAATCAAAATTTTTGAAAAATGTTCCATGTAAAGGGTAGTTGGGGGTGGGGGGATTTTCTTGAAAATCTTCGTGTCACATCCTTGGAAGATGCCAAACTTAAACACCAAGTTTGGTATTTAACTATCTTTTCGTTTTTGAGCTATACTGTCCACACACACGCACGTGCAAGCAAGCACGCATGCACACGCACGTACGCATGCACCTCTCTCTCGCTCTCTCTCGCTCTCTCTCACTCTCTCTCACTCTCTCTCAATCTCACACACACACAATGGGCCTTTTTGTAAAAATGCTTTTTTTTAGATTCAGGGGGACCCAAAACGTATACTTCTGGTGAAATCTTGGTATCGAATTTTTGGGTGCAATACAATACCTTCTCTATACCCTATGTACATAGTATGTGTAGAGAAAGTAAAAATCTGGTGTTCCATTCACATGCCTTTCTCTATCTGCTCTGCAAACAAACTCCTTAAAAAAAGATTATTCTTTCTCTCTTTCACGCTAATCAAGATTAAACATTGGCATTAGTTCTTCCTTATAAGTAGAAGGGAACTAAGGGAATATACTAGGCCAAATTGATATAAGTATAATTATTCTAAAATTGAGGTCAATATTGAGATATATCTCAGAAATGGTTAGCTCCACTACAAAAATATATATAGGAGGTAAATTGTATTTTTTCACAAGATCTACATTTTTGTCCAGTCTCTTATGCTTTACCAGTTATGCAAAAGTCATTCAGAATGAAGAGGACTTCAGTGGTTATTCCCATGAAATTTAAGATATATTTTCTTTGTTATGTAAATATCTTTAATATATGGTATGTTAATCAAAACATTTTCAAACATTTTTCAGGTACAGAGTAGTTTGGAGTGGGGAATTTTGTGTCACATTCTTGGAAGATACTAAACTTAAAAAAAAAAAAAAAAAAAAAAAAGCGCGCGCGCGCACACACACGCACGCACACGCACACACACACACACACACACACACACACACACACACACACACACACATGTACAGATGGATCTTTTTTAAAAAACTGTTTTGTTTTATCCTTAAAACATGTATTTCTGGTAAAATCTCGGTAAAATTTTGTGTGGGATACAATACTTTCTCTACCTACTTGCACATAAATAGTACTTGGTAGAGAAAGAAAAGACACGTTGTGGATACCTAAATGTGGATAGGAGAATCACATTGTATATGACTACTACAATGTATAACAGCTGCATGTGAATTATGTGTAGAGGAACTTGTAAGGGTGTTTTTTTTTTAAACTAACAGAATGTGTGTTTTGCAACATTTATGAAAGTTATTTAATTGATTTTGCTAAATGACATCAGTTTGATTTTATTTTAGGTTTTATAAGTAGGGAGCCTATTTGGGGTATGTAAAGACTGAAGCTCACTGCACATTTACCTGTAGATGCAAGCAGCACATGCTCTACAAACAAGTGAGCAGAGAGTGAGCAACAGTTAGTGTAATGATCCCATTCCCTGTCTCTGATATAATCAATCCCTATAGAGCTGTTCACTTTCAATCCCTCAAAAGGATATCCTATTCTCTATTTATTATGGTACACATCTTGACACTATAACTTTTTTATAGGTACCATTTGATGACCGTCGTCTTGTTTTTCCACCATTCCCTGCAGGCATCGTAGCTGTCATTATCTACTATACTTACAGATCTGTAATGCCAGAATGGATTCTTTATTTTTCTTTAGCTGGCACAGCTGCAGGTAAGATGATTTCTATTATACTATTAAAATAGTTTTGCAAAATCATATTAAAGATTACAACAAGCAAGTACAGAAAGGTACTTGCTACAAAGGTAAACCTGAAGTTCAAGCTATTTTACAGTATGAAAAAATGATAAGATCTCCAAATTTCAATAAATGGAATAATAATTCAAATGTTGTATTCAATCTAAAAGCACAGTCTGGATTCATACAAGAAGTCAGTAAATTAGAAAAAGAATTAGAAATACCAACTCAAAGAGAAAATCTCATTGCTAGCATCAACCCTACTGAGACTATTATAATTGAACACCAGTTAAATCTAGAATATGAACTCAACAAAAAGAAATGTTAGTCCTTTATAGCTAAGGCCCTTATATAGAAACCTTAAATCTAAATTATCCAACTCACAAATGGACACATGTATACACAGATGGTTCCCTCTCTGATACCAATGATGGGGCTGGAGCAGGTGGTATATGCTAATTCTTTTCCTTTATAGAAATGTTGGAAAACATTTTGATGAAGAAATAGAAGCTGTTCATATAACCTTACAGAATTTATTTTCCTGGCTGAATCAATGCAAAAATAGTTCTTTTAGTTCTTTCAGACTCACAGGCTGCTACTCAAGCAATAGTAAGCCTCCCTAAACTGAAAAAAATTAAAGAAATCCAAAAGATGATTTATCAAATTCATAAACTGTGGAAAAGAATTGTATCACAATGTATTCCATCTCGTGGAGTGGATGGTAATGAAAAAGTAGATTTTTTGGCAAAGAAAGGAACCCAAATTAAATAAAAAACTATTATAAAATTTCCTTATGAATAAATCAAATGAACTGTAAAAAGAAAAGTATACCTATACAAATTATATGAATAAAACAGCACAAGAAAATAAAAATTCAAAGTGGATACAAATTGTACAAATTCCTAATTTAATTCCAAAATTACCAAGGATTCAGCTGTTGCCAACTTTTGTGTCATAACTGGACATGATTGTCTGAATAACCATCTCTATAGGATTGGCCTTTCAACATAACCAAGGGCTGCGCCGTGGCTGAGTGGTTAGACCACTTGCCTCTCACCTAGGCAGACTGGGTTTGAACCCAAGTGACCACATGTGAGATTTGTGGTGGACAAAGCAATGCAGGGGCAGACTTTCTCTGGGTTCTCCAGTTTCTCCTGCCATCATATTCCACCGGTGATCCATCTTCAGTCTATGTATTATCAGTTCATTGCCTGCTGTGCCTCAGTAGTAAAAGTGGGCATTAAACACTATCAATTTAAAAAAATAACCTCACCAAACTGCCTACTCTGTACCAAAGAAGAAATTAAGAATATGGAACATCCAGAATCATGCCAAGCTTTGAAGATGTATCCTAGCATTGTTGCTAAATACTGGGAAGATAGAAGGAGAATGAAGACTTCTTCATTGTCAATTTCTGTGAATTAATATCTCTCTCTCTCTCTCTCTCTCTCTCTCTCTCTCTCTCTCTCTCTCCCTCCCTCTCCCCCTCCCCCTCTCTCACACACACAAAAAATATTTTGTATAGTCTTTATGTCAATTTATGAACTCTGGAGAGCTAGAGAAAGCAGCTTTCATGATTTGGAGTGTAGAATTGGTAAAGAATTGAGTGGAAGGCTGACATTACACTGCAAAAGATCTATATCAAATAATTTTAGTAAAGATTGTAAAAGCTAAATTTTATAAATGCTCAGTTGTGGCAACAGTATAACATTAGACTACATTTAAAATGTTTGGCCATAGTTGGGCAACAGCTATATAAAGTAGTATCTATGAATTAAGCTGTGTATAAAAATATACCTAAGCAAAAGAAACTAAATGCCAAATGGCACATTGATTACGAAAATTAGTTAGCAGTCAACTGCTGTTAAATGTTTAATCAGAAGTGTTTGTTCCTAACATAGTTTAAAATTTTATTAAGTTACGTATATCTGCAAGAAATGAAAGACACTTATTTTAATGCAATCACTGAAGAAATCTGCGATAGAGCTAAGATTATAACCTGTATTTCACCAACCTTCATTTTATCTGACAAATACTGGCTTGACCTGTTCAGCCTCTTCTTGATATTCAGCTGTGCAGTCTACCTGGACAACACTTATTGCTTCTGCAAATTTTATTATTTGTTTCTACCGAGCCAGGTGGCTCAGTGGTTTCATCTGTAACTGGCATTCAGTCAACTGCACACTCTGGCCCTGGGTTTTTCTGTGGTTTTCCTGGGGCCGCTTAGGCGAATACTGGGTTGCTCTATATCTACCACGGTTCCTTTCCTTTCATTCCTTCATTTCATTTCTCTTCTTTATCTTTCAGGTCAGCAGCAGATGTGGTTCAGGGTTTTGCAGACAGATGGTATGGTCGTTTGCTCCAAGGAAAACTCGCTTCCCCCTGGTTGCGCTGGTTAAGGCTAGAGGCCATTGTAGAGGCCCTTTTCCAGCCTCCATGGCATGCCAGGGCTGCCATCTAGTAACATTGTTAGAGACTTCTGTGCGTCTCTGCGCTTGGCTCCATCTGCTCCTGTGGAGGGGAGGGTGATAGGCTGCAATAGATCAACACTTGTTGGTTGCTTGCGGTTACCGAGGTGTCCCCCTCAGCTTGCATAATCGTACCTCATTATTCATTTCTTGTTTTCTAGTTTTGCTTTTGTAAACCATATACATTGTGTTGTGCACAAATTTGTTAGCTTCATACTCGGATGTTAACATTTTGTTTTTATTAATAATTTAGCCTATTTATTTTCCACTATATTGCTTCAGTAGTCAATAATGTTTTATAAAAGGTAACCAGCTATCCATATCATGGAAGTTTTATTATAGAAAGCTTTTATAAAAGAATTACCATTATATTATTAAATATTTTGTAAAAGATATTATAACATTTCTGACATGGATCTTTTACAGTGTAATGCCAGCTGAAGAGGGGAGAAGGCATAGTTTTGCTTGTATAGTTAATGCCCAGAGAGTCTCTTTATTAGATACATGTCAATAAACAAGTGACAAATTGCACTCTTTAATAGAAGAAGGTCTCACCTGGTTTTGGCATAGTGCTAAACTATTGTAATAGAACATTACTTCAATTTCTTCCAATTTCTTTGTTGTCACTTCAATTCTCAGCTATTGACAGCCTCAGCTGTCTCTCTGATGATTCTGTCACAACTAACTTAGCCGAGGCTCTACCTAACAGCCCCTCTTATATATTCTCCATAACAAAAAGTTGGAATTGAGTTTTATTTATGACATTCTTTAACTGCTGCGGTTCTTAGCATCTCATTCTGTACTGGGCGTGAAAGAGTTATTTTTTCTCAAAGGCCTCTTTATCTTGTTAGAGGTTCTTTTCAGTGCCATAAATCTACAATCATGGGACCAACGGCTTTACTTTCCTTTCAAAGAAAGCCATTCTAAGGATATATACAGCCGAATAAAAATCCATCACCCTCCACTGGGTTTGAACCCACAAACCTTGGGTACTAGAGGCTTGCACATTACCCCCAGACCATGGAGAACAACTCCACAAAGGGTGGAACTTCTCAAAAGAGGCAGCTTCTCTCCAAGCAAGGAAGTTTTCAGAACTGCCAGAGGGCACATACAAAGCATTTATTTACTAGGCCATTGTTGCACAGGTTCCTTTAATCTAAGGGTAGCAGACACTTGCAACAATCCAAGGAGCTACTTCAATAGTCCAATGTACTTTTTCTTCAATAGCTCAGCACAGGTGTTCATATTTCTAATAATCCTGGCAACTATGCCACACTGGAAACAATCCAGGCAGAGGCTTGATCTGATGTTTATTTGGGTGCATAGACACATTAAATTAATAGTTTAGTGCATTTTGTGTGCTTTCTCATATTAATAATGTGAATAATTCATTTGAAAATAGATGACATTGGTGAAGTTGTTCATTGAGACCTTAGTTTAAAATTTCTGGCTTGTTTTGCCAAGTTCGTGGGTTAATATATATCTTCCTGATGTTTCATCCCTGTCTGTGAGGGAAATCTTCAGAAGTAATGCGCTCAGGTCGCTATCTCAGTCAAGAACTATAAAATTGTAAATTGGAGCTGGTATATATACTCAAGCCCAGTGGGCAGGATCAAGGGGACGGATTCTGTTGTTGTTTGTATTTAGCACGCAGGTAGGGAATTGGGAAAGTATAGGAATTCAGATTTGGTTTAATCTGAGTCCTTCATTTTTGTTAAAGTTGTTAGTATTTGAGACCTGTTTTTACATGAACTACTAAAATTTGAGTTTGCATACTTATTGGTAATTAATTGTTTATTTTTAGGTTATACAATGTATGATTTGATACATTACTATCTTCACCATGGGAGTCCAGAAGCTGGCTCTTATTTATACTTCATGAAACGATATCACAATCAGCATCATTTTACATGTCATGAGGCAGGTAAGTTGTACACAAATTATGAGAATAATGAAGAATTAACAGAAGCAAAATAAAGCAAAACTGAAGGCAGAATCTGAGATCTTGTGAGCAATAAATGATTTACACTTCCTCTACCACTTTTTAAGCAGAGTATTGAATTAAATCAAAATTCTTTAAGTTTTTAGTGGAAATAAAGGAAATTCATCTGGATCATTCATTTGAGATCCTCTGAATATGAAAAATGAATTTCTCTGTGTATCTGACTGCTTTTTTACTTTGTCTACTGCATGGATTAAAAAGGAAAAGTGTTGGTTCCACCCTTAAATTTTATGTTGAGATTTCACAGAAATATATGTTTTGAGGTTCCTGAATAAAAAACAAAGCATTTTTAGAAAAAAAAAAAAAAAGTGTGTGTGTGTGAGTATATGCCTGTGAGAAGCATAACTCAAAAATGAAAAGTTGAAAAATATCAAACTGGTATTTAAGTTCAGTATCCTTCAAATGTGTAACACAACAATTTTCAAGAAAAATCCCTTCCCCCCAAATACCCTTTTCGATATGTTCAATTTTCTCAAAAACAGCTCTAATGATTTTGATTAAAATACCATATGTTAGGGATACTTACATGACAAATGAAATTTTCTGGGAAGTCCTCATCATTCTGGATTACTTCTCATAACTGGTAATCTGTAATACATGCACAAAATCTTACTACACAAAAAATGTAGATCTTGTTAAAGCAGACAATTTATGTCAGATATTCCTTAATATTGGTTGAAATTGTTCAATATTTATACTTTTCTCAAATGGGAAATCCTCAGTTTTTCATCCTGGTCATATGAGGAGAACAGGAGAACACCTAGTGATGAGCTCTCAAAAGATCTGACTTATCGTTTTTGTGCAGTGTATTCTTTGTAATCACAAGACATAAGTAATAAGATCATTTCGCCTAATGTTTATCTCAATTAGCATGAAATAGAAGAATAGGTTTATATAAGAATAGTTTATTGCAGAATAGGTAGAGAAATTTATATGAATGTAAGACATCAGATTTTTTAAAGTAGTGTTTAATGCCTGTTCTAAATGCATATGGTATCAAAGGTGGTGGGCAATGATGATAACTCAAAAATGAAATGATAATTGGGATAGTTAATTCAGGAAGGCAACATTCCAGACCTAAGTTTAGAATACCTTCCTGCCACTGCCAGTAATGAGGACCGAGGGGAAACCTGGTGAAAAAAAATAAAATAAAGAAAACTATCAGGAAGGACATCCTTATGGATTTAAACTCATATGAGGATTATCAAAAAGTGACAGGAAACAATTTTTTTTGGATACCATGATTCTTTGTATTCAAATTTAATTAAAAGCTTTAAAAATAATCTTCTTCTAAAACTAAACACTGGTTCCAACATTCTATCCACTTTTCAAAACACTCAGAGAAGCCCTTGTTTGACTTCCTGTTCAGTATACCTGAAGTAACATTATTTACTTCTGTATAGGTTTGCGAATGGCACCCACAAAGATGTTTTTTCACTTGCAGAAACAGGTAGAAATAGCAGGGTGCTAGATCTGGCATGATTTCGATATCCAGTAGAGTGGCTTGATGAGTAGGTGTGTTGTCCTGATGGAGGATCCATCCATTGGGAGCAAGTTCTGGTCTCTTGGCAGCCAATTTCTTCTTGAGTGGTTGTTAAGGGCATGATACTGTAGTATTGAGCAGTTACTGTGGTGTGTTTAGGAACCATGTCATAAATTAGCCCAATTTTGTCAAAAAAACACAAGATGCATGACTTTCCTTGCACTTGGTTGCATCTTTGCTTTTTTCACCACCTTGAAATTTTTTATGCCATTCAAAAACATATAGTTTTGATAAAGCTTGGGCTCCATATGCTTCCTGTATTATTGCAGCATTTCAGTTCCAGATTTTTTTCAGAACACAAAACCGAATTGCTGCTCATTCTAACTTAAAATCCATGTTGGGTCACTGAAACACGTGCTTACACAATAGCTCCCTCGGACAAACTGAACAGCGCATGGACAGTGTCTCGCATATCCCAGCGACAGTCAGGTCACACCTCTCTGCTACCATGATTGGTGAATTTTGACGTGTTGAAACAGAAAAACAAATCCTGTAACGTTTTGATACACCCTCGTAGAGTCTATGCCTTAATGACCTCAGCTATTTGAGTAAATATGCCTGCCTGTGAAACCTGGATAAGTACCTACAGAACCCTGAGCTTCAGCCTGGCACCTTGTAAGGATGCAAGAAAAAGATTTTCAAGAAAGTGAAATAATATGTCATTCATAAATATTTTCCACAAAATTACTATAATAATTTTATTAATACATGAAACATTTGAGATATTGGTATGATGAATAAAATGTATAGGTTACTCAAGTATTCTTTAAAGCTTCTGAAGCTTTTTTCAGTATCATTGATTTAAACAACTTGGAATATAAAAAATAAAACAAAATTTTACTGCTGAAAAAATGTAAAAATCATTAAAAGAATAAAATTAATATAAAATAAAACTTTTTTGCCATTCATCATTTAAAAAATTTGCTTTATTCATTTAAGCAGTGCACTTTGAAATATAAAAGGATCATTTGCTTTTTTGCTTCTGATAATTATATGCAAAGAATAGCTAATTGTTATGATGTACTGATACATTTTAAAGCAGTAGCCCTGCAATATGTGTATTCCTCTGGTATTTATCAAATTAAACCATTTCTTGTAAATATTTGTCATTATTTACAAGAAGAGGACAGAAAAGTAAGACTTTGTATGAGTAGTTTTTAGGATAGATTTGAAAATAAATGTTAATATATAAAGCAATTTATACCACTATTATACATTTGATTTTTACTTTCTCTACAAATATGTACACAGTATATAAAGAAGGTATTGTATTATATCCAAAAATTCAATATTGAGATTTCACCAGAAATCGGTCCCCTGAGCCCAAAAAACACATTTTTAGAAAAAAAATCTGTGTCTATGTTTGTGAACTGTTTAATACCTAACTTGGAATTTAAGTTTATTATCTTTCAAGGATGCCACATGATTTTCAAGAAAATTCCTCTCACCTCAAACTACCCTTCATATAATTTTTTTTCTTTTTTTTTAATTTTGTTTTTCTCAAAACTGGCTCTAACAATTTTGAGTAAAATACTGTGTATTATAGATATTTACATCACAAATAAAATGTATATCTTGAATTATTTGGGAGTAACTTGTGAAAGCCTGTTCGTTCTGGATGAATTTTGCATAGCTAGTAAACTATAAGAAATAGACATAAAAATTATACAAAAACTGTAGATTTCATTAAAACACACAGTTTATGCCATATGCATTTTTGTTGTAGAGTTGACCATTTCCAAGATATTCCATACTATCGGTTTCAAGTTTAGCTTGTGTAATGTTTCTCATCTTGCTTTTGTTTACTGCTGGTCTTACAAAGCAAAACAAACTTCAATTGTTCGCATAGTGACTAGCTTTTAAAATATATGACTATCGCTTTAGTCATATTTCCCTTCTGCTTACAAGGGATCAAGTAGTAAGACCATCTCTGCTAATGCTTATCTTGATTAGCATGATGTAGATAAAATAATCTCTTTTATAAGAATAGTTTGTTTGCAGAACAGGTAGGTAGAGAAAGTCTTGTGAATTGACACATAAGATTTTTACTTTCTCCAGCTGCATATGTATAATGCACATAGTGGATAGAGAAGGTATTGTATTCCACTCAAAAATTCTAAACCGAGATTTCACTGGAAATACATGTTTTAGGAACCCCTGAATCCAAAAAAAAGCATTTTCAGAAAAAGGTACGCATGCGTGTGCATGTGTGTGTATGTATGTATGTGCGTGAGTGCGTGTGTAGATAACATAGCTCAAAAACAAAAAGATGGTTAAATACTAAACTTGGCATTTAAGTTTGGTATCTTCCAAGGATGCGACACAAAGATTTTCAATAAAATCCCCCCACCCAAAACTACCCTTTTCATGGAAAAATTTTCAACAATTTTGTTTTTCTTAAAAATGGCTCTAATGATTTTGATTAAAATACCACATGTTAAAACCATTTCCATCACAAATAAAATGTATATCTTGAATTTTCTGAGAAAGCTTCTGAAGACCTGTTTATTCTGGATGAATTTTGCATAACTGGTAAACCGTAAGAGGTAGAAAAAAACTTACTACACAAAAAATGTAGATCTCGTTAAAATACAGAATTTATGTCATATATATATTTTTTTTTTCATGGAGTTTATCATTTTCTAGATAATTCTTGTTATTAAGTTTCGATTCTAAAGTATTTATACTTTTCTCAGACAGGAAGTGCCTGTTTTTCTTTTATTCTATGCCTGGCCAAGCAAAGAAGTGATTTGCAATGATAATCGCATAAAGACAGCTTTTAAAAGATTTGACTACCACTTTAGCATAGTGCATTCCTTTAGCTCCCTTCTATTTATAAGGAATTAAGTAATAAGAACATTCTGCTAATGTTTATTTCAAATAGCATGGCATTGAAAGAAGAATTATCTTTTGTAAAAAGTTTGTTTGTAGAGTAGCTAAAGAAAGTCATGTCAGTGTAACACATCAATTTTTTTTTTTTCTAACTCTACACATTTCAGTGCATTTTACATAATAAATATTGTATTTTTTAATAAATGTGTTGTGGTATGATTGCAGGATATGGAATTAGCAGTAACTTATGGGATGAGGTATTTGGCACAAAAGTTATTCTTCGTAAACTATCAGGTGTACTGCGCTGGTGACTTAGAGCTGTCTTTTTTTATAGGCTTCCTCGAAGAATGTGGTGCAAATTTGTGTCAAGTGCTAAATGGCACAGTTAGTATAGTTTTTTATACATTATGTTGATGCAGTATTTTTGTGTGTTCATCTGTGAAAGCAAATCAAAACCCAAATTTTGGATTACATGTATTTATTAAATAGACATAAAAATAAACTATTTTTTCCAGTAGAGCTTGCATGTTTAATAGTAGAGATGTTATACCTGATGAAAACCTTACTGTTCAATAAAGATGCCATAAACCTATGAGGCTATAATATGATCCTATCTTCCTTATCTTTCTTTGATTTTTGTTATTGGTGAATTATATCCAGGTTTCCTTACTTTATTACTGGTTTAACCCTTAATTGCATGGATTATTTTGCTACATACACCGTTCTTCCTCTAATTTGCAAACTGGTGTTTTTATCCCTTTCACCTGCATCACAGCTGAAGCAACTTGAATGCTGTGATTGTTAATGCAATACAAAGTGGACTGGCCATCCATTCAAAGCCGAACTTCGCGAGTTCAAGCCCCAGCGACTGCAGTCAAATGTGCCTGTGGTAAAGGATGGGAAGAGCCCAAGTAAAATAACCGGTGTGATGGTACACTTAGATGCTGACAGAGTTATATTTGACTGCAGTTGTAAAGACTTTGCTCCTTATTTAAAAAAAATTAGTTTTATTGAAAAAATATTAATATTTTTACATTATAGGACAGCTATAATCTGCCTAATTTTATTGTTTAAGGTTAGTATAATACGAAATTAGAAAAAAAGCCCATTGAAAGTACTAAAAACTTTGATTAATCATCTTTATTGCATATATGCAACACCATACAATTAAGGGTTAAACAAAAACAAGTGTTTATACTGTTCATCTTTTAAGTTTTCCCAGGTTGAGTTGTCTTGTAATTCTTCCTTTTCACTGCATGGGTTCATTGGTAACAAACGTATATAAAGTTGTGTTTTGTTTTCTACATTGTGCATGAAACCAAGTACATATTGCTTAATTTGAGATACTTTTTATTTTCTCTAGTCCTTATGTACAATGCTTATAGTGGATAGAGAAGGTATTGTACTTCCCCCAAAATTTTGATGTCAAGATTTCACCATAAATACATGTTTCGAGATCCTCTGAAACCAAAAAAAAAGGCATTTTTAGAAACATGACCGTGGATTGGTCAGTATAGCTCAAAGTTGGTATTCAAGTTCAGCTCTTTCAAGAATGTGAAACAAAGATTTTCAAGAAAATCTCTCCCTACCCCGCAGTTACCATTTACATGCAGCATTTTTTTTAAAATTTTGATTTTTTCAAAACTGGCTCTTAACGATTTTGTTTAAAATACTGTATATTAAAGATATTTACATGAAAAATAAAATGTATATTTTGAATTTTCTGAGAATAGCCTTTGAGACCTCTTTATTTTGGAAGAGTTTATCGGAAATATGCATAATGGTTAAACTGTAAGAGATTGATAAAAACTTAATACACAAAAATGTAGATCTCGTTAAAACACCTAATATATGTCTTATACATTTTTCTTGTGGAGTTGACCATTTTTGAGATATTCATTGTTATTGGTTTCAGTTAAACTACCTAATTTTTCTCAAATGGGACCATGCAAAGTAAACCAAACCTCAATTGTTTCATATAGTGAACAACTTTTAAAAGATTTGACTATTGCTATAGCATAATGTATTTATTATCTTATTTCCCTTCTACTTATAATGAAGCAAGTAATAAGATCAATTCTGCTAATGTTTATCTCAATTAGCATGATGTATATAAAAGAATAATCTTTTTTTTTTTTGTAGCTTAACATCCTTTAACCTGGTTGGTCATATTGGACGATGAACGGAATTGGTGAAATGATGCTCAAATGATCTCAAGGTCCATGGAGCTTATTACTCTTTCTCAGGATAAGGGAAAACCCTGAAATAGGCCTTATCTGGGTAACCCACCCTAAGCGAGATTCGAACTTGCGATTTATTGAACGTGAACCATCACACTACCCAGGTGGGCTAATAATCTTTTGTATGCATTTGGGACAGCTAGAGAAAGTTAGGAGGATGGAACACATCAGATTTTTTAGTAAAAAGCTTATTGTGAATATTGAAGAATGTTTATATGATTACTATTAATACAAAGGTAACTCTTAAAAGTTTTTAGTAGCAGCCACAAATATTACTTTCTCTAGCATGTATGCACAATATTCATAATAGGTATAGAAGGTATTGCATTCCACCCACAAATTTGATACCGAAGATTTCACAAGATCTCAGGCACTTTTGGAAAAATGTCTGCATGTGTCTTTGAACGCGAAAAGTCGAAAACGAAAAGTTGGTAGAATAAGAGAATTGGTATTTAAGTTTAATATCTTCCAAGGATGCAACACAAACCTTTTGAGGAAAAGTCCCACTCCCAAACTACCCTTTACATGAAAAAAAGTTGATAATTTTTATTTTCTTAAAATAATATTTTGATTAAAATACTGTATGTTTAAGATATTTACATGGTAAATAAAACGTTTATCTTGAATTTTCTGGGAATAAGCTCCGAAGAGCTCTTCATTCAGGATGACTTTTGCACAACTGGCAAACCATAAGCGAGAGATACATGTAAACTTATCACACAAAATATGTAGATTTCCTTAAAACACACCATTTATATTACTATTGTTCATAGAGTTGACCATTTCTGAGATATTCCTTGTTGTTTTCAGTTTTATAATACTTAAAACTAATCTTATACAATAATTTGTCTTCTACTGGCCATGCAAAGAAATGAATTTCATCAACCATATTAATACAGCTTTTAAAACATTAGATTATTGCTTTAGCCTTGTGAAAAAAGCCTTAGTTCCTTTCTACTTATAAGGAAGTAATTAATTAACATCTTTTAACCTGGTTTGTCATATTAGACGATGAAATGAAGCTCAAATGTTCTTGAGGTCCAACTTTTTTTTTTCCAATTGAGCTAACTCAATTGATAACTTTTCTAAGTATTCTCCACTATGATAAATATGCTTTTGCATCCATTCAAACTGCTTTGAAAATGCATTTTTCAAGCTTCTTTTGAACTACCCTCAAATGAGCTGCAAATATCTTGTAGCATAACATAGCACAGTTAACCCTTTCCAGCCCAATTTATTTTCCATTGTAATTATTTCTTGAAAACTGATGGTATAAAATGGATAGTTGTGGCCTTAAAAAGATGGTCTTATCTGATGTATTATTTGTAGCTTACATGTCTAAACCTCTAAAACACTGAACATCACTGATGATGATTTTTATGTCAGTGGTTAACCTAGGTTGGAATCTCTGCTGCAGTGCTACTAGGCATGATAAAGGAAAGGATGAGCCCATGTAAAGTAAATGCCGATTGGCAATTTAAATGTTGGTTGGACCTCGGTAGAATTTAGTGGAATATTTCTGTACCTATTAGAAAGAAGTTATAATTGAAGTTATTTTGTTTTTACCTATGCTTGCTTTAAGCGTTGCTAATATCAATAAATTTAAAGAAAATGGCAAAAATTTAACCTTCAAAGTAGTGCCATCTGGCACTATGGGCTGGAAAAGGTTAACATGTGAAGAAGACTGAACACATGATGTGATTGTAAGGCATGATGCCAAATGAACCTGTGTTTACTGACCAGGACAGTTTTATTCATACATCTGCACTGCCAACCTATGTCCATCTCATGATGTTCCACTGCTCTGGCCTGACATGTTCCAAGTTTGATCTGTGGTGCTTCAAACTAAAAACAGCTGTTTATATTTGGAGCATGAACTTCTCATTCCACATAGATGACAAAGGAAAACTTTTGAGGTATTGCAACATAAATAAAATGAGAGATTCCTTATTAGCAGTAATAGCCGTTTTTTTTAAATTCAGTAGAAGCCCGAAATAGCGCAGTCCAAAATACAGCAGATTCAGATTTACTGCAGGGGAAAATTTTTTGCTCTAACCTCACCCCTAGCATTGACATTTGCTACAATCAAACATTACGTGGATAAAAACCATTGTGTATTAGTCTGCCAAACAAAACTTGCCGATTTAAGATAGTAGAAAATTAGGTTAATGTAAAATGTGTACACTGTAATTGTACTATAAATTAGAGGACTGGAATACACCCTGAGCATAACTGATGAGTAATTGATTTAAAAGCGCTGTACTTTATTGTGTATTACATAGTTTATAATGTACTGTAAATTATTATTGCAGGAATGTTTCCCTCCACCTCTGTGGGATTGATTTTTGTCACTTCTAAGCTCATTTCGATATACCATGGTATTGTTATAATGGGGGGAGGGTAAATCATGACTTCTAATAACAGTGTTATTTTGGGCTTCAACTGTTTGTATCCTAGTGAATTCTGTGCTGGGATTTGGGATTTTATAATAGAAGAAAAGACGTTTTAAAAATATTTTATTTATGTTCAGTATCAGTTTCATAAAATCACTTACATATATGCTGCCATTAAGTCATTACAAAATTTTTGATTTGTACTTATAGGCAATATTTTTGAGACTTAAAATTAGTTTGCTATAAGCTATTAACTTCAATAAAAACTTTCAAATTTAACTTTACTAGTGTATATTAACTTACTGAGCTGATGAACCTAATAAAGTATAAATAATTTCAAATTACTGATATTATTGCACATTTTAGCAACAAAGTGTATTGCATTTGAAATCTTTATTTGTTGAAAGGAATGACCACTTTCAATGCTTCATTTTAATACTGTCTCTTGAGCCTGTCTTTAATGCACTGCTTAAAAAATAACTTAAGGAGGATACACCTTTAAATATATAAATGTATATTTATTTTATAACTCAGCTTTGGTATGTTCATTCAAGTGTATATATTTTTTTCTTTTTTTCAATTAAATTAGGGTTTGCAAACTACATTCTGGAAATAATTAAAAACCTGCACAATATTTGCTCTGAACTGCACCTAAAGAACCCTCTAGAACATAGACTAGAGTATTTCTTAAAGAAATATTTTTTTTTTTTATTATTCTTTCAATATATTCTTTTTTTGTTTTGTTTTTGTTTTTGTTACTAGGGCTAACCAGAAGTACTTGACCTGACGTATAGATAGCGGTTGTTGTTTCAAACAACAATGATAAAAAGTATCAACCTTAGAAAGCTAAGTTTGATGATTTTTACATTATTTAGTAGCATCATTAATGAATGCTCTCAGGAATTTGTAAACATAGACTATAATAATATAGCATTTAAGAAAATGTGTACATAATATGCAAATATGCATGTTCATTTTAAATTTAAAAATTACAAAATTATAGAAGTTTAGAAAAATCAGTTAGAGTTTCCTTACATCAACCATTACGTCGCCAGAAAGATTTGAATGCTCAGTGTGCGAGTGTGAGGGGAAATATGAAAAGAGTGGGGGTAGCGACCTGGCAACGCAGAGCAGAACTCTTCCCATTTGATAAACATTATAGTGAATGTATAGGTCATTTATAATACTTGTTGGTCCAGGTCATATTTGTAGAAGTCTGTTTATCTGAAGAAGATAGGTACTCTTTCAAAAAAGAAGAACAAATTAAATTAAAGGTGCATTTTCCTCCTTAAATCAGACAGGTGGTATTTTTGTAACAAATGCAAGAATGTACTAAGTGAAAGTCAGAAAGAACAGTTTTCAGCTTGTGTCAGGTCTACCAATTGATTTCCGCACCATACTCAGTTGAGGAAAGGTGCTTTTATTTGGAGGAGGATTTAATTTAGAAGCAAGATAAACAAAAGGTTCATAAAGTGTAGCTCTGTCCATGGCGTTGACTTCATAATGACGAATCTTCTCTCTTGCTGCCCAATGAGATGCTTTACTTGCTGTGTTCTCCAAACTCCCAACATCCATTGGCTTCATCCGATTGCCAAGAACCAATACTGTTACCTGAAGCAAGATATTATATTATCCAATTGTTTTTGTACTCAAATAATTTGTAACAATTATATTTATAGGTGTGAGGAGCCTTCACCTCTTCTGCACCCCACCTTTGGGTTTCAGCCATGCAGTGTTAAAACAAACAATGATAATGTCAAGTTCACTCAGGCTATGAGTTATCGGTGGTTTCCACAATATGCAAATGAAATCAACTCGCATACAGTCTTGAACATATTTTGAGGTTATTCCATTGAATAAATCATCTGCTCTGGATGAGACATGAGTATAGGTCCTTCACATACTGACATTACAGTATATGGATAATAAAAATCTAATAAATTACTGCTCTATCAGATTTTACTGAGAAATATTTTAACCCTTTTCGGCCCAATGGTGCCTTATGACACCATTATCTGTAGTATTGTTCGAGGTAGGTAAAAGTTAGCGTTCAATAATTTTCTACCTCCATTATGATATTTCAATATCTTCTTTAAATACATTACATTCACATTGCTTAGGACAAGCAAAAGTGAAAATAAAATACCTTCAAAAATGTTGTTTTCTAACAAATATAGAACATTATCCTTTTACAATGCTACCGAGGTCCGGTGAATACATAGATATGCCAATCCGCATTTATTTTACGTGGACCCATCCCTTCCTTTATCACAGTAGCATTGTAACAGGATTCCAACTTAAGTTAAGCTGTAATATTGAAATCTTGATCACTGACGTTTGCTGTTGCAGAAGTTTAAACAACTGAGTTAACAATAAGAGATCAGGTATTTCCAGCTTTTCAAGGCAAATGGCGTCAGTGTTCAAAAAGTAATTTCAATCAAAAACAAATCAGGCTGGAAAGGGTTAATGGGATTTGCCTACATGTTCACCATTTGAGACTTCAGAATGATTCCTGACAGTGCCTAGGGTCAAAAGTCAGTGTAAAACCCAGAAGGGCTACGAGAGTGAGGAAGATGATTTGAAATAAAGGCATAATGGATGAAAGGAAAGGTGATAATGGAGCAATTGGTGGAATGAATGTCAAAGGAAAACCTGACAGATGCTGCTTTGTCCACCACAAGTCCCACATGCAGCCCCTAGGATTGAGCTTGGACCGACTTGGTGACAGGTGATGATGATGTTTAAGGGTGTTAGCACTCTTATGATGACAATAATCAGTAATAAAATGCAATATAACCAAAAGCACAGGTAAAAGTAGAGCTAAGTGATATATAAAACCAAGGTCCAGTCCTGAAACCAGAGCTGGTGATAAAACTATCACATTCAAATAGCTAAATCGGGGGGAAACAATTAAAACAAAATTAGCAATTAATGACAAATCAGGACAAATAAAACTAAAAGATTAAAAACCAGCTAAAAGTTAAAAATCTGCTCCATTAGCACGGCATACGGTTACTACAGCCAAAAACCTCAAAGTGAAAGAAACTTGTGCTAAAAATTTACAAACCCTGTATACTGCTCTCTGATCATCAGCCAGGACCTCAACAGGAGAGGCCAGCATGTGCAGAGATGATCACACACTAGCAACACATGACGAACTGGGTGAGAGGCGAGCTTTCTAACCACTTGGCTATCACGCCACCTTTATTACTTTCTCTAGCCTGCATGTACAATGTGCATAGAGGATAGAGAAGGTATTGTATTCCATCCAAAAATTTGATGTCAAGATTTCACCGGAAATAATTGTTTTGGGTACCCTAACTCCAAAAAAAAAAAAAAGCATTTTTAGAAAAAGGTCCATGTGTGTGTGTGTGCGTGCGTGCGCGGCATAGCTAAAAAACGAAAAGACTGTCAAATACCAAACTCGGTATATAAGTTTGGTATCTTCCAAGAATGTGACACGAAGATTTTCAAGAAAATCCCCCCATCACAAACTACCCTTTATGTGGAAAAGTTTTCGAAAATTTTGATTTTCTAAAAAATGGCTGTAACAAATTTGATTAAAATCCCATATATTAAAGATATTTACATCTCAAATAAAATGTAAATCTTGAATTTTCTGTGAATTGCCTCTGAAGACCTCTTTATTCTGGATGAATTTTGCTTAATTGCTAAACCGTAAGAAACAGACAAAACCTTATTGCATACAAAATGTTGATCTCGTCAAACACACAATTTATGTCCTTTATGTTTTTGTTGTTGAGGTAATTGTTTCTGAGATATTCCTTGTTATTGGTTTCAATTGTAAAGTATACTTATAGTTTTCTCAGACAGGAAGTGTCCATTTTTCTTTTGTTCTACTCCGGGTCAAGCAAAGAAGCGATTTGTAATGACAATTGCATAACGACAGCTTTTAAAAATTTGACTATCACTTTAGCATAGCGCATTTCTTTCTTTAGTTTTCTTGTACTTATAAGAAACTACTAAGTAATGAGAACATTCTGCTAATGTTTATCTCGATTAGCATAGTATAGAAAGAAGAAGAATCTTTTGCAAGAAGTTTGTTTGTAGAGCAGCCAGAGGAGTTCATGTGAATGTAACACATCAGATTTTTTTTTGTTATATGCCCTTAAAATTTAAAATACTCAAATTTATAAAACTGTGTTGTTCTATAATTGTACATTAAAATTACTAGCCTATTAAGAAATGTATTTTGAACAAGTGTTTTAAAGTTATACACAGCTGGTTTGATTGGCAGAAGCAGAAGAAAAGAGGTGTGATATTTCAATATACAATAACAACATTTATGCAGATAGATATTTATTTTCATTTATATCTATCGTATTACCCCTGTATATCCGGCCCTGGTGTTTCACGATGGTAAAGAATGAGGAATGTATGTAAATATATATCTCAGGATGGCCACCTTTAGAAATATTAGGATGAAAATTTCCACAATAAAAGAATTTATTCTGATTTGTTTCAACAGATATGATAGGAGATAGTTTCCTGTAACATTTTAATAAATATATTTGTTGTTTTCGCTTGTTCCTTTATGCAAAACATAATGTGAAAGGTTTGCAGTTGAGTTGATGCACACAGCAAAAAGTGGAAGTTGTCTGCTAGGACCTATTACAAACTTCTTCCATGTGTGCTGGCACTGTAATTTCTACTACGTTATAAATTCTCTTGCAAGGGAGCACATGTCATCAATAGTTATTTGCTTTATTACAGGTTTTTTTTTTTTTTTTTTTTTTTTTGGGTAGTTTAACGTCCTTTAACCTGGTTAGTCATATCAGATAATGAATGAAATTGGTGAAACGATGCTCAAATGATCTCGGGGTCCATGGAGCTTAAAGTTACTCGACATTCGTCTTCTCAGGATAAGGGAAAATCCCGAAAAAAACTTTACCCGGCTAACTCACCTTAAGCGAGATTTAAACTCACGACCTGTTGAATGTTTTATAGTGTTTAATGCCCGCTTTTACTACATATGGCATTGTAGGCAATGACACTGATCATACATGGAAAAGGGAAACTGGAGAGCTCTGAGAAAACTCACCCCTGCGCTGCTTTATCCACTACAAATCCCACATTGATCACCTTGGATCAAACCTGCCTGCCTTGGTAAGTGGTCTAACCACTCGGTTATTATGGGTGAAGTTGGATTTTTCGTGCCTGTGTAATTTACTGTTACCCTTATTATAGTTTTAATTGTTGGAGTTATTGTTGTAAATAATGCTACAGCTTTCATTGTTTACATTTTCCAAAGCAATAGCACATATATACACATAGTGGCAAGAGCTGACAACATTGCCTCTCTTTATTATGCAAAATGTCACAGGCATAGATACAGCAGTGATACTATAATAGATTAATAGTTATGGATAGAGTAGAGTATTCTACAGCCATAATAGAAGTAAGTGCTACTGTCAAAAATCTCATGTGTTCCATTCAAATGACTTTCTCTAGTCTCTGTAACAAATTATTGTTAAAAGCTTATTCTTCTTATTTACTTAATGCTAATCGAAAAAATTAGCAAAACTAGTCTTACTATTGTTGTTATTATTATTATTATTACTATTAAATAGAAGTGAAATAAGGGAGTACCATAGGTTAAAGTGATAGTCAAAAGCTGGTTGCTATGTGAGCTCCTTTGTTTGTATGGACAGGAGTTGACAAAGTCCTGTGTGAGAAAAGTATATTTTTTAAAGCTGAAACCAAAAACAAGGAATATCTCAAAAACGATCAACTCCATGAAAAAAATGCATTTAACATAAATGGTGTGTTTTAAAGTGCTCTACATATTTTGTGTGGTAAGTTTTTCTCCATCTCTTATGGTTTAGCAGACATGCAAAATTCCATAAAATTCTTCCAGAATAAAGTAGCCTTCAGAAGCTATTCCCAGAAAATTCAGGATATAAATTTTTATTTTTTATTCTAATATAAAATATTTTAATCAAAATCATTAAGAGCCATTTTTGAGAACATTTTGGAAAAAAGCTCCATGTAAAGGGAAGTTTGGAGTGGGGGGGGGATTTTTCTCAAAATCTTTGTGTCGCATCCCTGGAAGATGCTTAACTTAATACCAAGTTTGGTATTTTACCGACTTTTGAGTTATTATGTTCACAGATGCACGGAGACACACACGGATCTTTTTGTGAAAATGCTTTTGGGGACCCTAAAACATATATCTTGGTATAAAATTTTTGGGTGGAGTGCAATACCTTCACTATACACTATGTACATTGTACGTGTAGAGAAAGTAAAAACTTCAGCAGATGCATTTTTGAGTAATGAGTAGTTCAACCTTGAGGTTGTTATATACATTAATGATAAAATCCATTTCTATTTTCATATTACTCACCTCTTTCTTGTCACGATTGCGGTCTATATCCTTCTTGATCATGACAAGTGCATCTAGTGAACCTGGTTGGTCAGTGTCGTAAACAAGCACATAGCCATCAGCCAAAGCTAGGTACTGTCTTGCTAACTGGTTTTGTTCTCTACTCCCATCCAGACCAGCAGTGTCGTAAAAACGAAGTTTCTCTCTGGTACCTCTGTCCGTCTCAATACTTGCCACATAAATATCTTCTATTGTTGGATGTAACTCCTAAAACAATTATTCCTTATAAACAGTCTTGTAATATAATTTGTCTGCTTTATTTTCTTTGCCCAAACTTTATCACTGTTATGTATACAAATTAATACTTAAGGTTAAATCAATTCTAAGATAACTTATCTTACAGTTAAATCTACCTTGAACTACAAAAATAGAATGATGTAATTTTCTGTTCTCTATAACTTTGTTATAGACATAATTAAATAACTACTGTAGAGAAAATGTAAATAAAAAGGCCACAGAAAAGGATCCCCTTACAAGGGCAAAATCCTTTACAATAAACTGCCAAATGAACTAAAAACTCTAATATGTTCCAAAAACAACTAAGATAATAAATAAATGTTTATATAGACTGGATGAATTGTAAATATTTTGTAAATACATATTTAATTTTAACGATGCTTGAAACTTGTACCAGTCTATAGGCTAATAAAGATTATTATTATTATATTATAAAATTATCATGACAAAATAATCTACTAGATGCAAAAAACAAAAATTGTTTCTTAATAATACTGTCAATTACCAGTGCCATTAGTGAGGCGAAATTTCATCTCTCTCTTCTGGTGCTAATGTGCAAAAATTTTGTGCTGCAAGAGTTCTTTTACATGGCAGTATATCTACTGATGAGGGCTATTGATTTTAAGCACACTTAAAAACCATTTTGAACCTGTGACCTTGAGATCAGAAGGCGTGGCAAAACAACTGAGCCACCAGACTGACTGCTACTACATGCAGTGCACGTACAAGTGTTCAAGTCCAGACTTGCTTTTGGAGACTTATAAGGGCCATCTGAAAAGTTCTTGACATAACAATGAAATCAAAAAATTAATTTTTAGGGGTGCTTTCACTTCTCAACATAATTCCCTTTAAGAGCAATACAGCTATTTCAGCAAAGCTCCAATATCATTATTCCAATTCCATAAAGGCTTTCTAGAAGCTCTGAAAAATAAATACCTACAGTCGCAATTCCCTCCTGGTTTGAAGAAAAATGCAGTCCTGTAAGCAAATCTTTGAACTTTGTGAAAATAAGGAAGTTGAGGGAACCAAATGTGGTGAAAAAAATGGATGTTGCAAGAACTCGTACTGCAAAACCTTCAGCTTTGAAATTGGCAGAACACATTTGTGGGGAGGTATAATGACCTGATGAAAGATGACTTCTTTTTCTCTACAAATTAGGTTCTCCCTCTCAAACATTTGCTTCTAGCCTGGTTAGAAGATCAGAGTAATACTCCTTAGTTATTTTTTACCATTTTCAAGATAATTAATCAGTAAAATGTCCTTAGCATCCCAAAACAATGATGCCATGAACTTTTCTCCTGATAGAGTTGACTTTGCCTTTTTTAGTGCTGAACAACTGACTTCTATCCATTGTTTTATCTACTGTTTGGATTCTGGTGTATGATGTTGAATCCAAATTTCATTCATTATAATGAATCTGTCAATAAAATAAGTTTTCTTCTTGTTCAGTCTCTTTAAATACTGCTCAGGTGTTCTTTTGATCTGCTGTAGAAAACATGACACCAATCTTGTACAAAGCTTTCTCATTCCCAAGTTCTGATGCAAGACATACACATTCTTGAGATATGCCTATAGCCTTAGCAATTTCATGCACTTGACTTGCCAATCATCCATTACATTTTTTGATGTATGCATGATTAACAAATTTTTCTGTAAAGTCTTTTTCATTCTGTACACTTTTGTAAAACTGCAAACCATAACAGATAAACAAAAACTTAAACTTACAGACACAAACTGATGACAAATTAATTTTTCTATTCATTGTTTTCAAAATATTTGTGTTACGATATTTAAGCTTTCCCAGGTTGAACTGCCATTGTTAATGTTTCATTTATATAGACCCAGCTCCCTTTTTTAACCTCTATGGTGATAACAGAGGCTTTTTAGTTTAGAAACAACTGACTATCAGTTATAGATTTTTCTGATTTTCATTAGTAAACATTTACATTAATTTCCATATTAAATACTCCCAGACTCCGATAGGGAATGATTTTAATTAAAAATAGTTCCCCAGCCAGGAATCAAATCCAGGACCTCTGGATTGAGAAGCCAGAATACTGAATTGATTATGAGGTGTATATAAAATATCTTACATGACTTATTTTATGCTGCTCGAGTTCATTAATAACAAAAACAACCTGTCTCACATTCACCTGACTCAACATATTCTGCAAAAATCTATCCTTAAAAAAGTTTATTCTTCTAGCTATTCCATTTTAATATAGAGACATTAGAGAAATGGTTTTAGGGCAGCGCTGTGACAGAGTGGTTAGAACCTGATACCTAAACAACTTGGGTTTGATCCCAGGGGACTACATTTGGGATATGTGTGGACGAAGCAACATCTGGGCAGGATTTTTCTGGGTTCTCTGGTTTCCTTCGTCATTCATTTTACCAATTAGCTCATGATCATCTTTCCTTTCATCTATTTCATGTCAACCATTTCCTCACATACTGAGCTGATCACCCATCTTAGTTTTTCTCTGATCCAGAGCCTCTACTGACTTGTAAGTCTATATACCAGGAGGGTAAATAGATAAAGAAAGAAATGGTTTTATTAAATATTTGCTTGTAAATAAATTTTCATACCGCCGCCAGGAAAGCTTCAAGTCATATTTCCTCGTAAGTAAAAAGATGTCAGTTTACACTAGACTAAAACAATACTTAGGCTTTTTAAGAGCTTATCACTATGTGATGGATTGAAATTCTGTTCTTTCATAACTAGGATGAAAAAAAGTGAATAAAACTTCTTTTAGAGACAAGTATAAATACTGGAAAATTAAACAAATAACAAGGAATATCTTAAAAAAGAATGTATTGGGCATAATTGTATGATTTCACAATATCAACATTTTTTGTGTATTTCTTACAGTTTACTAGTTTTGCAAAAGACATTACTTCAAAGCCAATTCCCAGAACATTTAAAATGTACATTTTATGTCACAAAAATATCTCCTACATATGGTATTTTAATAAAAATAGTTATGGCCATTAACATACATACACACCTTCTAAACAAGCTTATTTTCTTATTCAAGGGTCCTCATGTAACATGTATATACCTACATATATTTCTGATGAAATATAGATATCAAATGTTTGGTCATAAAGTAATACTTGCCCCACTTGCTGTACATGGTAGAGAAAGCAAAAATTACGTGACATGTAAATTTTCAGTGTTGTGCATACAACCTTAATTGGACATCTTTATCTAATAAAAAATGTTTGGTCATAAAGTAATACTTGCCCCACTTGCTGTACATGGTAGAGAAAGCAAAAATTACGTGACATGTAAATTTTCAGTGTTGTGCATACAACCTTAATTGGACATCTTTATCTAATAAAAAATGCGTCACATATATGAGTAATCACTTAAGATGTTTTGAATACCAATAATGTGAAATCTCCTCCTGTATCCAAGTATAAATTATCTCACCGTAGGTTTTGTAATGTTGCCATAGATGAGCTGCTCAAGAATTGCCGTTTTCCCCACTCTCTTCAGTCCACAGACCACAACTTTTGTTGTTTTACCCATCTTGAAATGCTATTGAGCTGAAAACCTGCAACAGAATGGTTTTTGTATACACTGAGATACAGGCTTAGCTGCTGCGCAGCAACAAGATTGCCAACACCATAATTCATGCTACTTCTTTTGTGCATTTTTCTGCTTCACAACCCAGTATTATTTTTCAACCACTCGCCTCTCACCTAGATGGTCCAGGTTCGATCCCAAGCAACAGATGTGAGATTTGTGGTGGACAAAGCAGTGCAGGAGTTTTCTCTGGGTTATGCTGTTGCCCCTGCCATTTCATTCCACCAGTGCTCCATCTTCATTTCATGCATCATCACTGTTAATGCCTGTGGTGCCACAAGAGGTAAAAGCAGGCGTTAAACACTAATAAAAAACATGTTATTTCATTTCTGTCACTTGATGCCAAATGGTAACAGTAACAGTGACCTGATAAGCATTTAGACAGCAAATAATGAATACTCATAGAAAGATTTTGTTTATCCCAGTTTCTCAAAGGATTTTCCCTACCACTGTATGCAGCATTCACATCATTCAGTTTCTAGCACTGCAGATAACTTCTGTTTGTTAGCTGCTACAGTTTCTTCAGAGCTAGAAAATCTGGGACCTCTAAGCTGATTCTTCACCATAGCAAATAAGAGGAAATCACATGGTGCCAGATCGGGACTACAGGGTGGATGAGTCAATGGTTTTGCCCCAATTCCATTGTTACGTCAGCAGAGAGAGGTGTTTCATTGTAATGATACAACATAAATTCTCCTTTGACCTGTCTTTGGATACTTTTCTTGGATTTTTTTAGAAGATAAACTTCTGTGTACCATTTTGCAGTAATGTTTTCTGATTTTCAAGCCCAACTGTTGCTAAGTAACCTCTTGTGGGGAAGAAAGAAGTTACCATTTTCTTTCCGGCATTCCTTGCTCTCTTGACCTTGACAGGTGGTTAGTCATCTGGGAACACCAAAATGGAGGACTGACCTTTTGTATTCTGGGTCAAACTGATACATCCATGTTTTGTTACTCGTAACAATATCTGAAACACAGCCAGACTTTCCATAGTTAAATCTTTGCAGCAGTTTTTGGCACCATTCCAACTTATGGAGCTTCAGTGCTTCAGATAAATTATAGGGCATCTATCGTGAATTTTGTTTTACATGAAGATGTTCATGAAGGATGACTGAAACACTCGGCTAATGTCAGCTCAATGTCCTTGTAGGTTTGTCTTGGATCTTCCCTAATCATTGTTTCCACATTGTGATGTTTTTTTCTGTCACTACAGTTGTTGCTCTGACACTCTTATCATCTTTAAGAGATTACTGCTGCTTCTTGAGTTCTCCAGAGTGGCAACTGATGGAGAATACTCCTCAGGTGGCTGCATTTCATTTAAGTCACATTTGAAGTTGTACAAGATCATTGCACAAAAGTGTTTTCTCTGAATGTTCATTGCACTTGCAAGAACTTTCGCACTTTCCAGACTTCAAACATAAAATGAGGGGAAGTGATGATGCAACAATGCTCTGCATCCTACCATTGCATTACCTATGAGTCAGCTACTTTGACACAGCAACAATGCTTTCCCCAAGGGTGGCCAATATTCTGTGTCTCAACATTATTTAGTGATCGCCATATTGAGCAGTTCATGAAATGTCAAATGAATAACCTTAAATTAGAGTGACTTGGGACAACATAATTTATAATCACCAATCCAGAACTTATGCCAATTTTTGGCACCTACTCTCTTCGTAGGATAGAACACCCTTAAAACTTACTTTTCGAAAGCTCATTATATCATGTAACATCACTCATGTGGGTTTTGTTAGACAAGTTATTTATTTATTTACATAGAATGTCTCAATGAGCATATTGCTCTAGGTAGGGACTACCCTTTAGTGAGGCAGTAAGCAAAATACAAAAAATAAAATAAACTTATTAACACATGTAAAAAGGCGTATATAAGTATAAATTTTATATATATATATATATATATATATATAAATAATTTTTTTAATCTTATTTGCATTGGTGTGTGATTAAAATTAATGAAATATTTCAAAAAACACCATAGGGATTTTCTGGTGTCAAATTTTTAGGAATTACAGTATTGCTCAAGTAGGTATTTAAACAGTTTTTTAAATTTGGATAAGTTGAGTGATTCTTTGATGTTAAGTGGGAGACTTTTGCATGTTTTAGTGGCACTATGTAGTGTACTTTTTATGCCATATTTGGTAGAGTTAACTGATTCTGTGGATATGTGATTGGCTGATCTAGTTTTGTAGGAATGAATATCTCTTTTGTGTTTGATTACAAAAGTACAAAGGAGGTTATTTTCAGTTTTGTACATGAATAAAGATTCACTATATTTACAGGGATATGAAAAGGCAGTATTTTTGTTTCCATAAAGTATTTTAATAGCGCTCTTTTGTAGGATTTTTAAACAGTTTAGCTGCTCTTTATTGTTATTGGACCATACATTTAAATACAGAAAATTGGGGTGCAAGAGTGCAAAATAAAGACTTCTTTTACAGCAGTTATCAAGTCTAGATCTTTTAGTCTGTTGTCATGCTGGTATGTAGCTTATTCCCTCATAATCTTCATTAATCATAATTTTTCTGATATGCTACGATGTAGCGTTATAAATGGTGATAGGTGCGTAGTTTAGTTTAGTTTTGGGCAAGGTTCTATGAAAAGCAACTAAAGGTACCTTTAAGAATGCTCATCTCTGCAAGCAGAACAAAGTTATAAAATATCTAATCTGTTCCATTTGCACAACTTTCTCTACATCTCTGTAACAAATTATTGTTAAAAAGCTTATGCTTCTATCTACTTCATGCTAATTGAGATAAACAAGAGCAGAAATGCTTTCTTGTAAGGAGGGAAAAAATAAGGGGATAAATACACGGACTAAAATGAATCAAATCTTTCAAAAGCTGGTTCCCATGTGGATGAAATCCATTTCTTTGCATTACCAGGAGTTGACAAATTCCTGTATGTGAAAAGTTTTGAGTATTTTAAAACTGATACCATTAACAAAAATGGTCAACTCCACAATAAAAATGTATATAATTTAAATTGTGTTTTTTAACAAAATTTATATATTTTGTGTAGTAAGGTTTCGTCTCTCTCTAGTTTACTAGTTATACAAAATCCAGCAAAATTCATCCAGAATAAAGAGGTTATTGCCAGAAAATTCAAGATGTTTTATTTTGCATGTAAATATCTGTAATATACAGTATTTTAATCAAAATCTTTGAGAAAAACAACATTTTCAAATTGTTTCCCATGTAAAGGGTTGTTTGGGGTGGGGGCAATTTCTTCAAAATCTTTGTGTCACATACTTGAAAGATACTTAACTTAAATACCAAGATTGGTACCTTTACCGACTTTTTGTTTATGAGTTATCATGTTCACAGACACACGGACCTTTTTCTAAAAATGCTTTTTTTGTACCCCAAAATGTGTATTTCTGGTAAAATCTTGGTATCAAATTTTAGGTGGACTGTAATACCTTCTCTATACACCACGTACATAGTACATGTAGGGAAAGTAAAAAGCAACTTGCTCTTAAGGATATTCACATTTTAAAATTTACCTCAAGCAAAACTAAATGATGCTTCTCTATGCTTCCTTGGTGGATTTCTAATACAGTCAAAGTGTAGTTTATTTTGCTACGTTTTGAACCAATCATGAAGTTATCTGAGGAAGGAAATATTTTGTATTGCAACATTTACTTTAAAATGGAATATAGAGTACATAGGCTAATAAACCATTAGAATGGATTCAACACAGGTTATCCTTATTAGATTATAATCAGTACATCTAAATATTCTTGTCCTCTTACACCTTACAGGTGGAATACTATCATTGCTTTTTGTTTTCCCCAAAATGCACGAATACAGACTAGGCTATTAAAGAACATTAGAATAAAGCTTATCAGAGGTGCATGCTGCTGCCAAGCTCTAGGCCAACTCTTTTTTATTATTTCCCTTCCTTGGCAAATTATGTTTACATTTTTGCTCTGGATTTAATTAAAATATCTATAACAATATAAGTATATTAAATGAAATTTAATATATACCTAGCAAACATAACAATTATAATTACTCATTGATGAGATCTTTAGGAGGGCCATTTTTTTGCAACCTCTGATGGGCTATAAATAAAAGACAAGTTCATAGAAAACAATTCTTTTATTACTAAAAGTTTTGTGCACTTGTGGTTACTTTTCAACATAATCACCGAAAAGATTGAGACATTTATTGTACCTGTGCACAAGCTTTACAATACCTGCTTCAAAAAATGTTGCCGCCTATGGTTTCAAATGAGCATTGATGTTGTTTTGAAGATCTTTGTTGGTTTGAAAGTGCTGCCCTCCTAGCCACATCTTCAGTTCAGGGAAAAGGTGAAAGTCGCTGGGTGCCAGGTCAGGACTGTATGGCGAATGATCAAATATGTCCCATTGAAATTGTTCAAGGAGCCGATGGGTTGTGCCAGCAGTGTCTGGACGAGCGTTGTCATGGATCAACACAATTCCTGAAATCAGCATTCCTCTTCGTTTGTTTTGAATGGCTCTCCGCAAACGTCGTAAAGTACAAAGATTTTCAAAATAATGTCCATGCTGCTCATTTGAAATTAATGGTGGCAACATTTTTTGAAGCGGGTATTGAAAGGTACAATATATGTCTCAATCTTTTCAGTGATTATGTTGATAAGTAACCATAAGTGTACAAAACTATTAGTAATAAAATAACTGTTTTCTATGAACCTGTCTTTTATTTATAGACTATCAGAGGTTGAAAAAAAAAAAAAAAAAAAAAAAACTCGTAAATTAAACAACATGAAAAATAACCATCTTCATATATTACTTTTTCTATCCTATATGTATAATATACATAGTGGATATAGAAGTTATTGTATTCCACCCAAAAATGTTATGTCAAGATTTCATCAGAAATATGTTTCTAGGTCCCCTGAGTCTGATAAACACATTTTTAAAAAAAGATCTGTGTTTGTGTGTCTGTGGGCAGCACAGTTCAAAAATGAAAGGACTATTAAATACCAAACTTGGTATTTATCTTTAGTATCCTCCAAGGATGCGATACAAAGATTTTCAAGAAAATCTCCCTACAACACCTCAAAATTTTTTTGCCAATTTTGTTTTTTTCAAAAATGGCCAACAACTTAAGATTAAAATACTATATATTAAAGATATTTACATCATAAATTATATTTTGAATTTTCGGGAATATTCTCTAAAGACCTTTATTCTGGATCAGTTTTGCAGAATTTTGCATAATGGCATATGAGATAGACAAAAACTTACCACCCAAAAATATATATATCTTGTTAAAATGCATAATTTATCTCATACACATTTTTATGCAGAGCTGACCATTTCTGAAATATTCCTTGTTATTGGTTTCAATTTTAAATACCTAATCTTTTCTCAAACTGGAAGTTATGTTCTGTTTCATTTCTTGTTTTACTGGAGGCCTTGCAAAGCAAACCAAACTTCCATTGTTTTACATAGGATCAGCTTTTAAAAGATTTGAATATCGATTTAGCCTATTGTGTTCCCGTATGTCCCTTCTACTTACAAGGAAGCAAGAAATAAGACAACTTCTACTAATGTTTATCTGGATTAGCATGTCGCAGACAAAGGAATAATCTTTTGTAAGGAAAGTGGTTTGTTTAACAGATAGAGAAAGTCATGTGAATGGAACACATCACATTTTTACTTTATCTAGCACCATAAGTACAATGTACATAATGGATAGAGAAGGTATTGTATTGTACCCATAAACTTGATACCGAAATTTCACCAGAAATGCATGTTTTAGGACCCCTGAATCCAAAAAAAAGCATTTTCAGAAAAAGATGAAAAGACCGAAAAAGACTATTAAATACCATACTTGGTATTTAAGTTTAGTATCTTCCAAGGATGCAACACAAAGATTTTCAAGAAAATTTCCCCCACCCCTAACTACCCTTTACATGGTAAAATTCTCAAAAATTTTGTTTTCTTAAAAATGGCTCTAACGGATTTGATTAAAATACCATATATTAAAGACATTTCCATCACAAATAAAATGTATTGAATTTTCTGGGAATAGCTTTTGAAGACCTGTTTATTCTGGATGAATTGTTCATAACTAATAAACCGTAAGAGATTGACAAAAACTTACTACACCAAAATGTAGATCTCGTTAAAATACACAATTTATGTCATATACAATATTTTTCATGGAATTTACCATTTTCGAGATTTCATTTGTAAAGTGCTTATACTTTTCTCAGACAGGAAGTGTCTGCTTTCTTTTGTTCTACTCCTGGCCGAGCAAAGAAGCGATTTGCAGTGACAATGCCTAACAACAGCTTTTAAAACATTAGATATCACTTTAGCATAGCGCATTTCAATAGTTCCCTTCTACTTATAAGGAACCGAGTAATAAGTACATACATTCTGTTAATGTTTAAATCGTTTAGTGTGGTGCAGAAAGATCTTTAGTAAGAAGTTTAGCGGTGCTGGGGAGGGTTTTCTCCAGTACTCTGGTTTCCCCCACCATCGCTCCAGCATCATTCATGTGTCATCAGAGTCACTGCCTGCGGTGCCATAAGTAGTTAAAGCGGGCGTTAAATACTACAAAAAAAAAGTAAGAAGTTTGTTTTTAGAGCAGCTAGAGAAAGTTATGTGAGTGTAACACATCATAATTTTGTTTTAAATGGATAACTTCTGATTTTGCGTCCATAAAGCACATTAAGAATTCAGTAATAAAATCTCTAGACTGGCTACACTAAACATGTATTGATAACTACTTTAGCTGTCCTTATAGGACTTTATTAAAAATTGAAAATAAACTGTAAATTGCTGCCGTACTTGAATTAATTTTAAAAGATCTTTAAAATAGAGGAACTTAAATGAATTCCATAAAAAATACCTACACAAATGATACATTTTGGATCCACTACAACAATTTCCTTAAGAAAGTTGCAAAGCATTTAAAAATGACTTTCTCTGAATCCAATTTCTTGATCTTTCACTTTCCCTCATTTTTAAATACAGTAGTAACATCTCACCACTACTTTAGCTGCTTCAATGTCTTGACCATCCATTTTTACAATCTACCTCTGCAGGAAAATGTTAAAAATCTATGAAACTACAGTGTATTTACATGACACCATGTATATGCCATGTTGTGAAATCTTGCCATGTAAACTAAGCTTAAGGGACAAGAAAATGTGGAATCAAAGCCATGCAAACTTAATAAGCATGGTGATAATATGAATAAAAATTGAAATCTTCAACATGCAATGCAGTCTTGGATAGCTAAATTTCCTTCTAAGGAGGTATGAGGCATAAATTCATGGCATCCCAGCTGAGTTATTTCTTAGTTCCATTACTTTCTTAAAAATATATTACAAGGTTGGTAGTTGTAAAAACCAAGCATTAGTAATGCAGAAATGAAGATTACTTTTTGGCTGACATATGCACAATCATCTCAACATTGGTTTTTTGCTATCTTTAATAGCTAGACAGATTCTCTCATATTAATAAATACTAATAATGTCAAGTCTCAAAAATGTACTGCCTTCAGTGACCTGCATTTATGATTTACTTGTCTTTGCCTTCAACGTACTCCATTTGTAGCTTGGCAGTGCAAATGACACCAAAACATCAATAAATTTCAATCAGCTAGGAAGGAAATATAATTCTTACATCTATTTTTTGTAAATTTGTCTTATATCCTTAATTAAAAATGTTTAAATTATGTTTACTTTATAAAATTATTATTTTAAATTTCAATCTTATGAGTCACCTGTTTACGGAGCTTGTGTTCAAATCTAAAAATATTTTATGACAACAAACCATTTTTTTTTATGGTCGCTAGGTGTTTTGTCAATAACAATTTGTCAGGAATTTTGAATGACTGAAGTATTTGGATATACTTGTACAAACTGTAATTTTCTGAAGATAATGTAAATTAAATTTGAAAATGTTATATTTTCAGATAAATTCATAACTGTTTATGTGCTACTTTAAGATTTTAAAGCTTAAAAGTGAAATGACATAATAATATAAAACTTAGCAAATGATTACTGCAAAAATGAATTTTAACAAAATATTACATGTTTATTTCAGAATACATTATACATAACATCTGAGAAAATATTTCCACATTTTGAAATTAAGTATAAGCTATGAGACTGGAAACAAAAATCACGGCAAGCCTTTCTAGTTACAATATATTTATGTAACATTCCATTTTATGTAGTGTGAAAGCCATAAGAAGAAATATAGCTGTGGAACAAAACTTTTTAGAATGCAATGCTGAACATAAGGTATTCTAGTTTGATTACCAGTTTCTTAATAATTCAAATGCATTTCTAGGTTTAGCAAAACATCTGTAAATCTTTGGTTACCTAAGAACATGGTGATAAATGACTATTAAATTAATACCAGCTGAATGTATTTTGCAATATTGTCCTACTGTACTTTTTTCTACACTTCAAATCACTATGTATTTTTGGAACCTGATGCTACTCTACTCTTGATCATCTGTTTAAATTCTGTTAAGATTTTATTTTCACGTTTTTGCCTTTCTTCCTTACTGAACATAGCTAGAGCTTGTTTCTCATCAGCAGTGTAGATCTGGTTCTCTTTACGAATACGAACAGCTTCCATACGCCTATGTCTACTTCCACTCATTACATATCCCACTGCTTCAAAAGCAGCTATTTGTTCTGATGTAAGACCAATTTCACCCCTATGGGGTATGCGCTTTCCTTCTGATACATATGCTGCCATTGCTGCTCCTTCTCCAGGAAGCAGAGCTTTGCCATACTGTTTTGTGGTCAGTTTAACATTCTGTCTTGGTACAGGGCCCACCACATCAGTTTCTGATTCACTGTGATCCGAATGGTTATTATTCTCTCTCTCCTTATCTTTCACGTCTATTTTTCGACTTCTCTTTTTAATTCTATCTTTTGATTTTCTCTTTTTCTTTTTGTGGCTATGTTTCCGGGAAGATTTCTTTTTATGCTTTTTGTCCTTTTTCTTTTTCTTAGATTTGGTGGGAACTGCACCCTCTAACGTAGGATTCTTGTAATCTTCATCTGAATCTAACTTACGCTCTGGAGATTTTCCCCAAACACTTGGTACGCCATCCTGACAAATGCGAGCTCTCTTCTGCCTGTGTTTTTCACTTACAGTGTTCTCTGCTGGACGTTTAAAACCGCGTGCATACTTGTTCTCAAAATTATCTATAAAACCACTTGATCTTTTATTAATTTTGGATGACATTGTTTACTGGAATGTTATTGCGAAACCAACTATGTTTTAAATAACTTCAACATGTATGAAAATATTTTTTGCAAACCAGAGGGTTGTCACATGCATTTGATAAGCAAGTCACTGTTTACATCACGTATTGCACAAAACTGGCTAATTCTAGGAAGACGAGAACGATACAAGAAGTCAAAACTGCTTGACAAAGGCATATAGTTGAACACGAATTGCACTTACGCAAGAGTTGCAGCTTATTCAAGTTAGAACATTGTTGATACGCTAATTATAGTTTTAAATTTCTTATTTAGAATCATAGAATGTTAGGATGGGATTGTTTACTACAACAATCAACCATGGCTGCTCGAATTAAACAGTATCGCCAACCTGTGACTACTAACAAAAGGTTACTTTTATTACCTTAAAAATAATATCTTTAGTAGGTATCGAAAGTATTTGTTTTTCTTATACTTTAATAATTGGTATCATATACTTCTTGATTATGGGATGACTGAAGAATTTTGCGTAAATAAAAGTAAGAATGGCGAGTTTACAGAATTATGGTTTCACAGCTTTTGCAAGTTAGTCACATGTTGGCTAGTATGTTAATGTTTGTCAGTCATCTGTTTAGCACTGTGGCAGGTAAAGCAGTGTCTGCTGTTGAGACGTGTTCGGTGAAAAAAAAAAAAGTGACAATACTTAATTATTTCCTTTGCATTTTTGTTCAGACAGTTTAGTTATTTACTAAATAGCAAATAATAGAATGGGAAAATCTAGAAAATTTAGAAACAAGGACAGAAACTTTGCCCAGAAACGTCGTGCCAGGGAGGTAAGCATGTGGACCAAAATATTTTTTTTTTCCTTTTAAGATTATTGAATTTTACAGTTGAATTTATTGCAAAGTCACATTATGGAGTATTTTAATGCAAGTTGTATGTGTGATATGCCATATAAATAGGCCGAAACCTTTAGTTTTTATACCTCTCCCAAATATATGCACCTCTGCACAGACTCAGTTTATAAAAGCCTAATGATGTTGATTGTTCCCCGAAATAAAAAATGCATAATGCTGGTTAAGGAATTACTATTTCCGAGCTTTAGAGATGCCCTATGACTCGTACCGAGTAGGTCCTCACTGCGAATGCGCTAGGAAATATTTCCTGAGCTTTGAGATGTCAGAATTGTACCAGGGTTGCCAGATTTGTAGTACGAAAAATAGCGAAATTCTTACGAAAATAGCTCAGAATATAGTGCAAACCAAATGAGATCACCTTCCTCCACTAAAATAGTATAAAACTTCGTCTTCCTCTCTTTACCCTCTTTGAGTGGACTTAAACCCCCCTCCAGGACTTAGCCCCTAGGGTCGGATGCCTATTGAGGAGCAGATGGACTCTAGGTGAGAAAGAATAGCCAGGATGGATAATTACCCAGTGCTAGTATGAGAGTGAGGATGAAGGTATACAAAATGATTGTGGCATGGATGGAAAGAAAGGTGACTATGGAGCAAATGGTGGAATGTTGGGGGAAACTGGAGGAGCCAGAGGAAATGTACCAAGTTTCTGCTTTGTGTACCACAAATTCTGCATGCAGTCCCTTGGGATTGAACAGCTTTGGTGAGAGTTGAGTGCTCTAACCACTCAGCCACGGTGCCGCCTAGTATAAGGCATTAATAATAAGTTTTAAACAATAAATAATCTGCAAATTAAGAAGCTGATGACTGCAAAAATTATATGAATAATGATAAATAAGGAAATAGAAAAGCTAATTAATAGCGAACCATCTTCAAATTGTGAGATAGACTAGCAAGAGACAGGTAGTAGAATGATACATATTGTTGGGGTATCATTTCACACCTGCAAGTCAGGGGGAGCACTGTTTATTGTGAATTAGTCAAGCTTTCATGTTGTGTCCTGCTGGAGTGTTAATATCAAGTATAGGAAAACTGACTTTGATCTGTTATTAATACTATTATCAATATTTTATCAACCTGATAAAAATCAAATCACATTCCTCATAAAACCTGCTCAGTTTATAGGTAGCCCAAAATTAATCAAACAAAAGTTGTAGTAGCCCAAAAAGGAGCAAGCAACCCAACCTTCAATTATGTAGCTGCATCAAAATAAAAGTAGCCGAATTTGGTACTTTTGTGCAATCTGGCAAATCTGATATGGACTCTTGTACCTAGCAGGTTCTTTATTATGTATCCACTAGAATTTTAAATTTTATCAACTGTTGTGGCATCACAATGTGGTTCTTTATTATTAACTATGTGATGGTTACACCACTTGGCTTTACTTAAATGTATGGATATTTTTTATTATTATTCTGTCATTAGAGCCACTTTATTGTACTCTGGTTTTTATACACATTTAGGGCCCTAAGCCACAAAGCATAGCTGCAAAGCATACCCGAGGAATATTTTTTTATAAATAGATGAGTGTAGCGGTTGCGACTGAAGGCTGCTACTGCAGAATGATGACAGAGCGTAGCCAAGGGATCTGTGAAGCTAAAACAACAATGAACTCAACAAGTCAAAACTTGCCAATCTGGCGACTGTCACATGTTCACCTTAATGTGTTCAACAATTTCAAATATGGATTGCCAGTAGAAGTCACTTAAACTACTTCTTAAGACCGTTGTTTGTGTGTGCCCGTCCATGTGTGCTGTAACCATTGTATAGCTTTACCAGTTCTTTTATCCAACAGATGGATTGAATATTATGAAAATAAATCCAAAATTTTAAAATTTGTATTTTGGCATAGACATTTCATTGATTCTTGTATCTTCTAATCTTTATGAAATTTACCTCCCTCCATGATATTGGGTAAACTAGATATTGCATTTTCTATAATTGTAAAATGCTAAAATCCTAAATTAGAGTTGTAATAGGCAGTAATTTTTATTAAGCAAAAATATGTATCATGTTATTATTTTTCATTTAATGTATTTTAATCTGGGAATGGTTAATGGATCTATAATAATGCTGCAGTAATAACTCACAGTGCAGAACTAAAAATTATCCCATGTTCGTATTTTAGAATAATGCTACAAGTAATTACTCAAATACATGTGTGTTGGAGAGAGAGGGAAGGGAGGGAGGAGGAAAGAGAGAGAGATTATTTATGCCACAGGCCTTGAATGGTATTTACAGACTTTGTTTTTAAATTATTGTGTTTACAGACTCCTGGACACACACATTTTTCTAATCATGCTACATCACTTTCTGTACACATACTATATGCATGGTGTATAGAAAAGGTATTGTATTCCCCCCAAAAATTCAATACCAAGATTTCACCAGAAATACATGTACATGAATAAAAAAAAAAAGTATTTTTAGAAAAATGTGTTTGTGTGAGGGCAGCATAGCTCAAAAAGACTGTTAAATACCAAATTTGGTATTTAAGTTAGTATTTTCCAAGGTTGCAAGATGAAGATTTCAAGAAAAATCTCCCCCACCCCAAACTACCCTTTACAAGGAAAAATGTTCGAAAATGTTGATTGTCAAAAATAGCTAACGATTTTGATTAAAATTTGTATATTATATATATATATAAAACAAATAAAATGTATATCTTGAGTTTCCTGGGAATAGCCTCTGAAGTCCTCTTTATTCTTAATGACTTATGCATAACTGGTAAATGGTAAGTGATAGACAAAAAGCTTCTACACACAAAAATGTATCTCATCAAAACACACAATTTACATCCTTTATATTTTTGTTGTGGGACTAACCATTTCTAATGTATTCCTGTATATTTCAATTTTAAAATACTATAGCAAAAGCTTTCTTTTTCTGCAACAACACTCTTATTTTTTCAACAAACTGTTTACAATCAGAATCTGCTCACAAATAATTTTCTTCAATGCTTTTGTAACAATTTTGCTGTTTGGTTTCTTTTCAACTTTCGCTGCAGCGACAATTACTGTTTGCTACAAATTTCCCATCAAAACTCACTTAAGTGTTGCACATGATGTATTTCTAATGAAAACTGAACTCTGGGCAGGGCTTCATTCCCCTTTTTATACCTGTTGATCATGTGACAGGAAATTTCCAAAAGCACTTTCATGTGTTAAACAACTGTAGGTGTAACAATGCAAGTTTTGACGTCAAAGAACCTTCCGATAGCACATATGTCTACTTGAACAGGTGTAACAATCAGAGCTGCAATGTCAAAAGACCTTGCCACTGGCACATGTGTCCACTAACACACAGGTGTAACAATAGATGCCAACAATCAGCTATGAAACAAAGCAAACCCTTCACACATGTTTGGAATTATGGCCACAGAGTGTACTCACAATACTTATACTATTCTCAAACAGGAAGTGACTCTTTTATTTTACTCCTAGCCATGCAAAGAGAATTTAATTTCAGTATTTTCACATAACGACTAGCTTTTTGAAACATTTGACTGTTGGTTTAGCCAAGTGTATTCCCTTATTTCTCTTATACTTTTAAGGAACTACATGATAAGGCTACTTCTGCTAATGTTTATCTCTATTACCATAACATAGATAAAAGAATAATCTTTTGAACAAGTTTGTGAAGAAAGTCGTGTGAATGGAACACATCAAATTTTGAATTTTTTCATTTGTGCATAAACAAGGACAGAAGAAGCAGATATGCGGAAAAAGCTAAAAACTGAGTAACAAGTAACAATTTATGTAACTGGAATAAATTAGTTTACAATACACATTCTATTAATTTGTACTTTTATTACAATATTTCAGAACAAATGGGATGAAAAGGCACCTAGACGTCCATACGAAGATATCGTTAGACACAATGCAGAATTTGAGAAGTATTACAAGGTAAGCTACATTATTTTTCCTCTTGCACACTAACTTGAATTAAAAATACCTTACCATTAAATAAGCAGTTTTTAGTACAAATATTTAATAAAGGAATACTTTCAATTTTAAAGACTAAAAAAGGTGCACAGGATAAAATGAAGTAACTGTTAATTTTCACTAAAATGTGAGAGACTAAATAGTGATAATATTCTTAACTGAAAGGAAACAGTATAATCAGATTAATTCTGCTAGTTTTTAGTGATTACTAAAATGAAGATGAAAGGTAATAAAACAGATGTATAATAAACATAGCAGTAAAACACTTGTCTTAATAAGACTGAAACAATAAATTTAGGTTTCTGCCTGGGGCACAATACATCACTTGGCCTGCTAGGGCAGTGTGGTGGTAGCATGTCTGCCTCACATTCAACAAGTTGCGAGTACGGATTTCGCTTAGGGTGGTTTCCTTTATCCTGAGAAGACAAATGTTGAGTAACCTTAAGCTCCATGTCGCTCTCCATGGTGTAATGGTTACCATGCTAACTTCATATACCCAAGGTCACAGCTTCAAACCTGGCAGAAGACGATGGATTTTTTTCGGGTGTAAAAATCCTTAGCATGGCTTCCCTCAGAAGGGAAGTAATGCTGTTGGCCCCATGTCGTAAAGATAGAGAGGCCTCTGAGCAAAATGAAGTGGTCTTGCACGCCCAATTTAGAATGGAACGCTGAGAACCACAGAGTTAAAGAGCATCCATAAATAACATGCCACTTACATTTTTTTTAAGCTCCATGGACCCCAAGATAATTTGAGCATCCTTTCTCCAATTCCATTCATCATCCTGTATGATCAACCATGTTAAAGGATGATAAGCAAAAAAAAAAAAAAAAATACATGTACTTTTTGACTAAATCACATAAGAGTGGATAAAAATTTAAACATTTTCAATCTACAAACACTCAGTGCATGCTATATTGTACTAAATAATAACAAACTGTTTAAGCTGAAATGCCATTTATTTATTAGCTTCAAACCCATAAAGAGAAGTGGGTGGCCTCTCATTAAACAGATACACTTTTGTAAGTAACCTGACACAAATTCCACAGCACATATTTGACACATCTAATTCAGACGGAAGTGATGGCGATGAAGGGCTTTCCCACTACTTGAAGCTCTGTTTCTTAGACAAAATCACATTAATGAATATTATATATTCATTACTTGTTTAGACTTCAAGTGCCTTGCAATAATGTAGGATTAAATTAAAATTTTTTATGCCTCTTTTTCTCACAATATTTCTTTGTATATACAGTTCCAAATGAGCAATCCTACATATTCTTAGTGCCTTTTCTCCTTTCTTTATACATACATAAATTTACACATTTAAAAACGTATTTAAAATGTTCTTTCTATTACCGGTAATATGTTCCATATTAGTGACTATGTGGTAACTAAAGCACAAAAAACCTGTCTTGAATTGGGAGGTGCGAGATTGGGGAAGCTAGTCAAAGTTGGTTCTGTGTGCAACACTGTGCGAGCAGCCAAAAAAATGTAAATGGCGTGTTAATTATGGATGCTCTTTAACTGCTGTGGTTCTCAGTGTCCCATTCTAAATTGGGCGTGAAAGACAGCTTAATTTTGCTCAGAGGCCTCTCTATGAGGCTTGAGGTTCTTTTATGTACCGTAAATCTATGATACGGGACCAACAGCTTTACTTTCCTTCTGAAGGAAGCCATGCTAAGGATTTTTACACCTGAAAAACTCCATTGTCCTCTGCCGGTTTTGAATCTGCAACCTTGGGCATATGAAGTTAGCATGATAACCATTACACCACATAGTGCGATGTGGGCAGTCAGGTTTTATACTAAAGATCCTGTATATAATATAATTGTTCAGTATTCAAATTTATTATACCTAGAACTTTATGACAGTATGGCTCTTGCCTGACCAGATAGTAGATTCTCCATATTATATCCAGAGAAAAATTTATGAATTTTACACAGCTTCAGAAAAATATTTATGTGCTCATTTTGTTGCATGTGTTACATAAATTATCATGGAATCTCTGTTATTAAAAGAATAAAATATTTATAGAAAGAGCATGCTGTTCATTTAAACCTTGTTTTGTTCTTATATTTAGTTACAGAAAGTATGTCCAGAAGAGGAGTGGGATCAGTTCATTGCAATAATCAAAGAAAACCTGCCCACAGCATTTCGCATAACTGGCTCCAAGGCAGAAGCAAGGGCACTTCTGCACATTGTACAGGGAAAATTTTTCAAGGATTGCTTACTCAATCCATCTAGGGAAGAAAAAGATGGTGAAAAAATACCTGAATTACAACCAAAGTGTCTGCCATGGTTAGTAGTTATAGATAAGCATTAAGCATCTATAATTTTAATTATTGGAAGTGGTACACTGTGAAGCTAGCAATTAGTTTTAATACGGGAGTCGAGTATACACACATGTGCTTCACAAAAGCTTACTTACGCAGAACTAGTTTTGCATGCATGTTGCAAAATTAAAAATAGGAAAACTGAAAAATCTGCAGTATCGCTCATTTTTGGAACGACTGACATGAAATTAAACAAAACGTCTATCTTTTGAAAAATGCACAATGGACATCTCGATACGTGGCGGAAAATATACATGGAGAAACATGAAACACACTTAATGAATTTTTACCGTACTTTTGAAGAAAATATGCTAATGAAGTTCATTAATCCAACACCAGAGGAAAGGCATTCATACATTAAGGATCCTCAGGCTGAATCTGATAGTCGAAAGCAGTAGACAATGCATGCAAATCTAGTTCTGCATAAGTAAGTTTTTTGAAGCACATTGTGTATACTAACACCAATATTAACACATTGAAGCCTGGGCGTTTCAGTAGTTGAAGTGCCAAGATACCCAGGGTTTTTACGCCTACTTTGAGATATTATTTACAGTACATCAATTAAATCTGCCGAAAAGTATTGGGACAATCTAAAAGTATGGCATGCAATGATTTCTCAACAAGTAAGAAAATTATCATAGCTTTTGTATTAATATTTTATTTTAAATTTACAAGCAGCATCAAATATGAGTTTGAAAAAAGACTGCGTAGCTGCTTACACTCCATTTATTCAAAATTCGGAAAACTCCCCCTCGGAATCAGAATTTTCCACAGCTTCATTTGTAGCCTGAATTTCAGCCTCAGTTCACAGAAATCAAGGAAAATGCAGTATTTTAACATTGAAGACCACAAACGTAACAAACAGATCACTGCCTTCAAAGAAAGTGGCGCAACTACCCGAGAGCAGCCAATATTACTAAATCTCCTAAAATTCCTAATAGTTGACTAAAACAAGGACAGATGGCAGCACAAAGCAATTAAACGATAACTGATGTGTGTTCTTTGCCACATAGCCCAAGATCAAGTTAAGGTCGTGGAAAGCTTAAGAAATACCTGCCCGAGCTATGCTTGGGCATGGGTCTCATGAACATTTTGATGGCCTGAGCTATACTCGCGCTTGGGCTCCAAAGTGTTAAATGCAGCCATGTTTCCATTCTTTAGCATAAGCAAACACTCATAGCTTAAATGCTGTTTTCCAGCCACAGTTTGTAAATTACACAAGTGGATCTTTACAGTGATCATAATTGAAATTTGAATGAACAATATGAGAATTGTTGACAGCGTAAGTGCATTCACTGAACTCTGTGCAGCTGGAATACGCTCACCTTTGCAAGGAAGCTAACAAGGAATTACATCTCATCAAAACACGTCATTTTGAGGATGTGCAGGTAATAAATAACTTGCTATCAATATGACACATCCTGTTTTGGGCATATTTTCAGAGAAAAAATCTGATGTGTTCTCTTCACATAACTTTGTCTAGCTGTTCGATATACAAACTATTATTATAAAACTTATTCATTTATCTGCATCATGCTAATCGACATAAACATTATAGCTTATCCAAATTGTATAAGCATGTGTTTAATAGAAATACCTTAAATTTTGAGTTAAATTGTCATTTTGACACCTCTGTGACAGCTTTAATTTCTGGAAGTAATTTGTGCAATAGTATAATTCCTTGATAGAGTACATCTTTCACGAATATATTTTTATTTACCTTACATCTGTAACAGTTCTTGTTGCCTCTTGTATTGTTTTCATACATTTGTTTATTTTTTTATACGTTCATATTTGTCTATTACAAACATTATTGCTGTATAAGGATGCTAATCCTTAGTATCCTTTTATTAATAAATGTCTCCCTGTATGATTCCCTGGTTTTTAAATTAGGCATGATTCTAATACTTTTCTTTTGATACATAAGTAATCTCTCCATATGTGTATTTGCAGCAGCTAACCTTATTTCAATCCCATAGATTAATTGTGGGTAGATACATCCATAACAGATGAGTTTTAAAATGTTAGGATTTTTATAATTGCTGAAATATCTTATTAAATAAAGTGACTTGCTGATTATATTGTATGTGTACTCTATATATTGTGCCCACATTAACCAATTATCTACAAGAACACCTAATTCTTTTTTTCATTTTCACTTCTTGTACAATATTGTTATTAACTTTTATAGTTAATCTGCTACTGTTATTCAACATACTATAATGAATTATGGTAGTTTTATGCATGTTACATTGCAGATTTATGGATTGAAAATCATTTTATAGAGGGTTGCATTAAAACTTGTATAGGTATCCAGATGGCTTAGGATGGCAGTTAAGTTTGACTCGCAAAGATATTCGCCGATCTGAAGCGTATTTCCGTCTGCACAACTTCCTCATATCGGAAACAGAATGTGGAAATATCAGCAGACAAGAAGTGGTCAGCATGATCCCACCACTTCTGCTTGATGTAAAACCACATCATAAGGTAATATACTATTCGATTTACCAATTATAAGTAATCATTGAATGGCTTTCTTGATTGACGTGCCACATTTGTAACTCTTTTGATTTTTTACCTTGATCAACTTAAGATATGAATGTTATCTTTTATGCACTGTTAGCTACTGATAAAAATGGATGTTCAATACAGGGTGATCAAATTTATTCTGAATTTACTGCAACAGAATTTGAATTGATGACATCACTGTGAAGCTCTATCGTAGCTGAGTAGTTTTGAGGACCTGATGAGAAGTAAGCAAAGTGGTAGTGGAGAGCAAGAGATGCTGGCATGATTATATCATTGCCTTTCGTAGTATACACATGAGCTACCATGTTTGTAGAAGTACCTGTTGTGGGCTAATGTACAGTACGTTTGTTACAGGGAAATGGCCTGTATTGACCTTCACTGTATTTCCATGTGCACATCCCACATCCATTCTGTTGTCACACATGCGTGAGTCGTACTTCTGTTCTAGTCCAGGTCACATGTGAAAAGTGTTTAATTTTGCTTGAAGTGCTTTCAAAATGCAGTACAATAAAGAGTGTTTATGTATGATACATCATCTTGTAGGCAATTTGAAACTAAATTTCATGGGTGCGTGTTCTAAGTAGAGTCCCTTCATGTTTGCTTGTAAATAAATTCAGGGATCAATTTGTGATAGGGAAAGAAAGGTAAACAGGCGTGTGCTTATGGATCAGAAATTAGATAAAATTGGAGAAAGATTAGAACATTCACCTTGAAAATCTCTTAGACGTCTTGCACAAGAAACTGACATTTCAAAAGCTTCAGCATGGAAAGCAACAAAACTTTTAAAACTCAAACCTTACAAGGTTATGTTGTCAGGAATTTCCAACATCTCTTGTGATATGATGTCCACGCATGTGTGACTGGGTGACAGGCCGTGCGACTGCCAAGTGTACAGTACGTTACCTAAAGATGGAACTGTGCACCTGACGGCCAAGTTTTGTAGCATACTTACTAGTTTTCCTACAAATGGATACTCCTGTGAATAAGACAGCAGCTCTCCTTGAATTAGTGTTAATTTAATTGTTTCTTTACACAATCCGTGTGTAGGACAGGAGTTGAATAAGTTGAGCCAGACTGAAAAATTCAATGCCATAGCCGGGATTTGAAGCACAGATCTGCCGGTCATTAGCTGGTTGCTCTACCACTGAGCTACCATGGCAACATGCCGGCATTTAATGCTGTGCCAGCATATTGCTATGGTAGTTAGTGCTAGAGAACTGGCTAGAGACTGTGAGGTCTGTGTTTCAAATCCCGGCTATGGCATTGAATTTTTCAGTCTGACTCAACTTATCCAGTTCCTTGGATTATTCTACCAGATTGAAAATAGCTTTTGGTAATCAAATTGCAATACTTGGTCGTTTACTGCATTCTACTGCAGTGAAATTGACAGTCTGCATGTGGTTCTGTCATATTAAAAATCTGATGTGTACCATTCGCATGACTTTCTCTATATCCCTGCAACAGATTATTCTTAAAAAGCTTACACTTCTGTTAACTTCAGTAAAACATTAGCAGAAATAGCCATATTACTTGCTTCCTTGTAAGTAGAGGTGAAATAAGGGAGTACCACAGGTTAAAGTGATAATCAAAAGCTGGTTGCTATGTCAGTGAAGTTCCTTTGTTTGTATGGACAGCAGTTGACAAATTCCTGTATGAGAAATGTATAAGTTTTTCATAGCAGAAACTAAAAGTAAGGAATGTCACAAAAACAACGAACTCCAGGGAAAAAATATATATAACATACATTGTGTGTTTTATCATGCTTTACATTTTTTGTGTTGTAAGTTTTTGTATATCTCTTACAGTTTAGCATGTATTCAAAATTTAGTAAAATTCATCCAGAATAAACTACTCTTCAGAGGCTATTCCCAGAAAATTCAAGATATACATTTTATTTGTCAGGTATATCTTTAATATACAAAATTTTAATCAAAATCGTTAGAGCCATTTTTGAGAAAATCAAAATTTTCGAAAAAAGTTCCATGTAAAGGGTAGTTGGGGGTAGGGGGATTTTTCTCAAAATCTTCGTGTTGCATCCCTGGAAGATACTAAACTTAAATACCAAGTTTAGTATTTTACCTACTTTTCGTTTTTGAGTTATTGTGTTCACAGATACACGGCGACACACACACACACACACACACACACACACACACACGGACCTTTTTCCGAAAATGCTTTTCTGAGATAAAGGGTACCCTAAAACATATATTTCCAGTGAAATCTCGGTATCGAATTTTTTGGTGGAGTGCAATACATTCTCTATACACTATGTACATAGTGCCTATAGAGAAAGTAAAAATCTGCTAGGCATGTTGATTGTTGAATGTCTGCTAGGCAAAGCTCCAGTAGACATTAATTTTGGCTTGGCTGCTAAATCAAGTTCAACAGGGGCTCGCTAACTAGCACATATTTCATTATTTCAAATTCTGTAGCAATAAATTCTGAAGAAATTTGATCACTCTGTAATTTTCACACCTAAAATAAAATTGTTTAGTGGCATTGGCATTATGAAATTGCAGAAGTCAAACTTAGTAATTAGTAGTAAAATATTTTCCAAGTCTTATTCAGGCTTTTTATAGCCCCAGTGAATCTTTTCTTGCTGATTATTGTTTCCAGGATCCCTGAAAATGATATTTTAAATGTAACTGCTTTTTTGGTACATAATGGTCACAGTAATGAATTTATTGCCCACTTAAGTGAGCATGCAGCATTGAGACTGAATACACCAGTAATGTAATATTGTTGTTGTAGATATTAGATATGTGTGCTGCACCTGGTTCAAAAACGGCACAACTTATAGAGCTACTACATGCTGAAGATGGAAAACTGCCAGGTAGATTGACTCATTTTATAAACTACTTCCTGCTGCATGTTATGCCTGATTTTTAAATTTTCCAGCTTTATTATTTGTTGGGTCAAATTAGTAGGGAGTCATCTAAGACCCATGAGGCAGTAAAGTTGTTTTTGTATGAGTGGTAAAAATGCACATTTTTTGTTGTAGAAAATTAAAATAAAAAACTATTCTTACAAAAGCTTTTTATCTGCCTATTTCTTGTTAATTGAAATAATTCACATTATATATGTTTTAGGGTCACCTGTATCCAAAAAAAGTATTTTCAGAAAAAGGTCTGTGTGTGTGTGTGTGTGCGTCTGTGTGTCAGTGTGTCCGTGTGTCTGTGAACACGATAACTCAAAAACGAAAAGTCGGTAAAATACCAAACTTGGTATTTAAGTTTAGTATCTTCCAGGGATGCGACACAAAGATTTTGAGAAAAATCCCCCCACCCGAAACTACCCTTTACATGGAACCTTTTTAAAAAATTTTGATTTTCTAAAAAATGGCTCTAACGATTTTGATTAAAATATCGATCATATATTAGAGATATTTACCTGACAAATAAAATGTATATTTTGAAATTTCTGGGAATAGCCTCTAAAGACTACTTTATTCTGGATGAATTTTGCATAACTACTAAACCGTAAGAGATGGACTAAAACTTAACCCCCCAAAATATGTAGATCATGTTAAAACACACAATTTATGTTATATACATTTTTTTTCGTGGAGTTTATCGTTTTTGAGATATTCCTTTTTCTTGATTTCAGCTTTGAAAAACATACTTTTCTCATACAGAAAGTTGTCAACTCCTGTCCATACAAACAAAGGAACATCAGTCACATAGCAACCAGCTTTTGGCTTTCCCTTTAACCCATGGTACTCCCTTATTTCGCTTCTACTTACAATAAAGCAAGAAATAAGACTATTTCTGCTAATTTTTCTTGATTAGCATGAAATAAATAAAAGATAAGCTTATTAACAATAATTTGTTACAGAGATATAGAGAAAGTCATGTGAATGGAACACATCAGATTTTTAAAGAATGAACCGCTAAGCAACTTTTTCTTTATCCTTTAACTTGGTTGGTCATATTGTATGATGAATGAAATCAGTGAAATGATGCTGATATGATGATCCATAAAGCATAAAGTTACATTCTCAGAATAAGGAAAAACCCTGAAAAAACCTTATCCAAGTAATTCACCCTAAGTGAGATTGAAACTCGTGACCTTTTGAATGTGAGGCAGACATGCTGCCCCCCCCCCCCCCCCCACACTATGGGGGCAGTCTACAATGGCTTTGAACTCCATGACCACGAGGAAAAATGAATGACAGCAGTGAAACAATAAAAGTATGATTATTTGAAAATTCAAACCAATAATGAAGAATATCTCAGAAATTAATAACTCCACAAATAGTTTTGATGTACATTGTGTGCATTAAGGAGATTTACATTTTTGTATGGTAAGTTTTTGTCTTTAGTGCAGGATAGCAAACCTGTTCTCTGTCATAGGGGACCTGGGTTTGATTCCTAGTATTTTCTCCTCTGAGGGAGGACTGGATGTGTTTCCTTTCATCACCACCTTGACCCAGAAGAGAAATGATAATGCCACCACAGTGTAATCCATTGCCTGAATGCAGTGGTCGGGTTGTGGTCTCTCCCCCATTCTGCCCCGGCCAGTGACTGAGCTTCAGGTTGAATGCTTGTCAACATCAAGTTTTTGTCTATCTCTTGTGATTTACCAGTTATATAAAAGTTATCCAGAATGAAGAGGACTTCAAAGACTCTTCCTAGAAAATTCAAGATATACATTTCATTTATCATGCAAATATCCAACCATATGGTATTTTAATAAAAATAATTTGATCCAGTTTTAGAAAATCAAGCATTCTGTCAATACTAGGACTTTAATTCATTTTAATTCATTTTAATCATAGTATTATAGTTAAAAAAATGTGGAAGAAAGGAAACCAAGAATGTAAAGTGTTTAAAGATTGTATATATTTAGGTGTTAAATGGGAGGGGGGGATATGAGAAACAGAAAAAGTTGGTTTTTGCAAAAGAAAGAGGAGCAATGGAAGCAGTTAGAAGGTGTAAATATAGAATTACCGGATATTAATGTCAGGTGGCTAGAAACAATATACAACATGGTAGTCGAAGCAAAATGTTATATGGGAGTGAAATTTGGCGATGGGAGGGGAATGGGAAGTTGTGCATGCAGTACATACGATGTTCTGTAGAGAAGTTTTAGGACATCAAGTGCCACAGCAAAGGAATTTTCCTAATTAGAGAAATGGATAGAGTAGGAAGGAAGGTATAAGCATGGAGAGAACACTTAATTTTTTTTTTTTTTTTTTAGAATTTTAAATCTGCTTTGACAGTGCTTAGAATATCAAGAAAAGGGTTTAAAAGGCAATGGATGGTGCTATAATATACAATATAATTTGGAAAGCAAGCATGAAATTTGGAGAATGAGGGAAAACAACGTTAAGGGTTTTTAGAAAGGAGTTAGGAGAAGATTCAAAGACATAGAAATCAAACACTGTTTGCTGATATGATTGGTAAAAGATCATTAGAGTCGTATATCACGATAAAAAATATATGGGAGAGAAGAATATATGGACAAACTAAATAAAGAACAAAGAAAGGATATAGTGTGGGTGAGAGTGGTTGTATGGAGACTGAAAGGGATGAGAAAAGGTTTTTGTGGAAAACAGTACCCAATATGGGCATCATTATATTTGAGTGTGAAGGGACAGCACTATGAAGAAAAGAAGGTATAAATGAGAAATGGCTTAAAATGGATAGCAAGATTGTACTAATTAAAATTTTTAGTAAAATCTATATGAAAGCTGGAGAGTTTTTATATAAAGTTAAAAAGAAATGGAATTGATCATTAACACATTGAAGCCCAGGCGTTTTCTTTAGTTGAAAGGCCAAGAAACCCAGGGGTTTGATGCCTACTTTTGAGTTATTATTTATGGTACATCAATCAAATCTACCAAAAAGTATTGGTATATCTAAAATGATGGTATTCAAGGATTTCTCAACAATAAGAAAATAATCATAACTTTCGTATTAATATTTTATTTTAAATTTACAAGTATCAAATATGAGTTTGAAAAAATCTGTGTAAAGATGCTTACACTCTATTTATTGAAAGTTCGAAAAACTCTCCTTCGGTTTCGGAATCTTCCAGAGCATCATTTGTATACTGAATTTCAGTTCACAGAAATCGAGGAAAATGCAGCATTTTAACATGTAAGAACACAATACGTAAGAAACAGGTCACCACTTTCAAGGAAAATGGTGCAACCACCCACTAACTCTCCTAAATTTCCTAATAGTTGACTAAGCGAGGACAGATGCTAGTACAAATCGGACAACTAAATGATGACAGATGCATGTTCTTTGCCGCATAGCCCAAGACTGAGTTAAGGTCATGGAATTGCATTAAAAGCTTTAGAAATACCTGCCTGAGCTATACTCGGGCTTGGGCCTCATGAACAATGGCCTGCTTCAATGTATTAAAAAGAGAGGTGAACAAGGTATAACTAACTATAAGGGAAATTAATGTGTAGCTAGTAGAAGCTGTATAGTGAATATGGTAAGTTATCAGCTTGGGCTGAACACTTAAACATATTCCTTGTGTTTTTTCTTTGTAAGAAGCTTAGTACAAGTAAATAAATAAAATAATCCAAATTATGCTCTAATGTGTTTTTGCTTATTTTTAGATGGCTTTGTGATAGCAAATGATGTAGATAACAATCGGTGCTACATGTTGGTCCATCAAGCCAAGCGGTTGAACTCTCCATGCATCGTTATCACAAACCATGATGCAGCAGTGATGCCAAATTTGTATGTGCCTGGCCAAGGTATGGTCTATCAGATGTATGAACTTGTCCACTTTATTTTCATTTCATTTAATTATGCATCCATAATAAGGAATTGTCAACATTTGCATGTACATGTTACATACATTATAAACTACTACCTTTACTTCATTTACTGTATAAAAGTGATTTAAGTCAATCATATGAATATATACAGAAAGATATAAAAGATAGTTACAAATACGTACAATAATGATTATGTCAATCATAAAAATTTATATAAGTATACAATAATAATTAATCTACCTTTTTATGATTGAGGTATTTACATTAAAAATATATTTATTCCTCATTTAATTTTTTAAATGCAGAAGTTCATTTACTGTGTAATAACATTTATTAAGTAAGAATTTGTGAACTTGATATTTGAAATTTGTTATTGATTGTATATTTTTTATTTCCACAGGTAAATTATTATAAATTTTAATGCCTTGATAATAAAGGCCATTCTCAAATAACTTGCTACTATGTGGGTTAAATGTAATTTACATTTACCTCTTGTTTTATGGTTATGTATTTGTATTAAAATCTTTTATGTATGTTTGCATGTTTACAACAGTCTTGTATATTACACACACACACACACATGGTAATAGTAATATGTTTAAAAACTTAAAATATGGCTTACAACTAGTGGTATTAGATTAAGCATAATTCTGATAATGTCATTTCGGACCTGGTATACATTTATTGTTTCTCTGGTATTTCTGTATTATCTCCGTTTTTAATACATAATTTACAAGGATCGTCAGATATGATTACAAAACTAAACATAGTATAAATAATAACATGAGTATGTACGCTTTACAAAAAAATACAGGGGTACCGTATACAGCATAACTTATTTAACTTTTCTATTTAACATTTTATGCTCCTCTATAGCATAAAATACATTTTCTGAGAGATACTTTTTAATTGGTTTAAGTTCACATTTTTCTCAGTTATTTGTTTTATGTTTAGGCAAATGGTTGTATAAATGTTTGGTGCTTTTGTTACTTAACGTTCCTCTTAGTCTGTTTATGAAATAATTTTGTTTCGTTCTTGTGTTGTGTTTGTGTATGTGCATGTTTCTACTTTGATTGCTATGATTTTTTATTGAGTATTTAATGCATTCATATATATATGCAGTGCCAGAAATGTTAATACATTTAGTTTTTTATAGGAATTTCTACAAGTATCCGTCTTCTTTAGTTTACATATTATTCGAATGGCATATTTCTATAGTCTTAATATTCTTTGCATTATTTTTTCTGTGCATTACCCCATAATACAACCCCATAGGTCAAATGAGAATGTATGAAGGCATAGTATATTTGTATTAAGCTATCTCTATCCATTTGTTGCGCTGATTGTTTTAAGATATGTAGTCCCATATTTATTTTTTTGCTATTTTTTCAGTTTAATCTGTTATCTATTATTAATTATTATTATTAATTAAGACATTTGTTTCTGTTACTTGTTGTATTTGCTTATTGTCTAGGACTAATTGAATATTGGGTGGGTCCCCATAAAGCAATTCCATAGACTATGAGTGAGTTGGATGTTTTAAATTGTGTTTTTGAGGGATATCTGATGATCCAATAATTATTCCTTCTTGAAGCAGGAGTAGCTGAGAAACAATTGGGCAAGCCAGCAGTTTATCAATAAATAATTTGTTATAGGAAACTCTTCAGGGATGCTGAAGTTTGATCGAATTCTTTGTGATGTTCCATGCTCGGGAGATGGAACTTTGAGGAAGAATCCTGATATTTGGCTGAAGTGGAACACAGCTAACGGAAATAATCTTCATGGGTAGGGATGCATTCTCTTTTTGTTGCCTTTTTACAGAAATCTTAAAATTCTAATTTTCTTTAGCAGATTCACTTCATTTCAGAGTGATTCATATGCATTGTAATGAACTGATATTTTGCTTTTGTTTTATTTTTTTTTTTATCTTTTTATTTATTTTTTAGATGCGACATGATTGACAGAGTATTAAAAGCATTATTACTGATATATGGTGGACTTTGTGATTTGGTGTTTTAACAATTGAAAATTAGTTAAGTGATTTTATAACACTACATCACTTACTTTTTATTTCGGAAAACATGTTTGAGAAGCCATGTGCTTCCATTGTCAATTCCTTTGGTCGACTGCCGGTATTGCTTGCTGTGGTGGTTGTCCCTGGTGGTGGTTTGATGAACCTCTGTATCAGTAGGTTGCCTTTCAATTTTCAATTTTGAAATCCCACCAGGCGACCTAGAGGTTCAGCAAACCAACACCAGGGACAGAGACAACCACCACAGTAAGCAATACCAATACCAAAGGAATTGACAATGGAGGCACATGGCTTCTCAAACATGTTTTCCAAAATAAAAAGTAAGTGATGTAGTGTTACAAAATCGACTCAACTAATTTTCAATTATTGAAAGCGTGTTTATCCTGTTTAAAGAAAATGCTGAAATTGTTTCCCATTTGCTGTGAGGCTGTGGCAATAACTTTATCATTATTAAAGATAACAACAGTATTTTGTATGTAAGTATTTTCTGGGCACATGAATATTAACTAATTAAAGTTTGATTTGCCTCGGCTGCTGAAAACTGTTAATTTTAATACAGCTCAGTGTTGAACAGAACTCTTATTATGAGTATGTGCTAAGGTGAAAAGATATTTTGTTCACGATGATACATGAAACTTGGGTTCTAGACATTGCAGACGATTCGCACATATGCAGTTCAGAGCATTGCAAAAACAATATATTAATGATGTGGAACTTAATAAAAGCTCTCTATGAATTCTTTGTGTTTCGTTAAAGGGTGTGGTAATTAACACTTTTAACTTATGTATGAATATAATGATAAATACATCATGTTATTAACCTTCTAAAGTGGGATTCATATAATCCTAAACCATTTTAATAGGCCAGATTTCTCTCTGAAAGCTCGCAGAAGTGTGAAATTTGTTTTAATGTTCTCAGTGGCTCAGAAAGAATCGGCAACAATCAATCAATGCTATCTGTTGATATATTGATGATTTTGATGGCATTATGGGCATTTTCATGGTACTGTAGACAGTAGCTGCTCTTTGACATGTGCTATATATTCCTGGCTCAACGCAACGATTTGTTTGGAGAGTTAACTAGCCTTCTTCAAACATTTGTAACAGTCTCTGCACACAATGATGGTTTATTTTTTCCACTCTCTTTAACAAGTATACCAATTGTCTTGCTAGCGATAAAATTGTTGCCTTTGTCAGAACATCCCATTCATTAAATTCTCTTTGAAATTCCTGTGTGTTGTTACCAAGGAATTTGTCTTTCACAATGAACACACGCTCTCAAAGTGAGTACTGCATGTTGCTGTTGTGACCGCAAACTAAAAACTGTCTCAATACCATGAATGTACTTGTAATTTTCATCGAAATTATCAATATAGTCAACAGATGGCATTGATCGATTGTTGCCATGATTGTTGTTGATTCTTCCTGAGCCACTGAGATCATTGAAACAAAGTTCACATTTCTACGAGCTTTCAGAAAGAAATGATGGCCTATTAAAATGGTTCAGCTATATATGGATCGCTCCATACTTAATATTATTCATTAAGCAGTCTATTAGAAGCAATAAGTGATCATGAATGGCAGAGTATTGACCTCTTCAGATTTTGTGCAGCCTTAAACAAATTGCAACCTTGTGCTGTTGACAGAATACAGACTCGCATAGTGAAGAGGGGTATGGAGATGCTGGCTGTAGGTGGCAAGCTGGTATACTCTACTTGTTCGTTAAATCCATTAGAAAATGAGGCTGTGGTGCATCGTTTACTGCTGGAAACACAGGGTGAGTTATTCTTCCTCAGCACCTGCTCAGTTACCTAAAAATGGTTAGGTACATTTCATTAGTATGAAAATATCTTATACATATTGTATTTTAATCAAATAAGAGCTATTTTTAAGAAAATCAAAATGTTAGAAAAATGTTCTATATAAGGGGTAGTTTTGTGTGTGGGTATCTTCTTTAATATCTCATGATGCATCCTTGAAAGTTGTTGAATTTGATTATCAAGTTGCATATTTAACAGACTTCAGATTTAAGGATTACATTCACACGCATTTCTAAAAATGCTTATTTTAAATACAGGGGATCTTAAAACATATATTTATGCTGAAATCTCGACTTTGAATTTTTGAGTGGAAATAAGGGAATACGTTAGCCTAAAGCAATATTCAGATCCTTTAAAAGCTTGTCACTATGTGAAACAATTGAGGTTCAGTTGGCTTTATATGGTCCTGTGTGAGAAAAGTTTAAGTATTTTAAAGCTGAAACTAATAAATCTCAAAAACGATCAGTTCTACAAAAACAGTTTCTATGACCTGAATTGTGTGTTTTAATGAAATCTACATTTTTCGTCCAGTAAGTTTTTGTCTATCTCTTACAGTTTAAGCATTAAGCAAAATTCCACAAAACTCAACCGGTATAAAGAGCTCTTCAGAGGCTATTCCTAGAAAATTCAAAATATACATTTCGTTTATGATGTGAACATCCTTAACAGAAATGTTTTAATCAAAATCGTTAAGAGCTGTTTTTGAGAAAATACAAATTTTTGAAAAAGGTCTATGTAAAGGGTAGTTTGAGGTGGGAGGGGGATTTTCTTGAAAGTCTTTGTGTCGCATTCTTGGAAGATACCAAACTTAAATATCAAGTTTGGTATTTAACCGACTTTTCATTTTTGAGCTATGCTGTCCACAGACTCAGACCTTTTTCTAAAAATGCTCTCTTTTGATTCAGAGGGTCCCAAAACATGTATTACCGATGTAATCTTGGTATTGAATTTTTGGGTGGAACACAACTACTCTATACACTATGTACACAGTACTGTAGAGAAAGTAAAAAGAAAGAAAGAACTTATTCCTTGTATTGGCTCTAATAAATGTAAACAGCAGTTGTTAAGTTAAGTGTTTTGATTCTAGGTGCTGTGCAATTGGTAGATGTATCTGCTTTATTGCCGGGATTAAAGTACAGGCACGGTCTGTCCCATTGGCTTCCAACATCACGTGACATGGTGGGCTATGAAGACTATAATGATGTTCCAGAAAAGTGGCAGACTCAGATTCGACCACAGATGTTTCCGCCTAAACCTGATGAGGCAGAAAAGTTTCATCTAGACAGGTGGTAAGTATTGTAACCACAAGATTGAGTAATAGCTGAAAATGAGTCGGAATAGTGACACTCACCTCACTTAAAATGACATTTTCTTCAAAACATATGTTTCAAGGGTGTTTGCCCTGTTCTTCAGTTGAGGTATGACTAACGACTGGAATTTGCGGTCTGTTATGGGGCTATGTTACATTGGTCAAACAAAAAGAAGACTGGAAACAAGGTTAAAAGAACATTTCAGACACATCAAACAGAAACAGACATATAAATCGGCAGTAGCACTTAATTTTTGGACATCACATCACAAAATAGAAAACAACATAAAGTTGCTAAAACCTGTCAACAACCCGGCAGCACTCTCTGTTTGGGAGAATATTCTCATTACACAACACAAAGACCAACTGATGAATTTTGAAATACAGCCACATTATTATGAACTTCTGCTGAGAACACCAGACGTCTCCATCATTACAGACCACAGAGCACAAATTCCAGTCATTAGCGGACCTCAACTGAAGAAGAGGGCAAGCATATGTTTTGAAAAAAATGTCATGTTGAGTGAGATGAATGTCACTATTCCGACTCATTTTCAATTATTATACTTGAACCACTTCACTTGTCTCAAACTTCTAAGTTATTTAATATAGAAATAAATTAAAACTTATAAATGAATGGCCAAGTATGTTATTTTTATCATGCTCAGTTAGCTGTAATTCCTCATTGTGTAATACCTCATTGAGAACATCTAACCTTAAAGATAGCCAAGTCATTAAGGTTTATCAATTGCAAGCACATCAACTTGGGGTTTAAATTCAGAGATGTTTACAATTAATTCAAAATCTTCTCGGGCTTCTAGCCAGGTAAAAACTTGGCTTGACACCAACGTTTCGAAGAAGTACATCTTCCTCGTCTTCAGGGTGAACTGATGATTATGTTTACAATTATTTATAATGTTCAAAGCTTTGATGCTTTCTTTCGCCAAGAACTTGATGATAATTGCACTGTGCAATGGACCTGTATAACTCTAGCTTGTTTATGGGCACAAACCAAATACACAACAAATGCTCTCAACAAAACAAATCAGCATTTATTAAAAAATAATGACAAAAATAAAACAAATTCTGAATTATATATCGACCTCATTATTAAATAAAAGTTTTGTTATACCTATTTCTTCTTTAGTGATTTTATGTAGTGAAGATTACATAACTGCATATGGAATGGGCAATGGCTGTGTGATGCATCAGACCCTTCTTTAGAAATCCGCAGCAGCATCTTCTCAAACCCCCATTCATTTTTGCTCACTATCAGAGCTGCTAATTTAAAATAAAGTTGCAGTTTATAATTTAGAATTTTACTTTCTACAGCACATATGTACAATGCACATAAACAATCAAGAGGGTATTGTATTCCATCTAAAAATATTATACCGAGATTTTACCGAAATACATGTTTGGAGACCATGTTTTGAGAGAAAATAAAAAAAAAAGCTGTTTTAGAAACATATCCACTGTGTGTGTGAGAGAGAGAGCAAGAGAGGGAGAATGAGAAAGATAGCAAGAGAGAGAGAGAGAGAGAGAGAGAGAGAGAGAGAGAGAGAGAGAGAGAGAGAGAGAGAGACAGCAAGATGATAGAGATAGTGAGAAAGCAATGGGGAAAGTGGGAGAGACAGTGAGAGAGAATGAGAGCAAGGGATCGAGCGAGGGAAGAGAGAGAGATTGAGGGAAAGAACGAGAGAGATCGGGTGGGAGAGATGGGAGGGGGAAAAGGAGATCGAGAGAATGATAGCAAGGAAGTGAGAGAGAGAGAGACGGAAAGGGGGGGAGTCGATGTAATATTATACACTTAGCAAATACTACCACTACTAAAAGATTTGGCCATGCTTAAGCCTTGTGTGTTTTCCTGCTCACACAAGGAACTATGTAATAAAATCATTTCTTCTTGTTTATCTATATCAACATAAAACAGAAGAACAAGCTTTTTTTAAGAATACTATTTGAAGAATGGAGGTCGTCTCCTTAGCGCGGTGGTAGCGTTGCTGCTTACCAAGCGGGAGACCTGGGTTCGATCTCCAGTACCGGCATGGGGATTTTTCCCCTGCTGGGAGACCTAGCCCGGGGTGCACTCAGCCTCGTAAGGTCCCTGGGGGGCCAATTGAGGAGCTACTCGATGGAGAAGTAGCGGCTCCAGGTCATGAGGACCGCATTAACCGACCAGGAGGGACTCGAGGTGCTGACCACGTCTCACCCTCCAATACTGCACCCCATCAATGATGTCTGTAATGGACCGAGATGGGGGACGCAGCGGCCGGGCGGTAGGCCAAGGTTCCCCGTGAGCTGTCATGCCATGGAGTCATTTGAAGAATGGATAGAGAAAGTCATGTACATGTAATTCATTATATTTTTTAAAATTATTTTTTTTGCTGAAGAGGGCTCCCTCCCCCTCTGGAAAGGTAGATAACTATAATTTCAGAACCAGGCCTGCACGTCTTGTTGCATGTCGTCAACAAATTGTTCCTTCACTGCCACCATCATGCAATCTTGATGTACCTATGTTGGAAACTATGGTTTAGAAACATTACTCCAGCATTAATCTCATGAGTTAATGACCTAAGAATTAGTAGATTATCTGATATACTCTGATATCCCAATTGATGACAATACAATCCTCACTAATTTGAGGAAATAGAAGCTAGTAACTGTGAAGTGTAGTCATATATTAAGTGAATTGGTAACACTACATCACTGAAAAAAACTTACTTGGACGCATTTAGTTCCCATTCTCAAAAATTTTCCAACTGATCGTGCCGCTTTTGTTTCCTGTCTGGGAGAAGCTGTAGACTCCTGGGGCTCTCTGGTGTTGGGGTGATGAATCTCCCAAAAGTGGTTGGTGGCAGTAATTCAAAATTCATTACATGGTCTATTTGTTTTCTCCCAGGTTTCTAATTCATAGCTATTTTTTTATTGGTTTCATAAGTTGTTTAATTAGGCAAATTGGCAGTAGCACATCATTTCTGAACCTCAAATCACGACACCACAGCTGGTATAAAACTTTTTAAACCAATAAAAAACAGCTCGAATTAGAAACCTGGGAGAAATACATATACGAAAACACAAAGAGCATGTAATGAGTTTTTAATTACTGCTGCCAACCACCCTTGGGAGATTCATCACCCCATCACCAGAGAGCACCAGCGGTCTACAACTTCCCCCAAACAGGAAAAGAAAGTGGACAACCAGTTGGAAAATTGTTGAGAATGAGAACAAAACCCCATTCCCTAAACACATCCATGTAAGTAAGTTTTTCAGTGATGTAGTGTTTCCAATTCCCAACTCACTTAATATATAAATTCAATCTGACAGAGATGTATGTCAAGCATTAACCTTGAATCTTAAGCATCTAACCTGGACAGTGATCTATGAAACATATTTTGTCTGAAGCATAAATAACTAAAGCTCCGTTATCAGATTTTTTTACATCATTTTTAATTTAAAGTCATTTCCTGACTTTCCATATTTTTCATCCATCAGATGACTTTCCTTTGTGTCAGTATACGGATCCTGCCACATCAGCAAGATACTGGAGGGTTCTTCGTGGCTGTGATAGAGAAGGTTCGTCCACTACCTTGGGAATCCGGAGGTACAAATGTCTCGGATAAAGCAGATGCAGAGGAAAAACAAGAAGAGAGAGCCCCACCTGGACCACAGAGGAAAAGGAGACGAATGCAGGGATACAAAGAGGATCCATTTGTCTTCTTCACAGAGGATGATCCAATTTGGCCTTCCATAAGGTACATATTTATTATAAATATATTTATAGGAGAACTGTCTAAAGGCTCTAACTATATAATGTGTTTCTTTTATATACATAAAATTAACAATAATTTTGGTGTATTAGAATCTGGAACTAACATTGTTAAGCAAAATGATAGATTGAATGAATTGAATTTATTTTACTTCAAAATAACTTCAATGATACATAAAACATTCTTTCTATATAGCTAATATCTATTATATACAGGGTGGAAGTGAAAAAAATCTTGTAGACTGAAGGAGGTCAGAGAGTGGATGTGCACTTCTAATACTTTGTATAAACTAGATAATCACTTTAAAAGTAGTATTTTGCAACTTGGCACAACTTGAGTCTTCTACTGCTGAGAGACCCTTAAATTACTCTAATGCTATATGAAAACCAATTAAGTAATGTTACCCATGTATCAAATTATTTTGTTGCTAGCGCGGGAGACACCAGAAAATTCTGAGAAAAAATTAGGTTATTGTTCTTCACAGTGAAAGTAAATCTTAAATTCTACATTCTATCGCAATTATCATTTGATATAAAAAATAAAAGAATTTGAGTCGATTTTTGTAACACAAACATCACTTATTTTTACTTACTGGGGACTCCTTCCTAGACAAGAGAATACATAAATACAAAAAACTGAATCACATAACACACACAACCACCCTACAGAACCCCAGTGACCAACCTCAATTCAGAAAATTACCTATCATCCTTGGGCACACAACAAACTTCAGAAAATATTCAGGAATTATAACATCACCTTAGCTCCAAAAAACAACTACAGCATTCAGAAACTGCTGTGCAGAAATTTAAAGATCCTTCCTATTCCTGCAGGCAAAAAACCGGGAATTTATGAAATTAAATGCTCAGACTGTAATCTGGTGTATATCGGAAGGACAAAGAGAAGTTTGGAGACCAGATTAAAGGAACACATGAGAAACCTAAAATACAAACAAATAGAAAAATCAGCAGTTGCCTATCATTTTTGGACATCAGGACACGAAATCATACCAAATATAAAACTATTAAAACCAGCTTATAAACCCACAGAATTAGATGTCTGGGAGAAGATCTACATCATGAAGAAAAACAGCCATATCATGAATTTTGATTTGCCACCTTACATCAACCTCTGGAAGTTCATAGATCCAGCAACAGATGCCTCCACAAGTAATACACCACCACCCCCATCATTGTCACCAACGAAGAAAGATTTAGTCGGAATTAAGGGTTGAAAATGGGAACAACTGTTACCCGAAACCGGTCCCCAGTAAGTAAAAATAAGTGATGTTTCTGTTACAAAAATCGACTCAAATTATTTTATTTTTTATTTAATCACATCACTGTCACAAGCTTCTATGCATATTTGCAAGTTTTGAATCATTTGATATGTTTAAAGGCCTGAATATTTGAGAGGCTTATGCCATGCTAAAGTAACGAACTTGCATGGAATTTGAGACAGGTTCCCGGTGGGCCACATTGCTCTTCCTCGTGCCTCGTCTGGTCTCAGGTTTGAATTTCACTTCCTGTAGATGGCTGGATGATTTCTGGGAATGAGGGATTGGTAGAGCATGGGCTCTGATCCTGATAAGGATGTTATCAGAGAATCGAGTAGTGGGATGAGATAGCATGGTGCTCAACTTTCTCTATTTTATCAGTGAACCAAACTATTACATTTCACAGAACAAAGTTTATACACTTCCTTGTTGCAGCTATGAACTGGCTGGTTTGACCCCCTAATTGCGGACATTGTCACTTTGCAGTCTCACAACACCCAACAGAATCTTCTCAATAATCCAGACTTCAATGATCACAACAATAGAATTTACTCACTGTGCTTAATTAATGATTCTGCGACTTACGTAAATTAAATTTATTTTACACACTTTGCATATATGCTCATGTCCCGTCTGGTCATAGCTTTGCTGTCACTGAAATCCAAAAAGTGCATGCTGTCCTAATTTTTCTTCCTGATTATATAAATTTTGAGATTTGTGACATTTATTCCTTAGTTTTGGAATTTTTATGTTACTATTGGCATAAATCTCCATGTCATCGTATTTCCATCACTCAATTCGTCTATTTGATTTGGTGACATGATCTTTCTCAATTACTTTATGCAAGTTCTTTGGCCTAACGTTCACCCTACCGTAACAGGACCTGATTTTACAAAAGATGTTTTCCTTCACCCTCACTGGACTGGGTGCCTATGGGTTGACAACATGCGTGATTCTGGGTGACCTTGCTACATTCTAGTCTCTGTTACTGAATCTAGCCAATTCTTAACTACACTTTTCAATAACTTATAAGCTAACATAATATCTTCTCAACTTATTTACAAGCACTTTTCTTTTTATAGAAGTTTGTAATCAATGTTGTTATATTTGTTTATTTGATGAGTTGACTAATTACACTAAACAACATGTACTTGGGATTCTTGCCTGAACATATTTCGAAGGGCTAGCAACCTGACATTAACTAATTCCTTTTGGTGAAGCTGGCAATGTTGCAAGTGCTGTCTCCCCTGGTGGTGGTTCAATGAACTTGCTAAACACATCCTGTGGAATATCAAAATTGAAAATCCTGTTTCTATTTTTTACAATGAAGATGTGTTCCCATATGGCCAGCTCTTGTTTTCCTGTTATGTGTTTTAGAAATCTTGGTTCTGAATTTACATTGTGGTGTTTTGTCAAAAAGTGGGTGGCAACTGCTGATTTTTCCAATTGCTTTTGATTTATATTTCTGAAATGTTCTTTGGATCTTGTTTCTAGATTTGATTTTGTTTTTCCAATGTAAATCTGATTACAATCCTTGCATTCCATTTTGTAAATGCTTGATTTTTTCTTTGCTGGGATGACGTTCTTGATATTTGAGCTTAATTCATTTTTTTATGCTATGACGGTTATTGGTGCTAGCTGAATGTTGTGTTTTTTGAAAATGTTTTGAAATTTGTCAAATCCCCATAGGTGGTATAGGAATTTCTCTAATGTTCATCTTTTGTTCTATTGCTGGGATAGTGGTTGTTTCTTTTTGGAATTTCTTCTTTTTTACAAGCCCTGGATTATTTTATTTGTCTGGCACGTATTCTAATTGATGCCTAATCAGATATCACTAATTTAATGTGCAGATGTATATTTTGTCTCAAATTGTTACTGATATTAAACAGTTTTAAGGTTTGTGTATACAAACCCTTAGTAGGTTATTATTATAATAGTATTACCAATTTACTGAGTACAAGACAGTGTTTTTTTTTTTTCTGAAATATTAATGTTAAGAACTAGGGGTTGTGTTACATTCGCAATGTATGTTTTCTGAATGCCTTTCAGGTGAAAAGTAAGTTTCAAACATTGCGGTGAAGCTTGGGGGAAAGTTAAAAAAAAAGCATTGAGAACTATAGTGGGTGTTTCAAAAAGAGAAAGTTGTAGGAAACATTTTAAAAAATTGAACATATTAACTTTACCTTGCGTTTACATAAAGAAAACCTTAATATATGTTAAATCCAATCTCAGTGATCTCAAAAATTCTGAGATCCATTCTCATAATACACGGAATAAAAATAAATTGTACATTCCTACTTATAAAACTAAATTATTTGAAGAGTCATTTAAATATAATAGCTTAAAACTATAATAATTTCCCATCTGGTCTGAGGAATATAGGATATGTTAAAAAATTCAAAGCTGACTTAAATGAATTCTTGCTTTCTAACCAATTTTATTCTGTTGAATTTAATCACTATTGTGTACCTACAAATAAGTCGCAGAAAACAACAGAATATTTAAAATCCAAATAAATGCTGAGCTCCCTTTTGCAATATACTCAATGGCAAAATGATGTTTTAATCAGTTAATCAATTTTTTGAAATTTTTTAGTTAAGTAGTTCATCATGAACATGTTATGTGTTATGTTTATTATTTTACTTTTGCCATATAAAAACTCTTGTTTTTGTGTAAATGACATAATAAATCTAGGTCTACAAGGTATTCATATAACATATGCAAATGTTTTCCATTAATGTGGCTGCATTTATTTTATCCTTGTATATATTTATTCTGTTTTAAACTTGATATGTCCAATATCATGCATATGTTTCAAATAATGTATATGAATAAAATTATGGTATAAATGACCACCAAAGCTGTGAAGTATGTGGCAGATTTTGAATGTTTCATTTTGCACCAAAAATTGGCTGTTAAGGAGCTTATTGGCATTCTCATTGGAAAAATATTATTTCCAAGACTAAAATAAAATTGCAGGACTTCCTTTCACATCGGTAGTTGCATGTGATGTTGGAAGTCAATGATCAAGCAGAAAGAAAGAGGGTAGTTGCACATGTCCCCTCCTGGGGCCACACATATACCACTATATGAATTTACGTGCAAATTGAACTTGGTAAAATGTGTTGATATATAATATTAAGTGTGTTGTCTTAACGGAAACCAGCATCCACAAATAATTGTGTTACAGCTTCACTGTCACCATTGCCGCCGTCATGTTTTATCTTGTTATCCCTTCTGAAGTATGTGTCTAAATACAAAATCAAGTCCATCATCGTTGTTACAGATACGCTACGCTACCATCATATCCATACCGTACATTTCCATACTCCCCTTTTCGTCAACTTCTCAAAACGTGAATTTCTGCACAAATTCAAATTAAGTACAATAAATAAGGGACATAATCAGCTTAAGTGTCCATTAGTTCGTTCCAAATATTTAGCAAACATTTAAATTTCATTTAAAAATTCTTCTTTTTATATACCTATGCCTTTTAAAATGTCTTATGTAGAGGATATGCTAAATTCCAGAATTAAGTTCTGGAAAATGGAGGTCGTCTTGCATTTGAGGTGGTCTTATATTCGGATAACTACAGTAATAATATAGCTCTGATGTATGTAGTTTAAAAAGTATATTTTAATTATTCTATAATGCCATTCTGTAGTGAAATTTGTGACAATGCAATGATTTACTTGAAATGAACATAAGCGTTCCAAAGGTTATGGCACTCTTATATAAACGCCTCTTATATCATTATTCTGTGTTGAATTTAACAATGTGGTACTAATAATACTAAACCTTTACAAAAGGTTATCAATAATGTGAATTTATACTCCACTACAATATCCTTAAAGGAAATTTATGTGCAATTGTTTATAGTTTTGGCCAGTCGAGAAGTATTATTTAATTTTTGCTTTCTCTACATAGCACATGGTATGGATAGAGGAGGTATTGCACTCCAAAAATTGGACACCGAGATTTTACTAGAAATACATGTTTAGGTCACCCTGTATCCAAAAAATTCATTTTTACGAAAATGGTTCGTGTTTGGGGTCTCTCTCTCTCTCTCTCTCTCTCTCTCTCTCTCTGTTCTTCACATGAATCTCATTTTGTAAGCTGTTCTACTACTTTCATATAGACTTCTTAGCATTCATGCTTTGCTACCATAGGTTAAAGTGTTATATAAATGCACTCTGGTATGCTTTTGTACAGGGGATGGCTTCATAACTTGATCATTTCCAAACTCTTCTTTTTCTACTGCCCCTCCTCCACCTCAAGGTGTAGGTAATCTGCTTATACCAACTTCACAGAATTAGCTTCATCTTTTTTCTCAGCTGTCCTACATCTCTTCTTTCTGTAGATTTATTCTTTTCTTTTCTATTTTCATTCATCCCCCGGAGCTGTTGTCTCTTTTTTTCCCTATATTCTTAAATGTTCTCATTTAAATTATAAATTCTCAATTCTGCTTGAATGTCATAGTTATTTATGTTGTTGCTCCTTTTTTGTTTGATAGTATTTATCGCCCGCTTTATGGCAGGCGATGACACTGATGATACATGGAATGAAGATGAGCACAGTAAAATGCAATGACGGGGGAAACCGAGAATATGGAGAAAACCCACCCCCATGCTGCTTTGTCCACCACAAATCCCACATGAGGCTGCTTGGGATCAAGTGGTCTAACCACTCAACCACGATGCAGCCCTTCTTTGCTCCTTGAACAGCCTTTGACCGTGCTTAAAAATCTCATTTCTGGTGACTTGTGTGTTATTTTTTTCTCTCTCTCTCTCTCTCTCTCTCTCTCTCTCTCTCTCTCTCTCTCTCTTTTGTTCCTCTTAATCCAAGACTTACTGTCATAGAACAGCACAGGTACTGCCATTATTTTGAATAGTTTTAAACCCTTTTAAATTTTTATTATATCTATTACATTTTTCATGGATGTTTTTTATTCTTAAGCAGAAAGACTGTATTCAAGATATTTAAATGAATTAGATCTCTGTAAAATTTTATCCTGGAGACAGATTTTACTTTATACGAGTCCTTTTCCAAGAGATGCCATAATTTTACTTTTATCAATTGATATTTCCATGTAAAACGTGATTGCTATTTTACATAAAGTATAAATTGATCTTTACAAATCATTTTCAGGAAGTGTCAAAAATGCCAAATCATCTAAAAAAAATAATGGCATCTTTTTGGAGGTTTATATTGATAGGTATATATTCCCTTTGTGGTTTTCCTCCATTCAATGCTTTGTTAGAGCTATTTGTAAAACACCTTAAACAAAAACAAAATTACACTTACTTGAAGCACTTTGGTAAAAAGAACATTTGGAAAAATTAGCTGAAGAAGTATTTCCAATGCATTTGGTTTAAGTGGTAGTGGGTTGGGGATTATCAAAATCTATTCCATGTAATTCCTGACATCCACTCAAGTGAAAAACTAACCATTCAATAATATTACAAGAAGTGGTCTTATTTCTATGTTTCAGGGACTTTTATGACATTGACTCCAGGCTTGAGGTCAGTTGCTTGCTTACACGTTGCAAGGAGGGGAAGAAGAAAAACATATACTTTACATCTCCAGCTGTTCGCGACATAGTTGTCAATAACCAAGAAAAAATTAAGGTAAAGTATTCCATATTGAGTAAATGTTCTCAAAATATGTCTTATCATTTTTATACAATTATTTTTTAGAGCTGCATGTGCATTATACATGCATTCTTATAATCAATATAGAATTTATTCTGGAGAAAAAATAGAATAAAATAGAATTTATTTACCTTAAGAAATACAAAGAATTCATGGCTTCTTCAAAAGAAATAATACATATTTTAATAAATTGATTACATTTCTATACACTTATATTTGAAATTGTGATCAAAATAAATAAATATAATTGACATCATATACAATCTTGATCTTAAGCTGAAATGCATTCCCCAGATGAACAGGACCCATGAAACAAGGGCAGTGTCTTCAAAAAAGTAACTGTGGTTCATTGCGAATAAAACCAGCTTAGAGTTTATGTAGCTCACTTGGGTAGTGTGGTGGTAGCGTATCTGCCTCACATTCAACAGGTCGCAAGTTTGAATCTCGCTTTCCTTATCCTGAGAAGACAAATGTCAAGTAACTTGAACTTCTATGGACCGAGATCATTTGAGCATCATTTCACCAATTCAACTCATCATTGATTAACTAGGTTAAAGGATATTAAGCTACAAAAAAAATGCATTAAGCATTTCTATGGCATTGTTAGAATATGATTCATTGCATTTTATATATAATAATTTTATGTAGTAAATTTTCAGGAAAATCCCCTCTCCAGATTTCTACCATTTGCATGGAAGATTTTTCAGAAATGCCTCTAATGGTTTTCATTAAAATACCATTTATTAAAGATATTTAGGTGACAAAATGTATATTTTGAGTTTTCTGGTAGCAGCCTTTGAAAGCCTCTTCATTGGGGATGACTTTTCACAACTGGTAAACCATAACAGATAGATAAAATCTTACCACTTAAAAAGCAGATCCCATAAAACACACAATTTATTTCAAATACACCTTTTCTTATGTCTGTTTGGAGTCAAAATATGCCATATTTTTGGTTTAAACTTCCCAATACTTATATCTATCTCAACTGAGAGAAGTTGTCATTAATATATATTTAATTTTTAATTTTGGTAATGCAAATGGAACAATTTCAAGGCCATTGCATAACAGCCAGCTTTTAAAAGATTTAACAATTGATGTAATCTTATGTATCCTTTTTTCTCTTGAGCCAAAAAGAAAATATGTAATAAACCATTTTTTGCTAATGTTAAACTTGATTAGCCTGAACTAGATGTTAGAATAAGCTTTTATAAGAATAATTTGTTGCAGAATAGGTAAATAAAGTCGTGTGAATGTAGTACGTCATTATTTTGAGCATTAAAATGAACTGAATTGAAAAACTGAGCTTTGCATGTTTTGCAATCCAATCTTTAATTCAGCTTATAAATAAGAGCATTCTAAAAACAGCTTACTATGCACATTTTCACTCATTGATGATTTATGGAATGATATTTTGGGGAAATTCAGTAAATGCTAAAAAAGTGTTCATTATGCAAAAAAAGGTAATTAGAATAATGGCAGGGGAAAGATGATCAACTCACGTTTCAAAATGTTTGGAATTTTATCATTAGCCTGTGAGTATATTCTAGCCATATTGTCATTTGTAATAAATAACCCAGAAAAGTTTACAAAAAATGCAGATATTCATAACAAAGAGACCAGATATAGGCAGGACTTACATAGACCAACAAATAATTTGCAGTTATTCCAAAAAGGGGTTTACTACAAAGGAATATTTTTGTTTAATTCACTTCTCTCTTCTATAAAAGAATTGAAAATGAACAAAAACAAGTTTAGATCAGAATTAAAAAGATAACGTTATTACTCACACCTTCTATACAGAGGAGGATTTCATTCAATCAAAAAATACTGGTAATAATGTAACATTGTAAATATAATAAACATGAATATTCTAAGAATGCATCTGTATTAGTAGGTTTTTGGAAACAGACATGTAATTGAAAATTATGCAAAACTGATACCTCTGAAAATTCATTTTCAGAGTTATAATTTGTAAATAAATGTATTAATAAATATTAAAGAAATGTAATTATTGATATTATCTACATCCTAGAGTTTGGGCTTTGAGTCTAATCTCATAATAGGATCTACAGATTGCAATGTTATGTATGCATGCATCAGATTTTTCAGTACACTGCCCATATTTTGAATTTTTATCTTAACAGTTGTTTTATTGTTTCAGTTAATAAACACAGGTGTCAAGACCTTTGTTCGCTGTGATAATAAGACAATGGAGTGTCCCTTTAGGCTTGCACAAGAGGTAGGTTCTTTTTTAATATAAGCGATCCTAAGGTGTTTCATTTTTACTTTCTCTACACATAGTATAGAGCAGGCATTGTAATGCACCCAAAAATTCCATACCGAGATTTCACCAGAAATACATGTTTTGGGACCTCCTGAAACCAAAAAAAGCATTTTTAGAAAAATGTCCATGTATGTGTGTTTCTGTGTGTACGTGTGTGTGTTTCTGTGGGGCATAGCTCAAAAACGAAGAGACTGTGAAGTGCCTATCTTGATATTTAAGGTCGCTATCTTCCAAGGATGTGACACAAAGATTTTCAAGAAAATCCCCCCACCCTCAACTACCCTTTGCGTGGAAAAAATTTCGAAAATTTTTATTTCATCAAAAATAGCTCTTAATGATTTTGATTAAAATCTCTTAAATTTAAGATATTTACATGCCAAATAAAATGTATATCTTGAATTTTCTGGGAATAGCCTCTAAATGCCTCTTTATTCTGGATGATTTTTATTGAATTTTGCATAAGTGATGGACTGTAAGAGATGTACAAAAGCTTACCACGCAAAAAATGTAGGGTAGCTTAAAACACACAATTTATGTTATATACATTTTTTTTTCGTGGAGTTGATCGTTTTTGAGATATTCCTTGTTTTTTGTTTCAGCATTAAAAAACTTATACTTTTCTCATTTATCAACTCCTGTCCATACAAACAAAAGAACTTCAGTCACATAGCAACCAGCTTTTGACTATCACTTTAACCAATGGTTATTTCGCTTCTACTTACAAGGAAGCAAGTAATAAGACTATTTCTCCTAATTTTTTCTCAATTAGCATGAAGTAAATAGAAGCATAAGCTTTTCAACAATAATTTGTTGCAGAGATGTAGAGAAAGTCATGTGAATGGAACACATCAGATTTTTTACATTTTTAAATAACCATTTAAATTTCATTTTTATAATTTTTGCTGATTTCTATTGTGCTTAGGCAATAGTTTCAAAATGTAATTTAAATTCCAATATTGCAATTATGTCAGATTAAAAGATTATAAAAGAAATGTAAAATTTAAAGAAATTGACATCAGTAGTAACATACCAGTTTTGGACAGACAAGTACAATATTGGAAAAGAAATTAAATTATTAAAACCATTGGCAGCCTACTAAAACTCACTACTTGGTAAACGATGTTCATTTTAAAATATTCTAAGAGTTTGTTAAATATCAATATGCCACCAGTCAGCAACATAATAAAGAAGACACTTGATATAAGAGCTTAAAGGCAAGCAGTTAAACTAAGGATTCTGAATATAGGAAGGTAAGATATATTTGGTACTTTTAATTCCAAAATGGTGTGATAAGATAAAATATGCTGACATGTATTGTGCTAGAACAGGATGGTGACATTGGGGTATGTCAACTCAAAATAATTTGAGATCACTTAATAGTTTACCAGGAAATATGCGAGTCAGTTAGGGAATTTAATATTGTGCTGGCATGTTGCCATGATAGCTCGGGATCAGAGGAACCAGCTAGAGATCAGGAGATCTGTGTTTCAAAACCCCAGCTATGGCATTGAATTTTTCAGTTTGACTCTTCTATACATTGGTTTGGATTTGGCAGGAATTTTAGTTAGTCATGCAACATGCTAAAATGAAAAAAAGTGCAGTATCATTCACTGATGCTTTTACTCTTCAATGTGAAAATTTGCAAGCAAACAAAAGCAAAATTGGATGTTGTTAAGGAGAACTTTCACCATCTATGACGACAGCTTTTGGTTTAATGACTAAATTTGGTCAAATGTGTGTTTATGATTAGGGCAACCAGCAGAAGTCAATGATATGAGCCATGCTGATTGTCAAACAAAAGTTTTGCGAGGCCATAGGTGTATTGACAGGAACAGCAATTCATTATATTGCAGAATCAGTTGGAGATGAAAAAGTTGTTGCATATTTACTGTAAATAGTTGGAATCAAAAATTATATTTGTTCATTGTGCGTAGAGATAGGAATATGGCATGTTATCCTTAGCTATGCTATACCTTTCTGGTGTTATACACTCAATAATCTGCAAAAGAAAATTATACTTAATATACCTCATAATACTCCCAACCATCTACTTTTTGATAAATTGAAGATACTACCTGTGCTATGGTTGTATTTTTTAGAAACTTTTTGCTTTATACATGATAATATAAAGGACTTAAAAACAAACAGAGAATATCATGATTACTTCAAAAGAAAAACAAATCACATCCATCTTTCTACCCAAAGAACTTCCAAAAATTTAAAATTCATTAACCATCAAGGTACTAGGCAAAGGACTAAGTGATCTCAGTGCAGGCAAATTTAAAAAGGAAATAAAAAATATTTTATTGAAATACAAATATTCAATAAATGATGTACAGAAGGCAATCTTTGATGTCTGTGTAATCTGTAGTGTAAAGTAACATCAAATTTTAGTTATATTGTATTTACACATTTAATAGATTTAGCAAACTAATTTCTTCTAATTGTAAATAAAATTAAAGAATTAATAATGACTATTACTTGTAAATATTGCATACAGTAGATAAGTGACATAATGACAAAACCATAAATTGTATCAATTTCTAAGGTGAATAAGAATTGAATTAAATAAATGCAATCATTTTCAGGGACTTCACAGTATACTTCCATTCATGCGACCAAAGCGCAAAGTGCCAGTAACGAAGACTGATCTAATAAATTTACTTTCGAGTGATGATCCAAAATGTCCTTTTGTAATGTCAGGTCTAGAGCCACACACACAAGAAAGATTCAAAGAAATAGGTATGTATGCATAAACAGTGTACATTGTATCTTAAAAAAGCTTCTTTAGTTTCATATAAATCAATTTTCTGGTAGTGTTATACTTTCATAGTGATGTAATAAATTCCCATTTAACATTTTCTTGAATTTCATATTGGCTTTCTTAAATACAGACATTTATCTAATTTGATTACATTTAATAATTGTATTTTATGCATAAGTTGCTTTGTAAAACCCATTCTTAACATATAAAACATACAAATGTTGGAATAAATGGTTACAGTTCTTACTAAATTTATTGCAAACTTTCAGAGCCTGTAGTTTTATTCTCATTATTGAGTTAAATTCAGAGCATTTTCTCTCCTCCACCCTTGTTTATCTCCCTTCAGTGTGTCTGGTTTTTCCCCCTCTCTTTTCCTTGCCATTTTGTTGCCTTTGTCATGTGACATTTAGCTAAATCTGGGATGTTAATAAAATTTAAAACTTATGTCAAAAGTTTCAAAGTACACGTATGTGTTTCTGTTTCTAATGCTTGCAGTTTTCTCATTGGAACGATTTGTATAGTTTATTGAAGTATTGTAATGTATTGTAACAAAACCTCTCCCTCCCCCTTCCCCCCCAACAACTCTTTTTTATTTTCCACAAATTTATTACAATTTGCTTACAAATAACTGTCATAACAATTTTGCTGTGCAGTTTCTTTTCAACGTTTGCTGCAGCAAAATATAGCTTGGTACGAAATTCCTGTTGAACTCACTAATTGTTGCAAGTAAAAAGTGCCCCTTTTTGTACCTGTTGGTTACATCGCTGGAAATTTCTAGAAGCTGCCACATGAGCAGTTTTCACACCAGTATTCATAAACTCACTCAGGCTTAACAATATATGGCTTCAATAATAAGTAGCCTTCCAAAAGAACAAATGTCCACATGTATGTGGGTGTGACAATCACACAGGTGTCCACGAATGCACTGTGTAACAATGGATGCCATCAATCAGCTATTACTTACAAATCAAACCGTGAGCACACATTCGGCAATTAACGGCTGCAGGGCCTAGTCACAGTATGTTAAATTTTTCCCTAAATTTGCCCGTGGCCACCAATTTGCATAAGGAATAATATTAAATGCTCATCACTACAAAATTCTGTAAATAATAAAATTTGAGTAATATTATAAATAATAGCTTTTGGTTTGTTAAATTTTAAAAAAAAAAGAAAATATTTTCACTCCATTGAGAAAAGTAATTAAGTTACCTATTTTCTATTTGATATTTGCACATGGTGTACATCAAATTTGTGCCTGTGAGTGAAGCAGGGTACAGGACGGAGGAGGGTCAACCATGTGACCTGTTATGTACATAACCTAACATCTGAGATAGGGAATAATAGCTATCATGAAAACATTGTGAAATTTTCCTCATGAAAATAATTTTAGAAAATAGCAACCTCAATACTAGGTCATTACATCATTCTTTCTCAAATGCTGATACAAATATTTGCACTTGCTCACATCCTACTCTGTGGGTGTCTCTCTCGAGATCTCTTTACCATCACAATTACATGTGACTACTTTTTGGTTAAATAAGCACGTTAAGTGCAACATTGCCACATGTTTGTTTGTTTGTTTGTTTTTTTACTTAATTTGAATTTGCATGGAAATTCACATTCTGAGTGGGAGATGGAGAGGGGACCATGGAAATATACAATATGGGCACAGAATACTCTTTCTTCTGTGGCATGAGTGCGATGGTATAATGTGACGGAAGCATAGCTGTAATGATAATGGATAGGATTTTCTATTTTGGCAACATCCTTAATATAACACATTGTAAATGTTTGTGCATTCCAAGCGGGAGAAAGATGGAAATGTCTGTGTTTGTCAGTGACAGCGACAACTTAGCTGTAATGGTGATGATGAATCCAATTTTCAATGACATACTTAATATTATAATATTGTCGCATTCGAATTTGTGTATAAATTATGTTTTGAACTGTAGAGGCAGAGAGGGGACTAAGGAGATGTAGAGAATGTGTGTTATTGTAGCAGCGGTGGCTGGAGCACAACTGTAACAATGAATATAGATGCTATTTTCTATTAAGACAATGTACTTAATGCAGTATATCATAAAATATTTTACTAATTTGAATTTGCATGTGTAAATTCACATTGTGGTGGGCACAGGGAGGAAGAAATGCACTGCAATGTTTGGTATATGTGAAGCTAACCTCTCTCTTTCTATACGACCTTTGGCTTCCAATACATTACTTGCAATCACCAACCTAAAGGAAAGACCTTTAATGTTATTTTAATCTTTTTTTCCAGTGAGAATGTTCATAGGCACATTAACAGCTAATTTTGGCACAAAATAGAGAGACAAAATGTCACATACATTGCGACCTTGCACTTGCCTATATTATTTCTCCCAAGCTTTGCCACTGATGTACCCACAAAGTTTGAAATTTACTTTTTTACCCCATGGTATTCAGAAAACATGTATTGTGAATGTAAGATAATCCCCCAGTTGTGTATATCAATTTTGGAAAAAAAATCATTGTCGGTTCAAAATCTTCTCGGGCTTCTAGCCAGGTAAAAACTTGGCTTGACACCACCTCTACGTTGGTGTCAAGCCAAGTTTTTACCTGGCTAGAAGCCCGAGAAGATTTTGAATTAACACGTCGCCAGGAAAGCTTTAGTTCTTATCATTGTCGGTATTTGGATAAATACGGTAAACTGAAAGTCATAGTTAACAGTAATAAGAATTTTATGCAGGCCAAGCAAAAATAACAAAGAATACACATTGTAAATTATATTCCTTCTTTGGTAATGCAACAATTCCCTTTAATCTATTGTTGGAGGACTTTTTACTCGTACTGTCTTCATTGAATAAAAGTTTGACTAAGCATCAATAAAATATCATAGTCACTAGAATTGAATGACAGGAAATGAAATTTTTGCTGCTAACACAAGAGGAAAAAAATCTTTACTAAAGCTATAATATCGGTAACTTAGCACGTTTTCTATCTTATTCTTACCTGATGCTGGTTCTGGTATCTGTTTTGATTCAATAAACTAAAGAGGCCTAAAGGGAATTGGACAGAGAATTTGAATGCTTCTTAGGAGAATGCTCAGCTAAAAGACACGTTCAATGCGCACTCGTATCTCTGCAACCATGTAATCAAGGAATGTAATATTTAAGAGTACAAGTTTCAGAATAAATTGATCTTCATAAACAAGTTATTCCCTTTATTGGAGTGCAAGTAAATTCTGTGGGCACAAACATATATTTGTATCATGGCTTTGTAGCATCTTAACTGTAAAACACTGCAAGACAGGGAAAGCCTCTCATTGGATATAAGCTTCTGTTGAATTTTGTGTCTGTCATAGTTACCATATCTTTGAAGTAATAAAAATATTTCTAATCCGTGCGTATCATAAGTCAAAGAAAATATATGTGACTATTAAAGTTGACTAGAAAATATGTGTGGGGGTAGCATGTCTGCCTCACTTGCAAATCTCGCTTAGTGTGAATTACCCAAATAAGCTTTCTTTTTTATTATTATTATTATTTGTATTTTTTAAAAAAATCTTATTTTATTTTTATTTATTTCTTTTTTTATTTTATTTATTTATTTATTTTTTTTTATCCTTGAGGTTTTCCCTTAACCTGAGAAGACGAATGCGGAGTAACTTAAAGCTCCATGGACCTTGAGATCAATTGAATATCATCTCACTGATTTCATTCATCATCTAACATGACCAACCTGGGGCCTGTTTCACAATGTTTACAAGTTTTGTTAATTGTAAACTTTTTTTTTAATTTGTAAAAATCTGTTTCACAATGCAATTAATTTGAATTTTACAAAGTTAAATGCAAGGGCCATCCAAGTGACAGACAATTTGGCATAACTAAATAATAACAAAAGTTATCAACAGAAAGTTACAGGTGCTGTAACCGTGTAAATAAAGTTTTGAGTTGATAACTTTCATTATAATTTAGCTATGTCAAATCATCTGTCACTTTATGGATGGCTCTCATATTTACAATTGCATTTTTATAGGGTTTACAAGTGTTTTGTTTCACAATCAAAGGTTAATTCCACACAGTTGTAATTTTTGTTTGTAAAGCAAGCAGTTTATATAGGAATGACTTAAGGTTTGTAGAGTAATCTATATTTTAATATTTGTGAGCAAAAAATGTATAGAAAAGTATAAAATTAAGTACACGGCAATATCACTAATAACTGCATGAATGTGCCGCTTTATACCATATATTTCAGTTTAAATACATACACAAAAATTATCTATTGTGCTAGATGTATGGAATAACAAAATAATCTCTTTAGTATCTTTTATAATGCATGATTGGCAACACTTTGAAAGGAGAATATGATAGAATAACAATAATATTTACATTTGAGATTATCTATCTGGATTTGTAAAGTTCCTCTACTTTACAGGTTAACAAACTTTGTTGTGAAACAAGAGTTTACAAGTGTAATCTTTTTCTTATTATTTGTAAATTGGTAATATGTAAATAGTAAATATTGTGAAACAGGCCACAGGTTAAAGGACTGTTACCTCTCTTATGTTCTATAGAAAATAAAAATATATTTATATCATCTTAGTATGTACTGCTTGGCAATGTACTCCATTTTTATTTCCCTGTTTCATTTAAAAGTATTTTGCATTTCTTGCAAGTTATGATGATTTCCTTTAATTCCTAGGTGGAACATAGGGCCGCAACAAATTTTCGCCATCAAACTCGTCCTTGACAAGACTTGTATCTCCTTCCATGATCTATTCATTTCTCTCCATTCCGTTTCAACTGCTCTTCTCCAAGTTACTCTCAGTTTTCCAATCCTTCTTTCTCCCTTTGGATTCCATTCCAATACCTGTCTAGCTATATTTCCACGACCCTTTCGCAGTATATGTCCAATCCATATCCATTTAGGATTCTTTATTTCTCTGTCAATTGGTAACTGTTTTGTTATTTCCCATAATGTAGTGTTACTAATGATTTTTTGCCACCAGATTCTCAGTATGTCTTGGACATTGATTAATAAAAGTTTGTTTTATTTACTTCTTGTGTCATTTTCCAGGTTTCACATCCGTACAACAATATGGATAATACATTAATTTATTGCATTGCAGCCCAAGGCAGCTGTGTTCTGCTGTATAAGGAAGACACTGATAGTTGTGAAGCACCTTTGCTGTCATTGGCGATGGTCGGGTGGCGAGGAAACAAGTCGGTACGAGCCTATGTTCCTGTTAATGATTGTGTTCACTACCTGCGTCTTTGTGGTGCCGATGTCTCAAAATATGGTGAGCCATTGCATTAATAATAATTGGTAGTGATACTGTGAAGCTCAGTTAATAGTAGCATACTGAGGCTTCATCAAAATTGTTACTTACACAGTACAGATACATTGACAATGTTCACCATAGTTAATGGAAAATTAATAGATGATACATTTAGATTACTCAACCAACAAGAACCAAAAATAAAGTGCACAATGTAATTGGGGAAAAAAAAAAAAAATATATATATATACATTAGCGTTCTTAAATATCAAGATTATGAAAAATAATGGAAAGTTAAAATTTGGAATTGACAGAAAGGAAACACAGACAGATAATTACATAAAAACAAATAGTTTCAACCCAAAAGCACATCAATATGCCACATTTAACAGCTTGATCAATAGACACTGAAAAAATTAGATACAATGAAGACCTTAATCACATTATGGACCTTTTAGAAAATAATAAATTTAGTAAAAAAATGGTGAATAAAAATCTGATATGTTCCATTCACGTGACTTTCTCTACATCTCTGCATTGTTAAAAAGCTTATTCCTCTATCTACTTCATGATAATCAAGATAAACATAAGCAGAAATTGTCCTTGTTACTTTATAGGTTCCTTGCAAACAAAAGGAAAAAAAATCTAATGTGTTCCATTCACATGATGTTCTTCAGCTGTCTGGTAAAAAAAAGCTTTTATTCAAAACATTAATCTGTTATCTACATTATGCTAATCAAGATAAATGCAAGCAAAATTAGTTTTATTACTAGCTTCCTTGTAAGTAGAAGAGAAATAAGAAACTGCACAGGCTAAAGCGATAGTCTCATCCTTTAAAAGCTGGTTACTATGTGAAACAATTGAAATTCCAATCTCTTTGTTTGCCAAGAGTAAACAAACAAGAACGAGAAGAAAGATGTCTTCCCATTTGAGAAAAGTTTAAGCAGTTTAAAATTGAAACCAATAATCCAGAACATCTCAAAAAGGCCTAACTCTACAAAAAAAATGTATATGTCATAAATTGTGTGTTCTAATGAGATCTACATTTTTTGTGTAGTAAGTGTTTCGAATATCTCTTACAGTTTGCCAGTTATGCAAAAGACATCCAGAATGAAGAGGTCTTCAGAGGCTATTCCCAGAAAATTCAAGATATACATTTCATTTGTCATAAAAATATCTTATTAATAAGGTATTTTAATCATTTTCTAAAAATGCTGTTTTTGGATTCAGCAGATCTCAAAACATGTATTTCCGGTGAAGAGAAAGTAAAATAACTACAGAGAATTAAAAAAAAAAATACCATATTGCAGAAATGACCAATCTGAAACCAGTGAAAAATAAAAAGGTGTTCAAAAAGTTTAAGTTCCATCTAAGATTACCAGAAGATTTTTAATAATTACAATATATTATTAATTTGTTGAGACAGTATTTTCATTATGAGGGACTAGTTTCGGAAGCCTGTGCTACCATTTTGAACCTCACGGGTCCCACTCATCCCTCATAATGAAAATGTAAGTGACGCAGTGTTAAAAATACTGACTCAGCAAATTAATAATAGACTTTGTTCATCACTGCTACTAAATTCCCTCAAACATCAATCAATTAGAATATAGTTTTAGCACCTCAGAAAAATTCAATATAAAAAAATCTTCTTAATTCCAGCAACTTTAACAAAATTAAAAGCTACAAAAAACCTGGACTATTCACAATAAGATGCATAGACTGCAATAAAATATACATTGACAAGGACAAAAACAAATGTCTTACCTGTATCGGGTAGTCTATGCAACTGATGATGTAGGAGAGATCCTACGATACAGGTTTGTGTTAGGAACAATGATGGTGAACGGCTCATAGTACAATAGCTCTTGCATTGCTTCTCTATGGCTTCCTAATTTATCACACTTCAGCAAATCATATCCTTTAATGTTAAGCTTATAGAGAAAGTACTAACAGCAATAACACATTCAAATACCTTCTCGTGACTTTCTGTATCCCTCAATTGCTTATTAGTGCATATAAAGACTATTCTTATGAAAGTTTATATTTCTATCTACTTCACTTTAATTCAGATAAACTTGTGCAAAATAGCTACAGAACACACTTTGTATTTAATACAAAGTCAGTGGTGAGAATAAAATGTTTAACGATGGATACTATTTTTCCAGCCTTAAAATTGCATATTTTTTCCACGCAATCATGAGAAAATACTGAACATTGAAAGGCTTTGAAAGAATGACCAAGAATTGAATAATTCAGACCAGTAATAATGAATGCCTTGGAAATGGCTTATGGTACAATAAAGTTGGAACATCTTAAAATCATACAAAAATGTTTTTTAAAATAAATTGTGTTTTAAATGTATCTACATTCTTTTTGTCTCTCATTTAACATATACAAGAGTATACATAGTTCCTTCCATGTGAAAAGGTCTTCACAGACTATTACCACAGAATTCAAGGCATACATTTTATTTGTCACATAAATATCTTTAATGTATGGCATTTTAATCAAAATCAGTAACCATTTTTTAAAAAAATAAAAATTTACAAAAATGTTCCATGTGTAAGGTAGTAAGGGAGGGAGATTTTTGTTGAAAATCATGCTGCATTTTTGAAAGAATACTGAACTTAAATACCAACTTTTTGTTTTTGAGTGATGCAATTCACACATGCACGCACACACATGTAATACAACTAATAATAAAAATGGCATTACAGCAATAAGATACAGTTGTAATGTAAAATTTAGCACTTATGTTGTGTAGCTGATTGATATTGTTTCTGTCGTCTGGCACCCTCTGTTATACAGTAATTAATGTGCTATCCCAACGTCATGGGTTCAAACTGGGGCAGTTTGATGGATTTTTAAAGGTGTAAAGATCCTTAGCATGGTTTCCTTCAGAAGGGAAGTCCTGTGTCATACATGTATGGCATGTAAAAGACCTCAGGCCTGATAAAGAGGCTGCAGTATTCCTTCACGCCCAACATATAATGGGATGCTGAGAACCATGGCAGTTAAAGAGTGAGCAGAAATAAAACTCTATTTCCATCTTGCGTCGTCTGGTTACACTCCGTAAATCCATTTGATTATTTGCATGTGTATGAGGACCATTGTTATTGGATGCATTTTCATTGCTGAAGCTAGAATAAATATCCTCCTCTCTTAAATCAATGTGTGAAAGTTCAAAATCACTCAGTTTCTTCTAAAACATCAAAATCTGCAGCTCTTATTTCTTCTTCGGTTCTAACCTTTTGCTAAATGATGCCATTTTTCAACCACCATAACAAGCATCAGCTAGAGAAGTTAAATTTGGAGCTTATATCTGCTTTGGAGTGTAAAACGCTTCAGAAAACTTTTCTATTTGGCTATGACATAGAAAGTACACAGACTTTCCTGCCATTTTCATATGTTTCCTGCTGGAAAAATTTAAAACATATGAAAATGACATCAGAATTAAATTGTGATTGTCACTAAAAGGAATTCAATGCTGGCACACTGTTGAAATGAAACATTACCATTGTCGCTCTAGCATAGTGTAGTCCTTTAGTTCCCTTCGACTTATAAGACACTAAGTAATAAAACCATTCTACTAATGCTTATCTCGATTAGCATGGAGTAGAGAGAAGAAAAATTTTTTGTAAGAACTTTGTGGAATAGGTAGAAAAAGTCATGTGAATGGAACAGTCAGATTTTTTAAAACACATATGGCATATTTTGTTGTCTTACTCAACTTGACTCATATATGTGATTTTATGTAATTTTGTTTCTTTAGAGAAGAATAAATTCATAAAAGACTCCAAAGAATCCCTGTTGGATGAGGAGAAAAGCTGCTGTGACAATGAAACTACTGAGGACGGAGATGAAAGTATTGCAGATGATATGAATGTTGAAACTGAAGAGAATGGGAATGAAAATGTTGGAGACAAAAAAGATGACACAAATGTTGAAATTGAAGAGAATGGAAATGAAAATGTTGAAGACAAAATGGATGACACACTAGAAAAAATGGATGATAGTGAAACAAAAGTTGGATAACAAAGGCTGTGTTTAATAGCCACATGTATGTGGAATATCATGACAAGGTGAGCATAACCTTATAATATGTAAAAAATGAAGCTTATAACAATGGAGTAACACAAATATTAATATAACAATTAATTTGTAACTAAACTTCTCTTATATTTATGAATAAACTCAAATTCAAAGGACTAGTTTCACAATTTTATTATATCATCAGGTTAACTTGTTGATGTTATGTTATTGTTTATATTAAAATTATTTATATTATATTTATCATATAGTTATTTATATTATAAATGATTCTTGTCCTTTTTCTTTTGATAAAGTTATAACAAATATCAAATAAGACATGTATATGAAGTGATTTATGTAGTGAAACTTTTAAATTATTAACAAGGTAACGTGAGTCAATTTAGGGACTATGGTTTCACATCAATTTTTTCCCTAATTTCATCCATGCTGCCATCTGGTTTCCTTGGAGTAATCAGAAAGACTCAACTTTTTGTTCCATATGAGTAGGACTATTGTCACCACTCCTCAAAGGAGTAAAGAAAAATAAACTCTGATTGTTATTTAGCAAAAGTATATGATAATACAGCCTCATTTATACTTAAAAGTCTCTGAATTACTTCTCCAAACATTTTTCTGTTCCTCACATATGTGGTTTGTGGTCTCAGCTCTACAGTATTCTTACTCTTATCTTAGAACTTAATGACATCCAACTTTGGTCAAAACAGTGCAGCAACGATGAAGCATATATACATACCAATCTTTATAAATGTAGATAAACAAAATTTGAAATATTTTTTGCAAGGCTGAAACCACTATTTCAGTTAGATGTAGTATAAATTTTGGCTTTAGAGAAAATGAAATACATGATCAAATAAATATTCACCAACACAGAGGTAAGGTTATGTGAAATCTGATGCAATCATCTCCCAGCATTGTTTTCCCCTCCAATTTACTGCCTCACACTTGCAGTCATAAGTTAAGTTTTAGCTGGGGAACCCAGAGAAAACCCATCCAGATCCCATTTTGTCCATCACAAATCCCACATACTGTCCCCTGGGATCAAAACTGTCACCTTGGTGAGAGGTGAGTGGCTTGCCTTTTGGCCAAGGCACTGCCACTATATTTATTTCCAGGTATAAAAGATATCCTCATTTTCTGTGTCTACCCAGTGAATTGAAATTCTACTATATTAGTATGCTTTGTTATTGTAATATACTCATTGCTTTTGCAATTACCGTATTTATCCGAATACAACACAATGTTTTTTCCAAAATATTGAAGTTCAGAATTGGGGAGTTGTCTTGTATTCGCGATATGTTTTCCTAATGCCATATGAGGAAAAAGTAAGTTTAAAACTTCATGAGTACAACAGTGGCGTAGCCGGGGGGAAATGGTGTAGATTACCACCAAGGTCGCAACGTATGCTGCAGATTTTGAGCATTTAATTTCACACCAAAAATTAGCTGCTAAGGGAGCCTATGAGCATTCTCTAGGAAAAAATCTGATGTGTACCATTCACATGACTTTCTCTACATTTCTACAACAAATTATTGTTAAAAAGCTTAGGCTTCTATTTACTTCAAGCTAATTTAGAAAACATTAGCAGAAATAGTCTTATTACTTGCGTCCTTGTAAATAGAAGCAAAATAAGGGAGTATCATAGGTTAAAGTGATAGTCAAAAGCTGGTTGCTATGCGACTGAAGTTCCTTTGTTTGTATGGACAGGAGTTAACAAATTCCTATATGAGAAAAGCATGTTTTTCAAAGCTGAAACTAAAAACAAGGAATGTCTTAAAAACGACCAACTCCACGAAAAAAATGTATATAACATAAATTGTGTATTTTAATATGCTCTACATTTTCTGTGTGGTAAGTTTTTGTCCATCTCTTACGATTTAGCAGTTATGCAAAAATCCATAAAATTCATCCAGAATAAAGTAGTCTTCAGAGGCTATTCCCAGAAAATTCAAGATATACATTTTATTTGTCAAGTAAATATCTTAAATATACCAGATTATAATCAAAATCATTAGAGCCCTTTTTAATAAAATAAGATGTGTCAAATCCTTGGAAGATTCCAAACTTAAATACCAAGTTTGGTTTTTAACAGTCTTTTCATTTTTGAGCTATGCTGCCCACAGACACAAACACACACACACAGATAGATAGACAGACAGACAGACAGATAGATAGATACACACACACAGACATTTTTCTAAAAGTGCTTTTTTTTTTTATTCAGGGGGTCTCAAAACATATATTTCCGGTGAAATCTTGGTATTGATTTTTTGGGTGCATTACAATATGTTCTCTATACACTATGACAATAATGATAATGATAATTTATTTCACCATTTGGCATACATACAAAGCCATAGGTTTCGTCAGCAAGTCATTAAAATGCATCTATATTTAAATATTCTTGTATGTTGTAAAAATTAAGTTCCTTAATTCTGTTTTTTACACTAATTTTAAAAGAACTTGCATTTGCAATTTGTCTTATATTTAAAGGTAGTTTATTATAAAATTTCACTCCAAGATAGAGATGAGAGTTAACAGATTTCTGTAACCGAAATTTAGGAGGTACCATATTATTTCTACACCTTGTATAATGGTTATGTATATCAGCAAAAAGTAACTCATCTTTCTTTTGGAGATGAATATGTACATAGTACGTGTAGAGAAAGTAAAAAGATTACTCTCTGAGACTAAAATAAAATTACAGGACTTCCTTTCACATCAGTGATTGCACATAATGTTGTACTGGAAGTCAATGGTCAGGCCGAAAGAGAGAGGAGAGGTTAACTGAGCATTTCCCCTCCCTGGGACTCACATATACCGCAATGTGAATTTGCGCACAAATTCGAAGTAGGTAAAGTGTTTTACTATATGTTAATTATGTTGTCCTAACAGAAAATAACATCCATAAATAATAGTCATTACAGATATGCTGTCACCACTGTCACGTTTTCTCACTGCATATTTCATTCTCCTGCTCGCAATGTGAGTTTCTGCGCAAATTCAAATTGGGTAAAAACATTTACAATGTCGTTTGAATATAAAATCATATCCATCATTATTGTTACAGTTATGCTGTCACATTGTACCATTGCATCCATACCGCACATTTCCACACTCCCCTCTGCAGCAACTGCTCAAAACCTGAATTTCTGTGCAAATTCTAATTAAGTATAAACAATAAGGGTCTTTTTACTTTCTCCATACGCTCTATGTACATAGTGTATAGAGAAAGTATTGCACTCCACCAAAAATTCGATACCGAGATTTCACCGGAAATATTTGTTTTAGGGTCCCCAATATCCCAAAAAAGCATTTTCACAAAAAGGTCCGTGTGTGTGTGTCTGTGAACATGATAATTCAAAAACGAAAAGTCGGTAAAATACCAAACTTGGTATTTAAGTTTAGTATCTTCCAGGGATGCGACACGAAGATTTTGAGAAAAATCCCCCCATCCCCAACTACCCTTTACATGAAACTTTTTTCGAAAATTTTGATTTTCTAAAAAATGGCTAACGATTTTGATTAAAATTTCGGATATTAAACATATTTACCTGACAAATAAAATGTATATCTTGAATTTTCTGGGAATAGCCTCTGAAGACTACTTTATTCTGGATGAATTTTACTAAATTTTGAATAACTGCTAAACTGTAAGAGATGAACAAAAACTTACTACACAAAAAATGTAGAGCACATTAAAACACACAATTTATGATATATACATTTTTTCGTGAGTTCGTCGTTTTTGTGACATTCTTTATTTTTGGTTTCTGCTATGAAAAACATATACCTTTCTCATATTTTAACTTCTCAACTCCTATCCATATAGACAAAGGAACTTCATTGACATAGCAACCAGCTTTTGACTATCACTTTAACCTATGGTTGTCCGTTATTTCGCTTCTACCTACAAGGATGCGAGTAATAAGACTATTTCTGCTAATTTTTTCTGATTAGCATAAAGTAAATAGAAGTATAAGCTTTTTAAGAATTATTTGTTGCAGGGATATGGAGAAAGTCATGTGAATGGTACACATCAGATTTTTTTTTATTTCATAGCTTAAAGTCCTTTAATGTAGTTGGTCATGTCGGACGATGAATGAATGAAATTGGTGTAATGATGCTCAAATGATCTCGGGGTCCATGGAGCTTAAAGTTACTCAACATTCGTCTTCTTAGGATAAGGGAAAACCCCGAATAAAAACCTTATCCGGGTAACTCACCCTAAGCGAGATTCAAACTCACGACCTGTTAAACGTGAGGCAGACACACCACCACCATGCTACCCAGACGGGCAATAAGGGTCTTCATCAGCTTAAGTGTCCATTACTTTGTTTAAAATATATGGTAAACCTTTAAATTTAATTTTAAAATTCTTATCCTGATATATGGTGGACTTTGAGACAGTGATGTGTTTTAACAATTAAAATTTAGTTGAGTCGATTTTGTAACACTACATCACTTACTTTTTTATTTCGGAAAACATGTTTCAGAAGCCATGTGCTTCCATTGTCAATTCCTTTTGTCGACTGCCGGCATTGCTTGCTGTGGTGGTTGTCTCTGTCCCTGGTGGTGGTTTGATGAACTTCTGGATGAGTAGATCGCCTGGCGGGATTTCAAAATTGAAAACCCGGCTCTTGTTTTTCCAAATATATATGTTTTCCCAAACTTTTAATTCTGTCTTCCTTTTGATGTTTTTGAGGATTTTTGAGCTTCTATTTATGGTGTTTTTCTCTTTCCAAAAATGCCAAGCTACTGCAGATTTTTCTTCTTGTTTGAGTTTAATATTTCTGTGGTGTTCTTTTGCCCTGGTTTTTATATTTCTTTTTGTTTGGCCGATGTAGATTTTTTCACAGTCATTACAGCTGAACTGATATATTCCTGGTTTGTTTTCTTGTGGGATATCATCTTTTAATTTAGAATTTAAAATGTTTTTTATAGAGTAATTGTTTTTAGGGGCTAGAATGATGTTATGTCGTTTGAAGATCCTCTGGAATTTGTAGAAAGTTGTAGGGTGGTATGTAAACTTCTTGTAGATCTTGTTTTCTTTCTGGTTTTGAGTGAGTGTGCTGACTTCTTTAATTCTCTTTCTATTTTTGGCTTTATTAACTTTTTTGTACACCAGTTCTGCCCGAAATCCATTCTCTGTAGCTATGTCCAATATTTTAGTAAGTTCACATTGGTATTCTGTTTTTCCCATTGGTACATTTACCAATCTGTGTGTAAGGCTGTTGAGTAATGCATGTCTTATAATTTTGAATACTGGAAGTGGTACACTGTGAAGCTAGCAATTACTCGAAAGCAGTAGAAAATGCATGTAACATGCATGCGAAACTAGTTCTGCGTAAAAGTAAGTTTTTGTGAAGCACATGTGTGTATATTCGACTACCAATTAAAAACTAATGCATGTCTTGTTTTTATATATCTATATTTTTTAAAGTCTTATGTAGATGATATGCTATATTCCAAAATTAAGTTGTCTTGTACTCAGATAAATGCAGTAATATTAATTTATTCTTGTATTTTCCTAGGTAAAGAAGAATAATTGATTCCTGAACAGCACTGCAGTAAAATGAAACACTTTCCAAGTTTAGTGACTGCATCAAATTTTGATAGCTAAGCTTCAAGAAATTAACTTTAAAAGTGATGACAACAAATTGTTTAATTATTGGAGGCAATGAAATCTAGCACTTCTATATTTGAAATGCATTTTGTTCTTTGACAATATGCTCTTTGTTTTATGATTAGCATAAAAGAAATATCAAACATAAAAAAAAATGTTAAAATATTGTTGCCAAAATAAATACACGATTGTTAATTTGATGTAACACATATATTATCATTTGTATGTACAGTTTGAGACTAAAGCAGAGTTTTATTTTTTGTCTTGTTCCACAAAAACACTAGTGATTTAAAGCTATTTTGCCTCAAACTTGAATCATTACCTTTTCTCTCTAGCTTTATGTAAAAGTCTGATGTGTTGCATTTACTCACCCTTGTATAATCTATTCTTATGAAAGCTTAAACTCTTTTATCTATATCTTCTTATTACTGATAAACCTTCATGTAGCCCACCGGGGTAGTGTGGGAGTAGCTTCTTTGCCTCACATTCAACAGGTCGAGTTTGAATCTTGGACCTGGCTACAGTTTTTTTCTTGGATTTTTCCCTTATCGTGAGAAGACAAATGTTGAGTAACTTTAAGCTCCATGGACCCCGAGATCATTTGAGTAACATTTCATCAATTTCATTCATCGTCCAACAAGACCAACCAGGTTAAAGGACATAAAATAATACCTTCATTAGTCGTTTGGTTGTAGGAATAGGAAGAATAATATGGTAGGCTAAAGCGTCAGTCAGATCTTTTCAAAGCCAGATGATATGCGATGGCTTTGAAATTATATTTTATTAGCATGAACACAAGAAAGAAGTCGCTCTCCATGGTGTAGTGGTTGCCATGCTAACTTCATATACCCAAGGTCGCGGGTTAGAACCCAGCAGAGGACGATGGATTTTTTCGGGTGTAAAAATCCTTAGCATGGCTTCCTTTGGAAGGGAAGTAAAGCTGTGGGTCCCGTGTCATAGAATTATGACACGTAAAAGAACTTCAAGCCTGATAGAGAGGCCTCTGAGCAAAATTAAGCAGTCTTTCATGCCCAATTTAGAATGGGACACTGAGAAAACAGCAGTTAAAAAATATCCATAAATAACACACAATTTCCATTTCACAAGAAAGAAGGAAAAAGAATAAAAAAGAATAGTAATTTTCATTTTTGAAAAAGTATAAAACATTTGATAATACAAACCTGTAACTAAGAATACCTTGGAAGTGGCTAATGCTACAAAAAAAAATCTTATTTGACATCAATTTTGTGCTTTAATGAGATCACCTTTTCTTCTTCATGTTTTTTTTTGTCTATGCCTTACAGTTTAGCAGTTATACAAAAGTCATTAGAATGAAAAAAGGCACTACAGTATATTCCCAGAAAATTCAAGATATATGTCATGAAAATAGCTTAAATATACAGAATTTTAATCAAAATTGTGTTGTTCTTCAGAAAATAAAATTAACAAAACTTTTCTGTGTAAAGGGTAATTTGAAGTTTGTTGATTTTCAAGAAAATTCCCATCCCTATCTACACTTTACATAGAATATTTTTCTTTATCTTTATTCCCACCCCAAACTACACTTATATCTTCCTTTAACCTTGATCTACTCAGAAATGACTAGTAAATTTGACTGAAATTATGTTTACATATTTTCAAGATAAATGAAATGTATAGCTTGAATTTTCTGGTAATAGCCTGGGAAGCACTCTTCAATCTGAATGACTTTAGCATAACTAGTAAACCATAAGAGATAGACAAATTCTTACAACACAAAACATTTAGATTTTGTTTAAGCATGCAATTTGTGCCAAATAAGCTTTTTTGCTTTGTTGATTTGTCAGAGAAGTCATGTGAATGTGCAACACAAGAGTTTTTGGTTATGCTGTTTACAATCTCTCTCACATCCCTGGAAGAGGCTGAACTTAAATATCAAGTTTAGTATTTAACAGGCTTTTCATTTTTGAGTTATGCTGTTCACAGACACATGCACACATGTAACTTTTTCTAAAAATAATTAATTTTTATATTTATTTATGGGACCAAAAAACCTGTATTTCTGGTGAAATCTCCGTATCAAAATTTTGGGTCAAATACAATGCCTTCTCTACCCACTATATACTTTGGCAGATAAGGTAAGAATGAAATACAAACCTATTTGAAAGAATTTGGTTACACATTTTCACTCAAAAACTGTAATATACTGGCCTGAAAAAATTAAGCTTGCTTTTAAGAATGTAACTGCAAAGCAAATAAAATATTTTAAAAGGGTATTAATTAGAGTATTTTAATTTATAATCATTCCACATTCAGGACCATTAACATTAAAAAAATTACTATTCACAGTAAATGAGGATTTGGGTTAATGACTTCAGGAAAATGCATTCAGGTTTATGTATGGAAATACTTGGAAGGGAAAATGGGCTGGTAGAACACGACAGATAATAACATTGTGTGGGAGAAAGGATTTAAGGCTGCAAAAAGAATAATATGATATAATAAACTAAATCATAACTCCAGGAATTGTTACATTAAAACAAAGATACACTACTGTTTGTGAAAATTATAATACCAAGAAGAAAACTCATGGATGCAATAAATTAATACTCAGATTAGGTATATGACAAGTAACAAATGATACTTTTCAAGAACAATTTTAATAAAAGGATGTTTTGGAACAGTGATACGTAGGAATAGAATGTTCTTAATTGTGTTTATAACAGTTAAGTATCAACAAACCAAAAATATTCGATACTTTTCAAATCTGTACATGACCTTTGAGGCCTCATATTCAGTATTTGGCATGTCCTCCATGCACTGCAATTAGAGCTGCTAAATGCCATGCCATTGAATCACAAAGATTTTGAATAAGTTCCTGAGAGTTTTCCCTCCATGCAGTTTGTATTCGAGCCCGCAAATCCATGACTCTTTTTACTGGAGGTCCACCAGGTGCCGACCAACCATATCCCAGACATGTTCGATGGGCGACTTGTCAGGTGAACGTGCAGGCCAGGGGAGCAATGGCACCTGTCGCTCTTCGAAGAAGGCTTGTACATTCCTCGCAATATGTGGCTGGACATTGTCTTGCAGAAATGTGACCTGAGGAGATGCCTGAAGCAGGGGGGGGGGGGGGTTATACCTCAGGTTCTACAACCACCTGTAGGTACTGGTTGCTGTTCAAATTGCCCTCAATTCGTAGGAGGCGAAATAAAATGGAAATGGCATTTTATTTATGGACGCTCTTTAACTGCTGTGGTTCTCAGCGTCCCATTCTATACTGGGCGTGAAAGACCGCTTAATTTTGCTTAGAGGCCTCTCTATCAGGCTTGAGGTTCTTTTACGTGCCGTAAATCTACAACACAGGACCCACGGCTGTACTTCCCTTCCGAAGGAAGCCATGCTAAAGATTTTTACGCCCGAAAAAATCCATCGTCCTCTGTCGGGTTTGAACCCGCGACCTTGGGTGTAGGAAGTCAGCATGGTAACCACTACACCACGGAGGAGTAGGAGGCGAGATCGGCTGTTGTAATCAATGGCGCCCCAAACCATCACATCTGGTGTTTGTCCACTTTGCTGCTCAACAGTGTGGCCATCACTGTAGGATGCCTTGATGCAGGACTCATCCTAAAAGACCACATTTTGCCACTCAGCACCCCAATGAGTGTGTTCACATGCTCATTACAGTTGGAAGAGCTTGTGGTTTCTGGACAATGGATGCTGTGGTGATGGTATGTGTGTAATCAGTCCAACCTGCAGCAGGCTGCAATGAACTGTTGATGCAGACACCTGTTGTGGTGCCCCAGCATCGAGCCAACACTGTGGATGAAGCTGCATGGTCCTTTGTGGTCATGTGGACAAGATAGCGGTCATCCCATGCTGTTGTCAGCTTCCGTAGTCCAGTATCTGTTCTTCTCTGCGTACAACCTTCATCTATCCACTACTTCCACACATGCATCACTGTCGTAGCAGCATGCCCTGTACAAGCCAAAATGTTATGGTATGACAAACCCGCTTCCTAGAAACCGATCATTCTGCCCTATTTGAACTCACATGCCGATATGGCTCCCTTTGAGGCCGACGACACATACTGGCACTCACTTTGTTTCTACCTTGTTTGATAGCTCTGCAGCGACTGCACTTGCTGCAACACGGACCATGTCGGACTGACACGACAGGGCTCTGCTCGGCCTACGTGTACCCCATCTCTCTGCAAACCTAATTACTTATTACTTACACACTCTTCTACACTTCCACCAAGTTTGGAGTTATTTGGGAAATTATTTCTTTTGTTGCAATATTAACAAACGGTAGTGTATATAATTTCTATTTGTTAAATATAAGCTTATTGCTTTATAGGAGGAAAGAAAACAATGGAGAATGAGGTTTGAGCATTCTATATTTTTCTCAAAAACTGGAAAACATTTTTACAGAGTATAAGAGAATGCATTCAAATTTACATTGACAGATTTGATGACGGTGGCACGTTTCTTCACATGATCACAGTTTACAGAATATTGTATTCTGAGCTGTCATTTCATTTGGAAACATAAGAAATATTAGTGATGTTTGAAATTTCTGAATTCTTGTATCAACAAGAGGAAAGAAACTATAATATTAAAGTCAGGTAATTGTTATATCCTTAATGGATGGAAGAGCAACTTTGGGAATTCACCTGTTAAGTATACAGTTGGTATATAAACGTGTGTTCTTGTTACATGGAGTTATACTAAAATACTGAGGACGCAATACAACTTCTGACGAAACTGAATGGTGTTTAATATGAGGATTTATGTACAGTTGACGATTGTGCTGTTGTAAGATCTTTGACTTCTGTGGACGGTGATTTGGAGCCTGTAAAGTTAAGAAAATAACAGGGAAAATTAATACCATTTCTCAGAAATAGAAAATTTGTTTTAATTTTATCATACACATTAACAGTTACTTTATTAATAATTATTAACAATAGAAGCTTATAAATGTAAAAAGAAGCTAGTAACAGTGAATTAACACAAATATTAATATAATAGTTAATAATTGTAACAAATATTCACTTATCTTACTTATCACCCTTGGGCAAATAAAAAATTCACAAATATTTTCAAAGAGCTTGGTATAATGTTGGTTCCTCAAAATAAATACGGTATAAAATTTTTCTTAGGCTTTTCTAAAAAGGATGAAATTTCAAAACAAAAAATCTGGCATTTATCAATTAAATTGTTTAAATTATGACCTTGTTTATATTGGTAAGACTAAACGTCATTTAGAAACCAGAGTAAAAGAACACTTTACAAATATTAAATACAAACAAATTGATAAATCAGCTGTAGCAGAACATTTTTGGAAATTTAATCATGAAATAAATCCAGATGTTAAATTATTAAAACACTTAAATGGACCCATTGATTTAATGGTTTGGGGGAAAATATTTATATTAAAATATAAAAATCATGCAGTGCATTATACCACCAACTGACTCTCTCACCAAATTTGTTTTGATTCCAGTAGTTAGCAATGCCTTAATACACAATCCACCTAGTAGCAGTAACCATAGCAATTTAAATAAACAAGATCAAAAAGAAACAAAGCTGAGGATGCAATAGACCAATTTATTGTGAAACTAGTCCTTGGATTCCAAAAGATAAGTGAATATTTGTTACAATATTAATAGAAGCTTTATTAACTATGAAGTCATTTTAATTTAAAATGCTAAGGATGGAGAGGAATGTCTCAGAAAATATTACTGTTGTTTAAGTTTTAACATCAACTCATTAATATAGGTTCGTTAAATTATAAGGTAACCCCTCTCCACTGTGTGAGAAAACTGAGATGCATTAAAATCCTCGCCTTATAGTAGATGCTGGAAATGCATTGCCCAAATGTTGAATGTGCCTTCAAACAGGCACCATCTTGTAAAAATGTTCTCGCTTACTCGCCTAAGGTTGGCAACAGGAATACTCGTGACTTCTTGCATGATGTTATCACTTAGTTCCTTTACTGTACGTGGGTTAGAACGATATACTTTTTGTTTCAAAGAACTCCATAAATAAAACACAACTAGTTAGGCCATAGGAACAAGGGGGCACAAATCAACCACCATGATTTATTACCATCATTATCTTTCTATCCTGAACCACTTCACTAATTTCATGTATTGTTCTGATTAAAGAACTTAGGGATTGATAGCATCATGCAAGAAATCACAAGGATTCCTGCTGCAAAGCTCAGCGAATGAACAAAATCAATTTTACAAGGCATGCCTCCTGTTTGAGAGCAGAAGGTCAACATTTTAGTATGTCTCTATCGGTATAACTTTCCCAGCAACTCTCGGTTCATATGGCCAATGTTGAGAGGCCAGGAGTTGGATAGGTAGAGTCAGACGGAAAAATTCAATGCCATAGCTGCTATTTAAACCATGGATCTCCAGTCTCTGGCCAGTTGCTCTACCACTGAACTACCATGGCAACATGCTGGCATAACATTGAATTTCTCAACTGACTCATGCTATTCGGCATATTACCATAGTTGAATACCTGCTGGCAGAAACGTAACCCTCAAAATGCAAATTTTTCAGGAGAGAATAAAAACAAATTTCTGCATCTGAGCAAACCACGGCAAAATTAAAACAAAAGATAAAAGGTGCGTAATGTTCGTTTCCCAATATAACTTCACACATACCTCACTCTTACCACTTATGTTTATGCACAAAAATCCAGCATTCTATAAAAGTGAAGGTTACAACGTTTTTCCCAGCAGGTATTCAGTTGCTCAGTGGTAGAGTAACCGGCTAGAGACCGGGAGATCCGTGGTTTAAATCCCGGCTATGGCACTGCATTTTTCAGTGTGACTACCTATCCAACTCCTGTCCCACACACGGTTTCTGTGAAAAAACAAATCATCGCAACTGACCATAATAGTTGGCTATACTATGAATCCTGGGTCTTAAAGTACTTACAACATTGTAAGTCGCCATTGGGGTTGTCATCTCAAACTAATTTGAGATCACCTTGTGGTTTACCGGGAAACATGCAAGTCAGTTGACAAATTCAATGCTCTGCCGGCATGTTGCCATGGTATCTCAGTGGTAGAGCAATCAGCTGGGAGATCCGTGGTTTTCAGTCTTACTCTACTTATCCAAGTTACCTTATAATTTAACAACCCTATATTTTTAAATTAAATTAAAATTTTTATTTCTGTTAAAAATTAATAGACTGTTAATGATTGAGCTGTTCTCATGTTTGAGAATTATTTCAAAATCATCCAATTCAGGTTTATTGGTATTCTGCAATGCTGGGAGTCGCCCTCTGTGGTGTAATGGTTACCATGCTAACTTCATATACCCAAGGCTGCGGGTTCAAACCTTGTGGAGGACGATGGATTTTTTCGGGTGTAAAAATCCTTAGCATGGCTTCCTTTGGAAGGAAAGTAAAGCCATTGGTCCTGTGTCGTGAATTTACGGCATGCAAAGACCTGATAGAGAGGTCTCTGAGCAAAATTAAGAGCCTTTCATGCCTAGTATAGAATGGGACGCTGAGAATCACAGCAGTTAAAGAGTGTTCATAAGTAACATGCCTTCTTCTTTTTTTTTTTTTTTTCTTTCTTTTTCTTTTTTTTTTTTGCAATGCTGGGGAGAACCCCCAAATCACCGTGTGCATGCGCTCACCTTAGAGAAATCCTGAATATGCCTTTGTGCTAGATTCATCCACTTTTACAGTTGTGTTATGCTGTAAATAAGTTTTATTACAAAAACAGAATTTAGAAGTGAAGCATATTCATGATTTACGGAGGCTTTGCTTTAATGTGTGATAATACAATGGCCTTACACTATTTTTCAATTCCATGTGGTGCTATTTTTTCAATGCAGATGTTATACTCTTCCAGCGCTGAAGATCTGAGCCAAGATGTCACTCACTTTGAGACCTTTATGGCTGGGAAATCTTTTCTATCCAAAGTGAAACACTGGTTTTTCTAATGCTTTCTATCAACATTTGCTTTCAACTCTTCCATAACGATGGATGAAACTCCACTCTGGTCTTTATCATACCCACTGGTTCTTCCTTGATTACTCGTAAATTATGTGCCATTTCCCCACTAAAGATTCGTTCATTGAATCATCACCATACACTTGCATTACTTACCTATAAAATTCAATTAGCCAAACATTTTGTGCATTCAAAACAATGAATAAGTTCTTTAGTGGTAGAAAATAATTACATCGGCATTGAAAAACTGGTACCAGTTGACAATAAATGTCTTGACAGAATGGAGATTACGTTGGCAAATAGAGTTAGTGACTGTAACTTTGTAAATAAAGTTTTGTGTTGATAACTTCCATTATCATTTAGCTATGCCAAATTGTGTGTCAGTTTCTGGATGGTCCTCCTATTACTGGGAATTTAGCTGTTTCTAATCAGCTCTGTTCTGCCTTCACTTTTCCTTTTCTCCTTGTGTCAGCTAATCAGTTGAATGTTGTATAGCGGTTGATATAATGTGAAACCACATATAGTATGTTAGTGCTGTAATAATGTCAAAAACTCTGATGTGTTCCATTCTCCTGACTTTCTCTACTTCTTGGTAACAAATTATTGCTAAAAACCTTATTCTTCTATTTACTTCAAGATAAACAGCAGAATTGTTCTTATTACTTGCTTTCTTGTTAGAAGAGAAATAAGGGAATACACTAGGCTAAAACGATAGTCAAATCTTTTAAAAGCGGTTGTTGTAAGTGTTTCTATGCATTGCCAGGAGTTTACAAATTCCTATATGAGAAAAGTGTTTTAAAACTGAAACCAATAACAAGAAATATCTCAAAAAGTCAACTCCACGAAAAAAATGTATATGATATAAAATGTGTTTTAACGAGATCTACATTTTTTGTATAGTAACATTTTGTCTATTTCTTACAATTATGCAAAATGCATCCAGAATAAAAGGATTTTCAGAGGCTATTCCCAGAAAGTTGAAGATACACATTCTATTTGTTAAGTTAATATCTTTAATATCATCATTAGTCATTTTTCAGAAAATAAAAATTTTTCAAATTTTCTCTATATAAAGGGTAGTTTGGGGTGGGAAATTTTTGTGTTGCATGTTAGGTATTTTACCGATTTTTCGTTTTTAGTTGTGTTCAGAGAGACACATGCGTGCACACGCACACATACTTTTTTTCTAAAAATGCATACAGGGTACCCTGAAACTTGTATTTCCAGTGAAATTTCGGTATCAAATTTTTAGGTGGAATGCAATCCCTTCTCTATACACTGTGTACATAGTACATGGAGAGAAAATACAAATTTGTATACTTCAGCACACAGTATCTTTTTGTGATACTCCTGCCTTACAACAAACTCTGTGGGATGGTGACTTATAAATGATTCCCTGTTTGTTTGCCTCACAGAAAAGAAATGGTTCTTAATCTGAAGTATAGATTTGAGGAAACGATGTATTCTAATAAAAAGAAAAAACAAAATTATATCACCACATTCATATAAAGGAAAAATGTTATGACATTCATGAAAAGTTAAGAAATAAGTCCAAAGAAATCTCTCAGAAAACTTGCACAGAAATCAAGAATTTAGCAAATCTCAGCTGGGAATGTCACTAAATTTATAGAATTAAAATCTCATGCATTAACCATTGTTCAGGAATTGCAACTACACATATGAGTAGAGCTAATTTCTGCAATTGGGTATTGGGTAATATTAATATTCACTTGTTGACCCATGTTTAGTTTTTTTCTACAGAAGCATGGTTTTATGTGCATAATGTGAAGAATTAATGAATAAGTTACAAATTTTGTTAAAGTTATGAGATGCATGTTGGTGGTACAAGGGCATAATTTCCAATATTTGTGACAAATGTACAGTAAAGCCCCAATTATCTATGAATGCTGCAAAAAGAACATTTTAACTATGAAGCTCAAAACAAAAACTTTGATGTGTTCCATTCACATGACTATCTCAACATCTCTGTAACAAACTATTAATAAGCTTATTCTTCCATCTACTTCAGCTAATCGTGATAAACCTTAGCAGAAAGTCTTATTACTTAGTTTATCAGTAGGAGGGAAATAAGGACATACACTAGGCTACACTGACATCAAATGTTTTAAATTTGGTTGCTATGGAATTAAAATCTGTCTATTTGCATGGCCAGGTGTTGACAAATTCCTGTATGAGAAACATTTAAGTATTTCAAAACTGAAACCGATAACAAAGAATATCTTGAAAACTGTTAACTCTACGGAAAAAAAAAAAATGGATATAACACAAATTGTGTGTTTTAATGAAAATTACATTTTTCATGCAGTAAGTTTTTGTGTACCTCTTATGGTTTTCCAGTTTTGCAGAATTCAGAAAAAGTCATCCAGAATAAACAGGTCTTCAGAGGCTATTCCCAGAAAATTCAAGAAATACATTTTATTTGTCATAAATATCTTAAAGATAAGAGCTTTTAATCTCTCAGAGCCATTTTTGAGAAAAACAACATTTTTGAAATTTTTTCCATGTAAAGGATAGTTGGAGGTGGGGGCATTTTCTTGAAAATCTTTGTGTCACATTCTTGGTAGATACTGAACTTAAATATTAAGTTTTGTGTTTAACAGACTTTTCGTTTTTGAGCTATGCTGCCCACAGGCACTTTTCTAAAAAAATTATTTTTTTATTGAGGAGGTCCTAAACCATGTATTTCTGGTGAAATCTTGGTATTGAATTTTTGGGTGTAATACAATACACTTATGTACTTAGTACATGTAGAGAAAGTGAACATGTATATTCCAAGCCAACAATAGGCTGTACAGAAAATTACTGCATCATTGTCAGTGTTCAAGTTTAGTCCCTGAAATTAATAATTGCTGAAAAACAAAAGAAGCTTATTTTAACAATTACACAGGAACTTGAAATGATTTCTAAATGGCGCTTCAGGGAGGTGAGAGAAGAGAAGATTGGCCGGAATGTGACGCAAGTGAAACAAACAAGGCAGTTGGTAGTGAGTGAGAATAAGAACAAAGTGAAAATGAAGAGATGAGGCACTAGTGCAAATAACACGCAAAGTTGCTTTACAGCACATAGACAGATTGTGTCAGTATTTAGAGGAGCAAGATAGTGTTGCACATCTGGCAGAAAAACTTATATTAAAGCAATTACAACCTAAACTAAGAAAAGGATCTTCCAAAGCAAGAAGTTAAAACGAGTGATGATTTTTTTTTCAAAAAGGCATAACTGAACACTTAGTGAACAGTGCAGCATAGTACTAATTGTTGTTTGTTTACTGTTCTTTATTTTAAGGATTTAGATATAGAGAAAAGGTTGTTAAAGTTTTGCATATTATGTTTTTTTATACAATAAAACATTATTTTTATGCTGAAATATTATTTTTTATATTTGCACCTCATTCGGGTTATCCACATTATTTGCTATCTGTAGTGCCCTTGCCACCCAATTCTGTGGATAACAGGTGCTTTACTGTATGTGGTTATTGTAATGTATTTATTGAATTTCCAAAATGTTAGTCCTATTTTACAATTGTATAAGGATTATAGTCGTAAACAATGTGTACTTTTACATAATAACAATTAATATTAAGTATAAATGCCACAATAAAAGAATTAAAATTAATGCAAATAGACAGATAATAAAAATAGTAACATATTCATTGGAAATACAAAATCATTATTTACGTAGCTGTATTAAGTAATCTAAATATATGGGGAAATGTAGCTAATTACTTATAATGAATTAAATATATTATTGACAAAAATTTTAAACACTGGTTTCTAATAATGTGGTGTAATGGTGGAGTGAAAGATTTATTACAGAAGTCTAAGTGCAGTATCATTCTGAGCATTTCCGTTTGTTAATGGACAGTCAAAGAGTAAGTGATTACATTCTGTATTAGATGTGAACAGGCACACGTGGCACTGCTTTGACTCAGTATTTAAATTGCTCAAGATATGATCCTAATTTTCATGTCCAGACATTGTAAAGGTAGGCTCAAAATGGTTTATATCTAATCTATCTTGAATTTCAGTTTTGTAAAATGGCCATTAATTCTTTCTTGCCATGTTGGGTTCCAACTGTCGTTTCTTAAAGCATTCTTTACCAATGATATTGGGCATTTTGTATATTCACATTCTTTAACTAATTTAGAGGATGCTGTTGCAAGTTCATCAGCTCTATCATTGTCTACATTTTCAATATGACCACATACCCAGCATACACACAAAATGTCACCCTCTGTGGTGTAATGGTTACCATACTAACTTCAAGGTCGCAGGTTCAAACCCGACAGAGGACAGTGGATTTTTTAAGGTGTAAAAATCCTTAGCTGCATCGTAGACTTACAGCATGTAAAAGAATGTCAAGCCTGATAGAGAGGCCTTTGAGCAAAATTAAGTGGTCTTTCATGCCCAATTTATAATGGGATGCTGAGAACCTTAGTAATTAAAGAGTGTCCATAAATAACACACCATTTACATTTACACATAAATGTTTTTTGTAATGGTATTTGTATTTCTGATATTGACTGCAATAGGGTTTAGATTATATTTATCACTTATTGCTTCAAGCACAGCTTGGGAATTGCTTAGAATTTGAATGTTCTGTAGATCTCTTTGCTTTCTTTAAGGCTAAAAGTTCCGCCTGAAATATAACACTTATGCAAGCCTGTACTGTCACCAGCAAACTCAACAAAAGTGCAACCAACTAATGCTGTGTTATTTTCATTTTATAAACATGATCAGTCTGTATAGATGTTCATACCAGCAGCACTTCTGAACTGAATTTATCGCTAACGCTGGGTGTCCAGAGGAAAGAAAGTGGGCAGGATGTTCTAATTTAAAACTGGTAATTGACGCAATGTTTTGATGTCCTTTTTGCAGTTACAATTTGCACGAGGAGTCTATACATTTGAATTTAAGGGGCTATGAATATCCAACTTCACCAGCAAACAACATGTTTCCTGGTGCCAAGAAAATTCCTGTTAACATGGCCACATATGGAAACAAAAGTCCTGTATCTATGGTAAACTGCACTTACGGTTTTTTAAATGTTTCTTCCTTGGATGATTAGGGCAAGGTAATCCCATAAGATGTTGCCTCCATCCATCTTCGTAAGGAGGTATGTTGGTATGACATAGGGGACAGTGGTTTGCTGTTGAAGGTGTTTCTGCAGCTGTAATAGAAATTATGTGTAATTGATTCAGAAATATTCCAGAAATAAATCTGTGAATTGGAGCAAGACAGAGCAAGATTTAATGTTGCTAGCTATGAAGAGTAGTGGTTAGCATGCCCTACTACAAATCCAGAAGTCTGGCTTCAAGGACAAATTTTTCTTTAGTTAGCATTATTCCAAAATCTCCTTATAGTGTGACTAATTCAAAAGCAAATCAAATGATAACTAAAATTGTTGCTCTAAAATAATTATTTCCAAAGTCAAAGTCACCAATATGACCTCAGATATTAGTGGTGTCATATAAACGGAAAAAAAAAAAAAATCTGATGTGTTCCATTCAAATGACTTTTTCTACATCTCAGTAAAAAATTATTGTTAAAAAGCTTACTCCTCTATCTACTTCATGCTAATCGACATAAACATTAGCAGAAATGCTTTCTAGTAAATAGAAGGGAAATACTGGAATACACTAGGCTAAAATGATGGTCGAATATTTTAAAGGTAGGTTGCCATGTGAATGAAATCCATTTCTCTGCATTGACAGGAGCTGATAAATTCTTGTATTTTAAAACTGAAACCAATAACAAGGAATATCTCAAAAATGGTCAATTCCAAGAAAAAAAAAGTATATGGAGACTACAATGAGATCTACATTTTTTGTGCAGTAAGTTTTTGTTTATCTCTTACGGTTTACTAGGTATGCAAAATCCAGCAAAATTCATCCAGAATAAAAGGATTTTCAGAAGCTATTCCCAGAAAATACAAGATATACATTTTATTTGTTGTGTAAGTATCTTTAATATACATATTTTAATCAAAATCATTGGAGCCATTTTTAGAAAATCAAAATGTTCAAAAATTTTTCATGTAAAGGGTAATTTAGGGAGGGGGGATCTTCCTCAAAACTTGTGGCATCCTTGGAACATACTAAACTTGCATACCAAGTTTGGTATTTTACCAACTTTTAGTTGTGTTCACAGACACACAGATGGACCTTTGTCTAAAAATGCTTCTTTTTGATAAAGTGGACCTTAAAACAGCTATTTCCGGTGAAATCTCTGTATCAAATTTTTGGGTGGAATGCAATACCTTCTCTATTCACTATGTACATAGTACATTTAGAGAAAGTAAAAAGAAAGAAAAAATGTTGGACTTGTTATATTTACATCATTCACTACTTGCTTTTTTTTTTTGCTCTGTACATATTTTATTTGAATAAAGTAAATAGTTGCAGAAATGGTGTCATTACACATTTCAGTATAAGTGCAAGCAGGATGCAGGATACTGAAGTGATAGTCAAATCTAAAAAGTGGATTCACATGCTGGCTTTGAAATTCCATACTTTTAGGAAGACATCATAAGAAACAAAAAATTAGTGACTTAAATTTAAAAATAAAGTATGATAAAAGTAATAAAAATTGCCAATGAATAGCAATAAATCAATATCTAACAAATGGTTACTTGTACAATAAAAGAATTGAACAACTAATGGTGTTTTCTGTCCATCTGTAATGGTATACTATTGAATGTAAGATTATACAAATTCATTCACAGGATACACATGGAATATTAGCCATGGAATATGTTAAGAAAATGGCATTCTAATCAGAGCCATTTTTGAGTAAGTAAAACATGAAAACTTTTTCCATGCAAAGGGTAGTTATGGGTATGGAGATTTTGTTGCATATGTATAATATTGTGACTTCACTCACTGCAATGGAGAACAAGGACTACTCTTCTATTGCACACTGAGCAGCATTTACTGTATTTTGCAATTGTCACAATCTCACTCATAGAACACATTAAATTACAAACACTTTATGTACCATTACAGAAAAAACTAATTCATAGTGAGTATGCATGTTCAAATATAGCTCCAAGAGTTCTTGGGAGGCAGGGGAAAAAACACAGTATTATCTTGTTACATCTCGAAGCATTCCTAATATTTTCATTTGAGAGAATGCCACCCTGCTTATCTCTCCACCCAATCAGTTGGCCAGTGCAGAAGGACTTCACCATACAGGTATTAAGCTCAGTCCATAGTAGATTTATCACATAGGTATTGGATTAATTGTTTTTTCACACAAGCCGTGTGAAGGATAGGAGTTGGATAGGTAAAGTCAAACTGAAAAATTCAATGCCATAGCCGGGATTTGAACCACGGATCTCCCAGGCTCTAGCCAGTTGCTCTGCCACTGAGCTACCATGGCAACATGCCAGCATACCATTGAATTTCTCAACTGACTTGCATGTTTCCCAGTAAACCACAAGGTGACTTAATTTTTTTTGAGATGACAACTCCAATGGCGACTTACAATGTTGTAAGTACTTAAGACCCAGGATTCATAGTATAGCCAACTATTGAATTTGTCAGTCTGACTCTACCTATCCAACCTGTCACATAGGTCCTTTCTCAGAGCTGGTAGTCCTGAGCAGCTGTGTGAGTGAAACCAACTGATCAAGATGGTGTAGTAGTTACCATGCTAGCCTTGTGTATCCAAGGTCACGGGTGCAAACCCAACAAAGGGTGATGTATTTTTTTTTTGGGCTTAAAAATCCTTCAGAAGGGAAATAAAGCTGTAGGTTCCATGTCGGAGATATATGGAACATAAAAGAATCTCAAGCCTGATAAAAGAGACCTCTGAGCAAAATTAAATGCCCAACATAGAATGGCACACTGAGAACCACAGCAGTTAAAGAGCATTCATAAATAAAACTATTTCATTTTCCCTCAGGGTTGATGCTGAATGTGAATATCACATCAATGATATTGTCACATATACTGTTGAGAGTTGCAATGTGTTACTTTGAATTATGAACATTCATTTGTGATTTTAGAAATCTTTCATTTCAGACATGTTTCAAATCAGTTATTAAATCTTGGAGCAATCCTGAAGGATGACGAGGGAATGAAGAACAGAAATGTCTGTGATATATAAAACTCCACCCCAGCATTCATTGGTCACTTTGGGGTTGGAACATGATCCTGAAATGCTCTCTTCTCAGTTCCACTAGATATCAACCAGCACACACTCTGTTCTCAATGAAGTAGCTAATCTTTTCTGAAAACAGTTTAGTGAGGATTCTTTATAAAACCTTCAGTGTTAGAAACATAAACAATGATCATAAAGTGTACAATGACAAATTCCGTTAAATGTATGTACTTACGGTTGCATGAAGAATCAGTCTTGTGCTGCTCAAAATTCACTATCATTACTGCTTCAGTACATTTGTCACACTGTTTATAGGACTCTCGCATCTCACACTCCTCTGAAACATTGTATTATTATTGCATTAATCATCATGAAATAAGTTTGCTATAACATGTATTTACGTTTCATGTATTTTTTTTTTTTTTAAGTTTACGAGTATTGAAGCACTAAGAAATACATATATTGTACAATACATATCTTTTACTGCCCACTAGAATTTGGCCCGGGCCACTTTTTCAGTTTAAGTTATTAAAGAAAAACATAAATTACAGCAGCTACCACTACTACTAAATGCTTATGAACTATAGTTCTCCTCTCTTAACAGTCCATTTCCATTTATTTTTGACGTTTTCTAAATAGTGTGCCAGTGTCTTAAACGTTTTTATATATAATTTTATTTATATTGCATTTCCTATTAATTTTTGATCGTATATTTTCTTTTCTCCATTTCCCAGTTTTCTTACAATTTTTTTTTTTTTTGGTAGTGTTTAATGCCCGCTTTAACTACCTATGGCATCGCAGGCGGTTTCTTACAATCAAAAATTATATGTTGTATAATTATATATATGGAACTTGATTTATGGACGCTCTTTAACTGCTCTGGTTCTCAGCGTCCCATTCTATACTGGGCGTGAAAGACCGCTTAAATTTGTTCAGAGACCTCTCTATCAGGCTTGAGGTTCTTTTAAGTGCCGTAAATTTGTCACGGGACCAACGGCTTTATTTCCCTTCCAAAGGAAGCCATGCTAAGGATTTTTACGCCTGAAAAAATCCATCATCCTCTGCCGGGTTTGAACCCGTGACCTAGGGTATATGAAGTTAGCATGGTAACCATTACACCATGAAGGGCAACTATTCACCTTGTGGGTGTCCTTTTAGTCTCCCTATTCCTGCCATTAACCATGCTATTCCTCTCCTTTCTTCATGACTAGTCTTATCTATTTATCTTTCTCTTTCCCAGCTATTTTTTATGGGTTTATAAAATGCAAGTGATCTCTTCTCTAATAGCTGACTAAAATTTTTTGAATTTCTATATTTCCAAATCTTTTTTTTTTTTTTTTTTTTTGCTCTCTTTCAAAAACGTTTGAACTATTTTGTGATTGAGGTAAATTACGAATGTGTTTTTGTTACAGGTTGATCATTGAGCAGGGTGTTGAGAATTCTGAGCTGCAACAATGGTTTCAACAGAAATTTAGAAAGAATAGTCCAATGAATAAAAGCAAATGGAAGCCGTTAAATAAGTTTCAGTGAATAGCCACTGTAGCTGACGAGTCTCGACCAAATGCAACTTCCTCAATTGCAGCTACGATGCAATATGGCAGTCAACGGAACAGACTGTGTATGTCATCTTTTATATTTAATTTCAAATTCCAAAATCATCAGTGTTCCAAGTGCTGAAATTCACCTTGAAGCCAGCATATCATTTGTAAGTGTTTCACTAGCTGCATAATGGAATATACAACTGACGTGTAAGACAGTGCACAGATTTAGGTTCCGTTCATGACTCCCGTATTGCATCATGTCAGTTGCACTTGTGGAAGGTCGACCTGGTCAAAACTCATCAGCAACAATACCTATTCATTGAAACTTAGTTAACAGCTTCTATTATTCATTGGTCCATCCTTCCTAAATTTCCATTTCACAGCTCATCACATGGAATACTCTGTAGATGCCACCTGACATCCGTATGTTCAACATTTCGCTCAATGATCAAACCTGTAACAAAAAGACATTTGCAAGTTACCTCAATCACAAAATAATTACTTATTTTGTGAACACTGTATAATTTTAGTATTCATTGAGCATAGATGCACACTGTAATTAGTTACCAGAATTCTTTGAAGCCAACCACTGTTTATTTTACAATTCAAGATACAATTTTTAAAAATTATAACTGGTCTTTCCATTAATTCTTAATTTTTCAGGATAACTACCTAATACAAAACTAGATTTCTCATTAAAATTCCATTGGTACATTTGAACCATTTACTCTGCTAATTAGAAGAAGAAAAAATCAGCACTTTTAAGATGAAATAAGTGAAAAATCCATATTTTTAAGACTTATTCACAAGGATTGTAAGCGTGCTGAAATATTACATTTTATTTAAATATACAGAACACATATGAGAATACTTTGACAAGTTTTGTCTCCTAGGCAATAAGTGCAACAATATAAGATATGGATAAGAGGCAAAGTTTTGAGAGTAATGAATTGTAGTAAGCCAAAGCAGGTTTTCCTAACTTCAGATTGAAGTTCAGACAGCAACTTATGCAAGCTGGGTACGCTCCAACAATGTGCATCATCAGCACAGTGTATGTATAACGATTGTTACTATGCCATATGCTAGGATGGATGTCAAGCAAGAGCATTTCCATGTTATGATTCTTTATGACTTTAAAGTAGGTTTAGGGGAGAGAATGCCTTGAAAAACTGCACTGTGCATGTATCAATGGTATGCAGAGTTAAGAAGAAGAAGGATTCCCTTGAAGAAGAAGACCAAGCAGGACAGTCAGCTACAGCAACAATGGATGAAAATGTAGTGAACGCAGAGCACATATGATGAGATTCAAGAAGCCCTAAATATTGGATCGGCAACAGGAAGCTCTGTAGTCGCTGGATTCTCCACCACCTCACAAATGAGCATAAACAACTATGTGTGCAATAGAGCCAGGAAATTATTGAAAAATTAAATGGAGACACATCTAAAAACATATTTAACATTGTAACAGGCGACAAAAGCTGGATTTACCAGTTTGATCCAGAAACTAAATGACAGTTCGATAGGTAGAGTCAGACTGAAAAATTCAATGCCATAGCCGGGTCTGACTCTACCTATCCAACTCTTGTCCTACGCATGGCTTGTGTGAAAAAATAATTAATCCAAAACCAATTGACCATAATAGTTGGCTATAGTATGAATCCTGGGACTTAAGTACTTACAGCATTGTAAGTCGCCATTGGGGTTGTCATCTCAAAATAATTTGAGAACACCTTGTTGTTTTACCGGGAAGCATGCAAGTTGAAAAATTCAATGCTATGCCAGCATGTTGTCATGGTAGCTCAGTGGCAGAGCAACCGGCTAGAGATTGGGAGATCCATGGTTCAAATCCCGGCTATGGCATTGAATTTTTCAGTCTGACTCTACCTATCCAACTCCTGTCCTACACACGTCTTATGAGAAAAAACAATTAATCCAATACTAAATGACAGTCATTGATTTGGGCGTAAAAATACTTAGCATAGCTTCCTGTAGAATGCAAGTAAAGCCGTTGGTCGTAGATTTACAACATGTAAAAGAATCTCAAGCTTGATAAATAGGCCTCTGAGCAGTTTTCCACACCCAATGTAGAATGTTGTGCTGAGAATCACAGTAGTTAAAGAGCTTCCATAAATAAAACTCCATTTCCTTTGGCCTCCTTTTTTCTATCCCTCAAAAATAAAATAAAAATTCAAGGTAAACGATTTGAATCACCTGAAGCTGCTTACGAAGAATATATTTGCACTCTCTCCAAAAAAGAATGGCATTCTGCGTTTGAAAAATGGTTTGAAAGGATGATACAGTATATAGAATATAATGGAGAATATTTTAAAAGGATGCAAAGATGAGATCTAAATTGTTTATATTTTATTACGCCTAGTCTCAAAACTTTTGGCGTGATCGTCGTATTAAAGTCGAATGAAAGCAATTAACTTCACACTTAGCAATGTAATCTATGTATCATGTCAGTACATATTTGAGAACAAAGTGATGAAATAGATGATTGTTGTGGTGAAACAACATACTTTTATTGAATTCCTCACAGAAGAGATGTATGGTGCTCCTGTGTTTTTTTTTTGGTAGTGTTTAACACCCGCTTTTATTACTTGTGGCACTGCAGGTGATATTCCTGTGTATTTACATATATTCACTGAAGCATGAGTATTGTCTATGGCAATGCATGTGCAGATGTGAGTACATTCAGAAAATGGGTATGAAAATCTTCATGTTCTATCACTGGAAGATTCTAACTTTAATATAAAGTTTGGTATTTTTTACTTTTTATTTTTGAGCCATGCTGCTTATGGTTGTGGTGACACACATGCACCATCCATGGTGTAATGGTTACCATGGTAACTTCATATACCCAAGGTTATGGGTTCAAACCCGGCGGAGGGTAATGGATTTTTTCGGGTGTAAAAATCCTTAGCATGGCTTCCTTTGGAAGGGAAGTAAAGCTGTTGGTCCCTTGTTGTAGATTTATAGCCCGTAAAAGAAGCTCAAGCCTGGTAGAGAGGCCTCTGAGCAAATTTAAGCAGTCTTTCACGCCCAAATTAGAATGGGACGCAGAAAACCACAGTAGTTAAAGAGCATCCATAACACATTTCCATTACACACATGCACGTCCCAGAATTTGACTGCACAATTGGCAGGATTGTAGATAGGTCTTAGATAAACAGTATGAGATAGCAAACCTATTGACCCTTTTGCCAAATGTTAAACTTATGGCATATTTTCTGGATCGAAAATCAATGATATAAATTAAAAAACTGTGTATGCATGAGAGCTATTTTCATTCAGAATGCCTCATTCATATGCCAACAGTCAAAAATGCAGTATTGGTGCACAATCAATACAATATTTAAAATTATTGGACTACTAGCTTTGGCAGAGCAGCTTCATAGTTCTTTGATAGCAGCTCAATTTGCACGCCTCTGATAACAGCTCAATTGATTTAAGATCATATGTGGTTATTTAGAGCTCTCTGCCAAAACTTACTGCAGGTGAGTTGGTATAGCGCTGGTCATTGAATACCAGAATCCAAAAATCACAGCACTCTCTGAAGTTCCCGTGTTTTTAGTTTTTTAAATTAATTTTGTTGTTTTCTCAAAGAATACGGCATTAGAGCAACATTAATACATTTAGTTAACATTTCTGAAGCCAAAACAATAAACCCTCCAGTACAGGCTATTTTCAAAAGACTCAATGATATCCACATAGCATTCAATATTAAATGCAAATGTCAAGGAATCTATGCAGATTAATGCAATAAAACAATTAAATTTGTTGAAAACATTTATGTAATGGTGCTTAAAAAGGTGATAAGTGAACCATGATTTTAACGATGGAATAAAAAAATCTGGGCTATAGTTAGAATTTATCCATATGTAGTATTACGCTGTTTAACCACTGTGATGCTGCAAGAACGTGTTACTGAAAATTCTGTCTAACGCCTACACATGGCTTTCATGAGAAACATGAATTGCTGAACATTGTGTTCATATTATAAAAGTATTATGTGTAAGGAAAGAAATTGTTTCAACGAGATCACACAGACTAATATCCTAAGATAATCTAAGTTGCGAACTCCTGAGCTCACGTGCTTTTTGCTGCCATGTGGCACCATTGTGCTTGCTTAAGATCCTCACTTACTAGATTTCTGTTGAATCAGATGAACAATTGCTGTCTTGTGGTGAGGTTCACAACAATCCTGAAATTCACCTGATGCCCACACACTAACCATAGTGCTAAATAATACCACTGAATCTGCTCTCTCTGAAATCCAGGTACTTGCGTTACAGTCCACTGTGGTTTGTTCAGTGGCGTGCTAACCCTTAATATATTTTATGCTGTAGCAAGAATTTAGAACCCATAGACCATAAGTCCCTATCTCAAACTGTTTATTTTGGACCCCTCTACAATCCTGCTATTTGTGCAGTCAAATTCTAGAACATCCTATGTGTCTATATATATACAGGTGTTTATGAACTTTACCGAAATATTTTCATAAAATATGTAGATTACTTAAATAAACAATTTGAGATAGGAAACTTATAGCCTGTTTATTGAAACGTTGAAGTAATGGCAATAAGTTTCTGAAGTGCCAGTATGCCACTGGCTAATTTATTAACCATTCGAGAGCATAACACAAAAAAACAAAAGGACATATTACAGCGTACCTCTCTAGCATAGTGGTTATGATACTGGCTTTCAAGTGAAAGATAGTTTCCGAGTTCGGGTCTCGTTCACATATCGCAGCACTTTGTCTGGAATGAAAAAAATAATAAAAAACATTTACTCTGTGACAGGAATCAAACTCATGACCTTTGGGATAGCATTCCCACGTTACACATTAAGTCACCAGAGCAGTTAAAAAATCGCCTCCAGAGTAGGCTACATAACTCAAGAATGTAGTTAATGAATGTTCAGTGTCACACTGTCAAGTGATTAGTTCGATTTTAGATTTTTGCGACATTAAATCTTGAGAACGCTAGTAATGAGCTGCTAAAAATCAATATTTCTATACTCGGGCAGCAGTTTTAAAGGCATTCTAAGCCATTTTTTCAGTCTACTTTGCTTTAACACCAACTTATCAGCAACTGATACCTACAGGTTTAACGTTATGTTTATCCGGGGACCATGCATTGCTGATCTCAAATTACTTATATCAGTCACATGCACAATCTCTCAAATTATTTTGGTGTAGTTCATTAACACCCTGTATATATATTCATTTATGGGACCTCAAAATATGTAATTCCAGTACTGAATTTCTGGATTAAATAAGTGCCTTCTCTACCTAATTACTATGCACTAGATAGAGTAAGTATGAAATTGACAAAATTTGGCAAGAAAGTCCTTGTGGGTCTTGAAAGGACACTGAATTCTTACCTAATAAATGCTGTGAAAGACTAGCTATCTCAACAACTTGCTTGCAGTGAACGCACCGCGTGAGCATAGGGCAGGATCTCCAGTAATGAACGTTCAGACCTTCTTCAGTGAAGGAGTCTGCTCGAGATAAGCAGAAAATGCACATCCTGAAAAAACATCCATACATTAATCTTAAGTGAAGAGGGAGGGAAGTAAGGGCATTTTCACTTTCTCTAGCCCTTTATGTACAATGTACATAGAGATAGAGATATCGTATTCCACACAAAAAATTTGATGTCAAGATTTCTCCGGAAATACGTGTTTTAGGACCCCCTGAATCCAAAAAAAGCATTTTTAGAAAGGGTCCGTGTGTGTGTGTCTGTGGACAGCATAGCTCAAAAACGAAAAGATAGTTAAATACCAAACTGGTATTTAAGTTTGGTATCTTCCAAGAATGCGACATGATGATTTTCAAGAAAATTCCCCCACCCCTAACTACCCTTTACATGGAAAAATTTTCAAAAATTTTGTTTTTCTTAAAAATGGCTCTAATGATTTTGATTAAAATACTGCATATTAAAGCCATTTCTGTCACAAATAAAACGTATATCTTGAATTTTCTGGGAATAGCTTCTATAGACCTGTTTATTCTGGATGAATTTTGCTTAATTTGGCATAACTAGTAAACCATAAGAAATAGACAAAAACTTCCTATACAAAAAATGTAGATCTTGTTAAAATACATAAGTTATGTCATATACATTTTTTTCGTGGAGCTTACCGTTTTTGAGGTAATCTTTGTTATTAGTTTCAATTGTGAAGTACTTATACTTTTCTCAGACGGAAGTGTCCGTTTTTCTTTTGTTCTACTCCTGGCAAAGCAAAGAAGCGATTTGCAATGACAATTGCATAACGACAGCTTCTAAAGCATTTGACTATCATTCTGAGTGCATTCCCTTAGTTCCATTCTACTTATAAGGACTAAGTAATAAAATTCTGTGAATGTTTATCTCGATTAGCATGGTGTTGAAAGAAGAATTATCTTTTGTAAGACGTTTGTTTGTAAAGTAGCTAGAGAAAGTCATGTAAGTGTAGCACACCAGATTTTTCTTTAAGCACTTTGATATTTCTTTCAAAGTGTATCACACTAACATTTTGGATTAAATTATCATCAGATTTCAGTATGAACAGAACTTGTTGTTAGATTGCATCTGTTGAATCCTTTTCAAAACAGCAGAGGGAGATTGGAAGTTACTGACACATCTGTTTCAACTATCATTTCTAATTCTAACTACTAGTGTAATCACGCCCAGATGAAAATTTGGAAAAAATCTGATGTGTTCCATTCACATAACTTTCTTTAGCTGTTCCACAAACAAATTTTTCTTTCAAAAGATTATTCCTATATCTACAACATACTCATCTAGATACATCTATAATCTTACTACTTGTCTTCCTTCCTTGTAAGTAGAAGGGAATACATTAGACTAAAGCTATAGTCAAATGTTTTAAAAGCTGGTCACTGTATGGTCCCATTTGAGAAAAATTAATTAGTTTAAAATTGAACCATAAGAATGAATATCTCAAAAATAGTCAACACTACAAGAAAACATATTTTATATAAATTATGTGTCTTATCTCTTACGGTTTAACCGTTATGCAAAATTCTGCAAAACTCAATCAGAATAAAGAGCTCTTCAGAGGCTATTCCCAGAAAATTCAAAATTTACATTTTATTTGTGGTATGAATATCTTTAATCAACATTGTTAGAGCCATTTTTGAGAAAATTAAAATTTTTGAAAAATGTTCCATGTAAAGGGTAGTTGGGGGTGTTAGAGCCATTTTTGAAAAATGTTCCATGTGAAGGGTATTTGAGGGTGGGGGGATTTTCTTGAAAACCTTTGTGTTGCATCCATGGAAGATACTGAACTAAATACTGAGTTTGTTCTTAACTGTGAATTTTAACGAGATCTACATTTTTTGTGCAGTAAGTTTTGTCTATTTCTTATGGTTTACTAGTTATGCATAATTCAGAAAAATTCATCCAGTAAACAGGTCTTCAGAAGCTATTCCCAGAAAATTCAAGATATATGTTTTATTTGTGATGGAAATGGCATTAATGTGTGGTATTTTAATCAAAATCGTTAGAGCTATTTTTAAGAAAAACAACATTTTCAAAAATTTTTCCATGTAAAGGGTAATTAAAGGTGGGGGATTTTCCTGGAAATCTTCATCTCGCATCCTTGGAAGATACCAAACTTAAATACCAAATTTGGCATTTAACCGTCTTTTCATTTTTGAGCTATGCTGTCCACAGACGTGCGCACACACACACACACACACACACACACACACACAGTCTGAAATTTATTTTTTTTTGGATTCAGGGGGTCCTAAAAGTGTATTTGCGGTGAAATCTCGGTGTCAAATTTTTGGGTGGAATAAAATACCTTCTCTATACACTATGTACATTTTACATAGAGAAAGTAAAGATATGTGGAGGAGGAGAATTTTAAGATACAGAAATAGATTTTAGTGTTACATCAACAAGAAAATCCTTATTTGTCATAAAATATTTATTGTTATGTTAATGTAAGGCTTAAACATACATAAAAGCATTATTTGCTTACTCATTTGCCATCCAAAGGATACTTAGCACCCACTAAATACTTCCAGTGTATGCTTAATCTCCAAAGCGCTCCTCACTTCTTGAGAAGTTACTTGTGGCTCAAATCACACATAACATAGCAATCTGTAAATCCTATTTTGAGATTAGAGTCTATACCCAAACTCTAGGATGCACATACATCATGTCAAGAATTACATTTATTCATAATTATCAATACATTTATTTACAAATAATAACTCTGAGCAATGAATTTTCAGGGGTGTCAGTTTTGCATAATTTACAATTACATGTCTGTTTCCAAAAACCTACTCGTATGCATACATTCTTAGAATATTGATGTTTATTATATTTACAATGTTTCATTATTACCAGTATTTTTTGATTGAATGAAATCCCCCTCTGTATAGAAGGTATGTGTGTTAAAGTATGTGCAATTGTTTATAAGAGAGGGAAGTGAATTAAATAAAACCAATAACTTGTGAATAATTTGAGGGAGTCATCTTTAACCATTTTCCACCACTCAAGTGAGAAGATGATAATTTGCTAGTTTGAAACTTTCTTTGGTTGTACCTTTGTTGAAAGATGGCAATGACTTACTTGTCATCAGGAACGTCCTGCTGCGACGTATCGCTGGGTGATGTGATCGCACTTGCTGAACTAGAACTGCTACCCTGACCTCCTGAACCACTGGTCGCAGCAACTGCCGCAGCAGCTGCTTGTTTGTTGCGCTCCAAAATTTCTTTCTTGCGCTGGGCATTTATATTTCCATCAGATAAACTTACAAAATGCATTCAGATTCTATATAACAGGCAAACAAAAAGAGGGTATAGCGTGGGTGAGAGCAGGTGTATGGAGACTGAAAGGGTTTTCCACAAAAACAGTGCCCAATATGGGGGAGAAAAGAAGATATAATATTTGAGTGTGAAGGGACAGAGCTGTGAAGGAAAGAATGTATAAATGAGAAATGGCTTAAAATGGATATGGTCATCTCCTTAGCATGGTGGTAGCATTGCTGCTTGCCAAGCTGGAGACCTGGGTTTGATTCCCAGTACCGATGTGGGGATTTTTCCCCCATTGGGAGACCTGGACTGGGGTGCACTCAGCCTCGTGAGGTCCCTGAGGGACCAATTGAAGAGCTACTTGATGGAGAAGTAGCGGCTCTAGGTCATGAAGACCAATTGACTGGCCGGGGGAGGGGGGGATCGAAGCGCTGACCATGTCTCGCCCCCCCCCCCCCCCCCCCCAATACTTTCCCCATCCATGACATCTGTAATGGACCAAGATTGGGGGCACAGCAGCCAGGCGGTAGGCCAAAGCTCTTGGTGAGCTGTGCCAAGGAGTCAGTCTTAAAATGGATAAAAAGATTGTATTAATTAAAAATGTTAGTAAAGACCATATTAAAACTGAGGAGTTTTTATATAAAGTTAAAAAGAAATGGAATTGGGTAGTAAAAAGAGAAGTAAGCAAGGTATAATTTTAAGGGAAATTAATGTGTAGTTGGTAGAAATTGTATAGTGAACATGGTAAGTTATCATCAGCCTGGGCTGAACAATGCTTAGTATAAATAAATAAGTAAAAATATAACATAGTGAAAATAATTATTGATCATTACCTACCTCAATGTCAATTCGATCAAATTCGTGAAACAGTTGTCTGTACAGCAGATTACGCCTAGTAATATCATCATCAGGTGGCAGCTGTTTACGAACAAGTCGTGGATTTACCCTGTAGACCAACGTTAAAATTCTTTCTGCAACCTTGCGCACTGCTTCAGCAGGATGATGCAACCCTGATGAGCCAAATTCTGATAGCACACGGCAGGTCAGACCACTGTAACATACAGCGTAAAAAAGTTGGCAGGAAATTCTCAAAGAATTAATTTGATATGTGTATTTGTCTCCTAAGAAAGTATTTAAAATTTTTAATTTCTCTTCCCTGTACCTGTGAAGTTTAACAAGAACTATATTTTTTGTGCAGTAAGTTTTTGTCTATTTCTTATGCTTTACTAGTTATGCATAATTCAGAAAAATTCATCCTGTAAACAGGTCTTCAGAAGCTGTTCTCAGAAAATTCAAGATATACGTTTTATTTGTGATGGAAATGGCATTAATGTGTGGTATTTTAATCAAAATCGTTGGAGCCATTTTTAAGAAAAACATTTTCCATGTAAAGGGTAATTAAGGGTGGGGGATTTTCTTGTAAATCTTCATCTCACATCCTTGGAAGATACCAAACTTAAATGCCAAATTTGGCATTTAACTGTCTTTTCATTTGTGAGCTATGCTGTACACAGAATTTTCTCAAATTTGTAAAGAAACCTTTGGAACTACAAATTTGGGAAAATATCTTTATCACCCAAGAAGAAGACCCTCTTATGAATTTTGAGGTCCCCACCATTGATGACGTCATCTTGTTGACAAGAGTAGAGGGCAACACACAACCACCTGTTGCATGTAGCGTCAGTCATCCCCAGAACTGAAGATAGGGTTAAAGTACCCTGAAACTGGTCTTCCCAAATGAAGGCAAAGTTGGAGTAAGAGGTGTAAAAAGTTGACTCATTACATTTAAATTTAATTATTTACAACATGTTTATGATAAATTAATGGTTACATTTTACAAAGCTAGATATTACTTCATCTATGTGAAAGTTTTACATTCAAAGAATTCTTCTACTGAGTAAAAAGCTTTATTTTTCAGTCAATTGTCCAGAAGTTTTTTGAATTTATGACTGGGTAATGAGGTAATATGTATTGGAAGTTTGTTGTACATACTTAATCCTAGATATTTATGGCTGTCATGAATTTTTTATAATCTTGAGTAAGGTAAAAATGTAAAAGGTGCAAAATGTTAGAGGATACTTCAGACCTCATTCATTACTTAATACATACATAGTTCTATCTTTGCCTGTAAATATACTGTGAGTAATTGAAAGCAACTGCTTGCCTTTGCTTCTCTGTGGAGATGCCATGGTTGAGTACTAATTGCTCTACCATCTCCAAGCGACTGAGGGCAAGACGAGGGTGTGTGCTGCTTGTCAGGGGTCGACTCAGGTGAACAGGTATCAGGTGCAGCTCTCTGCAACATGCAGAAAAAAGTACCACTTTATTAACTAATGTAAACAGGATGAGAAAAAAGAAATGAAGTAGTTTTTATTTGTATATAAAAAGAACAAGAACAATTTTAATGAAAGGGTGTTTTGGAACAGTGATACATTATATAGAATATTTTTGAGTTGGGTTTGTAACACTTAAGTATCACTTACGTATAATTTTTTCAGACCGGTTTCGATGCCATGTGTGTATCATTGTCAATGGTTTCCAACTGAATTTCCACAGGGTGTTCTGTGTTGAGGTGTGAAGGTTCCTGGTGGCTGGGTGATGAACTTCTACAATACATTTTGTGGCAGCAATTCAAATTTGAATACATGGTGTTGGTTTTTAATGATATGGATTTTTTCCCAGACGCCGAGCTCTGCTGCATATCTGGCGGGTTTTACAAGGTGTATGTTGGGTACTATTTGATAGTTAGTTGACCAAAAGTGGTGTGCAATAGCTGACCATGAAATAGTACCTAACATACACCTTGTAAAACCCGCCAGATTTGCGGCAGAGCTCAACATCTGGGAAAAAATCTATATCATTAAAAACCAACACTATGTATTCAACTTTGAATTGCTGCCACAAAATATATTGTGGAATTAAAATTTAGCTTAGTCGATTTTGTAACACTACATCACTTACTTTTTTATTTCGGAAAACATGTTTCAGAAGCCATGTGCTTCCATTGTCAATTCCTTTGGTCGACTACCGGTATTGCTTGCTGTGTTGTCTGAGACAACCACCACCAGGGACAAAGACAACCACCACAGCAAGCAATACCGGTAGTCGACCAAAGGAATTGACAATGGAAGCACATGGCTTCTGAAACATGTTTTCCGAAATAAAAAAGTAAGTGATGTAGTGTTACAAAATCGACTAAGCTAAATTTTAATTGTTAAAACACATCACTGTCTCAAAGTCCACCATATATCAGGATATATTGTGGAAGTTTGTCATTCAGACACCAGGGACCGACACATCTCAACATAGAACACCCTGTGGAAATTTAGTTGGAAATTATCGACAATGATGCCCACATGGCATCGAAACCGTTCTGTAAAAATTATATGTAAGTGATACTTAAGTGTTACAAGCCCAACTCAAAAATATTCTACAAAAGAACAAGTGTATCTAATTATTTGTCAATTTGCTATACACATCTAAATAATAAATCACCAAGCTTAATTTTTGTGTACATTAATCACATTAATGAGAAACATAGTGGTATACCTTAGAGCTTCTAATTTCAATTTCTAAAGATTAAAATATTCAAAAGAATACCTAATTATTAGATTATTAATATGTTAGAACATAGAGTTTTTTTGTTTTTTTTTTATTTTAGTTTATTTAATGTTGCTTCAACAATAAAGTCATATTGCAACTATTTTAAGAAATTACAATGAAATAGGAATTTAAATAGGATTGCAATATTTTGAAACACTAATAGAGCATTTTACTATAAATTATAGCGAGAAAACAATACAATTTTATTACATATAATCAAAGCTACAATATTTGAAAAAAGTAAACATATGTTTTTGTACAATTTTGTCATTTTCATGAAATTTATGGTTCTTCATTGTGCAGAGTTCAGGGCATCATCTGATAGGTTGCTGGGGACATTGTATTTGTCTCTATGTTCTAGAGAGCAATGGCAGGCTGTGATGAAATGATGAACTGTGAGATTAGTTCTGCAGAGGTCACATACAGGAGGAGGTTCATGGTTGAGGAGATGTTTATGTGTTAAAGAAGTATGTCCGATACACAGTTGCGTTAATACAACTTGATCTTTATGGTTAAACAATAGTGCTGAAGTCTGGCATCCGAGGTGTGAATACCATGTAATTTTCTTCTAGGTGTGATTTTCCATGTTTGTTTCCATTGATCAATACAAATCCTTTTGATGTAATTGAGGAAGTCCATATGTGGTATCTTCATGTCCTGTGGGGGATGTTTGGTAGCTTCTTTAGCTGCCTGATCAGCTGATTCATTTCCCAGAATTCTGACATCAGATGGAGTCCAGGCGAATGATAGATATGTAGATTTTTATTGCCAAGAACATAATACATGTATAGCAACGTCAATTAAAATAACAATGCATAATGCTTTCCATTTATCATTCTTTCTTTCTGCAAGTAATCAATATAGATGATTTCACGTACATCCCAAAAAACCAAGACCATCACCTTGTCTGCAAATTTCACCACCAGTGAGCCAGTTCATCTTTAAAAACCCACTGTTTTGACTGTACTTTTGTTTCTGGAGTGTAGTAGTATATTCATGTTTCATCCACAGTTATGCATTGTAATAGAAACTCGTCGGAATTGCAATGGAAAGGTGCCACACCAGCTTCAAAATCAATCACATGATTGCATTTATTCTCCATTGGGAGTAAAGACAGCACCTATCTTGCCAAGACCTTTGTCAGACCCAATTTTTGGTGCAAAATTGAGGATATGTGAAATATCTGTGGCCTCTACTATTTTGTGAACTTTGATTCATCGAATACTCAGAACTATATCCTGGATTTTGTTAATCATTTCGGAGGAAGTTATTTCTACTGGATGTCCAGAACGGTTTTCATCATTTGTGGATGTATGACCATGATTAAATTAATTTATCCAATTACAAATTGTTGCAAATGCAGGAGTAGATGTACTATGAAATTCATCCACTCAGCTTTTATCTCTTTCGGTGATAAGCCTTTTAAATAGAAGTGTTTATCACTGCATAGAACTCATTTTTTTCCATCTTTCTAAATAAGCACAAGATTGTTGATTCAATCGCCTATGGCAATGAAACCACATGACGGATATAGCTAAAACTTTAACTGCCATCTAGTAAGAGACGACAGATACTAAATACAAACTTTTGTTGATGCTGTGAATGTATTTCTTGATTTCTCTAAGGACTTATTGAACGTCCCTTGTATTACCTATACCCATGAATTGAAACTCCAGACAGTGATACAAATAACAGGAAAGAATAATTTACATTAAGAAGGCCATAGATGAACTAGAAACTAGACCAGGAAATAAAGTTTATTGACCTTACTTCCCGGCAGTCTGCCATGCTGAGAATGGTGTGGACGGCCATGTTGTGTATTCTTGGAGTTGGATCACCAGATTTGGATAAGAGCTCTGGAAGCAGGCGATCCACACTTCGAGCAACCTCTGCAGGTGTCACACTAATAAAGAAATACTGAATTAATAAAAATAGTTTATCAGGAAACTATATTTCACAGATACATATTCATTTTCTGATTACAAGCACAAATTATTGTTAAAAAGTTTATGCCTCTATTCACTTCTTGCTAATCGAGAAAAAATTAGCAGAAACAGTTTTGTTACTTGCTTCCTTGTAAATAGAAGCGAAATAAGGGAGTACCATAGGTTAAAGTGATAGTCAAAAATTTGCTGCTATGTGACTAAGTTCTTTTGTCTGTATGGACAGAAGCTGAGAAATTCCTGTATGAGAAAAGTATAAGTTATTAAAAGCTGAAACCAAAAACAAGGAATATCTTAAAAACGATGAACTCCACGAAAAAAATGTATACAACATAAATTGTGTGTTTTAATGTGATGTATAATAAATTGTGTGTGTTGTGTGTGTGTTGTGTGTGTAGTAAGTTTTTGTCTATCTCTTACAGTTTACCAGTTGCATAAAATTCAGCAAAATTCACTCAGAATAAAGAGTTCTTTAGAGGCTAGTCCTAGAAAATTCAAGATATACATTTTATTTGCCATGTAAATATCCTTAATATACAGTATTTTAATCAAAATCGTTAGAGCTATTTTTTCGAAAAATATTTCTATGTAAAGGGTAGTTTGGAGTGGGGGCTTTTTCTCAAAATCTTTGTGTCGCATCCCTGGAAGATACTAAACTTAAATACCAAGTTTGGTATTTTACCGACTTCATTTTTGAGTTATCATATTCACACACACATGCATACACGGACCTTTTTCTGAAAATACTTTTTTTGGATACAGGGGACCCTAAAACGTATATTTCCGGTGAAATCTTGGTATCAAATTTTTGGGTGGGATGCAATACCTTCTCTATACACTTATGTACATAGTACATATAGAGAAAGTAAAATCAGTTTACATAAATAGGTTTTCAGGAAATTGGCTACAGCGAATGAGTGATGTGCAGAAGTATCTATAGCAAGTGAAACCTTATCAACTATACTTGCATCGTCCCTTCATGTTATATTATTTGTTTTCTCTCACCCACCTCCTTTTTATTTTGTTTTCTTTCTTTTCATCATAAAAAATATGTTTCATAGCCCAATAAGTATGTTCCATTTCTCCATAATTAAAATATAGTTGATTAAATACATATTTTAATTTTGAATAAGGGAGAAAGATATTATTGATGAATTTTAAGGTTAATAAATACCTGCTGGAGTTAACACTTTGTGGTGGCACACGCACGCATGCACGCACGCACGCACGCACGCACACACATTGCAATCTGTAGACCCTACTTTGAGATTAGAGTCTATGACCAAGCTCTAAGATGTAGAGCATTTCAAGGCTTACCGATGAAGCCAATATTTTGGTAATGAAATCCTATGGTGAATAAATTTGAATTGAAATTAATTTATTCATATTTATTTTTTTTTTTATTTTATTTTATTTATTTATGCTAAGCTTTATACAGGTGAATATGACTGGTGTTCAGCCCTGGCTCTTTACTGGCCATACTCATATTTTACAATAGTTTATTACACCATTTTGTCTATTTACTGTCCATACCCATTTGTTTTTCACTTATTAATACATTTATTTACAAAGAACTCTGATAGTGACTTTTTAGAGGTGTCATTTCTGCATAATTTACAATTGCATGCCTGTTTCCAAAAACCTACTTGTACGCATGCATTCTTAGAATATTCATGTTTATTATATTTACAATGTTACATTGTTTCCAGGATTTTTTTATTGAATGAAATCCTTCTCTGTAAGTTGTGAGTAATAAGATATCTTTTGAATTCTGATCTCAACTTGTATTTGTTCGTTGCAATTCTTTTGTAGGAGAGGAAAGTGAATTAAACAAAATTATTCCTTTGTAGTAAACCCCTTTTTGGAATGACTGCAAAATATTTGTTGGTCTATGTCTGATCTCTTTTTTATGAATATCTGTATTTTTGGTAAACTTTTCTGGGTTATTTATTCAAATGACAATATGGCTAGAATATATTCACAGGCTAATGGTAAAATTCCAAACATTTTGAAAAATTACTTGCACTGAGTTGATCGTAATATGGTTTAATTTCACACAGAAACTGATTTACAGCACTGGACAAAAAAAGAACAACATATAAGTAAGAACAAAACAGATCTATTGCTGTATATTTCATCTAACAGTGCTAACGGACACAAATGTTTTCAAAACAAAAATATCTCTCAGAAGACACCTTTAATTTTTGTTACTTATCACTTTCAATATGAATATTCTAAGACTTTCCCTTGTTAAAGTAAAAATTATAGGCTGTATAGAAAAATGATTCTATAACAGTCCTATTTTAGTGCACAAAATCTTCAAGCATGTACTGGGTAGTGGTTTGGTCTTCACATCTGCCGCTTGTGTTGTTCAAACATATCAAGCTCCCAAGTCTTCAGTCATATTCTCATGAATGAAGAAATACTTTGTGGAAATATGCTTGGTTCTGCAGTGAAATTCTGGATTCTGGGTTAATTTCTTTATTGATAAATTGTCTGTTTGCAAAATAGGCAAGTGTTGTAACTTAAAACAAGTTCTCTAAATAGTGAAAGTAACCAAATGATTTGCTTTGTAGCCTCATGGTTTGTCAAGAAATTGAGTTAGGACTTCTGGAAGCGACTGACGCAACAAAGGGATGTAGTATTGGGGTAAAAGTGTACACTTACCGAGTTGGAACAAATTCCATAAAAAATAGTCTAATGACCTCTGCTGCAAGACTGTAGACAGCATAAACTTTATCTCGTAAAGCTCGGTGCAAAAGAAAGATGGAAGCTCTTGCAATTTTATTTGGTGAAGTGTGCTGCAGGTCAAGAGTGCTATCCCCAGATACTACTGCACGCAGCTCGTCTTTCAGCAGGCGCAGTCCTTCCTCTTTGTCGGAATAAGTTTTGGAATAGAATTTTTCAACCTAATTAAGAAAAAACAAGTTTTTTTTTTTAATTTAGTGGTAACAAATGGCACAACACAATACAGTAAAATTCTACTTAACTAAAACCTGGCTTAGCCAAAATGTTGGAATTGGGGGGCGGGGAGGGGGGTGTGTGTGAGAAAGAATGAACAAAAATATAAATTAAATTTAAATGTAATGAGTCACTTTTTTACACTTTTGCTCCAACTTTGTCTTTGTTTGGGAAGATCGGTTTCAGGGTACTTTAACCTTATCTTCAGTTCCCATGGATAGGGTTAAAATACCCTGAAACCGATCTTCCCAAACGAAGGCAAAGTTGGAGCAAAAAATGTAAAAAGGTGACTCATTACATTTAAATTTAATTATGGCGCTCCACTGTCTAAAATACTTCTTTTTGTTTGATATAAGAATACAAATGCTCTGTCAATTTTGCTGTAACACTTGGCAATGTTCTTTTGCACCAATAAATCTCAATACAGATACAATTGAATGGATAGATGCCATTGGTTTTGGTTTCTTAGAATAGTGCTTTTCTTTGATTAATGTTGGCAGAAAGTCTGTATCATCTGTGCTCCATAACAGCTTTATGTGAGCCAATCTCTTATTGGTTTGAATTCAAGACCAACACACATAAGTCTATGAAGGGTGGACATTGGAAATATTTCACCTAAGTGGCTGGAAAGCATTCTTCAGAACAACAACATGTATCAGTTTTTCTCATAATGGTTTGATGTCAAAAGTCTTGACATTCAATCTATGAACACAGGTTTCACGCTCAGGAGAAAAGGAAATGGGGGAGAGGGAGTATAAAAAATATAAGTGGAGGCTAGAACTAGGTAAGGGATAGGGGTTGGGCATGGTAGTTTTGTATTTCCTTACCAACATAAAGCAACTGCACAATTTTTGGCATGCTTCCATGCACTTGAGTGTACTTGTTATAAGTATGTTTGTTACAAAACTTGGCCACCAGGTGACCTTCATTGCATTTCCCTGCATGTACGTCCTACAACCATTATGTCAGTCTTACTCATGCGCCCAGTCTTCCTTCTGTTCTAGTCCACTTCACCCGTGAATAACATTGGGAATTCAAAATCTTCTCGGGCTTCTAGCCAGGTGAAAACTTTTTCACCTGGCTAGAAGCCCGAGAAGATTTTGAATTAACACGTCGCCAGGAAAGCTTCAGTTCTTATTTTAACATTGGGAATGTTTAGTTTTGCTTCAAGTGCTTTCAAAATGCAGTATACAGTACCACAAAGAGTGTTCATGTACAACATGTATGTGCTTACAGCATCTTGTTGGGATGAAACTAAATTTTCTGGGTGTGTGTTCCAAGCAGAGAGGTCGTTTGATTGCTTGTAAATAAATTCAGGGAGACAGGATCAATTTGTGATAGGAAAAGAAAGATAAACAGGCGAGTACTTATGGAGCTGAAATTAGACAAAATCGGAGAAAGGTTAGAACAGTCACTTTAAAATCTCTTAGGCATCTTGCACAAGAAACTGACATTTTGAAAGCTTCAGCATAGAAAGCCATACAAGGTTACTGCTGTCCAGGAATTCCCAACATCTCCTCTGATAAGGTATGTTTTATGTTTATTTTAATAATTGTTAATGTGATTTGAGATTTTGTTTGAAATCCATGCATGTGTGACTGGGTGATAGCCAAGTGTACATATGTGAACGCGAGACAGACCGTGCGCCTGATGGCCAAGTTTTATAGCATACTTACTTTAGCATGCAGTTAATCCTCACCACAATATGTACAGTTATAACAAGTGCCAAACGCTTGTGCGAGGCTGAGTATTGATGTAGGTCAGTGTGTTTATTTTTGTGTTTAATATGTCAGCAAAAAGAAAGTGTGTTGTAATAAACATTGAACAGAGGCTCAAAGTCATTAGACGGGTGGAAAAGGAAGATTGTTACAGCAGCAACAGAATAAAAACAGAGGTAAGAAAGCCTATTAAATTTGTATTCAAATCTTAATGGAAAAAATTGAATCAATTTATATCATTATCAATAACACAATTTCTTTAGGTTACCTTGCATTTTCTAAAACAATGCAGGGAATCAACTCAAACAAATATGATGATTATCAAATGGTGTAATAATATAGTTGCTTGCAAGAAAAAAATGAAATGGCATTTTATTTATGGACGCTCTTTAACTGCTGTGGTTCTCAGCGTCCCATTCTTGCAAGCATTGCGAGAAGAATGTTCAGAAAAAAAACTTTCTGAGTTGATGAAATAGTCTTTATAAATACTGCAATGCATATTTTAATACTGTATACAGAAGCGACATTTTTTATTGAGCATTATTACATGCATTTAGAATACAATTATTTTCTTCTCCCACCCTCCAGATAAAAATGCATTACCTGAGACAGCTCTGCTGCTTTAATATGATTATGCATGGTTCTTTTGTACTATAAACTAACAAATATTTTGTATTGAGAAATTTAAGGTATACAACTTTTTCAGGAAATTTCTAATTAGTGAACATTTTGTATAGACCACTCGCCTCTCACTTAGATGGCCTGGGTTCGATCCCAAGCTACTGCATGTGAGATTTGTGGTGGACAAAGTGGTTCAGGGGTGGGTTTTCTCCGGGTTCTCCAGTTTGCCCCACCATCGCATTCTACCGGTGCTCCATCTTCATTCTATGTATCACCAGTGTCATCGCCTGCAGTGCCATGGCAGTAAAAGCAGGCGTTAAACACTATCAAAAAAATAAAAACTTATATTAATAACATGCATACATTACTGCCAATAAATGCGAGAGCACAATACTTATAGTATTTCTTACAAGATCATTTCCAAACACTGCAATTGGTAAGGCTGCTTGCTTCTTTTCACGTTCACTGAGCCTAGAGCGCGTGGGAGTTTCAGGTGAAACTTCAAGCTGATATTCTCTATGTGCGTTAGTGTGGCAACTGTAAAAGAGAGAAACTTTCTGTCAAAGTGAATAATACTTATATGAGAGTCACTAGCAAAGTTTTGACTTTTACAAAACTAAAGATAAAAATCTGATGTGTACCATTCCATGACTTTCTCTACATCTGTGCAACAAATTATTCTTAAAAAGCTTGTACTTCTATTTACTTTGTGCTAATCAGAAAAAATTAGCAGAAATAGTCTTATTACTTGCTTTCTTGTAATTGTAATTTGTAAGTGGAAGTGAAATAAGGAAGTACCATAGGTTAAAGTGATAGTAAAAAGCTGGTTGCTATGTCACTGAAATTCTTTTGTTTGTCTGGACAGCAGTTGACAAATTCCTGTATGAGAAAAGTATAAGTTTTTCGAAGCAGAAACCAAAAATAAGGAATGTCTCAAAAACGATGAACTCCACAAAAAAATGTATATAACATAAATTGTGTGTTTTAATGTGCTCTACATTTTTTGTGTAGTAAGTTTTTGTCCATTTCTTACAGTTCTGTAAAATTCATCCAAAATAAAGTACTCTTCAGAGGCTATTCCCAGAATATTCAAGATATACATTTTATTTGTCAGGTAAATATCTTTAATATATGGCATTTTAATCAAAATTGTTAGAGCCATTTTGAGAAAATCAAAATTTTTTAAAAAATTTCCATGTAAAGGGTAGTTGGAGGTGCGAGGATTTTTCTCAAAATCTTTGTGTTGCATCCCTGGAAGATACTAAACTTAAATACCAAGTTTGATATTTTACTGACTTTATTTTTGAGTTATCATCACACACACACACAATCTTTTTCTGAAAATGCTTTTTTTTTTTTTAGATAAAGGGGACCCTAAATCATATATTTCCGGTGAAATCTCAGTATCGAATTTTTGGATGCAATACAATACCTTCTCTATGCACTATGTACATAGTACATATAGAGAAAGTAAAAATGAGTTGACTGATGGTTATGGTTCTGCCAGCTTTTCCTATGTATGGGGCTCCACACTCATATGGAATGCAATACAAACCTGTCACAATGACGTCTAGCTGGTCTTTCATTGGTCTTACTGATGGCTCCACATCATCTCACCTGGCTTGAACCCAAGAATGCCTAGAGCATGTTCGTTGCCAGGAAAGCTTCAGCTCTTATTTCAGCAACACAGTAATTCAAAGACATGAATAAAATAATATTTCCAAACAAACAGGTTTAACACATTGAAGCTCAAGCCAGAGTATAGCTCGGGTCGTGCGAAATGTTCATGAGGCCTACGCCCAAGCAGAGCTCGGGCAGGTATTTCTAACGCTTTTAGTGCAATTCCATGACCTTAACTCAGTCTTGGGTTATGCGACAAAGAACATGCATCTGTTATCGTTTGGTTGTCTGATTTCCGCTACCATCTGTCCTCGCTTTAGTCAGCTATTAGGAATTTTAGGAGAGTTATTTATATTGGTTGCTTGCAGGTAGTCCTGCCATTTTCCTTGAAGGTGGTGATCTATTTGTTACATTTTGTGTTCTTAAATGTTAAAATGCTGCATTTTCCTCGACTTCTGTGAACTGAAGTTGAAATTCAGTATACAAATGAAGCTCTGGAAAATTCCAATTCCGAGGTGGAGTTTTTCGAATCTTCGATAAAGATAAGCTGCATTACGCAGATTTTTTCCATTTTTTATACATGTTGTAAATTTAAAATAAAATATTAATACAGAAGTTATTATTATTATTTTCTTACTTGTTGACAAATCCTTGAATACCATACTTTTAGATTGTACCAATACTTTTTGGCAGATTTGATTGATGTACTGTAAATAATAACTCAAAGTAGGTGTAAAAACCCTGGGTTTCTTGGCCCTTCAAGTAAAGAAACACTGGGCTTCAATGTGTTAAATATAATAAAATAAAAATAATATAAGACCCTGGGATTTTCCCTTATCCTGAGTCTAAGAAGAATGTCTAGTAAATCTAAGCTCTATGAGTCCTGGGCTCTTTTGAGCATCCTTTCACTCATTGTCTGATGTGACAGACCAGCAAATGATTACTGAATTACCTAATAAAAGCTAATTTAATATACATTTTCAAGCTATTCATTCATATGAGTCCTTGGCACAGCTCACTAAGAGCCTGGCCGCTGCGTCCCCCATCTCAGTCCATTACAGACGTCATGAATTGGGTGCAGTATTGGGGGGTGAGACGTGGTCAGCCCTTTGATCCTTCCTGCCCAGTTAATGCGGTCTTTACGACCTGGAACCAATACCTCTCCATCAAGTAGCTCCTCAATTGACCCCCCAAGGACCTCACGAGGCTGAAAGCACCCCGGTCCAGATCTCCCAGCGGGGGAAAAACCCTCATTCCGGTACTGGGAATCGAACCCAGGTCTCCCACTTTGCAAGCAGCAATGTGATCACCATGCTAAATTCATTCATACACCGAATAAATAAAAATCCTAATAGGAAGTTCTTTATTACTTTTTTTTTTTTTTTTACACATTGCTGCAATTGTTAATTTCTTAAGAGACAGAAGGGAGCCTGTTGTACAGTATATTGTAGTGAAGAATTTTTCTTAGATACTCTTAAGCCTTATAATGTGCAGCTTTAATTTATTTCCAGCATATAGTCATGAATGTCAACATTTATGTTAAAACTATTCAACTGTTTACACATTATTGCTCTTTCATAAAGATAGAACCATCAAAATATTTAACAGTTTTAAATAAAGTTTACAGTTTGGTGCTAGAAAGGTTTAGCATAAATCTGATTGTCCTTTTTTGTATTATAAAGATTCTATTAATTGCTTACCAGAGCACAAATTGAAAGACATCCAAATTTGTGTGTTTTTTTCACAGAACATGTTACAAATTGTCTCTGTTACAGCAAATTGTTATATATGCTAGTAAGGAGTGATATTCTTGTCACGCTGTGTGCACCCTTTCAGCATTTTAGTGTACCAGTATTGCTTTATGATCCATTTTCTGTTTTCATTATAAATTCCTTGCCATATTTTCTGTTAACTTTCCGCATTGATAATATCTGCATTCTGTTAATTCAGTTTCCAGTAACCATTACATCAATTTCAAACTCCATAAACCCAAAATTCCCGAAATACGTTTCCATCTGTACTGAATGTCTACATTTGTGCTGCTCTGTGTATGTGCTAGCCCGTCTTCATTTTAGATGGCTATTTATAACATTGCCCCCACCTAAATAGCTAATACATTCCTTGCCCAAATTTGTTTCCAAATACAGCTGGAAGATTGTTACAAAGGTAGATATGGAGTCACTTTTCAGATGTGACTCTAACATTTCAGAGGCTGTTAAATGTCAACTTAATCTACTACTAAATTGTAGCTGCTTACTGAGATAGGCCAGCTCTGGGTCAGTGTACCAATGTAAAAGAAAGCATACTATTAAATTTACACTACTTAACTTTTATGAAAGAAGCTAGAAGGCGTTGTGACTTTTATCTGTGAGAAAAGTTAAAAGGTAGATTTTACAGATTAAACTCCCCAATGAAGAAATGAAAACATTACCCTGAAATTTCATTAATTTCGGAAATCAGACTTAAGCAATCTACACTAAGTTTAATCTGCAAATATTGTCAGCAGCATATACAAGACAAGACCTAATAACCTAAATATTGCAGAATGCCACAAAATCATAAACCAACTAATGAAATTAACTAAAAGATTAATACTTAAATGGATACCAGCACATTGTGGAATACAAAGTAATGAAACAGCTGACTTTTTAGCCAAGAAAGGTAGTAAAATTACATCAAATTCATCAGATCCAATAAGTTATCACTCTATCAAAAGAATCATTATATCAACATATAATAACAAAATTAAAGAAGATAATGTAATACAAACAAAAGGAAAACCTTGGGAAAATTTATGTAATAACACGACCAGAATCACTACACTACCAAGTAACTTTTAGACTCCTAAAATAAATGGCATTTTATTTATAGATGCTCTTTCACTACTGTGGTTCTCAGCATCCCATTCTGTACTGGGCACGAAAGACTGCTTAATTTTGCTCAGAGGCCTCTCTATCAGGCTTGAGGTTCTTTTACATGCCATAAATCTACAACATGGGACCAACAGCTTTATTTCCCTTCGGAAAGAAGCCTTGCTAAGGATTTTACACCCGAAAAAATCCATCGTCCTCCGCCAGGTTTGAACCCGTGACCTTGGGTATACGAAGTTAGAATGGTAACCATTACACCACAGAGAGTGACAATTTAGACTGTCTCAATAAACATTTATTCAGGATTGGTATAGTGTGATCTCTGTGTCCTTTCTGCCCAACCTTTAGTCAACATGATGATATAACATCAGAATACTGGAATACAAGAGAGTGAATGGCTTCACTGCTAACAGCTCAACATTAGATACCAACCAACAAGACAAGAGACAACACTTCCAGCAGCTTCTAATGCTGTAACTTTCTTTCAAATGGCCCAGAGTTTCGGCCGTCAGCTATTAATATTTAGAGAGCTTGCTAAAAGATACCTGTAGCTTAGTGTTACATAAAGAAAGGTGACTTACTGTCTTAATGCGGGGACTGTGCGTTCCTCATAGGCTTCATAGCTATTTCTAGCAGGTACATTAGTGTTGGCTGTTGAAGGTTTACGCCTTCTTTGTGATCCTCGTAGATTAGGTGGTGGAGGTTGGTAACCTTGAGGCTGCACGTTTGTCGGGCTTGTAGTGGGGCTTGTTCTGCCATGCTGAGTAGAGGCTGAAATATAATGTTTTTGTATTAAAATAAGAATGTCTGTAATTTATCTGCTAAAATAAATAAACTCAGTAAAAAAAATTCTGATGTGTTCCATTGACATGACTTTCTCTACATCGCTGTAACAAATTATTGTGAAAAAGCATATTCTTCTATCTACTTTATGATAATCGGGATAAACATTAGCAGAAATTGTTTTAATTACTTGCTTCTTTATAAGTAGAAGGGAAATAAGGGAATACACTAGGCTAAAACGATAGTCAAATCTTGCCATGTGGTTGCCAACATTAAAATTTGTTTACATTCAGGGCCAGGAGTTTACAACCGTTCACGTGAAAAAAGTTTTAAGTATTTTAAATCTGAAATAAATAGAATATCTCAGAAATGGTCAAATCCATGAAAAAAATGTCTATGACATAAATTGTGTTTTAATGTGATCTATCTTACGGTTTACCAGTTATGCAAAATTCATTCAGAATAAAGAGGTCTTCAGAGGCTATTCCCAGAAAATTTAAGATATACATTTTATTTGCCATATAAATATTTTTAATATATAGTATTTTAATCAAAATCGTTAAAGCCATTTTTTAGTAAATCAAAATTTTCGAAAAATTTTCCATGTAAAGGGTAGTTTGAGAGGGGGGGGATCTTCAAAATTTTTGTGTAACATCTTTGGAAGATGCTGAACTGAAATATCAATGCTGCATGCACGCACACACACATGCACGAACACACACACACATGCACGCACACACACACACACGCATACACACACACACACATGGATATTTTTTAAAAATCCTTTTTTTGGATTCAGGCAGTTGCAAAACATATATTTCCAATGAAATCTCGGTATTGAATTTTTGTGTGCAATAGAATAACTTCTCTACACACTATTACATAATACGTGTAGAGAAAGTAAAAATTGCTCATTGACATATCAGTCAAATGAAAACCCATCAAATGTCAAAGGACACTTGTTACCTAAAACAAATTCTTGGTAATTGTTAATATGGGCTCATTTTTGTTGTTGTTGTTGTAGTTTAGCATTCTTTAACCTGGTTGGTCATATAGGATGATGAATGAAATCGGTGAAATGATGCTCAAATGATCTTGGGGTCCATGGAACTTAAAGTTGTTCGACATTTGTCTTCTCAGGATAAGGGAAATTCCTGAAAAAATACTTATACAGGTAACTCACCCTAAGCAAGATTCGAACTCACGACCTTTTGAATGTGAGGCAGACATGCTACCACCACACTACCCAGGCTGGCTTATGCTCATTCTTGAAGAAGCTTTTAAGCTGCTGATGGATTTGTCATCTTTGTTTGCTTATATTCTCTCTCACACAGTTCAAACCCCAGCCCAGAAATGCCTCCCTTAAGGGCTTAAGATAGAGTGTTGATGTGTTTTTCAGGCAAATCCAGAACCAGAATTGGCTCATGTCGTGATGAAAAAAAAAAACAAAAAAAAAAACTTACTGGTTTTTAGACATTGCAGTCAAAAAGTCATTTTGACCTGGTGGAAACATTTTTTATACCTTTGAGATTCTTGGATGGTAATTGGATTAGTATCAGGATTTCTAGCATGAAACTCAGATTCCTTAATTGACCACTCAAGGACGGGAATGTCACAGAGAGCTTTGAGTATACTATGAGCTCATTCATCAAAACAAGGGATGTGGCTTTGAGATCTTGCAGTATCCATCTTATTTGCCCAATCTTACACAAAGGTACTTCTTATATTCCCAGAAATGAAGAATCTGTTGCATCATTAATGAGGCAGAAGGGTGGTTTAAGTCAACTTATACTGCTGACTTATATAATCAGGATATTTGGAAGGTCAAGAAACATTGGGAAAAGTGTATAAATCTGAATGGTGACTACATAGAGAAGGATTAACAACTACAAATCAACATAAATGCTCTATCACTTTTTTAAGGGGTGATTATTTAACTTTATCATACCCCCTCATATGTAAAGAGTACATAATAACAGCATTAAAGAAGCAAAGAAAAAGCAAACTGATTGCTGCATGCATCAGGCCAATAATAAATCAAGGCTCTTTGGGAGATTACAGAAAGGGAAATGGGGCAGAGAGGAAACAATGTAAAAACGTTCAAATTAAACAAATGAGAAACTCATCACAGATCTTTATGAAATTGCTAATGTTTTTAATGATTACCAAACCAACATAGGGGATAGGTTTTATTAGAATCACAACTGTAATACACAAAATTAGAACCAATTACCAAACAAATATGTGGCAACAAATCTTCCTTATACTTGTTAGCACAGAAGAAATAAAGAAAATTATTAAAGGTCCTAAAACTAAGAAATCTAAGAGGTATAATAAAGTATTAGACAAAACAAGATCAGCCAATCACATATCCATAGAATCAGTTAACGCTACCAAATATGGAATAAAAAGTATATTATATAGTGCCACCAAAATATATAACAGTCTCCCACTTAACACCAAAGAAGCCCTTGACTTATCCCAATTTAAAAACAAACTCTTCAAATACCTATTTGAGCATTATTGTAATTCCTAAAAATTTGACAACAGAAAATCTTTATGGTGTTTGTTGAAATATTGCATTAAGGTTAATTACACACCAACATGTGTTCCGTGATGTGTTCCATTCACATAACTTTCTCTACATCTCTGCAACAAATTATTGTTGAAAAGCTAAAGCTTCTATTTACTTCATGCTAATCGAGAAAAAATTAGCAGAAATAGTCTTATTACTTCCTTCCTTGTAAGTAGAAGCGAAATAAGGGAGTACCATAGGTTAAAGTGATAGTCAAAAGATGGTTGCTATGTGACTGAAGCTGCTTTGTTTGTACAGACAGGAGTTGATAAATTCATGTATGAGAAAGGTATAAGTTTTTTAAAGTTGAAACCAAAAAAAAGAATATCTAAAAAACGACCAATTCCACGAAAAAAAATTATATGACATAAATTGTGTGTTTAAATGTGCTCTACTTTTTTGTATGGTAGGTTTTTGTCTATCTCTTACAGTTTAGCAGTTATGCATAATTCCATAAAATTCATCTAGAATAAAGTAGTCTTCAGAGGCTATTCCCAGAAAATTCAAGATGTACATATTATTTGTCAGGTAAATATCTTTAATATACAGTATTTTAATCAAAGTCGTTAAAGCCATTTTTGAGAAAATTAAAATTTTTTAAAAAAGTTCCATGTAAAGGGTAGTTGAGGGTGGGGGAATTTTCTTGAAAATCTTTGTGTCACATCCTTGCAAGATACCAAATTTAAATACCAAGATTGGTATTTAACAGTCTTTTCGTTTTTGAGCTATGCTATCCACACACACGCACACATGCACGCACACTTACACACATGCACAGCCTTTTTCCCGGAAATATTTTTTTTGGATTCAGGGGGACACAAAACATCTAAATCCGGTGAAGTCTTGGTATCAAATTTTTGGGTGCATTGCTGTACCCTCTCTATACACTATGTACATAGTATGTATAGAGAAAGTAATAGGTTTAAAAAAATTATATATGATATTTATACTTATGCACTGCTTTTTATGTATGTTTATTTTCTTCCTTATATTTTGATTACTGCCTCACTAAAGGGCTGTCCCTACCCAGAGCAATATGCTCATTGGGACATTCTATGTAAATAAATAAATAAATAAATACCACTATGAGCACAACTTAGAGTCCCGCTGTTACTTAATAGACCAGTCAATATTTATAGGACAGTTTCCTTACCAACTAAAATTGCCAATAGTTAAAACCATTATTCAAAAAGATTCAGTATAAGAACTAGGAAATTATAGACCAACTTCATTACTGCCTATTTTCTCAAAAATTTTAGAAAAAGTTGTGTGTGTTAAATTGTCAAAATTTCTTGAAATCTATGATCTATTATCAGAAAATCAACATGGATTTTGGCAAGGTAAATCAACCATAAAGGCGGCAATTGATTTTCTTCAGCATGCCTATGAAGCAACGGGTAAAAAATCTGATGTGTTCCATTCACATGAGTTTCTCTACATCTCTGTAACAAATTATTGTTAAAAAGCTTATTCTGCTATCTACTTTATGATAATCAAGATAAACATTAGCAGAAATTGTCTTAATTATTTGCTTCCTTGCAAGTAGAAGGAAAATAAGAGAATATACTAGGCTAAAATGATAGTCAAGTCTTTTAAAAGCTGGTTGCCATGTGGTTAAACTCTATTTCTATGCAGGGCCAGGAGTTTTCAACTTTCCGTGTGAGAAAAATTTAAGTATTTCAAATCTGAAATAAATAATATCTCAGAATCTTCAATTCCAAGAAAAAAAAATGTATATGACATAAATTGTGTGTTTTAATGTGATCTACATTTTTTGTGTAATAAGCTTTAGTCTATCTCTTAAGGTTTGCTAGTTATGCAAATTTCAGCAAAATTCATTCAGAATAAAGAGATCTTTAGAGGCTATTAGAAAATTCAAGATATACATTTTATTTGCCATATAAATATCTTTAGTATACAATATTTTAATCAAAATCGTTAGAGCCATTTTTGAGAAAATCAACATTTTTGAAATTTTTTCTATGTAAAGGGTAGTTTGGGTTGAGGGGATTTCTCTCAAAATCTTTGTGTTGTTTCCCTGGAAGATACTAAACTTAATATCAAGTTTGATATTTTACCGACTTTTCGTTTTTGAGTTATCTTGTTCACAGACACACGGACACTCACACACGCACATGGATCTTTTTTAAGAATGTTTTTTTACACATAGGACCCTAAAATGTGTATTTCTGGGGAAATCTTGGTATCAAATTTCGGGTGGAGTGCAATACCTTCTCTATACACTATGTACACAATACATGTAGATAAAGTAAAAAGAGGTTGGATTAGGGCTATTTGAAGATTCATCAAAGGTATTTGGTCTGGTGGATCACAATATCTTATGCCAGAAGCTTTTATTAGAGAGGAAAGCCTTATCATTGTGCACCATAACGTAAATTATGTATATAATCACTTAAAAGAGTGGTTTGAAAGGAATAGGCTAATAGTATGATTAGAACCAGTTGAAAAATTCAATGCCACAGCCAGGATTTGAACACGGTTCTCCCGCTCTCCGTGCGGTTGCTCTAACCACTGAGTTACTGTGACAACTTGTCGGTATGGCATTCTTAATGAAGATAAAAAGGCAGCTAATCACTTCCATCATGTCTAAAGTAAGAATTTGAGTCACCAAATCATTCTCCTTAATAACAAAATTATTAAATGTACAAATGCAACAAAATTCTTTGGTCTTCAAATTGATGAAAATTTGAGATCGTGTGAGAATATTGAGGTATTATTTAAAAAATTAAGCAAAATTTGTTTTTGCAATCAGATTAGTTTCAGAAATAGCCCATAGATTCTTTTTGGGTTCTTATTATACAGGGTAATGAAACAGCTGACTTTCCAGCCAAGAAAGGTAGTAAAATTACATCAAATTCATCTGATCCAATAAGTTATCACTTTATCAAAAGAATCATTATATCAACATATAATAACAAAATTAAAGAAGATAATATATTACAAACAAAAGGAAAACCATGGGAAAATGTATGTAATAACACGTCCAGAATCACTACATTACCAAGAAAATGCTCTGTAGCAACTTTTAGACTCCTAACAGACCATGACTGTCTCAATAAACATTTATTCAGGTTTGGTATAGTGAGATCTCCTCTGTGTCCTTTCTGTACACTTAAAGAAGATATGGATGGAAACCATCTACTGTGCTGTCCAACCTTGAGTTGACATGATAATATGACATCAAAATACTGGAAGCAAAAGAGCGAATGGCTTCACTGCCAAGTGCTCAAAATTAGATACCAACCAACCATATTATTTATTCTTCAATTCACTCACATCTTAAAGGGTCATATTTTGTGTAAACTCAGTAATGTGTAATGCAGTATTCAAAATTCAAAAAAGATTTATTAGAATTATGACTAAATCACCAGAAAAATTCAGCTGTTAGAAGTTGTTTAAACAATTACACATTTACCATTATCTTCTTTATATTGTATGAAGCCTTGGTGTGTATTAAGAATAACTAAGAGGAATTTTTACTAAATCTTTTAGGTTATTAAAAACCTCCATAAATATAAACACTCTTAGAAATGTGTATTTTGCATATGTACATTCACGATTAAACTATGGCATTCTCTTAGGGGAAAACTCTCCCAATTGTAAGAGACTGTTTTTACTTCAAAAGAAGATGATAAGAGTAATGGGTGGAGCAGACTCCTGTAAGTCATAGTTCAAAAAACCGCAAACCCTGATATTACCATGATTGTGTGTACACATATAAATGCATAATGCATCTAAAAAATAGCTGCAACAGTAATAATGAACTGTTCATTACCAATCATAATATACATAATTACAAACAAGACAAAACAGACATACATGTACAAAGAGCAAACACAAAAACATATCAAAACAGTTTTAACTACATGGCAGTTAAACTGTTCTATAACTTACCAGAAAATATTAGAAAAACAGACAAAACTGAAAGCATTTAAATCAGAAGTAATGTTGGACCACCATGGTGAATTTATGAGATTTAAGTACTTTTATTTTATATTATTACTTTCTCCACATATACTATTTGCATAATGCATAGAGAAGGTATTGCATTGCACCCAAAAATTTTATACTGAGATTTCACCAAAAATGCATGTTTTGGGACCCTCTGAATAAAAAAAAAGCATTTTCAGAAAAATGCCCATGTATGTATGTATGTGTGTGTGCGTGCATGTGTACGTGCATGTGGTGTGGGGCAGTGGTGTGATAGAAATTGAATTAGTTCATTAATAAATTGTGCATACCCTACTTTCATCCCTTCCACTCAACGTGACTGACATGCGTTTGTTTATCTTCAGTTGGGACATTGGGATTCATGCAGTGATAAACATTCAATGGCATTTTGTACATATGTCCAGTGCTGTATTTAGAATGAAATGGGAGGAAGAATTCTTTTTTGTACTCCATGAAGGTGAACGAACCAATTGTTTAATACATTCTAAAATGCTGAAGGTACACTCTCAGCAGACTTTCAGAAGTAGCTATTCTGAGCAGCATGGTATTCGCTGTTTGTCAGTATAAAATGCCAAAGAAAACTCCATGATCTAAAGGAGACCTTCTATAGTAACAAAAGGCATGGCAACATGAAATATCACTCACCAATATTCCGTGAGCTAGCTATAAAGTTGCTAAACTGATAGCAGAAAAACACAAGCCTTTTTCAGATAGGGAATTTGCAGTACAAAGGGCATTCAATGAGTTATTAAAAAATCCAAGAAATTACATTCAAGGCATCGAAAAAAGTTTGCATTTAGTTGTCTCTTATTAGACAGTTAAATTTCAGCTATATCCATCACGTGATTTCACTGCCATAGCCTAATGAATCAAAAATCTTGTGCTTCTTTAGAGAGATGTAAAAAAACAAGTTTTGTGCAATGTTTAAATGTTTCTATTTAAAAGACTTAACACTGAAAGAGACAAAAGACGAGTTAGATGAAGTTCATGGCACATATGCTCCTGCGTTTGCAACAATAAACAATTGGCTAAATGAATTTAAACATGGCTGTAGATCCACAAATGATGAAAAATGCTCCGGACATGCAGTAGAAGTGACTTCCTCCGAAATTATTGACAAAATCCAGGTAATGGCTGGATTGACGAATCAAAGTTTGCGAAATAGTAGAGGCCACAAGCATGTCACGTTGCCCTTCATGGTAATGATTACCATGCTGACTTCATACACCTAAGGTCGTGGGTTCAAACCCGGTGGAGGACGATGGATTTTTTCGGGTGTAAAAATCCTTAGCATAGCTTCCTTCGGAAGGGAAGTAAAACTGTTCGTCCCATTTCATAGACTTAGGGCACGTAAAAGAACCTCAAGCCTGATAGATAGGCCTCTGAGCAAAGCTAAGTGGTCTTTCATGCCCAGTATAGAATGGGACGCTGAGAACCACAGTAGTTAAAGAGCGTCCATAAATAACACGCCATTTCCATTTGAGCAGGACTATTTCCCCTTCAAGGTACCTCAGGTCTTGATGGCTAAGTTGGTTAGCCATTGGCTTTCTGATCCCTAGGTCTTGAGTTCAAACTTACTAACCCATTTACCCCAGTGGTATACCTACAGCTCATGTGAGAAAAAAAAATATTGTTGTAAAACTGTGCCTTAAATTTTATTAAATGCAAAAATGTGTATTCTGGTTATTCTCTTTTATGAGTCAACATTATTCTTCCTTGTTGCTCCTTTAGATCCACCATATAGAGTGAAAGAATGATTCTTACAGTCTTGAAAGAATATTTAATATAATATATCAAATAAAAAGACAGTGGAGCCCCATAATTTAAATGTAATGAGTCACCTTTTTACACTTTTTACTCCAAAGAAATGAACTGAAGATAGTGTTAAAGTATCCTGAAACCAATCTTACCAAACGAAGGCAAAGTTGGAGCAAAAAGTTTAAAAGGTGACTTATTACATTTAAAATATTTAATATAATGTTATGCTTTTGCAATGATAATGAATTTAAATCATCAAGCAAACATTGTTGAAGATTATTAGAGGCATTTCTTTGAAATATCTTTTATGCTGATCTATTTTTCTCATTCAGAACATTAATTACTCACTGTCCTGGAAATAATTCCAAAGTATATATAACTTTTTGTTACCTTAATGAACTGCTAGAGAAAGTGTAACATGCATAAGAATTGTCTTCCAAAACTTTCAATCATTACATTCTAGTATTTCAATTCAACTAGTCCAAGGATTCCAAAAGATAAGTGAAGATTTGTTGCAACTATTATTTTTATATTAATATTACATTTAAGACTTATAAATTATTATTCTACAATATCCAGAATACTGCTGGGCAGCAATGTATTTAAAGGGAATGAGGAGACTCTGCACCTCCCTTGCTTCCAAAGTTTCTTCTTTCCATGTACAACAGCTGGGAAAATTATTTGATAAGGAAAGACAATTGAAACATTTTAACTAAAATCAGTCCCAGATGGAAGTATTTCTTCAAAAAGGGAATATTTATTTTTCAAAAGAAAATATTCTTGAGACAATCTGATAATAGAGGAAGCTTCAAAGATGATTTCTTTTGTTGTTTAGTATGTTCTTCTCAGGATGTTAATTATTTTATTAATTTCCACTGCTTCTGCAGAAAGAACTTTTTCCACAGTAGGACTGTTAAATTTAAAGGAATGTTGTTTTTTCGTTTTTTTTTTTTAATTTGTATTTATTGCTCTATGGATTTGTTTCTGGAAGTATTTACTCCATGGAAAAATAAACAGGACTGTGGGATTAATGTTCAAGTTAAAGGGAGTTGGAAGTAGAAGGAAAACAAAATAAAAGTATGCTTCAAATTTGTTAATGAGAACAAGTTATTTAATGGAAAGAGTAAATTGGTGATTTGATTTGAGGGAGTTGGAAGTAGAAGGAAAACAAAATAAAAGTATGCTTCAAATTTGTTAATGAGAACAAGTTATTTAATGGAAAGAGTAAATTGGTGATTTGATTTGAGCACACAAAGTGTGAAGAACCATTTTAAAAATCTGACATGTTCCATTCAAATGATTTTTTCTACCTGCTATGCAAACAAACTTCTTACAAAAGTGTTTTCTTCTTTCTAAGAGATGACAATACCAATGAAAATTCTAAGCAAATGTATGGCCAAGAGTTAAACAAAAGAAACAAAACAATTTCTGCCTGCCTGGGTAGTGTGGGGGTAGCATGTCTGCCTCACCTTCAACAGGTCGCAAGTTTGAATCTTGCTTAGGGTGAGTTACCCTGATAAGGTTTTTTTTTTTGGGTTTTCCCTTATCCTGAGAAGATGAATGTCGAGTAACTTTAAGCTCCATGGTCCCTGAGATCATTTGAGCATCATTTCATCAATTTCATTCATCGTCTGATATGACCAACCGGGTTAAAGGACGTTAAAGCTATCAAAAAGAAGAAGAAGGAAAAAAAAAATTCTGTTTGAAAAAAGTATAAATATTTTAAAATTGAAACTAATAACAAAGAATATCTCAGAAATGGTTAACTCTAGAAAAACCATTTGATGTGTTCCATTCACATAACTTTCTTTATCTGTTCTGCAAATAAGTTATTCTTACAAAAAATTATTGCTTTATCTGCATCATGCTAATTGAAATAAACATTGGCAGAAATTGTTTTTCTGACTAGCTTCTTTGTAAGTAGAGAGAAAACAAGTGAATACTAGGCTAAGGCGATAGTCAAAACTAGTTGATATGCGAACAATTGAAGTTTGGTTCGCTTTGAATTTCCAGAAAAACAAAAGAGAGATGAAACGAAAGGAGATCCCATCTGAGGTGATAGTTTAAAATTAAAGCTAATAACAAGGAATATCTCGGAAATGTCAACTCTACAACAAAATGTATATAACATAAATTGTGTGTTTTAACGAGATCTGTATTTTTTGTGAAGTAAGCTTTTGCCTATCTCTTATGGTTTACCGATAATGCAAAATTTAATCAGAATGTATAGGTCTTCAGAAGCTATTCCCAGAAAATTCATTATATACATTCTATTTGTGATGTAAATAGGTGTAATAAACAATATTTTAATAAAAACTGTTAGAGCCAATTTTGAGAAAGTAAAAATTTTCAAAAATTTTTCCTGTATAGGGTAGTTTGAGGTAGGGGGATTTTCTTTAAAATCTTTGTGTCTCATCCTTGAAAGATACCAAACTTAAATATCAAGTTTGGTATTTAATGGTCCTTTAGTTTTTGAGCCATGCTGTCCCCCCCCTCACACCCAACCATGCATGCACACACCACACACACACACACACACCTTTTGATAAAGGTACATTTTTTGGACTCAGGGGACCTTAAAACATATTTCGGTTGAAATTTTTACATCAAATTTTTGGATGAAATACAGTACCTTCTCTATACATTAATGTACATTATAGCCACATATATGCTAGAGAAAGTAAAATTCTATATCATTTAAATTGTGTGTTTTAACAAAATCTACATTATTTGTTTTGTATGAGGGTGGCTTAATAAGTCTAGTAAATTTCCATGAAAGAATGAAACATTTTTGCTGTGGCTTTCTGGTTGGTAAGCTTGATTGTTCAAAGGGCACTGTATAAAAATTTCAAAGATATGTAGAATACAGTTCATTATTAGCATCCATCTGAATTGGTCAATGTTGACTACAATTGAAAACAGAAAATAACCAAGTTTTTTGCTGTCGTTAAACATTTTCATTTGAAGAGTTGAACTGCCGCACAAATCAAAACAGAACTGGATGAAGTTCAAGCTGACTATGCAGTTTTGGATTAAAGAATTTAAAGATGATTGGTCAAGCACCAAAGATGAAACATGTTTTTGCCATCCAATTGAGACCTCCAGACAGGAAACCATTGGTATGGTAATGCAAGGCCAATGAATAAAGATTCATGGGATTGCTGAGACTGTATGCATCTCAACTGAGCGAGTGCTTAATATCCTGCACAGAGAATTGGCTATAAAGAAGCTGTGTGAGTGCTGCAATTGTTCACAGTTAAAACAAAAGCGTATGCAGAACAACATTTCAACACAATGTCTGGCAATGTTTGATCGCAATCTGCGAGATCTTTTGCATGCTGTTGATGAAACCTGGATCCACCATTATGTACCAGAGTGAAAACAATGGACAAAGGCTGGGAAAGTGCACCAAAGAAGGCAAAGACCATTCATCAGCTGGTGAGGTGATGGGGGGGATTCCCATGGAATAACACTAAGACATTACTTTGAAATAGGCAGAACCATAACTGGCCCCTATTATGCTTCATTGTTGGATCGTTTAAAACTTGCATTGGCCGAAAAAACACCAAACAGGGCTCTTTCACCAGGATAATGCACTATCCACATATCAGCGTTAACAATGGCGAAGGCTCATGAATTGGTTTCCCAACTACCTTATTCACCAGACTTAGCCCCAAGTGACTTCTTCCTGTTCCCTAACTTGAAGCTTTGGTTTGAATAAAAGGCATTTTCATTGAATGAGAAAGTGATAGTTGTGGCCAATTAAGTATTTTGCAGAGTTAGACAGAATCTAGTTTTCCAAGGGATGAAAAAACTTGATCTCTGGACCAAGTGAATATCCCTCAAGTAGACTATGTCAAGAAGTAAGATGAGTTTTTGCGAAACAGACTTTTTTTTTCCTTTACCAGACTTTATCAAACCACCCTTGTAAATTTTTGTCTATCTCTTAAGGTTTACCAGATGTAAAAAGGTAGTCCAAAATGCAGTAGTCTTCTGAGGCTATTCCCAGAAAATTCAAGATACATATTTCATTTGTCAGAAAATATCTTAAACGTATGATATTTTAATCAAAATCATAGAGCCATTTATATGAAAATCAAATATTTTGAAAAATGTTCCATGTAAAAGGTAAAAGGGTTGTTGGGGGTGGGGGAATTATCTCGTAAATGTTTGTGTCATATCCTCAGCAGATGCTTAACATAAAAATGAAGTTCAGTATGTAACACACTTGCTTGGTTGCTATGCTTCACGCATGCACGCACGCACACACACACACCCACACCCACACACCCACACCCACCCCCACCCCCACCCCTACACCCACACCCACACACACACACACACACAGCTTTTTCTTAAAATGTTTTTTTATTGGATTTAGAGAGTCTTAAATTTTCTAGTGAAATCTCAGTATCAAACTTCTTAGTGGAATACAATCTCTATCGACTATGTACATTTTACATTCTGCTAGAGAAAGTAAACAACACACACACATTGAGATACACAGCTCTAAACTATAATAAAGGTAGTTGATGAAAGCTAATGATAATAGAAGGAGAAGAAGAAAGGCAGAGGAAGTGCAGATCCGTGTGCTAGTGACTCACATGGTGCAGGGCTCTTGGGCCGTGAGTGCAGGTGCAGGGGAGATACAGGGCTCTGGTGCATGGCGGGACTGCTCTGGCTAGGGGGAACTCCTCCATCACGCCCTGGTACTTGGAGAAGCCGTGGTGGTGCTGGTAGTTCAGGTCGCTTACCCCCAGGCATTGAAAGTTCCAGGCATTCATCATTCTTCGCTAAGGGCTGCATGAAAAAAACACCAAATTTAAAACTTGATCACACTTTATTTCATTATCTTGATTAATGAAGATTGCATTCTACGTTTCTCTGTAAGGTGAAATGCTGTGAAATGCATTTAGTTTACTAAACTAGATTCCAGATTTGTTTCATAATTCAGCATATTGCTGCATTAATAAATATAATTTAATTTCTGATATTTCATGTGCAAGAAACAAACTTCTCTAAACTACAAAGAAGGAACTCTGATGCCTTGGAATATAATTTTTATTTTTGATTATAGGTTATGTTTTACTTTTGATTTATAGTATAATAAAAAAGGTATAAGATACTGAGAATTTTACCTGTTAAAATATAAGCCTCTTCAACTGAACAAACTTGTATGGCCATGTAAGCAATTTCATGTCATAAAAACTGTGTAAAAAGTCTAAAACTTTTTGCTCTGTTATCATTTACTTTCATAGCTTTTCCACTAATTTAAAAAAAAAAAAAAAAAAATATTCTTCTACTTCCATTAATTAGATAATAAATTAAAATAAATGCTTTCGGTTATGCAATACATCAGCAGTACATCTTTTATTCTATAAAATAGGCTAAATTGGCAAATCAGTGTTTACTAGAGATTAGTGCTTGAGAAACAAAAGAACAACTGCTAAACATTTGTAAGTATACTGTTTAAAATGTGAGAAACTCTAAATGAAGAACAGTAAATATTTTGAAGCAAAAAAGCCAAGAAAGGCTGTGATGTTAACTATGTATTTTCATTGGTTCCACAGTTTTCTTGCAATAAGTTATTTGTCCAGAAGTTTTGCAACTTAGGAAAGCCTTCAAGGATTAGAGAGCACTACACTATTTACAGAAAATCAAGCAAATAATCAATAGAATACTAATAATTAAAAAATAAAATATATTAATAAAATTATGAAAACCTAATTTTGAGAACTAATGTTTTCACTTAGAAGCTAATGCATAATTAAAAGGCACCTGGTTTGAATAGTGTCTCTCTCTCTCTCCCCCCTCTCTCCCCTTCCCCTCTCCCTCCCTCTCTCTCCTCCTCTCTCTCCCTCTCCCTCACTTGCAACTTCTGCTATTATACAATTTTTATTTCTCTCTGTACTTGTTATGTGTATAAACAAGCACATGCATTCTATCCAAAAATTTGATGACAACAGTGAACCAAACAAGACGTTTTGAGACTTCCTAAAACTAAAGAAAGCATTTTTATAAAATAGTTTGTGCATGTGTGTGTGTTTGTGTGTGCGTGCATGCAGATAACTGAAAAACAAAAAGTTGATTAACTTCAACCAGAAATGAGAGAGAGAGAGAGAGAGAGAGAGAGAGAGAGAGAGAGAGAGAGAGAGAGAGAGGAGGTGGGGTTTGCTTTGAAACACTTGTAATATTAATCATTTTAAAAAATGCAAAATGGTTTTGTTACAAGTAAGTAATTTGGGAGGGGGGGGGGGGCTGACCTTTAAGAACAGTATACAACAAAGGGCTTTGAAATGAATTAGAACACTCACCCCATTGATTTCCAGCAGATCATCAACCTCTAGAAACCTGTACACTGTATGTCTATACTCATCCATCTGAGCTTTCTTCAGCTTGGCACGCTCATAATCTTCTTTCTGAATTGCTTGTCTTTTCTCCAGTTCATACTTGCAGAGCCTTTCTCCAGCAATCCGAAGGTCTTCCATAGCCAACTTCAGTTTTCTTGCATACTCAAATCTCTCACCTGAGATACAAAATCATAAGATTTGTCATTGTTTATACCCAATATCCATTTTATTCACAGCAAATATACAATGTGTATAGATGGCTTTATTATCACTTACAAAATAAATGGTTCAACTAAGCATATACAGGTGTGTTAAAAATAAGTGGTCCTAATATATGTGCTAAATATTTGAGATGAATGAATGAATATTTATTTGTACAACTTTTTTACATAGCTTTAACATTTTTTTTTTTACTCTAACCTAAACTATATACAAATATTAATTGCCTTCTGGCTACTTTGGTTTGCTTGGTACCCAGGCCATTAGCCTCCGAGTAGCTCTTGTCAACCCATTCCTCTTTTTCTTAGTTATCCCTCTCTGCCACTCTGTCTTCTTTTGCACTCTACTTTTCTTGCCCATCTTTCTCTTGCTTTCTGCAAGAACCCACCTATGCTTTTCATCTTCTTTTCTTCTTTCCCTGTTAACATTGTAATAGCTACAATTTTCTCTTCTGCTTTTTCCCATTTTTTCTCCCAAACCTTGTTTCTCCATATTGCTAGTTCCTTGCATTCTATCAAATAATGTTCTATATTGCTCCTGTTCTCATCCAAGCTGGTCCTTTTTCTTGCCTGTTATAGCAATCTACATTTAGTTCTCTTTCCCAGTCTCTTTTAGTTTGTTTATAACATTGTACTGGTTTCTTGTTTTCTAAACCTCCCCATGCCTACTGTCTTTGTATGTCTTCTACCCTGAAGTTTACTAGTTTACCTACATGACTTTCATTTCTTTCTTCAAGCCTCCACATATCCCCCATTCCTATTTTCTCTAAAATATTTGAGTTAAGAAAATCATTAATGCTATAAAATTAGTGTTTTAATAATAATTTGTGTATTTTAGATTTACAGATTTTCCCTGGCATAGCTTTTAAAGATCTGGGTAGCTTATTATATAAAATTATTCTTTTATGGGATCTTACTGATGGCTTTATTAAGTCGGTGACATTGTAGGTGTATTGCCTCAGTTGTTCGAGTATTGTAGGCATGATAATCCATATTTCTTTTAAAGTATTGCATATTGCGTTACCTAAATACTTAGTACCATGTTGGTGACTTATTGCAATGTTTTCAATAAGTATTTGAAGTTGGTTTGTGGGTCTTGGGTGTAGCTCAAAATTTAAATAGCTAGATTTATTAACATTTAAATATAATTAATTATAATTTAACCAATTGCATAATTTCAACATTGAACCATATACAGTCATCTGCATTGAAGTTTGACATCGGTTTTTACTTTCTCTACATACATAGTGTATAGAGAAGGTGTTGCATTCCATCAAAAAATTTGATACCAAGATTTCACCAGAAATGGATGTCTTAGAGTCCCCTGTATCCAAAAAAGTATTTTTAGAAAAAAGGTCAATGTGAGTGAGGGAATGAGGGAGGGAGGGGGTGAGTGGAGAGTGAGTGAGTGAGGGAGGGAGGGAGGGAGGGAGGGAGCACGATAACTCAAAAATGAAAAGTTGATAAAATACCAAACTTGGTGTTTAAGTTTAGTATCTTCCAGGGATGTGACATGAAGATTTTGAGAAAAATCCCCTCCACTCCAAACTATCCTTTACATGGAAAAAATTTCAAACATTTTGGTTATCTCAAAAATGGCTCTAACGACTTTGATTAAAATATCATATATTAAAGACATTTATCTGACAAATAAAATGTATATCTTGAATTTTCTGGGAATAGCCTCTAGAGCTCTTTATCCTGAATGAATTGAGCTGAATTTTGCATTTTTTCGTTTTTGAGCTATGCTGTCCCCCCCCCCCCACATGCATGCACGTGCACACACACATGGACCTTTCTGTAAAAATGCTTGTTTTTAATTCAGGGGGACCCAAAACATGTATTTCCGGTGTGAAATCTAGGTATCGATTTTTTGGGTGGAATACAATACCTTCTTATCCCCTATGAGCATAGTACATACAGGCTGGAGAACGTAATAAAGTTTTCCAAGCCAATAAAAGGATATCAGCAAAACTCCTCATGGTCAGTGTGGATTAGACAGCTACCCAGGGACAAAGTCATGTCCCTGGCCCGCACTAATGGAAGTAATGGAGATAGGTTGGGAAGCACTAAGCTGCTTGTTTTAGCATCGTTTTCATAAACATACTGATGCCCTGCACAGAGGTTAGCTAACATTAAGGGATTTCTTGTCTTACAAAACTCCACTAAAGACCTATATCTTTAGTTATATCATTTCATCACAACAGGAAACTAGCTGGTGCCTATACATACACAGCTAACAGTATTCTTTAGAGACATTAGAACATTAGAGATCTTGGGAATGGAGGATACTGATAAAGAATATTACCAAAGGATTGTAGATAAAGTTGAACAAAATCTTCTTGCCTCTTTTGTAGTGACTTAAGAAAATTATTTTACTTCCTTTAACTCGTAATAGCAAATGAAACTTGTGCATTAACAGCACGTTCATATTCACAGTAAGTTGTTAAAATATTACTATTAGAACACAGAAATATAACAAGGAACATATTGGAAATTATTAATTCTCCAAAGAACATACAGGTATTGTGTGTTTTAATGAGATATACAATGTTTGTAGAATATGCTTTTGTCTATTGCTTACAGTTTACCAGTTATCCAAAAATTTGATCCTGAGATTTCACAAGAAATAGATGTTTTGGGGCCCCCTGAATAAAAAAAAAAAAGCATTTTTAGAAAAAGGTCTGTGTTTGTGTGTCTGTCTGTGTGTGGTAGTGGGCAGCATATATCAAAAATGGAAAGTCTGTTAAATACCAAACTTGATATTTAAATTCAGTATCTCCCAAGGATGTGAAACAAAGATTTTCAAGAAAATTCCCCCACCTCCAACTACCCTTTACATGCGTAAAATTACAAAAATTTAGATTTTCTCAAAAATGGCTGTAATGGTTTTCATTAAAATTTGTTATATTTAAGATGCTTACATGACAAATAAAATGTATATCTTGAATTTTCTAGGAGTGACCTATAAAGACCTCTTTATTCTTATTTTTTTGAATTTTGCATAGCTAATAAACTGAAGAGATAGACAAACACTTACTGCACAAAAACTGTAGAGCTCGTTAAAACACACAATTTATATCATATACAATTTTTTCCTGGAGTTGACTGTTTTTGAGATATTCCTCATTATTGGTTTCTGTATTAAAATACTTGAAACTTTTCTTATATAGGAATTTTGTCAACTTAAGGCCATGTAAAGAAACAAATTTCAATACCATAGCAAACATATTTTAAAACATTTGACTGTCGATTTAGCCTAGTGCATTCCCTTATTTCACTTCTACTTATAAGGAACTAAGTAATAAGACCATTTCTGTTAATGTTTATCTTGATTATCATGAAGTAGATAGAAGAGTAAGCTTTTCAACATTAATTTCTTACTGAGGTGTACAAAAAGGTCATGTGTATGGAGCACATCAGATTTTTTTAGTGAAATCCCAGTATCAAATTTTGACTGGTATGTAACACTTATCTACTGTGTATGTGCCAGGTGACAAAAGTAAAGACATATATCATGAAGACTTACATATTACTGCTTGTTGCTTCTTCAGCTCCATTGTGCGTATTATTCGTGCAACTTCCTGATCAACATACATCTCAAATGCAAGATCGTCGTAGGGTGAAGTATACTGTGGGTTATTGACGAGGAGCAAGGCGTTGTTGTTGCAGTTAGTGCCTGTTCCTGTTTGTGCTGCACCCTCGTGCACACTTCCCCCATTGTTGTTTGCTTCAGCATGGCTCTTGTCCGGGTCAGATGAGGCAGATGATGTAGATGGTGACTCCAAATGTTGACCCAGGATGTTGATTGCTATAAGCCCAACCTGCACAGGAAGGCATTGTATTCTGATAATGTAATTAAAATAAGATCATCAAATTACAAGCATATATCAGAAGTTATGAAAGGAATGTAAATATCAGAGGCGGCTCCTCAGGGTAGGCAGGGTAAGCTATGCCTACACTAATAGTTTAAAAAATATTTTTAAAAACTGCTTAATAATACTCATAACGAAATGTATGAGTCTAAAAGCTAAAATGAAAGCTTTCCACTTAGCAAAATAATACTTTGCCTTCATACATTCTCATTTGAGCTATGTGGTTGTATTATGGGGTAATGCACAGAAAAAAATCTGATGTGTTCCATTCACATGACTTTCTCTATATTTCTGTAACAAATTATTGTTAATAAGCTTATTCTTTTATTTATTTCATGCTAATCGAGAAAAATTAGCAGAAATAGTCTTATTTCTTGCTTTATTGTAAGTAGAAGCGAAATAAGGGAGTACCATAAGTTAAAGTGAAAGCCAAAAGCTGGTTGCTATGTGACTGAAGTTCCTTTGTTTGTATGGACATGAGTTAGCAAATTCTGTATGAGAAAAGTATAAGTTTTTCAAAGCTGAAACAAAAAACAAGGAATATCTCAAAAACGATCAACTCCACAAAAAAAATAAATATAACATAAGTTGTGTGTTCTAACGTGCTCTACGTTTTTTGTGTGTTAAGTTTTTGTCCATCTCTTACAGTTTAGTAGTTATGCAAAATTAATCCAGAATAAACTAGTCTCCAGAAAATTCAAGATATACACTTTATTTGACAGGTAAATATCTTTAATATACAATACTTTAATCAAAAACATTAGAGCCATTTTTTAGAAAATAAAAATGTTCGAAAAAAGTTCCATGTAAAGGGTAGTTATGAGTGGGGGGATTTTCTTGAAAATCTTTGGAAGATACCAAACCTAAATACCAAGTTTGGTTTTTAACAGACTTTTTGTTTTTGAGCTATGCTGCACACACACACACACACACACACACACACACACACACACACACACACACACACACACACACACACACACATTTTTCTAAAACTGCTTTTTTTGGATTCAGGAGTTCTCAAAACATGCATTTGTGGTGAAATCTCAGTATTGAATTTTTGGGTGCATTACAATACCTTCTCTATACACTATGTACATAACACGTATAGAGAAAGTAAAAACAATACTTGTAGAAATTCCTATAAAAAACTAAATATATTAACATTTATAGCACTGTATATATATGAATGCATTAAATACTCAATAAAAAATCATAGCAATCAAAGTAAAAACATGCACATACACAAACATGACACAAGGACAAAACAAAATTATTTCATAAACAGACTAAGAGGAACGTTAAGTAACAAAAGTATAGAAAGTGAAATTAAAGATTTGTACAATCATTTGCCTAAACAAATAAAACAGATAACTGAAGAAAAATGTAAACTTAAAGCAACTAAAAAGTATCTCTTAGAAAATGTATTTTTCTCTATAGAGGAATATAAATTTTATTATTTATACTATATGTTTATTCCTATAATCTGTCTAACAATCCTTGTAAATTGTGTATTACAAATGGAGATAATAAAGAAATATCTACATGTAATATTACATGCCATATAGTTAGAAGTATAGTGCAATCCATATAAACCTGAATCATTTTAATAGACCATAATTTCTCTCTGACAGCTCGTAGAAATGTGAAATTTGTTTAATGACCTCAGAGGCTCAGGGAGAATTGACAACAATCATGGCAACAATCGATCAGTGCCATCTGTTGACTATATTGATGATTTGAATGGAAATTATGAGCATTTTCATGGCATTGAAGACAGTCTTTAGTGTGCAGCCATAATAGCAACATGCAGTAGTCACTTCGAGAGCGTGTTTTCATTGTGAAAACATATTAGAAGTGAAATTCCTTGGTAACAACATAATGGGAATTTCAAAGAGGAATTTTAATGTATGGAATGTTCAGACAAAGGCAACAATTTTATCACTAGCAAGAAAGCTGAAGACAACTGGCATACTCGTTAGTGAGAGTGGAAAACATAGACCACCACTGAGTGCAGAGACTATTACTAATGTTGGAAAAAGGCTAGTGAACTCTCAAAACAAATTGTTGCATCAATTGAGCCAGGAATCGGGCTATTCATATAGCACATGTCACGAGCAGCAACTTCTACAATTCCATGAAAATGCTCTAATTTCCATTGAAATCATCATTATAGTCAACAGATGGTATTGATCAATTGATGCCATGATTGTTGTCAATTTTCCCTGACCTACTGAGATCATTAAAACAAATTTCACATTTCTATGAGCTTTCAGAGAGAAATTATGGTCTATTAAAATGGTTCAGGTTTATATGTATTTAAATGATAGGGTTCTTGAAAATTCCGCAGGTCTGCTTTCTTCTGGAAGGAGATGGTGAACTTTTAATGAGAATACTTTAGATGTTGCTTGTCTGAAGGGCAGGCAAATCTTGAGCTAGCCTGCTTTCTAATATTAGGATAAATTCTGTTACAAATGCTGGAGTGGCGCATACATTGTACATCAAGACTGGCAGACAGTAAATGTTTCTGCCCTGCTGATTGTTGAGGGCTCCATTTATTGCTGCACTAGTAATGTTGTGTTTTGAAGAAACACTGAAATTCCTTTTGTAAGTACAGAAATGTAGGTCCTAATGCTTATTGCATTACATAGTGAAATAATATTCCAACTCCTTTAAAAAATGTTTTCCTGCCAAGGTGCCAGTTTCATTACAAGATTATTATGCCATGTATTTTGACTTTTCAAGGTTGAGAAAAGAGCTCGAGTTTGTCTACTCCAATGACCAGTTTTTGTCTTGAAATGTAACTGAAGTTATAAAACTGTTTGTGGAAAGTGATATTCAGAGAGTGTTGCCAGAAGCTTACAGACTATTTACCTTGGCTGCAACAATTCCTTCAGCTTCTCTTGCTTGAACAGAGTAAGTCTTACGAAACGAGCTCTGTGGGATAGAACAGGGCTAAACCTTTAGTGATGGCGTCTATTGATCGCAAACTTCTTCATTTGCTGGAAAAACAATGCTGATATGCCAGCATGAAGGATCAACACTTGAGTAAAGGTACCTAAACAAAATGTTTCTGCTAGATCTGGAATTTGCATACTGCAGATATTTGCCTACCCTGAAAATGTCACTGTGAGCCGCCACTGGTAAATATTTAAATTGGTATGATCTCAGTAAGTTGTTCACAAGCAAGCATGACCTACCTGGTTGTATGTGTTGAGTGTATTGGGATGGTTTTCATGAAGTCTCAGTTTAAGATATCTGGCAACACAGGAAGGAACTGTGACTGATTTAAGTTCTCTTGATGAAAACCTGGTGTTTTTGTTGTCGGACAATGTAATGAATCCTAAATACTCAAATTGGACAGTGCTGAGGGAGTTCTGGTCTTCTGCGTCCTCCGGTTGGTTTCCAGCCCACAACTCCAGTTTCTCAGCTGTAAATATTGCACTAATATGAAAAACTGGTTTTGGAAATATATTTTACATTCTGTATTGTAAATTGTCTTATATTTACTATGCCATTTATTTAAATAACTTTAATGACACCAGGTTTGGCATATTTTAAAAATAAATTAAGGCTTCGTTTGGAAAATTAAATAGGGCTTTTTATAAGTTTAGAAATTGGCTGTCCCCATCCTCCAATGTTGGCTGGTTGCCAGGATGAGGGCCACTCCTAACAGAAGCATTGGACCTGGGGGCCTCAGTCTGCCTTTCCAACTGTGGAAACTGTGAGAACCCTGTCATTGCTATGCCATTGCTCCTGGTTCGTGCTCCTTTGTGGGGCATAGATACAATAACTTCAAGTTTGGTGTCAAGTCCCTTCCGACCATATCCTATCCTTAGCTACATATAATTTCTTCAGTGCTGTGGCAGTATGCAAAATTTTGTATTTGAAATGTGTAATCCACCTTTCTTACATTAGTACTTGTATTTCAGATATGAACACATACATATTTTCATAGATCTGGTGATAGTAATTGGTAATCATAATATAAATAATGGACAAAAATAATAATGACAATATATTGTTAGTATAATGAAACAGCAAGTCCCTTAACTTGGTTAATACTGTTGTATTATCATCATATTGTCAATAATATGTGAATGAATTTCACATTTATAGTGTGAATATGAACAGGTATCTTGGTAATTAATTGATATTGAACATAATTCAAAGAAATGTTCTTCTCCTTGGTAATTGTCGCACTCACTTGCAGGAGTTGCGTGATGATATTACAAATTGAGTTTGTTGATTGTAGAACTTTTCTGTAAACTAAACACTTATTCCACAACTTTCTATAAATAGAAATAAATATTCCTCTTAGGCAGACAATAACATAGGAGCTGATTGCTTTCTGTTCCCAACATTATAAAAACATGATGTACTATATAAGGAAGAGGGACAATCCCTGCTGTGATATGTTTATGTACTGCCTGCTTGCTTGCTGCAGCACAAACTCAAGCAAATTGGTGACATCTGAGCTAAATTAAATTGAATTTTATTTATGGAAGCTCTTTAATTGTTGTAATTCTTAGCATCGTATTCTATATTGAGCATGACAGATCATTTAATTTTGCTCATAGGCCTCTTTATCAAGCTTAAAGTTCTTTTAGGTGCTGTAAATTTACGACATGGCACCAACAGCTTTACTTCCCTTCCAAAGGCAGGCATGCTAAGGATTTTTATGCCCCCAAAAAATCTATAACCCTCCACCAGGTTTGAACCTATGGCCTTGGAAACTAGATACTAGCATGTTACCCCTAGATCATGGAGGACAACACACCTGGGCTATAGTATGTAATTCTATATACTGAACCAAGAGCATATGCAGGATTTCTGTAAGGGAGGGCTACCAGGTGGTTTGGGGGTTCCTCCCAAAAAAAATTTAAAAATTTAACTTTGATGGCTTAGGCTTTTGGGTACAAAACATTTGGAGGAACAGATTCTAAAAAGTGCAAAATAATGGTACTCTATCTGTTACTAATAATATTTATTACATTTTGAACAATTAAACGAAAAACAATACAGTAGGGAATATATATCAAAATAGCTGTGAACTAAACAATGTGCAAGTAAAAATAGTATTTTTATTAACATTTTAAAACACTGCTTGACTTTGCAAGAGAGGCAGAGAGCACCCATGTAAAGAGTGACAAATAAATCTTCTTTTCTCCAAAAAATCTTATTTATATTGTAAAGTTGATATATCTATGTTTTTGCCCACCAGATCTCTTGAGGGAACAATGGTGATGGTAGAGACATAACCACAACTTATGTAGGTTCTTTCACTGAAGTCGAAGATGTTCCATTGTGAAGTTCTGCTTGTAGAGAAAAATAATTTAATCTCTGCTTTTTAATTATGAAGTATCAATTTTGTAAAACAAGGGCCATATAAGAAAGCAAATGTGACTGTGCAATCAGAATCATAAAATAGTTTTAACTGCTGCTAATGCATATACATCTCACTCCTCACCAGCCCCTCTCGACTCAGCAGACCTTTGTAAGCCAAACAAAGTTAGACATATCAGGTTAGGCAAGCGGATTACAGTATTTATTTTTTATTTGCCAAATCAAATTTACTTAAGATTATATTTATTTTACTAATATTGTGTCCAGTTCTGAAACCTTTATTTGAGACTTGTGTTGTAGCCTGTATTCTTTTATTAATGCTTTGCTGCAGAAGAGGGGGACATGCACCTCCCTCTGAATCAGCCCTTTTACTGAACCAAGAAAATTAATACATTTTCTTTTTCAAACTTGATTGAATTTTCATGTTTCCAAGAATGTGCTCCATTAAACATATCATTATAATCAGTAAACAATTTTTAAAAAATATTGCTAAGAATATAATAATTATCCTGATTGTGCAAATAAATATGCAAACATTCGGAATAACATCATACTTCTCCAGCAACCTCTATGTCCACATTTATGAAATGAAGCAAATTGTGCCACAAACTTGTTTTTATTTTTAAGTAGCATTTGTCCAAAATCCCCACCTAACTGCTTCAAAATGTGTAGCATAGTTAAATATACATAAAACATAAAGCAAGAGAGATTCATTTCCAAAAAAGGTGTGCTCTTCACTTAGCAAGGTTTGTAATTGGATGACCCACTTGCAAATGGAAAGCTTTATGTATATTTATGCTTGACCAGTAATTATACATCTGTCGGCTGCACTTTTATGGACCTTATTAAAGTGCACCTTTTCATTAAAGTGCAAATTTCCAACAATCAGAAGATCCACATGTAACAATCAATAAGTTTGCATCTGCACACATCTCATAACACTAACAGGCACCAACTGATGAATATGCAACTATCAATATTCTCTCATATTCAATCCAAGAATAACTAAGGCAAGTTTACAAAAAGTAAATAAATATATCAGACACAAGTGACAGTGAGATGCAAATTACACAGCCAGAACTTTCTGCAAAGGCATACAATGTGACTAATAACTTATTGTCTCAAAAGTAGAGAAAAATGTACAAAAAAATCTGTGTACAATTCATGGATTGGAGAAAATCAAAATCCATAACCTCATTTTCAGAAAATATATTTTGGTGTACTCGAAGAATTGTTGCCAAAATGTATCCTTGTAGACTCACTATTCTTTTTGAAATCAGAGGTGCTCCAATATTAAGCACCAGAATGAAATATCTAAGTTATAATTGAAAAGCATACAAAATGTAAATTAGAGAGGTATAAGGGGGAAAACTCCAAAATTTTTTCACCTGATGAATAGAAGACATTTCTAAATGAAGCACCTGATACTAAATGCCTCATAATATATTAATTAAGTATATTTCCATATTTCTAAATACTTTCTTACAATTTGCATAAATTTAGTAATCATTGCCTGTGCATATACCATAAACCTGCTAACTGTGTCACTGTGTAAGATAAGGTCAATGCACTTATTGACTCAGGCATGTGTAGAATATTAAAAATACTTTATAAATAGCATGTTTTATGAAACTTAACTACAATGCAATTAAGATGCTCAAATGAAAACTGTGAAAGGAGTGGGGCAAATTTTGCCAATAATAAACTAGTTTATAGTTTCATAAAAGCAGAAATAGCTACTGACTTATGAGATATTGGTGTGCTAGTATTTGAATCTTCTGAACTGTAGCAGGATTGTTGAGCTGCAGGACAATCTCTTGAGGATAGGTGCAATTGCGAGCAGATTGCCATCCCACCACAGTGGGGCCATGGACATTCAGCTCACTGGCTCGATAGCATTCATCCTCTCCTGGAAGCATAATAAAGCATATATTTTAATGAGCTCTACATTTTTTCTGAGGCAAGTTTTGCCTCTCTCATATAGTTTCCAAATTATAAAAAATTTAGTGAGGAGGAGGAGGTTTTCACAGACTGTTCATAAAAATAATTTAAAATATGTATTTGCTTTGTCTGGACCATATGGTCAAACGAGGGTCACGTTCATAGGAGAGAGGGCAATGTGACATAATGTACTTCCCCTTCTATGTAGCAGTAGTGTAATGCAATTCTTGGGTTTGAAAAACAACAAATTACTAGTTATTAAAAGAGGTTAGCAAAATAAAATGCTTGATTCATTATTATTTATATAATAATGTTTTTTTTCAAAATATTCCATATATCTTATCAAATTGAGTAAGTAGGCAAAACATTATTTATAAACTTGCAGGAAACATGAACAAACAATATTCATACAGTGTGTCTGCCTCACATTCAACAGGTTGCAAATTCGAATCTTGCTTAGGGTGAGTTACCTGGATAAGTTTTTTTTGGGGTTTTCCCTTATCCCGAGAACTGCATGTCAGTTCTTTTAAGCTCCATGGACCCCAAGGTCATTTGAGCATCATTTCACCTACTTCATTTCTCACCCAATAAGACCAACTAGATTAAAGGATATTAAACTAATAATAATAATAATAATAATAATAATAATAATAATAATAAAAAAAGAAAACTTAAAATATTAAAATAGATACTATGTTTTTTCAATTGACATTGTTGACTTATTAATTGTAGCCAAGGGAACTATCCCATTCTTTTTGTACCATTTTGTGAAAAATGTAAATTAAACAATTTGTTTGCTAAAGGAGTGGCTCTCAGTGTTATTAAAGTGTCACTAGCTATATTGTAATATCATTTGTATAGTATGTAAATTTATTTATTCTTATTTATTTACAAATTTGGGTATTTTAGTTAAGGCCAATTTCCGTATAGACCATGCCTTGCAGTCGTAATTGCCAAACTTGTGTGAATGGCTTGCTTTATAAATCATAGCTGATTGTTAGCATCCATTGTTGCATCTTCATTAGTGGACACATGTGCCGGTGGCAAGTTCTTTTGACATAAAAGCTGTATGAGTGGACACATGTGCTGTTGGAAAGCTCTTTGATGTCTACACTGGACATTGTTACACCTGAGTGAGTTTGTGACACCTGCGGTGATTTGCACATGCAACTACTTCTAGAACTTTCCTACCATGTGATTGAGAGTATAAAAAGGGGAACAAAGTCCTGTCCAGAGTTCAGATTCAATGAAAAATTTGTTGTAAACAATAGTAGTCGACACTGCAGTGAACATCAAAAGGAAACTATGTGGCAGAATTGTTAAGAAAGCATTGAAGAAAGACAGTTATTTGTGAGCAGATTCTGACTGTAATTACTTTGTGGAAGAAGTAGAGTTTTTTATTGGAGTAAAAAGAAAGTTTTTGTTACAAAAGAAAAATCTGATGTATTCCATTCACATGACTTTCTCCACATCTCTGTAACAAATTATTATTAATAAGCTCATTCTTCTATCCACTTCATATTAATCTAGAAAAATACTAGCAGAAACAGTCTTATTACACAGCAAAAGGGCAATACACTAGGCTAAACCGACAGTCAAATGATTTAAAATCTGGTTGCTATGGGATGGAAATCTGTTTCTTTGCGTGACCAGGAGTTTACAAGTTCCTGTGTGAGAAAAGTTTTAGATATCTTAAAACTGAAACCAATAATAAGGAATATCTTGAAAATGGTCAACTCCAGGAAAAGTGCAGTAAGTTTTAGTCTATCTCTTATGGTTTACTAGTTATGCAAAATTAAAAAAAAAATCATCCAGAGGTCTTTAGAAGCTATTTCCAGAAAATTTAAGATATAAATTTATTTGTCATGTAAATATCTTAAATATAAGAGATTTTAATCAAAATCCTTAGAGACATTTTTAAGAAAATCAATATTTTTTAAATGTTTTCCATGTAAAGAGTAATTGGGGGTGGCGGGATTTTCTTGAAAATCTTTGTGTTGCATCCATTAGAGATTCTGAACTTAAATAACAAGTTTGGTATTTAACAGACTTTTTGTTTTTGAGCTACACACACACACACACCCACACCCAGGCATGCACGCATGCACACACCCTTTTTCTAATAATGCTTTTTTTGGATCCAGGGGATTCCAAAACATGTATTTACAGTGAAATCTCAGTATCAAATTTTTAGTGCAATACAATACCTTCTCTACACACTATGTGTATAGTACATGTAGAGAAAGTGAATATATTGTAGAGTGTAATTACTTCCAAGTTGAGTTTTATATCATTGCAACCTTGTTAACAGTTATTTGTATTGTTTACAATTTCCTTTATGTATTTATCATTGTTTAGTACAGTTTGTTTACTGGAAAACATCTTGAAATTGTGCACAGCAGTGTTCTGCCACTGAGTGACATGCAGGGTCAAAAATGCCTGTGCCTGGATTAGATAATGTTAAAATTGTAATGCTTTAATTAAAACTATTGCAAATCATATTTTTTAAAATATAAAATAATGAAAACAGTTTCATATAAAGTAGAAAATGTTTGCTTTGCATCCTTGACAAACGTTGAACTTAAGTAAGGAAGTTTAATCTAATTTTTAATTTCTCTCGACATAGTGTATAGAGAAAGTATTGTATGCCACCCAAAAATTCTATACTGAGATTTCACCAGAAATATGTGTTTTGAGTCCAGAAAAAAAACATTTTTAGAAACAAGTCCGTGGAGACTATTAAATACCAAACTTGGTATTTAAGTATCTACCAAGGATGTGATACAAAGATTTTCAACTAAATCCCCCCACCCTAAACTACATTTCACATGGAAACATTTTTGAAAATTTTGTTTTTCTCAAAAATGACTAATGATTTTGATTAAAATATCCTGAATTTAAACTATTTGCATCAGAAATAAAATATATATCTTGTATTGTCTGGAAATAGTTTCTGAAGACCTGATTATTTGGAATGAATTTTGCTTAACTGGTAAACCATAAGTGACAATTAAAAACTTGCTTCATAAAAATGTAAATCTCATTAAAACTTCCAATTTATGCCATATACATTTTTACTTTCTCTACATGTACTATGCACATAGTGTAAAAAGAGGTATTGTATTGCAATTCGATACAGAGATTTCACCAGAAATACATATTTTGAGACTCCCTGAATAAAAAAAAAAGCATTTTTAGATAAATGTCCATACCTCTGTATGTGTGCATACATGTTCAGCATAGCTCAAAAACAAAAAGACTGTTAAATACCAAATTTGGTATGTAAGTTTGGTATCTTCCAAGGATGCAACGCAAAGATTTTCAAGAAAATCCCCCAGCCCCCAACCACCCTTTACATAGAACATTATTAGAAAATGTTGATTTTCTCAGAAATTGCTCTAATGATTTTGATTAAAATACCTTGAGTTTAAGATATTTTTATGAGAAACGAAATGAATTTTCTGGGGATACTCTCTGAAAACCTCTTCATTCTGGATGACTTTTATATAACTGGCTCACCGTAAGAGATACACAAAAGCTTGCTATACAAAAATTTTGTTCTTATTAAACACACAATTTATGCCATATACATTTTTGTTGGAGGGAAGGGGGTTTTGCAGAGTTAACCATTTTCGAAATATTACAGATTATTGGCTTCAATTTTAGTCACTTAAACTTTTCTCAAACAGCAAGACATCTTTCTTCTCGTTTTCTGTTTGTTTACTCCTGCAAGCAAAGAGATTGGAATTTTAATTATTTCACACAGCGACCGGCTTTTAAAGGACAAGACTGTCGCTTTAGCCTGTACGTTTTCTTATTTCCCTTCTACTTATAAGGAGCAAGTAATAAGACTAATTCTGCTTAAGTTCATCTTGATTAGCAAGATGTAGATAATAGACTAATCTTTTAAATAAAGGATTTGTTTGCTGAATAGCTAGAGGACATCGTGTGAATGGAACACATTAGATTATTTCTCTTCTACTTACAAGGAACCAAGTAACAAAGACAATTTCTGCTAATGTTTAGCTCCATTAGCTTGATGCAGATATAAGAATAAACTTTTTAACAATAATTTGTTACAGCGATGTAGAGAAAGTCATGTGATTGTATCATATCAGATATTTTGTTGCAGGTTTGACCATTTCCGAGATACTCATTATTGGTTTCAATTTTAAGCTACTTGTCCTCCCTTTTGATGAAATATATGTTTTGGGGTCCCCTGAGTCCGAAAAAAGCATTTTTAAAAAAAGGTCCATGTGTGTGTGTGTGTGTGTGTGTGTGTGTGTGTGTGTGTGTGTGTGTGTGTGTGTGTGTGTGTGTGTGTGTGTCTGTGGAAAGCATAGCCCCAAAACGAAAAGACTCTTAAATACCAAACCTGGTATTTAGGTTTAGTATCTTTCAAGGATGCAACACGAAGATTTTCAAAAAAAATCCCCCCACCACAAACTACCCTTTACATGGAAAAAATTTCAAACATTTTGATTTTCTTAAAAATGGCTCCAATGATTTTGATTAAAATCCCGTATATTAAAGCTATTTATGTCCAAAATAATATGTATATCTCGATTTTTTGGGAATAGCTTCTGAAGACCTCTTTATTCTGTATGAATTTTGCCGAATTTTGCTTGACTGCTAAACCGTAAGAGATAGAAAAAAAAAAACTAACTACACAAAAAATGTACATCACGACAAAACACACAATTTATGTCCTTTATGTTTTTCCGAGATAATCCTTGTTATTGGTTTCAATTGTGAAGTATTTAAACTTTTCTCAGACAGGAAGCATCCGTTTTTCTTTTGTTCTACTCCTGGCCAAGCAAAGAAGTGATTTGCAATGACAATCACATAACAACAGCTTTTAAAACATTTGGCTATCACTTTAGCATAGTGTATTCCCGTATTCCCTTCTGCTTATAAGGAACTAAGTAATAAGAACATTCTGCTAACATTTATCTCGATTAGCATTGTGTACAAAGAAGAATAATCTTTTGTAGGAGGTTTGTAGAGCAGCTAGAGAAAGTCATGTGAGTGACACATCAAATTTCCAATAAATCTTAAACCATATATTTCCAGTGAAGAATGTTGCTGAGAATGCAATGCTTTCTCTTTAAGTAATAGACAAGAGAATAAGAATAATTCATCTCCACAGCCAGAAAGTATCACTTGGTTCCCAAAATCATGGTTTCAAACTAATTGGAGGGTGACAAATCTTTTTTGTCATAAAAGTCCTTAATATGGCTCCCTTCAGAAGTGCAGTAAAACCAGTGGTCCCATAACATAGATTTGCAGCACATTTTTAGCCCGATACCGAGGTCTCTGAGCAAAATAAGCACTCTTTCATATCCCAGTATAGAATGGGACACTGAGAACCACAATAGTTAAAGTGTCCATAAATAAAATTTAATTTTTTTCATCATCAGAATCATCTAGTTTAAATTTAGTAGTTCCAACACCATTATGTCAAATTTTAATGATTAGAGAATTAAGATATAATAAAGAAGATATAAGACAATTAGAATGAATCACGTGACTTTTTCTCCCCATTCTTCCATAAACTACAATGTTGCAAAAATGTATTTTTCTGTCTACTTTATAATTGAGATAAGCTTACATTATGCATTTGTTGTAGATATTAAGATACATTAGGAATAAGTGATACATTTTAAAAAGTGGATTGCTTGTGATGACTGAAATTGCATGCTTTTTTGCATGATCGCAAAAAAAAAAAAAAAAAAAAAAAAAAAAAAATAGCAACTTACTACCTAAAAAAATCTGATGTGTTGCATTCAGATGACTCTCTACCTGTTCCGCAAAGAAATTGTGCTAAATGTTGCTGAATTTTGCATAACTGGTAAACCGTAAGAGATACATAAAAACTTACTACAAAATAAATGTATATGTCGCTAAAATACACCATTTATATTCATTTTTGTTGCAGAGTTAACCGTTTCCGCGATATTACTTATTATTGGTTTCAATTTTGAACTACGTATCTACCTATCTTCGCAAACGGAATTCCTTTCGTTTCATCCCTCTTTTGTTTTTCTGGAAATGCAAAGCTAACCGAACTTCAGTTGTTCTCATATCGATCGTCTTTTAAAAGATTTCACTATCGCTTTAGCCTGGTATGTTCCCTTATTTTCCTCTGCTTATAAAGAACTAAATAGTAAGACTAATTGTGTTAGTATTTATCTCGGATAGCATGATGTAGAGGGAAGAATAATCTTTTGTAGAAGTAGCTTGTTTGCAGAATTCGTAGAGAAAGCGATGTGAATGTAGCACATCAAAAACAATTTTTAGGTGTTATTTCATTTATTTGAACGTTAGCAATACCGCAAAAAGAACACACTTGTCGTAGTCCAAAATGATCACATCTCCTTTTCCAGTCTTGAAACTGGATTATGCTCTTGACTGTTATAGCTCTAATTTTGCCGCAAATGTTGAGTCATGCAGGATAACATCTTCGAGGAAGTGCTGGGCATGTCGCGGAGTGGAACAATAAATCAATCAATGGAACCTAAAATAAGTTACCACAGCATAATATTCAGAATTGCATCATACGTAATTCAGGTTGCGTGATGCGGTGAAAGTATGCGGCGTTATTCGGTTGTTCTATCTTTCTGAGAAACATCACTTTCTACGTTGCGCAGAATACCAAATATTTAAGTGGAAGTCTTATTTTTATTTGTCATTCTTATTCTGATGACTACCTAAATTTTTAATTTCAAACAATGCCCACGAATTTTGCTTATTGGGTGGAGGGAGCAGATTGTACAATAAAGTCGGTTAGGAATACAATATTCAGTGCAATTAAAAGAATCTGATGTGTTCCCTTCACACGATTTTCTCTACATCCGTGTAACAAAATCTTATGCTTCTATCCACTTCACCCCAATCGAGATAAACGTAAGCAGAAATGCTTTCTTGTAAGTAGAAGGGAAATAATGGAGTGCACTAGGCTAAAACGATAGTCAAATCTTTTAAAAGCTGTTGCTATGTGGATAAATTCGTTTCTTTGGATTGCCAGGAGTTGACAAAGTCCTGTATTTGAAAAGTTTTAAGTGTAATAAAACTGAAACCAATAACAAGGAATATCTAAAACAAAACAAAAAAATCTGACGTGTTCCATTCACATGACTTTCTCTACATCTCTGCAACAAATTATTATTAAAAAGCTTATGCTTCTATTTATTTCATACTAATCGAAATTTAGCAGAAATAGACTTTTTTTTGTGTAGTTTAACGTCCTTTAACCTGGTTGGTCATATCGGATGATGAATGAAATTGGTGAAATGATGCTCAAATAATCCCGGGGTCCACGGAGCTTAAAGTTACTCGATATTCGTCTCCTCAGGATAAGGGAAAACTGCGAAAAAACCTTATCCGGGTAACTCGCCCTAAGTGAGATTCGAACTCATGACCTTTCGAACGTGAGGCAGACACGCTACCACGACACTACCCAGGCGGGTTAGAAATAGTTTTATTACTTGCTTGCTTGTAAGTAGAAGCGAAATAAGGGAGTACCAGAGTTTAAAGTGATAGTCAATAGCTGGTTGCTATGTGACTGAAGTTCCTTTACTTGTATGGACACGAGTTGAATTGTATGAGAAAAGTTAAGTTTTTCGAAGCTGAAGAAGTTATGGTGTTCACAGACACACACACACACAAACACGCACGGACCTTTTTCTGAAAATACTTTTTTTGGATACAGGGGACCCTAAAACATATATTTCCGATGAAATCTCGGTATCGAATTTTTTCTCTATACACTATGTACATAGTACGTGTAGAGAAAGTAAAAATGGTCAACTCCACAGTAAAAATGTATGTGACATAAATTATATGTTTTAACAAGATCTGTGTAATTATTTTTTGTCTCTTACGGTATTGCTTATGCAAAAATCCATCCAGGATAAAGAGGTATTTAGAGGTTATTCCCACAAAGTTCAAGATATGCATTTTGTGTAAATATCTTTAATGTATGGTATTTTAATCAAAATCGTTAGATATAAATATAAGTATATTAAATGGCAAGTAAAATATGTGTCCTGACTTTCCTGAAATCTTCTTCATTCTGGATGACTTTTGCATAAATGTAAACTGTAAGAGATAGACAAAAGCTTACTATACATAAAACGTATATCTCGTTAAAACACACAATTTATATCACGTAAAGATTTTTTGTAGAGATGACCATTTCCGAGATATTTGCTATTATTGGTTTCAATTTTAAAGTACCTACTTAAACTTTTCCCAAACGAGAAGTCCTCGTCCGTTTCATATATGTTATTTTACTCCTGGCCATGGAAAGAAAACTGAATTTCAATGAGAATTTCATGGCGATTAAAACATTTTACAACGATTTAGCCTAGAGTATACCCTTATTTTCCTTATACTTATAAGGAACTAACTAATAAGATAATTTCTAATACTGTTTATCTTGATTAGCATGGTGTAGATAAAAGAACAATTTATAGTAAGATAGTTTGCAGAACAGATAGAAAAAGTCATGTGAATGAAACACATCAGGTGTTTTTACTTTCTCTATACGTACTATGTACATAGTGTATAGAGAAGGTATTGCACTCCACCCAAACATTCGATACCGAGATTTCACCGGAAAATGTATGTTTTAGGATCCCCAATATCCAAAAAAAGCATTTTCATAAAAAGGTCTGTGTGTGTGTGTGTCCGTGTGTCTGTGAACACGATAACTCAAAAACGAAAAGTCGGTAAAATACCAAACTTGGTATTTAAGTTTAATAACTTGCAGGGATGCGACACGAAGATTTTGAAAAAATTCCCCCACCCCCTACTACCCTTTGCATGGACCCTTTTTTGAAAATTATGATTTTCTCAAAAATGGCTCTAACGATTTTGATTAAAATTTCGTATATTAAAGATATTTACCTGACAAATAAAATGTATATCTTGAATTTTCTGGGAATAGCTTCTGAAGAGTAGTTTATTCTGGATGAATTTTACTAAATTTTGAATAACTGCTAAACCGTAAGAGATGGACAAAAACTTACTACACAAAAAATGTAGAGCACATTAAAACACACAATTTATGCTATATACATTTTTTTCGTGGAGTTCGTCGTTTTTGTGACATTCTTTATTTTTGGTTTCTGCTATGAAAAACGTATACTTTTCTCATACTGGAACTTGTCAACTCCTATCCATATAAACAAAGGAACTTCATTGACATAGCAACCAGCTTTTGACTATCACTTTAACCTATGGTAGTCCCTTATTTCGCTTCTACTTACAAGGAAGCAAGTAATAAGACTATTTCTGCTAATTGTTTCTGATTAGCATAAAGTAAATAGAAGTATAAGCTTTTTAAGAATAATTTGTTGCAGGGATATAGAGAAAGTCATGTGAACGGTACACGTCAGATTTTCCTTATATCTAACAAATGCCGGGGAATAGCGTAATAACCGACTGTAATACCGTCATACACTAAGACCAGGAGTTAAACACTACGAACAAAATTCATTCCTGCTCTTTTTTACTTTCTCTACACGTAAAACGAAAAGACCGTTAAATTGGTATTTAAGTTCAGTATCTTCTAAGGATGTGACACGAATATTTTCAAGAAAATACCCCCACCCCCAACTAACCTTTACAAGGAACTGTTTTCGAAAATTTAGTTTTGTCAAAAATGGCTCTAACGATTTTAATTAAAATGTGGTATATTAAAGATATATACCTGACAAAAAAAAAAAAAAAACAAAAAAAAAAAAACGCACATCTTGAATTTTCCGATAATAGCCTCTAGTATTTATATACTACTTTATTCTGGATGAATTTTGAGGAAAACCGTAAGAGATAGACAAAAACTTACTCAAAAGAAAAGGTAGATCACATTAAAATGTACAATTTATGTTATAAACATTTATTTTAGCGGGCCGTTTGTTAGATACCTCTTATTGGTTTCAGCTTTAAAACTTATATGATACGCCTGGGTAGCGTGTCTGCCTCACATTCAAAAGGTCGTAAGTTCGAATCTCGCTTAGGGTGAGTTACCCGGATAAGATTTTTTTCGGGGTTTTCCCTTATCCTAAGAAGAGCATCATTTCACCAATTACATTCATCGTGCAACCAGGTTAAAGAACGTTAAGCTACATTAAAACAAAAACTTATACTTTTCTCATATGGGAATTTGTCTGCTCCTGTCCATACATACAAAGGAACTTCAGTCACATAGCAACCATCTTTTGACGAATACGTTAGCCTGTGCTACTTCCTTATTCCCTCCTACTGTCATGCAAGCAAGTAATAACACTATTTGTGCTAATTTTTTTCGATTACCATGAAGTAAAATAAGCATAAGCTTTTTAACAATAATTTGTTACAGAGATGTAGAGAAAGTCATGTGAATGGAACACTGCATATGGCACCGCAGGCGATGACCCTGCTGATACACGGAATGAAGATGGAGCACCGGTGGAATGCGATAGCGGGCGAAACGGAGAACCCGTAGAAAACCCGCCCCTGCGCCGTTTGTACACCAGAAATCCCACATGCCTTTCCCTGGGATCGAATCCCGCCGTATTGGTGAGAGGCGAGTGGTCTAATTACTAGGCCACGACGCGTTCACGCACACACACACTCCTGGTTATCAACTCATCTGCCACCGAATGAAGATTTAAGTTTGTGGTTTCTTCTCGATGACAATGGATGACAGCAATAGCATTTAAGCGAATACAAGAAATTTCAAACCATGGCCACAAAAATAACAAAAGCTTGCTACATATTAGATGCGAAGAAAGCTACGAACTCGAAAAATGAATATATGTAACACGTTTTATATACACCGTAAGTGGATTTGTGATGACTTACAAACTGAATTCCATTTTTACTTTCTCTAACCCGAATGCACAATGTACATAATGGATAGAGAAGGTACTGTATTCCACCTAAAAATTCGATACCGAGATTTCACTGGAAATATATGTTTTGGAGCCCCCTGAATCAGAAAAGGGTCCGTGTATGTATCTGTAATTAGGTATTTAGGTTTAGTACCTTCCAAGGATACGACACGAAGATTTTCAAGAAAATCCTCCGACCACGAACAATCCTTTACTTGGAAAAATTTTCAAAAATGTTGATTTTCTCAAAAATAGCTCTAACGACTTTGATTAAAATCCCGTATGTTAAAGACATTTACATCCCAAATAAGATGTATATCTTGAATTTTATGGGAATAGCCTCTGAAGGCCTCTTTATTCTGAATGTATTTTCCAAATTTTGCTTAACTGCTACACTGCAAGAGATAGATAAAAACTTAATGTACAAAAATGTAGATCTCGTCAAAACATACAATTTATGTCCTTTACATTTTTTGTGGATGTAACCGTTCCCGAGATATTCCGTGTTATTGGTTTCAGTTGTAAAGTACTTACACTTTCCTCAGATAGAAAGTGTCCGTTTTTCTTTTGTTCTACTCCTGGCCAAGTAAAGAAGCGATTTGCAATGACAATCGTATAATGATAACTTTAAAATATTTGACTATCGCTTTAGCATAGCGCATTCCTTTAGTGCCCTTCTACTTAAAAGGAACTAAGTAATAAGAACATTCTACTAATGTTTATCTCGATTAGCATTGTACGAAAAGAAGAATAATCTTCGTAAGAAGTTTATTTGTAGAGCAGCTAGAGAAAGTCACGTGGTGTAACTAATCAGGTTTTTCATCATACATTACAGATATTAAAGATACAAATTATTGTTCAATACCGAAATAGAATGTAACTACGGGAGTGTCAACACAAGATGTGTCAGTATTTGTGCGCTCCGATTCTGATCCAGGCTGATATTCCGTAACATTGTTTGGTTTCCAGACGGAACTCTCTCTCCATTTAAAATTAAGACAATCCTTGCAGCTCCTTTCTGTTTTATGTTTGCTTAATCGGAATCTATCTTGCTATTTATGGGAACCGGGCCCCTTCAGTGGAATTATTGAGTGACTAATATCTCTGGCTTTACAACCTACGTAGGGGCGGGGGAGAAATTTCCTTGTGCCAAGTCGATGCCTATGCTTTGAAACAATTTTCGGAATAACCCATCTTGTTCTTAGGGAACTTACCTACATCAGCAGCAACGCTGCTTGCAAGAGCGTATTCAATGTTTTCTTTTTTCTCCTATAAACTTTTGGATTTCAAGTTTTAAAATCATTATGGTGGTGGGGACGGTGATATCAATGATGTGTTTGTGAGCTGAAGAGATGTTCTGTTTTTTTCTTTCATTTTTTGCAAATGTTAAGCTAAGGTGTAGAATTATTATATCTGTGCATGTGAATTGTTAATCACGTCCTTAGAGGCAAATCTAATGACAGATATTGTATATTAAGATTCTTCTGGCTAAACTGGGTGTTTGAACACCTATTTTACTCTGTCAAATTATTTCGTGCTAATTTCAAAAATAGCTAATTCCTAGTAGGTAATTAATAATTTAATTAATAAAATATCTGCAATAAATTTAAGTGTAGAACAAACAAATAAAGCGTATGGCCTAAAATATGGAGAGAAATAAGAGAATCCCACGAGGCGTATATATGCAGTGTTGGTGATGGATAATCCTTGGATGAATGATAACAAAACGTACTTATAAGTGCATCTATATTATTAATTGTTCATAATATGTGTTTGCATTACAATACTTTCTCTAACTATTATAATTTGTCTTAATTCTCAGCAAATTATTCACAACAGCTATTTCTGGTTATCATGATAAATATTTCCCGAAATGGTTTTAATGTGGGTTTTGTTGTAGTTACGTTGAAGCATATCAGTCAACTGTTTAAAAAGAAGCTCGGTGGATTGGATGTTTTGAATACTCTTTGCCTGGCGCTATGAGAAACAAAAGAACGGACACATTTCAAAGTGTTTAGTTCGAAAATTCTGGGGAATTCGGGCCAACAATTGAGAAATATCATCGCAAACAGGAGCAGCTGACAAACTGTAGATATGTTTTAGAGTTCTTAATTTTTCTGGCGCATGTTTCTGTTTATATCTTATGGTTTGATACTTATACAAAACTTAATTTAGAATGTGGACGATGTCAAAAGTTATTCGCATAAAATTCAATATATACATTTTATTCCTCGAGTGACTATGTTGAACTTTTGATATACTATAAAAATCTTCGAGTACATTTTGAAAGAATACAAAATAACAACTGTGCCTCCAAATAAAGGATAGTTTGGGGCAAATAGTATTGTGTCTATGGTTTGGGGTATGGGGTTTTCTTGTCACATCTTTGGAAGTGGCAGCCAGACTTGCTTATTTTGAGGTGGTGGTTTAGAGCTCTCTAAACGTGTATTTCCTGGAAATCTTAAATGTAACACTTCTCTGCCTAAATAGGTAAGTGAAGAAATAGAACTTCTTCCATATTAGTTCCTAGGTTGAGTTACTTTACTCTCTAGCTCCATATGTATAACGTACACAAGGATAGAGAAGTATTGTATTCCACCCAAAAATTCCATGTCGAGATTTCACCGGAAATACATGTTTTAGGATCCCTGAATCCAAAAAAAAAAAAAAAAAAATTTTTAGAAACAGGTCCGCGCGAGTGGGTGTGTGTGTGTGTGTGTGTGTGTGTGTGCGCGCGCGCGCGCGTGCGTGTGTGGACAGCATAGCTCAAAAACGAAAAGACTATTAAATACCAAACTTGGTATCTTCAAAGGATACGACACGAAGCTTTTCAAGAAAATTCCCCCACTCCTATCTACCCTTTACATGAAACATTTTTCAAATTTTTTTTTTTTTTTTTTTTAAAAATGGCTATGACGATTTTGAATAAAATACCACTTAATAAAGTCATTTCTATCACAAATAAAATGTATGTCTTGAATTTTCTGGGAATAGCTTCTAAAGACCTGTTTATTGTGGATGAATTTTGCTTGATTTGGCATAACTAGTAAACATAAGAGATAGTCAAAATCTTACTATACAAAAAATGTAGATCTTGTTAAAATATACAAGTTATGTCATATGCATTTTTTTCGTGAAGCTTGCCGTTTTCGAGGTATTCCTTGTTGTTGGTTTCAATTGTGAAGTACTTACACTTTTCTCAGCCGGAAGTGTCCGTTTTTCTTTTGTTCTACTCCTGGCTAAGCAAAGAAGCGCTTTGCAATGACAATCGCATGAGGACAGCTTTTAAAACATTTGACTATCAATTTAGCCTATTGCATTCCCTTAGTTCCAGTCTACTTATGTGGAACTAAGTAATAAAATTCTGCTAATGTTGATCTCGATTAGCATGGTGTTGAAAGAAAATTGTCTTTTGTAAGAAGTTTGTAGAATAGCTAGAGAAAGTCATGTGAGTGTAACACATCAGCTTTTTTAATCTCTTGCTCTTAAGACTCCATCGGAAGTAACATAGAAGAATTTTTCTCATAATAGCCCCGAGAAAAATACTACAACGTGTAACCCTAACCTCTTTAGATTACCTGAAACTAGAGCATAGAAACCTTTTTGGAAGCGTTTCTTTACGAAAAGTTACCATAGCATGTTATCTATGATGGCACTAAAATTGAATTTTCAAGAAACAAAGATTTATATATTACCATGGTTACGAAACGAACTAATGCAGTAAGCTGAACTGTAAGTGGAAGTTAACAAAATGGATTGTTATGAATTTTTCAACTAAACCTGCAACACGAAAAATAATAAGGGACGTTTGCATCGTGAAAAGCAACCGCCAACAATTAACGCATTTCATGTATAAGAAATTCATGTTTCTGGAATGCACAGGATGGGCAGAAAGTAACTCCTGTTATTGAAGAAGTAATAATTGTGAATTTCAGTTTAATGTAATACACGTATTTAGGTCAAATTTTGTATTTCGCAAGAAATACTGGAAGAGAAACTTGAAGGTATATTTCACAGCTCAGTTGTTTTCTGAAGATGTAGTCCCATGGCAAGACTGTCTTTTGTTAAAAGGACTGCTTTACATTCTTTCTAATCTTTTGTGTTTGACTCCTGCGCTACATGCTATAAAGACTTACGTACATTTTCCTAGTGAAATCCCTATATATTTAGAACCAGGGTATTCTGTGTTGTAATTCTGCATCACGTGATCTGTAACAATGGTGTCACATGATATCTCACGTGATCTTCCCAATCACTAAGTTAAAATAACCCAATATGGTGCAATATTTAAAGAAAATCTGACGTGTTCCATTCACAGGACTTTCTCTACATCTCTGCACCAAATTATTGTTAAAAAGCTAATGCTTCTATTTACTTCATGCTAATCGAGAAAAAATTAACAGAAACAGACTTATTACTTGCTTCATGTAAGCACAAGAGATATAAGGGAGTACCATAGGTTAAAGTGATAGTCAAAAGCTGATTGCATTGTGACTGAAGTTCCTTTGTTTGTATGGACAGAAGTTGACACATTCCTGTATGAGAAAAGTATAAGTTTTTGAAAGCTGAAACCAAAAACAGGGAATATCTAAAAAAAACAATCAACTCAACGAAAAAAATGTATATAATATAAATTGTGTGTTTTAACGTGCTCTACATTTTTTGTGCGGTAAGTTTTTGTCCATCTCTTTACTGTTTAGCAGTTATGCAAAATTCCGTAAAATGCATCCAGAATAGTCTTCAGAGGCTATTCCCAGAAAATTCAAGATATATATTTTATTTGGCATGTAAATATCTTAAATATAAGAGATTTTAATCAAAATCCTTAGATCCATTTTCTTGAAAATCAACATTTTCGAAAAAAGTTCCTTGTAAAGCGTAGTTGGGGGTGGGGGAATTTTCTTGAAAATCTTCGTGTCACATCCTTTGTTGTTTTTTTTTGTTTTTTTTTTTTTTTGTTTTTTTTTTTGGTAGTGTTTAACGCCCGCTATAACTACTTATTGCACCGCAGATGGGTCGCATCCTTGGAAGATATCAAACTTAAATACCAAATTTGGTATTTAACGGTTTTTTCGTTTTTGAGCTATGCTGTCCACAGACACACACAAAGGGGATCGAAAACATGTATTTCCGGTGAAATCTCGGTATGGAATTTTTGGGTGCATTACAACACTTTCTCTATACACTATGCACATAGTACGTTCAGAGAAAGTAAAAAACCGTATATAAGCTGTAGAAAGCTTGCTAACGCCACCTGTGATTCTGATTTCATGCTACGCTCGTCGTTTCTCGAAAGTGCACGTTAATGTAACAAAGGAATCGAGTATTAATTTAACTCACTTGTGAATTTATCTTTGTGCTCACAAGTCCACGTTAAATATGTTCAATAACAAGTGCTGTCAGAGTGAAATTCAGGGAACAGGTATATTTTTACTTTCTCTACACGTACTATGTACACAGTGTATAGAGAAGGTATTGTAATGCACCCAACAATTCCATACCGAGATTTCACTGGAAATACATGTTTTGGGTCCCCCTGAATAAAAAAAAAAAAAAAAAAAAAAAAAAGCATTTTTAGAAAAATTTCCGTGTGTGTGTGTGTGTCTGTGGGCAGCATAGCTCAAAAACGAAATCACCGTTAAATACCAAATTTGGTATTTAAGTTTGATATCTTCCAAGAATGCGACACCAAGATTTTTAAGAACATCTCCCCACTCCAAACTACCCTCTACATAGAACTTTTATCGAAAATTTTGATTTTCTCAAAAATGGCTCTAACGATTTTGATTAAAATATCGTATATTTAAGATATTTACCTGACAACTAAAATGTATATCTTGAATTTTCTGGTAATAGCCCCTGAAGACTAATTTATTCTGGATGAATTTTATGGAATTTTCCATAACTGCTAAACCGTAAGAGATGGACAAAACTACAACACAAAATATATAGAGCACATTAACACACACAATTTATGTCATATAGATTTTTGCGAGGAGTTGCTCGTTTTTGAGATATCCCTTGTTTTTGGTTTCAACTTTGAAAAACATACTTTTCTCATACGGGAATGTCAACTCCGGTCTATACAAAGGAACTTCAGTCACAAGCAACCAGCTTTTGACTATCATTTTAACCTATAGCACTCCCTTATTTCGCTTCTACTTACAAGGAAGCAAGTAATAAGACCATTTCTGCTATTTTTTTTCTCGATTAACATGAAGAAAATAGAGGCATAAACTTTTTAACAATAATTTGTTTCAGAGATATAGAGAAAGTCGTGTGAATGGAACACATCAGATTTTTGATTGAATGAAATCCAAAAAGGTGTCTTTTTAATTCTGATCTAAACTTGTTTTTGTTCATTTGCAATTCTTTTATAGAAGAGGGAAGTGAATTATGCAAAACTATTCCTTTACAGTAAACCCCTTTTTGGAAAAACTGCAAATTATTTGTTGGTCTATGTAAGTCCTGCCCATGTCTGGTCTCTTTGTTATGAATATCTGTATTTTTTGTAAACTTAACTGGTTATTTATTACAAATGACAATATGGCTAGAATATACACATAGGCTAATGGTAAAATTTGAAACATTTTGAAAAGTGGTTTGCAGTGAGTTGATCGTCTTTCCCCTGCCATTATTCATATTACCTTTTTATGTAAATTTAGCATTTACTGAATTTCCCAAAAATATTATTCCATAGGTCATCAATGAACAAAAATACGCATAATAATATGTTTTTAGTATGCTCTTATTTATAAGCTGTATTAAAGATCTGATTGCAAAACATGCAGAGCTCAGTTTGGGTAACATATAGTCACTGTGGTGTTTCCAATTCATGTTACGATCAATAACTAGACAAACAACGAACCCTCGCATTATAAAATGCTTATAACTTTTCTATATAAACTATTTTTATGTAACTCAATATAAGGTTTCTTTACAGTGGTAGAAGTTGATCTGTAATGCTACATCGCATCAGAAATCAGGATCGAGCTCAGGTAACCGCCCGTTATGTCTGGTGTTCTGTTGTGGAGGTGCGGAGATGGTGTAGGACAGTAGGACCTTGCGGGTCAAAAAAAAATCTAGAATTTTGTCATTACAAACTGATAAACATAGGATTTGTGTTGGATACTTATATAAATGGTCGTCCATCGACACCCAGACAGAGAATAAAGTTCAAATTGTGCACCAAAAGCCCCAAAAGGTCAACACGACAAGCCGCTCGTGAAAGTGGTCTTTACACGTTACACGAAATGTTCTGAAATAGAATTGAAATTTCGTGCCTGGAAGCCACACTATTGTCAAGGGTTATCGTGGGAAGATTGTGACGGTCGGATGGACTATGGTGAGATCTGCTGGTTGGTATGGAAACTGGGCCGATTTGTTCAGGAACATCATTTGGAATGACGAAGCCGTTTTTCAGGTCGGAGGGTTTGTTAATCGCCACAACTATTGGGTTCAGCAGAATCCAGGGTTTACGGTTGAAAAGTTACAAAGCCATCCTGTGGTGTGGTATAACATTCAATCAAGTACGGTGCCCACCTCACTTTGCAATGAAACTTCCGTTAATGACCAGTTACCAGGAGAAATTGGAAATGGCGTGTTATTTATGGATTTCTTTAACTGCTGTGATTCTCAGCGTCCCATTCTATATTGAGCGTGAAAGACCGCTTAATTTTGTTCAGAGGCCTCTCTATCAGGCTTGAGGTTCTTTTACGTGCCGTAAATCTACACCCATAGTCCTCCGCCGGGTTTGAACCCGCGAAGTCAGCATGGTAACCATCACACCACGGAGGGCGACATTTACGAGGACGTTGGTTAGGTTGCCATGGTCTGCGTGAGACTTCTTCCTATGCATTTACGCTTGTTTTAAGCGTAACTATACAGATAGGGTTGTTCTCTAGGACTAATTTCATGCTATACTAACCTTCAACCATATACGGCAAGTAGTGAAGACTGTTTTATATTGTAAAAATCTGATGTGTTCCATTCACATGACTTTCTCTATATCTCTGCTACAAATTGTTGTTAAAAAGCTTATGCTAATATTTACTTCATCCAATCGAGAAAAAATTAGCAGAAATAGTCTTATTACTTGCTTCCTTGTAAGTAGAAGCGAAATAAGGGAGAACCATAGGTTAAAGTGATAGTCAAAAGCTGGTTGCTATGTCACTGAAGTTCCTTTGTTTGTATGGACAGGGATTGTTATATTACTGAATGTGAAAAGTATGTTTTTGAAAGCTGAAACCAAAAACAAGGTATATCTCAAAAAACAATCAATTCCACGAAAAAATGTATATGACTTAAATTGTGTGTTTTAAAGTGCTCTGCATTTGTTGTGTGGTAAGTTTTTGTCCGTCTCTTACGGTTTAGCAGTTATGCAAAATTCCGTAAAATTGACCCAGAATAAAGTAGTCTTCAGAAGCTATTCCCAGAAAATTCAAAATATACATTTTATTTTTCAGATAAATATCTTTAATATACGAAATTTTAATCAAAATCGTTTGAGCCATTTTTGAGAAAATCAAAATTTTCGAAAAAAGTTCCATGTAAAGGGTAGTTTGGGGTGGGGGGATTTTTCTCAAAATCTTCGTGTCGCATCCCTGGAAGATAAGAAACTTAAATACCAAGTTTCGTATTTTAGCGACTTTTCGTTTTTGAGTTATCGTGTTCACAGACACACGGACACACACACACACACACACACACACACACACACACACACTCGCGCGCGCACGCGCGCTTTTTTCTGAAAATACTTTTTTTTTTATACAGGGGACCCTAAAACATATATTTCCGGTGAAATCTCGGTATCGAATTTTTTGGTGGAGTGCAATACCTTCTCTATACACTATGTACATAGCACACAGAGAGAAAGTAAAATATATATACAAATTTTCCCTAAAATTGCAGTGATATTTTTAAATAAATAAAAAACAAAACCGACATAATTACATCAAATGTAACCCATAAGCTTTCAAGTATCACACCGATTATTTTACTTTGGCTCTCCCCGTCACTGGGATTTGAACTTGCGACATTTGGCCTTGGCCAGTCCATTACCTATCACCTAACACTTATGGCCATTTGAACTGCTTTTTTGGTAGTGCCTTTGGCAGCATTATGAAAACTGGTTTAGATGAATTTAAACTTGTAATTGAGAAGAAAAATATGAATAAAGGATCTACATTTATTTTCATTTGTATTTTCTCTATTATTTTATATAATAGTTTTATAGGTTTATTCCCAAATATTTTTACTAGAACTCCAGTTTTAAACGACATATGTTGTATTCTAGTGCAGGCAACTAAGGGTTAAGTAGAGGTAGAGGTTTACTGAAGCAAACCAAGCACTTTGGATGAACTGGAGGATCGTATTCGCCATGTCCTCTCTAACATACCACAGGAGCTCACTGCAAGTCTGGGTATCTCAGTTGGTTAAGCGCTGGTCTCCTGAAGTAAAGATCGCAGGTTGAAACCCAGCTCAGACGATGGTTTTAAAGTATGCTTAAAAGCGACAGCCCCATACTAACATGTTAAAGCACTCCTGCAAAAGGAAATACCGGCACACCGGCGGCGCTGATATAATCCAGCCAATTGACAGCGTCGTTAACAAACAAAATACTGTTTTTTTCCTCCGTAAGTTAGTCAAAGCCATCTTAAAAGGGCTACAGAAACATGTGGAGTTTTAAGTTTTCTTGAGTTGTTTCATAGGATTTCTACTATTTCACACTACACAACAAAAATTGCACGAATTATTAATAAAGTTATGACAAAAATAAGAGTTACTTTCCGCTCATCCTGTATATTAGCACTGATTTATAACTACATGTTTTATTTTCTTGTTTTGTAGTATTCCTGTTAAAATCCACTTCTTTCATTTACATGTTAGCCGTGGCCACAGGAACAAACAAAATTATAAACGGCTTACCTATACTTAGAGCCACAATTGCAATAGTTTATATATTTTACACAATAACAAAACAGCAATTTTAATATTTGTTCATTTTGTTTAGTGTAAATGTTTTTAAGCGTTTCAGACATATGTACTTACAAATTGTTATAACAGTGTAAATAAGATTACTCATTTTTATTCAACAAAATTGAATCCATGGTAACGAACTGAAAAAGAGAAACAAAAGAAATATGCGACTTCTTTTATTTTCTCTAGCCCGTATGTATTATGTACATAGTGGCTAGAGAAGGTATTGTATTCTACCCAAAAATTTATACCGAGATTTTACAGGAAATATATGTTTTGAGGTCCCGGGTCCGATAAAAGCATTTTTAGAAAAAGGTCCGCACCCGCGCGCGCGTTTCTGTCTGTCTGTGTATTTGTGGACTGCATAGATTAAAAACGAAAGAACTTCGTATTTAAGTTCAGTATCTCCCAAGGATGCAACACGAAGATTCTCAAGAAAATCCCCCACCCCACACATCCTTTATATGGAACATTTTTCGAAAACTTTAATTCTCTCAAAAATGGCTCCAAAGGATTACCAGTTATGCAAAATTCCACAAAATTCATCCAGAATAAAGTAGTCTTCTGCTATTCTCAGAAAATTCAAGATATACATTTTATTTCTCATCTAAATATCTTAAATATAAGAGATTTTAGTCAAAATATTTAGAGCCATTTTTGAGCAAACCAAAATTTTCGAAAAATTGTCCATGTAGTTACGGGTGGGGGATTTTCTTGAAAATCTTCGTGTTGCATTCTTGAAGATACTAAGTTTGGTATTTAACGGACTTTTCGTTTTTGAGCTATGCTGCCCCCCCCTACAGACACACACACACTGACAGACACACAGAGGATATTTTTTTCTAAAAATCCTTTTTTTGGATTCTGGGGATCTCAATACATATATTTCCGGTGAAATCTCGCCATCCGATTTTTTGGATGCAATACAATACTTTCTTTATACACTATGTACTTACATAGTGCTGTAGAGAAAGTAAAAAGACCCTTGAAATATTTTCTCTGCTCAAAAGCGCGAGATTGATTAGGTTATGCAATTCTTAATATCGATTTTCTTCCGATATATTTCGTTTTTGAACTAATGAATTGCAGCTTGAGAAAATGATTAGTGTTCACTAAATTTACTCCTTAGCTGTACGAAAAGTAATAATATCAGAGTACAGGCATAATACAAACTATATTTGTTATGTAATTTAAGTTCAGTTAAGTTTGCTTATTAATGTTTGCATGAGTTACTCGTGTCAATACCAAGTTAGCGTTAAATGAACAGGTGCATGGTTATATCACTAGAAACTCGAGACATTTGAGTGTAGAAACAACAAAATATGGTCTTAAAAGTGTAATTTCAATAGTGAATAATAAATTGCCACAACAAAGCAATTTAAGCACACTGATTGCAATCCAAGAAACACCTGCTAAAGGGATATTGCGATACAAATGACTAAACAAATGAAGTGAAATAAAGCTATCGTATTTTTTTCCATTGGTATTACTGCATTCATACATTTCTGTATATATTCTTTGATAGGTATGTTTGAAAGGTTCACCATAATGTTGTAATGTGATAGTAAAGACGTTCCTACTGTATAGAGAAGATATATTATTAAGAATATTATATATGGTGTATTACATGTGTTAATGCATTGCTTTGGCATGTACAGCTATATGATTTATTTATATATCTTGTGGGAAACATGGATTTGCTAAAGTGATGTTAGATGTTGCTGCCAAAAATTATAAATGTACTGTCCTAATGTGAACCTCTGGCTCTATAAATAAATAAAATAATTCATCCTGAATATTTACTCATTAATTTTGTGAGAGATACTCGTAGTATATGGGAAGTAAACACACATATCGTAATTCATGTCAGCATATCTCTTGACTGTTTGCTGGAAGTGAATTTAAACTTGTTTTAAGAGAAAATCAAGATATGTTGAAGGACTTTTGCGAATATTAATGCAAGTCATGGATTCATCCCATGCAAATTCTAGTTCTGTCATGCTTTGCTCAGCAATATGAGCTATGGATGTCATTGAAAATGAGGATTATATAATTTGATTAATCTTATTTGAAACATGTTATGCAAAATTTCGGTATGAAATGTAGGGATGTTAGCCAGACATGCCGATAATCTTACCGGGCACATGTTCATTGGTCCTGTGAGACCTGAAGGTATGTACATGCGTGGGCGTGCGTGGCATTCTTTATTTCACACAAAATGTACACTTACCTGAGGCATATACCACAGTAAATCCAATTTTATGAGGCATTTTGTTTCACTGTAGGAACATTATATTTAGCAGATGTCGAAGCATTTATTCACCTACAGCGATGTAAGGTTAGCTGCGTTCGAAATGAATTACACCACTATGCTCACAGTAATTCATTTACTGACACTAGAATGGTCCACACATAAACATTTCTTAAGGAAACAATGAAGATTAATCAACAATACAAAGCGGCATCTTCTGGTAATGAAACCTCTCTGAAGACTTGAAGTACAGTCAGAACCAAATGCTACATCACTGCATTAGCTTTTCGACGTTTGTGTTGTCATGACTGCAGCATCTTATTAGAGAATACTTATTGGAACAAAACGAATCACTGAAGCACATTGTTACATGTTGCTTTCTGTCAGTTTTTCGGCGAGCCACTTGTGCGGAAATGGTAGTAGAGCGAGATCAATAATATGACGGCGCTTTGTAGTGCTGGAGCAGCGGCGCCACTGTCACATTGTATACGCCTTTTGGCATTTAAGTCAAAGCGCCGTCAATACAATGAGAAATCACATATCTTAATTCTTTAGAACTGGCACGGGGTGTTGTTGGCACTGCAAGTCGTCAGGAAAGCTTAGCTTTGTTACACGACTGAAATTCCTGGTACCTTTACATCAGTCCTTCAGGTAAACATTACAATTTACAATGACCCTACTTTTACTTTCTCTACCCCGCATTTACAGTGTGCAAAGTGGATAGAGAAGGCATTGTATTCCACCCAAAAATTCATGATCGAGATTCCACCGGAAATATATGTTTTGGGGTCCCCATGAGTCCGAAAAAACATTTTTAGAAAAAGGCCTATATGTGTGACAGCATAGCTCAAAACCGAATTGACCGTTAAATACTAAACTAGGTATTTAGGTTTAGTATCTTTCAAGGATGTGACACGAAGATTTTCAAGAAAATCCCACCCACCACAAACTACCCTTTCCATGGAAAATTTTTCGAAAATGTTGATTTTCTCAAAAATGGCTGTAACGATTGGATTAAAATCCCGTATATTAAAGATCTTTACATCCCAAATAAAATGTATGTCTTGAAATTTATGAGAATAGCCTGTCAATACCTCTTTATTCTGGATGAATTTTGCCAGATTTGGCATAACTGATAAACCGTAGGAGATATACAAAAACTTACTTCAAACAAAATGCAGATCTCGTCACATTACATAGTTTATATCCTTTTAATTTTTGTTGTGGAAGTAGCCATTTCCGAGATATTCCTTGTTATTGGTTTCAATAATTGTAAAGTACTTATACTTTTCTCAGACAGGAAGTGTCGTTTTTCTTTGTTCCACTCCTGACCAAGCAAAGAGGTGATTTGCATTGACAATCGCATAACGATAGTTTAAAACATTTGACTATCACCTTAGCATAGCGCATTCTTTTATTTCCCTTCTGCATATAAGGAACCAAGTATTAAAAACATTCGGCTAATGTTTACCTCGATCAGCATTGTGCAGAAAGAAGAGAAATCTTTTGTAAGAAGCTTTTAGAGCAGCTAGAGAAAGTCAAGTGAGTGTAACACATCAGATTTTTTTTTTAATTAGCTTAGAATGTAGAGCCTGGAGTGTTCTCAGCACTTACGCATCTTCAATGAAATTGATAATACTTGTTATATATGTCGCTCTTTTCTTTGTTAACACACTGTTCCCACATTACGAACGTTGGAACTCTTGTAAGAACAAAGGAGAGCGTCCTCCAGAATTTGTGGACGTGAAGAAATAAGTGAATAGCAGTTTCTTTGGATTTCAAAAAGATGAAACAATCGTCTCTGATGTTCCAAAAAAGCACAAAGCTGTCATCCTTCTTTCATCGATGCATTTCTATGACAGAATTGATGCCTCATCCGGGGACAGAAAGAAGCCTGAGATAATCTTAATTATAATCTCACTAAAGCAGGATGGATTGTGTGCAACATATTCGATGCCAAGAAAACTAGACGATGGCCTGCTGTAATATTACTTTCTTTACACGTACTATGTACATGGTGTATAGAGAAGGTATTGTATTCCACCCAAAAATACGATACCAAGATTTTACAGGAAATACAAGTTTTGGGTCCCCCTGAATCAAAAAAAAAAAAACATTTTTGAAAAAAGGTCCGTGTGTGTGTGTGTGTGTGTGTGTGTGTGTGTGTGTGTGTGTGTCTGTGGACAGCTATCTTCCAAGGATGCGACACGAAGATTTTCAAGAAAATCTCCCTATCCCCAACTACCCTTTACATGGAACTTTTTTCGAAAATTTTGATTTTCTCAAAAATGGCTCTGACGACTTTGATTAAAATATCGTATATTAAAGATATTTACCTGACAAATAATATGTATATCTTGAATTTTCTGGGAATAGCCTCTGAGGACTACTTTATTCTGGATGAATTTTGCATAACTGCTAAACCGTAAGAAATTGACAAAAACTTAACACACAAAAAATGTAGAGCACATTAAAACACACAATTTATGTTATATACATTTTTTTCGAGGAGTTAATCGTTTTTGGGATATTCCTTGTTTTTGGTTTCAGCTTTGAAAAACTTGTACTTTTCTCATACAGGAATTTGTCAACTCCTGTCCATACAAACAAAGGAACTTCAGTCACATAGCAAGCAGCTTTTGACTATCACTTTAACCAATGGTACTACCTTATTTTGCTTCGACTAACAAGGAAGCAAGTAATAGGATTAGTTCTGCTAATTTTTTGTCGATTAGCATGAAGTAAATAGAAGCATAAGCTTTTTAACAATAACCTGTTGCAGAAATGTAGAGAAAGTCATGTGAATGGAGCACATCAGATTTTTACTTTCTCTATACGTACTATGTACATAGTGTATAGAGACGATATTGCACTCCACCAAAAAAATCGATACCGAGATTTCACCGGAAATATATGTTTTAGGGTCCCCTTTATCCAAAAAAAGGTATTTTCAGAAAAAGGTCCGTGTGTGTGTCCGTGTGTCAGTGTGTCCGTGTGTCTGTGAACACGATAACTCAAAAACGAAAAGTCGGTAAAACACCAAACTTGGTATTTAAGTTTAATATCTTCCAGGGATGCGACACGAAGACTTTGAGAAAAATTCCTCCACCCCAAACTACCCTTTACATAGAACTTTTTTCCAAACTTTTGATTTGCTAAAAAATGGCTCAACGATTTTGATTAAATTATCGTATATTAAAGATATTTACCTGACAAATAAAACGTATATTTTGACTTTTCTGGGAATAGCCTCTGAAGACTACTTTATTCTGGGTCAATTTTACGGAATTTTGCATAACTGCTAAACCGTAAGAGGTGGATAAAAACTTACCTTACAAAAAATGTAGAGCACTTTAAAACATACAATGTATCTTATATACATTTTTTTCGTGGAGTTGATTGTTTTTGAGATATTCCTTATTTTTGGTTTCAGCTATAAACAACTTATACTTTTCTCATACAGGACTTTGTGAACTCGTGTCCATACAGACAAAGGAACTTGTCACATAGCAACCAACTTTTGATTATCAATTTAACCTGTGGTACTTCTTTATTTTACTTCTACTTTCAAGGAAGCAATTAATAAGACTATTTGTGCTAATTGTTTCTCGATTAGTAGGAAGTAAATAGAAGCATAAGCTTTTTAAAAATAATTTATTGCAGAGATGTAGAGAAAGTCATGTGAATGGAACACATCACATTTTTTGTATGGACACGAGTTGACACATTACTATATGAGAAAGATAAGTTTTTCAAAGCTGTAACCAATAACAACGAACATTTAAAAATGATCAGCTCCACGACAAAAAAAAAAAAAAAAAAAATATATATATATGAATGACATAAATTGTGTGTTTTATCCTGATCTACATATTTTTTGTAGTAAATTTTTGTCTATAGCTTACGGTTTACCAGTTATGAAAAATTCAATAAAAGTCACCCAGAATAAAGAGGTCTTTAGAGGCTATTCCCAGAAAATTCAAGATATACATTTCATTTGGCATGTAAATATTTTTAATATACGATATTTTAATCAAAATCGTTAGAGCCATTTTTTAGCAAATCAAAATTTTCGAAATTTTTTCCATGTAAATGGTAGTTTGGGGTGGGTGGATTTTATTTTATTTTTTTTTTTAAATCTTCGTGTCGCATCCTTGGACAATAACAAACTTAAATACCAAGTTTGGTATTTAACGGTCTTTTCGTTTTTGAGCTATGCTGCCCAAACACACACACACACACACACACACACACACACACACACACACACACACGGACATTTTTCTGCAAATGCTTTTTTTGGATTCAGGGGGTCTCAAAACATATATTTCCGGTGAAATCTCGGTATCGAATTTTTGGGTGCAATAGAATATCTTCTCTATACACTATGTATATAGTACGTATAGAGAAAGTAAGAAGTAATAATTCAAGAACTCTGTTTATTTCTGGGTAAAACACAACTTTTAATTTTTTTTCTCTGGATTTATGTAATAAAGCTTATTGTATCTCATTTTACATACAGTATAAAAATTAACATTCTGAAAATTCTTTAAAATTAAAAAAACAAAAACAAAAAACAAACAAAAAAAATGAGGGGTGTTAGGAATTCCCTGCATGAGTATCTAATGTTGCTAAATTGTGCGCCGAAGTGGAGGGTTAACTACTATTTCAAGAACAGATTTAGGATTTCTATCTTGAAAACAAAGAGTTTTTACTCGTCTGAATACTTAGGTGTGCAGTTGTTGGGCTCTCTCAACTTATACGCTCTGTAGAGTTGAAAGTTAGAATTTAAATATAAAAGTTGATTAAAAGTTACTCATTAGGTTTACAATAGTAATTATTCTTGCAGATTAAAATCTCCAAATTTGAAAATAATGCTAGCCATGACAATGGTTAATTTCAACACTGGCTTTTGATAGGTTATTTAAAGCAAAATAGAAAATTAGGTCTGTCTTAGGAAGGAGCGTCGCATTCAGCAAAGTACGTGCTTCATCAGTGGACGTGGATATTTATCTAATAATAAGACGCTTCCAAAACCTATTTATTACACTTAAAGTATATCTAATGTTTTTTCCTCTCATTCACAGTAATAATAAGTATTCATCTGTTGGACCATGGCCTACAAGCCCGGAATCTACATTTGATGGTGTGAACGCCGGCCATGAAGGTTTTAATAATAATTAATATATTATTATTATTTTATTTTATCTTTCTTTCGCATCCTAGCGCTTTAACTCATCAACACCTCCGAACTTATTTTCTGTGAGCCTTCTTTCCTCACTCCACTTCTTGCCCTTCTTCAGCTTTGGCTTTTCTTGGAATTGGTGTCCTCGAAGTTTCCTCAGGTACCTGGATTATTATTATGTTCATCATCGTCTTCCTTTTGTGGGTTACTATAACATTGATAAATTTGTAAACATAATTAGACCTATCACTGTTAATGATATATTTTATCTTTTACATTCCTACTACTATTTTATTGCCAATTGTACTGACGTTGATATAGCTTAGTTATGTATAAATACATTATTAAACTAAAAATAAATGAAATAAAATTATTAAAAGGTGTACATTAGCCAATCAAGGTAATGTAGCGCTGAAGAATACATCAATACAATTTCTTAAGAAGCAAAGGTTAGGTAATGGAAATCTTCCCATTCTGTTGACGCATTTTATTCATATTTACGTGCTCCAGCACGCATGTACATGGTAGTAGATATTCCTCCAAAAAGTCGGTGTCGAGATTTCACCGGAAATGTTTTGAGATCTCCTGAGTCCGAAAAAGGCATTTTAGAAAAAGGTCCGCGCATGCGCGCGCGTTTATTTGTGTCTATGGACAGCATATCTTAAAAACGAAAAGAATGTGACACGAATATTTTCAAAATAATCCTCCACCGCAAACTACCCTATATATGGAAAATATTTTAAAAGCTTTGTTTTTCTCAAAAATGGCTTTAGCGATTTTGAGATGTACAGATATTATAGATATTTACATCACAAATAAAATGTATATTTTGAACTTCCTAGGAATAGCCCCTGATGACCTCTTTATTTTGGAGGATCTTTGTATGACTGGTAAACCGTAAGAGATAGACAAAAATTTACTACATAAAAATGTAGATATTCTTAAAATGCACAATTTATGCGGTGTATTTTTTTTTTTTTTTTAATTCGATAGAGTTAACTTTTCCGAGATATTCTTTGTTATTGGTTTCAATTTTAAGCTACTTAAACTTTTCTCATACGAGTATTCATCTTTCGTTTTATCTCTTTTTTTGTTTTACTCATGTCCTTACAAAGAGAAGCGAAGCTCAATTGTTTCAGATATTGACAACTTTTAAAATATTTGACTATCAATTTTGCCTAGCACCTATATTGCCTTATTTTCCTTCTTACAAAGAAGTAAGGAATAAGATCAATTGTGCTAATGATGTTTATCTCGATTAGCATGGTGTAGATGAAAGAACAATATTTTGTAAGATTAATTTGTTTGTGAAACAGACAGATGAATGCAACACATCAACTTTTGTATTTGCATCTTGAGAATTTCATGGCTATTAGCACTCTCAAAACCAGGTTTCATCAGGAGATGTTCGAATATATGTGGAAGCTAGAGATGCAAAGCCTTCTGCCTTCAAAGTGTGTGAAAGATTTAAAAAACGTAAACATGAGATACTTCACAAAGTGTCACCCTCCATGGTTTGGGGGTAGCATGCTAGCCTGCAGTTCTCATGCTCGCGAGTTCGAACCCAGTGCAGGGTAATGGAATTTTATGGGTGTAAAAAGCCTTAGCATAGCTTCCTTAAGGGGGGTGGTTCTGGTCCGTAGATTTACGGCACATAAGAGAACCTTAAGCCTCATAAAGAACCCTCTGAGCAAATTAAGCGATTTTTTTTTTATCTTTTTATGTAGCTTAACATCTATTAACCTGGTTAGTCATATCGGACGATGAATGAAATTGGTGAAATGATGCTCAAATGATCCCGGGGTCCATGGAGCTTAAAGTTACTCGACATTCGTCTTCTCGGGATAAGGGAAAACCCCGAAAAATACTTTATCCGGGTAACTCAGCGAGATTCGAACTCACGACCTTTTGAATGTGGGGCAGACACTACCCAGGCGGGCTTAAGCGATCTTTCACACCCAATATAGAATGAGTGGCTTAGAACCGCAGCTGTTAGAGAGCGCCCTTAAATAACAATTATCATCCTATTGATGCATAGTAATACAATAAATGTGATGTGTTCCATTCACATGCTTTTCGGTACATCTCCGTAGCAAATAATTGTTCTATCTTAATTCATGCTAATCGAGTTAAACCTTAGCAGAAACGGTCTTCTTACTTAGTTCCTTATAAGAAGATAAGGGAATACCTAGGCTAAACCGACAGTCAAATGTTTGAAAATGTGGTTGCGTTTCTTTGCGTGGCCAGGAGCTGGCAAGCTGCCATATGAGAAAAGTTTAAGTACCTATTTTAAAAGGAAGCCATAACAAGGAATATCTCGGAAACGGTTAATTCCGAAAAACATGTATGTGACATAAATTGTGTTTTAAGATCTAATTTTTTTAATAGCAAGTTTCTGTCTATCTCTTACTGTTTATCAGTTTTGTATAGTTCAGAAAAATTCATCCGAATAAGGAAATCTGCTGAGACTATTCCCAGAAAATAAAAATATACATTTTATTTGTCATTTAATTATACTAAATATAAGGGAATTTAATCAAAATAGTTAAGGTCATTTTTGAGAAAACCAACCTTTTCGAATTTTTTTCCATTTAAAGGGTAGTTGGGAATGGGGAGATTTTCTTGAAAATCTTCGTGTCGCATCCTTGGAAGACTGAACTTAAACAGCAAGTTTGGTATTTAACGGACATTTCGTTTTTGAGCTATGCTGTTCACAGACGCGCGCGCGCACACACACACACACACACACACACACACACCACACACATACTGACAGACATACACGGACATTTTTCTAAAAATTGTTTTTTATAATTCAGGGGAACTCAAAACCCGTATTTCAGGTGAATCAAATTTTGGGTGCAATTCAATGCTTCTCTATACACTATGTACTTACATAGTTCATGTAGAGAAGGTAAAAAATTGGCAAGCTCATTAAATTCGTCAGAAGATTTTTGTTGATAATCCGTGTTATGTAACGTTTTTAAAAACTTTAACATTAGCAAGATATTTAGAATGTTTGCATTTGTCCCACGTTACATTCCTCAACCACTCTGGGGAAATTTGAAGTAGGTAGGAATTTGTACAACGCTTTATAAGATGACATTCAAAGATCTAAAACTTAATACACTAGGTTTATGTAAAGCAATGTTGATCCTGTACGGTGTTGATAAATACTCGTACTTCAAATATTAAAGAGATAAATATGTAAATTTTGGTTACATAACTTACATTAAGTTTATTACTTCTATGAATGTTTTATAATGTTTAAACACTTGATAATGTAAAGACAGTGTATTAATAAATTCATATTCGATATTCTGAGAGGTTATCATTTTTATTAAAAAGAGAAGCTAGACAAATGTCTGAAAAGTTCCAATTACTTGCATATACATTATATCCACTATCTACTCTAGGCTAAAGCTTTGTTGGTATATTACTCATTATATTCAAGATCTTTCTTTCTTTCTCTCTTTCTCTCGTGTAGGACTTATAGCCCCTTTAGGACTTACTTAGGATTGGACGCCTATTGGGGAGCAGAGTTCTATTTATATACGCTCTTTAACTGCTGTTCCTAGCGTCCCATTTTTAATTCGCTTAATTTTGCTCAGAGGCCTCTTTATCAGGTTCTTTACGTGCCGTTAATCTACGTCACGGTACCAACGGCTTTACTTTCCTTACGCCCTAAGTGGTCTAACCACATTGGCGTCGCTTCATTTTTTTTTTCTTACATAGTGTTCATTCCAAAACATTTCCGGTTGATATATGCAATTCTTAGCAGGAAACCATTAACTTCCGTCATTTTAAAAATTGTTAAGATTTCACAGCGAACTTGCCCTTGGAATGTTTCCAGTTTGTTTGGACATCGTAACCTTTTTATAAAATTAAGGAGAGAAGAGCGTACGATGTACATAGATTTGTTTTTATTCCCGACTGTATTCATGTAACGTTTTACTCCTTTCTCGCATGTGGTAAAGTGAAAAAATTTGCAATTTCTATCTCACAGTCTACACAAACACTGAGCACTTAGATTGTTTTAATCAATAGCTTTAAAACCCCGCAATTCGGGTTTCGAGGGTATTTTAGTAAGAAGTGCCGGAGAGCGGTGAACTATTCGAGAAATGTGATTGGCAACAGTGGTTTACACGCGTGCGGCGCATCCTTTTCCGGTCAAGAAACAGTGCTGTAAAGGTATGGCGAAAATATAAATTACTGTAACTGAATTAATTCTCACGCATCTTTTATATTTTCAGATAAATTCATTTCGGGTTTTAATGTTAATTATTTTTTTCTGATTTTAGGAACATACGGGATCACAAAATGTCTGATAACGATGGGTAAGTTTTTATAACCTATACTATTTACTAGCTGATTTCACGTTTGAATAGACTATGGTATTGACCAAACTAAAACGATATAATTTTGAAGAAGACGTACATGATTAGAAATTGGAGCCTTAATAAAAATTGTTTTCGTTATTGCATTCAGGTTATGCTCAATTTGGTCATAAGATCCTTGACAGCTGAGTATCAACTGCGGCATAGAATTCATAATTTGTTTATTTAATAAGAGGTCCTAAAGAGCCAGAGGCTCACTGTGAGGGCAATACATTTATAAAAGGATTTTTTTTTTCGGCAGCAGTAAGCGTAATATCGCTTTTACAATTACACATTATACACGTTTCCCACAACGTACACAAATATAGCATAGAAATGTATATACCAAAATAATGCATCAAACACATGGGTATACCAACACATAATGCAGTATATATATATATATATATATACACATACCTTCCCTTATAATATTATGGTGAACAGACACAAAATATATTGTTTGTCAATTAAAAATATGTGAAGTCACAATGTACAAAATTGATCAGGAAAAGAATAAATTAATTCCCATTCTTGTTACCTGGTTGGTGTGAACCAAAATCTTGTGACCTGCATGTTTCCCATTTTCAGTACTTAAGATTTTTATTTTGAAGTATCTGGTAAAGTTTATTCCAAACAAATTGGGCTAATGATGTTTGTTTTTTTCTGAGAATCTATTGCAGTAATGCCCTGAAATGTTGTCAAGTATCATACATGCAATTATTGTAGTTAATTGATTGCAGAACTTAATGTTTAGTAATGTTTAATCAAGAATGATTCAAATAAAGATGACTTGCAATGTAGTCTTATTGCTTAATTGATGGTATTTTGCATTTCAGAGATGAGGTCATTGCTCCTTCCACTTCTGGTGGAATGGACATAAACACAGCCCTGCAGGAAGTGCTGAAGATGGCACTAACACATGGGAGTTTAGCTCATGGATTACATGAAGCAGCAAAGGCTTTAGATAAGTAAGTTGAATTTCTGACATTAAATGTTTTAATTTCTCTACACATGCTATGTACATAGTGTATAGAGAAGGTATTGTATTGCTCCAAAAAATTTGATACCGAAATTTCACATGTTTAGGGACCTCCTGAATAAAAAAAAGCGTTTCTAGAAAAAGGTCTGTGTGTGTGCGCATGCGATCGCATGTATGTGTGGTTGTGGACAGCATACCTCAAAAACGAAAAGTCTGTTCTAGGTATTTAAGTTTAGTATCTTCCATGGATTCAACAAAAAGATTTTCAAGAAAATTCCCCCTCCAACTACCCTTTACATGAAACTTTGAAAATTTTGATTTTCTCAAAAATGGCTCTAACGATTTTGATGAAGAACTTTGCTGAATTTTGCATAACTGGTAAACCACAAGAGCTTACTACACACAAAAAAAAGAGTTCGTTAAAACACACAATTTATGTTATGTGCATTTTTTCCCAGGATTGACCAATTTTAAGATATTGATTTCAGTTTTAAAATAATTTTACTTTTCTTATATTGGGACATGTCAGCCCTTGACCATGCAAAGAATCAGATTAGCAATCACATTTTAAGGCATTTGACTGTCAGTTTAGCCTAGTGTATCTGAGTAATAAAACAATTTCTGCTAATGTTTATCTCGATTAGCATGAAGTAAAGAATAAGTTTATTAAAAATAATTTGTTACAGAGAGGTAGGGAGTCATGTGAATGGAACACATCAAAGTTTTCCTTTGTATTAAATGCTATAGATGCCCAACTGAGTCTATTTAAAATTTCATTCATACTATGCATGTTGAAGTATATCATTATAAACTTTCTCTGAACTGAACAACACCTCTCTCTGCTACATGAAATCAGCTTTAAAGAAATGCAAAAAGTCACTTAGATTAATATAGGCTATTAGTTCATTTTAGGTGGTATGACTAGTTTCAAATAAATAGGAAATAGGTGTTAATTTATATTCTGATGTTAAGCTAGCTCTCTTGTATGCATGCAAGATAATATCTTCACATACCAAATTATTCTTCAGAGGAAAAATGCTGCTTCTTTTTTTTCTCCCAAAATATTAGACATTTTCATTGGAAAAGTATTTCCCTCTGAGATTAAAATAAAAAAAAAACTGAATGTATTCCATTCATATAACTTTCTTTAGCTGTTCCATATACATAAGATAATTCTTTTATCTTCATCATGCTGAGATACACCTCAGAAGAATTCAGATATTCAAATAAGGAATTTCTCACAGTGAGTTATTATGAGTCTCGCTCGAGCTTCACTTTAAGGTTTCTCACCTAGAAACCTTATTACTTATTTCCTTGTAAGTAGAAGGCTAAAGCAATAGTCAAATTCTTTATAAGCTGATCTCTATGGGAAATAATTGAGATCTGGGTCACATTGCATGGTCCTGTTTGAGAAAAAAAAAAAAATTAGTTTAAAATTGAAACAAATAATAAGGAATATCTCAAAAACGGTCGACTCTAAGAAAATATGACTTAAATAGTGTGTTTTAACAATATCTACATTTTTTGTGTTATAAGTTTGTTTCTATCTCCTATGGTTTAACTGTTATTGCAAAATTCTGCAAAACTCATCAAGAATAGAGGTCTTCAGAGGCTACTACCAGAAAATTCAAAATATACATTTTATTTGTGATGTAAGTATTTTTAATATACATTATTTTAATTAAAATTGTTTGGGCCATTTTTGAGAAAAACTTTTTCAAACATTTTTCCATGTAAAGGGTAGTTTGTGGTGGGGGATTTTCTTGAAAATCGTCACATCCTTGGAAGACACTAAACATAAATACCAAGTTTGGTATTTGACTTCTTTTCATTTTTGAGCAATGCTCAGGGGACCTCAAAACATATTTCCGATGAACTCCTGACATTCAATTTTTGGTTCAAGTACAATACCTTCTCTATCCACTATGTACATTGTACTTGCAGATTAGAATAATAGGCTTGTTGTATTATTTTTATATTAATATTTGTGTTACCTCACTTACTAGAGCTTCATTTTTACTTTCTCTATACGCACTATGTACATAGCGTATAGAGAAGGTATTGCACTCCACCTAAAAATTTGATACCGAGATTTCACCGGAAATATATGTTTTAGGGTCCCCTTTATCTAATAAAAGCATTTTCGGAGCGCACGTGTGTGTTTGTGTGTGTCTGTCTCTGTCTGTGAACACGATAACTCAAAATCGAAAAGTAGGTTAAATACCAAACTTGGTATTTAAGTTAAGTATCTTCCAGGGATGCGACACGAAGATTTTGAGAAAAATCCCCCTACACTTTACTACACTTACTACTCAGACTGCACTTTACATGGAACTTTTTTCGAAAATTTTGATTTTCTCAAAAATGGCTCTAACGATTTTGATTAAAATTTCGTATATTAAAGATATTTACCTGACAAATAAAATGTATATCTTGAATTTTCTGGGAATAGCCTCCGAAGAGTAGTTAATTCTGGATGAATTTTACTGAATTTTGAATAACTGCTAAACCGTAAGAGATGGACAAAAACTTACTCCACAAAAAATGTAGAGCATGTTAAAACACACAATTTATTATCACTTTAAATTATGGTACTCCCTTATTTCACCTCTATTTACAAGGAAGCAAGTAATATGGCTATTTATGCTAATGTTTTACTGATTAGCATGAAGTAAATAGAAGTATAATCTTTTTAAGAATAATTTGTTGCAGGGATATAGAGAAAGTCATGTGAATGGTACACATCCGATTTTTACATATAAGTTATTAGGATTAATTTATAGAGGAGAGTGGATAGAGAAAGTCATAAAGGTCTTGCTGTTAGAATTGTATACTTGTGTAGTTTCTTAGATTCTGAAAAAGGAGTAGCCAAGTGATAAAGTAATGAATCGTTCACCCCCTCCACATTTAAATGTTACTTTTAATTTCTCGGATAATTGTTTTTTCCACACAACCCATGTGTAGAGTGAGAATTGGGAATTCAGACTGAAAAATTCCAGCCCATGGGATTTGAGCTAAGATTCTCCCAGTCTCTCCAGATGCGCTAACCACTGAGCTACCATGGCAGCTTGAGTCAGTTGTGGAATTTAATGTTGTGTCGGATTGATGCCATGGAAGCTGAGTGGTCAGAGTAGCCAGAGAGAGAGTGTGTGTGTTTACAAAATCTTATTCTTCTGTTTGCCTTTTGTTAATTTAAACTTCTATTACAAATTTACCTGCACATTTGTTGTAGATATAAGAAGGGTAAAGCGACAGTCTTCGCCTTCCTCGCTGTCACTTGTCATTATCACAAACAAAGCATTGTCCCACAGTTGAAATTTCCGCTTGTTGCATGGTATGCTGAACACACCCTGGAATCTATATTTAGTACACATTCTCTCAACACTTTGCACACATGGTGGGAATTTTGATCTTTAGCCAGGATTGATAACTAGCATTATCTAACACAACTACTCTCTTAGGAGGAATGTTTTCAAAAGTATGATCTTGAACCATTTTTCAAATATTTCCACTACTTAAAAATCTGTTACCTCAAAACTTGTATTTCTGATGAAATAAACTTGTATTTCAGATGAAATCCGTGTTTCCATTTTTTGGGTGCACTACAACTTTGGGTAAAGCTATACGACAGTTCCACCACCCATATACTGACATGCACGCACACACGCGATAAGTTGTTCAGATGTGAAAGTTGCCAGATTGCCAAAATTTTGACTTCTTTTTGGGAACATTGGGGTTTTAGCTTCACAGATTCATCGTCTACACCCTGTCGCCTTCGGCCGCAACTGTTACACTCCTCAACTTATAAAAAATATCCCTCGGCTACGCATTGCGGCTTAGGGCCCTCCACGTTGGGCTACGCTTTGCAGCTTAGGGCCCTAAATGTTTATAACAGACCAGTAAGTAATTACAATGCGGCTCTAATGATGAAATAACAAAAGTAACCGCGTATAGAAGTAATACCAAGTGGTGGAACCATTGTATACTAATAATCAACTTTGTACATTGTAGAGAAAGTAAAAAAAAACAACAAAAACTGTATGGCATTCACATGACTACTCAGTGTTCTAGGATATATTTTTACAATGTAATGTAAGTGGAAAATGTGGTTAGATATTTATTATTAGCACTGTGTAGTCCTCTCATTGCACTTAATAGCCTTCCTAATGTTATTCACTTGGTACTTTCAGAAATAAATGTAACGTGAGTTTACTTGGAGAACAGGTGGTAACGTTGGCTGCTATGTCATCAGTAGCATAATAATAGATCCATGGTTCAAATCCCAGCTGTGCCTTAATTTTTTTTCAGTCTGGTTCAGATCATAGTGACAACTTTTATCAGCTTTGTTGTTAACTCATTTATTTTAACTATTGAATTTGTTACTTTTAATGTAATGTGAAATGTAATGACTCGAAGGATAGGAAATAATCGTCACCCTCCAGCTGGGAATTGAACTAGGACCTTATATTTGAAGATAAGCATGTCAATCACTAGACCACAGAGACAGTTTGTTGTATCAAATGCTTAGCTTTTAATTGGATATGAGAGCTGATAGAATGATTGTTTTCAGGCGGCAGGCTTTACTCTGTGTTTTGGCTGAGAACTGCAATGAACCTATGTACAAGAAGCTGGTACAAGCTTTATGCAATGAACACCAGATTCCATTGATAAAGGTGGATAACAACAAAAAGTTGGGAGAATGGGCAGGTCTCTGCAAGATCGACAATACAGGGAAAGCAAGAAAAGTTGTGGGCTGTTCGTGCGTTGTGGTGAAGGTGAGTCTATTTTATTTGTTTGTGTTGCTTTGTGATTAACATAAGATTAAGGGTTTCAAGAGGTAGTTGCCAAATGTAGACTACGGAACTTGAAATTGCAGAACTCTGGTTTAATATATAGTGGAGTATAAAAACCAGGCCCCTATTTCAGTAAAACATACTAGCATGACAATGATACTAAACTGAATTATTATGTTTTTAGAAATGTCAGAATACATAAAGTATCCTGGACTAGCAAAAAATGTGACACCTACATTATCACAATATTAATAAAAACTCAAATTACCACTAAAAGTTAAATTTTTCCAAGCTCAACACCTAAGGTAATTGCTAATACATTTTCAAAACTCTTTGTAAGTTAACTAAATGTTCTCAGGCTTCTAGCCAGGTAAGTACATGGATTGCCTCCAATGTTTTGAAGATGTGCATCATCTTCGTTTTCAGGATAAACTGATGACTTGAAAGTTCGGATTCGTGTATTTATAGTGTCAGAGTGAAGCTAATTTCTGATATATATATATATTTTTTTTTTTTTGCCTGATATTTAATATGACTGAGGCATGGTGTGCTATAAAATGTTTTCAAACAGGTCCGTGCTCAAATTCAAAATATTAGATGTATAACCACTGTATATAGTGTATATAGTTTGCCACGAAGTCCGTTCCCATGCCTCAGACATATTAAATATCAGATGCTAGTTAAATAACTCAGAAGTTTGAGACAAGTGAAGTTTTAATCAATGTGATAGTTGAAAATGAGTCGGAATAGTAACACTCACCTCACTTATATGTAATTATGTTCAAAACATATGTTTCAAGGGCAATTGCCCTCTTCTTCAGTTGAAGTAATAACACATATTGATACAAAAATAATAGTTGCAACAAATCTTCACTTATCTTTTGTAATCCTTGGACTAGCTTCGCAATAAATCTGTTGATAATGCAATAGATACATTTATTGCGAAACTAGTCCAAGGATTCCAAAAGATAAAGTGAAGATTTGTTGCAACTATTATTTTTATTTAATATTAATGTAAAAGATGATCACGATCCATTTCTTCATTTAAGTTACAGAAAATACATATAGGAGTCTCTGCAATGCCAAATCTGTATAAGTATTTTTGTAAACAGTCATGTCCTATTAGTAGTCTGAAGGGTGCTACTGCAGATTTTCTTGGTAATGTAGAAATATTGTAATCTTGTACATTTTTCCATTGTTTTCCAGATGCTTTGTTTGTATATTCTTCACTGATTTTGTTTTTGTATTTATTTGATATTGTTCTTTTAATAGAGCAAAAGGGGATTAAGGGGATTTCGTGATAACTTTACTTCCCTTTTTGGCCAAAAATTTTTCTTTGTAAGTTGGAAGTAGCTAAGTGCTCATTTCAACATAAATGTTAATGAGTATGGATATAGTGGCAGTCAAACTGTTAATACATTTAATTTTTTATTTATGAAATAATTTACTAGAAAGGAAAATGGAAGAAGTATTAATGTATCAGTTTAGCAATACAAAGTCACTCTTAAAGTCTCTGCAGTCATACCCCTAACATCTTGTATGTGAGCACTCATTATATATATGCGTGGGTGGATTTAGTTTCTCTTTCTTTCTTACTTATATGGAAATGCTCCAGATAATATAACATAAACCGATAATTTGGGAAAATGTTCACGTCCATGTACTGTAACCATTTGGTTAGTAAGCATTTGTTTTTGTTTGTTTTAGGACTATGGAGAGGAAACACAAGCCAATGATGTTCTTAGAGAATATTTGAAGCAATCCAGAGATCCATGAATTATATATTATGTCTTCTATAAATAAAACCAAAAGTTTATAAAAGATCTAGCCTTATTTGCTTTCCTTTTCTCCCGATCATTTAAACTCTGCATGGGCTGTAAATGGATACCCAATAAATGGCCTAAGACATTTAAAAAGAGCTAACAATATTTTGAAAATGCACATTCTTATATTTAGTATGTTATTTTCATGGAACAAAAAATTTATTAAAGCTCAGTAAAGATTGTGTAAATTCACGGTGTCAGCAAAGTAGATTTATTTAAAATTCCTTATTTTATTTCTCTGTAGCAAGCTAAATCGTTCTGTGTGATGAGTGCGACTCATTTGTGAATCTGATAACTTATTGTGCATACTAACTAAACCTTATTTGTTATAAGTTTACCCAGCATGTAAACACACCTAAATGTAAAATAAAAGAATTTGAGTCGATTGTTGTAACACAAACGTCACTAATTTTTACTTACTGGGGACCGGTTTCGGGTAACAGTTGTTCCCATTTTCAACCCTTAATTCCGACTAAATCTTTCTTCGTTGGCGACGATGGGAGTGGTGGTGTATTAACTGTGGAGGCATCTGTTGCTGGATCTATGAACTTCCAGAGGTTGCTGTAAGGTGGCAAATCAAAATTCATGATATGGCTCTTTTTCTTCATGATGTAGATCTTCTCCCAGACATCTGATTCTGTGTGTTTATAAGCTGGTTTTAAAATTAGATGTATGGGAGAAGATCTACATCATGAAGAAAAAGAGCCATATCATGAATTTTGATTTGCCACCTTACAGCAACCTCTGGAAGTTCATAGATCCAGCAACAGATGCCTCCACAGTTAATACACCACCACTCCCATCGTCGCCAATGAAGAAAGATTTAGTCGGAATTAAGGGTTGAAAATGGGAACAACTGTTACCCAAAACCGGTCCTCAGTAAGTAAAAATTAGTGATGTTTGTGTTACAAAAATCCACTCAAATTCTTTTATTTTTTATTTAATCACATCACTGTCACAAGCTTCTATGCATATTTGCAAGTTTTGAACACCTAAATGTATTCACCTACTTTCCCTTCTCATTGGTTATCTGAAGTTCCCGATGTAAATATGGCTTGTACAGCATGTGGAGTGAACATATAACATAATTTAAATGGAAACCTTAAAAACATGCATGACTTGTGCAAATTAAGTGTTGGAAACATGCAAGAAATGTATAATCAATATTTAACTTGTACAGCTATTCTTATTAGAATCTGATTTTGCAACATCAGTTTTGTTGTCACATGAACTTTCAGTAAGGTTAATGACAACACTCTTAATAATATTGCCATTCAATTCCAAATTTTTGTTATCTCTTTGAGCTGTAAGTAATTGCTCCTTTCAAATTTATGTCATTAACCTATGGCAATGCTGAACTAAGCAGCACCCTAACCTCTAGCAGTTTGAATGTTTGCTGCCACGAAGCAATTTTCGTCATACTTTCTGAGTAAGGTTTTTTCCTCTTCTGGCCATTATACAAGATTTGCTCACATAATAAAAAACATGCTCTTTTAACCCTCTGTGAATAACGACTTAAAACTGAAGCTTCAACTAAGCTTGGTCAGTGAAGATGCAGTAATGATGTATGTGTTGCTATTTAAAACACTCAGTATAAAAGTGATAATCCTCGCTCATCTTAGAATAATAGTTACTTGTGTCATTGCTTGAAAGAAAAGTAATTTGACTGAAATACTCTGAATGCAGAGAGTAAATTATTTTTTTAACTAGGAAACTAGTTTCTATGGCAAAGTCCAGCAGCCAATAAAGAGAACTGCAGTTGAGATGTAAGGAAAAGAGTATATAGTCTTAGCAACGCATTTCTATGATTCATTTTATGCTACCATGCAATAGTATACTGTATTTATCCAAATGCAAGATGACCCTCTTTTTTTCAGAACTTAATTTTGGAATTTAGCATGCATCTATTTAAAAAGAAACACTCAATAATTATCAAAGGGACACTTAAGTTATTTTTTTAATCATATATGTTTTTTTCAAATGCAAAATTGCACTGATTACAGCAATGGGTGGAAGGGAATGGAAATTGGTGGCTGGAACAGAATAGTCAGTCATACTATGTTTACACTGTGAGTCTAAGCTCTATACTCGTCAATTCTAGTATGTATGATATTATTTCTAAAATATATTGAAAAATTGATTTAATAAAATATATTAACGATTCCAACATTGTGTCAGCTATGAATTCTTATATGGAGTGAAGTGGTTTATTCAGTAAGATTTTTTTTAACTCTTTGTGAACAAATTTAAGCTTTTTTACTTTCTCTAGCCCCGTATGTACAATGTACATAGGGATAGAGAAGTATTGCATTCCACCCAAAAATTCCATGCCGAGATTTCACCTGAATCCAAAAAAAGCATTTCCAGAAAAAAGGTCCGTGTGTCTGTGAACACGATAACTCAAAAATGAAAAGGAGCTAAAATACCAAACTTGGTATTTAAGTTCAGTATCTTCCAGGGATGCGACACGAAGATTTTGAGAAAAATCCCCCCCACCCCAAACTACCCTTTACATGGAATTTTTTCTAAAATTTTGATTTTCGTAAAAATGGCTCTAACGATTTTGATTAAAGTATTGTATATTAAAGATATTTACCTGAAAAATAAAATGTATATCTTGAATTTTCTGGGAATAGCTTCTAAAGAACTAAAATTTAGTTGAGTCGATTTTGTAACACTACATCACTTACTTTTTTATTTCGGAAAACATGTTTCAGAAGCCATGTGCTTCCATTGTCAATTCCTTTGGTCGACTACCGGCATTGCTTGCTGTGGTGGTTGTCTCTGTCCCTGGTGGTGGTTTGATGAACTTCTGGAAGGCGATCTACTCATCCAGAAGTTCATCAAACCACCACCAGGGACAGAGACAACCACCACAGCAAGCAATGCCGGTAGTCGACCAAAGGAATTGACAATGGAAGCACATGGCTTCTGAAACATGTTTTCCGAAATAAAAAAGTAAGTGATGTAGTGTTACAAAATCGACTCAACTAAATTTTAATTGTTAAAACACATCACTGTCTCAAAGTCCACCATATATCAGGATAATTCTAAAGAACTGTTTATTCTGGATGAATTTTACTTAATTTAGCATAACTAGTAAACCGTAAGAGATAGACAAAAACTTACTATACAAAAAATGGGCCTTGTTAAAATACACAATTTACGTCATATACATTTTTTTCGTGGAGCTTACCGTTTTCGAGGTATTCATTGTTATTTCAGTTGTGAAGTACTTATACTTTTCTCAGACGGGAGTGTCTGTTTTTCTTGAAGCGATTTGTAATGACAATCGCATAGGGACAGCTTTTAAAACATTTGACTATCAATTTAGCCTAGTGTATTCCCTTATTTTCTTCCTACTTATAAGGAACTAAGTAATAAGAACATTGTGCTGAATACCTCAATCAACAAGGCACAGAAAGAAGAATAATCTTATGTAAGAATTTTGTAGAGATAGTCATGTGAGTGTTACACATCAGATTTTTATAACTTTGATTTTGTGTGGCAGTTTATATACTTTTTTTTATAGATGTGCACAAGTAACTTTCTAAGAATATGTTGAGGGCAAGTTTTTAAATAATGGTTTATATGAGTTTTTGATGTTTGCATGTTACATTATGCGTATTATTTTTTTCTGATTTCCGAAAAAATATTATGTCATAGGTCAGGATTGAGTGAAAGTAACTGTAATACTGGTTTATTATTTTTTATTTATTTATTCTATATTCGTTGTATGTGTCCGACATAACATTGAATTTAGTTTTTTTAGTTATGTATTCAATATGGATGTTCCATTTTTGATATTCATCTATGTATGCCTAATATTTTGCTTCAGCCTTTTGTTGTTTCCTTGACTGAGTTATTTTTGTCCTGAATTTGCATTAACAATAGTATTGAACTTTAATGCTGGTTTTTGATCTCGTTAAGTTCATTCCATTGCAGGAGAATCATTTATCTGAGTAACTTGATGTCTTACTTTTCATCAGTTTGTAATTTGTTATGACTTGTGTTTTGTAAGATAACTGTGAGGGAAGTCATTTGTATACAGTATATATAGCAGGGGACCTAACACTGAACCTTGTAGAACACTGCAATGGCAGCAGAGGTCAACGGTGTTGGATAAGACTTTCTAACATAACACATTGTTGTAAACAGTTTTGTCTAATTTAAATTTGCACAGGAATTCTTATAATGGAAAGGAGAATGGAAATGCGCTGTGAAACTTACTTTCTGTTTGGCCATTTTCTCCCAATACATTAAGCATAACCACCAACGTGAAAGGACATCCTCTATTTTTATTTTAGTCTGAGAGCAATCTTTTTACTTTCTCTACACTTACTACGTACATAGTGTATAGAAAAAGTATTGCACACCACCCAAAAAATTTTAGATTTCATTGGAAATATATGTTTTGGGTCCCCCCGAATCCAAAAAAAAGCATTTTTAGGGAAAAAAAAAAAAGTCTATGTGTATGTCTGTGGACATTATAGCTCAAAAACAAAAAAAAGACTGTTTAATACGAAACTTGGTATTTAACTTGCATATCTTCGAAGGATGTGACAAAGATTTTCAAGAAAATCCATGTACCCCAAACTCCCTTTACCTGGCACTTTTTTCGAAAATTTTTATTTTCTCGAAAATGGTTGTAATGATTTTGATTAAAATATTGTGTATTTAAAATATTAACCTGACAAATAAATCTTGAATTTTCCGGGAATAGCTTCTAAAAACTACTTTATTCTGGATGAATTTTATGGAATTTTGCATAACTGATAAATTGCAAGAGATAGACAAAAGCTAACTTAACAGAAAATGTTATACACATTTTTTTTCTTTTTTTACTTTCTCTATACGTACTATATACATAGTGTATAGAGAAGGGATTGCATTGTACCCAAAAATTTGATACTGAGATTTCACCGGAAATAGATGTTTTGAGACCACCTGAATCCAAAAAAAGCATTTTTAGATAAATGTCTGTGGTCAGCATAGCTCAAAAACGAAAAGACCGTTAAATACCAAACTTGGTATTTAAGTTCAGTATCTTCCAAGGATGAGACATGAAGATTTTCAAGAAAATCCCCCCACCCTCAACTACCCTTCACATGGAACAATTTTCGGAAAAATGGTTCTAACGATTTTGAATAAAATATCATATATTAAAGATATATACTTGACAAATAATATGTATATCTTGAATTTTCTGGGAATAGCCTCTGAAGACTACTTTATTCTGGTTGAATTTTATGGAATTTCATGTAACTGGTAAACCATAAGATATAGACAAAAACTTACTGCACAAAAAATGTAGAGCACATTAAAACACAACATTTATGTTATATACATTTTTTCGTGGAGTTGATCGTTTTTTAGATATTCCTTTTTTTTTTTTTTTTTTTTTTTTTTTTGTTTCAGCCTTAAAGAAACATACTTTTCTCATACAGGAATTTGTCAACTCCTGTCCATACAAACAAAGGAACTTCACATAGCAACCAGCTTTTGCTATCACTTAAACCTGTTATTCACTTATGCTTAGAGGGAAGCAAGTAATAAGACTATTTCTGCTTATTTTTCTCACTCAGCTTGAAGTAACTAGAAGCATAAACTTTTTAATAAAAATTTGTTGCAGAGATATAGTGAAAATCTGTGAATGGATTACAGCATATTATATTATTATTATTATTATTTTTTTTTTTAGTTGATACAATTCCTGGCACTTTGACAGCTAACTTTACAGTGCAAAATAAAACTCACAAAACTTGCCATTTATGTCATGACCTTGGCAGTAACCTTTTATCATTATTAGGTTTCCTCACTGCTGATACTGTGAAAGTTAAAACTTGCATGCTATTCAGTAAACATATTGCAAATGCAAATGGGGTTCAGATCTCAACATAAATTTTTTTGGAGTACAAAAATATTGTTTTGTTTTGGGATAAATACAGTACCTGTATGCCATATTGCATAACATAGGATGTAAATAAACCGAACCACTGGCAGCATTTGCATGTACTATTGTCTCAAACAATGTTAACTATAGCTTATTTTAGCTGTATTGAGTTATTTAATCACATTGAAGTGTTAATACCTCATTGATAATCATGGCTTCAACTAATGTAACGTAGCAAATAAGTTAGCTCACAGAACTTGTAAATGTAAAAAGAAGCTAGTAACAGTGAAGAATAACACAAATATTAATATAAAAATAATAGTTGCAACAAATCTTCACTTATCTTTTGGAATCCTTGCCTGGACTAGTTTCGTAACGATTTCATTGCATTATCAACATATCCTTTTGGTCTCTTTTTTGATGTTGTTTATTTATACTGCTATGGTTACTGCTACTAGGTGGATTGTGTACTAATGCATTGCTAACTACTGGAATCAAAACAAATTTGGTAAGAGTGTCAATTGGAGGTATATCAAAATTCATTGCATGATTTCTATACTTTAATATAAATATTTTCTCCCAAACCATTAAATCAATGGGCCCATTTAAGTGTTTTAATAATTTAACATCTGGATTTATTTCATGATTAAATTTCCAAAAATGTTCTGCTACAGCTGATTCATCAATTTGTAGGGTTATTCCCTTTAGTGGGTTTCAATTTATTTTGTTTTAAGCATAATTTATTTAACTTATTTTTCAGTTTGTTTTATTTTTCATGCTAAAGTTCAAATTTTCAAACAATTTATGTTCCAAATTTAGCCAAATTGAGTTACCTAAAACATTTATAAGTTTAAGATGCAAATTATATAATTTCAATTATAGTTTGCATTTTAAAAACTTAAATAACATTGAATTGAAATTATATAATTTGCATCTTAAACTTATAAATGTTTTAGGTAATTCAATTTGGCTAAATTTGGAATATAAATTGTTTGAAAATTTGAACTTTAACATGAAAAATAAAACAAATAAACTGAAAAATAAGTTAAATAAATTAGGCTTAAAACAAAATAAATTGAAACCAACTAAAGGGAATAACCCTACAAATTGATGAATCAGCTGTAGCAGAACATTTTTGGAAATTTAATCATGAAATAAATCCAGATGTTAAATTATTAAAACACTTAAATGGGCCCATAGATTTAATGGTTTGGGAGAAAATATTTATATTAAAGTATAGAAATCATGCAATGAATTTTGATATACCTCCAATTGACACTCTTACCAAATTTGTTTTGATTCCAGTAGTTAGCAATGCATTAGTACACAATCCACCTAGTAGCAGTAACCATAGCAGTATAAATAAACAACATCAAAAAAGAGACCAAAAGGATATGTTGATAATGCAATGAAATTGTTACGAAACTAGTCCAGGCAAGGATTCCAAAAGATAAGTGAAGATTTGTTGCAACTATTATTTTTATATTAATAGCTCACAGAAGTTTATGGACTTCTGAAATTAAAGTAGAAGCCCAAAATAATGCAGTTCCTGGGAGATGTGCTTTATCCCCACATTATAATGATTCTGCAGTATATCAAAATGCGAGCTTAGAAGTTACAAAAGTTGATCCAGTGTAGGTGGAGGGAAAAAATAAATTATAGTACATTGTAAAGTATATTATATACAATAAAGTACAGCACTTTTAAGAGCAATTACTCTCCAGTTATGTTCCAGTTCTGTAATTGGTCTTAATTTATAGTAAAGTTACACTACAAATTTTACAACATACTAATTTTGCTCTGTCTTAAAGAAATGAGCAAGTTTTGTTTGGAGGATTAATTCACATTTTTTCTCTGCATATTATTTGACTACAGCAAATGTCAGTGCTGGGGTTGTGTAGGGGAAATTTATACTGTAGTACCACTCTTTGAGGACATTTTTAAACTCAATCATCAAAAGTAATACAAATAAGAAGTGTGGTATTTTGCTGTGATACTTTCTCCCGTGTTTAATCCAAATCTGGGATGTTTTGGACTGCAAAATATCTTACTTAAATGTACTTAGAAAGTGAGGAGGACTTTTTGCTGTATGACGATGATTTGGAAATTGATGGCAAGTTTTTGCAATGAAACTTAACATGATTTGCTATGAATGCAGAGATGTGCCCTGGGGTGATGATCCACATTTTAAGAAAAACATTTTAAATGTAAGCCATGATCTCTTACGTTTACTTTTATCTTAGAAGAGAAAAGTGAAAATAATTAGGATTGAATATGCATATATGCAAAGAACGTCTATGGACAATACATATCACTTCTGTATTTTAAAATGGACATCAATTGGCATCAGCAGAAAGGTTAATACAAGCATATTCTCATCGATTTTATTAATGTGAGCATTTTCTTCTGTCAAATTATGCAAAATTGATTACATTACAGTATTCAATATGCTTAAGGCTTTATCTATCTATCTCACAGTATCTTCTTCAAGTAGTTTGACACAGACTCATATCAGTCAATTTTGGTTGACCTTCATGAAACTCATCACTAATGGAGTGCAATCACAAAAAAATCTGCAAATCAATGTAAACTGTTTTTTTCTGATGGTGCTTCATTGCCAGAAGTTGAAACAAAGCAATTCTGTGCATTACAATGCCTTTACTGAAATCATAGAATGTCATCCATGAAGACTTTCATGTGAAATTTCCAAGCTTTCACAACATTGCTTTGACTAAGTGGAATCTCGTACTTAAGAACATAGAAAATTTATAGACCAAAGATCTTTCAGAAACCTTTTACACATAATTATTTATATAATATAAACAACTTGCAGTGCTGGGTAACAGTTCACTGTAAGAAGGCAACAATGCAAAATAACAGCAGTCCATAAATAAGAAAGGGGCCAAAAATGTCATGGTATTGGTGTTGAATGAATGAATATTTATTTGTTTAACTCCTTTTACTCTAACCTAAACTATGTACACATTTTAAGTACCTTCGTTTTGCATGGCACCTAGGCCATTAGACTGAGTGGCTCTTGTCAGCCCTTCCCTCTATCTTGTCTTCTTCGTTTGCACTCCTTACTTTTCTTGCATTATGCTTCTCATCTTCTTTTCTTCCTTCCCTGTTAATATTTTCCCCTCAAACCTTGTTTCTCCATATTGCTAGTTACTTGCATTCCATCATATAATGTTCTATACTTTCTTTCTAACCACATATTCCTTTTTCACTGCCTCTTATCCCCTTTAAAAGTGTTGCTCCTGTTCACATCCAAGCTACTCCTTTTACTTGTCTGTTTCAGAAATCTACATGTGGTTCACGTCCCCAGTCTCTTTTTATTTGTTTACAAATTGTACCGATTTCTTGTTTTCTAAACTTCCCCATGTCTCATGTCTTTCTCTGTGTTCTACTCTGTATTTTACTATTTTACCTACATTACTTTCATTTCTTTCCTCTAGATTCCATATATCCCCCATTTCTATTTTCTCCATAATTTCTCCAACCCCTGTCCACTAACTATTAGTACATTTTGTTGCTTCATAAGATTTCTTCATCTTCTTTAACCAAACATTTATACCAAAATATCATTATTCAATTATTATTCCATTCCTTCTTGTTTTCCCAAATTCTACCAAGGCAACTTCTCTTGGTGCTGATCTCGTAACCCCAATAATTCTTTGAAAACATTCTATACACATGATCCACCTTATTTATGTCTGCACCCCCCCCCCCAGATCTCTACTGCATAAAGCATTCTTAATTCCACTAAAGCCTCATACAGTATAGATGTTGTCAGTGAGTAACATTACAATGTCCCAAAGTAACAAACTGTAGTAAATAATTTAGGTGTAAAAAATTGTTTACAAAGATGATTACATTTATTTTTAGGAATATTAACTTACATGTATCTATATTGGACATAACATCTTTCTTTGCAAAGCTATTTTTCCTTTGTCTGGTCACAGCTTGCTGCTTTCTCACAGGATGTCTTATGTGCAGACCAGTCCTTCACCTGGCATTCCCTACAAAAAGACACAGTTGATGTTAAATATTTTAAAATAAAGATATTGAAACAGGAATGACAGTATGAGACAACAGTGGAATACTGAAGGGAGTAAATATCGCCTGAATATGAAAATGAGTGAAATTCCAATCACATTGACATATAATATGAAATATCAGTATTGTTAAGATCGTGTTAAGACCAATGCAAGAAATATTTGCAAATTTGAAGTAAGATAGTCTATGAGAAACATGCAGATGACAAATTTTATATTAGAGATAATTTTCTATTATGAAACAAAATAAGGATAGTGTAATGTTTTAATATTATGGTATTATACCACAAGGACTTGCCTATTTCCCAACATAAATGCTCTTAGCCACCCAGGTTTTCACGTTGCCTATTTAAATACATACACTTTGAAGTAATTAAAACATTCCATGGAAAATATTTAATAGCTTCAAAGAAACTCATTTCTGTGCATACTGTTTGCTGAAACTCCCAGCTTCTAGCAGTGTTAAATTCTACAAGTATTTTTAACTTTAGTTACAAAGCGGGAGAGCCAATGACCTGGGCACCAGTTGTGCAGTATTTTTCCAGCACAAGATTCTGCACTGCTGCCGTAAACATTATTCTGACCAGTTTTATTTGGCTCTGAAAGTGCAGTATTGAATTCACATGTGTAGTTCAGTTATGAGTTGTTTATTTTGTCCTGTACTTAGTTACAAAGCATATTATACATCAGTATATATTTTCTATTGCACAGCAAGTATTTAATTATGATTCATATATGTTAATTCAACTCGTCAAGCGAGAGTACGATTTTCAGAATGAATTCTGGGTGCAAAGCCTCCAGGCAGTGCAACAATCTACAAAGTTCACAATAAATTTCAGGCTAAGAAGCCTTTGTTTAGAGAACAGACAGGGAGCATGATTTTGCCTTTTCTCAAGATATGCAACAGCTCATACGGTCACTATTTCAATGAGAACAATTGAAAGTGTGGTTGAGAACAGAATTGTTAGTAGAGATTTGTGGTCCCCCAGCCCCTGCAATTTCTAGTGGTAAATTAAAACATAAAGTATGCAAGATAGTCTGCACACACTGTAAGAATTAAAACAAAATATATGTCGGAAGATTGCCTGTATTTCTCAACGTGAACTATAGCACATAATGAATAGTTTTCTAAAGAAGTGCCAAAAATGTATGGATAACGATGGTGGCCAGTTTCAGCATCTTTTGTAAAGTAAAGCCTTCAAAAGTAGTTTTAAAAATATTGTGTGGTTACACCTGTGCCATTATGTGAAAGTGGCACACAGTAATAACTACTGATGATGCAGACAGGAAAAACGTGACGCAGCTGGCTCCCCAGTTCATTGGCTCTACCTGCACAATAACAAAATTATTTCTTTAAAATTGGTTATGCTGACAAGTAGTAAAAAAGCATTCATGCACTTGAGATTGTAAACAGGTTCTAGTTATGCAAACATAATTAGCCCTAAATGTGAAGCAATACCTAACTTTAATTTAGTCTTGCAGCAACTATTTTGTGGAGTGTTTGTGTTGAAGGTTTCGTGTAGCTAGTAGAAGTTGTAACGGGTCATCGGGAAGTGCAACCAAGATTCCCCTAGAGTTGTGAATTCTGGTGGCAGCACTGGCTGGCGTGTGCATATGATGAAAACTTTTCACTGGTTAAGAAAACTGCTAGGTTCACTATATTCATGCATGAAAGGTAATGTGGAAAAATAATATAAAAAAAATAATATATATATATATATATGTAACACAGATTTTTTTTTTTTTTAGACAGTTCTGAATATTTATAGACATATAATTATAAATAGATTGTTTACCTATTTCACGGAGTTCATGCTTAATGGTCTGCAATATTCAGTTGTTGCCTTGCCTAGCATCAGTGCTGACAACAGGATGACTTACTCAAACAGAACAAAAACATTCTATACAATGGAGGCAGTGTAGCAGCTTAAATTTGCTCTCTCCGCGCTTGCATGATTTTGTCTGGTTCAGCAGATTTCATGATCATGACATTAAAATCATCCACCATTTTATGCATCGATATGAACTTTCAGAGTCGTAGCCTACTTGAATGTGGCCATGGATGCATAAACTAAAGTTGGCTACATTGGAGTCTTATAATTTTATAACACTGAGGGATAGAATTTTCTACTTCTAACACTACTGCAAAAGACCTACTTTTTGCATCAACTGTCTAAAATCTGTTGTGTTCCATTCACATGACTTTCTCTACATCTCTGCAACAAATTATTGTTAAAAAGCTTATGCTTTTATTTACTTCATGCTAATTGAGAAAAAATTAGCAGAAATAGTCTCATTACTTGCTTCCTAGTAAGTGGAAGCGAAATAAGGGAGTAGCATAGGCTAAAGTGATAGTCAAAAGCTGGTTGCTATGTGACAGAAGTTCCTTTGTTTGTATGGACTGGAGTTGACAAATTCCTGTATGAGAAAAGTATAAGTTTTTCAAAGCTGAAACCAAAAACGAGGAATATCTGAAAAACGATAAAAAAAAAAAAAAAAAAATTGTATATAACATAAATTATGTGTTTTAATGTGCTCTACATTTTTTGTGCGATAAGTTTTTGTCTATCTCTTATGGTTTACCAGTTATTCAATAAAAATCATCCAGAATAAAGAGGTCTTTAGAGGCTATTCCCAGAAAATTCAAGATATACATTTTATTTGCCATGTAAATATCTTAATTATAAGAGATTTTAATCAAAATTGTTTCAGCCATTTTTGAGAAAATCAAACTTTTTGAAAAAAAGTTCCATGTAAAGGGGAGTTCTAGGTGGAGTGATTTTCTTGAAAGTTTTCATGTCGCATCCTTGGAAGATACCAAACTTAAACACAAAGTTTGGTTTTTAACGGCCTTTTCATTTTTGAGCTAAGCTGCCCATGGACACACACACACACATGGATATTTTTCTAAAAATGCTTTTTTGGATTCAGGGGGTCTCAAAACATATATTTCCAGTGAAATTTTGGTATCAAATTTTTGGGTGTACGTATAGAGAAAGTAAAAATTCTCAAAAATGTTGTGGTGACCCTTGTAAATAATGCTGATCTTGATGTTGGTTTTGCTTTGTTTTAATATGCTTATTTCATATTAAGAAATTATGAGTGGACACGCAGCCCACCCAGTGTAGATAATACTGTGGCAATGGAGTTATGAATCATCTGCTGAAAAAAAGAATCCCCCATTCAGGAATAATTTAAGAATGATTGCTACCTGCTGCAATATGGTGCCTTACATCGAGAACATCTCTTCTTGCCTTTCTCGCCACAAGCAACACACTCTGGATCAGCAACAGAAAGTAGTTCTATTGCATCCAAGTTGTATGCTTCATGAAGCCTGCAGAAAATAAAACATTTAAATATTTGTGTTTTTCCAACAGATTTAAAATATTTAAATAAAGCTTTTTCCAACAACTGCCACACTGCAAGCAGAAGGAAAAATTGGGATAAGTGGGACTTGGGGCTTGTTCCTTTATCAAGTTCTACCAGTAATATAAATACTGTTTCCTTGTTTTGAAACAGATTTATAATATAAGGATTTTTTTTTTTTTGTAGCTTAATGTCCTTTAACCTGGTAGGTTATATTGGTCAATGAATGAAATTGGCAAAACAAAGCTCAACTGGTCTCAGGATCCAGGGAGCTTAAAGTTACTCAGCATTTGTCTGCTCAGAATAAGGGAAAACCTCATCTCGGGTAACTCGCCCTAAGTGATATTTGAACTCGCAATCTGTTGAATGTGATGCAGACACTACCCAGGTGGGCTTCAAAACAAGGATTGAAAGAAAAGCAGAAATGGCATTGCTAATGTAGTAATATACACTTATAAATTATTATTTATTTGATAATGGCACTATCAGTTGTGATACTGGTACTGCTGGTGTGCTGGGACTTCATCTTGCAGGAGTAAATCTACTTATATGAGGCTGTTACTTTTAAGCTTATTTATAAAACATTAATCTGGACTTATAAATGTAAAAAGAAGCTAGTAACAATGAAGTAACACAAATATTAATTGTTATATTAATATTAATCTGGACTGTTTAAATCTGCGGCTTGTACATATTAAAAGTTGGGAAGAATAACAGTATAATGCCAATAGTGAGTAATATTCAGATTCTTGAATTGCTTTTTGCAGACCATCTAGTGCTAGGTGCAATTACATGAGTTGAAACAAACTTCTCAAGGAAGGGTTGTTAAATTATAAGGTAACCCCTGTCGTAGCCTCTCTCCCTGTGCAAGAGAACCGAGAATCACCGGGAAAGTGGTGCCAGCAAAAGGCACTAAAATACGTATCTTAAGATAAATTACAGAAATGTTGACCTGCTCACATACGGGCAGCACAATTTGCGAAAATATTCTTGCTCACTTGCCCAAGCCTAGCAGCAGATCTCCTTGTGATTTCTTTTCGACCTCCAACTTCATATACCCAGGGTTGCGGGTTCAAATCCAGCAGAGGGTGATGAACTTTTTCAGGCGTAAAAAACCTTAGCATGGCTTCCTTCAGAAGGGAAGCAAAGCTGTCGGTCCCGTGTTGTAGATTTATAGCACATAAAAAAACCTCAAGCCTGATAGAGAGGCCTCTGAGCAAAATTAAGTGGTCTTTCATGCCCAGTATAGAATGGGATGCTGATAACCACAGCAGTTAAAGAACTTCCATAAATAAAACTTCATTTACATTTTTTTTGTGATTTCTTGCATGATGTTATCACTAAGTTTCTGTAGATGACACAGGAATTTCTGCTGCTGAGTGAGAACATCTTTAACTTGTTATACTGCCTGTTTGGGAGCAGATGCTCAATATTTTCAGCATTTATTTAAGATAAGGACTCCAGTGCACCTTTGCCAGCACCACTTTCCCAGCAACTCTCGGATCTCTAGCAAGGGGTGAGAGGCCACAACAGAGGTTACCCTGTAATTTAATGACCCTATTCTGTAAAGAATGGAGCTTAGAAATTGAAGCATAACAAGACTCAGATCCTAGTGTTCAATGGGGAAATGGAGTAAATATGCAAAATGGAAGATTGAAAATAAAGAGTAGAGGGCTGTGAGAGAAATGTAATTATGTAGGAGTTTAAAAAGATATACAGTAAATGGGAAAACCAAAAGTTAAGTAGCTTTATCAGCTATGTTGATAAATTTCCTGTCCACATCATTTTCTTTCATATGTTTTAGGATTGTAGGACCACATAAGATGGTATTACTGCCTTGCAATAGGTCAGTGGAGTTTGTGGTATGTTAAGAATTGTTGTTTCCTGAGAGTATCATTCCTATGACCACCCAGATTAATAATGATGCAGGCAGGCTTGTGCTAACATCACGAATGATGTCACTCTGGAATTGTTAGGGACCCCATCCAAGCTAACATGCATTGCTGTCTGAATCTGGTTGGCCTCCAGGTCTTCCTTTAATCACTTCCTCCTAGGGTCATGCAAATCAAAAAGGCCTGCAATGACTTACTAATCTTAAGAGATAGTTACCACCATTCTATGCAATTAAATTAACTTATTGGTGTATTTCTTTCATTTATGTTATTTCCTTATTTTGAACTTAAGGCACAATATAAATGCAGAGCTAAAAATAAAAACTAAGTCATATCCCATCCAGGTCATCACTTTGTCTCACCTATCACCTTCGATAGGTGTTGGATTTAATTGTTTTTCACACAGGCCGTGTGTAGGACAGGAGTGGATAGGTAGAGTCAGACTGAAAAATTCAATGCCAGTCAGTTGAGAAATTCAATGCTATGCTGGTATGTCACCATGGTAGCTCAGTGGCAGAGCAACCGGCTAGAGATCGGGAGATCCATGGTTCAAATCCCGGCTATGGCATTGAATTGTTCAGCCTGACTCTACCTATCCAACTCCTGTCCTACACACGGCTTGTGTGAAAATCAATTAAATTCAATACCAAATTACCATAATAGTTGGCTATACTATGAATCCTGGGACTTTAAGTACTTACAGCATTGTAAGTCACCATTGGGGTTGTCATCTCAAAATAATTTGAGATCACCTTGTGGTTTACCGGGCAAAATGTAAGTCAGTTGAGAAATTTAATGCTGTGCCGGCATGTTGCCATGGTAGCTCAGTGGCAGAGCAACCGGCTAGAGATTATTAGACAGGTGTGTTTAAAAATTAAAAAAACAAAAGCATATATTTGCTTGCAGTCTGATAGTTTGATTTGCATTTTTATTTTTATAAATTTTATCACTGAATACCCTGTATGTTTGCTCCTAAGCTTGTAGCATGCAGAATTTGTTTATTGAGGAAGCATGAATTTAATGCTCTTACCTTTCATTGATTTGCTTCATATGTTTCTGATCTTCATTGAGCATAATTTTAGCGTGTTTACAGGCAAGTTTTTTCCAAGCTTTGCTGCTTCTGTCAAGTAATTTCTGCCTCACCTATTGGAAACAGTTTATTAAGCTGCATGATTGATGCATTATAAATCCTAGAGAAGTAAGTAAAGTCATACAATTAGTAGGACACTGTTTTATGTTTAAACAGCAGTAAATTTCTCACAGAGCATTTTACTAAACTGTGTTTCTGCACCAAGTAGAAAAATTACTTAAAGCAGACATCCTATATTCTGGAGCAGTTTTGATGGCAAGGTTTACTTGAAATATGTAATATCTGCCAAAATGTGTTCAAATAATTATAATAACAAGATAGTGAGTGTATGCAATGCATTGGATTTCACATACTTATAATTTTATAAAGTATATGTGGGAGTCAAATTGAAACCCTTAAGTTTTTTAAAATTTAACTTATTGAAGAAACGTTTAAAAAAAAGAAAAAGTACAAGATTTGTCAATTACCAGGTTCATGTCAGTTCCACTAGTGTACCAGAATTTTGTCCCGCAAACGTGCTACAAAATCCATTGACATACTGTCACTTTTAAGCACACTTAAAAACTATCAATCTGGGCCAGGTTTGAACCTGTGACCTTGGGATTAGAAGGCTAGTGCCTAACCATTTGAGAGATTCAAACCAACATTGAACAAAATCAGGATACAAATCATTTTTGGCATTCTCCATTCTCCAAGACTACAACGTTCAACATAAGAAGTGCATGGAGTTGGAGGCCAGCCACACATTGCCTGGTGCTTCTCTTCATTGCCTCTTGAGTGGTTTAAACATGTGATACTCAAAAATGTAAAAAGAAGCTAGTAACAGTGAAGTAACACAAATATTAATATAATAATTAATAATTGTAACAAAGCTTCACTTATTATTATATTAATAAGTGATACTTGCTTGAGGCAAGGTGCAGTGAGTATGGCATATGTGGAAGAGAAGCAAAGTGAAGGTCACTGATGGTTGCAACTGTTGCATGAAGCCGAGCATTGTCATGTTACAGAACACTTGTGGTCAGACATCCATGTTGCTTTGATCTAATTGCAGGTTGAATAAGATTTTTCAACAGGTGGTTGTGCCTGATTCTTGCATTTTGGTGATAGGTTTATTATCAGCTCGAAGAAATACAGATTCTATGGCATCGTCAAAATACAAAGAAATTTTGTTACATTTGAGTTTAAATATATACAGAATTTGTAAAAAGAAAAATCCAAAATAGTTTTCTGCCAGCGCCAGGCTCCTTCCTACTGCTGCAGAATGGGATGTGTAGTGACAAACACAAAGCGGCAGTATCTGCACAAGAGAAATATGGTTACAAAGATAATATGATGGTAATAATAATAATAAATAAATAATGATCTATAGTTATTTAATTTGTATTCTGTGGAACAAGTTAGAGTTTCTGATTGAAGTATTCATTAATAGTGAGTGGTAAATGATTTTTGAGATGGTTCTTAATGGCCGTTCTAAATTTTTTGTGATTAAGCTCTTTAACACTGTTTGGAAGATGGTTGTATAAAGAGCTTAATCACAAAAAATTTAGAATGGCCATGATGAGGGTTGGCGCCATTCCTTGCTTGCTCTCTTGGTTTTGGGTTGGTGGTATAGTACCCAGATTTTTTCTCTTGTAACAATTCTTGCAACAATTCTTCTGCTTCAAAGTTGTTCACAGATATCAATGTGTTGTTCTTTCAGTTACGGAGTGAGCATGACATACACCTTGCAGACACTTAAGTTGAAGCATCTGTCAAATTTTGAAAATCCATAGTATGTAATACATCTTATTGAAATTTATACATAGCGCTAGAGGTGTTTTTGCCAAGTATAAACATTATAGCTTCATGTTTATTTAAATAATAATTTTTTGTAGTTTAGATTCATTGTTCTCATAAAAATGAGCAATGTCATGTATTTTTAAAAATATTCCCATACAAACATCTAGTTTTACAGAAAATGAGTTTAAAAATAGATCTGTCATATTACATTTTTTTATATTAGCCCTAGTTAGTGAAGAAAAATGATTACTTTTCATACTTTCCAAAACTCATGATTTTTCAAAATTTGATAATTTATTAATAAAATTTGGAGCATTATTTTGAAAAAGTAGTATGACCATCTTCTTTAACGTGCCTTTGAGAGGAAATATAAAAAGTTTGAAACATATTAATAAAAAATTGCATTGTATGGAACATTTTGAATGTGGAAAAGTGAAAACAGCAAGAAAATAAGGTTTAAAGTTGGGAGTGCCTATTACTTAGCATGTTCCTACCCATTTATAGTTTCAGTAGTTTTGTAGTTAAAGTACACCAAGTGGGAAAGCCAAATGTTTTCTTAGAGCTTACAATTCATATTATTTTATAATCAATCATTTTTTAATTTTTCACAATTTTTGGTCAAATGTTACAGATGTTGAAAATGTGAGACTATTGTTCAAATTTATGGCTATTTCATCCACCCATTTTCTATCACAGTAGCCTCAGCTGCTACAATAGTCTCTGAGTCTCAATTCATTGTGCCAGATCTAGGCAGCGAGGATCTGCCACAGAAGTCATGTCATTCTGAATTTTCTACTCCACACATCACAGTACCTTCATTCACCAATGGATTTCAATAGGTTTCCTGCCTTCACTGTTCAGAAGATGTATAACAGAGCGTAATTGTTTGTTACTGTGTGTCACAAGTGAGGCAGCGATTTTAAACTGGAATTATGGCAGCGCTTTGCTTGTTTGCAGTGTGACAGCACTTTTTGGACATTTTAAAAGCATTGATAACAGTGCTGCCAAGTTAGAACAATGGCATGAAGATTCAAAGTTTTATTACATTTTTAAGGTTTTCATTTGATTTCTCCTCATAAATAATGGAGCAGCAGAAATGTGGTATTAAATTTGTGTGTAGAATGCAATATTCACTCTACCTACAGTGCACATGGTAGAGAGTGTAAAATTATAATGAGAATGTTGTAAAAGCAGTAACCAATAGTACTGAATACCTTGGAAATGCTTAATGTGGCACAAAATGTTATTTAATGTAAATTGTGTGTTCAATTGCCCCATATAGAATTTGTAATTATGTCAGTGTTAGATGAGAGCAGATCAGCATGGCTAGGGCCAAAAGGTGGAAATACTTACCTCTGGAATTACTTCTAATAACAGAGGATTTGATGGTGCAGATGGAGGATTGGCTGCAGACAATCTAACCAACCAATATTTGAGATCAACCAATGGTGACAGTTGATCCAGTAATTCTTCAGTTAGAAACCGCTGGAGCTGTCAGAGATATAATAAAGGTGAAACATTTATGATAACATTAATATCTTGGACATAAACTTTTATAACCTCATTACATTCTTTTTGTAGAATTAAAGAGCATTAATGTTTATTAGAAAAGTGCATTCTTAAAAATCTGTACTACCAGTTGCCCAAATTCCTCTATCCATTACAACTCCATATAGTCCCTTAAATTAGTTGCATTACAATAAATTTTTAACTATAAATTATCTCAAATTAAGCAATATATATTTGGTTACTTGCACAATGGAAAACAAAATACAGCTGTTTGTGTATTATGAATTCTTGTTAGAATCATAAGATGATCATCCATTGTCTGATATGACCAACAGGTTAAAGGACGTTAAGCTACAAAAAAAAAAAAAAAAAAAAATGTTGTATGATTACAGTAAGATTCTAGTATATGAATGCGGTACTAATTAGAATTGATAAATTCATCCACACTAGAGTAGGCTTTGTCGATTAAAAACATTTGAATAATAATTTAAATTTATTATCTTAACATATCTTATACTATCTGGGAGATTGTTATAAATTTTTATATGCATGAAATTAGGCATGATCTCATAAAAACACAGTCTGTGGCTAGGAACTGTGAGGTCATCTTTACGTCTGGTATTTATGATAGTGCCTGTCTGAGTTGGTTTCAAGGTTTAAATTAAATTTCTGTAAGTGCATGATTATGTACTATATACACACTAGGAAGGGTTAGGAGTTTTAATTTTATAAATGTAGAACAACAAGGTTTTCATTATATTTTAGATTTCCAAATTATCTGACTGCTGTTTTCTGCAACATAAAGATTTTATTAAAATTTACGTTAGTTGTGTTACCCCATCTTTCAATCCTATATGAAAAATAGGAGTAGATTAAAGAATAGTATCAAAGTTCGAAGGCTTTCAACGCCAGTGTTATGATCACTAATAGAAAACAATACCAGGCTTGTAGACCATGGTTCACTGGGCTTCTCCCATTGTTTCCCAGACGTTTTGCCTGTGTCTGCAGCAAGCATCTTCAATGGCGTACAAATCTCCTTCGTGACCTCTCAGTCGTTATTGAGAGGCCACGAAGGAGACGTGTATGCCATTGAAGATGCTTGCTGCAGACACAGGCAAAACATCTGGGAAACAATGGGAGAAGCCCAGTGGACCACGGCCAACAAGCTCGATATTGTTTTTAATAAAGAATATTAAATTACTTTAGCTGTTGGTATAGGTAAATATTTTATTAGGTATTTCAGAGCGAACAGATTTATACCTAGAAAGAATGGTGATGGTTTGTAAAGAAAAAGTCTTCACAGCAACTTCTACTCAGAAAGAGTGCTGATGATTTGTGGAAGAGGAAGCAATCCTCCTAGAAAAAACACTGAAAATTGGAAGCAACGGCTCCTGAAACTAATCCCTCATAAATTAAAAGTGTGACATAAATAGACTCCACAAATATTCTCATAAAATTTGGAAGTCATTGATACTAAATTCCTCTAAAGATCATTTATAGTTTTTGTATTTGCATCTTTTCTCTTTTATTGTTTAAATATTGCATTATTTGCGTACAAAATCAGAAAGAAGAATTTTATAATTTAATTGACTATACTGTACCCTCAAAAGACAGTTTTTCCGATAATCACTGATATCGTAATGTGTTTGACAGTGAGGATCAAGAACAAGATTTCTTAGTGCAAGCCAGGCTTGTGCTTCTAGACGGGTCACTTTCACATTGCCCTCACCACGCACTTCTTTCCATTCATTATCTGCAAAAAAGTACAAATAATTTCTTAGCCCAATAACAGACTGATTTTATTGAAAATGAATGAGTGCATACTGGTCACTATTCTACTACGGTTTTACAACTCACAGACCTGCAACTATGACAATAACCTGATATGCACTTTTCACTTTCATTACACGTACTATGTACATAGTGTATAGAGAAGGTATTGTATTCCACCCAAAATACAATACGAAGATTTCACCAGCTATACATGTTTTGGGTCCCTCTGAATCAAAAAACAGCATTTTTGGAAAAAGGTCCATCTGTGTGTGTGTCTGTGGACAGCATAGCTCAAAAACAAAAAGACTGTGGAATACCAAACTTTAAAGTTTGGTATCTTCCAAGAATGCGACATGAAGAGTTTCAAGAAAAATGCCCCCACCCCAAACTATCCTTTACATGGAAAAAATTTCGAAAAATAAGATTTTTATATGCCAAATAAAATGTATATCTTGAATTTTCTGGGAATAGCCTCTAAAGATCTCTTTATTATGGAGGACTTTTATTGAATTTTGCATAACTGGTAAACTGCAAGAGATAGACAAAAACTTACCACAGAAAATGTAGATCACGATAAAACACACAGTTTATGTCATATACATTTTTTTTCGTGGAGTTGAGCATTTTTGAGTTATTCCTTGTTATTGGTTTCAGCTTTAAAAATATACTTTTCTCATACAGGAATTTGTCAACTCCTGTTCTTACAAACAAAGTAACTTCAGTCACATAGCAACCAGCTTTTGACTTTCACTTTCACTAATGGTGCTCCCTTATTTCGCTTCTAGTTACAAGGAAGCAAGTAATAAGACTATTCTGTTAATTTTTCTCGATTGGCATGAAGTAAATTGAAGCATAAGCTTTTTAACAATAGTTTGTTGCAGAGATGTAGAGAAAGTCATGTGAATGGAACACATCAGATTTTTTCAGTTCAACCCAAATATTCCTATACTTCAAAAGCCTTGCTTTAATCCTTTATTGCATGAATTATTACGTATGCCATTCTTCCTTTAATTTGCAAACCAGTAAAGGAATGGCCATCCATTCAAAGCCAATGATGTGAGTTTGAGTCCCAGCGACTGCAGTCAAATGTGCCTGTGGTAAAGGAAGGGAAGGGACCATGTAAAATAACTGGTGTAATAGCATGCTTGGATGCTGATGGAGTTGCATTTGACTGCAGTTGCATATATTTTGTTCTTTTTTATTTAAAAAAATACAGTTTTATTGCAAAAATATTAATATTTTTACAGTATAAAATAGCTAGCCTAATTTTATTGTTGAAGGTTAGTGTAATACAAAATTAGGAAAGCTTTGATTAGTCTTCTTTGTTGCATAAATGTACCATAGAATAAAGGGTTAAAGTTGATCCTTGCAGAATATTTTTAGAAGCGAATTGTCACTGTTGTAAAGTGTGCAGCTCACAATAGGGAGGTCCTAGGTTCAATTCCCGACCTAGGCTTTTTCAGGGGTTTCCTGGCTTGTCAAGCAAATGCTGGAGGGTGTCTCTCATCCTTCTATCATTAAATTAATCATTTTAATTTATGAGGAGTGTTCAATAAGTCCTTTGTATAAAATATAATTTTTGGTAGATTTTTAAAAATGTTTCAACATAGTCTCATTTTAGCTTGATACACTTTTCACAGTATTTCCCTAACTGTTTTAAGCCTTCCAAAAAATAGGATTTTGGATGGTCCTCAAAATAGACATCTGTTTGGGAGATGACCTCTTCGTTAGACGTGAATCATTTTCTGCCAAGCCACTTTAAGTTTGGAAATAAAAAAACGTCACTTTGCCATCAAAACTGCACAGGTGTACACCCTTGCATTTTCTTGATTAAATAGAATTTTTTCTTTGCCAGTTAAGAGCATTTATTCTTAATTTATCTGTTTAATGAATGCAGTAACTATGCATAATACTCTCCATTTATTGTTCTTCCTTTCTGCAAATAATGTAGATGATTTTGCATGCATCCCAAAAAACCCGAGGCCATCACCTTGTCTGCAAAGTTCACTACCTTTACCTTCTTTGGAGTTATTTCACCTTTAAAAACCCACTCTTTTGACTGTATTCTGTCTCTGGAGTGTAGTCGCGTATCCATGTTTCATACACAGTTATGTATCGGCGCAGAAATCGTTAGGAAAATGCAAAATCAAGTTCGAATTGATCACACGGTTGCATTTATTCTCCATTGAGAGCAAGTGCAGCACCCATTTTGCTAAGATCTTTGTCAGACCTAATTTTTGAGAACACTGTGATATGCCTGTGGCCTCTACTTTTTTGCAAAGTTTGATCCACTGATCACTCAAAACCATATCCTGAATTTTGTCAATAATTTTGGAGGAAGTCACTTCTACTAGACACCCAGAACGATGTTCATTATTTGTGGATGTATGGCCATGTTTAAATTTATTCATCCAACTTGGCTTTTATCTCTTTTGGTGTTTTTTAAACAGAAGTATTTAATCATTGCACAAAACTCATTTTTTTCAGTCTTTCTAAAGAACACAAGATTTTTAATCAATCGCCTAAGGCAACAATAATGGATGTAACTGAAACTTTAACTGCCATCTAGTAAGAGACAACATTACTAAATACAACATTTTTCAATGCTATGAGTGTAATTTCTTGGATTTTTTAAGGACTTATTGAACACCCCTAGTATCCTTCACCCCATTAGGTCTGTTTCAGTTTGGAAGTGTTGGCGATGATATTTCATGCATGTGGAACTTTCTCTGTTCCTGAGTTTTCAGCTCATTGGCTCTAGAGTTGGGGCACATTGAACAATCTAGCTGGGACAGAGGCTCACAATTTTCCTGCTTGATTGCCAGGGCACATCTCAATCTAGAAACTGCAGTAATTGCTTCACTTCTTGGTTCTGGTCACCCGGTGTCTCCTCTTAACTCAGAACTCCCTCTTCAATTTGTCCCTCAAAAACCATAAGTATAACATCTTTCCTACATCAGTGTCAAGTCCCCTCTGAAAATGCTTCACCCCTATCCTACATTTTATTCTAATTTATATTTCCCTTGAAAGTCAGATTTCTCTATTAGCCGTTGTTCTAAAAAACATAATATTTGCATAAATATATATCACATATTACTTTCTCTACACGTACTGTGTACATAGCGTATAGAGAAGGTATTGTAATGCACCCAGAAATTTGATACTGAGACTTCACCGGAAATACATGTTTTGGATCCCCCTGGATTCAAAAAAAGCATTTCTGGAAAAAGGTCCATGGGTGTGTCTGTGGACAGCATAGTGCAAAACCCAAAAGACTGTTAAATACCAAACTTAATATTTAAGTTTAGTATTTTCCAAGGATGCGGCACAAAGATTTTCAAAAAATCCCCCCATCCCCAACTACCCTTTACATGGAACTTTTTTGAAAATTTTGATTTTCTTAAAACTGGCTTTAACAATTTTCAATAAAATATCATATATTAAAGATATTTACCTGACAAATAATATATATATCATGAATTTTCTGGGAATAACCTCTGAAGACTATTTTATTCTGGATGAATTTTACGGAATTTTGCATAACTGCTAAACTGCAAGAGATGGACAAAAACTTACACAAAAAATGTAGAGCACATTAAAACACACAGTTTATGTTATATAATTTTTTTTTTTGAGGAGTTGATCATTTTTTAGATATTCCTTGTTGGATGGTCATCTAAGTGGCATGGGGTTGGTAGCTCCAGCCTATAAGTGCAACAGTGACTCAGGATGATGATTATTAATACTATTGTTGTTGTGAAACTTTGTTTCTTTAAGTTTGAAACAATAAGTGCTGATTAGGTTGTTTAGTTTAACAAAAAGAAAAATCTGATGTGTACCATTCACATGACTTTCTCTATATCCGTGCAACAAATTATTTTTATAAAGCTTATACTTCTATTTACTTCATGCTAATTGAGAAAGCATTAGCAGAAATAGCCCTATTACTGCTTCCTTGTAAGTAGAGGTGAAAAAAGGGAGTACCATAGGTTAAAGTGATAATCAAAAGCTGATTGCTATGTCGCTGAGGTTCCTTTGTTTGTATGGACAGCAGTTGACAAATTTCTGTATGACAAATGTAGAAGTTTTTCATAGCAGAAACCAAAAATAAGGAATGTCACAAAAACGACGAACTCCACAAAAAAAAGTATATAACATAAATTGTGTGTTTTAACGTGCTCTACATTTTTTGTGTAGTAAGTTTTTGTCCATCTCTTACGGTTTAGCAGTTGTTCAAAATTCAGTAAAATTCATCCAGAATAAACTACTCTTCAGAGGCTATTCCCAGAAAATTCAAGATATACATTTTATTTGTCAGGTAAATATCTTTAATATATGAAATTTTAATCAAAATCGTTAGAGCTATTTTTGAGAAATTCAAAATTTTCGAAAAAAGTTCCATGTAAAGGGTAGTTGGGGGTGAGGGTATTTTTCTCAAAATCTTCGGGTCACATCCCTGGAAGATACTAAACTTAAATACCAAGTTTGGTATTTTACCTATTTTTCGTTTTTGAGTTATCGTGTTCACAGACACATGGACCTTTTTCTGAAAATGCTTTTTTTAGATAAAGGGGACCCTAAAACATATATTTCCGGTGAAATCTCGGTGTCAAATTTTTGGGTGGAGTGCAATACCTTCTCTATACACTATGTACATAGTGCGTATAGAGAAAGTAAAAAAGCGGTCCCTATACCAGGTTATTCCAGCATGGAGCAGCGAGTAACTTGCAATTCACAGGAGTCTACCTGCACCATGTACCTAATACAGTGCAACATTGAGGGCAAGTTATTGTCATGGTTGAATCAAGTTTTGGAGATGAAGTGGCAGAATGTAAGCATTGTAGTAGGACCTTCACCCAGTCACACTGCCCTTCCAACTCTGCTCTGAGTTTTGTAAAGTACATATGCACTCTGACTCGAATGAGTGAAGTTGGAACAGCTGCTTTAAGGAGTATAACATTTTATACTTACTTATATATTTGAGAGATTTTCCATCAGCTGATTTGCTCCATGGTGCAGCTTCAATTAAGCTGCTGAAAAGTATGGGTACATCATGTTTGGAGAGAAGCCGCACTGAAGCACTTAGAGGAAGGCTGTAAACAAATTAAGTAACATAACAAAAATCACCAAGATCGCTGGATCAATCCTTAGAGAAGGTGAGAGATTTTTTTCAAATCAAAAAACACTTAGAAGGTGTTGGTCCCATGTAATGCTTATTGCAAACAATCCCATAATTTGAAAGAGTAGGTCCCATTTTTATGTCTGCAAATTGTGATTTCATCCTATGGGCAATGACCGTGTCATTCTAAAAATACGTTTCTTAAAATACATTCACATACTGAATAAGGTTTAGATTTTGATTTGATTAGTTCATAAAACTGAAGAAGTACATGTTATGGAACTCTCAGATTGATACATTTACATTTACAAAAATAGGAAATAAGTAGTGAAGATTACAAATAGTTATAATCCAAGAAGACAAGATGTTTAACATGCTATTACTACTAAGAATAATTTTTGCATATGTTAAGATATTCTCTTTACTTTAAAATCAATGATTGTGCATAAATATATTTGAATTACAATACTAAAAAAAATCTGATGTGTTCCATTCTCATGACTTTCTCTATATCTCTGCAACAAATTATTGTTAAAAAGCTTATGCTTCTATTTACTTCATGCTAATCAACAAAAATTAGCATAAATAGTCTTATTACTTGCTTCCTTGTAAGTAGAAGAGAAATATGTGAGTACCATAGGTTAAAGTTACAGCCAAAAGCTGGTTGCTATGTGACTGAAGTTCCTTTATTTGTATGGACAGGAGTTGACAAATTCCTGTATGAGAAAAGTTGTAAGTTTTTCAAACTGAAAGCAAAAACAAGGAATATCTAAAAAAACAATCAATTCCATGAAAAAAATGTATACAACATAAATTTTGTGTTTTAATGTGCTCTACATTTTTTGTGTGGTAAGTTTTTGTCCATCTCTTACGGTTTAGCAGTTATGCAAAATTCCATAAAATTCACCCAAAATAAAGTATTCTTCAAGGCTGCTCCCAGAAAGTTAAAAATATACATTTTATTTGTCAGGTAAATATCTTTAATATACAATATTTTAATCAAAATCGTTAGAGCCATTTTTGAGAAAGTCAAAATTTTCGAAAAAAGTTCCGTTTAAAGGGTAGTTTGGGGTGGGGGGATTTTTCTCAAAATCTTCATGTCGCATCCCTGGAAGATACTAAACTTAAATACCAAGTTTGGTATTTTACTGACTTTTCGTTTTTGAGTTATCGTGTTCACAGACACATGGACACACTGACACACGGACGGACACACACACACACATTGACCTTTTTCTGAAATTTTTTTTTTTTAGATACAGGGGACCCTAAAACATATATTTCCGGTGAAATCTCAGTATCAAATTTTTTGGTGGAGTACAATATCTTCTCTATACACTATGTACATAGTATGTGTAGAGAGAGTAAAAACAATAATATATACAAAGGTCAATAATGATAATAATACAGTGTTTAACAATAGTGTCAAGTTATATAATTTCTATGCTTACAATGTTCAAAATGTTCGTGTACACTGTAGAAGGACTGCTGAATTAAGAACTCCTTTAAATGTTTTCTAAACTTAACATTATTACAGCTGTTTATTTTACAAGTAGTTAAGTCATACATTTATATGGAGTAATCTTTTTTGTAGTTTTAGTTGCCTATATATGTATTTTATCATTGTTTCCAGTGGCATGCTTTAGTATCAAATTAATGGTATTGAATAGGTAAATGTTATTTCTTATAAAGCATACTGTTTTTAATATATACAGACATGATAGAGTAAGAATGTTGTTTTGTCTAAAATAGTTAGTATATCAGTATTTTCCTGCTATAGAAATCTGACAGAGTAACACTGAGGAGTGGATAGCTTGTCATTGTAACTCTGCATCTATGAAGTGTTTTGTCCTTTAAGACATTAACAGCATATTGCACAGTATTATTTGCTGTTTCTGCTTGTGGCCTGTTTTATAGTTCCACGACTCTGGCTTTTGCAATAAAGTCAATGTAAATATAAGTTAACACTTGTGTGTTTCAAAATACAGAATGATGTATATGCCTCTGTATTATCAGCAAGTAACATTTTCTTAAACATCATAAGCAACTCTGGCTTATGATCTGCTTTGAAGTTGTTTTACTTCATTATGTCTGAATTGGACATCTGCCATCTTTTGGCATTTGTAGTATACCTATAATAAGGTAGCAAAACTCTGCTGAATTAGAAAAACTCTTCCAAGTTATTGTGAGAAATAACTGAATAGTCACACAGGGTGAGATGCCTCTGCAGTAATGTGTGGGGCCCACATTTGGGAGGTACACCATTTTAAGTCCTGCCATAGTCATCCTCTCTGACTGAGACTTTTCCTGCTTTTCCTCAGTCCATATAATCAGCAAATTTTGGGGGATGCACAGAAATTTCTTTTTCTTGCAGCATTTCATTTAATGCACAATGAGTAACCTCTATTTGTGATGCCATATGTAGTAAGATCACTACTGGTTCAAAAATCTGGTGTGTACACATGACTTTTTCCACAAACTAATATTACAAAAAAGCATTTTTTTATCTACAACATATTAAATATTAGCAAAATTGGTTTTATTATTTGCTTCCTTGTAAGTAGAAAGGAAATAAGGGAATACACTAGGTTAAAGCGATAGTCAAATGTTTTAAAAGCTGTCACTAGTGAAATAATTAAAATTAAGTGCTCTGTGCATGGCTAGGAGTAAAGCAAGAGAGATATGAAATGAAAGATAACTTTCTGTTTGAGAAAAGTTTAAGTAGTTTAAAATTGAAACTAATAACAGGAATATCTCAGAAACAGTAAACAAAAACAAAAAAAAGTGTGCTTTAATGAGATCTGTTTCCATTGTGCACTAAGTTTTTGTTTATTTCTTGTGGTTTAGCAGTTATACAAAATTCATCCCGAATGAGGAGCACAGAGACTATTCCCAATAAAGTGAAGCCATACATTTTATTGTCCACATAAATATGTTGGACTTACTGTATTTTAATCAAAATCATTTGTCATTTTTAGAAGATTGAAAACTGAAAAAAATAACCTGGTATTTAATGAACTTTTCATTTTTGAGCTATGCTATACACTTATTCATCCACCCCCCTCACACCCACACACACTCCCCCTACCTTTTGTAAATATATATTTTTTAAAATGTATTCAGGGGCCCTCAAAGCATGTATTTTGGTGGTGTCTCCATATAAATTTTTTGGGTGAAATACAATAACTGCTATATGTATATATACACAGTACACTGCAGAGAAAGTATTGAAAAATTCAATGCATTAGAACGGATAATTCAAAAATAGTTGGTCACAAAAGAAATTTCTTGAAGTAATCTACAATTATTACATTGTTCCATTTATGCTCCCCTTTAAATGGTCATATCAGCACCCTTATTTTTTTAAATATACTTGTATTATCTCTCAGCAATGGTGTTAACTCAAATTTAGTTATTGTATTTTTTGTTTCTTTGAGTGCTATACATTAGAATACTTTCAGCTCTGGGAGGTAGAGAATAGTCTGGGCTGGAGAAAAAATTTCCCCCAGCTGGGAATTGAAACCAGGACTCCCTGTACAGAAGGCAAGGGCTTCATCAACTATTGAGCCAGCCTCTAGGTTTTTACTTTCTCTATGCCCCGTATGTACAATGTACATAGTGTATAGAGAAGGTATTGTATTGCACCCAAAAATTTGATACCGTGATTTCACCAGAAATACACGTTTTAGGATCTCCTAAATCCAAAAAGAGCATTTTCAGGAACAAGGTGTGTGTGTGTGGGAGGGTATATGTGTGGACAGCATACCTAAAAATGAAAAGACGGTTAAATACCAAACTTGATATTTAGGTTTGGTATCTTCCAAGGATGCGACACAAAAATTTTCAAGAAAATCCCCCCACCTCTAACTACCCTTTACATGGAAAAATTTTTGAACATTTTGTTTTTCTAAAAATGGCTCTTAACGATTTTGATTAAAATACCACATATTAAAGCTATTTCCATCACAAATAAAATGTATATCTTGAATTTTCTGAGAATAGCTTCTGAAAGAAATGTAGATCTCATTAAAATACACAATTTATGTCATATATATTTTTTTTGTGGAGTTTGCCATTTTCAAGATATTCCTTGTCATTAGTTTCAATTGTCAAGTACTTATACTTTTCTCAGACCGGAAGATTCCGTTTTTCTTTTGTTCTAATCCTGGATAAGCAAAGAAGCGATTTGCAATGACAATCGCATAACGAGAGCTTTTGAAACATATGAGTATCACTTTATTGCATGCCTTTAGTTTCCTTCTTCTTATAAGGAACTAAATAAATAGGAACATTCTGGTAATGTTTACCTCAATTAGCATGGTGTTGAAAGAAGAATAATCTTTTGTAAGAAGTTTGTTTGTAGGGCAGCTAGAGAAAGTCATGTGAGTGTAACACATCCAACTTTTTATATTTATGGTTTATCAGTTATAAAAATTTTATTCTGAATAAAATAGCTTCACAAGGTATTCCCAGACAATCTTAGGTATATATTTTATTTGTAATATTAATGTCTTGTCTGTATCATGGTCTAGTGGTTAGACTGCTCATCTCTCACCAAGGTTTGATCCCAGGGGACTCTTATGTTGGATTTATGGTGGACAAAGCAGCAACTGAGCAGTTTTCTCTGGGTACTCCAGTTTCCCCTTTCATGTTGGTGGTGGCAGTTTTTAAACAGTTACCTTCAATGGTAGCGTTAATTAAGTATATCAACGGATAGACAATTCCATGTCGCCTTTCATGGTGTAATGCTTACCATGCCCATATACCCAAGGTTGCGGGTTCAAACCTGCCGGAGGACGATGGATTTTTCGGGTGTAAAAATCCTTAGCATGGCTCCCTTCGGAAGGGAAGTAAAGCCGTTGGTCCCGTGTCATAGATTTATGGCACATAAAAGAACCTCAAGCCTGATAGAGAGGCCTCTGAGCAAAATTAAGCAGTCTTTCACGCCCAATTTAGAATGGGACACTGAGAGCCACAGCAGTTAAAGAGCATCCATAAATAACACGCCATTTACATATATGCAAGCTTTTAGCAACCATGGGCTATTTTCATTCTAACTACTGGTGATTTTATTAGTGAATTTCTTTACAGTATAATTATTTTTCTTTCCATAGAGTGTGATAAATAGAATGATTAACTAAGGAAAAATTATTTTAATGGTCTGTCATATTTGATTTATGATAATTTGACAATATGTTTGGAAAAAAGTATTTAAGCTCTTTACAAACTATTGAGGAATAGATTTTGATTAAAATACCACAAATTAAAGCTATTTCCATCACAAATAAAATGTATATCTTGAATTTCCTGGGAATAGCCTCTGAAGACTAGTTTATTCTGGATGAAATTTATGGAATTTTACATAACTATAAACCGTAAGAGATAGGCAAAAACTCACCCAACAGAAAAGGTAGAGCTCATTAAAACACACAATTTATACTATATACATTTTTTCGTGGAGTGGATCGTTTTTGAGATATTCTTTGTTATTGGTTTCAGCTTTAAAACACTTATACTTTTCTCATACAGGAATTTGTCTATCACTTTTACCTATGGCATTCCCTTATTTTGGTTCTACTTACAAGGAAGCAAGTAATAAGACTACTACTGCTAATTTTTTCTTGATTAGCATGAAGTAAATAGAAGCATAAGCTTTTTAACAATAATTTATTGTAGAGTTGTAGAGAAAGTCATGTGAATGGAACACATCAGAATTTTTTTTATCTAGTGGAAGTTAATCGAAATAAACATCTGTAGGAATGGTTTCATTACATTCTTAAACTCACCTGTTTAAATTCTGAATGATGCAGCCTAGTATGGTAATGCATTTCATACCAATCTGAAAGAATATGGACTGCTGCTTGCAAATCAGATCTTCTTTTGGAGATAAATCTTCTTGCTTTTCACACTTCTGTTTTTTGTTTTTCACAAGAAGACAGTTTATGGCAAAAACTGCATAGTCAATAAGTTCAAGTGAGCTTTCAGCCAAGGCCTCACAGCTGTCTTGGTGGTATAATATTGTTTCAAGAAATTCAATAGCTGTAGCTTCATGAAATAACTGGAATAAAACAAACAAACATATTCAATTATATGCAATTACTACACAAATTTCTACAAATTTAAATATCATTTAGGTATAAAATAAATATATTTCACAGTTTATGTTAACTAGCATAGCTATTATGAGAAAAAAAATCTGATGTATGCCATTCACATGACTTTTTCTACCTGTTTTGCATACAGCTATTCTTACAAAAGATTATTCCTTTATCTGTGACATGCTGATCAAGATAAACATTAGCAGAAATGGTGTCCTTGTAAGTAGAAGGGAATACACTAGGCTAAAGTGATAGTCAAATCTTTAAAACTGGTCATATGGGAAAAATTGAAGTTCAATTCGCTTTGCATTTCTAGAAAACAAAAGAGAGATGGAATGAAGGATGACCCATCTGAGTTTAAAATGTACCAATAAGAGGAATATCATGGGAACAGACAATTCTACAACAAAAATGTGTGTTTTAACGAGATCTACACTTGTATGTTTTTGTCTATCTCTTATGATTTACCAGTTAGGCAAAATTCAGCAAAATTCATCCAGAATGAATAGGTCTTCAGAAGCTATTCCCAGATAATTCAAGAAATACATTTTATTTATGATGTAAACAGCTTTAATACACTGTATTTTAATCAAAATTATTAGAGCCATTTTTTGAGAAAATCAAAAATTTCAAAAATTTGTCCATATAAAGGGTAGTTTGGGGAGGGGGATTTTCTTGGAAATCTTTGTGTCACATCCTTGGAAGATACCAAAGTTAAATACACACACACACACACACACACACACACTCACACACATATACACACCTTTTTCTGAAAATTTCTTTTGGTCTCAGTGGACCTCAAAATATATATTTCTGTTGAAATCTTGACATTGAATTTTTTGGGTGCATTACAATACCTTCTCTATACATTATGTACATAGTAGGTGTGTGTGTAGAGAAAGTAAAAATCTAGTGTTACTTTCATATACCTAACTTTTTCTATCTTTGGTGCAACAAACTATTCACACAAAAGCTTATTATTGTATTTCATGCTAATTGTTTCAAGAATTTCAATAGCTGTAGATTCATGAAATAACTGGAATACGTAAAACAAAAGTTTTACTTAAAGATATTGAATATGCTATTACTACATTGAAATGCTCCACAAATCAAGCATAAATGTTTTTATTACATATTTCCTTGTACAAGGGGAATAAAGAAATGCAGTAAGTTATGGCAATAGTAACATCTTTAATGAGGCAGTAGCTATTAATGGTATTAAATTTTGCTCTTTTTATTTGACCAGGATGAAAAAACGTGAATAATGACTTCCTATTCAAAAAAATATAAATACTCAAAATTTAAAGCAATAACAAGGAATATCTCAGAATTGGTATTTTACATAAACTGTGTTATTTGATGAGATTTAAATTTATTTTATAGTAAATTTTTGTCTTCAGTTTACCAGTTATACAAAAGTCATTCAGAATGGCTTTAAGTCTTTGAATTATAGCCAGGTAGCAAAAGGGACCAGTTGTTGTATGTGTGTTTTATCAAATGAATTGTTACTATCCTAACTCAATTCTGAAGAGTATTTATCCAACTACCATTAAACCCATTTCTGCCTCTTATTCAAGAGGTTCCAAGTTTGAATCGGTTAGGAATGAATTAATTACCTGAATAAGGTTTTATTTCAAGGAGTTCCTTTATCCTTATATTATTGTCATAAGTAATACCATGAGGTTTTCATCTTGTCAATAATTCACGACCAGAGCGAAGTTACTGGAGTGAATTGTCCTAAGAAATGAAAACACAAGTTGTATTTTATAAGACAATTCAGCAAAATAGATTATTAATTTAACATAATATATAGGAAGGCAGATTTTATCAGGTTATGATTGTAATATTTGCATTAGTTGTGATTAATGTTCTTGTAACTGATCACACCGTTTCAAACTTTCCGGCATCACTCAATGTCATGACTGACTGGATTGTCATCTTGTTACATAATCAAACGAATGTCAGGTGTGACAAGATTTTCAAGAAAATGAACATCAGCTACGATAAGCTGTTTTGACAATATCACTCCAGTCAGATGACCGAGATTGGTTTAAATTAACTAATCTCGGCCATTGCATTGGCTCTTTATAAGTTGGGCTAAACTGTCAGGTAAATCTAAGCTCCATGGACTCTGGGCTCATTTCAGTATAACCCCCTAGTTAAAGGGCTTTAAAAAGAAACTACCATTACACTTACAACCATATAAGGTATCATTGTAGTACTGGGTTCTGGCTCCACATCAAGAAGTAATGGCAAAACCTTTTCTCTCCATACAGACACACAAACAACCTCATACACCAAAACTGGTATCTGAAATAAGAAAAACATTTAAGGTTATAAAAGTATTTTTGAAATACTTGATATGTAAGTCAATCATTCTGAACACATATTTGGTTATGTAAGATAAATTTACAATTCATTTATTAATTGTCATTCCAACAAGCACTGTAAGTACTTACAATAAGTGGTCATTATTACTTAGAATACAATTAGGAAGTGAGTAACCATCACATATCTTTGCTTCAACTTCACTGGTAAAAGTGAAGCACATGCTGGATCCACAGCTTCTTTAATAGCAATGTCGCTCGTTTTTATATAATTTTACTGCTTGACAATAACTATGAAAAATCAAAAAATTCAATTCGGCTACATAAACAAATAACCTAACAACCAAGACATATAGTACTTCAAGTAAAGAATCTATTGTAAAATTCATTAACAAAAGAGTATATAAGAAGGCTTTGTCCATTTAATTTATATGTAGCCTTTCATTTGTTCACATTGAGAATTCATTTCTTTTTAATGTTCAATAAAACAGTGAAAAGCAATTTTGATTTATTGTTTTTTTAACATTTTTTTCAAGTATTTCAAAAAGTAATTGGCTACCCACAAACTGTAAGTTACTTCTCAAATCTCGAATGCTTGGGAAAACTGCAGGCCTCCATTTCCAATATGTATTCCGGACCCGATAAGTATATCTTACAGTTTGTAGTATGCAATATACAATTTTTGGTATCAAAGCTTATAACATATTGTCAGAATTTTATTTTGGTTGAGAGTAAATTGAAAAGGCATATGACAAGTCAACTTCATTATATATAATTGTCAGGCTTGTAGGTCTGGTCCAGACATTTTCATCACCAACGTTTCGCTGAAATCTGAATCCAGCATCTTCAGGGGTACAAAGCTATGTGTATCTTCTAGTATTTTTGTGTGAAAAACTGGCTACTGCTAGTGAAACTATTAGTGTGTTGGAACTATACCTTGTTATAGGAAACCAGCATTTCTTTTACAGTTTCTTCCCTGAATTCACGTGCTTCAAGGATTGCTTGCTGATGTAATTTCTGAAGTCGTTCATGATGTTCGAACCAGCTGCAGAACATCGTTAATGGAAGTTAGAGACATTTATAATCAAAATAAACATGAAGGCAAGCAAAATACTTGTAGAAAGAAAATTTTGGCAGTTGTGTGTATCCCAAGGAGAAGAGTGCATTTAATAAAAGTAATGGCATAAGATATTACAAGGTAAGGCCCAAATTTAGAAATCTTATATTGTTAGGAGGCAACAAATACAAATAGTATTAGTAGGTATTAGTCAAACACATTTAGAACTATTTTTGTATAAACTAGCAATAATTTGTAATGGACTATAATCTTATTAGTGTGAGTATGTTGACATATGATACAGAAAATGAAAAATATAACATTGATTTCCATCTCTGTCACGATAGTATCTAGGTTTACAGACTAAAGTAAAAGCAATTGCTATAAAAGAATCTGGAACAAGTTAAAGTTATACTAATCAAGGAAGCAGGTAAAATTGAGCTTATGGTGTAATTATATATTGTGTTTGTGTACAAGAAACAAAACTCAAACGTGTTTCATTCACATGACTTACTCCATCTCTACAACAAATTATTGTTATTATATTTACTCCATAGTAATCAAGAAACAAATTAGTGTAAAAGTCTTATTGCTTCTTCCTTGTAATTAGAAGGGAAATAAGGGAATACACTGGGCTAAAGTGATGACTGGTTAACTGATAAAAACTGGTTGCTATGTGATTGAAGTGTATTTTAAAACTGAAACCAATAAGGAATATCTCAAAAATTGTCAACTCCAGGAAGAAAAAATGTATGGAACAGAAATTGTGTGTTGTAACGATCTCTACATTTTGTGTTTAACAAGTTTTTTGTCTATCTCTTATGGTTTACCAGCTATGCAAACTTTTGCAATATTCATCCAGAATAAAATTGTCTTCAGAGGCAATTTCCAGAAAATTTAACGTATACATTTTATTTGTCAAGTAAATATCTTTAATACGTTATATTTTAGTCAAATTTTTGAAAATGTTTTTTGTGTAAAGATTTGGGAGTGGGAGGGGGGATTTTCTCTAAACTCTTCATGTCACATTCTTGGAAGTTTGGCATTTAATGGACTTTTCGCTTTTGAACTATGCTGCCGCCCCCCCCCCCACACACACACACACACATATGCAAGCATGCACATGGACACAGACATTTTTCTAAAGATGCTTTATTTGCATTCAAGATGTCCCAAAACATATATTTTTGGTGAAATCTCGGTGTTAAATTTTTGGGTGCATTACAATACCTTCTCTATACATATGTACATAGTATGTGTAGAGAAAGTAAAAGCAAATTTGATTATTACATTCACACCTACCTATTCTGCTTGAAAATATTCCTACAAAAGCTTATTTTTCTAAGTACTTCATGCTAATCAAGACATAAGGATTAACAGAAATGTTTTATTATACATTTACTAGTAAGTACAAGGGTAATAAGGAAATACACTAGGCTAAAGCAATAATCACATCTTAAGATCTAGTCGCTGTATGATGTGTTTAAAATTTCATTCTCTTCCATGACCAGGATGTAAAAAAATGACTTCATGTTCAAGAAAAGTGTAAGAAGTTGTTTTTGAAATTTCATTCTTCTTGCTTGACCAGGATATAAAAAAATGATTCATATTTGAGAAAAGTGTAAGTATTGGAATGGCTATAGGCTGACTACCCATTCCAGGTTCTTCATTTTGTGCTTATGTGCCTTAACTCACCGACAGGCTTCTGACCCCTAGACATTCGCTTGTAAGTCCTAGAAAAATGTAAATGACATGTTATTTATTGGACGCTCTTTAACTGCTGTGGTTCTCAGCATCCCATTCCGAATTGGATGTGAAATATCACTTAATTTTGCTCAGAGGCCTCTCAATCAGGCTTGAGGTTCTTTTACTTGCTGTAAATCTATGACACAGGACCACCGGCTTTACTTCCCTTCAAAAGGAAGCCATGCTAAGGATTTTTGCACCTGAAAAAATCCATCATCCTCCGCGACCTTGGGTATACGAACTTAGCATGGTAACCATTACACCACAGAGGGCAACTAAGTCCTAGAGGGAATATCAGTTCATTATATGGGGAGGGTAGGCCAATCACAAAAAAAAAGAAGTAAGTATTGGAAAATGTATTGAAATTGCATTCTCCTTGCATGACCAAGATGTTATTTATATTAAAAAAAAGACAGTACATTTAACTATCATGGTTCTGTTGGGATTAATATCCTATTGTTGCAATATCCTAGTTATTTATTATCAAATTGTTAAATCAAAGCAATTTGTATATGTTTAGTTTGAGGCTGTAAATCCTTGAGAGTTTGATTCTCAATAGAGCAGTTTGCTAAAATTAAAAATCTTAATGTTACTAGACTTTATACCGTGGCATACAAATACTTACTAAACTTTTAAAAGTTAAACGCTACTGTGTGACCATAGTGCAGAAACATCATACAAGAATAACCTATACGTGTGAGTGATAATTTTATTTGACGATACCAAGAATGTCTCGCGCAGATGGAAACCAATTTCAATAACACTTATATAGCAAGGTTTAGTACCTACTCATCCTATGTTACTGAAACTCGCGAGTAACGCAGGAGTTACGGAACGGAAAACGACTCTGTGCGGAGCACGCTTTCGCGCGATCCGCGGCCTTGGCATAAAATGAAAGCACTATATACTGGGCGTGAAAGAGCACCAAGTTTGTTCAGAGGCCTCCTTATTAAGCTTTTTTTTTTTTTTTTTTTTTTTTTTTTTTTTTTTTTTTTTTTTTTTTTTTTTTTTTTTTTTTTTTTTAATACAGTACCGGAGTCTGATCAGAACTCCGGCACTGTATACCCTACTTTTATTTACCTTTTCCTTTTTACTTTGTTTTGCCGTATTATTACTGTTTTCTTACTTTTACAACACACAGCTTGATGTTCTTTCATCACAGCAAATTTACGACACGCGACCACCGGCTTTCGAAGGAATGGTTTTCACTCCCGGAAAAGGAGAAAAAAAAAAAAAAATCATCGCCATCCGACGGGTTCGAACGCGTAACCTCGGGAACCAAGGGCTTAGCACAGCACATCTAGATAACGGAGAACAAACATAACTTTAAGCAAATCTACAAAAGCTTAAGCTTACAAAATCCATTGCTTGCTGATTACTATTGAAACTTATATCTACCAATTTTCACGTTTTCGTGTGAGGCGTTTATAAATTATTTTACTTGCGTTTAGTAGAGGAAACTTTGTAGTCTAACGTTTGAAGCTGTTATAAAAATCAGTTTTGATCTGACGGAGAAAAGTAAAATGCTGAAGTACACAACTTCATTTCTCCGTCGGTTTATATTAGTTACAGCAGTTCATTTAATACACTTAAGAAGTGCAACTAATTCATTATGGAGCGCCTAGAAGCCACGATGTTATAATACCTACGATGTGTAATGCGGAAAGGATAGTTGCTAATATAATAAGTGAAACAGAGGTTGTTATTATCCACTAATCCACATGAATGAAAGTAAATAAATAGCGTGTTTTTGAACCTTAAAGACCAACAAATAAACTATTAAAGCTTTTTAGCAACACCTTATGGTGAGAAAAAGCATAGTTTTATTGCTGATATCAGTGAAAACTATAAATATTTTAAGAAAATAAAAACTATTGACAAATTTACTTTAACACAATTAGCTTTAAACTATATTATGTGTTTAATAATACGTTGAGGCGTTGTGGAAGGTGCATAGATTTTCAGGAAATCATAAAAAAAAAAAAGAAGAAGAAGAAGAAGCAAGTATGTCATTTATGTGCCTATCCTGTGAGATGATATTTATTTGAACGAACGTTAATAATCATTTATAAAACAAGATGCGCATGCTATCGAAAACGAAAGCATATCGATAGTAATTTTTGTTGATTTCATGTTATTTATGATGCTGATTATTTCAAGTGAAATTGAGTTGTGATTTGTGTAAAATATAGGTCTTTAACGATATTTTCAGCAACGAAGGTAAGATTATACAGTTTTATACAGCGAGCATCCGGGATGGGGGGGGGTCACTTTTTTATTAGATTTGTAAATTAGAGGACATTCATTTTGTGCAGGAAAACTAGGCAAGCGGATTGTGGTTGGAACAAACAAACAAACAAAAAAACAAAAAAAAATGAAATCCGAACAGTCAGTGAAGTAGTGGACCTGACAGTAATGCAATTTTGGAGCACATACTAGCTATGCTATCTTAATGGTGAATAACACTGAATTTCAGAAAAATCAACTTTAGATAAGTTCAAATACCTAACCTTGGGATCGTCTTTGTCTTGTGGCGAAATTGCTGTGATGTGAGCGTTGTGATTATACTGATTTTAAAAATATTTGTCGTAACCAAACTAAGTTTTTGCTGCCAAAAAGACACCCCAAAACGCTATTTAGGGTAGGTATTATGTAAGAGATATTGAAAAGAGTTTTGAAACAAATCAGTCGCCGGATGCTAAAGTAAATAATGACAAAATAGCTAACAATTGAATGTGAAGGATGGTGGATGAGGGAATTTCATGAAAACTCCTTTAACATTCCGGGACTCAAATTTGAAGTTTGACACGTTTATTATTGAGTAGTGCTGTTTAGAAACGCTAGCGTGGATCTATTTCTAATTTTATTTTCGGTGAAATTTCTATACGTATCGCTTGTATGTGTGTGTGCGAGAGAGAGAGAGAGAGATAGATAGATAATACCTCCTCTTAACATAAAGTGGTAAAGTAAAAACCGCATTACCTTAATGTTCCCAAGGAATCCATTTCCAAAGGTTGCAGAGAACCAATATACAGTTCTATCTCATATGGAGGTATTATATCCTGTATTTCGGCCATTATTACTTAGAAACCCGAGGACACTTAGTTAACCAATTAGTGGCGGCGCCATTTGTAAACTAACATTGATAATAAACATGCGTTTCTATAACAACATACCTAGAGCATGGTCGTCGCCATGAAATATCTCTCTGCTGCATCATTTTATTTTATTTATTTCGTCCAACTGAACAAGTATATGTTATGGAACATTTAGATTTATACATATAAATTTACAAAAATAGGAAAAAAGTAGTAAAGATTACAAATAGTATAATCCAAGCACACAAGATATCATTACTATAAGGAATAATCTTTGCATATCCTAAAATCGCCGTACATTGCCTGCCTCGGTAGTGTGAGGGTAACGTGTCTGCCTCACATTCAAGAGGTCGCGAGTTCGAATTTCGCTTAGGGTGAGTTACCGGGATAAGATTTTTCCGGAGTTTTCCATTATTCTGAGAAGAATGACGAGTTTCTAAGTTCCATGAACCCCGAGATCATTTCACCGATTTCCTTCATTGTCGCGTCCTATCGCCCTCCGTGGTGTAATGGTTACCATGCTAACTTCATATATACCCAAGGTCGCGGGTTCAAACCGACGGAGGACGATGGATTTTTTCGGGCGTAAAAATCCTTCCTTGGCTTCCTTCGGAAGGGAAGTAAAGCCGTTGGTCCCGTGTCATAGATTTACGGCACGTGAAAGAGCCTCAAGCCTGATAGAGAGGCCTCTGAGCAAAATTAAGCGATCTTTCACACCCAATATAGAATGGGACGCTGAGGACCGCAGTTAGTTAAGAGAGTCCATAAATAACACGCCATTTCATTTATTGTTGTCGCGTCCGATATAACCAACCGGTTAAAGAAGGACGTTAAGCAAAAGGGGGAAAAATGTACATCGAGGAAATTAGGATACGGGGACTCGGCACCGAATTATATGTGGTTATAGTATATATATACTATAACCAAGGGAAGAGGGCGCCCCGGGAGGTCGGTATGAGATGAGAGGATTCACCGCACGGCCGAAACCAGCAATGACAGGGTCCCTTCAGTTTCCAGGTTTAAGCACTCAAGTCGGACAGGCATATCGGGGACTCCGCCCCATAGAGGGTCGGCCCAATGCTCCGACAGGGGCGATTCTCATCTCGGCAACCAGGTGAAGACGCCACCTGTCCATCCATCCCTCCAACTTCTTTTCTTTTTCTCATTTGTTTACTCCACTTCTTCATTTTATTACATTTACATCTTGATTTACTTCTTATAGGTGCATTTTATTTTTTCATTGTTAACATGTCTCGTTTAATTGTAAAGTTCAAACTTTTAGTTTGAAAATCCTAGTTCGAACATTTTTATTTTCTCAAAAAAGGCTCATAATGGTTTCAATTAAAATGTCAGATGTTTAAGATATTTTGTGACAAATGAAATTCATATCTTGAATTTTCTGGGAAGGCCTCTCATATTGGATGACATTTGCATAATCGATAAACCGCAAAAAAGAGAGACAAAATACTTACTACACAAAACACGTAAATCTTGTGCAAACACACTACTTATTCCATTTACTTTTTTTTTTTTTTTATTCTTAATAAAAGTAACCATTTCCGAGACATTCCTTGTTTTTGGTTGTTAAAAATGTAGCACATTATAGACTCAAAAATGAGTTACAAATAAAGTCTTTCATTCACTGCTGCAAACAATTCACTCGACGCGGACAGTTGACGGCTTTCTCCTCACGCCACTGGCTGGCATATCACTGCGCGGTAACACTTCAGTCGAAGTCTGATTCACAATTAACTGCTCACTGGCTTACAATTTGTCCTTCCTTTTTAATAGTTAGAAATGATGTCACAGAACATTCCGGAAAATTGTGTAAGCTGAACCCTGGAAGAATCCAGGTTGTGTGTTGTTACACATGCCTACCAAGGCGAACGTGAGAGCGAAGGCACACGGACAGTGCTCCCTCCTCAGGGCTAGTCTCTCAGCCAGCACCATCGTAGCGGGCAAGACCGTCCAAAAGTACTCCAGCTTCTTCCCTTGGTAGCCTCTGATCCGGTAGACATCACTTATCCTCTGCACCACAAGGCGCGGCCTTTGCTATGGGACAACGTTCCTTGGACCTGATAGAGCGATATAGCCGCACACTTTTCTGGAAGCCTCGGGTTGGTCTGCTTGCTTCGCAGGGGGACAAGTCTAGATGGTTATCGGATAGATCGGGCGTCTCCGGTGTTCGATGTTGTGGAATGCTCGGTGAGTGCGGCCTTAACCGCCGTTCCCTTCGCTGAAGCGGCTAAGTATACACTTGACCCTCTCCAGTTGTGAAAGTGTTCAGAAGGAAACCATGCTAAGGATTTTTATACCTGAAAAAAAAAAATCCATCGCCCTCCGCTGGGTTTGAACCCGCAACCTTGGGGGGCCGCACCGTGGCCGAGTGGTTAGACCACTCGACTCCCACCTAGACGGCCGGGGTTCGATCCCAAGCGACCGCATGTGAGATTTGTGGTGGATAAAATGGCGCTGGGGAGGGTTTTCTCCGGGTACTCCGGTTTCCCCCGCCATCACATTCCACCGCTGCTCCATCATCATTCATGTATCATCAGTGTCACCGCCTGCGGTGCCATTAGTAGTTAAAGCGGGCGTTAAACACTACCCCCCCCCCCCGCAACCTTGGGAACCAGAGGCTCAGTGATAGCTCAGTGACTGACTGTTATACAATCCTTTCCACCAGGTAAAAGGTAAAACATGCTCAACAGCAGCTGCCCCCGCACCACCTAGAAGAGCCCATTACAAGCTCTGAATTCAGTGACATTAGCGCAGTGCCTTTATATTGTGAATCCAACAGATTTGTCGCATCATGGATAATGTGGGTACATAGTGGATAGAGAAGGTATGTTCCACCCAAAAATTGGATGTTGAGATTTCACTGGAAATATATGTTTTTAGCTCCCCCTGAGTCTGAAAAAGGCATTTTTAGAAAAAGATCCCTGTGTGTCTGTGGACAGCATAGCTCAAAAACCAAAATACTGTGAAACACCAAACTTGGCATTTGTGTTTCCAAGATGCGACACAAAGATTTTGAAGAAAATTCCCCTACCACAAACTGCGCTTACAAAGCAACATTTTTGAGAATTTTGTTTTTCTCAAAAAAGGCCAACAATTTTGATAAAAACACTGTATATTATATATATTCCCCGAAAATTAAAAAAAAAATATATATATATATATATACACACACACATTACATTGCAAATAAAATGTATATCTTGAATTTTCTGGGAATAGCCTCTAAATACCTCTTTATTAAGGATGAGTTTGGCAGAATTTTGCATAAGACAAAGACTTACTAAACAAAAAATGTAGATCTCTTTAAAACACATAATTTATATCATATACATTTTTTATGTAGAGCTGACCCATTTCTGAAATGTTCCTTGTTAGTGATTTCAATTTTAAATGACAAACTTTTCTCAAATGGGAATTGACATTTCATTTCATCTTTCTTGTTTTAATGCAGGCCATGCAAAGCAAACCAAACTTCAATTGTTTCTCATAGTTTTTGAAAGATCTGAGTATTGATTTAGTCTAGTGTATTCCCTTATTTCCCCTCTACTTACAAGAAAGAAAGTAATAAGCCCATGTCTACTAATGTTTACCTTGATTAGCTTGTCAGAGAAAAAAGAATGGTCTTATTTAGGGAAAGTTGTTTGAGCAGCTGCTAGAGAAACTCATGTGAATGGAACACATCGGATTTTTACTTTCTCTACATGCACTATGTACATAGTATATAGAGAAGGTATTGCACTCCACCCAAACAAATTGGATACCAAGATTTCACTGGAAATATATGTTTTAGGGTCCCCTGTATAAAAAAAAAGCATTTTCAGAAAAAGGTCCGTGTGTGTGTTTGTCCGTGTGTCTGTGAACTAAGTATTTAAGTTTGGTATCTTCCAGTGATGCGACATGAAGATTTTGAGAAAAATCCCCCCATCCCCAACTACCCTTCACATGGAACTTTTTTCGAAAATTTTGATTTTCTCAAAAATGGCTCTAACGATTTTGATTAAAATATTGTATATTGACAATATTTACCTGACAAATAAAATGTGTACCTTGAATTTTCCTGGAATAGCCTCTGAAGACTACTTTATTCTGGATGAATTTTATGAAATTTTGCATAACTGCTAAACCATAAGAGATGGACAAAAACTTACCATACTAAAAATGTACAACACGTTAAAACACACAACTTATGTTATATACATTTTTTTCGTAAAATTGATAATTTTTGAGATATTCCTTGTCTTTGGTTTCGGCTTTGAAAAACGTATACTGTTCTCATACAGGAATGTGTCAACTCCTTTGCTCAGAAACAAAGGAACTTCAGTCACATAGCAGCCAGCTTTTCACCATCACTTTAACCTATGGTACTACCTTATTTCGCTTCTACTTACAAGGAACCAAGCAATAAGACTATTTCTTCTAATTTTTTCTCGATTAGCACAAAGTAAATAGAAGCATAAGCTTTTTAACTATAATTTGTTGCAGAGATATAGAGAAAGCCATGTGAATGGAACACATCAGGTTTTTCTATTTGTAATTGCAAATGTAATACATAATGTGAGTTGCATTGAGCGATTATTTTTAGAAGGTCCACCTCTACCACAATTTTAGTAGGATGATGGGTAGACACTGATACTAATAAACTACACTCAAGTTTCTCCCATGTGTCCTCCTTTAACGCAGCACTTCTTACTGTATTATCGAAACAAACTAAAGAAGAAACAATGTATTCTAGAATAGCCTCTTTGTTCTTTATCAGGCTCTCAAAATAGTGTAAATAGCACCAGATTGAAGTGGGGGGGGGGGACATATAAACTTGGTCACTGGGAAGGCATGGAAAGCATTGCACTTCCCAATGATTTTAAAACACGCAACAGAAAGTCGCAAAATTTAGCATACACATCTTTAGTTCGAATACAGTGCTGCATGCTGGGATCCGTATCGGGTTGGGAAAAAACTGGCACTTAAGAGAGTTCGAAAATTTGTAGACAGAAGAAAATCATACCAGCACTGCTATTTCCTGGGAAACATTAGAAAAGAGACTAAAGAAGAGTGATTTATATTGGGATAGTAAACATAAATACTGCATTTTCACTAGTATTATAACATTTTAAAATTGTATTATTACTGTTGTTATCATTATTATTTTTTTTTGGTAGTATACTATGATGTATTGTCATTCTGACCCATATTATATATTTATTTTAATTATATTGTACATTGTATTATTACATTGACAGCACTGCCACCGGACCATGCCCTAAGCAGTGAAATAAAGTAAAATAATACAGGGTGGTGCAGGAAACGGGACATTTTGACTGTTAGTGTTGTTCAGATTGTCATGCAGGTGGGTTTCTGGAATCGATGTGTGGTTGTTCTGAATGCGTTTTCATTTACTAATCATACAACGTTGGAGTGGTGTGGAAGTGCTGTCGCTGTCAGAGGTATAGCAAGCAGGGTAAAAGTGTGACTGCTGCGCAAAGTTTTTTTTGACAACATTACCAGCTTGGACGTCATGGATCTGTACCATCTACTCATGCAATTCACATGTGGATGAGTAATTTTGAGGAAACAGGTTCAGCCTTGAAGAAGAAGCCTCCAGATGGCGTTTGAATGATATGCACTCCTGAGGACATTGCAGCTGTTTGAGTTCCATCGAGAGGAGTCCTCGCCGCTGCATTTGTCAACATGCATCTGTGCTAAGGATTGGACCATGAAGCATGCAAAAATTACTGCAAAAATTTAAGTTCCACCCCTACAAGTTACAGATTGTGTAGCGATTACATCCACAAGACCCTGTGGTACGTAAGAAGTTTGGCAAATGGAACGAGGACACCCATTTCCTTACCAATGTATGGATGTCAGACGAGGCCCACTTCCACCTTAACAGGGTACATAAACAAACAAAATTTTCGTTACTGGATGGAATGGCAACAACAGTAACATCCACTCGATATGTTGATATGCTTGAAACATTCTTTACTCCGAGACTGCATGCTCTGAACATCGAAAACATGTGGTTTCAGCAGGACGGAGCCACATCACATACTGCTCGACAATCGATGGATGATCTTCACCAATTGCTTGGAAGGTGCGTTATTTCTCGTAATGGCAATATTCCATGGCCTGCGAGGTTAACTAATCTCAGTGTTTGCGACTTCTTCCTGTGGGAACATGTTAACAATAAAGTGTACCACTCGCATCTTGCAACTATTCAAGATTAAGCAGCAGATCGAAGACAAAATCTTTGCACTCCCCGAGACATGCTACAGCAAGCATTCCAGAGTTTTCAGAACAAGTTATTAGAGTGTGAACACAAAATGAAAACTTAAATGGCATACGGTATCCTTGAACTTTCATCAATAAATGTGTTGTTTCGTGTATTCACTCATGCAAATTACGTTACTTCATAATTTCCCATTTCCCTATGCCACCCTGTATTAAAGCTCCAGCCTAAAGTTGGTGAGACAAATTTCCAACGAATACCCATGTTTTCCTTTCTGCTTCTCTTCCAACTGAGAAAGAGCTATATGCCTGAATTAGAAAGCTTTGATTATTTTCTTACTGAACTGGAATAGCTCCTGGAGTACATGATTCTTTGATAAGATTGATGCAATGAGAAGCACATCATATACATGTTATATGCATGTGCTTCACTATTCTTCAAACAGCCTACATATTTCTTCTATTGTGGGTGATCACCACCATCAACTTTTGTCTCCTATCTTTTGAAATACTTGATAAGACTTGAGGTCATAAGTTGAGCTATTCCCTGGATGAATGCTCTTGAAACAAATCTGATGTGCTGCATTTACATGCCAATCTCTACCTGTTCTGCAAACAAACTATTCTTACAAAAGATTATTTTTCTATGTCATGCTAAATGAGATAAACATTAACAGACTTGATCTTAGACTTAGTTCTTTTTAAGCAGAAGGGAAATAAGGGAATACACAAGGCTAAAGTGATAGTCAAGTCTTTTAAAAACTGGTCGATATGTGGACAATTGAAGTTCAGTTCGCTTTACATTTCCAGAAAAACAAAAGAAAAATAGAATGAAAGGTGACCCCATTCGAGAATATGCATAGTTTAAAATTGAGACCAATAACAAGGAATATCTTTGGAAATGGTCAGCTCTGCAACAAAAATGTATATGACATAAATTGTGTTTTTTAATAAGATCTACATTTTTAATGGAGTAAATTTTTGTCTTTCTCTTAGGGTTTACCAATTTTGCAAAATTCAACAAAATTCATCCAGAATGAACACGTCTTTAGAAGCTATTCCCAGAAAATTCAAGATACACATTTTATTTTTGATATAAATAGCTTTAATATAGAGTATTTTAGTCAAAATCATTAGAGGCATGTTTGAGAAAAACATTTTCAAAAATTTTTCCTTTAAAGGGTAGTTTGCAGTGGGGGGGATTTGCTTGAAAAATTTTGTGTCACATCCTTGGAAGATACCAAACTTAAATACCAAGCTTGGTATTTAATGGTCTTTTAATTTTTGAGCTATGCTGCCCCCCCCCCCCCCAAACACACATGGACCTCTTACTCTAAAAGTGTTTCTTTTGGGTACAGGGGGTCTTGAAACATATATTTCCACTGAAATATTGGTATCAAATTTTTAGGTGCAGTAGAGAAATTAAAAATTGGTTCAGGTGTCATGACAATGAAATTAATTACTTGGTGTCTGGACACATTTGTCAGAAGTTAAAGCATGAGCATTTGATCATTTATCTTATTTGTGACAATAGAAGAAACACATGATATTCAGTATTGAGCAGAATTGTATCCATAGGTCAGGATGAACAGCATTCCTCCTGTATTGGGAGACTCTTCAAGCATAAACTTTGTCTACATCTCTGTCAGATATTGTTTCAGGAGTGTCTGATGAATTAACACATTGAAGCCCAGGCATTTCTTTAGTTGAAGCGCCAAGAAACCCAGGGTTATTATGCCTATTTTGAGCTATTATTTACAGTACATCAATCAAATCTGCCCAAAAGTATTGGTACAATCTATTCAAGGATTTTTCAACAAGTAAGAAAATAATCATAACTTCCGCATTAATATTTTATTTTAAATTTACAACAAGTATCAAATATGAGGTTGAAAAAATCTGCGTAAAGCTACTTACACTCCATATATTGAAAGTTCGAAAAACTCTCCCTCGGTTTCGAAATTTTCCAGAGCATCATTTTTATCCTAAACTTCAGCTTCAGTTCACAGAAATTAAGGAAAATGCAGCATTTTAACATTTAAGAACACAAAACGTAACAAACAGATCACCATCTTCAAGGAAAATGGCACGACTATCTGAGAGCAGCCAATATTACTAACTTTCCTCAATTTCCTAATAGTTGACTAAAGTGAAAACAGATGGTAGCACAAATCAGATAACTAAACGATAACTGATATATGTTCTTTGCTGCATAGCCCAAGACCGAGTTAAGGTCGTGGAATTGCATTAAAAGCATTTGAAATACCTGCTGCATGAATATTTTGCACAGCCCGAGCTATACTCGGGCTTGGACTTCAATGTGTTAAAGAAGTGGCATTTCAGAGAATAGACTACTCATCAGGTGAGGTTGCAGACATTGGTTGTTTCAGAAGTGGTACTTGGAATTCTTCCTGAGGCACAGGTTTGAGAGATTGTGAACAAGTCTACACTTCTGAAGGTAATCTCATTGATATGTGATTCTGCAGTGCTTATAAGTCACTTCTGACTTGTTTTTGATGGTCCTTGTATTGTACAATTCCCACACTTCTGAACAATTGGATGCTGAAGAATCTGGTCCCTTACCAATGTTCTTTAGGTTAAGCAGTCCTTTATATACCCTCCCTCAGGTTCTGAAAAGTTCAACATTCAACGCTTCTGGTTTCTAGAGGAATCTAGTAGGCAACTGACCTCAAATGTAAACAAACCAAATGATATGAGGTACAGTGTTGCCAACTTCAAAGAAATTTCTGAAGATCTACAGAAATATCAGACAAGTTAAAAAATCAAAGAAATATTGTATTCATGAGTTCAAAAATTGTGTTCTCATGTATACAAAATAATTAATTTTAAAAGAAATTGTCCCTATAGAACAAATGGGAGAGACACTCACTATACCCATTAGTGTCTCGTTTTGTGAGGTCATTATTTTGTTTCCCCACACTCAAGTACACCAGTAAACATAATTTTTTTGTCATAGCTGATAAAAACTAGAGACAAAGATGATTTACAGTTTGACTTACTTGACTATTTCCTTAAACTCCTAATGAGGAGCTCAGAGCTGAGACAAGGTTTTGCCATCTGATTCTGTTGTGTGCTATGCATTTCAACTTTCCCCATGAATACCCAAGCTGATCGCTCTCTTCCTTCACTGATCTTCTCCAGTCATCCTAGGTCTTCCCCTTCTCCTATGGCCTTGATTCCACTCCATGGCTTGTTTAGCAATACTGTCATCAGGTCTGTGCAGTGTTTGCCTAGTCCATTGCCACTTTCTTCTCTTGATCTGCTGGTCAACTGGCAATTGCTCTGTCCTCGTCCACAGTATTTGACACCTCATCTGGCTAGTATATCCCTAAGATGTTTCTAAGACATTTGTTCACAAATGTCTGGATATTTGGTGTCAAGGATTTGGTCACTTTCCAAGTTTCACATGCATTTAAAAACACAGACTTGAGAGATGAAGATCTTCTATTGAAGATCTATAATTTTGTTCTTGTACTGAGTTCTTTAGACCTCCATATGGGATGGACTGTTGTGAACGTGCCCTTAGCTTTATTCAAATGGCTAGCAATGTCTTCACCTGTCCCTCCATTTGCCGTTGCAGTACTTTCTTGATAACAGAAACTATTCACTGCCTTTATGACCTGACCATCAATTGCAATGGTGTATTGCTGTGATTTCTCACATACACCTCTGTGGTCTTCTTAATATTGATCTGAAATCCAACTTTCTGTGCTTCAGCTTAGTTTCCATGTCTCTGTAGCTGTGAGTAAGTAAGCATAGGTCATCAGCAAAATCTAAGACTTCCAATTGCTTAGAAAGGAATTGTTAGTTCACTTCATGGGCATATCTGTCACAAAAGGACCCATCTCGAAAATGAATTCATCCATGTATGAATTTAAGAGGAAGAGAAACAACAGTGGCAGTGAATAAGGAACTAAGAAACTTAAAGAAATATAAAACTGTAGACATAAAAAAAAAATCTGATGTGTTCCATTCACATGACTTTCTCTACATCTCTGCAACAAATTATTCTATTTACTTTAACTAATGGAGAAAAAATTAGCAGAAATAGTGTTAATACTTACTTCCTTGTAAGAAGAAGCAAAATAAGGGAGTACCATACATTAAAGTGATAGTCAAAAGCTGGTTGCTATGTGACTGAAGTTCCTTTGTATGTATGGACATGAGTTGACAAATTCCTGTATGAGAAAAGTGTGTTTTTCAAAGCTGAAACCAAAAACAAGCAATATCTCAAAAACATCAACTCCACGAAAAAAAAATTATATAACTTAAATTGTGTGTTTTAACGTGCTCTACATTTTTTGTGTTTTACGTTTTCATCCATCTCTTACGGTTTAGCAGTTATGCAAAATTCCGTAAAATTCATCCAAAATAAAGTAGTTTTCAGAGGCTATTCCCAGAAAATTCAAGATATACATTTTCTTTGTCAGGTAAATATCTTTAATATATGATACCTTAATCTAAATCGTTATAGCCATTTTTAAGAAAATCAAAGTTTTCAAAATCTTTTTCCAACTAAAGGGTAGTTTGGGGTGGGGTATTTTTTTGAAAATCTTCGTGTCACATCCTAGGACGATACCAAACTTAAACACCAAGTTCGGTATAACAGTCTTTTCGTTTTTGAGCTATGCTGCTCACAGACAGACACACACACACACACACACACACACATGGACATTTTTCTAAAAATGTTTTTTTTTTTGGATTTAGGTGGTCTTAAAACATATATTTCCAGTGAAATCTCAGTATCGAATTTTTGGGTGCAATACACTATATACACTATGTATATAGTATGTATAAAGTAAAATAAAAAATAAATTAAAAAAATAGCAATTATAATAGTAATAATGTAACAAATTGTCATAGGGAGTATTCTTTATCATAATTGTAATAACCATACAAGTGTAATGTACTATAAGTCTATATGCGTGCATAAAAACTGAGACTCTATTTAATTTACAGCATGCTGTAGAAGTTCACCAGACGATGCAGAACTACTGATATATTAAGGTAGGGCTTAAAACTATACTGTTATGTGGAAAAGATATCTATAAAATTGTTGTCACTGTACAGTAATATGCACAATCTTTCAACATTTAATAACATATGTATGTTATACAAATTGCATCTATATTACAGGCTAGTTCTTAATTTGGTTTCTAAAGTCAAAGCTGGGTTGTTTGTTAAAGGTAATAGTGGAGGAGGAGGAAAATGGACGAAATATTGCAATTATCTGCTACTTTCTCTATGTGCAATGTACATAGTAGGTAGAGAAGATACTGCATTCCATCCAAAAATTGACACAGAGATTTCACCAGAAATATATTTTTTGATATCCCCTGAAACTAAAAACAGTATTTTTAGAAAATATAGGTGTGCATGCATGCGTGTGTGTATGTGAGGGAGGGCTCAAAAATGAAAGTCGGTTAAATACCAAAATTGGTATGGAAGTTCAGCATCTTCCAAAGGTAGGACCTGAAAATTTTCAAGAAAATCCCCCACCCCCAACTACCCTTTACATAGAGCATTTTTTTTTTTTTTATTTTCTCAAAAATGACTAATGATTTTGATTAAAATGCCATATTTTTAAGATATTCTCATGACAAACAAAATGCAAATCTTGAATTTCCTGAAGACTTATTTATTTTGCATGACTTTTCAAAACTGGTAAAAAAAAAAAAAAAAAAAAAAAAAAAAAAAAAAAAAAAAAAAAAAAAAAAAAAAAAAAAAAAAAAAAAAAAAAAAAACTATCACACACAGACAAAAACCTACTACACAAAAGATGCACTTTATTTTTCAGAAAATGATGACCCTGCCCTACTCTTCTTGCAAAGACTTTAAAGTTTGGGATTAGGAGATGTGCAACTGAAAATCAACCCTCGCTGTTGTCAAGTCTTTGACTTGCAAACAGTGTCTCCAGGAAAAGGTTTTACTAAGTTCTACAGAGTCATCTTTTGTTTGCTAATTGTCGTTGCCCAGTGGAAAGGGGCAGTGGTCCCATTTGGGTCCATCATGTTTTGGAGGAAACTATATATATATGATTAAAACATACAATTAATGTCATAAATTTTTTTTGGTGGTTGTTTCCAAGATATTCCTTGTAATTTGTTTCTGCTAACGTTTATATCTATTAGCCTGACATAGATAAAAAAATAATCTTTTGTAAGGAAGGTTTATTTGTGGAACAGCTAGAGAATATATGTGAATGGAACACACAAGATTTTTTTTGTTTAATTTTACATATGCCCCAAAATATTAGCAGAAGACAGAAATAGTGACCATTTTGTAAATACGCAATCTGGTGATATCTCTGACTCATTGACTGCCCTCATATGCAGCCATCTTTGTTTTTAGTAGTCTCTCATATTGTCACATCCTGGCTGTGTGCACAGGATGTGGTAACATTAGAAATATATGATTCTATGTTGGCGATATTGCCAACTTTAGCATTTATAAAAACTACAGTTTAGTTGTGAAGATCATGAAGGGCATGGTTGTGTAACTAGGATGCCAAGTTTAGCTTTGTGCCATGAAGAAACCTAAGGTAATGCTATAAAGTGCCATGTTGACTTTAAATTAGTGGTTCAGTTTACCCATCCACGTCCTTTTTATTGGATCACGTAGTTTACTTTCCCTGTTGCACAAGCTGGAATAGGCGTGCCCCCATATGCTCGTCCAACTGTAGTAAAAAGTACATTTTTCTTAGTCTAACCTCTCACTGCCAAGCAAGTCCCTTGATTATTTAGCAGTTGGGTGTGACAATGCCTTTATAAAACCCAGCCCAGGCAGCAATGCTTCTCTTATGAAAGGGAACAAAAATGAAGAAATGAAAAATGTGCATGAATATCTTTTTATTGGAGCAATCTGTTTTCCAGGCCAGTTTTATTTCAGTAATAATCTGACATTTATGTCTCCAACTTAGTACGTTACATAATGTTTAACATAACCAGCCAACATATAACACTTGACAACTGCATGGTTGTATTTACAACCAGTAAATATGCTCAACATTTTGACATTACAGATATACATCTTTGTGGGGTCAAAGTTATCATCTCCCCCTCAGTCCTTGGGCCAGGTAAAGCACAAAGAGACCTTAGGCACGTCCATGTAAATGGATGCCAAGACTGAAAGGGTTAAATAACTGCAGTGAAGTTAGAGCATGTGTAGGAAGCAAGAAAATTAATTCATTATATATGATGCTTGTTCACAACATGTATTTCATGATTGGGGAACTAACACTACATTTTATAGTTAGTTGTGTTAAAAATTAAATAAAATATGTCATTGCAACTAGGGCTTTCAATACAATGATTATAGTGCTTTACAATATTCTGATATCTAATCTTGATAAAATTAATTGACAACAATTTCTATATTGTATTTACCCATCACACTGCTTATACATACTAGCAGAGATACAGCTAACACCTTCATGTTGTGAACTAGCTGTCTACATCACATAAAATAAATACTAATTACATTGCAAACATTTAAAACATATCCAACACAATTTTGAAACTGAGTATTAACGTGCATTTGGCACTGCAAGAAATTGAACATAATTTTGTGCTCATTTCTTTCTCCATTTTCACAAGTACTACTGTGTCACTTTTACAAATACCAAATTGTATCTTGAGTAAAAACTTGTTTCAACTTTAATAAACTCCTTGGTAAAAATATTTCTCAGCATCTACCAATATACAGTAAATGTTTTCTTTAAACAACATTTATATTGACAAAGACTTTCTGATAAGTACCTGGTCACCTCGGAGAATGCTCTCTCACTCCATAATCAAACACTGAGTCCCAGTTCAACAAACAAGCTCTTGGCTTTGTGTCTAAATAGTCCATTCAAAAAGTCTACCAATATTTTTCCAAAAAATCTCTAGTTTATAAACTCCTACTGCATATATAACACACATAAAACTTCTCTTTCCTGTATTGTCATCAAGATTCATGTCATCCTTATCACAATTGGGGGTTCTGATATGCTTTCCTCCAAAAAAAAAAATGGCATATCTGTAAAACAACAACACTTAGATAAGTTCTGCCACAAATTCTGGCTGACCATCCTTGTTGATTGTGAGTGCTGTTCTTGATCTGAAAGGATCTGTACTGTTAGTAGATGGAATTGGCTGTTCTGGAACTTGAAATGTTGAGCCTTGGAATCCTAGTGCTGCTTCATACATCTGAAGAAAAAAAAATAAGGAACAGTCAGCAAGCAAATTTCATACAAACAATTTCAAACTTTAACATATTGAAGCCCAAGTCCGAAGCATAGCTCAGGCAGGTATTTCTAACACTTTTAATGCAATTCCACGACCTTAACTCGGTCTTGGGCTATGCAGCAAAGAACATACATCAGTTATCTTTTGGTTGTCTGATTTGTGCTACCATCTATCCTTGCTTTAGTCAACTATTAGGGAATTTAGGAGAGCTAGTAATAATGGTTGCTCGTGAGTATTTTCCTTGAAGGTGGTGATCTATTTGTTACGTTTTGTGTTCTTAAATATTAAAATGCTGCATTTTCCTCGACTTCTGTGAACTGAAGCTGAAATTCAGTATACAAATGAAGCTCTGGAAAATTTGATTCCGAGGTAGAGTTTTTCAAACTTTCAATAAATGGAGTGTACGCTGCTTTATGCAGATATTTTCAAACTCATATTTGACACTTGTTGCAAATTTAAAATAAAATATCAATATGGAAGTTATGACTATTTTCTTACTTGTTGAGAAATCCTTGAATACCATACTTTTAGACTGTCGCAATACTTTTTGGCAGATTTGATTGATGTACTGTAAATAATAATTCAAAGTAGGCGTAAAAATCCTGGGTTTCTTGGCCTTTCAACCAAAGAAACGCCTGGGCTTTAATGTGTTAAAACCTTTTGAACTGTTCTTTTGTTTCTGTATAGAGGGTTGGTTAATCTGAAATTTCTGAGAATTGGTAACAAGGAACTGTTGTAAGGCACTGCAGCTCTTCCTAGCTCTAGATTGAAGTTAAGATGTAACATCTGCAAGTGTAACAATGTGCAGCATCAACACTGCTGTACATGTGCATGCAAGTACTATACCAGACACTAGGATGGATCTCCAGCAAAAGGATTTCCACACTATAATTTTTTATGACTTTAAAGTCGGTTATGTTGAGAAGCAAGCCTTAAAATATTGCATCATGCACTTGGGTTTGCAGAGCTTAGAAGAGGGCAGTGGTGCCAGGAAATTATAGAAAAAGTTGATGGGGGAAGATCCAAAAACATATAACATCGTAACAGGGGACAAAAGATGGATATAATAATATGATCCATAAAGCCAAGGGCCAGTCGCCAACACAGACAGTAGCAAAAATAGTAATTAATGGTTGTCATAATAACTTTAATTTTGTTCTTCTAAATATTGACTTTCCAATCCATTTAATTATTCCCTCACCTTATTTGCTCATGTGATTCATTAGTGGCTTCTGCTATGCTTTTCTATATTTCGAGTGTTTTGCTTCTGTTTTTATAATAATTATGTTTTGAATTGTACAGCATTTCATGAGATTTATAATAGAAACTGAGCAGTTTGGCTGTAGCCACTGAACATGTGTAATGTATGCCATTTTCTTTAGTAATCACAGATGTAGTGGTGGGTATAACTTTTATCACAGCTAGATGTGATCAAAGAAGCTATATTACACTATAAAATGTTTTATCATATCCAGGGTCGTATCTACTGCAGGGCAAACCAGGCAACTGCCCAGGGTGGCACATTTTAGGGGGTGGCAAAATTACTGGAAAGCTGCAAAAAAACAAACAAAAAAAACATAGATATGAAACCTCAAGTTCATTTAAATTTGCCGCTCACAGAGAAATATTAATTGACACATGTTGGCTATGCTGATTAGTTTGCAAGCTATGCACACATAGCAGAGACAAAGCAAAATGCATTCCAATAGTGAGAATCGATTAACAGACGCAAAAAATTGTAAGATCAAGAAGTGTGTGTTATTAATTAATGTTAATTTTCTAACGTTAATGGACTATGATGAACTCGTAAACTTCTTTGCAAATAACAGGGCAAGGAGGAAACCTCTTGTTATTTAAACAGTATATGTTTTGACATCTAAAATGGGATGATGCCTCTTTAGTGTAAGTTCTTTCTATTAAGATGTTTCTACTTAAATGTTAATAACTAACTTATGGTGTTTGCCACTCATATTTAAGTATCCACACTAGTGAAAGCATTCTCTATGTTGTGAAAATTTAAGTAATATATGTATTGCAAGTGGGGGGGGGGTTGCCCAGGGGTGTTAGAGCTCCTAAATTTGGGCCTGATCATATCTATTTGGTTACATATATGTAATACAGAAATGTAATAGTGCAATATATGCCTAAGAGCTGTATTATTTTCTTATCCTTTGTAGAAGCTGTGTTATAGCCTAGTGGGTAAGGAAGAATAGTGCTTCTTCATGGTGAACAAATAATATCAAAATCACTGGGGGTTTCCAGGATAAAAAGTAAAAAATACACACCAAGTTTAAGTATGAGAAGAAATGAATACTCACATCTCTTGAGGCACCTCGAACTGAGCTATGTGCACTTCCATTGTTATGTGCAGCGGCACCTGACAGTGTTGCATAATCTCCAACATCTTCTCCTCCCAAAGACATAACAGCTGTGAGAGATCCTCGCCGTGCTGGGTGCTGTATTGTCGCATATGTGTTGTCCACCTGTTAGCATATTATGTTTTTTTCAAATCAAGATGTTTTAAATACAGAAATACTAAACTAAACTCATTAAAATATGTTTTATGAACTGAGATTCTTTCTCTGCCAGCTACCTCTAGATAGAGAAAGTATTGCATTCCATTAAAAAATTCAATACCAAAATTTCACAGAAATTCGTGTTTTGAGGTCCATAAGATTACTTTTAAAAAAATCTGATGTGTTCCATTCACTCTGTGAAACAAATTATTGTTAATAAGCTTATTCTTCTATTTACTTCATGCTAACCAAGAAAAAATTAGCAGAAATAGTGTTATTACTTGCTTCCTTGTAAGTAGAAGCGAAATATGGGAGTATCATAGGTTAAAGTGAAGTCAAAAGCAGGTTACTAGGTGACTGAAGTTCCTTTGTTTGTATGGTCACGAGTTGACAAATTCCTGTATGAGAAAAGTACAAGTTTTTCAAAGCTGAAACCAAGAACAAGGAATATCTCAAAAACGATCAACTCCTCGAAAAAATATTGTATAACATAAATTGTGTTTTTTAATGTGCTCTACATTTTTTGTGTGGTATGTTTTTGTCCATTTCTTATGGTTTAGCAGTTATGCAAAACTTCGTAAAATTCATCCAGAATAAAGTAGTCTTCAGAGGCTATTCCCAGAAAATTCAAGATATACATATTATTTTCAGGTAAATATCTTTAATATACAATATTTTGATCAAAATCATTAGAGCCATTTTTAAGAAATTCAAAATTTTCGAAAAAAGTTCCATGTAAAGGGTAGTTGGGGGTGGGGGGATTTTCTTGAAAATCTTCGTGTTGCATCCTTGGAAGATGTTTTCATTTTTGAGCTATGCTGTTCACAGACACGCACACACACAGATCTTTTTCTGAAAATGCTTTTTTTGGATTCAGGGGGACCCAAAACATGTATTTCTGGTGAAATCTCGGTACCAAATTTTTGGGTGGAATACAATATCTTCTCTATAGACTATGTACACAGTACGTGTAGAGAAAGTAAAAAGATATGCATGTGCATTTTGGCTGTGTATGAGCAGAACTCTGTTAAATCAGTGGAACTCTATTAATCATTCCTGTAACTATGGTATTCCCAATTCCATTGTTCAAATGGTATGGTCCCAGCCTATTTATATGAGGCTTGACCGGATATTAAGTACTGGTTTGGAAAAAGGGCATAAAATATTTGCTTTCATAACAACATTTATTTGTACAGAACATTCCTGAACCTGAATCAGACCAATTAAATAGGTGGAGAGAATATCTTAATGACATTTTAAATAATAATGATGTGGACCCAGAGGAAGATTCTGAGGCAATACCGTTGGGAAATGACAGTTTGAATATAAATGTCAATCCTATAACTATACAAGAAATTAAGGAGGCATTAATGAAAACGAAAGATGGCAAAGCACCCGGTTATGATAACATCTGTTCTGAAATTTTAAAAACAGACTTAAATCTAACCACTATTCCAGAAAATCTGGGAGACAGAGAAAACCCTCAAGAATGGGGAAAGGCCATAGTTGTAAAAATACCCAAGAAAGGAGATCTATCTGTGTAGGAAAATTGGCGTGGTACTACTTTACTACCCACTCTCAGTAAACTGGGTATTGCTGAATCGTATTAAGAGTGAAGTAGACAAGACGTTTGGAAAGACACAGTATGGTTTTAGATCTAAAAAATCCTGTACAGACCTTATAAATAGAATGAGAATAATTATGGAACAATCTTTGGAATGGAATAGTCCATTATATCTACTGTTTATATGTTGTACTAAAGCTTTTTGATTAAGTTAAGTATTAGTATTATATGGGGAACGGTAAAAGAAATTGGAATTTCAAATAAAATCATAAATATAATTAAAAATATGCATGATAATCATATTTGTTTTGCATCAGAGCAAATTATCACCACCCTTTCCCTATTTGAGTGAAGTTGAGCAAGGCTGTTTGCGGTTACCAATGTCTTGGTACCAGATGACATTCGAAAAAAGCATGTAACAGATGCAGGAGAGGTATCCAATGGGCTAAACGAAAGACTAGAGAGTGTAGAGTATGCAGACAATGTATGTATGATGGCCCATAGATTCTTGGACATTGACAGTAAAGTATAAGATCTAGACAGAGTTGCATCTGCAGCAGGATTACACATGAACACAGAAAAAACTAAAAGTATGAGAATACACAGTAAAATAGATACTAAAATGAATTAAGAGATTGAAGAGTTTGGTGAATTCTCCTATTTGGATAATGTCTTATCTATAAACGGAGGATCAGATGAAGATATCAATGCTAGATCAATCTGTTTTGCACAGTTATCCTCCCTATGGAAATCAGAACAAATATCCTTAAAATTGAAAGTTAGAATATTTAATATGAATGTGAAATGTCTTATTATACGGATGTGAAACTTGGAAAGTTGCTAGCTCAATTGCTAAGAAATTAAAAATGTTATAATAGATGTCTGAGAATAATGATGGGAATTTGTGGCCAAGAGCCATTTCAATTAAGGACCTGTGGAAAATAACTAACCGACAGGAAATTGGGAAAGAGATGAAATATAGGAAATGGAAATGGATTGGACATGTGATGAGTAGAGATGGTAGTATAGCTAAAACAGCTTTTGATTGGAACCCTCATGGATCAACTAGGAGGTCTGGTAGACCAAGAAACACATGGCACAGCACAGTTAAGAACGAGGCAGATGTTTCAGGAAAGAGCTGGCAGGAAATTAAGTTATTGTCAAAGAACAGAATATGCTGGCGTGTGCTCATTGAGGCCCTATGCTTCCCAGAGGAGTGAGAGGACTATCATCATTCCTTAACCTATTTTTCAACATTGCCACCTTTATTCAGGCATTTGTCATAGCAGGATATCAATTTATGCATGCCCTTTTCAAAGAAAGCTGGCACCAGTGAAGACAGCCACTGCTGAACACTGTGTTTTATGGAAACACATCACTGTGTCCTCATTCACTTGTTCAACATAACAGAAGGCTGCCCTCCTCACTGTACATCATGAACATTTGATTGTGCATCATTGAACTGCCTCATCCCACTTTCTCATTATTCCATCTGTCATTATATTTTCACCATAAATCTCTACAACTGGCTTAACTCTCCTTCACAGATGTATAGTTTTACAGTGGATTACCTCACACTGTGGAATCCTTGGTAATGAAAAGGCAGATGTTTAGCAAAAAAGCACAATGATTCACCAAATTAAAAACTCATCTTTATGATTCACTTGTCAAAATTAATACAGAAAACCACCCAACATAAAAAGCATTCGAGTTTAAATCAAGAGAGTATAAATATGCAACGGAAAACCTTGTAAAACAAAACAATGATTCCAGAATGTCCAAGAACAAAAGCTGTTGCTCTGTTTCAATTACATACAGAACATGATTGTTTGGCTGCCCATCTACATAAACTAAATATCCTTCCAACTCCAAAATGTATACTTTGTAGAGAAGAGGATTCTACAATGAATATGACTCATCTTGGCTGCGGAAGGATTTCTATTTTTTACAACAGGGAGGAGACCCTTTAATTCCTTCAATTGAAGGCTTGAAGGAACCGACCTGAACAGAAACCTAGTGTCCAATCCCTCACCTTCACATGGTGCAGTCGTTAGTAGTTATGTTTATACATAATGAACCAAAGGGCTGCATACCAATTCCCTCTTTCATCTTTCCTATCCAGTCTCCCTTGACTGAACTCTTATTTTCTTCGAACTGATGGTATTAAGAGTTTTTGAGGTCTAGGGAATCATTGCAATTCTTTCCATTTCTTCTCTATACTTCCCATAAGCAAGTGTAATGTAGTTTGCCTTTGCTAAAAAAAGTAAATGGCATGTTATTTATGGACGCTCTTTAACTGCTACGGTTCTCAGCGTCTCATTCTATGCTGGGCATGAAAGACTGCTTAATTTTGCTCAGAGGCCTCTCTATCAGGCTTGAGGTTCTTTTACATGTAAATCTATGACACAGGACCAACGGATTTACTTCTCTTCTAAAGGAAGCCATACTAAGTATTTTTATGCCTGAAAATAATCCATTGTCCTCTGCCAAGTTTAAACCAGCAACCTTGGGTATATGAGGTAACCACACCATGGAGGGCGACATGGTGGGCAGATGACATATGCCATTGACTGCTGATGTGAGAAGCAATAAGACTGCATCTTGGAACGCTTTCTTCCAGTTGCTTGGCATCATTCATTTTGCCTTTATTATATGGCTATATGTGAAGCACAAGATGTAGATGATGTTTGTGATAAGGTGAGAAAAATAGTAAGCATTGATAATGGTGAGGGGAGTGAGGAAAAAGAGGGAGATGATGCAACAGACAAAGACTGTTAGCATTTTCTGAAGCTTTGAGGGCGTTTGAACTTCATCAATGTTCCTGAAATGTGGTCCAAGACCTTCCACCTGAAGCTAATTTTAGTTGTATGTTGATTACAAACTTTTATTTTGTATTTATTATCTGCATATTTTGTGATTTACCATTTTTTTTTTAAATTATATACATCTAGATTTAAATATTGTAATACAAGTTTTTTTTTATCCTTTTTTAATGTACGAGGTGTGATAAAAAGTTACAGGAATTTTTTAATTTTGCAAGCTTTATACAACCGATTTTCAAATTTTTTTTTTATCTTTAGGTACACATGTTCCTGATGTATGTTTGTATTTTCAGCTGTTTTAAATCTTAGTTTGTTGTTGACAGTTAAAAGGGTTAATCATGTTTTCGAAGGCTTAGCAAATTTGCATTAAATTTTGCTTGAAAAGTGGAGTAAAGTTTTCAAAATGTTGGTTGTGGCTTTAGCAAATCTACCATGAGTAAGGCAAGATATTTCAAAGAGGGTTAAGAAGACTGAAGACACATCAATTACTGACAACAGTGTGGAAGATAAAAAAAATGTAAATGGAGTGTTATTTAGGGACGCCCTTTAACTGCTGTAGTTCTTAGAGTCCCATTCTATATTGGGCGTGAAAGACCGCTTAATTTTGCTCAGAGGCCTCTCTATCAGACTTGAGGTTCTTTTACGTGCCATAAATCTAAGACGGCTTTACTTTCCTTCCTTAGCATGTGGAAGATCAAAGAAATGGTTCTGCAATGTGGTTATACAGTCAGTAAGCAATATTTATTGAAGACCTAGAAATTATGCATCATTGGCATGAAGTAATCTGAAGAAAATACCAGAATTTTCTCAAAACCACTCATAGACAGTGCTCCTACTCACACCAACACTTGTTCATGATTTTTTGGCAAAAACCACCTTAGCCACCTTATTCACCGAACATGGCCCCCTGCGACTCCTATTCCAAGGCTGAAGAAAAAGGATGTCGTTTAGTAGCTATTGGTGAGCTAAACACAGAATCACTGAACACCATAAGGAAAAGTTACTTCCAAGATTGGAAAAAGTGCTGGCACAAGTGTATAATATCTGAGGGACTTCATTTTAAAGGGCACAAAGTTGATGTAGATGCATAATAAAGATTGTTTAAGAAAAACAAAAATTCCTGTTATTTTTTATCACACCTCATATTTTTTTATATAGCTTAAAGTCCTTTAACCTGGTTGGTCATATCAGACAATGAATGAAATTGGTGAAATGATGCTCAAATGGGTACTTAAAGTTACTTCCCAGGATAAGCGAAACTCCCGAAAAAAAAACCTTATTCGGGTAACTCACACTAACGAGATTGGAACTCACGACTTGTTGAATGTGAGGCAGACATACTACCACCACACTATCTAGGCAGGCACACATATTTTGAAACATTTGATTACATTGCTTTTAACACCATATCATACTGCTTCATCAGTTTATTTTTCTCTCTTGTTTCAATCTATCAATGATAATGACAATAGTCTTTTGTCAATTTTAAATGTGTAATCACCTGATGCTCAGACAAAACATGCAAGAATGGGGAAGTGCACCCCCTTAAATGGAGCTACCTCTTTTCTAAAAAATGTGTCTTCCACTCACATTACTTTCTTTACATCTCTGCAATAAACTATTATTAAAAAGCTTATTCTTCTATTTATGTATGCTAAGCAAGAAAAACTTAGCAGAAATGATCTTATTACTTGCTTCCTTGTAAATAGCAGGGAAATAAGGCACTAACCATAAGCTATAGCAATAGTCAAATCTTTGAAAAGCCGGTTGATATGTGATTAAGGATCCTTGTTAGCATGGCCAGGAGTTGACAAATTCCTGTATGAGAAAAGTATAAGTATTTTAAAACTGAAACCGATAATAAAGAATATCTCAAAAACATTCAACTCCATGAAAAAAATGTATATAACATAAATTATGTGTCTTAATAAGATCTACATTTTTTGTGCAGTAAGTTTTGTCTATCCCTTATAGTTCAAGCAAAATTCTGCAAAATTCATTCAGAATAAAGATGTCTTCAGAGGTTATTTTCAGAAAATTCAAGATATACATTTTATTTGTCATGTAAATATCTTAAATATACAATATTTTAATCAAAATCATTCGATATTTTTGAGAAAATAAAAATGTTCGAAAATTTTTCCATAAAGGGTAATTCGCAGTGGGGGGATTTTCTTGAAAATCTTTGTGTCACATCCTTGAAAGATACTGAACTTAAATACCAAGGATAGTATTTAACAGACATTACATTTTAAGCTGTGCTGCCCACAGACAAACACATGGACATTTTTATAAAAATGCCTTTTTTGGATTCAGGGGGTCTCAAAACATATATTTCTGGTGAAATCTTAGTATCATATTTTTGGGTGCAATACAATTCCTTTTCTATACACTATTTACATAGTATGAGTAGAGAAAGTAAAATGATGTTTATTGGATTCAGTACTCCTCAAAACATGTACTTCCATTAAAAATCTTAGTATCAAATTCTTGGGTGGAATGCAATACCTTCTCTACCTATTATGTATATTGTACATGGTAGAGAAAGTGAAAATGAACTTGCCTGTGAGAAGTCTGCACTTTCTCTCCTTTCCATGGTTTGTTGTGGAGAGTTAGCAGTAAGTCCTGCATTCTCTGGTTCACAGAACACTTGCATTGTCAGTTCTTGCTCCTCATACAGCTTCAGTTTCCTGTCAAAACAAAATCAAAGTATCATCTTTAGAACTGTTCATAGCTTGCACTACAAGTACAGTATGTTTGTTACAAAACTTGGCCCTCAGGAAACAGCCCATGCAACCTTCCCTCATTTCCCTCCGCGCGCATGTCCTACATCCATTCTGTCATCACATGTACGTCAGTCCAGTTTACACAAGAGTAACATTAGCAATGTTTAGAAGTGTTTAGATTTTGCTTGAAGTGTTTTCAAAATGCCACAAAGAGTGTTTATGTACGATACATATATGCTTACATCATCTTATAGGGGTGAAACTAAATTTTCTGGGTGCGTATTCCGAACAGATAGGCCATTTGTTTGCTTGTAATAAGTTCAGGAAGATGGGATCAATTTGTGATAGGAAAAGAAAGGTAAACAGGCATATGCTTATGGAGCAGAAATTATACGAAATGGAAGAAAGGTTAGAATGGTCACCTTGAAAATCTCTTAGGTGTCTTGCATAAGAAACTAACATTTTGAAAGCTCAGCATGGAAAGCAACAAAACTTTTAAAGCTCAAGCCATACAAGGTTACTGTTGTCCAGAAATTTCCAACATCTTTTTAGATAAGGTATGTTTTGTGTTTATTTTGATAATTGTTAATGTGATTTGAGATTTGATGTTCCATGCATGTGTGACTGGGTGAGACAGACTATGTGACTGGCAGTCAAGTGTACACACATGAACCGAGAGATGAACCATGCACCAAGTCAGCCAAGTTTTGTAGAATACTTACTGTACTTCTTGGCACCAAGGAATAACCTATATGCCACACTTAAAACACATATTGGAAAAATTAAAATGTAAATAGGTGAAGGTGACAAAATCAATAGTAGGCTCTTAACATTAATCTCCAGTTGCAAAATAGTTTTAATCATAACTGATATATTTTACAGTCCTGTCACAGATCTATTAGGAATACCAACAGCTGAAACCAAACAGTTTAAAAGTAAGCCAATACTTGAATTTGAATTTTTCAGTATTTTTTCTTATTTAAATGCAAAGTATTTGAGATAGAAAGATGAAATTTTGTGCTTGCTTGTAAAAGTGCATATAATCCATACAAGTTTATTACAAAATACAATAAAGAACTATTACTACTTTTTCAGAATTTATACATTTTAGTATTGAAATATTTTAATAGTAAATGAATGTCTTACTGACATAACTATAAGTACCTATTATAATCAGAGTGATCAGATTAGAAGATATTCATCGTTTGGGCCACTTAAAAGCATTTTTGCTACCTATTTTCAAATTTCTAACACCTTTTTGGTGATTTTGTCTGGATTTATGTAATATTTGTGCCACATTGCTAATTTCTGATGCTTATTTAACCTGTGCTGACTGACAGACAATGCTAACATTTTCAATTTAGTTCTAACAGTTTTACAGCTATTAAACAATAAATGATGCCATGGTATATGACATCAAATAATGACAACCTGACTGTATTACTCCATAATTAGATACACGTTCTTCACATCAGTGCTGCCCAGTTGTGGCCAAATTTGGAATAATCCTCCCGGAACATGGACTGCCAGTTAGAACTTAGACAGGTGTTTATGGCAACTACTCTGCAAGGTTCACATTGGGAAGGCAATTCTGGGGTATGTTTGGCTGGACTAAATTTGAGGAACATCTTTTGAAAAGTCAAAATTATTTGTATTCAGTACCCCTAGAGAATTTCAGAAGTCACACATTATTATGCAAAAAATCTCTGATTTATAATTAAAATAAAGGGAACCTTCAGTAATCAGTTCAGTTTAGTCATTTACATTGTGTAATATTATATAAGGAACCTTGTAAATTAAATTACTGGTAGTAGGGAAAAATAAACAGCTGCAATTGTACAAACTATTACAAAAGTATTTTTTAACAAATTATAAAAGGATATTAACATTCTTATTTGTTACCATCATACTCTACTACCCCTTTATAGCCCTGTAAGTGCTAGTATAGTATCCTGGGTATTGTGTTCTGAGGAAAACTAGGTGATAGTCTACGACTGCACATGTGAGAGCTATGACAGTGACATTTATCTTCTTACCCATCCTTCCTCTTTGTGAGACCACAGATTATGACTTTTTTCAGAGTGACTTGTAGTTGGGAGGAACATGCAAACATTGTAAGTAAAGAACAAATGCAATAATACTACGTAAACTATTGGAAGTAGTGCTAACCGGTTACCACTGGCATACTAGGATATCAAACGTTGGTGTATTAATCAAGTCTATGCATCAAACACTTACTGTTCAATCCATAATGGATTTTCTGTTGTGTTCAACTCATCAATTATTTCTTTCTTTATTAATGCTTCTTTCTTCTTCAAATCTGATGGTGCTGTCATCACCCTGAAAAAAGTAGACACATTAGACTTATAATCTAACAGAGAGCATTTTCAAGCTTCAGCCGAGAAAAAAATACACACATAGTTCATTTTTAATACAGTAAATATCTGCTATACTTTTTTTGTTTGTTTTTAGTTGATTAGTATATTGTTTGTCTCCAGACTATCACAGCTTTCTATACCCATTACAGCTTCGCATAAACCCTTATACTATAATAGGCATAAAAAGTATTTCTTGTATTCAAGTTACGATACCATCAATTTTTTTTTTTTAGAAATGGATCGGTTGCATAAATAATACGTTAATTTTTATTATTTTTTTTAAAAATGTAAGATGTAATTATGAATATTCCAAAAATGCAATGTATTACTATCATATTGCTTTCTCTGTCCACTGTTGAAGCTTTATACAGCTTCTAAACACTGTTCTTGCAAAAGTCTTTTTTTTATTTAGTTCAAAGACAAATGTTTAAAAATGAGTTGCTACATATGTTGGCACTGAAATTCTATGTGTCCATGACATCACGAGAAAGAATTAAAGATTGACAGTACTTAAAAAATGAAAAAGTATAAACCAAGAACAATAGAAATATTGGAAAAGGCTGATATTACAAAAAAAAATATTTGTAATAATTGTATTAAACAGATCTATATGTTTTGTAAAATAAGTTTAAAGCCTACATCTGTGGTTGAGTGGTCACCGAGCTGTCTTCTCACCTGAAGGTGCTTGTTTTTGATTCCTGGCAGGGAATTTTCCTTTATTCCTTATCTCCCACAGAGAGTGAATGTCTGTGTGTTGAATTATATAAAAATGTAAATAACTTACAGTTAAAATATGTGTTGTTTCACAAGTTAAAATCCCTGATATGACCTTAGAAGTTAAAGGGGGCTATACAAATGAAACATATAAATATTTGTTGGTTTGAAAGTGCTGCCCACGTCTTCAGTTCAGGGAAAAGGTGAAAGTCGTGGGGTGCCAGGTCGGGACTGTACAGCGGATGATTGAAAATGTCCCATTGAAATTGTTCAAGGAGCCAATGGGTTGTGCCAGCAGCGTGTGGACCAGTGTTGTCATGGATCAACACAATTCCTGAAATCAGCATTCCTCTTTGTTCGTTTTGAATGGCTCTCCGCAAACGTTGTAAAGTACAACGATCTTCAAAACAATGTCAATGTTCATTTGAAATCATTGGCGACAACATTTTTTCAAGCGGGTATTGCAAAGCGTGTGCACAGGTACAATAAATGTTTCAATCTTTTTGGTAATTATGTTGAAAAGTAACCATAAGTGTACAAAACTTTTAGTAATAAAATAATTGTTTTATTTATTTATTGCCTATCGGAGGTTGAAAAAAAAAACGGTCTTCGTACATAATAAGATAACTTACCAGTGTCTCAGGCAGCAACAGACGACTATAAACGTAATGCAGCCCACAAATAGCACAATCAGCAATGCAATCAGTGCTGCTAGAGCTGGATCAAATGGTTCCTCATGTATTCCAGCAAAAGCAGGCTGGAAAACAATAAGAGAATAATATAAACATTACTTTCATTAAATCAACAACAAGAAAAAGCATGCATCCTATAAGTATGACAATGGAATGGTAAAGTTTCCAGCTTCCACCACGTTTATCTAAAACTGCTGAGGCTTCTCAACCATAAACTATATTAGACATTCACAGGCAAGCATTTGAAAGATGCTGTGAAGATTAAGAGATCAAGTTGCACATTAAGTCAGCACTGTTGTTCCTCCTCTAGCAAACAGCTGTTACAGTATAGCTAGTGTCCCTTTAATGATTAGAGCCCATTCAATTTCTGCCTTTCTCCTCCATCCTCTAATCCCTATTCAAGTCATTCTCCTCACAATTCAGCCATTTTAATCTTGGTCTTCCCATATCTCTTCTCTCCTCAGGTTTGTCTTCAAAAATCTTTTTAACAGATCTACCACCATCTATCCTAATCACATACCTGATCTGTTCAATTCTTTTGGCTTCGTTTATGTATAGCAGATTTAGCTGTATATTTGTATGTATTTCCCACCACTCTTTATCCTTTATCCATCTATAGCTTTTCCTGAATATCTTCCTATCCTATCTTTCCCTCTGTAATTTTATACCTTCAGCCATCCAGATTTCACATCCATACATCACAACAGGTTTAATTATTGTGTTGTAGATCTGTAATTTAGTTTGCTTCGACAGGTATCAAGTTTTTATTGTTTTAGCCAAAGCAACGTACCTGTAATTATTCTGTCTTTAATGTCTTTGCTACAATCATTATCAAAGGTGACCAGTCAACCTAAACATTTAAATTTATGAACTTTGTTATATATTACATCATTTATCACTGGGCTTCAGACATGATTTTTAGCTAAGTTAATTTCTAGTATGCTCAGGGCCGTATTTACGGCAGGGCAAACTGGGCAATTACCCGGGTGGAAAAATTACTGGAAAGATGCACAAAAAAAAACAAACATAGATATGAAACGCCAAGTTCATTTAAATTTGCCGCTCACAGAGGAATATTAATTGACGTAGGTTGGCTATGTTGATTAGTTTGCACGCCATGCGCACATAGCGGAGTCAAAGCGAAACGTATTCCAATAGTGAGAATCGATTAACACATGCAAAAATTGTAAGATCAAGAAGTGTGTGTTGTTATTCATTAACATTAATTTTCTAATGTTAATGGACTTTGACGAACTCATAAACTTGTTTGCAAATGACAGGGCAAGGAGGAAGTCTCTTGTTATTCAAACAGTAAATGTTTTGACATCTAATATGGGATGATGCCTCTTTAGTGTAAATTTTTTCTATTAAGATGTTCCTACTTATATTTTAATAACTCACTTATGGTGTTTGCCACTCATACTTAAGTATCCAAACTAGTGAAACCATTCTCTATGTTGTGAACATTTATGTAATATATTTATTGCAAGTTGGGGGGCAGCAAATGCGTTTTTTTTTTTTTTTTTTTTTTTTTTTTTTTTTTTTTTTTTTTTTTTTTTTTTTTTTTTTTTTTTTCCAGGGGCGTCAGAGGTCCCTAATTTGGGCCTGAGTATACTGGTAGGTTGATTACAAGTGAGAGGAGAAGGGAGAGGCGATGGATGCTCTGTGTGTTACTGAATTTGTGCTGAAGGTATAAGTGGGCATAGAAGTAAATATACAGTTCTGTAGTAAGCATGCCAATATTATATTCAGGTTATAAAAAAGAGCTATTCGCACAATATTAAGGACTAGCTGCAGAGTGCTTTTCAAAGAATTAAATGTATTGTCTCTACCTTGCTTGTAATTCCAAGAATCAGCTTTGCTAAATCCAGAGTTCATTATACACAACAAATTCACAAATGCATGCCCATGATACTAGAGAAAAGGAGCAATTAAGTATAATCCTCCACAATACAAGCGTATTTGGTAGAAGTTTTATGTATACCGGACTTTGAATTTATAATGGCCTACTGGAACACTTAAAAAGCACATCTGCACCACATACATTTAAATTAGCTGTCAAAAAGTTCCTGTTAGAACATTGTTTTTACAGCCAAGAGGAAGTTTTTGAAAATGTCAAATATAAATAACTAAACCTGAGTTTGTATATAGTTCTTCTTGGTTCTTTGTATATCCATCAATGTGAATCCTAGTTATAAATGATGAATAAATTTCTATTCTATTCCATTCATACCTTCAGAACAGACTTTACAGGTACTGCTTGTTTGCTTAGAGTACTAGGGCAGGGGGAGACTCCAGTGTGTACATAACCATTTTCTACTCAGAGTGTAACTAAATCACAACTGTGTCCGAAGCCTATCTATCACTATTTCATTATCTTCATTTCTTGGTTTTACTTTAGTTGAAGTCATACATACAGTTTTTTCCACATTATCTTCTAAACCTTTTAGCCTCTTTTAGTGCTGATAAAGGTGTAGGGTCAACAAAGCTTCCCCTTGTCTCAAACCACTCTTAGTTTCAAAGCGTTCTAATATTGTTCCATTAATTTATATTGGATTGATGGTTTTCTGTTATGTCACTAAATTTATTTGTTACGAGCAATGTTACAGGACTTTAAATCAATTCACCTTAAGCCGATGTCCCACGGTCAAATATTTTGGTCCAATACTCTTCAAACTACAATTTGGATCATGGGACATCGGATATTTTCATTGTATACAAAAAATCTGTCCTATTCTTTGGTCCAATTCCAGTTTGCTACAACAGAATACAGCGGTTTCTAGTTTTTGGTCCAAACGTATGAAATCAACCAATGAGCGACCTGCAGCTGGTGCTAGGTCTTCCTTCCCACCAACGTGATTGTTTGTGTGAAACTTTGCTGTTTCTTGTAGACTTTGTCCTAAATAATAGGGTTATAGTAGCTGAGCTATGGTTGAAATAATGACTCAGGTATTTATAACCCCTAAAAATGTATTTTATCAGACCCATTTGTACCTAACCTCCTTTTCTCAACAAAAATATAAACATGTGATTGCTGGTTCATCTGCTGGTATGGAGAGCCTCATATTTGTGTCTTGGCGAGTGATTTTTGCCTCAACTGACAGAAACTTTCCAAACAAATTTTCGTCCATTCTAAGGAAGTTAAAATAATTTAGAGTCAGAAACGAGTTCATTTTGCAGCATATGTAGTGCACCAACTTCCTTGACCTGCATTTCTATGTTCCAGCCATGGTCTAGTCTTGGTTTTCTCTTTCCATTATAATATGCTCTTGCAATGGATACATAAGCTAAGCTTGCGACAACAAACGTAAATAATTGTGGATCAGCAATCTCCACCATTTTCTATCAGAGAGATAGAAGTCATGTCTCTAGCATAATACATTTACCTGGTTACAATAAAGATAAGCAATGAAGTTTAAAGAACTTACCACAATATTTTCAATGGCAAATCCTGCATAATAATCTTTGAGGAAGTCATATTTGGCATCTATAACCTTCAGAACTTCAGGTATTGGAGCTATTGTTTGTGCAGGCCCATCAACAACATGAATGTACATGTCACACCTGCAAAATGAAAATAATATTCTAAATAAAGGGTGAAAATGAATCAATGAATTTATTCTTCTTTCCTCAATGTGTTATTACAATTTTACAAATTCCTAAAATTTCCTTAGTCTAAGCTATAGCTTAACACCCTGATTATATTTTATATGGTGACCCTGCCTTCTATCCTCCCTTTTATCTGTTGATGCGCTTCAGTATTTGTTTTGCCTATTTATCTTATCTCCTTTTTCTTTCTTTGCTTTTTTAAAGTTTTGGCGTTTTAAAGTAAAGTCCAAATGTAAAGAGATGCAGTGATGGATTTAACATAGCGTTGTTGAAAACAATTCTTTCATTACACTCAATGTTGCAATAAAATTTAATATACCTATATATTTGAACAAACTAACATGAAAGAATCACATACTATATCACCTAACATTCTACATCTTCGGACTGCATGCTAAGCCTTTAAATTAAATAGTTTAAAGAAGAGAAAGGTTATAACGGTTGCAGAAAGAGCGAAAATGTCACAAGTGGTAGCAGTAATACTGCAGGGGCATTGCAATTGTATAAACTTAAAAACAACAGAGCAGTAAAGCTATATGCATGATACCTGAGCTTTATATGCTTCATTTGTTTACTATTATTGATGTGTTCCATTCATATAACCTTCTCTAGCTGTTTTACAAACAAATTTTTCTTTCAAAAGATTATTCTTTTATCTACTTCATGCTAAGTAAGATAAACATAAGCAGAAATGATCTTATTAGTTAGTTCCTTGTAAGTAGGAGGGAAATAAGGTAATATACTAGGCTAAAGCGATAGTCAAATCTTTTAAAAGCTGGTTGCTGAAGTTTGGTTCATTTTGCATGGCCTGAAGTAAAACAAGAGATAAAACGAAAGGTGACTTCCTATATGAGAAACATTACATAGTTTAACATTGAAACCAATAACAAAGAATATCTCAGAAATGGTCAACTCTACATAAAAAACGTATATGACAAATTATATATTTTAACAAGATCTACATTTTTTGTGTATTAGTTTTTGTCTATCTCTTACGGTTTACCAGTTATACAAAATTCAGCAAAATTCTTCTGGAATAAAGAGGTCTTCAGAGGCTATTTCCAGGAAATTTAAGATATACATTTTATTTGTCCTGTAAATATCTTTAATAAACAGCACTTTAATCAAAATCTTTAAAGCCATTTGAGAAAAAGGTCTATGTAAATGGTATTTTGGTGTGGGGGGATTATCTTGAAACTCTTTGCTGCTGCATTCTTGACATTTAATGGCCTTTTTGTTTTTGAACAACACTATGCTGCCCACTCACATGAACCATTTTGTAAAAGTGAGCTTTTTGGACTTCCGGTGAGATCTCAACATTGAACTTTTGAGTGGAATATTGTATGTACATTGTAGGCACACACGTGCTAGAGAAAGTAAAAAACAAGTAAATGAAGTAGTGAAAGGAAACTCACCAGTCATGATGTATGTGTCCTGAATGGTCAACATGATATCTTATGTCATCAACAACTACAAGGCTCCTTGTTACATTTGACAGTTCAGCTATTATTTCATCCCTTTCCTGATGAACTTCCTCTGGTGGACGTGATAGTATCACACGGATAAGCTGTTCTGGCTCAAAAATCCACACCTAGAAAATAAAATCTTATATGTTACCATCCGTTATTGTTCATGTTATAAACCTTATACAAATAAAGACTATACAGTGTGTGCACAAAGCCTGTATACCCCTATATTAAATTCAAACTGACATGAAATAAAAGTACAAATTTCCAATATTTATGTAATTAAGGATTCTCCTTACATCTTAGGACTCCAAAACATCGGTATGTGTCCCCCCCCCCCCCCAATTGTCTTTGCACAGCCAAGTATGCCGCCATGTTCTCGTGTTCATCTTATTCAACATCATTGGAGTCACTGTCTGGAAAGCTACTCGCACCACATTTTGTAGTTCACCAGTTGTAGCGTACCACTGCTTCCGCATCTTCTCTTTGTTGTAACCCCATAGTGCATTATCTGGAGTTGTTAGATCAGGGATCCTTGGAGGCCATGTGAGATTGTCCGATCCTCTACTGATCCAACGATTTCCAAAGACTGCATTCAGACATTGTCGAACAGGCTTTGCGAAGTGAGCTGGCGCCCCATCATGTTGAAACCAAACACTGTTTAAAATTAATGCATTTTGCAGCTGTGGGAGGAGCCAGTCATCAATCATCTGGAGATAAGTGTTCTGATTAACAGGACCATCAAAAAAATATGGGCCAAACAGATGAGTTTGTGTCATTCCGGCCCAGACCATGACATGCGGTGGGTTGCACTTAATTTCTTTGAAAAAATTTGGATTTTTTTTTCCCCAGAAATAAATACTGTGTTCCCATGGTCTTCTTTGTCGTCGCAAACACTGCCCGTTAAAAATGTTTTCCGTTCCCACGCTAACGTCTTCTTTGTTGGTGCTGCTTTCACAAACCATGCAATGAAATCATCCATGACATTTTTCATGGATTTGCCATTAATTTGACACTCATGAACCCACACAGCGGACACTAAGCATTCCTCAATTGTGTAATCACTTGTATCAGCCATTCTTTCTCAATATCTCGGCATCAACTAATTTGATTCATAAGATTTGTTGATTTGTTGTCATAAGAGCGACCACAATTGAACAATCGAAGTCATCAACAATGGGTATCTGACAGGAGAATAATATGAACATATACCAACCTCAAAAAAACATATATACTCATGTAATTTTAAATTTGGTACAGGGGTGTACAGACTTTATGCGCACACTGTATACTTCTCAAAATTTCAATAACTCATTACCGACGGGATAACAGTATGTGGAAATAGTAGTGGTATGATCAGAGTATTTAAGATGCAAAAAAGAACAATTAGAATCATAATGAATATGAAAAAAAAAACCATTGTAAAGAATGGTTAAAAAATTAGGAATTATGCCACACATTATTAATGAAATAATTGTACAGTGCAAATTAATTCAGATAAATTCAATAAAAACTATGAAATACATGACCATAATACTAGAAAAGATTCACACCTGCATGCCGGTTACCAAAAAATAGTTGTACTAGCGCAGTTTCAAATACAATGGAATCCATATTTACATATTATTTCCCTCGAAAAATTTTAAAATAGGTTAAGTTGTGCTTGTGCCAAAAATTTTTTAGTAGAGGAATACTTAACTGATAAAACTAGTGATGTGTATAAATAGTGATGGAAGTACATTGTAATCAAGCATGTAAATGATATTGGTAATTATGTTTTTCACATATTCTTTATGGGTTATTTTTATATATCTCGTAGATATTTTGATTTTGAACTCTTTTAGCTTTGTATGTTTTAACTGCATAATGTAAATATAATAATAGAGTTGTAATACATGAATAGGAATGTTTTTGCAAAAGCTTTTTTTTCTGACTACTTCAACTTAATTGTGATAAACATTTGCATCAATATGTAGTTTCATTAGGCATTTTATTAGAGGTACAAAGGGAACAGCAATAGTCAAATGTTTATCATCTGGACATGTATATTGGCAACCAATTGACTTCTCAAGAAACAATTGAAGTTACAGCATTTCAAAAAAATTATTTAACAATTCAAACCAATGACAATGGAATGGATATTTTATAAATATCTGGCACAATAACACATATTTGGAATAAATTCTGTGTTTTATTTTCCATGTAGTACATTTTTGTCTCTCTTTTATGGTTTAGTAGTTATACAAAATTCCTTCTAAATGAAAAGCATTTCACAATCTATTCCCAGAAAATTCTAGATATACATTCTGTTATATCAGCATCTTAAATATATGGTATAATTTTAATCAAAATCATCAGAGCTGTTTTTGAGAAATTAAAAATGATTGAGCATTTTTTCATGTAAAAGGTCGTTTGAGATATAGGGATTTTGTTGAAAATATTTAGAAGATATTGTACATAAATGTCAAGTTTGATATTTATTGAAATTTCAGTTTAAAATTATGGTGTTCAAAGACACATGATTGATATATACAAATCTTTTTCTAAACATATTTTTTTATTCATAGTACCTCAAAACATAAATATATATGAAACAACCTTATCCTCAAGACTTACATGAACTTTTGTACGAGCTTCCCGTTCAGGTGGTGCCCTCTCTTTTGCTACAATATCCAGAATGAACCTATTTTGGTTGTATTCTGCCATGTAGTTGGCTGTAACTAACTTTCCATCTTGTGTGATGTTGAAAGGCGACAGACCAACAGATCCTGATGAGCAATTTGAGCCATACTTGTAGAGATTTGATGCTGCAATGTAGTAGAAAATTGTTCCATTCTCTCCTTCATCAGGGTCCACAGCAGAGAGTTTCGCCACAAATTCATTAAGGTTCGCCATTACATTAACACCTGTCAAAAAACAAATTAGAAAATGTAATTATACATATGGTTCATAAGGACATTAATGAATAGTTTAAGAAGAAGGTATACTGGGCACTTTGAAATTTTTTAGTTCCCATCGTAAAACGCTAAATACACTTAGTATCAAAATCTATCCGGTTAGGAATGTCATCATAGTGTATGTATAAATGCGCTATGTACATAGTGTATTTGATACTGAGATTTCACCAAAAATACATGTTTTGAAACCTTCTGAATCCAAAAAAAGAATTTTTAGAAAAAAATGTGTGCGCCTGCATCCGTGCGTATGGGCAGCATAGCTCAAAAACAAAAATTCTGTTAAATACCAAACTTGGTATTTAAATTCAATATCTTATAAGGATACAACACAAATATTTTCAAGAAAATCCCCCATCCCCCAACTACCCTTTACATAGCAAAAATTTCGAAAATGTTTATTTTCTCAAAAATGCCTGTAACAATTTTGATTAAAATGCAGTATGCTAAAGACAAATAAACTGTATATCTTCAATTTTCAAGGAATAGCCTCTGATGATCTCTTTGTCCGGATGATTTTTGCATAATTGGTAAACCTTAAGATATAGACAAAATGTTACTACTACACAAAAAATCTCATTAAGACAATTAATTTATGTAATATACATGTTTTTTGTGGGGTTGAGCATTTCCAAGATATTTCTTATTATTGATTTCAGTTTTAAAATACTTAAATATTTCTCATACGGGAACTGGTCAACTCCTGGTCATGCAAAGAAATGGATTCCAATCCCATAGCAACCAGCTTTTAAAAGATTTAACTGTTGTTTTAACTTAGTGTATTCCTTTATTTAACCTTCTATTTACAAGAAAGCAGGTAATAAATAAAGAAAATAAAATTTCTGCTACTTCTATCTCAATTAGCATGAAATAAATAGAAGAATGAGCTTTTTAACAATAATTTATTATAGAGATGTAGAAAAGGTCATGTGAATGCAACACATCAGATTTTTTAAATTACTGATTGCACCTTGGTAGGTGCATCATACATAAGTTTTTTATACAGAAGGGTGCAAAATAATATACTCACTGTTTGATTATCAATAAATTTGTAATAAACTAAAATACAAGCCTCAGATTTAGTGTAAAAAGATAGCTTAGTGTTCAGCTATTGAAACTGTTTGAGATGCTTGAAATGGCCACCATCAGCGGTCAAATTCAGTCAAAATAGTGTCACAAACAACTTGTGATAGCATACATAATTCAGCCAGTGTATATGACTTTGTTCTAACAATACATCCTTTAGAGCAGCCCTGCACAAGGTTTGTGATCCCGAAGCCAGCTTGCAGTTCGCAAGTGGAGTGCAGGTACTGGCAGCGCTCTTATTTACGTGTGGACAGAGAGGAGAGGTATCGTACAGTATGTACACGAGAAGAACTGCAAGCTTTCATAAATGATTTCTCAAAATATTATTTTACTAATTTATGGTTAGGAAAAATATTTATGTTAAACAAATTATTGCTTTCTATAGCAGATTAAATCTGCATACAAACTAGTTATATGTTATGTCTCTTTACCAATACATTAAAATGTAGTTTTATGTGATTGGCAGCTGAAAGAAAAAGTAGTGACCTTAACGAAACGTCAGCCATAGATGTTTGATATCTGTTTTTATTTAAGTTCATGATAGAAAACAGTTGTTCACATTCATATGCCAAACCAAACATTGAGATAATTTTCACAGCTAGCCTGTGTAGTCGTGGATATTTTTTGTTGACGTACAGTCTTGTAAAAATCATTCAGGTTAATGGTATTGTTAAAACAATATTTAGCTCATATATCACACTGAAGATTAATAAATTCAAGCTGCAAATCATGAGACACAGCTTCAACTGATGTTGAGAAAGGAATTGCGAGAATTTGAAATTCCTTCTCAAGTGAATCAAGGTTTTGAAATCTAAAATCGAATTAATTTTGAATGTCAATTAATACTTCACTGTAATCACTGAACACCGCTCCATCACAAGCACTTTGTAAGATTGGAAAATGAGCCATGTTGCACTGAGAATTTGTTCCAGCTGGTATGAAAATGTAATCGCTTTCCCACGCAACGTTGAAAGTATTTCCTGATGGTCACTTTTCCGCCTTTTAGGTTCCTCCATCATAGAAGGATACGTAAGCAGGGAGCGTTAGCAACTGGCAACACACAACACACAGTCAACTGCTTTAAAACTGCACTACGTCATTCTTGTGTATGACACAGTCAGTTGTCATTGTGGCTCGGCCGCCCCTACCGAGCGTTCACGCTCAAAGAGTGCTGTTTGTGCTTTAGAGTCTCCCAGAGATGAAAGTCTGCAGTTGTTAACTTGGATATTTGATAGCACTTCTCAGCCAATCTTCCAGGGAGAGTTTCATCAGTTACTCTTTAAAGTGTGCATTGTAGTGATCTGGGGCATCATCTTACTGTAGATAAAAAATCTGATGTGTTCCATTCACATGACTTTCTCTAGCTGTTCCACAAACAACCCTTTTATTCAAAAGATTCATCTTTTAGCTACATCATGCTAATGAAGATAAACATAAGCAGAATCAGTCTTATTACTTGTTTACTTGTAAGTAGGAGGGAAGTAAGGGAAAGCTAAAGCAAAAGTCAAGTCCTTTAAAAGCCAGTCGCTATGTGAAACAATTGAAATTCCATTCTGTTTTCTTGCCAGGAGTAAGCAAACAAGAAACAAGAAGAAAGATGTCTTCCCATCACCAAGAAAAGTTTAAGTGCCTTAAAATTGATACCAATAATCTGGAATTTCTGAAAAGTGGTTAACTCTACACATTTTGTGTCGCATCTTTGGAAGATACTCAACTTAAATATTAAGTTTAGTATTTAATTGACTTTTTGATTTTGCTATGCTGTCCACAGACACACACACAGACATGGACATGTTTCTAAAAATGTTTTTTTTTGGAATAAGGGAGTCTCAAAACATGTATTTATCTTGGTATTAAATTTTTGGATGCATTACAATACCTTCTCTATACACTATGTACATAGTACATGTAGAGGAAGTAAAAAAAATTTGTTATCACCATATAGCTCTTCTCCCCCCCCCCCCAATTCAAGTATTAGGTCTTATGGCCTGTTACGGTCTCACAGGTTAACTTTCAACCCAGTGCTTCTTTGAATGGCGTAGAGATTAATCCTAGAAACTACTCCTTTTGATTTGAGCTTATTCATAAGTATAAGTGAAGTTTTGTTGTAAATTATTGTTATGTTAATAATATAACATAACATATTTTATTTGCCAAAAGACCAAGGTACATTACATGGCTTCGTCAAAATTTCCATTACATATTAACTATTTACTATGTATGTTATCTATGCGCATAAACTAATTTACCGAGTAAAATGTATGTTGTAACAGAAAGGTTCTAATCTCTCTGTTAAATTGTTTTATATTTGGTAGTTCCTTTATTTTTGCTGAAAAATTATTATGTTTTTAGAATATTTGCCCCGCAGATCTGAGCATGGAGATTATTTTGTTTTTGTATGTTATGGTTAATATCAGTATTTAATTCTATTTTTCCTTGTTCTCTTTTAATATAAACTAGTGCTTCCCCTATAAAAATACAGGCTACTGGTAGTATATTGTGTACATGATGTTGAGTTATATATTCCACTTATAATACTTATTACCCTCTTTTGGATTTTGAATATTCTATCACATTTTTAAGTCCTGGTAGAGTTAGTGTACTTTTAAGGTTTTTGATCATTCAACCTATGGAACTAATCAAATAGAAGTAAAAACACAGATTACACTCAAACTTCACTCTTGAAATAAAGTAACTTACTTCGGACATGTTGCCACCATTTTCAATGGAGATTCACTGATGAACTTGTGGTAGTGGCCTGCGGAGGTCTCTCTTCCATATAGATGAGTTTTGAGACGAGTCCATTTGTTATTGGTATGTCAAAATTTATGACCTTGTTTTTGTTTTTTATAATTATAGATTTTCCCAAACGTTAATCCAATTGGATTCTGCACTAATTTTAATAACTTGGGCTCACTGTGAAAATTATGGTTTTGAGTCCAAAAATGATGTGCTAAAACTGAATTATCTGTCTGTTTATATTTTAATTATCTCATGTGTTCTTTAAAACGTTAGTTACTTCCTGTACATTCTCAACAATGTTTTAATTAAATGTGGAAATAAGTTAAGTCTCTAAGTCAACGGTTCCCAACCGGTGTGCCCCGGCACCCTAGGGTGCCGTGTGATTGGCTAAGGGGTGCCGCAAGATATTGAGATAAACAAAAAAAAAATACCTTCTACTGAAGCCTTAAGTCTTGTAAGGTCTTGAAATAAAATAAGTCAAATCAATTACTCTCATGCATGGCAGATGGTGATAGTGGTCGATTCATTTCAATAATTCAGTTATACTAGTATCCCACAGATGGCATTACAGCTATACCCTGCCGAACATTCCCGAGACTACTCGCTTCCTCACGAACATTCCCGAGACTTCGACAGATGAATATATAAAAGTGTATGCCGCTTGGCGCTTTCAGTTGTCTTCCTCGCGTTGATTCACAGTGTTTAGATATGGATAAGTTCATTGTTAAACGTAAATGCCAGGACAGTGAAAGTGAACAGCGGCTCCTACTGCTTGCTTTAAGAAGCCAAATCTTACAGTTTCTCCCGGACCGTCGAATTCACCACATAAAGAAGACAAACGAAAGAAAAGAACATACCAGGACAGTTACTTAGCGTATGGATTTAAGTGGAATAACAACAAGGAAAACCCTATCCCTGTGTGTTTAGTTTGTGGCAAAACACTTAGCAACGAGGCCATGGTACCTAGCAAACTGAAGCGGCATCTTACAACAAAGCATCCTAGTGTGTCACAGAAAAGTGTAATGTATTTTTCACATATATTAGAAGGGGAGAAGAAAACAGCTGTGCGAATGGTATCATAGGTGATACTGCTCTTGAAGCCTCATTTAAAGTAGCAGAACTGATAGCTAAAAAAAAGAAACCTCATACTCTTGGAGAGGAAATCATTGGCCCTGCATGTCAAGTTATAGTTTCAACAATACTTGGCGAAGAAGCAGCTAATCAAATTTCGAAAGTTCCTCTGTCCAACAACACAATCAGCCGATGAATATCTGATATGTCATGCAATATCAACGAACAAGTCACGGAGAAAATAAAAACTTATAGAACATTTGCTTTGCAAGTAGATGAGAGTCTTGATATTGGTGACAAACCGCAACTCCTTGGTTTTATCAGATATATTGATGAAAAAGATATTAGTGAACAGTGTCTGTTCTGTAGACTGCTGGAGACTACAACCACAGGCCATGATATTTTCGTTTCTATTAATTCCTATCTCAAAGACCATGATCTTTCACGGAAAGACTGTTGTGGTATATGTACAGATGGTGCACCATCTATGTCTAGGAAAATTAAAGGTTTTACTGCCAGAGCTCTCAATGAAAATCCATCCATTATTATAACTCACTGTTTTCTGCATAGAGAGGCATTAGTCGTGAAAGCATGTAATGAAGATTTTGCTGAAGTGTTTAACCAGGTTGTGAAAATGGTGAACTATATGAAGTCTCGACCTTAGTGCAGAATTTTTGAACAGTTATGTCGCCCAACGGATGCAGCTCATACTTCTTTGTTACTTCACACAGAAGTAAGGTGGTTGTCGCGGGGTTGTGTATTGAACCGGTTTCTCGAACTTAAAGAACAGCTAAAAACTTTTTTTAAGGATGAAAATCAAGACACATTTCATGAGCTCTTACTAAGTGATTCTTGGTGTTTTGAACTGTCATATCTGGCAGATATTTTTCATAAGCTGAATGAACTGAATGTTTCGATGCAGGGTCGACATGAAACAATAATCTCCTCAACCAATAAAATGAAAGGTTTTAAAAGAAAACTTAGTTCTTGGAAGTCTGCAGTTCAAAAAGGAGATTTGTCGAACTTTCCATCTCCTCTTAATGTGGCAGGAGATAAAGATCTGGGTAAGCTGAAAGACCGCATTTGTGATCACTTATCAAGATTGCAAGATGCAATAGATGCGTACTTTCCAACTATTTCCACTACGAATCTTGACTGGGTTGTCTCACCATTTGATTTCGTAGATAATGCAGAGGAAATAGATTTCACTGCTTGCGAACGAGATGAATTTATTGATCTTTGCGCTGATTCCACACTCAAAGGTAAGTTCACCAAGAGTGAGGCGTTGGTGGCTAGTTTTTGGCTTCAACAGAGAGAGGAGTACCCTAACCTAATGAAGAAAGCAATTAACGCACTTTTGCCCTTTTCAACATCCTATCTATGCGAGCAAGCCTTCTCTGCTATGGTGACAATAAAGTGCAAAGCAAGAAATAGACTGAATAACCTTGAGGATGATTTGCGTGTTTCACTGTCAACTGTAAGACCCGACATCACATATCTGTGCTCTAAGCATCAATCACAAGTTTCACATTAATCATTAATCAAACAAAATTTGTTGATGTATTTTTACTCAGTGATTGTAGTAAAGTTTACTGTATTATGTTATGGTGTACGTTATTATTATATAATATTTCAATAAATTAACATATTAAGCTTAATTTTCTTTTAATTCAAGGAAGGGTGCCCCTAGTGTTTAATGTTATTCCCAAGGGTGCCGTGAACTTCAAAAGGTTGGGAAACACTGCTCTAAGTAATTTATACTTGTACTCCAAATTAGCTTTTCATTCAGTTTTAATTTTGCTTCTCCCTTATATTCAATAATATCTTATCATAAATTAATTGAGGTTTTGTGAAATTTTTACATTGCCATGTGTACATCATTTTGACCTGTTTATAATTAGCTTATTTGTTTAATACCAGTTATACAGGTCTTTTATAATTCTATTTAGTTTGTTTTGTAATTCAAAATCATTTTCTCCTGTAACTATGAATATTTGTATTGCTGCACTGTTACTAGCTTCAGATTTTACACATTATAAGCTTTTGTAGGTTAACCAGCAACATACAGTTAAAGTGACTGAAGAGTCAGGTCAAAAAATACTGCGAGCTTTACTTCTGAAGAAACAAGTATCCTCCTACAAATTGTAAAATGCGTAAACATGTAAGAAAGTGCAAGCAATCATACAAAAATTACTGTGGAGTTAGAAAAAACATATATGAGGGAAAATTGTGATGCAAAGAGTGGATTAGAAGAGTTGAAACAGTTAAAAATGTGTGAAACAGTGTGCTGAAAATTTTGAGATGTTGGAAAAAATATCCAGCTGCAATTAGTATGCTTTAACATGCATATAAAAAAATCATTGCTTCTGACAAAATGCTTTATTACTTGATCATAAAACAAAAACATGCAATGAGTGCGACAAAGTATATGATTATGGTATGAAGCATAAAACAAGTTTTGTTTATCATTTGGTTTTATGTTTATTGGATTATATTTTTGTATCATGAATAATTATTTCTGATATCATTATCATCAACTGTTTACTTAATCAAAATCTCTCGTAGAATTCTCGGTCATTCCATTCATGAAAATATTTCCTATTTTGAACTATTTATAGTCCTCCCTTGTGTAATGGGATAAAATGATGCATTTATTTATCAATAATACAGTCTTCCTTAAAAATGCCATATCTTAAAGTGCAGTTCAGTATGGCTAAAGTCAAGGCACAGATAAGCTCTGCTTATCGCTTGAACTATGTTTCTGTAAAACTATATTGCAGTAAATTTCTCTTAAGCCTAAATTTATACTGTGAAACCATGCAAGTATACAAGCAGTACTGTAAATGCTACTTACCAGTGTAATAACTGGCTCGTTCAAATCTTGGTCGATTGTCATTTTCATCCAGAATAGTAATCTGAACATGGGCTATACTCAACTCTCTTTCTAGGCTATGGGTTTTATCAACTTCATCCTGTTTGAACACAGAAGGCTCAGCATAAATTTTACACATTATTCAAAATAAATGGGAAATGTTTAATCATTGCAATTAACAAGAAAAGAGAGAAACACAAAACTTGGTATTAAATGAAGAAAAGCATTTACATATGAAAGAAAGAAGTAGTTAATAATCAATGCTTTCATCTACATAAAATGTCAGTGGTTGATAGATAACATTGCAACATCAAAATAAGCTTTTTGCAGGCTTCCTCTTATTTCTCTTATACTATAAATGTGTATTTTCTCATACCTTTGTGACATAGAAATCAGGATCATTTGTTGCTTTGATGTATAAGTTATATTTGTCTTTTTTCTCACGATCAAAAGAAGTATTTGCATATATGCTGCCATCTGTTCTGTCCAAAAAGAAACTGCCATCCTCATTCCCAGTTAAAATATAGTAATATATTCTTGCATGTCTTCCTTCATCTCGATCTATTGCAGTGACTTTTCCTGCAATTAAAAACAACAATGTCATTAAGATAATGTTTACTTTCTCTACACATACAATGTATATAGTAGATAGAGAAGGTATTGTTTTCCAAAAATCACACGTCAAGCTTTCACCAGAAATATATGTTTTGAGGTCCCCTGAGTAAAAAAAGAAGTTTTTAGAAAAGGTCTGTGTGAACTAGAAACAAAAAATCAGTTAAATACCAGACTTGATATTTAAGTTCAGCACTACTAAGGTTGCAACACAAACTACCCTTTACATGAAAAATTTTCGAAATTTTGGATTTTCTCAAAAACGACTCTAATGATTTTGATTAAAATAGGAACTGTATATTAAATTATTACATGACAAGTAATTTTTATATCTTGAATTTTCTGGGAATCGCCTCTGAAGTCCTCTTCATTCTCAATAATGTTTTATATAACTAGTAAATTGTAAGAGATAGACAAAAGGTTACTACACAAAAAATGTAGGTCTCATTAAAACTCACAATTTGTATCATATACATTTGTTTATAGAGATATTCCTCATTATTGGTTTCAATTTTAAAATGTTTAAATTTTTCTCACACAGGAAGTTCTCATCTGTTTCATATCTCTTTAGTCAGCATACTCCCTTATTTCCCTTCTACTTACAAGGAAGCAAATAACAAGACCACTTCTACTAAGGTTTATTTTGATTAGCATGATGTAGATAAAAGAACAACAGTTTATTTCTTTTGAAGAACATATACAAAAAGTCATGTGAATGGAACACATCAGACTTTTAGAAATACATTTAGTTTAGTTTTAAAAGCAATTTACAAATTTGTGGGAGTCAAAAGACTTAAAAACATAGAAAGTATAAGGTATAGCCACTTAAATTTTTGTTATACAGAAATATGATACAAACTTTCACAGATTATGGAGAAAGATAAGGAATTCTGATCTGTAAATATCTGCATTGCAACTTTCCTTAGGTTGCAGCAGCATCTCTATGGTGTGGGGACAACATGCCTGCCTCATATACACAAATTTGTTATGAATATTTTACCCAAAATACAGGTTTTGAGATCCTGAATGCAAAATCAATGATACAATACTTGTGCCAGAATTTTAATAATTGTAAATGAAGTATTGTGTCACAGGTCAACTCATACTTTATCAAATTATTATAGGCTTCACTGTTACAAGCTTCTCTCAATTTGAAATTTATCAAACTGTATTTAAGTTCAATATCTTCCAAGGTGGAATTTCAAAAAGGTATTTTCAAACTACTTTTTATTTGCAAATTTTTCCATTATTCTTTTTAAACAGCTTTAATGAATTTGTTTAAAATATCATGTTTACAATGTTTGTTTGAATAATTAAATATATGTCAGGAGTTTTCTGTGATTAATGTGTGAAATTCCCTTTATCTGACTTTTTTTTGTATAACTAGAAAATTTTAACCAAGAGATAAAAGACATGCTACAGGAAAAATTTTTAGAATCTTAAAATGCACAATTTGTGTCAAAATTTCTTCATAGTATTACCATTTCTTAAATATTCCATTTGCAAGTTTACACTGATTAAAACCATTTTTCACATGGTTTGGCTTTAACCTGATACCAAATTGTTATAAAACTGTATTTAATCCTGGAATATACATTGCTTATCCCACATTATGTATATAAGACATTTCTGCACTCTCTGAAATTATTTCAATGTGTGTAATAGATATTTTCAATTGGCATTTGTAGAACAAGTCATATGAATACATCACATCAGATTTTTAGGCAAATAATCATCAGATGAAACAAAAGCAAAACTATAACCTTTGATTACTGGAAGTGGTACACTGTGAAGCTAGCAATTAGTAATTTTAATTGGAGTCGAGTATACACATGTGCTTCACAATGCTAGACAATGCATGCAACACGCATGCGAAACTAGTTCTACATAAGTAAATTTTTGTGAAGCTCATGTGTGTGTACTCGACTCCAATTAAAATTACTAAAAGCAAAATTATTCAAATCCTTCCAAAATGTAGCAAAACTTTCATTATGGGAAATAATTTATAGCAATAAATACCAGGGTAAAGTTAAAAATCTGATGTGTTCCATTTTCTCTATCTATTCTTAAAGAGAGAACGTAGGCTTTCACTGCCGGAGTCATTGTAACTAAGAAATGTTTCCGGGCTGTTTTGCCGTGGTCTGCTGGTGTTAGGAGTACCAGACGTTTCGTCCACAACTACGGTGGACATCTTCAGACGCAGCGAAACCTTCTCCTAGAAAACTTCGATCGCACCACTGAAGATGTCCACCGTAGTTGTGGACGAAACGTCTGGTACTCCTAACACCAGCAGACCACGGCAAAACAGCCCGGAAACATTTCTTAGTTACTATTCTTAAAGAGATTATTCTTTTATCTGCTTCAAGCTAATCCAGATTTACATTAGCATAACTCGTCTTATTGCTTAGTTCCTTTTAAACAGAAGCAAAATAAGGGAATACACTAGGCTAAATTGACACTCAAATCTTTTAAAAGCTGTCACTATGCAATTGTCCTTGCAATTTGTTCTCCTTCCAAGGCCAGGAGATAAACAAAAGAAATATGAAATGAACAATAACTTCCTATTTGAGAAAAGCATAAGTAATTTAAAATTGATACTAACAAGAAGGAAGGGAAAGGAAAAAAAAAAAAAAGCACACAACATAAATTGTGTTTTAACGAGTACATTTTTTGTGTGGTAAGCTTTTGTCTCTCTCTTATGGTTTACTAGTTACACAAACATCAACCAGAATGAAGAGGTCTTCAAAAACTATTCCCAGAAAACTCAAGATAAACGTTTTGTTTGTAATAAAATTTTCTTACACATAAGGTGTTTTAATCAAAATCATTAGATCCTTTGAAGTTCATTTCAGTTTTGAGTTATGCTTTCTCCACAGATGCATGTGCATGCACAGGTACACCCACACCTTTTTCTAAAAATGATTTTATTTTGGATTCAGGGGTCCTCAAACATGTATTTCCAAGAAATCTTGGTATAACATTTTTGGGTGGAATAAAATACCTTCTCTATTTACTATGTGCAAGAGAAAGTAAAATGTTTATACTCAGGTATTAAATGACCTCAGTAGATTCATCACCCATCCAGTAAGTCTTTTTCAAAAACTGAAATTGCTTATTATATAGTTTAAATATATTGTGTAAGATGCACAGCTAAATTTAAGCATAACAAGAACAATAGCAAAGACCTTATATGTTATTTTCATCATTGGATAATGAATAGCAGAGAAACATATTTTTCAAAATTGTGAACTTACCTATGAATATACTATGATTTCTGTTCTCTAAAAGTCGGAAATGGTATCGGTTTGCTATATCCTCTTCCAGAAACTCTGGTTTGTTGTCATTAGTGTCCACTAACACAACAGTGAGAAAGCGTAGTGTTTCTTGTGGCACAGGAGTACCATGATCCTTAGCAACAAGTACTAACTGGAAGGAAAAAATGCAAGTTCCATGGCTGCAGCAATAAATTCAGTGCATTTTAACCATACATAAAATCATGATCCATGTCAACATAGCCAAGTTCTTAAAGTGATGTTTTCATGGATTTAGCTTGCTAAATGATTAACTCATTAAATTCCAACTCATTAACTCATACAATTGTACATATATATATATATATATATATATATATATATATATATATATATATATATGTATTCTTGACGTGTCCTTTAACAATCTAAAATATTCATTATTATTTCTTAAGCAATACTTGTGTACATTGTTTTTTTTTTTGCTCCTCGTTGTCTAGTACAATACATTTTATACTTTCATGTATATACATGCAAGGAACAGTTAAAAATCTTATAATTTTTAAAAAATTTGTCCACACGAATGTTGCGTATCTATTTTCTCCATTACCCTAAGTGGGTTTTTTTTTTTTTTGTTTTTTGTTTTTTTTTTTGTAATGTGAATATTTTTTTGTGTCTATGATAACTAATAATATGCAAGATACAGAGATAAATTTGCTATCAAAAATAATTATTGACTTTATTCTTTTCTTACTAGTAGAGAATGAAAAATTCTGCATTGATTTCTCTGAAATCCTTAAATATTTGTGATAAAACTCTGCAAAATACAAGGGCCATTCAGAAAGGAACAAACAATTTGGCATGGCAAAGTAATAATGAAAGATATAAACACAAAACTTGGAGTACAAAGTTACAGTATGTACTCCATTTTTCAGCATTATCTTCATTCTATCAAGACATTTATTTTTACGTAGTACCACTTTTTCAATGCCAAAGAACGTATTCATTATTTTTAATGCACAAAATATTTGACCAATCAAGTTTTATAGGCAAATAACAGCAATGAGTGGTGATAATGCATTGAACCAGTCTTAAATGAGGAAATGGTGCATAATTTACAAGTAATCAAAGAAGAACCAGTATGCATCAATTGTTATGGAAGAGTTGAAAGCAAATGTTGATAAAAGAATTCAGAAAAATCGGTGTTTCACTTTGGACACCACACATGACTTTTTGGGTGGAAAAAATTTCCCAATCGATGAAGACCTGAAAGTAATAGTGGCATCTTGGCTCAGATCTTTAGTGGTGGCAGAATATAACATCTGCATTGAAAAACCGGTACCATAAGACAATAAATACCTTGACTGCAATGGTGATTACATTGAGAAATAGAGTAAGGTAGTGTAATTTTGTAAACAAAGTTTTGGGTTGTATCTTTTGTTATTATTTAGTTATGCCAGATTTTTCATTACTTTATGGAGTTGTATTTGAGTTAAATTGAAAACAAACAAAAATCAGAAATAAAAGTTGCAATTCGTTTGCTTCACTTCTATACAATATAAATTATAAAATTTATGTTTGCCTATTACCTGCTACTTCTTAGAATGCATTTGGCAACCATGAATGCAATTTTTATTCTATTAAATGCTTTTCTCTGATAATATATTAAATCTATTTGCTTTTGATATTTTTGAGTCCTATTTTTACATACCATTGTTTGTGGCAACTGATAATAATCAAGAGCCTTGCATTAAATAAACATATTTGTGTTACATTACTGCATAATTAACTATAAAAGAATGTAATCATGCTGAGTTCAATCAACATTAATTCTAAAGAAATTATTTTCGTTTTTGTGCCTGTAGCATTTTAATTTCCTTCCTATCTAGCGAGACATTCCATCATGAAGTAGATATAAATACTTCTTTACATCCATTGTAAGCTAATATAATGGCCGAAATAAATCCTTTAACCTGATAATATTATTCGAGAATTATACACTGATGCCTTGAATGTGGATGTTTAAAGGGAAACATTGATTTTGGGAGGAATGTTTTGCCAGTTAAATTAGGAGTAATTTCCTATTTATTTGCAGTATTTGCAATTTCTATTTTATAAAGCATTTAGTTGTAAAATTTCAATTGTATTGTAGTGTTTGAAAGACAGCAACAAATATTATAACACTATGCAAAATAAAACTAACCATTTAATTTGCTGTTCTGTGGGAGGAGTTTTATCAGAAAGAGGTTCCATTAATCTGTCAAATTTATGTTTTGCATAGGTCACGAAAATAAAGATTTTCCAATAAATATATAGCTAAATAAACAGAAAAACCAAGGCACGCACTACACAGGATTCGATCCACCTCCCAACTTCTCTTTATTCAGCAGAGGCACGCTTTAGCCACATCAGCTATTCTAGTTGCAGGCTGAAATGTTGCTGATTAAACTCGTCTTTGTAAGCAAAGCACTCAAAACTAGGAGCATTTCACTTCAGGTCCAGTACTTAATTAAAACACAATAACAACACATTTTCTGCAAGTGTATTGAAGTTGAATCTGCATTAATTTCCAGTTAGTTTACAACTATTGCTGAAATATTGGTTTCCAAAACTGCGAGGTGAACAGATGGCTGCCATGCCCACTTGAAAACAAAGGAAATGAAGTGTATGGCAAATTTTATTCTCATACCACCTTTACAAGAATACCTGAGAATTAGGTAACCCATCACACGGTAGGGATTTACTATTCTGAAAGATTATACACTGTATATACATATGTGCTAGAGAAAGTAAAAGTAAATCATATGCATAATATTTATTTCAAACAAAAAGAAAGAATCCTGGTATATGGTGGACTTTGAGACAGTGATGTGTTTTAACAATTTGAAATTTAGTTGAGTCGATTTTGTAACACTACATCACTTACTTTTTTATTTCGGAAAACATGTTTCAGAAGCCATGTGCTTCCATTGTCAATTCCTTTGGTCGACTGCCAGCATCGCTTGCTGTGGTGGTTGTCTCTGTCCCTGGTGGTGGTTTGATGAACCTCTGAATGAGTAGATCGCCTGGAGGGATTTCAAAATTGAAAACCCGGTTCTTGTTTTTCCAAATATATATGTTTTCCCAAACTTTTAATTCTGTCTTCCTTGTGATGTTTTTGAGGATTTTTGGGCTTCTATTTATAGTGTGTTTCTCTTTCCAAAAATGCCAAGCTACTGCAGATTTGTCTTCTTGTTTGAGTTTAATATTTCTGTGGTGTTCTTTTGCCCTTGTTTTTATATTTCTTTTTGTTTGGCCGATGTAGATTTTTTCACAGTCATTACAGCTGAACTGATATATTCCTGGTTTGTTTTATTGTGGGATATCATTTTTTAATTTAGAATTTAATTTTTTTTTTTTTTTTTTTTTTTTTTTTTTATAGAGTAATTGTTTTTAGGGGCTCCTAAAAACAATTACTGTATAAAAACATTTTAAATTCTAAATTAAAATACATGTATTTGTACTTCTAACTAACTTTCTCTGGTGTTGTGTACCAGCCTTAAATTCCTTTATTTTTAATTTGATTTTGTTTTACATTGCTTTAACAAGTTGGTCACATTATGACAGATGGTAAGGTGCTTCGTTTATGGTATGTGGTGGACTGCAGCCTTCTAAGGTCTCATCTCCTCAGACTATTCTTATCATTTACTCTGTGACAAGCTGATGGGCTTGGGGTGCCATCCAGTCTACTCAGGCTTACCAACTTCTGAACTCTGAATTCCAGGAGAAAATTAGATATAACAGTAAAGCTAGAAAAATCAATTAAAAAAAACAGTCATATGATCTTTTCCAAGCGCTGTTAAACGTGCTTTTAATTTTCATTTCTACTCCATGCTACTAGTCATTACAACCAACTTACAACTGCAGCCACTGTCAAAGTCCTCGACTGAAAGACCTTAAATTACTATAATTACTGATTTTGTGATTTTTAATTGTAAATATAGCAGATATAGACTTGATGTTGATGTAACAATTGGTTTCTCTTTCCCCTCCTGACTTCAACACTGCCACCACACAAAACAAAACACTATTTCCTTCTGCACACTAGCAACCCTCGCATGTAACAGATGAAATACTTGTATTTTATAAAAGTATACTATATAATAATAGTAATAACAATAATAATAATAATAATAATAACAATAACAACAACAATAATAATAATAAATAAGGAGATATCACATAATTCCATGAAATTTAGTTTCAATTCCGGGAGATTCCATTAAATTCTAGGAGACTCCTTGCCATACCGGGAAAGTTTGCAAGCCTAAGTCTTCTGCTTGCACTATATGTGGATAAATGGCAGTACAATCATAATTACCATCTACGTTCATTTTTTTTTTAAACTGAATTTGGAACCTTGGGCCATGGTGTTAAATATCCAATCTAGTATTTACCTTGGCGACTGGGGGAAACCATGAAAAAAGCCCAGCAAGATTGAACGGCCCATGGGATTCGAGTCCAGGACCTCCTGAATGTGGGCCAAAGGCATCACTGCCTGAGTCATCCTGTTCGGTGAATCCCTGATTTCTAAGTGTGTTATTGTGGCCTTTAGCTGATGATGAAGCAAGTTTTTAAGGTGAACTCAAGTGTCACCAATCCACTCCCTATTTCAATTATGTAAACGTTTACTATTTATAATCACTACTAATATCTTACTATGTACCTTTAATCCACACTAACAAAAGAAACATTAGCACTTCTGATAAAATGTATTAGGAATACTTATTCAGCAGACTACTTACCTCGTACTTATCCTGCACCTCTCTGTCAAGTATTATTTTTGTTTTAAGTTCCCCTGATTCAGAATTAATAGCAAACTCATCAGTTTCCTGCACATTTTCATTGTCAACCTTCAGATGGTAACTTATTCTACCATTTTCTCCAGGATCTGCATCTGTTGCTTTCACAGTCATCACCAAATAATTTGGAAGTCCAGCATTCTGAAAATAAAATTTTTCATCATGATGATGATGACGACAATATTTTATTCAGTCTATTCTAACAGTGATTTTGAACAAGTCAATTTCTAGAATCATGTTACAATATATGCACAAATACCCAGATTACTAACAATTTGCAACTCATTTAAATTATACAAATGTATATTCAATAAAAACATCTTAATTTCATTTCAACTGAAATTAACGCTTTTGATAAATCTACAGGTGTGTTCTTATGTTAATTTATTTAATAACTTAATTAATTTATATTGTCATCCTTTACTGATACACATTTTATTTACATTATACAGCAAAATATGCCTAAAATGGAATGTGATTGTTCCAGTAATTTTTTTTTCCTTTCACATAGATTTCCATTTTACATAAGGTTGTATTAATAAAATAAAATATAATCAATGTAATGGCACAGAATTACAATGATAGAGTGATTCTATCCAAGGGCTTGTCACCAATTCTTCAGAAATAAAATGTCCTTTGCATCCTGTATCAAGATACACATTTCTGAAAACTTTGGTGCAAGTACAGTCTTGCTCAAAATTAATGCTTATTGCTGTAAAAAATAAGCTGTACCCAGTTGTTCCTGGTGCTATATTCATGTATGGAAAATGTAAATGACGTGTTATTTATGGATGCTCTTTAACTACTGGGGTTCTCAGCGTCCCATTCTATATTGGGCGAGAAAGACCGCTTAATTTTGCTCAGAGACCTCTCAATTAGGCTTGAGGTTCTTTTACATGCCATAAATGTACGACATGGGACCAATGGTTTTACTTCCCTTCCAAAGGAAGCCATGCTAAGGATTTTTACACCCGAAAAAATCCATCGTCCTCCGCCGTGTTTGAACCCGCTACCTTGGGTATATGAAATTAGCATGGTAACCATTACACCATGGAGGGCGACATTCATGTATGTATTTGTCTTTTATTGGATGGCACCTGTCTATTACAAACATTATTATTTTATGGACATACAAAGAGTAAATGGAAAGTATTCTTTTATCAATAAAAGTCTCCCTACAGTATTCCCTAGCTTTTAAATTGAATATGATTCTAACATTCTTCTTTTGTTATAATATATCTGTCCATATCTGCTTAAGCAAATCCATACACTTACAAAGGAAATTGAGAGTCAACTTGTTAGAAATACATACTAAAGTACCAACCTCAGGAACTTCAACAGTGGCATTTCGTAATGATGGCATAAGGAACACTGGCTTATGCTGATTAACATCCCGTATTTCAATATTAACTATAGCAGTATCTGCATGAGGTCCATTTCCTTCTCCATCTCTGCCCTCTACTGTAAGCTGGAAATGTTGAGCTTTTCCCTCTAAAGATACAGCAGGGTACAGAATACCTGTTGTAGCATCCACAGCAAACACTCCTACAACAGCAAAAGCTTTGTCATTTAACTTATCTACCAGCTGTAAGAATTATAACCATTTGTGGTATACACGAGGGGCATACTGAAAGTCACGAGCAACCCATTGTAAAAATTTAAATTTCAACAATGCAACGAAACGAATTGTAGGATCTTAATCTACAGACTTTAAGCCACATGTTGACATATTGTGATGCCATTAGCTTCTATCACGTGACCAAAGACGGTGTTTGAAAAATGGCTGACATTGATGTTTCGTTTCGATAGCGTGCTGTCATTGAATTCCTTGTGAAAGAAGGAAAATCTGCTCCTGAAATTCATCTCAGACTTCAACGTGCGTATGGAGGTGTCTGCATGGGTGCCAGCAGTGTTAGAAGATGGGTGAAACATTTCAAAGATAGAAACACGAGTCTGCAAAATGCGCCTCAAAGCGGGCGTCCTCGAACTGCCTCTGCAGAACACAACAAGGAAAGAGTTGATGAGCTCATTACAGGAGATGGCATTTCACTGTGAATGAAATTGCTGCGAAACTTGGAATAGGACATAGTGCAGTGCAAGAAATGATCCACAGCTTGGGCTATCGAAAGGTCTGTGCCCATTGGGTCCCCCATTTATTGACTGAAGACCACAAACTTCAGAGAAGAACCATTGCGCAAAACCTTCTTCAGAGATTTCATAATGAAGGTGATGAATTTTTGACGTGTATTGTGACTGGAGATGAGAGCTGGTTCCATCACTATGAGCCAGAAATGAAACGTCAGAGTTTGGAATGGCACCACTTGAACTCACCATTGAAGAAGAAAGCGAAGACAGTGCAGTCTGTAGGAAAAGTTATGGAAAGTGTCTTTTGGGATGCACAAGGTTGCATTCTGGTTGACTTTCTTGAACCTGGACAAACCATAAATTCTGCCCGCTACATCAAGACACTTCTGAAGCTCCGTCGGGCTTTGCGTGATAAACGCCCTGGAAAGAGGATCATCCTTCAACAGGATAATGCGCATCTGCATACTGCCCGTGCCACTATGGAGAAGATCAGGGCGTTAGGGTGGGAAACTCTTCCACATCCTCCCTACAGTCCCGACTTGGCACCCTCCGACTACCATCTTTTCGGTTCTGTGAAGGAGCAGATGCGTGGCCAATGCTACGAGATGCTGGAGGATATTCGGAAAGCAGTGCATCAGGGTCTGCAGGCAGCTGGAACGGAGTTCTATCACAAGGGCATTTTCAAACTTGTAGAACGATGGGAAAAAGGTGTGCAAAACAATGGAGACTATGTCGAAAAGTGAAAGAAAGTCTGTAGATTATGATGATGTATTTGGTTTGGCTTAAAAATAAATATTAAGATTGTAAAACAGTGTTGCTCATGACTTTCAGTATGCCCCTCGTACTGGATGGAAGGGAAGTCATTCCATTAATTTAAACCAGTGATAGATCTCGATATTTGGAACAAATTTTGTATCTTACGTTTTTGTCTCTCACCATTTCCTATTTTAGTTTTGTCAAAAACAAGAGACAGACAAGCTGGCTATGCTGCAGGTTGTGTGGGTGTCACTTGGGATGCTGATGGAATTCCTTCCATTTTTACTGTGCTAGTATAGGCCAATCAGAATGCAAGTTGCACTGTGTCATGTTTGCAAGCGACCAATGTGTTTACATCCAGAAGCCAATTTAGAAACCTGACCAACCTCAACACAAGGTTGCTGAGTAACTTCACGTTCTGAAAAGCTGTTCAGAATAGTCCTTTAATTCTTTTAAGTGATTTATTATTTTGAAAAACTGTGTGATCTCCCATAATTTCTACCAAAACTGATGTCATAAGTAACAAATTATTATTTTCGTACATTCTTGTGGAATTATGCATCCAATTTGGAACAAAACTATTTATTTTTTCGAAATGGGCTGATCAAAGAACAAAATGCCATAAGATTTGTTTGTTTTTGTAATGCTTTTATGAAGCACATATTAGAAGGAATGTAATAAGTTCTTTTCCACCTGGTATGTTACACAGCAACTACAAGGATGCTTTATATACAGGCTGTTTCAAAACAACACCAAACAAAGTTAGCAGTCGATTAGCTTACACTTTGACTTGTCCGAAACTTGATGCTGCAACTTTCAAACTCTTCTATTGAAAGTTTCATGTGTGTTTAAAAATCGCACACATATGGAATTAGGCAGTGAAAGAACAATGATTGTATACGTAACATCCACATGCTACGTTTTCCATTACTAAGGTGATCTGTCCCACGCTGGCTTGTCTATCAAACCACGCCTACAGCACACGATTGGGATCTTCGCTACCAACCAGCATCTCTCTTGGAGTGGGCCAGGCACGTTCCATTTGGTTATGTGCGACAAATTAGGCAAATCCATGGTGATTTTATGGCAGTTTTTGTATCTTCCGAATTTAGAGCTGAAAATTATATTCACATATCATATACGGTATGACCAACAAGGTCCACATCTTCGTTTGGTGTCATTTTGAAACACCCTGTATAAACAGTAATATTTTATATAAGCTTCTTGAATAATCAGATAGACAAGTGACTCCTTCAACTGAAGTGTTCTACAGTTTCAGGATAACATGCTAGCCTCTGGCTCCCACAGTCGTGAGTTCAAACCTTGGAGGGCGAAGGATTTTTTTTCAGGCATAAAAATTCTCAAAATTATAAAAACAGTGAAATATTCATCATCTTGGAGTTATGCTGAGATATACTTATTTACAGTCACCTCCACTTAATATAACTAAAAAAACATTGAAAAGTTTTCAAGAATATAAGTCCTTGTCTTCAGCAGTTTGGTGAGAGATCATTATCCTCATCCTTCTGCTCTTGTCATCTGGTGTTGGGGATGTTAAGTTTTAACACTTCATTCAGTGGTGGGATTTCAACATTTATTACATAACTGTTGTTTTCATTATGTGTATATTCTCCCAGATGTCCAAATCTATTGATGACGCTAGTGGTTTTAATAGTTTTATATTTTGCCCGATGTAGTTTTCTGTCCAAAAATGGTGGATTTGTCTATTTGCTTTAGTTTCATGTTTCTTTGGTGTTCCTTTAATCTGATTTCCAAGTTTCACTTTGTTTTGCCCATGTAATATTTCCCACAGTCTTCACAACTAATCTGGTAGATTCCAGATTTTAATGTGCTCTGAATTGTATTTTAAAGAGGTTTGTTTAGAATATTCAGGCTTATGTTCAATTTGTTGAAGATTCATTCATTTTCTAAAGGCCCAAGGGTGGTAGGTGACTTTTTTGTATTTCCAGGTGTGTTCAATTGAAACATTTCAATGTTTTTCAATTATATTAAGTGGAGGTAAGAGTAAATAAGTGTGATTCAGCATAACTCCAAGATAATAGTTATATATATATATATTATAAGTGGCTTAAATAGACTAGTATTTATGAGTGGGATGTTTAGTATACAAGCGTGTAAGCACGAGTGTGTTCTATTTCTGATGAACAAATCAGTCTAATAAGCCACGAGTAATATACAATGTTTTATCCTATCCTAATATTAATTGAAATATTCTTATATTTATTAATATTATTAGAGTTCTCATCATGAGGAATTGAATTTTAGTCGACGTAGGTAGTGCTTTGTTTGTTCGATGCTGCGTAACCCCACCAGAGTAAACAGTTTCAATTCTGCTTGTTTAAACTGTACCAAATAATCAATAAATAAATGAAAATGGATATTCCCGAAGAAGTTTTAGATATACTAAAAAAGCTGTACTTAGTTTGTTACCTGGCAAGTTGAAGGACTTTTATGACAAGGAAGTTTCATTAGTTAAAGAATGGGAAGCTGCCAAAGGAGTTAAAACAATTCACAATGGAATATGAGTCAATGAAACAATTCACAACAAGTCTTTATATCACGATAAAATAAAGACTCATTTTTGTTGCTTCCCAGGATACATGAAATGTAAACAAAGTTGATAGGATAAAATGATTTGTTTGTTAACAACACTATCAATTACCAGGTTCATATTAGTGCCACTAGTGTGCCAGAATTTCATGCTACAGTAGTTCTTTAACTCCTAAAGAGTAGTTTGGAGTGTGGGGAGGTTTTCTTGAAAATCTTTGTAGCATCCTTGGAGCATGCTCAACTTAAACTTCAATTTAGTATTTAAGCTGCTTTTCATTTATGAGTTATGTTGTTTTCTCTTTCTCTCTTTATAAATGTGTATGAGAAGCATTCTCGGCTGATGTAAATTCCATAAATGCCATTGAGATACAACAGATATTTTGGGAAATTTCATCCCCTCCAGCTCTATAGCAATGGGTATGTTTGTGATGAGTTGATCAGTGAGATGGTCATGATGTGTGGTGAGTATTGCTACTCTGTATCAGCAAGCAATAAAAGAGAAGTCCTGTGTTCGACTGTTAGTGAGTGACAAGAAGAGAAGAGGAGCCATCTGTTCAACACTCTAGCAAGTAATCAGAAGTGGCAGTGCTATGTACAAGGGTTGTTTCTTTAGTTTTGGCAACTATATTATGGACACTAGGGTTGGCAATTCTGTTTATTGCACATATAGTTTAGGTGCCTCTCCTCCATCCGGCCATATGGACTCACCTTCCTCCCCTCCCCTCCTCACACAATAATGAACCGAAATCATCAGTTTAGATCTAGGCATCGCAGTATAACATAGCACATTGTTTTCAAAGCAGGAGCAAAGAATGTGGTTGAAAATTGAATGTGCTAGAGGTAGAAATACATGACAGTGTCACCAAGGATTGTGAGAGGCTTGCATTGAAGTTGAACTCCTTGAAATAGGTAAAAAAATCTATTTATAATTATAATATGTCTATAAATATTGAGAACTGTCTAAAAATAGTGTATCACACACATGTTAAAATTGTTTATATTGTTTGAGGAATTACTGTGCTCAGCCTACAGTCTTGTTTCTCAAGTTTCCTATCACAGTATTTTTACCACTTGTATCATAAATAACTATTCGCTGTCTCATTACTTATCTATTGACACTCGTAAATACTTAGAAAAACTGTGTATGGCACTTACCCCCATCATTTCCTGACACTATTGAGTATCTTACAGCTCCATTCTTGCCTTCATCAGCATCATCTGCATGAACCTGTATGATTGCTGCTGGGGGATGCAGCTGAAGATTCTCCATAACTGATACTTGAAGCTTTTTATGAGCAAACACAGGAGCATTGTCATTGGCATCCAGAACACGGATATGTATCTGTAGAGAAACAAAAATAAATTAGTTACATTTTGCAAGAGACAGAAACACTATTTACTTGTAATTTTAGAGTTGCTATACAATTAGATTTACCAGACTTTTATAACGACAATAAGGGAATCTTGCCTCTCCCTGTTTTTGAAGGCCAGAGTAGACATTGACTAGCAAAAAATACCATCAATTAAATGTGTACCTGTACCTTGTTACAAGTTCAAAGAAAGGCTTTGAATGATTTTACCTCAAAATATATGCATTAAAGCAATACTTTTATACTATAATGTACAATAATAGTCTGTATACAGGTGTAAAAAACCTGTATGGCACAATTGCAGGAGACATTCCTCACACATAGACAAAGAAATTGTGTTATATGAACACAGGTCTGGAAAAGCTTTGTTACCATGTTACAACTCATTAAACACGCATGAACAGAACTTTAGAATCATGCGGAACATGCACTCTTGCTTACGTCTGGTTGGTTACGTTGTCATTAACATAGGTACACCACTAGTGTTTTGTTTTAATTGTCTTGTTGCCATGCAACTTAATATATCATTACAGATAACATCAACTGTCCTGTGAGCAGTATGACCTTGGAAAACACGCAGATTACTACATACTAGTAAGGTAAATTACATGGTTCATGCACCATAGTGTACACAAATACAGAGATGGCAGATGCCCATTTGCTGTATGGATTAGCAGACAGCAATAGCACTTGCGCTCAACGTTTCTACTGGGAGAGATTTCCCGGATGAAGGTGTCCCGATAGAAAAACTTTTGAAGCCACTGATCATTGTCTTAGGTATACAACAGATACAACAGTGCATCTGGGATTCACTAAAACAGTGTGTGATTTTAATTTCACAGTTTATCAAATTGAAAATACGCCCTCTCACATTAGTTGGAATATCAAATTAAATTATATCATTGAAAAATCTGATGTGTTCCATTCCGTATATCTTTAGTCGCCCTCCGTGGTGTAATGGTTACCATGCTAACTTCATATACCCAAGGTCGCGGGTTCAAACCTGGCGGAGGACGATGGATTTTTTCGGGCATAAAAATCCTTAGCAAGGCTTCCTTCGGAAGGGAAGTAAAGCTGTGGGTCCCGTGTCGTAGATTTACGGCACGTAAAAGAACCTCAAGCCTGAGAAGAGAGGCCTCTGAGCAAAATTAAGCGATCTTTCACGCCCAATATAGAATGGGACGCTGAGAACCAAAGCAGTTAAAGAGCGTCCATAAATAACAGGCCATTTCATTTCATTTCCCTATATCTTTGCAACAAATTATAGTTAAAAAGCTTATGCTTCTATTTACTTCATGCTAATCAAGAAAAATTAGCAGAAATAGTCTTATTACTTGCTTCCTTGTAAGTAGAAGTGAAATAAGGGAGTACTATAGGTTAAAGTGATAGTCAAAACCTGATTGCTCTGTGACTGAAGTTTCTTTGTTTTTATGGACACTAGTTGACAAATTCCTGTATGAGAAAAGTATAAGTTTTTCAAAGCTGAAACAAAAAACCAGGAATATCTTAAAAACGATAAACTCCACGAAAGAAATGTAAATAAGATAAATTGTGTGTTTTAATGTGCTCTACATTTTCTGTGTGGTAAGTTTTTGTCCATCTCTTACGGTTTCGCAGTTATGCAAACTTTCATAAAATTCATCCAGAATAAAGTAGTCTTCAAAGGCTATTTCCAGAAAATTCAAGATATACATTTTATTTGTCAGGTAAATATCTTTAATATACAATATTTTAATCAAAATCATTAGAGCCATTTTTGAGAAAATCAAAATTTTCGAAAAAAATTCCATGTAAAGGGTAGTTGGGGGTGGGGGGATTTTCTTGAAAATCTTTATGTTGTATCCTTGGAAGACAATAAACTTAAATACCAAGTTTGGTATTTAATGGTCTTTTCCTTTTTTAGCTATGCTGTCCACAGACACGCACACACCTTTTTCCAAAAATACATGTATTTCTAGTGAAATCTCAGTATCAAATTTTTGGGTATGTACATAGTACATGTAGAGAAATTAAAAATGTTAATTTCTTTTCAAATTCTGGATTATTCAAAATACATATAATTATTGGTAAAAGAACCCCTTTATACTTTTCGATTCCAATACATTATGCACTAAATCTTCTATTTCAGTTCTGCTACAGGCAGTGCTGGAATTGTCACCAAACACGTGCCGAATGAGCTACAAATCATAATCAAAACTACTATAAATGCGGATAGATAGAGTCAGACTGAAAAATTCAATGCCATAGCTGGGATTTGAACTATGGATCTCCCAATCTCTAGCCGGTTGCTCTGCCACTGAGCTACCATGGCAACATGTGGGCATAGTATTGAATTTCTCAACTGACTCACATTTTTCCTGGTAAACCACAAGGTGTTCTCAAATTAATTTGAGATGACAACCCCAATGGTGACTTACAATGTTGTAAGTACTTAAATCCCATGGATTAATCCAATATCAATTGACTATAATGGTTGACTATACTATGAATCTATACATGTAAGTCAGTTGAGAAATTCAATGCTATGCCGGCATGTTGCCATGGTAGCTCAGTGGCAGAGCAACCGGCTAGAGATTGGAAGATCCATGGTTCATATCCCGGCTATGGCATTGAATTTTTCAGTCTGACTCTACCTATCCAACTCCTGTCCTACACATGACTTGTGTGAAAAAACAATTAATTCACTACTATAAATGTAATTCTTTGTAATTGTAATTTATTAGCAGCCTATAGACTCTTTTCGAGTATCGGGCATTGTCAGTTTACATTAAACAAAATTAGCATTAAATAAACTTGGTCTACATAAATTATAAAAAATACATTAATATATACAGGATGTTTGGTTTAACAAAGTGTTAATATAGTCTACATAAATTATTTTAAAAATTCATTGATATTATACACAGGATTGTTCAGTAAACATGTCTTGAGACGTTGTTTAATTTAACAGCATTTTCATTTTTTACATATGCAGGGAGTCGATTATACATGTGTAATCCTATTATATAGGGATCTTTATTTACAGGTTTTACATTATAGCTGATATAATGTAAGTCAAGTTTGCATCTAGTATCATGGTTATGTATTTCACTATTTAGTTTTGGTTTTTTCTGGTTAATTAAGTAAGTTACTTTGTATATGTATAGAGATACTACAGTAAACATCTTTTCTCTTTTAAAAACTTCCCTGCATGATTCTCGACTCCCCATTTTAAACATAGTTCTGATACATTTCTTTTGTAGCACTAAAACCCTTTGCATATGCATTTTATTACAACCCGCCCATAATTCAATACCATATTGGATATGTGAATAAATTAACCCATAGTATATAAGTTTTAGAACCTCAACATTACAAGTTTTTGCAAATTCCCTCATTAAATACAAACCTTTACTTATTTTTTTACAAAGGTCATTGATATGATTAGTCCAGGACATGAGTTTATCTATTTGCATTCCTAAAAATTTGTGAGAATCATTCTGTTTTATATTGTGGTAATATACTAAGATTTCACTTGTTCTTTAATACCTTCTGTTCTTCCTCACAAAGCATTTGTTATTCTGCACTTAGAAGAAGACTCTACTGAACTTTTATGGTATAATAGAAGTATGTTTCAAAAGTGCAACAGAAATTCATGATGGCAACAGTTTGGAAAGTATTTTTCACGAACAGTAACCATGCATGCATTTCTTTATTTTCATCATTTTAAATAAACATATCACCTTTTCTTAGAAGAGAGATCATTAATGGTGTTTTAATAACTAGCAAATAACAACCCGTGTTAGCGTCTTCCCTCTTCAGGTTTTTCAGCAACATTGATTAATCAGTGACTCTGTGACATCACTATGCACATAGTTGGCTATTATGTCTAATACCAATTTACCAAGTAAACATACACACATTTCAAAAAGCAAGCTTTAAACATGGAATAAAATACTGAACTTTTGAAGTCCCAAAGACAGCAATACAGGACAGGACATCTGGCAAGTCTATATAAGAGGATGTCTGGAAAGCATCAATTTGTTCTACTGTCACCAAAACGCTAGTGTCGCAGTTCCATGTATGCACACTTGTCTTTCTGATTCATTGTCTGCCTACTGATGCCATTACAGTTGGATTGTGTTGCATTTACAGTGTAGTGAAGTGGTTCCATAATACACTTTTGAACACAAGGAATGTTAAGCTAACTGAAATCCATCATCAACTTCTAAAATTTATGGTGAAAATGACCGATGCTTTGGGAGAAAGTGGGTTAGGTAATTCAATGATGGACAATTCAATGTTTATGACAAAACATGGAATGGATGGCCTTCTGTTGTCACTGATGGTTTAGTTGAACAAATGCATGATGCAATTCGTGAAAACAGAGGTTCGCAATAAGAATGCTTTTTAATGTGTTACCACAAGTGGCTGTCTTCAATGGCAGCAGTTCACTTTGAAGAGGGCATACAAAAGTTGGTTCCCTGCTTTGACAAATGTCAAAACAATGGTGGCAACTATATTTAAAAATAGGTTAAGGAATACTCTTTCATCTCAAGAGTAGGATTTGTGATGGACAGAGTGGCATCTGGACAGGTTTTCTCTGGGTTCTCCACTCATTCCACCAATTGCTCCAACATCACCTTTCCTATCATCTATTTTTCTTGCATTGCATATCATCCACTTGCTCTCACTCATGCCTGGCTCTGGCCCGACCACTCGTTCAGATTCTTAATTCTGTGGTTATGTGCCCTTGGCTCCCAACAGGCTTCTGACTCCAAGGCACCCACTAGTAAGTCCTACATAATAGGGAAGGTGAGCCAACTATGAAAAAAACAAAAAAACAAACCTCTTTCACATCTTTCATGTATAAATAAATGTTGTGAAAACAGATATCTTATGTCTTTTTTTCCAAACCAGTACTTAATTTCCAGATAAACCTTGTATAATACAGATGATTTTGTTTTACCTGTTCCTTTGATACTGAGAGAGTTACGGTTTATCAGCAATAGTGTTGAGACTTCTTTTTAGGACATTAAGGATAATGGTGTAATTTGATAATCTGGTAAATATTTGAATCACTTTTACTAGTAACTATTTATCTATTCATCCTTAAGCTGATCTGTGCCAACACAAAACTAAGGTGACCAGTGCACCGTTATAATGTACGGTTCTGCCATTTGTGCCAGAAATACTGTCATAGTTTTACAACCATGTACAACGCATACAAACACCCAGTAATATATTGAGGTTTTATTTTGACAATTTTAACTGGTGACTAGATATTCTGTTATTGTTAAAAGGATAATATTGATAGTTACAGCAAAATAAGTGGGTGCACATATAGTTCTAAAAGAAACTAGGGAAAATAATGTAACAGGTATGTGATGACTAGAGGCCGCTTTATATGCATTTGCATGTTGCACATGCATTTGCATATTTAACCCTTTTTCACCGGCTATTGCATATTTTAACCAACAACTGGTGCATTTTTAAGGCTATATTTACAATATTTCAGAAATTTAAAAGGGCGGGCAAAAGCTTGTTCTTGTTTTGATGTTTTACAGTGACAGGAGGTTAAAACCCGGCAGAGGACGATGGATTTTTTTGGGCATAAAAATCCTTAGCATGGCTTTCTTCAGAAGGGAAGTAAAGCCATTGGTTCTGTTTCATAGATTTACAGCACATAAAAGAACTCCAAGCCTGAAAAAGACACCTCTGAGCAAAATTAAGCGGTCTTTCACACACAGTATAGAATGGGATGCTGAGAACCACAGCAGTTAAAGAGTGTTCATAAATAAAACTCCATTTCCATTTCCACATTGTTTGTCATATGCCCATTGTTTCAGTTTAGTTTTCTATTTATTTGTACATATTTATGCCACCCGAAAAAAGAAATGCCGTTTCATGGCTAGCTGACCATCCTGGAACATTTAGTCATAATGAAAATAAGTTATACTATTGAGTTTGAAAGAAAAACGTTTGGTGCACTAAAAAGTTTCAAATAGACCAATGTCAAGACAAGTCTTCATATCGCAGGAATGTAAAAAAAAGGGCTCACGACAACAAATTTTAACAGTAGCAACGATTTAACCTCCAGAGGGAGAAAAAAAAATGCTTTAACATGGATCTATGTGAATCATTCATTGCAAATAATATTCCTCTTCACAAACTTACAAAACCTCTTCTCAAAGGTTTTCTGCACAAATATTGCTTAAATCAACATATACCAAATAAATCACATTGTGTAAGAATTATATGCCGACAATTATATATATGTTCTGGATGAACAATGAATAAGGGTAAAATCATTTGGATTTCAGCTGAGAAACTACAAAATTGTGGCCACTACATTGTTATTTAATTATTGGTGCATTAAAACAAAAGCCTTCTTCTTCTTATTTGGTAGCCTGCAAAGAATTATAAACTGTAAATTATTCTACAATCGCCAAATTTGTGAATGAGGGCATTAAAAAGATATTTCCAGAATCTTCTGCACATGAAAGGAGATGCTGCTCTGTACATGATCAAAGCTGGAAAAGCACTCCAAATATTTTACACAAATATGATTCATGTGACATGCATCGCTCATGGAGTACATTGCCTCGCTGAAGAAGTACGATCCAGTTTGGGAATTAAACAAACTGATTTCCTCAACAAAGAAAGTGTTTCTTATGGCACCTGCCGCAACAAGGCTTACAGAGAAAAACTATAAAATATGCATTTACCTCCTGAAACAGTGGTAACTCATTGGGGTGTCTGGTTCGAAGCTATGTTGCTTTACAATGAACATTTTTGGGCCATCAAAGGAGTAAATGATTTTGATAGTGCAGAGTCTTTGGAAGTTAGTCAGTGCAAGGAGGCATTTAACGATTCAGGTATTGCTGAGATTAGCTCTCATTTTCCCATATACCTGCAAGTATTAAAAAATTTGAAACTCGAGGTTTGGTGTTGACTGAATCTGTTACTTAATGAATAAAATCTGTCTAGTGAACTCCTCCTTGCTGGAGATATTCCCGAGGAAACTTAAAAGTTTACAAACACTTTTAACAATAACCCAGGCTTTGAACCTTTGCATCAACTTGATAGTTTTATTAATGGGATGAGTGAACTTTTATCAGAAACAATAAGTGCCAATATAGCACCGAAATTCAAATACAGTCCAATGACCTCAGTTGATGTAGAATGGTCATTTTCTGCTTACAAAAATATTTTAAGTGATCCACAACACAATTTTACTGCTGAACATTTGGAAAAGTACCTGATCATTTCTGTTTATCATGGTAACAAAATGTAAACAAATTTGTAAACATACTTTTTTTCGTTGAAGTAAATAAAAACTGCCGATTGTATATTGTTTTGAAATAATATAAATAATCATTAGTTTGTATTATTTGATGTTGCATATTTTGACACTTTTCATGCATATTTTATGCATTTTTCAAGCATATTTGCATACATATTTCAAGTTTTTTATGTTGCATATAATCTGGTCTCTAGCGATGACTTACACTAAGGCTTCTTTAGACAAATTCTTGCCCAATTTTTCATAAACTGTCATAAAATGTGTTCTTCTGAAATTAGGGAAATTTGACTCAGAATTAACTTACTGTAGCATTTTATCAATTGTTGACAGCTCATTTTAAAAAAAAAATAAATGTGCACTGTTATGTGAATTACATTCTTCATAAAATCATTACATTCTTGCATTGTATATTTCATGTTTATTTTTTCTCTCTGGCTGCAACCAGTTTTCCTGTTTCAGCTTTTTCTTTACAAGTACCGTTTATACTTGTAGTCAAAACACTGGTGAACTCAGAAACTTATTTCAGCACTATTGTTTTTTGACCACTAGTCAATGGTTTAGCCAACCTTATGCTTTGCATAATTCTTCAAAGATATAAGAGCAAATTCATAACAACCATGCCCCTTGATTCTAAACAGCAACAAACAGTAACTGCTATAAACAATATTCCAGATATCAGGTGACTCATATGAATTGCAATTGGGGCTTGTTGCACTGATTGACAGTATAAGTCAGCATTTGTTAAACTCTTAGGTATTTATGCAGAATATTTATATAATTAGTATGAGATTACTTCCCTGCGCATACTGCTACTACAAAGTACCATGGTGCACATCAACCTAAGAGTGAATACAGTTGAGCTTGATAATGGAGATGCTCATTTCCAAAACATGTTCTTATATAGTATCATTCATTCATAGTTAAATCCCATTACCAATTTGATTTTCTCGTGTTCTTTCACAGATTTATCAATAAAATTAAAAATTCTAATGAGATTACTGTTGATAAAAACAAAATATCTATGATTTGTTTATTAACTCACCGGTACAGCCACTGTTCTTCTTGTTTCTGGAGGAGCGCCATCACTGGCCATGACCTGAATAATGATATCAGGTGTCTGTTCCCTGTCTAGCAGTTTTGGGTTAGCAACTGTTACCTCGCCAGTATTAGGGTTTACACTGAAGTCTGAACTGTGTTCTCCCACCAAACTATATGATACTGATCCAATCACTCCTTCATCTCCATCTTCTGCTATCACAGTTATTACTGGAGTTCCTTCAGGGGCATTCTCCATCACTTTTGCTTCATACGAAGACTGAAATATAACAGAAGAGTTAAACCACTAATATTCTCTATCTTATATCAAATAAAAAGAAATATTTTAGACAGTGAAGCACCATAATTTAAATGAATTGAGTCACTTTTTGCTCCACTTTGCTTTCATTTGGGAAGACCAGTTTCAGGGTACCTTAACCCTATCTTCAGTTTCAGAGTTGACTCAACCGGTCTTCCCAAACGAAGGCAAAGTGAAGCAAAAAGTGTAAAAAAGGTGACTTAACTCATTTAAATTCTCTATCTTTCTATTTTAGAGCCTAGTATAGAATGCTTATCTGGTTTAAAGTGACTTAAAATGTTGAAATGAAGCATATATATTTTAAGAAACATTATTATCCGGGCTTTTAGGCCGTGGTCTACTGGGCTCCTCCTTCTTGTTTCTTATACTGACACCGGCCGTGAAAGCCTACAAATTTCAACATATATATTTTGTCACAATAAATCACATTGATGTTTTCTCTTCTTCATTAATAAGTACTGAATATTTCAGAAATGCGAGTATAAAATAGATACAATGTATCCAAAGAAAACTACAAGAATATAGGAGGCACCTTTAAAATCTGTGCACTATATGTTGCCTTGAAAATATTACAGAAAATACTAAAGTATAGAAACATTTTCTGAAATTATCTTACCAAAAAATAAATCATTTAATTATTTTAACACCTTAAAATTAAAATATTATTTCTTCTAGGCCACTAGAAATTGGCATATGTTGTGATGTATTATTGCAAACTAATTTCTCAGTTCTCACATGAAAATTATTATACTAATTGCAAATTCCCAAATAAATAACAAGTAGGTATCAATACCTGTGAGAATACTGGGTTCATATCATTAATATTGATAACATTCACAGTAACTTCGGCAGAAGCCGATTTCTGAGGAATTCCAGAATCATATGCTACGACGGTGAAATTCAAGGATTTGACTGTTTCATAATCAATCCTGGATTTGGTCCTCACAACACCTGTAACACATTTTTATTTTTTATAATATAAAAACCAATAAGGTTAAACATATTGCCCTGTACATTTTACATTCAAGACGATATTAGGTGACTCAAAATATTAATCTTACTTAGCATGAGAAAGGGATATGAATGTGAAGAGATGGGTGAAAAATTAGACCACCATTTTAGTCTCTGAGCTCTTATTTCAGCAGAAAAAAAAAATTAGATTTGCACATATTTCATGGTATTCTATGATATTTTACAAATATTTTTACATACAGACATTAAAAAAAGTAATATTTCTTCAGGAATTTTGTTTTAGGTTTGTAAAAAACAGCACAATTAGTTAACTATTTATTAATCATAAAAACAAAAGGAATTAGTTTTCAGTAGGCATTTACTATACAGAGGAAATTCGTTCAAACTTCAAAATCAAAGCTGTTAAACAATTTAATGGAACGCTACGAAGGCTGTCCCAGATGTACCTGATCTAACAAAGAAAGCACAAAAACATCTTTATTTCTCTACATAGTCTCCTTTCAGCTCGATATACTTTTCCCAAGAATGTTCAATAGCTTTGATACCCTATTTATAGTGAGAACTATTGAGGTCTGCAAAATAGCTATCAGCTGCAATGCATCCCTTCCCTTCATCAATTTGCACACTGGCCAAGAGTATATTCTTAATCCTAATTCACATTTAATCACTCAAAAGAATAAATCACATTCATGTCATGGAAGATTTATAACATAAGCAACTTTTTTGAAAGTACTTACCAGTAGCATTGTTTATTTCAAAATATTCATTTTTTGGCTCAATTGTGTAAGCAAGAATGTTGGAATCAATATCATTGGCAACAAAAGTATACACAATTGAACCAATTGGCTGTTCCTCTAAAATTTCTATAGAGTAATGTGGGTTCTGTGTTGTCCACGGTGGTGCAAATGTTGGTGGGTAGTCGTTCACATCAATTATTGTAACCACCAAAATACCTGCAAGTAAGTTACATATACTTCAAGCAGACATATACCACAAAAACTAAATATATACACCTAACAATAATTTGGTATACACACTACTAGTCTTATGACAACATTACTGTAGCAAATTGTAGCTGTACACTTCAAATGCATTTGCTACATTTTACTTCTTGCATACTGTTGTTTATTGAACTTTTAGGAAAGAATCCCAAAAATCACTTTTACAATCTCTCCACATAACTCCTCTTAAATTTGTTTTGATTTCAAATAAATTACATCCACGAATATTTGCTTATCATTTGTTAACATTGTTTATTTAGTACCCTCATTTGTTTACTCTTAAAAATCAAATAGTGTTTTCATTAAATAAATAAATAAACAATAATTTTTATTGTCGTTCAACTTGTACAGCAATAGATAACGTCAAATAATAATACAATATAGACAACATAAAATTATAATACAGTATATTCAGTTTCAAGAAATTCATTAATACTATAAACAGGATTATTCACTAATAGCTTATATAATCTAGCTTTAAAGATATTTATAGGTAATTCTTTTTGACCCAAGCCCAGCTTGTTGTACATGTTTAATGCCAGAACTACATGAGAGTTATGTGACTTGGTTAATCTCTGATAAGGTATTTGTATACAAGTGTGACCCCTAGTACTATAGTTGTGCACATCTCCCCTAACTGCTAATGTTGAAACATTATTTCTAACATACAATAATACATGATAAAAATATAGGTTAAATACTGTCAAACACTGCAGTCTAATAAATAATGGTTTACAATGGTCTAATTTACCTGAGTCAGTGATTATCCTAACAAGTTTTTTCTGTAACAATAAAATGTCATGTACATGTCCACTATTTCCCCATAACAAAATTCCATAAGATATAATACTTTGAAAAAAGCAAAATATGCTGATCTCACATAGTTAACTGAAATATGATTTTTTAAATTTCTGATTAAATAAATAACCCTAGAAAGCCTTGCTGATATATTTTTTATATGAGGTTATTCCCAAGACAATTTACTATCAACAAGAATACCTAGACATTTAACAGTCTCTATTTCATGATGATTCGGTATATTTCTTAAACCAAAATACATTTCCTGAGTTTTACTTTCATTTAGTAGAAAACCATTTGCTCTAAACCATAAGGAAGCTTGAGAAAGTGTATTTTGTACTAAGGTTTGAAGCGAGTTTAAATCTGAACTTTCATTTAGAAAAGTGGTGTCATCAGCGTACAATATTGTTGGAGAATTTACAAAAGATGGAAAATCATTTATCATTAATATAAATAGAACGGGCCCTAACACAGATCCTTGTGGCACACCAAACCTAATATTAATTAAGTTTCATCTCTCTTTGCCAATGCACACTAACTGTTGGCGATTTTCAAGGAAAGACTTAAAACATGTTTATAGTGTTACTACTCAGACCATAATGCGATAGTTTATTTAAAAGTATTTCATGCTCTACACAGTCAAAAGCTCTACTTGGATCACAGAAAGTGGCTCGAGCAAAACCTTTATTTTCAAACACTTGTAAGACTAACCTAACTATGGAGTCTATAGCATCTGTAGTTGATTTACCTCTCCTAAATCCAAATTGTTTTGCTACTAATTAAATTTGAACTATCTAAATATAAGCTAACTTGATTATACATAATTGTTTCGAAAATTTTAAAAAAAACAGGGGTTATAGAAATTGTCCTATAGCTAGCAGGACAGTCCCATCACCTTTCTTAAAAATAGGTACAACTCTAGAAATTTTTAATAAATCAGGGAATTTACTCTCTGCCAGGCATTTGTTAACACAACAATTAAGAGGGTCAATTGTACAATCAATAACTTGTCTTAACAAGCTACAGGACAAATCATAATAATGAACACTATCAGAAACTCTAAAAGTTTTTACAATTTTCAGAATTGCATCTGGACTTACTTCTGTAAAGTCAAAATTACATTGAGAGGGATTTACAAGACAGTTTTCTAGTAAAATAATTGCATTTTCTGTAGGCTTGTTTATTTAACAACATATTTCCTCAACAGACTGAATGCAAAATTTGTTGAACTGATCTGAAGATATGGCAATATTATCTCTTTCTTTGGTGTGTGCTATGGAATTTATTACCCTCAGATGGCAAGATGGCGGCGATAGGAGTACAGACACATTCAAGCAGACAGGTTTTTCAATCAATAATTAACGAAAATAGCGGTAAAATGTTTTCAGAAGTGAAGGAATCAAGTAACATCAAGATAGCTTCAAGTGGAAATAAAGGCAGCAAAATTAACGACAGTGATATAATAATTTCAGATCTTGAAAATGTGCACGCGTAGGAGCAGCTTGCGAGGGATGCAGGAACCATAGCGTCACTACACATGGTGATAAACATGCTAAAAAGGGATCTAACACAAGCCAAAAGCAAGGCCAGCGGACTGCGAAAGGAAATGGAAAAGCTAAGGAAGACTGAAGTGTGCGACTGTGGAAATTCTACATTTGCTACAGTAACAAAAAAGGGATCACGACATACAGAATCGAAGCAATACCGAGCTCAAAATGTACCGGTGAAGAATCGCTTTCAAGTCCTTGAGGATATAGAAACGGAGGCGGGGAACAAATGAAAGAAGAGTGCAAATTTCAAAAGTAAGGATCAGGAATCGATGAAGAGGAAAGTGCTTGTGGTGGGTGAATCAATTTTAAAATTTTCAGGTGAATTATGCAAGGACAAAGGTTATGATGTGCGTTGTTTTCCAGGAATAAGACTGCAAGATAAAATTGAAAGGATGGACCTAAAAGAAGAGAAACCGGAGTTAGTGTTACTTCATGCAGGTACAAATGACATAAGCCCAGGGGTAATGGCGGAGGAGATAATGAGGTAATAGATAGCATCAGGTCATAGGTTCCAGACGTGAAGATCATGGTTAGTGGTGTCCTTCGTGATGTGACAATGAACTAGACTGGCTTTGTGAAAAAAGAAACTGTTTAATGGTGGATGAGAATTTGTGGCTCTGTGAAAGGGACTTTGCTAGGGATGGGGTGCACTTAAATCGCAGGGGATCCAGCAATTTTGGTAATTTGTTAAATAATGTCATAGCTTCAGGAAAACTAGTAGCTCAAGTGGTAGATGTAAATCCAGCCCAGCATAATAATATTACCATTGGACCATCAAATGTATTAAATAGAATTGTGAATGAGGACAATCATAAGTTCAAATATAATGTAATAGATAAATGCAGTTAGGAATATAGGACTAGAGGAGATTTTAGAATAGGTTATCTTAATATTCAAGGCATGGGGGATAACAACTTAATTGTTAACGCATTTTTAAATGAAAACATGCTTGATGCTTAGGTGAACATTGGTGTAAAAAGGAGGAACTTAGCTACAAAGTTTTAGACAATTATACTTTAATTAATAGCTTTAGTAGAGAACACCACATACATGGCGGGGTGTCAATTTATGTAAAAAAATCTCTGGCATATAATTGTGGCAGGCTGGATCTAAATGCATGTTGCAGTGAACTGCATTTCGAAACAACTGGACTAGTTGTTGAGAGCCTTAAGCTAATAATAATAGTAACCTATAGAGCACCGAGTGGGGATCCCCTTATATTCCTTGATAAACTTGAGGACCTGTGTATATCTTTCTATATCCCAAAGTGGAAAAAATTCAATCTTGTCATTGGAGGAGATGTCAACTCCAGTTTTGATAAGCTGCAGGATAAGAAAACTGTTGCAGAGCTAAAAACGTGCTTAGGCAATGTAATCTTTTCTATATTAATTGTAAACCTACCAGGGTTTCAGCATGTCTTGATAATATATTTACAAATATTGACAAAATCCATTTGTCCACTGATGTTGTTCCTTTTGTATTTTTGGGATCATGATCTAGTATATATTGAGATCAGAAATTTTAAATCAGGTTATTCCGTCCCATGCTTTAAAACTGTGACCACTAGGCCAACAAGTAAAGATAAAATAGATAGATTTAAACATGCTCTTGCTGATTTCAGTTGGGATACTCTATTTAGTAGTGTACTTCACTGCTCCTCTAACATTGTTTTTAACAAATTTTTATCTATATTCATAGATATTTTTGAAAGGAACTTCCCTGTGAAAAAATGTAACGTGAACATAAATAATGGTAGTTTTAAGAAAAAGATAAATAATGAATGGTATACGCCACAACTAGGGCAGATGAAAAGTATTGTTTTATTGTATTCTTCATTGTACAAGAATAACAAGTCTGTTTTTATGGGACATTGTACTCTAGAGCTAAATATGACTACAGACAAGCCATTAATGAAGCTAAGAAAGTGTATAACACAACCAGTATTGAGAGGTCTAAAAATAAATGTATCATTTACATCAGGCCACAGTTTGTATTTTGCAAGCCATCCACATGTATGAGGTTTACATTATATTCTATAAGTAACAAAATGTTTGGTAAATATGTGAGACTCCCCAAGGTTTTATTTTCTTTTATTGGTAGCAACTTTCTTGGTTTCGAAACAGAGTTAGTGGACAAACTAATAGAAAAGTATGAGAAACAAAAGAAGATTAAAGATACCACCACACTAAGTACAGGAGCCAACCCAAACCAAAAATACAGAAAATTCACGATCCACCCTCAGTTGCACAATAAATTCAAAAAGCTGTTCCAAGATCATAATATAGAGCTAGCACCTCAAAACAAATACAACCTTTGGAACCTTTTAAACCATCCATTAAAAGATACCGAACAAACAAATCAAAATCTGGCATTTACCAAATAAACTGTGAGGACTGCCCCAAATTTTACATTGGACAGACCAAGAGAAACCTCAAACAAGATTGAAAGAACACCTCAGGAACATGAAACTCAAACAAACAGGCAAATCTGCAGTATCACATCACATTTGGACAACTGAACTAGCAATTTGGGAAAGGATACACATAAGGAAAATCATGGACAGAGTTAAGAATTTTGAAATACTGCCAGCAGACAACACCTTAATATTACCTCCAAGAAAACCAAAAAGCAGCACAGAGGTAGTTGCGAATGTAACCTCCCCTTCTGAAGTCAGTCTGCAAATGATTCATCAGAATAATGGCATTGGCTGGACTGCTCTTTAATCATCTTTCATACTTGTCCTACTGTTTTTGAACCTCTCAATCCATTTCTAAACACTTTGCCATGGTAAAATATTCTCATATTGTGCTAAAAGTCTTTGATCAATTTCAGCTCCTAGTACACCTTCAGACCAAAAAAAAAAAACAAAACAGATCACTGCATGCTGTTCATCCTTGGTGCAGAGGAGAAGTGCTAAGGCCATTTTGATCTGTCACAGTGCAAAACTAAACTGAGTGATGAAGCTTAAATTTTGCATAGGTAGTGACAAAGGTACAGTCTATTGTCTAAATTTTACAGTCAATGTAAAAAATACTACAAAAAAGTGCCGATACTTATTGACTTACCCTCATACACAATATAAATTATCAGATCTTTTGGAGGTCGTTTATCTACAGTATCCTTATTTTTGTACCAATTTCAATCAAATGAGTGAAACGATTTGAAATTGAAATAAATTTTGTTTGAACTCTTGCATGTAAAATTTAATTTCTATAAAATTTTTAGGTGACTCTCCGTTAAACTACTCCTAATTTGTACAGATTTCAATCAAATTCTGACGTTGTTGACTAATCTTCCTCATGCTCCTGTATATAAAATGTCAACTTTATATGTGCAGCAGTTGGCAAGTTGTTTCATGTGTGTGGATAAACAAAGCTACACTTCTTCTTTGGGAGTCTATTTACCCAAAAAATGCCACATCAGGTATTGCCAGGTTCCCTGCATGGCTTGTGGACCCTCCCAGTAATGAAGGCATTAAACCAGCTAACAGCTTATCAGCTGAGCATAAGCACCTCCCTCTCCCTACCAAAATTTAAAAACCACCTATTTTTGGCAAATAATGCTACATTCACTATGAAATGCAAGTGCAGACGCGATGTAAGCGCAAGAGTTTAGACTCATATTAATTAATGTAAGCATTCACATAGAAACGCGCAAGTCGCAATGCAATGCAAGAGTTTGCAAATTCCAAACTTTATCCTTGTGTTGCATGCAAAGAGGAAGAATTCTGCTTCTTTCCTCTATGCATTGCCTATGAATTCAATAACAAACGATCGCACTGCAAGACTTTACAGGGCCTGCTGTTCATGCATGCTCTTCTATTTGGCCATGCAAGCCATGCCATCTCTAATTTCCCTCAAGAGGTTTTGACAGTCTCCTTGTGAATCCTTCTTTAATTTAATGAATCATCTGTGTCTAGATTTCTTGGTTCTCATAAATCAAAGATGCAGAGAGGTAATTCTTAGTTCATTAAATGTGGAGCATCTGAAACTCTGAAGTCCCTATGCTTGTACTATTTTCAATACTTTTGAATGAGCAATTGTTGTGACCTCACTGCCGCGAGCGTGAGTTGTTAGTATGTAATTTTATAACATATATTTGTAAAAGATTGAGTGAATTTTCTTATGTGATATTGTTGGTTATGTTATTCAGCTTGTAACTTGCGGAGCGCTTGGAAGACATTTGCATGTAACTTGTGGATCTAGAAACCCATGTCAACTTCTTGCGTTGCACTTACAATTGCATTGTGAATGGTGTGTCCTTGCGTCTGCGCTTGCATCTCATTGTGAATGTAGCATAAGACATGAATGGAGCAGCGGCAAGGATGCTACTCCTGAAAAGGCATCTGTTGAGGAGCCTATAAACGAGTGCTTCCTCCTTTACACCACAACTTAAAACCTTCCTACCATTCTACAAACATCCCAACCATCTCTGTGGTTAAGCCTTAGCAAGAGTAGGTACACAGCAAGTCCCCATGAACCTAACAGACAAAGGCGAGTATCAGGTGCTCCTAGGTAGTGTATACATTTTAGAAGATAGTTTCAAAACATTTCCAGCAATCAAAGAAATATTATACAATTTACATCAAAAGTTAGTTTTCTAATACCTTTTCCTTGTTGAACATTAGATGCAGTTGTATCAGTGACAAGAACAGTCATACGCACTACAGCAGCAATCTCCCTGTTCAGACGCTTCTGGACGATTACCTCACCATTAGTCTGATCAACTGCAAAGAACTCCTGTGAAAAATAAAGACATTTTTAATGCAGAATGTGTTCCATTTTCTCTACTGTTAACAAACTACTCTTACATCATGCTGATCAAGATAACAATGGTGTTATTACTTGCTTTCTTGTAATAGAAATGAAATACACTAGGCTAAAGTGATATTCAAATGTCTTAAAGTTTGTTCACTGTGTGAAACAATTGAAATTCCATTCTCTTTGCATGGCCAGAAGTAAATCAACAGAGAGATGAAATGAAAGATGACCTCCTGTTTGAGGAAAGTTTATGTAGTTTAAAATTGAAACCAACATCAAAGAATATCTTGGAAATGATTAACTCTACAAAAAAATGTATATGACATAAATTGTGTGTTTTAATGATATCTACATTTTTTGAGTAGTAAGTTTTCATTCTATCTCTTACAATCTACCAGTTATGCAGAATCATTCAGAATGAAGAGGTCTTCAGGCTACTCCCAGAAAATTCACGATATACATTTTGTCATGAAATAAATATCTTTATTATCAGATATCTGCAATATATCCCTTGCTACCGGCTGCTTTCCGGATGTTTTCAAAATTGCTAAAATTGTGCCCATTTATAAGAAAGGTAATAAAACCTGTGTTGAAAATTATAGACCCATTTCTTTACTCTGTGTGTTTGCTAAAATACTCGAAAAAATAATGTACAATAGATTAGTACCCTTTTTATTAAAGTACAATATAATATCTGAATCACAGATTCAAAAGGGTAAGTCAATAAATATGGCTATTTTCTCCTTTTTAGAAGAAATATTTAGTGCAAAAGACAAGAATGAACATACCTTAGGGTTGTTTGTCGATCTATCTAAGGCATTCGACACAGTAGACCACAACATTTTATTAAATAAGCTTGAAAATTATGGAATCAGAGGAGTTGCTAATGACTGGTTTAGATCATACTTTACAAATAGAGCCCATTTAGTCAAAATTGATGGTATGCGGTCAAATTTACAAATAGCTGAGTGTGGCGTACCACAAGGCTCCATATTAGGGCCAGTTCTCTTCCTTATTTATATAAATGACTTACCATTACACATGACTCCCGTTAATACTGTTCTTTTTGCAGACGATGCAAACTTTGTGTTCAAAAGTCATTGCCAAAATTCGCTACAACGGACTATACATGACTCAATGTCAAAATTGTGTAACTGGTTAAATTATAATAAATTATTGTTAAATGTTAATAAATCAAGCTACTTAAATTTTGAAAAGTATCCAAACCTCACAAATCAATTCCAAATACTTGTAGAAAATAGCCCAATAAGTCATCAACATTCTACTAAATTCCTTGGTATTACAATTGACTACACATTAACATGGAAAGATCACATTCTCATTCTTAGTAATAAATTGAATTGTTTAACTTACGCAATAAGAGTGTTAAGCAAAGTTTGTAGTAAAGAGGTAATGAGAGTGGTATACTTTGGATATATACATTCAATAATTTCATTTGGAATACTCTTTTGGGGGAACTCTACCCAATCAAATATAGTATTTAAAATACAAAAGAAAATATTAAGAATAATGAATCAGGAACCACCCCATGCTCCAAGTAAACCTATCTTTGAAGAGCTTAACATACTCCCTCTACCATGTATATGTATCCTAGAAACAGTCTCCTTCATTCATAATAATATGCAATGTTTTAAGAGAAACAAGGATTATCATGCCCATAATACCCGAACAGCTGAAGCAATACATCTACAGTGTCATCGACTTAATAAAACTCTCAATAGTGTATCCCACAAAGGAATAATTTTATATAATAAGAGACCCAAATCTTTAAAAGCTGTGCCAGGAAAATTCTTTAAATCTAAAATGTATAAATGGTTATTAAAACACAAATTTTATAGCATAAATGAATTTCTTAACTTAGATATTTAACTACTTAACTGTATTCTGTCACACCTGTATATTGTATATTTATATTTCTTGTAATAATTAGTTTGTAAGTCTTGACGAAGCCATATGTACAAATTGTATATCCTCGGTGAATAAAAAATTGAATTGAATTGAATTGAATTTAATATACAATACTTTAATTCAAATTGTTAGAGCTATTTTTGAGAAAAACAAAAGTTTCAAAAGTTTTTCAATGTAAAGCGTAAATTGGGATAGGGGGATTTTCTTAAAAATGTTTGTGTTGCATCCTTGGAAGTTGCTAAACTTAAATACCAAGTTTGGTATTTAACATTTCAGTTTTGAACCATGTTGTATACATGCAGCACATGGACCTTTATCTTAAAGTGATTTTTTGAACTCAGGGGCCCTCAAAACATATATTTCTGGTGAAATCTTGACATTGACTTTTTGGCTGAAAACTCAATACCTTCTCTACCTACTATGTGCAAGTATGTGTAGGGAAAGTAAAAAAATCATTAAATTCAGCAGAGCAATAGGCATTGTTAACATTTTAAACAACCAAAGTACAAAACATATACAGACTAGAATCTATAATATGTTAGCCAGATCTATATTATGTTATGGTAGTGAAGTCTGGATAATCTGCAGCATAGATAAACAAACATTGATTGATTGCAGCAAAAATGAAATTTATGAGGTGTTTAGCAGAATACTTAAGATCATATCATAAAAGGAATTTTGACATGAAAGAATTACAAATTGAACTAATCACAGTTTGTAGAAGCAACTGAAATCCCATGAAAGAGGAATGAGTCAAACAACAATACCACACCAACTTTTAAATTACCAAACAGCAGGAAAGAGATCCTTGGGCAGACCCTTCAAAATTGGATTGAAACCATAATGGAGCACTAGGCTCAAAACTTACAGTGAGGATAATGATGATGTATATATATATATATATATATATATATATATATATATATATATATATATATACACACACACACACACAGGCTGTTAATGAACTATACCAAAATAATTTCACAGAATATGTAGATTACTTAAATAAGTAATTTGAGATAGGAGACTTATGGCTTGTTTATTGAAATCTCAAAGTAACAGCTATAAGTTTCTGAAGTGCCATTGCACCACGTATCGTGGCACTTCGTCTGGAATGAAAAAAATAATAACAAAAAACATTTACTCTATGGCAGGAATCCAACTCATGACCCTTGGGATAACAGTTTCCAGCGTTATGCATTAAGCCACCAAAGCAGTTGAAAAAATGCCTCCAGAATAGGCTACATAACTCAAGAACATAGTTAATAAATGCTCAGTGTTGCACTGTCAAGTGATTGGTTCAAGATTTTACAAATTTTTGCATCATTAAATCTTGAGAATGCTAATAACAAGCTGCTAAAACTCGATATTTCTATACTCGGGCAGCAGTTTTAAAGACATTCTAAGTCATTTTTTCAACCTGCTTTGCTTTAACACCAACTTATCAGCACCTGATACCTACACATTTAACACTATGTAGCTGCATTTTGTTTATCTGGGGACCATGCATCAGATCTCAAGTTACTTACATTAGTCACGTGCACAATCTCGCAAATTATTTCGGTGTAGTTCTTTAACACCCTGTATATACACACCATGAAGGAAGCTTTGGAAAGGGAGACATACACTGATAAGGTAAATAGCGAACAAAGGGAGGAAATAGCATGGTTAAGAATGGGCGTTTGGAGACTGAGAAGGATAAGAAAAGGCATCCCACAGAGTCAGTGTCCCATTTGTGAAAGGAAGGAAGATCTAGAGCATATAGTAATTGAATGTCAAGGAATGGATTTATGGAGGAAAGAATTCCAGGGGCAGAAAGGGGCAAGGTGGATAGGAGGACAGCATTAAGGGGAGTTTTTAGGAAGGACAGTAGAAGAGTAGGTCAGATTTTAAGAAAAGTTAAGAAAAATGGAACTGGTCTATGCAAACAGAATTAAGAGTTAACTTAATTTCCTGTTAGTTATTAATGTTTTGATAGTTTTAAGGAACTGAAACTAATATGTGTATAGATGTATATACATGGGTATGACGAGCTAGAACTTGCCTGAACAACACTCATCATACTCAAGTATATATCCCAGAAGATGTCTCTGCTAACATGTGCCAGCTCTGAATACACCCGCCTGATTTAAACTTCAAAATTGCACACAATTTTATTGAATGCTTGTATTTCGGGAGCACAAGGGTATTTAAATCATGATGTAACAGCCTTTTAAATGACACTGCGGCATAAACAATGGTATATACTGAAAGTACAAAGTATACACATAATCTTAAGGCAAAAAATGAAAAATCGGATTTTTCATCATTTTTGCTGAAATTTCATTGATGCCTCCCCTTAATACAAATATATAAATAAATAAATAAAATAAAAGATATAAATTACTTCAATGTGCTTACCTTATATGAATCATCATGTGTGATCTGTTTGCCATTCTTATCAATTGCAGTTATTGGTTCTATAGCAGCAAAATGCAAAGCCTCAGTGCTGTTCACATCTGGGTCATGTGCTATCAACGTGTAGAACACAGTTCCTGGAGCTGCGTCTTCAGTCACCTACACAAGCAAATGTATTCTATCAGAAATATTACAATGCTCACTAAATGGATAAGTTCCCCATTTTGTATTTTATTTTTTAGCATACATAGACTGAACCAGGGAGGGACTAACAGAAGCTATATAACCCCCCCCCCCCATTATATTATAGAAAAAAGTTTAATATGAAGAAGCAGGCATTTTTGCTTCTAAAACACTGGAAATGCCTTTTTGTTTTACATTGTTAAATAAATATATAATGAGTGTGGCATGAAGACATTTTAGCTAATTAATTAATATCCCCACTTTAAAAATTACAAAACCTGTGTCCAGTGAAATTTGTTTAAAGAGTGAAAGCAGAACTGGTTTGTTATTAACAAGCGACAATCTGAACCTTGGTATCATCTGCGCATCCATTGTTAATGTGAAAATATTATGAATGAAAAATAGACTACAGAGCTATGCAAGTTTGCTTTATGATGTAGTGAACCTAATTGAATTTATGAAGATGTAAGATGATCTTTTATTGAAGAGTTCTTGCATACACAGCCAACATGCAGGCAAGCTGTCTACAAATTAAATCAAAGGTGACAGGTTCTGTAGCATTTAAGGGATTTGATTCAAAACATTGACATGTTTGTAAGCAGTTTTAGTGAGTAATAATAGACATTGTGTGACAAGATATGTCAATCAGTGTTTAAACAATGTTGGTTGGTTGGTATCTAATGTTGAGCAGTTGGCAGTGAAGCCATTTGCTCTCTTGCATTCCAGTATTTTGATGTTATATTATCATGTTGACTAAAGGTTGGGCAGCGCATTAGATGCTATCTATCCATATCTTCTTTAAGTGTACAGAAAGAACACAGAGGAGATCTCACTCTACCAATCCTGAATAAATGTTTATTGAGACAGTCATGGCCTGTTAGGAGTCTAAAAGTTGCTATAGAGGATTTTCTCGGTAATGCAGTGATTCTGGTCATGTTATTACATAATATTTCACATGGTTTTCCTTTTGTTTGTAATACATTATCTTCTTTAATTTTGTTATTATATGTTGATATAATGATTCTTTTGATAGAGTGATAACTTATTGGATCTGATGAATTTGCTGTAATTTTACTACCTTTCTTGGCTAGAAAGTCAGCTGTTTCATTACCCTGTATTCCGCAATGCACTGGTATCCACTGAAGTATTAATCAATGTTAAACAATGTTAAATGTTTACATAACAATAGAGGACACTTTCAACAATTTCAATAGGATGAATTACTTTGTACAAGTATAAACCATTAAAGCTACAAAACACTGTATTGCATTTTCAGTTAACTGACTAATGCCACACCTGTGTATATTTGACAAATGGCTGTAGATACTCAGATGTTAATATATGGATGATAAACGTTTTCATATCAAATGTTAATGGAAGAAAATTGTTGCTCTATTGATTTATTGATTATGTGATAAAAAAAAGTAGTTACAAAAGTAATTAGCCTGTGAGTGTTCTGTGAATATCAGAATATTGAATTTAATGTGTATTTTAAGTATCATTTCATTTATGATCAAAAATAATTGTTTAAAAAAATTCAGCAATAACAATTGCATTGCTACGCACATGAAAAAGGAAGCTGTTCTTTCTAGTATACCACATCCCCAAGCGTTGTATACCCATATTTAAATATTCACTAAGCGCAAATAGCTTATGAAATAATTATTATATGTACCAAAGGTAATTTATTTATAAATAAAAGGAAGTCTGTATTATATACTTCCTTAAAGAATGTTTAATAAGGAGAAACATGTAAAGTAAGTTTTGAGCCTATATAAGAGCTGAAAAGACTGTGTGCATTCGTTACTGGTCAGTCTTCACGTGATCATCATTGCTCGGCACAAGGGTAGCGTCCTATGGGAACATGCTGTAGAATGCAATCTTAATTTATCTGTGTCATCCTACAGTGTTAATAATTATTGTATCCAGTGATATTGAAGAATATACAAGAACATCTTACCAGTGTATCATTTACAAGCATTATATTACCTGTAATGCAATATCTCTCCACGGCCACGATCCTGAGACGTAATAATACCTATTACAGTGAGTAACACTAAAAAAAATCTCAACTAGCTCGCCAACATATTTGTAATAAATTGTCACCAAACCGATGAGCAAAAAGGATTTCATAATAATACAAAGCAATAGAGATTTCAATATAAGATTACATAGAACCTAAGGCCATTTGCAAACTATTATAAAATTCTACTTAAACCCATTTTTTTAGTATAAAAAGAGAACATGAAACTGCCTGCTCAGATTGTACATTATTATATTCCTTTACAAGCTTTATGCCTTTTAGGAACATCTAATCACCCTTACTTCTAATTTCATAATGTTATTTCAAGACTTGTAAATAGTAAGGCAAGATAATAAAATGACAAAACATTGTACCTCAGCCCTCTGTGTTGAAGGAACAAAGTATGGATCTTTGTCATTACTGTTGAGAACCATTATTGTAAATAGTAAGGCAAGATAATAAAATGACAAAACATTATACCTCAGCCCTCTGTGTTGAAGGAACAAAGTATGGATCTTTGTCATTACTGTTGAGAACCATTATTGAGAGTGTAGCTGTTCCTGTGAGGATAGGAGTGCCTGAAACAAAACAATAAAACTTTAGTGGTGAGTTGAAAATGTTTCGTGATTAGCATAGCAGCAATCAGTACCAGTGAGCACATTTGACACTTAGCTTAACAACATGACATGTTACAAAAACAAAATTGTTAACATCTGTCGTCTCACGATAAGTGAAAACCTCGGAAAAATCTTACCCAGGTAATTCATCACCCAAGATTAATCCTTTGGAATATAAAGCAGACATACTGACCTATCTTATGCTGTTAATGTTAAAACTTCTGGCCTGCATAATCTATAGGGCTTTAAAATAAAAATGTTCCTGCTTGTGCAATGTTTTGTTTTTCTGCTACTCCAAGCAGCAGCTTACATAACAGTTTCTTGCCCAGGAATTTTTACTCTGTTTTTCTTTCTTTTTAGCTTAACGTCCTTTAACCTGATTGGTCATATTGGATAATGAATGAAATGCTCAAATGATCTCGGAATCCATGGAGCTTAAAGTTACTTGACATTTGTCTTCTCAGGATAAGGGAAAATCCTGAAAAAAACCTTATCTGGGTAACTCACCCTAAGCAAGATTCAAACTTGCGACCTCTTGAATGTGAGGCAGGCTCTTTTTCATCATCATCATCATCATCATCATCATCATCATCATCATCATCATCATCATTATTTTCCCCTGTTTTCTGTTTTTACCTACATTTCCTATTTGTTTTATTATTAATTTTCCATTCCCCCCCCCCCCAAAATACACACATTTACAAGAACACAAAACCTGTGATCCCCTGCACCAAAAGCTAGATACTTTAGCATGACCAGCATGTTTTTGAAGCATTTTGCTCACACACCTCCTTGAAGTTACTTTGTTTTGTGGCAGCATTGTTATCTGCATTACTATCCCTTTTTCACTGACATGAACATGCAACTAACCTACAGTAATGCATTTTTATGTGATTTTAACTCAAAGCCTTACCTCCGTCAATAGCTATGATTTCTATGTTGTAGGTGCTTCTACGATCAAAATCCAACTTGCTAACTATTGCTACTACTCCAGTTTCTTCATTTATATTAAAGTCTTCGAAGGCACCCTTCTGTATACGATATCTGACTTGAGCATTCAAACCAGAATCTGCATCAGTTGCAATAACTCTCTCCACACTCGTACCTGAAACAATTCCAACTCATTTTTGTTAAAGTAACAGAAAAATGTAAATAACAGAAAACTGTTAAAAATATTTCTACCTTCAGAAACATATAATTATAAATTCATAAATATGGAATAATTATAAAGAGTGTAGCAAATTACAGAGTGATTCAAAAATACTTTTACCAAGTTTGGGGGCAGGTTCCTTACATCAGAATAAGAAAAAATGTTCATATAAACACATGCCCCAAAATCCTTTCATTCTCAATTTACTGTAGTTCAAAGTGCTATTAATTAAAACATTTTAAACTGACACATTATTCTATTTTTGATGTTTTCAGTTTGTTAGGAGGTATTCCACACAACCATCACTTATAGCAAATGATCCTAATGCCCTCCTCTTGTATTTAGACATGCATGCACTTGTCGAAGCATGGCATGTCAAATACTCCCAGTCAGTGTGGTGTAATTTTGCAGGCTTCCATGATATATATATTCTACATCCAGTAGGTCTGCTGCATAAACCAATGGTTTAAGGTACCCCCAAAAGATAAAAACCATAGCATTGAGGTCGGGGGAACGTGCAGTCAATGGAACTGGTCCACCTCTACCTATCCATCTGTCATGCTAAATACAGGCCAGCACATCTCTTAATGAGACTAAAATGTGCTAGAGCATCACGTTTCATCTTATTGCAGAGGCACATTTTCTATTAGTCTGGGACAGTGTTCTGAAAGCAGTCCCTGTAGACAGCACTTGTAAGGTGTGCTGGGGTAATGTATTACACATCTGACAAATGTTAACAAGTAGCCATGGCAACACAAGGCCAACTCTGCAAGGTAAAATGGGCCAAAACCTTCTCTGAATGAGTGCATAAATAAACAAAGTTATTAGGTTGCACCAGGAAAACCATTGAAGGTGACTTTCAATAACACATTGATAACGTGAAAATGAAGCACTTTAGAGTATGTGTTTATATAAACCTATTTTCTTGTTTTAATGTCAGGAATCCATTCCCAAACGAAAAAGTATTTTTGAATCATTCTGTATAGGGCAGCCTTTAGACAGTCACTTATCTGCAACTACATACTAATTATCTATTTTGTTTGTTAATGATACTGACAATTGCGAGGATGAAATCAGAAAAAGAAAACTATTTGACATAAAATAGGAATTCCCTAAAAGTCAGTTTTTGTGGAATATTCTAACTTTTAGAGATGGACCATTAATTAAATTGCATTATTGGGTATGTTATCAACATTTAGTTGAAATATCATTAGTTTTCTTTTTCTTTTTTTTTTATTTATTGTTCTATTCACATCCTGCCTTTAACTGTAATGTGCAGTATTTCTCTTTAGAATATATTGCCTATTGGTAATGGTGTTAACTAGTGTATGTATTGATGTCGGGTTTTCTATATATTTTAATTTTAATCACTAGAAGGACGCGCACATGCGTGCGCACACGCACACACTCTCACACTTCCAGACTCTGGGGAGGATGAGGAATAAACTGGGCTAGAGATTCCCTCAGCCAAGAATCAAACCCAAGACCCCTCAAACAGCAGACAAGTGCTCTACCAATTGAGCAATGGGACCAAACCATTAGAATGAAGTACTTTTAACCACTAGAAAAGGAAACTTATAAAAATTAAGTTGTGGGATAAATAGTATAATATAACTCTTTGTTAATAAAATCATTTGGTATCCAAATGATCAAAACTGTGAAAATGAAAAATTCTAAATACAGATTTCATGTGTAACTTAGGTGCATCAATATTTACTATTACTGAAAGAACCACTATTTCATCCCACAATTTGATAGCAATTCTGAAATATCTGAGAGAGTATTACACATACATGTTTCAAAATACAACTGTAATTAGCAGTTCAGAAATGTTTATATATTTGTACTATGTAACACAAAATTACCAATTGGAGTATCTTCTTCCACATAAGCCACATAGCTTTCCTCACTAAAGACTGGGTGGTTATTGTTTACGTCATGAACCAAGATGGTCACAGTTGCTTGGCTGCTGAATTTGCCATCACTTGCCTGAGGAGAGTTTCATATTTATTATATTTATCACTAAGAAACAAACTATTCTTAATTATAAAGAGTAAACAAACACTCTAGTTTCTCCTAGGGCAGAAGGCATCACTTAGTAGTTTTCACTGTTTTATTTTAAAATGTTATATATACAATAAAAAATCTGATCTATTGCATTCACATGATTTTCTCTATTGCTTAAGAGTTTATTAATTGGTATATTAATTGTTCTTACAAAAGCTGGTACTTCTATCTACCTTACATTGAGATAAACCTTACTACAATACACATTTCACTATAGATATAAAGAGAATAGTTATAGTAAAAAGTTTTAAAACCTGGACACTATTTAAATTGGCTTTAAATTCCATACTAATTCCATGCAATTGCAAGTAACAATTGAACATCAAAGGGACTTGGAAAGAATGACTAAGTATTGAATGATTCAAACCATTAGCAATGAATTTCTTGGAAATGGCTTATGGCAAACAACATTTTATATAAAATAATTGTGTGTTTTAAAGAGATCTGCATTTTTGAGGTAGCCTATCTTTTAACACATATCAATTATACAAGATTATGCTAAATTCCTTCCAAATGAAGAGAACTTCACAGACTATTCCCAGAAAATTCAAGATATACATTTTATCTGTCATCTTTAATATTTGGTATGATTTTGAAATTTGATATTCTTTGCATGACCACGAGAAAAAAACAAATCATACATATCATTACGTAGCAACCTGTTTTTTAAAAATTTAACTATTGCATTAGTACAAAAACTTATTTGGCATATTTAAGTTCTTGAATTATGCAACTACATGCACACACCTTTTGCTAAAAATGTTTTCTCAAAACAGAGGCCTAACTGGGGGGCAGGGGTCAGAACTCCACCTTGTTAAAAAATGTATAAAATAATAGAACAATTTATCTTTAATTCCAAATGCTGTACCTTAATCTATGGATATAAAATACTTTTTTTAAATATTTCAACTCAAGATTAATTCATATCTATTATTTGATTTTTATACAAACTGTTGAAAACTGGATTCCTATGTATATACCTTCATATATTTCTGGCTATGCTACTGATCTTAAAAAATGCATTTCTGGTACAATTTCAGTATCTAATTAATGGATGAAATGCAAAATGTCATATACATAAAGTAAGAAGTTACTTATTAAATGTTTAAGTAAATACATTTGTTTGATTGTGTTTCCTAGCATTTTTAATATTCCTAGTATTTAATATTCAGTTTCTTTTATTTGTCATATTATGATCTAAACTAAACTTGGTGTGCCATGTTACTATATTAAATGCATATTTAGTAATATTTTAATTAAAACATTTAATTTCATTCTTTGAGTCAAAGTTAAAACAAGCTATTTGTATTGAAATAGCTTTCATTTAAGATTTAATATTTTGCTGAAAGCACAAGTATAAACTCTACTGAAAGATATTAGCTATCTGTTGTAATCTAGCTGTCCAATAATTTAAAATGATATAATACCTGCACTGTTAAGACTATTGTGTCTTGTGGGACATTAGTCATGTCTAAACCTTGTGAATTTACAACTGTAATCTCTCCTGTGTTGGCATCAATGGTGAAAAGGCTGTTCACATTCCCTTCAACAATAGAGTAGCTTATCACCGACGTTTTATCAGCATCTCGTGCCTGAAAATTAAAATATATATTTTCATTTTATTGCCTCTGAAAGTACATAACAAGACCACCAATCACATAAAACACAAAATATGTTATTTAAGAGAAACCCCTTTAAATAATAGCTCCAAAAATGTAAAATTTTTTGGTGTAGTAATAGATAGCAAATGATCGTGGACATCATACATTAATTACATAATGTCCAAACTTTCCAGAGTAATTTACTTGATCAGAAACTTGAAAGTTCATATACCCAAAGCGTACATTAGATCAGCTTATTTTGCATTCTTCCAAAACATAACAACATATGGAACTTTACTCTGGGGAAACAGCTCATATGTTACCGATATCCTTCTATTACAAGAAAAAAAAAAATTATTTGAATCATCTCTGATGCACCGAAACTCGCACACTGCAAACCTTTGTTCATTGAACTAAAAGTAATGACTGTAATACATTTATACATTTACACTGCATTACTGTACATAGAAAGTCACTCGCCTGAATTCCAAAACAGACAAGATATACATACATACAACACTAGAAGGGGGCAACATATTAATGTGCTGTACCACAGGCTAACCACATCTCAGAAGAGCTTTGAAATATTAGGTATAAAACTTTACAATAATTTACACTTAGAAATAAAGCAATTTTCAGGACCAACTTACAACAATCAGCTGTATGGATGGCTAGTAGCTAAATCTTATTACTCAGTACAGGAATATTTTGAAAAGTAATTTTATTCATGTATAGGTGCTTGGTTAAGAAAATTATAAACACTCATTATATCTTAGTAATACTCTTATTTGTATACACATAATTGCTACTTTGTATTGAGAAGATTGTATTTAAACACTTTTGTAATTTTGTGACACTGTCTATTGCTGTACAGCTCAATGACAATAAAAATCATCATCATCATTATTACAGCTAAAAGGTGACTGTGCTATATACCTGCACTATGAGTGGTGGTTCAAACTTGGCAGAGCCTTCATCAATGGCAACTTCATAGTTTTGATTGTTGAACTGTGGTGGATTATCATTGGCATCCAGTATGGAAATCATAAGTGCAGCAACAGCATCTCTTCCTTTTCCATCATCATCTGTAGCCTGATAGATAAACAAACAGAAAATGTTATTGTATCAAGTATAATTGGAGCTGATGAACATGATTGAGATGGTAAAAGTTCCCTGACTCAGCAGGACTGGATGAAATATGGACTGCAGAGCGATTGCCACCTTTTTGAAGAAGGAATAGTGGTTTAACTTCTGAAGTGCATACATTACTACAGGTCAATTATGCTACTGAACTGTCTCTATAGAATATGAGGTCTTTTCTAGGCTTTTCTTAGATCTCATAAATAAATATAATGTATTGGAATATTGTTTTTTCAAACAAGCCATGTATAGGACATTATTCCAATACCAATTGACCATAATAGTTGGAAATACTATGAATCCTGGGTCTAAAGTACTTACAACATTGTAAGTCGCCATTGGGGTTGTCATGTCAAAATAATTTGAGATCACCTTGTGGTTTACTGGGAAACATGCAAGTCAGTTGAGAAATTCAATGCTATGCCGGCATGATGCCATGGTAGCTCAGTGGCAGAGCAGCCAGCTAGAGATTGGGAGATCTGTGGTTCAAATCCCAGCTATGACATTGACATTTTCAGTCTGACTCTACCTATCCAAAATATTATGTAACTCTCAAGCAATGACACTGCAATAATATACACTACTCATATTTGGGAGGTTGTGGGTGGATTCTTATGGCTGACCTTCTTGGTCCATGGGATGACCAGGCAAAAGCTTGGTAGGTTCATTACAAGCCCTGAATTTCCCTGTTCATCACATGCTTGTCATCTGATTGAAGGCAGGTTGCAGTTGGATGGTGACTTGCATACTGTAAAGTGTTTATTCTGCCATTGTCAACAGCACTGCTTGATTGGGAAGCTTTCATGCTCAGGACACTTTGGAGGACCACCAGAGGCTTGAGGCTTGTAATTCGGTGTTCCAATCTGTAAGGCACCATCCTTGCTTGCACCCCTCATCATCTGGACCAATCGCCCTTGGGATCTCTCCCCTCATCCCTCCATGGGGTTCAAGTAAAACACAAAGGGCTTTCAGGGCTTACTCTTTTTGGTTTGTGACGGGTGTATTGAGTAATAAAACAAAAGCCTTACCTTGCCATGGTAGCTTGGTGGTTAGAGCAACTGGATGGAAACCAGGAGATCTGTCGATATCCCAGCTATGGCATTAAAGTTTTCTGTCTAACTCTACCTTTCCAGTTCAGTTGAGATTGTAATATTTTATGGTTATTTTTGTGCAGAGAAATTTAAAGAAGGTGCATTATTGTAACAGTTCAATTTATGAAATAAAACGTGTTCACTCAGATTCATCTATGACAAAATAATCCATTATAGCAGAGGGTTTATGCAATCAAGTGGAGGTGCTGTAGTTCATTTCCGGTTGCCAGATAAGGTGTTAGCTACTCCCTGCCATGTGGTGCAGAGTTGAAGAATATCACGACTAAGATTCCCTTGCCACTGTGAGGAAACATAAATACAAAAAGTGCAGAGAAGAAGTTGTGTTAAATGCTTTTAACAAATTCTGTGAACAGCAGCCACCTTATGTCAAAAATTAATGTGGTTAACTTTTTTTCTTTTAGGAATAATCAAACTTCATTGTTAGTGATCTGGAATAATTGTTATTGTTCTCTCTGAAGCGAAATGCTGAGAAAACCTCAAGTTAATGGGGAATTTGATGTCATACCAGCATTTTATCATCATAGCTCAATGTTTAAGAGCAGCAACCATGTGAAAACAGGAAATCTATGTTCACATCCTGGCCATGACACTGAATTTTTTAATCATTCCAAAACATTTTTAGATGAGTAAAATATTAAGATATTTGGCTTACCTTATAGGTGAGATAGTATGATTGTTTGGTTTCATAGTCCAGGCAGTCTTTAGAACCAGGATGTGGGCAGTCAGCAACAGTAATAACACCAGTTCTGTTGTTTACAGCAAACCTGTATCAAAATTAACACATCACATATAAAGTCAGCAATCCACAATTATTCTTTATCTGAAATTTCAATAATACTCATTGATCATATTGGGTGTTAGCTGTTACTATAATCTGTCTCAAACATTATTAACCCTTTACTATTGGAACCAGTTGAAAAATTCAATGCCACAGCCAGGATTTGAACACAATTCTCCCGCTCTCAGTGCAATTGCTCCAACCATTGAGCTACTGTGACAATATGCCGGTATGACATTCAATCCTCCAACTGATTCATGTTTTTATCCAGTCTTCTTCCAGAGAACACCTTAATGGTAACTTACATTCGTAGGTACTTCATATCCAGGTAATATTATTATATTTTTATTGCCCAATGACAATAATAAAAGAATAAACCTTTAAACATTAGTGTGAGTGTGCATTTTGGGGCTCCAGGGGGCACCAACCTGACCGTAGGTTTTTTCAAGCTTTTTTCTGCTTAATAAGACAAAAGCTGGGTTGGCTAATTTAATTTGCGAATTTTCCTATCATCCCTTTCATCACTAACTGTCATATCCTCCTCCTTTTCTGCCATACCAGGCACTGGGCTGATCACATATCCTGGAGATGCTATGCTTCTCGACAAGCTGCTGACCCAAAACTTAAATCCTTGGGAATGTAAGTTCTGTAAAGATATTGGTAATTTGTCGTAGAAGAAGACGAAGAACTGTTGTTATACTTATCTGACTTGCCTATCATTTCACTTAGATCTGCATTTCCTTCAGCAAATTATATTGCACAAATATTGTATTTCTAATAAGTCAACTGAAAAGGGATTTTTACATACATTGATTCTGTGATAAGAGAATGTTCTCTCAATTTTGCATTGCCCGCCTGGGTAGTGTGGTGGTAGTGTGTCTGCTTCACATTCAAAAGGTCGTGAGTTCGAATCTCACTTAGGGTGAGTTTCCCAGATAAGGCATGGAAAAACTGAACTTGGTTAAGCAGTTCTGAGTGAACTGCCCTTCACTATATTAATAATTAGGAGTATTTGTATATAGTGGAGCACCATTATAATGAAACTGTTTAGCAAGGAGTCAACATTTTATACATGAGTCGACAACTTAACTGAAGATAGGGGGAATGCTCTCTGAAACTAGTCTTAAAAATATCTTACATGTAAGTGGAGAATTTCAAAGTCAAAGTGTTTAAAATTTTGACTCACTATTAACGCATCGAAGCCCAGGCGTTTCAGTAGTTGAAGTGCCAAGAAACCCAGGGTTTTTACACCTGCTTTGAGTTATTATTTACAGTACATCAATTAAATCTGCTGAAAAGTATTGGGACAATCTAAAAGTATGGTATTCAAGGATTTCTCAACAAGTAAGAAAATAGTCATAACTTCTGTATTAATATTTTATTTTAAATTTACAACAAGTATCAAATATGAGTTTGAAAAAAACTGCATAAAGCTGCTTACACTCCATTTATTCAAAGTTCGAAAACTCTCCCTCAGAATCAGAATTTTCCACAGCTTCATTTGTATCCTGAATTTCAGCTTCACTTCATAGAAATTGAGGAAAATGCAGCATTTTAACATTTAAGAGCACAAACGTAACAAAGAGATCACCACTTGAATGAAAATAGCACAACTACCCAACAGCAGCCAATATTACTAGATCTCCTAAAATTCCTAATAGTTGACTAAAGCAAGGACAGATGGTAGCACAAATCAGACAACTAAATGATAAGTGATGTATGTTCTTTGCCGCATAGCTCAAGACCGAGTTAAGGTCGTGGAATTGCATTAAAAGCATTAGAAATACCTGCCAGAGCTATGCTATTAATTACTGAACTGCTTTAACAAAATTGTTTTACAATTTTTAGAATCAGATATGAAGAACTTAAGATCAATCCTTAATGCTTGTGAGAAACCAGAGATGAATGAATACACAATTGCCAACATCTTCATCTGCAAAACAATTACAATGTTCATTCATATTATAATAATCCTGTTCAAAACGTACTTTGGCAATTTAGTATCTCCCCCTAGATACTTATAAAAACCGAGAACATATCTGGGTAAATCTAGACATCTGGTAATCCTGTGATACTATGCCAGGTACTTTGCACACACTGAGGCTACAAGTATTTCAAGCAAAACCACACAAAAGATAACTCACAACCAAGAGTTCATTTAGTGAACAGAATCTGAAAATAATTTTTTTCCCCAAGAAAAAAAGAAGAAGGGGAAAAAAAAAAAACCCAGAGAAAAATTGCTAATTTTTGTAACTTCTCTCATTAAATATTTTTTAAACACTGATACATCAAAGAGTTAAGCATTACAGTAGAACCCCACTAATCTGAATTAATTGGAGCTATGGTCTGTTCAGATTCAGAAATATTTGGTTTATCTGGGGAAAAAAAAACAAAAAACATGCATATAAATACAGCTATAATATTGGTAAATAGCATAGCGATGTGAGGTAGTGGCAACACTGTGATAGTACGTAGTTCAGTTTGCTTCACTATTGTTAGTGGTTATTCTGTATAAATTAATTTATGCTTTTTGTTCATAAGTTAATAAGAACAGGTGTTTGTGTTATACAGTGCAGTATGATGTCAAACAAACAAACAAAAACATAGTTACTGTATATTAAAAGAAAAACAGAAAGTGCTTTAGTGACTTAATAATGGAAACAGTGTTATAAAATTGTCTATTGGATTTGGTGTTGGGAAAGTCACTATCAGTGACTGAAAAAAAAACAACAACAAAATCGATGGAAAATTGAGAGCTTCTGCAGTGCAACTAAAGTGAAAAAACATTGGAACAATGCCACAACTCCACCATGTCGTCTGTACAATGCAAGAAAAGCAAAGTTCAGCAATAATCATTTCATTCGAGTGTGCCTAGTTTCAATAATGAGTTTGCCAGTTCTATAATAAAAAATCCTTTCTTTATACTACAAATAAGCTGTTTATTATTTGTTTTAATCATGGATACTCTGTTTGAATTGTCTGGAATTACGGATTTGCAGGGTACGAATTAGTTAGGTTCTACTGTATTAGTGAATCATTCTAATTAGCAAATAATCTTTTTCTTGTCAAACTTGGGTCTCTAGGAGATAAGCCGAGACGAGATACTATTTTTATTTTCTATGTCCTTTGACTAAAAACATCCCAACTGTAACATCAATGTGACAATGGCCCCATGTGAGTAATGGGGCCAGGGTTCTGACCATGAATGACAGCAAGAAACAAATAGTTGGAGAAATAGAGTTAGACTGAAAAATTCACTGTCATTGCTGGAATTTGAACCACGAATCTCCTGGTTTCCTTCCAGTTACTCTGATCACTGAGCTACCAGGGCAACATGCCAGCAGGGCACTAAATTCTTCAACTGACTTGCATTTTTCCCAGTAAACCACACAGAGATGTCAAATGATTTTGAGATTCGTACCTTAAATTGGGATTTACAATTTCCATTAAGTACTTAAGTTCCAAGTTTTATAGTTATATATATAATTATTCCTTTCACAATTAATTCACATTAATTGACCTAATAGAGTTAACTATAAAACTTGGGACTTAAGTACTTATAGAGATTGTAAGTTGCCATACATTTCAAAATAATTTGAGATTTCCTTGTGATTTACTGGGAAAAACACGAGTCAGTTGGAGAATTTAGTGCCAAGCTGGCAGTGGTCAGAGCAACTGGAAGGAAACCAGGAGATTCGTGGTCCAAATCTCGGTTATGGCAGTGAATTTTTTGGTCTGATTCTACCTCTCAACTTCTGTCCTTCTCACAGCTAGTGGGAAAGAAACAGTTAATTAACAAGAAACAAATGGTTCAAATCCCAGTTATGGCAGTGAATTTTTCAATCTGACACTATCTCTCTAACTTCTGTCTTACACATGGTTGGTGTGAAAGAAACAATTAATTCACAACGAACAAATAGTTTGGAAATAATATCTCCTTTTGCTTCCTGAAAATGTTTTTCAAAATTGGCTGTAACACTCTTAGAGGCACCCATACAATTGAACAAATACAACATACTTGTCTGAGTCAGTTCCAGACAGGTCGTAGACAATTCCATTTTCACCAAAGCGACCGCTGTCCAGATCTCTTGCTGTAATAGTGATTACCATGGTACCAGGAGAGGCTAGTTCTGAAACAACTGCGACGTATTGTGGTTGCATGAAAACTGGAACATTGTCATTGGCATCCTCTATGCTGACAGTTACTGTGGCTGTGGATGACAGTCGAGGATCTGTATTCTTCTCTTCTGCTATCACCTAAATAACAAACAATAAGGTCACTTTTAGTTTCACGTCAACAGTGGTAGCTTGTAAGAAAACTGTTCATACAGGGTGATAACTTTTAACCCTACATTGCATATGCTGCTCTTCCTCTAATTCGCAAACCAGATTCAGTATCTGTTCCACTAACACCGCAATTTGAATAGCTGTGGTTATTAGTGTGATACGAAGTGGACTGGTCATCCATTCAAAGCCAAATGTGCCTGCGGTAAAGGAAGGGGAGGGCCCAAGTAAAATAGCTGGTGTGATGACACGCTTGGATACTGATGGGGTTACATTTGACTGCAGTTGCATGGCTTTTGCACTTTATTATTTAAAAAAAAATACTACAGTTTTATTACAAAAATATTGACATTTTTACAATATAAAAGAACTATAATAACCTAACTTTATTGCTAAAGATTAATGTAAAACAAAATTGGAAAACAAGCCCACTAAAAATACTAAAACCTCTGAGTAATCGTCTTCGTTGCCAAATGGTAGCACCATGTAATGTAGGATTAAATGGATCAGCAAAGTTAAGTGATTCTTATGGGATCAATGACTATCCACAAAATGTGTTTAAGATAACTTTGCCCTTTGATGTTGGTATCCACTATTCTTTTCAGAGTGTACTCGGGCATTAATTTTTGCTGAGCAAAAGTCAAGGGTAAGGCAGTTGGTCTGCAGTTTAAATCCTGTCAGGACTATCCTCCTTTTCCAGATTTTTCTCAGTCCTCGCAACTGGCAAATGCTGAGGAGGTATTAAAATTAGCCTGGAATAATTCTTTTTTTGCCAAATTTCTTTTCCCAATTATCATTTCATTACCTGTGGTGCCAAATGAAATAGGAATGAGTGTTAAACACTACTAAGCACTATCAAGCTCTCTACTTATTTATTACTGTAATAGAATTGTGGGTTCCACTCCCATATATGTGAGTCAATGTTTTGCTTGTTAATTACTTATGGTCCAGTAAATAGCGTAAAGAATGTAATCACTAAGTCATAACTAAGGAAGGCATTAAGCACAAGATGTTACTTGATCAAAGTTGTATTGCCCACCTGCCCTTTTTGGTATTGTTGCTTATTGTTTATGCTAATGATACATCCTTCCTTAATATCAATAAAGACTTGAACTTGCTAACACAGTCTGTGAATAAAGCCATGCAGAAACTTCAAATTTGGTTTAAAAGTAATGACTTCCTTATGAATGCCTGCAACGCAAAACATAATTTTCAATTTAAAAAACATAAATGCTGTCTGTGACAATGTGAAACTTCTTGGTATTTTGATTGATAAACATCTATTCTGGAATCCACATATTGATTTTGTATGCAATAAGCTATCATGTATGGTATTTCTCTTAAAAAAAAAAAAAGAAAACAAAAAAAAAAAAAAAAAAAGCAGTGACAGACCAGTGATGCTGAATTGATTGCAGCAATTGCCATTTATAAATTGTACTGTACAAAGAAAAACATTGTAACGCTCAGAAGCTTATTTTCATGGCATTTTGAAGGTCCACTTAGCTATCCCCATAATGTGCACTAAAATAACAAATCAACAGCATGTACAAAAATATTACCAAGTAATGTTTTAGTAGTAGCAATATGGCGGCAGCTGCAGACTTCCGGCTTCACCACTTTGAGCCTAATGGCGACTCTATGTTATTTTGCACCAACGCTTAGGACCCACCAGTGTTGGCAACACAAAGACAGCTGAAGTAATGCTGCCATGATGGGATGTGTGTGATGGAGGTAAAAAAAAAATGAAAATATTGTAATGTATGCCGAAATTAATTAGTGATATTCATCACATTTTTACAATAAAGTACTTCTACAGATGCTTGTGTGTTAAAGCAATACCGAGTGACTCACATATATTCAATTGTGATGTGACACTAGAAAATTACCAATAGTAATAGATAAGTGCTGATAGTTCTCTAACAATTTAAATAAGGTTAACAAAGACTTCTTTTTGTGATAATTATTTCAAAATCCAAAGTCTTGAAATGATTTTCTTACAAAAAGATGTAGGAGTTTGAAATCAAAACTAAATTGTCATGGAAAACTAGTAGCACTTGTGTTATTCACCTTAATAATAAAACAAAAAGTTAATTTATTATGAACTTACTAGTTTAGTGCACACAATGAATGCATTCTGTGAGATTGCAATAGCACATGCAGAATAGAAGAAATCTCTTTGATACTGAGTCATTGATTTCATAATTTACCTCCGCACAGAATTCTGAAAATTCGTTCTTCTTCTTCTTTGTATTTTCAGGGATTAACTTGTCTACAGCTGCTGTTATACTAGCACTATTTTGAATACCAATGCATGCCATGTTTGAATTATAATTACTGGTCATGGCCTATACAATCTCACACAATGCATTAGTTTAAATTAAAAATAAATGAAATACTCTCAGTGTAGTGTGACTATGATTGGCCTCCTGTCTAATATCTTGTACCTGTCATTGGCTAATGGAATATTGAGAGCTATTTACAATTCTGTGTTATTATACAACTTACAAGAATAATAAACTTGCGCTGATTAGGGTTTTCATAATCCAAGGAGCCATTAGCAACACGAATACTGACTGATGTAGATCCTGTAGCACTGGTAGGTTCAACAGCAAATGCTCCTGACACGTCTTCCAGTCTCAGTGTGAATTCAGAATTGATGCCCTGAAACACAAGCTTAGTTTCAGTCACAGACACATTCCGCTCAACCAATAAGAGAAGGACTACATCCTTGTTCTTTATTCTGTATATGAACAACATTTAGTTAATTGGAATTCGACAGTACAGTTAGCACTTCAAACATTTTGCACTGAGTATTATATTGCATGCTGATGTAAAATACAGCAATGCCTCATTTTACCCAACAGATATTCCTAAAATTCATAAAATCCAATATTCATAAATTCTTTATTTTTTTATTTTCTGAAACAAATTTTAGGCATATTTGAAATTAGAAAGGCTTGACCTAATTTTTAGGTTGCGACCAAATTAGAAAACTTAACATAATTTGGAGGGAAAGAACATTAAAATATTAAATGCAAATTAATTTTTAATGATTGGGATTGGTCATAGCTGCAAGTGTCTGAAGGTGACATAAATTTAGTTACAATCTGAGCATTTGAATGGATCTATTATTTACATAATCATTGCTGCCATAAGTAATGACTGACTTTTTTTTTTTTTTTTTTTTTTAACTTATGCTTATTCTACAGCAAGTTCCACTACAGCAGTAATGTATAAGCTCTATTATATGCACTTAATTTCCTTTATTTTGATTCCGTTCCCTAAGTTTTGTACTACAGTTTTTTAAAATCTATTGAGCTCACAAAGTTTAAGAATTGTTTTACATTTTTGTTATTAATTCACTTTTATTCACTGGCCATAAATCTGTTTGTGAAATAATAGTTAATGACATTGTACAAGTGGATGTATGAATAGTTCTGACATATGTGTAAATGGCATCAAAACGAACACCAACAGCTAGTGAATTGTCAATTTTCAGTGACCTTTCTTTTTATTTTGAGTAATTTGAAGAAGAAGAAGAAGAAGAAGAAGAAGAAGAAGAAGAAGAAGAAGAAGAAGAAGAAAAAGGAGAGAAAGGTGTGCAACAGCAGCTCAAATTACTGAAATAAGATCATAATAAATGCCCAATTTTGCAGATGTTAATACTCATAATATCAACATTTGAATTAGCACACCTTATCTAAATCCAGATAAGTGTTTCAAACTTTATCAAACAAAGAAAATAGTGTTAGAGTGAACTTGTAGGTGTGTAATAACAAGTTACATGTATGTATATGATGCAATAGATAATAGAGAGCATATATTGCTCTTTTTCTAGACCTATCAAAAGCTTTTGATTTATAGAACTTAATCTTTTATTGAAAAACTTCACACAATAGATATTCGTGGAATAGCACTAAACTGATTTCAGTCCTATTTGGAGAATAGAGAACAAATAGAAGAAATTACCCACCTAAATACATCCAGAAGCACAATAAAAGCAGTCTACTTGCAAAAGAAACCAATTCACTATGGGGTACCACAAGGATCAATTCTCTTTCATCTTTCTATAGATGAAGTAAATATCAATATTGAAACATTAATAATCGAATCCAAGACAATATATTATTAATTAATAAAGAAAAAAAAACATATGTTATACTTTATCATTATCGAATCAATAATGATGATGTGTATTCTTAGCTTCGGAGAAGATCGTGTCATCTTGTGTCAAGTTGCCGACATCTTGCCGTGAGCTTCTTCTGGGCTCTAGCAACTCCACGCAAGATGGCACGACCTTCTCTAGAAGCTAAGAATACACATCAAGACACAGGTCGTGGAAGCCTATGCAGCCTATGTTCCAGTAGTCGATTTTGATGGAAAGAATATTCCTTTATGATCAGAGGCACAATTTTTAGGTGTAATAGTAAATCATAACTTAAAATGGAGCTCATATATTAAGATCTTATGAAAATAGCTCAGTATGTTTTATCTGGAGCCAGATTAGAGGGCCAGTATGCTGTCCTCTGGTCAGAACACGTATTTATCTGCTTCTATAGCCCCGCCGCTGAATCCTTGCACTTGACAGTTTGGATGGTTTTGCATAAGATTGGGTATGCTGCTTTTGCGGCTTTGCCAGAGTAACTAGTAAACAACAACAGCTGATTACAAATGTCTCTATTGTGTGTAAAGACGAATATAAACAGGGTGCATAGTAAATGAATGCCGCTGAATAATGATTGATGGTAATTGAAAATAACAGTGATACTATAACGAATATACTATACATCATGTATTTATGATAATATAAAACAAATTAATGGAAAATTGCTTGTTAAAATAAGAGAAAGGTATAACAAAGTGATTTTCACAGGTATAGAATTTAAATGGCTCAGTTCCATCTAACTTTCCGTCGTCATCATTCTCAGAAGCATTCACTGACGATTCCATCTAATTCCTGTGCTTTTCATATTATTTTGTGCACATGATTCATTTTCTTCTTCCATGAAGGCGCCACACCTTCCTGCAAAAGTCTATCCACTTCTATAATTGTGAAAGTCTTGTTATGTTCCCTCATGTACAAACAAACAGCAATAACAACAAATATAAATAACAATGAATAATATGTAGCATGTACAAAACAGCTCAACATACATGTTAGGAATTCACAAGCTGAGCAGTGGTTGGAAATAGCCAGATATTCCATTGGCGTGGCAACAGATCCATTTCTGTTGTCTGACCAACCAGAATACTGCTTTGTGATTGGTTCAGAAAGTCAAACAGGTAAAGCTTTTCATCTGTTTTTTCTGGTGTACCAACTAACTCCTAACTGTCAAGTGCAAGGATTCAGCGGCGGGGGTATACCTTGCATTACTTGAAGGACAAAAGTCAGTAGCCTAATGTTTTACATTGAGTAACACTGTCAGGGATTACCTTGATGAGCTCGAGTGTTAGGCTCCACAGTCAGACCTATGTCATGATTAGCTCCTTAGTGCGGCATTGAGACACGCTATCACACAATGATGAACTCAGATACTGCATGGGATCGTCAGTTGCAACTGTAGTCCTTGAGTGAGTAGTGAACAAACTGGATTGTGCTGAGGTAGAGAGGCTACACCTTGTGAGTGGCAAGAGAGGTGTGGCCAGCCGAGTGTTGTGTGTGAGTGTAAGATCTGGTTAGCTCCTGGTGAACCTAGGTATTTACCTTGTAAGGACCTAAATACAGGTCTGTTTGATACCAAGATTTCACTGGAAATGGATATTTTAGGGTACCCTGTATAAAAAAAAAAGGATTTTCAGAAAAAGGTCCATCGTGTGAGTGAGTGTGAGAGTGAGAGTGTGAATGTGAGTGTGAGTGAGAGTGAGAGTGAATGAGTGAGTGTGTGTGTGTGTGTGTGTGTGTGTGTTCGTGAACACAACACTCAAAAATGAAAAATTGGTAAAATACAAAACTTAGTATTTAAGTTTAGTATTTTCCAGGGATGCGATACAAAATTTTGAGAAAAATCCCCCTGCCCCAAACTACCCTTTACATGGAAAAAATTTCGAAAATTTTGATTTTCTCTAAAATGGCTCTGATTTTAATTAAAATACTGTATATAAGAAATTCATATGGCAATTAAAATGTATATCTTGGAATTTTCTGGGAATAGCCTCTAAAGACCTCTTTATTTTGAATGAATTTTGCTGAATTTGTGTAACTGATAAACCGTAAGAGATAGACAAAAACTTACTACACAAAAAATGTAGATCACGTTAAAACACACAATTATGTCATATAGGGTTTTTTTTTTTTTTTTTTTTTTTTTTGTTGAATTAATTATTTCTCAGTTATTCTTTGTTATTTGTTTCACATTTTAAATACTTAAATTTTCTCACATGGAAAGCTATAAACTCTTGGACCTGCATAGAAATGGATTGCAACCACATGGCATCCAGCTTTTCAGAGATTTGACATTTGTTTTAGCCTAGCGTATTCCCTTATTTTCCTTCTACGCACAACGAAGCTAGTAACTAAGAAAATTTCTGCTAATGTTTATCTCGGTTATCATAAAGTAGATAGAAGAATACGCTTTTTAACAATAATTTGTTACAACGGTTTAGAGAAAGTCATGTGAATAGAACACATCAGATTTTTGTGGCTTGGTTTCAAGATTTATTATGAACTTTTATGACCACTCCTACTACTTTGTTAAGCTTTATAGATGTGTTCTGGTTTGAAGCCTATGTTACTGGGGGTGCCCACAAGCTATGTGACATTCAGTTGGTAAGTATTCCCCCAGAGATCTCATGTCAGGCCCATCTGGTGTAAATTTTGAGCTCGGCACCTAATCACATCCTCCATGTATGGAAGAGCTGAAACTTTATGTAGTAGCCTCACTGGGAAGCAACAGCATAAAGAGTAGATGGACCAAAGCCCTCTATTCTGTATTCAGAGAAGCCAGGAGTCTGCTGCCATGCCCCATACCTTACAAGATAGAGCACCAGAGAGATTATGAGTGCCTTGAAAAGACGTAACTTTGAACAGGCATTTGGGAGGCCAGAACAGAGTATAGAGTGGCCACTGCCCCATAGCACTGTTTGTTGCTTCCTGTAGATGTTCCAAAAAGCTTAGTTCTTATCGAGAGTGATGCCTAGTTAATGGATGGAATTTCCCCACTCTATCTTTTGGCCCTGGTAGGAGGAGTTGGGTATCTGACTGCAAGAGGTGAGCAGGATAGCATGACTTTTGCCCAAATTAATGGACATCCACCACTGTCTGCACCAGTCCTGAACGAGATGGAGGTGTCTGTAAATGACAATCCCCTTTATACTTGTATCTGTAACTCACTTCTCCAGGACACTGCCATTCTCACTGTGGTGCTATCTGTTTTATTGAACTATTTACAACTGTGCCTCTAAGTGGCAATCTTAGTAACTACATTTAATATGGCTCATCGGGCTGTTAGGGTTTTCAATGCAGTAAATAAACAGTTTTGCATGTGCTTTATTATAGTGATTTTCACTTACTTTAAGCTATACTCTTCTGGGGTAAATTCAAGGCCAGCAAAAGCAAGTCATTCGTTCACTTTTAAATATAAACTCTGGAGCCAGCTGCTAGCAATCTTCAGGGAGCTAAGAATTCTACCATTATGCATCTGAACTACCAATCTATGTAAAACCTAACCTACATCTTTTAACTCAGTATTCCAGGTATGTTCACAAAATATATGTAACAAAAATAACCTAGGCATGCAGATACATAGCTCTAATCTTTTTGAGGATAGCTTTTTATATACTGGAAGGTAATCTTACAGACCAGGTAAGGTTGCCTGCGCAACATCAGGCAGGCAGCCTTGATTTAAAACATCACCCCAAAAAATCCCCAAGTCCTCACTCAGCAAATCGTTTTCAATGCTTAGAGGCTGTTACATAGCTTTCGGTGACATCATTGGGCGCGATCATCACCCTCCGTGGTGTAATGGTTACCATGCTAGCTTCATATACCCAAGGTCGCGGTTTCAAACCCGGTGGAGGACGATGGATTTTTTTGCCTCTGAGCAAAATTAAGCGGTCTTTCACGCCCAGTATAGAATGGGACGCTGAGAACCACAGCAGTTAAAGAGCGTCCATAAATAACATGCCATTTCCTTTTCGATTGGGCGCGATGTATTTCTTTCGGATGTTTAATGGCATGATGTATTTCTTCCAGATGTTTGATGATTGTTGTAATGTTTTGTAATGCATTGAATATAAAGGGGCAAGAAAAGAGTAGTTTTGAAAATTATATAAATCATGTATTTTTAGGCCTTAACTCGCAAATTCCATCACTATCTAAAGTGAGAATTAAAATCATGTCCACATTAGGAAAATAAACTATTTGTTGACTTCTTCGGGTGATTACGTTTACTTGCATGACATTTTGCTTTCTGTTTTGTGGTTTAAGTGTATAAGGCTTCTTTTATGTTGCATTTGTTTACTGCTTGGCGGTGATTTAACCTTAAATAAAAAAATAGACAGAAATCAGAACTATCACTGATTTTGGTTGGCATAATAAACAGAGCCAGTGCCATCTGAACAGGGAAGGTATATTTAAAATCGTCAGCACATGGGGAAGCTATGATTATAGTATATGATGGTTCCACCACTTGACATTACTTCAATACGTGGGTACTTTTGTTATTTCGTCATTAGAGCCACTTTGAAGTTACTTATTGGTATATTATAAACATTAAAGGCCCTAAGCTGCAAAGTGTAGCCCAACATGGAGGGCCCTAAGTCACAAAGCGTAGCCGAGGGATATTTTTTATAAGTAGAGGGCATAGCTAAGGGATATGTGAAGTTAAAACCCCAATGATCCCAAGAAGTAGGCAAAACCTCGGCAATCTGGCGACTTTCACATCTGAACAACTTAATGTTTTCAACACTTTCAAATTTGGATCGCCAGTAAAAGTCACTTATACTACTTTTTTTTTTTTTCTTTTTTTCTTTTTTTTTTTTTTTACTGTATCCCTATTTACTGATTACTGGTTTACTGGTTTTACTGTTTCTTTTACAAACATATACACATTGCACAAACATATAACATCCATGCCCAAGGCAGGACTCGAACCCACGATCCCCTGCCCACGAAGCACCAAAGCGAGACCGGCAAGCACGCATGCATGCATACATACACAAAATGGTCTTACTTCTTAAGACCATTTTGTGTGTGTGTGTGTGTATGCATGCATGCGTGCTCGCACGCGTGTCCATATGTGTGCTGCAACCATTGTATAGCTTTACCTTATTACCCTTCCTATAGCTATATGTTCCCTTCAGTTTCAAGGTTATTATTTCCCGCACTTTTGTTTCGACTCATATTTTACATTGCATATATTTTATATCCACTTCCGTGTATACCAATGCCTTTGTTTTGATCAGTTCATTACACTGAGCAATAGTATGAACTATTTCCTAATGTTACATAAGCATAGTGGTTTTTAAATGTGCATGTTGGCATTCTGCATTGCGCTTAAGCAGTGTCTGCCATGACCTGGTCTGCAAGATTACCTACTGGACTACTTATTATTTTTAATAAATTACCTCTTACATTCGGAAACTATGTGTCAAATACTTTAAAATTAAACTTAAAATATAGCATTGAATTTACAAAAAAACTGTAACTCTCTGTACTAATGTTTCCCACATTCACTCAATGCATCAAATATGTCTGTATTTATATCTGTGTTTTTAAATGACTTGTATCTTCATAATTAGACAAAACAATTGCGTATTATGTATACCATTGTTATTGTACATATTGGTATACAAACTATTATAAATACTTTATATGCTGATGTGTCCAATAAATAAATCTAGCTAAATATAACTTTCAAAACATAAGACTGTTATGCATTCAACATCTTAGTGATATATTTTTCAAAATCAGCATAAAAACAGTTATATCACTTACATTTAGATAATATTAGTAATAATGTACATTAATAAATTTAAATAACATTGGTTTAAAATGTATGTACTTTATTAACTTTATTAAATCTGACCTAAACTAATATTACACAGAAATAGTTAATTAAGTAATTCTGGCAGTTCAATTTTGTTATCTAATTATTAAATAAATTCTAAAAGTAAATCATTAAAGCAACCTAGTGAGCCAGTAAAATGAATGATCTGTGATAAAATATTTATAATAAAGACGAAAGAGATCACATATAAATTTAAAAATATTACAAATGATTCTATGAACAAATTTGTTTTATTTTCTGGAGATGGAAAAAGTGCAGCACAATCCACTACCTAGAAGTAGTCTAAACAATGTTACTTCAAAAAACTGTAAAAAAAAAAAAAAATGAACAGTTTAAAATGCAATAGGTTGCAAAATAAATTTTGTTTAAAAATATAATTAAAGTATTAGAATAGTAATGTTACTAACTATAAGTAATTTATAATCTTGAGCATTTACTTCATGTTAATACTTTCATTTTCTTCTATTAAGCATCATAACTATCAAACATTAAATTTATTCTTTGTGTTACCTTCCCTTAAGTTTAACAGATAACTTACTATGTCTGGATCGCGTACAGTCATGTCCAAATGAGGGAGTGGTGTACCATCTGGAACATTTTCTGGTATAGATATGCTGTATTCTCGATTATTGAACCGGGGTGGTTCATCGTTTACATCCTTGATAGTCACTGTTCCCTTTATTGTGGTGACAGTTAGAGGGTCATTGCCTGGAATCCCATCTACTACTTCACGCGCCTGCAAGACAAACAACCATAGCTAGGATATTAGATTATGTTAAAATAAGATCTAAAAACTGATCTAATTCATAATATCTTTTGTTAAGGCTACTGTAATGGCCTAAGGCTTCATGGAATGCATTTTGTTGCCATTTTTCTCTAACCCAAATCATTACGAATTATGTCTTCAAATGACCCATACAAAATGTGCATGTCTGCAATCTTCGCTATTGTTAATCGTTTATCTTCTTGCAATATGGCGTCAATGGTGTTGCAGTTCAGTGTAGGGTTCTCCTGTACGTGGAGCATCTTCAAGACTTTTTTCATCAGCTTTAAATTTTTTATGGCATTCAAAAACATGTATTTTTGTTAAAGCTTGGTCTCCATATGCTTCTTGTATTATTTGCTGCATTTCTATTCTTGATTTTTTCAGAAGAGCACAAAACTGAATTAATGCTTGTTGTTCTACCTTGAAATCCATGTTGGGCCACTGAAGCATGTGCTTAGATAAAGGCTCCCTTAAATAAACTGAAGCACAGACAATGTTGCACATTGGTCAAGTTTAGTCCTCTGTGACCAAGACTGGTGAAATTTTACACATGTATGTTTAAATAGAAAAAAATAATTCCTGTTATTTTTTCAACCTCTTCATATTAAAACACACAATTTATTTTATTTACATTTTTTTGTGAAGTGGATCATTTTTAAAATATCCATTGTTATTGGTTTCAGCTTTAAAAAACTTATGTTTTTCTCATACGGGATTTGTCCATATAAACAAAGGAACTTCAGTCACACAGCAACTAGCTTTTGACTAATACTTTAGCCTATGCTACTCCCTTATTTCCCTTCTACTTGCATGGAAGCAAGTAATAAGACTATTTCTGCTAAATTTTTTGTGGAAATAATTTCTGAAGATATTCCTTCTTATTTGTTTAAATATTATAACACTTAAATTTTCTTAAATAAAAATTTGCCATTCCTGTTTCTTTTGTTTTAATCGTTGTAAAGAGAATAAAATTTCAATCACAGCTTTTAAAACATTTAACTATCACTTTAGCCTAATGTATTCCCTTATTTCTTTTCTACTTATAAGGAAGCAAGTAATAACACCATTTCTGTTAATGTTTATCTTGATTAGCATAAAGAGGATTGAAGAATAATCTTTCATAAAAATTGCTTGTTATGGAATAAATAGTCATCTGAATGAAGCACTTTAGATGTTTTTTCTAGGATCTGTTAATTTAAATTTGTATTATAAGAAACACCTGTATCATATGACTGAACAAGAAAGGTTCTCTTTACTCCTCTTAGATGGGAATTACATTATGTAACCAGTTTTTTACGATTATGAAATAGCAAAATGTTTATGAGCTGCCCTGAACATAAACTTTAGTTTACTAGATGTATTTCTTACTTACCCTGACAGTAATATTAATAACCCCAGTTGAATCCTCTAAAGCTTCTTTATCCAAAGGTTTTGCTGTTCGAAGTTCTCCTGTCTTAGGGTCCAACAGAAAGTAGTCCAGATGGTCTGCAACACAATATTTGTTGGACATAGCGCAAATATTAAGTGAGCAAATAGAAAGCAGTAAAACATGAAACCATCGAACTTTAAATGAGACAAGCTGTCTTGAATGACTTGAAGAAAGCAAGCACAAGGATCTAGATAAGTACTGAGACAGCAAATAATGAATACTCATAGAACATTTTGTTTATCCCAGTTTCTCACAGTATTCATCCTGGATTAGATTACATTAGGTTTGTTTTGACCAGGAAGCCACTGAACATAGAACTTGTCAAGGGATATACATATATACATATGTTTATATACTATGAAAAAAAAACAATGTATAAAGCTCTAGTGCTAAAAGCAAGGGTTGCAAAAAGAATAGAGTAAACACATAAACACAGCATTTGGCTTTTTGAGGCCTGTACATCACTGCACTATACTTTTTTTTTGGGTAGTGTTTAATGCCCGCTTTTACTGCTCTGGCGCCGCAGGAGATGACACTGATGATACAGGAAGATGGAGCCCTGGTGGAATATAATGGCGGGAAAAACCGGAGAACCCGGAGAAAACCTGCCCCTGCACCGCTTCGTCCACCACAAATCTCACATGCAGTCATTAGGGATTGAACCCAGGCCATGTAGGTGAGTTGTCCGACCACTTGGCCATGGCGCGGCCCCTGACTATACTTAATATGCTCCATAAAAGCATATGTACTTCCTTATTTGCATGCACATATAAACAAAGAGTATCAGAAATTAGTGTTAAAATGTATAAAAAAATATAATTTCATTATGTAACACTGATGTAATGTCAGATTTTCAATTATCGACCTAATAGTTGCTACTAGCAATTATATAAAACTAATATATGAATATTGTATTATGTACACTCCTAGGTGCATACATGTTACAATTTACAATAATATTTACAAATATGTTTCAGTATTTACAATGCAAATATACAGTGTATGTGGCCTTCCATCCTCTGGAACCACTTCTGGAAGCATCCCAGCCGCTAGTTTCTGGCACTGCAGATAACTCTTCTTTGTATGCTGCAACAGCTTCTTTATGCTAGAAAATCGGTGACCTCTAAATTGGCTCTTCATTATCAGGAACATTGATTTCTTGTAAAACTTTTTTGAAATCAAAGTTCATCAATGTTTTAGTCAGCTTCGATGTGGAGTCACTTTTCACCAGAGTACCCCTCAAGGAAACCTTAGAATCACTTAGGTCGCATTTTGTCGAAACAACATTTCTATACAACATTTGAATGAACTCATGCGACTTCAAAAAGAAATAACCTTTCAAGCAACTGTGGTATAACTGGAAATGAAAAAGTTGATAATATTGCTAAACAGGCAGCCTCTTTGCAGCCTAAACCTACACAATCATCTTTATCTAGTGCATACTGTAGAATCAATTTCCCATAATGGATCAAAATATGGCTATCATCTGCAAGGCAAACCACCACAAATTATACCTCCGCCACTGAATCCTTGCACTTGACAGTTAAGTTGGTATATCCATAGAAAACAGATGAAAAGTTTTACCCATTTAACTTTCTGAACCAATCACAAAGAAACATTCTGGTCGGTCAGTCAGACAACGGAAACATATCTAGATGCCACACTGTTGCAATATCTGGCTATTTCCAACCACGTGCTCAGTTTATGAACTCCTAGCACATGCGTTAAGCTGTTCTGTACAAGATATTGTTGTTATTTATATTTGTTGATAGTGTTTTGGTATTTGTAGGTGAGGGAACATAACAAGACTTCCACAATTATAGAGGTGGATAGACTTTTGCGAGAAAGTGTGGCGAGAGTGGACGTGGCTTTATGGAAGAAGAAAGTGAATCGTGTTCATAAAATAATACGAAAAGCACAGAAATTAGATGGAATCACCAGTGAATGTGAACCACTAGTGATATGTCTTGGTGACGACGATGTTGATGATGAAAATGACGATGATCTTTTCCAGAATGATGACGATGGAGACTTGGATGGGATTGAGTCATTAAAATTCTAAACTGGTGGAAATCATTTTGTTATAGCTTTCTCTCATTGTAACGAGCTATTTTGCATTAATCTGTTCTATATTGTCATAAATACCCAATGTATGCTACATGCATTAGAGTATCACTTATTTTCAGTTAACATCAATAATAATGAAGTAGTTTCATTATTCAACGGTATTCATTTACTATGTACACTGTTTATATTCGTCTTTACACACGATAGACATTTGTAATCAGCTGTTGTTGTTTACTAGTTACTCTGGCAACACTGCAAAGGCAGCATAGCCAACCTTACGGAAACCACCCAAACTGTCAAGTGCAAGGATTCAGCGGCGGGGGTATATACAAAACAAGCCAAATGCTTTACTAATATACAGAAACATCCCCAGAATAATACAAACTTTGCTAACAAGAGCAAGAATGGGTACATAGTCAGCCACACATATCTATTTTGTTTTATTCTCAATGACTCTAGTATTTGTTGTTGGTGTAACGTTCATGAAGAAGATCTTGAACACATCCTCATAAAATGCTCTTCCCATAACCTTCAAAGAAACAAACTTAAAATTTCAAAACCTGGAGCTTTGGAAAAAACATCGCAGTATATCATCTGAGATATCAACAAAGCTTTCAGGAAACTCTACCACAAACCAAACGACAATGCAGAGAAAAAGAAAGCTTGGCTGCAGTCATTATTCCGTATGTGGGTGCAGTAGCAAGATTACTATCTAAGCGCAGCATCAGAACAGTTTTTAAGCCCCCTGCCAAAATGAAACATCTGGGCATGGTCAAAGACAATCTGGGCTTCCACACTGTCAGTATTTACAAAATCCTGTGCGAATGTGGAAGAATTTATATCGGCCAGACGGGCAGGACTGAGGAAGAGTGCATGAAAGAATACCAATGCTGCATCAGGTTGGGCTACCCAGAAAAGTCTGTAGTGACACAACATACTTACAATATGGCCATAAAATCAATTATTCGTCCACCAATCTACTGGATATCATGACAGAGTGATAAAAGAAACAATATACATAAAACAAACAAGAATAATTTTAACAAAGACAAAGGTCTGCAAATAAGCAAAACATGGCTACCTACAATTCATAACCGCTTGTTCCATCCTCCTCAATCCCCATAGGCCAGCACCGACCAATGATGGCATGTGAGCCTTCCCCTCCAGGTATAAATTCCACCCTCAGAGCAACTTGCCACCAGTTCCCTGATGATGGTGACAGAGTACGTTGTTGAAAGCTTGGAAATTACCTGGCTGACATCCCGAGAAGAAATCATTAATAATCAGCGCTTGGAAAGTTTCAAGTCCTTCAATATGGTTGAAATATCTCCAGTAGTTTTCTCATTATAAAAGTACAAACAGGGGATCACATGTACAGATAAAATTGACCATCAAGCAGTGCAATAACATAAAATACATGAAACACAACTTTATTTAAAAAAAGAAGTAGTTTTACACAGTAAGTATACTTTCTTTGTAAATAAAGTAATTTTACACATGTTTAAATCAAAATATTTGCACTTACTTGCAACAAGCTCATATGTAATTCTTCTTGGGTGCTCTTTGTCCCCATCGTGAGCTCTGACTGTCATTACAGGAGTGCCAATTGCTGCATCTTCTTTAACCACCCCTGTTAATGAGCCTTCAAACACTGGTGGAGAGTTCTGTACATCCAGAATTTTAATTTCCAGTCCACTGCTGCTGTTGTGTTGGCCATCCTGCACAAAAAGATACATATGGTTTATATTGTAGTGAGATGTGTGTATTAGCTCACAATTTCCTTTTTTTTTTAAATTTATTATTAATCAATCAGCATACAATTATTACTTTACAGGCTACTGATAAGTTACATAATATGAACAAGCTGAGATTAGTCTTTGGTACTGAACCAATGGGTAAGAAACATTTATGGTTAAAGTATGATGTTAAAGGTTATGTGAAATCATTGTCTTCAGAATCACTGAGCAGATCTTGAGGGAATTTTCTTTTCAGTCTATTTATTTAATGACTTCTGGTTCCAAAGTTGTAAGTGCGAGCTCCAGGTACTGTAGCAGTTTGTTGAAGGATTTTGAGAGGGATTTGATGTATTCCTGTACAGGGACAGTTCCAAGCTCCTACTTCTAATGAACCAAGGAGCATCTGTGGCTTTTCATACGAATTTGTACTTAATGACTTGTAACCAATGAATATTAGTCTTGCTAGCTGTTGTATAATGATTTAAATAGAAGAATTGAGCATTCAATGACCAGTTTTGAATGACTGTTAATTAGAGGATACAGCTGTTTTAATTTGGTGCTGGCAAGTATTACATTTTGTGATATGTGTACATTCCAGTTTAATTTTGTATCAAATAATAGGCCAAGATACTTTCTGAAGGAAGTTGTGAGCTTAAAAGAGATAATGAAGGTGGATCGTGGACGTGCCTTTCAGAGAATATTTAACATTTAGTTTTTTCGGTGTATAATACAATACGCCAAGTTATTACCTATTCAGTTAGAAGAGATAGGGATGATTGTAGTTGACTGATGGCTGTATTTATAAATGAATATGACTGTATCATCTGCATATATGGCTGTAAAGATGTGGGGAATATTCAGAAAATTGTAGTTTAATGTATTAAGCAGTCAGTGCTAAAATTGAGCCTTAAGGTACTCCAGCTGTGATTGATCGAGCAGTTGATGTATAACCTTTAATATGCACTAGAAGTTGGTGGTGTGTGAGAAAGCTTTCAATTATCTTAAGTAAATAATTAGCAGTTCCAATTCTATATAGTTTTCAACAGTAGTCCAGAACGCCCAACAGTGCTGACAGCTTATGCTATGTCGAGAAAAACAGAACAGTGTATTGTTTTACTTCAAAGCCTTTTCTAAGGAATTCAATAAATCATAATAATTGATGAATGGTTTAGTGCATGGACAAAAACCAAACTGAAATGCTGGAATGATATTATTTCCATAGTTCACAGCTTCATAAAATATTTTGTGTTTACTTTCCACTCTATAAATTTAATTTCTATTTTCTGTACCACAGGAGCTATTGCATTGGACCCAAAAATCTGATATTCACACTAACATATACGGCATGTTTTGAGCTCCTCTGACTAAAAAAGTAGTTCTAGAAAACAATTGCATATGGGCATCAGCATTTTCTTTAATGCTTGTTTATGGTGGGTAGTTTCTCTACCACATAGTTGCTCCAACAAAAAAAAAAAAAAAATTGGGGTTGAAATTTCATAGAAAATATGTTTTGAATTATTAAAAAAAAAAAATGGCATGTTATTTATGGATGCTCTTTAGCAGTCTCAGCATCCCATTCTAAATTGGGCATGAAAGACTGCTTAATTTTGCTCAGAGGCCTCTAACAGGCTTGAGGTTCTTTTACATGCCATAAATCTACAACACGAGGCCAACGACTTTACTTCTCTTCCAAAGGAAGACATGCTAAGGATTTTTTCGGGTGTAAAAATCCATTGTCCTCCACTGGGTTTGAACCCATGACCTTGGGTATATGAAATCAACATGGTAACCATTACATCACGGAGGGCGACATTGAATTATTCAGAATTTAGAAAAAGAGAAAAAAAGATTTTAAAAAAAGTTGTATGTGTGCATGTGCACACACAGAATTAGATGTCTGGGAAAGATCTATATTATGAAGAAAAAGAGCTATATCATGAATTTTGATTTTACTATCATACAGCAACTTTTGGAAATTCATAGATTTGGCAACAGATGCCTCCACAAGTGATACACCACCTACCTCATCGTTGATGCCAACAAAGCAAGATTTAGTTGGAATGAAGGGTTGAAAATGGGAAAAAGTGTTCCTGAAACCAGTCCCAATAAGTAATTACTAAGTGATTTTGTGTTACAAAACTGTCTCAAATTCTTTTGTTTTTAAATTTTTTTGTATTAAAAACATGTTGGATATCTTCTTGGGATATGTTGTTATTTCTTCCTATATATTATTTTGTAGTTTGTGTAATGTTCGGAGATTAGGTTTATAACTCTCTTTCAAACTGACCCTTCAAATAAAAATGTTTATCTTTGATAAAGATACATTCTAACTGCTCTCTGATATCATCAATCTTTTGTGCTGTTAAAACGTTGATGTTTTCAATTTTTTTATTCCAGTCTAACACTGATCCTGAGCTTTTAAATTTCTTGGCTATTTTATGAACTGTACTTCTGTTAGGGAGATCAATACCAGGAAAGCATTTCCAAAAGCTCTGTGGCACAGAGACAGGGGTTTATGTTTTATAAATGTGCAACAAATGAAAACTCTGTTTGTTCTGTAGTATATTGGATCGTGAATGCACTAACACATAACTGAAAACCAGAACGTTCTCTACTGCCTTTGTTTATCATACATGTGGCATGAATCAAAAGGTCAAGCCATATGTGATGCAATAGCAGGAACTGCAATCTCAACAGGTGGGTGCCCAAAACCCAAGTGCTGTTAACACATTGAAGCCCATGCCCGAGTATAGCTCGAGCCATGCGAAATGTTCATGAGACCCATGCCCGAGTATAGCTTGGGCAAGTATTTCTAACGCTTTCAATGCAATTCCATGACCTTAACTCAGTCTTGGGCTATGTAGCAAAGAACATACCTCAGTTATCGTTTAGTTCTCTGATTTGTGCTGCCATCTGTCCTTGCTTTAGTCAACTATTAGGAAATTTAGGAGAGTTAGTAATATTGGTTGCTCGTGGGTAGTCCCGCCATTTTCCTTGAAGGTGGTGATCTATTTGTTATGTGTTGTGTTCTTAAATGTTAAAATGCTGCATTTTCGACTTCTGTGAACTGAAGCTGAAATTCAGTATACAAATGAAGCTCTGGAAAATTCCGATTCTGAGGTGGAGTTTTTCAAACTTTCAATAAATGGAATGTACTCATGTTTGATAGTTGTTGTAAATTTAAAATAAAATATTAGTACAGAAGTTATGACTATTTTCTTACTTGTTGAGAAATCCTTGAATACCATACTTTTAGATTGTCCCAATACTTTTCGGCAGATTTAATTGATTTACTGTAAATAATAACACAAAGTAGGTGTAAAAACCCTGGATTTCTTGGCCCTTCAACTAAAGAAACGCCTGGGCTTCAATGTGTTAAGAGCATGGCTGCTTAATATAATGGCACCAAATGTGAATTTGTAATTGGTATGCCCACATTAAGTTTTTCTAAACTAATATTGTCCATGGAATAACTATAGGTAAATAAAGAAAACTTTTATATTTCCGTGATGTTACTCACACTTGCATTCAAGAGCAGCTGGTAGAAAGGTCTGACTGCATAGTCCAGTGGCTTTCGCAGAACAAGTACTCCATAGTACGATCTTACACTAGAGTTCACAGTCACCACTTCAAACTTGCTGCATGCATCTGGAAACTGAGTTTAATATTTCTTATTAGTGTTGAATACTTTCTTCCAAACTTTACACTTATATTTGTCTATAATATAAGTATTTATTTGCCTATAGACATACATTCTGTAGTTTCAAGCATCGACATAAACTAATAAAATAATTTTACAAAAATTAATCACACAAGATAACATTAAAATTCATCAATTCTATATATACATTTCTCGATTAAATACTTCTTTAGTTCATTCTTAAATATATTTCCTTTTTAAAATGTTTAAACAATTTGGTAATTTATAATAAAATATAATAATACCTTTCAATAATGGATCTTTTTCAATTGACTTACTACTTATTGAGTTTATGTGAAAGTCATCAAATCCTCTAGTATTATAATCATAAAATATACTATTTCTATTTACACTAATTACATTGAATTCATTTTTTTGTACCAGTAATATCAATTTATATATATATATATACAATGAAATTACAGTTAAAACCCTTTCTTTTATAAACGTCGGTCTACATGATGCTCTATGTCCTATTTTATACACTGTCCTTACATATATCTTCTGTAATTTTAAGATTCTATTCATATTTGTGATGCCACTGCAGCCCTAAATCTCTATACCATAGCTAAGATGGCTATGTATTAATGCATAGTAAACCATTTTTAGTATTTCCTTATTCATATAATTAGACAAATTTCTTAACAAATATATGCCACTACTGGAGAAATATAAAACACATTTAACACATTCAAGGATACCCAATTATGGAGTTAGGTGTCAAAATAAATAAATAAAATAATAAGTAAATAGAAAATATTTTGGTACACTGGGGTTGAACCTGCAACCCACCAGTATGGTAAAGTCTCACTTACCATGCCTTAGAACATGTGGCAATCTAGACACATGATAATTGCAGTATTATTTGATTGCTGTGTAGAATGATTTAAAAAAAAAAAAATTGTAAAACATATGTATCTGCATTCAATAGAAACTTCAGCATACGATCATGCTATCACACCGATTGCTTTACTTGGGCCCTCCCCATCCTTTTCCACAGTTTCTCTTGAATGCAGAGCATACATTTTGACTGGATTGATCCTGTAATCCTTGGTCTCATAGTTACTACTCCTACTATGCCTTAGACTGCATGGTGATAAATTCATATATTGAGGTTTGTATTATTTAATGGAGTTATCCTACCTTGTGCATTGGTAAAATGGGTTATTTAACAATTATGCACAAGGCACATAAACATATCACATCCATATTACTGAAGGTGTTAAATATGCAGTATTTTATACTTTGATAAAAACTGTTGGTTGTTGTTATAATTTCTGGCATTTTATATAATCCCTGTACTCTCCTGGTGACAAGAATACATTAATACAACTTGCAGCAGAAGGAATGTTACTAAATTGCATGAAAAGTTGGAATGCTATATCAAATTCATCCTGTATACTAGGGCAGATTGAAAAGTAATGCACAATATTTTTTATATACTAAGGCAGATTGAAAAGTAACACACAATATTTTTTTGTAAAATAGTTTAATATTTAAAATAAATCTGATATGTTACACTCACATGACTTTCTCTAGCTTCTCTACAAACAAACTTCTTACAAAAGATAATTCTTCTTTCAACACCATGCTAATCGAGATAAACAGCAGAATTTTATTACTTGGTTCCTTATAAGTAGAATGGAACTAGGAGAATTCACTAGGCTAGAGAGATAGTCAAATGTTTTAAAAGCTGTTGTTATGCGATTGTCATTGCAAATCGCTGCTTTGCTTGACCAGGAGTAGAACAAAAGAAAAACGGACACTTTTGTCTGAGAAAAGTATAAGTACTTCACAATTGAAACTAATAACGAGGAATATCTTGAAAATGATAAGCTCCACAAAAAACTGTAAGGGACATTACTTGTGTATTTTAATAAGAACTACATTTTTTGTATAGTGAGTTTTTGTCTATCTTTTACGGTTTACTAGTTATACCAATTTAAGCAAAATTCAACGACAATAAACAGGTCTTTAGAAGCTATTCCCAGAAAATTCAAGATATACATTTTATTTGTGATAGAAATGTTTCTAATATGTGGTATTTTAGTCAAAATCGTTAGAGCCATTTTTAAGAAAGACTAAATTTTCAAAAATTTTTCCATGTAAAGGGTAGTGTGTGTGTATGTATGTGTGTGTGTGTGTGTGTGTGTGTTTGTGTGTGTGTGTGTTGCATCCTTAGAAGATACCAAACTTAAATACCAAGTTTGGTATTTAACCATCTTTTCGTTTTACACGTGCACACACACACACACACACACACACACACACACACACACACACACACACACACACACACCACAGAACACACACATGGACCTGTTTCTGAAAATGCTATTTTTGGATTCAGGGGGTCCTAAAACATGTGTTTCTGGTGAAATCTCAACATCAAACTTTTGGATGGAATACAATACTTCTCCTCTATCTCTAAGTACTCTGTACATACGGGGCTAGAGAAAGTAAAAAGAGAAAGAAAGATACAAATAAACGTCACCTGTTACTTACTTTTCAACATTGTCACCAACTTTCTCAACATATTTGTCCCATCATGATACTAGTTCTAATATGCCCATATAGCTATCTGTGGACTGCTGATTTCACTTCTGCATTTGTTGCAAAGCGTTGGCCGGCCAGAAATTTCTTTATGGGAACAAACATGAAAGTCTGATGGTGCAAGGTCCGGACTATATGGTGGATGCTGGAGCACCTCCCACTCTTTCTGATGAACAGCAGCAGCAACATGGCTGACAATGTCAGCATTAATGTTGTGACATTTGTCATGAAGGGCATGATGCAACTTGACCAAAGTTTTAGTAGGCTGCAGCATTCACAGTGGTCGTGAGTTCAGCAAAATCCACCAATAAAACACCATGTATATCCCAGAATACTGTCACAGGCACTTTCCTAGCAGATTGAGTCACTTTGAATTTTTTCTTTACTGGGGAACCAGTATGTTTCCACTGCATACTTGCCTGCTTTGTTTCGGGCATGTAGTGGTATGCCCACGACTCATCACGAGTGACGATTCCTTTCAGAAAGTCATGCCCTTCTGCGGTGTATTGCGTTGAGTGATTTTTAGCTTGTCATCATTCACAAAATTTTAATGTATCATGAACAATATTGTACACTGCACCAGGGAAATGTTGATCTGTTGCAATAAGGTTTGCTGTTACACACTCTGATCATTCAAAATCACTGCTTCTGACATTCTGCGAGTTGCAACTGTTACTGATCTCCCAGAGCAGTGAATCACCAAGGTTCACACAGTCCTCTTGGAAGAATACATACCACCTGGAGACATTGGCATGGTCCATACATGCTGTGCACGTCCCTGTGAATTTCACTTAGTTTATGTCCTTTAGCCCACAAATATTGAACCGCATCGCTCTGTTCTTCACACGTGGACGAAAATATCATGCATGCTATCTTTGTTGTGTAGTTCACGCTTCTCTTGCTAGAGCTCCCCATGAAACAAAAAATACCCTCTGTAGAGAAAACTTCAAACTATATCTATGTGAAATTGTAACATTCCAGCTGCAATACCAAGGCAGAAAAAAATTTATTGCGCATTACTTTTTGATCCGACTTGTAAAATTAATAATGGGGATTCAGCAATTGGTAAACAGAGAATTAGCTGTGTTAATATGCTTATCTTAGTGAGCTTAACTCCTTGTATGCAGGACTTGCACTCTTGAAGATTTTACGAGTGCCTGGAGTCAGAAACTTGTTGAATAACTCACTAACATTGAATCAAAGAGTGAAGTACCTGGAAGGGGAATAGGCCCATAGCCAGGCATAAGAATGAGAGGAGGAAGATGATATGAAATGAAGGTTAATAGAGATATCACAAATGTTGTCTTTTATATAATGTAATTTAATTGTTATAGCCAAAGTTTGATACTATTATAATTGTTTACCAATTTACATGTACTATATTGTACTGCTACCAAAGTTCAATTAGTTAAGTTTATGACCACAGTTGTAATATATTTGTATTAAATTTTGTATATATATTGATCTTGTAAGAATATTGTGATTGCTGATGACCTTTGTTGTTATAAAGTGACCTTAAATAAATAAATAAAAAAAAAAAGCTAATGATACAGCAGTTGGGGAAACAAACGATGGAGAAACTGCAGAACCCAGAGAAAACCTACCCTTTCATTACCATAAATCCCAAAAGTGGTGCCATGGGGTCGAACCCAGGCTGTCTTGCTGAGAGGTAATCAGTCTAACCACTTGGCAATGGCACTGCATGTGTTAATATAACTAAATTTACTTTTACTTGGCATCAAATATATGCCTTACTTCTAAGATCACCCATATTTTGGGAATTCAAAAGAAATAAGCCTACCTGTGGTCTGTCGACACAAGAGACCTCTATGTTGTCACCAAGAGTATCAGGATCCTGTATGTGTATGCCTCGGAAAACTACCATTCCAACAGGTGTGTCTTCAGCAACTTGTATTTCATATGGCACCTGCAAATGTAATAGATCATAGCCAAATATTAGGCAAATAACTCCACATTACATTTGTTTTAAGTTTAAACCAATTCCAATGCACATAAAATTGTTTAATCTTATGTATAAATTTCCTTTATAAGCATTACTGTTTGTCATTGTGCATGCAAAATCCAAGGGAAAGTGATTTTATATCAAGAATTTTCCCCTACTAAAATATAGATGACTAAAAATAAAGCAGTAAACTTTATGAATATAAATTGAAATATCACCAATAATTAATCAATTGGAAGTATTGAATATGTGTTCCATTGTGGCTTAAAAATGAAAGCGCCTAGTTTGGATTGACTGCAGTTAAAGAAACTATAAATTGGGGTTGCCATGCATACGTACAAGAATTCTCATATGCATACAAGAACTCAGCTTTCTGTATAATGTATGAGCAAATCCTCCGCTCGTATGCAAATGTATGATAATTTCAATATTTCATATCTTTTCATCAATATTTAAAAATAAAATTTTAACAATTTCCAGTATTTTGTTTGTCTTTTAACACTGATTGCTAGACTTTATTGATGGATTGGTCTCTTATCAAATGCATAATTGCAGTCAACTATCATCTTGCAAACCTCAACTGCTTTAATTTGACATATTTTAACATCTACTTTTCTTTTAAAATGGCAGTGTAAAATGCTCCCCCCCCCCACCAACTTTTAACAATTTTGCACCCTGCTTTATCCCCATTTTTCTTGCTAATTTTTCAACTGTATTTTTCTGCATTGAACTAATCAACCTTTATTGAGTAAAACCTCAAGCTAGAAACTAAAATATTATCAATGAAACAAAGGAAGAAGGGAGAATACTAGCCCGCCTGGGTAGCGTGTCTGCCTCACATTCAAAAGGCCATGAGTTTAAATCTCGCTTAGGGTGAGTTACCCAGATAAGGTTTTTTTTGGGGGTTTTCCCTTATCCTTAGAAGACGAATGTCGAGTAACTTTAAGTTCCATTTCACCATTTTTCATTCACCGTAGGATATGACCAACCAGGTTAAAGGGCATTAAACTGCAAAAAGAAAAGAATACTACTTAGAAATTAGCATAAAATATTTGTCAATATTATACAAGGAACTTAAGATTAAACAATCACATTTAAAGCCTGTTTAAATGTTGATAAGCTTATATTCATGGCTGCTTAGGGTAATTGATTAATCAATGTAATTTCCAAACTATGTAACCAACGTTCATTTTACTCAAATGTACACTTTCGAATATTGATTCAGAGTAGGATGTGTACTAGTAGTGAAATAATGAGCATCACTTTTAATTTTTACTTTCTCTACACATACTGTGTATAGCATATAGAGATAATTAAAATTATAGAAGATTTTTTTCATTTAAAGGGTAGTTGGGATGAGGGGATTTTCTAGAAAATATTTGTTGCATCCTTGGAAGATACTGAAAACTAAAGTTTGGTATTTAACAGACTTTTCATTTTTGAGCTATGCTGTTCACACACACACGCACGCACGCACGCACGCACGCACGCACGCACGCACACACACACACACACATGGGCATTTTTCTAAAAATTCATTTTTTTTGGATTCAGGGTGTCTCAAAACATATATTTTCGGTGAAATCTTGGTATCAAATTTTTTGATACAATACAATACCTTCTCTATACACTATGTACCTACAAAGTATGTGTAGAGAAAGTAAAAGGGTTGTGAGCACCTTCCCGTCAGCTCTGGAAATGTTCTGCTCCATATGAGAGAGCTATATTAAAGTACAGCCAAAGCGAAGAAAGCGCTGTGACAGTCTTCAGAGAGTGCAGTTGTGTTAGAGGGGCAATCAAAGCAGTCGACAGCTAAGTGTACGAGTGTCAAACCCACGAGAAATAAAATTGCTATACAGTAATTGGAGCAGACGGTTTTGGTGCAATATATACAAGGCATGTCCGCAAAATAATTACCAATTTGTACTACCACCACCACAACCTCTTCGAATCTTATAAATTTATCAATTAACTGATTAAGAACCTTTATTGGACTTATACTACGCTTATATCATAGTTCCACGCATGTTCACTCGGCTCTTTGGTTCATTGTCTGTCCACTAACAGCGTGATTGTGTTGTTTTTACAGTTGCTGGTGATCGTTCAAAATGTTTAAGATAATTTATGATCCCCATTTGTCTTCTGTAATACAATTTTAACGCAAGGAATATTAAGACAGCTGAAATTCATTGTCAACTTGTAGACATTTATGGTGAAAATGTAATTACAGATGGAATGGTGAGAAAGTGGTTAGGCAATGCAATGATGGACGATCCAATGTTCGTGACGTTACGGAGTGGGCGGTCTTCTGTTGTCATCGATAGTTTATTTGATCAAGCGAGTAAGGCAATTTGTAAAAAAGACGATTCAAAATAAGAATACTTTGTGACGCGTTTCCACAAAACACGATGATCAGCAGGGGCTGTGTTCACTAGCGACAGCTTTCTCTGAAGAGGGCATGCAAAAATTAATTCCCCGTTATAACAAATGCCTGAGTGTGGCAACTATATCGAAAAATCGTATATGTTACACTCACATGAATTTCTCTAGATGTTCCACAAACTTCATACATAAGATTCTTCTTCTTTCTGCTAATCGTGATACTCATTAGCACAATGTTCTTATTATTTAATTCCGTATAAGTAGGAAGAAAATAAGAATACACTAAACTAAACCAATAGTCAAATGTTTTAAAAGCTGTCGTTATGCGATTGTCATTACAAATCGCTTCTTTTCCTGGCCAGGTGTAGAACAAAAGAAACACGGACACTTCCGTCTGAGAAAAGTATAGATACTTCACAACTGAAACTAATAACACTGAATACCTCGAAAACGGTAAACTCCACGAGAAAAATGTATATGACATAACTTGTGTATTTTAACAAGACCTACATTTTTTTTTTTGTATAGTAAGTTTTTGTCTATCTCTTACGGTTTACTAGTTATGCCAAACTAAGCAAAATTCATCCAGAATAAACAGATCCTCAGAAGCTATTCCCAGAAAATTCAAGATATACATTTTATTTGTTAGGTAAATATCTTTAATATATGATATTTTAATCAAAATCGTTAGAGCCATTTTTAAGAAAATCAACATCTTCGAAAAAAAGTTCCATGTAAAGGGTAGTCTGGGGTGGGGGATTTTTCTGAAAATCTTCGTGTCAAATCCCTGGAAGATACTAAACTTAAATACCAAGTTTGGTATTTTAGCTACTTTTCGTTTTTGAGTTATCGTGTTCACAGACACACGGACACACACGGACCTTTTTCTGAAAATGCTTTTTTTGGATACAGGGGGCTCTAAAACATGTATTTCCGGTGAAATCTCAGTATCGAATTTTTGGGTGGAATACAATACTTCTCTATCCCTATGTACATTGTACATATGGGGCTAGAGAAAGTAAAAATAGATTAAGAAATGCTCTTACACGTACAAAAACTATGAGCATAAATATTTTTACCTTTTTACCAAATTGCAGTTGCACCTTCTAACTTGATTAAGGGCTGAAAATATTCGTAGGTTCCTGCATATATATTTATGGAGTGTGGGTACGGATACTCGATATTAAAACAAATTATTAAACTACGTAAACGTAAAATAAGAACTAAAGCTTTCCTGGCGACGTATTAATTCAAAATCTTCTCGGGCTTCTAACCAGGTAAAAACAGTTTACCCTGAAGACGAGGAAGATGCACTTCTTCGAAACGTTGGTATCAAGCCAAGTTTTTACCTGGTTAGAAGCCCGAGAAGATTTTGAATTAATACGTAAATGTAGTTTTCACATTATAACCTCTAGTTAATTTGCGCTGTGTCTCTCCTTCACTTCAAAACTATCAACATATGTGTGAAACAAGGATGTAAAACACAGGGTTTGGAAATGTAGCCGATGTTCGCTATATAGACGATTCCCATACGCTGTTCTCCCAGATTACGCGTGAGGCATTCGCAGCGGTAACAAGATGCTGCAGCCCTCTGTTCACATTCCGTGATGATTTACCTACAAAAGATTATGTCTTAAAAAATCTGATGTGTACCATTCACATGACTTTCTCCATATCCCTGCAACAAATAATTCTTAAAAAGCTTATACTTCTATTTACTTTATGCTAATCAGAAAAAAATAGCAGAAATAGTCTAATTACTCGCTTCCTTGTAAGTAGAAGCGAAATAAGGGACAACCGTAGGTTAAACTGATAGTCAAAAGCTGGTTGCTATGTCAATGAAGTTCCTTTGTCTATATGTATAGGAGTTGACAAGTTCCTGTATGAGAAAAGTATACGTTTTTCATAGCAGAAACCAAAAATAAGGAATGTCACAAAAACGAGGAACTCCACGAGAAAAATGTACATAACATAAATTCTGTGTTTTAATGTGCTCTACATTTTTTGTGTAGTAAGTTTTTGTCTATCTCTTACGGTTTAGCAGTTATTCAAAATTTAGTAAAATTCATCCAGAATAAACTACTCTTCAGAGGCTATTCCCAGAAAATTCAAGATATACATTTTATTTGTCAGGTAAATGTGTTTAATATACGAAATTTTAATCAAAATCGTTAGAGCCATTTTTGAGAAAATAAAATTTTTCGAAAAAAGTTCCATGTAAAGGGTAGTTGGGGGTGGGGAGATTTTTCTCAAAATCTTCGTGTCGCATCCCTGGAAGATACTAAACTTAAATACCAAGTTTGGTATTTTACCGACTTTTCGTTTTTGAGTTATCGTGTTCACAGACACACGGGCACACACACACACACACACACACACACACACACACACACACGGACATTTTTGTGAAAATGCTTTTTTTGGATATTGGGGACCCTAAAACATATATTTCCGGTGAAGTCTCGGTATCGAATTTTTGGGTGGAGTGCAATACTTTCTCTATACACTATTACATAGTGCGTATGGAGAAAGTAAAAAGAGTAGGCGGGTCGGTTTACGACTTTCCAAGTGCGCACATCTCCTAAACTCTGTAATTTAGGAATTTCATTGCTTTCCTCTACGTTTTTATACTTTTTGGGGTGAAAGATACAGCAACTTGGTCTTCTTTTTCTCCTTATAATATATTTTAGCTGCTGTTTTGTGACTTGCACTTTCTTTAAGGTCAACAATTTTTTTCTCTAGCGATGTCAGCTGCTGCTTGCCACTTGCACTGTAATATCTTATCCAGTTTTCCTTTCTCTACAAACTGTAGTGGTGGGAAAAGTTGTTCTTTTTGCGAAACAGTTTAATCTGTTTCTGTTGCAACCACGAAACAGTTTTGAAATAACAGTTTCCTGCAACAGAAATTCCCTAAACTGTTGCAGACATGTTGTGGACCACCAAATACTATAGAGATAAATACAGTCCATCGATGAAATCACAGTGCGCCAAATGCAACCACTCACCAGGCGCACTGAAGAGGAAATTATCAAATTACAGAAGCAGAGCATTGTTGCGCGTTAACGAGAGGGAATCAGTTTCGCATTTTGTAGATTATATGAGGCCGCGCGCGCTACAAGGTAAAACATTGTTATGCTAGAGGAACACAACAATAGCGCATAGTAACTGTTGCAGTAAGTGAAACAACAGCTGTTATTGTTGCAGTGAAGCGATACATGAAAGAACAACACAACGCACGCAATTTCCAGAAAAGTGTTTTATGAAACAGTTTCAAATAGTTATTGTGATAGCGAAACTGTTTCAAATTGTGTTATTTTTGTCGCATCACTAACAAACTGCATAAATAGAGAAGGTATTGATTGCATTTCACCCGAAAATTCGATGCCAGTATTTCACTGGAAATACACGTTTTAGGGTCCTCTACATTAAAGTCACTTTTAGAAAAAAGGTGTGTGTATGTGCGTCTGTGAATAACATATGTGTTCCATTCACATTACTTTCTCTACATCTTTGTAACAAATTATAGTTAAAAAGCTTATTCTTCTATTTACTTAATTCTAATCAAGATAAACGTTAGCAGAAATGACCTAATTACTTGCTAATAAGTAGAGGTAAAACACTAGGAGTATCTCAGAAATGGCCAACTTCGAAAAAAACGTATATGACATAAGTTGTTTGTTTTAACGAGATTTACATTTTTTGTGTAGTAAGTTTTTGTTTATCTCTTACGGTTTACCAGTTACGCAAAATTTTGCAAAATTTATTCAGAATTAAGAGGTTTATAGAGAATATTCCCCGAAAATTCAAGACATACATTTTATTTGCCATGTAAATATCTTTAATATAGGCTGTTTTAATCAAAATTGTCAGAGCCATTTTTGAAAAAAAATTCTATATAAAGGGTAGTTTGGGGTGGGGGATTATTTATTTTTTTTTTTCAAAATCTTCGTGTCAGTACTCTGGAAGATATTAAACTTAAATACCGAGTTTGGTATTTTACCGACTTTTTCGTTTTTGAGTTATCGTGTTATCAGACACACGGACACACACACACACACGAACACACACACACACGGACACACACGAACACACACACACACACGGAGCCTTGTGGTATTGAATTTTTGGGTGGAATGTAATATCTTTTCTATACGCTATGTATATAGTACACGTAGAAAAAGTAAAAAACGAAAAGTCAAAATAATAAAGTTGAGTATTCCAAGGATTCGACACGAAGATTTTCAAGAACATTTTGGCATCCCAAATTATTCTTCACGTGGAAAAATGTCGAAAATTTCGACTTTCTCAAAACTGGTTCAAACGATTTTAATTAAAATATCGTGTATTAAAGATATTTACATGACAAATAAAATGTATATCTAAAATTTTTTATAAAAAGTTTAAAATTTATACCCTCTACCACATCAAAAAATTAGGAATAATTATTTTGTTACACTCTGTATAAAAGGTATATGTAAATAATATTAACGGCTTTCGCTAATATAAAGAGGTTTGTAATGGGAACTACAACGAGCAGTTATTCTGCACAAAGCTTTCTTCTGCTGTATTAGTATCTGATTTACCTTGTTAAGGTTAGTTCACAATACACCGGGAGTGGAAATGGGAATGCTTATCGATAGCAACATGGAAAGCAAATTAGCATTTGGGATGTCATTTGTTTGCGACTGACCAATGAGAATGACATATTTTTCATCTGTTAGCAATTCAACCAACGTAATGCAGATTATCCAATTTGGAAGTGTGATGTAATAAACATATTCTAAACTCTACACCACTACAACTTGTTTTTTTGTTGGTGAATGTGTGATTGTAATACGCTTCTAATAAATAATAATAATAATAATAATAATAATAATGGTAATAATAATAATAATAATAATAATAATGGTAATAATAATGGTAATAATAATAATGGTAATAATAATAATGGTAATAATAATAATAATAATAATAATAATAATAATAATAATAGAGAAAATAAGTCCAAAATAAAACACGTGATTTTAGGTGTCCTTCTAATAACCAGCAATAGATTTGCAGTTTTTTAACTTTCTCTACTTCGAAAATAGTACATAGGCAGAGAAAATATTTCATTTCGCCCAAAATTGTTTGGACTCTCCTGAACACAAAAAATTCATTTTACTTTCTCTAGCACGTATGTACCATGTAGATACATAGTAGATAGAGAAGATACTGTATTCCAACCAGAAATTGGATACCGAGATTTCACCGGAAATTCACTCTTGAATAAAAAGAAAATTTTAGAAAAAGGTCCATGACTCTGTGCGTATGTGTGTGTGTGCGCGCGCGCGCACGCGCGTGTGTCTGTGGACAGCATAACTCAACCCCTCCCCCCAAAATTCGGTAAATATCAAACGAGGTATTTAAGTTTAGTATCTTACATGGATGCGACACGAAGATTTCCAAGAAAGTCCCCCCCCCCACACCCAACTACGCTTTACATGAAAACATTTTCGAAAATTTTGATTTTTTTTTTAAGAATGGCTCTAACAATTTTTATTAAAATATCGTATATTAAAGATATTTACCTGACAAATGAAATGTATATTTTGAATTTTCTGGGAATAGCCTCTGAAAACTACTTTATTCTGGATGAATCTCACGGAATTTTGCATAACTGGTAAACCGTTAGAGATAGATAAAAACTTACTTAACAGAAAATGTAGAGCTCATCAAAACACACAATTTATGTTATATACATTTTTTTCGTGGGGTGGCTCATTTTTGAGATATTCCTTGTTATTGGTTTCAGCTTTGAAAATCTTTTATTTTTCTCATATAGGAATTTGTCAACTCCTGTCCATACAAACAAAGGAATTTCAGTCACATAGCAACCAGCTTTTTACTAATATTTTAGCCAATGCTATTCCCTTATATCCCTTCTACTTGCATGGAGGCAAGTAGTAAGAGTATTTCTGCTTATATTTATCTCGATTAAAATGAAGTACAAAGTAACATAAGCTTTTTAACAATAATTTGTTGCAGAGATGTAGAGAAAGTCATGTGAATGGAACGCATCAGCTTTTTTTTTATGTAGTGCATTACTTAGAACATGTATTCAGAGACCTGAAGTGTTACAAAAACACAATTTTAGAAAATGAATACGTATAAACAAAGTTTCTTGTATAGTATGTTTTGCACTTTAGTTTTAATTTAAAACTTCAACTAAATATTTTATTTTATCCATATTTTGTTACTAAATGTATGAATTAAACCATAAATTAATTAAAATAGAATAATTTTCATCAGAAGAATAAACATTTTAATAGGAAATAGGTACCTTCAACAGCGAGGTTCGGAAGGACCCCGCATGTTAAAAAGGCGTATGCATTGTAGGGTTAAGTTAACACTTTATAACCCTAATGAGAAATCAGGATATAACCTTGTAGCTAAGGCGACCTCAAATAAATTAATTAAAAAATGACTAACGTACTCCCCAACACTCACCCGCCATCCTGCAAACCCCACAATCCCGTCAGAACGTGGTTAAGTTCTCTCCGAGAACAGGGACACGTCTAAGACACCTCGGGTTGCCCTCAGCCAGTCAACTGCTCTGGTAACGTATTATACCAGGGATGGAACAGACAATATTCGAATAAAAAAACCCCGAAGAGTTCCATTCACATGAGTTTCTCTACATCTCTACAACAAATTATTGTTAAAACGCTTATGCTTCTTTTTACTTCATGCTAATCGAGAAAAAATTAGCAGAAATAGTCTTATTACTTGCTTCCTTGCAAGTGGAAGGAAATAAGGGAGTATCATAGGTTAAAGTGATAGTCAAAAGCTGGTTGCTATGTGACTGAAGTCCCTTTGTTTGTATGGACACGAGTTGACAAATTCCTGTATGAGAAAAGTATGTTTTTTTTAAAGCTGAAACCAATAACAAGGAACATCTAAAAAACGATCCACTCCTGGAAAAAAATGTTTATAACATAAAGTGATCTATATTTCTGTTAGGTCAGTTTTTGCTAATCTCTTACGGTTTGCCAGTTAAGCAAAATTCCGTGGACGGCTATTCCCAGAAAACTCAATATATACATTTTGTTTGTCATGTAAATATCTTTAATATAAGAGATTTTAATCAAAATCGTCATGGACCCCGAGATCATTTGAGCACCATTTCACCAACTTCATTCATCGTCCGATATGACCAATCAGGCTAAAGAACGTTAAAACTACAAAAGAAAAAGAAAAAAAAATCGTCAGAGCCATTTTTGAGAAAATAAAAATTTTCGAAAGTTTTCCACCTTAAGGGTAGTTGGGGGTGGGGTGATTCGTGTCGTATACTTGGAAGATACCAAACTTAAATCCAAGTGTTTTCGTTTTTTGAGCTATGCTGTTTACACACACACGCACGCACGCGCACACACACACACACACATACATACACGCACGCATGCGCGCGCAGACGGTCATTTTTCTAAAAATGCCGTTTTTGGATACAGGGGGAGCCAAAACATATATTGCCGGTAAAATCTCGGTATCGAATTTTTAGGTGCAATACAATACCTTTTCTATACATTATGTAGATGCATAGTACGTGCAGAGAAAGTAAAAAGGAGTATGCATTAAGTTAACACTGTGAATGTATTCTACTTTATAAGCTTAATGAGAAGTCGCGATATAGCCTTGTAGCTAAGGCGACGTCAAATAAATAAATTAAAAAAAGAGACATTCATATTTCACACCTATGTACATTGGGATAGAGAAGTATTGCATTCCACCCAAAAATTCCATGTCGAGATTTCACCGGAAATACATGTTTTAGGACCCCCTGAATCCAAAAAAAGCATTTCCAGAAAAAGGTCCGTGTGTGTGTGTGTGTGTCCGTGTGTCTGTGAACACGATAACTCAAAAACGAAAAGTAGCTAAAATACCAAACTTGGTATTTAAGTTAAGTATCTTCCAGGGATGCGACACGAAGATTTTGAGAAAAATGCCCCCACCCCAAACTACCCTTTACATGGAACTTTTTTCGATAATTTTTATTTTCTTAAAAATGGCTCTAACGATTTTTATTAAAATATCGTACATCAAAGATATTTACCTGAAAAAATATTTATGTATATCTTGAATTTTCTGGGAATAGCTTCTAAAGACCTGTTTATTCTGGATGAATTTTGCCTAATTTGGCATAACTAATAAACCGTAAGAGATAGACAAAAACTTACTATACAAAAAATGTAGGCCTTGTTAAAATACACAATTTACGCCATATACATTTTTTTTCATGGAACTTACCGTTTTCGAGGTATTCATTGTTATTAATTTCAGTTGTGAAGTACTTAAAACTTTTCCCAGACGGAAGTGTCCGTTTTTCTTTTGTTCTACTCCTCGATTAACAAGGTGCAGAAAGAAGAATAATCTTATGTAAGAAGTTTGTAGAACGGCTAGAGAAAGTCATGTGAGAGTAACACATCAGATTTTTCCTTTTACATGCGGCTGTAAAGGTTTTAGCACGTGCTAGGTTAAATTGTCTGCCTATTTTGCATTCTAAGTGCTTTTTGCCTGTCTATTTTGAATTTTTTAAACGTCTACTCTGTAATCACGACTTTCAATTGTTATCAAATTTAAAGCGACAAGACCAAGTGCTGATATCAAGACTTCGCATTGGACACACAAACTCACCCAAACCGCCATTTTCCTGAAGCAGCCACCGCCTGAATGCCAACACTGCCAAAAGACCTTAACCATCAAGCACATCTTCACAGAATGCCCAGTTTATGAGGAAAAAAGGAGAGAGTACAATATGGACACTCACCTTTCAACAATATTTAATGACAAAAAAAAAAAAAAAAACAAACAAAAAATAAACATTCAGCGTGTCTTAAAATTTCTTCATTCAACATCACTCTAGAACTCTAACTGTAACTGTAAAATCCATACAGACTTTCCTTTGTTAAACGCTGCTCATGTATTGTATCTTAACGATTTTATTCTAACTCATTGTAGTGACTATTTATGTGATGTGTTCTAATGACTTGCATTGTATTGTAATTAACTGTTGTACAGTCCTGTTTTTTACGTCGCAAAATACCATTTGCAGTTAAGCGACAATAAATAAACAAATAAAAAATTCTGATGTGTACCATTCACATGACTTTCTCTATATCCCTGCAACAAAGTATTCTTAAAAAGCTTATACTTCTATTAACTTCATGCCAATCAGTAAAACATTAGCAGAAATAGCCATATTACTTGATTCCTTGTAAGTAGATACGAAATAAGGGAGTACCATAGGTTAAAGTGATAATCAAAAGCTGGTTGCTATGTCACTGAAGTTCCTTTGTTTGTTTGGACAGCAGTTGACAAATTCGTGTATGAGAAATGTATACGTTTTTCATAGCAGAAACCAAAAATAAGGAATGTCACAAAAACGACGAATTCCACGAAAAAATGTATGTAACATAAATTGTGTGTTTTAACGTGCTCTACATTTTTTGTGTAGTAAGTTTTTGTCCATCTCTTACGGTATAGCAGTTATTCAAAATTTAGTAAAATTCATCCAGAATAAACTACTCTTCAGAGGCTATTCCCAGAAAATTCAAGATATACATTTTATTTGTCAGGTAAATGTGTTTAATATACGACATTTTAATCAAAATCGTTAGAGCCATTTTTGAGAAAATAAAAATTTTAGAAAAAAGTTCCATGTAAAGGGTAGTTGGGGGTGGGGGGATTTTTCTCAAAAGCTTCGTGTCGCATCCCTGGAAGATACAAAACTTAAATACCAAGTTTGGTATTTTACCGACTTTTCGTTTTTGAGTTATCGTGTTCACAGGCACACGGACACACACACACGGACGGACCTTTTTCCGAAAATGTTTTTTTTTTAGATAAAGGGGACCCTAAAACATATTTCCGGTGAAACCTCGGTATCCAATTTTTTGGTGGAATGCAATACATTCTCTATACACTATATACATAGTGCCTATAGAGAAAGTAAAAATCTGATGTGCACCATTCACATGACTTTCTCCAGATCCCTGCAACAAATAATTCTTAAAAAGCTTATACTTCTATTTACTTTATGCTACTCAGGAAAAATTAGCAGAAATAGTCTTATTGCTCGTTTCCTTGTAAGTAGAAGCGAAATAAGGGACAACCGTAAGTTAAAGTGATAGTCAAAAGCTGGTTGCTATGTCAATGAAGTTCCTTTGTTTATATGGATAGGAGTTGACAAGTTCCTGTATGAGAAAAGTATACGTTTTTCATAGCAGAAACCAAAAATAAGGAATGTCACAAAATCACAAAAACGACGAACTCCACGAGAAAAATGTGTATAATATAAATTGTGTGTTTTAAAGTGCTCTACATTTTTTGTTTAGTAAGTTTTTGTCCACCTCTTACGGTTTAGCAGTTATTCAAAATTTAGTAAAATTCATCCAGAATAAACTACTCTTCAGAGGCTATTCCCAGAAAATTCAAGATATACATTTCATTTGTCAGGTAAATATGTTTAATATTCGAAATTTTAATCAAAATCGTTAGAGCCATTTTTGAGAAAATCAAAATTTTCGAAAAAAGTTCCATATAAACGGTAGTTGGGGGTGGGGGATTTTTCTTAAAATCTTCGTGTCGCATCCCTGGAAGATACTAAACTTAAATACCAAGTTTGGTATTTTACCGACTTTTCGTTTTTGAGTTATCGTGTTCACAGACACACGGACACACACACACACGGACCTTTTTGTGAAAATGCTTTTTTTGGATATTGGGGACCCTAAAACATATTGCCGGTGAAATCTCGGTATCGAATTTTTGGTGGAGTGCAATACTTTCTCTATACACTATGTGCATAGTGCGTATGGAGAAAGTAAAAAGAGAAAGAAAGCGCAATACTAGAGTGTGTTTTGTTTCTGCGCTATGAAGTAGAGAATTACTTACCCCTTTGAAGACCGGAGCATTGTCGTTTTCATCTAGTATAATAACCGTGACTGGAATCTCTACAAGGTTATTATTCAGCCCATCATCCACTTCGTCTTCCAGTGTCACCAGGAACTTCAGGGTATCATTGATCTGAAAATAAGAAAGCAAATAAATGAAGCTGCTAGTGGTTAAACCATTTCTGTTGTTGCCTTCATCATGTTAGGAATGAAACCACAGATATAGAGAGAGATTATAATTGAAACTAAGCTTTTTAACAATAATTTGTTGCATTGATATAGAGAAAGTCATGTGAATGGAACACATCAGATTTTTTCATCCAGGAATTTGTCAACTCCTGTCCATACAAACAAAGGAACTTCAGTCACATAGTAACCAGCTTTTGACTATCACTTTAAGCTATGGTACTCCCTTATTTCGCTTCTACTAACAAGGAAGCAAGCAATAAGACGATTTCTGTTAATTTTGTCTTTATTAGAATAAGATAAATAGAAACAAGCATAAGCTTTCTAACAATAATTTATAGCAGAGATGTAGAGAAAGACATATGAATGGAACAAATACGATTTTTTACTTCAGAAACCTGGAAAACAATAAATTTGTCAGATGTTGCGTATGGTGTATATGGTAATGTGTACTGCCATAAGATGGTGGCATTTGCTTCAGCAAAACGGTAGCATTTCTGCCCTGTGAGTGAAAGGATGAAATCTGTGTCTCCAGGAACCACGTCTGGAATAAAAAGGTATTAGAAATTTGCTAAACATTCAGGCTTTAGGTGCGATGCTCTGGGTACTTTATGACGTCATAAAACGGAGCATCAAAGATCTATGACGTCCGAACTTGTGCACCAGTCTTACTACTTGTTTGGGCTTGATTCTCAGCTCAAGTATAAAAATCCGACGTGATCCATTCAAACGACGAATTCCAAGAAAAAATGTATATAACATAAATTGTGTGTTTTAATGTACTCTAAAATTTTTGTGTGGTAAGTTTTTGTCCATCTCTTACGGTTTAACAGTTATGCAAAATTCCGTAAAATTCATGCCGAATAAGCAGATTATTCCCAGAAATTCAAGATAAATATATTATTTGTCAGGTAAATATCTTTAATATACGACAGTTTAATCAAAATCGTTAGAGCCAGTTTTGAGAAAATCAAAATCCATGTAAAGGGTAATTAGGGGTGGGGGGATTTTTCTGAAAATCTTCGTGTCGCATCCCTGGAACATACTAAACTTAAATACCAATATTTTAACGCAATCTGGTTGCTATGTGACTGAAGTTCCTTTGTTTGTATGGATAGGAGTTGACCAATTCCTGTGTGAGAAAAGTAAAGTCTTTTTTAAAGCTGAAACCAAAAACAAGGAATAAAAAAAAAATGATCAACTCCACGAAAAAAAACGTATATAACATAAATTGTGTGTTTTTAACGTGTTCTGCATTTTTTGTGTGGTAACTTTTTCTGTGTCTCTTACGGTTTAGCAGTTATGCAAAATTCCATAAAATTTATCCAGAATAAAAAGGTCTTCAGAGGCTATTTCCAGAAAATTCAAGATATACATGATATTTTTAGTTAAATATCTTTAATATATGATATTTTAATCAAAATCGTTAGAGCCATTTTTGAGAAAATAAAACATTTTGAAAAAAGTTCCATGTATTGGGATTTTTCTCAAAATCTTAAGATACTAAACTTAAATACCAAGTTTGGTATTTTACCGACTTTTCGTTTTCGAGTTATCGTATTTACAGGCACACGGACAAACATACACACATACACACACGAACCTTTTTCTGAAAATGCTGTTTTTTTATACATGGGACGTTAAAATATATATTTCCGGTGAAATCTCGGTATAGAATTTTTGGGTGGAGTCACTATATGAAACAAACGAGGTTCGGTTCGCTTTGCATGGTCCAGTTTGAGAATAGAAATTTAAAGTTGAAACCAATAATAAGGAATATCTCAAAAACAGCCATTCCTATAAGAAAAACGTATATTACATAAATTATGTATTTAACGAGATCTACATCTTTTGTGTAGTAAGGTTTTGCCTATTTTTAATTTACGGTATTTAAAAAAATCATTAGAGCCACTTTTGAGAAAAACATTTTCAAAAAAGTTTCCATGTGGTGGGGGGGATGGGATTTACTTGAAAATATTCTTGTCGTATCTTTGGAAGATACTAAACATAAATACCACGTTTGGTATTTAACGGTCTTTTCGTTTATGAGATATGCTGTCCACACACACAAACACATACATACATGAACCTTTTTCTACAAATGCTATTGTCGGATTCAGGGGACCTCAAAACATGTTTTCGGTGAAACCATAATATCGAAATTTTGGGTGGAATACAATATCTTCTCTATGTACTTGTGTATACATAGTATATACATACGTGCTAAAGAAAGTACAAATGAGTCAGTTGAGGAATTTAATGTGAGCTGGCATGTTACCACGGTAGCTCAGTTCCTTAGAGCAATCAGAAGCAAACCGTAGGATCCGTAGTTCTGTTCCCGGAAATGGAATTGCATTTTTCAGTCTGATTCTTCTTTTTGAAACTTGCCCTACATTTAGAATGTGTGAAACAATAGACAATTACCTATAGTTAATATTCCTTATTCTGAGGCATTACGTATTTGACAAGATCAGTTTGAGATTGCCCCCGGAGGTCCCAGGTTATATTCCCGGATGGGGCGGGGATTTTTTTTTTTTTTACCAGAATCATTCCATGTCTGGAAGTATGCAGGTCAGAATTAATGTGGGTGTGTTTGAAAACAGAAATGATTAAGGATACCCATCTGTGAAAAACCTAAATGATTACTTCAATATTGCTTGGATTGATTTGAAACTTTAACACAACAATTGCAGTATTAAGAATAGTTTACATGCTAATTTTCAGACTTTTGTTCAAATAGTTTCTGTGATAGTAACATTTTATTGTCATTTAATTAAATCACTCCACACGATGCAATTTCAGTTACAGAAATATAATACTTTGCAGTTAAACTAATAAATACAGAATTAGTAAATTGGTGAGATGCAAGTTTTATCTGACTATTGGTTTAGGAGAAAATATTTAATTGTCATTTTATTAATTTTTTATTTTTGCTAAGCTAATATAACGTTTATTATTTAATTACACAAGCACTGGTGATATTAGAAACAAATCATCTCATCAGTTTTTCTTTTGTACTATTTTTATCCACGTATAAACATTTTCAAGCTTCTGTTTCCAAAACTGCATCGTGTGGAACAATTTGAAGTATTGAAAGCGCTAAAAAATAAATACGAGAAAATAGGTTTTAAGGTTTAACATACAATTTAACACTTTTTCTTTGTAAGTCTTAGAATTTCATATTCTGCTGTAGCAATTTTGAAACCATGAGTATCTGTCAACGCTAACGGAGTGTTTACGCAAATTCCGAGTAATATATACTACGTTTCACCAAAGTGAAAAGGTTAAAGCACCACACAGTCATCCATTTAAATCGTCACGTGACACGGTTTAAAGCGCCACATGGTAATAAAAACAACAGGAAATTGAACTAGAAGCATTACATCATTTAGTTAGGCAAAAAAAAAAAAAAAATCCAATTTTTGCACCTTTTGATCAATTTTCATATATGGGTATCCTTAAGAGTAAAACAACAACAACAAAGTTAAAGAATCTACAGTCAACAAGTTGTTTTCACAAGTAACAATGGCTTGGGACAGACTCGAAGTTATTGCAGCGTGGTATATAATTGTGATGTGTTGACAATGCAGTGGTACTCATAGAAACGTGGGAGACTAACAGTGGACGCTGGCTGGGTGGTAAACATAAATTACGTGAACTAAAAATCTTAATATTTACACACACTCAATTGCTGTTGTGCATCAATTCATTAGCATCATTATCAGTTTCATTTTCTCCCAAGACCACAATACACAGCAACATACATTCGTATCATCTTAAATGTGAATCAAGTTCATCGACAGCTTTCAGGACTGGAGACATCTCAACGTTCAATGTTTCCAAATATGTGTTATTATTGTCATAGACATATCTACAAAGTTCTTCTGTGTGAATTGCAAATCTTCATGCAAGAGATTTTACAATCTTGATTGAAGAGCATGCACTATGATCAAAGTCATTACAAATGCGTTCTAATGTTCACCAGATCTGTCGTAGAATTTTTGAGCCCGGCGCCCAATTACATCTGGGAGAGCAGAAGCTTCTTATAGTAGCCTCACTGAGATACCTAGACATACGGAATATATTAACGGAGTCCAATGCACTTCTTCCTGCTTTTATAGCGAGACAATGACGTCACAGAGCTTCCTGGAAGCTTCTAGAAGGTAGTAGAAACCGAAACTTGGAGAACAATTGAGGGTGACGTTCCCAAAGGTTCCTGTTACGTCCTCTTCCGGGTTGTTTACGCGTCCCACTCACATTTCAACTCTCTCCGAACCTGAGGGCGGGCACGCACCCGGATGGCATTGTCACAATATATTGCATGATCAAAATGTCTCACGTGCCTCAAAATTTGAGGAAATTACGTGCCCTTTTTTTTCCAATTGGAATTTTGAACCACACACAAAACTTTACATGGTGTAATTTCAATAACTTCAATTAGTGAACTATATGTTTTTAAAATGTACACACTTTATTTAAAAAATTAATAACTTTTTTACAAAAATATTTTTTTGAAAAGGTAGTGTTGTTAGGAAAAATAATTAATAGTCGTGAGAAAAACACGGTATTGCACGAGTTTACATAGCTATAGAGCCGGAAGCCAGAGGAGACAGGTAAATGTTTGATGTGTTACACTCACATGACTTTCTCTAGCTACTCTACAAACTTCTTACGAAAGATAATTCTTCTTTCAACACCACGCTAATCGAGATAAACATTAGCAGAATTGTATTACTTAGTTCCTTATAAGCAGAATGGAACTAGGGGAATGCACTAGGCTAAAATGATAGTCAAAATGTTTTAAAAGATGTCGTTATGCGATTGTCATTGCAAACCGCTACTTGCTTGGCCAGGAGTAGAACAAAAGAAAAACGACACTTCTATCTAAGAAAAGTATAAATACTTTACAATTAAAACTAATTGAATACCTCGAAAACGGTAAGCTCTACGAAAAAAATGTATATGACATAACTTGTGTATTTAAACATGATCTACATATTTTGTATAGCAACTTTTTGTCTATCTCTTTCGGTTTACTAATTATGCCACATTAAGTAAAATTAATCCAGAATAAACAGGTCTATAGAAACTATTCCCAGAAAATTCAAGATATGCATTTTATTTGTGATAGAAGTGGCTTTAATATGTGGTATTTTAATCAAAATCGTTATTTCTTGAAAATCTTCGTGTCGCATCCTTGGAAGACACCAAACTTAAATAGCAAGTTTATTTAACCGTCTTTTCGTTTTTGAGCTATGCTGTCCACAGACACACTCACATACAGACAGACAGACAGACAGACAGATAGACATACACACACTGACCTGTTTCCGAAAATGCTTTTTTTAGATTCAGGGGGTCCTAAAACATGTATTTCCGGTGAAATCTCGAACATCGAAAATGTTGGTGCAATACAATACTTTTTGGTGCAATACATGGTACATACGGGGCTAGAGAAAATAAAAAAAAAATCCTTTTTCATTTCTGACCGATTGTAGTCTAAATTTCACTCCCCTTTAAAAGGGGGCTTTACAAATGAAAAAAGAAACAAAGGATCAGTTTGAATCCAAGTAATAAACGCTTTGAAATCATATCTGCACGTCATTAAGGGCATGCTTTGGATTTATAAAACATGCAGTGACGTCAGTAATTTGCCATGTTCACAAAGCTGTTAACGAAGCACCTGAGTTCTATGGGACGAATGCAATTATTGTATCCTCCATCAGCCGCACTAATAACCTCGTCCCTCGTTCTCTGATCTCCAGGGACAATGCCGTCTTCAGACACACAAATGGCCATTCCCGTGAACGGTGATCGATGCAGGATTAAGCTGAATTTAATTTGCTTCCCGGATCAAAAATCGAAAGGGAGCGAACAAAAGAAAGGTGAACTCCGAACGAGCGAGTTATTAAACGCACTCAAAACAATGGAACGACGCAATACCCGAGATTCCAATTAAAATGGCTGATGTTCACGTAATGGCGTCTCTACGTAACGAGCAGTTTCAATCGAAAACAGGCAATAATGGCTTAATGAGCTTCAAGAATGACCCTTCATATTATTTAGATTTTAATTTTTATCGAAAATAAAATGGTTGCGGTACATCAAGCATAGTGACCTGAATATCTATTGATGGCATTTCAACCTAAATTTCTGCATGGAACAACACATGACTTAGATACTGAACTTAAATACCAAGTTTGGTATTTAACGGACTTTTCGTTTTTTAACTATGATGTCCACAGACACACAGGACCTTTTTCTAAACATACTTTTTTCGGACTCAGGGGACCGTAAAACATATATTTCCGGTGAAATCTCGACATCGAAATTTTGGGAGGAATATACCTTCTCTAGCTACTATGTCTCTACATTGTACGTACTTACGGGCTAGAGAAAATAAAAATGTATATTTTAATGTCAAATTATGACATTCTGTACACATAACTAAGAATGTAAACACTCAATGAAATGACACAGAGTAAAAGTCAAGCGAAATGTTTGTTTAGCAGCTGTTACATTATATAGACTAGAACTGTAATTTCAAATATATACTTTGTATATGTAGTTTTGAGAGTAATAGCCAATAGTTTAGAAAGCCATAGACAAGATTTCTATGTACAAATTTAATATTTTCAGAATGTAGATCTTAACATTAAATTTGAACACCTTTGTACCGTGCGACCCATGGAAACACAACATACACGCGCGCGCGCGCACGCACACACATACACGGACCTTTTTCTAGAAATGCTCTTTTTTTTGGATTCAGGAAGCCCGATAACATGTATTTCCGGTGAAATCTCGGTATCAAATTTTTGGGTGCAATACACTATTTTCTCTATAAAATATGCGCATAGCACGTATAGAGAAAGTAAAAATGTTGTAGGGAAGACCGTGTAATTTGGGCCGATGTCAGTTTAAGAAAATGGGTACCGTTGGGAGCACCAACAATACGGGTATCTTAAGCAGCGTTTGTTGTAAGCGTTCCCTCCAATTTTAGGCATTCTATTGTCAATAACCTTGGAGGGAAGTTGTGATCTTTGTTGAGAGCGTTTTCGTTGTCATTTTGTCTCCCTTTTGGTATCGTGTTTTCTTCCACCTAAGATCTTTCTTTGGAAACCAAATTAAAACGATGGAACATTTAATATACTGAGGTTAGTGTGATGTACGTTTATTTCATTAATTCTGTTTAGGATTATAAGGAATGTGATACTCACAAAGTTGTGTTGTTTCGTGTAATTTGGACCAAAGGTCCACACCAAATTACACGGAATATTTGGGTATTACATTCCAAATGAGCATGTGTGTATATAGTGATTTATTTGAAGTTACGCGTTTTATTTACTTTAGTAATTTATTTAAATATGTACATACGTATTACTGTTACCTACATATTATACAAGTCGCGTAAATTTCCAGATGACAAGAGAAGCTAACGAATCTAAGGGTATATTGAAAAAGGAAGATCTAGAAAGACGAAAATAAAAACTCAGAAGAGACTTTTTATAATGTATGTGGGGAATCTCACCTGGAAGACAGTGCAAAGGATGGGCTCATAAATACTGTTGATATAAATAATTCAATTTATTACTCTTGTGGCAGGTGTATTGTGGAGTGTACAATGAAATCCTTCTTTAATTTGGAACAAAAATCTGAAATACTAACAGTGTTCACAAAACTTTGGATGAAATTTATATAAGGTGATATTAATTTTGTTAAAGTTAATCTGCTCCACTAGGATATTTTGAATAATAATAATAATATATATATAATAATTATTCCAGCTTTAAATTAATTGCTGTGAATTTCAATCTTTAAAAATGAATATAAAAGTATACGAATCTATTATATATTACACGCCTCTGGTCCAAAATACACGCCTCAGAAAAATACTATAGTTAAAATTTGCAAATTAAGTAGCTGCAACTAAACCTTAAAAACTCTCATAGTGATAAGTTCATCTCATTAACACGTTAAAATAAGTTGTAGATTTGACGTAGGTTTTCTGTTCATATAATTAGCACTTAAAGTTAGGTGGTCCAAATTACACGGACTTCCCCTACGCTTTCATATGCGGCTTTCTGTGATAGCGGCAGATGGCAAGGAGAGCCGAGGACGCGGACAAGCAAAACACCGCGCAGCCGGTTCCGACGTTTTGGATCACTCGGTATAGAAGGATGTAAGCACCATATAGGTAGTGACATAGGCTGTAAAAACCAAGTGATATTGAAAGTTTAAGATACAGTTGAAACTCGCTTGTACGTTATTTACTTCAACATGTTTTGCACATGTACGCTAAAATTTTAGGGATCAATTGTTCTCCATTAAAATTTTGCTCAATTATACGTTTTCTCGGTCACTTTTTCTGATCCCCATACACAAAATGTACCTATTTATACGTTTTTATGAAAATGTATGGTGGTATGCTTGCTGTGTATAGCCTTGGAATTGCCTGGTTTGCGGTTTTCATTGACGCTTATCGTTTCATTGTCATATCGTTCCAACAATCTATTAACCTTGGTTCCAACAGTCACTTCTCTGTTTTAAGTCGAGTACTGCTAGTGTGTTGTTTTCATTGTCGTCATATCGTTCCAACAGTCACTTGTCTATTTTATGTGGAGTTTCGAGTTACAAACAGGAGAAGAAACATGTGTGAATATCAACCAGCAAGGAAGAAAAATTACAAATTCTGGATGATGAGGTCCATACCAGAAGAGAAAATCAGTTACATATTTTCTCATTTATACAGTATTTTACTAGTCTACCTTGAAAAATGTGTAAGTGAGGTTCCTCTGTATTTACTACCAGTTGTAATAAGAAAAATTTAAAGCACTATTTGGTGTATGAAATGTTGTAATCCTGCATGAACCTACAGAAGGCAATCTAATGACAAATCCAGCATGTAACTGTTTCATTGCTGATGGTCATGATCATTTGGAACTTTTAGGAAGCAGTCGTCCATGTTCCTGTCCCTGGTCGTAAAACGCTAAGATTTGAGAACTGGGTAAAATAAAGAATTAGTTCACAATTTTTACGACAGGAAAAGCAACAAAGGGTAGAAGACCAGCTGTAAAAGGTTACGACTGCCCGAGAAAAACGACGGTGGAGAGAAAACGCAGAAAGGTAGGAGCGCTTCTATACACAATATTTCTGTGCCTCTGCTAAGAGAACAAACGCATGAGTGTTTTCTTTTGAAGCAGTTATGTCTACCAGCAATGTTAATGATGCTGTTTGCTGCGCACGTTAAACATAAAACAATTAAGGGCAGTCGCAATGCTCCATCTTGCCAATGTTGAAGTTTGACTCATTATCTCAGCAACTACTTAAGATAAACAGCTAAGTTTTGCAAGGTATATTCAGCAACACCTTTACTGTTCCTTGATGTGTTCCATTCACATGACTTTCTCTACATCTCTGCAACAAATTATTGTCAAAAAGCTTATCCTTCTGTTCACTTCATGCTAATCGAGAAAAAATAACCAGAAATGGTCTTATTACTTGCTCCCTTGTAAGTAGAAGTGAAATAAGGGAGTACCATAGGTTAAAGTGATAGTCAAAAGCTGGTTGCTATATGACGAAGTTCCTTTGTTGTTTGATGGACTGGACTTTACAATTTTTTGTAAGTTTTTCAAAGCTGAAATCAATAACAAGGGATATCTCAAAAACGATCAACTCCATGAAAAATATGCATTTAACATAAATTGTGTGTCTTAAAGTGCTCTACATTTTTTGAGCAGTGAGTTTTTTTTCCATTTCTTACGGTTTAGCAGTTATGTAAAATTCCGTAAAATTGACTCAGAATAAGGTAGTCTTCAGAGGCTATTCCCAGAAAATCCAAAATATACATGTTATTTGTCCGGTAAATATCTTTAATATACGATATTTAATCAAAATCGTTAGAGCCATTTTTTATAAAATACAAATTTTCGAAAAAAGTTCCATGTAAAGAGAAGTTGGGGGTGGGGGGATTTTTCTCAAAATCTTCGTGTCGCATCCCTGGAAAATACTAAACTTAAATAGCAAGTTTGGTATTTTACCGATTTTTCGTTTTTGAGTTATCGTGTTCACAGAAACACGGACCTTTTTCTGAAAATACTTTTTTTTTTGGATACAGGGGACCCTAAAACATATATTTCCGGTGAAATCTCGGTATCGAATTTTTTGGAGTGCAATACCTTCTCTATACACAATATACATAGCATGTATAGAGAAAGTAAAAATGAAAACACAGTTAAATACAAAACTTTGTATTTAAGTTTGGTATCTTCCAAGAATGCGACCCAAAATTTTTCAAGAAAATACCCGCTCCCCAATCTACCCTTCACATGGGATATTTTTCGAAAATTTGTATTTTCTCAAAAATGGCTCTAACGATTTTGATTAAAATTTCGTGTATTAAAGATATTTACCTGAAAAATAAAATGTATATCTTGAATTTTCTGGGAATAGCCTCTGAAGACTACTTTATTCTGGATGAACTTTACGGAATTTTGCATAGCTGCTAAACCGTAAGAGATGGACAAAAGCTTGTCATACAAAAAATGTAGAGCACGTTAAAGCACACAATTTATGTTATATACATTTTTTTCGTGGAGTTGATCGCTTTTAACATATTTCTTTTTTTTTTTTTTTTAGTTTCAGCTTTGAAAATCATATAGGAATTTGTCAATTGCCGTCCATACTAACAAAGGAACTTCAGTCACATGGCAATCAGCTTCTGCCTATCACTTTAACCTATACTACTTCCTTATTTCGCTTCTACTTACAAGGAAGCAAGTAATAAGACTATTTCTGCTAATTTTTTCCCGATTAGCATGAAGTAAATAAAAGCATAAGCTTTTTAACAATAATTTGGTGCAGAGATATAGAGAAAGTCATGTGAATGGAACACATCAGATATTTTAGTTATGCTATCCAGACACACACGCATACATGGATTTTTTTCTTAAAATGCCAAAACATATATTTTCGGTGGAATCTCGGTATAGAATTTTTGAGTGCAATACAATACTTTCTCTGTACATAGTACGTGTAGAGAAAGTAAAAAAGTCAAAGATATTTAAATATAGCAACTTAAACTTACAACACAGAATGTAGTAATGTATCCTGTTATAGAAGACAAATACATTTAAGGGAAGTACATACACACAATGTTAACACCACTACAATTAAATCACTGGTATGAAAAAATATATGTAAGACATTATAATCCCTTTTGCTCAACTCTTCTTATCGCCCGCTCCCCCTATTATCAGATCTCAGCTTCCTGCCTTAAGTAGGAATTTCCCTAGCCCGTCCGCGCCTTCCGTGCCTGCCAGTAGCGTCCAACATGCTTCTAACTCTATTTTCACGGATGTAAAAGATCGCGGTAAAAACCTTTTCCACCATTCCTCCGTACTCCTATAACCAAGATATGGTCCACGACTCTTCTCCCTCGCAAATGGGGCAGATTCTCATACCATTCTCGTCAGCGATTTTATTATCCGCCATGCTCTAATCCACGCGAGCGCATCTCTAATGAGTGGGGATAGCATCTTGGAGACCGATAGCGGGACACATGCGAATACCTACCCAGAAGAGACCGACCTGCATTGGTGATTGCACGCGCAGCAGTATACTAAAGTTGTGTATTACAATACTGTTTTACTGGTAGTTAATGTCTTTGATGATGTTGCATGCTTTTCAATCAAATGAAGATTTGCAATTCACAAGTAACACATATTTGGAAACCTTGAACATTGAAACGCCTCGAGCCCTAAAAGCTGTCGATGAACTTGTGCAAGCAATTAATCAGAGATCCGTGACACCTGTTTTAGACCGTGTAAAACAGAAAGTGAAGACAGTGGTTGGAAAAAAATGTCTGATTTTCAATAATGAAATGTGCTACGAGGTGTTGGTACGGGAATAATTGCAGATGGAATATCTTACCCAATAATCGATGATGTGTTCTATTCCCGATTTGCTCCAATCAGTTTTTCACAATACAAAGCCTGTTTATGTGCCAATCGGAGACGATTCACATTTGAGATGTTAGGAATGTATGATGTACATTGTAATCTATATATCTTGAGAGAAACTTTGCCTTTGATCAGCCTCCGTGACAGAAGTGGCTAACCTCTGACACGCTGAGTGACATGCGGAGACGTCACTTCATTACGTTATCATCAATAACAATAATATCACGAATGCGCTTTAACTTATCGAAGCGCGCAACGCGAAGACACTCAGATTAAACCACTAGTGATACATTGCCTGAATCAAATGTTTATTACACAACATTAACTAACAGAAAACATTATATTTTGTGTATTGTTATTATTATGGTAAATATGCATAATACATTTTCTTTGAGAATAATTTCGTTTCCTTAGCTTACAAATTATGTAAAAAAAAATTCTGATATGTTCCATTCACATCACTTTCTCTACATCTCTGCAACAAATTATTGTTAAAAAGCGTATACCTCTATTTACTTAATGCTAATCGAGAAAAAAAATAGCAGAAATAGTCCTAGCACTTGCTTTCTTGTAAGTAGAAGCGAAATAAGGGAGCACCATAGGTTAAAGTGAAAGCCAAAAGCTGGTTGCTATGTGACTGATGTTCCTTTGTTTGAATGGACATGAGTTGACAAATTCCTGTATGAGAAAAGTATCAGTTTTTCAAAGTTGAAACCAAAAACCAGGGGTATCTAAAAATGATCAATTCCACGACAAAAAAGTATATTAATATAAATTGTGTGTTTTAAGGTGCTCTACATTTTTTGTATGGTTTTTGTCCATCTCTTACGGTTTAGAGTTATGCAAAATTCACATTTTTTTCGTGGAGTTGGTCGTTTTGGAGATATTCCTTGTTATTGGTTTCAGTTTTAAAAAGCTTATACTATTCTCATACAGGAATTTATCAACTGCTATCCATACAAACAAAGGAACTTCAGTCACATAGCAACCAGCTTTTGACTATCACTTTAACCTATGGGACTCCCTTATTTCTCTTCCACATACAAGGAAGCAAGTAATAAGACTATTTCTGCTAATTTCTTCTCGATTAACATGAAGTAAATAGAAGCATACGCTTTTTAGCAATAATTTATTGCAGAGATGTAGAGAAAGTCTTGTGAATGGAACACATCAGATATTTACCACTTGTATCATAAATAATTGAGGGGCTCAGTGCCAGAGGGAGTTATCCCACACATTGTGAAAAAATGAGATTTCTTTGTTTTTAGACAGCTTCTGCCATCTCTCATGTCTGTAGAAATCTTGGTAATATTAACTGTTTTAGAGTGCCATCTACAGTAACTTACAGAAACTGTGTCATTTTGCAAAGTGAGAAAGTTTGTGCCAGATGGGGATATCCCACTATGAAGTTGCCTGCTATTTAAAGAACAATGCCACCAAACTTACATAACTTATAGTATTTTAATAGTATTGTTTATTGTTTAAACTATAGACCAAGAAATAATGATTTTAGGCCTTAATACGCGAAACAGAATAATATGTAAGATTATTATTAAACATTAAGAATATTGTGTAAATAGTTGAAATTTTAGGCATTATACTATGCTGCAGATTATTCTGTTTTTCAAAATGGAGGCAAATAGTATAGCTAGTGAAGGAAAGAAACGAATATGCAAGCAAAAATATGGAAAAAAGTTGTTGCTAAACGAAAAAGAAACAATGGTGAGGAATATTAATAATAGCATGTTTAGTTTCTCTCTCTGCATAAGTACATTTTAGTAAATAATACGGTTTGCAGTGCTAAATAAATAAAAAACTGTTAAATATCACTTTTCTGTATTTTCTAGGACATTTCAAAATGTGGATCAAATACTGGATTTAAAAAAGTTGTACCTTAATATTAGATTTTTCACCAAATCAACAACTCTAATAGAACTCCTTTTTTCTTAAATGTAGCTATTTGTGGGATAGCTCAATCTGGCTCTGAGCCCCTCAATTATTTCGACGCATAATTAAATTGGTAAAAGGATCAGTAATGCAGCTGTTGTTGGAAATGTTTATCTCGATTAAAATGTGGTTGATAAGAAAAATATCTGATGTGTTCCATTCACATGCCTTTCTCTATATCACTGCAACAGATTATTCTATTTACTTCATCTAATGGAGCAAAAATTAGCAGAAATAGTCTTATTACTTGCTTCCTTGTTAGTAGAAGCGAAATAACGGGGTACCATAGGTTCAAGTGATAGTCAAAAGCTGGTTGCTCTGCGATTGAAATTCATTTGTTTGTATGGACACGAGTCCACGAAGTCCTGTATGAGAAAAGTATGTTTTTTGTAGCTGAAACAAAAAACAAAGAATATTTCAAAAACAATCAACTCCACGAAGAAAAACATGTATATAACATAAATTGTGTGTTTTAAGCTGTTCTACATTTATTGTGTAGTAAGTTTTTGTCCATCTATTACGGTTTAGCAGTTATGCAAAATTCCGTAAAATTGACCCAGAATAAAGTAGCCTTCAGAGGCTATTCCCAGAAAATTCAAAATATACATTTTATTTGTCAGGTAAATAACTTTAATATACGATATTTTAACTAAAATCGTTAGAGCCATTTTTTATAAAATAAACATTTTCGAAAAAAGTTCCATGTAAAGGGTAGTTTGGGGTGGGGGGAATTTTCTCAAAATGTTCGTGTCGCATCCCTGGAAGATACTAAACTTAAATACCAAGTTTGTTATTTTACCGACTATTCGTTTTTGAGTTATCGTGTTCACTGACACAGGGACAAACGGACACACTGACTTTTTTCTGAAAATACTTTTTTGGATACAGGGGACCCTAAAACATATATTTCCGGTGAAATCTCGGTATTGAATTTTTTGGTGGAGTGCAATACCTTCTCTATACACTATGTACATAGCACGTATAGAGAAAGTAAAAATTGGAAAGAATAATTTGTATAGCCACCAATAAGCCATAGAGGACAGCGAAATTCATGTGAATGCAACACATCGATATGTTTATCCCAGAAAGTGGATTTGACTCCCGTGAAAATTAACTAAACGGATCTAACGCCGGCAGACCCACAATGGAGAAATCGTACGTGGTTGATGACATGCGAGTTTTCCATTTCCGGAACGAGATTGCCTTTCCAGCATCACATGACTGTCTGCAGATTACTTCTGGATGTGGAGAACGCGCCTAAGGAAACCTGAAAATCCGTTTACGAAAAACACTGCGACTAAGCTTCTTAGACTTTTGTGAAAAGGGAAGCCAAAGTTTATTTCCGAAATATCAAGGGGCAGTAATGAGCAGTTTTATTTTTGGTCTCAGAGGTCAACTTTTCCTGCAAGGCGACGTAAAGAAAATCTGATGTGTTCCATTCACACGACTTTCTCTATATCTCTGCAACAAATTGTTAAAAATCTTATGCTTCTATTTTCACGCTAATCGAGAAAAAATTAACAAAAATAGTCTTATTACTTGCTTCCTTGTAAGTAGAAGCGCAATAAGGGAGTATTATAGGTTAAAGTGATAGTCAAAAGATGGTTGCTATGTGACTGATGTTCCTTTTTACTTTCTCTGGCCCCGTATGTAGGTACAATGTGCATAGGGATAGAGAAGTATTGTATTCCACCCAAAATATTTTCACTTTCTCAAAAATGGCTATAACGATTTTCATTAAAATCTCTTATATTTAAAATATTTACATGCCAAATAAAATGTATATTTTGAATTTTATGGGAAAAGCCTATGAAGACTACTTTATTCTGGATGAATTTTACGGAATTTGGCATAACTGCTAAACCGTAAGATACTGACAAAAACTTACCACAAAAAAAATATATACATTGGAGCTGGTCGTTTTTGAGATATTCCTTGTTGTTGGTTTCAGCTTTCAAAAACTTATACTTTTCTCATACAGGAATTTGTGAAATAGTGTCCATACAAAAAATCTGATGTGTTACTCTCACATGACTTTCTCTAGCTGTTCTACAAACTTCTTACATAAGATAATTCTTTTTTCAGCATCTTGCTAACCGTGGTACTCATTAGCACAATGTTATTACTACTTAGTTCCTTATTAATAGGAAGAAAATAAGGGAATACACTAGGCTAAACCAATAGTCAAATATTTTAAAAGCTGTCGTTACGCGATTGTCATTACAAATCGCTTCTTTTCTTGCCCAGGAGTAGAACAAAAGAAAAACGGACACTCCCGTCTGAGAAAAGTATAAGTACTTCACAACTGAAACTAATTTATGAGTACTTCGAAAACGGTAAGCTCCACGAGGAAAATGTATATTGCAGAACTTGTGTATTTTAAAAAAACCTACAGTTTTTGTATAAGTTTTTGTCTATCTCTTACGGTTTACTAGTTATGCCAAGTTAGGCAACATTCATCCAGAATAAACAGGCCTTCAGAAGCTATTCCCAGAAAATTCAAAATAAACATTTTATTTGTCGGGTAAATATCTTTAATATACGATATTTTAATCAAAATCGTTAGAGCCATTTTTTAGAAAATCAAAATTTTCGAAAAACGTTCCATGTAAAGGATAGTTTGGGGGGATTTTTCTCAAAATCTTCGTGTCACATCCCTGGAAGATTCTACTTAAATACCAAGTTTGTTTTTTTACCGACTTTTCGTTTTTGAGTTATCGTGTTTACAGACACACGGACACACACACACACACACACACGGAGTTTTTTATGAAAATACTTTTTTTAGATAAAGGGGACCCTAAAACATATATTTCCGGTGAAATCTCGGTAATCGAGTTTTTGGTGGAGTGCAATACCTTCTGGATATACTAAGTACATAGTACGAATAGAGAAAGTAAAGAAAACCAACATTGTAAATACAAACAAACTTGATCAATCATGCTTGTCGCAGCATTGCAATTAACGGTCTGCAGAACGCGCCTAAAGAAACCTGAAAATCCGTTTACGATAAACAGTGAGACATAAGCTTCTTAGACTTTCGCGAAAAGGGAAGGCTTTGATCTCTGCAAAGTTTACTTCCAAAATATCAAGGGGCAGTAATGAGCAGTTTTATTTTTGGACTCAGAGGTCCGGCTCGAAGTCAACCTTTCCTGCAAGGGGACGTAAAAAAAAGTAAATAGAAAAATATACGCCGTAAAGGGAACGAACAGGAAGAGAAAATGGAATTGATGGTAAATTCAATTTATCGCAGAGATAAACGGAAACTTTTCGGAGCTCGGGGAAAAAATCCGTTCCTTTTACCGCTTTGTGTCGAAAGCCGACATACCGTAGGCTATACATTAATGGATTAAAGTTTACAACTTGAGAAAAATGGAGAGGTTGCGCACACAGGTAAGTAAGCCGTAAATACCAAACAGTGACCTCGTATCCTTCAGCAAGCTCTTTCGCATTGCGATATGGAATAGACAAACTTTCAGAGTTATCAAAATGAAGTTCTTATCAGCAAACCCCTTTCTCATGTGTTTCATTCACATGACTTTCTCTACATCTCTGCAACAAATTAATCGAGAAAAAATTACTAGAAATAGTCTTACCTGCTTCCTTGTAAGTGGAAGCGAAATAAGGGAGTGCCATAGCTTAAAGTGATAGTCAAAATCTGGTTGCTATGTGACTAAAGTTCCTTCGTTTGTATGGACAGCAGTTGACAAATTCCTGTATGAGAAAAGTATAAGTTTTTCAAAGCTGAAAACAAAAAATGGGAATATCTCAAAAACGATCAGCTCCACGAAAAAAATGTATACATAATAAATTGTGGATTTTAAAGTGCTCTACATTTTTTGTGTCGTAAGTTTTTGTCCATTTCTTGCGGTTTAGCGATTATGCAAAATTCCGTAAAATTCATCCAGAATAAAGTAGCCTTCAGAGGTTAATCCCAGAAAATTCAAGATATACATTTTATTTGGCAAGTAAATATCTTAAATATAAGGTACTTTAAGCAAAATCGTTAGAGCCATTTTTAAGAAAATGAAAATCTTTGAATTTTTTTTTTCATTTAAGGGTAATTTGGATGGGGGAATTTTGTTGAAAAACTTTGTGTCGCATCCTTGAAGATACCAAACTTAAATACCAAGTTTGGTTTTTAACGGTCTTTTCGCTTTTGAGCTATGCTGTCCACAGACAGAGAGAGAGAGACACACACACACACACACACACTCGCACACAGGCACAGACACACCCACGGACATTTTTCTAAAAATGTTTTTTTTTTTATTCAGGGGGTCTCAAAGCATATATTTCCGGTGAAATCTCGTATAGAATTTTTGGGTGCATTACAATACTTCCTCTATACACTAAGTATGTGTAGAGAAAGTAATAAAGCAAAATATTTTTTGTAGATTTTTTTTTTATTTTTCAACATAATCTCCTTTTAGCTCGATACTCGTTTCCCAGCGTTTCGCCAACTGTTCTAATCCTTCCAAAAGGTAGTATTTCGGAAGGTTCTCAAAATAGGTATGTGTTTGTAAGATGACCGCTTTATTAGAGGTTGTAGTAATTCGAACCTTAATTCTACCATTTTCGCCATCGAAACTGCGCAGGAGTGTGCCCTTGTATTGTCTTGATGGAACAGAATACTTTTCTTTGCCAGATGAGGGCGTTTTTTCTTGATTTCCCGTTCAACCGGCGCAATAACGATGTATAATAATCTCCATTTATCGTTCTTCCTTTCTGTAATTAATTAATGTAGATGATTCAACATACATCACAAAAACTGAGGCTATCACATTGTCTGCAGATTTCACCACCTTTGTCTTCTTCGGAGGCTTTAAAAACCCACTGTTTCGACTATTTTTGTCCCTGGAGTGTAGTAGTGTATTCAAGTTTGCTCCACATTTTTGCATCGACGCAGAAACTCGTCAGGATTGCGAAGGAAAATTGCCAAACCAGCTTCCTAATCGATCACACGATTGCGTTTGTTCTCCATTGAGAGCAAACGCAGCATCCATCTTGCCGAAACCTTTCTTAGACCTAATTTTTTCTGCACAGTTGAGAAAACTATACCTTGTTATATAGCTGTGACCACTACTATTTCGCCAAATTTGAACCATATCCTGTATTTTGTCAACCATTTCGGAGGAAGTGACTTTACTGGAGGTTGAGACCGTTAGTTGTACTCGCCACGCTAGCTTACAGCAAGCACAGCTCAAAGCTGTTTACCAAACTAGGCCGCTGCATAAGGGAAAGTTCTTTGTGAGGGAGAATGCTATTGTAAGTCACGTACTCTTGTGCATGTGCATGCAACAGATAAATAAGTGAAAAGTAATTTCGGGGGAGGCCTGGATGTTTGAGAAGTGAGTTTTTCTTCTTTGTATTGAAGCGGTCACGAGGTGTTTATGATGCATTTTGGGTAAGGAGAAATGCATTGTGGGACACATAGACGCCAAGTTCGCGGTCTTTCTGACCAATGAAAAAGAAAAACCATGACAGCAGATTTTACTATATAAGTAACAGAGTGCAGGCTGTTGAGGCAGTCACTATCAAGTTTGGGGTCACATACGCGTAATTACTGTCTAGTTGGGAACACTCACCGCCAAGTTTAAGGCGCGCATTCTCGTTGTCAAGTTGCTATATGGTATGAAGGTTCATTGTTATAAATGTCATACAGGAGCAAAGTGATAAGGTAATTTGTTCTACGAGATAAGTAACGGTAAATCGTCAAATATGGAAAGTTCTAAGAAGTCATAGAAATTCAAGTAGCATGTATTGCAAAGTACTTGTCCAAATAAGTAACAATTTCTAGTCAAGAATAAATTGATATACGAGAGTGAAAGTGTGTTACCCCCATTGTTTCTCCAACTGAGAGAGCCAATTTCATGCAGACTGTCCAGTCCAGTGTGATTGGCAGGCTGAGGGCAGCCCGAGGTGTGTTAGACGTGTCCCTGTTCTCAGAGAGAACTTAACCACGTTCTGACGGGATTGTGGGTTTTGTAGGATGGCGGGTGTGTATTGGGGTTGTGGAGTGACAGGAGGAGGCAAATATTGCTCCTCGACGGTTGCCTTGATGGTGCAACGGCCCTTGTGCACAGCTGGTGTGTTTATATCAAAATGTTTCTTGAGATTAAATTTTGAATCCAAGCAACTCTTGAAGGATAATAAGGAGCTTAGCCGTAGCAGCTGTTGGTGGTGCTCCTTCGTTACCGGGGATGCCCGCAAGCCATGCGGGGAAGCCGGTATCGCCTGAAGCGGCGGTTTGTGGGATCGTAATCCCCAAGAGACCTAACGAGGGCGCTCCGATGGAATGGTAACCCTTCGTTGAATTTTGTTGCCCGACGCCTAATCTCGTCTTCCAGGTATGGTAGACCAGAGGCTTCGTGCAGGAGTCTCGTTGGAAAGCCTCGAGGCACAGAATAGATAGCCCGGAGACACCTATTCTGTACCCGCTGAAGCAACAGCAGACTGGAGTCTGCCGCCATGCCCCAGATCTCACAGGCGTAGATTAATAAGGGGATAATGAGAGCCCTCAAAAGGCGCAACCTAAGGGGAACCGTCATCGAGGACCTCAGCATCGGGTACAGTGAGGCCGCAGCCCCATTGCCCCGGCACCACAGCCCCCGGACGTGCTCCCTAAAAGTGACGCCCCTGTCAAGCTTCACCCCCAAGTAGGTGATGGTGTTGGTCCATTGTATCCTCCGTCTGAGGTACGTGAATGTGGGGAAGTTTGCGGGAAAGCGGCGCTTGGTGAAGAGAATAGCGTGGCTTTTCTCCGGATATATGGACAATCGCCAACGCTCGCACCACTCTTGGATGACATGCAGACTGAGTGATGCCCAGGCAGCTTTATAGTGGATCTCAAATCAGGTACGTGAAGAGATCTGCTGTATTGGTAGGGGAGTACGCCCAGACACACTTAATGCACGTGGGGAAATAATTATAATAACGTGTATGAGAAATGCCTTCACATACCTGGCTCCACAAGCTGGGGCAACAATACAACCACATACTTGGCATTCCGCAACGTGGCACAAAACCGTCACAGTGTTCATCATAAGTGGATATATGGACACCTTTAAATTAATCTATTCAATTGTAAATTATTGGAAACGCAGAAGCAGATGTGCCTTGAATTTCGTTCAACTCGGTTTTTATCTCTTTCAGTGACATTTATAACAATGAACCTTCAAACCATAGCAACTTGACAACGAGTATGCGCGCCTTAAACTTGGCGGTGAGTGTTCCCAACTAGACAGCAATTACACGTATGTGACCCCAAACTTGATAGTGACTGCCTCAACAGCCTGTACTCTGTTACTTATATAATTAATCTGCTGTCATGGCTTTTCTTTTTCATTGGTCAGAAAGACCGCGAACTTGGCGTCTATGTGTCCCATAATGTTCTTACCCAAAATGCATCATAAACACCTCGTGACCGCTTCAATACATTGAAGAAGAACTCACACATCCAGGCCGCCCCGAAAACACTTTTCACTTATTTATTTGTCGCATGCACATGCACAAGAGTACGTGACTTACAATAGCATTCTCCCTCACAAAGAACTTTCGCTTATGCAGCGGCCTAGTTTGGTAAACAGCTTTGTCTTTTAAATAGAAGTGTTTAATCACCGCACGAAACTCATTTTTTTTCACCTTTTTAAATAAGTTCAAGATTGCTGATTCAATCGCCTATGGCAATGAAGCCACGTGATGGATATAGCTGTAACTTTAACTGCCATCTAGTAAGAGACGACGGTTACTAAATATATCTTTTCGATGGTGCAAGTGTAATTTCTTGGATTTTCTAAGGTCTTTTTGAACACCCCTAGTATATTTCCAGTGAAATCTCGATATCGAATTTTTTGTGTAATACAATACCTTCTCTACCTATGTACTAAGTAGAGAAAATAAAAATAGTTAGCTTAAAATTTAATAGGTACTTTATAAGTGATAGATATGGCATACTTTTATAGGCACTGTAGAATAATCAGTGTGTATATAAATAGAATATACACAATAAACTCTGGCTACCTGTCTGACGAAAGAATGCAGTTGTTATGGGAAGTCGCACGGTTTATAGAGCGGTCAGAGAAGGCGGGAATATAGTGCAGTACAGATTGATCATCAAAACACCAGCACAGCGTAGATAAACAGAAATCAACTAAACGATCCACAACAGGTTAAAATTTCTGTTTTCTTTATCAGCAATGAATATTAATTTTTTACTTTGTAAGCGCGGCGGCGTTTGCATTTTGACTTGATTTGAACCCGTCCGCCGCAAGAGACTAAACTGTTGCTTTCTAGTATTACAGAACTGTACACGGCATGCACCGGGAGTGACGACGTAATAACGCTTATCTGCTTGAGTTTATGCAAGTTTCCACTTGTGACCGTCTGTATTCATTCTTTAGACAGGCAATGATTGTTATACAGTGGAATCTCAGTTATACGTTTTTCAAGGGAGACTACTAAAATACTGTATAAATGAGAAAACATGTAACTGATTTTCTCTTCTGGTATGGACCTCATCCAGAATTTTTAATTTTTCACAAAGGGTTCTTGTTTTCTTCCTTGCTGGTTGATATTCACACATGTTTCTTTTCCTGTTTGTAACTCGAAACTCCACATAAAATAGACAAGTGACTGTTGGGACGATATGACGACAATGAAAACATACTAGCAATACTCGACTTAAAGCACACAAGTGACTGTTGGAACCAAGGATAATAGATTGTTAGAACGATATGACGACAATGAAAAGATAAGCGTCAATGAAAACCGCAAACCAGGCAATTCCAAGGCTTATACACAGCAAGCATACCTCCATACGTTTTTTTTAAAACGTATAAATAGGTTCCTTTTGTGCATGGGGATCAGAAAAAGTGACGCATTACCGAGAAAACGTATAATTGAGCAAAATTTTAATGGAGAACAGCTGATCCCTAACATTTTAGCGTATATGTGCGAAAAATATTGAAGTGAATAACGTATAAACGTATTTCAACTGCATCTCACAGAGAAAGTAGCGACTTACCTCACGGTCCAAAGGTCGCAGTACTCGGACTTCTCCAGTCTTCCTGTCCACGCCGAGACGGTCCGTGCCCACCATACCGTAGTACACCGGGGAGCCTTCGGGGTCGGTCGCATTAAGTGTGAAGACCACCTCCCCGACTGGCGTGCTCTCCGGCAGAATCAGATTGTTCATGTCTTCCAGCAGGATAGGGCCACCATTGCCTCGCACACCTGCAACACAACAACCACATATCCTTACAAAAAATCTAATGTGCTACATACACATGGCTCTCTCTTATCTATTCTGTAAGTGTGCCAAATAAGGCCATACCAAGCCTTGATTCAATGTTAATTCACATCTACTAGGCTAAATTTTAAAAATCTGATGTGTTTCATTCACATGACTTTCTCTACATCTCTGCATAAATTATTGTTAAAAAGCTTATGTTTCTATTTACTTCATGCTAATTGAGAAAAAGTCTTATTACTTGCTTCCTTGCATGCGAAATATGGGAGTACCATGGGTTAAAGTGACAGTCAAAAGCTGGAAGTATATGACATAAATTGTGTGCTTTACCGTGATTCACATTTTTTGTGCAGTAAGTTTTTGACTATCTCTTACGGTTTAGCAGCTATGCAAAATTCCGTAAAATTTATCCAGAATAAAGTACTCTTCAGAGGCTCTTCTCAGAAAATTCAGGATATACATTTTATTTGCCAGGTAAATATCTTTAATATACCACATTTTAATCAAAATCGTTAGAGCCATATTTGAGAAAATCAAAATTTTCGAAAAAAAGTTCCATGTAAAGGGTATTTTGGGGTGGGGGATTTTCTTGAAAATCTTCGTGTCGCATCCTTGGAAAATACCAAACTAAAATACCAAGTTTGATTTTTAACGGTCTTTTCGTTTTTGAGCTATGCTGCTCACAGACACACACATACACATTTACACAGACTAACACACAGGACATTTTTCTAAAAATGCTTTTTTTTGGATTCTCAAAACATATATTTCCCGTGAAATCTCGGTATCGCATTTTTAGGTGCAATACAATACAATACCTTCTCTATACGCTATGTACATAAGTACACATAGAAAAAGTAAAAATGTGATAAAATCTATATATTGAACTTCGGAAAAAACGAAAATTGGATGACTAAATGATTATGATGTTGAATGTTTTTGGACTTCTAAAATGAGAAAAATTGCCTTTATTAAAACCAGGGGTTCCAAATACATCCAGTTGAAATTAGTTTTCTTGAGGTACAAGACAGAGGTGATCATGTGAATCATTAAGATTCTGAACAAAAATATGTCTTATTAAACAAAAGTACCTAATGACACATGAAAGCTTATTAATGACAAATTTACTTACACAGATCCAAAATTAAAAAATCTGATGTGCTACACTCACATGACTTCCTCTAGTTGCTCTACAAACTTCCTACACAATGCTAATCGAAATTAACGTTAGCAGAATGTTCTTATTACATACTTCCTTATAAGTAGAAGTGAACTAAAGGAATGCGCTATGCAAAAGTGATAAGTCAAATGTTTTAAAACCTGTCGTTAGGCGATTGTCATTACAAATCGCTTCTTTGCTTGGCCAGGGGTAGAACAAAAGAAAAACGGACACTTCCTGTCTGAGACAAGTTTAAGTACTTCACAACTGAAACCAATAACAAGTAATATCTCGGAAACGGTTACCTCCACAACAAAAAGGTAAAGAGCATAAATTGTGTGTTCTTACGTGAAGTACATTTTTTGTGTGGTGAGTATTGTCTATCTCTTACGGTTTAGTAGTTAAGCAAAATTCGGAAAAATGTATTACGAATAAACAGGTCTTCAGAGGTTTTTTCCCAGAAAATTCAAGATATACATTTTATTTTGTCAGCTACATATCTTTAATATACGATATTTTAATCAAAATCGTTAGAGCCATTTTTGAGAAAATCAACATTTTCGAAAAAAATTACAAGTAAAGAGTAGTTTGGGGTGCGGGGATTTTTCTCAAAATTTTCGTGTCGCATCTCTGGAAAATACTAAACTTAAATACTAAGTTTGGTATTTTACTGAATTTTCGTTTTTGAGTTATTGTGCACACACACACGGACTTTGTTCTGAAAATGCTTTTTTTTTGGATACAGGGGACCCTAAAACATATATTTCGGGTGAAATCTCGGTATCGAATTTTTGGGTGGAATGCAATATTTTCTCTCTACACTATATACATAGTACGTGTAGAGAAAGTAAAACTATGACTCAGTTGTTAACTTAAGCTTTGATACTTTGGACGCTGAAAATGAATAATCTTATCTTGCTTTTTTATATCAACACAAAGTTTATTGGGTGAGAGGTGATAAAAAAATAGTAGATGTATTTGCTGAGTATTTGGAGGATACTTTTAAACCATTCTCTAGACAAACAGCTGATGAAAACATAGTAATAAATGATCTTAATTATATTCCAGAAAATAAAGTAGTAATTCTGAAAGAGATCAAACAGGAAATTAGTAATGTGAATTAAAAAAAAAAAATCTCCAGGATATGACCTAATTATAGGACAGGTGCTTAAAGAGTTACCTAATAAAGCACTAGTGAAATTATTACATATCATAAATGCCGTTGTCCGACTGAGGTATGTGCCTAGACAATGGAAAGTGGCAGAAGTTATTATGATTTTAAAGCCAAGGAAGGACCCTAATGATAAAAAGTCATATAAACCTATATCTCTGCTACCACAATTATCTAAAGTATTTGAAAGATTGCTGCTTAGCCGTTTAAAACCTATATTGCAAGATAGAAAACTAATTCCAGATCATCAGTTTGGATTCAGCAGCAAACATTCAACCATCGATCAGGTACACAGAATAACTCGAATAATAGAGGAGTCACAGGAAGAAAAGAAAGTATGTTGTAGTATATTTCTTGATGTAACCCAAGCTTTTGATAAGGTGTGGCATGCTGGCTTAAATCACTAGTTACAAAGTCATTTATCAAAAAATACTGTGAAATATTACAATCATATCTCTCAGAGAGGTTGTTTCGAGTTAAAGTGAACATTCAGGCTTCAAGGAAATAAGTGCGGGAGTCCCGCAAGGAAGTGTCCTTGGACCGATATTGTACGCCCTGTATACAAGTGATATCCCACAAAATCCAGAAACGACGATGGCCACCTTTGCTGATGGTACCGTCATTCTAGCTGTTGGAGAAACAGAAGAAGCAGCAATTAATACGCTTCAAATTGCAATAAATGAAGTTAAAGCTTGGACTAAAAAGTAGCGTATTAAACTTAATGAAACAAAATCTACTCATGTTAATTTTACAAATAAAAAAATCTGATGTGTTCCATTCACATGACTTTCTCTACTTCTGTGTAACAAAGTGTTGTTAATAAGCTTATTCTTATATTTATTTCAAGTTAATCGAGAAAAAATTAGCACAAATGAGTCTTTTTACTTGCTTCCTTGTAGGTAGAAGCGAAATATGGGAGTATCATAGGTTAAAGTGAAGTCAAAAGTTGGTTGCTATGTGACTGAAGTTCCTTTGTTTGTATGGACACGAGTTGACAAATTCCTGTATGAGAAAAATATGTTTTTCAAAGCTGAAACCAAAAACAAGGAATATCTCTAAAGCGATCAACTTCTCGAAAAAAATCACATAACATAAATTGTGTGTTTTAATGTGCTCTATATTTTTTGTGTAGAAAGTTTTTGTCCATTTCTTACGGTTTAGCAGTTATGCAAAATTCTTCCAGAATAAAGTAATCTTCAGAGGCTATTCCCAGAAAATTCAAGATATATATATTATTTGTCAGATAAATATATTTAAAATACGATATTTTAATCAAAATCGTTCGAGCCATTGTTGAGAAAATAAAAAATTTCGAACAAAGTTCCATGTAAAGGATAAAGTGGGGTGGGGGGGATTTTCTTGCAAATCTTCGTGTCGCATCCTTGGAAGACACCAAACTTAAATACCAAGTTTGGTATTTAACGATCTTTTCGCTTTTGAGCTATGCTGTCCACAGACACATACACATGCACACACACGGACCTTTTTCTGAAAATACTTTTTTTTGGATACAGGGGACCCTAAAACATATTTCCGGTGAAATCTCGATATCGAATTTTTAGGTGGAGTGGAATACCTTCTCTATACACTATATACATAGTACGTGTAGAGAAAGTAAAAAGAAGAACTTGACATAAAGTATAGAAAAATGTATTGGCTCCTAGGAAGACATTCTGAGCTTCATATACAAAATAAATTGCTCCTGCATAAGCAGATATTAAAACCTGTATGGGTTGCAGATCTGGGGATGCGCCAAGAAAATAAATATTTAAATTATACAACATTTTCAAAATAAAGTGCTTTGTGGTACAGTAAATGCACCATGGTACATTAGGAAAGACAACATTAATAGAGACCTAAAAATGGACACAATTAGTGAAGAAATAAGAACCAGGGAGGTAAAGAATGAAAAACGACTCCACACCCTCTTTTGCTTCAGTTATTGGAATACCAAGAAGAGTAAAAAGGACAAAACCTGTGGACTTACCGCAGTCATATGTTATTGCCTGGAAATGCAATCACTAGCAGAATATATTCATTGGAATAATTACTGCCAAACAGTCATACAATCATGATAAAGTTTTACACTTAGTTGTAGTATCAATAAAAAAATCTGATGTGTATCATTCACATGACATTCTCCAGATCCCTGCAACAAATAATTCTTAAAAAGCTTATAATCAGCTAATCAGATAAACAAATTAGCAGAAAAAGTCTTATTTCTCGCATCCTTGTAAGTAGAAGCGAAATAAGGGACAACCGTAGGTTAAAGTGATAGTCAAATGCTGGTTGCTATATCAATGAAGTTCCTTTGTTTATATGGATAGGAGTTGACAAGTTCCAGTATGAGAAAAGTATACGTTTTTCATAGCAGAAACCAAAAATAAGGAATGTCACAAAAACGACGAACTCCACGAAAAAAATGTATATAACATAAATTGTGTGTTTTAATGTGCTCTACATTTTTTGTGTAGTAAGTTTTTGTCCATCTCTTACGGTTTAGCAGTTATTCAACATTTAGTAAAATTCATCCAGAATAAACTACTCTTCAGAGGCTATTCCCAGAAAATTCAAGATATACACATTTGTCAGGTAAATATGTTTAATATCCGAAATTTTAATCAAAATCGTTAGAGCCATTTTTGAGAAAATCAAAATTTTCGAAAAAAGTTCCATGTAAAGGGTAGTTGGGGGTGGGGGTATTTTTCTCAAAAATCTTCGTGTCGCATCCCTGGAAGATACTAAACATAAATACCAAGTTTGGTATTTTACCGACTTTTCGTTTTTGAGTTATCGTGTTCACAGACACACACACACACACACACACACACACACACACACACACACACACACACGGACCTTTTTGTGAAAATGCTTTTTATGGATATTGGGGACCCTAAAACATATATTTCCGGTGAAATCTCGGTATTGAATTTTTGGTGGAGTGCAATACTTTCTCTATACCCTATGTACATAGTGCGTATGGAGAAAGTAAAAATCAACACAAAGTTCATGAACATAATATCTATAAGTTTTGCGCATTGTCACATCTGCCATTTTGTCCTCTTTGTAAGCATATGTCTGGCCTTAAGGTCTACTCGTATTTGTACTGACTCTTGAATTTCTACCAATTAAAACCACAAATATGACACCATCACAAAACTGTTTATACAGTGTGAAAGAATATTCTGTACTATTTAATACTATATATATATATAGGAACATATTTTAGTAAATAATACATAGCACCATAAATGATAATATACTTAGCAACTATTAAAGTTTCAGCTTTAAAAAACTTCTCTTGCAGGAATTTGTCAAACAAAGGAACTGTCCATACAAACAAAGGAACTTCAGTCACATAGCAACCAGCTTTTGACTGTCACTTTAACCTATGGTACTCCCTTATTTCGCTTCTACTTACAAGGAAGCAAGTAATAAGACTATTTCTGCTAATTACTTTCTCTACACGTACTATGTACACAGTGTATAGAGAAGGTATTGTAATGCACCCAAAAATTCGATGCCGAGATTTCACCGGAAATACATGTTTTGAGACCTCCTGAATGCAAAAAAGTATTTTTTATCTCCGTGTGTGTCTGTCTGTCTGTGTCTGTCTATGTGCATGTGTGTAGCATAGCTCAAAAACGAAAAGTCCGTTAAAAACCAAACTAGGTATTTAGTTTTGGTATCTTCCAAGGATGCGACACGAAGATTTTCAAGAAAATCCCCCACTCCCAACTACCCTTTACATGGAACTTTTTTCGAAAATTTTGATTTTCTAAAAAATGGCACTAACGATTTTGATTAAAATGCGTATATTAAAGATATTTGCCTGACAAATAAAATGTATATCTTGAATTTTCTGGGAATAGCCTCTGAAGACTACTTTATTCTGGATGAATTTTGCATAACTGCCAAAGCGTAAGAGATGGACAAAAGATTAACACACACAAATTTAGAGCACGTTAAAACACACAATTTATGTCATATACATTTTTTCGTGGAGTTGATCGTTTTTTAGATATTCCTTGTTTTTAGTTTCAGCTTTGAAAAACTTACACTTTTCTCATACAGGAATTTGCCAACTCGTGTCCATACAAACAAGCGAACTTCAGTTACATAGCAACCAGCTTTTGGCTTTCACTTTAACCTATGGGACTCCCTTATTTCGCTTCTACTTGCAATAAAGCAAGAAACAAGACTATTGCTGCTAATTTTTCTCGATTAGCATGAAATAAATAAAAGAATAAGCTTATTAGCAATAATTTGTTACAGAGATGTAGAGAAAGGCATGTGAATGAGCATATCAGATTTTTAAATAAAGGTGTGCAAGGGCATCCATCTGGTAATTGTGAGCTCATGAACCTATACAACTATAACTAAGTTTGATATTGCTAATGCCGCCGTGAGGTGCGCAACTCCCGAGAATAGAAATGAGCACCAGTGCGGGGCGTTGAATATTCTATGCAAATCAATCCAGCATGGGAAGCACGAATCCTAACATTAATTTGATACGGTTTCTTTTGCTTTTATTTCCTTTACTTCGCACATAGTGCATAACTAGAGAATGTATTACATTCTATCCAAATTCGACACCAAGATTTCACTGCAAAAACACGTTTTAGAAAAAAGTCCGGGTTTGCGTGTTATTATTTTGTTTATTAACGACGCTGTCATTTAACAAGATTATATCAGCGCCGCTGGTGTGCGGAATTTCGTCCTGCAGGAGTTCGTTAACATGCTAATAAATCTACTGATATGGAGCTGTCGCTTTAAAGCACACATCGGTCTGGACCCGCGAACTTGAGTTCAGAAGGCCAGTGCCTAACCTACTGAGCTAAGCAGACCAGCATGTGTGAGTGCCCTTTTACTTTCTCTAACGTGCATAGTGTATAGAGAAGGTATTGTATTGCATCCAAAAATTCGATACCGAGATTTCACCGGAAATACATGTTTTGAGACCTCCTGAATCCAACAAAAATCATTTCGAGAAAAAGGTCCGTGTCTGTACATGTGTGCGTGCGTGTCTGTGCACAAAACTCCATGGCACGACAGCTCACAAGGAACCTTGGCCTACCGCCCGGCCGCTGCGTCCCCCATCTCGGTCCACTACAGACGTCATGGATGGGGTACAGTATTGGAGACTGAGACGTGGTCAGCGCCTCGAACCTCCCGCCCGGTTAATGCGGTCCTCATAATTTGAAGCCGCTACTTCTCCATCAAGTAGCTCCTCAATTGGGCCCCCAGGGATCTCACGAGGCTGAGTGCACCCCGGCCCACGTCTCCCAACGGGGGAAGAATCTCCCATGCCGGTTAGGAATCGAACCCAGGTCTCCCGCTTGGAAAGCAGCAACGCTACCACCGCGCTAAGAGGTTGACCGTGTCTGTGGACAGCATAGCTCAAAAACTTAAAGTCCGTTAAATACCAAACTTGGTATCTAAGCTCAGTATCTTCACAAGATTTTCAAGAAAATTCCTCCTCTCCCAACTACCCTTTATATGAAAAAATTTTCAAAAATTTTGATTTTCTCAAAAATGGCTCTAAGAATTTTGATAAAAATAATGCATATTAAAGATATTTACATGGCAAATAAATGTATATCTTGTATTTTCTGGGAATAGTCTCTGAAGACATCTTTATCCTTGCGGAATTTTGCATAACTGGTAAACCGTAAGAGATAGACAAAAATGTAGGGCTCGCTAAAACACAATGCATGTTATATGAATTTTTTCCTGGAGTTGACCGTTTTTAGGATGTTCCTTGTTAGTGATTTCAGTTTTAACATACATAATACTTTTCTTACATGGAAACTTGTCAACACCAGATTACGCAAACAATCGGATTTCTATTCCATAGCAACCACATTTTAAAACATTTGACTGTCGGTTTAGCCTAGTGTATTCCCTTGTTTCCTTTCTACTTATAAGGAAGCAAGTAATAAAGGAGTTTCTGCTAATGTTTGTCTTGAAGTAGATAGAGAATTTGTTACAGAGAGGTTGTCATGTGAATGGAGCACATTGGATGTTACTACCGGTGCAATGTAATGGCGGAAAACCCGCCTGTACGCAGCTTTGTCCACCACAAATCCCACATGCAGTCGCTTGGGATCGAACCCGGGCCGCCTCAATGAGAAGAGATTGATCTAACCACTCGGCCACGGCGCGGCCTAGTGTCTGTGGGGGGGTGTCATCACCAGGATAACTCAAAAACCAAAAGTTGGTTAAATCCCAAACTTTATATTTAAATTCAATATCTTCCAAATATGTGACACGAAAAATTCCAAGAAAATTCCCCACCCTAAACTACCCTTTGCTTAGAAAACATTTAGATTTTCTCAAAATAGCTGTAATGGTATTGATAACTATATTAAAGATATTGACATAGAAAGTAAAATATTTATTCTAGATTTCTTGGAGATAGACCGCGAAGGCCTCTTCATTCTGGATGACCTTTACCTGATGCGTTCAATTCACATGGCTTTCTCTACATTTATGTAACAATTTATTGTTAAAAAGCTTATTCTTCTATTTCATTCTAATTGAGATAAACATTAAGGGAATTGTGTTATTACTTGTTTGTTTGTAAGTAGGAGGAAAATAAGGGAATGCACTAGGCTAAAGGACAGTTAAATCTTTCAAAAGCTGGTTGCCATGTGGTTCAAATTCGTTTATTTGCATTGCCAGGAGTGACAAATTCGCGCATGAGAAAACTGATACTAATACAAGGACTATTTTAAAAAAAAAATCTGATGTGTTACATTCACATGACTTTCTCTATATCTCTGCAATAACTTATTTTTAAAAAGCTTATGCTTTTATTTACTTCCTGGTAATCGAGAAAAAATTAGGAGAAACAGTCTTATTACTTGCTTCCTTGTAAGTAGAAGCGAAATAAGGGAGTACCATAGGTTAAAGTGATAGTCAAAAGCTGGTTGCTATGTGACTGAAGTTCCTTTGTTTGTATGGGCACAAGTACACAAAGTCCTGTATGAGAAAATTATAAGCTTTTTATAGCTGAAACCAAAAACAAGGAGTATCTCAAAAACAATCACCTCCACAAAAAAAAAAAAAAAAAATGTGTATAACATAAATTGTGTTTCAAAGTGCTCTACATTTGGTGTGTGGTTAGTTTTTGTCCATCTCTTACAGTTTAGCAGTTATGCAACATTTCGTAAAATTGACGCATAATAAAGTAGTCTTCAGAGGCTATTCCCAGAAAATTCAAATTATACATTTTATTTGTCAGGTAAATATCTTTGATATACAATATTTTAATCAAAATCGTTATAGCCATTTTTCAGAAAATCAAAATTTTCGAAAAAAGTTCTATGTAAAGGGTAGTTTGGGGTGGGGGGATTTTTTAAAAAATCTTCGTGTCGCATCCCTGGAAGATACTAAACTTAAATACCTAGTTTGGTATTTTACCGACTTTTCGTTTTTGAGTTATCGTGTTCACAGACACACTGACACACACACGGACCTTTTTCTGAAAATACTTTTTTTGGACACAGGGGACCCTAAAACATATACTTCCGGTGAAATCTCGGTATCGAATTTTTAGGTGGAGTGCAATACCTTCTCTATACACATTGTACATAGTACGTATAGCGAAAGTAAAAATGGCCAAATCCATAAATGTGTGTCATAAATTATGTGTTTTATCGAGATCTATGTACATTTTCAGTGTAGCAAGTTTTTGTCTATCTCTTAGGGTTTACCAGTTATGAAAAATTCAACAAGAAAAGAGGTCTTCAGAGGCTATTCACAGAAAATTTAGGATATATATTTTATTTTTCATGTAAATATCTTTAATATACGGTACTTTAATCAAAATAGTTACGATCGTTTCTAAGAACATAAAACTTTTCGCAATTTTTTCATGTAAGATTTCCTCAAAATCTTTGTGTTGCACCCTTGCAAAATTTTCTTTCGTAGTCGGCTTACCCCTCCCTACAGTTTAGTATTGACAGCCCCCTAGAACTTCAAATCTTGGAAAATACTAAACTTAAAATACCAAGTTTGAGTCATCGTGTTCAGTCACACTGACCTTTTTCTAAGAAGGTTTTTTAATGGACACAGGAGACCTTAAACTGTGTATTTCCGATGAAATTTCGGTACCGAACTTTTGGGTAGAGTAAAATACCTTCTCTACCTACTGAGTAGGGAAAGTAAAAACTTACTAGACAAAAATGTAGATTTTGTTAAAACACACAATTTGTAGAATACATGTTTTTTTCGTGAAATTGACCATTTCCAAGATATTTCTTGTTATTGGTTTGAAACTTATAATACTAAAACTTCATTCATATGGAATTTGTTAACTTCTGACCATGCAAATACACAAAATTCAACGTTTATCTCGAATAGCATGAAATAGACGAAATCAACAATAATCTGTTACAGAGAAATAGAGAAAGTCATGTGAATGGAACTCATCAGAGTTTTAAAACAAAACTTTGTGAGGGCATCCCTCTGGTAGTTGTGAACCAATGAACCTACATAACAATATAGTTTTATTGCTAATGCTGTCAGGTGCACAATTCCCACGAACGGAAACGAGAACCAGTGCGGGAAAGTGAGTAAATCAATTCAGCGCGGGAAGCAGCACTCCTAACCTAAGTTTGACACGGTTTCTGATCATTTTTCCACAACAAATTGATAATGGGAAACAACATGAGTAGAGAAAGTGAAAGAGAGGCTTACAAATGACAACGAAACGAAGATAAACACCGGAAAGCATGACGATTAGCATATCGATAACAGAAAGGAATATTCATTTTGCTCTTTCAATATCATTTATTTAAAATGCACTAGTGATATTCTTTTCCATCTGAAAGGAGGTTTAATAAGTTTGAAATTTACGTCGCTAAACATGTTTACTTCTTCTATCTAGCACATAGCTACAGAAGATATTGTGCTCCACCCAAAAATTCGATACCGAAATTTCACAGAAAATACGCGTTTTAAGGTCCGCTGTATAAATCTTTTTAGAAAGAGGCCCGTGTGTCAGTGTGTCCACGTGTCTCCAAACACAATAACTAAAAAACGAAAAGTCGTAAAATACCAAACTTGATATTTAAGTTTAGTATCTTCCTGTGATGCGACACGAAGATTTTGAGAAAAATCCCCCCACCCCAAACTACCCTTTACATGGAAAACATTTCGAAAAATTTCATTTTCTCAAAAATGGCTATATCAATTTTGTTTAACATAGCGTATATTAAAGATATTTACATGATTAATAAACTGTATATCTTCAATTTTCTGGGAATAGCCTCTGAAGACCTGTTTATTCGAATAAACTTTGCTGAATTTTGCATAACTGGCGAACTAAGAAATAGACAAATAATTAACTATAAAAAGTGTAGATATCGTTAATACATCACAATTTATGCGTTATACTTTTTTTCGTAGAGTTGACCATTTCCGAAATATTTCCTTGTTATTGGTTTCAGTTTTAAAATACTTAAAACTTATCTCATACGGGAATTTGTAGACTCCTGGCCATTCAGAGAAACTGATTTTAATCTCATGACAACCATCTTCTATAATATTTGACTATCGCTTTAACCTAGTGTATAACCTTTTTTCCCTTCTACTTACAAGGAAGCAAGCAATAAGGCAAGTTCTGCTAATTTTTACTTTCTCTACACGTACTGTGTAAATAGTGTAAAAGAAGCTATTGCATTCCACCCAAAAATTCGATACCGAGATTTCGCCGGAAATACATGTTTTGGGTCCCCCTGAATCCATAAAAAAAAGGATTTTTGGAAAAAGATCCGTGTGCTTGCGCGCGCGCGCGCGTGAGTGTGTATATGGATAGTATAGATCAAAAACGAAAATACCGTTAAATACCAAACTTGGTATTTAGGTTTGGTATCTTCCAAGAATGCGATACGAAGATTTACAAGAAAATCCTCCCACCCCCAACTACCCTTTAAATGGAAACCTTTTCGAAAATTTCGATTTTCTCAAAAATGACTAACGATTTTGATTAAAATATCGTATAGTAAAGATATTTACCTGACAAAACAATGTGTAATTGAATTTTTTAGGAATAACCTCTGAAGACTACTTTATTTTGGATGAATTTTACGGAATTTTGTATAACAGCTAAACCGTAAGAGATGGACAAAAACTCACCACACAAAAAATGTATATAATTTTTTTCATGGAGTTGATTATTTTTTAAATATAATTTTTTGGCTTTAGCTTTGAAAAACTTTTACCTTTCACATACAGGAATTTGTCAACTCCTGTCCATACAAACAAAGGAACTTCAGTCACATAGCAACCAGCTTTTGACTATCACTTTAACCTATGTTACCGCATTATTTCGCTTCTACTTACACGGGAGAAAGTAATAAGACTATTTCTGGTAATTTTTTCTCGATCAGAATAACGTAAATAGATGCATGAGCTTTATAACAATGATTTGTTGCAGAGATGTAGAGAAAGTCATGTGAAAGGAGCACATCAGATTTTTTTTAATAAAAATTACTAAAGGTTTATCTTTGAGACCGGTGTGCAGTCCGGTTTTTTACCTTGGCAACTGAAGGAATCCAAGAAAAAACTGAACCCCAGAGAGACTGGTCAGCCCATTTGATTTGATTTGGAGCCAGGACCTTCCGAATACGGGCTGAAGATGTCAGCACCTAAACCATTGCTCTCGATTTGTGAATGGAATAATTAGAGTAAATAATAGCTTTCTACTTCTGCAACATCGTCTGAGATGGCCTTCGTGGTCAAATGGTCAGCTGATTTATAATCCAGAGGTCCCGGGTTCGATACTCGGCTGGGGCGGGGAAGTTTTCTTTAACCAGAATTATTCCCTATCGCCCACAGAGTCTGGAGTTATGTGACAGTGAATGTGTGTGTATGTGTTTAATTATATAAAACTAGTGCCCGCCCCGACTTCGCACGGGTGGTATACCTAAAGAAAAAAACTTGAACAAAATCTTCCGTTTAAAGTACGATCATGCAATGAAATAAAATTACAATTAAATAATTTGACAACATTTTATTGTAATGCCTTGTGAGGTACAATTTTCCTTCCGGAGAGAAAAAAATAGCTTGGCATAATAATAGTAGTAGCCGCGCCGTGGCCGAGTGGTTAGACTACTCGCCTCCCACCTAGACGCCTCGGGTTCGATCCCAAGCGACCACATGTGAGATTTGTGGTGGACAAAGCCGGTGCAGGGCCGAGTTTTCTCTGGGTTCTCCGGTTTCCCCCACCATCGCATTCCATCGGTGCTCCATCTTCATTCATGTATCATCAGAGTCCTGCCTGCGGTGCCACAAGTAGTTTAAGTGGGAGTTAAACACTATCCAAAAAAAAAAAAAAGTGATGGTAGCGCATCCATAGTGGCGGGTATACGCTGGCATAGGTAATGAATTACATTAAGGAGAAAGTCACATTCGTGCTTCTTCCGAATCTCCTTCTTTCCTTTACTCCTAATGCTTTCCACCTCTCTTTATTTCTTCTATGTCAAAACAGCCATTTCTAAGGCTAACAATGACGAAACTAAAGAGCAAGTAGATCTGCTTAGGCAATTTATAAGATTTTACTTGATGATAGCTTTGTATGTTTTAAATTTCTCCATTGAACCCAAATTATAACTTGATCAAATGTATTAAGAGTACCGCAATTGTACTGTGATGGTGACGCGGGTAGCTTCATGTTCTTTAACTAGCTCATGTACCACATGCCATATACCGCCTGCGGTGCCATAAGTAGTTAAAGCAGGCGTTAAACACAACAAAAAATGTCAGATAACCGACTTCTGCAATAGGAAGATAAACCTAAAACGGGTCCCGTTATTTCTCCGCCATTTTCAGATTCCAAGAAGGGTTAATGGTTATGTGCATAGTTTATAACTTGTTCATTTTAAAGAATTACAACATAAACATACTTATTTCTTTATTTAAACGATGTGACCAAGGGAACAATGGTTAATACATAAAAAATATACTTCATTTACATAGTTAACATGCGTCATTGTCTCCATAACCAGGTGCATTCCCTTAGCATTGAAGACGAAAAATGGAGCAGTAGGAACTACGGCCATGTGGTGGCAAATAATTAGTACATATTTTAGATATTCGTCGCTAGGAAAGCTTCTTTATTTTAAACGATAGGAGTAAGGAAAGGACAGTTATTAAATAAAAATATATTTGAATTTCACTGCTGCATTATCTCATCTCGATAAACTGTTGCGTTACTTTAACATTGGATAGGGAGGAAAAATATTACTATAGCCATCTATCGGAAAATAAACAACTAGTTACTCTAGGTGGTCATCGTTAGGAAAACTTCTTTCATTCTTTATTTTAAACGATAGGAGTAAGGAAAGGACAGTTAATATATAAAGATGTATTTGAATTTCACTGCTGCATTGCGTCATTGTGTCGATAATCTGGTGCGTTACCTTAACATTGAATGGGAAGGGAAATATATAGCAGTACTACGACCATTTAGCGACAAATAACGTGTACAACTGCCATCTGGCGGCCATTAACTGAAATGCGTTCACTTAGCACGGTTTTTATTCATATTATGAGATTTCCCGTACTATTTTTAAACATTTACATCTCCACAAACCTTGTCGTGACAATAACGACACAACAAAAAAAGAATTGTTCAATTTGATGCAGCCGTTGAGAAGTGATACGCGTACATACATTTCAGCGATGCATATATATATATATATATATATATATATATATATATATATATATATATATATAGATGATAAACCTAATGTATTCTGATGTGATCCATTCACACGACTTTCTCTACATCTCTGCAACAAATTATTGTTAAAAAGCTCATGCTTCTATTTACTTCATGCTAATCGATACAAAATTAGCAGAAATTGTCTTATTACTTGCTTCCTTGTAAGTTGAAGCGAAATAAGGGAGTACCATAAGTTAAAGTGATAGTCAAAAGCTGGTTGCTTTGTGACTGATGTTCCTTTATTTGTATGGACACGAGTTGACAAATTTCTGTTTGAGAAAGGTATAAGTTTTTCAAAGCTGAAACTAAAAACAAGGAATATCTCAAAAAGGATTAACTTCCCGAAAAAAAATGTATATAACATAAATTGTGTGTTTTAACGTGCTCTACATTTTTTGTGTTGTAAGTTTTTGTCCATCTCTTATGGTTTAGCAGTTATGTAAAGTTCCGTAAAATTCATTCTAGAATACAATAGTCTTCAGAAATTATTCCCAAAAAATTCAAGACATACATTTTATTTGTGATAGAAATGGCTTTAATGTGTTACTTTAATCAAAATCGTTAGAGCTATTTTTAAGAAAAACAAAATTTACGAATTTTTTTCCATATAAAGGGTAGTTTGGAGTGGGAGGATTTTCTTGAATATCTTCGTGTCGCATCCTTGGAAGATACCAAACTTAAGTAACAAGTTTGGTATTTAACGGTATTTTCGTTTTTGAGCTATGCTGCCCAAAGACACACATGTGGACCTTTTTCCAGAAGTGCTTTTTTTTTTTTTTGGATTCAGGGGGACCCAAATGTATTGGCGGTGAAATCTCGGTATAGAATTTTTGGGTGTATTACAATACCTTCTCTGTACACTATGCACATAGTACGAGTAGAGAAAGTAAAACTATCTCCTGGAACATTTTCTCTGATAGAAAGCAGGCCTCAAGAGCTCACTTCTGTGCCAACTCTTCTCAAAATGAAGACAAGAGCGGTGGAAAGTGTAAGCGGATCTCCCAAGTTATAAAAATGTAGCGGGGCAGAAGAAGAAGGTGAGGGAGAAAGAGGAGGAGGGTCTGTTCCAATCACAGAACACCAGGAAATAAATTGAGTATGATATAGAGGAGTTGAACTGAATATAGCTTCAATCAGGAGGAGCCATTTTCTGAATATCCGACTTCCAAAAGTCGAAACAAGCCTCCGTGAGAGACTGTTTGCAGAACAAGAGAACGTGACATTGCAGATTCTAGCTCAGTTTTAGGTTGACCATGTACAAGCAGACTGCGTTTCGCATTGGAGAGAAGAACCGACTCTCAGAAAGTGCATTTTTACTTTTTCTACTCGTAATATGAATCAAAAAAAAGCATTTCTGGAAAAAGGTCCGAGTGTGTGCGTCTGTGGACAACATAGCTCAGAAACGAAAAGACCGTAAATACCAAACTTGGTATTTAAGTTTGGTATCCTCCAAGGATGGGACACGAAGATTTTCAAGAAAATCCCCCCACCTTTAACTACTCTTTACATGGAACTTTTTTAAAACATTTTTATTTTCTCAAAAATGGCTCTAACGATTTTAATTAAAATATCGTATATTAAAAATATTTACCTAACAAATAATATGTATATCTTGATTTTTCTAGGAATAGCCTCTGAAGACGACTTTATTCTGGATGAATTTTACGGAATTTTGCATAACTGCTAAACCGTATGAAATGGATAAAAATTTAAAACACAAAAAATGTAGAGCACATTAAATCACACACTTTAGACTATATAATTTTTTTTTCGTGGAGTTGATCGTTTTTAAGATATTCCTTGTTTTGCGTTTCAGCTTTAAAAGACATGCGTTTCTCATATAGGAATTTGTCAACTCGTGTCCATACAAACAAGGGAACATCAGTCACATAGCAACCAGCTTTTGGCTATCACTTTAACCTATGGTACTCCCTTATTTCCCTTCTACTTACAAGTGTTTCCTGGATTAGCATGAAGTAAATAGAAGCATAAGCTTTTTAACAATAATTTGTTAGCACCCACATTTAGACAACCATATATTACACTTTCCTTTAATCCAGTGCCATAATGCAGTGGCTCACCCAAAAGAGCTATTCTGAAGATGGAATTGGTTCCACTCCTTCAAAATAGGAGTAATGTACTGCAGTTGCAAACAAACTGTCTGAATTATCACAGAGATTGATAATTTGTCCTCCATTCCCGCCAAATCTCTCTCTGTTTGCTCTTCCCGAACAATTGTGATACACATTCACTGCATTTTCAGTGAAAAACTGCTTGCACAAGATGTCGTACCTCGGCTAATTTAAAAGTTTTGCACACTTTATGCTGCTTTCGGAGACACCTGTAGATTCTAGCTGAGAATATTCTTTAATGAAAAAGCAAAATACTTTTCACAAAACTTATTATATACATTAGAAATAATTCTTTCCTTGCTTATGTTTCACTACACTGGTATTACATGTTTCCACCATTACTTGCTGACTAGAAGCAGCAGTTCAACTGAACAACGGATATGCATTGTTATATAAAGAAATAATGATTAAATGACCAGTAAATGTTGTCCTTAATCACTCATACTATATTATTTAGACAACATTCCATAATATAATACGATATTTCTGTACTCACTCGCCAATTTAAGAGGAACTATTTTGTGAGAAGAAAACCAGTAAAACGTTCAGCAACCAATCATAGCCATTGTAATGTTTGGGTTGTCAGCTAAAGTTGGCAACCCTGTTACACACGTGGTGACCTCCGACCAGTCTTTTGATTATTGCTACGTAAATAAGTCCCCACAAGCACCGTTTGTGTTTGTTCATGAAATAAAAACAAATTCAAAATGAAACGCTGTTGATTTAAAAGAAACAAATTTAGTACGAAAAAAAAGTGTTTTTAACATAAAGACAGTCACAATGAATGTTTGGTACGAATAGCTTTTACTTTCTCTATCACCTAGGTAGGAGGAACTATTGCAATCCATCAAATAAAAAAAGTCTGATGTGTTCCATTCACATGACTTTCTCTGTATCTCTGCAACATATAGTTAAAAAGCTTATTTGTCTATTTACTCCATGTTAACCAAGATAAACATTAGCAGAAACGGTCTTATTACTTAGTTCCCTATAAGTAGAAGGGAAATACCTAGGCGATTACACTAGACTAAAGCGATAATCAAATGTTTTAAAAGCCGGGTGCTATTTTGAAATTCCTTTGTTTGTATGGCCAGGCGTTTACAAATTCTCCTATGAAAAAGTTTGTACTATTTTAAAATTGAAACCAATAATCCGGAAATCTCTTTGTGCGTTTTAATGGTATCTATAGTTTTTGTATATCTGTTACGTTCACCAGTTATATAAAATACATCTAGAATGAAAAGGTCTTTAGAGGCTGCTCCCAGAAAATTCAAGATATGCATTTCGTTTTTCATAAAAATTCTTAAACATAAGGCATTATGATCAAAATCGTTAGAGCCATTTTTGACAAAATCAACATTTTCGAAAAATATTCCATAGTTAAGGGTGGGCAGATTTAGTTCAAAATCTTTTTGTCACGTCCTTAGAAGATACCGAACCTAAACACCAGGTTTGGTATATAATGGACTTATCGCTTTTGAGCTATGTTGTCTCCCCCCTCCCACATACATACAGATAGCCACATACACATGGACATATTTCAAAAAATGTTTTTTTTTTTTTTTTTTGGAATACGGGGTTTCAAAATGTACATAGTACGTGTAGAGAAAGTAAAATGTATGCGTTTAACATAAAGACTGTCACAACGAATGTTTTGCACGAGTAGTTTTTACTTTCTCTTCCGCTTAAATGTGAAAAAAATATTTCAATCCATAAAAAAGAGTCATTCACATGGCATTCTCTATTCTGCAACAAGTGATTCTTAGAAACGTTTATTCTAATCTCTCCTTGTGCTGATCAAGACAAGCATTAGCAGAATTTGGTCTTACTACTTGTACCTTGTGAGAAGGGAAATCACCAGCTTAACGACCTTTTAAAAACAGGTCGCTAGGAGATGCAATTGCAGTTCCCTTCTCTTTGCATGGCCAGCACGAGGAAAATCTGATGTGTTCTATTCACATGACTTTCTCTACATCTCTGCAACAAATTATTGTTAAACATTTCATGCTTCTATTTACTTCATGCTAATCGAGAAAAAAATAGCAGAAATAGTCTTATTACTTGCTTCCTTGTAAGTAGAAGCGAAATAAGGGAGTAAAGGGGTTAAAGTGACAGTCAAAAGATGGTTGCTATGTGATTGAAGTTCCTTTGTATTGACAAACTCCTGTATGAAGTATAAGTTTTTTAAAGGTGAAATCAAAAACAAGGAATTTCTCAGAAACGAACAACTCCACGAAAAAAAATGTATATAACATAAATTGTGTGTTTTAACGAGTTCCACATTTTTTGAGTGTTAAGTTTTTGTCTGTCTCTTACGGTTTACCAGTTACACAAAATTCCGTAAAATTCCTCCAGAATAAAGTAGTCTTCAGAGGCTATTCCCAGAAAATTCAAGATATCTTTAAATCAAAATCGTTAGAGCCATTTTTTAAAAACTCAAATTTTTCGAAAAAAAATCCATGTAGTAGTTGGATGTGGGGGGATTTTTCTTAAAATCTTTGTGTCGCGCCCCTGGAAGATAACAAAGTTAAATACAAACTTTGGTATATTACCGACTTTACGTTTTTGGGTTATCGTGTTCACAGACACACACACACACCTTTTTCGGACCTTTTTCTGAAAATGCTTTATTTGGATACAGGGGGCTCTGAAACATATATTTCTTGTGAAATCTGGTGAACTTTTTTGGTGCATTACAATACCTTCTCAATACACTATGTCGATAATACGTGTAGAGAAAGTAAAAAGTGGATAAAGACTTCGCATTTGAGAAATGTCTAAATAGAAATGTCTAAAAGCGCTGATAATGATTATTTTGGAAATGGTTAGCCCTAAAAAAAAAAAGAAAAACTTGTCCTATATAACGTAAATTCCTTTTCAAGCAGATCTACATTTTTGAGTAGTAAGTTTCTCTCTCCGTTATGCAAAAGGCATCCAGAAAGAAGAGAACTTCAAAGGATGCTTCCAACAAAAATTCAAGTTATCATTTTATTTCTGATTTAAATGTCTTTAATTTCCGGCATTTTAATAAAATTCGTTATTTCTAGAAAAAAAAATAGTTGACAGTAAAATCATTACGTAAACAAAAATCAAGGTACACTTTTCATATTACGGTTGTTTTATTTTATAATTAGTATAAGTGACGGCGCCGTGGCCGAGTGGTTAGACCGCTCGCCTCCTATCTAGGCAACCCGGGTTCGATCCCTAGCGCCCGCATTTGGATTGTGGCGGACGTAGCTGCGTCTGGGCAGGTTGCTCCGGATCCATCTGTTTCCCCCGCCATTTAATCCATCAATTTCTCCATCATCTCCTTACTTATTATCCATTTCGCTTGCATTTCATATCATCACTTCCTCACACTCACGCCTGGCTACGGGCCGACCACTCGTTCCAGATTCTCCAATCTGTGGTTTCGTGCCGTTGGCTTCCTGGCAGGCTTCTGATCCCTAGACATCTGCTTGTAATTCCTAGGGAGGTGTCAGTTCTAATCAGGGGGAAGAAACGAAACTAGTACAATTTTTACTTTCTTTGCACGTACTATTACATAGTGTATAGAGGAGGTATTGTATTGCACCCAAAAATTCGATACCGAGATTTCACCGGAAAAATATGTTTTGAGACCCCCTGAATACAAAAAAAAACATTTTTAGAAAAATGTCCGTGTGTGTGTCTATGGGCAGCATAGTTCAGAAATGAAAAGTCCCCAAAAATCCAAACTTGGTATTTAGGTTTGGTATCTTCCAAGGATGCGACACGAAGATTTTCAAGAAAATCTCCCACCCCCCAGCTACCCTTTACATACAAAACGTTTCAAAAATGGCCATAACGATTTTGATTATAATATCGTATATTAAAGATATGTACCTGACAAATAAAATGTATATCTTGAATTTTCTGGGAATGGCCTCTGAATACTACTTTATTCTGGATGAGTTTTACGGAATTTTGCATAACAGCTAAACCGTAAGAGATGGACAAAAACTTAAAACGCACAATGTATATAATATACATTTTTTTCGTGTAGTTGAACTTTTTTGAGCTATTCCTTGTTATTGGTTTCAGCTTTAAAAACTTATACTTTTCTCATTCAGAAATTTACCAACTCCTGTCTATACAACCAAAGGAACTTCAGTCACATAGCAACCAGCTTTTGACTATCACTTTAACCTATGGTACTCCCTTATTTCGCTTCTACTTACAAGGAAGCAAGTGATATTTCTACTATTTTTTATCGATTAGCAATAAGTAAATAGAAGCATAAGCTTTTTAACAATAATTATCATATGGGACAGCGTTAGTAGAATAAACTGGTGCTTTTCTGGTTGCTTCGTTTGCTGCTTTATCTCGTACAAATTTCAACAAAAGCTTATACTGTGCGTTTTCAGAATTTCACAGAGCTTTGTCTTAATATCCGTTGCTTGCGTACTAATTACGATTAATGTTAATGAAAGTCTCTATTATAAAAGCTGGTGAATTAAGCACTGCATTCGACGCTTATATTGCAGAGAAAAGGGAATGTGGCTTGTTGCCATGGAACTTAATCTCAACACTACTTCATAAACACTTCATTGCTCACATACAGCAGCAATCTGGAGCAGCCCCAAATACAGTGACAGTCCAAAGTTTGGAGCCCGCATCCCGCAACTCTGCCGCACTGTGACCCTTCCTTCCTTAATTCCAGTAAAAACACTCGTTACATATGGCCACTGCTACTAGAATCACGATGTGCCCTTCTAAGCAGCGAAAGTGTTCCACTCAACATTTTGATTTCGAAATTTCACCGAAAAAATCTGATGTGTTCCATTCACATGACTTTCTCTACATCTCTGCAACAAATTATTGGTAAAAAGCTTATGCTTCTATTTACTTCATGCCAATTGAGAAAAAAATTAGCAGAAATAGTCTTATTACTTGCTTCCTTCTAAGTAGCACCAAAATAAGGGAGTATACCATAGGTTAAAGTGATAGTCAAAAGCTGGTTGCTATGTGACTGATGTTGCTTTGTTTGTATTGACAAATTCCTGTATGAGAAAAGTATAATTTTTTTACAGCTGAAACCAATAACAAGGAATATCTCAAAAACGGCCAACTTCACGAAAAAAAAAACATATAACATAAATTGTGTGTTTTAACAAGTTCTACATTTTTTGAATGGCAAGTTTTTGTCTATCTCTCACCGTTTACCAGTTATGCAAAATTCCTCAAAATTCATCCAGAATAAACATATCTTCAGAAGCTATTCCCAGAAAATTGAAGATATACATTTTATTTGTCACATAAATATCTTAAATATAAGAGATTTTAATAAAATTCGTTAGAGCCTTTTTGAAAAAATAAAAGTTTTCAAAAGTTTGGTATTTAGCGGTCTTTTCGTTTTTGAGCTATGCTGCCCACAGACACACGCAGATACATGCACGAAAGTTTTTCTAAAATTATTTTTTTGGATCAGGGGGTCTCAAAACATATACTTCAGTAAAATCTTGGTATCGAACTTTTCGGTGCAATACAATACCTTGTTTATACACTATGTACATAGTACGTGTAGGGAAAGTAAACAAATTGGACTATAACCTCCAGACCAATAGAGCAAAATTGAAGAAATCTACACTTAACTTATTTGCATTATATTACAATTAGATTGGAATTTCAAAATGTCAGTGATACATGTCCTTAAACAAACATCAACCCTTAAGCATTCCCCACACTGATAGAAACGTACCCTTCACGCCAAGAAAGAGAAATGTCTTCACTTAAAGAAAATGGGGTTTTCTCATGGAAATCCTTACCTTGGCATCGAAATTGGCCCGGCGTAGTGTCGTACAGAATGCATTTAGAGCGCTTGATTAATCCAACTTGGGGGAGAGCAACCCCTGAATAAAATATCTGCAGATTGTTGGCTGGCAAACAAAAATACAGCGAGATAAAACAAGACACCGTGCTGAATTTTGTATGAGCAGAGTTGGAGGACGGTTCTTTTTTTAAAATTTATGTGACCAGGTGCATCTGGCTATTTGGGAACAGGAAATCCGTACGTCATCAAGTTCCCTTTGCTCTGATTGGACAACGTGACGTATAATGTCTTGACCAATTGGAAAATGTTAAAGTTGAGCATGGCAACACTAAAAGCGAAACTCATAATTGGAAATTGTGCAGCTGTATGCAAATGTAGTTTTGGTTTCATACCGTCTAGCGTCCATAGCATACGAGAAAGTAAGTACCGATTTGGAAAAAAAAGAAAAAAAAAGGCATAAAGTATTTGTTCTCTCAACAGTTTTTATTTACATATGAAAGAGCATTCTTTAACCTATTTTTCGACATAGTTGCCTCCATTGCTCAGGGTATGTCATAGCGGGAAACTAACTTTAGTATGCTCTCTTAAAAAAAAAAAAAAAAGCTGACACCAATGAAGACAGCCACTGATGAAATCTACATTTTTTGTGTATTAAGTTTTTCTCCATCTCTTGCGGTTTACCAGTTGTGCAAAATTCATCCGGAATAAAGAGGTCCTTAGAACCTGCCGGTTTCTAGAAAATTCAAGATATATATCTATTAATTTTCATGTAAATATCTTAAATATAAGAGATTTTAATCAAAATCGTTAGAGCCATTTATGACAAAATCAAATTCTTGAAATTTGTTCCATGCAAAGGAAAGTTAAAGGTGGGTGAATTTTCTTGAAAATCTTCATGTTATATCCTTGGGAGATGCTGATCTCAAATATCAAGTTTGGTGTTAAACGAACTTTTTGTTTTTGATCTATGCTGCTGCTCCCCCCCCCACACACACACACACTGACAATTTTATGATAGTGATTTTTTTAATCAGGAGGTCCCAAAACATGTATTTCCGGTGAAATCTCGGTATCAAATTTTTCGGTGCAATATAATCCATCCTCTGTACATGGTACGCGTAGAGAAAGTAAAAGGGCATAACATACTTATTTCACATTAATTTGTACATGAAACAGTACTCCTTAAGTATATTTCGACATAGTTGCCACCACTGTTAAGGCATTTGTCATAGCGGGAAATCAACTTTTGCCCTCTTCAAGAAACCTGCCGCCATTGAAGACAGACACTGCTGAACACCTTGTAGAAAGACATTGCAAAGCGTTCTTATTGTAACCGTTTGTTTTCACGAATTGCCTCAATCACTTACTCAACCAAGACATAAGTGACAACAGAAGGCCGCCCACTCCATACTTTGTCATGAACTGTCTTTACCACTTTCTCACCATTCTATCTGTCATATTTTCACCAATTTTTACTTTCTCTATACGTACTATGTACATAGTGTATAGAGAAGGTATTGCCCCCTGTATCTAAAAAAAGTATTTTCAGAAAAAGGCCCGTGTGTTTGTGAACACGATAACTCAAAAATGAAAAGTCGGTAAAATACCAAACTTGGTATTTAAGTTTAGTATCTTCCAGGGATGCGACACGAAGACTTTGAGAAAAATCCCCACACCCCAAACTACCCTTTACATGGAACTTTTTTCGAAAATTTTGATTTTCTAAAAAGTGGCTAACGATTTTGATTAAAATATCATATATTAAAGATATTTACTTGACAAATAAAATGTATATTTTGAATTTTCTGGGAATAGCCTCTGAAAACTACTATATTATGGATGAATTTTGCATAACTACTAAACCGTAAGAGATGGACAAAAACTTAACACACAAAAAATGTAGAGCACGTTAAAACACAATTTATGTTATATACATTTTTTTCCCTGGAGTTGATCGTTTTTGAGATATTCCTTTTTCTTGGTTTTAGCTTTGAAAAACTTGTACTTTTCTCATACAGGAATTTGTCAACTCCTGTCCATACAAACAAAGGAACTTCAGTCACATAGTAACCAGCTTTTGACTTCACTTTAACCTATGGTACTCCCTTATTTCGCTTCTACTTACAATAAAGCAAGAAATAAGACTATTTCTGCTAAATTTTCTCGATTAGCATGAAATAAAAGATAAGCTTATTAACAATAATTTTTTACAGAGATATAGAGAAACTCATGTGAATGGAACACATCAGATTTTTACTAGTTGACGATGAATTTCAGCTGGTTTAACATTCCTTGCGTTCAAAACCGAATTATGGAACGCACTTCACAGTCGGTGGGATCAGAAATTGTTAAACGATCACTAAAAACTGTAAACACAACAGGATCCGCCTATAATGGATGAGTGCGCATGCGTTCTAGTGGCGGTACAACGAAATAGTGCTTCATTTTGGGACACGCATCATATATGATAGTGATAGGCAGGTTACCTGCTTTGTGACGTCATTCCACTGATGAGTATTTCTCTTTTCTCAGTAGCCCTGCTTCCGAGAGCACCGAGAGTGACGGTCTGACACTGAACGATGATGTCCTCGCACTTGTTAATGATTGCGACGAGTTGATAAACCAGTGGCGTAGCCTGAGATTGTAACCTTTGTAGGAACATTTAAAATTGTTTAATTTATTTAGCAAATGGAGTCTTCTAACCGACACACGAAAAGGATGCCAATATTACAATATAGACGTAAAAGAGCATATTAAAACTGCTCAATAAACATAATAGGACTGCCTCCGTGGTCGAGTGGTCAGCTAGCTGAATTCTCACTCGGAGGTCCCGGGTTCGATTCCCCACTGGGGTGGGGAAATTTTCTTTAACCAGAATTATTCACCATCCCACACAGGGTCAGGAAGTATGTGAGAGTGAATGTGTGCGATTTGAGGAAAATAAAAGGATCTAAACTCAATGTATAGAACCTACAGACAACGAGTTGTTTCTATGCAAGGCTCCCGATATGACCTTAGATGTCAATTGTTCCATTTATTCCCCAATTTAACTGCAAGGTCCTATCGGCACATCCCTGTGGAACATGTTGCCTATTAGTTAAGGTGTTGACTCGTGTGGTCGTTGGGGTTTTAGTGTCTTTAGTTTTATTCACACACACTTTCTTACTTCCTGACTCTAGGGGACAAATATTTTGGCAGATAGCGTGCAGATGGAGGATGTTAGGATAACATTACTGCCGGAAGTATTTTTAGCTTCAAACAGACGAAAGACAGCATTCTAGGATTTACTGGCTGGAGTATAATCCGGGCTTGTAGGCCGTGGTCTACTGGGCTCCTACAGAAGCATAGAAATAACATCAATCGCAAAGAAGAAGGCCTTAAACTGAACAGAATATGGCAAACAGCATTAACCAAAGTAAAAATCAAGAGTTCCAAACGAGCCAATCACACACCAACAGAGCACAGCACTCCACCGACAGAAGTCCAGCCCACCGCAAACCCGAACCAATCACCACACGCCTCCCCACCGGCCGCTGATATAAATACCGCGGTCCACTAGAGCACTTCGACCTCGCCGCTGCCACCGAAGATGCCTGCCGTAGTCTCAGACGAAACGTCTGGGAAGAAGGAGGAGCCCAGTAGACCACGGCCTACAAGCCCGGATTATACTCCAGCCAGTATTGACACCGGCCGTGAAAGCCTAAGGATATCGATGATTCTGGGACTTGTTTCTAAACAGCCAAAAATGGACAAGCCTGGGCACATACTTAATGGAAGTTCATGTAGTAAGAGATAAAATATTTGTGTAAATATTGTATAGTCTTATTTGGTGTTTGAGTAATCTATATGTGCGAATACGTGGTGTAGTTGTGTGTGTGTGATATCAGCATCATCTTTCTTTTAGTATTCTATGGTTCTGTTGTCCTAGCGCGTGTATGTGTGTATTTCTAATGCTAAGATAATAAAATAGATATGTAGCTAATATTCTAAATTCAAGTATTTTTAAACATCATGTACGGTCACCCGACTGTGTGACGCAAATATTGTATTATTGTAAACTTAATAATAAAATACCACATGCATAGCACGCGAAGAGGAAGTTAAATTTGTCAGCTTGAAGTGTTGTGGATACTTTCATAACTTTATTAAAGGCTGCAAGCCTTCCATTAAATACCTCAAATGCCCCAGCTTTTGTCATCCCATTAGCTAATTAACACTTCTAATGGCGAGATAAACAGACGTCACCCCGATATTTGCAGCACTTATTATTAAAGACAGGAAGCAAAATACGTTATATTCTCATGTGCGCATTAAAAATCGGATTATTGTTAAAAAGCGTATTCTTCTATTTACTTCATGCTAATTGAGAAATAGTCTTATTACTTGCTTCCTTGTAAGTAGAAGCGAAATAAGGGAGTACCATAGGTTAAAGTGAAGTCAAAAGCTGGTTGTTACGTGACTGAAGTTCCTTTGTTTGTATGGACACGAGTTGACAAATTAATGTATGAGAAAAGTGTTAGTTTTTTTAAGGTGAAATAAAAAACAAGGAATATCTCAAAAACGATCAACTCCACGAAAAATGTATAGAACATAAATTGTGTGTTTTAACATGTTCTACATTTTTTTTGTTAAGTTTTTGTCCATCCCTTACGGTTTCGCAGCTATGTAAAAATTCCGTAAAGTCCATCCAGAATAAAGTAGTCTTCAAGGCTATTCCAAGAAAATTCAAGATATACACGTTATATGTTCAATAAATATCTTTAATATATGATATTTTAATCAAAATCTTTAGAGCCACTTTTGAGAAAATAAAAATTTTCGAAAAAAGTTCTATGTAAAGGGTAATATTGGTATTTAAGTTTAGTATCTTCCAAGGATGCGACACGAAGAATTTCAAAAAAAATCCCCCCGCAACAAACTACACTTTACATGGAAAAAGTTTCGAAAGTTATATTTTTCTTAAAAACGGCTATAAGGATTTTGATTAAAATCCCGTATATTAAAGATATTTCTATCTGAAATAAAATATATATCTCGTATTTTCGTGGTTTAGCCTCTAAAGACCTCTTTATTGTGGAAGAATTTTGTCAAATTTTGCATAACTGCTAAACCATAAGAGATATACAAAAACTCACTACACAAAAAATGTACATCACGGCAAAACATAGAATTTATGTTCTTTACATTTTTGTTGTGGAGGTAACCGTTCCCTGTTATTGGTTTCAATTGTGAAGTACTTAAACTTTTGTCAGACAGGAAGTATTCGTTGTTTTTTTTTTTTTTTTTTTTTTTTTTTTTTTTGTATTCCTGGCCAAGCAAAGAAGCGATTTGCAATGACAATCACATAACGATAGTTTTTAAGACATTTGATTATCACTTTAGCCTAGTTTATTACCTTAGTTCCCTTCTACTTATAAGGAACCAAGTAATAACATTCTGCTGGTGTTTATTTCGATTAGCATTGTGTAGAAAGAAGAATATTCTTTTGTAGGAAGCTAGAGAAAGTCATGTGAGCGTAACACATCAGATTTTTAGTGGAATACCATTACTGCAGGGTATACGAGTAAGTTCAGGAACAATAACCACATTTGGAGTTTCAATTAAGGTAAGAAATTTTATTTCTTCTCACGTGAAACCAATCGTCACCCCCTCTCCCCGCTCTTATTAATATGTAAATAACTCGCGAAGTTATCGCACTCGGGTTACAAAAATCTGTGTTCCATTCCCATGACTTCCTCTACCTCTCTGCAACAAATTATTGTTAAAAAGCTTATTGTTCTATTAATTTAATGCTAAACGAGAAAAAATTAACAAAAATAGCCTTATTACTTCCTACCTTGTAAGTAGAAGCGAAATAAGGGAGTACCATAGGTTAATGTGATAGTCAAAAGCTGGTTGCTATGTGACTGGACACGAGTTGACAATTCCTGTATGAGAAAAGTGTACTGTTTTAGGGTGAAATAAAAAACAAGGAATATCCCAAAATGATCTACTCCACGAAAAAAATGTGTATAACATAAATTGTGTTTTAACATGTTCTGCATTTTTTGTGTAGTAAGTTTTTGATCAACTCTTACAGTTTAGCTGTTATGGAAAATTTCGTAAAATTCATCGAGAATAAAGTAGTCTCCAGAGGCTATTCCCAGAAAATTCAAGATATGCATATTCTTTGACAGGTAAATATACATAATATATTGATATTTTAATCAAAATCGTTAGAACCATTTTTGAGAAAATCAAAATTTTTGTATTTCATCCCATGCACTTAAATATCAAGTTTGGTATTTAACGGACTTTTTTTACAGACATAAACACACACAGACGGACACACAGACCTTTCTCTAAAAGTACTTTTTTACTTTCTCTATACGTACTATGTACATAGTGTATAGAGAAGATATTGCATTGTACCCAAAAATTCGATACCGAGATTTCACCGGAAATACATGTTTTCAGATCACCTGAATCCAAAAAAAGGTATTTTGGAAAAAAATGTTCGTGTGTGTGGGAGTGTCTGTCTGTGTGTATGACTGTGGGCAGCATAGCTCAAAAACGAAAAGACCGTTAAATGCCAAACTTGGTATTTAAGTTCAGCATCTTTCAAGGATACGACACGAAGATTTTCAAGAAAATCCCCCCACCCCCAACTACCCTTCGCATGGAAACATTTTTGAAAATTTTGATTTTCTAAAAAATGGCTATAACGATTTTGATAAAAATACCATATATTAAAGATATATACTTGACAAATATATCTTGAATTTTCTGCGAATAGCCTCTGAAGACTACTTTATTCAGGATGAATTTTACGGAATTTTGTGTAACTGGTAAACCGTAAGAGATAGACGAACACTTACCACACAAAAAAATAGAGAGTACACTAAAACACACAATTTATGTTATATACATTTTTTTCGTGGAGTTGATCGCTTTTTAGATATTCCTGTTTTTTTTTTTTGTTTCAGCCTTAAAAAACTTATACTTTTCTCATACACGAATTTGTCAAGTCCTGTACATACAAAGGAACTTCAGTCACATAGCAACCAACTTTTGCTATCACTTTAACCTATGTTACTGCCTTATTTCGCTTCTATTTACAGGGAAGCAAGTAATAAGGCTATTTCTGCTAATTTTTTGTAACTTAACATGAAGTAAATAGAAGTATAAACTTTTTAACAAAAATTAGTTGCAGAGATATAGAGAAAGTCATGTGAATGGATTACATCAATTTTTTTTTTTTGATACAGGGATACGTGTACTTCCTGTGAATGCAATACAATACCTTCTCTATACACTATGTATACAGAACGTGTAGAGAAAGTAAAAAGGAAAAGAGACTTGAAGGCGCATGCACTTCGCTCTACTCTCTCTTTCGGAAATAGGATTTGCGTTATCATCCTCTCTAACTATTTTTGTAGCACTCAAAAAGCGACGAAGCTAAACTCTACATGAAACAGTTATCTTGAATAAAGTTATTGCTGCTCCAATTATAACAGTGTGTAATTTTCGTCATGAATTCTGCCGTGAAAATTCTCTTCTGCCGTATCTGTACAACGCGTAACGTCAGACTACTCTAAAAATATCTCGCTGTATAACGTGCTGTTGCGTCTGTGTTTGTATATGACCTCTAGCGTTACAAAAAGAAAGAAAGAAAAAAAGAGAATTACGGAAGCGCTCCCGGCTTTTAGCAGAATTACATTAACAAGTCTAAAAGTATGCCATCTCTCGGCTTCTTCGTACACTAACTTTTATGCGCGCCAGACTTTATTTTTTAAAATACGTACCGTTTTTTGTTTCCAGAAATATAAAAACATATCTACTCTCCATTTGCAAGGACTGAAGGAAATCCTCCAACTCAGATAATCCTAAATATTTTTCCATCTGCTTATTTTATGTACCGCCTTCCTTGAAACGAAAATGAAAATGGGGCGAATTTAAGACAGCATTGTTGCCGATTCTTTAAGACAGAGGGCGGAGCCATTTTGTTATCATGCATGTTACCATATATACAACATGTGTTAAATTAATTGTTTTTCTAAGTGTTTGAAGAAAAGAACAAAGGACAATGGAAGTGGAGAGGTCTGTAGTTGAAGGAACATTTAATACAATCACAATTTTTGATTATTGTTGCATTTGCATAGCCCCCTTTAACTTGAATGATCCTATCGGGGGCTTTGACTTGTGAAACAACTCGTATTACTGTAGGTTAGAACATTGGGTTAATCGTTATTCACGGAGGCAGTCAGTTTTTCATTTGTTATTATTGAAAATTGGTATTATTGCAGTAAACATCGCGGCAAGGTATAACTTAATTTTGTTCTAATTTCATGATCTAAAAGTAATCTAAAAACTGATATATTTAGGAAAGGCTTGGAATCATTTTTAGATGCACAACAAAAAAAGGACGACAAATATAAGAGATTATCCCAAATATTATAATGACTCTCTGTGGACTGCATGTATTGCACATAATTTGATACTAATTATTTCTCACGATAGCTGGTAAATGGGCGAATTAGCAAGAGGTTTCTTGAATGAATAAGTGTATTTATTGACATAGCAATATCATACATAGAATTTCAACAATCGCACGGGTCCACAGACCGTACGTGCTTTTGTAATACACATTACAAGCAACAACAACAACACAACAATAAAGAATTAAAAGAGTGATAAACCGGAGTAGGTTGCTAGCGAATTTCTCTTTACTTACTTTTGCTTCTGCTATTCGAGAAACCACAACCAACACCACAAACGTATTCATCATTATACTGTTTTAAAACCTACAGTCCAAGTGAACTGCTTAATTGACATTTAACACACAAAATGTTTATAACCCCAATATGGCGGCTTGACCAATCCCAACACATAAGGAAATGGCGTTTCCTATCTATATCTGTGGTTTAAGAGCTTCATGCGGTAGACAGTATTGCCAATTTTGAGAAAAAGCAGCTAAATCCGGACTATTTGAGAAGCACAACGGCAATAAAATCCATGTTTGGGATTAACGACTTTTTGGGCTCTGCTTGCATATATCAGGAACATTTTGAATACAACAATGTACTCCCAAACTTATTCTATATTCAGTATTGCTATAATAATTTTGCAATAATGTAGAGAGGGATGTGGAGAAAGTGGCGGAATATCAGTTTGATAAAAGGGCGCAAAACTAGCATTACAATGGCTTTTTGGGCTGAAGTAGGTGCTTATTAGGGTTCCACAGGGATTAACTCCTTTCAAGATTTAACGTTCCGGCAATTAAGGTGCTAAGGGCATGTATGCCAGAAATTTCACAAAAGATCCACTTTTTAAATTTCAATTCCATAAAATAATTTAAACATTTCTAAATATAAAAAAAATCTAATGTTACACTCACATGGCTTTCTCTAGCTACTCTACAAACAAACTTCTTACAAAAGTTCTTTCTACACAATGCTAATCGAGATAAACATTAGTAGAGTTTCAGTGCTTATTCCTTATAAGTAACTAAGGGACTGCACTAGGCTAAAGTGATAGTCAAATGTTTTAAAAGCTGTCGTTATGCGCTTGTCATTGCAAATCGCTTCTATGCTTGGCCAGGAGTAGAACAAAAGAAAATCGGACACTTCGTCTCAGAAAAGTATAAGTACTTCACAATTGAAACTAATAACAATACCTCGAAAATAGTAAGGCCTACGAAAAAAATGTATATGACATAACTTGTGTATTTTTATAAGATCTACATTTTTGGTATAGTAAGTTTTTGTCTATCTCCTATGGTGTACTAGCTATACTAAATTAAGCAAAATTCATCCAGAATAAATAGGTCTTTAGAAGATATTCCCAGAAAATTCAAGATATGCATTTTATTTGTGATAGATATGGCTTTAATATGTGGTATTTTAATCAAAATCGTTAGCCGTTTTTAAGAAAAACATAATTTTCGAAATTTTTTCCATGTAAAGGGTAGTTAGGGGCGGAGGGATTTTCTTGAAAATCTTCGTGTCGTATCCTTGGAGGATACCAAATTTAAATACCACGTTTGGTAATTAACCGTCTTTTCGTTTTTAAGCTATGCTGTCCACAGACAGACACACACAGACACACGGACCTGTTTCTGAAAATGTTTTTTTTTTGGTTTCAGGGGGTCCTAAAACATATATTTTCGGTGAAATCTCGACATGGAATTTTTGGGTGGAATACAATACTTTTCTATCCCTATGTACATTGTACATACGCGGCTAGAAAAAGTAAAAATATTCACCTCACACAGATATTTGCTAAGAATGTTATTCTCCAGCAGTACATATATTTTCAAGAATTGTTTGAACAGTATAAGAACTTACTTCGGAGTTTTCCAGCGAAAGAAAGCATTACGTGGAGGGTGTAGAAAGGACTGCATGTTTGCAAGTGTCTTTTGTAAGATTTGTATTACTCGCCCGGTGGTCAACTCATCCCTTTTCAAGCCTGCAAAGTTACCTTTTTCTCCAGATCCAGTTATTAAGTACTTCGAACTGTCTAATCTCTTCTCACACCCCTCTTTTTGAGACAAAACACAGTCGGGGTTTCCCGATCTCTGAAAGAAAGTAGACACACTCAGGCCTCAGCAAGTAGAATCTGCTAGTTTGAGACTGAACTTGTATTAAACAGTTCCATCTGCAGTTTTCGTGATTATTGCAATATTTATCATGCTGAAAGTGAGCGCACAGTTAAGTAGTAAACTGCATGGTTATGTCCGCAACTATCTACCGATGGTAGTGTTCTTATGTGCAGAGTTTGTGGGGAAAAAAAAAAAAAAAATTAATCATAAGGAAAGGTATTTTATACTAAGCAGCAGCGAAACATATGACTGGAATTTCTAAAATGGCGGGCAGAAGAAGCTCTGTTTAATAACAACGATTGCAACAGCTAGTAAACAATCTCAGTTTTCTCTGGATCTGTGCAGGGCTTTTTCCAGCGGCTCAGTATGTCAGTTGACAACTTGTTGTGGCATGTAACCAAGAAAAGTGAGTATATATGAGATAGTGTATTAACTATTTGTCTATTTTTGTCTGTTTCCGTGATTAATAAATGCCTATTATCTTTACTTTCTCTACACGTACTATGAACATAGTGTATAGAGAAGATATTGCATTCCACCCAAAAATTCGACTCCGAGATTGCATTGGAAATACATGTTTTGGGTCCCCATGAATAAAAAAAAAGCATTTTTGGAAAAAGGCCGTGTGTGCGTGTGTACACTGTCTGTGGACAGCATAGCTCAAAAACGAAAAGACCGTTAAATACCAAACTTGGTATTTAAGTTTGGTATCTTCCAAGGATGCGAGACGAAAATTTAAAAAAAAATCTGCCACCCCCAACTACCTTTACATGAAACTTTTCTCGAAAATTTTGATTTTCTCAAAAATGGCTTTAACGATTTTGATTAAAATCTCTTATGTTTAAGATATTTACATGTCAAATAAAATGTATGTCATGAATTTTCTGGGAATAGCCTGTGGATGAATTTTACGGAATTTTGCATAGCTGCTAAACCGTAAGAGATGGACAAAAACTTACCCCACAAAAATGTAGAGTACATTAAAACACACAATTTATATCATATACATTTTTTTCGTCGAGTTGATCGTTTTTGAGATATTCCTTGTTTTTGGTTTCAGCTTTGAACAACTTATACTTTTCTCGTATAGGAATTTGTCAACTCCTCTTCATAGAAACAAAACAACTTCAGCCACATAGCAACCAGCTTTTGACTATCACTTTAACCTATGGTACTCCCTTATTCCGCTTCTACTTACAAGGAAGCAAGTAATAAGACTATTTCTGATAATTTTTTCTCGATTAGCATGTAGTAAATAGAAGCATAAGTTTTTAATAAAGATTTGTTGCAGAGTTGTAGAGAAAGTCATGTGAATGAAACACATACGATTTTTACTATTTTAGTGCCTATATACCTGCCTACTTTAACAACAACAAAAAATGCCTAAACATCTGGGCTCTAGTCATGAAGATGGAGCACCGGTGGATTGCGATGGCGGGGGCAACCGGAGAAGCCGGAGAAAACCCGCCCCTACGCCGCTTTGTCCATCACAACCTCACAGTTGTCTAACCTCTCGACCACGGCGCGGGCATTGTGCTAGGTTAACTGGAAGGTATTTATTCAAATGGTCCACAAACCCTTGAATATCTTAAAACAATATTCAATGAGAAATTAATAGATACACCGGATACATTTAACTTTGTAGCCAGATCCGATTATATTTTGTTTTGTTGCGGTCTCTGGTTTCCCAGTTGCTAAATTCGTAAACGTTTGGTGTATAGGTAGAAAGGTAGGAATAGACTCAAAAACCAATGTTAGCCGGATTCCTTTGGTTTGCTCTAACCAACTGAGCCGCAAACATACCGGCGCAGTATTAAATTTCCCAGCTGATTCATGGTTCAAAACCACCTACAGCATTGCATTCTTTTGTCGGATTCCACCTTTCTAACTTTACCCCCACGCATGTTTATCAGTCGGCATGAAATATCTGTTAATTTTGTAACCACATAACTCTACAGGCAAGACAGCCAAACATTCGATACCGAGACTTCACTGGAAATACATGTTTTGTAATCCTCTGAACCTTCAAAATAGTATTACTTTCTCTACATATACTATGTGTATAGAGAAAATATGCACTCCATCCAAAAATTCGATACCGAGATTTTACCGGAAATATATGTTTTATGGTCCCCTGTATCCAAAAAAAAAAAAAAAAACATTTTCAGAGAATGGTCCGTGTGTCCATGTGTCTGTGAACACGATAGCTCAAAAACGAAAAGACCGTTAAAAACCAAACTTGGTATTTAAGTTTGGTATCTTTCAAGGATGTGACACGAAGATTTTCAAAAAAATACCCACTCACCCAACTACCCTTTACATGGAAACATTTCCAAAAATTTTGTTTTTCTTGAATATGGCTCTAACAATTTTGATTAAAATACCGCATATTAAAACCATTTCTATCACAAACAAAATGTATGTCTTCAATCTTCTGGGAATAGATTCTAAAGACCTGTTTATTCGGGATAAATTTTGCTTAATTTGGCTTAATTAGTAAACCGTAAGAGATAGACAAAACCTTACAATACAAAAAATGTAGATCTTGTTAAAACACACAAGTTATGTCATATACATTTTCATCGTGGAGCTCACCGTTTTCGAGGTATTCCTTGTTATTATTAGTTTCAATTTTGAAGTACTTATACTTTTCTCAGACGGAAGTGTCTGTTTCTTTTTACTTTCTCTACACGCACTATGTGCATAGTGTATAGAGAAGGTATTGCACTCCACCCAAAAATTCGATACCGAGATTTCACCGGAAATATATGTTTTAGGGTCCCTTATATATCCAAAAAAAGCATTTTCACAAAAAGGTCCGTGTGTGTGTGTGTGTGTGTGTGTGTCCGTGTGTCGTGAACACGATAACTCAAAAACGAAAAGTCGGTAAAATACCAAACTTGGTATTTAAGTTTAGTATCTTCCAGGGATGCGACTCGAAGATTTTGAAAAAAATCCCCCCACCCCAAACTACTCTTTACATGAACTTTTTTTACGAAAATGTTGATTTTCTTAAAAATGGCACTAACGATTTTGATTAAAATTTCGTATATTAAAGATATTTACCTGACAAATAAAATGTATATCTTGAATTTTCTGGGAACAGCCTCTGAAGTCTACTTTATTCTGGATGAATTTTACGGAATTTTGAATAACTGCTAAATCGTAAGAGATGGACAAAAACTTACTACACAAAATATGTAGAGCACCTTAAAACACACAATTTATGTGATATACATTTTTTTCGTGGAGTCATCGTTTTTGAGTCATTACTTGTTTTTGGTTTCTGCTATGAAGAGTTATACTTTTCTCATATAGGAATTTGTCAACTGCTTCCTTCCATACAAAGGAACTTCAGTGACATAGCAACCATCAAGGAACAAAGCAAACATAGCATCAAGGAACCAAGTAATAAGACTATTTCTGCTTTTTTAGTCTGATTAACATGAAGTAAATGGATGTTTAAGCTTTTTAGGAGTAATTTGTTGCAGAGATGTAGAGAAAGTCATGTGAATGGTACACATCAGATTTCTTGTACTATTCCTGATCAAGCAAAGAGCGATTTGCAATGACAATCGCATAACGACAGCTTTTAAAACATTTGACTATCACTATAGGCCAGTGCATTACCTTAGTTCCAGTCTACGTGTAAGCAACGAAGAATAAAATTCTGCTAATGTTTATCTTGATTAGTTTGGTGTTGAAAGAAGCATTATCTTTTGTAAGAAGTTTGTTTGTAGAGTAGCTAGAGAAATTTATGTGAGTTAACACATCAGGTTTGCTTTTTAATCATGTGCAGCTGCTATATATCGTTCAATAAAAAGTAATTGGGTTATATTATTGTGTTTACAGCCCAAAATGTTCCCTTTGTCAGCGAGATTCACCATACTATGATGAAGTTCATAAATATGCGGGCAAATTTGTTCGGTTAGCGTTGTAAATATTTAATTATGCTAATGCCTGGTCTCCTGAAATCAATGTATTGACTACAACTAATTGTGGCTAAAGCTGACAACCATCATTCGTAATTTACTTGTACAGTCAGCAGGGGTACGGTTGGAAAGGCACGAACAAAGCACGATCGCCATGTTCGCTTTATTCTCTTGTTTTTGGCACTCGACTGTAAATCAACAAGTTCTGCGTAGGAAGGCAATACGGCGACTCAACCACAACGAGACTATGAATCCTCGTAGTTAATAATGCACAACCGGTATTTCTATTTTTATTTAACATTTTGGGTTTAAAAAGTAGAAACCGGATCGTATAACGGGGAAATATGCGCTTGCCACCACAAACAGTCGAGCATCGCGCTTCGTGCGTGTTGAATGGTAATGACGCGACCGCAAGACCTGGTTCCACAGCCTCCTGTGATCTATATCGGAGGCACAGATGCTAACATACCCGGCTTTTTCGCGCTTTATCCAACACTGTTACCTTTTTCAAATTCGGTAATTTAGTGCAACAAACTAATATTTAGCAAACAAGGAACAGAGAGTGACCACCACTATTCCGCATACAATTATAAATAGGCCACAGAAGTTGATGATCCAAAATTCGAATGTGTTCCATTCACATTACTTTCTCCACCCATTCTGTAACAAACTATTCCTACAAAAGTTTATTTCGTGATAATCAAGTAAACATTAGCAGAATAATTTCTTTATCTTGAAAATAACTAGTTTCAACAAAAATATATATGGCTAAATTCTGCGTTTTAAGGAGGTCTAAATGTTTTTGAAGTATTTGACTATCTGTTACGGTTTACCAGTTATACAAGCAATCCAGACGTTATTCCCAGAAAATCCAAGATAAATTTTATGTCATATATATTTATGTATATATGTATATTTTTAATCAAACTCCTTATAACAATTTTTACTTTCTGTATACGAACGAAATTAAATATAACTCAGCTTTACTTGTTATACAATTTAAATAAAAATATAATTCATCTGCCAAAATTTAATATTCATGCAATACTATTCATAAAGCAACATTCCAAATAAACTAGTTTTATTGAAAATGTTAAAATAGGAGCATTGGAAAACACTGCTACGGCTAATATTACACAGTCTATAGAGAAAGTATTGTACTCCACTAAAAAATTCGAGGTTTCACCAGAAATCTATTCATGTGTATGTTGAGAGCATAGTTCAAAAACGAAATGTCCGTTAAATATCAAACTTAGTATTTAGGTTTAGTGTATTCCAAGGATGTGACACGAAGGCATTCAAGAATATCCCAAACTATCCTTTACATGGAATATTTTTCGAAAATGTTGATTTTCTCAAAAATGGCTCTAACCACTTTGACTAAAATACCGTATATTAAAGATACTCACATAATAAATAAATTGCATACTTTGAACTTTCTGGGAATAGCCACTGAAGAGCTTTTTATTCTGGTTGAGGTTGCAGAATTTTGCATAACGGTTAAACCGTAGGAGATAACAGACAAAAACTTAACTACACAAAAAATGTAGATCTCGTTAAAACACATAATTTATGTCATATATGATTATCTTGTAGATTTGACTGTTTTCGAAATATTCATTGTTTCAATTTTAAACTAATTAACTTTACTGGGTTCAAATTCGGTGAAGGATGATGGATTTTTTCGGGTGTAAAAATGTTTAGCATGGCTTCCTTTGGAAGGGAAGTAAAGCCGTTGGTCCCGAGTCGTAGATTTACGGCACGTAAAAGAACCTCAAGCTGATAGAGAGGCCTCAGCAAAATTAAGTGGTATTTCACGGCCAGTAGAGATTGGGACGCTGAGAACCACAGCAGTTAAAGAGCGTCCATAAATAACATGCTATTTTTATTAACTTTTCTCAAACGAGACCATGCAAAGCGAACCGAACCTCAATTGTTTCACTTAGCGACCAGCTTTTAAAAGATTTGACCATCCTTTAGCTTAATATGTTCCCTTCTACTTATAAGGAAGGAAGTAATGAGACTAATGTTTATCTTCTCTATTACCATGACGTACTAGATAAAAGAATAATCTTCTGCAAGATAAATTTGTTTGTGCAACAGCTAGAGAAAGTTATGTGAATGGAACACATTACCATGTAAAGGTTGCTTTAGGAAGGGGAATTATCTTGAAAATCTTCGTGTCTCATCCTTGGAAGATACTTAAATACCAAGTTTGGTATTTTACGGACTCTTCGTGTTCACAGACAAACGGATACACCGACTTTTTGCTGAAAATGCTTTCTTTTGGATAAAGGGGACCATAAAACCTGCATTTCCGATGAAATCTCAACATCGAAGCTTTTGGTGGAGTGCAACACCTCTACATACTTAGCATGTATAGTGTATAGAGAAGGTAGGTATTGTTATGCACCCAAAAATTGGCTGTCGATATTTCAACGGAAATATGTTTTGAGGTCCCTTGAGTCCAAATAAAGCTTTTTGGAAAAAGGTTCGTGTGTGTCTGTGGACAGCGTAGCTCAAAAACTAAAAGACCGTTAAAGACCAAACTTGGTATATCAATTTGGTATCTTCCAAGGTTGCGACACGAGATTTTCAAGAAAACCCCCCCCCAACACTCTTTACATGGATTTTTTCTCGAACATTTTGATTTTCTCAAAAATGAGTAACGATTTTGATTAAAATATCGTATATTAAAGATATATAAGTGACAAATAAAATTTATATCTTGAATTTTCTGGGAATAGCCTCTGAAGGGTACTTTATTCTGGAAGAATTTTACGGAATTTTGCATAACTGCTAAACCGTAAAAGATGGACAAAAACTTAACACACAAAACATGTAGACAACGTTAAACACACAATTTATGTTACATACTTTTTTTCGTGGAGTTTATCGTTTTTGAGATATTCATTGTTTTTGGTTTCAGCTTTGAAAAACTTGTACTTTTCTCATACAGGAATTTGTCAGCTCCTGTCCATGCAAGCAAAGGAACTTCAGTCACATAGCAAGCAGCTTTTGACTATCACTTTAACCTATGATACTTATTTCGCTCCTACTTACAAGGATGCATAAGCTTTTAACAATAATTTGTTGCAGAGATGTAGGGTAAGTCATGTGAATGGAACACATCAGGTTTTTTTCACCGAACGTGGCTCAAAATACACTGCCAGTGTCGCATAAATTCAAACATGTGTGTTAAAGCATCTACCCTCCCTTCCAGCTGCAGATGCAGTGATAAACTCCCGTCCAACAAAGGTTCGTTATGAATTGTGAAATGGACTAGGAAAAGAACGCGCATGGACAATAATTAGAATGGCGTTCCAATATTGTTGAGGGTGTCTGGTTTTTTGTCCCTTGATGATGTGGTGGCAGATATTAAACATGTACCACTCCAATAACAGGCCTGATAAAAACCTGATTAATGCCGCCTGGTGGCTAAGTGCAGCAACAAGGGGGTGGGCTTTAGGGCCCACATGCTGCAGTCCACGTGACTTGTACAGAAAAACAAACCAACACAGCTTTCAAAACAGGAAGTTATACTTCATCGCATACACTGTTCCATGCTATCGATTCGTACAAAGAGTAATAAAATGCCTAATCAGCTCATAGAGTTTGCTGACAGCTGTCAAAGAGTGTGTACACACATTAATGCGTCATGCAAAAGTTCTAAAATCTGATGTGTTCCATTCACATGACTTTCTCTACATCTCTGCAACAAATTATTGTTAAAAAGCTTATGCTTCTATTTACTTCATGCTAATCGAGAAACAATTAGCAGAAATAGTCTTATAATCAAATTAAATGTTTAATTGACTCGAATTTCATTATTTGGCTCCTGTAAAAAATGTTAAAAACGAAATTACTCAATATGAATATAAGCTAATTTATGGAGGCCCAAAACCCGGACAGTTGGCAACCCTAGTAACAGTCACTCGCTAGAGATTGCAGATTCTAGTTCAGTTTTAGACGAAGCCTCTTTCCTGAGCCTTTCTATTGGTTGCGGAGACAATATGGCTACGTGACAGTTGAACGACGGGTTTGCAGATTTCGTTAGGTTAGATGTGTGTAAATAAACTGGATCGGAATAAGGGGTAAACATCTTGTGTGTTCCATTCACATGACTTTCTCTACATCTCTAAAACAAATTATTGTTAATAAACGTATTCTTGTACCTATTTAATGCTTAAGTACTAGTAGAAACGGTCTTATTACTTAGTTCCTTATAAGTAGAAGGGAAATAAGGGAATACACTAGGATAAACCGACAGTCAAATGTTTAAAAATGTGGTTGCTATGGGATTGAAATCAGTTTCTTTGCGTGGCCAGGATTTGACAAGTTCCCGTATGAGAAAAGTTTAAGTATTTTAAAATTGAAACCAATGACAAGGAATATCTCGGAAATGGTCAACTCCACGCAAAAAATGTCTGTGACATAAATTGTTTTTAACGATATCTACATTTTTTCTGTAGTAATTTTCTTTTAATCTCTAACGGTTTGCCAGTTATGCAAAATTTCAGAATAATTCGTCCAGTATGAAGAACACTTCTGAAGCTATTCCCAGCTTCAATATACGGTATTTTAATCAAAATAGGTAGAGTATTTTTTGAGAAAGTCAAAGTTTTCGAAATTTTTTCCATGTATTTTGGGGTGGGGGATTATCCTCAAAATCTTCGTGTCGCATATTTGTGTTTAGTATTGTACTAATTTTTCGTTCTTGAATTATTGTGTCCCCAAACACACACGGATCTTTTTTCTAAAAATGTTTTCTTTGGATACAGGAGTCTCTAAATCTTGTATATCCGGTGAAATCTCGGTGTCACATTTTTGGGTCGAATGCAATTCCTTCTCTACCTACGTACTAAGTACTAAGTAGAATAATTAAAAAAAATCAATTTAATTTAATGTGCCCTCGCGGTCGACCGAATTGCTAACAACCCTTAAGTTTTTCTTCTTTATTTAATGCTATCCCTTGAGCACATCCTTGTCGCAGTAGGTGCTGATGCATTCTTAACATCGTTTGATACACTTAAATGAAAGCACACAATAGAGAAAATGATTAAGGGTACACATAGGTGAAAAATGAACGAAATCATTTAAAAAGGCCCATATTTACTTTCTCTGGTGTAATGGTTAACATGCTAACTTCATATACCCAAGGTCGTGGGTTCAAACCCGGCGGAGGGCGATGGATTTTTTCGGGCGTAAAAATCCTTATCATGGCTTCCTTCGGAAGGGAAGTAAAGCCGTTGGTCCCGTGTCGTAGATTTACGGCACGCAAAAGAACCTCAAGCCTGATTGAGAGGCATCTGAGCAAAATTTAGCGGTCTTTCAGGCCCAGTATAGAATGGGGCGCTGAGAACCACAGCAGTTAAACAACATCCATAAATAACACGCCATTTATTTTTAATCATATTGTAGCCAGACAAAATGTATTCTATCCATAAATTCTATAACGAAATTTCACCGGAAATATATGTTTTGAGGTGCACTGAATCCGAAAAAAGTATTTTTAGAAAAAGGTCCGTGTGTGAGTTAGTATGTTTCAAGGATGCGAATTGAAGATTTGGAGTAAATTCCTTGAGGCTGATTATTTTCATAATCACGAGTTGATAATGATGTTGGTAGCAGGGAAACTGCAGTAATGCCTAGAAGTCACGGCTATAACTGTGGTCGAGTGGTAGCGTGTCTGCTACACATTCAACAGGTCGTGAGTCCGAATCTCGCCTAGGGTGAGTTACCCGGATAAGGCTTTTTTTCCTCGGGGGTTTCCCTTATCCTGAGAAGTGGATCCCGAGATCATTTCACCAACTTCATTCTTCGTCCGATATGACCAGCCAGGTTAAAAGAAGTTCAGCTACAAAAAAAAAGAGAAAAAAAAAAAACAAATTGGCGAGGTACTATGAGAATCGTCCAGCCGCCGTTTAAAAGACAATGACATTCCAACAAACTAGTGAATAGGCTAACGGTATTGGCGACCGTAGAGCCGAGAGTGCTGGGTTTTCTCATCAAAGAACAAACAAGGTTGTAAATTATAGATTGTCAGAAATATGTAGCGTGGAAAGGGGATGAAGAATATTTAAAAATATGATGTGCTCTATTCACAACACTTTCTCTACTATGTGGGCGATATTTCTTGCTACAAATGTGTGATTGCCTGTTTTGAAACACGTGTGGGCGTTGCTCTGTTGTCTTCTGGGAAATCCCAGCCGCACAGTAGAGCTGCTCGTTTAGTATAAGGCGCTTAGATGCCATCAATGAACATCAGGATCGTTCTAATATTAGAAGAGCTTATAATATTGTGAATAACACCCACTCGTGCACTGATTCTAACGTTTCACTCAGTAATGGGAAATTCATTAAACAGGGTTTTGTTAAGACTGCCAGTTGTGCAAATTTATACGCAGCAATATTCGTTTTACTTTTCGTCTTACTTGAATATAGTAAGTAGAGGAAGTTTTGTATTCCACCATCAATTAGATACCGAGATTTCACACGTTTTGAGGTCCATCATTTTTTACATTCTCTATACGTTCTATGTACATAGTGTATGGAAAAGGTATTGTATTGCACCCAAATATTCGATACCGAGATTTCACCGGAAATATATGCTTTTCGACACCCTGAATAAAAAAATCTGATGTGTTACATTCACGTGACTTTCTCTACATCTCTGCAACAAACAGCTTATGGTTCTATTTACGTCCTGCTAATTGAGAAAAATTAGTATCTAGAAATAGTCATATTACTTGCTTCCATGTTAAGTAGAAGCGAAATGACAGTCAAAAGCTGGTTGCTATGTCACTGAAGTTCCTTTCTTTGTATGGAAACGAGTTGACAAATTCCTGTATGAGAGAAGTTTCACTTTCTCAAAGCTGTAACCAAAAGCAAGGAATATCTAAAAAATAATCAACTCCACGAAAAAAATGTATATAACATAAATTGTGTGTTTTAACGTGCTCTACATTTTTACCTTCTCTTGCCCCGTATGTACAATGTACATAGGGATAGAGAAGTATTGCATTCCACCCAAAAATTCGATTTCGAGATTTCACCGGAAATACATGTTTTAGGACCCCCTGAATCCAAAAAAAAGTATTTCCAGAAAAATGTCCGTGTGTCTGTGAACACGATAACTCAAAAACGAAAAGTAGTTAAAATACCAAATTTGGTATTTAAGTTCAGGATCTTCCAGGAATGCGACACGAAGATTTTGAGAAAAATCCCCCCACCCCAGACTACCCTTTACATGGAACTTTTTCCGAAACTTTTGATTTTCTTAAAAATGGCTCTAACGATTTTCATTAAAATATCGTATATTAAAGATATTTACCTGACAAATAAAATGTATATCTGGAATTTTCTAAAGACCTGTTTATTCTGGATGAATTTTGCTTAATTTGGCATAACTAATAAACCGTAAGAGATAGACAAAAACTTACTATACAAAAATGTAGGCCTCGTTAAAATACACAATTTATGTCATATACATTTTTTTCGTGGAGCTTACCGTTTTTGAGGTATTCATTGTTATTAGTTTCAGTTGTGAAGTACTTATACTTTTCTCAGACGGGAGTGTCCGTTTTTCTTTTGTTCTACTCCTGGTCAAGAAAAGAGGCGATTTGTAATGAAAATCGTGTAACGAAAGCTTTTAAAACATTTGACTATCGATTATCCTAGTGTATTCCCTTATTTTCTTCCTACTTATAAGGAAGTAAGTAATAAGAACATTGTGGTGAATACTCTATTAACAAGGTGCAGAAAGCAGAATAATCTTATGTAAGAAGTTTGTAGAACGGCTAGAGAAAGTCATGTGAGTGTAACATATCAGATTTTTATACGATAGGTTTTTGTTTATCTCTTACGGTTTAGCAGTTATGCAAAATTCCGTAAAATTCATCAACAATAAACAAGCCTTCAGAGGCTATTCCCAGAAAATTCACGATTTGTCAGGTGAATATCTTTAATATACAATATTTTAATCAAAATCGTTATAGCCATTTTTAACAAAATCAAACTTTTCGAAAAAAGTTCCATGTAAAGGGCAGTTGGGAGTGGGGGGATTTTCTTGAAAATCTTCGTGTCGCATCCTTGGAAGATACTAAACCTAAATACCAAGTTTGGTATTTAACGGTCTTTTCGTTTTGGGGCTATGCTGTCCACAGACACACACACACACCCTCACGGACCTTTTTTGCCCAGGTTTCACCGGAAATACATGTTTTGAGACACCCTGAATAAAAAAAACATTTTTAGAAAAATGTCCGTGTGTGTGTGTCTGTCTGTCTGTCAGCCTGTGTGTCTGTGGGCAGCATAGTTCAAAAACGAAAAGACCGTTAAATACCAGACTTGGTATTTAAGTTTGGTATCTTCCAAGGATGCGACACGAAGACTTTCAAGAAAATTCCTCCACCCTAAACTATTCTTTACATGGAACTTTTTTCGAAATTTTTGATTTTCTATAAAATGGCTCTAACGATTTTGATTAAAATATCATATATTAAAGATATTTACCTGACTAATAAAATGTATATCTTGAATTTTCTGGGAATAGCCTCTGAAGAGTACTTTATTCTGGACGAATGTTACGTAATTTTCCATAACTGGTAAACCGTAAGAGATGGACAAATACTTACCACACAAAAATGTAGATCACATTAAAACACACAATTCATGTTATATACTTTTTTTGGTGGAGTTGATTTTTTGAGATATTCCTTGTTTTTGGTTTCAGCTTTGAAAAACTTATACTTATCTCATATCAACCAGCTTTTGATTATCACTTTAACCTAAGGTACTCCCTTATTTCGCTTCTACTTACAAGGAAGCAAGCAATAAGAGTATTTCTGCTATTTTTTTCTCGACTAGCATGAAGTAAATAGAAGCACAAGCTTTCTAATAATAATTTATTGCAGATATGTACAGAAAGTCATGTGAATGGAACACATCAGCTTTTTTTAAAATGCTTTTTTCGGACTCAGGGGACCCCAAAACATATATTTCCGGTGAAATCTCGGTATCGAAATTTTGGGTTCATTACAATACCTTCTCTATCCCTATGTACATTGTACCATTTCATAGTATCAAGAAACAATAAATATCAACATTTACAGCTTTATGGCTGTACCATTAATACAAAGGCTTATTTTTGACACCGACCCCTGAAAACCTGCGTATCATGCTCACAAATCTTAAATTAACCCTGACCAGTAAGAGGAGCCAACTAAGGAGCTAAATCCGCCATACCTCCCATCCCAAACTACCCTTTATATGGAACATATTTCGAAAATTTGATTTTCTCAAAAATGCCTCTAACCATTTGATCAAAGATATTTACATGAAAAATAAAATAAATGTCTTGAATTTTCTGGATTTGTCTCTGGGGATCTCATTATTCTGGATGAATTTTGCACAACTGTAAGCGATAGGCCACGCAAAGAAACGTTGCAACTACATAGCGACCAGCTTTTAAAAAAATTTGAATATTGCTTTAGCCTAGTATGTTCCCTAATTTCCCTTCTGCACTATAAGAAAGCAAGTAACAAAGACACTTTCTGTTGATGTTTTATCTGGATTAGCACGAAGGAGATAGGAGAATGTGGTTTCTAACAATAATTTGTAAAAGGCTGTAGATAAAAATCACGTGAATGGGTCACATAAGATTACACGAAATATCTTTTTCAAGCGTGAATTTCTCATAATTTGCCATATTAGTGAATTTTAAAATAATCCTCTGCCCGCCTGGGTAGTGTAGTGGTAGCGCGTCTGCTTCACATTCAACAGATTGTGAGTTCGAATCTCGCTTAGAATGAGTTATCTGGATAAGGTTTTTTCGGGGTTTTCCCTTATCCTGAGAAGACGAATGTCGAGTCACTTTAAGCTCCATGGACCCCGAGATCATCTGAGCATCATTTCTTTCATCGTCCGATATGACCAACCAGGTTAAAGGACATTAAAAAAAACATGTCATTAAATCTTAATTTCGTTTCGTAATCGGTTTACCCTCCCTATATTTGTAGGACTGACACCCCCCCCTAGCACATGCAAGCCAATGCTTAGGAGTCAGAAGCCTGTTGGGGAGCCAACTGCACGAGACCACAGAATGGAGAACCTGTTACGAGGGGTCTTAGCCAGGCATGATAATATGAAATGTAAGAGAAACTGATGATTGAGCAATTGGTGGAATGAGTGGCGGTGAAAACCGGAGAACCCAAACTCCGGTTCGTCGGTTGGGATCGAACCCGGGCCGCCTAGAAGGGAGGTAAGCGGTCTGACCACTCACCCACGCCTGACAATAAACCTATTTTAACTATATTTATTTATTTATATTTATTTGTTCAGTCACTAGCTACATTAGTACAATAGACATGGTCAAATTGATATATACAATCAGTCATATAAAAATTCTAGTATTAAAATATTCATTCAAATTGTAAAATACATTGTCCATAAGGTATTTTTACTTTCTTTAACCCGTATGTACAATGTACATAGGGATAGAGAAGTATTGTATTCCACCCAAAATTCGATGTCGATATTTCACCGGAAATACATGTTTTAGAACCCTCTGAATCCAAAAACAGCATTTCCTGAAACAGGTCCGCCTGAGCACCGAACTCCAGCAAACACTCGCAAAGATTTGTGAAACTGCCAAAAGCTAGCCCTAGTTTTAATACAGGCTCACATCTGGCAACGGGCCAATCAGAGCAGTCCGTCCCGGCAACGGCCTTCGCGCAAGCGAAGCAGGACGTCTATTGGCGGCAGCAACAGGCGCAAGCCATCCTCGCCTCAACGCCTCGTAGCGGTTGAGAGTGTTGAAACCGGGCAGGACCCAACCAGTCCCTACACTATCCCTATGCCCGACTCTGACACCGACGTCGAACCTGACGGGCCGTGGATAACTGTCCACGCAGGGGGCCGCAGAAGCGGTCGTTCCTCCCCCAACCCAGCTGCACCACCACAGGGAATAAACCAACCCCCAACCCAAGGGGGGAGAAAAATACCGCCTATAGTTGCCGACGCTTTCCGCAACCACGTTGTGGTTATGAGAAAGCTGGCAGCGAAGCTTAGGGGCCCCTTCGAGGCCCGGCGGAAGCAAAGGAAAGTCCACCTCCATACCTCCTCGGAAAGGGATTTCGAGGCAGCGAAGGCAGTACTACGGGATGAACAAATCCCGTTCTACAGCTACTCGCTGCAGCGTCCCTACGTGGAGCGTAGGATAATTCGGGGCCTTGACTCCGACTGCACCCCTGAGGATGTCAAGGCGGCTCTTCAGGACGAGTACAATATCACCCCTTCCACCGTGGCACGTCTCAGTAAGACGGTGGCAACCGACGACGGCACTCAGCGAGTGCCCATGCCCTTATTCCTGGTCGTGGTACCAAAGGAACGCGCCCAGTCAGTTCAGCCGATAGACGCCGTCCGTCGGCTTATCTTCACCGTCGTGCGTATCGAAAGATACCACGGCAAAGAGGGACCTGTGCAGTGCCATAGGTGCATGGGCTTCAACCACTCTAGCAGTGTGTGCGAGCGCAAGCTCGCATGCCTGCGGTGCGGTGAAGCCCATATACTGAGGGACTGCACAAAGCCCCATGAAGCTCGCCACTGTGTGAACTGTGGTGAGGCGCACGTGGGCTCGTATAAAGGATGTAAGGTGCGGAAGCGCCTTGTTGAGAGCCGCCGTGGAGGCCCCCAGGAGCCAGCTAAAGTGCGCCCTGGGGTGCCCTTCTCCTCGGCACTGAACCGCGCTGAGGGAGCACTGCGCGCCGCTGAGGCAGCAGCAACTCCCAGCCCCGCAGTCACTGCAGAGACCGTGCCAGCTCCGTCCTTGACGGAGACCCCAACGCCCCAACCTGGTCCGCCTACTTCAACGGAGGAAGCCGCCCCGACGCCCTCGACAGAGGGCCCACGCCGGACTTCTCCAAAAAAGAAGTCCAGGAGGAGAGGAAAGAAGAACCGTCGGGCGGCTGGCCAGACGGGCCAAACAGAGGCTCCCACCTCTGTGAGACCCGAGGCCACGCCCCCAGCACCCCAGCAGCTACCAGTGGCGGAAGCTCCAGTAGCGGCCGCCACAGTACCTACTCCAGTAGCAGAGGCTCCTACTGCACCTACCACCACAGCGGCTTCCTCGGCCTTTACAGTGGCCATCCCACAGGCGGACCTGGATGAACTTCAGGACCTAGCCCTGTGGTTCGGTGACCTCCTAAGTAAGGTCCTACCTGTACTGCGAAATTTCAAGTTGCAGTACAGCAACCCCAGACTCTCCCCCCTCCAGAAACACACCCTGTTCCTCCAAACCTTGGAGAGTTGTACCCGGGTTCCGCTAAGTAATGGCCTCTAGACTCGTTCGGAGACCATTGCGACTCGCGTACTGGAACGCGAACGGAATCCGGGGGCAACGCCCAGGCGTCATTGAGTTTGTACAATCGTACGGAATTGACATCCTGATGGTTTGCGAAACCCATCTGGATGCTGCTACTGACTTCTCGCTGCCTAGTTACGTCACCCATCGGTCCGATCGGGTCGGCCGACAGGGTGGCGGTACAGCTATCTTCATTAAGAACCACATAACCCATACTCCTGTCCAACTCCCAGCACTACAGCACGTGGAGGCCTGTGCAATCCGGCTTGCCGTTGCCGGGCTAGACGCGCTGCTGATAGCTGCATATGACCCACCAAACCACCGCTTCCATGAAGCGGACTACACCACCCTACTCAACCTTCACCCAGTGGTATGCATCGCAGGAGATCTCAACGCGAAACATGCCCTCTGGCACAGCCGCACCAACAACCCCCGAGGCCGCGGGCTCTACCGCCTCATCAGCGGCAACCCCGCCCTCGTCGCGCACGGACCGAGAGGACCTACGTGTCATCCGGCTCGCGGCAGACCGGATGTTCTTGACATCATAATCACCAAGAACACACCATTACATCTAGACCTCTCGGCGGTCAACGAGTTGGACTCCGACCATGACCCTGTCGTGGTGGATACAACCGAGACCGTATCAGCTCTGGTAACACCAGACTGGATAAATGAGATCGACTGGGACGCAGCCGTCCTAGACCTAAACCAAACCGTGGACCCGCGACCGCGCATCGACTCCATCGAAGCGCTGGAAGCGGCAGCCACGGCCTTCTCCCGCCAACTCCTGAATGTGGTACGCGCGCATACCTACCGCATCCCATCTAACAAACCTAACCCGAGAACCATACCGAATGAACTCCGGCAGCTGCTAAAAGCCAAGGCAACCGTACGGAAGCTATGGCAGCGCTTCCGCCATCCCAGGATCCAAGCAGTGTACCAGCGGTTAAAATCCCTGGCAAGGCGCCTGCTTCGCGCGCACCGCAAAGCGGCCTGGGAACACACAATGGCACATATAAACCTGGAAGAGAAACAACCCTGGAGGATCATCCGATCCCTCAGGAAAGACAAAAGTCAGTTTCAGCATCCCATCCATGGCTCCCGTGGGAGACTCTCTTTTGAGCCCCAGGATAAAGCCACGGATTTCGCAGATTATCTGGAGTCCCAATTCGAACCCCGCGAAGACCCCCAGGATGAGGACTTTACTGAGCTCGTGGAAGCGACGGTAGACTACCTCTATGAGGAGCCCCCGCCGCCCCATGAGGAGATCCGCATTCCTATAGTCACCCCGAAAGAGGTGGCTTCCCAACTCAACCACCTAAAACCTAACAAAGCCCCTGGACATGACGGCGTTACGGCGCCTATGCTCCAGCACCTACCCAGAAAGGCCGTAATCCACCTGACGCGGATTTACAATGCATGCCTGCACCTACGTCACTTTCCAACGTGTTGGAAGGAGGCGCGGGTGGTATGCATTTTGAAACCCGGCAAGGACCCGGTCTTCCCGTCAAGCTACAGATCTATTAGCTTACTTCCGATCGTCTCGAAAGTATTCGAGCGGTTACTCCTACCTCGCCTCACCCCTCTCTTCGAAGAGAGACTCCTACTCCCGGATCATCAGTTTGGTTTCCGTACTGGACATTCCACAACCCTGCAGTTGCTGCGACTGGCTGAGAAGGCTGCCCTGGGCTTCCAGGACAACTTCAAAACAGTCGCGGTGCTCTTGGACGTGGAAAAGGCCTTCGCCACCACGTGGCATCAGGGACTTTTGTACAAGCTCAAGAACGCAGAAATTCCTCCCCCCTACCTTCACCTGCTTAGTAGCTTCCTTCGGGACCGCACTTTCAGGGTGAGGGTGGAGGGGAGGCATTCCACAGTCAGACCCATAGCGGCGGGAGTGCCGGAAGGCAGCGTGCTGTCGCCGTTACTCTTTGCTGCCTACATGTCCGACTTCCCCACAGAACCCAGTACAGTTACGTGCCAGTATGCCGACGATGTCCTCATAATGGCGCGTAACAAGAACGACCGATATTGCTTCCCCCCGCTACAGAGACAGCTCCAGGCCATAGGCAGATGGAGTGAACAGTGGCGGATGGCCATCAGCCCGCAGAAGAGCTCAGCTCTACTGCTGGCTAAAGTCCGTGGCTGGCGACCGGAGAGGTCGCTGAGGTTGCGGCGGCGGCGGATCCCCTGGGTCCGCTCCGCCAAATACCTCGGAGTCCTCCTCGACCGCGGCCTTACTTTCACTCCACATGTCAGGGAGAAGGTCGGCTTGGGACACGCTGCCCTGCGGCAGTTGTTTCCCATCTTCCGCTCCACCATGCCTACACACCTTAAACTGCGGCTGTACCGCGCAGTCATCCCGCCCCTGATGCTGTACGGCTGTGAGGTCTGGGGTTCGGTGGCTCGTTCCACCATCCGCAGGCTGCAGGCCGTGCAGAACAGGGCATTGAGGATGATATACGGCACAGACCGCAGATTCCCGTCCCACATTCTCCATTCCCACTCCGGAATCCCCTACATAGTGGACGTTGTGCGAGAAAGAGCTCGCACAATATACACTAAACTTGCTCCCCACCCAAATCCCCAGGTGAACACTCTCGGTCTTTACGACCACACGCTACCAAGGAGACGCGTAAGCTACCGCCTTCCCAAGGACGCCTTGGGATGGTAGTTTTCCGGCCGCCTCTCCCTTTATTGTCTACCCGCCAAGTTAAGCAGCATCGGGCATGGTCACGACTCGGACGGGTGACCATCCAGTCGTACTCCGACCAGATCTGCAACACTGGCTTCCCCCACCCCGTACCTATATCCCTTCATGTCTCCCCGCTAGCCGGCACTGCTTTCCTTGACAGCCCGCAAGCGGCTGGCCAAGGTAAGCAGCATCGGGCCTGGTCCCTCTCTGGGTGGGTGGCCACTCGGATAGGTAAGCCAGCCCGCGCCGGCTGCACAGAGGGAACACCCTGCCCAATTACTTTGACATGACAAAAACGCTTGCATATGACTACATCTACTATATCACACGGGTAAATCCGCAAGAAAAGCGGATAGGTACCGTGGTGATTTGCCCCCGCCCGAGTACACTCGGGCGACTAGTTCCTGCTCCTGGCTCCTGGCTCCTACATCATTCCCTGAAGATGAGAGCGACGTTAGCTCTTGAAAGCTTGGAAATTATTCCAGAATTCACCTGGCTGATAGCCCGAGAAAAGTTATTTTCATACCGCCGCCAGGAAAGCTTCAAGTCATGGTTCAAATTCATTATGTGTAAAAATAAAAGTGGAATCATCAGCATATAGAATCGCTTAGCAGGTATATTACATGTCAGGTCATTTATCAATATAAGAAATAGAAATGTCCTAAGATAGTTCCTTGTGGTACTCCAAAATTAATGTAGTCACTTGTCCTACTTAAATCATTTACAAAAACAGCATGGCTACGCCAAGTTAATTAGGTGTAAAAGAAGTTATACTCAGTATTTCTAATTCCATAATATTCTAATTTCATTAGCGATAAGTCATGTGGAATGCAATCAAAGGCTTTGCTTAAATCAAATAACAAAACTATGACTCTACCTAAAATTGCTTGGCACTTTTCAGACAGCATTTTATTATTCTGGCTGGCCCTAAAAGGGTTGGAAGACAGAGAAGGGAGGGAAGGCAGGCGCACAGAAATCGGTGTAGAGCGCATGCGTGGTGCGCCACCAGACGTGACCTTGAACTGCGTATTCTAAATGGAAATACTATAGTTAATATTTTAATAGAGAGTAGGACACTGTACGAACTACGAGAGCTGGCACATTTCAGTGCAAGTTTTAAATCCTGTCAGCAAACTGTATAGGTATACATTTATTTTGGTGGAAGAGTTGACGTATATCAGGCCGATGTCTGTGTCAAAAGAGACGGCCCCGAAACTCCAGGGGAAAATACTCTTTCACAATAAATATTATATTTAGAAGCAAATCAATACATATGGACAAGCTCAATTTGGTCGCTTTGTATTGGTCAAAAGCGCTTGCTATTGTATTTCAAAGAGAATTAAACAAGAACCTGAACTTCTCAGCCTTCTAACGTTTGTAGTAGTAATACGACTATTCTTACGAAAGCTTATCACTTTCTCTACCGAGCACTGTTGAGGTAGAGAATGTATTGTATTGCACCCGGAATGTATGTTTTCAGGACTGTCAAATATAAATCTGATGTGTTCCATTCACATGAGTTTCTCTACATATCTGCAACAAATTATTATTAGAAAGCTTGTGCTTCTATTTACTTCTGCTAGTCGAGAAAAAATAGCAGAAATAGTCTTATTATTTGCTTCCTTGTAAGTAGAAGACTATTTCTGCTATTTTTGCTGGAATAGCAGAAGTAGTCTTATTATTTGCTTCCTTGCGAAATAAGGGAGTACCATAGGTTAAAGTGATGGTCAAATGCTGGTTGCTATGTGATTGGAGCTCCTTTGTTTGTTTGGAGAGAAGTTGACAAATTCCTGTATGAGAAAAGTATAAGTTTTTTAAAGCTGAAACCAAAAACAAGGAATATCTCAAAAACGATCACTCCACGAATAAAATGTATGGAACACAAATTATGTGTTTTAATATGCTCTACGTTTTTTGTATGGTAAGTTTTTGTCCACCTCTTACGGTTTAGCAGTTATACAAAATTCCGTAAAATTCATTCAAAATAAAGTAGTCTTCAGAGACTATTCTCAGAAAATTCAAGATTTACATTTTATTTGACACGTAAATATCTTTAATATACGATGTTTTAATCAAAGTCGTTAGAGCCATTTTTGAGAAAGTCAACATTTTCGAAAAAAGTTCCATGTAAAGGGTAGTTTGTGTTGGGGGGATTTTTCTCAAAATCTTCGTGTCACATCCCTGGAAGATACTAACGTTAAATATCAAGTTTGGTATTTTATCGACTTTCGTTTTTAATTATCGTATTCACAGACACACTCACACACACACACACACGGACCTTTTTCTGAAAATGCTTTTTTTTTCGGATATAGAGGAGCCTAAAACATATACTTCCGGTGAAATCTCGGTATCGACTTTTTGGGTGAGGTGCACTACCTTCTCAATACACTATGTACATAGTAGTGTGGAGAAAGTAAAAACTCTATGTTACACTTACTTGACTTTCTCTAGCTGTTATACAAACTTCTTACAAAAGATTACTCTTCTTCCATGCTAATTGAAATAAACATTAGCACAATGTTCTTAATACTTAGTCCCTTATAAGTAAAGGCGAACTAAGGAAATGCACAAGGCTAAAACGATAGTCAAATATTTTAAAAGCTGTTGTTATACGATTGTCATTACAAACCGCTCCTTGCTTGTCTAGGAGTAGAACAAAAGAAAAGCGTACGTTTTCCTGTCTGAGAAAAGTATAAGTACTTTACAATTGAAACCAATAACAAGGAATATCTCGGAAACCGTTACCTCCACAACAAAAATGTTAAGGACACAAATTGTGTGTTTAACGAGATGTTTTCTTGTTTAGTAAGTTATTGCCTATCTCTTACGGATTACCAGTTATGCAATATTCGGCAAAATTCATCTAAAATAAAGAGATTTCAGATGCTATTTCCAGAAAATTCAAGATATACATTTTATTTGGGATATAAATATCTTTAATATAAAATATTTTAAACAAAATAAGTTAGAGCAATCTTTGAGAAAATAAAAATTTTCGAAAATTTTTCCATGTAAAGGGTAGTTGGAACTGGGGAGTTTTTCTTGAAAATCTTGGTGTCGCATCCTTGGAAGATACTGAACTTAAGTGCTAAGCTTGGCATTTAATTGACTTTTCGTTTATGAGCTATGCTGCCCAAAGACAGATGGTCATTTTGTCCAACTTTTTTGCATTCAGTCGGTCTCATTATCGGTGAAACCTCGGTATCAATTTTTTTGCTGCAATATCCTGAGTACACAGTACGTGTAGAGAAGGTAACATTGTGGATCTCGTTAAAACACACAATTTATGTCATATACATTTTTGTAGCTCTAAACATTTCCGGAATATTAACTGTTATTTGTTTTAATTTTAAAATACTTAAAACTTTTCTCAAATTGGAAGACCTCATCAGTTTCATATCTGTTTTGTTTAATTCTGGCCATTGAAAGAGAACCTCTACACTACCTCTTTAACCTAGTGTATTCCCTTATTTCCTTTCTACTTTTCAAGAACTTAGTAATATGTAATGTTTATCATGATTAGCATGAATTATAAAAAATAAACTTTTGTAACAGCTTGTTTTCAGAACAGAGAGAAATTGTTGTGCGAATAGAATACATTAACCTTTTTGCTTTCTCTAGCCCCGTATGTACAATGTACATAGGGATAGAGAAGTATTGTATTCCACCCAAAAATTCCATGTCAAGATTTCAACGGAAATACATGTTTTAGGACCCCTGAATAATGAAAAAAAAAACAAACCATTTTCAGAAACAGGTCCGTGTGAGTGTGTCTGAGGACAGCATAGCTCAAAAGCGAAAAAACGGTTATATACCAATCTTGATATTTATGTGTAGTATCTCCGAAGGATGTAACACAAAGATTTTCAAGAAAATCCCTCCACGCCTAACTATCCTTTACATGGAAAAATTTTCGAAAATTGTGTTTTTCTTAAAAATGGCTCTATTGATTTTTATTAATATACCACATATTGAAGCCATATCTAGCACAAATAAAATGTATATCTTGAATTTTCTGGGAATAGCTTCCAAAGAGCTGTTTATTCTGGATGACTTTTGCTTAATTTGGTATAACTAATAAACCATAAGACATAGACAAAAATTTACTTTACAAAAGATTTGATCTTGTTAAAATACACAACTTATGTCATATACATTTTTTTTTGTGGAGCTTACCGTTTTTGAGGTATTCCTTATTATTAGCTTCAATTGTGAAGTACTTATACTTTCTGAGCCGGAAGTATCCGTTTTTCTTTTGTTCTACAGCTGGCCAGGCAAAGGAGCGATTTGCAATGACAATCACATAACGACAGCTTTTAAAGATTTGACTATCACTTTAGCCTAGTGCATTCCCTTAGTTTCCTTCTACTTATAAGGAACTAAGTAATAAAATGCTACTAATGTTTATCTCGACATTGTTTAGAAAGAGGAATTATCTTTTGTAAGAAATTTGTTTGTAGAGCAGCTAGAGAAAGTCATGTGAGTGTAACACATCAGATTTTTTTATTCTGTTTGCAATATAGGTGGAGGTAACACATGTCATGTATATTACTTGCTCATCCTTCCCGCTTCACTAACATAACCTGAACCCTCTGGCGCTAGAGGGCCCCGAATTGTAGCGTGAAACATGACGGTGTGCAACGCGACTATATCGTACGTCAGAAAGAGCGTGCTATAATCGAGTTGCTAACTGCAGAAAATGTGCCTCCAATAAAATGCATAGAAGAATGAAAACTGTGTACGGTGACTAATGTAGCGACATCAGTAATGTGCGTCTCTGCAACATCTGCAAGAATCAAACGCCTTGGGTTCACTGTCACCGATCATCCTCCGTACAGTCCTGACTTGGCCCCATCCGATTTTCATCTGTTTCCTAGACTTAAAGAACACCTTCGAGGTGTTCACTTTGTTACTGATGAAGCGGTGCAAGTAGAGGTGAGGATATGGCTCCGTGAAACATTCTACAGTGGCGGTATACACAAACTGGTCTCTCGTGGGCAGAAATATTTTCGTCGCCAGGGTGATTACATTGAGAATAAATATGTATACATGAAGAATAAAGATGAATGTTATGTTTTATGGGTGTTACCGGAAAAAAATCTGATTTGTTCCATTCACATCACTATGTTTTTTAAAGCTGAAACCAGAAACAAGGGATATATCAAAAGCGAGTAATACCACGAAAAAAATGTATATATCATAAATTGTGTGTTTTAACGTACCCTACATTTTTGTGTGGTAAGTTTTTGTCCAACTCTCACAGTTTAGCAGTTATGCAAAATCCCATAAAATACATCCAGAATAAAGTAGTCTTCAGATGCTATTCCCATAAAATTCAAGATATACATTTTTTTTTTGTCTGGTAAATAACTTTAATATATACTTTAATCAAAATCCTTAGAGCCATTTTTGAGAAAATCAAAATTTTCGACTAAGGTTCCATAAAGTGTAAATGGCGTGTTATTTATGGACGCTCCTTAACTACTGTGGTTCTCAGCGTCCCATTCTAAACTGGACGAGAAGGCCGTTTAATTTTGCTCAGAGGTCTCTCTATCAGGCTTGAGGTTCTTTTACGTGCCGTAAATCTACGACACGGTACCAACGGCTTTACTTCCCTTCCGAAGGAAGTCAAGCTAAGGAATTTTACACCCGAAAAAATCCATCGTCCTCCGCCGAGTTTGAACCCGCGGCCTTAGGTATATGAAGTTAACATGGTAGCCATTTCACCACAGAGGGCGACAAAGTTCCATGTAACGGGTAGTTTGGGGTGGGGGGATTTTTCTCAAAATCTTCGTGTCGCATCCCTAGAAAATACTTAACTTAAATTCCAAGTTTGGTATTTAACGACTTTCACAGACACATATACGAATCTTTTTCTGAAAATGGGACCCTAAAACATGTATTTCCGGTGAAATCTCGGTATCGAATTTTTGGGTGCATTACAATACCTTCTCTATACACTATGTATATAGTACGTGTAGAGAAAGTAAAAATCGGAGGCATTACTTTTCAGTACGCCTTCGTAGCAGTTAAAAACTCCATTTCATTTCCCGCAATACGTTTTAGTGAGGCATGCCCATACAGCAGAAAATAAAGACTAATTTTAGTTTTTAAAACGTCACATGGCATGAAAGTTACACGGATTGAGGCACCAAGTTTAATTTTGAGCAACGCACGACCTGTTTGTTTACATTGTGTAATGTTGTTTCAGTGACTGGAGCCAGATACACTTCGCTCACTTGTTTTTCATTAGTTGTCGATTCTCTCGCACTTCACCATTAGGGTAATGGATGACTGTGCCGTTCTAATCCATCAAACTCTCTTCTAGATTAGAGGATTAGATTCGTGTAGCCAGCCCACTCTAAGTTAACTAGCCTTGTCCGGTTTGCCAAACCTCTCCGAGAGACTGCTGCCAACTTAAGTAGATTACAGATCCGATTGTTAACTGAAAAGCACTTAACTCTGCCAATTCCATGTCGGAATCTGCCTCAACCCTCGTACGTGTTCCATCCGAGGTTGATCAACTTTTAATACTTTCTGTAGGACGTAGAGGAAGTCTGTAATCCACCCAAAAACCTCATGTGTTCCTTGACTTTCTCTAATAAGTACTCTTACAAAACTTTATTGCCCGCCTGGGTAGTAGCGTGTCTGCCTCATATTCAACAGGCCGTGAGTTCAAATTTTGCTTAGGGCGAGTTGCCCGGATAAGGTTTTTTCGGGGGTTTCCCTTATCGTGAGAAGATGAGTGTTGAGTAACTATAAGCTTCATGAACTCCGAGAACATTTGAGCATCATTTCACCAATTTAATTTAAAACTTAATTGGACAATAAAATAGAACCTTGGAGCAGATATCAGCACTCAAGTATGTTGGCAGCCCTGCACCGGGTTTGCGCTCACGAGCGGAGTACAGGTACTGGCAGCGCTCTTGTTTACGAGTGGACAAACAGGAGAAGTATCGTACACGAGAAGAACAAAATGATTTCTCAAAATATTATTTTACTAATTTATGGTTAGGAAAACTATTTATTTTAAACACATTATTGCCTTCTATAGCAGATTAAATCCGGGTACAAATTAGTAATATATGTCTGTTTACCAATACATAAAAACATGGTTTTGTGTGATTGGCAGCTAAAAGAAAAAGTACTGACCTTAATGAAACGTCACTCTTAGATGTTCGATACCTGCTTTTATTTAAGTTCATGATAGAAAGCAGTTGTTCTCAACCTAAAAAGGGAGGGATTCAGTATATAACAGGGAATGGTCCATATAAAACTTATTTTAACAAAACAGGAAAGAAGGAAATGTGAAGTCAGCGATACACCAGAGCACGCCATATTTGAATGCAATAAATACGCCGAAGATCTGCAAGAAGGCACGAAAAGTCTGGCTGGGAAGCGGGTATACGATACAGTTAGAAATAGGAATGAATACTCCATACTTGAAGAAATGGCGGATATAGTCTCCACATCCGTAATGGAAACGTACGCAAATGAACGAAGGCGGTAGACATGGATGTGCGAAGAGAACCGCTGGATGAACATATCATTTTAAGAAGATCAACAAGAACACAGGCAACAAAAGAACAAAACATACATGCACAACAAGAAGAACATCAGCAGTAGCCACACAAAGAAGATTTAGAAACGCCTCAAAGAGTAAATTCCAGAAGACAACTACGAATATCGACAGGATGGATAAATGTAGCTAGGAGGAGACAATGACACCCAGAAGAAGATACGAAAATAACAATTTAAACTAAATAAGGAAGTATATTAAATTATAAATTCTTTCCTCAAGAAAAAATGTTCGACTCTACAGTTCCGGCAAAGAACATATTTTTAAGTTTATCACCAAGATAGGAATTCTTTAACTTTTTTTTTTCATTAGGGACTGTAGGGAGTTTTTGTTTGTTATTATAAGTGCAGAAATAGGCATTAGAAATTATATATCTGCACAGATGAAAGTAATTAGAATAATATAAGTCTGTTTCTAATAAAATAATAGGAAAACTGATCTTGGCATAGCCTCCAGAAGCCTTGACAGTAGACATCCAGGTCTTATTTTTATATTTTCTATTTTTTTATTATTTTTTATTATTACTATTTTTTTTTTTTTTGTTCACAGGCGTATGTCGAACCAAACATTTTTTTTTTGTAGCTTAACTAGCCTGTGTAGTCGTGGATATTTTTTGTTGAGGTACAGTCTTGTAAAAATCATTCAGGTTGGTGTTATTGTTAAAACAATATTTAGCTCTTATATCACACTGAAGATCAATCAGCTCAAGCTGCAAATCATGAGACACCGTTTCAACTGCTGATATTATAAACTTGGAAACTAACTCACTAGTAATCAAGTATTATGCAACCTTCAACTCCGTTATATTACGCTTTTTTCTACATTTGAAAATGTTCTGACATATAAGGCACTGAGAATTTGTTCCAGCTGGTATGAAAAAGTAATCACTTTCCCACGCAACGTTGAAAGTATTTGCCTAAAGGTTACTTTTGATCCCTTTAGATTCCTCCACTATAAAGCAGTTAGCAACCAGATAACTGCCTTACGTCACACAGAGTTACTGCTCTACGAGCTGTCATTGTGGTTCGCCCGCTCCTACCGAGCGTTTACGCTCAAACAGCGCTCTTTGTGCACCCCTGTTTTAAGCTATTATTTAACTTACCAAACAGTAGGAGGACAGAAGTTTGTAATCCACCCAAAAATCTGATGTGTTCCCTGACAATCGCATAACGACAGCTTTTAAAACATTTGACTATCGCTTTAGCATAGCGTATTCCTTTAGTTCCCTTCTACTTACAAGGAACTAAGTAATAAGAACATTCTGCTAGTGTTTAGCATTGCGTAGTGGATGAATTTTGTTTGTAAAGCAGGTACAGAAAGTCATGCGAGTGTAAGACACCAGATTTTTTTTATCAGTTGTGCTCAGATGAAATTTCAGTATCAAACTTTTAGATGGAATGTAATGCTTTCTCTACGTACTATGTACATTGCTCGTGGTAGAGAAAATAAACTTTCAAAGTGGATGTGTTTCTCCTTAAGGGCCGACCGTGGGGAAGTAGGTTAAAAAGCGCATCGCTTCCAACGGAGAAGCGGATTCTGAGCGCAAATTAATCGCCTGGCCAAATTAGCTGCTCACGTGACGTCACGATAGGAGCGCCCTTTCCAAAACAAACACTTGCGGCACGAGTTAGTACTACGGACATGCAGTATGAAAAATTCATCTGGCACGTTAATTATTTACGAACTGGACGCTGGTCACTATATCGATTCCGGTAGGGCGCCTTTGTGACAACGTCGCAGTAAGAGTGGATGCCGCCCATATTGGGCCCAAAATCACATTTTCGCATTAAGCTCGTTTTGAAATCATAAAGCAAAGGGAGTGTCAGGTATGATATTTTATTGGTGCACAGTAAACTGTAATGTCCAATCCTGTGATTTGCTTGGCTAATAAGCTTAATAGCTTTGCGTACACAGACAGCTATGGTCTGTGGATGAGCGCTCGTACTTCACTGTCGAGGTACCAGGCACATCGCTTCCCTAAATCATATTAAGGGAACATTAAAATACTCGCCCACCAATCTGCTAAATTCAACACCATTATTTCAAAAACGTTATAATATAGCTTGGAGCGGTTTAGCTGACACTGTAATTGCACTCCTCGAGCACACATTCTCTACCCCGCATGTAGTGTATACAGAAACTATTGTACTTCACCTAAAATTTCCATGTCGAGATTTCACCCTGCTACAAAAAACAGGAAAAGGTCCGTCTATGTCTGTAGACAGCATAACTCAAAAGCGAAAACTCGATTAAATACCAAACTTATGTTAAAGATGTTCACATCCCAAATGAGAACTATATTTTGAATTTTGAACAGTCTCTGAACAGCCCTTTATTTTGTTTGCGTTTCGCAGAATTTTTAATAAGTTTTAACCGTAAGGAATAGAAAAAAAAAAACCTGTTTTCCATTCACATGACTATTTCCTCTTCTTCTATTTACTTCATACTAATCAAAAAAGATTAACAGCAATAGTCTTATTGCTTGCTTCCTTGTAAGTAGTGGCGAAATAAGGGAGTACCATAGGTTAAAGTGATAGTCAAAAGCTGGTTGCTATGTGACTGATGTTCCTTTGTGTGGACACGAATTGACAAATTCCTGTATGAGGAAGTATAAGTTTTCCAAAACTGAAACTAAAAACAAGGAATAGCTAAAAAAACGATCAGTTCCACGAATAAAATGTATGGAACACAAATTGTGTGTTTTAATATGCTCTACATTTTTTGTATGGGAAGTTTTTGTCCACCTCTTACGGTTTAACAGGTATACAAAATTCCGTAAAATTCTTTCAGAATAAAGTAGTCTTCAGAGACTATTCTCAGAAAATTCAAGACATACATTTTATTTGTCAGGTAAATATCTTTAATATGCGATATTTTAATCGAAATCGTTAGAGCCATTTTTTGAGAAAGTCAACATTTTCGAAAAAAGTTCCATGTAAAGGGTAGTTTGTGTTGGGGCATTTTTCTCAAAATCTTCGTGTCACATCCCTGGAAGATACTAAACTTAAATACCAAGTTTGGTATTTTACCGACTTTCGTTTTTAGTTATCGTGTTCACAGACACGCTCACACACACACGGACCTTTTTCTGAAAATGCTTTTTTTTTTGGTTGCAGGGGACCCTATATTTCCGGTGAAATCTCGGTATCGAATTTTTGGTGGAGTGCAATACCTTCTCTGTACTCTATGTACATAGCACGTGTAGAGAAAGCAAAAAAAACAACAACGAATAAGTTCTTTGGCAGTAGAAAAGTATGACATCGGCATTGAAAAACTGGTACCACGTGACAGAATGGAGATTGCGTTGACAAATAGAGTAAGGTATTGTAACTTTGTAAATAAAGTTTTATGTTGATAACTTTCGTTATTGTTTAGTTATGCCAAAACGTCTGTCAATTTCTGGATGGTCCTCGTGGTTTACACCTGAAGGCAAAAATCTCCGCACATTCACTAAACCACCGTGGTCCGTAAAGCCGATGTCCCACGGTAAAAATTTGGTCCAAAAATGTTTATACAACGTGAACGTTGTGTACAATTTCTCCATTCCATTGCCACGGGAGTGTGTATTGCTCCAAATATTTCTCGCACGCCCATGAACAGTTGATAGAAAATGGTGGATGTTGCTGATCCACAATTATTTACGTTCGCTGTCGCTAGCTTAGTTTATGTATCCATTGCAAGCGCATATTATAATAGAAAGAAAAAACCAAGACTAGACCATGGCTGGAACAAGGAATGTAGACCAAGGAAGAGGTGTACTACATATGCTACAAAATGAACTCGTTTCTGACTCTCTAAATTATTTTAACTTCCTTAGAATGGACGAAAATTTGTTTGGAAAGTTGCTGTCCTTAGTTGGGGCAAAAATCACTCGCCAAGACACAAATATGAGGCAGTCCATATCAGCAACTCAAAGGTAGCGTTTTTATATTTTGTTGAGAAAAGAGGTTTGGTACAAATGAATCCGATAAAATACAGGCTATAAATACCCTAGTCATTATTTTATAAATCTCTGCCGCACAAAAAATGTGTATTTCTACAATAGTTTAGCTACTATAACCCTATTATTTAGGACAAAGTCTACAAGATACAGCAAAGTTTATTATGTATACTTTGACTTGCACGAATGTGTGAAATGTATTTTTTAGTATTTAGCAATGACACAAGGTCTGTAAAACCTGATGCTTTGATATTTCACACTCTAGTGCACAATTGTAAAATTTTGCATTGTAAATTCTATAACATATTTGTAAATATGTATTGTAATATGTTCACATTTATGAAGAATACATAACACAATAATTATATTTTAGTTTTATATAATTATTAGTAGTAACTATTATGTCGATAATTAGAAAACTATTATCTGACTTTACATCAGTGTTACATAATGAAATTATATTTATTTACACATTTTAACACTTATTTTTAAACTCTTTTCTTTATGAGCATCAAAACAAAGAGTACATATGCTTTTATAGAACACATTAAGTGTAGTGTAGTGGCGTACAGGCATCAAAAGCGAATGGTGTGATTATATGTCTATTCTGTTGTTTTTGTAACCGGAGCTTTTAGCACTAGAGCTTTATACATTGTTTCCTTTTTCATAGTATATAAACATACGTATACATATATATGTTTTGACAAGTTCTATGTTCAGTGGCTTCCTGGCCTAAACGAACCTACAGAATGCTTTCTAATCTAATCTAAGTTTCACACAAATAATCACGTGGGCGGGAAGGAAGACCCAGCGCTAGCTGCCATCTTATTACGTCATTACCACCAGGTCGTTCATTGGTTGATTTCCTACATTTGGGCCAAAAATTAGAAACCGCTGCATCCTGTTGTAGCAAACTGGAATTGGACCAAAAAATAGGATGGAAATTGTATGCAATGACATTATGCGAAGTAGCACGATTCAATTTATAGTCTGAAGAGTATTGGACGAAAATATTGAGCGTGGAACATCTGTTTAAAAAACGACCAGCTTAATTAACATAGCTGGAGACGTTGCTTACAGACAGACAGATCTGTATCTTGTGTTTACTCTGGGGAATCAGAACAGAATTCGTGAAGGCCATTAGCCTTGTTTTGGTTCGCTACCAATAATTAATGGCTGTTGGTACTACTGATGACGATATAATTCAGATTACTATCGGTTTGAATTGGCCAACACGCAGTGAGAAATGACTCCAACAATATAATACATGTTTGAACTGCATTTCGTGTCAATTTGCATGGATGGCTGTGAAGTTGGGCAGTTAATTTTTAGCACGGCTACAAGAATTCTATAATGGACTGTCACACAGACGGAAATTTATATAAAACACTTTGTTCATGCGCGTGCAGATCCATAAAATTCACTTAAATGCGAAGCGAAATTTGGTTTAAATTACGCGGCAAAGCTTGCAAATTCATTGCGAATAATCTGCCTATAAATCGACACCAAAAATTAAAACACTCCATTACGCAAAACTATTAAAACAACAAAGTGTTTGGTGGCGTGTTTCACAGCCCTCTATTAGCGAGCAATCTGACCGCCGCGGCAACAGTCTGTATGCTATTATCATAGATCCTTCTGTGGATGCACTACAACCTGCCATTATAAATTTACAATGAAAGGGTCATTAACCATTGCACGTTAAATCGTTTATATTCCATGGCAAGGAAATCCATCACAGCCAACCATTGTTACCATATTACTGCAAAACACGAGAAATGACGTGATTACACGGTGTTTATAAAGAACATGCAATGCAAACCCAGCGCCTTCCATTCATTTGTTCCAAATAAATTAGTCTTAGTAACATTTCTCCGCAAATAATACACTTTCTTTTAATTACCTCCAAAGACCGTTTTGGGTGCATAAACTAATATTGACTTACTTGTGAATAGGGCCCGAATTTTGAAGAAATGTAATTAATTTCTCTACACGTACTATACACATAGTGTATAGAGAAGGTGTTGTATCGCACCCAAAATTCCCTACCAAGATTTCATCGGAAATACATGTTGGGTCCCGCTGAATCCCCCAATTTTTTTTTTTTGGAAAAAGGTCCGAGAGTGTGTGTTTGTGTGTGTGTGTCCGTATGCCTCCGAACACGATAACTCACAAACGAAAAGTCGGTAAAATACCAAACGTGGTATATAAGTTCAGCATCCTCCAAGCATGCGACACGAAGATTTTGAGGAAAATCCCCTCCACCCCAAAACTTTATATGGAATAATTTTCGAAATTTTTAGTTTCTCGAAAATAGCTCTATCATACATGTTGGGTCCCGCTGAATCCCCCAATTTTTTTTTTTGGAAAAAGGTCCGAGAGTGTGTGTTTGTGTGTGTGTGTCCGTATGCCTCCGAACACGATAACTCACAAACGAAAAGTCGGTAAAATACCAAACGTGGTATATAAGTTCAGCATCCTCCAAGCATGCGACACGAAGATTTTGAGGAAAATCCCCTCCACCCCAAAACTTTATATGGAATAATTTTCGAAATTTTTAGTTTCTCGAAAATAGCTCTATCAATTTTGATTAAAATGTCGTATATTAAGATATTTACATGTCAAATAGCCCCTGATCACAGATTTATTCTTGATGACTTCTGCATAACTGGTAAATCGTAAGAGATAGACAAAAGCTTAAAACACAAACAAATGTTGACTCATTAAAAGACACAACTTATATCGTATAATCTTTTACGCACTTTTCTCATACTGGAATTTGTAAACTGACCATCAAAGAAACGAATTTCAGTCACAAACCAACCACCCAAGAAGATTTGACTATCACTTTACCCTAATCTAATCCCTTATCTCACTTCTTAATAATACCACTTCTGCTAATGTTTATCTGAATTATCATGAAGCAGATAGAAGAATAAGCTTTTTATCAATAATGTTTAACAGAGATGTAGAGAAAGTCATGTGAATGGAACACATCGATTGTTTCTATTTCAGTTGTGCCCTGCTTTCCTTGGAGGACATGCACGTTGCATAACGAACGTCAATACAGGATCGAAACTTGCTTTGTGAAATATATATCTCATAATTATGTTCCATTCGCATGACTTTTTCTAGCTGTTCCACAAACAACATTTACTTACAAAAGATTATTACGAGGGCCGTTTTTTTTTCAACCTCTGATAGGCTATAAATAAAAGACAAGTTCACAGAAAACAATTATTTTATTACTAAAAGTTTTGTACACTTATGGTTACTTTTCAACATAATCACCGAAAAGATTGAGACATTTATCGTACCTGTGCACAATCTTTGCAATACCCGCTTCAAAAAATGTTGTAGTCAATGATTTCAAATGAGCATTGACGTTGTTTTGAAGATCTTCGTACTTTACGACGTTGGCGGAGAGCCATTCAAAACAAACGAAGAGGAATGCTGACTTCAGGAATTGTGTTGATCCACGACAACGCTCGTCCACACACTGCTGGCACAACCCATCGGCTCCTTGAACAATTTCAATGGGACATATTCGATCATCCACCGTAAAGTCCTGACCTGGCACCCAGCGACTTTCACCTTTTCCCTGAACTGAAGAAATGGCTAGGAGGGCAGCACTTTCAAACCAACGAAGATCTTCAAAACAACGTCAATGCTCATTTGAAATCATTGGCGGCAACATTTTTTGAAGCAGGTATTGTAAAGCTTGTGCTGAGGTACGATAAATGTCTCAATCTTTTCGGTGATTATGTTGAAAAGTAACCATAAGTGTACAAAACTTTTAGTAATAAAATAATTGTTTTCTATAAGCTTGACTTTTATTTACAGGCTATCGGAGGTTGAAAAAAACCGGCCCTTGCATTTTATTTACTTCATGCTAATCGATAAATACATTAGCAGAAATTGACTTTCTTGTAAGTAGAAAGGAAATACAGGATACACTAGGCTAAAGCGATAGTCCAATCTTTTTGAAAGCTTATCGCGTGAAATAAATAAAATTCGGTTCTCATTTGCATTTACGGCAATTAAAGAAGAGACATGAAACAAAGTTGAGAAAATTTTAAGTAGTTCAAAATAAAACTAATAACAAGAAAAATCTCGGAAACGGTTAACTCTACAACAAAAAATCTGATGTGTTCCATTCACATGACTTTCTCTACATCTCTGTAACAAATTATTGTTAAAAAGCTTATGCTTCTATTTACTTCATGCTAATCGAGAAAAAATTAGCAGAAATAGTCTTATTACTTGATTCCTTGTAAGTAGAAGCGAAACAAGGGAGTACCATGGGTTAAAGTGATAGTCAAAAGCCGGTTGCTATGTGACTGAAGTTCCTTTGTTTGTAAAGACAGGAGTTTCCACATTTCTTTATGGAAAAAGTATAAGCTTTTTGAAGTCGAAACCAAAAACAAGGAATATTAAAAAAAAACAAAAAACAAAAAAAAAAAAAAACGATCAACTCGACGAATAAAATATACATTACATAAATTGTGTGTTTTAACGTGCTGTACATTTTTCATGGGGTAAGATTTTGTCCATCTCTTACGGTTTAGTAGTTATGCAAAATTCCATAAAATTAATCCAGAATAAAGTCGCCTTCAGGGATTATTCCCAGAAAATTCAAGATATACATTTTATTTGTCAGGTAAATATCTTTAATATGCGATATTCTAGTCAGAATCGTTAGATCCATTATTGAGAAAATCGAAATTTTCGAAAAAGGTTTCCATGTAAAGGTTAGGTGGGGGTATTTTCTTGAAAATCTTCGTGTCGTATCCTTGGAAGATACCAAACTTAAATACCAAGTTTGGTATTCAACGGTCTTTTCATTTTTGAGCTATGCTGTTCAGAGACATATGGACCGTTTTCTGAAAATGCTTTTTTCTTTTTTTGGAATCAGGAGGACCCAAAACATGTATTTCCGGTGATACCTCGGTATCAAATTTTTGGGTGGAATGCAATACCTTCTGTATACGCTATGTACATAGTACGTTTAGAGAAAGTAAAACGTATACGATATAAATTGTGTTTTAATGAACCACATTTTTGTGTAGTAAATTTGTGTGAATGTCTGTTCATCAGTTACACCAAAGTCATCCAGAACTAAGAAGTCTTCAGAGGCTTTTCACAGAAAATTCAAGATATACATTTCGTTTGTCATGAACATGTGTTAAACATTAAGTATTTTAATCAAAACCAATACTGTCATTTTTGAGAAAATCAACATTTTTCGAAAAAATGTTTCATGTAAAGGTAGTTTGTGCTGGAGAGATATTCTTGAAAATCCTTCATGTTGCTCCTTAAATACCAAGTTTAGTATTTAACGACATTTTTTCAGCTATGCTGCCCTCGGACAATCGTGGACAATTTTTTTAAAAATGTCTTTTATAGAAGAGGTCGCAAAACATGTGATATCTCGAATTCGAATATCTGGGTGGAATACAATATCCTTTCTATCTAATACTTACATTAAATATACGTGCTCGAGAAGGTAAAAATGAAAGTTTCCTGTAGAGACAAAAACAGATTCTCAAGAACGTCTTCAATGCTGTAAGGTTGCGTTTTAATACAAATAAATTTTATAATTAAGTACCATTAAATGCTGATGTGATCCATTCACATGTGTTTCTCTACATCTCTGCAACAAATTATTGCTAAAAAGCTTATGATTCTATTTACTTCATACTGAGAAAAAATTTAGCAGAAATTGCTTCCTTGTAAGTAGAAGTGAAATAAGATAGTACCATAGATTAAAGTGATAGCCAAAAGCTGGTTGCTATATGACTGAAGTTCCTTTGTTTGTGTGGACATAGGTTGACAAATTCGTGTATGAGAAAAATATGTTTTTTAAAGCTGAAACCAATGACAAGGAATATCTAAAAAACGATCAACTCTACGAAAAAAAAATGTATATAACATAAATTGTGTGCTTTATCCTAATTTAGATTTTTGTGTAGTAAGTTTTTGTCCATCTCTTATGCAAAATTCAATAAAAATCATCCAGAATAAAGAGGTCTTTAGAGGCTATTCCCTGGAAATTTAATATATTCATTTTATTTAGAATGTAAATATCTTAAATATAAGAGATTTTAACAAAAATCGTTAGAGCCATTTTTGAGCAAATCAACATTTTCAAAATGTTTGTCATGTAAAGGGTAGTTTCGGGTGGGGTGATTTTCTTGAAAATCTTCGTGTCGCATCCATGGAAGATACCAATCTTAAATACCACGTTTGGTATTTAACGGTCTTTTTCTTTTTGAGCTGTGCTGCTCAAAGACACACACAAGACGCACGGGCATTTTTCTAAAAATACGTTTTTTGAATTCAGGGAGGCCCAAAACATGTATTTCCGGTGAAATCTCGGTATCGAATTTTCGGGTGCAATACAAACCTTCTTTATACACCATGTACATAGCACGTGTAGAGAAAGTAAACTTTTTTTTCCAGAACATGCCTTTTACATAAAGGGTTAATACAACAAATTGTAACTGTAACAATAGACCTCGCTTCTTTTTTCATCATATCAAGGATATCCATTTATGTTCATAATGTAGTATATGGTCGGTAAGTTTTACTTTCTCTATACATACTCAGTATGTACATAGAAGGTATTGTATTCCATCCAATATTCCATGTAGAGATAACAGCAGCAATGCACGTTTTGAGATCCCCTGAGCCAAAACCAGCATTTACACTTTATCTACACGCACTATGTACATAGTGTATAGAGAAGGTATTGCACTCCACCCAAAAGTCGATATCGAGATTTCACCAGAAATATATTTTAGGGTCTCCTGTATAAAAAAAAAAAAACATTTTCAGAAAAAGGTCCGTGTGTCTGTGAACACGATATCTCAAAAACGAAATGTCGGTAAAATACCAAAATTGGTATTTAAGTTTAGTATCTAACAGGGATGCAACACGAAGATTTTGAGAAAAATACTCCCACCCAAACCTACCCTTTAAATAGAACTTTTTTCGCAAATTTTGATTTTCTCAAAAATTGATCTAACGATTTTGATTAAAATATCGTATGTTAAAGATATTTACCTTACAAATAAAATATATATGTTCAATTTTCTGGGAATAGCCTCTGAAGACCACTCTATTCTGGATGAATTTTACGGAATGTTGCATAACTGCTAAACCGTGAAAGATGGACAAAAACTTACTCACAAAAAATGTAGAGCACGTTAAAACACCTAATTTATGTTATATACATTTTTTTCGTAGAATTGATCGTTTTTTTTTTTTTTTTTAGATACTCCTTGTTTTTGTTTACAGCTTTGAGAAACTTAAACTTTTCTCATACAGGAATTTGTCAACTCCTGTCCATACAAACAAAGGAACATCAGTCACATAGCAACCAGCTTTTGACTATCACTTTAACCTATGGTACTCCCTTATTTCATTCTACTTACCAGGAAGCAAGTAATAAGACCATTTCTGCTAATTTTTTCTCGATTAGCATTAAGTAAATAGATGAATAATCTTTTTAACAATAATTTGTTGCAGAGATGTGGAGAAAGTCATGTGAATGGAACACATCAGATTTTTTTTTTTTTTTTAATGCTTCCCTCAAGCAAAGTATGTGGAAGTAATAACTCATATTTACTGACAGAACTTCAAAACTGTACTGAGTCACACACACCAAGAACCAATTGCAACCAATCTTTGGGCTGACTTTTTACTTTCTCTACACGTACTATCTACATAGTGTATAGAGAAGATATTGAATTGCATCCAAAAATTCGATACCCAGATTTCACCGGTAATATATGTTTTGGGACCCCCTGAATGAAAAAATAGCGTTTTTACAAAAAAGTTCGTGTGTATTTGTCTGTGTGTGCGCGTGTCTGTAGACAGCATAGCTCAAAAAACGTAATATCCGTTAAATAACAAACTTGATATTTAAATTCAGTATCTCCAACGATTCGAAACAAGGATTTTGAAGAAAATCCCCCATTCCCAACTATATATTTTTCAATAATGGCTCTAACGTTTTGATTAAATCTCTTATATTTAAGATATTTACATGACAAATAAAATGTGTGTATATCTTTAATTTTCTGGGAATAGCCTCTAAAGACCTCTTTATTCTGCATGAATTTCTTTTAATTTTGCAGAACGAGTAAAGCGTAAGAGATAGACAAAAACTTACTAAAAAAAATACAGAGCTCCTTAAAACACATCATTTATGTCATATACATTTTTTTCCTGGGGTTTACTGTTTTCAAGATATTCGTTGTTATTGATTTCAGTTTTAAAATATTTAACACTTTCTCTCACAGGAACTTGTTAGCTTCTGGCCACGCAAAGAGGTTGATTACAATCCCATAGCAACCACATTTTAAAACATGTGACTGTCGGTCTAATCTAGTGTATCGTTATTTTCCTTATATTTATAAGGAACTAAGTAATAAGACCTCTATCTCTAGAAGCATGTAGTAGACAGAAGCATAAGCTTATTAATAATAATTTGTTACAGAGATGTAGAGAAAGGTTTGTGAATGGAACACATCAGCATTTTTCTAATGTTAACCACGCCTGATCACACACGCACGCTTTTATTACACACCTTAATTTATTTCGTCATTTAGCAATAATGGTTGCCTTTGTAATTTATTTGCTGGACTTGATATTTTACCCCTTGAGCTATCGACATCACTCTCCAATGAGGTGTGCGATGGTATTCCTCCCAACTGAGGTGAACTGGCGGACTTTTCCACGCTGATTTTCAAAACTTCAACCTTAACTGGCTTCAAGCATCTGCCTGGCTTTACCACGTGATTGCTACTGGTCAAGGAAATATCTTTAACATACAATATTTTAATAAAAATTGTTAGAGCCATTTTCGAGAAAGTCAAATTTGTCGAAAACTGTTCCATTTAAAGGGTGGTTGGCGGTGGGGAGATGTTCTTGAACATCTTCGTTTCGCATCCTTGCAAGATTTTAAACTTAAATACCAAATGTGGTATTTAACGGTCTTTTCGTTTTTGAGCTATGCTGTCCACAGAAAAATACACACGGACCATTTTCGATACCGAGATTTCACCGGAAACAGATGTTTTAGAACCGCCTAAATAAAAAAAAATGTATTTTTAGAAAAATGTCCGTGTGCGTGTCTGTCTATATGTGTGTGTGTGTGTGTGTCTGTGGGCAGCATACCTCAAAGACGAAAAGTGCATTAATTACCAAACTTGGTATTTCAGTTTGATATCTTCCAAGGATGCGACACGAAGATTTTCAAGAAAATTCTCCAAACTCCAACTACCTTTTACATGGAACTTTTTAAAAAATTTTGATTTTCTCAAAAATGGCTCTAATGATTTTTATTAAAATATCGTACATTAAAGATATTTACTTGAGAAACATAATGTATACCCATAATTTTTTAGGAATGGCCTCTGAAGACTACTTTATTCTGGATGACTTTTACGAAATTTTGCATAACTGCTAAACCGTAAGAGATGGACAAAAACTTAGCATACAAAAAATGTAGAGCACGCTAAAACACACTATTACCTTATATACATTTTTTCGTAAAGTTGATCGTTTTTTAGATATTCCTTGTTTTTGGTTTCAGCTTTAAAAAACTTATACTTTTCTCATACAGGAATTTGTCAGCGCCCGTCCGTACAAACAAAGGAACTTCAGTCACATAGACTGTCACTTTAACCTATGGCACTCCCTTATTTCGCTTCTACTTACAGGGAAGCAAGTAATAAGATTATTTCTTCTAATTATTTCTCGATTAACATGAAGTAAATAGAAGATTAAGGTTTTTAACTGTTATTTGTTGCAGAGATGTAGAGAAAGTCAAGTGATGGAACACATCAGATTTTTTTTTTTGGAAAAAATATGTATTTGCGCTGAAATCTCGGTATCGAATATTGGGGTGCATTACAATAGTGTAGGGAAAGTGGGATGTAGTGTTTTATTAAAGTGTTCATTAGAGAGATTTATGGAGCTGGTTATGTTGTATGTTGGCTTTGTCACGGGGTATCAATCTGTCAGGATACACACGGGTAGACTCACCGTTTACAAATGTTGTGGTGGCAGCCGTGAACCGCCATGCACAGGTTTCCATGCTTCCTCACCAACGAAATGGGAATTTACTGCGGTTTTCAATATTGTTGTAGGAATCATCCAATCAAAACACGAACCAAAATGTGTGTACAACAATACCAGTGCTGCCAAACGTGCCCAAATTACAGCACCCATGTTATACCATGAGGTAGCATACCATCCACCACGATACTAATATTGCGGTATTTACAAATGTCATAGGTTGTTTACTAAATATTTTTGTATTTATTCCAAAGTGGAAAAAATATTATGTGTTCTATTCAAATGTTTTTCTCTACATCTCTGCAACAAATTATTGTTACAAAGGTTATGCTTCTATTTACTTCATGCTAATCGAAAAAAAAATTAACAGAAATAGTCTATAGTCAAAAGCTGGTTGCTATGTGACTGAAGTTCCTTTGTTTGTATGGACAGGAGTTGGCAAATTCCTGAATGAGAAAAGTATACGTTTCTTAAAGCTGAAACCAAAAACAAGGAATATCTCAAAAACGATCTTCTCCGCGAAAAAAATGTATAGAACATAAATTGTGTGTTTTAACGTGCTCTACATTTTTTGTGTAATCAGTTTTTGTCCATCTCTTACAGTTTAGCAGTTATGCAAAATTCCATAAAAATTCATGCAGAATAAAGTAGTCTTCAGAGGCTATTCCCAGAAAATTCAAGATGTACATTTTATTTGTCAGGTAAATATCTTTAATATACGATATTTTAATCAAAATCATTAGAGCAATTTGTGAGGAAATCAAAATTTTCGTAAAAAGTTCCATGTAAAGAGTAGGTGGGGGTGGGGGATTTTCTTGAAAATCTTCGTGTCGCATCCTTGCAAGATACCAAACTTAAATACCAAGTTTGGTTTTTAACGGTCTTTTCGTTTTTGGCCTATGCTGTCCACAGACACACGCACACATAGATAGACACGCATACATGATCATTTTTCTAAAAATGCATTTTTGGATGCAGGAGTGTCTCCAAACATGTATTTCCTGTGAAATCTCGGTATCGAATTTTTGGGTGCATTAAAATACCTACTCTATACACTATGTACATAGTACGTGTAGAGAAAGCAATGATCATTATAATTACTATATAAACAGCTTACGACTAATGTTTAATTAAATTTAATGTTAATTTAAATGTCTAGAAAATTAGAGGCACTGTTTATATTTTGTTATATATTTTAATCAAGAACTGTGTCAAGACTTTTGTTCTATTACTTTCAGACCGATTAAAATAATCTGATATTCGTAGTGTTGTTCTTTGTTATATTCTACTACTATGGGTTGTAATGAATTTGTGTGGCTTTAAATATATAAACAAAGGTAATATTTTAGATTTTCCATAAAAATATTAGAGGAAGTTAAATAATGAACTGCTAATACATTTCTAATTACACACGGCTTGTGTGAAAAAACCCTTTAAATCAATAGTAATTTACGATAACAATTCGCTATACTATGAATCCTGTTTCTTAGAGTACTTGCAAAATTGTAATTCGCCATTTGGTATGTCATCTCAAAATAATTTGGGAGCACCTTGTGATTTACCGGAAAACATGCGAGTCAGTTGAGAAATTCAATGTTATGCCGGCATGTTGCCATGGTAGCTCAGTGGCAGAGCAACCGGCTAAAGATCGGGAGATCCGTGTTTCAAATCCCGGCTATGGCATTGAGTTTTTAAGTCTGACTCTATATGCCCAAATTTCTAATTTCCCAAATCTGTTTTTTTCACTCTTTCTAGCCCCGTATGTACAATGTAAATAGGGGATAGAGAGGTTATTGTGTTCCACCCAAAAATTCGATGTCGATATTTCACCGGGAATGGATGTTTTTGGGGTCACCCGAGTCCGAAAAAGCATTTTTAGAGAAAGGTCCGTTTGTGTCTGCGTGTGTGTCTGTGGGCAGCATATCTCAAAAACGAAAAAGAACGTTAAATACTAAAACACAGTTTACATGGAAACATTTTCGAAAATTGTTATTTTTTTCAAAAATGACTGACGATTTTGATTAAAATCCTGTATATTAAAGCTATTTACATCACAAATAAAATGTATATCTTGAATTTTTTTATATCTTTGTATATCTTTATTCTGAATGAATTTTACTTAACTGCTAATCGTAAGAGATAGACAAAGACTTACTATACAAAAAATTTAGAGCTTGTCAAAATACACAATTTATGTCCTTTACGTTTTTGTTGTGGAGGTAACCGTTCCCGAGATATTCCTTGTTATTGGTTTCAATTGTGAAGTACTTTTCTCAGACAGGAAGTGCCCTTTATTCTTTTGTTCTACTCCTGGCCAAGCAAAGAAGTGATTTTCAATGACAATTCCATAAATAGCTTTTAAAATATTTGACTATCAGTTTAGCCTAGTGATTTCCTTTAGTTACCTTCTACTTATAAGGAACTTAATATAAGAGCATCTCCTTCTCTACATCTCTTGCAACAAATTGTTGTTAAAAAGCTTATCATTATATTTTCTTCATGCTAATTGAGAAAAATATAGCAGAAATAGCTTGCTTCCTTGTAAGTAGAAACGAAATAAGGGGTTCCCATAGATTAAAGTGATAGTCAAAAGCTGGTTGCTATGTGACTGAAGTTGCTTTGTATGGAGTTAAGTTGACAAATTCCTGTATGAGAAAAGTTTTTTAAAAGTGAAATCAAAAACAAGGAATAATTAAAGAACGATCAACTCCACGAAAAATGTATGTGAATAGATCACTTCAGATGTTTTCTTTTATTCTATTCCTGGCCAAGCAAAGAAGCGATTTTCAATGACAATCCAATAAGGATAGCTTTTAAAACATATGACTGTCGGTTTAGCTCTTTTATTTATTTAACAAAATCACTGCAATTTTAGGGCAAACGTTGTATATATTCTTACAGTACAAAAAAGGCTTGATTACTTGTCGTTTATGGTTGAAAGTTAATATATCATGAAATTAGTCCTAAAGTACAACTCTATTTGTATAGATTACGCTTAAAACAAGCGGAACTTATAGGCACCGACAGGCAACAAAGGGTTAAATAAGACACTGTCTTTAATCGCATATACCTAATACATAATAATACACATTATAGGTGTATTATTTCCCAATTTTCAGGTAGGATTTACTGAAAATGTTAAAATTCAGTTATAAAATCATTTAAAGACTCTATGGTGTCAAACAGTCATTCATTTGTTTGCATAATTTTCTTTGCAAATGGAAATGTGCTGATGCGTCAGTTGTGCAGGTCTTGTGTTGATTGTCTGTGGCAAGCTTTGCTTTGGTTGTGTGTACACAAGGAACTGTTTGCTTTCTCATTCAGATTAACTTGAAACGAATGGCGTATTTGCCTTTCGGATAAAATGGCAACGAATTTACAAAACGAAGTTGGCTTATGATAAGAAAAGGGAATGTTTTCCTTTAGACTTTGTCAAAGAGTTTCAAACTTGTCTCCGCCATGCTGTATTTCTGTGCAGGCTGTGCTTTTACATTTATTTTCCTCTCACTCTAAAATATGTAAGTAAGCTTATGGAAATCGTGGCTATGTTACAAACTAACTTTCCGTAATTCTTGAAGACAGTCTTTTCTACCCGCATTCTCTTCTTCTTTTGTTGCAAAGAAGTTAAATCCGAAAATATCCTTCTCGGCCTGGCGAAAACTTATTTGTTTTGTCTGTATTTTTCTTCTGCTCTTGAAGTTACCAGGAGAAACTGGGTTGAAAGGAAAGAAAAAGGAAAGCTTGGAGTAGATCAGTAAAACAATAAACTCACCGAGGGGAGAAATGCAGGAAGTCACAAATCAAATGCAAAGAATAATAAAGCAAGGGCGTGTGCATTTCTTGACGTCAGAGAACAAAAGATGCCGTACTGGGTAGTGTGTAGATTAATGTTGCTCCTATTTTAATGCTGAACTCTCTCGCTATGCAATACGCTCGTAGATAGTTTCATGATTTTACCACATGACGCTTTGGATTCGGTCAACAATGGACGAGAGCTGCACTATAACACAATGAGTAGCTCTCGAATATTTAGGTTTCAAAAACAACATTTTAGGCACATAAAACACTTTCTAAAATTATAAAAATCTGAAGTGTTCCATTCACATGACTTTCTCTACATCGATGCTACAATTTCTTGTTAAAAAGCTTATGCTTCTATTAACTTCATGCTAATTCATGCTAATGGAGAAAAAAATTAGCAGAAATAGTCATATTTCTTGCTTACTTGTAAGTAGAAGCGAAATAAGGGAGTACCATAGGTTAAAGTGATATTCAAAAGCTGGTTACTATGTTCCTTTGTACGGATAGGAGTTGACAAAGTCCGGTATGTTTTTAAAGCTAAAACTAAAAACAAGGAATATCTATAAAACGATCAACTCCACGAAAAAAATGTATATAACATAAGTTGTGTGCTTTAAAGTGCTCTACAGTTTTTGTGTGTTAAGTTTTTGTCCATCTCTTAAAGTTTAGCAGTTATGCAAAATCCGTAAAATTAACCCACAACAAAGTAGTCTTCAGAGACTATTCCCAGGTAATTCAAGATATATGTACATTTTATTTGTCGTGTAAATATCTTTAATATATCATATTTTAATCAAAAGAGTAAGAGCCATTTTTGAAAAGATCAAAATTTTCTTAAAAAGTTCCATGTAAAAGGTAGTTGGGGTGGGGGATTTTCTTGAAAACCTTCGTGTCGAATCCTTGGAACATGCTCAACTTAAATACCAAGTTTGGTATATAATGGTCTTTTCGTGTTTGAGCTATGCTGCCCACAGACACACACACACACACACATACGCACATACAGATAGACACACACGGACATTTTTCACGGCTTTATTGGATTCAGGTGGTCTCAAAACAAGTATTTCCGGTGAAATCTCGGTATCGAATTTTTAGGTTGAGTGCAATAGCTTCTCTATACACTATACATAGTACGTATAGAGAAAGTAAAAATCTGATGCGTTACACTCACATGACTTTCTCTAGCTACTCTACAAACTTCTTACAAAAGACAATTCTTCCTTTAACACCACGCAATCGAGATAAACAGCAGAATTTTATTACTTAGTTCCTTATAAGTAGACTGGAACTAAGGGAATGTTTTAGCCTAAGGTGATAGTCAGATGTTTTAAAAGCTGTCACTATGCAGCTGTTGCAAATCGCGTCTTTGCTTGGCCAGGAGTAGAACAATAAAGAGAAACGGACACTCCCGTCGGAGAAAAGTATACGTGCTTCACAACTGAAACTAATGACAAAGAATACCTCGAAAACGGTAAGCTCCACGAAAAACAGGATATGATATAACTTGTGTGTTTTAACGGGTCTACATTTTTTGTGTGGTAAGTTTTTGTCCATCTCTTATGGTTTAGCACTTATGCAAAATTCCGTAAAATTCCTCCAGAATAAAGTAGTCTTCAGAGGCTATTCCCAGAAAATTCAAGTTATACATTTTATTTGGTAAATATCTTTAATATATGATATTTTAATCAAAATCGTTAGAACCATTTTTGAGAAAATCAAAATTTTTGAAAAAACTTCTATGTAAAGTGTAGTTGGGGGTGGGGGGATTTTCTTGAAAATCTTCGTGTAGCAGCCTTGCAAGATGCCAAATTTAAATACCAAGTTTGGTATTGAATGGTCTTTTCATTTTTGAGCTGTGCTACCCACATACACACACACACATGGGCCTGTTTCTGAAAATGCTTTTTTTGGATACAGAGGGTCTTAAAACATGTATTTGCGGTGAAATCTCGACAGGGAATTTTTGGGTGGAATATAATACTTCTCTATCCTTATGTACATTGTACATGCGGGGCTAGAGTAGGTATTGTAACTTTGTAAATAAAGTTCTGTGTTCATAACTTTCGTTATTGTTTAGTTATGCCAAAACGTCTCTCGCTTTCTGGATCGCCCTCGTAATGCGTACTATTTAGGTTGCCAGCAGCGTCTTTCGTTATTCAGCTGTTCCCCTTCAAGCCAGGCTAATTTACTGTTTAAATATTTTACATCATTAGATGGTATGCGGGTGGAGTGATGGGGTGACATGGATTACCTCAGTTCCAGGAAATGTTCAAGAATGGACAATGGGGTCAAGGGTACTTCTCTTATTACTTTCTCTACACGTACTATGTACATAGTGTATAGAGGTCAATTGTATTGCATCTAAAAATTCGATATCGAGATTCCACTGGAAATACATGTTTTGGATCCCCCAGATTCAAAAAAAAAAAAAAAAAATTGATGTATTCCGTTCACATCCTTTTCTCTACATCTCTGCAACAAATTATTGATTAAAAGCTTATGCTTTTATTTGCTTTATGCTAATCGAGAAAAAGTTAGCAGAAATAGTCTTATTATTTACTTCCTTGTAAGTAGAAGCGAAATAAGGGAGTACCATCGGTTAAAGTGATAGTCAAAAGCTGGTTGCTATGTCACTGAAGTTCCTTTGCATAGACAGGAGTTGAGAAATTCCTGTATGAGAAAGGTATATGTATTTTAAGGCTGAAAATAATAAAAGCAAATATCTCAAAAACTGTTAATTCCACGAAAAAATGTATGTAACATATATTCTATATTTTCTGATAAGTTAGCTGTTGTCTATCTCTCACGCTTTAACGGTTGTACACAATTCCGTCAAATTCATCCAGAGTAAAGAAGTCTTCAGAGGCTATTGCCAGAAAATTCAAGATACACATTTTATTTGTCAGGTAAATATCTTTAATGTACGATATTTTAAACAAAATCGTTAGAACCATTTTTAAGAAAATCAAAATTTTCGAAAAAGATTTCATGTAAAGGATAGTTTGGGGTGGGGTATTTTTTTGAAAATCTTCGTGTCGATTCCCAGGAAGATACTAAATTTAAATACCAAGTTTGGTATTTTACCGACTTTTGGTTTTTGAGTTATCGTCTTCACAGACACACGGACCTTTTTCTGAAAATGCTTTTTCTGGATACCGGTGACCCTAAAACATATATTTCCGGTGAAATCTCTGTATCGAATTTTTGGGTGCATCACAATACCTTCTCTACTGTGTATGCACATTGAACTTATAGAGAAAGTAACAATAAAGCATAATTATAAACGAAATACATCATAAAATGCGTTGCTGTACTTAATTCCTTATACGTAGGAGCGAAATACGGAAATACATTAGGTTAAAGTGACAGGAAAATCTTGTATAAGCTGTCGCTATGCGATTGCCATTGACAGTTTCTCTTTCCTTCTTCAGGAGTAAAATAAAAGATTTTTAACGGATGAGCGGTCCCCTTAGATAAAAGTTTAAATATATTAAAATTGAATTAAAATAGGGAATATCTTGGAAAGAGCAAACACTATAAAAACGTATATGACATAAACTGCGTGTTTTAATGAGATCTACATTTTCTGTGCAGAAAGTTTTTGTCCATCTTTTACTGTTTACTAACTATGCAAAAGTGACTCAAATGATAGGACTTCAGGGTATTTTACCAAGAATTGCAAGATATACCTACATTTTATTTGTCATGTAGAAAATCTTAGTATACTGTAGTTTAATTACCGTCGAAACTTTTGAAAAATGATCCTTGTAAAGGATAATTTGGGGTGGGATGGTTTCCTTCTAAATCTTCGTGACGCATACTAGAAAGACGGACTTTGTTCAGAGTCGCACGAACACGCGCGCGCTTGTATACGCACACAATTATATCTATTTTCTAATTTTTTTATTCAGGGGTGTCAAAACATGTATCTTCAGCGAAATCTCGGAGTCGAATTTTCGGGTGGAATAAAATACTTCTCTATCTACTAGGGTCAGCTGATAAGCTTCTGAATGAAAACTAGATTCAGTGCTAGATCTGCCAAATAGGGAGATGTTCAAGCAATTCCAACTTTAATTCGCTCAGTTTTCCTATTGCAATGACTGAATGGTGGGCCGGAGTATTGTCGTGATGAAGCAAGATTTTTTTCCCCTCCGCATGAGGTCTTTTTCTTTTCACCTCATCACTCAAACGTTTCAGTAAACTTCCATAGAAGTCACCAGTGATACTTTTACCCTTTTCCAATTAGTAAATAAAAATAATTCCCTGAGCATCCCAGAAAAACTCGCCATATCTTTGTAAGCTGAGAAAATTGACTTTGCCTTTTTTGGAGTTGGTTCACCTGGCGCAATCCACTGTTTTGACTGTGATTTACTTTCTGGAGTGTAGTGATGTATCCAAGTTTTATACATGGTAATAAGCCGTCTCAAAAATTCGGTAGAGCTCCACATTCTTAACAGAAAGTTTTTCTTTGCGACTTTTGATCAGGTGTCAACAAACGCGGCACAGAACTTGTGAAAGCCCAAAATATTACCTGCACGTTCTTTTGATACGTTTACAGCCTCTGCTATCTCAAACAACTTTAATCTGCGGTCTTCCAGTACTAAACGATGCATTTTTTCAACAATCTCTGGAGTTGTCATTTCTACAGGGCGTCCAGAGCGAGGCTCATCACTTGCGCTCGCACGTCCCATTTTAAACTCAGCAACCCACATTTTAATCATTGAATATGACGGGACAGAGCCTTTCAATGCAGTGTCCATTTCGGCCTTGATTTCTTTAGGCGTTAAGCCTTTCAAGGAAAGTATTTAATAACTGCTCGCTTTTCCAAATGCTCCATTTTCGTGAAAACTCTAAAGTTGTCTTGTTTAAAATGTTGCCATTCGAGAACTAAACAAGCTATTGACCTGTAACTATGGATTCTAACTGGCCTAGAGTTAAACTATACGATGTTGCCGTCTATAGGGGGTCTTTTCTTCAATCTGAAAACTGAACTGAAATAGAACTTAAAAGAGAAAAGTTATTTTCAGTTAAGTTTTCAGTTGAGTTCACTTATGATTTCCTAGAAAACTGAACTGAAAACTCGCATCATTAAAATGGCTGAAAAATGGTTGAGAAAGTTGCATGGTAGTGAAGAAAGTCAGTTGGATTTGGATACCTTGATGTGTTTTTTGGTCGTTGAATTAACAGATAGTAGTGATAATGAACAAAGTTACTCCTTCACGAGATTAACCCGCCATAATTGTTGTACTCTACTTTACTCCAGAACCTTTGAGCTTATTTAAGAGCTAACACTGACTGAAATTTATTAAACATTATACAGTAAATATTATTTACTTACTTGATTTCCCCAATTCCTTCCAAAGCCTCTGTTGCTTCTCTATATTTCTATACCTGACATGTTGTACGTTGTATAAAACTTCGTTATGACGAACAAAGTCAATTATTCTCTCTTCCACAATTTGTGAAAACTTTCGTTTTCCACTCATTAGGTACAAGTATTTAAACCAATCACAAACAAATACCGCAGCTATAACCTCACTTATGCTATCTCGTCGTCCAAAGCTCAACTGAACTGAACTGAAAAAACGACTTCCAACGTCGCCTAGATTTCTAGTGGAAATCTTAACATTTCTAGTGACAAACGAGAAAGGAGAGGTTCACTTGTCAGTTCAGTTCAGTTTCGTTAAATTCACGGCCGGAAGAAAGCAGTTCCATAGTAAAGAATGGCTCAGTTCGTGAACACGTGATCCGAATTAAAACATATTAAGTTCAGTTTTCAGATTGGAGGAAAGCAAGCCTTAACCGGCCTAGTTGCGCCATATCTGTGTGAGGCCCGGGACTTATCAGCCGACCCTCGTATGTACATGGTAGAGAAAAAAAGCGCTACATTTTCTTAATGTTTAGAATTCATATTATTATACAAAAAATCTTATGTGTACCATTCACATGATTTTCTCTATATCCCCGCAACAAATTATTCTTAAAAGCTTATACTTCTATTTACTTTATGCTCAAAATAGAAAAAAATTAACAGAAATAGTATTATTACTTGCTTCCTTGTAAGTAGAAGCGAAATAAGGGACTACCATAGGTTAAAATGATAGTCAAAAGCTGGTTGCTATGTCAATGAAGTTCCTTTGTTTATATGGATAGGAGTTGACAAGTTCCTGTATGAGAAAAGTACAAGTTTTTCATAGCAGAAACCAAAAATAAGGAAAGTCTCAAAAACACGAACTACCGAAAAAAATGTATATAACATAAATTGTGTGTTTTAACGTGCTCTACATCTTATGTGTAGTAAATTTTTGTCCATCTCTTACGGTTTAGCAGTTATTCAAAATTCAGTAAAATTCGTCCAGAATAAACTACTCTTCAGAGGCTATTCCCAGAAAATTCAAGATATACCTTTTATTTGTCAGGTAAATATCTTTAATATATGAAATTTTAATCAAAATCGTTAAAGCCATTTTTGAGAAAATCAAAATTTTCGAAAAAAGTTCCATGTAAAGGGTAGTTGGGGGTGGGGGTATTTTTCTCAAAATCTTAGTGTCGCATCCTTGAAAGATACTAAACTTAAATACCAAGTTTGGTGTTTTACTGACTTTTCGTTTTCAAGTTATCGTGTTCACAGACACACACACACACACACACACACACACACGGAACTTTTTGTGAAAATGCCTTTTTTGGATATTGGGGACCCTAAAACATATATTTCCGGTGAAATCTCGCTATCGAATTTTTGGGTGGAGCGTATAGAGAAAGTAAAAATATACTATTCGGATTTTTCTTGATATACAAGTTGCCTGGGTTCAGAGTACATGTTCATGATGCATGTAAAATAACTTGACAAGTCTTATTTCCCTTTTGTAACGACCGAATGAAAATGAAAGCACGCAACATCTGGCCGATAAAACGCCGCGCACTGAAACACGTACTCTGGAAGCGACATCTTGCACAAAACAAGCCAACACAACAGATTTATTAGTTTGGGTCACATGACTATGCAGAGTGCAACTTTCTGTATTTTGTTCCTGTTTACAGCAGGAGTCTAAGATCCACAGCGATGGATTCGCTATCTGGAATTTCGGCACGAGGGTTCTTCAGCAACGGCTGTGGTATCCAAAATTTAGTCAACAAATCTGACGCGTTCCATTCACATGACTTTCTCTACATCTCTGCAACAAATTACTGTTAAAAAGCTTATGCTTCTGTTTACTTCATGCTTATTGAGAAAATATTAGCAGAAATAGTCTTATTACTTGCGAAATAAGGGAGTAACCATATGCTAAAATAATAATGAAAAGCTGGTTGTTATATGACTTATTCTTCCAGCTTTATATATTGGATCTCACCATTTACGAGATACTCGCTTTTATTGGTTAAAATATTTCATCAATACTTATACTTTTCCAAAATGGGAAGTTGTTATTCGTTATTCTTTCTCCTGTCAAGCAAAGATATTGGAAGTTTAGTGCCATCATCACATAGCGATTTAGATATTTAAATTTATATCTTTGGCTTATTGGATTCCCGTATTTCAATTTATGTACGCACAAAGACATTAAAAATACACCTGGTGCTTTGATTTTGCTCAAATCTTAAGACTCGGCTCTTTCCACGATTTTCATGATTGCCGTTCAGGTACAATATGCTACGCGAGTAAGAAAAGGCAAAACTGATTGTGCAATCCAACCTTTCATCCCTCAACCCCGCTTGACGCTCCCTCAAAATAGATTGACTTGTATAAGTAGTTGTTAATTTAGTCCACGTCCGCGAATTACGTTAGGTATATAAGGTAGAGAAAAGATTAACCTTATTGTGTAACACCCGTTGAGAGTTCGCAACCCAGAACTTCATTTATCGCAAGATGTCACTCCCCTTCCCTTCGGTAACTTGGCCTGTACAATACAAAGCAAACTGGTGGAAGACATGGGTGGAGTCAGCAAAAAGACCCCGTCTTACGATAAGCATTTCCAGGCGTACTTTTAATTTCTTTGTGTGAACAAGGAAGTAGTAATAAAAGCATTTCTGCAAATGTTCAGCTCGATTAACCGCGCATTAGGCACAACAACAATAATTTTTCAAAATCATTTTTTGGAGAACGGATAGAGAAAGTCATGTGAATGGAACACATGTTATTATATTCATAATTTGATTTCTTGTTTTGTTGCGCTGATGTACCATATTACTTTATCTTTAGTTTTCATACATATCCTATTACTGCTAAGTGTAAAATTTATTTTCACATTTACTGAGACTATGTTTACTTTCTCTACACGTATTATTACATAGTGTATAGAGAAGGTATTGTATTGCACACAAAAATTCCATACCAAGATTTCACCGGAAATATTTGCTTTGAGACCCGCTGAATCCAAAAAAAAACAAAAACAAAAACAAACCATTTTTAGGAACATGTTCGTGTGTGTGTCGGTGTGTGTGTGCAGCACAGTTAAAAAACGATAAGACCTTTAAAAGCCAAACTTGGTGTTTAGATTTGGTATCTTCCAAGGATGCGACACAAAGATTTTCAAGGAAATCCCCCCCACCCCCAACTACTCTTTACATGGAACTTTTTTCTAAAATTTTGTATTTCTGAAAAATATCCCTAACGATTTTGATTAAAATATCGAATATTAAATATATTTACCTGACAAGCAAAATGTATATCTTCAATTTTCTGGGAATAGCCTCTGAAGACTACTTTATTCTGGATGAATTTTACGGAATTTTGCATAACTGCTAAACCGTAAAAAATTGACAAAAAGTTATCACACAAAAAATGTAGAGCACATTAAAACACACAATTTATGTTGTATACATTTTTTCGTGGATTTGATCGTTTTTGGAGATATTTTTTGTTTTTGGTTCCAGTTTTAAAAAACTTATACTTTTTTCATACAGGAATTTGTCAACTAGTGTTCGTACAAACAAAGGAACTTCAGTCACATAGTAACCAGCTTTTGACTAGCAGTTTAACCTACGATACACTCATATTTCGTTTCTCCTTACAAGGAAGCAAGTAATAAGACTATTTATGTTAATTTTTTCTCTATTAGCATTAAGTAAATATAAGCCTAAGCTTTTCAGTAAAACTTTTTGGAGAGATGTAGAGAAAGTCATGTGAATGGAACACATGGTATTATATTCATAATTTGCTGTCTTGTTTTGTTGCGCTCATGTACCATATTACTTTAATCTTTAGTTTTCATACATATCGTATTACTGCTAATTTTAAAATTTATTTTCACATTTACTGAGACTCTTTTTCCTTTTTATACCCTATTTTATTATTCACTTTTATGTATTACATTTCGCACTGTCCTCTTTTTGCTCTCCCATTTATGCTCTATATAAGTGTTTATCAAGGAATTACACACATCCACAACTTTTCGTTTAAAATGTATTCAGTGCTTCGAGAACGGCTGAAAGTAAGAGAGAAGACTTTTACAAGTTAGAAAGTAAAAGTGGAATATAATAGCTTTAAGCTGTTACTGCTATGCGTGACAGAGAACAGTTAATTTCACTGTGTAAGTGTCCTTTTTACTACGCTGTTTCACATTTTTACTGCCCATAAAGTACAATAACTGTTATTACATAAAAGTACCTCACTGAAATTAATGTTGCTTCAAGCGAGCAAGATGGTGTCACGTTGACACGTGCAACTGGCATCCAGGAGGTCGCGAGTTCGATTCCACACTGATCCGTTGGCTATTTCGGGGGTTTCCCGGGTCTGCTGTGTTGGTTTTTCTCAATCCCGAATTTCATGTCCCTTCATATCGTTCCATTCGTCACTTCAAGCATGCTTGTCTGTTTCAGGGTTGGAAAGTGTCGGCGATGGTATTTCGATGTATAGTTTTCTCAAACGGGACCTCTCCTCCTACCATTGGGCAATAAGCATTAGCAAACAATAGGCGACCCTGTCCTAGGAACGAGAGGCAAGTAGTAAAATCCGTTTCCAGGAGATACTGTTTGCAAGTCGAGAATCACGCCTTAGTTATGGAACCAGTAAGTGGAAGGCTTGGCAACAGCGAGGGTCGGCTTCTAGCTGCACACACCCTTATCCCAAATTTTAAAGTCTTTGGAATCAAAGAGGGTTAGGATCATCATGTTCTGAAAAATACTCTTGGAAGAAGGAATAAAAAATGGTCTGAGTAACTTTCTCTGCCATCGGCCTTTAGCTATTTATAAGGGTATATCCCTTAGATGAGGTATCGTTGAAGCCTCTCGATGAGGCTGGAGTCCCCGGTTTGCCTGTTCGAACTTTAGGGGCGTTTCAAAATTGAAACTGTAGGGAAGCAGTCGCAACTCCTATTTCCGGCCACTTGGTGTCTTCCTTCACGTCATCCCTACCTTCTGGCATAGGTAAAACTATTGTGACGCTGCGCCTCAACGCACGTGCAGTGCAGTTGGGTTATGTTGATGACGACGACAACCTTCAAGGAGTCTGTGCTTGAGTTGCGGCACAACAGGACATCAAGTGCAGGAGTCCACATCAAGCCAATGACTAGGTGTAAAACGAGTAAGGACAACGTGGCGAATGCCTCATCGCAGACGGCTGTATACAAGGAAATTTGTGTCGGATATTAATAGATCATAGACATGCTGTGATTCATGAACGAATCGTTCATATGAATGACTACAAAGAAAGAATCGTATGAATCGTATCAAATCTTGGCAAGACTCGACGTTCAAAAAGAATCGCGAGAATCGTGCCAGTCTTAACATGAATCATCGTTCAAAAAGAATCGTGAGAATGGCGCCAGTTTCAACATGAATCGTCGTTCAAAAAGAATCGTGAGAATCATGTCAATCACAGCAGGTATCGTAGTTCAAAAAGTATCGCACATTTGAAGAATTGTGATTAGGTATTGGGGTTTGTTTTTCTTTTGCTTCCCCTTTCACAGTACCAAGCCGAGCTTCGAGGAAAACTGCCGAGCGCGCATGATGATGTGTACAGGGATTTATAACCATTTATTTTATTGTGAGAAAATAAATAGTGCTAAGGCCATGAGGTTAAATATAAGAATATATGAATATATAAAATATGTAAAATAAATTATATATATATACAAAATACACAAGAAAACGAACACTGCCGATTATTGCCGAAGCCACTACGAGCGTCTTCATTGTTTAAGAATGAGTTACTGCACATGTGAAAGCAAGCGTTAAAATTTACAACAGTTTATATATATTTATTTATTCATTTTTTGCAATATCTTAAATCTAATATACGCACTGCTAAATCGTCATTATACTAGCAAGATATATAACTTCAGAAACAAAATTTTACGACAAATAAAGCAATTATGCTCCAACATAATAGGTATAGAAACATACTATTCTAAGACATTAAAATTACTTCCAATATTCCTGAAGAAAATGATAATTATTCTGGGTATTAGCGTTGCCTTATAATGACGTATTTATAAAAAATATACGACTTAGTGGCGCGCAACCGTGACAGTGATGAATAATTACTCTCCTTAATTAACATTACAGAAATACTGCTATGCAGTCGAAGTTTAGGTGTCAATTTTAGACCTAAACAAACTTATGCTGTTTTTTTTCGAGTAATGGAGGAAAGTTTAGTAAATATGTTTGCAATAGAGTAGAACGCCTTTTATATTAATTACTTATTTATGCTAAAGGAGCTACCATATGACTATCCTCCCCGTGTACAATACAAGTCAAACACAGAGAAGCCATTGCGAAGATTAATGAATCGTGAACGAATCGTATGAATCGATTCATACTGAATGAGCGAATCATATGAATCGATTACTGATTATGAATCACTCGACCCAACTCTAGTAGATCAGGGCCGGTAAGATAAGTAACCGCAGTGTGGAATGCTCTATCCCTACAATTGCCCCTTCCTATTTTCCTTACACCTGGCAGAGAAGCGGAGAGGTTACGTGTGCAAAAGTGGCGGTTGTCTTTCACCAACAATATACTTTAGTAAGAGCTGTAGCTTTCCTGGCGTTCTCCCAGTCTCGATTAAACATTCGCCGTGCACTCATATTGCACATGTAAGCCAGCTTTGCACTGACAAGGCTGCCTAATACCGCAAGGAACCGGTTTTTTGGCTCTACGTGACTTGAAAATGAGTAGTGGGACCGAGACGGAAGGTAAGTTCACATCTCTTGCGCTTTGCCTCTCAGGCCTGTAGTAGAAAAATCTGATGTGTTCCATTCACATGACTTTCTCTACATCTCTACAATAAATTATTGTTAAAAACCTTATGCTTCGATTTACTTCATGCTAATTGATAAAAAATTAGCAGAAATGGTGTTATTACTTACTTCCTTGTAAACAGAACCGAAATAAAGGAGTACCATAGGTTAAAGTGGTACTCAAAAGCTGTTTACTATGTGACTGAAGTTCCTTTGTTTGTATTAACAGAAGTTGACAAATTCCAGTACGAGAAAAGTATAAGTTTTTCAAAGCTGAAAACAAAAACAAGGAATATCTCAAAAACGATCAACTCCATGAAAAAAGTATATAACACAGATTGTGTGTTTTAAAGTGCTCTACATGTTTTGTGTGCTAAGTTCTTTTCCATCTCTTACGGTATAGCAGATATGCAAAATTCCGTAAAATTAGTCCAGAATAAAGTAGTCTTCAGAGGCTATTCCCAGAAGATTCAAGATATACATTTTATATGTCAGGTAAACATACAATATTTTAATCAAAATTTTTAGAGCCATTTTTGAGAAAACAAATATTTCGAAAAAAGTTCCATGTAAAGGGTAGTTTGGGGTGGGGAGATTTTTCTCAAAGTTTTCGTGTTGCATCGCTGGAAGACAGTGAAGTTAAATACTAAGTTTGGTATTTTACCGACTTTTCGTTTTTGAGTTATCGTGTTCTCAGACACACGGACACACACACGGATCTTTTTGTGAAAATGTTTTTTTTTTTTTTTTTTGGATACAGGGGACCCTAAAACATATATTTCCGGTGAAATCTTGATATCGAATTTTTGGGTGGAGTGCAATACCTTCTCTGTACACTATGTACATGGTACGTGTAGAGAAAGTAAAAATCACATCTTTCCTTCTAATAAACAGAAGTATTCTATTTTTTGTCAATCAACAGGAAAATTTGGTGAATATACCTTGAAAAATCGGATGTGCTACACTCACAGGACTTTCTCTACATCTCTGACACGTTATTGTTGTAAAGCTAATGCTTCTATTTACTTCATTCTAATTAACAGAAATAGTCTTATTGCTTGCTACCTTTTAAAAAGAAGAAGCGAAATTAGGGAGTACCATAGATTAAAGTGATAGTCAAAAGCTGGTTGCTATGTGACTGAAGTTCCTTTTTATGTATGGACAGGAGTTGACAAATTCCTGTATGAGAAAAGTATAAGATTTTCAAAGCTGAAACCAATAACAAGGAATATCTAATAAAACGATCAACTCCACGAAAAAAATGTATATAACATAACGTGTGTTTTAACGTGCTCTACATTTTTTGTGTGGTAAGTTTTTGTCCATGTCTTAAGGTTTAGCATTTATGCAAAATTCCCTAAAATTGTTCCAGAATAAAGTAGCCTTCAGAGGCTATTCCCAGAAAATTCAAAATATACATTTTGTGGGCATCAAAATGAAAGAAAGGGTTGGAAACCATTGGGATGGGATACATTTGGATGGCGGGGCAGGCAAACAGGCGGAGTATTTGGAGAAACATTAAGAACCGCCTCTGTGATATTGAGAGACAGCAAACAGTTGCGCAATGCACAGGGAAGGTTTCACAGTCTGGGTTAAAAACGGAGTGGGATATGAATAAGTGTATTTATTAATATAGCAATATCATACATAGAATTTCAACAGTCGCACGGGTCCACAGACCGTACGTGCTTTTGTAATGCACATTACAAGCAATATTAAAACAACAACCACAACAAAGAATTAAAAGAGTAAACACGAAAATAAAAAGACAAAGGAAATACACAGTCAAAACCAATATTAAACAACAATAAAAATTAAGAGTGAATCCGAAAATAAATATACAAAGATATTCAAATATAGCAATTTAAATTTACAGCACAGAGTACACCTTCATAAATGCACCCTCTTATCATAGATAATTACACTTAAAAGACATATATACACATAATATATACAACCCTAGCACAACAGTGACCTAAGTATGATATAATATACATGTATGTAGAACATTGTAGTCACTTTTGTTTAGTTGATCTTATTCCCCCCCCCCCCCCTTCTCTATTGGCAGCCTCCTCAGATCTCAGCTGTCTTGCCTTAAGTATAAATTTACCTAGCCCGTCCATGTTTTCCGTGCCTGCCAGTAGCGTCCAACATGCTTCTATCCCTACATTCGCAGTGGTAAAAAATCGCGGCAAATATTTTTCCCGCCATTCCTCCGTACCCCTACATCTTGCCAAGATGTGAGTCCACGACTCTTCCTCCTCGCAAATGGGACAGATTCTTATACCATTCTCGTCAGAAATTTTCGTGCTCCTCCATGCTCCTAGTCTAATCCACGCGAGCCCCTCTCTAATGAGTTTGGTACCTGTTTTGATGTATTGCTCCATACCCCACTCCGATTTCAGCCCAGACTGTACTTCTAATGACACCTTCTCTGTGCATTGCGCAATTATTTGCTGTCTGTCAATATCACAGAGACGTTTCTTAATTTTTCTCCAAATACCTCGCCTGTTTTCCTGCCCCGCCATCCAAATGTCTCCCATCCCAATGGTTTCCAACCCTTTCTTTAATTTTGATGCCCACGTCAAATTACCTTCCATTCGCAACTGTTCACGGTAGCAGACTGCCCTAATTAGAGATTGGTTTCCGTGAACGATTCTCATCCAATATTTAACTGCTCTGATTTTGCACTCTATCGTTTCACTATGTACCCCGAATTCCCTCATTATTCCGCAGTTTGCCGTACCCTTCCCTACACCCAGAATTCCTTTCAAAAATTGGGTCCTCACTTGATCCAGATTCCCTGTTTGTTCCCACCCCCATATTTCTCCTCCGTATGTCATCGTGGATCTAACTGTCGCTCCGTATACGGTTTCCATTAAGGTTATGGAGATATTCGGAATTCTGCAGCGTATCCGGAGAGCTTCCGCCGCTTTCATCCTTGCCTTGTGTTTCGTAATGTCAATGTGTTTTGTCCATTTTCCGTTCATTGTAAATGTGAGTCCTAAGTACACAAAGGATTTAACATTGTCCAGTATCTGTCCTGCATATGTCCAAGTCTCCTCCCTGCTATAAACACAACCCTTTTTGAAAGTCATTGCCTTAGTCTTATTCACATTAACTGTAAGTAGCCATTCATCGCAATAGTTCTTAAGTTTGTCCAGTCCTCGTTGCAATCCGTTTACTGTCGTAGAGCACAATACTAAATCGTCTGCGTATAAAAGTGTTGGGATCTGCAAATCCGCTACTACTGGTGCTTGAATATTCTCTGCTATTATTGTATCAGTAATATCATCCACAAAGAGATTAAATAGCAAGGGAGATAAAATACAACCCTGCCTCACTCCCCTATAGCTTCGGCAGCTCTCGGACACTCTGTTTCTGTCGTACTTCACACAGAATTGGACATTTTGATATATTGCCTGCAATGCTCTAACCATTTTACTTGATAACCCCTTTCTGCCTAGTTTGTACCATAATGCATTTCGATTGATAGAGTCAAATGCCTTCTTAAAGTCCACAAAAGGACAATGAAGCTTTCCCCGCTTAACTAACAGTTGCTTCGTCCTTAAAGTGTCTAATATTAAAGCGGCATCTATGGTACTGTGTCCTTCTCTGAAACCCATTTGAAATTTTGAAAGTTTGCCAAATTTAGATTCCCAGTCCTTTATCCGGTTATATAACACTCTACAATAAATGTTTTCCATAATTGGCAACAGAGTAACCCCCCTATAGTTAACCGGATTTCCAATAGTTCCCTTCCCTTTATAAATGGGATGAATGATGCCCTTTCCCCAGCAGGTAGGGTAATTCCCCTCAATAAACAATTTGTTACATATCTGGAGCATACTCCTACCAAACTCATTAACATTGGCTGCGGCTTTAAAAACTTCCGGGGGCAGCCCATCCAACCCTTGAGCTTTGCCTACCTTCAGACTCCTTAGCGCCTGTGCTATTTCTCGTGCTGATATTTCCTCGTCCAGTATTGGGATCTCAAGATTTCCCAAAATTTGCACTTCCTTTATAAAAATTCCTTCCCTTTCACCTTTCCCGAATTTCGTTGGGCGCCTGACGGTTGCCTCTTAAATTTTTTACTACTTGCCACATCTCAGCGTTATCCCCCCGCGTTACTAATTTTCTGAGTAATTTTGTCTTGCCACGTGGTTCTCTTTTCCCGTAAGAGCTGTTTATACTCCCTTTGCTTTTTTGTAAACATTTTCCTAATGTCATCTCCCCCCTCCCTTCTGAATTTTGACCGAGCCTCCTCTGCTTGTTTCTTTACAGCTCTGCATTGCTGGTCATACCAACCATTGCATCGTTTTACCTTACCATGCATTTGGACTTTCATTGTCCCCGCAGCCGTTGCTATTATATGCGTTAGTTCCTCCGCTGTGTCTGCGTTCCTTTCCCCTAATCTTCTTTCTAATTTATCAACAAATACTTCTGTTTCTACTGGTTTCCATATAAATTTACTAATGGATCTCCCTTCGTCCCCCTGCCCCTCTTCAGGTGCATGCGCCACCATGGCCGTCTCTATATTCAGTTCCAGGACAACCGGACAGTGATGTGACTCGATACGATCCCCCACCCAAAAATTTCTAATTCTGCCAATTAAACCCTGACTTACTAAAATAAAATCTATTACACTACCCCCATTTTCATTTATGAAAGTGAGTTCTCCCCGTACTTGCCATTCATTATTTCTAAAGAGAAGGCATCACAGAAAGCAAGTAATTATCTGCCCTCCCCATTAATAAAACTATCCTTGCTCTTTCGTTGACCTTCGCGGAATTCCTCCCCCCATTGATGACCCCCCGTTAGAGAAATATTCTCCCTTCCTAACCTCGCATTAAAATCTCCTAAGAGAATTAATTCAGCGCCTGGAAACTTTTCCTGTAACTGCACTAACGTTTCGGTTAAGTCACTGAAGAAATTCCTGTTTGCATACTTGGACGTTGCTGGCTGGTTGTATAATCCTATAACTATTATTTGTGGAGTGGGATATGGAGCAATACATCAAAACAGGCACCGTACTCATTACAGAGAGGCTCGCGCGGATTACACTAGGGTCATGCAGGAGCACAAAAATTTCTGACGAGAATGGTACGAGAATCTGTTCCATTTGCGAGGAGGAAGAATCGTGGACCCACATCTTGCCAAGATGTAGGGGTATGGAGGAATGGCGCGAAAAATATTTACCGCGACTCTTTTCCTCCGCGAATGTAGAGCTAGAAGCATGATGGACGCTACTGGCAGGCACGGAAGACGTGGACGGGCTAGGTAAATTTATACTTAAGGCACGACAGCTGAGATGTGAGGAGGCAGCCAATAGAGAAGAGGGGGGCAGGGATAAGAACAACTAAACAAAAGTGACTACAATGTTTTACATATATATTTTGTCATACTTAGGTCACTGTTGTGTTATGGTTTTATATATTGGGCATATATGATGTGTATATATGTATTTTAAGTAGGTATAATTATCTATTATAAGAGGGTGCATTTATGAAGGTGTACTCTTGCTGTAAATTTAAATTTCTATATTTGAATATCTTTGTATTTTTATTTTCGAGTTTACTCTTAATTCTTTATTGTTGTTTAAGATTGCTTTTGATTATGTATTACCTTTGTCTTTTTATTTTCGTGTTTGCTCTTTTAATTCTGTGTTGTTGTTGTTTTAATATTGCTTTTAGTATGTATTACAAAATCACGTACGGTCTGTGGACCCGTGCGAATGTTGAAATTCTATGTATGATATCGTTATGTCAATAAATAAACTTATTCATTCATTTTCAGGTAAATATCTTTAATATACGATATTTTAATCAAAATCGTTTTAACCATTTTTGAGAAAATAAAAATTTTTGAAAAAAGTAACATGTAAAGTGTAGTTGGGGGGTGGGATTTTCTTGAAAATCTTCGTGTCACATCCTTGGAAGATACTGACTTAAATACCAAGTTTGGTACTTAACGTGTTTTTCTTTCTTTCTTTCTTTCTTTCTTTCTTTTTTTTTTGATTCAGGGAGTCCCAAAACATGTGAAATCTCGGTATGGAATTTTTGGGTGCACTGCAATACCTTCTCTATACACTATGAACATAGTACGTGTAGAGAAAGTAAAAATTTAGCTCATTATTTTAATTAGTTGGGTCGTAGTTTAACATGGCGAGGTAGGATGTACCGACTCACATCGACGTAACCAATACTTGTATTGGCCTCCCTGTGACCTCCAGATTTAAAGGCAGGAATGCACCAGCTAGGGAATGTCAAGAGTAAGAAGTTACCGTGACGTCACCGCCAGAAGCGCACCCTGCTCACTTTATTCTGCAGGGAAATAGAAATTCAGTTGGGGAGTAACAGCTTTGCTCAGCTGCTATAATGGGAAATGTCATGTTCACGACGTCAGAATGCAAGGGGCTTTTTCCGGGCCTACACATCCAAAAAACGTCCTTGTAAACTAGCACCACCTGCAGAGAAAGCCTCAACAACACGTGTAACATTCACATAATTCCCTCTACTCATTCTATTCGATACCATACATGAACCATTAATGTAAAAACTTTCTATTAATCCTGAAAAACTCAGTTCCTTCTGAAGGGCAAAGACACACAAGACCTTTTTCTAAAAATGCTTCTTTTTACTTTCTCTACACTTACTATGTACTTAGTATATAGAGAAGATATTGCACTCTAACCAAAAATTCGAAACCGAAATTTCACCGAAAATACATGTTTTGGCCCCCCTGATTCCAAATTTTAGAACAACGTCCGTATGTGTGTGTCCGTGAACAATATAGTTCAAAACCGAAAAGTTGGTAAAATGCCAAACTTGGTAATTAAGTTCAGTATCTTCCAGGGATGCGGTACGAACATTTTTAAGAACCCCCCCATACACCAACTACCCTTTACATGGAAACATTTTCATTTTTTATTTTTCCAAAAATTGCTGAAACGATGTTGATTAAAATAGTGTATATTAAAGATATTTACCTGACAAAATATATATCTTGAATTTTCTGGTAATAGCCTCTAAAGACTTCTTTATCCTGAATAAATTTTACGGAATTTTGTATAACTCGCAAATCGTAAAAGATAGAAAAAAAACTTACGTGACAGAAAATGTAGAGCACATTAAAACACACAATTTTTGTTATATACATTTTTTTTTCGTGGAGTTGCCAGTTTTTGAGATATTCCTGTTGTTGGTTTCAGCTTTAAAAAACTTTTCTTTTGGGGGAATTATTCAACTCCTGTCCATACAAACAAAGGAACTTCAGTCACATATCAGCCAGCTTTTGACTATCACTTTAACCTATGGTACTCCCTTATTTCGCTTCTACTTACAAGGAAGCAAGTAATAAGACTATTTCTGCTAATTTTTCCTCCATTAGAGTGAAGTAAATAGAAGCATAATCTTTTTAACAATAATCAGTTGCAGAGATGTAGAAAAAGTCATGTGAATGGAACACATAAGATTTTTTCCCTTATTTTAATAATACATGTTACCTATAACGTGTATATCTAAATTATCGGTATCGAATTTTTGGGTAGAATGCAACACTTTCGTTACCTGTTTGCTATGTACGAAGTAGAGACACTAGGTAAGTTGTGTTACATTCTCATGTCCTTTCTCGACCCATTATTCTTTATTACTTTTGCTACTATACATAATAAGCACGGAAAATATTTTATTCCATAAAAAAACAAAGAATTTCTCGAAAACGGCCAACTGCACGAAAAAAGTGTATATACATAAATTGTGTGTTTTATGGAGATCTATATTATTGCGTAGTAAATTTTTGTCTAACTTTTACGGTTTACCTGTTATGCAAAATTCAAAAAAAATCATCCAGAATAAAGACGTTTTTCAGAGGCTATTCACAGAAAATTCATGATAAATATTTTATTTCTAATGTAAACATATTAAATACAAGAGATTTTAACCAAAATCCTTAGTCATTTTTGAGAAAATCAAAATTTAAGGAATTTTTTCCATGTAAAAGGGCAGATTCTTGAAAATCTTCGTGTTGCATCATTGGAAGGTATTGAACTTAAATATCGAGTTTGGTATCTAACGAATTATCTTTTTTGAGCTAAGCTGCCCATAGACACACAAACCCCCAGATAGATATAAATGGCTTTTTAGTATTCAGGGGGTCCCAAAACGTATATTTCCGGTGAAATCTTGGTATCGAATTTTTGGGTGCAATACAAGAAAGACCTTCTCTATACATAGTACGTGTAGAGAAAGTAAGAATCTGATGTATTCCATTCACATAACTTTCTCTAGCTGTTTTATAACAACATTTCCTTACGAATCATTCTTTTTTTATTTACAACCTGCTAAATGGGATAAACATCAGCAAAAAATGTCATATTACTTCTTCCTTGTAATTATAAGGGAAATAAGGGAGTACACTAGGCTAAAGCGTTTGTCAAATCATTTAATAGCAACGTATAGGACAAAATGTGAGTGTTTTAAGTTTTTGTTTATCCTTTACGGTTTACCAGTTATGCAAAATTCATCCAGAATAAAGAAGTCTTCAGAGGCTATTCCCAGAAAATTCAAAATATACATTTTATTTGTAAGGTAAATATCTTTCATATATGGTATTTTAACCAAAATCGTTAGAGCTATTTTTGAGAAAATAAAAATTTTAAAAACTTTTTCCATGTAAAGGGTAGATGGGGGGGAGGTTTCTTGAAACTCTTCGTGTTGCATCCTTGGAAGATACTGACCTTTAATATCAAATTTGGTATTTAACGGACTTTTCATTTTTGAGCTGTTCTGCCTACAGACACATACACACCGCGCATACTTGAACATTTTTCTAAAAATGTTTTTTCTGTATTTAAGAAATCCCAAAATATGTATTTCCGATGAAACCTCGATATGAATTTTTGGGTTTAATACAATACCTTATCTATACATAGGTACATAGTGTCTACGTGTAGAGAAAGTAAAAAAAATCTGATATGCTCCATTCACATGAGTTTCTCTACATCGCTGTAACAAATTATTGTTAAAAAGCTTATTCTTCTGAATATTTTATGATAATGAGATAAACATTAGCAGAATTTGTCTTAATTACCGATAGAGAAATCTTTTAAAACCTGCTTACCGTGTGGTCGAAATCCGTTTCTATCCGTTTACAACTTTCCATGTGAGAAAACTGAGTATACCTATAGCAAGGAATATCTCACAAATAGTCTATTCCATGAAACAAAAAAGGTCTCTGACCTAAACTTTGTGTTTTCACGCGACCTACATTTTTTATGTAGTAAGTTTTTGTCTATTTCTTACGGTTTACGGAAAATTCAGCAAAATTCATTCAGAATAAAGAAGTGCTTAGAAACTATCCCCAGGAAAATGCAAGATATACAGTTTATTTGCGATGTACATATCTTTAATATACGATATTTTAGTCAAAATCGTTACAGCTATTTTTGAGAAAATCAAAATTTTAAAAACTTTTCCAATTAAAGGGTATTTGCGGACGGGAACTTTCTTGAAAATGTTTGTGTCGCATCCTTGGAAGATACCGAATTTAAACATCAAGTTTGCTATTTTTTACCGATTTTTCGTTTTTGAGTTATCGTGTTCACAGATGTCGAATGTTTGGGCGTACGTATGTAGGTTTATAGAATGTAAAATTACATAATTTTCGAATTTAAAGATTTAGGGTCCCACTGTAAAGTTTTCCAAATACGAGTCAGCCCCTCCCCCAACTGTTCAATTGTTTTGTTTTTAAAAAGATGAATGTAGCAGCATTATGATAATGTGTCTGTCTGTATTGGGCCATTTGCTGCTGGCGGTACCTGTCAAAGGACCTATCTATCGATTGGAGCCTTAAGGACTGGTTGTTGTCAGGAGAAGGATAACAATAGGTGTGACAGTGTACAACAATATGCCCCGAGTGTTTTCATTAATTAGACGCAACAGACAAAGCCATGCAGCTTTCACAACAACGTGACCAAGTACAGCGTCATTAGAGGTCCCTTTGTAAGCTGCGGTTAAGTCCTTCATCTCCCTTAATTACCATCTTACACGCAAAAAACTGGCCAGTCTCATGTCTTTCCCTTCATCTCTGCAACAAATTATTGTTAAAACGTTTATGCTTCTATTTACTTCATACTAATCGAGAAAAAGTCTTATTACTTGCTTGCTTGTAAGAGAGTACCATAGGTTAAAGTGATAGTCAAAAACTGGTTGCTATGTGACTGAAGTTCCTTTGTTTCTATGGTCAGGGGTTGGTAGTTTTTCAAAGCTGTAACAAAAACAAGGAATATCTTTTAAACGATCAATTCCACGAAGAAAATGTATATAACATAAATTGTGTGTTTTAATGTGCTCAATATTTTTGGTGTGGTAAGTTTTTGTCCATCTCTTATGGTTTAGCAGTTATGCAAAATTCCGTAAAATACATCCGGAATAAAGTAAGTAGTCTTCAGAGACTATTCACAGAAAATACAAGATATGAATTAATTTGTCAGGTAAATATCTTTAATATACCATATTTGATTAAAAATCGTTAGAACCAATTTTGAAAAAATCATAATTTATGAAAAAAAGTTCCACGTAAAGGGTAGTTTGGGTTTGGGGATTTTTCTCAAAATCTTGGTGTCGCATTCCTAGAAGATACTAAACTTAAATACCAAGTTTGGTATCTTTCGACTTCTCGTTTAGAGTTATCGTGTTCAAAGTCACATGGACACACACCCGGACCTTTTACTAAAAATGCTTTTTTTGGATACAGGGGACCTTAATATATATATATTGCAAGCAGTATCAGAGAAAAAGGTGACTAAGTTTTAATATTTTTCTATAGACTCAACCACATAAACCATTTATGCACACAACCACTTGAAATAATTGTCATGATTTATAGAATGATTTTCTGGAAAAACAATTGAATACTTTAAGAGCAGTGGTAATTCAACTCACTTAAGGTGTAATTTCGCTATGTTCAGACTACCTTCTATTTTTACTTTCTCTACACGTACTATGTACATAGTGCAATACCTTCTCTATACACTATGTACATTTTTCTCTGATACTGCTTGTAATACATAATCACACTTTTGCATGCTTGTTCTTAGTATAATCAGCTATCTTATGAACCTCAATTATTTAGCTATGATACAATTTTAGTAGAAGTTAAAAAAGAAATATATTTGCAAATACAAAAAGTTAAAAAGAGGAAAATTTGTAACATTTTTGCTTTCTTAATATGATCAATATATACTATAACACCACGATTGTGGTTCAGAAAGTTCAACCATGTGTTGAATATATGTGCTGAAAACGACACCTTTCCAGCTGACATAGTTTCTGAGAAAAAGGTACATAAGTATCCAAAAATGCTCTTTTGAGAAAACTGAATTTAAAGATACAAATGTTCTAAGCATAACAGCTTTAAAGAAATACAGACTAGAATTTAAATTGTATTTAAATTTATTAAAATCCTCTTAACTCCCCGAAAGTATACATTTTCTCAAAATAGAAATAATACCCTTTTTTTAAGCTTAACGTCCTTTAACCTTGTTGGTCATATCGGACGATGAATAAAATTGGTGAAATGATGCTCAAATGATCTCGGGGTCCATAGAGCTTAAAGTTACTCCATATTCGTCTTCTCAGGACAAGGGAAAACCCCGAAAAAATCCTTATCCGGGTAACTCACCCTAAGCGAGATTCCAACTCACGATCTTTTGAATGTGAAGCACACACGCTACCACCACACTACCCAGGTGGGCAATATCCAGCAGTTATGCAAAATTTCGTAAAATTCGTTCAGAATAAAGTAGTCTCAAGAGGCTATTTCCAGAAAATTCAAGATATACATTTTGTTTTTCAGGTTTTATAAAGGGTAGTTTGGGGTGAGGGGATTTTTCTCAAAATCTTCGTGTTGCATCCCAGGAAGATACTAAATTGTTTGGGACTTTACCGACTTTTCGTTTTTGCGTAATCGTGTTCACACACACACACACACACAGACCTTTTTGTGAACATGTTTTTTTGGATATTGGGGACCCTAAAACATATATTTCCGGTGAAATCTCGGTATCGAATTATACTTTTCTCATACCAGAATTTGTCAGCAAAAAGAGACTATTTCAATCCCATAGTAACGAAGAAGAATCTCTTTTTTTTATCGTTTTCATTTATATGAAAACATTTTTAACATCTAAGGTGATATCGGGGGCTTTGCACTTGAAACAACTCTTTTACGTTTGATTTAAATCATTTTATTTTCCTCAAACACACACACACACACACAATCATCCACTCTCACATACATACTTGCAGACCCTGTGGGGGATAGGGAATAATTCTGGCTAAAGAATAATTTCCCGCCCCGGTTGGGAATCGAACTCGGGACCTCCGGGTGAGAAGTCAGCTCGCTGACCACTCGACCACGGAGGCAGCCAATAATATTTTGTAAGAATAGATTGTGTGCGGAACAGGTAGAGAAACTTATATGAATAGAACACATCCGAATGTTATTACTTTCTCTACACGTACTATAGTGTATAGAGAAAGTATTGCACTCCACCAAAAAATTCGATACCGAGATTTCACCGGAAATATAGGTTTTAGGGTCCCCAGTATCCAAAAAAAAGTATTTTCAGAAAAAAGTCCGTGTGTGTATGTCCGTGTCTCTGTGAACACGATAACTCAAAAACGAAAAGTCTATAAGTATTTAAGTTTAGTATCTTCTAGGGATGCAACCCAAAATTACTCTTTACATGGAACTTTTTTCAAAAATTTTGATTTTCTAAAAAATGGCCCTAACGATTTTGATTAAAATATCGTATATTAAAGACAAATAAAATGTATATTTTAAATTTTCTGGGAATAGCCTCTGAAGACTACTTTATTCTAAGTGAATTTTACGGAATTTTGCATAACCGGTAAACCGTAAGAGATAGACAAAAACTTGCCACACAAAAAATGTACACCACATTAAAACACACAATTTATGTAGTATACATTTTTTTCGTGGAGTCGATCGTTTTTGAGATATTCCTTGTTTTTGTTTTCAGGCTCGATAAACTTAACTTTTCTCATACAGAACTTTGTGCACTCTTGTCCATACAAAGAAACTTCAGTCACATAGCTTTTGACTATCGCTTTAACCTATGATACTCCCTTATTTCCCTTCTACTTACAAGGAAGCAAGTAATAAGACTATTTCTGTTAATTTTTTATCGATTAGCATGAAGTAAATAGAAGCACGAGCTTTGTAAAACTAATTTGTTGCAGAGATGTAGAGAAAGTCATGTGAATTGAACACATCAGATTTTTTTTTTTTTTGGTGTGAAGTGTATTTTCTTAAAACAAATGATAATGCATAAGTGCAATCATGAAATAAGAAATAATTCCGCTGTGTGCATAGATTATTTCATTGTTTAATGCTGCATTGGAATACTTCCGCACGTCTCTATATGCGCAAACCCCTTCCATTTGCTATAATCTGTGCAGGGAAGCACTTTCATAGACCGTTATAAGGAAACTTTGAGAATTATCATTACCACGATGTTGACAGTGAGTACGATAACATCCGTGCCGAGTGACACTTTCTCTGTCTGTAATTTTCCGCCCCAGATGACAGTCTTCTCCCGAGAAAAGGGAAATAACATGCTCAGCATTTACTTCTTGTGACACATCTGACAAGTTTGCTACTGCTGTTTGCTTACTCAGGTGCAAATATATGTACCTAATGTCTTCCTGCTTGGAGATTGTGTACTTGCACCTCGAGCGTTATCTGAGAAAAATTACGGCTCAACTTCCAACATATCATAAAGGCTCTTAGAGAACATGCGCTCGTGTGCTAAGTACGTGCTGAGATACTAAAGGCACGAGTACAGGTTGGAACAAAATTCATAGGACATTTACAAGGGAGTTCTGAAAGTCTTTGGAAAATCCAAGAAATTGCACTCGTAGCATCGAAAAAAGTTTGTGTTTAGTAACCGTCGTCTCTTACTAGATGACAGTTAAAGTTTCAGTTATAAACATCAAGTGCCTTCGCTATCTTAGGCGATTGAATCAGCAATCTTGTGCTTATTTAGAAAGATAAAAAAAGAAGAAGAAGAAAAAAGAGTTTCGTGCAATGATTAAACACTTCTATTTGAAAGAGGTTTAACACTGAAATAGATAAAAGCCGAGTTAGATGAAGTTCAGGGCGCATCAACGTTTGTAACAATTTACAAACGTAATCCGGATGTCCAGTTAAAGTGACTTCCTCCAAAATTATTGACAAAATCCAAGATATGGTTTTGAGTGATAGACGAATCAAGGTTCGCGAAATAGTAAAGACCAAAAGGCACATCACAGTGTTCTGAAATGTGCACCAAAAATTAGTTCTTACAAATATCTCAGCAAAATGAGTGTCGCGTTTGCCCTCAATGGAGAATAAACGCAATCATGTGATGGATTCGGAAGCTAACCTTTGCCAATTTCCCGTCGCATTCCTGTCGAGTTTCTGCGTCGATACATAACTTTGCATTAATTGGATACACTATTACACTCCTGAGACAAAAATACATTGAGATTTAAAGGAGAACCGACTCCGAAGAAGGCAAAGGTGGTGAAGTCCGCAGACAAGGTGATGACCTCGGTTTTTTGGGATGCACGCGGAATCATCTACATTCATTACTTGCAGAAAGGAAGAACGATAAATGTGGAGTATTATGCATCGTTATTACACCGATTGAACGGATAAATCAAGGAACAGCGCCCTAATCTGGCAAAAAAAAAAAAAAAAAAAAAAAAAATTCCCTCCCATCAATACAATGCAAGGGTGTACACCTGCGCTGTTTCTATGGCGCCAATTGTAGAATTAAGGTTTTAATTACTATAACATATCGTAATATCCACGTATTCACCAGATTTAGCCCCCAGTGACTTTTTTTTTCCAAATTTAAAAAATTGAATAGGCGGAAAACGATTCAGTCTAACGAAGAGGTCATCTCCCAAATAGATGCCTACATTGTGTACCTTCCGAAATCTTACTTTTTGGAAGGTTTAAATAAATTAGAGAAACACTGGCTAAAAGTGTATCAAGGAGCTAAAAGAATATTATGTTGAAAAAAAAAATCTATTGTGTTCCATTCACATGACTTTCTCTACATCTCTGCAACAAATTATTGTTAAAAAGCTAATGTTTTTATTTACTTCATGCTAATCGAGAAAAAATAGCAGAAATAGTCTTATCTCGTATATTCCTGGTAAGTAGAAGCGAAATAAGGGAGTACCATAGGTTAAAGTGATAGTCAAAAGCTGGTTGTTATGTGACTGAAGTTCCTTTGTTTGTATGGACACGAGTTACAAATTCCTGTATGAGAAAAACGTTTTTTAAAGCTGAAACAAAAACAAGGAGATTGCCTCCATGGTCGAGTGGTCAGCGAGTTGACTTCTCACCCGGAAGTCCCGGGTTGAATTCCCGGCTGGGGCGGGGAATTTTTCTTTAATCAGAATTATTCCCTATCCCCCACAGAGTCTGGACGTATGTATGTGAGAGTGAATGTGTGTGTGTGTGTGTGTGTGTGTGTGTGTGAGGAAATAAAATAGTTTAAACCCAACGGAAACCTACAGACAACGAGTTGTTTCTAATTCGAAACCCCCGATATGACCTTAGATGTTAAAGGGGGCTATATACATGAAACAAACAAAAACTAATAAGGGATATCTCAAAAACGATCAACTCCACAAAAAAAAAAAAAATATATGATATAAATTGTGTGATTTAATGTGCTCTACATTCTTGTGTGATAAGTTTTTGTCCATTTCTTACGGTTTAGCAGTTATGCAAAAATTTCTTGCTACAAATGTGTGATTGGCTGTTTTAAAACGAGTGTGGGCGTTGGTCTGTTGTCTTCTGGGAAATCCCAGCCGCACAGTAGAGCTGCTCGCGTTTAGTATACGGCGCTTAGATGCCATCAATGGGCATCAGAATCGTTCTAACGTTAGAAGAGCTTATAACACCCACTCGTGCACTGATTCTAACGTTTCACTCAGTAATGGAAAATTCATTAAACAGGGTTTTATTAAGTCTGCCAGTTGTGCAAAATTATACGCAGCAATATTCGTTTTACTTTTCGTGCTACTTAAATATAATAAGTAGAGGAGGTTTTGTATTCCACCATCAATTCGATATCTAGATTTCACATCATTTTTTACTTTCCCGAAAAGTACACGTACTATGTACATTGTGTATGGAAAAGGTATTGTAATGCACCCAAATATTCGATACCGAGATTTCACCGGAAATATATGTTTTTGGACACCCTGAATAAAAAAGAATCTGATGTGTTACATTCACATGACTTTCTCTACATCTCTGAAGTAAATTTTGTTAAAATCTTATGCCTGTATTTAGTCCATGATAATTCAGAAAAATTAGTAGAAATAGCCTTATTACTTGCTTCCTTGTTAAGTAGGAGCGAAATAAGGGAGGCAGAAGTCCCATTGTTTGGAGTTGACAAATTCCTGTATGATAAAAGTATAAGTTTTTTTTTTTTTTAAAAGCTGAAACCAATAACAAGGAATATAAAAAATAAATAAATAAAAAATATCAACTCCAGGAAAAATGTATATGACATAAATTGTGTTTTATCGTGAGCTACGTTTACTGTGTGACAAGCTTTTGTCCATGTCTTACGGTTTGCCAGTTATACAAAATTCCGTAAAATTCATCCACAGTAAAGTAGACTTCAAGTGCTAGACCCACAAAATTCAAGATATACATTTTATTTGTCAGGTAAATATCTTTTATTGACCATATTTTAATCAAAATCGTTAGGGACATTTTTGAGAAAAACAAAATTTTGGAAAACATTTCTATGCAAGGGATAGTTGGGGGTGAGGAGATTTTCTTGAAATTCTTTGTGTCGCATCCTTTAAAGATACCAAAATTAAATACCAAGTTTGGTATTTAACGGTCTTTTTCCAGAAATGCTTTGAAACGTGTAGATAACGTAAAAATTAACGAGCCATTTGTGTTCATGTATAAACAAGTATGAACTCTAACTCACGAACAAACTTGATATATATGTTCAAAATTGGTCATGAATGCAACACGTGGATTCACAACAAATAAGTCGATCCCAAACTACAATTTTCATGTAATATTTTTCAATTCTTTTGATTTAGTAAAAATAACGATTTTAATTAAAATACCGCATATTCAAGATATTTATATTGCAAAAAATGTATAACTTTTGTTTTCTGCGAATAGCCTCTAAAGACCTCCTTATTCTGAATGAACTTTGTTGAATTGAGCGTAGCATGTGAACCGTAAGCTCGACAAAAACTGACTACACAGAAATGAAGATCACGTTAAAACTCACAATTTATGTCGTACACGTTTTTGTCGTGGAATTGACCACTTCGGAAATATTCCTGGTTGTTTGTTTCAGATTTAAAATAAACTTTCCTCACTAAGTTGCTATCTCCTGGCACTGCACAGAACAGATATCAAGCACATAGTAACCAACATTTAAAATGTTTGCCTATTGCCTTACAAGGAGGCAAATATTTAGGGCAATTTCTTCCGATGTTTATTCCAATTATTATAAAACAGATAGAACAATATGTTTTTTACTTTCTCTAGCCCCGTATGTACAATGTTCATAGGTGTAGAGAAGTATTGTTTTTTTTTCTTGGTACTGTTTAAGGCCCGCTTTAACTAATTATGGCACTGCAGCGGTTACACTGACGATACATGAATGATGGAGCACCGGTGGAATGCGATGGCTTGGAAACCGGAGAACCCGGAGAAAACCCGCCCAGCGCCGCTTTGTCCACCACAAATCTCACATGCGGTCGCTTGGAATCGAGCCCGGGCCGTCTAGGTGAGAGGCGAATGGTCTAACCACTCGGCGACGGCCCAAAAATTCGATATCGAGATTTCACCAGAAATACATGGTTTAGAACCCCCTGAATCCAAAAAAAGCATTTCAGAAACAGGTCCGTGTGTGTGTGTGTGTGTGTGTGTGTGTGTGTGTGTGTGTGTGTGTGTGTGTGTGTGGACAGCATAGACAAAAACGAAAAGACGGTTAAATACCAAATTCGGTATTTAAGTTTGACATCTTCCAAGGATGCAAGACGAAGATTTTCAAGAAAATCTGCACAACCCTAACTACCCTTTACATGGAAACATTTTCGAAAATGTTGTTTTTGCTCGCGCGCGCGTGCGCGCGCACACACACACATACATACTTGGATTTTTTTTTGTAGAAATGCCATTGTTTAGACTCAGGGGATTCTAAAACATGGTCCATATTTCTTTTGAAATATCGGTATTGAATTTTTGGGTGGAATGCAATGCTTACTTTATACACTATGTACTAGTGCGTGTAGAGAAAGTTTGCATTTCCACTAACAAATATAGTTTGTATATATATGTTTTTGGTAAGGTTGACCGTTTATTCTCTGGTATACACATAAAAATGGTAGAGATGGAAGTGTTGCTTGTCTAGGTAATTTCGTGTGTTATTCTACAGGCAAGCACTTAGCCGATGTGTCCATTATGTTGCCCTCATTCCAATTACCTACTGCCGTATCCGTGCCGGTTTTCGCTAATTGGAAACACTGGATAAAGACAAAAGCAAAGCACGGCGGGAACACACTGCAGCATATCGCTTAGGGCGGGGCGCAATGTAAATATTTTAATGTCTCGCACGGTGCGCTCTCAGAATGCATCTTAAAAATTAAACATCGCTCACTGGGGCTGCGTTTAATTATCCTGCTTTCACCAGATTTAGTGCAACAGCGGCCGAGTCCAAATGTTAACATTTCACCCATTATCTCAACAACTGCTAAGTTAAGTATGCTTTCTCTACACGTACTAGGTTCATGGTGTATAGAGAAGGTATTGTAATGCACCCAAAAAGTCGACACCAAGATTTCACCGGAAATACATGTTTTGAGACTCCCTGAATCAAAAAAAAAAAACATTTTTAAAAAAATGTCCTTGTGTGTGCGTGGGCAGCATAACTCAAAAATGAAAAGTCCATTAAAAACCAAACTTGGTATTTAGTTTGGTATCTTCCAAGGATGCATCACGATTTTCAAGAAAATCCCCCCCCAACTAACCTTTACATGGAACCTTTTTCGAAAATTTTGTTTTTCTAAAAAACGACTAACGATTTTGATTAACATATTGTACATTAAAGATATTTACTTGACAAACAAAATGTATATCCTGAATTTTCTGGGAATAGCCTCTGAAGACTACTTTATTCTGGATCAATTTTACGCAATTTTGCATAACTGTTAAAACGTAAGAGATGGATAAAAGCTAAGATGGATAAATGTAGAGCTAATTAAAATATACAATTTATGTTATATACATTTTTTTTTCGTGGAGTTGATCGTTTTGTTATAGGTTTCAGCTTTAAAAAACAACTTTGTCAACTCCTGTCCATAGAAACAAAGGAACTTCAGTCACATAGCAACCAGTTTTTGACTGTCACTTTAACCTATGCTACTCCCTTATTTCGCTTCTACGTGCAGGGAAGCAAGTGATATGACTATTTCTGCTAATGCTTTTTTGTATTAGCAGGGATTAAATAGAAAGCATAAGCTTTTTAATTAATAATTTGGTGTAGAGATGTAGAGAAAGTCATGTCCACTTCTGTAGATGTTGAAAGAAGATCAACAAAGAATGATAATAAATGAAAGAGATATTATAAACTTCTACAAGCACGATGTCGTAAAGGATAAATCTCTCTAAAGAGGGGAAATTACGTTTTCTCTGTTATCTTTTTCATTTGCAACCCCTATGTACCTGGGCAGGCTAGCATCTCCTGGGCAGTGATCCAAAGTAAGATAATAGGGTCAGGGTCCACACGTACAGTAAATTACTGAAGGGCTATCTCGTTTCTCTTTCATTCGGCTCGTTTCCTTTATACCTTCATCCTCATGTCGGTCAAACGGACGTAACCTCACTACGAGAGATGGTTTCCATTTAGAGATCAGGTCGCATGGTTCATGAACCAGCAATAGGTGTCCTCCAAAACACTGACTCCATTCCTCATCTCCAACGCTTAGCATTCCACTTTCTTTTATTTTCTTCCTTAGTCCTTTGATTTTTACTCTGTCTGCACTATGTACATAATGTAAAGAGAAGGTATTGTAATACACCCAAACCTTGACACCGATATTTCACCGGAAATGCATGTTTTGGGTCCCCCTGAATAAAAAAAAATTAGAAAAAGATCCATGTGTGCATGTGTGTGTGTTTCTGTGGACAGCATATCTCAAAAACTAAAAGACGGTTAAATACCATCTTAGTATTTAAGTTTAGCACATTCCAAGGATTTGACACTAAGATTTTCAAGAAAAATCCTTCCACTCCTAACTACCCTTTACATGGAACTTTTTTTTAAACAATTTTTATTTTCTCAAAATTGGCTGTAACGACTTTGATTAATTTTTCGTATATTAAAGATATTTACCTAACAAATAAAATGTATAACCTGAATTTTCTGGGAATAGCCTCTGAAGAGTAGTTTATTCTGGATGAATTTTGAATAACTGCTAAACCGTAAGAGATGCACAAAAACTTACTACACAAAAAATGTAGAGCACATTAAAACACACAATTTATGTTTTATACATTTTTTCGTGGAGTTCGTCGTTTTTGAGACTTTCCTTATTTTTGGTTTACGCTAAGAAAAACTTATACTTTTCTCATACATGAACTTGTCAACTCCTATCCATATAAACAAAGGAACTTCATTGACATAGCAACCAGCTTTTGACTATCACTTTAACCTATGGTATTCCCTTATTTCGCTTCTATTTACAAGGAAGCAAGTAATAAGACTATTTCTGCTAATTTTTTCTCAATTAGCATGAAGTAAATAGAATCAAGCTTTTTATCAATAATTTTTTGCAGAGATGTAGAGAAAGTCATGTGAATGAAACATATCAGATTTTTTGTTTTTACATTCTCTATACGCACTAAATAAATAAGTAATTAAATAAAAATAAATCCGAATATCCTACCCCGGCACCTTGGTTACTATACCGGGGCATATATCAACATTTTATATTTATTTCCCCAAAAAATACATAAAAGTTATAATATATATAATTTTTTTCAGATAATTTAACCTAATAGAATTTATAAATCAAAATAAATTAAAACGACAAATTTAAAAAAAAAATGCTAAATCAATTTAAACAAATAAAACAATAATAATTTATTTCCAAGGAATGAAGAAAGCATAAGTATGTTTACTTTCTCTACACGTAGTATGTACATAGTGTATAGAGAAGGTATCGTAATGCACCCATAAATTCGATACCGAGATTTCACCGGAAATACATGTTTTGGATCCCCCTGAATCCAAAACAAATTTTTTTTTGCAAAAAGGTCCGTGTGTGTATGTTTGCGTGTGTGTATGTGTGTTTGTGTGTCTGTGGACAGCATAAGTAAAAAACGAAGAGACCGTTGAATAGCAAACTTGGTATTTAAGTTTGGTATCTTCGAAGGATGCGACACGAAGATTTTCAGGAAAATTCCCCCACCCCCAACTACCCTTTACATGGAATTTTTTTTAAAAAAATTTGATTTTCTCAGAAATGGCTCTAACGATTTTGCTTAAAATATTGTATAGCAAAGATATTTAACTGACAAATAATATGTATATCTTGAATTTTTTGGGAATAGCCTCTGAAAACTACTTTATTCTGGAGGAATTTCGCATAACTACTAAACCGTAAGAAATGGACAAAAACTTACCACACAAAAAATGTAGAGCACATTAAAACACACAATTTATGTTGTAGACTTTTTTTTCGAGGAGTTGATCGTTTTTGAGATATTCCTTGTTTTTGGTTTCAGGTTTAAAAGACTTTTCTCATACAGGAATTTGTCAACTCATGTCCATATAAACAAAGGAACTTCAGTCACATAGCAACCAGCTTTTGACTATCACTTTAACCTATGGTACTCTCTTATTTCACTTCTACTTACAAGGAAGCAGTAATAAGACTATTTCTGCTAATTTTTTCTCGATTAGCATGAAGCGAATAGAAGCATAAGCTTTTTAACAATAATTTGTTGCAGAAATGTGGAGAAATTCCAAGTGCACATTTGTGTTAGAATGCGAGGTGTAGTATCGACTAGGAAGGGTGTATATACGCGATGTATTCGCTTTGAACTTTCTCGGACCACTTTAGCCCGGATATAGGGACCCAGATGAAAGCGATCTGGTCTCTTTTATTTTTGCCCGCTGCCCATTTCTTCTTGCTAGCTACATAGTCAACCTTTGCCGCTGCCTGATCCCATTTTCATCGCCAGCCCCTCCCTGCCTTCCTCCCTGTGATTCAAAGCACGGCTTTCAAAATCAGCAACGTACGTGCTGAAGAACTTGTCCATATGGGAAACACAAAGATCTCACCGTGTTCAAACACCTATCTATTAAAGCTGAGCCGGCAACGGAAATCAGATAACTATAAAATACAGTAGAACCTGCTTTTAGCAACTCAAACAGAAACTACAAACCTCTATGTTAATTTCAGTTGAAAAAAAATGACGTATTACATTCTCACGGTTCTTTACTGCCAATTGTTATTGGTGCGTATAAAAACTAATATCTACCAAAGCTTATTACTTTCTCTACACGTAATATGTACATAGTGTATAGCATTTTTTTTTTTTTTTGTAGTTTAACGTCCCTTAACCTTGTTGGTCATATCGAACGATGAATGAAATTGGTGAAATGATGTTCAAATGATCTCGGGGTCCATGGAGCTTAAATTTACTCGACATTCGTCTTCTCAGGATAAGGGAACCCCCCCCCCCAAAAAAAAAAAAAAAACTTATCCGGATACTCACCCTCAGCAAGATTCAAACTTCCGACCTGTTGAGTGTGAAGCAGACACGCTACTACCTCACGCTAATTAATTTAAAAAAAAAAGTCAATATATCTGTGAACATTATAACTCAAAAAAAAAAAAAAATTCGGTAAAACTATATTTGAAACTATTATCTTCCAAACATGTGACGGATATGGGTAAAATCCTTACAAATCAAACTACTCTTTACATGGAAAATGATCGAAGATATGGATTTTCTCAAAAATAGCAAATGATTGAAGCAAGGAATCCTCATCACATGCGCGCCAAATTTGAAGTAAAAGTCCACTCACGCTTGTGCTTGGTTTGGAGCAGTAATTGACTCTTCTCGGGGCTTGTTGAGCTTCACAGACCTGGCGACTTCTTATATAATAAATCTCTAGGGTCTTCTTTGTAGAATTGTAGTTAATTTTGTAATCGTTTCGTACAATTCTAAAGTGAAACTGCAATCGCTCGATGTAGTTTATGCGCTTTGTTGAACGCTGCAAATATTTGTGCGCATATAATTCCATGCGAATACATTAATGTACGCGTAATCTCCAAGTGGTCTTTTCCATACTTGTGTAAAGCCTCTTTCTTTTTGATAACTGGCTACACAAGCCAGAAAATCAACACGTAACTATGATACTTATTGTTGGAAAACAAAATCGCATAGAGAAAATCAAAACGAAAGCACAAGGAATAATAAACATTTGCATCCAGCGATTTCAACTACGGAATGCAACAGAACAAAAACATTTGAACATCAAATTTACAAAAATGACATGAAATTCAAAAAATGTCGGCAGATTTTGTGGTTAGGATATAAATATTGCCTCATGATTCTGATTAATATATATTGTATATTAAAGCTATTTATAAGCCTGATAAAATGTATATCTTAAACTATAACAGGTAGATAAAACCTTACACAAAAAAATCTGATGAGTTCAATTAACGTGACTTTTCTACATCGCTGTAACAAATTATTGTTAAAAAGTTTATTCTTCTATCTACTGCTGGTAGTCGAGATACACATGAGCAGATATAGTCTTATTACTTGCTTCCTTGTAAGTAGAAGCAAAATAAGGGAGTAACATAGGTTAAAGTGACAGTCAAAAGCTGGTTGCTAGGTGACTGAAGCTCCTTTGGTTGTATGGACAAGAGTTGACAAGTTTGAGACATTTATCGTACCTGTGCACAAGCTTTGCAATACCCACTTCAAAAAGTGTTGCCGCCAATGATTTCAAATGAGCATTGACGTTGTTTTGAAGATCTTTGTATTTTACAACATTTGCGGAGAGCCATTCAAAACAAACGAAGAGGAATGCTGACTTCAGGAATTGTGTTGATCCATGACAACGCTCGTCCACACACTGCTGGCACCACCCATCGGCTCCTTGAACAATTTCTGGGACATTTTTGATCATCCGCCGAACAGTCCTGACCTGGCACCCAGCGACTTTCACTGAAGACGTGGCTAGGAGGGCAGCACTTTCAAACCAACGAAAATCTTCAAAACAACGTCAATGCTCATTTGAAATCATTGGCGGCAACATTTTTTGAAGCGGGTATTGCAAAGCTTGTGCACAGGTACGATAAATGTCCCAATCTTTTCGGTGATTATGTTGAAATTGTATGAGTGTACAAAACTGTTAGTAAAAAATAACTGTTTTCTATGAAGTTTACTTTTATTTATAGCCTATCGGATGTTGAAAAAATAAAGGCTCTCGTACACTTAATTTGTCATAAGAGTATCTTAAACATATGACATTTTAAAAAAAGATAGAGCCATTTTTGAGAAAAACAAAGTTTTCAAAAAATGTTGCATGTAATTAGTAGTTGGGGCGGGGGGAGTTTTCTTGAAAATCTTTTTGTCGCATCCATAAAAGATAGTGTACTTAAATACCAAGTTTGGTATTTAACCGAGATTTTGTTTTTGAGCTATAATGCCCACTGTCACAAACAGACATGCTTCTAAACAGTTTTTTTTTAATTCATGGGGTCTGATAAATATATATTTCCGTTGAAATCTCATTACCGTACATTGTACAAAATGACTAGAGAAAGCAAAAATCTTATGCGTTACGAGTACGTTCATATGACATTCTATCATTTATTAATGGAAATACAATTTTTTTCTGAGTAAGCTTATCAACAATAAGTTGTTACTGAAATGTAGAGAAAGCCATGTGAATGGAACACACCAATCATATTTTTTATAGGAGTGTATCAGATTTAATGCCATATTTGTGAGCATTTCCCACCACTCTTTATCAGTCCGTAAAAGTTCCTCAATATTCTCCTTTTCCATCTTTCTAACTGTAATTTTGACTGTTTGGTTAAGGGAACAAGGTACTCTTAAATGGTAAAAAATAACATTTTTTGTATTAGACATTAATAAAATCTCTACTATTTCTATTTTCAGAGAATATATATTTTTGGGGGGTTAAGAGGATTTTAATCAATTTAAATATAATTTAAATGCTAGTCTGCATTTCTTTAAAGCTGTTATGCAATGCCCCTTTTTAAAACATTTGTATCTTTAAATAACATTTTCCCAATAGTAGATAATGATCATACTAAAAAGCAACAACATTGCAAATTTTGCACATTTTTACTTTTTTGAATTTGCAAATATATTTCTTTTGTAAGGTCTGAAATTGTGTCATAGCCGAATATTTGAGGTTCTGAAGATAGCGGATTATTCTAAGAACAAGACAAAAGTGTGATTACGTATTGCAAGTAGTATAAGACAAAAACATGAATTCACATGTTTTAAGAGTAACTTTTATTACTTTATGAAATACTTTTTTATAGACTCGACCACATAAGGTATTAATGCAAACAATTGTCATGGTTCATACAAATTGTGGAAAATCAGTTGAATACTTTAAGAGCATTGGTAATTCAACTCACTTAAGGTGTAATTTCCGCTGTTCAGTCTACACTGTCCCCTTAAAGCGACATAAGAGATGTAGAGAGAACTTGGGCAGTCGTTTCATTTCACCGCATCACCTGCGCTTGAGGTTAAAATTCTGCTCTGGTGCGCATCTGGCTCCAGTACATCCTTGAAAACTAACTGCCCTTTGTAGTTAGAAGTAATGGAATAATCTGAAACGCCCAGTTATTATTCTGGAACGGCTTCTGCCGCTTAAATCCAGCATATTATGTTATTTAGTTGTGAGATTTTAATTCGGGTCATTTCCATGTTATCTGCTGTAATGGCCTTCTCGTTACAAGGCCGAATAAAACATTGTAATGTGCAGTGTCTCAGCTCCACCGAGTGATAACTTAAATTGGATTAATTAACGTAAAAGGACGACGTTGTGGTGGATCGAGCCTGGAGACATGTTTATCACCCTGCTGGGGAAGAGAGACCAGATAAGGAAAAGGGAGAAAAGATGTGAGCAGATTTAGCTTCCAGCTATCACCGGCTTTAAATGTTTCCTTGAATGAACCTTTCTAAGAAATTAACTTCCTCTACAAACGACTTGCATCGACGTCTCAGAGAAGAATTTGATCATCAGGTTAACGAGAATCACTTGCCTCCTGCAGGGGTCCTCGATAAAATTACCTAATTTAGAGTTAAAGGTAGTTTCATTTATCTTTACGTAAACTAGGGCATCCTGTTGTTGTTTCTCCACAAGAATTACACTCTCCTTTACGGTCATCCAATGCAATTTCATTTTCACTTTCTCAGTAAAGGTATTTGTATTCCACCACAAATTTGACACCTGAATTACATATTTTGAGACACTCAAAAACATCTGATGTGTTCCATTCACACGACTTTCTCTACATCTCTGCAACAAATTATTATTATTATTATTATTTTTTATTGTTTCATTTGTATAGCCCCCTTTAACATCAATGGTCACATCGGGGGCTTTCACTTGTGAAACTGTAGGTTCAGAACATTAGGTTAAACTTTGTATTACTAAACACACGCACATTCACTCTCACATTCATACTTCCAGACTCTATGGGGGATAGGGAATAATTCCGGTTAAAGAAAAATTTCCCGCCCCAGCTGGAATCGAACCCGGGACCTCCGGGTGAACAGTCAGCTCGCTGACCACTCGACCACGGAGGCAGTCAACAAATTATTGTTAATAAGTTAATGCTTTATTTACTTCATGGTAATTAGCAGAATTAGTCTTATTACTTGCTTCCTTGTAAGTAGAAGTGAAATAAGGGAGTATTATAGGTTAAAGCTGGTTGCTATGAGACTGAACTTCCTGAATTTTTATGGGCAGGAGTTGATAAATTCCTGTATGAGAAAAGTATCGTTTTTCACAGCTGAAACCAAAAACAAGAAATATCTCAAAAACGATAAACTCCACAAAAAATGTGTACAGCATAAATTGTGTGTTTTAACGTCCTCTACATTTTTTATGTTGTAAGTTTCTATCCATCTCTTATAGTTTAGCAGTTATGCAAAATTTTGTAAAATTTATCCAGAATAAAGTAGTCTTCACAGGCTGTTCCCAGAAAATTCAAAATATAAATTTTATTTCTTAGGTAAATATCTTTAATATACGAAATTTTATTCAAAATCGTTAGAGCTATTTTTAAGAAAATCAACATTTTAGAAAAAAGTTCCATGTAAAGGGTAGTTTGGGGTGGGGGAATTTTTCTCAAAATCTTCGTGTGGCATCCCTGGAAGATAGTAACCTTAAATACCAAGTTCGGTATTTTACCGACTTTTTGTTTTAGAGTTATCGTGTTCACGGACACACTGACACACACAAACCTTTTTGTGAAAATGCTTTTTATTTTTTATTTTTTTTTTTTGATACAGGGTACCCTAAAACACATATTTCCATCGAAATCTCGGTATCGAATTTTTGGGTGAAGTGCAATACCTTTTCTATTCACTATGTAATAGTAAGTGTAGAGAAAGTAAAAAGCAACGATGTACGTTCAACAATGTGCCGAATAAATAAGAAAACTATTGCATTTTACCCCCAAATTTATGTGAATATTCACTGGAAATACACATTTTGGCTCTCAAATAAAAATAAACGTTTTACTTACTCCAATATGTAGAATATGTGGAAACAATATTGCATTTGATTCGAAAATTTGAACCAGGATTTCACTGCAAATACATGTTTTGGCATGTTAAGCGAAAAGAAACGTTTTACTTTTTATAACATATTTAAGTAGGGTAGGTATTGCATTTCACCCAAAAATTCGATATGGATATTTCAAATACTCTTAAGTAAAAGACAATATTTACTTTTTCCAATGTGTACAATAATTAGGTATTGTATACCATTTCAAAAAAAATCTGATGTGTTCCATTCATATAACTTTCTCTAGCTGTTCCATACACAAATTCTTACAAAAGATTATTCTTTTATCTACTTCATGCTAATCAAGAAAAGCGTTAGCAGAACTGGTCTTATTACTTGCTTACCTGTAACTGAAAGGATATAAGGGTACAAATATTTTAAAAGTTGTTCTCTATATGAAACAATTGAGGTTCGGTTCGCTTTGCATGTCCATCTGTAAAACAAAAGAGATGAAGCTAAAGGTGTCTTTCCGTTTCGGAAAAGTTAACATAGTTTAAAATTGAAACCAATAACAAACAGTGTCTCAAAAATCGTTACCTTCACGCAAAAAGTGTACGTGTCATAAATTGTGTGTTTTAACAAGATCTACATTTTTTGTGCAGTAAGTTTTTGTCTATCTCTTAGGTTTACCAGTTATGCAAAATTCAGCAAAATAAACGTTTTCAGAGGTTATTCCCAGAAAACTCAAGATATACACATTTTATTTGGCATGTAAGTATCTTTAATATATGATATTTTAATCAAAATCATTAGTACTTTTTGAGAAAATAAAATTTTTTAAAGCAGTTCCAAGTAAAGTGTAGTTTGGAGTGGGGGGCTTTTTCTCAAAATCTTCGTGTTGCATCCCTGGAGGGTACTAAACTTAAATACCAAGTTTGGTATTTTACCGACTTTTCGTTTTTGAGTTATCGTGTTCACAGACACACGGAGTGTCCCTCCGTGGTGTAATGGTTACCATGCTAACTTAATATACCCAAAGTCGCGGGCTCAAACCCGGCGGAGGACGATGGATGATTTCGGGCGTAAAAATCCTTAGAATGGCTTACTTCGGAAGGGAAGTAAAGCTGTGGGTTCCGTGATGTAGATTTACGGCTCGTAAAAGAACCTCAAGCCTAATAGAGAGGCCTCTGAGCAAAATTAAAAACGGTCTTTCATGCCCAGTATAGAATGGGAGGCTGAAAACCATAGCAGTTAAAGAGCGTCCATAAATAACATACCATTTACATTTTTTTACAGACACACGGACACACACGGACAAGGGACTCCAAAACATGTATTTCCGGTGAAATCTCAGTATCGAATTTTCGGGTGCATTATAATACCTTCTCTATACACTTTGTGTAGAGAAAGTAATGAAGCTCGAATTATGAAATTATCCCACATGGTAGGCCATGTAAAGTTGGATATTGGAATGCCGAATCCGCATTCTCCGTTTTCGCATGGATTACGGCGAGTTAATTGTAAATTATTTACACCCAGTGAGTGTTTTGTTAATGGGTGTTATTACTATGTAGATTGCGGTTTTGCATGCCGTAATAGAATAATTATTAATATAAAACCGGGCTCTCCCCAAGGTCGGCACAGAAATATTGTTGAAAGCTTGCTGGATTTTGATTGGCAACCAGGCATAATGGGTTCGGAATAATTAATAGCACGCAATCGATGCTGTAGTACACGAACAGCCACAAAATATTCATTCAGAGCGGCGAAAAATGGAACGAGAGTTGGGGGGGGGCAAATAAAATGTAGCCCACTATGCGGGCATGTCGCATTAGTTACACTGTTTACAACAAAAGGGGAAACATTGGCAACTTCAGGCATTATGGGCATGGACTAAATGCTGAATTTGTCCCAACATTTTCCTTTTTGCTCCCTTTACAGTTATGTACAGTAGATAGAAGAATTGTTGTAGGTACACTCTCGTGCATAAAATGTGGCGCCTAATAGAACGGAGCTCTTTATGTTGGTACTCACTAACTTTCACCCCATCATCTCCCCCTCCCCCGAGCATAACTTTAGACACTGAATTCAAAGGGTACTTTATGCCCTAAAATATTGTCAAACTGACGAAAGGTAACATTACATCTCATCTACATGCTACACAACCGTTTTCTTTAGGTGACGCATCTATGGAATTTGACCAAAATTTGTGAAAATTTAAAAAAATAAGTTTTTTAATTTCTTTAGCACATATGTACAATGTACATAGTAGATCTAAAGGGTTTTGTAAGGTAAGTTTTTGTCCATCTCTTACGGTTTAGCAGTTATACAAACTTTCATAACATTCATCCAGAATAAAGTACTCTTCAGAGGCGATTCCCAGAAAATTCAAGATATATATTTTATTTGTTAGGTAAATATCATTTAATATATGATATTTTAGTCAAAATAGCTAGTGCCATTTTTGAGAAAATAATAATTTTCGCAAAAAGTTCTATGTAAAGGGTAGTTGGGGGTGGGGGGATTTTTCTTGAAAATGTTCATGTCGCATCCTTGGAAGATACCAAACTTAAATACTAATTTTTGTATTTAACGGTCGTTTCGTTTTTGAGCTATGCTGCCCACACACACACCCACACACACACACACACATAGACAAAGAGAGACACACACAGACATTTTTCTAAAAATGCTTTTTTTTTGGGTACAGGGGGTCTCAAAACACGTATTTCCGGTGAAATATCAGCAGCATCGACTTTTTGGGTGCATTACAATACCTTCTCTATACACTATGTACATGGTACGTGTAGAGAAAGTAAAAATAAATAAATAAAAATTACAAATTAATTACTATTATCATAATATAATGAATTAATAAAGAAGTGGTCGACTTCTTCTGGGTTAAACCAAGCTATATTTTATAAAAAAAGCGTTTACTGCGCTTTGAGTGAACAACTTCGCTTGAAAGGTCAGTGAATCCAGTAAGACCATCATCCCAGTCAGCAAATATTGCATTGAACATGCTCCTTCTAACGAATCTGACCACACTCCGGCAGTTTAGATTACACGCTCCACTCCTAAGTGTTGATGGTTGCATGTGTTGCAAGGCTTACGTTGCCCTGTCTTGGTTTCTCGTCTCTAGTTCAAAATACCGCACAACACTAGTGTACGTTAGGTTAGAGTTACAATAGATGCTTAAAAATCTGATCAGTTCAATTCATATGACTTTCTCTAATAACTGATTCTTCATAAGCTTATTCTTCTTACCACTTCATGCTAATCGAGATAAACAGCAGAAACTGTCTTATTACTCAGTTCCTTTGTAAGTAGAAGGGAAATAAGTGAGTACACTAGACTAAACCGACAGTCAAATGTTTTAAAATGTGGTTGTTATGTGATTGAAATCCGTCTCTTTGCGTGGCCAGGTATTGATAAGTTCCCGTACGAGAAAAGTATAAGTATTTTAAAACTGAAACAATAGCAAGGAATATCTCGAAAAATCGTCAAATGACGAAAAAAATTATATTATATAAAGTGTGTGTTTTTAGGTTCTCTACATTTTTATGGTAACGTTTTTGTTTATTGCTTACCGTTTACTAATGATACAAATTTCAGAAACATTCATCCAAAATAAAGAGGTCTTCAAAGCCTATTCGCAGAAAATTCAAGATATACATTTTATTTGTGTTGTAAATGTCTTAAATACAAGAGATTTTAATCAAAACCATTAGAGGTATTTTTGAGAAAATCAAAAATCCTAAAAAAAGTCTCCATATATGAGTAGCTTAGGGTGGCTACATTTTCTTGAAAATCTTCGTGTCGCATCCATGACAGGTACTAAATTAAATGCCAAATTTCGTAATCGTTTTGAGCTATGCTACCCCCCACACACACAGATAGTCATACACACGGACCTTCTTCTAAATTTTTATGGGCTCATTGGGTCTCAAAACATATATTTATGGTGAAATCTCTGTGTGGAATTCACACCATACACTGTGTAGAGAAAGCATACACAAGTCTATTTGCTCAGTATTCATATCCAAAGGGAAATAACTAAAGTTAAACTCTACCTCCACAAAGAAACGAATTACAAATTCAGTACCGACTATTATCACAAAGCTATGAATTAATAAAGTCGTCGTTTACATGTTCTGGGTTAAGCCTTGATATACTTCTGTAATCCAGCGTTTACTCCACTTTGAATGCACTGCTTCGCTTGAAACGTCAGTAAATCAAGCAAGGCCATCATCCCAGTCAGCAAATGTCGCTTTGAGCAAGCCTCGTCGAACAAATTTGACCATGCTCCGATATTTTAGATTGCACGCTCCATTAATCCGTTTTGACAGTTATGCTACATTCAAAATGAAATGCAAGCGCAGACGCAAAGTAAGTGCAAGAGTTTGGACTCATATTATTTAATGTAAGCATTCCCATAGAAACACGCAAGACGCAACGCAAGAGTTTGCAAACTCCAAACTTTATCCTTGCGTTGCATGCAAAGAGGAGGAATTTTGTTTCTTTTCTCTATGCATTGCCTATGAATTCAATAACAAACGATGGCACTGCAAGATTTTACATGGCCTGCTGTACATGCATGCTCTTCTATTTGGCCGTGCAGTGCCGCGCCATCTCTAATTTCCCTCAAGAGGTTGTGAAAGTCTCCTTGAGAATCCTCCTTTGATTTAATGGATGTAACTATCATCTGTGTATAGATTTATTAGTTCGCATAAATCGAAGATTCAGAGAGATAATACTTAGTTTATTAAAGGTGTAGCTTTATCACTTTCTGAAGTCTCTATGCTTGTACTATTTTCAATAATATTGAATGAGCAATTATTGTGACGTCACTGCCGCGAGCGTCAATTGTTAGTATGTAATGTATTTATTTTGTATAAGATTGAGTGAACTTTCTTATGTGGTATTGTTGGTTATGTTATTCAGTGTGTAACTTGGAAGATATTCGCATATAACTTGTGATCTAGAAACCCGTGCCAACTTCTTGCGTTGCGCTTACGCTTGCATTGTGAATGGTGTTTCCTTGCGTCTGCGCTTTCATCTCTTTGTGAACGTGGCATAAGGTATGATTCAGGTTGGCCTGTAACCCTCCATGGTGTAATGCTTACCATGCTAATTCCATATACCCAAGGTCGCTGGTTCAAACCCGGCGAGGACGATGGATATTTTCGGGCGTAAAAATCCTTAGCACAGATAAGTGGGAAGGGAAGGCTGGTCCTGGGTTGTAGATTTATAACATGAAAATGAACCTCAAGCCTGATAAAGAGCCCTCTGAGCAAAATTAAGCGGTCTTTCACGCCCAGTATAGAATGGGTCGCTGAGAACCACAACAGTTAAAGAGCGTCCATAAATAAAACTCCATTTCATTTCAGGCTGGCCTGTCGTGATTTCTAATCTTAAGTACAAATTTTGCACAACACTAGTGCATCGGTTACGTTAGGTTCGAGTTGATGTCTAAGAAATGGCGTCATTTCATGAATAACCGCGGCAGAACACATTATTTCGCATGTTTTCAGCATATGCCGGCTTTTATTTTATTTATTTACATAGAATGTCATGAATAAAGATTCACTATATTTACAGAGATAGGAAAATGGCAGCATATTTGTTTCCTTAAATACTTCTACGGAAGGCTTTAAAATATTAAATCCATAAAGTATTTTAATAGCTCGCTTTTGTAGGATTTCTGAACAGTTTAGCTACTCTTTATTGTTATTGGACCATACTACATGTAAATACAGACAATTGGGGTGCAAGAGTGCAAAATAAAGACTTCTTTTACAGCTGTTATCAAGTCTAGATGTTTCAGTCTGTACAGTATGCGAATAATAGAGTTTGGTTTGCTGATAATGTGTTCAATATGGTATGTCCATGTCAAAGATGAGTCTAGTGTTAGCCCTAGGTATTGCGGCGGGTTGGAAGGACGGTGTGTTGATCTCCTTTGTGGTGGTGGTGCGGGTTTGAGTCTCAGGGCTGCTGTACGGCTGGGCGTCTTGGTGTGGTATTTATTTAAACTTTTTACGAGATTAAATTTGCCGCTGTATAGAATGTTGGTCACGCTTGCTGTTGGCGAGACTGGAATTACCTATTTGCGCCAGGCTTGATTGTTGAGGCAGTTGCAAGCTTATTATCGGCTGTGAAGTAGTATGTTTTACCTTCCACAAATCGGCCACGTTTCCCATTAAATGTTTGCTAGCTCCAGTCGGTGAGTAAAAGAATCTTAATCCCCTTGCTTGGATGGAAGGAGTTGTTATAGGAGAGAATTGATTTAGGAGATTTCTTGGCGATTTAAACCTTTATTTTGTGAATTGTCGAAACAATGCGGTGAATAAAGGCACGCTACTTAAACTGGTCTCTTTTTAAAGAAGGAGTGCCCAATATTTACTTTATATGTACTTACAATAAAGCTTGGCTGATAATTAGAAGAATACAATGTTTTACACAAAATTGTTGTGGTACAGATCTCAATTTACGAGATAAACTCTAGCGTCTGTCTTCTTGTTTTCTCTCTTGTAGAACTGTATACCGGAACCTTGACATTTTTTTACATATAACACAAAAGTTTTTAGCATTGTAATCTGTACGTCACTATGGGGACGACAGATTTTCTTACTCCACATTTCGTGAAATACATATTTACAATGCATTTTTATACACTCATAGTAATTACAATTAATAGATTTACATGAAAAAGTTCTTACAAATAGCTGACTTTTCTATAGTTATTATTTGTTTAGCTTTGTTCCGGCATAAACAAATTACAGCATCCGGTATCTGTTCTCCATCCTCTTTTTCTCATATTATGTTTTATATATTAATATGCTTTCCTAAAACATCATCATCGCCCTCGTGGTGTAATGGTTACCATGCTAACTTCATATACAAGGTCGCGGGTTCAAACCCGGCGGAGGACGATGGATTTTTTTTCGGGCGTAAAAATCCATAGCATGGCTTCCTTCGGAAGGGAAGCAAAGCCGTGGGTCCCGTGTCGTTGATTTACGGCGCGTAAAAGAACCTCAAGCCTAATTGAGAGGCCTCTGAGCAAAATTAAGCGGTCTTTCACGCCCAATTTAGAATGGGACGCTGAGAACCACAGTAGTTAAAGAGCGTCCATAAATAAAACGCCATTTCATTTCAATTCCTAAACATAAATTCATAGCTATAAATTATAATGTGTTGTATTTGTTACATAACCTTGTTTATGTTACTTTCGTAAAAGCACGCCATTTTAGGCTATTTTCGTGCATGTCGTGAAGCGATGACGTCACGCTGTCATTTCTTTAAATGCTTTCGTTGCAAAACAATATGTTTAATTGCTTTTTAACATTGTTTTAGGGCAGTATTGTTTTATTTTCCATTGCCTCGATTGATTTAACATTAAATGCTGCGTCAGTATGTAAATCTGTTTACTCTTTCCATAACATTGTCTTAATTGGTCTAGAGGCTTTATGAAAAAGCATACATTTAGTTTTTCTTTTTGGCATTAAGGGTTAAGTTGGTATTTGTGAAGCATGTCTGTCTTTTCGCGTAATAACGGATTTCAGCCAAAGCCTGCGATGAGCAAGCTACAGGATAGAGAAATGCATGTGATCTTAACGCTTCAACAATTTTTTGTTGTAATTATTTAGATGCACGTTTCACCAGAGCAAATTAATTCCTGAACAATCCAAACGACACAAATCTGCCGTTCCATTTGGATGAACGTTATCAAACAATGAGAAAGCAAATAAACAAATGAATAACAAATACTGCCATTTCGATAGAAATCAGTGCTTTATGATGTTATCATGTAAATAACATTTTTCTCTCCATTAGGTGTTTAATGAGACATATAGCAAAAATCAAAGAGGGGGGGGGCGGGAAATTTAATTAAAATACAATCACAGTCCCTAGTGAAATTGTGTTTCCCAAAATGCATTCGCACTAGTGCCTTCGACAACAAATGACATAACGAAAAAAAGAGCGCCAAAAACATTCTTGGCCGTTTCTATGAGCGCCTGTTTCCTAATTTCTATAGAGAAGGTATTGTATTGCAGCCAAAAATTGATACCGGGTTTTCACCGAAAATGTATGTGTGCAGCAAAGACCAAAACCGAAAATTCTCTTAAATACCAAACTTGGAATTTAAGTTCACTGTCTTTCAAGGTTGCGACACTAAGATTTTAAAAAAAAAAATCTAATACGTTACACTCACATGACTTTCTCTAGCTACACTACAAATAAATATCTTACAAAATATAATTCTTCTTCCACCACCATGCTAATCGAGATAAACGTTAGCAGAATTTTATTAATTAGTTCCTTATAAGTAGAATGGAATTAAGGGAATACACTAGGCTAAAGTGATAGTCAAATGGTACTGATTTATTATTTTTTTTTCACACCTGCCGTGCGTAGGACAGCAGTAGAGTCAGATTGAAAAATTCAATGCCATAGACGGAATTTGAATCCGATCTCTAGCCGGTTGCTCTGCCACTGAGCTACCATGACAACATGCCGGCATAGCATTGAATTTCTCAACTGACTCGCATGTTTCCTGGTAAACCACAAGGTGTTCTCAAATTATTTTGAGATGACAACCTCAATGCTGACTTACAATGCTGTAAGTACTTAAGTACCAAGATTCGTAGTATAGCCAATGAATATATCACAGATGGAACTTTTCAACAATGGCATAAGATGTAGAGTGCCAACCCGGGGATCTACAGTTAGAGAGCTCCAATGTGATTCATCTCTTCAAACATCAGAGGCACCTGGTGTTGATTTTTGGAAACTCATTTCAAAGGAACGTTTTCTACATCTTAGAAACTGGACTTTAAAACTGACTTCCATATTTGCTGGTACTTACATATGTAAAACTGCCTCTCTGATATGAAACAGTGAAATAAAAGTCCAGAAACAGGTTAACTGATTCAATGTTATCTCATATTCTTAAAATTGAAACATCAGAACTGGAAGTGAATTTTAAATCTTTTGTAAAAGATTTTACAAACCTCATTGTTCCCAGTAAAAAGCAATGCTTGTTTCTTCACTGTGAATGTAATAATATTAAAATCTGATGTGTTCCATTCACATGACTTTCTCTACATCTCTGCAACAAATTATTGTTAAAAAGCTTATGCTTCTATTTACTTCATGCTAATCGAGAAAAAATTAGCAGAAATAGTCTTATTACTTGCTTCCTTGTAAATAGAAGGGAATAAGGGAGTACCATAGGTTAAAGTGATAGTCAAAAGCTGGTTGCTTTGTGACTGAAGTTCCTTTGTTTGTATGGACAGGAGTTGACAAATACCTGTATGAGAAAAGTTTTTCAATCCTGAAACAAAAAATCACGATTATCTTAAAAACGATCAACTCCACGAAAAAAATGTATGCATGAATTGTGTGTTTTAATGTGCTCTACATTTGCTGTGTGTTAAATGTTTGTCCTTCTCTTACGGTTTAGTATTTATGCAGAAATCCGTAAATTTCATCCAGAATAAAATAATATTCAGAGGTTATTCCTAGAAAATTCAAGATACACATTTTATTTATCAAGTAAATATTTTAAATATACGAGCTTTTAACCAAAATCTTTGGAGCCATGTTTTAGAAAATACAATTTTTCGAAATTTTTTCCAAGTAAAGGGTACCTTGGGGTGGGGGGATTTTCTTGAAAATCTTCGTGTCGTATCCTTGGAAGATACTAAATTTAAATACCAATTTTGGTATTTTACCGACTTTTCGTTTTTGAGTTATCGTGTTCACAGACACGCGGACACACACGCGCGTGGACCTTGTTCCGAAAATGCTTTTTTTAAGATAAAGGGGACCCTAAAACATATATTTCCGGTGAAATCTCGGTATCGAATTTTTGGGTGGAGTGTAATACCTTCTCCATACACTATGTACATAGTGCGTATAGAGAAAGAAATAATATGGTCACAAGTTGCCATTTCTGTTATTTTATTACTGTCTCTACACGTACTATGTACATAGTGTATAGAGAATGTATAGCAATGCACCCATAAATTCGATACCGAGATTTTACCGGAAATTACATGTTTTATGACCCTCTGAATCCAAAAAAAAAAAAAAAGCATTTTTAGAAAAATGTCCTTGTGTATATGTGTGTGCGTATGTGTGTCTGTGGGCAGCACATGTCAATAAATACCAACTTGGTATTTTAAGTTCAGTATCTTCCAAGGATGCAACACGAAGATTTCAAAGAAAATTCCCCACCTCAACTACCCTTTATATGGAAAAATGTTCGAACAGTTTGAATTTCTCAAAAATGGCATTAACGATTTTGATTAAAATGTCGCATATTAAAGATATTTACCTGACCAATAATATGTATATCTTGAATTTGCTGGGAATAGCCTCTGAAGACGACTTTATTCTGGATGAATTTAACGGAATTTTGCATAACTGCTAAATAGTAAGAGATTGGGGAAAAAACTTACCACATAAAAAATATAGAGTATGTTAAAACACACAATTTATGTTTTATAGTCTGTGTCCTTTTAAAAACGTAGGTATTTTCGAAGCTGCACGAATTATCAAGTCATCCTACACTCACACTTCCTCTCACCTATTAGTATAGATTTGCATAACAGTTTCGGGTGAAATCGCACAGAGTTGCCAGTTACTGTTGCCTAGAGGGCGAGTGCTGTAGCATATCTGACTTTAGTTTCTTCCCCCTGTAAGAAGGGGAATGATCAAGAATGTCCTTCCCTGACATCAGAAGGTGTGTAAAGAGGAACGAACGGGGGGAAATGTGGTTTTTCCTTCTTTAGCTGTACTCCATCCCTCTGACTTTGAAAGCATTTTGGAAGGGAGAACCAGCAAAGCAAAGAAAGAAAGGAAAACTTATAAACTAGAAGATCCATTTCTTATTTCCTTTATTCCTACTTTCTATCCCATAACATAATAAGAAGCAAGGGCAGAAAAAATATGGTGGAGTTCTCCACAGAGAGAGAGAGAGAGAGAGAGAGAGAGAGAGAGAGAGATATCCTTGTTTTGCTTTCAATTGTATGTGACGAGAGTTATCTAATAACTCTGAAAAGTGGAGTGGTGAATATTGTTAAAGCCGACGTCCCACGGCCAAATATTTTGGTCCAATACTCTTCAAACTACAAATTGGTCAGCAGGACATCGGATAATTTCATTGTATACAATTCCCGTCCTATTTTGGTGGAATACAACACCTTCTCTATACACTATGTACATAGCTATTATAGAGAATATAATACAGGAATTTGTCAACTCCTGGCCGCGCAAAGAATCGGATTTCAATCCCATATCAACCACTTTTTAAAACTGTCGGTATTTTGATATTCCCTTGTTTTCCTTATACTTATAAGCAACTACCTAGTAAGATTTCTGCTAGTGTTTATCTCGATTAGCATGAAGCAGACAGAAAAATAAGACTATTTAATAATTTTTGCGTGGAATGCAATACCTTCTCCACTAAATACTGTTAAGCCAATGTCCCACGGTCAAATATTTTGGTCCAATACTCTTCAGACTATAAATTGAATCATGGGGCATCGGATAATTTCATTGTATACAATTTCCGTCCAAATTTTTGGTCCAATTCCAGTTTGCCACAACAGGATACACCGGTTTCTATTTTTTTGGTTCAAACGCATGAAATCAACCAATGAGTGACCTGGTGGTAATGACGTAATAAGATGGCAGCTAGCGCTGGGTCTTCCTTTCCGCCCATATGATTGTGTGAAACTGCTGTATCTTGTAGACTTTGTCCTAAATAATAGGGCTATAGTAGCTGAGCTATTGTTGAAATACACATTTTTTGTGCGGCAGAGATTTATGAAATAATGACTCGGGTATTTATAACCCCTGCTAATGTATTTTATCGGATCCATTTGTATCTAACCTCTTTTCTCAACAAAATATAAAAACGCTACCTTTGAGTTGCTGGTATGGACTGCCTCATATTTGTGTCTTGGCGAGTGATTTTTGCCTCAACTAAGGACAGCAACTTTCCAAACAAATTTTCGTCCATTCTAAGGAAGTAAATATCATTTAGAAACGAGTTCATTTTGCAGCATATGTAGTACACCTCTTCCTTGGCCTGCATTCCTACGTTACAGCCATGGTCTAGTTATTAATTATTTCTTTCTATTATAATATGCTCTTGCAATGGATACATAAACTAACAGCGAACTTAATTGTGGTCAGCAACCTCCACCATTTTCTATCAGCTGTTCAGGTGAGAAATATTTGGACCAATACACACTCCCGTGGGAATGGAATGGAGAAATTGTACACAACGCTCACGTTGTATAAAAAATGTCGGACCAAATTATGACCGTGGGAAATCGGCTTTACTTATCCTGGACTGAAGGTGAATGAACACGTTGCGATGAAAAGTCTGTATTTATTTTCTCTAGCCGGTATGTACAAGTAAATGATGGATAGAGAAGGTATTATATTCCGTCTAAAAATTCGACGTAGAGATTTCACGGAAATGCGTGTTATACACATTTTTGTTTGTCTGGTAAATATATGGTATTTTAATAAAAATCGTTTGAGATTGAGAAAATGCAACATATCTAATTAATCACTAATTTTCCAATAAAAAGGGTAGCTAGGATGGGCGAGTATCTGAAAATCGTCCTGCTGCATCTTTTAAGAAGATTCGGAACATTAATACTATGATAGGCATTTCCTGACTTTTCGGTTTTGAGTTATGCTGTTATCTCTCTCTCTCTCTCTCTCTCTCTCTCTCTCTCTCACACACACACACACACACACACACACACGAACCATTTTTGTCTGATGTGTTCCATTCATATGATTTCGCTACATCTCTGCAACAAATTATTGTTAAAAAGCTAATGCTTCTATTTACTTCATGCTAATCGAGAAAAAATTAGCAGAAATAGTCTTATTACTTGCTTCCTTGTAAGTGGAAGCGAAATAAGGAAGTATCATAGCTGGTTGGTATGTGACTGAAGTTCCTTTATTCGTATGGACAGCAGTTGACAAATTCCTGCATGAGGAAAGTATAAGTTTTTCAAAGCTGAAACAAATAACATAATATCTTAAACACGATCAACTCCACGAAAAAAATATATGTAATATAAATTGTGTGTTTTAATGTGCTGTATATTTTTTGTATGGTACGTTTTTGTCCATCTCTTACAGTTTAGCAGTTATGCAAAATTCCGTAAAATTCATCCAGAATAAAGTAGTCTTCAGAGGCTATTCCCAGAAAATTCAAAATATACATTTTATTTTTCAGGTAAATATCTTTGATATACGAAGCTTTAATCAAAATCGTTAGAGCCATTTTTGAGAAAATCAAAATTTTCGAAAAAACGTTCCATGTAAAGAGTAGTTTGGGAGGGGGGGATTTTTCTCAAAATCTTCGTGTCGCATCCGTTGAAGATATTAAACTTAAATATCAAGTTTGATATTTTACCGGTTTTTCGTTTTTGAGTTATCGTGTTTACAGACACACGGACCTTTTTCTGAAATCTCGGTATCGACCTTTTTGGTGGAGTGCAATACCTTCTCTATACACTATGCACATAGAGAAAGTAAAATACTTGTTTTGTATTCAGGGACCGATCACAGAAGGTCAATCCGTTTTTAGCTTGCAATAAACTTAATTTGTATTAAGGATTTAATTCAGGAAATCTTAGCTACAGTTATGTATTTCCTTGAAATCGCATTCGATTTGAGCGCAGACAATCTTTGTCAGCGTGAGGTTTCCCATAACAATAGAAAATGACCTATTAGCGGCATCTTTAGTTGGTCCATAGATACAAAAATATTTTTATATCCTACCTCATCTCTGATATAATGTAGGCATTTTTCATGACCTATTGGTAAACATGTTTTGCGTAATTGTGTTTTCGAAGGCATTTTCTGTTGGTACACTTGTTTAGGAAGGCTATAAGACAAGGGTGCTGCCCTTTTTACTTTCTCTAGCCCCGTATAAACAATGTAATGGTGGGTAGAGAAGGTACTGTATTCCACCCAAAAATTCGATAGCGAGATTTCACCGGAAATGCATTTTTTAGGGTCCCCTGAAGCAAAAAAAAAAAAAAAAGCATTTTCAGAAAAAGGTCCGTGTGTGCCTTTGGACACCACAGCTCAAAAACTAAAAGACCGTATTATTTAAGTTTTGTATTCTCCAAGAATACGACACGAAGATTTTCAAGAAAATCCCCCCATCTACCCTTTACATGCAAAATTTTTCGAAAATTTTGATTTTCCCAAAAATGACTCCTAACAATTTTGATTAAAATATTATATATTAAAGATATTTCACACGACAAATAAAATGTATATGTTGAATTTTCTGGCAATAGCCTTGAGGACTACTTTATTCTGGATCAATTTTACGGAATTTTGCATAACAGCTTTGAGAGAGCCAAAAACTTTCCATACAAAAAATGTAATTTATGTTATAAACATTTTTTTCCTGGAGTTGATCATTTTTGAGATATTCCTTGTTTTTGGTTTCAGCTTTAAAAAACTGAGCTCCTGTCTATATAAACAAAGGAACTTCAATAAGATAGGAACCAGCTTTTGACTATCACTTTAACCCTTATTCCGCTTCTACTTACAAGGAAGCAAGTAATAAGACTGTTTCTGCTAATGCTTTCTCGGTTAGCATGAAGTAAATAGAAGTATACGCTTTTAAACAAATAAGGAGATTGGGAGGAGGAGAGAAAAACCGGAGGTGGAAAGATAGAAAAGTAATGACATAGTTTTCGATGTATCAATTGTTTCAAGAAGATTTGTAGTTCCGTTTCTTGAGTATTGGCAGGTAAAAGAGAAAGTAATGGAAATGAAAGACGTGGATGTAAAATATGGAAAGCAGGAATTCATACAAATCAAGCCTACGTAAGGAAGTTTAGTCACGTATAAGCCCTTTGCTTGGCCGCAACGTTAATAGAAAAAAAATGTAGGGTGGGGGCACGTCACGTGACCAACTACTTGTCCGTGTTTCACTGATAACGCGTTTCAGCTATTCATTTCATGCCGCTGCATCGCAGGTCCACCACCTGCAGCTCCGTCGGTCAGGCAGAGAGCTTTGTTTCCGCGCGTTTTCTTGCATCACATCTGGATGTTTTACTTTCTCTACACGTACTATGCACATAGTGTATAGAGAAGGTATTGCATTCCACCCAAAAATTCGATACCAAGATTTCACTGTAAATAGGCGTTTCAGGATCCCCTGCATCCAAATAAAGCAGTTTTACAAAAAGGCCCGTATGCGTGTGTGTGTCCGTGAACACGATAACTCAAAAACGAAAAGTCGATAAAATACCAAACTTGCTATTTAAGTTAAGTATCTTCCAAGGATACAACACGAGGATTTTTAGAAAAATACCCCCACCCAAAACTACCCTTTACATGGAAAACATTTCAAATGTTTTCATTTTCTCAAACATATATCTGACGATTTTGATTAAAATACAAATTATTAAAAATATTTAACTGGCAAGTACAATTTATATCTTACGTTTTCTGAGAGCCATTAAAGACATCTTTATTCTGGATGAATTTTTCTGAACTTTGCGTAACTGGTAAACCGTAAGAGATAAACAAAAACTTACTACACAAAACACGCAATGTATATATATATCCTTTACTTTTTTTGTGGAAGTAACCGTTTACGAAATATCCCTTATCATTCATTGGTTTCAATTGTGAAGAACTTATACTTTTCTCAGACAGTTAGTGTCCGTTTTTCTTTTGTTCTACTCCTGGCCAAGCAAAGAACCGATTTGCAACGACAATCGCATACGATAGCTTTTAAAACATTTGACTATCACTTAAATCTAGTGCATTCCTTTAGTTCCCTTCTACTTATAAGGAATTAAGTAATAGGAACATTCTGCTAATGTTTACCTCGATTAGCATCGTAGAGAAAAAAGAACAATCTTTGTAAAATTTGTAGAGTAGCTGAGAAAGCCATGTGAGAGTAATACATCAGATTTTTACTTTCTCCATACGCACTATGTACATAGTGTATAGAGAAAGTATTGCACTCCACCCAAAAATTCGATACCGAGATTTCACCGGAAATATATGTTTTAGGGTCCCCAATATCCAAAAAAAGCATTTTCACAAAAAGGTCCGTGTGTATGTGTGTGTGTGTGTCCATGTGTCTGTGTCCGTGCGTCTGTGAACACGATAACTCAAAAACGAAAAGTCGGTAAAATACCAAACTTGGTATTTAAGTTTAGCATATTCCAGGGATGCGACACGAAGATTTTGATAAAAATCCCCCCACCCCCAACTATCCTTAACATGGAGCTTTTTTCGAACATTTTGATTTTCTCAAAAATGGCTCTAACGATTTTGATTAAAATTTCGTATATTAAAGATATTTACCTGACAAATAAAATATATATCTTGAATTTTCTGGGAATAGCCTCTGAAGAGTAGTTTATTCTGGATGAATTTTACTAAATTTTGAATAACTGCTAAACCGTAAGAGATGGAGAAAAACTTACTACACAAAAAATGTAGTGCACATTAAAAAACACAAATTATGTTATATACATTTTTTTCGTGGAGTTCGTCGTTTTGGTGACATTCCTTATTTTTGGTTTCTGCTATGAAAAATGTATACTTTTCTCATACAGGAACTTGTCAACTCCTATTCATATAAGCAAAGGAACTTCATTGACATAGCAACCAGCTTTTGACTATCACTTTAACCTACAGTCGTCCCTTATTTCGCTTCTACTTACAAGGAAGCGAGTAATTAGACTATTTCTGTTTTTTTCTGATTAGCATAAAGTAAATAAAGGTATAAGCTTTTTAAGAATTATTTGTTGCAGGGATATGGAGAAAGTCATGTGAATGGTACACATCAGATTTTTATGCTATCGTAAGTAATGCCACGCTTCGCTCCGGTCGTGAATTGTCCTAAGAGATGAAAACACGAGTTGTATTTGATAAGATAATTCAGCGAAATACACTAAAATAGACTATTAATAATTGATAATATTTGGGATGGGAGATTTTATCGTTGTAATACTTACATTAGTTCTCAAATGGTAGATGAGGCATTCAACTGTTTATTTATCTTTCTACAAGGCCTCCTGAATTATGACATGGCCGACCGTGTCTACACCCAGATACGAATTCGATAGTAATAATAGATATAGGGAACAACTATTTTATTTCAGCTTTTAATAACTAATACATGAAATGGAAACAAACGCTATTTTATTTGAGGTTATTGCACTCATCTCATACATATGTACAAATAATGATTATTTTCATTCCTTTTTGTAACTAAATACATTATGAACTGGATAGAACTTTAAATAAACATTGTAACTGAATTAATTTAAAGTACAATCGTGTAAGTGACAGTTATTAAAAGTGAAGGGCGACTGCTTGGATTGCCGCCTTGTTACCAATAACCAAGAGAGGAGATTAAACAAACGAACGTCAGGTGCGACAAGATTTCAAAGAAATGAACATCAACTAAAATAAGGACAATATCGATCCAGTAAGATGGCCGCGATTGATTTAAATTGCCTAATCTCGGTCATTCCATTGGTGCTTTAATAGTTGAGCTGAAATGGCACTTAACTAGCCCCAAACTGCTCTTATCTAGGAAATGGAGATAATGAGTTGCTGATCATTTGGTAGGAATACAATTGTTCTACATGTACACTTAAACTATGATACAATCTATCTGACCCACCTGGGTATGTGGTGGTAACTTTAGGCTTCATGGACCCAGAAAATATCTGAACATCATTCATCGAGCGGTATGATAACCACAAAAAAATCTGATGTGTTCCATTCACATGACTTTCACTACATCTCTGCAACAAGTTATTCTTAAAAAGTTTATGCTTCTATTTACTTCATACTAATCGGGAAAAAATTAACAAAAATAGTTTTATTACTTGCTTCCTTGTAAGTAGAAGCGAAATAAGGGAGTACCACAGGTTAAAGTGATAGTCAAAAGCTGGTTGCTATGTGACTGAAGTTCCTTTGTTTGTGTGGACAGGAGTTGACAAATTCCTGTATGAGAAAAGTATGTTTTTCAAAGCTGCAACCAACAAGGAATATCTAAAAAACGATCAACTCCACGAAAAAATGTATATAACATAAATTGTGTGTATTAATGTGCTCTACATTTTTTGTGTGGTAAGTTTTTACGCATCTCTTACAATTTAGCAGTTATTCAAAATTTCGTGAAATTCATCCAGAATAAGTAGTCTTCTGAGGCTTTTCCCATAAAATTCAAGATATACATTTTATTTATCAGATAAATATCTTTAATATACGATATTCTAATTAAATCATTAGAGCCATTTTGTAGAAAATCAAAAATTTCTAAAAAGTTCCATGTAAAGGGTAGTTGGGCGTGGGGGGATTTTCTTGAAAATCTTCGTTTCGCATCCTTGCAAGATACCAAACTTAAATATCAAGTTTGGTATTTAACGGTCTTTTCGTTTTTGAGCTATGCTGTCCACAGACACTGCACACACACACACGGAACTTTTTCCAAAAATGCTGCTTTTTTTTTTTGATTCAGGGTGACCCAAAACATGTGTTTCCGGTATCAAATTTTTGGATGCATTACAATACCTTTCTATACACTATGTACATAGCAAAAATGTATATGATATAAATTATGTGTTATAATGGGATCTGCTTTTTTTGTGTAGTAATTTTTTGTCTATCGCTTACGGTTTGCCAATTCATCCAGAATGAAGAGGTTTTCAGAGGCTATTCTCAGAAAATCCAAGATACACATTTCGTTTTTTAAAGCAAAATATCTTAAATATAAGGTAGGTACTTTAATCAAAATCATCAGTCATTTTTGAGAAAATCAAAATTTTCCATATAAAGGATAGTTTTGGGTGGGGGGATTTTTTGTAAAACTTTGTATCGCATTTTCTTTCTTTCTTATATTCTCTACACGCACTACGTACACAGTATATAGAGAAGGTATTGTAATGCACCCCAAAAAACGATACTGATATTTCACCGGAAATACATGTTTTGAGTCCCGCTGAATCCAAAAAAAGTTGTTTTGGAAAAAGGTCCGTGTGTGTCTGTCTGTCCGTGTGTCTGTGGACAGCGTAGCTCAAAAATGAAAAGACCATTATATACCAAACCTGGTGTTTAAGTTTGGTGCCTTTCAAGGATGTGACACGAAGATTTTCAAGTAAATCTCCCCACACCCAACTACCCTTTACTTGGAGCTTTATACGAACATTTTGATTATCTCAAAAATAACTAACGATTTTGATTAAAATATCGTATGTTAAAGATATTACCTGGCAAATAAAATGTATATCTTGAATTTTCTGGGAATAGCCTTTGAAGACATCTTTATTCTGGATGAATTTTACGGAATTTTGCCTAACTGCTTAACCGTAAGAGATCAACAGAAATTTTCCTCACAAAACATTTGAGCACATTAAAACACAATTTATGTTATATACATTTATTTCGTGGAGTTGATCGTTTTTGAGCTATACCTTGTTATTGGTTTCAGCTTTGAAAAACTTATACTTTGCTGATACAGGAATTTGTCAACTCGTGTCCATACAAACTTCAGTCACATAGCAACCAGCTTTTGACTATCACTTTAACCTATAATACTCCCTTATTTCGCTTCTACTTACAAGGGAGCAAGTAATAAGACTATTTCTGCTAATTTTTTCTCGATTAGCATGAAGTACATAGAAGCATAAGCTTTTTAACAATAATTTGCTGAGGAGGTGTAGAGATAGTCATGTGAATGGAACACTTAAGGTTTTTCTAAAAAAGTGAAATCTCGGTATTTAATTTTTGGGTGAAATATAATACCTTTTGTGTACACTATTCGTATAGTGCGTGTAGAGAAAGTAAAAATGTGTTTTATGATTTAGGAAACGTCAAAGTTTTATACTCTATTGACTTGGTAGGTGGTAGAAGAAGCAACAAAAATGTAAAATTTAATAATTTTATTAATTTGTTGCCAACTTTAAAGTCCACTTTTCTGTAAGGATATTATATGTAAAAGTAAAACGCTGTCAACAGTCTGGTAGTGTGTACAAAGGATTAGGTTGTAATCTCTCACGATGCACGCGAAATAAAGTGGTAAATTTGTTCCCTGGATGGCGAGCCTCATTGTGACAGCTCACGCAATAATATTATTACTGTTAACAAATAATCCACAGTGACGCCTGTCCGATTCCCCCCTTGACAGCTACCACTGCCCTCTATTTATCACCGCATGCTCCCGGCCTGTCAATACCCGCACTACGCTCGTCTTTTGTTTAAGTTTAAATGGTCGCTGGTCAGCAACGACAAAATAACAAATAGCACCCTCTCGCCCCTCCAACCGCAGAACGGCTTCACTGCAATTGACATTTCCTTCGGTCATATTTACGTGAAAAGCCTGTGAAGTTTGTACTGCAGACACTGCAACACTAGGCACGTTTGTACTTACTTCCAACCATCCGAACATGTGCGTTACCAGTTTAATCTTCTCTGCTGCTGACGTGTAATAAGTACTGCATTCCACCAAAAAATTTGACACCAAAACTTTTGAGGTCCTCTGAATAAAACTTTGGAAATAAATCGTGTGTGTATAACATAAAAAAAAATTCTGATGTTTTCCATTCACATGACTTTCTCTACATCCTTGCAACAAATTACTGTTAAAAAGCTTATGCTTCTGTTTACTTCATGGTAATCGAGAAAAAATCAGCAGAAATAGTCTTATTACTTGCTTCCTTGTAAGTAGAAGCAAACTAAAGGAGTACCATAGCTTAAAGTGATAGTCAAAAGCTGGTTGCTGTGTGACTGAAGTTCCTTTGTTTGTATGGACAGGAGTTGACAAAATTCACGTAATAGAAAAGTATAAGTACGCATTTTAAAGCTAAACCAATAACAAGGAATATCTAAAAAACGACCAACGCCACGAAAAAAAAAAAATGTAGATCAGATAAATAGAGTGTTTTAAAAAATATTTTCAAACCTTCTGTTTTTCTCAAAATGGCTATAAAATACTATATTAAAATACTATTATGCTTAACATATTTTCATGACAAACGAAGCTATATCTTGAATTTTCTGAGAATAGCATCAGAAGACCTCTTTATTCTGAATGAGTTTTGCATAATTTTACATAACGGTTAAACCGTAAGAGATAGACAAAGTCTTAATAAACAGAAATGTAGAATTCGTTAAAACACATAATTTATGTCATATACGTTTTTTATGCAGAGTTAACCGTTTTTGAGATATTCCTTGTTATTGGTTTCAGTTTTAAACTACTTAAACCTTTCTGAAGCAGAAAGTGACGTTTCGTTTCATCTCTCTTGTTTTACTGCAGGCCATGCAAACCGAACCGAACTTAAATTGTTTCGCATAGGATCAGTTTGTAAAAGATGATGCTATCGATTTAACCTTGTTTATTCCCTTATGTCTCTTACACATACAAGGAAGCAAATAATAAGGCAATTTCTGTTAATTTCACTTTGATGAGCAAATCGTGGATAAAGGAATAAACTGTTGTAAGAAAAGTTGCTTGCGTAAGAGCTAGAGAAAGTCACGTGAATGCTACTCATCATATTTTTTAAATTTATACCGCAAGCAATATACCAAATCATTAGTATACATACAAATGTTCGTTGCATACTCTCCTGCAGTTTTCAAGTTATTATTTATTTGGTTGCTTTAATTGTAAACATAGAACTGTGTTGGGTGCCTGGTCACACTGGCATTGTAGGAAATGAAAAAGCTACTAGTCTTGCAAAAATATGTGAATCTCTCCCATTTAAAGGACCCGAACCTGTCTGTGAAATTAGCTCGTCTAAAGCTAAAACTGAGGTAAAACATCTGATGTGTTCCATTCACATGACTTTCTCTACTTCTGTGTAACAACTTATTGTTAATAAACTTATTCTTATATTTATTTCAAGCTAATCGAAAAAAAAAATTAGCAGAAATAGTTTTATTACTTGCTTCCTCGTAAGTAGAAGCGAAATATGGGAGTACCATAGGTTAAAGTGATAGTCAAAAGCTGGTTACTATGTGACTGAAGTTCCGTTGTTTGTATGGACACGAATTGACAAATTCGTGTATGAGAAACGTATAATTTTTTCAAAGCAAAACCAAAAACAAGGAATATCTAAAAAACAATCAACTCCTCGAAAAAAAAAAAAAGCATATAACATAAATTGTGTGTTTTAATGTGCTCTACATTTTTTGTGTGATAAGTTTTTGTCCATTTCTTACGGTTTAGCAGTTATGCAAAATTCAGTCAGAATAAAGTAGTCTTAGAGGCTATTCCCAGAAAATTCAGAATACACATACATATTATTGGTCAGGTAAATATCTTTAATATACGACATTTTAATCAAAATCGTTAAGAGCAATTTTTGAGAAAATCAAAATTTTCGAAAAAGTTCCATGTAAAGGGTAACTCGGGGTGGGGGATTTTCTTGCAAATGTTCGTGTCCCATTCTTGGAAGATCCAAACTTAAATACCAAGTTTGGTATTTAACAGTCTTTTCGTTTTTGAGCTATGCTGTCCACAGACACACACACATACACACACATGCACAGACCTTCTTCTAAAAATGTTTTTTTTTTGGATTCATGGGGACGCAAAACGTGCATTTCTGGTGAAATCTCGGTATCGAATTTTTGGGTGGAATAAAATACCTTCTCTATACACATGTACGTAGTACGTGTAGAGAAACTAAAAATGGAGTCAAAACACTAGGCTAAACCGACAGTCAAATGTTTTCAAATGTGGTTGTTATGGTGCAGAAATCCGATTCTTTGCGTGGTCAGGTGTTGACAAGTTCCCGTATGAGAAAATAATTAAGCATTTTAAAACTGAAATCAATAACAAGGAATATCTTAAAACCGGTGAACTCCAGGAAAAAAATTGCATATAACATAAATTTTAACGAGCTCCACAATATTTGTGAGTAAGATTTTGTATATTCGTTACAGTTTACCATTATGCAAAATTTCGCAAAATTCATTCAGGATACAATGTCTTCTGAGCCTATTTCCTGAATTCAAGATATACATTTTATTCGTTATGTAAATACCTTTAATATGCGACATTTTAATCAAAATCGTTACAGCCATTTTCGAGAAAATCAATATTTTCGAAATCTTTTCCATGTAAAGCGTAGTTTCGTGATGCATTCTTGGCAGATACCAAACTTAAATACCAAGTTTTTATTCTATATACTGGGCTGACCGCTTAATTTGTTCAGAAGCATCTTATCCTTTTACGTATCGTAAATCTATGGGACCAACAGTTTTACTTCCCTTCCCGAAGGACGTCATGCGGTACACTAAGCTTGTCTTGCGCCATGGAGCATAGGCTTTAGACCTTATTGCCCCGTTTTCCAGACTTCAAGTTGATTTCGAGCTCACGCATGCAAGATTGGTTCCTTACCTACCCATCATTGTGATGGGCTTAAGGAGCTGCGATAGGTAGAATCAAGAATAGGCATTATTACTTTCTCTATACGTACTATGTATATAGTGTATAGAGAAGGTATTGCACTCCACCCAAAAATTAGATACCGAGATTTCACCGGAAATATATGTTTTTGGGTCCTCTGCATCCAAAAAAAAAAGCATTTTCAGAAAAAGGTCCGTGTGTGTCCGTGTGTCTGTGAACACGATAACTCAAAAACGAAAAGTCGGTAAAATACCAAACTTGGTATTTAAGTTTAGTATCTTCCAGGAATGCAACACGAAGATTTTGAGAAAAATCCCCCCATACCCTCTACATGGAAGTTTTTTCGAAAATTTTGATTTTCTAAAAAATGGCTCTAACGAGTTTGATAAAATGTCGTATATTAAAGATATTTACTAACAAATAAAATGTACATCTCGAATTGTATGGGAATAACCTCTGAAGACCACTTATTTTGGATGAATTTTACGAGATTTTGCATAACTGCTAAACCGTAAGAGATGGACAAAAACTTACAACACAAAATATTTAGAGCACATTAAAACACACAATTTATTTTCTATACATTTTTGTGGTGTTTTTCGTTTTTAAGATATTCCATGTTTTTAATTTCAGCTTTGAAAAACCTATACATTTCTCATGCAGGAATTTCTCAACTCGTGTCCATACAAACAAAGGAACTTGAGTCACATAGCAACCAGCTTTTGACTATCACTTTAACCTATGGTACTCCCATATTTTGCTACTAGTTACAAGGAAGCAAGGTATTTCTGCTAATTTTTTCTCAATTAGCATGAAGTAAATAGAAGCAAAAGCTTTTTGACAATAATTTGTTGTAGAGATGTAGAGAAAGTCATGTGAATGGAATACATAAGATTTTTATAATACTGTAGGCTTCCTAACAATTCTGGGTGAAGGTGTCTTTATCACAGCTGTGCAAATAGCACGCCACTGAACACTCACCTAGATGAGCAAGCTTCTATATTTTCAGAGTTGGCAATTATACCAAAATATTGACTTACAGAAATGAGGTAACCGTATTATATAGCTCATAATGTTCAATACACACTCTGTTTAAAGTTATTGATTTCCAATAGGCTTTATCCCGGTAGGAAGTACAAATAAGCAGGAAACTTTAATGTTGGCAGCCCTGACTCACGGATTGTAAACGTTTATTGGTTGGCTGTGTAATCGCTTCCATTAATGCATTTAGGTTACACTAACAAAAATGTTTCCACCTTCTGTAATGCAAAGGGAAGTACAGAGATAGAGAAGAGAAGGTATTGCATTACACTCACAAATTCGGTACCGGAATTTCGCTGGAAATACACGTTTTAGGGTTTCATGTACATAAAACAACTTTTTAAAAATGATTCTTATGTGTGCGTGTCTGTTTCTGTAAGCGAACAATACAAGGTGGTTCACCTGTTCCTTATTATTTTTACTTTCTCTACACGTATTATGTACATATTGTATTGCACCCAAAAATTCGATACCTAGATTTCACTGGAAATATATGTTTTAGGGTCCCCTTTATCCAAAAAAAAGTATTTTCAGAAAAATGTCCTGATACGTGTCTGTCTGTGTGTATGTGTGTGTGTGTGTGTGTGTGTGTGTGTGTGTGTGTCTGTGGGCAGCATAGCTCAAAAATGAAAACACCGTTAGAAACCAAACTTGGTATTTAAGTTTGGTATCTTCTAAGGATGTGACACGAAGATTTTCAAGAAAATCTTACCACCTCAAACTACCCTGTACATGGAAAAAATTGGAAAATTTGATTTCTAAAGACTAGTTTATTCTGGATGAGTTTTACGGAATTTTGCATAACTGCTAAACCGCAAGGAATAGACTAAAACTTACCACACAAAAATGTAGAGCTTATTAAAACACGCAATTTATGTTATATACTTTTTTCCATGGAGTTGATCGGTTTTAGTTTCAGCTTTAAAAAATTTATACTTTTCTCATACAGAAATTTGTCAACTCCTGTCCATACAAACAAAGGAAGTTCAGTCACATAGCAACCAGCTTTTGACTATCACTTTAACCTATGGTTCTCCCTCATTTCTCTTCTACTTACAAGGAAGTATGTAATAAGACTATTTTTTCTGGATTAGCATGAAGTAAGTAGAATCATAATTTTTTTAACAATAATCTGTTGCAGAGATGTAGAGAAAGTCATGTGAATGAAACACATCAGTATTTTTCTTAATGTATGTTTTTTTGTTTATCAACTACACAAAAGTCATCCAGACCGTAGATCTTCAGAGGCTTTCCCAGAAATTTGAAGATATACATTTCGTTTGTCTTAAAATCTTGGTATCTAATTTTGGACAGAATACAATAGCTTCTCTATGTACGTGGTAGAGTAAGCAAATATCTGATATTCCTAAATGTAGATTTACAAACGTCAACCGTATGTACCCTTAATCTAGAATATATTTTGTATTTAAATATCAGACACATATCTCATTTGTTATACAAACTTGTTTATTTTAACAATTTTTGTGTTTCACATCTGTTAAAGAATTTCGCTTCAGCAAGTTGCACATCCATCAAAACCTTCACGTTACACTTATTCGTTTGGACATGTCATTTGTTTTTGTTATTACATGTACATGTGAACAAGTGTCCAATACGGTATAACATATGAGCGTCCGCGTTTCTCATATGCATGACGGTATGAGAAATATAGACGAGTGACAGTGACGTCAAGAGGCTTTCTATGAAAAATTCAACGAGCTGCGTATTTGTCACCGGTGTAATTACGACTGGAATATTCAACAAGAATTTAGATTTTTGCTGGTGCAGAACGTTATCACTCGCCCCCATTGTCAACAAGATATGAAAAAAACATTACTTTCTCTATATCTCTGCAACAAATTATTGTTAAAAAGCTTATGCTTCTATTCACTTCTGCTAATCGAGAAACAAATTAGCACAAATAGTCTTATTAGTTGCTTCCTTGTAAGCAGAAGGGAAATAAGGGAGTACTATAGGCTAAACTAATAATCAAAAGCTGGTTGCTATGTGACTGAAGTTTCTTTATTTGTATGGACAAGAGTTGGCAAATTCCTGTATGAGAAAAGTATGAGTTTTTCAAAGCAGAAACCAAAAACAAGAAATGTCTCAAAAACGATGAACTCCACGAAAAAAATATATGTAATATAAATTGTGTGTTTTAAGGTGCTCTATATTTTTCGTGGAGTAAGTTTTTGTCCATCTCTTATGGTTTAGCAGTTATTCAAAATTCCGTAAAATTCATCCAGAATAAAGTACTTTTCAGAGGCTATTCCCAGAAAATTCAAGGTATACATTTTATTTGTCACGTAAATATCTTTAATATACGAAATTTTAATAAAAATCGTTAGAGCCATTTTTGAGAAAACCAAAAGTTTCCAAATAAAGCTCCATGTAAATGGTAGTTTGGGGTGGGGGATTTTTCTCAAAATATTCGTGTCCATCCCTGGAAAATACTAAACTTAAATACCAAGTTTGGTATTTTATCGAGTTTTCGTTTTTGAGTTATCGTGTTCACAGGCAAACTGACACACGGAGCTTTTTCTGAAAATACTTTTTTTGGATACAGGAGACCCTAAAACATATTTCCGGTGAAATCTCGGTATCGAATTTTTTGGTGGAGTGCAATACCTTCTCTATACACTATGTACATAGTACGTATAGAGAAAGTAAAAACCTGCTTCAATTTTCGTTGTTTAAACGGCAGCAAATAAATCAAGATTGCTTCCGTGGTCAAGTGATCAACGAGCTGACTTCGATTCTCGGCAGGGAAGTTTTCTTTATCCAAAATTATTCCCTATCCCCCACAGAGTCTGGAAGTATGTATGTGAAAGGGAATGTGTGTGTGTGTGTAAAAAATGTAAATGGCATGTTATTTATGGACGCTTTTTAACTGCTGTGGTTCTCAGCGTTCTATTTTAAATTGGGTGTGAAAGACCACCTAATTTTGCTCAGAGGCCTCTCTATCAGGCTTGAGGTTCTTTTAGATGCCGTAAATATACGACACGGGACCCACGGCTTTACTTCCCTTCCGAAGGAAGTGATGGTAAAGATTTTTACACCCGAAAAAATCCATCGTCCTTCGCCGGGTTTGAATCTGCGACCTTGGGTATATGAAGTTAGCACGGAGGGCGACAGTGTGTGTGTGGGGGGGGGGGTTGAGTAAAATGAAACGATTTAAGCCCAACATAAAGAAACTACAGACGAGTTGTTTCTAATTCAAAGCTCCCGATATAACCTTAAAGGGGCACATATAAATGAAACAATAAGACTGCCTCCGTGGTCGATTGGTCAGCGAGCTGACTTCTTTCTCGGAGGTCCCAGGGAATTTTTCTTTAGCCAGAATTATTCCCTATCTCCCAGAGTCTGGAAGTATTTATGTGAGAGTGAATGTGTGTTTTTGAGGAAAATAAAATGTAAAAGAACCTAGAGACAACGAGTGCAAAGTCCCCGGTATTTCCTTAGATGCTAAAGGGCGCTATATAAATGAAACAATATAAAAAAAAAATGAACGAAAATGGATATTCCCGAAGAAAATTTAGGTTACTCTAATAAAGTTGTACTTAGTTTGTTACCTGGCAAGTCGAAGGACGTATATGACAAGGAATTTTCATTAGTTATAGAATGGCGAGCTGCCAAAGGAGTTAAAACAATTTACAATGAAATAAAGACTCATTTTTGTTGTTTCCTAGGATACATGAGGTCTATAGGATAGGAAAAATGCTTTAAAATGTGTTGCTGTGGGATTAAAATCCGTTTCTTTGCGTGGCCACAAGTTGACAACTTCCCGTATGAAGTATTTTAAAACTCAAACTAATAACAAGAATTGTCTCAAAAACAGCCGAGTTCAGGTTATGATATAAATTGTGTGTTTTAAGGAGACTTTTTTTTTTTTTTTGCAGTAATTTTTCGTCTATCTCTTACGGTTTACCAATTATGCAAAATTCATAAGAAAAAAGATCATCCAGAGTAAAGAGGTCCTCAGGGTCTATTCTCAGAAAACTAAAAATTTTATTTCTCATTTAAGTATCTTCCATATATCAGGGTTTAACCAAAATCGTTAGAGCTATTTTTAAGAAAAGCAACATTTTCGAAATTTTTTCCAAGAAAGGGGTAGTTGGAGATGGATGGATTTTCTTGAAAATCTTCTGGTTGCATTTTTGTAAGATACTGAGCTTAAACATCAAGTAAAGTATTTAACGCACTTTGCTTTTTGAGCTATGCGGCCAACGAACACGAACATTTTTTCTAAAAATTCTGTTGTATTAAGGGGGTCCCAAAACATATATTTCCGGTGAAATCTCGGCACCAAATTTTTGCGTGCAATACAATAACTTGTCTATACATTATGTACAAAATATATGTTACATTCACATGACTTTCTTTCAACTAATCTGCCGGAAAGTATTCTTAGAAAAGCTTCTTCTATCACCACAGTGTTGAGATACACGCTAGCAGAGATGATCTCACAGCTCATTTCCTTGTGGGTACAAAAATACAGGTATATTCTACGCTAAAGCGATACTCAAATATTTTCAGAGCTGGTCGCTGTGTGATGGGGTTGCAATTCGGTTCTCTTTGCATTGCCTGGAGTAAAACAGAAATGTTGTTTACATTCACTTATTTTCTCTACTAGCAATTGTTTATTAGTGGGCATACAACCATTCGTACGTAAGTTTTTTACTTTCTCTATCATCTACACAGTAGGTACAGAAGTTATTGTACTCTACCCAAAAATTTGATAGCGATATTTCACTGGAAATATGTGCTTTAAGATACGCTAAAAAGAAGAAGAAAAATAGTAAAATCCGCGCACGAACGTGTGAATAGGATAACTCAAAAAGGAAAAGTTGGTTAAACATCAAACATGATGTTTAAGTTGAGCATTTACCAAAGATGCGACACGATGATTTTCAAGACAATCCCCCAAAGCCAATTAACCTCTACATGGAATATTTCTCGAAAATGTTTATTTCCTCAAAAATAGCTGTAATAATTACGATATAATATTTATTTATGATGTAAGAGTGTAAGGTTATAGTTTTTGATTCGAGAGGGAATATTGTGCAGTCGAATTAAAAAGAAACTACGCTCGCGTATCATACAATTTTTTTCTCCACGAGCATTTTCTGATATTAAAAGAAAAGTAACAAAAGCTGAAATAAATTTGAGGTTAAATTTAAGCCATTCGCCAAGGGTTATAGCTCGTTATTTATCTCGCATTGCTGGGCGCGATGACGGTAGGGTTATAGCAGGTCATGACAAACCAATATTATTATTGTTCTATGGTATATTTTGAGAAAATTGTGAAATTCTTAAAGCTGCGAAAGAATATATGCCACTTATTGAAGTTGAACATAACATTATATCATGCGCTACTAATTTTAGTTGTTTGTCTGTTGATCAGTGATGTACACACACTGATATGGTGAATTATTTGGCGAACATCAGGGTTGGTACAAAATTACTTTACACTTGCAGCACTTCTTTGCGCGTGTTCTCCGTAAAAATCAAGTTTGCAATCTAAAATGGGCTCGTAAACTTTTCAATTACGCTCGGTCTTAGAAAACATTGGTCTAAAACAAATATCTTAACTTTTATGAGAATTATCTCAAAAACTATTTCTGGTCAAAACTATTTTTGGTGAAATCTCGGTATCGAAATTTAGGGTAGAACGCAATGCGTTCTCTACTTACTATATACATTGTACATACGTGTTAGAAAACGTAGAAAAACAGACACCCACACAGACCTTTTTCTGAAATTTGGTTTTTAGACCTCAAAGCATAAACTTTCGGCGAAATCTCATGTGGTTGGAATGCAATATTTTCCTTACTTTAAATATTAGAGAAAGATAAACGCGACAGCTTTGCTGATAATCGATATTCATTCCTTATCTAGAAAAGGCTCGTTATTTATAGTGGGCCATGCCCGAGTTTTATTCCAATCGGATTGTTTCGTTTAATTGAGAAATATTTTTGCGCGAGTAACCCCATCAAATACTAACGTGAGATTAAGGGAAAAGCCCCCCCCCCTCTCTAATCCAGGCTGGTCCGCTCATTCTGCATGACAATTAGATGTGTAGAGAATCCGAAGTGCAGCTAAACCACTCTTAATGGATTTTATCTGTTTCATATTTCAGAGCAGTGTCAAGTTAAACTCTGATTTACAGTTCGTTTAGCCCTCGGCAAATACGCTTTTGTAGCGTTCTTTGCACAGCATCGCTCCAGCGCCAGACTGGCCCAAATATTTCACTTTATTAGACGCCACAGTATATTTTGCAATTCTTTTCTTCGTCGCTCTCATACGATGTTTTAAAAACCGGTAACTGAACTGTTTGCTTTCTTTCCGTTTTACCTTCTTTACTTAGTACATACTGGTGAAGAAGGTATTGCATTCCACCCAAATTCGATACTGAGTTCATTGCAAATTCACATTTTAGGATCCTTTGTAACAAAAAAATCTGATCTGTTCCATTCACATGACTTTCTCTACATCTCTGCAACAAATTATTGTTAAAAAGCTTATGCTTCTATTTACTTCATGCAAATCCAGAAACAATTAGTATAAATAGTCTTATTACTTGCTTCCTTGTAAGTAGAAGCGAAATAAGGGAGTACCAAAGGTTAAAGTGATAGTCAAAAGCTGGTTGCAATGTGACTGAAGTTCCTTTGTGTGTATGGACACGCGTTGACAAATTACTGTTTGAGAAATGTAAAAGTTTTTCAAAGCTGAAACCAATAACAAGGAATATCTCAAAAACGACCAACTTCACCAAAAAAAATTATATAACATAAATTGTGTGTTTTAATGTGCTCCACATTTTTAATGCGGTAGGTTTTTGTCCATCTCTTACGGTTTACAGTTATGCAAACTTCCGTAAAATTGATTCAGAATAAAGTAGTCTTCAGAGGCTATTCCCAGAAAATTCAAGATGAACATTTTATTTGTCAGGTAAATATCTTTAGTATACAATGTTTTAATCAAAATCGTTAGAGCCATTTTTGAGAAAATAAAAAATTTTGAAAAAAGTTCCAGGTAAAGGGTACTTGGGGGTGGGGGGATTTTCTTGAAAATCTTCGCGTCGCATCCTTGGAAGATACCAAACTTAAATATCAGGTTTGGTATTCAACGGTCTTTTCGTTTTTTGAGTTATGCTGTCCCAGACACACACACACACACACACACACACACACACACACACACACACATACAGACACATACGCATACACACACGGGCCTTTTCGTAAAAATGCTTTTGTTTGGATTCAGGGGGACCCAAAATATGTATTTCCGGTGAAATCTCGGTATCGAATTTTTGGGTGGAATGCAATACCTTCTCTATACACTATGTACATAGTACGTGTAGAGAAAGTAAAAATCTGTGTGTTTCATTCACATAACTTTCCCTACCTATTCTGCAAACCAACTGTTCTAAGAAAAGATTCCTTCGTCTATATCATGTTAAAAATGCAAATGGCGGTTTTTATGGACGGTCTTCACTGCTGTGGTTCTCTATAACTACTGGGCGAGAAATACCGCTTAATTTTGCTCATAGGCGGGTTTCAGGCTTGAGGTTCTTTTACGTGCCGTAAATCTACGACACGAGAAGACTGAAGGAAGCCATGCTAAGGATTTTTACGCCCGAGGTTTGACCCCGCGACCTTGGGTACATGCAAACATCTTGTTAATAGAGATAAACATTAGCAGAGATTCTCTAATTACCTCCGTCCTTTTAAGCAAAAGGGACATAAGAGGATAAAGCAATAGCCAATCTTTTAAAAGCTGGTTGCTATGTCAACCACTGAAGTTCGGTTGCTTTGCACGACTAGAAGTGAAACACAAGAGAGATATTATACAAAGTCGACTTTTTGTTTGTGCCAATTACGTAGCTTAAAACTGAAACCAATAACAAGGAATATCTCGGGAATGCTTAACTCTAAAGAAAAAATGCCCATGACATACATTGTGTGTTTTAAGGAACTGCACTTTTTGTCTTTCTCTTACGGTGTTCCAGTTAAGCAAAATTCACCCGAAATGAGAGGACTTCAGAGTTCTATTCCCAGAAGATTCGAGATGTACATATGCAGAGAAATTCATGTGAGTGTAACAAAACTTATTTTTTAAAACCTCCTGAAAATGTGTGTTTGGTTTCAATTGTTAATCTTCCTTTTCTTCGATAATAATGTCGCAAAGTACTTCAAATATAATTCTTTTTTTATTGTATTTTGTAATTCGATTCTTTGCACACACTCTGAGATAAAAATATTTAAGGTAATTTTAATGTACGATTGTTTTCTTGAAAAATAAACATGTAACTATGATAAATTCAGATAATGGGTACACAATGTACTATTTGGGTCCCGTTAATTTTCCGCTTTCCGGCCACTTCAGTTCCCGCGCCACTAACGCTAATATGATTAATTTATCAGTGTTATACAAATCTCACAGTATTGGATATTCAAAATATTCATTTCGTGTTCTTAACTTTCTGTTTCGTATACATTTAAATTTATTAATTTTAAAGGACGCTCGCCTGCCACCAAGCACCCATAGGTACCCACGGGCCGACCACTCGTTCCAGGCTCTCCATTCTGCGGTTTCATGCCGACAAGCTTGTGACCCCTGGGTATTCGCTTTTAAGTCCTAGGGGGTTTTCAGTCCTAAATAGGGGGGGGGGGGTAAGCCCACTACGAAAAAAAAATTCAAAGGATTGGGATGACCAAAGAATAGTGAATGAAATACAGTTAATTACATTTATATTAAAAGATGGGGAGCAAAGAAAATGCAATATATGTACTTTAATGTATTTATTTTAAGATCTTCTCCTTAGACCTGCTATAGCCCTCTGCTTATTTTATAGAATGTTAGGATTAATGATTTTTGCAGTTTTTGGACGAAGATCATTAAATAGAATAACTTGTTTAACTCCTTATTTTATTTTTTTACCATTTATTATAAAAATAATACCTATTTTAGTAAGAAATTTAGGATTATGTTAAGTGTAATATTTAAATATAGATAAAATTATTATTTTAATTTATTTAAATATTATGGATTAATTATTTTGTCAGGCTCTATGTGATTTATGACTTTGATTTTTACTCAAAGTGTTAGACATAATCCTTTAATAGATGGATTAGATTCAATTAAATATATTGATTTCGGTTGAAGAGAATTTTTTGGTGCTCAAATTTGATAAAAATAGGTGGATTAAATCAAAGATTTCAAGTTAATAATTTAAAGTCTTATTTAATTATATTAATTTTGATAATGTTGATAATTTATTCCTATACTACTTTAGGTCTATTCCTAACAAATTAGGAGGTGTAATTGCCCTAGTTACATCAATTGCAATTCTATTTTTACTTTCTGTATACGTACTATGTACATAGTGTATAGATAAGGTATTGTAATGCACCCAAAAATTCAATATCGAGATTTCACCGGAAATACACGTTTTGAGACTCCCTGAATACAAAAAAGCCTTTTTAGTAAAATGTCCTTGTGTGTGTCTGCCAGTTTGTCTGTCCACGTGTGTGTCTTTGGGCAGCATAGCTCAAAAACGAATAGACCATTAAATACCAAACTTGGTATTTAAGTTCGGTACCTTCCAAGGATGCGACACGAACATTTCCAAACCTACCTTTCCAAACTACCCTTTACATGGAAAACATTTCGGAAATTTTGATTTTCTAAAAAATACTGTAACGATTTTGATTAAAACCTCATATATTTAAGAGATTTTAATGACAAATAAAATGTATAACTTCAATTTTCTGGGAATAGCATCCGAAGAGCTGTTTATTCTCGATGAATTTTACGGAATTTCGCATAACTCATAAACCGTAAGAGATAGCCAAAAATTTACTTGAAAAAGTGTAGAGCTCATTAAAACACACAATTTATGTTATATACAGTTTTTTTGTGGGGCTGATCGTTTTTTGGATACTCCTTGTTATTGGTTTCAGCTTCAAAAAACTTGTATTTTTCTCATACAGCAATTTATCAACTCGTGTCCATACAAACAAAGGAACTCCAGTCACATAGCAACCAGCTTTTAAAACATTTGACTATCACTTTAACCTATGGTACTCCCTGATTTGCCTTCTATTTACAAGGAAGCAAATAATAACACCCTTTCTGCTAATTTTTTCTCGATTGATACCAAGTAAATAGAAGAATACGCTCTTTAACAATACTTTACTGTAGAGATGTAGAGAAAATCATGTGAATGGATCACATAAGATTTTTTATACCTCTAACTATTACAAACTCACGAGAATTACAATACTATTCAATTAACCAATTTATATTTTGAATTATGGTTATCAGGCGGGAGACCCAAGTTCGTTTCCCGGTATCGATGTGGGGATTTTCTCCCAAAGAGAGACTTGGCCCGGTGTTGCAGTCAGCCTCGTCAGATCTCTGGAGAATAATTGTGGAGCTAGTTGATGCACTTGATCGCATGAACCGGATTTACTGGCCGGGAGGGACCCGGTGCGCTAACCGCGTCCCAACCTCCAGCACTGCGCCCCACTCATAACGGTTTTGGTGGGTAGAGGTGGGTAGGCAGGACTTGGGCGGTGGGCTTTGCTTAACTCGGGCTGAAAAGTATTTATTTCAAAGAACGAGACAAAGAAAGCAAGTTTGCGCGTAAAAGGAATACGTTTCAATTTATTTATTTTAAAAGAAACGTAGTCAGACAAAAACGATTTCAGCAAAATGGACAGAAAAGAGATAGTGCTGGGGGCACTCATATGGTCACTGAGGAAGCCTGAAAATAGCAGAGAAGTGACGGGACCCAAACAGTACACGTTTATCGTCACATATCTGAATTTACATTAACATCAATGGATTCTCAAGGCAATACAACTGCTGTGCTATTTAGAAATTAAGTTTATTAGCATATTCAGGCACTAATTAAAAAGTGAATTCGACTTACCCAACATCTACTAAAAATAGTAGGTGATTTCAAAGTTCCAGCACTCACCTAAAACAGAAAAAGTAGAGTTAGCACTTCTTCTTTGATGAAATTTTGGTTTAATGTTACATTTACACTAGAGAAGAAAATGATAATAAAAATATGATGTGTTCCATTCACATTACTTTCCGTATATCAAATTATAGTTAAAAGTTTATTCCTCTATTTATGTCGGGCTAATCAAGAAAATAGTAGCAGAAATGGATTTATTACTAGCTTTCTTGTAAGTAGAAAGGAAATAAGGAAATACGCTAGGCTGAAGTGATAGTCATATGTTTTAAAAACTGGTTGCTATGTGATTGAAGTTCCTTTGTTTGTATGGGCAGGAGTTGACAAACTCCCGTATGAGAACAGTATAAGTTTTTTAAAGCTGAAACGAAAAACAAGGAATATCTCAAAAACGATCAATTCCACGAAAAAAATGCATATGACATAAATTGTGTGTTTTATCGTGATCTACATTTTTTGTGTTGTAAGTTTTATCTATCTCTTATGATTTACAGTTATGCAAAATTAAATAAAATCATTCAGAATAAACAGGACTTTAGAAGTTATTCCCAGAAAATTCAAGATATACATTTTATTTGTGATAGAAATGGGTTTGGTGTTTGACGCCTTTTCGTTTTGGGACTATACTGTCCACAGACACACACACATACACCTTTTTTTAAAAATGCTTTTTTCGGACTCATGGGACCTCAAAACAAATATTTCCGGTGAAATCTCGACATCGAATTTTTGGGTGCATTACAATACATTCTCTATTCCTATATACATTGTACATAAGTGGCTAGAGAAAGTAAAAACACTACAAATTTATTCCAACAATATACATTTTTTTTTGTAAATAAACAGCCTTAATTATTTGTATTTTGTGGCTGAAGGTTAGTTTAATACAAAATTAGACCTAAAGTACAAACCCTATGTGTACAGGAGCACTTAGCCCCTTGTTGCCTGGTAGTACCTATTAGTTCTGCTTGTTTTAAGCGTAAGTATACAAATAGGGTTGTACTCTAGGATTAATTTCATGTTAAACTAACCTTCAGCCATAAACAACAAGTAATGAAGACTGTTTTATATTGTAAAAATATATACAATTTTCGCCCTAAAATTGAAATGATTTTCATAAATAGATAAAAGAGTAAAACCCACATAACTACACTCAAATGTAACCCCATTAGCTTCCAAGCATCACACCGATTATTTTACTTGGGCTGTCCCCGTCCTTTACCACAGTCACTGGGATTTGAACTTGCTACGTTTGACTTTGAATGGCAGCCAGTCCATTACCGATCACCTAACACTCATGGCTATTTCAACCACTTTATTGGAAGGATTATGAAGACTGGTTTACAAGAAATTAATATTTTAATTTGGAAGAAATAGATTAATAAAGGGTCTGGTTATATTTTCATTTCTATTATTTTGTCTATTATTTTAAATAATAATTTTATAGGTTTATTCCCATATATTAGTTTCTCTATACGCACTATGTACATAGTGTATACAGAAGGTATTGCAATGCACCCAAAAATTCGATACAGATATTTCACCGGAAATACATGTTTTGAGACCACCTGAATCCAAAAAAAGCATTTTTAGAAACATGTTTGTTTGTGTGTCTGTCTATGTGTGTCTGTCTGTCTATGAGTGAGTGTGTGTGTGTGTGTGTGTGTGTCTGTGTGCAGCATAGCTCAAAAATGAAAAGACCGTTAAAAACTAAACTTGGTATTTAGGTTTGGTATCTTCCAAGGATGCGACACGAAGATTTTTAAGAAAATCCCCCACCCCCAACTACCCTTTGCATGGAATCATTTTCGAAAATTTTGTTTTACTTAAAATGGCTCTAACGATTTTGATTAAAATACCACATATTAAAGCCATTCCTATCACAAATAAAATGTATATCTTCAATTTTCCAGGAATAGTCTCTGAAGATTACTTTATTCCGAATGAATTTTACGGAATTTTGCATAACTGCTTAACCGTAAGGGATGAATAAAAACTTACCACACAAAAAATGTAGAGCATGTTAAAACACAATTTATGTTAAATACATTTTTTTCGTGGAGTTGTTCGTTTTTGAGATATTCCTTGTTTTGGTTTCAGCTTTGAAAAATTCAGTTTTCTCGTACAGGAATTTGTCAACCCCTGTCCATACAAACAAAGGAACATCAGTCACATAGCAACCAGCTTTTGGCGATGACTTTCAGCCTAGAGTACTCCCTTATTTCGCTTCTATTACAAGCAAGTAATAAGAGAATTTTTGTGAATTTTTTCTCGATCAGCATGAAGTAAATAAAAACATCAGCTTTTTAACAATAATATACTAATGCAGGCAACTGTGGGTTAAAAGACGCGGGACTTTCATGTATCGACAGTGAACAAAGTAGTAACTCTGAATTTGTTTTGTAAATTACTTGCAAAGCTGCCTGTATTTCAGGAATACCAGGGCAGCTCGAGGTTAATACAGAAAATAACTAGGTGGTTGAAGGGCGGCCTGGAAGTAATTTGCTTTGCAACTCTTCTTTGATAAAAATAAGTCCGGGTAGAGATGAAAAAAACCTGGCCCCATCAAAGCGCCCCACCCGGCATGGAAATTAAGAGAACTAAATTACAGCTACACAAATATTAAATCAGCTGTAACGTACCAACATCTCCTACTTTTGATTGGTTTTATTTCGGCAAGGCGGGCGCCTCGACTCAAGCCTACCGTAAAAAATACTTCTGTAGCCTACTTTCATCCCAGAACAAACGTGTATGTATTTATCAGACTTTCTCACTCTTCTCTCAAAAGTTTCCTCTTTTTCCACTAAATGTTAATACATATGCACGTCTATAACACATTTAAAAATCTGATGTGTTCCATTCACATTACTTTCTCTACATCTCTGCAACAAATTATTGTTTAAAAGCTTATGCTCCTATTTACTTCATGCTAATCGAGAAAAAATTAGCAGAAATAGTCTCATTACTTGCTTCCTTATAAATACAAACGAAATAAGGGAGTACCATAGGCTAAAGTGATAGTCAAATCAAATTCCTGTATAAGAAAAGTATACGTTTTTTAAAGCTGAAACCAAAAACAAGGAATACCTAAAAAAGGATCAACGCCACAAAAAAAAAAAAAAAAAAAAAAAAATGTATCTAACATCACTTGTGTGTTTTAGTGTGCTCTACATTTTTTTGTGTGGTAAGTTTTTGTGTATCTTCTACGGTTTAGCAGTTATGCAAAATTTCGTAAAATTCATCCAGAATAGTGAATGAATAAGTGTATTTATTGACATAACAATATCATATGTGCATAGAATTTCAACATTCGCACGGGTCCACAGACCGTACGTGCTTTTGTAATACACACTAAAAACAATATTAAAACAACAACAAAAAATAATTAAAAGAGTAAACACGAAAATAAAAATACAAAGATGTTCAATTATAGCAATTTAAATTTACAGCAAAGAGTACACCTTCATAACTGCACCCTCTTATAATAGATAAGTACATTTAAAAGAAATATATACATCTAATATATACACAATATATAAAACCATAGCACAACAGTGACCTAAGTATGACATAATATATATGTATATAGAATATTGTAGTCACTTTTGTTTAGTTGATCTTATCCCCCCCCCCTTCTCTATTGGCAGCCTCCTCAGATGTCAGCTGTCTTGCTTAAGTGTAAATTTACCTAGCCCGTCCATGTTTTCCGTGCCTGCCAGTAGCGTCCAACATGCTTCTAGCCCTACATTCGCGGTGGTAAAGAACCGCGGTAAATATTTTTCCCGCCATTCCTCCGTACCCCTACATCTTGCCAAGTATAAAGTAGTCTTCAGAGGCTATTCGCAGAAAATTCAAGATAAACACATTATTTATCAGGTAAATATCTTTAATATACGATATTTTAATCAAAATCGTTAGAGCCAGTTTTGAGAAAATAAAAAATTTAAAAAAAAGTTCCATAAAAATGGCGTGTTATTTATGGACGTTCTTTAACTGCTGCGTCCCATTCTAAATTGGGCGTGAAAGACCGATTAATTTTGCTCAGAGGCCTCTCTATCAGGTTTGAAGTTCTTTTCCGTGCTGTAAATCTACGACACGGGACCAACGGCTTCACTTCCCTTCCGAAGAAAGCCGTGCTAAGGATTTTTACACCCGAAAACATCCATCGTCCTCCGCCGGGTTTGAACCCACGACCTTGGGTATATAAAGATAGCATGGTAACCACTACACCACGGAGGACAACAACAAAAAAAGTTCCATGTAAAGGGTAGTTGGGAGTGGGGGGATATTCTTGAAGATCTTGGTGTCACATCCTTTTAAGAAACCAAACTTAAATACTAAGTTTGGTATTCAACAGTCTTTTCGTTTTTGAGCTATGCTGCCCACAGACACACACACAAACATTTTTGGAAAAATTACTTTTTTTGATTCAAGGTGACCCAAAAACGTGTATTTCCGGAGAAATCTCGGTATCGAATTTTTGGGTGGAATGCAATACCTTTTCTATACACTATGTACATAGTAAGTGTAGAGAAAGTAAAAATCTGATGTGTTCTATTCACACGACTTTCTCCTCAGCACTATAACAAATTATTGTTAAAAAGGTTATTCTTCTATCTAATTCATGGTAATCGAGATAAAGAGCAGAAACGCTTCCTTGTAAGTAGAAGGGAGTAAAAGACTGCACTGGGCTAAAACGATACTCAATTCTTATAAAAGCTGGTTGCCATGCGTATGAAATTCGTTTCTTTGCATTGCCAGATTCCCGTATGGAAAAGTTTAAGTACTTTAAAACTGAAACCATAAACACGGAATATCTCAAAAATGAGTATAAAATAAATTGTGTGTTTCAACGAATTTCTACATGTTTTGTATACTCGTAGTACGTTTTTTTTTCTATCTCTTACAGTTTACTAGTTATTGCAAAATTAAAAACAAAAAAATATCATCCAGAATAAAGATGGATTTGGAGGCTATTTCCACAAAATTCAATATAATCATTTTATCTGTCGAGTAAATGTATGTAATATACGCTATTTTAATCAAAATCGTTATGGCAATTTTTGAGAAAATCAAAATGTTCGAAACATTTTACATGCAAAGGGTCCCTTCAAAGTGAATTCGAGTCCCAGAGACTGCAGTCAAATGCGCCTGTGGTAAAGGATGGGGAGGGTCCAAGTAAAATAAACGGTGTCATAACACGTTTGGATGCTGAACTGTTTTATTTGACTACAATTGCATGGATTTTGTTGTTTGTATTTTAAAAAACAGTACACGTTTATCACAAAACTATTAACATTTTTGCAATATAACACAGCTACACGACCTAATTTTACTGTTGAAGTTTATTGTAATACGAAATTAGAAAACAGCCCGCTGAATATACTATGAGCACCCATTTCCATTTTTCCGCCAGGTTTGCACCTGCAAGCTTGAGTTTTAGAGGTTAGCACTACTCCACGGAGGGCGACAAAAAGGTGCACAGAAACACATGCTTCTAGAGTACTTCAGCTTGGGGTATAAAACTGCACAATTACTCACAAAGCGAGTATGCACTAAGGTATTTGAAGACGACCTGGAGTAACAATATTTACGGCTTAGTAAAAGATATACAGTTCAACTATAAACAGTCAAACAAAAAATGTATATAATTTACTTTATTTCCTGTAACTCCTATGTGGAGCAAAATGCTAGGTTACGACGTTTCTTTAATCGAATTTGAATTTCTAGTTCGCGAGTTCGCCGCTATGCGCCATGGTGATGAAGCATCGGCTCGTCGCCCACAAATGGCACTTGCGGACGTGAAAATGTAGAATTATGCCCAGGAACCTTTTTCTTTCAAGGTATGAGTTTTTTACGTACAAATAAACATTAAACGGGACAACCGGCACACTTCAATTTCGAAGGAAGCCATACAAACGATGTTTGCATAAAAAAATCCATCAACCTCTGCCAGGTCTGTCACCCCCCGTAGTGGAATGCTACCATATATACCCAAGGTCACAGGTTCAAACCCGTCGGAGGATGTATGGTACCGTGTCGTAGATTTACGGCTCGTAAAAGAGCCTCAAGCCTGATAAAGAGGCCTCTGAGCAAAATTAAGGGGTCCTACATGTCCAGTATAGAATAGGACACTGAGAACCGCAGCAGTTAAAGAGCGTTTATAAATAAAACTCCATTTCCATTTTTTACTTTCTCTAACGTACTATGTACATATTGTATAGAGGAAGTATTGTGTTACAACAAAAAATTCGATACCGAGATGTCGCCGGAAATATATGTTTTAGGATCCCTGAATCCAAAAAAAAAAGCATTTTTAGAGAAAGGTCCGTGTGTGTGTATGTCTGTGCACACCATAGCTCAAAAACGAAAAGACCGTTAAATACCAAATTTGGTATTTAGGTATAGTATCTTCCAAGGATACGATACGAATATTTTCAATAAAATCCCCCCACTACAAACTATCCTTTACATGGAAAACATTTTCGAAAATTTTGATTTTCTTAAGAATGGCTCTAACGATTTTGATTAAAATCACGTATATTAAAGCTATTTGCACCCCAAATAAAATGTGTATCTTGGATTTTCTGGGAATAGCTTCTGAAGACCTCTTTATTCTGGATGAATTTTGCCGAAATTTGCACAACTGCTAAACCGTAAGAGATGGACAAAAACTTACCACACAGAAAATGTAGATCACCATAAAACACATAATTTTATGTCATATACATTTTTTCGTAGAGTGCATTAGTTTTTAGACATTCCTCGTTATTGGTTTCAGCTTTAAAAAACTTATACTTTTCTCACGCGGGAATTTGTTAACTCCTGTCCATACAAAGGAACTTCAGTCACATAGCAACCAGCTTTTGACGAACACTTTAACCTATGGTATTCCCTTATTTCGCTTCTACTTATAAGAAAGCAAGTAATAAGACTATTTTTGCTAATTTTTCTCGATTAGCATGAAGTAAAATTAAGCATAAACTTTTTAACAATAATAATATGTTGCAGATATGTAGAGAAAGTCATGTGAATGGAATACATCAGATTTATTTTTATGGACGCTCTTTAACTGCTGTGTTTATCAAGGTACCATTCTATACTGGTCGTGAAATATATCTTACTTTCGCTCAGAGGTCTCTTTATCAGGTTTGAGGTTCTTTTACGCGCCGCAAGTCTACGATATGGGACCAACGGCTTCTTCCCTTGCGTTGGAAGCCATAATAAGCATTTCTACGCCCGAACAAATCCATTTCCGCCGGGTTTGAACTCGCGACCTTGGGTATATGAAATTAGCAATGTAACCACAACCAATCATTAAGCGAGTATATACTAAGGCAGTAGTAAAACTTTGCGCCTTAGGGAGTTGGCCTATAAACAGCCAAGCTACGTTTTAAATCCTTAAAGATGAAATACACGCACGCAAGGCGAGAACAAACTTTGTGTTGCAAGTTGCGGGCTGCAAGGAGCAAGAGTTAACTATCCTTTAGCAAATCCCTTGTACCGCATACACGCGTTATAAATCTCGCTAACAGAGTTTCATTACGGATAAAACGTTTTCAACAAGATCAGAATTTCCCTGCACATACGAGCACCAAGTGTGTTCTAAGACAATAACAAAGAAAGCAAGATGTGATAAAACTGTACTTTCGTCATTAATTCCAAACTACTCCACTCATATCAGCTTCTCAAACCCTGTGTAGTAAACACAGGAAATGTTGCTTTCCACTTAAAACTTCGATACCAGGCTTAACGGTAAATAGCCTCTTTGTGGCTTCCATTATAGCAACACCTACAAGTCTGATGTGCTAGACCTTTAAGGAAATGATGGGAGTGATTTTCTAAAGCACTAAAACTAGAACTTCAATTTTAGTTTCTCTACACGTACTATGTACTGAAGATACTGTATTGCTCACAACAATTCGATATCGAAATGTCACCGGAAATACATGTTTTGGGAGCCTCTGAATACAGAACAGGATTTTTAGAAACATTTCCGAGTGTGTCTGTGTGTGAGCACAATAGCTCAAAAACGAAAAGTTTGTTAAATACCAACTACACTTTACGTAGAGAAAAATTTCTCAAAAGTGGCTTAAAATCTCTTATATTTACGAAATGTACATCACAAAGTGTATATGTTGAATTTTCTAGGAATCGCCTCTTTATTCTGGATGAATTTGGCGGAAACCCTAAGAAATAGACAAAAACTTGTCTAATCAAAATGTACAGCTCGTTAAAACACACAATTTATGCTATATACTTTTTTTTACTTTCTCTATACGTACTATGTACATAGTGTATAGAGCAGGTATTGCACTCCACCCAAAAATTCGATATCGAGATTTCACCGGAAATATATGTTTTAGGGTCCCCAATATCCAAAAAAAGCATTTTCACAAAAAAGTCCTTGCGTGTGTGTGTGTGTGTGTCCGTGAACACGATAACTCAAAAACGAAAAGTCAGTAAAATACCAAACTTGGTAGTTAAGTTTAGTATCTTCCAGGGATGCGACATGAAGATTTTGAGAAAAATCCCCCCACCCCCAACTACCCTTTACATGGAACTTTTGTCGAAACATTTTATTTTCTCAAAATTGGCTGTAACGATTTTGATTAAATTTTCGTATATTAAAGATATTTACCTAACAAATAAAATGTGTATCCTGAATTTTCTGGGAATAGCCTCTGAAGAGTAGTTTATTCTGGATGAATTTTACTGAATTTTGAATAACTGCTAAACCGTAAGAGATGCACAAAAACTTACTACACAGAAAATGTAGAGCACATTAAAACACACAATTTCTGTTATATACATTTTTTTCGTGGAGTTCGTCGTTTTTGTGACATTCCTTATTTTTGGTTTCTGCTATGAAAACCGCATTCTTTTCTCATACATGAACTTGTCAACTCCTATCCATATAAACAAAGGAACTTTATTGACATAGCAACCAGCTTTTGACTATCACTTTAACCTATGGTTGTCCCTTATTTCGCTTCTACTTACAAGGAAGCAAGTAATAAGGCTATTTCTGCTAATTTGTTTCTGATTAGCATAAAGTAAATAGAAGTATAAGCTTTTTAAGAATAATTTGTTGCAGGGATATAGGGAAAGTCATGTGAATGGTACACATCAGATTTTTTTCGTGGCGTTGATCATTTTTGAGATATTCCTTATTATTGGTTTCAGTTTTAAAATGCTTATACTTTTCTCCAAATAAAGGAACTTCAATCCCATAGCAATCACATATAAAACATGTGAGTGTTGGTTTAGCCTAGTGTATTCCCTTATTTTCCCTTACTTATAAGGAACTAAGTAATAAGACCACTTCTGCTAATCTTTAAATCGATTAACAAGGAGTAGATAGAAGAATAAGCTTATTAACAATAACTTTTTACAGAGATGTAGAGAAAGTAATATTAGTGGAACACATCAGATTTTTAAATATGACTTTCATTCAAATATGACTTTTCTTTCTATATGTATTAAATAAATTGTTCAATGTGACTAGCTAAAATTAATAATGTGACAGTGCCATTTTATGCAATGGTTCTCATGTTCGCCTTGGTATGTGAGTCATCGTAGTTGGGATTCGTAAACAACACAAGAACAGCATGATGTAACAGGAGCTTTTGGGAACGCGACTCTCGATTATTCTCTAAGCTTCGGCTTATAGTTTCTCCAGCAAGTTCCCAGAAAGTTTATGATGCCTTTTTCTATCTATAATAGGAAAAATGATTACAGTGTAGTGTTGTGTGTGTTTGAACTGCACTGAGTCGTTAGTGTGGACTGTTAGTGCGTAGTAGTGCGCAATCCATGGAGCTGTATACTGTCTACACGTCGAAACGTCGAGTGAATTATTTTCAGCAATGAGTCAAATATTACATCAATAAAGACATTTGTAACAATATCTATCTCCTCATATGGATATTGAGCTACGGGCATCACTTTACTTTCTCTAGCACGTATGTACAACGTATTGTATTCCATATAAAAATTCGATTCCTAGATTTCACCGGGAATACGTGTTTTAAGGAATCCAAAAGCCAAAGTGTTTTAGAAAAAGATTAGTGAGTATGTAAGTACTTCTGTGTGTGTCTGTGAAACATAAGCCACAATTATAATAAAACGTATATTTTGAATCTTCTGGTAATACCCTCTGAGGACTCCTTTATTCTGAGTAACTGTTAAACTGTAAGCGATAGACTCAAATTCTCGATAAAACTTTTTTTTTAAAAAGAAATAACGTTCCTAGATATTTGATTGATTTGCTATCAATTATTTTAAACTGCTTAAACTTTTCTCCAATGGAAGGTTATTTTTCATTTCAAGTTACTTTTGTTCCACTCCTGCCCAGCAAAGAGAATAGAATTTCATTTGTTCATATGCTGAATAGATTTTAATGTCGCTTCAATCTAATGTACTCCCTTATTTTCCTTCAGCTTACAAAGAAGTAAGCAATAAGACCATTTCTGCTAACGTTTATCTCGATTACCTTACTGTAGAAAAAGGAATAAATTTTGTAATAATAGTATTGGATTAATTGTTTTTTCACACAAGCCGTGTGTAGGACAAGAGTTGGATAAGTAGAGTAAGACTAAAAAATTAAAAGCCATAGTCAAAATTTGAACCAAGGATCTCCCGGCCTCTAGCCCGTTGCTCTACCACTGAGCTACCGGGCATAGCATTATATTCTTCAAATGACTCGCATGCTTCCCGCTAAACCATAAGCTGATATATTGATATGAGGCGACTTACAATGTGGTAAGTACTTTAAGTCCCAGGATTCATAGTACAATCAAATATAATGGTCAATTTGTATTGATTTAATTGTTTTTTCACACAAAGAGTTGGATAGGACAGGAGTTGGGTCAATGCCATAGCCGGGATTTGAACCATGGAGCTCCCGGTGTCTAGCCGGTTGCTCTACCACTGAGCTACCATGGCAGCATGCCGCAACAGCATTGAACTTCTCAACTGACTAGCATACTTCTCGCTAAACCTGATCTGAAATTATTATGAGATGAATACCCCATTGGCCAATTGCAATGACTGGTAGGTAAAGGCATATGCCTGGAATACATAGGATTCTTAATTTCGCTACACGTACTATGTACATAGTGTATAGAGAAGGTATTGCACTCCACACAAAACTTCGAGACCGACATTTCACCGGAAATATACGTTTTAGGGTCCCCTGTAACCAAAAAAAATATTTTCAGAAAAATATTATGTGTGTTCGTGTGTCTGTGAACACGATAACTCAAAAACGAAAAGTCGGTAAAATACCAAACTTGGTATTTAAGTTTAGTATCCTCTAGGGATGCGACACGATGATTTTGGGAAAAATTCTCCCCCTCTCAAACTACCCTTTACATGGAACTTTTTTCGAAAATGTTGATTAAAAGATCGTAAATTAAAGATATTTACTTGACAAATAAAATGCATATTTTGAATTTTCTGGAAATAGTCTCTGAAGACTACTTTATTCTGGTTGAATTTTACGGAATTTTGCATAACTGCTGAACCGTAAGAGATAGATAAAAACTTACCACACAAAAAATGTAGAGCCCGTTAAAACACACAATTTATGTTATATACATTGTTTACGCGGAGTTGATCGTATTTGAGATATTTCTTGTTTTTGGTTTCGGCGTTTAAATAACTTAACTCATACAAGAATTTGTCAATTTGTTGCAGAGATGTAGAGAAAGTCATATGCCTGAAACACATCAGATGTTTTAAGGGACCTCACAACGTTGAGGGAGAGAAGTAGCTTGAGTTTATTTTCGGTTCACAAAGTTGTAAGGTTAATGGTTGATTGAGACATAAGGTTTAGTGGTGACATGACCCCCCCCCCGCCCCTCCAGTGTAACATTTCTGGCTCGTGGCCCATCTTCAGGACTCCTGATCGTGCCAACGTACAACTTTGGTGCCAACACTCCCTGGAGACAGGAGCGCGATAACAGAAACCCAAGCTGGAAATAAAATAATCTCACATCAGCCAAAATGCAAATTATTCCTTGCCAAAACGCATTCTCTTTCTACACAATTTCCAGTCACTTTAATTCTGAACATTCTTTTGTTGGAGCACTAGTGGTGTTGTTAGTTCCGTTTGTTTACATTCTCTATCAAGTGGACCCGCAGTTCCGGGTCGATCCCCAGCGATTGGTCTACTCTACCGTGTTCTGTTCAACTGTGGGAAAGTGAGGCAATTCAGGGCGCATTGTGAAAAGATAGAGTGCAAAATCAGAGCAGTTAAATATTGGATGAGAATCGTTCACGGAAACCAATCTCTAACTAGGGCGGTCGTGAGAATCAAAGTTAGAATAAGGTACCTTTGGAAGGCGGGGCAGGGAAATAGGCGGAGTATTTGGTGAAAAAAAACTGATGTATTCCATTCACATGACATTCTCTACATCTCTGCAACAAATTATTGTTAAAAAAATAATGCTTCCATTTACTTCATTCTAATCCAGAAAAAGGTAAGCAGAAACAGCCTTATTACTTGCTTCCTTGTAAGTAGAAGCGAAATAAGGGAGTACCATATGTTAAAGTGATAGTCAAAAGCTGGTTGCTATGTGACTGAAGTTCCTTTGTTTATATGGACAGGAGTTGACAAATTCTTGTATGAGAAAAGTATGTTTTTAAAGCTCTAACAAAAACAAAAAAAAAAAGGAATATCTCAAAAACGACCAACTCCACGAAAAAAATACATATAACATAAATTGTGTGTTTTAAAGTTCTCTACATTTTTTGTGAGGTAAGTTTTTCTCCTTCTCTTACGGTTTAGTAGTTATGTAAAATTCCGTAAAATTCATCCAGAATAAAGTAGTTTTCAGAGACTATTCCCAGAAAATTCAAAATATACGTTTTATTTGTCAAGGAAATATTTTTAGTATACGACATTTTAATCAAAATCATTCCATGCAAAGAGTATTTTGGCGTGGGAGGATTTTACTCAAAATCTTTGTGCCGCATCCCTGGAAGATATAAATATAACTTAAATACCGAGTTTGATACTTTACCGACTTTTCGCTTTTGAGTTACCGTGTTCACAGACACACGGGCACACACACCTTTTTCGGAAAATACTTTTTTTTTTGGATACAGGGGACCTTGAAACATATATTTCCGGTGAAATCTCTGTATCGAAATTTTGGGTGGAGTGCAATACCTTCTCTATACACTATGTACATAGTGCGTGTAGAGAAAGTAAACATTAAGAACCACCTCTGTAATATTGACAGACAGCAAATAATTGCGCAATGCACGGGGTTTCATTGGAAGTACAGTCTGGGCTAAAATCGGAGAGGGGTATGGAGCAATACATCAAAACAGGCACCAAACTAATTAGAGACGGGCTCGCGTGGATTAGACTAGGGGCACGGAGGAGCATAAAAATTACTGACGAGAATGTTATGAGAATCTACCCCATTTTCGACGTGGAAGAGTCGTGGACCAATATCTTGGCAAGATGTAAGAGCACAGAGGAATGGAGGGAAAAGTATTTACCGCGATCTTTTACCACCACGAATGGAGAGTTAGAAGCATGTTGGATGTTACTGGCATGCACAGAAATCGCGGACGGGATAGGTAAATTTCTATTTCAGGTGAGACGGCTGAGGTCTGAGAAGGCTGGGGGGGGGGGAAACCATAAGAAGAGATAAAAGTGATTATAATGTTTTACATGTATTTTCGGTTATTGTTTTGTGGTGTTAGTATTGTTTCTCTTAAGTGAATTTGTCTACTATAATAGAGTGCATTAATACATTGGAATACAGATTATTCTGTGTAGTAAATTTAAGAGGCTGTATCTGAATATCTTTGTTCTTTAATTTTCGTGTTCACTTTTTTCATTCTTTTTTAATATTGCTTACTATTTTGTGGTGTGAAAAAGTCCGGGTTTGATTAAATTCAATATATACATACCGTTATTTGAATAAATACACTTATTCACTATTCATTTTCCACTTGTCTCGCATTTCATTTCCCTTTCGTCTTTCAGGTTGCGGTTTGGTGCGTGGCGAACAGATGGCGCGCAGGCTAGTGATCTGGAACTTCCTTTCGGCACTGTCTAGCTGCTTCATTACTGGGTCTCGATCTGCGTTCCCGCTGGAGGGACGCCATAGAACGCACTTCTCGCCATCGGGTGGTCGGGCCTGGAGCTATTAGGGACTAGAATAGGATACGGCAGGAGGTGAGACATAGCACAGCATGCAGTGACCTGATGTCTCAGGGAATAGCCTCCAAAGACCTGTTTATTTTGTATAGCTGGTAAACCCTAAGGGCTAGACAAAAACTTACTATACAAAAGATGTACATCTCCTTAAAACAGAAAATTGATATTATATAACATTTTATTGTAGTTGGTCGTTTTCTAAACATTCCTTGTTATTGGTTTCAGTTTTAAAATACATTTGTTATACGGGAACTTGTCAGCTCCTGACCACGCAAACAAAGGATTTCAGTCTCATAGCAACCACATTTTAAAGCATTTGACTGTCAGTTTAGCCTAGTGTACTCCCTTCTACTTACAAGGAACCAGGTAATAAGACCGTTTCTGCTTATGTTTATCTCGATTTGCATGAAGTAGACAGAGGAATACGCTTTTTAATAATAGATTCTTACAGAAATGGAGTTAAAAGTCATGTGAATGGAATACATCAGATTTTTCATTTGTCCATATGATTAAGTGAAGTCTAACAATGATAAATGTATGAAACTTAACAAAATAGACTATTTCTATAAAATTGCACTTTTGCTCAAGTGTCCGCCCCCTACCCACCTTCCCCGTAATTGTTTATCTGACGCACTTACTCCATTGGTAGTTGTGAGAGACGCTGATGTACCCCGTGCTAAAAACTGGAACTATACCGCATTTTACTCAAGTCTACCTAATTAAAAAATCTGATGTGTTCCATTCACATGACTTTCTCTACATCTCTACAGCAAATTATTGCCAGAAAGCTTATGCATCTATTTACTTCATGCTAAGAGAGAAAAAATTAGCACAAATAGTCTTATTACTCGCTTCCTTAAAGGTAGAAGCGAAATAAGGGAGTACCATAGATTAAAGTGATAGTCAAAATCTGGTTGCTATGTGACTGAAGTTCCTTTTTTTGTGTGGACACGAGTTGACAAATTACTGTATGAGAATTTTGTTTGTTTTTTAAAGCTGAAACAAAAAACAAGGAATAAAAAAAAAATCAACTCCATGAAAAAAAATATATAACATAAATTGTGTGTTTTAACGTGCCTTACATTTTTTCTGTAGTAAGTTTTTATCTATCTCTTACGGTTATGGAGCTATGCAAAATTTCGTAAGTTTCATGCAGAATAAAGTAAGCTTCAGAGGCTATTCCCAGAAAATTGAAGATATACATATTATTTGTTAGGTAAATATCCTTAATATGCGATATTTTAATCAAAATCGTTAGAGCCATTTTTAAGAAAATAAAAATTTTCGAAAAAAGTTTCATGTAAATGTTGGGGTAGGGGAATTTTTCTCAAAATCTTCGTGTCGCATCCCTGGAAGATACTTAACTTAAATACCAAGTTTGGTGTTTTAGCTACTTTTCGTTTTTGAGTTATCGTGTTCAGACACACATACACACGCGCGGACCTTTTTCTGAAAATGCTTTTTTCGGACTCAGGGGACGCCAAAACATATATTCCCGGTGAAATCTCGGTATCGAATTTTTGGGTGCATTACAATACCTTCACTATCCCTATGTACATTGTACATATGGGGCTAGAGAAAGTAAAAATTACGTGTGGGGGTGGTGAAAGGAGGGCTGATGGTAGAGCAATAATAACGGAACTTAAATTAAGGTAATATAGTGAGAAAGATTAAATACTTTGTATGTAGCGAATGTTTGGTGTACAAAGTTGGGGGATTGCAATATATTTAATTAATCCTGGCCAATGTCACTCTGATTACTGCGGTTACTAATACAAAGCCTTACCTTAAGGAATATGTGATGGTGAAGTGAGAACTGAAGTGGTTCAGCCCGGAGCGACGCCCCAAGAACGAAGCAGAGGTTCCCCGACGGCCAAGACCTGCAGCTCGGGTCTGCAGTCCCTTAAATATGTTTAGCGCATGCCGGAAGAGCATTCCAACATGGTAGCCGTACTCATAATATGTAGAGTCCTGATAGTGGGTAGTCTTAGTCAATCAGTATCGAAAGTGTTATAGAATATCCTGTGTGACGTCACAGTGCGAATGTACACGTAGCCCAACGGAAGTTGGTGACGTCGAAAAGTCCACTAGGAGTGCCATCGGAACAGGCTAGTCACTTCCATCCTGTTACTTAATCAGTTTATAACAAACCTTGTATTTTTCCAAGAATGTGTAAGATTGAAATCTCAATTAATTCAGATTAATTCCTAATTAATAAAATATTACTAAAACAACAACAACAGCTAAACTCTCACCAATGACACACGTGACATTACCACTCAGTTGATGACGCTATGGTATCACCTATACGAGGGTCGGCTGTTTAAGTCCCGGGCCTCACACAGATACGGCGCCTCTAGACCAGTTAGACGGTAGCATCGTGAAGTTTAACTGTAGACTAGCTTGTATCCATAGTTACAGGGCAATAGATTCTATTTTAAACAAGACAACTTTAGAATTTTCACGAAAATGCAGGACTTGCAAAAAACGAGCAGTGATTAAATACTTCCATTTGTAAAGCTTAACGCCTAAAGAAATCAAGGAGGAAATGGCCAGTACATTGAAAGACTCTGCCCCTTCATATTCAATGATTAAAAGTTGGGTTACAGAGTTTAAAATGGGACGTACGAGCACTAGTGATGAGCCTCGCTCTGGACGCCTTGTAGAAGTGACAACTCTAATCATTGAAAAAATGCATAGTTTAGTACTGGAAGACCGCAGATTAAAGTTGTTTGAGATAGCAGACGATGTAAGCATATTAAAAGAATGTGCAGGTAATAGTTTAAGTAATTAAGTAACTCCAAAAAAGGCAAAGTGAATTTTCTCAGTTAACAAGTTTATGGCGTTTGTTTTCTGGGATGCACAGGGAATTGTTTTTATTGATTACTTGGGAATTATTTTTATTGATTACTGATGACGACTACGCAAGCTTACTGCAACGTTTGAGTGATGAGGTGAAAAGAAAAATACATCATTTGGCGGGGAAAAAAATAAAAAAATCCTTGTTTGATCAGAACAATTCTCCAGATCATCGTTCAGTCATTGCAATGGAAAACATGTGCGAATTAAAGTTGCAATTGCTTGAACATCCACCCTATTCACCAGATCTAACACCCGGTGACATACGCACAGACATATGGACCTTTTTCCAATTTTTTTTTACTTTCTCTACATGTACTATATACATAGTCTATAGAGAAGGTATTGTATTCCACCCAAAAATTCGATACCAAGATTTCACTGGAATTATGGGTCTCCCTGAATTAAAATAACGCATTTCTGGAAAAAGGTGCGTGTGTGTGTGTGCTTGTAGACAGCATAGCTCAAAAACGAAAAGACCGTTATATACCAAACTTAGTATTTAAGTTCATATCTTCCAAAGATGCAAAATGGAGGTTTTTAAGAAAATCCCCCCACCCCAAACTACCGTTAACACGGAATGTACATCTTGAATTTTCTGGGAATAGCCTCAAAAGAACTCCTTATTCCCGATGATTTTTATTGAGTTTGGCATATCTGGTATACCGTGATAGACAAGAACTTACTCCATCAAAAATGTAGATCAGGATAAATCACACAATTTATGTTATATATATATTTTCGTGGAGTTGATCTTTTTTAGATATCACTTGTTTTTGGTTTCAGCTTTAAAAAACATACTTTTCTTATACAGGAATTTGTTAGCTCCTGATCATACAAATAAAGGAACTTCAGTCACATAGCAACCAGCTTTTGGCTTTCACTTTAACCTATGGTACTCTTATTTCTCTGTTGCTTACAAGGAAGCAAGTAATAAGAATATTTCTATTAATTTTTTCTCGATTATCATGAAGTAAATAGAAGCATAAGTTTTTTTAACAATTTGTTGCAGAGATGCAGAGAGAAAGTCGTGTGATGGAACACAACAATTTTTTGGGGATTCAGGGGGGACAGAAAACGTGTATTTCCGGTGAAAACGGTATCGAATTTTTGGATGCAATACAATACCTTATCTATACACTATGTACTTAGTTTAGAGAAAGTAAAAGTTTTAAATGCTGTTTTGATGGAGAGGCCCGGGACTTATTAGCCGATACATTGTAAAAGAATTGAGTGAGATGTTTCCATGGTAACGAGAACCTCTTGCGCCCCAAGAGCGATTAGCGCTTCTTCACCTTTGTGTGTAGGCAGTAAGCAGCTTAAAGCCGAGGATATTTCCTACCTGCACAAAAAAGAAATAATGATCCGGTAAACACGGCAGTGAATATAACGGCCTCAAATATTCAAAGCTATGTTGCGCTGGCGCGCGCGCGCTATCGGCTAGGAATGGCAGATAAGCGCTGTCTAGCCCCTTGCGAACAGTAAATTAGATGCAGCCGGGGTTATTAGCGAGCTACGGTCACACAATATTGCAACCTCTTTCCTCCCTTTCACGAATTCAAAATGTTTCAGCTCCGAAACCCTTCATCGGAATCCTTTAAGACGATGCTTCATTCAAAAGGTATTTTTTACTTTCTCTACACGTACTATATACACAGTGTATAGAGAAGGTATTGTAATGCACCCAAAAATCTCATAAAGATATTTCACCGGAAATACATGTTTTGAGACCCCCCGAATAAAAAAAAAATGATGTGTCCCATTCACATGATTTCGAGAAAAAATTAGCAGAAATAGACTTATTACTTACTTCCTTGTAAGTAGAAGTGAAATAAAGGAGTACTATAGGTTAAAGTGACAGTCAAAAGCTCGTTGCTATGTTACTGAAGTCCCTTTGTTTCTATGGACAGGCGTTGATAAATTCCTGTAAGAGAAATGTGTGAAACCAAAAGCAAGGAATATCTAAATAACGATCAACTCCACAAAAAAAAGTATATACCATAAATTGTGTGTTTTAACGTGCTGTACATTTTTGTGTGGTAAATTTTTGTCCATCTCATACGATTTAACAGTTATGCAAAATTCCGTAAAATTGATCCAGAATAAAGTAGTCTTCAGAGGCTATTCCCAGAAAATTCAAGATACACATTTTATTTGTCAGGTAAATATCTTTAATATACGAAATTTTAATCAAAGTCGTTAAAGCCATTTTTAAGAAAATAAAATTTTTCGCAAAAACGTCCATATAAAGGGAATTTGGGGGTTGGGTAGATTTTCTTGGAAATCTTCGTTTCGTATCCTTGGAAGATACCAAACTTAAATACCAAATTTGGTTTTTAACGGTCTTTTTGCTTTTGAGCTATGCTCTCCACAGATACACACACCCACCCACCAACACGGACCCTTTGCTGAAATGATTTTAGATTCAGGGGGACCCAAAACATATATTTCCGGTGAAATCTCGGTATTGAATTTTTGGGTGGAATGCAATACCTTCTCTATACACTATGTACATAGTACGTGTAGAGAAAGTAGAAAAGCATTTTCAGAAAAAACGGTCCGTGCGTATTTGTGGACAGATAACTCAAAAACGAAAAGACTGTTAAATACCAAAGTTAGTATTTCAGTTTGGTATCTGCCAAGGATGCGACACGAAGATTTTCAAGAAAATTGCCCCACTCCTAACTACCCTTTACATGGAAAATGTTTAATTTTATTTTCTCAAAAATAACCCTAATGAGTTGCTTAAAATCTCTTATAGTTAAGATATTTACATGCCAAATAATATGTATGTCTTCAATTTTATGGGAATAGCCTCTCAAGACTATTTTATTCCGGATGAATTTTACGAAATTTTGCATAACTGGTAAACTGTAAGAGATGGACAAAAACTGCAGAGCACGTTAAAACACACATTTTATGCTACATATATTTTTTTCGTGGATATGATTATTTTTTAGATATTCCTTGTTATTGGTTTTAGCTTTAAAAATCTTATACTTTTCTCACACAGGAATTTGTCAACTCCTGTCCATACAAACAACGGAACTTCAGTCACATAGCAACCAGCTTTTGACTATCACTTTAAGCTATGGTACTCCTCTATTTCGCTTCTTCTTACAAGGAAGCAAGTATTTCAGCTAATTGTTTCTCGATTAGCATGAAGTAAATAGAAGCCTAAGCTTGTTAACAATAATTTGTTGCAGAGATGTAGAGAAAGTCATGTGAATGAAACACGTCAGCTTTTTTGGTTCGTATTCCCGCTCTTATAAAAAATTATTACTTTACGCTCTTACATCAGAAACGACCATTGTGTCTAATTCATACTAATCTGAGATAAACATTGGCATAAACACTTGCTTCCAAGTAGGAGGAGTCAAAATAACTAGGCTAAAGCGATAGTTACATTTTCAAAAGCTGGCTGCTATGTGATGATAACTGAAATTCGATTCTCTTCACACGACCAACAGTAAAAATATCTATGAAACCAATGAGGACTTTCCGTGTCAGAAAAATCTGTTACCTTACACTCACATGCCTTTCTCTAGCTACTCCACAAACTTCTTACAAAAATAGTTCTTTTTTTAAACACCATACTAATCGAGAATTTTATTACTTAGTTCCTTATAAGTAGAATGGAACTAAGAGAAAGCATTAGGCTAATGTGATAGTCAAATGTTTTAAAATTTATCGTTATGAGATTGTCATTGCAAATCGCTTCTTTGCTTGGCCAGGAGTAGAACAAAAGAAAATCGGACACTTCTCTCTGAGAAAAGTATAAGTGCTTCAAAATAAAACTAATAAAAGGAAATACCTCGAAAACGGTAAGTTCCACGAAAAAACTGTATATGACATAACTTGTGTATTTTAATAAGATCTACATTTTTTGTATTGCATGTTTTTGTGTATCGCTTACGGTTTAATAGTTATACAAAATTAAGCAAACATTCATCCAGAATAAACAGGTCCCTAGAAGCTATTCCCAGAAAATTCAAGATATACAATTTATTTGTGATGGTTATGGGTTTAATATGTGATATTTTAATCAAAATCTTTAGAGCCATTTTTAAGAAAAACAAAATTTCCCAAAATTTGTGCATGTAAAGTGTAGTTGTGGGTAGAGGAATTTTCTTGAAAATCTTCGTGTCGCATCCTTGGAAGATACCAACCTTATATTTCAAGTTTAGACAAACGGTCTTTTTGAGACAGACAGACATTTTTCTAAAAATGCTTTTTTTGGTTTCAGGGCGTCCCAAAACGTTTATGTCCGAATAAATTTTTGAGTACATTACAATACCTCGTCTATACACTATGTACATAGTACGTGTAGAGAAAGTAAAAATCTTATGTGTTCCATTCACATGACTTTCTCCACATCTCTGAGTGGAACACATCAGGATTTTTTTTTATTCAGGGGGACCCAAAACACGTATTTTCGGTGAAATCTCGGTATCGAATTTTTGGGTGCAATGCAATACCTTAGTACGTGTAGAGAAAGTAATAAATAATTTGTACTTTTATCTACTAATAGTAGAGTAATTGCAGAAAGAGCAGCCTTAATATTTAAAGTTTGTTTCTATTCTAAATACTTTTTTCCTTTCCTGCAAAATTTGAATTCAGGACTCGTGACCTTTCTGCAATGAGCTATGCAATTATGGTTAACGCAAATCAAATGATGCTTTTACATTTTACATTATTAGCATGTACGTTGTAAAATACTGATTTACCTCTCTTGTCTGTTCAGTTTTTCATTATGCTCGCTTTCATTAGCTTGCTATTGGTCTGCCTTCATTGTTTGTGAAATTGCTTTTTCTGGAATCTTTCACCCCAGGATACAGGCGGACAGGCGATAAAAACAAAAGAATGGAGCCCATAGCGTTATGTTTGTCTGCCAATGGCACTCCAGGAGGCCGTGAATCATTACAATTGTGAGACGAAACACCAGAGAGTGCTGGGTGTGATGTCTTTCCAATACTGTTATCTGTGCCTTTGTGTAGGTAGGTAGGCCAAATATATTTCTCTCTGCACGCTCCCATTTCCGTGACGAGCTGCGTCAGTGGCGTATCCACTACACAGCGAGGCTGGCACTGTAGTTCATTCGGTGGAGTACCCGCCTGCTGTGCGAGAGGTCGCGGGTTCGATCCCGACTGAGCGGGTGGAAATTCCTAGCTTAGATTCTTCTCCATATTCCCCATAGTCTGGAAGTGTGACCTCTCGAGGCTTGCATTCGGGAAGTCGTGGGTTCAATTTCCGCACCCGACCTTCCTGACCAATGTTTTTTGTTGTTTTGTTTTCGGATCAGCAGTCTAAGGCTGGTGAAATTTCTTTTATCTCCCGAATTTCCCGACCCTTCATTTCGTTTCATTTCAACTTACAATCCGGTCTTTCCAGATTAAAGTGTCGGCGGTTGTGCTACGGACGAAACTGAGGCGGTCACACTTTGCTTCGTAACTGCGGTAGTTTGTGGTGGGGGGATTTTCTCAAAATCTTCATGTCGCATTCCTGGAGGATACCAAACTTAAAAAAAAAAGTTTGGTATTTAACCGACTTTTCGTTTTTGAGTTATCGTGTTCACAGACTCACGGACACACGCGGACCTTTTTCTAAACATACTTTTTTACTTTCTGTACACGTACTATGTACATAGTGTATAGAGAAGGTATTGCATTCCACCAAAAAATTCGATACCGAGATTTTATCGGAAATACATGTTTTGTGTCCCTCTGAATCAAAAAAAAAAAAACATTTTCAGAAAAAGGTCCATGTGTAAGCGTGTATGTGTGTGTCGTGTGTGAGTGTGTGTGTGGACAACATAGCTCAAAAACGAAAAGACTGTTGAATACCAAACTTGGTATTTAAGTTTGGTATCTTCCAAAGATGTGACACGAAGATTTTCAAAAACATCCCTCCACTCAAACTACCCTTTACAAAGAACCTTTTTCGACAATTTCGATTTTCTTAAAAATGGCTGTAACGATTTTGATTAAAATATCGTATATTAAAGATATTTATCCGACAAATAAAATGTATATCTTGAATTTTCTGACAATAGCCTCTGAAGACTACTTTATTCTGGATGACTTTTACAGAATTTTGCATAACTGCTAAACTATAAGAGCTGGACAAAAACTTACCACACAAAAAGTGTAGAGCACTTTAAAATACACAATTTATGTAATATATTTTTTCGTAGAGTTGATCGTTTTTTAGATATTCCTTGTTTTTGGTTTCAGCCTAGAAAAAGTTGTACTTTTCTCTTATAGGAATTTATCAACTCCTATCCATACAAGAAAGGAACTTCAGTCACATAGCAACCAGCTTTTAACTATCGCTTTAACCTATGGTACTCCCTTATTTCGCTTCTACTTTCAAGGAAGCAAGTAATAAGACTATTTCTGCTAATTTTTCTCAAAATAGAAGCATAATCTTAATAACAATAATTTGTTGCAGAGATATAGAGAAAGTCATGTGAATGGAACACATCAGGCTTTTTAGTGTGATCCTACCTACCCAACTCCTGCCCTACAAATGACTTGTGTTAAAAAACAATTAAATTGAAACTAATTGAGTACAATAGATGGTTAAACTATGAAGCCCGGGACTTAAAGTACTTCGGACATTGCAAGTCCCCATTGGGGTTATCGTCCCCAAATAATTGAGATCACCTTGTGGTTTACCGGGAAACATGCGAGTCAGTTGAGAAACTTAATGGCGTACCGGTGTGCTGCCATGGTAGCTGAGACCTTAATATATGGAAGCCAAGTGTTCTCATATCAAGTGGCCATTTTATGTTAATGGAAGGAAATTGATGCCATATTGATTTATTGATTATGTGGTACAGAAAAAATTAATTACTGAAAGTAATTAACTTGTAAGTGTTTTGTGAGTATCAGAATATTGATTTTAATGTGTATTTTCAGTATAATTTCATTTATGATCAAAAATAATTATTTGATAAAATTCAACAATGATAATTGCATTGCTACGTGCATGAAAAAGGAGGCTGTTCTTTCCGGTATACCGCATCCCCAAGCGTTGTATACCCATATTTAAATATTCTCTAAGCGCAAATAGCTTATGAAATAAATATTATATGTAGCAAAAGTAATTTATTTATAAATAAAAGGAAGTCTGTATTATATACTTGCTTAAAGAATGTTTAATAAGGAGAAACATGAGCCTATATAAGAGCTGAATAGACGCTCCTCATTTGTCAGTATTCACGTGATCATTATTGCTCGGCAAAAGGGTAGCGTCCTATGGGAACGCGTGCTGTGGAATGCAACCTTAATTTATCTGTGCCATCCTACAGTGTTAATAATTATTGTATCCAGTGATATTGAAGAATATACAAGAACATCTTACCAGTGTATCATTTACAAGTATTATATTACCTGTAATGCATTCTCTCTCTCGCGGCCACGGTCCTTAGATGTAATAATAATAATAATACTAATAACAACAACATTACAGTGAGTCATCAATTAGTTCTCCAATTCACCGATTTATTTATTTATTTATTTATTTGTAGTATTGCTCAGTGGTAGAGCGACCGGCTAGAGACCGTGGTTCAAATCCCGGTTGTAGCATTGAATTTTTCAGTCTGACTCTACCTATCCAACTCCTGTCCTACACACAGCTTGTATGAAAAGACAATTAAACCAACAAAGCTACTCTGTGCTTTTCCGGTGAAATTTACACAATGAGTTTCTTAACGGAATATACTTCCTCTGCTTGCTGTCTGGAGTTACTTCAACATGTTGTATTATAGGAAGAAGGTTTTTAAAAGCGCTCCGCTATAGAGTATAGCCGAGAAATCTGAAAGCCATTATCTGCAGTAATTAGTATTGACATGGGCGTGGCCTACCACAAGTTTGTAGTGTTTGTTTGCTGACACTGCAAAACCGGCTTTAGTAGGGGAGGCGCTGAAAGTATTCAGTTTGCTTTTGGGCCCTGTTTCATTTTGACTTCAGTACAGGAGAAATAACCTCCTCTACTTGAGTTCGCGGCAGCAATACCACTAGTGCTGATAGTTTTCAGGTTAGCGAATGCTCGAAATAATGACCGTGTTTATTCACTCTGAAAATGTTGAGTCATAAAACAAAAGTAATGCTATTCACAGCAAAATCAGATTGAAACACTAATGAATCTCGATAGTCAATCGGTTTTATTTGCCGGTGATTCTAGAATATACTCCGTTCACAATGAACTGATAATACGAACGAAACTTTTGATAATGCCTGTGCTTGCTTTGAGGCTAATCGTTTCAGCTTTAATTCTAAAAAAAAAAAAAAAAAAAAAAAAAAAAAAAAAAAAAAAAAAAAAAAAAAAAAAAAAAAAAAAAAAAAAAAAAAACTCAACATATATTATTTTCCTTAAAAAACGATGTTGTTGAAAATCAGAAATTGCCATAAGTAATACCACGACTGTTTTAATCTTATCGATAGTTCACGAACTGAGCAAAGCGACGTCCTAAGAGATGAAAACACGAGTTGTATTTAATAAGATAATTCAGCGAAATACACTATTAATAATTTATAATTTTATCATTGTAATACTTACATTAGTTCTCAAATGGTAGATGACGCATTCGACTCTGTTTATTTGCCGAATGTTTCTTTCTTCTTCTTCACTGCCTCCTAAATTATGATATGGCCGACCGTGTTTACATCCAATGTAAGAATATCGATAGCAACAATAGAAATAGAGAACAATTATTTTATTTCAGTTTTTTTTGAATTGAGGGAGTCTTTTAAACAAGTATTTCCGGTGAAATCTCGCTATGTAATTTTTGGGTGCATTACAATACCTTCTCTATACACTATGTACACAGTACATGTAGAGAAAGTAGAAATGAATAAATCGTGTATTTATTCGCGGGCCGGATGTAACATGCTGTCGTAGATAAAAGAATAATCGTTTGTGTAACAGCTAGAGAGTCATGTGAATGGGTCACATTAGATTTTTTATGTCTTTGAGTGTACATACTTCGACAGGTATCTGAAAATGGCTTCCACTCTCTTTACATTGCGAAACTGAACTATTTTGAAGGAAATGTCCTTATGGTAACTTGTTGCGGTATTATTTACCCATTCTGGATACTTTTTAATGCAGTATATAGAAATACAATGTCATTTCTAAAATACAATATCGTTTCTGGAAACGTACTCTGGGATTGGGGAAGGGTACCTCTAATCACGGTGTTCTTTGTGAGGTAGGATGCTGGAAAGATGCTAAATTAAGTGTAGTTAGATACTGGCTGCGAATAATTAAAGGTGAACACACAACTCCTAGAGCAATATGCTATCGGTATCACATGAATAATATAGAGCATCCAAAATGGTGGGCTAGGGGCTACAACGGGGATTATCGATATTTGGCAAAGGGTAACGAAAATTGATATAACGTCGTGAATAAAGTAAAAAGACGACTGTGCGATATAAACAGGCAGGAAGTAGAATATGAGTGTACAAAAAAATTGCCATGCAGTTACAAAACGAAATAAAAATTGGGTGGGGTAAAGAAACATATATTTTCAAATTGGGTATGATACAAAGATCGGGAATAGCGTGGCTCAGGTTGGGAGGGTGGAACGTGGTATGCGCATTTCACCATTATGCGTGTATTAGGAAGACTGGACGCATATTTTGGCAGATTGCGTGCAGATGGAGGATATTAGGGAAAAAATTACTGCCGGAAGTATTTTTAGTTTCAAACAGACGAAAGACAGCATTCTGGGAGTTGATTCTAAACAGGCAAAACTGGTCAAGCCTGGACACATACTTAATGGAAGTACGTGCACTAAGAGATAAAATATTTGTGTAAATATTGTATAGACTTATTTGGTGTAATCTATATGTGCGAATACGTGGTGTAGTTGCAAGTGTGTGTGTGTGTGTGTGATTTCCAATGTTATTAAGAGATATAAAATAGATTTTTCGACACATGTACATTCACTCGACCCATGCGACTGTGTGACGCAAATATTGTATTATTGTAAACTTAATAATAAAATACCACCACCACCATCGGCACCGCGGTTGATTGGTTAGACCGCTGGCCTCTCTTCTAGGCGTCCCGGGTTCGATCTCGAGCATGTGGGATTTGTAGTGCATAAAGCGGCGTATGAACGGGTTTTCTCCGGGTCCTCCGGTTTCCCTCGCTACTCATTCCACCAATTGCTGCATCATCACCTTTCCTATCATCAGTTTCACCCACATTTCATATCATCCACCTCCTCATGCTTACCCCTGGCTAAGTGCCGTACCCTCTTAACAGGTTTCTCATTTCGAGGTTTCGCTCCCCGACAAGATTCTGATCCCTAGACATTGGCTTGTAAGTCCTAGGAAAACAAAACAAAAATGTAAATGGCGTGTTATTTATGGACGCTCTTTAACTGCTGTAGTTCTCAGCGTCCCATTCTATATTGGGCAAGAAAGACCACTTAATTTTCCTCAGAGGCCTCTCTATCAGGCTTGAGGTTCTTTTACATGCCGTAAATTTACGACACGGCTTTACTTCCCTTCCGAAGGATTTTTACGCCCGAAAAAGTCCATCGTCCTCCCGCGACCTTGGATATATGAAGTTAGCATGGCAACCATTACACCACGAAGGACGACGAAGTTCTAGGAGGTTGTCAGTAAGCCGATTACGAAATAAATATAGAAAGTCATGTGACTGGAACACATAGATTGTTTAAAAAATTATTTTCTCTAAAAATTAGTAACGTGTCACCACGTGAATTTATGTTTACTTTCTCTACACGCACTATGTAGTACATAACGTATAGAGAAGGTATTGTATTGCACCCAAAAATTCGATACCAAGATTTCACCGGAAATACATGTTTTAGAGTCCCCTGTATAAAAAAGCATTTTCAGAAAAAGGTTCGTGTGTGTTCCTGTGTCTATGAACACAATAGCTCAAAAAGGAAAAGTCGTTAAAATACCAAACTTGGTATTTAAGCTTAGTATCTTCCAGGGATGCGATTTTAAGAAAAATCCCCCCATCCCAAACTACCCTTTACATGGAACTTTTTTCGAAAATTTTGATTTTCTCAAAAATTGCTATAACAATTTTGATTAAAATATCGTATATTAAAGATATTTACCTGACAAATAAAATGTATATCTTTAATTTTCTGGGAATAGCCTCTGAAGACTACTTTATTCTAAATGCCTTTTACGGAATTTTGCATAATTGCTGAACCGTAAGAAAAAATTTTTAGAGCACACTAAAACACATAATTTATGTAATATATATTTTTTTTTTCGTGGAGTTGGTCGTTTTTGAGATATTCCTATGTTTTTAATTTCAGCTTTGAAAAACTTATACTTTTCTCATACTAACATTTGTCAACTCGTGTCAATACAAACAAAGGAACTTCACTCACATAGCAACCACTTTAGCCTATGGTATTCCCTTATTTCGCTTCTACTTACAAGGAAGTAAGTAATAAGACTATTTCTGCTAATGTTTGTCTTGATTAGCATGAAGTAAATATAAACAAACTTTTTAATAATATTTGTTGCTGAGATGTAGAAAAAGTCATGTGAATGGAACACATCAGGTTTTTTTTTTGCCGTTATGATAAAAGCTGATTAACTAAACTATGTGTAAATCAACACTTTCAATCCGTGTTGTTAAATGGCATTTGTAAACCACAATGTATATTTCGCGGGTCTGTTAACCGACTTTCACTGCGAATGAATATTTACAACTGCACTCAGCAGAAACGCAGCAAAACCACGTCTACGAGCTACACTAACAGCTATATCAAATATTTACACGCTGCTTCTTGATGTGATCACACCTGCAGCAATTAAACTTTGATGTCAAACTTAAACCTACTTCTTTCCTCCATGTAAAGTGCATTACACACACTAACTTTCACTACCCTTTGGTGTGCTCTGCTGTTCAAAACTCAAGTGTCTGGAAAAATGTATTCTTACTTTACAATTAATTTTCACTACTGATCAACAAATATATGAGTAATACTTTACTTAAGACAAAATGAAATACGAGGGTGATCGCGCAATATTTGCATGGATTTTTACTTTCTCTACACGTACTATGTACAAAGTATAAAGAGAAGGCATTGCATTCCACCCAAAAATTCGATACCGACATTTCATCGAAAATACATATTTTGGGTCTCCCTGAATCCAGATAAAAAATTACAAAAAGGTCCTTGTGTGTGTCTGTGGACAGCATAGCCCAAAAACGAAAAGATCGTTGAATACCAAACCAAGGATGTGAGAAGCTTTTGAAGAAAATCATCCCACCCCCAACCACCCTTTACATGGAACTTTTTTCGAAAATTTTAATTTTCTTAAAAATGGCTCTTACGATTTTGATTAAAATGCCACATATTAAAGCCATTTTTATTACAAATAAATATATATATCTTGAGTTTCCTGGGAATAGCTTCTAAATAACTGTTTATTCTGGATGAATTTTGCTTAACAATGCATAGCTAGTAAACCGTAAGAGATAAACAAAATCTTACTATAAAAAGAATGTAGATTTTGTTAAAATACACAAGTTATGTCATATACATTTTCTCGTGGAGCTTATCGTTTTCGAGTTATATCTTGTTATTAGTTTCTATTGTGAAGTACTTATACTTTTCTCAGACGGGTGTCCGTTTTTCTTTTGTTCTATTCCTGGCCATGCAAAGAAGCGATTTGCAATGACAATCGCGTAACGACAGCTTTTAAAGCATTTGACTATCACGTTAACCTAGTGCATTCCTTTAGTTCTCTTCTCCTTATAAGGAACTAAGTAATAAAATTCTACTAATGTTTAGCTCGATGGTGTTGAAAGAAGAATTATCTTTTGTAAGAAGTTTGTTTTCAGAGTAGCTAGAGAAAGTCATGTGAAAGTAACATATAAGATTTTTTCCTTACGTTGGTAAAATTACAGGTCATTCCAGGTAATAATTGACTGTAGGCAGTTGTTTGAAGCAGTGGAAGTGCGCATTGCTTTGAAAATGGAGAAATTCGAGTATGGAGAAACCTTCGTAAAAGAAGGTTTAACACCTACAGAAATTCATTTGCGGATTGTAAATGTGTATAGTGACTCTTCACCTTTAGTTTCCACTGTGAAGAAATGGGCGGCCGATTTTAAACATGGCCGTGAAAGCGTCCTAGAAGATCCACGCAAAGGACATCCAAAAACTGTAACCAACCCGGAAATCATTGAAAACGTGCATGACATGATTTTGGAAGATCGGCTACAAAGGTGCGTGAAATTGCTATTGCTCTTGGAATTTCAAAGGAACGTATTGGTCACATCTTGCATCAGGAATTAAACATGAAAAAGCTTTGCGCAAGTTGGGTGCTGCGCATCCTCACTGTGGATAACAAACGCATTCGCACGACACTTTCTGAAAAGTGCTTGGCGCATTTTCAGAAGAACGTTACGTCACAATGGATGAAACATGGATTCCCCGCTACACACCCGAATCCAAGCAGCAGTCGAGGCCGTGGACAGAAGCTGGTTCTTCAGCTCCAAAGAAGGCGAGGATGGTGCCATCGGCGTGAAAGGTAATGACGTCAGTGTTTTGGGATGCCAAAGGAATTTTTTGATTGACTATCTCGAAAAAGGTAAAACCATTACTGGAGAATACTACTCTCAACTTGTAACCAAACTGAATGCAAGCATTCGTGAAAACGAACAACATCAGGACAATGCAATTGCCAACAAATGTGTTTTGGCAATGGGGAAATTGAGAGATCTGCACTATGAAGTGCTGGAACATCCGCCCAGGTGTTGGCTCTCTCGGACTTCCATTTGTTTCCAAAACTGTAGAAATACTTCGCTGGTAGGCGCTTTTCGTCCAATGAAGAAACAATTGCGGGCTTTGCAGCACTTCCCGAGGAACACTAAGAGAGCAGATAATGACTTTGGTACACCACTAGACAAAATGTATTGTGATATTAGAGGAGATTATGCTGAAAAACAAAACTACTTTGAAAGCACGAATTGTCGTTTTTCGCTATCGGGCCGAGAAATGTTCAGACCACCCTAGTATCTGATATGTTCCATTCGAATAACTTTCTCTGCATCCCTGTAACAAATTATTGCTAAAAAGCTTATTCTGCTATCAACCTCATGATAATCGAGATAAACACTAGCAGAATTACTTTTATTACTAGCCCCTTGTAAGTAGAAGTGAAATAAGAAAATGCACGGGCAATAGTCCAGTCCTTTATGGGAAAAAATTGAAATTTCACAATCTTTGCTTACCATGACTAAACAAATGAGAAACGAGAAAAAAGATATCTTCCCGTATGAAAAAAGTTTAAGTGACTTAAAATTGGAGTCAATAATCCGGAATATTTCGAAAACGGTTACCTCTACAAAAAATGCATATGACTTAAATTGTTGTTTCAATGAGATCTCCATTTTTTTTTTTGTGTGTAATAAGTTTTTGTATATGTATCTCTTACGGTTTTCATATACCCAAGGTCGCGGGTTCAAAACCTGCGAGGACGATGGATTTTATCGGATGTAAAATCCTTATCATGGCTTCCTTCGGAAGGGAAGTAAAGCCGTTGGTTCCGTGTCGTAGATGTACGGCACGTAAAAGAACCTCAAGCCTGATAGAGAGGCCTCTGAGCAAAATTAAGCGGTCTTTCACTTCCAGTATAGAATGGGATGCTGAGAATCACAGCAGTTAAAGAACGTCCATAAATAACACGCCATTTACATTTTTCTCTTACGGTTTGCCAGTTATACAAAACTCATCCAGAATGAAGAGGTCTTCAGAGGCTATTCCCAGAAAATTCAGGATATACATTGGGTATCTCAAAAAAATATCTTATACCTAAGGTATTTTAATCAAAATTAAATGTTTGAAAAATGTTCCAAGTAAAGCATAGTTAGGGGTGGGTGGACTTTCTTGAAAATTTTTGCGTCGCATCCTTGGAAGATACTAAACTTAAATAAACATGCAAACTTAAACACACATAGGCACACCATACGCGGGGCTTTTTCTAAAACTGTTTTTTTCTGAAACCGAGTGTAATTGAGTAGTTCACAAGCTCATTTCAGATCGCAAACTTGATTTTTACGTAATCCATGCGCAAAGAAATTAATTTTGTACGAACTTTACACTCGCCAAAATAAATCACGATATTAGTGCATATATTTCACTAATCAACAGACAAACAATTGAAATTAATCGTGCACGATATAATGTTATGTTCAACGTCAAGAAGTGACAAATATTCAATTGCAGCTCTAAGGATATCAAATTCTTCAAGTACATCACAGAACAACAATAATTTTGGTTTGTCATGGCCTGCTATAACCGTACCGTCAACGCGCCCAACAATGTGAAATAAATAACGAACTATAACCCTTGGTAAATAGCTCAGAATTTTCTGGGAATAGTCTCTGAAGACTACTTTATTCTGGATCAATTTTACGGTATTTTGTGTAACTGGCAAACCGTAAGAGATGGACAAAAACTTACCACACAAAAATGTGGAGCACATTAAAGCACACAATTTATGTTATACACATTTTTTTCGTGGAGTTGATGGTGTTTTTTTTTTTTTTTTTTTTTTTTTTTTATTTTTTTTTTTATTTTAGATATTCCTTGTTTTTTTATTTCAGCCTTAAACAACTTATACTTTTCTCATACAGGAATTTGTCAAGTCCTGTCCATACAAACAAAGGAACTTCAGTCACATAGCAACCAGCTGGCTTTCACTTTAACCTATGGTACTCCCTTATTTCGCTTTTACTTACAGGGAAGCAAGTAATAAGACTATTTCTGCTAATTTTTTCTCACTTAGCATAAAGTAAATAGAAGCATAAACTTTTTAACAAAAAGTTGTTGCAGAGATATAGAGAAAGTCATGTGAATGGATTACATAAGATTTTGAATTGAATTTAAATTTTTTTCACACGGAAAGTTGTAAACTCATAGAAACGGCTTTCATGCACATAGCAGCTTGCTTTTAGAAGATTTGAGTATCGCTTTAGCCTAGTGTATTTTATTATTTTCCTTCTACTTACAAGGAACCAAGTAATTAAGACAATTTCTGATAATGTTTGTCTCGATTATCATAAAGTAGATAGAAGAATATCCTTTTCAACAATAATTTGTTTCAGCAATGTAGAGAAAGCCATGTGACTGGAATATAACAGTTTTGTTTTTATGCTTACTCAAATACTATACATTTATAGAGGTTTAAAGGTTGCAGTGTTTTTTGAAAGACTATATTTTGGGCCCAACATGCGGCGTGTGGGTGTTTTGCGTTTCCGAGAAAAGCGCGCCCGTAAAATCGAACCCAGAACTTGGTCCGTGCGAGATAAGGGCAGAATGAACTTTCACCCTAGTTAGATAGGGAAGTTGGCCAACGGATAGGAAGCAAAATTAGTTTGCCATCTGGAGGCCACTAGCGTCGAGAGCGTAAAGATTTAATTAATTACATGCAGACTAGACAAATGTATCAACTTTATTGCAACATGATGAACCATCTGGCAAACGGATTTATGGGCAAATAGGGAGAAAAACTTGCACACCACGTTTTGGCAAGGGAACATCCCACACGTTAACATGATTTAGGCGCATTCGCTTCTGTATCAACCTCGCACACGTTTAGACAAATTCATACAGAAATGGATAAGAAAACTAATGTACCATTCACGTGACTGCATAAGGGAGTACCATAGCTTAAAGTGATAGTCAAAAGCTGGTTGCTATGTGCTTTGTTTGTATGGACAGCAGTTGACAAACTCCTGTATGAGAAGTTTTTTAAAGCTGAAACCGAAAACAAAGAATATCTCAAAAACGATCAGCTCCACGAAAAAAAATATTATGTAACATAAATGGTGTGTTTTAACATGCTCTACATGTTTTGTGTGGTAAGTTTCAGTCCATCTCTTACGCTTTAGCAGTTATGCAAAATTCCGTAAAATTCATCTAGAATAAAGTAGTCTTCAGAGGCTATTCCCAGAAAATTCAAGATATACATTGTATTTGTCAGGTAAAATATCTTTAATATACGATAATTTAATCAAAATCGTTAGAGCCATTTTAGAAAAATCAAAATAAAAAAGTTCAATGAAAGGGTAGTTTAGGTTTGAGGGATTTTTCTTAAAATCTTCGTGTCGCATCCCTGGAAGATACCAAGTTTGGTAGTTTACGACTTTTCGTTTTTGAGCTATCGTGTTCACGGACACACACACACACAAACGGATCTTTATCTGAAAATGTTTTTTTTTTTTTTTTTTTTTTTTGGATAAAGGGGACCCTAAAACATATATTTCAGGTGAAATCTCGGTATCCAATTTTTGGGTGCAATACAATACCTTCTCTATACAATATGTACATAGCACGTGTTGAGAAAGGGTACACACTAGGCTGAAGCAATAGTCAAATCTTTTAGAAGCTGGTTGCTATGTGATTAAAATCGGTTTCTCTACATGACCTGGAGTTTACAAATTCTAGTATAAGAAAAGCTTAAGCATCAACAACAGAAACGAGTAACAAGGAATGTCTCGGAAATGGTTAAGACCACAAAAAAATGTGTATGACATAAATTATGTGTTTTAACGAGATCTATATTTTTCTATGTTTAGTTTTATCTCTCTTATGCAAAAGGAAGAGAGCTGGAGATGCTATTCCCACAAAATATAGTTTTATTTGTGTGTAAATATCTTTAACATAGGTATTTTAATCAAAATCGTTAGAACTATTTTTGAGAAAAAACAAATTCAAGACTGCCTCCGCGGTCAGCGAACTGACTTCTCTTCCGGAGGTTTCGGGTTCGATTCCCAGCTGGGGCGGGGAATTTGTCTTTAATCAAAATCATTCCTTAAACCCCACAGAGTGTGTAAGTATGTATGTGAGAGTGAGCATCCGTGTGTTTGAAGAAGAGAAAATTATTAAAACTCCAGCGTTAAAGGAACCTGCAGTTGTTTCTAAAGCAAATCCCCCGATATTACCTCAGATAATAAACGGGCTTATATAATTGAAAGGATAAAAATATGTGATGTGTTAAACTCAGCAAACTTCTTACTAAGATTATCACCATGCTAATCGAGATAATCATTAGCAGAACGTTCTTATTACTTGCTTCCTTATAAGTAGAAAATAACTAAGAAAATACACTAGGCTAAACCAATAGTCAAATGTTTTAAGCTGTTGTTATGCGATTGTCATTGCAACTCGCTTCTTTGCTTGACCAGGAGTAGAACAAAAGAAAAACAGAAACATACTGTCTGAGAAAAGAAGTACTTTACAACTGAAACCAATAACAAGGAATATCTCGGAAACGGTTATCTCCACTTCAAAAACGTAAAGGACAAAAAGTATGTGATTTGAGGAGATGTACATATTTTGTGCAGTGAGTTTTTGTCTATCTCTTACGGTTTAGTAGTTAAACAAAATTTGGCAAAAATCACCTAGAGTAAAGAGGTCTTCAGAGGCTATTACCATAAAATTTAAAATATACATTTAGTTTGTCATAAAAATAACGAGGGTTGGGGCAAAAGTCATGGCAACTAGTTTTTGTTTTCGTGTACTTATGTGAACGGATCACAAACGTATATGTGTTGTGTGGAAGGTCTGCAGGCATAGTGTATACACAGAACAACAGAAGGCTCTGTGATACCTGGTAGTAGCGCAGCGAGGGCTGTGAAATCAGTCAGTTGGCGAGTGTCAGATGGAAGTAACCCGTGTTGAGCAGCGCGCTTACATTAAAATAGCCGTTCTCCGAGGGAGAAATGCGATGGAATGTAACAGTGAATTAGCGGAAGCCCTCGGGAATAATGCCCTACCATATCGTACAGTAGCACGGTGGGTAGGAAAGTTTCAGCAAGGACGTGTGTCAACCAGTGATGAGCAACGCTCCGGACGACCTGTCAGTGTGCGGACCGACGTGGCACGTTCCGTCATTGAGCAGCTCCTGGATGAAGACAGACGGTGGACGCTACTGGAGTTAGAGAGGGCAAGTGTCATCGAGAAACGCGCCATCCACAGGATATTGAGTAATGAGCTGCAATTACGCAAAATCGCAACGCACTGACGGAAGTTCAAAGGTGGGTGCGCTATGCGATATGCTCCGACCACCTTACACGATGGCAACAGGACGGCGATCAATTCTTGTATCGAATAATCGCCATCGAGTCCGTCAGAATCCTTCCCCAGTCAAATCGATGGTGATCGTCGCGTATGACGTCAGGGTTTGCCACGTTATTCCACATGGCAGAACAGTGACCGCACAATACTACAGGGACTTCCTGGTGCGACAGGTACGACGTGGCGTTCAGGAGAAACGTCCGGATCTTGTGGACAGTGCAATAATCCTGCACGACAATGCAAAACCACATAAAGCAGAGAGTGTAGGGCAGCTACTGCGACGTTGGGGAAGGGAAGAATGGGAGCACCCACCGTACTCTCCAGACATTTCGCCCTGTGACTTTGATGTCATTCGAAAGATTAAGGAACAACTACATGGTAGGCCGTTTCCAACAGGAGAGGACATTGCTAATGCTGTGCGCGAACAGATGACTCGATTCACACATGGTGCGGCAAATGCTGCGGTAGTTGGCATTCAGCGTGTGGTGACAGTAGCAGGGATCTTTGAGGAATCTTTAGGCCCAGGTTTGTCAGGTCAACTGTATGTGTACTGTGTTGCCATTCTTTTGCATCGTGAAGGCCACATTGCCCTGTATACTACCGTAATAAATTGGTGTGTTACGATATTCAGTGCTATTCATTGTCCACACATGTAGTTACACCTTGTTCTCTCGTCTGTATATGCCACATTTTCCAGCCGGACTGGTATCTTCAAGAAAATAAATAGTTGCCATGACTTTTACCCCAACCCTCGTATGTTAAACATAAGCTATTTTAATCAAAATCTTTAGAACTATTTTTGAGTAAATCAAAAGTTTCGAAAAATGTTGCTAGTAAAGGTTAGTTGGGGTTGGGGGGATTTTGTTGAAAATCTTTATATTGCTTCCTTGGAAGATACTAAACTTAAACACCAAGTTTGGTATTTAATGGTCTTTTCGTTTTTGAGCTATGCTGTCCACAGACACACACACACACGAACATTTTTGGAAAAATGTTTTTTTTGATTCAAGGTGACCCAAAACTTGTATTTCCGGTGAAATCTCGGTATCGAAATAAAGTATGTAAGTAGTACGTGTAGAGAAGGCGGGTTTGAGTGCAGGAAGCCACAAGGCTGATCACGACGGTTAGCAAGCGAAGGTAATTATGCAGTGTCACAGAGCCGCACGTTAATTACAACCTGTCGCTTTGGCTAATCCTTCCGTAACCGCTGATTAGGTGAAGCTTTCAAACTGATCAATACCTGCCGCACGTACCTGCCCTATATTTAACTCCTTCTTTTATTAATTACCTATACACTCATTTGTTTTAACTCCACTCATATCCATCTGGGAATTCATCCCATAAACTGTTCCCTCACAATTTTGGTTGCTAAGAATAAACTAGTAACAACAAAGGTCTGTTATCTACTTTATTTTACTTAAGCCTCCTCCAAATGTCGTAACAGATAACTAATATTTGAATAGGTAGAGTTAGACTGAAAAATGCAATGCCATACCCGGGAATTGAACCACGGAGCTCCCGGTCTCTTGCTCTACGACTGAGGTACCATGGCAACATGCCGGCATAGCATTGAACTTCTCAACTGACTCGCATGACTCCGGTCCTACACACGGCTTGTGTGAAAAAATAATTTAATGGGATATTATGCAGAAGTTGGGACGAAAAATCGAATGAAACCAGGTTTGATTGATTGACTTTTTATTTGTGATAACGATTTCAAAGGTTTTATGTGTCGGAAAAACTGTTTTTTTTTAGATAAATTCGGACTTTTGAACTCACCTTAACATGGGGATTTTTTGGTAGAGTAATTATTTGAAGAGTAAATAATTTTTTTGAAGTAGTCAGTTTTTTCATAAAAAAATATTATACTAATCACTTCAAAATTTCAAAACTATAGATAATTTTACAAAATGGTTACCATGTTAAAATGTTTATCATTTATATAAACATAATGTCTGAAAGTATGATGTTTCTATGTCTAACAGTTTCTGAGGAAATGTTTCTTATGGACCAAAAAGTGTAGTTTTGAGATATCGAGCTTCAAAGTTAGAACTAACATTTACAATACATTCCAGCACCATAGGAGGGCTGTGAAGAATATTTTATAATATTTGAATATTTACTATTTCATTAGGACTATTTTTATCAGCATCTTTCAATAGTTGTGCAGTTTCTTTTTAGAACTATTTCACTTCACACCACCTCTATTACTTTTACCTATATCAGTGTTAACTTCAACACCCACGTGTGAATCTGTAATATCAACATTATTTGCTGTGATATCTTTTGGTTGTCTAACATTGTAAACAAACTGAAACAACAGCCAAACGCAACAACAGAATATCTATTATCACGTCAACAACAAATTAAGATGTTTACACAAAACAAAACAAGCGCAACTTGAAATATACCAATTCCGTTCATAGCAAAAATAAATGTCAATACCACCAGTCTCTTGGTAAATACTCTATAAAAACCCTTTGAATAATTATATCAAGATAAAAATTTAAGCATTTTACTCAGAAAATCCTCTAGTCTTTTACATTCAAAAAACAAAAAAATGAATATTTACTTATATTTCCTTACCGGGTACCTTAATCTTAATAGTTGACCATGCTATGAATCCTGGGACTTAAAGTACTTGCCATTGTAAGTCGCCATTGGGGTTGTCATCTCAAAATAATTTGAGATCACCTTGAGGTTTACCGGGAAACATGTGAGTCAGTTGAGAAATTCAATGCTCTACTGGCATGTTGCCATGGTAGCTCAGTGGTAGACCAACCGGCTAGAGACCGGAAGATCCGTGGTACAAATCCCGGCTAAGACATTGAATTTTTCAATCTGATGACAAAACAAAAATAATACTTATTTATTATACTAGTGGAGACTTTATCCACGAGTACAAAAATTTAAAACACGACCCGAAGGGGAATGGATAATAGAGGTTTGGCCATTTGTATTCATTACTTTATCCTACAGATAGGATAAATTAATATATGACAAATATTCAGTTAATGATTTTACAACAGATAGTAATAAATTAAATAAGAGCCCGTCTGGGTGGTGTGGTGGTAGCGTGTGTGCCTCATATTCAACAGGTCGTGAGTTCAAATCTCGCTTAGGGTGAGTTAACCGGATAAGGTTTTTTTCGGGGTTTTCCTTATCCTGAGAAGTCGTATGTCTTTAAGCTTCATGGACCCCGAGATCATTTGATCATCATTTCACCAATTATTTCACTCATCGTCCGATATGACCAACCAGGTTAAAGGACATTAAGCTTAAAAAAAAACTAAATAAGGAATAAGGCACTGAATTGCGACGTTCTTATAGTTATAAAATATGGTAGGCTATGTATGAATATTAATTTTGTTTTTATTGCTGCTTGTATGAAATTGATTCAGTTTACGATGGACGTTGAATGTATCGGTTCCAAATGAAGCAGTTGAGGCTTTATTACCGTCGACTTCACTGAAATTATACCAAAAAGAGTTTCAGCGATTTAAGGATTAGTAGATACGAAGAAATGTTCAGGGCATTAATGAAGACGTGATTCTTGCTTTTTTTAATTTTCTTTGAAACAGTTGCAAGTCGTTTTCTCTGTGGAGCAAATATTCTATGTTAAAATCAACGTTAAAAATGTTGGAGGACCTAGATATATCAAGATTTTCCAAAGTGTTGACTTTTCTTAATGTAATGTAATGTAGTTAAAGAAAACTCTTATGTGTTACACTCACATGACTTTCTCTAGCTATTCTACAAACACACTTCTTACGAGAGATAATTCTTTCAACACAATGCTAATCGAGATAAATATTAGCAGAATGTTATTACTTAGTTCCTTATAAGTAGAATATAACTAAGGGGATGCACTTGGCTAAAGTGATAATCAAATGTTTTAAAACCTGTTGTTATGCGATTGTTATTGCAAATCGTTTCTTTGCATGGCCAGGAATAGAACAAAAGAAAAGCGGACGCTTCCGTCTGAGAAAAGTGTGAGTATTTCACAATTGGAACTAAAAACAAGGAATACCTCGAAAACGGTAAGCTGCGTGAAAAAATGTTTAAGATATAACATGTGTATTTTAACAAGATTCAGGCTTTTTGTATATCTCTTACGGTTTACTAGTTATTCCAAATTAAGCAAAATTCATTCAGTATAAACAGGTCTTCAGAAGCTATTCCCAGAAAATTCAAGTTTTACATTTTATTTGTGATAGAAATGGCTTTAATATGTGGTATTTTAATCAAAATCGTTAGCCATTTTTAAGAAAAACAAAATTTTTAAAAATTTTTCCATGTAAAGGGTAGTTAGGGGTGGAGGGATTTTCTTGAAAATCTTCGTGTCGCATCCTTGGAAGATACCAAACTTAAATACTAGGTTAGGTGTTTAACAGTCTTTTCGTTTTTGAGCTATGCTATCCACACACACACACACACACACACACACACACACACACACACACACGGGCCTGTTTCTGAAAATGTTTTTTTTTGGATTAAGGGGTTCCTAAAACGTGTATTTCTGGTGAAATCTCGACATCGAATGTTTGGGTGGAATACAATACTTCTCTATCCTTATGTATATTGTACATATTTGGTAGAGAAAATAATAAAATGGTGCTGTTTATAGGTTATAGAAAATGTTTAGTTATCAACCATTTATTTATTTAATGTTTCCCAACGAGTGAATTTTGTTTGCTTTATCCCACCCGTTGCGCTAATAACTGTCACTTTGGTTTAAAGTCCAAGTTTTCTTGTCGTTTCTGCATAGCAACGGTGTCTATTACACGTATCTGTGGGATAAAGGTTGTTTCAGACAATTGATGCCAAAAGCAGGTGTTTTACCAGATAGTGTCACTCAGGACCGGCTCTACAGTCTGCCGATAACTTGCCCAATTTCTAGGCGATTGGCGTTCTGCAAGCCCTGGATAGCACTATTCGGAAGATATCTTTGCCGATAAGTATTCGGCTAATTGGAGTAGCCGATACGTCCGTTATCCTACAAATACGTTTTTAAATTCACGTCACTCTCCAAAGTGTTCTCCGACTTGCTAGCGCCTTAACTTCCTTCCAACTTTTCCCGAATATGATTCTTTTTTATTGATTTAGGGGGACCCAAAACACGTATTTCCGGTGAAATCTCGGCAACGAATTTTTGGGTGGAATAAAATACCTTCTCTATACACTATGTACATAGTACGTGTAGAGTAAGTAAAATGACAATGGACTATGAGATCATTTGGCAATATTTCACTGAAATCATTCATCGGCCGATATGACCAACCAGGTTAAAGGACGATAATCTACCACATAAAGTAACTTTTTGTCTATCTCTTACCGGCTATGCTTCAGAACACGGGCTATATATATCTTATGGGATATTCGTGTCCATACAAACAAAGGAACTTTAGTCACCTAGCAACCAGCTTTTGACTATCACTTTAACCTATGGTACTCCCTTATTTCGCTTCTACTTACAAGGAAGCAAGTAATAAGACTATTTCTGCTGATTTTTTCTCGATTAGCTTGAAATAAATAGAAGAATAAGCTTACTAACAATAATTTGTTATACAGAAGTAGGGAAATTGATGTGAATGGAACACACCAGAAATTTTAATTCTGGCTTTCTCATCTTCTTCTGCTCCTGCTCTTCTTGTCACTACACTTCCCAAATATATAAATGTGTCGAGCTCCAGCCCCGACTAGCTTTTCATCAATCTTGGAGTTGATTCTCATGTCCTTAGCCACGTTTATATTTAGTACTTGTAACTTGCTCCTCCTGTCACTAAATCTTGAAGCCAGTAAACAAACATTGTCTAGTCTCTCCCCATGTATTCATCTCTCCCTTCCACCCAGCAATTTCCTCAGCACAGCACCACTAGCAATAGCAACCATACAAAATTGTATTTATGGACAACAGCGAAGAAATAGTGATAAAGAGGAGCAAGTCTAGGGCCTCTAGAGAGGTAAAATTATTTCTAAATACGTACTGGACAAAGAAAACATTTAACGGGCAGCATGTACTACTCCAATGCTATTTTGAAGTTTCTCTTATTGGTCTTTATTCCTTTGCCGATCCAGATTTCATAGTTAGGATTGCTCTTGTAGTTGTTTTCGCCTCTGTAATTCATTATGCCAACACTGATAAAGATAATGCCACGAGATGACTGTTGGTTACGGAGACAAGACAAGTGAACGACAGTTTCGAAATTTCGTCGAGGTTAAAAATGTAAATGGCGTGTTATTTATGGACGCTCCTTAACTACTGTGGTTCTCAGCGTCCCATTCTAAATTGGGCGTGAAAGACCGCTTAATTTTGCTCAGAGGCCTCTGTATCAGGCTTGAGGTTCTTTTACGTGCCGTAAATCTACGACACGGGACCAACGGCTTTACTTCCCTTCCGAAGGAAGCCATGCCAAGGATTTTTACACCCGAAAAAAATACATCGTCTTCCGCCGAGTTTGAATGCCGACTTTTGGTGTATGAAGTTAGCATGGTAACCATTACACCATGGAGGGCGACTACACTCTAAGAGCAGATGTATGGTTACCCCAAAGGAAAACACCATAGTTAACGTCACTATGAATGAGACCATAATAAGCTATAATTAATGATTCAGTAGTGACATTTTTACTTTCTCTACACGCAATATGTGCATAGTGTATAGAGAAGGTATTGCACAAATTCAATACCGAGATTTCACCGGAAATATATGTTTTAGGGTCCCTTATATCAAAAAAAAAAAAAAAAAAAAGCATTTTCACAAAACCTCCGTGTGTCTGTGAACACGATAACTCAAAGACGAAAGGTCGGTAAAATACGAAACTTGCTATTTAAGTTTAGTATCTTCCAGGGATGCGACATGAAGATTTTGAGAAAAATCCCCCACCCTAAACCACCCTTTACATGGAACTTTTTTCGAAAATTTTGATTTTCTTAAAATTGGCTCTTAACGATTTCCATTAAAATATCGTATATTAAAGATATTTACCTGACAAATAAAATGTATATCTTGAATTTTCTGGGAATAGCCTCATAAGACTACTTTATTCTGGATCAATTTTACGGAATTTTGCATAACTGCTAAACCATAAGAGATGGACAAAAACTTACGACATAAAAATGTGAATCACTTTAAAACACACAATTTATGTTATATACATTTTTTACAAGGAGTTATCGTTTTTAAGATATTTCTTGTTTTTAGTTTCAGCTTTAAAAATCATACAGGAATTTGTCAACTCCTATCCATACAAACAAAGGAACTTCAGTCACATAGCAACCAGCTTTTGGCTTTCACTTTAACCTATGGTACTCCCTTATTTCGCTTCTACTTACAAGGAAACAAGTAATAAGACTATTTCGGCCAATTTTTTCTCAATTAGCATGAAGTGAATAGAGGCATAAGCTTTTTAACAACAATTTGTTGCAGAAATGTAGAGAAAGTCATGTGAATGCAACACATCAGATTTTTTTTTTAGTTCTCTTAAAAATAATAATACCTTGCTAACTTTCTTAGCAACATATTCAGTATGAGTTAGCCATCACAGATTAGATTCTAATACTACGCACTAACTTTGACTCTGTGCCGCTATCCGTAGTGATCATAAAGCAGATTTTGCAATGAATGACGTGAGAAAACCTACCTAGATACGGTTTGTCCTCCACCAATAATCGCACATGTGTTCCCCCTGGGATCGAACACGGTCCCTTGTTTAGAGGCGAGCGGGCTAACCACTCGATTGCCCGCGTTTTATAATGAACCTCTAAATTTGAAACTTTAACTGCGATGTATATCGATACTTTTAATCGATACACGAAGTCGAGAGGACGCGAAGATCTGGTATCGAGGGTTAATTCAGGGAATTGTTGCAGGTGGGAGCTAATTGGTGAGACAGGGGTACTTGGGTTTACATCAGAGTCGCCCCCGCTTGTCAAATAAAATTATTAAACAGTCAGCATGGTACGTCAGAGCTGGAGTGAGCACGAAGTGGGCGTCGCCACAATCTCGGCCGCTTATTGGATAAGTGCCCCCCCCCCCACCACTTCAACTTCGCTCTCATTATACATCACGTAATTCCTTGGCTGGGAAATTTAATTTGCTGTGTTCCTTAATGGGGCATTTAACCAACCTCACTAAGACTTAATAATACTTCAATAATTTAGCTCGAAACTGACGTCCTACCTTCAACTTCTGAATCCACGTACTTCCATTGAGTACAAACACTGCTGTGTGTTTAGTAACACACTAAATGGGAACATTTCCTAAATTATATATTTACTTACTCTACACGTACTATGTACATGGTGTATAGAGAAGGTATTGCACTCCACCCAAAAATTCGAAACGGAGATTTCACCGGAAATATATGTTTTAGTCTCCTGTACCGTAAAAAAAGCGTAGTGTGTGTACGTGTTTCTGTGAACACTATAATTCAAAATCGATAAGTCGGTAAAATACCAAACTTGGTATTTAAGTTTCGTATTTTTCAGGGACGCGAGACGAAGGTTTCGAGAAAAATCCCCCAACCCCAACTACCTTTTACATGGAACTTTTTTTAATTTTTTTTGGTATTCTCTAAAACGGCTGTAGCGATTTTGATTAAAATATCGTATATTAAAGATATTTACCTGACAAATAAAAAACAATATATATATATATATATATATATATATATATAGTATTTCATTTTGTGGGAATAGGCTCTGAAGACTACTTTATTCTGGATGAATTTAACGGAATTCTGCATAACTGCTAAACCGCAAGAAATGGACAAAAACTTACAAAACCAAAACTGTAGAGCACGTTAAAACACAGACTTTAGGTTATTTTCATTTTACTTTCTCTACACGTACTATGTACATACTCTATAGAGAAGATACTTCACCCAAAAATTCGATACCAGATTTCATCGGAAATATACGTTTTAGGGACCCCTTTATCCAAAAAAAAGCATTTTCAGAAAAGTCGGTAAAATACCAAACCTGGTAATTAAGTTTCGCATCTTCCAGAGATGCGCCACGAAGATTTTGAGAAAAATCCCTCAACCCCCAACTACCCTTTACATGGAATTTTGATATTCTCAAAAATGGCTCTAACGATTTTGATTAGAATATCGAATATTAAAGATATTTACCTGACAAATAAAATGTATGTCCTTATTTTTCTGACAACAGCCTCTGATGATTACTTTATTCTGGATCAATTTTACGGAATTTTGCATAACTGCTAAACCGTAAGAGATGGACAAAAACTTACAACACAAAAAATGTAGAGCACGTTAAAACACATAATTTATGTCATATACAGTTTTTTCGTGGAGCTGATCGTTTTTGAGATATTCCTTGTTTTTGGTTTCAGTTGTGAAACACTTATCAATTCCTGTCCATACAAAGGAACTTCACTCACATAGCAACCAGCTTTTGACTATCACTTTAACCTATGGTACTCGCTTATTTCTCACTCTATCGTTTATGAGTATCACAAGTGAATGGTGTTTACATTACGTCATCTGTTTGGCTGCGTTACTTCTTCACTGTGCAAGGCCCGCTGTATTAGTTGCTGACGGTGAAGCGGCTGTACGCTATGCACCCAGTCCTGAACTTCTGAGGACTACAGAGGGAAGTAACAGTTGCCAACAGCTGTCTTCTTAATATTAATTCTCTAGTAAGCACCAACTCCTCGCAAACCTCGATACCCATAACCGGTAGCGACGGAGTTATATAATTAATGGGGCTATCTTGACTCAAAGCTTATGACAAATGACGTTAGATCGGGAAGCAGAGTTTGTGGTGAATAATGTCAAGTAATTAGCTATTTCCCTGGAGCACAAAGCGACATTTTCACTGAGGGAAGCTACCCAGACTCTCGGAAATGACCCATGAGCTCTGCACTTTCAAAGTTAGCAGCAAAGGTAAGGGAATTCCCCGCTCGGCCAGCTTGTATTATTCAAATGCTTCTGGTGAAGCACTACATGCTAGCCTACCTGCCTCAGCAAACTGAATCACTTTGGATATCGAGCGCAAAAACACAATACTGTATAAGATTGCTGAGAAATTACCGTGTGATTGACATCCCTGCTGTCACGAGGCTGTCTCGGTACGTTGTTGATATATTTGCTCGCAGTCCGTCTACAGCGGCACCTGTTCCACTGCTTCCTCTAACATTTCTTCTCTTTCCATGTAATTTCTATACTTCTCTGTGTTGAACTACGTTTCCTTATTATTTTCTCTACACGTACTAGAAGTTTTTGTAATGCACGCAAAAATTCGTTACCGAGATTTCACCGGAAATACATGTTAAAGGACACCCCGAATACAAAATAATAATAATAATAATAATAATAATAGAAACATACCCATGTGTGTGTGTCTGTGTGTGAGTGTGTCTGGGCAGCATAACTCAAAAACGAAAAGTCCGTTAAATATCAAATTTGGTATTTAAGTTTGGTATCTTGCAATGATGCGACACAAAGATTTTCAATAAAATCCCCCGCTCCCAACTACCCTATATATGGAACTTTTTTCAAAAATTTTGATTTTCTCAAAAATGGCTCTAACGATTTTGATTAAATTATCATACATTAAAAATATTTATCTGACAAATAAAATGTATATCTTGAATTTTCTGGCAACAGCCTCTGAAGACTACTTTAATCTGGATGCATTTTAAGGAGTTCTGCATAACTGCTAAAGCGTAAGCAATGGACAAAAACTTACCACACAAAAAATGTAGAGCACATTAAAACACACAATTTATGTTATATACAGTTTTTTTTTTTTTTTTTTGGTGGAGTTCATTTTTTAGATATTCCCTGTTACTGGTTTCAGCTTTGAAAAACTTATACTTCTCTCATACGGGAATTTGTCAACTCCTGTCAATAGAAACAAAGGAATTTCAGTCACATAGCAACCAGCTTTTGACTATCACTTTAACCTATGGTACTCCCTTATTCCGCTTCTGCTTACAAGGAAGCAAGTAATAAGACTATTTCTGCAATTTTTTTCTCGATTACCTTGAAGGAAATAGATGCATAATCGTTGTAATATTTTTTTGCAGATATGTAGAGAAACTCATATGAATGAATCACATCCGATTTTTTACAAACAAAATCTTGAATTAACTGCTGCAAATAATTCACTCGACGTTTCGGCACCATCCATGTGCGCTAACAGTCCAGTCACTAACGACTCGATACAAGTCGCAACACAACACTGAGTTGCGTATGCGTATGTGTGCGAGATCTGGTAGACCGGTTGCTATTTTAGTTGATGTTGATGTTTAGATGATCACTCTTAAGGTTGCGAGAGAGGAATACGTAGTTCAGCTTGCCCGCAAGCAATGCCTTGGCGTTCGGTTGGTAAGTAGTCCCCTAGTGATCTCACAAGGGCGCTCTCATGTTGGCTCAATCTGGCGTAGAAATTTTGAGCCCGGCGCCTAATAACATCCTCCACATATGCCTAATAATATCCTCCGAAGCTTCATGTAGTAGCCTCTACATACAGAATAGATGGACCGAAATCTTCTATTCTATATTCGCTGTAACAAGTGAAGCCAGGTATCTGCTGCCATGTCCCATAGGTCATCAGAGAGACACAACACTGGCTTGAAATTCATCCTCCTTTTATGGCTAGAACATGGTCACGGAACTTTCTGGAAGCTTCTCAAAGATACTGGACGCTTCTAGACGAACCTCGAGGGTACCAGACGAGTCATGTGTCCTGTTTCCGTCGCGCCGCACTTCCTTGTTTACCACATTCCAGCTCCACCGCTGCATATCAAAGCACTATCTCATTACGCAAGAAGTATTGGATAACAAGGATAAACGACCGATAAGTACAGTGTATTGTAATGCTGTGCTGTCCATCAAATCGTGATCTTGGATTGTTTAGACCTAGACAATCCACTACAGCGCACAATAGATTAATTGTTTTATTTTGTGTGTGTGGACGTTATGTTACAGTGAGTCTAAAAACCAGTTTATTGGAACAAAGTAATGTTAACCTATTTTAAAGGCATGAACATTGAACAGAACCTTACCACGTGACAATAAATACCTTGATAGCAATGACGATTACGTTGAGAAATAGAGTAAGGTACTGTAACTAGGTAAATAAAGTTTTGTATTGATATGTTTCGCTATTGTTTAGTTATACCAAATCATTCGTTACTTTCTGGACGCCTCTTATATTTTTTACTTTTTCTGTTTCGGTCCAAACCTACGGTAGCCAGAACAAGTACTACTCCTTCCTTGTTGCGGGGAAGTGTCCAAGCGTGTGAACTGAGGATCTTTAAGTAAGAGCATCAATCAGATTTAGATGAAGTTATGCCAGCACCATCTCGTGATGAGATCTCGATTCAGTTCGGTGCTCCTGTATATATCCGAGTGAAACATCCGAGTACTGCATTCAGAACATTCTCTAACGAGATCCGGTGCACTTGCACTCATCCTAGTGAAACACTTTCTAACGAGATCCGGTGCAGTTGCACTCATCCTATCCGGTGCACTTGCACTCATCCTAGTGAAATACTCTCTAACGAGATCCGGTGCAGTTGCACTCATCCTAGTGAAACATTCTCTAACGAGATCCGGTGCAGTTGCACTCATCCTAGTGAAACATTCTCTAACGAGATCCGATGCACCCATCCTATCCGGTGCAGTTGCACTCATCCTAGTGAAACACTCTCTAACGAGATCCGATGCACTTGCACTCATCCTAGTGAAACATTCTCTAATGAGATCCGGTGCACTTGCACTCATCCTAGTGAAACATTCTCTAACGAGATCCGGTGCAGTTGCAGTCATCCTAGTGAAACACTCTCTAACGAGATCCGGTGCAGTTACACTTATCCTAGTGAAATACTCTCTAACGAGATCCGGTTCACTTGCACTCATCCTAGTGAAATACTCTCTAACGAGATCCGGTGCAGTTGCACTCATCCTAGTGAAATACTCTCTAACGAGATCCGGTTCACTTGCACTCATCCTAGTGAAATACTCTCTAACGAGATCCGGTGCAGTTGCACTCATCCTAGTGAAACACTCTCTAACGAGATCCGGTGCAGTTGCACTCATCCTAGGGAAACATTCTCAAACGAGATCCGGTGCATTTGCACTCATCCTAGTGAAACATTCTCTAACGAGATCCGGTGCATTTGCACTCATCCTAGTGAAACATTCTCTAACGAGATCCGGTGCATTTGCACTCATCCTAGGGAAACATTCTCAAACGAGATCCGGTGCAGTTGCACTCATCCTAGTGAAACATTCTCTAACGAGATCCGGTGCATTTGCACTCATCCTAGTGAAACATTCTCAAACAGATCCGGTGCAGTTGCACTCATCCTAGTGAAACATTCTCTAACGAGATCCGGTGCATTTGCACTCATCCTAGTGAAACATTCTCAAACGAGATCCGGTGCACTTGCACTCATCCTAGGAAAACATTCTCTAACGAGATCCGGTGCACTTGCACTCATCCTAGGGAAACATTCTCTAACGAGATCCGGTGCACTTGCACTCATCCTAGGGAAACATTCTCTAACGAGATCCGGTGCACTTGCACTCACCCTAGTGAAACATTCTCTAACGAGATCCGGTGCACTTGCACTCATCCTAGGGAAACATTCTCTAACGAGATCCGGTGCACTTGCACTCACCCTAGTGAAACATTCTCTAACGAGATCCGGTGCACTTGCACTCATCCTAGGGAAACATTCTCTAACGAGATCCGGTGCACTTGCACTCACCCTAGTGAAACATTCTCAAAGGAGATCCGGTGCACTTGTACTCATCCGAGTGAAGCATGCGAATACAACATTCAGTAATCGAATTATCTCGAGAAGGTCCAAGAATCGCATCCACTGCCATTTTGCATTCGAATACTCCAATCACTAATGCTGTGTGACATTCCCCGTTGTAAACAAACAACGCACTTTACGTTGTTGGCGTGAACGGTGGCTAATGAACCGCACAAATTCAAAACCCGAAACGCTACATAAAATATTAAAAGCGCTTGCAAGGGTGTATGACAATCGACGAAATAGTATCCGAAAACCTCGTCAAATGGGAAATCCTGTTTTCTGTAGTTAAAATACAACAAATGGAAACCCAATATATCACATGTTTAATCGAGTTGATAAAACTCAAAGTGAGTATATACGAGGGCCTTTTTTTTTTCAAACTTCCGATATGCTATAAATAAAAGAAAAGTTCATAGAAAACAATTATTTTATTATTAACAGTTTTGTACTCTTATGATTACTTTTCAATATAATCACTGAAAATACTGAGACATTTATTGTACCTGAGTTCAAGCCTTGCAATACCCGCTTCAAAAAATGTTGTCGCCAATGATTTCAAATGAGCATTGACGTTGTTTTGAAGATCTTCGTACTTTACGACGTTTGCGGAGAGCCATTCAAAACAAACGAAAAGGAATGCTGACTTCAGGGATTGCGTTGATCCATGACAACGCTCATCCACGCACCCATCAGCTCCTTGAACAATTACAATGGGACATTTTCGATCGTCCGCAGTACAGCACTGACCCAGCGACTTTCACCTTTTCCCTGAACTGAAGAGTGGCTAGGAGGGCAGCACTTTCAAACCAACGAAGATCTTCAAAACAACGTCCATGCTCATTTGAAATCATTGGCAGCAACATTTTTTGAAGCGGGTATTGCAAAGCTTGTGCACAGGTACGATAAATGTCTCAATCTTTTCGGTGATTATGTTGAAAAGTAACCATAAGTGTACAAAACTTTTAGTCAAAAAATAATTGCTTTCTATGAACTTGTATTTTATTTAAAGCCTATCGGAAGTTGAGAATAAAACGCCCTCGAAGATATGCGCAGCTTAGTTGTTTAGGTGCCGGCCTTCTGATCTGAAGGTTCGGGTTCAACCCCCGCTCAGACCGGCGGTTTTTAACTGTGCTTAAACAGAGTTCACACTGAAATGTTGATATCTATTATCCTTACTTTCCTTGAATTTTTACTTATACCATCTGTACGAGGTTTTGTATTCCACCCAAGGATTCGATACCGAAATTTCACCGGGAATACACGTTTTAGGCATCCAATTTATCTTCTACTAGTACATAGTACATTGTTAGTACATCACAGCTATATACCCGCGATCGGTGCCCAGGATGTTATCCCTAGTCAAGATAATGCTCCCCACTTAGCGATTTAAACTTGAATAAGCCCCGTTGAGTGCAGCAACTCTTTCATCGCACACGACAAATACGGGGCAGTGTCACCATCTGGCTTGTGCATGATAGAGAAACTAAAATTTGAAATTGCTAAGAAACACCAGAGTCATCAGCCGGCCCTGGGCTGAACCTAATGCGTTCAGCCAATGTGAAACGCTGATGGCAATTTGAGCAAGGCTTCCATCTCACCTGCTTGTGTCGGGTTCTCAATTAGCGACCCGCAAGCACAAACAAGCTTACTCGCTTTTTGCATTGCTTAGGAGAGGTAATAGTAAAAAATCTGGTGTGTTCCATTCACATGACTTTCTCTACATCTCTGCAACAAATTATTGCTAAAAATTTTATTCTTCTATTTACTTCATGCTAATCGAGACAAAATCAGCAGAAATAGTCTTATTAATTGCTTCCTTTAAGTAGAAGCGAAATAAGGGAGTACCATAGGTTAAAGTGATAGTCAAAAGCTGATTCCTATGTGATTGAAGTTCCTTTGTTTGTATGGACAAAGTTCTGTGTCAGAAAAGTGTGTTTTTTAAACTTGAAACCAAAAAACAAGGAATATCTCAAAAACGATCAACTTCACGGGAAAAAAATTATATGACATAAATTGTGTGTTTAAATGTGCTCTACATTTTTTATGTGCTAAGTTCCAGTTAAGTAGATATGCAAAATTACGTAAAATTCATCCAGAAAAAAGTAGTCTTCAGAAGCTATTCCCAGAAAATTTAAGATATACATTTTTATTTGTCAGGTAAATATCTTTAATATACGACATTTTAATCAAAATTGTTAGAGCCATTTTTAAGAAAATAAAACTTTCGACAAAAGTTCTATTTAAAGGGTAGTTGGGGGTGGGAGGATTTTCTTGAAAATCTTCGTGTTGCATCCTTGTAAGATACCAAATTTAAATACCAAGTTTGGTATTCAACGGCTTTCCGTTTTTGAGCTATGCTATCCAAAGACTCACACACACGGACCTTTTTCCAAAATGCCTTTTTTTTAGATTTAGGGGGACGCAAAACATGTATTTCCGGTGAAATTTTGGTACCGAAGTTTTGGGTAGAATGCAATATCTTCTCTATACACTACTATGTGCATAGTACGTGTAGAGAAAGTAAAAATCGATACCTAGTTCTTCGGTTATACGACTTTTACTACGGGAATATGCGTAATGTTGTATTTCATCAAAAAATTCGATACCGAGATTTCACAGGTAATGTAATGAAGAATCCTTGAACCAAAAAATTATGATGTTTTACATTCACGTAAGTTTCTCTACCAATTCTATAGCAAACTACTCTGAGCTACTCAAACTCATTCTTCTATTTACTTCATGCTAATTGAGAGCAAAATTAGCAGAAATAGTCTTATTACTTGCTTCCTTGTAAGTAGAAGCGAAATGAGGGAATACACAGGCTAAAGTGACAGTAAAATTCTTAAAAACCTGTCACTATGTGATACAAAGGAACTTAGTTCTTTTTGAATGACCAGGACTAAAACAAATTAATATCAAACGAATGAGAAAAGTACCTGTACTAACCTATAATTGAAACTAATAATCAGGAATATCTGTTTTTTTTTCTATTTATGGACAATCTTTAACAGCAGCGGTTTTCAGAGTCCCATTCTAGTCTGGGCGTGAAAGACCGTTTAATTTTGCTCAGAGGCCTCTTTATCAGGTATAGGGTTATTTTACATGTAAATTTACGACACGGGACCAACGGCTTTACTTCGTTTCTGGAGGAAGTTATATTAAGGATCTTTACGCCCGAAAAACATTTATAGCTCTCCGCCAGGTTTGAACTCACGACCGTGGTAGCCACTGCACATCGGAGGGCGACCGAAGGAACTGCTGGGTTAAAGCGACGTTCAAATTTTTCAAAAACTGGTCGCTACGTAATTGATTTCTTTTACATGGCCAGGAGCTCACAAATTCCCGTATGAGAAAAGTTAAATATTCAAAAACTAAAACCAAAAAGCATGAATATATCGTAAATGCTCAAATCCACCGAAAAAAATCTGATGTGTTCAATTCACATGACTTTCTCTACATCTCTGCATCAAATTATTGTTAAAAATCATATGCTTTTATTTACTTCATGCTAATTGAGAAAAAAAATTAGCTGATTGCTGGCTTCCTTGTAAGTAGGAGCGAAATAAGGGAGTACCATAGGCTGGTTGCTATGTGACTGAAGTTCGCTTGTATGGACAGGAGTTGACAAATTCCTATATGAGAAAAGTATAACTTTTTTAAAGCTGAAACCCAAAACAAGTAATATCTCATAAACGATCAACTCCACGAAAAAATGCATACGATATAAATTGTGTGTTTTATCGTGATCTAGATTTTTGGTGCAGTAAGTTTTTGTCTCTCTCTTACGGTTTACCAGTTTTGCAAAATCAATAAACATTATCCAGAATAAAGAGGTCTTTAGAGGTCATTCACAGAAAATTCATGATATACACTTTATTTGGCATGTAAATATGTTAAATATAAGATATTTTAATCAAAATCGCTAGAGCCATTTTTAAGAAAATCAAAATTTTCGAAAAACGTTCCATGCAAAGGGTAGTTGAGGGTGGGGAGATTTTCTTAAACATCTTCGTGTTGCATCCTTGAAATAGCAAGTTTGTTTCTAACGGTCTTTTCGTTTCTGAGCTATGCTGCCAACAGGGTCATACACACAGATAGACACAGACATTTTTCTAAAAAGTTTTTTTTTTATTCAGGGGGTCTCAAAACATATATTTCCGGTAAAAATTCGACATCAAATTTTTGGGTGGAATACAACACTTCTCTATTCTTATATACATTGTACATACGGGCTAGAGAAAGTAAAAATCCAGGATAGAGGTCTTCAGAGGCAAGTCCAAAAAATTCAAGATATACATTTTATTAATTATTTAGATATCTTTAACATGCGCTATTATAATCAAAATCGTTAGAGCTATTTTCTAAACTAAACGTTTTACAAAAACATGTCCATCTTCTTAATAATCTTTTGTAAGAATAGCTTGTTTACAGGACAGGTAGAGAAAGTCTTGTGAATGGAGCACATCAGATATTTACTTCCTCTACACGTACTATGTCCATAATGTATAGAGAAGGTATTGTAATACACCCAAAATTGCGATTCCGATATTTCAACGGAAATATATGTTTTGAGGTCCCCTGAAACCAAGCTTTTTCTTTTTTAGGCAAATGTCCGTGTGTGTGAACAGCATATCTCAAAAACGAAAAGTCTGTTAAATACCAAACTTGAGGCTTAGGTGAAGTGTTTCCCAAGGAAGCGAAATGAGGATTTCCAAGAAAATTCCCCCACCCCATACCAATCTTTACAAAGAAAAATGGAGCATTTTGATTTCCCAAAAAATGGATCTAACGATTTTGATTACAATATCGTATATTAAAGATATTTACATGACAAAGAAAATGTATATATGTTCAATTTTCCGGGAATTGCCTCCGAAAACATGTTTATTCTGGAAGAATTTTGCTTAATTTTGCATAACTGATAAACCATGAGAGATAGAAAAAACTTACTGCAAAACAAAAATGTAGATTTCGTTAAAACATATAATTAATGTCATAAGCCTTTTTTTTCGTGGGGTTGGTAGTTTTTGAGATATCCTTTGTTATTGGTTTCAGTTTTAAAATATTTAAACTTTTCTCATACGTGAATTTGTCAACTTCATTCACATAGCAACCATTCACTATCGTTGTAACCATTACCTCCCTTGTTCTTACAAGGAAGCAAGTAACGACACCATCTCTGCTATTTTTTCTCGATTAGCTTGAAGTAAATGGAATAATACGTTTCTTTAACAATAATTTGTTGTAGATGTAGAGAAAGTCATGTGAATGGAACACATATTTTACATAACCAAGAACTTGATTAAGGATGGCAGATGCTTAGAACAGCAAATTTATAATGCTCACTCTCGTTTCTTTTTGTTCCGAGTTAGTTAACTTCCCTGCCGCAACAGCAGCACCAGTAGAGTTCTGCGGGATGCGAATATGGATGAGACATTTCCACCAATATTTCATTCTGCTGCCCCCCCCCGCAACTTCATCCACCATCGAGTTACTAATAACTTGAATTCGTGCAATTTAGCTCCTTCAAATAACACTTTTGCACAACTACAAGGCGGTGAATAAAGAACTTGGCGAGCGTAATGCGAAAATCATTAACGGCTTATTGGACTTGCAACACGACCCCAAGTCTAGAATATTCCAAGAATTCTAAAGCTCCTTCATTACAAGACAACTTTATCATACATTTTAGTCCACAACTGCTTTTATTTTTACTTTCTCTACACGTACCTACTATGTACATAGTGTATAGGGAAAGTATTGAATTCCATACAAAAATTCGATACCCCCTGAATCCAAAAAAGCATTTTTGGAAAAAGGTCCGTGTGTGTGTCTGTGGACACCTTAGCTCAAAAACGAAAACACCGTTAAATACCAAACTTGAAAATACTCCAAGAAAATACCTCCATTCCTTACTACCCTTTACATGGAACTTTCTTTCGAAAATTTTATTTTCTTAAAAATAGCTCTAACGATTTTGATTAAAATATCGTATATTAAAGATATTTACCTGACAAATAAAATGTATATCTTGAATTTTCTGTGAATAGCCTCTGAAGACTACTTCATTCTGAAATTTCCATAACTGCTAAACCGTACGAGATGAACAAAAACTTACACACAGAAAATGTAGAGCACGTTAAAACACACAATTTATGTTATATACATTTTTTTGTGTAGATGATAGTTTTTGAGATATTAAGCTTTGAAAAACTTATACTTTTCTCACACAGGAATTTGTCAACTCTTGTCCATACAAACAAAGGAACTTCAGTCACATAGCAACCAGCTTTTGACTATCACTTTAACCTATGGTACTCCCTTATTTCGCTTATACTTACAAGGAAGCAAGTAATAAGACTATTTCTGCTAATTTTTTCTCGATTAGCATGGAGTAAATAGAAGCATAAGCTTTTTAACAATAATTTGTTGCAGAGCTGTAGAGGAAGTAATGTGAATGGAACACATCAGATTGTTCTTATAGAGTTGACCATTTGGTTCCAACAGTCACTTGTCTGTTTTAAGTTACTGCTAGTGCGCTTTTTCATTGTCGTCATATCGTTCCAACAGTCACTTGTCTATTTTATGTGGAGTTTCGAGTTACAAACAGGAGAAGAAAGATGTGTGAATATCAACCAGCAAGGAAGAAAAATTACAAATTCTGGATGAGGTTCATACCAGAAGAGAAAATAAGTTACACGTTTTCTCATTTATACAGTATTTTAGTATAAGAACTGAAGCTTTCCTGGCGACGTGTTAATTCAAAATCTTGTTCACCCTGAAGACGAGGAAGATGTACTTCTTCGAAACGTTGGTGTCAAGCCAAGTTTTTACCTGGCTAGAAGCCCGAGAAGATTTTGAATTAGTATTTTAGTAGTCTCCCTTGAAAAACGCATAGGTGAGGTTCCACTGTATTACTAATAGAGTATCCAGGGATGGGGGATCAGCCGTATGCCTGGAGTAAAAGCGAGGAAATGATTGACATGAAATGAGGGCGAAATTGATGACAGGAAAGCTGTCGATGGATCAGTTCGTGAAATGAATGAAGGCAAAAAGCGGAGGAGAAAACCCGCCCTAGCGCCGCTTCGACCACCGCAAATCCCAGATGTGCTCGTGCGGTCAATCGACCACCCAGGTGTGAAGCGATCGGCTTCACCACTCTGCCACTGCCATTCCACCATCTACGGAAAGGTCACCCAAAATGAAAAAACCTTCAAAGTCTATTCCCAGAAGATTCAAAATATCAATTTTGTCATGTACATATCTCAACTACGCATTTTCAACAAAACCGTTAAAGCAATTTTTGAAAAAAAAAAATCTGATGTTCCATTCACATTACTTTCTCTAAATATTTGCAACAAATTATTGTTAAAAAGATTATGCATCTATTTACGTCATGCTAATCCAGAAAAAATTAGCAGAAATAGTCTTATTACTTGCTTCCTTGTAAGTAGAAGTGAAATAAGGGAGTACCATAGGTTAAAGTGACAGTCAAAAGCTGGTTGCTAAGTCAATGAAGTTCCTTTGTTTATATGGATAGGAGTTGACAAGTTCCTGTATGAATAAAGTATACGTTTTTCATAGCACAAACCGAAAATAAGGCATGTCTCAAAAACGACGTACTTCACGGAAAAAATGTATATAACATAAATTGTGTGTTTTAATGTGCTCTACACTTTTTCTGGAGTAAGTTTTTGTCCACGTATTACGGTTTAGCAGTTATTCAAAACTCAGTAAAATTCAGCCAGAATAAACTACTCTTCAGAGGCTATTCGCAGAAAATTCAAGATATACATTTTATTTGTCGGGTAAATATCTTTAATATACGATATGTTAATCAAAATCGTTAGAGCCATTTTTGAGAAAATCAAAATTTTCGAAAAAAGTTCCATGTAAAGGGTAGTAGGGGGTGGGGGATTTTTCTCAAAATCTTCGTGCCCCATCCCTGGAAGTTACTAAACTTAAATACCAAGTTTGGTATTTTAACGACTTTTCGTTTTTGAGTTATCGTGTTCACAGACACACGGACACACACACACACACACACACACACACACACACACACGGACCTATATGTGAAAATGCTTTTTTTGGATATTGGGGACCCTAAAACATATTTCCGGTGAAATCTCGGTATCGATGTTTTGGGTGGAGTGCAATACCTTCTCTATACACTGTGTACATAGTGCGCATAGAGAAAGTAAAAAGATCAACTCCACAGAAAAATATGTATGTAACATAAATTGTGTGTTTTAACGTGTTCTACATTTTTTGTGTGGTAATTTTTTCTCCATCTCTTACGGTTTAGCAGTTATGCAGAATTCCATAAAATTTATCCAGAATAAAGTAGTTTTCAGAGGCTATTCCCAGTAAATTAAAAATATACATTTTATTTGTCAGGTAAATGTCTTTAATATACAATATTTTAGTCAAAATCGTTTGAGTAGTAGTTGGAGGTGGGGTAATATTCTTGGAAATCTTCGTGTCGCATGCTTGGAAGATACCAAACTTAAATACCTAGTTAGGTATTTAACGATCTTTTAGTTTTTGAGCTATGCTGTCCACACACACACACACACACACACACACACACAGATGGCGTTTTATTTATGGACGCTCTTTAACTGCTGTGGCTCTCAGCATACCATTTTATACTGGGCATGAAAGACCGCTTTAATTCTGCTTACAGGCCTCTCTATCCGGCTTGAGGTTCTTTTACTTCCCTTCCAAAGGCGCCATGCTAAGGATTTTTACGCCCGAAAAATCCATCGTCCTCCACCGGGTTTGAACCCGCGACCTACAGACACACACGGACCTTTTACCACAAAATGCTCCTTTTTTGGATTCAGAGGGACCCAAAACATGTATTTTCGGTGAAATCTCGGTTTCAAATTTTTGGGTGGAATGCAATACCTTCTCTACACACTGTACAAAGTACGTGTAGAGAAAGTATCTGGAAACCGCTTTATCCGGTAGTATCAAACTGGAATTGGACCAAAAAACAGGACGGAAATTGTATACAATGAAAGTATTGGACCAAAATATTTGACCGTGGGACATCGTCTTTAAAGTTGAGAAAGTTTGGCCAAGAAAAACATTAACAATTCGGCCTCGCCTTCTATCGCAAATTAGAAGCACATCTCAAAGCAAGAGCTTGTGCGGAGCTTCGCTGACAGGGGCTCGGCAGGGGGGCGGGGGACGTTTACTAAATACCGATATTTAATTAGCTTGTCAGCGCTGATGCAGACCCAGAACACAATTTATTAGGTACATTTTTATGGGGAACGCCAAAGTGCCTCGAAAGTAATACATGATATTAAACCTTGCAAGCGCACAATATACCAGAACATGTTTTATATAAAGATTTAGTCTCCTCTACAGGAAATATAGCAGAACACGTTCATCATAAACAGTGTTTTCATTTCTTTCCTCCTAAATATTCTGCAATCCACCCAAAAATTAAAAGCAGAGATCAAGCTGTAAGACCCCCTGAATAAGAAAGAAAAAAGTTATCTCAGGCGTTCCATTCACATGACTTTCTATACATCTGTGCAACAAAGTATTGTTAAAAAGCTTATGCTTCTATTTGCTTCATGCTTATCAAGAAAAATAGCAGAAATTGTCTTATTACTTGCTTTCTTGTAAGTAGAAGCGAAATAAGGGAGTACCATAGGTTAAAGTGATAGTCAAAAGCTGGTTGTTATGTCACAGAAGTTCCTTTGTTTGTATGGACAGGAATAGAAAAATTCCTGAATGAGAAAAGTATGTTTTTCAAAGCTGAAAAAAAAATCTGAAAAAGATAAACTCCAAGAAAAATATTTATATAACATAAATTCTGTGTTTTAACGTGTTGTACATTTTCTTTTGTGTTAAGTTTTTTTCTATCACTTACGGTTTAGCAGTTATCCAAAATTCCATAAAATTCATCCAGAATAAAGCAATCTTCAGAGGCTATTCCCAGAAAATTCAAGATATACATTATTTTTGTCAGGTAAATCTCTTTAATATATCTACGATATTTTAATCAAAATCGTTAGAGCCATTTTTAAGAAAATCAAAATTATCAAACTTTTTTCCATGTAAAGGGTAGTTTGGGCTTGGGGAATTTTTTTGAAAATCCTTCGTGTCGCAACCTTGGAAGATACCAAACTTAAATACTAAGTTTGGTATTCAACGGTATTTTTATTTTTGAGCTATTCTGTCCACAGACCCAAAGACAGACACACACACGGACCCTTTCCCAAAAATACTTGTTTTGGATTCAGGGGACCCAAAACATGTATTTCGGGTGAAATCTCAACATTGAATTTTTGGGTGAAATACAATACTTTTCTATTCCTATGTACATTGTACACACGGGGCTAGAGAAAGTAAAAATCTAATGTGTTCCATTCACACGCCTTTATCTAATTATTACTTTATCTACACGTTCTATGTACACAGTGTATAGATGAGGTATTGCATTCCACCCAAAATTCATTACCTAGATTTCACCGGAAATACACGTTTTAGGGTCCCCTGTATCCCAAGAAAATTGTTTTCAGAAAAGGTCCGTGCGTCTGTGAACACGATAACTCGAATACGAAAGGTCGGTAAAATGCCACACTTGGTTTAGTAACTTTCAGGGATGTGACACTAAGATTTTGAGACAAATCCCCACCCACAACTACCCTTTACATGGAACTCTTTTTCGAAAATTTTGATTTTATAAAAAATGGCTCTAACAATTTTGATTAAAATATCGTATATTAAAGATATTTACCTGACAAATAAAATTAATACCTTGAATTTTCTGGGAATAGTCTCTGAAGACTATTTTATTCTGGATGAATGTTATGGAATTTTGAATAACTGTTAACCGTAAGGGATGGACAAAAACTTACCACACAGAAAATATAGAGCACATTAAAACACACAATTTATGTCATATTTTTTTTTCGTGGAGTTGATCGTTTTTGAGATATTCTTGTTTTTGGTTTCAGCTTTTAAAAATTTATAGTTTTCTCATATAGAAATTTGTCAACTTCTATCCACACAAACAAAGGCATTTAAGTCACTTATCAACCAGATTTTGAGTATCACTTTAACCTATGAAACTCCCTTATTTCGCTTCTACTTACAAGGAAGCAAGAAATAAGACTATTTCTGCTAATGTTTATCTCGATTATCAACGCGGATAGAAGAATAACCTGTTTAATATAATTTGTTACAGAGATGTATGGGAAAGTCATGTGAATGGATCACATCAGAATTTTCAAAAAAACAAAAAAGTTACATTTTTATCTACTTCACTTTGCACGACCAGAATATGTATACTATTTAATACAACACCTACATATATACTCCATCATATGTAGATGGAATTCTGTGTTAGTTCACATTTGCAACATTAACGATATGATCAATACCGTACAGATAATCAGCTTTGGTAGCGGATGTTATTCTGTTGTGACCTATAAAAATCTACTTATAACGTTTCAATACATTCCAGTTATAGAAATTATTATTAAAGCTTCGTTTCATACTTACTTTCTCTACACGTACTATGTATATAGTGTATAGAGAAGGTATTGAATTCCACCCAAAAATTTGATGTCGATAATTCACCTGAAATATATGTTTTGAAGTCCCCTGAGTCTAAAAAAAAGACTTATTAGAAAAAGATACGTGTGCGAATCTGTGGACGAAAAGTCCGTTAAATAACAAAGTTGGTGTATTATTTAGTATTTTCCAGGATATGACAAGAAAACTTTCAGGAGAGTCTCTGCTTCAAAAAGTAACCTTTACATGGAAACTATTTTTGATTTTCCCCCCTCAAAAGTGCCTCTCACGGTTTAAATCAAAATAACGTGAATTAAAGGTATTTATATCACAAATAAAATGTTTATATTGAAGCCTCTGAAGAGCTCTTTATTCTGGATGAGTTTTGCAGAATTTTACATAACGGATAAACTGTTTTATATATATTCCACGTTTTTGGTTTCTATTTTAACTAAATTAGCTTTATCAAACGAGACCATCAAAGTGAACAGAACTTCAAATGTGTGAGTCAAAAGATTTGAACATCGCTGAAGCCTGGTGTATCCCCTTCTCTCTCTCTTCTGCTTATAAGGAACTAAGTAATAACATCATTTGTGTTAATGTTTGTCTTGTTTAGCATGATGAAGATAGAAGAATAATGTTTTCTAAAAATCTGATGTCTTCCATTCACATGACTTTCTCTATATCACTGCAACAAATTATTCTACTTACTTCATCTAATGGAGCAAAAATTAGCAGAAATAGTCTTATTACTTGCTTCCTTGTAAGTAGAAGCGAAATAAGGGAGTACTAGAGGTTAAAGTGACAGTCAAAAGCTGGTTGCTATGTGACTGAAGTTCCTTTGTTTCTATGGACACGAGTTCACAAAGTCCTGTATGAGAAAAGTATAGGTAAGTCTTTATAGCTGAAAAAAAGAATATCTCAAAAACAATCAACTCCACGAAAAAATGTATATAACATAAATTGTGTGTTTTAAGGTGCTCTACATTTGTTGTGTGGTAAGTTTTTGTCCATCTCTTACGGTTTAGCAGTTATGCAAAATTCCGCAAAATTGACCGAGAATATGGTAGTCTTCAGAGGATATTCCCAGAAAATTGAAAATATTCATTTTATTTGTCATGTAAATATCTATAATATACGATATTTTAATCAAAATCATTAGCCATTTTTTAGAAAATCAAAATTTTCGAAAAAAGATCCATGTAAAGGATAGTTTTGGGTGGAGGGATTTTTCTCAAAATCTTTGTGTCGCATCCCTGAAAGATACTAAACTTAAATATGAAGTTTGGTATTTGACCGACTTTTCGTTTTTGAGTTATCGTGTTCACAGACACACGGGCACACTGACACAGGGATACACGGACACACACACACACGGACCTTTTTCTGAAAATACTTTTTTTGGATACAGGGGGCCCTAAAACATATATTTGCGGTGAAATCTCGGTATCGAATTGTTTGGTGGAGTGCAATACCTTCTCTATACACTATATACATAGCACGTATAGAGAAAGTAAAAATAGTTTGTTTGTAGAACAGGTAGAGAAAGGCATGTGAATGCAACACATCAAATGTTTGCACATGCGTTAGAGAGAAAGAGAGAAAGACGAAAGGATCGTTAAATACCAAACTTGGTAAATAATGTTTACTATCTTCCAAGGATGCAACATGAATTTCAAGAAAATCCATCCAACACAACTAACATTTACATTGAAAAGATATGAAAATTTAGTTTTTTTTTTATCTACACGTATTATCTACATACTGTATAGAGACGCAGTCCAACCAAAAATTCGATACCGAGATTTCAACGGAAATAAATGTTTTGGGTCCCCCTGAATCCAAAAAAAGCACTTTTGGAAAAAGGTCCAAGTGTAAGTGTGTGTGTGTGGCCCTCAGTGGTTACCATGCTAACTTCATATACCCAAGGTCGCGGGTTCTATCCCGGCGGAGGAGATGAACGTTTTCGGATGTAAAAATCCTTAGCATGGCTTCCGTCGGAAGGGAAATAAAGCCGTTAGTCCCGTCTCGTAGATTTACGGCACGTAAAAGAACCTCAAGCCTGAAAAAGAGGTCTTTGTGCAAAACTAAGCGGTCTTTTACGCCCAGTATAGAATGGGATGCTGAGAACCACAGCAGTTAAAGAGCGTCCATAAATAGCACGCCATTTATATTTTGTCTTAGGGACTGTGATCAGCATAGCTCAAAAAAGAAAAGTCCGTTAAATACCGTTGGTATTTAAGTTCAGTATTTTCCAAGAATGCGAAACAAAGATTTTCAAGAAAAACTTCCCACCCCCAATTACCTTTACGTGGGAAAAATTTCGAAAAATTTGATTTTCTCAAAAACGGCTCTTAACGATTTTGATTAAAATATCGTTTATTAAAGATATTTACCTCACAAATAAAATGTATATCTTGAATTTTCTGAGAATAGCTTCTGAAGACTACTTTATTCTGGATGCATTTTACGGAATTTTGTATAACTGCTAAACTGTCAGAGGACAAAAACTTACCACACAAAAAATGTAGAGCACGTTAAAACACATAATTTATGCTATGTACATTTTTTCCGTTGAGTTGATAGCTTTTCAGATATTCCTTGTTTTTAGTTTCAGCTTTAAAATACTTTACTTTTCTCACACGGGAATTTGTCAACTCGTGTCCATACAAACAAGGGAACTTGAGTCACATAGCAACCAGCTTTTGACTATTACTTTAACCTATGGTACTCCCTTATTTCGCTTCTACTTACAAGGTAGCAAGTAATAAGACCATTTCTACTAATTTTTTCTCGATTAGCATTAAAGAAAATCCCCCCACCCCCAACTACCCTTTACATGGAAAAACTTTCGAAAATTTTGATTTTCTAAAAAATGACTATCAATTTTGATTAAAAATCCCGTATATTAAAGATATTTACATACCAAATAAAATGTATATCTTGAATTTTTTGGGAATAGCCTCTGAAGAGCTCTTTATCCTGGACGAATTTTGCTAAATGTTGCTTAACTGCTAAACGATAAGAGATAGACAAAAACTTACTACACAGAAAATTTTGATCTGATCAAAACACACAATATATGTCCTTTACATTTTTGTTGTGGAGGTAACCGTTTCCGAGATATTCCTTGTTTTTGGTTTCAGTTGTGAGCATTTTTCTCAGACAAGAGGTGTCTGTTTTTCTTTTGTTCTACTCCTGGCCAAGCAAAGAAGTGATTTTCAATGAACAATCGAATAACGACAGCTTTTAAAATATTTGACTATCGGTTTAGTCTAGTGTATTCCCTTATTTTCTTTCTACTTGTAAGGAACTAAGTAGTAAGAACATTCTGCTAATGATTATCGCGTTTAGCAAGGTGCAGAAAGAAGAATAATCTGTAGAAGAGCTAGAGAAAGTCATGTGAGTGTAACACATCAGATTTTTTATTGTAAAAAGGGGGACCCAAGACATGCATTTCTTGTGAAATCTTGGTAATGAATTTTTGGGTGGAATGCAATACCTTCTCTATATACCGTGTACATAGTACGTGAAGAGAAAGTAACGAGCGCCTGCCAGAGAAGTGAGAGTTACACTGTCGCAGTATATATAGTGAGGGACCAGTTCGCCTTTGTCAGGTACGTACTATACTGTGAGGGCTGTCTGTCAAAGTTTACTTCACATGGGGGTATGGCTGACATGCCAGGGTTTCTCATCAGCGTCCTCAGCAAATCTTCTCCCTCCCTGTTCTAACTCGGTGTCGGCACAAATAGTCGTCTCGTTCTAGGGGCAAAGTACAGGAGCCTGATAATCAAAGTCTTAAACAACTCGTGTGTTACATTCACATCACTTTCTCTGCATCAAATTACTGTTAGAAAACTTGAAGTTCCTTTGTATGGACAGGAGTTGACAAATTCCTGTATGGGAAAAGTATACGTTTTTTAAAGCTGAAACCAATAACAAGGAATATCTCTAAAACGATCAAGTCAACGAAAAAAAATATATAACATAAATTGTGGGGTTTAATGTGCTCTACATTTTCTGTATGGTAAGTTTTTGTCCATCTCTTACGGTTTAGCAGTTATTCAAAATTCCGTAAAATTCGTCCAGAATAAAGTAGTCTTCAGAGGTATTCCCAGAAAACTCAAGCTATACATTTTATTTGTCCGGTAAATATATATAATATTCGATATTTTAATCAAAATAGTTATTGCCATTTTCGAGAAAATCAAAATGTTCGAAAAGTGTTTCAGGAAAAGGGTATTGGAAGCGGGGGGGGGGGGGATTCTTGAAAATCCTCGGATCGCATCCTTGGAAAATACCAAATCTAAATAGCAAGTTGGGTATTCAATTGTCTTTTCGTTTTTGAGCTACGCTACTCACAGACACACTCAGATGAACCTTTTTATGAAAATGCTGTATTTTTTTGATTCAGAGAGTCTTAAAAAATGTATTTTCGCTGAAATCTCGGCATTAAATTTTGGGATGGAATACAACACTCTCTCTTTCCATTATGTGCATAGTACAGACGATGCTAGAGGAATTAATATAGAAAAATCTGATGTGTTCCATTCACATGACTTTCTTTACACCTCTGACACAAATTATTGTTAAAACGCTTATGCTTCTATTTACTTCATGCTAATCGAGAAAAATTAGCAGAAATAGTCTTATTACTTGCTTCCTTGTAAGTAGATCCGAAATAAGGTAGTGCCATAGGTAAAGTGATAAACAAAAGCTGGTTGCTATGTGACTGAAGTTCTTTTGTTTGTATGGACAGAAGCTGACAAATACCTGTATGAGAAAAGTAGGTATAGGTTTTTCATAGCAGAAACCAAAAACAAGGAGTATCTCAAAAATGATCAACTCCACGAAAAAAATGTATATTACATAAATATTGTGTTTTAACGTGCTCTACATTTTTTGTATGGTAAGGTTTTTTCCATATCTTATGGTTTAGCAGTTATGCAAAATTCCGTAAAATGCATCCAGAGTAAAGTAGTCTTCAGGCGCTATTCCCAGAAAATTGAAGATATACATTTTATTTGTTAGGTAAATATCTCTAATAGGCCATTTTTAATCAAAACCGTTTGAGCCATTTTTGAGAAAATCAACATTTTCGAAAAACGTTTCATGTAAAGGATAGTTGGCGGTGGGGGGATTTTTTTAAAATCTTCGTGTCGAATCCTTGGAAGATATCAAATTTAAATGCCAAGTTTGGTATTTAAAGGTCTTTCGTTTTTGAGCTATGCTGGCCACAGACACACTCACAGGAATCTTTTTCTGAAAGTGCTTTTTACTTTCTCTATACGTACTATGTACATAGTGTATAGAGAAGGTATTGTAATGCACCCAAAATTCGATACCGAGATTTCACCGGAAATACTTGTTTTAAGACACCCTGAATACAAAAAAAGAATTTTTAGAAAAATGTCCACGTGTGTGTCTGTCTGTGTGTGTGTGTATGTGTCTGTGGGCAACATAGCTCAAAAACGAAAAGACCGTAAACACCAAACTTGGTATTTAAGTTCAGTATCTTCCAAGGATGCGACACGAAGTTTTTCAAGAAAATCTCTCCCGCCTCAAAATACCCTTCACATGGAAAAATTTTCGGATATTTGGATTTTCTAAAAAATAGCTCTATCGATTTTGATTAAAATATCGTATATTAAAGATATTTACCTGACATATAATATGTATATCTTGAATTTTCTAGGAATAGCATCTGAAGACTACTTTATTCTGGATGAATTTTACGGAAATGTGTATAACTGGTAAACCGTAAGAGATAGACTAAAACTTGCCATAGAAAAATTGTAGAGCACATTAAAGCACACAATTTATGTCACATGCATTTTTTTCGTGGAGTTCATCGTTTTTTAGATATTCCTTGTTTTTTGTTTCAGCCTTGAAAAACATACCTTTCTCATACAGGAATTTGTCTACTCCTGTCCATACAAACAAAGGAACATCAGTCACATAGCAACCAGCTTTTGACTTTCACTTTAACCTATGGTACTCCCTTATTTCGCTTCTACTTACAACGAAGCAAGTAATATGACTATTTCTGCTAATTTGTCTTGATTAGCATGAAGTAGATAGAAGCATAAGCTTTACAACAATACTTTGTTGCAGGGATGTAAACGAAATCACGTGATGAATATACTTGAAACTTAAACTGTCATCTAATAAGTGACGACGGTTATTAAGTATAAACTGTTTTCGATGCTAAGCATGTAATTTCTTGCATTTTCTAACGAATTATTGAGCGCCCCTGGTATAACATTATGTACGCTGTACTGTAAGCAACTCTAACCCATTTGTGAGGGAGCAGTACACTCCATTGCCTAGTGGTCGAGCTTGGAGAGCTTTAGTCTAAATCTTTTAATTGCCAGGAGCTTTAGACCTGGACGAAATTGCTCGTATTTTACTCGTTCGATCCCTACAACGTCCAATATAATCCTCTAACGACCATAGTAACTTGAATCGACCGATAAGAAAGAACGAGCTTCGACGCAAGAACGCTTTCAGCCGAGGCTGTCCTTAACAAATATCTGATGTGTTCCATTCCCATGACTTTCGCTATGAAACAAATTATTGTTAAAAAGCTTATCCCTCTATTTACTTCATGCTAATTGAGAAAAAGTTAGCAGAAATAGTTTTATTACTTGCTTCCTTGTAAGTAGAAACGAAATAAGGGAGTACCATAGGTTAAAGTGAAAGCCAAAAGCTGGTTGCTATGTGACTGAAGTTCCTTTGTTTGTATAGACAGGAGTAGACAAATCCCTTTATGAGAAAATTATACGTTTTTCAAGGCTAAAACCAAAAACAAGGAATATCTCAAAAACGATCAACTCCACGAAAAAATGTATACACCACGAATTGTGTGTTTTAATGTGCTCTACATTTTTAGTTGTTAAGTTTTTGTCTATCTCTTACGGTTTGCCAGTTACACAAAAATTCGTAAAATTGATCCACAATAAAATAGTCTTCAAAGGCTATTCCCAGAAAATTCAAGATATACATATTATTTGTCAGGTATGTATCTTTAATATACGAAATTTTAATCAAAATCGTTAGAACCATTTTTTAAAAATCCAAATATTCGAAAATTTTCCATTTGAAGTGTACTGGGGGTTGGGGTATTTTCTTGAAAATCTTCATATCGCATCCTTGGAATACAGTGAACTTAAATACCACGTTTGGTATTTAACGGTCTTTTCGTTTTTGAGCTATGCTCCCCACAGACACACACACCCACCCATGCATACAGACAGACAGACAGACAGACACACACACACACACGGACATTATTCTAATTTTTTTTTTTGGATTCAGGTGGTCTCAAAACATGTATTTTCGGTGAAATCTCGGTATCGAATTTTTGGGTGCAATGCAATACATTCTTTATACACTATGTACATAGTACGTATAGCGAAAGTAAAATTATTTATCTAATTTAATCAAACTTGGTAATTTTATCTATAGAATCACAATAAAACGTTCAGCAAAATCTACATAAAATAATGGAATTTGAAAGTTCACTCGCAGTGGTCCTTAAAATGTTACGCCATAATTTTGGTGTCTATAACAGCAGCTACCCAAAGTTGCTGGTTCAAACCTGGCGGAGGACGACGGATTTTTTCGGGCGTAAAAATCCTTAGTACGGCTTCCTTCGGAAGGGAAGTAAAGCCGTTGGTCCCGTGTCGTATATTTACGGCACGTATAAGAACCTCAAGCCTGATAGAGAGGCCTCTGAGCAAAATTCAGCGCTCTTTCACGCCCAATATAGAATGGGACGCTGAGAACCACAGCTGTTAAAGAGCGTCCATAAATAAAACGCCATTTCATTTTTATTGCAAGAGCTACAAGTCGCTATAGCGTTATTATTTTCTCTACACGTACTATGTACATAGTGTATAGAGGAAGCATTGTATTCCACCCAAAACTTCGATACCGAGGTTTCACCGGAAATACATGTTTTAAGACCTCCTGATCCAAAAAAAAGCATTTTCAGAAAAAGGTCCGTGTGTATGTGTGTCTTTGGACAGCATAGCTCAAAAACGAAAAGATCGTTAAATATTAAACTTGGTATTTAGGTTTGGTATCTTCCAAGGATGCGACTCGAAGATTTTCAAGAAAATGCCCCCACACCCAACTAGTCTTTACATAGAAAAATTTTCGAAAATTTTTATTTTCTAAAAAATAGCTCTAACGATTCTGATTAAAATCCCGTATATTAAAGATATTTACATACCAAATAAAATGTATATCTTGAATTTTCTGGGAATAGCCTCTGAAGGTCCCTTTATTCTGGATGAATTTTGCTGAATTTTGCTTAACATCTAAACGCTAAGAGCTAGACAAAAAACTTACAACACAGAAAATGTTGATCTGATCAAGACACACCATTTATGTCCGTTACATGTTTGCTGTGGAGGTAACCGTTTCCGAGATATTCCTTGTTTTTGGTTTCACTTGCGAGTACTTATACTTTTCTCAGACCGGAAGTGTCCGTTTTTCTTTTGTTCTCCTCCTGGCCAAGCAAAGAAGCGATTTGCAATGATAATCGAATAACAACAGATTTTAAAACATTTTACCATCGGTATAGCCTAGTGTATTCCCTTATTTTCTTTCTACTTATAAGGAACTAAGTAGGAAGAACATTCTGCTATGATTATCTCGATTAGCAAGGTGCAGAAAGAAGAATAATCTGTAGAAGAGCTAGCGAAAGTCATGTGAGTGTGACACACAAGATTTTCTTCGGCATTTAGCTGCGCGCCTCAGAGCACGTGCGAGGTTATGTAATCAAAAAGGTCCGGCAGAAACCAAAGATAAACAGCAAAAAGCGTATACATAATATGGTAATGAAGCTTCACTCTATACCTACTATACATTCATCTTTTTTTCGCCAATAAATAACATTTCAAGTTTAACGAATACATTTATATAGGTACTTCCACTCTACAAATGAATAACAGTTAGAGGCATGTAAATGTATACTCAGAGGGGATCTTTTTGTAGGGCTATTTTATTTATTCACGTTGCCATCCGTAAATGTATGGACATCAATCAATAGAACCGTTATCATGTCGATATACTTTATTCACGTGATATTTATTGAAATATAATCAATCAGTTGCCTGGATCTCTTGAAGATAACACAGATACAGTTTGTATTTGCCCAAAGAAAAACGGAATTTAGTTCTGTTCGGTTTGTGTTTTTTACTTTCTCTACACGTACTATGTACATAGTATATATAGAAGGTTTTGTAATGCACTCAAAAACTCCATACTGAGATTTCACCGGAAATACATGTTTTAGGGTCACCTGTAGCCAAAAAAAGTATTTGCAGAAAAAGGTCCGTGTGTCTGTGAACACGATAACTCAAAAACGAAAAGTCGAAAAACTGCCAAACTTGGTATTTAACTTTGATATCGTCCAAGGATGCAACACGAAGATTAGCAAGAAAATCCCACACCCCAAACTACCTTCAAGATGAAAATTTTTATTTTCTCAAAAATGGCTCTAACGATTTTGATTAAAATGTTGTATATTAAAGATTTAAATGACAAATGTCAAATTAGGAGTAGCCGCTGAAGACGTCTTGATTTTGGATGAATTTTGTGTAATTTTTGTATGTGGTAAACCGTAAGACATGGACCAGAATTTGTTAAAACACATAATTTATGTTATATACATTTTTGGTAGGGTTAACCATTTGGAGATATCCAGTGTTTGTTTTTGGATAGTGTTTAATGACCTCTTTTACTACATACGGCACTGGAGACGATGGTACTGGCGATACATGGATTGGAAACCCGGTGGAATGTGATGGCGAGGGAAACCAGAAAACTCACTTTGTCCTCTACAAAGGTCCCTTGAGCATGACCTTGTGTTGTCGATTTCAATTTTAAGCTACTTAAAAGTTTTCCCAAACGGGGGCCATCTTTCTTTCCACTTCTCTTTTTACTTTCTCTACACGTACTATGTACCTAGTGTATAGAGAAGGTACCTATTATAATGCACCCAAAAATTCCATACCGATATTTCACCGGAAATACATGCTTTGGGTCCCCCTGAATCCAAAAAGAAAAAAAGCATTTTAAAACATGTAGTCTGTGTGTCTGTATATGTGGACAGCATAGCTCAAAAAAGAAAAACCCGTTAAATACTAAACTTGGTATTTAAGTTTGGTATCTTCCAAGGATGCCATACGAAGATTTTCATGAAAATCCTCCCACCTTTAACTACCCTTTATATGGAAATTTTTTTGAAAATGTTGATTTTCTCAAAAATGGCTCTAAAGATTTTGATTAAAATATCGTATATTAAAGATATTTACCTGACAAATAAAATGTATATCTTGAATTTTCTGTCAATAGCCTCTGAAGGCTACTTTAATCTCAATAAATTTTACAGAATTTTGCATAACTGCAAAACCGTAAGAGATAGACAAATACTTACCACACAAAAATGTAGAGCATATTAAAACCTAGAATATATGTTATATACATTTCTACTTTCTCCATACGCGCTATGTACACAGTGTATAGAGAAAGTATTGCACTCCACCAAAAATTCGATACCGAGATTTCACCGGAAATATATGTTTTAGGGTCCCCAATATCCAGAAAAAGCATTTTCACAAAAAGGTCCGTGTGTGTGTGTGTGTGTGTGTGTGTGTGTGTGTGTGTGTGTGTGTGTGTCTGTGAACACGATAACTCAAAAACGAAAAGTCGGTAAAATACCAAACTTGGTATTTAAGTTTAGTATCTTCCAGGGATGTGACACGAAGATTTTGAGAAAAATCCCCCCACCCCCAACTACCCTTTACATGGAACTTTTTTCGAAAATTTTGATTTTCTCAAAAATGGCTCTAACGATTTTGATTAAAATTTCGGATATTAAACATATTTACCTGACAAATGAAATGTATGTCTTGAATTTTCTGGGAATAGCCTCTGAAGAGTAGTTTATTCTGGATGAATTTTACTAAATTTTGAATAACTGCTAAACCGTAAGAGATGGACAAAATCTTACTACACAAAAAATGTAGAGCACATTAAAACACACAATTTATTTTATATACATTTTTTCGTGGAGTTCGTCGTTTTTGTGACATTCCTTATTTTTGGTTTCTGCTATGAAAAACGTATACTTTTCTCATACTGGAACTTGTCAACTCCTATTCATATAAACAAAGGAACTTCATTGATATAGCAACCAGCTTTTGACTATCACTTTAACCTACGGGAGTCCCTTATTTCGCTTCTACTTACAAGGATGCGAGTAATAATACTATTTCTGCTAATTTGAAGCATAAAGTAAATGGAAGTATAAGCTTTTTAAGAATTATTTGGTGCAGGGATATGGAGAAAGTCATGTGAATTGTACACATCAGATTTTTTTCCCTGGAGTTGATCGTTTTTGAGATATTCCCTGTTTTTGGTTTCAGCTTTGAAAAACATACTTTTCTCATACAGGAATTTGTCAACTCCTGTCCATACAAACAAAGAAACTTAAGTCAAATAGCTTTTGACTTCACTTTAACCTATGGTACTCCGTTATTTCGCTTCTACTTACAAGAAAGGAAGGAATAAACTATTTCTGTTTTTTTTTTCTGGATTGATATAAAGTAAATAGATGTATAAGCTTTTTAAATATATTTGTTGCACAGATGTAGAGAAAGTCATGTGAGTGGAACACGTCCAATTTTTTTTACTCCTTTCAAGGAAAGAGAACGAAATTTAAATTATTTCGTACAGCGATCGACCAGGTTTTAGAAGATTTCCCTAATACTTTAGACTAACGCATTTCCTTATTTCCTTCTACTTAAAAAGAAGCAAGTGAATGTATATCGTGATGTAGATGAAAGAATAAGAAAAGAACAGCTAGAGAAAGCCATGTGGATGTAACACATCAGATTATTGGATGAAATGCATTACCAGTTTGCTCCACTTCCGAACAAGGACTGTAACATCTATCCCTGTAAACCAGAAGAGGGTAAGAAACCCGAGTGGTCAAGAAAACTCCTATGGGATGTGAATTTATCGCCTTACTCTTGCCAGCAACTTGTCTTCAAAACTGCCCCACCTCTGCAGTGTCACCTGACCACTCCTGAACAAAGTTGGGCAACTTAACGTCTTATGTTGCCATAGAAACCTTTCTTCCAACCATCAGTCTAGATTGTCCTCTCACTCTCAACACCGCCACCAAAACAAAGAGAGATTTGAAGTATTACAATGTCACTTTGCATGACTGTCTTTTGTTATTCTGAACCAACTATTCTTACAAAAGCTTATACTTCCATTTAGTTCATGCTAAGCGAGATAACTATTACCACAAATGGTTTTAAAATGCATTAATTATATTATGTTAATAATGATCTTATTAATTAAACTAGCTCCCGCCTACAATGCGACTCCCCACCACATACGTGGCACTGTTAGATCACTCTCCTCTCACTCAGGTGGCCCGGGTTTGATTCCAGGCTACCGCATGTGAGATTTGTGGTGGACAAAGCGGCGCAGCGGCGAATTTTCTCCGAGTTCTCGTGTATCGCATTCCAACCTAATTGCATAATATAATCAGTGTCATCACCTGCGTGCCATAGTCGCTATAAAATAAATAAATAAAATCTGATGTGCTCCAATCACATGACTTTCTCTACATCTCTGCAACAAATTATTCTTAAAAAGCTTATTCCTCTATTTACTTAATGTTAATCTAGAAAAAAATTAGCAAAAATAATCTTATTACTTGCTTCGTTGTAAGTAGAAGCGAAATAAGGGAGTAGCATAGGTTAAAGTGATAGTCAAAAGCTGTTTGACTGAAGTTCTTGTTTGTATGGACAGCAGTTGACCTATATGAGAAAACTATGTTTTTAAAGCTGAAACCAATAACAAGGAATATCTTAAAAACGCTCAACTCCACAAAAAATGCATATGGCATAAATTGTGTGTTTTATCATGATATACATGTTTTGTGCGGTAAGTTTTTGTCTACCTCTTACGGTTATGTAAAATTCAATGAAAATTCATTCAGAATAAAGAGGTCTTTAGAGGCTATTCCCAGAAAATTCAAGATATACAATTTATTTGTCAAGTAAATATCCTAAATATAAGAGATTTTAATCAAAATCGTTAGCGCCTTTTTTGTGAAAATCAAGACTTTCGAAAAATAGTCCATGTAAAGAGTAGTTGGGGATGGGAGGATCTTCTTAAAACTCTTTGTGTAGCATCCTTGGAAGATACTGAACTTGAATACCAAGTTTGATATTTAATGGACTTTTCGTTTTTGAACTATGCTACTCGCAGACCCAAACACATATACACACATTGCGCGCGCCGAAATTTTTCAACAATGCTCTTCTTTTTTTTTTTTTTTTTTTTTTTACTTTCTCTAGCACCGTATGTACAATCTACATAGGGATAGAGAGGTATTGTATTCCACCCAAAAATTCGATGTTGAGTTTTCAACGGAAAAACACGTTTTAGGACCCTGAATCCACAAAAAGCATTTTCAGAAACAGGTCAATGTGTGTGTGTGTAAGTGTCAAATTTTCGAAAAATATGGTTTTCTAAAGAATAGCTCTAATGATTTTGATTAAAATCCCACATATTAAAGTCATTACTATCATAAAATAAAAAGTAGATCTTGAATTTTCTGGGAATAGCTTGTAAAGACCTGTTTATTCTGGATGAATTTTGATTAAATTCGAATAACTAGTAAACCGTAAGAGATAGACAAAAACTTTTAATATAAAATTGTAGATCTTGTTAAAATACACAAGTTATGGCATATAAATTTTCTTCGGGGAACTTACCGTTTTTGAGGTATTCTTTGTTAATGGTTTCAATTGTGAAGTACTTGTACTTTTCTCAGAAGGAAGTGTCCGTTTTTCTTTTGTTCTACTCCTGGCGAAGCAAAAAAGCGATTTGCAATGACAATCGCATAACGACAGTCTTTTAAACAGTGAAGGGAGAGAGAAGGAATAACGCCCTCGCGTGTTCTGCTACCTCGAAATATGGTTGTTTCGCACAAAGCAGAGCTACGCAACTTCCACGGCTCGTCGTAAATTCCAATTGGTGTATTATGCAAGAGACTATTGGCTATTGCTCTATAACATGTTTAGCCCGTTTCTTCAAAAGGCAGTACAATCATCCCTGGTAACAGCATTATCATGCCATAGGAAGCTGAAATCAAGGGCTCCTTTGATGCTCAAACCAGGTTTAGGCTCTCGAGTAAATCCCTTACTCGCGTATTCCAAATATGTACCTATCAAACCAATAAAATTCTGATGTGTTTACACATACATAACTTTCTCTAGCGGCTCTACAAAACTCCTACAAAAGTTTGTTCTTCTTTGTACACAATGCTAATAAGATAAATGTTAGCAGAATGTTATTACTTAGTTCCTTATAAGTAGAAGGGAATAAGGGAATGCACTATGCTAAAGTGATTGTCAAATGTTTTAAAAACTATCGTCATGCGATTGTCATTGCAAATCAGTTCTTTGCTTGGCCAGGAGTAGAACAAAGGAAAAACGGGCACTTCTGTCTGAGAAAAGTATAAGTACTACACAACTGAAACAAATAGCAAGGAATACCTCGAAAACGGCCAGCTCAACGAATATATCGCATAACTTGTGTATTTTAACAAGATCTACATTTTTTATATTGTAAGTTTCTATCTATCTCTTACGGTTTACTTGTGTTTCGAAATTAAGCAAACTTCATCCAGAATAAATAGGTATTTAGAAGCTATTCACAGAAAATTCAAGATATATATTTTATTTGTGATAGAAATGGATTTGACATGTGGTATTTTAATCAAAATCCTTAGAACCATTTTTAAGAAAAACAAAATTTTCAAAAATGTTTCCATGTAAAGGGTAGTTAGGTGTAGGGAATTTTTTTTGAAAATCTTCGTGTCCGCATCCTTGGAAGATACCAAATTTAAATATCAAGTTTGGTGTTTAACTGCTTTTTCGTTTTTGAGCTATGCTGTCCACAGACACAGACAGACAGACAGACACACACGGACCTGTTTCTGAAAATGCTTTTTGGGGGGGGATTCAGGGGGTCCTAAAATATGTATTTCCGGTGAAATCTCGACATGGAATTTTTGGGTGGAATACAATACTTTTCTATCCCTTGTACATTGTACACACGGGGCTAGAGAAAGTAAAAAGGTTAAGTTTCTGACTCCTTCATGCCAATCGAGAGAGCTAGTTCGATCAAATCCACATTCAAAAGGGGATTTTTTTGTCACGGTCTTCAATCATTTTTTGATAGGAAATTAGTTAATATTATGACAATAAAGGAAATTGTTAGTGTAATTATGGATATAGAGGTGAAGATTTGAATTATTTATTCTAAATATTATAGACTTTTTGATTGGATAAGCAGAAATGCTTCCTTGTAAGCAGAAGGTGAATAAAGGAATACACTAGACTAAAACGACAGTCAAATGTTTTAAATGTGGTTGCTATGGGATTGAAATCAGTTTCTTTGTGTGGCCAAGCGTTGACAAGTTCCCGTATGAGAAAATTATATTATATCTGACACCAATAACAAGGAATATCTCCGAAATGGCCAAATCCACGAAAAAAAAATGTATTTGACATAAATTGTGTGTTACAGCAAGATTTACATTTTTGTGCGGTAAGTTTTTATGTATCTCTTACGGTTTAGCAGTTCGGCAAAATTCATCCAGAATATAGAGGTCTTCAGAGGCTATTATCTTAATCAAAATCGTAGGTTCCATTTTTCAGAAAAGTAAAATTTTTCAAAATGTTTCCATGTGAAGAGTATTTTGGTTGGGGGATTTTTCTCTCAAAATCTTCGTGTCGCATCCGTGGAAGATACTAAACTTATATACCAAGTTCGTATTTTTCGTTTTTAAGTTATCGTGTTCATAGACACACACACACACGTACCTTTATCTAAGAATGCTTTTTATGGATACAGGGGACCCTGAAACGCTTACTGCATTTCTGAGTGGAATGAAATACCTTCTCTATACACTATGTAAAAGGTATGTCTAGAGAAATTAAACTTGCATTTCACATTCTAGAACACCTAGGTTATAAATCACATTTCATATCTGGTGAAAAAATCAGGTAGAGATGTCACTGTTGATAGATCTGAATGGGTATTTTAAAATATCTTAAAAAATTTGGTATTTTAATTATAATATTCAGAAAAATGTTGGAAATGTAAAATATAGCAAAATGTTTCAAATTAAGGTATAGTATGTGGTGAGAAGCTTGACATGACAATTCAGCTCAACTATTAAAGCACCAATGCATTGGCCGAGATTAGGCAATTTCAACCAATCGCGTCATCTGACAAAACATCGCAGCTGAAATTTTGTCTCACGTGACGTTCATTTGTTTAATCTCGTGTCTTGGTTATTGGTAACACAATCCAGTCAACCAACCTTCGCTTTTAATAACTGTCAGTTCCACAATTGTACTTTCAATTTATTCTGTTACAGTGTATAATTAAAATTTTATCCTATTTAGTTCAAAAAATCTTCTCATAACTTTCTATATAACTCTATAATAACTTACTCGTAATAAGCTTATTCTTTTATTTCATTCTAAAACAATAGCAGAAACGGTCTTATTATTTATTTCCTTATGAGTAGAAGGGAAAGAGGGGAATATAATAGGCTAAAACTGTTTGCCATGGATTTAAACACCATTATGTGTGTACAAATTCCCATATGAAAAAAAAAAAAAAAAATTAAAACTGAAACCAACAACAACGAATATCTCGAAAACGGTCAACTCCTCGAAAAAACTTGTATGACATGAATTGCGTATTTTAACGTGATCTACATTTTTTGTGCAGCATGTTTTTGTCTACTTCTTACGGTTTACCTATTATGCAAAATTCATTCACAATAAAGAGGTCTTCACAGGATATCCGCAACAAATTCAAAATAAACGTTTTATTTGGGATGTAAATAGCTTTAATATACTTGATTTTAATCAAAATAGCTAGAGCCGTTTTTGTGAAAAACGAAAACATTCGAACATTTTTCCATGTAAAGGGTCATTTGTGGTTCTTGAAAACCTTCGTGTAGCATCCTTGGAAGTTTGGTATTTAACGTCTTTTCGTTTTACAGCTATCGTGTTTACGAACTCGCACGGACCTTTTTAAAAAAATCTGATGTGTACCATTCACATGACTTTCTCTACATCTCTGCAACAAATTATTCTTAAAAAGTTTATACTTCTATTTACTTCATGCTAATTAGAAGAAAAAAATAGCATAAATAATGTTATTACTTGCTTTCTTGTAAGTAGAAGCGAAATAAGAGGTTACCATAAATTAAAGTGATAGTCAAAAGCTGGTTGCTATATCATTGAAGTTCCTTTGTTTGTATGGACAGCATTGACAAAATTCCTGTATGAGAAAAGTATACATTTTTCAAAGCAGTAACTAAAAAACCAGGAATGTCTCAAAAACGATGTAGCCCACGAAAAAAATATAACATAATTTTTGTGTTTAAAGATACTCTACATTTTTCGTGTAGTAAGTTTTTTTCCATCTCTTCCGGTTTAGCGGTTATTCAAAATTCCGTAAAATTCATCCAGAATAAAGTACTCTTCAGAGGCTATTCCCAGAAAATTCAAGATATACATTTTATTTGTCAGGTAAATATGTTTACTATACGACATTTTAATCAAAATCGTTACAGCCATGTTTGAGAAAATAAACATTTTCGAAAAAAGTTCCATGTAAAGGTTGGTTGGGGGTGGCGGGATTTTTATCAAAATCTTTGTGTCGCAACCCTGGAAGATACTTAACTTAAATACCAAGTTTTGTATTTTGCCGACTTTTCGTTTTCACAGACACACGGACACACACACGGACCTTTTTCCGAAAATGTTTTTTTTTTTTTTAAATAAAGGGGAACCTAAAACATATATTTCCGGTGAAATCTCGGTATCGAATTTTTGGGTGGAGTGCAGTATCTTCTCTATACACTATGTACATAGTACGTATAGAGAAAGTAAAAATACTTTTTTGTATACAGGTGACTCTAAAACGTGTATATCCAGTGACATCTCGTTCATGAAATACAATACATTTTTTTTGTGAAATGCAAACTTTTAAACATGTTTTTAAGATTTTTCAAAACATGCCTTTGCAATGAAATTCGGTATTTGGATTTTTGGGTAGAATGCACCTCTGCCAAAAAAGATTTGTTTTACGCTGTATTCGTGAGATCACAAAACATGCTTTGCGCTGAAATTCGATATTGAATTTTTGAGTTTAATGCAGCTCTCCCAAAAAACCTCTTGTTATATTCAAGTGATCTCAAAATATGCCTTTCCAAGGAAATTCGATATCGAGTTTTCACCGGAAATACATGTTTTAGGGTCCCCTCTATCCAGAAAAATCACCGTATGTGTCTGTGAACACGATACATTTGCCATTTAAGTTTAGTATTTTTCGACACGAAGATTTTGAGAAACATCCCCCGACCCCCAACTACCCTTTACATGCAACAGTTTTCGAAAATTTTGATTTTCACAAAAATGGCTGTAACGATTTTGATTAAAATATCATATATTAAAGATATTTGCCTGACAAATAACATGTATATCTTGAATTTTCTGGGAATAGCCTCTGAAGACTACTTTATTCTGGATGAATTTTACGAAATGCTGCATAACTGCTAAAGCGATAGAGATGGACAAAAACGTACCACACAAATGCTGTACACATTTTTTTCGTGGAGTTGATCGTTTTTGAGATATTCCTTGTTTTTTGATTTCAGCTTTGAAAAAGTCGTCAACTCGTAGCCATAGAAACAAAAGAACGTCACTCACATAGCACTCACCTATTGACTATCACTTTAACCTATGGTACTCCCCTTTTTCACTTCTACTTACATGTAAGCAAGTAATAAGACTATTTCTGCTAGATTTTTCTCGATTAGCATGAAGTAAAAAGAAGCATAAGCTTTTTTACAATAACTTTTGCAGAGATGTAGAAAAAGTCATGTGAATGGAATGCATCAAGCTTTTTTTTTGTTTGGAATCAGGGTGTCCCAAATTATGTATATCCGGTTAAATATCGATATGGACTTTTTGGGTGCTATTCAATACCTCGTCTATACACTATGTACCTAGTACGTGTGGAGAAAGTAAAAATCTGATGTGTTACACTCACATGACTTTCTGCAGCTATTGTACAAACAAACTGCTTACAAAAGATAATTCTTGTTCCAAAACCACGCAAATCGAGATAATCATTAGCAGAAATGTATTACTTAGTTTCTTATAAGTAGACTGGAACTAAGAGAATGCACTAGGATAAAGTGATAGTCAAATGTTTTAGAAGCTGTCGTTATGCGATTATCATTGCAAATCGCTTCTTTGCTTGGCCAGGAGTGGAACAACAGAAAAACGGACACCCCCGTCTGAGAAAAGTGTAAGTACTTCGTACTTCACAACTGGAACTAATAACAAGAAATACTTCGAAAACGGTAAGGTCCACGAAAAAAATGTGTATGACATAACTTGTGTATTTTAATAAAACCTACATTTTTTGTAAAGTAAGTTTTTGTCTATCTCTTATGGTTCACTAGTTATGCCAAATTAAGCAACATTCATCCAGAATAAACAGGTCTTTAGAAGCTATTCCCAGAAAATTCAATATATACATTTTATTTGTGATAGAAATGGCTTTAATATGTGGTATTTTAAGCAAAATCGTTAGAGCCATTTTTAAGAAAAACAAAATTTTCGAACATTTTTCCATGTAAAGGGTAGTTAGGGGTGGGAGTATTTTCTTGTAAATCTTCGAGTCGCATCCTTGTAAGATACTAAACTTAAATACCAAGGTTCTGAAAATGTCTTTTTTTGACTCAGTGTGTCGTACAACATGTATTTTCGGTGAAATCTCAACACCGAATTTTTGGGTGGATTACAATACTTCTCTATCCATATGTACACAGTAGATACGGGGCTAGAGAAAGTAAACATGTCTATCTTTGTTACGCTAGTATAGCTGTGAGATTTATGTACAGAGCATTTTCGTGTTGGAACATTTCCGGAACAGCGGAAGACTCGGAAAGCGGCACTTTAAGGGCTGGGCAGGTGCTGTGACGTGCTTCGCAACGCAAATAATTACAAACTCGATATTGTCACCCCAAACAGACGAATGAAACAACATCCGCAGCGTCTCTGATAGACAAACTTGTTTGAAATTCAAAGTAGCTCCGGATTCAGCACTCGCACCCACAGGGAGAGTGAAGTTTGTGTTGGTATATTGGACCTTCCTGTCTGTCGCAAACTTTTTAACTTACGTCTGTTTGCCGGGATATGTTCCGAATCAGGAGAGAGGTTTGTCTTCCGGGATCGTCTTGCACATTTGCATACCGCGACGTCATGAGCTCATCAATGTTGATGACGTTCACCAGGACCCTTTGTCATATACATTCTTTCTATCCTTTAAAAAAATCTTATGTCTTACATTCACATTACTTTCTCTACACGTACTAAGTACATAATGTATAGACAAGGTATTGTAATACACCCCAAAATTCGACAACGAGCTTTTACAGGAAATACATATTTTGGGACCCTGAATCCAAAAAAAGTATGTTTAGCAAAATGTCAGTGTGTTTGTGTGTATGTGTTTGTGCAGCATAGCTCAAAAACGAAAAGTCCGTTAAAAACCAAACTTGGTATTTAGGTTTGGTATCTTCCAAGGATCTTCCAAAGTACCCTTTACATGGAACGTTTTTCGAAAATTTTCATTAAAATATAGTATATTAAAGATTTTTACCTGACAAATAAAATGTATATCTTGAATTTTCTGGGAATAGCCTATGAAGACTACTTTATTCTGAATGAATTTTACGGAATTTTGCACAACTGCTAAACCGTAAGAGATGGACAAAAACTTACCATACAAAAACTGTAGAGCACATTAAAACACACAATTTATGTAATATACATTTTTTTCGTGGACTTGATCGTTTTTGAGTTATGCATTGTTATTGGCTTCAGCTTTGAAAAACATACTTTTCTCATTCAGGAATTTGTCAACTCCTGTCCATACAAACAAAGGAACTCCATTTACATAGCAACCAGTTTTTGACTATCACTTTAACCTATGGTACTCCCTTATTTCGCTTCTACTTACAAGGAAGCAAGTGATAAGACTATTTCAGCTAATTTTTTCTGATTAGTATAAAGTAAATAGAAGTATAAGCTTTTTAAGAATAATTTGTTGCAGGGATATAGAGAAAGTCATGTAAATGGTACACATAAGATTTGTTCTTGTTTTTACTCCTGTTTACGCAAATAGAAATGAGTTTCAAGGACATAGTAACATGTTTTTAAAACTTTTTATGTATAATTTTATTTAATATCGCCTAACTAAGTAGGTCTTATAGCGACATAATCATCTAACAATAACTTTCAATACAATATTCACATATTAAATTAATAATTGTATCTAGCTTGTAACATTAGTTATTGGAATTCTAACAACAATACTTATATATTATGTAGTGTTTCATACAACAGTGTATTAAAAGTATACAATATTTTACAGTGCAGTAGCAAGTTTACAATCTTTTATGTATTTGAACAATGATAATTTCCTTGGTTCGTCGAGTGCTGCCTGAAGATCTGGAGGAATTTGATGGCTGGTTCTGTAGTTAGAATAGTGGGCACATTCCGTTATGATGTGTTTGACTGACAGTCTCTGGCTGCAGTGTCCACAGGATGGAGGTTGCTGTTTGGTCATGAGTTAGTTTAATATGTCCAATTCTTAGTCTGGTGAGTGTCATCTGTTGATAGTGTCTGGCTGTAGTGTCCACAGGTAGGAGGTTGCTGTTTAGTCATGAGTTAGTTTAGTATGTCCAATTCCTAGTCTGGTGAGTGTCATCTGTTGATAGTCTCTGGCTGTAATGTTCACAGGATGGAGGTTGCTGTTTGGTCATGAGTTAGTTTAGTATGTCCAATTCCTAGTCTGGTGAGTGTCATTTGTTGATAGTGACTGGCTGTGATGTCCACAGGATGGAGGTTGCTGTTTGGTCATGAGTTAGTTTAGTATGTCCAATTCCTAGTCTGGTGAGTGTCATTTGTTGATAGTGACTGGCTGTGATGTCCACAGGATGGAGGTTGCTGTTTGGTCATGAGTTAGTTTAGTATGTCCAATTCCTAGTCTGGTGAGTGTCATTTGTTGATAGTGACTGGCTGTGATGTTCACAGGATGGAGGTTGCTGTTTGGTCATGAGTTAGTTTAGAATGTCCAATTCTTAGTCTGGTGAGTATCATCTGTTGATAGTCTCTGGCTGTAATGTTCACAGGATGGAGGTTGCTGTTTGGTCATGAGTTAGTTTAGTATGTCCAATTCCTAGTCTGGTGAGTGTCATTTGTTGATAGTGACTGGCTGTGATGTCCACAGGATGGAGGTTGCTGTTTGGTCATGAGTTAGTTTAGTATGTCCAATTCCTAGTCTGGTGAGTGTCATTTGTTGATAGTGACTGGCTGTGATGTTCACAGGAGGTTGCTGTTTGGTCATGAGTTAGTTTAGAATGTCCAATTCTTAGTCTGGTGAGTATCATCTGTTGATAGTCTCTGGCTGTAATGTTCACAGGATGGAGGTTGCTGTTTGGTCATGAGTTAGTTTAGTATGTCCAATTCCTAGTCTGGTGAGTGTCATTTGTTGATAGTGACTGGCTGTGATGTCCACAGGATGGAGGTTGCTGTTTGGTCATGAGTTACTTTAGTATGTCCAATTCCTAGTCTGGTGAGTGTCATTTGTTGATAGTGACTGGCTGTGATGTTCACAGGATGGAGGTTGCTGTTTGGTCATGAGTTAGTTTAGAATGTCCAATTCTTAGTCTGGTGAGTATCATCTGTTGATAGTCTCTGGCTGTAATGTTCACAGGATGGAGGTTGCTGTTTGGTCATGAGTTAGTTTAGTATGTCCAATTCCTAGTCTGGTGAGTGTCATTTGTTGATAGTGACTGGCTGTGATGTCCACAGGATGGAGGTTGCTGTTTGGTCATGAGTTAGTTTAGTATGTCCAATTCCTAGTCTGGTGAGTGTCATTTGTTGATAGTGACTGGCTGTGATGTTCACAGGATGGAGGTTGCTGTTTGGTCATGAGTTAGTTTAGAATGTCCAATTCTTAGTCTGGTGAGTATCATCTGTTGATAGTCTCTGGCTGTAATGTTCACAGGATGGAGGTTGCTGTTTGGTCATGAGTTAGTTTAGAATGTCCAATTCTTAGTCTGGTGAGTGTCATCTGTTGATAGTCTCTGGCTGTAATGTTCACAGGATGGAGGTTGCTGTTTGGTCATGAGTTAGTTTAGTATGTCCAATTCCTAGTCTGGTGAGTGTCATTTGTTGATAGTGACTGGCTGTGATGTCCACAGGATGGAGGTTGCTGTTTGGTCATGAGTTACTTTAGTATGTCCAATTCCTAGTCTGGTGAGTGTCATTTGTTGATAGTGACTGGCTGTGATGTTCACAGGATGGAGGTTGCTGTTTGGTCATGAGTTAGTTTAGAATGTCCAATTCTTAGTCTGGTGAGTATCATCTGTTGATAGTCTCTGGCTGTAATGTTCACAGGATGGAGGTTGCTGTTTGGTCATGAGTTAGTTTAGTATGTCCAATTCCTAGTCTGGTGAGTGTCATTTGTTGATAGTGACTGGCTGTGATGTCCACAGGATGGAGGTTGCTGTTTGGTCATGAGTTAGTTTAGTATGTCCAATTCCTAGTCTGGTGAGTGTCATTTGTTGATAGTGACTGGCTGTGATGTTCACAGGATGGAGGTTGCTGTTTGGTCATGAGTTAGTTTAGAATGTCCAATTCTTAGTCTGGTGAGTATCATCTGTTGATAGTCTCTGGCTGTAATGTTCACAGGATGGAGGTTGCTGTTTGGTCATGAGTTAGTTTAGAATGTCCAATTCTTAGTCTGGTGAGTGTCATCTGTTGATAGTCTCTGGTTGTAATGTTCACAGGATGGAGGTTGCTGTTTGGTCATGAGTTAGTTTAGAATGTCCAATTCTTAGTCTGGTGAGTGTCATTTGTTGATAGTGACTGGCTGTGATGTTCACAGGATGGAGGTTGCTGTTTGGTCATGAGTTACTTTAGTATGTCCAATTCCTAGTCTGGTGAGTGTCATTTGTTGATAGTGACTGGCTGTAATGTTCACAGGATGGAGGTTGCTGTTTGGTCATGAGTTAGTTTAGAATGTCCAATTCTTAGTCTGGTGAGTATCATCTGTTGATAGTCTCTGGCTGTAATGTTCACAGGATGGAGGTTGCTGTTTGGTCATGAGTTAGTTTAGAATGTCCAATTCTTAGTCTGGTGAGTGTCATCTGTTGATAGTCTCTGGTTGTAATGTTCACAGGATGGAGGTTGCTGTTTGGTCATGAGTTAGTTTAGAATGTCCCATTCTCAGTCTGGTGAGTGTCATCTGTTGATAGTGACTGGCTGTGATGTTCACAGGATGGAGGTTGCTGTTTGGTCATGAGTTAGTTTAGTATGTCCAATTCCTAGTCTGGTGAGTGTCATTTGTTGATAGTGACTGGCTGTGATGTTCACAGGATGGAGGTTGCTGTTTGGTCATGAGTTAGTTTAGAATGTCCAATTCTTAGTCTGGTGAGTGTCATCTGTTGATAGTCTCTGGCTGTGATGTTCACAGGATGGAGGTTGCTGTTTGGTCATGAGTTAGTTTAGAATGTCCAATTCTTAGTCTGGTGAGTGTCATCTGTTGATAGTCTCTGGCTGTGATGTTCACAGGATGGAGGTTGCTGTTTGGTCATGAGTTAGTTTAGTATGTCCAATTCCTAGTCTGGTGAGTGTCATTTGTTGATAGTCTCTGGCTGTGATGTTCACAGGATGGAGGTTGCTGTTTGGTCATGAGTTAGTTTAGTATGTCCAATTCCTAGTCTGGTGAGTGTCATTTGTTGATAGTGACTGGCTGTGATGTTCACAGGATGGAGGTTGCTGTTTGGTCATGAGTTAGTTTAGTATGTCCAATTCCTAGTCTGGTGAGTGTCATTTGTTGATAGTGACTGGCTGTGATGTTCACAGGATGGAGGTTGCTGTTTGGTCATGAGTTAGTTTAGAATGTCCAATTCTTAGTCTGGTGAGTGTCATCTGTTGATAGTCTCTGGCTGTGATGTTCACAGGATGGAGGTTGCTGTTTGGTCATGAGTTAGTTTAGTATGTCCAATTCTCAGTCAGGTGAGTGTCATCTGCTGATGCCGCATGAGAGTTTTGTATATTTTAAAAAATGATGTGTTACTTTTTACTTTCTCTAGCCCCGGAAGTACAATGTACATAGGGATAGAGAAGCATTGTATTCCACCCAAAAATTCTATACCGAGATTTCACCGGAAATACATGTTTTAGGGTCCCCTGTGTCCAAAAAAAAAGCATTTTCACAAAAATATCCGTGTGTCTGTTAACACGATAACTCAAAAACGAAAACTAGCTAAAATACCAAACCTGGTATTAAAGTTTACTATATTCCAGGAATGCGACACGAAGATTTGAGAAAAATCCCCCCAACCTCAAACTACCCTTTACATGGAAATGTTTTCGAAAATTTTGATTTTCTTAAAAATGGCACTAACGATTTTGATGAACATATCGTATATTAAAGATATTTACCTTACAAATAAAATGTATATCTTGAATTTTCTGGGAATAGCTTCTAAAGACCTGTTTATTCTGGATGGATTTTGCTTAATTTGGCATAACTAGTAAACCGTAAGAGATAGACAAAAATTTACTATACAAAAAATGTAGGTCTTGTTAAAATACACAAGTTATGTCATATGCATTTTTCTAGTGGAGCTTACAGTTTTCGAGGTATTCATTGTTATTAGTTTCAGTTGTGACTTTCTTATACTTTTCCAAGACGGGACGGTCCGCTTTTCTTTTGTTCTAATCCTGGCCAAGAAAAGAAGGGATTTGTAATGACAATCGCATAACGTCAGCTTTTAAAACATTTGACTATGACTTTAGCCTAGTATGTTCCCTTATTTTTTCCTACTTATAAGTAACTAAGTAATAAGAACGTTGTGCTAATGAGTATCTCGATTAGCAAGGTGCGGAAAGAAGAATAATGTTATGTAAGAAGTTTGTAGAACAGCTAGAGAAAGTCATGTGAGTGTAACACATAAGATTTTTTACTTCATGGAGTTTACTGTTGCGATTATTTTCAATCCAGTTGTTCTTCCATTTTGTATCAGCTTCTTCTTAACATACTGTATAGCATCTTCATGTGGAATAGAGATAGGGGGACAAACTGGTGCTTGTTTTGTTGCTTCTTTTGCTGCTTTATTTTTACTTTCTCCATACGCACTATGTACATAGTGTATAGAGAAAGTATTGCACTCCACCAAAAATTCGATACCGAGATTTCACCGGAAATATATGTTTTAGGGTCCCCAATATCCAAAAAAAGCATTTTCACAAAAAGGTCCGTGTGTGTGTGTATGTGTCCGTGTGTCTGTGAACACGATAACTCAAAAACGAAAAGTCGGTAAAATACCAAACTTGGTATTTAAGTTTAATATCTTCCAGGGATGCGACGAGAGGATTTTGAGAAAAATCCCCCCACCCCCAACTACCCTTTACATAGAACTTTTTTCGAAAATTTTTATTTTCTCAAAATAGCTCTAACGATTGTGAATAAAATTTCGGATATTAAACATATTTACCTGACAAATGAAATGTATATCTTGAATTTTGTGGGAATAGCCTCTGAAGAGTAGTTTATTCTGGATGAATTTTACTAAATTTTGAATAACTGCTAAACCGTAAGAGATGGACAAAAACTTACTACACAAAAAATGTAGAGCACATTAAAACACACAATTTATGTTATATACATTTTTTTCGTGGAGTTCGTCGTTTTTGTGACATTCCGTTTCTGCTATGAAAAACGTATACTTTTCTCATACTGGAACTTGTCAACTCCTATCCAAATAAACAAAGGAACTTCATTGACATAGCAACCAGCTTTTGACTATCACTACGGTTGTCCCTTATTTCGCTTCTACTTACAAGGATGCGAGTAATAAGACTATTTCTGCTAATTTGTAGCATAAAGTAAATAGAAGTATAAGCTTTTCAAGAATTATTTGTTGCAGGGATATGGAGAAAGTCATATGAATGGTCCAAATCAGATTTTTTTTTTAAGATTCGATTATCGCTTTAATCTAGTGTATTTCCCTTATATTTACATGGAACGTAATAAGACTACTTCTGGTAATGTTTATCCCGATTAGTTTGAAGTAAATAAAAGAACAATCTTTTGTAAGAATAGTTTGTTTCCAGAATATGTAGAGAAATTCATGCGAATGTAGACATCAGCTTTTTAAATAACGTGACCCTTTTGTTGAAGTTCCAGTAGGTCGCAACAAGCGATAGGAGTTGGTAACCCTGCCTCTCTAATTACCCATAATGATCCCCATGCTCCTCAGGGTTAATTTGTAACGAGAGCGCTATCTACTTGTGTTGATCTCTCTCCTGTCATCTGCTGCTCGACAAACAACTGTTAACGACCATTTTGTGTATAATTTGAGCTTCTTTACAAACTTATACATCTGACTATTAAAACACGAAAGCACTTTGATATGATTGAATATCAAGAGCTATTTCCTCTATGTATCTACATCAGCCATGTCCAAATTAAAGGAACAAAGGAGACGCGCTGAAATTCATTCCACTCGTGTGAAGCATTAGAGCATTCCGCTATGCGATGTAATGGAATGTTTGTAAACACAAGCAAACCCTTATCTGCATTTAGTGTTTTTTTTAATTTATTTTTACTTTCACTACACAAACTATGCATATAGTAGACCGAGAAAGTGTTATATTCCACTCCCCTGAATAGAGAAAGGCATTTTAGAAGAAAGTCCGCGTGCTGGTATGTGTGTGTGTTACAAAAAATACAGTTAAATACCAAATTTGATATTGAAGTTTAGTATCTTCCAGGGATACGACACGAAGATTGTCAAGAAAATCCCCAACTACCCTTCACATAGAAGAATGTTCGAAAATGTTGATTTTCTCAAAATGGCTAACAATTTTGATTAAAATGTGGTATATTAAAGATATTTACCTGGAAAATAAAATGTATATCTTGTATTTTCTGGGAATAGCCTAAGAAGATTACTTTATTCTGGATGAATTTTACGAAATTTTGCATAAATGGCAAACTGTAAGAGACTAACTAAAACTTACCACACCAGAAATTGTAGAGCACCTTAAAACACATCATTTATATAATATACATTTTTTTCGTGGAGTTGATCATTTACGAGATATTCCTTCTTCTTGGTTTCAGCTTTAAAAACTTATTTTCTCATACAGGAATTTGTCAACCCCTTTCATATAAACAAAGGAACCAGTCACATAGGTACCAGCTTTTGACTATCACTTTAGCCCATGGTACTCCCTTATTTCGCTTCTATTTACAAGGAAGCAAGTAATGAGACTATTTCTGCTACTTTTTCCTTGATTAGCATGAAGGAAATTGAAGCATAAGCTTTTTAACAATATTTTTTTTATTTTTTTTTTTACAGAGATGTATATGTTGTGGTCAGACATATAATTAATGCCTCGTGAGCGAAATGGAAGAGATGTGGTCCCCAGGTTGCAAATCCCGGTCTCCGAGGAAAAGCCTTGTTATGACACATACAAGCAGGAAAACAAATTGCTCTCCTTTGTACCCTACTTAGCATGCGGAGCGCGCTGCACCCAACACAACAACCTAATTATTTGAAGCACAACAGGTAACGCGCTTAGGTAGGTACAGCTCCCCTAATGAAGGTTGCCTTGGGAGAAGTTCACCGGGAAAGCAATACGACTTCGTTCCTTTGCAAATTTCGTTTTGAACCTTTTTACTCTTCTCTAAAGCCGAAGTCCCACAGTCAAAATTTGGTCCAACATTTTTTATACAACGTGATTGTTGTGTACAATTTCTCCATTTCATTGCCACGGGAGTGTGTATTGGTCCAAATATTCCTCGCATGCACATGAACAGCTGATAGAAAATGGTGGAGGTTGCTAATCCACAATTATTTACGTTCGCTGTCGCAAGCTTAGTTTATGTTTCCATTGCATATCTTTACCACCGCGAATGTAAAGCTAGAAGCATGTTGGACGTTACTGGCAGGCACGGAAGACGTGGACGAGCTAGGTAAATGTATACTTAAGGCAAGACAGCTGAGCTCTGAGAAGACTGTTAATAAAGAAGAGGGGGGGGGCGAAAAGAACAACTAAACAAAAGTGACTACAATGTTTTACATACATATATTTAGGTCATTGTTGTGTTATGGTTTTATATATTGTGTATATACCATGTGAATATATTTATTTTAAGCAGAGGGTACATTTATGAAGGTGTACTCTGTGCTGTAAATTTAAATTACTGTATTTGAATATCTTTGAATCTTTACTTTCTCTATACGTATTATGTACATACGAGATTTCACCGGAAATATATGTTTTAGGGGCCCCTGTATCCAAAAAGAGTATTTTCAGAAAAAAAAGTCCGTGTGTGTGTCCGTGTGTCTTTGAACACGATAACTCAAAAACGAAACGTCGTAAAATACCAAACTTGGTATTTAAATTTAGTATCTCCCAGGGATGCGACACGAAGATTTTGAGAAAAATTCTCCCACCCCAAACTACTCTTTACATAGAACTTTAGTCGAAAATTTTGATTTTCTAAAAAATGGCTCTAAACGATTTTGATTAAAATATCGTTTATTAAAGATATTTACCTGACAAATAAAAAGTATATTTCTAATTTTCTGGGAATAGCCTCTGAAGACTACTTTATTCTGGGTAAATTTTACGGAATATTGCATAACTGCTAAACCGTAAGAGATGGACAAAAAGTTACCACACAACAAATGTACAGCACTTTAATACACACAATTTGTTATTTACATTTTTTTTCGTGGAGGTGATTGTTTTTGAGATATTCCTTGTTTTTGGTTTCAGCTATAAAAAACAACTTTCTCATACAGGAATTTGTGAACTCGTGTCCATGCAAACAAAGGAACATCAGTCACATAGCAACCAGCCTTTGACTTCACTTTAACCTATGGTACTTCCCTATTTCGCATCTACTTACAAGGAAGCAAGTAATAACACTATTTCTGCTAAGTTTTTCTCGATTAGCATGAAGTAAATAAAAGCATAAGCTTTCTAAAAATAATTTATTGCAGAGATATAGAGAAAGTCATGTGAATGTAAGACATAAGATTTTTAGTTTCGTGTTTACACTTTTAATTCTTTGTTGTTGTTTTAATATTGTTTTTTATTGTGTATTACCTTTGTCCTTTTATTTTCGTGTTTATATGTAAATTATGGTTTGACTTTTACGTACTCTTCATGCAAATGGAGCTTCAATATTCTTTGTTTGCATTCATTTATATATCGGACGAGGAATATAAATTTTATTATACATGAATACTAGGAGTATTAATTTTGTGTTTAATGTTTTTATTCTTTGTTGTTTTAATATTGCTTTTTGTTGTGTATTACAAAAGCACGTACTGTCTGTGGACCCGTGCGATTGTTGGAGTTCAATGTAAGATATTGTTATGTTAATAAATACACTTTTAATTCGTTCATTCATAATAGAAAGAAAAAAAATCTGATGTGTTACATTCACATGACTTTCTCTAAATCTCTGCAGCAAATTATTTTTAAAAATCTCATGCCACTATTTACTTCCTACTAATTGAGAAAAAATTAGCAGAAATAGCCTTATTACTTGCTTCCTTGTAAGTAGAAGCGAAATAAGGGAGTAACATAGGTTAAAGTGACAGTCAAAAGCTGGTTGCTATGTGACTGAAGTTCCTTTGTTTATATGGATACGAGTTCACAAAGTCCTGTATAAGAAAAGTATAAGTTTTTTATAGCTGAAACCAAAAACAAGGAATATCTCTATAACAATCACCTCCACGAAAAACTGTATATAACATAAATCGTGTGCTTTAAAGTGCTCTACATTTGTTGTGTGGTAAGTTTTTGCCCATCTCTTATGATTTAGCAGTTATGCAAAATTCCGTAAAATTGACCCAGAATAAAGTAGTCTTCAGAGGCTATTCCCAGAAATTTCAAAATAGATATTTTATTTGTCAGGTAAATATCTTTAATATACGATATTTTAAGAAAAATCGTTAGAGCCAATTTTTAGAAAATCAAAACTGTCGAAAAAGGTTCTATGTACAGGGTAGTGGGGGGGATTTGTCTCAAAATCTTTATGTCGCATCCCTGGGAGATACTAAACCTAAATACCAAGTGTGGTATTTTACCGACTTTTCGTTTTCGAGTTATCGTGTTCACAGACACACGGACACACACACACACACACACACACACACACAGAACATTTTCTGAAAATACTTTTTTTGGATACAGGGGACCCTAAAACATATATTTCCGGTGAAATCTCGGCATCGACTTTTTTGGTGGAGTGCAATACCTTCTCTATGTACCAGTGGCGGCTCGTGGATTAAAAATTTAGGGGTTCACAAAATCAGCCGCTGCCGCTACTGCTACCGCCGTCACCGCAACATCAAATCCAGTAATATTAGAAACAATGATAGTGCCTGATAACAAGAATTATAAATTTGTTACACAAATTGTCACCCACCCAGTATTGTGAAGATATTGAGTTTCTTAGTCTCCGAGAGTTAACAGCAACATGAGGTGATGAAGGGGTGAAGTCCTTTGATGCAGTTCATCTGAAGAATGGTATTTACAGTGAACAATATTTACATTGTTTAAATTACGCAATTAACATCAAATTTATTTGTACAGAAATTCCACACGCCGGTTTTTCAAATGTGCAAACTTTTCTATCACTCGGTGGTTAAAGCATTTGACCAGTTGGCAGTGCTGAAAGTCGGTCTTCACCCACCGTACTCCTAGTAAAGGTTTAAATTCTTTTTATTGTGGAAAAGCACATTTCTGGTTCTGATGTAGTCAAGGTCGTAGTGATAATCTACAGCAGCTCGGTTAGTTGCAGAAAAGTTCCTTCGTTGAGGTTGTTTTCTGTTTTCAACTGCTTAACTCTCTCTTAAGCTTAACTCTCGCATAAAATGCAAATTACTGAGACAAATAGCGCGTCTCACAAGGACTGCAGTTGCACTTCCGGATAGTTTCAACTAAATCTCAAAGATAGCAGCACCTCTCCCTGATAAACAGAACCCTGGAGGTGTTAATGTGCACGGTCGCACTGTGCTCATTTGTGGCTGTAAAATTCCGAGCTGCTTTATTGTCCGCGCAAGCGCAGAGCTGCTAAACGTTAGTTATACGAGGCCTGCGCTACAAGCGTTGTTGCCACATACTCAGGCTCTCGGCTATGTTCAACCTGAAGAGCAGAGCGCGGTATATTTAAACAAGTGGCACCGGATAGCGCATTTTATTAAATGTTTCCTGAGAGAGAAAAAGGAGATCCACTAAGAAATATTGGAGGTTCACGTGCTCCTGTGCTCCTATACAGCAGCCGCCGCTGCTATGTACTATGTACATAGTAAGTATAGAGAAAGTAAAAATTAATAAAGAGGCGTTGGTGGACTAGACCATGGCTGGAACGTAGGAATGCAGGCCAACGAAGAGGTGTACAAAATTAATTTGTTTATAAATGATTTTAACTTAGAATAGACGAACATTTTTTTAGAAAGCTTCTGTCCTTAGTTGAGGCAAAAATCACTCGCCAAGATTCAAATATGAGGCAGTCCAACCAACAAATCAAAGATAAATCACGTTTTTATATTTTTGTTGAGAAAAGAAGGTTAGGTACAAATGGATCCGCTAAAATACATTTGCAGGGGTTATAAATACTCGAGTCATTATTTCATAAATCTCTGCCATGCAAAAAATGTGTATTTCAACAATAGCTCAGCTACTATAATCCTATTATTTAGGACAAAGTCTACAAGATACAGTCACATGGGCGGGAAGGAAGACCCAGCGCTAGCTGCCATCTTATTACGTCATTACCACCAGGTCGATCATTGGTTGATTTCATGCGTTTGGACCAAAAAATAGAAACCGGTGTATCCTGTTGTAGCAAACTGGAATTGGACAAAAAAAAGGACGAAAATTGTATACAATGAAATTATCCGATGTCCCACGATCCAATTTGTGGTTTGAAGAGCATTGGACCAAAATATTTGACTATGGGACATTGGCTTAACAGTGCTTAGTTGGTAGAGAAAGTATTGCATTCCATGCAAAAATTATTAAAGAGTCTTATTACTTTCTCCATACGCACTATGTACATAGTGTATAGAGAAAGTATTGCACTCCACCAAAAATTCGATACCGAGATTTCACCGGAAATATATGTTTTAGGGTCCCCAATATCCAAAAAAAACATTTTCACAAAAAGGTCCGTGTGTGTGTCCGTGTGTCTGTGAACACGATAACTCAAAAACGAATAGTCGGTAAAATACCAAACTTGGTATTTAAGTTTAGTATCTTCCAGGGATGCGACACGAAGATTTTGAGAAAAATCCCCCCACCCCCAACTACACTTTACATGGAACTTTTTTCGAAAATTTTGATTTTCTCAAAAATGGCTGTAACGATTTTGATTGAAATTTCGGATATGAAACATATTTACCTGGCAAATGAAATGTATATCTTGAATTTTCTGGGAATAGCCTCTGAAGAGTAGTTTAATTTGGATGAATTTTACTAAAGTTTGAATAACTGCTAAACCGTAAGAGATGGACAAAAACTTACTACACAAAAAATGTAGAGCACATTAAAACACACAATTTATGTTATATACATTTTTTTCGTGGAGTTGGTCGTTTTTGTGACATTCCTTATTTTTGGTTTCTGCTATGAAAAACGTATACTTTTCTCATACTGGAACTTGTCAACTCCTATCCATATAAACAAAGGAGCTTCATTGACATAGCAACCAGCTTTTGACTATCACTTTAACCTATGGTTGTTCCTTATTTCGCTTCTGCTTACAAGGATGCGAGTAATAAGACTATTTCTGCTAATTTTTTCTGATTAGCATAAAGTAAATAGAAGTATAAGCTTTTTAAGAATTATTTGTTGCAGGGATATGGAGAAAGTCATGTGAATGGTACACATCAGATTTTTTTTCTGTCTGCTTCGTGCTAATCGAGATAAACACTAGCAGAAATCTTACTAGGTAGTTATAAGTATAAGGAAAACAAGGGAATATCAAAATAGCGACAGTTTTAAAAAGTGGTTGCTATGGGATTGAAATCCGATTCTTTGCGCGGCCAGGAGTTGACAAGTTCCTGTATGAGAAAAGTTGTATTACTTTCTCTATACATACTATATACATAATTTATAGAGGTGTTGTATTCCACCCAAAAATTCGATACCGAGATTTCATCGGAAATATATATTTTGGGTCCCCCTGAAACCAAAAACAGCATTTCTGGGAAAAGGTCAGCGCGAGTGTGTAAATACGTCTGTGTATATGTGTGGGTGTGTGTGTGTGGACAGCATAGCTCAAAAACGTGAACACCGTTAAATACCAAACTTGGTATTTAAGTTTGGTGTCTTCCAAGAATGCGACACGAAGATTTTCAAGAATATCTCCCAGCTACCCTTTACATGGAACTTTTTTCGAAAATTATGATTTTCTCAAAAATGGCTCTAATGATTTTGATTAAAATGCCGTATATTAAAGATATTTACTTGACAAATAAAATATATATCTTGAATTTGGGGTGGAGAGAAAAATCTTTGTGAAATTTTACTTGAAAATCTTTGTGTTGCATCTTTGGGAGATACCAAACTTAAATACCAAGTCTGGTGTTTAAAGGAATTTTCGTTTTTGAGTTAGGCAAGTATTTTTGTATTGAGGGCGTCTCAAAACATATATTTCCTGTGAAATCCTGATATAAAATTTTTGGGAGGAATACAATACCTTCTCTGCCTACTATGTATTTTGTACAAACGTGCTAGAGAAATTAATAATGGAATTATTCCATAGTCCGTAATTGTGTATCAATATTTTAGTTTACTTTTTTACAGGGTATCATTAGCGTAACGTAATAATTATAAAACGATATCATATAGTAAATGATACAATTTTAAACTTCATTTAGCCGTACAGAAAGCGAATATATCATTAAATCCAATAACAGGCGAGAACATAATATCGATAGTCAAATGTTAATTAGATTAGGCCATAAGGTAGCTACGTCATCAACATTATTACCAACCTGATTAAACTGGCTGCATAGTGGCGTTAGCTAATTAAAATAAGTATAATAGCGGCTAATTATTGAAATATTTTGAGCTATTATTAAAGTAGTGTTATTGAAGATACGGTGCAATATGATGACATACTATTTCATCACAGCTGGTTTGTAGAACACCCAGTAACATATCAAACCCAACGTCAAATATTTCTTCTGCTCCATTCGTTGCCAATGCAGAATACAGTGGTACCTCATTTATACGTTTTTTTCAAGGGAGACTACTAAAATACTGTATAAATGAGAAAACGGTTCACTTATTTTCTCTTCTGGTATGGACCTCGTCCAGAATTTGTAATTTTTCTTCCTTGCTGGTTAATATTCACACATGTTTCTTCTCCTGTTTGTAACTCGAAACTCCACATAAAATAGACAAGTGACTGTTGGGACGATATGACGACAATGAAAACAGCACACTAGCAGTAACTTAAAGCAGACAAGTGACTGTTGGAACGATATGACGACAATGAAAACAGCACACTAGCAGTAACTTAAAACAGACAAGTGAATGTTGGAACGATATGACGACAATGAAAACAACACACTAGCAGTAACTTAAAGCAGACAAGTGACTGTTGGAACGATATGACGACAATGAAAACAGCACACTAGCAGTAACTTAAAACAGACAAGTGAATGTTGGAACGATATGACGACAATGAAAACAACACACTAGCAGTAACTTAAAACAGACAAGTGACTGTTGGAACGATATGACGACAATGAAAACAACACACTAGCAGTAACTTAAAACAGACAAGTGACTGTTGGAACGATATGACGACAATGAAAACAGCACACTAGCAGTAACTTAAAGCAGACAACTGACTGTTGGAACGATATGACGACAATGAAAACAACACACTAGCAGTAACTTAAAACAACCAAGTGACTGTTGGAACGATATGACGTCAATGAAAACAACACACTAGCAGTAACTTAAAGCAGACAACTGACTGTTGGAACGATATGACGACAATGAAAACAGCACACTAGCAGTAACTTAAAACAGACAAGTGACTGTTGGAACGATATGACGACAATGAAAACAACACACTAGCTGTAACTTAAAACAGACAAGTGACTGTTGGAACGATATGACGACAATGAAAACAGCACACTAGCAGTAACTTAAAACAGACAAGTGACTGTTGGAACGATATGACGACAATGAAAACAACACACTAGCTGTAACTTAAAACAGACAAGTGACTGTTGGAACGATATGACGACAATGAAAACAGCACACTAGCAGTAACTTAAAGCAGACAGCTGACTGTTGGAACGATATGACGACAATGAAAACAACACACTAGCAGTAACTTAAAGCAGACAGCTGACTGTTGGAACGATATGACGACAATGAAAGCAACACACTAGCTGTAACTTAAAGCAGACAGCTGACTGTTGGAACGATATGACGACAATGAAAACAACACACTAGCAGTAACTTAAAGCAGACAGCTGACTGTTGGAACGATATGACGACAATGAAAGCAACACACTAGCAGTAACTTAAAACAGACATGTGACTGTTGGAACGATATGACGTCAATGAAAACAACACACTAGCAGTAACTTAAAGCAGACAACTGACTGTTGGAACGATATGACGACAATGAAAACAGCACACTAGCAGTAACTTAAAACAGACAACTGACTGTTGGAACGATATGACGACAATGAAAACAGCACACTAGAAGTACTCGACTTAAAACAGACAAATGACTGTAGGAACCAAGGTTAATATATTGTTGGAAAAATATGACGACAGGGTATATTTTGTGTATGGGGATCAGAAAAAGTGAGAAAACGTATAACTAAAACATATAATTGAGCAAAATTTTAATGGAGAACGACTGGTCCCTAAAATTTTAGCATATATATGCGAAAAATGCTGAAGTGAATAACGTATAAGCTAGTTTCAACTGCATTTTGATTTCTTTACCGATAAAAGAACCTAATTTTTACTTTCACACACCTTTATCCACCCACTACCTAATTTTCTCTGCCATGTAATGTATACAAATGTACTCTAGTCACATAACCTTTCTAGCGTTCCACAAACAAATTTTTATTACAAAAAAATATACGATTCTAAAAAAATTTGATGTGTTACACTCACATAACTTTCTCTAGCTCCTCTAAAAACCTCCTACAAAAGATTCTTCTTCTTTGTACACAATGTTAATCGTGATAAATGTTAGCAGAATGTTATTACCTAGTTCCTTATAAGTAGAAAAGTTTAAGTACTTCACAATTGAAACCAATAACAAGGAATATCTCGAAAACGACAAACTCCAAGAAAAAAGGTATATGACATAAATTGTGTGTTTTAACGTGATCTGCATTTTTTGTATAGTGAGTTCTTATCTATCTTTTACGGTTTACTAGTTCTGCCAAATTAAGCAAAATTCATCCAGAATAAACAGGTCTTTAGAAGCTATTCCCAGAAAATTCAAGATATACATGTTATTCGCAATAGAAATGGCTTTAATATGTGATATTTTAATCAAAATCATTAGAGCCGTTTTTAAAAAAACAAAATTTTTGACATTTTTTCCATGTAAAGGGTAGTTAGGAGTGGGGGTATTTTCTTAAAAATCTTAGTGTCGCATCTTTGGAAGATACCAAACTTAAATACCAAGTTTGGTATTTAACGATCTTTTCGTTTTTGAACTATGGTGTCTACAGACACGCACACACATGTACACACACGGACCAGTTTCCAAAAGTGCTTTTTTTGGATTCAGGGGGATCCAAACAATGTATTTCGAGTGAAATATCGGTATCGAATTTTTGGATGGAATACAATACCTTCTCTATACACTATATACATGGTACGTGTAGAAAAAGTAAAAAAAAAAAAAAAAAAAAAAAAAGCAGAAGAGGTCTAATTACTTGCTGCCTTGTAAGTATATGGTAAATGAGAGGATGCATTAGGCTAAACACAAATCTTTTAAAAGCTGGTCGCTATGTGAAACAATTGCGGTTCGATTCGGTTTGCACTGTCCTGTTCGAGACAAGTTTAAAATTAAAACCAATAACAATGAATATGTTGAAAATGTTCAACTGAACAAGAAAAACGTGTATAACAAATTATGTGTTTTAACGAGATCTACATTTTTACTTTCTCTACCCGCACTATGTATAGAGAAGGTGTTGTAATGCACCCAAAAATTTGAAACCGAGATTTCACCGGAAATACATGTTTGATACCCCAGAATAAAAAAAAAAAATTTTTAGACAAATGTGCGTGTTTCTATGTCTGACTGTCTGTAGGCAGAATAGCTGAAAAACGAAAAGACCGTTAAATAGCAAACTTGGTATTTAAGTTTTGTTTCTTCCAATAATGCGATACGTAGATTTTCAAGAAAATCCCCCCACACCAAACTACCATTTACAGGAACGTTTTTCGAAAATTTCGATTTTCTCAAAAATGGCTTTGGTTAAAATGTCGTATATTAAAGATATTTACCTGAAAAATAAAATGTACATTCTGAATTTTATGGGAATAACCTCTGAAGACTACTTTATTCTCGATGAACTTTACGGAATCTTGCATAACTGCTAAACCGTAAGAGATGGACAAAAACTTACCACACAAAAAATGTGGAGCACGTTAAAACACACAGTTTACGTTATATTAATTTTTTTCTTGAAGTGGATCGTTTTTTAGATATTCCTTGTATTTGGTTTCAGCTTTGAAAAGTTTATACTGTTCTCATACAGGAATTCGTCAACTCGTGTCTATACAAACAAAGGAACTTCAGTCAAATAGCAACCAGCTTTTTACTATCACTTTAACCTACGGTACTCCCTTATTTCGTTTCTACCCACAAGGAAGTAAGTAATAAGACTATTTCTACTCATTTTCTTTTTCTGGATTTTGCATTAGGTAAATAGGAGAATAATAATAATAATAATTATTATTATTACTATTATTATTATTCTCGGAGTCAAAACATTAATTCCGGTGTAATCTCTATATAGAATGTTTGCAATTCACTATACTATGGTTTGCTTGTTTTCATCTCCAATTCTCAAATTTGCGGTGTATGCCCATACATTTAGATTTGTAGTTTATTGTCGACATAGAACAAATTTGTTTCATTAAAATAGATTTAACAGTATTCCCCACTCGTAGCGTATTACAAACAACCCCATCTATCCGAGGAGTATCAAAACATATATTTACTTGCAAAACACACAGAATGCTTTTGCTGAGGCCATGTGGCTTAAACAATGTAAATATTATTCGCAATGTAGCTTTCATTTTTACCTTCTCTATACGTAGATATATATTGAGAAGGTATTGCACTTCACCCAAAAATTTGATACCGAGTTTTCACCGGAAATATATGTTTTAGGGTCCCCTGTATCCAAAAAAAAATAAGTATTTTCAGAAAAAGGTCCATTTGTGTGTGTGCGTATGTCTGTAAACACGATAACTCAAAAACGAAAAGTCAGTAAAATACCAAACTTGGTATTTAAGTTTAGTATCTTCCAGGACTGCGACACAAAGGTTTTGAGCAAAATCCCCCCACCCCATACTACCCTTTACGTCGAACTTTTTTTTCGAAAATTTTAATTTTCTCAAAAATGGCTCTAACCATTCGATTAAAATATCGCATATTAAAGATAATTACCTGACAAATAAAATGAAGATCTTCAATTTTTTGGGAATAGCCTCTGAAGACTACTTTCCTCAGGATAAAATTTACGGCATTTAACTGCTAAACCGTAAGAAATAGATACAAACGTACAACACATAAAATGTAGAGCACGTTAAAATACACAATTTATGTGATGCACCTTTTTTGGTGGAGTTGATCACTTCTTAGATATTCCTTGTTCTTGGTTTCAGCTTTAAAAAACGTAGATATACTTTTCTCATACAGGAATTTGTCAACTCCTGTCCACAGAAACAAAGGAACATCAGTCACATAGCAACCAGCTTTTGTCTATCACTTTAACCTATGGTACTGCCTTATTTCACTTCTACTTTTAACGAAACAAGTAATAAGACTATTTCTGCTAATTTTTTCTCGACTTGTATGAAATAAATAGAAGCATAATTTTTTCAACAATAATTTATTGCAGAGATGTAAAGAAAGTCATGTGAATGGAACATAGTTTTTTATTTCTCTATCACGTACTTAGCACGCAGAGAAGGTGTTCCAATTCCACAACTGAAATTTCATTGTAGGTATGTATGCTTTGAAGAACCCTGAATAAAGAAAAAATCTGATGTATTCCATTCACATGACTTTCTCCACATCTCTACAAAAACTTATGCTTCTATTTACTTCATGCTAATCGAGAAAAAATTAGCAGAAATAGTCTTATTACTTGCTTCCTTGTGAGTAGAAGCCAGATAAGGGAGTACTATAGTTTAAAGTGATAGTCAAAAGCTGGTTGCAATGTGGCTGCAGTTCTTTTGTTTGTATGGATGCGAGTGTACAAATTCCTGTATGAGAAAGGTATGAGTTTTTTGAAGGTGACACGAAAAACAAGGAATATCTCAAAAACGACTAATTCCACGAAAACAAATGTACATAACATACATTGTGTGTTTTAAAGTGCTCTACATTTTTGTGCTGTAAGTTTTGTCCATCTCTTACGGTTATGCAAAATTCCGTAAAAGTCATCCAGAATAAAGTAGTCTTCAGAGGTTATTCCCATAAGATTCAAGATATACGTTTTATTTGTCATATAATTATCTTAAACATAAGACATTTTAATCAAAATCGTTAGAGCCACCTTTTAGAAAATAAAAAATTTCGAAAAAGAGTTGCATGTAAAGGATAGTTGGGGGTGGGAGGATTTTCGTGAAAATTTTCGTGTCGTATCCTTGGAAGTTCGTTTTTGAGCTATGCTGTCCACAGAAACACACACAGACATTTTCCAAAAATGTTTTTATGTTCAGGGTGTCTCAAACTCAAGCCCCCACACCTCTGGCTGCGCAGAGAGCTAAGCGTGTTGGAAATAGAAGATTTTCTTGGAGGGCAGAAGGCGTGCGAGGTCGGTCACAATACATTGATTGTAAAGGGGAAACAGTGAAATTTAAAACAGCTGTAATTACGTCATGAAGATACCTGGGTTGGAAATAATTGCACGGGGATTGAATGTCCGGGTGGGGATTGAATAAAATCACTTCATTCACTAGAGAGAATTTCATCCCACAAAAGTAAATATTATAATTGAAGTTGAATATCGTATAAAGTGCTTTACAAAACGGGATGCAAGCATCACCGAAAGTATAATTCGACTTTAATTCTGTTTTTCGCAGTTTCTTCTCACTGATTCCATATATACTGTCTGCTTTTTTACTTTCTCTACACGTGATGTACCTACTTAGCATATAGAGAAGGTATTGTACTCCACCCAAAAAAAACACCAAGATTTTACCAGAAGTATACGTTTTAGGGTCCGCTGTATAAAAAAAGAAATTTTAGAAAAAGGTCCGTGTTTGTGATTGTGTCCATGAACACAATTAACTCAAAAACGAAAAGTCGGTAAAAACTCTAACTTGGTATTTAAGTTTAGTATATTCCAAAGATGCGACACGAAGATTTTGAGGCAAAAGCCCCCAGCCCAAACTATCCTTTACATGGACAAATTTCGAAAATTTAGATTTTCTAAAAAATGGCTTTAACGATTTTGATTAAAATACCGTATATTAAAGATATTTACATGGCAAATAAAATGTATATGTTGAATTTTCTGGGAATAGCCTTTGAGACCTCTTTATTCTGGATGAATTTTGCATAACTAGTAAACTGTAAGAGATAAAACAAAAAAAAAAAAAAAAAAAAAAAAAAAAAAAAAAAAAAAAAAAAAAAAAAAAAAAAAAAAAAAAAACCAACTTACTACACAAAAAGTAAAGATCTCGATAGAACCACAATTTACTTCATTTACACTTTTTCGTGAAGTTGAGAAATCCCTTGTTAATGGTTTCTGTTGTAAAATATTTACTCTTACGGGAATGGTTCATCACCTCGCCCTGCAAAGAAACGCCTTTCATACATATGAAACCAGTTTTAAAAGATATGACTATCGTTTAGCTTTTTTTCCCTTCTACTTACCAGGAAGCAAGTAATAAGATCATGTCTACTAATCGATTAATATGAACTAGATAGAATTATAAGCTTTTTAACAATAATTTGTGAAGATATGTAGAGACATTTATATGAATGGAACACATCGTATTTTTACTTTAATGCACAAAGTCGTCAACAAGAATTATAAACATGAGTTGTTAGGAGTGTGTCTGTAGTAAAGCGGTCAAAATGCTGAATTAAAAATGCAGAATATGCTGCGCTCGATTCTAAGCTGATGAAGGAATTCTTATTTAAATATAATTCAAGAGCCTATAAATATGAATGCGGTAGTTAATGTGTGATAAGTTAATCGAGAAGCACATTTTTAATGTATACTTACGCAGTAAGTATTAGTTGTAGAAGGTCAAAGCAGGTTCAGCAGTTGTTATAGAAGGTCTAACTAGTGATACGGTCATATTACCTACGGCGTATATAAATAAAAACAAACATAAATAAAGCGCTTTAGCATAAAAAAACACATGCGATATTGGATTTACAGAGACAGCATATGCACAGTACAAAATTAAAATAAATGGGGAATTAGGTCCCTGTACTCCTCTTCAGTAAACTGTATTCAATACGTTAGTAAGCATTTGTGGTAGATTTGTGTTAGATGGATAAGATATATAAATATAACATTAGAAGTAATTACTACTTAATGTAGTAAATTTTATGCAAAAATAATTAAACTTTACTAACCCATCGATTCTTAAACAAAATTGATTTAGGGAGGTGCTGTCTGACTATTTTCTTGTGCAGAACACTGCTGTAAGATTTTGCTGCATGATAGCACCTGGGTTTTACATAAAAGTTTACCACCAAGTTCTTAAAATGTGGTTTTCGAGGTACTGAAAGCCTCTACAGCGTACAGAACATATGGCAAAAAGCATGCTCTGCCCTCCAGTTGAGAATGCGCGAGAGGTTTCAATTTGTGACGGTGACACTAGCGCCGGTGGTGTGTCGAGGTAATTAATTCCAAGGTCTTTGCTCAAACTATACATTTCCGGTGAAATGTCGGTATTGACTTTTTGGGTGCAATACGATGTCTTCTCTATACACTGTGTGTACACTATGTATAGAGAAAGTAAAAAGTAATAAAGGATACTTTTTAAGAGAAAACGATGTGAATTCAATAGAGACTTTTCCCGCTATGTAAGTGCTGGCAACACAACTGCAATAAGCAGAACGGACACAATAAGAAAATTAAGATAAAAGTACAGGATAATGAGGAAAGGAATGGAATGTTCTAGTTGGGCCTTTCTTGTTCAAAACGCCTTTGTTCTTTCACGTCTGGTTAATGGAGCTATTGTCACAGCACGATCCAATCTCACTCTCAACTTTCATTGCCTCCTTAATAATCGATTCTTGCGAGTATATTAAAAATAACGTTTAAAGTACCCAGAGCCATCTGCGAGGCGCGTTCCCAAATTATTGGATACCTCGTTACTATCTAGAGTCTGCTGCCAACTTCTTTCTACCCCTTAAAGTTAGATAACATTACAAACATTCGCCATTAAATATCGAGGTCTGTAAAAACAACTTCAAAAAGAAAACTCTGATGTGTTCCATTCATATGACTTTCTCTGCATCTCTGCAACAAATTACTGTTAAAAGCCTTATGCTTCTATTTACTTCAAGCTAATCGAGAAAAAATTAGCAGAAATAGCCTTAATAGTTGCTTCCTTGTTATTAGAAACGAAATAAGGAAGTACCATAAGTTAAAGTGATATTCAAAAGCTGGTTGCTATATGACTGAAGTTTCTTTGTTTGTATGGACAGCAGTTGACAAATTCCTGTATGAGAAAAGTATAAGTTTTTTAAAGCTGAAACCAATAACAAGGAATATCTAAAAAACGATTCACACCACGAAAAATATGTATATAGCATACGTTGTGTGTTTTAATGCGCTCTACATGTTTCATGTGGTAAGTTTTTGTCCATCTCTTACGGTTTAGTAGTTAAGCAAAATTCCGTAAAATGCATCCATAATAAAGTAGTCTTCAGAGGGTATTTCTATCATTCAATAACATATCCTCGATTTTGTCAATAATTTCAGAGGAAGTCACTTCTACTGGACGTCCGGAACGATGTTCATCATTTGTGGATGTACGGCCACGTTTAAATTCATTTATCCAATTGTAAATTGTTGCAAACACAGGAGCAGATGTGCCATGAAGTTCATCCAACTCGGCTTTTATCTGTTTCGCTGTTAAGCTTTTTAAATATAAGTGGTTAATCACTTGATTCAATCGCTTATGGCAACGAAACCACGTGATGGATATAGCTGAAACTTTGACTGCCATCGAGGGTGGTCAGAAAGGTTCTCAGCCTCGCCCAGAGATCGCGGCACTACTTACATGATTTTTTCCCCTTACATTGGTACACTTGTTAGTTGACCCTATTTAAAATTATAAGTCATTCCAGGTAACAGTTGAAGCATGGAAGGTGCATTGCTTTGAAAATGGAGAAATTCGAGTATCGTGCAGTGATAAAATTCTTCGTAAAGGAAGTTTAGCACCTACAGAAATTGAATTGCGGATTTTAAATGTGTATGGTGACTCTTCACCTTCAGTTTCCACTGTGAAGAAATGGGCGGCCGATTTTAAACGTGGCCGTAAAAGTGTCCTAGAAGTTCCTCGCAAAGGACATCCAAAAACTGTAACCACACAGGAAATCATTGAAAACGTGCATGACATGATATTGGAAGATCGGCTACAAAGGTGCGTGAAATTGCTATTGCTCTTGGAATTTCAAAGGAACGTATTGGTCACATCTTGCATCAGGAATTAAACATGAAAAAGCTTTGCGCAAGTTGGGTGCTGCGCATCCTCACTGTGGATAACAAACGCATTCGCACGACACTTTCTGAAAAGTGCTTGGCGCATTAACAGAAGAACAGAAGTGACTTTTTGCGCCGATACGTCACAATAGATGAAACATGGATTTACCGCTACACACCCGAATCCAAGCAGCAGTCGACGCCGTGGACAGAAGCTGGTTCTTCAGCTCCAAAGAAGGCGAGGATGGTGCCATCGGCGTGAAAAGTAATGACGTCAGTGTTTTGGTTTGCCAAAGGAATTCTTTGAAAGACTATCTCGAAAAAGGTAAAACCATTTCTGGAGAATATTACTCTCAACTTGTAACCAAACTGAATGCAAGCATTCGTGAAAACAGACCCGGGTTAAAAAAGAAAAACATTGTTTTGCAAGAGGACAATGCCCACAAATTTGTTTTGGCAATGGGGAAATTGAGAAATCTGCACTATGAAGTGCTGAGAGATCTGCACTATGAAGTGCTGGAATATCCGCCCAGGTTTTGGCTCCCTAGGACTTCCATTTGTTTCCAAAACTATAGAAACACTTCCCTGGTAGGGGCTTTTCGTCCAATGAAGAAGCAATTGCGGACTTGCAGCACTTCCAGAGGAACACTACAGAGAGGAGATAATAGCTTTGGAACACCACTAGAAAAATTTATTGATATTAGAGGAGATTATGTTGAAAAATAAAACTACTTTGAAAGCATGAAGTGTCGTTTTTCAGCCCGAGAACGTTTCAGACCACCCTATATAGTAAGAGACGACGGTTACTAAATATGTACAAACTTTTTACTTTCTCTACTCGTACTATATACATAGTGTATAGAGAAGTTATTGTATTGCACCCTAAAATTCAATGACGAGATTTCACCAGAAATATATGTTTTGAAACACCCTGAATCCAAAAAAAAACATTTTTAGAAAAATGTACGTGTGTGTGTGTGTGTGTGTGGGCAGCATAGCTCAAAAATTAAAAGACCGTTAAAAATCAAACTTGGTACTTAAGTTTGGTATCTTCCAAGGATGCGACACAAAGATTTTCACTTTACACTTTACATTGAAAAAATGTTGTTTTTCTTAAAAATGACTCTAAGGATTTTGATTAAAATCTCGTATATTTAAGATATTTACTTTCCAAATAAAATGTATATTTTGAATTTTCTGGGAATAGCCTCTGACGGCTATTTTATTCTGAATGCATTTTACGGAATTTTGCATAGCTGCTAAACCGTAAGAGATGGACAAAACTTACCATATAGAAAATGTAGAGCACATTAAGACACACAATTTATTTTATATACATTTTTTTCGTGGAGTTGATCGTTTTTAAGATATTCCTTGTTTTTAGTTTTAGCTTTGAAAAACATACTTTTTTCATACACAAATTTGTCAACTCATGTCCACACAAACAAAGAGACTTCAGTGACATACCAACCAGCTTTTGACTATCACTTAAACCTATGGTACTCCCTTATTTCGCTTCTAGTTACAAGGAAGCCAGTAATAAGATTATTCTGCGAATGTTTTCTCAATTAGCATGAAGTAAATAGAAGCCTAAAGTTTTTAACAATAACTTGTTGCAGAGATGTTGAGAAAATCATGTGAATGGAACACATCAGATGTGTTCTATGTTACGAGTGTAATTTCTTGCATTTTCTAAGCACTTATTAAACGGCCTAGGTAGCTGCTAATACGCAAGATTACGAGTTCAAACACAGTGGAGAGTGATTAAAATTGTCGGACGCAAAAATCCTTATTATGGCTTCCTTCGCAAGGAAAGTAAAGCTGTTGGTCCCGTTAATTTTAAGTTGCACTTAAAAGAAATCGAAGTACCTGAAATAGAAGTACTCTGGAATAGTTTCGCCGACTTTTACGTCATAATTTTGCCTTATAGTGTAATCTATCGGCAGTGAGTTGACCCCTCGACACCATGTGCAAATAGTAAATCAGAAATTCTCTAATCAAGAAACAACTCCAAAAGGTGACCCAATATATAGCGAGATGGCTTCATGGAATTTCGACGAATATATTGAAGATATTTTCCATACAAAATGAAATGCATATCTTGAATGTTCAGGGAATAGAGGTAGAGGAATTAAGTTTCGTAAGAACGGGTTGTATAAGAGAGAGCAAGTGATTAGATTAGATTAGATTAGAAAGCATCCTGTAGGTTTATTTAGGCCAGGAAGCCACTGGACATACAACTTGTCAAGGGATATACATGTATACATATGTTTATATACTACGAAAAAAAAAACAACGTATAAAGCTCTAGTGCTAAAAGCATGAGTTATAAAAACAACAAAATAGACATATAATCACACCATTTGCGTTTGAGGCCTGTACGCCACTGCAGTATACTTAATGTGCTCTATAAAAGCATATGTACTTTTTTCTTTGTGTTCTTTTTTGTATGCCATAAAAACAAAGAGTATAAAAAATTAGTGTAAAGATGTATAAATAAAATTTCAATATATGTAATGAGACCGTTAATTACCTTCTCTACAAAAACTATTGTTAGTGTATTAATTATGTAGCAGTGTATAGGTAAAGAGAGAAGAAATGCTTGTTAACTTATGTATTTAGCAGAGTAAATTCAGCTTGGAGCAAAGCAGAAGCAGAAAGCTGACGCCGAGCTAGAAGTGTCGTATGAGAAGCTCTTTGTTAACAAGGTTTCCTTTGTCCAGTCACGTACAAACGGCTCACACCGGGGGTTAACCTTAAAATTCGGAAAAGAGTAACTTTCCATTGTACAACACGTGTCACGTGGGTGTTGCGATGCACCCTGGGATGAGAACAGTGGATTTTGGGTAATATTTACGTCAACTGCGCGGCCTTTCAGTCCAATCAGAAAGAAGCCGCCATGACGGTATTTTTAGTATATAAGGATCAGAGGAAGGCACATCGGGGCTGTTTGTTTCTCGTCTGATGCTGCTGTCATGCTGAACGTCACTTCTTCGCATAAAGTGAAACATTGTAACTCGTAACGGTACTTAGCGCTCTAAGTGTATTTAAAGTCAGTGACGTGCATTAAATTAAATTGTGTAAATCACAATCAAAGAAGAAGTAGTATAAATAATTACGTGTGAATAACCAAGTTTTAAAGCTCCTAGCAAATGTTTAAGTTGGCAGAATTGTAAAGCAAAGTTTTTATCTCGCACCTACTAGTTAAAATAAAGTTAAGGAAAGTTACGTACGTCTAATTCTTATAAGAGCATTCCCTGAACTACCCCCACCCGGAGAGAGACAACCATCGTGCAGACTGAGCAACCCCGAGGCATTTCACCGGTGGTGGATTCACATCAACAGGTACGTGGGTCTACTCTTTGGTAGTGGAGTGAGTCTTAGAGCACCGCCAACGTCACCGGTCTGGGCACGAAGCCGAGAACGCGGCATTTGGGGCTCAGAACGTGGTGATTAGCAGAATACGCCACAACAATACGGCCACTGTATATGGTACCTAAAGTATAAGCTCACCGCAGTAACACTGATGATAGTTTTCTAATTATCGACATAATAGTTATTACTAATAATTATAAACAACTAAAATATGATTATTGTATTATGTACTCTTCATAAATGTCAACAAAATACAATACATATTTACATATATGTTATAGAATTTACAATGCAAAAATTTACAATTATGCACTAGAGTGTAAAATATCAAAGCATCAGGCTTTACAGACCTTGTGTCATTGCTAAATAATAACAAATTCATTTGACACATTCGTGCAAGTCAAAGTATACATCAGTTTAATTTGAATATAAAACATACACACAAAATGCAATACATTATAAATACAATGATTACTATAGTATTGTCAGGTATCCCTTAAAAGAAGCCTTAAAAGCCCTGAAATTCCCAACATTTTCTTTGAGATTGCTGGTGAGATCATTAAACATCTTGATTGTTTCATAATATACACCTTTCTGATAGCAACGAAGATTGGCATTGGGACGATGAATATATCCCTTTTGTCTAGTATTAATGTTATGAATTTACATGTTTGTTATAAAACTATATCGATTATCTGCATAAAATTTTAAAATGGATAATATATAAACACAACGTAAGCTGAGTATGCCCAATTTTTACTTTCTCCATACGCACTATGTATATAGTGTATAGAGAAAGTATTGCGCTCAACCAAAAATTCGATACCGATATTTCACCGGAAATATATGTTTTAGGGTCCCCAATATCCAAAAAAAGCATTTTCACAAAAAGGTCCGTGTGTGTGTGTGTGTGTTTGTGTGTGTGTGTGTGTGTGTGTGTGTGTCCGTGTGTCTGTGAACACGATAACTCAAAAACGAAAAGTCGGTAAAATACCAAACTTGGTATTTAAGTTTAGTATCTTCCATGGATGCGACACGAAGATTTTGAGAAAAATCCCCCCACCCCCAACTACCCTTTACATGGAACTTTTTTCGAAAATTTTGATTTTATAAAAAATGACTGACGATTTTGATTAAAATTTCGGATATTAAACATATTTACCTGGCAAATGAAATGTATATCTTGAATTTTCTGGGAATAGCCTCTGAAGAGTAGTTTATTCTGGATGAATTTTACTGAATTTTGAATAACTGCTAAACCGTAAGAGATGGACAAAAGCTTACTACACAAAAAATGTAGAGCACATTAAAACACACAATTTATGTTATATACATTTTTTTCGTGGAGTTGGTCGTTTTTGTGACATTCCTTATTTCTGCTATGAAAAACGTATACTTTTCTCATACAGGAACTTGTCAACTCCTATCCATATAAACAAAGGAACTTCATTGACATATCAACCAGCTTTTGACTATCACTTTAACCTACGATTGTCCCTTATTTCGCTTCTATTTACAAGGAAGCGAGTAATAAGACTATTTCTGCTAATTTTTTCTGATTAGCATAAATAGAAGTATAAGCTTTTTAAGAATTATTTGTTGCAGGGATATGGAGAAAGTCATGTGAATGGTACACATCATATTTTTTAAATAGTTCTTTGCATGACTGTCTTCTATAAGCTATACAGATTATTCGTATAGCTTTCTTCTGTATCCGGAATATGCATTTACTATCCACTGAATTACCCTGAAATATTAACTTCAGATTTGAGAGCTGCACACAACCCGAGAGAAAACAATTTCAAACGTAGCGTTCAAGAAGGCGTGAAAGAAATGCCTACATTTTACGAGAGAAAAAATATTAAAACTGAAACGGAATGAAGTAAATATGAAGGAAAGGCGTATAAAATTTCGCGAAGCTCCTTGCTGAAACGGAAAGAAAAATAAACATTAAAGGAATACTGAGCAAATATCTCCATCACAAGAAATTAAAATATGCTTGTAGGTAGCAACTTCTGTGGCTAACCTACATTTATTTTCTCTACCATGTATAGTAGGTAGATGAAATATTGTATACCACTGTTTTACTTTCTCTATACGTAACTATGTACATAGTGTATAGAGAAGGTATTGTATTGCACCCAAAAATTCGATACCGGGATTTCACTGGAAATATATTTTTGTTTTTTAGTTAGAATGCACACAACGTCTTCCAAATAGATTAATAGCACAAGTAAAACAATTCAGCAAAAACAATTTACAGGAAAATTAACAGTTAAAGATATGTTTTAAGCTATTTAGCCAAACATATGTCAAGATAATAATAAAATTACAAAATAAAACCTTATATCTTGTGGTTTAATATTCTTACACGGTCAACCATTATCAAAAGTCATTCAGAATGAAGAAACCTTCAGAGGCACTTCCCAGAAAATTCAAGTTATAGATTTTACTTGTGTAAATATCTTGATTATACGGTATTTTAATTACAATATTTACACCCATTTTTGAGAAAATCAATGTAAAGGAAAAGTTTGGGGCAGGGATTTGTTTTAAAAATCTTCCTGTCCATCTGAGAAAGAAGGAATTAACTATCTAGTTTGGTATTTCATCGAATTTTTGTTTTCGAGTAAAGTGGTTCGTAAACATTAGTTCAGAAACACACATACACACAGTACCTTATTTTAAAAATCTGACGTGTTCCATTCACATGACTTTCTCTACATCTCTGCATAAAAAAGACTATTATTAAAAAGCTTATGCTTCTATTTACTTCATGCTAATCAAGAACAAATTAGCAGAAATAGTCTTATTACTTGCTTCCTTGTAAGTAGAAGCGAAATAAGGTAGAGCCATAGGTTAAAGTAGTAGTTAAAAGCTAGTTGCTATGTGACTGAAGTTCCTTTGTTTGTATGGACAGGAATGGACAAATTCCTAAATGAGAAAGGTATAGGTTTTTCAAAGTTGAAACCAATAACAAGAAATATCTCAAAAACGATTAAGTCCACGAAAAAATGTATGTAACATAAATTGTGTATTTTAATGTGCTGTACATGTTTTGTGTGGTAAGTTTTTGTCCATCTCTTACGGTTTAGCAGTTATGCAAAATTTCGTAAAATTCATCCAGAATAAAGTAGTCTTCAGAGGCTATTCCCAGAAAATTCAAGATGTACATTTTATTTGTCAGGCTAATATCTTTAATATAGGATATTTTAATCAAAACCTTTAGAGCCATTTTTGAGAAAATCAACATTTACGAAAAAAGTTCCATGTAAGGGGTAGTTGGGTATGGGGGAATTTCTTGAAAATCTTCATGTCGCATCTTTGGAAGATACCAAACCTAAATACCAAGTTTGGTTTTTAATGGGCTTTTCGTTTTTGAGCTATGCTGTTCACGCACACACACACACACACACACACACACACACACACACACACGGACATTTTTCTAAAAATGTGTTGTTGTTTTTTTTATTCTCAATATTGAAGTTTATATTGTTCCCATATGCAATATGAAGATTTTCAAGAAAATGCGTTCTAAAGCAGTGTATTGAAAGCAGTACAAATGAAATGTATATCTTATATTGCGTGGGAAGAACCTTTAAATTCTGTACATTCTGAACATATTTGCTTAATGGGTAAACCATACGAGATAAATAAATTAACTTATGTTATTGCAAATAAGATTATTATGTCTATTCTTGTTTGCATGTCATTAATATAAACGAGAAAGGGCCTAGAATAGATCCCTGCGGTACCGCGAATTCATTAGCTAAGTATGATGCGCAGAAACGGTTTTCGTGAAGCAGACTGTTCTAGCACCTTTAAAGCCTTGAACTTGCCACTGCAGCATGTAGGTACATCGCGACAGTCTAGTGGGGAAATTCTGGGCGTACTTTATCACTTACTGCATTAATGGGACACGCGTTAACAACCTGGGGGTCTAATGAATGCATGACACTTTACTGTTCGGGCGTCTGTCGCCTGTTGTATTAGTGTTTATGTGTCTGTCTAACACTCAATTTGTTTAAACTGCCGCTTCACGTAAAAACAAAGTGTAGCAGCCACCAGTTGCAAATCATCAAACGTAATATTGCCGGCCATGCAAAGCAAAAAGTGTTATTATAGGTGGCGCTGCATTTCAGATACCAAATTGTGACAAATATTTTATGGCTTTGTTCATTTTCGAATAAATAAAGCCAATATAGAAGCTTCCATTTCGTGCCACTGGGTGAAAGTTTAGAGGTTTTCAATTTTAGAAAGTTGATATACAGTGCACATTTTTGCGTTTTTATTTTGTTTACTAGTTACCTGTACTAAGAGAAGTGTTGCACTTCACCCAAACATTCAATACCCATATTTCAGGGAAAATACACGTTTAGAGATCCCTTGTATTAAATACCTTTACAGAAAAAAATCTGATGTGTTCTACTCACATGACTTTCTCTACATGTTACAAATTATTATTATTGTTACTTTTTTGTAGTTTAATGTCCTTTAACCTGGTGGGTCATATCGGACGATGAATGAAATCGGTGAAATGATGCTTAAATGATCTCGGGGTCCATGGAGCTTAAAGTTACTCGACATTCGTCTTCTCAGGATAAGGGAAAACCCCGAAAAAAAACCTTATCCGGGTAACTCAATCTTAGCAAGATTCGAACTCATGACCTTTTGAATGTGAAGTAGACATACCACCACCACACTACCCAGGCGGGATTGTCCTTAAAAAATTTATTCTACTATGTACTTCATGCCAAATGAGATAAAATTAGCAAAAATGGCCTTGTACAATTTACTTCATTATAAGTAGAACGGAAACAAGGGAGTATGCTAGCCTAACGTGAGAGTCAAATATTTTAATAACTGGTTACTATGTGATTGAAAGTCCTTTGTTTGCATGGCTAGGAGTTGACAGATTCCCCTATGAGGAAAATGTAGGCATTTTGACTTTCAAACGTAATGTCTGGAAACGGTCAGATTTAGAAAAAACATGAAAAGGATATAAACTATTATCTACAGATTTAGTGGTAAGCTTTTGTCCATCTTTTATGCTTTAGAAGTTTTGCAAAATTCATCTAGAATAAAGAAGTCTTCAGAGGCCGAAAATTAAAAATATACATTTTATTTGTGATGTGATCATCTTTAATAAACTGTATTTTAATCAAAATCATTAGAGCAATTTTGGAGAATATCAAAATGCTCTACATTTTTCAATGTAAATGTTAGTTTGGAGGTTGGGGAATTTTCTTGAAAATCTTCGTGTCGCATTCTTGGGAGATACTAAACTCAAATACCAAGTTTATTATTTAACAGTATTTTCGTTTTTGTGGTATGCTGCCCAAAGACAACACGGATCTTTTTCTAAAAATTCCTTTTTTCGGACACAGGGAACCTCAAAACATATATTTCCGACGAAATTCCGACATCGAATTTTGGTTTATCTTATCTAGTTACCTCCGATAGGCTATAAATAAAAGAGAAGTTCATAGAAAACAATTATTTTATTACTAAAAGGTTTGTACACTTATGGTTACTTTTCAACATAATCACCGAAAAGATTGAGACATTTATCGTACCTGTGCACAAGCTTTGCAATACTCGCTTTAAAAAATGCTGTCGCCAATGATTTCAAATGAGCATTGACGTTGTTTTGAAGATCTTCGTTCAGGGAAAAGGTGAAAGTCGCTGGGTGCCAGGTCAGGACTGTACGGCGGATGATCGAAAATGTCCCATTGAAATTGTTCAAGGAGCCGATGGGTTGTGTGGACGAGCGTTGTCATGGATCAACACAATTCCTGAAGTCAGCATTCCTCTTCGTTTGTTTTGAATGGCTCTCCGCAAACGTCGTAAAGTATGAAGATCTTCAAAACAACGTCAATGCTCATTTGAAATCATTGGCAGCAACATTTTTTGAAGCGGGTATTGCAAAGATTGTGTTTTAACGAGCTCTACATTTTTTGAAGTAATTTTTTGTCTCTCTCTTACGGTTTAGCAGTTATGTAAAATTCCGTAAAATTGATCCAGAATAATATTCCGTATATTAAAGATATTTACACTCTTTACACTCTTTACACTTTCTACACAGAAAATGAAGTTTTCATTAAAACATACAATTTATGTGATATATAGTTTTGCGCATTTAAACGTTTCTCAAACATCTTTCTTCTCGTTTCTCTATTCCTGGCAAGCAAAGAGATTGGAATTTCAATTGTTTCACATAGCGACCGGCTTTTAAAGGACGAGACCATCGCTTTATCCTGTGCATTTTCTTATTTCCTTCTACTTACAAGGAAGCAAGTAATAAGACTAATTCTGCTATTGTTTATTTTGATGTAGATAACACAGTACATAATTGATAAATAATGTTTATATTATGACTTAATAGTCCATAAAAGTCAGAGAGGAACTCGTGTCACTGCATCTTAGATACATTTTACTTTCTCTACACGTACTATATAGTCTATACACGTATAGAGAAGGTATTACACTCCACCCAAAAATTCAATACCGAGATTTTACCGGAAATATATGTTTTAGGGTCCCCTGCATAAAAAAAAGTATTTTCAGAAAAAGGTCCGTGTCTGTGAAAAGGATAACTCAAAAACAAAAAGTCGGTAAAATACCATACTTGGTATTTAAGTTTATTATCTTCCAGGGATGCGACACGAATATTTAAAAAAAAATCACCCCACCCCAAACTACCCTTTACATGGAAAAAAATTCGAAAACTTTGATTTTTTCAAAAATGGCTCTAACAATTTTGATTAAAATTTCGTATATTAAAGATATTTACCTGCTAAATAAAATGTATATTTCGAATTTTCTGGGAATAGCCTCTGAAGACTACTTTATTCTGGATGAATTTTACGGAATTTGATATAACTGCTAAACCGTAAGAAATGGACAAAAACTTACCACACAAAAATGTACAGAACGCTAAAACAAAGAATTTATGTTACATACGTTTTTTCGTGGAGTTGGTCGTTTTCTAGATATTCCTTGTTTTTGGTTTCAGTTTTACTTACAAGAAAACAAGTAATAAACTGTTTCTGCTAATTTTTTCTCGATTAGTATGAAGTAAATAGAAGCATAAGCCCTCTGACAATAATCTGTTACAGAGAAAGTCATGTGAATGGAACACATCAGATTTTTTTTACATTCTGGTCGAGCTGTTTCAATTTCTTCCGAGACCCGCTGTTTGCAAAATAACGACGCCGATATCGGTAAATCGACAGTTGCATTATACTTGGAAGAGGAGCGGAAGTGTTCTCTATAAATATAGTTTCCGTTATGCTCAAACGGCTAACAATCTAATGCACTTACACTTTCAGCAGCCTACTCTTGTTCAAGTTTCCTTTGCTTTAAGACGCACCATTCCGTTGCTAGGATACACACTTTATATTTCAGAGTGTCGTAAAAGGAGTCGATTCTCTCCTAGAGAACAGGCAATTAATCTGGCAGTAGTATTTCGTTATTAAGTTTACAATAATACAATATTTGCGTCACACAGTCGCATGGGTCGGGTGACCATACATGCTGCCCAAAATACTTGAATTTAGAATATTAGCTAAATATCTATTTTAATTTATCTTAACAACACTAGAAATACACACACACACAAACACATTCATACATCTAGATCACTCAAACACCAAATAAGTCTATACAATATTTACACAAATATTTTATCTCTTTGTGCCTGAACTTCCATTAAGTATGTGCCCAGACTTGGCAAGTTTTTGCTGTTTAGAACCAAATCCCAGAATGCGCAAGTCTGTTTGAAGCTAAAATATTTCCGGCAGTAATATTTTCCTAATATCCTCCATCTTTCCGCGGTAACGGGTTACTGGTTCGAATCCCGGGTACAGATTTTGGCTATTAGGAATGGTGTGGATTTGTGGGTGTCCTAGCTCAGATTTTACTAGCATGGAAACTCTTTTCAGGGTGTGGTACGACACAAGAGCTTTATTCAGTTAGTTCGGCCTTTTTCCGCCGTCGAACACGCACGCAAACTATACTTTACGCGACCGCGAATATTGTTACTTATTAATTTTGAAGCAGTGATATCGTCCGTTCGGCTCCACCACGCCTGAACAGCAAGTATTGTGTTCCCTCGGGCTGTGTCCACTCATCCCCTTCGGTTCCTTGTCCGACCCTCTAACGGTATCTTTCGGGGTCGCTCGCCGGCTCGTGACAACTCTGCTACTTATACGTGTTTGAAATCCTTCCCATTCTCAATGTACATCTATATTTCCCTTCTTGATATAATTTATATTATTAGCTATGATTTATCGTTCCCTTCTGAATAACTCTTTGCTCCGTGACTTGTACTGTTTTATATGCCCGAAAAATAAAGATAATAACACCAATTAAATGCAATTAGTGTTTTTGATTGTTAGTCCCTTTCAGATGCTTACCTAAGTAGTTATTTCACAAAATAATTTATCCCCTTGATGTGTTGACAACATTCTGCAGCAGCGTGTACGTGTACTGCCGCAATCTGCCACGTCTTCCTGATACTCTTATAATGGGCAAATCCGCCTACCAGCTTCATCAACTACCTTACGAGCTTTCCACCCTCCCAACCTCAGCCATGCTATTCCCGACCTTTATCTCATACCAATTTTGTTACTGCAGTGAACATTTTTTCTACACTCATATTCTATTTCCCGCCTGTTTATATCACATTTTTACTCCATTCACGACCTTATATCTATTTCCGTTACCCTTTGCCAAATATCATTTAAGCCAATCTTTAATAATCCCCGTTGTAGCCCCGCGGCATACACTAGAATATTACACGAATCTGGGAGTATGTGCGTTTAAGTGTTACATTTACAGGAGTTTCTCCACTCACAATGGTTTACTACCCTTATCTCTTCCACAATTATTTCAGAATACTCTCTCAAAGTATATTCCTATATTTGTGAAGAATAAAATGTATTACAACGAAAAATTAACTAGAAATACACGTTTTGAGCTACTCGAATTACACAATAAGTTTTACGAAACAGTGTGTGTGTGTGTGTGTGTGTGTGTGTGTGTGTGTGTGTTAAATTGAGTTTAATTTATGGACGCTTTTTAACTGTTGTGGTTCTTAGCAAACCTAAATACCAAGTTTGGTTTTTAACGGACTTTTTGTTTTTGAATTATGCTGTCCACAGACACACACACACATACACACGGACATTTTTCCAGAAATTCTTATTTTTTTATGGATTCTGGGGGTCTCAAAATGTATATTTCTGGTGAAATCTCTGTATCGAATTTTGGGTGCATTACAATACCTTCTCTATTGACTGTGTACATAGCATGTGTAGAGAAAGTAAAAATATCAACCTTTTCTCAATATGTTCTGCTGTCAATAATTATCCACTCGAAAATGTTCTCATATTTATATTAACAAATGTAAAACTATTAACAGTTTCTCATGAATGTCAGTTAAAATGTTCAACACCTTACCTCAGAATATCAACTCTGTTCCTTTGTTAAACTTTAATAGAAGAATCAAAACAATCTTGAAGGCAAATCCTCTTTATAGCATTTCAGAAATTTATGACCTGAAATGGAATTAATCTTAACCATTTTAAATTCATTGTTGTAATATTATTGTATGTAGAATGTTTAATTCATTTTATTACTTTCTCTATATGTACTATGCACATAGTGAAAAGAGAAGGTATTGCACTCCACCCAAAAATTCGATACCGAGATTTCACCGGAAATATATGTTTTAGGGTCCTCTGTATCAAAAAAAAAAAGTTCTAGAAAAAGATCCGTGTGTGTGTGTCAGTGTATCCCTGTGTCTGCGAACACAATAATTCAAAAACGAAAAGTGGATGAAATACCAAACTTGGTATTTAAGTTCAATATCTTCCAAGGAAGCGACATTAACATTTTGAGAAAATCCCCCCAACCCAACCTATCCTTTACCTGGACCTTTTTTGAAAATTTTTGATTTTATCAAAAATGGCTGTAACGATTGTCATTAAAATATCGTATATTAAAGATATTCACCTCACAAATAAAATGTATATCTTGAACTTTCTGGGAATAGCCTCTGTAGACTACTTTACTCTGGATAAATTTTACGGAATTTGGTATACATGCTAAACTGTAAGAGATGGACAAAAACTTACCACACAAAAACGTGGAGTTCGTTAAAACACACAATTTATGTTATATACATTTTCTTCGTGGAGTTGATCGTTTTTGAGTTATTCCATGTTTTTGATTTCAGCTTTAAAAAACTTACATTTCTCATACAGGAATTTATTAACTCGTGTCCATATAAACAAAGGAACGTCAGTCACATAGCAACAGGCTTTTGACCTATGGTAGTGCCTTATTTTGCTTCTACTTACAAGTAAGCAAGTACTAAGGCTATTTTTTCTCGATTAGCATGCAGCAAAGAGAAGCATAAGCTTTTTAATAATAATTTGATGCAGAGATGTAGAGAAAGTCATATGAAGGGAATACATCGATTTTTTTCTCATGACGCAGCCTAATGGCTGAAAATAAATGATTGATCTATCTATCCATTCTACCCTGCTATAGGTAGGTGGCAGAGAAAGTGTGAATGACTCATCAGAGTTTTAATTCTCTTTTGGTTTGCGCATGTTAACATATTTCTGGGTAACCCCTGGTAATAAAAAGCCCACAAATGTATGAACTGCGGACGGACGGACAGTACTGTGTGCATTGGAGAGTAGGAAACTTTTTCACGAAAATTTGATCGTGTCCTGAGGGAAATTTAGTCAGAAGAGTATGGCAGCTCTGCTTCCAAATTGCTAGCGGGAGGCCGAAATGAAATTCAGTTCTCAAAGCGAACCGATGCGATGTTAGGTATTGCATAAGGTGAGCTAACTCTTAATTGCGGGTGTGTCCCAAGGGTTTAATGAGGGGACGTGCGATCAAGTCTGGTTCAGCAGTTCCCATGGGGGCCTCACAATGACGTTAAATTCTTTACACGGCAGGCGCGTCAAAGCCACCATCTTTGTGTCGCGTGACAGATCACTTTAATCAACGCTTCCACCTTTTACTACCACAACAAAAACCTTCTTATTACTTTCCATAAACCAGCCTTCAAAAATACACCTCTGTAGCAACAACAAACACTCAGATAAAGCCTATTTAATTTCTCTACTTCTCTAAACAACACATTATTGTTAAAAACCTTTTATTACTTCACTCTAATCGAGAAAAAATTATCAGAAATAGTCTTATTACTTGCTTCCTTGTAAGTAGAACCGAAATAAGGGAGTACCATAGGTTAAAGTGATAGTCAAAAGCTGGTTGCTATATGACTGAAGTTCGTTTGTTTGTATGGACAGGAGTTGACAAATTCCTATATGAGAAAAGTATAAACCTTTTAAAGTTGAAACCAAGAACAAGGATTTCTCAAAAACGATCAACACCAAGAAAAAAATGTATATAACATAAATTGTGTGTTTTAACGTACTACACGTTTTTTGTATGGTAAGTTTTTGTCCATCACTTACGGTTTCGCAGTTATGCAAAATTCCGTAAAATCCATCCAGAATAAAGTAGTAATCAGAGACTATTCCCAGAAAATTCATTTTATTTGTCAGGAAATAATCTTTTGATATACGATATTTTAACCAAAATCGTTAGAGCCATTTTTAAGAAAATCAACATTTTCGAAAATGTTTTCATGTAAAGGGTATTGGGGGTGGGGCAATTTAATTGAAAATCTTTGTGTCGTATCTTTGGAAGATACCAAACTTAAATACCAAGTTTGTATTCAATGGATTTTTCGTTTTTGAGTTATGCTGTCCACAGAGACACACACGGACCTTTTTCCAAGAATGTTTTTTTTTATTCAGGGGGATCCAAAACATGTATTTCCGGTGAAATCTCGGTATCGAATTTTTGGGTGGAATGCAATACCTTCTCAATACACTATGTGCATATTACGTGTAGAGAAAGTAAAAAAAATCTGACCGTGTTCCATCTACATGACTTTCTCTGCATCTGTGTAACAAATTATTGTTAATAAGCTTATTCTTCTATTTACTTCTTGCTAACGAGAAAAAATTCTCCTTTTTTTTTTTTTTTTTTCTGTAGTTTAACGTCCTTTAACCTGGTGTTGTCATATCGGACGATGAATGCAATTGATATGATGCTCAAATGATCTCGGGGTCCATGGAGCTTAAAGTTACTCGACATTCGTCTTCTCAGGACAAGGGAAAACCCGAAAAAAACCTTATCCGGGTAACTCACCCTAAGCGAGATTCGAACTCAGGACCTTTTGAACGTGAGGCAGACACGCTACCACCACGCTACCCAGTCGAGCCAACGGTCTTATTACTTGCTTCCTTGTAAGTAAATACGAAATATGAGAGTGTCATAGGTTAAAGTGAAGTCAAAAGCTGGTTACTAGGTAACAAGTTCCTTTGTTTGTATGGACACGAGTTGACAAATATCTGTATGAGAAAAGTACAAGTTTTTCAAAGCTGAAACCAAAAACATGGAATATCTAAAAAACGACCAACTCCTCGAAAAAAATTATAAAACATAATTTGTGTGTTTTAATGTGCTCTACATTTTTTGTGTGGTAAGTTTTTGTCCATTTCTTACAGTTTAGCAGTTATGTAAAATTCATCCAGAATAAAGTAGTCTTCAGAGGCTATTCCCAGAAAATTCAAGGTATACGTATTATTTGACTGGTAAATATGTTTAATAAACGATATTGCAATCAAAATCGTTAGAGCCATTTTTGAGAAAATCAAAATTTTCAAAAAAACTTCCTTGGACAGGGTAGTTGAGAGTGGAAGACGCCAAACTTAAATACCAAGTTTGGTATTTAACGGTTTTTTTCGTTTTTGAAATATGCTGTCCACAGACACAATCACGGACCTTTTTCCAAAAAAAAAATTTTTTTATCAGGGGGATCAAAAACATGTATTTCCGGTGAAATCTTGGTATGGAATTTTTGGGTGGAATGCAATACCTTCTCAACACATTATGTGCATAGTACGTGTAGAGAAAGTAAAAATAAACCGTACCAATGTTAATGTGTTAATTCACGAACTATTAAAGCATTCACTTCTAGGGGAGAGAACAAAGCAATCTCATGTATTGAATTCACAGGACTTTCTCTACCTATTCTATAAGAAGACTATTCCTATTTTTGAATCTACTCCTTGCTAAACGAGACAAAAATGAGCTGAAATGATATTTTTACTTAGCACCTTGTAAGTAGAAGGGAATATAAGCTAATACGATAGTTAAAGCTTTTAAAAACTGGGGACCTCAAAATGTGCATTCTCCAAATTGAATTTTTTCCGAATAGAGTAATTGCTGCACTAACACAGGTACGAAGGCAAGTAAAAATTGCTAATTTGATAGAATAATAATTAATGCTTAGTTACAGATATTTATACATGCATTTCTTACCCTGAGCAGAACCTTTGAAAAAAAAATCAGCTTACCTGAAACAAAAAAGAAAATAGTTAATTTCAGGTATTATTTTTACTTTCTCTACATGTGCTATGTACATAGTGTATACAGAAGGTATTGCATTCCACCCAGAAATTCAATACCAAGATTTCACAGGAAATATATGTTTTTAGACTCCCTGAATATAAATAAAAATTGTTTTTAGAAAAATGTGTCTGTGTGTATCGGAGGGGGGGGGGACGGTGTGTGCAGCATAGCTCAAAAACGATAAGACCGTTGACTATCAAACTTGATATTTAAATTTGGTCTCTTCCAAGGAAGCGAAACGAAGATTTTCAAGAGAATTCCCCCACCACAAACAACCCTTCATAAATTCGAAAAATGTTATTTTCTAAAAATTGGCTCTAACGATTTTGATTAAAATCTCATAATTCAAAGATGTTTATAATGCAAATAAAATTCATATCTTGAATTTTTTGGGAATATCTTCTAAAGACCTCGTTATTCTGAGTGAATTTTGTTGAATTTTGCCTAATTTGTAAACGGTAAGGAACAGACAAAAACTTACCACACATAAAATGTAGAGTACGTTAAAACACACAATTTATGTCATATAAACTTTTTCGTATAGTTGATTGTTTTTTAGATATCCCTTGTTTTTGATTTTAGTTTTGAAAAACTTATACTTTTCTCATACAGAAATTTGTCAACTCCTGTCCATACAAAGAAAGGAATTTCAGTCACATAGCAACCAGCTTTTGACTGTCACTTTAACCTATGATATTCCCTTATATTTCTTCTACTTGCATGGAAGCAAGTAATAACAACTATTTCTGCTAATTTTTTCTCGATTAGCATGAAGTAAATAGAAGCATAAGTTTTTTTTAACAATAATTTGTTGCAGAGGTGTAGAGAAGTCATATAAATAGAACACATCAGGGTTCTTAATTCACTATGGAGTAATTTTTTAAAAACGCAAAAGCCCCTTCTCAGTTTAAAGCGAGCGGAAAGGTCTTTGCTGCTGACCCAGCAGGCAACTGAAAGGAAAAGGGATCCCTTGGTTTCGCGGAGGGAAATGAGAAAAAGCAATGTTGGCACAATGTGCTATTGTTCCCAAGTGAACTTTTCGTCAATAGACGCTCCACTCATAAACAAGGCAAATTACGACAAAACAATGGCGCGAATCCCCTAAGACATTCGCCGAACAATAGGCGCGCGCAACAGGTGGCAGCGATTGTTGTCCAAGTCAACCTTTCATGGTCAGTCATAAAGCGATCCTTGTGAACAACAGAAACAACATCAACGGGGGAATGTAACTATTTTAAAAACCGGGTCGCATCATTTCGTCCAAATTCCAAAATAAGTTTTGGCGTCCTTCCTGACCGAGGTTCATTTTGGCCCAGCAATGGGCAACCGCCCTGATGTGCAGAGAAGCAAAAGCTTTCACTTGCTAAATGAACCTGACACATTTATATAAGAAGTGAAATTTGATATTTCACGACACATTTCTATTCATATTCCGTGAGCTTTACTAATATCATCAGCTTCAATATGAAATATTGTGAAAACTTCCACTCGCAACATTAGATTCTGACAACTGTATCGATAGTAAAACAATCGCTTGTCTCGAACGATAATCAATGAATTTTTAGAAACTTTTTACTTTCTCTAGCCCCATGTGTACATTGTACATAGGGATAGAGAAGTATTGTATTCCACCTAAAAATTCGATGTCGAGGTTTCACCGGAAATACATCTTTTAGGATCCCCTGAATCAAAAAAAAAAAACGACACATTTTTAGAAACAGGTCCGTGTGTGCGTAAGTGTGTGTGTGTGTGTGTGTGTGTGTGTGTGTGTGTGTGTGTGTGTGTCTCTGTGGACTGCATAGCTCAAAAACGAAAAGACAGTTCAATACCAAACTTGGTATTAAAGTTTAGTATCTTCCAAGGATGCGACACGAAGATTTTCAAGAAAATCCCCCCATCCCTAACTACCCTTTACATGGAAAAATTTTCGAAAATTTTCTTTTTCTTAAAAATAGCTCTAACGATTTTGACTAGAATACCACATATTAAAGCCATTTCTATCACAAATAAAATGTATATATTGAATTTTCTGGGAATAGCTTGTAAAGACCTGTTTATTCTGGATGGATATTGCTTAATTTGGCATAACTAGTAAACCGTAAGCGATAGACAACTTACCTTACAAAAAATGTAGGTTTTGTTAAAATACACAAGTTATGTCATATACATTTTTTCGTGGACCTTTCGATGTATTTCTTGTTATTAGTTTCAGTTGTTAAGTACTTACACTTTTCTCAGACGGGAGTGTCCGTTTTTTTTTTATTTTTGTTCTACTCCTGGCCAAGCAGAGAAGCGATTTGCAATGACAATCGCATAACGACAGCTTTTAAAACATTTGACTATCACTTTAGCCTAGTGCATTCTCTTAGTTCCAGTCTACTTATAAGGTACTAAGCCATAAAATTCTGCTAATGTTTATCTCGATTAGTGTGGTTTTGGAAGAAGAATTATCTTTTGTAAGAAGTGTGTTTGTAGAATAGCTAGAGAAAGTCATGTGAGTGCAACACATTAGATTTTTTTTAATTGAGTTTTAAAATGGTTAACGGCTCCATAGAAGTTCTGCAATAGAACTTTAAGGTCTGGTAGCAAAACTAAATTGTAGCTTGCGCTTGTTCATTTACAAGGTATTAGTTAAATGCTTGATATAGTTATATTTAATATACCAATAATATATACATAGTACGTGCAGAGAAAGTAAAAATGTACAAATCATTCGTAAGAGAGGCACTTATGTAACCGCCCTAGCATATATCAAGGGAAGGGATGCGTCCCAGAAGGGAAGTAGTCTATAAAGGGTAGAGAAACACAGGAAGTGGCTGGTCTGACCCAGTTTACGTCGTAAAATCTTCACCCCCTCCTTCTTTCAGGCTTCAACTCCATCTTTTAAACGGATTTTCTTTATACAGTATTTCCGGAAATTTCCTTGTCACATTGTTAAACCCTCTTTTCTTCTTCAACAGACTCTTTCATGTGATCCTCTTCTGCTAATGTACAAAGATTTCTCTAACCTTATTTGTTTTCAGCTCCCTATCTTGTATCAGGCCCAAGATCAATCTTCATTTTCTCGAAGAAAAACTGCAGGGATGCTTGTACCCTCAATTGTTTATTGGAGAGATACAACTTTTTACTTTCTCTACACGTACTAAGTACATAGTGTATAGAGAAGATATTGTATTGTACCCAAAAAATCGATACGTGTGTGTGTGTGTGTGTGTGTGTGTGGGCAGCGGACAGCACAGCTCAAAAACGAAAAGACCGTTGAATACCAAATTTGGTATTTCAGTTTGGTTTCTTCCAAGGATGCGACTCGCAGCAAGAAAATCCCCCACCCCCAACTACCCTTTACAATTTTGATTAAAATATCATATATTAAAGATATTTACCTGACAAATAAAATGTATATCTTGAATTTTCTGGGAATTACCTCTAAATACTACTTTATTCTGGATCAATTTTACGGAATTTTGCATAACTGCTAAACCGTAAGAGATGGAAAAAAAACTTACCACACAAAAAATTTAGAGCACATTTTAACACACAATTTATGTTATATACCTTTTTTTGGTGCAGATCGTTTTTGAGTTATTCCTTGTTTTTGGTTTCAGCTTTAAAAAACTTTCTCATAGAGGAATTTGTCACCTCCTGTCTGTACGAACAAAGGAACTTCAGTCACATAGCAACCAGCTTTTGACTATTACTTTAATCTATGTTACTCCCTTATTTCCCTTCTACTTACAAGGAAGCAAGTAATAACACTATTTCTGGTAATTTTTTCTCGATTAGCATGAAGTAAATAGAAGCATTTTAATAATATTTGTTGCAGAGATGTAGAGAAAGTCATGTGAATGGAATACATCAGATACTAATATTAAGGAGTAGGGGAGGATGATGATAAATGTTATTGGGAATATAATATGCAGAGAGCAGTTTCGTGAAGCAGCGCCATCTGTTGATAAGGAACGTCGTGTCGGTTTGATGAGGAAGTCATCATGAGACCTCAGGAAATGTGTTCCTTGAATTCGCCCAATAAAACACCCCGTCTGTCCACAGGAACACCTGAGTTCGCCCACCCTCTCTCCCTTTTTCATTATCTCATCTCTTCCAACCCCATCCATTGCAATAACCAGCGCCAGACTTCGGCAAGACCTTGCAATTTCGCAGTTTTATAATGTACAGAAAACTGGATTAAACTTTCTTTTTATCCTTTTGCTGGAGATGAGAAAAACACGAGCATGAAACTAATTTTATTCCTCTGCACCAAAGGTTACAGAGTGAAACTTCACTCTCTCAGAATTCCTATCTCCATTTGGACGTTAAACGTCTGCCTTTCAGACCAAACGGATAAGAGTACAGCTTTGGGAGGTGTTTGAAGCAAAACTTGTGAAATTATTCATGTAGGGTAAGAGTAGCAGTTATGGAAAATGCATTTGAAAATACACTCATTAAATCCACTTCAAGCATTCGCCAGTTCTTACTTTCTCTACACGTACTATGTACATAGTCTATAGAGAAGATATCGCATTCTCCCAAAAAGTCCACACCGAGATTTGACCGGAGAAATATGTTTTAGGGCCTCATGTATCCAAAAAAAGCATTTTTACAAAAAGGTCCGTGTGTGTGTGCGTGTGTATCTGTGAACGCATAACTCAGAAACGAAATGCCGGTAAAATACCAAACTTGGTATTTAAGTTCAATGTCTTCCAGGGATGCGATACGAAGATTTTGAGAGAAATCCTCCCACCGCAAACTACCCTATACTTGCAAATTTTTTTCTCGAAAATTTTGATTTTCATTAAATATATTTAATATCGTATATTAAAGATATTTACCTGACAAAAAATGTATATCTTGAATTTTCTGGGAAATACCTCTGAAGACTACTTTATTCTGGATGAACTTTACGGAACTTTGCATAAATGCTAAACCTTAAGAAATAGACAAAAACTTAGCACTCAAAAAATGTAGATCACGATAAAACACACAATTTATGTCATATATATTTTTATCGTGGAGTTAATAATTCTTTATATATTGCTCATTATTGGGGTCAGCCTAAAAGAAACTTATACTTTTCTCATATAAGAATTTGTCAACCTGTCTATACAAACAAAGGAACTTCAGTCACATAGAAACCAGCTTTTGACTTCACTTTAACCTATGGTACTCCCTTATTTCGCTTCTGCTGACAAGGAAGCAAGTAATAAGACTATTTCTGATAATTTTCTGAGTTAGCATGAAGTAAATAGCCTTTTAACAATAATTTGTTGCAGAGATGTAGAGAAAGTCATGTGAAAGGAACACATCAGATTTTTTTCTCTACACGTAGTATGTACCTAGTCAATAGAGAAGGTATTGTATTTCACATAAAAATTCGATACTGAGATTTTACCGGAAATACATGTTTTGGGTCCCCCTGAAAACAAACAAAACAAAAGCTGATGTATTCTACGCATATGACTTTCTATACATCTTTGTAACAAATTATTGTTAATATGCTTATTCTTCTATCCACTTCATGCTAATCGAGATAAACATTATCAGAAACGGTCTTATTACCTAGTTCCTTATAAGCGAAGGGAAATAAAGGAATGCACTTAGCTAAACCGACAGTCACATGTTTTAAAATGTGGTCACTATTGAATTGAAATCCGTTCCTTAGCGTGGGCAGAAGTTCTAAAGTTTTCGCGTGAGAAATGTACAAGTATTTTAAAACTGTAACCAAAAACAAGTAATATCTCGAAAATGGTCAATTCCTCGAAAGAAATGTATATAACAAATTGTGTATTTTAACGAGATCTACATTTTTTGTGGGGTAAGATTTTGTCTATCTCTTACGATTTAATAGTTATGCAAAAAGCAATAAAATCATCCAGAATAAAGAGGTCTTTACAGGCTATTTCCAGAAAATTCAAGATGTATATTTTATATGGCATATAAATATCTTAAGTATGAGCGATTTTAATCAAAATCGTCAGAACCATTTTTTAGAGTATTCAACATTTTCGAGTTGTTTGGGGTGGGGGAGTTTTTCTCGAAATCTTCGTGTCTCTGGAAGATGCTAAACTTAAATACCAAGTTTGGTATTTTAACGACGTTTCGTTTTTGAGTTATCGTGATTATGGTCACAAACGGACCTTTTTCTATAAAAAATGTTTTTTTACAGGGAGCCCTAAAAGGCCTATTTCCTGTGAAATCTTGATATTGAGTTTTTGGGTGGAATGCAATACCTTCTCTATAGACTATGTACATAGTACCTGTAGATAAAGTAAAAATGGAAAAATAATTATTCCGTAATATTTAAATAAATGAAAAAAATAATTTAATGTATATTTGAATATACTTCTTATTATATATTTATATAAATATTTAAATTATTTTGTGTTTTTTATTTATTATATATTAATGAATTCCAACAGAAATTAAAAATTTTAGTTGAGTGATTATGGGCTTACATTGAGAACGTATGCTCTGTCTCTGTCTTTCTCGCAGAGTGTATCTGCGGTCGGTGAGGTAAAGTGGTCAGAGCCGTAAGAGAAGCAATGCTAGACAGAGAGAAAGCGATATTTTCACCCTTAGTATGACAGTCCTCTTCTCACAATTTCTGGGTAAGGGAGAAGACCTTTCGGAAACAGGGTGTGTCAAAATAAGTGGTCACTATCTTATGGTGAATACAAAAGAGTTAACAAACTTTTTACAGTTTGGGGAAGGTAAGTTATTTTGAAATATGTTATAAACAAGAATGGACGAGACCTTTTTTCTTGACATATTTAGGAAAAGCTCAGTCTTAGAGTCTTTGCCCACGACTGAGCTTGTTAATTTAATTTTTACTTTCTTTACAGTACTCTGTATAGTGTATAAGGGAAGTATTGTATTCCACCCAAAAATTCGACACCGGAAAGATATTTTACTTTCTCTAGCCTCGTATGTACAATATACACAGGGATAGAGAAGCATTGCATTCCATCCAAAAATTTTCACCAGAAATACATGTTTTAGGACCCCCTGTATAAAAAAAAACATTTTCAGAAACAAGTCCGTGTGTATGTGTGTGTATCTGAGGGCAGCATACTCAAAAACGAAAACACCGTTAAACACCAAACTTGGTATTCAAGTATAGTATCTTCCAAGGATGCGACACGAAGACTTTCAGAAAATCCCCCCACTCCCAACTACCCTTTACTTGGAAGCTTTTTCGAAAATTTTGATTTTTTTCAAAAATGGCTCTAACAATTTTGATTAAAATATCGTATATTAAAGATATTTAACTGGCAAATAATATGTATATCTTGAAATTTTTGGGAATAGTCTCTGAAGACTACTTTATTCTGGAAGAATTTTGCATAAATGCTAAACCGTAAGAAATGGACAAAAAATTACCACACAAAAAATGTAGAGTACATTAAAACACGCAATTTATGTTATATAATCTTTTTTCGAGGAGTTGATCGTTTTTGAGATCTTCCTTGAAAAACTTGTACTTTTCTAATACAGGAATTTGTCAACTCCTGTCCATACAAACAAAGGAACTTCAGTCACATAGCAAGCAGATTTTGGCTTTCACTTTAACCTATGGTACTCCCTTATTTCACTTCTACTTACAAGGAAGCAAGTAATAAGAATCTTTTTGCTAATTTTTTCTCGTTTAGCTTGAAGCAAATGGAAAAATAAGCTTATTAACAATAATTTGTTACACAGAAGTAGAGAAATTCATATGAATGGGACACAGATTTTTTTTAACATCTAAGGTCATATCGGGGGCTTTGCACTTGAAACAACTCGCTGTCTGTAGGTTGAATTCATTTTATTTTCCTCAAACACACACACACACACACACACACACACACACACACACACACACACACACATTCACTCTCACATTCATACTTCCAGACTCTGTGGGGGATAGGGAATAGCTCTGGCTAAAGAAAAATTCCCCGCCCCAGCCGGGAATCGAACCCGGGACCTCCGGGTGAGAAGGCAGCTCGCTGACCACGGAGGCAGTCATTGCTTGTCATTGGTTGGGTACTCAGAACAGAAAGAGTGGCGTAAGGTTGAAGTGAGTAGTGAACACCGTGTGATGACCTTTATCGTTGAGAGAAGGAGGATTTGGTAAAAAGCCGTTACCGCCCCACACTTTACTCAATCCTTTGTATTGCACTTTCATTGCCGTCTCTTTTTCCGTGCGGCCCACAAAAACGGAACCAGTGGCGGGTCGGCCTTCACAAAAGACTCGGGTTATCAGAGGCTGAGGTTTTTCCTGTTCACACATCATAACTATAACCTAAAAACATCAAACGGCAAGGCGCGAAAGAAAAATCCGACGTCTTTCAAAGAAAGTATCAGAAAACGTTCCGCAACGAAAGGGTAAATCTTTCTTCAAGAAACGTGTGAAAAAGCAGACAGAATCAGGAGAGTTTATCAGCAGAAATAGTTTTATTACTTGCTTCCAAGTAAGTGGAAGCGAAATAAGGGAGTACTATAGGTTAAACTCCATACAAACAAAGGAGCTTCAGTCACATAGCACCAGCTTTTGTCTATCACTTTAACCTATGGTACTCCCTTATTTCGCTTCTACTTACAACGGAGCAAGTAATAAGACCATTTCTGCTATTTTTTTCTCGATTACCACGAAGTAAATAAAAGAATAAGCATTTTAACAATAATTTGTTACAGAGATATAGAGAAAGTCATGTGTATAGAACACATCAGATTTTTTTTACTTTCTCTACACGTATTGTGTACATAGTGTATTCCACCCAAAAATTAGATACCGAGATTTCACCGGAATAACATGTTTTGGGTCCCCCTGAATCCAAAAAAGGCATTTTTAGAAAAATTTCAATGTGTATGTGAGTGTGTGTGTGTGTGTGTGTGTGTGTCTGTGGACAGCATAGCTCAAAAACGAAAAGGCCGTTAAATACCAAACTTGGTATTTATCTTTCGAATCTTCCAAGGATGCGACACAAACATTTGCAAGAAAATCTCCCCACCCCCAACTACCCTTTACATTCAACTTTTTTTCAGAATTTTTTATTTTCTGAAAAATGGCTCTAACGATTTTGATTTAAAATATCGTAAATTAAAGACATTTACCTCACAAATAAAATGTATATTTTGAATTTTCTTGGAATTGTCTGTGAAGAGTATTCTGGATGAATTTTATGGAAATCTACATAACCGCTAAACCGTAAGAAATAGTCAAAAACTTACCTAAGAAAAAATGTATATTACATTAAAACACACAATTTACGTTATATACTTTTTTTTCTTGGAGTTAATCATTTTTGAGATATTCCTTGTTATTGGTTTCAGCTTTGAAAGACATACTTTTTCATACAGGAATTTGTTAACGCCTATCCATACAAACAAGGAACTTCAGTCACATAGCAACCAGCTTTTGACTATCACTTTAACCTATGGTACTCCCTTATTTCGCTTCTACTTACAAGGAAGCAAGTAATAAGACTATTTCTGCTATTTTTTTCTCGATTAGCAGGAAGTAAATAGAAGAATAAGCTTTTAACAATAATTTGGTTCTGGAAACAGTGCTATTTACTTGAAACCTGATTTTTTTACCTCTCCTTGCATTCTTATCAATGATTTATTTTGATGCGGCGAGATGGACGGTCGCAACCTGCATATGGAACAGCGAACGGTACGAACTTCTTATGTCTAATAATGACTCTCCTTAAGGAATACACACAACATGGTAACCGAGCAGATGTAGATGGCAATTTCGTGTAACGGTGAAGTAAGTCACATTTTGCTATTACTGACCTGATTATAAACGATCACGTTGTATAGCAGGACGTATGCCTACAGGCTCAGCATTATTTAGAGGCCGAATGCCGCAGTATATTTCATTGAGCAGGACCATAATGTACACACGGTATTGAATTTGTGTATGAACCGCCGTAATGAATATTAACAGGATCATACGAAGAGACAATGAAAGGTTAAATTAGAGGAAACGCTCGAGCTATTGATGGACTCTAACTGCTGCGGAAGATTAAACCCAACATTAGCTCCAATATCCCACAACCATATTGACAAAATAACGTCACAGTGTCCTCTCTCTCCCTGCTTTGTGTACAGACAATAGTAACGTATTCACAACCAAAACAAAAGGCTCCACTAATGATACCATATAAAAGAGGAGATTAGTGTATTTCAACTCAAGTTTCAATGTCAAATTCTAGAGAGAATGCATTATGCCAAGAAAATACGAAAACCTGATGAGTTCCATTCACATGACTTTCTCTATATCTCTGCAACAAATTATTGTTGGAAAGCTTATGCTTCTATTCACTTCATGCTAATTCAGAAAAAAATTACCAGAAATAGTCTTATTACTTGTTTCCTTTCTCGATTAGCATGAAGTAAATAGAAGCACGAGCTTTTTAACAATAATTTGTTGCACAGATGTAGAGAAAGCCGTGAAAGCTGTGCAGCAGAGAGAAAGTGCAGCAAAAGGAAAATGGGGAGTAATACCCACATCATGGAATGTTTATTTTATGGCCGTTTTCCAAATTGCTTTCGTAGGGTGTAATATCATGTAGCAGAAAAAAGGTAATATAATTTTCTGATATTACACGGTAGATTAGATCTGCTTCACAAACCACTTTACCAAATTAACTAAAAAGCAACCTCATCATTTGTAACTGCAGGTCCCTGCTGTTCAGGTCAAACTTCTTGGAAAACATATTATTGCACAAAGAAACCATAGCATAGTTGGGGTGGGGATTTTACTGTGGCCACCATTATTCCCTGTTCTCTCCAGGGTCATGAAGTAAATGTGAGAGTGACAAAAATATTCTTAAAACCAATAATCCAAAAAAGCACAACAACGGCAATGCAAACAATAAAAATCTGATGTGTTCCATTCACATGGCTTTCTCTACAACAAATTATTGTTCAAAAGTTTATGCTTAGATTTACTTCATGTTAATTGAGAAAAAATTAGTAGAAATAGTCTTATTACTTGCTTCCTTGTAAGCAGAGGCGAAATAAGAGAATACCATGATAGACAAAATATGGTTGCTTTGTGACTGAACTTCCTTTGTTTGTATGGACACCAGTTGACAAATCCCTGTATGAGAAAAGGACGTTTTTCAAAGCTGAAACCATAAACAAGGAATATTTAAAAAACGATCACCTCCACGAAAAAAATGTATATAACATAAATTGTGTGTTTTAATACGCCCTACATTTTTGTGTGGTAAGTTTTTGTCCATCTCTTACGGTTTAGCAGTTGTGCAAAATTCCGTAAAATTCATCCAGAATAAAGTAGTCTTCAGAGGCTATTCCCAGAAAATTCAAGATATACATATTATTTGTCAGCTAAATAGCTTTAATATACGACATTTTAATCAAAATCGTTAAGCCATTTTTGAGAAAATCAAAATTTTCGAAAAAGGTCCATGTAAAATGTAGTTAGGGGAGGGGGTTTCTTAAAAACCTTCGTGTCGCATCCTTGAAAGATACGAAATTTAACTACCAAATTTGGTATTTAACCGTCTTTACGTTTTTGAGCTATGCTGTCCAGAGACCCACACACACACACACACACACATATATATATATTTTTTGATTCAGAGTGTCCTAAAACATGTATTTGGGATGAAATCTCGAAATCGAATTTTAGGGTGGAATACAATACCTCTCTATCTTTATTTACATTGTACATACGGGGCTAGATAAACTAAAAAGTATTATGCTGCATTCACAATGAGATGCAAGCGAGACGCAAGGATATATCATTCACAATGCAATCGTAAGCGCTCCGCAAGTTACAAACTCAATAACGTAACTAGCAATAACACATAAGAAACTTCACTCAATCTTATATAAATAAATATGTTACAACAGACGCTCGCGGCAGTGACGTTATAATAATTACTCATTCAAAATTATTGAAAAAAGTACATGAATAGGCTTCAGAAGGTGGTAGAGCTACACATTTAATGAACTTATTATTATTATTTCTGCGTCTAATTATGCCATATACATTTTTTCATGGAGCTCACCGTTTTCTAGATGTTTCTTCATATTGATTTCAGCTTTAAACTACTTTTCTCATACGGAGCTCGGTAACTTCTGGTCACGTGAGTGTTATTTCCTTTCTAGTTGAGGAAACTAAGTAATAAGAATATTTCTGCTAATGTTTATCTCGATTAGCACAAATTAGATACAAGAATAAGCTTAAAAACAATATGTTGAGACGTAGAGAAAGTCATGTGAATGCAATACATGAGGTTTTTCCCCGGGAGCTCGCAGTGATGGTAACAAATCAGAGATGCAAATAACTGTGAACTGTGCTTTCAACGGATTAAGCAAGTAGCTGGCGTGACTGACCGGGTAGCCGTGAAATATCACTGGTATAAATCACGGTGACCACTCTATCACTTGGCAGAGTAGGGTTTAGCGCCACTAACAGATGCTAATGCCCTCTGTAATATCTTGCACAGTTCTCTTTGATTACTTTCGGGCCCAGCGCCCCACAATCCCATTTTCGATACAGCGCCACGCACCCACCCTTGGAGTCAAGCCACTCTGCCCAGCGATGAGATAATTTCTGCCTACAGCTACGTCGGATTTTACATAATGACTCTCTGTCTGTCTGTCTATGTGCTAATGAAGGCGCTCTTAACATTGCAGTGAAAAGCCCGGATTATACCAGACATAAGAACCAGCCACTTATATAGCGAATTGAAAAACTATTCTCACTTGCTTCCTAGTAAGTAGAAGCGAAATAAGGGAGTACCGTAGGTTAAAGTGACAGTCAAAAGCTGGTTGCTATGTGACTGAAGTTCCTTTGTTTGTATGGACACGAGTTGACAAATTCCTGTATGAGAAAAGTATAAGTGTTTTAAAGCTAAAACCTAAAACAAGGAATGTCTCAAACACGATCAACCCCACAAAAAATCATATAGCATAAATCGTATGTTTTAAAGTGCTCTACATTTTTTATCTGGTAAGTTTTTGTCCATCTCTTACGGTTTAGCAGTTATGCAAAATTCCGTAAAATTCGTCCAGAATAAAGTAGTCTTCAAAGGCTCTTCCCAGAAAATTCAAGATATATATATATATATATATATATATATATATATATATTATTTGTCGGGAAAATATCTTTAATATACGATATTTTAATCAAAAACCGTTAGAAACATTTTTGAGAAAATCAACATTTTCGAAAAAAAGTTCCATGTAAAGGGTAGCTGGGGGTGGGCGGATTTACTTGAAAATCTTCGTGTTGTATCCTTGCAAGATACCAAATAAGTTTGGTATTTAACGGTCTTTGAGCTATGCTGTCCACAGACATACACACACGGACCTTTTTCCAGAAATGTATTTTTGGATTCAGGGGGACCCCAAAACTTGTATTTCAAGTAAAATCTCGGTATGGAGTTTTTGGGTGTTAGAATACCTTCTCTATACACTATATATATAGTACGTGTAGAGAAAGTAAAAAACTAATAAATTCTTTGGCGGTAGAAAAGTATAACATCGGCATAGAAAAACTGGTACCACGTGACAATAAGTATGAAAGAATGGGGATTGCGTTGAGAAATAGAGTAAGGTACTATATGTTTGTAAATAACGTTTAGTGTTGATAACTTTGGTTATGTCAAATGGTCTGTCAATTTGTGAATGGCCCTCGTGTATAACATCCTCCCTGACAAAACAGCTGCGGTTCGATTTAACAATGATTAAGTTATGTACTTGCATTGCTCGAATTAATATTCACGATAATAGCTTTTGTTAACATTTATACCCTATAATCCATGTTAGGTATTAGCGGCTCTTTCCGCACGAATAGCTGGTGAGTCTGCGCATGCGCTCGGAGTGCCAACTTTTGAATACAAACCTCGTTGGCATTTCCATAATATTTAAGGACATGTATTCCATTTCAAGTTCCATCAATCCACGTTTGCCTAAATTGGCGTTTTCTTGATGAAAGCATTTCTAATTTCCGAATTTGTCAAGAGATGGCACTAGAAGACAAAATCACAACTTGCGGACAACATGGTGAATTTGCTATCTAAAATTTTCTTTCAACATATAACGTTTTTTAGTTACAAATAAACATTACCAATAGGACCCATAGCCCAAACATCTCAGAAACGGTTAACTCTATAAAAAATGTGTGATATATTCCATTCACATGACTTTCTCCACAACTCTGTAGCAGATTATTGTTAATAAGCTTATTCTTCTATCTACTTCATGCTGAACGAGATAAATATTAGGAGAAATGTTCTTATTACTTAGTTCCTTACAAGTAGAAGGGAAATAAATGAATACATTAGGCTAAACCGACAATCTCATATTTTAAAATGTGGTTGCAATGGGATTGAATTTGTTTCTTTGCGCGGCCAGCAATAGACAATTTCCCGTATGAGAAAAGTAAGCATTTGAATCAGAAACCAACAAAAAGGAATATCTTGAAAACAGTCAACTCAACGAAAAAAATATATATTACAAATTATTTGTTTTAATGAGATGTGTGATAAGTTTATGGCTATCTCTTTCGGTTTATCATTTATGCAAAGTTCGGAGAAATTCGTTCAAAATAAAGAGGTCATCAAGGCTATTTCTAGAAAATCCATGATATACATTTTATTTTTCATATGAATAGCTTTAACCCTTAGTTGCATGCACTTGTATTATACTTATGCTGTTTTTGCTATAATTCAAGTTTAAAACCGGTGTTCTAGTAAAAATATTTGGGAATAACCTATAAAATTATTATATAAAATAATAGAAATGAAAATAAATGTAGATCCATTATTAATAATTTTCTTCCCAATTAAAATTGTAAATTCTGGTAAACCAGTTTCCAGGAGTTCAAATGGCTGTGAGTGTTAGGTGATAGGTAATGGTCTGGCCATCGATTCAAAGCCAAATGTTGCAAGTTCAAATCCCAGTGACTGTGATAAAGGACGGGGAGAGCCCAAATAAAATGATCGGTGTGATGCAAGGAAATTAATGGGGCTATGTCAGTTTTACTCTTTTATTTATTTAAAAAAATCACTGCAATTTAGTATGTAATTGTATACATTTTTACTTTCTCTATATTCACTATGTACATAGTGTATAGAGAATGTATTGCACTCCACCAAAAAAATCGATACCGAGATTTCACCGGAAATATATGTTTTAGGGTCCCCTGTATCCAAAAAAGTATTTTCAAAAAAGGGTCCGTGTGTGTGTGTGTGTCCGTGTGTCTGTGAACAGGATAACTCAAAAACGAAAAGTCGGTAAAATAGCAAACTTGGTATTTAAGTTTAGTATCTTCCAAGGATGCGACACGAAGATTTTGAGAAAAATCCCCTCATCCCAAACTACCCTTTACATGGAACTTTTTTCGAAAATTTTGATTTTCTAAAAAATGGTTCTAACGATTTTGATTAAAATATCCTATATTAAAGTTATTTATCTGACAAATAAAATGTATATTCTGAATTTTCTGGGAATAGCCTCTGAAGACTACTTTATTCTGGATGAATTTTTCATAACTACTAAACCGTAAGATATGGACAAAAACTTAACTCATAAAAATGTAGAGCACGTTAAAACACACAATTTATGTTATATACATTTTTTTTCGTGGAGTTGATCGTTTTTGAGATATTCCTTTTTATTGGTTTCAGCTTTGAAAAACTTACAATTTTCTCATACAGCAATTTGTCAACTCCTGTCAATACAAACAAAGGAACATCAGTCACATGGCAACCAACCTTTGGCTTTCACTTTAACCTATGGTACTCCCTTATTTCGCTTGTATTTACAATAAAGCAAGGAAGAAGACTATTTCTGCTAATTTTTTTCGATTAGCATGAAATAAATAAAAGATAAGCTTATTAAAAATAATAATTTACAGAGATATAGAGAAAGTCATGTGAGTGTAACACATCAGATTTTTACAATATAAAACAGTTGTTTTATGGTTGAAGTTTAGTATAACATGAAATTAATCTTAGAGTACAACCCTATTTGTGTAGTTACGGTTAAAACAAGTGGAACTTATAGGTACCCACAGGTAACAAAGGGTTAATATACTATATCAAAATCGTTGGTAACCATTTTTGGAAAATCAAACACCCATCCTTAGGTACAAAGTTCGGTATTGCACTGACTTTTCGTTTTTGAGCAATGCTGACCAAAGACAGGGACCTTCTTCTAAAATGATTTTTATTTGGAATCAGGGAAGCTGAAAACGTGTATTTCCAGTGAAATCTTAGTATTGAATTTTTGGGTGCAATAGAATACATTGTTATTGTATCTTGTAATTATTTGCATAGTATGTGTAGAGAAAGTAAAAAAAAAAAAAAAAACAACTGATGTGTTCCATTCATATGACTTACTCTACATCTCTGCAAGAAAATATTGAAAAGGTTATGCTTCTATTTTCTTCAAGCTAATCGAGAAGAAAAATAGCAGAAATAGTGTTATTACTTGCTTCCTTGTAAGTAGGAGCGAAATAAGGGAGTACCATAAGTTAAAGTGAAAGCCAAAAGCTGGTTACTATGTGACTGAAGTTCCATTGTTTGTATGGACACGAGTTGACAAATTCCTATATGAGATAAGTATACCTACATTTTTCAAAATTGAAACCAAAAACAAGGAATATCTCAAAAACGAACAACTCCAGGAAAAAAGAGTATATTACATAAATCGTGTGCTTTAACATGATCTACATTTTTTGTGTGGTAAGTTTTTGTCCATTTCTTACGTTTAGCAGTTATGTAAAATTCCGTAAAATTCATCCAGAATAAAGTAGGGTTAAGACGCTATTACCAGAAAATTCAAGATATACGTTTTAATTGTCAAGTAAATATCTTTAATATATGACATTGTAATCAAAATATTTAGAGCCATTTTTGAGGAAATCAAGATTTTCCAAAAAAGTTCCATGTAAAGGGTAGTACGGGTGGGGGTATTTTCTTGAAAATCTTCGTGTCGCATCCTTGGAAGATACCAAAAGCTTAATACCAAGTTTGGTTTTAAAAAAAAATATTCCTTTGTATTTGGAACGGCTAGAGGATGTTATATGAATAGAACAAATCAGATTTTTACTTTCTCTAGCCCCGTATGTTTAATGTACATAGGGATAGAGAAGGTATTGCTTGCCACCCAAATATTCGATATCGAAATTTCACAGGAAATATATGTTTTGGAGTCCCCCGAGTCCAAAAAAGGTTCAGAAAAGGTCTTTGTGTGTCTATCGTTAAATACCATACATATATATGGAAAATCTTCGGAAATTTTTATTTTGTAAAGTTGGCTATAACGATTTTGATTAAAATGTAAATGTTACATTTTCTGGGATTGGTTTCAGAAGATCTCTTTATTCTGGATAAGTTTTGCTGAAATTTACTTAACTGTAAACACACACTTCATGTCCTTTGCGTTTTTGTTGTGGATGTACCCGTTTCCGAAATATTTCTGTTATTGATTACAATTGTAAAGCACTTATACCTTTCAGACAAGAAGTGCCGTTTTTACTCTCTCTACACGTACTTTGTACATAATGTATAGAGAAGGTATTACACTCCAACCAACAACTAAATACCGAGATTTCACCAGAAATGAATGTTTTTAGGCACCCTGTTTCCAAAAAAGTATTTTCAGACAAGGGTCCGTGTGTCTGTGAACACGATAACTCAAAAACGAAAAGTCAGAAAAATACCAAACTTGGTATTTAAGTTTAGTAATCTTCCAGGGATGCGAAATGAAGATTTTGAGAAAAATTTCCCCCACCCCAAACTACCCTTTACATGGAACTTTTTTTTTAAAATTTTGATTTTCTCAAAAATGGCTCTAATCATTTTGATTCAAGTATCATATATTGAAGATATTTACCTGACAAATAAAATGTATATCTTAAACTTTCTGGAAATAGCCGCTGAAGACCACTTTATTCTGATGAATTTTACGGAATTTTGTATAACTGCTAAACCGTAAGAGATGGACAAAATCTTACCGCACAAAACATGTAGAGCACGATAAAACACACAATTTATGTTACATACATTTTTACATCTGATTTTTACTTTCTCTATACGCACTATGTAAATAGTGTATAGAGAAGGTATTGCACTCCACCAATAAATTCGCTACCTAGATTTCACCGGAAATATATGTTTTAGGATCCCCTTTATCTAAAAAAAGCATTTTCACAAAAAGGTCCGTGTGTGTGTGTGTGTGTGTGTCCGTGAACACGATAACTCAAAAACGAAAAGTCGGTAAAATACCAAACTTGATATTTAAGTTCAATATCTTCCAGGGATAGGACACGAAGATTTTGAGAAAAATTCCCCCACCCCAAACTACCCTTTACATGGAACTTTTTTAGAAAACTTTGATTTTCTTAAAAATGGCTCTAATGACTTTGATTAAAATATCGTATATTAAAGCTATTTAACTGACAAATAAAATGTATATCTTGAATTTTCTGGGAATAGCCTCTGAAGACTATTCTGGATGAATTTTACGGACTTCTAAATATCTGCTAAACCGTAAGAGATGACTTACCACACAAAAAATGTAGAGCACGTTAAGACACGCAATTTATGTTATATACATTGTTACATCTGAATTTTTTTGTTTACATCTAGTCATCAGTGAGTGCATCACGCAGACACATGAGGCAATAGGCGGCAGGTTGCACGCAATTTAGGATCAAAGTGTGCGTCGCACAGCGCCCCCTGTGGCTGCTGCTGTGTGTATGTAGATTGGACGACGAGATGGCAGCTCTCGATTAGCAACAACCATTACCATCTGAAAGGAATCAGGTGCCTAGCCACATCAGCACAAAAGTGTCATAAGTGACATACTTACTCGTCAAAAGCTGGTTGCTATGTGACTGAACTTCCTTTGTTTCTACAGACAGGAGTTGACAAATTACTGTATAAGTTTTTATTTTCTCTAGCCCAATATGTACAATGTACATAGGGATAGAGAAGGTATTGTAATTCACCCAAAAATTTTATACCGAGATTTCACCGGAAATATATGTTTTTGGGGTCCCCTGATTCCGAAAAAAGCATTTTTAAAAAAAGTTCTGTCTGTGTGTCTGTCTGTGGACAGCATAGCCCCAAAACAAAAAGACCGTTAAATACCAACTTGTTAATTAGGTTTAGTATCTTCCAAGGATGCGACACAAAGGTTTTCAAAAAAGAAATCCCCCGACTATAAACTACCCTTTCCTTGGAAAACAATTTTGATTTTCTTAAAAATGGCTCTAACGGTTTTGATTAAAATCCCGTATATTAAAGCTATTTATGTCCGAAATAAAATCTATATCACGAATATTTGGGGAATAGCCTCTGAAGACTTCCTTAGTCTCGAAGAATTTTGTTGAATTTTGCTTAACTGCTAAAACGTAAGAGATAGAAAAAAAAGTACTGCACAAAAAATGTACCTCATGATAAAACACACAATTTTTGTCCTTTACGTTTTTGTTGACGAGGTAACCGTTTCCGAGATATTCCTTGTTATTGGTTTCAATTGTGAAGTACTTAAACGTTTGTCACTCAGGAAGTGGCTGTTTTTCTTTTGTTCTACTCCTGGCCAAGCAAAGAAGTGATTTGCAATGACAATCGCATAACGATAGTTTTTAAAACATTTGACAATCACTTTAGCATAGTGCATTCCCTTATTCCCTTCTTCTTATAAGGAACTAAGTAATAACATTCTGCTAACATTTATCTTGATTAGCATTGTGTACAAAGAAGAATCATCTTTTGTAGGAGTTTTGTAGAGCAGCTAGAGAAAGTCATGTGAGTGTAACACATCAGATTTTTTAAAGCTGAAACCAGAAACAAGGAATATCTAAAAAAATCTGATATGTTACATTCACATGACTTTCTTTATATCTCTGCAACAAATTATTGTTAAAACGCTTATGCTTCTATTTACTTCATGCTAATCGAGAAAAATTAGCAGAAATAGTCTTATTACTTGCTTCCTTGTAAGTAGAAGCGAAATAAGGGAGTACCATAGGTTAAAGTGATAGTCAAAAGCTGGTTGCTATGTGTCTGATGTTCCTCTGTTTGTATGGACATGGATTGTTAATTCCTGTATGTGAAAAGTATGTTTTTGAAAGCTGAAACCAAAAACAATCAACGCCACGAAAAAACTGTATATAACATAAATTGTGTGCCTTAACGTGCTCTACATTTGTTGTGTGATAAGTTTTTGTCCATCTCTTACGGTTTAGCAGTTCTACAAAATTCCGTAAAATTGACCCAGAATAAAGTAAGTCTTCAGAGGCTGTTCCCAGAAAATTCAAGATATACATTTTTATTTGTCAGATAAATATCTTTAATACACCAAAATTTAATCAAAATCGTTAGAGCTATTTTTGAGAAAATCGATATTTTCGATAAGTTTTGCATGTTAAGGGTAGTTGGGGGTGAATGGAATGTCTTCGTGCCGCATCCTTGGAAGATACTGAACTTAAATACGAAGTTTGGTTTTTAACGGACTTTTCGTTTTTGAGCCTTGCTGCCCTAAGACAGACGCAGCCACGGATATTTTTCTAAAACTGCTTTTGTGGGATTCTGGGGTCTCAAAACATGTATTTCCGGTGAAATCTTGGTATCGAATTTTTGGATGCATTAAAATATCTTCCATATACACTGTGTACATAGCACGTGTAGAGAAAGTAAAAAACAGGCATTCAGCTTTCAAGGTATGAATTTTATTTGTCATGGAAATATCTTAAATGTAATTACTTTAATAAAAATTGCCACAGACATTTTTGAGAAAATCCAGATTTTGAAGTTTTATCCTTATAAAGCGTAGTTTTTTGCAGGGATCTTGCAAATCTTCGTGCCGGATCCTTGGAAATGCCGAATTTAGTTATAAGTTTCGTTCTTGAGTTATCCTGTACACGGACCTTTTTCCAAAATGTTTTTTGAATTCAGGGGACCCTAAAAACGTGTATTCTTAGTGAAACTTCGGTATCAAAATTTTAGGTGGAATGCAATACCTTATGTAGTGTGTACTAAGTAGAGAAAGTAGGTATATATGACTTAAATATGACAAATGAATGCTGAAATGATATTCTCGTGTAGTGTATGGTTGTTGAGGATCAGCGTTAAGTATACCTTTAACATTTAGTGTCGCCTTGCGTGGTGTAATGGTTACCATGCTAACTTCATATACCCAAGGTCGCGGGTTCAAACCCGGCGGAGGACGATGGATTTTTTCGGGCGTAAAAATCCTTAGCATGGCTTCCTTCGGAAGGGAAGTAAAGCCGTGGGTCCCGTGTCGTAGATTTATGGCACGTAAAAGAACCTCAAACCTGATAAGAGAGGCCTCTGAGCAAAATTAAGCGGTCTTTCACGCTGAGAACCAAAAGCAGTTAAAGAGCGTCCATAAATAAGAAGGCATTTCATTTAACGTTGACGCGACTTATGACAGTTACGCCCGCAGTTCCGCAACCCGTAATACACAGCAATCTGCAGTCAGTCCTCTCATACCAACGTGACGAAGAGGTGAAACGCATAGGCATCCTTTTAAACAGGTATTTTGCAATTCTTTGGCTACACGAAATTCCTTTTGAATGTGAGCCGCGTCCAACATGCAGTACTTATCGACTTGGGCACATGCAATACAGTGAGTAGGGCTCAAGCCCTCCAGAGGTTCAGTATCGATTCTTTTTAATGTGGGGCAGAAAGAAAGTGCAATGTGGTTTCTGTGGAAGCGTGTGCTCCGCCAGAGAGAGCTGGCTACTACATTCTGTGAAAGGCTTCAATACAACTTCTGTGCTATATTTCCCTCTCCTTTATTTTCCATTTTATTTCATTTACTACGTGACTGAAAACACTTCTCGGAGTTTTCAAACAATCCTTAAGGGTATCTATGACTGAAATGTCATGAAAAATCACAAAAAAAACAAACAAAAAACGATATTTACTTTCTCGATACGTACTACTTACCACTTACAAATTCGATACCGAGATTTCACCGACAATATGTGATTTAGGGTCCTCTGTATCCAAAAAAAAAAGTTTTTTCAGAAAAATGTCCGTGTGTCTGTGAACAAGATAACTCAAAAACAAAAAGTCGGTAAAATACCAAACTTGGTATTTAAGTTTAGTATCTTCCAGGGATGTGACACGAAGATTTTGAGAAAAATCCTCCCGCCCCTAACTCCCCTTTACATGGAACTTTTTTCTAAAATTTTGATTTCTCAAAAATGCCTCTAACGATTTTGATTAAAATTTCTCATATTAAAGATATTTACCTGACAAATAAAATGTATATCTGCAATTTTCTGGGAATAGCCTCTGAAGAGTACTTTATTCTGGAAGAATTTTACGGATTTTGAATAACTGCTAAACCGTAAGAGACAAAAAATTACTACATGAAAAATGTAGAGCACGTTAAAACACGCAATTTATGTTATATACATTTTTTTTCGTGGAGTTCATCGTTTTTTAGACATTCCTTGTTTTTGGTTTCTGCTTTAAAAAAACTTATGCTTTTCTTATAAGGATTTTGTCAACTGCCTTCCATACAAACCAAGGAACTTCAGTCATATGGCAACCAGCTTTTGACCTATGGTACTCCCTTATTTCGCTTCTAGTTACAAGGAAGCAAGTAATAGGACTATTTCTGCTAATTTTTTCTGATTAGTATAAGCTTTTTAAGAATAATTTGTTGCAGAGATGTAGAGAAGGTCTGATGTGAATGTAACCCACCAGATCTGTGTTGTCTTGCCTCTTGTTACGTCTTGGCAGAGCCTGAACAGACCTCTCCTGTTTCAAGCACTTCCCTCAACATCCGAGGTGGTTCTGAGGGATCATTAGAGACTGGCCAACAAAAGCGTAATGCACTATTGTTATCCTCGGTCATTTCATATTACATCAAGAGATGTCTCCTCCTCCGTGATCTGACTTAGTAGCCTTTGGTTTCCAAGGTCGCGGGTTCAATCCCGGCGGAAGGCGATGGATTTTTTTCGGATTTCAAAATCCTTAGCATTCCTTCCTTCGGAAGGGAACTAAAGCTTTTGGTCCCGTGTCATACATTTACGCCTCAAGACTGATAAAGAGGCCCCTGAGCAAAAGTATCGCTCTTTCACGCCCAATAGAGAATGGGACGCTGAGAACCGGAGCAGTTAAAGATCGTCCATAAATAACACGCCATTTTAATTTACAAGTCAGCAAGAATGAGCCATTTTTGCTAACTTTTATCTCTATTAGCATAATGTAGATAAAATAATAATCCATTGTAAGAAAAATGTGATGAGTTGCATTCACATGAGTTTCTCTACATCTCTGCAACACAGTATTGTTAAAAAGCTTATGCTTCTATTTACTTCATTCTAACCCAGAAAACATTAGCAGAAATAGTCTTATTACTTGCTTCCTTGTAAGCAGAAGCGAAATAAGGGACTACCATAGGTTAAAGTGATAGTGAAAAGCTGGTTGCTATGTGACTGTATGGACAGGAGTTACAAATTCCTGTATGACAAGTATGTTTTTTAAAGCTGAAATCAAAAACAACGAATATCTCAAAAACGATCTACACCACGAAAAAAATTATACAACATAAATTGTGTGTATTAATGTGCTTTAAAAACCTTATACTTTTTTCATACAGGAATTTGTCAACTCCTGTCCATACAAACAAAGGAACATCAGTCACATAGCAACCAGCTTTTGACTATCACTTTAACCTATGGTACTCCCTTATTTCGCTTCTATTTACAAGGAAGCAAGTAATAAGACTATTTCTGCTAATGTTTTTTTCGATTAGTGTGAAGTAAATAGAAGCATAAGATTTTTAACAATACTGTGTTGCAGAGATGTACAGAAAGTAATGTGAATGGAACACATCAGATTTTTTGTACTGAAGTGTGTTTTGGTCTACCAGAATCCACCAAACTCAGATCTTCGAATGCAGCTGCCTCGGAACCTCCGTCGTACTCCCCAGCGGAGAAGATAACATATCCTCATTATGTAAAAGGTCATGACCATCTCTTTCTAACATACTTAACATAAATACAACTTAGTTACGCCCTTGAATTAGACCACTCGCCTCTCACCTGGACGAACCGGGCGCGATCCCAAGCGACTGCATGTGATATTTGTGGTGCATAGAGTGGCACAGAGCGGGTTTTCCTCGGGTTCTCCGGTTTCCCCCACCATCACACTATTTTCATTCCATGTATCATCAGTGTCATCGTCTGCGGTACCAAGCCTGTAAAAGTGGGCGTTAAACACTATGAAAAACACCTCTCTTGTAGTGTCTAATTTCAAGTAGTGTATGGCCGTTCACATCTGACCCTGTCTCCTATTACTTTCTCTACACGTACTATGTATATAGTGTATAGAGAAGGTATTGTAATGCACCCAAAAATTCGATACCGAGATTTCACCGGAAATATATTTTTTGAGACCCACTGAATTAAAAAAGCAACTTTAGAAAAATGTCGGTGTGTATGTGTGTGTGTGTGTGTCTGTGTGTCTATGAACATGTATATGCGGTGTGTATATGCGTGTATGTGACACGAAGATCTTCAAGAAAATCCCTTTCTTTACATGGAAACAATTTGGGAAATTTTTGATTTTCTCAAAAATGGCTCTAACTATTTTTATTAAAATCTCTTATGTTTAAGATATTTACATGGCAAATAAAACGTATATCTTGAATTTTATGGGAGCAGCCTCTGAAGACTACCTTATTCTGGATGAATTATACAGGATTTTGTATAATTGCTAAACTTACCACATAAAAAGTGTAGAGAACATTAAAACACAGAATTTATGTTACATACATTTTTTTGTGGAGTTGGGCGTTTTTGAGATATTCCTTGTTTTTGTTTTCAGCTTTAAAATACATATACTTTTCTCATACTGAAATTTGTCAACTCCTGTACATACAAAAAAAAGGAACATCAGTCACATAGCAACCTGCTTTTGTCTATCACTTTAACCTATGGTAGTCCCTCATTTCGCTTCTACTTACAAGGAAGCAAGTAATGAGACTATTTCTGCTAATTTTTTCTTGATTAGCTTGAAGTAAATGGAAGCATAAAGTTTTTAACAATAATTTGTTGCAGAGATGTAGAGAAAATCATGTGAATGGAACACATCAGCTTTTTCCCTTAGGTACACCAGACTATGGGCTTGGAATGCTATATTCTTGTTCTTCGACCTCAAGAGAAGGGAATAGGAACGCTTAAGTGTCTATTGCTGAGTTAAACAATGGGAAAGGGTTTTATTACTTTTTAAACGGCAATAAGAAGGGATGGGGTGAAGGGGAAGAGAGGGAACACCGAAGTTTGTCTTGCTGACGTGGACAGTTGTACAACTTGTGCATATTTCCCTTAATGACTGCTACCCGAGTTGCTTTTGTTTCATAGCCTCGCTTGGCAAGGCTTCATTAAATAGACACCACTTCCCCGGGCTGTAATTTCTATTGCACAGCCATGATAATTGTTAAGAGCCGAGAGATGGCGCTAGGATTCCCAGCTTGTTACACTACCAACTTATGCAATTTCACACCAAATTTCACATTTCCAGTGTCCTGCTTAATGCTGAAATAGTGTTCATTTAAACTATGTCGTCATTTCTCGCATCTCTACACGTACTATGTGCACAGAAAATACTGCATTCCATCCAAAAATTCGATACCGAAGTTTTCAGGTTCCCAGCATTTTTAGAAAAATCTGATGTGTTCCATTCACATTACTTTCTCTACATCTCTGCAAAAAAGTATTGTTAAAAGACTTATGCGTGTATTTACTTCATGATAATCGAGAAAAAATCAGCAGAAATAGTCTTATTACTTGCTTCCTTGTAAGTAGAAGTGAAATAAGGGAGTACCATAGGTTAAAGTGAAAGCCAAAAGCTGGTTGCTATGTGACTGAAGTTCCTTTGTTTGTATGAACAGGAGGAGTTGACAAATTCCTGTATGAAAAAAAGTATAAGTTTTTCAAAGCTGAAACCAAAAACAAGGAATATGTAAAAAATGGTCTACTCCACGAAAAAATGTATACAAGATAAATAGTGTGTTTTAATGTGCTCTACATTTTTTTGTGCTAAGTTTTTGTCCATCTCTTACGGTTTAGCAGTTATGCAAAATTCCGTAAAATTCATCCAGAATAAAGTACTCTTCAGAGCCTATTTACAGAAAGTTCAAAATCTACATTTTAGTTGTCGGGAAATATTTTAGTATACGATATTTTAATCAAAATCGTTAGCCATTTTTGAGAAAATAAAAATTTTCGAGAAAAAAAAACAAAGGGCAGTTGTGGGCGGGGGGATTTTCTTGAAAATCTTCGTGTCGCATCCTTGGAAGATACCAAACTTAAATACCAAGTTTGGTATACAGCGGTCTTTTCGTTTTTTAGCTATGATGTTCATAGACACACAGACACACACACACACACACACGGACCTTTATAAAAATTGTTTTTTTGGATTCAGGGAGACCCAAAACGTGTATTTCCGGTGAAATCTCGATATCGAATTTTTGTGTGGAGTACAATACCTTCTCTACCCACTAATGTAAATACGGGCTAGAGGAAGTAAGACGAGTACGTTTGTAAGACTTTGTTTGCAGAAGAGGTTATGCGATTTTTTAACACCAAAACCACAACCATGTACATTCTCACTTATACACTCATAATCTTTTGAGGATAGAAAATAGAGTTTCAGAAAATGACAAAAGAGCCATGTTTTCAGGCGATCCAGTAATCTGAGCGAGATATTCTGGCACGAGGTATTAATTCTACAACATTAGTGGGCGGAGTTTCAGCTTAAGGGGCACGATCCATCGGCTCTGTTATTTTTCCACTCACGAAGCAAAATGCTAAAACTATCCATACAGCGTAGGTCAGAAAACTCGCAGCACAGGAAAATTCATCCGCCACAACCTGCGTCTGACGATATACAAGCACTACTCAGAAAATGATTTGGCATAACGAAATATATCACCACAAAACTTTATTTACAATGCTACCTTACTGTATTTCTCAAGGGAATCTTCATTCTATCAAGACATTTATTGTCACGTGGTATCTGTTTTTCAATGCCAATGTAATACTTTTCTACTGCCAAAGAATATATTCGATTTTTTTTTTTGGATGCACAAAATCTTTGATCAATCAAATTTTAAAGGCCAATAACGCAAGGAACGAATCTTCAGTGAGGAAATGTCACATACCAGTAGTCGTAAGCTTTCACAGCCGGAGTACAAATTATAACTAGAAGACTTTTCCGGGCTCAGAAGCATGGTCTGCTGGAGTTTTCAGGTCCAGATGTTTCGTTGACGACTAGGGAGAACATCTTCAGAAATCAAAGGCACCGGAGTGGCTATCCCCCTCCCTCCACCACTCCCTCACATGCAGCTCCAGCTGGACCAATCCCAAGCGACCGCATGTGAGATTTGTGGTGGACAAAGCAGCGCTGGGGCGGGTTTTCTCCAGGTTCTCCGGTTTCCCCCGCCATCGCATTCCACCGGTGCTCCATCTTCATTCATGTATCATCAGTGTCACCGCCTGTGGTGACATAAGTAGTTAAAGCGGGTGTTAAACACTACAATAAAAACGGACCAATCGGGTGAGAGTAGCCTGAGTATAAATACTGCCGCTATTTCAGCCAACGAGTCAGTTGCGACCGAGAAGACTTACAGCACGCCTCTGAAGATGTTCACCGCAGTCGTGAACGAAACGTCTGGACCTGAAAACTCCAGTACACCACGGCTTCTCAGCCCGGAAAAGTCTTCTATTTATAAGTGTCGCATAGTTTACGAGTAATCAAGGAAGAACCAATGAGTACGATAAAGAGCGGAGTGCAGCAGCTGAATGCAAATGTTGATAAAAGAATTAAGAAAAACCAGTGTTTCACTTTGGACACCGTACATGAGTTTTTGGATGAAAAAGATTTGCCCACCATTGAAGACCTCAAAGTGGGAGTCACATCTTGGCTCAGATCTTTAGAGGTGAGATAGTAAAACATCTGCCATAAAAAACCAGCACCACGTGACAATAAATACCTCGACCACGTTGAAAAATAGAGCAAGGTATTGTACCTTTATAAATACAGTTTTGTGTTCATATCTTTCGTTATTGTTTTGTTATGCCAAATCGTCTGTCAGTTTCTGGACGGCCGTCGTAGTTCTGTACAGAAGATTCCCAAAACCAAACGAGGTGGTGACCCCTGTCCATATACAAAATCAAACGCGAATTTTTACTTTCTCTATACGTGGTATGTACATAGTGTATAGAGAAAGTATTGCACTCCACCAACAAATTCAATACCGAGATTTCACCGGAAATATATGATTTAGGGTCCCCTGTATCTAGAAAAAGCATTTTCAGAGAAAGGTCCGTGTGTGTGTGTCCGTGAGTCTGTGAACACGATAACTCAAAAATGAAAAGTCGGTAAAATACCAAACTTAGTATTTAAGTTTAGTATCTTCCAGGGATGCGACACAAAGATTTTGAGAAAAATCCCCGTACCCCCAACTACCCTTTACATGGAAAGTTTTTCGAAATTTTTTATTTTCTCAAAAGTGGCTCTAACGATTTTGATTAAAAATATCGTATATTAAAGATATTTACCTGACAAATAAAATGTATATTTTGAATTTTCTGGGAATAGCCTCTGAAGACTACTTTATTCTGAGTCAATTTTATGGAATTTTGCGAAACTGCTAAACCGTAAGAGATGGAAAAAAACTTACCACACAACAACTGTAGAGCACCTTAAAACACACAATTTATGTTATATATATTTTTTTTTTCGTGGAGTTGATTGTTTTTGGTTTCAGCTATAACAACTTATACTTTTCTCATACACGACTTTGTGAACTCCTGTCCATACAAACAAAGGAACTTCCGTCACATAGCAGCCAGCTTTTGACCATCACTTTAACCTATGGTACTCCCTTATATCGCTTCTACTTACAATAAAGCAATTTCTGCTAATTTTTGCTCCATTAGATGAAGTAAATAGAATAATTTGTTGCAGTGATATAGAGAAAGTCATGTGAATGGAACACATCAGGTTGTTTATATTCTAACCGCCTGGATCTTGTAAAATGTTGAAAGGTAAATAAAGCCGCTGGCAAGTAAAAGAGCTTTGAAAGAAGAAGGTTTCTGGGCAAAATTCCGCCATTTCGCGTCCTCAAGTACGGTCCTGGTCCTACAGTGTCATTTGTGGACGACGAGAAGATTCCTCGCCACCATGCGGCAAACACACGAACTAGAAATTCAAACTCAATTAAGGAAACATCGCAACAATACCCTTTACTCCACTTAGGAGTTACAGGAACTAACAGTGAGTGGAAAAGTCACATAGCTTTCTCTACATCGCTGCAACAAATTATTGTTAAAAAGTTTATGCTTCTATTTACTTCATGCTAATCGAGAAAAAAAACAACAGAAATAGACTTATTACTTGATTCCTTGTAAGTAGAAGTGAAATAAGGGAGTAGCATAGGTTAAAGTGAAAGCCAAAAGCTGGTTGCTATGTGACTGATGTTCCTTTGTTTGTGTGGACAGGAGATGACAAATTCCTGTGTGAGAATAGTAGAAGTGTTTTAAAACGGAAAGCAACAATATCTCATAAACGGTCAACTCAACGAAAAAAAATGTATATAACAAATGCTGTGTTTTAACGAGCTGCACGTTTTTGTTAAGTAAGTTTTTATCCATTTCTTACGGTTTACCAGTTATGCAAAATTCCGTTAAATTCATCCAGAATAAAGTAGTCTTCAGGGGCTATTCCCAGAATATTCAAGATATATTATATATTTGTCAGGTAAATATCTTTAATATGCGATATTTTAATCATAATCGTTACATTACTTTTTGAGAATATCTTTCTACGTAAAGGGTAGTTGTAGGTGGGGGATTTTCTTGAAAATCTTCGTGTTGCATCCCTAGAAAATACTGAAGTTAAATGATAAGTTTGGCAGGATATCCAACTTCTGTCCTACACAAAAAAAATCTGAAGTGTTCCATTCACATGACTTTCTCTACAACTATGCAACAAATTATTATTAAAAAGCTTATGCTTCTATTTACTTCCTACAAATCGACAAAAAATTAGTAGAAATAGTCTTATTACTGGCTTCCTTGTAAGCAAAAGCAAAATAAAGGAGTACCATAGTTAAAGTGATGCTCAAAAGCTGGTTGCTATGTGACTGATGTTCCTTTGTTTGTATGGACACAAGTGCACAAAGTCCTGTATGAGAAAAGTATGTTTTTTATAGCTGAAACCAAAAAACAAGAAATATCTCAACAACAATAAACTCCACGAAAAAAATATATATAAAATAAATTGTGTGTTTTAAAGTGCTCTACATTTGTTGTGTGTTAAGTTTTTGTCCATCTCTTATGGTTTAGCAGTTATGCAAAATTCCGTAAAATTGACCCAGTATAAAGTAGTCTTCAGAGAATATTCACAGAAAATTAAAAATATACATTTTATTTGTCAGGTAAATATCTTTAGTATACGATATTTTAATCAAAATTGTTAGAGCCATTTTTTAGAAAATCAAAATTTTCTAAAAAAGTTCCATGTAAGGGGTAGTTTGGGGTGGGAGGATTTTTCTCAAAATCTTCGTGTCGTATCCTAGGAAGATATTAAACCTAAATACTAAGTTTGGTATTTTACCGACTTTTCGTTTATGAGTTATCGTGTTCACAGACACATGGACACGGACACACACACGGACCTTTTTCTGAAAATACTTTTTTTTGGATGCAGGGGACCCTAAAACATATATATCCGGTGAAATCTCGGTATCGAATTTTTTGGTGGAGTGCAATACCTTCTCTATGCACTATGTACATAGTGCGTATAGAGAAAGAAAAAAACAATTAATCCAATACCAATTGACTATACATCCTGAGACTTAAAGCACTTACAACATTGTAAGTCGCCATTGTGGTTGTCATCTCAAAATAATTTGAGATCACCTTGTGGTTAACCAGGAAACATGTGAGTCTGTTAATAAATTCAATGAATTGCCGGCATGTTGCCATGGTAGCTCAGTGATAGAGCAACCGGCTGGAGCCCGGGAGGTCCGTGGTTCAAATCCCGGCTATGGCGTTAAATTTTTTAATCTGACTCTACCTATCCAACTCCTGTCCTATAGAGGCTTGCGTGAAAGACAAATCAATAACGGACTTTTCGTTTTGAGCTATGCTGCCCACAGCAGTCACACACATACACACCGAACCTTTTTCTGTAAATGCTTTTTTTGGATTAACGAGATCCCAAAACATGTATTTCCTGTGAAATCTGGGTATCGAATTTTTGAGTGCATTACAATAGCTCCTCTATACACAGTACGTGTAGAGAAAGTAATATGAATACAATAATGGAACACAACATATCTTCTCTGTCTCCGTAATATGAACCAGAAAAAATAATAAACGCCAAGAGGTAAAGATGATAATATGAATGCAACATTTTAATAGAAATGTAATTGAAAACAATTGCACATCTGCGAAGTCAAAGGCGGTTGTACGACCTTTAGATGTAAACAAATGGAATAATTAAACATGAATGCAATTATGGTTACGTTTGCTAAACAAAAGACACACTTAATTATTGTGCACCGCTTTAGAAAATATTATTTACTGGCTATAAAGATTCATAATTAACTATCAGTTAGAACATGATGGAATGTTGTAAGTGTACAAAACAAACCCACACAAACGGCAGGATTAAAACAAAATATCCGTCAGGAAATTGCCAGCATTTCTCAACGTGATTTATGGCGAGTGAAAAATACTTTTCAAAACAGGTGCTAAAATACGATGAATAACGACGGTGGCCACCTTCAGCAGCTGCTTTCGTAATGTTGGTAAGTAAAGCCTTTAAAGTAATCTGATGTGTTCCATTCACATGACTTTCTCTACAACACATTATTGTTAAAACGCTTGTGCTTCTATTTACTTCATGCTAATCCAGAAAAAAATTAGCAGAAATATTCTTATTGCTTGCTTCCTTGAAAGTAGGAGCAAAATAAGGGAGTACCATAGGTTAAAGTGATAGTCAAAAGCTGGTTGCTATGTGGTGAAGTTCCTTTGTTTCTATGGACAGGAGTTGACAAATTCCTGTATGAGAACAGTATGGGTTTTTGATAGCTGAAACCAAAAACAAGGAATATCTAAAAAAAAAAAACAACCAACTCCTCGAAAAAAATACATATCACATAAACTTTGTGTTTTAAAGTGCTCAATATTTGTTGTGGTGTAAGTTTTAGTCCCTCTCTTACGGTTCAGCAGTTATACAAAATTCATCCAGAATAAAGTAGTCTTCAGAATACATGTATTTGCGGTGAAATCTCGGTATCGAATTTTTGGGTGGAATACAATATCTTCTCTTTACACTAGAGAAGATATTGTGTAGATGAAGTACGGTTTCATCTGCGCCTTTCTATGATAGTGGCAAACGGCAGCGAGCGCCGTGAACGCCGATAGGCAAAACACCGTACAGCCGGTTCATACTTATATGACTCACTCGTTATTTACAAGGAAGCATTTCTGTTTATCTCGATTACCATAAAGGAGATGGAAAAAAAATGTGATGTGTTCCATTCACATGACTTTCTCTATATCCCTGCAATAAATGACTGTTAAAAGTTTATTCTTCTATTTACTTAATTCCAATCGAGAAACATTGGCAGAAATAGTCTTATTACCTGCTTCCTTAAAAAACAAGAAAAATATGTCTAAATCGATAGTCACATCTTTAAAAAGCTGGTTGCTATGTGATTGAAGTTCCTTTGTTTTTATAGAAAGGAGTTGAAAAATTCCTGTATGAGAAATGTATAAGTACTTTAAAGCTGAAACTAATAACAATGAATATCTCAAAAATGGTCAACTCGACGAAAAAATGTATCTAAATAAATTGTTTGTTTTAACGAGCTCTACATTTCTTGTGTGGTAAATTTTTGTCTATCTCTTACAGTTTACTAGTTATGCAAAATTACGCAAAATTCATCGAGAATAAACATGTCTTCAGAGGCTTTTCCCAAAAAATTGAAGATATGCATTTTATTTGTCACATAAATACCGACATTTTTCGACGTAAAGGGTGCCTAGTTGGGGTGGGGAGATTTTCTTGAAAATCTTCATGTCGCATCCTTGGAGATACCAAACATAAATACCAAATAATACAGGAGTTGGATACGTAGAGTCAGATTGAAAATTTCAATGCCAAAGCCGGGATTTTAACCACGGATCTCCCGGTCTCTAGCCGGGCGCTCTATCACTGAGCTAACATGGCAACATGCCAGCATAGCATCTAATTTCTCAACTGACTCACATGTTTCCCGGTAAACCACAAGGTGATCTCAAATTATTTTGAGATGACAACCCCAATGGTGACTTACAATGTTACAAGTACTTTAAGTCCAGGATTCATGACTCCGTGGCACAGCTTACTAAGAGCCTTGGCCTACCGCCCGGCCGCTGCGTCCCCCATCTCAGTCCATTACAGACGTCAAGGATGGGGTACAGTATGGAGGGTGAGACGTGGCCAGTTAATGCGGTCTTCACGAACTGATGGTCAATTAGTATTGGTTTAATTGTTTCTTCACACAAGCCACATCTAGGAGTTCGATAGGTAGAGTCAGACTAAAAATTGAATGCCATAGCTGGGATTTGAACCACGAATCTCACGTTAAATACCAAGTCCACAAACACACACATACGACCTTTTTCTAAAAGTGATTTTTTCGGACTCAGGAACCCCAACACATATATTTCCGGTGAAATGCCCATATCGAATTTTTGGTTGGAATACAATACCTTCTCTACGTATGTACATACGTTGTATGTACACAGTAGAAGGTTTATGTGCTTTGGTAAGATTAAATGATGTAGAGCAGAGAAATAAAAAAGTGTAACACAATGGGTATTTTTACTTTCTCTACGGGTACTATGTATAGAGAAGGTATAGTATTGCACACCAAATTTGAATACCGAGATTTCTCCAGAAATTCTTCTTTTGAGACCCCATGAAAACAAAAACAAACAAAAAATGTTTAGAGAAATGCCCCTGTGCGTCTATCTGTGTGTGTGAGTGTGTGTGTGTGTGTGTGTGTGTGTGTGTGCAGCATAGCTCAAAAACGAAAAGCCGTTAAAAAACAAACTTGTTTTTAGGTTTGAAATCTTCCAAGGATACATCACGAAGATTTTCAAGAAAATCCCTCCACCCCAACTACCCTTTACATGGAACTTTTTTCGAAAATTTTGATTTTCTAAAAAATGGCTCTAACGATTTTGATTAAAATATCGTATATTAAAGATATTTACCTGACAAATAAAATGTATATCTTGAACTTTCTGGGAATAGCCTCTGAACACCAGTTTATTCTGGATGAATTTTATGGAATTTCGCATAACTACTAAACCGTAAAAGATGTACAAAACTTATGACACAAAAATGTAGAGCACGCTAAAACACACAATTTATGTAATATACGATTTTTTCTTGGAATCGACCATTTCTGAGATATTTCAACTTATTTGTTAGAGATTTAAAATGCTTAAACTACCGGACGTGCGCAGAAACGGATTTCAACCACATGGCAAACAAGATTTGACTATCACTTTAGCCTAGTCTATTCACTTATTTTCCTTCTACTTACAAGGAAACAAGTAATTAAGACTATTTCTGTTAATGTTAATTTGTTTCAGTGAAGTAGAGAAAGTCATGTGAATGGAACACGGCAGATTTTTTAATACAATTTTCATTTAATGCAGGAGAGATAAAATAGCTTTCGAGATTTGCTTGAGATTAAGTAAACAGTAAATAATTCATGACGGGATTAGCGCGTGTATCCCTCCGCCGTGGAATTAAAGCACACCACGAGCTGTATGATCAAGTCCAGAAAAATCTTTGATATCCTGCATTTCGTTTAAACTTTTCACTTGCTGCATTAAAAAGTTTTCTTCAACATTTTCTGCAAATATGGTACACCTGCGACTCGCTCTACCTTTTTAATTTAATTAAAATGTTGAAGTTTGCGCTACAAAGGGCCAGACACCGCCATGTGGCAATTTTTTATAACCAGATAATAATCGTACGCTTGCTACTTCATTCCTTGACCTACATTATACAAAGTTTGTATTTTAGGTCTCTAATATGCGAGACATGCGAGCAACTATATCAAATCCATAGATTTTATATATGAGGGCTTTTTTTACTTTCTTCATACGCACTATGTACATAGTGTATAGAGAAAGTATTGCACTCCACCAAAAATTCGATACCGAGATTTCACCGGAAATATATGTTTTAGGGTCTCCAATATCCAAAAAAAGCATTTTCACAAAAAGGTCCGTGTGTGTGTCCGTGTGTCTGTGAACACGATAACTCAAAAACGAAAAGTTGGTAAAATACCAAACTTGGTATTTAAGTTTAGTATCTTCCAGGGATGCGACACGAAGATTTTGAGAAAAATCCCCCACCCCCAACTACCCTTTACATGGGCTTTTTTCGAAAATTTCAATTTTCTCAAAAATGGCTCTAACGATTTTGATTAAAATTTCGTATATTAAACATATTTACCTGACAAATGAAATGTATATCTTGAATTTTCTGGGAATAGCCTCTGAAGAGTAGTTTATTCTGGATGAATTTTACTACATTTTGAATAACTGCTAAACCGTAAGAGATGGACAAAAACTTACTACACAAAAAATGTAGTGCACATTAAAACACACAATTTATGATATATACATTTTTTTCGTAGAGTTCGTCGTTTTTGTGACATTCCTTATTTTTGGTTTCTGCTATGAAAACCGTATACTTTTCTCATACTGGAACTTGTCAACTCCTATCCATATAAATAAAGGAACTTCACTGACGTAGCAACCAGCTTTTGACTATCACTTTAACCTATGGTATTCCCTTATTTCGCTTCTACTTACAAGGAAGCAAGTAATAAGACTATTTCTGCTAATTTTTTCTCATTAGCATGAAATAAATAGAAGAATAAGTTTTTTTAAGAATAATTTGTTGCAGGGATATAGAAAAAGTCATGTGAATGGTACACATCAGATTTTTTTTTCATTTGCAATAGGCTATAAATAAAATACAAGTTCATAGAAAACAATTATTTTATTACTAAAAGTTTTATACTTATGGTTACTTTTCAACATAATCACAGAAAAGATTGAGACATTTATCGTACCTGTGCACAAGCTTTGTAATACCCGCTTCAAAAAATATTACCGCCAATGATTTCAAATGAGCATTGACGTTGTTTTGAAGATCTTCGTATTTACGACGTTTGCGGAGTGTTGTTCGAACAAAAAGTAAATGGGACATTTTCGATCATCCGCCGTACAGTCCTGACCTACACCCAGCGACTTTCACCTTTTGCCTGAACCAACGAAGGGGGTTTTTAAAAGATTTATTTCCAGTGAAATTTCGGTACCGAATTTTTGGATGGAATGCAATACTTTTTCCATAGTACATGCGTGCTAGAGAAACTAACAAGTGAAAACACGGATAGGTGAGATTTCAGAAAGTGCCATTTGGGATTGAAAACACTCTCCAGTAAGTATCCTCATAAAATGTTGGAGAGGTTTGGATCGCATTTTATCACCAAAAGATGGTAGAATCTCAAATATTTGTTGCAATTTGCTGCTACATAAATTATAGAAAACGAGAACGTATAGGTAAAATAAGGAAGGAGATGATATATTTGGGCATTCTGTTGCCATGACAACATAGGCACAGTGAGCATGTAATTTATAGCCGAGCCCATATTATTACGTACACATTATGGCGTTCCTTCACATTAATGCAGCTCAAATTTTAAAAACGATGTATCCATTCTCTCGCGTGCGCAGGCAGGCCGCAAGAATAAAAATGCAAATTAAGATGACGTGGGTAGCAGAGGCACCTCGTGGCTCATGACGTGTTAAAGAACGCGTTCAAGCCCTCGCAAGTCGACTGTCTTTTATTTTTGGCATTAAAGTCAACAAGGCGCGTGACAGTCACGTTTCTTTAGCTAACAATACCTGCGCAGAAATGCTAGCAACTTACTTTCTCTACAGGTACTATGTACATAATGTATAGAGAAGGTATTGTACTGCAACCAAAAGTTCGTTACGATTTTTCACTGGAAATACATGTTTTGGGACCCCCTAAATCCAAACAACGCATTTTAACTTTCTGTGCACGTACTATGTAGACAGAAGGTATTATATTCCACCCAAAAATTCGATATCGAGATTTCACTGAAAATACACGTTTTGGAACCCCCTGAATCCAAAAAAAACGCATTTTCAGCGTCTCTACACGTATTATCTACATAGTGTATAGAGAAAGTATTGCTTTCTACCCAAAAATTCCATACCGAGATTTCACCGGAAATAAACGTTTTAGGGTCCCCTGTATAAAAAAAAACATTTTTAGAAAAACGTCAGTGTGACTGTCTACACGGCAACTCAAAAACAAAAGGTCTGCAAAACACCAAACTTGGTGTTTAAATTGAGTATCTTCCAGGGATACGATAAGAATATTGTGAGAAAAATCCCCCCCCACCCAAATTACACTTTACATGGAATTGTTTTCTCAAAAATGGCCCTAACGATTTTTATTAAGATGACGTAATTAAATATATTTATAAGGATATTAAAATGTGTACCTTGAATTTTCTGGAAATAGCCTCTAAAGACCTCTTTATTCTGGATAATCTTTGTATAACCGGTAAACCATAAGAGATAGACAAAATCTTACTACACAAAAAATGTAGATCACGTTAAAACGAACCATTAATGTCATATACGTCTTTTTCGTGGCATAGACCATTTCTGACATATTCCTTGTTACTTATTTCAGATTTAAAATTCTTAAACTTTTCTCACACGGAAAATTGTAAACTCTGCATAGAAACGGATTTGTACCCATGGCAACCAAACCAAGTGTATTTCTTTCTACTTACAAGGAAGCAAGTAATTAAGACAATAAATAGTTACAGCGAGAAATTCTAGTGAATGGAACACATCAACTTTTTACTTTCTCTACCAAGATTTCACCGGAAATACATGTTTTAGGATCCTCTGAATTCACAAAAAAACATTGTCAAAAACGAAAAGTCCGTTAAATACGAAACTTGAAATTTAAGATCAGATCTTCCAAGGATGCGACACAAAGATTTAAAAAAAATCGCCCCTACCCTTTATATGAAAAAAAATGGAAATGTTTGATTTTCTTAGAAATGGCTCTAACGACTCTGATTAAAAAAAGCATGCAAAAGAGATATTTACAATATGTATATTTTGAATTTTTTTGGGTACAGCCTTTGAAGGCATCTTTATTATCGGTGATATTTTCTGAATTTTGCATAACTGGAAGAGATACAAAAATGTATTCCACAAAAAATGTACACCTGCTTAAAATACACAATTTATGTCGTATATATAGAAAAGAAACGGATTTCAATCCCATAGCAACCACATTTTAAAACATTTGACTATCGGTTTAGTCTAGTGTATTCCCTTATTTCCCCACTACTTATAAGGAATTAAGCAATAAGACCATTTCTGCTAAACTTTATCTCGATAAAAGGATAAGCCTATTAAACAATAATATGTTACACATTTGTAGACGAGGTCATGTGAATGGAACACATTCAGAATTTTTTCTCGAAATTCTTGATTTCCTAAAATGAATCAAACCACTTTGATTAAAATACCATAGGTTTAAGATATTTTCATTGTGTACGAAATGGATATCTTTTATTTTCTGGAAGTAATACATTTTATGTCGTTTCCAAGTTACTTTTTGGTTTTAGTTTTAAATACCTTTGTCAAGAAGGAAGTCAACTTTCGCTTCCTATCTGTTATGTTTTACTCCCAAGAATACAAAAGAGAACCGAATATCAATTTTTTACTTTCTCTAGTCCCGTATGTACAATGTACATAGGGATAGAGAAGTATTGTATTCCACCCAAAAATTCGATGTCGAGATTTCACCGGAAATACATGTTTTAGGACCCCTTAAATCCAAAAAAAAAAAAAAAAAAAAAGGTCCGTGTGTGTGTGTGTTTCTGTGTCTTTCAACACGATAACTCAAAAACGAAAAGTATCTAAAAGACCAAACTTGGTATTTAAGTTCAGTATCTTCTAGGGCTGTGACACGAAGATTTTGAGAAAAATCCCCCCACCCCAAACTTTCCTTTACATGGAACTTTTGATTTTCTTAAAAATGGCTGTAACGATTTTGATTAAAATATCGTATATTAAAGATATTTTCCTGACAAATAAAATGTATATCTTGAATTTTCTGGGAATTGATTCTAACGACCTGTATATTCTGAATGAATTTTCCTTAATTTAGCATAACTAGTAAACCGCAAGAGATAGACAAAAACTTACTATACAAAAATGTAGGCCTTTCGTGAATCTTACCGTTTTCGAGGTATTCATTGTTATTAGTTTCAGTTGTGGAGTACTTATACTTTTCTCAGACGGGAGTGTCCGTTTTTCTTTTGTTCTACTCCTGGCCAAGAAAAGAAGCGATTTGTAATGACAATCGCATAACGACAGCCTTTAAAACATATGACTATCGATTCAGCCTAGTGTATTCCCTTATTTTCTTCCTACTTATATGGAACTAAGTAATAAGAGCATTGTGCTGAATACGTCGATTAGCAAGGTGCAGAAAGAAGAATAATCTTATGTAAGAAGTTTGTAGAACGGCTAGAGAAGGTCATGTGAGTGTAACACATAAGATTTTTTCACATAGCAATAGCTTTTAAAAGATCTGATTACTCCTTCAGTATAGTGCATTCCCTTATTTTGCTTTTACCAACCAGGAAATAAGTAATAAGATTATTTCTGTTAAATGTTATGTTGATTAGAATGAATTACATATAAGAATAAGTTGTTTTTTTTACTTTCTCTTTCTCTTTTTACTTTCGAGATTTCACCAGAAATATGTTTTTTCGAGCCCCTGAATAAAAAAAAGCATTTTTAGAAAAAAGTCCGTGTGTGTGTTTGTGGACAGTATAGCTCAAAAACGAAAAGACCATTAAATACCAAACTTGGTATTTAAGTTTGGTATCTTTCAAGGATCAGACACGAAAACATAACATTTTGATTAAAATCTCTAATATTTAAGATATTTTCAAGACACAAAATTTATCTATATCTTGAATACCTCTATATCTGGATATTTTTTTCTAGATTTTGCATAAATAGTAAACTATAGGAGATAGACAAAAACTTACTACACAAAATATGTAGATCACGATAAAACATACAATTTGTGTCATATACACTTTTTCTGTAGAGTTGGCCGTTTTCGAGATATTCCTTGTTATTGGTTATGTGTTTTAAAATACTTCTACTTTTCTCATACAGGAACTTGTCAGCTCGTAGTCACGCAAAGAAACGGATTTCAATTCTATAGCAACCACATTTTAAAACATTTGACTGTCGGTTTAGTCTAGTTTATTTCTCTTGTGCTGAACTTAACTTTCTATTCAACCGCCTCAGACCCAAGGTCGTTATTCTAACAATGCTTTTACTTTCTCAACACGTACTATGCACATAGTATATAGAGAAGGTATTGTAATGCATCCAAAATACGATACCGAGATTTCACTGGAAATACATGTTTTGAGATCACCTGAATAAAAAAAAACATTATTATAGAAAGGTCAGTCTGTGTGTGTTTTTGGGCAACATATAAAAAACGAAAAGAATGTTAATACCAAACTTTGTGCTCGTACTTAAGTTCACTATCTTCCAGGGATACGACACGAACATTTTCATCAAAATTTCCCACCCTCAGCTACTCTTTGCATGGAACATTTTTCGAAACCGATTTTGATTAGAATATCCGTATGTATCTACACGACAAATAAAATGTATATCTTGAATTTTCTGGGAATATCCTCTGAAGACTACTTTATTCTGGATGAATTTTACGGAATTTTGCATAACTGCTAAACCGTAAGAGATGGACAAAAACTTACCACATAAAAATGTAGAGCACATTAAAACATACAATTTATGTTACACACATTTTTTTCGTGGAGTTGATTGTCTTTTAATTATCTTTGATTATCTTTTGACTACCACTTTAACCTATGACACTCTCTTATTTCGCTTCGACTTACAAGGAAGCAAGCAATAAAACAATTTCTGCTAATATTTCCTGCAGTAAATAGAAGAATTAGCTTTTTAACAATAATTTGTTACAGACATGTAGAGAAATTCATGTAAAAAAAAAACACATCTGATTTTTAGTTCGAGTGATTTGAGTTAAAAAGCTTACTGTTATCAGTGCCTCTCTAAAAATATACTCATAGCGGCAGTAAACTGCCTCGCGAACGCATCTAAAAGCACAAACTATTTATGAGCTTGATTCAAAGAATTTGTTCCTTGTTTGTCAAAGTGCGACAATCGAATCTTGGACTGAAAGGGAACGTAAACAAATATTGTTTGCATCATTTTCGCTCATTCCGTCTTCCCTCCTACATGTTTTATTATTCGCCTCTTTGGCGCCTTTTCGGCCCCTTCCCCGTCACTGATTTCGTTCTGACATTTCCCTGCCAAGTTTTTCCTTTCTCGTTTTAATCAATTCTGACGTTTTGTTCAGTTGTCAAAGAGCGTCGACAGGCGGCCGGAAGCGCACGCATACTGCACTATACAAACACACAATTGGTAATCAGATGGGGAGGTTTTACGTGAAACGAAACAAAATAATACAGCTTTCTTTTGGAATAATGTTAACAAAGGCTTCATTACTGCAGTTGCAAGTAGGAGGGCCTTTTTTTTTTTCAACCTCCGATAGGCTACAAATACAAGAAAAGCTCATAGAAAAATATTATTTTATTGCTGAAAGTTTTGTGCACTTATCGTTACTTTTCAACAAAATCACCGAAAAGATCGAGACATTTATCTTACCTGTGCACAAGCTTTGCAATACCCGCTTCAAAAAATGTTGCCGCCAATGATTTCAAATGGGTATTGACGTTGTTTTGAAGATCTTCGTTTGCGGAGAACCATTCAAAACAAACGAAGAGGAATGCTGACTTCAGGAATTGTGTTGATCCATGACAACGCTCGTCCACACACTGCTGGCACAACCCATCGGCTCCTTGAACAATTTCAATGGGACATTTTCGATCATCCGCTGTACAGTCCTGACCTGGCACCCAGCGATTTTCACATTTTCCCTGAACTGAAGACGTTGCTAGGAGGGCAGCACTTTCAAACCAACGAAGATCTTCAAAACAACGTCAATGCTCATTTGAAATTATTGGCGGCAACATTTTTTGAAGCGGGTATTGCGAAGCTTGTGCACAGGTACGATAAATGTCTCAATTCCAAATGAAGCCTCTATTATTTCGTTTCGTTTCACGTAAAACTTCCCCATCTGATTACCAACTGTGTGCTTGTATATCAGAATTGATTAAAAGGAGAAAGTAAAAACTAAACTTTCTAAGAGAAAGAACTGTTGACAACAATGAAGGAGTGCAAGTGGATCTCACCGAATTCTTCGCATCAAAAACCAGAGGCTGGTACCATCGTGGGATACTAAACCTCGCTGAAAGATGACTCAAGACTGAATCTAATGGTGTGTACTTTGAAGATTAGTTAATTGCTTGTCACAACACATTTCAAATAATTGTTTTTCTTAAAAACAGTTCTTATAAGACAGCATCTATAATTTAAATATAAGAGATTTTAATGAAAATCGTTCGAGGCATTTTTGAGAAAAGCAACATTTTCGAACAATTTTCCATGCAAAGGATAGTTTGGGGCGGGGAATTTTTCTCAAAATCTTCGTGTCGCGTCCCGGTAGATACTGAACTTAAATACTAAGTTTGGTATTTAGCGGTCTTTTCGTTTTTGAGCTATGCTGCCCACAGACAAACACACAACACACATACACATTGAGATTTTCTAAAAATGCTGTTTATAGATTCAGGGGGTCTCAATATATGCATTTGTGGTGAAATCTTGTTATCAAATTTTTGGGTGGAATGCAATACCTTCTCTATACCAAGTTCATGGCACGTGTAGAGAAAGTAATAAAAATTACTGCCCACAGTGTGCATATGGTAACAGTTTCTCATGAGGGGTGTTTGAATACAGTTGGCTACACTGCTCTCAAATTCTCATTCTAGAGAACATTGTTATCAAAGGAGCGCGGCTAGAGAAAGTCATGCCATATTTTACTTTCTCTACCACGTATGCAACAGGTAGAAAAAGTATAACGTCTTTTAAAACATTGGATACCGAGAATTCAATGGAAATACGTGTTTTGGGGTCCTCCAGTAAAAACACATTTTTGGAAAATACATCCAAGTGTGTCTGTGAAAGCATTACAGAAAAACTAAAAAGTAGTCACACGAAATCTTTCAAAATGAAAAATCCCCCAACTCAAACGTTCCGCCACATGGATTCTTTTCATGAGTATTGCTTTTCTAAAAATATAATGTCTTCCATTCACATCACTTTCTCTACATCTCTGCAACAAATTATTGTTAAAAAGCTTATGCTTCTATTTACTTCATGGTAATCGAGAAACAGTCTTATTACTTACTTCCTTGTAAGTATAAGTGATATAAGGGAGTAGTATAGGTTAAAGTGACAACCTAAAGCTGGTTGCTATGTGATTGAAGTTCCTTTGCTTGTATGGACAGGATTTGACAAAGTCCTATGTGAGAAAAGTATAAGTTTGTTAAAGCTGAAACCAAAAACAAGAAATGTCCCAAAAGGGATCAACTCTACAAAAGAATACATATAACATAAATTGTGTATTTTAAAGTGTTCTACATTTTTTGTGTGGTAAATTGTTCTCAATCTCTTACGGTTTAACAGTTATGCAAGCTTCCGCAAATTTTATTCACAATAAAGTAGTCTTCAGAGGCTATTCCCAGAGATTTCAAGATATACATTTTATATGCCAGGTAATATCTTTAATATACAATATCTTATTCAAAATCTTTAGTAATTTTTGAGAAAATAAAAATTGTTGAAAAAAAAATCCATGTATATGGTAGTTTGGTGGGGGGATTTTTCTCAAAATCTTCGTGTCTCATCCCTGGAAGATACTAAACTTAAATACCAAGTTTCGTATTTTACCGACTCTTCGTTTTTGAGTTATCGTGTTCACAGACACACGGACACACACACACACACACACACGGACCTTTTTTTTTTTTTTTTTGGATGCAGGAGACTCAAAATCTCGGCATCCAATTTTGGGTGGTGTGCAATACCTGCTCTATACACTATGTACATAGTACGTGTAGAGAAAGCAAAATTTACTAATGGTTTTGATTAAGATATGACATATTAGATATTGCAATTAAAACTTATTTTTGCAAATTATTCTAAATCTCTGGCATAAGCTATTTCCAATATACTTGAGTTGTAATTGATAAATACTTATATCATTATTTAAAGATCTATCAATAGTTTCTCACGATTGCGAGAAAAGCATTTGGAATTTCAAACCATCCATTTTATCATCGCAATTCCGTTTATATTATAACGCAATGTGTAATATAGTGATTTCTGGTAGGTGTTACTCCTGCCCTGTGCATCGCTAGGGGGTATTTTAATCAAAATTGATAATGCCATTTTTATATAATCAAAAATTACGAAAAATGTTTCATTTAAAGGGTAGCTGGGAGTGGGGGATTTTCTTGAAAATCTCGTGTAGCATTCTTGGAAGATACTGAACTTAAATACCAAGATTGTTTTCGAGTTATGCTGTTCAAAGACACACACACTCGCACCTTTTTCAAAAATTCCTTTTTTCTTTATTCAGACGAATGTAAACCATGTATTTTTTCCGGTGAAATCTCTACCAACTATGTACTCGTACATTGTGCGTACGTTCTAGAGAAAGTAATATGCATTCTTAGAAAAAGAAATATGGCCTGTCTGTGAAGACAATAATTCGCCAGCCGTAGTCGGGTGACGGAGATCGTTCCTTTAAGCATTGTTTTCCTCTGCCACGCCGCACCGAGCACCATCACCAAGGGAAATTTGGGGTATGAAAGAAACCTACACAGCATTCGTCTGGCGATCCGGGGAAAACCTCGGAAAACACATTAGTCAGGTAGAGAAGCGAACTTATGACTTCCAGAGTGCTCCAGAGAGGTAAATATTAGAAAGAGTAGAGATTATCCTATGTTATAGTATATTGACTTGGATAACCCTTTTTGAAGGTCTTATGTTGGTTCATCTTAAGAAAAGCTTCTTTGGTGAGCAACTTGAGGACACGATTCTGGAAGATGAAAGTTGGGACTGCGAAGCCCATTAATGGGAGTTCCCCTTAATCCTCTTTGTACAACAACCTGCATGCTCACTCTAACCGTAATGTTGAAGACGTGACCTCTTGTACAGAAGCCTCCTCGTTCTCGTATCTTGAGAAAATGCATTTCCATTTGAGTAGAGAATAGAGATAGACAAAAACTTACTACACAAAAATCTTATGTGTTCCATTCACATGACTTTCTCTACAGCTATGCAACAAATTATTGTTAAAAAACTTCCTGTATTAGAAGTTTTACAAAGCTGAAACAAACAACAAGGAATATCGAAAAAACGATCAACTCCACGAAAAAATTGTATATTGCAGAAATTGTGTGTTTTAAAGTGCTCCACATTTTTTGTGTAGTTTGTTTTTGTCTATTTCTTACGGTGTAGCAATTATGCAAAACTCCTTAAAATTGATCCAGAATAAAGTAGTCTTCAGGGGATATTCCTAGAAAATTCAAGATATACATTTTATTTGTCAGGTAAATATCTTTAATATACGACATTTTAATTAAAATTGTTAAGAGCTATTTTTAAGAAAATAAACATTTTCGAAAAAAGTTCCATATAAAGGGTAGTTGGAGATGGAGGGATTTTCTTGAAACTCTACGTGTCGCAGCCTTGGAAGATACCAAACTTAAATACCAAGTTTGGTATTCAATGATCTTTTCGTTTTTAAGCTATGCTGTCCACATTTTCTGAAAATTCCTTTTTTGGATTCACGGGGACCCAAAACATGTATTTCCGGTGAAATCTTGGTATCGACTTTTTAGGGTGCATTACAATATCTTCTCTATCCATATGTACATTGCACATATGGGGCTAGAGCAAGCAAAAAGTATTTTCAGAAAAAGGCCCGTGTGTGTGTCCATGTGTCTGTGAACATAACTAAAAAACGAAAAGACGGTAAAATACCAAACTTGGCATTTAAGTTTAGTATCATAGAAAAATCCCTACCCTTTAAATGGGAAAAATTTCGAAACTTTTGATTTGCTCAAAAATGGCTCGTACTTAGCGGAGAGCAATGGAGATTTATTTTGCTTACGGTAGTAAGCGAACGGAGATCCCGGGAAGTGGTACGGAACTTATCTCATAATAACCATCAGACTTGCATTGAGTCTAAGGTTTTATTTCCTTACACATACAGTCGCGTAGAAAGCTCCTGGCGCGATTCAACACAGCTATTTCTCTCACAAGAGAGCATGAGGACGCACAAATAAACTTCAATTTACGCGGCACAATTATTAACATTCAGAACATTTGTGGACACTTTACTTTCTGGCGCGGATTTCGTATTCTAAGCGACGCAAGTTCCGCGTGACGTTACATTCTAACAGTGTGTAGATTCGGGCGAACACTTTACATTTATACTAAATTTTACCCACGTGCAAAACTCTCAACGTACAATTTCATTGGCTCGTTTTGGTGCCGAAAATGGCTTGGGGTGCACTTTTTACGTGACGTAATTATTTGCAATTGGTCAATCCATCTCACATTTGATTTTTGACCTCAATTATCTTGTGGTTCCCTTCTGTATACGCCACATCAACGTTCTCTTAACGAGCCGTCACTGATACAAAGGCATTCTTTCCCCATAGCAATACACAAAGGCTGTTGTTGTAAACATTTGAAATCGTCGCTTGAAAACCCTCTTCCTACGTCAGAAAACGCCTTCTTCGTTGGTTTGAAAGTGCTGCCCTCCTAGCCACGTCTTCAGTTCAGGCAAAAGGTGAAAGTCGCTGGGTGCCAGGTCAGGACCGTAGGGCGGATGATCGAAAACATCCCATTGAAATTGTTCCAGGAGCCTATGGGTTGTGCCAGCAGTGTGTGGAAGAGCGTTATCGTGGATCAACACAATTCCTGAAGTCAGCATTCCTCTTCGTTTATTTTGAATGCTCTCCGCAAACGTCGTAAGGTACAAATATCTTCAAAACAACGTCAATGCTCATTTGAAATCATTGGCGGCAACATTTTTTGAAGTGGATATAGCAAAGCTTGTGTACAGGTACGATAAACATCTCAATCTTTTCTGCGATTATGTTGAAAAGTAACCATAAGTGTAATAAAATAATTGTTTTCTATGAACTGGTCTTGTATTTATAGCCTATTGGAGGTTGAAAAGAAAAACAGTCCTGGTATTACGTTGAACAATCCTCGAGATAAAAGAAACCAAGTACGCCACTGGACTCCGTGACCCCGTCAGAGCGAGGTAAGAGCATAAAAACAACACAAATACCAGAGTTACCCTTTGGCTTTCTTGGAATCCAATCCCAGAAGTGGGGGAGTGGGGAATGAAGTTTTCTTGTAAGGGGTGGAGTGTATTTCGGCCTTACATTACTCCAATCCTTTTACCTCAGTGGCGTTGATTTGCTGCTGGGGACAATCACCTTCCTTTCAGTCAACCAAATTTCAAAACGATCTGGCGAGATTAAAATCCGTCAAGCGTGGCAACTTGTAATAAGAAACACTGCGAGAGAGGGGGGGGGGTCAATTTTGTCAAAACCAATTTTATATCTCACAAACACCTGCGCACAAAGCAGAACGAGGTAAATTCGCCTCTTTGGATTTATTATTTTCGGCAGTGAACCATTAATGGCTGTGGAAGGCAAAGTAGCACATCATGTTATTGCAATTTCTTTATAATTAGATAGAGATGAAGCATTCTCTAAATAAAAATAAGGATAGAGGCAGAGAAGGAGAGTGAGATGAAAAACCTGATGTATTCTGTGTATTCTGCAACAAAACTATTCTTACAAAATAGAATCTTCTATACACTTCGTGGTGGTGCCGGTGTTGGTGGTGGTGTTGAGGCTGGCGGTGGTGGTGGTGCCGGTGTTGGTGTTGGTATTGACGGTGGCGGTGTTGGTGATGGTGGTGTTGACGGTGGCGGTGGTGATGTTGGTGTTGACGGTGGTGTTTACGTTGGTGTTGACGGTGGTGCTGACGGTGGAGATGGTGGTGCCGGTGGTGATGTCGGTAGTGGTGTTGACATTGGTGTTGTTGGTGTTAACGGTGTGACGGTGGTGTTGAAGGTGGCGGTGGTGGTGCCGGTGGTGATGTCGGTGGTGGTGTTGGTGTTGACGGTGGTGGTGTTGACGTTGGTGGTGTTGACGGTGGTGGTATTGACGGTGGTGCTGACGGTGGAGGTGGCGGTGCCGGTGGTGGTGTTGACGGTGGCGGTGGTGGTGTTGACGGTGGCGGTTGTGGTGTTGACGTTGGTGTTGTTGGTGTAGACGGTGGTGGTGTTGACGGTGGTGTTGACGTTGGTGTTGGTGGTGTTGACTGTGGTGTTGACGTTGGTGTTGATGGTGTTGACGGTGGCGGTGGTGGTGTAGACGGTGGTGTAGACGGTTGTGTAGACGGTGGTGGTGTTGACGTTGGTGTTGTTGGTGTTGATGGTGGTGGTGCTGACAGTGGCGGTGGTGGTGTTGACGGAGGTGTTGACGTTGGCGCTGGTGGTGTCGACGTTGGTGTTGGTGGTGTTGACGGTGGCGGTGCTGTTGTAGACAGTGGTGTTGACGTTGGTGTTGTTGGTGTAGACGGTGGTGTTCACGTTGGTGTTGGTGGTGTTGACTGTGGTGTTGACGTTGGCGCTGGTGGTGTTGACGTTGGTGTTGGTGGTGTTGACGGTGGCGGTGGTGGTGTAGACGGTGGTGTTGACGTTGGCGGTGGTGGTGACGGTGGTGTTGGTGTTGACGTTGGTGTAGGTGGTGGTGTTGACGGTGGCGGTGGTGGTATCGGTGGTGGTGTTGACGGTGGTGTTGTTGGTGTAGGCGGTGGTGTTGACGTTGGCGGTGGTGGTGGTGTTGACGGTGGCGGTGTTGACGTTGGTGTTGGTGTAGACGGTGGTGGTGTTGACGGTGGCGGTGGTGTTGACGGTGGCAGTGGTGGTGTTGGTGGTGGTGTTGACGCTGGCGGTGGTGGTGTCGGTGGTGTTGACGGTGGCGGTGGTGGTGGCGGTGGTGGTGTTGACGGTGGCGGTGGTGTCGGTGGTGGTGTTGACGGTGGCGGTGGTGGTGGTGGTGCTGTTGGTGGTGGTGCTGTTGGTGGTGGTGCTGTTGGTGGTGGTGTTGATGGTGATGTTGACGGTGGCGGTGGTGGTGTCGATGGTGGTGTTGACCGTGGCGGTGGTGGTGTTGACGTTGGTGTTGTTGGTGGTGGTGTTGACGGTGGTGGTGTCGGTGGTGGTTTTGACGGTGGTGGTCGTGTTGACGTTGGTGTTGTTGGTGGTGGTGTAGACGGTGGTGGTGGTGTTGACGGTGGCGGTGGTGGTGTCGGTGGTGGTGTTGACGTTGGTGTTGTTGGCGGTGGTGTTGTTGACGGTGGTGTTGTTGTTGACGGTGGCGGTGGTGTTGTTGACGATGGCGGTTATGGTGGTGGTGGTGGTGTCGGTGACGGTGGTGGTGGTGGTGTTGTTGACGGTGGCGGTGGTGTTGTTGACGATGGCGGTGGTGTTGTTGACGGTGGCGGTGGTGTTGTTGACGGTGGCGGTGGTGTTGTTGACGGTGGCGGTGGTGTTGTTGACGGTGGCGGTGGTGTTGTTGACGGTGGCGGTGGTGTTGTTGACGGTGGCGGTGGTGTTGTTGACGATGGCGGTGATGGTGTCGGTGGTGGTGGTGTTGACGTTGGTGTTGGTGGTGGTGGTGTTGGCGGTGGCGGCGGTGGTGAGGTGACGGTGGTGTTGACGGTGGCGGTGGTGGTATCGGTGGCGGTGGTGGTGTTGACGGTGGCGGTGGTGGTGTCGGTAGTAGTGTTGACGGTGGCTGTGGTGGTGTCGGTGGTGGTGGTGTTGATGGTGGTGTTGACGGTGGCTGTGGTGGTGCCGGTGGTGAGGTGACGTTGGTGTTGTTGGTGTTGACGGTGGCGGTGGTGGTGTCGGTGGTGGTGTTGACGGTGGCGGTGGTGGTGTCGGTGGTGGTGTTGACGGTGGCGGTGGTGGTGTTGACGGTGGCGGTGGTGGTGTCGGTGGTGGTGTTGACGGTGGCGGTGGTGGTGTCGGTGGTGGTGTTGACGGTGGCGGTGGTGGTGGCGGTGGTGGTGTTGACGGTGGCGGTGGTGGTGTCGGTGGTGGTGTTGACGGTGGCGGTGGTGGTGTCGGTGGTGGTGTTGACGGTGGCGGTGGTGTTGACGGTGGCGGTGGTGGTGTCGGTGGTGGTGTTGACGGTGGCGGTGGTGGTGGCGGTGGTGGTGTCGGTGGTGGTGTTGTTGATGGTGGTGTTGACAGTGGCGGTGGTGTTGATGGTGGTGTTGACGGTGGCTGTGGTGGTGTTAACGGTGGCGGTGGTGGCGTCGGTGGTGGTGTTGACGGTGGCCATGGTGGTGCCGGTGGTGAGGTGTTGTTGGTGTTGACGGTGGCGGTGCTGGTGGTATTTTTTTTTAAAATTACCTTGGTATATAGCGAAGTTTGCACATACTGTGATGGAAAGGGTTACACCTGAACATACATTTTTCAAATGCAATAAATACAATGCTTTAAGACAAAAATATGAACACAAATCGGACAACATATTACCACGCAGATCATAATAACCAAATGTTAGAGAGTAAAAATAAATTGACAATCATTGAACAAATGATAACTAGAATTGTCAAAGTGAAGGAAAAAATGAAAAATATCATTCTCCATTCACATTACTTTCCCTTCATCGCATACTTTTCTATCTACTGCATGATAATTGAGATAAAGATCAGCAGAAGTTGTCCTGAATACTTCCTTACTTGTAAGCAGAAGGAAAACAAAGGAATGCGCTAGGCTAAAACGATAGTTGAATGTTTTAAAAGCTGGTTGCCATGTGATTGAAATTCCTTTCCAATGCAGAGTTTACAACTTTCCATCTGAGTAAAGCTTAAATATTTTGAATCTGAAGCAAATAACAAGGAATATCTCAAATTGTTTTACCAACTTTTGTTTTTGAGTTATCGTGTTCATAGACGCACAGACACACTGATGGATCTTTTTATGAAAATAATTTTTTGGATATAGAAGACCCTAAAACGTCTATTTCAGGTGAAATCTCGGTATCGAATTTTTGGGTGAAATGCAATACCTTCACTAGTACGTGTAGGGAAAGTACTAAAACACTCATATGCCCTTACAAGTTCAAATTACAAGCTGAGATTGCAAAAACAGCACAAGACATTTTTCATTAGTTGGAAAAATCAAAAGATCCCCCCCCCCGCAAATTCTTGTGAGGTGATCCGTAGCAATGAATTCTTGTTATAAATTGTGTAGAGTTTGGACGCAGCCGTCTGCGCCAGTTTTCGCCCGAGAAATGCCAGGCGCAGGCAAGAAAAGTTATCTGTGGGAGAAAATAGCAGCTAGAGTTGGGAAAATTCTCCCGCCTTCATACCTTCTTCTGTTTTTTGCTTTCTACTCTCGCTCGACCAAGCTTCTACTTGCATTTCTTTGTTTCTTTCTCACTTATTGATCTCACACCTCTGTGATCCCATACTATCACTTCCTCGATATATTCCAGCCTAGATCCCGCTCTCTGCGAGCAACTACCAATATTAAAGTCACTCTTTTGCTGGAAATACGCTCCATTTAAGAAAAAAAAATCTGATGTGTTCCATTCTCTACTTCTCTGCAACAAATTATTGATAAAAAGCTTATACATCTATTTACTTCCTGCTAATCGAGTAAAAATTAGCAGAAATAGTCTTATTACTTGCTTCCTTGTAAGTAGAAGAGAAATAAGGGAGTAGCATAGGTTAAAGTGATAGCCAAAAGCTGGTTTGCTATGTCACTGTAGTTCCTTTATTTGTATGGACAGGTGTTGAGAAACTCCTTTAAGAGAAAAAGTAAGTTTCTTAAAGCTGAAACAAAACACAAAAAATACCTAAAAAACAATCAACTCCACGAAAAAAATGTATATAAAATAAATTGTATGTTTTAACGTACTCCACATTTTTTATGTGGTAAGCTTTTATCTATCTCTTACGGTTTAGCACTTATGTAAAATTCCGTAAAATTCACACAGAATAAAGTAGTCTTCAGAGGCTATTCCCAGAAAATTCAAAATACACATTTTATTTGTCAGGTAAATATATTTGATATACTATATTTTAGTCAAAATCGTTAGAGCCATTTTTGAGAAAATCCAAATTTTCGAAAAAAGTTCCATGTAAAGGGTAGTTTGGGGTGGGGGGATTTTTCTCAAAATCTTCGTGTCACATCCCTGAAAGATACCAAACTTAAATACCAAGTTTGGTATTTTACCGACTTTTCGTTACAGACCTTTTTCTGAAAACACTTTTTTTTTGATACAGGGGACCCTAAAACATATTTCCGGTGAAATCTCGGTATCAAATTTTTTGGTGGAGTGCAATACTTTCTCTATACACTATGTACATAGTACGTATAGAGCAAGTAAAATGATAATACACTCACATACGTTTCTGAACTTACTCTTGTATACCAAAGGTCGCAGGTTCAAACCTGGATTTTTTCGGGTGTAAAAATCCTTAGTATGGCTTCCTTCGGAAAGGAAGTAATGCATTTGGTCCTGTGTCGTAAATTTACGGCACGTAAAAGAACCTCAATCTTGATAAAAGAGGCCTCTGAGCAAAATTAAGCGGTCTTTCACGCCAAGTATAGAATGGGACGTTGAGAACCACAATTATTCCAGAATACCTAAGAAATGGTGAACTCCAATTAATTCTCAAGTTTTTCACCGCCTTTTAGCAACAAATTATTTTTAACTTTTTACTTTCTCTATACGTGCTATGTATATAGTGTATAGAGAATGTATTGCACTCCACCAAAAAAGTCGATACCGAGATTTTACCGGAAATATATGTTTTAGGGTCCCCTGTGTCCAAAAAAAAGTATTTTCAGAAAAAGGTCCGTGTGTGTGACGCGTGTCCGTGTGTTAGTGTGTCCGTTTGTCTGTGAACAGCATAACTCAAAAACGAAAAGTCGGTAAAATACCAAACTTGGTATTTAAGTTTAGTATCTTCCAGGGATGCGACACGAAGATTTTGAGAAAAATCCCCCTACCCCCAACTACCCTTTACATGGAGCTTTTTCGAAAATTTTGATTTTCTCAAAAATGGCTCTAAAGATTTTGATTAAAGTAACCTGACAAACAAAATGTATATGTTAAATTTTCTGGAAATAGCCTCGGAAGACTACTTTATGCTGGATGAAATTTACGGAATTTTGCATAACTGCTAAACCGTAAGACTTAGATAAAACTTAATACACAAGAACTGTAGACCACGTTAAAACACACAATTTATGTTATATACATTTTTTTGGTAGAGTTGATCGTTTTTGATATATTCATTGTTTTTTGATTCAGCTATGAAAAACTTATTTTTCTTATATAGGCATTTGTTAACCCCTATCCATATAAACGAAAAAACTTCAGTCACATAGCAACCAGCTTTTGTCTATTAATTTAACCTATGGTACTCCCTTATGTCCCTTCTACTTAGAAGGAAACAAGTAATAAGACTATTTCTGATAATTTTTTCTGGCGTAACAAGAAGTAAATAGAGGCATACACTACTTAACAATAATTTGTTGGCAGAGATGGTCATGTGAATGGTACACATAAGATTTTTTTCTCATGTGTCTGCGCTCAGCGAATGGGTTGGTGTATGTTATCGCCGTGGTGTATAGTCAATTTCTCGACAGATGAGCGAGGCAGGCTGTATGTAAAACAGGCGCTTCCGAGCTCAATTTCTGTGCATGCCAGAAAATACACTTGGATACATTAAACTAAAACATCTGATGTGTACCATTCACATGACTTTCTCTATAGCCCTGCAACAAATTATTTTTAGAAAGCTTATACTTCTATTTACTTTATGCTAATCAGAAAAAATTAGCAGAAATATTCTTATTTCTTGCTTTATTGTAAGTAGAAGCGAAATAAGGGAGTACCATAGGTTAAAGTGAAAGCCAAAAGCTGGTTGCTATGTGACTGAAGTTCCTTTGTTTGTATGGACAGGAGTTGACAAATTCCTGTATGAGAAAACTATACGTTTTTCAAAGTAGAAACCAAGAAAAAGGAATATCTTAAAAACGATCAACTCCAGAAAAAAAAATGTATATAATATAAATTGTATGTTTTAAGGTGCTCTACATTTTTTGTGGGTTAAGTTTTTGTGAGTCTCCTACTGTTTAGTAGTTATGAAAAATTCATCCATAATAAAGTAATCTTCAGAGGCTATTCCTAGAAAATTCAAAATATACATTTTATTTGTCACGTAAATAACTTTAATATACGGTATTTTAATCAAAATCGTTAGAGCCATTTTTTAGAAAATCAAAATTTTCGAAAAAAGTTCCATGTAAAGGGTAGTTTTGGGTGGGGGGATTTTTCTCAAACTCTTCGTGTGGCATCCCTGGAAGATATTAAACTTAAATACCAAGTTTGGTATTTTACCGACTTTGCGTTTTTGAGTTATCTAGTTCACAGACACACGGACACACACACACACACACATGGACCTTTTTCTCAAAATACTTTTTTTGGATACAGGAGAACCTAAAACATATTTTTCCGGTGAAATCTCGGTATCGAATTTTTTGGTGGAGTGCAATACATTCTCTATACACTATGTACATAGTGAGTATAGAGAAAGTAAAAAATCAGTCGTGTTCCATTTACATGACTTTTTCTACCTGTTCCACAAGCAAAATATTCATACAAAAGATTATTATTTTTCCTACATCATAATAATCGAGATAAACATTAGCATAATGTCTAATTGCATTTTTGTAAGTAGAAGGGAAATAGGAGAATACACTACGCTAATACATATGAGAAACAATTTAAATCCGGTTCTTTATACAGACCGGGAGTAAAGCAAAAGAGATACGAAATGTAAGACGACTTCCCTTTAGAGAAAATAGTTTAATTTTAGTAGTTTACATTTGAAATCAATAACAAGGAATACCACGTAAAGGGTTAACTCAATGTATGTGTGCCTATTACATAACTTGTGTGTCTTAATGATATTTACAATTGTTGTGTAACATTTTTGTAAGTCTCTTACAGTTTTCCAGTTGTGTGAAAGTCATCCAGAATGATGTTGTCTTTAGAGTCTAGTCTAAGAAAATTTAACATATACATTTATGTTTCAGGTAAATATGTTTAATAAAAATTTTATTTTGACAGAAAAAAAAACTTTCGAAAAATTTAGCTCGTAAAGGAAAGTTTGGGGAAAGGGAATTTCTCGAAAATCTTTCTGTTGCGTCTTTGGGAGATACTAAACCTAAATACCAAATTTAGTATTTAACCGACTTTTCGTTTTTAGCTATGCTGTCAAGGGGCACAAATATACATACACGGTCCTTTTTACTTTCTCTACACGTACTATGTATATAGTGTACTGAGAAGGTATTGCACTCCATCCAAAAATTCGATACCAAGATTTCACCAGAAATACATGATTTCGATCCCCCTGAATCCAAAAAATAAGCATTTTTGGAAAAAGGTCCGTGTGTGTGCGTCTGTGGACAGCATAACTCAAAAACGAAAAGACGGTTAAATACCATACTTAATATTTAAGTTTGGTATCTTCTGAGGATGCGACACGAAGATTTTCAAGAAGATCCCCCACCCCCAACTACCCTTTACATGGAACTTGTTTCGAAAATTTTTATTTTCTCAAAAAGGGCTCTAACAATTTTGATTAAAATGTAAGATATTAAAGATATTTACCTGACAAATAAAATGTATATCTTGAATTTTCTGGGAATATCCTCTGAAGACTACTTTATTCTGGATGAAATTTACGGAATTTTGTATAATTGCTGAACTGTAAGAGATAGGCAATAACTTAACACACACAAAAAATGTAGAGCACGTTGAAACACTTATAGCTTTCTCATATAGGAATGTGTCAACTCCTGTCCATACAAACAGAGGAGTCACATAGCAACCACCTTTTGACCACCACTTTAACTTATGCTATTCCCTTATTTCGCTTCTACTTATAAGGTAGCAAGCAATAAGACTATTTCTGCTAATTGTTTCTTGATTAGCATGAAGTAAATAGAAGCATAAGCTTTTTAACAATAATTTGTTGCAGAGATGTAGAGAAAGTTATGTGAATGGAACACATCAGATTTCTTTAAACTGCTTTTTGGATTGAGGGGACTCTAAAACATGTAGTGACATCTCAATATCGAATGTTTGGGTGGATTTCATTACCCCTTTTACGTACTATGTACGCACACCGTATTGGTAGAGACAGAAAAAATGCTTCTTTTCATATTCAGGACGTTTCAAAGCGTGTTATTTCAGTGAAATCTCTATTGAGTTTTGCGTGAAACGCATTACTTGGTGTACTCTCCATAGGTAAGTAGAACGGAAAATAAAAATTGTGGGAATGGAGGTTGCAGCAGCGGTGAAAATATTTCAGCGCTCCCAGCAGAATGTGCACTATGTAAATTTACTGAGAGACGGGGGTTCCAAAACATATCAGACAAGTGACTGGAGAAACCGACTTGCAGGGAGTGCACAAAATAGGGTTGGGTACACGTCCGCCGAAATCTAAAACTATCATATGGTTAAATAGTAAAGAAAAATCTAATGTGTTACACTCACACGACTTTCTCAAGTACTGTTTACTAATTCCTTATATGTAGAAGGGATGCTATGCTATAGTGATAGTCAAATGTTTTAAAAGATCTCGTTATGCAATTGTCATTGCAAATTGCTTCTTTGTTTGGCCAGGAGTAGAGCAAAACAAAAAACCCGCGCTTCCTATCTGAGAAAAGTATAAGTACTTTACAATCGAAACCAATAACAAGGAATATCTCGGAAACGGCTACCTATCTCTTACGGCTAAGCAGTTAAGCAAAATTCATACAGAATAAAATGGTCCTCAGAGTTATTCCCAGAAAATGCAATATATTCATTTTATTCGGGATGTAAATATCTTTAAAATACTTACAGAATTTTAATCGAAGTCGCTAAAGCCATTTTTAAGAAAATAAAAATGTTCGAAAATTTTTCTATGTAAAGGGTAGTTTGTGGTGCGGGAATTTTCTTGAAAGTCTTCGTGTCTCATCCTTGTAAGATATTAAACATAAAAACCAAGTTTGATTTTTAATGATCTTTTTGCTTTTGAGGCATTGCATTCCACCCGAAAAATTTGATATCGGGATTTCACTGGAAATACACGTTTTAGGCTTCCCTGTGTCCAAAATAAGCATTTTAAAAAAGTGTGTGTCTGTGTTCGTGTGATTGTGTGTGTGTGATACCGATAGCTCAAAAATAAAAAGTCATGAAATACCAAACTTGGTATTTAAGTTCAGAATCTTCCAAGGATCCGTTAAGGAGATAGTCAGGAAAATCCCTCCACCACAAATTATCTTTTACGTGGAGATATTTCTGAAAAATTTAATTTTATTTGATTAAATTACCAAACATTAAATATATTTACATCTTGAATTATCTGGGAACATACGTGCACACTGATTCTTAGTGACTTTTGCTAAATTAGTAAAGTGTAGGAAATAGACAACTTGCTACGTAAAAAAGGAGATAGATTTCCTTAGAGCACATAATTTAGGTCTTACAATTTTTGGTAGGCTTTAAGATTTCCGAGATGTACCTTTATATTGGTTTCAATAAAATTTTTGATGTGTTTCATTCACATGACTTTTTCTACATCTCTTCAAAAAAAACAACAAAAAACGTATGATTCTATTTATTCATGCAAACCGAGAAAAAAAATTGCAGAAATAGTCTTATTACTTGCTTCCATGTAAGTAGAAGCGAAATAAGGAGTACCATAGGTTAAAGTGAAAGCCAAACGCTGGTTGCTATGTGACTGAAGTTCCTTTGTTTGTATGGACAGGAGTTGACAAATTCCTGTATAACGAAAGTATAAGTTTTTCAAAGCTGAAACCAAAAACAAGTAATACCTCAAAAACGATCAACTCCACGAAGAAAGTTTACATAGCATAAATTGTGTGTTTTACGTGCTCTACATTTTTTGTATGGTAAATTTTTGTCTATCTCTTATGATTTAGCAGTTATACAAAATTCCGTGAAATTCATCCAGAATAAAGTAGTCTTCAGAGGCTATTCCCAGAAAATTCAAGACACACATTTTATTTTTCAGGCAAATATCTTTAATATACCATATTTTAATCAAAATCGTTAGAGCCAATTCTGAGAAAATCAAACTTTCGAAAAATGTTCCATGTAAAGGGTAGTTTGGGGTGGGAGGATTTTTCTTAAAATTTTCGTGTCGCATCTCTGGAAGATACTAATCTGATATTCTACCGACTTATTGCTTTTGAATTATCGTGTTCACACACACACAGATCTTTTTCTGAAAATTCTTTCTTTTTTTTTTTGATAAAACATATATATCCATTGAAATCTGGGTATCGAATTCTTGGGTGCATTACAATACCTTCTCTACACTCTATGTACATAGTACGTGTAGAAAAAGTAATAATGAAAACTTCAATTTTCAGCAGTATATATCTATCTCTTAATAAAACCGTTAATGGAATGAAACTTTCGTTTCTTTGAGTGACTCGAGTATTGTTTGCTAGTACAAAATGTTGCTCATTTGTTCAGTAAGACGACATTGTGTCTGTTCCAAGCTAATCAGGAATAATGTCAAAACTCTGTGAGAGATTCAGGGCTTTAAGTTATTGTCTCAGAGGAAGTGTCATTTGTTACAGTGCTGCCACAACATTACTTCCAATCTCCTTGACAACTTTTAAGTCATCTCTTTCGGTTGAATGATTCACCCGTCGATGCGTGCCTGCAATAAATTCTGCTACTTCTTTTAAAGCAATGTGTTTTTCTGTCTGATTTTGACTTTATTTGTCTTCCAATGTCCTCAAAGGATTCAACAACTGATCACAGCATTTATTCTGGTAATCCAACGTAACCCTTTTATAGAAGTATTTTGTTATTACCTAGAATCTTCCTACTGTACGATACGAGGCTTTCACAAACACAAAATATTTTCAGAAAGGATATACATTCTAGAATAAAAATCTGAGGTGTTAGACTTACATGACTTTCTCAAACTTCTTACTAAAGATAAACTAGGACAAACCGACAGTCAAATGTTTTAAAATGTGGTTGCTATGGAATTGAAATCCGTTTCTTTGCGTGGCCAACAGTATGAGAAAAGCATAAGTATTTTAAAACTGAAACCATTAACAAGGAATATATCTCGCAAACGCTCAACTCGAGTGGAAAAAATCTGATGTGTTACACTCACAAGACTGTCTCTAGCTGTTCTACAAAGAACTTTTTTACAAAAGATTATTCTTCTTTGTACACAATGCTAATCGAGATAAATATTAGCAGAATGTTCTTATTACTTAGTTCCTTATAAGTAGAAGGGAACTAAAGGAATGCACTAAGCTTAAGTGATAGTCAAATGTTTTAAAAGCTATCCTTATGCGATTGTCATTGCAAATCGCTTCTTTGCTTGGCCAGCAGTAGAACAAAAGAAAAACGGACCCTTTCTGACTGAGAAAAGTATAAGTACTTTACAGCTGAAACCAATAACAAGGAATATCTCGGAAACGGTTACGTCCACAACAAAAATGTAAAGCACATAAAGTCTGTGTTTTAAGTTTCTCTCTATCTCTTACGGCTTCAGTTACGCGAAATTCATTCAAAATAAAGAGATAGAGAGACATTTAATGCGAATGGAACACATCAGATTTTTTTCGGGATGTGACAACACGAAAAATCCCGGAAAGTGACGCGATTTGCTTTCTGCCTGTGTGAGATTGCTTGGCGGGTTTTTGGATCCTAAAGTGAACTTCAAGGGAGGGGGGGACAGTATTGCTCTAGCTCAATATCCGCGGGAAAGAAATTCGAGCATCGAGAATGTTTTTCTTCACTGTTTATTGAGTCCATGCCGCAGGGAGCCGTAATATGCCCTCAATACTGAAACAATTGCCGACGTGGTTTCGCATCTTCTAGAAAGTAACAGACAACCCAAAATAAGAGTCCTTGACCGAAAACATTCGGGACGACGACAGTTGTGACGTAATGTTCCTGAATTTGGTAAACAAAGGCCAATACTAACTTTTCACTACATCAAGTTTCGTGTATATTAACCATCCAATATCTTCGTAAAATTTTACGGTAGGTACCGAAATTATATTTATGTTAAAAATGTGTTTCAATCACATGAGTTTCTCTACCTTTTCTGCAAACATATTTCTTATAAAGCAATGCCCGTAGTCAGGCATGGGCACGAGGAAGTGGATGATAAGAAAGGTGATGATGGAGCAACTGGTAGAATGAGTGGGCCCAGAGAAAACCCGCCCTGCGTCGCTACGTCCACGTTAAATCCCATATGCGGTCGCTTGTGATCGAACCCGGGACCGAGCAGAATGGCTCTGGCGGTAACGTGTCTGGTACGCTTTCAGAGGGTTCTGGTTTCAAGTTCCGTGGGGCGACAATGTGATAGGATTTCTTTCCTGGTTTCCCTCATTCGCCATGGCAAATATTAAAATCCCGGACCCGCCTAATGCCGCTTCGTCCACCATAAAAACCCATATGAGGGCGTTCGGGATCGAACCCGGGCCGCCTAGAGGGGAGGCGAGGTGTCTAAATGTTTAATCAAAATGGTTTGTGTCATTTTTGAGTTTTTCCACGTAAAAGATAGTTTTCTTATACATCCTCGTGTTGGCTTGAATGTGCTGCCCTCCTAGCCACGTCTTCAGTTCAGAGAAAAAGCTGAAAGTCGCTGTGTGCCAGGTCAGGACTGTTCGGTGGATTATCGAAAATGTCCCATTGAAATTGTTCAAGGAGCCGATGGGTTGTGCCAGCAGTGTGTGGACGAGCGTTGTCATGGATCAACACAATTCCTGAAGTCAGCATTCCTCTTCGTTTGTTTTGAATGGCTCTCCGCAAACGTCGTAAAGTACGAAGATCTTCAAAACAACGTCAATACTCATTTGAAATCATTGGCGACAACATTTTTGAAGCGGGTATTGCAAGGCTTGTGCACAGGTACGATAAATGTCTCAATGTTTTCGGTGATTATGTTGAAAAGCAACCAAAAGTGTACAAAACTTTTAGTAATAAAATAATATTTTTCTATGAACTTTTCTTGTATTTATAGCCTATCGGAGTTTGGAAAAGAGACGGCTCTCGTATATAATAGCGAATGATATAGACAAAAACAGGTGAACCGATGGCATGCTAATGCCACCTATCCGACACATGCAGAGCCACGGATACAGTTTGTTGTCTGAAACCTTTTGATTAAGTATTTTGGTACAGAGAAAGCGGGAGGTGAGGTCACCACCGGTGGCTAACATACACGTAAGAAACCTAAGCACGACCGACCTTTGCCCTTTCCACTGTTTCAAAATACTCTGACCAAAAGATTACCAAAGGCTCTGTAGCCACGCGAGGAAGCAATTATCTATCCAGCGCTGAAGCAGTACACTTCCCAGGCACTTAGGTCTCTGAGGACACATGAGGAATAGACATGGGGCGATTCATGAACGAGGAAAGAATCGTATGAATCGTGTCAATCTTGGCAGGAATCGTCGTTCAAAAAGAATCCCAGATTTGAAGAATCTTAATCAGCTATTGGGGTTTCTTTTTCTTTTGCTTCCACCTTTCGACGTTCCAAGCCGAGTTTTGACGAAAACAGCCGAGTGCACACGGTGATGTGTACAGGGATTTATAAGCATTTATTTTATTTTACACCTTCAGAAACAAAATTTTACGAAAGATAAAACAATTATGCTCAAGAATAATAGGTATTTGAGCTTACTGTTCTAATACATTAAAATTACTTCTAATATTCCTGAAGAAGAAAATAATAAATTATTCTGGGTAGCAGCTTTGCCTTATAATGACGTATTTATAAAAAATCTGATGTATTCCATTCATATGACTTTCCCTACATCTCTGTAACAAATTATTGTTAAAAAGCGTATGTTTCTATTTACTTCATGCTAATTGAGAAAAAATTAGCAGAAATCGTCTTATTACTTGTTTCCTTGTAAGTAGAAGCGAAATAAGGAAGTACCATAGGTTAAAGTGAAGCCAAAAGCTGGTTGCTATGTGACTAAAGTTCTTTTATTTGTATGGACAAAAGCTGACAAATTCCTGTATGAGAAAAGTATGTTTTTCAAAGCCGAAACTAAAAAGAAGGAATAGCTTAAAAACGAGCAACTCCACGAAAAAAATGTATATAACCTAAATTGTGTGTTTTAATGTGCTCTACATTTTCTGAGTGGTAAGCTTTTGTCCATCTCTTACGGTTTAGCAGTTATGTAAAATGCCGTAAAATTCTTCTAGAGTAAAGCAGTCTTCAGAGGCTATTTTGACATTTTAATCAAAATCGTTAAGAGTCATTTTTAAGAAAATCAAAACTTTCAAAAAAAAGTTACATGTAAAGGGTAGTTGGGGGTGGGGGATTTTCTTGAAAATCTTCGTGTCGCGTCCTTGGAAGTTACCAAATTTAAATACCAACTTGATATTTAGCGGTCTTTTCGTTTTTGAGCTATTCTGTCCACAGACGCACACGGACCTTTTTGTAAAAATACTTTTTTGGATTCAGGGGGACCCAAAACATCTATTTCCGGTGAAATCTCGGTATCGAATTGTTCTACACCTGGCCAAGTAAAGAGGGGAACTGTAATGAAAATCGCATAGCGACAGCTTTTAAAACATTTGACTATCACTTTAGCCTAGTGCATTCCCTTAGTTCCATTCTACTTATAAGGAACTAAGTAATAAAATTCTGCTAATGTTTGTCTCGATTAGCATGGTGGAAGAAGTAAGAACTTCCATCGTAAGAAGTTTGTAGAGTAGCTAGAGAAAGTCATGTGAGTGTAACACATAAGATTTTTTTGATTCAGAAGGACACAAAACATCTATTTCCGGTGAAATCTCGGTATCGAATTTTTGGGTGCATTACAATACCTTTTCTATACATAGCACGAGTAGAGAAAGCAAAAAAAAGTGGAATAATGTGTGTTACAGTGAATTAACTCGTTGAAATGAGAATGGCAGACTTGTTTTTCAATCTGAGCATCTACCCAGCACGTTGAAGTTGGGCTCAGGAACGAACTGACAAAGCAACATCGGAAACTGTTTGCACAGAAAGTTCATCAACATGCAAATTGAATGCTGCCGATCTTCGCCAACTTGTTTAAAGAGACAATTAGAATCTTGGAGTGGGCTGAGCGCTGTGTTCCATTTCCTCTCATTCTTATCAGTTCCCATAGATATCTTGCTATTTCTAACTCTACCAATTATTGCAATAATATATTCACGATATTCAAAACCAAAACTAAACATCTGATGTGTTCCATTCACATAACTTTCTCTACATCTCTACAACAAATTATTGTTAAAAAGCTTATGCTTCTATTTACTTCATGCTAATCGAGAAAAAATTATCAGAAATAGTCTTATTACTTGCTTCCTTGTAAGTAGAAGCGAAATAAGGGAGTACCATAGGTTAAAGTGAAGTCAAAAGCTGGTTGCTATGTGACTGAAGTTCCTTTGTTTGTATGGATAAGAGTTGACACATTCCTGTATGAGAAAAGTATAAGTTTTTTTTTTTCAAAGCTGAAACCAAAAGCAAGGAATATCTAAAAAAAACATTCAACTCCACGAAAAAATGTATATAACATAAATTTTGTGTTTTAACGGGCTCTGCATTTTTTGTGTGGTAAGATTTTGCCCATCTCTTACGGTTTAGCAGTTATGCAACATTCATATACAAAGTGATTCAGAATAAAGTAGTCTTCAGAGGTTATTCCCAGAAAATTCAAGCTATACATTTTATTTGTCAGGTCTTTAATATACGATATTTTTATAAAAATCATTAGAGCATTTTTAAGAAAATCAAAATTTTCGAAAAAAGTTCCATCTTCGTGAGGCATCCTTAGAAGATGTCAAACTTAAATAACAAGTTTGGTATTTAACTGTCTTTTCGTTTTTGAGCTATGCTGTCCACAGAGACACACATAGACCTTTTTTTGAAAAAGCTTTTTTTTGGGGGAGGGGGATTCAGGGGGACCTAAAACACGTATTTCTGGTGAAATCTCTGTATCGAATTTTTGGGTGGAATACAACACCTTCTTTATACACTATGTACATACGTGTAGGGAAAGTAATAAATAACGACGATATCTTGTACAGAACAGCTCAACGCACGTGTTAGGAGTTCACAAACTGAGCACGCGGTTGGAAATAGCCAGATATTGCAACGGTGCGACATCTAGATGCGTTTCCGTTGTCTGACCGACCGGAATGCTTGTTTGTGATTGGTTCTGTTTTCTGTGGATGTACCAACTTAATTCTAACTGTCCAGTGCAAGGACTCAGCGACATGCAGTGAGCAGTCGGTCTCTACTCGGTAGGTACGCAACTGGTATTCGCGTGTGTTGTGCTATGAGTCTCTAAAATGCTGTGCTGAAGAAACACAGTAGGCTAGCATTGAACTGCTAATATGAGGAAGCACGAAAGACAAAAAGCCCGTCTCTAGGGAACCTGTCACTTTAAACGAAGTCGAGCCTTTGCCGGCCGGCCCTCTTCTTAAAAAACTTCCTCTTTCAAGCAGTTTCCTTAATTAAGATTGTTCTTTCTCTTCGTTCGTTCCGCGGCACACCGAACAAGAAGCAATTTCGAAACAGGCAGCGGAAATAAAGAAACAAGTACTTTATTCTTTGGCAATTAATCTCTGCGATGAACAGCTAATGTGGAAAACTGAATTTACTTTCCCTCACTCTAGTATTTCATCAAAGGAACTTCTCGTGTAAGGTTACTATTACATTGATGTATCCCATTCACATGACTTTTTCTACATCTTCTAATACGTTATTGTTCTATCTTCTCTCTATGCCATGCTAATCCAGATAAAATTAGCAGAAATAGTCTTATTACTTGCTTCCTTGTAAGTAGAAGCGAAATAAGGGAGTACCATAGGTTAAAATGATACTCCAAAGCTGGTTGCTATGTGACTGAAGTTCCCTTGTATGGTCAGGAGTTGACAAATAACCGTTCGAGAAAAGTTTAAGTACTTTAAAGTTGAAAACAATAAATAGGAATATCTCAGAAATGGTCAGGTCTACTACAAAACGTATATGACATAAGTTGTGTGTTTTAATGAGATCTACTGTTTTTGTATATCTCTTACGGTTTACCATTTCCATCCAAAATGAAGAGGTTCCCAGAAAATTCAACATATACATTTTCCCATCTAAAGTTCTTTAATAGACGATATTTTAATAAAAATCGTTAGAGCTATTTTGAGAAAATCAAAAGTTTCGAAAAGTTGTAAAAAGTATTAGTTTGCGGTGTGGGGATTACCTTAAAAATATTTCTGTCGCCTCCTTGGGAAATACTTAGCTTAAATACCAAGTTTGCTATATAACGAACTTCTCGTATTTGAACTATACTGTCCAAACACTAACCTTTTCCTAAAATCTGATGTGTTCCATTCGAATGACTTTCTGTAACGCATTATTGTTACAAAGCTTATTCTTCTATCTACTTCATATTAATCGACAAAAACATTAGAAATTGTATTATTATTTGCCTCCTCCTAAGTAGGAGAGAAATATGGGAGTACCATAGTAAACGTAATAGTGACATCTTTTAAGATCTGGTAGCTAGATGATTGATTTTCCTTTGTTTGTATGGCCAGGAGTTGACTAATACCCGTATAAGAAAACTATATCAACCTCTACTTATAAAACATAAAGGAACCATAAAAAGTATATATAATACACATTTTAACATTGTAATAAACCAAAGTATTTACTTTCTTTGAAGATTTAATATTAATGCTTAATTTAAGTTTACATGACCCAGGTTTTACAACAGCAAAAAATAAAAGTTCTGGTGTATTCCATTCATATGAGTTTCTCTACATCTCTGCAACAAATTATTGTTATAAACCTTATACTTCTATTTGGTTCATGCTAATCGAGAAAAATTAGCAGAAATAGTCTTATTACTTGCTTCCTTGTAAGTAGAAGCGAAATAAGGGAGTACCATAGGTTAAAGTGATAGTCAAAAGCTGGCTGCTATGTGACTGAAGTTCCTTTGTATGGTCAGGAGTTGAACAATTCCTGTATGAGAAAAGTATAAGTTTTTACTTTCTCTATACGAACTATGTACATAGTGTATAGAGAAAATATTGCACTCCACCAAAAAATTCGATACCGAGATTTCACCGGAAGTATATGTTTTAGGGTCTCGTGTATCTAAAAAAAATATTTTCAGAAAAAGGCCCGTGTGTGTGTGTGTCCATGTGTCTGTGAACACGATAGCTCAAAAACGAAAAGTCGGTAAAATACCAAACTTGATATTTAAGTTTAGTATCTTCCAGGGATGCGACACGAAGATTTTGAGAAAAATCCCCCCACCCCCAACTACCCTTTACATGGAACTTTTTTCGAAAATTTTCAGTTTCTAAAAAGTGGATCTAACGATTTTGATTAAAATATCGTATATTAAAGATATTTGCCCGACAAATAAAATATATATTTTGAATTTTTTGGGAATAGCCTCTGAAGACTACTTTATTCTGAGTGAATTTTCCGGAATTTTGTGTCACTGCTAAACCGTAAGAGATAGACAAAAACTTACCCCACAAAAAATGTAGAGCATATTAAAACACACAATTTATGTTGTTCTTGGAGCTCATCGTTTTTGAGATGTTTGTTTTCAGGGTCGAAAATCTTAAGTTTTCTTGTACAAGAATTTGTCAACTCATGTCCATACAAATAAACGAACTTCAGTCACATAGTAACCAGCTTTTGACTATCGCTTTAACCTATGCTACTCCCTTATTTCCTGTCTACTTACAAGTAAGAAGGTAATAAAACTATTTCTGCTAATTTTTCTAGATTAGCATTAAGTAAATAGAAGTATAAGCTTTTTAAGAATAATTTGTTGCAGGGATATAGAGAAAGTCATGTGAATGGTACACATCAGATTTTTTAAAGCTGAAAGATCAACTGCACGAAAAATAAATGTATATAACATAAATTATGTGTTTTAATGCGCTCTTCATTTATTGTGAATTAAGTTTTTGTCCATCTGTTACGGTTTAGCAGTTACGCAGTTACGTGAAATTGATCCGCAATAAAGTAGTTTCAGAGGCTATTCCCAGAAAATGCAAGATATACATTTGATTTGTCAGGTAAATATTTTTAATATACGATATTTTAATGAAAGTCGTTAGAGCCAGTTTTGAGAAAATAAAATTTTTCGAAAAAAGTTCCACGTAAAGGGTAGTTGGAGGTGGGGGGATTTTCTTGAAAATTTTCGAGTCGCATCCTTGGAAGAAACAAAACTTAAAAATAAAGTTTGGTATCTTTTCGTTTCTGAGCTGTGCAGTCCACATACACAGGCCTTTCTCTGAAAATGTTTTTTTTAGATTCAGGGGAACACAAAACATATATTTCCGGTTAAACTTCGGTATCGAATTTTTGGGCGCAATGCAATACCTTCTCTATACTCTATGTAGGTGAAACGTTGGGTGAGGTAGTCAGTGTATAACTCTGTAAAATAGATGCCTTGAATAAAAGTACAGCCTTAACTCCTTTACGCACTTTAAAACGAGCCATCTATTGTGATCCAAGTCAAGTCGATGGGCGTCGTGCAAGAAAAACTAGACACGCTCTAAGTTTCCAACTTGACACAAAAAATACAATACTACTTCAAGCTGCTGCAAATCCTCATTTGTTGCAGATCGAAGTTTCGCAAGCGTCTTGTAAAATTGCTTTATATATCATGTTTAGGGACGATCAAGCTATATGACGTCAACACGGGAGGTACAAGTTTTCTTATAATGCCATGCCACTTCTTGCAGGCGCCATATCCATCATTCTGTCAAGATGTGAATCTCGGAAACTTTAATATAAAAATCTAATGTATTCCATTCACATGACTTTCCCACATCTCTGTAACAAATTATTCTTAAAAAGCTTATACTTCTGTTTACTTCATGTTAATGAGAAAAATTAGCAGAAATAGTCTTCCTTGTAGTCAAAAGCTGGTTGCTATGTGACTGAAATTCCTTTGTCTGTATGGAGAGCAGCTTGCAAATTTCTGTACGAGAAAAGTATAAGCTTTTCAAAGCAGAAACCAAAAACAAGGAATGTCTCAAAAACGAGGAACTCTACGAGAAAAATATATATAACATAAATTGTGTGTTCTAACGTGCTCTACATTTTTTGTGTAGTAAGTTTTTGTCCATCTTTTACGGTTTAGCAGTTATTCAAAATTCTGTAAAATTCATCCAGAATAAAGTATTCTTTAGAAGCTATTCCCATAAAATTCAAAATATACATTTTATTTGTCAGGTAAATACCTTTAATATACGAAATTTTAATCAAAATCGTTACAGCCATTTTTGAGAAAATCAAAATTTTCGAAACAAGTTCCATGTAAAGGGTAGTTGAGGTCGGGGGGATTTTTCTCAAAATCTTCGTGTCGTATCCCTGGAAGATATCAAACTTAAATACCAAGTTTGGTGTTTTACCGACTTTTCGTTTTTGAGTTATCAGGTTCACAGACACACAAGACACACGGAAACACGGACACACACACACACACATACACACACGGACCTTTTTCCGAAAATGCTATTTTTAGACAAAGGGGACCCTAAAACATATTTCCGGTGAAATCTCGGTATCGAATTTTTGGGTGGTGTGCAATACCTTCTCTATACACTATGTACATAGTGCGTAAAGAGAAAGTACAAATCTGATGTATTCCATTCACATGACTTTCTCCACATTTCTGCAACAAATTATTGTTAAAAAGTTAATGCTTATGTTTGCTTCAAACTAATCGAGAAAAAAATATCAGAAATACTCTTATTACTTGCTTACTTGTAAGTAGAAGCGAAATAACGGAGTACTATAGGTTAAAGTGATAGTCAAAAGCTGGTTACTATGTGACTGAAGTTCCTTTGTTTGTATGGACACGAATTCACAAACTCCTGTGTGAGAAAAGTATACATTTTTCAAATCTGAAACCAAAAGCAAGGAATATCTAAAAAACGATCAACTTCACAAATAAAACAATATAACATAAATTGTGTGCTTTAATGTGTTCTACATTTTTTCTCTGGTAAGTTTTTGTCCATGTCTTACGTCTTAGCAGCTATGCAAAATTCCGCAAAATTCGTCCAGAATAAAGTAGTCTCCAGAGGCTATTCCCAGAAAATTCAAAATGAAAATGGCATGTTATTTATGGACGCTCTTTAACTGCTGTGGTTCGCAGCGTCCCATTCTATACTGGGCGTGAAAGACCGCTTAATTTTGCTCAGAGACCTCTCTATCAGGCTTGAGGTTCTTATACGTGCCGTAAATATACGACACGGGACCAACGGCTTTACTTCCCTTCCGAAGGAAACCATGCTAAGGATTTTTACAGCCGAAAAAATTCATCGTCCTCCGCCGGGTTTGAACCCACGACCATGGGTAACCATTACACCACGGAGAGCGACCCAGAAAATCGAAGACACATATATTATTTTTCCGGTAAATATCTTTAACGTACGATATTTTAATCAAAATCGTTAGAGCCATTTTTAAGAAAATTAAAATTTTCGAAAAAAGTTGCATGTAAAGCGTAGGTGGGATTCTCTTGGAGATCTTCGTGTCTCATACTTGCAACTTACCAAGTATGGTATTTAATGATGTTTTCGTTTTTGAGCTATGCTGTCCACAGACACAAACACACACAAATGACCCAAAACATGTATTTCCAGTGAAATCTCAGTATCGAATTTTTTGGGTGGAGTGCAATACCTTCTCTATACACTATGTACTGTCCACCCAACACAAGAAGGAAAGCTTGGCCGGAGGGGCGAGGGGGGCTTGAACTGTTATCTGGTCACGTACTAGTGGATCTGTTTACGTTTACTACTTGTGTATATGAACCAACCTACTGCTGCCAGATCTAATGCTCGTTTCAGTAACTGCAGTGATGTATTATTTGGCTCTCGCTGCTAACACGCGCTACGGCATAGAGTACTAGAGTTATATAATATGTTGTTACTTTTATTCGTGGTTTAATATTTAAATGCAGCGGCAGCGAAGATGAGGACTTCTCCGACTCGGATCTTGCACAACAACTGGACTTCTAGCTAAGTGTGACAACACTGTGTATTTTAGATGAATCTAACGTCCTTGTCTTAACCAGATGTCGAGCATAAACATCATGGGGACAGCAAAAGTGTTTACGTAAGTGCTTATGTTACGCATTCCTCTACCTTGACTTCCTGTGATGGGTCATCAGTACATAGCGCGTGTAGGGAAAATAAAAAGCTATATATTTATTTGCGGGTCGGATGAAACACAAGTCGCGGGCCGGAGTATGCCCGCGGGCCGCCATTTAGACATCACTGATGAAAACACTCGTGTTATTACTTATAATAAACTGTTAACGACATTATATATTTGCGGTGTATTTCATTACCTTCCGAAGAGTAACAATTCGGCATGCAGCGTCTCCGATATTTAAGAGGGAACGTGGTACATTTGGCATGAAATGCAGGTAAGCTTACATCAAAGTGTTGTGCTGTGCGGTTCGTCCGCAATATTATATGTCATTGTGTTGTTTGTGAGGCGGATCCCAGTGCTGTCAACCTCAAAGCCGCAACCAAACTCGATTACTCTCCTGTATGCCCGGGTAATTCAATACCTACATCAATCAAACTCGAGTCACAGGCATAGATATCAAATTTCCCAGAGAGGAAGACGACTGTTGCACCCAGTGTTAACAATGGCATCCTCAAAATTACAAGCACTCCACGCTGTCAGTGACCCAAAACAAAACAAGGTGGTAAACGCCTAACGAGGTGAGCCGCAACCACTTCTCTCCTTTACTCCCCATTAGATCTACGAGGTGCATCCAGCAACTATAGTCTCGCTTTACTACGAGGGATGTTTTGTTTTCAAGTTCATACAAAACAAGTATTCTATTACTAAAGGTTTTGTACACTTATGGAAGAGTCGTGGACCCACATCTTGGCAAGATGTAGGGGCACGGAGAAATGGCGAGAAAAATGTAGACCGCGATTCTTTATCATTGCGAAAGTGGAGCTAGAAGCATGTTGGACGCTACTGGCAGGCGCGGAAGACGTGGACAGGCTAGGTAAATTTATACTTAGGCAAGACAACTGAGATCTGAGAAGGCTGCCAATAGGGATGAGAACAGCTAAACAAAAGTGACTACAATGTTTACATATATATATGTCATTCTTAGGTCATTGTTGTGTTATAATTTTATATATTGTGTATATATTTCTTTTCAGTGTATTTATCTATTATAAGAAGGTCCATCTATGAAGGTGTATTCTGTCTGTAAATTTAAATTGCTATATTTGAATATCTTTGTATTTTTATTGCCGGGTTCACTCCTTTAATTCTTTGCTGTTGTTGCAATATTGTTTTTAGCCCACCTGGGTAGTGTGGTGGCAGCGTGTCTGCCTCACATTCAGAAGGTCGTGAATTCGAATCTCTCTAAGGGTGAGTTACCCGGATATTTTTTTCGGGGTTTTCCCTTATCCTGAGAACACGAATGTCGAGCAAGTTAAAGCTCCATGGACCGCCGAGATCATTTGAGCATCATTTCACCAATTTCTTTCATCGTCCGATATCACCAACTAGGATAAAGGATTTTAAGCTACAAAAAAAAACTTTTTATTCTTTAGCGTTTACTCTTTTAATTCTTTGTTGTTGTTTTAATATTGCTTTTTAGTGTGTATTACAAAAGCACGTACTATCTGTGGACCCGCGCAATTGTTGAAATTCAATGTTATGTCAATAAATACACTTATTCATTCATACTTTTCAACATAATCACCGAAAAGATTGAGACATTTATCGTACCTGTGCAATACCCGCTTCAAAAAATGTTGTCGCCAATGATTTTAAATGAGCATTGACGTTGTTTTGAAGATCTTCGTACTTTAAGACGTTTGCGGAGAGCCATTCAAAACAAACGAAGAGAAATGCTGACTTGAGGAATTGTGTTGATCCATGACAACGCTCGTCCACACACTGCTGGCACAACCCATCGGCTCCTTCAACAATTTCAATGGGACATTTTCGATAAGCCACCGAACAGTCCTGACCTGGCACTCAGCGACTTTCACCTTTTCCCTGAAGTGAAGACGTGGCTAGGAGGACAGCACTTTCAAACCATTGAAGATCTAGTAAACCGCAAGAGATGGACAAAAACTGACTATACTAAAAATGTAGAATTTATATTAAAATACAGAATTAATGTCATATACATTTTTTCTTGAAGCTTACCGTTTTCGAGGTATTAGTTTCAATTGTGAAGTACTTATACTTTTCTCCGATGGAAGTGTGCGTTTTTCTTTTGTTCTACTCCTGGCCAAGCAAACAAGTGATTTACAATGACAATCGCATAACGACAGCTTATAAAACATTTGGCTATCACTTTAGCCTAGTGCATTCCCTTAGTTCCAGTCTACTTATAAGGAACTAAATAATAAAATTCTGCTAATATTTATCTCGATCAGTGTGGTGTTGGAAGAAGAATTATGCTTTCTAAGAAGTTTGCTTGTAGAGTAGCTAGAGAATGTCATGTGAGTGTGATTTTTTTTATTTACGCTACCCCCAGACAGAGAGACACACACGCAGACCTGTTTCTAAAATGTTTTTTTTTTGTACTCAAATATTTATGATCAAATCTCGGTATCAAATTTTTGGGTCTAATACAATACTTATGTACCTACTTTATCTATAAAGCACATTATAGATACTTGGTAGAGAAAGTAATAAGAATGAGTAAAAATTGTATGTAGAAGAGTCAGGAGAGAAAATCATGTGAATAACGTGCTTACAGCTAGCATGATAATTGACAAGCTTAATCTCTTTATAACTACTGTACAGAAGAAGAAGAAGAAGAAGAAGAAGCAGCATCTTTTCACTGAACTTTCACAAAGACTAAACCGCCACGCGTCAGTCACTTGTTTCCTCTTGACGATCCCATCCTGTATCGATCTGGTAAACTTTCACCCTGCATACCTACATTCCAACAGGTGGCAGCACCATCACCAACGCTGTTCTACCGCAACAATGAGAGACACGCCGTTAATTATTGCATTCAATGAGCCGCAGCACCGTCCTGGGTGAACAGCTCGCGCCGCAGATGTCTTCGATAATCAGTAATGCTTTATTGATATCTCTTTCCGATACCCAATCATTATTTCACAGCGTTGCAGCTGGTGGTGCGCTTTAATACGCTGTTTCGATGACTAGAACATATTCAGATACACTGCTGCAATGCTATTGGGTATTTCCTCCATATTTACGTAAACAGCATGTTTGTTATTGTCTTAAGGGTATGAATAGCTGAAACGTAAAATATGATGTGTTCCATTCACATGACTTTCTCTACATCTCTGTCAACAAATTATTGTTAAAAAGCTTATACTTCTATTTCCTTCTTGTTAACCTAGAAAAACTTAGCAGAAATAATCTTATTACTTGTTTCCTTGTAAGAAGAAGCGAAATAAGGGAGTACCATAGGTTAAAGTGAAAGCCAAAAGCTGGTTGCTATGTGACTGAAGTTCCTTTGTTTGTATGAATAGAGTTGACAAATTTCTGTATGAGAAAAGTATAAGTTTTTTAAAGCTGAAACCAAAAACAAGGAATATCTAAAAAACGATCAACTCCAACAAAAAATATATATAACATAAATTGTGTGTGCTCTACACTTTTGTGTAGTAAGTTTTTGTGTATCTCATACAGTTTAGCAATTATGGAAAATTCCGTAAAATTCATCCAGAATAAAGCATTCTTCAGAGGCTATTCCGACAAAATTCAAGATATACATATAATTTGTCAGGAAAATATCTTTAATATACGATATTTTAATCAAAATCGTTAGAGCCACTTTCGAGAAAATCATAATTTTCGAAAAAATTCCAACGTTATTAAAAACGACTGGGTTTGATTATCACGGAAGAGAAAGTTTTTTTTTCTCGTGCGTTGATCAGGGTCCGACAGAGCGCACCAGAGTGTTAACGAGTTGCTGGGCCCAGCAAGTTGCAGACTTGTGTGATGTGGTTTGGTGGCCAGCTCAGCGCATTAAGTATTCAGCATACTTGATGAGAGAGACAGACTTCTCGGCCTGCCTTTCTAAATTAGCGGTTCACCAAAGTCGAACTTCACAACTTGACCTTCATAAACTTAACCCACCTTCCTGGGGGCACTCAAGCGATTTCCCCCCTCCCAAAATCTGCTTATTACACGGCTTTGTCTCAACCAAGAAGTTCCCATGGAAACGGTTAATCAGATTTCGGATTAGTGGTTTAGGAACGTTCCTATGGGGTCTTCCCTTTTGTCAAATTTCTGTATCTCATGATTTCAATATGGAAAAGCAGCCTAAGAAAGGTTACAAAAAATCTTATGTGTTCCATTCATGTAAGTAGAAGCGAAATAAGGGAGTACCATAGGTTAAAGTGATAGTCAAAAGCTAGTTGCTATGTGACAGAAGTTCCTTTGTTTGTATGGACACGAGTTGTATGAGAAAAGTACAAGTTTTTCAAATCTGGTACCAAAAACAAGGAATATATAAAAAACGATCAACTCCACGAAAATAATTTATATAACATAAATTGTGTGTTTTAATGTGCTCTACATTTCTTGTTTGGCACGTTTTTGTCCATCTCTTACGGTTTACCAGTAACACAAAATTCCGTAAAATTCATCCAGAATAAAGTAGTCTTTAGAGGCTATTCCCAGAAAAGTCAAGATATACATATTATTTGTCTTTAATTTACGATATTTTAATCATAATCATTAGAGCCATATTTTAGAAAATAAAAAAAATTTCGAATTTTTTTCCATGTAGTTGGGGGTTGGGGGATTTTCTTGAAAATCTTCGTGTCCTATCCTTAGAAGAAACCAAACCTAAATACCAAGTTTGCATTTTAACGGACTTTTCGTTTTTGAGCTATGCTGTCCACAGACACACACAAACACACGGACCTTTTTGTAAAAATGCTTTTTTTTTTTTTTTTCTCAGGCGGTCCTAAAACATGTATTTCCAGTGAAACCTCGGTATGGAATTTTTGGGTGGGATATAATACTTCCTCTATACACTATGTACATAGTACGAGTAGAGAAAGTAAAAATGTATATAACAATTGAGTGTTTTAACGAGCTCTACATTTTTGTGTGGTAAGGTTCTGTCTATCTCTTACGATTTACCAGTTATACAAAATTCATATAGAAAAAACTAGTCCTCAGAGGCTATTCCGCCGAAAATCCAAGATAGACACTTTATTTCGTATGGAAATATACGGGATTTTAATCAGCATTCTTAATGCCTGTTTTAGAAAATCAAAATTTTCGAAAAAATTTCCATGTAAAGGGTAGTGTGTGCTGGGGGTAATTTCTTGAAAATTTTGTGTCGCATCTTTGGTAATTAACGGACTTTTCGTTTTTGAGCTATGATGTCCACAGACACAAGCACAGACACGGACCTTTTTCCAGAATTTTTTTTTTGATTCAATAGGGCCCAAAAAATGTATTTCTGGTGAAATCTCGGTATCGAATTTTTAGGTGCATTACAATACCTTCTCTATACACTATGTACATAGTACGTCTAGAGAAAGTAATTAAAAATCTGATGTGTTACACTCATATGAGTTTCTCTAGTTGGTCTACAAAACTCCTACAAAAGATTATTCTTCTTTGTACACAATGCTAATCGAGATAAATGTTAGCAGAATGTTATTACTTAGTTCCTTATAAGAAGAAGGGAATAAGGGAATGTGCTATGCTAAAGTGATTGTCAAATGTTTTAAAAGCTTCTTTGCTTGGCCAGAAGTAGAACAAAAGAAAAACAGACACTTCCTGAGTGAGAAAAGTTTAAGTACTTCACAATTGAAACCAATAACAAGGAATATCTGGAAAACGGCTATATCCACAAAAAAAAAAAAACGCAAAGGACAAAAATTGTGTGTTTTGTCATGAGGTACATTTTTTGTGTAGTACGTTTTTTTTCTATTTTATTCAAAATCGTTAGAGCAATTTTTTTTAAGAAAATCAAAAATTTCGAAATGTTTTCCATGTAAAGGGTAGTTTGTGGTGGGGGGATTTTTTTGAAAATCTTCGTATCGCATCCTTGGAAGATACTAAACCTAAATACCAAGTTTGGTATTTAACGGTCTTTTTGTTTTGGGGCTATGCTGTTCACAGACACACATACAGACTCACACACACACACGGACCTTTTTTTAAAAATGCTTTTTTCGGATTCAGGGGGTCCTAAAACATGTATTTCCGGTGAAATCTCGGTATCGAATTTTTGGGTGGAATACAATACTTCCTCTATACACTATATACATAGTAGTATAGAGAAAGTAGAAATGAAGTATGCATAATTATATAGTTTTGAAATTGCTATTTTTGGTTAAAATATCTTAATATTTCACCAGATATATTGAACAACTTGTTTTTAAAGTGGGTATAAACACGCAAGTGTGTCACTTCATTTGTTTAGGAGATAAACAAGAGAAAAGAGAGAAAAGATTTAAAAACTTTTGCAAAACCTTTTTACTGAAATATCAACAAGTTAGCATAATTAAGCTAAGTTATAATTTGGCTATGGTTTCTGAATTAGAAGTTATTCTATAAGTGGTAGTATTTTCTTTACTATAGCTTGTTTAGTTTTCAAGAAAATTTATATTTCTTTGAGATTAACATGGAAATTGCAAATCTGTCTCTACCAAGTACCCTTAAGGTACAAAATGTTACAGACAGACAGATACTATGAGAATAGGCGGTTATAGACAGTATAAAAATGGCGGTTTTACTCCAGTAAGCATGAAGCATATTTATATACACAAAGCCATGAATGTAAACAAAGGAAACGATAGACATGTGACAAACATTACTTACAGCCTCTTAAACTAATTATAACGGTAATAATTAATATTGAAATTAGTGCGGGCAGCATGTACTTACCTTCACTGAAGAACAGGAAAATTAGTAATATCTTCATAATCCTGTAACAAAAAATAAATGCTTTTAGTAAACATTTCAAACAGACGTGATCTCTATTAAAGGGTAAAGTAAGGTAACCCAGTAAATGTTGATTTACGCAACGTTACACACAAGAGATTAAATAGAGAAAAAAATAACATTTTTAAATAGGACCGTAAGTGATTGTGTGTGTGTGTGCATAGCTCAAAAACTTAGAATACCAAACCTGTTATTTAAGTTTGGTCTGTTCCGAGGATGCGACACGAAGATTTTCATAAAATATCCCATGACCAACTACCCTTCACATGACTTTCTCTATATCTCTGCAACAAATTTTTGTTAAAAAGTTTGTTTCTATTTACTTCATGCTAAGTGAGAAAAAATTAGCAGAAATACTCTTATTTATTGCTTCCTTGTAAGTAGAAGCGAAATAAGGGAGTACCATAGGTTAAAGTGATAGTCAAAAGCTGGTTGCTATGTGACTGAAGTTTCTTTGTTTGTATGAACAGGAGTTGACAAATTCCTGTATGAGAAAAGTGTAAGTTTTTTAAGGCTGATACAAAAAACAAGGAATATCTAAAAAACGAATAACTCCACAAAAAAAAAAAAAAAAAAAAATTAGAATGTGATGAACCGTTACATATTGTGCTAGAGGCATCATAGTTTGGTTCCTGGTGGTATGTAGCAAAAGTTTCGATTTCATTTATCTCGAAATTTCCACTTCCAATTACAAAACAGAAACGTATGGTCAACATTGAGGTGCCCGAAGATAACAGTGACCTAATCCGCAAGACACAATTATTGTTTTCCTTTGCCCCCCCCCAGTCACACTCACTCTATATCTCTCACTCTTTCTCTCTCTTTCTCTCTCTCTCTCTCTCTCTCTCTCGCACTGACTATGTCTGTCTTTAGCCCTCTAAAGAAAAAGACCGCGTAAAAGAACATTTTTTTACGGCTGAGCATAATTCAGTAGTTTACGAGTTAATTTCAGGTGCAGCAGGCAAAAATCCAAGCGTAAAATACGAGCGCCGTTTTGTTTTTTCAACCTCCGATAGGCTATAAATAAAAGACAAGTTCACAGAAAACAACTATTTTATTACTAAAAGTTTTCTACACTTATGCTTACTTCTCAACAAAATCACCGAAAAGATTGAGACATTTATCGTACCTGTGCACAAGCTTAGCAATACCCGCTTCAAAAAATGTTGCCGCGGCCAATAATTTCAAATGAGCATTGACGTTGTTTTGAAGATCTTCATACTTTACGACGTTTGCGGAGAGCCATTCAAAACAAACGAAGAAGAAAACTGACTTTATGAATTGTGTTGATCCATGACAACGCTCGTCCACACACTGCTGGTATAACCCATTGCCTCCTTGAACAATTTCAATGGGACATTTTCGATCATCCGCCGTACAGTCCAGACCTGGCACCCAGCGACTTTCATATTTTCCATGAAGTGCAGCTAGAAGGGCAGCACTTTCAAACCAACGAAGATCTTCAAAACAACGTCAATGCTGGTTTGAAATCATTGGCGGCAACATTTTTTGAAGCGGGTATTGCAAAAGTTGTGCAAAGATGTGATAAATGTCTCAATCTTTATAGTGATTATGTTGAAAAGTAACCATAAGTGTAAAAAGCTTTTAGTAATAAAATGATTGTTTTCTATGAACTTGCCTTTTATTTATAGCCTATCGGAGGTTAAAAAAAAACGGCTCTCGAATATACATACATCACTGATCAACAGACGAACAATTAAAATTAGTGGTAAACGATATAATGTTATGCTCAACGTCAACAAATTTCACATACTGGGCCTAATAAACTTTTTGGGCTTTAGCAAGAGTAAATTTGATTCTGCTTCTTTCGCAGCTTTAAGGATGTCGTAATTCACACACAGCAACAATAATATCGTTTTGTCACGGCCTGCTATAACCGTACCGTCATCGCGCCCAACAATGTGAAACAAATAACGAACTATAACTCTTGGTCAAAGTCTCAAACTTAACTTCAAATTTATTTAATCTTTCGTTGCTTTTCTTTTTATATCAGAAAATTCTCGTAGAAAAAACATTGTATGATACGCTAGCGTAAAATTTCTTTTTAATTCTCGTGTGGTTATGAAACGAGACACAGTCTATCAAAAAGCAGGTTTTACACTCTTACACAATAAATTACTATTATTTCAGTATTAACGAATCAAGGAACCTTATTTCGGTATGTCTATGCGCGGTTTGAGAATCTTATCCTTCCCGCCGTTTTCACAGATATATGGCATTTGGATCTGTTTTACACTATAATATGATACAGGTGTGGTGCAAATGTTAATAAAATTAAACAAATATTTTTCACAAATTTAATGAGCATGATTTCAGTGTGCACTTTTGAATTTTTTCTTTCTCTATACGTACTATGTACATTGCGTATAGAGAACGTATTGTATTGAACCCAAAAATTCGATACCGAGATTTCACCGGAAAAACATGTTTTGGGACTCCCTGAATCTAAAAAAAGCATTTTTAGAAGAATGTCCGCGCTGCATAACTCAAAAACAAAAGTCCGTTAAATACCAAACTTGATATTTAAGTTCAGTATCTTCCAAGGATGCGACACGAAGATTTTCAAGAAAATCCCCCCACTCCTAACCACCATTTACACGGAACTTTTTTCGAAAAATTTTATTTTTTCAAAAGTGGCTCATTTGATTTTGATTAAAATATCTTATTTTTAAGATATTTACATGCCAAATAATATTTTTATCTTGAATTTTCTGGGGATAGCCTTTAAAGACTTCTTTATTCTGGATGATTTTATTGAATTTCTCAGAACTAGTAAACCGTAAGAGATACACAAAAACTTACAACACAAAAAATGTAGATTACGATAAAACACAGAATTTATATCATATACTTTTTTTTTTAAGTGGAGTTGATCCTTTTTGAGACATTCCTTGTTTTTTATTTCAGCCTTGAAAAGCTTATACTTTTCTCATACAGGAATTTGTCAACTGCTGTCCATACAAACAAAGGAACATCAGTCACATAGCAACCAGCTTTTGACTACCACTTTAACCTATGGTACTCCCTTATTTCACTTCTACTTACAATGAAGCAAGTAATAAGACTATTTCTACTAATTTTTCTCGATTAACATGAAGTAAGTAGTAGCAAAAGATTTTTAACAACGATTTGTTACAGAGATGTAGAGAAAGTCATGTGAATGGAACATATCAGGTTTTTCCCCTTTCTTTCTGCACTGCGTGCATCGTAGATGGAAAATGTTTTGCATTCCATCGGAAAATTTGATACCAAATTTCACCGTAAATGCATGTTTTTGAGGACACCTGTATTTAAAAACATCTGATGTGTTCCATTCACATGACTTTCTCTAGATCTCTGCAACAAATTATTGTAAAAAGTTTATTCTTCTATTTACTTCATGCTAACTGAGAAAAAAATTAATAAAAATGTCCTTGCTACTTGCTTCCTTGTAAATAGATGGGAAATAAGGGCATAAACTAGACTAAAGCGATAGTCAAAAAACTGCTTGCTAATGTGACCGAAGTTTCTTTGTACGACCAGGAGTTTAAATATTCCCGTATGTATTTTTAAATTGAAACCAATAACAGGGAATATCTCAAAAACGGTCAACTCCACGAAAAAAATGTATGTAACAGTAATTGTGTGTTTTAAAGTGCTCTACATTTTTTGTGTGGTAAGTTATTGTCCAGCTCTTACGGTTTAGCAGTTATGCAAAAGTATGCAAAAATCAAGGAGAATAAAAGGCTCCTGAGAAGAAACGCCCAAAAAATTTAAAATATACATTTTATTTGTGATGTAAATATCCTTAATGTGCGATATTTTAATCAAAATCGTTAGAGCCATTTTTGAGAAAATCAAAATTCTCCTAAATTGTTCCAAGTAAAGTGGGTGGGGGGATTTTCTTGAAAATCTTCGTGTTGTATCCTTGGAAGATACTGAACTTAAGTACCAAGTTTGGTATTTAACGGACAAGTTTCTAAAAATGCCTTATTTATTCAGCGGGTCCCAAACATCTACCTGAAGGTCACTTTTCGTTCCAGGGACGCTACACGAACATCTTATTTTAGCGACAAAAGTCATGAGGAGCCACCGCTTTGCCCCAGGGACGCCGATAAGGTGGAGCGGATAGCGGTCTCAAAGCGCCTACCGAAATAACAAACTCACTTGAGATAAACAAATGCAAGAGGCAGTCCCAAGAACGTGAATACTCTCATTGGCCCCTCGTGAACCTAACAACCAGCCTAAGAATAGAAAATACAGCCCATATTTTTTATTTTCTCTACACGTACTATGTACATAGTGTATAGAGGAGGTATTGTATTCCACCCAAAAATTCGATACCGAGATTTCCCGGAAAATACATGTTTTAAACCTCTGAATCCAAAAAAAAAAAAAAAAAAAAAAACCACTTTTACACAAAGGTTCGTGTGTAAAAAAATGTAAATGGCGTGTTATTTATGGACGCTCTTTAACTGCTGTGGTTCTCAGCGTCCCTTTCTAAATTGGGCGTGAAAGACCGCTTAATTTTGCTCAGAGGCCTCTCTATCAGGCTTGAGGTTCTTTTATGTGCCTTAAATCTACGACACGTGACCCACGGCTTTACTTCCCATGCTAAGGATTTTTACACCCGAAAAAATGCATCGTCCTCCGCTGGATTTGAACCCGCGACCTTGTGTATATGAAGTCAGCATGGTAACCATTACACCACGGAGGGCGACTAGGTCTGTGTGAGTGTGTCTGTGGATAACATAGCCCAAAAACGTAGAGACTGTTAAATACCAAACTTTATATATATATAAGGATGTGACACGAAGATTTTCAAGAAAATCTACCCACCCCCAACTACCCTTTACATGGATATTTTTTAGAAAATTTTGATTTTCTCAAAAATGGTTCTAACGATTTTAATTAAAATATCGTATACTAAAGATATTTACCTGATAAACAAAATGTATTATCTTGAGTTTTCTTGGAATAGCTTCTGAAGACTATTCTTCATGAATTTTACGAAATATAACATAACTGCTAAACCGTAAGAGATAGACAAAAGCTTACCACACACAGTAGAGCACGTTAAAACACACAATTTATGTTATATACTCTTTTTTTTCGTGATTTCAGCTTTAAAAATCATGCTTTCCTCACACGGGAATTTGTCAACTCTTGTCAGTACAAACAAAGGAACATCAGTCACCTAGTAACCAGTTTTTGACTATCACTTTAACCTATGGTACTCCCTTATTTCGCTTCTACTTACAAGGAAGCAAGTAATAAGACTATTTCTGCTAATTTTTATCGATTAGTAAGCATGAAGTAAATAGAAGCATAAACTTTTTAACATAATTTGTTGCAGAGATGTAGAGAAAGCCAGATATTTTTTAATAAGCCTGAAAAATTCGTAATATGTATCTATCGACTATGTTTTGTTTCTCCTTACTTGGGATTCCTCGGAGTGTACATAAATGATATTATCTCTGACTTCAGGCACATCATGAAACTCCAGGTGCTAATCGTTGTGCCAGACGCCGAGGGCAGCTCGGCGTGCCCACAGATAAAGAAAACACAATATTTACCCCGTAGTGTAGCACCGTTAATTACCCCGGCTGATGTTTAAATCCCTCTATTGTTTCGAAAGGTACACACCGTCACAATGCGATTAGAATGGTTATTTATCGCTGTGCAGCAATGATAAACAGATCTTCTGGGGTGGGCCTTTGTCCTCGGCTTTAGCAAATTCTATTGTCAAATTTGCCTAAAGATGGGATTAAGTTCTATTGCTGACTCTGTGGCTTCAATATCATTGAGATAAGGTTCTGTACATGCGAGCGAAACACAAGACAAAAGAAGGTCGCTTGAAACAATTGCGGGATTATGCAGCACATTTTAAGTCATTTATTTGGAGAAAATAATTCACCGCTATAAAAATGTGATGTGCTCCATTCACATGACTTTCTCTACACATGTGCAACAAAATATTGTTAAAAAGCTTATGGTTCTATTTACTGCATTCTAATCGAGAAAAAAATTAGCAGAAATAGTCTTATTACCTGCTACCTTGTAGGTAGAAGCGAAATAAAAGAGTACCATAGGTTAAAGTAATAGTCAAAAGCTGGTTGCTATGTGGCTGAAGTTCCTTTGTTTGTATGGACACGAGTTGACAAATTCCTGAATGAGAAAAGTATGTTTTTTAAAACTGAAACAAAAAACAAGGAATATTTAAAAAACGATCAATTACACGAAAAAAATTATATAACATAAATTATATAACATAAAGTACTCTACATTTTTTGTGCGGTACGTGTTTGTCCATCGCTTACTGTTTAGCAGTTATGCAAAATTCTTACAACTGATCCAGAATAAAGTAGTCTTCAGAGGCTATTTCTATAAAATCCAAGATATACATTTTATTTGTCAAGTAAATATCTTTAATATGCGATATTTTAATCAAAATCGTTGGAGCCATTTTTAAGATAATCTAAATGTTTTAAAAAAAGTTCCATGTAAAGGATAGTTGGGGGTGCGGGGATGTTTTTGAAAATCTTTGTGTCGTATCCTTGGAAGATACCAAACTTAAATATCAAGTTTGGTATTCAACGGTTTGAGCTATGCTGTCCAAAGACACACTGGCGCACACACACGGAGCTTTCTCTGAAAATGCTTCTTTTTTTTATTCAGGGGGACCCAAAACATGTATTTCCGGTGAAATCTCGGTATCGAATTTTGGGTGCAATACAATACCTTCTCTATACACTATGTGCATAGTACGGGTAGAGAAAGTAAAAATTAATTACTGAAAGTAATTAGCCTCTATGTGTTCTGTGAATATCAGAAAATTGAATTTAATGTGTATTTTAAGTATAGGTTCATTTACGATCAAAATAATTATTTAAAAAATTCAACAATGATAATTGCATTGCTACGTGCATGAAAAAGGAAGCTGTTCTTTCCAGTATACCGCATCCCCAAGCGTTGTATACCCATATTTAAATATTCTCTAAGCGTAAATAGCTTATAAAATAAATATTATATGTAGCAAAAGTAATTTATTTATAAATAAAAGGAAGTCTGTATTATATACTTGCTTAAAGAATGTTTAATAAGGAGCAACATGTAGAATAAGCTTTGAGCCTATATAAGAGCTGAACAGACGCTCCTCGTTTGTCAGTGTTCACGTGGTCATTATTGCTCGGCACAAGGGTAGCGTCCTATGGGAACGCGTGCTGTAGAATGCAATCTTAATTTATCTGTGCCATCCTACAGTGTTAATAATTATTGTATCCAGTGATATTGAAGAATATACAAGAACATCTTACCAGTGTATCATTTACAAGTATTATACTACCTGTAATGCATTATCTCTCTCGCGGCCACGGTCCTTAGATGTAATAATAATAATAATAATAATAATAATAATAATAATAATAATAATAATACAGTTTGTCATTAGATACTCGCCTATTCGCCGATTTATAATTTATTTTATTCGTAACAAACAAGTTATTGTTAATAAGCTGATTCTTCTATTCAATGCTAAAACATTTGCAGAAAATGTGTTATTACTAAAGGCATAAACTACGCTAAACCAATAGTCAAATGTTTTAAAATGTGGTTGCTATGGAATTGAAACCCGTTTCTTTGCGTGGGTAAGCGTTACAAGTTGTATGAGAAAGGTAAGTATATTAAAACTAAAATCAATAACAAGGAATATCTCGAAAACGGCCAACTCCACGAAAAAATTGTATATGACATAAATTGTGTATGTTATAGTGATCTAAATATTTTGTGTACTTAGTTTTTGTCTTTCTCTAACGGCTACCAGTTATACAAAATCCAATGACCATCATCCAGAAAACACAAAATATACATTTAATTTGCCAGGTAAATGTATTTGATATACTGAATTTTAATCAAAATTGTTAGAGCCATTTTTGAGAAAATCAAAATGTTTGAATTTTTTTCCTCTAAAGGGTAGTTTAGGGTGGTGGGATTTTCCTCAAAATCTTCATGTGGCATTCTTAGAAGATACTAAACTTATATGCCAAATTTGGTATTTTACTGAATTTTGGTGTTTGAATTCGGACCTTTTTCTGAATCTTTTTTTGGATACATGGACCCTAAAACGCCTATTTTCGATGAAATCTCGGTTTCGAATTTTTGAGTGCATACAATACTTTCTCTATAGACTATGTATATAGTACGTGTAGAGAAAGTAAAAAAAAAATCTTGGATAGACGGTATCTACCGTTTGTCATTTTAACTCGGGTATTGAGAAGCTTAATGAGGTCGTGTTTTGTTTACGTCGAGTCACCTTTGTCAACTGACTGTACCTGCAGCAGTTGGCAGCGAAAGTTAGTGTTCACGCTATAGCCCCTGAATAATTTCATCATTGCAGTTGGCTGAACTGCCATGGCCATTACGCCATGTTGACATTGTCGCTCCTCACAGAGGTAAACATGACATTTCACCCTTGTTCTCTTTTATGTTTTTTTGTGGGCGCACAAATAAGTGACTATCTCTAATGCGGGGAAACAAGAACTGAAACACTCGGGCGTATTTACAGCGAGCCGGCAAAAGGCGCGTGAGAGTGAAATATTCACACTACCCACTTCAGCATTGATTCAAGAATTTGACCGTGCCGTGGCCGAGTGGTTCATGTGGACAATGCGGCGCAGGAGCGGGTTTTCAGGTTTCCCCCACCATCGCATTCCACCGGTGCTCCATCTTCATTTCATATATCACCAGTGTCATCGTCTGCGGTGCCACAAGTAGTAAAAGTGGGCGTTAAACACTACCAAAGAAAACAACAACAAATCTGCACTCACATGACTTTCTTTAGCTGCTCTACAAAACTCCTACAAAAGATTATTCTTCTTTGTACGCTTCTTTGTACATTAGCAGAATGCTCTTATTACTTAGTTCCTTATAAGTAGAAGGGAATAAGGGAATGCACTATGCTAAAGTGATTGTCAAATGTTTTAAAAGCTATCGTTATGCGATTGTCATTGCAAATCACTTCTTTGCTTGGCCAGGAGTAGAACAAAAGAAAAACGGAATCTTCCTGTCTGAGAAAAGTATAAGCACTTCACAATTGAAACCAATAACAAGGACCTAAATTGTGTGTTTTGTCGTGATGTACATTTTTTGTGCAGTGAGTTTTTTTCTATCTCTTATGGCTTAGCAGTTAAGCAAAATTCATCCAGAATAAAGAGGTCTTATGAGGCTATTCCCCAAAAATTCGAGATATACATTTTATTTCGGACATAAATAGCTTTAATATACGGGATTTTAATCAAAATCGTTAGAGCCATTCTTAAGAAAATCAAAATTTTCGAAATTTGTTCCACGTAAAGGGTAGTTTTTAGTAGAGGGATTTTTTGAAAATCTTCGTGTCGCATCCTTGGAAGATACTAAACCTAAATACCAAGTTTGGTATTTAACAGTCTTTTCGTTTTGGAACTATGCTGTCCACAGACACCTACACACACACTCTCACACATACACACACAGACCTTTTTTTAAAAATATTTTTTTCGGAATCAGGGGACCCCAAAACACATATTTCCGGTGAAATCACGGTATCAAATTTTTGGGTGCAATACAATACCTTCTGTATCCCTATGTACATTGTACATATGGGGCTAGAGAAAGTAAAAACTACATTTGTCCCAGTGGCCGCCTCGCTTTGGAGTTTCGCGGCGCAGGGGATGGTGGGTTCGAGTCCCACCTTGGGCATTGGTGTTTGTGTTTGTAAATGTGTATATGTCTGTGTGTGTACATGTAAAACGAAAAACGTTAAATTAATAGGTCACCTAAGGAAATGTAGGAAACTGAAAAAAAAAAAAAAAAAAAAAAAAAAAACAGGATAAAGAAATACAGCACCGGAGTCCTGGCAAGCCTCCGGAACTTATTTTATTTAAAAAAAATCTGATGTGTTACACTCACATGACTTTCTCTAGCTACTCTACAAACAAACTTCTTACAAAAGATAACTCTTCTTCCAACACCATGCTAATGGAGATAAACATTAGCAGAATTTTATTACTTAGTTCCTTATAAGTAGACTAGAGCTAAGGGAATACACTAGGCTAAAGTGATAGTCAAATGTTTTTAAAGCTGTCTATATGCGATTGTCATTGCAAATCGCTTCTTTGCTTGACACACAAACACACACTTCCGTCTGAGAAAAGTAGAAGTACCTCACAATTGAAACTAATAATAAGGAATACCTCGAGAACAGTAGGCTCCACGAAAAAAATATATATGACATAACTTGTGTATTTTAACAAGATCTACAGTTTTTGTACAGTAAGTTTTTGTCTATTTCTTACGGTTTAGCAGTTATGCAAAATTCCGTAAAATTCATCCAGAATAAAGTAGTCTTCAGAGGCTATTCCCAGGAAATTCAAGATATACATTTTATTTGTCAGGTAAATATATTTAATATACGATATTTTAGTCAAAATCATTAGAGCCATTTTTGAGAAAATCAAAATTTTCAAAAAAAGTTCAATGTAAACGTTAGCGTGTGGTGGGGGGATTTTTCTTAAAAATTCGTCTCGCATCTCTCGAAGACACTGAAATTAAATTACAAGTTTGTTATTTTACCGAATTTTCGTTTTTGAATTATCGTTTTCACAGACACACTGACACACACATACACACACACGGACGTTTTTCCGGAAAGCTTTTTTTTTTTTTTTTTTTTTTTTTTGATACAGGGGACCCTAAAACATATATTTCCGGTGAAATCTCGATATCTAATTTAGGGTGGAGTGAAATACCTTCTCTATACACCATGTACATAGTACGTGTGGAGAAATTAAAGGGTATTTTCAGAAAAAGGTCCGTGTGTGTCCGTCTTTCTTGAACACGATAACACAAAAACGAAAAAAACAAACTTCATATTTAAGTTTAGTATCTTCCAGGGATGCGACAGGAAGATTTTGAGAAAAATTCCCTCACCCGAAACTACCCTTTACATGGAAAAAGTTCGAAAATTTTATTTTCTTAAAAATGGCTCTAACGAATTTGTTTATAATACCGTGTATGAAAGATATTTATATGGCAAATAAAATAACTTTGTAACTGCTAAACCGTAGTAGATAGACAAAAACTTACTACACAAAAATTGTACATCACGTTAAAACACACAATTTATGTCAGTACATTTTTTCTTTCTCTACACATACTATGTACATAGTGTATAGAGCACGTATTGCAGTCCACCCAAAAATCGATACCGAGATTTTACCGGCAATACATGTTCTGGGTCCCCATGAATAAAAAAAAAAAAGCATTTTCCGAAAAAGGTCAGTCTGTGGACAGAATAGCTCAAAAACAAAAAGCCCGCAATAAACTAAATTTGCTATTTAAGTTTGGTATCTTGCAAGGATGCCACATGCATATTTTCAAGAAAATCCACCGACCTCCAACTACCCTTTACATGGAAACATTTTCGAAAATTTTGTTTTTCCCAAAAATGACTAACAATTTTGATTGAAATTTTCTGTGATAAAGATATGTAATTGACAAATAAAGTGGGTATATTGAATTTTCTGGGAATACATCTTCAAAAGAACGTCAATACTCATTTGAAAGCATTGGCGCCAACATTTTTTGAAACGGGTATTACAAAGCTTTTGCACAGGTGCGATAAATGTCTGAATCTTTTCGGTGATAAAGGTAACCATAAGTGTACAAAACCTTTAGTAATAAAATAATTGTTTTCTATGCACTTGGCTTTTATTTATAGCCTATTGAAGGTTGAAAAAAAATCTCGTGTGTTGTATTCACATGAATTTCTCTACATCTCTGCAACAAATTATTGTTAAAAAGCTTACGCTAGTATTTACTTCATGCTAATCGAGAAACAATTAGCAGAAATAGTCTTATTACTTGTTTCCTTGTAAGTGCAAGTGAAATAAGGGAGTACCATAAGTTAAAGTGATAGTCAAAAGCTGGTTGATATGTGCCTGAAGTTCCTTTGTTTGTATGGACAGGAGTTGACAAATTCCTGTATGAGAAAGGTAAGTTTTTTCAAAGCTGATTCCAAAAACAATGAATGTCTCAAAAACGATCAACTCCACGAAAAAAATGTACATAACATAAATTGTGTGTTTTAACATGCTCTACATTTCTTGTGCAGTAAGTTTTCATCTAAGTCTTACGGTTTAGCAGTTATGCAAAATTCCGTAAAATTCGTCCAGAACAAAGTAGTCTTCAGAGGTTTTTCCCAGAAAATTCAAGATATACATTTTGTTTGCAAGGTAAATATCTTTAATATATGATATTTTAATCAAAATCGCAAGAGCCATTTTTCCGAAAATTAAAATTCTCGAAAAAAGTTGCATGTAAGAGGTAGTGGGGTGGGGGGATTTTTTTGAAAATCTTCGTGTCGCATCCTTGGAAGATACCAATCTTAAATACCAAGTTTGGTATTTAACGTTCTTTTCGTTTTTGAGCTGTGGTATCCACAGATATACACACACGCACACACACACGCACATGTGAAATCTCGATATGGAATTTTTGGGTGGAGTGCAATACCTTCTCTATACATTATGTACATTCTGTCAAGAAAGTACCGAGAATTGATCATTTAAAAATGGTGTTGAAAAGAGGATTCGAAATTATTATGGTCGCTAAGTTGGTACAACTTTCCTCTATGCCCACGCGGAGTTTGATCGTCATCTGACATCTGATTTGTTTACAGGACGGCATTTTGTTAGTTCATCTCAAAGGTGAATTTGCGATTTTACGAAAGATACAAATATTGAACAAAGAATATGTCTCAAATTTTACATTGCAAATGGTATTTCGAATCGCTGAAAATGTTACAGAAGGCTTACGGTGAATCGACTTTATCAAAAACAGGTGCATATGAGTGGTACAGTGCATTCAAAAGTGGTCGAGATGTGGTGGAAGATTTGCCTCGCCTGGTCGGCCATCAGCGATTTCAACTGAACATCGCTAAAGTGAAGAAAATGGTGTCTGAAATCCGTCATTTAGTTCTGAGAGAGATTGCCGCTGAGCTTTCTGTGTCTCACAAATCGATTCGTACCATTGTTTGGGCTTGACACGCGTTGCAGCTCGGTTAGTTCCGAAAGACTTGAATTTTCTACAAAATCTCAATCGCGTAAGGATTGCTGAAGACATGCTAGAACTAGCCAGTTCCGACCCCACATTCATGAAACGCATTGTAACTGGTGATGAGACGTGGGTTTACGAGTTTGACACTCAAACCAGTCAACAAGCTTCCGAATGGCGCATTCCAACTTAACCGAAACCTAAAAGGGCAAGTTAAACTCGATCAAAACTGAAGGTCATGTTGACAATTTTTTTTTCGATTATCGCGGTGTCGTGCACTCAGAGTTCTTGACAAAAGGTCAGATGGTAAATAAAGACTAATATCTGAGCGTTATGCGGTGTTTGAGAGGACAAATACGGCGAAAAACGCCAGATTTGTAGCACGACAACTCACGGATTATGCACCATGATAACGCACCAGCTCACAAGGCTATTATTGTGAACGAATTCCTTGCCAAAAACTCAACAAATTTCATCAAACAACCACCGTATTCATCTGATCTGGCTACTCCTGATTTGTTTCTCTTTCCAAAACTCAAGTTATCACTTCGAGGCACCCCTTTTCTGTCGATAGAAGACATAAAGGAAAATTCGCGGCGATATTGACATCGATGCCTAAATGTGCCTACAAAAAATATTTTGATGATTGGATTATCTATTCGTTGGCATAGATGTATAATTTCAGAAGGGGCCTACTTTGAAGGCGATAAAATAAAATTGGATGAATAATTCATTTTTTGTGTTTTATTGGGGAATCCCCGAAACTTTCTTGACACAGTAGTACACAGTACGTGTAGAGAAAGTATAAAACAGCCCTCGTATGTTGTTTGTTGTAGTATAAATGTCAACAAGATATTTTCTCTGGATTTCACAGCTGTATTGCCAAGTTGAATATCCTCTGGCTATACTACAATGTTTCGTTACGGTTGTGGACATATTCAGCGGGTTGCTGTATCATGTTTTAAGCATCACATGGGCCCCGGAAACAGCCGCAAGGTATCGTATTCCTGCTCGTTATCTTTCCTTCGTTATGCACCTCTGCCTCGTTTATTTATTCCCATACATCCTCAATGAACCAAAGCGTATTCGATCCCCTCCTGACCTACCGGTTCTGCCGGAAACAACGTGCGGCTTTTTACTTTCTCTACACGTACCATGTGCATAGTGTGTAGAGAAGGTATTGTATTCGATACCGAGATTTCACCGGAAATACATGTTTTGGGTTACCAATAAAAAAAGCTTAGGCTTCTATTTACTTCATGCTAATCGAGAAAAAATTAGCAGAGATAGTCTTATTACTTGCTTCCTTGTAAATGGAAGCGAAATAAGGGAGTACCATAGGTTAAAGTGACAGTCAAAAGCTGGTTGCTATGTGACTCAAGTTCCTTTGTTTCTATAGAAAGGAGTCGACAAATTCTGTATCAGAAAATTTTGATTTTTAAAGCTAAACCTAGAAACAAGGAATATCTCAAAAACGACCAACTCCACGAAAAAAATGTATACAACATAAATAGAATGTTTTAACGTGCTCTACATTTTTTGTATGGTAAATGTTTGTCCATTTCTTACAGTTTAGCAGTTATGTAAACTTCCTTAAAATTCATCCAGAATAAAGTAATCTTCAGAGCTATTCCCAGAAAATTCAAGATATGCATATTATTTTCAGGTAAATATCTTTAATATACAATATTTTAATCAAAATCATTAGAGGCATATTTGAGAAAATCAAAATTTTCGAAATAAAGATCCATATAAAGGGTAGCTCGGGGTGGGGCATTATCTTTAAAAATCTTCATTTCGCATCCTTGGAAGATACCAAACTTAAATACCAAACATTTTTGAGTTATCGTGTACACGGACACACGGACACAAGGACACACGGACACGGACACACACACGGACACACACACACGGACACACACACACGGACACACGGACATTTTTCTGGAAATCCTTTTTACTTTCTCCATACGCACTATGTACATAGTGTATAGAGAAAGTATTGCACTCCACCAAAAATTCGATACCGAGATTTCACCGGAAATATGTTTCAGGGCCCCCAATATCCAAAAAAAGATTTTCACAAAAAGGTCCGTGTGTATGTGTGTGTCCGTGTGTCTGTGAACACGATAACTCAAAAACGAAAAGTCGGTAAAATACCAAACTTGGTATTTAAGTTTAGTATCTTCCAGCGATGAGACACGAAGATTTTGAGAAAAATCCCCCACCCCCAACTACCCTTTACATGGAACGTTTTTCGAAAATTTTGATTTGCTCAAAAATGGCTCTAACGATTTTGATTAAAATGTCGGATATTAAACACATTTACCTGACAAATGAAATGTATATCTTCAATTTTCTGGGAATAGCCTCTGAAAAGTAGTTTATTCTGGATGAATTTTACTACATTTTGAATGACTGCTAAACCGTAAAAGATGGACAAAAACTTACTACATAAAAAATGTAGAGCACTTTAAAACACACAATTTGTTATATACATTTTTTTCGTGGAGTTTGTCGTTTTTGTGACATTCCTTATTTTTGGTTTCTGCTATGAAAAACTTATACTTTTCTCATATAGGAACTTTCAACTGCTATCCATATAAACAAAGGAACTTCAGTGACATAGCAACCAACTTTTGTCTATCACTTTAACCTACGGTTGTCCCTTATTTCGCTTCTACTTACAAGGAAGCGAGTAATAAGACTATTTCTGCTAATTTTTTTCTGATTAGCATAAAGTAAATAGAAGTATAAGCTTTTTAAGAATTATTTGTTGCAGGGATATGGAGAAAGTCATGTGAATGGTACACATCATATTTATTTGGATACAGGGGGCCTTAAAACATATATTACCGGTGAAATCTCGGTATCGATTTTTTGGGTGGAGTGCAATATCTTCTCTATACACTATGTACATAGTACGTGTAGAGAAATTAAAAATGTAGAAGTCGTTAAAACAGACCGTTTATGTTATATACATTTTTTTTTTTCGTGGAGTTAATCGTTTAAGAGCTATTCCTTGTTATTGATTTCAGTTTTAAAATACTTAAACTTTTCTCATACAGGAACTTGTCAACACCAGGCCACGCAAGAAACGGATTTCAATCCCATAGCAACCACATTTTAAAACATTTGACTGTCTGTTTTCTCCAGTGTATTCCCTTATTTCGCTTGTACTTGCAAGGAAGCAAGTAATAAGACTATTTCTGCTAATGTTTTTCTCGATTAGCATTGAGTAAATTGAAGCATAAGCTTTTTAACAATAATTTGTTGTAGAGATGTAGAGAAAGTCATGTGAATGGAGCAGGGAATCCTAAAAGATATATTTCGGTATGGAATATTTGGATGGAATACAACACCTTTTCTAAGGTCTCCAAGTGTATGTACGTTATAGAGAAAGTAATAATAATGAATTATGAGTACATAATCATCTTAATTTATTACTTCAATGATCTGCTGGTAACATAGTGCGTAACTTCGCTCGCTCTCTTTGTGTTCATGCGCTGCAACCGGGTTAACCGAAACTTTGAAATAAGGGTATGACACTGAAAGCCCGCCTGGGTAGTGTGGTGGTAGCGTGTCTGCCTCACATTCAAAAGGTCATAAGTTCGAATCTCTCTTTAAGATGAGTTACACAATAAGGTTTTTTCGGGATTTTCCTTATTCTGAGAAGAGGAATGTCGAATAACTTTAAGCTGCATGGACCCCGAGATCATTTGAGCATCATTTCATCGTCCGATATGACCAACCAGGTTAAAGGACATTAAACTCAAATGGATGCGTAGGCTTCCACGACCTGTGTCTTCTTAGCTCCCGGAGAAGGCCGCGTTATCTTATATGGGAATGCCGACGTTTCGCTCATCTTGCCGTGAGCTTCTTCTGGGCTCTTGTGCCCTTTTTTTTTTTTTTTTGATTCAGGGGGACCCTAAACTTGTATTTCCGGTGAAATCTCGGTATCAAATTTTTGGGTGCAATACAATACTTTCTCTATTAGTACACTTTGTACATAGTGCGCATAGAGAAAGTAAAAAACATATGTCCAAGTAATATACAAAAAATTAACAGTGCCATGATAACTTGCCTGATATATACAATGCTAAGTTTTGCATGGTCGTTGCAGTATCTCCTTTTGTAAACTGAATGATAAGATGTCTAACCAGATGTTGTTGCTTCTTTAAAATGTAAGCACAAATATTTATATATTCTTAAATGTGAAACGTAACATTAGTTCTACAATTACAAATACATATTTGTGATATTCCAAACAGACAATTTTTGGGTAGCAACTTACATTTTTCTGATAGTTACTCATAACTTTGTTAATTTTCGGTATATTACTTGGACATATGTTTTTTATTTTCTCTATACGCACCATGTACAAAGTGTACTAATAGAGAAAGTATTGTATTGCACCCAAAAATTTGATACCGAGATTTCACCGGAAATACAAGTTTAGGGTCCTCCTGAATCCAGAAAAAAAAAGCATAAAAAAAAAAAAGGCACAAGAGCCCAGAAGAAGCTCACAGCAAGATGAGCGAAACGTCGGCATTCCCATGCAATTTAACGCGGCCTTCTCCGGGAGCTAAGAAGACACGACACATTGCTAAGAATAGTTGGTAGAAAAGAGTAGAGAAAGTAAAGACAAATACTATCTGATACACTGTAAAAATGACAGCGTGGTCACGTGTGTAAATCGCATTCTGCAAGTGCTGGATTCTTTCGTGATTTTCCCAAATATAGTTTCTCATCTAGTACGATTTCCTTTCATTCCGTTTCCCTCTCATCTTTGAGTTAAGCCTCCACATTCGTGGCGTATGGCAGTGCGGGCGGATGGCGCGGATGCATAATTGATGGAAAGATTATTCCCTGTGGGAACCAGTGACTGCCAGACCGAGGAGTCACTTGTGGTTACGCGGCTTGGAAGCATTAATGTGGACCTCTGAGGCTGTATAAATGACTTGAAGACAGTACGAACTCCAACTCTACGGTTGCAACACTACCGCTGGCAAGCTGAACCCCGCTTTCCTCACCTTCCATCGGTGCATCCTCAATGCGAATTATTCCGAGCCGAGCTGAGTTTAGGCCTCTGCGTTAAGCACTTCCACGCGTCTCCTGTTGCCCGTTACTCTCCTCATCGCAGCGGGATGTTTCAGGCAATTTCGCTATCTACTAGGTAGGTTTCTTTCATTTCTTGAATTTGCTGTCGCTCCATGTCGTTTTGATTGTCATTTCGCGCATCCTTCATTGGTTTCTTTCAGGGTTGAATGCTCAAAACAGCTATCTCTGACCTCCGACTTCGGGGGTTGCCGGAATGAGGACAGCTCCTAGAGGGGCGATGGAATCTATTACCTCCGCCGCTGAATCCTTGCATTTGACAGTTCGCGTAAGGTTGGCTGCCTTTGCGGCGTTGCCAGATTGACTAGTAAACAACAACAAAAGTGTCTATCGTGTGTAACGACGAATATAAACAGTGTACATACGGGGGCTGTAAACAAAGTAGTGGCAACAATGATAGAACACAATATTTATTGAACCCACAAGTACAATTGCATTACATTCCTTCAGTGTAGTCACCCGCAAAGTCCCTGACCTTTTTGCCAAATGCAGGGCAGCCGTTGGCAAGGCGATCTCTGTTGATGACTGCGAAGGAGCGCCCTAAGGCGCGGACTACAGATGTCACGTCAGGAAATCGGCGGCCTCGGAGCGGAATCCGGAACTTCAGAAACAGGTCGAAGTCACAAGGACTCATGTCTGGTGAGTACGGAGGATGTTCCAAAACCTCCCAATGTCACCGTTGCAATAAGAGCTGGGCATTGTTTGCGACATAACAACGTGCATCAGCTTCACCCGACTGGACGTGGACGTGGTGAACCTGGGTGACGCCATTTATTCGGCTGACGCTTCAATTCCGGCTCATATGCTCCTGCCCACTTCTCATCAATGGCAACAATACGCTGCAGAAATGCCTCTCCTGTCCAGGTGGATACCGGTGCCATTTCTCTACCTCAGTGAGTCGATGTGGAACATAACGGGACGCAATTTTCCTCAGGTGAAGACATTTCGTCAGGATATGCCACACAGTTTGATGACTGACATAACTCCCGGACAGTCCATCGATGGCCCATGGCAACGAGACCACTCACGATGTCAATCTGATCTTGCGGAATGGACGGCCGACCTGTACGGTGCAAATCCGCAGACTCAGTCCAACCTGCACGAAACGCCTTGACCCATCGTGCAACCGGCCAGTATGGCAATGCATTCCCGTCACAGGCTTCACGTAATCCTCGATAGATAACATGCCGATGCATTTTTTCCACGGGCAACCTCTACTTTAATCCACGAACACTGCTCGCCTTTGGTAAACATGCTTTAGAGCGGTGCACTTGACACTGTTCACTTCAACAACACACTCTCAACTGGCAGCCCGACCACACACCGACACTAGTCACCTGATCGCTCCCATATCCTATTGCCTCATACCCGCTCTCCTGTGAAAGTGGGAACCATGTTGCACTACTTTCTTTACAGCCCTCGTAGTAAATGAATGCCGATGAATAATGAACTTAATTCATGTTAATGAAAATAACAGTGATACTGTAACACATATAGCATACATTAGGTATTTACGACAATATAGAACAGCTTAATGCAAAATAGCTTCTTACAGTGAGAGAAAGGTATAGCAAAGTGATTTTCACCTGTTTAGAATGTTAATGGCTCAATCCCATCAAAGTCTCCGTCGTCATCATTCTCTGAAGCATCAGCGACATTGTCATCAACATCGTCATCGCCCCAAGACATATCATTAGTGGTTCACATTCACTGATGATTCCGTCTAATTCCTGTGCTTTTCGTATTGTTTTGTGAACATGATTCACTTTCTTCCTCCATGTAGCCACAGCGCCACACCTTCCCGCAAAAGTCTACCCACCTGTATAATTGTGAAAGTCTTGTTATGTTCCCTCACGTACTATCAGCAAATATAAATAGCACCTAACAATATGTAGCTTGCACAGAACAGCTCAACGCTCGTGTTAGGAGTTCACAAACTGAGCACGTGGTTGGAAATAGCCAGATATTACAACGGTGTGACATCTAGATGCGTTTCCGTTGTCTGGCCGAATGACCGACCGGAATGCTCCTTTGTGATTGGTTCAGAAAGTAAAGCTTTTCATCTGTTTTCTGTGGATGTACCAACTTAACTCCTAACTGTGAAGCGCAAGAATTCAGCGGCGGGGGTGTATGTAGGCCCGGTCTGCTTGTTCAACTGTCGGGGTGCTTCAGTCTGGAAACTGTATCATTTCTGTGAGCAGGTTCTGGGGCGCTAACGTGGTTCTTATCCCGGGAGCAGTTTTGGGTATTCGGAATGGCGTGGATTTGTGGGTGTCCTGTCTCAGGATTTCTACTGGCCACAAATCTTTTCAGGGTGTGGTACGACACAAGTGCTTTATTCAGTTAGTTCAGCCTTTTTCCACCGTCGAACACACACACATTCCTCCTAATTTTCTCCTGTGAAACTATACTTAACGCGACCGCGACTATTGTTTCTTATTAATTTTGATGCAGTGATCCGTCCATACTCTGGGCTGTAATACAATTACCATCTCCTTCACAGCTAAAGGTAGCCTGTTGGACTCCACCACGGACCCTAAATATCACATCTTTGGTCTGTCAATGTTCTACGCCAAGTGCCCCAGTGTCGCATGACCAGTGGTAGCATTGTTTTCTCTTCGGTTATGTTCCCCCTGGGACAGTGACCTCTCATCCCCTTCGGTTCAATGCCCTATCCTCTTAACGTTACAGTGCTACCAGATTGTGACAACTCGGCTACTTAGACGTGTTTGAAATCTTTCTTCCCTTCCCATTTTCAATGTACATTTATATTTGTTCCCTCTTGGTATAATGTATATTATTAGCTAAGATTTATATTTCTCTACTGAATAACTGTTCAGCCCCGTGACAACACATGTACTGACTCAGTTCTCACCATTTTAGCTCCTCCGGTGCCAGTGCTGCGGACCCCGATCATCCGTGGTGTTTCTGACGTTACTTGAATTAGTCGAGCTATTTGGATTGGGTTGGACTCGGCGTGCCCATGGGGTACGTTTGGGCAGTGAAGGCCTGCGAGGGGTTTTGAGGTGCCTTAATGCCCTCCGGCACTAACCTGGAGAGCATGTGATTTCCCCCTAGCGGCTGACGCACCTAAGTCACGTGAACACTTTCGTCCTTGCGAGAGCTAGATAGACACCGGTCTAATGGAAAACCCCACGGATATCCCTGAGGTGCACGATACACCTGTGTAGTCAGATCAATGCTGCACGGTTTATGCCATTCCTGTGTCCTGGTTCTGGCAGCCCGATGTATCCTCTCACCTCATCCCTCCTTCCCAGAGGCGCTCTCTCATGGAGCATAGGTACAATAACTTCAGGTTAGGTTCCGAGTCCCCTCCGAACGTATTCTATCCTTATGGGACGTGTTACCCGCAATAGATCTACCTAAATCATTTATATGCAGAAGATATTGGTCATTTATTGGAGATACGATGGGCGTCCTTAGAAAAGAAATTATTTTGGTAATTTTTTTATTTATTAGCATAATTTTCTTTTAGCTCGATACATTTTATCCAGCGTTTCTCCAACTATTTTAAGCCTTCCAAAAAAGAAGAATTTTGGAAACTCATCGAAATAGGCATCTGTTTGGGAGATGACCTCTTCGTTAGACGTGAATCTTTTTCCGCCGAGCCACTTTTTCAAGCTTAGATTTTTAAAAAAATCACTGGGGACCAAATCTAAAGCATACGGTGGATGCTGTAGTAATTAGAACCTTAATTCTACAGGTGTGCCCCTCGCATTGCCTTGATAGAAGAGAATTCCTTCTTTGCCAGAAGAGGGCGGCCATTCTTGATTTGTTCCTTCAACTGGTGCAATAACGGTGCATAATACTCTCGAGTTATAGTTTTTTCATTCTGCAAGTAATAAATGTAGATGATTCCGCATGCATTCCAAAAAACAGAGGTCATCACCTTGCCCACAGATTTCACCACCTTTGCCTTCTTCGGAGCCGGTTTGCCTCTAAAAACTGACTGTTTCGACAGTACTTTTGTCTCTGGAGTATAGTAAAGTGGCCATTTTTCATCCACAGTTATGTATCGACGCAGAAACTCGTCAGGATTTCGACGGAGAAGTGCCAAACCAGCTTGCGAATAGATCACACCATTGCGTTTACGCTACATTGAGAGCAAACGCAGCACAAATCTTGCCGAGACTTTTGTCAAATCTACTTGTTTGTACAAAATTGAGAACACTAGCTGGTGATATGCCTGTGGCCTCTACTATTTTGGTTCGGCGATCACTCAAAACCATATTCTGGATTTTGTTAATAATTTCGGAGGAAGTCACTTCTACTGGAAGTCCGGAACGATGTTCATATTTGTGCACGTGTGGTCGCGTTTAAATACATTTATACAATTGTAAATTATTAAAAACGCAGAAGCAGATGTGCCATGAACTTCATCCAACTCGACTTTTATCTCTTTGGCTGTTAACTCTTAGGTGTTTAAACAAAACACGAAATTCGTTTTTTACTTTCTCTACACGTATTATGTACATAGTGTATAGAGAAGATATTGCACTCCATCCAAAAATTTGATACCGAGATTTCACAGAAAATATATGTTTTAGGGTCCCCTGTATCAAAAAAATTTCAGAAAAAGGTCCGCGCGCACGTGTGTGTCCGTGTGTCTGTGAACACGATAACTCAAAAACGAAAATTCGGTAAAATACCAAACTTGGTATTTAAGTTTAGTATCTTCCAAGGATGCGACACGAAGACTTTCAAGAAAATCCCCCCACCTCCAACTACCCTTTTAATAGAACGTTTTCGTAAGTTTTGAATTTCTAAAATATGGCTCCAACTATTTTGATTAAAATATCGTATGTTAAAGATATTAACCTGACAAATGAAATGTAAATCTTGAATTTTCTGGGAATCGCCACTGAAGACTACTTTATTCTCGATGAATTTTTTGGAAGTTTGCATAACGGCTAAACCGTAACAGATAAACAAAAACTTACCATACAACAAATGCAGAGCACATTAAAACACACAGTTTATGTTATATACATTTTTTTCGTGGAGTTGATCGTTTTTAAGATATTCCCTGTTTTGGTTTCAGCTTTAAAAACAACATACTTCTCATACGGGAATTTGTCAACTCCTGTCCATACAAACAAAGGAACTTCAGTAACCAGTTTTTGACTACCACTTTAACCTATGGTACTCCCTTGTTTCGCTCCTACTTACAAGGAAGCAAGTAATAAGACTATTTCTGCTGCTAATGTTTCCTCCATTAGAGTTAAATAAATGGAAGCACCAGTTTTTTTTTTTTTGTTTTTTTTTTTTTTTTAGGATTTATTGAACGCCCTCGTATACAGAAAATAAGATGTTCTGCGTTGAACATTTCTACACTGTAATGGAGTGGAGAAAGTAATGATATTATCTACAAGTGAAGTAAACCAGTGTTTCATTGAAACTAAACGTTTCGTATTCTGAAGGGAGAAAAATACGATAATCGGATTAAGTTCCTTTAATGAGCGGATTCTGTGCCACAAGAAATCATTAAGGACTGCTTCCAGAACGGAACGAAACGACAAACACCCCCTCATCCTCTTTTAGGATTTGTTTCTGAGAAAAGCATTCAGAGAACTAAGCACTGCCAAAGAGCGACCTCTTTCTTTAAGAAAATGAACGCCCTCGTTATGAAAACCAAGCGAAGAAGCATATCCTATCATCAGAACGTTACAAAATACTCCTACACAAACAGGCGATAGAAACGTCTACAATTCGTGTAGGAAGCTAACCCACATAAAAACCCTAAAGCACAAAAGGAATTAAAACAAAGAAAATAAGTCTTTGCTGTATTGCATTCATCCAATTTCGTTCTGAGGGTAAATGAAATGATATAGAAAACACGGTACAAATATAATGATGCGTTCCATTCTTATAACTTTCTCTACATCTCTTCAACAAATTATTGTTAAAAATCTTATGCTTTTATTTACTTCATGCTAATCAAGAAAAAAAGAAGAAATAGTCTTATTACTTGCTTCCTTGTAAGTAGAAGCGAAATAAGGGAGTAGCATATGTTAAAGTGACAGTCAAATGCTGGTTGCTATGTGACTGAAGTTCCATTGTTTGTATGGACAATGTTAATGTATGAGAAATGTTAAAGTTTTTCAAAACAAGGAATATCCTAAAAACGATCAACTCCACGAAAAAATGTATACAACATAAATTGTGTGTTTTAATGTGCTCTACATTTGTTGTATACTAAGTTTTTGTTTATCTCTTACGGTTTAGAAGTTATGCAACATTCCGTAAAATTCATCCAGAATAAAGTAGTCTTCAGAGGTTATTCCTAGAAAATTCAATATATATATTATTTGTGAGGTAAATATCTTTAAAATACGATATTTTAGTTAAGATCGTTAGAGCCATTTTTGGGAAAATCAAAATTTTCGAAAAAAGTTCCATGTAAAAGTTAGTTGGCGGTGGGAGGATTTTCTTGAAAATCTTCTTGTCGCATGCTTGCAAGATACCAAACTTAAGTACCAAGTTTGGTATTTGAAGGTCTTTTCGTTTTTGAGCTTTGGACTGTTACAATGTATAGTTAAAAATCTTGTTGCAACATGTGATTCCCTTTCATAGTTTTCAACGTTGACTGTGGTCCCTGCTACTGTTGCTAATAATTACTTTCCCCATACGCACTATGTACATAGTGTATAGAGAAAGTATTGCACTCCACCAAAAAATTCGATACCGAGATTTCACCGGAAATATATGTTTTAGGGTCCCCAATATAAAAAAAAATCATTTTCACAAGAAGGTCCGTGTGTGTGTGTGTGTGTGTGTGTGTGTGTGTGTGTGTCCGTGTGTCTTTGAACACGATAAAAAAAAGCGGTAAAATACCAAACTTGGTATTTAAGTTTAGTATCTTCCAGGGATGCGATACGAAGATTTTGAGAAAAATCTCCCCACCCCTAACTACCCTTTACATGGAACTTTTTTCGAAAATGTTTATTTTCTCAAACATGGCTGTAACGATTTTGATTAAAATTTCGTATATTAAACATATTTACCTGACAAATAAAATGTATATCTTGAATTTTCTGGGAATAGCCTCTGAAGAGTAGTTTATTCTGGATGAATTTTACTAAATGTTGAATAACTGCTAAACCGTAAGAGATGGACAAAAACTTACTACACAAAAAATGTACAGCACATTAAAATACACAATTTATGTTATATACATTTTTTCGTGGAGTTCGTCGTTTTTGTGACATTCCTTATTTTTGGTTTCTGCTATGAAAAACGTATACTTTTCTCATACAGGAACTTGTCAACTCCTATCCATATAGACAAAGGAACTTCATTGACATAGCAACCAGCTTTTGACTATCACTTTGACCTACGGTTGTCCCTTATTTCGCTTCTACTTACAAAGAAGCGAGTAATAAGACTATTTCTGCTATTTTTTTCTGATTAGCATAAAGTAAATAGAATTATAAGCTTTTTAAGAATTATTTGTTGCAGGGATATGGAGAAAGTCATGTGAATGCTACACATCAGATTTTTTTACTTTGAATGCTCAAACTGATAAATACAAACAAATAAAAATTTAACACGAATGCGGTGCTATATTTCGCTCCATAAAAGTTGATTTATCTCCAACAGATGTGAAAATAGCCATAATTGTGGCATTTTCAAAGTTATAAGTCACTTTGAGATGTCAAATTATTGCGTTTCAGAGGTTCAAACAACAGCTGTGGGCAGTGGTCATTAGCGTGCTCGGCTGTCAATCTGGGCTCCGTGTAGGCCATTAAACATGCCGGTCTGGTAGCTCACTTGGCACTGGCCTTCAGACCCCACGGTCTGGGATCAAATCCCTGCCCCATAGCCAGGGCTTTTAAATGTGTTTAAGGCTCTAATTCTATGACATTTTACTAAAAATTGCGAAAAATTAAAAAAATATTTTGTTTTATAGTAGTAACATGATACGAGGGGGTTCCGAAAATCCAAGAAATTACTCTCGTAGCATCGAAAGAAATCTGATGTGTTCCATTCACATGACTATATCTCTGCAACAAATTATTGTTAAAAGGCTTATGCTTCTATTTACTTCATCTAATCGAGAAAAAATTAGCAGAAATAGTCTTATTACTTGCGTCCTTGTAAGTAGAAGTGAAATAAGGGAGTACCATAGGTTAAAGTCATAGTCAAAAGCTGGTTGCTAAGAGACTGAAGTTCCCTTGTTTGTATGGAGAGAAGTTGATAAATTCCTGTATGAGTTTTTCAAAGCTGAAACTAAAAACAAGGAATATCCCAAAAACAATCAACTCCACGAAAAAATGTATATAACATAAATTGTGTGTTTTAATGTGTTCTAGATTTCTTGTGTGCTAAATGTTTGTCTATCGCTTACGACTTACCAGTTATGCACAATTCCGCAAAATTCATACAGAATAAGGTAGTCTTCAGAGGATATTCCCAGGAAATTCAAATATACATTTTAATTGTTAGGTAAATATCTTTAATTTACGATAGTTTAATCAAAATCATTATAGCCATTTTTGAGAAAATCAAAATTTTCAAAATGTTTCCATTTAAAGTGTGGTTGGGGTTGAGGGGATTTTCTTGAAAATCTTCGTGTCCCATCCTTGGAAGATACCAAACTTAAATACCAAGTTTGTTATTCAACGGTCTCTTCGTTTTTGAGCCATGCTGTCCACAGAGACACACACGCACACACAGGGACCTTTTTCCAAAAAAAAAAAAAATTTTGATTCAGGGGTACCCAAAATGTGTAGTTCTGGTGAAATCTCGGTATCGAATTTTTGGGTGGAATGCAATGCCTTCTCTATACACTATGTACATAGTCGTGTAGAGAAAGTAAAAATTTGTATTTAGTAACTGCCGTCGCTTACTAGATGGCAGTTAAAATTTCAGCTACATCCATCACATGGTTTCGTTGCCATAGGCGATTGAATCTATACTTTTGTGCTTATTTAGAAGGTTGGAAAAACGAATTTCGGGCGTTGATTAAAGAACAAGCCGAGTTGGATGGAGTTCACGGCACATCATTCACAAATGATAAACATTGTTGCGGGCGTCCAGTAGAAGTTACTTCCTCCAAAATGATTAACAAAATCCAGAATATGTTTTTGAATGATCCACGAATCAAAGTTCGTGAAACAGTAGGGGCCATAGGCACACACAAGAGAGTGTTCTCAAAAGTTAGCTCTGACAAAGGCCTTGGCAAGATGGGTGACGCATTTGCCCTCAGTGGAAAATAAACGCAATCGTGTGAGCAATTCGGAAGATGGTTTGGCACCTTTCCGTTGCAATTCCGACAGTTTCTGCGTCGATACATAACTGTGAATAAAACATAGATACACTACTACACTCCAAAGATAGAGTACAGTGGAAAGTGGGTTTTTAAAGGTGAACCGGTTCCAAACAATTCAAAGAGGGTGGGTGAAATATGCATACAAGGTAATGGTCTGGGTTTTTTTTTTGGGGGGGTGCACGCGGAACCATCTACATTGATTATTTGCAAAAAATAAGAACGATGCCTGAATGGAGACTATTATTGTACCGGTTGACCTGAGAAATCAAGAAAAAAAAAAAAAAAAAAAAACCGCTTTCATCTGACAAAGAAAAAGATTCTTTTCCATCAAGACAATCCAAGGGTGTACAGCCGCACAGTTTCGCTAGCGAAAATTTTATAATTACGGTTTGAATTACTACAATAACCAGAGTATTCACCAGATTTGGTCCCAGTGAAGTTTTTATTTGCTAACTAGAAAAGTGGTTCGGCCGAAAACAACGAAGAGTCAGCCCCCAACCAGATGCCTATTTTGAGAACCTTAGGAAGGCTTAAAACAGTTGAAGAAACGCTGGGAAAAGTGTATCGAGCTAAAAGGAGATATGATCAAAAAATAAAAAAATTAAAAAAAAAATACCAAAAAATATTTTTTTTCTATATTTTACTACGGACGTATTGAACGCCCCTGGTATGAATTTTAAACTTTAAGAAAATATATTGTTTTTCCAAATTGGCACAATTTAACAAACAGTTATCTTAAGCTACAAATGGGTAGACACATGCTTATTTTCTCGCGCATATTTTACTTTCTCTACACTTGCTATGTACATAGTGTTTAGAGAGGGTATTATATTGCACCCAAAAATTCGATACCGAAATTTCACCGGCAATACATGTTTTGGGTCCTCCTGAAACCTAAAACAGCATTTTCAGAAAAAGGTGTGTGTGTGTGTGTGTGTGTGTGTGTGTGTGTGTGTGTGTGTCTGAGGAAAGCATAGCTCAAAAACGAAAAGACCGTTGAATACCAAACTTGGTATTTAAGTTTGGTATCTTTCAAGGAGGTCGTCTCCTTAGCGCGGTGGTAGCGCAGCTGCCTACCAAGCGGGAGACCTGGGTTCGATTCCCAGTACCAGCCTGGGGATTTTTCCCCCGCTGGGAGACCTGGCCCGGGGTGCACTCAGCCTCGTAAGGTCCCTGGGGGGCCAATTGAGGAGCTACTTGATGGAGAAGTAGCGGCTCCAGGTCGTGAGGACCGCATTAACCGGCCGGGAGGGGCTCGAGGCGCTGACCACGTCTCACCCTCCAATACTGCACCCCATCCATGACGTCTGTAGTGGACCGAGATGGGGGACGCAGCGGCCGGGCGGTAGGCCAAGGTTCCCCGTGAGCTGTCGTGCCATGGAGTTATGTTATCTTTCAAGGATGCGACACGGAGATTTTCATGAAAATCCCCACCCCCATCTACCCTTTACATGGAACTTTTTTTGAAAATTTTGATTTTATTAAAAATTACTGTAACGATTTTGATTAAAATATCATATATTAAAGATATTTACCTGACAAATAAAATGCATATCTTGAATTTTCTGGGAATAGCCTCTGAAGACTACTTTATTCTGGATGAATTTTACGGATTTTTGCATAACTGTTAAACCGTAACAGATGGACAAAAACTTGCCACACAGAAAATGCAGAGCACATTAAAACAAACAATTTATATTATATACACTTTTTTTCGTGGAGTTGATGGTTTTTAAGATATTCCTTGTTTTTAGTTTCAGCTTTGAAAAACTTATAATTTTCTCATACAGGAATTTGTGAACTCCTGTCCATACAAAGGAACTTCAGTGACATAGCAAGCAGCTTTTGACTATCACTTTAACCTATGGTACTCCCTTATTTCGCTTCTACTTACAAGGAAGCAAGTAATAAGACTATTTCTGCTAATGTTTTCTCGATTAGCATGAAGTAAAAAGAAGCAATAATTTGTTGCAGAGATGTAGAGAAAAGCGTGTGAATGGAACACATCAATGAGATGAATAGGACTTTTGATTGCAGTTCACAGATAACACTAGATGTACAGGTCAGGAAGCAATGTTTTTCTTACAGAAGGCTGTCGTTTCTTACACGTGGAGCTCGGACAGTAAATCTTGTCGAGACAGCGTTATATCGTTAGCCCAGAAGAGGCATGCGGATGGCACCAGACGATCTGTCTTCCCCCCCATGCTTCACGTTCCCACCACAAATTTTAGAGCCCGCCGCACAAAGACTGGCTAAGATTGATTACCCATGCCAATAAACTCCTCAAATAATATCTCACAGATATTCGAGTGTACGAATCAACTAAATAGGTCTTTCACAGAAAATCCCAAGAGAAGTAAGAAATTTATATGACAATTAAAGTGCCAATACAATGACCGTAATTAGGTAATTTCCGGTCTCTGACTAGAGCAATATTGTCAACACTGATGTTCATTTATTTGAAATCTTGACGATCGTATGTTTAATATCGTTATTGGTAACAAGGCGACAGCCAACCTTCACTTTTAACAACTGTCAGTTCCACAATTCTATTTTCAATTAATTCGGTTACAATGTTTATTTAAAATGTAATCCAGTTATACGGTCGTTTTTTTTTTTTTTTTTTTTTTTTTTAACCTCCGATAGGCCATAAATAAAATCAAGTTCATAGAAAACAATTATTTTATTACTAAAAGTTTTGTACACTGATGGTTACTTTTCAACATAATCACCAAAAAGATTGAGACATTTATCGTACCTGTGTACAAGCTTTGCAATACCCGCTTGAAGAAATGTTGCCGCCAATTATGCAGCCCGGAACCGCCATCAATGCAACTGTTTATTGCGAAACTTTACGACGTTTGCGGGGAGCCATTCAAAACAAACGAAGAGGAATGCTGACTTCAGGAATTGTGTTGATCCATGACAACGCTCGTCCACACACTGCTGGCACAACCCATCGGCTCCTTGAACAATTTCAATGGGACGTTTTAGATCATCCGCCGAACAGTCCTGACCTGGCACCAGCGACTTTCACCTTTTCCCTGAACTGAAGACGTGGCTAGGAGGGCAGCACTTTCAAACCAACGAAGATCTTCAAAACTCATTTGAAATCATTGGCGGCAACATTTTTGAAGCAGGTTTTGCAAATCTTGCACACAGGTACGGTAAATGTCTCAATATTTTCGGTGATTATGTTGAAAAGTAAGAATAAGTGTACAAAACTTTTAGTAGTAAAGTAAATGTTTTCTATGAACTTGTCTTTTATTTATAGTCTATCGGAGGTTGGAAAATAAAACGGTACTCGTAATCAGTTAAAAAAAATATGATGTGTTCCTTTCACCTAACTTTCTCTACTTCTGTGTAAAAATTATTGTTAATAAACTTATTCTTCTGTTTACTTCAAGCTAATCGAGAAAAAATTAGCAAAAATAGCAAAATTCTTCCAGAAATAAAGTAGATAGTCTTCAGAGGCTATCTCCAGAAAATTCAAGTTATGCATATTATCTGTCAGGTAAATATCTTTGATATACAATATTTTAATCAAAATCGTTAGAGCTATTTTTGAGAAAATCAAAATTTTCGAAAAAAGTTCCATGTAAAGGGTAGTTTGGTATGGGGGAATTTTCTCAAAATCTTCGTGTCGCATCCCTGGAACTTTTCGTTTTTGAGTTATCGTGTTCACGGAGACTCACGAACCTTTTTCTGAAAGCGTTTTTTTTTTTTTGGGATACAGGGGACCCTAAAACATATATTTCCGGTGAAATCTCGGTATCGAATTTTTGGGTGGAGTGCAATACCTTCTCTATACACTATGTACATAGCGCGAATAGAGAAAGTAAAAAACCAAAAACCATTCGGTAATAAGCATGGTCGAATGCGTCATCTACCAATGATAACGTGATAAAATCACCCTTCCTATACATTATTATTAGTTTATTGTCAATTATCACAAAGATGAAAACACTCTCGGTATTACTGATCATAAAACTGGTATTAATCAAGAGTTTCAGAAATAGAACACACCTAAGAGATTGTATCTATACCAATATCGTTAAGAGCAAAAATGTGTATGACAGATCGTATTTTGCGTGTCCAAATTACCCTTCGTTCGTTATAAAAATTCCAGAATTCCACGGGGTAATTTCAAGTATACGGTCAGTGGCGTAGCCATCATCGTTCTTTTCATCTCTCTTATCAGCGTAAACGGTGAAGGAATAACGCAAAATGAACGCGTTTCCCAGACTTGTACTACAGTCCGTGATGATATACAGAAACACACGGAGAAAGTTAACATCCTTTCCACTTCAATTTATATTGTCAAATACGCTGTTCTTATTTAACATTGAACACTGGACTCAGTATAATTAAATAAAAGTATGATGCGTTCCATTCACATGGCTTTCTCTATATCTCTGTAACAAATTATTGCTAAAAAAAAAAGCTTATTCTTCTATTTACTTCATGCTAATCTAGAAACAATTAGCAGAAATAGTCTCATTACTTGCTTCCTTGTAAGTAGAAGCGAAATAAGGGAGTACCATAGGCTAAAGTGATAGTCAAAATCTGGTTGCTATGTGATTCAAGTTCTTTTGTTTTTATGGACACTAGTTTACGCATTCCTGTATGAAAAAAAGTATGTTTTTCAAAGCTGAAACCAAAAACAAGGAATATCTAAAGAACGATCAAGTCAACGAATAAAATATATATAACATAAAGTGTGTGTTTTAACGTGCTCTACATTTTTTGTGTGGTAAGTATTTGTCCATCTCTTACGGTTTAGCAAAGTTCCGTAAAATTCAGTCAGAATAAAGTTGTCTTCAGAGCCTATTCCTAGAAAATTCAAGAAATACATTTTATATATCAGGAAAATATCTTAAATATACGATGTTTTAATCAAAATCGTTAGGCCATTTTTAAGAAAATAAAAAAAATTTGAAAAAAGTTCCATGTAAAGGGTGGTTGGGGATGGGGGGATTTTTTTTGAAAATCTTCGTGTCGCTTCCTTGGAAGATACGAAACTTGAATACCAAGTTAAGTATTCAACGGTCTTTTCGTTTTTGAGCTATGCTGTCCACAGACACACGGACCTTTTTGTAAAAAACTTTTTTTTTTGTATTCAGGGGGCCCTAAAACATGTATTTCCGGTGAAATTTCGGTATCGAATTTTTGAGTGGAATACAATACTTCCTCTATACACTATGTACATAGTACGTGCAGAAAAAGTAAAAAAATTAAAGCCCGAAACAAAAAACATAAGAGCACGTGGTGTTTCACTGTATTATTTATTGTTGTTGTCATCAATTTGATTGGCAGAATAAACATAGAACATGAATTGCTTATAACGGAGAACATGGTCACGAGAGCACGTAGTATAGTGAACTTTTACCTGTTTTCGTGTTTGCATGTTTTTCCCAAAAAAATTAAATAAAATATTATTAACATTAAATGTTTTAATAGGTAGTTTAATAATAAAAGATTGGTCTTACAAACCAAAATTATGTCTTACTTTTAAAACTTCAAAGGAAAGAAATTCTTACAACCCTCTGATATTTTGATTTCCTGCTTGGGCATAATGCGTAATAATAATAATAATAATAATAATAATAATAATAATAATAATAATAATAATAATAATAGGTAAAGCAGTGAAACACTATCAGCTCTTTTGCTTATGCATATATATATATGTGGAGCAATTTTTGAGAAAACCCAAATTTTCGAGAAATTTCCCTAAAAATGGAAGTTTGGGATGGGGATTTTCGTGAAATTCTTCGTGTCGTATGTTTGGAAGATGTTGATTGACATTTTGTTCACAGACACATAAGACATACACACATGAAACCTTTTCTAAAGAAGCGTTTTTTGGGGGCCCTAAAACACGTATTGCCAGTGTAATCTCGCTCTCGAAATTTGGATGGAATGCAATATCTTCTCTACCTACTATGTTGGTGCTAGCGAAACATAAACGTACACTTGTCAATACTTGCGAGCCGGGAATGTATTTCATCGACATTCTGTTCATTTGCATTACAAAATGGTTTCAATTAATTCGCAATTGAATCAGGTATCTATGCTAGTTCATCCAGGAAGTGCACCACTTTCATAAATCATGAAATATTCACATGAATATTGTTGAAATTCTTCTTTATCATGCTACATTGGTAAAAGAATCTGTAAATTAAACAGTTTTAATATTACTGCTTTCATTTAATTACTTGCAGGATAATTCCCCAATTTAAAAAAAAATACTTTACTATTAGTCTTTAATTTTACTTTCTCTACATGTGCTATGTACATAGTGAATAGCATTTCTGGGAAAAGGTCCGTGTGAGTATCTGTGTGTGTGTGTGTGTGTGTGTGTGTGTGTGTGTGTGTGTGTGTGTGTCTGTGGGCAGCATAGCTCAAAAACGAAAAGACTATTTAAGTTTGGTATCTTCCAAGGATGCAAAATTGCAGAAAATCCCCCACCCCCAACTACGCTTTAATAGAAAATTTTGATTTTCTCAAAAATGGCTCTTAACGATTTTGATTAAAATATCGTATATTGAAGAAATTCACCTGACAAATAATGTGTATATCTTGAATTTTCTGGGAATAGCTTCTGAAGACTACTTTATTCTGGAGGAATTTTGCATAACTGCTAAACCGTAAGAAATGGTCAAAAACTTGCCACACAAAAAATGTAGAGCACATTAAAGCACACAATTTATGTTATATGATTTTTGTTTCGAGGAGTTGATCGTTTTTGAGATATTCCTTGTTTTTGGTGTCAGCTTTGAAAAACTTATACTTTTCTCATACAGGAATTTGTGAATTCGTGTCCATAGAAACAAAGGAATATCAGTCACATAGCAACCAGCTTTTGACTTCACTTTAACCTACGGTACTCCCTTATTTCGCTTCTACTTACAAGGAAGTAAGTAATACGACTATTTCTGCTAATTTTTTTCTGGATTAGCTTGAAATAAATAGAAGAATTCGCTTACTAACAAACGTTTGTTACACAGAAGTAGAGAAAGTCATGTGAATGGAACACGTAAGATTTTTTCATTTGTATATCACCCCTTAACATCTATCGGGGGCCTTTGCACTTGAAACAACACGTTGTCTGTTGGTTTAAATCATCTTATTTTCCTCAAACACGCACATTCACTCTCACATACGTACTTCCAGACTCTGTGGGGGATAGGGAATAATTCTGTCTGGGAATCGAACCCGGGACCTCCGGGTGAGAAGTCAGTTCGCTGACCACACGACCACGGAGGCAGTCTTTTCCCATTATTGTTTTACTTCTCAGGAGTCTATTATTTAGGGGAGAAACGGCGGACTATCCCAACGCCACTTGTCGGTAGTTTTGAGCACTATCGAATTATTTGATAGTCGCCTACTCGATTAAACCCAACTATATCTGTTATCACTCGGTTTTAAAATGATACTTTACTATTGGAAGGCAGCGCCGTGGCCGAGTGGTTAGACCGCTCGCCTTCCACCTAGGTGGTCCGGGTTCGATTCCAAGCACTCGTATATGGAATTTGTAGTGAACGAAACGGCGCCTGGGCAAGTTTTCTCGGGTGCTCATGCCATCCACTCGTTCCACGTTCTCCATTCTGTGGTTACGTGTCATAGGCATCAGTTTTTAAGTCTTAAATACGGGGAGGGTATGTCGACTACGAAACGAAAATTTATTATTGCAATACAATAGAATTTACTCATCTTAAGGAGACAAACCTATGAGCGTTTCAGATTCAATGTTTCTTAAGCATGCGACATTAGGATTCTCAAAATCCCTCCACACCCAACTACTCACAAGGCACATGTTTACTTTCTCTAGATGTGCTATGTACATAATGTATAGAGAAAGTATTGCACTCCACCAAAAAATTCCATACCAAGATTTCAACGGAAATATATGTTTTAGGGTCCCCTGTATCCAAAAAAAAGTATTTTCAGACAAAGGTCCGTGTGTGTGTCAGTGTGTCCGTGTGTCTGTGAACACGATAACTCAAAAACGAAAACTCTGTAAAATACCAAACTTGGTATTTAAGTTTAGTATGTTTCAGGGATGCGACACGAAGATTTTGAGAAAAATCCCCCCACCCCAAACTACCCTTTACATGGAACTTTTTTCGAAAATTTTTAATTTCTTAAAAATGGCTCTGACGATTTTATTTAAAATATCGTATATTAAAGATATTTACCTGACAAATAAAATGTAGGTATATCTTGAATTTTCTGGGAATAGCTCTGAAGACTACATCATTCTGGATAAATTTTACGGAATTTTAAATAAATGCTAAACCATAAGAGAAGGACAAAAGCTTACTACACAAAAACTGTAGCGCACGTTAAAACACACAATTTATGTTAAATACATTTTTTTCGTGGAGATCGTCGTTTTTGTGACATTCCTTATTTTTGGTTTCTGCTATGAAAAACTTATACTTTTTACTTTCTCCATACGCACTATGTACATAATGTATAGAGAAAGTATTGCACTCCACCAAAAATTCGATACCGAGATTTCACCGGAAATATATGTTTTAGGGTCTCCAATATCCAAAAAAAGCATTTTCACAAGAATGTGTGTGTGTGTGTGTGTGTGTGTGTGTGTGTGTGTGTGTGTCCGTGTGTCTGTGAACACGATAACTCAAAAACGAAAAGTCGGTAAAATACCAAACTTGGTATTTATGTTTAGTATCTTCAGGGATGCGACACGAAGATTTTGAGAAATATCCCCCACCCCCAACTACCCTTTACATGGAACGTTTTTCGAAAATTTTGATTTTCTCAAAAATGGCTGTAACGATTTTGATTAAAATACCATATGTGTAATACTTTTTATGAGAAACGAAATGGCTAAGTTAAACATTTTTGGAATAACCACTGAACACTCTTTATCTAGCATAAATTTCACATAACTCACAGCCGTACGACTTAGATAAAACTTGGTACGCAAAAAACACAGATCTCATAGAAATACAAATTTATAACACATACGTTTTTATGTTTCCGATGTATTCTCGTTATTGGTTGCAGTTTTAAATTACTTAAACTTTTCTCAAGCGTGAAGTATTTTTACTTACTCTAGACGTACTATGTACATAATGTATAGAGAAAGTATTGTAAAGCACCCAAAAATTCGATACCGAATTTCACCGGAAATAAATGTTTTGGGTCCCCCTGAATCCAAAAAAAAGCGTTTTTGGAAAAAGGTCCGTATGTGTATGTAGACAGCATAGGACAAAAACGTAAAGACCGTTGAATACCAAACTTGGTATTCAAGTTTGGTATCTTTCAAGGATACGACACGAAGATTTTCGAGAAAAAAACTCCAACCCCAACTACACTTTTCATGAAACTTTTTTTCGAAAATTTTGATTTTCTTAAAAATAGCTCTAACGATTTTGATTAAAATCTCGTATATTAAAGATATTTACCTGACAAATAAAATGTATATCTTGAATTTTCTGGGAATATCCTCTGAAGACTACTTTATTCTGGAAGAATTGTGCATAGCCGCTAAACCGTAAGAGATGGACAAAAACTTAACCCACAAAAAATGTAGAGCATATTAAAATACACAATTTATGTTATATGCATTTTTTTCGTGGAGTTGATCGTTTTTTACATATTCCTAGTTTTTGTTTTCAGCTATGAAAAACATACTTTTCTCATACAGGAATTTGTCAACTCGTGTCCATAGAAACAAAGGAACTTCATTGACATAGCAACCAGCTTTTGACCTCACTTTAACCTATATTACTCCCATTTCGCTTCTTCTTACAAAGAAGCAAGTAGTAAGATTATTTATGCTAATTGTTTTCTCTATTAGCTTGAAGTAAATATAAGAATAAGTTTACTAACAATAATTTGTTACACAGAAGTAGAGAAAGTCATGTGAATGGAACACATCAGTTTTTTTATACATTACGATTGGATGCTTTGAATCGTGAGTAGGCGTTGCTTTTTCGTCTTCTTAGAAAAGCTGCTTGTTTTGTATAAAGGGACTTAGATGCTATCAATAAACCAGAACTCCCTCATCGCTTCACAAATAGAAGACCTTATTAATATTCTGAATAACACCCACTCGTGCACTGATTCTAACAACGTTTCAGTCAGTAATGGAAAATTCATTCAACAGTCTCTCGTGCAAGATCTTCAAAACAACGTCAATGCTCATTTGAAATCATTGGCGGCAACATTTTTTTGAAGCGGGTATTGCACAGGTACGATAAATGTGTCAATCTTTTCGGTGATTATGTTGAAAAGTAACCATAAGTGTACAAAACTTTTAGTAATAAAATAATTGTTTTCTATGAGCTTGTCTTTTATTTATAGCCTATCGTAAGTTGAAAAAAAAAAGGCCCTCGTATTTTCCAGTACACTTTTCTTAAGTGATTTACTTATTTATTTTAGTTATTTTGTTTAAGCCTCAACATGCAAAGAGAATATTGTGAATAGCACCCATTCGTGCAGCAACGTTTCACTCAGTAATGGAAAATTCATTTATAAAATCTTATACGTGCACTTTTTTTACTGTGATCTCGCAGGCAAAGACACGAATGGGATGGCGGGGGAGATAGTCCGCCCCTGTTGACTTTAGATCAACCACAGTGGCTGGCATCATCCACTCAAGAAGACGAGCTAAATCACCGTCTCCACTTGCAAGACACAATTCTGTGCATGCATCAACTGTCTGCAATTGCTCAAAAAGCAAACTTAACTTTCAACCTAAACCCATGCAGATGGTATAGCAAACGCAAGGCTACAGTTCAAGCCAACGAAAATCTATATTCGATAATTCAAAGTGAGCAAACCAATTTAAACACTTCCATAGTAGGCTCCATCAGAGCTAGGGTAGCAGCATACGCTTTTTAAAAACTTCCGTTGCGGCCTATATGCTGCTGGTGCGAGTGCGTAAGCTAGTGTTCGTGACCTTGAGGAGAGTTGCGTGCAAAATGGTCACATAGGCCGCAAGGGAAGTTTTTAAAAAAGCTTATACTTCTCTGATGGAGTCTGCTATAGAAGTGTTTAAATTGGTTTGCTCACTTTGAATTATCGAATATAGATTTTCGTTGGCTTGAATTGTAGCCTTGCGTTTGCTATAGCACAAATCCCACATGGGGTCGGCCCGGGGCAGATACAAAGAGAATACAATTTCATTGACTTCACATAGAGAGTTGTGCTTAAAAGATTTGAACTATAGCGTTAGTATGTTAGTATAGTATAGTATGTGTGGAATAAAGTAGATACTTTTTTTTACTTTCTCTGCATGTACTACGTTCATGGTGTATAGTGCATCCCACCAAAAAATTCGATACCAAGATTTCAATAGAAATACAGGCTTGGGGGGTCCCCTCTTATTAAAAAAAATATATATTTTAGAAGAAAGTCCGTGTAGCTGTGAACAAAATAACCCAGTATCTGCCAAACATAACACACAAAGATTTTCAAGAAAATCCCCTCACCCCAACTATCTCAAACGGAGTCATCTTCGCGAAATTTAATTGTTTTTATTTCGACCGGCTCTTCGACCGGCTTTTCGACCGGCTTTATTGTTTCATTTATATGTGCCCCCTTTAACATTTAAGGTCATATCGGGGGCTTTGCATTTGAAACAACTCGTTGTCCGTAGGATTTTTGCGTTTGGTTTAAATCATTTTATTTTCCTCAAACACACATACATTTACTCTCACATATATGCTTCCAGACACTGTGGGGGATAGGGAATATTTCTGACTAAAGAAAAATTCCCCGCCTCAGCCCGGAATCGTACCCCGGACCTCCGGGTGAGAAGTCACCTTACTGACCACGGATTTGATTACCGATTTAGCCTAGTATACCCCTTATTTCCTTTTCGCTTAGAAGGAAGCAAATAATGGGACAGGTTTTAGTCATGTTTATCTCAATTAGTCGCCCTCCGTGGTGTAATGCTTACCATGCTGACTTCTTATACCCAAGGTCGGCGATGGATTTTTTTGGGGTGTAAAAATCCTTAGCATGCTTCCTTCGGAAGGTAGATAAAGCAGTTGGTCCCGTGTCGTAGATTTACGGCACGTAAAAGAACCTCAAGCCTGATAAGAGAGGCCTCTGAGCAAAATTCGGCGACCTTTCACGCCCAGTTAAAGACCGTCCATAAATAACACGCCATTTACATTTTTACTTTCTCTATACGTACTATGTGCATAGTGTATAGAGAAGGTATTGCACTCCACCCAAAAATTCGATACCGAAATTTCACATGAAATATATGTTTTAGGTCCCCTTTATCTAAAAAAAGCATTTTCGGAAAAACGTCCTTGTGTGTGTGTGTGTGTGTGTGTGTGTGTGTGTGTGTGTGTCCGTATGTCTATGAACACGATAACTCAAAAACGAAAAGTCGCTAAACACCAAACTTGGTATTTAAGTTTAGTATCTTCCAGGGATGCGACACGAAGATTTTCAGAAAAATATCCCCACCCCAAACTACCCTTTATATGGAACTTTTTCGACAATTTTGATTTTCTGAAAAATGGCTCTAACGATTTTGATTAAAATTTCGTGTATTAAAGATATTTATCTAACAAATAAAATGTATATTTTGAATTTTCTGGGAATAGTCTCTGAACAGTACTTTATTCTGGATGAATTTTACAGAATTTTGAATAAGAGCTAAACCGTAAGAGATGGACAAAATCTATCTACAGGAAAAATGTAGAGCACGTTAAAACACATAATTTATGTCATATACATTTTTTTCGTGGAGTTGATCGTTTTTGAGATATTCCTTGTTTTTGTCTTCAGTTCCAGAAACTTAACTTTTCTCATACAGGAATTTGTCAACTTCGGCCCACACAAACAAAGGAGATTCAGTCACGTAGCAACATGTTTTTACTATGACTTTAACCGATGGCACTCCCTTATTTCGCTTTTACTTACAAGGAAGCAAATAGTGTAATTATTTCTGCTAATATTTTCTCGATTACCATGGAGTAAATAGAAGCATAAGCTTACTAACAATAATTTGTTGCAGAGATGTAGAGAAAGTCATGTGACTGTAACGCATCAGATTTTTTTATCTCAATTATCATGATGTAGATAAAAGAATAATATTTTGTAAGAATAGTTTGTAGATTAGGTAGAGAAAGTCATGTGAATGGAAGACACCAGATTGTTTCTGTAATCCACACATTTTGTGTTTAAATGTACGCATCGGAAGGTAAATGTTATGGTGTAAAGTTGGTAGTTGTTGGCGAACACGTTCGGAACGCAGTAAACCACAAGTTGGGACAGCACAATAAGACTTGGCTGTTCTCTATGGATGACCGCACAACTTGAGCAACACCATCTATTAGTAAACTAAGCTAACTTGCACGGAGAGGCGCGCACAAAGAGAATATCCTGTTGCTCATTATATGCGTGGCCACTTCGGAACCCATTGAGAATATTACGGAACACAACTTTCAACTGTCACTCCAACCTCTGAGGTTAACAATTTCACATTGCCACAGACTAAAGCTGTCATGATTAGAAACGGTATTGATTAGATACGGACTGGGCTCGAAGCTAGGAGGGGAGGGACGGATGAGGCGACCGTAAACAGCAACATAATCCCATACTAGCAACCTAAATAACAGAATGAAAATATTCTTAAATTATATAACATTCTATACAAATACCTGTTCGTCTCCTTAGCGCAGCTGCTTACCAAGCGGGAGACCTGAGTTCGATCCCCAGTAGCGGCGAGGGGGGTTTTCCGGGGTGCACTCAGCCTCGTAAGGTCCCTGGGGGGCCAATTGAGGAGCTACTTGATGGAGAAGTAGCGGCTCCAGGTCATGAGGACCGCATTAATCGGCCGGGAGGGACTCGAGGCGCTGACCACGTCTCACCCTCCAATACTGCACCCCCTCTTGCACCGAGATGGGGGACGCAGCGGCCGGGCGGTAGGCCAAGGTTCCCCGTGAGCTGTCGTGCCAAGGAGTTATACAAATACCTAAGAGGTAAACTGACACCAATTTGTACCATTAAACAGAGCTGCGTGTACCTGATAAATGTGACCCTACTGTAAGCAAGTTCAGTGATCTGTTGCTGCTGTTGCCAACAGCACAGAGCAAAATGAAGGATTACCAGAGAATATCATTACGGAAAGTAGTACCGTGCAAATGGAAACAATTGAACAACACACAAAATTTCAGTCTCCAGAAATAGGTGAAAAAGTTTGTGCTAGTAATGCAAAGGAGGATGCTAATTTAGATGCTTCTGATTCAGAAATGGAGTGTACTGCAACAATTGTAACTAAACAAAACACACACAAAGGAGGGACCACCCTCCCAGTGGACATAGATATCGAAACAGCTGAAGAAGAAGAACCTTCATGTGAGAAGACAAAACACAGTAGCACTGATGGAGAGAGCACGAATGCAAACAAACCGCCGCGGAAGAAGAAGAAGAAAGGCAAGGCCGCAACAAAGCAAGAATAAGGCATACACTGCACATAAAGACCAACTTGAACAGAAACACACGACACGCAGGAGCAAAAGTGTTAACAATGCTGTAATTACACGTGGCCCTATGGTACAAAAGAAAGCTCCAACAAAAACTAAGACGTAGCATGAAGAAGTTGAAGCAACACTTGGCAAGGGAAACGTGCATCAGCACATAAGAGAAGGCGATGACCCCATACAGACTGGACAACTTGGAGACTCGGCGCAACAAAAGGTGCTTCCTTGTAGTGCCAGGGAAGTAAATTAGGGTTTCCACTGCTTAAAAAGAAAGGTAGAAAGGTATTAAATGTATTGCTTTGTTGTTGTTCAAAAAAGATCGAACTGGAAATTCAAAAGACAAATGAGAGATGCTGAATTATTGTGACGCAACTAATCGTGAGGAAGGAGAGAGGAGTAGCGCGGCCTTCGAGATGCAACGAGATAATTCTGGAAGTTTCTGCCCTCGCCTCCTGCGAACTCGCTCAAACTCCTGCATTTGCATATGGGCCAGTGTACTCGCAACAATCAATGAGCTAGTAAGTCGGTGTTCATGCCAAACAAAGTAATGTCTACTCAGCATGTTCTCAGAGTGATTTAGATTGTTGTGAGTGCTGCTGTTTGAGTTCGATATTTCAGTGAGTGGAGCGTAAGCTGCTTCACGACTCTCATTACATGTGAAGAGGCAAGGTAGTGAGGTGATATTGAATTCTCAAAATTTCTCTTCTTTTGTCATTACATCGACAATTAAAAGCGTTCTGGCATTACTAAGACCGTTACAGTGTATAATTATAGTCTTTGTATATTATTAGTTGTACAGTATAATGTTTATAGTATTATAGTAATAGTTTGCGATGTATAAATGTGTAACACAAAAATGTACCTAAAAAAAATAGAAAACCGGGTGGCTTTTGACAAAAAAAAAAGTAAAGTAATGCAAGTTTTCAATAACATGTCTATCAATCGCAAAAAAAAAAAAAAAAAAAAAAAAAAAAAAAAAAAAAAGAGAGAGAGTCACCTGATTTCAACAATGTTGTTTACACAGCAACGGTCGCTATTGTTTAGAATCATGGAGGAGGATCGCTACCGTCAGTTTTCTCTGGCTACTTTACATAAAGCATAAAGCTGGTAAACCGTTGGCTAGTGGTGAAAAAATCTACTGTGTTCCATTCACATGACTTTCTCTACATCTCTGCAACAAATTATTGTTAAAAAGCTTATGCTTCTATTTACTTCAAGCTACTCAGAAAACATTAGCAAAAATAGTCTTAGACTGATAGTCAAAAGCTGGTTGCTATGACACTAAAGTTCCTTTGTTTGTATGGACAGCAGTTGACAAATTCCTGTGTGAGAAAAGTATCAGATTTTCATAGCAGAAACCAAAAATGAGGAATGTCTCAAAAACGACGAACTGCAAAAAAATGTATACAACATAAATTTGTGTTTTAACGTGATCTACATTTTTCATATAGTAAGTTTTTTCCCATCTCTTACGGTTTACAAGTTATTCAAAATTCAGTAAAATTCATCCAGAATAAAGTGGTCGTCAGAGGCTATTCCCAGAAAATTCAAGATATACATTTTATTTGTCAGGTAAATATCTTTAATAAACGATATTTTAATCAAAATCGTTAGAGCCATTTCTGAGAAAGTCAACATTTTCGAAAAAAGTTCCATGTAAAGGGTAGTTTGGGATCGGGGAATTTCCTCAAAATCTTCGTGTCGCATCCCTGAAAGATACTAAACTTAAATTCCAAGTTTGAAATTTTACCGACTTTTCGTTTTTGAATTATCGTGTTCATAGACACACGGACACACACACACACACACACACACAGGACCGTTTTTTGAAAATACTTTTTTTGGAAACAGGGGACCCTAAAACACATATTTCCGGTGAAATCTCGGTATCGAATTTTTTGGTGAAGTGCAATACCTTCTCTATACACTATGTACATATTTCGTATAGAGAAAGTAAAAATCTGATGTGTTCCATTCTCATGACTTTCTCTACATCTCTGCAACAAATTATTGTTAAAAAGCTAATGCTTCTATTTACTTCATGCCAATCGAGAAAAAATTAGCAGAAATGGTCTTATTACTTGCTTCCTTGTAAGTAGAAGTGAAATAAGGGAGTAGCATAGCTAGCAACCACTGAGTTACCATGGCAACATGCCGCTATAACATTGAATTTCTCAACTGACTCACATGTTTCCCGGTAAACCACAAGGTGATCTCAAATTATTTTGAGATGACAACCCCAATGGCAACTTACAATGTTGTAAGTACTTTAAGACCCAGGATTCATAGTATAGCCAACTATCGTATTATAGTCAATGGGTATTGGTTTAATCGTTTTTGCACACAAGCCGTGTGTAGGACAGGAGTTGGATAGGTAGAGTTCAAATCCCGGTTATGGCATTGAGTTTTTCAGTCTGACTCTACCTGTCCTAGATTATTAGTAGTTATGATGACAAAACAAAAGATTTAAATGGTGTACATGGCCGAGGTTGTCCTCTAGCACGATGAAGGAGATAACCAGCAGCTAACGCCCAAGTCCTGCTGCTCGTTTTTCTTCCAGATACAGCGTCTGCCCCCAAATGTTCTCCGATATCGATGAAATCATCTAGAATGACGCAAAGACAAACCCTCTTTTAGGCACGTACTATTTCTGCTGGCTGAATTTCCGCATCGACCTGCACTTTAGCTAACGTCAAGGTTTCTCAACCTATGGTACCCGTACCACTGGCGGTGCGTGAAGCAAAAACTACGTAATGTGTGCATCAACATTTCTACTCTTTTGTAAAGTATTGCTTCTAAAATTCTATATCGAGTTTTTGGTGTAAAGAAACTTTTTGATGATCACGCAAATAAAAAATCTGATGTGTTCCATTCACATGACTTTCTCTATATTTCTGTAATAAATTATTGTTAATCAGCTTATATTTTATTTATTTCATGCTATTCGAGAAAAGTTAGCAGAAATAGTCTTATTTCTTGCTTTATTGTAAGTAGAAGCGAAATAAGGGAGTACCATAGGTTAAAGTGAAAGCCAAAAGCTGGTTGCTATGTGACTGATGTTTCTTTGTTTGTATGGACAGGAGTTGACAAATTCCTGTATGAAAAAAGTATACGTTTTTCAAAGCTGAAACCAAGAAAAAGGAATATCTCAAAAACGATCAATTCCACGAAAAAAATGTATATAACATAAAGTGTGTGTTTTAACGTGCTCTACATTTTTTGTGGGTTAAGCTTTTGTCCATCTCTTACAGTTTAGTAGTTATGAAAAATTCATCCAGAATAAAGTAATCTTCAGAGGCTATTCCCAGAAAATTCAAAATATACGTTTTATTTGTCAGGTAAACAACTTAAATATACGATACTTTAATCAAAGTCGTTAGAGCAATTTTTTAGAAAATCAAAATTTTCGAAAAAAGTTCCATGTAAAGGGTAGTTTGCGGTGAGGGGATTTTCCTCAAAATCTTCATGTCGCATCCTTGGAAGATACTAAAATTAAATACCAAGTTTGGTATTTTACCGACTTTTCGTTTTTGAGTTATCGTGTTCACGGACACACTGACACACGGACACACACACACACACACACACACACACACACACACACACACACACACACGGACCTTTTTGTAAAAATACTTTTTTTGGATACAGGGGACCCTAAAACATATTTCCGGTGAAATCTCGGTAGCGAATTTTTTGGTGGAGTGCAATATCTTCTCTATACACTATTTACATAGTAAGTGTAGAGAAAGTAAAAATCTGATGTGTTCTATTCACAAGATTTCCTCTACATCTGTGTAACAAATTATTGTTAGTAAGCTTATGTTTCTGTGTACCTCATGCGAATCGAGAAGAATGTTTTGAAATTATTCCTTATAAATAGGAGAGAAATAAGGGAAGGCACGAGGCTGAAACAATAGTTACATCTTTTAAAACCTGGCTGCCTTGTCGATTAAGTATTTAAAACTGAAACGAATAACAAGGAATATCTCAAAAATGGTCAACTCCACGAAAAAAAAAATAAAAATGTATATGACATAAATTGTCCCTTTTAACAGCTCTATTTTTGTTTCTAAGTTCTTGTCTATATTATATCGTTTACCAGTAATGCAAAATTCCGAAATTCACCCAAAATAAATATATCTTCAGATATTGTGCCCAGAAAATTCAAAATAAATACTTTATTTGTCATGTGAATATCTTTAATATTCCATATTTAAATCAAAATATAGAAAATACATATTTTCTAAATTTTTCCATGTAAAGGGTAGTTGGGGTGAAATGATTTTCTTGAAAATCTTTGTGTGTTACCTAATGTGATCTAATCACATGACTTTCTCTACATCTCTGCAACATTTTATTATTAAAAAGCTAATGCTTCTATTTACTTCATGCCAATCGAAATAAAATTAGCAGAAATAGTTTTATTATTTGCTTCCTTGTAAATAGAAGGGAAATAAGGGAGTACCATAGCTTAAAGTAATAGTCAAAAGATGGTTGCTATATGACTGAAGTTCCTTTGTTTGTAAAGACAGGAGTTGACAAATTCCTGTATGAGAAATGTACAAGTGTTTCAAAGCGGAAACTAATAACAAGGAATATCTTAAAAACAATCAACTCCACGAAAAAATGTATATAAAGTATATTGTAAGTTTTAATGTGCTCTATATTTTCTGCGTGGTAAATTTTTGTCCATCTCTTTAGGTTTAGCAGTTATGCAAAATTCCGTAAAATTGATTCAGAATAACGTAGTCTTCAGATGCTATTCCCAGAAAATTCAAGATATACATTTTATTTGTCAGGTAAATATCTTTAATATACGACATTTTAATCAAAATCCTTATAGCCATTTTTAAGAAAATGAAAATTTTGAAAAAAAGTTCGATGTAAAGGGTAGTTGGGGGTGGAGGGATTTTCTTGAAAATCTTCGTGTTGCATCCTTGTAAGTTTGGTATTTAACGGTCTTTGAGCTATGCTGTCCACAGACACACATACACACACACGCATGCACATACACGGATCTTTTTCTGAAAATGCTTTTTTTGGATTCAGGGGGACCCAAAACATGTATTTCCGGTGAAATCTCGGTATGGGATTTTTAGGTGGAATGCAATACCTTCTCTATACAATATGTACATAGTACGTGTAGAGAAAGTACAATGAAATAAACCTCTATCATTTATAGAACGTGTTTTACTTAAGTTCAAAGACCCTATATTTGCGGTAAAATCTCGGTATCACTTTTTTGGGTGAAATACAGTATTTTCTCTGGTATAAACGACACAGCAATTCTTATTAAACCATGTACAGCGGCCAAAGCAGCGATTTTGTGATGTTAAAGCTATGAGGTACTAAAACAAAGTTGGATTTCACGCAGCCAATAAATAATGGCGGGTATTTGCGACTAATAAATGAAAGTATTGGCAGATGGAAACGAACACAATGGGTACACCTGTTCTCTCGCATGATAACGACGATGTCCACTCTACTGCAAGAAAGACGAATGACCCGCCCTCTCGGATAAGATGAATGTTTACCGAAAGTTGGCAACCGTGTTTACTTTGCAGACATATCACTTTCGTGTTCCAAACTGGTAGCCATCTATTTGATCATCAGCTGCCAGTGTTTACTTCAAACCATGCCACAAATCATCGACGTGCTTTTGTAATCGCTGTATTTCTCTCGCATATTCTCGCTTCGTTTCTGCAACTCCACGTGTGTGCAAAGTCGTTACGACTTTTAGATTAATAATAATAATAATAATAATAACAACAACAACGCCATAGCACGACAGCTCACGGGGTACCTTGGCCTACCGCCCGGCCGCTGCGCCCTCCACCTCGGTCCACTACAACGTCATAGATGGGGTGCACAATTGGAGGTTGAGACGTTGCCAGCGCCTCGAGCCTCCCCGGCCGGTTAACGCGGTCCTCATGACCTGGAGCCGCTACTTCTCCATCAAGTAGCTCCTCAATTGGCCCCCCAGGGACCTTACGAGGCTGAGTGTACCCCGGGCCAGGTCTCCCACGCCGGTACTGGGGATCGAACCCAGGTCTCCCGCTTGGCAAGCAGCTGCGCTACCACCGCGCTAAGGAGACGACCAATAAAAATAATAATAATAATAATAATAATAATAATAATAATAATAATAATAATAATAATAATAATAATAATAATAATAATAATAATAATAATGTTACAAAAACTCACTTATTTCATAAATAAACAGTCCTTTAGTTGATCTACTGATAAAACATTTAAAACATCAGATCTATTTCATTCGCAGAACTTTCTCTAGCCCACCTGGGTGGTGTGGTGGTAGCGTGTCTGCCTCACATTCAAAAGATCGTGAGTTCGAATCTCGCTTAGGTTGAGTTACCCGGATAAGGTTTTTTGGGGGTTTTCCCTTATCCTGAGAAGACGAATGTCGAGTAACTTTAAACTCAATGGACCCCGAGATCATTTGAGTATCATTTCAACAATTTCATTCATCGTCCGATTTGACCAACCAAGTTAAAGAAAGAAAAAAAAAAAGCTTCTCTTGCTGTTCCAAATACAAACTTTTCTTACAAAAGATTATTCTTTTTTTATCTATATCAAGCTAATCGAGATAAACATTAGCAGAAAGGATCTTATTACTTGCTTCCTTGTAAGTAGAAGGGAAATAAGGAATACATTAGGCTAAAGCAATGAAACAATGTGAAATAATTGAGTTTCAGTTCGTTTTGAAAATGAAACCAATAACAAGGCATATTTCAAAAACGGTAAACTATGCAAGAAAATGACAAAATGTGTGTCTTACAGAGATCTACATTTTTTTTTTTTTTTTTTGTGTCTATCTCTTACGGTTTACTAGTTATGCAAGTTGAAAAAATTCATGCAGAACAAAGCGGTCTTCAGAGGCTATTCTCAGAAACTCCATGATATACATTTTATTTGTTATGTAAATATGTTTAATCAAAATAATATTTGAGAAAAGCAAAATTTTTGAATTTTTTTCCTTGTACAGTGAGTTTGGGTTGGGGGGAAGGGTTCTTCAAACTCTTCGTGCCGCGTCCTTGGAGGATGCTTTTCGTGTTTGAAATGTGTTCACAGACACACTAACCTTTTTGTAAAAATCCTCTTTTTTTGGATTCAGGGGATGTCAAAAATGTATTTCCGGGGAAATCTCGGTATTGAATTTTTGGGTGCAATACGATACCTTCTCTGTACACTGTGTACATAGTACGTGTAGAGAAAGTAGAAATTCTTGCTTCTCATTACATATTTTTCCTGAGGGAATTTTTTTTTTAAATTGTTTCATTCATATAGTCTCTTTTAAAATCTAAGGTCATATCGGAGGCTTTGCTCTTGAAACACACACATTCACTCTCACATACATAATTCCGGACTCTGTGGGGGATAGGCAATAATTCCGGCTAAAGTAAAATTCGCCGCCGCAGCCGGGAATCGAACCCGGGACCTTCAGGCAATTATTGGTTTATGAAACACTGTGATAGCATGAGATACTTGTTAATAACATTGTCATTCCGCTAAGTCATTAACTCTAGGTTACATTATACTGATTATTGTTACACTTCTTGTGCATCAAAAGCGCTGTAGAGTAGAAACTAATTCCCCTAATGGATACTAACACGGATGTTAAACATCAAATGGTCATAGGGATGTTTGCTTTGCCATACTTGGATGTCAACATCTGCACATTAGCCGACAAGGTAACAGCGCACTATTGCCTAAATAATGCAGCGGATGTACAAAACCACATTCGTGTCTATCATTTTAAAAGCTCATAACAAGTGAATCAATTTTGGTTCTGTTTGTTTTGCATGGTACCGTTTCCAACCAACAACAAGAAATATTTCGTAAACGGTCAACTCTACAACAAAAATCTTATATGTTCCATTGACATGACTTTTTCTACATCTCTTATATTCTCTACTTCATTCTAATCGAGCAAAAATTAGCAGAAATAGCTTCCTTGTAAGTAGAAAAGAAATAAGGGAGTACCGTGGGTTAAAGTGATAGTCAAAAGCTGCTTGCTATGTGACTGAGGTTCCTATGTTTGTATAGACAGGAGTTGACAAATTACTATAAGAGAAAAGTATGTTTTTCAAAGCTGACACTAAAAACAAGGAATATCCTAAAAACGATCAGTTACACGAAAAAAGATATATTATATAAATTGTGTGTTTTAAAGTGCTCTGCATTTTCTGTGTGGTAAGTTTTTGTCTGTCTCTTATGGTTCAGCAGTTATGCAAACTTTCTAAAAATTCATCCAGAATAAAGTAGTCTTCAGAGGCTATTCCCAGAAAATTCAAAATATACATTTTATTTGTCAGGTAAGTATCTTCAATATATGATATTTTAATCAAAATCGTTAGAGCCATTATTTAGAAAATCAAAATTTTCGAAAAAAGTACCATGTAAAGGGTAGTTTGGAGTGGGAGGATTTTTCTCAAAATCTTCGTGTCGCATCCCCGGAAGATACTAAGCTTAAATACCCAGTTTGGTATTTTACCGACTTTTCCTTTTTGAGTTATCGTGTTCACAGACACACGGACACACTGACACACGGACACATACACACACGCACCTTTTTCTGAAAATATATTTTATTTTGATACAGGAGACCCTAAAACATATATTTCCTGTGAAATCTCGGTATCGAATTTTATGGCGGAGTACAATACATTCTCTATACACTATGTACATAGTGCGTATAGAGAAAGTAACAAGGAATATCCTAAAAACGATCAGTTCCACGAAAAAAATGTATTTAACATAAATTGCGTGTTTTAAAGAGCTCTGCATTTTCTGTGTGGTAAGTTTTTGTCTATCTCTTACTGTTTAGCAGTTATGCAAAATTTCTTAAAATTCATCCAGAATAAGGCAGTCTTCTGAGGCTATTCCCAGAAAATTCAAGATATACATTTTATTTTTCATGCAAACATCTTAAATATAAGAGATTTTAGTCAAAATCACTATTTCTGAGAGGATGAAAATTTTGGAAAATTTTTGCATGTAAATGGTAGTTGAGGTTGGGGGGGGGGATTTTCTTGAACATTTTTATGTCGAATCCTTAGAAGATACCAAACTTAAATTTAAGTTTTGTGTTTAACGGTCTTTTAGTTTTTGAGCTACGCTGTCCACAGACACACACAGACACACACAAACACGGACCTGTTTCTGAAAATGCTTTTTTGGATTCAGAGGGACTCAAAACTTGTATTTTCGGTGAAATCTCGGTATCAAATTTTTGAGTGGAATGCAATACCTTCTCTATACACTATGTACATAGTACATGCAGAAAAAGTAAAAATGATATTGTTTGAATACAGGAGACCCAAAACGTGTATTTACAGTCAAATCTCAGTATCTTAATATTTGGTTGGAATAAAAAAGCACCTTTAAACACTATGTACATAGTACGTGTAGAGAAAGTAAAAAACTTTAGCCAAATTACTTTATCTGGTTACTTTAAGCGGATGCACCCTACATGTGAATGTTGTCCAGTGAAAGATTGAGCCGAGGACTCTCAACATCCCTAGGGTAGCTTCTATTGTCCTGAAAAACCTCAGTGTGGTATCACAAAGGCTTTGAAAACGAATACCCTGAACGTGCTTAGCGGAAAAGGGACTGACAAAAACTGTCCAGACACAAAGGGTGCCTCAAAATGGGTTAATAGCCTCTTCTTCCGTCACGTAGTAGCATAGACAACTTTTTAACAATTTCTTGTTCGGCATCATGGAAACTTCCAACTTTCAGGACTCTTGAGTAATTGAAATGGCTTCTAACGATTCCCGGAGAGAGAACAGTTTTACGTCCTGGACCTCTCTTATAAAACGTGAGGCCGTTACGTGTGCCCATAAACCTTTATATTCCACCTATTTCGAGTTATAGTGTTAGGGGTTTCTACCTGGCCGGATTTATCTGAAAACAACACCGCCGTAAAAAAACTGTCGAGCGAGACCAACCTACAGGCTTTTAAGGTCATGAGTGACTGAACATTAGAAATTCCAAACTAATAATAATTCTATCTTTTGGAATGTAATATATTGCAAATAACTTTACTCTAATTGTTTGGAAGATATTGTCAAATTTGTTTATGTTTTGGTCACGTCATTAAACTAGTCCCTTAGCACCAAGGAAATGAAAATTTTGGTCTAATATTTTCACCCCAGGTTCACAATACATCTACGTTTTGAAATTTCCTATGTTTCTCTGCATATCCTTTGATTTAGGTTACAAAATGATATCATGAACGTGATGTTTTGTCATAAAATTATAATCTTTGTGTCTGAAGACTGAAAACATGAGCTTAAATACATCTGAAGTAAAACCTAGAGCAATTATTGTACCTCTGTGAACATATACAACAATGTTTTTAACAGAAAAACAGCTCCGCAAGGAAGACAAATCTGATGTGTACGATTCACATGACTTTCTCTATATCCCTGCAACAAATTATTCTTAAATAACTTATACTTCTATTTACTTCATGCAAATCAGAAAAAATGAGCAGTCGCCCTCCGTGATGTAATGGTTACCATGCTAACTTCATGTACCCAAGGTCGCGGGTTCAAACCCGGCGGAGGACGATGGATTTTTTCGGGCTTCCTTCGGAAGGGAAGTAAAGCCGTGGGTCCCGTGTCGTAGATTTACGGCACGTAAAAGAACTTCAAGCCTGATAAAAGAGGCCTCTGAGCAAAATTAAGCGATCTTTCACGCCCAATATAGAATGGGACGCTGAGAACCAAAAGCAGTTAAAGAGCGTCCATAAATAACAAGCCATTTCATTTTTCATTTCAAAAATGAGCAGAAATAGTCTTATTACTTGCTTCCTTGTAAGTAGAAGCGAAATAAGGGAGTACCATAGGTTAAAATGATAGTCAAAAGCTGGTTGCTAAGTGACTGAAGTTCCTTTGTTTATATGGACAGGAGTTGACAAATTCCTGTATGAGAAAAGTACGTTTTTCATAGCAGAAACCAAAAATAAGGAAAGTCTCAAAAACGAAGAACTCACGAAAAAAATGTATATAACATAAATTGTGAGTTTTAACGTGCTCTACTTTTATTGTGTGGTAATTTTTTGTCCATCTCTTACGGTTTAGCAGTTAATCAAAATTCAGTAAAATTCATCCAGAATAAACTACTCTTCAGAGGCTATTCCCAAAAAATTCAAGATATACATTTTATTTGTCAGGTAAATATCTTTAATATACGAAATTTTAATCAAAATCGTTACAGCCATTTTTGAGAAAATCAAAAATTTCGAAAAAAGTTCTATGTAAAGAGTAGTTGGGGGGGATTTTTTCAAAATCTTCGTGTCGCATCCCTGGAACGTACTAAACTTAAATGCCAAGTTTGGTATTTTACCGACTTTTCGTTTTTGAGTTATCGTGTTCACAGACACACGGACACACACACACGGACCTTTTTGTGAAAATGATTTTTTTGGATATTGGGGACCTAAAACATATATTTCCGGTGAAATCTCGGCATAGAATTTTTGGGTGGAGTGCAATTCCGTCTCTATACACTATGTACATATTGCGTATAGAGAAAGTAAAAATGCTGCAAATATCATTAGCGAGAAAACAAGGAAAGAGTTGAATGCATGGCCATCATTAAAATCCGCTAGGTTACTAGTTGACCGTCAGCTTTCCTTTTCGTCTCCTGTAAGTACTACTGCCTTTTCTGTCCTTTTTTCTTGCAATGTTGCTTTTCTTCAGTACAACTTCACTTTTACTTTTTCTACACGTACTATGTACAGTGTATAGAGAAGGTATTGTACCCAAAAATTCAGTAGCGAGATTTCACCGGAAATATGTGTTTTGCTTCCCCCTGAATCCAACAAAAGCATTTCTGGAAAAAGGTCCTAGTGTGTGTGTGTGTGTGGGGGAGGGGGAAGCATAGCTCAAAAACGAAAAGGCGTTAAATACCAAACATTATATTTAAGTTTCGTAACTTCCAAGAATGCGACACGAAGATTTTCCATAAAATCCCCCACACCAAACTACCCTTTTTTTTTTTTTTTGAATATTTTGATTTTTTAAAAAATGACTAACGATTTTGATTAAAATATTGTATATTAAAGATATTTTCCTGACAAATAAATTGTATATTTTGAATTTTCTGGGAATAGCTTCTGAAGACTACTTTATTCTGGATGAATTTTACGGAATTTTGCATAACTGCTAAACCGTAAGAGATGGAAAAAAACTTAGCACACAGAAAATGTAGAGCACATTAAAACACACAATTTTTGCCCTATACATTTTTTCGTTGAGTTGATCGTTTTTGAGATATTCCTTGTTTTTGGTTTCAGTTTAGAAAAACAGTTTTCTCACACAGGAAATTATGAACTTCTGTCCATACAAACAAAGGAACATCAGTCACATAGCAACCAGCTTTTGGCTTTCACTTTAAGCTATGGTACTGCCTTATTTCGCTCCTACTTATAAGGAAGTAATACTACCATTTCTGGTAATGTTACCATGTTGTAGGTTTATAAAGAAGGTCATATGAATGAAACCTTGGTTAAAGTTAGAAACGCATTAAAGTATAAATGATGAGGTAAACTGGGCTCCGCAGACCCAAGACAGAAATTGGGTTGTTGATTGGAAAGGAAAACGCTAAGCCGATCTAGGATCCCACATCGATCTATCGGAATTAAGCAGCAGGGCCACTTAAGCCCTCCCATTTTGAGCGTGCGTGACAAATTGACAAGCGTACGGAGACCTGGATGTAAGCCACAAGTGGATACAAGGATTACTGAGGCAACGTCCTGGGTTCACATCCGTACATAGGTAGTGGGCTTAAAAACCCGTGTAAACGGCTTCTATTTTCCGATCCCCTCCCCAGTTGCCTTTTAATGGCATACAGAGCTTAGAAGCGTGTGCTCACTCAAGGGTACTATATCCTCAAGGGCCATGTCGTGGGAAAGGGGCACTAAAACACGAGAAACTCAAGAATGAAGAAAAAGTATGACGTAGTTTACTTTCTCTACATAAGGGATAGAAAAAGTATTGCATTCCAACCAAAAATGCATAGTACCTTCTTTATCTGTTCTGCAAACAAGCTATTCTTACAAAACATTGTTCTTTTATCTAGATACACATTACCTAAAATGTTCTTATTACTTGCTTCCTTGTAAGTAGAAGGGAATAGAGTAGGATAAAGATATAGTCAAATCGTTTAAACCTTAGTTACCTGCATAAGATGCTACATTGGTCGAGTGGTCAGCGAGCTCACTTCTCACCCGGGCTAGATTCCCGGCTGGGGCAGGGAATTTTTCTTTAACCAGAATTATTATTCCCTATCCCCCATAGAGTCTGAAAGTATGTATGTAAGATTGAATGTGTGTGTTTGTGTGTGTTTGAGCAAAATAAAATGGTTTAAACCTACAGACAACCAGTTGATTCAAGTGCTAAGCCCCCGATATGACCTTAGATGTTAAAGGAAATGGAACAGTGTTAAAAAAAATGCTATGTGTGCCGCTTATTTTCTAATTCAAGTTTAAAAAAAGTTCAAGTAAAAAAAAATCTGATGTGTTCCATTCACACGACTTTCTCTATCTCTCTGTAACAAATTATTGTTAATAAGCTTATCTTTTATTTATTTCAGAATCGAGGAAAATTAGCAGAAATAGTCTTATTTCCTGCTTTATTGTAAATACAAGCGAAATAAGGGATTACCATAGGTTAAAGTGAAAGCCAAAAGCTGGTTGCTATGTGAATGATGTTCCTTTGTTTGTGTGGACTGAAGTTGACAAATTCTTGTATGAGAAAAGTATACGTTTTTCAAAGCTGAAACCAAGAAAAAGGAATATCTCAAAAACGATCAACTCCACGAAAAAACTGAATATAACATAAATTGTGTGTTTTAACGTGCTCTACATTTTTTGTTTGTTAATTTTTTGTCCACTCTTACGGTTTAGTAGTTATGAAAAATTCATCCAGAATAAAGTAGTCTTCAGAGGCTATTCCCAGAAAAATCAAAATATACATTTTATTTGTCAGGTAAATGTCTTTAATATATGATATTTTAATCAAAATCGTTAGAGCCATTTTTGAGAAAATCAAAATTTTCGAAAAAAGTTCCATGTAAAGGGTAATTTGCGGTGCGAGGATTTTTCTCAAAATCTTCGTGTCGCATCCCTGAAAGATACTAAACTTAAATACCTAGTTTGGCATTTTACTGACTTTTCGTTTTTGAGTTATCGTGTTCACAGACACACGGACACACACACACACACACGGACCTTTTTGTGAAAATGCCGTTTTTAGATAAAGGGGACCCTAAAACATATATTTCCGGTGAAATCTCGGTATCGAATTTTTTGGTGGAGTGCAATACCTTCTCTATACACTATGTACATAGTGCCAATAGAGAATGTAAAATGTGGGAATAAACCTATAAAATAATTATACGAAATAAAAGAAAAGAGCTGTGTCCCATTCACATGTCTTTCTCTACATATCTGCAACAAATAATTCAATACCGAAATTTCACCAGAAATATATGTTTTAAGGTCCCCTGTATCAATAAAAAGTATTTTCAGAAAAAGGTCCGTGTGTGTATCCGTGTGCCTGTCAACACGATATTTCAAAAACGAAAAGTCGGTAAAAGAGTCAAACTGAAAAATTCAAGGCCATAGCCATTGGGGTTTGTCATCTCAAAATAATTTGAGATCACCTTGTGGTTTTACCAGGAAACATGCGAGTCAGTTGTGAAATTCAATGCTATTATTAATATTGACATTGACATGTTAGCTCAGTGGTGGAGCAACCGGCTAGAGACCCGGAGATCCGTGGTTCAAATCCCGGCTATGGCATAGAATTTTTCAGTCTGACTCTACCTATCCAGCTCTTGTCCCACTCACGGTTTCTGCAAGAAAACAAATTATAGCTTTTAAAACATTTGATTGTCATTTTAGCCTGTGTATTCCCTTATTTCCCTTCTCCTTACAAAGAAGCAAGTAAAAAGACAATTTCTGGTAATGTTTAGCTCGTTTTTACTTTCTCTATACTCACTATGTGCATAGTGAATAGAGAATGTATTGCACTCCACCAAATAATTCCATATCGAGATTTCACCGGAAATATATGTTTTAGGGTCCCCTGTATCCAAAAGAAGTATTTTCACAAAAAGGTCCGTGTGTGTGTGTGAGTGTGTGCCCGTGTGTCTGTGAACCCGATAACTCAAAAACGAAAAGTCAGTAAAATACCAAACTTGGTATTTAAGTTTAGTATCTTTCAGGGATGCGACACGAAGATTTTGAGAAAAATCCCCCCACCCAAAACTACCCTTTACATGGAACTTTTTTCGAAAATTTTTTGGAAATGTAGATACAAGAATAGTCTTTTGTAATAAATGTTGATACAGAATAGGTAGAGAAGCTGATGTGAATGGAACAGATGGGATTTTTAAGAACAGTTTAATGTAAAAGTAACGGTTGTTTACTTTGTATGAATGTTTTCGCAAGCAGCTTGCGAGAAGTAAATGGCGCGCTGACTCGCCCCTCATTAAACCCTGCCAGGGGCACCACCGCCGCGGGGGGGGGGGGGACGTTTGTTATTGAGTTTTCAAGCGCAGTTCTACCGCTGCACCAGAGGATATATTCATCCGCTTCCACCTTAATGGGGTATAACCCCCATACATGATACTTTCAGGAAGGGTCACGTCACATATCTGATGTGTTCCATTCACATGACTTTCTCTACTCCTCTGCTTATGCTTCTATTTACGTCATGCTTATCAAGAAAAAATCTGATGTGTACCATTCACATGACTTTCTCAATATCCCTGCAACAAATAATTCTTAAAAAGCTTATACTTCTATTTACTTTATGCTAATCATAAAAAATAGCAGAAATAGTCTAATTACTCGCTTCCGTGAAATAAGGGACAACCGTAGATTAAAGTGATAGTCAAAAGCTGGTTGCTATGTCAATGAAGTTCCTTTGTCTATATGGATAGGAGTTGACAAGTTCCTGTATGAGAAAAGTATACGTTTTTCATAGCAGAAACCAAAAATAAGGAATGTCACAAAAACGACGAACTCCACGAAAGAATGTATATAACATAAATTGTGTGTTTTAATGTGCTCTACAGTTTTTGTCCATCTCTTACGGTTTAGCAGTTATTCAAAATTTGGTAAAATTTATCCAGAATAAACTACTCTTCAGAAGCTATTCCCAGAAAATTCAAGATATACATTTCATTTGTCAGGTAAATATGTTTAATATACGAAATTGTAATCAAAATCGTTAGAGCCATTTTTGAGAAAATCAAAATTTTGGAAAAAAGTTCCATGTAAAGGGTAGTTGGGGGTGGGGGGATTTTTCTCAAAATCTTCGTGTCGCATCCCTGGAAGATACTAAACTTAAATACCAAGTTTGGTATTTTACCGACTTTTCGTTTTTGAGTTATCGTGTTCACAGACACACGGACACACGGACACACGGATACACACACACACACACACACACACACACACACACACACACACACACACACACACACACACACACACACACACACACGGACCTTCTTGTGAAAATGCTTTTTTTGGATATTGGGTACCCTAAAACATATATTTCCGGTGAAATCTCGGTATCGAATTTTTTGGTGGAGTGCAATACTTTCTCTATACACTATGTACATAGTGCGTATGGAGAAAGTACGAGATAGCTGGTTGCTATGTGACTCAAGTTCTTTTGTTTGTATGGACCGAGTTCACAAATTCTTAAGAGAAAGCTTTTCAAAGCTGAAACCAAAACCAAGGAATATCTGAAACACGTACAACTGCACGAAAAAAAAACGTATATGACATAAATTGTGTGTTTTATCCTGATCCACAGTTTTTGGTAGTAAGTTTTTGTCTATCTCTTACAGCTTATCAGTTATGCAAAATTCAATAAAATCATCCAGAAGAAAGAGGTCTTCAGAGGCTATTCCCAGAAAATTCAATATACATGTTTATTTGTCAGGTAAATATCTTTTATATACAATATTTTAATCAAAATCGTTAGAGCCATTTTCGAGGAAATCAAAACTTTCGAAAAAATGTCCATATAAAGGGTAGTTGGGGGTCGGGGGATTTTCTTTAAAATCTTCGTGTTGCATCCTTGGAAGATGTCAAACTTAAAGACCAAGTTCAGTATTTAACGGTCTTTTCGTTTTTGAGCTATGCTGTCCACACACACACGGACCTTTTTCCAAAAATGCTTTTTTATGGGTTCAGGGAGACCCAAAACATGTCTCTGTATCGAATTTTTGGGTGCATTACAATACCTTCTCTATCCCTATGTACATTGTACATATGGGGCTAGAGAAAGTAAAAAACAAGATGTGTATTTTACATTACATATTCACTGATGTTACATAATATTTCCTTATAAGTAACAATGAATAATGGAGCTGTCATCGGATTGGTTGAGTAGACTGTCCTGGGGTACTTTCCTTTTTACTTTCTCTGCACGTACATAGTGTATAGAGAAGGTATTGCACTCCACCAAAAAGTTCGATACCGAAATTTCACCGGAAATACATGTTTTAGGGTCCCCTGTATCCAAAAAAAGCATTTCACAAAAAGGTCCGTGCGTGTGTGTGTGTGTGTGTATGTGAACACGATAACTCAAAAACGAAAAGTCGGTAATATACCAAACTTAGTATTTAAGTTAAGTATCTTCCAGGGATGTGACAGGAAGATTTTGAGAAAAATCCCCCCAATCCCAAACTACCCTTTACATGGAACTTTTTTCGAAAAATTTTGATTTTCTTAAAAATGGCTCTAACAATTTTGATTCAAATGTCGTCTATTAAAGATATTTACCTGACAAATAAAATATATATCTTGAATTTTCTGGGAATAGCCTCTGAAAACTACTTTACTATGGATGAATTTTACGGAATTTTGTATAACTGCTAAACTGTAAAAGATGGACAAAAACTGTACAGCACGTTAAAACACACAATTTAAGTTATATAAATTTTTTTCATGGAGTTGATCGCTTTTTAGATATTGCTTGTTTTTGGCTTCAGCTTTTCTCATACAGGAATTTGTCAACTCCTGTCCGTACAAACAAAGGAACACCAGTCACATAGCAACCAGCTATTGACTATCATTTTAACCTATGGTATTCCCTTATTTCGCTTCTACTTACAAGGAAGCAAGTAATAAGACTATTTCTGCTAATTTTTCTGAATTAGCATGAAGTAGATAGAAGTATAAGCTTTTTAACAATAATTTATTGCAGAGATTTAGAGAAATTTATGTGGATGTAAACATCAGATTTTTACTTTCTCTACACGTACATAGTGTATAGAGAAGGTATTGTGATGCACCCGAAAATTTGATACCGAGATTTCACCGGAAATACATGTTTTGACACACCCTGAATACAAAAAAAGCATGTTCAGAAAAATGTCCGTGTGTGTGTGTGTGTGTGTGTGTGTGTGTGTGTGTTTCTGTGTGTATGTGGGCAGCATAGCTCAAAAACGAAAAGACCATTAAATACTAAGCCTGGTATTTAAGTTTGGTATCTTCCAAGGATGCGACACGAAGATTTTTAAGAAAATCCCCCCAATCCAAACTACCCTTTATATAGAACTTTTTTCGAAAAATTTTATTTTCTCAAAAATGGCTCTAACGATTTTGATTAAAATGTAGTATATTAAACATATTTACCTGACAAATAAAATGTATATCTTGAATTTTCTAGAAATAGCCTCTGAAGACTACTTTATGCTGGTTGAGTTTTACGGAATTTTACATAACTACTAAACCGTAAGAGATGGACAAAAACCTACCATATAAAAAATGTAGAGCACGTTAAAACACAAAATCTATTTTATATACATTTTTTTCGTGGATTTGACTGTTTTTGAGATTTCCTTGTTTTTGGTTACAGCTTTGAAAAACTTTTTAAGGAACTAAGTAATAATATCGTGAAGTAGCATGAAGTAGTTAGAAGAATAATGTTTTTAATTGTTGACGAAATGTAGAGAATGTCATGTGAATGGAGGACCATATATTTTTATCAATTTAAGGTCATTATAAAAGTAATATTTAGGACAAGTTGGGAGCGGAAAGAATTTGTGGGTTTAGTGAGCATAAAGCCTGGAGCGCGGAGTGATATTTAGATATCAGAATTTCATTAGCTCTGTTTCAACACAGATAATGGGCTCCGCCGTGGACTGTTATATAAACAAAGCCTTGCCAACGAGAAATAATTACATTACGTGTACGTGCAAGTAATTTAATCAACAGGGCTTGTAATATCTTACGGAATATCTCGCACTGTTGCCCTTTCTGTTAATTGTTGCACGCTACCTATTGTTTACCTTAGAACAGCTGCGGTGATGATAATTATTATATTGCAGGGCCTGCCTCATTACTGGGCGCTTTCGCAAACCTTTCTGTGCCTTTCCTTAATCTGGGTCATTGTTGGATTAAAAATTACTTTCTGTTTGACCATTGTTGTGAGTGGTGATTTTTATCATTTTAAAATTAGAAATGTAGTATTCTGTATATTCGTAATTTGGTAGTTAGCATTTATAGCAATGAAATAGATAATAAATCCAATGTGCCCCATTCACTTGACTTTGTATACCTCTTTTCTAATACATTTTATTATTCTACTAATCAAGATAAACATTAACAGGAATGGTCTTATTACTTAAGAAGTATTTTAAAATTGAATCAGTAATAACTCACAATCGGTAAGCTCAACAAAAAATATACCAACATCACCAATAATAATAACAATAATACTAATTATTATTATAACTATAATAATGATGATAATAATAATAAAAATATATCATCTTCAACAAAAATAATAATAATAATAATTGTAATAGTAATTCTAATAATAATTATAGTGATGATGATAATAATAACAATAAAAACATATCACCATCACCAATAATAACAATAATAATTATAATAGTAATTATAATAATATTAATAATTATAATAATGATGATTATAATGATAATAATAACAAAATATATTACCACAATAATACTAATAATAATATTAATAATTATAATAAAGATAATAATAATAGTAAAGAAATTAATAATAATAATAAAAATAATAATAATGATAATAGTACAGATGATGATAATATTAATAATAATAGTAATAATAATCAAGCATTTTATTTTCTCTCTATAGTACATAGAGAAGCATATTCCATTCCATCCAAAAATTCGATACCGGGGCACAGGAAATACACGTCTTAGGGTCCCCTGTATCCGACCTCCGCCCAAAAGAAAGGAAAGAAAAAAACTAATTTTAGAAAAAGGTCCGTGCATATGTCGTAGTGTCTGTAATACGATAACCCAAAACTTGGTTAAATACCAAACTTGGCAAGGATTCCACACGAAGAATAGGACCGTTTCTGCTAATGTTTATCTTGAAGTAGATAGTAGAATACACTTTTTACTTTCTCTACACGTACTTTCTATGTACATAAGTATATTGTGTTGCACCCAAAAATTCATTACCGAGGTTTCACCGGAAATATATGTTTTGAATCAAAAAAAAAAAAAAAAAAATGATGTGTTCCATTCACAAGACTTTCTCTACAGCTCTGTTAACAAACTTTGTTAATAACATTCTTCTATTTAATGCTAAAATATTAGCACAAACGGTCTTATTACTTAGTTACTTATAAGTAGAAGGGAAATAAGGGAATACACTAGGCTAAACCGACAGTCAACTGTTTTAAAATGTGGTTGCTATGGAGTTGAAATCCGTTTCTTTACGTGGCCAGGAGTTGACAAGTTCCTGTATGAGAAAAGTATTTCAAAGCTGAAGCCCATAACAAGGAATATCTCGAAAACAGTCAACTATATATATATATATATGGAGCATAAATTGTGTGTTTTAAGGGACTCTACATTTTTTCAGTAATAGGTTTTTTCTCTATCCCTTACGGTTTATTAGTATGCAAAATGCAAAACAATTGATCCACATTAACGACGTATTTATATGCTACTCCTAGAAAATTCAAGATATACAATTTATTTTTCATGCAAATGTCTTAAATATAAGAAACTTTAATCAAAATTGTAAGAGCCATTTTTGAGAAAATAAAAAATTTCGAATTTTTTTCCATATAAAGGGTAGTAGTAGTTGGGGGAATATTCTTGAAAATCTTTGTGAGATATTGCTCTTAAATATCAAGTTTGGTATTTAACGGACTTTGCGTTTTTGAAGCGGCTCAAATACACACAGACCTTTTTCTAAAAATGCTTTGTTTTGGATTCAGAGTGTCGCAAAATATGTATTTCCGGTGAAATCTCGATATCGAAATTTTGGGTGCAATACAATACCTTCTCTGCCCACTCTGTACATGGTACGTGTAAAAACGTAAAAAGGTTATTCTACTGATCAAGATAAACAATGATAGTACAATGGTCTTATTTGTAGAAGAGAAATAAGGGAATGCACCAGGCTAAACCTGTAGTCAAATCCTTTAAAAACTGTCGCTATGCAGTTGTCATTGACATTCAGTTTTCCTGCCATGCTAGGAACAAATATGTCTCGGAAACAGTTAGCTCCACAAAAAAAATATATATATATATATTTATGTATTATGTACATAATGTATAGAGAAGGTATTGCACTCCACCAAAAAATTCGATACCGAGATTTCACCGGAAATATGTTTTAGGGTCCCCAGTATCCAAAACAAGTATTTTATGTCTGTGTGTCCGTGTGTCTGAGAACACGATAACTGAAAAACGAAAAGTCGGTAAAATACCAAACTTGGTATTTAAGTTTAGTATCTTCCATGGATACGACACGAAGATTTTGAGAAAAATCTCCCCAACCCAAACTACCATTTACATGGAATTTTTCTCGAAAATTTCGATTTTCTCAAAAATGGCTCTAACAATTTTGATTACAATATCATATATTATAGATATTTGCCTGACAAATAAAATTTATATCTTGACTTTTCTGGAAATGGCCTCTGAAAAATATTTTATTCTGGATGAATTTTACGGAATTTTACGTAACTGCAAAACCGTAAGAGTTGGAGAAAAACTGACCTTACAAAACATGTAGAGCAATTTAAAACACACAATTTATGTTATATGATTTTTTTTGTGGAGTTGATCATTTTTTAAAATATTCATCGTTTTTGGTTTCAGCTTTAAAAAGCTTATATTATACTTTTCTCATACAGGAATTTGTCTGAACTCCTGTCCATACAAAGGAACATCAGTCACATAGCAACCACCTTTTGACTATCACTTTAACCTATGGTACTCTCTTATTTCGCTTCTACATACCAGGATCCAAGTAATAAGACTGTTTCTGCTAATTTTTCTCGATTAGCATGAAGTAAATATGAACTTTTTTCGAAAAGTTTGATTTTTTCAAAAATGCCTCTAACGATTATGATTAAAACATCATATATTAAAGATTTACCTGACAAATAAAATGTATAAATTGGATTTTCTGGGAATAGCATCTAAAAGCTACTTTATTCTGGATCAATTTTACGGAATTTTTCATATCTGCTAAACCATAAGAAATGGACAAAAACATTTATTTCGTGGAGTTGATCGTTTATTCGATATTCCTTGTTTTTGGCTTCAACTTTGAAAAACTTACTCCTGTCCAAACAAACAAAAGAGCTTCAGTCACATAGCAACCGTCTAAGGTACTCCATTATTTCGCTTCTACTTACAAGGAAGCAAGAAATAAGACTATTTCTACTGTTTTCTCGATTAGCATGAAGTAAATGGAAGCATAAGCTTTTTAACAATAATTTGTTTGAGAGATGTAGAGAAAGTCATCATATCTTGTTTCTGTGTATGAGGTTGAATATTAAAATGGCAGCCGCACGGTAAAATCTGAGTTACGTAACGCGAGCTGACACATGACTGCAGATATAATTACGGTACATGCTCATGTTTAATGCAAGGCCCGACTGTTTGTATCGGAAAGTCAACCAAAATCTTTACGCGACGTTGATCACAAGGAATGCCTGTCACATACACGCGTCTCCAATATGGTAAATGTAGAATATCTTCACAAGAGAAATACAAACAGACTGTTTCCATATTGCATACCAGAATGCAACAACAAACTTTTCTACACAAATTACCCTTTACATTGATATTTTCAATTTTTACTTTCTCTATACGTACTATGTACATAGAGAGATTTCACTGGAAATATGTGTTTTAGAGTCTCCTGTATCCAATAAAACCATTTTCAGAAAAATCTGATTATTCCATTTACATGACCTTCTCTACATCTCAACAAATCATTGTTAAAAAGCTTATGCTTCTATTTACTTCATGCTAAGAGAGAAACAATTAGCAGAAATAGTCTTATTGCTTGTTTCCTTGTAAGTAGAAGCGAAATAAGGGAGTACCTTAGATGGTTACTATGTGACAGAAGCTCTTTTGTTTGTTTGGACAGGAGTAAGTTTTTCAAAGTTGAAGTCAAAAACAAGGAATAAACGATCAACTCCACGAAAAAAAATGTTTTTGTACATGTTTTACGGTTTAGCAGATATGGAAAATTCCGTAAAATTGATCCAGAATAAAGTAGTGTTCACAGACTATTCCAAAAAAATTCAAGATATATATTTTATTTGTCAGGTAAAAATCAAAATGTTCGAAAAAGGTTACATGTAACGCGTAGTTGGAAGCGGGGGAATTTTCTTGGAAATCTTCCTGTCGTATCCTTGTGCAACTATTATTGGTGACTTTGTCCTGAGTATTATCTTAAATAGTAAATGACAAAGTAGCGTTGGTGTTAGTGTGTGGGTCAGTTGGTCCGGTTAAGTTGGGACCTAGTGACACTTCCCTACCTTTAGATGTCTGCTCTGCTCCGGTTTTAGCTCAGGTGGTTCCTCTTCTCGGCGAACATGAATTACTCGGCACAGGGCGTGGTACAGATGGAAATACGAAAAAAGGTAGTGAAGAAAATTAACATTAACTGGTTCGTAAATATTATTGAAGAATATTGCATGGTATAATATTCTACGGCATAAACCCTAACCGTGACATTTGCAAACATCTGAGTAATGGTTACAATACTGGAGAAAGGAAAACCAAGAGTTCTTTGTTTCAAATGCGGTGAGCAATTTGGCGACATAGTGTCGCCCATGGAATCTGGCGTAAAACGGTTGTGATTTTAAACTTAACGTACATAGCGTCCCTTCTTGCTATTGCTTGCATGCACTTATGCCTCTATTCCTTAAAGTCACTCAACGCTCTACAAAAGACAGGGCAAAAGCATTTTAGAATGTTTCCTTTTGAAAGCTCAACTCTCAATACATCAAGGTCTCTTGTTAACAGAAAACTGAGCATTTACAGTTAAAACCACGTTTCAAAACCTTTTGTTTTAGAGTGTAAAATATTAAAGAAAATACAAATATTCACAAGTAAAATAATGGTTAAAGGAAAGCTTATTACCCCTTGCTATGATTAATACTGCATTACTATATACAAACGCTATCTATTTACTTAAGTATAATTATCAAAATCGCTAATACAGATCGTTGCGCAATAGAAGTTATTTCTACATGTTATTCTTAGCTACATGATTACGCGGATATAAGAAATGTACTGTCTCACTTGGAAGATACAAAGCTTAAATACCAAGTTTGGTATACAACGGTCTTTTCGTTTTTGAGCTATGCTGTTCACAGACACACAGACATAAGGACCTATTTCTCAAAATGTTTTTTTTTTTTTTGGATTCAGGAGGACCCTAAACATGTATTTCCGGTGAAATCTCGGTATCGAATTTTTGGGTATAATGCAATTACCTTCTATATACAACATGTACATAGTACGTGTAGAGAAAGTAAAAAGAATTTTCAGAGAAAGGTCCGAGTGTGTGTGTGTCCGTGTGTCTGTGAACACGATAACTCAAAAACGAAAAGTCGGTAAAATATCAAACTTGGTATTTAAGTTTAGAATCTTCCAGGGATGCGACACGAAATTTTTGACAAAAATCCCCCCACCCCAAACTACCCTTTACATGGAACTTTTTTCGAAAATTTTGATTTTCTGAAAAATGGCTCTAACGATTTTGATTAAAATATCGTATATTAAAGATATTTATCCGACAAATAAAATGTATATTTTTAATTTTAAGGGAATAGCCTCTGAAGACTATTTTATTCTCAGTGAATTTTCCGGAATTTTGTATAACTGCTAAACCATAAGAGATAGACAAAAGCTTACTACAGAAAAAATGTAGAGCACATTAAAACACAATTTACGTTGTATACATTTGTTTCGTGGAGTTGATGGCTTTTTATATATTCTTTTCTATTGTTTATTGTTTTATTTAATGGAGCCGCCCTTAACATCGGGGGCTTTGCACTTGAAATAACTCGTTGTCTGTAGGTTTAAATAATTTTATTTTCCTCAAACACACGCACATTCACTCTCACATATGTACTTCCAGACTCTGTGGGGGATAGGGAATAATTCTGGATAAAGAAAAAGTCCCCACCCCCAGAAGTCAGCTCGCTGACCACTCGACCACGGGGGCCTTTAAAGAATCTACTTTCTCATACACGAATTTGTCAACTCCTACTCGTACAAACAAAGGAACATCAGTCACATAGCAACCAGGTTTTGACTATCAGTTTAACCTATGGTACTCCCTTACTTCGCTTCTACTTACAAGGAAGCAAGTAATAAGACTATTTCTGCTAATGTTTTCTCGATTAGTATGAAGCAGATAGAAGAATAAGTTTTTAACTATAATTCGTTACAGAGACGTAGAGAAGGTCATATGAATGGAATATATCATAGTTTTAATTCATCTGATCTCGAAAGATTGTATTTTGAGTATATTCTCGCAATCGAGCTGGATGTAATGTACGTGGTAGAGAAGTTTGGAGTTTAAAGCGAGCAGGAACTGTGAAACATGTGCCCATCAACAAGTGTTCTGATAACACAGCGTAGCACAAGATGTACAAACACTCCTCTACCCTGGTCCCACGTGTACTCTAAAGCTTCACTTCAAAGCGAATCTGTGTGAGTCTCATGGGCAAACCAAACTTTCTACTCTACAGCCTGGTCTTTCGCTCTATGCATGCCCTTTACTCAAATTACTCCTATCTCAGATCAAAAAAACATTAGCAGAACGGTCTAAGCACTTGCTTCCTTGTAGAAGCGAAATAAGGGAGTACCATAGGTTAAAGTGATAGTCAAAACCTGGTTGCTAGGTGACTCAAGCTCCTTTGTTTCTGTGGACAGAGTTGACAAATTCCTGTATGAGAAAAGTACAAGTTTTTCAAAGCTGAAACCAATAACAATGATTATTTCAAAAACCATTAACTCCACGAAAAAAATGTATATTACATAAATTGTGTGTTTTAATGTACTCTACATTTTTTGTGTGGTAAGTTCTCGTCCATCTCTAACGGTTTAGCAGTTATGCAAAATTCCGTAAAATTGATCCAGAATAAAGTAGTCTTCAGAGGCTATTTCCAGAAAATTCAAGATATACATTTTATATGCCATGTAAATATCTTTAATATACAATATTTTAATCAAAAATTTTAGAGCCATTTTTGAGAAAATCAACATTTTCGAAATGAGTTTCATGTAAAGGGTAATTGGGTGTGGGGGGATTTTTCTTCAAAGTCTTCGTATCGTATCTTTGGAAGATACTGAACCTAAATACCAAGTTTGGTATTTAACGGACTTTTCGGTTTTTGAGCTATGCTATCCACAGACACAAACACACGGACTTCTTTCCAAAAACGCGTTTTTGATTCAGGGGGTCTCAAAAATGTATTTCCGTTGAAACCTCGGTATCCAATTTTTGGGTGGAATTCAATACCTTCTCTATACACTAAGTACGTAATACGTGTAGAGAAAGTAAAAATTGTTATTAATTTAGCCTTCTATCTACTTCAAGATAAACATTAGCAGAAAGGGTCTTATTACTTGCTTCCTTATAATTAGAAGGGAAATAAGGGAATACACTAGACTAAACTGACAGTCAAATGTTTTAAGATGTCGTTGCTATGGGATTGATATCCATTTCGTTGCGACGCCAGGAGTTGACAAATTCCTGTACGAGAAAAGTATTTTAATATTGAAACCAATAAAAAGGAATATCTCGAAAAAGATCAACTTTACGATAAAAATGTATATGGATAATTTGTGCATTTGAAATAATTCTGCATTTTTTGTTTAGTAGCTCTTTTGTCTATATTTTACGGTTTAATTATTATAGAAAATTCAGAAAAAAATCATCCAGAATAAAGAGGTCTTCAGAGGCAATTCCCCCAGAAAATGAAAAATATACATTTTATTTGCCATGTACAAATATCTTTAATATACGGTATCTTAATCAAAATCAATGGAGATATTTTTGTGAAAATAAAAATTTGTCCCATGTAAAGGGTAACTGAGGGTGAGAGGGTTTCCTTGAAAATCTTTGCAAGTTTTACCGACTTTTCGTTTTTGTGCTATTGTTTTCACAGACACATGGACATTTTTTTAAAAATGTTTCTTTTTATACAGGGAACCCCAAAATATGTATTTGCGACGAAATCTCGGTATCGAATATTTGGGTGCAATACAATACCTTCTCTATACACTATATACATAGCACGTGCAGAGAAAGTAAAAATTGAATTGCGTGGCACATTTTCAGCATGGAAAAGTGTTGGAAAAACGTTTATGAGATAATAAAGTTTGGTGTGCCTTTAATAGACATGCATCTGCCCATCTATAGCTTCAGTTAATTTGAAACTTAGAGTGTACCAAGTGGGGAAAAATTATATATTTTCTTAAAATTTAGAATTCATATTATTTTATTATGAAACAAAATAATTTTTCGTTCTTTGGTTCTACCTTAAAGCAAGCGAGACGCTCAATAAAAGGTTAAATTCATCTTGGGATGCTCTAGAATCTGGCAGCTATTTAGAAGATGAAGGCAGATTCTGCACCTTGGTATTTCACGAAACAAATTAAGGATAAGAAAACAAATTTGTGCGCAGATAAAAAAAGAGAAAGGCACTTTTTCTTGTGAGCCCGCCGCCACTGCTATAATTAGGGTTTGCTGTTGCCACTTAGCCCCCACTTCAATTATTCAGGCCGTGCCAGCACTCCACCCCTGCTGCGATCCTATGTGATGGACTCAGACAAAAAAATTACCTGCCCTTCAGGCCACGCTTTTTTTGTTTTCCAACTGTTTTATGAGCGCATTAATCTATGAGGACAAACGTGAAGTACAAGAACCAGCATAAAATACGGCATACATTATTTAAAGCGACCTGAACCCTGGCACATGTCCCTTGCAGGGATTTGTTGATTACGTGAGCAGCGAGCAACAGATCGGCCACGGATATTCACACACAACGCAACTTTAACAATCAAAATTAACTACAGCAATTTTTATTACTTTCTCTACACGTACTATGTACATAGTGTATAAAGTATTGCATTCCACAAAAAAATAGATACGTATGTGTGTGTGTGTGTGTGTGTGTGTGTCTGTGAACAGCATAGCTCAAAAACGGAATAATCATGAAATACCAAACTGCGTCACGAAGATTTTCAAGAAAACTCCCCACCCCCAGGCCCCAACTACCCTTTACATGAAACTTTTTTCGAAAATTTTGATTTTCTTAAAAATGGCTCTAACGATTTCGATTAAAATATTGTATATTACAGATATTTACCTGACAAATAAAATGTATATCTTGAATTTTCTGGGAACAGCCTCTTAAAACTACTTTATTCTGGATCAATTTTATGGAATTTTGCATAACTGCTAAACCGTAAGAGATAGACAAAAACTTACCACATAAAAATGTACAGCACGTTAAAACACACAATTTATGCAATATACATTTTTTTCGTGGAGTTGATCGTTTTTAATATATTTCTTGTTTTTAGTTTCAGCTTTGAAAATCATACAGGAATTTGTCAACTCGTGTCCATACAAACAAAGCAACAGCTTTTGCCTATCACGTTAACCTATGGTACTCCCTTATTTCGCTTCTACTTACAAGGTAACAGACTGTTTGGGCTAATTTTTTCTCGATTAGCATGAAGTAAATAGAGGCATAAACTTACTAACAATAATTTGTTGCAGAGATGTAGAGAAAGTAATGTGAATGGAACACATCAGATTCTTTTCTTTACACGCATTATATACATAAGTGTATAGATAAAGTATTGCATTCCACAAAAAAAATTCGATTGCAAGATTTCATCGAAAATGCATGTTTTGGGTCCCTCTGAATACAAAAAAACAGTTTCAGAAAAAGGTCCGTGTGTGTGTCTGTGGAACAGCATAGCTCAAAAACGGAATGTTCGTTAAATACCAAACTTGGTATTTAAGTTTGGTATCTTACAAGGGTGCGACACGAAGATTTTCAAGAAAATTCCCCCACCCGCAGGCCCCCAACTACCCTTTACATGGAACTTTTTTCGAAAATTTTGATTTTATTAAAAATGACTAACGATTTTGATTAAACTATGGTATATTAAATATATTTACCTGACAAATAAAATGTAACTACTAAATCGTAAGAGATGGACAAAAACTTACCATACAAAAGATGTAGAGCTCATTAAAACACACACTTTATATACTTTTTTCCTGGAGTTGATCATTTTGGAGATATTCCTTGTTTTTGGTTTCAGCTTTGAAAAACTTACTTTTCCCATTCAGGAATTTGTCAACACCTGACCAAGCAAAGAATAAGATTTCTATACAATAACAACCACATTTTAAAACATTTGACTGTCGCCTTAGCCTAGTGTATCCCGTTATTTTCCTTCTACTTACAAGGGACTAAGTAATAAGACAATTTCTGCTAAGTAGATAGAAGAATAAGCTTATTAACAATACTTTGTAACACAGATGTAGAGAAAGTCATGTGAATGGAGTACTCAGATTTTTTTTATGCAAAATTCACAAAAATTCGTCCGGAAATAAGGTATTTCAGAAAAACATTTTATTTGTGATTTAAATAGCTACCTATAATATACAGCATTTTAGTCAAAATCGTTAGAGCTATTTTTGAGAAAACAAAAATACAAAACATTTTCCTTGTAAAAGATAATTTGTGGTGGATGAACTTTCTTGAAAATCTTCGTGTAGTTCTTTGAAAGATTCTAAACTGTACCAGGTTTGGTATGTAACGGTCTTTTAAAGTTGGAGCTATGCTGTCCACACTCACATGGACCTCTTTTTTTTTTTTAAAAAAACAAATCAGATGTGTTCCATTCACATAATTTCTCTAGCTGTTCTTAAAAAGATTATTCTTTTATCTGCTTGCTTCCTTGTAAGTAGAAGCGAAATAAGAGAATACATTAGGCTAAAGTGATAATCAATTCCTTTAAAAATTGGTCTCTATCTGAAACAATTGAGGTTCGGTTCGCTTTACATGGTGCCGTTTGAGAAACGATTTATAAAATTGAAAGCAATAACAATACATGACATATTTATGTATTTTAATGATATCTAATTTTGGTTTGGTTAATAAGCAATACAAAATTCGGTAAAACTCAACCAGAATAAAGACTTCTTCAGAAGCTGTTCCTATAAAATTCAAAATATAAATTTTACTTGTTATGTGAATTAATTTAATATCTTTAATCAAAATCGTTAAGGCCATTTTTGTGAAAATACAAATTGTCCATGTAAAGGGTAGTTGGGGTGGGGGAATTTTTTTTTAAAATCTTCGTGTCGCATCCTTGGAGGATACTGAACCTAAATACCAAGTTTGGCATTTAACGATATTTTACTTTTTGAGCCATGCTGTCCACAAACACACAAATTACCAACTGTACAAATCTGCAACATTGGAGGCGGAACATGAAAATAATATAACATTGCTATTTATTGTTTGCCAATGAAAGAAATTATTGTTAAAAGCCTAATGCTTTTAGTTACTTCCTGCTAATTGAGAAAAAATTAGCAGAAATAGTCTTATTACTTGCTTTCCTGTAAGTAGAAGCGAAATAAGGCAGTACCATAGGTTAAAGTGATAGTCAAAAGCTGGCTGCTATATGACTGAAGTTCCTTTGTTTGTATGGACAGCAGTTGAAAAATTCCTGTACGAGAAAAGCTGAAATCAATAACAATGAATATCTCAAAAAAGATCAACTCCACGAAAAAATGTATACAAAATAAATTGTGTGTTTTAACGTGCTCTACATTTTTTGTGTGGTTGGTTTTTGTCCATTTCTTACGGTTTAGAAGTTATACAAAATTCGGTAAAATACATCCAGAATAAAGTAGTCTTCAGAGGCTACTCCCAGAAAATTCAAGATATACATTTTATTTGTCAGGCAAATATCGTGAATGTACGACATTTTAATCAAAATCGTTAGAGCAATTTTTGAGAAAATCAAAATTTTGTAATAAAGTTCCATGTAAAGAGTAGTTGCGGGTGGGGGGATTTTTTTGAGAATCTTCGTGTAGCATCCTTGGAAGGTACTGACCTTAAATAGCAAGTTTGGTGTTTAACGGTGTTTTCGTTTTTGAGCTATGCTGTCCGCAGACACACATGTCAGGAGGTGGAACATATATAACATTGATAGTTATTGTTTGTCACTAGTCGCCACTTAAGTGAGAAAAACAGCAGAATCAGAGGCTGTTTATTGTACAAAGTGTTCTCAGAGATTGTAAAACTTTTAGATCTGTTACCACCATGACCACGTATCGGGGATTTCCTCAAACTTTGGGCGCATTTATTTTAAAACAGAGAATTAAGTTAGTTCCATTACCGCGTAACGTGGGCAGCTGAAACAGACCGCAAAGCGGGTCGTAAATTCCTTCCACACTAGCGCCGCCACTTCCTACACAAAAATAATGTTTTCACGTGGAAATGTTATTTTTCACGACGCTGTGAAGCGGGCGGGGAAGCCCCTTTGGGAACGAGAGCGGCCGCAGTTAATTAACGTGTTTCGAGATAAACAACCCCACAGGCAATCTCCCTCCCTCTTAGACTGCAACCATTCACAGTCAAGATGGTGGTTAAGAGGGTAACGTCCGGTTGCTCTGATCAGATCGGAACACGCTTCCTCCCAAAACCATATCACTACCACAGCGTCTCAGGTTATGGTTCTATCCGAGAATCGGATGTGATGACTTTCTCTACATCTCCGTAATAGAGTATTGCTAATAAGTTTCTTCTTCTTCTTCTTCTTCTTCTTCTTCTTCTTCTTCTATTTCAAGCTCATCTACATAAACACTAACAGAAGCGGTCTTAACCTTAAGTGTACTACATACACCGTTTTTCATTTAATTCAAGTTTAAAACTGAAATTCTAGCAAAAATATATGAAAATAAACCTATAAAACTATTATATAATATAATAGAGAAAATATTAGAAATGAAAATAAATGTGTAGATCCTTGATTAATATTTTTATTCCCAATTAAAAGGTTAAATTCTTCTAAACCAGTTCTTCTTAATCCTGCCAAAGGCACTACCAAAAAAAGTGGTCATCGATTCAAAGCCAAATGTTGCACGTTCAAATCTCAGTGACTGTGGTAAAAGACGGGGAGAGCCCAAGTAAAATAATCGGTGTGATGCTTGGAAGCTAATGGTGTTACATTTGAGTGTAGTTATGTGGGTTTTACTCTTTTATTTATTTAAAAATCACTGCAATTTTAGTGCAACATATATATGTTTTTCCAAAACAAAAAAAAAATCGTTATTAATTGTCGTTTATGGTTGAAGGTTAGTATAACAAAATTAATCCTAGAGTACAACCCTTTTTGTATAGTTGCGCTTAAAACAAGCGGAACCGACAGGCAACAGAGGGTTAAAAAACTTATGGACCCATAGACTTGAGACGTTAATATATGGAAGCCAAGTTTTCATATCAAGTGTTCATTTTATGTTAATGAAAAGAAATTGATGTCATATTGATTTATTGATTATGTGGTAAAGAAAAATTATTTACTGAAAGTAATTAGCCTGTAAGTGTTCTGTGAATATCAGAAAATTGAATTTAATGTGTATTTTAAGTATAGGTTCATTTACGATCAAAATAATTATTTAAAAAAATTCAACAATGATAATTGCATTGCTACGTGCATGAAAAATGAAGCTGTTCTTTCCAGTATACCGCATCCCCAAGCGTTGTATACCCGTATTTAAATATTCTCTAAGCGTAAATAGCTTATGAAATAAATATTATATGTAGCAAAAGTAATTTATTTATAAATAAAAGGAAGTCTGTATTATATACTTGCTTAAAGAATGTTTAATAAGAAGAAACATGTAGAATAAGCTTTGAGCCTATATAAGAGCTGAACAGACGCTCATCATTTGTCAGCGTTCACGTGATCATTATTGCTCGGCACAAGGGTAGCGTCCTATGGGAACGCGTGCTGTAGAATGCAATCTTAATTTATCTGTGCCATCCTACAGTGTTAATAATTATTGTATCCAGTGATATTGAAGAATATACAAGAACATCTTACCAGTGTATCATTTACAAGTATTATACTACCTGTAATGCATTATCTCTCTCGAGACCACGACCCTGCGACTTAATAATATTATTAAAGTGAGTCATCAATTAGCTTGTCAATTCAACTATTAATAATTCGTAACAGATTTAATGGTTTAGGAGAAAATATTTACACAAAAGTATAAAAATCATGCAATGAATTTTGATATACCACCAATTGACTCTCACCAAATTTGTGTTGACTCCAGTAGTTAGCAATGCCGCAGTACACAATCCACCTAGTAACAGTAACCATAACAATGTAATAAACAAGAAACTAGTCCTTAGATTCCAAAAGATAGTGAAGAATTGTTAAAATTATTATTATTATTATTATGTTAATATTTGTGTTACTTCACTGTTACTAGTTTCTTTTCACATTTACAAGTTAGTTTTGCTCTGCTCTGAAAGTGCAGTGTTGAGCTGATGTGGTTGAGGTATTACCAATGTGCTTTCTTATTTTGTCCTGTACTTAGTCACAAAGTGTATTATGGCTCAGCATTCGTTTTCTAGTGCACAGTGTGTATTTATTTATGATGCATAAGTGTTAACACATTTTGTGTTAAGAAATATAAGAGAAATAAGACAATACGCTAAGCCAAACCGACAGTCAAATGTTTTAAAATGTGGTTGCTATGGGATTGAAATCCGTTTCTTTGTGTGGCCAGGCCTTAACAAGTGTATTTACTATACAAGTGGATAAACAGAGAGTTTATCCATGAGTAGAACAATTTAAAACGCGTTTTAAGTTCTACGAGTGGATAATAGAGGTTTGTCTACTTGTATAATTCATTACCTTATCCTACAGATACGATAAATTAATATATGACAAATATTCAGTTAATGATTTTACAACAGATAGTAATAAATTAAATAAAGAATTGCGGCGTTCTTATAGTTATAAAATATGGTAGGCTAGTTTCAAATTGATTAAGTTTACGATGGACGTTGAGAACGTTAATATATCGGTTCCAAATGAAGCAGTTGAGGCTTCATTACCGTCGACTTCACGGAAATTATACTAAAAAGAGTTAAAAGGTTATAGAACATTTCCAGTTATCATCCATTTATTTATTTACTTTATCCCACTCGTTATCACCGGAGCAACAAGTGAATTTTGTTTACTTTTTCCCACCCGTTATCACTTTGTTTCAAAATCCAAATGTTCTTATGTAGTTTCTGCCTAGCAGCTACAAGTATCTGTTGGACAAAAGTATTTTAAAACTGAACCCAGTAACAAGGAATATTTCGAAAACATGTACAGTGGTAACTCGCTTATACGTTATTCAGTTCAACATTTTTCGCACATATACGCTAACAATTTAGGGACCAGTTGTTGTGCATTAAAATTTTGCCCAGTTATACGTTTTCTCGGTAATGCGTCACCTTTGCTGATCCCTATACACAAAATGTACCCACTTATCCGTTTTTTTAAAAAAGTATGGCAGTATGCTTGCTGCGTATAGCCTTGGAATTGCCTGGTTTGCGGTTTTCATTGACGTCATATCGTTCCAACAATCTATTAACCTTGGTTCCAACAGTCACTTGTCTGTTTTAAGTCGAGTACTGCTAGTGTGTTGTTTTCATTGTCGTCATATCGTTCCAACAATCTATTATCCTTGGTTCCAACAATCACTTGTCTGTTTAAGTCGAGTACTGCTAGTGTGTTGTTTTCATTGTCGTCATATCGTCCCAACAGTCACTTGTCTGTTTTAAGTCGAGTACTGCTAGTGTGTTGTTTTCATTGTCGTCATATCGTTCCAACAGTCACTTGTCTGTTTTATGTGGAGTTTCGAGTTACAAACAGGAGAAGAAGCATGTGTGAATATCAACCAGCAAGGAAGAAAACAAGAACTCTTGGTGAAAAATGAAAAGTTCTGGATGATGAGGTCCATACCAGAAGAGAAAATCAGTTACACGTTTTCTCATTTTTACAGTATTTTAGTAGTCTCCCTTGAAAAACGTATAAGTGAGATTCCACTGTATATGACATAAATTGTGTGTTTTAATGACCTTTATACTTTTTGAGTAGTCAACGAGCTGACTTCTCCCCCAGAGATCCCGGCTGGGGCGGGGAATTTTTCTTTAACCAGAATTATGCACTATCCCCCACAGAGTCTGGAAAAATGAATGTGAGAGTGAATGTGTGTGTGTATGTATGTGTTTAGTAATATCAAATTATTAACCTAATTATTAACGCGATATGACAATTGAAATTAAAGGGAGCTATACAAATGAAACAATAAAACAATTCTGATGCGTTCCATTCACATGACTTTCTATACCTCTCTTTAACACATTATTGTTAAAAAGTTTATTCCTCTATCTACTTGATGCTAATAGAGAAAAATTAGTAGAAATTATCTTTACTACTTATTCCTTTATAAGTAGAAGGGAAATAAGGTGCATCGCCCTCCGTGGGGTAGTGGTTACCATGCTGACTTCAAGCCCGGTGGGGTACGGTGGATTTTTTCGGGTGTAAAAATCCTTAGCATGGCTTCCTTCGGAAGGTAAGAAAAGCCGTTGGTCCCGTGTCGTAGATTTACGGCACGTAAAAGAACCTTAAGCTTGATAGGGAGGCCTCTGAGCAAAATTAAGCGGTCTTTCACGCCCAATTTACAATGGGACGCTGAGAACCACAGCAGTTAAAGAGCGTCCATAAATAACACGCCATTTATTTTATTTTGGGAAATAAGGGAATAGACTACTCCGACAGTCAAATAATTTTAAAATGTTGCTATGGGATTGAAATCCGTTTCTTGTGTGGGCAAGCACTGACAAGTTCCCGTTTGTGAAAAGCTTAAGTATTTTAAACCTGACCCAATAACAAAGAATATCTCGAAAACGGCTAACTCCACGAAAAAAATGTTTATGACGTAAATTGTGTGTTTTAATGAGCTTTAGAAATTTTCAGTGTTCAGTGAGCTGACTTCCCACGGAGGCGGGGCATTGTTCTTCAATCAAAATTATTCCCTATCCCCCACAGAGTCTGGAAGTGTGAGAGTTAATCTGTGTGTTTAGTAATATAAAATCAATTAACCTAATGTTCTAAACCTGCAGTAATACGATTTGTTTCACAAGTCAAAGCCCCCGATATCACCATTCAAGTTAAAGGGGGCTATTCAAATGAAAATATTAAAAAAAAAAAAAATCTGATGCGTTCCATTCACATGGCTTTCTCTACCTCTCTTTAACATATAATTGTTAATAATCTTATTCTTCCATATTGTTCATACAAATTGAGATAAACATTAGCAGAAATTATCTTATTACCTAGTTCCTTATAAGTAAAAGGGAAGTAAGGGAGTACACTAGGATAAACCGACAGTCATATGTTTTAAAATGTGGTTGCCATGGGATTGAAATCCATTTGTTTGCGTGGTCAGGTGTTGACAAGTTTCTGTAGGAGATACGTTACGTTTCAAAACTGAAACCGATGAGAAGCAATATCTCGAAAACGGCTAACTCCACGAAAAAAAAATCTATATAACATAAATTGTGTGTTTTAACGAGATTTGCAAATTCTGTACAGTAAGTTTTTCTCTATTTCTTACGGTTTATCAATTATAGAAAACCCTGCAAAACTCATCCAGTATAAAGACGTCTCCAGAAACTTCAAAATATACATTTCATTCGAAGAGTGAATATCATTTATTTACGGTATTTTAATCAAAATCAATTAGAGACAGTTTTGAGAAAATCAAAATTTTTTAAAAATGATCCATGAAAAGGGTAATGGGGGTGGGCGGATTTACATGAAAATTTTCCTGTTGCATTCATGGAAGATACTGAACTTAAATATCCAGGTTTGGTATTTAACAGACTTTTTGTTTTTGAGTTATACTGCCCAGACACACATGGACATTTTTCTAAGAAAAACATATATTTGCAGTGAAATATGGATATCTAATTTTTGGGCCAGAGAAAGTGTAAGATGGTCTAACTAAAGGGAGATTTTACTGAGAATTTTTGTGTCGCACCATGAAAGACACTCGACTTGATACCAAGTTTTGTTTCTGATTTATAACACCCACCATACGTCAAGTTTTTTCTAGAGACGTTTTACTTATTCAGGATACATCGAAATACACATTTCCGGTGAATTATCTATACGTATTTGGGGATGGAATACTAGGGTGATAAAGAAAATATGAGCGCCTATCCAATAACATTTTATGAGCTATTACCCCGATAGGTGTCTTGGAATACAAATGAAGGAAGGCGGATTTGAAGCGCCGATAGAAGAAGCGATTGAAGGATCTACTCGTTTCAGCATCGATTATCGCTAAACCTCGAGAACGAGTAACAGTGTGAACGTCCACTAGTGTGGAAAACTTTGAGATGCTCTCACAGTGTAGAGCATTTTATCGCTCGATTATTCATTACTTATACAGACTTGTTAAAAGAAAACTGATGTGTTACAGTCACAGGACTTCTCCAGCTACTTTACAAGCAAACTTCATAAAAAGATAATTCTCCTTTCAACACTATGCTAATCGATGTAAAGCATTAGTAGAATTTTATTACTTAGTTCCTTAAAGTAAAATGGACTAAGCCAAATGTTTTAAAAGCTGTCGTAATGCGATTTTCATTGCAAATCGCTACGTTGCTTGGACAGGAGTAGAAAAAAAAAAAATGAACAAATCCGTCCGAGAAAAGTATAACTAGTTCGCATTTGATGTCGCCATGGTTACCATGCTAACTTCATATGCCCAAGGTCGCGGGTTCAAACCCGACGGAGGACGATGGATTTTTTCGGAAGGGAAGTAAAACTGTTGGTGCCGTGTCGTAGGTTTGCGGCACGTAAAAGAGCCTCAAGCTTGATAGAGAGGCCTCTGAGCAAAATTAAGCGCTATTTCAAGCCCAGTATAGAATGGGACGCTGAGAACCACAGCAGTTAAAGAACCTCAAGCCTGATAGAGAGGCCACTGAGCAAAATTAAGCGGTCTTTCACGCCCAATATAGAATGGGACGCTGAGAACCACAGCAGTTAAAGAGCGTCCATAAATAACGCGCCACTTACATTCGCAATTGAAACTAATAACAAGGAACAGCTCTAAAACGATAAGCTCCACGGAAAAAATGTATATCACATACCTTGTGTATTTTAACAAGATATATATTTTTTGTGTTTTATGTTTTCGTCTATCCCTTACGGTTTATCAGTTATTCAAAATTCAGTATAATGCATCGAGATTAAACTACTCTTCAGAGGCTATTCCCAGAAAATTCGAAATATACATATTATTTGTTAGGTAATAATCTCTACTGTACGAAATTTTAATCAAAATCGTTAGAGCCATTTTTGAGAAAATCAAAAATTTCGAAAAAAGTTCCATGTAAAGGGTAGTTTGGGGTGAGGGGATTTTTCTCAAAACCTTCGTGTCGCATCCCTGGAACATACTAAACTTAAATACCAAGTTTGGTATTTTACCGACTTTTCGTTTTTGAGTTATCGTGTTCACAGACACACGGACACACACACACACACACACACACACACACACACACACACACACACACACATTTTTGTGAGAATGCCTTTTTTGGATATTGGGGACCCTAAAACATATATTTCCGGTGAAATCTCGATATCGAATTTTTGGGTGGAGTGCAATACCTTCTCTATACACTATGTACATAGTACGTATAGAAAAAGTAAAAATCTGATGTATTACATTCTCATGATGTTCTCTAGCTACTTTAAACAAACTTCTTACAAAAGATAATTCTTCTTTCAACACCATGCTAATCGAGATAAACATTAGCAGAATTGTATTACTTAGTTCCTTATAAGTAGAATGGACTAGGCCAAAGTGTTTTAAAAGCTGTCGTTATGCGATTGTCATTGCAAATCGCTTATTTTCTTGGCCAGGAGTAGAACAAAACGGACTCTCTCGTCTGAGAAAAGTATAAGTACTTCACAACTGAAACTAATAACAATGAATACCTCGAAAACGGTCAGCTCCACGAGAAAAATGTATATGACATAACTTGTGTATCTTAAAAAAAAAACCTACATTTTTTGTATAGTAAGTTTTTTCTATCTCTTACGGTTTACTAGTTATGCCAATTAAGCAAAATTCATCCAGAATAAACAGGTCTTCAGAAGCTATTACCAGAAAATTCAAGATATACATTTTATTTGTCTGGCAAATATCATTAATATACCATATTTTAAATCAAAATCGTCAGAGCCATTTTTAAGAAAATCAAAATTTTCGAAAAACGTTCCATGTAAAGGGTAGTTTGGGGTGGTGGGAATTTTTCTCAAAATCTTCGTGTCGCATCCCTGGAAGATACCAAACTTAAAAAGCAAGTTTGGTATTTTAGCTAATTTTAGTTTTTGTGCTATCGTGTTCACACACACACGGACACACACACACGGACACACACACACGGACCTTTTTCTGAAAATGCTTTTTTTGGATACAGAAGGTCCTAAAACATGTATTTCTGGTGAAATCTCGGTATCGAACTTTTGGGTGGAATACAATACTTCTCTATCCCTATGTACATTGTACATATGGGGCTAGAGAAAGTAAAAAACAACAACAACAACAAAAAACAAACAAAACAAAAACGACACTTCTGTATGAGAAAACTATAAGTACTTCGCAGTTGAAACTAATAACAAGCAATATCTGGAAACGGTAAGCTCCACTAAAAAAATGTATATGACATAACTTGTGTATTTTAACAAGCTCTACATTTTTTTGAAGTAAGTTTTTGTCTATCTCTTACGGTTTATTAGTTATGCGAAATTATGCAAAATTCATCCAGAATAAACAGGTATTTAGAAACTATTCCCAGATATATGTGGTACTTTAATCAATATCGTTAAACCAATTTTTAAGAAAGCAAAGTTTTCCCATGTAAAGTGTAGTTATGGGTGGGGGGGGGGATTTTCTTGAAAATCTTCGTGTCGCATCCTTGGAAGATAAACTTAAATACCAAATTTAGTATTTAACCGTCTTTTCGTTTTTGAGCTATACTGTCAACAGACACACACACACTCACACACACACGAACCTTTTAGTGAAAATGATTTCTTTGGATACAGGGGACTCTAAAACATATATTTCCGGTGAAATCTCGGTATCGAATTTTTGGGTGGAGTGCAATTACCTTTTCCTTACACTGTGTACACAGAACATGTAGAGAAAGTAATAAGAAAATAATCTGCTGACATCAAAATAAGAAAATACGAGGGCCGTTTTTTTTTCAACCCCTGATAGGCTATAAATAAAAGACAAATTCATAGAAAACAATTATTTTATTACTAAAAGTTTTGTACACTTATGGTTACTTTTCAACATAATCACCGAAAAGATTGAGGCACTTATCGTACCTGTGCACAAGTTTTGCAATACCCGCTTCAAAAAAGTTGCCGCCAATGATTTCAAATGAGCATTGTCGTTGTTTTGAAGATCTTCGTTGGTTTGAAAGTGCTGCCCTCCTAGCCAATTCTTCAGTCCAGGGAAAAGGTGAAAGTCGCTGGGTGCCAGGTCAGGACTGTACGGCGGATGATCGAAAATGTCCCATTGAAATTGTTCAAGGAGCCGATGGGTTGTGCCAGCAGTGTGTGGACGAGCGTTGTCATGGATCAACACAATTCCTGAAGTCAGCATTCCTCTTCGTTTGTTTCGAATGGCTCTTTGCAAACGTCGTAAAGTACGAAGATCTTCAAAACAACGTCAATGATCATTTAAAATCATTGACGGCAACATTTTTGAAGCGGGTAGTAAGCAAGTAATAAGACCCTGTTTGCTAATATTTATCTCGATTAGCATGGAGTAGATAAAAGAATAACTTTTGTAAGAATAGTTTGTTATAAAAACATCATATGAATGTAACGCATTCGATTTTTTTTATCCTGGTTATGGTCTTCAAAGAGAGACCAGCTCTTGAAACATTTGATTTGATTATCAATTTAGCCTAAACATAACCTTATTTTTCTTGATGCAATAGTAACACGTGCAGTAAAACCAATTTTGTTAACGTTCATCCTAAGTAGCAAGACGTAGGTAGAATAGTAAACTTTTGTAACAGTTCATAGTACTTAGAGAAAGACTTGTGAATGTAACATCAGATTCTTACTTGTTCTACATAGGTGGAGAAGGTATTGCAGCCCACCCAAAAATTATATACCAAGATTTCCCTGGAAATACACGTGTTAGAGTCCCCTGTATCCAAAAAGAGAAAAGAAAAAATAATTTTTAGAATAATGTAAGTGTTTATGTGTCTGTGAATGCACAACTAAAAAACTAAAAGTCGACAAAATACCAAACCTAGTGTTAAAGTTTAGCACCTATCTTGTAAGGATGCGACACGAAGATGTTGAGAAATATGCCTCAAAACCAAAGTAACCCTTACAAGGAAACAATTTCAAAAATTCTGGTTTTCTCAAACATTGGTCAAACGATTTTGATTAAAATATTGCATATTAAAGATATTTATAAATAGAATGTATATTTTGAATTTCTGGATCTAGGCTCTGCAGACCTCTGGGTGAATTTTGCATAAGCGTTTCCGAGATATCCCTTGTTATTGGTTTCAGTTTTAAGATACTTAAAAAAGCTTCTCATACCGGGCTATAGAAAGAAATTGATTTAACCCACATAGCAACCAGCTTTTAAAATATTTCAGTATCGCTTTAGCCTAGTGTACTCTCTTACTAGGGTCGGCTGATAAGTCCCGGGCCTCACACAGATATGGCGCCACTAGGCCAGATAGACGTTAGCTTAACTCTAGACTAGCTTATATCCATAGTTACAGGTCAATAATTAGTTTAGTTTTCGAATGACAACATTTTAAATAAGACAACTTTAGAGTCTTCACGAAAATGGAGGATTTGGAAAAACGAGCAGTGATTAAATATTTCCATTTGAAAGGCTTAACGCCTAAAGAAATCAAGGTGGAAATGGCCAGTACATTGAAAGACTCTGCCCCTTCATATTCAATGATTAAAAGGTGGGTTACAGAGTTTAAAATGGGACGTACGAGCACTAGTGATGAGCCTCGCTCTGGACGCCTTGTAGAAGTGACAACTCCAGAGATCATTGAAAAAATTCATCGTTTAGTACTGAGAGACCGTAAATTAAAGTTGTTTGAGATAGCAGAGGCTGTAAACATATCAAAAGAACGTGCAGGTTATATTTTAAATAATGTTTTGGGCTTTCACAAGGTCTGTGTAAGATGTGTGCCGCGTTTGTTGACACCTGATCAAAAGTTGTTACAAAGAAAAACTGTTTCTGTTCAGAATGTGGAGCTCTACCGTAAAAATCCCCCAGTGAATTCTTGAGACGGCTTATTACCATGGATGAAACTTGGATATATCACTGCACTCCAGAAAATAAACCAAGTCAAAACAGTGGATTGCGCCAAGTGAACCAACTCCAAAAAGGCAAATTCAACTTTGTGAGCTTACAAAGTTATGGCGAGCTGGGATGCACAGGGAATTATTTTTATTGATTACTTGGAAAAGGGTAAAAGTATCACTGGTGACTACTACGTAAGATTACTACAACATTTGAGTGATGGGATGAAAAGAAAAAGACCTCATTTGACAAAAAAAAAGACTTGTTTCAACACGACAATGCTACGACCCAACGTTCGGTCATTACAATGGGAAAAAATAAGCGAATTAAAGTTGGAATTGCTTGAGCATCCACCCTATTCGCCAGATCTAGCACCCAGTGACTACCACCTGTTCCCAAACCTCAAAAAATGTCTTGGGAGGACGAAGATTTCAAAGCAACGAAGAGGTTATTGATGCGATAAACAGCTATTTTGAGGACCTTGATAAATCGCACTACAGAGATGGTTTAATGTAATTAGAACACCGATATGACAAATACATTAGCTTTTCTGGAGATCATGTTGAGAAATAAAGCAAAAAAAAAAGTCTGATGTGCTCCATTCACATGGCTTTCTCTATATCTCTGCAACAAATGAGTTTCAAAAAGCTTATACTTCTATTTACTTCAACCTAATCGACAAAAAGTTAGCAGAAATAGTCTTATTACTGGCTTCCTTGTAAGTAGAAGGGAAATAAGGGAGTAGCATAGGTTAAAGTGATAAGTCAAAAGCTGGTTGCTAAGTGACTGAAGTTCCTTTGTTTGTATGGACAGGAGTTGACAAATTCCTGTATGAGAAAAGTGAAGTTTTTCGAACCTGAGGACAAAAACAAGGAATATCTCAAAAACGATCACTCCACGAAAAAACTGTACACAACATAAATTGTGTGTTTTAATATGCGCTACATTTTTTGTGTTGTAAGTTTCTGTCTATCTCTTATGGTTTAGCAGTTATGCAAAATTCCGTAAAATTCATTCAGAATAAAGTAGTCTTCAGAGGCTATTCCCAAAAAATTCAAAATATACATTTTATTTGTCAGGTAAATATCTAAAATATACGGTATTTTAATCAAAATCGTTAGACATTTTTTAGAAAATCAAAATTTTCGAAAAAAGTTCCATGTAAAGGTACGTTTGGTGTGGGGGGGGATTTTTCTAAACATCTTCGTGTCGCATCCCTGGAAGATACTAAACTTAAATACCAAGTTTGGTATTTTACCGACTATTCGTTTTTGAGTTATCGTGTTCACAGACACACGGACACACACGGACCTTTTTCTGAAAATACTTTTTTTGGGTATAGGGGAGCCTAAAACATATATTTCCGGTGAAATCTCGGTATCGAATTTTTTGGTGGAGTGCAATACCTTCTCTATACACTACGTATAGAGTAAAAAGAAATGTAATGGTGTTTTTATTGAGAGAACGGGACTTATCAGCCAACGTTGCTTCTAATGTTTATCTCGATTAGCATGAAGCAGAGAGAAGAATAAGTTTTTCAACAATAATTTGTTTAGAGATCTAGCGAAAGTCATGTGAATGGAACACATCAGATGTTTTTCAAAAGGTTTAAAAGCATTTCTTTGAGATTATGATGTGGTGAAGATTTTATTTAGCACAAGAGAAGAAGAGAGAGAAATGGTATGATATATGAAACAGCTGTCTGGTACAACATCTCTGCTGTGGAACACAAAGGGGGGGGGGGACGATAAAGAAGAATGGACAATTTCTCGAGGGCAGACCATCAATATGACAAACATACTGCCTGGAGGGTGCTTCAACTGCGCATGCGTCTCTCAGCAACAGCAGAGCTTGCAAGTGATAAAACCTTGATAGATTCCAACCTCTTTTCTTTATAGCATCTTCACCATCACACATGGTAGGTAAGTTCTCTTTCTTTCACGAGACGTTCTGTGAGGCAGTTTGACGAATGTAACCATTTCCTTGAAGTCCTGCCATTAGCTCTTTTGATACTCAAGCCCGCCGGTGTAGTGTGGTGGTAGCGTATCTGCCTCACATTCAACAGGTCACGAGTTTGAATCTCGCTTAGGGTGAGTTACCTGGATAAGGTTTTTTTCGGAGGTTTCCCTTATCCTGAGAAGACGAATGTCGAGTAACTTTAAACTTTCAGGTTGTTTTACAGATCAAGCTGTGAATTTTATTTTGACTTTCCCTAGCCCGCAGCACATTGTAAATGGGGATAGAGAAAACGCTGTATTGCACTCAAAAATTTGATCCTGAGATTTCATCGGAAATACATGTTTCGGGGTCGCCTGAGTACGAAAAAAACATTTCTAGAAAAAGATCCGTGTGTGTGTGTCTGTGAACAGCATAGCTCAAAAACGAAAATACATTTAGGTTTGGTATCTTCCAAGAATGTGATACGAAGATTTTCAAGAATATTCCCCACCCAGCCCAACTTCCCTTTACGTGGAAAATTTTCGAAAATGTTAGTTTTTCTCAAAAATGGCTCTAATGATTTTGATTAAAATATCGTATATTAAAGGCATTTAGATGACAAATAGCCTCTGAAGACATCTTAATCCTAGATAATTTTACGGAATTTTGCATACCTGGTAAACCGTAATAGATAGACAAAAACTTAACCAAAAATGTAGATCTCGTTAAAACATCAAATTTATGTTATATACATTTTTTCGTGGATATGACCGTTTTTGAGATATTCCTTGTTATTGGGTTCAGTTTTAAAATACTAATACTTTTTTTCATACGGGAATTTGTCAACTAAACAAAGGTATTCCAATCACATAGCAACCAGCTTTTAAAATATTTGACTATCGCTTTAGCCTAGTGTATTCCCTTACTTCCCTTTTACTTACAAGGAAGCAAAAAGACACTTTCTGTTACTTTTTTCCTGGATTATCATGAAGTAAATAGACGAACAAGTTTTTTGACAATGATTTGTTGCAGAGATGTAGAGAAAGCCATGTGAATGGAACACATCAGATTGTTTTGTGTTGACTTACGAAATATTCACTTTATTTAGAACAGTCTGTACATCAAACATATTCAGGCGAAGTTGTTTTGAAATAAAGAATTTTCAAATAACACAAGTTGGAGTCAAAATGATACATCTGTGAAATTTCACCAAAAATAATGAAAAATGGAAATTTTATTTTATTTCATAATAAAATTATATGAATTCTAACATTTAAGAAAATATATCATTTTCGTATTTGGCGTATTTTGACTACCAATTAACTGAAGCTATAGATGGTTAGTTGTATGTTTTTAATCGGCACTACCAACTTGAAAGCATATTTTCTCGCAAAGTGTTTTCCAACACTTTTCCATACTCAAAATGATACATGATGCAACTTTTCATTAACTTGTTTCAAGATAGCAGTACTGCTTTTTAAAAACATTTTAAAGAAAATTACCATATTAATTTTTTCTAAACAATGATCCAATGTTGCTAAATAAGATATTAAATCTTGAAAAATCAAGCATTATGGGGACTATGAAAAATAATAATTTTTTATCACTAATAAGGGATAATATATAAAAATATAACATGGCAGATCTATTTTTACTTTCTCTACACGAACTATGTACATGGTGTATAGAGAAGGTATTGTATTCCACCCAAAAATTCTATAGCGAGATTTCACCGGAAATACATGTTTTGGGTCCCCCTGAATTCTAAAAAAGCATTTTTACAAAAAGATCCGTGTGTGTGTGTGTATGTGTGTGTGTGTGTGTGTGTGTGTAGCATAGCTCAAAAACGAAAAGTCGGTAAAATACCAAACCTGGTATTTAAGTTTAGTACCTTCCAGGGATAAGACACAGAGATTTTCAAGAAAATCTCCCACCTACATGGAACTTTTTTCGAAAATTTTGATTTTCTAAAAAAATTGTTCTAACGTTTTTGATTAAAATATCGAATATTAAAGATATTTACCTCACAAATAAAATGTATTTCTTGAATTTTCTGGGAATAACCTTTGAAGACTACTTTATTCTGGATGAATTTTACGCAATTTTGCATGACTGCTAAACTGTAAGAACTGGACAAAAACTTACTGCACAAAAAATGTAGGGCACATTAAAACACACAATTTATGCTATATACCTACATTTTTTTCGTGGTGTTGATCGTTTTTGGTTTTAGCTTTGAAAAACTTACAGTTTTCTCACACGGTTAACTCGTATCCATACAAACAAAGGAACTTCAGTCACATAGCAACCAGCTTTTGACTATCACTTTAACCTATGGTACTCTCTTATTTCGCTGCTACATACAAGGAAGCAAGTAATAGGACATGAAGCAAATAGAAGTTTGGGTTTTTTAACAATAATTTTTTGTAGAGATGTAGAGAAAGTCATGTGAATGGGACTGACTTAAGAAATATTCACTTTATTCGGAACAGTCTGTACATCAAACATATTGAGGCAAAAAAGGTTTTGAAATATAGAATTTTCAAATAACACAAGTTGGAGTCCTTAAGGAGGTTATGGCTTGCACACGATTTTGAGAAATCTCGCCCTCTGTTCCTTTGAAAGTCGTAAGTAAGTTAGACGGACCGCGCAAGGTGCAGTTACGCGACCTAACATGTCCCTCCCGATATTGGGTAAGCTGAGAATGGACCATTGGGTTTTATAGTGTCATTTTCGAGGAGAGCACGTTGCTATCTGGAGCCCTCGCTGGATTGAGTCATAATTTTCACTTTATCCATCCAACTAGCTGACATAGTGCACGTGAATAAGGAGCATGCGCTCTCGACCGATTTTATAACCTTACGTCATAAAACTATACACTCAGTTTTACTAAATTCATGTTCGGGTTTGTGCCCTGGGGCACGAGGTAGCTACCCAGTAACACTGCCTCAAACTCTTTTCTACGAGCACGGAAATTGTCTTAACCTTAGCAACTTACAAGTAGAAGGCAAAAAACTAGGCTAAACTGACAGTCAAATATTTTAAAAGCTGGTTGAAGTCCATTTCTTTGCATTGTCAAGAGTTAACAAATTCCAATATGTGGGATGTTTTACGTATTTTAAAACTGAAACAAAAAGGTAACAAGAAATGCCTACAAAAAATATCTGATGTGTTCCATTCACATGACTTTCTCTACATCTCTGCAACAAATTATTGTTAAAATGCTTAGGTTTCTATTTACTTCATGCTAATCGAGAAAACGTTAGCAGAAATAGTCTTATTACTTGCTTCCTTGTAAGTAGAAGCGAAATAAGGGAGTACCATAGGTTAAAGTGATAGTCAAAAGCTGGTTGCTAGGTGACTGATGTTCCTTTGTTTGTATGGACAGCAGTTGACAAAGTCGTGTATAAGAAAAGTATAAGTTTTTCAAAGCTGAAACTAAAAACAAGGAATATCTTCCTGGGAATAGCCTCTGAAGACAACTTTATTCTTGATGAATTTTGCGGATTTTTTTATTACTGTAAACCAGCAAAAGGTGGAGAACTTTTATTTTCTTTTTTTTAGTCATAGTCATACCCTCCCCATATTTAGGACTGACACTCCCCTAGGACTCACTAGTGGAACCCTAGGGGCTAGAAACCTAATGGTGAACCAACGGCACGAAATGGAGAATCTGGAACAAGTGGTCAGCCTGTAGCCAGGCATGAGGCAGAGGAAAAATTGTAAATGACGTGTTATTTATAGACGCTCTTTAACTACTGTGGTTCTCAGCGTCCCATTCCAAATTGGGTGTGAAAGATCGCTTAATTTTGCTGAGAGGCCTCTCTATCAGGCTTGAGGTTCTTTCACGTGCCGTAAATCTATGACACGGGATCAACGGCTTTACTTCGCTTCAAAAGGAAGCCATGCTAAGGATTTTACACCCGAAAAAAGCCATCGTCCTCCGCCGGGTTTGAACCCGCGACCTTGGGTATATTATGGTAACCGTTACAGCTAGGAGGGCGACATGAGCGTGAGGAAATGGATGGTATGAAACGCAAGCGAAATGGTTGATAGGAAAGGTGATGATGGAGCAACTGGTGGAATGATTGGCGGTTGAAACCGAAGGATCAGGCGAAAACCCGCCCAGACGCCGCTTTGTCCACCAACTTTTCGTTTATAAATTATGCTATCTACCTACGCACACATATACACTAACATCCATGACGTCTGTAGTGGACCGAGATGGGGGACGCAGCGGCCGGGCGGTAGGCCAAGGTTCCCCGTGAGCTGTCGTGCCATGGAGTTAACATATACACTAAACGTTTTTTAAAAATGTTTTTGGGGGGTTACAGGGGACTCTGAAACGTTATTTCCTGTGAAATAACGACATCGAATTTTTGGGTGGAATACCATACTTTTTTCTATCCACTATTTACATTGCACATAGGTGCTACAGAAAGTCTGACATTTTACTTGTTCGCGACTATCTTCGTGTTTTGGAACAAGCTTTCTTACAACACTTTACTTTCTTTCTATATTTTTACTTTCTCTACACGTACGATGTCCATAGTGTATAGAGAAGGTATTTTATTGCACCCAAAGATTCTATGCCTAGTTTTCACCGGAAATGTACGTTTTGAGACCCCTGAATCCCCCCCCCCCCAAAAAAAAAGCATTCTCAGAAAAATGGCGTGTTTGTAACTGCCTTTCTATCTGTGGGCAGCATAACTCAAAAACGTAAAGTCCGTAAAATATCAAATTTGGTATTTAAGTTGAATATCTTCCAGAGATGCGACACGAAGATTTTCAACATAATTCCCCCAACTTCATGGAAAATTTTTGTAAAACTTTTATTTTCTCAAAAGTGGCTGTAACGATTTTGATTAAAATATCGTACATTAAATATATGTACATAACAAATAAAATGTATATTTTTTATTGTCCAGGAATACCTTGTTTTTTTTGTTTTTTTGCTTAACGTCTTTTAACCTGTTTGATCATATCGGGCGATGAATTGAAATTGTGCTCAAATGATCTCGGGCTTCTTGGAGCTTAAAGTTACTCGACATTCGTCTCCTCAGGATAAGGGAAAACCCCGAAGAAAAAAAACCTTATCCGGGTAAGACACATTCAAACTCACGACCTGTTGAATGTGAGGCAGACACGCCACCACCGCACTACTCAGGCGGGCTTCTGAAGATTTGTTCGAACTGGATATTTTTACTTTCTCTATACTCACTATGTATATAGTGTATAGAGAATGTATTGCACTCCACCAAAAAATTCGATACCGAGATTTCACCGGAAATATATGTTTTAGAGTATCCAAAAAAAGTATTTTAAAAAAAATTATTTTCAGAAAAAGGTCCGTCTGTGTGTCCGTGTGACTGTGAACACGATAACTCAAAAACGAAAAGTCGGTAAAATACCAAACTTGGTATTTCAGTTTGGTATCGTCCAGGGATGCAACACGAAGACTTTGAGAAAAATCCCCCACCCCAAACTACCCTTTACATGGAACTTTTTTCGAAAATTTTGATTTTCTAAAAAATGGCTCTAATGATTATGATTCAAATATCGTATATTAAAGTTATTTACCTGAAAAATAAAATGCATATTTTGAATATTATGGGAATAGCCTCTGAAGACTACTTTATTCTGGATGAATTTTGCATAACTACTAAACCGTAAGAGATGGACAAAAACTTAACCCACAAAAAATGTAGAGCACGTTAAAACACACAATTTATGTTATATACATTTTTTTCGTGGAGTTGATTGTTTTTAACTTATTCCTTGTTTTTGGTTTCAGCCGTTAAAAACACACTTTTCTCATACAGGAATTTGTCAACTCCTGTCCATACAAACAAAGGAACATCAGTCACATAGCAACCAGCTTTTGGCTTTCACTTTAAACTTACAAGAAAGCAATTAGGATGAAGTAAATAGAAGGCTAAGCTTTTTAACAATATTTTTTTTTTTTTTTGCAGAGATGTAGAGAAAGTCATGTGAATGGAACACATCAGGTTTTTCTATCTACTTCATGATAATTAAAATAAACATTAGCAGAAATGATTTCAATGCTTATTTCTTTGTAGGTACAAGGGAAATAAGGAAAATTAAGTTTAATAAATGTGACTGTGGTGTATCGTTTAGCAGTATCTAAAGAGAATTTGAGCACAGAGCTGGGCTGTGCCAGTCTCTTTGTGGCGCTTCCACTGCCTTCAGGTTGCCCGAAGTGACCAAATAAGGGTCGACAAGCAACATAAAGAAGACTGAACGAGAAGGGAATATGTTCCCTCGGGATACTGCGGTGCTTGATCGGGAAATATTGCAACAGTGGGAGGTCAATAGCTTTCTCGGACAGCATCTGGAATCACACTATTTATACTTCCCACAAATAACTACCTAGAGAAGGAAAAGTATTTGACAGCTGCCAATAAAGGTTGAGCCACTCGGTGCAACATCACTCCATTATTGCTTTCTCTACGCGTACTATGTACATTGTGTATACCTACACAAGGTATTATATTGCAACCAAAAATTCTATACCGAAATTTCACCGGAAATACATGTTTTGGGTCCCCCTGAGTCCGAAAAAAGCATTTTTGGAAAAAGGTACGTGTGTGTCTTAGGAGAGCATAGCTCAAAAACGAAAAGACCGTTAAATACAAAACTTGGTATTTAAGTTTGGTATCTTCCAAGGATGCGATACGAAGATTTTCAAGAAAATACCCCCACCCCCAACTACCCTTTACATGGAACTTTTCACGAAAATTTTGATTTTCTAAAAAATGGCTCTAATGATTTTGATTCAAATATCGTATATTAAAGACATTTACCTGGCAAATAAGATGTATATTTTGAATTTTCTGGGAATAGCCTCTGAAGACTACTTTATTCTGGTGAATTTTGCATAACTGCTAAACCGTAAAAAAAAATAAAAACTTACCTGATATAAAATGTAGAGTACGTTAAGAAGAGACACAATTTGTGTGGAGTTGATCGTTTTTAAGATTTCTTATTTTTAGTTTCAGCTTTAAAGGAACTTATACTTTTCTCATATGCGAATTTTTCAACTCCTGTCCATACAAACAAAGCAACTTCAGTCACATAGCAACCAGCTTTTGACTATCACTTTCACTTATGGTACTCCCTTATTTCGCTTCTATTTACAAGGAAGCAAGTAATAGGACTATTTCTGCAATTTTTTTCTAGATTAGTATAAAGTAAGTAGATGGATAAAATTTTTAACAATAATTTGTTGCAGAGATGTAGAGAAATCATGTGAATGGAACACATGAGAATTTTTTGATTCAAGGGGACCCAAAACATGTATTTCCGGTGAAATCTCGGAGTCGAAATGTTAGGGTAGAATGCAATACCTTCTCTACCTACTATATATATGCAAGAAAAAGAAAAAATAGTGCACACGGAAGGAGGAGGTCCCGGAAATAGAAAATTCTCGACTTGATCTTGTCTTTTCAACTATGCCTGGATTCTGTAGTAATATATATGCTCTAGGTAGAGCAACAGGGGTTTCGTAAGTAAAAGTAACGTGCGAGCGTCTGTGTATAGCAGCAATTTTCATTTCCATACACAGTACCGCCGCGACGGCGAGCGTATAAACCACTCAAAAGTGATATTACCATATCTGTGACGGAGCCAAAATAGATAAACACGATCTATTGATATTTTATACGAGTATTTCCTTCTTCCTGACGTAGTCAAAATTTACTGCTGAATGTTAAATTATATTCCCGTATCATATTAGCTTTATGTAAAGAGCCCGAGCGGCTTCCGAAACGGTTTTCATTAAATTAGCCGGCCATGGATCAGAGCCAAATTCTGTTTTTAGAACTTTTCTCTCTAACAATGGTGTTTAAGAATGCAATACTCGTATTTACACATAGTGTGTGCGTCTATTGCGTGTGAGAGTTTATATGTTAAAAAAAAACAACTCTTTCTTAAAGGGCGAAAATCTGTGAACTCACACAGTAAAAGTATTCAATTATTTCGTGCTTTCGACTTCATTAACGAGATTAAAAAGAGTTAAAAATAAATATATAAAATAAAAAATCTGACGTGTTCTATTCACTTGACTTCCTCTGGTTGTTCAACAAACATTTTTTTTTCACAAGCTAATTCTTTTACCCACATTTTATTAATCACGATAAACATTAGTGTTATTGCTTAGCGTAGTGGTAGCGTTGGTGCTTGCCATGTGTGAGACCTGGGTTCGATTCCCCAAAACATTTATTTCCGGGAAAATCTCGATATCAACATTTTTGGTGGAATACAATATTTTCTCTATCCGCTAAGTACATTGTGCATATGGGCTAGAAAAAGTAAAAGCACCTAATTATGTTTATCAATCCAAAGAACTGAATTGAACCTAGTTTTATTATGTACGCTCTTTAACTCTCAATGTTCCAGTCTATAATGGAAGACTGTTCAGAGGCCACTTTATCAGGCTTGGGGTTCTTTTACTACTTGTCTGACGAAAGAATGCAGTTGTTTCGGGAGATCGCTGGTGTAGCAAATTTTTAAAGACCTCTTTATTCTGGATGTATTTTATTGAATTTTACATACTTGGTAAACCATAAGTGATAGACAAAAGCTTACTACAAAACATATAGGTCACAATAAAGCAATCAATTTATGTTATATAGGTCATGGAGTCGATCCTTTGCGAGATTTTCCTTGTTTTTAGTTTCAACTTTAAAAAACTTATACTTTTCTCATACAGGGATGTGTCAACTCCTGTCCATACAAACAAAGGAACTTCAGTCACATAGCAACCGGCTTTTGACTATTTCTTTAACCTATGATACTCCCTTATTTCGCTTCTACTTACAAGGAAGCAAATAATACGAGTTTTTCTGCTAATGTCTTCTCTATTAGCACGAACTAAATAGAAGCATAAGCTTTCTAACAATAATTTGTTGTGGAGATGTACAGAGCGTCATGTGAATGGAACACACCAGATTTTTTCACACACCGCTTTCATAGTTCAATAGTTCTTAATAGTTTAGTTTAATTTAAAATATTTAATTCTAATAAGTTTCAAGCTTATTGTTCCTCTGTTTGAATTATTTATTTTATTTCCATCACTTTCTATTAATTTTTAATTTTTTTTTCCTTTTTATCAAATTTTCTTTATTATTTTTCAATTGAAATTGAAATAAAACTACAAAACCACAAAACTATCGTTTTAAAAATTAAACATATATATTTATCTTTTTGATAATAATGTCAGAGAACTTACCGCAAGGCTAGTAGCAGACGAAACGTTGAGTGGCCATCTTGTGACGAAGCCATTATTCTGAAACAAAAGAGCGTCATTAAAGCGACTGAATGGTCATTTACACGCCATAAATTGAGGAGCCTGAAGCAATTTATAGGTCTGAAAGGGACGGGAGATGGAGCCGAGTTATTTTCAGCTTGGCTGCCATGGCAACAATGTATGAAGAGTGGTTTACGGGGATAATTGTACAGAGAAGCCGCCAGCTCATCTCCTCGACATGTTCAAGCACTTCTAAACTGATGGTTATCACGTTGACGTAGGAAAAACATGCTATGAATTGAGAGTAAGTTCAACTAACATTAACAGGTGGGAGGTGAATGCACGCAAATATCTGTATCGGGTTTCAGGACGGTGTGATGATCCAGTATCTGCAGTTTTTTTTCCGCTGTTTTCTAAAGCTATGTTCATGAGCAAAATTTCCCGACTATAAGTTTTGTGATGTAAGGGAGGAATATCGATCGCACTGAAACTTCAACCTTCATAATCGTACTTTCTTTTTACTTTCTCTATACGTACTATGTACATAGTGTATAGAGAAAGTATTGTATTGCTCCCAAAATACGATAACGCGATTTCACCGGAAATATATGTTTTGAGACCCCCTGAATTCAAAAAAAGCATTTTTAGAAAAATGTCCGTCTGTCTATGTCTGGGGCAGCATAGCTCTAAAATGAAAAGACCGTTAAAAACCAAATTTGGTATTTAAGTTAGGTATCTTCCAAAGATGCGACATGAAGATTTTGAAACCCCAAACTACCCTTTACATGGAAAAAATTAGAATATTTTGATTTTCTTAAAAATGGCTCTAATGATTTTCATTAAAATCTTGTATATTTAAGATATATACTTTATAAATAAAATGTATATCTTGAATTTTCTGGGAATAGCCTCCGAAGACTACTTTATTCTGGATGAATTTTACGGATTTTTGCGTAAGTGCTAAACCGTAAGAGATGGACAAAAGCTTACCACACAGAAAATGTAGAACACATTAAAACACACAATTTATGTTAGGTACATTTTTTCGACGAGTTCATCGTTTTTAAGATATTCCTTGTTTTTAGTTTCAGCTTTGAAAAACATCGTTTTCTTATACAGGAATTTGTCAGCTCCTATCCATACAAACAGCAACCAGCTTTTGACTATATTTTAACCTATGGTACTCCCTTATTTCGCTTCTACTTAAGGAAGCAAGTAATAAGACTGTTTCTGTTAATGTTTTCTCAATTAGCATGAAGTAAGTAGAAGCATAAGCTTTTCAACAATAATTTATTGCAGAGATGTAGAGAAAGTCATGCAAGTGGAACACATCAGATATTTTGGGGGGGGGGTTGCTTAACGTTCTTTAATCTGGTTGGTCATATCGGACGATGAACGAAATTTGGTGAAATGATGCTCAAATATCCTCGGGGTCCATGGATGTTAAAGTTACTCGACATTCGTCTTCTCAGGATAAGGGAAAACCCCGAAAAAAACTTATCCGGGCCACTCACCCTAAGCGAGATTCGAACTCGCGACCTGTTGAATGCGAGGCAGACACGCTACCACCACACAACCCAGGTGGGCCGTACTTCTTGTTTTCATACATTTTCTGATCAGGATTCGTAATGTACCTATATTCAGTTTAGTTATTTCCTGTAACTTTTAACTGGAGCTTACGATATTTTTTACTTTCTCTATACGTACTATGTACATAGTAAAAAAATTCGATACCGATATTTCACCGGAAATATATGTTTTAGGGTCCCTGGTATCCAAAAAACTATTTTCAGAAAAAGGTCCGTGTGTCTGTGAACACGATAACTCAAAAACGAAATGTCAGTAAAACACTAAACTTGGTATTTAAGTTTAGTATCTTCCAGTGATGCGACACGAAGGTTTTGAGAAAAATCCCCCCACCTCAAACTACTCTTTACATGGAGTTTTTTCGAAAATTTTGATTTTTTAAAAAATGGCTCTAACGATTTTTATTAAAATATTATACATTAAAGATATTTACCTGACAAATAAAATGTATATTTTGAATTTTCTGGGAATAGCCTCTGAAGACTACTTTATTCTGGATGAATTTTGCATAACTACTAAACCATAAGAGATGGACAAAAACTTAACAGAAAAAAAAATATAGATCACGTTAAAACACAGAAATTATGTTATATACATTTTTTTTCGTGGAGTTGATCGTTTTTGAGAATATTCCTTTTTCTTGGTTTCAGCTTTGAAAAACATACTTTTCTCATACAGGAATTTGTTAAGTTCTGTCCATACAAACAAAGGAAATTCAGTCACATAGCAACCAGCTTTTGGCTTTCACTTTAACCTATGGTACTCCCTTATTTCGCTTCTTTTTACAATAAAGCAAGAAATAAGACTATTTCTGCTAATTTTTCTCGATTAGCATGAAATAAATAAAAGATAAGCTTATTAACAATAATTTGTTACAGAGATATAGAGAAAGTCATGTGAATGGAACACAGATTTTTATAGTCGGGTTTGAATATCTAGTTTCTGAGTTCGCCGCTATGCGCAATGGCAACAAGGAATCAATTCATCGACCACAGATGGTACTGCAGGAATTTTGGAAATGGCAGAATTTTGCACAGAAATTGTAGTCAGAAATTGGAATATAATCACTTCCCTATGTACTATATACATTGTACGCTCTAAGACATTAAAAATCTGATGTGTACCATTCACATGACTTTCTCCATATCCCTGCAACAAATAACTCTTAAAAAGCTTATACTTCTATTTACTTTATGCTAATCAGACAAAAATAGCAGAAATAGTCTAATTACTCGCTTCCTTGTAAGTAGAAACGAAATAAGGGACAACCGTAGGTTAAAGTGATAGTCAAAAGCTGGTTGCTATGTCAATGAAGTTCCTTTGTTTATATGGAAAGGAGTTGACAAGTTCCTGTATGAGAAAAGTATACGTTTTTCATAGCAGAAATCAAAAATAAGGAATGTCACAAAAACGACGAACTCCACGAAAAAATGTATATAACATAAATTGTGTGTTTTAACGTGCTCTACATTTTTTGTGTAGTAAATTTTTGTTTATCTCTTACGGTTTAGCAGTTATTCAAAATTTAGTAAAATTCATTCAGAATAAACTACTCTTCAGAGGCTATTCCCAGAAAATTCAAGATATACATTTTATTTGTCAGGTAAATATGTTTAATATACGAAATTTTAATCAAAATCGTTAGAGCCATTTTTGAGAAAATCAAAATTTTCGAAAAAAGTTCCATATAAAGGGTAGTCGGGGTTGGGGGGATTTTTCTCAAAATCTTCGTGTCGCATCCCTGGAAGATACTAAACTTAAATACCAAGTTTGGTATTTTACCGACTTTTCGTTTTTGAGTTATCGTGTTCACAGACACACGGACACACACACACACGGACCTTTTTGTGAAAATGCTTTTTTTGGATATTGGGGATCCTAAAACATATATTTCCGGTGAAATCTCGGTATCGAATTTTTTGGTGGAGTGCAATACTTTCTCTACACACGATGTACATAGTGCATATGGAGAAAGTAAAAATATGCCTGGAAATACTTATCATAAAACGGGGTGTTTTCGCTACTTCGCCCATGTCATTCACCTGTTAGCTATGCTCTCAAAACCGTAATTGTCAGGCCTCATTGCCAATGGACAGGAAACGTAACTTGCGACAAACGAAGATCTGAGTTACCAACTGGTGATCCCTAAACTTTCTGGTTGAACAATAACCAACCACTCCCCCGGGTGATACAAGATTAGATTTCTCTGCGCTGCTTACTGAAGCTCTAATTCCAAGGTAATTCGTGGTGGACTAAATTAATACACTGTTTATACAAGTCAGCCTGTTCTGATGAAGGTTGAGGGTTGAAGGGGTGGTTTGCCCAATCTTTTTGTCTTTTCTTAATCGCATAGTATATTAAGTCCCCGTAAAACGCTCACTCTTACAGCAAAATCACAGCCCCAGGCATATTTTTATTGTCTTTGAGTGTACATATGTACTCGAGAATGTAAAACTTGTTCTCTACACAGGACATAACGTCGCTGATGCAACTTCGACGGTTAATTTTCCTGTATATTTTCCTCCCTGCAGTAGTGAACAAATAAGCTTCAAGTCTTCAAAGTAAAAACTCAAAGGGAATGCAACACCCACTAGTCCAGTTATTTCTTTTTTAGAAAAATTGCCAATTATATTCAAGGCTTCTTTGAATTGCAGAAGTTGCGTTTCCAAACAAAGAACAGCGTCTGGCTATTGAACCCTGAGATATGGGCGGGGGGGGGGGGTAAACTACAATAGTGGGAGTCCCAGGTTCCATTATTATCACCTGAAGTACTCAAAACAAGAGAATCAGGTAGCTTCAGGGCTCTACCCCTTATTTTGGTTACCATGTGAGCCTCTAAAACCCAAGAGGTTCAAACCTGGCGGAAGATGATGCATTATTTTGGACACAAAAATCTGTAGCATGACTTCCTTGGAAGAGAAGTAAAGCCGGTGGTCCAGTGCAAGGGAAAGAAGCGCATACTTTGAAAGAAGAAGGTTCGTGTGCAAAATTCCGCCATCTCGAGTCTGCAAGTCGTGTTTTCGACCTACAGTGACATCTGTCGGCGAAGCGTAACAATACCCTATGCTCCATTAAGAAATAACTAATCCCTTATATAGATTTTGTAGGCTCCCTTGAAGTTTACAAATTTGCACTAGTATTTTAATCAAAAAACCAAAAGGGATTTAAGAGTATACTACCTTTTACTCAGCTAACTTTCCCCATATTTAGGACTTACAAGCAGGTGCCTACGGGTCAGAAACCTATCGGGGAGCCAACGGCACGAAACCACAGAATGAAGAACATGGATCGAGTGGTCAGGCCGACTTCTTCCACAATAACTACATTCCGATTTGCTGGGCAACGGTATAAGATAGAAGAACAAATGAATAAGTTGAATAAACAATTGAATATTTTTTCGTAATCAAGTGTTAAAACAATCTGATGTGTTCCATTCACATGACTTCCTGTATCTGTACAACAAATTATTGTTAGAAAACTTATTCTTCTATTTATTTCATGCTAATAGAAAAAATTTGATGTGTACCATTCACATGACTTTCTCTACAACTCTGCAACAAATTACTCTTAAGTTTTAACATCTATTTACTTCATGTTCAACAGACTAAAATAGCAGAAATAGTCTTATTACTTGGTTCCTTGATGCTATGTTTGCTTTGTTCCTTGCTGCTTGCTATGTCACTGAAGTTCCTTTGTATGGAAGCAGTTGACAAATTCCTATATGAGAAAAGTCTTCATAGCAGAAACCAAAAACAAGGAATGACTCAAAAACGATGAATCCACGAAAAAAAAAAAAAAAAAAGTATATAACATAAATTGTGTGTTTTAACATGCTCTACATTTTTTGTGGGTTAAGTTTTTGTCCATCTATTAATATAAAAATAATAGTTGCAACCAATCTTCACTTATCTTTTGGAATCCTTGCCTGGACTAGTTTCGCAACGATTTCATTGTATTATCAACATATCCTTTTTGTCTCTTTTTTGATGTTGTTTATTTACACTGTTATGGTTACTGCTACTAGGTGGATTGTGTACTAATGCATTGCTAACTACTGGAATCAAAACAAATTTGGTAAGAGTGTCAATTGGAGGTATATCAAAATTCATTGCATGATTTCTATACTTTAATATAAATATTTTCTCCCAAACCATTAAATCTATTGGCCCATTTAAGTGTTTTAATAATTTAACATCTGGATTTATTTCATGATAAAATTTCCAAAAATGTTCTGCTACAGCTGATTTATCAATTTGTTTGTATTTAATATTCCTAAAGTGTTCTTTTACTCTGGTTTCCAAATGACGTTTAGTCTTACCAATATAAACAAGGTCACAATTTAAACAGTTTAATTGATAAATGCCAGATTTTTTATTTTTTGAAATTTCATCCTTTTTAGAAAAGCCTAACAAATGTTTTATACTGTATTTATTTTGAGGAACCAATATTATGCCATGCTCTTTGAAAATATTTGTGAATTTTTTATTTGCCCAAGGGTGATAAGTAAATTTTTTAAAAATGTAATTATCTTTTATTTTCTTAAGCATAGGAATATCTTTAATAGCTTTTTGATATTTAAACTTCTCAATTTTTTTATTTATAAAATCAGTATTAAAACCATTAATTAAAGCAGTGTTAATAATGTGTTTATATTCTTTATAGAATTCATCTTTATTTAGGGGTAAATTAATTAATCTATAAATTAAACTATTAAAAACAGCAAATTTATGTGAAAAAGGGTTAAAGCCATTATTTTTTATATAATTATCAGTGTGGGTTTGCTTTCTGTATATTCCGAAATTCAATTTATTGTCTTTTTTTATTATTTTTAAATCCAGGAAAGGGAGATAGCCATCACTTTCAGTTTTTAATGTGAATTTTATAGCCTTATCTTGTAAATTTAAAAGTTTTAAAGCATCATTTACATGTTTATCAGGAACAATAGCAAATATATCATCTACATATCTATACCAAGTTTTAAAAATTAGAGGGAATGCTTTAGTGACCTGTATTTCAAAATAGCTCATGAAAAGATCAGCAAGAAAAGGTGAAAGTGGACTACCCATTGCTAAACCAGAAGTTTGTTGATAGAATTTGTCATTAAAGCTGAAAAAAATGTTGATCCAAACAAAGATTAGTAAGGATAACAAAATCATTTGTTAAATTTTCATTCAGTTCTATAGAACTTAACCATTTTTTTAAAAATGTCAAAAGTTTTTCTCTAGGAATGCTTGGAAACAAAGCAGTTACATCAAAAGAAACAAGTTTATCATTAGTAGACAATGTAATATTGCTGATCCTTTCAACTAGCTCAAAAGAATTTTTAATACTTAAACTCTCAAATTTTTCAAAATTAGTGAATTTTTTATTTAACCATTTAGCTAGGCTGTAAGTAGGTGAATTTATGCAATTTACAATAGGTCTCATTTTATTTCCAGGTTTATGAATTCTGGGAAGAGCATATATTCTGGGTAAAATTGGATTACTGATTTTTATAATTTGCTTTTCTTTATTTGTAATACTTTTAATTTCATTAAGGGTCTTGTTATAAATTGAAATGCAGGATTTTAAAGGGTTAATATCAATGCTTTTGTAATCTTCACCTTGAAGTAAGAGTTCCATTCTGTTAATGTAATCAATTTTATTTAAAATTACAATGCTGTTACCTTTATCAGCTTTAGTATAGATTACATCTTTTTCTTTTAATGATTTAATAATTTGTTTATTGTGATTTACTTTAGGGTGATTTTTATTCAAATTCTGTAATATTTTACTACATTTTTCTTTAACCAATAATTTATTATTTTCATTTAAACCCTGGCTAGCAATTTCTATATCTGCTACATAATCATCTATATTTTTTCAAAAATCTACACAGGTTTTTAAACCTTTATTCAAAAAATTAATTTCCTTCTCATTGAAATTATAATTTGAAAGGTTAATTACATTATCTTTAGGGTTATTCCCTTTAGTTGGTTTCAATTTATTTTGTTTTAAGCATAATTTATTTAACTTATTTTTCAGTTTATTTGTTTTATTTTTCATGCTAATGTTCAGATTTTCAAACAACTTATATTCCAAATTTAGCCAAATTGAATTACCTAAAACATTTATAAGTTTAAGATGCAAATTATATAATTTCAATTCAATGTTATTTAGGTTTTTAAAATGCAAATTTCTTTCAACTTCAATTACTTTCTTCTCTGCTGATTTTTGATGAATACTATTATTGTCAAATTTGACAGATTTTTAACAAAAATAGGAGTTACTTTACGTTTTAAACACAGGTTTAAGAAACGTATATCTGCAAGAATATGTCTTCTTTTTTCTTGTAATTTCAAATATAACTTAATTTCATGTTTAGTATTATTAAAATTCAGATTAAACCTATAATTATTATATTCCATCAAATCCATCATAAGCAATAACCTAAAATGTACTGACACAAAGGAATGCTTCAAAACAACGAAACTAGTCCAAGCAAGGATTCCAAAAGATAAGTGAAGATTTGTTGCAACTATTATTTTTGTATTAATATTTGTGTTATTCTTCACTGTTACTAGCTACTTTTTACATTTTGTCCATCTCTTACGGTTTAGTAGTTATGAAAAATTCATCTGATTTAATAAAGTAGTCTTCAGAGGCTATTCCCAGAAAATTCAAAATATACATTTTATTTGTCAGGTAAATAACTTTAATATACGATATTTTAATCCAAATCGTTTGAGCCATTTTTTTAGAAAATCAAAATTTTCGAAAACAGTTCCATGTAAAGGGTAGTTTGGGTTGGGGGGATTTTTCTGAAAATCTTCGTGTCGCATCCCTGGAAGATACTAAACTTAAATACCAAGTTTGGTATTTTACCGACTTTTCGTTTTTGAGTTATCGTGTTCACAGACACACACATACACACACGGACCTTTTCCTGAAAATACTTTTTTTGGATACAGGAGACCCTAAAACATATATTTCCGGTGAAATCTCGGTATCGAATTTTTTGGTGGAGTGCAATACCTTCTCTATACACTATGTACTATGTGTATAGAGAAAGTAAAAACGATGAACTACAGGAAAAAATCTGATGTGTACCATTCACATGCCTATCTGTATATCTCTGCAACAAATTATTCTTAAAAAGCTTATGCTTCTATTTACTTCATGCTGATCTAGAAAAATTAGCAGAAATAGTCTTATCACTTTCTTCCTTGTAAGTAGAGAGGAAATAAGGGTGTAGCATAGGTTAAAGCGATAGTCAAAAGCTGGTTACTATGTGACTGAAGTTCCTTTGTCCGTATAGACATGTGTTGACATATTCCTGTATGAGAAAAGTTAAGCTTTTCGAACCTGAAATCAAAAACAAGGAATATCTCAAAAACGATCAATTCCAAGAAAAAAATGTATACAACATAAATTGTGTGTTTTAATGTGATCTACAATTTTTGTGTGGAAAGTTTTTGTCTATCTCTTACGGTTTAGCAGTTATACAAAATTCAGTAAAATTCATCCAGAATAAAGTAGTATTCTGAGTACATAGTACATGTACATAGTGCGTATAGAGAAAGTAAAAATGTATGTACCATAAATTGTGTGTTTTAACAAGCTGTAATTTTTTATGTGATAGTTTCTTGTCGGTCACTTATGGTTTACCGTTTAGGGAAAATTCATTCAGAATAAACATGTCTTCACAGGCTACTCCCAGAAATTATGTCATGTAATATAGCATATTTTAATTATAATATTTTAGAGCCGATTTGGAGAAAATCGAAATTTTCGAGATTTTTTCCATGTAATGGGTAGTTGGGAGTGGCGGGAATGTCTTGAAATTCTTTGTGTCGCATAATTGAAAGATACTGAACTTAAATACCAAGTTTGGTATCTAATATCACATAAGAGACATATGCTCATTTGTTTTTACGTAACCCAAATTCTATAGGGATGGGACGCTGAAGTCGTTGTGCTATGTGGGCGAAAATATTATTGATACAAGTTTGTGGTTGGCTGTTTGTAGACGTTATTTTGTTATCTTGTAGGAAAAACTGCTCAATGAACCCCCACAATCACTTTATAAATATAACAGTTTATTTCTTGGAGACATTTACTTTGATTACTCTGATAGTGGGTTCAGAAATTCGTAGGAATTTAATACATAACATATGTATATATTTTTACTTTCTCTATAGGCTTTATGTACATAGTGTATAGAGAATGTATTGCACTCCACCAAAAAATTCGATACCGAGATTTCACCGGAAATATATGTTTTAGGGTCCCCTTTATCTAAAAAAGCATTTTCGGAAAAAAGTCCGTGTGTGTGTGTGTGTGTCCGTGTGTCTGTGAACACGATAACTCAAAAACGAAAAGTAAGTAAAATACCAAACTTGGTATTTTAGTTTAGTATCTTCCAGGGATGCGACACGAATATTTTGAGAAAAATCCCCCCACTCCAAACTACCCTTTTCATGGAACTTTTTTCAAAATTTTTGATTTTCTCAAAAATGGCTCTAACGATTTTTATTAAAATTTCGTATATTAAAGACATTTACCTGACAAATAAAATTTATATCTTGAATTTTCTGGGAATAGCCTCTGAAGGGTAGTTTATTCTGGATGAATTTTACTAAATTTTGAATAACTGCTAAACCGTAAGAGATGGACAAAAACTTACTCTACAAAAAATGTAGAGCACGTTAAAACACACAGTTTATGTTATATACATTTTTTTCGTGGAGTTCGTCGTTTTTGTGACATTCCTAATTTTTTGTTTCTGCTATGAAAAACTTATACATTTCTCATACAGGAATTTGTCAACTGCTGTCCATACAAACAAAGGAACTTCAGTGACATAGCAACCAGCTTTTGATTATCACTTTAACCTATGGTACTCCCTTATTTCACCCCTACTTACAAGAAAGCAAGTAATATGGATATTTCTGCTAATGTTTTACTGATTAGCATGAAGTTAATAAAAGTATAAGCTTTTTAAGAATAATTTGTTGCAGGGATGTAGAGAAAGTCATGTGAATGGTACACATCAGATTTTTATTTACGTAAGCAAGATCCTAAAGGTTTGGGACGATGACAACCGTTGTTCTATGTGGGCGATATTTCTTGATACAAGTTTGTGATTGGCTGTTTTGAAACATTGTTGGGCGTTGCTCTGCTGTCTTCTTGGGAATCCCAACCGCTCAGCACAGCTGCTTTTATATAAAGGGACTTGGATGCTATCAGTAAACCAGAACTCCCTCATCGCTTCACAAATAGAAGACCTTATTCTGAATAACACCCACTCGTGCACTGATTCTAACAACGTTTAGTCAGTAATGGAAAATTCATTCAACAAGAGTCGTGTGCAGTTTTATAGGGAACAATATTCGTTTCATTTTTTCGTGTTAATGAACTACACCGAAATAATTTGCGAGCTATTACACGTGACTGATATAAGTAATTTGAGATCTGCGATGCCCGGACACACATAACGTTAAACGTGTGGGTATCTGGTGCTGATAAGTCGGTGTTAAAGCAAAGCACGTTGAAAAAATCTGATGTGTACCATTCACATGACTTTCTCTGTATCCCTGCAACAAATTATTCTTAAAAAGCTTATACTTCTATTTACTTTATACTAATCAGAAAAAAATGGCATAAATAGACTTATTACTTGCTTCCTTGTAAGTAGAAGCGAAATAAGGGACTACCATAGGTTAAAATGATAGTCAAAAGATGGTTGCTATGTCAATGAAGTTCCTTTGCTTATATGGATAGGAGTTGACAACTTCCTGTACGAGAAAAGTATTAGTTTTTTAACGGAAACCAAAAATAAGGAATGTCTCAAAAACGACGAACTCCACGAAAAAATGTATATAACATAAATTGTGTGTTTTAACGTGCTCTACATTTTTTGTGTAGTAAGTTTTTGCCCATCTCTTACGGTTTAGCAGATATTAAAAATTCAGTAAAATTTATCCCGAATAAACTACTCTTCAGAGGCTATTCCCAGAAAATTCAAGATATACATTTTATTTGTCAGGTAAATATGTTTTAAATATAAGACATTTTAATCAAAATCGTTAGAGCCATTTTTGAGAAAATCAAAATTTTCGAAAAAAGTTCCATGTAAAGGGTAGTTGAGGGTGGGGGATTTTTCTCAAAATCTTCGTGTCGCATCCCTGGAAGACACTGAACTTAAATACCAAGTTTGTTATTTTACTGACTTTTCGTTTTTGAGTTATCGTGTTCACAGACACACTGACACACGGACACACACACACACAACACGGACCTTTTTGTGAAAATGCTTTTTTTGGGTATTGGGGACCCTAAAACATATATTTCCGGTGAAATCTCGGTAGCGAATTTTTGGGTGCAGTGCAATACTTTCTCTATACACTATGTACATAGTGCGTATGGAGAAAGTAAAAATGGCTTAGAATGTCTTTAAAACTGCTGCCCGAGTATAGAAATATCGACTTTTAGCAGTTCGTTACTAGTGTTCTCAAGATTTAACGTCGCAAATATATGTAAAATCTCAAATTAATTACTTGACAGTGCGACACTGACCACTCATTAACTACGTTCTTGTGTTATGTAACCAGCTCTGGAGGCGCTTTTTCAACTGCTCTGGTGGTTTAAAGCGTAATGCGGGAAACTGCTATCCCAAAGTTCGATTCCTGTCATAGAGTAAATGTTTTTATTCTTATTATTTTTCATTGCAGACGAAGTGCCACGATACGTGGCGTACTGGTACTTCAGAAACGTGTAGCTGTTACTTCGAAATTTCAATAAACAGGTCATAAGTTTCTAGTCCCAAATTACTTATTTAAGTGATCTACATATTCTATAAACATGTTTCGGTATAGTTCATTAACACCCTGTATGTGTGTGCAAATTTCTAAACTTTGGTAATCGTTGCGCCATGTGGGTAGAAAATATTTTTATATAAAATTATGGTTGGATGTTTTTTAAATGTGAGTAGCCGTTTTTACTTTCTCTACACGTACTATGTACATAGTGTAAAGAGAAGGTATTGTAATACACCCAAAAATTCGATACCGAGATTTCACCGGAAATATATGTTTTGAGATCCCCTAAATAAAAAAACATTTTTAGAAAAATGTCAGTGAGTGTGTATGTCCGTTGTTGTGTGGGCAACATAGCTCAAAAACGAAAAGATCGTTAAATACTAAAATTGGTATTTAAGTTTGGTATCTTCCAAGAATGCGACACGAAGATTTTAAAGAAATTCCCCGCACTCCCAACTACCCTTTACATGGAACTTTTTTTTGAAAATTATGATTTCCTAAAAAATGGCTCTAACGATTTTGATTAAAATATGTATATTAATGATATTTACCTGGCAAATAAAATGTATATCTTGAATTTTCTGGGAATAGCCTCTGAAGACTACCTTATTGTGGATGAATTTTACGGAATTTTGCATAACTGCTAAACCGTAAGAGATGAAAAGAAACTTTAAACACAAAAAAGGTAGAGCACGTTAAAACACACAATTTATGTTTTATACATTTTTTTCGTGGAGTGATCGTTTTTAAGATATTCCTTATTTTTAATCTCAGCTTTGAAAAACAGTTTTCTATACAGGAATTTGTCAACTCCTGTCCATACAAACAAAGGAACTTCAGTCACATAGCAACCAGCTTTCGACGATCATTTTAACTTATGGTACTCCCTTATTTCGCTTCTACTTACAAGGAAGCAAGTAATAAGACTATTTCTGCTTATTTTTCCTGATTAGCATAAAGTAAATAGAAGTATAAGCTTTTTAACAATACCTTTTGGCAGAGATGTAGAGAAAGTCATGTGAATGGAACACATCAGATTTTTTTTACATACACATACCGATTCACATTCGCAAACACACAAACACCCATACCCATGATCTCCTTCGCCACGAAATACAAAGTTAGTCACTTCAAAAGATTTGAATGTCGGTTTAGCCTAGTGTATTCCCTTATTTCCCTTCTACTTGCAAGGAAGCAAGTAATGAGAGCATTTTTGCTATTGTTTATCTCGGTTATCATGAAGTAGATAGAAGAATAAGAATTTCAACAATAATTAATTTGTTACAGAGTTGTAGAGAAAGACATGCAAATGGAACAAATCAGATTTTTTTTTTTTTTTAAATATTCATCACTATTTTTGGATGGATAAGTTTGGAAAAAATCTGATGTGTTCCATTCACATGACTTTCTTTACATCTCTACAACAAATTATTGTTAAAAAGCTTATGCTTCTCTTTACTTCATGCTAATCGAGAAAAAATTAGCAGAAATAGTCTTATTACTTGCTTCCTTGTAAGTAGAAGGGAAATAAGGGAATACCATAGGTTAAAGTGACAGTCAAAAGCTGGTTGCTATGTGACTGAAGTTTTTTATAGCTGAAACCAAAAACAAGGAATATCTAAAAAACAATCAACTCCACGAAAAAAATGTATATAACATAAATTGTGTGTTTTAACGTGCTCTACATTTGTTGTGTGGTAAGTTTTTGTCCATCTCTTACAGTTTAGCAGTTATGCAAAATTCCGTAAAATTGACCAACAATAAAGCAGTCTTCAGAGGCTATTCCCAGGAAATTCAAAATATTCATTTTGTTTGTCAGGTAATATGTTTAATATACGATATTTTACTGAAAATCGTTAGAGCTATTTTTCAGAAAATCAAACTTTTCGAAAAAGTTCCATGTGAAGGGTAGTTTGGGGTGGGGGGGATTTTTCTCAAAATCTTCGTGTCGCATCCCTGGAAGATACTAAACTTAAATACCAAGTTTGGTATTTTACCGACTTTTCGTTTTTGAGTTATCGTGTTCACAGCACACGGACACACACACACACACACGGACTTTTTTCTGAAAATACTTCTTTTGAATACAGGGGACCCTAAAACATATATTTCCGGTGAAATCTCGGTATCGATTCTTTTTGGGTGGAGTGCAATACCTTCTCTATACACTATCTACATAGTACGTGTAGAGAAAGTAAAAATTGGCACTCAAACAACATTAATATCACATTTTACAGTTTATCCAGTGAGCTTAAAATGTTTTAAGTGAGCATCTAGCCGTCACGGAGTATCCCAGACGATAACAAATGCTTTGCGACAAACAAAAGACTGGCTCGTGGTTTATGTTGCCTGTCAAGTGACGTAATAGTGAAATAACATAGCTTTTTACGTGCAAGGCTTGTCATGAAAGTAGACATATCACAGTTTAAGTGTTTCGCTGACACAACTTTTGGATGGTGTGGATTTTCCAGCTAACGTGCTCTCTAATGGAAAAGTTGACTCACGGCTGGCGAAAATCTTTTTGATATACTTCACTATAAGTGCTGCCATCTGCAGAAACAGTTTCCTTTGTTTTGCACTCGGAGGAATACAAAGGAATGCGGGATGGGGAAAAGGACTGGAGCGAGAGGGTGGAAGAAAGAATAATGGCAAGAAATACGACTGTCTCCTGAATTCAGCTGCTTGTGAGAATAGGAAACAAGAAGCGGGAACAGAGGCAGCAACTGATGCCTTATCACGATAAATTATCAGCAAGCAATTTCAGGAAAGCTTTCCTCACTACTCTATTTTCCTCGGCAATGTAACGTCCAACAAGCCCGTCTTATGATAATACTGGAAGATTGGAGGCAGTATTCCTGTGTTCTCTCAAGTACTGAACATTTAGAACCATTAATATCTCGGAAATGGTTAATGCCACACAACAAGTTATTTCAAATAAACGTATATATTGTGTGTGTGTACTTAATTAGGTATATTAGTTTTGGGAATTAATGATAAATTCTTTCCTTTGAAGTTTTCAAACTAAGATTTAATTTTGGTTTACAAGTCTAAGCAGATATGTTCTAAAAATAAAGTAAAGGCAGTTTACGTGCCAATCGGAGACGATTCACATTTGAGCCGTTACTAAAGTATATTGTTGCTTTGTAATCTATATATCTTGAGAGAAGATGAAATGATAATTATGCTGCCCATAATGTAACGTCTAACAACTCTGTCTTATGATAATACTGGAAGATTCGAGGTAGTATTCCTGTGTTCTCTCAAGTACTGAACAATTAGAACCATTAATATCTCGGAAATGGCTAATGCCACACAAAAGTTATATCAAATAAATGTGTGTTTTAAGAAGGCCTACATATATTGTTTGTAAGCTAATTAGGGACATTAGTTTTGGGGAATTAATGATACATTCTTTCCTTCGAAGTTTTAAAACTAAGACTTAATTTTGGTTTATAAGACCAAGTAGACATGTTCCTTAAAAAAAAAGAAAAAAGTAAAGGCTGTTTACGTGCCAATTGGAGACGATTCATATTTGAGACGTTACGAAAGTATGTTGTTGCATTGTAATCTATATACCTTGAGAGAAAATGAAGCGGATAATGATGCTGACGACTTGTTGCACAACGGCAATTGAATGTATGTAAATATTAAAATTGTTGGTTCCTGTAAATCACTGGTATTTATGTTTACCAACCTCAATTGCCTAAAACTGCTAGCGAAACCATCACAGTCTACCACTTCCTCATTTTCCTTCTATTAGTAACACTGCGTACACACTGCATTGACAACACTACGATTCTATCCCGCTATCGGTCCCCAACATGTCCCCTACTTATCACGATAAATTATCATGACTACTCGATTTTCCTCGGCAGTGTAACGTCCAACAAGTCCGTCTTATGATAATACTGGAAGATTGGGGGAGTATTCCTGTGTTCTCTCAAGTACTGAACAATTAGAACTATTACTATCTCGGAAATGGTTAATGCCACACAAAAAGCCATTTCAAATAATAATGTATTTTAATGAGATCTAAATATATTGTGTGTGTACGTTAATTGGGAGTATTAATTTTGGGAATTAATAATAATCTTTACTTTGAAGTTTTAACAGTAAAACTTAATTTTGGTTTGCAAGACTAGCTTGTGTAAACTGTTGTAAAGATATGTAAACTTTATTTGTGGAATTTTAATCCACTGCATTAATCTGCCAAATGATAATTACTTCGTTTCGTTTCGTAATCGGCGTACCCTCCCCGTATTTGTAGCACTTACAAGCCAGTACCTAGGGGTCAAAAGCCTGTCACGGAGCCAACGACACGAAACCTACGAATGGAGAACCTGTTACGAGGGGTCGACCTATAGCCAGGCATGAACATGAGGAAGTGATGATATGAAATGTAAGGGACGCTGAAGATTGAGCAAGTGGTGGGGGAAACCGGAGGACACGGAGAAGATCCGCCACGGCGCCACCTAGAATTACTTAGCAATAATAGTTAATTCGTGGACTTCCTGGCGAAGGATGAGATTAGAGAGTGTCATTTAGAGGGCGACCGACATTGGGACACGGAAAGAGCCGTCGTGGAGGGTCCCTAATTGTTCATCTCGACGCAGTGAGCGCCAAAGTCAGACAGTCCACAGACACCACTAACGTCATCCCGCCGCAGAGAGCTGTAATTCCACAGCGCAGTCACCTCCATGAAATGTGACCTCTGCCGCAGCCACGTCGACAACCACAGAAATGAAGAACCGTCTGCAGTATTTGCCTGGTGATGTGTCGACCGCGGGGAATCGTCGATCCTTCGACCTCAAGAATGTCTGAGCCTGCTGACTCGATCTGGTTCTATATTGGGCACGAAAGACAAATTTAATTTGCTTCAGACGTCTCTTTAATAAGCTCTCAAAACATATATTTCCGGTGAAATCTCGGTATCGAATTTTTGGGTGTAATACATGCCTTTTCTATTTACTATGTATATCTCTGTAACAAATGAATTGCTCTCCTTCTTACTGTCAGATATATTTAAGTATACGAGAGAAATCTAGGGGACTTTCAAAAAGTAGATGTATTGTGCACCTAAGGTTAAAACATTAGACCCAAATTATAATTACTTTCTCTATACGTACTATGTACATAGTGTAAGGTATTGCACTCCACCCAAAAAATTCGATACCGAGGGTTCAGCGGAAATATATGTTTTAGCGTCCCCTGTATCCAAAACAAAACAAAAAAGCAGAAAAAGCTCCATGTGTGTGTGTCCGTGATCACGATAGCTCTAAAACGAAAAGTTGGTAAAATACCGGGATGCGACACGAAGATTTTGAGAAAAATCATCCCACCTCAAACTACCTTTCACATGGAACTTTTTTTCGAAAATTTTTATTTTCTGAAAAATGGTTCTAACTATTTTGATTAAAATATCGTGTATTAAATATATTTACCTGACAAATAAAATGTATATCTTGAATTTTCTGGGAGTAGCCTCTGAAGACTACATTATCCTGGATGAATTTTACTGAATTTTGCATAACTGCTAAACCGTAAGAGATGGACAAAAATTTACTGTACCTAAAACGTAGAACAAGTTAAAATATACAATTTATGTAACATACACTTTGCTTTCGTGGAGTTGGTCGTTTTTTATATATTCCTTGTTATTGGTTTCAGCTTTGAAAAAAGTATACTTTTCTCATTCAGGAATTTGTCAACACCTGCTCTTTTGACTGTCACTTTAACCTATGGTACTTCCTTATTTTGCTTCTACTTACAAGGAAGCAAGTAATAAGACTATTTGTGCTGATTTTTTCTCGATTAGCATGGAGTAAGTAGAAGCATAATCTTTTTGAAAACATTTGTTGCAGAGATGTAGAGAAAGTCATGTGAATGGAACACATCAGACTTCTTGTTTAGTATAGAATAGTTTTATTCGCATGTTGGTGATCCATGATGTAGGTCTGGTTTGAAAACACAGTCCCTGCCGAATATAACATGTTTTTGTAAATCCCTCGCCGTCGACTCGCTTTCAAGTTAGACGCTCGCCTGTTTCCAACTCCTGTCACTTTTTCAACGGCGGCCGGGCACAAGAGGGAAGAAAAGAAATAAAATGCGTGACCAAGAGAGCAAAACTTGTATAGCGAGGAAAAGAAACAAGAAGTTGGATGTATCTCAAGAAGACGTTTGAAAAGGAGAGAAGAAGAAAGTGGCTGAGCAAAACATACAATAAATTTGATGTAGCCAGTGTGTACCTTATTGAATTTCAGACGAGGAGTGCTAAATCACTGACGAACTCGCCTATGTGTGCATGTTATGACATTTCCTCGCTCCACAAATGGAATCTACTATCGATTTGGAAGGACGGATGTGCTCTTTGCTTTCCTGCCCACAATCTAAATATATTTCTGTGTTTACTATAATTCAAAATGAAGTTCGATATTAAAACACTTCAAGAGCAATAACTTTTTACTTTCTCTATACCTTTCCCACAGAAGACACATTTAACTTTAGTTTTTACCGTAAAACATTTCTCCGCTTCATTGAACCCCAACTTCTTTTTTCTTCACTTTCTCTAACACGTATTTACATAGTACATACAGAAAATATTGTATTTCACCCAAAAACGCGTTACTAAGATTTGACACTAAATAAAAAAATTAAAAAATTAGAAAATGTTCGTGTATGTTTGAGTGAAAGAGAGAGATGGTGTGTGTATGTGTGATTACTTTCTCTACACGTACTATGTACATAGTGTATAGAGAAGGTATAGTATTGCACCCAGAAAATTCGATATCCAGATTTCATCGGAAATATATTTTTTGAGAACCCTCCTGTGTGCCTGTCTGTGTGTGGGTGACTGTGGACAGCATAACCGAAAAACGAAAAGACTGTTGAATACCAAACCTGGTACTTAAGTTTGGTTTCTTCAAAGGTTTGTTCCCCCGACCCCCAACTACCCTTTTTATGTATCTTTTTTCGAAAGTGTTGATTTTCTCAAAAATGGCGGTAACCATTTTGATTAAAGTATCGTATATTATAGATATTTACCTGACAAATAAAACGTATATCTTGAACTTTCTGGGAATAGCCTCTGAAGACTACTTTATTCTGGTTGAATTTTACGGAATTTTGCATAACTGCTAAACCGAATGAGATAGACAAAAACTTACCACACAAAAATGTAGAGCACATTTAAACAATTTAAGTTATATAATTTTTTTTCTGAAGTATATCATTTTTGAGATAGTCCTTGTTTTTAGTTTCAACTTTGAAAAACTTCTACCTTTTTCATACAGGAGTTTGTCAACTCCCTTATTTCCTTTCTACTTACAAGGAACAACTTGTTGCAGAGATGTAGAGAAAGTCATGCGAGTGTTTAAATTATGTTATGGAATTTCAATTAAAAAAGTAAATTTGTTGTGACTTTTCATGATATTTCAACTATAGATAACCTTAAAAGTAAGGATGGTACACAGCTAGAGGTTCTTTACTGAAGCCAGATCGAGGTCGCACGGTTCATTTGCGAGTTTTAAACAGCGGACCAACTGATGTTACAGAGAACGCAAACTGTTCGATATTAGAGCTCATAAAAAGCGACTTCACGCAATGTACACACACTGCTTTGAGAGGGAGTGTGTACTCGCTTTCTTTGCCATTTCACTCGAGAGATTGATTCTCCGGCCGCTAGCGACTCTATCCGCCAAGCTGTCAGGATCGATTGAGGGCCAACAGCTTTTTCACTGTCCAGCACCAGACCACTTCCATCCTCCACAACCGTTAAATACAAGTCGTCTTCAATAGCTCCATGAAATTACTCTCGAGCATCGAAAAACGTTTATATTTACTAGATGACAGCTACATCCATCACGTGGTTGCGTTGCCATAGGCGATTCAATCAACAATATTGAATTTTTCTCTATCTACTATGTACATATGTACTAGAGGAAGTAAACTTTTTTTGTTTTTCTTTTGTTTTGTTTTTTACAATAACCGTTTTTTTTCCAACCTCCGATAGGCTATAAAGACAAGTTCACAGAAAACAATTATTTTATTACTAAAAGTTTTGTACACTTATGGTTACTTTTCAACATAATCACCGAAAAGACTGAGACATTTATCGTACCTGTGTACAAGCTTAGCAATATACCCGCTTCAAAAAATGTTGCCGCCGCCAATGATTTCAAATGAACGTTGACGTTGTTTTGAAGATCTTCGCTGGCTTGAAAGTGCTGCCCTCCTAGCCACGTCTTCAGTTCAGGGAAAAGGTGAAAGTCGCTGGGTGCTAGGTCAGGACTGTACAGCAGAAGATCGAAAATGTCCCATTGAAATTGTTCAAGGAGCCGATGGGTTGTACCAGCAGTGTGTGGACGAGCGTTGTCCAGTGTTGCCAGAAGCATTTCTCGAAATTTCGCCCGTATCATTAAAAAAATCCCAAAGATTCAGTTGAAGTCGCCCAATATTTTTATTAAAATATGCAATTAATTTTACTATTTTAGATACACAAACACACACTTCTGGAATATTTTCAAAAGGTTCTTATAGCCGGTATCTCTGTAAGTATAGCACAATCATAATATTGGAACACTAACTTGTGTGAGCTGCGCTGACACAGACTCAGGAAAGAGTATGAAAATACGAGGCGTTTGCGCCGATAATTATATTGAAATATTACCTGAAGTATTTAGTTTATTAATTACTTCCCTCAGTTGCCTTATAGAGACTTATAACATACAATCTTATTAGCAGAACGATTGAGTTGTCTCCGGAGATCCATCAGGGACGGACGTATTTGCTACCTGCTCGTGATGGGGTGTGACCTGCAGACTACCGGGCGAGGATCGGCATGTGGACAGACAGAGGGGGACGAAAGTCACATCGGGAAATATACGAAGATGCACCAAGACATATGCACTTCTATGCATTGGTGTTATCTGTGTTATTGGTGATAGGTGGGGTAGAAATAAACCCAGGACCAGTGCAAGAGGCGGTGAAATGCCAGACATGCAAGAAGATGGGCCTTCTCTGCAGTCTCTGTATGAGCCGGTTTCATTTCAGCTGCCACAAAATAAATAAAACACAGCAAATTGAAGACAGTTGGAAGTGCATTCAGTGCGAGAAAACCCACATGTCAATGGAAAAAGAAATTAAAATGATGGATGAGATTCGGCGGCTGAGAGTAAAGTTGCAGCGAGCCGAAGAACAAATACGACAATTGAAAGAAGAATTGAAAATGTCAAAAACTCCGGAGGTGCATACAAAGTGGGAACAATGTTTGTTGGTGGGAGACTCAATAATAAAGCATGTTGGACATCACAGTGCAGAGTTGACTGTAGAGTGCTTCCCTGGAATAAGAACGGAGCAGATGAGGCACGTTGTGGAGCGGCAGGAACAAAGCGGTAATTGTGCATGCAGGATCAAATGACCTGAGGGGAAGCGTAGACCACATCATGGGGAACATGTACGATTTGGCTACAACAATGAAGAGTAAATTTCCCGCTGCTAAAGTAATTTTAAGTGGAGTGGTACGACGTAGAGACGTAACCTGGCGCAAGGTTGGTAGAGTAAATGACTCTTTTCAATGGGTGGCAGAGCGACTGGGTCTTCTCTTCGAAGACCCAAACTCCTGGCTGGGTGATAATAATTTAGGGCGTGACGGTGTGCACCTAAATAGGAGAGGAGCGGCGTCATTGGCGTCACTTTTCACTAGAGTGGCTGCATCGTTCGGCGGAGAACGGGAAGAGGACGGCGCTGGACGAGAAGAGGACGGTGATGAACACGACGGTGGCGCATCTGGCGAGGGGGGCTGCGGACGAGACGAGGACGGTAATGAACACGACGCGGCGAATCTGGCGAGGGGGGCTGCGGACGAGACGAGGACGGTAATGAACACGACGCGGCGAATCTGGCGAGGGGGGCTGCGGACGAGACGAGGAAGGTGATGGTAGACAGGATGAGGCCGGTGGCAACTGACAATGGAACGGTGGGAACGCCGACGAAGAACCTAATAGTAAAGGTGAGTCTCTAGTGATTTTGCAGGTAAATTGTCGAAGAATCTTAAACAAAAAATAAAATTCTCAAACTTAATAGATGCTTATGATCCAGACGTAGTAATAGGTACCGAATCATGGCTTCAACCAGATATTACAAACGCTGAAGTATAAGGGAATAACCTCACGACAATAAGAAGAGATAGGAATGGCAGAGGAGGTGGCATATTTATTTGTGTCAAGGATATATACAATGCTGTCGAATTATGGAGGGATGAGGAATATGAAATCTTACAAGTAGAAATTTAAGGAAACTATAGTAAAAGTTAATGGCAGGCAATAGGATTATATAGGCCACCAGGTGATCACTTAGGATCACTAAAATCACTTGCAAAACGAGTTTTTAAGAGTGACATGGCCAGTGAGCAGTTAATTGTAGGGGGAGACCTATATCTTCCGCGAGTTAACTGGGCGGGTGACGTGAGGGGTGGGGAATCGCAGGCTAATATTAATGACCTAGTTTGGGAAGGTGGCCTGTTCAAACTGTAAAAACCCCAACCAGAGAAGGGGCGGTTTTGGACATATTTCTTGTAAAGCCAGAAGAAGCTCTACTAGAATGTGAGGTTTTTCCAGGTATAAGTGACCATAACTGCGTATTACTTAAAGTAGAAGTAATACGTGCCAAGTTTCACACGGATGAAATGCACTTTTACCAATATTACAAAGGAGACATTCCCAGCCTGCAAAAATTCTTAAACGAAAATATTCGCTGTGGTCGGAAGCTCGGTAGAAGAAATATAGCAAAATTTTAAAAAAATTGTTATGGAAGCAACATATAAATTTATACCCCGTAAAATTCTAACTAAAAACCCTGACCCGGAATACTACAATAAAACAATAAAACGGCTAAAGAAATAAGTCAGGAGAGCACATAGTTCACGAAAGAATAGTAGTTATCACGCAAATAAATTCCGAGTTTTGTCAAACAAACTTCTATTAGAAAAGTTTACGCGGAAGAATACTTAAAAAGTATTCTCTCGTCTGACAGGAATAGTTGGCAGCAAGTTTTTAGATTTGTGAGAAGGCGCAGGGGAAACGCAGAAATCATTCCAGAAATATACTAATGGCCGATTCATTGTCAAAAGCCGAAGTGTTTAATCAACATTTCGCTTCAATTTTTCGAGTAAAGAGCAATGCCTGTATTAAAAGAACGGAAGGGCCCCCTATGACAGTGAAGCCAAGTGACATTAGAAGACGGTTAGCTAAATTAGGAAAACATAAATCAGTCGGGCCAGATGGCATTTCGGCGACTTTCTTAAGATTGGGGGGGGGGGAGGCAATCGTTCCATACATCCTGAGGCTATTCGAAGTAACAGTAAATAACGGAAGTATACCGCAAGATTGGAAGCAGGCTATAGTTGTGACTATTTATAAAGCAGGAGATCGAACAAATGCGTCAAACTATAGACCAGTTAGTTTGACATCAGTAGTAAGCAAACAAGTTGAGCATCTTATAGCACAATATTTAAGACGCGAATAGGATAAAACGCATTGGCTCTTCGAAGGCCAACATGGTTTCCGGAACGGACATTCTGTGAGAGTCAACTAGTAGCTGTTTGTCAGGATGTAGCCGATACACTTGACGCGGGTGGAAAGGTACATGCTATAATAATTGATTTTTCTAAAGCGTTTGACCTTGTACCTCATGGACGACTAATAGAAAAACTTTGTAATCTGCAAATAGACAACAGAGTGATAACTTTGATTCGGGAATTCTTGAGCGAACGAACGCAAAGAGTGCGGGTGGGAAATAAATTATCGTCTCCTTCAAATGTAACTTCCGGTGTGCCCCAGGGGAGCGTGATCGGGCCGTTGCTTTTCTTAGCATATATAAATGATTTACGGGAAGGGATAACATCTCAGATTCGCCTATTTGCAGACGATTGTATAATCTATAGAAATATTAGCGGTAAATGTGACACAATAGATCTACAAGAAGATTTAAACAAAATTCAACTCTGGGCAAAATATAATAAAATGGAGATAAATCCAAACAAGTGTAAAACAATTATATTTTCAAGGGCAAGAATAATAGAAAACGTAATATATAAATTAGACAGTAAGAAAATACTGAGAGTAAATAGCACCAGATATTTAGGGGTAATACTAAATCAAAGATTGGAGTGGGGGGAACATGTAAACTCGATCACTGGGAAGGCGTGGAAAGTGTTGCATTTCGTAATGAGGATTTTAAAACGCAGCAATGGAAAGTCGCGAAATTTGGCATACACTTTAGTTCGACCAATATTAGAATATAGTGCTGCATGCTGGGATCCGTATCGGGTGTGGCAAAAACTGGCACTAGAGAGAGTTCAAAAAAGAGCAGCTAAATTTGTAGACAGAAGTAAACGATTCGAAAATCATCTGGGAAACACTAGAAAAACGTGGAGACGAGCAAGGCTCTGTGCAATTTTTAGAGCTCATAAGGGGGAACCTGCATGGAAAGACATTATACTGTGGGAGGAATGATCACTCGGAAAAAGTAAGAAATAGGGAACAGAAAACAGACATAGGTAAATTCTCCTTCACAAATAGAACAATAAACAAATGGAACAAAATACCTGCAGATTTACTGGAGACTTTGCCTCAAAGTGTAAATAGTTTTAAAAAGAGACTAAAGAAGAGCTATTTATAGTCAGGATAGTAAATAAAAATATTGTGTTATTATTAATATTGTTACAATTATGTATATATTGGTATACTGTGATGTCATTGGCATTTTAACAGGGTATTGCTCACATTATTGTATATTAAAGTCATTGTATTATTATATTGACAGTACTGCCACCGAGCCACGCCCTAAGCAGTGAAATAAAGTATCTATCTATCTATCTATCTATCTGCCTGCCTATCTATCTATAAATGTTACATTTCAGGAGCCGATTCTCCGATGTGTTGCTAGGGGCACATAGTTTTTATTCGTATGGTTTTACTTCCCGCACTAAATGTAAATGTTAAAATATCAATAAAACCAAACCAACAATTGTAATATATAAGAAGTATAATGAAACATTAACTACCAGCACTGAAATGTCTTTTGCTTTCATTGAAACCACATTGCAAGTGAGAATGCCTACTTATGACCCATCCATAGCAACAATATTAATAAGTACCTCAAATTAACTATATTGCGCCAAAAAAAGTCATTATTTGCAAGCATAAAATAACATTGTATAAATAAGTTTTTCTCCTGTCAGAGAGGATTTAGTATTTGTTTTACGTCAATTTAGATTTAGAGCTCTCTACCAAACGGCGCTTAAAGTTAAAAACACACATTAATAAAAGTTATATTTTACAAGCCCAAAAATTCGCAAATCGCCTTCATTAAAACTTGGTCGTAAAAAGCGGATTTTAGCAGCCCAATCCGCAACTTTTCGTCCAATGTGGCAACAGTCATTGTCATGGATAAACACAATTCCTCTTCGTTTGTTTTGAATTGCTCTCCGCAAACGTCGTAAAGTACGAAGATCTTCAAAACAACGTCAATACTCATTTGAAATCATTGGCGATAACATAATCATTGGGTATTGCAAAGCTTGTGCACAGGTACGATAAATGTCTCAATCTTTTCGGTGATTATGTTGAAAAGTAACCATATGTGTGCAAAACTTTTAGTAATAAAATAATTGTTTTCTATGAACTTGTCTTTTATTTATAGCCTATCACAGGTTGAAAAAAAAAACCCTCCTACTTTATCTACACGTACTACGTATATAGTGTATAGAGGAAGTATTGTATTCCACCCAAAATTCGATACCGAAGTTTCACCGGTAATGTATGTTTTAGGACCCCCTGAATCCAAGAAAAAAGCATTTTGAGAAAAAGGTCCGTCTGTGTTTGTGTTTCTGTCGACAGCATAATACAAAAACGAAAAAACCGTTAATTACCAAACTTGGTATTTAAGTTCAGTGTCTTCCAGGGATGCGACATGAAGATTTTCAAGAAAATCCCCCCACCCCCAACAAACCTTTACATGGGGCTTTATTTCATAATTTTGATTTTCTCAAAAATAGCTCTAACGATTTTGATTCAAGTATCATATATTAAAGATATTTGCCTAACTAATAAAATGTATATCTTCAATTTTCTGGGAATAGCCTCTGAAGACTACCTTATTGTGGATGAATTTTACGGAATTTTGCATAACTGCTAAACGGAAAAAAGAAATTGTTTATTCATTGGAATAAGTGTTTCTAATTTTTTTCTAAATCACACAATTTATGTCATATACACTTTTACTGTCGTGAGGTTGACCGTTTTTCAGATATTCCTTGTTATTAATTTCAGCTTTAAAAAACTTGTATTTTCTCATACAGGAATTTGTCAACTCCTGTCCATACAAACAAAGGAACTTCAGTCACATAGCAACCAGCTTTTGTCTACCACTTTAACCTATGGTACTCCTTATTTCCCTTCTACTTACAAGGAAGCAAGTAATAAGACTATTTCTGCTAACTTTTTCTCGATTAGCATGAAGCAAATAGAAGGATAATCTTTTTAACAATAATGGATTCCAGAGATGTAGAGAAAGTCAAGTGAATGGAACACATCAGATTTAAATTTGAGTCAGGAGTCCTCAAAACATAATTTGCGGTTAAATGTCGTTATCGAATTTTGGGTGGAATGTAATACCTTCTCTGTGTACTATGTACATTGTGCATACGAAAAAGTAATTCTATTATCAATTTTTATTATTATTATTATTATTATTCAAGAGTCCTCAAAGATAAATTTATGGTTAAATCTTGGTTTCGAATTTTTGGGTGGAATGTAATAAATTTCTCTGTATTCTATTACATGCATACACGTGCAGGCGTTTTTTTTTTTTTTTTTTTTTTTTTTTTTTCCCAGTTTAACGTCTTTTAGCCTGGTTTGTCATATCGGATGATGAATGGTGAAACAATGCTCCAAAGTCGCGGGTTCAAACCTGGCGGATTACCATGGATTTTTTCGGGCGTAAAAATCCTTAGCATGGCTTCCTTCGGAAGGAAGTAAAGCCGCTGGTCCCGTAAAAGATCCTCAAGCCTGATAGAGAGGCTGCTGAGGAAAATTAAGCGGTCGTTCACGCCCAGTATAGAATGGGACGCTGAGAACCACAGCAGTTAAAGAGCGTCCATAAATAACAGGCCATTCCATTTTTAATTCTCAAATGATCTCGGGGTCCATGGAGCTTAAAGGTCAACTTTCGTCTTCTCAAAATAAGGGAAAAGCCCGAAAAAAAAAAAACCTTACCCGGGTAACTCACCCTAGACGAGATTCGAACTCGCAACCTGTTGAATGTGAGGCAGACACGCTACAACCACACTACCCAGGCGGGATTTATTAATTATTATTATTATTATTATTATTATTATTATTATTACTATTATTTAAGATTCCTCAATCGTACATTTCTGGTTAAATATTAGTATCGAGTGTAATATCTTCTCTGTCTGCTATTACATTGCATATACGTACACAGGGATAGAGAAGTATTGTATTCCACCTAAAAATTCGATGTCGAGATTTCACCGGAAATACATGTTTTAGGACCCCCTGAATCCAAAAAGAGCATTTTTAGAAATAAGTCCGTGTGTATGTGTGTCTGTGGACAGCATATCCCAAAAATGAAAAGGCGGTTAAATACCAAACTTGGTATTTAAGTTTGGTGTCTTCCAAGGATACAACACGAAGATTTTCAAGAAAATCTCCCCCCCCCAACTACCATTTACATGGTAAAATTTTCAAAAATTTTGTTTTTCTTAAAAATGGGTCTAACGATTTTGATTAAAATACCACATATTAAAGCCATTGCTATTACAAATAAAATGTATATATTTCATTTTCTGGGAATAGCTTCTAACGAGCTGTTTATTCTGAATGAATTTTGCTTAATTTGGCATAACTAGTAAACCGTAAGAGATAGACACAAACTTACTATACAGAAAATGTAGATCTTGTTAAAATGCACAAGTTATGTCATTTACATTTTTTTTCGTGGAGCTTACCGTTCTCGAGGTATTCCTTATTATTAGTTTCAATTGTGAAGTAGTTCTACTTTACTCAGACGGAAGTGTGTGTGTGTTTCTTTTGTTCTACTCCTGGTCAAGCAAAGAAGCGATTTGCAATGACAATCGCATATAGATAGCTTTTAAAACATTTGACTATCACTTTGGCCTTGTGCATTCCCTTAGTTCCAGTCTACTTATAAGGAACTAAATAATAAAATTCCGCTAATGTTTATCTCGATTACCATAGTGTTGAAAGAAGAATTATGTTTTCTAAGAAGTTTGTTTGTAGAATGCTAGAGAAAGTCATGTGAGTGTAACACACAGTTTTTTTTTGTTTTTTTTTTGTGTAATTCAGAAGTCGTCAAAGCGATGCTCTCAGTGAAGTCTGTATATGGAATTTTGTGAGAAAATTACCACTTTCTCTATCTACTGTGCACAATGTGCATACGTGTTAGAGAAAATAAAACTGCCGTATAATAAATAGTGGATAGCTTCGTTACAGAATGATGAATGCAACATCAGAGCTTGTAAGTGTTCAAAGCTTTGTAGTAATTTAGAGTAGGTAATGAAAAGGACACAGCGACAGTAAATGTGTGCAATTTGCCGGATGCGCGCGCACCGTAGGGTGTACAAAAGGGAAACCGCTCTTTCAGAAAATGAAGACCTGAACGAGAGAGGCGGATAAACGAGCACTCCAGGTAAGATGTGTAACCACCACCTCCCTTACAGTGGTTCCCGTGGTCACGTGGGATTCATCGTGCATGTCTAGAGCTGCACAAATTAACAGTCACGTTGCTCTCGTACAGCATCTGGACTACGTTCAAAGTCCCTTGTACATTCTTACTTTCTCTGTACATACTTCATAGAGAAGTATTGTATTGTACCCAAAAGTTCGTCCCAGGAAATACATATTTTGGGTGCCCCTGAATTCAAAACGAGCATTTTTGGAAAAAGGTCCGGGTGCGTGTATGCCTATGAATACGATAGCTCAAAAACGAAAAGTCTGTTAAACAGCAAACTTTAGATCTTCAAAGGATGCGACACGAAGATTTTCAAGAAAATCCCCCGACCCCAAATTAGCCTTTACATGGAAACAATTTGCTACATTTTTATATTCTCAAAAATGACTAACGATTTTGATTAAAATACCGTAAATTTGAGCTATTTAAATAACAAATAAAATGTATATTTTGAATTTTCTGGGAATATTCTATTAAGACCACTTCATTCTGGATGAATTTTACCCAATTTTGCATAACTGGTAAATTATAAGAGATAGATAAAAACTTACTACACAAAATATCTGATGTGTTCCATTCACATGACTTTCTCTACATCTCTGCAACAAATTATTGTTAAAAAGCTTATGCTTCTATTTACTTCATGCTAATCGAGAAAAAATTAGCAGAAATAGTCTTATTACTTGCTTCCTGGTAAGTAAAAGGAAAATAAGGGAGTACCATAGGTTAAAGTGAAAGCCAAAAGCTGGTTGCTATGTGACTGAAGTTCCTTTGTTTGTATGGACAGGAGTTGACAATTTCCCGTATGAGAAAAGTATGCTTTTCAAAGCTGAAAACAAAACCAAAGGATATCCCAAAACCGATCAAATTTACGAAAAGAATGTATGTAACATTATTTGTATGTTTTAAAAATGCTCTACATTTTTTAGTGTTTTAAGTTTTTGTCCATCTCTTACGGTTTAGCAGTTATGCAAACTTCCGTAAAATTCGTCCAGAATAAAGTATTTTTCAGAGGCTATTCCCACAAAATTCAAGATATACATTTTTTTTGTCAGGTAAATATCTTTAATATATGATATTTTAATCAAAATTGTTAGAGCCATTTTTGAGAAAATCAAACTTTTCGAAAAAAGTTCCATGTAAAGGGTAGCTTGGGGTGAGGGGATTTTTCTCAAAATCTTCGTGTCGCATCCCTGGAATATACTAAGCTTAAATACCAAGTTTGGTATTTTACTGTCTTTTCGTTTTTGAGTTATCGTTTTCACAGACACACACACACGGACCTTTTTATGAAAATGCTATTTTTGGATACAGGGGACCCTAAAATATATATTTCCGGTGAAATCTCGGTATCGAAATTTTGGGTGGAGTTTAATACCTTCTCTATACACTATGTACATAGTGCGTATAGTGAAAGTAAAAAAGCATTTTTAGAAAAATGTCCGTGTGTGTGTCTGTGTGTCTGTGGGCAGAATAGCTCAAAAACAGAGAGACCATTAAATACAAAACTTGGTATTTAAGTTCAGTATCTTCCAAGAATGCGACAGGAAGATTTTCAAGAAAATCTCCCCACTCCAAAATACCCTTCACATGCAAAAGTTTTCGAAAATTTTGATTTTATAAAAAATGGCTCTAACGATTTTGATAAAAATACCGTATATTAAAGATATATACCTGACAAATAAAATGTATATCTTGAATTTTCTGGGAATAGCCTCTGAAGACTACTTTATTATGGATGAATTTTACGGAATTTTGCATAACTGGTAAACTGTAAAAGATGGACAAAAGCTTACCACACAAAATTTGTAGAGCACATTAAAACACACAATTTATGTCATATACATTTTTCCCCGGAGTTGGTCATATTTTAGATATTGCTATTTTTTTTGTTTCAGTTATGAAAAACTTACCTTTTCTCATACAGGAATTTGCCTACGCCTGTCCATACAAACAAAGGAACTTCAGTGACATAGCAACCAGCTTAATTTGTTGCAGAGATGTAGAGAAAGTCATGTGAATGGTACACATCAGATTTTTAATATAGAGTGAGGTAATGAAGCCTAGTTAACAATCGCCCCTGTACCTGGATGAGTAGCAACATTGTTATACATTCTCTCCGACGTGATATCACGTAACAGATTTTAATTACAAACTTGGAGCCTCATACGTCGCTTGTTAAATTCATATCGCTAGTGCTGCCGCCTGGACTAATGATTTCAAAGTTAAGTAGCTTATTACGCAGATGGATGACTACTCTTGTGTTTCTCGTTCCATTTAAAACAAACAACCCCTTTCGTTCGCTCTCAACTAATCGTTTTAGCATCGCCTGAGAGTGGAAAATATTCTTGAGCACAAGTTATTTTCAGTATGCCCATTATCACGTTGACTGTCTATTGTTTCTTCATTATCCTTAATTATGTACTTCAATAGCTTTGTAGCAGTAGAGAAAGCCCTTTGTTCCAAACAAAATTTGATATTTAGTCTGCTTCTGTAGTGGTTTAACTCTCTCTCTGAAGTATTGTATTCCACCAAAAATTCGATACCAATATTTCACCGGAAATACTTTAATCAGGACCCCCTGTATCCCAAAAAATCTGATGTGTTCCATTCACATCACTTTTTCTACATTTCTACAACAAATTACTCTTAAATAGCCAATTCTTCTATTTACTTCATGCTAATCGAGAAAAAATTAGGAGAAATAGTCTTATTACTTGCTTTCTTGTAAGTAGAAGCGAAATAACGGACTACCATAGGTTAAAGTGATGGTCAAAAGTTGGTTGCTATGTGATAGAAGTTCCTTTGTTTGTATGGACACGAGTTGACAAATTCCTGTATATGAAAAGTTTATGTTTTTTAAAGCTGAAACCAAAAACACAAGGAATATCTCAAAAACGATCAACTACACGAAAAACAATTATACAACATAAATTGTGTGTTTTAATGTGCTCTACATTTTCGTTGTGGTGAATTTTTGTCTATATGTTACGGTTTAACAGTTATGCAAAATTCCGTAAAATAGATCCAGAATAAAGTATTCTTCAGAAGCTATTTCCAGAAAATTCAAGATAAACATTTTATTTGTCAGGTAAATATCTTTAATATACGATATTTTAGTCAAAATCGTTAGAGCCAATTTTGAGAAAATCAAAATTTTCGAAAAACATTCCATGTAAAGGTTAGTTGGGACGGGGGAGATTTTCTTGAAAATCTTCATGTCCCATCCTTGGAAGATACCAACCTAAATACCAAGTTTGGTATTTAATGGTCTTTTCGTTTTTGAGCTATGCTGTCCACAGGCACACACAGACAAACACACACACGGACCTTTTTCCAGAAATGCTTTTTTTGGATTCAGGAGGGGCCCAAAAGTTGTATTTCCGGCGAAATCTCGGTATCGAATTTTTGGGTGGAATGCAATACCTTCTCTATACACTGCGTACATAGTACGTAGAGAGAAAGTAAAAATTATTTTCAGAAAAAGGTCCGTCTGTATGTGTTAGTGTGTGGTCAGCATAGCTCAAAAAAGAAAAGATGGTTCAATACCTTGGTATTTAAGATTGGCGTCTTCAAAGATATTCAAGAAAATTTCTCCACTCCTAACTGCCCTTTACATAGACAAAATTTCGAAAATGTTTAACGATTTTGATTAAAATACCACATATTAAACCCATTTCCATTACAAATAAAATGTACCTATAATTTGAATTTGCAGGAATAGCTTCTGAATACCTATTTATTCTGCATGAATTTGGCGTGACAAGTAAACTGATACAGATACTCAAAAAATGTAGATATCGCTAAAATACACAACTTAATTCATATACATTTTTATAGCGTTTACTATTTCCGATATATTCCTTGTTATTAGCTTCAATTGTAAAGTACTTAGGCTTTTCTCAGACAGGGAGTGTCCGTTTTTCTTTTCTTCTACTCCTGGCCAAGCAAAGAAGCGATTTGTAATGACAATCGCATAACGACAGCTTTAAAAACATTTGACTATCACTTAGGTCTAGTGTATTTCCTTATTTTCTTCCTACTTTTAAGGAACTTAGTAATAAGAACATTCTGCTAACGATTATCTCGATTAGCAAGGTGCAGAAAAAAGAATAATTTTATGTAAGAAGTTTGTAGAACAGCTAGAAAAAGTCATGTGAGTGTAACACATAAGATTTTGAAATTCTGTGGTAGTAAAAAACATGTATTTCAGGTGACAGCCCTGTATAAAAATGTTGAGTGGAATTCAATACCTTCTTCACGTAATGAGTACGTGGTAGAGATAGTAAATGTATTTCAAGTTTTCGTCTTGACATTGTAAATGACCTGCGTTTTCTTTATAGTGTTTTAACGCCCGCTTTGATACTGGTGATACACGGGACACTTGGGATCGAACCCGGTCTGTCTAGGTGAGAGGCGAGTGGTCTAACCAATCGGCCACGGCGCGGCCGAGTTTTAGGATGGAATGTAATTTCTTCTCTTCCTAATGTGACAGAAAAATAAAAACGTATTTTTTATTCAGGGGTCCTCAAAACACATATCAGGTGAAACGCTATAAAAGTTTGGGTGAAATACAATACCTGATCTACGTACGGTGTACGTGGTAAATAAAGTTAATTTTTAATTTATTTGTTTACCCCTGAATTTAAAAAAAGCACGTGTAGTTCAGAAGACTGCTCTGTATAAAATTTGCGTGGAATGCAATACCTTCTCTACCTCTTGAGTACGTGGTAGAGATAGTAAATGTATTTGAAGTTTTCCTTTCGACATTTTCTATAAATACGAGTCGTTTGATATTTGCAAGTTTTGTTGCCGTCATGTTGGCACCAACTATCTACATTTGTATTTCAGTATATTTTATTGCGACGGCGCTGAACAGACGCCGGATTATCCGAAATATAAGATATTCGTGCACTCGTCGTAAGAAGGACTGAGCCACATAAAGAATATTCACTAATGTAATTGAGACTTTGCAAAGAAAAATGTTTGAATAGCACAGGAAGCAGTAAATCCATAGAACTACGATCCAACATTTAATAAAACGTTCTGGGGAGAAGAAATTTCCCTCCGCGGCAATAAACTTACTCTCCTGCACATGCACTCGCTAGACAAAAAGCGAACGAATACTTAGGCATTGGAAATAGTTTACAAGTAATATGAAGCAAATTCCGGCGAGCACACAGCCGAGGGGAATTGAGAAGCAGGCTGAAAGAGAACACGATATTGTAAGCATTTCGTGCAGCAGGTAGAGAAATGAGACATTGGTAGAATTCCCTGGATTCCCTGCCACATTCTTCTCCAGGATGTCAGCCAGGCGATGTTTTAATTCTCCCAACTGATCTTCACTGGGCCCCAAAAGGTTTGCCTGCTAGACACTCCAGTGTATGCGAGGTTGTGGCAAAAATAAACACACCAGTTAACTTTATGAGAATATTTAACTGAGGAAAATAACTCAATCTCTGACAAAAATAAACACACCATTTAACTTTATGAGAATATTTAACTGAGGAAAATAACTCAATCTCTGGCTAAAATAAACACACCAGTTAATTTTATGAGAATATTTAACTGAGGAAAGTAACCCAATCTCTGGCAAAAGATAAACACACCAGTTAATTTTATGACAACATTTAACTGAGGAAAATTATTCAATCTCTGGCAAAAATAAACACACCAGTTAATTTTATGAGAACATTTAACTGAGGAAAATAACCCAATTTGCGGCAAAAATAAACACACCAGTTAATTTTCGTTTCGACTCGTAGTCGGCTTACCATCCTCATATTTAGAACTGATACCGTCTGGGACTTATAAGCAGATGCCTAGGGGTCAGAAGCCTGTCAAGGAGATGACACGAAACCACAGAATGGAAAACCTGGAACGAGTGGTCGGCCCATAGCCAGTCGTGAGCGTGAAGAACTGAATTATATGAAATGCAAGCAAAATGGATGATGGAGCAATTGGTGGAATGAGTGGCGTGGGAAACCGGAGGACCCAGAGAAAACCCACCAATAACGCCACTTCGTCCACCACAAACCCCACACGCGGGCGTTTGGGATCGAATCCGGGTGACCAAGATGGGAGGCAAGCGGTCTAAACCCGCGGTCAAGGCGCCCTCTGCTAGTTATTTTATGAGAATATTTAATGGAGGAAAATAACTCGATCTATTGGAACAATCTATGTAATTTAAGAATTCACAGTATTTAAAAATTGTAATTGAAATTTATAACAGCATTATGCACAAAAAAGTGATAATATTTCAAAAAATGTTAAAACGCGTCTTATTTATGGACGCTCTTTAGCTACTGCGGTTCTCAGCGTCCCATTCTAAATTTGGCGTGAAAGACCGCTTAATTTTATAATATCAGGCTTGAGGTTCTTTTACGTGCCGTAAATCTACGACACAGGACCAACGGCTTTACTTCCCTTCCAAAGGAAGCCATGCTAAGGATTTTTACACCCGAAAAAATCCATCGTCCTCCGCTGGGTTTGAACCCGCGACCTTGGGTAAATGAAGTTAGTATGGTAACCATTACGCCACGGAGGGCGATTTAAATCATAATTTTTACTTTTTCTACATATACTACATACACAATGTATAGAAAAGATATTGTATTTCACCCCAAAAATTCGATACCGAGTTTCCACGTTTTAGAGTCCCCTGTATAAAACACATTTTTAAAAAAGGCCCGTGTGTATTCCAAAACAAATCTAAAAGTCAGTAAAATACCAAACTTGGTACTTAAGTTTAGAATCTTCCATGGACACGGCACGAAACCACTATTTTTAAGAAATTCCTCCACCCCAAACTACCCTTTTCATGGAAAAAGTTTTGAAAATTTTAATTTTCTCAAAAATGGTTCTATGATTTTGATTAAAATACCGTATATTAAAAGTTTAACATCACAAATAAAATGTATAATGTTCAATTTTCTGGGAATAACCTCTAAAGACATGTTTATTCCGAGGGAATTTTGCCTAAGAAATATACAAAATCATACTGCACGAAAAAGGGTATGTCTCGTTAAAACACATAATTTATGTCAAATAATTTTGTTCGTAGAACTGACCATTTTTGAGATATTTCTTGTTTCTGGATTCAGTTTTAAAATACCTAAAAGTTTTCACATACAGGAACTTGTCAAATGCTGGAAAGGCATAGAAAGGGATTTTATGTACATGGCAACCAGCTTATAAAAGGTTTGACAGTCATTTTAACCGGAGTTTTTCCTTCTACTTACAAAGAAGCAAGTAGTAACGCCATGTTAGTGTTTATCTCGATCAGCATAAAATAAATTGAAAAATAATCTTTTTAACAGTAATTTGAAACCCAACTGTAGAAAAAGTCATCTCAATGGAAGACATCACATTTTCACACTTTAAATTCGTTGTTCTAATGAAAACGAGCCATGTGATACATTTTTAAAAGTCTAAAATGTTCCATTCACATGACGTTCCCTATTCTTACACAAGGTTATTCTTTTATCTACATCATGCTAATCGAGATAAATGGTTATTAATTAATTAATTTCCTAAGTAGAAGCGTAACAAGAAAGTACAGTAACCTAAAATGATAGAGACAATTTTTAAAAGCTGCCTTTATACGAATGACATTGAAATTCGGTTCTTTTTCCATGACCAGGAGTAAAACAAAAAAGATATGAAATATATGAGGAGTTCCCGTTTGAGAAAAATTCTGTGTGTGTGTTTTTTAAATTGGAACCAATAACAGGAAACATCTCGCAAAGTATTAGCGCTATAAAATAAAATAAAAAATCTGATGTGTTGAACTCACATGACTTTCATTACGTCTGTTACAAATTATTGTTAAATAATTATTCTGAAATCTACTTCATGCTAATCGATATAAAATTAGCAGAAATAGTCTTACTTGTAAGTAAAATAGAAATAAGGTAGTGCCATAGGCTAAATCGATAGACAAACCTTTTCAAAGCAGGTTGTTATGTGGTTGAAATTCCTTTGTATGACTAGGAATAAACGAACCCAAGTATGAGAAAAAAAAACTATTTCAAAGCTGAAACCAATAACATGGAATGTCTCAAAAACGGTCAATTCCACCAAAAATAATGTACATGGTGTAAATTGTATGTTTTAACGAGATCTACATTTTTATGTAGCAAGATTTTGTCTCTCTCTTATGATTTACCAGTTATGAAAAATTTAGCAAAATTCATCCATAATGAAGTGCTCTTCAAAGGCTATTTCCGGAAAATTCAAGATATACATTTTATTTGTTAGATAAATATCATCATACGACAATTTATCCAAAATCGTTAGAGCCATTTTTTAAAAAATAAAGTTCTTGAAAAATGTTTCATGTAAAGGGTAGTAGTGGTTGCGGCAATTTTCTTGACAAACCTCATGTCGCATCTTTGGAAGATGCTAAACATAAATACCAAGCTTGCTACTTAACGCTCTTTCCGTTTTTGAAGTCTGCTGTCCACAGACATATACACAAGAACCTTTTTATACAAATCTGATGTGTTCCATTCACATGACTTTCTCTACATTTCTGCAACAAACTATTGTTAAAAGCTTATGCTTCTATTTACTTCATGTTAATCGAGAAAAAATTAGCAGAAATAGTCTTATTACTTGCTTCCTTGTATGTAGAAGCGAAATAAGGGAGTACCATAGGTTGAAGTGATAGTCAAAAGCTGGTTGCTATGTGACTGAAGTTTCTTTGTTTGTATGCACACGAGTTGACAAATTTATGTTTTTTAAAGCAAGCAAAATGTAAAAAACGGTCAACTCCACAGAAAATGTGTATATAACAAAGTGTGTGTTTTAACGAGCTCTACATATTTCGTATGGTAAATTTTGTATATCTCTTACGTTTTACCAGTTATGCAAATTTCCGTAAAATTCATCTAGAAACAAGTCTTCAGAGGCTCTTCCCAAACCATTTAAGATGTACATTTTATTTGTCACATAAGAGATTTTAATTATAAATGGTTAGCCATTTTTGAGAAAGTCAACATTTTTGAAAATGCTCCACGTAAAAGGTAGTTGGGGGGAATTTTCTTTGATATTTAACGGTGTTTTCATTTTTCAGCTATGTTGTCCACAGACAGACGCGCACACTGATGGACCCTATTCTAGAAATACTTTTTTTTGGATTCAGGAGGTTAAAAAAATTGTTGGTTGGAATACAATACCTTCTCTGTTTACTATGTACATAGTACGTGTAAAAAAATAAAAATAACAATTTTATTAAGTCAGAATTTATATAACGTTATTATGAAAAAAATAATATTTTTAGATTTTTTTCATTATTTTTGTCAAATTACACAGATGTACCACCTTAAGATCAATAATAATTCAACTGTCCTTGATTCTAAGAATGATGAAGTAAAATTGCGGCGTATTAAATCCCCAACTTTCAGAATATTAAGAACTTAACGTTGGAGGCAAAATTTGTATTCGTAAAATAATCACGACTTAAAATTTCCGTCACCGCTAACCTACGGAAAGTTAAACTGCCGTAATTCAGTACATTTTTCAGTCTAATTCGATGTTTGTGTCAAGTTTTACTACACGTTCCTCTTCAATACTACAGAAGTAAATGGCGCATCCACGCCTAATTGGCACCTAACCCCGGATCGTGCGATAACTACTTCACCTTCCAAATGTAGCGGGTGGTCTCCACATTCACTTGCAGGCGTTTCGATCAAAACTATATTCACCACTAAACTCAAACGGGCGTTTCGCTACCTTCTCTAGCAAATACTATGTACGCACATACTAGTTAGAGAGCATATTGTATTTCACCCAAAAATTCAATAGCAAGGTATGTATGTTTTGAGGAACCCTGAAGGTGTGTTACATACGCTTGTATGTGTGTCTCTGGGAAGCACAAATAAAAATCAGATGCGTTCCATTCACATGACTTTCTCTACATCTCTGCAACAAATTATTTTTTTTTTAATTGCTTCATTTGTATAGCCCCCTTTAACATCAATGGTCATATCGGGGGCTTTCACTTGTGAAACTGTAGGTTCAGAACATTGGGTTAAACTTTATATTATTAAACACACGCACACACATTCTTACTTCCAGACTCTATGGGGGATAGGGAATAATTCCGGTTAAAGAAAACTTCCCCGCCCCAGCCGCGAATCGAACCCGGGACCTCCCGGTGAACAAATTATTGTTGAATAGCCAATGCTCTTATTTACTTAATGCAGAAACAAATTGGCAGAAATAGTCTTATTACTTGCTTCCTTGTAAGTAGAAGCGAAATAAGGGTACCACAGGTTAAAGTGATAGTCAAAAGTTGGTTGCTATGTCACTGAAGTTCGTTTGTTTGTATGGACACGAGTTGAAAAATTCCTGTATGAGAAAAGTGTAAGTTTTTTTTAAAGCGAAAGCCAAAAACAAGGAGTTTCTCAAAAACGACCCACTACACGACAAAAATATACAACAAAATTCGTGTGTTTTAACGTGCTCTACATTTTTTGTGTGGTAAGTTTTTGTCTATATCTTACGGTTTTGCAGTTATGCAAAATTCCGTAAAATTCATCCACAATAAAGTAGTCCTCAGAGGCTATTCCCAGAAAATTCAAGATATACATTTTATTTGTCATGTAAATATCTTAAATATACCAGATTTTTATCAAAATCGCTTAGGCCATTTTTGAGAAAATCAAAATATTTAAAAAAAAGTTCAATGTAAAGGATAGTTGGGGTGGGAGGATTTTCTTGAAAATCTTCGCGTCGCATTCTTTTCGTTTTTGAGCTATGATGTTCATAGACACACACACACACACACACACACACACACACACACACATGCCTTTTTGTAAAAATGCTGTTTTTGTATTCAGGGGGACCCAAAACATGTACTTCCGGTGAAATCTCGGTATTGAATTATTGGGTGGAATGCAATGCAATATCTTCTCTATACACTATGTACATAGTAAGTTAGAAAAAGTTAAAACAACAGAATCTGATGTGCTGCATTCACATAACTTTCTCTACAACTCTGTAACAAATCATTGTTAAAAGGCTTATTTTTCTATCTCCATTACTCCAAACGAGATAAACATTAGCACAAATTGCCGTTTTTACTTGGTTCTTTATAAGTAGAGGAGAAATAATCTAATGCGTTCCATTCACATGTCCTCTAGCTGTTCGGTAAACAAACATTTTATTTAAAACACTTGTGTGTTATCTATTCAAGATTAATAGAGCAGAATTACTGTTATTACTAACCCCTCGTGAGTAGAAAGGAAATAAGAAAATACAGAGGCTAGCGCGATAGTATCATCCTTGAAAAGACGGTCGCTATGTGAAACAGTTGAAATGCTAATCTGTTTGATTGCCAGAGTAAACAAACGAGAAACGAAAAAAACAAATGTGTTATGTTTGAGAAAAGTTTAAGTGACTAAAATTGAAACAAATGTTCCGGAATATCTCTAAAACGGTTAGGTCTACAAAAAAATGTACATAACATAAATTGTGTGTTTTAATGAGCTCTACATGTTTTGTCTATCTCTTGCCAGTTCATCCAGAATAAAGACAACTTCAGAGGCTATTCCCAAAATATCCAAGATATACATTTCCTTTGTCGTAAAGACATATTAAACAAAGTTTTTTTAATCAAAATCGTCGAAAAATGTTCCATGTAAAGGGTAGGAGAAAATCTTCGTGTCACATCCTTAGTCGCCCTCCGTGGTGTAATGGTTACCATGCTAACTTCATATACATAAGGTCGCGGGCTCAAACCCGGCCGACTATGATGTATTTTTTCGGGCGTAAATATCCTTAGCACGGAAGTAAAGCCGCTGGTCCCGTGTCGTAGACTTACAGTACGTAAAACAGAGAGGCCTCTGAGCAAAATTGAGTGGTCTTTCACGCCCGAGTAAGAATGGGACGCTGAGAACCACAGCAGTTAAAGAGCGTCCATAAATAACATGCCATTTACATTTTTATTTTCTTTGGAAGATACCAAACTTAAATACCAAGTTCGTTATTTAATGGATTTAGTTTTTGAGCTATTTTGACAACAGAGAGAGACACACACACACACCGAAATGTTTCTAAAAATGCCTTTTTTGGATACAGGGGTTCTTAAAACAAGTATTTCCAAAAATCTCTGGATCGAATTTTGGGCTGCAATACAAAACTTTTTGTATATACTATTGTCATAGTACGTGTGGAGAAAGTAGTAAGCTTATATTTAAGTTAAGCAACTTCCAAAGATGCGCGTTGAATGTTCAGGAAAATCCCTTCACTGAAAACTACCATTCACACAGACATATTCTGAAAATGTTAATTTCCTCATAAAATGCTCCACTACCATTATTAAAATACTGCATATTAAAACATTTACGGATAAATTAAGTTCTATATCGTGAATTTTCTGAGGGCCTCTTCTTTCTGGATGAATTTTGCATAACTGACAGAAACTTGCTGCACAAGAAAAGTAGACATCTTATAATAGATATTTATGACACAAGTGGTAAAAATGGTGTTTTATATTGTGAGTAGGAAGCTGTCGAAATGGGGCCGCAACCCTACTCCAAAAAAAACAAAAAAAAACACGTGTGCCATACACTACTTTTAGACAGTTCTAAATATTTATAGGTATAGTACAATTAGATTGTTTTACCCATTTTACGTGGGCCATGCTTAACGCTCTGCGATATTCAGCTGTTGCCTTGCTTAGCATTAGTGCTGACAACATGATGATTTACTCGTACAGAACGAAAATATATTACACAACGGAGACAGTGTAGCAGTTGTAATTTTTTCCGCTGCTTGCATAACTTCGTCTGGTTCAGCAGATTCCATGTAAATGACATTCAAATCATTCGCCATTTCAGTCGCCCTCCGTGATGTAATGGTTACTTCGTATATCCAAGGTCGCGGGTTCAAACGATGGATTTTTTCGGGTGTAAATATCCTTAGCAAGGGAGTAAAGCCGTTGGTCCCGTGTCGTAGATTTATGACACGTGAAAGAACCTCAAGCCTGATAGAGAGGCCTCTAAGCAAAATTAAGCGGTGTTTTACAGCCAACCACAGTGGTTAAGGAGCGTCATAAATAACACGTCATCTACATTTGTTGTCATTTTATGTATCGAATGGAGCTATGAGAGTCATGGCCTACTTGAATGAGGCCATAAAACAAGGTTGGCTGCGTTGCAGTCCTATAAATTTATAACAGTAAGAGACAGCATGTCCTATTGTTAACTTCTACTTTTAGCAATAACTGTCTAAAACACATTTTCGTGAAGTTAATATTTCCGGGAGTTTCCTTGCTTCAATATTAAAACACTTAAACTCTTCTGAAACAAAAATTTGTCGTTCTTGTTTCTTTCGTTTTACTCCAGGCATATGCAAAGGGAACTAAATGTCATACATATAGTGAACCAGCTTTTAAAATATTTGACTATCGCTTTGCCCTAGTGTATTCCCTTATTTACTTTCTGCTAACAAGGAAGAAAGTAATAAGACAATTTCTGCTAATGTTTAGCGTGAATTAGAAGAACAAGCCTAATAACAACGTTATTACAGAATAGACAGTTGTGTGAATAGAATACCTCAGATTTTTGTTTATTCTTCCACAAACATTTATATTCTTACTTACTCCACACGTACTATGTACATAGTGTATAGAAAAGGTATTGCATTCAACCCAAAAATTTCATACCGAGATTTCAACGGAAATATACGAGTATATTTTGTGGCCCCCTAAATAAAAAAAAAGCATTTTTACTTTCTCTATACGTGCTATGTATATAGTGTATAGAGAAGGTATTGCATTCCAACAAAAAATTCGATACCGAGATTTCACCGGAAATATATGTTTTAGGGTCCCCTGTATTTTCAGAAAAAGGTCTGGGAATAGCCTCTGAAGACTACTTTATTCTGCATCAATTTTACGGAATTTTGCATAACTGCTAAACCGTAAGAATTGGACAAACGCTTACTACTCAACAAATGTAGAGCACCTTAAAACACACAATTTATGTTATATACATTTTTTCGTGGAGTTGATTGTTTTTTTTAGATATTCCTTGTTTTTTTTTCAGCCATAAAGACTTATACTTTTCTCATACAGGACTTTGTGAACTCATGTTCATACAAAGGAACTTCACTCACATAGCAACCAGCATTTGACTATCACTTTAACCTCGCATCTACTTACAAGGAAGCAAGTAATAAGGCTATTTCTACTAATTGTTTCTCGATTAGCATAAAGTAAGTAGAAGCATAGGCTTTTTAACAATAATTTGTTGCAGAGATATAGAGAAAGTCATGTGAATGGAACACATCATATTTTTAATTCTTCTTCTATAAACGTTTATATTTTTTACCTAGTACTGCACCCCTTTTTATAGTGCAAAATTAATGAAAAACGCTTTCCCGCTGAGGAGCTGCGATAGCTACTTCATCTGCCGCATGGTCGTCTACATATTCGCGATAAATCAAAGAAATACTCGGCACAAAGCTAAACTGAGCGTCTCTTTTTCATTATTCTTCTGCCAAGCATTTATGACGTCTAATATAATATTTTTTACCAATTCCTTCTCTTCTTCAATAATGCAGAAGTTAATGAAAAACGCTTTCACGCTGAGATGTACCTAGCCCCGGTTTGTGCGATAACTACTTCATCTGCTGTGTGCAGCGGGTCGTCTAGACATTCGCTTGCAGGGGCTATACTGGCTCAAAGGTAAAACGAGCGTCTGTCTTTCATTATTACTTTCTCTATACGTACTATGTAGAGTGTATAGAGAAGGTATAGTATTGCATACAGAAATTCGATATCGGGATTTCACGGCAAATACATGTTTTTGAGTAGACCTGAATCCAAAAAAAAAGAAGCATTTTTTGGAAAAAGATCCGTGTGTCTGCGTGCGTGGGTGTGTGTGTGTATGTGTATGTGTGCGCGCGCGCCTGTGGACAGCATAGCTCAAAAACGAAAATACCGTTTAATACCAAACCTGGTGTTTAAGTTTAGTATCTTCCAGAGATGCGACACGAAGCTTTTCAAGAAAATCCCCCCACCCCCAACTACCCTTTACATGGAACTTTTTTCGAAAATTTTGATTTCTTAAACATGGCTCTAACGGTTTTGATTAAGATCCCTTATATTAAATATATTTACCTGACAAATAAAATGTATATATTGAATTTTCTGGGAATAGCCTCTGAAGAGTACTTTATTTTTGATGGATTTTACTGAATGTTGCATAACTGCTAAACCGTAAGATATAGACAAAAGCTTACCACACATAACTGTAGAGCACAATAAAACACACAATTTACGTTCTATACATTTTTTCTTGGAGTTTATCGTTTTTTAGATATTCCTTGTTTTAAGTTTCAGCTTTGAAAAACTTATACCTTTTTCATACAGGAATTTGTCAACTTCTGCCCGTAGGAACAAAGGAACTTCAGTCACATAGCAACCAACTTTTGAGTATCACTTTAACCTATGGTACTCCCTTATTTCGCTTGCACTTACTAGGAAGCAGGTAATAAGGCTATTTCTGATAATTTTTTCTCGATTAGCATGAAGTAAATAGAAGAATAAGCTTTTTAACAATAATTTGTTGCAGAGATGTAGAGAAAGTCACGTGAATGGAACACCAGATTTTTTTACCTAGTACTACCCCTCTGTTTCTAATACAGAATTAATGAAAAACATCATTTCCCGCTGAGGAGCTGCGATAGCTACTTCATCTGCCGCATGGTTGTCTACATATTCGGGATTAATCAAAGAAATACTCGGCACAAAGCTAAACTGAGCGTCTCTTTTTCATTATTCTTCTCCCAAGCAGTAATATAATATGTTTTATCAATTCTTCCTCTTCTTCAATAATGCAAAAGTTAATGAAAAGCGCTTTCACGCTGAGATGTACATAACCCCGGATTGTGCGATAACTACTTCATCTGCTGTGTGCAGCGGGCCGTCTAGACATTCGCTTGCAGTGGTTATACTCGGTACAAAGCTAAAACGCGTCTGTTTTTTCATTACTCTCCTACCAAGCATATTCTCTCTTGTGGGCGTGTATATGAAAGTAATGCAGACATTAAAATCAATTCAACGAAAACAGTAAAATCTCAGAATCTAATAACAATGTTTTATTTGTATTCATTCTTTGGCGTGAAGAAAGTTTAATTCGCTGAAGAATAGCCACGCAAATAAGGCAATCATAAAAATCTGATGTCTTCCATTCACATGGCTTTCTCTACCTAATCTGTGAACAAACATTTAAAGGATCACTCTTTTTACTTTCTCTATACGCAGTATGTACATAGTGTATAGAGAAGGTATTGCATTCCACCCAAAAATTCGATACCCAGATTTCACCGGAAATATATATTTTGGGTCCAGCTGAATCCAAAAAAAAAACTTTCTGGCAAAAATTCGTGTGTGCGTGTGTGTGTGGGCAGCATAGCTCAAAAACGAATGGACCGTTAAAAACTGTTGGTATTTAAGTTTGGTATCATCCAAGATTGCACACGAAGATTTTCAAGAAAATCTCCCCACCCCCAAATACACTTTACATGGAAAAAATTTGAAAATTTTTTGATTTTCTGAAAAATGTTTCTAACGCTTTTGATTAAAATAGCATATATTAAAGATATTTTCCTGACAAATAAGATGTATATCGTGAATTTTCTGGGAATAGCCTCTGAAGACTACTTTATTCTGGATGAATTTTACAGAGTTTTGCATAACTGCTAAACCGTAAGAGATAGACAAAAACTTACCACACAAAAATGTAGTGCACATCAAAACACACAATTTATGTTATACAATTTTTTTTGGTGGAGATAATCGTTTTTGAGATACTCCTTGTATTAGGTTTCAGCTTTAAAAAAGTTATACGTTTCTCTTACAGGAATTTGTCAACTCGTGTCCATACAAACAAAGGAACTTCAGTCACATAGTGACCAGCTTTTGACCATCTCTTTAACCTATGGCACTTATTTATTTCGCTTCTACTTATAAGGAAGCAAGTAATAAGTCTATTTCTGCTAATTTTTTCTCCATTAGAGTGAAATATATAGAAGCATAAGTTCTTTAACAATAATTTGTTGCAGAGCAGTAGAGAAATGCATGTGAATGGAACACATCAGATTTTAATACAAAGTAAACATTAATAGAAATGGAAGGATAACTAGTTTCCTTTATAAGTAGAAGGGAAATAAGGGAATACACTAGGTTAAAGCAATTTTCAAACATTATGAAAGCAGGTCGCAATGTGAAACAATTGAAATTCAGTTCTCCCAGCTTGACCAGGAGTAAAACAAAAAATATATTACACGAATGGCGACTTCTGTTTTATGAAAAGAATAAGTGTTGCAAAATTGAAACCAATAACAAGGAATAATTCGGAAATGCTCAACTATACTATAACTATATTTCATATTAATTTGTGTTTCAATGAGGTCTATATTTTTTTACTTTCTCTAGCTCCATATGTACAATGTACATAGAGAAAGTGAAGATATTGTAATGCACCCCAAATTTCGATACCAAGATTTCACCGGAAATATATCTTTTGGGCTCCCCTATGTCCGAAAAATGCATGTTTAAAAAAAGGTCCCTGTGTGTGTGTGTGTGTGTGTGTGTGTGTGTGTGTGTGTGTCTGTGGACAGCATAAGTCCCAAAACAAAAAGACCGTTAAATACTAAACTTGGTATTTATGGTTTAGTATCTTGCAAGGATGCGACACGAAGATTTATAAGAAAAAAAATCTCCCCACCGCAAATTACCCTTTACATGGAAAAACTTTCGAAAATTTTCGTTTTCTTAAAAATGGCTCTAACGATTTTGATTAAAATCCCGCATGTTTAATTTATTTATCTCCGAAATAAAATGTATATCTCTAATTTTTTGGGAATAGCCTCTGAAGACCTCTTTATTCTGGATGAATTTTGCTTAACCGCTAAACCGTAAGAGATAGAAGAAAACATACTACACAAAAAATGTACATCACGACAAAACATACAATTTATGTCCTTTACGTTTTTGTTGTGGAGGTAACCGTTTTCGAGATATTCCTTGTTATTGGTTTCAATTGTAAAGTAAAACTGTGTGCGCTTTTCTTTTGTTCTACTCCTGGCCAAGCAAAGAAGTGATTTGCAATGACAATCGCATAACGATAGCTTTTAAAACATTTGACAATCACTTTAGCATAGTATATTCCCTTATTCCCTTTTAATTATAAGGAACTAAGTAATAACATTCTGCTAACATTTATCTTGATTAGCATTGTGTACAAAGAAGAATAATCTTTTGTAGAGCAGCTAGAGAAAGTCATGTGAGTGTAACACATCAGAGTTTTTTGTAATACATTTTTGTCTATTTGATACATTTACCAAATATGAAAAGGACAGTCAGAATGAAAGGGAATTCAGGGGCTTCTCTCAAGAAATTTCGGATTCACCTTTAGTGATGTAAATATGCTTAATATGTGGTATTTTAATCAAAATCGTTAGCCATTTTTAAGAAAATAAAACATTTCAAAAAAAATCTTTCATGTAAAGGGTAGTTTGGGATGGGAGAATTTTTTTTTAAAATCTTCATGTCGCATCCTTGGAAGATACTGCACTTTAATCCATGTTTGGTATTTAACAGAATTGTCGTTTTTGGGCTCTTTTCCATAGACACGCATACGGATCTTATTCTATATATTTACTTTCTCTAGAATGTGTGTATATTATACACAGTAGATATAGAAGGTATTGTATTCCACCCAAAAAATTCGATACCCAAATTTCGCTGGAAATATATGTTTTGAAGTCTCCTGGATCGGAAAAAAGCACTTTAGGAGACGCTGGTGCGTGTGAGTGTGTCTATGGTCAAGAAAATCGCCCCACCCACAACATTTTTGAAAATTTTTGAATTTCTCAAAAATTGCGCTTGCGTTTTTGATTAAAATGCCATATGTTTATTATATTTACATGACAAACGAAACATATCTTGACTTTTCTGGGAATAGCTTTTGAAAACCTCTTAATTCTGGATGACTTCTGTATAACTTTTTTATAACTGGTAAACCGTAAGAGATAAAAACGTACTACACAAAAAATTTATAGCCCCGCCTAGGTAGGGTGGTGGTAGCGTGTGTGCCTCACATTCAAAAGGTCGTGAGTTCGAATCTCACTTAGGGTGAGTTACCCGGATACGTTTTTTTTTTCTCGGGGTGGTTTCCCTTATCCTGAGAAGACGAATGTCGAGTAGCTTTAAACTCCATGGACCCCGAGATCATTTGAGCATCATTTCACCAATTTCATTCATCGTCCGATATGATCAACTAGGTTAAAGGACGTTAAACAACACACACAAAAAATGTATATCTCGTTAAAACATACAATTTATGTACGGTTGACCATTTTCGAGATATTCCTAGTTATTGATTTCAGTTAAATCTTATCTCAAACGGAAAGTCGTTTCTAGCAAGCAAAGAGAACCGAATTTCAATCGTTTCACATAGCGACAGGCTATTAAACGTTTTGATAATCGTTTTAGCCTATGCATTTTCTTATTTCCCTTCTACTTAACGAAGAAGTAATAAGACCAATTCCGGCAATATGAATGAATAAGTATATTTATTGACACAACAATATCATACATTGAATTTCAACAATCGCACGGGCCCACACAATAAAAAACAATATTAAAACAAAGAATTACAGGAGTAACCACGAAAATAAAAAGACAAAGATATTCAAATACAGTATTTTACAACACACAGCACACCTTATACAGAAACTTAAATGTACCCTCTTATAATAAATATACTTAAAAGAAATATATACGCAATGACATAAGTATGATATAACATATAGGTAGGTATGTAAAACATTGTAGTCACTTTTGTTAGCTATTCTTATACCCCCTCTTCTGTATTGGCAGCCTTCACAGATATCAGCTGCCTTGCCTTAAGTATAAATAGCCTATCCCGTCTTCCGTGCCTGCCAGTAGCGTCCAACATGCTTCTAGCTCTACATTCGCGGTGGTAAAGAATCGAGGTAAATATTTTTTGCTCCATTCCTCCGTACTCCATCATCTTGTCAAGATATGGGTCCACGTGGAAGAGTCGTGTGGCAGATTCTCATAATATTCTCGTCAGTAATTTTTGTGCTCCTCCATGCTGCTAGTCTAATCGACGCGAGCCCCTCTCTAATGAATTTGGTGCCTGTTTTGATGTATTGCTCCATACCCACTCCGATTTTAGCCCAGACTGTACTTCTAATGAAACCTTCTCTGTGCATTGCACAATTATTTGGTGTTTGTCAATATCACACAGACGGTTCTTAATTTTTCTCCAAATACTCCGTCTGTTTGCCTGCCCCGCCATCCAAATGTATACCATCCCGATGGTTTCCAACCCTTTCTTTAATTTTTATGCTCACTTTGAATTACCTTCCATTCGCAACTGTTCATGGTACAGACTGCCCTAATTAGAGACAATCATTTGGAAGAAGTTAGGGAGAGACATGTGAATAGAACACTTCAGAATTTTTTAGATTCAGGAGGCCTCAAAACGTGTATTTATGATGAAATCTCAGTATAGAACTTTGGTGTGCAATATAATACCTTCTCTATCTACTATATGCATTGTACATATGTGCTGTGAAGGTAAAAACTTAGAAAATTATTCTGTGAAGAGAAAGTCACGTGAATGCGATATACATGTAAAGTTAGGGCCTCTTTAAGGCCCTATGATACAAATTCATAGCCAGAAGGATAATGATAACCAGTTGCGCAGCAGGAAGGTCGACTGATCGATGTCAAACATTTCCTCTGTGACGTATACAAAAACAACACAACATCGAATAACTACCTTCTGTTGTTTTTTATAACGAGCACATTGAAATACTGACTTTACATTTGTACTCCTGTAACATGTACCCTCGTTATTATTATTATTATTATTATTATTATTATTATTATTATTATTATTATTTGTAGGTTACCTGACAAATACAATAAAATCAGTGGGACTGTCTACATGATGGAGTAGTCAGTAAGCCGACTCTTCACTCGAAGGTAACGGGTTCGATTCCAAACCTTTAAAAAAAGTTTTTAAACCTAAATAAAAAAAATCTGATGTGTCCATTCACATTACTTTCCCTACATCTCTGCAACAAATTATTGTTAAAAAGCTTATGCTTCTATTTACTTCATGTTAATCGAGAAAAAATTAGCAGAAATAGTCTTATTACTTGCTTCCTTGTAAGTAGAAATTAAATAAGGGAGTACCATAGGTTAAAGTGAAAGCCTAAAGCTGGTTGCTATGTGATTTAAGTTCCTCTGTTTGTATGGACAGGAGTTGACAAATTCCTGTATGAGAAAAGTATACGTTTTGAAAGCTAAAATCAATAACAAGAAATTACACAAAAAAGATCAACTTCACGAAAAATATATATTACATAAACTGTGTGTTTTAACGAGATCTACATTTTTAATCAGTAAGTTCCTGTCTATCACTTATGGGTTACCACTTATGTAAAATTCATTCAGGATAAAGAGATTTTTAGACTATTTACAGAAATTCAAGATATACATTTAATTTGCCATGTAAATGTGTCTAATATACGGTATTTTAATCAAAATTGTTACAGCCATTTTTGGGAAAACCAACATTTCGAAATGTTTCCATGTAAAGAGTAGTGTGGGGGAATTTTTCTCAAAATCTTCGTGTCACATCCCTGGAAGATACTAAACTTAAATACCAAGTTTGGTTTTTTACCGACTTTTCGTTTTTGAGTTATCGTGTTCACAGACACACGGACACACACACACACACACATACACACACACGGATCTTTTTGTGAAAATGCTTTTTTTTTGGATATTGGGGACCCTAAAACATATATTTCCGGTGAAATCTCGGTATCGAATTTTTGGTGGAGTGCAATAATTTCTCTATACACTATGTACATAGTGCGTATGGAGAAAGTAAAAAGAATATTCTTCTCTCCACTTTATGATAATCGAGATAAACATTACCAGAAATTGTCGTAATTACTTGCTTTCTTGTAAGTAGAAGGAAAATAAAGGAATACACTAGGCTAAAGTGATAGATAAATCTACTAAACGCTGGTTGCCATGTGGTTGAAGTCCGTTTCTATGTATGGCTAGGAGTTGACAACTTTTATGTGACAAAGGTTCAAGTATTTTAAATCTGAAACAAACAACTTGAAATATCTTAGAAATGGTCAATTCTACGAAAAAAAATATATATGACTGAAATTGTCTGTTTTAACAACATCTGCATTTTTAAATAATAAGTTTTTGTCTATTTCTTATGGTTAACCAGTTGCGCAAAATTCAGCAAAATTCATCCAGGATAAAGAGGTTTTTCAAAGGCTATTCCCAGAAAATATGTATTTTATTTGCCATGTAAATGTCTTTAATATACGGTATTTTAGTCAAAATCGTTATATAGATATTTTTGAGAAAACTAAAATTTTCAAAAGTTTTTCATGTAAAGGATAGTTGGGTGTTAGGGGATTTTCTTGAAAATCTTCCAGTCGCACATCTAAGATACCAAACTTAAATACCAAGTTTGGGATTTAACGGACTTTTCGTTTTTGAGTCGTGCTGTCCACAGACACACACACACACACACACGGATCTTTTACTAAAGATGCTCTTTTTGGATTCAGGGGACACAAAACGTGTATTTCCGATGAAATTTCGGTATGGAAGTTTAAGTGCAATGCAATACCTCCTCTATACACTATCTACATAGTACGTATAGAGAAAGTAAAAGCACGATATATTCTGTGTTATATTTGCAGTGTTTTTTCTATCCATTCGTAGACAAATTTTTCTTACAAAAAGTTATTTTTCTATCTTCTTTATATTATATATATAAAAGCCAGTATGTAAGATATTATACAGAATAATAATAATAATGATATATTTCTATCAGTTATCGCAATTCTATCTTGTATGATTAATTAACAGTTCTTTCCTTTTTACTTTCTCTATACGTACTATGTACAAAGTGTATAGAGAAGATATTGCATTCTACCCAAAAATTCAATACCAAGATTTCACGAAATATATGTTTTGAGGTCCCCTGATTCCAAAAAAAAAAGCATTTTTAGAAACATGTCCGTGTGTGTGTGTCTGTGGGCAGCATAGCTCAAAAAGGAAAAGACCGTTAAAAACTTGGTATTTAAGTTTGGTATCTTCCAAGAATGGGACACAAAGGTTATCAAGAAAATCCCTCTACCCAAAACTACCCTTTATATGGAACTTTTTTGAAAATTTAGATTTTCTAAAAATCCCGTATATTACTGACATACCAAACAAGATGTATATCTTGAATTTTCTGGGAATAGCCTCTGAAGACCTCTTCATTCTGGCCGAATTTCGCTTAACTGCTAAACGGTAAGAGATAGACAAAAGCTTACTACACAGAAAATGTAGAGCACGTTAAAACATACAATTTATGTTATACAAATTTTTTTCATGTAATTGATCGTTTTTTAGTTATTCGTTGTTTTTGATTTCACCTTTCAAAAACTTATATTTTCTCATACAGGAAATTGTCAACTGCTGTCCATGCAAACAAAGGAACTTCCGTCACATAGCAGCCAGCTTTTGACTATCACTTTAACCTATGGTACTCCCTTATTTCGCTTCTACTTAAAAGGAAGCAAGTACTAAGACTATTTCTGCTAATTTTTTCTCGATTAGCATGAGGTAAATAGAAGCATAAGCTTTTTAACAAAAATTTGTTGCAGAGATGCAGAGAAAGTCATGTGGATACTGAACTACTTTCTTCCATAGGTAGGTGTATGGTTTTAGAGTATTTTCTGAGGTAAAAGCTGGGAGGGCTGCACGCCACTGAGAGCCAGCAGACGTATTCTTTCCCTGGGGAGGGAGTCTCTAAGGAAATCCTCTACTGAAAGGAGCGGTGGGGAACTTTACATAGATCTGAAGAAGTTGTGATCTGGTGCAAGAGGAAAAGGTTAAACATCATAAAGTGGGAAGACGAGTTTCGGCGAATCAAGAAGGACGGATCTCTCTCCCTCCATGTCATGCGAAATGAAAGCTTTCTTCTCACGGCCCTCTAAAACCTACAGCTGGCCAACTTTAATATTGCCATATGTGTCTTAATGTCCTTAGGCGACCCGCATAAAGTTGCGCCATTAACTTTCTCTAGACTCACAGAACAACGTACACCCTTGTACCAAAAAAAAAAAAAAAAAAAAAATACTTCATGCCAATCGAGAAAAAATAGCAGAAATACTCTTATTACTTGCAGGTTGAAGTGATGGTCAAAAGCTGGTTGCTATGTCACTAAAGTTCCTTTCTTTGTATGGACACGAGTTGAAATTCCTGTATGAGAAAAGTTAATTTTTTCAAACCTGAAACAAAAAACAAGGAATATGTCAAAAACAATCAACTCCACGAAAAATATGTATATAACATAAATTGTGTGTTTTAAAAAGCTATACATTTGTTGTGTGGTAAGTTCTTGTCCATCTCTTACGGTTTAGCAGTTATGCAAAATTCAGTGAAATTGACCCAGAATAAAGTAGTCTTCAGAGGCCATTCCCAGAAAATTGAAGATATACATTTTATCTATGATCTAAATATCTTACATATAAGCGATTTTAATCAGAATCGTTAGAGATATTTTAGAGAGCATCAACATTTTTTAATCTATGTTTTCATGTAAAGGGAATTTTGCAATGGGGAGATTTTCTTGAAAATCTCCGTGTCACATCCTTGGAAGATACGAACTTAAATACCAAATTCGGTATTTAACGTCTTTTTCGTTTGTTAACTATGCTGTCCAGGGGGACCCAAAACATGTATTTACGGTGAAATCTTGGTATCCAATACACTATGTACATAGTACGTGTAGAGAAAGTAAAAATTTGATGTGTTCCATTCACATGACTTTCTCTATATCTCTGCAACAAATTTTTGTTAAATTTCATGCTAATCAAAAATATTAGAAAAAATAGTCTTATTACTTGATTCCTTGTAGGTAGAAGTGAAATAAGGCAGTACCATAGGTTAAAGTGATAGTCAAAAGCTGGTTGCTAAGGTACTGAAGTTCCTTTGTTTGTATGGACACAAGTTGACAAATTCCTGTATAATAAGTTTTTCAAAGCTGAAACCAGAAGCAAGGAATATCTAAAATCGAAAAAAATGCATAACACATAAATTGTGTGTTTTAAAGTGCTCTACATGGTTTGTGTGTTAGTTTCTGTCCATCTCTTAATGTTTAGCAGTTCCTAAAAATTCATCCAGGATAAAGTAGTCTTCTGAAGCTATTCCCAGAAAATTCAAAATATACATATTATTTGTCAGGTAAATAACTTTAATATACGATATTTTAATCTAAGTCGTTAGAACCATTTTTGAGAAAATCAAAGTTTTCGAATTTTTTCCGTGTTGGGGTTGGGGGGATTTTCTTGAATTTAAATACCGAGTTTGGTATTTAGCGGTCTTTTCGTTTTTGAGCTATGCTGTCCAAACCCCCACACACACGGACCTTTTTCCAAAAAAGCTTCTTTTTTTTGGATTCAGGGGGATCCAAAACATATATTTACGGTGAAATCTCGGTATGGAACTTTTGGATGCATTACAATTTCTTCTCTATACACTATGCAGAGAAAGTAATAAAACAGGTTTATAAGACTGTAGCGAGGCCAGTAAGGAAGTGAGGCTTGACCCATACGACAAAGTGATCAGTATCTGAAATGAAATGTTTAAGAAGAACTGCAGGATACACCAAACTAGATAAGAGGGAATTGACAATTGATCCGACAATAGATAGAATCCAAAATTATCATCGAAATTGGAGTTTCTATATAGTCAGAACGCATGCACCAAGATTCCACGTCAAAAATTAAATTACAGGTCACAAGGATGGAGACGGTTGGGATGAGACGTAACAGGCCAATAGGTCTAATATTTGGTGGCAAGATTATATTAAAAATCTGATGTGTTACACTCACATGACTTTCTCTAGCTGCTCTACAAACCTCCTACAAAAGATTCTTCTTCTTTGTACACAATGCTAATCAAGATAAATGTTAGCAGAATGTTCTTATTACTTAGTTCCTTATAAGTAGAAGGGAATAAGGGAATGCATTATGTTAAAGTGATTGTCAAATGTTTTAAAAGTTATCGTTATGCGATTGTCATTGCAAATCACTTCTTTGCTTGGCCAGGAGTAGAACAAAAACAGACACTTCCTGTCTGTGAAAAGTTTAGTACTTCACAACTGAAACTAATACAAAGGAATATCTTGAAAACGACAAACACCACGAAAAAAATGTATATGGCATAAATTGTATATTGTGACGAGATCTACGTGTCTTGAGTAGTAAGCTTTTGTCTATCTTTAACGGTTTACTAGTTATGCAAAATTCATCCAGAATAAACAGCCTTCAGAAGCTATTCCTAGAAAATTGAAGATATACATTTTATGTGTGATTGAAATAGCTTTAATATATGGTATTTTAATCAAAATCGTTTGAGCCATTTTTAAGAAAAACAAAATTTTCGAAAATGTTTCCATATAAAGGGTAGTTAGGGATAGGGAGATTTTCTTGAAAATATTCGTGTCGCATCCAAGCAAACCTAAATACCAAGTTTGGTATTTAACCGTCTCCCCATGAGAGATAGACAGAAACTTATAACACAAAAAATGTAGTTATGTTATGTGGAGCTTACCGTTTTCGAGGTATTCCTTGTTATTAGTTTCAATTGTGAAATACTTATGATTTTCTCAGACGAAACTGTTCGTTTTTCTTTTGTTCTACTCCTGGCCAAACAAAGAAGTGATTTGCAATGACAATCGCATAACGACAGCTTTTAAAACATTTGACAATCACTTTAGCATAGTGCATTCTCTTATTCCCTTCTACTTATAAGCAACTATTTCTGTTAATGTTTATCTCGATTAGCATGGTGTTGAAAGAAGAATTATCTTTTGTGTAGAGAAAGCCGTGTGAGGCTAACACATAGGATTTTTTTCTTGGAATTGACCGTTACACAGATATTACTTGTTATTGGTTCCAGTTTTGAAATACTTAGAACTTCTGATCACGTAAAGAAACGGATTGCGATTCCATAGCAACCAGATTTTAAAACATTTGACTGTCGGTTTAGCCTAATGAATTCTCTTATTTCCCCTTACCTATAAGGAACTAAGTAATACGACCGTTTCTGCTAATGTTTACCTTGATTAGCATGAAGTAGATATAAGAGTAAGCCTTTTAACTTTAGTTTGTTTCAGAGATGTACACAAAATCATGGTGGAGTTACAAGGGCAATACTTGTAAGGACATAATATAAACCCCACTGTCTTTTGTTAGTTTATGACGAGCGCTGCAGTATATCCTCTTTAAAAAGCTCCGGGGACGTCTTCGCCCGCTTCCTAACAAATTTCCCGTAGGAGCGGCCCTTCCCGTGACCCGAATATGTGCACCTCCCGCTGTGGGGCCCATCTGGTTCATATCTCAGGGGCCACAGGATCACATAACCCTCGCTTCACGATGACGTTGACGTGCCGTCATGTGATCCTCCGCTCGTTACCTCCGTTTAAATCGGGCTCTGTACTCAGGTTAGCCAACCTTCGGATTATACAAAAATCTGATGACTTTCCTTACATCTCTGTAACAAATTGTTGTTAAAAAGCTTATTCTTCTATCTAGTTCATGCTAATCGAGAAAAACAGTAGCAGAAATGGTCTTATTACTTTGCTACTTATAAGTAGAAGTGGAACACACTAGGATAAACAGACAGTCAAATGTTTTAAAATGTGGTTGCTATGGATTTGAAATCCGTTTCTTTGCGTGGCCAAGAGTTGACAAGTTCCCGCATGAAACCTGAAACCAATAACAAGGAATATCTCAAAAACAGTTAACTCCACGAAAAAAAAAAAAAAAGCTGATGTAATCCCTTCACATGAATTTCTCTATATCTCTGCAACAAATTTTTGTTAAAAACCTTATGCTTCTATTTACTTCATGCTAAGTAAGACAAAACTAGCAGAAATAGTCTTATTACTTGCTTCCTTGTAAGTAGAAGCGAAATAAGCAAGTAACATAGGTTAAAGTGGTAGTCAAAAACTGGTTGCTATGTGACTGAGGTTCCTTTGTTTGTATGGACAGCAGTTGACAAACTCCTGTATGAGAAAAGTATAGGTTTTTCAAAGTTGAAAACAAAAACAAGGGATATCTAAAAAAGGATCAACTCCACGAAAAATATGCGCATGACATAAATTATGCGTTTTAATGTTCTCAACATGTTTTGTGTGGTAAGTTTTTGTATATCTTTTACGGTTTAGCAGTTATACAAAATTCCGTGAAATTCATCTAGAGTAAAGTAGTCTTCAGAGGCTATTCCCAGAAAATTCAAGATGTACATTTTATTTATGAAGTAAACATCTTTAATATACGAAATTTTAATGAAACTCACTAGAGTAATTTTTTGTATCCCCGTTTACATTCACCCTCCCCCTAAGTTTACTGTATGATTACTGGTTTTTACTGTTCCTTTTACACAAACATATACACATTGCACAAACATATAACACCCATGCCCAAGAGGGGACTCGAACCCACGATCCCCTGCCCACGAAGCACCAAAGCGAGGCGCCTTAGCGAGCATGGCCATGGAGACCGGCTTTTGAGAAAATCTAAATTTTCAAAAAAAGTTCAATGTAAAGGGTACTTGGGAGTGGAGGAATTTTCTTGAAAATCTTCGTGTCACATCCTTGGAAGATACCAAACTTAAATATCACGTTTGGTATGTAACGGCTATTCGTTTTTGAGCTATGTTGTACACACACACACGGACCTTTTTCCAAAAATTCTTTTTTTGGATTTAGGGGGACCCAAAACATGTATTCCCAGTGAAATCCCTGTATCGAATTTGGTGGAATATAATGCCTTTTTGTATAAAATATGAAAGTAAAAACGTATATAACATAAATTGAGTATTTTAAGGAACTCTATGGTTATGCAAAATCATCCAGAATAAAGAGGTCTTCAGAGACTATTCCCAGAAAATTCAAAATAGGCATTTTATTTTAAATATCTTAAATATAAGTTATTAATGAAATAAATGTAACTTTTGAATTTTCTGGAAGTAGCTTCTTGGAATAATTTTTCGAATTTTGCATAATTAGTAAACCGTAAGAAGTAGTCAAAACTTTACTACACAAAAAGTAGATCCCGTTAAAGCACACAATTTATGTCATTTTTGCTGTAGAGTTGACCGTTTTCAAGATATTCCTTGTTATTGGTTTCAATTTTAAACTACGTATCTTCCATTCGTTTCGGTCTCGCCGTTTTTCTGGAGATGCAAAGGAAAAATATGTTCAAATGTTCTCATATCGATCGCCTTTTAAAAGATTTGGCCTCGTATATTCTCATATTTCCCTTTTGCTTATAAGTAACTGAATAGGTATTATGTTAGTGTTTAGCACTTTGCAGACAGAAGAATAACCTTAGGTAAGAATAGTTTATTTGCAGAACAGTAGAGAAAGTCATAGGAATACAACACACATGATTTTTACTTTCTCTACACATACTATGTACATAGTGTACACAGAAGGTATTGTATTGCACCCAAATATTCCATACCAAGATTTCACTGTGTATATATATATATATATATATATATATATACACATATATATATATATGTTTTAGGGTATCTTGTATCAAAGAAAGAATTTTCAGAAAAAGGTCCGTGTGTGTGTGTCCGCATGTCAGTGAACACGATAACTCAAAATCGAAAAGTCGGTAAAATACCAAACTTGGTATTTAAGTTTAGGATCTACAATGGATGCGATTTGAAGATTTTGATAAAAATACCCACATCCCAAACTACCCTTTACATGGAACATTTTTTCGAAAAGATTGATTTTCTCAAAAATTGCTCTAACAATTTGGATTAAAAATATCGTATATTAAAGATATTTACCTGACAAATAAAATGTATATCTTGAATTTTCTGGGAATAGCCTCTGAATACTACTTTATTCTGGATCAATTTTACGGAATTTTGCATAACTGCTAAACCGTAAGAGACAGACAAAAACTTACCTCGCAAAAAATGCAAAGCATATTAAAACACACAATTTATGTTATATACATTTTTTTCGTGGAGTTGGTCGTTTTTTAGAAATTCCTTGATTTTGGTTTCAGCTTTATAAAACTTATACGTTTCTCATATGGGAATTTGTCAACTGTTGTCCATAAACAAAGGAACTTCAGTCATAGCAACCAGCTTTTGGCTTTAACTTTAACCTATGGTACTCCCTTATTTCGCTTCTACTTGCAAGGAAGCAAGTAATAAGACTATTTCTGGTAATTTTTCTCGATTAGCATGAAGTAAATAGAAGCATAAGCTTTTTAACACTAATTTGTTACAGAGATGTAGAGAAAGTCATGTGAATGGAACACATTATATTTGTTATGGGAGTATACGTCAACCTGGAGATAAAAGCTGCGGAGGCTTCAGTGACCCTTGTACAGCAATCAATCAATTCACGTAGTCACAGGAATCATTATTATATCAGTTTTCATGACACTAATGATTATACGCTGCAAAAAGAGATTATTGTAACTATATCGCAACAGCTCAATAACATAATTAATGTAATTGGTCAGATTTTCTCAACTGTTTGTTTGATTTCTCGTAATTCCAAACAACATTGCATTTCAAAGCACTCATCTGAACATACGAAATATGAACTAAAACCTCCTACAATATTATGAAACGCCGTATATTTTTACTTTCTCTATACTCACTAAGTATATAGTGTATAGAGAATGTATTGCTCTCCACCAAAAAATTCGATACCGAGATTTCACCGGAAATATATGTTTTAGGGTCCCCTGTATCCAAAAAAAGTATTTTCAGAAAAAGGTCCGTGTGTGTGTGTCCGTGTGTCTGTGAACACGATAACTCAAAAATGAATAGTCGGTAAAATACCAAACTTGGTATTTAAGTTTAGTATCTTCCAGGGATGCGACACGAATATTTTGAGAAAAATCTCCCACCCCAAACTACCCTTTACATGGAACTTTTTTCGAAAATTTCGATTTTATCAAAAATGACTCTAACGATTTTGATTAAAATTTCGTATATTAAAGTTATTTACCAGACAAATAAAATGTATATTTTGAATTTTCTGGGAATAGCCTCTGGACTACTTTATTCTGGATGAATTTTTCATAACTACTAAACCGTAAGAGATGGACAAAAACTTACTACACAAAAAATGTAGAGCAATTTAGAACACATAATTTATGATACATAATTTTTTTTCGTGCAGTTGATCGTTTTTGAGATATTCCTTTTTCTTGGTTTCAGCTTTCAAAAACTTTTACTTTTCTCATACAGGAATTTGTTAAGTTCTGTCCATACAAACAAAGGAACATCAGTCACATAGCAACCAGCTTTTGACTACCACTTTAACCTATGGTACTCCCTTATTTCGCTTCTACTTACAAGGAAGCGAGAAATAAGACTATTTCTGCTAATTTTTTCTGATGAGCATAAAGTAAATAGCAGTATAAGCTTTTTAAGAATAATTTGTTGCAGGGATATAGAGAAAGTCATGTGAATGGTACACATCAGATTTTTAAGATGTACTTCTTTAATTTAAAAAATTGATGTATTACACTCACATGACTTTTTCTAGCTACTCTACAAAACAACTTCTTATAAAATAAAATTCTTCATTCAACACCATGATAATCGAGATAAACATTAACAGAATTTTATTACTTAGTTCCTTATAAGTAGACTGGAACTAAGCGAATGCACAAGGCTAAAGTGACAATCAAATGTTTTAAAAGCTGTCGTTATGCGATTGTCATTGTAAAACGCTTCTTTGCTTGACCTGGAGTGGAACAAAAGAAACACGCACACGTCCATTTGAGAAAAGTTTAAGTGTTTTAGAATTGAAACCAATAACAAGGAATATTTTGAAAATGGGCCAACTCTAGGAGAAAAAAATGAATATATATAAGTTTATTGCGTACTAAGTTTTTGTCTAACTCTTACGGTTTACTAGTTAAGCAAAATTCAAAACAAAACAAAAAAATCATCCAGAATACAGAGGTCCTTAGAATCTATGCCCAGAAAGTTCGAGACATACATTTTATTTGCGATTTAAATAGCTTTAATATACGATACTTTAATCAAAATCGTTAACCATTTTTGAGAAAATGAACATTTACGAAAAAAGTTCCAAGTAACGGGTAGTTGGGGTTGGGGGGATTTTCTTGAAAATCTTCGTGTTGCGTCCCTGGAAGATACCAAACTTAAATACCTAGTTTGGTATTTAGTGGTCTTTTCGTTTTTGAGCTATGCTGTCCAGAGTCACACACACTCATACACGGACCTTTTTCCAAAAATACTTTTTTTTTTATTCAGGGGACCCTAAACATGTATTTCCGGAGAAATATCGGTATCAAATCTTTGGGTGCATTACAAAACCTTCTTTGTAAGTACAGAGTACGTGTAGAGAAAGTAAAAACGTATAAGTTCTATGGCGGTAGAGAAGTCTAATTGAAAACAGGCATAACATGACAGTAAATGTCTTGACAGAATGGAGATTACGTTGAGAAACAGAGTAAGGAACTGTAACTTTGATTTTATTTCTTTTCTGTTCTCCCGAACCTGCAGGTACGTAATCTTAAAATGTCGCGCATTCAGTTCTGCGCAGGGCATGTTTTTCTGTGTCTTGTTGCAAACATTTTTCAAGCTGCCGTCTACAAAGTGTCTGCGTTAATCTGTTGTTCCATTTCTCACGCACGTACTTCTGCAATAAAGCTCTTCAATTTTTCATAGTGGTACTTCCTCGCTTCTTTACAAAACGGCCTGAAAACACAGCTGCAACTTTGATTAAAAACAGCTTCTGTAATTCTTAGACTTTTTATTTGCAGGACACAGTCTTTTCCTTTTAGAACTATGCACACACACACGCGTACATTTTTCAACAAATGCTTTTACTTTCTCTACAGGTACTATATACTAAGTGTATAGAGAAGGTATTGTAATGCTTCCAAAAATTTGATACTCAGATTACACCGGAAATATGTGTTTTGGGTCCCCCTGATACCAAAACAGGCATTTTTGGAAAAAGGTCCGTGTGTGTGTCTGTCTGTGGACAGCATAGCTGGTATTTAATTTTGGTATCTTCCAAGGATGCGAGACGAAGATTTTCAAGAAAATCCCCGCACCCCAACTACCCTTTACATGGAATTTTTTTAAAAACTTTCGATTTTCTAAAAACAGCTTTAACCATTTTCATTAAAGTACCATATATATCTTGAATTTTCAGGGAACAGCCTCTGAAGACTTCGTTATCCTGGATGAATTTTACGTAATTTTGCATAACTGCTAAACCGTAAGAGATAGACAAAAACATACCACACAAAACATGTAGAGCACTTTAAAACACACAATTTATGTTACACGCATTTTTTCGTGAAGTTGATCGTTTTAGAGATATTCTTCGTTTTTGTTTTCAGGTTCCAAATCCTTACACTTTTCTCATACAGGAATTTGTCAACTCTTGTCCATACACACAAAGGAACATCAGTCACATAGCAACCAGCTTTTGGCTTTCACTTTAACCTATGGTATTTCTGCTACTTTTTCTCAATTACCAAGCAGTAGATAGAAGAATAAACTTTTGCAAGAATAGGTACAGAAAGTCTTGTGAACGTAACACATATTATCACTGAGCTTTTAGGTTCCATTTGTTTACGCGATGCATGTAAACAGACACATTAAACACCTGAATGCGCAGATCTTATATAAACAGATCGACATATTAATTAACTGACGTGATAATAATCAGTATTTGAAGAAATGATATGTACTTAAGCGCACACAATACTTACTCTACATCTCTGCAACAAATTATTGTTAGACGGATAGTGCATCTATTTACTTCGTGCTAATTGAGAAAAAATTAGCAGAAATAGTCTTATTACTTGCTCCCTTGTAAGTGGAAGCGAAATAAGTGAGTACCATAGGTTAAAGTGATAGTCAAAAGCTGGTAGGTATGTGACAGAAGTTCCTTTGTTTCTATGGGCAGGAGTTCACAAATTCCTGTATGAGAAAACTATATTTTTCAAAGCTGAAACCGAAAAAAAGGAATATCTAAAAATGATTAACTGCACGAAAAAATAATATAAATGTGTATATAATATAAATTGTGTGTTTTAACGAGCTCTATAGTTTTATGTGGTAAGTTTTTGTCCAAACTCTTACAATTTAGCAGTTATTTAAAATTTCGTAAAATTCATCCTGGATAAAGTAGTCTTCAGAGGCTATTCCCAGAAAATTCAAGATATACATATTATTTGTCAAGTATATATCTTTAATATATGATTTTTTTATCAAATCGTTAGAGCCATTTTTTAGAAAATCAAAAATTTCGAAAATGTTTCCATGTGAAGGGTAGTTGGGGTTTCAGGAATTTTCTTGAAAATCTACGTGACGCATACTTGGAAGATACTGAAGCTAAATACCAAGTTTGGTATTTAACGCTCTTTTCGTTTATGAGCTATGCTGTCCACAGAAACACAGACACACACATAGACAGACAGACGCACACACTCACGGGCATTTTATTAAAAATGCTTTTTTTGGATTCACGTGGTCTCAAAACATGCATTTCCGGTGAAATCTCGGTATCGAATTTTTGGGTACAATGCAATACCATCTCTATACACTATGTACATAGCACGTATGGAGAAAGTAAAAATGCCGACACGTTTTTTCTTGATTCCCACAGCTGTTCCAATACTCTTCCTTGCACATCTGCTGTGGCAAAGGAAATATGACATACGATGGTTTCAGAAAGAAAACGCTTACTTCGCTGTTACGTCAGTCATTTTAATAATAGCGGGATCACCTATGGTGGGTGTGGAAACACTCGTCACGCAACCCACAAATTCGGATAACACCACATAGATTGGAACAAACCAGTAGATGGCGAAACAAATAATACTAGAACAGTGAGGTTTGCTGTTTATTTAGTATTTAATACTGATTTATTTTTTACACAGACAGGCACACATACGGACATTTTTCTAAAAATCCTTTTTTTGGATTCAGGAGGACCCAAAACACGTATTTCCGGTGTAATTTCGGTATGTAATTTTTGGGTGCATTAAATTAACTTCTCTATACACTATGTACATAGTACGTGTAGAGAAAGTAAAAATCTGACGTGTTCTATTCACATGACTTTCTCTACATCTCTGCAATAAATAATTGTTAAATAGCTTATGTTTCTATTTACTTCATGCTAATCAGGAAAAATTAGCAGAAACAGTCTTATTATTTGCTACCTTAAAGAAATAGAATAAGCAAAATAAAGGAGTGCCATAGGTTAAATTGATAATCTAAAGATGGTTGGTATGTAAAGTTCCTTTGTTTGTATGGACACGAGTTGACAAATTCCTGTGTGAGAAAAGTTTAAGTTTTTTACAGCTGAAACCAAAAACAAGGAATATTTAAAAACGATCAACTCTACGAAACAAGTGCATGTAACATAAATTATGTGTTTTAAAGTGCTCTACATGTTTTGTGTTGTAAGTTTTTGTCTAGCTTTTACGGTTTATTAATTAAGCCAAATTAAGCAAAATTCATCCAGAATAAACAGGTGTATAGAGGCTATTACTAGAAAATTCAAGATATACATTCTATTTGTGATAGAAAGGGCTCTCATATTTGGTATTTTAATCAAAATCGCTAGAGCCATTTTTAAGAAAAACATTTTTATTTTCGATTCAGGGTTCTAAAACACCTATTTCCGGTGAAATCTCGACATGGAATTTTTGGGTGGAATACAATTCTTCGCTACTTCTAATTAATACTGTAAGTCCTAGGGCGTGTCAGTCCTAAATACGGAGAGGGTAAGCCAACTCCCAATAATAATAATAATAATAATAATAATAATAATAAAGATATTTCTTGGTATTTGTTTCAATTTTAAGATACGCGTATTCTCTAGCCCCGTATGTACAATGTACATAGGGATAGAGAAGTCTAGTATTCCATCCGAAAATTTGATATCGAGATTTCACCGGGAATATATGCGTTGGGGTCCCCTGAGTCCGAAAAAAGGGTTCAAAAACGGCCCACGTGTGTGTGTATGTGTGTGTGCGTGTGTGTGTGCGTCTCTGGACAGCATAGCTCAAAAATCAAAAGACCGTTAAACACAAAACTTCCTATTTAAGTTTGGCATCTTCTAAGGATACGACACGAAGAATTTCAAGAAAATCCCTCCACTGCAACCTAACGTTTACAAGGAAAAAAATTCAAAAATGTTGATTTTCTTAAAAATGGACTACGATTTTGATTAAAATCTCTTATATTTAAGATATTTGTGTGACAAATAAAAGTGTATTTTCAATTTTCTGGGAATAGCCTCTGAAGACATGTTTATTCTGGAGGAATTTTGCATAACCGGTAAACCATAAGAAATAGACAAAAACTTACCACACAAAAGATGTAAATCTTGTTAAAATACACAATTTATGTTATAGTGGAGCTTACCGTTTTTTGAGATATCCCTTGTTATTACTTTCAGCTTTAACATACTTATACTTTCCTCATAAGGGAATTTGACAATTCCTGTCCATACAAACAAAGGTATCAGCTTTTAAAAGTTTTGACTATCGTTTTAGTCTGGTCTATTTCCTTATTTCCTTTCTACTTACAAGAAAGCAGCTAATAAGACTATTTCTGCTATTTTTTCTCGATCAGCATGAAGTAAATAGAAGAATAAGGTTTTAAACAATAATTTATTGCAAAGATGTAGAGAAACTCATGTGAATGAAACACATCAGGTTTTTATTACTTTGTTTACATAATAGAAAAGCAGTTGCGCTTCAGCCGAAAATTATCTGTTGAGATTTAACCGGAAACAGTGTTTTGAGGTACCTTGAATAAAGTGTTAGAAAAAGGTCCGCGAATGTGTGTGAGCAGTAAAATTAAACAAACAAAAAGAGAGTTAAATACCAAAGTTAGTATTTAAGTTCAGTATCTTCCAAGGATGCGACACGAAAATTTCCCCATCCCAGAATATTCCTTATATGAAAAGTCTTTCGAAAATTTTTAGTTTCTCAAAAATGAACAAACGATGTACATGAATAAAATGTATATCTTGAATTTTCGTGGAATAGTCTTTGAAGATCTCTTTATTCTGGATGAATTCTTTAAAACTGCTAAACGTAACAGATAAACAAAAACTTACTACATAAAAAATGTAGAATGTGTTAAAACACATAATTTATGTCCTTTACGTTTTTGTTGTGGAAGTAACCGTTTCCAAGATATTCCTTGTTTTTGGTTTCAGTTGTGAAGTATTTATAGTTTTCTGAGACTGGAAGTGTCCGTTTTGCTTTTGTTCTACTTCTGGCCAAGCAAAGAAGCGACTTACAATGACAATCGCATAACGACAGCTTTGAAAACATTTGACTAACACTTTAGGGAAACACAATATTTTAGTTTCCTTCTACTTTAAGGAAGTAATAGGAACATTCGTCTAATGTTTATCTCGAATAGCAACGTGTAGAAACAAGAATAATATTTTGTGAAAAGTCACCTTTCGTTTGTACCTTGATATGCCTCATTTGAGCCTGTAAACACTATTCATCGTTAACTTCATGAATAACTCATAACCTAGCACATAAACCCTCTATCATTTTACTTTCTCTACACGTACTATGTACACAGTGTATAGAAAAAGTATTGCACTCCAATCAAAAATTAGATACCGAGATTTCACCGGAAATATACATTTTAGGGTCCCCTGTATAAAAAAAAAAGAATTTTCAGAAAAATGTCCGTGTGTGTGTCTGTGAACACAACTCAAAAACGAAAGGTCGGTAAAATACCAAACTTGGCATTTAAGTTTAGTATCTTCCAGGGATTCTACACAAAGATTTTGAGCAAAATCCCTTCCACCCCAAACTACCCTTTACATGGGACTTTTTTCGAAAATTTTGGTTTTCCTAAAAACGGCTCTAACGATTATAACAAAGGAACTGCAGACATAGTAACCATCTTTTGACTATCACTTTAACATATGGTACTCCCTTATTTCGCTTCTGCTTGCAAGGTAGCAGGTGATAAGACTATTTCTGCTAATTTTTTTCTCGATTAACAAGAAGTAAATAGAAGCTTAAGCTTTTTAACAATAACTTGATGCATAGGTAGAGAAAATCATGTGAATGGAGCACGTAAGATATTTTACTTTCTCTAGACGTAGGTACTATTTACTATGAAAGTATTGCACCCCACCCAAAACATCGATACCGATATTTCACCGGAATAAAATGTTTTCACCAAAAGTTCCATGTGTGTGTGTGTATCAGTGAGTCTTTTTTTTTTTTTCTTTGGTAGTGTTTAACGCCTGCTTTAACTACTAATGGCACCGCAGGCGGTGACACTGATGATACATGAATGATGATAGAGCACCGGTGGAATGCGATGGCGGGGGGAACCGGAGTACCCGGAGAAAACCCGCCCCAGCGCCGCTTTGTCCACCACAAATCTCACATGCGATCGCATGGGATCCAAACCCGGCCGCCTAGGTGAGACGCTAGTGGTCTAACCACTCGGCCACGGCGCGGCCTGCATCAGTGAGTCTGTGAACACGATAACTCAAAAACGAAAAATCGCTAAAATACGAAACTTGGTATTTAAGTTCAGTATGTTCTAGGGATGCGACAAGAAGATTTTTAAAATAATCCCCCCAACCCAAAGTACCCTTTATATGGACCTTTTTTCGAATTTTTTTATTTTCTCATAATTGCTCCGACGATTTTGATCAAAATACCATCTATTAAAGATGTTTACCTGACAAATAAAATGTATATCTTGACTTTTCTGGGAATAGGCTCTGAAAATTACTTTATTCTGAATGAATTTTACGGAATTTTACATAACTGCTAAACCGTGAGAGTTGGAGAAATACTTATCTCACAAAATCTGCAGAGCACTTTAAAACAAAATTTATTTATATACATTTTTTTTCGTGGAGTTGATCGTTTTTGAGATATTCCTTGTTTTTGGTTTCAGCTTTATACTTTTCTCACACAGGATTTTTGTCAACTCCTATCCATAAATACAAAGTAACTTCAGTCACATAGCAACCAGCTTTTGACTATCACTTTAACCTATGGTGCTCCCTTATTAGGCTTTTACTTACAAGGAAGCAAGTAATAAGACTATTTCTGTTAATTGTTTCTCTATTAGCATGAAGTAAATAGAAGGATTAACTCTTTAACAATAATTTGTTGCAGAGATGTAGAGAAAGTCATGTGAATGGAACGCATCAGACTTTTTTTCTTTTTGTGACATATCTTCCTTTAACCTAGTTCAAATTGGTGAAATGATACTCAAATGATCTCGAGATCCATGGAGCTTGAAGTTAGTCGATATTCGTCTTCTCAGGATAAGGGAAAACCCCGGTAAAAAAACTTTTTTCTGAGTAACTCACACTAAGCGAGATTCGAAATCACGACCTTTTGAATGTGAGGCAGACACTCTTTTGTTCTTCGTTTGACCAAATATAGAAGCGACTTGCAATGACAATCGCATAACGACAGCTTTTAAAACATTTGATTAACACTTTAGTATAGCGCATTCTTTTAGTTTCCCTCTACTTTTAACGAAGTAATAAGAACATTCATCTAATTGTTTATCTCGAATACCAACGTGTAGAAAAAGAGCAAATTTTGTAAGAAGTTTGCAGGACAGCTAGAGAAAGTCATGTGAGTGTAACACGTCAGATTTTTTTTCAAGCGGAAATTCACTTTCTTTTGTACCTAGATGTGCCTCATTTGAGCCTGCAAATATTATTTATCAGTTACTTCATTAATAATTCGGAAAGCAACGTACAGGGTTGCCAAATTCATTTCACAAAATCTCGCCAGAATTATCTTTAAAATCGCAAAATTCATATAAAAATCGCCCAATTTCACATTTTCTTAAGGGGTAACAGTTGAAAAACGTCTCTAACATCTGCTTTAGAATTTTGTCTATCAGTCTTTACTGCATGTTTCACACGGCCAGACAATTTCGCTCTTAGTTGCAAACTTTACAAAAAAAATACTGATGTGTTCCATTCACATTACTTTCTCTACATCTCTGCAACAAATCATTAAGCTTCTGCTTCATGCTAATCGAGAAAAAATTAGCAAAGACAGTCTTATTACTTACTGCCTTGTAAGTAGCAGCGCAATAAGGGAGTAATAAAGGTTAAAGTGATAGACAAAATATGGTTGCTATGTGAGTGATGTTCCTTTGTTTTTATGGGCACGAGTTGACAAATTCCTGTATGAGAAAAGTATACGTTTTTTAAAGCTGAAATCAAAAAACAGGAATATCTCAAAAACGAACAACTACACGAGAAACATTTATATAACATAAATTGTGTGTTTTATTGTGCTCTACGTTTTTTGTGTGTTAAGTTTCTGTCCATCTTTTATCGTTTAGCAGTTATGCAAAATTCCGTAAAATTCATTCAAAATAAAGTAGTCTTCAGACGCTATTCCCAGAAAATTCAAAATATACAATTATCTTTAATATACGATATTTTAATCAAAATCGTTAGCTATTTTTGAGAAAATCAAAAATACGAAAAAAGTTCCATGTAAAGGATAGTTGAGTGTGGGAGGATGTTCTTGAAAATCTTCTTGTAACATCCTAGCAAGATACCAAACACATACACAGGGACCTTTTTCCAGAAATTCCTTTTGTTGGATTCAGGGGGACTAAAAACATATATTCCCGGTGAAATCTCGGTATGGAATTTTTGGATGCACTATGCACATAATACGTGTAGAGAAAATAAAAAATCAATCTTTTAGTAGCCGAAAGCGCGACTTTTCGCCCAATCTAGCAACACTGCGCTGGTCGAGCCCATGGCATGTCAAGGATAATAACCTGCAAACACAGTACACAATTGACTCACTGAAATATGCAACCGCAGCGAAAACACAATATATGTATGTACCCTTTACACATACCTACTGCACCTGGCACGAACAAACACTACATATATGCTGAACACGTGTTATTTAAAAACGTTATAAATGCTTCCACTAGGTGGCAGTAAACAGCAGGAAATGCATCCAAGTGCAATTAACTCTAAACATGGGAATATGACTACACAAACTTGAATGAACGGAGAGGAAACAAAATATTTGCAATCGTGAACTATTCCTACTCTAGTGGAGTAAGTCTGACCATATCAGCTTTAAAAATTTGATGCGTTCATTCACATGACTTTCTCTACATCTCTGCAACATATTATTGTTAAAAAACTTATGCTTCTATTTACTTCATGCTAATCGAGAAACAATCAGCAGAAATAGTCTTATTACTTGTTTCCTTGTAAGTAGAAGGGAAATAAGGGAGTACCATAGGTTAAAGTGATAGTCAAAAGCTGGTTGCTATGTGACTGATGTTCCTTTGTTTGTATGGACAGAAGTTGACAAATTCCCATAGAGAAAAGTGTAAGTTTTTAAAGCTGAAATCAATAACAATGAATATCTCAAAAAAGATGAACTCCACGAGAAAAATGTATATGACATAAATTGTGTATTTTATCGTGCTCTACATTTTTTGCCTGGTAAGTTTTTGTCCATCTCTTACGGTTTAGCAGTTATGCAAAATTCCGTAAAATTGGCCCAGAATAAAGTAGTCTTCAGAGGTAATTAATAGAAAATTTTATTTGTCAGGTAAATGTCTTTAATATATAATATTTTAATCAAAATCGTTAGAACCATTTTCGAAAAAAGTTCTATGTAAAGGGTAGTTTGTGGCGGTGGTTTTTTTTTTAAATCTTCGTGTCTCATCCTTTAAAGATAGTAAACCTAAACACCAAGGTTAGTGTTTAACGGTCTTTTTGTTTTTGAATTATCATGTTCACAGACACACGGATTTTTTTGTGAAAATGTTTTTTTTTTAGTTTCTCTACACGTACTATGTACATAGTGTATAGAGAATGTATTGCACTCCACCAAAAAATTCGATACCGAGATTTCACCGGAAATATATGTTTAGGGTCCCCTGTATCCAAAAAAAGTATTTTCAGAAAAAGGTCCGCGTGACTGTGTCCGTGTATCTGTGAACACGGTAACTCAAAAACGAAAAGTCGGTAAAATACCAAACTTGTTATTTAAATTTAGTATCTTCTAGGGATGCGACACGAAGATTTTGAGAAGAATCCCCCCACCTTAAACTACCCTTTACATGGACCTTTTTTGGAAAATTTTTATTTTCTCAAAAATGGCTCTAACGATTTTGATTAAAATATCGTATATTAAAGATATTTACCTGACAAATAAAATGTATATCTTGAATATTCTCTGGGAATAGCCTCTAAAGAATAATTTACTCTGGATGAATTTTACAAAATTTTGCATAACTGCTAAACCGTAAGAGATGGGCAAAAGCTCACCACACAAAACATGTAGAGTACGTTTAAACACAATTTTTGTTATACTTTTCTCAAACAGGAATTTGTCAACTCGTGTCCCTACAAACAAAGGAACATCGGTCACATAGTAACCAGCTTTTGACTTCACTTTAACCTATGATACTCCCTTATTTCGTTTCTACTTACAAGGAAGCAAGTAATAAGACTATTTCTGCTATTTTTTTCTCGATTAAAATGAAGTGAATAGAAGCAGTGAATAGGGACCCTAGAAGATTTTATTTCCGGTGAAATCTCGGTATTGAATTTTTGGGTGCATTACAATGCCCATAGTGTAGAGAAATTAAAAAAAAAAAAAAAGCGACTTACGCGAATACGTTGTCGTTAAAGAACGGTAAAAGGAAACAATGGAACGTGCATAGATTAAGGAAGAAACGATTTATCTACCAAAAAAGAAGCCTTATCTGGAACTGCAATTAATGACAAAAAGGAGAAGTTTGGGAATGCTAGGTAAACGTCTGGCAAGAGAAAGAGAAATGGGCACAAAGTTGAGATAAAAAAGTGAAGCTCGAGGCACTGTCTCCATGGTAACAAAAACTTACTTCACTTCTCTAATTCTCTCCGAAACTGCTTTTATCGTCTATTGCATGCACTGGATTATCGTTACTCCGGTGACTACTGCGGACAAAAGCAAGATTATAACCTTTCTTCTGATTTTGTTGTAAATCTACCGGAGATGGTTACAATGCATTTCATTTACCACACGTGGCATTAAAAGATTTACTTTGGTCCCGGTTTTCACCACATAAATTTTAGGAACATTTCTGATGTCTTAAATTCACATACATTTCTCATTCTTTCTCAACGTTTCTATATTAAGGCTACCCATCTGTGAAAATTGATCAAAAAGTGCAAAAAAGTTTATAAAAAACGTTTTTTGCCTAGTTTAATAATGTGATAATTGTAGTTCAATTTTCTGTTGTTTTTATTACCATGCGGTGTTTTAAACCGTATCACGTGACGATTTAAATGGATGGCTGCAAGTGAGTCTGGTGCTTTAACCTTTTCACTATGGTGAAAAATTGGTAAAAAATCCGAAATTTGGTTTTGATCAATAACATTTGGCCTTAATTGTGTCTATTTCAAGTTGAAAATACAATAATATGCACTAATAAATAGAAAATCTGATGTGTTCCTGTCACATGACTTTCTCTATATCCCTGCAACAAATTATTCTTAAAAACCTTATGCTTCTATTTACTTCAGAAATTGTCATATAACTTTCTTCCTTGTAAGTAGAAAGGAAATAAGGCAGTACCATAGGTTGAAGCTATAGTCAAAAGCTGGTTATTATGTGACTGAAGTTCCTTTGTTTGTAGGGACATGAGTTGACAAATTCCTGTATGAGAAAAGTTAAGATTATCGACCCTGAAAACAAAAACAAGGTATATCTCAAAAACGATCAACTCCAAGAAAAACATGTATACAACATAAATTGTGTGTTTTAATATGCTCTACATTTTTTGTGTGGTAGGTTCTGTCCATCTCTTACGGTTTAGCAGTTATTCACTCAGAATAATGTAGTCTTCAGAGGCTATTCCCAGAAAATTCAAGATATACATTTTGTTTGTCAGGCAAATATCTTTAATATACGATATTTTAATAAAAGTCGTTAGAGCCATTTTTAAGAAAATCAAAATTTTCGAAAAACGTTCTATGTAAAGGGTAGTTTGGGTTGGGGGATTTTTCTCAAATCTTCGTGTCGCAGCCCTGGAACATACTGAACTTAAATACCAATTTTGGTATTTTAGCTACTTTTCGTTTTTAAGTTATCGTGTTCACAGGCACAAGGACACACATATGGATCTTTTTCTGGAAATGCTTTTTTTGGATTCAGGGGGTCCTAAAACATGGAATTCTGGTGAAATCTCGACATCGAATTTTTGAGTGGAATACAATACTTCTCTATCCCTATAGACATTGTAGATACGAGGCTAGAGAAAGCAATAAGTGAATATAGTAAATTTATAAAACAGGTCTGTCATCGGGTGCTTCTACCTGTCCGGTCACCAACTAGGCATGCCGTACCACTGATTATTTTACCTGGGCCCTCCCCATCCTTAGCAAAGGTGAGATAGAGCACCCGGCGGGCCTCCCCAACAACAGCATATTTCCGGCCGTGAAATAGAAGTCAGAGGGGCAGCTTGACTTGGACCAAATGACTTGCAGGAGATTATGAAATTCTAAGACTTACAAACAAACAGTGTTAATTGCATGTTAAACATTGAAACTTATTTTCTCGTGTTTTTATTTTTCAGCGATTACAAAACTTTAAATTGTTCCACACGATGCAGTTTTCGAAACAGAAGCTTGAAAATGTTTATACTTGGATAAAAATAGTACAACTGATGAGATGATTTTTACTTTCTCTACACGTACTATGTATATAGTGTATAGAGAAGAAATTCTAATGCACCCAAAAATTAGATAGCGACATTTAATCGGAAATACATGTTTTGAGACCCCTTGGATAACAAAGATCATTTTTAGAAAAATGTTTGTGTAAGTGTATGTGTCTGTGGGCAGCATATATACTTCGCTTCTACTTTCAAGAAAGCAAGTAATAACACTATTTCTGCTTATTCTTTCTGGATTTGCAATATTTCTCACCAGTGCTTGAGTAATTAAACAATAAACTTCATATTTCATTGCAAAAACAAGCAATTAATAAAATGACAATTAAATCATTTTTTTCTTCCTAAACAAATAGTTAGATAAAAATTTCATCTCATTAATTCGCTTATACCGCATTTATCAGTATAGCTGCAAAGTATTTTATTTCTGTAACTGAAATTGTGTCGTGCGAATTGATTTAATTAAATAACAATAAAACACTGTAAGTATGCTAATAGCAGAGGAACTGTTTGAACAAAAGTCTGAAAACAAGCACGTAAACTATTCTTAATATTGCAATTGCTGTGTTAAAGTTTCAAATCAGTCCAAGCCAAGTTGAAGATTTTAGGATTTTCACAGATCGGTATTCTTAAGCTTATTCTTCTATCTGTATAAAGTTTTGCAAGACAAGCAAGATGGAATATAACAAATAAAAGTAAATATATAAAAGCAATTACGAATTCCCATTTTAGAAAATTATAAATATTGGATAATTTAAACGAATGAAAAACAATATTACAATTGGTTAATTTCATCTACGAAAAAGATTACTGACATAAATTTTACGAGTTCTAATTTTTACTTTCTCTACCATGTATGTATGTACAATATACCTTTTAGGTTCCCCGTATAAAAAAATCTGATGTGTTCAATTTACATGACTTTCTCTACATCTCAGCAACAAATTATTGTTAAAAATCTTCTGCTTCTATTTACTTCATGCTAATCGAGAAAAAATTAGCAGAAATAGTTTTATTGCTTGCTTTATTGTAAGTAGAAGCGAAATAAGGGAGTACCATAGGTTAAAGTGAAAGCCAAAAGCTGGTTGCTATGTGACTGAGGTTCCTTTGTGTTTATGGATAAGAGTTGAAGAATTCCAGTATGAGAAAGGTATGTTTCTCAAAGCTGCAACAAAAAAAAAGCGAATATCCAAAAAACGATCAACACCACGAAAAAATGTATGTTATAAACATTGTGTGTTTTAACGTGCTCTATATTTTTTGTGTCTTAAGCTTTTGTCCATCTCTTACGGTTTAGCAGTTATACAAAATTCCGTAAAATAGATTCACAATAAAGTGGTCTTCAGAGGCTATTCCTAGAAAATACAAGCTATACATGTTATTTGCCAGGTAAATATGTTTAATATACGATATTTTAATCAAAATCGTTAGAGCCATTTTTAAGAAAATCAAATTCTTTGGATTCAGGGGAATCCAAAACATGTATTTCCGGTGAAATCTGGGCATGAATTTTGGGTGCATTACAATACCTTCGCTATCGCTATGTACATTGTACACATGGGGCTAGAGAAAGAAAAAACACACACATATTTAGAGATACATCCGCGTGTATGTGTATGTGTGTGTCCGCCTGCACGATAACTCAAAAACGAAAACTCGATTGAATACGAGCAGTTGTGCAAAATTCCGTAAAACTCATCCAGAAAAAAGTACTCTTCAGATGCTATTCCCAGAAAATTGAAGAAATACATTTTATTTGTCAAGTAAATACATTTAATTTTTGACATTTTAATCAAAATCGTTAGAGACATTTTTAAGAAAATCAAAGTTTTCGAAAAATGTTCCATGTAAAGGGAAGTTTGGGGTAGGGGAATTTTCTTGAAAATCTTCGTGTCGCATCCTTGGAAGATGCCAAACTTAAATATCGAGTTTGGTATTCAACAGTCTTTTCGTTTTTGAGCTATACTGTCCACAGACACACACAAATACACACACATACAGAAACACACACACATGCCCGGACCTTTTTTGTTAAAATGCTTTTTTTTTGGATTCAGGGGAACCTAAACGTACATTTCCGGTGAAATCTCGGTATCGAATTTTTGGGTGCAGTACAATACCTTCTCTATTCCTATGTACATAATACGTGTAGAGAAAGTAATAGTAGTAGTTTAAAGCTGAAACTAATAACATGTAATATCTCAAAAACGGTCAACTCCACGAAAATAATGTAAATAACATAAATTGTGTGTTTTAAGGATGTCTACATTTTTTGTGTGGTAAGTTTTTGTCTATCTTTTAGGATTTATCAGTTATGCAAATTTCCACAAAATTCATCCACAATAAACATGTCTTTAAAGGCTATTCCCAAAAAATTGCAAATATAGATTTAATTTTCTTGTATATATATTAAATATCAGAGATTTTAACCAAATCGTTAGTCATTTTTGAAAAAATTAACATTTTGGAAATTTTTTCCATGTAAAGTGTAGTTGGGGGTGGGGGAATTTTCTTGAAAAACTTCGTGTCGTATCCTTGGAAAATACCAAATTTGAACACCAAGTTTGATATTTAATGGTCTTTTCGTTTTTGAGCTATGCTGCCGACACACACACACTCGGACGTTTTTCTAAAAATGCTTTCTTTTTTCGATCCAGGAGGTCTCAAAACGTAGATTTTTGGTGAAATCTCGGTATCGAATTTTTGGGTGCAATACAATACCTTCTTAATAGTACGTGTAGAGAAAGTAAAAAACACGAAAATAACCGTAATAGAGAGAACTCGTATGTGAATACAACAAAAGAAATAAAAGTGTTTATAATTAGTACCTAGGTATAACATTATAAAGTTTCGCAAGAATGTGGAAGATATGAAATATTCGTAAGCAATGAAAACACCAAAGTAGAAAAAATGACGAAAACCACAATTAAAAGGCTGTGAAGCCATCAAAATGAAGACAACAAAGACAAAACTGGAAGGCAAGGTGCAGATGACAAAGGACTGGCACAATGCGCGCGCACAACAGAGCTCAATAATTGAAGACAATAGGACCACCCCGAGAGCATTATTCAACAAAGGCTCCATATTGTTCAGCAGTTTGAGAAGGCATTCACACAAAGAATTCATTTTATTAAATTTACATACAGGGAATTACTAGATATAAAGGCTTGACCTCAGTATTCAATATTTAATATTATGCTTGCAATATAACAGGAAATTAATTAAACAGGAATGAGAGAAAAATGCATTATAACCTCGACACCCTCACTCTCCTATTCCACACACGTAATTAAAATTGGCGATTTGCAGAGTTCCATTCACATGACTTTCTCTACATCTCTGTAACAAATTATTGTTAAAAAGCTTAAGCTTCTATTTACTTCATAATTATTGAAATCAACATTAGCAGAAATGCTTTCTTGTATAAGGAAACTAAGGGAATACACTAGGCTAAAACGATAGTCAAATGTTTTAAAAGCTGGTTGTCATGAGCTTGAAAACCGTTTCTTTTGCATTACCTGGAGTTCACAGCTTCCCGTACCTATGTGTAAAGTTTTAAAACTGAAATCAATAACGAGATATATCTCAGAAGTGGTCAACTCTACGAAAAAAAGAAAAGAAAGAAAAGACGTATGAGAAACCGTATGCCTATGTTTTGTGTGGTAAGCTTTTGTGTATCTCTTAAGATTTACTAGTTATACAAAATCCGTCCAGAATAAAGAGATATTTAGATATATTCAAGATATAAAATATATATATCTTTATTATGCGGCAATTTAATCAAAATCGTTAGAGCCATTTTTGAGAAAATGAACATTTTCGAAAAGTTTGATATTTTACGGATTATTCGTTTTTGAGTTAACGTGCATTTCCGGTGCAATCTCAGTATCGAATTTTTGGGTGGAATGCAATATCTTCTCTAGCATAGAGAAAGTTAAAAGGGAATAAAATCTTTTAAACTGGGGTTTTGGAGGTCCACGTTCCTACCCCACCCCCCAAACACAGAATGTATTTCCCTTCTACTGATAAGATGAGTTCTGGTAATGTTTATCTCGATTAGCAGAAGAGTAAGCTTATTAACAATACTGTGTTACAGAAAGTCATGTGAATGGAATACACTAGTAAACCGTAATACAAAGAGAAAACTATTTATTGAACTCACAAGTACAATTGCTTTACATTCCTTCAATGTAGTCCCTGACCTTTTGCCAAATGTTGGCAAGGCGATCTGTGTTGATGACTGCGACGGAGCGCCCTACAGCGGACTACAGATGCCACGTCGGAGAGGTTCCTTCAACTTCGGAAACAGGTCGAAGTCACGAGGACTCATGTCTGGTGAATACGGAGGATGTTCCAAAACCTCCCAATGTCACCGTTGCAATAAGAGCTGGACGTGCGTTGTCATGCAACACTATGGGGTGATCCACGTTTGCGCCGTATAGCCGGACGAAGATGTCGCTCCAGAAATCAGCAATAGTAGTCGCTGTTGACGGTTTGTCCCTCAGACACAGCACGCGTAAGAGTAACCCCCTCGTAGTTGTATGTCACAATCAGCATCAGCTTCACCCGACTGGGTTCCTGTCCAACTTTCTGCGGACGTGGTGAACCTGGCTGACGTCATTCATTCCACTGACGCTTCAATTGCGGCTCTTAGGCTCGTGCCTACGTCTCATCAATGGCGGCAATACGCTGCAGAAATGCGTCTCCTGTCCAGGTGCATACCGGTGCCATTTCTGTACCTCTATGAGCCGATGTGCAACACAACGGGACGCAATTTTCCTCAGGTGAAGATATTTCTCAGGATATGCCACACAGTTTGATGATGAGACCAACCTCTACGGATGGTCCATGGCAACGAGACCACTCACGATGTCAATCTGATCTTGCGGAATGGACGGCCGCAGTCTCAGTCCGACCTGCACGAAACGCCTTGACCCATCGTGCAATCGTCCTGTACGGCAATGCATTCCCGCCACAGGCTTCACGTAATCCATAACATGCTGATGCATTTTTTCCACAGGCAACCTCTACTTTAATCCACGATCGCCTTTGGTAAACATGCTTTAGAGCGGTGCACTTGACACTGTTCACTTCAACAACACACTCTCAACTGGCAGCCCGACCACACAGCGACACTAGTCACCTGATCGCTCCCATATCCTCTTGGCTCATACCCGCTGTCAATGTGGGGCCCATGTTGCCACTACTTTCTTTACTGCCCTCGTATGTGAGATAAATTATTTGTCACATACATTTTTTTCCTGCAGTTGACCGTTTTCGAGATATTGCTTTTCATTGGTTTCAGTTTCAAAATACTTAAACCGTTTCTCATACGGGAACTTGTCAACGCCTGGCCATGCAAAGAAACGGTTTTCAATGCCATAGCAAACACATTTTAAAACATTTGACTGTCGGTTTAGCCTACTGTATTCCCTTATTTCCAATCTGCTTACAAGGAAGCAAGTAAAAAGACCGTTTCTGCTAATGTTTATCTCGATTAGCATGAAGTGGACAGAAGAATAAGCTTGTTATAGAGATGTAGAGAAAGTCGTGTGAATGGAACCATCAGATTTTTACTTTCTCTGCTATACACATAGTGCATAGAGAAGGAATTATAATGCACCCCAAAATCCGATACCAAGATTTCACCAGAAATAATGTTTTGAGACCCCCTGAACCCAAAAAATATTTCAAGAAAAATGCCCGTGCGTATATGGGTCTGTGGGCAGCAAAGCTCAAAAACGAAAAGTCCAAACTTGGCATTTAGGTTTGGTATCTTCCAAGGATGCGACACGAAAACTTTAAAGAAAATCCCGCTCCAGTTACCCTATACATGGAGCTTTTTTCGAAAATTTTGATATTCGCAAAAATGACTCTGACGATATTGATTAAAATATTGTATATTAAAGATATTTACCTGACAAATAAAATCTCTTTATGTAATGTACATTTTTTTCGTGCAGTTGTTCATTTTTGAGATATTCCTTGTTTTTGGTTTCAGATTTGAAAAACTTATACTTTTCTCATACAGGGATTTGTGAACTCGTGTCCATACAAACAAAGGAACATCAGTCACATAGCAACCAGCTTTTGGCTTTCACTTTAACCTATGGTACTCCCTTATTTCGTTTCTGCTTACAAGGAAGCATAATCTTTTTGATATTATTTTTTGCAGTGATATACAGCAAATCATGTGAATGGAGCACATCAGGTTTTTATGGCAAGTTGTGAAATACATATTAGTTTCCAAATCGTAAAACATCCATATAATGGGTATGTTTTATCTTTGGCCGCTGTGCTTTGACAAATGGCGGAATCGCTATCAGAAGCTATATAATAAACCACTCGGTATCTAAACAGCTTCAGTAGTTTATGCTTTGTTTGCGTGTCCTCTTTCTCCTCAAACATTCAATCATTTTACGAGAAAGAAGCTATGCAACAGTTAGCTATTTCTATTGGAACAACATAAATCACTGTTGTTTGAAGCAAACAGTCATTTCACAGATCTATACGTCGCTCTGGTTCACTCAGTTTGTTAGGCAATGTCATTCTGATTCAAGTTCAAACCCGGGACACACCCATAGCTTTTAAAATGCTGCTTTAAAGGGAATAGAAATGCCCTATTTGACCATGTAAAACTTGGTCATTTACCTCAACAACTATTTATGATAATGAGCTAATTTTTACTTTCTCTATACGCACTATGTACATAGAGTATAGAGAAGATATTGCACTCCACTAACAATTCGATACCGAGATTTCACCGGAAATATATGTTTTAGGGTGTTCTTTATCTAAAAAAAGCATTTTCGGAAAAAGGTCCGTTTGTGTGTCCGTGTGTCTGTGAACACGATAACTCAAAAACGAAAAGTCGCTAAAATACCAAACTTGGTATTTAAGTTTAATATCTTCCAGGGATACAACACGAAGATTTCGAGAAAAATTCCCCCAACCCCAACTACCCTTTACAAGGAACTTTTTTCGAAAATTTTGATTTTCTCAAAAATGGCTCTAACGATTTTGATTAAAATTTCGTATATTAAAGATATTTACCTGACAAACAAAATGTATACCTTGAATTATCTGGGAATAGCCTCTGAAGGCTACTTTATTCTGGATGAATTTTATGGATTTTTTCATAACTGCTAAGTCGTAAGAGATGTAGAGAAACTTAAAACACAAAAAATGTAGGACACCTTAAAACGCTCAATTTATCTTATATGTTTTTTTTCGTGGAGTTGATCGTTTTTGACATATTCCTTGTTTTTGTTTTTAGCTATGAAAAACTTCTACTTTTCTCATACAGGAATTTGTCAACTCCTGTCCATACAAACAAATAAACTTCAGTCACATAGCAACCATCTTTCGATTATTAATTTAGCCTATATTACTCCCTTATTTCCCTTCTGCTTACAAGGAAGCAAATAATAAGACTATTTGTGCTATTTTTTTCTGATTAGCATGAAGTAAATAGAAGCGTAAACTTTTTAATAAGAATTTGTTGCAGAGAGGTATAGAAAGTCATGTGATTGGAACTCATCAGACTTTTTCAAGGTATATCTAGCAATATATTTTCTGTTGATTGATGAAAAATCTGATGTGTTCCATTCACATGACTTTCTCTACATCTCTGCAACAAATTATTGTTAAAAAGTTAATGTTCTATTTACTTCAGTCTAATCGAGAAAAAATTAGGAGAAACAGTCTTATTACTTGCTTTCTTGTAAGTAGAAGCGAAATAAGGGAGGTTTCATTGGTAGTCAAAAGTTGATTGCTTTTACTGAAGTTCCTTTGTTTATATTGACTGCAGTTGACAAATTCCTGTATGAGAAAAGTAGAAGTTTTTCATAGCAGAAACCAAAAATTAGGAACGTCTCAAAAACGATGAACTCCACGAATAAAATGTATATAACATAAATTGTGTGTTTTAGCGTGCTCTACATGTTTTGTGTAGTAAGTTTTTTCCATCTCTCACGGTTTAGCAGTTATTCAAAATTCCGTAAAATTCATCCAGAATAAACTATTCTTCAGAGGCTATTCCCAGAAAATTCAAGATAGGTATTTTATTTGTCAGATAAATATCTTTAATATGCGATATTTTAATCAAAATCGTTAGAGCCATTTTTGAGAAAATCGAAATTTTCGAAAAGAGTTCCATGTAAAGGGTAGTTGTGGGTGGGGGATTTTTCTCAAAATCTTTGTGTCCCATCCTTGGAAGTTACTTAACTTAAATACCAAGTTTGGTATGTTACCGAATTTTCGTTTTAGAGTTATCGTGTTCACAGACACATGGACACACACACACACACACACACACACACACACACACACGGACCTTTTTGTGAAAATTATTTTTTTGGATATAGGGAACCCCAAAACATATTTCCAGTGAAATCTCGGTATTGAATTTTTTGTTGGAGTGCAATACCTTCTCTATACACTATGTACATAGTGCGTATAGAGAAAGTAAAAATGGATTAGAATGTCTTTAAAACGGCTGTCCGATTATAGAAATATCGATTTATAGCAGCTCGTTACTAGCGTTCTCAAGATTTAATGTCGCAAAAATCTGTAAAATCTCGAACTTATCACTTGACAGTGCGACACTGAGCATTCATTAACTACGTTCTTGAGTTATGTAGCCTACTCTGGAGGCGTTTTCTCAACTTCTCCGGTAGCTTATTGCGTAACGCGGGAAATTGCTGTCCCAAAGGTCATAAATTCAATTCTTGTCATAGAGTAAATGTTTTTATTATTATTTTTACTTTCTCTACACTTACTATGTACATAGTGTACAGAGAAGGTATTGCACTCCACCATAAAATTCGATACCGAGATTTCACCGGAAATATATGTTTTAGGGTCTCCTGTATCCAAAAAAAGTATTTTTCAGAAAAAGGTCCGTGTGTGTGTGTGTCCGTGTGTCTGTGAACACGATAACTCAAAAACGAAAAGTCGCTAAAATACCAAACTTGGTATTTAAGTTTAGTATATTATTCCAGCGCTGCGACGCGCAGATTTTGAGACAAATCTCCCGACCCCAAACTAACCTTTACATGGAACTTTTTTCGAAATTTTTGATTTTCTAAAAAATGGATGTAACGGTTTTGATTAAAATATCGTATATTAAAGATATTTTCTTGGGAAATAAAATGTATATTTTGAATTTTCTGGGAATAGTCCCTAAAGACTACTTTATTCTGGACGAATTCTACGGAATTTTGCATAACTGCTAAACCGTAAGAGATGGACAAAAACTTACCACACAGAAAATGTAGAGCACATTAAAACACACTATTTATGTTATATACACTTTTTTCGTGGAGTTGATCGTTTTTAAGGTATTCCTTGTTTTTAGTGTTAGCTTTGAAAAACATACTTTTCTCATACAGAAATTTGTCAACTCCTGTCCATACAAACAAAGGAACTTCTATCACATGGTAACCAGCTTTTGACTATGACTTTAGCCTATGCTACTTCCTTATTTCGCTTCTACTTACAAGGAGACTATTTCTGGTAAGGTTTTCTCAATTAGCATGAAGTAAATAGAAGCATAAGCTTTCTAACAATAATTTGTAGCAGAGATGTAGAGAAAGTCATGTGAGAGTAACACATCAGATTTTTTCATTCCAGACGAAGTGCAGCAATACGTGGCGTACTGGCACTTCAGAAACTTATAGCCATTACACATAAGTCTCCTATCTCAAATTACTTATTTAAGTAATCTACATATTCTGTGAAAATATTTCAGTATAGTTCATTAACTAACTGTACATCAGTTGCAGCATGTTTGTATGCTCTAAAATATGAAAGTAGCCATTGATGACTCGAAGTTCGACAAATTAATAGAAAAGCATCTCCTAATTGCGTACAGTAATATTCCGCCACTGGGTGGAACGCTTGCTTGCTTGTGGGTGCAAACAGCAAAATGTACATGACTGTTCCAGATAATTCTAAAATCATAAACAATAGGAAATATAAATAAAATTAATTCGTTTAAAGCCAACCGTTCAACATCGGATAAACCAGCTAGTATAAAAAACAAAACTTACGTATTCTGTTATACAGCTTTATCCTACCATTTGATGTAGTGGCGTTCGTACCTAAAACAAAAGAAAACATGTATTACATTCACATAAAACATAAAAACACTTTTTACTTTCTCTAAACGTACTACGTGCATAGTGTAGTATAGAGAAGGTATTGTAATGCAACCAAAATTTCGATACCGAGTTTTCTTCGGAAATACATGTTTTGGTTCCCCTTGAATAAAAAAAAACATTTCTGGAAAAAGGTTTCTGCGTGTGTCTGTGGACAGCATAGAAAAGACCGTTAAATACCAAACTTGTTATTTAAGTTCGGTATCTCCCAAGGATGCGACACGAACATTCTCCGGAAAATCCCCCCCAACCCCAACTACCCTTTACATAGAGCTTTTTTTTCGAAAATTTTGATTTTCTCAAAAATGACTCCAACGATTTTGATTAAAATATCGTATATTAAAGACAAATACATCACAAATAAAATGTATATCTTAAATTTTCTGGGAATAGCCTCTAAAGACATATTTAATCTGGATGAATTTTACAGAATTTTGCATAGCTGCTAAACCATAAGATAATTACTAAAACTTACCTCGCAAAAAATGTAGAGCACATTAAAGCACACAATTTATGGAAGGTAGAGTCAGACTGAAAAATTCAATGCCATAGCCGGGAGTTGAACCACGGCTCTACCAGTTTTTAGCCGGTTGCTCTACCACTGAGCTAACATGTCAACATGCCGGTAGAGCATTGAATTTCTCAACTGACTCGCATGTTTCCCGGTAAACCACAAGGTGATCTCAAATTATTTTGAGATGACAACCTCAATTGCGACTTACAATATTGTAAGTACTTTAGACCCAGGATTCATAGCATAGCCAACTATTATGGTCAATGGGTATTGGATTAATGGTTCAAATCCCGGCTATGGCTTTGAATTTTTCAGTCTCACTCTTAACTTTCCAATTCCTGTTCTACACTCTTTTATGATGCACTTCAACCCAAAGTACCCTTAGCTTGGAAATTCTTAAGAATTTTTACTTTCTCTATATGTACTATGTGCACAGTGTATAGAGAAGGTATTGATTGCACTACACCCAAAAATTCGATACCGAGATTTCACCGGAAATATATGTTATAGGGTCCCCTGTATCCAAAAAAGGTATTTTCAGAAAAAGGTCAGTGTCCGTGTGTCTCTGAACACGATAACTCAAAAACGAACAGTCGGTAAAATATCAAACTTGGTATTTAAGTTTAGTATCTTCCAGGGATGTGACACGAAGATTTTGAGAAAAATCCCCCCATCACAAACTACCGTTTACATGGAACCTTTTTTCGAAAATTTAAATTTTTTAAAAAATGATTAAATATCGTATATTAAAGATATTTACCTGACAAATAAAATGTATATTTTTAATTATATGGGAATAGCCTCTGAAGACTAATTTATTCTAGGAAATTTTACGGAATTTTGCATAACTGTTAAACCGTAAGGAATAGACAAAAACTTACTACACATAAAAATGCAGAGCACACTAAAACACACAATTTATGTTGTATACATTTTTTTTTCTGGAGTTGATCGGTTTTGCGATATTCTTTGTTTTTGTTTTCAGGCTCAAAAAACTTTTCTCATACAGGAATTTGTCATCTCCTGTCCATAGAAGCAAAGAAACCTCAGTCACATAGCAACCAGATTTTGACTATCACTTTAACCTATGGTACTCCCTTATTTCACTTCTACTTACAAGGTAGCAAGTAATAACACTATTTTTGCTAATTTTTTAAGTAAATAGAAGATAAGATTTTTAACAATAATTTTTTGCACATATGTAGAGAAAGTCATGTGAATGGAACACATCATATTTTTAATTTTTTACTTTTTCTACACGTACTATGCACATAGTGTATAGAGAAGGTATTGTAATGCACCCAAAAATTCGATACAGAAATTTCACCGGAAATACAAAACAAAACATTTTTAGAAAAATGTCGGTGTATGTGTCTCTGTGTGTGTGTATGTGTGTGGCTTTGGGCAGCATAGCTCAAAAACGAAAATACCGTTAAATACCAAACTTGGTATTTAAATTTGGTACCTTCCAAGGATGCCACACAAAGATTTTCAAGAAAATACCCGAACCCTAAACTACCCTATACATGGAACCATATTCGAAAATTTTGTTTTTCTTAAAAATGGCTCTAACGATTTGGATTAAAATACCACATATTGAAGCCATTTCTATTACAAATAAAACGTATATCTTGAATTCTCTGGGTATAGCCGCTGAAGGCTACTTTATTCTGAATGAATTTTACAGAAATTTACATAACTACTAAACCGTAAGTGATGGACAAAAACTTATCACCACAAATGTAAAGCATGTTAAAACACACAATTTATGTTATATACATTTTTTTCGTGGAGTTGATCGCTTTTGAGATATTCCTTGTTTTTAGTTTCAGCTTTGAAAAACTTATCCTTTTCTCGTACAGGAACTTGTTCATACAAACAAAGGAACTATGGTACTCCCTTATTTCGCTTCTACTTACAAAGAAGCACGTAATAAGACTATTTCTGCTATTTTTTTCTCTCGATTAGCATGAAGTAAATAGAAGCATAAACAAGTCATGTGAATGGAACATATCATACAGGAACTTGTCTATTGCTGGCCACGCAAAGAAAACGGATTTCAATGCCATAGCAACCACATTTTAAAACATTTGACTGTCGGTTTAGCCAAGTGTATTTCCTTATTTGCCTTCTACTTATAAGGAACTAAGTAATAAGACCTTTTCTGCTAGTGTGTATCTGAATTAGCATGATGATGTACGAGATAAAAGAATAGTTTGTTAACAGAACAATGGAGAAGATCATGTGAGGTATTTTCTCTATTTTAGCGCAGGCCTGTGTTAGATCACGGCGCGCACTGGGTTTAGGAATTCTATCTGCACATCATAATGAGAACCCAGCTGCGTCAAATCCTTTGTCTGGACAAAGGGAGTCTTCTTGCCGCAGAAGAGGAATAAAAGCCCAGAACACGTCCAGACCGGAGATCGACAGTGGCGGAAATGAAACCGGACCTTTTGCGTGACGCTCCAAGTGCTTCCAACAGAAAAATGCTGCTGCAACGTTTCAACACTATGTTACTGACTTTCTCTACCATGTACCAAGTAGGTAGAGCAAGGTTGTATTCCAACAAAAAAATGGATGCCAAGAATACACCGGAAATACGCGTTTTGATCACCCCAGAAACCAAAAGGGCAATTTTACTTTATCTAGTACGCAGTTACAATATACATAGTAAGTAGAGAAGGAATTGTATTACACCCAAAAATTCGATATCGAGAGCTCACCGGAAATACAGGGTTTGAGCACCCCAGAAACCAAAAAGGCAAATTTACTTTGTCTAGCACGCAGATACAATATACATAACAAGTAGAGAAGGTATTGTATTCCACCCAAAAATTCGATATCGAAAGCTCACCGGAAATACTGGGTTTGAGCACCCCAGAAACCAAAAAGGCAATTTTACTTTGTCTAGCACGCAGATACAATATACATAACAAGTAAAGAAGGTATTGTATTCCACCCAAAAATTCGATACCAAGAGTTCGTCGGAAACGTATATTTTGAGGACCCCCGAAACAAAAAAGGCAATTTTATTTTGTGTAGCACACATATACAATGTACATAATATAGAGAAGGTATCGTATTCCACTAAAAATTGATACCAAGAGTTCATCGTAAAAAACATGTTTTGAGGACCCCCGAAACCAAAAAGGCAATTTTACTTTTTCTAGTACACACATACAATCTACATAATATAGAGAAGGTATCGTATTCCAAAAATTTGAGAGTTCGCCGGAATTACAATTTTTGAGGACCCCGAAACCAAAAAGGCAACTTTACTTTCTCTAGCACGCATATACAATGTATGCAGTAAGTAGAGAAGGTGATGTATTCCAACAAAAGTTCGATACCGAGATTTCACCGGAAATACATGTTTTGATTATCTCTGGAAAAAATGCTTTATAAAGTGTCTGTGTGTGTGTGTGTGTGTGTGTGTCTATGGACAGCATAGCTCAAAAACGAAAAGACCAAGAATGCGACACGAACCTTTTCAAGAAAATCACCCACGCCCAAACTACAAAAAAAAAAAAAGGCTTCCATAACCTTTTGAGGGAAACGAGAGATGATGTGGCACGGCCTAACACGAGAGTATATGTCCAGCAGGCCCTGCAAAATCTCGCAATGTGATCGTCTTTTGTTGAACAGCAGGCAATGCACAGGGGAAGGAATGCAGAATTCTTTCTCTGTGTACGCAACGCAACTCTTGCATTGCATGTTTCCGTGTCTATGTGAACGCTTACATTGAATAGCATGGGTGCAAAGTCGTGCACTCACTTTGCGTCTGCGCTTACATCTCATTGTTAATAGACATAGCTTATTCGTGCGTTAAAATATTTCCAGAAGTTAACGGGGAACTACAAGTAAACGGTGGTCAGTGGTGGTGTTAATGTGAGCCACCTTCATTCTACTCCTCTTGCATCAGAGCAAACGGTGAAGGAATCGTGCTCATTGAGAGGTAATACCCAAGCTTGTACTAGAATCCGTCTTGATATACAAGAGCAGTGTAATCAGACTGAAAACTTTTTTCCACTTCAATAGCCTTTATTTTTGAGCCCATAAAGACACATTTTAAACTAAACGTTTTTTAAAAGCCGTTATTTCTCCTATGAGTATCCACAAAAACTAGTTTCTATTATAAACGATATATGCAACTCTTTTTTCTTTCTCTACACTTGTATGTAAATAGTGTATAGAAAAGGTATTGTAATGCACCCATAAAATTCAATACCGAGATTTAAACGGAAATACATGTTTTGGATCCCCCTAAAACCAGAAAAAGCATTTCTGGAAAAAGGTCCATGTGTGTGTGCGTGTGTGTGTTTGTGGACAGCATAGCTTAAAAACGAAAAGACCGTTGAATACCAAACGAAGACACCACGCGAAGATTTTCAAGAAAATCCCCCACTCTAAGTACCCCTTACATGGAACTTTTTTCGAAAATTTTGGTTTTCTCAAAAATGGCTCTAACTATTTTGATTAAAATATGGTATATTAAAGATATTTACCTGACAAATAATATGCATATATTGAATTTTCTGGGAACAGCCTTTGAATAGCCTACTTTATTTTGGATGAATTTTACAACATTTTGTATAACCGCTAAACCTTAAGAGATGGACAAAACCTTACCACGTAGAGCACGTTAAAACACACAATTTAAGCTATATACATTATTTTCATGGAGTTCATCGTTTTTGATATATTCCTTGTTTTTGGTTTCAGCTTTGAAAAACTTACACTTTTCTCATACAGGAATTTGTCAACTCCTGTCAATACAAACAAAGGAACATCAGCCACATAGCAACCAGCTGTTGGCTTTCACTTTAACCTATGTTACTGCCTTATTTCACTTCTACTTACAATAAAACAAGAAATAAGACTATTTCTGCTAATTTTTTCTAGATTAGCATGAAATAAATAAAAGAATAAGCTTTTTAACAATAATTTGTTACAGAGATATAGAGAAAGTCATGGGAATGGAACACATCAGATTTTTTTTGCATGCACATAAAAACAAAGAGTATCAAAAATTAGTGTTAAAATGTATAAATAAATATAATTTCATTATATGTAACACTGATGTAATGTCAGATGATAGTTTTCTAATTATCGAACACAATAATTACTACTAATAATTATATAAAACTAAAATATGATTATTGTATTATGTATTCTTCATAAATGTCAACAAATTACGAGACATATTTACAAATAGGTGGATGTCAACAGTTTCGAGGCCACCTTAGTGAAATGTTACCTTTTCAACATTTGCTTGATGTCTCAATCACAGCATTGATGCTGATAGGTAGCGTATTCTGCCAGGTAGCAAGTAGCACTCAACCATGCAAATTCTGTGACCGGTGGTCACTTCCATCTCGCATCAATTGGACCAACAAAATGTTTTGGTAAACAACAGATTAGACCAAAGATTCGTTCCCAGGCGACCGCAAGTGGGATTTATAGTGGAAAAAGCGAAGCAAGGGCGATTTTTCTCCGGGTTCTCAAGTTTCCCCAACTATTGCATTTCACCAATGATCCATCTTCATTTCCTTTATGGGTGTTATTGCCTACCATATGTAGCAATAGCGGGCGTTAAGCTATCAAAAATATTTAAAAACTTTTTACGAAACCACATTCTACTATGCATACAGTCCAAAGTTCAATTCGGCACCTCCCCTTTGAGACAAAGGGCTCGCTGAATTAATATTGCCGTCATATATTTATACCCACTATAGCTAAGGACCTAAAATTATGGACTCTAGTACAAGTCTGGAAAATACCTCTCAAAGAGCTCGATTGCTTCACCATTTGCGCTGATATGCAAGAGGTGACTGGTGTTAACTTGGAATTGCCCCTTTGACTTCTGGAACTGTTTTACTCACTAAAGGGTTATTTGAACACGCTTGGTCCACAGGGTCTCGAGACACTATGCTAGGTTTTTAAAAATTGCCCAACATTTTGGTAAATAGTATTTCTTGATTAAAACTTGCTTCTCTATACAAAAATGTCCACGTGTTATTGGAAAATAAGCTGAATGTTTATAGAGATATATTTCCCCGGGGACCATCGACGTGACGTCACCAAAGAGAATGCGCGACCCGAAAGAGTGGAGTGAGCAGGTTTCTCTAGAGAATTTGACCAGAGCAGCGTCCGCGTTGACCTGGCATCGAGAGGAACATTGGGCTGCAGCAGTTGGTATCACTGCCATTTTCGTCAGCATTACGATACAACGCCAGGAAGCCTCGCTGTATCTTATTGACAGATTTGCGTAGCATGACACGCCCTTAGAGGCCAAGTTAAAACCAATCTGATGTGCTCCATTCACATGACTTTCTCTAGACGTTACACAAACAACTTCCCTTACAAAAGATTAAAACAGATAAACATTAGCAGAGATAGTCCGATTGCTTCCTTCCTTGTAAATAGAAGGGAAACAATTGAATACCTAGGCTAAAGCGATAGACAAATCTTTTTAAAGCTGGTTGCTAAGTGGTTGTGTGGTCAGTTTCTTTGCATTGCCTGGAGTTGTCAAATTCCCGTATGAAATTTTTTTTAAGTATTTTAAAACTGAAACCAATAACAATAAATATCTCAAAAATGTCCCACTCTACGAAAAAATTATATTACATAAATTGTTGTTTAAATGAAATATGCATTTTTGGTGTAGTACGTTTTTGTATATCTTTTACGGCTTAGCAGTTATATAAAAGTTATCCAAATGCAGCGGTCTTCGGAGGCTATTCCCCGAAAATTCAAAATATGCATTTCATTTGCGATGTAAATATCTTTACTATACGACATTTTAATGAAATTGGTTACAGCAATTTTTGAGAAAACCAAAATTTAAAAAAAAAATTCCATTGTAAGGGTAGTTTGAAGTGGGTGGATTTTTTTTTTTTTTTTTTTTTTTTGCAAATCGTCCTGTAGCATTGCCGGAAGATACGAAGCGTAAATACAAGGTTTGGTATTTAACGGTCGGTTGTTATGGAACTTTGCTGTCCTCCCCCCCCACACACATACCTGGACCTTTTTCTAAAAATATGATGTGGTTCATTCACATGGCTGTCTAAATCTCTGTAATAAATTAATGTTAATATGTTTATTCTTTCATGTACTTCATGCTAATCGAGAAAAACATTAAGGATATTTCCTGACAAATAAAATGTAGGTATATCTTGAATTTTCTGAGAATAGCCTCTGAAGACTACTTTATTCTGGATGACTTTTACGGAATTGTGCATAACTGCTGAACCGTAAGAGATGGACAAAAACGTACTACATAGAAAATGTAGAGCACGTTAAAACACACAATTTATGTCATACACATTTTTTTCGTAGAGTTGATCATTTTTAAGATATTCTTGGTTTTTGTTTCTGCTTTGAAAAACACACTTTTCTCACACAGAAATTTGTTAACTCGTGCCCATACAAACAAAGGAACGTCAGTTACATAACAACCAGCTTTTGGCTATCATTTTAGCTATGGTACTCTCTCATTTCGTTTCTACTTACAAGGAAGCAAATAATAAAACTATTTCTGCTAATGTTTATCTCAATTTGTATGAACAATATGGAAGAATAAGATTATTAATAATTATATGTTAAAGAGAGGTAGAGAAAGTCATGTGAAAGGTACACATCAGATTTTTTTTGTTTCATTTGAATAGCCCCCTTTAACTTGAATGGTGATATCGGGGGCTTTGACTTGTGAAACAACTCGTATTACTGTAGGTTAGAACATTAGGTTAGTTGATTTTATATTACTAAACACACGCACATTCACTCTCATATACACACTTCCAGACTCTGTGGAGGATAAGGAATAATTCTTTTAAAGAAAAATTCACCACCCTCGCCGGGAATCGAACCCGGGACCTCCGGGCGAGAAGTCAGCGGATGCAGTCTAACTCATTTTTATTGTTTCCTAGGATAGATAAAATGTATACATGAAGTCTACAGCATATGATAAATAAAATACGAACTTGATATGATAATATCATTTTTTTTTTTTTTTTAATTCTTTCACTTATATAGCCCCCTTTAACATCTAAGGTCACATCGGGGGCTTTGCATTAGAAACAACTCGTTGTCTGTAGGTTGTTAGGGTTTAAATCGTTTTTGTTATTGTTTTAATTTCCTCAAGCACACATACATAGTTCCATACATTGGGAATAATTATGATAAAAGAAAAATTCACGGCCCCAGCCGGGAATTGAACCCGGGACCTTCGGGTGAGAAGGCAACGGAGGCAGTCGACTCTTTTTTGTTTCCTAGGATACATATGAACTTCATATGGTACTAATTCTTTTTACTTTCTCTATACGTACTATGTGCATTGTACCCAAAAATTCGATACCGAGATTTCACCAGAAATACATGTTTTGAGACCACATGAATCCAAAAAAAGGCATTTTTAGAAAATGTTCCGTGTGTGTGTCTGTGAGCTGCATAGCTCAAAACCGAAAAGACCGTTTAATACCAAACTTGGTATTTAAGTTCCATATCTTCCAAGGATGCGACACGAAGATTTTTAAGAAAATCCCCCCAACCCCAACAACCATAGAAAAATTTTCGAAAATTTTGATTTTCTAAAAAATGCCTGTAACGATTTTGATTAAAATATTATATGTTAAAGATATATACTTGACAAATAAAATGTATATCTTGAATTTTATGGGAATAGCCTCTGAAGACTACTTTATTCTGGATGTATTTTACGGAATTTTGTGTAACTGGTAAGCTGTATGAGATGGGCAAAAACTTACCACACAAAAAATGTAGAGCACGTTAAAGTACACAATTTATGTTATACACATTTTTTTCGTGGAGTTGATCGTTTTTGAGATACTGCTTGTTTTTGGTTTCAGCTTTAAAACTTATAATTTTCTCATACAGGAATTTAACAATTGCTGTCCGTACAAACAAAGGAACTTCAGTCACATAGCAACCAGCTTTTGACTATCACTTTAACCTATGGTACTCCCTTATTTCACTTCTACTTACAAGGAAGCAAGTAATAGGACCATTTCTGCCTGAAGTAAATAGAAGCATAAGCTTCTTAACAATATTTTAGTGCTGAGATGTAGAGAAAATCATGTGAATGGAACACAACAGATTTTTTTTAATTGTTTCATTTACATATGCCCATTTAACATCTAAGGTCATATCGGGGGTTTTACATTACAACTCGTTTTCTGTAAGTTCTTAGGGTTCAAATCGTTTTTTTTTTTTGTCTTATTTTCCTCAAGCACACATACTTCTAGACCCTAAGGGGAATATGCAATAATTCTGGTTAAAGAAAAATTCTCCGCCCCCGCCGGGAATCGAACCCGGAACCCTCGGGTGAGAAGTCAACGGAGGCAATCGGACTCATTTTTGTTGTTTCCTAGGCTACATGAAATGTATACATGAAGTCTATAGGATAGGATAAATAAAATTACAATTTTGATATGGTACTAAAATATTCTTGCATATTATAAAATGCTTTTCCTTTAGCCTGAAACAGTTGCAGATTGTACTATGATTTTCAAGCTGAAGGAAGAGACCTGAGTAAATTTCTGGTTTATTTCGAGCAACCCGCTAACGAATTTTGTAGACAAAGAAACCCACAATCCAGAAACAGTTCGCGCTTCAATTAAACAAATAAAATACTAACAATAACTTCGCACGCGAAGCCTGCCAAGACAACAATGGCAGAGCCGCTTTCTGGAGCGTAAATAACTGTTGTTAATTCCTACTTGTAGGAATATCGACTCTAAACTTAATTTGCGCAGGGTAAAGTTGCGGCCCCATTGTAATCATATAAGCGTGTAGGTGCGGCAAAGGGCGGGGGGGGGGGATTAATTAACCCAGGATCACGTGCACTTGGCTGAGCAGCGAACACGTGCACAAAAAGTACCGAGCTTCGTCGTCAAATGGGTAAGCAATGGAACCAATTAATTATAACTTGCGCCCGCTTCAAAAAGTGAGACAAGTGGGTTAAATGGGGCAAAATGTGAATTGCCAACCATTCACTGCATCTGCTACAACTGGTTAGCTTTTTTCTTCCTTCACTTCTTCTATGGCACTTGGGAAGTAGTCTGAATGATAATAATTGCTGTTCACCGAGAATTCTCCAAGAAAATGCACAAAAGTGGCAGAAGAAGTTAAAAAATGTAGAACCAAGAAGGAAGTAACAAGGATTCCAAGTGACAAAGACAAGAGTTCGTCCTGTTCTAGAAAACTTGGTTTTCTGTCTTTCATTATATTAGAAATGCTGGCTTTTGTGCTTCATAATGAAGAAAAATATATAATTACTGCATTTTGAATTTAAAAATTAAAAAGGTCAAGACGTTTCATTCACTGAAATTTCTCTGCCCACTTTCGTTTACGTTTATTTTTGTTCTACATAATTATGCAAGGTTTTCACAAAAATCTTTATATCCACTTCCTTGCCTTTCCCTGAGATCCAATTATGGCAAATAATAACTTCCAATAACAATTTAATCTATCTTGAAACGTAAAAGAGATAATTCATTGTTATTATATTATCTGAACAATCTGGCAACAGTCTTAAGAGCAAAATATTTTGTTGTGTGCCACTTGCCCGTGTGTTTATTATCACCTACTGCTACTAACGAGGTGGTTTTTCAAGCTATCCGCTCGCATCCACGTGACCTGAACTAAAAGCCGCGTAAGAGGCTGCGCATAAGGTTTAGTCTGGTGATAAAGCAAATTCAAATGTGAAACATGCAAATACCTCATTGAGGTGTGTCGTGGAATAACTAAAACTAAATAACTTTGCTAAACATTTACAATAGATGTTCAAAATGTACTCTGTTAGAATCTAAGCAGACATCGCATCTTCTTAGTCCATTTTGCTCTACCCTCGTTAGAACTTCTCCGTTCTGCCCAATCTCTGGGGCTGCTTCAAACGCACGCAACATTTCTAAGTCGCCTTGCTTCTTAGGCAACTTCTCCGTCAGTGAAGTACACTTTCTGCGGATGTGTTAGGCGAATTGATTTATTATTGGAACTCTAATAAACACACGTTTATATTGTTCCTAGAACGTAGCGAATATATGTACGCATTTATGCTGCATAAAAACGTTAAATATATGCCCTAAAAGTTAAAAATAAGCACAAAAAGTGTTGATATTCAAAGTCACTCATAATTTCCTCTTAAATGCATTTAATGATTGTATACTAAAATGACAAAATCAAGCAATGGTCTACTTTCACGGCCGGTGTTATGGCGACTAAAAGAAAGAAAGAAAAATCTTATGTGTTCCATTCACATGACTTTTTCTACATCTTTGTAACAAATTATTCTTAAAAAGCTAATGGTTTTAGTTACTTCATGCTAATCGAGAAAAAAATAGCAGAAATACGAGTTTTATTACTTGCTTCCTTGTAAGTAGAAGCGAAATAAGGGAGTACCATATGTTAAAGTGATAGTCAAAAGATGGTTGCTATGTGACTGAAGTTCCTTTGTTTGTATGGACACGAGTTGACAAATTCCAGTATGAGAAAAGTATCAACTCCGCGAAAACAATGTATATAATATGAATTGTGTGTTTTAATGTGCTCTACATTTTTGTGTGATAACTTTTTGTCCATCTCTTACGGTTTAGCAGTTGTGCAAAATTCTGTAAAATTCATCCAGAATAAGTTAGTCTTCAGAGGCTATTCCGATAAAATTTAAAATATACATTTTATTTCTCAGGTAAATATCTTTAACATACGATATTTTAATCAAAATAGAGCCATTTTTTAGAAAATCAAAATTTTCGAAAAAATTGGCACGTAAAGGGTTGTTTGGGGTGGGGGATTTTTCTCTAAATCTTCGTGTCGCATCCCTGGAAAATACTAAACTTAAATATCAAATTTGGTATTTTACCGACTTTTCGTTTTTGGTTATCGTGTTCACAAACACACGGACCATTTTCTGAAAATACTTTTTTCTAATACAGGAGACCCTAAAACATATATTTCCTGAGAAATCTCAGTATCGAATTTTTTGTTGGAGTGCAATACCTTCTCTATACACTATGCACATAGTAAGTGTAGAGAAAGTAAAAATCTCACATACTAACAACTGACGCTTAGGCAGTGACGTCAAAATAATTTGCACATTAAAAATTATTGTAAATAGTACAAGTATAGAAACAGCAGAAAATGATAAAGCCACATATTTAATGAAGTAAAATTATCTCTCTGCGTCTTCGATTTATGAGAACCAAGAAATCTAGACACAGATCCGTTACATCCGTTAAACCAAAGAAGGATTCGCAAGGAGACTGCCATAACCTATTGAGGGACATTAGAGATGGCGCTGCACTGCACGGCCAAACAGAGGAGCATGCATATACAGCAGGCCCTGTATAATCTTGTAGTGCGATCGTCTGATGTTTTCATAGGCAATACATAGAGAAAGGAAGCAGACTTCATTCTCTTCGCACGTAACGCAAGGATAAAGTTTGGAGTTTGCAAATTCTTGCGTTGCGTCTTATGTGTTTCTATGTGAATGCTTACATTAAATAATACAAGTCCAAACTCTGACGCTTATATTGCGTTTGCGCTTGTGAATGTAGCATAAGACCCGGCAAACATTTACATTTTCAGCAATATCACCACGCCAGGTGTATTTTTACTTTCTCTACACCTACTATGTACAAAGGTATTGCACTCCACCCAAAAATTCGATACCGAGATTTCACATGAAATATATGTTTTAGGGTCCCCTGTATCCAAAAAAAAGCATTTTCAGAAAAAGGTCCGTGCGTGTGTGTGTCCGTGAACACGATAACTCAAAAAACCAAAAGTCGGTAAAATACCAAACTTGGTATTTAGGTTTAGTATCTTCCAGGGATGCGACACGAAGATTTTGAGAAAAATCCCCTCACCCCAAACTACTCTTTACATGGAAAAAATTTCGATAAATTTAGATTTTCTTAAAAATGGCTCTAACAATTTTGATTAAAATATCGTATACTAAAGATATCTACCCGACAAATAAAATGTATATCTTGAATTTTCTGGGAATAGCCTCTCAAGACTACTTTATTCTGCTTGAATTTTACGGAATTTTGCATAACTGTAAACGGTAAAAGAAGGACAAAAACTTAACACACAAAAACTGTAGAGCACATTAAAGCACACAATTTATGTTGTATAATTTTTTTTCGTGGAGTTGTTCGTTTTTGAGATATTCCTAGTTTTTGGTTTCAGCTTTGAAAAAAAATACTTTTCTCATACAGGAATTTGTCAACTCGTGTCCATACAAAGAAAGGAACTTCAGTCACATAGCAGCCAGCTTTTGACTATAACCAGGAAGGAATAATAAGAGTATATCTGTTAATTTTTTCTCGATGTAAACAGAATAATTTGTTGCATAGATGTAGAGAAAGTCAGGTGAATGGAACACCACAGATTTTTATTGTCTTTGAGTGTACAAGTGTCACAGAATAAGAGGGTGTGTCTGGTATCTGATATTGACCATCACCATTTATTTTAAAGGCATTTCCTGTATGGTTTCATCGGATAAAACCCTGGATTGTGATAAAAGGTTTAAGCTTAGCGTTTTACCGTAACCAGCTTATGGCCCCCATCCCTCTGTACCGCTATACTCCATATGATAAAGTTCAGTGGCCTTGCTGTTATTATTAAGATACATGAGGGTCACTTTTCTCTGCCTCCCGGAGCTCTCAAATGCCCGGAAATGTTCTTTATTGCGCCATAACTTGGTGGAAACGAAATTTAAACGTCCCTAGGTCCCGCCGAGCGTCTTCTCCAGTTCACTGCTAGCTAATGTAATTTGTGTCGTCCCTATCTCCATCTTCCGATACCAACTTTGGTTTAAAAACCTCATCCTTGAATATCAAAAGACTTTCATCTTGAGCGTGACAAAAGGTTAGTTCCTGTCAGTCAAATGCCCATGCTGGAACAGCCGGTGTGACGTCATTATGCCGGCTCGCGCGAGCACTTTATTGAATTTAGTTGGCAAGCCTGGTCGGCTGACTGGGTGTTAATTGCCTTTAGAGATTTATGCTATCATTTGTAAAGGGTTGCGGTCGTTCTGTACCTTTTAGTCTAACTACCGAGTCTTCACGTTCTCTTCCATTTACCAAAAATCTGATGTGTTACACTCACATGATTTTCTCTAGCTGTCCTACAAACTTCATACATAAGATTCTTCTTCTCTCTGCACCTTGCTAATCGAGGTACTCATTAGCACAATGTTCTTATTACTAGTTCCTTATAAGTAGGAAGAAAATAAGGGAATACACTACGCTAAACCAATAGTCAAATGTTTTAAAAGCTGTCGTTATGCGATTGTCATTACAAATCGCTTCTTTTCTTGGCCAGGAGTAGAACAAAAGAAAAACGGACACTCCCGTCTGAGGAAAGTATAAGTACTTCACAGCTGAAACTAATAACAATGAATATCTTGAAAATCGTAAGCTCCACGAGAAAAATGTATATGACATGACTTGTGTATTTTAACAACACCTAAATTTTTTGTATAATAAGTTTTTGTCTATCTCTTACGGTTTACTAGTTATGCCAAATTAAGCAAATTCATCCAGAATAAACAGGACTTTAAGAGGCCATTCCCAGAAAATTCAAGATATACATTTTATTTGTGAGGCAAATATCTTTAATGTATGATATTTTAATCAAAATCGTTAGAGCTACTTTTAAGAAAAAAGTTCCATGTAAAGGGTAGTTTGGGGTGGGGGGATTTTTCTCAAAATCTTCGTGTCGCATCCGTGGAAGATAGCTCCATGGCACGACAGCTCACGGGGAGCCTTGGCCTACCGCCCGGCCGCTGCATCCCCCATCTCGGTCCACTACAGACGTCAGGGATGGGGTGCAGTATTGGAGGGTGAGACGTGGTCAGCGCCTCGAGCCCCTCCCGGCCGGTTAATGCGGTCCTCACGACCTGGAGCCGCTACTTCTCCATCAAGTAGTTCCTCAATTGCCCCCCCCAGGGACCTTACGAGGCTGAGTGCACCCCGGTCCAGGTCTCCCAGCGGGGGAAAAATCCCCACGCCGGTACTGGGGATCGAACCCAGGTCTCCCGCTTGGTAGGCAGCTGCGCTACCACCGCGCTAAGGAGACGACCATCCGTGGAAGATACTAAACTTAAATACGAAGTTTGGTATTTTAGCTACTTTTCGTTTTTGAGTTATCGTGTTCACAGACATACGAACACACACACACGGACCTTTTTCTGAAAAATGCTTTTTTTGGATGCAGGGGGTCCTAAAACATGTATTTTCGGTGAAATCTCGGTATCGAATTTTTGGTTAGAATACAATACTTCTCTCTCCCTATGTTCATTGTACATATGGGGCTAGAGAAGGTAAAAATGAGTACGGAAAGTACTGCATTTCACGAAAAATATCTGATGTCCCTAACCGTTCTTACTAAAAATATTATTTTACCTACTTCATGCTAATCGAGACAAGCGTTAATAGAAATGGTCTTACTACTTTATTTTTTGTACGAACAGAGTGATTTAAATAGAAATGATACACTTCTTTAATTATTGCGTTGGAAATTCATTCAAAGACCCAATTTTAGCACCAAATAAAGCAGAATTTTCTGGAGTTTCGATTCCTTATCACTAGATGCGCAGATGTTTATGTTTTATTCCTAATAGCATTGTTGGCAGCTGTTTCGACATTTTGTTCCTGTAGTCAATCGTGAAAATGCAGTACGATGTAAAGCTGCGTCAAGAATATTTTCAGCAAGATGGCGCTACATGCCACACATCAAATGAATCCATGTTTCTTTGACGACCGGATAATTTCCAGGAACCTGTGGCCACCGAGATCTCCGGATTCGACATCGCCGGTGGTTACTTAAAAAACAGGGTTTACGCCACGCGTCCCCAGACATTGGACGATTTGAAGCACATCACAAAGGAGATTGATCCATATTTCTATTCTCGGGCAGCAGTTTTAAAGACATTTTAAGCCATTTTTTTCAACCTGCTTTGCTTTAACACCGACTTATAAGCACCTGATACCCACACGTTTAACGCTATGTTTATCCGGGGACCATGCCGATCTCAAATTACTTATATCAGTCACGTGCACAATTATTTCGGTGTAGTTCATTAACACCCTGTATTTTATAAAAGTGTATAAACAATTAAAAATTTAAGATTTTTTAAAAAATTGTTTATTTCTGCCCTAGTAATTTTGGTACCTAAGAAGGTTAGAAGTTTGGCCACCATTGATTTAGAATTTTCATTTTTGGATTGTCTGAACATCTAAACGAAAAAGTGCGTGTGGTGTCAAAGATTTAAGAGTTAAACGATGTCCCATGTTTACGACAGACGGCTGAGAACTGAGCCTCTTTGTTGCCTTGGCACGGCTTTTCACTCTGGTGGGCCAGTCAAAGCTTTGTGACCGATTTTCCATATTTCGCGATGGCATAAGATGTTATAACGTGTCGTTAGACCAGCATTGTTCCACAGAAGAGCCTACTTCACTTGAGGACCTCGGTGTGCACGTGCATACTCCTGGTAAACCTTTATAAACATTTTCGTATTCAGAAGTGGCGATTCGTGCTATTTCCATTTTTAAATCACGTCCATTTCTGCAATGATAACGAATTTTGTTACACTCCAACTGGAATACCATTAATTTTTTCTTTCTCTACACGCACTATGTACATAGTGTATATGGAAGGTGTTGTAATGCACCCAAAAAATTCGATTCCGATATATCACCGCAAATAGCCATTTTAGAGGCCCAAGTATAAAAAAAAGCATTTTCAGAAAAAGGTCCGGTGTGTATGCGTTTCTCTGTGTGTGTCTGTGGACAGCATAGCTCAAAAACGAAAAGACTGTTGAATACCAGACTTTGTATTTAAGTTTGGTATCTTCCAAGAATACGACACGAAGATTTTCAATAAAATCCCCCACCCCCAACTAACCTTTACATGGAGTTTTTTTTTTTCGAAAATGTTAATTTACACAAAAATGGCTCTAACAATTTTGATTAAAATATCTTATATTCAAGATATTTACGTGACAAATAATATGCAAATCTTGAATTTTCTGGAAATACCCTCTGAAGACTACTTTTTTCTGGATGAATTTTACGAAATTTTGCATAACTGCTAAACCGTAAGAGATAGAAAAAAACTTGCCAAACAAAAAAAGGTAGATAATATAAGAAAACAATTTATGTCATATACATTTTCTTCGTGGAGTTGATCGCTTTTTAGATATTACTTGTCTTTGGTGACAGCTTTGAAAAACTTTTACTTTTCTCATACAGGAATTTGTCAACTCCTGTCCATACAAACAAAGGAACATCAGTCACATAGCAGCCAGCTTTTGGCTTTCACTCTAACCTATGGAACTCTCTTATTTCGCTTCTACTTACAAGGAATGAAGTAATAAGACTATTTCTGCTAATTGCTTCTCAATCAGAAGTAAATAGAATAGCTTTTCAACAATAATTTATTACATAGATGTAGAGAAAGTCATATGAATGGAACACATCGGATTTTTCTGTTGTGTATTGCCTTTAAGGTCAGAAAGGAACAGTCTATTCAAACAAGATGGTGCCACAGTACACACTGCTGGATTTTGCAATTACGGAATTTCCAATAATGGAATTCACAAGACTTTCTATACATTATAATTTCAAATTATCCGAGGCGTTTATCCCGGAAAACAAGTTCTTGCTATGTTGGAAAGAAAACAGAAGAAGATGAAAGAAGCGCAAACTTTCAAGAATAGGGTTATACGATCCACTCACATTATAGAAGGGTGTAAACTTATACTATAGAGGTATAAAATACTCCCAAAACGAATAAGATTACGTTGCAAATTTACACAACTTCTGTAGTGATATGAGCTGTATACTTTTCCTGGAGTAAAATTTTGTCTATCTCTTAGGCTTTCTCCCTATATAATAAAAAAAGCTCTGACGTGTTCCATTCACACGACTTTCCCTATCGGTCCTACAAAAAAAACTTCGTACAAAAGATTATTCTTCTATCTACTTCATGCTATTCGACATAAGCATTCTCAGAATGCTGTTATCACTTATAAGCAGAGGCTAAAATGATAGTCAAATGTTTTAAAATCTGTGATTCTTTGCATGGCCAGGAGTAAAACTAAAGAAACATGACGAATTCATGTTTTCCAGTTTGAAATAAATATAAGTAATTTAAAATTTTAAAACCAATAACAAGGAACATCTCGGAAACGGTTAGTTGAATATGCAAAGCACAAAAATACTATCTCTTGACGACATCTGCTTTTTGTGCACTAAGTGTTTGTCTATCTATTACGATTTACCAGTTATGCAACATCATTCAGAATGAGGAGCTCTTTAAAGACTATTTCCAATAAATTCAAAATAGGGATACATTTTAGTATTTTAATCAAACTTAATAATAGTTTACGAAATCAACATTTTCGAAAAAAAAAATCATTGCAAAGGGTTGGTACCTGTCATTAAAACACACAATTTAGGACCAAAATACGTTTTGTTTTCTCCAGAAACTATATATAAATATATATTACTTAGAGAAGATATTTTCCACCCAAAATTCGATGTCGAGATTTTACCGGAAAATATATTTAGAGGTCCACTGAGCCAGAAAAAAATATTTTACAAAGAGGTCCGTTTGTGTGTGTGTGTGTGTGTGTGTGTGTGTGTGTGTGTGTGTCTGTGTGTGTGTGTGTGGACTGCAAAGCTCAAAAACGAAAAGACTGTTAAATACCAAACTTAGTATTTATGTTTATTATCTTTAAAGGGTGCAACACGAAGAATTTATAAACAAATCCGCTCACCACAAACTACCCTTTACATGGAAAAATGTTTGAAAAGTATTTTTCTTAAAAATGGCTCTAACGATTTGCATTAAAATACCGTACGTTAAAGATATTTACATTAACATTAAAATGTATACTCTGAACTTTCTGGGAGCAGCCTCTTCAGACATCTTTACTCTGGAAGAGTTTTGCAGAATGTTTAAACCCTAACACAGAAGACAAAAACTTAATACACAAAAAATGTTGATCTCGTTAATACATATTTTATGTCATATATGTCTTTCTTGTATAGTTGAGCGTTTTTACTTTCTCTACACGTACTATGTACATAGTGTGTAGAGAAGGTATTGCATTCCACCGAAAAATTCAACACCGAGATTTCACCGGAAATATATGTTTTGGGTCCCCCTGAATTAAAAAAAAAACTGGAAAAAGGTCCGTGTGCGTGCTTGTGTGTGTCTCTGTGGAAAGCAGGGCTTAAAAACGAAAAGACCGTTGAATACCAAACTTGGTATTTAAAATATCGTACATTAAATATATGTATCTGACAAATAAAATGTTTATCTTGAATTTTCTGGGTATAGCCACTGAGGGCTACTTTATTCTGGATGAATTTTGTGGAATTTTGCATAACAGCTAAACTGTAAGAGATAGACGAAAACTTACCCCACAAAAAGTGTAGAGCACGTTAAAATACACAATTTATATTATACAATTTTTTTCGTGGAGTTGATCGATTTTGAGATATTCCTTGTTTTTGTTTTCAGCTTTAAAAAAACTTATACTTTTCTCATACAGGAATTTGTCAGCTCCTGTCCATACAAAGGAACTTCAGTCACATAGCAACCAGCTTTTGGCCATCACTTTAACCTATGGTACTCCCTTATTTCGCTTCTACTTACAAGGAAACAAGTAATAAGAGTCATAAGGTTTTTAATAAAAATTTGTTACAGAGTAACAAGAGTATAGATATTCCTTGTTATTGGTTTCAGTTTTAAACTACCTAATTTTTTTCAAACGGAACCATGCAAATCGAATCGAACCTCAATTGTTTCATATAGCGGCCACCTTTTAAAATATTGAACTTTCACTTTAGCAAAATGAAGTTAGTAATAATATTAATTCTGTTAATGTTTATGTCGATTAGCATGACGTAGATAAAAGAATCATGTTTTGTAAGTATAGTTGGTATTGTGAACAGGTAGAGAAAGTTATGTGAATTAAACACCACATTTTTTTCCAGGGAGTCTCAAAATCTATATTCTGGTATTGTGTTTTTACTTTCTCTATACGCATTATGTACATAGTGTATAGAGAATGTATTGCACTCCACCGAAAAATTCGATACCAAGATTTCAACGGAAATATATGTTTGCTATATCCAAAAAAAGCATTTTCACAAAAAGGTCCGTGTGTGTGTGTGTGTCTGTGAACACGATAACTCAAAAACGAAAAGTCGGTAAAATACCAAACTTGGTATTTAAGTTTAGTATCTTCCATGGTTGCGACACGAAGATTTTGGAAAACATCCCCCCACCCCAAACTACGCTTTACATGGAACTTTTTTTATAAAATTGTTGACTATAACGATTTTGATTAAAATCCCGTATATTAAATATATTTACCTGACAAATAAAATGTATATCTTGAATTTTCTGTGAATAGCCTCTAAAGACTACATTATTGTGAAAGAATTTTACGGAATTTTGAATAACTGCTAAACCATAAGAGCTGGACAAAAATTTACTACACGAAAAATGTAGAGCACGTTAAAACACACAATTTATGTTATATATATATATATATATATATATATATATATATATATATATATATATATATATATATATTTCGTGGAGTCATCGATTTTGAGTCATTCCTTGTTTTTGGTTTCTGCTATGAAAACTTATACTTTTCTCATATAGGAATTTGTCAACAGCTTCCTTACAAGCAAAGGAACTTCAGTGACATAGCAAGCAGCAAGGAACAAAGCAAACATAGCAACAAGGAACCAAGTAATAAGACTATTTTAGTCTGATTAACATGAAGTAAATAGAAGTATAAGCTTTCTAAGAGTAATTTGTTGCAGAGATGTAGAGAAAGTCATGTGAGTGTAACACATCAGATTTTTTTCTTTGTGGTGTTTAACGCCCTCTTTTACTACCAGTGGTACCACAGGCGATGACACTGATGGAATGAAGATGGAGCTCCGGTGGAATGTGATGGCGAGGGAATCAGGAGAACCCAGGGAAAAACCGCCCCTGCGCCGCTTTGTCCACCACAAATCTCACATGCGGTCACTTGGGCTCCAACCCGCGAGGTATATTGTTAGTTTAAATTTTTATATGGAATACAGTATTTCTCCTGTTGTAATGCATAGTAGAGAATGTAAAAATCCATGAATAGCGTGACGTCATCTCAAAAGCTGATATTTACATGTGACTAAAACAATCACGAACTCAGAATAAAAATTGAAAAAATGTAAATGACGTCTTATTTATGGACGCTCTTTAACTGCTGTGGTTCTCAGCGTCCCATTCTGTACTAGGCGTGAAAGACCGATTAATTTTGCTCAGAGGCCTCTCTATCAGGCTTGAGGACTTTTAACGTGGCGAAATCAAAAACGGACCAACGGCTTTACTTCCCTTCCCAAGGAAGCCATGCTAAGGATTTTTACACTCGAAAAAATCTATTGTCCTCCACCGAATTAGCACCCGCGACCTTGGATATATGCAGTTAACATGGTGACCATTATACCACGGAGGGCGACTTCGATGAATACCTTGTAGGCCATAAGGTCTATGAAAATTATAAGTATGTATTTACGAGGGACTTTGTTTTAAACCTCCGATAGGCTATTAATCAAAGACAACTTCATAGAAAACAATAATTTTATTACTAAAAGTTTTGTACATTTATGGTTACTTTTCAACATAATCACCGAAAAGATTGAGACATTTATCTTACCTGTGCACAAGCTTTGCAATACCCGCTTCAAAAAATGTTGCCGCCAATGATTTTAAATGAGCATTGACGTTGTTTTGAAGATCTTCGTACTTTAAGACGTTTGCGGAGAACCATTCAAAACAAACGAAGAGGAATGCTGACTTCAGGAATTGTGTTGATCCATGACAACGCTCGTCCACACACTGCTGGAACAACCCATCGGCTCCTTTAACAATTTCAATGGGACATTTTCGATCATCCGCCGTACAGTCCTGACCTGGCACCCAGCGACTTTCACGTTTTCCCTGAACTGAAGATGTGGCTAGGAGGGCAGCACTTTCAAACCAACCAAGATCTTCATTGGCGGCAACATTTTTTGAAGCGGGTATTGCAAAGCTTGTGCACAGGTACGATAAATGTCTCAATCTTTTCGGTGATTGTGTTGAAAAGTAACCATAACTGTACAAAACCTTTAGTAATAAAATTATTGTTTTCTATGAACTTGTCTTTTATTTATAGAATAACGGAGGTTGGAAAAAAGCGGCATTCGTATTTATATATTTGAAGTGAATTTCTAAAGCAATTGTGGAATACTGTATCAGAGTCAGTATAGTAGGCCTCCGGAGTTCTATCAGCATATGATATTCAGACAAAGTATCGGAAGAGCTGTCGAGTTGAATAGTTTTGCCAATAAGCTACGACTTGGAATATTGCCAGTGGCGCTGACATGTGCGTGTTCCGGAACGGAGCTAACTGCTGTCGAGTTATGACACCATGGTGCCACTGCACACTTTGTTGTTGCGAAATATGCACGTCTTACGCAGCGCAGGAATAGTACCGTCACGTATCCCGCTTAATATGGAGATTTGCATCTTCAGGATGACGCACAGGTGCCTGGGAACTGAATCAAACTTTCTCTTCTTTTTATTTTCTCATGCACGCAGTAGTGGAAGAAACGCATAAAACCCACAAATTCGATATCGAGATTTTATTGCAAATTCTTGTTCTGCGACTCTCGGAATAACAACAACAAAAACAGGTGTGTTCCATTCACATGACTTTCTCTACATCTCTGCAGTAAATTATTGCTAAAAACCTTAAGCTTCTGCTTACTTCAAGCTAATCGAGAAAAAATTATTAGAAATAGTCTTATTACTTGCTTCCTTGTAAGTAATAGCGAAATAAGGAAGTACCATAAATTAAAGTAATAGTCAAAAGCTGGTTGCTATGTGACTGAAGTTCCTTTGTGTGTATGGACAGGAGTTGACAAATTCCTGTATGAGAAAAGTATAAGTTTTTTAAAGCCGAAACCAAAAACAAGGAATATCTCAAAAACGATCACCACTACGAAAAAAAATTATATAGCTCTACATGTTATGTGTAGTAAGTTTTTGTCCATCTGTTACGGTTTAACAGTTATGAAAAGTTCCGTAAAATTCATCCAGAATAAAGTAGTCTTCAGAGGTATTCCCAGAACATTCAAAATATATATTTTATTTGTCCGATAAATATATTTAATATACGATATTTTAATCAAAATCGTTACAGCAATTTTTGAGAAAATCAATATTTTCGAAAAAAGTTCCATATAAGGAGTAGTTGGGGGTGGAGGATTTTCTTGAAAATCTTCGTGTCGCATCCCTGGAAGGTACTAAACTTAAATATCAAGTTGGTATTTTACCGACTTTTCGGTTTTGAGCTGTCGTGTTCACAGACACACGAACCTTTTTCTGAACATGATTTTTAGTTACAGAGTACCCTAAAACATATATATCCGGTGAAATCTCGATATCTAATTTTTATGTGGAATGCAATACCTTCAATATACATAGTACGCGTAGAGAAAGTAAGACTGTTACTTTTTGCCTTGTTCGCTTCAGTAGTTTATTGCTGAAGAAAAGGCTGTGTTAATTGATGTTTTTTTAATGGTTGGAGTGACAAATGTGTGCTGGTAACGTAGCATCTGTCGTGTTAACAAAATGCCAAATTACCGTGTAGTCGAGGACTCATTACTGGAGGCGAGGAAGCAGATGTCAACCCGGAGGAAAAATCCTGTCCCACCCTCTACAAATTACCCGACGTTCTGTGTTTGCCTTCTCCAGCTCCCAAAAAGGCACCCATTAAATTTATATTGAAACTTACAGCTTACAACACATCGTGCCATGTGTGCCATAAACAACGTTTACTTTCTCTACACGTATTACGAGAGTCGAGTCTCTCAATGAAAACAGGATTTAAAAACTTGTTTTTGCACTATTTCTCAACATAAGCTCCAGAAAGGCTAATACACTTGTCATATCGCTGTTCTAATTTAATTAAACCATCTCAAGGTCCTCAAAATAGCTGTTTACCGCATCAATGACCTCCTCGTTGCTGTGAAATCTTTTCCCTCCAAGAAATTGTTTGAGGTTTGAGAACAGGTGCTAGATCTGGCGAGTAGGGTGGATGTTCAAGCAATTCCAACTTTAATTCGCACATTGCAATGACTGAACAATGGGCCGGAGCATTGTCCTGATGAAACAAGATTTTTCTTTTTTTTTGCCAAATGACGTCTTTTTCTTTTCACCTCATCACTCAAACGTTGCAGTAAGCTTGCGTAGTAGTCACCAGTGATACTTTTACCCTTTTCCAAGTAATCATAAAAAGAATTCCCTGTGCATCCCAGAAAACTCTCGTCATAACCTTGTTAGTTGATATAATTGACTTCGCCATTTTTGGAGTTGGTTCACCTGGAAAAATCCACTGTTTTGACTGCGATTTATTTTCTGGGGTATAGTGATGTATCTAAGTTTCATACATGGTAATAAGCCGTCTCAAAAATTTACATGGACTTTTTTTGCGGTAGAGTTCCACATTAACAGAAACAGTTTTTCTTTGCAACCTTTGATCAGGTGTCAACAAACGCGGCACACATTTTGCACAGACCTTGTGAAAGCCCAAAACATTACTTAAAATATTACCTGCACGTTATTTTGATATGTTTACAGCCTCTGTTATCTCAAACAACTTTAATCTGCGGTCTTCCAGTATTAAACGATGAATTTTTTCAATGATTTCTGGAGTTGTCACTTCTACAGGGCGTCCAGAGCGAGGCTCATCACTAGTGCTCGTACGTCCCATTTTAAACTCTGCAACCCACCTTTTAATCATTGAATATGAAGGGGCACAGTCTTTCAATGTGCTGTCCATTTCCTCCTTGATTTCTTTAGGCGTTAAGCCTTTCAAATGGAAGTATTTAATCACTGCTTGTTTCTTCAAATTCTCCATTTTCGTGAAAACTGTAAAGTTGCCTTATTCAAAATACTGTCATTCGAAAACTAAACAAGCTATTGACCTGTAACTATGGATACAGGCTGTCTAGAGTTAAACTATACGATACTGGCGTTTAACTGGCCTAGTGGAGCCATATGTGTGTAAGGCCTGGGATCCTCAACATTTTTGATTTTCTCAAAAATGGCTTAAAGGATTTTGATTAAAATCTTCTATTTTCATGATACTCACATGACATATAAATTTATATTTTGAATTTTCTGGGAATAGCCTGTGAAGACATTTTTATTCTGAGTGAATTCTGCGAAATGTTGCATAACTGACAAACCGTAAGAGATACACAAACTTCGTATACAAAACAAGTAGATCACGATAAAACACACAATTTATGTTATACACATTTTTTTCGTGGAGTTCGTCATTTTTATATATTCTTTGCTATTGGTTTCACCTTTAAAAAAAACTTACTTTTCTCACACGGGAATCGGTGAACTCCGGTTCATACAAAGGAGCTTCAGAAACATAGCAACTAGCTTTTGACCATCACTTTAACGTATGCTACTCCCTTATTTGCCTTCTACTTACAAGGAAGCAAGTAATAAGTCTATTTCTACTATTTTTTCTCGATTAACATGAATTAAATAGAGGCTTAAGCTTTTTAACTATAATTTGTTACAGAGATGTAGAGAAAGCCATGTGAATGAGATACATACGATTTTTGGCAAAAGGTCCCTGTGTGTGCTGAAAAACGAAAATACCGTTAAATCTCAAACTTGGTATTTAATTTTGGTATCTTCCAAGGATGCGACACGAAGATTTTCAAGACAATCCGCCACCCCCAACTACCTTTTACATGGAACTTTTTTCGAAAATTTTGATTTTCTGAAAAATGGCACTAACAATTTTGATTAAAATGTCGTATATTTAATATACTTACGTGACAAATGAAATGTATATTTTGAATTTTCTGGGATAGTCTACTTTGTTCTAGATGACTTTTGTATAACTGCTAAGAGATGGAAAAAACTTATAACAATGTAGAGCACGTTATAGCAAACAATTTATGTTGTAAACAATTTTTTTCGTAGAGTTGATCATTTTTGAGATATCCCTTGTTTTTAGTTTCAGCTTTGAAAAAGTTATACTTTTCTCATACAGGAATTTGGCAACAAAGGAGTTTCAGTTACATAGCAACCAGCTTTTGACTATCACTTTAACCTATGATACTCTCATATTTCGCGTCTACTTACAAGGAAGCAAGTAATAAGGCTATTTATAGATTAGTATTAAGTAAATAAAAACATTATCTTTTTAAGAATAATTTGTTGCAGAGATGTAGAGAAAGTGATGTGAAAGGAAGACATCAGATCAGAGCTAGGACCAGACAAAGTCATTGACAAAGTAGCGAGCCAAAAATTAATTGACTTTAGTCTTCCCAGCGATATGCCCACGTGTGCGGTTTATGTCAAAAACAAAAATTGCAAAACGTGTGTTGCGGACAGAAAACAGGCAGCTGCAATATCCATACAAAAAACTTTCCAGTGCATGAAATGCAGACGTGGGCCTCAAGGGATGTAACAAAATTGTAATTGCTATTACACTGCACCGCCCCTAGAGCAGTATCAGTGGCTGCGACCCACATTCGCACAGCATTTTCGTTCAGCACCTAGGTAGCGTACGCACAGCTAGACAAAAGACAGTCTGTTAAATTCAGCCTCGTAGCTGTGATTTCAACCACGGATCTGTTGAGTCTTAAAAGTAGATAGTTAGAATCTTATTGATGTGATTATTGTCCATCCATATTTCAGTGGTGTAATGGACTTCATATACCCAAGGTCGCGGGTCCAAACCCGGCGGAGGAAGATGGATTTTTTCGGGTGTAAAAATCCTTAGCATGGCTTCCTACGGAAGGAAAGTGAAGCTGTTGGTCCCGTGTCGTAGATTTACGGTACGTAAAACAACCTCAAGCCTGATAGAGAGGCCTCTGAGCAAAATTAAGTGGTCTTTCATGCCCAGTATAGAATCGGACGCTGAAAACCATATCAGTTAAATAACATGCCATTAAAGGCGAAAGAAATAAAAAAAAAAGATTAATTCAGTCTTGTTAAACCAACAAAATTATCTGACTTTGCGCACTTTAGCCAAGATATTACCCGTGTTTTTTCCAGCGTACATGGAAAATTTTAATTTTCTCAAAAGTCGCTTTAACAATTTTGTTTAAAATTCCGTACATTACAAGGCAAATAACAGATAGATAGAATGTTGGATAGAAGATAGAATGTGAATGGAACACATCATTTTTTACTTTCTCTAGCCCCATTAGTACAATGTACATAGGGATAGAGAAGGTATTGTAATGCACCCAAAAATTCGATACCGAGATTTCACCGGAAATATATGTTTTGGGTCCCCTGAGTCCGAAAAAAGCATTTTTAAAAAAAGGTCCGTGTGTGTGCATGTGTGTGTGTGTGTGTGTGTGTGTGTGTGTGTGTGTGGAAAGCATAGCCCCAAAACAAAAAGACCGTTAAATACCAAACCTGGTATTTCGGTTTAGTATCTTCCAAGGATGCGACACGAAGATTTTCAAAAAAAAAAAAAAAAAAAAAAAACCCACCACAAACTACACTTTACATGGAAAAATTTTTGAAAATTTTGATTTTCTTAAAAATAGCTCTAACGATTTTGATTAAAATCCCGTATATTAAAGCTATTTATGTCCAAAATAAAATGTAAATCTCGAATTTTTTGGGAATAGCCTCTGAAGACTTCTTTATTCTGGATGGACAAAATACACATTTATGTCCTTTACGTTTTTGTTGTGGAGGTAACCGTTTTCGAGATATTCCTTGTTATTGGTTTCAATTGTAAAGTACTTAACTTTTCTCAGACAGAAGTGTGCGCTTTTCTTTTGTTCTACTCCTGGCCAAGCAAAGAAGTGATTTGCAATGACAATCGCATAACGATAGCTTTTAAAACATTTGACAATCACTTTAGCATAGTGCATTCCCTTATTCCCTTCTACTTATAAGGAACTAAGTAATAACATTCTGCTAACATTTATCTTGATTGGCATTGTGTACAAAGAAGAAGAATCTTTTGTAGGAGTTTTGTAGAGCAGCTAGAGAAAGTCATGTGAGTGTAACACATCAGATTTTTGAGTTATCGGTTCACATACACACACATGGACCTTTTCACAAAAATACTTTTCTTTTCTTTTGGTGAAGGGGGGATACAGGGGATGGCCGCGCCGTGGCCGAATGGTTAGACAACTCGCCTCTCACCTACATGGCCTGGGTTCGATCCCAAGCAACCGCATGTGAGATTTGTGGTGGACATAGCGGCGATGGGGTGGATTTTCTCCGGGCACTCCGGTTTCCCCCGCCATCGCATTCCATCGGTGCTCCATCATCATTCATGTATCACCAGTGTCACCGCCTGCGGTGCCATAAGTAGTGTAAGCGGGCGTTAAACACTACCTAAAAAAAAAAGATACAGGGGATCTTAAACCGTGTATTTTCTTTGATAGCTAGGTCTCTACCTACTATGTACATACGTGATAAAGAGAGTAAAAACCACTAGAGAAATGCAAACATCTGTTAATGATTTGGTGTATTATAAATATCAAAGTTATATGTTCATTAACATACAATTTACAAATTGCACGGCACTGATGTGATTCTGCAATTGATACCATCCTGAACAAACAAAACATTTCACCTATGGGTACCTTCACATTCGTGGTACAATAACAAAGGTTTTTTAATACTTGATTAAATGCACATGACAGATTTACACAAGCAATTAAAAATATCTGCTGTACTCCATTCACATGACTTTCTCTACACCTCTGTAACATATTATTTTTAATAAGCTTATTCTTCTATATATTTCCTACTAATCATTAACAGAAACAATCTTATTACTTAGTTCTTTATAAGTAGAAGCGAAATAAGGGAATACACTAGGATAAACCGACACTGACATGTTTTAAAAAGCGGTTGCTATGGGATTGAAATCCGTTTCTTAGCAATGCCAGGAGTTGAGAAGTTCCCATGTGAGAAAAGTAATAAATATTTTAAAACTAAAATCAATAACAAGGAATATCTTGTAATCGACCAACCCCACGAAAAAAATGAATATCAAATAAATTGTGTGTTTTATCGAGGTCTACATTTTTTGTGTAGTAAGTCTATCTCTTACGATTTACCAGTTATGCAAAATTCAATAAAAAGCATCCAGAATAAAGAGGTATTCAGAAGTTATTCCCAGAAAATTCAAGATATACATTTTATTTGGCATGCAAATACCTTAAATATATCAGATATTAATAAAAATCGTTAGTCATTTTTGAGAAAATCAAATCATTCTTGAAAATCTTCGTGTCGCATCCTTGGAAGATACCAAACCTAAATACCAAGTTTGATTTTTAACGGACTTATCATTTTTTAGCTATGCTGCCCACAGACACACACGCACGGACATTTTTCTAAAAATGTTTTTTTTTTGGGGGGGGAGATTCAGGGGTCTCAAAACATGTATTTCCGGTGAAAACTCGGAATAGAATTTTTGGGTGCATTAAAATACCTTTTCTATATATTATGTAGAAATTACGTATAGAGAAAATAAAAATCTGATGTGCTAACTTCACATGACTTTCTCTGCATCTCTGTAATAATTACTGTTAATAAGCTTATTATTCTATATATTTTGTGCTAATTATTAACATAAACGATATTACCTGGTTCCTTATAGGTAGAAGGTAAATACTAGGCTAAACCGACTGTCAAATGTTTTAAAAGGTTCCTATGGGATTGAAATCCCCTTCTTTGCGTGACTACGAGTTGACAAGTTCCCGTGTATTAAATATTTTAAAACTGAAATCAATAACAAGCAATATCTCGTAATCTGCCAACTCCACGAAAAAAATAAATATAAAACATATTGTGTGTTTTATCGAGATCTACATTTTTATATATGAGTTTTTGGTTGTCTCTTACGGTTTACCAGCTATACAAAATTCAATAAAAATCACCCAGAATAAAAAGGCCTTCAGAGGCTATTCCTAAAAACTTCAAGATATGCATTTCGTGTCCCATGAAAATATCTTAAACATGTGGTATTTTAATAAAAATCATTACAGCCATTATTGAGAAAATCAAAATTCATGAAAATTTTCCATGTAAAGGCAGCTGGGGAGTGGAGGGGTTTCCTTGAAAATCTTCATGTCGCATCCTTGGTAGATAGAACTTATAAACCAAGTTTGGTATTTTACCGACTTTTTGAGCTGAGTTCCCCCCCCCCACACACGCTACAGTTTCTTCAGCTTCACGATTCCTGTCATCCATTTCGTTAGCGTTTCATGGCATCCACTTCCTCATGCCCACACCCGGCTACGGGCCGACCACTCATTCCAGATTCTTCATTCTGTGATTACGTACCGTCGGCTCCCTGACAGGCTCCGCTTGTAAGTAATGCATAAGTGGGGAGGGAAAGCCGAGTAAAGAACTATCAAAAACCATCACAAAATTTAAGAGTTTTAGTAATAAAAGTAATAATAATAATAATTTTTACAAAAATAGTTAAGAATTTGTAACTTATTCCCAGGCATGTTTTAGTAAGCTGTGTATTAAAACTAAAACAAAAAAATGTGAATTTGAACAGAAATTAAACCAGCAAATTGGAGTCAAAATGAAAAATAATGCTATAAATGTCAAAAATATAAATAAATAAATAAAAATGGGCTGAACAGTATAAAATGACAAAAACTGGAGAACAGGATAGAACTGGAAAAAGAACTCCCGTAAAATCACAAGAACTATGGTCTGGTCTTGAATGTAAAAACTGACTATTCCAACCGACCCGGGGAAACCAGTAAAAACACATGGGTCACAGTGGATATCGCTGGGGATTGCCACCACCTCGCTCGGTATAATGAATATGGGGTTTCTGTTAAGTAAGGTCTCGTACTTTGTGATGGAAGTTGCCTGCTTAGATATAGTGTAGCATAAAGAACAGTGTTTTATTTTATATGGTTAGCTTAAAAAGATGTTACAGAACCTTTTTCTGTGCTACAATAGTTCTAGAAATGTGTTCCTAAGATTCGGAAGCCAATTATCATTGCCAAGAAACTTCTGTGTACATATTACGAACTGCATCTTCCCCTTAATTATGCCATGAAACTCATTTATGTAAGAAATAAAAAAGGGCCCACCGGGGAGGAGCTTTAAGTGGCTGTGTTTCCGACGATAATTGCTAGGCAATAACTTTAATAGCCTTCCGAAACTCATTTACTTCTTAATTGCAGTCAGGAAAAAAAAGAAAAAAGAAAACCTGAAAGCATCTTAAAAGCAGAGAAATTTCAAAGTTTAAGTCCCCATCTCCTCCCTCACTCCAATAGAAGTTAACAGAACCGAATTTTATGCCTCTCAACCAAACATATGATTCTATAGCAGATGATAACATTAAAGCAAACTGTTTTCTTTGTGTATTTTATACAAATTATTGTTAAAGCTTATGGTTCTATTTACTTCATGCTAATCGAGAAAAAATTAGCAGAAATAGTCTTATTACTTGCTTCCTCGTAAGTAGAAGCGAAATAAGGGAGTACCATAGCTTAAAGTGATAGTCAAAAGCTGGTTACTATGTGACTGAAGTTCCTTTATTTGTATGGACAAGAGTTGACAAATTCCTTTTTTTTAAAGCTGGAACCAAAAACAAGGAATATCTCAAAAGCGATCAACTCCACATAAAAAATGTATATAACATAAATTGTGTTTTCAGGTGGTCTACATTTTTCGTGTTGTAAGTTTTTGTCCATCTCTTACGGTTTAGCAGTTATGCAAAATTCCGTAAAATTCATCCCGAATAAAGTAGTCTTAAGAGGCTAATCCCAGAAAATTCAAGATATACATTTTATTTGTCAGGTAAATATCTTTAATGTACGATATTTTAATAATAATGGTTAGAGGCATTTTTGTGAAAATAAAAATGTTCGAATAAAGTTCCATGTAAAGGGTAGTTGGCGGTGGGGGAATTTTTCTAAAGATCTTCGTGTCGCATCCCTGGAAGATACAAACTTATGTATCAACTTTGGTATTTTACCGACTTTTCGTTTTTGAGTTATCGTGTTCACAGACACACTGACACACACAGACGGACCTTTTTCTGAAAATACTTTTTTGGATACAGGGGATCCTAAAACATATATTTCCGGTGAAATCTCTGTATCGAAATTTTTGGTGGAGTGCAATACCTTCTCTACACACTGTGTACATAGTACATATAGAGAAATTAAAAAAAATTGTTTTGCTTTATTGCTCAACATAACCTCCAGAAAGGCTAATACACTAGTCATATCGGTGTTCTAATTTAATGAAACCATCTCTGTAGTGCGATTTATTAAGGTCCTCAAAATAGCTGTTTACCGCATCAATGACCTCCTCGTTGCTGTGAAATCTTCACCGCTAACGTTAACTGAGAAAATTAATTTTCCGTTTTTTTTGGAGTTGGTTCACCTGCGCAATCCACTGTTTTGACTGATTTACTTTCTGGACAGTAGTGATGTAACCAAGTTTCATCCATGGTAATAAGCCGTCTCAAAAATTTACTGGGATTTTTACAGTACAGCTCCACATTCTTAACAGAAACAGTTTTTCTTTGCAGCTTTTGATCAGGTGTCAACAAACGCGGCATCCATCTTGCACAATCCTTTTGAAAGCCCAAAACATTACTTAAAATATTACCTGCTCGTTCTTTTGATATGTTTACAGCCTCTGCTATCTCAAACAACTTTAATCTGCGGTCTTCCAGTAATAAAAGATGCATTTTTTCAATGATCTCTGGAGTTGTCACTTCTACAGGGCGTCCAGAGCGAGGCTCATCACTAGTGCTCGTACGTCCCATTTTAAACTCTGTAACCCACCTTTTAATCATTTAATATGAAGGGGCAGAGTCTTTCAATGTACTGTCCATTTCCTCCTTGTTTTCTTTAGGCGTTAAGCCTTTCAAATGTAAGTATTTAATCACTGCTCGTTTTTCAGATCCTCCATTTTCGTGAAAACTCTAAAGTTGTCTTGTTTAAAATGCTGTCATTCGAAAACTAAACAAGCTATTGACCTGTAACTATGGATACAAGCTAGTCTAGAGTTAAACTATATGATGATACGGTCTAACTGGCCTAGTGGCGCCATATAGTGCTAATGTTAATTAAAATGATCACGATTAACGTGAAGTAGATAAAAGAATATTATATTTAAAATAAATGTATTGAAGAATGGCTAGAGAAAGCCATTGAATTGTTATTTTGATTTTATTCTAGATCCGAAGGTAGAAGGTAAATCCGTGCCCCTGAATACAAGGACATTCTGCACCTAGTTTACGAAACCTGAGAACACACATAGATGAGCACCAGGCTTACATCCTGTGTTTTCAAGCAACCCCTTAATAGCGTGGTTAACCTTCAAGTCTTAGCACAGGTAGATTTCCTATCTACAAATTCCTCTGGCTCAAACACACAATGTGTTATAATGCTTACTACGAAACCCTGCAAATTATTTTTAGTACTTTATTACTTTCTCTGCACGTACTATCTACATAGTGTAAAGAGAAGGTATTGTAATGCACTCAAAAATTCGATACCGAGATTTCACCGGAAATATATGTTTTTGGGTATCAGGTATGCAAAAAAAAAAAGTATTTTCACAAAAAAATCTGTGTCTGTGTGTGTGTGCGCGCGCGCGCGTGTGTGTGAACACGATAACTCAAAAACGAAAAGACAGTAAAATACCAAACTTGGTATTTAAGTTTGGAATCTTCCAAGAATGCGACACGAAGATTTTCAAGATAATCCCCCCACCCCCAACTACCCTTTACATGGAATTTTTTGCGAAAATGTTGATTTTCTCAAAAATGGCTGTAACGATTTTGATTAAAATATCGTGAATTTAAGATACTTACCTGACAAATAAATGCATATCTTGAATTTTCTGGGAACAACCTGTGAACACTAGTTTATTCTGGATCAATTTTATGGAATTTTACATAACTGCTCAACAGTAAGAGTTGGACAAACACTTACCACACAAAACATGTAGAACACATTAAAACACACAATTTATGTAATATATTTTTTTCGTGGAGTTGATCGTTTTTTAGATATTCCTTGATTTTGGTTTCAGCTTTGAAAAACTTTTACTTTTCTCAATAGGAATTTGACAACTCCTGTCCATACAAACAAAGGAGCTTCACTCACATAGCAACCAGCTTTTGACTATCACTTTAGCCTATTATTGTACTCACTTATTTCGCTTCTACTTACAAGGAAGTAAGTAATAATAGAAGCATAAGTTTTTAACAATAATTTGTTACAGAGATGTAGAGAAAGTCATGTGAATGGAACACATCAGATTTTTTTCTTCGTACTTTTCTCAGAAGTAAATCAGTATAACGAACTGAAGCCCTTCCTGCTTGAAGCGTCTCATTTATGGCTCAGTTAAAGAGATACAGAATTATTTGGGACACACTCCGTCGAGTCAGTTCTAGATATAATATTTCTAATATCCGATTCACCTACTCGTTTCAATAAGAGCAAGGAAGCCCTGTAGAAAAATGTCATCTGAATGTCCTCATTTCCAAGAACTGCTTTTATGTAAAGATTCTTCCGAGACCCGCTGTGCAATGGATGTCTCATTTCCCATATTGCCAATTTGAAGGTTTACAGCGAACAAAGGAGCAGTACCACATTTGCTTTGAAAGCGCGCGCGCATTATTAAACTCCCTTGTTTATTCTGACATTATTATTGCCATCATCTTTGACTTTGGAATACAAGAACGTGAATGAATGTTTAGAAACTTGGAACCTGATACTAGGTCATATCCCAGTCTGCCCAAAGAAGAATGAATCCGAAACATCCGATGTTCCATTCACATGACTTTCTCTACATCTCTGCAACAAATTATTGTTAAAAAGCTTATTTTTATATTTGCTTCATGCTAACCCAGAAAGAATTAGCAGAAATAATCTTATTACTTGCTTTCAGCAATTAGAAGCGAAATAAGGGAGTACCATAGGTTAAAGTGATAGTCAATAGCTGGTTGCTATGTGACAGAACTTCCTTTGTTTCTATGAACGGGAGTTGACAAATTCCTCTATGAGAAAAGCAAAAGTGTTTTAAATCTGAAACCAAAAGTAAGGAATATCTCAAACACGATCAACTCCACGAAAAAATGAGCAGGACATAAATTGTGTTTTATTGTGCTCTACATTTCTATGTGGTAAGTTTTTGTCTATCTCTTACGGTTTAGCAATTACGCAAAATTCCCTAAAATGCATCCAGAATAAAGTAGTCTATAGAGGCAATTCCCAGAAAATTCAGGTTTACATTTTATTTGTCAAGTAAATATCTGTAATATACGATATTTTAATAAAAAATCGTTAGAGCCATTTCTGAGAAAATCAAAATTTTCGGTTAAAGTTCCATGTAAATGGTAGTTGAGAGTGGGGGCCTTTTCTTGAAAATCTTCGTATCCCTTCCGTGCAAAATACCAAACTTGAATAGCAAGTTTGATATTTAACGGTCTTTTCGGTTTTAAACTATACTGGCCAGAGACAAACACACACACAGCCATACATACACACATGAACCTTCTTCTAAAAATGGTTTTTTAGATCCATCGGAACCCAAAACATATATTTCTTGTGAAATCTTGGTGATATCGGATACGAATTTTTGGGTAGAATTCAATACCGTCTCTAACTAATATGCGTGTAGTTGGTAGAGAAACTGAAAACTATAACCACGTTTCACAGCCCGACATTGAGAAGTTTATATGGTCTCTTTAAGCTTGTTGACGAACGCACCTTATCGGACGCGGAAGGCCGGCGTCGCTATGATTCACGTTTGGTAACGTGCGGCCTCAACCGCACAGACGTTATGCGTACGAATTATGTGCTTGCAAAGCTCCTATCTTAGCACATTATGTGTGTGAGAGGGGTTGGTTTGAGGGAACTAGATTTATGTAGCGTGCGACTGTCCGGGAGTGCATTCTTTCGCGGTTCTACCGTTCCGTTTCACTTCACTGATCTCTATATCACTGAAGAGATGGCACGATTTAAACTCTGATTAGATCCCATTAGTGTTAGTGTACTCTACTTCGTAACATCACTGCACATTTCACGATGAATGCCTGCTAAAGATACAAACATCACTTTCTCCTCACACTATTCTAACAACACATTACTCTTATCACATGACTTTCTCTACATCTCTGCAACAAATTATTCTTAAAAATCTTATACTTCTATTTATTTCATGCTGATCAGTAAAACATTAGCAGAAATAGCCATATTACTTCCTTCCTTTGTAAGTAGAAGCGAAATAAGGGAGTACCATAGGTTAAAGTGATAATCAAAAGCTGGTTGCTAAGTACGGAAGCTCCTTTGTTTGTATGGACAGGAGTTGACAAATTCCTGTGTGAGAAAAGTATAAGTTTTACATAGCAGAAACCAAAAATAAGGAATGTCTCAAAAATTAGACGAAAAAAAATGTATATAACATAGATCGTGTGTTTTAACGTGCTCTACATTTTTTGTGTGGTAAGTTTTTGTCCATCTCTTACGGTTTAGCAGTTATTCAAAATTCCGTAAAATTCAACCAAAATAAACCTCTTCAGAGGCTATTCCCAGAAAATTCAAAATGTACATTTTATTTGTCAGGTAAATGTCTTTAATATATGATATTTTAATCAAAATCGTTAGAGCCATTTTTGAGAAAACCAAAATTTTCGAAAAAAGTTCCATGTGAAGGGTAGTTTGGTGTGGGAGGATTTTTCTCAACATCTTCGTGTCGTATCCCTGAAAGATATTAAACCTAAATACCAAGTTTGGTATTTTAGCTACTTTTCGTTTTTGAGTTATCGTGCTCACAGACACACGAACACACACACACATGGACCTTTTTCTGAAAATGTTTTTTTTTTTGATACAGGGGGTCCTAAAACATGTATTTCCGGTGAAATCTCGGTATCGAATTTTTGGGTGGAATACAATACTTCTCTATTCCTATGTACATTGTACATACGGGGCTAGAGAAAGTAAAAATGATTATGTGTTATTAACAATATCAAAATGAAGAAAGAAGGTATAATTATTACAAATTAAGTTGAATCAGTGTTGTTCAATTTGAGTGTCCGATAATAAGATATCTTGAGGTAAGTTTCCCTTCAGTCTTGGCTGTTGACTTCTTCTTTCTCCCAATTTGTACACCAGAACTCCTGAAACGCGAGGTAACTTAGAGTAGAAGATCTTTTACAGAGATCTGATGGACAGGATGCCAAACTCTTCTTTCTCCCAATTTGTACAACAGAGCTCCTGAAACGCGAGGTAACCTAGAGTAGAAGATTTTCGGCAGAGATCTGATGGACAGGATGCCAAGCTCTTGATGCAGTTTAATGTTTCTGATGAACCAAGGAGAATTAGTTATAACTCGAAGAAATTTATTTTGAATAATCTAAACTGTTTTACTAGCTGAACCCCATATGTGAGGAGAGGTCGAACCAGAGATTTGTACAGAAGAATTGAGCAATCAAGATCAATTCTGGAGCGTGTATTTATCAAAGGATACTATGACCTTGTACTTCCAGAGGTAGCAAGCGTCACGATGTGTTCTACATGGGCGTTCCACGTTAATCTGATGTCTAATAATACGCCAAGGTGTTTAGCAGGAGTATGGGAGGACAACCATGGTATTTGTTCATTCATAAGAAATAATGTTGGCACGGTATTAAGGAAAACACTTTAGCTTCAGTCTTGCGAATGTTAAGTGAAATGCGACAGATGGAAGACCAAGTCTGTCAATGCAGAGAGAGATACCTGAGGATAGCTGACTGCTAAATTGAGATTTGAATTAGAATAGAACAGAGCAGTATCACCTGCATACAGTTAGGTTACAGTGGGGTATGTCATACGTGAATATATTAAATAATATGGGTGCTAATATTGATCCTTGTGGTACTCCAGCAGTAATTGCCCTGGGTACTGATGTGAATCCATCAATGTAAACCACAAACAAGCGTTGAGTTAGAAACCTCGTGATAACGTAAATAAGGTAGTCCAGTAATCCAATTCTGTATAATTTAAGCAGAAGTCCTTCATGCCAAACTTTTGTCGAAAGCTTCAGCTATATCCAAGAAAACAGCTGCCTAATATTCCTTATTTTCAAATCCTTTAAGGATAGTGTCGGTTATCCGTAACAACTCATGTGTTGAAGAATGGTTATGACGGAAACCAAATTGATAATCTGGAATAGTCAAATCTCTTGAAAACTGGTTGCCATGTGGTTGAAAACCGTTTCTGTGCAGGGCCAGGAGTTTACAACTTTCCATCTGAGAAAAGTTTAAGTGTTTTAAAGATGAAACTAATAACAAGAAATGTCTCAAAGACGGCAAATTCCACCAAAAACATGTGTATGACATAGATTGTGTGTTATATCGTCATCTATATTTTTTGTTTATTAAACTTTTGTCTATCTCTTAAGGTTTACTAGTTATGCAGAATTCAATAAAATATCATCCAGAATAAAGGTGTCTTCAGGGGCTATACGTTTTACTTGTAAATGTTAATTTCTTACATTTAAAATATCTTAATCATAATCGTTAGAGCCCTTTTGAGGGAAACAACATTTTCGAAAATTTCCCAGCTAAGGGTAGTTTAGAGTGGGGGATTTTCTTGAAAATCTTAGTGCCGCATCCTTGGAATGCACTAAACTTAAATACCAAGTTCGCTATTTAAAGGTATTTTCGTTTTTCATTTTTGCTGTCCACAAACATGTTCACAAGTGCCTTTTACTTTCTCTAACCCATATGTACAATGTACATAATGGATAGAGAAGGTATTGTATTCCACCCAAAAATTCGCTACCGAGATTTCACCGGAAATATATGTTTTGAGGTCCCCTGAGTCCAAAAAGAAATCATTTTTAGAAACAGGTGAGAGTATGTGTGCGTGTGTGCGTGTGTGCGTGTGTGTGGGGGGGCAGCATACCTCAAAAACTAAAAAAACCATTAAATACCAAACTTGGTATTTAAGCTTATTATCTTCCAAGAATGCGACCCCAAACTACTCTTTTTATGGAATTTTTTTTTCTCAAAAATGGTTACTGATTTTGATTAAAATACCGTACATTAAAGCTATTTACATCACAAATAAATGGGATATATTTTGTTTTCCGGGAATAGCTTCTGAAGACTTGTTTGTTCCAGATAAACTTTTATGAATTTTGCATAACTTGTAACTGTATGAAAAAAAAAATTACCACATAAAATGTAGATCTCGTTAAAACACAAGTTATGTCATATTTATTTTTATTGTAGAGTCAACTGTTACCCTGTTATTGATTTCAATTTTAAACTAATTCATCGTTTCGCGTTTGGAAAGTCAACTTTAGTTACATATCTTTTGTTTTACTTCCGGGAATGTAAAAGAGAACCGGAAGTTATTGTTTCACATAAAGATAGTTTGACTAGTACTGTATCCTAGTGTATTTCACTTCTACTTATAAGGAACTAAGTAATAAAACCGTTTCTGCTAATGTTTATCTCGTTTAGCATGATCTAAAATAAGGAAAGTTTATTTGTGGAACAGCTAGAGAAAGCCATGTAAATGGAACGTATCACTATTTTTTTTTTTCAAACTTACGACTTATTTTCGTTCTACTTTGGCTAAAATTTCTCTTTTTCGTGGTAATATTATTGGTTACGTTTCTACTTCCCCACCCCCGCTATTAAGTAAAATAACGGGTCATCTGTGCACCTTTCTGCTGGCCACTGCTCGATAAAAGGTTGGCATACCTAGGTTTATCGCATTCGATTCCGACGGGATGTTATGATTATCGGCGTTATCAGCGGCTGCGAGCACATGAGTAGTTTATTGTACTGGTTAGTGTGGTCTACTATGCTGTGAGTTCTGACGTGTGCCCGAAGCGAAATCAATGTATTCTACAGAGGAACGTGTGTTTCTAGTGGAAAACCTTTTTAATGAACGTGGAAATTATACTGAGAAAGTGAAACAAAATTTCGTTGTCAGGTTCCCTAACTCAAAACTACCATGCACCATGGAATTGGGCCGCGCCGTGGCTGAGAGGTTAGACCACTCGCCTCTAATCTAGACGGCCTGGGTTCGATCCCAAGCGACCACATGTGAGATTTGTGGTGGACAAAGCGGCGCTAGGGCGGATTTTCTCCGGGTACTCCGGTTTCACCCGCTATCTCATTCCACCGGTGCTCCATCATCATTCATGTATCATCAGTGTCACCGCCTGCGGAGCCATAAGCAGTTAAAGCGGGCGTTAAACACTACCCAAAAAAAAATATGGAATTGACGTGTTAGATAGGACACTTTTTACTGATGAAGCTTAGTTCAATATATCAGGATGCGTAAATTCACAAAATACGCGAGTATGGTCTACTAAAAATCCTAATGCAATTCAGGAAGCCCCTTTATATTCAGAAAAAATTGGGTATGGTGTGCGATTTCTCGCTCTCGAATTATTGGGCAATTTTTTCCAAAACTCAAATAATTCGGATGTTTATTGCTCGGATAGTATTATTTTTCTATTTATTTCACAGTTAAATGAAGATGAACTGAACGGTGCATTTTTTCAACAAGATAACGCCACTGCTCATACATCACATAAATCCATAGGACTGTTAGTGGACTTTTTTGGGGAAAGACTAATTTTTAAAGGTCTGTGGCCTCCGCGGTCTCCTGATCTTACCCCTCCGGATTATTTTCTTTGGAGGGCCGCTAAAGCTTCGGTCTATAAGGACAATCCAAAAACAATCGATGAGCTGAAAACGGCAATAGAAGGTTACATAACTTCTGCAATAAAGGAGACATTAATCAGTGTTCGAAACTAAATTAAAACGAGTTAATTTGTGTCTTCAAGAAAATGGTTAACATTTTCAACATCTTTAAACAGGCTTTTCTACATTACCTTTTATGCCTGAATATAGTGAACCCAGCAGTTTTCTTAACCAGCGAAACGTTTTCACCATACGCTCGCGCCAGCCAGTGCTGCCACCAGAATTCCCGACTCTAGGGGAATCTTGGTTACACAGGAGATGCGGAGCGAATTCTCGATGACCCGTTATAATATTATAAATTGATTATAAGTAATATTAACTTTGTGACGGATTGTCGCCCAGCTGAAGGAGCCCATAGGATATATTTCTATTAATTAGAGTGTATAAGTTAATTTCTAAGTATAATATTATGTTTTTCCGTATGTTCTCAAATATTATGTAATTATTTGTTATAATGTATGTTGTAAGTTCAGAAAAGACTATTCCTGGAAAGCGTTTTCTGACGTAGCAAGGTTTTCAAGCGACGACTATAGAAGTTTACAACAGCAGCTTTTGTGTATTACTAAGAGGAAAAGAAAGCTTTTGTATCAGTCTCGGCTCGCAAAAAGAAAGCTGATGTGGCGTATATAGAGGGGAACCACAAAAAACTGAGGTCAAAAGTCACACGTGAGACGTATTGACCAATTTGAAACAGTTACGTTACGTCAAAAGCGCACTCCAAGTCATTTTCGGCACCAAAGCAGGCCAATGAAATTACACGTTGAGAGTTTTGCGCATGGGTAAAATTTAGTATAAAAGTAGAATGTTCGCTCGAATCTACACACTGTTAGAATGTAACGTCACGCGGAACCTGCGTCGCAAGAATAAGAAATCCGCGCCAAAAAGTTAGAGTGTCCACAAATGTTCTGAATGTTAGTAACTACGATTAGCGCCGCGGAAATTAAACGTTTTTGTGCGTGTTTATGCTCTCTTGTGAGAGAAATAGCTGTGTTGAATCTAGCCAGGAACTTTCTACGCGAACGTATATGTATGGAAATAAAACCTTTGACTCAATGCAAGTGCCGATGGTTATTGTGAGATAAGTTCCCACACTGTCACGTGGACTGTTGAGGGATGCTCAAGAACATACATCAATTCATAACTTTATTAAACATTTCTTTAATTAGTATAGACGACGTTTCTTTAGTTCAGAGTACTGAACACATTTTCTAAATTATATAAATTCTCTTTCTTAGCTGATGGCTGATAAGAGTATTTGACATCTAATAGGAACAATGTGGGTTACCACTTCCTATGACCATCTCATGGGATGTACTATGCCATCAGCTTCCTGTTGCCTACGTGCCAATGGGCACGGCATCAAGCCAATTCCTGAATCAAACAGGATTTTCTGGAACAATTGGAATGCTTGGTCCTGATTGGTCAACATAACTGAAGCTTCGGGAGTTGGCTCGCCTTATTTGGCATAATGTAGGCCATGTTAAACGGGAAACCCGTGATTTCCTATATAATAAGGCATAGTTTTCTGTAAGGGGATCATTTTCTGAGTTGAGAGGCGGGTCTCGCTGGCGCTTGTACAAGGCAAACCAAGCTCGCTACGCATCCTCAACCTCCACGCGACATCAACATAAAGGTAATCGTATACTAACCAATAGGTTTGTTGAAGATTAAGCTTGTTTCTTAGCGTGTAAATTACAGACACCTTCATAAATAAATGGGCCAACAAACGACCCCACGAGTTGTCTCTATCCCTAAGCTTTCTTAGTCCGCTACGCTCCCCAGTTGTGACAATACTACTTCCCGAGATCTCCGTAAGCAAAATAAATAAGCCTCTATTGCTCGCCGCTGAGTGAGTATAGCTGTGTAGCGCCCAAAACCATCACCATCAGCTGCGACTGCGCAGAGAGGGGACCAGTCGTCGCTTCGCAGGTACGTCCTTAGTTCTCGCCTCAAATGTTATCGATAAATTCGCAAGTAACTTGTTACGAGAAAAGTTGTAGCTCGAGTTATATTTAATAAGACAATTTCTTAAATAACAATGATTAGCCTATATGGACACAAAGAATAATATTGGAAAACGTTTTGGGACTTCCGCCATTATGTACGAGAATATTGCTGCACACTGATCCTATTATGCAAAGGAGATTAGTTCAGAGAGGAAACAAATGCACGTGGGTGCCAAAAATTTAGAAAAACAATTGCACGTGGGTGTGATAAAAAAACGACTAAAATGCAGAGATAATGAGTTCCGATTGGTTGGAATTTTACGCGCCAATGTACTGGATTGACTACTTCTTACGATCACGTTTCATGAACGAAGTAGCCTTCGGTAAAAATTGAATGTAAAGTAAGGGCATCATTTACCCCAACATCTGACTTTTGAAAATTACCGTAATGTAGCCGAAGCAGTAAGGAAAGCAAAAAGTCTTATGTGTTCCATTCACATGACTTTCTTTACACCTATGCAACAAATTTTTGTTAAAAAGCGTATGCTTCTATTTACTTCATGCTAATCGAGAAAAAATTAGCAGAAATAGTCTTATAACTTGCTTCCTTGTAAGCAGAAGGGGAATAAGGGAGTACCATTGGTTAAGGTGATAGTCAAAAGCTGGTTGCTATGTCACTGAAGTTCCTCAGTTTGTATGGACAGAAGTTGATAAATTTCCGTACGAGAAAAGTATAATTTTTCAAAGCTGAAACTAAAACAAAGGAATATCTAAAAAACGATCGACTACATGAAAAAAAAATCTAGATAACATAAATTGTGTGCTTTAACGTGCTCTACATTTTTTGTGAGGTAAAGTTTTGTCTATCTCTTACGGTTCACCAGTTACACTAAATTCCGTAAAATTCATCCGTAAACTAGTCATCAGAGGCTATTCCCAGAAAATCCAAGATATACATTTTAATTGTCAGGTAAATATGTTTAATATATGATATTATTCAAAATCGTTAGTCATTTTTGAAAAAAATCAGAATTTTCGAAAAAAAGTTCCATGTTAACAGTAGTTTGGGATAGGGGGATTTTTCTGAAAATCATCGTGTCGTATCCCTGGAAGATATTAAACTTAAATACCAAGTTTGTTATTTTACCGACTTTTCGATTTTGAGTTATTGTGCTCACAGACACTCGAACACACACACGGACCTTTTTCTGAATTTTTTTTTATACAGGGGACCCTAAAACATATTTCCGGTGAAATCTCGGTATAAAATTTTTGGGTGGGGTGCAATACCTTCTCTATACACTATGTACGTACTACGTATAGAGAAAGTAAAACGTACAGTTATGCCTCGGTCTCCCTTACATTCTGGTGGACACTTGATGACCGAAAGCTGACAAGATTGGCAAGCGAGTTTCAATGGGAATTAACGGCACAAAGGGGAACAAAAATACGGCGAGCTCGTTTCAGCAAACAAACGGGAAGCCCACAAATAAAAAGCAAACAGCCCAAAAGTGGCACAGTCCCGAGCTAAATGTTATCCATAACCGTTAACTCGCACACGTGAACTATGATTTCCGTTCTCAAACAGCCAAACATTAAATGAGCAGTTTTGGAGCGTTCGTGCTGTCAATTGTTTTCATTATTACACGAGTGCAACCTCTCTATGTTTTGGACTATGCTCGCTCTTCATAAACAAATGTGATGGAATATGATGATATTGAAATTCTGTTCTCTCTGCATAACCAGAAACACATTTAAAAAAATATCACGTGTTACATCCATATGACTTTCTCTACATCTATTAACTTCGTGCTAATCGAGATAAAATTAACAGAAATAGTCTTATTACATGCTTCCTTGTAATAGAAGCGAAATAAGGGAGTACCATAGGTTAAAGTGAAAGCCAAAAGCTGGTTGCTATGTGACTGATGTTCCTTTGTTTGTATGGGCACGAGTTGAAAAATTCCTGTATGAGTATGCGTTTTTTAAAGCTGGAACCAATAACAAGGAATATGTTAAAAACGACCAACTCTATGAGATTTCACCATTTTAGGGTCCCCTGTATCCAAAAAATGTATTTTCAGAAAAAGGTCCGTGTGTCTGTGAACACGATAACTCAAAAACGAAAAGTAGGTAAAATACCAAACTTGGTATTTAAGTTTAGTATCTTTCAGGGATGCGACACGAAGATTTTAAGAAAAATCTCCCAGCCCCAATTACCCTTTACATGGAACTTTTTTCGAACACTTTTATTTTCTCAAAAATGGCTGTAACGATTTTGATTAAAATTCCGTATATTAAAGATATTTACCTGAAAAATAAAATGTATATCTTGAATTTTCTGGGAATACCCTCTGAAGAGTAGTTTATTCTGGATGAACTTTATTGAATTTAGAATAACTGCTAAACCGTAAGACAAAAACTTATTCCACAAAAAATGTATAGCACATTAAAACACACAATTTATGTTATATAACTTTTTTTCGTGGAGTTAATTGTTTTTAGATATTCCTTGTTTTTTGTTTCAGCTTTAAAAATTTATACTTTTCTCATAAGGAGTTTCTCAACTCCTGTCCTTACAAACAAAGGAACTTCAGTCACGTAGCAACCAGCTTTTGACCATCACTTTAACCTGTGGTACTCCCTTATTTCCCTTCTACTTACAAAGGAGCAAGTAATAATACTATTTCTGCTATTTTTTTTTTTTTTTTTTTTTTTTTTTTTGTCCTCGATTAGCATGAAGTAAATAGAAGCGTAAGCTTTTTAACAATTATTTGTTGCAGAGATGTAGAGAAAGTCATGTGAATGGAACACATCAGGTTTTTACTCCTTGTTTCGTTGTTAAGGCAAATCGCTCTTCGTTTTTCTTTACAGCCATTATAAACAGAAATATTTGTGTTGCCATGCGTTCATTCCAAGGCCGTATGACGTATGTAAGTTTTGGAAATGCACATACGTATAACTGTTTCCATCTCTTTCTATCATTGTTGCGATTGTTGGTCACGTCTCTAGCTAACAAACTCCTTTACTTAAACCTTTTTACATTAGAATGAACACAACGTATTCCAAATATATCAATAACACAAGTAAAATAATGCAGCAATAACAATAAACACAAAAATTACAGTTAAAAGTGTGTTTTAAGCTATTTAGCCAAGTAAATTTCAAGTTAATAATATAATTACAAAACAAAAACCTTATATCTTGTGGCTTGTGCCCTTAATATTGTCACAGTACTATACACTAAGTACAGAACTCTATACGAATGTTCTTAAATACTTACGAACGCGGTCAACTTTCATGGTATGCACACATTTCCCTCACCTCCTCCTATTTCATTTAACCACTGAAAACACACATGTATAAAAGAAATGTTGTACACGCACATTTGAAAACAAATGCCTGCAGGCTTATTGTTGCTGGCTTAAGTCCAACAGAATGGAACATATGCGAGGTTAAATGTTTTAAATTTACTACCAATATATCCGATCGCCGTTTGTTTATGTACTTGTATAACAGCGGGGACGCGTGTGTCTACCTGGGGAAAACGCTACCACTATTCCTTTGTTAATTTGCAATTAACATCAACACGGGCTAGGGGTCATGACTTCGAATTCTGGTGCTGGTAATGGTTACTATTTCATGAAATTCTATATCAAAATAATTTACAAATACGAGGGCCTTTTTTTTTAACCTCCGATTGGCTATACATAAAAGACAAGTTCATAGAAAGCAAATATTTTATTACTAAAAGTTTTGTACACTTATGGTTACTTTTCAACATAATCACCGAAAAGATTGAGACATTTATCTTACATGTGCACAAGCTTTGCAATATCCGCTTCAAAAATGTTGCCGCCAATGATTTTAAACAAGCATTGACGTGTTTTGAAGATCTTCGTACTTTCTGACGTTTGCGGAGAGCCATTCAAAACAAACGAAGAGGAATGCTGACTTCAGGAATTGTGTTTATCAACGACAACGTTCGTCCACACACTGCTGGCACAACCTTGAACAATTTCAATGGGACATTTTCGATCATCCGCAGTACAGTCCTGACCTGGCACCTAGAGACTTTCACCTTTTCCCTGAACTGAAGGATGTGGGTAGGAGGGCAGCAGTTTCAAAGTAATAACTGTTTTCTATGCACTTATCTTTTATGTATAGCCTATCGGACTTGAAAAAGAAAACTGCCCCCGCATAAGAACTATTCATTAGTTGTTTATTTAAACTATTTCTGGATTTAAATAAATACACAATTAAGAGCCTTAGTGCTGCATTTCTCCTGACGTAGCTCGTACCTACTTTGAGGTAATGCCAGTGCTTCAATGAACAAATATTTATCACAGCAATGAAGCGCAATTAACAACGCTTTGTCTGCCTGCATAATGAACTAACATGAAAGCGTTACTGTACATAGATACTGAGACTGTGTAATATAGATACAAAGCAAGCTCTAACTAAACAGCAAAATACATAGGACGACCATTCAGAAAGTGACAGACAATTTGGCATAACAAAACAATAACGAAAGTTATCAACTCAAAACTTTATTCACAAGGTTACAGTACCATACTCTATTACTTTCTCTACACGTACTAGTACAGAGTGTATAGAGAAGGTATTGTATTCCATCCAAAATTTCGATACTGAGATTTCACCGGAAATAATGTTTTGGGTACACCTGAATCCAAAAAAAGCATTTAAAGAAAAAGGTTCGTGTGCCTGTGGACAGTATAGCTCAGAAACGCAAACCCGTTTCATACCAAACTTGGTATTTAAGTTTGACATCTTCCAAGGATGCGACACGAAGACTTTCAAGAAAATCCCCCACCCCTAACTACCATTTACTTGGTAATTTTTTCGAAAATTTCGACTTTCTCAAAACTCGGTCTAACTAGTTTGATTAAAATATCATATATTGAGGATATTTACTTGACAAATAAAATGTATATCTTGAATTTTCTGGGAATAGCCTCTGAAGACTGCTTTACTCTGAATGAATTTTACGGAATTTGGCATGACTGCTAGCGTAGGAAATACACAAAAACTTACCACACAAAAAATGTATATTACATTAAAACACACAATTTATGTTATATACATTTTTTTTCGTGGAGTGTATCGTTTTTGAGATATTCATTGTTATTGGTTTCAGCTTTGAAAAACTTATACTTTTCTCATACAGGAATTTGCCAACTCCTGTTCATACAAAGGAACTTCAGTCACATAGCAACCAGCTTTTGACTATCACTTTAACCTATGGTACTCCCTTATTTCCCTTCTACTTACAAGGATACAAATAATAAACTATTTTTGCTAATTCTTTGTCGATTGGCATGAATAATAATAATATTTTTAATAACTTGTTACAGAGATAAGAGAAAGTCATGTGAGTGGAACACATCAGCTCTTTTTCATCATTGCTATCAAATAGTTATTGTCACGTGGTTCCGGTTTTTCAATGCAGATGTTATACTCTTTCACCGCTAAAGATCTGAGCCAACATGTCACTATCACTTTTCCATCCTCATGCACGGTGTTCGAAGTGAAACACCGCTTTTTACTTTCTCTACACGTGCTATGTACATAGTTTGTAGAGAAGGTATTACATTGCACCCAAAAATTCAACACAGGGTTCCCAATATAAAAAAAAGGTATTCTTAGAAAAAGTTCCGTGTGAGTGTGTGTCTGTGTGTGTAAACACGATAAACTCAAAAACGAAAAGTCAATAAAATACCAAACTTGGTGTATAAGTTTACTGACTTTCAAGGTTGCAACACGAAGATTTTCAAGAAAATGCCCCCACCCGCAACTACCCTTTACATGGAACTTTTTTTTGAAGATTTCGATTTTCTCAAAAATGGCTGTAACGATTTTTATAAAAATAAGACTATTTCTGCTAATTTTTTCTCGATTAGCATGAAGTAAATAGAAGCATAAGCTTACTAACAATGATTGAATGCAGAGATGTAGAGAAAGTCGTGTGAATGGAACATATCAGACAGTAGTTTGTTTTAATACAAAAGAACAAAATCTACGCAACTGCAGCCAAATGTAACCGATTTACTATCCAAACGTGGAATCACACCGGTTATTTTACTTGGGCCCTCCCCCTCGTTCACCGCAGGCACATTTGACTGCAGTCGCTGGGACCCGAACGTTCGGCTTTGAACGGATGGTTAACTCATTGAGTATCGCACTAACGTGCGCGGCTATTCAAGTGTTTGGGACCCCGTCTGACGGGTGCCACTAGCCTAATTAGAATTTGTCCCCGTTGTTTTCTCTATATATACTTAGCTAGTTCGACTTATATTTATTATTTCTTATTTCGGCCTACCTCGGCTTCAGAAAGTGTTGCTGCAATGGTCGCGTCTGCAGAGTGATGACAGACAGTATATAGACAGACGATTAGGTGAGTTCACCATACTTGATGCAGGGCCTGTTCAAGTAGGCACTTAACTGGCAGAAGTTAATATTTCTCTGCCTCGGCTTTGCTGTAGTCGGTACTCTAATCAGGAAGGTACACAGGAATACAAATCAATATACACAATTAAATATAAACACCTTGAAAGTCTGAGAATTCTTAATAACGCATGTTAAACCCCCAATTACTCCAATGTTTTACACTGTTACATTACACACGGCCTTGCAATCAATACAGTTCCCGCACATAAAGTCTTCGGCGCGAATTCATTATGAGTGGCGGAAATTTCGCCTCTGAAGGACAGAAAACACTGTGTAGATTCCCCGTTTGTTGCAGCTTAAATACACACCTAAGGAAGATGTCTTCCTTAACGCTTATTGGCTGACACTTGGCGTTAAACGTTACACCCTACGTCATCAGCTCACGTGAATCTATTGTAGAGATAAACTAATACAATGAAAGATACCCTCTTTACAGGATATTTGGGGCTTTTCCAGAGTTCACACTTATATCTCTAATGCACGCAAGCAAAATAAAAAAAACTTCTACAAACTTCTTACATAAAATTATTCTTCTTTCTGCACCTTGATAATCGAGATAATCATTAGAATGTTCTTACTACTTAATTCCTTATAAGTAGAAAGAAAATAAGGGAATACACTAGGATAAACCGATAGTCAAATGTTTTAAAAGCTGTCGTTATTCGACTGTCATTGCAAATCGCCTCTTTGCTTGGCCAGGAGTAGAACAAAAGAAAAAGGAGTAGAACTTCCTGTCTGAGAAAAGTATAAGTACTCACAACTGAAACCAAAAACAAGGAATATCTCGGAAACGGTTATCTCCACAACAAAACTGTAAAGGACATATATTGTGTGTTTTATCAGATCAACATTTTCTGTGTAGTAAGTTTTTGTCTCTCTCTTACCGTTTAGCAGTTAAGTAACATTTAGCAAAATTCATCCAGAATAAAGAGCTCTTCAGAGGCTATTCCCAAAAAATTCAAGATAAACATTTTATTTGGTATGTAAATATCTCTAATATATGGGATTTTAATCAAAATCGTTAGAGCCATTTTTTAGAAAATCAAAATTTTCGAAAATTTTTCATGTAAAGGGTAGTTGAAGGTGCGGGAATTTTCTTGAAATTCTTCGGGTCTCATCTCTGGAAGATACCGAACCTAAATAGCAAGTTTAATATTTAACGGTCTTTTCGTTTTTGAGCTATGCTGTCCACAGACACAGACAGACACATAAACATACACGGACCTTTTTCTGAAAATGCTTTTTATGGATTCAGGGAGTCCTAAAACATGTATTTCCGGTGAAATCTCGGTATCGAATTTTTGGGTAGAATACAATACTTCCTCTATACATTATGTGCATAGTACGTATACAGAAAGTAATATACTGCAAGTTCTCAAGTTTTCTTTTGCAAACTTCTACTGAGTAATTCTCTACTTTACTTTAGCACAAGTTGGCATAGATAAATAAGAAATAATACTGCAAGTTGGTTATATAAAACATGCAATTTCTTTTATTCCGCAGGGACGTCAAATTAAACTGCCACAAAGGTAATCTTTCGATGTTTTAATCAAGTTTTACCAACTGAATTCTCTTAAGCTTGAATCTATTCATTTTGCTCGTTCTAAATGAGCTAATGTTTTCCTCCCGTGATATTGTTTCCAGAAGTTTCTGTAGAAAGTTTTGCAGATGTTATAGGAAAACTATTATGCAAGAAAACAGGCGCAAACACGTTGACACCGGCCGAGTGGAAACTGCTCTCCAGATCGAATATTCAATTACCTCCAAATGGTCGAGGCTCCCACAAGAGAGAGAGAGAGAGAGCGAAAAAAGACTACGCCAACTAAAAGTTCAGCACGGGGATAGAATCAGGTATCGAAAAACGATATCAATTTACTAAATTTCTCTGTCGATAAATTGTAATTTTGTCGCTTTATCCCCACCACGGTTACATAATAGATCGACTCCCTCTTGCAGCTAATACCCCTACATCATACGCGGTGCAAATGGAGATAAAGAATGGCTCAATCCCATAAATAAGATTTAAACCTTCTTATATGCCAGTATTTTATCGCCGTGTTACGCACCTATGTAAATGCTCCACTAATTTCCCGTGGCGCCACCAGCGTTTTGTGTAAATTCCTTGCTGCTATCGAAAAAGCGGTAACTGCTATTTAAAAAATAATGTTAAGACTGCGCATGTGCGTGTTTAAATGCGCGTATTTAATCCTTACTTTTTTAATTTACTCAAATACAACTCTTAACAAAATTTTTAGGTAGAGCACAATATTTAGTGATTATAGGAGATGGCCAAACCAATACATTGGCGCGTAAAATTCCGACCAATCGGAACTCATTAACCCTGTATTTTATTCGTTTTTACTTTCTCTACACGTACTATGTACTTAGTGCGAAGAGAAGGTATTGTAATGCACCCAAAAATTCGAAACCGAGATTTCAACGCAAAAACATGTTTTAGGACCTCCTTAATCCAAAAAAGCATTTTTAGACAAATATCCGTGTGTGTGTGTCTGTGGGCTACACAGTATTTAAGTTTAGTATGTTCCAAGGATGCGACACTAAGGTTTTCAAAAAAATCCCCCCAACCCTAACTACACTTTACAGGACCTTTTTTTTGAAAATTTTGATTTTCTCAAAAATGACACTAACGATTTTATCTAAAATATCGTATATTAAAGCTATTTGCCTGACAAATAATATGTATATCTTGAATTTTCTGGGAATAGCCTCTGAAGACTACTTTATTCTGGAGGAATTTTGCATAACTGCTAAACAGTAGGAAATGGACAAAAACACACAATTTATGTTATATAAATGTTTTTCAAGGAGTTGATTGTTTTCGAGATTTTCCTTGTTTTTGGTTTCAGCTTTGAAAAACTTATACTTTTCTCATACAGGAATTTGTCACTTCGTGTCCATACAAACAAAGGAACTTCAGTCACATAGCAACCAGCTTTTGGCTTTCACTTTAACCTATGGTACTCCCTTATTTCGCTTCTACTTACAAGGAAGCAAGTAATAAGACTTCCTGCTAGTGTTTTCTCGATTAGCATGAAGAAAATAGAAGAATAAGCTTGTTAACAATAATTTGTTACACAGAAGTAGAGAAAGCCATGTGAATGGAACACATCAGATTTTATTTTTAATTGAAGTTTTACTCTGAAAGAACAAAATTAATCAATTTTCTTAATTTAAGGAGCTCTGGCGTTTTCCACTTATTTATAAAGTTTCTCTTTCAGTAATCAGTTAGAAAGGAAATCTGTTCGGTGTATGCAGAGAAACTTTACGAGATAACTGGTTTGCATTTTGCAATAAAAACTGTCCTGTTCTAGCACACCTTCCTGGGTAATTATAAATTAAAATAAGGTATTTACATTTCGGATAGGCGTGCTGCATATTATAAATAAAATACATTATATATCCATTAGTACTGCAGCCCTCATGAATTCCATTCCATTTACATACCTGGCACACGAAAACAAAGCTATGCTAATGGGAATGCAGAGATAATTAAGTTCATAAAATTAAAAATGCCCTGTGAAGCAGTTTCACCATAAACAGCGTTCAGGGCTGATAACTGCCCCTCGCGATCCGTTGCTATGGGGAATAACACACTCCTCTATGAATACATCTGTTTGTATTCACGCAACAAATGCACGAATTACAACGGTACAGAAACCTTTATTATCTATAGCGTATTCAATCACCACTACCACTAATAATAATAATAATAATAATAATAATAATAATAATAATAATAACAATAAGCCCACCTGGGTACTGTGAGGATAGCGTGACTGCTTCACATCCAAAAGGTCGCTAGTTCGAACCTCGTTTAGGATGAGCTAGGATAAGTTCTTTTTCGGTTCTTTTTTTCCTTATTCCGAAAAGACGAATGTGAAGTATTTTAACTCCATGGACCCCGAGTTCATTTGAGCATAGTTTCATCGTTCGATATGACCAAATAGGTTAAAGGACATTAAGCTAAACAAATAAACAAAACAAAAAAACTTATGTGTTCCATTCACCCGACTTTCGCTACATCTCTCCAAAAATATTATTATAACGCTTATGTTTTTATTTATTTTAGCAGAAATACTCTTATTGCTTGCTTCCACGGTAAGTTGAGTAATACTCAAGATTCCATGCTTGCTTCCTTGTAAATAGAAACGAAATAAGGGAGCACCATAGGTTAAAGTGATAGTCAAAAGCTGGTTGCTATGTGACTGAAGTGCCTTTGTTTTGTATAGACAGAAGTTAACAAATTCCTGTATGAGAAAAGTATAAGTTTTTAAAGGTGAAACCATAAACATGGAATATCTTAAAAACGATCAATTCTACGAAAAACATGTACATGTGTGTTTTAATATGCTCTACATTTTTTGTATGGTAAGTTTTTGTCCATCTCTTATGATTTAGCAGATATACAAAATTCCGTAAAATTTATCCAGGATCAGAAGTTGTTCCCAGAAAATTCAAGATTTACATTTTATTTGTCAGGTAAATATCTTAATGTACGATATTTTAATCAAAATCGTTAGAGCCATTTTTGAGAAAATAAAACTATTCGAAAAAATTCCATGTAAAGGGTGGTTGGGGGTGGGGGGATATTCTTGAAGATCTTCGTGTCGCATTCTTAGAAGATTTCAAACTTAAATAGCAATACACACACACACACACACACACACACACACACACACACACACACACAAAAACTAAAATTTTTCTAAAAATGCTTTTTTTTTTTTTTTTTTTTTCGATTCAGGGAGTCTGAAAACATGTATTTCCGGTGAAATCTCGGTATGGATTTTTTGCGTGCAATACAATTCCTTCTCTACACACTATGTACATAGTACGTGTAGAGAAAGTAAAAAAAAATTCCATGTGACTCATTTACATGACTTTCTCTTACAAGTTATTGTTAAAAAGCTTATTCTTATTTCTACTTCTGCTAATCGAGAAACAAATTAGCAGACATTGTCCTTGTTACTTGGATCCTTGCAAGTGGAAGAGAAAAAAGTGTTCCATTCACACGATGTCCTCTAGCTGTTCGGTAAACAAATATTTTATTCAAAACATTATTCTGCAAACATTAGCAGAATTAGTCTATGTACTAGCTTCCTTGTAAGTAGAAGGTAAATAAGGAAATGCACAGGCTAAAGCGACAGGCTCGTCCTTTAGAAGTTTCCTTTCGAAACAATTGAAATTACTATCTCTTTGTTTGCGAGGACTAAACAAAGGAGAAACGCGAAGAAAAGCATTAAGTGCATTAAAATTGAAACCAATAATCTCCGGAATATCTCGAGAAAAAAAAAGTGTATCACATAAATTGTGTGTTATAATGAGATCTAAACTTTTCTGTAGTAATTACTTTCTCTACACGTACTATGCACATAGTGTATACAGAAGGTATTGCAGTGTGCCCAAAAATTCGATTCCGAGATTTCACCGAAAATACATGTTTTCAGACCACCTGAATCCAAATAACGCATTATTAGAAAAATGTCCATGTGTGTGTGTGTGTCTGTCTGTCTCTCTGTCTGTGTGTCTGTGGGCAGCATAGCTCAGAAACGAAAAGACCGTTAAATACCAAACTTGGTATTTAAGTTAAGTATCTTCCAAGGATGTGACACGAAGATTTTCAAGAAAATCCCCCACCCCCTACTACCCTTCACGTGGAAAAATTTTCGAAAATTTTGATTTTCTAAAATATGGCTCTAACGATTTTGATACACATATCATATATTAAAATTTACCCGACAAATAATATGTACATCTTGAGTTTTCTGGGAATAGCCTCTGAAGACTACTTTATTCTGGATGAATTTTACAGAATTTTGTGTAACTGGTGAACCGTCAGAGACAGACAAAAACTTACCACACAAAAAATGTAGAGCATATTAAAACACACAATTTATATTATATACATTTTTTCGTGGAGTTGAGCCTTTTTTTTTTTTTTTTAGATATTCCTTGTTTTTTGTTTCAACCTTAAAAAAATTATACTTTTCTCATACAGGAAAATGTCAACTCCTGTCCATACAAACAAAGGAACTTCCGTCACGTAGCAACCATCTTTTGCTATCACTTTTCCCTTATTCCGCTTCTACTTACAGGGAAGCAAGTAATAAGATTATTTCTGCTAATTTTTTCTAACTTAGCATGAAGTAAATAGAAGCATAAACTTTTTAACAACTTGTTGCAGAGATATAGAGAAAGTCATGTGAATGGATTACATCAGATTTTTTTTTTTTTTTTTTTTTTTTTGTATATCTCTTACGGTTAGCCAGTTAAACAAAAGTAATCCAGAATAAAGATGTCTTCAGAGGCTCTTCCCAGAAAATTCAAGATATACAGTTTATTTGTCAGGTAAATATCTTTAATATACGTATTGTAATCAAAATCGGTAAAGTCCTTTTTGAGAAAATCAAAATTTTCGAATTTTTTTCCATATAAAGGGTTAGTTGGGGTGTGGGAATTTTCTTAAAGTTCTTCGTGTCGCATTCCTGGAAGTTATTGAACTTAAATATCAAACTAGGTATTCAATGGGGTTTTCGTTTATGAGCGCGCGCAAACACACACACACACACACACACACACACACACACACACACACATACAGACATTTTTCAATTTTTTTTTTTTATTCAGGGAGTCTTTAAATTTCGGTATCGATTTTTTTAATGCAACACAATACTCTCTCTATACATAGTAAATGTAGAGAAAGTAAAAATATATAAAGGAATTTTCTTCCATTTTTATGAAAACAAACATTTTGAGCTTCTTCCGGATAACTCGTGTAGTTTGATGACCTTTTACTGGTTTGTGTCTATGTACGCGAGATGTAGTAAGCGTTCCTCTTAAAGAGAGAGAAATGCGGTTAAGTTTCACTCCTCGCTCTATTATCAGGGAAATGTTGTGATGTAATTTTAATTAACACGGAGTGTAGGCGACCGAATAAGAAATACTGCGAATGCCATTGCCGCAAGAGTAAGTACCGCCAACCTGAAAAATTTAATTATTACTGCAGGCATTCAACGCAAAAACGGTCTACAAGCCAGATTATTTATTCAAAACACCTTTTTACTTTCTCTACACGTAATATGTACATATAAAGTGTATAGAGAAGACTTATTCTACATCTCTGTAACAAATTATTGTTAAACAGCTTATGCTTCTATTTAATTCATGCTAATACAGAAAAAAATTAGGAGAAATAGTCTTATTGCTTTCTTGTAAGAAGAAGTGAAATATGGGAGTATTATAGGTTAAAGTGACAGTCAAAAGCTGGTTGCTATGTGACTGAAGTTCCTTTGCTTGTTTGGACAGGGGTAGACAAATTCCTGTATGAGAAAAGTATACGTTTTTCAAAGCTGAAACCAAAAACAAGGAATATCTCAAAAATGATTAACTCCACGAAAAAATATATATTACATAAATTGTGTGTTTTAACGTGCTCTACATTTTCTGTGTGGTTAGTTTTTCTCCATCTCTTATCGCTTAGCAGTTATGCAAAATTCCGTAAAATTGGTCTAGGATAAAATAGTCTTCAGAGGTTATTCCCAGAAATTCAAGAGATATATTTTATTTGACAAAGTAAATATCTTAAATAAAAGAGATTTTAACCAAAATCGTTAGAGCTATTTTAGAGAAAATCAAAATTTTCGAAAAAAGTTCCATGTAAAGGGTATTTGGGAGTGAGGGGATTTTCTTGAAAATCTTCGTGTCGCATTACCAAATTTGGTTTTTAACGGTATTTTCTTTTCTGAGTTATGCTGCCCACTGACACACACACATACACAAACAGATAGACAGACAGATAAGACACACACACGCATATTTTTCTTAAAATGCTTTTTTTGGATTTAGGGAGTCTCAAACATATATTTTCGATAAAATCTCGGTATCGAATTTTTAGGTGCAATACAATAGCTTCTCTATACACTATATATATATATATATATGTATATTCATATATATATATATATATATATATTCATGGAGTGAGCATTTTCAAGATATTCCTTGTTATTGGTTTTAGTTTTAAAATACATAAACTTTCCTCATGTTGGAATTTGTCAACTCCTGAAACAATGGAAAGAGATGAAATGCAATCATATAGCAACCAGCTTTTAAAAGATTTGACTATCGATTAACCTCGTTTATTCCATTATTTCCCTTCTACCTACAAGAAAGCAAGTAAAAAGAGCATTTATGTAATGTTTAATCTCGATTAGCACATAAAGTAGATAGAAGCATAAGCTTTTTAACAATAACTTTTACAGAGATGTAGAGAAAGTCATGTGAATGGAACACAGCATATTTTTCCTTCGAGTGCTACGTATAATACGTGGAATAACTATTATGATTTCGCTCAAGATTTCACCAGAAATGTATTTTTATGAGACACCTTAAATTAAAAAGAAATAAAAATCATGGCCGGGATTTTAACCACAGACTAGCCGTTGGCGACCATGGTAACATGCCGACACGACATTAAATTCGTCAACAGACTGGCGTGTTTCCCAGTAAAACACAAGGTGATCTCAAATTACTTCGAGATCACAAATCTCAATGACGACTTACAAATATCGGACGATGAATGAAATTGGTGAAATGATACTCAAATGATCTCGGGGTCCATGGAGCTTAAAGTTACTCAACATTCGTCTTCTCAGGATAAGGGAAAACCCCGAAAAAAACCTTATCCGGATAACTCACCCTAAGCGAGATTTGAACTCACGACCTTTTGAATGTGAGGCAGGCACGCTGCCACCACACTACCCAGGCGGGCATAAGACGTACTTTGTATCGGGTTTCATAGGTCAACCAACTATTAGGTTAATTGGTGTTAATTAGGTGTTTGTTCACGCGGCTTCATTCTACGAGGGTTAGGGCAAAAGTCATGGCAACTATTTATTTTCTTAAAGATATCAGTCCGGTTGGAAAATGTGACATATACAGACGAAAGGACAAGGTGTTAACTACATTTGTAGACAGTGAATAGCACTGAATATCGTAACACACTAATTTAATACGGTAGTATACAGGACAATATGGCCTTCACGGTGTAAAAGAATGACAACACAGTACACATAAAGTTGACTTGACAAATCTGGGCCTAAAGATCCTCAAAGATCCCTGCTACTGTCACCACACGCTGAATACCACATGCCGCAGCATTTACCGCACCATATTTGAATCGGGTCATCTGTTCGCGCACAGCATTAGCAACGTCCTCTAGTGTTGCAAACCGCCTATTGCGTAGTGGTTCCTTAATCTTTCGAACGACATCAAAGTCACAGGGCGAAATGTCTGGAGAGTACGGTGGGTCCTCCAATTCTTCCCATCCCCAACGTCACAGTAGCTGCCCTATACTCTCTGCTTTATGTCGTTTTGCATTGTCGTGCAGGATTATTGCACTGTCCACAAGATCCGGTCGTTTCTCCTGAACGCCACGTCGTACCTGTCGCACCAGGAAGTCCCTGTAGTACTGTGAGGTCACTGTTCTGCCATGTGGAACAAAGTGGCAAACCCTGACGTCATACCACGACGGTCACCATCAATTTGACTGGGAAAAGGATGCTGATGGAAACACTGCCCCCTTGGAGATCCAGCGTGTCGCCACTCCGCGGACTGACATTTCAGTTCTGGTTCGTATGCCCTGGCCCATCTCTCACGACACTCACCAACAGCCCTTGCTGCCCTACTACCAGCTGTCACAGAGCCATCTGTTGTTCTGCTTACCCACTATGCCTGCAGAACTCCCACACGACACATACACGTTTGCGATCCACTCACATATCTACAAGTATAAAACTAGTTGCCATGACTTTTGTTCAAACCCTCGTATATCATTATTTTACCAGGTTCCAACTTTTTAAGCAACGCTAAAAACCGCTAATAAATTTAGTTACAGCAAAATGATTTATTCAAGTTGTAAGCACCATATATTTCTTTTATCAGAGCCCCTAATATGTCAAATTCTACTCACAAGACGAATTATATTAAACTATTTTCTTACCCTGGTTCTCCTATCGCAACGTTTCTGTAGAACGCCATCGATTGATCAACTGCACAATCATAACAGGGTGCAGTTATTTTGTTCACTTCATGTTACTCTTCCAACAACCAGGCTTACCTGCAAATATAAAGAAAGGATATTAGTGGCGGCGGCGGTGGTGGTGGTGGTGGTGGTGTTGTTGGTGGTAGTGGTGTTGGTGGTGGTAGTGGTGTTGGTGTGTTGGTATTTGTGGTGGTGTTAGTGGTGTTGGTGGTGGTTGTTGGTGGTGTTGTTGGTGGAGTATCTTCCAGGGATGAGCCACGAAGATTTTGAGAAAAATCCTCCCACCCCAAACTACCCTTTATATGGAACTTTTTTCGAAAATTTTGATTTTCTTAAAAATGGCTCTAACGACCTTCATTCAGGTATCGTATATTAAAGATATTTACCTGACAAATCAAATGTATATCTTGAATTTTCTGGGAATAGCTTCTAAAGACTTGTTTATTCTAGATGAATTTTGCTTAATTTGGCATAACTAGTAAACCGTAAGAGATAGATAAAAACTTACTATACAAAAAATGCATATTTTGTTAAAATGCACAACTTACGTCATATACATTTTTTTCGTGAAGCTTACCGTTTTCGAGGTATTCAGTTCAGTTGTGAAGTACTTATTTCTCAGACGGGAGTGTCCGTTTTTCTTTTGTTCTACTCTTGGCCAAGAAAAGAAGCGATTTGTAATGACAATCACATAACGACAGCTTTTAAAACATTTGAAAATCTGTTTAGCCTAGTGTATTCCCTTATTTTCTTCCTACTTATAAGGAACTAAGTAATAAGAACATTGTACTAATGAGTATCTCGATTAGCAAGGCGCACAAAGAAGAATAATGTTATGTAAGAAGTTTGTAGAACAGCTAGAGAAAGTCAGTGTAACGAATCAGATTTTTATTCATCTGTTGTTGAAATGCTTGTGTTTGACAGACCCTGTTCAAATTGAATTTCTTTAATATTTAGATATAGACAGATGGATATGGATATTGCTTAAACTACACTTTTCTAAAACGAGAAGTGACGTTTCTCTTTATCCCTCTTGTTTAACTGCACACGAGCCGTAATTCACGTGTATCACATAGGACAAGATTTGACTCTCACTTCAGCCCAGTGTATTCTCTTCTACTTACAAGAAAACAATTTCTGCCAATGTTTATCTCCATTAGCAACACCAAACGACTATTTAAAGAAACATCTGATGTGTTACACTCAAATGACTTTCTCCACATCTCTGTAGCAAGGCTATTCTTATATCTACTTCAAGCTAATCCAGATCAACATTAGCAGAAATGCTTTATTCAAAGCTGAAGGGAAACAAATACATTAGCCTAAAACAATAGTCATATCTTATACAAGTTTTTACCATATGGTATAAATTCGTTTCTTTGCATTGCCACGAGTTGACAAACTCTCCTATGTGAAAAGTCTAAAGTATTTTCAAACAGGAACCTATAACGACTAATAACCAAAAAATGGTCAAATCTACGTAAAATATGCATATGACATAAAGTATGTGTTTTAACAAGATCTACATTTTTGGTATGGTAACTTTTTCTCCATCTCTTAGGGTTTAGCAGCTATGCAAAATTCCCTGAAATTCATTCAGAATACAGTGGTTTTCAGAGGCTATTCCCAGAAAATTCAAGATATACATTTTATTTGTCAGTTAAATATCTGCAAATATATGATATTTTAATCAAACTCGTTACAGCCATTTTTGAGAAAATCAAAATTTTCGAAAAAAAATTCCATGTAAAGGGTAGGTTGGCGTGGGGGGATTTTTCTCAAAATCTTCCTGTCGCATCCCTGGAAGATACTTAACTTATATACCAAGTTTGGTTTTTACAAACTTTTCGTGTTTGATTTATCATGGTCATAGACACACGGACACACACATGGACGTTTTTCTAAAAATGCTTTTACTTTCTCTACACGTACTATGTACATAGTGTATAGAAAAGGTATTGTAATGCACCCAAAAATTCCATACCCAGATTTCACCGGAAATATATGTTTTGAAACCTACTAAAACAAATAACATTTTTGGAAAAAGGTCCGTGTGTGTATGTGTGTATGCGCCTCTGTGGACAGCATAGCTCAAAAACGAAAAGACCGTTAATTACCAAACTTGGCATTTAAGTTAGATATTTTCCAAGGATGCGACATGATGATTTCCAAGAAAACCTCCCACCCCTAACCGCCCTTTATATGAAACTTTTTTCAAAAATTTTGATTTTCTCAAAAATGGCTCTAACGATTTTAATTAATATATCGTATATTACATATATCTACCTACAAATAAAATGTATATCTCGAATTTTCTGGGTATAGCCTCTGAAGCCTACTTTATTCTGGATGAATTTTACGGAATTTTCCATAACTGCTAAACCGTAATAGATGGACAAAAACTTACTACACAAAAAATGTAGAGCACGTTGAAACACATAATTTATGTTATATACATTTTTTGTTGAGTTGGTCCTTTTTTTTTTTAGATATTCCTTGTTTTTAATTTCAGCTTTGAACAACTTATAGTTTTCTGATCAGGAATTTGTCAACTTCTGTCCATACAAACAAGTGAACATCAGTCACATAGCAACCAGCTTTTGACTGTCACTTTAACCTATGGTACTCCCTTATTTCGCTTCTACTTACAAGGAAGAAGTAATAAGACTATTTCTGCTAATTTTTTTTCTCCATTAGAATGAAGTAAATAGAAGCATAAGATTTTTAACAGTAACTTGTAGCAGAGATGTAGAGGAAGTTATATGAATGGAACACATCAGAATTTTTTGATACAGAGCACCCCAAAACGTCTATTTCTTTGGGTGGAATTCAATACCTTCTCTATAAACTATGTACATAGTACATGTAGAGAAAGCAAAAATCTTTTCAAAGGAAAGTTATTTGAATAACAGCTGAAAAAATCTGATGTGTTCTATTCCCATGACTTTCTCTATATCTCTGTAACAAATTATTGTTAACAAGCTTATATTTTATTTATTTCATGCAAATCGAGAAAAATTAGCAGCAATAGTCTTATTTCTTGCTTTATTGTAAGTAGAAGCGAAATAAGGGAGTACCATAGGTTAAAGTGAAAGCCAAAAGCTGGTTGCTATGTGACTGATGTTCCTTTGTTTGTATGGACAGGAGTTGACAAATTCCTGTATGAGAAAAGTATGTTTTTCAAAGCTGAAACCAAGAAAAAGAATATGTCAAAAAGGATCAACTCCACGAAAAAAATGTATATAACATTAATTGTGTGTTTTAACGTGTTCTACATTTTTTGTGCGTTAAGTTTTTGTCCATCTCTCAGGGTTTAGTAGCTATGCAAAATTCATCCAGAATAAAGTAGTCTTCAGAGGCTATTCCCAGAAAATTCAAAATATGCATTTTATTTGTCAGGTAAATATCTTTAATATATGTTATTTTAATCAAAATTTTCGAAAAAAGTTCCATGGAAAGGGTAGTTTAGGGTGGGTTTTTTTTTCACAAAATCTTTGTGTCACATGCCTGGAAGATACTAAACTTAAATACCAAGTTTAGTATTTTACCGAATTTTCATTTTTGAGTTATCGTGTTCACAGACACACGGACACACACACACAGGGACCTTTTTCTGAAAATACTTTTTTTGGATACAGGGGACCCTAAAACATATATCTCTGGTGAAATCTCGGTATCGAATTTTTGGTGGAGTGCAATACCTTCTCTATACACTATGTACAATATGTACGTGGTACGTATAGAGAAAGTAAAAAGTCATGTGAACGAAACAGATCAGATTTGTTATCGAAATTGAAGCTTCCTGAATAAAAATTATAAATGTCAGAAATGTACTCAATTGTACGTCATAGAGTAATTCTGCTGAGGTTTAATGGGTACATGTGGCCGGCCGATAAGAGCTCACGTTTTCCATGACGCTGCACAAAGGAGAAGCCATTAGCTCATCGGCCTGGGATGCACTGCAAGAAGCGAGTACGCTGCTAACTCCATTACGTGACATTCGCTTTCATCAGGTCGAATGGCTCTCACAGCCTCACGTCCCATGTTCGTGCCCCGCTAATGGACGCTCTGCAGTCATATGTGTGTTCCTCTCACATCACTTTTACACCTGTTCTGCAAATAAACTTCTTACTGAAGTTCATTTATATTTATACCTCCTGCTAACCCAGTTACTTCTTTGTACGAGGGTCAGTCAATAACTAATGCCTTCTATACACGCACTATGTACACAATGTATAGAGAAGTTATTGCATTGCACCCAAAAATTCAATACCGAGATTTCACCGGAAATACATGTTTTGAGAAAAATGCTCGTTTCTGTGTGTGTGTGCAGCATAGCTCAAAAGCGAAAAGACCGTTAAATACTAAACTTAGTATTTTAGTTCAATATCTTCCAAGGATGCGACACGAAGATTTTCAAGAAACTCCCCCACCCCTAACTAACAGGGAACATTTTTCGAAAACTTTGATTTTCTAAAAAATGACTAACGATTTTGATTAAAATAGTGTATATTAAAGATACATACCTGACAAATAAAATGCATATCTTGAATTCTCTGGGAATAGCCTCTGAAGATTACTTTATTCTGGATGATTTTTATTGAATTTTGCATAACTGCTAAACCGTTAGAGATAGACAAAAATTTATTACACAAAAAATGTAGATCACGATAAAACACTCAATATACTGCATATACATTATTTTCGTGGAGTTGATCGTTTTAGAGCTATTTTTTGTTATTGGTTTCCGTTTAAAAAACTTATACTTTTCTCATACAGGACTTTGTCAACTCCTGTCCATACAAACAAAGGAACTTCAGTCACATATCAACCAGCTTTAAATAATAATTTAGCCTCTGCTGCACCCTAACTTCCCTTCTACTTGCATGGAAGCAGGTAATAAGATTATTTCTGCTATTTTTTTACTCGATTAGCATGAAGTATAAAGAAGCATAAGTTTTTTAATAATAATTTGTTGCAGAGATGGAGAAAAAGCCATGTGAATGGAAAACATCAGCTTTATTACTTTCTCTACACGTACTATGTACTTAGTGTATAGAGAAAGTATTATAATGCACCCAAAAATTCAATACCGAGATTTCAATAGAAATACTTCTTTTACGTTCCCCTGTATCCAAAAGTAGCATAGCTAAAAAACGAAAATACCGTTAAATACCAAATAGGTGTCTTCCGAAGGATGCGACACGAAGATTTTCAAGAAAATCCCCCCAACCCCAAATACCCTTTACATGGAACTTTTTTCGTCATTTTTTATTTTCTTAAAAATGGCTATAAAGATTTTGATTAAAATATCGTATGAGAAAGATATTTACCTGACAAATAAGATATATATATCTTTAATTTTCTAGGAATAGCCTCTAAAGGTCTCTTTATTCTGGATGATTGTTATTGAATTTTGCATAACTGGCAAACCGAAAGAGATAGATAAGACTTACTATACGAAACAAGTAGATCACGATAAAATACACAATTTACTTATATACATTTTTTTCGTGGAGTTGATCGCTTTTTATTTGTTCCTTGTTATTGGTTTCAGCTTTAAAAAACTTATACTTTTCCCATTCAGGAATTTCTCAACTGCTGTCCATACAAAGTCATTTCAGTCACATAGCAACCAGCTTTTGACTATCACTTTAACCTATAGTACTACCTTATGTCGCTTCTACTTACAAGGAAACAAGTAATAAGACTCTTTCTGCTATTTTTTCTCAATTAGCATGAAGTAAAAAGAATCATAAGTTTTTTAATAATTGTTGCAGAGATGTAGAAAAAGTCATGTGAATGGAAAACATCAGATTTTGTTCTCTTTTAATTTGCAAGAAAATTAAACTTTGATTACACAGCATTAAGCTACAACATTGGGGATTAAATTGTCACTTTTCAAAGTATTCCCCATCCTTTTCCACAGTTTCATCCACCTTTTAACAAGGGCTTGTATTCCTGTGTGATAAAATGCACAGTCTTGCTTCCGAAGTTATTGACGAACTGTTTTTTTTCACGGCCTCTGCATCTGGAAAGTGAACCCTGCAATGAGCTTATCCTTCAAATTGAACACTGCAAATGCTCCGAGGATATTGCTTTTCGTGTGTCCTTATTCTGCTCGGTTAACATTTGGGGTAACACACTTTTGAGTCCCGAGTTCTTGAATAATTGTTGTTTCACTGCCTTTACGAAGAGAAGTAATGCAACAGAATTCATCCGTTGCTATCCGCTGGTCAATCTGAATGATTTCATCCACACGCTCAATGTTGCGTAGAGTCACTGCAGTCACCGGTCTACCGCTCCGCTGTTCATTACCCAACATGTTGGCCCTTAAAATGATGAGCCCATCTTCTGACATCCACTGTTGCATCACCATACACCTTTGCGAGTCTTTCATGAATACGAAAGGGTGTTTCACCTTCCACATACAAGAATTCAATGACATAATGCTCTCTAATAGGAACATCAATTCAGCCACCTTGCAGCAGGAAGCAGTGCTGCCACTGGTAGGCGTATGAAGAAGGTTTGAGGAATTCCGAAAAACTTAAGCTGTTCACATAACATACACAGTTCAGGAGAAAAAAAATCTGATATGCTCCATTCACATGATTTTCTCTACGTCTCTGCAATAAATTATTGTTAAAAAGCTTATGCTTCTATTTACTTCATGCTAATCGAGAAAAAATTAACAGCATTAGTCTTATTACTTGCTTCGTTGTTAAGTAGAAGCGAAATAAAGGAGTAGCATAGGTTAAAGTGATAGTCAAAAGTTCGTTGCTATGTGACTGAAGTTCCTTTGTTTCTATTGACAGGAGTTGACAAATTCCTGTATGAGAAAAGTATAAGTTTTTTAAAGCTGAAAAAAAAAGGAATATCTCAAAAAGGATGAACTCCACGAAAAAAAATAACATAAATTGTGTGTTTTAATATGCTCTACATTTTTTGTGTGGTAGTTTTTGTCTGTCTCTTAGGGTTTAGCAGTTATACAGAATTTCGTAAAATTCATCCAGAATAAAGTAGTCTTCAGAGGCTATTCCCAGAAAATTCAAGATATACATTTTATTTGTCGGTAAATATTTTAACATACTTTTAAATAAAAATCGTTAGAGCCATTTTTAAGAAAATCAAAATTTTCGAAAAAAGTTCAATGTATAGGGTAGTTGGAGGTGAGGGATTTTCTTGAAATCTCCATGTCGCATCGTTGAAAGATACCAAACCTAAATACCAAGTTCGGTTTTAACAGACTTTTCATTTTCGAGCTACACATACACGGACATTTTTCAATTTTTTTTACTCAGGGGGTCTCAAAATATGTATTTCCAGTGAAATCTCGGTATCTAATTTTTGGATGCATTACAATACCTTCTCTATACACTATGTACATATTACGTGTAGAGAAAGTAAAAATAGGTGACATTACTTATTGACTGACCCGTTATGGGTGGTTTAGGGGGTTCCGGGTTCGAATCCCGCATGATGGCTCAGGATACATCAGTATTGTGTTGTTGAGACACAAGAGGTTTCCTTTGAGTCCATAATTACTATTGAACTCGTTTATTTTCTTTGATATTTTCTGCCGTCGAACACACACGCATTCCTCCTTAGTTTCCACCCCTTTTCTTTACGCGACCGCGCCTATCATTCCTTCTTACTAGTGACCGTATTAGGGTGTATAATAAACACTGCAGCCTTGCGTAGCACGTGTGTTTCTATTGCGGAATCAAATAACACGTCTTAACTCGTCGAGTCTTCCATAGCAAGTGAAGTCGCGTCTCTCGACTAACAAGAAAGTCCGTAGCATTTACTTTTCTCATGTCCACCTCTTCGGTTCATTGCCCCGCCCTTAATGGTACCTTTCTACCTGAACCGCTTGCCAACCTGTGCAGTTGCAAGTGTTTCACATCTCTTCCCTAGTCATTTCCAATCTGTATTTGTCCCTTAACGTAATTTATATCGCCTTTATTAAGACTTTTTAATTCCGTTTCACGATATGCACTGTCTCAAAGTAGAGGGGAAATAAGGTAATACACTACTCAAAACTTTGGTTTTCATTAAAAGTCGCTTGTTAGTATGACCAGAAGTAAAACAAAAGAAACACAGACGACTTCCTGTTTCAGTAAAATATAAGTACGTAATTAAAACTGAAAACAATAACCATGAATATCTGCAAAATTGTTAACTCTACAAAAATATGTACATGACAAAAATGTATGTTTTAACGAGATCTCCATTTTTGGGGAAGTAGGTTTTTCCTACCTTTTGCGGTATACTAGTTATGTTTTTATATATGATGGGAGGAGAAAAATGAAACGGAGTGTTATTTATGGACGCTCTTTAAGTGATGTGGTTCTCAGCGTCCCAATCTATGTTGGGCGTGAAAGATCACTTAATTTTGCTCAGAGTGCTCTTTATCAGTATTGAGGTTCTTTTACGTGCCGTAAATCTACGTCACGAGACCAACGGTTTTACTTCCCTCCAGAAAGGAGCCATGCTATGGATTTTTACTCTCGAAAAAAAATCTATCGTCCTCCGCCAGATTTGAACCCGCGACCTTGGTTATAAAGTCTAGCTTCTTAATGTAATTTATATCTCCTTTATTAACACACTAGTCTAAAGCGATGGTCCAATCATCTAAAAGCTGTCGCTATGCGAATTTCATTAGAATTTGTTTCTTAGCATGACCAGGAGTAAAACAAAATAAACACAGACGACTTCCTGTTTCGGAAAAAATATAAGTAATTTAAAACTGAAAGCAGTAACCAGAAATATCTCCGAAACAGTAAACTCCACAAAAATATGTATATGACAAACTATATGTTTGAAGGACATCATCTTCATTTTTGAGTGGTAAGTTTGCGAGATTTCTTACGCTTTACTAATTATACGTGTGTGTGTGTTTGTGATGGGTGGCGGAAAAGTACAAGTAAGATATTTAGAAGATATTGTTTTATTATTTCCGTGTGCATAAAAGCGCAATAAGAGAATACACTAGGCTAAATAGATAGTGCTATCTTTCTAAGAGCAGATTGCAACTCGATTTCTTTGCATGGCTAGGAGTTAACAAATTAACGGCTTTCCATCTGAGAAAGGTAACTGATTGGGAAATTAAGTGTGTGTGTGCGCGCACGCGCGCGTATACATACAGGGTGTTAATGAACTACACCGAAATAATTTGCGAGATTGTGCACGTGACTGATATAAGTAATTTGAGATCGGCGATGTATGGTCCCCGGATAAACATAACGTTAAACGTGTGGGTATCGGATGCTGATAAATCGGTGTTAAAGCAAAGAAGGTTGAAAATATGGCTGAGAATGTCTTTTAAACTGCTGCCCGAGTATATAAATATCAATTTTTAGCAGCTCGTTACTAGCATTCTCAAGATTTGATGTCGCAAAAATCTGTAAAATACTTGACAGTGCGACACTGAGCATTCATTAACTACGTGCTTGAGTTATGCAACTAACTCTGGAGTATTTGTTCAACTGCTGTTTAGTGGCTTAATACGTAACGTGGGAAGCTGCTATCTCAAAGGTCATAAGTTCGATTCCTGTCATAGAATAAATGATTTTATTGTTATGTCAATAAACAGGCCATAAGTCTCTTTTCTCAAATTACTTATTTAAGTAATCTACATATTCTGTGAAAATATTTCGGTATAGTTCATTAACACCCTGTATGTGTGTGTGATTTTTCAATCAATTACCTTTCTCAAATGAAAAATCGCTACTTTCTTAACTCATAGCCATGCAAAGAAAACCTAGTTTCAAAGCCATCACATAGCGACCTGCTCTTAGAGAGCTTGGAATGTCTATTTAGCCTTGTGTATTCTCCTATTCCCCTTTTATGCATAAGGAAATAAGTAATAAAACAATATGTGTTAAGTTTTTAGCGATTAGCATGAAGTAGATAGAAAAATAACCTTTATAGAAAACATTTGTTACAGCATAGTTAGGAAAGTCATGTGAATGTAACACACTAGAGTGTTATATTATGGCATAAATGTAATTTTCCTTTAAAATAATTCCTTTTCAGGAATCATGACACCTCAAACCGTGAATCTCCAGTTAAATCTCCTCCACTTTATATATTGCAGAAGGTAAAGGCAACTTTACGTTTCTTGTGATGTTTTCTCCTCAGATTAACACTGTGCAATACACCTCAAATTTATAGAGGTAATGTTTCTAGTATTTATTCTGTTCCAGCAGATGCCTGTATCTTCCCAATGATAATATTTCACCATCTTTCATTTCCTCTGGACCTTCTTTTTCACCAGTTGCGAGAAACTTCACTTAATTTAAGAAAGTGAGCTGCATTACTAAAGGCAATAAATCATCGTGCTTCGTGACACACAAACTGACTTTAAATATTTATGTGCTTCGTATATTCCCATAGTGAAACTCAAGAATATAGCTCTTATCTGAATTTACGTGAATTAACTATAATTGTGGAGAACCCTGGAACTTCCACGCCATCTATCCAAATTGACTTTATGTTATGGCCATGTATGACTGAAAGTAGGAAATCCCAAACTAATAATTCTAGATTTTTTGAAATGTATCCACAAATGTAATATAATGACAAGTCACAGGGCAAATTTCATTAATTTTGTTCTAAAATTTTGAAAAGTATGGTCTAATTTGTTTATATTTTTGTCACGTCACTGCAAATTGTTGTTAAAAAGTTAATGCTTCCATTTATTTCAAGCTTAATGAGAAAAAAAATAGCAGAAATAGTTTCATTACTTGCTTCCTTATAAGTAAAAGAGAAATAAAAGAGTATCATAGGTTAAAGTGACAGACAAAAGCTGGTTGCTATGTGACTGAAGTTCCTTTGTCTGATTGGAACAGGAGTTGAAAAATCCCTGTATGAGAAAAGTAAGTTTTTAAAGGTGAAACCAAAAACAACAAATACCTCAAAATCGATCAAATCCACTAAAACAATATATATCTTGCTCAGAGACCTCCCTTTCAGGTTTGAGGTTGTTTTACGTGCCGTAAATCTACGACACGGGACCCACGGCTTTACTTCCATTCCGGAGGAAGCCATGATAAGGATTTTTACGCCCGAAAAAAATCCATCGTGCTCCGTCGGGTTTGAACCCGCGACCTTGGGAATCAGAGACTAGCTTGTTACCCCTAGACGTGAAGAACGACAAATGAATAAACGTAGAGAGAAACATGTAAATGGCGTGTTATTTATGGACGCTATTTAACTGCAGTGGTTCTCAGCGTCCCATTCTATACTGGGGTAAATCTACGACACGGGACCCACGGCTTTGCTTTACTTCCCTTCCAAAGGAAGCCATGCTAAAGATTTTTACACCCCAAAAAATTCATCGTCCTCCGCCGGGTTTGAACCCGCAATGTGAAGTTAGCATGGGAAGCATTATATCACGGAGAGAGAGAATACCAGAGGAAATGCTCAGATATTAGCTTCATTATTTGAGTCGTGCTTTTACCAAACAAGAGGAAAAGCTAACCTGAGGGCGTTTCCTTGTTAAGCTCGTCCCCCTGCAGACAGACACACGCAGTAAAGCATATTTACCTCTCTGTTAGCTCTGGAGCTTCATTTAGGTCCGTAATAGGCCATTAAAGTCTCTGTAGGGACAGACATCTTCCTCGTGCGACATAATGCCCTAATTAAAGATCTTCGGCGTGTATGAATAACTTTAATCTCGGCACCAGATCTTTAAACGCAGCAGTTAGCGTAATGCCTAGGTGGATAGATATTTAATTACACTCCGTTTTCCGTCCTTATCTTGATTGGCGTTTAAATGTGGCATAGCGCGCCACTATACAAAATTACATTTAGCTTACTGCCAACATCCCTCAACGAAATAACGCTAGTTTCAGAGAGGCGCAGTAGCACCATCTTGCTGGAACTATGGCGAGTGTTATACTCACAATAATGACAGTTGCAGTTGAGGACTGCAGATGGCAGTGTAAAAGGCTCTCTCGTTCCTTTAATGGGCCAAAGCCCATATACCGCGCCACCTGCCTGCTGTAGTTGGCAACTTTAGCAATAACGGTCCGACTCGACCAAATGCCTTTCTTTTATCTTCCCAAATGGGCTTTGGTTGACACCGGCTCGGTCCTTTGTAACGTATCAATGAGGCGAGGTCTACCGTTGGAATTCTCATATAGACTTGTCAAACACTCCGGAATCAAATAGGGCATTTTATGCGTTAGTTTAGCCTGATCCTTTCAACCAATTCTCGTATAACATTACACCTCTTTTAAAAAGCTATTCTTACAAAATACATTTTATTTTCTCTACTATTCGTAGTACGTACCAAAGTGTTGCATTCCACCCAAAATTTTGATATAGAAAAGCTCTTTTGAGAGCCCGTAAATAAAACAATTCCAAAAAAGTGTGCGTGTTTGCAATCAGATCATTTATTCAGCTTTTAAATAAAGCAATTCTAAAAACAGCTTAGTATACTTATTTTCATCCATTAATCGCCTATGGAATAATATTCTGGGAAAAATTGTTCAATACAAAAAAGAAGTATTTGTTATGCAAAAAAGTCTGATTTGTTCCATTCACATAATTTCCCTACATATTTGCAACACATTATTGCTAGAGAGCTTGTTTCTATTTCCTTCATGCAACCGAGAAAAAATTATCAGAAATAGTCTTATTACTTGCTTCCTTGTAAGTAGAAGCGCAATAAGGAAGTATCATAGGTTAAACTGATAGTCAAAGGCTGGTTGCTATGTGACTGAAGTTCCTTTGTTTGTATGGACAGGAGTTGACAAATTCCTGTATGAGAAAAGTACAAGTTTTTTACTTTGTCTATACGCACTATGTACATAGGGTATAGAGAAGGTATTGCACTCCATCCAAAAATTCGATACCGAGAATTCACCGGAAATATATGTTTTAGGGTCCCTTTTATCTAAAAAAAGCATTTTCGGAAAAAGGTGTGTGTGTGTGTGTGTGTGTGTGTGTGTGTGTGTGTGTGTGAGAGAGAGAGAGAGAACACGATAACTCAAAAACAAAAAGTCGGTAAAATACCAAACTTGGTATTTAAGTTTGCTATCTTCCAAGGATGCGACACGAAGCTTCTCAAGAAAGTCCCACTACTCCCAAATCCCTTATATGGAAAAAATTTCGAAAATTTTGATTTTACTAAAAATGGCTCTTACGATTTGGATTAAAATCTCTTATATTTACTTGCTAAATAAATTGTATATCTTGAATTTTCTGGAAATAGTCTGAAAATGCTTCTTTATTCTGGATGATTCTTACTGAATTATTCATAGCTGGTAAACCGCAAGACGTGGACAAAAACTTACCACACAAAAAATGTAGAGTTGATTGCTTTTGAGGTATTCCTTGTGTTTGGTTTCAGCTTTAAAAAATCTTGTGTACCATTCACTGACTTTCTCTACATCTCAGCAACAAATTATTCTTAAAAAGCTAATACTTCTATTTACTTCATGCTAATCAGTAAAAAATTAGCAGAAATAGCCATATTACCTGCTTCCTTGTAAGTAGAAGTGAAATAATGGAGTACCATAGGTTAAAGTGATAATCAAATGCTGGTTGCTATGTCACTGAAGTTCCTTTGTTTGTATGGGCAGCAGTTGACAAATTCCTGTATGAGAAAAGTATAAGTTTTTCATAGCAGTAACCAAAAATAAGGAATGTCTCAAAAACGACCAACTCCACGAAAAAAAGTATATAACATAAATTGTGTGTTTTAACGTGCTCTACATTTTTTGTGTAGTATGTTTTTGTCCATCTCTTACGGTTTAGCAGTTATTCAAAATTCAGTAAAATTCATCCAGAATAAACTACTCTTCAGAGGCTATTCTCAGAAAATTCAAGATATACATTTTATTTGTCAGGTAAATACCTTTATTATACGAAATTTTAATCAAAATCGTTAGAGCCAATTTTGAGAAAATCAACATTTTCGAAAAAAAGTTCCATGTAAAGGGTAGTTAGGGGTGGGGGGATTTTCTTGAAAATCTTGGTGTCGCGTCCTTGGAAGATACCAAATTTAACTACCAAGTTGGGTATTTAACGATCTTTTCGTTTTTGAGTTATGCTGTCCAGAGACACACACACGTACACACGTATATTTTTCTAAAAATGCTTTTTTTGGGTTCAGGGGGTCTGAAAACGTATATTTCCGGTGAAATCTCTGAATCGAATTTTTAGGTCCATTACTATATCTTCTCTATACACTATGTACAATGTACGTGTAGAGAAAGTAAAAATTAAATGTTTTTTTTTTAGAGGCCCGGAATTTATCCACCGAACCTCTTATAACAATAACAATCAATAAATGTAATTACTTGATCTGCACGCTAGAGTAGGACTTTGTGTCTTATGTGAAAACAGGATGCACAGATTTAGTTTGAGAAGAAACACGTGCCCTGATAATAATGCCGTCTTATTGATGTCCCCAGCTGAGGGAACAAACAACTAACGAATATGAAGAGGGGACGAGTGTCCTCTCTTGTGAAACCCAATCGCGGTGTTTGTTTATCCCCGAGTTGGGGTGGTGAATCGTCAATAACACGGTGATATCCATTGTGCTGACACCCTCATATAAATATTATTATGGCGAAAACACTCTCAGTCCCTCAACAATGCTGTCGTAAAAACATGATGCGAACAAAAGAAGATCAACCCGTGTCTGCAGCAACATACTTAAAACATCCGAAGGCTTTAATTCACATCACCTTCTCTATCCGCTATAACTCCACATAACCCTTTATTATTATTATTATTATTATTATTATTATTATTATTATTATTATTATCATTATTACTGTTATTACTATTATTAGTATTACTTGTATTATTATTATTATTACTTTTATTATAAAGAGATTCAACTATCCATGTTCCGTCACCTACATTATTTTATGAGAAATCATCTATAACTAAACAGGATCCACTTGTTTGCGCCCCCTGAAAACAAAACACAACTGTGTTACTTTCATTACACGTATTATGTACATAGTGTATTAAGAAGTATTGCATTCCACCCAAAAATTCGATACCGAGATTTCACCGGAAGTACCGTTAGGGTCCCCTGTGTCCAAAAAATGTATTTACAGAAAAAGCTCCCTGTATGTGTGTGTGTCAGTGTGTGTGCAGCATAGCTGAAAAATGAAAAGACCGTTAAAAACCAAACTTGGTATTTAGGTTTGGTATCTTCCAAGGATGGTACACGAATATGTTCAAGATAATTCTCCCACCCCAACTACCGTTTACATGGAGAAAAAATCTTGATTTGTTCCATTCACATGACTTTCTCTACATCTCTGCAACAAATTGTTGTTAAAAAGCTAATGCGTTTATTTACTTAATGCTAATCGAGAAAAAAAAATAGCAGAAATAGTCTTATTACCTCCTTCCTTGTAAGTAGAAGGGAAATAAGGGAGTACCATAGGTTAAAGTGATAGTCAAAAGCTGGTTGCTATATGACTGAAGTTCCTTTGTTTGTATGGACCGGAGATGTCAAAAGTCCTATGTGAGAAAAGTATAAGTTTTTCAAAGCTTAAACCAAAAAAAAAAAAAAAAAAAAATAGAAATATATCAAAAACCATCAACTCCACGAAAAAAAATGTATAAAACATAAATTGTGGGTTTCAACGTGCTCTACAGTTTTTGAGTGTTAAGTTTTTCTCTATCTCTTACGGTTTAGCAGTTTTGCAAAAGTCCGTAAAATTGATCAAGAATAAAGTAGTCTTCAGAGGCTATTCCCGGAAACTTCAAGATATACATTTTATTTGTGAGGTAAATATCTTTAATATACGATATTTTAATCAAAATCGTCAGAGCCAGTTTTGAGAAAATCAAAAGTTCCATGTAAAGGGTAGTCGAGGGTGGGGGGATTTTCTTCGAAATCTTCGTGTCGTATCCTTGAAAGATACTGAACTTGAATACCAAGTTTGGTATTTAACGGACTTTTCGTTTTTGATCTATGCTGTCCCCAAACATGTTACTTCCGGTGAAATCTCGGTATGGAATGTTTGGGTTGCAATACTATACATTCTCTATACTCTATGTACATAGTACGTATAGAGAAAGTAAAATTAGAAGAGTATAGGCCATGAAGTTGCTGAAACACTTGGCATATTAACAGTAAGTTATGTATTTAGTAGAAGCACACGCAGATTCCTGGTTGGCATCAGAATCCGAACAACGCTAAGACACGTGGAATGCCAATTGAATACCAACATACTGTTGTTGAATTCCCGCAGAGATTCCCAGGACCTTTTGATCTCTCATTCTTCTTCGACTCCTGCCAGAGGTGATTACATTCCGCTCCCAGTGCGTCAAAGAAGATTCTCAAATGACTATGTGAATAGCTTATGTTTGTTATCAACAAACACAAAAGGATGCCCGTCTTAGAGCAGCGATGTTTTTTTATTTTTTTGTTTTTCTAGTACGGTAAAGTTTTTGTTTGATGTACGGGAGATTCAATTCTCAGTCAACTGTAAAATAGCAACAACTTCACTGCCAAACAACCTTCCGCGAAATAGGAATTGTTTTCGCCAAACTGTCTTGCCCTTTGAAAGCTACGTCACACCCAAGTATGCAAGCCATAACCAAGCTCTAGATCTTAAGAGCTGCAGAAGTTCTCCAAGACAGAAGTTATAGTATGATCTAAAACTAGTGTAACGAGCGAGGTGACGCTGAACGCCATGTACAACAAATCCGCAAGGTCCCGGGTTTGATCCTCGGCGACCGCCTACTCTCTCACCGGTAGGTTTCCTATGTTCTTTTGTTTTACTACTCGAGGCACCGCAAGCGATGACACTGTTAAATGGAATGATGGTGAGACACCGCTGGAATGTGATGGCGAGGGAAACCGGAGAACCCGGAGAAAACACACCCTGCGCCGCTTTGTCCACCACAAATATCAAATGCAGTAGCTTGAGATCGAACCCAGGTCGTCTAGGTGAGAAGCGAGTGGTCTAACCACTTGACCACGGCGCGGCCCTTTTTACGTTCTCTAGCACGTATGTGCAATGTATATAGCAGAGAGAGAAGGTATTGCATTCCACCCAAAAATTGATACCGAAGTTTCACCGAATATTTTTGAGAAGCATTTTTAGGAAAAGGTCAGTGTACGCATGTGTGTGTGTGGCTGTCTGTTGACAGCATAACCCAAAAACAAGAAGTTGGTAAAATGCCAAACGTAGTGTATAAATGTAGAATATCCCCCCCCCACTCCAAATTATGCTTTACATGGAACATACACACACTAGAACCTTTTTCCAAAAATGCTTTTTTTACTTTCTCTACACGTACTATGCGCATAGTGTATAGAGAAGGTATTTCATGCCACCCAAAATTCCATACCAAGATTTCACCCAAAATACACGTTTTAGGGTCCCTGTATCCAAAAAGAGCGTTTTCACAAAAAGATTCTATGTGTGTGTGCGAATACGATAACTCAAAAACGAAAAATCGGTAAAATACCAAAATTCGTATTTAATTTTAGTATCTTCCAGGGGTGCGAAACAGAGAATTTCCGGAAAATCCCCCATCCCAAACTATACTTTATATAGAACAATTTTCGAAATTTTTGATTTTCTCAAAATGTCCCTAAAGATTTTGATTAAAATACCGTACATTAAAGATATTTACATTACAAACATAATGTATATCTTGAATTTTCTGGGAATAGCCTCTGAAGAGTAGTTTATTCTGGCTGAATTTTGCATAACTGGTAAACCGTAAGAGATACAAAAATATACTTAACAAAAAATAGAGAGATCTTTGAAACACGTAATTTATATTACATAGGTTTTTTTCGTGGAGTTGACTGTTTTTGAGATATTTCTTTTTATTGGTTTCAGTTTTAAAATACTTACTCTTTTCATTACGGCATTTGTCAACTCCTGGCCAACAAACAAAGGAACTTCAATAATACAGCAACCAGCTTTAAACGATTTTGCTATCACTTTAACCTATGCTACTCCCATATTTCATTCTACTTACCAGGAAGAAAGTAATAAGACTATTTCTGCTAATTTTTTCTCGATTAGTATGAAGTAAATAGAAGCACAAGCTTTTTAAGAATAATTTGTTGCAGAGATGCAGAGAAAGTAATGTGAATGGAACACATCGGATTTTTGGGGATCTATTCACAGATTTAGAGAGAATAGATAGGAAACGGCCCATCCTATTGCACTGTGATTGGTGAAGCACATTCTTGTGTTACTACACTTTTTAGATAAGTAAACCTTTTATGGGTTAAATGTGTACCCAAAAATAAGATTATGGGGTGCTAAATGCCTATTAAGCAGTACATTAGTTTTAAAACAATATAATGATCAATACGCGTATGATGTTTGGTTGTGGTTTCTCGAATAGCAGAAGAAAAAACAAGGTAAAGGAAATGTTTCGATATGGATGGATGGATGGATACCACATACAGTAATACAAGTGTTGTATTCCACCTAAAATGAAAGCATTTTTAGAAAAAAATATGTGTAAATGAAATTGTAGAAAACCAAATTAAATAAAATCGCGTAACTCTAAAAGGGATAGCGTTTAATGTTTTATTGGAAGTGTCTTCAAAACTCTAAGGTAGTGGCTTCTAATTATATTAGGTTAAAATGTAATAAGTGAACTGTTGTAGGTTGCGTGTGAATCCGCAACATTCTCTCTTCTAAATCTGAACTTCACAGAGACAGCAAGGAAATTAGATTTTACAGGAGCCCGTTTCAAGCTGTGCGGTAAATAATGCTAATATAATAAGTCTCCTCTGTGTTCGCCTTTTCTCTTTCTAGTTTTTGGTTTCGTTTCACGTGGCCTACCCGCTCAGATCCGCTTTCACATACCCTCTCTAAATCTCTGCAACAAATTACCATTAAAAAACTTATGCTTCTATATACTTCATGCTAAACGAGAAAAAATTATCAGAAATAATCTTATTACTGTAATTAAAAGAGAAATAAGGGAGTACCATAGGCTAAAGTGATAGTCGAAAGCTGGTTGCTATGTCAATAAAGTAAGTTTTTCAAAGCTGAAACCAAAAACAAGGGATATCTCAAAAACGATCAACTACACGAAAAAATGTATGTAACATAAATTGTGTGTTTTAACGTGCTCTACATTTTTTGTGTGGTAAGTGCTTGTCCATCTCTTACGGTTTAGCAGTTATATAAAAGTCCGTAAAATGCATCCAGAATAAAGTAGTCTTCAGAGACTATTCCCAGAAAATTCAAGATATACATTTTATTTGTCGGGTAAATATCTTTAACGTATTTTAATCAAAATCGTTAAAACCATCTTTAAGAAAATAAAATTTTTCGAAAAAACTTCAACGTAAAGGGAGTTTGGAGTGGGGGTATTTTTCGCAAAATCTTCGTGTCGCCTCCCTGAAAGATACTAAACTTAAATACTTAAATACCAAGTATTCGATGCCGAGGTTTCACCGGAAATATATGTTTTAGGATCCCTTGTAACCAAAAAAATCTGCTGTTTTATTCACATGACTTTCTCTACATCTCTGCCAACAAATTATTATTAAAAAGTTTATGCTTCTACTTACTTCATAGTAATCGAGAAAAAATTAGTAGAATTAGTCTTATTACTTGCTTCCTTGTAAGTAGAAGCGAAATATGGGAGCACCATAGGTTAAAGTGATAGTCAAAAGCTGGTTGCTATATGACAAGTTTCTTTGTTTGTATGGACAGGAGTTGACAAATTCCTGTATGAAAAAAGTATAGTTTTTCACAGCTGAAACCAAAAACAAGAAATATCTCAAAAACGATCAACTCCACGAAAAAAATATATATAAAATAATTCCGTGTTTTAACTTGTTTTACATTTTTTGTTTTGTAAGTTTTTGTCCATCTCTTATAGTTTAGCAGTTATGCAAAATTTCGTAAAATTCATCCAGAATAAAGTAGTCTTCAGAGGCCATTCCCAGAAATTTCAAGATATATACTTTATTTTTTTTATTGTTTAATTTGTTTTATGGTTTTCATTGCTTTGACTTGTGAAACAACTCGTATTACTGTAGGTTAGAACATTAGGTTAATCGTTATTATATTACTAATACACACGCACATTCACTCTCACATTCATACTTCCAGACTCTGTGGAATCGAACCCGGGACCTCTGGGTGAGAAGTCAGCTCGCTGACCACTCGACCACGGAGGCAGTCTATACTTTATTTGTCACGTAAATAATATACGAAATTTTAATCAAAATAGTTAAGACTGAATTTTAAAAAAATCAACATTTTCGAAAAAAGTTCCATGTAAAGGGTAGTTTGGGGTGGGGAATTTTTGTCATAATCTTCGTGTCGCATCCCTGGAAGATACTGAACTTAAATACCAAGTTTGGTATTTTACCGACTTTTCGTTTTTGAGTTATCGTGTTCATAAACACACATACACACATACACAAACACGGAGATTTTTGTGAAAATGCTTTTTTTGCATATAGGGGACCCTAAAACATATTATTCCGGTGAAATCTCGGTATTAAATTTTTTGGGTGGAGTGCAATACCTTCTCTATACACTATGTATATAGTACGTGTAGAGAAAGTAAAAACATAAGTGTCAGAGTTTTATCATAAGCATTACCACTAGTGTTTTCATCTTGTCGATAATTCCTGACCGGAGGCAATTGTCCTAAGAGATGAAAACACCAGTTATATTTGATAAGATAATTCAGCGAAATACACTATTAATAATTTATAATATATAGGAAGGGAGATTTTATCATTGTAATACTTACATTAGTTCCCAAATAGTAGACAATGTATATTTACCGAATGTTTTTATTACCTTCTCCACACATATTATGTACACAGTACATAGTGAAGGCATTGTATTCCATCAAAAATTCCATACCAAGATTTCACAGGAATTACATGTCTTGAATCCCAAATAAGGCATTTTAAACTTTCTCTATATTTACTATGTACATAGTATATACAGAAGATATTTTATTCCACCCAAAATTCGATACCGAGATTTCACTGGGAATATATGTTTTGGGTCCCCCTGAATAAAAAAAGAATTCTGGAAAAAATTCCATCTGTGTGTGTGCGTGTGCGCGCGCGCGCGCTTGTGGACAGCATAGCTCAGAAACGAAAAGATCATTAAATACCAAACTTGATATTTAAGTTTAGTGTCTTCCAAGGATGCGACACGAAGATTTTCAAGAAAATTCCCACACCCTCAACTACCCTTTACATGGAATTTTTTTCAAAAATTTTGATTTTCTCAAAAATGGCTGTAACGATTTTGATTCAAAATCGTATATTAAAGATATTTACCTACTTCACAAATAAAAATGTATATCTTCAATTTTTTTGGGAATATCCTCTGAAGACTACTTTATCCTGGATGAATTTTACGGCATTTTGCATAACTGCTAAACCGTAAAAAACTTACCACACAAAAAAATGTAGATTACATTAAAACACTCAATTTATGATATATATATATATATATATATATATTTTTTTTTTTTTTTTTTTTTTTTGTGGAGTTGATCGTTTTTTAAATTTTCTTTGCTTTGGGTTTTAGCTTTAAAAAACCTTATACTTTTCTCGATTAGCATGAAATAAATAGAAGCATAAGCTTTTTAACAATAATTTGTTACAGAGATGTAGAGAAACTCATATGAATGAAACACAAGAGAATTTTATATGTAATTTTAGCCACTTTTAGCTATTTTTGAAATAGTATAGCTACATTTTATGTTGAGGAGTTGGCAACACCGCTCAAGGCATCACTCTACGTTACACTACAGCCACGTAAACATGGCTGCCGTCATTGCTGCACCCGCCAAGTGTAAATCGGTTTCTGCAAGCAGAAGGGAATAGTGCAGCAGAAATTCATCAGAGAACGAGCCAAACAATGCTGACTTGAGGAATTGTGTTGATCCATGACAACGCTCGTCCACACACTGCTGGCACAACCCATCGGCTCCTTGAACAACTTCAAGGGGATACCGTACAGTCCTGATCTGGCACCCAGCGACTTTCACCTTTTCCCTGAACTGAAGACGTGGCAGCATTTGAAAACATTGGCAGCAACATTTTTTTGAAGCGGGTATTGCAGAGCTTGTGCACAGGTACGATAAATGTCTCAATCTTTTCGGTGATTATGTTGAAAAGTAACCATAAGTGTACAAAACTTTTAGTAATAAAATAATTGTTTTCTAAGAACTTATCTTTGATTTATAGTCTATCGGATTATAGATTGTCTAGAGATATAACAAAAACATTGCTTTTATTAGGCAGGCACGTCAAAGAATTGCCATCTCAATACGTTCGTTGTTATTTAGTTCTGTCAAATGGTGTATCACTTTCTGGAGGAGCTGACGGTAACCGCAGCCTCTGTCTCGTTTACACTGACAGTTATTGCTAGGCAACCGACCAAGTTTGTCTCTGGTAATTAAACTGTGTCGGTCACCCCGTCCTCAACCGTTAACTACATCTGCCAACGTCATAATTACCGCTAACATTTTAAACTTCATTATCTGCTCAAGTTCCTCGCTAGTTAGAACAGTTACGTGTAAATTCTGACGCTAACAATTTATGCTCTTCAGTATTCACTTTACTATGCTCTTACATTCGTCTTACATTATTCTTCTTTCTACTTCATGTTAATCCAGAAAAAATTAACAGAAATAGTCTTATTACTTGCTTTCTTGTAAGTAGAAGTTAAATAATGGAGTACCATAGGCTAAAAAGACAGTCAAAAGCTGGTTGCTATGTGACTCAAGTTCCTTTGTTGACAGTTGACAAGTTCCCGTAAGAGAAAAGTATGTTATTCAAAGCTGAAACCAAAAACAAGGAATATCTAAAAAAAGCAATCAACTCCACGATAAAAATGTATATTACATAAATTGTTTGTTTTAACATGCTCTACATTTCTTACGGTTTACCAGTTATGCAAAATTCCGTAAAATTCATCCAGAATAAAGTAGTCTTCAGAGGCTATTCTCAGAAAATTCAAGATATACATTTTATTTTTCAGGTAAATATCTTTAATATACGATATTTTAATGAAAATCATTAGAGCCATTTTTAAGAAAATAATTTTTTTCGAAATTTCCCCCATGTATTGGGTAGTTTTGTAGTTTCGTGTCGCATTCTTGGACGATACCAAACTTAAATACTACATGGACCTTTTTCTGAAACTGCATTTGTTGGACACAGGGGACGTAAAACATATGTCGGAATCGAATTTTTGGATGTAGGGCAATACCTTATCTATACACTATGTACATAGTACGTGTAGAGAAAGTAAAAAGGCTACATTAGCTCACCTAATCAATGAAAAATATATTCCCCTGTACCTCCTCCTGGTTTCCAAAATCTCTCTTAGCACTGTATTACTATTTATGTTACACGAATATCTTAACAAAAGTGATTATAATGTTTTGTCATACTTACGTCATCGTTGTATATATTTCTCTTAGGTGTGCTTGTCTATTATAACAGGGTACATTAATGTGTTGTAAATTCAAATTACTGTATTTCAATATTTTTGTCTTTTTATTTTCGTGTTTACTCTTTTAATTCTTTGTTGTTTTAATATTGCTTACTATTTTGTGTATTACAAAAGCACGTACGGTCTGAGGACCCGTGCGATTGTTGAAGTTCTATGTATGATAGTTATGTTAATAAATACACTTAATAATATTATTATTATTATTATTATTATTATAGTGCCCGCCTGGGTAATGTGGTGGTAGCGTGTCTGCTTCGCACTCAAATGGTCGTGAGTTTGGGTGGAATGCAATACTTCCTCTATACACTACGTACATAGTACGTATAGAGAAAGTAAAAAATGAAATAATGAGTAACGAAATTCCAGAGACTCCCTTTTGAATAATTCAGAGACACAGAGAGTTGAGAATGTAGTGAGAAGCGCCGATTTGCCGGCTAGAAGGTAACGCATGCTCACGGAGCGTTAACTGTTCTCATATATGTCAACATAAATGTCGGCACCGCGAATTTCCCCCATTAAGAAGATGAAAACACATACAGTTTTCACGCTCGGCTGAGTGCTCGCGAGCAAAGCAAATACCGGTCTATTCTTGTGTTTAAAATCCGCTCTGCGTTTTTGTTACAGCGTCAGTCTTCCAAGGCCTTCTGCGATGTTTTAGTAGGCCATGCTTGCTGCTTTTCGTCGCCTTGACAGCGTTAAATCTTGCAGTAATGTTTTCATTTGGTAACACCAGATAGCTTCACAGTAACGGGTGTGTTGCCAACTCTGAAGCACAGTTTCCCCTAGATCACAACTGAAATCCCCCTAAATCAGGCCAATATTCCCATAATGTTTACAATCTCTACTTAGTACTATGTACAAGTATAGAGAAGGTATTGATTGTATTGCACCCAAAAATTTGATACCGAGATTTCACCAGAAATAGACGTTTTATGGTCCCTCGTATAAAAAAAAAGCAGTTTTAGAAAAAAGTCCGAGTGTCCTTGTATCTGCGAACACGAACACTCAAAAACGAAAAGTTGGTAAAATTCGAAATAAGTTTAGTATCTTCCAAGGCGACTTGAGGAAAATCCCCCCACCCCAAACTACTGTTTATATGGAAAAATTTTCGAAAATTTTGTTTTTCTTAAAAACGGCTCTAAAGATTTTGATTAAAATACCACATATTAAAGCAATATCTAATACAAATAAAATGTATATCTTAAATTTTCTGGGAATGGCTTCTAAAGACCTGTTTATTGTGGATGAATTTTGCTTAATTTGGTATAAATAGTAATCCGTAAGTGATAGACAAAATCTTACATTACAAAAATAGATCATATTCAAATATACAAGTTATGTCATATACCTTTTTTTCTTGAAGCTTACCGTTTTCGATGTGTTCCTTGTTATTAGTTTCAATTGTGAAGAATTTATACTTGTCTCAGACGGAAGTGTCCGTTTTTCTTTGTTCTACTCCTGGCCAAGCAAAGAAGCGATTTGCAATGACAATCGCATAACAACAGCTTTTAAAACATTTGACTATCACTTTAGCACAGTACATTCCTTTAGTTCCCTTCTACTTATAAGGAACTAAGTAATAAGAATATTGTGTTAATGTTTATCTCGATTAGCTTGTGAAGAGAGAAGAATTCTCTTTAGTAAGAAGTTTGAGAGTAGCTAGAGAAGGTCATGTGAGTGTAACACAACAGAATTTGTTTTACAACATACCTTTACACATACTCATAGTTTTAATGTTTTTTCTCAAAATAGTCTCCCATGAATGCAATGCACTTGTCCGAGCCTTCTGGAAACCATTTTTGGAGAGGTCCTTCAAAATCGCCTCAGCAGTCTTCACTACTGCTTCTGATGATGGATTATACCTCCCACGAAGGCGTTTCTTCAAGTTAGGGAATAGAAAAAAGTCACATGGGGCTAAATCCGGACTATAGGGAGGGTGAGGGATGCTCTTTACGCTGATTTTTGCAAGATATTCAGCAACCACATTGTCAATATTATCGTGGCGCAGCATCCAGCGCACAGACACTCTCACGTGTAATGTTTTTGTCACCAATGAAATGTTCAGTATTTCAGAAAGTGATCTTAAAGAAATACGTCGATCCTCTCTCACAATGGTGTTGATGTTTTCTTCCGTAACTGGAGCACCGGGTCCACCTTCCTTTGAAATTGATTGTCTTCTCTTTTTAAACAATTTAAACCACTTTCGAGTTGTGCTGTAGGGAAGTACAGACTCTCCATGGCCTCCTGTAACATTGTATAGGCCTCAGCTGAAGATTTGCTGAGACGACATCAGAAATTCAAAGCCGCATATTGTTCCTCGCGTGTAGCGGTAGGCGACACTGGTACGGAAGCTTTTGTTTCTGCCAGTTTTCACACCTTCGCTTGGGCTGCTGTAAGTCTCGGGAACTCTGGTCCTGGACCCTCGGTGTAGTAATTACGCTGAGACGTGTTTTATAATTTGCCGCTGATCACGCTTACGGTTGGCGGAACTGGAATTTCTGTTTAGCGCCGAACCAATTGTTGAGAGGTTTTAAGCCTCTTCTCTGCGGTGAAGTTGGCTGTATTTCATGTTTTTAACCCGATTGTATTACAATCAAGAGCTGTATTATGTTCTATCCCCTTGCTTGGGTAGTAGGATCTTTTAGGAGAGAAGGAATTTAAAAGTAACAAGGCACGCGACTTGAACCGGTTTATTTTACGGAAAATTGTGCCCAATATCTGCTTTATGGTATGCACTTACATAAGTTGATAGTTAATATAATACATGATTTCATATTAATCTCGATTTCTGAGATGAACCTTTAGCGTCACTATTCAGAGACTGTGTACCGGAACTTTTTAAAAATGTCACTTCTAACATAAAATTGAAGATCATTGTTACTTTCTCTACACGCACTATGTGCATAGTGCACAGAGAAGGTATTGCACTCCACCCAAAAATTCGACACCGCGATTTCACCGGAAATATATGTTTTAGGGTCCCTTATATCCAAAAAAAGCATTTTCACAAAAAGGTCCGGGTGTGTGTGTGTGTGTGTGTGTGTGTGTGTGTGAACACGATAACTCAAAAACGAAAAGTCGGTAAAATACCAAACTTGGTATTTAAGTTCAGTATCTTCCAGGGATGCAACACGAAGGTTTTGAGCAAAATCCCCCACCCCAAACTACCCTTTACATGGAACTTGTTTTGAAATTTTTGATTTTCTGAAAAATGGCTTTAACGATTTTATATTAAAGATATTTACCTGAAAAATAAAATGTATATCTTGAATTTTCTGGGAATAGCCTCTGAAGACTACTTTATTCTGGATAAATGTTACAGAATTTTGCATAACTGCTAAACCGTAAGAGATGCACAAAAACTTACCACACAAAAAGTGTAGAACACGTCAAAACACACAATTTATGTTATGTACTTCTTTTTTCGTGTAGTTGATAGTTTTTTTTAGATATTCCTTGTTATTGGTTTCAGCTTTGAAAAACATACACTTTTCTCGTACAGGAATTTGTCAACTCCTGTCCATACAAACAAAGGAACTTCAGTCACATAGCAACGAGCTTTTGACTAGCACTTTAACCTATGGTACTCCCTTATTTCGCTTCTACTTGCAAGGAAGCAAATAATAAGACTATTTCTGCTAATTTGTTTCCGAGTAGCATGAAGTAAATAGAAGTATCAGCTTTTGAACAATACTTTGTTATAGAGATGTAGAGAAAGTCATGTGAATGGAACACATCAGATTTTTTTTTTAGTATTGTAATCTACACATCACCATGGGGATGGCAGATTTCCATGTTCCCACTTTTCGTGAAATACAATATATTTGCTCCTAGTATATAATTAAAATTAATAAATTTAAATAATTTACATAATAATTCAAAATCTTCTCGGGCTTCTAGCCAGGTAATAACTTGGCTTAGGTGTCAAGCCAAGTTATTACCTGGCTAGAAGCCCGAGAAGATTTTGAATTAACACGTCGCCAGGAAAGCTATAGTTCTTATTTTACATAATAATGTTCGTATAATAATGAATTTTTCTGATATAGTTATTTATCAAGCTTTGTTCTTATCTTTTATTACATTCTTAAACAAATTCCGATATATCGTGATCTCTTTAATTCTCCTTCTTCTCCTCCTCACATATTCTATGTTTATTTAAGCTTTATATGCTTAATATACCTTCCTAAACACCAATTCTTAGCTATTTTATACACAGTAATAACGAGTTATATTTATTACATAACCTTGGCTATGCTACTTTCGTTAAGCAGTTTTCGTGCGTATCGTGAAGCGATGACGTCACGTTGCAATTCCTTCACATACATTTCTTTGGTTTTTACGTGCCAAACAATATTATTTTTTAGGGCTGTATAGTTTTATTTTTAGTTGCCTAGATTGCTTTCAATGTTAAATTCTGCGTCAAAGTATGAGCTTGCCTGCGTATCACAGGCGGGAACCAGGAGTACCAACAACGGCGTGTTTGTTTCACATTAAGCTAACAGAATATAATAAGATTGAATTTTAACGCGAGAAATTGTAACCGTATAAAATTATGACCATTCTTTATTGAACAGCCCTCGTATTTTAGGCCTGAGAGCAACCAATTCGCAACCGTGCCCGAAGCATAGCCATGACAGAAGTTATATATGGCTTCTATCGCTTCCACTGCTTAGGTTTTGTTAACCGCAATTCAAAGGTTGTGCCATTCGGGATGAAGCGGAATGAAACTGTACGCGGCAGGATACATGTCAGCGGGGCAAGGTTATAAAACTAGTTAGAGACATTTGCAGAAGTTTACCGAGATTTCACCGGAAATACATATTTTGAGTCGAGAAACCGCATTTTAAGAAAAAAGTTATTGTGTGTTGTGTATATGTGGACAGCATAGCTCATAAACGAAAAGGCCGTTAAGTACCATATTTGGTATTGAAATTTATTTTCTTCCAAGGATGCGACATGAAGTTTTTCAACAAAATCCACCCACCTCAAACTATCCTTCAGAAAAAAATTCGAAAATATTAATTCTCTCAAAAATGGTTTTAACGATTTTGATTAAAATGCTATATAACAAAGATATTTAATAATAAATAAAATATATATGATAAATTTTCTGGCAATAGTCTCTGAAGACCTCTTTATTCTGGACGAATTTTACTTAATTTTGCATAACAGGCAAACCGTAAGAGATACAGAAAACCTTACTGAACCAAAAATGTAGATCTCATTAAAATACATAATTTATGTCATATGCGTTTGTCTTGTAGAGTGGGTTATTTTCGACATATTTCTTGATATTGGTTTCAATCTACGTAACTTTTCTCAAACGGGAAAACTTCTCCCTGAGTTTACTACTGGCCATGTAAAGACCCGAACTTCTACAGTTATATGTAGCGACCAGCTTTTAAAATATCTATCACTTTAGCGTAGTGTACTCCCTTATTTTCCTCCTACTTACAAGGAATCAAGTAATAAGACAATTTCTGGATTAGCATGATGTAGATAAAAGAAACGTACTTTATTTTAATAGCTTAGCTATATGGGAACAGCTAGAGAGAGTCGTATGAATGGAACATCAGATTTACGATGTCTCCTCGAAAATGCAGCTTCATTCTGGATAGTTTTGCTGGCGCAAGTTTGAGTCGTCTGCTTCTTGTTGCGATTGGTGGAAACAAACAGATGGGGAAATTTCGTTCTTCAATTTAAAGCTTAACTTCTGAACTGTTAGTAACTTGGAGATGCAGTTTTAATTGCAAATCTGAGAACTTTTTTACTCCCTCCACACGTACTACATAGATAGTGTATAGAGAAGGTATTTTATTCCACCCAAAACTTCGATACCGAAATTTCACCGGATAAACATGCCTTCGGTCCCCTTGAATCCAAAAAAAAAAAAAAGCATTTTGGAAAAATGTCCTTGTGTGTCTATGTGTGTGTGTGTTTGTGTATGTGTGTCTGTGGACAACATAGCTCAAAAGCGAAAACTCATATTACATGAAACTTGTTTCGAAAATTCTAATTTTTTCAAAAATGACTAACGATTTTGATTAAAATATCGCATAATAAAGATATTTACTTCACAAATAAAATGTATATCTTGACTTTTCTGGGAATAGTCGCTGAAGAGTAGTTTATTCTGGAGGAATTTTACAGAATTTTACATAGCTACTAAACCGTAAGAAATGCACAAAAATTTACCATACGAAAGGTGTAGAACACGTCAAAACACACAATTTATGTTATATACCTTTTACTATCTCTATACGTACTATGTACATAGTGTATAGAGAAGGTATTGCACTCCACCAAACAATTCGATACCGAGATTTCACCGGAAATATATGTTTTAGGGTCCCCTTATCCAAAAATCGTATTTTCAGAAAAAGGTCCGTGTGTAGCCGTGTGTACGTGTGTCCGAGTGTTTGTGAACATGATAACTCAAAAGCGAAAAGCCGGTAAAATACCAAACTTGGTATTTAAGTTTAGTATCTTCCAGGGATGCGACACGAAGATTTTGAGAAAAATCCCCCACCCCAAGCTACCCTTTAAATGGAACTTTTTTCGAAAATTTTGATTTTCTAAAAAATAGCTTTAACGATTTTGATTAAAATATCATATATATTTACCTGACAAACAAAATGTATATTTTGAATTTTCAGGGAATAGCCTCTGAAGACTACTTTATTATGGATGAATTTTGCATAACTAGTAAAACGCAAGAGATGGACAAAAACTTAATACACAAAAAATGCAGAGCACGTTAAAACACACAATTTATGTTATATACATTTTTTTTCCTGGAGTTGATCTTTTTGAGATATTCCTTTTTCTTGGTTTCAGCTTTGAAAAACTTATACTTTTATCATATATGAATTTGTCAACTCCTGTCCATACAAACAAAGGAACATCAGTCACATAGCAACCAGCTGGCTTTCACTTTAACCTATATTACTCCCATATTTCGCTTCTACTTACAATAAAGCAAGTAATAAGACTATTTCTGCTAATGTTTTCTCGATTAGCATGAAGAAAATAGAAGCATTAGCTTTTTAACAATAACTGAATGCAAAGATGTAGAGAAAGTCATGTGAATGGAACACAGCAGATTTTTATGTTTGAAAGTAGTAAAATGTTGTATACAAATGCCCCATTATCTCAGAAACTGATTGACAATAGGACTGAAATTTTTACCTCATATTTGCATCTAAATAGACTTTATTTTAACGAAACTGTTTTCATGTATATGGGTTATTTGCTTTTTTTTTTAAATTAAAAATCCTCATTTTTCGATAAAATTTTAAGAGCTTTATTAAATATATTATGTGCTCCATTCACATGACTTTCTCTATTGTTAAAAAGAACAATCTTCTATCTACTTTATGATAATGTGAAGTAAGTTTTTGTCTATCTCTTACGGTTTACTAGTTACACAAAATTCATTCAAAATAAAGAGGTCTTTAGAGGATATTCCCAAAAAATTAAAGTATACATTTTATTTGCCATATAAATATCTTTAACAAATGGTATTTTAGTCCAAATCGTTAAAACCATTTTTGAGAAAATCAAATTTTCGAAACATTTTTCATATAAACGTTAGTTTGTGCTGGAGGAATTTTCTTAAAAATCTTCGTGTCCCATCTTTGAAAAATACTAAACCTTAATACCCAGTTTGGTATTTAACAGCCTTTTCGTTTTTGAGCTCTGCTGTCCAAAGACACTTTCAGACAGACACATACACACGCACGGACCTTTTACTAAAAATCGGATGTGTTCCGTTCATATGACTTTCTCTACATCTCTGCAACAAATTATTGTTAAAAAGGTAATGCTTCTATATAGTTCATACTAAATGAGAAAAAATTAGCAGAAATAGACTTATTACTTACTTCCTTGTAAGTAAAAGTGATAGGTTAAAGTGATAGTCAAAAGCTGGTTGCTATGTGACTGAAGTGCCTCTGTTTGCATGCACAGGAGTTGACAAATTCCTGTGTGAGAAAAGTAACAGTTTTTCAAGGCTGAAACCAAAAACAAGGAATATCTAAAAAATGAACTCCAAGAAAAAAGTGTATATAACAAAAAACGTGTGTTTTAATGTGCTCTACATTTTTTGTTTGCTAAGTTTTTGTCTATCTGTTACGATTTACCAGTTACACAAAATTCGGCAAAATTCATCCAGAATAAAGAGGTCTTCAGAAGCTATTCCCAGAAAATTCAAGATATCATTTTATTCGGGGTGCAAATAGTTCTAATATACGCGATTTTATTCAAAATCGTTAGAGCCATTTTTGAGAAAATCTAAATTTTCGAAAATGTTTCCATGTAAAGGTTAGTTTGTGCTGGGGGAATTTTCTTAAAAATCTTCGTGTCGCATATTTGAAACATACTAAACCTTAATACCAAGTTTGGTATTTAACGGTATTTTCGTTTATAAGCTATACTGCCCACAGACAGACAGACAGACAGACACACACGGACCTTTTTCTAAAACTCCTTTTTTCGGACTCAGGGGAACCCAAAACATATATTTTTGGTGAAGTCTCGGCATCGAATTTTTGGTGGAATACAATACTTTTCTATCCACTTTGTACCTTGTATATGCGGGCTAGAGAAATTAAAAATGGGACAGGTTCAAATATAAAGGATTTTCAATAACAGTATTAAATGGCTTTAATACTTTGATAACGTTCTCTGTTACACTGTTTAGAGGTGAGAATTCGTAATGAAAGAAGAAAAGAGAAAGATAAAGTATATATCCGTAATAAAGGTTAACAAAAACATTGAGTAAAATCAGACGAGAGTTCAGGATAATGAGATTTTTCCACCCGATTTAACTCTCCTTCCTCCATTTCAAGGGTTTTTACAACGCCATCTGCTATACAAAAGGAGAACGAATAAGCTTCGTAATAAGGAAATAATTATTCTACTCAACTGATATCTATCTGAGGAAGGATAAAATTAATCGGCACTTTTTAAAAAAAATCTGACGTGTTCCATTCACATGACTTTCTCTATATCTCTGCAATAAATCATTTTTTTAAAAAGCTAATGCTTTTTATTTACTTCATACTAATCGAGAAAAAAATGTCAGAAATAGTCTTATTACTTCCTTCCTTGTAAGTAGAAGCGAAATAAGGGAGTACCATAGGTTAAAGTGGTAGTCAAAAGCTGGTTGCTATGTCACTGATGTTCCTTTGTTTGTATGGACAGCAGTTGACAAATTCCGGTATGAGAAAAGTGTACATTTTTTGAAGTACACAAAAAACAAGGAATTTCTAAAAAAACGAAATTAAACTCCACGAACTAAATGTATACCTCATAAATTGTGTGTTTTAACGTGCTCTACAATTTTTATGTAGTAAGTTTTATCTATCTCTTGCGGTTTAGCAGTAATGTATTTTTCCGTAAATTTCATTCAGAATAAAGTAGTCTTCAGAGGCTATTTCCAGAAAATTGAAGATATACATTATATTTGTCAGGTAAATATCTTTTATAAAGGTTATTTTAATCAAAAAGTTGGAGCTATTTTTGAGAAAACAAAATGTTCGTGTCGTATCCCTGGAGGATAATAAACTTAAATTTCAAGTTTGGTATTTTACCGACGTTTCGTGTTCACAGATACACTGACGCTCACCTTTGGACCTTTTTCCAAACATTGTTTTATTGAATTCATGGGGATCCAAAACATGTAGTTCCGATGAAATCTCGTTATCTAATTTTGGGTGAAATACAATACCTTCTCTATCACTATGTGCATAACACGTGTAGAGAAAGTAAAAATAGTTTGTAGACAAAGTTACGTGATTTGAACACATCAGGTATTTTAATTTTTAGTATCGTATTTTTGTGTGGAATACAATACCTTCTCTATCACTATGAACACAGTACGTGTAGAGAAAGTCACGTGATTTTAACACATTAGATATTTTACTCTTTATTATCGTATTTTATGTGGAATACAATACCTTCTCTATCACTATGAACACAGTACGTGTAGAGAAAGTCACGTGATTTTAACACATTAGATATTTTACTCTTTATTATCGTATTTTTGTGTGGAATACAATACCTTCTCTATCACTATGAACACACTACGTGTAGAGAAAGTCACGTTGATTGGAACACATTTGATATTTTACTCTTTAGTATCGTATTTTTGTGTGGAATACAATACCTTCTCTATCACTATGAACACAGTACGTGTAGAGAAAGTCACGTTGATTGGAACACATTTGATATTTTACTCTTTAGTATCGTATTTTTGTGTGGAATACAATACCTTCTCTATCACTATGAACACAGTACGTGTCGAGAAAGTCACGTGATTTTAACACATTAGATATTTTACTCTTTATTATCGTATTTTATGTGGAATACAATACCTTCTCTATCACTATGAACACAGTACGTGTAGAGAAAGTCACGTGATTTTAACACATTAGATATTTTACTCTTTATTATCGTATTTTATGTGGAATACAATACCTTCTCTATCACTATGAACACAGTACGTGTAGAGAAAGTCACGTGATTTTAACACATTAGATATTTTACTCTTTATTATCGTATTTTATGTGGAATAAAATACCTTCTCAATCACTATGAACACAGAACGTGTAGAGAAAGTCACGTGATTTTAACACATTAGATGTTTTACTCTTTATTATCGTATTTTATGTGGAATACAATACCTTCTCTATCACTATGAACACAGTACGTGTAGAGAAAGTCACGTGATTTTAACACATTAGATGTTTTACTCTTTATTATCGTATTTGTGTGTGGAATACAATACCTTCTCTATCACTATGAACACAGTACATGTAGAGAAAGTCACGTGATTGGAACACATTTTATATTTTACTCTTTAATATCGTATTTGTGTGGAATACAATACCTTCTCTATCACTATGAACACAGTACATGTAGAGAAAGTCACGTGATTGGAACACATTTTATATTTTACTCTTTATTATCGTATTTGTGTGTGGAATACAATACCTTCTCTATCACTATGAACACAGTACGTGTAGAGAAAGTCACGTGATTTTAACACATTAGATGTTTTACTCTTTATTATCGTATTTGTGTGTGGAATACAATACCTTCTCTATCACTATGAACACAGTACGTGTCGAGAAAGTCACGTTGATTGGAACACATTTGATATTTTACTCTTTAGTATCGTATTTTTGTGTGGAATACAATACCTTCTCTATCACTATGAACACAGTACATGTAGAGAAAGTCACGTGATTGGAACACATTTTATATTTTACTCTTTAATATCGTATTTTTGTGTGGAATACAATACCATCTCTATCACTATGAACACAGTACATGTAGAGAAAGTCACGTGATTGGAACACATTTTATATTTTACTCTTTAATATCGTATTTTTGTGTGGAATACAATACCTTCTCTATCACTATGAACACAGTACGTGTCGAGAAAGTCACGTTGATTGGAACACATTTGATATTTTACGCTTTATTATCGTATTTTTGTGTGGAATACAATACCTTCTCTATCACTATGAACACAGTACGTGTCGAGAAAGTCACGTTGATTGGAACACATTTTATATTTTACTCTTTAGTATCGTATTTTTGTGTGGAATACAATACCTTCTCTATCACTATGAACACAGTACATGTAGAGAAAGTCACGTGATTGGAACACATTTTATATTTCACTCTTTAATATCGTATTTTTGTGTGGAATACAATACCTTCTCTATCACTATGAATACAGACGTGTCGAGAGAGTCACGTGATTGGAACACATTTTATCTTTTACTCTTTAATATCGTATTTTTGTGTGGAATACAATACCTTCTCTATCACTATGAACACAGTACGTGTCGAGAAAGTCACGTGATTGGAACACATTTGATATTTTACTCTTTAGTATCGTATTTTATGTGGAATACAATACCTTCTCTATCACTATGAACACAGTACGTGTCGAGAAAGTCACGTGATTGGAACACATTTGATATTTTACTCTTTAGTATCGTATTTTTGTGTGGAATACAATACCTTCTCTATCACTATGAACACAGTACGTGTAGAGTAAGTCACGTGATTTTAACACATTAGATATTTTACGCTTTATATCGTATTTTATGTGGAATACAATACCTTGTCTATCACTATGAACACAGTACGTGTCGAGAAAGTCACGTGATTGGAACATATTTGATATTTTACTCTTTATTATCGTATTTATGTGTGGAATACAATATCTTCTCTATGTTGTAGAAAGTAAAACTGTGAGGATCCAAATATAGGAAGCTGAGAGTGAACGAATAAAAAAGGGGTGGATCTAATTGTGTTTCTGGGCACTACGCCCACTTGCGTGAGTGACACCTTATCAGGGCTCATAAATCAACAGCAGGTAAATTGGAAAGCGGCACTTTCGTTGCCAGCGTACAACGAACGTATAGCAATAAGAGAATTGGCAACCCTGGCATTAGCCAACCTGTCCATTTTTCAGAGAACATGACATTTCGCTCAAAAGTCATTACGAGTATAAATAAAAACACAGAAACCTTGTTAGAAAAGCAGTGAGTGTGGCGTTCAAAAAATCTGATGTGTTCCATTTACATGACTTTCTCATCCCTGCAACAAAAATCATTGTTAAAAAGCTTATGCTTCTATTTATTTCATGCTAATCCAGAAAAAATTAGCAGAAATAGTCTTATTACTAGCTTCCTTGTAAGTAGAAGCGAAATAAGGGAGTACCATAGGTTAAAGTGACAGTCAAAGCTGGTTGCTATGTGACTGAAGTATGCACATGACTTGACAAATTTCTGTATGAGAAAAGTCTAAGTTTTTAAAGCAGAAACAAAAGAGTACCTCACAACGATCAACACCACAAAAAATGTACATAACATAAATTGTGTGTTTTAACGTGCTCTACATGTTTTGTGTGGTATTTGTCCATCTCTTACGGTTTAGCAGTTATGAAAAATTCCGTAAAGTTCATCCAGAATAAAGTAGTCTTCAGAGGCTATTCCCAGAAAATTCAAGACATACATTTGGTTTGTGGTGTAAATGTATTTAATATACGATATTTTAATCAAAATCGTTAAAGCCAGAAAATCCGATATTGAAATTTTACCGGAAATAGATGTTTAAGGGTTCACTATATCCAAAAAAGCATTTTAGAAAAAGGTCGTGTGTGTGTCCTTGTGTCTATGAATACGATAACTCAAAAACGAAAAGTCGGTAAAATACCGAACTTGGTACTTGAGTTTAGTATCTTCTAAGGATGCAACACGAACATTTTCAAGGAAATCCCTCCACCCCCAAGTACCCTTTACGTGAAATATTTTTCGGAAATTTTCTCAAAAATGGCTCTATTAATTTTGATTAAAATACCGTATATTAAAGATACTTACATTCCAAATAAAATATAAATTTTGAATTTTCTCTAAATTGCCTCTGAAGAACTCTTTATTCAGCATGATTTTTTCTGAATTTTGCATAACCGGTAAACAGTAAGAGCTAGACGAAAACTTACTTCACAAAACATGCACAGCTCGTTGAATCACGCAATTTGTTTCATATACATCTTTTTCGTTGAGTTGGCCACTTTCGAGATATTCTTTGTTATTGGTTTCAGTTTTAAAATACTTGAGAGCTCCTCATACGGAAACTTGACAACATTTGGCCACGCAAAGAAACGGATTTCAATCCCATAGCAACCGCATTTTAAAACATTTGACTGTCGATTTAGCCTAGTGTATTCCTTATTTCCCTTTTACTTACAAGGAAGCAAGTAATAAGACCGTTTCTGCTAAGGTTTATCTCGATTAAACATGAAGTAATTATAACAATAAGTTTACTATCAATAATTTGTTACAGAAAGGCATTTAAATGAAACACATCAGATTTATTTTCATTGTAAATATATGCCAAGTCATTTCAGCTGTTCGTTTCTATAATGTCCACATATTTCCTTTATACTTACACCGGATGCTTTTATTGCGCCACACTGTAAACAGGATGATCAAAAATACTTTTACAACATTTAGGGATGGATTCCTGAGATTGAAACAAGAAAATGTGTTCAGTTAAACATGTGCTCTAAAACATATGCCCGACCTAATAACTTAGTTTATTTCTGCACTCATTCATGGAAGTCTTTGACCAATTTTACCTTGCAGAGTTGGCCTTGTGTTGCCATGGCTACTTGTTAACATTTACCAGATGTGTAATACATTTCCCCAGCACGCCTTATAGCTGCTGTCTGCAGGGGCTTCATTTAGAACTCTCTCACAGTCTTATTAAAAAATGTGCCTCTGCAAATAAGAAGAAGCATGTGGTTTATGTATAATGTTCTAGAACATTTTAGTTTTGATTATTCGAGAAGCACTGAGTGGTATCTAGCATAACAAATGGATAGGTAGAGGGGGACCAGTTCCATGGACTGCACGTTCCCCTGATCTCAATCTTTTGGATTTCTATCTTTTCGAAGCACCTTAATCCATTGGTATATGCAGCAGATCTTTTGGATACAGAAACTCTTAATTTGCAGGGGCCGTTTTTTTTCAACTTCCGATACGCTATAAATAAAATACAAGTTCACAGAAAACAATTATTTTATTACTAAAAGTTTTGTACACTTATGGTTACTTTTCAACATAATCACGGAAAAGATTGAGACATTTATCGTACCTGTGTAAAAGCTTTGCAATACCCGCTTACAAAAATGTTGCCGCCAATGATTACAAATGAGCATTGACGTTGTTTTGAAGATCTTCGTTGGTTTGAAAGTGCTGCCCTCCTAGCCACGTGTTCAGTTCAGGGAAAAGGTGAAAGTCGCTGGGTGCCAGGTCAGGACTGTATGTCGGATGATCGAACATGTCCCATTAAAATTGTTCAAGGAGCCGATGTGTTGTGGACGAGCGTTGTCATGGATCAACACAATTCCTGAAGTCAGCATTCCTCTTCGTTTGTTTTGAATGGCTCTCCGCAAACGTCGTAAAGTATGAAGATTGCAAAACAATGCCAATGCTCATTTGAAATCATTGCCGGAACATTTTTTGAAGCGGGTATTGCAAAGCTTGTGCACAGGTACGATAAATGTCTCAATCTTTTCGGTGATTATGTTGAAAAGTAACCATAAGTGTACAAAAATTTTAGTAATAAAATAATTGTTTTCTGTGAACTTGTCTTTTATTTATAGTTGAAAAAAAAAAACGGCCCTCGAATGTCTTGGAAGGCTGCGAAAGAATACGACTTCGAATGGAAGTGTTTGACATTCCATGTTTCGAGTAAATGCTTGTGTGGACGCAAAAGGACATTTGGATCATTTGCTATAAGTGCTGTTTGTGTGAAACACCTCCCAAGAAGCTGAAAACGTCAAAAATAGAGTAATTAGTCACCTCAAAATGTTTGATTAAGAGCACTTTGAACCTCAATAATTCCAGAACGAAGGATTTTGGGACATGTGTTTATATAAACATTTTTACTTTCTCTACACGTAATATGTACATAGTGTATAGAGAAGGCATTGCACTCCACCCATAAATTCGATACCGAGATTTTGCTGGAAATATATGTTTTACGTCTCCCTGTATAAAAAAAAATAAAAATAAAAACACGGTAACTCAAAAACGAAAAGACGGTAAAATACCAAACTTGGTAATTAAGTTTAGTGTCTTCCAGGGACACGACACGGAGGTTTTGATACAAATCCCCCCCCTCTAAACTACCCTTTACATGGAACTTTTTACCATAATTTTGATTTTCTCAAAAATAGCTCTAACGATTTTGATTAAAATATCGTATATTAAAGATATTTTCCTGAAAAATAAATTGTATATCTTGAATTCTCTGGGAATAGCAGAATTTTGCATAACTGTTAAACCGTAAGAAATGGACAAAAACTTGCCAATCAAAAAATATAGAGCACGTTAAAGCACGCAATTTATGTTATATGGATTTTTTTCGTGGAGTTGGTCGTTTTTGAGATACTCCTTGTTATTTGTTTCAGTTTGTTAATTCCTGACCATACAAATAAAGGAACTTCAGTCACACAGCAACCAGTTTTTGGCTATCACTTTAACCAATGCTACTCCCTTATTTCGATTCTACTTACAAGGAAGCAAGTATTAAGAATATTTCCGCTATTTTTTTCTCTATTAGCATCAAATAAATAGAAGTATAAGCTTTTTAATAATAATTTGAGGCAGATATGTAGAGAAAGTCATATGAATGGAACACATTTGAGTTTTTTGTCAAGAGGCATAACTTAAGTGGCACATTCTCTTGTTGAATGTGGAATACGCTAGTGCTGATAACTGCATATCAGGGCGATAGGAATTCCAAGTACAAACCAAAGCAAAGCTCAAGGGAGTATAAGCCAACAGACTGCAAATACCTAAAATGAAAGAAAAATCGTGGAAACTGGCAGGCCAGGCAAACTAAAACAGAAGGAAATTAAATTCACGTCGTTTTTGCTTTATTTCCTCTTCAGGTTTTCATTTTCAAACGGCTATTGCGTTCGAGAGTTTTCGTGTACCAATAAGCTTGGTTTATATTACTTTGTCTTAATACGATACAAAAATGCCATGCTGAAAACAGCGGTTCTCGTCCGATCACCGAAGTTAAGCAGCATCCGGCGTGGTCAGTACTTGGATGGGTGACCGCTTGGGAACACTACGTGGTGTTGGCATCCACCACCAGGCGGCGGTGTTGTCAAGAGGTTAGACCGCTCGCCCCCCATTCCACCAACACCTTTCTGTCATCCATTTCGCTTGCATTTCATAGCACTCAAATAAAATCTCAATAGGCATAATTAGCAGTAAATATTAGATATAATTGTATTTATACTTATTTTTTTCCTGTCGTCTATTTTTAGTTATAAAATACTTATTCTTTTCTCATTTCTTGGAAGATAACTATAGTGCTTTATTTTTTATTTTTATTTATAAGTTGTATTTAGATTGAGTTTTCTTTTTTTATGTATTATTTTTGGAAATAAGTTTGAATATATTCAGATTGAGTTTTCTTTTTTTATGTATTATTTTTGGAAATAAGTTTGAATATATTCAGATTCCATTTATTTATTTCATATCATCCATTTCCTCACGTTCATGCCTGGTTACAGGTCTACCACTCGTTCCAGGTTCTCCATTCAGTGGTTTCGTGCCGCTGGCTTCTGACTCCTGGCGCTTGTCAGTCCTAAATAGCGGGAGTATAAGCAGACTACAAAACGATACAGAATGATGTACGTATTCAGTAATTTATATGGAACAGTATAAAATGTCAAAGCCTATTTTTACTTTCTCTACACGTACTATGTACATAGTGTATAGAGAAGGTATTGTATTCCATAAAAAAAATCGATACCGAGATGTCACGGAAATACATGTTCTGGGTCCCCCTGAATCCAAAAGAATCATTTTTACTTTCTCTATACGTGCTATGTATATAGTGTATAGAGAAGGTATTGCACTACACCAAAAAAATCGATACCGAGATTTCACCGGAAATATATGTTTTAGGGTCCCCTGTATAGAAAAAAAATATTTTCAGAAAAAGGTCCGTGTGTGTATGTCCGTGTGTCTGTGAACACGATAACTCAAAAACGAAAAGTCGGTAAAATACCAAACTTGGTATTTAAGTTTAGTATCTTCCAGGGATGCGACACGAAAATTTTGAGAAAAATCCCCCCACCCCAAACTATCTTTTACATGGATCTTTTTTCAAAAATTTTTATTTTTTGATGGACAAAAACTTACCATACAACAAATATACAGCACCTTAAAACACACTGTTTATGTTATTTACATTTTTTTCGTGGAGTTGATTGATTTTGAGATATTCCTTGTTTCTTTTTTCAGCTATAAAGACATACTTTTATCGTATAGAACTTTGTGAACTCGTGTCCATACAAACAAAGGAACTTCAGTCGCAGAGCAACCAGCTTTTGACTATCACTTTAACCTATGGTAGTCCCTTATTTCGCTTCTACTAACAAGGAAGCAAGTAATAAGACTATTTCTGCTAATGTTTGCTCCATTAGATGAAGTAAATAGAATAATTCGTTACAGTGATATAGAAAAAGTCATGGGAATGGAACACATCAGATTTTTGGAAAAGGGTCCGTATATGTGGCTTGTGTGTGTGTGTGTGTGTGTGTGTGTGTGTGTGTGTGTGTGTGTGGACAGCATAGCTCAAAAACGAACAGACCGTTAAATACCAAACTTGGTATTTAAGTTAGGTATCTTCCAAGGATGCGATACGAAGATTTTTAAGAAAATCCCCCAGCCCCACTACCCTTTACGTGGAACTTGTTTCGAAAATGTTTATTTTCTCAATAAAGGCTCTAACAATTTTGATTAAAATATTGTATATTAAAGCTATTTACGTGACCAATAAAATATATATCTTGAATTTTGCTGGGAATAGCCTCTGAAGACTAATTTACTCTGGATGAATTTTGCGGAATTTTGCGTAAGATATGGACAAAAACTTCCAACACAATTAATGTAGAGCACATTAAAACACAAAATTAATTATATACTTTTTTTCGTGGAGTGAATCGATTTTACGGTATTCCTTGTTTTTGGTTTCAGCTTTGAAAAACTTATACTTTTCTCATACAGGGATTTGTCAACTCCTGTCCATACAAACAAAGGAACATCAGTCACATGGCAACCAGCTTTTGACTTCACTTTAACCTATGATACTCCCTTATTTCGCTTCTACTTACAAGGAAGCAAGTAATAAGACTATTTCTGCTAATTTTTTCGATTAGCATTAAGAAATAGAACAATAAGCTTTTTAACAATAATTTGTTGCAGAGATGTAGAGAAAGTCATGTGAGTGGAACACATCAGATTTTTTGTTTAAAGTATCCAATGACTACGAAAGGTGAATCTCAAAACATTATTTGAAATTCGACATTATTAAGTAATAAGAGCATATCTAAGTCTCATCCCTAATTTCAACAACATAGGTTGTCCCATAAATAATGTTTGTTTGTTTTTATTTTGGTATTTTGAAAATGTATTGGGTTTCTTTGGTTTAGCAATGCTATTTACAGGATGCCATGACTAGTGTTACGTACATTGCGAGCATGTGTCAGTCTTCAGTTGTTAATAAATAATCACAAAATGGAGACAACAGAGTTTGAACTTGGAGTCCTTCTAAAGCACTACTGGAAACAAGATTACAAAGCCGCTGCCGCAGCTCGAAGAATTGGAAAATGCAAGAAGGTGTCGTTAGTGAGCGTGTGGCACAACGATAGTTCCAACGTTTCTGAAAACACTAAAGATTTATCACGTTTTGTAGAAGACCTAAAGTTTGGAATATTGAGGATACACGCATAAACGTAGCCGTAGGTTTTCAGAAGAACTTGATGCATCAAACGATACGATACATCACCACATTAAGACACTTGGAAAATGATACAGAAGATTTAGATCTGTACCTCATGATCTGACACCTCAACAGGCTCGACGTAGAGTGGATATCTGTCTTCAGCTTATCCCTAATCCCAAATCCTGATGGATTTGTTAGGAGAATTGCCACTTGTGATGAAAAATGGGTATATTACCGAAACCCTGAAGCCTCGAAACAGTGGCTTGATCACCGCCAATCTACCAAAAATCGGTTCGGTCCCAAAGTAATGTTGTATGTCTGGTTGAATTTTGAAGGTGAGATTCACTGGGAGTTTGTTCCAAACGGGCGGGCGATTGATGCGGATCTTTATTCTCAACAACTTGAACGAGTTCATAAAATTTTGATGCCCAGCATTAGTTAACCGAAATAGAATTCGATTGCAACAGGACAAGGCAAGACCCCATACTGCACGAACAACCATGGAAAAAATTCAGGAATTGGGAGGAATCGAACTGCTACCACACCCAGCATACAGCCCTGATTTCGCACCATCAGATTATCATTTTTTCGATCCATGGCCCATTTTCTACGTGGAAGAAATGTTGACAGCGTTGAAGCAGTGCAGGTGGGTCTCACCGAATTCTTCGCATCAAAACCCAGAGACTGGTACGATCGTGAGATAATAAACCTCGCAGAAAGATGACTCAAGACTATAGAATCTAATGGTCGGTACTTTGAAGAGTAGTTAATAGCTTATCAGAATACATTTCAAATAATCAACATTACTTATAAGACAGTGTCTATAATTTGACAATATGTTTTCTAACTTTCCTTTGAAATGCTCCGTAATAGAAAATTCTCGAGTATCTACTTTATTTAACCATACTTTATTATTTAGGTCTTTCAGAGGATTTTAATTTTAGATTTTACACAATTTAATGGAAAAAGCTTGTGAAGTCTAAAGCATTTTTAACGCCGACTTAAGCACACACTTGAACAAAGGGTATTAAAACGAAAGCGGAAATGTGTTTCGTATTTCGTTTCCTTCTCAGGGAGAGTTTGATGTATCCTCTAAGGACTGACGATTCCTGTTGTAAAATTTCCTACTGGTAAGACGATTCCACAATAGCTCAACCATTAAGCGGCTTTCAACTTCTCCCCCAAACAAACAGGGTAACTTCTTGAAGAGTCGACCTCGTTCAGTAAGCCATGGAGGCATTTTCAACAGTTTAGAGAAACTGCTGAATTCAGCCAACGATCGGAAGATCATGTCTTTCAAACCCACATCTATATATACAGGGTGTTAATGAACTATACCCAAATATTTTCACAAAATATGTAGATTACTTAAATAATGAGATAGGAGACTTATGGCCTGTTTATTGCAATTTCGAAGTAACGGCTATAAGTTTCTTAAGTACCAGCACGCCACGTATCGCGGCACTTCATCTGGAATGGAAAAAAAACTGATGTGTTCCATTCACATGACTTTCTCTACATCTCTGCAATAAATTACTGTTAAAAAGCTTATGCTTCTATTTACTTCATGCTAATCGAGAAAAAATTAGCAGAAATAGTCTTATTACTTGCTTCCTTGTAAGTAGAAGCGAAATAAGGGAGTACCATAGATTAAAGTGATAGTCAAAAGATGGTTGCTATGTAACTGAAGTTCCTTTGTTTGTATGGACAGGAGTTGACAAATTCCTATATGAGAAAAGTACAAGTTTTTCAAAGCTGAAACCAAAAACAAGGAATATCTAAAAAATTATCAACTCCACGAAGAAAATGTATGTAATATAAATTGTGTGTTTTGGCGAGCTCTATATTTTTTGTATGGTACGTTTCTGTCCAACTCTTATGGTTTAGCAGTTATGCAAAATTTCGTAAATCTCATCCAGAATAAAGTAGTTTTCACAGGCTCTTCCCAGACATTTCAAGATATGCATTTTATTTGTCAGGTAAATATCTTTAAAATACGACATTTTAATCAAAATCGCTAGAGCCATTTTTAAGAAAATAACCATTTTCGAAAAAAGTTCCATGTAAAGGGTAATTGGGGGTGGTTTTTTTTCCTTTTCAAAATCTTCGTGTCGCATCCCTGGAAGACACCAAACTTAATACCAAGTTTGGTATTTTGCCGACTTTTCGTTTTTGACTTATCCTGTTCAAACACACACGGACCTATTTCTGAAAATACTTTTTTTAGATACAGGGGACCTTAAAACGAATATTTCTGGTGAAATCTCGGTATCGAATGTTTAGGTGGAGTGCAATACCTTCTCTATATACTATGTACATGTACGTGTAGAGAAAGTAAAAACATTTATTCTATGACAGGAATCGAACTCAAGACCTTTGAGATAGCAGCTTCCCACGTTTTGCATTAAGACACCAGAACAGTTAGCAGAGTAGGCTACATAACTCAAGAACGTAGTTAATGAATGCTCAGTGTCGCACTGTCAAGTGATTAGTTCGAGATTTTACAGTTTTTTGGGACATTAAATCTTGAGAACGCTAGTAACGAGCTGCTATAAATCGATAATTATATATTCGGGCAGCAGTTTTAAAGACATTCTAAGCCATTTTTTCAACCTGCTTTGCTTTAACACCGACTTATCAGCATCCGATACCCACACGTTTAACGTTATGTTTATCCGGGGACCATGCATCGCCGATCTCAAATTACTTATATCAGTCACGCGCACAATCTCGCAAATTATTTCGCTGTAGTTCATTAACACCCTGTATTTACAGTTTGTATACAGAGATTTTTTCCAAACTCTGGTAACAAAATCCCATCATTTAATTATACGCCCCTTCATTATACGTATAGCTCTGCGAATCTGTGAAACTTGCTCTCCGGTACAATTAGTGACATCTGCACTCAGATACTCAGTTCTGGGAAACCATTATTGCTTTAAGATGGAGCTTAATTAGGACTAATCTAAACTAATTCGTTCAGGTGTGTCATTTACTGCAAGTGTGCATGAGATCATTGAAAAAATACATCGTTTAGTACTGGAAGACCGCAGATTAAAGTTGTTTGAGATAGCAGAGGCTGCAAACATCAAAAGATCGTGCAGGTAATATTTTGGGCTTTCACAAGGTCTGTGCAAAATGTGTGCCGCGTTTGTTGACACCTGATCAAAGAAAAACTGTTTCTGTTAAGAATGTGGAGTTCTACCGTACACCTCCCAGTGCATTTTTGAGACGGTTTATTACCATGGATGAAACTTGGATACATCACTACACTCCAGAGAGTAAATTACAGTCAAAACAGTGGATTGCGCCAGGTGAACCAACTCCAAAAAAAGCAAACTCAATGTTGTCAGCTAACAAGGCGAGCGTTTTCTGGGATGCACAGGGAATTATTTTTATTGATTACTTGGAAAAGGGTAAAAGTATCACTGGTGACTACTACGTAAGGTTACTGCAACGTTTGAGTGATGAGGGGAAAAGAAAATACCTTATTTGGCAAAAAAAAAAAATATTGTTTCATCACGACAATGTTGAGTCATTGCAATGGGAACAATGTGAGAATTAAAGTTGGAATTGCTTGAACATCCACCCTATTCGCCAGATCTAGCACCCAGTGACTACCACCTGCTCCCAAACCTAAAAAAAAAAATCCTGCAGGAGGAAGATTTCACAGCAACGAGGAGGTCATTGATGTGGTAAACAGCTAGTTTGAGGACCTTGATAAATCGCACTACAGAGATGGTTTAATTAAATTAGAGCACCGATATGACTAGTGTATCAGCCTTTCTGGAGATTATGTTGAGAAATAAAGCAAAAATAGTTGTCTTTAACTGCTGTTTTCATTGAGAAGCCCAGGACTTTGCAACAGTATATATTATTAGTTTAATGCATAATTTTACACAGGTTTAATGCTCCAGTAGCCAAGACTGAGCAGATATCAGAAAAGAAAACCTTAGGGTGAGAGTTGCCAAGGTTATTTTCTTTGTTAATGTTGCAACATAAAGGTCTTTGTAAGAGCAAGATTTTTATTGCGTTAGAGACATAAGTAACAGGCTACTTTTTAGAGAAAAGTCTTTTCCGTAAAAGTTAGAAGCCCGGGACTTTTCCATTATAAAGAGCAGTCACTTGAGTCTAACGCAACATTTACAAAATTAATCACATGCTTCTTTTCAAGCAATCAGGAACGAGCCTCAAGATTGGATGTTCTGGGTATATAAGCGATGCGCTTACAAGAAATTAGGCTTGTTAGCTTGTTATGCGGTACGCTGTAGACTGCACTTAAACGCGGTAGTGTTAGTGTTCGAGGACGTGATATTATTACGTGAACATTGCAGTAATCACGTAAGTTGATATGTCGTGTAATTATCAATGACCGTAGACAACGAGAACTTAGTAAACAGAAGAAAATAGCACCAGTTATTAAAATATATTTCTGCGTCTTCAAGAACTATTATGTCGGGAGTCGCTCGTAGAATAAGTGCTTCAACAAGTAACCAAGGAGATTAAAAGGCCTCAATACTGAAGAATCTTAAAGTGAAGCACTTCTGCTTATAAGTCTACCCCGTGTCAAATTCCCCAGTCATTCTTTCTCCCCTTAGTGAGAGTCAAATTCGTGTTCTACATGGATGAGCATAGCCGGCGCACCAGAGAACTACAAAGAGGTATGTACGCGCTCGTTTATAAAGTATTTCATTGGCGCTAATTCAGACCAACTCCAAGGTATACCAACGTGACAGCGACAAATTATCAGCCGACCCTAGTATTAAATAGCGGACTTCACGAAACATAAACACAACGAAAAGAACTGGACAGTTCCAGAATGCTTCTATTTACTTCATGCTAAACGAGAAAAAAATTAACAAAAATAGACTCATTACTTGCAAGTACAGGCGAAATAAAGGGGTACCATAGGTTAAAGTGATAGCCAAAAGCTGGTTGCTATGTTATTGAAGTTCCTTTATTTGTATGAACAGGAGTTGACAAATTCCTGTATGAGAAAGGTATACGATTTTTAAACCGAAACCAATAACAAGGAATATCTCTAAAATGATCAACTCCACGAAAAAAATGTATACGACATAAATTGTGTAGTAAGTTTTTGTGTATCTCTTGAGGTCTAGCAGTTATGCTAAAATCATCCAGAATAAAGAGGTCTTCAGAGGCAATTCCCAGAAAATTCACGATATACGTTTTATTTGCATGTAAATATCTTAAATATAAGAGATTTTAATCAGAATCGTAGAGCCATTTTTGATAAAATCAAAATTTTTGAAATTTTTTTCCATGTAAAGGGTATTTGAGAGTTTGGGGGTTTTGAAAATCTTGGTGTCGCATCCTTCGAAGATACCAAACTTAAATACCAAGTTTGGTATTCAACAGTCTTTTCGTTTTTGAGCTATGCTGTTCACAGACACACACACGCACACACGGACCTTTTTCTGAAATTTTTTTTTTTTTTTTTATTCAGTGGACCCAAAATATGTATTTCCGGTGAAATCTCGGTATCGAATTTTTATGTGCAATGTACATAGCACGTGTAGAGAACGTCATGTGGATGGATCATATGTTTACGGTGAGATATCCACTTTAAAGCGAACCCGAGTCACCCACCGCACAGTAGCAAATGAAATGTCACCTTTATCGGATTCTCAAGAATGCTGTGCTTCACCAAATGGATCTCTATTCATCTGCCCATCCATTAGCGATTAGCTCACACAGAGTGCTCCAGCAATTTCTCTTTTAATTGCCATATGGTACCACTTCGAACCTCGACACTTGCACAAGTCCAACGTAATTAATGAACAACTCACTTCAAATGCATTTTAACCCTACAGACAGAGGCGCACCTTGGAGACAATAAGACATTTTCTGTCCCCTTAACTTTCAAAGCCCCTGCAACTACTTCGGTGAGGGGCTTGGCCCTAAAAAAAATTAAATTTATATATCTAATCAAACAAACAAAACTCATGTGAACCATTCACATGACTTTCTCTACATCTCTGAAACAAATTGTTATTGGAATAATTGTTTTTGTTTTATCTATACGAACTATGTACATAGTGTATAGAGAAAGTATTGCACTCCACAAAAAATTCGATACCGAGATTTCACCGGAAATATATGTTTTAGGGTCCCTTATATCCAAAAAAATTATTTTCAAAAAAAGGTCCGTGTGTCCGTGTATCTGTGAACACAATAACTCAAAAACGAAAAGTCGGTAAAATACCAAACTTGGTATTTAAGTTTAGTATCTTCCAAGGATGCGACACGAAGGTTTTGGGAAAAATCCCCCCAACTCAAACTACTCTTTACATGGAACTTTTTTTGAAAATTTTGATTTTGGCAAAAATAGCTAACGATTTTGATTAAAATATAAAATATTAAATATATTTACCTGACAAAAAAATGTATATCTTGAATTTTCTGGGAATAGCCTCTGAAGACTACTTTATTCTGGACGAATTTTACGGAATTTTTGCTTAACTGCTAAACTGTAAGACTTTGATAAAAACTTACTACACAAGAAATGTAGAACACGTTAAAACACACAATTTATGTTATATACATTCTTTTGGTGGAGTTGATCCTTTTTTAGACAATCATTGCTTTTGGTTTCAGCTGTGAAAAACTTATTTTTCTCCTGTCCATATAAACAAAGGAACTTGTCGCATAGCAACCAGCTTTTGACTGTCATTTTAACCTATGGTACTCCCTTATTTCGCTCCTACTTACAAGGAAGCAAGTAATAAGACTATTTCTGCTAATTTGTTCTCGAGTAGCATGAAGTAAATAGAAGCATAAGCTTTTTAAGAATAATTTGTTACAGAAATATAGAGAAAGTCAGGTGAATGGTACACATCATATTTTTCCACACAAGCCGTGTGCACGACAGGAGCTGGATAGATAGAGTCAGATTGAAAAATGCAATGCCATAGCCGGCATTTGAGTACTTACAGCATTGTAAGTCGCCATTGGGGTTGTCATCTCAAAATAATTTGAGAACACCTTGTGGTTTACCAGGAAACATGTTTGTCAGTTGAGAAATTCAAAGCTGTGTCGAATTGTTGCCATGGTAGCTCAGTGGTAGAGCGACCGGCTACAGGTCCGGACATCCGTGGTTCAAATCCCGGCTATGGCATTGAATTTTTTAGTCTTACTCTACCTATCCAAGTATTGTTAATTAGGCCTATTATACTATCTACTTCATGCTAATCGAGATAAACATTAGCAAAAACGCTCTTATTACTTAGTTCCTTATAAGTACGAGGGTATTTTTTTTCAACCTCCGATAGGCTATAAATAAAAGACAAGTTCATAGAAAACAATTATTTTATTACTAAACGTTTTGTACACTTATGGTTACTTTTCAACATAATCACCAAAAAGATTGAGACATTTATCGTACCTGAGCACAAGCTTTGCAATACCCGCTTCAAAAAATGTTGCCGCCAATGATTTCAAATGAGCATTGACGTTGTTTTGAAGATCTTCGTACTTTACGACGTTTGCGGAGAGCTATTCGAAACAAACGAAGAGGAATGCTGACTTCAGGAATTGATCCATGACAACGCTCGTCCACACACTGCTGGCACAACCCATCGGCTCCTTCAACAATTTCAATGGGACATTTTCGATCATTCGCCGTACAGTCCTGACCTGGCACCCAGCGACTTTCACCTTTTCCCTGAACTGAAGACGTGGCTAGGAGGGCAGCACTTTCAAACCAACGAAGATCTTCAAAACAACGTCATGGCCAACTTCGGAAGGGAAGTAAAGCCGTGGGTCCCGTGTCGTAGATTTACGACACCTAAAAGAACCTCAATCCTGATAAAGAGGCCTCTGAGTAAAATTAAGCGGTCTTTCTGGCCCAGTGTAGACTTGGATGCTAAGAAACACAGCAGTTAAAGAACGTTCATAAATAAAAAAAAAAAAAAAATCTCGACGCGGTTAGCGCTAGGAGGCCGCACCTCAGGTCTAACCAAACCCCTTCATTATTTTATATGTGGCAAACAAATAAAATAAGGAGTTAAACATTATTCAATTGAACAAACTTCCTCCAAAAACTACAAATGTCATCCCGCCGCCGAGAGCGCAGTCACCACCACGGATCGGTGCCACCACCGCAGTCCTTGCCGATAATTACAACCTGAAAGAATGGAAATGGACACGAGAATGGATACCATGATCTCCCGAACGCCAGTCTCAGAGAAAACGTCTGTGGAGAATAAAGAATGGTTTTGGTTATGTTTTTGTAGCCTGACAATACAGTTCATCAAATGTAAAAACTCGCAGCACGAATTAAATCGTGTCCGGTTGTGATATAATTGTAGCATGACATTATTTTCGTTTCCTTTAAAACAACATGGGAAAGCAACAAAGTCCATACAACTCTCCTGAAACTTTAGCCTAGTGTATTCCTTAGTTCCCTTCTACTCATTAAGAACCAATAAGACCTTTTGTTGATCATGTTTATCTTCATTAGCGTGACGTAGGGAAGGCTTGTTTATGGAACAGCTACAGAAACTTAAGCGAATGGAATACATCAGATTTTTTTTTTTTAAATTTGAGCTTTTTGGTAATTCAAACTTCGGTTTAGGCCCTTCATATTCTAAATGTAAAACGTTACACCAGAAAGATGGGATGATATGAGATTAATTACACAGGCGGCCGGAACCGGACTGTGGGAAGGGAGCCGCCTTGGAAGGCCTCTAAAAATTTCCAAGCTCAACTCGACGCAGGGAGCGGTATTAATCCGCGCCTTAGATCTGACCAAACGGGATGATGATGATTGGGTTATTAGGTAATTGGCGCTGTTGACCAAACTCCCTGCGTATACAGACCACTACAAACGCCATCCCGCCGCCGAGAGCTATATTTGCATGGCGCAGTTACCACCACCGATAATTACAACCTTAAAGAAACGGGTTGAATGAAACGGACACGAGAATCGATCCCAGTAGAGAGGAAAGAATGCTGGTTTTGTTTTTGTAGCCTGACAATACAGTTAACCACATGGAGGGATAAAAAACTAGCAGCAGGAATTAAATCGTGTCCAGTTGTGATATAATTGTTTTCCTTTCCTTTAATACAACAATGTCTCTTGCAGTTTTTACATGCTCCATTGTGTAGCTGGATACAAAAGCTGATAATTAAAACAAATCTGTAGCAATCCATTGAATTCGTTCCAGATGTAAACCTATTCCCATATGATCCTTCAACAACGGCTCAAAAAACACACACACAACACGTGTAGCGTTTGTAGAATCGGGAAATTAATTCTCTGGCCAGGGAAATGTTTGGCGAACATACAACCAGGAACTTGTACCAACAGCCCCAGAGCTGCATTTTTTTTTTAAACACAGGCATTTGTTAGCGTATCTAGATGATTTACAAGTAGTTCTGTTCTTTGTTCAGCAGGGTCCATTACCTCCCTACAGGTTTTGTGATATTAAAATTAATTTACAATCTCTGTGACCCTTAAACAAGTAATATATCAACACGGATTTCTACAGTCGCTTTTCCGACATCGCCGACCTACACAGAGAAATTCCCTCCTGCCCTTATTTTAGGTTCGCATTCTGTTGGTAGCCGTGAAGTTCACAGAAGCGATTATTAAACAGATATGCATGTCCATCTGTTAGTTTTTATTCCAATAAAAAATCTGATGTGTTCCATTCACATGACTTTCTCTACATCTCTATTTACTTCATGCTAATCGAGAAAAAATGTCAGAAATAGTCATATTGATTGGGGAGTACCATAGGTTAAAGTGATAGTCAAAAGCTGGTTACTACGTAACTGAAGTCTTTGTTTGTATGGACAGGAGCTGACAAGTTCCTGTATGAGAAAAGTATAAGTTTTTCAAAGCTGAAGGAATATCCAAAAACGATCAATTCTACGAAAAAAATGTATATTACATATATGGTGTGTTTTAACGTGTTCTACATTTTTTGTATCGTAAGTTTTTGGCCGTCTCTTACGGTTTAGCAGTTATGCAAAATTCCGTAAAATTGATCCAGAATAAAGTAGTCTTCAGAGGCTATTGCCAGAAAATTCAAGATATGCATATTATTTATATGGTAAATATGTTTAATATACGATATTTTAATAAAGATTTTTTAAAAAAACCAAAATTCTCGAAAATTTTTCCATGTAAAGGGTAGTTTGGGATTAGGGATTTTCTTGAAAATCTTCGTGTCGCATCCTTGAGAGATAATGAACTTAAATATCAATTTAGGTATTTAACGGACTTTTCGTTTTTGAGCTATGCTGCTCACAGACATACATGCACACGCACACACACGGAGCTTTCTCCAAAACGTGTATTATTTCTGATGAAATCTCGGTATCGAATTTTTGGGTGGAATGCAATACCTTCTCTATATAGAATATCTACATAGTACGTGTAGGGAAAGCAAAAGCATTTTTAGAAAAAGGTTCGTGTGTGTCTGAGTGTATTTCTCTGGACAGCATAGCTCAAAAACCAAGAGACCATTAAATACCAAACTTGGCATCCCTCCACCTCAAACTACCCTTTACATGAAATGTTTTTCGAAATTTTTGATTTTCTCAAAAATGGCTCTAACGATTTTGATTAAAATATCGTATATAAATATGTTTACCTGACAAATAAAATGTATATCTTGGATGTTCTGGGAATAGCCTCTGAAGACTACTTTATTCTGGATGAAACTGTAAGAGATGGACAAAAACTTACGATACAAAAAATGTAGAGTACGTTAAAACACACCATTTATGTAATATACATTTTTTTCGTGGAGTTGATCGGTTTTTGAGTAATGCCTTGTTTAGTTTCAGCTTTGAAAAACTTAGCTTTTCTCTTACAGGAATTTGTCAACTCCTGTGCATACAAACAAAGGAACTTCAGTCACATAGCAACCAGCTTTTGACTATCATTTTAACCTATGGTGCTCCCTTATTTCGCTTCTACTTAAAGGAATCATGTAATAAGACTATTTCTGCTAATTTTCTTACAATTAGCATTAAGTAATTAGAAGCATAAGCTTTTTAAAAATGACTTGTTGCAGATATGTAGAGAAAGTCATGTGAATGGAATATATCAGATTTTTTAACTAGTGTAAATAATTCAAAATTAATATAAATTGCACTGAGCATGAGCAGATAATCAGGTTGCTAAGATACAGTAACGTAAAATACAGAAGTTTAACATTTAAACAACTATCGTTCTTCTTTTATTAGAAAGTTTCTTAAAGAAATGAAGTTAAATAAAAAAGTCTGATGGTTCCATTCACATGACTTTCTCTACATCTCTACAACAAATTATTGTTAAAAAGCTTATGCTTCTATTTACTTCGTGCTAAGTGAGAAAAAATTAGCAGAAACAGTTTTATTACTTGCTTCCTTGTAAGTAGGAGCAAAATAAGGGAGTACCATAGGTTAAAGTGATAGCCAAAAGCTGGTTGCTATGTGACTGATGTTCCTTTGTTTGTATGGACACGAGTTGACAAATTCCTGATTGAGAAAAATATTTCTTTTAAAGCTGAAACCAATAACAAGGAATATCTCAAAAATTATCAACTCCATGAAAAAAATGTGTATAACATAAATTGTGTGTTTTAACGTGCTCTACATTTTTTGTATCGTAAGTTTTTGTCCATCTCTTACAGTTTCATCCAGAATAAAGTAGTCTTCAGAGGCTATTCCCAGAAAATTCAAAATAAACATTTTATTTGTCAGATAAATATATTTAATATACTATATTTTAATTAAAATCGTTACAGCCATTTTTGAGAAAAACAAATTTTTCGAACCTTTTTCCATGTATAGGGTAGTTTGGGGTAGGGGGATTTTTCTCACAATCTTTGTGTCGCATCCCTGGAAGATACCAAACTTAAATACCAAGTTTTGGTATTTTACCGAATTTCGTTTTTGAGTTATCGTGTTCACAGACACACACACACACACACACACACACACACACACACGGACCTTTTTGTGAAAATGCTTTTTTTAGATATAAGGGACCCTAATACACATATTTCTGGAGAAATCTCGGTATCGAGTTTTTGGGTGGAGTGCAATACTCTCTCTATACACTATGCACATAGTACGTGTAGAGAAAGTAATAACTTAGCGTCGTAAATTTATGTACACAGTAAATATTTCTAATGACAACACAACATTTTACAGAAAAAAAAATCCAACCACTTCTGGGGGGGGGGGGCTGCTACTCATTAGTGACCACCATTTCCTGCATCACCCCTGTATCACAAGATGAACAGCCCCTATATGACCTAGCAGTTAAAGTGGCTAAACAAATGAAACGGTATATGTGTTTGGTTTTTACTTAGTGAAACACAAACCAAATAATGACATCTGTTAATATTTCACTGAAACATTCCCTTAATTTTCTTACCGCTTTATGGAGGCAGTATTTATTTCCATTGGGAAAACCATCAGGTGATTATGGAATCACAAAGAATGGGGTGGCAAGAATATAAAGCACCCTCAAGTAGAAATGTCGTGTGGATAGATGACGTGTCTAGAATGTTTGAGATCTCTGGATGGAAGACAATGTTCTGCAAAATGATGGATTGCCAACATCATATCGGTTTCTGATCAGATTACCCCTTGACAGTGATGCAGTTATCATTTATGAATATCGCCCTCAAAACAACTCTTGAAGCAAACAAGCTGGTATCTGGTTGGGAGTTTCTCAGTCAGTACAAAACAATGAGAGGAAGAAAGATGAACTTGCTTCTGGTTCTGCTGGTTTTATCTTCTGAAAGCGCTGGAAAAGAGATCTTTCTGGAGGTAATTAAAACCGTTATCATAAAACATTTCAATCCTGGTTCAACAGTGTTATCCTTGCCTGTTAATCAGAAGCACCGCTCCATTAACAGATGTCTCCTGAGTTCTACTTCACCAAACTTATTGGACAGCATTGCAGAAGAACTTCAGATGACAGAACTATGGTCCATTCTGCTGGTTCAAAGGAGTCCTGCTGCAGTATCTGATGTGCAGCACCAGGTTGATTTTCAGCGTAACAATTACCTTGTTGTGACACGAAGTTTTGGGTCAGAAGAAAGCGTTTTAAAGGAGTTACAGTCACAAATCAATTTCCTGTCCTCTCAACCATCATGGAACCCAAGAGCAAGATTCTTGGTTGCTGGATTAACGACAAGCTCACCAGTATCTGTGGCTAAATCAGTACTGATGATGTTTTGGGAACAAAATGTCATCGACGTAGCAGTACTGATGAATGACAAACATGCTATAAAAGTTTATTCTTGGTTTCCGTATCAGAACCCACCAAATGAGTGTACTGCAATCCACAATCCTCTTTTGCTGGGCACCTGGCTTCCAAACCAAGGAAAGTTTGATAAGGAAGTTGAGTTGTTCCCTAAAAGAGAGTATAGTAACCTGAAGGGTTGTCCAATAATCGCGGCAACTTTCCCGCTGGAGATGGCCGTGGGACAGCCTTATGCAGTTTCTGACGGGAGGGTGAGCTACAGTGACGGCTGGGAGGTGCAGTTCCTGTTGACTGTGGTGGAAAGTCTGAACGCGACAATGGAGTTCCTACCTCCACCCACGAACGAAGAATACTGGGGCAGAGTTTTGGATAACGGTTCATTCACCGGTCTGCTTGGAGACTTGTTGTATGGCAGAGCAGATGTGGGTTTCTCTGCATGGCCGCTACATCCCAAAATGCTTCACCTTCTGGATTCTACCAGGCCATACTATCGTGATGACTGGGTTTGGTGGGTGCCCTGCGCTAAACGTGCACCTCGTTGGGGAAGCGTCTTGATCGTGTTCTCTTCGAGGATCTGGTTGGCTGTGTTTGCCGCATTGGTTTTGTCCACTGCAGTGACCCTCTGTCTTGCAAGAGCAAACCCACCGGATTTGCAAGCTTACCAATGTGTTCCATCTCTTGTCTCCAGAATGTACGCTGTCTTTCTTTCTATGTCTGTTCCTTCAACCCCTCGCACCTCTCATGTCAGGATATTCTTCATATCTTGGTTATGCTTCTGCTTCGCTATCAGCACGGTGTTCCAGGCCTTCCTCACCGCTACCCTTATAGACCCTGGGTACTTGCACCAGATCAAGGACTTCGAGGAGATTTTACGACTAGGAGTTGCTTACGGATACAACCCCATGATCGATGACATCGTGTATGATCCGGATGAGCCTCGAAGCATAAGGATGCTACAAGAACGCGTGATGTGTCTCGACAACAACGTACCTCCTTGTCTGGACTGGGTGGCCTACTACGAGAACTTCACTTTGCTCTGTAGCAAGACCTACATTGAATACATGCTGACAAGCTCGTACATGGACGAGAACGGAAGGCCGCTTCTATGCCAAGCCGGAGATACTTTCTATGGCACTGATTATGTCACTTATGTGAGGAAAGGGCACCCCTTATTGAGTGAGCTCAACGTCGTCATCGAACGCCTCATCGAAATGGGTATAGGTATCCAGCTGCTGGAGCGAGACATGGAATTTAGGAAAATTAGGGCCAGAGTTCGAGGCCACAGCATGTTCGGCGAGAGTTATTGTGATCTAACTCTCTACCACCTGCAGAGTGTATTTTTGATCTTACTCCTTGGTCTGACATTATCTTTCTTCTGTTTCATATTAGAATGGTGTACTCAACCCAGGTCTTGGACTGTCTGTGATGTTCTTCAGCTTAAATAAATATTGTAAGTAAAACACTGACAAACTCTACGTCTAAACTTTAAATAAGATGAATACTATAACAAATCTTCCAAATAAGTTAGAAATGAAACAGATTTTTAACTGCCTATGATATATTTAACTGTATGGCATTAATCGCACTGGTATACTACACAGACTCTGCACTTGGTTAAGTCGCCCTCCGTGGTGAAATGGCACCACGCTAACTTCATATACCCAAAGTCGGGCGTAAAACTCCTTAGCATGGCTTCCTTCGGAAGGGAAGTAAAGCCGTTGGTCACGTGTCGTAGATTTACGGCATGTAAAAGAATCTCAAGTCTGACAGAGAGGTCTCTGAGCAAAATTAAGTGGTCTTTCACGCCCAATTTAGAATGGGACGCTGAGAACCACAATACTTAAAGAGCGTCCATAAATAAAATGCCATTTCATTTTACTTGGTTAAGTAGCTGGTCAAACCGAAATTTTGATGTTGCACACTGTTCGACAGGATTTGCTTATTGTATTCGTTTTGTTTAGTACGTAGCCATAATATATGTACAGTATCTGATGTGTTCCATTCACATGACTTTCTCTACATCTTTGCAACCAATTATTGTTAAAAAGCCCATTCTTCTATTTATTTCATGCTAATCGAAAAAAATAACAGAAATAGTCTTATTACTTGCTTCCCTGTGAGTAGAAGCGAAATAAGGGAGTACCATAGGTTAAAGTGATAGTCAAAAGCTCGTTGCTATGTGACTGAAGTTCATTTTTTTTTTTTTTTGTAGCTTAACGTCCGTTAACCTGGTTGGTCATATCGGACGATGAATGAAATTGGTGAAATGATGCTCAAATGATCTCGGAGTCCATGGAGCTTAAAGTTACTCGACATTCGTCTTCTCAGGATAAGGGAAAACCCCGAAAAAAACCTTATCCGGGCAACTCACCCTACGCGAGATTCGAACTCACGACCTTTTGAACGTGAGGTAGACATGCTACCACCACACTACCCAGGCGGGCTGAAGTTCCTTTGTTTGTACGCACAGGAGTTGACAAATCCCTGTATGAGAAAGTTTTTTAAAGCTGAAATCAAAAACAAAGAATATCTCAAAACGATCAACACCACGAACATTTTTTACATATAATGAATTGTGTGTTTTAACGTGCCCTACATTTTTTGTGTGGTTAATTTTTTGTCCATCTCTTACAGTTTAGTCGTTATGCAAAATTCCTTGAATTTTAGCCAGAATAAAGTAGTCTTTAGAGGCTATTCCCAGAAAAGTCAGGATATACATTTTATTTGTCAAGTAAATATCTTTAATATTCGATATTTTAATCAATATCGTTAGAGCCCATTTTGAGAAAATCAAAATTTTCGAAAAAAAGTTCCATGTAAAGGGTAGTTTGGGGTGGGGGATTTTTTTTTAGAATCTTCGTGTCGCATCCTTGGAAGATATTAAACTTAAATACCAAGATTGGATTTTTACCGACTTTTCGTTTTTGAGTTATCGTTTTCACACCATGCGGATACATTAACACGGACCTTTTCATGAAAATGGCTTTTTTGGATACAGGAGACCGTAAAACATATATTTCCGGTGAAATCTCGGTATGGAATTTTTGGGTGGAGTGCAATACTTTCTCTGTACAGTACGTACATACTACGTGTAGAGAAAGTAAAAATCTGAAGTGTTACACACACATGACTTTCTATAGCTGTTCTACAAACGTCTTACATAAGATAATTCTTCTTTCTGCACCTTGTTAATCGAGGTGCTCATTAGCACAATGTTCTTATTACTTAGTTCCGTATAAGTAGGAAGAAAATAAGGGAATACACTAGGCTAAATCGATAGTCAAATGTTTTACAAGCTTTCGTTACGCGATTGTCATTAGAAATCGCTTCTTTTCTTGGCCAGGAGTAGAAGAAAAGAAAAACGGACACTCCCGTCTGAGAAAAGTATAAGTACTTCACAACTGAAACCAATAACAATTAATACCTCGAAAACGGTAAGCTCCACGAGAACAATGTATATGACATAAATTGTGTATTTTAAAAAAACCTACATTTTTTGTATAGTAAGTTTTTGTCTATCTCTTACGGTTTACTAGTTATGCCAAATTAAGCAAAATTCATCCAGAATAAACAGGTCTTCAGAAACTATTCCCAGAAAATTGAAGATATACATTTTATTTGTCAGGTAAATATCTTTAATATACGATATTTTAATCAAAATCGTTACAGCCAATTTTGAGAAAATCAAAATTTTCGAAAAAAAGTTCCATGTAAAGAGTAGTTTGGGAGTGGGGGGACTTTCTTGAAAATCTTTGTGTCGCATCCTTGGAAGATACTAAACTTAAATACCAAGATTGGATTTTTACCTACTTTTCGTTTTTGAGTTATCGTTTTCACAGATACCTGGACACACTAACATGGACCTTTTCGTGAAAATGCCTTTTTTGGATACAGGAGATCGTAAAACATATATTTCCGGTGAAATCTCGGTATGGAATTTTTGGGTGGAGTGCAATACCTTCTCTATACATATGTACACTCGCTGTGTGTCTTAGTTTGAAGAGTCGGCAACAACTGTGCAACCTAGTTTTCGCACAAAGTCTGGTAATGAATAGCTGGATGTTCGGTAAGTCGTCTGCCGATGTGGACGAACAAATGAGACAACCCTAAGAAATTGACACTGCGTGCTTCTGGAGTCCCACATTCTGGCGTGTGTTCGGAAAGCGGTTGCAAGTTCACAATGGCGCAGCGATTAAAAGAAAGCGATAAACTTGCTCCTAACGAGTTTTGTGTGGACATGATACATCGCTTGGAAGAAGATGAAAGATTATCTGCAGCGATGAGTCAACTTTTTACTTAAATGGTAATGTCAATAGACATAAGTGTAGGATTTGGGGTAGCGAAACCCCCGTCAAGTCTTAGAACATGAACGTGTACTTGGATATACTGAAAAACATTTTAATCCCCCAGATTAACGTTGATAACCAAGAACATTTTATGCTAGGTGGCACCACCTCTCCGGCCGCGCCGTGGCCGAGTGGTTAAACCACTCGACTCTCACCTAGAGATTTATGGTGGACAAAGCGTGGCTGGGGCGGGTTTTCTCCGGGTTCTCCGGTTTCCCCCGCCATCGCATTCCACCGGGGCTCCATCTTCATTCATGTATCATCAGTGTCACCGCCTGTAGTTAAAGCGGGCGTTAAACACTAGCAAAAAAAACACCTCTCTCCGGCATCCCAGATGTCCTGAATGTGCGCTTTCCGTGTAAGTGGCTTAGACGATGCGTGCCAATTGCATGGCCCCCACGGTCGCCGGACCTGACATATCTTCACTTTTTACTTTCTCTATACGTACCATGTACATAGTGTATAGAGAAGGTATTGTATTGCACCCAAAAATGCAATACCAAAATTTCACTGGAAATATATGTTTTGCGTCCCCCTGAATCAAAAAAAAATTCTGGGAAAAGATCCTTGTGCGCATGCGTGTGTGTGTGGACAGCACAGCTCTAAAACGAAGACCGTTAAATACCAAAACTTGGTATTTAAGTTTAGCATCTTCTAAGGATGCAACACGAAGTTTTTAAGAAATCCCCCCACCCTAAACTACTCTTTACATAGAAAAAATTTCGAAAATTTTGATTTTCTCCAAAATGGCTCTAACGATTTTGATTAAACTCTCTAATATTTAAGATATTTACATGAACAATAAAATGTATATCTTGAATTTTCTTGAAATAGGCACTAAAGCCCTCTTTATTCTGGGTGATTTTATTGAATTTTGCATAACTGGTAAACTGTAAGAGATAGACAAAACTTATTGCACAAAAATGTATATTACGATAAAACACACAATTTATGTCATATACATTTTTTTCTGGAGATTAATCGTTTTTGAAATAATACTTGTTTTTGGTTTAAGCTTTATAAAACTTATACTTTTCTCATACAGGAATTTGTCAACTCGTGTCCATACAAAGGAACTTCAGTCACATAGCAACCAGCTTTTGACTTTCACTTTAACCTATGGTACTCCCATATTTCGCTTCTACTTACAATAAAGCAAGTAATAAGACTATTTCTGCTATTTTTTTCTCGATTAGCATGAAGTAAATAGAAGCATAAGCTTTTTATTTTTACTATACGTACTATGTACATAGTGTACAGAGAAGATATTGTATTGTACCCAAAAATTCAATACCGAGATTTCACCGCAAATATATGTTTTGAGACCCCCTGAATCCAAAAAAAAAAAAAAAAAAAAGCATTTTTAGAAAAATGTCCGTGCGTGTGTCTGTCGGCAGCATAGCTCAAAAATGAGAAGACCGTTAGCCAAATTTGGTATTTAACTTTGGTATCTTCCAAGGATGCGACACAAAGATTTTCAAGAAAATCCCCCCACCCCAAACTATCCTTTACATGGAAAAAAAATTCGAAAATTTTGATTTTCTAAAAAATGACTAACAATTTTGATTAAAATCTCGTAAATTTAAGATATTTACTTGACAAATAAAATGTATATCTTGAATGTTCTGGGAATAGCCTCTGAAGACTACTTTATTATATATGAATTTTATAGAATTTTGCATAACTGCTAAACCGTAAGAGATGGACAAAAACTTACCACACAGAAAATGTAGCGAACATTAAAACAAACAATTTATGTTACATAAATTTTTTCGTGGAGTTGATCGTTTTTAAGATATTCCTCACTATAAAAGACTTATACTTCTCTCATACAGGAAGTTGTCAACCCTTGTCCATGCAAACAAAGGAACTGCAGTCATATAGCAACCACCTTTTGGCTATCACTTTAACCTATAATACTTCCTTTTGTTTCTTCTACTTACAAGGAATCAATAAGACTATTTCTGCTATTTTTTTTCTCAGTTAGCGTGAAGTAAATAGAAGCTTAAGCTTTTTAACAATAATTTGTTGCAGAGATGTAGAGAAAGTCATGTGAATGGAACATATAAGACTTTTTGTTTAGTAAGTTTTTCTTACGGTTTACCAACTATGCAATATGCCGCAATATTCATTCAGAACAAATATGTCTTCAGAGGCAATTCCCAGAAAATTCAAGATATACATTTTATTTGCCATGTAAATATCTTTAATATACGACATTTTAATCACAATTGTTAGAGCCATTTTTGAAAAAATAAATTGAAACTTTTTACATTAAAGGGTAGTTAGGGATGAGAGGATTTTTTTGAAAATCTTCGTGTCACAAGCTTGGAAGACACTGAACTTAAATACCAAGTTTGGTGTTTAACGGAGTTTTCGTTTTTGAGCTATTCTGAACACAGACACACACACACGGACCTTTTTCCAAAAATGCTGTTTTTGGATTGAAGGAGAACCAAAATATGTATTCCCGTTGAAATCTCGGTATGGAATTTTTAGTGCAATACAATACCTTCTCTATACACTGTGTAGATAGTAAGTGTACAGAAAGTAAAAACTCTGCTTCCTTATGACTACGTTTCTAGAATGTACGGCTGAATACAAAATGTGCGTTACGAGTTTATGGTATTGCCGTTGTTTGAATGAGAGATTGTTGGTTATTAATAGAAATGGCAGCAATTCAGAAGAAAAATCTAATGTGTTACACTTACATGACTTTCTCTAGCTACTCTACAAACGCACTTACGAAAGATAATTCTTCTTTCAACACCATGCTAATCGAAATAAACATTAACAAATCGTTATTACTTAGTAGCTTATAAGTAGAATGGAACTAAGGGAATGCACTAGGCTAAAGTGATAGTCAAATATTTTAAAAGGCTGTCGTTATGCGATTGTCATTGCAATTCGCTTCTTTGCTTGGCCAGGAATAGAACAAAAGAAAAGTGGATATTTCTGTGTGAGAAAAGTTTAAGTACTTCACAATTGAAACTAATAACAAGGAATACATCGAAAACGGTAAGCTCCACAAAGAAATTTATATTACATAACTTGTGTATTTTAACAAAATCTACATTTTTGGTAGAGTAAGTTTTTGTCTAACTCTTACGGTTTACTAGTTAAGCCAGATTAAGCAAAATTCATGCAGAATAAACAAGTCTTTAGAGGCTATTCCCAGAAAATTCATGATATACATTTTATTTGTGATAGAAATGGCTTTAACATGTGGAATTTTAATCAAAATCATTGGAGCCATTTTTAAGAAAAACAAAATTTTCGAAAAATGTTCCATGTAAAGGGTAGTTAGGGGGGGGTATTTTCTTGAAAATCTTCGTGTCGCATCTTCCGTAGAGACCAAAAGTTTGGTATTTAAGCGTCTTTGAGTGTTGCTGTCCACAGTCCCACACACACACACAGAAACAGACAGACATACACACGAATCTGTTTCTGAAGAAGCTTTTTGTTTGATTCAGGGGCTCCTAAAACGTGTATTTCGGGTGAAAACTGGCCATCTAATTTTTGGATGGAATACAATACTTCTCTATCGCTATGTGCATTGTACATAGAGAAAGTAAAAAGATGAGGGTGAAATGTTGGTAATGGAAGTAATTTATGAAAATTAGGTTTAAAGTGTAGTGTAAGCGTAGCCGAAGTTGAGAGTAAATATATTTGACCGACATCACTGGAAGTGTTGATATATGCTTCTACAGCACCAGAATAACGTACAAAACATCTGACTGGCGTTCCTGCTTCTGAATACCAATGCTCCAGTAAAGGTGAGTAAGTGACTTCCATCTAATCTCTCATTTAAAAACCTGATGTGTTACACTCACATGACTTTCTCTAGCTGCTCTACAAACTTCTTACAAAATATTCTTCTTCTTTACACACAATGCTAATCGAGATAAACATTAGCAGAATGTTCTTATTACTTAGTTCCTTATAAGTAGAACGGAACTAAAGGAATATGCTATGCAAAAGTGATAGATAAATGCTTTAAAAGCTGTCCTTATGCGATTGTCATTGCAGTACATTCAATTGTAATTTACAGTTGAAACCAATAAAAGGGAATATCTTGGAAACGGTATAATGCACGAAAATATGTACATTACATAAATTGTGTATTTTAACGAGCTCTACATTTTTGTGGTGTAAGCTTTTGTCTATCTCTTACAGTTTACTAGTTATGCAAAATTTAGCAAAGTTCATCCAGCACAAACACTTCTTCAAAAGCTATTCCCGAAAACTTTATCATATACATTTTATTTGTGATGGAAATAGCTTATATATATAGTATTTTAAACAAAATAGAGCCATTTTTAAGAAAAACAAAATTTTCGAATTTTTTTTCATGTAAAGGGTAGTTAGGGGAGGAGGGATTTTCTTGGAAATTTGGTATTTAACCGTCTTTTCGTTTTTGAGCTATGCTGTTCATAGATACACACACATGGAGCACTTTCTGAAAATGCTTTTTACTTTCTCTACACGTACTACACACAGTCTATAGAGAAGGTATTGCATTCCACCCAAAAATCTGATACCGAGATTTCACCGGAAATACACGTTTTGGGTCCCTCTGAATCCAAAAAAAGCATTTTTACAAAAAGATCCGTGTGTGTGTGCATGTGTGTCTGTGGAAAGCATAGCTCATAAACGAAAAGACCGTTGAATACCAAACTTGGTATCTTCCAAGGATGTGACACGAAGATTTTCAAGAAAATCCCCCACCCCCAACTACCTTTACATGAATTTTTTTCGAAAATGTTTATTTTCGCAAAAATGGCTCTAACGATTTTTATTAAAAATATCGTAGATTAAAGATATTTATATAACAAACAAAATGTATATCTTAAATTAGCCTCTAAAGACTACTTTATTCTGGGTGAATTTTACGGAATTTGGCATAACTGCTAAACCGTAATAGATAGACAAAAGCTTACCACACAAAAAATGTAGAGCACGTTAAAACACACAATTTATGTTATACACATTTTTCGTGTAGTCGATAGTTTTTGAGATATTCTTTGTTATTGTTTTCAGCTTTGAAAAACTTATACTTTTGTCCTACAGGAATTTATCAGCTCCTGTCCATATAAACAAAGGAACTTCATGAGAGAACGTAGGCTTTCACGGCCGGAAACCTTCTCCTAGAAAACTTCGACCGCGCCACTGAAGATGTCCACCGTAGTTGTGGACGAAACGTCTGGTACTCCTAACACCAGCAGACCACGGCAAAACAGCCCGGAAACATTTCTTAGTTACAAAGGAACTTCAGTCAATTAGCAAGCATCTTTTGATTATCACTTTAACCTATGGTACTCTTATTTCGCTTCTACTTACAAGGAAGCAAGGAATAACGCTATTTTTGCTATGTTTTACTAGGTTAGCATGAAGTAAGTAGAAGCATAAGTTTTATAATACTATTTTTTGCAGAGATGTAGAGAAAGTGATGTGAATGTAACACATCAGATTTTTTTTATACAGGAGGTCTTAAAATATGTATTTCCGGTGAAACATCTGTATCGAATTTTTGGGTGGAATACAATACCTTGTCTATCGACTATGTACATTGTACACGTGGGACTAGAGAAAGTAAAAATGGCATTGGTCAAGAACTGGCGCGCGACCTATACTAGCTGTGTGACCGCGGTAAAGCAACGGATTCTGCAACATTCGTAGATTTAAATACCTTTTAACGGTTCTATTTGTATACATGTACACAAGTCCCAGGTTTTAAGCCGATATATTTTCTTTCAGAGATTAAATGTAAATAAATTGCTAGAGAAAGTAAAATTCTGATGTGTTCCATTCACACGACTTTCTCTATATCCCTGCAACAAATTATTCTTAAAAAGTTTATACTTCTATTTACTTTATGCTAATCAGAAAAAATTAGCAGAAATGGTCTTATTACTTGCTTCCTCTAAGTAGAAGCAAAATAAGGGACTACCATAGGTTAAATTGATAGTCCAAAGCTGGTTGCTATGTCAATGAAGTTCCTTTGTTTATATGGATAGGAGTTGACCAGTTCCTGTATGAGAAAAGTATAAGTTTTTCATAACAGAAACCAAAAATAAGGAATGTCTCAAAAACGACGAACTCCACGAAAAAAATGTATATCGCATAAATTGTGTGTTTTAATGTGTCAACATTTGTTGCGTAGTAAGTTTTTGTCCATCTCTGACGGTTTAGCAGTTATTTAAAATTCAGTAAAATTCATCCAGAATAAACTACTCTTCAGAGGCTATTCCCAGAAAATTCAAGATACACATTTTATTTGTCAGGTAAATATCTATAATATACGAAATTTTAATCAAAATCGTTAGAGCCATTTTTGAGAAAATCAAAATTTTCGAAAAAAGTTCCATATAAAGGGTAGTTGGGGGTGGGGGGATTTTTCTAAAAGCTTCGTGTCGCATCCCTGGAAGATACTAAACTTAAATGCCAAGTTTGGTATTTTACCGACTTTTCGTTTTTGAATTATCGTGTTCACAGACACACGGACACACACACACGGACCTTTTTTGTGAAAATGCTTTTTTTTTTATATTGGGGACCCTAAAACATATATTTCCGGTGAAATCTCGGTATCGAATTTTTGAGTGGAGTGCAATACCTTCTCTATACACTATGTACATAGTGCGTATAGAGAAAGTAAAAATGGCATTGGTCAAGAACTGGCGCGCGACCTATACTAGCTGTGTGCATGTGGCAAAGCAACGGATTCTGCAACATTCGTAGATTTAAATACCTTTTAATGGTTCTATTTGTAGATATGTAAATAAGTCCCATGATTACAAGCTGATATCTTTTCTTTCAAAGATTAAATGTAAATAAAGTGCACATGGACAAGAGCTGTAATATAGTGCAACATAAACATTTGGTATAATGAAAGTAAATAATGACAGCGACGCTAAAAATAGCCAGTAACGGAAAGTAAATAACGGTTAATGCGTGTAACAACCACATGCTATTACAACATCAATTTGCGACAGTGTACAACATGCACATCGATCCGGGCACCGTGCCATCGTAAACAAGTTCTGCTCGGAAATAAACACTAAACCTTGCTATGTGCATGGCAAACCACTTCTGGTTCTACAACATGAGCTGCGTCCAGCGTTCAAGATTTCATTAAACAACGTGAGGATGTGTTTTACCAGTGCTGCCAACCTGTAAGGCACACATTCTGGGTCACCACTGATCAAGCGTGTGCTGTAACGCCAACAATTTAAATATTAACAGTACAAAAACTGAAACATTGCATTTTGGTTTAAGCAGAGTTAATATTGACGAGAAAAAAATCAGTTAAATTTCTTGGCCTACAACTTCAATCTAATTTGTGTTGGCTAATTCATACTGAATATGTTGCTAAGAAAGAAACCACGGGCTTATTCATGTTAAAAGTATTATATAAAAAAAATGTTATGTGATACACTCTTACAAAAGAACATTAGCAGAATTTTATTACTTACATCCTTATAAGTAGAATGGAACTAAGGGAATGCACTAGGCTAAACTGATAGTCAAGTGTTTTAAAAGCTGTCGTCTTTAATTTGTCATTGCAAACCGCTTATTTGCTTGGCCAGGGGTAGAACAAAAGAAAAAAATGTGATGTGTTCCATTCACATGACTTTCTCTACATCTCTGCAACAAATTATTGTTAAAAAGCTTATGCTTCTATTTACTTCTGCTAATCGAGAAAAAAAAAATAGCACAAACAGTCTTATTACTTGCTTCCTTGTAAGTAGAACCGAAATAAGGGAGTACCTTAGGTTAAAGTGAAGTCAAAAGCTGGTTGCTATGTTACTGAAGTTTCTTTGTTTATATGACAAATTCCTGTATGAGAAAAGTATAAGTTTTTCATAGTTGAAAACAAAAACAAGCAATATGACAAAAACCATCAACTCCACGAAAAAATGTATGTAACATAAATTGTGTGTTTTAATGTTTATTTTTTATTGTAAGAAAACTCTTTTGTACAAAAAAGGTACAATGCAGTTGAGCTAATTAGATACACAGAACAGCATGTAATATGTGGTTGGGGTGCCATCCAGCGATGGGCCCAAAGAAATAGTACAAAGATACAAAGAAAGCAGCACAGAAAATAATAAAAGAGCTAAATGTTCAGTCGCAGATCGGAGTGCCAGCGGCGCTTCAGTCTTCGTCGTTGAGGTTCAGGAGGAAGATAAATATGGCGGAGAAGAGGATTGCTGTGGCGCAAACAGGAGCCTCTTGTAGCTGATGCGGAGGACACACATTACCTCCGACAGGCCTATGTCAGCGTGCAGAGTTGAGTTGCGCACGTACCATGGAGCGCCAGTCATGAGGCGGAGAAAACGGTTCTGTGTGCGCTGGAGTTTGATGGTCTGCGGCAGAACCCCATATCGCACAGCTATATTGCCACATGGGTCGAATTAAGGAAGTGTAGACAAGACGCTTGTACCGCAAAGGCAATGGCGAGGAACCGGACACAAGATGATGGACGTCGCGGATGCGATGACGAAACCTCTGCACTAGACTGGAGAGATGGGGATCCCAAGTAAGACGGCTGTCCAAGATAAGGCCGAGGTACCTTATAGAAGTCGCGGTGGGTATCTCCGTCCCATTGAGAGAAATGGGATGATGGGTCACGTTCGTTTTGTAGGTGAACTTCACAACACGGGATTTATGAGCGTTCATAGTCACTCTCCAACGTTGGCACCAGGAGTGAATTTGGTTGCAGAAGTCCTGAAGGCGGCTTGCCGCCGTAGCACAAGTACCCACACTTAGCGCCGCCACATCGTCGGCATAGTTAGCAATGGTGAGTTGCGGATGACTACGAAAATCTGAGGTGTAAGCCAGGTATAATAAGGGGCCCAGTACGCTCCCTTGCGGCACACCAGAGGAGATAGGAAGGGCCTTGGAAAATGTACGATCATGTTTAACAGAGAAGGTGCGATTGCGCAAATAGGACTGTACGAGGCGGAAATAAGTGTCCGAGAGATGCGGTTTGAGTTTGAATAACAATCCATCGTGCCAAACTTTATCAAAGGCCTTCTCCGTATCCAAAAACAGTCCTATGCATACAGATTGACGCTCATAGGAATCAAGAATAGCGTCAACGACACGATGGAGCTGCTGAGAGCAGGAGTGAAGAGAGCGAAATCCAAACTGGGTGTCAGGGATAATCGGTGTGAGCTGAGGCAAAACGCGAGGCAGAAGGAGACGTTCGAAGATTTTGGAGAGTAGGGGGAGTAAACTAATAGGACGATAACTGAGGGGATCACTCTTGACTTTATCAGGTTTGGGAAGAAGGATAACTGTAGCGTGTTTCCATTGATGAAGAATATGAGCTCTGCGGAGGATAGCGTTGTAGATTTGCGTCAACAAAACCAGCGCATTCCGGGGTAAATGAAGGAGTAAGGGTTGCACAATAAGATCAGGACCGGGAGCTTTGTGAGCTGAAGAGCGAGCGATGATGTTTTTAACCTCAGCAGGGGTAAAGAAGTGGTGGAAAGGAGTGAGCAACAAAGGTTGCGTGAGTTCTTCCTCCACACGATGAGCAAAGTCCGCGTCCAGCACAGGATTCGGGGCAAACTGACGTTCCAGGAGTTCTGAGCACAAATTTACCTTTTCAAGTGGCGTAGAAAACCAGGTGTTCCCAATCTTAAGAGGCGGCATGGCAGCAGAAGGGCGTGTCAAAGTTTTAGTCTTCTACCATAGTGACCCATCATTGGCGTTTAAGTCTTGTAGTCGGTGTTCAGCAGCAGTGCAGCGTGCAGCACGTAAGGCAGCCTTCAGCTCCCGAGTAGCGCGATTAAAATTGGTTTTGTGAAGCGGGTAGCGCGTGCGTTCCTAGAGTTTCCCTTAGTCTCTCTTGATGGAGTGCAGTAGACGGATCTCGGGAAAATAGAATGGCACAAGACGAGGAGGACGAAGATCCTGGAGAGTACTGCTGGCAAGGTTAGCCGCACACTGGATATTGCGAGTCAAGGTAGAAACAGCCACATCGACATCACGGGGTGACTTAAGCGGCACAGTCGTAATAGTGAGATCGGCAAGCAAAGAGGTGTACAAAGGCCAGTCAAAAGGATGGCGTATCAGGGATGGGGGTAAGTCTTTGTACTTCGCACCATCGGAGAGAGTGAGCAGGACTGGTAAATGATCGGAGCTCAGATCATGAACAACGGAGAGACGGGAACAATGACGGGAAATATTACGTCCAATGAAGATATCCAGCACATCCGGAGTCGTACCATCGTGTGGGTAAAACGTAGGTTCAACAGGAGAGAGTACGTCTAGGTGTAACTGATGGATTGCAGCGTGTAAAAGTTTACCCCTAGGATTAGATAAGTTCGAACCCCATAGAGGATGTTTGGAGTTAAGATCGCCGCCGACTAAGAAGGGGCCCTGGAAAGCATGAACAAGATCCCAGAAGTCGGTGAGACTGACATGATTCTGAGGAGCAGAATAGAAAGAACCAACTTGAATGCTTGCGGAAGTAGTAGACAGCTGAATCCGAGCAACCTGGAATGAGTCTTCTAGAAGAAGCGGAAGGGCATGGTGAGCCAGACAAGTTTTGATAAACACCGCAGAACCACCCATTCGAGTAGAGTTAGGGTGATCAGCACGATACACAGTATACCCAGGAAGATGGAAAGATATGTGAGGAGCCAATTTGGTTTCAGTGGCGAGTAGGAGATCTACGTCATAAGCCGTACAGAAAGGTAATAATTCATAAAACTTATTAGTGATACTCTGACAATTCCAAGTGCAGATTCGAAGGCAGGAAGGAATTGAATTAGCCATGAACACGGAGCAGAACAGGAGTCAATTGCTGCAGGGTAGTAAGAAGGGGCTGTAGAAGAGCGAAGATAGAGTCCAGTCGAGCCATCAAGCAGTCCAATGGAGAACGGTCCTGTTCACACTGATGGGTTGCGGCTGCAAAGGGCTGCGTAGCACCGGGAGGGGAACCTCGAGAAACTAGAGAAGACAGCAAAGGTCGATCAGCAAATGCAGGAGGACGAGGAGAGGCAGCTTCAGTGGAAGTAGGCAAGGTAGACTCCATAGGTGGGAAAGCATGAAGTGGAGGAACGGCAGCAGGAGAGGCACCAGAAACGGTACGTCGGGGAGAAGAGCGAGACTGAATGACTTGGAAGCGTCGATGAACAGGGCAGCCTTTATAATTCGCCGTATGTTGACCTTGACAGTTCATACACAACGGCGGCGCGTGAGGAGCCTTAGAGCACTGCGCACTGGCATGATAGCCATCACATTTGACACAACGGGGTTGTTTGTGGCAATAATTACTACTGTTCCCAAATTCCTGACAATTCATGCACTGAATAATACCCCTTTTGGGTTTCGGGGGCTCCACCTTCACCATCGTGTAGTACAAACGATCGAGCTTATAGATGTCGTCATTGAGCGGATTGGGCTTCTGATCCACGAAAAAGAGAGGTAGTTTCGCCTTGGTGACGGGATGATAAACTGGAGTCATCTGTGCGGGTGAATATCCAAGGGAGGTCAATTCTTGCAGCACTAGAGCAGTGTCTATAGTGGGATGAAGCCCACGAATAACCACCCGGAGGTTGCGTTCATGACGCATTTGGTACGTGTGAAACTCGGCCTTCTGGTCCTCAAAATAATGTATGGCTGCACGATAACCGTCCACAGTCTCGAAAGTGAATTTGACCTTGTTGCTGTCCAGTGTAACAAGCTTGTAAGCGCCATCATTGGACGCTTGTAAGTGTTTGAGGACAGTATTCACGTTGAGTATATTAGAAACATAGCTAGGCGGTGGCTTTGGGGGTGGGGAAACAGGAGTAGGCGTACTTACGCCTTGATCACCATCCTCAAGATCCATGTCAGCCAACGGTGCAAAACGGTTAGTTGTAGCGAAAGGAGAATCAGGTACAGCAGAATCCAGTTTCTTCCTCTTGGGAGTCACGTGGGCAAGAACTATCCCGGCTGGGTGGTGCAAAACCGGCGGAAGGCATGCCGCAGTCGACAGGCCGCATTTGACCAGAGCAATGCGTAGTAGCGGGCACGGGCTGGCGTTGCTGATGAGGTGACAAAGAGGTTTCTCCCTGGGAGCTGCTTGACGCGGTTGGAAGAGCTGAGTGTGGCGCCGGTAGAGAAGATGGCTGGTCCTGAGGCTGGTAGCACGTAGTAGCGGGCACGGGCTGGCGTTGCTGATGAGGTGACAAAGAGGTTTCTCCCTGGGAGCTGCTTGACGCGGTTGGAAGAGCTGAGTGTGGCGCCGGTAGAGAAGATGGCTGGTCCTGAGGCTGGTAGCACGTAGTAGCGGGCACGGGCTGGCGTTGCTGATGAGGTGACAAAGACGTTTCTCCCTGGGACCTGCTTGACGCGGTTGGAAGAGCTGAGTGTGGCACCGCTAGAGAAGATGGCTGGTCCTGAGGCTGGTAGCACGTAGTAGCGTGCACGGGCTGGCGTTGCTGATGAGGTGACAAAGAGGTTTCTCCCTGGGAGCTGCTTGACGCGGTTGGAAGAGCTGAGTGTGGCGCCGGTAGAGAAGATGGCTGGTCCTCAGATAGCACGTAGTAGCGGGCACGGGCTGGCGTTGCTGATGAGGTGATAAAGAGGTTTCTCCCTGGGAGCTGCTTGACGCGGTTGGAAGAGCTGAGTGTGGCGCCGGTAGAGAAGATGGCTGGTCCTCAGACTGGTAGCACGTAGTAGCGGGCACGGGCTGGCGTTGCTGATGAGGTGACAAAGAGGTTTCTCCCTGGGAGCTGCTTGACGCGGTTGGAAGAGCTGAGTGTGGCGCCGGTAGAGAAGATTGCTGGTCCTGAGGCTGGTAGCACGTAGTAGCGGGCACGGGCTGGCGTTGCTGATGAGGTGACAAAGAGGTTTCTCCCTGGGAGCGTCTTGACGCGGTTGGAAGAGCTGAGTGTGGCGCCGGTAGAGAAGATGGCTGGTCCTCAGATTGGTAGCACGTAGTAGCGGGCACGGGCTGGCGTTGCTGATGAGGTGACAAAGAGGTTTCTCCTTGGGAGCTGCTTGACGCGGTTGGAAGAGCTGAGTGTGGCGCCGGTAGAGAAGATGGCTGGTCCTCAGATAGCACGTAGTAGCGGGCACGGGCTGGCGTTGCTGATGAGGTGACAAAGAGGTTTCTCCGTGGGAGCTGCTTGACGCGGTTGGAAGAGCTGAGTGTGGCGCCAGTAGAGAAGATGGCTGGTAGCACGTAGTAGCGGGCACGGGCTGGCGTTGCTGATGAGGTGACAAAGAGGTTTCTCCCTGGGAGCTGATTGACGCGGTTGGAACAGCTGAGTGTGGCGCCGGTAGAGAAGATTGCTGGTCCTCAGACTGGTAGCACGTAGTAGCGGGCACGGGCTGGCGTTGCTGATGAGGTGACAAAGAGGTTTCTCCCTGGGAGCTGCTTGACGCGGTTGGAAGAGCTGAGTGTGGCGCCGGTAGAGAAGATGGCTGGTCCTCAGACTGGTAGCACGTAGTAGCGGGCACGCCTGGCGCTGCTGATGAGGTGACAAAGAGGTTTCTCCCTGGAAGCTGCTTGACGTGGTTGAAAGAGCTGAGTGTGGCGCCGGTAGAGAAGAAGGCTGGCCCTCAGGCTGGTAGCACGTTGTGAGCTGCCCGGCTGTCAGACAGCGACTTGTGTTTTAATGTGCTCTACATTTTTTGATTGTTACGTTTTAGCCCCTCTCCTACGGCTTAGCAGTTATGCAAAAGTCCGTGAAATTCATTTATAATAAAGTAGTCTTCAGAGGCTATTCCCATAGAATTCAAGATATACATGTTATTTGTCAGGTAAATATCTTTAATATACGACGTTTTAAACAAAATCGTTATAGCCGTTTTTAAGAAAATCATGTGACATTTGATTTTATAAGTTTGAGACAAGCTATTGTAGACCAGGATAAACACATACAGCTCTGATAAAGAAACATTTGTCACTTCGAGTTCTCAAATGAGCTGAAGTCATTGGGCAAACGTAAAAAACCATAATGTGTAAAAATGCAAATAACATGTTTCACATACCTTTTACAACATGAACGTTCAATTTTACTCCATAAACTGCGCTTACCTGTAACAGAATAAAAAATCTTATGTATTCCATTCACATGACTTTCTATACATCCCTGCAACAATTTATTTTTAATAAGTTTATTCTTCTATTTATTTCCAGCTAATCGAGAAAAAATTAGCAGAAATAATCTTATTACTTGTAACTAAGAAATGTTTCCGGGCTGTTTTGCCGTGGTCTGCTGGTGTTCGTCTGGTACTCCTAACACCAGCAGACCACGGCAAAACAGCCCGGAAACATTTCTTAGTTACAATGACTCCGGCCGTGAAAGCCTACGTTCTCTCATGAAATCTTATTACGTGCTTCCTTGTAAGTAGAAGCGAAATTAGGGAGTACCATAGGTTAAAGTCAAAAGCTGATTACTAGGTAACTGAAGTTTCTTTGTTTGTATGGACACGAGTTGATAAATTCCTGTTCAGAAAAGTAAAAGTTTTTAAAAGCTGAAACCAAAAACTCAACTTCTCGAAAAAAACCATGTAACATAAATTGTGTGTTTTAATGTGCTCTACATTTTTTGAGGGGTAAGTTTTTGTCCATTTCTTACGATTTAGCAGTTATGTAAATTCCTCCAGAATAAAGTAGTCTTCAGAGGCTATTCCTAGAAAATTCAAGATATACATATTATTTGTCAGGTAAATATCTTTAATATACGATATTTTAATCAAAATCGCTATAGCCATTTTTGAGAAAATCAAAATTTACGTAAAAAATTCTATGTAAAGGGTAGTTGGGGGTGGGGGGATTTTCTTTCAAATCTTCGTGTCGCATCCTTGGAATATACCAAATTTAAATACCAAGTTTGGCATTTAACGGTCTTTTCGTTTTTGAGCTATGCTGTCCACAGACACATACACATACACAAGGACCTTTTTCCAAAAATGCTTTTTTTGGATTCAGGGGGACCCAAAACGTGTATTTCCGGTGAAATCTCGGTATGGAATTTTTGGGTGGAATACAATAGCTTCTCTATACACTATGTACATAGTACGTGTAGAGAAAGTAAAACAGTTTATTAGTACATTGAAAATAACAAGGAAGTTTCAAAACTAATGTATTACACTAACGTGTAACCAGTCTTAATGGAAATAAAACTTGTGTATCCCTCCGCGTTATTCTCTTGTTTATATCGGCTATGATAACCAAACACGAAACGATCATCCGTTCAAAATTAAGGTTAGAAGATACAGAACTGACGTGGGAAAGTTCTCCTTTGTAGATAGAACCATAAAAGACTGGAAAGAATTACCTAGAGCAGCCTTTCGGGTTGTCCCCCTGTCTCTGAAGAAATTTAGGAAAAATCTTGATTTTAATGTTGGATAATTTTTGTAAATATTCCTTAAATGAAATGCTTGTGATTTTATATTGTTGTAAATACAAATGTTAAATTGGTTGGTGATTCTAATTATGAAATTAATTAATCTGAATTGAGAGAAAAATTAATGTTTTCATATTTGTTGTAAATAACTATTATATCTAGCTTACAAAGCCATAAACTGGCAGCTGTGATTTATTGTTTATATATCTTGTATGCATATATAACTCTGCCACCAGGTGATACCCACTTGCAGAGAAATACATACATACATACATACATACATACATACATACATACATACATACATACATGCATCCATGCATCCATGCATCCATGCATCCATGCATCCATGCATCCATGCATACATGCATACATGCATACATACATACATACATACATACATACATACATACATACATACATACATACATGCATGCATGCAAAAGTGGAACCGAATACTACCCACGCTACTATAATAAAAATAATTTAATAAAAAATAATAATAATAATAATAATAATAATAATAATACTAACAGTAATAATATAACAACAATAATAACTACAACAAGAACTAATGCACTTACATCGGAAAGATCATAGGAGGAGGGAGCGAGAGGCAAGAGAGCTAACCACTCGGCTACCTCGCTGTCTACTCATATATATATTTACTATTATAGATTTCTAAAAACCCGTTACTTCCATTCACTTGACTTTCTCTAACACTCCACTACAAGTTATTGTTAAAATCTTATTCTCCTATTTGCTTCATCCTAATCGAGAAAAAATTAGCAGAAATAGTCTTATTACTTGCTTCCCTGTAAGTAGAAGCGAAATAAGGGAGTACCATAGGTTAAAGTGAAAGCCAAAAGCTGGTTGCTATGTGATTGAAGTTCCTTTGTTTGTATGGACACGAGTGGACAAATTCCTGTATGAGAAAAGTATAACTTTTTCAAAGCTGATACAAAAAACAAGGAATACCTAAAAAACAATCAACTCCAAGAAAAAAATGTATATAAAATAAATTGTGTGTTATAACGTGCCCTACATGTTTTGTGTGATAAGTGTTTATCCATCTATTACGGTTTAGCAGTTATACAACATTCCGTAAAATTCAAGATATACATTTTATTTCCAAATATACAATATTTTAATCAAAATTGTTGGAGCCCTTTTTGAGAAAATCAAAATTTTCGTAAAAGTTCCATGTAAAGGGTATTTGGGGGTGGGGGATCACAGAAGCGGACCTTTTTCTAAAAATGCTTTTTTTTTATTCAAGGGGATCCAAAACATATATCTCCGGTGAAATCTTAGTATGGAATTTTAGTGTGCAATACAATACCTTCTCTATACACTATGTACACAGTACGTGTAGAGAAAGTAAAAAAAAAAAACGATTTCGCAAGCTCTATCTGCTCGCAACTCCTCCCCCGCCCTGCTGCTCGCCCATTATCCTCCGATTTGGTATTAACTCCACCTCCTCTTACATCCTCTTCTCAACTTGTTTACTTTCTCTAGACTATGTACATAGTGTACGGAGAAGATATTGTATTCCACCCAAAAATTGATACAGAGCTTTCACCTGAAATACATGTTTTGGTTCCCCCTGAATAAAAAAAGAATTTTAGAAAAAGGTCCGCGTCTGAGTATCCGTAAAGACGTTAACTCAAAAAGAAATAGTCGATAAAATACCAAACTTGATATTTAAATTTGGTATCTTCCAGGGATGCTACACGAAGATTTTCAAGAAAATCCTCCCACACCCAACTACCCTTTCGAAAATGTTTATTTTCTCAAAAATGGTTCTAACGATTTTGATTGAAATCTCTTATATTTAAGATACTTATATGACAAATAAGATGTATATTTTGAATTTTCTGGGAATAGCCTCTGAAACTACTTTATTCTGGATGAATTTTACGGAAATTCGCGTAACTGCTAAACCATGAGAGATGAACAAAACCTGACCACACAAAAAATGCAGAACACATTAAAACACACAATTTATGTCATACACATTTTTCTCGTGTAGTTGATCGCTTTTGAGATATCTCCTGTTTTTGGTTTCAGCTTTGAAAAATTTACCTTTCTCATACAGGAATTTGTGAACTCCTATTCTACAAACAAAGGAACTTCAGTCACATAGCAACCAGCTTTTAGCTTTCACTTTAAGCTATTGTACTGCCTTATTTCGCTCCTACTTACAAGGAAACGAGTAATAAGACTATTTCTGCAAATTTTCTCAATTAGTATGAAGTAAATGGAAGTATAAGCTGTTTAACAACAATTTGTTGCACAAATATAGAGAAAGCGATACATCAGATTTTTTCGCTTCAACTCCATCTTCTTCAAGCTTTTCTTCTCTTTTCCTTCTACCTGCTATTGATAAAGAATAAAAAAAAAGAAGTAAAATCGGACTAATAATAATTGCCCTTACGGTCCTCGGTGCTTGTTTGACAAAGAACCCCCCCCCCCCAGCAGCGCTTGTGGAATGCTATATAAAACCGATGCTGATTCTCTTGCATGCCACACAAGTAGACCTCTCATTCGAAAGGGGTCATCCAAAACCTCATTTTCGCCAGCGTTGAATCAATACGCCGGAATGGGGTAGGGGGTAGACATAGCATGACATTTTTCCCCCATCCTGCACAATATTGCAACCCTCTTCCTTCCTGAATCCTGTCGCTTCAAATATTTACACCCTCTTCAACTTTTAACGAGAGGCATATGGTTCTTATCACGTGACACTGACAACTTTTTTAAAGATCGGTATCAAAAGTTATTTACATAAAACATTGACACCGATTCTGATGAAGATATACCTTGAACAGCAAGAATGCGTACACTGACGTGCATAAAAAGTGGCCCATTGCTTTAGATCACAATACTGTTTTTTTTGTATGTACATGTGATATAGAGGAAGTGTTCTATTCCACCCAAAAATTCGATACCGAAATTCCACCGGAAATACATGTTTTAGGACCCCTGAATAAAAAAAAAAACATTTTCAGAAAAGGTCCGAGTGTGTGTGTCTGTATATCAGTCTGTCTGACTGTATGTGTGTGAATACCATCCACGTGTGTGTCTGTGGGCAGCATAGCTCAAAATACCGATAAATACCAAACTAGGATTTAGGTTAAGGATCTTGCAAGTAGACCAAGAAAATCCCCCATCCCCAGCAGACCATTTCTGCTAATATATATCTCGACCAGCTAGATGTAGGTTTAAGAATAATCTTTTATAAGAAATGTTTGTTTGCAGAACAGGTAGAGAAAGTTTCGTGAATGGTTATCACATTATTTGGGTTGTTGTAAAGCTTTAAGTTGTTTCCAGGTTGAAAATACGCCTTTTGTTCCATTTGTTTCGCATAATTTTATAATCACAAAAAGTGGTGATGTAAAAAAATCTGATGTGCTCCATTCATATATCTTTCTCTAGTTGTTCCGCAAACAAACCTTTTATTCAAAATATTACTCTGTTATCTTAATAATTCTATACAAGATAAACATAAGTCTTACTATTTTGCTTGCTTGTAAATAGAAGGGAAATAAGGGAATACGCAGGCTAAAGCGATAGCCAAGGTCACTATGTGAAACGATTTAAATTCCATTCTCTTTCCTTGCCAGGAGTAAACAAACGAGAAACGAGAAGAAAGATAAGTTCCCGTTTGAGAAAAACTTAAGTAGCATAAAATGCCTACCAATAATCAGAAATATTTCGTAAATGACAGAAAAATACATATACCTAACATTAAATGTGCGTTTTAATGAGATCTGCATTTTTGTGTTATAAGTTTTTGTATATCTCTTACGATTTGTCAATTATACAAAAGTCATCCAAATTTTTTCGGAAAATGTTACATGTGAAGTGTAGTTGGGGGAGAGGGGATTTTCTTGAAAATATTCCTCACATCCTTAGAAGATACTCGACTTAATTTCCAACGTCGATACCGACTTTTCGCGGGTGAGCTACGCCACCCCTCCCCCCTAATATATACACATACAGGGATGTGTTTCTAATAAAAAAAATCTGATGTTCCATTCACATGACTTTCTCTACATCTCTGCAACAAATTGTTGTTAAAAAGCATAAGCTACTATTTACTTCATTCTAATCGACAAAAAATTAGCAGAAATAGTCTTATTACTTGCTTCCTTTTAAGAAGAAGCCAAATAAGTGGGTACAATAGGTTAAAGTTATAGTCAAAAGCCGGTTGCTATGTAACTGAAGTTCCTTGGTTTGTATAGACACGAGTTGACAATTTACTATATGAGAAAAGCAAGTTTTTCAAAGCTGAAAGCAAAAACAAGGAATATCTAAAAAACGGTCAACTACACGAAAACAGTATATAACATAAATTGTGTGTGTTTAACGTGCTCTACATATTTTGTGTGGTAAGTTTTTATCCATCTCTTACGGTTTAGCAGCTGTGCAAAATTCCGTAAAATTCAACAAAGAACAAAGGAGTCTTCAGAGGCTATTCCCAGAAAATTCAAGATATACATTTTATTTGTCAGGTAAATATCCTTAATATATGACATTTTAATCAAAATCGTTAGAGCCATTTTCAAGAAAACCAAAATTTTCGAAATTTTTCCCATGTAAAGGGTAGTTTGGGGTGGGGGGATTTTCTTGCAAATCTTCGTGTCGCATCCTTGGAAGATGCCAAACTTAAATACCAAGTTAGGGCTTTAAGGTTCCTTTCGTTTTTGCGCTATGCTACCCACACACACACACACACACACATAGAGACAGACACACGGACATTTTTCTAAAAATGCTGTTTTTTTTTATTCAGGGTGTCTCAAAACATGTATTTCCGGTGAAATCTCGGTATCAAATTTTTTGTTACAATACCTTATCTATACACTATGTACATAGTATGTATAGAGAAAGTAATATGATGTGTTCCATTCACATGACTTTCTCTACATCTCTGTAACAAATTATTGTTAATAATCTTATGCTTCTATTTACTTCATGCTAATCGAGAAAAATTAGCAGAAATAGTCTTATTACTTGCTTCCTTGTAAGTAGAAGTGAAATAAGGGACTAGCATAGGTTAAAATGATAGTCAAAAGCTGGTTGCTATGTGATTGAAGTTCCTTTTTACCTTCTCTACAAGTACTATGTGTATAGTGTATAGAGAAGGTATTGCACTCCACCAAAAAATTCCATACCGAGATTTCACCGGAAATATATGTTTTAGGGTGCCCTGTATGCAAAAAATGTATTTTCAGAAAAAAGTTCCGCGTGTGTGTGTCCGTCAACAAGATAACTCAAAAACGAAAAGTTGGTAAAATACCAAACTTGGTGTTTAAGTTCAGTATCTTCCAGGGATGCGACACGAAGATTTTGAGAAAAAGCCCCCCAAATCAAACTACTCTTTACATGGCTATTTTTTCGAAAACTTCGATGGCTCTAACGATTTTTATTAAAATATCGTATATTAAAGATATTTACCTGACAAATAAAATGTATATCTTGAATTTTCTGGGAATAGGCTCTGAAGACCACTTTATTCTGGATGATTTTTACGGAATTTTGTATAACTGCTAAACCATAAGAAATAGACAAAAATTTACTACATGAAAAATGTAGAGTATGTTAAAACACAATTTATGTTCTATACATTTTTCGTCGTTTTTTAGACATTCCTTGTTTATGGTTTCTGCTTTGGAAAACTTATACTTTTCTCACACAGGAATTTGTCAGCTGCTGTCCATACAAACAAAGGAAGTTCAGTCACACAGCAACCAGCTTTTGACTATCACTTTAACCTATAATGATAGACCAATCAGAGTTATGGCAAGAGGATTGCATGCTTCATGCCCAAAAGAAGATATAATAGAAGAATTAAAGGAAAGAGGTTTTAAAATTAAAGATGTTGTAAATATTCTTAAGAAAGAAAGGTATAAAAATAGGAATGGGGAGCAGGAAGTAATTAGACAAGGATTGCCACTATTTATGCTTACCTTTGATAATAAGGAGAATATTACAGATATATATATATATAAAGACAATTTTGAATGTGGTTGTCAAAATTGAGCCTTTGAGAAAGAATACTAATTTGATACCACAATGCAAGAAATGCCAAGGCTTTAACCATACCCAGGCCTATTGCCAAAAAGAACCACGCTGTGTGAAATGTGCAGGAAAGCACTTTACTAAAGATTGTAAAATAAGCAAAACTGCACATCCAAAATGTGTTAATTGCGGAGAAAAACATCCTGCAAATTATCGTGGATGTGAAGTAGCTAAGGAGCTGCAAAAAAGGAGGAACGAAACAATGAAAAATCAAAGACAGATTCATAGCACTCGAGGGAATTGTAACTTAGATATGGTTCTAGAAGAAAGTGAAGTAATAGTGGATGAACCTAATAGAGAACAGAACAATTGTGCAGCAGCAACACGTAATAGTAAAGCTGAATTCCAACTGTTGATAAAGCTATAATACGCATCCTAGAAATACTGGACGAGCAGAAATATACCAACAAACTGATTTATGAGAGCTTGAAGCTAGACTTGACAAAATTAAATAAAATGGCACACACACATAGAATATTATCATGGAATGCAAATGGTTTGCAACAGCGTATTCAGGAGTTGGAATTGCTCCTGAAAAGCAAGAAAATAGATATATGCTTAATATCCGAAACGCATTTGGCTAAACAATCATATGTTAGAATAAGAGGTTATGGCATCTACCGTTCAGACCATCCATCTGATAAAGCAAGAGGGGGCTCCGCAGTAATAATTAAAAATTGCATTAAACACTACGAAGAAAGTAAAATAGAAACCGAAGAAATGCAAGTGATAACTATCACTATCCAAGTTAAAACTAAGTCTTTTAATGTTTCTGCAATATATTGTCCCCCAAGGTATAATCTAAAAGAAGAGTATTATATCAACCTCTTTAAGACTTTAGGAAATAACTTTATTATTGGAGGTGATTATAACGCCAAACATTCTCATTGGGGATCAAGAATAATTACTACTAAAGGAAGGGAGCTGTATAGGGCAGCTATTAAAACAAAGTGCCAATTCCATTCAACTGGAAAACCGACAGATGAAAACAAAACACCAGATTTAATTGATTTTCTCATAACAAAGGGTATCTCTAACAATTATGTGCACGTAAATGAGGATTATGATATTTCATCAGATCATTCCCCTATCATATTAATAGTAAGTGATAATATAATAATAAAGGATAGCCCCCCAAGACTAATTAATAATAAAACAAATTGGGAAGGGTTCAAAAATGAATTAGAGAGCACTATCGAACTTAATGTTCCTTTAAAAACACCGCAACAGTTGGAAGCAGAGATAGATCTCTTTGTTACTAATATTCAACAAGTAGCATGGAACCATACTCTGGAAAAAAGTAGGAATAGCATTAATGATATCTCCTATCCAATGGAAGTGAGGGAGTTAATTAGTGAAAAAAGAAAACTGCGTAAAAAGTGGCAGAGAACACGGGCACCAGAAGATAAAAAGCGATTAAATCAAACCTGTAATAAGTTAAAGAATTTGATCAGCAGTATCAAAAATAAATCATTTACTATCTATATGAAAGGACTAACAGCAGATGATACCGATTACTCTTTATGGAAGGCAACCAGGAGTATTAAAAGACCTATTAATCAAATTCCGCCAATAAAAAAAGGAGATGGAGCATGGGCAAGGAGCGATAAGGATAAAGCAGACCTATTCGCCAACTATCTAGAAGAGATTTTTCAACCTTTACCTAGGCAAACATCTGAAGAGAATATAAAGCATGGCAAGAGAAAGGAAGGTATAGAACTTAGGTGTGTAACGCTCAAAGAATTAAAACGTGAAATACAGCAGAATATAAATGCAAAAAAAGCACCAGGATATGATTTAGTCACAGCACACATTCTCAAAGAATTACCACAAAAAGGTCTTATCCAGTTATTACACATGATAAATACTGCATTAAGACTTAAATATATCCCAAGTCAATGGAAGGTAGCAGAAGTGCTCATGATCCTTAAACCTGGAAAAAACCCTAATGAAAAGGAATCATACAGACCGATTTCACTCTTATCTCAATTATCTAAGCTATTTGAAAAACTATTGTTAAAGCAATTAAAACCTATAATAGAGGAAAGTAAGTTAATACCAGATCACCAGTTTGGATTTAGAAACAAACATTCAACTATTGATCAAGTATATCGTATAGTCGATATCATAGAAAGAACATTAGAGGACAACAAAATTTGTTCTGGAGTATTTTTAGACGTGGCCAAAGCCTTCGATAAAGTATGGCACAAAGGTCTAATTTTTAAGCTTCAACGAGATCTACCTGAGCACTTTTATCAAACATTGCTATCCCATATTGAAGGGAGATATTTCCGAGTTAAATATGGAAATGAATACTCTGAATTGAAGAACATAGCTGCTGGAGTACCTCAAGGAAGCGTCTTGGGGCCAATACTGTTCCTTATATTTACTAGGGATATTCCATATCAAGATGATACTACTATGGCTACCTTCGCTGACGACACAGGAATAATGGCAATAGGCCATACAGTAGAGGAATCTACACAGAAATTACAGAAAGCTGTCAATAGGGTCAATGAGTGGACCAAGAAATGACGCATAAAATTAAATGAATCTAAATCCGTACACATCAACTTTACGAATAAGAAAACTAAGATACTACCGATAAAAATAAATAATCAAACTATTCCTCAAGTTCAATCAGTGAAGTACCTAGGAATGATACTAGATGCAAAACTAAATTGGAGAAAGCATATAGAAACTAAAAGAAAAGAGTTAAATATCAAATATAAGAAACTTTACTGGCTTATTGGGAGAAATTCTGAACTTGACATATATAATAAGCTATTAATATACAGGCAGGTGTTAAAGCCAGTTTGGACCTATGGGATACAGCTTTGGGGCTGTTCTAAATTGACTAATATAAAACATATACAGACATTTCAAAATAAAGCTTTAAGAACAATAGTTAATGCACCTTGGTATGTGCGCAATGATCAGATACACAGAGATCTCAAGATCGACACAGTTACAGAAGAAATAAAAAATACAGCAAAGAAACATCATATAAGAGTGCAGCACCATGGAAACAAAGAGATGTTGAATGTGCTTAGTAAGTGTGAAGTTAGAAGATTGAAAAGAATCAAGCCAAATCACTTAATGTGTGACCGCAAGAATTAGTGTAAGCTTTGGGGGCCTTCAGTGGAAGACTCGCCTATACATTGCGAACTTATTTATGACGGAAATATTACTAGATAAGCTTTCGCTTAGTTATAATTTAGAGAAAGAAAAAAAAACCCCTTTAACCTATGGTACTCACTTGTTTCGTTTCTACTTACAAGGAAGCAAGTAATAAGACTATTTCTGCTATTTTTTTTCTCGATTAGCATGAAGTAAATAGAAGTATAAGCATTTTAAGAATAATTTGTTACAGATATGTAGAGAAAGTCATGTGAATTGTACACATAAGATTTTTTTGTATGGCAAGGAGTGGAGAAATTCCCGTATGAGCAAAGTATAAGCATTTTAGAACTGAAAAAAAAACAACCAAAGAATATCTGCTAAACGGTCTACTCCAAGAAAAACACGAATTTAACATAAATTGTGTGTTTTAACGTGTTCTACATTTTTTGTTACGTAAGTTTTTGTATATCTCTCTGACGGTTATTAAAAATCCTACAAAATTCATGCAGAATAAATTTGGCTTCTGATGCCATGCCCAGAAAATTCAAGATATACATTTAATTTGTAATCTTTAATATACAATATTTTAATCAAAATCGTGAAGAGCCATTTTGGAGAAAATAAAAATGTTCTAAAAATGCTACACATAAAGGGTAGTCGGGGGAGGGGGAATTTCCTTGAAAATATTCGTGTCGCATCCTTAGAAGATTCTCAACTTAAATACTGACTTTTAGCTTTTGAGGTGTACTACCCCACCTTTTTTTTAATCAGGGGGTCTCCAAACATATATGTACGGTAAAATCTTGGTATTCAATTTTTGGGTGCAATGCAATACCTTCTCTATACACTATATACCTTAATAGTACGTGTAGAGAAAGGAAAAACTCTTGGTAACTTAAGTTTGAATTCAATTTTAGGATTGAACAAACACGATGGATATAAGAAAGATTATCTCTGTAATTTGTCTATTGTAAAGTAATGATCGATGTATTGAGAGATGAAAGACCAGAAAAAGAATCTTTTTTTGTTCTTTTGCAGTAGATTATCTCTCTGGTTAAGTGTGCAGTTTGTATGTTCTTCCATTTCGGGCATAATTGTTTTAGAATTACCTACCTAGGGATGAACGTATTTTACTGCCTCAAGTTACTCGATATTCTTGCAGAAAATTAGCGTTTCAAAGCTACAGATAAGGCAGTATAGAGTTTCCAGCGAGTATTATCAGATAAAAGTGGTGCACAACAAAATCGGGGTCCAACTAACTCTCCCTTGGTTTCGTTTACAACGTCTAATTATTTTACTCGAGCGCGTGGAAAACAATATCCATGAGTTAGGCATAGTGTTGCCTCTACTAGGGTCGGCTGATAAGTCCCGGTACTCGCCCAGATACGGCGCCACTAGTTCAGCTAGAGCAGTGTTTCCCAACCTTTTGAAGTTCACGGCACCCTTGGGAATAACATTAAACACCAGGGGCACCCTTCCTTGAATTAAAAGAAAATTAAGCTTAATATGTTAATTTATTGAAATATTATATAATAATAACGTACACCATAACATAATACAGTAAACTTTACTACAATCACTGAGTAAAAATACATCAATAAATTTTGTTCGATTAATGATTAATGTGAAACTTGTGATTGATGCTTAGAGCACAGATATGTGATGTCGGGTCTTACAGTTGACAGTGAAACACGCAAATCATCCTCAAAGTTATTCAGTCTATTTCTTGCTTTGCATTTTATTGTCACCATAGCAGAGAAGGCTTGCTCGCATAGATAGGATGTTGAAAAGGGCAAAAGTGCGTTAATTGCTTTCTTCATTAGGTTAGGGTACTCCTCTCTCCGTTGAAGCCAAAAACTAGCCACCGACGCCTCACTCTTGGTGAACTTACCTTTGAGTGTAGAATCAGCGCAAAGATCAATAAATTCATCTCGTTCGCAAGCAGTGAAATCTATTTCCTCTGCACTATCTACGAAATCAAATGGTGAGACAACCCAGTCGAGATTCGTAGTGGAAATAGTTGGAAAGTACGCATCTATTGCATCTTCCAATCTTGATAAGTGATCACAAATGCGGTCTTTCAGTTTACCCAGATCTTTATCTCCTGCCACATTAAGAAGAGATGGAAAGTTCGACAAATCTCCTTTTTGAACTGCAGACTTCCAAGAACTAAGTTTTCTTTTAAAACCTTTCATTTTATTGGTTGAGGAGATTATTGTTTCATGTCGATCCTGCATCGAAACATTCAGTTCATTCAGCTTATGAAAAATATCTGCCAGATACGACAGTTCAAAACACCAAGAATCACTTAGTAAGAGCTCATGAAATGTGTCTTGATTTCCATCCTTAAAAAAAGTTTTTAGCTGTTCTTTAAGTTCGAGAAACCGGTTCAATACACGACCCCGCGACAACCACCTTACTTCTGTGTGAAGTAACAAAGAGGTATGAGCTGCATCCCTTGCGCGACATAACTGTTCAAAAATTCTGCACTTTAAAGGTCGAGACTTCATATAGTTCACCATTTTCAACACTTCAGCAAAATCTTCATTACACGCTTTCACGACTAATGCCTCTCTATGCAGAAAACAGTGAGTTATAATAATGGATGGATTGTCATTGAGAGCTCTGGCAGTAAAACCTTTAATTTTCCCAGACATAGATCATCTGTACATATACCACAACAGTCTTTCCATGAAAGATCTTGGTCATTGAGATAGGAATTAATCGAAACGAAAATATCATGGCCTGTGGTTGTAGTCTCCAGCGGTCTACAGAACAGAAACTGTTCACTAACATCTTTTTCATCAATATATCTGATAAAACCAAGGAGTTGCGGTTTGTCACCAATGTCGACACTCTCATCTACCTGCAAAGCAAATGTTCTATAAGTTTTTATTTTCTCCGTGACTTGTTCGTTGATATTGCATGACATTTCAGATATCCTGCGGCTGATTGTGTTGTTGGACAGAGGAACTTTCGAAATTTGATTAGCTGCTCCTTCGCCAAGTATTGTTGAAACTATAACTTGACATGCAGGGCCAATGATTTCCTCTCCAAGAGTATGAGGTTTCTTTTTCTTTAGCTATCAGTTCTACTACTTTAAATGAGGCTTCAAGAGCAGTATCCCCTATGGTCATTCTCTTTACCATTCGCACAGCTGTTTTCTTCTCCCCTTCTAATATATGTGAAAAATACATTACACTTTTCTGTGACACACTAGGATGCTTTGTTGTAAGATGCCGCTTCAGTTTGCTAGGTACCATGCATGGCCTCGTTGCTAAGTGTTTCGCCACAAACTAAACACACAGGGATAGGGTTTTCCTCGTTGTTATTCCACTTAAATCCATACGCTAAGTAACTGTCCTGGTATGTTCTTTTCTTTCGTTTGTCTTCTTTATGTGGTGAATTCGACGGTCCGGGAGAAACTGTAAGATTTGGCTTCTTAAAGCAAGCAGTAGGAGCCGACTGTTCACTTTCACTGTCCTGGCGTTTACGTTTAACAATGAACTTATCCATAGCTAAACACTGTGAATCAACGCGAGGAAGACAACTGAAAGCGCCAAGCGGCGTACACTTTTATGTATTCATGTCGAAGTCTCGGGAATGTTCTTGAGGAAGCGAGTAGTCTCGGGAATGTTCGGCAGGGTATAGCTGTAATGCCATCTGTGGGATACTAGTATAACTGAATTATTGAAATGAATCGACCACTATCACCATCTGCCGTGCATGAGAGTAATTGATTTGACTTATTTTATTTCAAGACCTTACAAGACTTAAGGCTTCAGTAGAAGGTATTTTTTTTTTGTTTATCTCAATATCTCGCGGCACCCCTTAGCCAATCACACGGCACCCTAGGGTGCCGGGGCACACCGGTTGGGAGCCATTGAGCTAGACGCTAGTATCGTATACTCCAACTCTAGACTAGCTTGTATCCATAGTTACAGGTCAATAGCTTGTTTAGTTTTCGAATGATAGCATTTTAAATAAGGCAACTTTACAGTTTTCACCAAAATGGAGGATTTGGAAAAAGAGCAGTGATTAAATACTTTCATTTGGAAGGTTTAAAGCCTAAGGAAGTCAAGGAGGAAATGGACAGTTAATTGAAAGACTCTGCCCCTTCATATTCAATGATTAAAAGGTGGGTTGTAGAGTTTAAAATGGGACGTACGAGCACTAGCGATGAGCCTCGCTCTGGACGCCTTGTAGAAGTGACAACTCCAGAGATCATTGAAAAAATGCATCGTTTAGAACTGGAAGACCGCAGATTAAAGTTGTTTGAGATAGCAGAGGCTGTAAACATATCAAAAGAAAGTGCAGGTAATATTTTAAGTAATGTTTTGGGCTTTCACAAGGTCTGTGCAAGATGGGTACCGACACCTGATCAAAAGTTGTTACAAAGAAAAACTGTTTCTGTTCAGAATGTGGAGCTCTACCGTAAAAATCCCAGTGAATTTTTGAATCGCCTGTTGACCATGGATGAAATTTGGATACATCACTGCACTCCAGAAAATTAATCACAGTCAAAACAGTGGATTTGGGCCAAGTGAGCCAACTCCAATAAAGGCAAAGTCAATTTTATCTGCTAACAAAGTTATGGCGAGTGTTTTCTGGGATGCACAGGGAATTATTTTTATTGATTACTTGGAAAAGGATAAAAGTACCACTGGTGACTACTATGCAAGCAGACTGCAACGTTTCAGTGATGGGGTGAAAGAGAAATACCTCATTTGGCAAAAAAAAAACAACAAAAAAAAACCACAACAACAACCACCTTGTTTCATGATGACAGCACTCCGGCCCATCGTTCAGCCATTGCAACGGGAAAAGTCTGCGAATTAAAGTTGGAATTGCTTGAACATCCACCCTATTCGCCAGATCTACCACCTGTTCCCAAACGTCAAAAAAAGTCTTGCAGGACGAAGGTTTCACGGCAACGAGAAGGTCATTGATGCGGTAAACAGCTATTTTGAGGACCTTGATAAATCGCACTACAGAGATGGTTTAATTAAATTAGAACACCGATATGACAATTGTATTATTCCTTCTGGAGATTCTGTTGAGAAATAAAGCAAAAAAAAAATGAAATGTTGTTTTCATTGAGAGGCCCGGACTTATTAGCTGACCGTCGTATATCATATTTTAATCAAAATCGTTAGAGCCAAAGTTTTCGAAACGAGTTCCATGTAAAGGGTATTTTAGGGTGGTGGGGATTTTTCTCAAAATCCTGGCAAGTTTGGTATTTTACCGACTTTTCGTTTTTGAGTTACCGTGTTCACAGACACACGGACACACACACACAAAACACCTTTTTCTGAAAATGCTTCTTTTGGATATAGGGGGTCCTAAAACATATTTCTGGTGCAATCTCGGTATGTAATTTTTGGGTGGAATACAATACCTTCTCTATATACTATGTACATAGTATGGGTAGAGAAACTAAAAATAGATGATATTTGAGATCGTGCTGCCATCTATTCGCAGTATACTGGGCGACCTGATGCTGTGAAGAGATGAGGCCTGCACTTTGCTATTTGACGACGGACCTAAAACGCTAATCTCCACCGCACACCGCAAAGGAGTTAACTTTTTGAACAATTCGGTCGCGATATAGTCAAGTTATTATGGCGAGGAAAAATAAATTGAATTTAAAAAAATTCATTCAATGAATTTCTGTACATCTCTGCAACAAATTATTGTTAAAAAGCAAATACTTCTATTTGCTTCACACTAATTGAAAAAAAAATTAGCAGAAATAGTCTTATTACTCGCTTCCTTGTAAGTAGAAGCGAAATAAGGGAGTACCATAGGTTAAAGTGATAGCCAAAAGCTGGTTGCTATGTGACTGAAGTTCCTTTGTTTGTATGGACAGGAGTAGACAAATTCCTGTATGAGAAAGGTATAATTTTCAAAGTAGAAACCAAAAACAAGGAATATCTAAAAAATGATCAACTCCTTGAAAAAAATGTATATAACATAAACTGTGTGGTTTAATGTGTTCTACATTTTTTGTGTGTTAAGTATTTGTCCATCTCTTACGGTTTAGCAGTTATGCAAAATTCCTCCAGAATAAAGTAGTCTTCAGAGGCTATTCCCAGAAAATTAAAGATATACATATTATTTGTCAGATAAATATCTTTAATATACGATATTTTGATCAAAATCGTTAGAGTCATTTTTGAGAAAATCAACACTTTCGAAAAAATTTCCATTTAAAGGGTAGCTGGGGGTGGGGGGGATTTTCTTTTAAATCTTCGTGTCGCATCCTTGGAAAATACCAAACTTAAATACCAAGTTTGGTATTTAACGGTCTTTTCGTTTTTGAGCTATACTGTCCACAGACACATACACGAACCTTTTCCCAAAAATGCTTTTTTTGGATTCAGGCGGACCCAAAACATGTATTTCCGGTGAAATCTCAGTTTCGAATATTTTGGTGCATTACAATATCTTCTCTATACACTATGTACTCAGTATGTGTAGAGAAAGTAAGAATGAAAGTCATTTTACTAAGCCAACTTAAAGAAATCTGAGATGGGGTGATAGAGCAGAGTTTGAGGGGGTCCTGGGTGAAAATGAAAAGGTTGCTCGAGATAGAACACACCGATAAAAAATAAATTAAAAAAGTTACTTTCGTTCTCACTCTCTGGGATAGACATGATTTCTCTTTTGTTCTCTCCTTCTTTTGTTTTGTCTACAAACTTCGTTTCTAGCCAACATAAAATCCAACTATTTAAAGTATCTTCCAAGACAAACTTTATACAGAATGATTCAAAAATATTTTTACGCCGTTTGGTGATGGATTCCTGACCTCATAACAATAAAATGTGTTCATATAAACATAAGGTCGAAAACGTTTCGTTTTCGCGTTATCTTCAACGGCTTTTGCGGTCCAAACTAATAGCTTCATTTGTTTATGCACTCATTCATAGAAGGCTTTGACCCATTTTACCCTGCAGAGTTGGCCATGTGGTTCCATGCCTACTTGTTAACGTTTGTCATTTATGATCCCAAGCGATCGCATGTGAAATTTGTGATGGACAAAGAGGTGCAGAGGCGAGTTTTGTCCGGCGTCTCCAGTTTTCCCCGTCGTTCCCTCCAGCTATCATCAGTCACCTCCTGCGGTGCCAAAGTAGTAAATGCGGGCGGAAATCACCGTACAAAAAAACTGATGTGTTCCATTCACATGACTTTCTCTATATCTCTGCAACAAATTATTGTTAAAAAACATATGCTTCTAGAATATAGAATATGCAGAAATAGACTTATTACTTGCTTCCTTGTAAGTAGAAGTGAAATAACGCAGTAGCATAGGTTAAAGTGATAGCAAAAATGGTTGCTAAGTGACTGAAGTTCCTTTGTTTCTATGGACAGGAGTTGACAAGATTTTCGACCCTGAAGACAAAAACAAGGAATATCTCAAAAACGATCAACTCCAAGAAAAAAATGTTTACAACATAAATTGTGTGTTTAAACGTGCTCCACATTTTTTGTGTGGTAAGTTTTTGTCTATCTCTTACGGTTTAGCAGTTATAATAAATTCAGGAAAATTCACTCAGAATAAAGTAGTCTTCAGAGGCTATTCTCAGAAAATTCAAGATATACATTTTATTTGTGAAGTAAATATCTTAAATATGCGATATTTTAATAAAAGCGTTAGAGCCATTTTTTAGAACATCGAAATTTTCGAAAAAAGTTCTATGTAAAGGTAGTTTGGGGGGGATTTTTCTCAATATCTTCGTGTCGCATCCCTGGAAGATTCTAAACTTAAATACCAAGTTTGGTATTTTACCAACTTCTCGTTTTTGAGTTATCGTGTTCACAGACACACGGACATACACACATGGGGACCTTTTTCTGAAAATACCTTTTTTTTTGATACAGGGGACCCTAAAACATATATTTCCGGTTGAAATCTCGGTATCGAATTTTTTGGTGGAGTGCAATACATTCTCTATACACTATGTACATAGTACGTGTAGAGAAAGTAAAAAACGAGCCTGGTACAAATATCCTGTGAACATGATGGCTTATCGCTCTCTACACTCGCATCCACGTGTTTCAGATAAGATGACAGCCGGTTTCAGCGGGAAATTGATAAAAAGCGAACATCTATCAATGAGGGATATAATGGACTGATATCGTACAACATTAGCGGGGGTCATCATCGCTGCCAATGCATCGACCGCAATTACGAAGGTAAATCTATAAGCTCGTACATGTCAATAAAATGTCACCACGGTTTCATATTAGCTCCTGACACCAGGCTTCTATCTCACAATCTGTTTCTATTGGGACATCTATCGGGTTTTATAGTAAATGTATCACTTTATTTTATCCACATCCTTTTGTGCATTCCACACAAACATTCAACACGAAAATTTCAACGAGAATACGTGTCAGAGTCCCATACACAAACTTTGCTTACATAAGATTATAGTACCTTAAAATTGAAACCAAAAACTCGAAAATGATTAACTCTATTTAAAAAATCTTATGTGTACCGTTCATATGACTTTCTCTATATCCCTGCAACAAATTATTCTTAAAAAGCTTATACTTCTATTTACTTTATGCTAATCAGAAAAAATTAGCAGAAATAGTCTTATTGCTCGCTTCCTTGTAAGTAGAAGCGAAATAAGGGAGTACCATAGGTTAAAGTGATAGTCAAAAGCTGGTTACTAGGTGACTGAAGTTACTTTGTTTGTATAGACAGGAGTTGACAAGTTCCTGTATGAGAAAAGTATAAGTTTTTCAAAGCAGAAACCAAAAATAAGGAATGTCTCGAAAACGACGAACTCCAAGAAAAAAATGTATACAACATAACTTTTGTGTTTTAAGGTACTTTACATTTCTTGTGTAGTAAGTTTTTGTCCATCTCTTACGGTTTAGCAGTTATTTAAATTTCAGTAAAGTTCATCCAGCATAAACTACTCTTCAGCGGCCATTCCCAGAAAATTCAAGATATTCATTTTATTTGTCAGGTAAATATGTTTAATATACGATATTTTGATCCAAATCGTTAGAGCCATTTTTGAGAGAGTCAAAACTTTCGCAAAAAGTTCCATGTAAAGGGTAGTCTGGGGTGGGGAGAATAATTTGTTGCAGGGATATAGAGAAAGTCATGTCAATGGCACACATTAGATTTTTACTTTCTCTATCCCCATATGTACAATGTACATATCGATATTGAAATGCACCCAAATATCGATACCGAAATTTCACCGGAAATGTATGTTTTGGGGGTCCCTTGAGTCCGAAAAAAGCATTTTTACTTTCTCTATATGCACTATATACATAGTGTATAGAGAAAGTATTGCACTCTACCAAAAAATTCGATACCGAGATTTCACCGGAAAAATATGTTTTAGGGTCCCCTGTATCCAAAAAAGTATTTTCAGAAAAAGGTCCGTGTGTGTGTCCGTGTGACTGTGAACACGATAACTCAAAAAGGAAAAGTCGGTAAAAGTCGGTAAAATACCAAACTTCCAGGGATGCGACACGAAGATTTTGAGAAAAAATCCCCCACCCCAAACTACCCTTTACATGGAACTTTTTTCGAAAATTTTGATTTTCTCAAAAATGGCTCTAACAATTTTGATTAAAGTTTCGTATATTAAAGATATTTACCTGACAAATAAAATGTAAATCTTGAATTTTCTGGCAATAGCCTCTGAAGAGTACTTTATTCTGGATGAATTTTTCGGAATTTTAAATAACTGCTAAACCGTAAGAGATGGACAAAAACTTACTACACAAAAAATATAGAGCACCTTAAAACACACAATTTATGTTATATACATTTTTTTCTTGGAACTCGTCATTTTTGAGACATTTTTTTTTTTTTTTTTTTTTTGATTAGCATGAACTAAAGAGAAGAATAAGCTTTTTAACAATAATTTGTTACAGAGAAGTAGAGAAAGTCATGTGAATGGAACACATCAGATTTTTCTAAAACACGTAACATAAATATATCTTTGTTAGCGATGTAATTAAGTGAAAGCCAACCTAGACCAGGTTCGAAATAAATGCCTAGAAATTTTGTACTAGTTTCAGGTAAAAAAGCAGGACAACTTATATTAAAAGTGAGGTCAATAGTTTTGTTCTCATTGAGAACAAGAATATTGTAATTGCACCATTTATCAATTTTTACTTTCTCTAGTCCCATATGTACAATGTACATAGGGATAGACAAGGTATTGTAATCCACCCTAAAATTCGATACCGAGATTGCACTGGAAATATATGTTTTGGGCTCCCCTGAGTCCGAAAAAAGCAGTTTTAAAAAAAGGTCCATGTGTGTGTCTGTGGACAGCATAGCCCCAAAACAAAAAACCGTTAAATACCAAACTTGGTATTTAAGTTTAGTATCTTCCAAGGATGCAACACGAAGATTTTCAAAAAAAAAATCCCCCCACCACAAACTACCCTTTACATGGAAAAAATGTAGATCATTTCGATTTTCTTAAAAATGACTCCAACGATTTTGATTAAAATCCCGCATATTAAAGCTATTTATGTCCGAAATAAAATATAGATCTCGAATTTTTGTGAATAGCCTCTGAAGTCAGGTAAATATCTTAAATATACAATATTTTAATCAAAATCGTTTGAGCCATTTTTCAGAAAATCAAAATTTCCCAAAAACGTTCCATTTAAAGGGTAGTTTGGAGTGGGGGGATATTTCTCAAAATCCTAGTGTCGCATCCCCGGAAGATACTAAACTTAAATACCAAGTTTGGTATTTTACCGACTTTTCGTTTTTGAGTTTTTGTGTTCACAAACACACGGAGACACACACGGATCTCTTTCTGAAAATACTTTTTTTGGATACAGGGGACCCTAAAACATATATTTCCGGTGAAATCTCGATATCGAATTTTTTGGTGGAAAGCAATACATTCTCTATACACTATGTATATAGTGCGTATAGAGAAAGTAAAAATAGGAGTTGATAAAATTCAAGCTGATCTTGTCAAAACTATAAAATTCCAATCTCTCGCCGGAGCAGAGGACACTGCTGGAACGACAGTAGGTAGAGAAAGTAATGTGAGTGCAACACATCGGATGTTTAATGGTTAAACACACTAGTTTAAGCGCGAGCACACAGGAAAGGAACTCCTAATTATACCATGTACGAACAAAGTTGGGACGGAGGAAAAGTTTTGGGTTCAGAGAACGTGTTCCCTTCTCAGTCAATAACTGGTTCCTCCTTAGGGCTTACGTGGAAAGTGATTATGATTCGCTACCCATAAAATTAGGAGTTGTTACAAAGTTCTTTGTGCCCCCCCCCCCTCCGGGGGTGATGTATTGGCCCAAAACAGACCAACTTTTGTTTCTACACTAAAGGAATTTTCTCGCTGGAAATGAAATACGGTACTGCATCAAGGTACGAAAGCGGACAGCTCGTCTGAATAAATATTCTGCTGTCACCCTGCTGGAAAAACTTCACAGTGTGGCAACATTTATTTCTCGACCTAACTCCTGCTTCTGCATGACCCAGAAACGAAATATCGAGATCTCAGTAAATACTTGATGTCACCTTTATATGACTCTCTCTCTCTCTACATACCAAGGATCTTCAATAACTCCTTAAAAAAATCTGATGTGTTCCATTCACATTACTTTCTCTGCGTCTCTGCAACAAATTATTGTTAAAAAGCTAATCAAGAAAAAAATAGCACAAATAGTCATAGTGATAATCAAAAGCTGGTTGCTATGTGATTGAAGTTCCTTTGTTTCTATGAACAGGAGGTGACAAATTCCTGTATGGGAAAAGTAAAAATTTTAAAGCTGAAACCAAAAACAAGGAATATCTCAAAAACGATCAGCTCCACGAAAAAAATGTATGCAATATAAATTGTGTGTTTTAACGTGTTCTATATTTTTTGTGTAGTAAGTTTTTGTCCATCTCTTACGGTTGAGCAGTTATGCAAAATTCCGTAAAATTCATCCAGAATAAAGTAGTCTTCAGAGGCTATTTCCAGAAAATTCGAGATATACATTTTATTTGTCAGGTAAATATCTTTAATATACGATAGTTTAATCAAAATTGTTAGAGCCATTTTTGAGAAAATCAAAAATTTCGAAAAAAAGTTCCATATAAAGCGTAGTTGGTGGTGGTGAATTTTCTTCAAAATCTTCGTGTGGCATCCTTGGAAGATAAACTTAAATACGAAGTTTGGTATGCAACGGTCTCTTCGTTTTTGAGCTGTGCTGTCCACAGACACACACACTTGCACGGATCGTTTTCCTAAAATGCCCTTTTTGGATTCAGGGGACTCTAAAGCATACATTTCCAGTGAAATCTCGGAATCGAATTTTTGGGTGGAATGCAATACCTTCTCTACACACTATGTACATAGCACGTGTAGCGAAAGTACAAAATCTGATGTGTTCCATTCACATGACTCTCTCTACATCTCTACAACAAATTATTGTTAAAAAGCTTATGCTTCTTTTACTTTATGCCAATCGAGAAAAAATTAGCGGCAATAGTCTTATTACTTGCTTCCTTGTAAACAGAAACGAAATAAGGGTGTACCATAGGTTAAAGTGATAGTCAAAAGCGGTTGCTATGTGACTGAAGTTCTTTTGTTTGCGTGGAGGAGTTGACATATTCCTGTGTGAGAAAAGTATACGTTTTTAAAGGTGAAAAAAAAACAAGGAATAACTCAAAAAGGATCAACACCACGAGAAAAACTTATTTTACATAAATTGTGTGTTTTAACGTGCTCTACATTTTTTGTGCTGTAAGTTTTTTTCCATCCCTTACGGTTTAGCAGTCGTGCAAAATTCCGTAAAATTCATCCAGAAGAAAGTAGTCTACAGAGACTATTCCCAGAAAAATTGAAGATTTACATTTTATTTATTAGATAAATATCTTTAATATATGATATTTGAATCTAAATCGTTAGAGCCATTTTAGAGAAAATCAAAATTTTCGAAAAATTTCTATGTAAAGGGTAATTTGGCGTGGGGGATTTTTCTCAAAATCATCATTTCTCATCCTTGGAAGATACTAAACTTAAATACCAAGTTTGGTATTTTACCGACTTTTTGTTTTTGAGTTATCGTGTTCACAGACACAGGGACACATACATACACATGGACCTTCTTCTGAAAATGCTTTTTTTTTTTTGGATTCAAGGGACTCTAAAACACATTTCCGGTGAAATAATGGTATGGAATTTTTGGGTGGAGTGCAATAGCTTCTGTATACACTGTGTACATAGTAAATGTAGAGAAAGTAAATACAATAAACCGTGTTCTGCCAATGTGCATATCGATTAGCATGAAATAAAAAGAAGATTAAATTTTGTAAAAATAGTTTTTGCACAATAGAAGGAGAAAGTCCTATGAGTGTAACATCATAGATTCCCCCCCCCCTGGAGAAGCCATTAACAGCGGAGGGGCATGCTGAAGGAAAGCCAATAAATACACACACATACTCGCACACTTTGGGAAGAGGTGCACATATCTAAATCATCTTCGAGTTATGACCTCAGCCAAGTGAATGATTTCTTTAAACCAGACAATTTTCAGCGAGTTGAAATTTAGAATTTGCGATGGAGTAGCCTGTCAGAACCATCTGGCGGTATTTTTGAGAACTTAGATCCTTGACTCCGTGAAGTACGTCTATAGCTTGAGGGCTGTAATTTTGGGGTTTTACTACCACTGGCGTAATCTCATTTGGGATGATCACATGGATACACACTTTGCACATACGAGGGTTTAACAACTATTGATTTGCATTCCACATAAACAGTAAATTATGAGTGCTGAAAGTCGCCCTTCAAGGTCCGGGTTCAAACACTGCGAAGGACAATGAATTTTTCGGAAGTAAGAATCCTTAGCGATATTTTCTCTAAGACCTTGTCAAAACCTTCATTATTTACATTTACAGAATAAACAGCGTTCTACTGGACACAAAAATGTCATGGAATGATCATAATTCAATACTTGCTAGCTCAAGGTTCAACAAACTCTATCCATTAATTAATAAACGCTCCAAGATTGGCCTGGACTACTCCATTCTGCTTTACAAATCTTTAATTCGACATCTTCTCACTTTTGCAGCTCCTATATGGTCCTCAACAAATAAAACTGCAAGTTGTACAAAATAAGTTTCTCCGCAGAGCTACAAATGCACCAGGTTTGTAAGAAATCGCAGCCTCAACACCAACTTCCAATAGAACACAATACTAAACACCTCTCCAAGACATTCTTCAACAAATTAAGCAACGTTACTGGTGTTCAAGCATTAAACCTTCATATCAAAACTTCACACAAAAGGCTGAAAAGAAAACTACCACAACCTTTTTTAACCAGTGACACAGAGGACTCCTGTTAATAATATGCAATCATGTAGTTTAATTTTTACTTTCTCTACACTTACTATGTACATAGTTTATATAGTAGGTATTGCACTCCACCCAAAAATTCGATACCGAGATTTCACAGGAAATATATGTTTTAGGGTCACCAATATCCAAAAAAAGCATTTTCACAAAAATGTCCGGGTGTGTGTGTGTGTGTGTGTGTGTGTGTGTGTGTGTGTGTGTGTGTGTGTGTGTGTCCGTGGCTCTGTGAACACGATAACACAAAAACGAAAAGTTGGTAAAATACCAAACGTGGTATTTGAGTTTAGTATCTTCCAGGGATGCGACACGAAGATTTTGAGAAAAATCTCCCCACCCCCAACTACCCTTTACATGCAACTTTTTTTGAAAATTTTGATTTTCTTAAAAGTGGCTCTAACGATTTTGATTAAAATATCGTATATTAAAGATATTTACCTGACAAATAAAATGTATATCTTAAATTTTCTGGTAATAGCTTCTGAAGACCTGTTTATTCTGGATGAATTTTGCTTAATTTGACATAACTAGTAAACCGAAAGAGATAGACAAAAATTGTTCAATTCCAAGAAAAAAATATAGGTATATGACTAAATGGTGTATTTACATTTGTGTGTACAAAGTTTTTGTCTATCTGTTACGGTTTACTCCTTATGCAGAATTTCTGAAAATTCGTCCAGAATGAAGAGGTCTTAAGAAGTTATTCCCAGCAAATACAAAACTTACATTTTATTTGTCATGTAAATATCTTTAACATACAGTATTTTATTTTAATATACATATATTTCGGGTGAAATCTCGGTATTGAATTTTTGGGTGCAATACAATACCTTCTCTATGCACTATGTATATAGAACGTGTAGATAAAGTAAAAATTGGTGGACAATGTCTAATCTAAACTAACAGTTACAAAGCTTGTTGCAATTAGAGAAGTAAACATTTGAGGAGCGGTGAAATATTGCAGTTATCCTGGAGAAGAAAGTTGGGACCTTGCCCAGGAGGATCTTGAAATTAAAGTCATCGATAACTTCAAGTTGGGAGCACAGATGTGTCCACAAGCTGCTGAGACCTGCAACTTTTCTGTAGCACGTGTGGGATCAGAACTTATTCCAGAGAAACAGCTTGCTGCAGGGACTCAAACAGCTGACACTCAAAACACTTTCTCTACATGCACCCAGAAATTCGATATCAGAAAAACACGTCTTGGGACGGCCTGAATCCAAAACAGCAATTACATAAAACTTGGTATTTAAGTTCATATCTTCCAAGGAATGCGACACGAAGATTTTCAAGAAAATCCCCTCACCACAATTACACTTTATGAGGAAAAACTTTCGACAATTTGATTTTCCCAAAACGAACAACAATTTTAATTAAAAAACCGTATATTAAAATATTTACACGAAAAATAAAATGTTATAAATATACGCACCATATACATAGTGTATAGAGACGGTAATGCACTCCACCCAAAATTCGATACCGAGATTTCACCGGAAATATATGTTTTAGAATTCCCAATATCCAAAAACAGCATTTTCATAAAAAGGTCCGTGTGTGTCCGTGACTCTGTGAACACGATAACTCAAAAACGAAAAGTCGGTAAAATACCAAACCTGGTATTTAAGTTTAGTATCTTCCAGGGATGCGACACGAAGATTTTGAGAGAAATCACCCACACCCAACTACCCTTTATATGGAACTTTTTTCAAAAATCTTTATTTTCTCAAAAATGGATCTAACGATTTTGATTAAAATTTCGTATATTAAAGATATTTACCTGACAAATAAAATGTATATCTTGAATTTTCTAAGAATAGCCTCTGAACAGTAGTTTATTTTGAATGAATTTTACGGAATTTTGAATAACTGCTAAACCGTAAGAGATGGACAAAAACTTACCACACAGAAAATGTAGACCACATTAAAACACACAATTTATGTTACATACATTTTTTTCGTAAGTTCATCGTTTTTGAGACATTCCTTATTTTTGGTTTCTGCTATGAAAAACTCTTCTCATACAGGAACTTGTCAACTCCTATCCATATAAACAAAGGAACGTCATTGACATAGCTACCAGCTTTTGACTATCATTTTAACCTATGATAGTCCCTTATTTCGCTTCTACTTACAAGGAAGCAAGTAATAAGACTATTTCTGCTCATTTTTTCTGATTAGCATAAAGTAAATAGAAGGTTTTTAAGATTAATTTGTTGCAGGGATATAGAGAAAGTCATGTGAATGGTACACATTAGATTTTTTTAGTAAAGTTGATAATTTTTTTAGATATCAATTGTTTTTGGTTTCAGCTTTAAAATATTTAAACTTTTCACATACGGGAATTTGTGAGAACCTGCGAATGCAAAGAAACGGATTTCTAACACATGGCAACCAGCTTCGAAAAGAATTTACTATTGTTTTAGCCTAATGTATTCCATTATTTTCCTTCCCCTTACAAGAAAGAATTTCTGCTAATGTTTATCCCCATTAGCAAGAAGAAAAAAAAGCTGATGTGTTCCATTCACAAGACTTTCTCTAGCTGTCTGCAACAAATTACTGTTAAAAAGCTAATCGAAAAAAAATTAGCACAGTCATATTACTTGCTTCCTTGTAACCAAAAGGGAAATAAAGGAGTACTATAGGCTAAACTAATAATCAAAAGCTGGTTGCTATGTGACTGAAGGTTCTTTGTTTGTATGGACAGGAGTTGACAAATTCCTGTATGAGAAAACTATAAGTTTTTGAAAGCAGAAACCAAAACCAAGGAATGTCTCATAAACGATGAACTCCACGAAAAAAATGTATATAACATAAATTGTGTGTTTTAACGTGCTCTATGTTTTTCGTTTAGTAAGTTTTTGTCCATCTCTTACGGTTTAACAGTTATTCAAAATTCCGTAAAATTCATCCAGAATACTCTTCAGAGGCTATTGCCAGAAAATTCAAGATATACATTTTACTTGTCACGTAAATATCTTTAATATACGAAACTTTGATCAAAATCGTTAGAGCCATTTTTGAGAAAACCAAAATTTTCGAAAAAAGTTCCATGTAAACGGTAGTTTGGGGTGGGGGATTTTTCTCAAAATCTTTGTGTCGCATGCCTGGACTAGTTTGGTATTTTATCGACTTTTCTTTTTTGAGCTATCATTTTCATCGACACATGGACACACACACACGCGGACCTTTTTCTGAAAATGCTTTTTTTTTGGATATGGAGGACCCTAAAACATGTATTTCCGGTGAAATCTCGGTATCGAATTTTTGGGCATACATTATGTACATAGTACGAGTAGAGAAAGTAAAAAGGGAAACATTTTATCCAGGTAACTCACCCTAAGCAAGATTCCAGGTCGCGACCTTTGAATCAAGGTATACACGCTACCACCGCACTACATAGGAGGGCAACTAGGCATTGAGGTAGCAAAATGAAGACGATACGACTGTCAGGAAAGGGTTTCCCAAGTTCCCATTATTTGTACGTATCCTGGATTAGTGACTGATGATAAAAACGGCGCATATCAGTTGTTTTTCCATCCCAATTTCTGTGCTTTACTTTTAAGCTTATTTAAGTACGGACCTGTTTACATCATAGAGCGTAGCTTATATTTAGTGCTCACAATTGCTAAGCAGCTTACAGACTTAGCAACGACTTAAAATTTTGCTTCCCTTTTCTTTTGCTTGCATCTTAGACTCAGGGTGAAATTAATTATTTTCTCTTCCTGGAAGTATCTTATCCGTCAATTTAAGCTCTTCTTATTCTTAGTATCGAACTACAAAACTACTGATAAAACTTAAGAGTAAATAAATACCAAGAACATTTCTTTTAAGGGAGCAGTCACTGAAAATTGTGCAAAATTAGGTTTACGAGGGCGATCCAGAAACTGACAGACGACACTTAACTAAACAATAACGAAAGTTATGAACACAAAACTTTATTTATAAAGTTAAAAGTACCTTACTCTATTTTTACCTTCTCTACACGTACTATGTGCATAGTGTATAGAGAAGGTATTGTAATGCAAACAAAAATTCGCTACCGAGATTTTACCGGAAATACATGTTTTATGACCCTCTGAATAAAAAAAAACACATTTTCAAAAACAAGTCCTTATGTGTGCGTGTACTTAAGTTTGCTATCTTCCAAGGATGCGACACGAAGATTTTTAAGAGAATTCCCCCACCACAACTACAATTTACATGGAAAAATGTTCAAACTTTGATTTGCTCAAAAATAACTATAACGATTTTGATAAAAAGGTCGTAGATTAAAGATATTTATCTCACAAGTGAAATGTATATCTTGAATTTTCAGAGAATAGCTTCTGAAGGCTACTTTATTCTGGACGAATTTCACAGAATTTTTCATAAATGGTAAACCTAAAAGATAGACAAAAACTTAACTAACAGAAAATGAAGAGCTCCTTAAAACATACAATTTATATCATAAACAGTTTTTCGTCTTATAGATCGTTTTTGAGATATTGCTTGTTATTGGTTTCAGTTTTGAAAACATTATACATTCTCATACTGGAATTTGTCAACTCGTGTCCATACAAACAAAGCAACTTCAGTCACATAGCAACCAGCTTTTGACTATCACTTTAACCTATGGTACTCCCTTATTTTGCTTCTACTTACAAGGAAGCAAGTAATAAGACTATTTCTGCTATTTTTTTTTTTTTCTGGATTAGCATGAAGTAAATAGAAGTATAAGTTTTTTAACAATAATTTGTTGCAAGGATGTAGAGAAAGTCATGTGAATGGAACACATCACATTATTTAAATGTTGGTTGCCATATAGTTCAAATCGGTGTCTTTGTATTGTCAGGAATTGAAAAATTCCCACATGAGAAAAGAATTTTAAAAATCAGACGAGTTTCATTCACCTAGCGTTCCACACACAATCAATTCTACGTTTTATCTACCTCATGCTAATCGAGATAAACATTAACAGAAATTGTCTCATTACTCGCTTCCTTATAAGTAGAAGGGAAATAAGGGAATATATTTGGCTAATGTGTCACTCAAATCGTTTAAAAACTGGTTGCTATGTGAAACAATTGAGGTTCGGTTCGCTTTGCATGGTCCGTTTAAGAATAGTTAGGTTCTTTAAAACTAAAACCAATAACAAGAAATACCTCAAAAAGAGTCAACTCTACAAGAACAACAACAAAGAATGTGACATAAATTATGTACTTTAACGATACCTACATTTTTACTTTCTCTATACGTACTATGTTCATAGTGTACAGAGAAGGTATTGCACTCCACCAAAAAATTCGATACCGAGATTTCACCGGAAATATATGTTTTAGGGTCCCCTGTATCCAAAAAAAGTATCTTCAGAAAAAGGTCCGTGTGTGGTGTGTGTGTGTCTGTGAACACGATAACTCAAAAACGAAAAGTGGGTAAAATACCAAATTTTGTATTTCAGTTTAGTATCTTCCAGGGATGCGACACGAAGATTTTGAGAAAAATCCCCCCACGCCAAACTACCCTTTACATGGAGCTTTTTTCGAAAGTTTTGATTTTCTAAAAATGGTTGTAACTATTTTGATTAAAATATCATATATTAAAGATATTTACCTGACAAATAAAATGTATATTTTGAATTTTTTGGGAATAGCCTCTGAAGACCACTTTATTCTGGGTGAATTTTGCATAACTACTAAACCGTAAGAGATGGACAAAAACTAAACCCACAAAAAATGTAGACCACGTTAAAACACACAATTTATGTTATATACATTTTTTTCCTGGAGTTGATCATTTTTGAGATATTTCTTTTTCTTGCTTTCAGCTTCAAAAGCTTTTCTGATACAGGAATTTGTCAACTCTTGTCCATACAAACAAAGGAACATCAGTCACATAGCAACCAGCTTTTGACTATCACTTTAACCTATGGTACTCCCTTATTTCACTTCTACTTACAATAAAGCAAGAAATAAGACTATTTCTGTTAATTTTTCTCGATTAGAATGAAATAAATAAAATATAAGCTTATTAACAATAATTTTTACAGAGATATAGAGAAAGTCTTATGAATGGAACACATCAGACTTTTTGTATTACGTTTTTGTCTATCTCTTGCGTTTAACAAAATTCTACAAAACTCATCCTTTTCAGAGGCACAGAGGTTATTCCCAGAAAATTCAAAATATACATTTTATTTCTGTGTTGAATAACTTTAATATACAGAATTTTAGTCAAAATCGTTACAGCTATTTTTGAGAAAAACAGAAATTTCAAAACTTATTCCATGCAAAGGGTAGTTAGGGGGTGGAGGGATTTTCTTCGAAACCTTCATGTCGCATCCTTTGAAGATGATAAACTTAAATATGAAGTTTGGTATTTAACGGTGTTTTAGTTTTTTAGGTACGCTGTCCACAAACACATACACGCGCGCGCGCATTCTAAAAATCCTTTTTATTTTCTCTACACGTACTACGTACATAGTATATAGGGGAAGCATTGTATTTCACCCAAAAATTCGATAATGAAACCGGAAATACATGTTTGAAAGCGTTTTCAGAAAAAGGTACGTTTGGTTCACCAAACTTGGTATTTAGGCTTAGTATCTTACAAGACTGCGACACGAAGCTTTTCAAGAAGATCCCGACATCCACAACTACCTTTACTTGTAAAAATTTTCGAAATGTTTGATTTTCTGTTGATGTATTGCTCCATACCCCACTCCGATTTTAGCCCAGACTGTACTTTTAATGAAACCTTCTCCGTGCATTGCGCAATTATTTGTTGTCTGTTAATATCATAGAGGCGGTTCTTAATTTTTCTCCAGATACTCCGTCTGTTTGCCTGCCCCGACACATACAGGAATTAGTAACGGGTGCTCGCGTTTGAGTATTTGTGTCGGTTTTTTTTAGATCTTTTCTTGGTACTTTCTACGAGAGTTTGGTTTTAGTGCTCTGCTTGAATGGATGCACTGCGAATTCATATTACAAGAACCTTATCACGAATTCTCGCTATCACTCTGGCGAACAGCATGAATGTAATGATTTAATGAATATTCAGAATGTCTCAATTTGTCGTGCTATTCCGGAACCAAATTTGCTGGAACGTATCGCTACAGCGCAAAACAATAGAGCAGCGAGTCGTATTATGTGCGGAATTAATTCTGAGCCGCAGGACCAAAATGTGCGTCTGAGATTCCCTATCAGGGAAGTCCGACTGGCCTTGTTCAGTATATGATCAAGCAACATTTATTTTGCCCATAAAAAGAATTTCCACAATTTCGCCTCTTTGCTATTTTGTTTTTCTCACTGAAACATAGTTTTGAGTCCTCCAGAATAAAAAAATAATCTGATATGTTCCATTCATATGACATTCTCTGTATCTCTGCTACAAATTATTGTTAAAAAGCTTATGCTTCTATTTACTTCATGCTAATCGAGAAAAAATTAGCCGAAACAGTTTTATTACTTGCTTCCTTGTAAATAGAAGCGAAATAAGAGAGTACCATAGGTTAAGGTGATATTAAAAAGCTGGTTGCTATGTGACTGAAGTTCATTTGTTTGTATGATTTGACAAATTCCTCTATCAGAGAAGTAAAAGTTTTTTAAAGCTGAAACCAAAACAAGGAATATCTCAAAAACGACTAACTCCACATCTCTACAATATATATATATATATATATATATATATATATGTTAGCTTAACGTCCTTTAACCTGGTTGGTCATGTCGGACGATGAATGAAATCGGTGAAATGGTGCTCATATGATCTCGGAGTCCAAGGAGCTTAAAGCTAGACATTAGTCTTCTCAGGATAAGGGAAAACCCCGAAATAAACCTTATCCGGGTAAAAACCCCTAGCCAGATTCGAACTCACGACCTTTGGAATGTGATGCATACACATACAACAAATTGTTAAAAAGCTTGTGCTTCTATTTACTTCCTGCTAATCGAAAAAAAAAAATAGCAGAAATAGTTTTATTACTTGCTTCCTTGTAAGTAAAACCAAAATAAGGGAGTACCATAGGTTTAAAGTGAAAGCCAAAAGCTGGTTGCTATGTGACTGATGTTCCTTTGTTTGTATGGACAGGAGTTGACTAATTCCTGTATAAGAAGTGTATTAGTTTTTTAAAGCTGAAACCAAAAAAGAGGAATATCTGAAAAACGATCAACTCCACGAAAAAAAAAATGTATATGACATAAATTATGTGTTTTAATGTGCTCTACATTTTTTGTGCCGTAAGTTTTTGTCCATCTGTTACAGTTTTCCAGTTGTGCGAAATACCGTAAAATTCATCCAGAATAAAGTAGTCTTGAGAGGTTATTTCAAGAAAATTCAAGATATTCATTTTCTTTGGCATGCAAACTTCAAAATCGTCAGACCTATTTTTGAGAAAATCAACATTTTTTTTTTTTTTTTTTCATGTAAAGTGTAGTTTAGGCGGGGGGATTTTCTTAAGAATCTTCGTGTCGGATCTTTGGAAGATACTAAACTTAAATACCAAGTTTAGTATTTAACATCTTTTTCGTTTTTGAGTTATGATGTCTACAGACATGCACACACACACGGTTCTTTTTTTCCAAAAATGCTTTTTTTACTTTCTCTATACGCACTATGTTCATAGAGTATAGAGAGGATATTGCACTCCACCAAAAAATGCGATACCGAGATTTCACCGGAAATATATGTTTTAGGGTCCTCTGTATCAAAAAAAAAGTATTTTCAGAAAAAGGTCCGTGTGTGTGTCCGTGTGTCTGTGAACACGATAACTCAAAAACGAAAATTCGGTAAAATACCAAACTTGTTATTTAAGTTTAGTATCTTCCAGGGATGCGACACGAAGATTTTGAGAAAAATCTCCCCACCCCAAGCTACCCTTTATATGGAACTTTTTTAGAAAATTTTTATTTTATAAAAAATGGCTGTAACGATTGTCATTAAAATATCGTATATTAAAGATATTTACGTAACAAATAAAATGTATATTTTAAATTTTCTAGGAATAGCCTCTGAAGACTACTTTATTCTGAATGAATTTTACGGAATTTGGCATAACTGTTAGAACAGTAAGATATTGAGAAAAATTTACCACATAAAAATGTGGATCACTTTAAAACTCAGAATTTATGTTATATGCATTTTTTTAGTAGGGTTTTTGAGATATTTCTTGTTTTTAGTTTCAGCTTTAAAAAACGTATATTTTTCTCACACAGGACTTAGTCACATCCTATCCATACAAGCAAAGGAACTTCAATCACATAGCAACCAGCTTTGGATTGTTACTTTAACCTATTCTACTCATTTGTTTCGCTTCTATTTACAAGGAAGTAAGTAATAAGACTTTGCTAATTTTTTCTCGATTAGTAAATAGAAGCATTAGCTTTTTAACGATAATTTGTGGCAGAGATGTAAAGCAAGTCATGTGAATGGAACACATCAGTTTTTTTTGGATTCAGGGGGTCTTGGAACATATATGTCACCCCTGCATTTTAAACTCTTAACCATGCAGCAACGGTTAAGTGATGAGCTCGTATTGAATAGCAGCTATATAGAACAGATGTTAGGATAATGGCTAGTTTCATGGTCTTCCAGAGGCACTTCCTTGCTGTGGCTGCCGGAGGGCAATAGAAAGGTTAATAAATGTCAACAGGATGATATCAGCTGTTCTTCGATGCAATTAGGGCTGAGAGCGTTCTCAAATATGACGTACTGCCTTTTTTGTTTCAATGCCCAATAAACTATTCATACTAACCCGAGATTAAAAAGTCTCATGTGTTCACATGTTTTTGTTTGTTTTTACTTTCTCTATGCGTACTATGCACATAGTGTATATATATATTTGCATACCAAATAAAATGTATATCTTGAATTTTCTGGGAATAGCCTCTGAAGTGTTCTTTATTCTGGATGAATTTTGTTAAATTTTGCGTAACTGCTAAACGGTAAGAGATAGACAAATACTTACTACACAGTAAATGTTGATCTGATCAAAACACACAATTTATGTCCTTTACATTTTTGCTGTGGAGGTAACCGTTTCCGAGATATTCCTTGTTATTGGTTTCAGTTGTGAGTACTTATAATTTTCTCAGACCGCAAGTGTCCCTTTTTCTTTTGTTCCACTCCTGACCAAGTAAAGAAGCGATTTGCAATGACAATCGAATAACGACAGCTTTTAAAATATTTGATTATCTGTTTAGCCTAGTGTATTCCTTTATTTTCTTTCTACTTATAAGGAAGTTTAATATATATATATATACTGTATTTTCAAATTGAATCCAATAACAGGGAATGTCTTGAAAATAGTGAACTCTATAAGAACATTTTATTTGACATAAACTGTGTATTTTGATAGCGGTTACATCTTTTGTGTAGTAATTTATTGCCCATCTTTTACGGTTACCTGTGACGCAAAACTGATTCACAATGAGCTCTTCAGACCTTACTGTCAAAGAATTTACGCTATACACTTTATTTGAGTATAATTATCATCAATGTACACCAGATTCAAATTACTTTCTCTAGCTGTTCCATAAAAAAACAAAAAAAAACAAAAACTTCTCTTATAAGAGACACAAACACACACGGACCTTTTTCAAAAATGGCCTTTGTATTGCCCGTGAAATGTAGGTATGGAATTTTTGGGTGCAATACAATACATTCTCTATAGACTATGCACATAGTACGTGTAGAAAAAGTAAAAACAGCCTCTCGGTGAAGACATCGGTGAAAAGAACTTGACTATCACTTCGGTTTGTAAACAGAACACATACTGTCCGCCTGGGTGGTGTGGTGGTGGCGTGTCTGCCTCACGTTCAACAGGTCGTGAGTTCGAATCTCGCTTAGGGTAAGCTACCCGGATAAGGTTTTTTTTCGGGGATTCCCCTTATCCTGAGAAGACGAATGTCGAGTAACTTTCAGCTCCATGGACTCCGAAATCATTTGAGCAGCATTTCACCAATTACATCCATCGTCCGATATGATGGTTAAAGGACGTTAAGTTAAAAAAAAAAATCTGATGTGTTGCATTCACGTGACATTTAACAAATTATTGTTAAAAAAAGTTTATACTTCCATTATTTCATTACTTATTACTTGCTTCCTTGAAAGTAGAAGAGAAATAAGGGAGTACCATACGTTAAAGTGATAGCCAAAAGCTGGTTGCTATGTGACTGAATTTCCTTTGTTTGTGTGGACACTGGTTAACAAATTCCTGTATGAGAAAAAGTATAAGTTTTTCAAAGATGACACTAAAAACAAGGAATATCTCAAAAACGACAAACTTCACGAAAAAAATGTACAGAACATAAATTGTGTGTTTTAATATGCTCTACATTTTTTGTATGGTATTTGTTCATCACTTAAGGTTAAGCAGTTATGCAAAATTCCGTAAAATTCATCCAGAATAAAGTGCACTTCAGAGGCTATTCCCAGAAAATTCAAGATATACATTTTATTTGTCAGGTAAATATCTTGAATATACGATCTTTTCATGAAAATCGTTACAGCCATTATTAAGAAAATCAAAATGATCGAAAAAAGTTCCATGTAAAGGGTAGTTAGGGGTGGGAAGATTTTCTTGAAGTTTGGCATTTAACGGTCTTTTCATTTTTGAGTTATGCTGTCCGCAGACACACACAGGAACCTTTTTTGAATTTTTTTTTTTTTTATTCAGAGGCTCCTAAAACATGTATTTCCGGTGAAATCTCGGTATCGAATTTTTGGGTGGAGTGCAATTCATCCTCTGTAAACTATCTATATAGTATGTGTAGAGAAAGTAATTGTATTTGACATAAGCTGTGTGTTTTAGCAACGGCTACTATTGGGAAGAAAGAAGACAAATGGAAACTTCCAGAAGTTTGAGCATTAGCTTAAATAAATGAACATTCGGAAGGTTCAGTCATATTTACTATTTTTGCTTTCTCTATACTCACTATGTACATAGTGTATAGAGAATGTGTTGCACTCCACCAAAAAATTCTTTACCGAGATTTCACCGGAAATATATGTTTTAGGGTCCCCTGTATCCAAAAAAAGTATTCCAGAAAAGGTCCTTGTGTGTGTGTGTGTGTGTGTGTGTGTGTGTGTGTGTGTGTGTGTATCCGTGTGTCCGTGTGTCTGTGAACACGATAACTCAAAAACGAAAAGTCGGTAAAATACCAAACTTGGTACTTAAGTTTAGTATCTTCCAGGGATGCGACACAAAGATTTTGAGAAAAATCCCCCCACCCCAAACTACCCTTTATATGGAACTTTTTCGAAAATTTTGATATTCTTAAAAATGGCTCTAACGATTTTGATTAAAATATCATATATTAAAGATATTTACCTAACAAATAAAATGTATATCTTGAATTTTCTGGGAATAACTTCTGAAGACCTGTTTATTTTGGACCAATTTTGCTTAATTTTACATAACTAGTAAACCGTAAGAGATAGACAAAAACTTACTATTAAAAACATTTAGGTCTTGTTAAAATACACAAGTTATGTCATATACATTTTTCTGGTGGAGCTTACCGTTTTCGAGGTATTCATTGTTATTAGTTTCAGTTGTGAAGCACTTATACTTTTCCTAGACGGGAATGTCCGTTTTTCTTTTGTTCTACTCCTGGCCAAGAAAAGAAGCGATTTGTGATGACAATCACATAACGACAGCTTTTAAAACATTTGACTATTGGTTTAGCCTAGTGTATTCCCTTATTTTCTTCCTACTTATACGGAACTAAGTAATAAGAACATTGTGCTAATGAGCACCACGATTAGCAAGGTGTAGAAAGAAGAAGAATCTTATGTATGAAGTTTGTAGAAAGCTAGAGAAAGTCATGTGAGAGTTATAGTTTAACTTCCTTTAACCTAGTTGATCATATCGGATGATGAATGAAATTGGTGAAATGATGCTCAAATGATCTTGGGGTCCATGGAGCTCAAAGTTACTCGACATTCGTCTTCTCAGGATAAGGGAAAACCCCGAAAAAAAGCTTATCCGGGTAAGACATCCTAAGCGAGATTCGAACTCACGACCTGTTGACACAATACCCAGACTGGCTATATATTTACTATTGGTTGTTTAGTGAAATTAGTACATTCTATTTGAGTTGCTTGATTGTAATTCAGCAGTAGATGTTATATTTGAGGGGAATTATAAACAGATATTGATTCCTCACACACGGTTCCATTGTTCTCGGGGTTAGCCTGCCTCATTAAGCAAAACTTTCACCCAAGCTGCAAGATTCAGCCGTGCGGAAGTAACGTAGGATCTTGGGAGAACTCTCGCGATTAGTGATCTGTATCAGGGCCAATGATCCGATGTAAAATATGAAGCACTCTACGGCTCTTTTGGAACTCTAACTTGCGGGGGAAATTGCATTTCTTTTTTGGAACGATTAATTCGTCGAGTCTTGAAATGACGGGGCACACGAAAGGGGAGGTGCTTGCATATTTAAATCTGCACCATCCCATGACGAAAATATACGAGGGCCGTGTTTTTTCAATCTCGGATAGGATATAAATAAAAGACAAGTTCATAGAAAACAATTATTTTATTACTAAAAGTTGTACTTTACGACCTTTGCGGAGAGCCATTCAAAACAAACGAAGAGGAATTGCGTTGATCCATGACAACGCTCGTCCATAACCCATCGGCTCCTTGAACTATTTCAATGGGACATTTTCGATCATCCGACGTACAGTCCTGACCTGGCACCCAGCGACTTTCACCTTTTCCCAGAGCTGAACTCTGGCTAGTAGAGCAGCACATTCAAACCAACCAGATCTTCAAAAAACAACGTCAATGCTCATTTGAAATCATTGGCGGCAACATTTTTTGAAGCAGGTATTGCAAAGCTTGTGCACAGGTACGATAAATGTCTCAATCTTTTCGGTGATTATGTTGAAAGGTGAACATAAGTGTACACAATTATAGCCTATCGGAGGTTGAAAAAAGACAACTTAAGCTGGTACAGTTCCCATCAAAACGTTATCACATTCTAAACCACGTTCCTCTAATTAGTGGTGAAACTACTGCATTCCACCCAAAATGTTGATACCAAGATTCAGTTGAAAACTACATTTTGTCTTTCCATGAATATGTGTTCTATTCACATGACTTTTTCTACATCTCTATAATAATAAATTGTCAAAAAGCTTATCCCTCTTCTACTTCATGCTAATCGAGATAAACATTGGTCTTATTACTTAGTTCTTTGTAAGTAGAATAGAAAAAAAAAGGAATATACTAGGCTAAATTTATACTCAAATCTTTAAATGGTTGCTATGTGATTAAAATTCGTTTTCCTTTCATGACCAGGAGTATAGAAATTCCCATAGGATAAAAAGTTTAATACATTTTAAAATTCAAACCAATAACATGTCAATTCCACAAAAAATTGCATATGCCATATTTTATTCTCTCTAGCACGTACGTACATACAATGTACATAGTAGCTAGAGAAGGTATTGTATTCCATCCAAGATTTCGAAATCGAGCTTTCACCAGAAATATGTTTTGAGGTCCGCTGAATCCAAAAGAAAAAGCTTTTTAGAAAAATCTTATGTGTTCATAAGCTTATTCATCTATTTTATGATAATGAAGATAGGTGCTAGCAGTCTTATTACTTGCTTTCTTGTAAGTAGAAGAGAAATAAGGGAGTATCACAGGTTAAAGTGACAGTCTAATGTTTTAAACACTGGTTGCTATGTAACTAAAATTCGTTTTCATTGAAGGACCAGGAGTAGAGAAATTTCCATATGAGAAAAGTTTAATGTATTTTAAAATTGATACTAATAAATTTTCAACGCCACAAAAATTGTATATAACGTAGTTTGCACGATTTAACGACTTCCCATCAAAACCTTTAACTGTTTACTATGTCACGTTACGAAACTAAGTAGAAAAACCTTATGTGTACCATTCACATGACATTCTCCATCAGTTTCGTTTATTCTTTTATCTACATTATGCTAATCGAGATAAACATTAGCAGAATTGGTCTTATTTCTTGCTTCCTTGTAAGTAGAAAGTAAATAAGGGAGTACACTAAGCCAAAACGGTAGTCAGACCTTTTAAAAGTGTGGTTGAAATCCGTTTCTGTGCATTGCCAGGATTTTACAAATTTCCGTACGAGAAAAATTTAAGTATTTGAAAACTGAAACCAACTCCACGAAAACAATGTATATGACATAAATGTAGTGTTTTAATGAGATATGCACTTTTTGTGTAATAAGTTTTACTTAAGCTTTTCTCACACAGGAGTAGCTTCAATCACATAGAAACCAGCTTTTGACTATCATTTTAACCTATGCTGCTCCCTCATTTCCCTGCTACTGACATGGAAGCAAGTAATAAGACTATTCTCGATTAGCATGAAATAAAAAAAAAATTTGATGTGTTCCTTCACATGACTTTCTCTACATCTCTGTAACAAATTATTGTTAAAAAGCTCTTACTTCTATTTACTTCATGCTAATCGAGAACAAATTAGCAGAAATACTTGCTTCCTTGTAAGTAGGAGCAAAAAAAGGGAGTACCTTAGATTTAAATGATAGTCAAATCTGGTCGCTAAGTGACTGAAGTTCCTTTGTTTGTATAGACAGGAGTTGACAAACTGCTGTGTGAGAAAAGTATGTTTTCAAAGCAGAAGCCAAAAACAATGAATGTCTCAAAAACGGTGAACTCCAGGAAAAAATGTATATAACATAAATTGTTTGTTTTAACGTGCTCTACATTTTTCGTGCGGTAAGTTTTTGTCCGTCTCTTACGGTTTAGCTGTTATTCAAAATTCCGTAAAATTCCCCCAGAATAAGGTACTCTTCAGAGGCTATTCCCAGAAAATTCAAGATATACATTTTATTTGTCAGGTAAATATCTTTAATATTCGAAATATTAATCAAAATCGTTAGTCATGTAAAGCGTAGTTGGAGGTGGGAGGATTTTTCTCAAAATCTTCGTGTCGCATCTTTGGTAGACACTAAACTTAAATACCAAGTTTGGTATTTTACCGACTTTTCGTTTTTGAATTATCGTGTTCACAGACACACGGATCTTTTTCTGAAAATAGTTTTTTGGATACAGGGGACCCCAAAACATATTTCCGGTGAAATCTCGGTATCGAATTTTTGGGTGGAATGCAATACCTTCTCTATACACAATTAACAGTACGTATAGAGAAAGTAAAAAAGCATAAGCTTTTCATCAATAGTTTGTTGCAGAGAGAGTCCTAGGAATAGTAAACCTCAGAATGTTTTTACTTTTACTTTCTCTATACGCACTATGTATATAGTGAATAGAGAAGGTATTGCACTCCACCAAAAATTCGATACCCAGATTTCACCGGAAGTATATGTTTTAGGGTCCCCAATATCCAAAAAAAAAAAAGCATTTTCACAAAAATGTCCGTGTGTGTCCGTGTGTCTGTGAAAACGATAACTCAAAAACGAAAAGTCAGTAAAATACCAAACTTGGTACATGGAACTTTTATCGAAAATTTTGATTTTCTCAAAAATGCCTCTAACGATTTTGATTAAAATTTCGTATATTGAAAATATTTACCTGACAAACAAAATATATATCTTGAATTCTCTGGGCATAGCCTCTGAAGAGTAATTTATTCTGGATGAATTTTACTGAATTTTGAATAACTGCTAAACCGTAAGAGATGGACAAAAACTTACTATACAAAAAATGTAGAGCACATTAAAGTGCCCAGTTTATGTTATATACATTTTTTTCGTGGAGGTGATTGTTTTCTTAGATATTCCATGTTTTTGGTTTCAGCTATAAAAACTTATTCTTTTCTCGTACAGGACTTAGTGAACTCGTGTACATACAAACAAAGGAACTTGAGTGACATAGCAACCAGCTTTTGACTATCTCTTCTATTGCCTCTGCTTACAAGGAAGCAAGTAATAAGACTATTTCTACTAATTGTTTCTCGATTTGCATGATGTAAGTAGAAGCATAGGCTTTTTAACAATAATTTGTTGCAGAGATGTAGAGAAAGTCATGTGAATGGAACACATCAGATTTTTTAAATATTGAGAAAAAACAGAATATTGAGTGATTTTTCGATTCGCCCCCGTATACTGTGTCAACAAATTGCATAGTGTACGGAATCGCCTTTTCGCGATTTACAGAACACTTGACTCGTACGCAAGACGGCCGGCCGGCTGACGGAAGTGAAGATATATTGCTAGGAAGTAGATAACAACGGACGTGAAGAGGTATACAATGCACGGACACGCCCTCTGGCATGCTGTTGTTAAACCTCACTATGTCCCTCCACAGATGGCGCAACTTTTCTTGTCCCACTTTGTCTTCTTCCAACTACAATAAAAAAAAATAAATAATGAATCATGCCCTGACTGTAACAGAAAATTATACATTCCATTTATATGACTTTTTCTAGTCACTCTTCTAACAGCTATTCGTAAATAGGTTTATTCTTTTATTTTTTTAAAACTGAAACCAAAACAAGGATTATCTAAAAACAATCAACTACGCGAAAAAGAAATACAGCACAAATTGTGTGTTTTAGTGTGCTCTACAATTTTTGTGTGGTAAGTTTTTGTCTATCTCATGTGGTTTAGTAGTTATCCGTAAAGTTCATCCAAAAAAAAAAAAAAGATGTGTTCCATTCACATGACATTCTCTATATCACCGCAACAAATTCTTGTTAAAAAGGTTATGCTTCTATTTATTTCAAGCTAATCGAGAAAAAATAGCACAAATAGTCTTAATACTTGCTTCCTTGTAAGTAGAAGCGAAATAAGGGAGTACCATAGGTTAAAGTGAAAGCCAAAAGCTGGTTGCTATGTGACTGATGTTCCTTTGTTTGTATGGACACGAGTTGACAAATTCCTGTATTAGAAAAATAAGTTCTTCAAAGCTGAAACCAAAAACAAGGAATATGTCAAAAACGATCAACTCCACGAAAAAAATGTATATAACATAAATTGTGTGTTTTAATGTGTTCTACATTTTCTGTGGGTTAAGTTTTTGTCCATTTCTTACGGTTTAGCAGTTATACAAAATTCCTCCAGAATAAAGTAGTCTTCAGAGGTTATTCCCAGAAAATTCAAGATATACATTTTATTTGTCAGCTTAATATGTTTGATATACAATATTTTAATCAAAATCGTTAGAGCCATTTCTGAGAAAATCAAAATGTTGGAAAAAAAGTTCCATGTAAAGGGTAATTGGAGTGGGGGGGATTTTCTTGAAAAGCTTCGTGTCGCATCTTTGGAAGATAGCAAACTTAAATACCAAGTTTGGTATTTAGCGGTTCTTTTCGTTTTAGAGCTATGCTGTCCACAGACACACACACACATACACACGCAACTTTTTCCAAAAATGCTTTTTTTTTTTTTTTAAATTCAGGGGGACCCAAAACATATTATCGACATTTTTGGATGGAATACAATACCTTCTCTACACACTATGTATATAGTACGTGTAGAGAGAGTAAAGAAGGATATTCAGCGAAATCTGTTGCAACTCTCGACAACCAAACACGAATTTCTGAATCATGCCCTAACTATAGACTGTAAGAGAAAATTATATATCCATTTACATGCCTTTTTCCAGCCACTACCGAGGATTATTCTTCTGTTTGCATCACGTGTTTTTTTTTTGTTTGTTTTTTTTACTGCCAACTAACTGGCGAGCCTGGGTAGTGCTGGTAGCGTGTCTGCCTCATATTCAAAAGGTCGTGAGTTCGAATCTCGCTTAGGGTGAGTTGCCCGGATAAGGCTTTTTTTCGGGTTTTCCCTTATCCTGAGAAGACGAATGTCGAGTAACTTTAAGCTCCATGGACCCCGAAAACATTTGAGCATCATTTCACCAATTACATTCATCGTCCTGTATGACCAACCAGGTTAAAGAACGTTAGGCTACATAAAAAATCTGATGTGTTCCATTCACATGACTTTCTCTACATCTCTGCAATAAATTATTGTTACAAAGCTTATGCTTCCATTTATTTCATTACTTATTACTTGCTTCCTTGTAAGCAGAAGTGAAATAAAGGAGTACCATAGGTTAAAGTGAAAGCCAAAAGCTGGTTGCTATGTGACTGAAGTTCCTTTGTTTGTATGGACAGGAGTTGACAATTCCAGTATGAGAAAAGGAAAAGTTTTTTAAAGCTGAAACCAAAACAAGAAATTTCTCAAAATCGAGCCACTCCACGAACAAATGTAGATATATAATATAAATTGTGTGTTTTAACGTGCTCTACATTTTATATGTGATAAGTTTTTGTCCATATCTTACGGTGAGGAGTTATGCAAAATTCCGTAAAATTCATCCAGAATAAAGTAGCCTTCTGAGGCTATTGCTAGACAATTCAAGATATACATTTTATTTGTCAGGTAAATATCTTTAATATACGAAATTTTAATCGAAGTCGTTAGAGCCATTTTTGTGAAAATCAACATTTTCGAACATAGTTCCATGCAAAGGGTAGTTGGGGATTTTCTTGAAAAGTTTCTTGTCGTATCCTTGGAAGATATCAAACCTAAATACCAAGTTTGCTTTTAAACGGACTTTAGTTTTTGAATAATGATGCCCACAGACACACAAACGCGCACACAGACAAATTGACATTTTTCTAAAAATGTTTTTATTATTCAGGGGGTCTCAAAACATATATTTTCGGTGAACTCTCGGTATCGAATTTTTGAGTGCATTATAATACCTTCTCTATACACTATGTACATAGTGCGTGTAGAGAAAGTAAAAATGTAGATCTCATTAAAACACACAATTTATGTCATATGCACTTTTGTTGTAAACAGGAAATCTGCGTGTTTATTTAGTTTTACTTTTGGTGAAGCAAAGAAGCGAATTTCACTTAATATCGCATAGAGGCAGCTATTAAAACATTTGACTGTCGCTTTAGCATAGTGTATGCTCTAGTTACCATCGCCTTATAAATAAATAAGTAATAAGACCTTTCTTGAAAATCTCATTCCGATTAGCATGGAGTAGAAAGGGGGAAAATCTGACATGTTGCATTCTAAAAAGCTTATTCTTCTATTAATTTCATGCCAAATGAGATAAAAATTAGCTGAAATGATCTTATTGCTCAGTTCCTTATAAGGAGAAGGGACATTAGGTCACAATCTTCTTTTTCGATAAGAAATCTTAAAAAAATATGCTGTTATCCTTAATACACAAGGCTAAAGTGATACTCGCAAGTTTTAAAATGTGGCTGGCCAGGAATTATCAAGTTCCCATAAGAGAAAAGTATTTTAAAACTGAAACCAATAACAAAGAATATCTCGAAAACGGTCAACTCCACGAAAAAAATTTACGTAACATAAACTGTGCGTTTTAATGTGCTCTACATTTTTTGTGTAGTAAGTTTTTGTGTGTCTCTTACAGTTTAACAGATATGCAAAATTCATTAAAATACATCCAGAATAAATATATTTTCAGAGACCATTCCGAAAAATCCAAGATATACATATTATTTTGGATGCAAATATCTTTAATATAGGATATTTTAATCAAAATTGTTACAAGCATTTTTGAGAAACTACAAATTTTAGAAAAAATTTCCATGTAAAGGGTAGTTAGTGGTGGGGATATTTTGTTGTAAATCTTCGTGTGGTATCCTTGGAAGATACTGAACTTAAATATCAAGTTTGGTACTTAACGTACTTTTCGTTTTTAAGTTTGTCCACCCCCAATTCACTATCGTTTCTGCATCTATCTTTGTGTGGTGGTCTCTGGTCAGCATAGCTCAATACTAAACTTGATATTTATGTTTAGTTCCGTATGATGCGAAATGATTTTCAAGAAAATCATCCAAAACTGCAGTTTATATAGAAAAATGTTCAAAGTTTTGATTTTCTCAAATATAACTGTAACGATCTTGGTTTAAAAACGTATATTAAAGAGATTAAAAAGAGCACATTGGACATTCTGCATTCCATGCAAAGAACGGAATTTCAAGGGCAATCGCATAGCAACAGTCTTTAAAACATTTGGCTATCGCTTTAACACAAGTAGCAATAAGACCATTCTTATCTCGATTAAAATGGAGCAGAAAGTTGTTTTTTAGCATCTAAAGTCATATCGGGGGATTTCCACTTGAAACACTTGTTGTCTGTAGGTTTTTTTTTTTTTTTTTTTTTTTTTTTTTTTTTTTTTTTTTACGCTGGTTTAAATCTTTTTTTTTTTTTTTTTTACTCAAACATGCACATTTACATTTCCATACTCTGTGGACCCCCGGGTGAGAAGTCCGCTCGCTGACCACGTAGGCAGTCAATAAACTTTTGTAAGAAGTTTGTAGAAAGAGAGAGAAGGTAGTGTGAATGGATCACATAAGATTTTTCTGTTAGTTGTAGTGAAAGTAAAAAAAAAAAACATTTATAACTGAGTCACTGCCTCCGTGGTAGAGTGGTCAGCAAGCTGACTTCAAGGGTTCCGGGTTCAATTCCCGGCTGGGGCTCGGAATTTTCTTTAACCAGAATTATTCCGTATCCCGTCTGGAAGTATGAATGTAAAGTGCGTGTAATATAAAATAATTGACCTAATATTCTAAACCTGCAGAAATACGAGCTATTTCAAAAGTCAAAGCCTCCGATATTACCATTCAAGTTAAAGTGGGCTATATAAATGAAACAATTAAAAAACAATCTGATGTGTTCCATTCAAATAACTTTCTCTACATCTCTGCAACAAATTATTGTTGAAAAGCTTATGCATCTATTTACTTCATGCTAATCGAGAAAAAAAAAAATACCAAAAATAGTGTTATTACTTGCTTCCTTGTAAGTAGAAGCGAAATAAGGGAGTAGCATAGATTAAAGTGATAGTCAAAAGCTGGTTGCTATGTGACTTTGTATGGACAGGAGTTGTCAAATTTCGGTATGAGAAAAGAATAAGTTTTTCAAAGTTGGAACCAAAAACAAGGAATATCTAAAACATCAATGTACTCTACGAAAAAAAATGTATATAACATAAATTGTGTGTTTTAAGGTGCTCTACATTTTTTGTGGGTTAAGTTCTTTTCCATCTCTTACGGTTTAGCAGTTATGCAAAGTCCGTAAGATTCATCCAGAATAAAGTGGTCTTCAGAGACTATTCCCAGAAAATCCAAGATAAACATTTTATTTGTCAGGTAAATATCTTTAATATGCCATATTTTAATCAAAGTCCTTAGAGCTATTTTTAAGAAAATCAAAATTTTCGAAAAAAGTTCCATGAAAGGGCTAGTTGGGGTGGGGGATTTTCTTGAAAATCTTCGTGTAGCATCCTTGGAAGATACCAAACTTAAATACCAAATTTGGTATTCAACGGTCTTTTCGTTTTTGAGCTATGCTGTCCACAGACACACAGACTTTTTTCTGAAAATGTTTTTTTTTAGATTCAGGGGTCCTAAAACATGTATTTCCAGTGAAATCTCGGTATGGAATTTTTGGGTGCATTACAACACCTTCTCTATACACGCTGTACATAATACGTGTAGAGAAAATAAAAACGTCTTTATGTATTACACACACATGATTTTCTCTAACTACTTTACAAAGGAAGTTCTTACAAAAAATAATTCTTCTTTCAACTCCATGCTAATCGAGATAAACATTAACAGAATGTTATTACTTAGTTCCTTATAAGTAGAATGGAACTAAGGGAATGCACTAGGCTAAAGTGATAGCCAAATGTTTTAAAAGCTGTCGTTATGCGATTGCCATTGCAAATCGCTTCTTTACTTGGCCAGGAGTTGAACAAAAAAAAACAAACAAACAAAAAAACAACAACAAAAAAACAGACAGTTCTCTTTGAGAAAAGTATAAGTAGTTCATAATTAAAAGTAATAACAAGGAATATCTCGAAAACGATAAGTTCCGCGAAAAAAAAAATGAACATGAAATAACTTGTGTATTTTAACAACACCTACATTTTTAATAGTAAGTTTTTGTCTATCTCTTACGGTTTACTAATTATGCCAAATTAAGCAAAGTTCATCCTGAATAAACAGGTCTTTAGAAGCTATTCCCACAAAATTCAATATATACATTTTATTTGTGATAGAATTCGTTTTAATATGTGGTACTTTAATCAAAATCGTTAAGAGCCATTTCTAAAATAAAAAAAAAATTAAAATTGTTTTCATGTAAAGGGTAGTTAGGGGTGAGGGGATTTTCTTGAATACCTTCGAGATATGCTTTCCACAGACACATAGATTGACAGACACACAAGGACCTTTTTCTGAAAATGTCTTTTTTAGATTCAGGGGGCCCTAAAACATGTATTTCCGGTGAAATCTCGGTATCGGTGCATTACAATACCTTCTCTATACACTGTGTACATAGTACGTGTAGAGAAAGTAAGCAAATTATAAGCGACTTCTTTAAGAGGTACGACAGTTGAAATCCTGGGTCTAAAGTACAATAAGATATTACTATAAGTTGCAGGAAACTAATTAAATTGAAAGGTAAGCCAGCTGACGTCATCTGAGAGTTTGATATGCAATATTCTGGGTGCAGTAAACACAGCGGCTAATCCCGCCATTATATTCTCTGGATGCCCTCTTCCCAACAGCCATACCAACACACGCACAAAAAAACTCCCTCAGTGCACTTGTACCAGAAAAATGACAGCTGTTAGCACTCGGGGCTCCTGATAAGGGGCTTAGTGGGGTGAGGAGATAATTCCGTCACAACACCACTCTAATATGATTTAAGTTTTAACAGAAGGGGAGCTTTAACCCCCATTGTGTTTCATAGCACAACGGACGGGGTAGAAAAAGTCAAATAGGGTCATTTGATTACACGCTATGTACAGAACCGAGCTTCTCGTCCAGTGGAGGGACTAAAATACCATCTAATGGGGGAAATAAAAAAAATTCCACGTTCCCACTTATCCAAGTTGGAGGAAATGCTGTTTTTACTTTCTCTACACATATTATGTACATAGTCTATAGAGACGGTATTTTATTGCACACAAAAATTCGATACCGAGATTTCACTGGAAATATATGTTTTCAGGCCCCCTGAATAAAAAAAACAGTTTTAGAAAAACGTCCGCGTGTGTGTATGTGTAGCATAGCTACAAAACAAAAAGACCATTAAATACCAAACTTAGTATTTAAGTTTGGTGACTTCCAAGAATGCGACACGAAGATTTTTGAGTAAATCCCCCCGCACCAACTACCTTTTACATGGGAAAAACTTTCCAAAAATTTGGATTTTCTCAAAAATGGCTCTAATGGTTTTGATTAAAATATCGGATATTCAGGATATTTACCTGACAAATAAAATGTATATCTTGAATTTTCTGGAAATAGCCTCTGAAGACTACTCGGGATAAATTTTACGGAATTTTGCATAACTGTTAAACCGTAAGAGATAGACAAAAACTTAGAACACAAAAACTGTAGAGCACATTAAAACACACAATTTATGTAATAACATTTTTTGCGTGGAGTTGATCGTTTTTCCTTGTTGTTTGTTTCAACTTTAAAAACTTACTCAGGGTGATTTATGTAGAACTGACGCATTTCTTTCTTTAATTATTGCGTTGGAAATTCATTCAATGACCCAATTTTATCACCAAATTAAGCAGAATGTTCTGGAGTTTCGATTCCTTGTCACTAGATGCGCAGATGTTCATGATTTATTCCTAATTGCATTGTTGGCAGCTGTTTCGACATTTTGTTCTTCTCAACGTGAAAATGCAGTACGATGTAAAGCTGAGTCAAGGATATTTTCAGCAAGATGGCGCTACATGCCACACATCAAATGAATCCATGAACCTAATTGCAAGCTTCTTTGATGACCGGATAATTTCCAGGAACCTGTGGCCACCGAGATCTCCGGATTTGACATCGCCGGACTTCTTTCTATGAGGTTACTTAAAACACAGGGTTTACGCCACACGTCCCCAGACATTGGACGATCTGAAGCACAATATCACAAAGGAGATTCAAGCTATTGACAACAGTCCTCCAACGAGTGGCCAGTACGACGTGTTGAGTTGTGCCTTATGCAGGATGGAGGACATTTTCAACGTTTGCTATAGAGGTAAATAATCTCCCAAAATTCCTCTACAATTTAGGTATAATAAGTTGTCGCTAGCATAACACGTTTTGAAACAATTGATGAAAGAAATGTGTCAGCTCTATATAAATCAACCTGTGCATTTCTCATACAGGAATTTCTCAACTCCTGTCCATACAAACAAAGGAACTTCTGTCACATAGCAACCAGCTTTTGACTATCACTTTAACCTACGGTATTCCCTTATTTCGCTTCTACTTACACGGAAGCAAGTATTAAGACTATTTCTGCTATTTTTTCTAGATTAACATGAAGTAAATAGAAGCAAAAGCTTTCTAACATTAATTTGTTGCAGAGATGTAGAGAAAGTCATGTGAATATAGGAAATCAGTTTTTTTTTTTACAAAATTGGTGTATTTTGCACTACAAACATGCTATGAATGTGTTTTTTGTTTTTTTTGTTTTTTTTAAGAAAGTTGAAAAATGTACAAGTTAACCCCAAGGAATATTGTTAAAATTGAGTTTTTAATCAATTAGGCTTAAGGGGTAATCCTGTAAATAATGAATATCACTGTACAAATCCGGCTTTTTAGCTGTAGATTTGCGAATTGCATAGCCCCAGCACGGGGAGTTGAACGGAAGACAGTGGGCCTTTCTAAAGGAAAACCACTTCAGCTTGCAGACTCCGTGATGTTAGCATGCACTGCCGTAAAGCACGCAGTTTGCTCCTGTCTTCTCAACAAAGTATGTTTTTCGCAGCTCTTTAACAAGGGCAGCAGGAAATGCAGGGGGTTGCTCTTTTGCAACCCCCACTCTCCCTCACGCAGTCCTGTTAACGCGCCGTCAGGAAACTTCTTATCTAATTTCGCTTCCAAGTTATCTCTCCCTCAAAAAGGGGAAAATAATCCGATTATTATGTATTAAATACCTCAACGACACTATGGCGAGTGGTGTCAGAGGTGGGATGAGAAAAGTTCTTGACGATAGAGGGGCTTGCTTAGCAACTTGCGTTGCTTTTAACAAGCACTCAGCTCTATGGAATTAAGCACCACAAAGAATACTTCGATGCAGATTCTTTCTCAGTATAATAAACATCCTTTAATCACTCCCTTTCTGGTATTTATTAAGAAAACCGAAAGTTTTAAACTTGTCCGTAGTGTGGCTAAAACATTCTTAATTAAATTTTGAGATTAGCTAACATCGAGGTGCCTCTATGAAAAACTCAATTACTGTCTGCTCAGTGGTGTTTTAGCTGGTGGGTTGGGGCGCCCTTGCAAGCGGATTTAGCAATAGCAAGGAGGTAATCTTTTCTTAGTCTTAGCAAGCGAGGAGTAAATGCACGTGACAGAGTGTACGTGCGACACGAGTTCAACATACGTGTACCCCTCACAAGTTAAAATGTTACTTGAGCGATAAGGCACCCTAACCCACTAGCTATTACACCGCTGAACGGTAAGTACCTGGTTCTTCTTATATAGCAGGGGTTGACATACTTTTCATATCGGAGGCCACATTAACCATCAGAGAATTAACCCCGGGCGAGTCCACACGTACAAAACAGATAAGTTTTCAAACACAGTGGTTTATTGTATTAAATTCTACAAATAATTCATGCGCTGAGAAATGGAAAAGGGCAACACTAAGGGTATCATATAAAGGGAAAAGTAATACAGCGGACATGAACAAAGTAATAGCAGACTGCCTGAGTGATCGAGTGGTCAGCGAGCTGACTTCTCACCCGGAGGTCACCGGTTCGATTCCCGGCTGGGGTGGGGAATTTTTCTTTAACCAGAATTATTCCCTATCCTCCACAGAGTCTAGAAGTGTGAGAGTGAATGTGTGTGTTTGAAAAAAAATAAAATTATTAAAAACCCCACGTAAAGAACCTATAACTAACGAGTCCTTTCTAAGACAAAGCCCCCGATATAACCTTAGATGTTAAAGGAGTCTATATAAATTAAACAATTAAAAAAAAAGGTAAACGCACTGGAAAAAAATCTGATGTGTTCCATTCACGTGACTTTCTCTACATCTCTGCAACAAATTATCGTTAAAAATCTTATGCTTATATTTACATCATGCAAATCGAGAAAAAAAATAGCACAAATAGTCTTATACTTGCTTCCTTGTAAGTAGAAGAAATAAGGAAGTACCATAGGTTAAATTGACAGTCAAAAGCTGGTTGCTATGTGAACTGAAGTTCCTTTGTTTGTATGGACACGTTCACAAAGTCCAGTATGAGAAAAGTATGTTTTTACAGCTGAAACCGAAAACAAGGAATATCTCAAAAACAATCAACTCCACGACAAAAATGTATGTAACATAAATTGTGTGTTTTAAATTGCTCTACATTTGTTGTGTGATAAGTTTTTGTCCATCTCTTACAGTTTAGCAGTTATGCAAAATTCCGTAAAATTGACCCAGAATAAAATAGTCTTCAGAGGCTATTCCCACAAAATGCAAAATATGCATTTTATTTGACGGGTAAATATCTTTAATATACGATCTTTTAATCAAAATCGTTAGAGCCATTTTTATAAAATCAAAATTTTCGAAAAAAGTTCCATGTAAAGGGTAGTTTGGGGTGCGAGGATTTTTCTCAAAATCTTCGTATCGCATCCCTGGAAGATATTCAACTTAAATACCAAGTTTGGTATATTTCCGACATTTCGTTTTTGAGTTATGGTGTCCATAGACACACACGGACACACACACACACACACACACAGACCTTTTTCTGAAAATATTTTTTTGGATACAGGGGACCCTAAAATATATATTTCTGGTGAAATTTCGGTATAGAACATTTTGGTGGAGTGCAATACCTTCTCTTATGTATAGAGAAAGTAAAAATCATGACTCTCTACATCTCTATAATAACTAATTCTTAATAAGCGTATTCTTCTATCTACTTCATGCTAATTGAGATAAACATTGGCAGAAACGGACTTATTGCTTAGTTCCTTATAAGTAGAAAGGAAATAATACACTATGCGAAAGCGACAGTCAAATGTTTTAAAATGTGATTGGCATGGGTTCGAAACCCGTTTCTTTGCGTGGCCAGGAGTTGACAACTTCCAATAAGAGAAAAGCTGAAGAATCTTAAAACTGAAACTAGTAGCAAGGAATATCTCGAAAACTGTCAACTCCACGAAAAAAAGTGCACCTCTATGACATAAATTGTGTGTTTTAAGGAGATCCATATTTTTGTGCAGTAAATTTTATGTCTATCTCTTATGGATTATCAGTTATAAATAACAAGTTAGCTCAAAATCGAAAAGACCTTTAAATACCAAACTTTGTATTTAAGTTTAGTATGTTCCGAGAATGCGACACGGAGATTCTGAAGAAAATCCCCCAAACCCCCAACTACCCTTTACATGGATTTTTTTTTATCCAGAATTTTGATTTTCTCAAAAATGGCTCTAACGATTTTGGTTAAAATATCATATATTAAAGATAATTTTATGACTAACAAAATGCATATCATGAATTTTCAGGGAACAGCCTCTGAAGACTACTTTATTTCGGATGAATTTTACGGAAATTTACATAACAGCTAAACCGTAAGAGATAGACAAAAACATACCCCACAAAAATGTAGACCACGTTAAAACACACAAGTTATGTTATATGCATTTTTTTCGTGGAGTTGGCTGTATTGGGATATTCCTTGTTTTTGGTTTCAGCTTTTAAAAGATTATACATTTCTCATACAGGAATTTGTCAACTCCTGTCCATACAAACAAAGGAACATCAGTCACATAGCAACCAGCTTTTGAGTATCACTTTAACCTATAATACTCCCTTATTTGGCTTCTACTTATAAGGAAGCAAGTAATAACATTATTTCTGCTAATTTCTCTCAATTAGCATGAAGTAAATAGAAGCATAAGATTTTTAACAATAATTTGTTGTAGAGAGAGAAGGGCATGTGAATGGAACACATCGGATGTTTTATAAAATTACATATTTCCGAAATAATTGCAAAAGTTTAAATATTCGAATATCTTATACGACACACTGATGATATTTTGAGTGACTAAATCATATTGTATTCACCTACTTTTAAAAAGTTGAGAGCGCTCTCATCTTCAGATATTTCTCTCACGTACCTGCAACAAAATATTTATTGTAAACATTTATGACAGCAACAAGGAAATAGAAAGAATAATATTTTTTTTATTGAGTTTTATATATTCATGAAAGTAAATTACGTTAGACAAAGATACTACAGATAGTTTTCTCGAGTTTGCTAAAGCACGCGGCAGCGAGAAATGGAATGTGGAGATCATGCGTAAACAATGTTAGGAAGTGCCCGTAATTTTAACCAGAACATTCTGGAACACGACTCTTTGTGTTTCTCGAGTGCTCTGCTTCTGGAAACTTCCAGGAAATTCTGTAACGTCATTTTTCCCTTATAAAAAGGATGAAGAAGGCATTGCGTGTGTATTCCCATAAACTTTAAACTGTCTACTTTGAGGGAACTGTTTGCAGTAACGAAGCATTCATTTCTAAATAATTGTTGAGATAATACACCTATTGCTTACAATATCAAAGATAATGCATTCCAAAGATGTATTTGTATTTCATTCCAACATTTAGATAACGGGATATCAACTTAAACATCTCCACAAAAATTAGTAAAAACGTATGTTTATGTTGGCATTTTTACTTCCTTTAGCACTATGTGCATACAATGCACTTTCGAGGGTCGGCAGATAAATCCCGGGCCTCACAAATATGGCACCACTAGGCCAGTTAGACTATAGCATCGTATAGTTTAACTCTAGACTAGCTTGTATCCATAGTTACAGGTCAATAGCTTGTTTAGTTTTCGAATGACAGTATTTTAGACAAGACAACTTTAGAGTTTCCACCAAAATGGAAGATTTGGAAAAACGAGCAGTGATTAAATACTTCCATTTGAAAGGCTAAACGCTTAAAGAAATCAAGGTGGAAATGGGCAGTACATTGAAAGACTCTGCCCTTTCATATTCAATGATTAAAATGTGGGTTGCACAGTTTAAAATGGGACGTACGAGCACTAGTGATGAGCCTCGCTCTGGACGCCCTGCAGAAGTGACAACTCCAGAAGTCATTGAAAAAATTCATCGTTTAGCACTGGAAGACCGCAGATTAAAGTTGTTTGAGATAGCAGAGGCTGTAAACATATCAAAAGAACGTGCAGGTAACATTTTAAGTAATGTTTTGGGTTTTCACAGGGTCTGTGCAAGATGGGTGCCGCGTTTGTTGACACCTGATCAAAAGTTGCAAAGAAAAACTGTTTCTGTTAATGTGGAGATCTACTGTAAAAATCTGAGTGAATTTTTGAGACAGCTTATTGCCATGGATGAAACTTGGTTACAGCACTACGCTCCAGAAAGTATTTTGGATATTAAAGGTGGATTGCACCAGGTGAACCAACTTCAAAAAGACACAATCAATTTTGTCAACTAACAAGGTACCGGTGTTTTCTGGAATGCACAGGGAATTATTTTTATTGATCCTTGGAAAGGAGCAAAAGTATCACTGGTGACTACTGCGTAAGCTTACTGCAACGTTTGAGTGATGAGATGGACAGAAAAAGACCTCATTTGAAAAAAAAAAAAAATGTTGCTTCAGCATGACAATACTTCGGCTCATCGTTCAGTCATTGCAATGGGGAAAAGGTTCGAATTAAAGTTGGAATTGCTCGAACATCCACCCTATTCGCCAGATCTAGCACCCAGTGACTGCCACCTGGTCCCAAACGTCAAAAAATTTCTTGGAGGACAGCAACGAGGAGGTCATTGATGCGGTAAACAGCTATTTTGAGGACCTTGATAAATCGCACTACAGAGATGGTTTAATTAAATTAGAATACCGATACAAAAGTATTAGCCTTTCTGGAGATTGTGTTGAGAGAATAATGTTTTTAAAATGCTGTTTTCATTGAGAGGCCCGGGACTTATCAGCCAACCTTAGTACTACCTAGAAGACATTGTATTCCACCCAAAAATTCGATTTCAAGATTGTGGACAATGTAGCCCAAAAACCAAAAGACCGTTAAAAACCATTTTATTTATGTTTATTTTCTAAGAATATTACACAAAGATATCCAAAAATTCCCAACCACACACCCCCTTTCACGTGTAAATTTTTTTGGAAACTTTTGTTGTTCTCAAAAATGGCACTAACGATTTTGATAAAAAATATGGTATAGTAAAGACTGTTACATCACAAATAAATGTATATTTTGAATTTTCTGGGAGCAGCCCCTCAAGACCTCTTTATTCCGGATGTGTTTTGCAGAATTTTGCATAACTGTTAAACTGTAAGAAATAGTGTATACAGAAAATATTTTATTGCACTCAAAAATTCGATATCGTAATTTTACCGGAAGTATATGTTTGAGACCTCTCAAATGCACAAGCTTTGCAATACCCGCTTCAAAAAATGTTACTGCCAATGATTTCAAATGAGCATTGACGTTGTTTTGAAGATCTTCGTACTTTACGACGTTTGCGGAGACCCATTCAAAACAAACGAAGAGGAATGCTGACTTCAGGAATTGTGTTGATCCATGACAACGCTCGTCCATACACTGCTGGCATAACCCATCGGCTCCTTCAACAATTTCAATGAGATACCGTATACAGGCCTGACCTGGCACCCAGCGACTTTCACCTTTTCCCTGAACTGAAGACGTGGCTAGGAGGGCAGCACTTTCAAACCAACGAAGATCTTCAAAACAACGTCAATACTCATTTGAAATCATTGGTGGCAACATTTTTTGAAGCGGGTATTGCAAAGCGTGTGCACAGGTACGATAAATGTCTCAATCTTTTCGGTGATAATATTGAAAAGTAACCATAAGTGTACAAAACTTTTAATAATAAAATAATTGTTTTCTATGAACTTGTCTTTCATTTATAGCCTATCGGAGGTTGACAAAAATACGGCCCTCGTAAAATATATGTTTAAGATGTGTATTGCAGGTGATAAATGTAGCAAGGCTAACATGAAAGATGCCGTGTTTATGCTCCAAACTAATCGTGACATACGTTAGAGCAAACTTGGTCTTTATGAGGTACCGCAGCTTTTGTTGCCAGGGATTCTCGTTCCCCTATCGAAACTTGCTTAATTAATTTTAAATGTCAACACCATTCAGCGGTGGCGGAATAAAGACGATGCAGCAGGGGATCAACACTCTCGTCCTTGCTAATCTTAATGGACCATTTCCTTTCCTCACTCCCCACACCATTACGTCACAGTAAAACAATAACAAGTCGCATTACAATACTGTATTTTCCTCAAACAGAATCACAGTCTGCAAGTGTGTATGTGAAGATTTATATCCGCGTGTTTAAGAGTACGAGTGGCCGAAATTTCATGACCAATCACAAAAAATTATCAGAAATAGTCTTATTACTTGCTTCCTTGTAAGTAGAAGCGAAATAAAGGAGTACCACAGGTTAAAGTGATAGTCAACAGATGGTTGCTATGTCACTGAAGTTCCTTTGTTTGTATGGACAGCAGTTGACAAAGTCCTGTATGACAAAAGCATGTATTTTAAAGTTGAAAACAAAAATAAGGAATATCTAAAAACCGATCAACTCTACGAAAAAAATGTATATAACATAAATTCTGTGTTTTAACTTACTCTACATATTTGTAAGGTAAGCTTTTTGTCCATCTCTTACGGTTCAGCAGTTATGCAAAATTCATCCAGAATAAAGTAGTCTTCAGAGGCTATTCTCAGAAAATTCAAGATATACATTATATTTGTGAGGTAAATACATTTGAAATACGATATTTTAATCAAAATCGTTAGAGCCATTTTTGAGAAAATCAAAATTTTCGAAAAAAGGGGTATTTGGGTTTGGGGTGAGTTTTCTTTAATCTTCGTGTCGCATCTGTAACAGATACTCAACTTAAATACAAGTTTAGTGTTTAACTGACATTTCGGTTTTGAGCTCTGCTGTTCACAAACACACACACACGGACCGTTTTAGTTTCTCTACATGTACTATGTACGTAGTGTGTAGAAAAGGTATTATATCGCATCCAAAAGCGCGATGCCGAGACATGTTTTTGGGATCCCCTGAGTCCGGAAAAAAAACTCTTTAGCCTATGGATAGCTTAGCTTAAAAACGAAAACGTAAAATACCAGACTTGGAATTTAGGTTTAGTGTCTTCCAAGGATGGAACACGAAGATTTTCAAGGAAATCCCCCCACCCCAAACCACCCTTTACATTGAAAAAAAATTGAAAATTTTGTTTTTCTCAAAAATGAATAACGATTTTGATTAAAATACAGTCTACTAAAGATATGTGCATCACAAATAAAATGTATATTTTGATGTTTCTGGGGATAGCTCCTGCAGACCCCTTATTTCTGCCAAACCGTAAGAGATGCGCAAAGCCTTACCACACAAAAATGTAGGCAACATTAAAACACACAATTTTATGTTTTATATATATTCGTGGAGTTGATCGTTCTTTAAATAGTCTTTATTTTTGGTTTCAGCTTTAAAAAACTTACACTTTTCTCACAAAGGAACTTGACACAATAATTGAAAGAAAATCCCCCCAACCCAAACCAACCTTTACATGGACTTTTTTTTTGTCAAAAATGGATGTAACGATTTTGATTAAAATACGGTATTATAAGTAATTTAAATCACAAATAAAGTATACTTTGAAGTTTCTAGGAATATCCCCTGAAGACCTCTTTATTCTGGATGTGTTTTGAATAATGGTTAAACTGCAAGAGATAAACAAAAAATCTGACGTGTACCATTCACATGACTTTCTCTACATCTCTGCAACAAATTATTGTTAAAAAGCTTATTCTTCTATTTACTTCATGCTAATCGAGAAAAAAATTAGCAGAAAAAGTGTTATTAATTGCTTCCTTGTAAGTAGAAGCGAAATAAGGGAGTACCATAGGTTAAAGTGAAAGCCAAAAGCTGGTTTGCTATGTGACTGAAGTTCCTTTGTATGTATGGGCAGCAGTTGACACATTCCTGTATGAAAAAGTATAAGTTTTTCTTAGAAGAAACCAAAAACAAAGAATGTCTGAAAATTGGGAACTCCACGAAAAAAATGTATACAGCATAAATTGTATGATTTAACGTGCTCTACATTTTTTATGGGTTAAGTTTTTGTCCATCTCTTACGATTTAGCAGTTATTCAAAATACAGTAAAATTCATCCAGAATAAACTACGCTTCAAAGGCTATTCCCAGAAAATTCAAGATATACATTTTATTTGTTAGGTAAATATCTTGAATATATGAAATTTTAATCAAAATCGTTAGAGCCATTTTTGAGAAAATCAAAATTTTCGAAAAAAGTTCCATATAAAGGGTATTTGGGGGTGGAGGATTTTTCTCAAAATCTTCGTGTTTCATCCCTGGAAGATACTAACTTTAAACACCAAGTTTGGTATTTTACCTACTTTACGTTTTTGAGTTATCGTGTTCACAGATACACGGACACACGAACACACACATGGACCTTTTTCTGAAAATGCTTTTTTTAGATAAAGGGGACCCTAAAACATATATTTCCGGTGAAAGCTCGGTATCGAATTTTTGGGTGGAGTGCAATACCTTCTCTATACACTATGTACATAGTGCGTATAGAGAAAGTAAAAATGTAGATCTCGTTAACACATGACTTATATCATACGTGTTTTCTACGTAGAGCTGACCGTTTCTTAGATAATCATTATATACGATTCTTCTATCTTGTTCTATTGCAGGCCATGGAAAGCGACCCGAACCTCTTATGTTTCATATAAGACCAGATTTTAAAAGATATGAATATCGTTTAATCTTATGTATTACTTTATTTTTCTTTTAGTTATAAGGAAGCAAGTAGAAAGCCAATTTCTGCTAATTATTACATTGATTAGCACGTCATAATTAAGAAATAACCTTTTGTAAGGAAAGTTGTTTGTGTTACAGCTAGAAAGTCATGTGAATGGAACACATCCGACTTCTTTGTAAGCTACCTCGTCGGTAAAAGTTCCGAAATCGAAACTGATGTTTACTTTCTCTCTCTATACGTACTATACACATAGTGTATAGAGAAGTAATTGCACTGTCCATGTGTCAGTGTGTCCGTGTGTCTGTGAACACGATAACTCAAAAACGAAAAGTCGGTAAAGCACCAAACTTGGTATTTAAGTTGAGTATCTTCCAGGGATGCGACACGAAGATTTTGAGAAAAATCCCCCCACCCCAAACTACCCTTTACATGGAACTTTTATCGAAAATTTTGGTTTTCTCAAAAATGGCTCTAACGATTTTGATTAAAATTTCGTACATTAAAGATATTTACCTGACAAATAAAACGTACGTTTTGAATTTTCTGGGAATAACCTCTGAAGAGTACTTTATTTTGGGTCAATTTTACGGAATTTGGCATAACTGCTAAACCGTAAGAATGGACAAAAACTTACCATACAACAAATGTAGAGCACCTTAAAAGACACAATTTATGTTATATACATTTTTTTCGTGGAGTTGATTGTTATTGAGATATTCCTTGTTTTTGGTTTCAGCTATAAAAAACTTATACTTTTCTCATCCAGGAATTTGTCAACTCGTGTCCATACAAAGGAACTTCAGTTACATAGCAACCAGCTCTTGACTACCACTTTAACCTATGGTACTCCCTTATTTCGCTTCTGCTAACAAGGAAGCAAGTAATAAGACTATTTCTGCTAATTTTTGCTCCATTAGATGAAGTAAATAGAACAATTTGTTGCAGTGATACAGAGAAAGTCATGTGAATGGAACACATCAGATAACTTGGTTTGCTGTTTATTCCCTGTAAAGCAGAACGAGCGCTGTCTCCGTGGAAGTTATTTGTTTCTAGCGACCGGAGGGGAAAAAAGGCAGATCTAATTGGGTTAAAAACATTACCAATCGATAATGAACAGCTTACTAACTCCTTGCTTTCTTAAATGAAGTTATTTTATCATTTTACCTTCTAACACGTACTATATACATAGTGTATAAAGAAGGTTATGTACTGCACCCAACATTTGATACCAAGATTTAACTGGAAATGTATGTTCTGAGACACCCTGAATCAAAAAAATAACATTTTTAGAAAAAGGTCCGTGAATGTGTGTCTGGGGAGAGCATAGCTCAAAAACAAAATGACCCTTAATTACCAAACTAGGGTTTTAAGATTGATATCTTCCAAGGATGCGACACGAAGATTTTCAAGAATATACCCCCAACCCCAACTACCAATTACATGGAACATTTCTCGAAATTTTTTATTTTCTCTAAAATGGCTAACGATTTTGAATAAAATCTCTTATATTTAAGATATTTACAAGCAAAGTAAAATGTATATTTTGAATTTTCTGTGAATAGCCTATAAAATCCTCTTTATTGTGGATGATTTTTACTTTCTCTATACGTACTATGTACATAATGTATAGAGAAGGTATTGTAATGCACCCAAAAATTCGATACCGAGATTTCACCGGAAATACATGTTTTAAGACACCCTGAATGCAAAAAAAAAGAATTTTTAGAAAAATCTCCTTATGTCAGTGCGTCTGTGTGTGTGTGTGTGTGTGTGTGTGTGTGTGTGTGTGTGTGTGTGCAGCATAGATCAAAAACGAAAAGATTGTTAAACACCAAACTTGGTATTTCATTTCAGTATCTTCCAAGGATGCGACACGAAGGTTTTCAAGAAAATCCCCCCACCCCAAACTACCTTTCACATGGAACAATTTTCGAAAATTTTTATGTTCTAAAAATGACTAACGATTTTGATTAAAATATCGTATATTAAAGATATATACCTTACGAAAATAAGAATGTCTTGAATTTTCTGGGAATAGCCTCTGAAGACTACTTTATTCTGAACGAATTTTACGGAATTGTATATAACTGGTAAAGCGTAAGAGATAGACAAAAACCTACCACACAAAATTTTAGAACACATTAAAACACACAATTTATGTTATATACATTGTTTTCATGGAGTTGATCGTTTTTTAGATATTGTTTATTTTTAGTTTCAGCCTTGAAAAACATACTTTTCTCATACAGGAATTTGGCATCTCCTGTTTGTACAAACAAAAGAACTTCAGTCACATAGCAACCACCTTTTGACTACGACTTTAACCTATGGTACTCTCTTATTTCGCTTCTACTAACAAGGAAGCAAGTAATAAGACTATTTCTGCTAATTTTTTCTCGATAGCACGAAGTAAATAAAAGCATAAGCTTTTTAACAATAATTTGTTGCAGAGATGTACAGTAAGTCTGGCAAATAGAACACACTTTTTTACATTTAGAAACGCTGGAAGTATTTTATTATTCTCTTGCTTTGAGCAAAATGTTTTCTTTAAATGTGTAACCGTGCCTATCTATATAAAAAGGGAGAGCTGGCACAGAAGCTGTAATAAAAACAATACTTCCAAAACACACCCTCCTGCGGGCCTTTTGGTCCATATATCTCTCTTGGAAGATGCGCGTTACGCTAAAGGAAAAGTAAAAACTCAAATGGTCCGTGAAAATCCACGGTCTGAGATCCGCCGTAAGGACAAGAATAGAAGCAGAGGCAAATGTTTGAATGTCATCTTTTGATCTACCCTTATAGAAATATTTACTGCACAACTTGGGAAGAATTTTCTGTTTCTGAAAGAATAGAATAGTCTGCAGTTCGCTATTGAAACAATTCTTAACGGACACGTGTAGTGAATTTTTACTTTCTCTATACGCACTATGTACATAGTGTTTAGAGAAAGTATTGCACTACACCCAAAAATTCGATACCGAGATTTAACCGGAAATATATGTTTTAGGGTCCCCAATATCCAAAAAAAAACATTTTCACAAAAAGGTCTGTGTCTGTGTGTGTGTGTGTGTGTGTGTGTGTGTGTGTGTGTGCGCGCGTGTCCGTGTGTCTGTGAACACGATAACTCAAAAACGAAAAGTCGGTAAAATACCAAACTTGGTATTTAAGTTTAGTATCTTCCAGGGATGCGACACGAAGATTTTGAGAAAAATCCCCCCACCCCCAAGTACCCTTTACATGGAACTTTTTTCCAAATTTTTGATTTTCTCAAAAATGGCTCTAACGATTTTGATTAAAATTTCGGATATTAAACATATTTACCTGACAAATGAAATGTATATCTTGAATTTTCTTCCTACTTACAAGGAAGCGAGTAATAAGACTATTTCTGCTAATTTTTTTCTGATTAGCATAAAGTAAATAGAAGTATAAGCTTTTTAAGAATTATTTGTTGCAGGGATATGGAGAAAGTCATGTGAATGGTACACATCAGATTTTTACTTTCTCTACACGTACTAAGTACATAGTATATAGAGAAGGTATTGTATTGCAGCAAAAAATTCGATACCAAAATTTCAACGGATATATATGTTTTGTGACTCCCTGAATAAAAAAAAAGTTTAGAAAAAAGTCCGTATGTGTCTGTGTGTGTGTCTGGGCAGCATAGCTCAAAAACTAAAACACCACTAGACACGAAGATTTTCAAGAAAATCCCCCTCCTCCCAACTACTGTTTACATGGAGCTGTTTTCGAAATTTAAAATTTTCTGAAAAATGGCTCTAAGGATTTTGATTAAAATACCGTATTTTAAATATATTTATCTGACAAATAAAATATATATCTTTAATTTTCTGGGAATAGCCTCTGAAAACTACTTTATTCTGGATGTATTTTACGGAATTTATGTAATATGCATTTTGGGGGGAGTTGATCATTTTTGAGATATTCCTTGTTATTGATTACAGCTTTAAAAAACTTATACAGGAACATCAGTCTCATAGCAACCAGCTTTTGACTATCACTTTAACCTATGGTACTCCCTTATTTCTCTTCTGCTTACAAGGAAGCAAGTAATAAGACTATTTCTGCTAATTTTTCCTCGATTAGTTTTTAACAATAATTTGTTGCAGAGAAATGAAATGAAATGGCCTGTTATTTATGGACGCTCTTTAACTGCTTTGGTTCTCAGCGTCCCATTCTAAATTGGTCATGAAAGATCGCTTTAATTTTGCTCAGAGGCCTCTCTATCAGGCTTGAGGTTCTTTTACGTGCCATAAATCTACGACACGGGACCCACGGCTTTACTTCCCTTCCGAAGGAAGCCATGCTAAGGATTTTTACACCCGAAAAAATCCATCGTCCTCCACCGGGTTTGAACCGGCGACCTTGGGACTATGAAGTTAGCATAACCATTACATCACGGAGGGCGACTTCTTGCAGAGATGTAGAGAAAGTCATGTGAATGGAACAATCAGATTTTTAGGTGAAAAACGCAGTTTTACTTTCTCTGCCACGTATGTACAATGTACATTGTTGCATAAGAAATCATTATATTGCAAATACATGTTTTGAGGGCCCCAAAATAAAATATTGCGTGTTTCAGTAACATAACTTTCTCTAGCTGCTCTACAAACTTCTTACAGAGTTGATATTATTAGTATACGATGGTTCCACCACTTGGCATTACTTCTATACGTGGGCACTTTTGTTATTTCGTCATTAGAGCCGCATTATAGTTACTTACTGGTCTTATATAAACATTTAGGGCCCTAAACTGCAAAGCGCAGCAGTTGCGGCCGAAGACTGCTACTGCGGAACGACGACAGGGTGTAGCCGAGGGATCTGTGAAGTTAAAACCCCAATGATCCCAAAAGAAGTAAAAATTTCGGCAATCTGGCAACTTTCACATCTGAACAACTTAATGTTTTCAACACTTTCAAGTATGGATCGCGAGTAAAAATCTTAAGACCGTTTGTCTGTGTGTGTGTGTTTGTGGCGTATGGCTTTACCGATTTGATTCTTCTTGTTTCTAGACCATGCTAATCGAGATAAACATTACTAGAATGTTCTTAATACCTTACAAGTAGAAGGAAACTATAGGAATGCTATGCTAAAGTGATAGTCAAATGTTACATGTCATTATGCGAGTGTCATTGCAAATCGCTTCCTTGCTTGGCCAGGAGTAGAACAAAAGAAAAACGGACACATTGTGTATGAAATGCAACAGAGTTTTATTTCTGGACGCTCTTTAATAGCTGTGGTTCTCAGCATCCCATTCTAAATTGGGCGTGAAAGACCGCTTAATTTTGCTCAGAGGCCTCTCTATCAGGCTTGACGTTCTTTTACGTGCCATAACTCTACGACACGGGACCAACGGCTTTGCTCCCTTTCCGAAGGAAGTCAGGCTAAGGATTTTTACACCTGAGGTTCATTAAAATACAGTACATTAAAGATATTTACATGGCAAATAATATGTGTATCCTGTATGAGAGAAGTATACGTACCTTACAATTGAAACCAATAACAAGGAATATCTCGGAAACGGTTACCTCCACAACAAAAACATAAAAGGATATAAATTGCGTGTTTTAACGAGATCTGTACTTTTTGTGTAGTAAGTTTTTGTCTATCTCTTACGGTTTATCAGTTAAGCAAAATTCGACAAAATTCTTCCAGAATAAAAAGGCATTCAGAGACTATGCCCAGAAATATCAAGAATTACATTTTATTTGGCATGTAAATAGCTTTAATATACGGCATTTTAATTAAAGGGGTTAAGTCATTTTTAAGTAAATAAGTATTTCCGAAAATTTTTCCATCTACAGGGTAGTTTGTGGTGAGGGATTTCTTGAAAACCTTCATGATGTAGAAAAAGGTTTGTAAGGAAAGTTTCTTTGTGGAAAGCTAGAGAAACTCATGTGAATGGATATCATTTTTCACACAAGCCATATGTAGGTCAAGAGTTGGAAAGGTAGAGTCTGGTTGAGAAATTCAATGCCATAGCCGAGATCCAAACCACGGACCTCCTGGTTTCCTAATCATTGAACTAACACGACAACATGGCGATAGAAGAGTAAATTCCTCAACTGACTCAAGAGTTTCCCTGACAAGAAGATTTGAGATGACATACCCCAGTGGCGACTTACAATGTGTCAAGTACAGTATTTTTCAGAACGTGATATCATGTTCATGTTGACTAAAATGTGGGATTCGCAAGTTTGCGGTTGGAAACCATACCTCGAAGTTGCCAAGTCTTCCACTTACTGGTCCCTTGAGGGGATGCAACACCCAAAATCCTAAATCAAACAGTTTTCAACTAATTAGGCTTAAATTTTTAACATGCATTTATGTTGTACAATAGTTACATACTTTAAAATTTAATTCATGTATCGTAAGAAGTTTTTGAGTTATTAAATTTTAAATTAAAAAACTGGTTCCAAATTCAAATCACTCCACACGATGAAAATGATGGATTTTTTTTATTTTTCAAAATATGCATTCAAGTATCAAGAACAGAACTGTCATATAAGTTTATTACACTACAATAAGTTTTAGAGGTAAAAAAATTAAAGCAAAAAACTGACTAAAGTTCAAGAAATGTTATAATACAATTGACTTTAAAAATCAATATCTAAAACAATATTAGGAATTTTAAAAAATCATATGACAGAAATCCCTTTTTGCTTGTTAAAAACCTATCTTAAAAATTTAGGAGAGCTTGAATAAAATCTGCATTGTGTGGAACATTTTAAAGTTTTGAAAACGCTGAAAAATAAAAACTTTTCACACAAGCGGTGTATAGGACAGGAGTTGGGAAGGCAAGATCAGACTGAGAAATCAATACAGAACCAGGATATCCTGATTTTCGTCCAGATACTCTAATCACTGAGACACCACGGCAACATACCAATAAAATATTAAATTCCCCAAATGACTCGAGATTTTCCCTGACAAGGAGATGTCTATTTTGAGATGACATGCCCCAATGGCGAGTTACAACGTCGAAAGTAAGAATTTTACGATTCCAAATTTAGTTTGGTTGTTATCCCGTGACGTCAACATTAATGTTCAAGTTCTTTTAGCCCCGGACTTCATAGTTTAAACATTCCGTCACTCAATGTCAATTATTTCTTCTGACTAGCCGTGTGAAGGACAGGTGTTGGAAAAGTAGAAGCAGACTGAAAAATTCAACGCCAAAGCCGGGGAATCCTGGTCTTTGTCCAGTTACTCCCATCACTGAGGTTCAATAGCAACATTAAATTCTGACTCGAGAATTTCCCTGACAAGAAGATCTCTATTTTGAGATGACATGCCCCAATGGCGACTTACAGCGTCCAAAGGTTACAGTTTCACGATTCCAAATTTAGCTCGGATGTTATCCCGTGAAGTCTACATTAATGTTGAAGCCCCTGACTTCAAAGTTTAAACATTGCGTCAATTATTTCTTCTGACTGGCCGTGTGAAGGACAGGAGTTGGGAAGGTAGAGTCTGACTGAAATATTTAGTGCCATAGCTGTGATTTAAACCAGGGATCTCCTGGCCTCCATCAAGGCTACCAGGCAATATACCGACAAGACATTGATTTCCCCAAATGACTCGAGATATAACGTTACTCAGAGAATCTCAAAACATGTATGAGCCTGAAATACTAGAATTTTCAAAAAGTTTTTAGGAAATCTACAAATGGCATAGGCAATTGAATCAAGTGATTAAACACTTCTATTTAAAATACTTAACACCGAAAGTTATAAAAGACGAGTTGGATGAAATTCAGACACATCTGCTCCTGCGTTTGCAACAATGTACATCTGGATAAACGTGGCCGTACATCCACAAATGACGAACATCGTTCCGGACGTCCAGTAGAAATGCTTCCAGCAAAATGAACGACTAAATCCAGGCTATAGCTTTGAGTGATGGACGAATCAAGGTTCGCGAAATAGTAGAGGCCACAGGTACAGTGTTGTCAATTTTGCACCAGAAATTAAGTCTGACAACGGTCTCGGCAAGAAGGGCGTTTGCTCTCAAAGCCTTGAATTTGGATGAAACATGAACCGGCTCCGAAGAATTCAAAAATTGGTGAAATCTATAGACAAGGTGATGGCCTCGGTGTTTTTGGGATGCATGCTGAATGATCTACATTGATTACTTGCAGAAACGAAGAACGATAAATAGAGAGTATTGTGCACCGGTTGAACGGAGAAATCAAGAAAAAACGTCCTCATCTGGCAAAGAAAAAGATTCTCAAAATAAGAACTAAAGCTTTCCTGGCGACGTGTTAATTAAAAATCTTCTCGGGCTTCTAGCCAGGTAAAAACTTGGCTTGACACCAACGTTTCGAAGAAGTGCATCTTCCTCGTCTAGTTCACCCTGAAGACGAGGAAGATGCACTTCTTCGAAACGTTGGTGTCAAGCGAAGTTTTTACCTGGCTAGAAGCCCGAGAAGATTTTGAATTGAAAAAAGATTCTCTTCCATCAAGACAAAGTAAGGATGCACACCTGCGCAGTATCGATGGCGAAATAGTAGAATTAAGGTTCGAATTACCACAACATCTACCTTATTCACCAGATTTGGCTTCCAGTGTCTTTTTTCCCAAACTTGAAAAAGTGACTCGCGAAAAACGATACACGTCTAACGAAGACGGCCTCTTCCAAACAGATGCCTATTTTGAGGGCCTTCTGATATCCAACTTGTTGGAAGGCATAAAGCACTTGGAGAAACGCTGGGAACAGCTAAAAGGAGATTATACTAAAAAAAAAAAAAATACCAACAATAATTTGTCTTTCTATCTTTTTCTAAGGTCTCTCTCTGTCTCTCACGGTTTTCGCAGTAATGTAAATTTCTGTAAAATTCATCCAGAATTAAAATATTTTCAGAGGCTATTCCCAGAAAATTCAAAATATACCTACATTTTATTTTTCCGTATATGATATGCTATATTTTAATCAAAATCAACAGATCCATTGTAGGGAAAATCAAAATTTTCAATTTTTACTTTCTCTATACGTACTATGTACATAGTGTATAGGGACGGTATTGCACTCCACCAAAAAATTCGATACCAAGATTTCACCGGAAATATATGTTTTAGGGTCCCCTGTATCCAAAAAAAGTATTTTCAGAAACAGGTCCGTATGTGTGTGTCCGTGTGTCTGTGAACACGATAACTCAAAAATGAAAAGCCGGTAACATACCAAACTTGGTATTTAAGTTTAGTATCTTCCAGGAATGCGACACAAAGATTTTGAGAGAAATCCCCCTACTCCAAACTACGCTTTACATGGAACATTTTTAGAAAAATTTTATTTTCTAAAAAATGGCTCTAAGGATTTTGACTAAAATATCGTATATTAAAGATATTTAGCTAACAAACAATATGTATATCTTAAATTTTCTGGGAATAGCCTCTGGAGACTAATTTATTCTGGGTCAAATTTGCGGAATTTTCCATAACTGCTAAACCGTAAGAGATGAACAAAAACTTACCATACAACAAGTGTATAGCACTTTAAAACACACCATTTAATTTATATACATTTTTTCGTGGAATTGATTGTTTTTGAGATATTCCTTGTTTTGGCATCAGCTATAAAAAACTTATACTTTTCTCATACAGGACTTTGTGAACTCCTGTCCATACAAACAAAGGAACTTCTGTCACAAAGCAGGCAGCATTTGACTATCACTTTAACCTATGGTACTCGCTTATTTGCCTTCTATTTTCAAGGAAACAAGTAATAAGACTATTTCTGCTAATTTTTTCACGATTAGCATGAAGTAAATAGAAGCATAAGATTTTTAAAAATAATTTATTGCAGAGATGTAGAGAAAGTCATGTGAATGGAACACATCAGATATAAAGCGTAGTTTGGGGTGGGGAAATATTGTTCAAAACCTTCGTCTCGTATCTCTGGAAGATTCTAATCTCAAGTAATACTATGGTCACAGACACGCGGACACACATGAACCTTCTTCTAAAAATCTAATATGTTCCATTCACATAACTTTCTCTACATCGCCGTTAACAAAAATTATTGTTATGAAAGCATATCGTGCTATCTACTTTATGATAATCTAGATTAACATCAGCACAAATTGTTTGCTTCCTTTAATGTAACAGGACAATAAAAAGTATATGACATAGATTGTACTAGGTCTTCATTTTTTGTGAAGTAAGCTTTTGTCTATCTAATACGGTTCACTAGTTACCAAATATCAGCAAAATTCACCCAGAATAAAGAGGTCTTCAGAGCCTATTCCCAGAAAATTCAAAATATAAGAATTATAATAATGAAATTCTCAAAAAATGTTCCTGTGTGGGGGGATTTTATGGAAAATCTTCGTGTTGCATTCTTCAACAAAACATGAATACCAACTTTGGTATTTAACGGTCTTTTTGTTATTGAGCTATGCTGCCCCCAGATTCTCAGACTTTTTTCTAATTTGGGGGGGGGGATACAGAAAAACAATCTCTATCATATATTATGTAGAGAGAGTAAAAGTATGTTTTATTGTATAAAATTTTTATTTTCTCCATATTTACTATGTACATAGTGTATAGAGAAGGTGTTGCACTCCACCCAAAAATTCGACACCTAGATTTTATCGGAAATATATGTTTTAGGGTCCCCTGTATTCAAAAAAGACCTTTTCAGAAAAAGGTTCGTGTGGGTGACACTGTGTCTGTGAACATGAAAGCTGAAAAACGATAAGTCGCCAAAATACCAAACTATTTAAGTTTAGTGTCTTCCAGGGAAGCGACACGAAGGTTTTGAGAAAAATCCCCCCACCCCAAACTACTTTTTTCGAAAATTTTGATTTTCTAAAAAATGGCTCTAACGATTTTGATTAAAATATGGTATATTAAATATTTACCAGTCAAATAAAATGTACATCTTGAATTTTCTGGGAAGAGCCTTTGAAGACTACTTTATTCTGTATGAATTTTAAAGAATTTTACATAACTGCTAAGCCGTAAGCGATGGACAAAACTTACCACAAAAAAAATGTAGTACACACAATTTATACTAAATACATTTTTTCGTGGAGTTGATGCTCCTTGACTATCACTTTAACCTATGGTACTCCCTTGTTTCGGTTCTACTTACAAGTAAGTAAGTAATAAGACTATTTCTGCTAATTTTTTCTTGATTAGCATGAAGTAAATAGGAGCATAAGCTTTTTAACAACAATTTGTTACACAGATGTAGAGAAAGTCATGCGAATGGAGCACATCAGATTTTTATCCAGTTGTAGCATTCTTTTTCCTCTGTTTTTCAGACGTTTGGCTTGTGTCAATCACCATTAAGTTTAACAATGTTGCAAATGTCTAAATATATTAGAGACGGCGGTGGCTATAAGTGATATTTTGTGTTCTGAAAATTAACAGTGACAGTCTGAGAGTTCGTTGCGAGACAGATATGAAAACTTCATTAACCTGTTTTTAGCAAACATGAGAACGTCAATTATCATGTAATGGAGACGTTATTTTACATTACAGCCAAATATGCGCACTCTGATATCACATGAGAAATACCTCTAAACTAGGCCAACATTTCAAAAATAGGTTTTACCTGCTCTATCATATACGTAAAATATACATAGCACTTAAAAAAGGTATTGTATTCGACTCACAAAAACGTTATTAAGGCTTCACCTGAAATACATGTTTTGAGGACCCATGAATAAAACATCTCTGTAACAAATTATTGTTAAACAGTTTATGCTTCTATTTACTTCATGCTACTTGCTTCCATGTAAGTAGAAGCTAAATAAGGGAGTACCATAGGTTAAAGTGATAGTCAAAAGCTGGTAGCTATGTGACTGAAGTTCATTTGTTTGTTTGTATGGACAGGAGTTGACAAATTGCTGTGTGAGAAAAATATAAGTTTTTTAAAGCTGAAACAAAAAACAAGGAATGTCTCAAAAACGATCAACCACGAAAACAATGTATATATAATAAATTTTGTGTTTTAAAGTGCTCTACATATTTTGTTAGGTAAATTTTTCTCGATCTCTTACGTTTTAGCTGTTATGTAAAATTCCGTAAAATGCATCCAGAATAAAGTAGCCTTCAGAGGCTATTCCCAGAAAATTCATGATATACATATTATTTGTCAGGTAAATATCCTCAATATATGATATTTTAATCAAAATCGCTAGGGGTATTTTTGAAAAAATCAAAATATTCGAAAAAAGTTCCATGTAAAGAGTACTAGTTTGTGGGGAATTTTTCTCAAAATCTTCGTGTTGCATCCCTGGAAGATATTAAACTTAAATACCAAAGTTTGGTATTTTACCGACTATTCGTTTTTGAGTTATCGTGTTTAGGACACACTGACACACACAAGGACCTTTTTGTGGAAATACTTTTTTTTCGATACAGATGACCCTAAAACATATAGAGAGCATAGAGAAAGTAAAAAGAGCAATTTCAGAAAAATGTCCGTAAGTGAGTGTGTGTGTGTGTGTGTGTGTGTGTGTGTGTGTGAGTGTGTGAATACATAAATTAAAAAATCTGAAGCGTTCCATTCACATGACTTTCTTTAGCTGTTTCACAACAAACTATATGGGCCGCGCCGTGGCCGAGTGGTTAGACCACTTGCCTCTCACTTAGACGGCCGGGGTTCGATCCCAAGCGACCACGTGCGAGATTTGTGGTTGACAAAGCGGCGCTGGGGCGGGTTTTCTCCGGGCACTCCGGTTTCCTCCGCCATCGCATTCCACCGGTGCTCCATCAGCATTCATGTATTATCAGTGTCATAAATATTTAAAGCGGGCGTTAAACACTACCAAAAAAAAAAAAAAAAAACTTCTCTTATAACTCAGTATTTTATCTACTTCATGCTAATCGAGATAAACATTATCAGAAATGAGCTTAAGGGAATACTCTAAAGTTATGGTCAAATCTTTTAAAAGCTATTGCTATATGAAACAATTGAAGTTTGGTTCGCTTTCAATGGCCAGGAGCAGTAGAACGAAGACCTAAATCGAAATACGGCTTCCAGTTTGAGAACGTAGTTTAAAATTGAAACCACCAATAAGGAATATCTCGGAAATGGTCAACTCTACAGGAAAAAAAGCTATATACGATAGAAATTATGTTTTAATGGGATTTAAAATGCTTATTATCTATCTCCTACGGTTTACCAGTTATCCAAAATTAAGCAAAAATCATTCAGAATATAGAGGCCTTCAGAAGGTATTAAGAGAAAATAAATTTATACACTTTATTTGCAATATAAATATCCTTAATATGCGGCATTTTAATCTAAATCATTTGGGTCATTTTTGAGAAAATCAAAACTTTCGAAGAATGTTATATGTAAAGAGTAGTTTCGGGTGGGGGAGTTTAACGTCATTTTTAGAAAAAAGTGCATGTGTCTGTGATAACTCAAAAACAAAATTCGGTAAAACGCCATACTTAGTATTAAGTGCGATACGAAGATTTTTAGAAAAATCCTCCCTCCTATCAAATCTACCCTTTACATGGAAAAAAAATAAGTTGAAATCTTTGAAAAATACTAGCGATTACGATTAAAATACTGCATATTAAAGGTATTCACATCAGAAATAAAATTAATATTTTGAACTTCGTGGGAATATACTCTGATGAGCTCTTTATTCTGGTCAAGTTTTGCAGAATTTTGCATAACGGTTAAACCATAAAATACAGACAAAATATTACTACAGGAAAATGTAGATTATGTTTCATGGAGTTTGAGATATTCCTTGTTATTGGTTTGAAAAACACCTAAACTTCTCACATACGAGAATTTTTAGTAATGCTGACTTCACAGCCTGGAAAATTCTTCTCGTTATAAAATAGTTTTTGTAAGAATGGTTTGTATATGGAACAGCTAGAAACGGGAAATCATTTCATCGTTCTTCTGTTTTACATCGGCAAGCAAAAGAGAACCGAAATTAAAAAGCTTCGCATAGCAACCAGGTTTTAAATGACTTGTCTATCGCTTTAGCCTAATGCAATACCTTATTTACCTTCTACTTAAAAAGAAGCAAGTAATAAGACAATTTTCACTTGTGTGAATCTCGATTAGTCTGATGTAGATAAAAGAATAACCTTTTGAAATAAAATTCTGTTTAAGGCAAAAGACAAAGTGATGTGAACGAAACGCATAACATGTTTCGTATATTAACATATTGATTATAGTTTAACAGTTATGTAGGTAACAGTTATTTATATTATAAGTGGTTTAAATGTACTATTATTTAATTCAAAATCTTCTCGGGCTTCTAGCCAGGTAAAAACTTGGCTTGACACCAACGTTTCGAAAAAGTGCATCTTCCTCGTCTTCAGGGTGAACTGATGGTTTGAGCTTGCGGAGACTGGTATTTATAAGAGCTGGGATGAAGCTAACATCACATGACCTGCCGTGGCACAGGACATTTCACAGTGCCCTCTCTACCCAAGGAGCAGCACTTCCTCACCACCTCCTGCGCGCCGCACCACTCCACCGCAGACATCAACCACCGAGGCCTCACCTGCACTCTCAACAGACGCAGCGACGCGAGAAGCCATTCAGGACCTCCACGCGGAGATCCTGAACGTCGGCGCTCGACTAGCTGCTCTGGAAGAGACATGCAGCCTCCTCACACAGAAGCTGCAGGAATTGCAAGCTTCTAACGCCGCAGCAGCCAGCAGACTACAGCCGCCGACCTGTCCACCAGGATCGACGCCCTCATGCAGCCTCTGAGGCAGGTTCTCCTGCAGCAAGCTGCATACTCTGCTGAGGAGTTTCAATCAAAACGTCAGCAACCCAACACTGCTCCTCCTCCTGTACAGGCTGAGGGGCACGCACGGCTCGGGAATGCTCGGCCACCAACAGAGTGGAAGACTACTGGGAGCTTCGTGGAGCAATTCCGAAGCAGGTATAATCCGTAATGTCTACGTCCTATTCTCTCCTCAAATTTCCACCCTTTATTTCCTTTCCAATATCACCTCTACTCCCTAGGCTGCAGTCAGGTTCCATGGCTGTCAGCCTAGAAACAACCTCTCACCCGCTCCCGCACAACGTGCGGCAGCTTCCTATCTTTCGCCGACTAACGCGGGTGCATCAGCGGGACCGCGCAAAGTCACGAGATTCTCAGCAAACTACTGTTATAACGTGGAGGGGTTTTTTAGTGGGTATGCCGCATGAGGAAGCGGAGAGTCCCACATATCCTCCCAGTCATTGCACTTCGGCTGGGGGTTGAATGCGTAATGCATTTTTCCCCTCCACGGTAAAAAAAATAAGCCATAATATCACGCGAACCAATCAGATGTTAGCTTCATCCCAGCTCTTATAAATACCAGTCTCCGCAAGCTCAAACCATCAGTTCACCCTGAAGACGAGGAAGATGCACTTCTTCGAAACGTTGGTGTCAAGCCAAGTTTTTACCTGGCTAGAAGCCCGAGAAGATTTTGAATTAACGAGTCGCCAGGAAAGCTTCAGTTCTTATTTTATACTATTATTTGTTTGTGTTCTAATTTCTCATGAGTAAATACTAGTCTAACAAGACACGTGTAATATACCATGTTTTATCCTATCCTAATATTTACTTATATTTGTTAATATTAATATTATTAGAGTGGTCATTGCGAGAAATTGTATTTTAGTCGTGACGTAGATAGTGTTTTGTTTGTTCGTTGCTGCGTAACCCGCCGGATTAAACAGTTTCAATTCTGGTTGTTTAAACTGCACCAAATAAATCAATAAATGAATGAACATGAATATTCCCGAAGAATTTTAGATTATGTTAATAATAAGCTGTACTTAGTCTGTTATCTGGCAAGTCGAAGGACTTATATGACAAGGAATTTTCATTATTTAAAGAATGAGGAGCTGCGAAAGGAGTTAAAATAATTTACAATGAAATAAAGAACCTATAGGACAGGATTAAAGCCATTCAAAATGAAACTCAAGATATACACTTCAACTGTCAACCAAAAGTGTTAAATGACTGCCTCCATTGTCGAGTGGTCAGCGAGCTGACTTCTCCCTCGGGGGTCACGGGTTCGATTCCCGGCTGGGGATGGGAATTTTTCCTTAGTCAGAATTGTTCTCTATCCCCCACAGAGTCTGGAAGTTTGTGTGTGAATGTGTGCGTGTTTGAGCAAACCAAATTATTTAAAAACCAACGTAAAACGTACCCACAGACAACGAGTTTAAAGTGCAAAGCCCCCGATATGACCTTAGATGTTAAAAGGGGGATATATAAATGTTAAACATGTGGTAGGTATTGGATAAATTGTTTTTCACACAAGCCGTGTGTAGGACATAGAGTCAGTATGTTATGCCGGCATGTTGCCATGGTAGCTCGGTGGAAGAGCAATCGATTAGAGATCGGGAGATCCGTGGTTCAAATCCCGGCTATGGCATTTTTCAGTCTGACTTTACCTATCCAACTCCTGTCCTACACATGGTTTGTGTGAAAAAACAATTAATCCAATACCAATTGATCATAATAGTCGGCTATACTATGAATCCTGGGACTTAAAGTACTTACAACATTGTAAGTCGCCATTGAGGATGTCATTTCAAAATAAGTTTAGATCACCTTGTGGTTTACCAGGAAACATGCGAGTCAGTTGAGAAATTTAATGTTATACCGGCATGTTGCCATGGCAGCTCAGTGGTAGAGCAACCGGCTAGAGATCGGGGGATCCGTGGCTCAACTCCCAGCTATGGCATTGACTTTTTCAGTCTGACTCTACCTACCCATGTGGTAGGTACAAAAATGTTAGAGTAAGTTTTGAGAAGTGCTGCTGATCAAGTTGCAGAAAGCAGCAGTTACACGGCGCTATATTGCTCAGCGTTGTGGACTTTTGTATTGAAGCCAACTGCATAAAGATTTATTGTAGGGTCAAACTAGCGGCACGCACGTTTATCTGCGCACCCCCCCCCCGCACCGTGTTCGCGAAGCAAGATTTGTGGCAATTCTTAAAGAGGTATCGGCGAGCTTGTAAACGTGCTTCAGATAAGGTAGGATATGTGCATCGTATCTCTGTACCGCAGGGCGTGTGTGTCTGTGTGAGGGAGAACAAAGCTATGTTTGAAAGGCAAGCTTTTGGGTTGCTCAGAACAGAGTAGGCACTGATACAGTTTAATACACATGCTTCAAATATATTTGTGACAATTTAGCTGCAGTTTCAACCAATCGCGGTCACCTGATTGGAGTAATATTATCGAAACATCTTATCACAGCTGATGTTCTTTTCCTTGAAGTATTGTCACACCTGATGTTTGTTTAATCTCCTGTCTTGGTTATTGGTAACAAGGTGACAGTCAACCTTCACTTTTAATAACTGTCAGTTCCACAATTTTACTTTCAATTAATTTAGTTACAATGTTTAATTAAATTTTTATCCAGCTCATGACGTATTTAGTTCAAAAAATCTGATGTGTACCATTCACATGACTTTCTCCATATCCCAGCAACAAATAATTCTTAAAAAGCTTATGCTTCTATTTACTTTATGCTAATCAGAAAAAATTAGCAGAAATAGTCGTATTACTCGCATCCTTGTAAGTAGAAGCGAAATAAGGGACAACTGTATGTTAAAGTGATAGTCAAAAGCTGGTTGCTATGTCAATGAAGTTCCTTTGTTTATATGGATAGGAGGTGACAAGTTCCTGTATGACAAAAGTATACGTTTTTCATAGCAGAAACAAAAACAGAATGTCACAAAAACGACGAACTCCACGAAAAAAATGTATATAACATAAATTGTGTGTTTTAATGAGCTCTACATGTATTGTGCAGTAAGTTTTTGTCCATCTCTTACGGTTTAGCAGTTATTCAAAATTTAGTAAAATTCATCCAGAATAAACTACTCTTCAGAGGCTATTCCCAGAAAATTCAAGATATACATTTTATTTGTCAGGTAAATATGTTTAATATACGAAATTTTAATCAAAATCGTTAGAGCTATTTTTGAGAAAATCAAAATTTTCGAAAAAAGTTCCATGTAAAGGGTAGTTGGGGGTGGGGGATTTTTCTCAAAATCTTCGTGTCGCATCCCTGGAAGATACTAAACTTAAATACCAAGTTTGGTATTTTACCGACTTTTCGTTTTTGAGTTATCGTGTTCACAGACACACACACACACACACACACACACACACACACACACACGGACCTTTTTGTGAAAATGCTTTTTTTGAATATTGGGGACCATAAAACATATATTTCCGGTGAAATCTCGGTATCGAATTTTTAGGTGGAGTGCAATAATTTCTCTATACACTATGTACATAGTGCGTATGGAGAAAGTAAAAAGCAGTAAAAATAATTATTATTTGTATTTCTTATGTAAGAGATGAGAGCAATAAACTCAAATAGAATAACGTTTGTTTTTGTTTTTTCTTTCATTTCATGTATTAGTTATTAAATGCTGAAATAAAATAATTGTTCTCTATTTCTTAAAGAAATAACATTCGGTAAATAAACATGGTCGAATACATCATCTACCATTTGAGAACTAAAATAAGTAAAAAAGAAAGACAAATTTAAAACTTTTCTCATATATAAGGTTGTTTAGGATGGGGGAATTTTCTTGAGGATCTTCGTGTCGCCTTGAAAGATGCTGAACTTAAATATCAAGCCTAGTATTTAACGGATGCCAGCACATATAGAAGCGCGCACCTGTTTTAATTTTGTCGTTTATGGGGTCTCAAAATATATTTCCGATTATATCTCGATATCTAATTTTTGGGTGCAATACCACTCCTATTTATATATACAGGGTGTTAATGAACTATATCGAAATATTTTCACAGCATCTGTAGATTACTTAAATAAGTAATTTGTGTAGGAGACTTATGGCCTGTTTATTGAAATTTCGAAGTAACGGCTATAAGTTTCTGAAGAGCCAGTACGCCACTGGCTAATGTAGAGCATAACACGAAAAATCTGATGTGATCCATTCACATGACTTTCTCTATATCCTGCAACAAATTATTCTTAAAAAGCTTATACTTCTATTTACTTTATGCTAATCAGAAAAAAATGAGCAGAAATAGTCTTATTACTTGCTTCCTTGTAAGCAGAAGCGAAATAAGGGACTACCATAGGTTAAAATGATAGTCAAAAGCTGGTTGCTATGTCAATAAAGTTCCTTTGTTTATATGCATAGGAGTTGACAAGTTCCTGTATGAGAAAAGTATAAGTTTTTCATAGCAGAAACCAAAAATAAGGAATGTCTCAAAAACGGCGAACTTACGAAAAAAAATTATATAACATAAATTGTGTGTTTTAACGTGCTCTACATTTTTTGTGTGATAAGTTTTTGTCCATCTCACGGTTTAGCAGTTATTCAAAATTCAGTAAAATTCATTCAGAATAAAGTACTCTTCAGAGGCTATTCCCAGAAAATTCAAGATATACATTTTATTTGTCAGGTAAATATCTTTAACATACGAAATTTTAATCAAAATCGTTAGAGCTATTTTTGAGAAGATCAAAATTTTCGAAAAAAGTTCCATGTAATGGGTAGTTAGGGGTGGGGGACTTTTCTCAAAATCTTCGTGTCGCATCCCTGGAAGATACTAAACTTAAATACCAAGTTTGGTATTTTACCGACTTTTCGTTTTTGAGTTATCGTGTTCACAGACACGGACACACGGACACACACACGGACCTTTTTGTGAAAATGCTTTTTTTGGATATTGGGGACCCTAAAACATATATTTACGGTGAAATCTCGGTATCGAATTGTGCGTATAGAGAAAGTAAAAACGAAAGGATATATTACAGCGTACCTCTCTGGTGTAGTGGTTATGCTACTCGCTTTCAAGTGAAAGTTTCCGAGTTCGGGTCTCGTTCACGAATCGCGGCACTTCGTCTCGAATGAAAACAAAAATAATAATTATAATAAAAAACATATACTCTATGATAGAAATCGAACGCATGACCTTTGGGATAGCAGCTTCCAGCATTGCGCATTTAACCACCAGAGCAGTTGAAAAAACGGCTCCAGAGTACGCTACATAGCACAATAACGTAGTTAATGAATGCTCAGTGTCGCACTGTCAAGTGATTAGTTCGAGATTTTACAGATTTTTGCGACATTAAATCTTGAGAACGCTAGTAACGAACTGCTATAAATCGATATTTCTATAATCGGACAGCAGTTTTAAAGACATTCTAAGCCATATTTTCAACCTGCTCTGCTTTAACACCGACTTCTCAGCACCTGATACCCACACGTTTGACGTTATGTTTGTCCGGGGACCATGCATCGCCGATCTCAAATTACTTATATCAGTCACAATCAGTGCACACACGTGCACAGTGCACATCATTGATACACGTTCTACACTCGTTGTCAAGTTCTCCCATTTGAACAGCATGATCGGGCAGTAGGCAGCAGTTTTCTGAAGCTTGCGCCAGTTCCAGATGGGCACCGTTTGAGCTCATACGCCACTGTGTATAAGGCTAGAGCGTTTGTTTACAGTGGCTGCTTGTGGGTGGAAGTGGTGCCAAGGTTGACCCGACGCACAATCTCCATTCCACCCGCCAAAGTGCAGTAAAGCGCTTTATTACCTTGCAGGTGACAACTAAGGTTGCATTTCCGCGCAAAATCCTTCCTATTAATGTGGTGTTATCGTTTATTGCAAGCTAATGCCAACGCATCTTGACGTTTAGATAACCTAGAGCAGAAATAGATACCAATATTCTCTTATAAATATACATGTTTTTAATTTTAAATATTAGTGGATTTTAAAAACATAAACGACAGCGCAACCTGTACGTATATATAGTGTGATTTTATGGCTTGTTTTACTTTCTCTACACGTACTATGTGCATAGTGTATAGAAGGTATTGCATTGCACCCAAAAGTTTGATATAGAGATTTCACCGGAAATACATATTTTGGGTCCCCCTGAATAAAAAAAAACATTTTTGGAAAAAGGTCCCTGTGTGTGTCTATGGAAGGAATAGCTCAACAGCGAAAAGGCTGTTAAATACCAAACTTGATAATTAAATTTGGTACCTTCCAAGGGTGCGACACGTAGATTTTCAAAAAAATCCCCCTACCCCAAACTACACTTGACATGGAAAAAAATTCGAAAATTTTAATTTTCTCAAAAATTGCTCTAACGTTTTTGATGAAAATCTCTTAAATTTAAGATATTTATATGCCCAATAAAATTTATATCTTGAATTTTCTGGGAATAACCTCTAAAGACCTCTTTATTCTGGATGATTCTTATTGAATTTTGCATAACTGGTAAACCCTAAGAGATAGTCAAAAACTTACTATACAAAAATGAAGTTCACAATAAAACATACAATTTATGTCATATACCTTTTTATCGTTGAGCTGGTCTTTTTTGAGATATTCCTCGCTATTGGTTTCAGCTTTAAAAAACTTACACTTTTCTCATGCGGGAATATGAAAATTCCTGTCCATACAAAGAAACTTCAGTCATATAGCACCCAGCCTATGCTACTTCCCTTATACTAGTATGGAAACAGGCAATAAGACTATTTCTGCTATTTTTTCTCGATTAGAATGAAGTAAATAGAAGCATAAGCTTTTTATCAATAATTTGTTGCAGAGATGTCGAGAAAGTCTTGTGAATGGAACACATCAGATTTTTTCATTCACGTCCTGCATATAAAACCGAATTTCAAAGTCAACATATAGCTACCAACACTTGAAAGATTTAATAATATCGTTATCTTAGTGTATTCAATTGTTGTCTTTGTACTTATTAGGAGCTTTTCTACATTAGTTAGAAGAAAAAGCGTTTGTAAGAATTGTTTCTTGCATAATAAAGTCATGTCAAAGCACGAGTTTTGTCTCCCTTGAATTGACTGGGGTTTAAATGTTTCATTACGAGAAAGAGTGGAGTTGTGAAAAGCCGCGTCAGGCCAATGAATGAACTGTCAGCTTGCAAGCTCCCAAAATAACTCATTACCAAGTCTGTATGGCAGCGCAAAGCTCTGAAATTATATTTCACATGTGAAATCCCCACTAGGAAAAAAAGGAATACGTCTGTCGTCGTGACAGACTGGCGCAATCTAATTTACATCCCTGCAAGCAGTGACACTGCATTTGCATAAAAACGCTGTTTATTGCAGTAGTAGAAGGGCTGTATTATTCTACTTCAAAAGCTATGCAGACATAACTCACAGCCTCAACTTTATTCTGACACACAGAGGGCGCTCGCACTTTTTAAAATTAAAACATCGATACTTCACAATAAAATACAGACCCGTGCTGCTTTTTTACTACACATTTACCCAAACATTACACAGCGTTTTTACTTTCTCTATACGCACTATGTACATAGTGTATAGAGAAGGTATTGCACTCCACCAAAAAATTCGATACCAAGATTTCACCGGAAATATATGTTTCAGGATCCCCAATATCCAAAAAAAGCATTTTCACAAAACGGTCCGTGTGTGTGTGTGTCCGTGTGTCTGTGAACACGATCACTCAAAGACGAAAAGTCGGTAAAATACCAAACTTGGTATTTAAGTTTAGTATCTTCCAGGGATGCGACACGAAGATTTTGAGAAAAATCCCCCCAACCCCAGCTACCCTTTACATGGAACTTTTTTCGAAAGTGTTGATTTTCTCAAAAATGGCTCTAACGATTTTGATTAAAATTACGTATATTAAAGATATTTACCTGACAAATAAAATGTATATCTTGAATTTTCTAGAAATAGCCTCTGAAGAGTAGTTTATTCTGGATGAATTTTACGGAATTTTGAATAACTGCTAAACCATAAGAGATGGACAAAAACTTACTACACAAAAAATGTAAAGCACATTAAAACAGACAATTTATGTTATATACATTTTTTTCGTGGAGTTCGTCGTTTTTGTGACATTCCTTATTTTTGGTTTCTGCTAAGAAAAACGTATACTTTTCTCATACAGGAACTTCTCAACTCCTATCCATATAAACAAAGGAACTTCACTGACATAGCAACCAGCTTTTGAATATCACTTTAACCTACGGTTGTCCCTTATTTCGCTTCTACTTACAAGGAAGCGAGTAATAAGACTATTTCTGCTAATTTCTTCTGATTAGCATAAAGCAAATAGAAGTATAAGATTTTTAAGAATTATTTGTTGCACGGATATGGAGAAAGTCATGTGAATGGTACACATCAGATTTTTTGAACTAAATGCATTATGACTTGGATAAAACTTTAAATAAACATTGTAACTGAATTAATTGAAAGTTGATAGCAAAAACCAAGACAGGAGATTAAACAAGCGAACATCAGGAAGAATTCAAAGAAATGAATATCAGCTGAATGAATATATTTGTTTCGACAATTTCGGCCCAGTGAGATGACCGCGATTGGTTGAAGTTGCCTAATCTCGGCCATTCAATTGGTGGTTTAATAATTAAGCTGAATTGTCATTGAAATAAAGTTTACTGGGTGTTTCGTATAGGTTTCGCTTACCAACAATTTGATAGCTTTCGTTTGTTTTGCGATCACCTCAGTCGTGTTGCTATGGTTACCACCAACCTTTCCGACGTCTTTAAAAAGTAATGGAGTCACCGTATTTTAATAACTCTTCTTTTTCTCTGTTTGTAAAACTGTTTCTTTGTGCAAGATACGTCACACCTCTCTAATTAGAAGGGCTAATTGGACTCTGGCACAATTCGACCATGATGTTTTCTTTAAAACGTTCTCTACAAATATATGAGCTTCACAGCTAAAACTGAGGGTTAATATTTGCTAAAGCGAGCGTCAGTTAATTCATTTCCTGCTAACTTAAACACTAAGATATTCACCCGCAGGCAAAATGCATGAAAAAGTGAAATTCTCGCCAGCTCTCCAGCTGTAGATCTCGAAAACAGATTCCATTTTACTTTCTCTACACGTACTATGTATATAGTGTATAGAGAAGGTATTGTATTGCATCCAAATATTCCATACCGAGATTTCACCGGAAATATATGTTTTGAGACCCTCTGAATCCCAAAAAATGCATGTTTATAAAAAGGTCCGTGTGTGAGTGTCTTTGGACAGCATAGCACAAAAACCAAAAGTGCGTTAAATACCAAACTTGGTATCTATGTTCAGTAGCTTCCAAGGATGTGACACGAAAATTTTCAAGAAAAACGCCCCATCCCTAACTACACTTTACATGGAAACTTTTTCGAAAATTTCGATTTTCTCAAAAATAACGATAGCAATTTTGATTAAAATATCGTATATTACAGATATTTACATGATAAATAAATTGTATATCTTGAATTTTCTGGGAATAGCCTCTGAAGACATCTTTATTCTGAATGAATTTTCTGGAACTTTGCATAACTGGTAAACTGTAAGAGAGAGACAAAAACTTACTACACAAAAAATGTAGAGCTCATTAAAACGCACAATTTATGTTATATAATTTTTTTTTCGTGGAGTGCTGTTTTTAAGATATTCCTTGTTATTGATTTAAGTTTAAAAATACTTTTCTCATGCGGAAGCTTGTCAACAACTGGTCACGCAAAGAATCGGATTACTATCCCATAGCAACCACATTTTAAAGCACTTGCCTGTCGATTTAGCCTAGTTAATTAGCTTATTTCCCTTCTACGTATAAGGAACCAAGTAAAAATATCTGATGTGTTGAAATCACATGACCTTTTCTACATTTCTACAATAACTTATTGCTAAAGAGCTAGTCTTCTATTTACTTAGTACCAATCGAGAAAAAAATTAGCAGAAAGGGTGTTATTATTTGCTTCCTTGTAAATATAAGGGAAATAAGGGAATACCATAGGCCAAATCAATAGTTAAATGTTTTAAAAGCTGGTTGCTATGTGACTAAAGCTCCTTTGTTTGTATGGACAGGAGTTGACAAATTCTGTATCTGTAAAATATGTTTTCTTAAAGCTAAACACAATAACAAGAATATCTCAAAAACGATCAACTCCACGAAAAAAATTATATAACGTAAATTATGAGTTTTAACGAGCTCTGCGCATTTTCTTAAGTAAATGTTTGCCTATTTCTTACGGTTATGAGTTATGCAAAATTCCACAAAATTCATCCAGAATAAACATCTCTTCAGAGACTATTCCCAGAAAATTGAAGATATACATTTTATATGTTATTACAACTGTTAGAGCCATTTTTAGAAAATCAAAATTTTCAAAATTTTTTCCATGTGAATGGTAGTTGCGGTTGGGGGGATTTTTCTCAAAATCTTCGTGTCACATCTTTGGAAGGTACCGAACTTAAATACCAAGTTTGGTATTTGGTGGTATTTTCGTTGTTGAGCTATGCTGCCCACAGACACACACGGACATTTGTAAATAGTTTTTTTTTTTTTTTTTTTTGAATTCAGAAGACCCTAAAACATATTTCCGGTGAATACTCAGTATCAAATTTTTCGGTGAAATACAATACCTTCTTTATACTCTATGTACATAGTTCGTATAGAGAAAGTAAAATCCGTTTCTGCTAATGTTTATCTCGATTAGCATGAAGTAGAAAGAAGTATACGTTTTTACTTTCTCTATACGCAATATGTACATAGTGTATAGAGAAGGTATTGCACTCTACCCAAAAATTCGAAACCGAGATTTCACCGGAAATATATGTTTTAGGGCACCCCCAAAAAAGTTTTCAGAAAAAGGCCCGTGTGGGTCTGAACACGATAAGTCGTTAACATACCAAAGTTGTTATTTAAGTTTGGTATCTTCCAGGATCGGACACGAAGATTTTGAGAAAAATCCCCCACCATCAACTACCCTTTACATGGAAATTGTTTCGAAAATGTTTTCTAAAAAATGGCTCTTAACGATTTTGATTAAAATATCGTATATTAAAGATATTTTCCTGACAAATAATATGTATATCTTGAATCTTCTGAGAATAGCTTCTGAAGACCTCTTTATTCTGGATGAATTTTGCCGAATTTATCATAACTGCTAAACTGTAAGAGATGGACATACCACTCAGAAAATGCAGAGCACATTAAAACAAAATTTATGTTATATACATTTTATTTTTTTTTTCCGTGGAGTTGGTCGTTTTTAAGATATTCCTTGTTATTAGTTTACGCTTTGAAAAACTTATATATTTCTTATACAGGAATTTGTCAACTCCTGTCCATACAAACAAAGAAACTTCAGTCACATAGCAACCAACTTTTGACTATTACTTTAACCTATCGTACCCCCTTATTTCGCTTCTAGTTACAAGGAAGCAAGTAATAAGACTATTTCTACTAATTTTTCTTCGATTAGCATGAAGTAAATAGAAGCATAAACTTTTTAACAATAATTTGTTGCAGAGATGTGGAGAAAGTCATGTGAATGGAACGCATCAGATTTTTAAATTTTTCTATTTACTTCATACTAATCGAGAAAAAATTAGCAGAAATAGTCTTATTACGCGTTTCCTTGTAATTAGAAGAGAAATATGGGAGTATCATAGGCTAAAGTGAAGTCAAAAGCTGGTTGCTATTTGACTGAAGTTCCTTTGTTTGTATGGACTCGAGTTGACAAATTCATGAATGAGAGAAGTAGAAGTTTTTTAAACCTGAAACCAAAAACAAGCAATATCTCAAAAACGATCAACTCCTCGAAAAATATTTATATAACATAAATTGTGTGTTTTAATGTGCTCTACGTTTTTTGTGTTATAAGTTTTTGTCCATTTATTACGGTTTAGCAGTTATGTAAAATTTCGTAAAACTCATACATAATAAAGTAGTCTTCAGGGGCTATTCTCACAAAATTGAAGATATACATATCATTTGTCAGTAAATATCTTCAATATACGACATTCTAATCAAAATCGTTACAGCCATTTTTGATAAAATCAAAATTTTCGAAAAAAATTGCATGTAAAGAGTAGATGGCGGTGGGGGATTTTCTTGAAAATCTACGTGTTGCATCCTTGGAAAATGCCAAACTTAAATACCATGTTTGGAATTTAACGGTTTTTCGTTTTTAAGCTATGTTGTCCACAGAAACACATACACACGGACCTTTTTTTAAAAATGCTTTTTTTTATTCAGAGGTACCCAAAACATATATTTCTGGCGAAATCTCGGTAGCGAATTTTTGGGTTGAATGTAATACCTTCTCTATACACTATGTGCATAGTACGTGTAGAAAAAGTAATAATTTGTTACAGAGTAATACGTCCACTGCAAATATATGAGTTTCAGAGCTAAAAGTGTTAGCGGGCCCCAGTTTATTCATTTCCTGCTAAGTTAAACACTAGGGAAAAAATCTGATGTGTTCCATTCACATGACTTTCTCTATATCCCTGCAACAAATTATTCTTAAAAAGCTTATACTTCTATTTACTTTATGCTAATCAGAAAAAAAATAGCAGAAATAGTCTTATTACTCGCTTCCTTGTAAGAATAAGTGAAATAAGGGACTACCATAGGTTAAAGTGATAGTCAAAAGCTGGTTGCTATGTCAATGAAGTTTCTTTGTTTATAAGGATAGGAGTTGACCTGTTCCTGTATGAGAAAGGAAAAAATAAGGAATGTCTCACAAACGACGAACTCCACGAGAAAAATGTATATAACATAAATTGTGTGCTTTAATGTGCTCTACATTTTCTGTGTGGTAAGTTTTTGTCCATCTCATACGGTTTAGCAGTTATTCAAAATTCAGTAAAATTCATCCAGAATAAACTACTCTTCAAAGGCTATTCCCAGAAAATTCAAGATATACATTTCATTTTTCAGGTAAATATCTTTAATATACGAAATTTTAATCAAAATCGTTAGAGCCATTTTTGAGAAAATCAAAATTTTCGAAAAAAGTTCCATGTAAAGGGTAGTTGGGATGGGGGAATTTTTCTCAAAATCTTCGTGTCGCATCTCTGGAAGATACTAAACTTAAATGCCAAGTTTGGTATTTTGTCAATTTTTCGTTTTTGAGTTATCGTGTTCACAGGCACACGGACACACACGGACCTTTTTCTGGAAATGCTTTTTTGAATAAAGGGGGTCCTAAAACATGTATTTCCTGTGAAATCTCGATATCGAATTTTTGGGTGGAATGCAATACTTGTCTATCCCTATGTACATTGTACATACGGGTAAGAGAAAGTAAAAAGAGAAATTCTCGCCAGGTCTGTAGCAGTAGATGTCGAAAACACGTTCCTTTTTGATCGTAAAGCGGGTAAGATGTGCCAAGCGAAATGGAATCATAAAACTTTCTTACAGCACTGGCTCTAATTCAGAATTCCGGCGGCCGATATTCCTTTCTCATAAAACACGGAAATATTGGAAATGTCCAGGGGGATATTTTACCGTGCAAGCTATTTCCTTAAGGATCCGGGGACACGCGGTGTATAATCTCTTTTCCTTTTTCATCCCTTTCTTGCTTATTCAGCGTAGCAACCCTTATAACTAAGAAAAAAGATATTATGGGTTTCATAAGATGACATTCTGTACATCTCTGCAGCAAATAATTGTTAAAAAGCATACGCTTCTATTTACTTCATGCTCATCGAGAAAAAATTAGCAGAAATAGCCTTATTACTTACTTCCTTATAAGTAGAAGCGAAATAATGGAGTAGCATAGGTTAAAGTGATAGTTCAAAGCTGGCTGCTATGGCTTGTTTGTATGGACAAGAGTTCACAAATTCCGGTATGAGAAAAGTATACGTTTTTAAAGGTGAAACAAAAACAATGAGTAACTCAAAAGGATCAACACCACGAGAAAAACTTATTTTACATAAATTGTGTGTTTTAACGTGCTCTACATTTTTTGTGCTGTAAGTTTTTTTCCATCCCTTACGGTTTAGCAGTCGTGCAAAATTCCGTAAAATTCATCCAGAAGAAAGTAGTCTACAGAGACTATTCCCAGAGAAATTGAAGATATACATTTTATTTATTAGGTAAATATCTTTAATATATGATATTTGAATCGAAATCGTTAGAGCCATCTTACAGAAAATGAAAATTTTCGAAAATGTTTCTATGTAAAGGGTAGTTGGGGGTGGGAGGATTTTCTTGAAAATCTCTTTCTGAGCTATACTGTCCACGGACACATACATGGACGTTTTTCTGAAAATACTTTTTTTTTTGGATTCAGTGGGTATTAAAACATATATTTCCGATGAAATCTCGGAATCGAATTTTTGGGTGCATTACAATACTTCTAGAGAAAGTAAAAAACCGTAACCGAGTAACTCACAGTAACGGAAATTGCAATGCGGTAGGTCCCTCGTGAATGTTAAATAGCTGCTATACTACCGCACTGTGCGCTCCAAGGTGTAATGGTTATCCCACTAGCTTCATATTCCCAAGGTCGCGGGTTCAAACCCGTTGGAGGACAATGGATTTTTACTTTCTCTAGCCCCATATATACAATCCACAAAGGGATAGAGAAGTATTGTATTCCACCCAAAAATTCGATGTCAAGATTTCATCAGAAAAACGATTTCGATTAAAATGTCATATGTTAAAGACATTTACACGACAAATAAATGTGTATCTTGAATTTTCAAGGAATAGCCTCTGAACACTACTTTATTCTGGATCAGTTTTACGGAATTTTGCATAACTGCTAAACCGTAAGAGATGGACAAAAACTTACCACATAAAAAAGAAAAACATTAAAACACTCAAATTATGTTATAAACATTTTTTCGTGGAATTGATCGTTTTTGAAATATTCCTTGTTTTTAGTTTCAGCTTTCAAAAACTTATACTATTCTCAATTAGGATTTGTGAACTCCTGTGCATACAAAGGATCTTCAGTCATATAGCAACCACCTTTTGACTATCACTTTAACCTATAAATACTCTCTTATTTTGCTTCTACTTTCAGGGATGCAAGTAATAAGACTATTCCTGCTAATTTTGTTCTCGAAGAATGAGTTTTTACTTTCTCTATACGTACTATATACATAGTGTATAGAGAAGGTATTTTAATGCAACCAAAAATTCGATACTGAGATTTCACCGGAAATATATACTTTTGAGACCCCCTGAATACTTAAACAGCATTTTTAGAAAAATGTCCGTGTGTGTCTGTCTGTGTGTGCCTTTGGGCAGCATAACTCAAAAACAAAAAGACCGTTAAAAACCAAACTTGGTATTTAAGTTTGGTAGCTTCCAAGGATGCGACACGAAGATTTTCAAGAAAATCCCCACACCCCCAGCTACCCTTTACATAGAAGTTTTTTTCTAAAAATTTTGATTTTCTTAAAAATGGCTAACGATTTTGATTATAATATTGTATATCAAAGATATTTACCTGACAAATAAATTGTATATCTTGAATTTTCTGGGAATAGCCTCTGAAGACTACTTTATTCTGGAGGAATTTTGCATAACTGCTAAACCATAAGAGAGAGACAAAAACTTTTAACATAAAAATGTAGAGCACTTTAAAACACACAATTTATGTTATATACATTTTTTTCGTGGAGTTGATCGTTTTTTAGATATTTCTTGTTTTTGGTTTCAGCTTTGAAAAACTTTGAAAATACTTTTCTCATACAGGAATTTGTCATCTCCTGTCCATACAAACAAAGGAACTTCAGTCACATAGCAACCAGCTTTTGACTGTCACTTTAACCTATGATACTCCCTTATTTTGGTTTTACTTACAAATAAGCAAGTAATAAGACTATTATTTTAAATCCTAAGCGTGCTCTGACACAAGATGTGACGTATAGAGCAACTTGGGCAAACACTGACAATACCGGAACTGACCCGTGTAGCGGAAGGAGAGTTAAGAATCTCGTCACACCTTCGTGACGGTCATGTTTGAAGGTTCATTGACCACCTCCAGTGTAGAAGACAAGGCCGCCGCTTGCCTCTAAGGTCTTCCTCATCTACAAGCTTGCGCGGGACCTTAGTGCCTCCCTCCTTTAGCAACCAACTTCTTTTTTATTTTCTCTAGCACGTATGTATACATGTTCAATGTACATAGAAAAATCTGAAGTTATTCATTCACATGACTTTCTCTACATCTCTGCAACAAATTATTGTTAAAAATGTAATGCTTCTATTTACTTCCTGCTAATCGGGAAAAAAATTAGCAGAAATAGTCTTATTACTTGCTTCCTTGTAAGTAGAAGCAAAATAAGGGAGTACCACAGGTTAAAGTGACAGTCAAAAGATGGTTGCTATGTGACTGAAGTTCCTTTGCTTGTATGGACACGAGTTCTCAAAGTCCTGTATGAGAAAAGTATTTTTTATAGCTGAAACCAAAAACAACGAATATCTAAAAAACAATCAACTCCACGAAAAAAAAATGTATATAATATAAATTGTGTATTTTAAAGTGCTCTACATTTGTTGTGTGGTAAGCTTTTGTCCATCTCTTACAGTTTAGCAGTTATGCAAAATTCTCGTAAAATTGACCCAGAATAAATTAGTCTTTAGAGGCTATTCCCAGAAAATTCAAATTATACATTTTATTTGTCAGGTAAATATCTTTAATATACGACATTTTAATCAAAATCGTTAGAGACATTTTTGAGAAAATCAATATTTTCGAAAAAAATTCCATGTAAAGGGTAGTTGGGGGTGGGGAGATTTTTCTCAAATATTCGTGTCGCATCCCCGGAAGACACTAAACTTAAATACCAAGTTTGGTATTTTAGTGACTTTTCGTTTTTGAGTTATCGTGTTCACAGACACACGGACACACTGACACAGGGACCTTTTTCTGAAAATACCTTTTTTGGATACAGGGGACCCTAAAACATATATTTCCGATGAAATCTCAGTATCTAATTTTTGGGTGGAGTGTAATACCTTCTCTATACACTAAGTACATAGTAGGTATAGAGAAAGTAAAAATTGTATGCTTCTATTTAGTTCATACTAATCGAGAAAAAAATCTAATGTGTTACACTCACATGACTTTCTCAAGCCGTTCTACAAACTTCTTACATAAGATTATTCTTCTTTCTGCACCTTGCTAATCGACGTACTCATTAGCACAATGTTCTTATTACTTAGTTCCTTATAAGTAGGAATAAAATAAGGGAATACACTAGGCTAAATCGATAGTCAAATGTTTTAAAAGCTGTCGTTATGCAATTGTCATTACAAATCGCTTCTTTTCTTTGCCAGGAGTAGAACAAAGGAAAAACGGACACTCCCGTCTAAGAAAAGTAGAAGTACCTCACAACTGAAACTAATAACAATGAATACCTCGAAAACGGTAAGCTCCACGAAAAAAGTGTATATGACGTAAATTGTGTATTTTAACAAGGCCTACATCTTTTACGGTTTATTAGCTATGCCAAATTAAGCAAAATTCATTCAGAATAAACCGGTCTTTAGAAGCTATTCCCAGAAAATTCAAGATATACATTTTATTTCTCAGGTAAATATCTTTAATATACGATGTTTTAATCAAAATCGTTAGAGCCATTTTTAAAAAAATCAAAATTTTCGAAAAAAGTTCATGTAAAGGGTAGTTTGGGGTGGGGCGATTTTTCTCAAAATTCTCATGTTGCATCCCTGGAAGATGCTGAACTTAAATACCAAGTTTGGTATTTTAGCTACTTTTCGTTTTTGAGTTATTGTGTTCACAGGCACACGGACACACACACACACACACACACACGGACATTTTTCTGAAAATGCCCTTTTTGTGTACAGGTGATCCTAAAACATATATTATCTTTAATATACGATATTTCAATTAAAATCGTTACAGCCATTTTTAAGAAAATCAAAATTTTCGAACTTTTTTCCATGTAAAGGGTAGTTGAGGGTGGGGGAGTTTCTCGAAAATGATCTTTTCTTGAGCTATGCTCCAAAACATGTATTTTCGGTAAAATCTCGGTATCGAATTTTTGGGTGGAATACAGTACTTTCTCTATACACTATGTGTAGAGAAAATAAAGAGCGGTTAATAAGTTGAGCTAGACAGGGGTAATCCCTAGAACGCCAGCTCTCCCACGTTCCAGGTGAATGCTTATTTCCTGCAAGACGGAGCACATTGCACCACGGAGGCAGGTCATGACCGAGATTTGAAGGTGTGCCCCCGAGGGCAGTATGTCACGTGATCTCACCAAAATTGCTACTCGCTGAAAGTGAAGCAAAGCCTTTTGCCGCTGATGTAGCAAGCAACCTCAAGGGACCCTCTCCTCTTCATTTTAACTCAACTCCACGCGTCACATACGGTAGCCAAGTATTGCATTCCAACCATTCACATGACTTTCTCTACATCACTGCAATAAATTATTGTTAAAAAGCTTATGCTTCTATTTACTTCATGCTAATCTAGAAAAAATTAGCAGAAATAGTCTTATTACTTGTCAACTATACGTTTTTTAAAGCTGAAACCAAAAACAAGGAATATCCCAGAAAGGATACACTACACGAAAAAAATGTATACAACATAAATTGTGTGTTTCAATGTGTTCTACATTTTTTTTTTTTTGTGGTAAGTTTTTGTCCATGTCTTACGGTTTAGCAGTTAAGCAAAATTTCGTAAAATTTATCCACAGTAAAGTAGTCTTCTCAGGCTATTCTCAGAAAATTCAAGATATAAATTTTATTTGTCAGATAAAATCTTTAATATACGATATGTTATATCGTTAGAGCCCTTTTTGAGAAAATCAAAGTTTTCGAAAAAAGTTCCATGTAAACGGTAGTTGGAGGATGGGGGAATCTTGAAAATCTTCATATCGCATCCTTGTAAGACCCAAACTTAAATACACACACACATACACACACACGGACATTTTTCTAAAAATGCTTTTTGTGGATTGAGGGGTCTCAAAACATATATTGTCGTTGAAATCCTGGCATCGAATTTTTGGGTGCAATACAATACTTTTCTATACACTATGCACATAGAGAAAGAAAAATGTTCACGTTTGGATACTAGAAATATTCGATGTGTTCCATTCACATTATTGTTAAAAAGCCTATTCTTTACCTATCTCTTGCTAATTGAGATAAATATTAGCAGAAATTACTTGCTTCCTTGCAAGTAGAAGCAAATTAATGGAATTCAGTAGGCTAGAACGATAGTCAAATGATTTCTAAACTGGTTGCCATGTGGATGAAATCCATTTCTATGTAGGGCCAGGAGTTTGAGTCTGAAATTAATAACAAGCAACATCTCAGAAATTGTCAAATCCACGAAAAGTTACGTGACACACTTGTGTGTTTTAACGACATCTACAGTTTTGTATTGTAAGATTCTGTGTCTCTCTCTCTTACGATTTAACAGTTATGCAAACTGTGTCGAGAATAAAGAGGTGTTCAGGCTAGTCCAAGAAAACAAGATATACATTTTATTTGAGATGTAAAGATTTTTATTATACGGGATTTTAATAAAAAATCGTTAGTCATTTTTGGGAAAGACAAAATTATCGAAAATGTTTCCAAGTAAAGGGTAGTTTCTGGTGGGGGTATTTTTTAAAACTCTTCGTGTCGTATTCTTGGAAGAAACTAAACCTAAATTCCAAATTAGATATTTAAAGGTCTTTTAATTTTTACTTTCTCTATACGCACTATGTACATAGTATATACAGAAGGTATTGCACTCCACCAAAAGATTCGATACCGAGATTTCACTGGAAATATATGTTTTAGGGTTCTCTTTATCTAAAAAAAGGTATATTCACAAAAAGGTCCGCGTGTGTGTGTGTGTGTGTGTGTGTGTGTGTGTGTGTGTGTCCGTATGTGTGTCCGTGTGTCCGTGAACACGGTAACTCAAAAACGAAAAGTCGGTAAAATACCGAACTTGGTATTTAAGTTTAGTATCTCCCAGGGACGTGACACGAAGATTTTGAGAAAAATCCTCCCACCCTAAACTACCCTCTACATGGAATTTTTTTCGAAAATTTCGATTTTCTCAAAAATGGCTCTAACGATTTTGATTAAAATATCATATATTACAGACATTTACCTGACAAATAAAATGTATATCTTGAATTTTCTGGGAATGGCATCTGAAGACTAGCTTATTCTGGAAAAATTTTACGGACTTTTAAATAACTGTTAAACGGTAAGACATGGACAAAAACTTACTACACAAAAAATGTAGAGCACGTTAAAACACACAATTTATGTTTTATACATTTTTTTCGTGGAGTTCATCGTTTTAGAGACATTCCTTGTTTTGGGTTTCTGCTATGAAAAACATGCTTTTCTCATACAGGAATTTGCCAACTGCTGTCCATACAAACAAAGGAACTTCAGTCACATAGCAACCAGCTTTTGACTATCACTTCAACCTATGATACTCTCTTATTTCGCTTCTACTTACAAGGAAGCAAGCAATAAGACTATTTCTGCTATTTTTTTTTCTGATTAGCATGAAGTAAATAGTAGCATAAGCCTTTTAATAACAATCTGGTGTAGAGATGTAGAGAAAGCCATGTGAATGGAACACAGATTTTTGTACAATTGATAAACCGTAAGAGATAGACAAAAACTTACTGCACAAAAAACACAAGACAACTATATATAGGTACTTGGCAATGTAAATGGAAGAGAGTTTCAGCGTTAATGTCAATTTGAAATTAAATTAAGATGGTAAAACTGTTGAGGCTCTTAGCCTGCTATTGGTTGTGAAAAACCCTTAACTTTGCTCAGAGACCGCTTTTTCAGTCTTAAGGTCATTTTATGTGCCGCAAATCAAAGACATGGGGCCAAAGGTTTTACTTTCCTTCCTTATTCTAGGAATTTTTACGCCCAAAAAACTACATCACCCTCCACCAGGTTTGAACCCGCAACCTTGGAAACCAGAGGCTAGTAAGTTATTCCTAGACTACGGAGGAAAACCAAAAGATGTTTTTTTTACTTTCTCTACACGTATCATGTACATAGTGTATAGAGAAGGTATTGTAATGCACCCAAAATTCGATATCGTGATTTCACCGGAAATACATGTTTTGAGCCCCCTGAACAAAAAAAAAGCATTTTTAGAAAAATGTCCGTGTCTGTCTGTATGTGTTCCTGTGGGCAGCATAGCTTAAATACGAAAAGTCCGCTAAAAACTAAATTTGGTATCTTCCAAGGATGCAACATGAAGATTTTCAAAGGCTATTCCCAAAAAATTCGAGATATACTTTTATTTGTCAGGTAAATTGTCTTTAATACACAATATTTAAATTAAAATCGTTATAGCCATTTTTCAGAAAATGAAAATTTAAAAAAAAAAAAAAAAAAAAAAGTACCATGGAGAGGGTAGTTTGGGGGGAGGGAATTTTTCTCAAAATCTTTCTCGCATCCCTGGAAATACTAAACTTAAATAGTAAATTTGTTATTTTATCCACTTTTCGTTTTCGAGTTATCATGTTCACACACGGAACTTTTTCTAAAAATGCTTTTTTTAGATACAGGGGACCTTAAAACATATATTTTCGGCGAAATCTCAGTATCGAATTTTTGGGTGGAGTGCAATACCTTCTCTATACACTGTGTACATAGTACGTGTAGAGAAAGTAAAATCATTAGAATGAAGAGAAATTTAGAGGTTATTCCCAGAAAGTTCAATTTGTACATTTTATTTGTCATATAAGGTCATAAGATCGAACGTTATCTCCAGAACCCAAAACTTGAAACGGCGCTCTCTGCCAAGAGTAGTGTTTAAGAAAAGTGGACACCGGGCGTTCAGCATGTGTGACGTGTAGCCGGTTACTTAATCCAAAAGTAAGAGTGAGTTAATACACTGCTTGAAATTAGACACTCCGAGAGAGGTAACTCAAGGTGATAAATAAATTGTATTTATACAGGGTGTACATAAATGAATATCGGGGTTTTAACTCTTTATAATGTTTATTACATCAGCTTATAGTTATAAATGATATGTAAAATGAAAAAGCAACTCAAACAGTTTTGTTTGTTGGCATAAGTGCGTATGTGCGTGCAATGTTTCTGCCGCAATCCGCTAGACAGCGGTAGTAGCAAAGATGCGACTAGTAAACAGAAAGCGTTTTGTGTTTTGCAATTTGCAACGTGCGTTCCGTAGTAAGTTCGGTTGTGATCCTCCTAGTGATAAAAACATTCGTAGATGGTATAATCAGTTTGAAGATACCGGCTGCCTTTGTAAAGGGAAGAGCCCGGGACGACCAGGAGTAAGTGAAGAGACTGTTGAGCGAGTGAGAGAGTCGTTCACTCGTAGCCCAAAGAAATCAGTCCGGAAGGCTGGTCGTGAATTACAAGTTCCTGTGTCGACTGTTTGGAAAGTTGTAAGAAAACGCTTACAGCTACGTCCTTACCGTTTACAGTTATTACAGGCTCTAAAGCCGACAGACCACGGATTACGTGCCAAATTCGCAAACGACATGTTGTTTCATGACGATTTTGTGGATCGTGTTGTCTTCAGTGATGAATCGACCTTTCACCTTAGTGGACATGTTAACACTCATAATGTGCGCATCTGGGGCTCAGAAAATCCTCACGAGATGGTACAAATGCAACGAGATTCCCCTAAAGTGAATGTTTTTTGTGCCGTATCCCGGCGAAAAGTTTATGGGCCTTTCGTTTTTGGTGAACTGGCACTTCTTACCTTGATACACTAGAGCAATGGCTCTTCCCTCAGTTGGAAGAAAATGAGCCAGAGAGCTTCATTTTCCAGCAGGATGGTGCACCACCTCACTGGCATAACGTAGTACGCGATTGGTTGAACGTCACTGTACCCGAGCGCTGGATAGGCCGCAAGGGCCCCAATGACAGGGCTTGCTATGTATGGCCTCCACGTTCTCCTGACCTAACGCCATGCGATTTTTACCTTTGGGGCTTCATCAAGGATCGTATGTACGTGCCTGCGCTACCAGCTGACCTCCCTGAATTAAGAAACCGGATTGAAGCAGCTGTTGCTACAATTACTGAATACACACTTATCAACGTTTGGGAAGAACTCGGCTATAGACTTGATGTGTGCCGTGTGACAAAGGGTAGTCACATTGAACATTTATAAGCTTCTTGGTAAAACTGTTTGAGTTGCTTTTTCATTTGACATATCATTCATAACTGTAAGTTGAATGTAATAAATATTATAAAGAGTTAAAACCCCGATATTCATTTATATTCACCCTGTATTATCTTACAAAGAGAAGAGTTTTTTACATGTTGATGATAAATAATTATTTAGAAGTGTGACGTTGGTTCCGAGGCATAGCGGGAGGTCTTGAAGTATTTCACGAATTAAATGAACTAGTTCCCTAAAAGATCCTATTTTCGTGGATTCTGGTAGCCAAAGACTTCGCATTCATTTTAATATGCCAAGAAAATATATTTAACGATGCTATTTTAATCAAAATTGATAGAGCCGTTTTTAGAAAATTAAAAGTATAAAAAATGTAAGGTTCAGTATTTAACGGCACTTTTTGTTTTTAAGTTATACTGTACACACAGAGGCCTTTTTGTGAAAATGCCCTTTTTTTTTTTAATTCATAGGTCTAAAACATATGTTTCCGGTGTAATGTCAGTATCGAATTTTTGTGTGCAATAGAATACATTCTCTATACTCTATGTACACATTACGCGTAGAGAAAGTAACTATAACATAAATTGTATTTTGATGCGATCTACATTTCATTGTATAATAAGTTTTTGTCTACCTCTTATGGTTTACCAGTTATGCAAACGACATCCAGGCTATTTCAAGAAAATTGAAGATGTAAATTTTATTTGTCGTGTAAACATCTTTAATATAAACTATTTTAATAAAAATCGTGGTAGCAATTTTTGATAAAATCAAAAATGTAAATGAAAAGATATGCTCGGCATTTTTCTAAAAACGGTTTTATTTGGATTTAGGGGGTTTCATAATATATATTTCCGGTGAAATCTCGGTATCGGATTTTTGGGTGAAATGCAATACTTTCTGTATACACTATATACTGTGTAAAACCAATCTTCTAATGAAACACCCCATGTCGCAGACTTGGGCAGGTTGTGTGACTCCAGATCATTACATTTTTTCTGCAGGACTTTGCTGACTTCAGAAGCCGTTTCTCACGTTAACTGGAGGAAGGAACGAACAAAAATCTTAAAGACGAGTTAACTGTGAAGAGACTGCACACTTTGCACCTTCATAAAAATTGATGCGGTGACTTCCGCTAGCAGAATGGACATCTCGGCGCCACAACGAGAAAATATTTACGCCATAATCCCGGAGTTTCTTCCTTCTCCACCGGAACAGGAAAACTTTTCCCTTCCGAAGTGACTTTCACTCGGTCCGTCTGCTCTCAAAACGGCACTGCTTCTTGAGGTTTCCGTCCCATGCAACATTCACACACTTTCCCCACCCATTCTTCTACAACCAGATCTTACAAAAGGCGTTGCTTACTCTACTATATACAAAAGTAAATAGAGGAACTACTGTATTCCAGACAAAATATCGATATTCCTCTGAGGTCCCCTAAAGTCTGCCTTTAAAATAATCTAAAAAAAATCCGATGTGTTCTTTTTTACCGTTGAAAAGCTTATGCTTTTATTTACTAGTCAAGAAAAAATTAGCAGAAATAGCCTTACTACTTGCTTCCTGGTAAGTAGAAGTGAAAATAAGGGAGTACCATAGGTTTAAGTGATAGTCAAAAGCTGGTTGCTCCGTGACTGAAGTTCCTTTGTACGGATACGATATGTATGAGAAAAGTATAAGTTTTTCAAAGCTGAAACCTGGGTAGCTGATCTGCCTCACATTCAAAAGGTCGTGAGTTTGAATCTCGCTTAGGGCGAGTTACCCGGATAAGGTTTTTTTCGGGGGTTTCCCTTATCCTGAGAACATGAATTTCGAGTAACTTGAAGCTCCGTGGACCCCGAGATCATTTGAGCATCATTTCACCAATTGCATTCATCGTCCAATATGACCATCAGGTTAAAGGACGTTAACCTATCACAAAAAAAGAAGAAGCTGAATCCAAAAAACGATCAACTCCACGAAAAAAAGTAAATTGTGCGTTTTAATGTGCTCTACATTTTTTGTGTAGTAAGTTTTTGTCTATCTCTCAAGGTTTAGCAGTTATACATAATTCCGATAATTCTTCCGGAATGAAGTAGTCTTCAGAGGCTATTCCCAGAAAATTAAAAATGTACGTATTATTTGTCAAGTAAATATCTTTCATATACGATATTTTAATCAAAATTGCTAGAGCCATTTTTGAGAAAATCAACATTCCATATAAAGGGTACTGGGGGTATGGGACATTTTTTTTAAAATCTTCGTATCGCATCCCTGCAAGTTACCAAACTTAAATCCAAGACGGACCTTTTTCCATAAATGTTTTTTTTTGGGGGGGGGGGATTCAGGGGGACCCAAAACATATATTTCCGGTGAAATCTCGGTATCCAAATTTGTGGGTGCAATACAATACTTTCTCTATACACCATGTACATAGAACGAGTAAAGAAAGTAAAAATCCGGTGTGTTACATTCTCATGACTTTCTCTAGTTATATGAAAACTGCTAATATAAAACATTGCTTGTATATTTTGCCATGCTAATCAAGTTAAGTAGAAGTGCAATAAGGGAATACAATACCTTAAAGCGATAGTCGGATCTTTTAAAGCCGGTCTTTAAACAAATGAGACGAAAAGATAGATGTCTCCATTTTGAGAAAGTTTTCAAGTATCTTAAAACTGAAACCACTAACTCACGATGACTTCAAAACGTTTAAATCTACAAAAATTCTGATGTGTTACACTCACAATACTTCACGCTAATTGAGATAAACTTTAGCAGAACTGTATTACCTACTTAGTTCCTTATAAGTAGAATGGAACTGAGGGAATGCACTAGGCTAAAGTGATAGTCAAATGTTTTAAAAGATGTCGTTATGCGATTGTCATTGCAAATCGCGTCTTTGCTTAGCCAGGACTAGAACAAAAGAAAAACGCAAACCTCGGTCTGAGAAAAGTATAAGTTCTTCACAGTTGAAACTAATAACAAGGAATACCTCGGAAATGGTAAACTGCACGAAAAAAATGTATATCACAGAACTTGTGTATTCTAACAAGGTCTACATTTTCTTTATAATAAGTTTTTGTCTGTCTCTTACGGTTTACTAGTTATGCCAAATTAAGTAAAATTCATCCAGAATAAACAGGTCTTTAGAAGCTATTCCCAGAAAATGCAAGGTATACATTTTATTTGTGATACATATCGCTTTAATATTTGGTATTTTAATCAAAATAGTTAGAGCCATTTTTAAGAAAGACAAAACTTTAAAAAAAAATTCCATGTAAAGGGTAGTTAGGGGTCGGGGGATTTTTTTCCAAATCTTGGTGTCGCATCCTTGGAAGATACCAAACTTAAATAACAAGTTTGAAATTTAACCGTCTTTTCGTTTATGAGCTATGCTGTCCACACACACACACACACACACACACACACACACACACACACACACACACGGAACTGTTTCTGAAAATACTTTTTTTGGATTCAGGGGATCCTAAAACTTGTATTTCCGGTGAAATCTTGACATCGAATTTTGGGTGGAATACAATACTTCTCTATCCCTATGCACATTGTACATACGGGGCAAGAGAAAGTAACAAAAACCAAAGACAGTTTTAGCCTAAGATCCCCGCGCGCGCGCGGTATATACCCCTATGAACTGCTTATTCAAAAATGAAACACCCGATAAATACCAAAGTTGGCATTTAATATCAGTGTTCTTTAAATATTGTTGAGAAAATCCCTCACCCGAAACTACATTTTCTATGGAACATTTTTCGAAGGTTTGCTTTTCTCAAAAATGGCTCAAGCGATTTTAATTAAAATTTCGTATATTAAAGACGCTTTCCTGAAAAAATGTATATATAGCTTCTGGAAGTAGCGTTCATTCTGGGTGGCTTTACCATAATTGGTTAACTCTGGAAGAGAGTTAAACCTTTAGTACACAAAAAAAGTTTGATGTGCTCAATTCACATGACTTTCTCTACATCTCTGCAAAAAATTATTGTCAAAAAGCTTATGATTCTATTTACTTCATGCTAATCGAGAAAAATTAGCAGAAATAGTCTTATTATTTTCTTCCTTGTAAGTAGAAGCGAAATGAGGGAGTACCATAGGTTAAAATGATACTCAACAGCTGGTTGCTATGTAAGTGAAGTTCCTTTGTTTGTATGGACTGGAGTTAAATTCCTGTATGAGAAAAAATATGTTTTTCAAAGCTGAAACGAAAAACCAGGAATATCTTAAAAAGGATCAACTCCAGGAAAAAAATGTGTATGACATAAATTGTGTTTTATCGTGAGCTACATTTTCTGTCTGGTATTTTGTCCATCTCTTACGGTTTAGCTGTTATGCACAATTCTGTGAAATTCATCCAGAATAAAGTAGTCTTCAGAGGCTATTCCCAGAAAATTCAAGATATACATATTATTTGTCAGGTAAATATCTTTAATATACGATATTTTAATCAAAATCGTTAGAGCCACTTTTAAAAAAATCAAAATTTTCGAAATTTTTTTCCATGTAAAGGGTTGTTAAGGGTGGGCAGATTTTCTTGAAAATCTTCGTGTCGCATACTTGGAAATACCTAATTTGGTATTTTACCGACTTTTCGTTTTTGAGTTATCGTGTTCACAGACACACACACAAACACAAAGGAGATTTTTCCGAAAATTATTTTTTTAGATAAAGAGGACCCTAAAACATATATTTCCGGGGAAATCTCGGTATCGAATTTTTGGGTGGAGTGCAGTACCTTCTCTATACACTATGTACATAGTACATATAGAGAAAGTAAGAAATCTGATGTGTTCTATTCACATGACTTTCTCTACATCTCTGCAACAAATTAATAGTGGTCGCTCTTTTAAAAGTGGTCGCTACTTAAAACAATTGAAATTCAGTTCGTTTTGCACTGTTTCCAAGAAAATCCCCCCACCCAACTACCCTTTACATGGTCCAAAATTTTGATATTCTCAAAACTGGCTCTAACGATTTTGATTAAAACATCGAAAATTAAAAATATTTACATGACAAATAAAATGTATATTGAAATTTCTGTGAACAGCCTCTGAAGACATCATTATTCTAGATGAAATTTGCGTAATTTTGCATAACTAGTAAACCGGAAGAGAATAAAAATATGCATTTTGCTTGTAGAGTTCAACGTTTCCAAGATATTCCTTGTTATTAGCTTCAGTTTTAAAATACTTATAGTTTTCTCATACAGGAATCTGTCAACTCCGGTCCATACAAACAAAGGATCTTCAGGCACATAGCAACCAGCTTTTGACTATCACTTTAACCTATAGTACTCCCTTATTTGCCTTCTACTTTCAAGGAAGCAAGTAATAAGACTATTTCTACTAATGTTTTTGGAGAAAACAGTCTTGTGACAGCTTCACACAAGACTCTTTAGCGCATCAAGAATACGTATATCTTGACTTTTCTGGGAATAGCTTCTAAAGACCTGTTTATTCTGGATGAGTTTTGCTTAATTTGGCATAGCTAGTAAACCGTAAGAGATAGACAAAAACTTACTATGTAAAAAATGTAGGCCTTGTTAAAATACACAACTTACGTCGTATACATTTTTTTCGTGGATCTTACCGTTTTCGAAGTATTCATTGTTATTAGTTTCACTTGTGAAGTACTTATACTTTTCTCAGACGGGAGTGTCCGTTTTTCTTTTGTTCTACTCCTGGCCAAGAAAAGAAGCGATTTGTGATGACAATCCCATAACGACAGCTTTTAAAACATTAGACTATCGATTTAGCCTAGTGTATTCCGTTATTTTCTTCCTACTTATAAGGAACTAAGTAATAAGAACATTGTGCTGAATACCTCGATTAGCAACGTGCAGAAAGAAGAATAATCTTATGTAAGAAGTTTGTAGAAAGGCTAGAGAAAGTCATACGAGTGTAACACATCGGATTTTGGTATATGATGAACGGTTTATCGGACTGCTACGAGCAAGATCTTCTAGGCGCCGTAGAAACTACGTTGCCATGAAACAGGCTGCAGCGTTGCTTAAAATGCCTTGATGAATTCCCAGGATAAGTAAACTGAATATGACATCCATATTGGGATGTAAATGAGATCTGCAATTTAATCTGACGTTGAATCTGAGTGCTGCAAGGCTATTTAGTGTGTGATAAAGGAGAACTGTGAACAAAGAAGAGATATGATGCAGTACGTTTGATCCCACAGTAGTTCATGAATATGGAATTTCAGCCTTCCTGCACTTCAGCACCAGTTTACCTCACAAAACTGAGAAATTAACTTTACTTCACTATGTTGAACTAACATTCATAGCAAGCATAATATCCATTAATTATTAAATTAATGGAGTATTCAATAAATAAGTCTGTTGCATTTACCTACTTGGTTTTCTCTACTCACTCTAGAGTTGTTCGTATCCGTTGCAGGCAACAGATACGAAGAGTCAGACTGAAAAATTCAGTGCCATAGCAGGGATTTGTACTACGGATCTTCCGGTCTTTAGCGGGTTGCGCTCTTACCACAAAGCTACCATAGCAACATATCGGCACGGCATTAAGTTCCTCAACTGACTAACCTGTTTCCAGGTAAACCACAAACTACGAGGCCCGGAACTTAAAGTGCTTACGATATTGTAACTCGTCATTGAATTATGTAATTTCAAAATAATTTATGATCACCTTGTCATTTACCGGGAAACATATTAGTCGACGAAGAAAAGGAAGATCCGTGGTTCAAATCCCAGCTATGGCATTGAATTTTTCAGTCTAACTCTACCTATAGAGAATATTTTTTTTTTAATTTCTCCATACGTACCTACTATGTACATAGCGTATAGAGGAAGTATTGTATTCCACCCCAAAAATTCGATACCGGAAATACATGTTTTAGGACTCCCTGAATAAAAAAAATCTGATGTGTTCCATTCACATGACTTTCTCTACTTCTGTGTAACAAATTATTGTTAATGAGCTTATTCTTATATTTACTTCAAGCTAATCAAGAAAAAATCATTAGCGACAACATTTTTTGAAGCTTGTGTACAGGTACGATAAACGTGTCAATTTTTTCGGTGATTATGTTGAAAAGTAACCATAAGTGTACAAAACTTTTAGTAATAAAATAATTGTTTTCTATGAACTTGTCTTTTATTTATAGCCTATCGAAGGTTGAAAAAAACTGCCCTCGTATCTAACGTGTTATAATGTGCTCTACACTTTCCATTTCTACGGTTTAGCAGTTATGCAAAACTCCATAAAATCCATTCAGAATAAAGTAGTCTTCAGAAGCTATTCCCAGAAAATTCAACATATACATTTTATTCATCACAAAAATATAATTAACATACGATATTTTAATCATAATCGTTACAGCCATTTTTGAGGAAATCAAAATTTTCGAAAAAAGTTCCATGTAAAGGGTAGTTGGGTGTTGGGGGATTTCCTTGAAAATCTTCGTGTCGTATCCTTGTAAGATACCAAATTTAAATACCAAGATTGGCATTCAACGGTCTTTTCGATTTTGAGCTATGCTGTCCACACACACACTAATACACGCGAACCTTTTTTCCAAAAGATGCATTTCCGTTGAAATCTCGATATCGAATTTTGGGTGCAATACAATACCTTCTCTATACGCTATGTAAATAGTACGTGTAGAGAAAGTAAAAGATGCATTTTTGGCAACTTTTATGTTTTTAAATCACATATTGCTTAATGAAGTAAAAACATAGGGATAAACAGAAGACTACGTAATAAAAACTTTAAAGCAACCAAAACAGAAAATGTATATGGCTTATTTAATCATCAGGTATCTACATGTTAGCTTTTACCCCCCCCCTCCAGGCTATTCTTTTGGGAGTTTAGAGGAGAAAGTTGACTATGGTAGGAGAGGATTGAAAAGAGCAAATAAAGCTAAAATAGTAAGCAGAGATGGAAAGTGTACACTCAGCAACTGATTATCAAATCCCTTTGATGTGGAATTTAATATAACAAATAGGAATTACAGTTTTGCTAATGGAGCGTGAAAACCAGTGCTACATGGATAATGCAACTGATTTTACCGAAGGGTGCTTTAATTCCATCCGTAACGAAATATTCTATCTATTTTCTCTAGACGAACTATCCACATAGTGTACAGGGAAGGTATTGTATTACACACAAAAATTCGATAACAAGATTTCACTGGAAATATATTTGTTTTTGGACCCCCTGAATACAAAAAAAAAAAAAAAAAAATTTTTGAAAAATGTCCTGTGAAGGTCTGTTGTGTTTGTGGGCAGCATAGCTCAAACACCTAAAATACGTTAAATATCAAACTTGGAATTTCTCAAAAATGGCTCTAACGATTTTGATTAAAATGTTATATATTTAAGATATTTACAGGCCAAATAAAATGTATATCTTGAATTTTCTGGGAATAAACTCTGAAGACTACTTTATTCTGAATGCATTTTAAGGAACTTTGCCTAACTGTTAAACCGTAAGAGATGGACAAAAAACTTACAGCACAAAAAATGTAGAGTACCTTAAAATACACAATTTATGTTTTATGCATTTTTTTCGTGGAGTTGATCGTTTATTAGATATTCCTTGTTATTGGTCTCAGCTATGAAAAACATATTTTTCTCAAACAGGAATTTGTCAACTCCTGTCCATACAAACAAAGGAACTTCAGTCACATAGCAACCAGCTTTTGACTATCACTTTAACCTATGGTACTCCCTTATTTCGCTTCTACTTACAAGGAAGCAAGTAAGAAGACTTTCTGGTAATTTTATCGATTAGTATGAAGTAAATAGAAGCTTAAACTTTTTATCTGTCGGGTTTTATCATTTCATTATGAATACGAAGTATGACATTTTTATGATCAATTTCAGGCTGAGATGCAGTGTGATATAGCCGTCTGACACGTTTCTTTCTTTAATTGTTTAAAAACGTGTTATGCTAGCGGCAACTTATTACACCTAAATTGTAGAGGAATTTTAGGAGATTATTTACCTCTATAGCAAATGTTGAAAATGTCCTCCATCCTGCATAAGGCACAACTCAACACGTCGTACTGGCCACTCGTTGGAGGACTCTGTTGTCAATAGCTTTATGATGTTGTGCTTCAGATCGTCCAATGTCTGGGGATGTGTGCCGTAATCCCTGTCTTTTACGTAACCCCACAGAAAGAAGTCCGGCGATGTCAAATCCGGAGATCTCGGTGGCCACATGATCCTGGAAATTATCCGGTCGTCATTTGATGTATGGCATGTAGCGCCATCTTGCTGAAAATATTTTTGACTCAGCTCTACATCGTTCTGCATTTTCACATTGGCAAGAACAAAATGTCGAAACAGCTGCCAACAATGCATTTAGTAATAAAACATAAACATCTGCGCATCTAGTGACAAGGAATCGAAACTCCAGAACATTTGATGCTAAAATTGGGTTATTGAATGAATTTCCAATGGAATAATTAAAGAAAGAAATGTGTCAGTTCTGCATAAATAAGTCAGTATTTCTGGACCAGACAAACTTTTAAAAGGATGTGTTGTATATTTTTCAACTCGCCAGGGTACGTTTGTAATGTTAACGGGTCCAGAGCGGAAAGCAAGAACGCAGTTTTATATTCGTGTTAATTCAGGGCTCGCACACCAGGTAACATAATCTCGTCACCTACCGAATTTTGGGAAGCTAATTATAGCCCTTAATTTATCTAATCTGCTATGGCGTCGCTTGGCTTTAGTTAGTTAATTAATAAATGCGCTCATATCGGAGGGAGATACGCTTTTTCCTGATATTATACAAGCTAGCGTTACAAGGCATTGCTGATTAGTGACCGTGGCTTCAAAACCACGAGGTTGTTACGTAACCACGTCACAGCAACGGCGTAAAACCAATTTACCTGCCCACTTCCACTAAAATATAGGAGATATACCGGTCTTATTAAGTGCTTGCATTTACCTCAAACTATTCAATAAATAATCAATTTCAGAACTCGCTCATTACAAACCAAGAGACCTATCTTGAAAAATCTGATATGCTACATTCACACGACTTTCTCTACATCTTTGTAACAACTTTTCTTAAAAGCTTATTCTTCTATTTACTTCATCCTAATCGAGATGAACATTAGCAGAAATGCTATTATTACTTGCTTTGTTATGAAGTAGAAGGGAAATACCAGAAAAAACTAGGCTAAAGTGACAGTCAAATCTTTTAAAAGCTACTTCCTATGTGACCAAATTCGTTTCTTTACATGACAAAGAGTTGACAAATTCTAGTATGAAAAAGGTATGATTACTTTAAAGCTGACCAAATAACAAGAAATATTTCAAAAATGTTCAGCTCCACGAAAAAAAAATCTGATGTGTTCCATTCCCATGAGTTTCTCTACATCTCTGCAAAAAAAAAATGTATTAAAAAGCTTATGCTCCTATTTAATTCATGCTTATCGATAAAAAATTATCAGAAATAGTGTTACTTGTAAGTAGAAGCGAAATAAGGGAGTACCATAGGTTAAAGTGAAAGTCAAAAGCTGGTTGCTATGTGATTGAAATTCCTTTGTTTGTATGGACAGGAGTTGACAAATTCCTGTATGAGAAATATATATATTTTTAAAGCTGAAACCCATAACAAGAAATATATAAAAAACGATCAACTTCACGAAAAAAAAGTATATAACAAAAATTGTGTGTTTTATCCTGATCTATATTTCTTTGTGTGGTAAGTTTTTGTCCATCTCTTACGGTTTAGCAGTTATGCAAAAATCCGTAAAATTCATCCAGAATAAAGTAGTCTTCGGTGGCTATTACCAGATAATTCAAGATATACATTTTATTTGTCAGGAAAATATCTTAAATTTACTATATTTTAATCAAAATCGTTAGAGCCATTTTTAAGAAAATCAAAATCTTCGTAATTTTTTCCATGTAAAGTGTAGTTTGGGGCTGGGATATTTTTTTGAAAATCTTCGTGTCGCAGCCTTGGAAGACACCAAACTTAAATACCAACCGTTGGTTTTAAACGGTCTTTTAGTTTCGGAGCTATACTGCCCACAGAGAGACTGACAGACACACACGGACATTTTTCTAAAAATACTCTTTTTTAGATTCAGGGGTCTCAAAATATATATTTCCGGTGAAATCTCGGTATCGAATTTTTGGGTACAATACAATACCTTCTCTATACACTATGTACATAGTACGAATAGAGAAAGTAAAAAAAAAAAAAAAATAGATTTCATCATTTGATTGTTTTAATGAGGTCTGCATGTTTTTGTCTATCTCTTTCGGTTTACCAGTTGTGTATGTGTAGAAGTCATCCAGAGTGAAGAGGTCTTCACAGGCTATTCCTAGAAGATTCAAGATATGTATATTATTTGTCATGTAAATATCCTAAATGTAAGAGAATTTAATCAAAATCTTTAGAGCCATTTTGATAAAATCCAAATTTTCAAAAAATGTCCATTAAAGGGTAGTTGGGGCGGGGGATTTTTTAGAAAATCTTCGTATCGCATCCTTGGAAGATACTGAACTTAAATATCAAGTTAAGTATTTAGCGATCTTTTCGTTTTTGAGCTGAGCTGTCCACAGACTCACACGGACATTTTTCTAAAAAATTTGTGTTACATTCACCTGATTTTCTCTGCAACTTTATAAAAATTACTTTAACAAGTTTATTGTTCTATCTACTTCATGCTAATTGAGATAACATTAGCAAAAGGGAATGCACAAGGCTAAACCGACAGTCAAATGTTTTAAAATGTGGTTGCTATGCAATTGAAATCCATTTCTTTGCGAGGCCAGGATTTGACATGTTCCTGTATGAGATAAGTATAGGCATTTTAAATTGAAACCAATAACAAGGAATATCTCGGAAACGCCAAATCCACGAAAAAATGTATACGACATAAATTGTGTGTCTTAAGGAGGTCTTCATTTTGTGTAGTAAGTTCTTGTCTGTCTCTTACGGTTTACTAGTTATGCAAAATCGAGCAAAATTTATCCAGAATAAAGTGGTCTTCAAGGGTATTATCAGAAAATCATTTGCTATATAAATATTTTAATATATGATGTTTTAACCACAATGGTTTTGAGAAAATAACACATTTTCCCATGTAAAGGGTACTTAGGGTGGAGATTTTCCTCAAAATCTTCGTGTCTCATCCTTGGAAGATATTAAACTTAAATACCAAATTTGGTATTTTACCGACTAATCACCGACACACACGGAAATTTTTCTATAAATACTATTTTAATACAGAGGACCTCAAAACGTGTATTTTCGGTGAATTCTTGGTATCCAATTTTTGGATGGAATGCAATACATTCTCTACCTATGTACTGGCCAGAGGAAATAAAAAGGTTATGTGTTCCATTCAACTTCACTACCTATTCTGCAAACAATTTATTTTTACTTTCTCTACACACACCATGTACATAGTGTATATAGAAGGTATTGTATTACACCCAAAAATTCCATAGCGAGGTTTCACCGGAAATACATGTTTTGGGTCCCCCTGAATCCAAAAAAAGCATTTTAAAAAAAGGTCCGTGTGAGTGTGTCTGTCTGTGGACAGTACAGCCCAAAAACGAAAAGACCGTTAAATACCAAACTTGGTATTTACGTTTTTTATCTTTCAAGGATGCGACACGAAGAGTTTCAAGAAAATCGCCCCAACCCCAACTACCCTTTACATGGAACTTTTTTACAAAAATTTTGATTTTCTTAAAAATGGCTCCAATGATTTTGATTAAAATATCAAATATTAGAGATATTTACCTGACAAATAAAATGTTTATCTTGAATTTTCTGGGAATAGTTTCTGAAGACTACTTTATTCTGAATGAATTTTACGGAATTTTGCATAACTGCTAAACCGTAAGAGATGGACAAAAACTAAACACACAAAAAATGTAGAGCACATAAAAACACACAATTTATATCATGTATATTTTTTTCGTGGAGTTGATCGCATATTCCTTGTTTTTGGTTTCAGCTTTGAAAAAATTATACTTTTCTCATACAAATTCCTGTCCATAGAAATAAAGAGCTTCAGTCACATAGCAACCACCTTATGGTTATCAGTTTAGCCTATAATACTCCCTTCTACCTACAAGGAAGCAAGCTTTTTACAATAATTTGTTGCAGAGATATTGAGAAAGTCATGTGAATGGAACACATCAGATTTGTTAACCAGATGATGCTATCAGGATACAAATTACCTTACACCGGATTTTGTATCTATTTTATTTATATTTCAGAAGAAACTCTTATTATCGGTTTTTTCTAAGCAAAATGAAAACAGGGAATTCGCTAGCTAAAGCGACAGACAGATCTTTTAAACGCTGGTCCTTATATGAAAATTTAACTTCGGTTCGTTTTGCATAACCATCAGAGAAAGATGAAACCAAAGATGGCTTCCCGTTTCAGAAACGTTACGTAGTTTAAACTAGAAACTCATAAAAAGGAATATCTCGAAAACAGCAAACTCTACTACAACAACAACAACAACAACAAAATATGATGCGTTAAACTCACTTTCTCTAGTTACTCTACAAACAAACTTCTTACAAAACATAATTCTTCTTTCAATACCATGATAATCGATAAGCACAATTTTATTACTTAATTCCTTATAAGTAGAATGAAACTAAGGGAATGTACTAGGCTAAAGTGATAGTCAAATGTTTTATAAGCTGTCGTTATGCGATTGTCATTGCAAATCGCTTCTTTGCTTGGCCAGAGTAGAACAAAAGAAAAACGGACACTTTCTGTCTGTGAAAAGTACAGGTACTTCAAAATTGAAACTAATAACAAGGAATGCCTCAAAAACGGTTAGCTCCACGAAAATAAATGTACCTGACATAACTTATGTATTTTAAGAAGATCTACAATTTTTGTAAAGTAAGTCTTTGTCTATCTCTTACTAGTTATACAAAATTAAGCAAAATTCATCCAGAATAAAGAGGATCATCCCAGAAAATTCAAGATATACATTTTATTTGTGATACATATCGCTTTAATATGTGGCATTTTAATCAAAATCGTTAGAGACATTTTTAAGAAAAACAACATTTTCGAACAATTTTCCATGTAAAGAGTAGTTAGGGGAGGGGGAATTTTCTTGAAAATCTTCGTGTCGCATCCTTGGAAGATACCAAACTTAAATACTAAGCTTGGTATTTAACCGTCTTTTTGTTTTTGAGCTATGGTGTCCACACACACACACACACGCACACACACACACACACACACACACGGACCTGTTTCTGAAAATGCTTTTTTTCCAATTCAGCGGGTCCTGAAACATGTATTTCCGGTGAAATCTCGACATTGAATTTTTGGATGGATTACAATACTTCACTATCCGTAAGTACACTGTACATACGGGGCTAGAGAAAGTAAAAAAAGAATAACTACGACATGAATTGTGTGTTTTAACGAGATCTACAATTTTTTTAAGTAAGTTTTTGTCTATATGCAAAATTTGGGAAAATTGATCCATAATGATGTTTCTTCCAGAAAATTCAAGATAAACCTTTTGTTTCTGATGTAAATATACGTTATTTTGAGTCATTTTAGAGAAAACGTCATTTTCAAAAGCTTTCCATGTAAAGGGTAGTTTGAGGTGAGAGAATGTTTTGCTAAACTTAAGTACCAAGTTTGATATTTAACAGCCTTTTCGTAACTCTGTGCACAGCAAACAAAAAAAAATCTGATGTGTTCCATTCACATGACTTTCTCTACATCTCTGTAATAAATTACTGTTAAAAAGCTTATGCTTCTTTCTACTTACTTCCTGCTAATTGAAAAAAAAAAAAATTAACAGAAATAGTCTTATTACTTGCTTCCTTGTAAGTAGAAGCCAAATAAGGGAGCACCATAGGTTAAAGTGATAGTCAAAAGCTGGTTGCTATGTGACAGAAGTTCCTTTGTTTGTACGGAAAAGTTTTTCAAAGCTGAAACCAAATCAAGGAATATTTCAAAAGTGATCAACTGCTCGAAAAATATTTACATAGCATAAATTGTATATTTTATGGTGGTCTACACTTTTGTATGGTAAGTTTTTGTCCATCTATTATGGTTTAGCTGCTATGCAAAATTCAATAAAAATCATGCAGTATAAAGAGGCATTTAGAGGCTATTCTCAGAAAATTCAAAATATACATTTAATTCGCCAGGTAAACATATTTAATATACATTTTAATAAAAAATCGTTATAGCCATTTTTGAGAAAATCAAAATTCTCGAAAAAAGTTCCATGTAAAAGGAAGTTGGGGGTGCGGGGATTTTCTCAAGAATCTCCGTATCGCATCCTTGAAAGGTACCAGACTTAAATACCAAGTTTGGTATTTAAAGGTCTTTTCGTTCTTGAGCTATGCTGTCCACAGACACATGCACACACACGGATCCTTTTCAAAAAAAAAAAAAAAAAAAAAAAAAAAAAAAAAATCTGATGTGTTACACTCACATGAGTTTTTCTAGCTACTCTACAAACAAACTTCTTACAAAAGATAATTCTTCTTTCAAAACCTGCTAATCGAGATAAACATTAGTAGAATGTTTTACTTAGTTCCTTATAAGTAAAATGCAACTAAGGGAATGCACTAGGCTAAAATGATAGTCAACTGTTTTAAAAGGGGTCGTTATGCGATTGTCATTACAAATCGATTCTTTGCTTGGCCGGGAATAGAAGAAAAGAAAAACGGACACTTCCGTCTAGTTTCACATCTGAAACTAATAACTAGGAATATCTCGAAAACGGTAAGCTTCACGAAGAAAATATATATGCATTAACCTGTGTATTTGAGTAAGATCTACATTTTTTGTAGGGTAAGTTTTTGTCTATCTCTTACGCTTTACTAGTTATGCCAAATTAAGCAAAATTCATCGATAATAAACAGGTCTTTAGAAGCTATTCCCAGAAAATTCAAGATATACATGCTATTTATGATGGGCATAGTTTTAATATGTGGCATTTTAATCAAAATCGTTAGTCATTTTTAAGAAAAACAACATTTTCGAAAAATGTTCGATGTAATGCGTAGTTACGTGTGGGGAGACTTTCTCGAAAATCTTCGTGTCGCATCCTTGGGAGATATTAAACTTAGATGCAGGTTTGGTGCTTAACCGTCTTTTTGTTTTTGAGCTATGCTGTCCACAGACAGGTAATTTGTTCTCGATTAGAATGAAGTAAAAACAAATATAAGCTTCTCAACAATAATTTGTTGCAGAGATGTTGAGAAAGTCATGTGAATGGAACACATCACGACATCACGAAGATGCATTTTTGTTGTTGTCTGTACAAGACAGTTACTGTAATAGGTCTTTTACCAGAAGTCAGAAGTGTTAAAGTAGGACATTCTGTCAGTAGCCAACTTGCGGAGTGTGACCAAATAGACCATGAATCTGAGTTATAGAATGCCTCTATCGATCCATAACATGAAGTGAAAATTCAGTTTTATTTATGGGTGGTCCTTAATTGCTCTGCTTCTCGGTATAACATTCTATATTGGGCGTGAAAACCCGCTTAATTTTGCTCAGAGGCCTCTTTAATCAGGCTTGAGATTCTTTTATGTGCGGTAAATCTGCGACCATGTTAACTTCATATACCCGAAGTAGCGGGTTCAAATCCGGCGGAAGACGATGGATTTCTTCGGGCGTAAAAATTCTTAGCATGGCTTCCTAGTTTTCCTATTGGTACCTATGGTATTTTCGTTAAAATCGTCAAAAGCATTAAGAAAATTTAAAGTTTCAGAAAATCTACCATTTTGGGTTCGCGGCGAAAGAGCGTTGAGTAACTCGCATGTCTCGGGGATCTATTTGCAACATGTAATACACCACAGCATTGAGGGCAAACTATCTTAACGACTGAGTCAATATCAAAATGAAAAGACACAACACAAGTATTGCGGAATGACCTTTGCCCAGGCTAACATGTTCCTTCTTCAGCTCGGCTTCAATTTTTGTGATTGAGTACGCAGATAAACTCTGACTCAGATGCGTCGAATTGGAACATCCTGATCTAAAGGGTAGTTTGGGTGTGGAAATCTTCTGAGTCGTGTAGCAGTATCCTTGGAAGATACTCAATATAAAGACCAAGTTTGATATTTAAGCGACTTTATTTTCTACTTATGTAACATATACACACACATACACAAACAATAATGTTTACTTTCTCTACACGTACTGTGTATAGTGTATAGAGAAGGTATTGCATTCCACTCAAAAATTAGATACCAAGATTTCACCGGAACTACATGTTTTGGGTCCCCCTGAATACAAAAAAAAAAAACATTTTAACAAAAAGGTTCGTGTGTGTGTGTGTGTGTGTCTGTGGACAGCATACCTCAAAAACGAAAAGACCGTTGAATACCAAACTTGGTATTTAAGTTTACTTTCTTCCAAGGATGCGACACAAAGATTTTCAAGAAAATCCCCCCACCCCCAACTACCCTTTACATGGAACTTTTTTCCATAATTTTGATTTACTCAAAAATGGCTCTAACGATTTTCATTAAAATATCGTATATTAAAGATATTTACCTAACAAATGAAATATATATTTTGAATTTTCTGGGAATAACCTCTGAAGACTGCTTTATTCTGGATGAATTTTACGAATTTTTGCATAACCGTGAGAGATGAACAAAAACCTACCACACAAAAAAGGTAGCACATTAAAACACACAATTTATGTTATATACTTTTTTCGTGGAGTTGATCGTTTTTGAGATATTCATTGTTTTTTGTTTCAGCTATGAAAAACTTATACTTTTCTCATACAGGAATTTGTCAACTGCTGTCCATACAAAGAAAGTTCAGTCACATAGCAACCAGCTTTTGACTGTCACTTTAACCTATGGTACTCCCTTATTTCACTTCTGCTTACAAGAAAGCAAGTAATAAGACTATTTCTGCTAAGTTTTTCTCGATTAGCATGAAGTAAATAGAAACATAAGGTTTTCAACAATAATTTGTTGCAGAGATGTAGGGAAAGTCATGTGAACGGAACACATCAGATTTTTTTTTCCTTCTTTCTTTACTTTTTTTAAAGCACTCACAAAATCACAAATTCTAGTGAAATCTCTGCATCGAATTTTGGAACGAATGCAATACTTAATGTAAGAACGTAGAGAAAATAAGAAAGAATAAAGACAGGGAGAAAAAATGACTGCAATAGGCGAAGTATAAGTTTTTTAATCATCAAACGTGAATACACTAGTTCACAGAACGTATGATGCCTTTGGGAATCGGCGCAGGGGTTTTAAAAGAAAAACAAAGAGCCAGAATTAAAAGCAACGATGGCAAAAATGTTCACTTACCAGTTAATGTTCATTTCCCTTTGAAGCGAAATTCAATACAAGAAATGCGGGCTGCATTTTTCATAACGGGGTCTGTAAGTCAATAATTTTAATTTTCTCAAAACTGGCTCAAACGATGTTTATTAAAAGACCGTATATTAAAGATATTTTTACGACAAATAATATTTCTAATTTCCTGGGAATAGCCTCTGAAGCTCTTTCATTCTGAACGAATTTTGCACAACTGGTAAACCCTAGAGATAGACAAAAGTTTACCACACAAAAAATGTAGTTATTTTCGTTAAAACACACAATTTAGGTCACATTAATGTTTGTTGTAGAGTAAAGCGTATCTGAGATACTCCATATTATTCGTTTCAATTAACAAATATGCTTTTCTCAGAGAGAAAATTTTCCTTGTTACTTTTGTTTTACTCTTGGTCCGGCAAATAGGCGAATGCCAATAAAAATCGCATGACGACAGCTTATAAAACTTTTCACTAGCGCTTTGGCACAACTACTTGCTACTTATAACTTAGTAATAAGAATGTTTTGTTACCGCTTATCTCGATTAGCATGGTCAGAAAGAAGAATACCTAATCTTTTGTAAGAATGTAGAATAGGTAGAGAAAATGATGTGAGTGTAACATAGATTTTTACTTTCTCTTTTAACTACTGAGGTTCTCAGCGTCCCATTCTAATTCACGCTGTGAAAGACCGCTTAATTTTGCTCAGAGGTCTTCCTATGAGGATTGAGGTTCTTTTAGATGCCGTAAATCTACTACACGGGACCAACGGCTTTACTTCCCTTCCGAAGGGAGCCATGCTAAGGATTTTTACACGAACAAATCCATCGTCTTCCGCCGGGTTTGAACCCGCGACCTCGGGTATATGAAGTTAGCATGGTAACCATTACTTTCTCTAGCACGTATGTACAATTTACATGGTAGATAGAGAAGATATTGTAATCCACCCAAAACCCGATGTAAAGATTTCACCAGAAATATGCGCCCTGAGTCCCAAAAAAACAGTTTTAGAAAAAGTTCCCTGTGAGTGTGTATATGTCTGTGGATAGCATAGCTAAAAAATCTGCTGTGTTCCATTCACATGACTTTCTCTACATCTCTGTAACAAATTATTGTTAAAAAGCTTATTCTTCTATTTACTGCATCCTAATCGAGAAAACATTAGTAGAAATAGTCTTATTTCTTGCTTCCTTGTAAGTAGAAGCGAAATAAGGGAGTAGCATAGGTTAAAGTGAAGTCAAAAACTGGTTGCTATGTGACTGAAGTTCCTTTGTTTGTATGGACACGAGTTGACAAATTCCTGTATGAGAACAGTATAAGTTATTTTAAAGCTGAAAGTAAAAACAAGGAATATCTCAAAAACGATCAACTCCACGAAAAAATTTATACAACATAGATTGTGTGTATTAACGTTCTTTACATTTTTTGTGTGGTAAGTTTTTGTCCATCTCTTACAGTTTAGCAGTTATGCAAAAATTCGTAAAATTCATCCAGAATAAAATAGTCTTCAGAGGCTATTCCCAGAAAATTCAAGATATACAGTTTATTTATCAGGTAAATATGTTTAATATACGAAATTTTAATCAAAATCGTAAAGAGCTATTTTTTGAGAAAACCAAATTTTTTATAAAAGTTCCATGTAACGGGTAGTTTGAGGTGGGGGGATTTTCTTGAAAATCTTCGTGTGTCATTCCTGCAAGATACTGAACTTAAATACCAAGTTTTGTATTTTAAACACTTTTCGTTTTTTAGTTATTGTGTTCTCAGACACACAGACACACTGACCTTTTCCTGAAAATGCTTTTTTTTTAATACAGGAGACCCAAAAACATATATTTTGTTGAAATCTCGGTATCTTATTTTTTGGTGAAGTCAATACATTCTCTATACACCAGGTACATTGTACATATAGAGAAAGTAAAAAGAAAAGTACTATTAAAAACCAAACTTGACAAATAAGTTGATGGTCTTCCAAGGATGCGACACGAATATCTTCAAGAAATATCCTCCAACCCACAAACTACTCTTTACATGGAAAACTTTCTGAAAATTTTGCTTTTCACAAAAATGACTAAGGATTTTTACTTTCTCTATACATACTATGTACATAGTGTATAGAGAAGGTATTGCACTCCACCCAAAAATTCGATACCGAGATTTCACCGGAAATATATATTTAGGGCACCCTGTATCCCAAAAAAAAAGCCTTTTCAGAAAAAGGTCGGTGTGTGTGTTTGTGTATGTACGTGTGTCAGCGTGTCCGTATGTCTGTAAATACGAAAAATCAAAAAGGAAAAGTCAGTAAAATACCAAACTTGGTATTTAAGTTTAATATCTTCCAGGAATGCGACACAAAGATTTTGAGAAAAATCCCCCCACCCCAAAACACCATTTACATGGACATTTTTTCGAAAATTTTGACTTTCTCAAAAATGGCTCTAACGATTTTGATTAAAATATCGTATATTAAAGATACTTACTTGACAGATAAAATGTATATCTCCAATTTTCTTGAAACAGCTTCTGAAGCTTACTTTATTCTGGACGAAATTTGCAGAATTTTGTATAACTGCTAAACCGTAAGAGATGCACAAAAACTTACCATACATAAAATATAGAGTACGCTGAAACACACAATTTACGTCATATTCATTTTTTTCGTGAACGTGATCGTTTTTGAGATATTCCTTGTTTTTGGTTTCAGCTTTGAAAAACATTTTTCTCATACAGGAATTCGTCAACTGCTGTCCATACAAACAAAGGAACTTCAGTCACATAGCAACCAGCTTTTGACTGTCACTTTAACCTATGGTACTCCCTTATTTCGCTTCTGCTTACAAGGAAGCAAGTAATAAGAATATTTCTGCTAATTTTTCTCGATTAAAATGAAGTAAATAGAACAACAATTTGTTACAGAGATGTAGAGAAAATCATGTGAATGGAACACATCAGATTTTAATAAAATACCGTATATTAAAGATGTTCACATTACAAATAAAAAGTATATTTTGTTTTTTCTGGGTATAGTCCCTAAAGATCTCTTTATTCTGGTTGAGTTTTGCACAATTTTACATAACGGTTAAACCGTAAGAGATACGCGGAAGATTACTACGCAGAAAAGTAGTTCGTTAAAACATAACTTTTGTCATTGACGTTTTTCTTGTAGAGTTTATCATTTTCGAGATATTCATTATCATTGGTTTCAATTTTAAAATTAATTAACGTTTCCCAAATGGGAACATGCTAGGAGTACTGAACCTTAATTGTTTCACATAGCGACAAGCTTTCAAAAGATTTGAGTATCAATTTAGTCTAATGCATTCACTTATTTTCGTTCTACTGGTCGCCTTTCGTGGTGTAATGCTAATTTCATATAACCAAGGTTGTGTGTTCAAAACCTGCGGAAGACGATAGAATTTTTCGGGCCTAAAAATTCCTTAGCATGGTTTTCTTCGGAAGGAAAGTAAAGCCCTTTGTTCCGTGTGTAGATTTATGGCACGTAAAAGAAATTCAAGCTTGATAAAAGAGGCTTCTGAGCAAAACTAAGGGACGCTGAGAACCATAGCAGTTAAAGAGTGTCCATAAATACAACTCAATTTCCATTTTCCCTTCTAGTTATAAGGAAGAAAGTAAAAACAGGAATTCTGATAGCGAGTCTCTAGATCAGTGTGACGTAGATAAAACGATCTTCTGCAAGAAAATGTGTTTGTAGAATAGCTAGAGAAAGTTAATGTAAATGAAACATCAGATTTTTATTGTTGGAGTCACAAAACCTGTATTTCCATTCAAATATCAGTAACAAATTATTGTTAATAAGCTTATTCTTCTATGTATTTAAAACTAAAACATTGGCAGAAACATTTTATTATTTAGTTCCATATAAGTAGAAGTGAAATAAGGGAATACACTAGGCTAAACCGGCAGTCAAATGTTTTAGAATGTGGTTGCTATGGGACTGAAATCCATTTCTTTGCGTGGCCAGGCGTTGACAAGTTCCCATGTGAGAAAAGTAACTTTTTTAAAACTGAAAACAATAACAAGGAATATCTCGAAAACGACCAACTCCACGAATAAATTGTGCGTTTTATTGTGATCTACATTTTCTGCAGAGTAAGTTTTTGTCTATCTCTTACGGTTTACCAGTTATGCAAAATTCAATAAAAAATGGATCAGAAGAGATCAGGCTATTCACAAAAAGATTCATAGTATACATTTTATTTGCCATGTAAATATCTTAAATATGAGACATTTTAAACAAAATCTTACGACCTATTTTTGAGAAAATCTAAATTTTGAAATGTTTTGCCATGTAAAGGGTAGTTGATTTGGGAATATTTTCTTGAAAACTTTCGTGTCGCATCCTTGGAAGATACCAAACTTAAATACTAAGTTGGTATTTAACGGAATTTTCGTTTTTGAGCTTTGCTGCCCACAGACACACACACACAGACATCGCACACACACGGATCTTTTTCTAAAAAGATGACCCTAAACATGTATTTTTGGTGAAAAAAATTTTTGGGTGCAATACAATACCTTCTCTATACACTAAGTACATAATGCGTGTAGGGAAAGTAAAAATAATTTTCTGTAAAAAAAAATTGTTTGTGGAACAGCAAGAGAAAGTTATCTGAATGAAACACATCAGCATTTTATTCATGGAGTCATAAAACCTGCATTTCCACTGAAATCACAGTATCGAATTTTCGGTTCGAATTCAATACCTACTATAAATACGTAGAGAAAATAATAAAGAAAAATCTGATGTGTTCCATTCACACGACTTTCTCTACATCTCTGCCACAAATTTTTGTTCATGCTAATCGAGAAAACTTACCAGAAATAGTCTTATTACTTGCTTCCTTGTAAGTAGAAACGAAATAAGGGAGTAACTCCATGGCACGACAGCTCACGGGGAACCTTGGCCTACCGCCCGGCCGCTGCGTCCCCCATCTCGGTCCACTACAGACGTCATGGATGGGGTGCAATATTGTAGGGTGAGACGTGGTCAGCACCTCGAGTCCCCCCGGCCGGTTAATGCGGTCCTCATGACCTGGAGCCGCTACTTCTCCATCAAGTAGTTCCTCAATTGGCCCCCCAGGGACCTTACGAGGCTGAGTGCACCCCGGGCCAGGTCTCCCAGCGGGGGAAAAATCCCCACGCCGGTACTGGGGATCGAACCCAGGTCTCCCGCTTGGTAAGCAGCAACGCTACCACCACACTAAGGAGACGACCGAAATAAGGGAGAACCATAAGTTAAAGTGATAGTCAAAAGCTGGTTGCTATGTGACTGAAGTTCCTTTGTTTCTATGGACAGGAGTTGACAAATTTTTGTATGAGAAAAGTATAAGTTTTTTAAAGCTGAATCCAAAAAGAAGAAAGATCTCAAAAACGACCAATTCCACGAAAAAAAATGTGTATAACATAAATTGTGTGTTTTAACGTGCTCTACATTTTTTTGTGTGGTAAGTTTTTGCCCATCTCTTACGGTTTAGCAGTTATGCAAAATGCCGTAAAATTTATCCAGAATAAAGTAGTCTTCAGAGGCAATTCCCAGAAAATTCAAGATATACATTATATCAAGTAAATATCTTTAATATACGAGATTTTAATCAAAATCGTTAGAGCCATTTTTGAGAAAATCAAATATTCGAAAAATGTTCCATGTAAAGGGTAGTTGATAGTTGGGGGATTTTCTTGAAAATCTTCGTGTCGCATTCTTGTACGATACTAAACGTAAATACCAAGTTTGGTATTTTATCGACTTTTCGTGTTCACACAGACACACACAGACCTTTTTCTGAAAATGCTTTTTTTTGGGGGGGGGGTACAGGGGACCCTAAAATATATATTTCCGATGAAATATCGGTATCGAATTTTTGGGGCAGTGCAATACCTTCTCTATACACTATGTACATAATACGTGTAGGGACACTAATAAAAAATCTGATGTGTTACGCTCACATGACTTTCTCTAGCTGTTCTACAAACTTCTTACATAAAGTTCTGCACCTTGCTAATCGAGGTACTCATTAGCACAATGTTCTTATTACTTAGTTTCTTATAAGTAGGAATAAAATAAGGGAATACAGTAGGCTAAACCAATAGTCAAATGTTTTAAAATCAGTCGTTATGCGATTGTCATTACAAATCGCTTCTTCTCTTGGCCAGGAGTAGAACAAAAGAAAAACGGACACTCCCGTCTGAGAAAAGCGTAGGTACTTCACAACCAAAACTAATAACAAGGAATACCTGGAAAACGGCAAGCTCCACGAAAAAAAGTAACTGACATAACTTGTGTATTTTAACAAGACCTACATTGTTTGTACAGTAAGTTTTTGTCTATCTCTTAAGGTTTACTAGTTATGCCAAATTAAGCAAAATTCATCCAGAATAAACTGGTCTTTAGAAGCTATTCCCAGAAAATTCAAGATATACATTTTATTTTTCAGGTAAATATCTTTAATATACGATATTTTAATCAAAATCGTTAGAGCCATTTTTAAGAAAATCAAAATTTTCGAAAAAAGTTCCATGTAAAGGGTAGTTTGGATTGGGGGATTTTTCTCAACATCTTCGTGTCGCATCCCTGGAAGATACTAAACTTAAATACCAAGTTTGGTACTTTAGCTACTTTTCCTTTTTGAGTTATCGTGTTCACTGGCACACATGGACCTTTTTCTGAAAATGCTTTGTTTGGGTATAGGGGACCCTAAAGCATATATTTCAAGTGAAATCTCGGTATCGAATTTTTGAGGGGAGTGCAATACCTTCTCTATACACTATGTACATAATACGTGTAGAGACAGTAATAAAAGGGGGAGGAAAGCCAAAATGACCTTAATAGGAGAGGTATAAAGGTTCTTTAATCATCAAACATGAATACGCCAGTTCACAGAACGTATGATGCTTTTTGGGAGTCGGCGCAGAACAAAAGAACCAGAATTAAAAGCACCGATGGCAAAAATGTGCACTTACCAGTTAATTTTCATTTCCCTTTGAAGCGGAATTCAATACAACAAATGCGGGTTGCATTTTTCATAACGGGGTCTGTAAGTCAGTGCCATATGGATACTGCAACTGATTAATTCCGAACAGTGTGGGCCGTGGTTTCGAGGCCGTATTTCACCCACATATCAGCAAAGCCGATCTCCCATCCATTAGCACACATGCCAGCTTTAATATCACCAAAAGAAAGAAAGAAAAGAAAAAAAAAGAGGAGAGAGATTAATTAAAAACCAGTAACAGTCCATTCACTTGGCGATGCAACGATTGACATGCGTTTTAAGTTATTACAGGGTAATCCCTTCCGCAGCCAACGCTATTTTGTACTTGGTCGCTTTCCGCGAAAATTTATTGCCACTGGCCATCGATTAAATAATTATAATCTCTATGCATAAAATAAAATGGCCGCACTCAACTTACTAATTTTGTTCCCTGTGATTATTATCTGCGGATTAGCGTTTATAAAAACTACACCACCTAGATTTCCAGCCCTCATAACAAAATTTACCTCCTGGCCAGTTAAACCTCTTTCATTTTCTCTACCACATAGATATTAGTTAGAGAAAGCATTGCATTCCACCCAAAAATTTGATACAGAGTTTTCAACGAAAATACTCTGCCTAGGATCCTCTGAATAAAAAGGCATGCTTAAAAAAATCTGACATGACTATCTCTGACAGCTCTACAAACAAATACTTATTTATGGCTCAAATGCCAAAAATGGTGTTTTATATTGTGAATAGGAATAATATAAAGCAATTTTAGCACGTGTGTTATACACTACTGTTAGACAGTTCTCAATAGTTATAGGTATATTATACGAATTATAAAGAAATTCAAGATAAACATTTTATTTGTCATGGAAATATATTAAATATAAGAGATTTCAATCAAAATCGTTAGAGCCATTTTTGAGAAAATCAAAATTTCCTAATTTTTTTTCCATTTAAAGCGTAGTTAAGGGTAGAAGGATCTTCTTGAAAATCTTCGCGTCGCATCAAGTTTGATATTTAACGGACCTTTCGTTTTTGAGCTATGCTGCTTCTCCCTCCTTCCCTGCCCCCACACACCGTAACGTTTTCTTAAAAATACCTTTCTGGATTCAGGGGGTCTGAAAACATATATTTCCGGTGAAATCTCGTAACAAGATTTTGGGTGGAATAAAATGGCTACTACATCTACGAGGGCCGTTTTTGTTTTCAACCTGCGATAGGATATAAATAAAAGACAAGTTCAAAGAAAACAATTATTTTATTACTAAAAGTTTTGTACACTTATGGTTACTTTTCAACATAATCACCGAAAAGCTTGAGACATTTATCGTACCTGTGTACAAGCTTTGCAATACCCGCTTGAAGAAATGTTGCCACCAATGATTTCAAATGAGCATTTACGTTGTTTTGAAAGTGCTGCCCTCCTAGCCTCGTCTTCAGTTCAGGGAAAAGGTGAAAGTCGCTGGGTGCCAGGTCAGGACTGTACGGCGGATGATCGAAAATGTCCCATTGAAATTGTTGAAGGAGCCGATGGGTTGTGCCAGCAGTGTGTGGACGAGCGATGTCATGGATCAACACAATTCCTGAAGTCAGCATTCCCCTTCGTTTGTTTTGAATAGCTGTCCGCAAACGTCGTAAAGTACAAAGAACTTCAAAACGACGTCAATACTCATTTGAAATCATTGGCAGCAACATTTTTTGAAGCGGGTATTGCAAAGCTTGTGTACAGGTACGATAAATGTTTCAAGCTTTTCGGTGATTATGTTGAAAAGTAACCATAAGTGTACAAAACTTTTAGTAATAAAATAATTGTTTTGTATGAACTTTTCTTTTATTTATATCCTATCGGAGGTTGAAAACAAAAACGGCCCTCGTATTGGAACAGGTAGAGAAAGTTATGTGAATAGAACTCATTAGATTTTTTACTTTCTCTATACGCACTATGTACATAGTGTATAGAGAAGGTATTGCACTCCACTCAAAAATTCGATACCGAGATTTGACCGGAAATATATATATTTTAGGGTCCCCTTTATCTAAAAAAAGCATTTTCACAAAATGGTCCGTGTGTGTCTGTGTGTCCGTGTGTCTGTGAACACGATAACTCAAAAACGAAAAGTCCGTAAAATATCAAACTTGGTATTTAAGTTTAGTATCTTCCAGGGATGCGACACGAAGATTTTGAGAAAAATCCCCCCACTCCAAACTACCCTTTACATGGAACTTTGATCGAAAATTTTGAATTTCTAAAAAATAGCTGAAACGACTTTTATTGAAATTTCGTATATTAAAGATATTTAACTGACAAATAAAATGTATATCTCGAATTTTCTGGGAATATCCTCTGAAGAGTAGTTTATTCTGGATGAATTTTACTGAATTTTGAATAACTGCTAAACCGTAAGAGATGGATAAAAACTTACTACACAAAAAAGTAGAACACGTTAAAACACACAATTTATGTTATGTACATTTTTTTCGTAGAGTTCGTCGTTTTTGAGACATTCTTTATTTTTGGTTTCTGCTATGAAAAACTTATACTTTTCTCACACAGGAATTTGTCAACTGCGGTCCATACAAACAAAGGAACTTCAGTGACATAGCAACCAGCTTTTGATTATCACTTTAACGTATGGTACTTCTTTATTTCGCTTCGACCTACTAGGAAGCAAGTAATATGACTATTTCTGCTATTTTTTTACTGATTAGCATGAAGTAAACAGAAGTATAAACTTTTAAGAATAATTTGTTGCTGAGATGTAGAGAAAGTCATGTGAATGGTACACATCAGATTTTTTATTAAAGTATTACATTTTAATTTTTGCTGCAATTTATTGAACTCTCTCATTTTGTACGCACTCTTCTTTAAAGTAGACAATTTCATATCCTGTGAAATCTCGACGTCTAATTTTTGGATGCAGTAAAATGCTTCAACCTAATTTAATTACGCTATAGCCAATTAATGGAACGACAACCTTAAGATCTCCTTATAGGCGTCACTGGTTCGACTTTAAAAGTGCCATTTGGAAACTACAGCCGATTTCGTTGCTCTGGTGTTCCATTTAAGAAAATAAAGTTTTAAATTGAGACGGAGCCTGTAAGAATCGTCGTAACCTCTTGCGTCTCCACCAAATTTAATTTCTTTTTCTCCCCCTCTCCCTCGTTCTCAAGTTCTTTCAATATTGTATAGACACCAGAGCGGAACAAAAGCATAAATGTATAAAAGAAACTTTTTGTAAACTGTTTCTTAGAGAATATTGAAGGGTCATTGTTTAGGAAATTGCGTCGTTATTTTCCGCCGGAGGTAAAAGAGAAGACAAAAGATAACAGTTTCCTTGTTTCAGCCCATCTTCAAATCATGCAGATGGCAGCATCAGAAAGGACCAAGTCTCTATCAGTATTTTCAATTACTGCTGTTTTTGGAGTTTGTGCTGAATCAGCAAATTATTTCCGACCTAGTTACTATGGGAATATTACTCTCTGGCTGTCGTATTCGGCATTGTAAGGACGTTTCCTCTAAAGGGTTGAAAATAAAACATGAGGCGGACCCTGAAGGTTGTAAACAACCTACTGCTTCAACTCTTACAGAGTTTTGTCTCTGGACAGGTGCAAAATTATACAAAAGAGGTTCAAATTTTATATACGAGGTACGTCTAGAAAGTAAGTTCCGTTTGGTAATAAAATTAAATTGTGTACAGATACAGAATAATTATTTATTCCACAAAATTCTAAAACTCTTAAACTACTTTTCCACATAACTGGCGAAATGTTGCAGGCATTTATCATAGCGTGGCACAAGTTTTTGTATGCCTTCTTCATAGAAGTTTGCCGCCTGTGTCTTCAAAAAGTTGGAAACATTTTCTTTCAGCTCTTCGTTATTGTTGAAGTGTTGACCGCCAAGGAAAGACTTGAGATGTAAGAACAGATGAAAGTCGCTAGGAGCGAGGTCAGGGCTGTACGGAGGATGGTCAAACACGTCCCAGCCAAATCCCTGTAGGAGGTTTTTCGTCACAGTTGCAGTGTGTGGTCGTGCGTTGTCGTGCACTTCACTACGTCCTTCATTGAACTGTCGGACCCATCTTCTCATCATTGAATCACTCATCGCATTTTGTCCGTAAACTTCGCAAATTTGCTAATAAATTTCAATTGGTTTCACTTTCCTAGCATTCAGAAAACGAATCACAGATCTGATTTCACAAGCGGCGGGATTTTCAATCAACTCCGACAACAAAACGTATGTGGCTGACAGCGATCTCAGAATGGCGCACGTTTCTTCTCCTTGATACAGAGCGTCTACCGCGTATGTGCGGAACTGCGATCGCAGCACTGCAGCGGAGATAAATTGAAACGGTACTTACTTTCTGGACGTACCTCGTACATACTAGCTGCCCGCCCGACTTTGCACGGGTGGTGTACATAATGAGTACGACCATGCAATGATATAACATTATAATGAACTAATTTGACTGCACTTTATTGTAATGCCTTGTAATGTACAATTTTCCTTCTGGAGAGAAAAAAATAGCGCCGATAGTTTGCCGACTCTCGAGCACGCAACGTAAAACATGCGAAAACACAATTCAAGGTATATTACACACACTTCTAACGATTGATCTTGACATTTACTATCGTTGCGAATGCAAGGCGCGCTTAAATTAAAAAGGAAAGTCGGTGGACATTAGTGGTATTCTTGCCTTTAAGCTTTCCTATGTTATAGTTACTTAAATAAAATTTTTCATATTTTTTGTAACAGTGAGTTTTGTTCCGCTGCATTATTTCGACTTACTGATATTGCGTAGCATAATTATCACCGAGTCAACCTTAAGCTGCAAATTGTGTGGCGGGAATCCTGGCAAATTCAATGAATGCATTTATCCATCAATTTTAACTTGAATTTTATATTCAAATCATCTACATGTGCAAGTTGCTGCTAAAATGGCTCGTTCGCTCAACCAAGCAGAGTTTTTGTAATTTGCACAAATATTTAGAAACACTTTCGATACTAATTCTTCCTTTGACGTTGTAAAGTGACAAAAATGTTATAAAAACGAAATGAGACCAGTAGAAGTGTCAACAGGAATTTTCCCATTGCCAATGTCTAATAATGCGCTTGCATGTGAAAAGCTCAATGATCTGCGCATATATAGTTGGTATTGCGAAAAGGAGGATGTCTGGTCAGTAGATGGAGTAAGTAACCTACAGACAGGGGGTGCTTAGATAAGCAGTACTCATTTAATTTGTCTATAATTTAGACTACAGTAAAAAAACAAAACAAAAAACAAAACAAAAAAAAAACAAAAAACAAAACAAAAAAAAAAAACAAAAAACGCCATTGTATTTTTACTTTCTGTACCTAGTACACAGAGAATGTATTGCATTTCGCCTAAAAATTATCTGAAAATACACGTTTTAGGGGCACCTGTACCCAATAAAAAGCATTTTCAGAAAAAGGTTCGTGTGGGTGTGTGTATCTAAACTCGATAGCTCAAAAACAAAAAGTAAAATACCAAACTTGTTATTTAAGGTTAGTATCTTCCAAGGATGCAACACGAAGATTTTGAGCAAAATCCGAAACTTCCTTTTACATGGAAAAAACTTCGAAAAGTTTGATTTTCTCAAAAATTGATTAAAATACCTATATTAAAAATATTTACAAGAAATTAAATGAACCTATTGAATTTTCTGGGAATAGCATCTGAAGACCTCTATTATGCATTACTTTATTATTATTATTATTATTACTATTATTATATTATTATTCCCCTTTAACATCTAAGGTCATATCGGGGGCTTTGCACCTGAAGCAACTCTTGTCTGTAGGTTCTTTACCGTTTTTTTAAATCATTTTATTTTCCTCACACACACACACATTCACTCTCACATACATACTTCCAGGCTCTGTGGGGGATAGGGAGTAAATCTGGCTAAAGAAATCTTCCTGTCCCATCCGGGAATCGAACCCGAGAACCCGGAGTTAGTAGTCAGTTCGCTGACCACTCCACCACGGAGGCAGTCTATGGATGACTTTAGGAAAACTGTAAGAAATAGACAAAAACTGTACAGTTTTTCGTGGAGTTGACCATTTCCGAGATACTCAGTACACCGAACTTGCGCAATAACATCGTCTGCCGTTGCGGAAAGGTCCAGAACCATTTACAGTTGGTGATCCATTAAACTGCCATGCCTTTTCTATGCTTAGTTACACAAATATATTTAGTGTTTGAACAGTAGTGTCCAAACTGAAAATAAATACTGCAGGTGGTTACCACAATTTTCTTTATGAATTATTTCTAATCAGGACTGCTCCTATTATTACTTTCTCTACACGTACTATTTACATAGTGTATAGAGAGGGTGTTGCAATGCACTCTAAAATTCGATACCGAGATTTTCACGGGAAATACATGTTTTGGGTACCCCTGAATCCAAAAAACAAAACATTTCTGGAAAAAGTTCCGTGCGTGTGTGTGGGTGTGTGTGTGTGTGTGTGTGTGTGTCTGTGGACAGCATAGCTCAAAAACGAAAAGACCGTTAATACCAACCTTGGTATTTAAGTTTGGTATCTTCCAAGGATGCGACACGAAGATTTTCAAGAACTACCCATTACCAGGAACTTTTTTCGAAAATTTTGATTTTGTCAAAAATGGCTCTAACAATTTTGATTAAACTATCATTTATTAAAGATACATTTACCTGAGAAATAATATGTATATCCTGAAATTTCTGGGAGTAGCCTCTGAAGACTACTTTATTCTGGATCAATTTCACAAAATTTTGCTAAACATAAGAGAAAAATTAGCAGAAATAGTCTTATTACCTCCTTCCTTGTAAGTAGAAGCGAAATAAGGGATAATCATAGATTAAAGCGAACTCAAAAGCTGGTTGCTATGTGACTAAATTCCCTTTGTTTGTATGGACACAAGTTGACAAATTCCTGTATGAGAAAGGTATAAGTTTTTCAAAGCTGAAACCAAAAACAAGGAATATCTCATAGCTCAAAAACGAAAAGACCGTTAAACACGAAACTTGGTATTTAAGTTTGGTATCTTTCAAGGATGCGACACGAAGATTTTCAAGAAAATCCCCCCACCCCCAACTACCCTTTATATGGAACTTTTTTTCGAAAATTGTGATTTTATTAAAAATGCCTCTAACGATTTTGTGTAAATATCGTATATTAAATATATTTACCTGAAAAATAATATGTACAGCTTGAATTTTCTGGGAATAGCCTCTGAAGACTACTTTATTCTAGATGAATTTTACGAATATTTGCATAACTGCTAAACCGTAAGAGATGGGCAAAAACGTAAGATACAAAAAATGTAGACCACATTAGAACACACAATTTATGTTATATAGTTTTTTTTTCGTGGAGTTGATCGTTTTTGCCATATTCCTTGTTTTTAGTTTCAGCTATGAAAAACATACCTTTCTCATACAGGAATTTGTCAACTCCTGTCCATACAAACAAAGGAGCTTCAGTCACACAGCAACCAGCTTTTGAATATTAGTTTAGCCTATAGTACTCCCTTATTTCCCTTCTGCTTACAAGAAAGCAAGTAATAAGACTATTTGTGCTAATTTTTTTCTCGATTAACAATAATTTGTTGCAGAGATGTAGAGAAAGTCATGTGAATGGAACACATCAGATTTTTAATGCTGTTTTCATTGAGAAACCCGGGACTTATGAGCCGACCCTGGTACATGAATTCAACACATCACACATTCTATTATCGTGGGTGTTCTAAAACAGGTGTGAATTATCGAGGAGCGTTGCTAACCATTCAACCTGTTGTGTTCGAAGCGACCAATAAATCCCACGTCATAAACGGATTTTGCAGCGCCGGAATAAAGCAGTAATTAATGAGGATGATATTTTCTGCTCTTCCGGCTATTAAAACCACCATTGTAATAAACGAAGTTCAACTTTTAAAAGTTGTGCGGGAACAGCCCGGCGCCAAATTGCTCACGAAAACATTACCGTCACAAAACTTTTTCTCGTTATGTCCATTGTGTGGCGTTCCCACTGCTACGTCATCATTTTAATTTCCGTCTGTAGATTGTTATCTAAACCAACAAGCGTGGGACCCAATATCCCTTACCCTAGGGGAAATTTAATACCAGCTTCATCACATCTATATATTTACTAACACATTTAATTACTTCGTAAACAAATATTACTATTAACAAATACTTTACACTTTCTGCTCACATTATACATAGTATGTAAAGAATTACTCTGCTCAAAAATTCTATATCAATATTTCATCTCAATACATGTTTAGAAATCCCCTGATTCCAAAAATGTAATTTTTGGTTTTCTATACTTGTACTATATACATAGTGTACAGAGTAGTCTTGCATTCCACCCCAAAAATACGATACCAAGATTTCAATGTTAATAAAGATTTTAAGGATCATAAAAAACATTTTTAGAAAAAGATCTGGTTATGCATATCCCTGTGATCCTGAACACGATAACTCAATAACGAAAACTGGATAAAATACCAAACTTGGTGTATAATTTGGTATCTTCCAAGGATGGGACACACAGATTTTTAAAAAATCCTCCAACCCCAAACCACCTTTTACATGAAAATGTTTTCGAAAATTTTTATTTTCTCAAAAATGGCTCTAATGATTTAGATTAAAATATCACATATTAAAGATATTTACGTAACACACAAAATGTATATTTTGCATTTTCTGGGAATAACCTTTGAAGACCTCTTCCCTCTAGGTGAATTTTTTTTGGATTTTGCCTAACTAGTAAAACATAAGAGATAGAAAAAAACTTATTACACAAAAAATGTATATGTGTTTGAAACACACAATTTGTGACATGTTCGTTTCTTTTCCTAACGAGGGCTAGTCTTTTTTTTAGTTTAACGTCCTTTAACCTGGTTTGGTCATATCGGACGATGAATGCAATTGATGATATGATGCTCAAATGATCTCGGGGTCCATGGAGCTTAAAGTTACTCGACATTCGTCTTCTCAGGATAAGGGAAAACCCGAAAAAAACCTTATCCGGGTAACTCACCCTAAGCGAGATTCGAACTCACGACCTTTTGAATGTGAGGCAGACACGCTACCACCACGCTACCCAGGCGGGCTATGGGCTAGTCTTGAGATACACCTTGTTATAGGTTTCGGTTTTCAAATACTTCAAACTTTTCACAAAGGGAACTTATTAATTCCTGGCAATGCAAACAAATGAATTTTAACCACATGGCAACCAGTTTTTAAAAAAATTGACTATCGCTTTATTCTAGTATATTCCATGATTTCCTTTCTACTTACAGGAAATCATTTCTGCTAATGTTTATCTCGATTAGCATGAAGTAGACAGAAACCATAATATTTTTAACAATAATTTGTTAGAGAGACGTAGAAAAACTCTTGTGAATGGAACACTAAGATTTTTAGAAATAGGTGTGAAAGTCTATGGACAGCATAATTCAAAATAGAAACGCCGGTACTAAAGTTCAGTATTTCACAAGAATGCGATACAAAAAATTTCAGGGGAAAAAATCTGATGTGTTTCATTCACATGACTTTCTCTACTTCTCTGCAACAAATTATTGTTAAAAACCTTATGTTTCTATTTACTTCATGCTAATCGAGAAAAAAATTAGCACAAATAGTCTTGTTACTTGCTTCCTTGTAAACAGAACGGAAATAAGGGAGTACTATAGGCTAAACTAATAATCAAAAGCTGGTTGCTATGTGACTGAAGTTCCTTTGTTTGTATGGACAGGACAAATTTCTGTATGAGAAAAGTATAAGTTTTTCATAGCTGAAACCAAAAACAAGGAATATGTCAAAAACGATCAACTCCACGAAAAAAATGCATATAACATAAATTGTGTGTTTTAATGTGCTCTACATTTCTGTGTATTAAGTTTTTGCCCATCTCTTACGGTTTAGCAGTTATGTAAAATTCCCTGAAATTCATCCAGAATAAAGTGGCCTTCAAAGGCTATTCCCAAAAAATTCAAGATATACATTTTATTTGTTACGTAAATATCTTTAATATACGATATTTTAATCAAAATCCTTAGAGCCATTTTTAAGAAAATGTAAATTTTCAAAAAAAGTTCCATGTAAACGGTAGTTGGGGTGGGGGGATTTTTTTGAAAATCTTCGTGTCGCATCCTTGGAAGATGCCAAACTTAAATACCAAGTTTGGTATTCAACGGTCTTTTCGTTTTTGAGCTATGCTGTCCACAGACACACACACGGACCTTTTTCCAAAAATGCTTTTTTTTTTTGGATTCGGGGGACCCAAAACATGTATTTCCGGTGAAATCCCGGTATCGAATTTTTGGGTGCAATACAATATCTTCTCTATACACTATGCACATAGTACGTGTAGAGAAAGTAAAAAATTGCAGAAATAGTCTTATTACTTGGCCAGGAGTTGACAAAGTTTTTTAAAGCTGCAACCAAGAACAAGAAATATTTCAAAAACGATTAACTCCACGGAAAAAGTGTATATAACATAAATTGTGTGCTTTAATGTGCTTTACATTTTTGTCTATCTCTTATACGGTTTAGCTGTTATGCAAAATTCAACCAGAATAGTCTTCAGAGGCAATTCCCAGAAAGCATTTTATTTGTCATGCAAATATTTTAAATATATATTTTTATCAACATCCGTTGAGGAATTTTTGAGAAAAATAAAATGTTGGAAAATGTTTCCATGTTAAGGGTAATTGAAGGTGGGGGATTTTTTTTTTTTTTCCCCATCCTTGGAAGATACTGAACTTAAGTATCAAGTTCGGTATTTTCGTTTTTGAGCTATGCTGTTCACACACACACACATTCCTAAAAATGATTTTCCACTTTCTCTACACGTACTATTTACATAGTGTATAGAGAAAGTATTGTATTGCACCCAAAAATTCGTGACCGGGATTTCACACGAAATATATGTTTTGAGACCCCGTGAATCCAAAAAACGGTAAGCACCACACCAGGGAGGGCGACATATAAATATTTCTAATCCTCTAATTTCGAGCATGTTCATTCCTTGTCAATCAAGTACCTTTTGCAACAAGATATGGGAGTGGAGTGTTCTAATAACGTGAGAACATTGATTGGATGGAACCGCGGGACCTTGAAACAGGCGACAAATGTTGTGTCAGCGTGAAGAAGCACATCTAAGCTTCCTGCCACATGTTACCTAGGAGATGCTTTCTCGAAACGTCTTTCACTCAACCGTCATAAACGTTCCTACTCAAGCACAGCAACTCCTCTCGTAAACGTTTAAAAAATCTGACATGACTTTCTCTATATCTATGCAACAAATTATTGTTAAAACATTATACATTTTTACTTCACACTAATCCAGAAAAAAAATAAATAGCAATATTACTTGCTTCCTTGTAAGTGGAAGTGAAATAAGGGAGTGCCATAAGTTAAAGTGATAGTCAAAAGCTGATTGCCATGTGACTGAACTTCCTTTGTTTGTATGGACAGGAGTTGACAAGTTTTTTAAAGCTTAAACCAGACACAAGGAATATCTAAAAAACGATCCCCTCCACGAAAACAATGTATATAATATAAACTGTATGCTTTTACGTGATCTACATTTAGTGCCCTCCGTGGAGTAATGGTTACCAAGGTCGCGGGTTCAAACCCGGCGGAGGACAATGGATTTTTTCGGGAGTAAAAATCCTTAGCATGGCCTCCTTCAGATGGGAAGCAAAGCCGTTGGTCCCGTGTCGTAGGTTTACGGCACGTAAAAGAACCTCAAGCCTGATAAAGAGGCCTCTGAGCAAAATTAAGCGGTTTTTCACGCCCAATTTAAAATGGGACGCTGAGAACCACAGCAGTTAAAGAGCGTCCATAAATAGCACGCCATTTCATTTGTGATCTACATATTCTTTTAAGCATGTTTTTGTCCATCTCTTATGTCAGTTATGCAAAATTCCGTAAAATTGATCCAGAATAAAGTAGTCTTCAGAGGCTATTCCCAGAAAATTATTTATTAAGTGAATATCTTTAATATACGATATTATAATCAAATTCGTTAGACATTTTTTTTTAGAAAATCAAAATTTTCGAAAATTGATCCAGGTAAAGCGTAGTTGAGAGTGGGGGATTTTCTTGAAAATCTTCGTGTCGCATTCTCAAAACATGTATTTTTGGTTAAATCTCGGTATCGAATTTTGGGTGCATTACAATACCTGCTCTGTACAATATGTACATGGTACGTGTAGAGAAAGTAAAAATCTCTTATGAGTTTCTGTAATCTCAGTAAGAAACCGTTTGTCTACCCACTCCATGCAAATGGAGATAAACTTGAGTAGAAATGTTCTTATTACTTGCTTCCTTGTAAGTAGAAGGGAAGTAAAACAACACACTAGGCTAAACCAACAGTCAAATGTTTTAAAATGTGGTTGCTGTATCTTTTGCTTGTGTGGCCAGGAGCTGACAATATCTCTGAAGCAATCTGCTCCACTAAAATAACCTATATTAACTAAATTAGGTTTCTACATTTTTTTGTACAAAGTTTTTGTCTATCTCTTACGGTTTACCACTTACGTAAAATTCATCCAGAATAAAGTGGTCTTCAGAGGCTATTCCCAGAAAATTCAAGATATACATTTTATTTGTGAGGTAAATATCTTTAATATACGATGTTTTAATCAAAATCGTTACAGCCATTTTTTAAAAAAATTAATTTTCAAAAAGGTTTTCATGTAAAGGTTATTTAGGGGTGGGGAATTTTTTTTAACAGCTTCGTTTTGCATTCTTAGAAGACGCTAAATTTAAATACCAACATTGGTATTTAACGGACTTTTCGCTTTTGAGCTTTGATATCCAAACACACACACATAACATAAACACATACTTTTTTACTTTCTCTTCACGAACTATGTACATTATATAAAAAGGGTATTGTATTCCACTCAAAAATTCAATACCGAGATTTCATCAGAAATACAAGTTTTGGATCCCCCTGAATAAAAAAAAAATTGGAAAAACGTCCGTGTGTGTGTCTGTGGACAGTAAATTTCTGCTAATTTTTCTCAACTAGCACGAAGAAAATACAAGCTTAAGCTTTTTAGCAATAATTTGTTGTAGAGATGTAGAGAAAGTCATGTGAATGGAACACATCAGATTTTTTCAGCATGATATATTCTTTCATTACGCAGTGTATAGAGATGGTTTTGTAATCTATCCAAAATGTCGATACGGAGTTTTCATCCGAAATACATGTTTTGAGATTCTTTGAATAACAAAAATATCATTTAAAAATGGTTTGTGTTCCATTAACATGACTTTATATCTCTACAGCAAATTATTGTTTAAAAGCTTATACGTCTTTTTACTTCACGCTAATCGAGAAAAATCGTGTTATTACTTGCTTCCTTGCAAGTAGAAGGGAAATAGGGAGTACAATAGGTTAAAGTTGGTTGCTATGTGACTAAAGTTCTTTTGTTTGTATTGACAGGTGTTGACAAATTCCTGTATGAGAAAGGTATAAGTGTTTTTAAAGCTGAAATCAAAAACAAGGAATATCTAAAAAACGATCAACTTCACAAAAAAAAAATGTATATAACAAATTCAGTATTTTAATCTGCTCTACATTTTTTGTGTGGTAACTTTTTGTCTATCTTTAACGGTTTAGCAGTTATGGGAAGTTCCGTAAAATTCATCCAGGCTATTCCCAGAAAATTCAAATTATACATTTTATCTGCCATGTAAAAATCTTAAACATAAGAGATTTTAATCAAAATCGTTAGTCATTTTTAACAAAATCAAGCTTTAAAAAAAATTGCATGTAAGGGGTAGTTGGGAGTGGAAGGATTTTCTTGAAAATCTTCGTGTGGCATCCTTGGAAGATACCAAACTTAAATACCACGTTTGGTTTTTAACGGTCTTTTCATTTTTGGGCTATGCTACCCACAGACACACACACACACGCACAGATAGACACACATGGACATTTTTCTAATTTTAAACATGTATTTCCGGTAAAATATCGGTATCGAATTTTGGGTGCAATATAATACCTTCTCTATACACTGTATATAGTACGTAAAGTGGATGAAATATATACTGCAACTTATTTGCGTTATATTACATACATCTGTGGTATGAATTTCAAACCTTCAGTCATACATGCCCTTATACCAAACGGAAAAAAACAATTGAAGATCGACTGGAATTTTAAAAGAATGACCTAGTATCGAAACATTAATAACGGACATAAGTCCTAAACGGCTTTTGCCACAAAAAAAAAAGTACTTCAAATACAAAATATGTTTTGTAGACTTCACTTTTTTTTGCAGTGATTTTGTCAATTTCCCAGATACATTATTGTCTACGAAAATGCACATACAAAACACTTTATTATCTGTGAGTAAAAATGTATAAAACATTAACAACGATTTTCACGGTGTTACGTCACTATTAAGTAAACCGAATCTCAAAGAAGTACAGAACTAGATTGCAAGTGGCCCTTTACCGCCAGTTTGCCTTAGTGCAGTCATCAAATCAAAGTCCCACCCCTGACACCAAAAGCTACTTGCTTCACCGACGGTTCAATTAAGGGAGGGACCTGTGTTTATCCTGGCGCGTGATTTGTTTGAGAGAGACAGGTTTACCTGGCATGACGTCATCCGGCAGGCTAATTAGAAGTCATCCTCTGCACTTACCTGCAACAAGGGAACACAAACTGAGTGCAAACAATTAAAACTTCCACAACTCCATCCTGCTGCTCATTGTTGGGGGGTAACATTTTACAACTGCTTTTTGCTTCTTGTTTTCTGAAGATTTTCTCAAGGGTCATAGGTATAGAAAACTCTTTAGAACACCCAGTCTACACTCTTTCTCCCACCCTCTCCCTCTCTCTCTCCCTCTCCCTCCCTCACACACAGACATTTACAAAAACTAACATTAAACTAACCAAATGTTGACATTAAGGGGTGATATCAATTACAATACAGTCTACAAAATTCACATGACTTTCTCTACCTATTCTGCAACACTATTCTTCATTCTAATCAAGACTAACATTAGCAGAAATGGTATTACATATTTTCCTGTAGATATAAGGGAAACATCTATGTGTTCTATTCACATGACTTTCTCTACACATCTGTACAAACTATTGTTATTAAGCGTATTCTTCTATCTACTTCATGCTAATCAGGGAGTACACTAGGCTAAAGCGATAGTCAACTATTTTAAAAGCTGTTGCTAAGTGATTGAAATGCCTTTGTATTGCAAGGAGTTGACAAATTCCCCGTATGAGAAAACCAAGTATTTTAAAACTGAAAACAAATAAGAAGGAATATCTCAGAAACGGTCAGCTCTACAAAATAAAATTAAAAAAAAAAAAAAAAAAAAAAAACTTTGTCATAAATTGTGTGTTTTAACCAGATGTACATTTTTGTGTAGAAGTTTTTCTCTATCTCTTAGATTTACTAGCTATGCGAAATTCAAAAAAAAAAAAAAGATCCACTATCACTTTAACCTACGGTATTCCTTTATTTCGCTTCTACTTACAAGGAAGCAAGTAATAAGACTATTTTTGTTAATTTTTACTTTCTCTATGTGCTATGTGATATGTATATAGTGTATAGAGAAGGTATTGCACTCCACCAAAAATTCGATACCGAAATTTCACCGGAAATATATGTTTTAGGGTCCCCTGTATCCATAAAAAGTATTTTCAGAAAAAGGTCCGTGTGTGTGAGTGTCCGTGTGTCAGTGTGTCCGTGGACACGATAACTCAAAAACGAAAAGTCGGTAAAATACTAAACTTGGTATTTAAGTTTAGTATCTTCCAGGGATGCCACACGAAGCTTTTGAGAAAAATCCCCCCACCCCAAACTACCCTTTAGATGGAACTTTTTTCGAAAATTTTGATTTTCTAAAAAAATGGCTCTAACGATTTTGATTAAAATGTCGTATATTAAAGATATTTACATGACAAATAAAATGTACATTTTTAATTTTCTGGGAATAGCCTCTGAAGAGTAGTTTATTGTGGATGAATTTTACGGACTCTTAAATAACTACTAAACCGTAAGAGATGGATAAAAACTTATTGCCCAAAAAATGTAGAGCACGTGAAAACACACAAATTATGTAATATACATTTTTTCGGGGAGTTCATCGTTTTTGAGACATTCCTTGTTTTTGGTTTCTGCTATGAAAAACATACTTTCCTCATACAGGAATTTGCCAACTGCTGTCCCTACATACAAAGGAACTTCTGTGATATGTCACTTTAACCTATGGTAGTCCTTTATTTCGCTTCTACTTACAAGGAATCAAGTAATAAGACTATTTATGCTAATTTTTTCTGATTAGCATGAAGTAAATAGAAGTATAAGCTTTTTATGAATAAATTTTTGCAGAGATGTAGAGAAAGTCATGTGAATGGTACACATCAGATTTTTTTATGCTAATAATTAGAAACCCTAAATACTGTATTAGATTGAAGGACACATGCTAATAGTCTGTCAATTATTATTGCTATTATTATTATTATTATTATTATTACTTTTATTTTTATCATTAATTTTTTTGTACGTATTGTTGTGTATGTATTACTATTCATACTTTATATTTCATTTTCAGTCCTGAGGGATCATCGTGAGAACCAAAGCCCTCAACAAATTTGCAGCATTCCCTTCATCTGAAATAAAAGGTTCACAACATCCCCACAGTTCAGCATATGTTTCCAGATGTTTACAAAAAGATTTCGACCTTTTGAAACAGAAATTTCAGTAAAATGTATGCACAGAAATCCACAAATAATACCTCCATCGCATATGACTTCCGCTTCTAACTATCCTCCTAATAAGTACAAAGCATGACACGGAGCGGCGCCACCTATAAAGCCCCTACAGACAATCAGAAATTCGATGTGCTCTGTGTACAAGGGGAGTATCAGTAATCCAGCACCTTCTGATACCGACAATCATAACCTCTCACCCTGAGCGAGGCAATCGAAACATCGACACTTTGAATGCAAATCACCTTTCTAATTCCTCATTTCCATGCATATTGTCCCAAACGGGGTCATTCAGACCTTTAACGAGTTTCAAAATGGAGCATCAACTGGATGTCAAAAGACGTTAACAGTTTAGCCACACGAACCATTACACGGCTACCAACATTACATCAATAATGTACAGCGGGGTCGTGAATGGAATGTCAAGTGTCAGCGGAGAAACTTCTGTCTGTTCAGGAGATTTTTCGTAGCACTGTTCTTTAAAAATCTTATGTATAACATTCACATGACATTCTCTACATCTCTGCAACAAATTGATAAAAACCTTATGCTTCTATTTACTTCATGCTAAACAGGAATAAAATAGCAGAAATAGCCTTATTCTTTGCTTCCTTGTAGGTACGTAGAAGGGAAAAAGGGAGTACCATAGGTTAAAGCGATAGTCAAAAGCTGGTTGCTATGTGACTGAAGTTCATTTGTTTGTATGGACAGGAGTTGACAAATTCCTGAATGAGAAAAGTATGATTTTTAAAGGTGAAATCAAAAACAACGAATATCTCAAAAACGACCAACTCCACGAAAAAAAGCATTTAACATAAACTGTATGTTTTAACGTGCTCTACATTTTTATGTGGTAAGTTTTTGTCCATTTCTTACTGTTTAGCAGTTATGGAAAATTCCGTAAAGTTCATCCAGGATAAAGTACTCTTTAGAGGCTATTTCCAGAAAATTCAAGATTTCAGCGGAAATACATGTTTTAGGACCCCCTGAGTCCAAAAAAAAAAAAGCATTTTTACAAAAAGGTCCGTGTGTGTGTGTATGTGTGTCTCTGCCTGTGTGTGTCTGTGGACAGCATAGATCAAAAACGAGAAGACCGTTAAAGCCCAAACTTGGTATTTAAGTTTGGTATCTTCCAATGATGCGACACGAAGATTTTCAAGAAAATCCCCCCACCCCAAACTACCCTTTACATGTAAAAAAATTCGAAAATTTTGATTTTCTTAAAAATGGCTCTAACGATTTTGATTAAAATATCGTATATTAAAGATATTTACCTGACAAATAAAATGTATATCTTTAATTTTCTGGGAATAGCCTCTTTAGACTACTTTATTCTGGATGAATTTTACGGAATTTTGCATAACTGCTAAGCCGTAAGAGATGGACAAAAACTTACCACACAGAAAATGTAGCTTACGACAAAACACTCAATTAATGTCAAACATTTTTTTCGTGGAATTGATCATTCTTAGGATATTCATGGTTTTTCGTTTCAGCTTTGAAAAACATACTTTTTTCATACAGGAATTTGCCAACTCATGTCCATACAAACAAAGGAACTTCAGTTACATAGCAACCAGCTTTTGACTATCATTTTAACCTATAGTACTCCCTTATTTCGCTTCGACTTACAAGGAAGCAAGTAATAAGACCATTTCTGCTGATTTTTTCTTGATTAGCATGAAGCAAATAGAGGTATAAGCTTTTTAACTATACTTTGTCGCAGAGATGTAGAGAAAGTCATGTGAATGGAACACATCATATTTTTTTTTTTTTATTCAAGGGTCCTCAATACGTAAATTTTCGGTGAATCTCAACTTCGAGTTTTGGATAGGATGCATGCAGCACTTTCTTTACTATGTGTGGCAGAGAAAGTAACTTGGGGAGGGGGGATTCAAGTAGTCTCAAAGCCTGTATTTCCTGTGAAATGTTCCTCTGCTGACTACAGGTGGATGCATTTCCGATGTTGCAATCTCGATAAGAAGTTTTGCAGTGTGTGACGTAAGCCGTCATCTTGCATGTCGAGTGAGTACTTTTTTCTGAAGTAAGAAGGAACTTGAGGATGTGAGCACAGATGGCGCTCTAGTCACACGCCCAACCCACACAGAACGTTGCAATATCGTGGTTAGATCCCGGGGAGCGTGGGTTTGCATACTTACACGTTCCGTCTGAAAGGTGCGAGCAGTGCAGCCAACAGCACTCAGTGAAATGTCTCGGATGGCAAATACAAAAACAACGGCCCGAAACGTATCACGAGATTAGAAAGCGTGGCTTCGGCCCGTCTGTTTTTGTCGGCAGAAAGTTGGCTAAACCACTGTGGTCTGTTTCATTTCCCACTAAAACGAATGTACAGTGCTCTATATGTTGCACTCACCTGACTTTCGTCACTCATCCTTCTACAAACTATTCTTTAAAGATCTGATGTGTTCCATTTTCATGACTTTCTCTATCTCTAAAACAAGTTATTATTAAAAAACTTATGCTCCTTTTTACTTCATGCCAATTCAGAACAAATTAGCAGAAATAGTCTTACTTGTAAGCAGAAACGAAATATGGGAGTACCATAGGTTAAAGTGACACTCAAAAGCTGGTTGCTATCTGACTGAAGTTCTTTTGTTTGTATGGACACGAGTTGACAAATTCCTGTATGAGACAATTTTTTAAAGCTGAAACTCAAATTAAGGAATATCTCAAAAACGACCAACTCCACGAAAAAAATGTGTATAACTTAAATTGTGTGTTTTAATGTGCTCTACATTTTTTGTAGGGTAGGTTTTTGTCTATCTGTTACGGTTTAGTAGTTATGGCAAATTCCGTAAAATTCATCCAGAATAAAGTAGTCTTCAGAGGTTATTCCCAGAAAATTCAAGATATACATTTTATTCGTCAGGTAAATATCTTTAATATACGATATTTTAATCAAAATTGTTAGAGCAATTTTTTAGAAAATCAAAATTTTTGAAAAAAGTTCCATGTAAAGGGTAGTTGGAAGTGAGGGGATTTTCTTGAAAATCTTCGTGTCGCATCCTTGGAAAATACTGAACTTAATTACCAAGTTTGGTGCTTTACAGTATTGTTGTTCTTTTTCTAAGGCTTCAATTCTATTACAAGTGTATTGTTCACAGCGCCAACCATTTCTACTGAATATCTACTCGATACAAGATGGCTGTCAAGGTCTCATGTACTCATAAGGAACTGGTTACTCGGTGAAGGTAGAGTTCGTAGCAACGACCTCGGGAGTGGGTTTGAAGTCATGTGACCCGGCGTTTTCATGGTCCGAGGAAACTACCGTCCTCGCAAGCTGATGATCTGCAAGGTATTTCCTGTTTCGGTCAACATTCTTCTGTTCATTCTTGTGTAATCCTGAAAACAAATGTTACACATCTGGATTTGTGTTTTTACTTTCTCTACACGTACTACGTACATAGAGAAGGTATTGCATTCCACCCAAAAATTCGACACCGAGATTTCACCGGAAATATATGTTTTAGGATCCCCTTTATCAAAAGAAAAGCAATTTTAGAAAAAGGTCAGTGTGTGTGGGTCCGTGTGCTTGTGAACATAACTCAAAAACGAAAAGTTGGTAAAATACCAAACTTGGTATTTAAGTTCAGTATCTTCCAGAGATGCGACACGAAGATTTTGAGAAAAATCCCCCCACCACAAACTACCCTTTACATGGAACTTTATTCGAAAATTATGATTTTCTCAAAAATGTCTCTAACGATTTTGATTAAAATGTCGTATATTTAAGGTATTTAAGTGACAAATAAAATGTATATCTTTAATTTTCTGGGAATAACCTCTGAAGACTACTTTATTCTGGATGAATTTTCCGGAATTTTGCATAACTGCTAAACCGTAAGAGATGGACAAAAACGTACCACACAAAAACTGTATAGCACGTTAAAACAAACAATTTATGTTATATACATTTTTTTTTCGTGGAGCTGAACGTTTTTTAGATATTCCTTGTTTTTGGTTTCATATTTAAAAAACATACTTTTCTTATATAGGAATTTGTCAACTCCTGTCCATACAAACAAAGAAACTTCAGTCACATAGCAACCAGCCTTTAACTATTACTTTAACCTATATTACTCCCTTATTTCGCTCCTACTTACAAGGAAGCAAGTAATAAGACTATTTATGCTATTTTTCCCGATTAGCATTAAGTAAATAAAAGCATAATTTTTTTTTAACAATTTATTGGAGATATGTAGAGAAAATCATGTGAATGGAACACATCAGATTTTTTTTTTAAATACAAGCCGTGTGTAGGACAGGAGTTGGATAGGTAGAGCCAGACTGAAAAATGCAATGCCATATCCGGTCTCTAGCCGGTTGCTCTTCCATTGAGCTACCATGGCAACATGTCAGAGCACGTTTCCCGGTTTTGAGATCACCTTGTGGTTAACCGGGAAACATGCAGGTCAGTTGAGAAATTCAAAGCTATGTTGCCATGGTAGCTCAATTGAAGAGCGACCGGCTAGAGACCGGGAAAGCCGTGGTTCAAATCCCGGCTATGGTATTGACTCTACCTATCCAACATTTATTGTTATTGGTTTAAATTTTCCTACACTTCTATTTTTCTCAAATGGGAATTCTTTATTCGTTAATAATAAGATACTGTAAAAATAGTTTCTTGAATATCAGCTTTGTATGTAATCCACAAGTTTTTACTTTCTCTACGCAAACTATGCACATAGTGTAAAGAGAAGGTATTGTATTGTACCCAAAAGTTCGATACCGACATTTCATCGGAAATACATGATTTGATACCCTCCGAATAAAAAAAAAACAACGTTTTTAGAAAAATGTCCATGTGTGTCTGTCTGTCAGTCTGTGGGCAGCATAGCTAAAAATGAAAAGTCCGTTAAATACCAAACTTCTGATTTTCTCAAAAATGCCTCTACCGATTTTGATTAAAATGTCGTATATTAAATACTTTACATGCCAAATACAATGTATATCTTGAATTTTCTGGCAATAACTTCTGAAGACATCTTTATTCAGGATAATGTTTGTGGAAATTTCCATAAGAGATAGGCAAAACCTTACTTAACAAAAAATCTGATGTGTTCCATTCACATGACTTTCTCTCCATCACTGCAAAAAAATATTGTTAACAAGCTTATGCTTTTATTTACTTTATGATAATTCAGAATACATTAGCAAATTAGTCTTATTACTTGCTTCCTTGTAAATGAAAGTGAAATAAGGGAGTACAATAGGTTAAAGCGATAGTCAAAAGCTGGTTGCTATGTGACTGAAGTTCCTTTGTTTGTATGGACAGCAGTTGAACATTTTTCCTGTTTGAGAAAAGTATAAGTTTTTTAAGGCTGAAACAAAAAACAAGGAATATCTAAAAAACGATCAACTACACGAAAAAAGTGTATATAACATAAATTGTGTGTTTTAATGTGCTCTACATTTTCTGTATGGTAAGTTTTTGGCAATCTCTTACGGTTTAGCAGTTATCCAAAATTCCGTAAAATACATCCAGAGTAAAATAGTCTTCAGAGGCTATTGCCAGAAAATTCAAGATGTACATTTTGTTTGTCGTGTAAATGTCTTAAATATACGAGTTTTTAATCAAAATCGTTAAGAGCCATTTTTAAGAAAATCAAAATTTTCGATTTTTTTTCCATGTAACGGGTAGCTTGGGGTGGGGAGATTTTCTTGAAAATCTTCGTGTCGCATCCTTGGAAGATACCAAACTTAAATACCAAGTTTGGTTTTTAACGGTCTTTTCATTTTTGAGATATGCTGCCCACAGACAGACAGATAGACACACATAATTACGGACATTTTTCTAAAAATGCTTTTTTTATATTCAGGGAACTCAATACATATATTTTCGGTGAAATCTCGGTATCGATATTTTGGGTACAATACAATACCTTCTCTATACACTAAGTACATAGTACGTATAGAGAAAGTAAAAATGTACAGCTCGTTAAAACACACAATTTATGTTGTGTAGTTTTTGTTTGTTCGTTTGTTTTTTTTTTTTTTTTTTTTCGTGGAGTAGATCGTTTTTTTTAGATATTCCTTGTTATTGGTTTCAGTTTTAAAATATTTATACGTTTATCATATTGGAACTTGTCAGCACCTGGTAAAGAGACGGATTTCAATTCCATAGCAACCACATTTAAAACATTTGACTATCGGTTTAGCCTAGTGCATTCCCTTATTTCCTTTCTACTTATAAGAAACTAAGTAATAAGACCGTTTCTGCTAATGTTTATCTCATTATCATGAAGTGGATAGAGGAATAAGTTTATTAACAATTCTTTTTCACAGAGATGCACAAAATGCAATGTGAAAGGAACACATCAAATTTGTTTATAGTCCCCTTTAAATTGTATTGTTTTAACGGGATTTGAGAAACAATTGATGGTGTTACAACTCTAACGGCTGTTTTAAAACACTTTTAGTCCATCTGGGTGGTGTGGTGGTAGCGTGTCTGCCTCACATTCAACAGGTCGCGAGTTCGAATCTCGCTTAGGGTGAGTTACCCGGATAAGGTTTTATTCCGGGCTCTTTTCCCTTATCCTGAGAAGGCAAGTAACTTTACGCTCCATGGACCCCGAGATCATTTGAGCAGCATTTCACCAATTTCATTCATCGTCCGATATGACCAACCAGGTTAAAGGACGTTAAGCTTAAAAAATAAAACACAACAAAAAAACTTTTTTGAAGGCCCAAAATCGGTGTTAATGACTCAACAAAAAACTCTATGACTGTCTCTATAGTCAAGTGGTCAGCGAGCTCGGAGGTCACGGGGTCGATTCCCAGCTGGGGCGGGGAATTTTTCTTTAGCGAGAATTATTCCCTATCCCCCACAGAGTCTGGAAGTATGTATGCGACAGTGAATGAGTGTGTGTGTGTGTGTGTGTGTGTGTGTGTGTGTGTGTGTGTGTGTGTTTGAGGAAAATAAAATGATTTGAACCAAACGTAAAAAAAAATTGATGTGTTCTATTCACATGACTTTCTTAACATCTCTGTAACAAATTATTGTTAATAATCTTATTCTTCTATTTACTTCATGCTAATCGAGAAAAATTAGCAGAAATAGTCTTATTACTTGCTCCCTTGTAAGTAGAAGCGAAATAAGGGAGCACCATAGGTTAAAGTGATAGTCAAAAGCTGGTTGCTATGTCACTGAAGTTCCTTTGTTTGTATGGACAGGAGTTGACACATTCATGTATGAGAAAGGTATACCTTTTTCAAAGTTGAAACCAAAAACAAGGAATATCTAAAAAACGATCAACTGCACGAAGAAAATGCATATAACATAAATTGTGTGTTAAGTTTTTGCCCATCCCTTACGGTTTAGCAGTTATGCAAAATTCAGTAAAATTCATCCAGAATAAAGTAGACTTCAGAGGCTATTCCCAGAAAATTCAAGATATACATTTTATTTGTCAAGTAAATATATTTAATATAAGACATTTAAACATCTTAGAGCCATTTTTAAGAAAATCAAACTTTTCAAAAAAATGTCCATGTAAAAGGTAGTTGGGGGTGGGGGGATTTTCCTGAAAATCTTCGTGTCACATTCTTGGAAGATACTAACCAAACTTAAATGCCAAACACACATACGGACCTTTTTCTGAAAATGCTGTTTTTTTTTTGTTTTTTGTTTTTTTTGATACAGGGGACCCTAAAGCATATATTTCCGGTGAAATCTTAGTATTGAATTTTTTTTTTTGTGGAGTGAAATACTTTCTCTATAGATTACGTGCAGAGAAAGTAAAAATAAACTGTATGATGATTGTTTGAGCAAGTTGGCCAGGCCTGTGAGTATAACTTTTGGACACATTCGAAGCTACCAGAGCAAGACAAGACCCACCGCGTAACGGGATGGCCTTGTGGTAGTTAAAGGACAAAGAGAAGTAGAGTGGCAAACCACGTCAGCTGGACCAGACTTTCCTTTATTCAACCTCACAGTGTTGCCAACTTCCGAGAAAACTCACACGTGTTTCTCTTGTGCAGCTTGGGAGTCGTATTTTCATTATAAATAATCGCTCAAAAATTGACGTGTTCCATTCTCTGTGTCGCTGCAACAAATTATTGTTAAAAAGTTTATTCCTCTTATCTACTTCACGATAAACATTAACAGAAAGTGTTATTACTTAGTTCCTTGTATGTAGAAGGGAAATAAGGGAATTCACTAGGCTAAACCGACAGTCAAATGTTCTAAAATGTGGTTGCTATGGAATTGAAATCCGTTTCTTTGTGTGGCCAAGCACTGACAGTTCCTGCATGAGAAAACTTTTTTAAGTATCTCGAAAACGATAAACTCTTCGACAAAAATGTATATAACATAAATTGTGTGTTTTAACGTGCTCTACATTTTCTGTGCGGTAAGTTTTTGTCCATCTCTCATGGTAATATAACTGGTAAACCATAAGAGATAGACAATAACTTACTATACAAAAACGTAGATCACGATAAAACACACAATTTATGTCATATACATTTTTTTTTTTTCGTGGAGTTTGTTTTTGAGAGTCCTTGTTATTAGTTTCAGCTTTAAAAAAAATTGTACTTTTCTCAAACAGGAATTTGTCAACTCCTGTCCATAGAAACAAAGGAACTTCAGTCACATAGCAACCAGCCTTTGACTATCACTTTAGCCTGTGGTACCCCCTTATTTCGTTTCTAATTACAGGGAAGCAAGTAATAAGACTATTTCTGCTGATGTTTTCTCAATTAGCATGAAGTAAATACAAGTATAAGCTTATTAACAATAATTTGTTGCAGAGATGTAGAGAAAGTCATGTGAATGAAATACATCAGTATTTTTATGGAGAGTTGGCCGTTTTCGAGATATTCCTTGTTACTGGTTTCCGTTTTAATATACGAGAATTTGTTGATTCCATACAAATAAAAGAATTTCAGTCACATAGCAACCAGGTTTTAAAAGATTTGACTATCGGTTTAGCCTGTGCTATTCCCCTATTTTCTTTCTACTAAGAAGGGAGCAAGTAATAAGCACATTTCTGCTGATTTTTTCTCGAATAAGCTTTTAACAATAATTTGTTATACAGAAAGTCATGTGAATGGATCAATCAGATCTTTTTCTTCTGTAAATTCAGAACATCCTAAACACATATTTTAGAAGTATTCAAAAGAAAATATTTTAGTTTGTATTTGCTTATGTCCATGATACAACACGTTAATTAAATAAGTTTAAACGATGTTAATAAATATAGTTGTTTCATATTTCAGCAGGCCGTGCCATAAACAGAGTTGATATCCAACGAATAATTAAATAGCGGATGTTGAAATGAGCTAGGAGGTTGAAGCTAACAGTGCACATTTGTTTCCATCACACTGTTTTTGTTATTCCCAGTTGCATTATGGTTAATGGCTTATCACAAGTCCCTGTGCGTACCTCTCTATGTACATACGGCTTAGCTTTAAATATAATGTTTTACCGGCAGAGCGCGCATGTTTACTTGCTGAATTAGTGAAAGCGTTACACGAGGTGAATCACTTGATTTTTACTCTGACACGTGCATATAATATCGTATTCCACCCAAAATAGATACCGATTTTTCACCGAAAATGCATGTTTTGAAGAACCATGAATTTCTCCAAAGACCTTTTTACTTTCTCTACACGCACTATGTACATAGAGTATAGAAAAGGTATTGTATTCCACCCAAAAATTCCATACCGAGACATCACCGGAAATACATGTTTTGAGACACCCTGATCCCCTCCCCAAATTTAAAAACATGTCGGTGTATGTATGTCTGTCTGTGGGCAGCATAGCACAAAAACGAAAAGTTTGTTAAATACCAAACTTAGAGCCATTTTTGAAAAACCAAAATTTCTCCAACGATTTTGATTAAAATATCGTATATTAAAGACATTCACATAACAAATAAAATGTATATCTTGAATTTTCTGGGAATAATGTACGAAGACCTTTTTATTCTGGATTAAGTTTGCGGAATTTTTCATAAATAGAAAACCGTAAGAGATAAACAAAAATCACTTATCACAAAATGTAGAGCTCCTTAAAACCATTAATTTATGTTATATGCTCTTTTTTTTTCTTGGAGTTGACCGTTTTTGGAATATTTCTTGTTATTGGTTAGGATTTTTTCCAAAATGAATTGAAATTCTAATATTAAATTTCAAAAAGATTTTACTTTATGTTACAATTAATAAAATTGCCTTTAAGTAATTAAAATTTAATCTTTATATTCATATATCAATTAACCTATATCTTTAAAATACTTATATTTTTCCCATACAGGAATTTGTCAACTCGTGTCCATACAAACAAAGGAACTTCAGTCACATAGCAACCAGCTTTTGGCTTTCACTTTAACCTATGGTACTCCCTTATTTCGCTCCTACTTACAAGGAAGCAAGTAATAAGACTATTTCTGCTAAGTTTTTCTCGATTAGCATTAAGTAAATAGAAGCATAGGCTTTTTAACAGTAATTTGTTGCAGAGATGGATAGAAAGTCATGTGAATGGAACACATCATGGCTCTTCTGTGATATTGTTCGAATGCAGTATTCAGGTCAGGTTGTGCCGTCTCCAACCGGTTGACTTCACGCCTCCGCAGGCGAATCAAGGTTGGCTCTCCCACAAAGTGGAGAAAGTGGTTTGTTCTTCAAGTGGCTGACAGCGCTCCTGGTGGCAACCTGTCACACTCTCCACCAAATGTTGGATGTCTATCAAGCTTGGAACGTATCATTACCAATACAACACGCGTGACGTAATAAACCCCTTGTCGAAGATTAGCGAAGAGTACGTACTAAAACGAGGTGTTGCAACAGATGAAAGAATCAGGAGAATAAGACACAAAATCTGATGTGTTCCATTCACATGACTTTCTCTACATCTCTGCAACAAATTGCCTATGCTTCTATTTATTTCATGCTAATCGAGAAATAAATAGCAGGTTATTACTTGCTTTCTTGTAAGTAGCAGCGAAATAAAACGAGTATCATAAGTTAAAGTGATAGTCAAAAGCAGGTTGCTATGTGACTGAAGTTTCTTTGTTTGTATAGACAGCAGTTGACAAATTCTTGTATGAGAAAAGTAAGTTTTGCAAAGCAGAAACCAAAAACGAGGAATAACTCAAAAACAATGAACTCCAATGAAAAAAATGTATATAACATAAATTGTGTGTTTTAACGTGCTCTACATTTTTGTGTAGTAAGTTTTTGCCCATCTCTTACGGTTTAGCAGTTAGGCAACATTTTGTAAAATTCATCCAGAATAAAGTGTGTGTGTGAACACGATAACTTAAAAACGAAAAGTCAGTAAAACACCAAAGTTGGTATTTAAGTACAGTATCTTCCAAAGATGTGACTAAGATTTTATGAAAAATGCCCCTTCCCCAAACTACCATTTACATGAAAAAAAATGAAAACTTCGCATTTCCCAAAAAAGACTCGTATACTACAGATGGCAAATAAAATGTATATCTTGAGTTTTCTGAGAATAGCCTGCGGGAACCTTTTATCCCGAATGAATTTTGCTGAATTTTGCATTACTGGTAAACCGTAAAAAAAAAAAAAAAGTGTAGATTTCGTTAAAACACACAATTTATATAATATACATTTTTTCGTGGAGTTGACTACTTCCTTGTTATTCGTTTTAGTACATCACAAAGCAACCAGCTTTTAAAAGATTTGACAATCGCTTTAGCTTAGTGTATTCCTTACTTCGCTTCTACGAGAGTCGGCTGATAAGTCCCGGGCCTCTCAATGAAAACAACATTTAAATTTTTGTAATTGTTTTTTCCTCAACATAATCTCCAGAAAGACTAATACATTTGTCATATCGGTGTTCTAATTTAATTAAACCATCTCTGTAGTGTGATTTATCAAGGTCCTCAATTAATGACCTCCTCGTTGCAGTGACATCTTCGTCTTCCAAGAAATGTTCTGAGGTTTGGGAACAGGTGGTAGTCATTGGGTGCTGGATCTGGAAAATAGGATGAATGTTCAAGCAATTCGAACTTTAATTCGCAAATTTTCCCATTGCAATGACTGAACAATGAGCCGGAGCATTGTCATTATGAAACAAGACTTTTTTTTTCTTTGTTTGCCAAATGAGGTCTTTTTCTTTTCACCTCATCACTAAAACGTTGCAGTAAGCTTGAGTAGTGATACTTTTACCCTTTTCCAAGTAATCAAAACAAAAATAATTCCCTGTGCATCCCAGAAAAAACTCGCCATAACCTTGTTAGCTGACAAAATTTACTTTGCCTTCTTTGGGATTGGTTCACCTGGCGCAATCCACTGTTTTGACTGTGATTTACTTTTTGGACTGTAGTGATGTATCCATGTTTCATCCATGGTAATTGGCCGTCTCAAAAATTCACTGGGATCTTTACGGTAGAGCTCCACATTAACAGAAACAGTTTTTCTTTGCAATCTTTGATCAGGGGTCAACAAACGCGGCACCCATCTTGCACAGATCTTGTGAAAGCCCAAAATATTACCTGCACGTTCTTTTGATGTTTGCAGCCTCTGATGTCTCAAACAACTTTAATCTGCGGTCTTCCAGTACTAAACTATGAATTTTTTCAATGATCTCTGAAGTTGTCACTTCTACAGGGCGTCCAGAGCGAGGCTCATCACTAGTGCTCGTACGTACCATTTTAAACTGTGCAACTCAGCTTTTAATCATTGAATATGAAGGGGTAGAGTCTTCAATGCACTGTCAATTTCCTTATTTGTTTGTTTAGGCGTTAAGCCTTTTAAATGGAAGTGTTTAATCGCTGCAAATCCTCCATTTTCGTGAAAACTCTAAAGTTGTCTTGTTTAAGATGCTGTCATTCGAAAACAAAACGAGCTATTGACCTGTAACTATGGATACAAGCTGGTCTAGTGTTTAACTATACGATACTACTGTCTAACTGGGCTAGTGGTGCCGTATCCTTGCGAGGCCCGGGTCTTATTAGCCGACCCGCGTACCTACAAGGAAGCCAGTAATAAGACCGTTTCTGTAATGTGTATCTCGATAAGCATGGAGTAGATAAGAGAATAAACTTTTTATCTATAATTTTTTCCAAAGACATAAAGAGGCGCCTAAATGCAACTACAAGTTAGTTATGTTGTTTTGAGACTGTCGGTGAAATGTGGACCAAAAGAAAGCAATAAATGTGTCATTTACTGTTTATCAGAAACGGAGGAAAGCTGCAATACTTGAGTTGCAGCGTTATATCCAGTCGTCCAGTAAACCTTAAATGCTCGGCGAAGCAAAAACGTTTATTTGAAGCAATCCCTCATTTGACAGAGAGCTGCAGCTTGCAATCTCAGGTGGTAGCGCCAAAGGGCTTCTCTAACGCTAATTAGGAAGGAAAACCCGGCAACCGTGTTTCATTTGAATACCGTCCGTCCAATACAGCAATATTAATATTTAAATTACAGCTGATGGGGTTGCATAATATGTTTGGACAGCGTTTCCGATCCGCTGAACGCCGGCATTCAGAATAAGCACATCTCTTACATTTACTGCTTCACTTGCAAAAACCGGATTCTGCGTTTAAGGCATTCCAATTTAAAAAAACTGATGTGTTACATTCACATGACTTTCTCTAGCTCTTCTAAAAACTTCTTACATAAGATTATTCTTCTTCCTGCACCTTGCTAATCGAGATAAACATTAGCAGAATGTTCTTATAAGTAGAAAGAAAATAAGGGAATACACTAGGCTAAACAGATAGTCAATTGTTTAAAATGCTGTCATTCGATTATCATTGCAAATCGCTTCCTTGCTTGGCCAGGAATAGAACAAAAGAAAAACGGACACTTTTTGTCTGAGAAAAGTTTAAGTACTTACAACTGTGTGGTTTGATCAGATCAAAATTTTCTGTCTATCATTGTCTATCTCTTACCGTTTAGCAATTAAGCAAAATTTAGCAAAATTCATCCAGAATAAAGAGCTCTTCAGAGACTGTTCCCACAAAATTCAAGATATACATTTTATGTAGTATGTAATTGTCGTGAATATACGAGATTTTAATCAAAATCGTTAGAGCCATTTATTAGAAAATAAAAATTTTCCATGTAACGGGTAGTTGGGGGTGGAGGGATTTTCTTGAAAATCTTCGTGTCGCAGAAGATTCCAATCTTAAATAACAAATTTGGTATTTAACGGTCTTTTCGTTTTTGAGCTATGCTGCCCACAGACACACACACACACACAATGTTTTTTTTTTGGAGGGGGGGGGGGTTCAGGGAGTCCTAAAACTTGTATTTCCGGCGAAATTTCGGTATAAAGATATAAAATCTTCTCAGACTGCCTCCGAGGTCGAGTGGTTAGCGAGCGTACTTCTCTACCGGAGGTCCCGGGTTCGATTCCCGGTTGGGGCGGGGAATTTTTCTTTAGCCAGATTTATTCCCTATACCCCACAGAGTCTGGAAATATGTATGTGAGAGTGAATGTGTGTGTGTTTGAGAAAAATAAAATGATTTAAAGCAACGTAAAGAATCCACAGGCAACGAGTTGTTTCAAATGCAAAACCACCGATAAGAACGTAGATGTTAAAGGGGGCTATATGAATGAAACAAAAACTTCTCTGTCTACTATGTGCATGGTGCATACGGCGCTAGAGAAATAAAAAATCAGATGTGCTCCATTCGCATGACTTTCTCTACATCTGTGTAACAAAGTATTATTAATAAGCTTATTTTTTATCTACTTCATGCAAATCAAGGCAAGTATTAGCAGAAACGGTGTTAATATTTAGTTGCTTATAAGTAGAAGGAAAATAAGGAAATACAGGCTAGGCTAAACCGACAGTCAAATGTTTTAAAATGTGGTCGCTATGGTAAAGAAATTCGCTTCTTTGCCTGGCCAGGTATTGACAAGTTCCCGTATGAGAAAAACATAAGTATTTTAAAACTGAAATCAATAACAAGGAGTGTCTTGAAAACGATCAACTCCAGGGGCGAAAATTATAATAAAGTGCGTGCTTTAGTGAGCTCTACATTTTTGTGCAGTTTACAGTTTACAAGTTATGCAACATTCAGTAAAATTCATTCAGAATGAAGACGTTTTTACAGGCTATTCCCAGAAAACTCAAGACATACCTTTTGTTTGTCATGTAAATATTTTAAGGATAAAATTCAATAAAAATCGATAGAGCCAATTTTGAGAAAATAAAAATGTTCTAAATTGATTCCATGCAAAGGATAGTTGGGGTGTGCCATCTTTGAAAGGTACTGAACTTAAATATCAAGTTTGGTACTTAAAACGGACTTTTTGTTTTTGAGCTATGCTGCCCACAGGCACATACACACACGCACAGACTCACACGAACCTTTTTCTAAAAATGTGTTTTATTTTTTAATTCAAGGGGACCCAAGACATGTACTTCTGGTGAAATTTAGGTATCGAATTTTTGGGTGCAATACAACACCATCTCTTTGCAGTACTACATAATACGCGTAGAGCAAGTAATTAAGTTTAATATTATAGAATACCACTTTTAGCACTTCGGTGTCCCCATAAACAACATTGGTGTCTATATAAGTTATGGGTTGTCATGTTTAAGGCTTTGGAGCACACAGGACATCGAAAGATGCATTTCAAGCGAAACGTCTATGCAGTATTTTTTTTTACTTTCTCTACACGTACTATGTACATAGTGTATAGAGAAGGTATTGCATTCCACCCAAAAATTCGATACCGAGATTTCACCGGAAATACAGGTTTTGAGACTCCCTGAATCCCAAAAAAGCCTTTTCAGAAAAATATCCGTGTGTATGTGTGAAAATAGCATTAAATACCAAACTTGGTATTTAAGTTCGGTACCTTTTGTCGCCCTCCGTGGCGTAATGGTTACCATGCTGACCAAGGTCGCGGGTTCAAACCCGGCGGAGGACGATGGATTTTTTCGGTTGTAAAAATCCTTAGCATGGCTTCCTCCGGAAGGGAAGTAAAGGCGTGGGTCCCGTGTCGTAGATTTACGGCACCTAAAAGAACCTCAAGCCTGATAGAGAGGCCTCTGAGCAAAATTAAGCGGTCTTTCACGCCCAATTTAGAATGGGACGCTGAGAACCACAGTAGTTAAAGAGCGTCCATAAATAACACGCCATTTACATTTTTTCGGTACCTTCCAAGGATGCGATACGAAGATTTTCAAGAAAATTCCCCCACACCCAGCTACCCTTTACATGGAAAAAATTTCGAAAATTCTGATTTTCTAAAAAATAGCTCTAGCGATTTTGATTAAAATCTCTTATATTTACGAGATTTTAATGACAAATAAAACGAATATCTTTAATTTTTAGGGAATAGCCTCTGAAGAGATCTTTATTCTGGATGAATTTTGCGGAATTTTGCATAACTCAAACCGTAAGAGATGGGCAAAAACTTACTTAAGAAAAAGTGTAGATCTCGTTAAATCACACACTATAAGTTATATAAGTTTTTTCGTGGAGTTGGCAGTTTTTTTTAGATATCCCTTCTTATTAGCTTCAGTTTTAAAATACTTATACTTTTCTCATACGAAATTTGTCAACTCCTGTTCATTCAAACTAAGGAACTTCAGTCACATAGTAAACTGTTTTTGACAATCACTTTAACCTATGGTACTCCCTTATTTCGCTTCTACTTACAAGGAAGCAAGTAATAAGACTATTTCTGCTCATTTTTCCTCGATTACCAGGGGGTAAATAGAAGTATAAGCTTTTTAACAATAATTTGTTGCAGAGATGTAGAGAAAGTCGTGTGAATGTAACACATACGATTTTTGCAACATATATAAGTGGTAAAAGAGGTCTTTGCACGAAGTTTCACATCAACAAATTACACTACATTCACTTTAAGCTTGCAGATGTTTGAACATTTTTCAGTTGGCTTGTTCACATCCTCTGCTCTTCTAAACTGCCTGTAGCTATTTATCTGCTGATTTATCAGCCGCTGACACGACAATCAGTTTTGTGCATCCCCTCCCCGCTGCTGCGCCAAAGAAACGGATGCTGTACTGATACGATGAAAATGTCGAACAAGAAATATTATCTCGTTTGCTATATCCTTCTGGGAAATCACTTAGCATCTCGTCAGTAACCGAGCAGATACGTCAGGGAGACCTACAGCAGGCAATGTTACTTTTTTTTGTACGGGAAATAATCAATAAATAAATCTCTGCAACAAATTATTGTATGCTTCTATTTACGTCATCTAATGAAGAACAAATTAGCAGAAATAGTCTTAGTACTTGCTTCCATGTAAGTAGAAGCGAAATAAGGGACTACCATAGGTTAAAGTGATAGTCAAAAGCTGGTTGCTATGTGACTGAAGTTCCTTTGTTTGTATGGACACGAGTTGACAAATTCCTGTATGAGAAAAGAGCAAATTTTTCAAAGCTGAAACAAAAAACAAAGAATATCTCTAAAACAGTCGAATACACGAAAAAATGTATATAACATAAATGGTGTGTTTTAACGTGCTCTACATTTTTGCGTGGTAACTCTTTGTCCATCACTTACGATTTAGCAGTTATGCACAATTCGGTAAAATTCAACCAGAATAAAGCAGTCTTCAGAAGCTATTCACAGAAAATTCAAGATATACATTTTATTTGCCAGGTAAATATGTTTAATATACGACATTTTAATCAAAATAGTAGAGCCATTTTTGAGAAAATCAAAAACTCCATGGCAACACCTGTCCTACACACGGCTTGTATGAAAAAACAATTAATACAATACCAACTGACCATAATAGTTGGCTATACTATGAATCCTGGGACTTAAGTACATTCAACATTGTAAATCGCTATTCCGGTTGTCATTTCAAAATAATTTGAGATCACCTTGTGGTTTATCGGGACACATGCGAGTCAGTTGAGAAATTCAATGCTATACCGGGATGTTGCCATGGTAGCTCAGTGGTAGAGCAACCGGCTAGAGATCGGGAGATCGTGGTTCAAATCACGGCTCTGGCATTGAGTTTCTCATTCTGACTCTATCTATTCATGTTTGGAGTTATTCGGGGAATTCTTTCTTGCTTTGCAATTTTACAAGCGTCAGTATATAGCTTCATTTAGTTTCCTGGTGTTTCTAACACACAGAGAAATTTCTTTTCGATTTTCTTAAAATACGCTGATACTTTCATTCTGGGAATACCGCAAGGCCCATTTTTGTCGGCGAAATAGTCGAGCAGAAAACTTGATAGATTCTCTTTGATGTCGTGGGAATTTAAAATAGCATAAAGGGTACACAGTTTTCAATTAGTACATGAAGTCCTGCTACCAACATTTTATAAAACAGTAACGAAAGATTCTCCAAACTGTTGTTAATTACATATATCGATGAGCAACTCCCAATATTATGCTGGACGCAATTTTCACCCTTCGAATAATTATTTTGTTTTCAAAGGTAATTAATTTTATTACAATAGCGTGAAAAAAGAGCCTTTTACATCACGGACACAAATCGCTTGGGATGGAAAACCTGCTGTACATCTGCACAATAAGAATAAAACTTACTCATTTAAACACTAAATCCTGTATATATCCGCAACAGTTGATGGAATTCTATTAATAAATATATGTGTCCTGTCCTATTCATTATAACACCTCCTCAACATGTATAATTACCGCTATGGGCAGCTAAAATTGGTGCAGTAAGTACTGATTACACCTGACGCTTCCATCTAATTAATTTTATTTCAATATCAATAGGATACTTAGAGAAGGTGTCTAGTAAGAATCATGGTTGTTAAAAGAGCGTCAATAAATATTACTTTCCCTACACGTACTATGTACATAGTGTATAGAGAAGGTATTGCACTCCACCAAAAAATTCGATACCGAGATTTTACCGGAAATATATGTTTTAGAGTCCCCAATATCCAAAAAGAGCATCTTCAGAAAAAGGTCCTGTGTGAGTGTGTGTGTGTGTGTGTGTGTGTGTGTGTGTGTGTGAACACGATAACTCAAAAACGAAAAGTCGGTAAAATACCAAACTTGGTATTTAAGTTTAGTAACTTCCAGGGATGCGACACAAAGATTTTGTGAAAAATCCCCCCACCCAAACTAACCTTTACATGGAATTTTTTTCGAAAATTTTGATTTTCTCTAAAATGGCTGTAAAATTTAAAGATATTTACCTGACAAATAAAATGTATATGTTGAATTTTTTGGGAATAGGCTCTGAAGACTAGTTTACTCTGGATCAATTTTACGGAATTTTGTTTAGCTGCTAAACCGTAAGAGATAGACAAAAACTTAACACACAAAAAATGTAGAGCACGTTAAAACACACAATTTGTATAACAGACATTTTTTTCGTGGAGTTGATCGTTTTTGAGATATTTTCTCATACAGGAATTTGTCAGCTCCTGTCCATACAAACAAAGGAACATCAGTGACATAGCAACCAGCTTTTGACTATCACTTTAACCTATGCTACTCCCTTATTTTGCTTCTGCGTATAAGGAAGCAAGTAATAACACTATTTTTTCCCGATTAGCATGAAGTAAATAGAAGCATACGGTTTTTAATAATAATTTGTTGCAGAGATGTAGAGAAAGTCATGTGAATGGAACACATCAGAATTTTTTGTGTTATATTTACAGGATCTTTGCTACGATTTACATTAAATATTGTTAAAACTTTATTCTGGTATATATTTCACTACATTCAAGATAAATGTTTGCAAATATGCTTTTATTGCGCATTTCGGTGTACATACATTAGAATAAGAGGATACATTGGCTTAAGCGATAATAAAATTTTTAAGCGGTGGTAGCTATGCGGTGGCTTTGAAATTCCGCTCCCTTTGCTTAAAAGCAATAATAACGATCTGAATCTCCCACATGAGAAACGTAGGTATGCATACTAACTTCAAAAGCTGAAACCACTAACATGAAATATCACACAAACAGTTACCTCCACAAGAAATATTTGTCAAATTGTGTGTTTTACATTTCACCGTTTGTTTGCCTTGCAAATATCTTTAAATAAATGGTACTTTAAATAAAAGTTTTAGAGGCGTTTCTGAGAAAATAAAAACGGGTAGTTTGGGTTGAGTGCGGCAATGTGTGCGACTCACATTCTGGAGGCCCTGCTTCGTTCCCCAGCTCCGACCACTCTGATCAATGGGGTTTTCGTGGTTTTCTAGATATCACCACGAATGCTGGGATGGCTTCTCATCTACCACGAATTCATGTCCATTGCTCTCTTATATTTAAGAGTGCTTCCAATTTATGTATGGCAAAGCGGGCAGATGGCGCAGATGCATAATCAATGGAAGTATTATTGTAGCATGCTGTATGTGGCTGCTCTCACGTTCGCTTTGGTGTGCAGCGGTGGGGCTGGAATGTGGCACATAGGACGCCCCGGTAACCGGAACGCGATACGTCTGGCATACGCAGGAATTTTCCAGTAGCTTCGAGAAGCTTCTAGAAAGTTCTGACGTCATTTATAGCTAAAAAGGAAGGAAAAATTATAATCCGTAGTGAGTAGTGAATCAGGCGTAGACTGTTGTGTTAGCGAGCACTGGCGTGCCAGCAGTGGTGTGAAAAAGCCGTCAACTGTGAAGTGAATTTTTTGCAACAATGAATTATATTTATTTATATTATAAATGGGCTAAATAGACTATTATTTGTGAATGGGATGTTTATATGTGAGCGTGTAAGCTCGTGTAATATACAACGTTTTATTCTATCCTAATATTAACTTGTATGTTCTTATATTTATTAATATTAATATTATTAGAGTCGTCCAAAAACACAATTGAATTTCAGTAGTGACGTAAATAGTACTTTGTTCGTTGTTGCGTAGCCCCGCCGGAATAAACAGTTTCAATTCTGGTTGTCTAAACAACACGAAATAAATCCATAAATTAATGAAAATGAATATTCCCCAAGAAGTTTTAGATTATGCTAAAAAAAGTTGTACTTTGTTACCCGGCAAGTCGAAGGACTTACACGACAAGGAATGTTCATGTTTTAAAGAATGGGGAGCTGCCAAAGGAGTTAAAATAATTTACAATGAAATAAAGACTCATTTTTGTTGTTTCCTAGGATACATGAAATGTATACATGAAGTCTATAGGATAGGATAATAGTTATTTATTATACAATTGGATAAACAGTTTATCCATGAGTAGAACAATTTAAAAAGTGACCCGAAGGGGAGTGGATAATAGAGGCTTGTCTTCTTGGATACCTCATTATTTTATCCTACAGATACGATAAATTAATATATGACACGTTCAGCTAATGATTTTACAACAGATAGTAATAAACTAAATAAGGAATTGCAGGGTTCTTATAGTTATAAAATATGGTAGGCTGGTTTCAAATTGATTCAGTTTACGATGGACATTGAGAACGATAATATATCGGTTCCAAATGATATACATATTAAATGAAGCAAAAGAAGCAGTTGAGACTTACTTAGTAGTTAAAGAATATAATTCTGATGTGTTCCATTCACATGACTTTCTCTACATCTCCGCAATAAAGTATTGCTAATAAGCTTATTCTTCTATTTACTTAGCGTTAATCGAGAAAAAAGTACCCGAAATAGTCTTATTACTGCTTCCTTGTAAGTAGAAGTGAAATAAGGGAGTACCATAGGTTAAAGTGAAAGTCAAAAGCTGGTTGCTATGTGACTGATGTTCCTTTATTTGTATGGACAGGAGTTGACAAGTTCTGTGTGAGAAAAGTGTTTTTTAAAGCTGAAACCAAAAAAAGGAATATCTCAAAAACGATTAACTCCACGAAAAAATGTATATAACATAAATTGTGTGTTTTAAAGTGCTTATTTTGTGAGGTAAGTTTTTCTCCATCTCTTACAGTTTAGCAATTATGTAAAGTTACGTAAAAATTAATCCAGATTAAAGTAGTTTTCAGAGGTTATTCCCAGATAATTGAAGATATACATTTTATTTGTCAGGTAAATATCTTTAATATATGATATTTTAATTAAAATCCTTAGAGTCATTTTTGAGAAAATCAAAATTTTCGAAAAAAGTTCCTAGTAAACGGTAGTTTGAGATGGGGGGATTTTCTCAACATCTTCGTGTCGCATACCTGCAAGATACTTAACTTAAATACTAAGTTCGGTTTTTAACGGTCTTTTCGTTTGTGAGTTATGCTGCCCCCCCCCCACACACACACACACACACACACGCATACTCGCATGTCGCCTAGACGGCCTGGGTTCGATCCCAAGTGACCGCATGTGAGATTTGTGGTGGACAAAACGTGGCAGGGGCAGGTTTTCTCCGGGTACTCCGGTTTCCCCCGCCATCGCATTCCACCGGTGCTCCATCATCATTCATGTATCATCAGTGTCACCGCCTGCGGCGCCATAAGTAGTTAAAGTGGGCGTTAAACACTACAAAAAACACACAGACAGACACACGTACATTTTTATAAAAATGTTGTTTTTTTTGGATTCAGAGGGTCTCAAAACATGAATTTCCGGTGAAAACTTCGGTATCGAATTTCGGGTGCATTACAATACCTTCTCTATACACTATGTAAATAGTACGTGTAGAGAAAGTAAAAAGAGTTAAACTGTTATTGAAAATTTGTAGTTATTTTATTTATTTACTTTATGCCACCCGCTGCGCTAATAACTATCACTTTGGTTTAAAGTCCAAGTTTTCTTATGTCGTTTCTGCATAGCAACGGTGTCTGTACGATAAAATACTTTATTTGTAACCAATTTTTGAGTCAATAAAGATATTATTTCCCGTAGACACTAAACGCTTGCATGCTTTTCTTTGGCGCTTCAACAGTCAATTTTTCTGACCCAGCACGTATTCTGCCATATTTGTGAAAATGCCAGTAGAAGGCAGTTGAGATTGTTAAACAGTTGACGGTTGATTGAACAGTTTGCCGTTATAGAAACGATGTGTGCAGCATAGCTTGTTGCTCTCTGACAAAAAGAAAGAAAAGTACATGGAGACACATAGTGCTGTTAAAGTTGTGAAATAAACAAAAAGCTCCAATATTGTGCATATGGTTTAACAAAAAGCTTATTCTTTTATTTACTTCATGATAATCGACATAAACATTAGCAGAAATGGTCTTATTACTTGTTTTCTTATAAGTAGAAGGGTAAAAGTACTAGGCTAAACCGACAGTCAAATGTTTCAAAATGTGGTTGCTATGGGATTGAAATCCGTTTCTTTGCATGGCCAGGAGTTGACAAATTCCCGAATGTGAAAATGTTTAAAGCTGAAACTAATAACAAGGAATATCTCGGCAACGCCCAACTCCACGAAAAAAAAAAAAAACTGACATAAATGTTGTGATTTAAAGAGATCTACATTTTTGTACAGGAATCTCTTACGGCTTATCAGTTATGAAAAAGTCATCCGAAATGAAGATGTCCTCAGAGGTTATTTTCATACAATTCAAGATATACAGTCTATTTTACACATAAGTATGTTTAATAAAAGGTGTTTTAATCGAAATCGTTATCCAATTTTGTGAAAATCAAAAATCTTAGTGGCATCCTTGGAAGAAGTGGAACTTAAATATTAACTTTGACTTTTAACCTACATTTCGTGTTTGAGTTACCGAGTTCACAGACACACGTACACACAGGCGCACGGACCTTTTTCTAAAACTGTTTTTACTCAGGAGACCCTGAAACGAGTATTTCCAATAATATCTCGGTATCGAATTTTTAGCTGGAATGCAATAACTTCCTTCTTTATATTCTAGAGAAAATAAAAAGGGATAAGTAATTTGATAACGTTCAACTTTAAAGCAAATATCAAGGATCTTCTCGTAATATTATGCGGCATATGGGTTCCCCAAATCAACAAGACTTGAGGAATTTAATTTAAAAATCTGATGTGTTCCATTCACATGACTTTCTCTACATCTCAGTAACAAATTATTGTTAAAAAGCTTATGCCTCTATTTATTTCATATTATTCGACAACAAATTAGCAGAAATAGTATTATTACTTGTTAGCTTATAAGTAGAAGCGAAATAAATGAGTACCATAGGTTAAAGTGATAATCAAAAGCTGGTTGCTATGTGACAAGTTCCTTTGTTTATATGGACAGGAGTTGACAAATTCCTATATGAGAAGAGTAAGTTTTTCATAGCTGAAACCAAAAACAATGAATGTCTCAAAAACGATCAACTGAACGAAAAAAATGTATATAACATAAATTGTGGGTTTTAACGTGCTCTACATTTCTTGTGCAGTAAGTTTTTATCTAAGTCTTACGGTTTAACAATTATGCAAAATTCCGTAAAATTCGTCCAGAATAAAGCAGTCTTCAGGGGCTATTCCCAGGTTATCCAACATATGAATCTTATTTGTCATGTAATTATCTTTACTATGCTATATTTTAATCAAAATCGTTAGAGCCATTTTTGAGAAACTAAAAACTTTCGAAACGTTTTCTATGTAAAAGGTAGTTTGGGTTGTGGGGGGGGGGGGAGAATTCCTAAAAATTGCATATTTGGAAGATACTGAACTTAAATACCAAGTGCACATTTTTACTTTCTCTACACTTACTATATACATAGTGTATAGAGAAGGTATTACATTCCACCCAAAAATTCGATACCGAGATTTCATCGGAAATATATATTTAAGGGTCCCCGTATCCAAAAACAGCATTTTCAGAAAAAAGTCCGTGTGACTGTGAACACGCTAACTCAAAAAACGAAACTTGGTATTTACGTTTAGTATCTTCCACGAAGATTTTGAGAAATATTCCCCCACCCCAAACTACCCTTTACATGGAACTTTTTTCGAAAATTTTGATTTTCTTAAAAATGGCTCTAACGATTTTGATTAAAATATCACATATTAAAGAAATTTACCTGACAAATAAAATGCATGTCTTGAATTTTCTGAGAACAGCTTCTGAAGAGTACTTTATTCTGAATGAATTTTACGGAATTTTGGATAACTGCTAAACCGTAAAAGATAAGGCAAAATGTAGAGCACCTTAAAACACACAATTTATGTTATATACATTTTTTCCGTGGAGTTGATCGTTTTTGAGATATTCTTTGTTATTGGTTTCAGCTTTAAAAATTTTAAACTTTTCTCATACAGGGATTTGTGAACTCCTGTCCATACAAACAAAGGAACTTCAGCCACGTAGCAACCAGCTTTTGTCTACCACTTTAACCTATGGTACTCCCTTATTTCGCTTCTACTTACAAGGAAGCAAGTAATAAGACTATTTCTGATATTTTTTTCTCGATTAGCATGAAGTAAATAGAAGCATAAGCTTTTTAACGATAATTTGTTGCAGAGATGTAGAGAAAGTCATGTGAATGGAACACATCAGATTTTTCTAGAAATGCTTAAAACGTGTATCTCGGTGGCGAACAAAACGCAATACCTTGTCTATTCACTCTGCACATAGAGAAAATAAAAAGGAATAAGTAATTTGATAACGTTCAACTTTAGAACATATATCAAGGATGTTCTGGTAATGTTATAGGAATGTACGGAGCAATTTAAATTTCAAAAATCTGATGTGTACCCTTCGCATGACTTTCTCTATATTCCTGCAACAAATTATTCTTAAAACGCTTATACTTCTATTTACTTTATGATAATCTGAAAAAATGAGCAAAATAGTCTTATTACTTGCTTCCTTGTAAGTAGAAGCAAAATAAGGGAGTACCATAGGTTAAAATGATAGTCAAAAGCTGGTTGCTATGTCAATGAAGTTCCTTTGTTTATATGGATAGGAGTTGACAAGTTCCTGTATGAGAAAAGTATAAGTTTTTCATAGCAGAAACCAAAAATAAGGAATATCTCAAAAATGACGTACTCACGAAAAAAATGTATATAACATAAAGTGTGTGTCTTAACGTGCTCTACATTTTTTGTGTAGTAAGTTTTTGCCCATTTCTTACGGTTTAGCAGTTATTCAAAATTCAGTAAAATTCATCCAGAATAAACTACTCTTCAGAGGCTATTCCCAGAAAATTCAAGATATATATTTTATTTGTCAGGTAAATATCTTTAATATACGAAATTTTAATCAAAATCGTTAGAGCCATTTTTGAGAAAATCAAAATTTTCGAAAAAAGTTCCATGTAAAGGGTAATTTGGGGTGGGGGACTTTTCTCAAAATCTTCCTGTCGCATCCCTGGAACATACTAAACTTAAATACCAAGTTTGGTATTTTACCGACTTTGCGTTTTTTAGATATCGTTTCACAGACACACGGACACACACACACACGGACATTTTTCTGGAAATGTTTTTTTTTGATACAGGGGGTCCTAAAACATGTATTTCCGGTGAAATCTCGGTATCGAATTTTTGGGTGGAATACAATACTTCTCTATCCCTATGTACATTGTAAAAATGACTTTTGTTATTAAACCATATGAGAAGGGCAGATAATTCAAGGCCTCCTATGAGGTTCTGGGGGCCATGAATTACGATCAATATGAGCATCCTTCCTCTTTTAATTAAACTTTGGAGATAAAAGGGCTGCATCCGCCAACTACTGCACGCTGCTTTTTATTTAGTCTGAGATAGCACGGCTAACATGCAGCTCCTCTCAGGCATTCTGAATAGCCAACTAATTTACTATGTAAAATTACATTTATTACTATTATTAAAACAGGTAGAAAACAAATATATGACTATAATACCAATGTCACCTGCACAAATTCAGCTGTATAATAGCTGCATTTTTCAAAAATATGATACGTCACATTCACATAACTTTCTCTACCCGCTATCGTTTATTAGTGGCTACAGAAAATATTATTACTATTATTTTTTACCTTTGTCCAGCATGTATGTACAATATAAATAGTAGGTAGAGAAGGTATTGTATTCCATTCAAAATTATATACCGATATTTCACCAAAAATATATTTTTGAAGGACCCTGAACAAAAATAAATAAATAAAACAATAAACCACACTAAATGGTGTGTGTGTTCTAAAATGGCTTTTATTCAGGGCCTTCAAAACATGTCCGCTTCAATTTTTTTAGTATAATCCAATACTTTGTCTCTCTCTCTCTCTCTCTCTCTCTCTATATATATATATATATGTAGATTCAATAATAGTAACAATAATAATAACAATAATAATGATAATAATAATAATAATCCACAGAGGGTACAAAAGTTCTTTGAATGTAACATCTTAATATTTATTTTTTACTTTCTCTACATAGTACACGGTACATAAGTAGACAACGTATTGCACTCCACCCAACATTGATACAGAGATTTCACCAGAAATACACTTTTTAAAGTCCCTATATATAACTTTTTTTAGAAAAAGGTCCATGTGTGTGTCAGTGTGTCTCAAAAACAAAAAGTCGGCAAAATATAAAACTTGATATTTAAGTTCCATATCTTCCAAGGATGCGACACGAAGATTTTCAAGAAAATCCCCTCAACCTTAACTACCCTTCACATGGTGACATTTTCAAAAACTTTGATTTTCTAAAAAATGGCTTTAACGATGTTGATTAAAATATCATATATTAAATATATATACTTCACAAATAATATGTATATCTTGAATTTTCTGGGAATAGCCTCTGAATACTACTTTATTCCGGATGAATTTTACGGAATTTTGTGTAACTGGTAAACCGTAAGAGATAGACAAAAACTTAACACACAAAAAATGTAGAGCACATTAAAACAGACAATTTATGTTATATACATTTTTTCATGGAGTTGATCGTTTTTGAGATACTCCCTGTTTTTGGTTTCAGCTTTAAAACTTATAATTTTCTCATACAGGATTTTCTCATCTAATTTCACAATTGCTGTCCATACAAACAAAAGAACTTCTGTCACATAGCAACCATCTTTTGCCATCACTTTAACCTATGCTACTCCCTTATTTCGCTTCTACTTACAGGGAAGCAAGTAATAAGACTATTTCTGCTAATTTTTTCTCACTTAGCATGAAGTAAATAGAAGCATAAACTTTTTAACAAATATTTGTTGAAGAGATATAAAGAAACTCATGTGAATGGATTATAACAGATTTTTTTTCTTTCAATTTTGCATAACTGGTAGACCGTGAGAGATAGACAAAAGCTTACTACGCAAAAGATGTAGGTCTCCTTAAAACACACAATTTAAATAATACACATTCTTGTCATGGAGTTGACCGTTTTCGAGATATTCTTTGTTATTGATCTCAGTTATAAAATGCTTTTAACTTTCCTCATACGGAAACTTGTCAAATCCTGGCCAAGCAAAGAACCGAATTTCTATATCATAGCAACCATATTTTAAAACATTTGACTGTCAGTTTGGCTTAGTGTATTTCCTTATTTCTCTTCTACTTACAAGGAAACAATAATAAAACCATTAAGGCAGGTAATTAACTCCATTATCATAAACTAGATAGAAGAATATGCATTTTAACAATAATTTGGTACAACGATGTAGAGAAAGTCATGTGAATGGAACACATAAGATTTTTAGAAAAAGGTCTATGTGTGTGTGTGCAGCATAGCTCAAAAAGTTGGTTAAATACCAAACTTGACTAATTCTACTTACCTTTATCGCGATTAGCATGATGTTTATTATTATTTTGAGTAAAAGTTTTGTTTTCCGAACAGCTAGAGGGTACCACGTGAATGGAACACACTAGATTTTCCCTTCTTCTTACAAGGAACCATCTAATTTCTGCTAAATATTATCTAGATTATCATGAAGTAGACAGAAGAATAAGCTTTTTACTTTCTCTAGCCGCATATGTACAATGTACATAGGGATAGAGAAGTATTGTATTCCACCCAAAAATTCAATATCGAGATTTCACCGGAAATACACGCTTTAGGACCCCCTGGATCCAAAAAAATACATTTTCAGAAACAGGTCCATGTGTGTGTTTGTGGACAGCATAGCTCAAAAACGAAAAGACGGTTAAATACCAAACTTGATATTTAAGTTTGGTATTGTCAGAGGATGCGACACGAAGATTTTCAAGAAAAACCCCCCACCCCTAACTACCCTTTACATGGAACATTTTTCGAAAATTTTGTTTTTCTTAAAAATGACTAACAATTTTGATTAAAATACCACATATTAAAGCCATTTCTATCACAAATAAACTGTATATCTTGAATTTTCTGGGAATAGATTCTAAAGACCTGTTTATTCTGATGCATTTTGCTTAATTTGGCTTAACTAGTAAACCGTAAGAGAACGACAAAAACTTACCGTAAAAAAAATCTACGGCACATTTAAACACACAATTATTGCTACATAAATTTTTTTTTCATGGAATTGATCATTTTTCAGATATTCTTGTTTTTATTTTCAGCTTTAAAAAACTTATACTTTTCACGTACAGGAATTTGTCACATAGCAACCAGCTTTTGACTATCACTTTAACTTTTTTTTCTCGATTAGCATGAAGTATATAGAAGCATAAGTTTTTAATAATAATAATCTGTTGCAGAGATGCAGGGAAAGTCATGTGAATGGAACACATCAAATTGAAATGGTGTATTAAAGCCACTTTACTCGTAAGTTCAGAACAGAGTTTCACGAATAGCAAACACACTGTGTGCATGTCGGCTGATTTCTGACCAGACAGCAGTTTACCTAAGTGGTACCATGATAATAATGTGTACATACTGTTAGCTTATGAATGACGAACCGATGCAATTAAATTCAGTTCGCCAAGGATTATAGTCGTGCCAGCTAATCTCTGCTTTACCCTGCTCAATTCTCCGACCATATACATTCTGGCAACGTTTAGTAACATTAATTGCTTTTCAGTCATTCCTGAATTGATCCTAAGTGAAGCAGTAACGCCTCTATTGCCAAGCTCTTTTTGCATCTTCAACAGCAAAGTGAAATTTGGCAAGTAAGAAACCTTATTCAAATGTATACCAGTTATTACACACACTAACAGAAATATTTTTGCCGAAATCAAAATTCTAGCTCGCATTGTTCTTTAAATAATTTTACCTTCTCTAGCCCCGTATGTACAATGTAGGTACATAAAGATACAGAAGTATTATATTCCACCCAAAAATTCGATACCGAGATTTCACCGGAAATATATGTTTTAGGTTCGCCTGAATTCAAAAAGAAGCATTTTTACAAAAAGGCCCGTATATGTGTGTGTGTGAACACGATAACAAAAACAAAAATGTCTGTAAAATACCAAATTTGGTATTTAATTTTAATATCTTCCAGGTGTGCGACACGAAGATTTTGAGAAAAATCGCCCCACTCCAAACTACGCTTTACATGGAACATTTGATTTTCTTAAAAATGGCTAACGATTTAGATTAGAATATCGTATATTAAAGATATTTATCTGACAAATAAAACGTATATGTTGACTTTCCTGGGAAAACCTCTGAAGACTATTTGATTCTGGATGAATTTTACGGATTTTAGCAAACTGCTAAACCGAATGAGATACACAAAAATTGTAGAAAACATTAAAACACACAATTTTTTGGTTTCAGCATTAAAAAGTTATACTTTTCTCATATAGAAATTTGTCAACTCCTGTCCATACAAATAAAATAACTTCACTCACACAGCAGCTAGCTTTTGACTATCACTTTAATCTATTATACTCCCTTATTTCGCTTCTACTTACAAGGAAGCAAGTAATAAGACTATTTCTGCTAATTTTTCCTCGATTAGAATGAGATAAATGGAAGCATAAGCTTTTTAAGAATAATATGTTGCAGAGATGTAGAGAAAGTCATGTGAATGCAATACATTAGATTTTTTTTAATGTAGCTTAATGTCCTTTAGCCTGGTAGGTCATATCGGACAATGAATGAAATTGGTGAAATGATGCTCAAATGATCTTGCGGACTATAGAGCTTACAGTTACTCGACATACTCTTCTTGAAAAAAAACAAACCCTTATCTGGAAAACTTCCCCTAATCGAGATTCGAACTCGCGACCTGTTGAATGTGAGGCATACAAGCTACCACCACACTACCTAGGACAACTCTCGGTGTTAAGCCTTTTAAACAGAAGTTTTGAATCACCGCTTGAAACTCGTGTTTTATTTTCTCTACACGTACTACATACATAGTGATAGAGAAGGTATTGCATTCCACTCAAAAATTCGATACGGAGATTTCACTGGAAATGCATGTTTTGGGTCTGCCTGAATCCAACAAAAGCATTTTTGGAAAAAGGCCCGTATGTATGTGCGTGTATGTGTCTTCGGACAGCATAGCTCAACAACGAAAAGACCGTTAAATACCAAACTTGGTATTTAAGTTTGCTAATGTCCAAAGATGCGACACGAAGGTTTTCAAGAAAATCCCCCCACACCCAACTACCCTTTACATGGAAATTTTTCTTCAAAAATGTTGATTTTCTTAAAAATAGCTCTGCCGATTTTGATTAAAATATCGCACATTAAACATATTTATCCTACAAATAAAATGTATATCTTGAATTTTTGAGAATAGCCTATGAAGACTACTTTATTCTGGATCAATTTTACGAAATTTTGCATAACTGCTAAACAGTAAGAAATGGACAAAAACTTACCACACAAAAAATTTAGAGTACGTTAAAACACACAGTTAATATCATATAGAGTTTTTTCGTAGAGTTTGTCGTTTTTTAGATATTCCTTGTTTTTAGTTTCAATTTTGAAAAACTTATTGAGAAAAAATTAGCAGAAAGTAAATAGAGGAATAAGCTTTTTAACAATAATTTGTTGCAGAGAATTAGGGAAAGTCAAGTGAATGTAAAATATCAGATTTTTCAATTTTGTTGTGCAGCTAACCATTTTCATGATATTTCCTGTTATTGGTTTCAATTTTAAAACACTTGCCTCTTCATCTATTGCATATCTTTGTTGTTTTACTCGTTATGGCATTTTTGAATGAAATGCAATACCTGTGTACGAAGTGAAGAAAGTAAAAAGTCACTAGTTTGGCAAGTTGGTGTTTACTTGAATGAAATTAGATGGTGGGATGTTTGTTGATATTACTCGTTGTCAGACGCTTTGTGGCAAGAGTCTAAACATGTGCAGCAACGCTCTCCCCGTCTGTAATCTCAAAGGTAACCTTTATTACGAAGTGAACCCCTCAGAACGAGGTATCTAAGCATAATTATCTAACAAGAGTAGTTGTCTACTCACTTTGTTGTGTACATAATCTAATGGTCTCTTTGAAATTGTGCTGGTCTAGTGGGTAGCTGTCCTGCAAGTATTATAATTGGTAGCAACGATGATTTTTTGAGGCTGGGGAAAAGTGTACTACTAGAAAGTCCAAGAAATTGCACTCATAGCATCAAAAAAGTTTGTATTTAGAAACACGAAAAAAAAAAATTGATGTGTTCCATTCACATGACTTTTTCTACATCTCTACAAACAATTATTGTTAAAAAGCTAATACTTCTATTTACTTCTAATCGAGAAAAAAAAAATTAACAGAAATAGTCTTATTACTTGCTTCCTTGTAAGCAGAAGCGAAATAAGGGATTACCATAGGTTAAAGTGAAGTCAAGAGCTGGTTGCTATGTACTGAAGTTTCTTTGTTTGTATGGACAGCAGTTGACAAATTCCTGTATTAGAAAAGTGTAAGTTTTTCATAGCAGAAACCAAAAACAAGGAATGTCTCAAAAACGATGAACTCCGCGAAAAAAAAGTATATAACATAAATTGTGTGTTTTAACGTGATCTACGTTTTTTGTGTAGTAAGTTTTTGTCCATCTCTTATGGTTTAGCAGTTATTCAAAATTCCGTAAAATTCATCCAGAATAAACTCTCTTCAGAGGCTTTTCCCAGAAAAGGCAATATACACATTTTATTTGTGAGGTAAATGTCTTTAATATATGATATTTTAATCAAAATCGCTAAAGCCATTTTTGAGAAAATCATGTAAAGGGTAGTTTGGGGTGGGGGGATTTTTCTCAAAACCTTCGTGTCGCATCCCTGGAAGATACTAAACTTAAATACCAAGTTTGATGTATTACCGACTTTTCGTTTTTGAGTTATCGTGTTCACAGACACACGGACCTTTTTCTGAAAGTACTTTTTTTGGATACAGGGGACTCTAAAACATATATTTCCGGTGAAATCTCGGATCAAATTTTTGGTGGATTATAATACCTTCTCTATACATATATACATAGCACGTATAGAGAAAGTAAAAATTGATGTGTTCTATTCACATGACTTTTTCTACATCTCTACAAACAATTATTGTTAAAAAGCTTATGTTTCTATTTACTTCTAATCGAGAAAAAAAATTAGCAGAAATAGTCTTATTACTTGCTTACTTGTAAACAGAAACGAAACAAGGGAGTACCGTTGGTGAAAGTGATAGTCAAAAGCTGGTTTATCTCTGACTGAAGTTCCTTTGTTTGTATGGACAGGAGTTGACAAATTCCAGTATGAGAAAGGTAAGTTTTTAAAGCTGAAACCAATAACAAGGAATATCTTAAAACGACTAACTCCACGAAAACAAGTATATAACATAAATTGTGTGTTTTAAGGTGCTCTACATTTTTTGTGTGATACTCTTTTGTCCATATTTTACGGTTTAGCTGCTATGAAACATTCCGTAAAATTCATTCAAAATAAGGTGGTCTTCAAGGCTATTCCCAGAAAATCCAAGATATACATTTTAAGGTCAATATCTTTAATATATGCTATTTTACTCAAAATCGTTAGCGCAAAAAAATTATATATCATAAATCATGTCTTTTAATGTGCTCTCAATTTTTTGTGTGGTAAGTTTTTGTCCATTTCTTACTGTTTAGCAGTTATGCAAAATTTCGTAAAATTCATCCAGAATAAATTAGTCTTCAGAGGCTATTCCCAGAAAATTCAAGATATACATTTTATTTGTCAGGTAAATATCTTTAATATACCTATGGTATTTTAATCAAAATCGTTAGAGCTATTTTTGAGAAAATTAAAGCCATGTAAATAGAACGCGTCAGATTTTTGTCAACTTTTACAATTGCATTATCTAGATATTAAGTGGTTTCTCAGTACTCGACAGAAAGACAACCATGTATGTGATGCGCAGAATTCAGCTCGCTGACTGTGGAAGGGAGGAAGAATCCGCCCTGGGTCAAAGGTCTCGAGTCGCCTAGAGTCAATATAATAAAAGGAGGCACGCAGCAGTCAGAGATGAGACTCAAAAATTAGTACTTACACAAGACTTCTACAATCTTCATGGCAGTCTCCAGGCAAACTGTTTCCATGGAAACATCACCGCAGCCAACTTGGAGTTTATCAAATCAGCGCTTCAACTGTCACTAAGCTTTCTGACTAGCTCTTACAAGAATAAAAATCTGACGTGTTCCACTCACACGACTTTCTCTACATCTCTGCAACAAATCATTATTAAAAAGTTTATGCTTCTATTTACTCATGGTCATCGAGAAAAAACTAGCAGAAATAATCTTATTACTTTCTTCATTGTAAGTAGAAGCGAAGTAAGGGAATCCCCTAGGTTAAAGTGATAACCAAAGGCTGGTTGCTATGTGATTGAAGTTCCTTTGTTTGATTGGACAGGAATTGACAGATTCCTGCATGAAAAAGGTATGTTTTTATAGATGAAACCAAACACAAGGGATATCTCAAAAACGATCAACTCGACGAAAAAATGTAAATAACATAAATTGTGTGTTTTAACGTGCTCTACATTTTTGGTGTGGTCAGTTTTTGTTCATCTCTTACAGTTTAGCAGTGATGCAAAATTGCGTAAATTTCATCCAAAATAAAGTATTCTTCAGAGGCTATTCCCAGAAAATTCTAGATATACATTTTATTTGTCAGCTAAATATCCTTAATATACGATATTTTAATCAAAATCATTAAGAGCCATTTTTGAGAAAATCAAAACTTTCGCAAAATTCCATGTGAAGGGTAGTTGTGTGGGGAATTTTCTTAAAAATCTTCGTGTTGAATCCTTGGAAGATACTACTTAAATGCCAAGTTTGGTATTTTACCGACTTTTCGACTGTTCACAGAAACACACGCGGACCTTTTTTGTCAAATGTCTTTTTGGATTCAGGGGGTCCCAAAACAAACATTTATGGTGAAATCTCGGTATTTAGTTTTTGGATGCAACACAATTCCTTCTCTGTAGACTATTTACATAGTACATGTAGAGAAAGTAAAAAGTGACACTTTTTGATGAGGCATTGGAGTGGGAAAGAAAGGGTTCAAGGGTTTCGTTGAATAATCGTGATACTCTTGCATTTCTGTACAGCGATGATATCTGGCGCACACACAAGAAGGTTAGATCGAGAAGCGACGTAAAATACATACAGAGCGGCTTGGGAAAGGAATGAAGTACTGCGCACGTTATAAAACTGAATATTTCACCATTTTGCTTCACTGCAATAATGCTATGCGTAAACATCGTGTTACATACGTTCTAATATCACTTGTGTGTTTAACTTGAATTACGATATTCATGTTTCATGTCTTCATAATGTTAATAAATGTTCTTTGTACACTGCTAGTTTGTGATAATTTCTCTTTTTGTTAGTAAATTCTGCTTTTTGTGTTGCACGCAGAATTAAAACATTATTACGACAACTATTAAAATCCAATGGAATGGCCAAAAAGAGGCAATTTAAACCGATCGATTTTGTCGAAACATCTTATCGCAGCTGATGTTCATTTCTTTGAATTCTTGTCGCACCTGACGTTCGATTGTTTAATCTCCTATTTTGGTTGCGACATTGCAGATTCTAGTTCAGTTTACACTTGATTCTGTCATTGGTCAATTGACCAACATGGCTGCCCATGTCCAAGCAGACAAAACGAACGGAAGACTGTGCATTTCTCATTGGAAAAAAGAACCGATTTTCAGAAAGTCCATTTTTACTTTCTCTACACGCATTATGTACATAGTGTATAGAGAAAGTACTGCACTCCACCAAAAAATTCTATACCGAGATTTCACTGGAAATATATGTTTTAGGGTCCCCTGTATCCAAAAAAAGCATTTTTACAAAAAAGGTCCGTGGGTCAGTATGTCCGTGTGTCTGTGAGCACGCTAACTCAAAAACGGTAAAATACCAACCTTAATATTTAAGTTTTGTATCGTCCAGGGATGCGACACGAAAATTTTGAGAATAATCCCCCTACCCCAATCTACCCTTTACATGGAACTTTTTTCGAAAATTTTGATTTTCTTAAAAGTAGCTCTAACGATTTTTATTAAAATTTCGTATATTAAAGATATTTACCTGACAAATAAAATTTATATTTTGAATTTTCTGGGAATAGCCTGTGAAGAATACTTTATTCAGGATGAATTTTATGAAATTTTGTATAACTGCTAAACTATAAGAGATGGACAAAAACTTACAACACAAAAAATGTAGAGCACGTTAAAACACATAATTTATGTTGTATACATTTTTTTCGTGTAGTTGATCGTTTTTGAGATATTTCTTGTTTATGGTTTCAGCTGTGAAAAACCATACTTTTTTTATACAGGAATTTGTCAACTCCTGTCCATACAAACAAAGGAACTTCAGTCACATAGCAACCAGCTTTTGGCTGCCACTTTAACTTATGGTACTCCGTTATTTCGCTTCTACTTACAAGGAAGCAAGTAATAAGACTAATTCTGCTATTTTTTTCGATTTCCATGTAGTAAATAGAAGCATAAGTTTTTTAACAATAATTTGTTGCAGAGATGTAGAGAAGGTCATGTGAATGGAACACATCAGATTTTTCGGATCCAGTTCATTTACATACTCCTAACCTAACCTAACCTCGACGAAGTTGCAAAACTTTTCGTTCACCTGTCACGTAGCCATACTGTCTCCGTAACCAATAGGAAAGCTCCAGAAAGAGACTTAGTCTAAAACGGAAACAGAATTTGCAATCTTCTGTCTTGGTTATTGGTAACAAGGTGACAGTCAACATTCACTTTTAATAACTGTCAGTTCCACAATTTTACTTTCAAATAATTCAGTTACAATGTTTATTTAAATGTTTATCCAGTTCATAATATTTAGTTAAAAAAGGAGTGAAAATAATACTTAGTTTTTTTTTTGAGGTTATTGCATTCTTATTACTTGCTTCCTTGTAAGCAGAAGCGAAATAAGGGAGTAGTATAGTTTGAAGTGATACTCAAAAGCTGATTGCTATGTGACTGAAGTCCCTTTGTTTGTATGGACACGAGTTGACAAATTCCAGTATCAGAAAAGTACAAGTTTTTCAAAGCGGAAACCAATAACAATGAATATCTAAAAAAAACGATCAACTGCACGTAAAAAGTTATATAACAAATTGTGTATTTTAATGTGCTCTATATTTTTGTGTGGTAGATTTTTGTCCACCTCTTACGGTTAAGCAGTTATGCAAAATTTTGTAAAATTCATCCAGAATAAAGTAGCCTTCAGAGGCTATTCCCAGAAAATTCAACATATACATATTATTTGACAGGTAAATATCTTTAATATACAATATTTTAATAAAAATCGTTGGAGCCATTTTTAAGAAAATCAAAATTTTCGAAAAAAGTTCCATGTAAAAAGTAGTTGGGGGATATTTTTTTTTTTTTAAATATTCGTGTCTCATCCTTGGAAGAAACCAAACTTAAATACCAGGTTTGGTATTCAACGGTCTTACGTTTGTGAGCTATGCTGTCCACAGACACACACACACACACGGACCTTTTTGTAAAAATGCTTTTTTTTTGGATTCAGGGGAACCCAAAACATGCATTTCCGGTGAAATCTCGGTATCGAATTAATGGATGGAATGCAATACCTTCTCTATACATTATTTACATAGTACGTATAGAGAAAGTAAAAAAATGGGTAAACAAACATGGTCGAATGCCTCATCTACCATTTGAGAACTAATGTAAGTATTACAATGATAAAATCTCCCTTCCTATAAATTATTAATAGTCTATTGTCTTATCAAATACAACTCGTGTTTTTATCTCTTAGATCGTGAACTATCGACAAGATCAAAACACTCCTGGTATATTGCTATGATAATGCTGGTAATTCAACCATTTACTGTGGAAATAGAGTAGGCGATCAGCATTCTGACCTTTGCTATTTACGACAACTGTTCTGCCATCTACCTAGGTCTGACAACTAGTGCATACCAACCAAATCTTCACTGTCGAAATTTCACAGGAAAAACATGATTTGAGGCACATTAAACCAAAAATACCGAATAGAAGACAAATTATTACACTCCTTCTAATATCTGATTCATAGAAGCATTACAAACAAAAAAGTCTAATCATATTTTGCTCTTTGATCAGCTGATTTCGAAAAAATAAATGGTTTTTTGTTCCAAATTGGATGCGTAATTCCACAAGAATGTACGAGGATAAGTTACTTGTAAGATGCGTGGAGTAACGTTAGTTATAGGGTTTCGAAATAATTAATCATTTAAAAGAATTAAAAGGAATATTCCGAGCAGTTTTTTCAGATGTGAACTAACTCGACAGCGTTGCGTTGAGGTTGGTCAGGGATCTGGATGTAAACACGACGGTCGCTTGCAAACACGACGCATGGTGGTAATGTTTTGGGAGATTAAGACTTCTACTGGCATTCTAATTGGTCTACACTGTTGTGGTAGGAGCAGTGAGGCGTGTTTATTTATGTACTGACCTAGTGCAAGTGACACCCACAAAACCTGCAGCGTTGCCAGCTTGTCTGTTTCTTGTTTTCGACGAAACTAAAATATCTCTATAGGAAGTGGTCAGAGACAAAAACGTAAGAAACAAAATGTGTTCCATATACCGAGGCCTATCACTGATTTAAATTAATATAACGACTTTCCTTCCACCCGGTATACGTGCTAGAGCAACATCAGTGTGTGAACTGTCACTTAAATATCAACTTTAAGGCACACTAGAAGTGAATTTTCTAAATTTTTATTTTCTCTAGCACGTACGTATAACGTAGTTACACAGTAGGTATTGTATTCCACCCAAAAATTCAATACCGAGATTTCACCGGAAATCATGTTTTGGTCATCTCTTCCTGAGAAGACGAATATCGAGTAACTGTAAGCTCCTCACTGACATCATTCATTCATAGTCTAATATGACTAATGATATGCAAAAAAGAATAGTGTGTTCCATTCACATGACGTTCTCTACATCTCTGCCACAAAATATTCTGTTTACTTCATCTAATCGAGAAAAAATCAGCAGAAATAGTCTTATTACTTGCTTCCTTGTTAGTAGAAGCGAGTATCATAGGTTAAAGTGATAGTCAAAAGGTGCTTGCTATGTGACTGAAGTTCCTTTCTTTGTATTGATAGGAACTGACAAATTTCTGTATGAGAAAAGTATGTTTTTCAAAGCTGAAACCAAAAACAAGGAATATCTCAAAAACGACCAAATCCGCGAAAAAAATGTATGTAACATAAATTGTGTGTTTTAATGTGCTTTACGTTTTTATGTCCATCTCTTACGGTTTAGCAGCTATGCAAAATTCCGTAAAATTCATCCAGAATAAAGTAGTCTTCAGAGGCTATTCCGAGAAAATTCAAGATATACATTTTATTTGTCAGGTAAATATATTTAATATACGATGTTTTAATCAAAATCGTTAAGAAAATAAAAATTATCGAATTTTTTTCCATGTTAAGGGTAGTTTGATGTAGGGGGATTTTTTTGAAAATCTTCGTGTCGCTTCCTTGGACGATACCAAACTTAAATACCATTTTGGTATTTAACGATCTTTTCGGTTGTGAGCTATGCTGCCCACACACACACATACACACAGACACAGACAGACACACACGGACATTTTTCAAAAAATGCTTTTTTTGAATACAGGGGGTCTCAAAATATATATTTCCGGTGAAATCTCGGTATCGAATTTTTGGATGCAACACTTTCTCTAAACACTATGTACATAGTACGTATAGAGAAAGTAAAATATTGCTGTAAATGAATAGGTAGTCAGACTGAAATATTCAATGCCGGTCTCTAGCCGGTTGCTCTGCCACTGAGCTACCATGGCAACAAGCCGGCAAAGCATTGAATTTCTCGACTGACCTGCATGTTTCCCAGTAAACCACATGGTACTCTCTAATTATTTTGAGATGACAACCCCAATGGTGACTTGCAATTTAGTAAGTACTTTAAGTCCCAGGATTCATAGTATAGCCAACTATTATGGTCAAATGTAATAATTTAAATTGTTTTCTCACAGACACCCTGTGTAGTACAGAAGTTGGATAGGTAGAGTCAGACTGAAAAATCGGGAGATCCGTTTTCAGATCCCGGCTGTGGCATTGAATTTTTCAGCCTGATTCTACTTATCCAACTCCTGTCCTACACAATCCACCTTTTGTGATTGTTTATATAAATTCAGTCATACATAACCTCAAAACCTGTGTTTACAGTGAAATCTGGACATCAAAGTGGCGGTAGAGAAAACTCTGAACATCCAACAATAAACTTCACTTCTTTATATCGGTGTTAGGTTTTCCGTGCTTTTTGTGGCGATATCTTTTCATTTTCAGAAAAAGTGCATTAATAAATAGGAAATTTTATAAAGCTGTTCTCGGTGAAACAAAAAGTAGCGTCAGCACTCCAAACCCCCGGTCCCTTAAGAGTTTCCCTACAAGGGATGTTAAAAGCCATGTAAAACGCTGCGAAAATCGATCAGAAAAAAGAACGATGAACTGTGCTGCCTCAAGAGGGGCAGATCAACAAAGCCGGAGAAGAAAAGGGAAGGTGAGCAAACCGCCGCACTCCAAATCCGTATTTAGCAGCAGCTCTAAATGGAAGAAACTTGTTCCTTTTCACGTGTAATGGAGGCACTCAGTGGCGCACTGTAATTGTTAAAAGTGAACACAGTTCCAGCAACCGTGTTAAAACTTAATTTCACAAGCGATGTTAAATATTAATCTACATCTACGTTTCTGCAGTACAGAAATTGTAGATACAATCTTATTTAGCTGTCTGTACTTCCATCTATAGCAACAATATTAATACAAAAAATCACATGAGTTTCTGTAACTCTTCTACAAACTTCTTACATAAAAGTATTCTTCTTTCTGCACCTTGCTAATCGAGATAAACATTAGCAGAATGTTCTTATTACTTAGTTCCTTATAAGTAGAAAGAAAATAAGAGAATACACAAGGCGAAACTGAAAGTCAAATGTTTTAAAACCTGTCGTTATTCGATTGTCACTCCAAATCGCTTCTTTGCTTGGCCAGGAGTAGAACAAAAGAAAAACGGACACTTTCTGTCTGAGAAAAGTAGAAGTACTCACAACTGAAACCAAAAACAAGGAATATCTCGGAAACTGTCGCCTTCACTGTAAAGGACATACAGTGTGTGCTTTGATCAGATCAACATTTTCTGTGTAGTAAGTTTTTGTCTATCTCGTACCGCTTAGCAGTTAAGCAAAATTTATCCAGACTAAAGAGCTCTCCAGAGGCTATTCGTAGAAAATTCAAGATATACATTTTAATTGAAATGTAAATAACTTTAATATATGGGATTTTAATCAAAATCGTTAGCCATTTTTTAGAAAATCAAAATTTTCGAAACTTTTTCCATGTAAAGGGTAGTTGGGGGTGGGAGGATTTTCTTGAAAATCTTAGTGTCGCATCATTGGAAGATACCAAACCTAAATACCAAGTTTAGTATTTAACGCTCTTTTCGTTTTTGAGCTATGCTGTCCAGACACACGGACCTTTTTCTGAAAATGCTTTTTTTGGATTCAGGGAGTCCTAAAACATGTATTTCCGGTGAAATCGCGGAATGGAATTTTTGGGTGGAATACAATACTTCCTTTATACAATTTGTACATAGTACGTATAGAGAAAGTAAAAATCTGATGTGTTCCATTCACATGACTTCCTCTATATCTCTGAAATAATTATTGTTAATAGCTTATTCTTTTATTTATTTCATGCTAATCGAGAAAAATTAGCAGAAATAGTCTTATTTCTAGCTTTATTGTAAGTAGAACCGAAATAAGGGAGTAGCATAAGTTAAAGTGAAAGCCAAAAGCAGGTTGCTATGTGACTGATGTTTCTTTGTTTGTATGGATAGGAGTTGACAAATTCCTGTATGAGAAAAGTAAGATTTTCAAAGCTGAAACCATAATAAAGGAATATCTCAAAAACGATCAACTTCACGAAAAAAAGTGTGTGTTTTAACCTGCTCTATGGCCGCGCCGTGGCCGAGTGTTCAGACCATTCACTTCTCACCTAGACGTTCGATCCCAAGCGACCGCATGTGAGATTTGTGGTGGACAAAGCGGCGCAGGGACGGGTTTTTTCCGGTTTCCCCCGCCATCTCATTCCAACGGGGCTCCATCTTCATATATCATCAGCGTCATCGCCTGCGGTGCTAGAGCAGTACGTGCTCTACATTTTTTGTGTGTTAAGTTTTGGTCCATCTCTTACTGTTTAGAAATAAAGTAGTCTTCAGAGGATATCCCCAGAAAATTCAAGATACACTTTTTATTTGTCAAGTAAATATCTTTAATATACGGTATTTTAATCAAAATCGTTAGAGCCATTTTTAAGAAACTAAACATTTTCTAAAAAAGTTCCATATAAAGGGTAGTTTGGGCTGGGGGCATTTACTTGAAAATCTTCGTGTCACATCTTTAGAAGATACCAAACTTAAATACCAAGTTTGGTATTTAACGGTCCTTTCGTTTTTGAGCTATGCTGCCGACAGACACACACACAAACACACATGCACATTTTTCTTGTTTTAGAATCAGGGGGACCCAAAACATATATTTCCGGTAAAATCTCGGTATCGAATTTTTGGGTGCATTACAATACTTTCTCCATACACTGAGTACCATAGTATGTGTAGAGAAAGTAAAAACTGATGAGTTCCATTCACAAAACTTTCTCTGCAAACTATTGTTAAAAATCCTATTCTTCTATCTGCTGTAATGCTCTTTGATTCCTTGTGAGTAGAAGGGAATACACTAGGCTAAACCGATAGTCAAATCTTTTAAAATGTGGTTCCTATGGGACTGAAATAGGTTTCTTTGCATAACCAGCAGCTGAAAAACGTTTATAATAAAAGTTTAACTATAAAAAATATCTCGGAAATTGTCAATTCTACGAAAAAGTATATCATATAAATTTTGTGTTTTAAGGAAATCTGTAAGTTTTTGTCTACCCGGTCAGCAAAATTCGTTCAGAATAATGAGGTTCTCAGAGGCTAGTCACAGAAAACACAATATATTTTATGACAAAAGAAATGTGTATCTTAAACATTTTAATCAAAATAGTTAGATCCATCATTTTCGAAATAAAGGGTAGTTTGGGTTGCAGGGATTTTTTTTCAAATTCTTCGTGTTGCAGCTCTGGAAGATACTAAACTTAAATACCATGTTTTGGTATTTTACCGACATTTCGTTTTTGAGTCATCGTGTTGACACACACACACACGGACCTTTTTCTGAAAATGCGTTTTGGGATGCAGGGGACCCTAAAACATATATTTCCGGTGAAATCTCGGTATTGAATTTTTGGGTGGAGTGCACTATGTACATAGTATGTGTAGAGAAAGTAAAAAGGGTTCCGTTAACGCATGAACTTCATAATAAAATCCTTCTTCACTCACTGACCGTGACCCTTAGCCTGCGGCCCACAGGTCGGTAATTTAGTGATGGATTGCTCAGCTGCAGAAGGCAAAAGTTTTAAAATATTTAGATGTGTTAATAGGCTCGCCTTGCGTGTCTCCATGATGGATTACTTTTTCTCAGTGGGGATTCAACACATATACTAAACTGTAAAACTTCTGTACTGCTACTGGTCTCTTATCGTGTTACATTCACATGACTTTCTCTACATCTCCGCAACATATTATTGTTAAAAAGTTTATACTTCTATTTACTTCATGCTAATCCAGAAAAAATCAGCAGAAATATTCTTATTACTTGCTTCCTTGTTAGTAGAAGCGAAATAAGGGGGTACCATAGGTTAAAGTGATAGTCAAAAGCTGGTTGCTATGTGACTGAAGTTCCTTTGTTTGAATGGACGCAAGTTCACAAAAACACTAAAATTTTTAAAGCTAAAACCAAAACACAAGGAATATCTAAAAAAAAAAAAATAATCAACTCCAAGAAAAAAGTATATGCCATTAATTGTGTGTTTTATCGTGATCTACATTTTTTGTGCAGTAAGTTTTTGTCCATCTCTTACGGTTTAGCAGTTATGGAAAATTCCGTAACATCCATCCAGAATAAAGTAGTCTTCAGAGGCTATTCCCATAAAATTCAAGATATACATTCTACTTGTCAGGTGAATATCTTTAATATACGATATTTTAATCATAATTTTTAAAGGCATTTTTGAGAAAATCAAAATTTTCGCATTTCTTTTTTCATGTAAAGAGTAATTTGGGGTAGGGGGATTTTCTTGAAAAGATTCGTGTCATATCCTTGGAAGACGCCAAACCTAAATACCAAGTTTGGTTTTTAATGGAACTTTCGTTTTTGAGCTATGCTGCCCACAGACACACACAGACACACAGGTTATTTTTTCAAAAAATGATATTTTTGGATTCAGGGGTCACAAAACATGTATTGCCGGTTAAATCTCGGTATTGACGTTTTGGTTTGAGTATAATACCTTCTACATACACTATGTACATAGTACGTGTAGAGAAAGTAAAAATAGAGAATGTCCGCGTGTGTGTCTGTGGGCAGCATAGCTTAAAAACGAAAAGTCGGGTAAGTACCAAACTTTGTTATTTAAACTCAGTATCTTCCAAGGATGCATCACGAGGTTTTCAAGAAAATCCCCCTACCCCAACCACCCATTATGTGGTATGTTAAATATATTTACTTGACAAACAAAATGCATATCGTGAGTTTTCTGGGAATAGCTTCTGAAGATATCATTATTTTAGATGAATTAGACAAAAACATATTATACAAAACTTGTAGAGTTCGTTAAAACACACAAGTTACGTTATAAACATTTTTGATGGATTTTGAGATATTCCTTGTTAATGACTTCAGCTTTAAAGTACATATACTTTTCTCATAAGGGAGGGAATTTGTCAACTCCTGGGCATACAAACAAAGGAACTTCAATCACATGGCAACCAGATTTTAAAAGATTTAACTGTCACTTTAGCCTAGTGTATTCCCTTATTTGCCTTCTACTTACAAGAAAGCAGGTATAAAGACCATTTATGCTATTCCTTTCTCGATTAGCATGAAAAAAATGGAATAGTAAGTTTTTTAACATTATTTGTTGCAGATGTAGAGAAAGTCATATGAATGTAAAACGTAAGATTTTTAAGCAATTTTGATCAAAATATTGATTTTTGGATTTAGATGCAATAAATGCACCATACTTGCAAAGCTTTATTCTCTGAGGACGGATATAAAAGATATTTTGAAAGTCTCTTTTCACAGAATCTAATTTGCTTCTATTTCCACAATTTCAAAATCTATCAACTAAAATAAAACTAAGGATCTGAAAAGTTTTCCAAAACCACTGTAAAATATGTGTGATAAAATCTCTGATTGAACATAGATTAGTTTTAAACAAATATTTAGTATAATCATGTGGTTCTTTTGCAGGTTTTCCACTTTCTAGAGTAAAATTATTGTTTTAAAAAAATATTCACAATTTAAAAGGGAAAATTTGTTACAAGCATATTTGGAAATTTAATGTTAAAAATCTGATGTGCTACACTCACATGACTTTCTCTAGCTACTCTACAAACTTCTTAGAAAAGATAATTCTTCTTCCAACACAATGCTAATCGAGATAAACATTAGCAGAATTGTATTACTTAGTTCCTTATAAGTAAACTAAGGGAATGCACTGGGCTAAAGTGATAGTCAATTTTTTTTTAAAAGCTGTGGTTATATGATTGTCATTGCAAATCGCTTATTTGCTTGGCCAAAAGTAGAACAAAAGAAAAACAAGACACTTCGTTCTGAGAAAAGTATAAGTACATTACAATTCAAACTAATAACAAGGAATGCCTCGAAAACGGTAAGCTCCACGAAAAAAAAAAAAAAAAATGTATATGACATAACTTGTATATTTTAACAAGATCTACGTTTTTTGTATTGTAAATTTTGCCTATCTCTTACGTTTACTAGTTAAGCCAAATTAAGCAAAATAAACAGGTCTTTAGAAGCTATTCCCAGAAAATACAAGATATACATTTTATTTGTGATAGATATGGCTTTAATAGGTGGTATTTTAATCAAAATCGCTAGAGCTATTTTAAAGAATAACATAATTTTCTACATTTTTTCCATGTAAAGGGTAGTTAGAGGTGGGGGGATTTTCTTGAAAATCTTCGTGACGCATCCTTGGAAGATACCAAACTTAAATACTAAGTTTGGTATTTAACTGTCTTTTCATTTTTTAGCTATGCTGCCCCCCCCCACACACACGCGCACAGACACACGTACCTGTTTCTAAAAATGTTTTTTTTTTGGGTTCAGGGGATCCTAAGACATGTATTTACGGTTAAATCTCGATATCGAATTTTTGGATGGAATACAATTCTGCTCTATTCCAATGTACATTGTACATAGGGGGTTAGAGAAAGTAAAAATAGTGTACTTAGCTCAATAGCTGTAGAAAACACAAATCGAATAAACTAGTGTATCCAGAACGAAAACATATATTTGAATGAAACTTTGTATAAATACTTCCTTTGTTACCAGTAATGGCTACACAAACATCCATGCTCGAGGGGTTAGCAAGCTGAACTTCTCACCCGGAAGTCTCGGGTTCGATTCCCGGCTGGAGCCAGAATAATGCCCTAAAGTCCAAAAGTCTGAAAGTATTCATGTCAGGGTGAATGTGCGAGTGTTTAAATGATATAAAAATCTGATGTGCTCCACTCACATGACTTTCTCTACCCGTTCTGAAAAACAATTCTTACAAAACATATTCTTTCATCTTGCTAATCTTACTACTTGATTCCTTGTGAGTAAAAGGGAAATATGACTAAAGCGATAGGCACATTTTTTAAAATTTGGCCACTATGTGAAGTATTGAAGTTCAGTTCCTAATGCTAGGCGAGCAGAAAACAAACGCACGATGTAAGGAAAGGTAACCCCGTTGAGAAAAGTTACGTACTTGAAACCAATAACAAGGAGTATCTTGGAAACGGTCAACTCTACAACAAAAGTGTATACGACATAAATTGTGTGTTAACGAAATCAACACTTTTACTTTCCCTATACGTGCTATGTATATAGTGTATAGAGAAGCTATTGCACTCCACCAAAAATTCGATACCAAGATTTCACCGGAAATATATGTTCTAGGGTCCCCTGTATCCAAAAAAAAGTATTTTCAGAAAAAGGTCCGTGTGTGTGTCCGTGTGCCTGTGAACACGATAACTCAAAAACGAAAAGTCGGTAAAATACCAAACTTGGTATTTAAGTTTAGTATCTTCCAAGGATGCGACACGAAGATTTTGAGAAAAATCCCCCCACCCAAAGTACCCTTTACATGGAACTTTTTTCGAAAATTTTGATTTTCTAAAAAATGGCTCTAACGATTTTGATTAAAATATCGTATATTAAAGATATTTACATGACAAATAAAATGTATATTTTGAATTTTCTGAGAATAGACTCTGAAGACTGCTTTATTCTTGGTCAATTTTACGGAATTTTGCATAACTGTTAAACCGTAAGAGATGGACAAAAACTTACCACACAACAAATGTAGAGCACCTTAAAACACACAATTTATGTTATATACATTTTTTCGTGGAGTTGATTGTTTTTGAGATAATCTTTGTTTTTTTTTTAGCTATAAAGACTTACATACAGGACTTCGTGAACTCGTGTCCATACAAATAAAGGAACTTCAGTCGCAGAGCAACCAGCTTTTGACTACCACTTTAACCTATACTACTCCCTTATTTCCCTTCTACTTACGAGGAAGCATGTAATAAGACCATTTTGCTAATTTTTTCTTGATTAGCATTAAGTAAATAGAAGAAAAGCATTTTAACTATAATTTATTGTAGAGATGTAGAAAGAGTCGTGTGAATGAAACATCAGATTTTTTAAATTCAGGGCTTCATGTTTCGGGTGAAACATCGGTATCGAATTTTTGGGTGGAATTCAATACTTTGTGCCCTGTATACGCGCGACAGACTTCTGCCAAGTACGTTCCACGAGTATATTTACACATAACCGTTTTACTGACGCGGTTTCCTGAGTGACAGGCGGTCTCGTTTGCTTTCATGTTTATGGCAGCACTTCCCCCCTGCGGGTTTTTGCGCACAATGGGGCTCGTTTCTATAACAATTAGTACGCTTAAATCCCCATCACAAAAGGCAGTCCTCTGCTTGTCAATATATTTCAGTGGGGAGGTTTGTGGTCACACACAACATGTTAAGTTAGCATGAAAAGCAAAACTAAATATTTTACTAGAGTCGGCTGATAATTCCTGGACCTCTCAATGAAAACAGTTTTTGATTTATTTCTCATCATATTCTCCAGAAATGCTAATAAATTTGTCATATCGGTGTTCTAATTTAATTAAACTATCTCTGTATTGCGATTTATCAAGACCCTCAAAATATCTGTTTCCGCATCAATGACCTCCTCGTTGAAGTGAAATCTTCGTCCTCCAAGAAATTTTCTTGAGGTTTGGGAACAGGTGGTAGTCACTGGGTACTAGATCTGGCGAATAGGGTGGATGTTCAAGCAATTCCAACTTTAATTCACACATTTTTCGCATTGCAATGACTGAACGATGGGCGGAGCATTGTTGTGATGAAACAAGATTTTTTTGCCAAATGAGGTTATTTTTCTTTTCACCTCATCACTCAAACGTTGCAGTAAACTTGCGTAGTAGTCACCTGTGATATTTTACTCTTTTCCAAGTAATCAATAAAAATAATTGCCTGTGCATTCCAGAAAACACTCGCCATAACCTTGTTAGCTGACAAAATTGACTTTGCCTTTTTTAGAGTTGGTTCACCTGGCGCAATTCACTGTTTTGACTGTGATTTACTATCTGGAGTGTAGTGATGTATCAAAGTTTCATCCATGGTAATAAGCCGTCTCAAAAATTCACTGGGATTTTTACAGTAGAGCTCCACATTCTTAACAAAGGCAGTTTTTCTTTGTAACAACTTTTGATCAGGTGCCAACAAACGCGGCACCCATCTTACACAGACCTTGTGAAAGCCCAAAACATTACTTGAAATATTACCTGCACGTTCTTTTGATATGTTTACATCGTCTGCTATCTCAAACAACTTTAATCTGCGGTCTTCTAGGACTAAAGGATGAATTTTTTCAATGATCTCTGGAGTTGTCACTTCTACAGGGCGTCCAGAACGAGGCTCATCACTAGTGCTCGTACGTCCCATTTTAAACTGTGCAACCCACCTTTTAATCACTGAATATGAAGGGGCAGAGTCTTTCAATGTACTGTGCATTTCCTCCTTGATTTTTAGACGTTAATTAAGCCTTTCAAATGGAAGTATTTAATCACGGCCCATTTTTCCAAATCCTCCATTTTCGTGAAAACTCTAAAGTTGCCTTGTTTAAAATGCTGTCATTCGAAAACTAAACCAAGCTATTGACCTGTAACTATGGATACACGCTAGTCTAGAGTTAAACTATACGATGCTACCGTCTAACTGGCCTAGTGGCGCCGTATCTGTGTGAGGCCGGGGACTTAGCCGGTTGTCGTATTACGGTTCACTTTCCGCACCCTCCTGAGTCCACAGAGAGTATTTTGGTAAAAAGAGTGCAGTGTTTAGTATATCAACAGAAAAGTTTAAAGAACAAGGTAGGAGTAGACTGTCTCAGAAATAACTTTGAAGGTAAACAAAAGGGAAATATGGCTAAAGCGATATTCACTTACTTTAAAAGCTGGTCACTATCTGAACAATTGAAGTCCGATTCGCTTTGCAAGGCCGGTAATAAAGAAAAGCGAGATCTAAGGAAACGCAACCCCGTTTGATAAAAGTTACGTAGTTTAAATTATTGGAATCGTCAACTCCACAACAAAAATGTGATGTGTGCTATTCACACGACTTTCTCTATATATCAGTAACATAATTGTTAATAAGCTTATTCTCTTATGTACTTCAAGCTAATGGAGATGCACATTGGCAGAAATGCTTTCTTGTAAATAGAAGGGAAATAAGCGAATACACTACGCTAAAGCGATAGTCAAATCTTTTAAACGCTGATTACCATGTGGAAGAAATCCATTTGTTTGCAATGCCAGGAGTCGACAAATTCCCGTATGTGAGAGGTATTTTGAAACCAATAACGAGGAATATCTAATAAATGGTCAACTCTATGAAAAAAATATATAAATGACAAATTTTATGTTTCAACAAGATCTACGTATTTTGTGTATCAAGTTTTTGTCTATCTCTTACGATTTACCAGTTTTGCAAAATTCGGCAAACTTCATCCAGAATAAAAAGGTCTTCAGAGGCTATTCCTAGAAAACTCAAGATATATATTTTATTTCGGATTTAAATGTCTTAAATATACAAGCTTTTAATCAAAATTGTTACAGCCCACCTGGGTAGTGTGGTAGCGTGTCTGCCTCACATTCAAAAGGTCATGAGTTCGAATCTCGCTTAGGGTGAGTTACCCGGATAAGGTTTTTTTCGGGTTTTCCCTTATCCTGAGAAGACGAATGTCGAGTAACTTTAAGCTCCATGGACCTCCAGATCATCTCACCAATCTCATCCACCGTGCGATATGATCAACCACCAGGTTAAAAGGTGTTAAGCCGTCAAAAAAGGGGAGTTACTCCAGTTTTAAGAAAATTAAAAGTGGAGGGAAAGAATTTTCTTGAAAATGTCCGTGTTGCATCCTTGGAAGTCACTGAACTTAAATAGCAAGTTTGGTAATTAACATAGTTTTCGTTTTTTTCGGAATCAGGTGACCTCAAAACATGTATTTCCAGTGAAATCTTGGTATCCAATTTTTGGGTGGAATGTAATACAAAAGGCTGCATCGTGGCCTCTCACCTAGACGACCCAGGTTCGATTCCCAAGCGACCGCATGTGAGATTTGTGGTGGACAAAGCGGCGCAGGGCGGGTTCTCCTGTTTTCCCCCCGCATCGCATTCCACCGGGGCTCCATTATTCATGTATCATCAGAGTCATCGCCTGCGGTGCCATAGCAGTAAAAGCATGCGTTAAAGACAAGCAAAAAAAAAGTAATCAAATAAGAAATTAGTTTTTAAATTAAAAAATATTTTATTTAAAGACCTTAATTTCAAATAATACCTAGACCTTTTCTCTTAAGCCCTAAAAGCCTCCAACACACGAACATTTAAATTCCCAAGAACACGTAACACGCTTATGTTGACTCGAAAACCTTTCATTCGACTTCGACACCTTTACTTCTCTAGCACGTATGTGCATAAAATGAGCATAATAGCTGGTGAAGGTGTTATTGAATTTCACACAAAATTCGGCTCCGAGATCTTACCGGAAAAAACATGATTTTACTTTCTCTACACGTACTATGTATATAGTGTATAGAGAAAGTATTGCATTCCCCCCAAAAATTCGATACCGAGATTTTACCGGAAATATATGCTTTGACCCCCTGAATTCAAAAAAGGCATTTTTACAAAAAGGTCCATGTGTGTGTGTGTGTGTGTGTGTGCCTGTGAACTCAAAAACTAAAGTCTGTAAAACACTAAACTTGGTATTTAAGTTTAGTATCTTCCAGGGATACGACACGAAGATTTTAAGAAAAATCCCCCCACCCCAAACTATCCTTTACATGACACTTAATTCGAAAATTTTGATTTTTTAAAATGACTCTAATGATTTTGATTAAGATATTGTATATTAAATATGTTTACATGGCAAATAATAGTAAACAGAGAGTTTATCCATGAGTAGAACAATTTAAAAAGCGACCCGAAGGAGAGTGGATAATAGAGGTTTGTTCACTTGTATATTCATTACCTTATCCTACAGATACGATAAATTAATATATGACAAATATTCAGCTAGTTATTTTACAACAGAGAGTAATAAACTAAATAAGGAATTGGGGCGTTCTTATAGTTATAAAATATGGTAGGCTATGTATGAATACTAATTTTGTTTTTATTGCTGCTGGTTTCAAATGTAGAGAGAGTGAAAATGCCTGTGTCTATCTGTGGACAGTATAGTTCATAAACGAAAAGTCCGTTAAATACCAAATTTGGTATTTAAGTTTGGTATCTTCCAAGGATGCGACACAAAGATTTTCAAGAAAACCCCCCACCCCCAATTACCCTTTACATGGAACATTTTTCGAAAATCTTGATCTTCTAAAAATGGCTCTAACGATTTTGATTAAAATATCTTATATTACAGATATTTACCTGACGAATAAAATGTATATCTTGAATTTTCTGGGAACAGCCTCTGAACACTACTTTATTCTTGAGGAATTTTGCATAACTGCTAAACCGTAAGAACTTACCACACACAAAATGTAAAGCACATTAAAACACACAATGTATGTTATACACATTTTTTTCGTGCAGTTCATCGTTTTTGAGATATTCCTTGTTTTTGGTTTCAGTCTTGAAAAACTCATATGGGAATTTGTGAACTCCTGTCCATACAAACAAAGGAACTTCAGTCACATAGCAACCAGCTTTTGACTATCACTTTGACTCCCTTGGTACTCCCTTATTTCGCTTTTACTTACAGGGAAGCAAGTAATGAGACCATTTCTGCTTATTTTTTCTCGATTGAATGAAGTAAATATTAGCATAAGCTTTTTAACAATAATTTGTTGCAGGGATGTAGAGAAAGTCATGTGAATGGAACACATCAGAAGTACGCAGATTGAGGATATAGTTTATCGTCGCAAATGCCAACCGTACCTACGCTATTGTATCTCCTCCATATTTACGCTCTTCAGAACGCCACACGATTTGAAATACGTCACTCCCAGATCCCCCGTGCTTTGATTTTCATACGACCGATTGCTGATTTCTCGCTCCGGTCTGAATTGCTTCATCATAACCGATATTTGCAATGACTTCATTTTACATAAAACCTGCTATTATCGCTTCAACTTCTTTCTTTTCTCTCTCTCTCTCTTCAAAAATTGTGTTTAACATTGAAAGCATTCAATGACGTGGTTGAAAAGGTGCCTTTTAATTTTACCATGCATTCTTTGCACATAGTATTCTGTAAATACAGTATAATCCCGTAATTGCGCTACCGATTATAATGATATCCCGTTCGTTACGCTATGTTTGTATAGTCCCTGGATGTTTCATATTAATACTGCATTATTTTACCCTCTTTAACGCTTCCAAATCCAGCAAATAGCATTTTTATTACCAAAAAAATATGATGCGACTTGTTTGTATGGACAGGAGTTGAGAAATTCCTGTATGAGAAAAGCATGAAACCAATAACAAGGAATAACTCAAAAACGATCAAATCCACGAAAAAGATGTATATAAAATAGATCGTGTTTTTTAACGTGCTCTACATTTTTTGTGTGGCAAGGTTTTGTCCATCTCTTACGGTTTAGCAGATATGCAAAATTTTGTAAAATTCATCCAGAATAAAGTACTCTTCAGAGACTATTCCCAGAAAATTCAAGATATAAATTTTATTTTTCATGTAAATATCTTTAAAATACAATCATTTAATCAAATTAGTTAGAGCCATTTTTGAGAAAATCAAAATTTTTGAAAAAAAGTTCCATGTAAAGGGTAGTTGGGGGTAGGGGTATTTTCTTGAAAACCTTCGTGTTGCATCCTTGGGTGATACCTAACCTAAGTACCAAGTTTGGTTTTTAATGGACTTGTTTTTGAGCTTTGCTGCCCACAAACACACCACGGACATTTTTCTAAAAATGATTTTTTTTTTTGGATTCAAGGGGTCTCAAAACATATATTTCTGCTGAAATCTCGGTATCGAATTTTTGGGTGCATTACAATACCTTCTGTATTCGCTATGCACATAGTACGTGTAGAGAAAGTAAAAATCTGATGTGTTACATTCTCACAACTTTTTCTACGTCTCTGCAACCAATTGATTATAATAAGCTTATTCTTCTATCTATTTCACACTAATTGAGATAAACATTAGCAGAAACGGTCTTATTACTTAGTTCCTAATAAGTAGAAGGGAAATAAGGGAATACACCAGGCTAAACGATAAATGTGGTTGCTATGGGACTGATATCCGTTTCTTTGCGAGACCAGGAGTTGAGAAGTTCCTGTATGAGAAAAATTTAAATATTTTAAAACTGAAACCAATAACAAAAAATCTGATGTGTTCCATTCACATGACTTTTTCTACATATCTGCAACAAATTGTAGTTAAAAAGCATATGCTTCTATTTACTTCATGCTAATTAGCAGAAATAGTCTTATTACTTGCTTCCTTGTAAGTAGAAGCGAAATGATGGAGTTCCATAGGTTAAAATGTCAGCCAAAAGCTGGTTGTTATGTAACTGAAGTTCCTTTGTTTGTATGGACAGGATTTAAGAAATTCCTGTATGAGAAAAGTATAAATTTTTCATATCTAAAACGAAAAACCAGGAATATCTTAAAAATGATCAACTCCACGAAAAAATGGATATGACATAAATTGCGTATTTTATCGTGAGCTACATTTTCTGTGTAGTAAGTTTTTCCCTAACTCTTATGGTTTAGCAGTTATACACAATTCCGTAAAACTCATCCAGAATAAAGTAGTGTTCAGGGGCTATTCCCAGAAAATTCAAGATATACATATTATTTGTCAGGTAAATATCTTTAATATACGATATTTTAATCAAAATCGTTAGAGCCATTAAAAGAAAGTCTAAAATTTCATAATTTTTTTCCATGTAAAGGGTAATTGGGGGTGGGGTATTTTCTTGAAAATCTTTGTGTCGCATCCTTGGAAGATACCAAACTTAAATACCAAGTTTGGGCTTTAACGGTCTTTTCGTTTTTGAGTTATGCTGCCCACAGACACACAGACACTATATACACAAGACAGACAGACAGACAGACAGACTCACACACGGACATTTTTCTAAAAATGCTTTTTTTTTGGATTCAGGGAGTCTCAAAACATGTATTTTCGGTGAAATCTCGGTATCAATTTTGGGTACAATGCAATACGTTCTCTATGCACTATGTACATAGTTCGTGTAGAGAAAGTAAAAATATTTGGAAAACGGTCAACACCAGGTATAAAAATGTATAAGACATAAATTGTGTGTTTTAAGAACCTCTACGTTTGTGTGCATTAAGTTATTGTCTATCTCTTACGCTTTACAAATTATGCATAACTAAAATAAAAAATATATTTCCAGAATAAAGAGGCCTTTAAAAGATATTTCCAGAAAATTCAAAATATACATTCAGATTTTCATGCAGATATCTTAAATATAAGATATTTAATCAAAATCATAAAGCCATTTTTGAGAAAAGCAACATTTTCACATTGTTTTCCACGTAAAAGTAAGTTGGGTCCCCCTGAATCCAGAAAAAGCATTTTTGGAAAAAATTCAGTGTCTGTGTGTGTGCGTGTGTGTGTGTGTGTGTGTGTGTGTGTGTGTGTGTGTGTGTGTGGACAGCGTAGCTCAAAAATGAAAAGTCGGTTAAATACCAAACTTATTATTTTAGTTTGGTATCTCCCAAGGATGCGACACGAAGATTTTCAAGAAAATACCCCACCCCCAACTACCCTTTACATAGAACTTTTTTCGAAAATTTTGATTTTCTCAAAAATGGTACTAAAGATTTTGATTAAAATATCGTATATTAAACATATTTACATTACAAATGAAGTGTATATCTTGAATTTTCTGGGAATAGCCTCTGAAGACTACTCTATTCTGAATGAATTTTACGGAATTTTGCATAACTGCTAAACCGTAAGACATGGACAAAAACTTACCGGACAAAAAATGTAGAGCATGCTAAAACACACAAATTATATTACATACACTTTTTTCGTGGAGTTGATCGTTTTTGAGATATTCCTTGTTTTTAGATTTAGCTTTAAAAAACTTTTACTTTTCTCATACAGGAATTTGTCAACTCCTATTCATACAAATAAGGAGCTTCAGTCACATAGCAACCAGCTTTTGAGTATCACTTTAATCTACCGTACTCCCTTATTTCACTTTTACTGACAAGGAAGTAAGTAATAAGACTATTTCTGCTAATTTTTGTTCGATTAGCATGAAATAAATGGAAGCATAAGCTTTTTAACAATAACTTCTTCACATTTGTAATGTGAATGGAACACATCAGATTTTTTTCTTAAGTTATGATCTGTTGTGCTTCAGAAACATTTATTACATTGTATTGCGCATTAAATTGTCTCATACGTAATAAATTAAATCCGGTGTGCTCTATCCCGACTACTACGGGTTTAGGCTACAGACCCTTAAGCGTAATTACGGGGTTTTACTATAATGGCATGTTTGAGGTGCTCTTTAAAGCTAAAATGATTACATAATTGCATACACACAACACAAATTTCATATTTGTTACACAAAGAAGCACAACCTTTTACGCAACATAATGCTTTCCTAACTTCAGCTACTCTAAAAAGAAAATAGAATAACCGTTAAGTTATAAATAGCACATGAAATTGCAAATTGTCGGAAGAACAAATTTCATCACATACATTGTATCACTGTAATGAAGATTACACGCATTCAAAGAATGGGGGTGGGTCCATGTTTTGCAATCGCATAACTTTCTCTACCCATTTTGAAAAAGTCTGATGTGTACCATTCACATGCCTTTCTCTACGTCTCTGCAACAAATTATTGTTAAAAAGCTTATCCCTCTATTTACTTCATGCTACTCGAGAACAAACTAGCAGAAATAGTCTTATTACTTGTTTCCTTGTAAGTAGAAGTGAAATAAGGGAGTACCATAGGTTAAAATGATAGTCAAAAGCTGGTTGCTATGTGACTGAAGTTCTTTTGTTTATATGGACAGGAGTTGACAAATTCCTATATGAGAAAAGTAAGGTTTTCATAGCTGAAACCAAAAACACTGAATATCTCAAAAACGATCAACTCCACGAAAAAAATGTATATAACATAAATTGTGTGTTTTAATGTGCTCTACATTTCTTGTGTAGTAAGTTTTTATCTAAGTTTTACGGTTTAGCAGTTATGCAAAATTCCGTAAAATTCGTCCAGAATAAAGTAATCTTCAGAGGCTATATCCAGAAAATGCAAGATATACATTTTATTTTTCAGGTAAATATCTTTAATATACGATATTTTAATCAAAATCGTTAGAGCCAATTTTTAGAAAATCAAAATTTTTGAAAAAAGTTCCATGTAAAGGGTAGTTGGCGTGGGGGGATTTTTCTCAAAATCTTCGTGTCGCATCCCTGGAAGATACTAAACTTAAATACCAAGTTTGGTATTTCACCAACTTTTCGTTTTTGAGTTATCGTGTTCACAGATACACGGACACACGGACACACACACACACACAAACACACACACACACACACGGATCTTTTTCTGAAAATACTTTTTTTGGATGCAGGGGACCCTAAAACATAAATTTCCGGTGAAATCTCGGTATAGGATTTTTTGGTGGAGTGCAATACATTCTCTATACACTATGTACATAGTGAGTATACAGAAAGTAAAACTGTATAAAGGTCTTGCTTAAAGGTTGGGTTACAAAAACAGCAGAATAGACATACCAGCATTTGTATTTGAGGCCTCTACTATACTTGGTATTTAAGTTTGGTATATTCCAAAGATGCAACACGAAGATTCTAAAGAAAATCCCCCATCCCAAACTACCCTTTACATGGAAAAAACTTCGAAGTGTTTGGTTTCCTCAAAAACGGCTCTTAACGTTTTTTTATTAAATACTTTTACATTTAAGATTACATGCGAAATAAAATCTTTAATTTTCTGTGAATAGCCATGTTTATTTGCGGAATTTTGAATAACTGCTAAGCATAAGAGATAGGCAAAAATTACTTAAGAGAAAATATAGATCTCGTTAAAACACACAATTTATGTGCTATACATTTTTTTCGTGGAGTTGATCGTTTTTGAGATATTTCTTGTTTTTAGTTTCAGCTTTGAAAAAGTTATACCTTTCTCATACAGGAATTTGTCAACTCGTGCCCATACAAACAAAGGAACTTCAGTCACATAGCAACCATATTTTGTCTATCACTTTAGCCTATGGTACTCCCTTATTTCGGTTCTACTTACAAGAAAGCAGGTAATAAGACCCTAATGTTTTTCAGGTGGAAAGGAATGTTTTGACAGCAACGTTGTTATGATTCGCACACTATCTGTGGTCGGAACAGCTGCTAACTGTACAGGATAACAAGAGAACACTTACAACAGGATGCTGCTCCTGCTAGAGCACATTTCCTTCCTTAGCGCCGTCTCCGGTGCTTACCTGAAAACAGAAGACAGACGTTACTTCACCGAAATAACAACAGATTCAAATACACTTTGTAGTTATGTCCTTAGACAATGTACCTAGGGATAGAGAAGGTGTTGTATTCCAAATAAACTTCGATGTCGAAACTTCACCGGAGATATTTTTGGTATTCCCCGAGTCCGATAAAAGTATTTTTAGAAAAAAGTGCGCGAGTGTGTATCGGCGTATTTGTGAACTCGATAACTCAAGAACGAACATTCGGTAAAATACCAAATTTGGTATTTAAGTTCAGTATCTTCCAGGAATGCGACACAAAGATTTTAAGAAAAATACCCCCACACCAAACTACACTTTACGTGGGAAAATATTGATTTTTTCAAAAACGAGCTATCGATTTTGATTAAAATATTTTGCTTAACTGCCAAATCGCAAGAAATAAACAAAAAACATACTACACAAAACTGTCGATGTCGTCGAAACCCTTTACATGGAAAAAATTTTCTCTCAAAAATGGCTGTAACGATTTTGATTAAAGTGTCCTAAATTAAAGTTATTTACATCACAAATAAAATGTATATCTATAGTTTCTGAAGATCTATTCATTCGGAATGAATTTGACTGAATTTTACATAACTGGTAAGCTGTAATAGATACATAACACTTACTGCAGAAAAAATTTAGATCTCTTTAAAGCAAAAATTTATATCAGATACATTTTTGTTGCAGAATTGATAATTTCCGAGATATTCCTTGTTATTTGTTTCAATTTTAAACTACGTATCCTCTTAAAACGGTTCCCTTTCGTTTCCCCTCGAAAAGCGGGCCGAACTTCAACTGTTTTACATATCGACCGGTTTTTGAAAGATTTGGATAACCCCTTAGTCTAGTGTATTCCCTTATTTCCCTTCTACTTACAAGGGCGCAAGTAATAAGACCAGAAATAAGACTAATGTTTGTCTGATTAGCATGAAGTAGATGAAAGAGCAATAGTTTGTGTGTGGCACAGCTAGAGAAAGTTATGTAAATAGTACATCAGATTTCTTTATGAATTTAATAGGCAATTTATTGTTAGTTTAATTGTTTTTCACACAAGTCGTGTGTAGGACAGAAGTTGGATAAATAAAGTCAGACTGAAAAATGCAAAGCCATAGCCGAGATTTGAACCACGGAACTCCCGGTTTTCTAGCCAGTTGCTCTACCACTCGTGGTGGGAATTTTATGGTTTATATGCCATTTTATGGCAGGATTTAGAAGGATAAGAAGGACTTATAAATAAGATCTCTTTTAGGGATTTTCTCAGAGCATGTGTGAAGAAAAAAAGTGACTGTATTTTTTTTTCGGATTACCCCAGTTTATCCATTTCATACACATTAAATTATTTGTCCCCTCTGACTTACAATGTTATTCCCCCCACACTGAATTTACCCAGATTTACCCTATTTCCCAACTATTCGCTGCTCTAATTCCCACGTGAACTCGGAGAAATGACTCTTTGTCCACCACTCACTTTCCTAACATAAAGACACATACTTTATATCGCAGCACTGAAGTTAATTTATGCAACACGTCTGCTCAGCACCTTTTGATAAGTTATAAGTAACTTCTTTCCTTCTACAATTCGTGACCGTAACCTCCCTTCGGTCTTAAGGCCCCTCCTATTTTCTATGATCGGACACGAATGGATCCGAAGTTAAACATTTCTTAATTTCTATTGGTTAGTATTTTCTGCCAAAGGTTTTTCCAAATCGGTCTCCTCTCACCGAGTAAGTTTAGCACCTCAGCAAAAGCATTAGACTCCAGTTTGCTCCCTTCAGGTCGAAAGTACCCTCGGTCATTAATGTTTAATGTTTCTTCTTTGTACACTCTGAACACAAATGTTCCACAATTCTATTGTATGTACGTTCTGCTAATGATTTTTTGACCCACATTACCAATTAAACCTTGCAGCTAATATTCCTAAATCTCTGGTTTTTCCTTTTAGCAGTAACTTCCTTTCGTATACAGAATAAATACTCTTTAACATTTATTGCTTATTCTAATGTATTTCCTTTAATCATTTATATTGCTACAATCTCTTTCCCCCCGTTCGTTTATCTTCATTTGCTTATTAGTTTTATTTTCTTTATTATATTGAAATGAGAATTCTACATTACACTGGGCTATCATAACATCATGTCGGCACAACATCAAATTCCTGACTCTACCTATCCAACTCCTGCCCTGCACACAGATTGTGCGAAAAAGAATTAAATTAACACTAATTGGCCATAACAGTTCGCTAAATTAATAATTAAAGTACTTAGAACATTGTAAGTCGCCAAAGAGGTTGTCACCTCAAGATAATTTGAGATCCCCAGGTGGTTTACTGGGAAACATGCGAGTCAGTTGAGAGCCTTAATTTCATGTCGGCTTGTTGTCATGGTAGCTCAGTGGTAGAGCAACCGGCTAAAAACTGTGGTTCAAATTCCGGTTTTAACAATTAATTGTTCTGTCTGACTGTACTTATCGAAGCAATTTATTTCTCTGTGTAAAATATAGATATACTAGGCGATTGTGATTTTGCTTCTTCGGGCCATGATTGGACTAGAAGAATCACGTGATTTCAGTTCGCGCCGCATCCGGTGTATCTCGATAGCTACGGCTATTAGATCCACAGCATGAGAAACTTCCACTTTGCTTATTCATTTTATCTCTTTTTACTTTCTCTACACGTACTATGAACATAATGTATAGAGAAGGTATTGTAATGCACCCAAAAATTCCATACCGAGATTTCACCGGAAATAAATGTTTTGGGTCCCCATGAATCCAAAAGAAAAGCATTTTTGGAAAAAGGTCCGTGTGTCTGTGGACAGCATAGCTCAAAACCAAGAGCGTTGAATACCAAACTTGGTATTAAAGTTTTATATCTTCCAAGGAGCAACACGAAGATTTTTCAAGAAATCCCCCCACCCCCACATATCCTTTACATGGAACCTTTTCGAAAATTTTGGCTTGAAAGATTTTGATTAAAATATCGTATATTCAGGTACTTACCTGACAAATTAAACGTTTATCTTGAATTTTCCGTGAACAGCCTCTGAAGACTACTTTATTCTGGATGAATTTTACGGAATTTTGCATAACTGTTAAACCGTATGAGGTGGATATAAACTTACCACACAAAAAACGCAGAGCACGTTAAAACACACAATTTATGTCATATACATTTTTTTCGTACAGTTGATCGTTTTTGAGATATTCATTTTTTTGGTTTCAGCTTTGAAAAATATACTTTTCTCATATAGGATTCTGTAAAACCCAAGGAACTTCAGTTACACAGAAACCAGCTTTTGACTATCACTTTAACCATTGGTACTCCCTTATTTCGCTTCTGCATGAAGTTTCGTATCCAATATAAGCTAGGTATACCTTACAGGAATAGTTTTGGAATAATGGTGGTCCAAGAAAGCTAACAAGCAGGGGGGAAAAAACAAGTGAGGTAACCATAAAAAGTTTTTCCACACTTAATGAAGGTTTAATGAATGTGCTGAAAAAACAAAAGTTGTTTCATTACGAAAAGTAATATTAGATTGCGCGGCGGTAACTATATCCGTAGAAGAGCAGGTATTATGCGATAAAAAGGACGCCCAAACTATGAGCCAAGTTTGACGTCTGTTGTAAGTAAAACCCATCTCTCCCTCTTTTGTTATCATAGTTCACAGCCTTCATCTGTCAGCCACAACTGAACATTAGACACACAAAAAACCTTCAGTAGTTTACTTCTTTACTCCAGGAGAAAACAACGCGCCTCACGATATACAGGTTATCTTACATTTACATCACTCTTCAACTCACCATTCTCTAGAGTGTAGGTATAGTAAATAGGGTAAGTATTTCATCCAAAACAACGATGTCGAAATTTCACCAGAAATGCATATTTTGAGCGACGCTAAAAAAAAAAAAAAAATCTGATGTGTTCCATTCACATGACTTTCTCTATATCTCTGTAACAATTTATTGTTAATAAGCTTATCTTTTATTTATTTCTTGCTAATCGAGAAAAAATAGCAGAAATAGTCTTATTTCTTGCTTAATTGTAAGTAGAAGCGAAATAAGGGTCTACCATAGGTTAAAGTGATAGTCAAAAGCTGTTTGCTATGTCAATGAAGTTTCTTTGTTTATAAAGATCGGAGTTGACAAGTTCCTGTATGAGAAAAATATAAGCTTTTCATAGCAGATACAAAAATAAGGAATGTTTCAAAAACGACGAATCCACGAAAAAAAGTTATGTAACATAAATTGTGTGTTTTAACGTGTTCTACATTTTTTCTGTAGTAAGTTTTTGTTCATCTCTTACGGTTTAGCAGTTATTCAAAATTCTGTAAAATTCATCCAGAATAAACTACTCTTCAGAAGCTATTCCTAGAAAATTCAAGATATACATTTTATTTGTCAGGTAAATATGTTTAATATTCCAAATTTTAATCAAAATCGTTAGAGCCATTTTTGAGAAAATACAAATTTTCGAAAAAATTTCTATGTAAAGGGTAGTTGGGGGCGGGGGGATTTTTCTCAAAATCTTCTTGTCGCATCCTTGGAAGATACTAAACTTAAATACCAAGTTTGCTATTTTACCGACTTTTCGTTTTTGAGTTATCGTGTTCACGGACACACTGACACACGGATCTTTTGGTGAAAATGTATTTTATGGATATTGGGGACCCTAAAACATATATTTCCGGTGAAATCTCGGTGTCAAATTTTTGGGTGGAGTGCAATACCTTCTCTATGCACTATGTACATAGTCAGTATAGAGAAAGTAAAAATGTGTTCATTCATATGACTTCCTCTATCTCTTCTACAAAAACAAAAACAACTATTCTTACAAAATAACAATAGTTTTATCTACATCATACTAATGGAAATAAACACTACCAGGGTTGTTCTTATTACTTGTTTCGTATAAGTAGAAGAGAAATAAGTATAACCTGTCTGAAAAATCTGATGTGTTCCATTCACATGACTTTCTCTATATCTCTGCAATAAATTATTGTTAAAAAGCTTAAGCTTCTACTTACATCATTCTAATCGAGAAAATATCAGCAGAAATACTCTTATTACTTGCTTCCTTGTAAGTAGAGGCGAAATAAGGGAGTACCGTAGGTTAAAGTGATAGTCAAAAGTTGGTTGCTATGTGACTGAAGCTCCGTTGATTGTATGGGCAGGAAGAGTTTTTAAAGCTGAAACAAAAAATGAGAGGTATCTCTAAAATAATCAACTCCAGGAAAAAAATGTGTATATAACATAAATTGTGTGTTTTAAGGTGACCTACATTTTTTGTGTTGTAAGTTTTTGTCCATATCTTACGGTTTAGCAGTTATGCAAAATTCCGTAAAATTCATCCAAAATAAGGTAGTCTTTAGAGGCCATTTCTAGAAAATTTAAGATATACATTTTATTTGTCAAGAAAAAATCTTTAATATACGAAATTTTCATCTAAATCGTTAGAGCCATTTTTGAGAAAATCAAAATTTTCGAAAAGAGTTGCATGTAAAGGGTAGTTTGGTATGGGGGGATTTTTCTCAAAATCTTCGTGTGGCATCCCTGTAAGATACTAAACTTAAATACCAACTTTGATATTTTACCGACTTTTCGTTTTTGAGCTTTCGTGTTCAAGGACACACACACACACACGGACCTTTTTCTGAAAATACTTTTTTTCGATACAGGGGACCCTAAAACATATATTTCCGGTAAAATCTCGGTATCGAATTTTTGGGTGGAGTGCAATACCTTCTCTATACACTATGTGCATAGTACGTACAGAGAAAATAAAAACAAATTTTAATGGATCAATGTTTCTAGTCAGGGAAAGAGTTTAAGTTACAAGTTTTAAAATGGTATTAGTTATGAATGTTACTAGATCATTATGTATCATTACTATGTTTTTCTCTATTTTAATCCATGTACTATTGGCAAGTTACAAACAAAATTCATTCAATCATTCATATTATTTTTCAACTCTGTATGGTAATTACTTTTTCGAGAGTGCATAGAAAATGCATAAGTATTTCATCCAAAACTTAGAAATTTAAAATGTTGAAATTTCACCAGCTATGCATATTTTGATTCACATTTCGACTTGCCGAGAAACAATCTAAGTACAGATTTTTTAGCATTATCTAAAATTTCTTCGGGAATATCCATTTTCATTCATTTATTTGGTGCAGTTTAAACAACCAGAATTGAAACTGTTTATTCCGGGGGGTTGCGCAGCAAAGAAATAGTCAATTCCACGGAAACAGCAGCATATGATAAACTGTGTGTTTTGTGTGGTCTACATATATTGTGGTTTTTCTATATCTCTTACGGTTTACAAGTTACGCAAAATTCAGCAAACTTCATCCAGAATCTAGAGGTCTTCAGAGGCTATTCCCAAAAAACTTAATATATACATTTTATTTGTCATATAAATATCTTTAATGCAGTTATTTTAATTAAAATTGTTAGAGCCATTTTTCAGAAAATCAAAAGTTTCAATTTTTGCTTTCTCTACACGTACTATGTACATAGTGTATAGAGAAAGTATTGTAATGCACCTAAAATTTGATAACGAGGTTTCACCGGAAATACATGTTTTAAGACCCCCTGAATCCAAAAAAATATTTTCACAAAAAATGTCCGCATGTGTGTATCTCTCTCAGTGTGAGTGTGTGTGTGTGTGTGTGTGCAGCATAGTTCACAAACAAACTTGGTGTTTAAGTTTGGTACCTTGCAAGGATGCGGCACGAAGATTTTCAAGAAAATCTCCCCCCACCCAACTACCTTTTACATGGAACTCTTTTCGAAAGTTTTGGTTTTCTAAAATATGACTAACGATTTTGATTAAAATATCGTACATTAAAGATATTTACCTGACAAATAAAATGTATATCTTGAATTTTCTGGGAATAGCTTCTGAAGACTGCTTTATTCAGGATGAATTTTACGGAATTTTGCGTAATTGCTAAACCGTAAGAGATAGAGAAAAAGTTACCACACCAAAAACAGTAGAGCACGTAAAAACACACATTTTATGTTATATACATTTTTGCTCATGGTTGATCGTTTTTAAGTTATTCCTTGATTGGTTTCACCTTTAAAAACTGTATAGAAGCATAAACGTTTTTATTAATAATTTGATGTAGGGAAAGCCATGTGAATGTAACAAATCAGATTTTTTTTATATGTAAAGGATAGCTAATGGTGGGGGAATTTTTCTGAAAGTAATCGTGACGCATCCTTGGAAGATATTAAACATAAATACCAGATTTGGTGTGTTCGTTTTAGAGTTAGGCTGAACACACACAGAAATACACACATTTTCTGTTTTCTTTCAAAATGCTATTTTCAGGGAGTCTCAAAATGTATATTTCCGATGAAATCGCGACATGACATTTTTAAGTGCAATACAGTACTACCCTTACCTAATATACACAATAGACAAAGTAAAAAAAGATCTGATGTAATCCATTCACATGAGTTTATCTACATCTCTACAACAAATTGTAGTTAAAAAGCTTATGCTTCTATTTACTTCATGCTAATTAGCAGAAATAGTCTTATTACTTGCTTCCTTGTAAGTAGAATGAGGGAGCTCCTTAGGTTAAAATGATAGCCTAAAGCTGGTTGCTATGTAACTGAAGTTCTTTTGTTTGTATGGTCAGGAGTTAAGAAATTCCTGTATGAGAATAGTATAAGTTTTTCAAAGCTAAATCGAAAAACCAGGAATATCTTAAAAATGATCAACTCCATGAAAAAAATATAAAATACATAAACTGTGTGTTTTATCGTGAGCTACATTTTGTGTGCAGTAAGTTTTTCCCCATCTCTTACGGTTTAGCAGTTATGCACAATTCCATAAAATGCATCCAGAATAAAGTAGTCTTCAGGGGCTATTCCCAGAAAATTCAAGATATACATTTTATTTGTCAGGTAAATATCTTTAATATACGATATTTTAATCAAAATCGTTAGAGCCATTTTTAAAAAAATCAAAATTTTCATAATTGTTTCCATGTAAAGGGTAGTTTGGGGTGGGGTGAGGGAATTTTTTGAAAATCTTCGTGTCGCATCCTTGGAAGATACCAAACTTAAATATCAAGTTTAGGCTTTAAGGGCCTTTTCGTTTTTGAGCTATGTTGCCCACAGACAGACACACACATACACATAGACAGACAGATAGACAGACGGACATACACACGGACATTTTTCTAAAAATGCTTTTTTCGTATTCAGGGAGTTTCAAAACATGTATTTCTGGTGAAATCGGGGTATCGAGTTTTTGGGTGCAATGCAATAACTTCTCTATACACTATGTACATAGTTCGTATAGAGAAAGTAAAAATAATAAAGAAACGAAATGTGTATTGATAAAATAAGAGAAGGAGGCAGAAAGAAGAAAGTGCGCCAGGACCATAAAGTTAGCCCTATTTCACCTAAGTACCACAAAACAATAAAGTTCATCCCCAGTGACACTGTGACCTCTTTATTCGGGTCATGTTGCGTCACCCTGGGGAGCGTCTTTATTGGCATTTCCTTCCGATTGGGAATGCTTCCCCCGTATCGCCTTAACCCAGTTTCACAAAGGTGAGTAAACAACGTTAAGGGCCGAAATTACCATCCCCTTAGCGCGTCTTTCTTCCAACGTCATCCCTTAGGTTCAACTTTCTGCATTAATCATAAATGCAGGTCAACTTTTTGTCTGTACCCTCAAGAATAAACAATTTCTCTTCTTGCTATCTTTCTCGCAGCGCGGTTAGCCCGCTCGTCTCCCACCTAGGCGGCCCGGTTCGATCCCAAGCGCCGAATGTGGGACGTCACAATTTTTTTTAAACGTCCTTTAACCTGGTTGGTCATATCGGACGATGAATGAAATTGGTGAAATGATGCTCAAATGATCTCGGGGTCCATGGAGCTTAAAGTTACTCGACATTCGTCTTCTCAGGATAAGGGAAACCCCCGAAAAAAACCTTATCTGGGTAACTCACCCTAAGCAAGATTCGAACTCATGACCTTTTGATTGTGAAGTAGACACGCTACCACTACACTACCCAGGCGGGCATCACAATCTTGTTTTACGATAAGAACTCTCAAAAAATTGTGCTAATTATGTATATTTGAATATACCTATACAAATTAATTTTTATTTTTACATTGACATTTTAATGTTTTATTTAAACTGTGGTGGACGAAGCGGCGTCTGTTCGGATTTTCTCCAGGTCGCATTCCACCAATCGTCACCTTTCATATCATCCATTGCTCACGCTCTTGCACGGCTACGCTACCATGTTCTCCATTGTTTTTGTTGTTGTTTTTTTTTTTAATAAATACAGCTCCGAAGTTGTTTTTTTTTTTAATATAATTTATTTTGGGTCGCTTTAACAGCATGGTCATATCGCGACCTTACAAATTGTACATAAAATAGTTATTTACACATTGGTAAAATACCAAATGATTACATATATACTTTACAATAATTCAAAAAGTTTACACTGTCTTATAAATATTATTGTCTTTTTGATTGTCTGGTGGTTATGTAGAGCTCTGAAGCCGGCCTGAAGTCTCGGACACTGCAGCAGGATATGTAAGTGGTGTGTTGCAGGTCTCACATTCTGATTCTGGATCTTTATTAATGATGAAGGAATGTGTCAGTTTGCAGTGTCCAATTCTGAGGCGCGTAATTATTGTTTGCTCACAGCGTTCTAATTTTCGGAGGGGTTCGAAGAAATTGGCAGATTCGAAGTCTTGTCGGAGTATTCCGGACTTGTATTCCTATTTTTACTTTCTCTACACGTACTATCTACATGTGTATAGAGAGGGTATTGTTATACACCAAAAATTCAATACCGAGATTTCAACGGAAATATATGTTTTGGGACCCCCTGAATCGAAAATAATTTCTTTTAGAAAAATGTCCGCGTGTGTGTGTGTGTCTGTATGTGTGTGGAGGGGGCAGCATAGCTCAAAAATGAAAAGACCGTTAAAAACCAAACTTGGTATCTTTCAAGGATGCGACACGAAGATTTTCAAGAATATCCCCCCACCCCAACTACCCTTTACATGGAAAAAATTTCTAAAATTTTGATTTTCTTAAAAATGGCTGTAACGTTTTGATTAAAATCTCGTATATTTAAGATATTTACTTGGCACTTTCCCTACATTTCCTATTTTCCTGTTTGTTTACAAACACCCATGTCCAAGACGGGACTCGAACCCACCGTCCCCTACATCACGAAGAACCAAAGCTAGGCACTTTAGCGAGCGCAGCCATGAGGACAGGTCTTTGGTTTCGTGCCGTTGGCTCAGCCGATCAGCTTCTGACTCCTAGGCATTTGCTTGTAAGTCCTAGGGGGTAGTCAGTCCTACATACGGGAGGTCAAGTCCACTTAGTGAGGTACACAAAGTCTATTTACGATGAAAGAGCGTCAAGTTATGGTTGTTGATTCGAGCGGGAATATTGTGAAACGAGACACAGTGAGAAACTTTACGCTTGATGTTTTATCTACGAGAATTTTCTGATATTAAAAGAAGAGCAACGAAAGATGAAATAAATTTGAGGTTATGTTTGAGCTATTCAGCAAGTGTTATAGTTCGTTATTTATTTTACATTATTGGATGCAATGATTGGCACCAATCTTCGTCGGTTTGAAAGTGCTGACCTCCTAGCAGTCTTCAGTTCAGGGAAAAGGTGAAAGCCACTGGGTGCCAGGTCCATCGTCCTCCGCCGGGTTTGAACCCGCGACCTTGGGTATATGAAGCTAGCATGGTAACCATTACACCACGGAGGACGACAGCCATTTTTGAGAAAATAAAAAAATGTTTTTAAAATGTTTCCATGTAAAGGGATTTTCTTGAAAATCTTCGTGTCGCATCCTTGGAAGATACTAAACCTAAATGCCAAGATATGCTGTCCACAACCAGGCATACACACAGACACACACGAACCTTTTTCTAATTTTATTTTGGACTCGGGGGACCTCAAAACAGATTTCCGGTGAAATCTCGGTATTTAACTTTTGTGTACAATAGAATACCTTCCCTATAAGTTATGTACATAGTATGTGTAGAGAAAGTAAGAAAGGAAAAGTGTATGGAGGGAGGGAATGTATGAATTAAAGCGCTGGCCTATAAACAACACGGTCTCCCTTATGAAATAACTGCCCCCGGAGAATAGCGACATCTTTAACCCATTTATACGTGCTAAATTACACGATTTATCACCCTGAGCCGATCACCACCGCCGTTCAAAGGGACAGTCATTAATTGCCCTTTATACCGGTCAGACCACCGCCGCGCGCCTCGTCACACAAAGGCAATTAAAGCAAAGACAACAGATTGCCTCAACATCTCTGTCCTATGTAAATTGTTTAGATTCTCTTCTTTCCCCCTCGTTCCCTCTCCCCCCTTTTTTTCATCGAGAATAAATGAATTAAAGCGGTATGCAAAACGTTCGTTCCAGAAATGTTACAGAGAAAAATGCAGCGGAAATTATACGCGTTATTTCAAAACACGTAGTTAAACACTCTCTCTCTCCCCCGTCTCTCCCTCTCTCCCTCGCCTCTCCCTCTCTCCCTCACTATCTCATCTCTCCCTCATCTCTCACCTCCCTCATCTCTCACAACCCTCATCTCTCCCCTCCCTCATCTCTCCCCCTCTCCCTATCACTCCCCTCACTCATCTCTCCCCTCCCTAATCTCTCCCCCTCCTTCATCTCTCCCTCTCCCCTATGAGATGTAAAGGCATGTATTTTCCCAGATATCCCAAAATGCGAGGGTGAAATTGAACAATTTTGTTATCCTATATTTCTAATTGATTTTTCTCACCCAGGAAGCCCGGGTTCGATCCCAGGCGACTGCATGTGGGAGTTGTGGTAGACAAAGCGGCGGGTTTTCTCCGGCTTTTCCGCCTTCCCCAGCCATCGCAATCCACCGGAGCTCCACCTTCATTCCATGTATCATCAGTGTCATCGCCTGCGGTGCCACACGTAGAAGCAGCGGGCGTGGAGCACTAAAAAAGAATTACTAGCTCTAGTGCGTATTTACAATATAGTAGATACAGAAGGTATTTGTATTCTGCCCAAAATTTCGATACCGATATTTCATCAGAATATATGAATACATGTTTTGAGACCACGGAATAAAAAAAAAAGAATGTTTAGAAAAACTGCATTAGTCTCTCTCTCTCTCTCTCTCTCTCTCTCTCTCTCTCTCTCTCTCTCTCTATAGACAACATAACTCAATAAAGAAAAGTCGGTTAAATACCAAAGTTGATAATTAAGTTCACCATTTTCCAAGGATGCGAACGAAGACTTTCCAGAATTTCCGCCAATCCAAGCTACCCTTTTTATGGACAAAATTTCGGAAAAAAGTTGATTTTCTCAAAAATGGCTGTGTTTGATGAAAACACCGTATATTAAGGACAGGCCTAATAGACAGCATTTGTTGAATTTTCAGGAAATACATGTAAATTGTTTAGATTCCATTCTTTCATACCTTCCATGCTTTACTTCCACCTCGTTCTCTCTCGCGTCTTTTTTTCCATCGAGAATAAATGAATTAAAGCGATATGCAAAAATTTGTTTCAGAAATGTTACACATCGTAAATAGACTTTGTGTACCTCACTAAGTGGACTTACCCTCCCCGTATGTAGGACTGACTACCCCCTAGGACTTACAAGCAAATGCCTAGGAGTCAGAAGCTGATCGGCTGAGCCAACGGCACGAAACCAAAGACCTGTCCTCATGGCTGCGCTCGCTAAAGTGCCTAGCTTTGGTTCTTCGTGATGTAGGGGACGGTGGGTTCGAGTCCCGTCTTGGACATGGGTGTTTGTAAACAAACAGGAAAATAAAGGAAATGTAGGGAAAGTGCCAAGTAAATATCTTAAATATACGAGATTTTAATCAAAATCGTTACAGCCATTTTTAAGAAATCAAAATTTTCGAAATTTTTTCCATGTAAAGGGTAGTTTGGGGTGGGGAAATTTTCTTCAAAATCTTCGTGTCGCATCCTTGAAAGATACCAAACTTAAATACCAAGTTTGGTATTTTACCTACTTTTCGTTTTTGAGTTATCGTGTTCACAGACACACGGACACTCACACACACACACACGCGGACCTTTTTCCGAAAAGGTTTCTTTTTAGATAAAGGGGACCTTAAAACATACATTTCCGGTGAAATCTCGGAATCGAAAATGTTGGTGGAGTGCAATACATTCTCTATACACTATGTGCATAGTGAGTATAGAGAAAGTAAAAAAGAAAATAAAACGAACACTTACTGTCAGAGAAAAATATAAGAACTTCACAACTGAAACCAATAACAAGGAATATCTCGGAAACGGTTACCTCCACCCTAGATCTACATTTTCTGTGGAGTAAGTTTTTGTCTATGCCCTACGGTATCAGTTAAGCAAAAATCGGCAAAATTCGTCCATAATAAAGAGGTCTTCAGAAGCTATTCTCAGAAAATTCAAGATAATCATTTTACTTGGATGTAAATATCTTTAATAATTTTAGATTTTAATCAAAACCTTTAGAGCCATTTTTTAGAAAATCAAAATTTTCGATTTTTTTTCCATGTAAAGGGTAGTTTGTGGTGGGGAATTTTCTTGAAAATGTTCGTGTCCCATCTTTGGAAGATACCAAGCCTAAATACTAAGTTTGGTATTTAACGGTCTTTTCGTTTTTGAGTTCTGCTGTCCACAGACACACACACATACACACGCGCGCGGACATTTTTCTGAAAATGTTTTTTTGGCTTCAGGGCATCCTAAAACATTTATTTTCGGTGAAATGTTTGTAGCTTCACGTCCTTTTAACTTGGTGGTCATATCGGACGATGAATGATATCGGGGTCCATGGAGCTAAAAGTTCATCTTCTCAGGTGAAAGGAAAACCCCGAAAAAAACCTAACCGGGTAACTCGCCCTAAGCGAGATTTGAACTCAGACCTGTTGAATGTGAGGCAGACACTTCCCAGGCGGGCACCAGCATTGTTGTGACGAAATAAAATATGTTTTCTAAGACTAAATGTAATTGAGTAGTTTACGAGCGCATTTCAGTTCGTAAACTTGATTTTTACGGAATGCACGCACCAAGAAGTGCAGTATGAGTAAAATGCGAGCGTAAAGTAATTTGATTCCAACTTTACGTCCGCCAAAATAATTCACGATACTAGTGTGAATACGTTACTGGTCGACACCACTTCATAAATGTCTCGTAAAATGTTCGGTATTTAGCAGGTAGTAAATTTGCTTTTGCTTCTTTCGAAGCTCTAAGGCTATCATAATTCTCAAAATACATAACAGAATAATAATAATAATAATAATAATAATAATAATAATAATAATGGTTTGTAATGGCCTGCTATAACCGTACCGTCATCGCGCCCAGCAATGCTAAATAAATAACGAACTATAACCCTTGGTGAATGGCTGAAACATAACCTCAAATGTATTTTATCTATCGTTGTTTTTCTTTTAACATCAGAAAATTCTCGTACGAAAAACATTGTATGATACGCGAGCGCAAATAGTTATGTATGATACAAGAGTTAAAAGTGTAGTTCTATTTTGCGAGAAGGAAAGTTTGAGTAGCAATTCTACGAGCAAAATAAAAACACTTTTAACTTGAGTGTCATACACTATTTTTAGATAGCGCAATATTTCTAGATTTATCAATAAAGTTATAATATAAGGTTCACCATTCGTTTTGTTCAAGAAATAATACGTTTCCCTATCGTTTGGAGGCGTGTGTGTATGTAGGAATAGAATTCGTCTATCGATATAGATTGGTAATCGATGTAGTAATGTCAGTTCTTTACTCTTTATCATAAATCTTATAAATTAACAATTCCATTCCATTTCTTCTGCTATTAAATGATAAACTCGAGTATGTTACAACCAAATACCCAGCGAACACGTTTTATATGTTTGAAGTTGCCAATCGAAGTTAATTGTTGTCTAGTTGAGCATGTTTAGACACGAGAACGGACTAGTAAAGAAGGCGGTGGTAATATTATTGATTTTATTTTTTTCTCAGGAACATAACCTCATTTATTTTTATACAGCTAAATAATAGAAAACAAACATACGCAATTGTTATTAATAATAGGCAACATTAAGTTCTTAACTGTGCAATTATGATGAAAGTGTGATATTTATTGTACAATTGGAAATGTTGATTGCTTGTGATGAGGTACTTGGTGTGTTTGTGTTGCTAAATTCAGACATCATTCCATTATCAGGTGGTGTTGCAACGTCAGCAGAAGTGTTTGGAAGGATAAGTATAGCTGTCTTCTTCTTATTTTCTATGGAGTTAGTTACATTAAAAATAACGATATATCGATCGGACTCCTCTAGCAACGTAACTCTTTCAAAACCACAACATTCTATATAACGGATGCAGTGATGGTAACAAAACTTAAGTTGGTAACATTGGAATGTTATAAATATTTTATAAGTCTACAGTTATAAAGAACAATTTTTAGTTCGAGTGTTTTGTGTTAAAAAAGACTTACTTTTAACAGTGTCTGTATAAAAATTTCTTTTCGATTCTCGACTGCGTCTCGTTTCACAATATTTCCGCTTGAATCAAAAACCATTATTTACGCTTTCATAAATAAACGTTACTATTACATAAAACTAAACTTTCTCGACAGCTTATTAATATCGGCTGAGTATGTACAGGCGGCCGCACCTGACTCATTCCTTCACAAAACGCGAGAAGACAGGTTTTCAGAATTGTAATTTATTGAAGACAGTTCTAGATTCGCGACACAGACAAGGGAATTTGATTGGCCCACGGTACTCGTACAGATGACGCTATTTTTCACGTCCTTGCTTTGCTGTATTCTTCCCCGATATCGACGTTCTACCTTTCAAATTCCCGGCAGGATTCCGGAAGATGGCTTTATCTGTGACGTCAGAAGGGAATAATCGGGAGCTTATCCGGGAGAGTGAGAGCTATAAAACACGTGACCGGGATGGATTAACTTGGGCAGATTGTCAGATGTCTTTCTGCCTCCACCACCAGCAAATGAGAACAAAAAAACGTGCGGAAGACCGCTTTTCAGGATACCTTCTATTCAATCAAGCTTCTCTCTTGTTAACCTTACTTTTGTAGGTTTATTACGTCTTTGATCTTATGCCGAAAGAGAGCGTTTTCTCTAGCAACTGTGGTGCTTATCGTTTAATATGCCTGATGTTTTCAATTCATAAAACTTTCTCTAATCGTTCCACAAACTTTTCTTACAAAAGACTATTCTTCTACCTACTACATACTATTTGAGATAAACATTAACAAAATTTAGTCTTGCTACTTGCTTCCTTATAAGAAAAAGGGAAATACACCAGGCTGCAGTAATACTTGAGACCGTTAGTTGACCTCGTCATTGTCATTACTATTATTATTATTATTATTAATTATTAGTTATTATTTAATATAGAAATAAAATATTTCTCAATGTGTGTAGAAGCAAGCGCAGATAACGGTGTTTATGAAACTGGGTCGCTGCATAAGGGAAAGATTCTTTGTTGAGGTAGCAAGTTGGTAAAAGTCACGTACCCCTTTATGCATGTGCGTGCAATAGAGTAACAAGTGAAAGTGAACTGGGGGAAATCTCTAATGTACAAGAAATTAGTTTTTCTCCATTGTATAAGTGTAGTCACGAGGTATTTATAGTGCATTATGGGTAGTAAGAACTGCACTATAGGACACATAGACGCCAAGTTCGCGATCTTTTTAATCAATAGAAATAACGCAGCCATGACGCTATATTTTTACTTTCTATGTACGTACTATGTACATACTGTATACAGAAGGTATTGCATTGTAACCAAAAATTCGATATCGAGATTTCACCGGAAATACATGTTTTGAGACCACCTGAATAAAAAAAAGCATTTTTAGAAAAATGTCCGTGTGTGTCTGTGTGTATGTATGTGTGTCTGTGGGAAGCATAGCTCAAAAACGAAAAGACCGTTAAATACCAAACTTGGTATTTAAGTTCAGTATCTTCTAAGGATGCGACTCGAAGATTTTCAAGAAAATCCCCCACCCCCAACTACCCTTCATATGGAAAAATTTTCGAAATTTTTGATTTTCTAAAAAATGGCTCTAACGGGTTTGATTAAAATATCATATATTAAAGATATACTTGACAAATAATATGTATATCTTGAATTTTATGGGAATAGCCTCTGAAGACTACTTTATTCTGGATGAATTTTACGGATTTTTTTGTAACTGGTAAACCGTAAGAGATAGACAAAAACTTACCACACAAAAATGTAGAGCACATTAAAACACACAATTTATGTTGTATACATTTATTTCGTGGAGTTGATCGTTTTTTAGATATTCCTTGTTATTTTTTTCAGTCTTAAAAAGCGTATACAAACAAAGGAACTTCAGTCAAATAGCAACCAGCTTTTGACTATCACTTTAACCTATGGTACTCCCTTATTTCGCTTCTACTTACAAGGAAGCAAGTTACAAGACTATTTCTGCTATTTTTTTCTCACTTAGCATGAAGTAAATAGAAGCATAGGCTTTTTAACAATAATTTGTTGCAGAGATGTAGAGAAAGTCATGTGAATGCAACACAACCGAGTTTTTTTGACGGACACGTCTTTAATTATAACCCATCAAATACCTGTTTAAATGACTCTCCGTGTACATTTGTGTTGACTCGTACGAGTTCTGTTAACCAGCTTTGTCTACCCCAAGAAATAAACACAGACTCTTTTAGCAGAGTGCATTTTCTAAGAGAAACCAACAAAATTGATTGCTCTTGGAGGTCAGTATCTTGCTGGACCGCAGACTCTGTACGTGTGAGAGGAATTACAATCAACAATCTCATTCGTTGTAGTTTGAATGTTTTGTTCCCGGTGTTGTATGCCAAAATAATTAAGCCGATGTCCCAACGTCAAAATTTGGTCCAAAAATTGGTAACTTTCTTTAGCCGTAAAAGGTTTATACGCCTGTCCTACACACGGCTTGTGTGGAAAAAAATAAAAAATCTGATGGGTTTCATTCACATGACTTTCTCTATATCTCTGTAAATTATTGTTGTTAATAAGCTTATCTTTTTTTTTATTTCATGCTAATCGAGAAAAATTAGCAGAAATAGTCTTATTCCTTGCTTTATTGTAAACACAAGCGAAATAAGGGAGTACCATAGGTTAAAGTGAAAGCCAAAAGCTGGTTGCTATGTGACTGATGTTCCTTTGTTTGTGTGGACAGGAGTTGACAAATTCCTGTATGAGAAAAGTATAAGTTTTTCAAAGTTGAAACCAAGAAAAAGGAATGTATCAAAAACGATCAACTCCACGAAAAAAATGTATATAACATAAATTGTGTGTTTTAACATGCTCTACATTTTTTGTTGGTTAAGTTTTTGTCCATCTCTTACGGTTTAGTAGTTATGAAAAATTCATCCAGAATAAAGTAGTCTTCAGAGGCTATTCCCAGAAAATTCAAAATATACATTTTATTTGTCAGGTAAATAACTTTACTATACGATATTTTAATCGAAATCGTTATAGCCATTTTTTAGAAAATCAAAATTTTCTAAAAAAGTTACATGTAAAGGGTAGTTTGGGGTAGGGGGATTTTTCTCAAAATCTTCGTGTTGCATCCCTGGAAGATAGTAAACTTAAATAGCAAGTTTGGTATTTTACCTACTTTTCGTTTTTGAGTTATCGTGTTCACAGGCATACGGACACACGGACGGACACACACACACACGGACCTTTTTCCGAAAATGCTTTTTTTAGATAAAGGGGACCCTAAAACATATATTTCCGGTGAAATCTCGGTATCGAATTTTTTGGTGGAGTGCAATACATTCTCTATACACTATGTACATAGTGCCTATAGAGAAAGTAAAAAACAGAAAAGCAATCAAACCATTACCAAGCATTTCATTATTTAATTAGGCAAAAAAGTTTTTTTTTTTTTTTTTTTTTGCACTTTTTCATAAATGTTAAGTTCCTTTCTCATGGGTGGGGAGGGTTCACTTATAATAATCGGTGTTTAGCATGTATGGTGAAAGAAAGTTACATAATAACGGTTGTTAGCAACAGAAGCCTCTATTCTCATCCAGAGAGACACTGAATCCCGTCCGGTCCGCGGCCAATCAATTTCTATCTGGCAGCTCGTTTTCACAATTTCATTTCGCGAGTTTGCAATTAGCGCTATCTGCAAAGACACAAATATAATAAAATAGCTAGTGGCTACGATTGGCACAATCTAATTGCCTACAGGCAGATCCACAAGCAAATAAATTACCTTTCAAGGTGACACAAAACGTGTTTTTGTCTGACTCCGTGTCCCAGGGGTCAGCGAGCTGACGTCTCACCCGGAGGTCCCGGGTTCGACTCCCGGCTGGGGCGAGGAATTTTTCTTTAGTCAGAATTATTCCCTATCCCCCACAGAGTCTGGAAGTATGATTGTGAGAGTGAATGTATATGTGTGTGTGTTTGAGGAAAATAAAATGATTTAAACCTACAGACGAGTTGTTTCAAGTGCAAAGCCCCCGATATGACCTTAAATATTGAAGGGGCTATATAAACGAAACTATAAAATGTCTTTCCGGCGAAATCTCGGCACCTAAATTTATAATATCTTCTCTATCTACAATGTATAAACAAGGGCACAGAGTAAAAACATCTGGAATGTAGTAAAAATATTAGCGGGAAAAGTGAATACACTAGGCTATAGCAATAGTTTTCGTTATGTGAAACAATTGAAATTCGGTTATCTTTGCAAAGATAAGAAGTGAAACAAACGAGAACGGATTGCGTGCGTGGTCGAGTGGTCAGCAAGCTGACTCCTCACCTGGAGGTCCCGGATTCGATTCCCGGCTGGAGCGGAGATTTTTTTTTTTTAGCCAGAATTATTCCCTATCCTCCACAGAGTCTGGAAATATGTGTGTGTGTGTGTTTGAGGAAAATGAAATGGTTTAAACCTGCAGTCAACGAGTTGTTTCATTTGCAAAGCCCCCAATATGATCTTAGATGTTAAAGGGGCTATATAAACGAAACAATAAAAAAAAAACCTCACCCGGAGGTCCCGGGTTCGATTCCTGGTTGGCGCGGGGAATTTTTCTTTAGCCACAATGATTCCCTATCTCCCACAGAGTGAGTGTGTTTGAGGAAAATAAAACAATGATTTAAACCAAACGTAAAGGATCCTACAGATACCGAGTTGTTTCAAGTGCAAAGCCCCCGATATGATGACCTTATATGTTAAAGGGGGCTATATAAATTAGACAATAATCTGATGTGTTACACTCATATGACTTTCTCTAGCTGCTCTACAAAACTCCTACAAAAGATTATTCTTCTTTGTACACAATGCTAATAAGATAAATGTTAGCAGAATGTTATTACTTAGTTCCTTATAAGTAGAAGGGAATAAGGGAATGCACTATGCTAAAGTGATTGTCAAATGTTTTAAAAGCTATCGTTATGCGATTGTCATTGAAAATCACTTCTTTGCTTGGCCAGGAGTAGAACAAAAGAAAAACAGACAGACACTTCCTGTGTGAGAAAAGTTTAAGTACTTCACAATTGAAACCAATAACAAGGAATATCGTGAAAACGGTTACCCTCACAACAAAAACGTAAAGGACAAAAATTGTGTGTTTTGTCATGAGGTACATTTTTTGTGTAGTACGTTTTTTGTTTTGTTTTTTTTTTTTCTTTTTCTTCTATCTCTTACAGTTTAGCAGTTAAGTAAAATTCAGGAAAATTCATCCAGAATAAAGAGGTCTTAAAGAGGCTATTCCCAAAAAATTCGAGATATACATTTTATTTCCGACATAAATAGCTGTAATATACGGGATTTTAATCAAAATCATTAGAGCTATTTTTATGAAAATCAAAATTTTCGAAAATTTTTCATGTGAAGGGTAGTTTGTGGTGGGGGGATTTTTTTGAAAATCTTCGTGTCCAATCCTTGGAAGATACTAAACCTAAATACTAATTTGGTATTTAATGATCTTTTTGTTTTGGGGCTATGCTGTCCACACACACACACACACACACACATAGGCCTTTTTTTAAAAATGTTTTTTTCGGACTCAGGGGACCCCAAAACATATATTTCCGGTGAAATCTCGGTACCTACATTTTTGGGTTTAGTACAATATCTTCTCTATCTATAATGTATAAATGACGACCGCGATCGTTAACAAGGGTACAGAGTAAAAACATCTGGAATGTCACATTCACATGACTTTCTCTATCCATTCTCTAAGAGACTTTTCTTATAAAGACTTACGTATGTATTAATTCTCTGCAATTGGGTGCTGCCCGGTGGCAGAGTTAAATGCACAAAATTCACTTACAATAATAATCTTAAGATATATTAAGAAGAGTAATACAACTAACATATTATATATATGTTTTTTTTAACTACCTAACTACTTATTATTCAGTATAGCAGCACGTATGTCAATTACCAGCATTTTATAAACATTTATTATGAAGCCTCAACATTAATACTATACATTAATATAGTTTTTGAGATCCTTAATTACTTCACAATATTTACTCAAATTATCTAACATTTATTCTCTTTAAATTATTCCTAAACCTCGGTAAGGTCAAAGGGCAGCCCTGAAAGGCAGCTACAGGCAATTCATTCCATTCTTCAATGATCCTATTAACAAAAGAAAATTTTCCTACGTCGGTTCTGTACTTTCTACCCTTTTATACAAATGATCGTTTCGTCCATAGTATGCTCGCTTTTATTCCTTTATCTACTTCATGCTAATCAAGATAAATATTAGTAGAAATTTTCTTATTGGTTTAGCCATATAAGAAACGGGAAAAGTGAATACACTCGGCTGTAGCAACAGTTTTCTCTATGTGAAACAATTGAAATTCGCTTCTCTTTGCAAAGGTAAGGAGTGAACCAAAGGAGAACGGATACAAAAAATGATTTCCGTTTTGAGAAAGGTTTTAGGGAGTTTAAAATTGAAACAAATAATAAAGAATATCTCGGAAACTGTTAAATCTAAAACAAAATGTATATGATATAAATTGTGTGTTTTAACGAGATCTAAATTTCTGTGCAGTAAGTTTTCGTCTTTCTCTTACGATGTACTACAAGACAAAAGTCATCCAGAATCAAGAAGGCTTTAGAGGCCATTGCCAGAAAATTCCAGATATATATTTTATTCATCAGCAAATATCTTAAATAACCGCATGTTATCAAAAGTGTTATTCATCTTTGTGAACATTTTCGAAGAATTTTCCATTTTGAGGTGGAGGGGATTTTCTTGAAAATCTTTGTGCCCCATTCTTGGAAGATACTAAACCAACATTTTGTTTTGAAGCAAAGCTGCCCAAAACACACACATTTTTTGAAAAAAAAAATATTTTTTGGGGGGGTTCAGGGGGTTTCAAAATATGTACTTCCAGTTAACTCTAAGTAAAAAAAATTTTGGTGCTATACAATACATTCTTTATCTACTATGTGTATTTTACATACGTGTTAGAGAAATTAAAAATCACAACCTTGATCCGAAATCTCCCATTTCAGTTGATTGTCCCCTCATGGGATAAAACAGGATAATAAATCAATAAATTCTCAAATACGTTCTTTTTAGTTAAAACTCTACAACAAATCTGTGCGTTTCAGCTTTATATGGTGTTTTCATTACGCTACAAACAGCTCTCCAAAAAAGAACCGTGCAAAGCTTCCTGATTAAGCAAATAGTAATAAAAACGATAGTGAATGCCGCATTCATATAGGAAAATTACAGATTGCTTTGGTCGCCATGGCAACGCGCCGCAGTAGTATTTAGAAAAGTGTGTTTACAGCTAGTGAATGAAAGTGTTCCTTACCAAAGCGTGGCTTACTTTGAAGCATGATCCCTCGCCGTTAATTAAACGAGGTATTAATTTAATTGGAACCGAATTCATTGGTCAGTTCTTCATTAAAATCTATGTGAAACTGAAAAGCACTTTATAACAGCGGATGCTTGCAATACATTCTCCATTTTAATTACGGCAGACAGAATAACTGCATGCGATGCTCACCTGTTTTATTAACAAGGATTTTAAACATCTGTGTGCTTCACATAAATTTTGGTGACTTCCACAAATAACTTCGTCATTTAAAGTGGACCAATCAGATATAACTGTGTGTTGGGTATCTAACAGTTGCACATTATTTATTAGTATTGATTTTTTGCGTAAACTCGTATCAGGTGGCAGTTGCCTTTTGGACTCTAAGCGAACTTGTATATTTGAGATCAGAAAAATAATAGTAAAAACTATTATTACAGAAGTTTATTATTTTCTCTAACATGCACAAGTAGAAAACTCTGATGCGTTCCTTTCACATGACTTTCTCTACATCTCTGCAACAAATTATTCCTAAAAAGCTAATGCTTCTATTTAGTTCACGCTAATCGAGAAAAAATTAGCAGAAATAGTCTTATTACCTGCTTCCTTGAAAGTAGAAGTGAAATAAGGGAGTACCATAGGTTAAAGTGATAGCAAAAGCTGGTTGCTATGTGACGGAAGTTCCTTTGTATGTATGTATGGACAGGAGTTGACAAATTCCTGTATTAGAAAAGTATACGTTTTTCAAGGCTGAAACCAAAATCAAGGAATATCTAAAAAAGGATCAACTCCACGAAAAAAAAAATATATATATGTATATATAACATAAATGGTGTGTTTTAATGTGCTCTACATTTTTGTGTGGTAAGTTTGTGTCTATCTCTTACGGTTTACCAATTACACAAAATTCCGTAAAATTCATCCAGAATAAAGTAGTCTTCAGAGGCTATTCCCAGAAAATTCAAAATATACATATTTGTCAGGTATATATCTTTAATATAGGATATTTTAATCAAAATCGTTAGAGCCATTTTTTCGAAAATGTTTCCATGTGAAGGGTAGTTGGGATTGGGGGGATTTTCTTGAAAATCTTCGTGTCGCATCCTTGGAAGATATGGAACTTATATACAAGTTTGGTATTTAACGGTATTTTCGTTTTTGAGCTATGCTGACCACACACACACACACACACACACACACACACACACACACACACACACACACACACACACACACACACACGGACATTTTACTAAAAATGTTTTTTTGGATTCAGGTGGTCTCATAACATATATTTCCGGTGAAATCTCGGTATCAAATGTTTGGGTACAATGCAATACTTTCTCTATACACTATGTACATAGATGTATAGAGAAAGTAAAAACATTACACATATTTACATGACAGATAAAATGTGTATCTTACGTTTTCTGGGAATAGCCTCTGAAGTGATCTTCATTCTGTTTGCCTTTTGCATAATTGGTAAATGTAGATAATAGACTGACAGAAACTTACGTCACACAAAATGTAGATTTATGTAATGTAAAATGGTTTTAGGAGTTGAATGTTTCTGAGATATTACCTGTTATTGGTTGCAGTTTGAAACAGGGCATCGAACTTCAATTTTTACTTTCTCTACACGTACCAAGCACATATTGTATAGAGAAGGTATTGCACTCCAACAAAAGATACGATACCGAGATTGCACCGGAAATACATGGTTTGGGTCCCCCTGAATAAAAAAAAGGTGTTCTTGGAAAAACGTCCATGTGTGTGTGTGTGTGTGTGTGTGTGTGTACAACATAGCTCAAAAACGAATACACCGTTTAAAACCAAACTTGGTATTTAAGTTTGGTACCTTCCAAGGATGCGACACAAAGATTTTCAAGAAAATCCCCCCACCCCCAACTACACTTTACATGGAACGTTTTTCTTCGAAAATTTGATACCGATATATATATAAATTTTCGAAATGTTTTCCATGTAAAGGGTAGTTTGAGGTGGGGGGATTTTCTTGAAAATCTTTGTGTCGCATCCTTGGAAGGTACCAAACTTAAATACCAAGTTTGGTTTTAAACGGTCTATTCGTTTTTTAGCTATGCTGCCCACAGACACACACAGACAGACATTTTTCTAAAAATGCTTTTTTTTAATTCAGGGGTGTGAAAACCTATATTTCCGGTGAAATCTCGGTACCTATCGAATGTTTAGGTACAATACAATTACCTTCTCTATACACTATGGACATAGTACGTATAGAGAAAGTAAAAAACATGGGAAAATGTTCCATGTGGGTGCAGGTGGTCTAAGCGGCACTAATAGTAACTGTATAACATTACACTCTTGGGCAAACATATTCATTACAATAATTGTCCTCTTCTACTTATTTCCCAAATTCTGCAAAAGCCTTCAAAAGCGTTTCTTTTTTCTTCGCGTAACTATATTGTGAAAGTATAAAAATTAAAGCTAACCTGTTTTGATGAGGATGGTAGAGTTCCTCATAAACACAAAATGACACCAGAAGGCTTCAAGAAAAATGCAGCTATGTTACCTGAAACAAGAAGAAAATGTTATTTTAGCATCTTCATGCGAGTTCATTAGCTTATGTAAAAGTTTCCATTAATAAATGCAAAATAAAATGTGCTTTCCTCTAACTATTCTGCAACAAGTTATTCTTGCAAAAGTTTATTCTTTTAGCTACTTCATGCTAATTAGGATAAAAACTAGCAGAAACGGTCTTATTACTTATTTTCTTATAACTAGCAGGGAAATAAGGGAATACACTAGGCTAAACCGACAGTCAAATGTTTTTAAATCTGGTTGCTATGGTATTGAGAGGAATAAAACAAATGAAAAACGAATGTCAAGTTTTAAGCGTTTTAGTATTGAAACTAATAACAAGGAATGGTGGGTATTCTTAGTTCCCGGAGAAGGCCATGTTATCTTGCATGGGATTGCCAACGTTTCGCTCATTAGGCGCCGGGCTCAGAAATTCTACGCCAGAGTGGGCGAACATGAGAACACACTTGACAGATCAATGGGAGAGTACTTGCCCACTGAACGCCGAAAGAGGCGCTTGCGGGCACCCCCGGTAACAACGGCTTCAAACCAGCCAACAGCGAAATAGCTGAGCTAAGTACTCCCCCCCCCCCTCCCATTGGGACTGGTCTATCTAAATTAACCAACATAATTAATTTTCAAAATTAAACACCAGCGGAGCAGAGGAAAGGATGCTGCTCTTCGAAAAATTGCAACCGCTCCAGGAGCCTATCTGGCACTACCTCCTTAACACTAACACTCAAAACCTCAAAATTAAACCATCTTCTGGGCTCTTGTGCGGTCCAGAGTCCAAGAACAGGTCGTCCAGGTTTACCTGGACGGAATGTAAGTTTGCCACAGCACCTAACCGCTGAAAGCGGCTTTACCTGTGCGATATTGTAGGGAAAAAGATTTTGTTCACAAGCTTTTGTGTCTGTGACCGCCGGGCGATGTTAAAATTCCTCCGCATCCTTAGGCCTGAGCGCAGCCGGTCACTTGGGCGGTCACCCACCCAAGTGGTGACAACGCTCAATGCTGCTTAACTCGGCGTACCTCTTGTGTGGCCACCGAGTTAAGCAGGCCAGGTGGGAGGAAAGTTGGTAGGATTATGGAATATGGGAGGGGGGAGCTTCCAGGTTAATCAGGGGGTGGCAGGGGTACAACCGGCATGGTCTCCCAACCGGCTGCGACCCTTCCCGTTACTGCGAAACCTGGGGGGCTAATTGGTTTAGGGGATGGCAGTCTCTCAGGCTAGAGGCCCGAGAGCGTGCCTTGGCAGAGGGTAGGATTTTCTCCTTCTTGGCGCCCTATGGTCATAGTCGCCCAAGTGTGCACCAGAGGGTTTGGGTGAAAGGGTATTTTATCATACAACGTGCGGGCTCGTTCCCTCAGGACGTCGATCATATACGGGATTCCAGAGTAGGTATGTAGGATGTGCAATGGGAATCTGCGCCCAGTATCATAGATCGTCCTTAATGCCCTGTTCTGAACGGCCTAGAGTCTGCGTATTGTGGACGGTGCCGCTGAACCCCAGACCTCGCAGCCGTACTGGATATGGGGCGGAATGATTGCCTGATACAGTTTCAGGTGCGGTTGAAGTTGCCCCGCCCCCTCGCTTCTGGTTGGCTAGTTGCCCGCCAATTGGCGTGGGCGCTGGCGCCGCTCTTTCCTGGTGATGTTGGAGTTGGTTTATGCTTTCACTTTCCAGGTCTTTATTTCCTTTTTTGTCTTTGTCTTTTTCTAGATTTAGTTTGGTTCTTGTTTTAGTAAATGCTGATGTGAATGCCGCATGTCTCCGCCAATGTCTCTCCTTGTGAGCAGAGTCTTCCTGCGGCAAATAAGTAACCACCGCACAAGAGCCCAGATGAAGCTCATCGGCAAGATGAGCGAAACGTCGGCAATTCCATGAATGATAACGCGGCCTTCTTCGGAAGCTAAGAAGACACAGGTCGTGGAAGCTTACGCATCCATTAACATGGAATATTTCGGATACGGTAAACTTTTAAAAAAAATCTGATGTGTACCATTCACATGACTTTCTCTATAGCCCTGCAACAAATTATTCTTAAAAAAGTTATACTTCTATTTACTTTATGCTAATCAGAAAAAATTAGCAGAAATAGTCTTACTACTTGCATCCCTGTAAGTAGAAGCGAAATAAGAGAGTACCATAGGTTAAAGTGAAAGTCAAAAGCTGGTTGCTATGTGACTGATGTTCCTTTGTTTATATGGATAGGAGCTGACAAGTTCCTATATGAGAAAAGCATAAGTTTTTCATAGCAGAAACCAAAAATAAGGAATGTCTCAAAAACGACGAACTCCACGAAAAAAAAAATGTATATAACATAAATTGTGTGTTTTAATGTGCTCTACATTTTTTGTGTAGTAAGTTTTTGTCCATCTCTTACGGTTTAGCAGTTATTCAAAATTCAGTAAAATTCATCCAGAATAAACTACTCAAATAAATAAAATGTATATGTATATCTTGAATTTTCTGGGAATAGCCTCTGAAGGCTATGAATTTTACGGAACGTTGCATATCTGTTAAACCATAAGAGATGAACAAAAGCTTACCACACAAAAAATGTAGAGCACGTTAAAACACACAATTCATATCATATTCATTTTTATCGTAGAGTTGATCGTTTTTTAGATATTTCTTGCTTTTGGTTTCAGCTTTGAAAAACATACTTTTCTCACACAGGAATTTGTGAACTCCTGTCCACACAAACAAAGGAACTCCAGTCACATAGCAACCAGCTTTTGACTATCACTTTAACCTATGGTACTCCCTTATTACGCTTCTACTTACAAGGAAGCAAGTAATAAGATTATTTCTGCTATTTTTTCTCAATTAGCGTGAATTAAATGGAAGCATAAGCGTTTTAATAATATTAGATGTAGAGAAAGTCATGTGATTGGAACAAATAAGATTTTTTCTAAAATTATACTCACAAGTAAAATTGTACGATGTTTTTAGTATTACTATTAATCCCTGTATCAAAACCTTCGGTTGTTTACGTAAAAGTCACACGGTTGACCTTCCTTTGCCCTGCGCGACTATAGGTGGTGTGATGTATGTAAACATAGTAAAGATATACATAGCTAGGACCGCTCAAAACACATTAGACCCTGAAATTTGTGATTCATTATGACAATGCTATTAGTAACGGACAAAAGAGGTACATTTGTGTGTTATACGTTATGTTCTCCACTAAATGTCAAATTATTTGTATTTATTCGCCTCTCACCCTGAGAGAGGAGAAGGAGTTAGTGGAGAGGATAAATACTCGATTGCATCCCTCTTGACTATTATAGAGCTAATTGAAAACAATATTCGAGCCGTTTGACCTGTATTTCCGCAACACTCCTCACTTTATGGCATCAAGTACCAGCAAGAGCGACTCAAGTGGTGCACAAGAAACGATTTGTACACACGACTGCGGTGTGTTTGGATCATCGATTGCCGCACGTTAGTGGTTATTAGAACGCAATGCATACATTAACGTCTGTGCCAATACCGATTGTAATCAAGCGGTCTGCTTTAAGACTATTATTCTGAGCTGCGTCAAATGGGGCACAGTACAAACTCATTTAACACCACAATACATTTACATCAAAAACATATTGTATCGACAGCTTTAATTTTTACTTTCTCTACACGTAATATATACACACTGTATAGAGAAGGTGTTGCACTCCAATCAAAAATTCGATACCGAGATTTCACCGGAAATATATGTTTTAGGGTCCCCTGTATCCAAAATAAGGCATTTTCAGAAAAAGGTCCGTGTGTGTCCGCTGTGAACACGATAACTAAAAAACGAAAAGTTGGGAAAATACCATTCTTTGTATTTAAGTTTAGTATCTTCCAGCGATACGACACAAAGATTTTGAGAAAAATCTCCCCACCCCAAACTACCCTAAACATGGAACCTTTTTCGAAATTTTTAATTTTCTAAAAAATAGCTCTAACGATTTTGATTAAAATATCGTATATTAAAGATATTTCCGTGACAAATAAAATATATATCTTGAATTTTCTGTGAATAGCCTCTGAAGACGATTTTATTCTGGATGAATTTTACGGAATTTCTCATAACTGCTAAACCTTAAGAGATGGATAAAAATTTACCACATAAAAAAATACAGAGCACATTAACGCACACAATTATGTTTTATACATTTTTTCGTGGAGTTTATCGATTTTGAGATATTCTCTGTTTTTGGTTTCAGCTTTAAAAAAACCTATATCTTTCTCACACAGGAATTTATCAACTCGTGTCCATACAATCAAAGGAACTTCAGTCACATAGCAACCAGCTTTTGACTTCACTTTAACTTATGGTACTCTTTATTTCACTTCTACTTACTAGGAAGCAAGTAATAAGAATATATCTGCTATTTTTTTTTCCCCCATTATCATGAAATATATAGAAGCATAAGCTTTGTATCAATAATTTGTTGTGCACATGTAGAGTAAAGTCATGTGAATGGAACACATCAGAATGTTACTTTCCGTACAACTGCTATGCATATAGTAGATCTCGATGTCGAGATTCACGGAAAAGCATGTTTCGAGGTTTCCAGAATCCCCCCCCCCAAATGTGTGTGGAGGTGAAGGAATGATCGGTGAACAGCATAGTTCAAAAACGAAAAGACCGTTATATACCAAACTTGGTATACATTTGTAAGTTTAGTATCTTCCAAGTATGCGACATGAAGTTTTAAAAAAAAATTGGATATGTCCCATTCACATGACTTTCTCTACATCTCTGCAATAAATTATTGTTAAAAAGTTTATGCTTCTATTTACTTCATGCTAATCGAGAAAAAATTAGCAGAAATAGTCTTATTACTTGCTTCCTTGTACGTAGAAGCGAAATAAGGGAGTATCATAGATTAAAGTGATAGTCAAAAGCTGGTTGCTATGTGATTGAAGTTCCTTTGTTTGTATGGACAGGAGTTGACAAACTGAGAAAAGTTAAGCTTTTCAAAGCTGAAACCAAAAGCAAGGAATATCTCAAAAACAATCAACTCCACGAACTGTTTTAATGTGCTCTACATTTTTGTATGGTAAGTTTTTGTCCATCTCTTACGGTTTAGCAGTTATGTAAAATTCTGTAAAATTCATCCAGAATAAAGTAATCTACAGAGGCTATTACCAAAAAAGTCAAGATATATCTTTTATTTGGCAAGTAAATATCTTTAATATAAGAGAATTCAATCAAAATCGTAAGAGACATTTTTAAGAAAATCAAAATTTTCGAATTTTTTTCCATATAAAGGGTAGTTTGGGGTGGAGGATTTTCTTCAAAATCTTCGTATCGTATCCTTGGAAAATATCAATTTAAATACCCAGTTTGGTTTTTAACGGTCTTTTCTTTTTTGAGCTATGCTGCCCACAGACAGAGAGATATTTTTTTCTAAACATGCTTTTTTTGGATTCAGGGGGTCTCAAAACATATTTCCAGAGAAATCTCGGTATCGAATTTTTGGATGCAATACAATACCTTCTCTATACGCTATGTACATAGCACGTGTAGAGAAAGTAAATATGTGGATATCATTAATGTATACAATTTGCCAATTTTCTTTTTCGTTGAATTAGCCATATCTGAGCAACTCCTTGTAAGTGGTTTATCTCTCTCTCTCTCTCTCGTCCTCTGTGGTGCAACTTCATATACACAATGTCGCGGGTTCAAACACGGAGGAGGTCGATGGATTTTTTCGGGTGTAAAAATCCTTAGCATGCCCTCCTTCGGAAGGGAAGTAAAGCCGTTGATCCCGTGTTGTAGATTTGTGGCACGTAATAGAACCTCACGTCTGATAGAGAGGCCTCTGAGCAAAATTAAGTGGTCTTTCATGCCCAATTTAGAAGGGACCCTGAGAACCACAGCAATTAAAGGGCGTCCATATATAAACTCCATTTATTTATTTTATTTCTCTCTCTTTTCACTATGCAAAGAGAAAGAATTACAAAGCAATCATATAGCGACTCGCTCTTAAAAGAGAATTACAATCGCTTAAGCCTTCCCTTACCGTCTTTTATCCACCAGGAAATAATATGGCATTTTCTGCAAATGTTTTTCTCGAATAACATGAAGCACAGAAGAATATTTTGTGTAAAGAGAAGAATGGTTTCTTGAAATTCGAGCGCATCTGAAGTGAAATGATCGTTTGTAATAATAGCTAGATATTAATTGGGATGTTTGCAGACTGCCAGTTGAACCTGATTTGCCCCAAACCATTTGCTGATGGCGTTTGACATCTCTGAGCTTATTACAAGCACCACAGGGGTTAGAGCCCGCGCCACGGGGAAGCTCGACACAACCTCCACCACATGTGTCATTAAGGCGTCACTCGTAACAGACATGAGCTTGCGGAAAATATACTTTCTGCTGGAAATCGAATCATTCTGGGCCTTCCGTAAGTTCTTATAAAATCATAGAAAATACACGCTTAGAATCAAAAAAATCTGATGTGTTCCATTCACATGACTTTCTCTACATCTCTGCAACAAATTAGTATTATTAAAAAGCTAATGCATCTATCTACTACATGCTAATCGAGAAAAAAATAGCAGAAATAGTCTTATTACTTGTTTCCTTTTAAGTAAAAGCGAAACAAGGGAGTAGCATAGGTTAAAGTGATAGTCAAAAGCTGGTTGTTATGTTACTGAAGTTCCTTTGTATAGACAGGAGTAGACACATTCCTGTACGAGAAAAGTATAAGTTTTTCAAATCTGAAACCAAAACAAAACTCCAAAATGGTCAACTCCACGAAAAAAATGTTTGGTTTGAAAGTGCTGCCCTCCTAGCCACACCTTCAATTCAGGGAAAGGTTAAAGTCGCTGGGTGCCAAGTCAGGACTGTACGGCGGATAATCGAAAAGTCCCATTGAAAATTGTTCAAGGAGCCGATGGGTTGTGCCAGCAGTGTGTGGACGAGCGTTGTCATGGATCAACACAATTCCTGAAGTCAGCATTCCTCTTCGTTTGTTTTGAATGGCTCTCCGCAAACGTCGTAAAGTACGAAGATCTTCAAAACAACGTCAATGCTCATTTGAAATCATTGGCGGCAACATTTTTTGAAGCGGGTATTGCAAAGCTTGTGCACAGGTACGATAAATGTCTCAATCTTTTCCTTTGATTATGTTGAAAAGTAACCATAAGTGTACAAAACTTTTAGTAATAAAATTATTGTTTTCTATAAACTTTTCTTTTATTTATATCCTATCGGAGGTTGAAAAAAATAACGGCCCTCGCATTTTACTGTGTTTCAGTATTTCTACACCTGAGGGGATAATATTTGCTGCCCCTATTTGTGGAAAATACCACAGGTTATTTCGTGGCGACAAACATTCAGTTTTTTCTGTTGGAACGTCAGATAACTAAAATGCAGTTAATTTCAACGCTTTTACAGCCACGAATAAATATTTTTCATCTCTGTGATGTATTTCAGCTCGGCTGACTCAATATGATATGTCCAGGGTCAACATTTCGCTGTGATGAAGCCCAGCAATATTAGTTTCGCTTCAGTTAATGTGTGGGAACATGACTCCTAACACCGATATGCTGCCAAGATTCAGAAGGCCATCCATCCCTTTCCAAACATCAGCTTCATATCTTGAGTTCCCCATTTACCTATTTTTTTTAGAACCAGAGACTATACTTTTAAATTCGAAACGCCCCGGAATCGTTTATTTCCCCTTTAATGTACTAGGGTAGGCTTAAGTCCCGGGCCTCTCAATGAAAACATCATTTATTTATTTTTTGGCTTTATTTCACAACATAACCTCCAAAAAGACTAATACATTTGTCATACTGGTGTTCTAATTTAATTCAACTATCCCTGTAGCGCGATTTATCAAGGTCTTCAAAATAGCTGTTTACCGCATCAATGAGCTCCCCGTTGTTGGGAAATCATCGTCCTGGTAGTCACTGGGTGCCAGATCTGTCGAATAGGGTGGATCTTCAAGCAATTCAAACTTTAATTCGTACATTTTTCCATTTATGACTGAACGATGAGCTGGAGCATTGTGATGAAACAAGATCCCCCCCCCCCAAATGAGGTCTTTTTCTTTTCACCTCGTCACTCAAACATTGCAATAAACTTGCGTAGTGGTCACCAGTGATACTTTTACCCTTTTCCAAGTAATCAATAAAAATAATTCCCAGTACGTCCCAGAAAACACTCGCCATAACAATATTAGCTGACAAAATTGACTTTCCCTTTTTACTTTCTCTATACGTACTATGTACATAGTGTGTAGAGAATGCATTGCACTCCACACAAATATTCGATACCGAGATTTCACCGGAAATATATGTTTTAGGGTCCCCTGTATCTAAAAAAAGATTTTCGGAAAAAGGTCCGTGTGTATGTGTGTGTGTGTGTGTGTGTGTGTGTGATCGTGAACACGATAACTCAAAAACGATAAGTAGGTAAAATACCAAATACTTGGTATTTAAGTTTAGTATCTTCCAGGGATGCTACAAGAAGATTTTGAGAAAAGTCCCCCCACTCACAACTACCTTTTACATGGAACTTTTTTCGAACATTTTGATTTTCTCAAAAATGGCTCTAATAATTTTGATTAAAATTTCGTATATTAAAAATATTTACCTGGCAAATAAAATGTATATCTTGAATTTTCTGGGAATAGCCTCTGAAGAGTAGTTTATTCTGGATGAATTTTACTGAATTTTGAATAACTGCTAAACCGTAAGAGATGGACAAAAACTTACTACATAACAAATGTAGAGCACGTTAAAACACACAATTTATGTTATATACATTTTTTTCCTGGAGTTCGTCGTTTTTGAGACATTCTTTATTTTTGGTTTCTGTTATGAATAACATATATTTCTCATACAGGAATTTGTCAACTGCTGTCCATACAAACAAAGGAACTTCAGTGACATAGCAACTTGCTTTTGATTATCATTTAAACCTATGCCACTCCCTTATTTCACTTCTACTTACAACGAAGCAAGTAATATGGCTATTTCTGCTAATGTTTTACTGATTAGCATGAATTAAATAGAAATATAAGCTTTTTAACAATAATTTGATGCAGGGATATAGAGAAATTCATGTGAATGGTACACATCAGATTTTTTGGAGTTGGTTCACCTGGCGCAATCCACTTTAACTGTGATTTACTTTCTGGAGTGTAGTGATGTATCCAAGTTTCATCCATGCTAATAGACCGACTCAAAATATCACTGGGGTTTTTACGGTAGAGCTCCGCATTCTTAACAGAAACAGTTTTTCTTTGCAACTTTTGATCAGGTGTCAACAAACGCGGCACCCATCTTGCACAGAGCTTGTGAAAGCCCAAAACATTACTTAAAATACAGGGTTACTACAAAATAAACAGACAACTTCAACTGCCTGTAAAACAAAAACTATTAGAGATAGCAACCTAATTATTTTGGAGGTATGTTGAGAAACTCTCAAAGTTTCCTTTGTTACTATTGGTAACGCTGTAGTGTTTTGTTTGTTGTTGCAGAAGCTGAAATGGCGGAAAATTCTGTGGAAAAGGCATATTGCGTGTTGGAATTTGCTAGAACGCAATCAGCAACTGTTGTCCAACGACATTTTAGAACACGTTACCACAAAACACCACCGACTAGACAGTCCATCTACGACTGGTATAGAAAATTCGAGACAGTGGGATGTTTGTGCAAAGGGAAGAGCTCCGGAAGACCAAGAGTTTCGGAAGAAAACGTTGAACGTGTTCGTTCTGCCTACATAAGAACCCACAGAAATCGACATCTAGGGCAAGCATGCAAATACAAATTCCACAGCAAACTGTATGGAAAATCTTGCGGAAGCGACTGCACATGATGCCTTACAGATTACAGATGTTGCAGTTTCTGAGTGAAGAAGATAAGGTCATACGGCGTGACTTTTGCATCGACATGTTGCGACATGATGAAGACGATGCTGGTTTTTGTGAGCGCATCATTTCATTTTTGTGGTAACGTGTTCTAAAATGTCGTTGGACAACAGTTGCTGATTGCGTTCTAGCAAATTCCAACACGCAATATGCCTTTTCCGCAGGATTTTCCGTTATTTCAGCTTCTGCAACAACAAACAAAACACTACAGCGTTACCAATAGTAACAAACGAAACTTTGAGAGTTTCTCAACGTACCTCCAAAATAATTAGGTTGCTATCTCTAATAGTTTTGGTTTTACAGGCAGTTGAAGTTGTCTATTTCTTTTGTAGTAACCCTGTATTACCTGCTCGTTCTTTTGATATGTTTACAGCCTCTGCTATCTCAAACAACTTTAATCTGCGGTCTTCCAGTACTAAACGATGAATTTTTTCAATGATCTCTGGAGTTGTCACTTCTACAGGGCGTCCAGAGCGAGACTCATCACTAGTGCTCGTACGTCCCATTTTAAACTCTGTAACCCACCCAAAGTTTTATATCGCATAATATAAGCTAGAAGCAAACTAGATACTAAAAGTAAAACAATACTGACCTAAAACGATACTAAATATTATTATTATTATTATTATTATTATTATTATTATTATTATTATTATTATTATTATTTAGCACGTAAAACCAATGAAAATGAACAAGAAGAAATTAAAACGTGACGTCATCGCCTCCGATAAGCACGAAAACTCCTTTAAAATGCCTGTTTAAGAAAGCACAATGGCTAAGAAGGTGCAATAAATATAATTTGTCATTATTATATATTAACTAAAAATCTGATGTGATACATTCACATGACTTTCTCTACATCTCTGCAACAAATTATTGTTAAAAACCTTATGCTTATATTTACTTCATACTAATCGAGCAACAATTAGCAGAAATAGTCTTATTACTTGTTTCCTTGTAAGTAGAAGCGAATTAGGGGAGTACCAAAGGTGACTGAAGTTACTTTGTTTGTATGGATAGGAGTTGATAAATTCCTGAATGATAAAAGTAAGTTTTTTTAGAGCTGAAACCAAAAACAAGGAATATCTCAAAAACGATCAACTGTACGAAAAAAATGTGTATAACATAATTGTGCTCTACATTTTGTGTAAGGTAAGTTTTTGTCTCTCTGTTACGGTTTAGCAGATATGCAAAATTCCATAAAATTCATCCAGAATAAAGTAGTCTTCAGAGGTTATTCCAAGAAAATTCAAGATATACATGTTATACATCAGGTAAATATCTTTAATATACGATATTTTAATCAAAATCGTTTCAGCCATTTTTGAGAAAATCAAAATTTTCGAAAAAAATTCCATGCAAAGGTAAGTTGGGGTGGGGGGATTTTGTTGAAAACCATCGTGTCGTATCCTTGGGAAACACCAAACCTAAATACCATGTTCGGTATTTAACGGACTTTTCGTTTTTGAGCTATGCTGCCCATAGATACACACGCGCACACACACAGAGAAATGCTTTTTTTGGATTCAGGGGGACCCAAAACATGTATTTCCGGTGAAACTTGTATGGAATTTTTGGGTACATTACAATACCTTCTCTATACACCATGTACATAGTACGTGTAGAGAAAGTAAAAATGTTTTTTCCTGTGAAATCTCGGTATCGAACTTTTGGGTAGAATGCAATACCTTCTCTACCGACTATGTGCATTGCCCCATACGTGATAAAGTAACACTTGAGGAGGTGGTTATTTTTTACTAATTTAAAAATCTAGTGAATACGCAATTACAAATGTGTTATTATTAATACTATCAATGGATATTAATTGCGCGAATCAAATTTAATTGAAAATACTTCGACTGTTATAGATAACTCGATAGCATACGCTCTTGCTAGTAGAATAAAGTGAACGGTAAATTGCCAACTGCAAAAAATTAATGGCTTGCGACTGGGAAATCGATCATTATAGTATTAACTCATCGCTTTGTTCATTAACGTGATAGCTTTATTGTTTTTGGCTTCCCACGTGAGCGGAAACACACAGCTGACATAAAAACTAGATTTATTTCATTGCAAACACAATACTAGGCTGTTGAACCATAACACAAAATAGACTGAACAATGATTACAAACCATTATGGTAATTTATATCGTATTCAATAGAGAAGTTACTTGTAAACTCAAAATAGAGTTTGCCATAGAAAAAATCTGATGTGTTCCATTCACATGACTTTCTCTACATCTCTGCAACAAATTATTGTTAAACAGCATATGCTTCTATTTACTTCATGCTAATCGAGAAAAATACCAAAAATAGTATTATTGCTTACTTCCTTGTAACTTTAAACGAAATAAGGGAGTATAATAGGTTAAAGAGATAGTCACAAGCTGGTTGCTATGTGAGTGATGTTCCTTTGTTTGCAAGGACAAGAGTTGACATTTATAAAGCTGAAACCAAAAACAACGAATATCTCAAAAACGTATATAGCATGAACTGTATGCTTTAACAAGCTCTACAGTTTCTGTTAAGTTAGCTTTTGTCTTAATCTCTTACAGTTTAGCAGTTATACAAAATTCCGTAAAATTCATCCAGAATAAAGTAGTCTTCAGAGGCTATTCCCAGAAAATTCGAGATATACATTTTATTTGCCAAGTATATATATTTAATATATGATGTTTTAATCAAAATCGTTATAGAGCCATTTTTAAGAATATGAAAATTTTCGAAAAAAGTTCCAAGTAAAAGGTAGTTGGTGGTGGGGGGATTTTCTTGAAAATCTTCGGGTCGCATCCTTGGAAGATACCAAACTTAAATTCCAAATTCGGTATTATATAATGGGATTTTCGTTTATGAGCTATGCTGTCCACCCACACACACACACACACACACACACACACACACACACACACACAATGTCGCCCTCCATGGTGTAATGGTTACCATGCTAACTTCAGATACCCAAGGTCGCGGGTTCAAACCCGACGGAGGACGATGGATTTTTTCAAGTGTAAAAATCCTTAGCATGGCTTCCTTCGGAAGGGAAGTAAAGCCGTTGGTCCCGTGTCGTAGATTTCGGCACGTAAAAGAACCGCAAGCCTGATAGAGAGGCCTCTGAACAAAATTAAGCGGCTTTTCACGCCCAATTTAGAATGGGACGCTGAGAACCACAGTTGTTAAAGAGCGTCCATAAATAACACGGCATTTACATTTTTTTAGACACACACACACACACACACACACACACACACACACACACACAAGGATCTTGTTCCAAAAGTGCTTTTTCTGGATTCAGGAGGATCCAAAACATGTATTTCCGGTGAAATCTCGGTATCGAATTTTTGGATGTAATACAATACCTTCTCTATACACTATGTACATAGTACGTGTAGAGAAAGTAATACTTGAACTGTTTCATTCACATGGCTTTCTCTACATTCCTGTAACAAATTCTTCTTAAAAGGCTTATGATTCGATCTACTTCATGCTAATCGAGATAACCATTGGCAGAAATGATTCTAATACTTGCTTTCTTGTAAAAATAAGGGAATACACTAGGCTAAAACGATAGTCAAATCTTTTAAAAACTGATTGCCATGTGGTTAAAAGATGTTTATTTGCACTGATACGGGTTGACGAACTCCTGTATGAGAAAACTAAGCATTTTAAAGCTGAAACCAATAACAAGGAATATCTCAAAAAAAAAAAGAGAGAGAGAGAGAGAGAGAGAGAGAAGAAGAAGAAGAAGAAGAAGAAGAAGAAGAAGAAAAGCTAACTCCACGAAAAAATGTACATGACAAATCTTGTGTGTTTTAACGAGATTTACCTTTTTTGAGCAGTGAACAAGCGTGTGGGTGATTTGTTTATTACTTTCTCTACACGTTCTAACGTTAATAGTGTACAGAAAAGATATTGTGTTCCACCCAAAACTCCATACTGAGATCGCACTGGAAATATATGTTTTGAGATCCCCTAACTCAAACAAATCATGTTTAGAAAACAGGTCCGTGTGTGTGTGTGTGTGTGTGTGTGTGTGTGTGTGTGTGTGTGTGTGCGGACGGATTAACTCAACAGCTTTAAGATACTAAACATGGTATCTTCCAAGGATGCCACGTGAAGATTTTCAAGAAAATCCCCCCACCGCAGCTACCCTTTACATGGAAAACCTTTTACATTATTTTTTTGTCAAAAATGACTTTTTGATTAGTATATCGTAGTTATATTAAAGATATACATAAAAAATAAAATGTATATCCTGAATTTTTTGCAAATAGCCTCTGAAAACCTCTTTACTCTGAATACTTTTTTCTGTAATTAGCATAACTAGTAAACAATAAAAATAGACAAAAACTTACTACACAAAAAATGTAGGTCTCGTTGAAACACAATTTATGTCATGTTCATTTTTATTGTAGAGTTGACCGTTTCTGAGATATTCCTTGTTATTGGTTTCAGCTTTAAAATACTTAAAACTTTTCCCATACGTGAATTTGTCAATTCCTGGTCATACAAACAAAGGAATTTCAATCATTTAGCAACCAGCTTTTAAAAGATTTGACTATCACTTAAGTATAGTGTATTTCCCTTCTATTTACAAACTAGCTAGCAATAAGGCAATTTCGATTGGCATGAAGTAAATAGAAGAATAAGCTTTTTTAACAACATTTTGTTTCAGAGTTGTAGAGAAAGTCATGTGAAGAGATCACCTCAATGAAATGTTAATATCAAATGTTGTTTCTTGGGGAAATGCTTGGGCACGATGAATCGAGTTTAGCTGAATAACAATATCCTAACGGTATTTCACGATTACGTTGGTAATACTGAGGTAATTTTCGCCGTTATTGACTTGGTAATGACTATCGCTCTAAGGAAAGTCATCAGTGTGAGCGATTTTGTACTCTACGAATCAAGATCATCCATCCATTAGGGTATAGCGTAAGGCTCACAAGCAAACATTCTCATGGGCAGATAAAAATGAGATTTTTACTTTCTCTACACGTGCTATGTAGCCACATAGCGTATAGAGAAGGTATTGCATTGCAACCAAAAATTCTGTACTGAAATTTCACCGGAAATACATGTTTTGGGATCTCTTGAATCCAAAAAAATCTGATGTGTTCCATTCCCCTGACTTTCTCTACATCTCTGCAATAAATTGTTTTTAAAAAGTTTATGCTTCTATCTACTTTCATCTAATCAAGAAAAAATTAGCAGAAATAGTCTTATTTCTTGCTTACTTGTAAGTAGGAGTGATATAAGGAAGTACCATTGGTTAAAGTAACAGTCAAAAGCTAGTCCCGTATGAGAAAAGTTTTATAGCTGAAACCAAAATCAAGGAATATCTCAAAAACAAACACCACCACGAAAAAATGTACATAACATAAATTGTGCGTTTTAAAGTGCTCCACATTTGTTGTACGGTAAGTTTTTGTCAATCTGTTACGGTTTAGCAGTTATGATAATTTCCGTAAAATTTACCCAGAATAAAGTAGTCTTCAGAGGCTATTCCCAGAAAATTCAAGATATACATTTTGGCAGGTAAATGTTTTAATATACGATATTTTAATCAAAATCGTTAGAGCCATTTATAAGAAAATCAAAATTTTCGAAAAAAGTTCCATGTAAAGGGTAGTTTGGGGTGGGGAGATTTTTCTCAAAAACTTCGTGTCGCATCCCTGGAAGATACCAAGTTTGGTATTTTACTGGCTTTTCGTTTTTGAGTTATCGTGTTCACAGACACACGAACACACTGACATACGGACACACGGACACACGGACACACACACACACACACACACAAGGATCTTTTTGTGAAAATGCTTTTTTTGGATTTAACATATATTTCCGGTGAAATCTCGGTATCGAATTTTCGGGTGGAGTGCAATACCTTCTCTGTACACTATGCACATAGTGCGTGTAGAGAAAGTAAAAAGGCATTTTCACAAAAAGGTGCGCACGCGGGTGTGTGTGTGTGTGTGTGTGTGTGTGTGTGTGTGTGTGTGTGTGTGAACAGCATACCTCAAAAAGGAAAATACCGTTAAATAACAAACTTGGTATTTAGGTTTGGTATTTTCCAAGGATGCGACACGAAGATTTTGAGAAAAATTCCCCCACCCCAAACTAACCTTTACATGGAAATTTTTTCGAAAATTTGGATTTTCTAAAAAAATTGCTCAAACGATTTTGATTAAAATGTCGTATATTACAGATATTTATCTGACAAAATGTATATCTTCAATTTTCTGGCAATAGCCTCTGACTACTTTATTCTGGATGAAATTTACGGAATTTTGAATAACTGCTACACCGTAAGACTCAGATAAAAACTTACTACCAAAAAATATAGAGCACGTTAAAAACAATACATTTTTTTTTTTTTTTTTTTTGTGGAGATGGTCGCTTTTTAGATATTCCTTATTTTTGGTTTCACGTTCAACTTACTTTTCTCATACAATAATTTATCAACTCCTGTCCAAACAAACAAAGGAACATCAGTCACATAGCAACCAGGTTTTGGCTTTCACTTTAACCTATGGTGCCCCTTATTTCGCTTCTACTTACAAGGAAGCAAGTAATAAGAGTATTTCTGCTCATTTTTTTCGATTAGCATGAAGTAAATAGAAGCATAAGCTTTTAATCATATTTTTATCAGGGATGTAGAGAGTCTCGAGGTATCTCTCTACCTACTATGATGTACGTAGTGCATATTAAGGAATAAAAAGCTTTGCCCTTTGTACTTATCAAGGTCACTAGTCACCATGTAAGAGCGCAGTGATACTGCGACTCAATCTGGCGTGATGTATGGAAAACTACGAACGCCCCTACAGGGAGCCGAGATATCCCAACCTAACTCTCTTTTAGCTCTTGAGTGTTTGTAAACTCCAGTTAATGGAAAATCTCTCGAGTATATGCTTTCAAGACGGTCCCTAAAGGCCGTCGTGCAATTCTTGTATTTGTGTTGCTAAAATAGTGGAGCTGCACATCTGTTAGGGGTTCCATTATTCTTCCCCCTTCTGTAAACCAGTTAATGCCCCTGTTCAAGAGAAAGAGGGACTAACAAGAGTTGAATTTTAATTTTTACTTTCACCACTACTTATAGCAAGCTCTTCATTCCACCTAAAACCTTGACACAGGACAGGATGGGCGTTCAATTAGTCCTTAGAAAAAATATAAAACAAAATCTGATGTGTTCACATGACTTTCTCTACATCCTTGCAAAAATTACTGTTAAGAGCTTATGCTTCAATTTACTTCATGCTAATTGAGAAATAGCACATATAGTCTTATTACTTGCTTCCTTGTAAGTAGAAGCGAAATAAGGGAGTATCATAGGTTAAAGTGATAGTCAAAAGCTGGTTGCTATGCCAATGAAGTTCCTTTGGTATGTATGGACATTAGCTGACCAATTCCTGTTTGAGAAAGCTATAAGTTTTTCAAAGCTGAAACCAAAAACACGGAATATCTCATAAACAAACAACTCCAGGAAAATAAACGTAGATAACATAAATTGTGTGTTTTAATATACTCTACATTTTTTGTGCTTTAAGTTTTTGTCTATCTCTTACGGTATAGCAGTTATGCAATATTCCGTAAGTAATGCAGTAAGTTTTTTTTATATATCTCTTACGGTTTGCCAGTTATACAAAAGTCATCCAGAATGAGGAGGTCTTTAAAGGCTACTCCCAGAAATTTCAAGATGTACATTTCGTTTATCATAAAAATATCTTAAACATAAGGTATTTTAATCAAAACCGTTTGAACCATTTTTGAGAAAATAAAAATGTTCGAAAAGTGTTACATCCAAAAGGCAGTAGGGTTGGGAGGAATTTCTTGGAAATCTTCGTATCGCATCTGAAAGATACTGAACTTAAAATCAATTTTGGTACTTAACGGTTATGTTTTTGAATTATGCTGCCCAAACACACACACACATACACACATTTTTTCTAAAAATGTTTTTTTTATTCAGGGGGTCTCTGAACATGAAACTCCGGTGAAATCTCGGTATCCAATTTTTGGGTGCAATGCAATATCTTGTCTACACATAATGTACATAATTCGTGTAGAGAAAGTAAAACAAATGGTCACTGGGGGCCAAATCTGGTGGAACGATGGATGTTGCAGTAACTCCACAATCTTCGCCATCGAACCTGCACAGGTGTTCACTCTTGTATTGTCTTGATGGAAGAGAACTCTTTTCTTTGGCTCACGAGGGCATTTTTTCTTCATTTCTTCGTTCAACCGGGGCAATAACGATCCATAATACTCTCCATGTATCGTTCTTCCTTTCTGTAGATAATCAATGTAGATGATTTTGCGTGCATCCCAAAAACCCGAGGTCATCCCTTTGTCTGCAGATTTCACCAGCTTTGCCTTTTTCGGAGCAACTGCACGTTTGTCTCTGGAGTGTAGTAGTATATCCAAGGTTCATCCACAGTTATGTATCAACGCAGAAGCTGATCTGTATTGCGACGGAAAAGTGCCAAACCAGTTTCCGAATCGATCACCGATTGCGTTTATTGTCCATCGAGAGCAAACGCGCACACATTTTGTCAGACGTAAGTTTATGTGCAAAATTGAGAACAGTACTTTGTGATATCCCTGAGGTCTCTGCTATTTTGCGAAGTTTGACCCGTCCATCATTCAAAACCATTTTCTGGATTTTGGATTTCGGAGGAAGTCACTTGTTCTGGACGTCTGGAACGATGTTCATCATTTGTGGATGTACGGCCACTTTTAAATTCATTTATCCAGATGTACATTGTTGCAAACGCAGGAGCAGATGTGCCTGAACTTCATCCAACTCGGCTTTTATCTCTTTCGGGTTAAGTATTTTAAATAGAAGTGTTTAATCACTTGATTCAATCGCCTATAGTATTTTTAGATTTTCTAAGGATTTATTGAAAGTCTCTAGTATTTCATGCTCATACATGTTTTGAGATTCCCTGAGTAACGTTATATCTCGAGTCATTTGGGGAAATCAATGTCTTGTCGGTATATTGCCTGGTAGCCTTGATGGAGGCCAGGAGATCCCTGGTTTAAATCACAGCTATGGCACTAAATATTTCAGTCAGACTCTACCTTCCCAACTCCTGTCCTTCACGCGGCCAGTCAGAAGAAACAATTGACAGTGATTGACGCAATGTTTAAACTTTGAAGACCGGGGCTTCAACATTAATGTAGACTTCACGGGATAACATCCGAGCTAAATTTGGAATCGTGAAACTGTAACCTTTGGACGCTGTAAGTCACCATTGGGGCATGTCATCTCAAAATAGAGATCTTCTTGTCAGGGAAATTCTCGAGTCAGAATTTAATGTTGCTATTGAACCTCAGTGATGGGAGTAACTGGACGAAGACCAGGATTCCCCGGCTTTGGCGTTGAATTTTTCAGTTTGCTTCTACTTTTCCAACACCTGTCCTTCACACGGATAGTCAGAAGAAATAATTGACATTGACTGACGAAATGTTTAAACTATGAAGTCCGGGGCTAAAAGAACTTCAACATTAATGTTGACGTCACGGGATAACAACCAAACTAAATTTGGAGTCGTAAAATTCTTACTTTCGACGTTGTAACTCGCCATTGGGGCAGGTCATCTCAAAATAAACATCTCCTTGTCAGGGAAAATCTCGAGTCATTTGGGCAATTTAATATTTTATTGGGATGTTGCCATGGTGTCTCAGTGATTAGAGTAACTGGACGAAAATCAGGATATCCCGGCTCTGTATTGATTTCTCAGTCGGATCTTACCTTCCCAACTCCTGTACTATATACCGCTTGTGTGAAAAACACAATTCAATAAAACTAATGACCTAGGATTTAAAGTATAATTTTCTCCAAAGCGTGATGGACTTCAAACTCCCCTATCACTAGACAATAACCATTAGCAAACAAAAGACGATCCTGTACTAGTAAAAGTCTCTGTTTCTCCTGGGTATACGAGGATTCTACTCAGTTAAGGGACTAGTAATGGAAAACTTGGCAACTGCGAGGATCGGTTTCCAACCGCAAACTAGCGAATCACAAACTTTAGTCAACCATGGTCTTTGGCAGAGGGCATCATGTTATGAAGGGAAAAAAAAAAAAAGTACTTAAAAGATTAAGTCGTCACTGGGATATGTCATCTCAAATCTTCTCGTCAGGGAAAATCTCGAGTCAGTTGTGGAATTTAATGTTCTATCTGAGCTACCATGGCACCATGCAGCTGGACGGAGACCAGGAGGTCCCTGGCTTAAACCTCAGTTATGATATTGAATTTTTCGGTCTAATTCTTACCTTTGCAATTCTTTACCAGACATATTCAACCCTCGGGGGGACATCTTTGGAGTACATATAAAATGTTTCCAGATTTGAACTGCCCTACCGCTATACCCAACAATGATAACACTCTAGCTACGCTCGCTAATAATTTGTGTTGTTTGTTTCAAACGTCGAAAACAATAACAGTGTCTGAGAAAGTACGCTAGTTAACTGTTAATCTACCGACAGTTCAGTACTCAGTATATTTTCGTGACTGTTAGGTGCAGGTTCGTTTTCTTTACTCAAAGATTCACATCTCATTTTTACTTTCTCAATACGTGCTATGTACATAGTGTATAGAGAAGGTATTGCACTGCACCAAAAAATGCGATACCGAGATTTCACCGGAAATATATGTTTTAGGGTCTCCTGTATCCAAAAAAGAGCACTTTCAGAAAAACGTCCGTGTGTCGGTAAAATACCAAACTTGGTACTTAAGATTGGTATCTTCCAGGGATGCGTCACGAAGATTTTGAGAAAAATTCAATATGGAAATTTTTTCGAAAATTTTGATTTTTCTGTAAAATGGCTCTTAAAGATTTTGATTAAAATATCGTATATAATAAAGATATTTACCTGACAAATAAAATGCATATCTTCAATTTTCTGGGAATAGCCTCTGAAGACTACTTCATTCTGGATGAATTTTACGGAATTTTGCATAACTGTTAAACCGTAAGAAATAGATAAACACTTAGCACACAAAAAATGTAGAGCACGTTAAAACACACAATTTATGTCCTACATATCTTTTCGTGAAGTTGTATGTTTTTTGGATATTGCTTGTTTTTTGTTTCACCTTTAAAAAAGTTATACTTTTCTCATACAGGAGTTTCTCAACTCCTGTCCATATAAATAAATGAACTTCAGTGACATAGCAACCAACTTTTGACTATGATTTTAACCTATTTCGCTTCTACTTACAAGGAAGCAAGTATGAAGACTATTTCTGCTAATTTTTACTCGATTAGCATGAAGTAAATGGACGCACAAGTTTTTTAACAATAATTTGTTGCAGAGAAGCAGAGAAAGCCATGTGAATGGAACACATCAGAGTTTTATTTGTAATTTTAGCAATGTTTTGAAGCACTTTAGTTAGTTTTTATGTTGATGAGTTGGCAACACTGGTTGCAATAAGTGAAACAACTATTCGGGCGTTGCTGTTACTGTTGCAGGGAAGCGATTCATGAAAGAATAACTCAATTTAGTGGTGAAACGTTTCAAAAGGTGGCTATGTTAACGAAACTGTTTCAAAATAACTTGTGTTATTTTTGTCCCACTACTAATTTTAACTTTTGTTGTAGGCTGAATAAATTCGTTATAGGGGAAAGCGTAAACTCAGTGAAACAAATGATAGTGTCGATAATGTTGAACCACGGCAAGTGCGATAACTCTTGTTCCACCACGGGACATTGGTGAAAATAGTGTTCAAGTTGAACTTATCTAAAACACCAGAGAAATGTGAAATACAGATATTACATTAAATATGGGTTCGTGTCAAAAATGTGAGGTCCACCTCTTCCCCTCTGCATCATTTGCAACCAAACTCTGTCGTCGAATAATTCTATGAAACCAGACATTTGGTAACCAAAAGTAAAGACAAATCAGTCCAATTTTTCCGGCACTAAACAGAAAATTTGAATAAAAGTTCAAACGTGATAAACAGTTTAGCAAAATCAACTGAGGTGGCACTGGAGACATCGTTATGGGCTAGCGTTGCTAGTTGCAACAAATAAATTAACTTATACCGCAGTTGAATCCCTTATTAAGCCTGGTTCTTTGGTTTAAATAGTTTTATTTTCCACAAACACACACACACACACATTCACTTTCACATATATATTCTTCCAGACTCCTTGGGGGATAGGGAATAACTCATAATATATATAACTTCGCCACCTCAGCCGAGAATCGAACCCGGGACCTGATCACTCGACCACGGAGGCAGTCTATTCCGGACAATTGGTTTCACTTTTAAGGCAGTTAAACTTTTTTCAAACGGGAAGACATCTTTCTTCCCGTTTCTCAGCTCCTGGCAAGCCAAGACATTGGAATGTCAATTGTTACACATAGCAACCTGCTTTTAAAGGGCGAGACTATCGCTTTAGCCTGTGCATTTTCTTATTTCCCTTCTACTTACAAGGAGCTAGTAATAGGAACTAATTCTGCTTATGTTTATCTTGATTAGCATGGTGTAGATAACAGATTAATCTTTTGGATAAAAGGTTGGTTTACCGAACAGCTGGAGGACATCATGTGAATGAAACACATCAGATTTTTTCCCTTCTACTTACAAGGAACCAAGTAACTTGCTAAGTATTTAAGTTTGGTATCTTCCAAGGATACGACACGAAGATTTTCAAGAAAATGCCTCCACCCCCAACTGCCATTTACATGGAACATTTTTCGAAAATGTTGATTTTCTTAAAAGCGGCTCTAACGATATTGATATATACCTGACAAATAAAATGTATATACTGAATTTTTCTGGAATAGCCACTGAAGACTACTTTATTCCGGATCAATTTTATGGAATTTTGCATAACTGCTAAATCGTAAGTGATGGACAACAACTTACCACACAAAAAATGTAGAGCACGTTAAAACACATAATTCGTGTAATATGCGTTCTTTCGTGGAGTTGATCGTTTTTTAGATATTCCTTGTTTTTGGTTTTAGCTTTGAAAAACTTATACTTTTCTCATACAGGAATTTACCAACTCCTGTCCATACAAACAAAGGAAGTTCAGTCACATAGCAACCAGCTTTTGACTACCACTTTAACCTAAGTTACTCCCTTATTTCACTTCTAGTTGCAAGGAAGCAAGTAATAAGACTATTTCTGCTAATTTTTTCTCCATTAGCATGAAGTAAATAGAAGAATAAGCTTATTAACAATGATTTGTTACAGAGATGTAGAGAAAGGCATGTCATCAGATTTTTCAAGAAGTGATTGCGGGGAAGAAGGTAAATTAAGTTAATGTTCTCGTCGGTTTTGAGAAAGCGATGGTGCTGCCACAGCTGACAGCGTAAACAAATAGTGTTTGTGTTGGTATTGTATTGGAAGTGACAGCAAGCTGCGGATATTGTGCTGGCCGTTTCTTCTACCAGATTGGATTTGTGTCCGGGAACGGAAGCTTCGCCCTCTTAAAGAAGAAAATACGCTGAGATCCTCCCCCAGGAGGCTGCTTCTGATACGGAAAACAAAACCTGCCTTCTTTTATTTCTCACTTTCTTTCAGCTCGAGATTTCTAATGCCCAGAGCGTCAGTATAAGCACTTCCAGATAACTCTGCCTGCCTTTATCAACCTTTCTATAGGCTCACAAACCCAAGTTTGTGATCATTTTAATTGTACTCCTCCTGGGTGGTGTGGTGGTAGCGTGTCTGTCTCACATTCAACAGGTCGTGAGTTCCAATCCCGGATAAGGTTGGTTTTCCCTTATCCTGAGAAGACGAATGTCGAGTAACTTTAAGCTCCATGAACTCCGAGATCGTTTGAGCATCATTTCACTAATTTCATTCATCATCCGATATGACCAACCAGGTTAAAGGACGTTAAACTACACAAAAATCTAATGTGTTACACTCACATGACTTTCTCTAGCTGCTCTACAAAACTCCTACAAAAGATTATTCTTCTTTGTACACAATGCTAATCAAGATAAATGTTAGCAGAATGTTATTACTTAGTTTCTTATAAGTAGAAGGGAATAAGGGAATGCACTATGCTAAAGTGATTGTCAAATGTTTTAAAAGCTGTCGTTATGCGATTGTCATTGCAAATCAGTTCTTTGCTTGGCCAGGAGTAGAACAAAAGAAAAACAGACACTTCCTGTGTGAGAAAAGTTTAAGTACTTCACAACTGAAACCAATAACAAGGAATATCTCGAAAACGGTTACCTCTACAACAAAAACGTAAAGGACAAAAATTTTGTGTTTTGTCATGAAGTAGTTTTCTTTCTTTTTTTTTTTTTTTTACGGTTTAGCAGTTAAGCAAAGTTCAGCAAAATTCATCCAGAATAAAGAAGTCTTCAGTCTTCAGAGGCTATTCCCAAAAAATTCGAGATATACATTTTATTTCGGACATAAATAGCTTTAATATACGGGATTTTAATCAAAATCGTTTGAGCCATTTCTAAGAAAATCAACATTTTCGAAATGTTTTCCATGTAAACGTTAGTTTGTGGTGGGGGGATTTTTTTTGAAAATCTTCGTGTCGCATCCTTGGAAGATACTAAATCTAAATACCAAGTTTGGTATTTAACGGTCTTTTTGTCCACAGACACACACAGACAGACACACATATACAAGGATCTTTTTTTAAAAATGCTTTTTTCGGACTCAGGGGACCCCAAAACATATATTTCCGGTAAAATCTCGGTATCGAATTTTTGGGTGCATTTCAATACCTTCTCTATCCCTATGTACATTGTAAAGTACAGAGAAAGTAAACAAAAATAATAATTGTTTTCTCACAGAAACCCTAGGTAGAATAGGAGTTGGATAGGTAGATCAGCCTGAAAAATTCAGTGCTATAGCCGGAATTTGAACCACGGATCTCCCGGTCTCTAGTAGCATTGAGTTTCTCAACTGACTCGCACGATTCCTGGTAAACCACAAGGTGATTTCAAATTGTTCTGAGATGACAACCCCAATGGCGACTTACAATGTTGTAAGTACGTGAAGTCAGGATCATAGTATAGCCAACTATTATGGTCAATTGTGATAATTTAATTGTTTTCTCACAGAAGCAGTGAGTTGGATAGGTAGAGCCAGACTGAAAAATACAAATGTACCGGGCGAGGCAGTTGAGAAAGTCAATGCTATGCTGGCATGTTGCCACGGTAGCTCAGAGATCCGTGGTTCAAACCCCAGCTATGGCTTTGAATATTTCAGTCTGACTCTACCTATCCAACTTCAGGTTTAGATTTTACTTTCTCTGTTATATTATCTCACATCGAGATAAAAATTACCATAAATGGTCTTGTCGTTTTCTATGTGGTCGTCCAGAAAGTAACAGACGATTTGGCATAAATAAATAATAATGAAGGATATGAAAACAAAACATTGTCAACAAAGTTACAATGCTATTTATTGTCACGTGGTACCGGTTTTTCAACGCAGATGTAATATTCCTTCACCGCTGAAGATCTGAACCAATATGTCACTGTCACTTTGAGGTTATCATCGGTTAGGAAATGTTTTCCATCCAATAACTCATGTACGTGTCCAAAGTAAAGTACCGGTTGTTCTTAAATCTTTTATCAACACTTACTTTCAATTCCTCCATTACGTTTGGTAAACTTCCACTCCAGATTTTATCGTACACACTGGTTCTTCCTTGATTACTCGCCATTTCCTCACTGAAGACTCGTTCATTGCATTATCACCATACACTTGCGCTATGTGCCTATAACATTTTGTGCACTCAAAACCAATCTGATGTGTTCCATTCACATGACTTAATCTACATCGCTGCAACAAATTGTTAAAAAATTATGCTTCTATTTACTTTATGCTTTCGAGAAAAAATTAGCAAAAATAGTTTTATTACCTATGTGACTGAACTTCCTTTGTTTGTATGGACAGGAGTTGACAAATTCCTGTATGAGAAAAGTATAAGTTTTTCAAAGCTGAAAACAAAAGCAAAGGGTATCTCAAAAACAATCAACTCAAAGGAAAAAATGTATATGACATAAATTGTGTGTTTTAAGGTGCTCAACATTTTTGTGTGGAAGTTTTTGTCCATCTCTTACGATTCAGCAGTTATGGAAAATTAATCCAGAATAAAGTAGTCTTCAGAGGCTATTCCCAGAAAATTCAAGATATACATTTTATTTGTCAGGTAAATATCTTTAATATATGATATTTTAATCAAAATCCTTAGCGCCATTTTTGAGAAAATCAAAATTTTCGAAAAAAGTTCCATGTAAAGGGTAGTTAGGAGTAGGCGGAATTTTCTTGAACATCTTGGTGTCCCATGCTTCGAGATTACACCAGAAATGCATGTTTTGGGTCCCCCTGAATCCAAAAAAAAAAGCATTTCTGAAAAAATGTCTGTGTGTGAGTGTGTGTGTGTGTCTGTGGACAGCATAGCTCAAAACAAAACAAAAAAAAAAAAAAAAAAAAAAAAACCGTTAAATACCAAACTTGACCAAGTTTGGTATCTTCCAAGAATGCGACACGAAGATTTACAATAAAATCTCCCTACTCCAAACTATCCTTTACATATAAGTTTTTTCGATTTTTTTTTTATTTTCTCAAAAATAGATGTAATGATTCGCATTAAAATATCGTATATTTAAGATGAACAATTAATATGTATGTATATCTTGAATTTTCCGGAAATAACCTCTGAAGACCACCTTATTCTGGATGAATTTTACGGAATTATGCATAACTGCTAAATCGTAAGAGATAGACAAAAACTTATCACACAAAAAATGTAGAGCATATTAAAACAACAATTTGTTATATATATATATTGTTTTCGTGGTGTTGATCGTTTTTGAGATATTGTTTTTGGTTTCCCCTTTAAAAAGCGTAAACAGGAATTTGTCAACTCCTGTCCATACAAACAAAGGAAGTTCAGTCACATAGCAACCAGCCTTTGACTATTATTTTAACCTATGGTACTCCCTTATTTCGCTTCTACTTATAAGGAAGCAAGTAATAAGACTATTTCTGCTAATTTTTTTCTCGATTAGCATGAAGTAAATAGAATAAGCTTGTTAACAACAACTTGTTGCAGAGATGTAGAGAAAGTCATGTGAATGGAACACATCTGATTTTTCTAAAAATGTTTTGGATATAGGGGACCCTAAAACGTGTATTTCCGGTGGAGTCGCGGTATAGAATTTTTGGTTTGAATACAATACGTACCTTATGCACTATGTACATAGTTACGTACTGATTTTAATTTGAAATTTAAGTTATTAGTTAATTATCTGAAAAAGTATATAATTGATACAATTTGTAACGATGTTTTAGGAAATAAATTTTGAATATATGCCCCGGTATACTTACCTTGGTGCCGGGGTAACATATTCGCATTTAATACAGAGCACGTGTAGAAAAATCCGATGTGTTGCACTCACATGACTTTCTCTAACTACTCTACAAACAAACTTCTTACTTCTTTCAACACCATACTAATCGAGATAAACATTAGCAGAATTTTATTACTTACTTCCTTATAATTAGTCTGGAATTAAGGGAATGCACTAGGCTAAAGTGATAGTCAAATGTTTTAAAAGCTATCGTTATGCGATTGCCATTGCAATTTGCTTCTTTGCTTGGCCAGGAGTAGAATAAAAGAAAAACACATACTTCCGTCCGAGAAAAGTATTACAATTGAAACTAATAACAAGGAATACCTCGAAAACGGAAGCTTCACGAAAAAGAATGTATGTGACATAACTTGTGTATTTTACAAGATCTACATTTTGTTTGTATTGTAGGTTTTCGTCTATATGCAAAATTAAGCAAAACTCATCCAGAATAAACAGGTCTTTAGAAGCTATACCCATAAAATCCAAGAAATACATTTTATTTGTGATGGAAATGGCTTTAATATGTGGTATTTTAATCAAAATCGTTAGTTATTTTAAAAAAAAAAACAAAATTTTCGAAAATTTTTCCATGTACAGGGTTGTTAGGGGTGGAGGATTTTCTTGAAAATCTTCGTGTCGCATCCTTGGAAGAAACCAAATTTAAATACCAAGTTAGTTATTTAACCGTCTTCTGGTTTTTGAGCTATGGTGTCTTCCGACACACAGGGACCTGTTTCTGAATTTTTTTTTTTTTTGATTCAGAGGGCCCTAAAAATGTATTTTCGGTGAAATCTTGACATCGAATTTTTGGGTGAAATACAATGCTTCTACATCCTTATTTACATTGTACATACGGGGCTAGAGAAAGTAAAAAGGAAAAATGCATGATTAAAAAGTATATTTCCATTAAAATTTGGGCATCGAAACTAAAAAGGTTTTTATTAGATCTCGTGTTACGCTATAAACGAGGGTGGTTGACAGTTATTGACTCACCTGCCCTGGTGTTCGAACCCTCCGACAGCAGGCCTGAAACGGGAGCTTTTTCCTTGACGGTAAGCTGGATGATGCATGGCATGTTTACCATTGTTCCAGGGGCGATTAATAAAAGTCGACATCCGTAGAAGGAATAAATTTCAACGAGAACGAGAGATAAAAAAGAGGGGAATTTGAGCCGGCTTATGTACGTACCTCTATCTGTTAGCTCAGCGATGTGCTAATGTCCTATCCTCTCTTCCTCCTTATTTTTCTTTACTTTGCTCCGCCTTTTTTCTTCCTCCATTAATTATTTCCTGCACTTCTTCCTTCCTGCCATAGTTTTTGTCCTGTTATTCCTGCCCCTGTTTTTACTTCACTGTTCTTCTTCGGCTCCTTTTTACTTTCTCCATGTAGAGAAAGTATTGCATTTCAGCGAAAAATTCGATACCGAGATTTCTTCCGATTCAATTTACCCGCGAACGGAAAGCTATACAGGACACAGTTTTTACTTTCTCTACACGTACTATGTATGTACATAGTGTACATGTTTTAGGGTCCCCTGTATCAAAAAAAAAATTCCGTGTGTATTTGAGTGTCTGTGAACACGATTACTCAAAAACGAAAAGTGGATAAAATACCAAACTTGGTATTTAAGTTCAGTATCTTCCAGGGATGCGACACGAAGATTTTGAGAAAAATCCCGCCAACCCAAACTACCCTTTACATGGAACTTTTTTCGAAAATATTGATTTTCTTACAATGACTAACGATTTTGATTAAAATATGTATTAAAGATATTTATCTGACAAATTAAATGTATATTTTGAATTTTCTGTGAATAGCTTCTGAAGACTACTTTATTCTGGATCAATTTTACGGAATTTTGTATAACTGCTAAACCGTAAGAGATGGACAAAGCCTTACTTCACAAAAAATGTAGAGCACGTTAAAACACACATTCTATGCTATATACTCCTGTCCATACAAACAAAGGAACGTCAGTCGCATATTAACCAGCTTTTGACTATCACTTTAACCTATGGTACTCCCTTATTTCCGCCAATTTTTTCTCCATTAGCAAGAAGTAAATAGAAGCATAAGCTTTTTAACAATATGTTAAAACACAACAGATTTTTTGGTTCACAGCACCCCGGTAACGAGAACGGGAATGCATTTATAACTATTTTTTTCCTGGTCAGTTTTGCTCTTTGTGAATTCAGATATTTTTAACTTATAAAATGATATTACTTTCTCTGCACGTACAATGTACATAGTGTATATAAGTATTGTATTCCACCAAAAAATTTGACACCGATTTTACCGGAAATATGTTTTCAGGTCCCCTAAGTCAAAAAAACATTTTCTCTTTCTCCAGACGCACTATGTGCATAGAACGTATCGCCCTCCGTGGTGTAATGGCTACCATGCTAAATTCATATACCCAAGGTCGCGGGATTTTTTCGGGCGTAAAAGAACCTCAAGCCTGATAGAGAGGCCTCTGAGCAAAATTAAGCGGTATTTCACCCCCAGTATAGAATGGGACGCTGAGAACCACAGCAGTTAAAGAGCGTCCATAAATAACACGCCATTTCTATTTCCACAGAACGTAGAGATGGTAATATATTCCACAAAAAATTCGACTCGGAGACTTCACCGGAAATATATCTTCAAGTCTCCTGAGTTAAAATAAAAGCATTTTGGTTTCTCTACAGTTACGGTACTCTATACACAGTGGATAGAGAAGGTATTGCATTCACCCAAAATTTCGATGTCGAGATTTCACCAGAAATATACTTATTATGCTCCCCTGTATCCAAAAGAAGGCATTTTGAGAAAAAAATCAGTATTTGTGCGTGTAGACAGTACAGCTCAAAAACGAAAAGACCGTTAAATACTAAATTTGGTATTTATGTTTAGTATCATCCAAGGATGCGACACGAAGATTTTGAAGAAAATACCCCACCACAAAATACTCTTCACATGGAAAAGAATTTGAAAATACTTTTCTCAAATATGGCTTTAAATATATGATTAAAATGCCGTATATTAAATATTTTTACATCACAAATAAAATGCATATCTTGAATTTTCTGGGAATAGCTTCTGAAGACCTCTTTATTCTGGATGAAGTTTGCTGGATTTGCATAATAGTAAACCGTAAGAGATACACAAAACTACTACACAAAAAAATGTAGATTTCGTTAAAACACAATTTATGTTATATGCATTTTTATGTAGATCTTCCATGTTATAGGTTTCAATTTGAAACTATGCATTTTATCAAACGGGGCCACCTTTCATGTCATTCTTTTGTTTTTATAGAAATGCAAAGCGAAACGAACTACAATTGTTCACATAACGATCGGCTTTTAAAAGAGTTGACTATCGCTTTAGCCTGGTGTATTCCCTTATTTCCCTTCTATTTATAAGGAATCAATAAGTAAGACCATTTGTGTTAATGTTTATCTCGTTTAGTATGATGTAGACGGAAAAATAATATTTTGCATTATGGGTAGAGAAAGCCATGTGAATGTATCACATCAGAATTTTTAAAATGCATAGTGTTAAGTCAATATACAACCCACAATTTTAACAGTTAGCAAAAATATCACTGTTTTTATGCATAATAACTGGTATAACTTTCAATAAGAAGTTTTACTGTGAATTTTTAAATGTCATAGATACATTGGCTTAAGAAAAAAAAATCTGACGTGTTACATTCGCATGACTTTCTCTAGCTGCTCTAGAAACAAACTTCTAACAAAAGATCTTCTTTCTACACCATGCTAATCGAGATAAACATTAGCAGAATGTTCTTATCACTTAGTTTTTTATAAGTAGAAGGGAAACTAAAGGAATACGCTAGGCTAAAGTGATAGTCAAATGTTTTAAAAGCTGTCGTTGGGCGATTGCGATTGCAAATCGCTTCTTTACTTGGTCAGGAGTTGAACAAAAGAAAAACGGACTCTTCCTGTCTCAAAAAAATATAAGTACTAAAGTCAATAGCAAGGTATATCTTGAAAACCGTAGATTCCACGAAAAAATTGTATACGACATAACTTGTATATTTTAAAGAGATCTATATTTTTTGTTTAGTAAGTTTTTGTCTATGTCTTACGGTTTACTAGTTATGCAAAATTCAGCAAAATTCATCCAGAATAAACGGGTCTTCAGAAGCTATTCCCAGAAAATTCAAGATATACATTTTATTTGTGATAGAAACGTTTTTAATAAGTGATATTTTAATCCAAATCGTTAGAGCCACTTTTAAGAAAAACAAAATGTTCGAAAAAAAAGTTCCATGGGTAGTTGGGGGTGGGCCAAGTTTGGAATTACACGGTATTTTCGTTTTTGAGCTGTGCTGTCCACAGACACACAAGCACATTTTTACAGAAATACTTTTTTTTCCATTCAGGGGGACCCAAGACAAGTATTTCCGGTGAATTCTCGCTATCGAATGTTTGGGTGGAATGCAACACCTCCTCTATACACTATGTACATAGTACGTGTAGAGGAAGTAACTAGGTAGGACAAGATTTTGTAAGAAAGGTTTGCAGAAGAACGGGTAGAGAAAGTCATGTAAAATAACACATCAGGGGGGATTTTAATAGTGACCATTTCGTATCTAATAGCCTTCTGGCGCCTTATCTAGTATCATTTCATCTGAACGATGGTGTTATTCTTCTTTGTGCCCGAAATGACCAGCTACATTCCTTGTTCTGTATCAGAAGAAATGGGCCCCATCATAAACTCTTGTGTGAATACACCCTCCCCCCCCCCTTTCTGGCCCAGAGCCAGTCAGATCGGTAATCTTCACAGACATCTAGCAATAATTTTAGTTTTTCTTTCTTTTGTTTACTTTTGTATCTTTTCGTTTCATTCTCTACTACCCGAAAAGAGGACCTTTAGGCTAGTACTCCATTCTGACCGTATATAAACACAATCGAATATCGATATGCGAAGTGCGTCAGATATGAGAAAAATGTTTTGAATTATACATATATCTGAGATGGAATCTGATGCCCCGCAAGTTCTTACGGGCAGCTTAAATATCCGAGACTATCAAATGTTTATTCTTTTGCGTAGCCTGGCAACCATTTTGAATCGGAATTACATCAGGGGTAATTCACAAAGAAAACAAAATCAGGATATACATTTTATTTGTCATGTAAACATCTTTAATACATCCGATGTTAATAAAAATCGTTAGTTCTATTATTTGGAAAATCGAATATTTCGAAAAATGTTCTACGAAGGCCGTTTTCTTTGTTTTTTTTGTTTTTTTTGTTTTTTATTTTTTTTTTGTTTTTTTGCCAGCCTCCGATAGGCTATACATTAATCGTACCTGTGCAAAAGATTTGCAATACTCGCTTCAGAAAATGTTCTACCCAATGATTTGAAATGAGCATTGACGTTGTTTTGAAGATCTTCGTTGGTTTGAAACTGCTGCCTTCCTAGCCACGTCTTCAGTTCAGGGAAAAGGTGAAAGTCGCTGGGTGCCAGGTCAGGACTGTACGGCGGATGATCGAAAATGTCCCATTGAAATTGTTGAAGGAGCCGATGGGTTGTGCCAGCAGTGTGTGGACGAGCGTTGTCATGGATTAACACAATTCCTGAAGTCAGCATTTCTCTTCGTTTGTTTTGAATGGCTCTCCGCAAACGTCGTAAAGTACGAAGATCTTCAAAACAACGTCAATGCTCATTTGAAATCATTGGCGGCAACATTTTTTGAAGCGGGTATTGCAAAGCTTGTGCACAGGTACGATAAATGTCTCAATCTTTTCGACGACTATGTTGAAAAGTAACCATAAGTGTACAAAACTTTTAGTAATAAAATACTTGTTTTCTATGAACTTATCTTTTATTTACAGCCTATCGGAGGTTGAAAAAAACGGCCCTCGTATATATGTAAAAGGCAGTTCGGGGGTGAAGGAGATTTTCCTGAAAATTCTTTTTTCTACGACCGAGTGTAATTGAGTAGTTTATGAGTTCATTTCAGATCATAAGCATGCTTTTTGCGCAAAGAAGTGCAGCAAGCGTAAAGTGATTTTGTTCCAAATTTACGTTCGCCAAAATAAACAAATATTGGCCTACGTTTACCGTCATTAAGAATTTAAATTAAAGCAGGCCATGACAAACCAATATTATTGTTGTTCTGTGATGTATTTTGAGAAAATGGCAGATTTTGAGAACAATGATATCCTTTAGAGCTGCGAAAGAAGCAGAGTCAAATTTACTTCAAACCCGCCTGAGTAGTATGGTGGTAGTGTGTCTGCCTCACATTCAGGTCGTGAGTTCGAATCTCGCTTAGGGTGAGCTACTCGGATAAGTTTTTTTCGGGGTTTTCCCGTATCTTGAGAAGACGAAAGTTGAGTAACTTTAAGCTCCATGGACCCCGAGATCATTTGAGCATCATTTCACCAATTTCATTCATCGTCCGATATGAGCAAACAGGTTAAAGGACGTTAAACTAAAAAATCAGATGTGTTCCATTCACATGACTTTCTCTAAATCTCTGTAAATTATTATTGTTAATAAGCTTATCTTTTATTTATTTCATGTTAGTCGAGAAAAATTAGCAGAAATAGTCTTATTTCTTGCTTTATTGTAAGTAGAAGCGAAATAAGGGACTACCATAGGTTAAAGTGAAAGCCAAAAGCTGGTTGCTATGTGACTGATGTTCCTTTGTTTGTATGGACAGGAGTTGACAAATTCCTGTATGAGAAAAGTATAAGCTTTCCAAAGCTGAAACCAAGAAAAATGAATATCTCAAAAACGATCAACTCCACGAAAAAAATGTATGTATCATAAATTGTGTGTTTTAACGTGCTCTACATTTTTTGTGGGTTAAGTTTTTGCCCATCTCTTACGGTTTAGTAGTTATGAAAAATTCATCCAGAATAAAGTAGTCTTCAGAGGCTATTCCCAGAAAATTCAAAATATACATTTTATTTGTCAGGCAAATAACTTTAATATACGATATTTTAATCAAAATCGTTAGTCATTTTTTAGAAAATCAAAGTTTTCGGAAAAGGTTCCATGTAAAGGGTAGTTTGGGGTGGGGGGATTATTCTCAAAATCTTCGTGTCGCATCCCTGGAAGATACTAAACTTAAATACCAAGTTTGGTACTTTACCGACTTTTCGTTTTTGAGTTATCGTGTTTACAGACACACACACACACACACTGACACACACACACACACACACACACACACACACACACACACACGGACCTGTTTCTGAAAATACTTTTTTTGGATACAGGGGACCCTAAAACATATATTTCCGGTGAAATCTCGGTATCGAATTTTTTGGTGGAGTGCAATTTATTCTCTATACACTATGTACATAGTGCGTATAGAGAAAGTAAAAAAAAACTACGTGCTAAATACCTAAATAAACAGATATGGACGGTACGTTTACCATTACTAAGAATTCAAATTATAGCAGGCCATGACAAAGCAATACTATTGTTGTTCTGTGGTGCATTTTGAGAAGTATGATAACCTTAGAGCTGAGAAAGAAGCAGAAGGTAATTTACTACCTGCTAAATACCGAAAAGTTTATGAGGCACAGTATGAGCAATTTATGAAGTGTTGCTTAGAAAAGAACGAACTATATAACTTTTGATGAATGTCTCAAACCTAACCTCAAATTTATCTCATCTTATGTTCCTTTTCTTTTTACATTGGAAAATACTGGTAGAAAAATCGTTGTGTGATACGCGAGAGTGCTCTACATAGCCACCAGACAAGTAAAAAAACAATAATATTTATAAGACAGTGTAAACTTTTTGAATTATTGTAAAAATAAATGTAATCATTTGGTATTTTACCAATGTGAAAAAAACTATTTTATGTACAATTTGTAAGGTCGCGATATGACCATGCTGTTAAAGCGACCCAAAATGAATTATATTAAAATTGTTGATTCTCGTGTAGTTGTGAAGCTCGACTTTACGCTCTTACATCACAAATATTTGTCGTGCCCTTAATTACCAAGCTTGGTATTTGACCGAATTTTCCTTGTTGACTTACGCTTTCACACCCACACACACATACATACGCCTCACTCTGTAGTCATGTGTACATAGTAGCTAGAGAATGTATTGTATTCCATCCAAAATTCAATGTATGTTTTGAGCTCCCCTGATTCTAAAAAAGCATTTTTTACAAAAAGGTCTCTCAGTATGTGAGCAGCATAGCTCAAAACATACACGGACCTTTTGCCAAAAATGATTTTCTTTTTGGATTCAGGGAGACCCTAAACATGTATTTCGGTATCGAATTTTTGCGTGGAATGCAATACCTTCTCTATACACTATGTACATAGTAGGTCAGAGAAAGTAAAAAAAGTAATTGTTCACAATTGTGTTGTTGTAAGATGGAACTGATCTGCCGCAGAAGCAAGCCAGTTAATATTTGTCAATGTACACACATTACACTTCAGTAGTCCAAAAACAGGCTCCTGTCAGATACGCATCTACAAATTGAAACTATATTGAAAAAGTTAGCATGCCTATGTAAAAGCAGAAAACAAATATTAAAGATAAACATTACTGGAATACAATTTGTTCAGTAAACAGGAGTTTTAGCTTCTATGTGCTGTACATTTTGCGAATTAATGAATATTGTAAAAAATTCAGCTTGCAGTTCACTATGTGCCTGATTCCATTAAACTGAGTCAACATTCACGGCGCCTAACAAAACACGAATGCTTTCAAGTTGTAACGCTGAAAATCAGGAGTAATGGCTTCAGATACGATGCTGAAAACTTAGCACAAAATGGAACGAAAACAAACATATATGTAGAGAGGTCGGTTGCAACTCCAAATTTGCTACATGACTATATTTGAAACACGTGCTCTTAAAAAAACCAAACTGTAAATATAATACTGGTCTAAATGCATGTCTGAAGCTCACGTTTCCGCGTAATTTGACAAATTATACAGGGCTAAACTTAAATATCGGAATTATCATATTACTTTCTCTACACGTATTACTTATATAGTGTAAAAAGAAGGTACCAATTGTATTGTACTCAAGAATTTGATATCGAGATTTCACCAGAAATACATGTTTGCAACCCCCTGAATCCAAAAAAACGCATTTTTAGAAAAAAGTTCGTATGTGTGTGTCTGTGATATATACCCAAGGTCGCGGGTTCAAACCCCACGGAGGATGATAGATTTATTCAGGTGTAAAAATCTTTACCATGGCTTCCTTCGGAAGGGAAGTAAAGCCGTTGGTCCCGTGTCGTAGATTTACGGCACGTAAAAGAACCTCAAGCCTGTTAGAGATGCCTCTAAGCAAAATTAAGCGGTCTTTCACACCCAATTTAGAATAGGACGCTGAGAACCACAGCAGTTAAACAGCATTCAAAAATAACACGCCATTTACATTTTGGTATCTTCTAAGGAAGATTTTCAAGAAAGTTCCTCCATCCCAAACTACCCTTTACATGGAACTTTTTTCGAAAAGTTTGATTTTTTTAACAATGACTAACGATTTTGATTAAAATACCTCATGCTTAAGATATTTTGTGACAAACCAAATGTAGATCTTGAGATTTCTGGGAATAGTCTCTGAAGACCTGAAGACCTCTTCATTCTGGATGACTTTTGTATAACTGGAAAACCTTCAGAGGTATACAAAAATTTACTACACAAAAATGTAGATCACGTTAAAGCACACAATTTATGCATTTTTTTTTTTTTTTTTTTTTTGTAGAGTTAACTGTTTTAGAGATATTCCGGATTGTTGGTTTCAATTTTAGCCACTTAAGCTTTCTCAAACAGGAAGACACTTTCTTCTTGTTTGTTTAATCCTGGCAAGCATAGAGATTGGAATGTCAATTGTTTCACATTGCAACAGGTTTTTAAAGCACGAGACAATCGCTTTAGCCTGTGCATTTTCTTATGTCTCTTCTTACAAGGACGCAGAATAAGACTAATTCTGCTTATCTTGATTAGCAAATTCTATTTTTATTTGCATGATGTAGATAACAAATTAATATTTTGAATAAAATGTTTGTTTATTAAACGGCTAGAGGACATCATGTAAATGGAACACATTAGATTTTGTCCCTTCTACTTACAAGGAACCAAGCAATAAGGGCAATTTCTGCTAATGTTTATCTTGATTATCATAAAGTAGATAGAAGAAGCTTTTTAACAATAATTTGTTACAAAGACGTAGAGAAATTCAAGTGAATGGAATGCATCACATTTTTAGAAAAAGGTCCGTGTATAGCTGAAAAACAAAAGACCGTTAAATACCAAACTTGGCATTTAAGCTTGGTATCTTCCAAGGGTGTGGCACGAAGATTTTCAAGAAAATTCCCCCACCCCAAACTACCCTTTACATGGTTTTTTCGAAAATTTTGATTTCTCCAAAAATGGCTAGCTATTTTTATTAAAATAACTCATGTTTAAGATATTTTTATGGCAAGCGGAATGTGTATGTTGAACTTTCTGGGAATAGCCTTTGAAGAGCTCTTCATTCTGGATGACTTTTGTATAACTGGAAAACCTTAAGAGATATACAAAAACTTACAACACAAAAAATGTAGATGTAATATGCGCTTTTTTACGTGGAATTGACCACTTCTGAGATATTCCTGGTTATTCGTTTCAGATTCAAAATTCTTTAACTTTTCTCACACGGAAAGTTGAAAACTCTTGGCCCTGCATAGAAACGGATTGCAACCACATGGCAACCAGCTTTTAAAAGATTTGACTATCGTTTTGGCCTAATGCATAATGCTTACAAGAAAGCAAGTAATTAAGACAATATCTGCTAATGTTTATCTCGATTATCATAAAGTAGATAGAAGGATAAGTTTTTTAATAATAATTTATTGCAGGGATGTAGAGAAAGTCGTGTTAATGGAACACGTCACATTTTTACTTTCTCTATACCCACTATGTATATAGAGTATAGAGAAGGTATTGCATTCCACCCAAAAATTCGATACCGAGATTTCACCGGAAATATATGCTTTAGGGTCCCCTTTATCTAAAAAAAGGAATTTCACAAAAAGGTCCGTTTGTGTGTGTGTGTGTGTGTGTGTGTGTGTCTGTGTGTGTATGTGTGAACACGATAACTCAAAAACAAAAGGTCGGTAAAATACCAAACATGATATTTTAAGTTTAGTATCTTTCAGGGATGCGACACGAAGATTTTGAGAAAAATCCCACCACCGCAAACTATCCTTTACATGAACTTTTTTCGAAAATTTAGATTTTCTCAAAAATGGCTCTAACGATTTTGATTAAAATATCATATATTAAAGACATTTACCTGACAAATAAAATCTATATCTTGTATTTTCTGGGAATAGCCTCTGAAGAGTAGTTTATTCTGGATGAATTTTCAGAAATTTTTAATAACTGCTAAACCGTAAGAGACGGACAAAAACTTGCTACATAAAAAATGTAGAATATATTAAAACACACAATTTATGTTATATACATTTTTTTCGTGGAGTTCATCGTTTTTGAGACATTCCTTGTTTTTTGGTTTCTGCTATGAAAAACTTGTAGTTTTGTCATACAGGAATTTGCCAACTGCTGTCCAAACAAAGGAACTTCGATGACATAGCAACCAGCGTTTGACTATCACTTTAACCTATTGTACTCTTGTTATTTCGCTTCTACTTAGAAGGAAGCAAGTAATAAGACTGTTTCTTTTAATTTTTTCTGATTAGCATGGAGTAAATAGAAGTATAAGCTTTTTAAGAACAATTTGTTGCAGGGATGTAGAGAACGTCATGTGAATGGTACATCAGATTTTTTTTGTTTCAACTGCTCACCTTATAGTAGGAGATGAAGTATTCATTCAAAAATTCGATGGTAAGATTTCATTATAAATATAGCTTTTGAGGCCAGATAACTTTCTCTATATCTCTGTAACAAAGTATTGTTAATAAGTTTATTCTTCTATGTACTTCATGCTAATTGAGATAAACACTAGCAGAAACGATCGAATCACTTGCTTCCTTGTTAGTAGAAGGGAAATATGATTGACGTTCCTTTATTTGTATGGCCAGGAGTTGACAAATTCCCTTATGAGAAAATTATAAACAGTTTAAAGCTGAATATCTGAAAAACGATCAACTCCACGAAAAAATGTATATGACAAAGTCTGTGTTTTATACGTATCTACATCTTTGTCTATCTCTTACTCTTTGCCAGTTATGCAAAAATCAGAAAAAGTCATCTAGAATAAACAAACTATTCCCAGAAAATTGAAGGTATACATTTTTATTTGTTCTATAAATATCTTGAGTATACTGTACTTTAATCAAAATCGTTAGTCATTTTGAGAAATTCAAAATTTTCGAACTTTTTTTTTCATGTAAAGGGTAGTTCGTGTGGTAAAATTTTCTTGAATATCTTCGTCTCGCATCCTTGGCATTTTTATAGAGTAAAAGGGTTCCGATAGATTCGCTATTATTGGTTTCAATTTTAAATTACTTTTCTCAAGCGAGAAGTCAACTTTCGTTTCATCTCTTTTGATTTACTTCAGGGAATGCAAAAGAGAATAGAGTTTCAATTGTTTCACTCAAGGATCTAACTAACGCTTTAGCTTAACGTATTCCCTTCTACTTACAAGCCCGCAAGTAATTAAGTCAACTTTGGTAATGTTTATCTCGATTAGCATAACGTAGATAAAATAAAATCTTTTGTTACGATAGTTTATTTGTGGGACACGAAAGGCATGTGAATGGAACACATCAGACTTTCGGTAGCGTGAATTACAGACACACAACGTTCCAGTTCTCCAAGCCTGTACACGGGAATCCAAAGTTGCAGGATTCCTGGTATTTTGTTGCGAACTATGCATCAGAAGTTTCGTTATTTTAAATAATGCAGGCTTGGAGAGGGACAAAACTTCCAGAGAACCGCTACACTTACTACAAAAACGAGGCAGGTACCTTCTTCTCTAGCTTTACCTGACAAAATTAAAGATTTTGCGATGTAATTCAGGGCACGAAAATGCGGAGTTAATGATAGTGTTACACCCACATGACTGTCTAGCTTTTCTGCAAACTCCTTACATAAGCTCATTCTTCTTTCTGCTCTTTGTTAATCGTCGTAAAGTATGTAAAGTGTTCCGTTAAGATTTAAATTATATTTCTCATGGAATTACCTTTAATATACGGTATTTTAATTACATTCTTTAAAAGAATTTCAGAGGAAAAAAAAAAGTTAGTAAAATGTTCTGTGTAAAGGAACAACCACACATACCAACTTTTTTCTAGCTTTTTTTATTCAGTGATCCTCAAAACATGCATTTCCGGTGAATTCTCGGAATCGAATTTATAGATGAAATGCAGTACGTCCTCTATCTACTATGAGATACGTTATAGAGAAATGTATAAAGCTTATGAATTGAAAAACCTTAAAAATACCAGAGTACGTAAGTGAACAGTGTCAAGTGCACTGCTCTAAGGCATGTTTACCAAAGGCGATCAGCGTTCGTGGATTAAAATCGAGGATGCCCGTGGTAAAAATGCATCAGCATGTTTTCGAGGATTACGTGAAGCCTGTGGCGGGAATGCATTGCCGTACAGGCCGGTTGCACGATGGGTCAAGGCGTTTCGTGCAGGTCGGACTGAGACTGCGGCCGTCCATTCCGCAAGATCAGATGGACAACGTGAGTGATCCGTTGCCATGGACCATCGATGGACTGTCCGGGAGTTATCCGTAGAGGTTGGTCTAAGTCATCAAACTGTGTGGCATATCCTGACGAAATGTCTTCACCTGAGGAAAATTGCATCCCGTTGGGTTCCATATCGACTCACTGAGGTACAGAAATGGCACCGGTATCCACCTGGACAGATACCGCAACGGAGACGTATTTCTGCAGCGTATTGTCGCCATTGATGAGACGTGGGCACGAGCCTATGAGCCGGAATTGAAGCGTCAGTGGAATGAATGGCATCACCACGTCCACAGAAAGTTGGACAGGAACCCAGTCGGGTGAAGCTGATGCTGATTGTGACATACAACTACGAGGGGGTTACTCTTACGCAAGTTGTGTCTGAGGGACAAACCGTCAACAGCGACTACTATTGCCGATTTCTGGAGCGACATCTTCGTCCTCTATGCGGCGCAAACGTCCACGTTTATTGCGAGACGATCACCCCATAGTGTTGCATGACAACGCACGTTGTTATGTCGCAAACAAAGTTCAGCTCTTATTGCAACGGTGGCATTGGAAGGTTTTGGAACATCCTCCGTACTCACCAGTCCTTGTGACTTCGATCTGTTTCCGAAGTTGAAGCGACCCATCCGAGGCCGCCGATTTCTTGACGTGGCGTCGCAGTCATCAACAGAGATCGCCTTGCCAACGGTCCCCAACGGCTGCCCTACATTTGGCAAAAGGTCAGTGACTACACTGAAGGAATGTAATGCAATTGTACTTGTGAGTTCAATAAATAGTGTATTCTATCAATGTTGCCACTACTTTATTTACAGCCCTCGTAGTTCATTATTTCTGCCTATTAAACATTTTCTGTTTCATTTACATGACCTTCTCTGCATTTCTGTAAAAAATTATTAACAAGGTTATTCTTCTATACACTTCATGCTAATCGAGATAAACGTTAGCATAAATTGTCTTATTACTTATTTCGTTATAAGCAGAAGAGAAATAAAGGAATACACTAGGCTAAACCGACAGTCAAATGTTTTAAATTGTGGTTGCTATGGGATTGAAATCCATTTCTTTGCCTGCCCAGAAGTTGACAAGCTCCTGCAAGAGAAAAGTTTAAGTATTTTAAGACTCAAACCAATAATAAGGTCGAAAATGTTCAACTCCAGGGGGAAAAAATGTATATGATATAAATTATGTGTTTTTGTTGAAATCTACATTTTATGTGTAGTAAGTTTTTGTCTATCTCTTACGGTTTACTAGCTATGCAAAATTCAAGAAATTTCATCCAGAATAAAGATGTTTTTATAGGCTATTCCCAGAAAATTCAATATATAAATTTTATTTATATTTGTAAGTATCTTATATATAAGAGATCTTAATCAAATTAGGTACAACCATTTTTGAGAAAATCAAAATTTTAGAAAATTGTTCCATGTAAAGGATAGTTGCGGGTCGTATCCTTGGGAGATACTGAACTTACATATCAAGTTCGGTATTTAACTGAATTTCCATCTTTGAGCTATGCTGCCACCCACAGACACACACAAACACACACGGATATTTTTCTAAAAATACTCTTTTGGATTCAGGGAGTCCTAAAACATGTATTTTCGTTGAAATCACGGTATGGAATTTCTGGGTGCAATACAATACCTTCTCTATACACTATGTACATAATATGGTAGAGAAATTTTGGTGAGAATGTTTTAAATGGGTCTACTGCAAAAGGCTTCACTAACAATGTAATTTCTTGGCCAGGCACACAATTTGTACACTATTTTATCTATACGTCACAAGTAATTGAGGGCAGAGCGTGTTTATATAATTCTATAGAAAAGTTATGCACCCAACAGAATTGCGTTCTTTATACCCTCTGCCTTAAAAAAAAGCGAAACGAAGGAAGTAATTAATCCTGTGAACATTGCAGCACATAAAACAAATGAGCTACTGCGAGGATGGATGGCTGGGTACCGTAATTTTCCAGGGAAACAGAAGAAACGCGATATAGCGCAAGTAAAATTATATTAGCCACATTACTTCCAAGTGGGTAATTTCTTGCGATTTTGGCTTTCTCTGCCCTTAACCTGACGTAGAGGAAGTACTGCATTTAACCCCAGAAAGAGAGAGAGAGAGAGAATAGAGTTTTTTTTATTATTTTTTTATTTCCGCTGTATTTATTATATCTTATATATGAACTAGCTGATTTATCTGACACTGAGAGATTGTTTCTTTAAACCTCTAATGGCTAATTCATTTTCTTTACCTCCACCCCAGCTATAGGTAGTCATTATGAAATGGTTATACACTCAAAGACATTAACAAATACTTCTGGTAAGACGAGGCCTTTTCGCTGACTCCGCTCATGTCTTTCACCTGTTTGCTATGCTCTTAAAAGCGTTGCGAACTAGTGATCCACAAACTTTCTGGTTGGATAGTAATGTACTCTCTCACCGGGCGTTACAAAATTAATCTTTTCTCTGAAGTTTTAATAGCAAAGTAATTCGCGTTCATGGTGGACTAAATAAGAGGGAGCGTCAAGCGGGGTTGAGGGATGAAGCGCTGGTTTTGACGTAGCACGTTGCACCAAAATGACACTAATCACGATAATACCAGAGTTTCCGTAAAACGTTCACACTTTCAGCAAAATCACAGTTCTGGCGTAACTTTAAAACACATTTTTACACTGATTCGCCCCTTTCAATCTTTTTTTGTGTAACTAAGGATGCTATAAAACACGTTTTCCGGTGAAATGTCCACGCTAATTTTTACTTTCTCTACACGTACTATGTACATAGCGTATAGAGAAGCAAATTGTATTGCACCCAAAAGTTTGATACCGATATTTCACCGGAAATATATGTTTTGAGACTCTCTGAATAGATAAAAAAAACATGTTTAGAAACAAGGAATATCTAAAAAAGTATCAATTCCACGAAAAAAAAGTATATCACATAAATTGTGTATTTTAACGTGCTCTACATTTTTGTGTGGTTTTGTCCATTTCTTACCGTTTAGCAGTTATGTAAAATTCCGTAAAATTCATCCAGAATAAAGTAGTCTTCAGAGGCTATTCCCAGAAAATTCAAAATATACATTTTATTTGTCAGCTAATATACGTATTTTAGTCAAAATCATTAGAGCAGTTTTTGAGTAAATCAGAAGATTCGAAAAAAGTTTCATGTAAAGTGTAGTTTGGGGTGGAATATACTAAAATTAAATACCATGTTTGGTATTTTACAGACTTTTCATTTTTGAGTTATCGTGTTCACAGGCACACACACGAATCTTTTTCTGAAAATGCTTTTTTTGGATACAGGGGACCCTAAAACATATATTACCATTGAAATCTCGGTATCGAATTTTTGGGTGGAGTGCAATACCTTTTCCATACGTATAGAGAAAGTAAAACTGTGAGTGTGTGGGCAGGATAGCTGAAAAACTAAAAGAACGTTAAATACCAAACTCGGCATTTATGTACAGTATCTTCCAAGGATGCGACACCAAGATTTGCAAGAAAATCCCGCCACCCCCAACTTCCCTTTACATGTAAGGGACAAAAGTCTACTACACAAAAAATATAGATCTCCTTAAAAAAGACAATTTATGTCATATACAGCTTTTTCCTGGAGTTGATCGTTTTCAAGATATTCCCAATTATTAGCGACTTTTCTCACACGAGAATTCAGTCTCACAGCAATCACATGCTTAGCTTAGTGTATTCCCTTCTACTTATAAGGAACTAATAATAAGAAAGTGTCTACTAATGTTTATCTTGAAGTGAATAGAAGAATAAGACGATGTAGAGCAAACCATGTGAATGGTATACATCACATTTTCCTCTAATGTTTGGACTGGAGATATTTACGAGGGGAGAAGCCCTTCGTCCATAAACCTGCTGCAACGTACTCCATTTTTTAATCCAGTCGGGAATCTGAGAGAACTGTAGAGGGGGGAACACGTATTGGGAACACTGATGGGGACCAGAGAGAGGGAAAAAAATTAGTTGTGCGCAGAGATTATTTTCTCTACAAGCGTAGCCCGTTTTGTTTCGTATAATCCTTTTCTGTCGTCACTAGTACATTATACTCTGACTGCAAAAAACGTTCAGGCTGAACCGAACCATGTCCAGCAATCCCAAAGATGCTGCTTAGAGTTGATCCAAATAAACTTGCCAAGCGAGGTCTTTGCAAGCAGTGCAGCTTCAAGGACTGACAATCCGCATTGCGTTATTGGCAAGTATCAAATAAATAATTGTATTCACGATACATTCCAAAACTTCTAAAAATCTTATGTTCTTACAAAAGATTATTTCAAGTTCTATTTCATGCTAGTTGAGATGAATGAATGGATACGTGTATTTATTGACATAACAATATCATACATTGAACTTCAACAATCGCACGGGTCCACAGACCGTACGTGATTTTATAATGCACACTAAAGAGCAATATTAAAAACCAACAAAGAATAAAATAGTAAACACGAAAATAAAAAGGCAAAGGTAATACACAGTAAAAAGTAATATTAAAACAACAATAACAAATAATTAAAAGATGGTCGCTGATGACCTTTGTTGTTATAAAGTGACCTTAAATAAATAAATTAAAAAAAAAGAATTAAAATAGTAAACACGAAAATTAACAGAAAAAGGTAATACACACATAAAAGTAATATTAAAACAACAATAGCAAAGAGTTAAGAGTACACACGAAAGTAAAAAGACAAAGGTAATACACACTAAAAAGTAATACTAAAACAACAAAGAATTAAAAGAGTAAACACGAAAATAAAGACAAAGATATTCAAATACAGCAATTTAAATTTACAGCACAGAGTACATCTTCATAAATGTATCTCTTATAATAGATAAATACACTTACTATAATATACACAATATATAAAACCATAACACATCAATTACATAGTATAATATAAAATATAGGTATGTAAAACATTGTCTTCTTTATTGTCAGCCTTCTCAGATCTCAGCTGCCCTGCCTTAAGTATACATTTACCTAGCCTGTCCACGTCTTCCGTACCTGCCAGTAGCGTCCAACATGCTTCCAGCTCTACATTCGCGCTGGTAAAGGATCGCGGTAAGTATTTTTCCCGTCATCCCTCCGTACGCCTACACCTTGCCAAGATATTGGTCAACCTAATCTCGTTCTCTCAGCGTTTCTCAAACTGTTTTAAGCCTTCCAAAAAGTAGGATTCCTTAAAGTCCTTAAAATAATCATCTGTTTGGGAGATGATCTCTTCGTTATTTTTTTTTTTTTTTTTTTATGTTTGCTACATATGTCACCGCAGGCACACTGAAGATACAAGGAATGAAGATGGAGCACTTATGGTATGCGATGGCGGGAGACACCGCAGAAAACTCACCCCAGCACCGCTTTGTCCACCACAAATTCACCTGGCATCGATCCTGGGCCCCCTAGGTTAGAGGCAAGTGGTCTTACCACTCCGCTACCGCGCGGCCTAACCTCTTCGTTAGACGTGAATCGTTTTCCGCCGAGCCACTTTTTCAAGTTGGAAATAAAAAAGGTCACTGAAGGCCAAATCTTGTGAATACGGAGTATGTTGCAGTAATTCGAACCTTAATTCTACAATTTTCGCCATCGATACTGCGCAGGTGTGCATTGTCTTGATGGAAGAGAATCTTTTTCTTGTTCATATGAGGGCGTGTTTTTCTTGATTTTCCCGTTTAACTGGTACAATAATGATGCATAACACTCTCCATTTATCGTTCTTCCTTTCCGCAAGTATTCAATGTAGATGATTCCACGTGCATCCAAAAAACCTGAGGCCATCACCTAGTCTGTAGAGTTCACCAGATTTGCCTTCTTCGGAGCCAGTTTCCTTACGAAGTACATTCACAGTTACGTATCGACGCAGAAACTTCGACGGAAAAGTGTCAAAGCATTTCCGACTCGATCACATGATTGCGTTTATTCTCCATTGAGAGCAAATGGGCCACCCAACTTGCTGAGACGTTTGTCAGACCTAATTTTTGGTGCAAATTAAGAACACTGTACTTTGTGATATGCCTGTGGAATCTACTATTTCGTGAACTTTGACTCGTGGATCACTCAAAACCATATCCTGGATTTTGTCAATCATTTTGGAGGAAGCCACTTCTACTGGACGTCCGGAACGATGTTCATCATTTGTGGATGTACGATCACGTTTAAATTCATTTATCCAATTGTAAATTGTTGCAAATGCAGGAGCAGATATGCCGTAAATTTCAATTCGACTTTTATCTCTTTTGGTGTTAAGTATTTTAAATAGAAGTGTTTAATCACCGCACGAAACGCATTTTTCTCCCCGTCTTTCTAAATAAGCACAAGATTGTTGATTCAATCGTCTATGGCAACGAAACCACGTGGTGGCTATAGCTGAAAGTTTAACTGCCATCTAGTAAGGGCCGACGGTTACTAAATACAAACTTCTTTCGAAGCTACGAGAGAAATGTTTTGGATTTTCTAAGGATTTATTTAACGCCCATAGTGTTTTCAATATACAATATTTTAATGAAAACCGTTAGTCATTTTTGAGAAAATAAAACTTTCGAAAATATTTCCATGTAAAGCATATTTTGAAGTGGGGAGAATTTTCTTGAAAGTCTTCTTGTCACATTCTTGGGAGATATTAAACTTAACTCTCAAGGTTTGTATTTAATAGGCGTTTTGTTTTTGAGCTATGCTGTACATAGTCTCGCACAGACACACCAACCTTTTTCTAAAAATTGCCTGTTTTAGTATTTAGTATTTATTTGTTTAGTCATTAGGTACATTACTACAATAGACATGGTCAAAATAATATATACAAGTAAGAGTCAGTCATATAACAATTCCAGTATTAAAAAATTCATCCAAATTATAAAATACATTGTCCATCAACCATTTTTTTTACTTTAGCCTTAAACTGTATTACATTTAGATCTCTCATGTGGTCAGGAAGCTTATTATAGGCTATAATACGGTTATCAAATAACTACCTTTAACTTTCTTTAGTGTAGTGTATGGAACATGCAATTTATCAATATTTCTGGTATTTAATGTGTGTACATGTCTGTTCAGTTTAAATTGACTTAAATTCTTGTGCACATATAATAATAATTGTAATATATAGCAATTGTACACTGTTAAAATTTTTGTTGCTTAAAAGTGGTCAACATGAAGCATTGTAAGAAGTATGACATAAAATTCTCATGGCTTTCTTTTGTAGAAGTAGAATATCTTTCAATTTAGAACAGTTCCCATATGCTAACAGTCCATAGCTAAAAACACTTTCAAACAAAGCAAGATATATTTGCTTTAAATAGCTACAAGGTACTTTGTTGTAAATGGTTCTCAGTAAATACACAACTTTAGATAATTTTTTACAGACCATTTCAGCATGTGAATTCCAGGTTAATTCTGTATCTAAAACCATTCCTAAAAGTTTTACAGTAGTGTATTCAGCATGATTTGAGCTTTGTCTAAGGCTAGAAATAATGTTTTGCATTTTGTCACAGTTAGTTAAAAACCAATTGCTAGAGAACCATTTAGTAGCACTCTGAATTATGTTATAACATATATTATTTAAAACAGCAAAATCATTATGTGTTAAAATAAAAGTGGAATCATCAGCATATAGAATCGTCTTAGCAGGTCATTTATCATAATAAGGAATAAAAATGGTTAAGATAGTTCCTTGTGGTACTCCAAAATTAATGTAGTCACTTCTACTACTTAAATTATTTACAAAAATCAGCATGTCTACGTCCAGTTAGATAGGTGTAAAAGAAGTTATACTCTGTATTTCTAATTCCATAGTATTCTAATTTCATTAGTAATAAGTCATGTGGAATGCAATCAAAAGCTTTGCTTAAATCAAATAGCAAAGCCAGAGCATTTTCCTTGTCTTCAAATGCTTTATATACAACCTCTAATAAATCTTTTGTTGCATCGTGTGTACTTTTACCTGGACAAAAACCAAATTGTGAAGGGCTGAGAATGTTATTTTCTGTGGTATATAACCTTAATTGATGGAGTACAACACCTTCAAAAACTTTACCTAATATAGAACAATAGCTATTGGCCTGTAATTTTCTGGTTTATTCACATCACCTTTCTTAAATAAGGGAACTGTTTTAGCCATTTTCAGCTGCTCAGGAAATACTTCAGCATTTAAACATAAATTGATATAATAGGTTAGTGGTTTCACAATATAAATAATAACAGATTTAATTATTCTATTACTAAGTCCATATATATGCTCACTAGGAGAGTTACTCATTTTTTTCACGACTTGGATAACCAGCTCCTCAGTTACTTCTTGCCACATAAAACCTGCATTACAATAGGACTTATTACATACACTTATTTTTGCTACTTTAAATTGCTCTGATATTTGATTTGCTTTATCACAATTATCTTTCACAGATTCAGAGAAATATTTTTAAAGATATCTGGTGAAATAGGTGCAGCAAACATATTCTTAGAACTATTAGTTTCTCTTTTCAAAACATTCCCTACTGCTTTACATTTATTTTGCTCGTATTCAATATATTCCATATTGCTCTCTAGTTTTGCTGCTTGTAGTGCAGATTTATATTGATTTCTATATAGTTTCCACATTATTAATGCTGTTCTAATTTTGTGTTTTTGTATACAGTACTGAGAGCCATAGCCTTGTTTCTCATTTGCTTCAGGTCATCACTAAACCAAGTATTAGGTTTTTTATTATTTTTCTTAGGCTTATATTTCACATCAACAATTGGCCAACACATCAAATACATTTAAAAAGTATTAAAAATAATTTTAAAATTTCATCAGCAGTTGTATAATGGCAGAATAAAATATCTTCCCAAATTATATTACTGAGTGAAACAAAAAGGTGCCTCATGTGATTCAGGGTAGTTTTTCTTTTAGATCTTGAGCTTTTTGGTACATTTGTTTGAATTCAGGGGATTTCAAAACATATTTCCGGTGAAAGCTCGATATCGAACTTTTGGGTGGAATTTAACAGTTTCTCTACCTTATGTAGGTGCATAGCACGTGTAGAGAAAGTATTGCCGTAGACTGTGCTACCATCATTTGGTTCGTCTGTTAACATTGTGTATATTAGAAAAGGATCTTGAATTAAAATTGTATAATCCTCTTATTAGGAATTGTACGATGGCCTTTTTTTCCACCCTCCGATAGGCTATAAATAATAGACAAGTTCACAGAAAACAATTATTTTCTTACTAAAAATTTTGTACACTTATGGTTACTTTTCAACATAATCACCGAAAAGATTGAGACATTTATCCTAACTTGCACAAGCTTTGCAATACCCGCTTCAAAAAATGTTGCCGCCAATGATTTCAAATGAGCATTGACGTTGTTTTGAAGATCTTCGTACTTTACGACGTTTGCGGAGAGCCATTCAAAACAAACGAAGAGGAATGCTGACTTCAGGAATTGTGTTGATCCATGACAACGCTCGTCCACACACTGCTGGCACAACCCATCGGCTCCTTGAACAATTTCAATAGGACATTTTCAATCATCCGCCGTACAGTCCTGACCTGGCACTCAGCGACTTTCACCTTTTCCCTGAACTGAAGTCGTGGCTAGGAGGGCAGCACTTTCAAACCAACGAAGATCTTCAAAACAACGTCAATGCTCATTTGAAATCATTGGCGGCAACATTTTTTGAAGCGGGTATTGCAAAGCCTGTGCACAGGTACGATAAATGTCTCAATCTGTTTGGTGATTATGTTGAAAAGTAACTATAAGTGTACAAAACTTTTAGTAATAAAATAATTGTTTTCTATGAACTTGTCTTTTATTTATAGCCTATCGAGGTTAAACAATGGCCCTCGTATATGTATATAACAATTTAAATTGTGTAGCTTTTTAATTGATGTATACGAGTATACGCCTTAGCAGCAGATATATTTCACAGTAAATACAAGTTTTAGGATTCCCTGTATCAAAAAGATAAGCAATTTTATATAAAAAAACAAACATCCTGTGTATCAGTAAAATACCAAACTTGGTATTTAAGTTTCGTATCTTACTAGGATGCGAGACGAAGATTCTGAGGAAAATCTTCCCCCCCCCCCGTAACTATCCGTTTCTTTTCAACGCCCGCTTTTGCGACTATAGCATCGCATACAATGACACTGATAATTCTTGGAATGAAAATGGAGCATCGGTGGAATCAGACTCCCGGAGAAAATTCGCCCATGCGCCACTTTGCCCACCACAAATCCCACACGCGTTCGCTCGGACCGCCTTGGTGAAAGAGGAGCGACCACGGCGCGCCTACCCGTTTCCTTGAAAACTTTCTAAGATTTTGATTTTCTAAAAAATGACTAACTATTTTTATTAAGATAATAAAGGCATTTACATGACAAAATAAGATGTATATCTTGAATTTTCTGGGAAGTTCCTCTGAACACTCCTTTTGGATGACTTTGTATATTTGCGTAAGAAGCAGAGAAAAAACTTACGACACAAAATATCGGATGACAGCGAGCTGACCTCTCACCCGGAGGTCCCGGGTTCGATTCCCGGCTGGGGCGGGTAATTTTTCTTTAGCCAGATTTATTCCCTATCCCCCACAGAGTCTGGAAGTTTGTATGGGAGAGTGAATGTGTGTGTTTGAGGAAAATAAAATTATTTAAACCAACGTAAAGAACCTACAGACAACGAGTTGTTTCAAATGCAAAGCCCCCGATGTTAAAGGGGGCTATATAAATGAAACAATAAAAAAAAAAAAAAAAAAAAATATACCTACAGATCCTGTTAAAACACACATTGTCATATACATTTTTCCCTGGATTTAACCATCTGCAAAATAGTCTTAGTCGCATGGTTTCAGTTTTGAGATAATTAAACTTTCTCATACGGGAATTCGTCAACTCCTAGCAATCCAAAGAAACGAATTTCAACCGCAGAGCAACCAGCTTTTAAAATATTTAACTATCGCTTTAGCCTGTGTATTCTCTTATTTCCCTTCTACTTACAAGCAAGCAAGTAATAAGACAATTTCTGCTAAGAAGTAGATAGAAGAATAAGATTTTTAACAATTTGTTACAGAGATGTAGAGAAAGGCATGTGAATGGAACACAACGGATTTTAATGTAATGTAACAGTGCCGTCTGCGGGAGTTCTCACGTGCGCCGGCGGGACTGGAGGACTTGGTAAACACGGAAACAACGCGCCGGTAACCAGAGGTTTCCAGAAAGTTCTTGAGTTATTTTAGCTGTTAAAGGAAGCAAGAATTGCAAATGGCTGGAGTGTTAGCGCGCAGTGGCGTGCAGCGACGTATGTCTACGCGTCGAAGCGTAGGGAGAACTGTTTGCAGCAGTGAGTTGCACACTTTATTCGTAACCAAGTTGAGTCAATAAAGAAGTAAACGAGTGGGCAGGAAAAGTCGTATGTGTACGCCACGTCACAGATGGCATATGAAACCTAATTAAATGTTGTGTAGCGAGAGTGCGTGGGAAGTTGAGAGCTCCAAATCGGATTAAGTCTGGAGAGGGTGCGGTTGTTATAAATTGCATAGATATCTCGAGATAGTATCTTGAGGTGGGTACAAGGGTTATTGTAGTCGTGTTTCAAACACTTCCGGTTCCTAAGCTTATCTTCCTTCGGGACCCGAGACATCTGCTGCCATTGCCATTACCTGCACTAACGAACTGACGAACGATACCTCGTAGCCTACCTCCCTGAAGGGAAAGTGCAAACAAACTATTGTGTGTCCATCCTTACTTCACCGGCGATGTAAACAAACTAGAATGTATTCTTCCGCGAACGCACGTGCACACATCACGTGGTACTAAGCTGGTTCGTCTGCATTACAAATATAAAACCATGTATCGTTTGGCAAACAATTTGAGATTACCTTGTGCTTTACCGGGAAACATGTGAGTAAGTTGAGAAATGCAATTCTCAGTGGTAGAGCAACCGGGAGATCCGTGGTTCAAATCCCGACTATGGCATTGAATTTTTCAGTCTGACTCTACCGATCCAACGTATATGACATAAATAATTATGTGTTTTATTGGGATCTGCATCTTTTTATGTAGTAAGTTTAACCATTATGCAAAGTTCTGAAAAACCCGCCAAAAATAAAGAGGTCTTCAGAGGTTATTCCCAGAAACTTCAAAATATACATTTTAATTGTTATGTTACCTTTAATACACAGCATTTTAATCAAAAGAGTTTGAGCCATTTTTGAGGTAAATAACATTTCCAAAAACTTAATTCATTTTTGAGAAAATTAACATTTTCGAAAAAAGTTCCATGTAAAGGGTAGTTGGGTAGGGGGATTTTCTTGAAAATCTTCCTGTCGCATTCTTGGAAGATACCAAACTTAAGTACCAAGTTTGGTATTCGACGGTCTTTTTGTTTTTGAGCTTTCATATGTCCACAGATACACACAGACCTTTTTCTAAAATGTCATTTTCAGACTCAGGGGAGCATAAAACACATTTCCGGTGAAATCCCGGTATCGAATTTTTGCGTGCAATAAAATACCTTCTCTATCCACCATGTACATAGTATATACGGACTAGAGAAAGTAAAAAAATCTTATGTGTTCCATTCACATGACTTTCTCAATATATGTGTAACAAATTATTGTTAAAAAGCTTATGCTTCCACTTAATTCATGCTAATCGAGAAAAAAATAGCACGAGTAGTCTTATCGCTTGCTTCCTTGTAAGTAGAAACCAAATAAGGGAGTGCCATAGGCTAAAATGACAGTCAAAAGCTGGTTGCTATGTTGACTGAAGTTCCTTTGTTTGTATGGACACGATTTGACAAATTCCTGTATGAGAAAAGTATAAGCTTTTTGAAAGCTGAAAATAAAAACAAGGAATATCTTAAAAACAATCAACTTCACGAAAAAAATGTATATAACATAAATTGTGTGTTTTAATGTGCTCTATATATTCTGTGTGGTAAGTTTTTGTCCATCTCTCACGGTTTAGCAGTTATGCAAAAATCCGTTAAATTCATCCAGAATAAAGTAGTCTTCAGAGGCTATGCCCAGAAAATTCAAGATATACATTTTTTGTCAAGTAAATATCTTAAATATACCAGATTGTAATCAAAATCGTTAGAGCTATTTTTAAGAAAATAAAAAATATCGAATTTTTTTCCATGTAAAGGGTAGTTTGGGGTGGGGGGATTATCTTGAAAATCTTCGTGTCCCATCCTTGGAAGATACCAAACTTAAGTACCAAGTTTGGTTTTTAAAAGTCTTTTCATTTTTGAGCTATGCTGCCCACACACATACACACACGCACACGCACACACAGACTGACAAACAGACAGATACACATGGACATATTTCTAAAAAAAAAATTTTTTTGGGATTCAGGGGGTCTCAAAACATATATTTCCGGTGAAATCTCGGTATCTATTTTTGGGTGCAATAAAATACCTTCTCTATTCACCATGCACATAGTACGAGTATATACGGGCTAGAGAAAGTAAAAGAAATAGATCAGAAAAGGCATGGTTTAGATGGGACACTGAAGGGCACAGTAAATAACTGACGATTCGGGTGGAGAGAAAATAATAGTAGATCCTTAGATCGCAAACGAGCTCTGGAGATCAAGCCTGAAGTGGACCCTTCACTGCATCTCCATTTTGATCTAGATTCTGCGTGTCTAATGATCTGTGACCTTTCCATTTGAAGACATCTTTGATCACACCCGTCTATTCCAGTCTCCGCCTGCTTTGTTTGCTGCTGTCTTCATCAGATTCTTCTCCATCGACATGAATTTTCTAAACAAGGGGAATGAACTCGCTACATAATTTGAGCAATGTGTAACGTGGGAGAGTCAGACATAGCGGTATATTCTTAAATCCTGCTATATGGGCATGTTGGGATCTACTGGCTGACCAGAAGAACTGGTCAAACATGGACATTATCCTGGCTACAGTGCGCCAAGCGGATCAAGTTTGTTCAATAAGACAGAGAAAGTTTACTTTTGTTTATCTTTCTTTTTAGTTTTAATTAAAAAATTTACACATATTTAAATCACACTATTTGGGACATTCCTCGCGGTTATTTGAACTTCAAAAGCAAGGCATAGCGACACCCTCTTTAAAAAAAAATCAGCTGTGTTCCATTCATATGACTTTCTCTACAACTCTGCTACAAATTATTGTTAAAAAGCTTATGCTTCTATTTACTTCATGCTAATTGTGAAAAAGTAACATAAATAGCTTTATTGTTTGCTTCCTTGTAAGTGGAGGCAAAATAAGGGAGTAACATATGTTAAAGTGATAGTCAAAAACTGGTTGCTATGTGAATGAAGTTCTTTTGTTTGAATGAACAGCACTTGACAAATTCCTGTGTAAGAAAAGTAAGTTACCAAAAATAAGGAATATCTAAAAAAACGATCAACTCTACGAAAAAATGCAAGTTACATTAATTGTGTGTTTTAACGTGCTCTACATTTTTGTGAGGTAATTTTCTGTCCATCTCTTATAGTTTAGTAGTAAAATTCATCCAAAGTAAAGTAGTCTTCAGAGGCTATGCTCAGAAAATTCAAGATATACATTTTATTGTCAGGTAAAATAACTTTTATACGATATTTTAATCAAAATCGTTAGAGCCATTTTTGTGAAATTCAAAATTTTCGAAAAAGGTTCCATGTAAAGGTTAGTTAGGGGTGGGGGGATTTTCTTGAAAATCTTCGTGTCGCAACCTTGGAAGATACTAAACTTGAATACCAAGTTTGGTATTTTCCCGACTTTTTGTTTTTGAGTTATCGTGTTCATAGGCACGCGGACACACTGACACACACGGACCTTTTTCTGTAAATGCATTTTCTGGATACAGGGGACCCTAAAACATATATTTCGGGTGAAACTAGGTATCAATTTTTTGGGTGGAGTGCAATACCTTCTCTATGCACCATGTACATAGTACGTATAGAGAAAGTAAAAATCAGATGTGTTCACATGACTTTCTCTACCTGACCTGCAAATAAACTATTTCTTACAAAAAAGTGCCTGTTCATTTACCCGCGCCTTGCTGCTCGAGATAAACATCTTACTTGCTTCCTTGTAAGCAGAAAGGAAATACGGGAGTGCAGTAGGCCACACGATATTCAAATCCTTTAAAAGATCTTGCAATATGAAACAATTACAATTCGGTTCTCTTTGCGTGGCTAACAGTAAAACAGAAAACGTATGAAATGGCAGGTGAGTTCCCGTTTGAGAAAAGTTAAAAGTATTTAAAATTGAAACCAATAATAATAAATATCTCGGAAACGGCCAGCTCTACCCAAAAGCGTATGCTACATAAATTATGTTTTAACGAGATCTACATTTTTTGTGTAATAAGTTATCCGTAATCTCTTACGGTTTAACCGTTATGCCAAATTCTGCAAAATTCATTCAGAATAAAGTGGTCTTCAGGGGTTATTCCCAGAAAATTCAAGATATACATTTTATTTGTCTGGTAAATATCTTTAAATTACGGTATTTAAAAAAAAAAAATCATTAGAACAATTTTCGAAGAAAACATATTCAAAAATTGTTCCAAGTAAAGGTTAGTGTGTGGTGTCGCATCCTTAGAAGATACTTAACTTAAATATCATGTTTGGTTTTTAACGATCTTTTAGTCTTTGAGCATAGTCACACAAACACGGACCTTTTTCTAAACGGCTTTTTCGTTCTCAGGGAACATCAAATCTTTGGGTGGAATACAGTACCTCTGTATACACTATGTAAATAGTACGTGTAGAGAAAGTAACAATAAAATGTTTTAAAACTAACGGTTGTTCTGGACATGTTGTTTTCGAGCCTGTATCATAGAGTGGGAATCGTGAAATGTGGAACATTCCTGCATTGCGTCACTTTATTGTAGGAGAAATGCAAGCTCTGCATGACAACCGTGTAAACTTCACTTTTATTCTCGTGAATGGCTTCACTTCCTGAAATTATGAAACGTTTCTGTTACTTCGCAACGCAAGAGAGAAGCAGTATGAGAAATTGCCGAGCACAATACACAGCAGAGATATCTGATAACACGTAAAGTGTTGGCACACTTGCCACAAAGGGATGAAAACAAGCACCATTCCTAGGTTAATAAAACTACTCTAAGTGCCTAACAGTGTAACGAAATGAGAAAATTTGGAATACCCGAGCAAAATGGCGTCTCTGGCCTGCCACAATGATTAAAGGCATATTCATGCTACGTAAGCTTAAGCAAAATATTGATAAAAAATCTGATGTGATACATATACATGACTTTCTCTACCTCTGTTCAACAAATTATTGTTAAAAAGCTTATGCTTCCATTTACTTCATACTTATTGAGAAAAAAGTTAGAAGAAATAGTCTTATTGCTTGCTTCCTTGTAAGTAGAAGCGAAATAAGCGAGTAGCATAGGTTAAAGTGATAGTCAAAAGCTAGTTGCTATGTGATTGAAATTCCTTTGTTTCTGTGGACAGTACTTGACCAATTCCGTATGGGAAAAGTATGTTTTTTTCAAAGCTGAGACCAAAAGCAACGAATATCTAAAAAGCTATCAACTCCACGAAAAAAATGTATATAACATAAATTATGTGCTTTAATGTGCTCTACATTTTTTGGGTGCTAAGTTTTTGTCCATCTCTTACGGTTTACCAGTTATGCAAAATTCCGTAAAATTCACTAAGAGTAAAGTAGTCTTCAGAGGACATACCCAAAAACTTCAAGATATGCATTTTATTTGTAAGGTAAATATCTTTAATATACGACATTTTAATCAAAATCGTTAGTCATTTTTAAGAAAATCAAAATTTTCGAAAAAAGTTCCATGTAAAGGGTAGTTTGGGGTGGGGGGATTTTCTTGAAAATCTTCGCGTCGTATCCATGGAAGATGCCAAACTTAAATATCAAGTTTTGTATTTAAGGGTCTTTTCGTTTTTGAGCTATGCTGCCCCCCCCCCACACACACAGACAGACACACACACGGACATGTTTCTAAAAATGATTTTTTTTTTGGATTTAGGGGGACCCAAAACATGTATTTCCGGTGAAAACTCGATTCGAATTTTTAGTGCATTACAATACCTTCTCTATACACTGTGTACATTGTACGTGTAGAGAAAGTAATAACTTTGAATTAATTATCTCTGTTCAGATGCCTCCATCAACAATGCTCTTACTTTACGTTGGAAAGTTAGTCACGAGCTGTCTGCGTTCCCAAGCTTTCATTTTAGGCGAACAAAAAGTAGCCAATGAACGCAGAATCTCAGCAGATGAGTGGTTTTCCTGGGACTGATGATAACAATTAGCATAAAAAGGAAGTCTTTCGAAGCGGAACCGGCTGTAAGGCGGTCATGCAGCTGGCAATATCGCGATAAGTGGGAATCAGCCAACATAACCTCATTTCCAGTTCTACGGAACTAGTAGTGCAGGTATCTTAAACTGGGGAAATAACACACTCGGCAATCGTAGATTCCCCCAAACACAAAAGCAAACAATCTTACCTTTTACACTCACATGACTTTCTATAATTGTTCTACAAACAAACTTCTTACAAAGGATTATTCTTCTTTCTAAACCATGCTAATAGAACTGTATTAACAAAATGTACTTATTACATACTGCTTTTAAAGTAGAAGGGGACCAAAGGACTACAATGCAAAAGCGATAGTCAAATGTTTTAAAAGCTATCGTTATGCGATTACACGAGTATTTTCATCTTGTCGATAATAATTTACGACAGGAGCGAAGCGACGTCCTAAGAGATGAAAACACGAGTTGTATTTGATAAGACAATTAAGCGAAATAGGCTATTAATAATTTATAACATATAGGAAGGGAGATTTTATTAGGTTATGATTGTAAAACTTACATTAGTTCTCAAATGGTAGATGATGCATTCGACCATGTTTATTTACCGATATATTTTTCTTTCATCACTACCTCCTGAATATGGCCGACCCTGTCTACACCAAATGTACGTATATCGATAGCAACAATAGAAATAGGGAACAATTATTTTATTTCAGCTTTTAATAGCTAATACACGAAATGGAAACAAGTGTTCTTTTATTTGAGGTTGTTGCACTCATCTCAAACACAAGAAACACCAATAATGATTATTTTCACTCCTTTATTTAACCAAATACGTCATAAACGTTGTAACTGAATTAATTGAAAGTACAAATGTGGAACTGCCAGTTATTAAAAGTGAAGGTTGGCTGCCTGGATTGTCACCTTGACAGGAAATGAAACAAACGAACGTCAGGTGCGACAACATTTGAAAGAAATGAATATCATCTGATAATATGAAGTTTCGACAATATTGCTCCAGTCAGATGACCGCGATTGATTGAAATTCTTAATCTCGATCATTGCATTGGCGCTCTAATAGTTGAGCTGAATTACAATGATGAATGATTTTTGCTTCTAATAATGTAGCAATTTTATCTATATAAAGAAATAAATAAATGTGAAAAAACATAAAAAAAAATCTGATGTGTTCCATTCACATGATGTTCACTTCCTCTACATCTCTGCAACAAAGTATTGTTAAAAAGCGCAGGCTTCTTTTTACTTCATGCTAATCGAGAAGTAAGTAGAAGCGAAATAAGGGAGTACCATAGGTTAAATTCATAGTCAAAATCTGGTTGCTATATGACTAAAATTCCTTTGTATGGACAGGAGTTCACAAATTCCCGTATGAGAAAAGTATAAGTCTTTTAAAGCTGAAACCAATAACAAGCAGTATCTCAAAAACGACCCACTCCACGAAAAAAAAAAATGTACACGTATAACATAAATTGTGTATTTTATCGAGCTCTATGTTTTCTGTTAAGTAAAGTATTTGTCTATCACTTACAGTTTGCCAGTTATGCAAAATTCCGTAAAATTCATCCAGAATAAAGTAGTCTTCAGAGGCTATTCCCAGAAAATTCAAGATACACATTTTATTTGTTAGGTAAATATCTTTAATATACGATTTTTTAATCAAAATCGTTAGAGGAATTTTAGAGAAAATCTAAATTTTCGAACAATTTTCCATGTTGAGGATGGTTGGGGGTGGTGGGATTTTCTTTAAAATCTTCGTGTCGCATCCTTGGAAGATATTGAACTTTAATACCAAGTTTGGTATTTAAGGGACTTTTTTTTTTTGGACTCAATGGGACCCAAAGCATATATTTTCGGTGAAATCTCGGTATGGAATTTTTGGGTGCAATACAATACATTCTCTATACACTATGTACATAGTACGTGTAGAGAAAGTAAAAACTACCGAGGGATCACTTTACAGGGAATATCTACCTGTTGTTTTCCAGTAGAAAGGCGCACAACCTCCTGACTACTTTCTAAATTTTAGGTGGATTATTCGTGACCCGTTTTCCAAACTTTTGCGCCTGGAGGTTCATTAAGTCCAACATGGATCAACACCCTACAGCAATTACGTCAGCAAAAAACTGCAGGAGCAGACAGGATCATGCCCACCATCTACACAGAGTTCTTGTCTCCGGGGGGGGGGGGGTGATTATAGAGCCTCCGTCTAGACCTAGAGGGCAACCACATTGAAGTGCACTAAATGTAGTCTTTATGTATGTTCCTCAACTACAAGAACCTTTTCAATTAAATCTCTTTTTCCTAAAATATCAACACACTTTTTACTCACATGGATACCATACATAATAATTACAAACCAAGGTGGGAGTATTAAACATCAGAGACATTATTTAAAACTAATTAAGGAGTCTGTACATAAAATCAAATCTGATGTGTTCCTTTCACATGACTTTCTCTACATCTCTGCAACAAATTATTGTTAAAAAGCTTATGCTTCTATTTACTTCATACTAATCCAGAAAAATTAGGAGAAATATGGTTATTACTTGCTTCCTTTTAAGTAGAAGTCAAATAAGGCAGTAACCATAGGTTAAAGTGATAGTCAAAAGCTGGTTGCTATGTGGCTGAAGTTCCTTTGTTTGTATGGACAGGAGTTGACAAATTCCTGTATGAGAAAGGTATAAGTTAGTGGAACAGCTAGAGAAAGTTATGTGAATGAACACATCCAATTTTCACTTTCTCTATACGTACTATATACATAGTGTATAGAGAAGGTATTGTATTACACCGAAAAATTCGATACCCAGATTTCACCAAAAATATAAATTTTGAGACCCCTGAATCCAAAAAAGCATTTTAGAAACATGTCTGTGTGTGTGTGTGTGTGTGTGTGTGTGTGTGTGTGTGTGTGTGTGTGTGCAGCATAGCTCAAAACTTGGTATTTAGGTTTGGTATCTTCCAAGGATGCGACACGAAGATTTTCAAGAAAATACCCCCACCACAAACTACACTTTACATTAACAAATGTTCGAAAATTTTTATTTTGTAAAAAATGGCTGTAACGATTTTATTAAAATCTCTTATATATAAGGCATTTACATGTTAAATAAAATGTATATCTTGAATTTTCTGGGAATAGCGTGTGAAGACCTCTTTATTCTGAATGATTTTTATTGAATTTTGTAGAACTGGTAAACCATAAGTTTTTTTTAGTTTTTTTTTGGTAGTGTTTAACGCCCGCTTTAACTACTTATGGCACCGCAGGCGGTGACACTGATGACACATGAATGATGATGGAGCACCGGTGGAATGCGATGGCGGGGGAAACCGGAGTACCCGGAGAAAACCCGCCCAAGTGCGTCCACCACAAATCTCACATGCGGTCGCTTGGGGTCGAACCCCGGTCGTTTAGGTGAGAGGCAAGTGGTCTAACCACTCGGACACAAACTTACTACACAAAAAATTGCGATAAAACACATAATTTCTTCAAAATTGAAAATTCAAAATTTGAATTAATACGTCGCCAGGAAAGCTTCAGTTCTTTTTCACACAATTTCTGTTCTATATTTTTTTCGTGGGGTTGGTCATTTTTTAGATATCCCATGTTTTTTGTTTCAGCTTTACAGGAATTTGTCAACTCCTGTCCATACAAACAAATGAACTTCAGTCACATAGCTACCAGCTTTTGACTATCACTGTAACCTATGGCACTCCCTTATTTCGCTTCTACTAAAGAAAGAAGCTATAAGACTATTTCTGCTAATTTTTTCTCGATTAGATGAAGTAAATATAATAATTTGTTGCAGAGATGTAGAGAAAGTCATGTGAATGGAACACATCCGATTTTTTATACTATTTTGTTAGGCCAAAGTGTCAGTTTTAAGTGTGAAACGAATAACTGATTGTGTCTACTATATATTATTAATAGTAAACATGTTGAATGTTTAAGTGCGCCAGCTGTTGCCTTTGATGCACATGTGAAGCATGCTGCAGTTCCGCTGCTTGTCAGAATCCCGTTTCTTTCTGGGTGTGCGGTATGGCGGGCCAGTGACCTCCGCCTTAGGGCTCGCCACGAATTTCAAACAGTCGCGCTCCGCCATATTGTGATTAGCATGCTAATGTCACCTCACTCACTTTAAAACTTTATCATTCTTCTTCTCTGGCACATTTTCACAAAATCGGTTCCCAACTTCGTGGTACACTCCTTTCAAAAACCGTAAAGGCTTCAACAGTAGTCCATAAATGTTCTCTGTCTAAAACAATCGTTCATTAAAACCATTTACTAACATTAAAACTAGACAATTTGGAAAATGGAAATGCAGTTTTATTTAAGGATGATCATTAACTGCTTTGGTTCTCAGCGTCCCATTCTATGTTGGGCGGAAAAAACCGCTTAATTTTGCTCAGAGGACTGTTTATCCGCTGGAGTTGAACCCAGAACTGTGGTATACCTATAATAACTACACCAATGGAGGAAATCACGCCTCCCACGTGCGTTTACAAGGGAGAGATGCCACCAAAACTACACACAAAAAAATGAAATGAAATAGCGTGTTATTTATGGACGCTCAGAGATTTAATTTAGCTCAGAGGCATCTCTATCAGGCTTGAGGTTCTTTAACGTGCCGTAAATCTACGACACGGGACCAACGGCTTTACCTCCCTTCCGAAGGAAACCATGCTAAAGATTTTTACCCCGAAAAATCCATCGTCCTCCGCCGGGTTTGAACCCGCAACCTTGGCTATATGAAGTTAGCATGGTAACTATTGCACCACGAAGGGTGACTACAAGGGATACATGCTGAGTTCCATTCACATGACTTTCTCTAACTCTTCTGCAAACTATTCTAACAAAAGATGACTCTTATCTACATTGTGTTAATCGAGATAAACATTAGAATATGTTGTCTTATTACCTGCTTCCTTATTTCCTTGTTGTGCTGTTACTCCTTGTTTCGGTGTCTCCTCTCATCTCAAGCTCTTTTCTAGGGACGCCGATTCAAAGGATCGGTGCCGAGGCCCCACCAAAAGCCTTATCCTTAGTGTGATGTCACTCTTGATTCCGGCCGCCCGGTGTCTCCTCTCATCTCAAGCTCTTTTCTAGGGATGCCGATTCAAAGGATCGGTGCCGAGGCCCCACCAAAAGCCTTATCCTTAGTGTGATGTCACTCTTGATTCCGGCCGCCCGGTGTCTCCTCTCATCTCAACCTTTTCTCTAGGGACGCCGATTCAAAGGATCGGTGCCGAGTCCCCACCAAAAGCCTTATCCTTGTTGTGATGTCACTCCTGATTCCGGCCGCCCGGTGTCTCCTCTCATCTCATCCTTTTCTCTAGGGACGCCGATTCAAAGGATCGGTGCCGAGTCCCCACCAAAAGCCTTATCCTTGTTGTGATGTCACTCCTGATTCCGGCCGCCCGGTGTCTCCTCTCATCTCATCCTTTTCTCTAGGGACGCCGATTCAAAGGATCGGTGCCGAGTCCCCACCAAAAGCCTTATCCTTGTTGTGATGTCACTCCTGATTCCGGCCGCCCGGTGTCTCCTCTCATCTCATCCTTTTCTCTAGGGACGCCGATTCAAAGGATCGGTGCCGAGTCCCCACCAAAAGCCTTATCCTTGCTGTGATGTCACTTTTGATGCCGGCCGCCCGGTGGCTCCTCTCATCTCAACCTTTTCTCTAGGGACGCCGATTCAAAGGATCGGTGCCGAGGCCCCACCAAAAGCCTTATCCTTAGTGTGATGTCACTCTTGATTCCGGCCGCCCGGTGTCTCCTCTCATCTCAACCTTTTCTCTAGGGACGCCGATTCAAAGGATCGGTGCCGAGGTCCCACCAAAAGCCTTATCCTTAGTGTGATGTCACTCTTGATTCCGGCCGCCCGGTGGCTCCTCTCATCTCAACCTTTTCTCTAGGGACGCCGATTCAAAGGATCGGTGCCGAGGCCCCACCAAAAGCCTTATCCTTGTTGTGATGTCACTCCTGATTCCGGCCGCCCGGTGTCTCCTCTCATCTCAACCTTTTCTCTAGGGACGCCAATTCAAAGGATCGGTGCCGAGGCCCCACCAAAAGCCTTATCCTTGCTGTGATGTCACTTTTAATGCCGCCCGGTGGCTCCTCTCATACTTCCCTGCCGGTTCCGCCCCTGGTAGATCGGTGACGAGTCTCCTCCTTGCTTTGTTGTCACTCTTGATTCCGGCCACCCGTGTCTCCTCTGACTCATCCTTTTCTCCCGGTTCAGCCCCTGGTAGATCGGTGACGACTCCCCTCCTTACTGTGTTGTAACTCTTGATTCCGGCTGCCCGGTGTCTCCTATCACTCATCATTTTCTCCCGGTTCCGCCCCTGATAGATCGGTGACGAGTCCCCTCCTTGCTATGTTGTCACTTTTGATTCCGGCCGCCCGGTGTCTCCTCTGACTCATCATTTTCTCCTGGTTCAGCCCCTGGTAGATCGGTGACGAGTCCCCTCCTTGCTGTGTTGTCACTCTTGATTCCGGCCGCCCGGTGTCTCCTCTCACTCATCCTTTTCTCCCGAGACCTCGAAGTGTTGTATTCCACCCAAAAATACAATGTCAGGATTACACTGGAAATATTGGCGCAAAAGTTTTTCTCGATTAACGTGTGGACAGAAAATAAAATTGAACTGTTCCACTCACATGACATTCTCCAACTGTTCCTACAAAAGATTATTCTTTAGTCTACATCATTGATAATGACACAAACATTAGCAGAATTATCCTATTGCTTGCTTCTTTGTAAGCAGAAAGGAAATAAAGAGTGCAATAGGCTAAAGCGATAGTCAACTCTTTAAAAGTCGGTCACCACGTGAACCAATTGAAATTCGGTTCTCTTTGCTTGCTTGAAGTAAAACCAGCGTCGAAAAAAAAGTTGTCTTACCGTTTGAGAAAAATTTAAGTACCTTAAAACTGAAACCAATAACTCGGAATATCTGGAAAACGAATAACACTACAAAAAATCAGACGTGTTCCATTCACATGACTTTCTCTACATCTGCAACAAATTATTGTTAAAAACCTTATGCTTCTATTTACTTCTGCTAATTGAGAAACATTAGCAGAAATAATCTTATTACTTACTTATTTGTAAGTAGAAGCGGAATAAGGGAGTACAATAGGTTGTGAAACTGACAGTCAAAGGCTGATTGCTATGTGACCGAAAATCCTTTGTTTGTATGGACAAGAATTGACAAATTCCTGTATGAGAAAAGTGTAAGTTTTTCAAAGCTGAAACCAAAAACAAGGAATATCTTAAAAAGAGCCAATTCCACAAAAAAAAAAGTATGTAATATAAATTGTGTGTTTTAACGTGCTCTACATTTTTTGTATAGTAAGTTTTTGTCCATCTCTTACGGTTTAGCAGTTATGCAAAATTCCGTAAAATTCGTCCAGAATAAAGTTCTCTTCAGAGGCTACTTCCATAAAATTCAAGATATACATTTTATTTGTCAGGTAAATACATTTAATGTCTGAGTTTTTTAATCAAAATCGTTAGAGCCATTTTTGAGAAAATCAAAATATTCGAAAAACATTCCATGTAAAAGATATTTGGGGACGGGGGGATTTTTTTAAAAATCTTTGTGTCGCATCCTTGGAAGATACTAAACTTAATTACCAAGTTGGGTATTTAACGGTATTTTCGTTTTTGAGCTATGCTGTCCAAAGATACACACACATATAGATGTTTTTCCAAAAATGCTTTTTACTATCTCTACACGTACTATATACATAGTGTATAGAGAACGTATTGTATTGCACCCAAAAATTCGATACCGAGATTTCACCGGAAATACATGTTTTGGGTCCCTCTGAATCCAAAAGCATTTCTGGAAAATAAGTTTGGTATTTAAGTTTGGTATCTTCCAAGGATGCGACACGAAGATTTTCAAGAAAAACCCCTCACCCCAAGCTACCCTTTACATGGTACTTTTTTCGAAAATTTAAATTTTCTGAAAAATGAGTGTACCAATTTTGTTTATAATATCGTATATTAAAGATATTTACCTGAAAAATAATATGTTTATCTTGAATTTTCTGGGTTAGCCTCTGAAGACTACTTTACTCTGGATAAATTTTACGGAATTTTGCATAACTGCTAAACCGTAAGTGATGGGCAAAAACTTGTCACACAAAAAATGTAGAGCACATTAAAATACACAATTTATGCTATACACATTTTTTTCGTGGAGTTGATCGTTTTTGACATGTTCCTGGTTTTTGTTTTCAGCTATGAAAAACTTATACTTTTCTCATACAGGAATTTGTCAACTTTTGTCCATACAAACAAAGGAACTTCGGTCACATAGCAACCAGCTTTTGATTATTAGTTTAGCCTATAGTACTCCCTTATTTCCCTTCTGCTTACAAGGAAGCAAGTAATAACACTATTTGTGCTAATTTTTTTCTCGATAGGCATGAAGTAAATAGAAGCATAAGCTTTTTAACAAGAATTTGTTGCAGAGAGATAGAGAAAGTCATGTGATTGGAACTGAGCTTTTCTTTTTTGGATTGGGGGACCCAAAACATGTATTTCCGGTGAAATCTCGACATCGAATTTTTGGGTGCATTACATACCTTCTCTACCCCTATGTACATTGTACATATGGGGCTAGAGAAAGTAAAAATAGAGTAAGGTACTGTAACTCTCTATCCACTATGCACAGTGTACATACGTGCTGGAAAAAGTAACAAGCGCTTTCCTTAGAGAAGTTTGTAGAAGCTTATAAATATTAAATACACTTAACTGCCGGAGAAAGTTAATTCGAACTTGGCATATTGAAACAATTCCGGACTACGTTTTCAAATGGCATTTATAAAGGGAATTTTCTGTAGTAATGCTCACAAAGAATAATAAACTATATTAGCAGCACGAAATGAACTTTAGTTTATTGGTTTGCTGGGCGTTTCATTCTGTTCCACTCGTAAAGAACCGAGTAACATCCCCAAATGCTTTAGCCACATCGCTTTTAATAATTCAGCAGTTTTTGCGTTTTTTATCACCTATGTAGTAGGTATTGAAGCCATTGCATTTCACCCAAAATATTGATACCGAAATGTCACAGGGCATACTGCACTGAAGCCTTTAAATGAAAATAAAGAAACAATCTTATGTGTTCCTTTCACATGACTTTCTCTAGCTGTTCCACAAACTATCTTTCCTTACAAAAAGAGTATTCTTTTATCCTCACATCATTCAGATAAAACATTAGCTGAAATTGTCTTATTACTTGCTTCCTTCTGGAATACACTACGCTAGAGCGATAGTCAAAATCTTTTAAAAGCTAGTCGCTATGGGAAACAAATGAAATTTGTATTCTCGGAAGTAAAACAAAAGATATGCAAGTTCACATCCAGCTTTAGAAAAGTTAAGTAGTTTAAAATTTGAAACAAATAACAAGAAATATCACGAAAATGTTAACTATACAAAATATGTCATCAAATGTGTGTGTATGAATCAGGAAATTGAAATTGTGTATATAACGAATCTAATTTTTTGTTTATCTCTTACGGTTTATGACTTAAACAAAAATCATCCAGAATAAAGTAATCATCAGAGGCTATTCCCAGAAAATAGATTACTTACATTTTATTTGTGATATAAACATTTTAAATAAAACCGTTAGAATCATTTTTGAGAACATCAAAATTTTCCGAAATGTTTCCATGTAAAGGGTAGTTAGGGGTGTTTTTTTTTTCGTGTCACATCTTTGGAAGATACTAAACTTAAATATCTAGTTTGGTATTTAACGGTCTTTTTGTTTATGAGCTATGCTGTCACACACAGAACGGACCTTTTTCTAAAAAAAAAGTTTGTGACTCAGAGGGCCTCAAAACATATTTTCAGCGGAATCTCGAATTCAAATTTTTGGGTGTAATTCAATATTTTCTGTACCCACTATGTACCTTGTACCGTCGGCATATTAAACGTTGCATTTAGAACTTTAATAACTGGTTATCAGTTACTGGCTATCACTAAATTAATGATAACAGATGTGAAATTAAAGTGTTTATAAATAATTTAAAAAATAAACAATTAAATAAGATACAATATTATATCAATGATATGTAAAATAAATTCAGTAAACAATGTATAATTAATAACCGATTTATGAATATATATTATATAAATAGTAACATTTAATAATTAAATATGTAAAAGCAATCATTTAAAAGTTAATAAATAAATTGTGATATTAGTTATTGTATAAATATAGAAATATTAAAGAGTAAGTATTAATTTTAGTAAAAATGAATTTAAAGATAAATAAATTTGGTAATTTCATTTTATATATTTGTTATTGTTGTTCAGAAGTAACAATTTTTGGTGTTAATTATGAATGTGTGTTCGATGTTTTAGTTTATTGTTTATTTATTATATTTTAGAAATTTTATTAGCACTTTTGTTTTTAGTGTTGAAAGTTACATTTTTATTTCTCTATACGAACTATGCACATAGTGCATAGAGAAGGTATTGCACTCCACCCAAAAATTCGATACCGAGATTTCACCGGAAATATGTTTTAGGGTCCCCTTTATCTAAAAAAAAAAGTATTTTCAGAAAAAGATCCGTGTGTGTGTGTCCTTGTGTCTGTGAACACGATAACTCAAAAACGAAAAGTCGGTAAAATACCAAACTTGGTATTTAAGTTTAGAATCTTCCAGGGATGCGACATGAAGATTTTGAGAAAAATCCCCCCACCCCAAACTACCCTTTACAAGAAACTTTTTTCGAAAATTTTGATTTTCTAAAAAATGGCTATAACGATTTTGATTAAAATTTTGTATATTAAAGATATTTACCCGACAAATAAAATGCATATTTTGAATTTTCTGGGAATAGCCTTTGAAGACTACTTTGTTCTGAGTGAATTTTCCGGAATTTTGTTTAACTGATATACCGTAAGAGATAGACAAAAACTTACCACACAAAAAATGTAGAGCACATTAAAATACACAATTTATGCTGTAATCATTTTTTTCTTGGTGTTGATCGTTTTTTAGATATTCCTTGTTTTTGTTTTCAGGGTCGAAAATCTTAACTTTTCTCATACAGGAATGTTTTCAACTCATGTCCATACAAACAAAGGAACTTCAGTCACATAGTAACCAGCTTTTGACTATCGCTTTAACCTATGCTACTCCCTTATTTCCTTTCTACTTACAAGGAAGAAAGTAATAAGACTATTTCTGCTAATTTTTCTAGATTAGCATGAAGTAAATGGAAGCGTAAGCTTTTTAAGAATAATTTGTTGCAGGGATGTAGAGAAATTCATGTGAATGGTACACATCAGATTTTTACTTTTATATCTATTATAATTTACATATATTATTATGTTACTTTAAATTTATCTGTAAATGATGATGGGCGTATGTATATTTGTGAAGTTTAAAAAATATTTAAAATCTGGTATACTAGCCCTGGTTTAATTAATTAGGTAAAAAGTTTATTATACAGCTTTTTATTTTATTTTTATTTTGTACATACAGGCTAAAGAAATAAAGACAGTCTGAACACGTCATAAATCTTCCTCTGAGTGTCTCAGTTAGCGATTCTTGAAAGTAAAACGCACACGTGCAAATGTCGGTTTCTACACAATCCAAACACTGCACAAAATGGAACTCTCAACACAATGTAGCAAACTCTGGATTTGAAAATTAAATTCTGTTGCAATATTAGGAGGTAAATGCGTTTCCTCTCATTAATATTCCATACTAAACATTGGAAATACAAGCTGCTGAAATTGCTGTGTATTAATAGTATTGTTACTGTGGCAACCATGCAATTAAGTGTCGACTGTCACATTTTTCCTGTTCTCTAATACCACCGCTTTATATTGCGACGCTGTGTGCTGAATGCTTTGAATAATGCGATATGTGTAACAAAAGACGAGAGTTCTGTGATCACGTACACACACACATCGGCTTCAACAGCTGAAAAAGGACCAATGTCAATCAGTTTTGATCGTTACACGAGAATTTCTGAGCAGCTTACCCGGTCGGTTCATTCAAGAGGCCCTCCGTCCAATGCGCGTTTAGTGGACACCGAAATGAAAACGTGTTACATTCACATCACTTTCTCTTCCAATTCTTACTAAAGTTTGTGTGTTTGTATGTTAACGTCCTTTAACCTGGTTGGTCATATCGGACGATGAATGAAATTGGTGAAATGATGCTCAAATGAAATCGGGGCCCATGGAGTTTATAGTTACTCGACATTCCTTTTCTCAGGATAAGGGAAACCCCCGAATAAAACCTTATCCGGGTAACTCGACCTAAGAGAGATTCGAAATCACGACCTGTTACAAAAGCTTATTACCTTTTCTACACGATCTATGAACATACTGTGTAGAGAACGTATTGTATTGCACCCAAAAATTCCATACCGACATTTCAACCGAAATATATGCTTTGAGACTCCCCGAGTCAAAAAACATTTTATTTTCTCTACACTACTATGTACATAGTGTATAGAGAAGGTATTATATTCCATCCAAAAATTCGATACCGAGATTTCCACGGAAATATACGTTTTGAGGCCCCCCAATTCAGAAAAAGCATTTTAGTTTCTCTACACGTATTATGTACATAGTGTCTCGATACCGACATTTCAACGGTAATATATGTTTTGAGACCCTCTGAGTCCAAAAAGCATATTTAGAAAAACGTCCGTGTGTGTCTGTCAACCACATAGCTCAAAAACAAAAAGATGTTAAATTCCAAACTTGGTATTTAAGTTTATTGTCTTCCAAGGATGCGACACGATTTTCAAGAAAATCCTCCCAACATCAACTACCCTTTACATGGGAAAAAATTTCGAACATTTCGATTTGCTCAAAAATGGCTCTAATGATTTTGATTATAACGCTATATATTAACGATATACATTCTGTCAAGAAAGTACCGGGAATTGGTCATTTAAAAATAATGCTTAAAACGGGATTCGAAATTATTGTTGTCGCTAAGTTGGTACAACTTTCCTCTATATTCACGCGGAGTTTGATTGTCATCTGTCATCTAGTTTGTTTACAGTACACCATTTTGTTAGTTCATCTCAAAGGTGATTTGCGATTTTACGATGGATACAAATACTGAACAAAGAATTTGTCTCAAATTTTGCATTGTAAATGGTATTTCGTGTGTCGAATCGCTGAAAATGTTACAGAGGGCTTACGGTGAATCGACTTTATCAAAAACACGTGAATATGAGTAGTACAGTGCATTCAAAAGTGGTCGAGGTGTGGTGGAAGACTTGCCTCGCTCTGGTCGGCCACCAACGGTTTCAACTGAACTGAACATCGCTAAAGTAAAGAAAATGGTGTCTGAAAATCGTCATTTAGGTCTGAGAGAGATTACCGCTGAACTTTGTGTGTTTCACGAATCGATTCGTACCATTTTAAACGATTGTTTGGGCATGACACGCGTTGCAGCTCGGTTAGTTCCGAAAGACTTAAATTTTCTACAAAAACTCAATCGCGTAAGGATTGCTGAAGACATGCTAGAACGAGCCAGTTCCGATCCCAATTCATGAAACGCATTGTAACTGGTGATGAGACGTGGGTTTACGAGTTTGACTCTCAAACCAGTCAACAAGCTTCCGAATGGCGCCTTCCAACTGAACCGAAACCTAAAAGGGCACGTCCAACTCGATCAAAACTGAAGGTCATGTTAACAGTTTTTTTCGATTATGCGGTGTTGTGCACTTAGATTTCTTGCCAAAGGATCAGATGGTAAATAAATACTATTATCTGAGCGTTATGCGGCGTTTTAGAGAACAAATACGGCGAAAAAGGCCAGATTTGTGGAACAGCTCATGGATTCTGCACCACGATAACGCACCAGCTCACAAGGCTATTATTGTGAACGAATTTCTGACCAAAAACTCAACAAATTTCATCGAACAACCACCGTATTTACCTGATCTGGCTCCTGCTGATTTCTTGCTCTTTCTAAAACTCAAGTTACCACTTCGAGACACCCGTTTTCAGTCGATAGAAGACATAAAGGAAAATTCGCGGCGACAATGGACATCGATTCCTAAAAGAGCCTACAAAAAATGTTTTGTTGATTGGATTATTCGTTGGCATAAATGTATAATTTCAGAAGGGGCCTACTTTGAAGGCGATAAAATAAAATTGGATGAATAATTCATTTTTTTGTTTTTATTGGCAAACTCCCGGAACTTTCTTGACACAGTAGTACACATATAGATAAAATGTATATTTTGAATTTTCTGGGAATAGCTCTGAAGACCTCTTTATTCTGAATGTTTTTTTTTTGTTTTTTTTTATTTTGAATAACTAGTAAGAGATAAACAAAAAATTACTGCACAAAAAAAAAGGTAGCGTTCCTTAAAATACACAATTTATGCCATATATATATTTTTTTTTTCCTGGAGTTGAGCGTTTTCGAGACATTCCTTGTTATTGGTCTCAGTTTTAAAATACCTAAAAATGTTCTCATAGGGAACTTATCAACTTCAGGCCACACAAAGAAACTGAATTCTATCCATAGCAGCCACATTTTAAAACATTTGACTATCGTTTTAGCCTAGTGTATTCTCTTATTTCCCTTCTACTTACAAGGAGCTAAATAATGAAACCGTTTCTGCTAGTGTTTAGCATGAAGGGAATAGAAGAATAAGCTTACTAACAATAATTTGTTACAGAGATGTAGAGAAAATCATGTGAATGGAACGCATCAGATTTTTCTCTATTTACTTTGTGCTAATCGAGATAAGCATTAACAGAAATCGTCTTATTCTTATTTCCTTGTAGGTATAAAAAAATAAGAAATACACTAGACTAAAGCGATAGTCAAATCTTTTAAGAGCTGGTCTTTTATCATTGGAGAAATATCTGACGTGTTTCATTCATATGACTCTCTCTGTATCTCTGTAACAAATTGTTTACAACATTATTCTTGAATCTACTTCATGCTAATCGATATAAACATTGACAGAAACGGTCTTAATATTTATTTCCATATAAGAAGTAAATAAATAAGGTAATACAGTAGGCTAAACCGACAGTCAAATGTTTTAAAATGTGGTTCCTATGGGATTGAAATCCGTTTCTTTGCGTGGCCAGGAGTTGACAAGTTCCTGTATAAGAAAAGTTTAAGTATTTTAAAACTGAAACCAATAAAAGGGAATATCTCAAAAATGCTCAACTCCACGAAAATAATGTATTTGACATAAAATGTTGTTTTAAGGAGATCTAAATATTTTTTCTGGTAAGTTTTTATTTACCTATTACGGTTTTTAAAATTATGCAAAATTCATCCATATACATTTTATTTGTCGTGTAAATATCTTTAATATACGCATTTTAATCAAAATCGTTAGAGCCATTCTTGAGAAAATCAAAATTTTGTAAATGTTTTCCATGTAGACAATGGTTTGAGGTGGGGAGATTTTCTTCAAAATTTTCGTGTCGCATCCTTGGAAGATGCTAAACTTATATGCTAAGTTTGGTAATTTACAGACTTTTCGTTTTTGAGTTATTCTGTTCACATCACACGGGCGGACCTTTTCTAAAAAATCCTATGTGTACCATTCACATGACTTTCTCTATGCAACAAATTATTCTTAAAAATCTTATACTACTATTTACTTCATGCTAATCAGAAAAAATTAGCAGAAATAGTCTCATTACTTGTTTCCTTGTAAGTAGAACCAGAATAAGGGAGTACCATACGTTAAAGTGATAGTCAAAAGCTGGTTGCTATGTCACTGAAGTTCCTTTGTTTGTATGGACAGTTTTTCATAGCAGAAACCAAAAACAAGGAATGTCTCAAAATCGATGAACTCCATGAAAAAATGTATATGACATAAATTGTGTTTTAACGTGCTCTACATTTTTTGTGTAGTAAGTTTTTTCCATCTTGTACAGTTTAGCAGTTGCTTAAAATTCCGTAAAATTCGTCCAGATTAAAGTACTCTTCAGAAGCTATTCCCAGAAAATTCAAGATATGCATTTTATTTGTCAGGCAAATTGCTTTAATATTCGATATTTTAATCAAAATCATTAGAGCCATTTTTGAGAAAATCAAAATTTTCGAAAAAAGTTCCATGTAAAGGGCAGTTGGGGGTGGGGGGATTTTTCACAAAATCTTCTTGTCGCATCCCTGGAAGATACTAAACTTAAATACGAAGTTTGGTATTTTACCGACTTTTCGTTTTTGAGTTATCGTGTTCACACACACACGGACCTTTTTCCGATTTTTTTTCTGGATACAGGGGACCCTAAAACATATATTTCCGGTGAAATCTCGGTATCGAATTTTTGGGTGGAGTGCAATACCTTCTCTATACACTATGTACATAGTGCGTATAGAGAAAGTAAAAATGTTTTTTGATACAAGAGACCTTAAATGTGTATTTCCAGCAAAATCTTGGTATCGAATTTTGAGTAGAATGCAATACCTTCTCTACCTATAACTATGCAGCAAGTAAAAGTAGTAAAGGTGCTAGAGAGTAAAGAAAGCCATGACGTGATTCGCGCCAAAAGAAGTGCGCGTAAAGATGGAGGGAGAGAGAAGGAAATATGTTAACTCCGAAAGTTTAACAAGGAAAGTTGGAGAGCGCTACAAGCAATTTAGTGGCATCGGCCCCCTCCTACATGAAATAAAACTGTTTCGCTAAATCTAACGGTCCCATTACTTTAATGCACAAATAAACAACGCCTAATCTGCCTACATCGCAAGCAGAGGGAAAACAAAACACAATTTGCAGGCTCGGTCACTCCGAGTATCGAGAAGGCGGTGCACAAATTTTCACAACGGGCTGCCCAATTTAACAATAGATTTAGAGTGGAGAATTGTTCTGTTCACAAACAAGGATATTTATAAAATACCAGCCATCTGAACCTTCTTGCCATAGTTAAACTCACATGCTGATTTAATTACATTTACGTCATTATTGAACAATAATGACGATTTTTATGCTTAAACTTCCCAGTTTACCCCTAATAATAAGTTTGTACATCCCCAATATTCTTACTAAGGAAAACTCGCATTCTGGACTAGTGGGTTCGATTACCGTAACCGGTCTTGGTAACCCATGAGTTACCTACCCCTGGTTGCCAGGCGAAGGCACCAATGTTCATTATCCTCCGAATTTTTACTTTCTCTGCCAATTAATATGTACATATTGGGTAAAAAAGGTGTCACACTCCACTCAAAATTTCAATTCCGAGATTTCACTGGAAATTCATGTTTTCAGGACATTTGAATTTAAATAAAATGATGTGTACCATTCACATGACTTTCTCTACATCTCTGCAACAAATTACTGTTAAAAAACTTATGCTTCTATTTACTTCATTCTAAACAAGAAAAAATTAGCAGAAATAGTCGTATTACTTGCTTAATTGTAAGTAGAAGCAAAATAAGGGAGTACCATAGGCTAAAGTGAGAGTCAAAAGCTGGTTGCTATGTGACTGAAGTTCCTTTGTGTGAACAGGAGTTTGACAAATTCCTGTATGACAAAAGTTTTTCAAACCTGAAACAAAAAACAAGGAATATCTCAAAAACGATCACCTCCACGAAAAAAATGTATGTAACATAAATTGTGTGTTTTAACGGTGCGCTACATTTTTTGTGTGGTAAGTTTTTGTCTATCTCTTACGGTTCAGCAGTTATGCAAAATTCCGTAAAATTCATCTAGTATAAAGTAGTCTTCAAAGGCTATTCTCCCAGAAAATTCAAGATACACATTTTCTTTAACATGTAAATATCTATAATATATGCTATTTTAATCAAAATCGTTAGAGCCATTTCTGAAAATATCAAAATTTTCGAAAAAAGTTCCATGTAAAGGGTAGTTGGGGGTGGGGGATTTTTCTCAAAATCTTCGTGTCGCATCCTTAGAAGAAATCGAACTTAAATACCAAGTTTGGTATTCAATGGTCTTTTAGTTTTTGAGCTATGCTGTCCACAGAAACACAGACACACGGACCTTTTTGTAAAAATGTTTTTTTTTTTTTTGGATTCAGGAGGAGCCAAAACATGTATTTCCGGTGAAATCTCGGTATCGAATGTTTGTGTGGAGTACAATACCTTCTCTATACCTATGTACATAGTACGTGTAGAGAAAGTAAAAAGCATGGATGGGCTTTATTGCCAAGGAGGTGACGACATTCCGAGGTTATTTGTACTAAGTATTAAAACGCTTTCCGCAGCATTCTTTCCAGCCTTTTTATTTAATTTAAATCCCATTTCTTTTTAAATAGTGTTTCCTCTCTGTGTTTTTAGCTTTTCATTCCCCTCTTGTATTCATTTCGTTTTGTTATGACTTCATGCATCGTTTGCTACACCCCATTCCGCAAGCGAGCTCTCTCTGTGATTTTTGCAACGTAAAAATAAATTTTTCCATCAGTTTCAAACGCTTGAGCCATTTTGCGGCTTAGAAGGCCAGAATTGCGCTGTGAGTGGTGTTTTTCTTTATTCAAAGCTTGCGACAATATACATTTCGTGTTTCCTTTGTTATTTTCTCACTCCTTCGGCTTTGTATTTCTTTTTATTTGCTTTTTCAGTATTTTGCTTGCAATTAGCGGCCCTTTATTTGCTCTCTTCAGACGTCCTGTTTTGTTCTTTGTATAATTTCTTTTGCAATTTGCTGAAGGATCGATTGTTTCTCATTGAAACCTTTTAAAGTTTTCAGAAGCACGTAACAAAATGTATTGAAGAGTCGATACGAGGGCCGACCAGAAAGTAACAGACGATTTGGCATAACTAAATAATAACGAAACATATTAATACAAAACTCACAACGCCATCTCCAATTTGTCAAGACATTTATTGTCACGTGGTCACTTGTGCCTCATGAATCTTTAACTTGATGGGGAAGGGTTCAGTGAGTCTACATTCAAATGAATTTTTATGCTAAGAATGTCAATTCATGCCAAAGAAAAAATATGCAATCACCTTTCATTTAAAATGGTTCTCCATACGACTCTTCTTGCAGAATAATAGTAATAGTGTATGCTCCTAGCAGTTCAAAACTGACTAAATTAGCTTTATGCTTAGAGGAACCATCATGCTTTTTACTTTCTCTACACATACTATGTAATAGCATATAGAGAAGGTATTGTAATGCATCCAAAAACTTCCATGCCGAGATTTCACCGGAAATACATGTTTTGGGTCCCCCTGAATGCAAAAATAAGTATTTTTACCAAAAAAAACGAAAATATCGTTAAATACCAAATTTGGTATTTAAGTTTGGTATCTTGCAAGGATGCCACGCGAAGATTTTCAAGAAAATCCCCCCCACCCAACTACCCTTTACATGGAACTTATATCGAAAATTTTGATTTTCTCAAAAATGGCTAACGATTTTGATTAAAATAGCGCATATTAAAGATATTTATATGACAAATAATATGCATATTTTTAATTTTCTGGGAATAGCCTCTGGAGATTACTTTATTATGGATGGATTTTATGGAATTTTGCATAACTGGTAAACCGTAAGAGATAGACATTCATCGTTTTTTAGATATTCATTGTTATTGTTTCCAGCTTGAAAAAACATACTTTTCTCATACAGGAATTTATCAACTCATGTCCATACAAACAAAGGAACTTCAGTCACATAGCAACCAGCTTTTGAGTATCACTTTAACCTATGGTACTCCTTTATTTCGCTTCTACTTACAAGGAAGCAAATAATAAGAATATTTCTGCTAATTTTTTCTCGATTACTATGGAGTAAATAGAAGCATAAACGTTTTAACAATAATTTGTTGCAGAGATGTAGAGAAAGTCATGTGAATGGAACACTTCAGCAGATCTTTCAAGTCACACACTGCATCTTTAGTCCACGTATCACAACCACTACCACCGAGCAACAAACACACGAAACAGAAGAGCACGTTTTTTCTACACATCCACACAGCGAGGAAACTTTTTCGTACCAAGAAATATCAAATTTTGGAGTAAATGAAGCTCTACTCTTAAACTGGAGCTGTACTTGAACAAAATTAAGTTCAGGCTTAACAGCTTTTCAGTTCTAATTTTTTTGATAAACTTTACAATGTTTGTATCGCATTGTAACTAAGCGCCAAGCCAACTGGTTACTGTGACTGGACATCAAAGGCGTCAACTCTGAAATAGCCATACAAGGAAAATTCTATCCCTTTTGTCACTTCAGGTAAATGTATCGTGTAGAGAAAGTAAAAATACGCCTGAAAATACTTATCCTAAGACGGAGACTTCTTGCTGACTCCTCTCATGTCTTTCACCTGCTTGCCATGCTCTTAAAAGCGCAACCATGTCACCTAAGGGAAGAGAATGCATTAGAAACTTGCGACAAAAGAAATGTGATCCCTAAACTTTCTGTTTGGACAATATTGTGACTGCAGCGGGAGTTGGAATGCGAATCGGCACAGCTGGGACGCGTAAACACCACCTTCGGGAACCCACCTTCCGATTGCTTTCCAAGTTTCGTTGCTATTAGATCTAGAATCTTCCAGGAAGCCCTGTGACGTCATTTTGTCGCTATAAAAAGGAGGAAGAATTGCGTGTGTTGTGTAGTGAATTGTACTGAGTCGTGCTGAAGTGTTAGCGCACAGTGGTGCGCGACCCATGGACGGCGTGCAGCTGTAAACTGTCAAATGTCTAACATCGAGTGATCCTTTTGCAGAGTGATTTTAAAAAGTTTTATTTGTCAAAGTCAAGAAAGTCATCTGTTACAATATACACCTCTCCCACCGGTTGATAGAAAATCTTTTCACTTCATACTAAAGTTCTAATTCCAAGATAATTTGCGTATACAAGTCAACCTGTTCAGATGGAGCGTCGAGCGGGGTTGAGGAGATGCCCAATCGGTTTTGCCTTTTCTTACTCGTGTGGTATGTGGAACCAGAATGGCCCAAATGTAAATCGTGCTAAAACCCAAGTCCCAGCTCACTCACAGCGACAGGCGTATTTTTACTTTCTCTAACCCGATGTACATAAAATTCTAGAGAAGATATTGTATTCCACCCAAAATTCCATGTCGATATTTCACTGGAAATATGTTTTGAGGTCCCCTTAGTCCATAAAAGGCCGTTTTAAAAAAATGTCCTTGTATCTGTGCGCGCTTGTGTGTTTGTGTGTGTATCCGTTAAACACCAAATTTGGTATTTAAGTTTAGAATCTTCTAAGGATGCGACACGACGACTTTCAAGAAAATTCTCCTACCCCTTACAACTCTTTGGATTTTTTTTTTTTTCAAAACTGGCTCTATAAAGGTTGATTAAAATCTCTTATGTTTAAGATATTTACATGAAAAATCTGATGTGTTCCATTCACATGACTTTCTCTATCTCTCTGTAAATTATTATTGTTAATAAGCTTATCTTTTATTTATTTCATGTTAATCGAGGAAAATTAGCAGAAATAGTCTTATTCCTTGCTTTATTGTAAATACAAGCGAAATAAGGGAGTAACTCCATGGCACGACAGCTCACGGGGAGCCTTGGCCTACCGCCCGGCCGCTGCGCCCCCCATCTCGGTCCACTACAGACGTCATGGATGGGGTGCAGTATTGGAGGGTGAGACGTGGTCAGCGCCTCGAGCCCCTCCCGGCCGGTTAATGCGGTCCTCACGACCTGGAGCCGCTACTTCTCCATCAAGTAGCTCCTCAATTGGCCCCCCAGGGACCTGACGAGGCTGAGTGCACCCCGGTCCAGGTCTCCCAGCGGGGGAAAAATCCCCACGCCGGTACTGGGGATCGAACCCAGGTCTCCCGCTTGGTAGGCAGCTGCGCTACCACCGCGCTAAGGAGACGACCTGAAATAAGGGAGTACCATAGGTTAAAGTGAAAGCCAAAAGCTGGTTGCTATGTGAATGATGTTTCTTTGTGTGGACAGGAGTTTTCGAAGCTGAAACCAAGAAAAAGGAATATCTCAAAAACGATCAACTCCACGAAAAAATGTATGTAACATAAATTGTGCGTTTTAACATGCTCTACATTTTTTGCGTGTTAAGTTTTTGTGCATCTCTTAAGGTTTAGTAGTTATACAAAATTCATCCAGTATAAAGTAGTCTTCAGAGGCTATTCCCAGAAAATTCAAAATATATATTTTATTTGTCAGGTAAATATCTTTAATATATGATATTTTAATCAAAATCGTTATAGCCATTTTTTAGAAAATCAAAATATTCGAAAAACGTTCCATGTAAAGGGTAGTTTGGGGTGGGAGGATTTTTCTCAAAATCTTCGTGTCGCATCCCTGGAAGATACTAAACTCAAATACCAAGTTTGGTATTTTACCGACTTTTCGTTTTTGAGTTATCGTGTTCACAGACACATGGACACACTGACACACACACACACACACACACACACACACACGGACTTTTTTTTGAAAATGCTTTTTATATATATATAAGGGACCCTAAAACATATATTTCCGGTGGAATGCAATACCTTCTCTATACACTATGCACATGCATAGTGCGTATAGAGAAAGTAAAAATATATACAATTTTTGCCCTAAAATTGCAGTGATTTTTTTAAAACCAAGATCACAACAATTATTTTACTTGGGCTCTCCCCGTCCTTTATTACAGTCAGCTGGATTTGAACTTGCAACATTTGGCTTTGAATGGATCGCCAGTCCATTACCTATTACCGAACACTCATAGCCATTTGAACTACTTTTTTAGAAGTGCCTATGGTAGCATTATGAAAACTGGTTTAGATCAATTTAAACTTTTAATTGGGAAGAAATAGATTAATAAAGCATCTATATATTTTTTCATTTCTATTATTTTATATAATAGTTTCATAGGTTTATTTCCATATATTTTTACTATAACTGCAGTTTTAAATATGAATTAAAGGAAAAATTGCATATATAGTATACTAATGCAGGCAACATTTTACTGTCGGTTCCTTCCTACTTATAAGATACTAAATAATAATTTATTAGCAATAATTTGTTATACAGGTGTAGAGAATAAACACATCAGATTTTTTTTTGTCTTAGAGTGTACAGCTCGACAATACACACACAATACGAGCTGTAAAACTGAGCAGTGTACTCGAGGAATGTTGGACACAGCAACTCCACTCCAAATTGGACAAACAATGGACAATCAAATGAACTACACTGTGATGATTTACGGTTGAGGAACTGGGTACAGTTTGCGTAATCTGTAGTAGCCAGGTTTAATTTGGAATTGATGCTAGAGCGCCAGTTGAAGCGGCGACGGAAGTGGACTCTGAGGTATTTAATACTGTCACCTGCACGCTTCCAGGGTGAGGGCAAATCATAGCTTCACACCCGCGTCCATTCCAAGTTGCTAACATTAAATTGGGATGGTACGGTTCTACATAATGGAAGACAGTTGCATCCCTCGTCCCGACTAAACATTTGACCTATAATAATGTGTGTCTGTGAACAGCATAACTCAAAAACGAAAAGTCGGTTAAATACCAAACTTGGTATTTAAGTTCAATATCTTTCAAGGATGCGACACAAATATTTTTAACAAAATCTCCCCACCCTCAACTAACCTTTACGCGGAACATTTTTCGATTTTTGTTGTTGTCAAAAATGGCTCTAACGGTTTTGATTAAAATATAATACATTAAAGATATTTACATGACAAATAAAAGATATATTTTTAATTTTCTTGGATTATCTCTGAAGACCTCTTTATTTTGGATGAACTTTTCTGAAATTTCTAGGATGTTAATGAACTATACCGAAATATTTTCTCAGAATTTGTAAATTACTTAGATAAGTAATTTCAGATAGGAGACTTATGGCCTGTTTATTGAAATTTCGAAGTAATGGCTATAAGTTTCCAAAGGTGCCAGTACGCCACGTATTGCGGCACTTCGTCTGGAATGAAAAAAATAATAATAAAAACATTTACTCTATGACAGCAATCGAACTCATGACCTTTGGGATAGCGGCTTCCCGCGTTGCACATTAAACCATCTGAGCAGTTGAAAAAACGCCTCCAGATTTGGTTACATAACTCAAAAAAGTAGTTAATGAATGCTCAGTGTCGCACTGTCAAGTGATTAGTTGGAGATTTTACAGATTTTTGCGACATTAAATCCTGAGAACGCCAGTAACGAGCTGCTATAAATCGATATTTCTATAATCGGGCAGCAGTTTTAAAGACATTCTAAGCCAGTTTTTCAACCTGCTTTGCTTTAACACTGACTCACCCACACGTTTAATGCTATGTAGCTGTGTTATGTTTATCCCAGGACCATGCATCGCCGATCTCAAATTCCTTATATCAATCACGTGCACAATCTCGCAAATTATTTCGGTGTAGTTCATTAACACCCTGTATAACTGGTAAGCCGTAAGACATAGACACAAACTTATTACACACATATGTTGATATTCTTAAAACACTCAATTTATGTAATATACATTTTTTTCGTGGGGTTTACCGTTTTCGAGATATTCCTTATTATTGGTTTCAGTTTTAAAATACTTTCACATTAGGGAATTTATGAACTCCTGGCAATGCAAAGAAAAGATGGCAACCAGCTTCTAAAACATTTGACAATCGCGTTGGCCTAGTATACTCCCTTTATTTACAAGGAAGCAAGTAATAAGAGAATGACTGCTAATGCTTATCTCGGCTAGCACGATGTAGATAGAAGAATAAGCTTTTTCAACATAATTCGTTACAGAGATGTAGAGAAAGTCATTCGAGTGGAACACATCAGGAAGTCCCAAAACCTGCATTTACATTGAAATCTCAGAATCGAATTGTTGGGTGGAATACAATACCTTCTCTATCTACTTTGAATTTGCCAACAAGTGCCTGCTGATAACATGAGGTACCTTGAATTCACCAGGCTTTTTTCATTTCGTTATGTCCCGGAGCTTCTTCACCGTAATTTCAAGAGAATTTGCCGTGTTGGAAGGACTGTAGCCTTCTCATTAGAGTAATGTAAGAACAAACAAGTAGTTCTGGAACAAATAATCCTGCCCTAGCAAACATGGTCGGGACAGACAATCTCGGGATGGACATGGCGGGGAAAAGAAATGTCTGCTGCTAAGGTATTAACTAATGAAATACATACATAGCTCCCCAAACACAAACGCAAAATGTTTCAACAAAGTTAAACGCATAAATACTTCTTCGCAACACTTATTCTTTTGTTAATCTAAATGAATTAGAAACACATCACAAAGTAATATGTAATTAAAACATTCCTTGTAAAAGATATTTCGGGGCGAATGCCATTATAGTAATTCCGGGAAGTATTCGTCTCCGATATACAGTTTTTACTTTCCCTACACATACTGTAATGCACCCAAAAGTTCGATACCTATATTTCACTGGAAATACACTTTTTATGGTCCCCTGTACCCAAAAAATAAATGTTACAAAAAGGTCCGTGTGTCTGTGAACACCATAACTTGAAAACTTAAAAGTCTTTAAAATACCAAACTTGGTATTTAAGTTTAATATCTTCCAGGGATGCGACACGAATGTTTTTATGAAAAAATACCCCCACTCCAAACTACCCTTTACATGAGAAAAAATTTGAAAATTTTGATTTTTCTCAAAAATCGTTCTAGTGATTTTGATTAAAATATCTTATATTAAAGATATTTACATGGCAAATAAAATGTATATATGAATTTTCTGGAAATAGCCTCTAAAGACCTCTTTATTCTGGATGAACTTTGAATGATAAACCGTAAGAGATAGAAAAAATCTGATGTGCTACATTCACATGACTTTCTCTACATCGTTGTAACAAATTATTATTAATATCGAAACTGGCAGACTCATATTAACTACTTATGAAGTAAAATAAATAAAAAGCTTATTCTTATTAAGGTCACTTAGGCATAGTGTCTCCCGTTCTACTCTTGTTACAGAGAATTACGTTCACAGTTACCCAAGTTGGTGCTCTGTTGTGGGGCAATCATGCCTCTGCCGGTCAGTTATTTATTCTTCAGAAGAAATCTGTACGTATCATATTTGCAGCTTCACCAAGAACACACTGTAAACCACTTTTTATGCAACTTGGTATACTGACATTGCCTTCGATGTTTGTTCTGGATTCCCTCCTATATGTTAAAAAGAATATCACCTTTTCTCAATATGTTCTTCTGTCCATAATTATTCTCTGATATTTATATTATATTAACAAAAGTAAATATAGTAAGTTTCTCATGCATGTCAATTAAAATGTTCAACACTTTACCTCAGAGAATCAAGATTCTTCCTTTGTTAAACTTTAAAAGGCGGATCAAATCAATCTTGAAGGAAAATCCTCTTTACAGTATTGCAGAAATTTATGACTTGAAATGGGATTAATCTTATCCATTTTTAAATATACTGTTGTAACATTATTGTATGTAGAATGTTTAATTAATTTTTATTCTCTCATGACGCAGCCTATGTATGCTTTATACTTAATGACTGAAAATAAACTACCCATTTATCTATCTATTGTTAAAAAGCATAATCTTCTATCTACTTTATAATAATCGAGATATAAACATTAGCAGAAATTGACTTAATTACTTGCTCCCTTGTAAGTGGAAGGAAAATAAAGGAATCACTGGATAGTCAATTCTTTTAAAAGCGGATGTCATGTGATTGAAATCCGTTTATATGTAGAGCCAGGTGTTTACAGCTTTCCATGTGAAAAAAAATTAAGTATTGAAAATCTGAAAATACTTTTTGGATACGGGGGCCCTAAAACGTCTATTTCCGTTAAAATCTCGGTATTGAATTTTTGGGTGGAATGCAATACTTGTAGATCTCGTTGAAACACACAATGTGTGTCTTATACAAGAATATACTATTTAACAATAATTTGTTACAGCGATGTAGAGAAAGTCATGTGAATGGAACACATCAGAACATTTTTAAGATAAAAAGGGATCTTAAACAATATTTCCAGAAACATCTCAGTGTCGAAATTTTGAGGGGATGCAATACCTTCTCAACCTATGTACTTAAGTAGAAGTAAAATAGATGGAAACAAAAGAGAGCATTCATTGAGAATCTTTCTCTCTAAATCTGTTTAGGAACGTAAACCTAATGGTGCTCCAATTTATAAAGCGTAGTTTCGAATGTGACCTTTTTAAGGTATCCTGTTCACATACACTGAATATGGGTCTTCAGGTCAGCTCAAAATATCGATTTGTAGTGAAATCTCGACATGTTATTGTTTGGTGATGTATTGCGAGGAGAAAAGAGACGTTCTCCTAGCATTAGGGTACGGCGTCATATTACATAATTTCCGATGCTCTACGTTGCTAGTACGCTTTCTTATCTGTGTGTAGCTCCAGACCTCTCCAATGGTAAGCGCCTCAAGCGATTCTTATATACTACCTGCATAATCAATTTGTGCCCGTGAGAGCTGGTAATGTTCAGTTATTTCAAATTTGTATGTTGCTGTATCTCTGTTTACTTAGTTTATTCAGGGAAGGCACAAACTTTTAGACAGTTTGACTTGAAGAGGTTTGTTTTTGTATCATTCGTTGAATTTTACGTATGTGAGCAAGGGCCCGAGAGAGCCTGTGATGCTGTACAACTGAAGCATATCTCTAAGTGAATTACTGACTTCTTTCTCATCGTTAGTTATAAATAGCAATATTTCGTTGTCTGTAATCATCATATGTGTAAATATCAACAACTCCTAGAAGACAAGGTCCGAGAAATTATGCATCACTATCGATGTAGGTGGCAGGACGGTAGTTAGGAATTGGCTTTCATGTAAAATTACAAGTTAATATTTCAAGAGTGAATTTTAATATATTTGTTATACGCAGGTATAAATATGATCTCGTAAATATGATAATTCAATTGTATACTATTAATAATTCGGAAATTTATAATAGGTAAAAGAAGCCTCTGTGTTCAAATTTCCAACGACGAAAAAGAGAAAAGCAAATGAACCAGGGCATAAGAAGAGAGAACTTCAGTCACAACAAGAATTCTGTGATAAACAACAATAATTCATACAGATGTGCTAATAATTTCACTATTTGTTTTTGTAACCTTGACAAATAAGCTAGCAACCAAAATACCACCTGTAACCGTCTCAATCTCTGTGTAACTATCTTTAGTGACTCCTTTTTAATGCGCAATTGAAGTATTTCATATAACCTAAACTCCTTTATGTGTAATATTAGTATTAGCAACGTAATTTTGCAATTGTTATATGGACTTCGTACCTTCTACTTTTGCTGTCACAGAGTGGCTAGTTAGTGTAGGTAACTTAATGCTGCACTAACAGCTTATGAGTTGTTACAGACAGCTGTTTCTTGTAATACTGCTTCTTTCTCCCCCTCCCCATCCCCCATAGTTTTACGAATAGCCTCAGCAGCGCTATTAAGGATCGTATACCATTACCCCATGCTTGATTATTACTATATCTTGGTTCCACCGCTTAAACTACCACTAAAGCTATTTAGGTATTAGTTTTTTTTTTTCACTTTTACTCACCGTAACATTGTATTACTAACTTTTAAAAACAGATCGTGTTTATTTTTCGACTTAAAGTTTCAAAAATCTGATGTGTACCATTCACATGACTTTCTCCATATCCCTGCAACAAATAATTCTTAACAAGCTTATACTTTATGCTAATCAAAAAAAATTAGCAGAAATAGTCTAGTTACTCGCATCCTTGTAAGTAGAAGCGAAATAAGGGACAACCGTAGGTTAAAGTGATAGTCAAAAGCTGGTTGCTATGTCAATGAAGTTCCTTTGTTTATATGGATTGGAGTTGACAAGTTTCAGTATGAGAAAAGTATACGTTTTTCATAGCAGAAACTAAAAGTAAGGAATGTCACAAAAACAACGAACTCCACGAAAAAAATGTATATAACATAAATTGTGTGTTTTAATGTGCTCTACATTTTTTGTGAAGTAAGTTTTTGTCCATCTCTTACGGTTTAGCAGTTATTCAAAATTAAGTAAAATTCATCCTGAATAAACTACTCTTCAGAGGCTATTCCCATAAAATTCAAGATATACATTTCATTTGTCAGGTAAATATTTTAATATCCGAAATTTTAATCAAAATCGTTAAGAGCCATTTTTGAGAAAATCAAAATTTTCAAAAAAAGTTCCATGTAAAGGATAGTTGGGGTGCGGGGATTTTTCTCAAAATCTTCGTGTCGCATCCCTGGAAGATTCTAAACTTAAATACCAAGTTTGGTATTTTACCGACTTTTCGTTTTTGAGTTATCGTGTTCACAGACACACGGACACACACACACACACACACACACACACACACACACACACACACACACACGGACCTTTTTGTGAAAATGCTTTTTATGGATATTGGGGACCCTAAAACATATATTTCCGGTGAAATCTCGGTATCGAATTTTTGGTGGAGTGCAATACTTTCTCTATACACTATGTACATAGTGCGTATGGAGAAAGTACCAAAGTATGCGATTTACATTAAAATATACCAAAAGCATTCGTTTGCTTTACTTTTTTACAACAATTTCTATTGTAGCCCGCCTGGGTAGTATGGTGGTAGCGTGTCTGCCTCACATTCAAAAGGTCGTGAGTTCGAATCTCACTTAGGGTGAGTTACCCGGATAAGGTTTCTTTCGGGGGTTTTCCCTTGTCCTGAGAAGACGAATGTCGAGTAACTTTAAGCTCCGTGGACCCCGAGATCATTTGAGCATCATTTCACCAATTTCATTCATCGTCCGATATGACCAACCAGGTTAAAGGACGTTAAACTACAAAAATCTATTGTTTCACTAGCTATCAGACAGGTGGCATCTAAATCGTTCATAGTTGACGTTCATATTGCAAAATTCAGAACTACCAATATTTGAAAACTGCTTATCACTAGCCATTAAAAGGTTGTGGAACCATTATAGTGGTTTGTTATTAGATCACCAGAGTTGCTTTATAACTGATTTTAAGGCCTGGGTTGTCTTTTTTTACATCATGACGATGATTTGCAACATTTTTACAAAAAATACGGCGATATGCCATCCTGCCGATTCTAAAAGTGATTCTGTATTTTTAGACTTCTGAATCCATTATTGTTGTGTAAATACGTGATTTTCGTGTAACTGGATTTTATTAGCTTTCGATGATTTCACCAAAGTATACGAACGAAGCGAGCATGCGCTGTAATAGGTTTAGGTTAGTGTGTGTGTGTAAATATACTGATTTTCATGTACTTTTGTTTTAATAATTGTCACTGGTGTCACCAAAGCATGCGAGTGGAGCGAGCGTGCGCTGTGTTAGGTTTAGGTCAGTGTATTAAATAAACTACTTAGTTTTCGTCTACTTTGGTTTTAATCATTTCGATTGTTCCAACCAAAGCATGTGAGCGAAGGAAGCATTAGGTGTGTTAGGTTTAGATTAGTGCGTATCAATAAACTGACTTTCCTGTACTTTGGTTTTAATAATTTCCGCCGGTTTCACCAACTGAGCCTTAGCACTCCGTTGTTAATGTGTGAGTGTTGGCGACTTTTGAGCTTCACTTTTTTTTTCTTTCTTGTTTGGTGACTTTATCTACGTTGGTATCATACACATTTCATTGTTTCTCGACCATAAATACTTATTTCCCGCCTAGCAATAGCTGTTAAATCTTCCCCCATCATGATAATTTTCGAGAATTTTGCTATTTAAGAAGAGTATTTTCAGGGTAGGAGCGGTGGGATATTCCAATTCTAGATGAAAACATATTAGCTCCTTGATGCTCTGAAGTGGATTATGAGGTTCGTTTCAATTCTTAAAGATATATTTGTATGACGGTACTCTCGTATACTTTTACACTAAGACTTTATGAACATCATAGAGAATTATTTTATGTAAAAGTGCTTTGTTTCATAATAACATTGTCGAATAACCTCAGCAGCCCTATAACCTAAATCTATCTTCATTCCGTCAGGGTTACCAGATCAAAAACATAGATTCACCCCAACGAAGTACAAAAATCCCCCAAACTGTTCACCAATTCCATCAAGAACTGCTGTTAAGGGCTTATGTGACTTTAGGTTTATTTCATCTCAGAGTCGCCCTAGGGCTGTTTTTGGGATTGTCCCTCTTCAGCCACGAATTTTTTGTTATGAGTGAGGCGAAAATGCCTCTTTTTTTAATTTTTCTACATATTCTATGTTCTTAGTGTACGCAGAAGGTATTGTATTGCACCCAAAAATTCGATACCAAGATTTCAACGGAAATGTATGCTTTGAGACTACCTGAATCCTAAAAAAGCATTTTAGAAACAATGTCCGTGCGTGTGTGTGTGTGTGTGTGGGGGGGGGGGCAGCATGGCTAAAACTCGAAAAGTCGGTTAAATACCAAACAAACTTGGCATTTAAGATCAGTACCTTCCAAGGATGCAACAAAAGATTTTCAAGAAAATTCCCCCAATAATTAAGGCAATTTCTGAAAATGTTTATCTCTATCATAAAGTAGATAGAAGAATAAGCCTTTTAACAACAATTTGTTACATATGACTGGAACACTCAAGATTTGTTTGGTTTTTAAAGTTTAATAAAACAGGCAATTTATTTCCTTTCAGTGCAAAACTATCCTTTCTTTACACCTTTAAGATTAATGCTTTACAAAGAGATACACGCTCCGTAGTGGATAATACCATCAATTTTACTTCTTACATGCGTTGTATTTGCATACACGTTCCAGTATAGCCGCTGCAGGCCAAACTACACAGACGTAGCGACCTGCGCAGGCAACCAGAGAACATTCGAAATTCAATTCTTTCTGTTGCATCCTTGAAAAATATTGAACTTAAATACCGAGTTGGTATTTATGGACATTTCTTTTTGTGCCATGCTACCCACAGACACAGACACACACACACACACACACACACACACACACACACACACACGAACATGTTTCTAAAAATGTTTTTTCTTTATTCAGGGAATCTTAAAACACATATTTCCTGTGAAATCTCGGTGATTTTGTTTCTCGTTATACTATGTGTATAGTATGTGTTGAGAAAGTAAAAAATCTGATGTCTTCCATTCACATGACTATCTCTTCATCTCTGCAAAAAAAATATTATTAAAAAGCTTATGCTTCTATTTACTTCATATTTTTCAAAGCAGAAACCAATAAAAAGAAATACCTCAAAAACGATCAACTCCACGAAAAAAAGTATATTACATAAAGTCAGTGTTTTAACGCGCTCTATACGTTTTGTGGTAAGTTTTTGTCCATCTCTTACGGTTTAGCAATTATGCTAAAGTCCTTAAAATCCATCCAGAATAAAGTAGTGTTCAGAAGCTATTCATTCCCAGAAAATTCAATATATAAATTTCATTTGTCTGGTAAATATCTTTAATATACGATATTTTAATCAAAATCATTAGAGCCATTTTTGAGAAAATCAAAATTTTCGAAAAAAGTTCCATGTAAAGGGTAGTTGGGGGTGGGGGGATTTTCTAGAAAATCTTCGTGTCGTATCCTTGGAAGATACCAAACTTAAACACCAAGTTTAATATTTAACGGGTTTTTCCTTTTTGAGATATGCTGTCCACAGACAGACATTGACAGAAACACACACGGACTTTTTTCCAAAAATTATTTTTTTTGTTTGTTTTTTTTTTTTTGTTTTTTGGATTCAGGAGGACCCAAAACATATTTCCGGGGAAATCTCGGTTTGGCAATTTTGGGTGGAATACAATACCTTCTCTACACACTATGTACAGTACGTGTAGAGAAAGTAAAAATTAAACATTCAATTGTACAGATTGTTTAATAAATAATTACGTGTTCATGGAAAATTGAAATCGCTTTGAGTACACTTACCGTATTGAATACTGCATGGAAACGGGGATTAAAATCGTATGGAATTGCAGAACCGATCCTCATAAAATTGAAATATGTTGCATCGAAACACTTCTGTATTCAAATCGTTTTGAATAAGGCAAAGAAACTCTTCTTCTGCTATACTCGTTGCACGCGGTAGTCATTTGTTAATATATGTTTTAAATTGCTCTGTGGTAGATTGTAACAGGACCACTTTTATGGTTTCTACAGTCTGCAATGTATTCTCAAAATTTAACATCAAAACCTACAAGTAATTCACAGATAACAAACATATGGTTAACAGATTCGCCAACGCAATTAAAAGTTGACCAACATGAATGGGTGAATAAAAGCTTACGTATTCAAAACAATCTCAATTTGTATTGAATTTAATTAACATGTGAAACGATCGTACTGAGATGGGGTTGGACTCAGATCGATTTCAATCCCCCATGGAAACATGGTAAATATTAACCTCAAAACATGTGTGTTTCTGTTGAAACCTAGTATCGATATGATACAACATTTCCTCTACCTTGAGGCAATATTTATATCCTAACCAAAAAAATCTGCCGACATTTTGTGAATTTCATGTCATTTTTGTAATATTTGATGTTCAAATGTTTTTGTTATGTTGCATTCCGAAGTTGAAATCGCTGGCTGCAAATGTTTATTATTCCTTGTGCTTTCGTCGCGTATAAGTGTTTTGATTTTCTCTATACGATTTTGTTTTCCAAGTATCATAGTTACGTGTTGATTTTCTGGCTTGTGAAGCCAGTTATCAAAAAGAAAGAGGCTTTTTCACAAGTAAGGAAAAGCCACTTGGAGATTACGCGTACATTAATGTATTCGCGTGGAATTATATGCGCACAAATATTTGCAGCATTCAACAAAGCACATGAATTGCATCAAGCGATTGCAGTTTCACTTTTAGTTCAAATTTAGCGCGAATGCTAAGAGGATCTCAACCTATTGGGCATGTGATAGAGAAAATAGTAGTGTTATATGCTGCTATTTTAGCTTACAACCAGTTATTTCAAACGTGACAGCATCAAGTGTCACTGAAAGTAAACACCAAGCGCCACAGTTTGACAACCAAACAGGTTCTGAAGAAACCGCTAGCTACACATTCATCAGACTGGACTTGTAGACGCGGCATGGGAGTTTCCTCTACGTTCAAAACAAGTATTGTTTGTACTACCCAGTTTTACAGCATTTGCTTGAGTTTCGTGTTTAAGTATATGCTAAGCCTAAGCTTTTTTCCGGAACTAGCATTTACTAGGCATACCTCGTGAATTAACCTTAGGTTTTTCCCAAGTCTTCCATCAGGAATACTAGTTTTTTGCTTAGTGTCTACTACGGCCATCTTCATGCAGGTTCGCAACAGAAAGATGTACCCTGAGTGCCTGGTATTTTATGGAAAACTGGATTCTTTTTCAGATTTATCAAGAAATCCCAACATCTGCTTTTCCCATGGCTTTAACTTAATTCTTTGTTCCCAGTAGCCTGAATATCTGTTTTTTTCTTCAGGGTCGATTTCATGTCGTTTAATAGTTTCTTTAATTCAAGTGCTCGTCTGCCAGCATACTCCAGGCTCTTGTTTTTGATGAACCAACAGCAGCTGTGATTTAGATAGCATAAGTCAACCAATGTCACCAATAAAGCCTGTCCAGATGTTTTGCATGTCCAACAGTGTCCTCATCAGCTGATGCCAACTAACACGTGTGACTCAGTTTGAGCTCCTACTCTTGTCATTTTCTGCTTTAGTGTTAACATTAACCGCAGGTGGCATTGTTACACTAGTTTTGTGGAATGTAACGACATCTCTGCCTATCTTAATGAGGAAAAGGTGTAATTTATTTGTAAAACAAAAGTAAAACATGTACTATATTTTAAAACCGACATGTTACTATACATTTGTGAACAATTTAAAGAGCGGAAGAGGAGGAAATTGCTGACTCACCATAATTTGGGAGGGAAATTAGTAAATGATATGACTTAACAAATACTAGGGCTATTTACTAAGTTTTTTTCTTTTTTCAGGTAGCCTAGCATTTGCTACCTGCTTTTGGTAAAAGAGTATTCACCTCGTTATTAGCAACTTCTAAAATTACTTAGTATTTACTGCCTAGTATTTACTTTTTTATTCACTTCACCCAATATCTCAACCTAAAACTATTAGCGCTCCATCTTCAGAACTAAACCAAGTTTAAATAAATAACATCATAAACTACTCCGCGACATCATTTATGGATGTTCAACTAAGCATAGTACGAAACTTAAAATTATTTCAAATAGTAAATTGTATGAATATTAAAACTACTTGAATTCGTAAGGCGTTGCTCATTCTCTTCTATGAAAACAATGACCAGTCAGTATTCGCAGTTTTTACTCCTACCACGTATGTACAATGTACATGGTAGAGAAGGTACTGTATTCCACCCTATACCGGAAATATATCTTTTCAGATCTTTGAATAAAACAATAATACAAAATCTGATGTGTTCCATTCACATGACTTTCTCTACATCGCTGCAACAAATTATTGTTAAAAAGCTTATGCTTCTATTTACTCCATGCTAATCGAGAAAAAATTAGCAGAAATAGTCTTATTACTTGCTTCCTTGCAAGTAGAAGCGAAATAAGGGAGTACCATAGGTTAAAGTGAAAGCCAAAAGCTGGTTGCTATGTGACAGAAGTTCCTTTGTTTGTATGGACAGAAGTTGACAAATTCCGGTATGAGAAATGTATGTTATATAAAGCTGAAACCAATAACAAGGAATATTTAAAAAAAACATAAAATAAAAAAAACGGTATGTATATAACATAAATTGTGTGATTTAATTAGCTCTACATTTTCTATTGAGTAAGTTTTTGTCTGTCTACCGGTTATACAAAATTCCGCAAAATGTATTCAGAATAAGTATGTCTTCAGAGGTTATCCCCAGAAAATCCAAGATATACATTTTATTTGTCATGTAAATGTCTTTAATGTACGACATTTTAGTCAAAATCGTTAGTCATTTTTTAGAAAATCAAAATTTACGAAAAGTTTTCCATGCAAAGGGTAGTTGAGGTTGGAGGATTTTTTTTTTTTTTTTTTAATCTTCCTGTCGCATCCTTGGAAGATACTGAACTTAAAGACTAAGTTTGGTATTTAACGGACTTTTCGTTTTGAGTTATGCTGCCCACAGGCACACATGGACATTTTTATAAAAACACTTTTTTTTTTTTTTTTTTTTTTTTTTTAATTCAGAGTGTCTCAAATATTTCCGATGAAATCTCGGCATCGAATTTTTGGGAGCAATACAATACCTTCTCTATACACTATGTGCATAGTACGTATAGAGAAAGTAAAAATCTGATGTGTACCATTCACATGACTTTCCTTATCTGCTCTGCAAATTATTTTTCTACGACCGAGCGTAATTGAGTAGTTGACGAGTTCATTTCAGATCGCAAACTTGATTTTTACGGAATCCACGCGCAAAGAAGTGCAGCAAGCGTAAAGTAATGTTGTCCAACTTTACACTCGCCAAAATAATTCACAATATTAGTGTGTATACATCACTGATCAACAGACAAACACAATTAATCGTGCACGTTATTATGTTATGTTCAACAAACTTTTCGGGATTTAGTGGGTATTAAATTTGATGCCGCTTCTTTAGCAGCTCTGAGGATGTTATAAATCTCAAAATCGCCCATTTTCTCAAAATACATCACAGAACAACATTAATATTGGTTTGTCATGACCTGCTATTAGCGTACCGTCATCGCGAAATAAATAACGAAGTTAACCCTTGGTGAAAGGCTCGAACTTAACTTTACGCTCTTATGTCATAAATAACTATTCCTCTTGTTTTATCTACTTCATGCCAGAAATGATCTTCTTATTTGCTTCCTTGTATTTTTCAGAACATTGTAACCCTGCTCTATTACTCGACCAAAAGCTTTAAACTTAGGATTAGGAACCAACCCGCACTATTGCCAAGTCTTCAATTTACTGGCTCCTTAACTGAGGTGCTATTCTCGACTTGCAAGCAGAGTCTACAAAGTCTCCAGAAAACAAGAGATTTTACTATGGTCCCTCTCGCCCCTAATACAGACTCGTCTTTTGTTTGCTAATGGTTAATGTCCAGTGTTAGGGGGAGCGGTCCCGTTTGAAGGCCATCATGTTTTGGAGAAAACTATAAGTAGAAGGGAAATAAGGAAGTACATTACTCTAAAGCGTTAATCAAATCTTTTAAAAGTTGTCACTATGTGATTGACATTGGAATTAGGTTCTCTTTCCAAGACCAGGAGTAAAACATGAGATATGAAATGAAAGACATCTTCCCGTTTGAGGAACATATGTATTTTTAAAACAAATAATAACAGGGAATATCTCGTAAGTGGTTAACTCTACAGAAAAACAAATGCACATGACAAATTTATTGTTATAACGAGATCTACAATTGTTATGTAATATTTGAAGGTGCTGGTAGATCAACCAAAGCGTCATTGGAAATTTTAATTAAAGGATGAAGAATACATTAATTTATTTGTCGTAGGGGTCCTTTGTAAATATTAACAACTGCAATTAAAGTTAAGAATAAATAAGCTTTTGTTTGTCTCTTATGGTTTACCAGTTATGCAAAAGTCATTCTCACAAAAGTCAAGATATACATTTCGTTTGTCATTTTTATATAATCGAAATCGTTACAGCAGTTTGAGAAGATAAAAATTATCGGAAAATGTTCCATGAAAAGGTTAGTTGGGGTGGAGGAATTTTCCTGTAAATCTTTGCGTCTCATGCTTGAAAGATACTGAACTTAAATACCAAGTTTGATATTCAACCGCCTTTTCGTTTTTGAGTTATGCTGTCCACCGACCTAACGATTCTGATTAAAATCCCATATGTTTAAGATAGTTTCATGACAAACGAAATGGCAATAGCCTCTGAACACCTCTTCATTCTGGATGGTTTTGTATAACTCGTTCACAGACAACAATTTACTCACAAAAAATGTAGATCTCATTAAAACACGCCCTTTATATCATATACAGTTTTTGTAGAGTTAATCGTTTCCGAGATGTTCCTTGTTATTGGTGTCAATTTTAAACTACTTAAAACTTTTCTCAAGCGGAAAGACAATTTTCGTTTCATCTCTTATATTTTTTTGTGAACGGCTAGGGCAAATCCTGGGAATGGAGCACATCAGAATAATATCACCACCACTAAATTATTATTATTAATAATAATAATAATCTAACGGTACTCCGTTTTATTGCATTAAACACGAGTGTCTTTTGTTTGTTTCTCGCAGTGATATGAGCACTAGCGGAGGGATACAAAATATAAGTTTGATCGACAATAGCTGTCTGCCTGAAGCTGTGCGCGTAGCCTGGGAATTAAACTCAAATATCAAATAAATTCATTTACTTAACCTCCCCCAGCACACTTATGAATTGAAAATAGGTGAGGAATTGCATTTTAATTTCAAAGACAAATGAGTGAGAGTGTTTTATGAGCTAGAAAGCATCACATTTTATGAATGTTTTTGTGACTCCTTATTACAATATTCACTTCCACATTAAATTTTCCCTCGGTTATTACAAAACAACAGGTGAAAGACGGAGAAGTTGAAGCAATATCGCAACGCTTTTCCAGGAAAGTCTGTCGTGTCGTTCCGGTCGATAAAACAACAGAAAACCTTGTGCTAACAATGAGCAATGTTTCTTTCAAACATTTCTCCGGGCAATGCTCCAGAACTGACTACTTTGGCATAGAAACAAAGAAACACGATTCTCGATATGCCTTGAGGTATAATTCTGACTGAAATAGGAATACAGAGAGCTTCGAAACTACCAGAACCAAAATATAGAAATAAATTGCTTTTTTACTTTCTCTACACGTACGGTATTGTATTGCACCCATAAATTCGATATCGAGATTCATGTTTTTGGACCCTCTGAATAAAAAAACATTTTTAGAAAAAGGTCCGTGTGTGTGGACAGCATAGCCCAAAAACGAAAAGTTCGTTAATTACCAAACTTGATATTTACGTTCAGTATCTACCAAGAAAATCCCCCACTCCAACTACCCTTTACATGGAAAAGATTTCAAATTATATTTGATTTTCTCAAAAATGGCTCTAACGATTTTGATTAAAATCTCTTATATTTAAGATGTTTACATGACAAATAAAATGTATATCTTGAATTTTCTGAGAAAATCCTCTAAAGACCTCTTTATTCTGTATGATTTTTTAAGTTTGCATAACTAGTAAACCATAAGAGATTGTAGAGCTTCTTAAAACACACAATTTATGTCATGTACATTTTTTTCGTGGAGTTGACTGTTTTCGCGATATTCCTTGTTATTGGTTTCAGTTTTAAAATACTTACTTTTCTCACGCAGGACATTGTCAATTGGCCACGCAAAGAAAAGAATTTCAATCCCATAGCAACCACATTTTAAAACAAGCAATTTTTTATAATATTGTAATACTTTTATTGGTCGTTTTTAATTACACTGGCCTTAAAAAATAAATACCTTTTCTACAATTTTGTGCTCAAAATATTCATTTCTTTCAATAAAATTGTAATTTATTTTTTAATAAAAAGCAATATCCATGCAACTGAGGTCAAGCATACCTCATCATCATCCACGCGTGCCATCACGCCGATTCTTTTACGTGGATTCCCCCATCCTTTTCCACAGGCACGTTTACCTGCAGTTGCCAGAATTCGAACTCACGACGTTCGGCTATGAATGACGTATCGCACTAACGACCACGGATATTCGACAAGGTAAAATGAATGGGACATGAAACCGGTTTACGAAATAGAAGAATGGCATATGTAGCAAATTAATTTGCGCGTTTAAGCGTTAATTTCGCTCAGGTGCCTCTTTACCAGTCTTGAGGTTCTTTTACGTGCCTAAATCTACAACATGGAGTCACCGGTATTACTTCCCTTCTAAGGAAGCGATGTTAAGGATTTTTATGCCACCAAAAAATCCATCGTCCTCCGCCGGGTTTGAGCCCCGGACATTGGAAATCAGAGGCTAGTCGTTGTTGTTCAAGAACCACTTGATACGAAAATATAGTTTTAACGTCAATACATCAATAAAACGTCTTAAGATCAGTGAGGAGTTATCCAGGAACAAAGGAGCGCGCCTGCCCCCGCTACCGAGAAAACGGAGGTAGCTCCAAGTCGCGTGTTTTCGCAAGCATACCGACATGTTGTACAGTCGTTATACTCTATCGGAGTAATAAAAAAGCTGCGCAGAACGTTGTGGACGCAACTATTGCCGATTACGTCATTCTTTCTTCTCCGCATGCGGATGATGATGATGCTGAATGGGGCTTAAGGGCGTTCAACTGCAAGGTTATTAGCGCCCTAAAATGCATAGATACCAAAGTAAAAACATAAAAAAAGGAAGCAGGAAATAAAATATGGCGAAAGTCACAAATAAAAAACATAGAGCAATCTCAACACTGCGTCGCACATGAGAACTTAAAACAGAAGCCCTCTAAAAGTAAACCCACAGTGCTAAAAAGGAAAAGCAGCTAAAATTACTAGAAATAATGAATAGCAATGACTTTAAAAAGGATCTAAAAACAGGGTCGAACATGAGAATTAAAAAAGCAAAGCCCTCTAAAAGTAAACAGATAAAATCTTCAAACACAAACGATTTTTAAAAAGAGCACTTGGCGTAAAAAGCTAAAAACCCTATCTACCGCGTGGATGTCATCCCCGAGTACCTCAGAAAGGGAGACCGGAAGCTGATGTGTTGCAGGTTCCCCGTTTAGTAGAGCGCATGCGGATGTGACATCAGACACACCATCGGGTGCTGTTTATTGTAAGTGCATATAAACTGAGTAACGTAGGGACCTCCGACACTTAGAGGACAGGCTAGGAGAAGTGGTTACAATGTTGACATCATCTTCGAGAACAAGTACATTCAGCTATGCACGCGTGTGATGGCAAACTCTCCCTTCATCCCTACCTTTCTTATCATCTCCGAACACGGCCGGCTAAAGCGGAGAGTGAACAGCCCGATGCCTGGTATGAAAGTAAATCATATGAAGTGACGCAAATTTGGTGATTATAGAGCAATTGGAATGAATGGCGAGGAAAACAGGAGAGTCCAGAGAACGTCTATCCAGACGCCGTCCACCACAAATCTACGTGCGCTTCCCTGGGAGCGAACTCAGTCGCCTAAGTGAAAGCGAGTAGCCTAATCATTTGGTCACCGCGACATCTGGAGGAATTGATAAGAGGGAAAATGATACAGTTGACCCTCTTGTAACTACCCTTCCGCAGTTCCAAATGCAAGGCAAAGTTTTTAATTGCACTGTACATGTTTGTTATACAAGGCTGGATTAAAATGTAAAAAACAATAATCTGTTTTTTCTGCGCTGATATTGCGGCCGGGATGTTGAAAATTCACTAAGATATGCTTTGAAGCCTCCGCTATAGACCCTATTCGTGTCTCATGTTTAGCTCTTGTGAGAGAAGCTTGAAGTATGCAATAACAGATGGCGCGCATATTTCTATAATCTACTTGTGAAGAGCAGCAAGGTATGGTGCGATTTTTGTGAGCTAAAGGGCATACATAACCTGAGTGAAATTCACAGGGACATGCGTGACGACTATATGCAATGAATCCAGGTGGTGCATTTTTCGAATATGGCCATGATGATCTTTGTGATGCGCCATATTTCGGACGTCCGACAACAGCTGCAACCATTCAAAATGTCAGAGCCGTTGAGGCGGACATTTTGAACAACTGTGAACCTTATCATAGCAGATCAACATTTCATATGGCATGATGTACGATACTGTGCAGGTCACATTGCAGTTTCTTAAATTTGGTGCTCGCTGGGTGACAGACGACCACAAGGGCTTGGATCATTTTTCGCGTTATGCTAGAAGCTCGGGGCTTTCTGAAGAGAATTGTCCACTGGTGATGAGTCGAAACAGACCTCTATGAAATAGAAATCTGCTGCTTCGCAGTACAGAAAAATTCAAGGTGACTCGATCTGCTCATCAGTGTTTGTGACAGTATTCTGCGATATGAATGTGCAGACTTTGCTGAACACGGGATCACAGTGAGTGCTTCAGCTTCCATTAAAACATTGCCCTTTGTGAAAAAACGCCGTAACACTTAGGTTGATGGTATCAAACTTCTTCACGACAATGCTCGCCTCCATGTTGCTGCAGCTGTTCGTGAAAAAATCAACAAATGTTGTTGAGAGGTGCTCTAGCATCCTTCATTCAGTCCTGACCTAGCACCGTCGGACTTTCATTTGTTTGATTCCATGAAGAAATCCCTGGCAGGTCAACGCATTGCGTCAGATACAGAAGTGAAAATACCAACCCGCAGGTGGCTATACTCCAACAAAACGGACTTCTATGAACAGAGTATTTTGAAGCTGGTATTACGATGGGAGAAATTGACGGTATTTAGAAAAACAGACAAAAGATGTCCTTTCAGTTGTGCATTCGTTTGTAATGGTACCTATTAAAATTTTTGGTATAAAAACTATTGTTTGCTACTATCCACTAAGTATGTTGCCTTCTGCCTTGTTGCTTAAGCTCATTTAAGTATTTGTTTACAGCCTTTTAACAGGATATAAATCTCAATTCCAGAAGATAATTATCAACAAAGAAGGACAAATCTTTATGCACAGACTTGGAATGTGCCATGAATTTCCATTTGGAAGTTCGTCGCGGCCCGACACTGAGGTTATGTCAGAGTGCGACTCCAAAGAAGGGCATTCCTGCTCATCATTAACATACCTTTGCTAGAAGTGGTGTCGCCGTTCCTCCGCTTGGGATCGCCACTAGCCCTCCTCAATTGACCCTGCTACTAATCTCTTTGATGCACAAACAGCACATATATATTGTGTTAGGATACAATTCAACTTTTCCGCCAGTCGGAACGCATGGTTGCAGATTCTAGTTCAGTTTTAGACTAAGGCTCTTTCCTGAGCCTTTCCTATTGGTTACGGAGACAATATGGCTACGTGACAGGTGAACGACAGGCTTCGAGATTTCGTTGAGGTTAGGTGTATGAACTAGATCGAAATAAGGGGTAAAAATCTGATATGTGTTCCATTCACTTTACTTTCTCTATATCTCTGCAATAAATTGTTAAAAAGCTTATGCTTCTATTTACTTCATGCTAATCGAGAAAAAATTAGCAGAACTTCCTTGAAAGTAGAAGAGAAATAAGGGAGTACCATAGGTTAAAGTGATAGTCAAAAGCTGGTTGCTATGTGACTGAAGTCCTTGTTTGTATGGACAGGAGTTGACAAATCCCTGTATGAGAAAAATATAAGTACTTTATAGCTGAAGCAATATCTCAAAAAAACGACCAACTCCATGAAACAAACGTATATAACATAAATTGTGTGTTTTAACGTGCTCTGCATTTTTTGTGTGGTAAGTTTTTCTTCATCTCTTACGGTTTAGCAGTTATGCAAAATTCCATAAACTTCGTCTTCAGAGGCTATTCCCAGAAAATTCAAAATATACATTTTATTTGTCAGGTAAATATCCTTAATATATTTTTTAATCAAAATCGTTAGTCAGTTTTGAGAAAATCAACATTTTCGAAAAAAGTTCCATGTCAAGGGTAGCTTGGGGTGGGGGGATTTTTCTCAAAATCTTCGTGTCTCATCCCTGGAAGATACTAAACTTAAATACAAGTTTGGTATTTTACCGACTTTTCGTTTTTGAGTTATCGTGTTCACACATACACACACGGACCTTTTTCTGAAAATGTTTTTTTTTATACAGGGGACCCTAAAACATATATTTTCGGTGAAATCTTTGTATCGGATTTTTGAGTGGAGTGCAATACCTTGTCTATACACTATATACATGGTACGTGTAGAGAAAGTAAAAATGGACTTTCTGAAAATCGGTTCTCCTTTCCAATGCAAACTGCACAGTCTCCCGTTCGTTCTGTCTGCTTGCGCAAGGGCAGCCATGTGGCAGAGTCAAATCTAAAACTGAACTAGACTGTGCAATGTCGCAGTCGGAACAAATTGTTACTAATTGAAAAGAACTCTTTTGAAGTTTATTCTTGGATAGCTGATCCTCACTGTTTTGTTTTCCTTTAAGATACGATTCCTGCGAAATTCACCTTACTTACATCTGGCCGCAGAATTTTTTGCAAGATTATTTTTCTTAGTGTTGGGGACTGTCCTCTTTTGCAATGCAAAACATAACTTTTGCTCAAGGCACGAACAGCTGATGTTTTCTGCACTGTTTTGCATTTATTTATCATCGGCTCCACTGCCTCATTATCTAGTTTTGTAAGGAGAATTAACGTATGCTTTGGATACCGTTGGCATAAATTGTGTGCTTGAAGATCTACATTTGTTTGTGTAGAAAGTTTTTGTCCATCTTACGATTTACCAGATATGCCAAAGTTGTTCAGAATGAAGATTTTCAGAAGATGTTCCCAGAAAATTCAAGGTATACATTTTATTTTTCATTAAAATAACATAAAATATATTTTAATCAAAAATGTTAAGAACCATTTTTGAGAAAATAAACATGTCTGACATGGTTCCATGTAAAGGAATATTGGGGGTAGGGAATTTTCTTGGAAACCTTTCTTGTTACACGCTTCGAAGATACTGAACTTTAAATACCAAGTTCGTTATTTAACAGACTTTTCTTTTTACTTTCTTAATATAGTACATAGATAGTAGAGAAGGTATTGCACTCCTCCCAAACAATCGATACCGAGATTTCACCGGAAATACATGTTTTGGGGTCCCATGTATCAGTGTGTGTGTCCGTGTGTCTGTGAACACGATAACTCAAAAACGAAATGTCTGTAAAATACCAAACTTGGTATTTGAGTTTATATACTTCAAGGATGTGACACGAAGATTTTGAGGAAAATTCCCTGTTTCTAAACTACCATTTCTATGGGAAAATTTTTGCTTTTCTTAAAAATAACTCTTATGATTTTCATTAAAGATATTTACATGACAAAAATACATTTTGAATTTTCTTTGAATAGCCTGTGAAGAGGTCTTTATTCTGGATGAATGTTGCTGTATAACTCATAAGAGACAAAAACTTACTACACAAAATTTATGGATCTCGTTAAAACAATAAATTTATGTCATATACATATTACTTGCTCTATAGAGAAGGTATTGCATTGTACCCAAAAATTCGATACCGAGATATCACCGAAAATACATGTTCTGAGACCCCCTGAATCCATAAAAAGCATTTTTTACAAAAATGTCCGTGTGTGTGTCTGTGGGCAGCATACCTAAAAAACGAAAAGACCGTTAAATACCAAACTTGCTATTTAAGTTCAGTATCTTCCAACGATGCGACACGAAGATTTTCAAGAAAATCCCCCACCCCCAACTACGCTTCACATGGAAAAATTTTCGAAAAATTTTATTTTCTAAAAAATGGCTCTTACTATTTTGATAAAAATATCATATACTAACAATATATACTTGACAAATAATATGTATATCTTGAATTTTATGGGAATAGCCTCTGAAGACTACTTTATTCTGGATAAATTTTACGGAATTTTGTGTAACTGGTAAACCGTAAGAGATAGACAAAAACTTGTCCCACAAAAAATGTAGAGCACATTAAAACACACAACTTATGCTATATACGTGGAGTTTATCGTTGTTTGTTGTTTTTTTTTTTTTTTTTTTTTTAGACATTCCTTGTTTTTTGTTTCAGCCCTAAAAAACTGATACTTTTCTCATACAGGAATCTGTCAACTATTGTCCATACAAACAAACGAATATCACATAGCAACCATCTTTTGCTATCACTTTAACCTATGGTATTCCCTTATTTCTCTTCTACTTACAAGGAAGCAAGTAATAAGACTATTTCTGCTATTTTTTTCTCGATTAGCATGAAGTAAATAGAAGCATAAGCTTTTTAACAATAATTTGTTGCAGAGATGTAGAGAAAGACATGTGAATGGAACACATCAATTTTTTTTTAGTTCAGATGTAATTCGGTATTCCGCCACTATGCTGACGAGGGATCTGTACGTCGTCCACACATGTCATACAAGTCTTGCGAACGTGAAAATAATGGAATTTGTCCAGGGACCTTCTCTTTCAAGGTCTCAAGAACCAACTCCTTCCCCTCTATAGGAAGTCAAGGATGTTTATGTCCGGAAAGATCAATCAACCCCATCCGCGACTTTGGGTACATGGTAACCACGGAGGGCAGTAACAATGTCAACTCTGGCGCAACAGCCCACAAAGGGTTAGGGCCGGCCGTTACGTCCCCCATCTCGACCAGGCGTCATGAATGGGGTGCAGTGCTGGAGGTTGAGACGTGATCAGCGCCTCGAATCCCTCTCGCCCGGTTCATGCGGTCTTCTCAATTGCCCCCCAGGCTGAGTGCATCCCATCCCCACCCCGGTACCGGGAATCGAACCCAGGTCTCCCGCTTGGCAAGCAGCCGCAAATAGTAATGGGAATTTAAACAATGTAACAAAATATTCACTGAGCAGTGATTGTGTTTCAACGAGATAGCTTTTTTTCTACCTATTGTGGTTTATCAATTTAAATATAAAATTCATTCAGGGTGAAATTGGGCTTCTATCCCGCAAAAAAATCAAAATATAAATGTTCAAATTGCAACACTTTAAAATCACCGTTTTTTCGTAGTCGGCTTACCCTCCCTAGGATTTACAAGCGGGTGCCCAGGGGTCAGAAGCCTGTCGGGGAACCAACGGCCCGAAAACACAGAATGGAGCACCTGCAACGATGGTCGGCCCGTAGCCAGGCATGAGCGTGAAGAAGTGTATGATAAGAAAGGTGATGGTGGAATGAGTGGCGGGGGAAACCCGCCCAGACGCCACTTCGCCCACTACAAATCGAACCCGGGCCACCCATATGAGAGGCGAGTGGTCTAACCAACACATGTGAAGTAAAAAGACAAATTACACAGTCCAGGTCGATTTTTTCAGGTCAGTAACCCCTTAATGATGAAGACAAGTTTCCTGATGCTCGTCATGTCGCAAGTGTGGTGATAATGTCACCCCATCAGCAGCTGGTGCACCGTATGTAAAGGTCGTGAGCTCGAATCCCATTATCAGTGATTAACGCATGGGCCATGTTCTATATGGCAGGGAAGATAAAGCGACAGTCTCCTCTATTTGCAAGGTTCCACTCGTTACATTCATCTTCTCTTACAATTACGATAACCAAAACTCTCAGGCCTTTTTTCTGAAACATCTTCAACTTGAAAAGTAGAATCAGACTGAAATAATCAGTGTCAAGCCGGGATTTGAACCACAGATCTCCCGGTCTTTAGTCGGTTGCTCTACCACTGAGCTACCATAGCAACATGCCGGCACAAAATTAAATTCCTCAACTGACTCGCATGCTTCCCGGTAAACCCAAAGCGATCTAATTTTTTTTTAACTTTCTCTACACCTACTATGTACGTAGTGTATAGAGAAGGTATTGTAATGTACCCAAAATTTCGATACCGAGATTTCACCGGAAATGCATGTTTTGAGACCCCTTAAATGCAAAAAAAAACGTATGTGTAGCATTCACATGACTTTCTCTACATCTCTGCAACAAATTATTGTTAAAAAGCTTATGCCTCTATTTACTTCATGCTACTCGAGAACAAATTAGCAGAAATAGTCTTATTACTTGTTTCCTTGTAAGCAGAAGAGAAATAAGGGAGTACCTAGGTTAAAGTAATAGTCAAAAGCTGGTTGTTATGTGACTGAAGTTCTTTTGTTTATATGGACAGGAGTCGACAAATTCCTATATGAGAAAATTAAGTTTTTCATAGCTGAAACCAAAAACAATGAATATCTCAAAAACGATCAACTCCACGAAACAAAAATGTATATAACATAAATTGTGTGTTTTAACATGCTCTACATTTCTTGTGAAGTAAGCTTTTATCTAAGGTTTACGGTTCAGCAGTTATACAAAATTCCGTAAAATTCGTCCAGAATAAAGTAATCTTCAGAGGCTATTCCCAGAAAATTCAAGATATACATTTTATTTGTCAGGTAAATATCTTTAATATATAATATTTTAATCAAAATCGTTTTACACATTTTTAAGAAAATCAAAATTTTCGAAAAAAGTTCCATGTAAAGGGTCGTTTGGGGTGGGGGGATTTTTCTCGAAATCTTCGTGTCGCATCCCTGGAAGATACTAAACTTAAATACAAGTTTGGCATTTTCCCGACTTTTCGTTTTTGAGTTATCGTGTTTACAGGCACACAGACGGACACATTGACCTTTTTCTGAAAATACTTTTTTTAGCTAAAGGGGTCCCTAGAACACATATTTCCGGTGAAATCTCGGTATCGAATTTTTGGGTGGAGTGCAATACCTTCTCTATACACTATGTACATAGTACGTGTAGAGAAAGTAATAAGTCTTTTAGATCAATATCCGTGCGTGTGGGCAGCATAGCTCAAAAACTAAAAAGTCTCTTAAAAACCGAACTTGGTGTCTTTCAAGGATGCGACAGAAAGATTTTCAAGAAAATCCCACCCGTAACTATCCTTTACATGGGACTTTTTTTAGAAAATGTTGTTTTTCTCAAAAATGGCTCTAACGATTTTGATTAAAATATCGTATATTAAAGATATTTACCTGACAAATAAGATGTATATCTTGAATTTTCTGGGAATAGCCTCCGAGGACTACTTCATTCTGGATGAATTTTACGGAATTTTGTATAACAGCTAAGCCGTAAGAGATGCACAAAAACTTACCATACAAAAAATGTAGAGCACGTTAAAACACATAATTTATGTAATATACATTTTTTTTCGTGGAGTTGATCATTTTAGATAAGCCTTGATTTTGGTTTCAGCTTCGAAAAACGTATACTTTTCTCATACAGGAATTTGTCAACTCTATCCATAGAAACAAAGGAACTTCATTCACATATCAAGCAGCTTTTGACTATCACTTTAACTTAGGTACTCACTTATTTCGTTTCTACTTACAAGGAAGCAAGTAATAACACTATTTCTGCTAATTTTTTTTTCCCCGATTAGGATGAAATAAATAGAAGTATAAGCTTTTTAACAATAATTTGTTGCAGAGATGTAGAGAAAGTCATGTGAATGGAACAGAGCAGATTTTTTTATACATGGGACCCCTAACGTATATATCCAGTGAAATCTCGCTGTCGAATTTTTGGGTGGGATACAATACCTCTTCTATCCATTATGTATAGTGTATATAAGAGCTAGAGAAAGTAGGAAAATGTAAACAGGCATTTGTTTAAGCTTAAGAAGGAATACCGAGTCCATTTGACTGCAGCTGTATGCATGGCGTTCCCGTTTTTTTTTTTTTTTTTTTTGTTACGTCAGGATGTTGTACTCGTGGTGTACAAACTTCTCGTTTTCTCCCGCCTAGGTCCGTGAAACAGCGTATGTTTAGAATGAGCGAGAGGGGAAATCTGCAACATCACTACTCCACTGTACGACCGCATGGTAACCAGTTTAATGGGGCCGAGCAGTAATATTGGGCAAAAGTCGTCAACATTTGAATGTTTGCCCTACTATCTTATTAAGTACGCTTTTTACTTCCTCTACTGCGTTCAGCATTCCACCTGAAAATTCGATGCGTCAACTACCTCACCAAAAAAGGTATTAACACGAATTCGAATTTCATCAGAAGATGTTATTCATTCATACCTCTCCAAAATTCTAAAATTAAATTTAACATGCTAATTTCTTGCTTCCTTGTAAGTAGAAGCGAAATAAGGGAGTACCATAGGTTAAAGTGTTAGTCAAAGGCTGGTTGCTATGTGACTGATGTTCCTTTGTTTGCATGGACAGGAGTTGACAAATTCCTGCTTTTGAAATGTGAAATCAAAAACAATGAATAACTAAAAAACGATTAACTCCACGAAAAAAAAAAGTATATAACATAAATTGTGTGTTTTAACGTGCTGTACATTTTCCGTGTAGTAAGCTTTTGGCTATCTCTTACCGTTTAGCGGTTAAGCGAAATTCGGCCAGAATAAAGAGGTCTTCAGAGGCTATTCCCAAAAAATTCAAGATGTACATTTTATTTGGTATGTAAATGTCAGTAATAACAATTAATCAAAATTGTTAGAGCCATTTTTTAGAAAATCACAATTTTTGAAAAAAGTTCAATGTAAAGGGTAGTTTTGGACGGGGGGATTTTCTTGAAAATCTTCGTGGAAGATACCAAACTTAATACCAAGTTTGGTTTTTAACAGTCTTTTCGTTTTTGAGCTATGCTACCCACAGACACACACACGGACATGTTTCTAAAAATGCTTTTTTTGGATTCAGGGGTCTTAAAACATTTATTTCCGGTGAAATCTCGGGATCGAATTTTTGGGTACAATGTACATAGTACGTATAGAGAAAGTAATTTAAAATATGATGTGCTCCATTCACATGACTTTCTCTACGCCCCTGTAACAAATTATTGTTAATAAGTTGCTCTTCTATCTGTTTTATGCTAATACATTAGCAAGAACGGTTTTATTACTTAGTTCCTTGTAAGTAGAAGGGAATACAAGGAGTCTTATTTATGGACGCTCAGTATGACCACTTCCTGTATCCAAAAGAAAAAGGACTTTTACTTTCTCTACATGTACTATATACATAATGTATAGATAAGCTATTGCATTCCACCCAAAATGTTGATATCGAAATTTCCCAGGAAATACACGTTTCACGGTCTCATGCATCCAAAACAAACGGATTTTTAGAAAGGTAGGTAGGGGTGTGTGTGTGTGTGTGTGTGTGTGTGTGTGTGTGTGTGTGTGTGAACACAATAACTCAAAAACGAAACATCGTTAAAATAGCAAACTTCGTATTTAAGTTTAGTATCTTCCAATGATACGACACGACGATTTTGAGCAAAACTCCCTAACTACCCTTTACATGGAAAACATTTCGAATTTTTTTATTTTGATATGTTGAAATAAATCATGTAAATGTATCGATTTTTTTGTTGTTTAGTGAATTAAATGTATGCCATATGAATGATAAATTGATTATGTTTGTTGAGAAAATAATACCTACAAAAATGGTTCTAACTATTTTAAACTACCGCTTATTAAAGACATTTACCTGACAAATAAAATGTATATCTTGAATTTTCTGGGAATAACCTCTGAAGACTACTTTACTCTGGATGAATTTTACGGGATTTTGCGCAACTGCTAAACCGTAGAGATGGATAAAAACTTGCTACACAAAAAATGTAGAGTACGTTAAAACACACAATTTATGTTATATACATTTTTTCGTTCAGTTGATCGTTTTTGAGATATTCCTTGTTTTTGGTTTAAGCTTTGAAAAACATACTTTTTTCAAACAGGAATCTGTCAACTCCTGTATATACAAACAAAGGAATTTCAGTCACATAGCAACCACTTTAACCTATGGTACTCCCTTATTTCACCTCTACTTACAAAGAAGCAAGTAATAAGACTATTTGTGCTAATTTTTTCTCGATTAGCATGAAGTAAATAGGAGTATAAGGTTTTTAACAATAATTTGTTGCAGAGATGTAGAGAAAGGTCATGTGAATGGAACACATCAGTTTTTTTTTTTTTTTTTCATTTAATGGATTACTTACGCTGCCTTTCCCTTTCTATATAGCAAATGGCTGTAATTTATGGTGTATGCTGTATGTTTACATATTGTAGCAACAAGAAAATATAGAGTATGTGTTTAACCTAACAATGTATTTAACATATGACATGGGTTTGTATATGTGCGAATATCTAATAGGGTTATTGATTTTAGGAAAAATCTGTTAGCTTGTTTATCGCCAGGCACACCTAACTTTAGGCCTACGTGTGCATATAATAGATGTGAATATCCTCAATAAAAATCTCTGTAACAAATTATCGTCAATACGCTTATTCTTCTATCTACTTCATGCTAATTGAGATAAACTTTAGCAGAAACGGTCCTATTGCTTGCTTCCTTATAAGTAGGAGGGAAATAAGGGAATACACTCATCAAATATAATAACAAAAACTATAAAACCTACATTGCTCACAATGGGAGCAGTACAATACACCTAATCTTTTACAAGGGCTCTGAAATCAAATTGCTGAACCATAAAGTTATATACCCATAACAGCAAGTTTCAGTCTAAGACAACAAAATCACAACACAAAAGAACCAAGTATAATTACACCAATATCGCGTAACCTAGATATCCAATCCCTTTATCAACAGCAAACAAAAATAAACGACCTCGAAAAAAAAAAGATAAAACAAAACAATATAGAAGAAGCTGCCAATATAATGAAAGGCATCTTCAAAGGTGCAACCCCAGCGGCAAAGAAAAAAATATCTCAACCATGGTTCGACAAATCATGCTACCAAGAGAGAAAACGAGTAATTCATGCGCTATGTACAGCTAAAAACAACAACCTACCAGAAGATCTAACCACATACGCCAACCTCAGGAAGAAATACAAAATGCAGTTAAGACATACACGCAATACCTTTGTAGAAGAGGAGGCTAACAAGATGACGGAAGAAGCAAGGGAAAACCCGTATAGAGCACTAAAACCTCGAAAGATACAAAAACAGGGACAAATCGGAATGGATATCTGGGAGGAACATTTTACAGAACTCCTAAATCAGCGTAGAACCATGGAAGCGTACCTAACAAAAGCCACAGAACCAAAAAAGCCTCTTCGCCCATTCACAGCAGAAGATCGACACTACAATATCAAATCTAAAGAACAAGAAATCTTGTGGCCCCGACGGCATTTTCAATGAACACATTAAACCATCAGCCGAGATCCTACTCCCAGCACTGACAGAACTACTGAACATATGTCTGCAAACAGGCTACATCCCAACACGTGGAAGTATTCAACAATCAAAGTACTATATAAAGGCAAAGGAGACTCATGCGACCCCAACCAATATCGAGGGATCGCCTTAGAAAATAATCACCTGAAACTATTGACAAGACTCATCACCCAAAGAATCACCAATGAAATAGATAATAGTATCCCCGAAGAACAATTCGGCTTTAGGAAGGGAAGAAATACGATCCAAGCCATCAAGAACCTACTAGATGACATAGAAAATACCCTACGTTTCCCAAGAGGCAAATTCCATGCGGCATTTATCGACTTCTCAAAAACATTCGACAAACTAAACAGAATCACCATCATCTCGAAACTAGAATCCATAGCCTGTACAAACAAGGACCACACACGACTGATCTACAATATCCTACAGAACAATAACATACAGATCTCGGACAACGTAACCACATCAGCAATCCTCACTCAGACAAATGGAGTTCTGCAGGGAGACCCCCTCAGCCCCCTACTATTCAACGTAGCAACGTACGACGTCGTAGAAGCAATCAAAGAATAAGCACCAGAAGTTAGGATCTACATCTATGCCAACGACATGGTTTTGGGATGTCTTGATAGAAAGGAACTACAGAAGGCAGTAACCACACTGGAGAGATGGACTGACAAAATCGAACTACAAATAAATAAAGAGAAAACCGAACATATGATATTCAGAAAAGGAGGCAAGACATCTCAGGAGGACAAAATCTACTTGAAGAATGAACCTCTGCAAACAGTCAACCAAGTCAAATATTTCGGATTAACCCTACAGACCACAGCAAACCCATTCAGAATACACACTAACCAAAGAGCCACAAAAGCAATACACGACATGCGAGAACTACAAAATTATCCCTCAAATCCGCGATGGCACTGTTCAACACAAAAATAGTATCCATACTTACGTACAGACTAGACTAAACATGGGACAAACTCCGCACGAGACACTTCCACACCCTAGAGAACGTTCAAGCCCGTTTCTTGAAGGCTACACTGGGAGAGTCAAAGCACACTCTATCTAGATTGATCTGCCTGCTAGCACGAGAAGCCTTCTTAATAGAAGAACTCAGGACAAGACTTGAGGACTTCCAACTGGAAGAAGACGCTCGACGAGGGAGGACATCTGGCCAGAACTCTATTCAACGGAAGCCATGATAAACCGGAACTGGACTGCCACAAACCAAAAGCTTCGACACGTCACGACATCGATGACATCACATGGATATCATCACAAAGTATGCAGGAACAAGGCATTCCTCGTCCCGGACGACACCTGTGTATGTGACAGACACCATGTCCTAACGTGCTCAAAGCGGACCAGATCAGAGATAAACTTTTGCACAAAATAACTCCAAACATATGTACAACTTGTATGCGATATTATTATTATTAAATAAGGGAATACACTAGAATAAACCGACAGTCAAATGTTTTAAACTGTGGCTGTTATTGAAATCCCTTTCTTTGCGTGGCGTGAAACCAATAACAACAAATATCTCGAAAACGGTCAACTATACAACAAAAATGCACATCATATAAATCGTGTGTTTTAACGAGATTTACATTTTTTTGTGCAATAAGTCTTTGTATATCTATTATGGTTTACCAGTTATGCAAAATTCAGAAAAAAATTCATCCAGAATAAAGAGGTCTTCAGAAGTTATTCTCAGAAAATTCAAGATACATTTTATTTGTCATGTAAATATACAAGATTATAATCAAAATCGTTTGAGTCATTTTTGAGAAAAACAATATTTCGAAAAATTTTCCACGCAAAGTGTAGTTTGGGGTGAGGGGAATTTTTGATAATTTTCGTGTCGCATCCTTGGTCAGATAGACCGACGCATTTTCTAAAAATGCATTTTGTTTAATCAGCGGGTCTTAAAACATGTATTTCCTCTGAAATCTCGGTATTGAATTTTTTGGTGCATTACAATACGTTTTCTATACACTAAGTTCATAGTATGTGTAGAGAAAGTAAAAATATATTGAACAAACCGTTTTTAGCCATTTTCGAGAAAAGGAAGAATTTCAAAAAATGTTCCATGTAAAGAGGGTTTGAGATGCGAATTTCTTGTAAATCTTGGTGTCGCGTCCTTGGAAGACGCTGAACTTATATTCCAAGTTTGGAATTTAATGTACTTTACATGCTTGAGTTACTCATACCGTGCGCGGGGATCTTTTTCTAAAAATGTTATTTTTCTGGATTTTAGATGTATCTCCGGTGAAATCTCGGCTTCAAATTTTTGGATGGAATGCAATTCTGTATGTACTATACACGTGCTAGAAAAGGTAAACCTATCGACGTTTGTTCTATGTGAAGGGTAGTTTGGCATAGGGGGACTTTTTGAAAATAATTTCTTTAGAAGCAGGCGAACTTAATTACTAATTATGATATTTAAGCAGCTTTTCATTTTTAGTTATGCTGTTCATGGCCATGTACACACGGGCCTTTTTCTAAAAATGCATTTATTTATTTGTTTATTTATTATTCAGATGCCTCAAACGTGTAAAAATCATGCAATCTGCACATCAAGTTTTGGATGGAATATAACAGAAAAATATTTCCTCTTAGTTCCTATACATAGGTGATACAGAAAACGTGCATTTCCATTAAAATATCGCATTGCATTTTTCGGTGGTATAAACTTTTACTTTCTCTACACGTGCTATGCATTGTATTGCACGCAAAAATTCGATACCGAGATTTCACTGGAAATGTTTGATTCCTGTGTGCGAGTTTAAATTGATTTTCTTCTAATGATGTCAAAAGCTTATTATATCCAGAAATACTACAAAAACATTTGATTGATTAAGCTATATTTTGCAACGTGGGATTTTTCAGCGTACCTGCAAAAGGTGAGTCAGGAAAGCCGGTGAACTAATGGAGCGCACTCGGTAAAGCGCCCGAGGCCGTAAATTCCAGAAAGCTGGTCTCATAGCCAGTTAAACGGCTCACCTTTCCAATGGGGCAGCTCCTGTATCCTGTCTAACATCTGTTGACCTGCCATACGTGCTTTATAACCACGTGGTCTTCACTTTCTACTACACTGAGTGTTGCTGTTTGTTTCTAAACCAGCATTTAGAAAACTAAACCCATTACAACAAACAAACATTAATATTTAATTAATTATTACCTTTAAGTGGTGATGAACCGTAATCCTGCGCGGTGCCGAATCTCTGCTGCTAAGGAACCGCTCCACATGGGCTTAAAAAGGCTGAGAAATCATGACATTTTGGTATTCACCACATAATGGAAACAAAAACAAAACTCAAAACTGCACAAAACACAAACAATGCTTTAAAAACCGAACACGAACACCACAAAAATAAAACGAAATCAAAATACACTGACAACACAACACTGAATGCAAATACAACAACGACTACACATAACAAATAGAAACACGGGTCAAAATTTGAAATAAACACAAAAACATGAACATAAAGCAGCCGATTCGATCACGATGTCGTGGGGTCTCAGAGAGACACCCATACACGTCCTTCCCGCTTCAACTAGCGCGAAGGAATAATGGCATTTCGTTTCTCGCCGCCCACATTCCTGCAGCGCTCACAGCGGAGGCGCGCTATCTTGTCTTCGTAGTTGCAGCGCTCGTCGCCAGGTGTCACAGGGGACGTAGATAGGCTATTATCTCACTCCGGATATCAAAACGTCATGCGCGAGACCTGAGAAAAGAAAGAAATATAGGTAATATAAATATGCATTCATAAAATATATAAATTACCTCTAATACCAACCTAATAAATGAAGTAAGAATCCTAATGAAATGAGTACTATCTTAAGTCTTCTGAATACTGAATTTTCTATTAAATCTGAGAAAATAATAACGTTTTTAAACGTTAATGGTATAAACCTTCAAAATTTTATTTTGCCGTTCTGGTATTATAAATGTTCAAACGCAGCAAATAAATGTTCGAGAGCATATCTCAAACACCTCATGGGATCTTAAAAACATTTTCTCGTAATATATAATTATATACATATCACTTTCTCTAGCGGGTATTACAAAATAAAATGATATCTGTAAAACATCATCCTGACATCTGGTTCCCCATACCAGGACGTATATTACAAAGTTTATAATTTATATCCCATTTTCAAATTCTTATCATACATTATTATTTTACAGACATTACTTATATACTAATAACTAAAATTAACACAACATAAAATAAATTAATCAAAATAATTTTCACTCACACTAAATCACTATTATTAATTACTGGAATCGAGTAACACAATTAACTGGTAACCAGTTATTTGCCTATAAAACAATGCTGCAAATTACTACCCTACACTATCCAGCAGAATATACACGTATGTACACTTTACATTTAAGGTAGAGAAAGTATTGTATCCCACCCAAAAATTCAACGCCGATATTTCACCGGAAAACGTGCTTTGAGAGCTTCTGAATTCAGAAAGGGCATTTTAGATATAGGTCAACGTGTATGTGTCTGTGGGCAGCATAACTCAAAAACGAAAAGACGGTTAAATACCAAAATTGCGAGCCGGAAAGACCCAAGGATGCGAAAGGAAGATTTTCAGAAGAATTCGCGTACCGCAAACTCCTCTTACATGAAAAAATTGTGAATATTTTGTTTTTCTCAAAAATGGCTCTAGCGATTATGATTAAATATCGTATAATAAAGATATTTACATGAAAAATAAAATGTACATCTAATTTTCTGGGAAGAGCTTCTCAAGACCTCTTCATTCTGGATAATTTTTGCATAACTGATACAAACCTAAGAGCGAAACCAAAAATTACTACGAAAAATGAGTTCTCGTTCAACCAAACAATTTATGTCATATATATTGTTTTATTCATTTATTTTGTAGAGTTCCCCACTTCAGAGCTATTTAAATTACTGGAATTTTTCTCAAACTGGAAGTCGTCATTCGTTTCATGTTTTGTTTTATTCCTGGTCATGCAAACAAAACCGACTTTCAAATATTTCAAATAGCGACAGCTTTTAAAAGATCTGACTACCGTTCTAGCCTAGTGAATTACCTTATTTCCTTCTACTTAATCACATCAGTTTTTTCTTCCCCCCCCCCATAACTTTATAATGTTAAATGGAGTTAAATCTTTGAAATAATTACAATGGAATAATATAGTGCAAAACTTAAAAAGTTCATTACCTGAAGCAATTCGTATGAGACATTTAGGTACAAAGGACAATAAATATTGCAAGCTTATAACTCTATTGGATACAATCTTACTATATACAGAATGTTTCAAAACGACACCAAACGAAGATGTGGACCTTGTTGGTCATACCGTACGTGATACGTGAATATAAATTTCAGCTCTAAATTCGGCACATACAAAAACTGCCATAAAATCGCCATGGATTAGACAGTCGTACATAACCAAATAGCACGTGCCGTGCCCACTCTAAGAGAGATGCCGGTTGGTAGCGAAGGTCCCAGTTGCGTGCTGTAGGGGTGGTTTGATAGACACGCAGGCGCGGCACAGGTCACCTTAGTAATGCAAAACGTAGCATGTAGGTTTTGTTAAGTGTTTCGTATAACATGTTCTCAGGTTTTTTTACGTGGCGTATGGCAACCGTGTTTCCTTCGCTGCCTAATTCCAAATGTGTGCGATTTTTAAACACACATAAAACTTTAAATAGAAGAGTTTGAAAGTTGCAACATCAAGTTTCGGATAAGTCATATATATATATATATATATAAATTTCCGAATAAAACAATATATTAACGTGTTTGCTAAGTGTTCATTGCGCTTTGACCTCGGTGTTGAAGCGACCTTAAGTAAATTTAAAAAGAATTATTGCTTAAAGTCACATGACTTCTTCTACCCATTCATTATTTAGTTATTTTCTAAAAACTTATTCTTTTACTACTTCATATCAATTTAGATAAAGATTGGTATAAATTGAATCAATATTTCCTTGTAAGTACTACAGGAATACAGTAGACATGCAATAATCAATATTTTAAGACCTGCTCGCTCTGTGATTGCTTTGCAATTCTGTACTCTTCTTACCAAAAAAAACAAAAACAACAAAAAACGATATGTTCAATTCACATGACTTTCTCTACAAATTATTGCTACAAAGAATTAGTTCTTTATCTGCACTGTGGTAATAGAGATAATTGCCATATATATCTTTAATATACGGTATTTTAATCAAAATCGCTGCACCATTTTTGAGAAAATCAAAATTTTCGAAATTTTTCCATGTTAAGGGTAGTTTGCGGTGGGGGGATTTTTCTTAAAAGCTTCGTTTCGTAACCCTGGAAGATACTAAACTTAGATAGCAAGTTTGGTACTTTACGGACTTTTCGCTTTTTAGTTATCGTGTTCACAAACACACACACACACACACACACACACACACATTTTTCTTAAAGTACATTTTTTGGATACAGAAGACCCTAAAACGTGTATTTCTGGTGAAATATCGGTATCGTATTTTTGAGTGTAATGCAATCCTTTTCTATACACTTAGTACGTGTGGAGAAGGAAAGAACGATAGTCATATCTTTTAAAAACCAGTTGCCTTGTGGATGAAATCCGTTTCTATGCAGGGCCAAAAGTTTTCTGCTTTTCGTGTGAAAAAGTTTTAAGTATTTTGAATCTGAAACAAACAACAATGAATATCTCAGAAATGGTCAATTCCAGGAAAAAAAAAAACGTATATGACATAAATTGTGGGTTTTAACGAGATCTACATTGTCTGTGTTTTAACCTTTTGCCTATCTCTTGCGGTTAACCAGTTATGCAAAATTCAGCAAAATTCATTCAGAATAAAGATGTTTTCAGAGGCTATTCCCAGAGAATTCAAGATATACATTTTACTTAACATATAAATATCTTTAATATACGCATTTTAAGCGAAGTCGTGGAGCTATTTTTGATAAAATCAACATTTTCAAAATGTTTTCCATGTAAAGGATAATTTGGTGTACGGGGGTTTTTCTCAAAATATTCGTGTCGCATCCTTGGAAGATACTAAACTTAAATACCAGGTTTGGTGTTTTATCAGCTTTTCGATTTTGAATTATACACACCGACATACACACATATGGACCTTTTTTCTGAAAATACTTTTTTTTCGATTCAGGGGACCCTAAAACATGTATTTCCGGCGAAATCTTGGTATCGAATATTTAGTGAAATGCGGTACCTTCTCTATGGACTATGTTAATAGTACGTGTAGAGAAAGTAAAAATGCCTTTATTGAGCTTAAAAATTGTTTAGAAATAAAGTTTTAAATTCGCTGCTGCAAATATTTCACTTGACCTATAGGTGTGTAGACAGTTTCATGACTCGCGAACAACTGCGCGCTAACCCTCCAGTCACCGACGATTAAGTACAAATCTCATACACGCCACTAACTTGCAGTTCTTTCTCCTTTTATAGCTAGAAAATGACGTCACGGAACTTTCTGGAAGCTTGTCGAAGATACTGAACGCTTCTAGACGAATCTCGAGTGTATCAGATGTGTCACGTTCCGAAGTCTCCTGTTTGCTTCGCGTCACACTTCCTTGTTTACCACATTCCAGCTCCACCGCCGTATACCAGAGCGGATTTGAGAGTACTATTACTCTGTGCTTTCTTTTGGATTTAGGAGGCCCAAAATAAATATTTCCTGTGAAATTATGACAAAGAATTCTTAAATTGAATACGATGTTTCCTCCTGCTTACTACACGTACCTAATAGAGAATTAAAAATTACGTTGAACAAACTTCTTATTGAATGTTCATTTAAACTGTTGGCAATTATGAAAATTGACAACTTCAGTGGCGGTGGAGTGGTTAGGCGACCCGGTTTCGCTCACAAGGGTCTACTTGCGGTTGGGCAAGTGGCGTCTAAGAGGATTCTTTTGCGGATACTGGATGTCCACCGTCAATTCATATCATCCCCTTCCTCGCTCTCATACCAGACATCGGACTGATCACCCATCCTGGCTACTCTATATGCAGAGCCTCTGATCAAAAGGCATCTGACCCCAGGTGCTGGCTCGTAAGTCCTGCATACTAGGAGGATCAACAGAGAAAGAAATAAGGACAACTTCGGCACGGATGTTCCCTTAAAGCTGACAAGGATTAAGGTTGTTCTTCTCAGCTTTCGCTTGTTTGTGTTCACGCTTCGCCTGACGGTGATGAAACACGTCTCTTATTTGGACGACCTCTTGTTCTCTACCCATATGGTACAATATTTCCAGCTGCCCTTATCAATCTGTTCCTTCTGCGTGTGACCTCCATTTTCTTCTTCTTACTTTTGTGAATTTAACCACATCCATTGGGTCACATTCTTGTCCAAGATATTTACCTGACAAATAAAATGTATATCTTGAATTTTCTGGGAATAGCCTCTGAAGACCACTTTATTCTGGATGAATTTTACGGAATTTTGAATAACTGCTAAAGCGTAAAAGATGGACAAAAACTTACCACACAAAGAATCTAGAGCACGTTAAAACACACAATTTATGTTGTATACATTTTTGTGGAGTTTATCGTTTTTGAGACTTTCCTTGTTTTTGGTCTCTGTTTTGGAAAAATTATACTTTTCTCATACAGGAATTTGTCAACTGCTCTCCATACAGCTTTTGATTGTCACTTTAACCTATGGTACTCTCTTATTTCGATTCTACTTATAAGGAAGCAAGTAATAAGACTATTTCTTCTAATTATCTCTGATTAGCATGAAGTAAGTAGAAGTATAAGCTTTTTAAGAATAATTTGTTGCAGAGATGTAGAGAAAGTCATGTGAATGGTACATATCAAATTTTTGTGTTTGATTTCTTACTTTTTTTTATTACTTTCTCTACACGGACTATGTACATAGTGTATAGAGAAGGTATTGTACTGCACCAAAAAATTTGATACCGAGATTTCACCGGAAATACGTGTTTTGAGTTCCAAAAAAAACATTTTCAGAAAAAGGTCGATGTGTATGTGTGCGTGCGTGTGTGTGAGTGTCTGTGGACAGCATAGCTCAAAAACGAAAAGACCGTTAAATACCAAACTTGGTATTTAAGTTTGGTATTTTCCAAGGATGCGACACGAACATATTCAAGAAAATCCCTCTACCCCTAACTACCTTTACATGGAAAAAATTTCGAAAATTTTGTTTTTCTCAAAAATAGCTCTACCGATTTTGATTAAAATCCCTTATATTTAATATATTTACATGACAAAATATATATATATATATATATATATATCTTGAATTTTCTGGGAATAGCCTCAGAAGACCTCTTTATTCTGGATGATTTTTATACCGTAAGAGATAGACATAAACGTATTACACAAAAAACGTAGATCACGATCAAACACACAATTTATATAATATACATTTTCTTCGTGGAGTTGGCCGTTTTCGAGATATTCCTTGTTATTGATTTCAGCTTTAAAATAGTTACTTTTCTCATACGGGAACTTGTCAACATAAGCCTGGCCACTCAAAGAAACGAATTTCGATCCCATAGCAACCACCTTTTAAAACATTTGACTGTCGGTTTAGCCTAGTGTATTCCCTTATTTCCCTTCTACTTATAAAGAACTAAGTAATAAGACCGTTTCTGTTTTAGCATTAGATACAAGCATAAGCTTATTAACAACAATTTTTTACAGAGATGTCGAGAAAATCATGTGAATGACCGCATCCGATTTTTTTTTATAATCGTTATGTCCACTCCAAGATATCTAAAGCTCGATATTTTTCTGCTCTGTTGTACCTTATTGATTCTTTTGAAACGCACATACTTTTAGTTTTTCTGCAGATACCTTCATATTATATTTCACAGCATTTTACAAAAGGATGTAACAATCGTTATAGGTCGTCTTCATTCAGTACTACGTCATCGACATATGCTATCATATTAACAGTTTTGTTTCTCATCAAATAACCTCGCAGATCTCTCACACTATATATAATTTTGTTCATTATTAAATTAAATAGTAAGAGGCTGAGGAAATCACCTTGTCTTATATATTTTGACATTTTATCTCATCTGCCAATTGTTATTCAATATAAATTTTTGCTGTGGTAATTTTATTATTTCCTTCTATTACTGCAATTATCTGTTCTGGTGCTTTCTTCTCTCCCTCAAAATTATCATTACAACTTCGGTCTAATTCGATCGAAGGCTTTGGTTATATTCACAAAGCAGAAAAAATCTGATGTATTCCATTCACATGACTTTCTCTACATTTCTGCTACAAATTATTTTAAAAGCTTATGTTTCCTTTTATTTCATGCTAATCGAGAAAAACTTAGCAGACACAGTCTTATTACTTGCTTCCTTGTAAGTGGAAGCGAAATAAGGGAGTACCATAGGTTAAAGTGATAGTCAAAAGCTGGTTGCTCTGTGACTGAAGTTACCTTGTATGGATAGGAGTTAACAAATTCCTGTATGAGAAAAGTGTAAGATTTTCAAAGCTGAAACCAAAAACAAGGAATATCTAAAAAACGATCAACACCACGAAAAAAATTTACAGAACATAAATTGTGTGTTTCAACGCGCTCTGCATTTTTTGTGTGGTAAGTTTTTGTCCATCTCTTAAGGTTTAGCAGTTATGCAAAATTCCGTAAAATCCATCCAGAATAAAGTAGTCTTCAGAGTCCATTCCCAGAAAATTCAAGATATACATTTTATTTGTCAGGTAAATATCTTTAATATATGGTATTTTTATCAAAATCGTTAGAGGCATTTTTAAGAACATCGAAATTTTCGAAAAAAGTTCCATGTAAAGAGTACTTGGTGGTTGGGGAATTTTCTTGAAAATCTTCGTGTCGCATCCTTGGAAGATACCAAAGTTAAATACCAAGTTTGGTATTTAACGGTCTTTTAGTTTTTGAGCTACAAAAAATGTAGAGCTCGTTAAAACACACACTTTATGTTATACGCATTTTTCCCCTGCAGTTGACTGTTTTTAAGATATTCCTTGTTATTGATTTCAGTTTTAAAATACTTAATACTTTTCTCTTACGGAAACTTGTCAACACCAGACCACGCAAAGAATCGGATTTCTATACCATAGCAACCACATTTTAAAACATTTGACTGTCGGTTTATGCTAGTGAATTTCCTTATTTCCCTCCTACTTAAAAGGAAGTAAATAATAAAACCGTTTCTGCTGTTTATCTCAATTAGCACGATGTAAATAGAACAATAAAGTTATTAACAACAATTTTTTTACAGAGAGGTAGAAAAAGTCATGTGAAAGGAGCACATCAGATTTTTTTTTTCGGGCGTAAAAATCCTTAGCATGGCTTCCTTCGGAAGGGAAGTAAAGTCATTGAGGTATGAGCATGTTAACGGTGGGGGACACCTCGGCATCTGTGACTTGAGTATTGATCTAATGCGGCCTACTACCCCCCCCCCCGGGGAATGGATGAGAGGAGGGGAAACCACAAGCCAGCACACAGAGAACGGCGGAGATAAGCAGTCACTAGATGGCAGCCCAGGCGCGCTACGGAAGCTATGCAGGCGCCGGGAGGCCGGAAGGAGGTATCTACAACGGCATCTAGCCTCAATCAGCGCAACCAGGTGGAAGAGAGGTTCACTCGGAGCAAGTGAAAGATGAAGAAGGAAAGGATCCTTGGTAGATATGTAGCACCCCAGCATTCGCCTAACGACCTCATGAAAGCCATGGAAACCCCCAGGGCCAGAGTGCGCGGTCAACGGGGAGCGAACCCGGACCTCCGAAGCCAGTCCCTGACGAAACGCCTAAGCCACCTGGTCCCGTGTTGTAGATTTAAGAATCTCAAGCTGATAAACAGACCTCTGACTAAAAATAAGAGGTATTTCGCACCCAACTAGAATGGGACACTGAAAACTACAGTAGCTAAGGAACGTCTAGAAACGAGAAACAAGATGTCTTCCCGTTTGAGAAAAATGTAAGTGGCTTAAAGCTGAAACCAATAATCCGAAATATCTCAAAAACGATTAACTCTATAAAAAATCTGATGTGTTACATTCACATTTTTACACAGTACAGTAACAAATTGTGTTAGAAATACAATTTATGATAACTGATATAAACATTAGCAGAAAGTGTTTAAACTACTTGCTTCCTTGTAGCTACACTAGGCTAAAACGTAAGGCAAATCTTTCGAAAGCTGGTTGCCGTATGACTGAAAACCGTTTCTATGCATTGCCACTTTCCGTGTGAGAAAAGCATAAGTATTTTAAATAACAAGGAATATCTCCGAAATAGTCAATTCCACGAAAAAAATATGCATGACATAAATTGGTGTTTTAACGTGATCTAAATGTTTTGTGTAATAAGTTTCTGTCTATCTCCTAGGTTTACCAGTTACGCTAAATTCACAAAAGTTCATACAGAATAAAGAGCTCTTTAGAGGCTGTTCCCAGAAAATACATACAACATATACGTTTTATTTTCCGTATAAATATCTTAAACATACGGTACCTATTTTAATCGAAATTGTTAGAGCCATTTTTGAGAAAATCCAAATTTTCGCAAAATGTTCCATGTAAAGAGTAATTACGGGTGGGGGGATTTTTTTCTAAATCTTTGTGTCGCATCCTTAGAAGATAACAAACTCAAACACCAAGTTTGGCATTTAACCGTCTTTTCGTTTTTGAGCTATACTGCCCACAGACACACACGGGCATTTTTCTAAAACAGTTTTTTTAATTCAGGGGGTCTAAAAACATGTATTTCGGTAAAATCTCGGAACTTTTTTCAAAAGTTTTAATTTTCTCAAAAATAGCTCTAACGATTTTGATCAAAATATCGTATATTAAAGATATATTTATGAAAAATTTAAAAATGTATATCGAATTTTCTGGGAATAGCCTCTGAAGACGACGTTATTCTGAGTGAATTTTACGGAATTTTGCATAACTACTAAACCGTAAGAGATAGACAAAAACTTAACACAAAAAATGTAGAGCACGTTAAAGCACACAATTTATGTTATATACATTTTTCGTGAATTTGATAGTTTTTTAGATATTCCTTGTTATTGGTTTCAGCTTTGAAAAACTTACTTTTTTTCATACAGGAATTTGTCAACTCCTGTCGATACAAACAAGTCACATAGCAACCAGCTTTAGACTATCACTTTAACCTATGGTACTCCCTTATTTCGCTTCTACTTACAAGGAAGCAAGTAATAAGACTATTTCTACTGATTTGTTCTGGATTAGCATGAAGTAAATAGAAGCATAAGCTTTTTAATAATATTTTTTGCAGAGATGTAGAGAAAGTAATGTGAATGGAACACAGATTTTTTAGCTACGCTGTCCACAGACAGATACACACAAGGACACCTCAAAACATATATTTCCGGTGAAATCTAGGTAAAGAATTTGTTTGGAATACAATGCCTTCTCTATCCACTATATACATTGTAGATACGGGCTATAGAAAGAATTAATTGACCTCTCAACATAGAGGACCCAGTTTGATTCCGGTCTGGGATGAAAAAAATGTTCTTTATCTGTTTATCCTGGATTATTTTTCTTAACTGGTAAACCGTACAAAAACTTACTACACAAACCTGGGAGAGACTAACTCCGCGGTTGACTGCCAGTTTCTGGCTTCTTACAGAAGTACCAGAATCCCTCACTAGAGTCTGGAAGATGAATGGCAGAGTGAATGTGTGTTTGCTTAACCGTTAAAGAACTGAAAAAAACAACGTTAAGAAGCCTTACAGTTGTTTCTCAAGTCTAAGCCCCCAATAGGACCACAGAAGTTAAAGGAGCTATACAAATAAAACAAAAACAAAAAGTAATAAAAATAAAAAATATGATGCGTTCCATTCACGTAAGTTTCTCTCGCTGTTCCGCTAACAAAATGTTCTTACAAAACATTACTCTTTTATCTACGTCATTCTAATTGGTCTTATTGCTTGCTTCCTTGTAATTAAAAGGAAAATAAGGGAATAAACCAGGCCAGTGATGACCAAATGGCGGCCCGCGGGCCTAATCCGGCCCGTGAGTATGTTTCATCCGGCCCACAAATAAATATTGCATGTATTGATTTTTTTTAACTTCCTGCATAGCTCTCATTTTATAATTTGATGGTGCATTTCTAGATTTTGAAGTATACCCATCACAGATGGAACTTTTCAACAATGTCATGAGATGTTAAGTAGAGAGTCAGCCCGGTGATCTACAGTTAGAACTATGTGAGCTCCAATTTGATTCATGTCTTCAATCAGAGACAACTGGTGTTGATTTGTGGAAACTCATTCCAAAAGAACATTTCCACGTCTTACAAACTGGGCATTAAAACTTACTTCCATATTTGGTGGTACTTACATATGTGAAACCGCCTTCTTTGATATGAAACAGTGAAATCAAAGTCCAGAAACAGATTAACTGATTCCATGTTATCTCACATTTCCAAGATTGCGGCATCACAACTGGAAGTGGATTTTAAATCTGTTGTAAAAGATTTTGACAAACCTCGTTGTTCCCAGTAAAAAGCAATAATTTTTTCTTCACTGTGCATGTGATAAAATTAAAAAAAAAATCTGATGTAATCCATTCACATAAATTTAAATGGCATGTTATTTATGGACGCTCTTTAACTGCTGTGGTTCTCAGCGTCCCATTCTATATTGGGCGTGAAAGACCGCTTAATTTTGCTCAGAGGCCTCTCTATCAGGCTTGAGGTTCTTTTACGTGCCATAAATCTACGACACGGGACCAACGTCTTTACTTCCCTTCCGAAGAAAGCCATGCTAAGGATATTTACACCCGAAAAAATCCATCGTCCTCCGCCGGTTTTGAACCCGCAACTTTGGGTACATGAAATTAGCATGGTAACCATTACACCACGGAGGGGACATCCATTCACATGACTTTCTCTATATCTCTGCAACAAATTTTTGTTCAAAAATTTATGCTTCTATTTACTTCATGCTAATTGAGAAAAATATTACCAGAATTAGTCTTATTACTTGCTTTCCTGTAAGTAGAAGCGAAGTAAGGGAGTAACATAGGTTAAAGTTGGTTGCTATGTGACTGAAGTTCCTTTGTTTGTATGGACAGCAAGTGTTAAATTCCTGTATGAGAAAATTATAAGTTTTAAAGCTGAAACCAAAAACAAGGAGTATCTAAAAAACGATCAACTCCACGAAAAAACGGTATATAACATAAATTGTGTGTTTTAATGTGCTCTATGTCTCTTACGGTTTACCAGTTACACAAAATTCAGTAAAATTCATCCAGAATAAAGTAGTCTTCAGAGAGTATTCCCAGAAAATTCAAGATATACATATTATTTGTAAAGGGTATATCTTTAATATGTGATATTTTAATCAAAATCGTTACAGCCATTTTTTAGAAAAACAACATTTTCGAAAAATTTTCCAAGTAAAGGGCAGTTTGGAGTGGGGAGATTTTTCTCAAAATCTTCGTGTTGCATCCCCGGAAGATACTAATCTTAAATACCAAGTTTGGTATTTTACCGACTTTTCGTTTTTGAGTTATCGTATTCACAGACACACGGACACACACGGACCTTTTTTCTGAAAATACCTTTTTTGGATACAGGGGACCCTAAAACATATATTTTCGGTGAAACCTCGGTATCGAATTTTTTGGTGGAGTGTAATACATTCTCTATACACTATGTACATAGTGCGTATAGATTCACATTACTTTCTCTACATTTCTGCAACAAATTATTGTTAAAAAGCTTATACCTTTATTTACTTCCTGCTACACGAGAACAAATTCGATTTTCTAAAAAATGTCTAGCGATTTTGCATAAAATATCGTATATTAAAGATATTTACCTGACAAATAAAATGTATATTTTGAATTTTCTGGGAATAGCCTCTGAAGACTAATATATTCTGAGTGAATTTTTTGGAATTTTGCATAAGTGCTGAACCGTAAGAGAGAGACAAAAACTTACCACTCAAAAAATGTAGAGCACATTAAAACACACAATTTATGTTGTATACATTTTTTTCGTGGAGTTGATTGTTTTTGGTTTAAGCTATAAAAACTTATATTTTTCTCATACAGGACTTTGTGAATTCGTGTCCATACCAACAAAGGAACTTCAGTCACATAGCAACCAGCTTTTGAGTATCACTGACGTATGGTACTCCCTTATTTCGCTTCTATTTACAAGGAAGCAAGAAATAAGACTATTTCTGCTAATTTTTTCTCGATTAGCAGGAATTAAATAGAAGCATAAGCTTTTTAAAAATAATTTATTGCAGAGATATAGAGAAAGTCATGTGAATGGAACTCATCAGACTTTTACTTTCTCTAGCCCCGTATGTACAATGTACATAGGAATAGAGAAGTATTGTATTCCACCTAAAAATTCGATGTCCAGATTTCACTGGAAATACATGTTTTAGGACCCCCTGAATCCAAAAAAAAAAAAAAGCGTTTTTAGAAACAGGTCCGTGTGTGTGTGTATGTGTCTGTGGACAGCATATCCCAAAAACGAAAAGTCGGTTAAATACCAAACTTGGTATTTAAGTTTGGTGTTTTCCAAGAATGCGACACAAAGATTTTCAAGAAAATCCCCCTACCCCTAACTACACTTTACATGGAAACATTTTCGAAATTTTTTTCTTAAAAATAGCTCTAACGATTTTGATCAAAATACCACACATTAAAGCCATTTCTATTAGAATAAAATGTATATATTGCGTTTTCTGGGAATAGCTTCTAAAGACCTGTTTATTCTGAATGAATTTTGCTTAATTTGGCATAACTAGTAAACCGTAAGAGATAGACAAAAACTTACCTTACAAAAAATGTATATCCTATTAAAATACACAAGTTATGTCATATACATTTTTTTCGTGGAGCTTACCGTTTTCGAGGTATTCCTTATTATTAGTTTCAATTGTGAGGTACTTCTACTTTTCTCAGACGGAAGTGTGTTTCTTTTGTTCTACTCCTGGTCAAGCAAAGAAGCGATTTGCAATGACAATCGCACATAGACAGCTTTTAAAACATTTGACTATCACTTTGGCCTTGTGCATTCCCTTAGTTCCAGTCTACTTATAAGGAACTTAGTAATAAAATCTGCTAATTTTTATCTCGATTAGCATGGTGTTGGAAGAAGAGTTGTCTTTTGTAAGAAGTTTGATTGTAGAGTACCTAAAGAAAGTCATGTGAGTGTAACACATTAGATTGTTTTTCGTAGTTGACCCCTTTGAGGTATTACTTGTTATTGGTTTCAGTTTTAAAATACTTAATTAAAACGTTTCTCATACGGGAAGTTGTGAACTTCTGGCCACTCAAAGAATCGCATTTCAATCCCATAACAGCCACATTTTAAAACATTTGACTATCGGTTTAGCCTAGTGTATTCGCTTATTTCTGTTCCACTTACAGGCAAGTAATAAGATAATTTTTGCTAATGTTTATCTCGATTAGCATGATGTAGATAGAAGAATAAGCTTAAAATAAGAACTATAGCTTTCCTGGCGACGTGTTAATTCAAAATCTTCTCGGGCTTCTAGCCAGGTAATTTTCTTGGCCAAGTTATTACCTGGCTAGAAGCCCGAGAAGATTTTGAATTAAGAATAAGCTTATTAACAATAATTTGCTACAGAGATATAGAAAAAGTCATGTGAATTGAACACATCAGATTTTTTTAACGTAATTTGTAGTGGTTCTTCTCTGGTGTATTTGCATACGTAGCAAGCATGTACATGTCATTGTTCTGGCTTAACAAACGCTGTTATATCCTTCCCATCAGGCAAGTTTTCGTAAATGTTGCTATTTAAGGTAGTGTGTAGTGGGTTATAGCTTGTCCAGACGACAATGTATTGACTTTTTAACATATTGGCAAGTACAGTAAAAGCAATGAATAACAGAAAGTACGATAGGTGTATAAGTTCTGACAAGTCTTTGGTTTAACCTCACGTTCGTTGCTATTTACTACACTGCAAAGCTGCTTAGTTTTAATTCCAAGAAAAAAACACGACTCGAGATATATTCCGTAATACACTTGTGGGGGGATACCTTGGAACATGTGACGCGAGAAGGCGAACGATTTTTCAAAGTCCGAAGGTTCACCATTACGCATACGCAAGTAGACAGAAACGACAATAACTGCAAGCGACATTGCAGATTCTAGTTCAGTTTTAGATTTGACTCTGCCATTGGTTGATTGCCCAACATGGCTGCCCATGGACAATCAGACAGACGAACAGACAAGACTGTGTTTCGCATTGGAAAGCAGTGCCGACTTTCAGAAAGTCCATTTTTTACCCCTTATTTCAACCCAATTCATTTATACGCACTAACCTGACCTAACGTAGCCTAACCTAGACGAAATCTCGAAACCTGTCACGTATGCGGAGTCCCGCAAGACTCAGTTTTAGGCCCCATGTTGTTTCTAGTGTATATAAATGATCTTATAGATAGTAATTTGAATAAAAATATAGAATGTTCCTTATTTGCAGATGACATCGGTATATTAATCTCCAATAACAACAAAGAAAAGCTAAAAAGAAATGTTAGTTCCAGAATGTTTCATACAATCATGTGGTTTAAAGAAAATTGTTTATCTGTAAATAAGGAAAAATGTGCAGCAATTAGTTTCCACCACAAAAACAACAAAAGTTTGTATTCTCCAGGTAATTATTTGAGGGAGAAGAATTAGAATATACTGATAAAACAAAATTTCTTATGGTTTGGATTGATAAGAACCTGAAATGGAATGTCCATATTAATGAATTAGTAAAGCGACTTAGTAAGATATGTTTTCAAATCAAAATGCTTAGCCAATCAGTAAATAAGAGCATGCTTAGGATGGTATATTTTGTAAAATGTCATTCGCTTCTATCATATGGGATAGTTCTATGGGGATCTAGTAGTGAGGCAATTAAAATATTAACTACCAAAAAAGAGTAATCAGAATTATGCTCAATTTACGTTATACTACCAGCTGTAAACTATATTTTAGAGAGTTAAACATTATGCCAGTGCCGTGTATATATGTGCAACTTCAAACACTTTCTGTTTACTCAGACATTCATACGTGTGATACAAAGAACAAGTCAAAATTACACATTACACCTCATAATTTCAAATTGTTTGAGAATAGCTTCTATTATAAAGGTACAATCTCACACACACACACACCACATATATATATTTTTTAAAATAAAGAATATGAAATCCATCCAAGATTTTAAGAAATGTTTACAAAACTTTTTAATGACAGATTGTTATCATTCAGTTGATGAATTTCTGCTATCTTAGGTTGTTTACTCTTTGTAACGTTGTAAAATTGTTGTTAGCTATTGTAACTAAATGACGTGTCGCATAGCATGACGGGAAAGAACCTTACTGTAAAACTGAACTACAATCTACAATCTGGGATACAGAAATGCGAGATTGCAGATTCCAGTTCAGTTTTAGACCGAGCTGTTCTTATTGGCTACTGAAACAATATGGCGTTGGGACAGCTCATCTCAGGGGGTGTTTTAAAACAACTTGGCAATATTAAAGTTATGTTCATATGTAGTAGAGTAAATGTAACGTGTTTTTGTTTCTGTGCGTAAATGCGGCAAAAGTGGCATGTAGTAGGCACAGGTACAATAATTAATATAACATGGTCATTTTATCACCGATGCGTAAATGTGGGAAATCAGCACAAAGAAATAAAAAAAAAAAACTGAATATTTAAAATAATTACCACCATAGTTTCTTATTTAAGAAAACTAGAATTTTGGTTTACACGATGGGATGGGTAATTTTTCTTTAATCAGAATTATTCTCTATCCCTCACAGAGTCTGGAAGTGTGAATGTGCGTGTGAGGAAAAAACTGTTTAAACCCAACATAAAGAACCTACAGAAAAGTTTCTTTCTAATGCAAAGCCCCCCCCCCCCCCCCAATATGACCTTAGAAGTTTAAGGGGGCCATATGAATGGAAGAAAAAAAGAGTATGTGGCAAAAATCTGCTTCTTGCTTTAAGATGAATCAATTAACAATTATATAAAAAAACAGAAAAAATTGTATTCACTCTTAAAAATGAAAATTGCAATTAAAATACTGTAAAGCTACTAGGAATACATCTAGATAGCGAATTAAACTGGGATGTACATACAAATAAACTTTGCTCTAAACTGACAAGAGTCATGTGCATGCTTAAACGATTAACATTTTTAATTACTAAGAAATGCTGAATATGTACTATGCATTGTTTCACTCTCATTTGTATTATGGAACTTTACTGTGGAGTAATGCAAGTGGAGCTAACACTTTCTTCAAGTGGCAAAAGAAATATATTCGTTGCATTAAAAAAAACTCTTTAAAACTTATTTTAAAGCACTCAAAATTTTAACTGCCCTTCTCTTTATATGCTTGTCTGCTATACATAAAAGTAAACTACTAAACCTTACCTTCCATGCACGATAATAACACTAGAAACAACAATTTAGAAAGCCCACATTTTAGGCTGAGCAAAGCTCAAAATCACTATGCATATACAGGTTTTAAGTTCTTTAATAAATTACCCTATAGTATCCAACTGTTTCCCATAAAGCAGTTTAAGATGTATTTAGAAATTTTATTATAGGACCTGATTTTTATAGTATTAGTGAATTTTAGACTACACATGGTAAATGGCACTGCTGTAACTTTTTATTTTATTTTTTTTAAATGTTACTTAAGACATACTATAATGTATTTGCTGTGTATAGTATTCTGTCACATTACCTATCTATACAGGGATGTGAATGTGTATTTATTTTAACTATGATTGTATGACTATGTCTATAGCAGCCAGATACTACTTTTGGACAACTATAAAGAAGTAAAAATTGAAACATACATCGAGTGGTGTACTCAAGTATGAAATGAATCTATTATGTGGACTGAGCTGTACAGCTTATAAAGTAGGGGGGGATACATTTTGAACAAAAATGCAGAAAAAATAGTTGCAAAAGGTAATGGTAGGTAGCAGGCATTTAAGCCATATGATGTAGCACAAGTTGTGCAATTTTTAAAGCCTACATCTGCTTTTGCACATTTACATGACCTGTCATGTCAGTTTTACTACCCTTGTAACTTTACTAAAGCTTTCTTGACACATGGACAAGGTCAGTTGATATTAATTTCATCATGTTTCTGTCAGAATGTCACATTTTGTTATGCATATGGGTGTATTGTTTGATGGATTTCTCATGAAGCTAATAGTTATATTTTTAAAATAATTTTATATCCAAGACATTACCAAAAGTGACTTTCAGATTATCACAAAGGAAATAATTGCGAGATAAGCATCAATTGGACAAATATGTAGCCTGACTATCCAGGAACATAATGGAAAACAAATTAGCTTTAGAACTACAAAATCTATAAGATTGTGATCTACCTTGTCCCAAATTGATTTCAAAAGTACCTATATAATAACTCCATGGCATGACAGCTCATGGGGAACCTTGGCCTACTGCACAGCCACTGCATCCCCCATTTCAGTCCACTACAGACTTCATGGATGGGGTGCAGTATTGGAGGGTGAGATGTGGTCAGTGCCTCGAGCTCCCCGGCCGGTTAATGCGGTCCTCATGACCTGGAGACGCTACTTCTCCATCGAGTAGCTCCTCAATTGGCCCCCCAGAGACCTTACGAGGCTGAGTGCATGCCAGGCCAGGTCTTCTAGCGAGGGAAAAATCCTCACGCCAGTACCGGGGATCGCTGCACTACCACCGTGCTAAGGAGATGACCCAAAAGTACCTATGTTATAATAAAAGCAGTATTTTATTACTTGCTACACATATATACACAAGAAATAGTAGTTATTGGTGAAGAAGTGTGCAAAAAGTTAATTATACCTTCCTTTAGCTTAAAGGAGAAGCCAGATTTATGTTAATGTTCAAAGGCTGACTTATTTCCACTAACCCTGAGCTTTTATGTTCTGCTTACTTAAAATTGTGAAAAATAAAACAAATTGGATTTTTGTTAAGTGAATTTTTATTCATTTAAAGTATAATATGTTTGTTGAGGCAAAAACCAAATAGCTTTTCATTTTCCTAGAGATATGTTCACAGTGTGTAATACTGTGAGGTGCTGCAGACTTTCTTTCACTTCTGAGTAAGCATGCTCCTTTCTGCACTCTGACATAGCCAGAAGCCACATATTTTCTTCCTCCACAAGCTGTTTTTCTTCTCATTATAGCGTACGCTGCACACCTATCTTTTTGTTACTGCATAACCGAGATTTTGATTTTAAACCAGAATACTTTACAAAAGTATTTAACGCTGTCAGTCTTAATTTTTTCAAAATTTAAAACTATCTTTTCAGCAGCTTCTAACATTTCTGAACTACTCTGAGCCTTTAATTTTATCTATTCGCACATGCCATCAACCATTTTTGCAATGTTTGTTTGCGGTTTTCTATTGCTTCTGCATTATTTACCTCTTCATTTTTAAGTATATCAAATTTATTTTCAACACTTGAAGGTAAAACAGTACTGGTTGTGGTGTGACTTATATAGCTAGAAGCTGTAATCTCTGTTAAGCCTTTAAACCAGTTTTGAGGTGTATTTTCATTGCCAGTTGCAATGTAATAGAACTGTTTTTTGTTGTTTTTTTTTTTTTTTTTTTTGCACATTCATTTTAAAACAAAAGCCAACTGTTTATTATACTTAATAGAAATGTGTAGCTGATGTTTACACAAAGCACTAGACTGCCCTAATATTTCATAAGCCAATTTCACTGCCAACAAAATATATCTGATTGTTGTTTAAGTTTGTAACCTCAAAATGGCTATCAGAAATGTGTTTACTTTTCAGTAGAATCAGTTTCTTTTCTTGCATTTTGTGTTTTTGTTGCAAATATAATAGGGGACGTCCATTTGCTACATAATAGATTTCTTAACATACAAATTATTCAAATCAGTCATCAGAAAATCTAACAGTTGGGCTTTAGCCTCAAGAGAACTTTATCTTTAAGAACTCTCATTGCAGCTTCACACAAATTATTGGTATTTTGCCCTCTAAGTATTGTGGATGTTTGATGGCATAAAGCCCATTCTTCCCGTCTTTTGTATAGCTGTTCTGCATAATTAATAAATTTACAATACTGTTTGCTGGTACGGCTTGGTACCTTTTTATGAAGAAAAACCATTCTTGACTGTCTTTCAAAGATATTCCAGTTGAACTGTTCCATAAGTAGCGCCAACTAGCCTGTAGTACATGCAGAGAAGAAGAACGGAGTTGGGAAATGATTTTGCTAGCGCAACTCTCTCTGCAGTGGAGTCATCTGTCACAAAAACTGAAGGCCCTCTCCATTGAACATTGTCAGTTCAATAAAAGTCTTGTACAATGTCAGTGTTTCATAGCCTCACACGTACCTATTGGAAACCCACCAGCACTTGAGTTAACAAGAATACTCAACATCCAAACCTATCAATATTTCCAGATGAGTCCACAAAAACAACTCCAGAAGCTGCACCTAATGTTTTCAAAATCCTCTTCATCAAGGGACTCATGATGGCAATAACAAAATTATTGTTTTCCAAACATTTATAGGCTGCACAATTTTCCCACACTTCAGCACCACTGCCTGACCCATACTTTTCTTCAAAAACACCCAATCACCAGCAATAATCATCCTCATGATCATGATATAAATCTTCTTTATGGATATCCAAAGTGCGTGAAGAGGTACGTCCTGCTTCAAAAACTTGCATCGGACTTTATCTGTTGCCTCGCTATGTTTTAATGCTTCATTATGAATGTGATGATTATGTTTGTAGTGGAGGATGATTAATGTGGGCAACTCAGCAAGATGAAGATCCATGCTTCTGAAACAAAAAAAGTATTGACTTGTGGTAATAATAATAATAATAATGAAACATTAAATTTCAAGGCATTTATGTATTATGTTGAACCTATGGTAGAATCTCATTCAGATTTAAAGTTCAGTATGGAAGGATAATGAAATTTATCCAAATGATTACAGTGAAAATTTGGGGACTTAATGGCTGATTAACAGAGCTCAGAAATACAAACTCTAAACTGTCAAAATTCTGTTCCACCACAAATGTTTCTACTAAGAAGGATTCCAAGGAATTACAATGGTTAAATATATTTTTTAGCAAAGCATGCAAATGGGACAGTATTTGCTTTTTTTTTTTTTTGTGCAAAATACAGAAATGGCATAATGTATAACATTCCTAGTACTGAGAAACAAAATACAAATCACAGTTTTTTAATCTATTACATTTAAAGGAAATTCTGTCTGAAAAAAAGATTAACATGCCACTGCAATATTTTGAAACTGAATAATGTAACTTATGTAACACAGTTTGGTGTACAAGTTGCTATACGTTTTTATTCTAATAAGTTTGAACTGTATCTTGTGGTTTTCCACTTTTAAAAATCAAATGAAAATAAAGGATACTTAAATCAGCCTATTTTATATTGTGATTCCAATAACAAATTGAGAGAATTTGAAACTCAGTGCCAATGCATTTTTTATCTACTTTGGAGAGTTTTAAATAATGATAATAATATTCTGTTTTACAAAGAGCATTACAATCTATGTAACACTTATAGCAGAACGCTTTTATCTTGCTTTTTATTCTTTCCCCCTAGGCATACATTTTTGCTTTCCAAGTTGAATAATTACAATGTCAGTTCTTCTTATCAATTGATTTAAATTATAAATAACAAATGCTTCACCGTGTCAATGTGTTGCAAACTTCTGAGTGTTGGGAAGATATGGATGGTGTTCAATGTTTTTTGCAGTCAAATTTTCTATTCATTGAAAGTGTAATACATTATTAAGGAAGTTTCAGATGTTCCAGTGTCGAAAGTTCCACTTTTAATGGATCATAATTTACCACAGAAAGTGAAAATTAATTAGGAAATGTTGTGTTCTACAGTAGCTTTAACTTTAATAAACTGAGAAAACTGGAATTATTGCAAATAGATTTTTCAGTGATGGATGATAGTACCACTCAACTATGATATTGATTCTGTGGCAGGTAAAGCCCTAATTAAATTAATTAAATATGGACATAGAAACATGCCCTACCACAAGATTCAACTAATTCTACTCTTTTTGGAGAAGTATTATTATTGATCACAATTAAAGGGTGTTTAAATGAAAACTATTATATAATAATAATAATTATAATAATAATAATAATAATAATAATAATAATAATAATAATAATAATAATAATAATAATAATAATAATAATAATAATAATAATAATAATAAGGGATCACATTTTTACTTTCTCTACACGTACTATATGCATAGAGTACAGAGAAGGTATTGCAATTCACCCAAAAATTCGATACCGAGATTTCACCGGAAATACAGGATCCACCTGAATCAAAAAAAAATTGGAAAAAGGTCCGTGTGTGTGTCTGTGGACATCATAGCACAAAAACGATAAGTCCGTTAAATACCAAACTTCGTATTTAAGTTCCGTATCTTGCAAGGATGCGACACGAAGATTTTCAAGAAAATCCCCCCACCCCAACCAACCTTCACATGGAACTTTTTTTCGAAATGTTTGAGTTTCTCAAAAATGACTGTAACGATTTTGATTAACATGTCGTATATTAAACATATTTACCTAACAAATAAAATGTATATCTTGAATTTTCTGGGAATAGTCTCTGACGGCTACTTTATTTTGGTTGAATTTGACTGAATTTTGCATAACTGGCAAACCGTAAGAGATAGACAAAAACTTATAACACAAAAAATGTAGATCAGGATAAAACATACAAGTTATGTCATATACATTTTTTTCGTGGAGTTGGTCGCTTTTGAGATATTCCTTATTTTTGGTTTCAGCTTTGACAAACCTCTCATACAGGAATTTGTCAACTCCTGTCCATACAAACTAAGGAAGTTCTGTCACATTGCAACCAGCTTTTGACTGTCAATTTAACCTATGTTACTCCCCTATTTTGCTTTTACTTACAAGGTAGCAAGTAATAAGAATATTTCTGCTAATTTTTCTCGATTAGAGGGAAATAAATAGAAGCATAAGCTTTTTAACAATAATTTGTTGCGAAGATGTAGAGAAAGTCGTGTGAATGGAACACATCAGATTTTTTTTAGTATTTGTAGCATAGTGCCACAAAAAATCGTTCAGCAGATCCTTTCCAGAAATTGTGGAAAATATAGCCATTAAGGTTTAATCTGGACTTAGTTAACGTAGTGTTCTTAGCTATTCATCGTAATTTAGAGGCAGTGTGTATATTTAAACTCTTGGTGTAATTTATTGCCGAAATCAGACTGTTGGTAGCATGCGTTAAGTGATACAAGTGGGATAATTTGGCTGCACTGGATTATTCAGTATAGCTCACAGGGCGTTTTGCTGAAGCTAGTTTTGCGACCAGCCGCCATCTTGCGTAGCTACACATTACCATATACACCATACGCAACATCTGTGAAATTATTCGTTTTTTCCAAGTTTTTTAAGTAAAGAACAAAGAACAGTGGAAGGGAAGAATTCTCTATTTGAAGGAATATTTAATACAATCGCATGATTTGGACTGTCAGAATGATATTATTGCAGTAAACATCGCGGCAAAGTCAAAACTTAATTTTGTTCAAATGTCTTGGTCTAAAACTGAATATACGTATGAGGCAGTGATATATAGGATGCACGTGCGTAAACACACATACACATATTCGGGAAAGGCTTGGAATCATTTTTAAGAGCACGCCATAAAAAAAGATGACAAGTATAAGAGATTATCGCAAAGATTATGACTTTCACTGTGGACTGTATGTATTGTATTCCCAATAAACCGCGTATTCAATATTATTTTAATTTATTATTAAAGTATACAATAGCAACTTCTCGTCCTAAGGTTTTGTGTTCTGCAATCTGCTCAGTCTTGGCTGCTGAAGCAGATATATTTCCTATGTTAAACCTGTGTAAAATAATAATTAAACTAATGCAATATAAAGCGGGCTAATATACTGGCAAGTCGCGGTTCGTTCATTGTCACTTGTCAGTTAGCAATTATTGGAACGCTCGGAACGTGACTGGATAGACTACAACTACTTTTCATAATTCAGAATAGTCAAAATTTGTTGTTCTGTGATAGCGAGTAATAACAGTGAAATGAAGAGGCGATATCCAATTTCGTTCCGTGAGGAACGGTTGCAGGACGAAAATTATAAGGAGTGGCTACAAAAGGTTGATAGTGACGAATGTTTAAGTACAAAAGATGCAATATCTCATTTGCTGTTAAATATGACGGCGTGAAGGCCGTGAATAGACATGTACATTCAGAAAGACACAAAGCGAATATTATCACACAAAATCAAAATCAATCTCTTCGTAAATTCTTAGAAGAAAGAAATATTCTGGCAAAAAAGTGCACACTTGTTTACGACAGATTATTGAACCATCTGAATAAAAGGTCTGACAATGAGTATAAAATTGTGTCCGTGCTGGATTTATATCAACCAAAGCTATTTTCTAGTGGTGGGAAAAGTTATTCTTTTTGCGAAACAGTTCAATCTGTTTCTGTTGCAACCACGAAACAGTTTCGAAATAATAGTTTCCTGCAACAGAAATTCCCTATGTTGTTTCGCCGCATTGACCAGCTGTAAAACTTTTGCAGACATGTTGTGTAGCACCAAATACTATTGAGATAAATACAGTCCCTCGATAAAATCACAGTGCGCCAAATGCAACCACTCGCTGGGTACAGTGAAGAGGAAATTATCAAAGTACGGAAGAAAAGCATTGTTGCGCGTTAACGAGAGGGAATGAGTTTAATTTCGCGGATTATATCAGGCCGCGCGCTACAAGGTACAAAGGTAAACTTTGGAAGCAATGACAAAATATGCGTAGTAGCTGTTGCAATAAGTAAAGTAACTGTTGAGGCGTTGCTGTTATTGTTGCATGAATCTGCTGCGGGGAAGCGATTCCCAGAAGTGGATTATGAAACAATAACATTTAATGGTGAAACTGTTTCAAAATAGTTGTGTTATTTTTGTCCCGTCACTACTATTTTCATTTAATGACTTGCCTGAAGTAGGAAAGAAGTTGAAAATCAGTTTAGATGGAAACGAATTGTATCATGAGTTTTCTGTTTTGAAATCGGTAGTATCATATCTTTATAGGAAGGACAATTAATGTAAAATGTGGAGTGAGTTTTTCGAAAAAGCAGATTAACCAAATCTGTTCAAAATAATGCAGCATTTCCTCGCAATTCCTGTCAGAAACGCGCACGTTGAACGAGTATAAAAGAGTGCATTATGGTCGGATGTCAAAAACAGATTATCAACGGAACTTGTAAAAGCCGAGATTTGTGTTCAAATGAATTTGAAAATAACATGTAAACATTTTTACAATACACTTCTGAATGCAGTGAGATCCTCAAACAATTCTGATGTGTTACACTCACATGATTTTGTCTAGCTACTCTGCAAAGAAACTTCTTACAAAAGATAATTCTTCTTTCAACACCTTGCTAATCGAGACAAACATTAGCAGTGTTCTCATTACTTAGTTCCTTATAAGTAGAATGGAACTAAGGGAATGCACTAGGCTAAAGTGATAGTCAAATGCTATGCGATTGTCATTGCAAATCGCTTCTTTGCTTGGCCAGGTGTAAACAAAAGAAAAATGACACTTGTGTCTGAGAAAAGTATAAGTACTTCACAATTGAAACCAATAACAAGGAATATTTTGGAAACGATTACCTCCACAACAAAAACGTAAAGGACATAAATTGTGTGTTTTCACGAGATCTACATTGTTTGTAAAGTAAGTTTTGTCTATCTGTTACGGTTTACTAGTTATATCAAATTAAGCAAAAGTCATCCAGAATAAACAAGTCTTTAGAAGCTATTCCCAGAAAATTCAAGATATACATTTTATTTGTGATAGAAATGGCTTTAATATTTGGTATTTTAATCAAAATCGTTAGATCCATTTTTAAAAAATAAAACATTTTTGAAAATGTTTCCATGTAAAGTGTTGTTAGGGGATTTTCTTGAAAATCTTCGTGTCGCGTCCTTGGAAGATACCAAACTTAAATACCAAGTTTGGTATTTAACGGTTTTTTAGTTTTTGAACTATGCTGTCCACAGACATACACATACACACACACATGGACCTATACCTCAAAATCCTTTTTTTTTTTCTTTGATTCAGGGGCTCCTAAAACATGTATTTCCGGTGAAATATCGACATCGAATTTTTGGATGGAATACAATACTTCTCTATCACTATGTACATTGTACATACGGGGCTAGAGAAAGTAAAAATCTGATGTGTTACACTCACATAACTTTATCTAGCCACTCTACAAACAAACTTCTTAGGAAAGATAACTCTTCTTTCAACACCATGCTAATAGAGATAAAACATTAGCAGAATTGTATTACTTAGTTCCTCGTAAGTAGACTGGAACTAAGGGAATGCACTAGGCTAAAGTAATTGTCAAATGTTTTAAAAGGCTGTCGTTATGCGATTGTCATTGCAAATCGCTTCTTTGCTTCGCCAGGAGTAGAACAAATGAAAAACGGACACTTCTGTCTGAGAAAAGTATAAGTACTTCACACATACACACACACGGACCTGTTTCTGAAAATGCTTATTTTGGATTCAGGCTGTTCTAAAACACGTATTCAGGTGAAATCTCGACATCAAATTTTTTGATGGAATACAATACTTCTCTATCCCTATTTATATTTAGAGAAAGTAAAAAAGAAAAAAAATGACGAACAATAAGGTACGCGTTTATAACAGTAATGTTTAATATTATTTGTATTCGTTTGTATAGGTTCGATTAGCAGCAGCAGCAGTATTAGTATGTTAATTCTATTAAGTTAGTGAAACTTGTGACCATAATAATACAAAGAAATCGTGTCCACATTTACTCACATATCCGTTGCCCGTTGGTTGGTTGGTTTCCTAGCTGAGCTGTAGCTCAAGTATAGGGATGTGGTTCCTTCACTTAATCCCTTCTTCCTAAGGGGAGGTACACAATAGATATATGTGGGTCGCAGTGCGCGCGATGTCCCCCTCCATTCTTTAACCTACACGTGTTGCAACAGTGCTGCTCTTTGTTATTCAAACAAATGATTCTTTATTACTGTAAATCTGTTTAGAGAGTCTTTATTCCGATGCTTTCACAACAATTCAGCTGTACAATTTTTATCCGCTGCTTCGACGAGTAGACAATTGACAGCTCTCTCCCTCCCTCTCTCTTTCTCTGTCTCACAACTGCGTGCTTACAACGTAAGTTCAAAACTGAACTTGCTGGTATTTTTAAAGGTATTTATTAGCATTCAAAACAGGCCATAATATAATGATTACTGTGGTGGTTCTTTATCTGGGTACTAGTTTATTGATATTTTCCGGTACTGCTATAGCTAACCGGAAACTTGTAGGCTGGCTTAGGGGGCGAATCAGCTTGCACTGAGACAGGATTGCCAACTCATCAACATAAAAAGTAGCTAGATTACTTCAAAAATATAGCTAAAGATGGCTAAAATTATAAATAAAAATAGCTACATTAATTCACCTAATCAATCAAAAATATATGCTCCTCCTCCTCTATTACTATTTATGATACACTGTCAGCTTCAGTCGATATAGTTCACTCATTTAATTTGCATCACAATGTATTCCACATTATATACACATCTGCTTCTTGAAACACAGCACGAATACTGAGTTGCAGTTTCAGATGAGCAGCTAACCGTTGGAATAAGGGGATTTCCCGAATCCCGCGTAATTGTTGCGTTCTTGACCTATAATCATGCAATGCGCAGTCACTGTACTGACTTGTGGGTCATTCGCAGTGGGATAGAAAAACACGAATCACTAAAAATAGTATTATAATGAATAAAAACCAAAATAGCGCATGAAAAAAAAAAATATGGCTAAAAATATAGCTAAGAGCTAAACTCAAGATTTTGTAGCAAATCAGTTTTCAAAATAGCTGGAACTAGCTATAAAATGGCTAAATTGGCAACACTACGCTGTGGTGAACTGCTGACAACGACCTCAGTTGTTGAGGCGGAGTTGGTCGTTTTAGACGTATGACGGTAAGTAAGGGGAAGGGGTACTTGGTGCGCTTGGGAGCATAATCTGTGGGCTTCTTCTTGCGCTTACACTCCTGAACATCTCCTTGGTACCACGTGAGCAGGAACCTGACCTCCGTGCCATCTAGGAAGCAAGTCCGTGGGTCTTTCCAATAGGCCAATGCCTATTTTATATACCAGGCCCCATTGTGCACAAAGACGGGCGTCAACCCCAAAGGGGAAGACTGCCGAATACCTTGGTGGGGACGACCGTCACCAGCTTGTGTCTACTAACTCTCCAGGTTAGTGCCGTAGGACGCTAAGGCGTCTCACAACCCCGCTGCCACGTCGAGTCCAACCCAATCCGAACAACTCCCTTGCGGGAGGGGGCTGGTGTTCTGCCTGGCTACTTCTACTAACATCAGAAGTACCATGGATGCTCAAGGTCTGCTTCAGAGCAGCTAAAGAGCCCAGAACCTCCCCATTATGGTGATCCCATAGGTACGACTCAGGGTGTCTTCTCATGATGTGAGGCTCTGGTGAGATGTGCTGTAATGCAGAGAGGTGGTGGAGGCTACCTCTTTGCGGAGACTGTGAAGGGTTGTTTTGTAATTGGAGGGACATCTGGGGCTCGTTTTCTCCTTTTTATAGCTGTCAATGGCGTGGCCAGAAACTTCCAGAAGTTGCACTACGTGTCCATTACACCTAGGTGTTGCATTCCAGAGCTTTGGGGTAGTGCTGCCGTTCTTCAAATGTTAAATTCTGGAACACGTGTGACATTAGCAGTGGAAATATGAAATGAAGCCTAACATGCAAGTGCAACAATTGCTATATGACTGAAAGCAAGCCGCCCACACACATTCACTGATTATGGGCACAGCATAATGTTGTACCACATGTTTTTGTGTATCACAATTATCCCACAAACACAAATATAAGGTAATTATGTTTTGTGAAGTCCACTTGCAAACCAAATACTTTGAGGCCAGCATATATCTTCCAACAATGAGCCTCGTACATCAAATCATATTTTAAAAAATCTGATGTATTCCATTCACATGACTTTCTCTACATCTCTGCAACAAATTATTGTTAAATTGCTTAGGCTTCTATTTATTTCATGCTAATCAAGAAAAAAATAGCAGAAATATTCTTATTACTTGCTTCCTTGTAAGTAGAACCAAAATAAGGGAGTACCATAGGTTAAAGAGATAGTCAAAAGCTGGTTGCTATGTGACTGAAGTTCCTTTGTTTGTATGCACAGGAGTTGACAAATCCCTGTATGAGAAAAATATAAGTATTTTATAGCTGAAGCCAATAACAAGCAATATCTCAAAAAATGATCAACTCCATGAAAATAATTTATATAACATAAATTGTGTGTTTTAGTGTGCTCTACACTTTTTGTGTGGCAAGTTTTTGTCCATTTCTTATGGTTTAGCAGCCATGCAACATTTCGTAAAATTGATCCAGAATAAAGTAGTCTTCAGGCTATTCCCAGAAAATTCAAGATAAGCAATTTTATTTGTCAGGTAAATATCCTTAATATACAAAATGTTAACCAAAATCATTAGAGCCATTTTTGAGAAAATCAAAATTTTCAAAAAAAGTTCCATGTAAAGGGTAGTTTGGGGTGGGGGATTTTTCTCAAAATCTTTGTGTCGCATCCCTGTAAGATACTAAATTTAAATACCAATTTTGGTATTTTACAGACTTTTTGTCTTTGAGCTATCGTGTTCACAGACACATACACACACATTTTTCTGAAAATACTTTTTTTGGATACATAGGACCCTAAAACACATATTTCCGGTGAAATCTCGGTATTGAATTTTTGGGTGGAGTGCAATACCTTAAATGTTACCTTTACCATGCATGTTTATTTATGAAACACTAAACTATACAAACGAAAACTTGAAATCCTTCAAAACAAATGCTGAAGTTCATACATTTAACACCAGAGCAAAGAAAAATTTATTTGTAAATTCACATAGAACCAAACTATATGAAAATAGCTTCACATATGCTGGTCTACATTTATACGACAAACTACCCCAATATATAAAGAACATTGAATCCCAGCTAAAATTCAAAAGTGTTTTGTTTAAATTCTTAATGGACAATAGCTTTTATAGTGTAGATGAATTTATACATCACAAACTATGTAAATTGTACAATCTGTAAAAATTGTCTTTATGACTAATTCTGTACATATATAATTTCCTTTTATATTTAAAATTTGGTAAATCTTATAATTCTGTATTTTAATCTTGTACGCATCTTGATATAATTTTGTTTTTTCCTGTATCTTAAATTGAGTGTCCTATAACATTTATTGTGTTTCTATGGATGAAGATAAATACAATACAAAACATGCACGGTTTTAGTCACACTTGCATAACTTTCTTTAACACCTTCAGAATGGAAAACTGGAACAGGTGGAAATTTGTTACTATTATGAAGTAATAGTCTTTAAGCTGAATTTTGATCAATCTATAAACAATTGTCAGTCATTTGGATTGACCTCAATCCTTAGTTTACTCATTAAATCATTGATGCGCATACTGAAGCACATATTCTCTTCCTCAGCAAAATATTTTTCAAATTTCTGATATCTATTTCAAAACTCTTATCATTTTGGCAGCAGGTGCAAGTGATGTCCATTGTTGTAGAAGTTCAATTCTTCTTTCAACAAATTTAAGTCACAAGCCAAATCATTCAAAAGTGTCTTTCACTTTTAGAATTATGAGGGCCAGCTGATAAGTCCCGGGCCTCACACAGATATAGTACCACTAGGCCAGTTAGACGGTATCATTGTATAGTTCTAACTCTAGACTAGCTTGTATACATAGTTACAGGTCGATAGTTTGTTTAGTTTTCGAATGGCAGCATTTTAAACAAGACAACTTTAGAGTTTTCGTGAAAATGGAGGATTTGGAAAGACAAGCAGTGATTAAATACTTCCATTTGAAAGGCTTAGAGAAATCAAGGAGGAAATGGACAGTACATTAAAAGGCTCTGCCCATTCATATTCAATGATTAAAAGGTGGGTTGCACTAGTGATGAACCTCGCTCTGGACGCCTTGTAGAAGTGACAACTCCAGAAATCATTGAAAAAAGTCATTGTCTAGAACTAGAAGACCACAGATTAAAGTTGTTTGAGATAGCAAATATATCAAAAGAACATGCAGGTAATATTTTAGGTAATGTAATGTTTTCACAAGGTCTGTACAAAATGGGTAGCACCTGATCAAAAGTTACAAAGAAAAACTTTTCTGTTAAGAAAGTGAAGCTCTACTGTAAAAATCCCAGTGAATTTTTGAGACGGTTTATTACTATAGATGAAACTTGGATACATCACTACAATCCCAAAAAGTAAATCCCAGTGAATTGCACCAGGTGAACCAACTCCAAAAAAGGCAAAGTCAATTTTATTGGCTAACAAGGTGATGGCGAGTGTTTTCTGGGATGCACAGGGAATTATTTTTATTGATTTCTAGGAAAAGGGTAAAAGTATCACTGGTGAGTACTAAGCAACTTGGTGTAACGTTTGAGTGATGAGGTGAAAAGAAAAAAATCTTGTTTCATCACGACAATGCTCTGGCCCATCATTCAATCATTGCAATGGGACAAATGTTGGAATTGCTTGAACATCCACCCTATTCACCAGATCTAGCACCTAATGACTACCACTGTTCCCAACCTCAAAACATCGCTTGGAGGACGGAGATTTCACAGCAACAAGGAGGTCATTGTCGTGGTAAACAACTTCAGAGATGTTTTAATTAAATTAGAACACCAATATCACAGATGAGCTAGCCTTTCTGGAGATTATGTTGAGAAATAAAGCACAATTTTTTATTAAATGCTGTTTTCATTGAGAGGCCTGGGACTTATCAGCCGACGCTAGTATCTGGTTGAAAGTCAGACACTTTTGAAGTTTAAGCCTCTAGTTATGGAATCTATGAGAGTCACTAGATAAGTATTTATATGAATACTCATAGAAGCACTTTGTTTATCTCATTCTCCCTGGCACGTACGTGGCCTTCCATACTCTGGAACCACTTTTGGAAGTATCTATGCCACTCAGTTTCTGGCACTGCTGATAGCTCCTCTTCATACACTGCAACATCTTCTTCAGGCTGGTTCTTTATCAAAGGGAACAGAAAGGAATCACAAGGAGCCTGAACAGGACTATAGGGTGGATGAGTCAATGGCCTGCTAAGTTCCTAGCAGAAACTCACTCCATTGTTACTTTAGTTGATGCATTGTCATGATGCAATATGCGTTAAGGAGATGACCGTGAAAGGGTATTATTATGCATTAAAATTGTCTAAAATAAAATTTATACTACATAACTTTAATGAGAGTGGCACTATGGCCAAATAGTTAGGTTGCTCACCTAGGCAGCCCAGGCTCGATCCCAAGTGCCTGCATGAGGATTTGTGGTGGACAAAGCAGCATTTGAGTGGCTTTAGTCCTCCAGTTTCCCCCACCACTCATTACACCAATTGCTTCAACATTATCTTTCCTATCAGCCACTTCCTCTCAATCATGCTACAGGCTCAACACTTGTTCAGATCCTCCATTCTGTGGTTTCATGCCGTTGGCTTCCCAACAGGCTTCCAACCCCTATGCATCTGCTTGTAAGTCCTAAATATGAGTAGGGTAAGCAGACTAGGAAAAAAAATATCTGATGTGATCCATTCACATGTCTTTCTCTACATCTCTGCACCAAATTATTGTTAAAAAGCTTATGCTTCTATTTACTTCATGCTAATCAAGAAAAAAATTAGCAGAAATAGTCTTATTACTTGCTTCCTGTAAAAGTTTTTCAAAGTTGAAACCAATAACAAAGAATGTCTAAAAAATGACCAACTCCATGAAAAAATGTTATAATATAAATTGTGTGTTTTAACCTGCTCTACACTTTTTGTGTGGTAAGTTTTTGTCCATCTCTTACGGTTTAGCAGTTAAGCAAAATTCTGTAAATTTCATCCAGAATAAAGTAAGCTTCAGAGGCTATTCCCAGAAAATTCAAGATATACATTTTATTTACCAGTTAAATATCTTTAATATACAATATTTTAATCAAAATTGTTAGAGCCATTTTTGAGAAAATCAAAATTTTCGAAATTTTTTCCATGTAAAGGATAGTTTGGGGTGGGGCGATTTTTCTCGTGTTGCATCCCTGAAAGATACTAAATTTAAATACCAAGCTTGGTATTTTACAGACTTTTCGTTTTTGAGTTATTGTGTTCACAAATACACACCTTTTTCTGAAAATGCTTCTTTTGGATACAGGGGACCCTAAAACATGTATTTCGTTGAAATCTCAGTATCAAATTTTTGGGTGGAGTGAAATACCTTCTCTATACATTATATACATACTGCATGTAGAGAAAGTAAAAATGTATAAATGTACAACTGTATAAATATATATATAATTTCTTTATTATAGTTTTCTAATTATTGATATAATAGTTACTACTAGTAATTATATAGAACTAAAATATGATTTCTGCATTATTCACACTCCTAAGTGCATACATGTCACAATTTACAATACATATTTATAAATATGTTACAGTATTTACAATGTAAAAAGCAAGAATTTACAATTATGTACTAAAGTGTAAAAGATCAATGGATTTGGCTTTACAGAACTTGTGTCATTGCTAAATACTAAAAAATTAATGTGACTCATTCATTTAAGTTTAAATATATAGCAGTTTAATATGTGCATAAAACACAAACACACATACTAATATGCACAAAATGCAATACATTATAAAAAGATTATTTATTAAGGAATTGTCAGACAGATTTTTCACTTAAATATTCCTCTACAGAGTAAAATGATTTATTACATAGGCACTCCTTAGGAGAAGCCTTAACAGGCCTAAAATTGGAAATACCATTCTCATTCTCTCCTTGCTTATCTTACAGATCACTAGCAGTTTAACATCATAATTCATAGTTAAAGTGAAGAAAATGCTGACAAAATTAAAAATTCCCAGTCCTAGAATATTCCCAAAAATCGATAGGGAGTATTCCTGCAACCCAACACTGGTCCTGTATTTAGACTTTTTTCTTGGGTTTTTTAAAACGCTCTTATAAGGCAATCTTTTGTGTAAAATTTTTATTTTCTCTACACGTACTATACACTGAGATTTCACCAGAAATACATGTTTTAGGACTCCCTGAATATAAAAAAAATGTCCGTGGGTGTGCAGCATAGCTCAAAAACTAGAAGTCCATCAAATACCAAACTTGATATTTAGGTCAGTATCTTCCAAGGATGCGATACCAACATTTTCAAGAAAATCCCCCACCCCTAACTACCCTTTACATGGAAAATATTCCAAAAATAACAATTTCTAATGATTTTGATTAAAATGTCTTACATTATTTTTATATATAAATATCTTAACATATACATTTTATATCTTAAATTTTCTGGAAATATCCTCTGAAGACCTCTTTATTCTGGATTTTTTTTTTTTTTTTTTTTTTTTTTTTTGCATAACTAGTAAACCATGAAAGATAGACAAAATCTTAGTACACAAAAAATGTAGATCTCATTTAAGCACACAATTATACTTTTTTTCATGGATTTGACTGCCTTTGAGATATTCTTTGTTATTGGTTTCATTTTTAAAATACTTACTTTTCTCATATGGGAACTTATCAACTCCTGGTCACACAACAAAATGGGTTTCAATCCCATAGCAACCACATTTTAAAACATTTGATTGTAAGTTTAGCCTAGTGAATTCCCTTGACTTAATAAGGAAGCAAGTAATAAGTCTTGTTTCTGCTAATGAATAAAAGAATAAGCATATTAACAATAATTTGTTACAGAGATGTAGAGAAAGTCATGTGTATGGAACACATTTCTTCTTTGGCTGTGGCAATGTGTTGAAGCTCTGCCTTTGTTTGATGTCATCAGTACACTAGCGATATCTGCTCTATAGGATTTTAGGATGTTTTTCTCAACACTTATTTCCCTGCAATATAGTAACCATGCATTCACAAGACACAAAACAATGGAAAAACTAAACAGCCTTAGATAGCACCATTTTTACTTTAGTGTATTCAATTAACAACCCAGCCAAATCAACACTATACTTGATCAGTCTTCCGCTTCTCATTAGCATTCCAGCATTTTACCATCTGATAACAATGACATCTAAAATTTTATCTTTTCATAGTCATACATACCACAACCTTGTTTCTGCAACACTTTCTGCCCCTTAGCAGACAGCCTTTCAGTCTATTCTTTCTAAGGTTCCAAGAGAATCAATATTCCAAGTGTGCCGCACTTTGTGCGGGAGCGGTTAAAAGGTTGATTCTAGCTGGCAGCCATGGAACCTGACTGCAGCCTAGGGAATGAAGGTGAAAATAGAAAGGAGTTATAAGGTGGAAATTGAGGAGAGATATGGATGTAGAAAACTTACTGCATCTTTCTGCTGGATAGTGCTCAGCGAAGCACTAGGGCTGTGCGTGCCCCTCAACCTGGGCAGGAGGAGCAGCGGTGATATTCTGCTGGCTTCGGAGTCGAAACAGGTCAACAGAGTGGACAGCTTGCTTCAGTTCTTCTACCTGGGTGGATAGATCAGCTGCAGATGCATGATGAGTGTAGATGACCAAAGAGTTTGAAGCTTGAAGTTCTAGGAGAAGGGATTACAACATATATATCAAAGCCCCTATGATCTGTTTCATTTTGCCTGAGTTTGTATTCGCTGAGAATCCAGTTTGTTGAGCTGAATATAACTTAGATTGAGTTACAATATGATAAATGAGCTCAGTACTGAATAAATTCAAGAGGTGTTAAACTTCAAACCCAAAAGCTACTGCGGGGTTTTAAAAAAATATTCTCTTTTATCCACTTGAAATTTCTTTCTCTAGATGTAGGCCTATTGATATTGGTAGCCAAAGTAGACTTGAGTTCCACTTCTTTCTGAAAATATACAGAAAAGAAAAATGGTACAGTGCCAGAGTAGGTATTACACTTAGTTCCATGCCTACCATTAACATCATATTTTAAAAAAAGTACAGGTACTCACCATCATCTTCTGATTCAGTTTCTGTCTCCTCGACAACAATAATCTAGTTCTTCCAGAAGTTGAGGGAACATTTGGCACATAATCCAGGTCATCATTGTTATTCTCAGCCAATATTTCTGGCTCAGAATCATTAGAATCATCACCATCAGACAGATCCTGATTTATTGGAGGAAGAGAAACATGATTCTGTCCCTTCCCATAAAAACAAGCTGGAATCCATTTACAAGTGTAACTGAAAAGCATGACATAACCACTGGGGTTATTCTGGCAAAGTTGCTAGGAAGCAACATGTGTAAAAGTGTTGTATAGAATGAATAAAAAAATATATTTAACAATATAAATATTCCAGAAGCCTAAAATAGTTAGTTTCAAAATAAATATACAACTTACATTTGGCAGCTTTGATAGGGAAATAAACAATCTCAAACAGCAGTTAAAATGGCTTCATGAAAATGGAAGCACACTTCTGTATTTGACTGACATCTGGTGGAGACCTATGAAACTAGATGGGTATATGAATGAGGGAATCTTTCAAATATAAGTTGCTTGGAAACCACATTGCCAAGGAACCATATTTCAGCACACAGCTTTCTCCACAAGAGCCCTACAAACTGATGTTGCTTGAGAGCAACATTACCAAATAAAAAGTTAATATCATGTTTGTAAAAATGTGAGATTATTTTATATTCAAAATACTGGAAACTGGTAGAGGGGATGTGGTAGTGAATTGCCATATCTCAAAAGGATAAGGCTGAGAACCCCTGGTCTAAACATTGAATAGAGGGATGCCCTAAAAGGCACTTAGATCCTATCTCACAATATCGTTCTTCTTGCTCTATGGGTAACATGCTATCCTCTGTACCCAAAGCCACAAGATCAAACCCTGCAGAGGGCAATGGATTTTTTCAGGTGTAAAAATCCTTAGCATCACTTACTTCGAAGGGAAGTAAAGCTTTGGTTCCCGTATCATAGATTTAGGCACATAAAAGAATCTCAAGCTTGATAAAGAGGCCTCTGAGAAAAATCAAAGATCTTTTTTTCACAATATACAGTGCGTTATTTTTGAGTTGTGACCAGCTGCTGCCAGCCGAGTTGATTATTCACAGACTCTGATCTCAAGTCACAGCATGTGAGCAATTCAAGCACATAGATTTACATGCATACGACAACCACATACCTTTATCACAGAAAGTGTTGGAAATGATGTCCTTGTGCTGCCACGCATCTCTCACACCTTTTAACAAAATATCCGTTAACACGCATTAATTCTTTTTCTGAAATTGCAGCCATTTTTCTTCTGATAATGTCTTTCAGTTCTTCCAACATATGCGGGTTGTTTTGATACACTTTATTTTTTAAGTTCTCCCATAAATAAAAGTCTCATACTGTTCTGGGTGGCACGGTGGCCATAGTCCCTTACTGATGACCTTATTTTCAAAGTTTTCCTCAATTAATTTCAACAAGAGATCAACTGTATGTGCTGTAGCTGAGACTTGTTGAAAATATGCATGTATGCACTCAGTGTCACACAAATATTCCAGGAATGGTTTGATTACTGTATCCCTGTACCTGTGACCATTAATTGTATCCTCAAGGAATGTAGGCCCTACAATTCGGGTCACCCTCCGTGGTTTAATGGCTACCATGCTAACTTCATACACCCAAGGTCATGGGTTCAAACCTGGGGGAGGACAATGGATTTGTTTGGTTGTAAAAATCCTTAGCATGGCTTCCTTCAGAAGGGAGGTAAAGTTGTTGGTCCCATGTCGTAGATTTACGACACGTAAAAGAGCATCAAGCCTGATTGGTCTTTCATACCCAATTTAGAATGGGACATTGAGAACCACAGTAGTTAAAGAGCGTCAATAAATAATATGCTATTTACATTTCCCTATAATTCAGTAGACATAAGAAACACAAATTGCAATGACATTTCGTGTACAGCATCAGGTCTTACTGCACTCCAATGTCCATTGTTTTGTGTCAATAAACCCATGCTTCGTCTATGAAAAAAATTAACTTAGGGTCCATAGAACCTTCATTAGCTTTACCCGAAACCCAATTGCAGAAATTTACTCTACTCACAGTGTTACACAGTTGCAGTTCTGAACTATGGTTATATTATAAGATTTTTTTTTTTTTTTATTGTTTCATTTATATAGCCCCCTTTAACATCTAAGGTCATATCAGGGGCTTTCCACTTGAAACAACTCTTTGTCTGTAGGTACTTTTATGTTAGTTTAAATCATTTAGTTTTACTCATACAAACCTCCAGACTCTGTGGGGGATAGGGAATAATTCTGGCTAAAGAAAAATTCTCCACCCCAGCCGGGAATCGAAACCGGGACCCCCGGGTGAGAAGTCAGCTCACTGACCACTCGACCATGGAGGCAGTCTATTATAAGATTTTAATTTCAAAACTTAAGTGGTTATCCAAGTCGAGCATTTTTGACTTCTATCTACCTAATTAAAAAATCCATTTATAAAAACTACAACCTATTCCAATGATAAAAAATGTTCCTAAAAAGAAATATAATGGTCATAAAATTAAAGACAAAAATAAAGAGAAAATAGGACAAACATAATACAATAACTAATAATTGTGAAACTCCTGTTTCCTGCGATAACCTGCTCAGAGATTTTCTAGGGCTATGTTCTAACTTTTGTCTTATCTCATTGAGTTTTTCCTCTGTAATCACACTATGCAGAGAAAAGAAGCAGCCAGAATTGGTTAGAAGCACTATGCACACATGACTACCTCGTGCCAGCTGGCCATGAGTCAAAAAAACCTGATGTATCCATTCACATGACTTTCTCTACATCTTTGCAACAAATTATTGCTAGAGAGCTTATGCTTCTATTTACTTCCTGTTAATCGAGAAATTAGCAGAAATAGTCTTATTACTTGCTTCCTTGTAAGTAGAAGCGAAATAAGGGAGTACCATAGGTTAAAGTGACAATCACAAGCTGGTTGTTATGTGACTGAAGTTCTTTTGTTTGTATGGACAGAAGTTGACAAGTTCCTGTATGAGAAAAATATAAGTTTTTCAAAGCAGAAACTAAATACAAGGAATATCTCAAAATGGATCCACTCCATGAAAAAAATGTATATAACATAAATTGTGTGTTTTTACATGCTCTACATTTCTTGTGTAGTAAGTGTTTGTCTATCTCTTACGGTTTACCAGTTATGCAAAATTCAGTAAAAATCATCCAGAGTAAAGAAGTCTTTTGAGGCTATTCCCAGAAAATTCAAGATATACAATTTATTTGGTAGGTTAATATCTTAAAATATATGAGATTTTAATTAAAATGTTAGAGCCATTTTTAAGAAAATCAAAAATTTCGAAATTTTTTTCATGTAAAGGGTAGTTGGGGGAGGGGGGATTTTCTTGAAAATCTTTGTGTCACATCCTTTAAAGATACTAAACTAAAATACCAAGTTTTTAATGGTCTTTTCGTTTTTGAGCTATGCTGCCCACAGACACACACACACACATTTTTCTAAAAATGCCTTTTTTGGATTCAGAGGGTCTCAAAACATATATTTCTGGTGAAATCTTGGTATCGATTTTTTGATATAATACAATACCTTCTCTGTACACTATGCACATAGTATGTATAGAGAAAGTAAAGAATTGTAGAATATGATACAGTTAAAGAGCATTCATAAATAACGCTCATTTAATTTAAGTTGAACAAGTGAAACAAGAGTTCAAAATACATTTCCTAGGTAAGAACCAAAATCGATTGGTGCTTAGTATTTATCTCACTGAAAATTAGTTTGTTAATTTTTTGATTCATTATGAGAAACTTCAATTTTGCTTAAGATGCCAATGGCTAATTTGTTTCAAAAATCTCTTATGTGTGAAAAATATGAATAATACAATTCTTTTCAAAAATGACAATAAAGCTAATGGAAAAACTCTGGTTTTCCATTCACATGACTTTCCCTACATCTCTGTAGCAAATTATTGTTAATAAGCTTATTCTTCCATCTATTTCATGCTAATCGAGATAAACAGCAGAAACAGTCTTATTACTTAGTTCCATATAAGTAGAAGGGAAATAAGGGAATACAGTAGACTAAACCGACAGTCAAATGTTTTAAAATATGGTTGCTATGGTATAGAAATCTTTTTCTTTGCATGGCCACATGTTGACAAGTTCCTGTTTGAGAAAAGTATAAGTATTTTAAAACTGAAATCAATAACAAGGAATACCTCAAAAATGGTCAACTCCATGAAAAAAATGTATGTAATATAAACTGTGTTTTTACAAGCTCTATATTTTTTGTGTAGTAAATTTTTGTCTATCATTTACAGTTTACAGTTATTCATTCAGAATAATGTCTTCAGGGGCTTTTTCCAGGAAATTCAAGATATACATTTTATTTGTCATGTAAATATCTTTAACGTACCATATTGAATCAAAATCGTTAGAGCCATTTTGAGAAAATCAAAATTTTCGAAAATTTTTCCATGTAAAGGGTAGTTGGGGGTAGCGGGATATTTTTGAAAATCTTTTGTGTTGCATCCTTGGACGATACTAATCTTAAATACCAAATTTGGTATTTAATGGACCTTTTTTTTCTAGCTATGCTGCCCACAAACGCGTGCATGCCCACACAATAGGTATTTTAAATTTAAATCCCCAACAAGTCAGTATTAAGTGAGAAAAATAATTAAAATCACAAATAAGTAAAATTATGACAGCAATTAGTACAGCTGATAATAGCACAACATGAAACTTAAACCGTAACTATTTTTTGTTCTGATTAAAGGATAACTCCAATGTGTCAATTAATTTTCATGAAAATTACTTGAAAAACCCAGAAACTGCAAATTTTGGAAGCAAGCCCCTTAAAAGTTGACTCAAAAGAAAAAGAGAACTGAGTGGGCCAGGGAAAAGATTTTTACTATTGGCATGACTGAAGGGATGTTATAAAAAACAAACCTGCCTCTCTAACTTTGGAGAATGACTCTCAAAGCAAATGGCCTGTGTAAATAATTTGCATTCTCTATACAGAAAGTCAATACAAAATACCTGCATGTTAGCAAGATGTAATGCTCTTGGGCATTCTTTCCTGCAGCGTTTTCTTACAATGCAACTCTATGTTACATCTATTGCTTGCAAAGGCTTAAACAATAAAGTCTCTTGCATGTATAAAGTTAATTTCATTCCTTAGGAAAAATCTTTGTTAGATATACAACACAATCAAGTTCATTGTAGGCCTATGCTACATTGCAGTTTTTACTTTCTCTACACATACTATACACATAGTGTATAGAGAAGGTATTGTACTCCACCCAAAAATTTCATCAGAAATGTATGTTTTAGGGTCCCCTGTATCATAATAAATAAAAAAAAAATAAAAAAAAAACAAATAACATTTTCAGAAAAAGGTCTGTGTGTGTGTCCATGTGTCTGTGAACACAATAACTCAAAAACGAAAAGTCGGTGAAATACCAAACTTTGTATTTAAGTTAAGTATCTTCCAGGGATGCAACACAAAGATTTTGAGAAAAATCCCCCCACTCCAAACTACCCTTTACATGGAACGTTTTTAAAAAATGTTGATTTTGATTAAAATATTGTACATTAAAGATATTTACCTGACAAATAAAATGTATATCTTGAATTTTCTGGGAATAGCCTCTGAAGACTATTTTATTCTGGATGAATTTTATGAAATTTTGCAAAACTGCAAGGGATGAAAAAAAACTTTGTACACAAAAATGTAGAGCATGTTAAAACACACAATTTATATTATATTCATTTTTCTCGTGGAGTTCATCATTTTTTTAATTATTCCTTGTTTTTGAATTCACCTATAAAATTGCAATTCTAAGACTAATGTACCATGGCCAAAGTCAGAATAATGCAGCTAGAGGTAACATTACTATTACTTCACTTCAAAGCATGCAAGTGTAAAGGTTATTCAAATATAAACTGTAAGTTTTTTAATATAAGTATATTTACTATGTTTCCATGGGGAATTCAATTCGAGTCTAATACAATCTGAATACGATCCACGTTTCACAAGTTAAATTCAATACGAATTGAGTTCGTTTTGAATACCTTAGCTTCAAGAATAATTTTATTCATCTATACATGTTGGTCAACTTTTAATTGCATCAGTGTTAATGTTATCTGTACATTACTTGCTGATTTTGAAGTTAAACAATTATATTTAAGAATACATTGCAAACTGTAGAAACCATAAAAGTAGTTATCATCTGTTATAGAGCAATTTTAAAAATATATTAACAAATGACTACCACAAGCAAGGAGTTCAGCAGAAGAAGAGTTTCTTTATCGTATTCAAAACTACTTGAATATGCAGGTGTTTCCATGCAACATATTTTGATCCAATCCCACTTTTAAGATGATCGGATCTAAGATCCAATATGATTTGAATCCGTGTTTCCATACAGTATTAATATCAATTTCTTATGGAAAACCTGATAATTGATTTAACACATATACGAACACTTCTACATAGTCTCCTTCATGCTCTACACACTTTTGTTCAATAAAAAATTGAGGGTTTATCGTCAACCAATTGCATGTTCAACTTCTTCATTGGGTTGGTATTGTTCCCCTTCAAGTAAATTTTGATGAGCACAATAAAAAATATAGCGAAGGGACAAATCTGGACTGTAGGGAGGGTGTTTAAGAGTTTCCCAGTGCATGTCCAACAATCTCTCTTCTGTCAAATTCATGGCGAAGCTTAGCACTGCCTTGGAAAAAGAGGACATTTTTGATGGGCATTCAGCATCTTTTCCAATTTTAACAATTGCTAATAGTAAAATGCATTCACAGTATATTAATTTTTAAGAAAATCAATAATTAAAACTCTTAGTCAAAAACAAAAAAAAATTGTTGCGAGAACTTTACCAGCTGAGCAGGAGACTTCAGCTTCGGCACTAAGCATGACCATTTTGTGCAATTTCTAAGCCACCCTGGTAAACACTTGATTCTGGGACAGTGTAGCATCCCCAAAAAGATAAAATTTCAGAGGGTTTAACATGGTTGGATTCAATGATTTGCCGCTGAACTAGCAGGTTTCTCCATCCTCACACTACACCACCCCCCCTCATTCTGCCATCCTGCTCTGATCTGCATTACTCTGGCACAATTACCATTTAATCACTTTCATATACAGAGTGTTAATGAACTGTACTGAAATATTTTCACAGAATATATAGATTACTTAGATAAGTAACTAGAGATAGGAGACTTATGGCATATTTAATGAAATTTCAGAGAAATGGCTATAAGTTTCTGAAGTGCCAGTACACCACATATTGTGGCACTTCGTTTGGAATGAAAAAATAATAATAAAAAACATTTATTCTATGACAGGAATCGAACTCATGAACTTTGGGATAGCAGCTTCCCGCATTACACCACCAGAGCAGCTGGAAAACCACCTCCAGAGTGGGCTACATAACCCAAGACAGTAGTCAAGTGATTAGTGTCGCACTGTCAAGTGATTAGTTCAAGATTTTACACATTTTTGCGACACTAAATCTTGGGAACGCTAGCAACGAGCTGCTAAAAATCGATATTTCTATACTCGGGCAGCAGTTTTAATGGCATTCTAGGCCATTTTTTCAACCTGCTTTGCTTTAACACTGACTTATCAGCACCTGGTACCCACATGTTTAACGCTATGTAACTGAGTTGTGTTTATCCGGAGACCATGCATCGCCCATCTCAAATTACTTATATCAGTCACGTGCACACTCTCGCAAATTATATGTGTAGTTCATTAACACCATATATAGTTGAGTCAGTAATGTTGGAAAAGTCTATTCTGAGGAATACATAAAAAACAAAATTTCCTGCACCATGACCAGAACACAATAAAATGCTGCTATTCTTTCTCTTGTGGCAAATCATATTCACCATTTTCTGTAATATCTCAGAAAAAAATGACATTTCATCAACTTCCAAGCCCTAGTTATAACAACCTATAAATCAAAACTTCATTAACCATACCTACTCTTTTCATGCTTCTCTTGTATATTATCTAGCACTAACATGCAGATTCTAACGCATTATTTTTTTCCGTCAATATGTGCATATTTTCTTTAAAAAATAGAAAATAAATTAAAACTTAAGATCAGCTGTGAACACTGCATAACAGGAAGGAAATCAGAGACAGTGTTTAGTTTTCACTTACATCCTATATATCATTAATGCAAATATATGACACTGTCTAGCAGGTACACAAAGATTTACATGTGACAATTTTTCTAAAAAAACCAAAATAACATAAATAATTTCTAAAAACCATTTATCAAAACTAAATTTTGCCTGTGATACAACTTAAATGTTAAGCTGGCAATCCTGCTAACAGGTACCTCTTGCCACATACTTGCTTCGCCTACACATCTTTAAACGTTGACATTTGTTAAATTAAATTTATTTTTCTCCTCATTGGACATTTTAAAAATTGAGCACACACCTAAAATGTTTCAAGGTTGGTTTCAAAATATCAGCTTCTCTACTACCACTTAAGCCGTTGTACAAATTCACACAATGTTCTAATGCTAGCTAAAGAAACAGCTGATTGCTGGAATGATTATTTGAACTCTGAAGGACAAACACAGACAATTATCCATGCATGTACATGAGAGCAGTGTGCAGTGGCATGATCTGATTGCTGCAGTTGGCTGGCAGCCGATAACTTCACGCATTTACATGCCCACGTCTATCACTTCCAGTCTCCGCCTCTTTACAGCACTCCTTGTACTGCACAGCTCTATTTGCAAGGATAATACACACACTGTACTTATGCATCAAACATATCACAAATACTATCCAGATTATGTAAGCTGATGGCTCTCATCCTGAGAAATAAAAAACTCTTGAACTTGTTAAACCAACTCCTTTACCATCATCCTGGCATTATTCAATTACAAATATACAGGATGTTAATGAGCTATACCAAAATATTTTCACAGAATATGTAATTACTTTAATTTGAGATAGGATAATAGGAGACTTATGGCCTGATTATTGAAATTTCGAAGTCACAGCTATAAGTGTAAGTGCCAGTACGCCACTGGCTTATTTATCAACCATTCGAGAGCATAACACAAAAAACATAGGGACATACTACAGCATACCTCTCTAGCATAGTGGTTATGATACTGGCTTTCAAGTGCAAGATAGTTTCAGAGTTCAGGTCTTGTTCACGTATTGCGGCACTTCGTCTGGAATGGAAAAAAAATTGGGAACATGCATCACCGACCTCAAATTACTTATATCAGTCACGTGCACAATCTTGCAAATTGTTTCGGTGTAGTTCATTTACACGTTTCATTCCATTAATGGTTATTTCACATTTTGAATAAAAGAATTTGAACACAGTATGCATTTTTGAATATTACTTTATCTTCCTAAGATTAATTCTGGCAAAACTACAATTTTTGCTAATGTATACATGGTATTTATTATACAAATTCACTTGTGGCACAGAACTTCCTAGCAGATACACAAGTGTTATTGTAAACATTCTTTCTGATTAGTAACTTGAATAATCATCATTAGAGACACTTGGAAACATATTGATATATGTTTATTGAACCTGTGGCATATTAATTTTGTTGCTAGGAGAGAATATAACAGATAAATGGCTGTAAACAAAGACCGGATGGCATTTTTGTATGCTAGATTTTCACAAATCCCAGTTTGTCTCTGTGCAATGCACTTTTAGAAGACAATTTGCTGTTGATCCACCCAGTGGGCCCAGTATCCGCAAGAGGGGATGCATCTATAAGCGAACCAGTCGTCTATCAGTAAGTGCATCGAACCTCAAACATTGGGGGGGATGTTTAATTCTCTACTGGCTTTTATCGTGGATTTCTTTGACTCTCACATGCTCCACAGTTACCTCGCTGATGGGCAGGTTCAGTTCTGCTTACTGTAGCATTCCCTCATTTTGAAGTCAGCATACCACTTGTGGATCCTGGGCCCTCTGTTCCAAGAGTTCCTCTAAAAGTGCATTGTAGTGGTGACAGACTGGGATATGCCTGTCTTCATTTGCAATCACTTTTCTGTTATCTACTATACCCCTGCTAATGAATCCTTGCACTTGACAGTTGGGAGCTAAGTTGGTACATCAGCTAAAAACATATGAAAACCTTTACCCATTTGACTTTCGGAACCAATCACAATGCAGCATTCCAGTCGGTCAGACAACGGAAACGGGTCCAGATGCTGCACCATTGCAATATCTGGCTATTTCCAACCACGTGCACTGAGCAGATCTGTGCAAGATACATATTATTCGTTGTTATATATTTATTGTTGATAATGTTCTTGGTGTTTGTACATGAGGGAGCATAACAAGACTTTCACAACTACAGAGGTGAATAGACTTTTGTGGAAAGGTGTGATGAGGATGGACCTGTACGAAGTGAATCGTGTGCACAAAATAATAGAAAGAGCACAGGAATTAGAATCACGAGTGAATGTGAACCTTGGTGCCGATGATAATGCATCCAAGAATAATGACGACAGACTTGGATGGGATTAAGCCATTAAAATTCTAAACCCGTGAAAACCATTGTTATGCCTTTCTCTCAATGTAACAAGCTATTTTGCATAAATTTGTTCTATATTGCCTTAAATGCATAATGAATGCTACATATAGCATATCACTCTCATTTTCAATTAACATCAACAATAATGAATGTTTCACTATTCACAGCTAATTACTCTGGCGATGCTGCTTAGCCAACCTATTGCAAAACCACCCAAACAGTTAGTGCAAGGATTCAGCAGTGGGGGTATAGCAACCAAATTGATATGAAACATATTCGCCACTTAAACAAAAAAATATTTGAGTTCCTCTTTCCATTGATATAAACATTACGTTTCTTAAGTGTCTCCTAACAATAGTTATAAAGATAACTTACAGTAACACTGAAATGCTGCAAAATTTCTAGTAGTTCGTCATGCTCGAAGACAAGACATCTCCATTTGATACTTTATAATTAAAATTTTGATATAGAGGTTTCACAGAGAAATTTCCACACACATTTCCCTGAAATAGTTAAGAAACCTTACGAGATCACATTATATTTTAAGTCCTCTGTATATGGATAGCATGCTGGCCTATGGTTCCCAAGGTTGCAGATTCAAACCTTGTGGTGGATGAATTTCTTCACAAGGGAAGTAATGCCATTGGTGCTGTGTAAATTTACAGCTTGTAAAAGAACCTCAAATCTGATAGAAGCCAAATAAAATGAGACATAGGATACCACAGCAGTTAAAAAAAAATGTCCATAAATAAACATTTTTCCCCATTCTAATGTATGCATTTTTGTTTTATTTCTAACAGCTTCAATAACTCAGATTTTGAAATACTTGATACATTTATACAACTTTATCATCAGATTTCAGCATCCCCATAATATTTAATGATCTTTAATTTTTAAAACAGTAGCAATAGTGAGGTCCCCCCCTCTTTATTAATGCACAGAATTTCTGCACTTTGGTTTCCACAAGCAAGATTTTACATATTTGAGAGGCATATTACACATCCTAATAAAGAATTAAGTTCTGCAAACAAATCCCAGACTTTTGTACCAACCACAAATGATTTTCCAAACTATCATACTATGAATACTTTCTCAGATTTTCCAACTCTGTGTTAACTGTACCATTTACAATGTATGTTCTCTTGGAGGCAGAGACAACTACATTTACACAGCTGACATAGAGGCCGTAATGCTAAGGGTACTTCTGTCTGTAAAGGCTATGATAATTCAACCATTTTCTAATCACTCTTAGGGTGATCCCCACAAAATGGCTCCACATGGCTAACACAGTAGTAAGAATGTAACCCCATGTTAACAATCTAAATTATAGAATGAATTTATTCTTAAATGGTATAACATTCTATACAAATACCCAAGAGTTAAATTGACGCCAATTTGTACCATTAAACCAAGAGCTTCAAGTCCCAACATGCTATTCATACAAGTCGCAATAATTTCCACAATATTTTTTACAAAGTAATGGCTGCTGATTACGGTTAAGAATCATGGAAGATAGTCGCCAAGTCTCTCGCATCTTTGTTGATGAGCAACAAAGCATAAGGCTGGTAAACTGTTGACCAGTGATGAACAAGCTATAGTGTTGAATGTATATGAGAAATATCAAACATTTCCCTAAAAGAAGTGCTAAAATTAAATATTAGTTCACCAGAGTTTTGACTACAAATATACAGTGCTCATGAAGAAAAATCTTAAAACAGAAAGTGTTTACACCCAGGAAAAAAAGAAAGTATGAAATATGCAATGTAAGAATGTGACGATTTTGTGAAGAATGCAATGTGCACAATTTGTTTTATTAAAATGAGCTGCCAACAGTTGATAAAGTGCTACATGTAACAAAAGAAGTGTTTAGGGAGATGAATAGTTTAAGTGACACCATTGCTGACAACCTTAGAATGGAAAGCAGCAGCACAAGCTGATCAAATGACGATTCTGATCTGGAGGGAACAGAGCCGCTTTCAGAGCAAATAAATGTAAGTTATTGCATGTTATTTTTTCGCTCCTGTTTTAAAGTTAATTATTACATATGTGTCCTTTTATCTTGTTATGACTATCAATAATATACTTAACAATACTTTAGTCACCATTTAAAGTTTTCCGAATAAGGGTTTTGTTCATTTTACATTACAATACGCTGCACATATGTACCAGTCATGAATAGCCTTTGGTTTGCAGTAATATAACATAACCCATTCACCATAATGACCAAGTGCCTCAAAGAAAATGCCTTTGGTTGACAACACTGCAGAATGCAAGGCAGCCGATCTCTCTTCTTCTCCCAGGTCTTTGCTTACCTGTAATAAACTAGCGCCCAAGAAAAGGTGTGGGCATATTACCACTAGCTCTGACTACCTTATCAATACAATAACTGCTATAAAGGAATACAAACCCACAAAAAAATTAATAAAAATTATATTTTATTTATGAAATGAATATTTTTTCTTGTGAATTACAGATGCACTTGTCAATTTAACAGTAATGTAATTATGAATGAACTACATTAACTCTAATGAAAAACATGTTACATTGCTTTTGGGGAAACGGTGCTTGGAATAGTTCATTTTTCATATATTCCTATTTAAAACACATTTTATTTAGAAAATTCACTGCATTCCTCAAGATGCAACGTCAAATGGCAAACAAGTACTAAAACAACAATTGAAACTCTTTTGAGATTTGGTATGAAATACACTTATATCTGTTACAAACATTATCTCTACTTGCAACCTAGGTTAACCTCATCAATGGCACTCTCATATCCATCTTTTGAAAAAGTCCCCAACATTGTCCACACATTTTTCACAAACAGACTGCCAACACAGTTTCTTTTAGTCCTGCTGTAATGGCTAGTGATAGAGCCATTTTCTTTGCTCCTCCCCAAAGTGGAACTGCAAATGCACTTTGCAGATTCAGCAATTATGCCGGTTTCTGCGAGCCCTTCTTTCCAATCAAAGATTTGTGAATGTGTGGGATGACACCTGAAGCAAAGAAAAAAGCAAAATAAGCAAATGTCCAAAGATAACTCAGAAAAATTCCCTCACAAAACATAACGAAAAGAATCAACTGTCAATCCGGCAGAAAAGATATAAAAACTATATATATTTAAATTTCTTAAAGAAACTATTTCTAAAATTATATCCTTAGAATAATTCCATGTTGTGTGCTTCCAAATCTGACAATTGCTTCCCTGTAATATGCAAAAAATACCACATTGTCTGTGCAGCAGCTGACTGGAAGGGGACACAACACTGCAAGAGTTACCTCGCAACGAATGGCAATTAAGAGATTAAAGCTGTCCTTTGTCCAACGGAGCAAAAGCCAAACTTTTTAAGAGGCAGTTGCTATGTAATGGCATTGAAATTCCATTCCCTTTGACCAGTAGCAAGAAAAATTGAATATATACAAAACAATCTGATGTATTCTATTCACATGACTAGCAGTTACACAAATAACATTCCTTACAAAAGATTATTCTAATTACATGAGAATACATGTAGAAATTGTTGTATTACTAACAAATAACATTCCTTACAAAAGATTATTCTAATTACATGAGAATACATGTAGAAATTGTTGTATTACTATTTCATTGTAAGAAGGGACTTAAGGGAATACAATGCTAAATAGATAATCATAACTTTCAAAAGCTGGTGCATATGTGAAACAACTGAAATTTGGTTCACTTTGGATGGCCTGCAGTAAAACAAGAGATTAATCAAAAAGTTTTTAAAATTGAATCCAATAACAAGGAATATTGCAGAAATAGTCAGTTCTACATAAAAGATGTACACAACAAGCGAAATAAGGCAGTATCATAGGTTAAAGTGATAGTCAAAAGCTGGTTGCTATGTGACTGACAATTCCTGCATGAGAAAAATACAAGTTTTTCAAAGCTGAAATAAAAAACAAGGAATATCTAAAAAAAAAAGATGTCCAACTCCACGAAAAAAATACATAACATAATTATGTGTTTTAATGTGCTCTGCATTTTTTGTATGGTAAGTTTTTGTCCATCTCTTACGGTTTAGCAGTTATGCAAAATTCCATAAAACTGATCCAGAATAAAGTAGTCTTCAGAGATTATTCCCAGAAAATTCAAGATATACATTTTATTTGTCAGGTAAATATGTTTAATATACAATATTTTAATCAAAATCGTTAGAGCCATTTTTAAGAAAATCAAAATTTTTGAAAAAAGTTCCATGTAAAGGGTAGTTGGGGGTGGGGGGGTTTTCTTGAAAATCTTTGTGCGCATCCTTGGAAGATACCAAACTTAAATACCAAGTCGAAAGCAGTAGACAATGCATGTAACACGCATGCGAAAAGTAAGTTTTTGTGAAGCACATGTGTGTATATTCGACTACCAATTAAAAACTAAAAAAAAACTAAAAACCAAGTTTGGTATTCAACGGTCTTTTCGTTTTTGAGCTATGCTGTGCAGACACACACACAGATCTTTTTCCAAACAAATTCTTTTTGGATTCAGGGGGACCCAAAACATGCATTTCTGGTGAAATCTTGGTATCAAATTTTTGGGTGCAATACAATACCTTCTTTATACACTATGTACATAGTACGTGTAGAGAAAACAAAAAATATCTGACATGACTTTCTCCAGCTGCTCTACAATCTTACAAAAGATTATTCTTCTTTCTACACAATGCTAATCAAGATAAATGCGGAATGTGAGAAGGGAACTACGGGAACGGTAAAGTGACGCTACAATGTTTTAAAGCTATCATTATGTGATTGTCATTGCAAATAACTCTTATTTGCTTGGCCAGGAATAGAACAAAAGAAAACTTTCCGATTGAAGCCAATTGCAAGGAATATCTCTGAAACGGTTACATCCACAACAAAACTGTAACGACAATGGGGTTTTGACAAAATCTATATTGTTTGTGTAGTAAGTTTTTGTCTATCTTGTACAGTTTAGCAGTTAAGCAAAATTCATCTGGAATAAAGAGGCCTTCAGAGGCTATTCCCACAAAGTTCAAGATATAAATTTTACTTTGCATGTTAATAATATCTAACATACAGGATTTCAATCAAAAGCATTAGATCCATTTTTGAGAAAATAAAAATGTTCAAAACTTTTTCCATGTAAAAAGAAGTTAGTAGTGAGAGATTTTCTTAAAAAAATGTTATGTCACATTAGAAGATGCTTAACTTATATAACAAATGTGTGCATTTGTAGAATACACTCTGATTTGTTTACATCGCCAGTGAAGACTGATAATGCGTTACAATAATCATGGACATGAGCAGAAAATATTCTATACCTCACAAAATGCTTTGATTAAACAAACCTTTGAAATAGTAACTTCATTTGCATATCTGGGATATACATACTTTTCTAAATACCAAAAAATTGAGAATGATCAATAACTCATGAAAACTTCTTTAGTACAAAAAATATACCAGAACACCAACAGAAATGTTACATCGAAGAGTTTCTAATAGTTAAGAAAATCCTAAAACAGAGAAATTGCTTGTCAGGATGTTTGATTGTTATGTTCGTAGTTTCCCTCCAAAAAATATTGCTCCAAAGAAATAAGACTTAGAAATGCATTTTTGATTTACATTGGTTAACCACTAAAATTACCATTAAATCTATATTATTTATACACCTCTACATATAATAATGAATTACTTTAATACTACTATTTTTGATCTTTTAGGTTTCATCCACTTTAAGCATAGCCTAACACTGAGGGCCATAAGCTGCAAACCACAGCCGAAGGATCTACAAATCTAAAACAATCTTCCCATACAGTGTGACAAGTATGGGAGAATCTCTCATCATATCTAGATTCTCCACAGTGGATAAGCTCAGTATCACTTCTAATGTGTTATATTAGCTGCTGTCCCCAATATGAACTAGGTACTGAATTTTCAGATAGTATTTATGTAAAAAGTACAAATATGGCCTACTGACAAGCTGATTACACCAGCTGCAATCTACCAATTTAAGGTTATATTCACAGTCTAGCATGAAGTAGGGAACTAGACATAGCCCAATGTCTAGGCCCTAAGAACAAAGTGCAGCTGAAGGATGTTTTTTTTTTCCTTTTGTAAATAGAGGACTGAAGTAGTTTCAACTGACTCGAGAATGGGAGATTTATAAAGCTAAGCCTGGATGATTCTTGAGTGGCAGAAGTAAAAATGTTTCCAAAATCTTATTTCCAAACCTTTTGTAAGGCAAATTGGGAAAGAAAAAAAATAAATTTAAAAAAATCATTCTGTGGTCAGACATTTACCATACTTATCAGGTCTATTTTTGGTATATTCTCTAATACTTGTCACCCTTTTTGGCACGCACTTCAAGTGTAGACCAACGTTGTGGGCTGTAAGTCACAAAGTGTAGCCAAGGAAGTTTTTAGGAGTGTAGCAGTTGCAGCCAACAATACTATTACAAAGCAACAACTAGGATCTGAGCATCTAAAACGTGGATCATCCAGAGTGAAAGCGTCATAACTATGGAAATGTCGCATTGTGGCTTCTAGTTACTCTCAGTTTCACTTCTTAAATGCTTAATATGTTAGCTGCTAATGTAAACTCTATATTTAAAAAAAATGGGGGGGGGGGGGCAGCTAGACATCATACGGATGTGTGGTTCCTATAGCTGCTGTTAACCAGATTAAATTAATGCATGAGCACATAAAATAAGCAAATCTGATATCATTGGCCAATGGGATATCATTAAACACCCAAAGCAACATGCTGCTTCAAACAAGAAATGTTCTAACTCTTGAGAAATTGGTAAAAAGTGGGTAATTCTGTGTGATGATTTAATTCTTAAATGAAGTAGCCATTTCAGAGTCTAGACTTTAAACTAGCATATTCTCTACAAATGGAAAATGAAAGTGAAATGTGCATAAGCAGACTAATTAATACCCAAGTATGCAAGGATTGTGTGTGAAAACATCAAAACAAAACATTCACATAAAAAACAAAGGTAAGTAATGTTTAAGCACAGCAATATGCCCAAAATCACTGGGAAAGCATTAAGAATGTGAAATTTGTCAGCAATATCATAAGTTACAACCTATACCCCCGCCGCTGAATCCTTGCACTTGACAGTTGGGAGTTAAGTTGGAACACCCACATTAAACAGATGAAACGCTTTACCCGTGACTTTCTGAACCAATCATAAAGTAGCATTCTGGTCAGCAAGCCAGACGGTGGAAGCAAATCTAGATGCCGAACCATTGCAACATTTGGCTATTTCCAACCACGTGGTCAGTTTGCAAACACCTAACACGTGCTTTGAGTTGTTCTGTGTAAGCTACGTATTATTCGTTATTGTTTCTTTGGTTTATTTATATATAGATATTTATCTATATTTAATTACCTATATATTATATTATTTATACAAGATTTGAGGTGCAATAATGCCCCCAAAGTGACGCCGTACATCGAGTGATTTGCGAAGTGAAAATCCTCTGCAAAAAGGTGTGCCACTTAATAGCCAGGCATGGGAGCTATTGAGAAGGGTGCAGAAATTCTTTGAAAGTGAGGAGTACATGAAAGTTAATGGGCATCCCTCTATTCCAGCGGATAAATCCGCAGAGCGAACTGCAGCAGCTCTTGGACTAAGCACGAGAACAGTAATAAGAAAGGGGAAGCACGAGAACAGTAATAAGAAAGGGGGTGAAACTTCAACAGCAGGAAGACAAAATCCCTGAAACATTTGGAATGCAGCAGGTATTTCTGTCAACGCCAGAGATGGGGGGGAAGAAAAAAAAAAAAGAAAAAAAAAAAAAAGAAGGAAAAAAAAAGCAGCAGCAGCCTTGTCTGGTCACAAATATTGATGCTTTCCAATTAGACATCATACGTAGGCACATATACGCCTATTATAGTAGAAAGGAGTATCTGACCATACCAAAGCTCCTTTATTTCTTTTAAAGCAGCAGAGCTTTTTACAGGAGGTAACACGTCGCTGAAAGCAGTCTTGAAAGAAATTGGTTTTCGATATAAAATACTTAATGGGTGTAAAGTGTTATTGGAAGAGACTCACATTGTTGTCGCAGAAAGCGTATTTTTACACAAAATATTGAACAAAGATCTCGACAATAGTATGGCTGGACGAGACGTTGGTCAATGCTGGAGATTACCACAGTATCAGTGATTTTAATCCCATTGAACTAGTATGGAGCAACAGTAAGACTTACGTGAGGGAAAATAAGACTTTCACAATTACAGAGCTGGATGGACTTTTGCGGAAAGGTGTGGTGAGGGTGGACGCGGCTTCATGGAAGAAGAAAGTGAATCATGTGCACAAAATAACACGAAAAGCACAGGAATTAGACGGAATCGTCAGTGAATGTGAACCACTAATGATATGTCTTGGTGACAACAATGATGACAATGACGACGGAGACTTGGATGGGATTGAGCCATTAAAATTCTAAACCGGTGAGTGGAATTCACTTTGTTATACCTTTCTCATTGTAACAAGCTATTTTGTATTAACTTCTTATATTTTGTCGTAAATACGCAATTTATGCTACATACGTTATAGTATCACTTATTTTCAATTGACATCAATAACAATGAAGTAGTTTCGTTATTAATCAGTATTCATTTACTATGTAAATTGTTTACATTCGTCTTTACACACGATAGACACATTTGTAATCAGCTGTTGTTTTACTACTAACTCTGGCAACGCTGCAAAGGCAGCATAGCCAACCTTACGTGAAACCATCCGAACTGTCAAGTGCAGGGATTCAGCAGAGGAAATATTCTCGAAAATCTTATCTTTTACAAATATTGATTCGGTATATAATGGATTTTACACGAGATATTCTGTTTACACACACACACAGGCTGGTACAGTTACTTTGTTTACTGCTCAGCAGAATTAACAGTGGCACAAAATTTCTGCTTTAACATCAGTTACACCTATCACTTCCAAAACAATCTACATAACATTTTCTATTGCCATTAAATTACTGTAATATATCCACTTCTGATATGTTAATAACTTGTGTGTTTAATATATATTAAAACAATCTAAAAATTGTGTCCAAGGATGGTACACGAGGTTTAGATAAATACATATGCATAGAAATATTTGTAAAACATACCCAGCAGGAAGGTTAGTTTTTCTTCCATTCACTTAATTTTATAGAATTCCAGAGAATTAAACAGGAAATCATTAAGGTGTTTAGTCCATAGCTGTTACACCCTGAATATTTTCAAATGCCTGAAAAATATAGTTTACATTCCCCACCCCCCATAATTCTCAGTGGTCTAGGAGTAATATTCTGGCCTGGGTTCCCAAGGTTGCAGGATCACACCCAGTGGAGGGTGATCAGGCATAAAAATCCAGTATACCAAAAATCCTTGGCATCACTTACTATCAAAGGGAAGCAAAGCTGTTAGTCCTATGCTGTTGATTTATGGCATATAAAAGAACCCAAAGCCTGATAAAAAGAGGTCTAGGAGCAAAATTAAGCTATTTCATGCCTAATGTACAATGGGATATCAGGAATCACAGCTGTAAAAGAGTAAAAAATTCAATTTTTTTTATTCCCCACCACCTCACCCCCAAAAAATTAAAAATGCAAAATGTTAAGCCAAGTGTAGCAACACACAAACATAGCTAATAATTGTATATTTAACATTTTATTCAAATGTCACACACACAAAAATGAAATTGTCCATTTCCAGGACATGAAATCCTGTCACTTTCAAGTTGTTCTTTTGCAATTAATTATAGTATATTTATTACATAACAAAAACCTCTGGAGTAAAAATACCCAAACTGCAACTTAATTGTACTTAAACTGGCTTAGGAGCACTATTAATGTGATAGTACACTACAATGCTATCAGAAGTCTTACAACAAATGACACTAACATATATCCCTAAAGCACTCACCTCCTCCTGCAATTGTAGCTTTGATTAAGCTGTCCAGTTCTTCATCCCCTCTGATTGCTAGCTGAAGATGTCTGGGTGTGATACGCTTCACTTTCAAATCCTTGGAGGCATTGCCAGCCAACTCAAGCACCTGAACACAAACATAACTTGTATCCACATTATAAACATCTTATATACAATTGCCCAACTAAGCCCGTATAAACTTGTATGCCAACATTGAAAAAATTCCCGCCAAATTTGATTCACAACCCAAGCCATAATTTAAAGTATCTTTATACGATGTTGCACAAAAATGACATCTTCAAATGACTGTTTACTTAGCTCGATGGTTTCAACACCTTACAAACAATGCGGTCTCACCATAATTTTAGCTTTGTATTCCTCGTAATTCATAAAATGCCACAACGCTGTTACAAGCATAAGCTGATATACATAGCAGCCATCTTGCTAATTACTTACCTCAGCTGTTAAATATTCCAGAATTGCTGCGCTATATACCGCAGCTGTTGCTCCAACACGACCGTGACTTGTTGTTCTGTTCTTCAAATGTCTGTGTATTCTTCCCACGGGAAACTGAAAGCAAGATTAGCTTGATACAAACAATGCTTACACAACAGTCCGCCGCTTTTTTCGTGTCAGCGTTTCGTATTTCATTCAAAATAATCATTCGCATAGCTACAGCAGTTATTCTACAATGTTATTAAATTCATTAAACTACAGGCACTATCCAGCAGAAAAGCAAATACGCCTTTGTTCCTTAATATAAACATTACTTACCTGTAATCCGGCTCTCGCCGATCGTGATACAGCTTTCGCCTTGGCCTTTCCCGAGTCTTTCCCCGCTTTACCACCAGCCTAAAATTATCGAAAAATATGGTTAATTTTCGAGCTAGCAAGCTGAAACTTGTGCAGCACGTAGTTCAAATTATGCTGATTAAGGATGTGTTAAAAGAAAACTCCGATGCTTAATATTTACCATAAAAACTTTACGATACATACCATTCTACACGTCTTTATGGGTCAAGTTCCAAGCAACGCTATGCCATACCCGCCAAACAAAACCAGAGGCGACCGTATGAAAGGGAGCACGTGATACGAATGGACCAATGAGAATAACGGATATTTAAATTTCATGGCGCGGGAAGCCCGCCATCTATCGATTAAAAGTACGTTTACAACCACTGCCGCTTGGCTTGGGTGGGAAGAAAAGATGGCGGGATGGTAGACATACTAAAAAAAAAGATGAAAAAAGAGAAAACTATTAAAGGAAGCAAGTGAAATACAGTCACCACACGATATGGTACCGGCTGTCTGTAAACTGTATGTTGCGTGATGAAAAGTCAGTTGTAGAGCCAGTCTAACAATAAAGTAGTAGACAGTTTGTAAAAAATACAGACTTTTATAAATGAAATATGCGAGCTGTCACAGAACTAAAAGCAAAACTGCTTCCTATACAAATAACTGTTTACCTTCTTTGTTCTACAGCTTGGAATATTTATATACAGTTGTGCATAATCATCACAAAGCTCCAAATTTACCCTAAACTCTTTTAGGCGTGTACATGCACTATTTCAAAGAAAACCACATGTAATTTTGTCAAAGCCTGATAAAGTTTTATATTAACAGATTTAAAAATTACACCTGCATGTTAAATAAAACATATCAATTATTCAGGCATAAATTATATATGGTCACTTATTTTCTATTGATTAATTATTGTGATTTTTTCCATTCCACTTTTTACAAATGTATGAGCAGTGACCTTGAAACTAGTTGCCTTTTTACAGTACACACATTAAACCAGTTTTATCTCTGTTGCAGATACACATTGTCTGAAACTATTAAAAAGAGGTAAAAATTATGATATGCATAGGTTTAAAACAATACTAACAGAGTATGGTTCATTAGCTGATGCCAGCTGGTATTGATCCATTCAACAGGTTTTTACATTTGCTTACCTATTAATCAAATGACAGAAACATGCTAATTTTGTTTGTCTTTAATTTATTTAATCAGTAATAGTCCTGCATTTCTCTGCATAATCATAAGAAAACAAACCCACGCGCCAACCTAGTCTATTTTGCTCGTCCGTGAAGCCCAGGTAACCAGTAACCCAGCAGCATAGTTAAATATCGGAAACCCACTTCAGATGACAGTTGGCGCAACACATAAGTATGACGTGGTTATCCATAATAAATGCAATGGAATGGCACTTTTTACACAAATAATCGAGCCAAAGTTAATATTATGCTTATGGTTTCTGACTGCCAATAAGCAAATGATGACGTGTGCCGATTGCATTGCGTCATAATAAGAACTGGAACCAAAGCTGTTCTTTTTTCGAGCAGTCATATCTTTCAGGAACATACTCATTTTTTCATCATAGTTAAACCTGTTTTTGCATTGAAACTCAGAAGAGTGTCAAAGGTTTTGTATTTTTCGTGGGATGAAATTTTTTCCATCACCTTCTATTTATTTATACAATCGTTCAAATTATATAGAGGCTAAATGCTCTTAAAGACTTTAAACTCCGATCTAAATTTTAACATGTTCAAATCCCCCGGCAGTATTCTCAAGAACAATCGCATTCTTATTCCGAGTGTTCCGGAATTAGTACCAGCAGAGTACAAGAATTACGTAACTTCTGTCATTCTTGCTATCTGGAAATTTGCTATGACTCACACAAAACAACGTTATCTAGGTACAAAAAATGTACAACAAGAAAATGTTATTTAATATCTGCACTATTCCAGTCCTTAAAGTAAGCGCATTTAACGAATAAGAGTTATAAATCGTCCCATCTTTCTAGAAAGTTCCATTGATGGTAATGCTCTATGCCATTTCTTTCACAGATCTTTATATTAAAGCGTCTATTCGTTATTTACTTTTTAAGGCAAAAGTAGTTAACGTAACAGAGGTGGCCTCACATGCGATTTTGATCGTTACAGCTTTCCGCGGTGTTATGCAGTGCTTCTCAGGCGTTTGCAGCAGGGCGTGTGTATTGATTGCTGAAACAACGAAACCCATTGCAGAATGGATGCTGTATGCTCAAGTGTCAGGGCTTTAAGTAAGAGCCAAAACAGTTAACTTCATAGTTACAAAACATTTCAATTAAGATGGCATATTCTGTGAAAATTCTGTCTATGCAATCGTCGTAGTGTCATGCTCTCACGCACATTACGGTCCTTTCCGGCTTGTTGTTGATAAGCGTGAAATTGTCGCGCACTTTTATGGAGGCCTTGTTTCGGGATAAAATATAGTCAGGAACCCCTTTTTGTACAAATGGCTTTTCTGCAAGGTAGGGAAATTTAAGTTTTGCCCAAGCGTGCGCTCGCGAAGAGCGCTCAGACTAGGTAACAATTTGCTCTAACCACGAACTTGAGTTACGTTAGTCAGATGGGCCAATGTATAACTTTATATTGTATTAATAGCATAATAACAAAAAGAAAAGCTATTATAGGTACATAAATAATGTAAAATTTAAAAGTCTGCCATTTTTTTCATTAAAAATACGGGACAAGTTATGCTTTTTACTGTTTATCCACTCTAATCTTAAGCATTTAAACTCGTAATTATAACGTGTGGTTCTCGCTATGTAGGAGGAGCAAACCTTTAATAAAGCATCTTATTACAATTACGGTGAATCTCAACTCAACCCTTAACTATGATATTTTACGAGGGCCGTCCAGAAAGTAACGACCATTTACCATAAATAAATAATAACAACGAAAGATATCAACCCAACTACAGTACCTTTCTCAGCGTAATTTGTATTCTGTGAAGACATTTGTCACGTGGTACCAGCTTTTCAATGTCGATGTTATACTTTTCTATCACCAAAGAACTTATATGTTTTTATGAATGAGCAAAATGTTCGGCCAATCGAATTTTATAGGCAAATAACGCAAGTGTGTAGTGATAGTGCAATGAAAGAGTTTTCAGTGAGGAAATGGCGCATAGTTTACGAGTAATCAAGGGAGAATTAGTGTGTCCGACAAAGACCAGAGTGGAGTTTCATCAATCGTTATGGAGGAGTTGAAAGCAAATGTTGATAAAAGAATTTAAAAAAAAAAAAAAAAAAAAAAAAAAAAAAAAAAAAACGGTGTTTCACTTTGGCCATCATACATGACTTTTAGGGTGGAAAAAATTTCGCAACCGGTGAAAACATCAACATCTTGGTATAGCGATGGAAGAGTATAACATCTGCATTGAAAAACCCCTACCATGCCACAATAAATTACCATATCTTTCGTTATTAGTTATGCAAATCGTTCGTTACTTTATGGATCGCCCTCGTATCTACGTTATTATAATTAAAATAAACGAATGTGATCCTGAGTATCAAAAATTGATTTCATTATAATCTTTACTTTGATTTCATGATAATCCTTAATAAAACTTATTTAAACTGGCAATGTTTTACACACTTTTTATCTAAATCTACTTAATTTAATAATAAACAAAATTCTAAATTTATTGCCATGAATAAAAAATGTCTTAAAGAGATGCAGAAAAATAGTAAATTTTATTTATTATTGGGATGCTATTGAAATATAATTTGAAGGTAGAATTAATTATAATACAGTTTTAAATGCACATTTAAGAGAAACAACGTGAGCAGAATTTCTTAGCATGAATGAAACAAACTTACTGATTTTCTTTCTCTCTTTCTTTCTTATTTTGGTAAAGAAATCGTTGATTTTAGAAATTGTTGTAACCGCAGCAGATGAAGCCATCTTATGTTTGATTTCCGATGCTGAACAATATCCAAGATTCCACCATTTGCGATCGAAAATGTGGAATTGCATATTTTACAGTGAACTTTATACTTATGCTTTATCTATTCGAGAAAAGGATATTTTTTTTTAAAGTTGGAAGAAAAGGTGAATTTGCGTTTAGATATACCTAATAGCTTAAACACGCAAATAACAACACTGCCAACGCTAGACTAAGCAAACTTTGCGGTCTTTAATGTTTACAGAACGCGCTAAACTGTGACAACAATAAGTGAGATAAGCGACTATTCAGCATTTCTTAGAACAAGAAACGGCAAAAATACTTCTCTTTTTAATATAGGAAGATGGAATCAAAAAATCCGGGATCTATTCCCACCCCAACAAAAATTCTTGACACGCAGGACACACAAGTAAAAAAGGGGAATGGAACATTTTTTACGGGACGGATGGCAAGTTAGAACTAAAATTTCAAAATCTAAGAATAAAATATGTCTGCAAACAGCATAATAGGTAATATTCAAAACATTGCTGAAGTTAAAGATACAATTCCAACAATGATGGTAACAAATATGACGGAACTTACCTACAGTCATCCCTAGGCACATCCCAACCCAAAACTTTTGTGATTCATATTTTTAAAATGTAAAGAGATCATAATATTCTGTTGTGCTTTGAATCTCTTAAGTTACTAACTGGTGATGTTAGTAGAAGAGTTATTTTTTCTATCAGTTTATAAGTAACGAAGCTACCATTGACGATATCAATTGTTTCTTATTCTTCTTCATGGAATTGGAACTAGGTTTTACATCTGGCTATTGGACAGCTTCTGGCTTATAGTGTATAAGTACCAAGATATTCTGTCTGGAACAATGTTAAATAAGTGTTCTTACTAACACGTGTTTGCATTTTATATCTTTTCAAATAAGTAAAATATAATGTAGGTGCTTTCTTAGGGAACCATTAGTTTTAATATCCATCAGACTGTAAGCTGTTATTTATTTACTTATTTATTTATTTGTTTGTTTATTTATGATTTAGATACACCCCACAACCGACTGAGCAAGAGCATAAATAGTCACTGCTATCAATAGTTGAAATTATTTAACAAGCTTCCTTCAGAAGTAAATGAACTTCCACAAATCAGATTTGTTAAAAAGCTAAAAAACTGATTTAAATAAAAGGCATGTTATTCTGTACAAGAATACTTAGAATACAATATTCAAGCTAGCGAATTGATGTAAATTTCATGTAATACACAGCAGTACATAATTAGATTATTATTATTATTATTATTATTATTATTATTATTATTATTATTATTATTATTATTATTATTAAAGACTACTGTAACCATATGTCTTAGACCACAAATAAGCAAACATAGTACTATGCTTTACTTGGAAACCTAAGTAATAAAATACAACTTATAAATAATTATTAACCTACTGTGATTACATACTAATGTTAAATGTGTTTAAAACTTAAATTGATTCAGCTTCTTAGATTATTTTTGTATATAACCTTGCAAACATTCTGTACTTGTAATTATGTGAGTAAATATTGTTTAAAACTGACTGACAAAATCTATCGCTTAATGTAAGCGTAATGGTGAATAAAGATTACACACACATACACACATATTTAAACGTTTTTCTCATTAAAGTATTCATCTATGGAATAATATCATTCTGAATCAAGTATCTTTTTAAGATATTTTTAAGCATTTTAAAAGATATAATATATTTTGTTTCTGAAGGAAGCTATTATAAATGTGTATACCATTGTATTTAAAACTCAAATCATTTATTTTCCTACTAGAAAGGCAACATGCAGGTATAATCTTATCCTGGTGTCGTGATTATTCGTGAACTTTTATTGAAGTCTTCCATATGTTTCCTCGTCTGTATGGCAATCTCATAAATATAGATACAAGATTTTCAGTTTTTAAACATTCATTACAACTAATTGTTATTTTCAAGTTCATCATTGTTATTGAATACAGAAACCTCATTTCTGTTGTTGCTAGGTGAACTTTATTATTTAATATATTTATTGTCCAGTTTTTGCTTCTGTGCATCAATATGGGAACTGCCATTGCTTTAAAATATTTCAACTGTATGTTTTTTGAAGTTTTATTCCTCGCGATCTTACTGTTCCATACATTCATTATAACATTTGCTGTGTTTGTTATTTAATTTGTTCTTCTGTCAATTGGATATTAAAAAAACTGTAAATAATTAACACTGTTTACTTGACCTATTAATTGGCCATTTATCACAGTTTTATACTTTATACAATTTGTTCCTTTAGAAATTAGGTGCATTTATCAATCATAAATAATAGAGAGATACCAGATTTACTTTTTGCAGATGATCTAGTAATAAGTTCTATAACAAGTATAGCATTTAAAAATCTCATGTGTTTCATTCATACAACTTTCGCTATTTTTCTGCAAAGATACACATTAGCAGAAACGGTCATAATACTTATTTTCTTGTAAATAGAAGGGAAATAAGGTAATATACTAGGCTAAACTTCAAACCTTTTGAAAACTGGTCACTATGTGAATTCTCTTTGCATGGCCAAGAGTAAAACAAAAGAAATATGAAACAAAAGAAATGGCTTCCTGTTTAAGTAATTTAAAATTGAAACCAATAACAAGGAATATCTCAGAAACAGTTAACTCTACATAGAATATATGCCACATAAATGAGGTGTTTCAATGAGATCTACATTTTTTCTGTTGTAAGCTTTTGTCTATCTCCTACAGTTTATCAGTTATGCAAAATTCATCCAAAATAAAGAAGAGTGCTTCAGAGGCTATTCCTAGAAAATTCAAAATGTACATTTTATTTGTCATGTAAACATATTGAATATACAACATTTTAATAAAAATTGTTACTCTATTTTTAAGAAAAACAAAATTTTCAAAAAGTTTTCCATGTAAAGGGGGTTTGGGTTGAGGGATTTTCCTGAAAATTATCGTGTTGTATACTTGGAAGCTACTAAACAAAAATATCAATTTTGGTATTTAATGCTCTTTTCATTTTTGAGCTATGCTGACCACACACACGTATATACAGACCTTTTTCTAAAAATGTTTTTTGTTTTATATGTGCACCTCTGGTGAAATCTCAACATCTAATTTTTTGGTGGAATATAATAGCTTCTCTATCTACTATGTTACTATGTGCATAGTACATGTAGAGAAAGTAAAAAAAAAAAAAAACATTGGAAGCAATAGGTATGCTCTTCAAAGAATAGGTTCTGAAGATAAATAAAACAAAATCCAAGATTATGGTGGTGAAGAAAGATTACAAAGTAAGAAAACAAGAGACATTTTGATGGGAAGGTTCAAAATTGAGCAGGTTGAGAAAATAGATTATCATTGAGTTAGATTATTATCTAGCAAAGGAAAATGGAGCAATAAAATGGAAAACCATTAACTGATAGAAAAATGGCTATGAATGTAATTAGATCTTGTGTAAATAAAATACCTAATATACAATTAAAGTGATAGAAAGAGTTCAATAGTAGGGAATAAAATGTTTCATGGAATAGAAGGTTTTTGACTAGATGCAGGATGAAGAGCAATAAACAGATTATTTTATAGACTAGTCCTAGGCTTATCTAGATGTTTGCTTGATGAAGCAGCTCTCATGCAACTATGAAGATTTGGCTATAAAAGCTAGGTAATTGAAATTATTGGTAGAAAATAAGAAAGCTAGAGGAAGAAAATATCAACAAGCAGTGCGTGATAACATAACAAATATTAAAGGGAAAGAGATGTGGATAAAAATTCAAAATATTCTACAAGAAATTGATACAGGATCAACATGGCTAGATAGAGCAAGAACAAGAGAGGCATTGTAGAAAGAGATAAAAACATGAATAGAGGACATTAATAAACAGGAATTGTGGGATTTCTGCAACTATATTATCAACAGCCTTGTATCTACTAAAATATTTTGAAGTTTAATGTTAGTGCAAAAATTATATTAATGGCATATTATGCTTTTTTTCACATTCACATATAATATGGGATTCTTCTTTGGGGAAACCAAGAAGAGTAGAACAGTATTATATGGCAAAAAAAAAAAAAGGCAATTAGATGTAGCAAAGGTGTCTTGATAGAACTACTTGATGCAAAAGTTATTTTATAGAACTTGGCATATTAACAGTCCACAGTTTATTCATTTTATGTGCTCTTTTATTCATTAAAGAAAATATAAATACCTTTAACCTTAGAACAGATATACACACCTGTAATACAAGGGGGGAAATGTATAGACATTCCTGCTACAAGATTAGCAAAATTATACATATGTGGCTATTAAACTTTATAATAGGCTCCCACAAAAACTAACAACAACTAGTAGTAAACGGTATAAATGCGTAATTACAAAATGGCTAAAGCTAATAGCCTTTTATAATATAGATAAATACTTTGATGGCTGTATGGATGATTTATTGTATGTGTGATAGTAGGAATAAGGTAATTAATAGTATCATTTTGATAATTTTGTTAAAACTTTAAGTTTATTTATGACATACATTGTAAATATACTATATAACTAATATTGTAAATAGATTATAGGAATAAGAAAAATCTTGTGAGTACATTATAGGAATAACACAAATATTGTAAATAGATTATAGCAATAACACAAATATTGTAAATGGATTATAGGAATAAGACAAATATTGTAAATAGATTATAGGAATAACACAAATATTGTAAATAGATTATAGGAATAAGACAAATCTTCTAAACAGATTATAGGAATAAGACAAATCTTTAAAATTAACTATAGAATAAGGCAAATATTGTAAATTGAATATAGGAATAAGACAGATATTGTAAATAGATTATAACAATAAGACAAATCTTTTAAACAGATTATAGGAATAACACAAATCTTTGAAATTGACTATAGGAATAAGGCAAGTATTGTAAATTGATTTTAGGAATAGGACAAATATTGTAAATTGATTATAGGAATAGGACAAATATTGTAAATTGATTATAGGAATAGGACAAATATTGTAAATTGATTATAGGAATAGGACAAATATTGTAAATTGATTATAGGAATAGGACAAATATTGTAAATTGATTATAGGAATAGGACAAATATTATAAATTGATTATAGGAATAGCACAAATATTGTAAATAGATTATAGGAATAACACAAATCTTTGAAATTGACTATAGGAATAAGGCAAGTATTGTAAATTGATTTTAGGAATAGGACAAATATTGTAAATAGATTATAGGAATAAGACAGATATTGTAAATAGTGACTGTGACAAGTAGACTTCTGTAAGATTTGATGGTGAATAAATTCTGATTCTGATTGAAAAATGATTGGGGAAGAGCCAAATGGTGTATTAAAATTTGCAGCAAAGTAAAAAGAGAAGAATTAGAATAGCTTAGAATAGGTAAATATTAATGGGAAATGTCCCATGTACAAAGAAGCAGATAGTATTTGCTTTAGATTCTGGAATGTAAATAAACAAAATTTTGGAGCGATGAGTTCCTTTTACAAAAGTGGCAAAACTTACTAAATGAAATAGAAGATAGAAGAATTTTGAATGACCACCAAAAAAACTTCATTGGTAGGGTAAGACAAAATGCTATGGAGCCAACAAAGGGGGATGACAATGTTGATGATACTGTATGGAATTAGTACAAGATATACAAACATTTCCAAATACAGGCTGTATAATTACACCCTTAATTCTTTACACAAACTGGTATTAATTAAAATGGGTATAATGGGATATAAAATAAATAAATACTAATCCATAATTTTTTAATCAGAAGACATAATGACAATAAAAAAATAAAAGAATTTGACTTTTTTTTGTAACACAAACATCACTTATTTTTACTTACTGGGACCGGTTTCGGGAACACTTGTTTCCATTTTCAACCCTTAATTCTGACTAAATCTTTCTTTGTTGGCGTCAACGATGGGGGTGGTGGTATATCAATTGTGGAGGCATCTGTTCCTGGATCTATGAACTTCCAGAGGTTGCTGTATGGTGGTAAATCAAAATTCATGATATAGATCTTCTCCCAGACATCTAATTCTATGGGTTTATAAGCTGGTTTTAACAGTTTCATATTCGGTGTGATAGAATTAGATGTCTGGGAGAAGATCTATATCATGAATTTTGATTTACCACCATACAGCAACCTCTGGAAGTTCATAGATCCAGCAACAGATGCCTCCACAATTGATATACCCCCATCTTGATGGCAATGAAGAAAGATTTAGTCAGAATTAAGGGTTGAAAATGGGAACAAGTGTTCCCGAAACTGGACCCAGTAAGTAAAAATAAGTGATGTTTGTGTTACAAAAACCAACTCAAATTCTTTTACTTTTTATTTAATCACATCACTGTCACAAGCTTCTACGTATATTTGCAAGTTTTGAACATAATGAAAATATTAACTATTATAGTTTAGAAGCTTTAGAAGTCATTATATTAGGTTATTTACCTCAGAACTAGTTTCAAGGAATCATTTCCTCATCGTCAGCTGATAGCAACTGGTTGGCTCTATTTTAATGGTTATGTTTGTCTCTTAGTACCTCTGGCAATGGTTCTACAAATTTGGTGATCAGATTTTTGTCCATTGGGATCTCAAAGTTCATTAATCTTGGACAAAATTTCCAAAGAAATATTTTCTCCCAAATATTTAAATCAGCAGGTTTTGTGCCTGTCTAATAAGTAATGCAGTGTTGACTATTTCATGTGCTTGTATCCAAAACTGTGCTGCAGCTGTTAATTTTTCTTCTTCCCTTGATTTGATGTTCCTAAGGTGTTCCTCAAGCCTCATTTCTATGTTTTGCCTAGTTTGACCTATGTAGATTTGATCACATTCTTGCCATCTATTCTATAAATCTTGGAACTTTATGAGCTGGCACTTTTCTTTTTGGTTCGCTTTTATGAGGAATTTTATGTTGAATTTATTTTCAGGTATGAGTGCTATGTTGCTGTCTTTGAAGATCTTCTTAAATTTGTTATGTGCCCATGGATGGAATGTGATCATTTTGAACACCAGATTTTGTTTTTTGGTTTGAGGGTTGTATTTACTTTTTATCATTTTTTGTTGCTTGAATTTTCTGATTAACCTATCCACCATTGCTTTTTACTTTCTCTACATATACTATGTACATAGTGTATAGAGAAGGTATTGCACTCCCCCCAAAAATTTGATACCAAGATTTTGCCGGAAATATATCTTTTAGGGTCCGGTGTATCTAATAAAAGCATTTTCAGAAAAAGGTCCACATGCACATGTGTGTGTGTGTCTGTGAAGACACAAATATTTTGAAAAAATTCCCCCACCCCAAATGACCCTTTACATGGAACTTTTTTTGAAAATGTTTATTTACTCAAAAATGGCTCTAACGATTTTGATTAAAATATCATATATGAAAGACATTTACCTGACAAATAAAATATATATCTTGAATTTTCTGGGAATAGCCTCTGAAGACCACTTTATTCAGGATGAATTTTACGGAATTTTGCATAGCTGCTCAACCATAAGAGATGGACAAAAATTTACCACACAAAAAATGTAGAGCACGTTAAAACACACAATTTATGTTATATACATTTTTTCGTGGTATTCATCGTTTTTGAGATATTCCTTGTTTTTAGTTTCAGCTTTGAAAAACGTATACTTTTCTCCTACAGGAATTTGTCAACTCATGTCCACACAAACAAAGGAACTTCAGTCACATAGCAACCAGTTTTTGACTATCACTTTAATCTATGGTACTCCCTTATTTCGCTTCTATTTTCAAGGAAACAAGTAATAAGACTATTTCTGCTAATCTTTTCTCCATTAGAATGAAGTAAATAGAAGCATAAGCTTTTTAACGATAATTTGTTGCAGAGATGTAGAGAAAGTCATGTGAATGGAACACATCAGATTTTTTAAGTGATTACTTGAAACTAGTTCTGAGGTAATTGACCTGATTTACTGAAATTGTATATTTGCAACTGCTTCTAAACTGTAATACTATTGCATAAGTTGAGACAGGTAAATAAATTGGGAAATAAAGGATATTATTAGTAATAATAACATTCATTTTACAAGAAGAAAATTGTATAGTTAAGTTGGTAAATAAACTCATTCATTCATCCTCTAAAAATCATCACTTTTATTTTCCAAATTTTCAAATTATAACTAGATAGAACTTCATTCACATTACTAACAATGTTTATAAACAGCTTATCTTACAAACTCTGTTTACTATATAAAATGTTATAATATTTGCACACCCTAATTTTAATTGATGTTAAAAACTCTAACTCTTCAACACTGTAAAATGCATGGTCTATTAAGTACTTCTTTATGGCGCTAATGCCTACATCTCTTTATTCTATAGCTTTTATGTCCTTGGGCAGTGCATTATAAAATTCTTTCTCTATATTTTTCAGTGAATGGCTATTTAATGTTCCCCTAAGTACAGTTCTGTAATAATCATCTTTATTTCTGACATTATGTTCATGTATATGACTATTTTTATTGAGTAGTACATGCTTGATATATTCATATATATTCTATATTTTTACTTCCTCTACATTACTATATACATAGTGTATAGAGAAGGTATTGTAATGCACCCAAAAATTTGATACCAAGATTTCACCAGAAGTACATGTTTTGGGACTCTCTGAATCCAAAAAAAAAAAAAAAAAGCATTTTTAGAAAAATGTCTGTGTGTGTGTGTATGTCTGAGGGCATCATACCTCAAAAACGAAAAATCTGTTAAATACCAAACTTGGTATTTAAGTTTGGTATCTTCCAAGGATGCAACGCAAAGATTTTCAAGAAAATCCCCCCACCCCAAACTACCCTTTACATGGAAAAATGTTCAAAATTTTTGATTTTCTCAAAAATGACTAACGATTTTGATTAAAATTTCTTATATTTAAGATATTTAAATGCCAAATAAAATGTATATCTTGAATTTTCTGCGATTAGCCTCTAAAGACCTCTTTATTCTGGATGAATTTTATTGAATTTTACATAAATTGCGAACCGTAAGAGATAAATAAAAACTTACTATGCAAAAAATGTAGAGCATGTAAAAACACACAATTTATATTATATACATTTTTTTCGTGGAGTTGATTGTTTTTGAGATATTCCTTGTTTTTGATTTCAGCTTTGAAAAGCTTATACTTTTCTAATTCAGGAATTTGTCAACTCCTGTCCATACAAACAAAGGAACTTCAGTCACATAGCAACCAGCTTTTGACTGTCACTTTAACCTATGATACTCCCTTATTTCGCTTCTACTTATAAGGAAGCAAGCATTAAGACTATTTCTGCTAATTGTTTCTCGATAAGCATGAAGTAAATAGAAGCATAATCTTTTTAACAATAATTTGTTACAGAGATGTAGAGAAAGTCATGTGAATGGAACACATCAGGTTTTTTTGTTACAAAAATCGACTCAAATTCTTTTATTTTTCGTTTAATCACATCACTGTCACAAGCTTCTATGCATATTTGCAAGTTTTGAATTGTTTCAATGTTTATCCTTATTGTTTTTGACCTGTTTCATTACATATAAGTCCTTGTTTATCCTTTTAGTTATATACAATACATATAGCTGCCAGTTAAAATATTTATCTATAACAACACCTAGAAAATGTGTAGCTTATGTTTCAGGAGTACTTCCCCATTTTCTTACATTTATCTTTAGAATTTTCATATTATTTGCCTTAATTTCTGCACCTCTTGAAGTATGATTCCTAATTATTATTTTTGCATCATCTGCATAGCCAATCGCCAAACCTCCATTTCTTGGTACTATTTTAAAGAACTCATTCATGTACATTAAAAACAAGAGAGGACTTACTTTTGAACCTTGTTAATTAATTCCAAGTTTGTTCTTACTTTATGTATCATACCCTTTTTACTTTCTCTATACGTACTATGTACATAATGCATAGAAAAGGTATTGTAATGCACCCAAAAATTCAATACCAGGACTTCACCGGAAATATATGTTTTGAGAGCCCATGAATCCAAAATAAGCAGTTTTAGAAACATATCCGTGTGTGTGTGTGTGTGGGCAGCATAGCTCAAAAACTAAAAGACCATTAAAAACCAAATTTGCTATTTAAATTTGGTATCTTCCAAGGATGCGACATGAAGATTTTCAAGAAAATCCTCCCACCCCCAACTACCCTTTACATGGAAAAAATTTCAAAAATTTTGATTTTCTTAAAAATGGGTCAAATGATTTTGATTAAAATCCCTTATATTTAAGATATTTACTTGCCAAATAAAATGTATATCTTGAATTTTCTGGTAATAACCTCTAAAGACCTCTTTATTGTGGATGATTTTTATTGAATTTTGTATAATTGTTAAACCATAAGAGATAAACTAAAACTTACCACATAAAAAATGTAGATCAGGATAAAACAAACAATTTATGTCATTTACATTTTTTTCGTGGAGCTGATCGTTTTTGATATATTCCTTTCTTTTTATTTCAGCTTTGAAAAACATACTTTTCTCATACAGAAATTTGTCAACTCTTGTCTGTTTTCTATGTATGTTACAATTCACATTTGTACAATACCTCTAACTCCATATTTTACTAGCATATTTACAAGTATATCTAATTCAAAATCTGGCTAGAAGCCCGAGAAGATTTTGAATTAATACGTCGCCAGGAAAGCTTCAGTTCTTATTTTAAGTATATCTATATTTACACTGTCAAACGCCTTTGACAAATCTAGAAATTTTACGATTATGGAGAGCATTAATAATTATATCATTTGCTCTATGTATTGCATCTATTGTGGATTTATGTTTCTGAAAACCATATTGCATCTCCAATAAAAAGTTATGCTTTTCAAAATATTTCTGTAATTGGTTCAAATACATTCCTGTTCCACTCACATGACTTTTTTTACATCTCTGTAACAAATTATTGTTAATAAGCTTATTTTCTTTTAGCTTAACATCCATTAACCTGGTTAATCATATCGGACAATGAATGAAATTGGTGAAATGATGCTCAAATGATCTCGGGGTCCATGGAGCTTAAAATTACTTGACATTCATCTTCTCAGGATAAGGAAAACCCCGAAATAAGCCTTATCCAGGTAACTCACCCTAAGTGAGATTCGAACTCATGATCTTTTGAATGTAAAACACACATGCTACCACCACACTACCCAGGCAGGTTAATAAGCTTATTCTTCTATCCACTTCATGCAAATTGAGATAAACACTAGCAGAAATGGTCTTATTACTTAGTTCCTTATAAGTAGAAGAGAAATAAAGGAATACACTGGCAAAACCAACAGGCAAATGTTTTAAAATATGGTTACTATGGGATTGAAACCCATTTCTTTGTGTGACCAGTAGTTCTCCTGCACGAGAAAAGTAGTAAGCATTTTAAAACTGAAACCAATAACAAGGAATATCTGGAAAATGGTCAGTTCTATGTAAAAAATGTATATGACATAAATTGTGAGTTTTAAGGTCATCTACATTTTTATGTAGTCATTTTTGTCTATGTTTTACGGTTTACCAGTTATGCAAAATCCAGCAAAAATCATTCAGAATAAAGAGGTCTTCAGAGGCTATTCCCAGAAAATTCAAGATATACATTTTATTTGTTATATAAGTATCTTAAATTTAAAGACTTTAATCAAATTGTTAGAATCTTTTTGAGAAAATAAAATGTTTGCCATGTAAAGGGTAGTTGGGGTGTGGGGATTAAATTTGTATGTTGCATTCTTGGAAGATACTGAACATAAATGTCAAGTTTAGTATTAACAGCCTTTTCGTTTTAGAGCTCTGGTGCTCACACACACATATGCATGCACACACACAGACACACACATGGATCTTTTTTCTCAAAATGATTTTTTTAATTCAGGGTCAGCTCATAACCCAGGAAATTGGTGAAGTGCTAAGAAAAACTTTTGAAACTGTGAAAATTAATTTTTCTAAGTTGGAAGGTTTAAGTCGTCTGTAGATAGGCAATTATAAAGTTTGAGCTATGTAAGAAAATGTCCTGTAACATCATATTAATTAGAAAATGATTATAATATGATATGAAATGGAAAATATTAATGCACGATTTCTAAATTAAAAAGGTGAATGAAATGTCAAGACTTTAAAAAAAAATTGTTTGTCACAGTTTGTAAAGTTGTGATAATACAAAAAGAAAATAATTCAATTTTACCTTAATTTTTGTAGACCAGGTTGATTTTGCCGTCCTCCAAAGCTGCAAATGTGTAAATGATATTATCTAAAAGGTTAGGCTTTTCTTGCAGCTTGCAGAGAAAATCTCTATGAATAGAAAAGTTGGCCAGGGATGACAACCGTTGCTGTGAAATTGTGTTCCTCAAGTAAGATTTATTCCTTTTCAGCATGAGAAACTTTTCCCACAGACCCAGCATTGCATGGCAGAGATACTACGAGCGAACACAATCTGTTAACTTCCTGCAATACATCTTGTACCCCATTTTGCTGCATGATTTCTGAAGCCTTTAAAACACCAATATCTGCATAAACAGTTCTAGCTTAATTTGTAGATGTTTAGGTTTCTTAAATATAGCTGGGTATCAAATTGTTGAGAGCAGATGAAGGAAAGTGCTGCAAATACTCTTTAAAACTGTTACTTTTTGCAAAACTTGAAATCTAGTATTCATTTGCAATTTTCATACAATATGATCAATTATTTCCTAAGACAGATACTTGTATTTCAGAAAAAAATCATTGTTGGACAATTTAGCATTGTATCTTTTATGAACTGAATATGTTAGTATGCTACTCCTCATTTCTTTTTCTGGTTATCAAATCACAAGTTTGTTGAATTTCGTTGCACAATAATTTATATCCAGATACTTCTTTTGTAGCACATCATACAGAACATCAGTTAAAATGAATATATCATAAAAAAACAAGAGCCAAAAAATTAAATTAAAAATCAATAATTTTCTGATAAAAGATATTCTATAACAAAAGATGTTCACTTGGGAAATTGAGGCTACCACTTCGTCAAGTATGTAAATAGTCATGGTCTATGTGAGGTGTGTACCAAGATACAATTGCAGTCCAGACCTCATTCAAAATGCATAACATGTGACATATTCCTTTTGAAAAGAAACATTTTTTAAGTTCTCTCGGTGTAGATATGGTGAGGCACCAACGTTTCGGGAGCATACATTGTTTCCGTCTTCAGGATTACCGAATGATTTGAACTGGCAGAACACTGTTTTGAGAATGACCTTAGGGCCAACTTTGACAACACCACAATTATTGCCAAGGAGACTGGATATTGGCCACGTAGGGCAAAAGAAGCACTTGCTATCACCTCGGAAAGACGCAATCGCAACAGAGATTCAGGATTACAATTGAGCAACGCTTGGAAACCGGCCTTAGACCTGCAGAAAAACACAAATCAGACCCTTAGAAGAGTCTCCTGAATCACAATGTTTTCTTTCACGTCCGTGCTCCAATTCACCTCACCGGCCTCGCCTCGGCACGCTCATTGGCCCACATATCTATATAAGAAGACCACATCAGTTCAAATCATTCAGCAACCCTGAAGACTGGAATAATGTATGCTCCCACCTCACCATATTTACAGCTGGCTGGAAGCCTGAGAGAAATTCGAAGCCAGGAAAGCTACAGCTCTCATTATAAAAGAAAAATTGTTTTGCTGAATATCATGGTTTGTACCCAGAAGAATATATGTAATGTATGTGTGCTTGTGTAATGAGTAATAATGTATAATGTGTGTTTCTGTGATTAGTTTATTGTTAATTTTCAGTTTAAGATTACTCATTCGACTGCACTTCTTTCATTTTTACAATCAATTTTCACTTCAAATATATATATATATATATATATATATATTTTTTTTTTTTTTATTTTTCATATTTGTGCAATTCACTGCATTGTGTGCCTTTTTTTCATTACAGTAAAGCCTACTGGTTGTGGAATAGCTAATAAATCACAGATAATACTAGTTAAGTGTTTACTCATTTTCACCCATACGGTACTCACAAGTACCAGTGTATATTTTTTAGAATTTTGAGGAAAAAAACCCTAAAAATAATGGTATTCTATTATGAGATGCACTTGAGGCCATATTGACTGATATTTGATTATAAATTAAAATAATATAATTATTCAGGCAACTAAGGGTTAATGCTTAGCGCAGCTGATTCCTGTAACGCATCATGAATTGAGATCAAGTTCCTCTCAACGTGCTTCAGTTGCAATAAATATGTTAAATGTTCTCTTGAATCTACATAATTGTGAAAAGGTCATGTTGAGTTCACAAAATCTGCAAATCCTGTAGTTTTCTTTTCTCCTAGCAAAAGACAGGCTCAGCAGAAAAGTTTTTGTAGAAAAATATTATCGCATAACTATATGTATTCTCCATACCAATAATTTGTAAAATGTAGCTGATAAGATTGCTGTGATTTTCTTTATTTTTTACAGAAACTGATAAATGGGAAGTGGTTGATAAAATGTTAACAGGTCATTTTTATTTTGTTCCCGCCATCATGAGAATGATATTTCTAACAAACTGCAAATCAAGTCATTTTCTGGATTCAGTAATGCTCGTAAAAACCACAAACATTTTGAACTGAAATTAATTTAACTAAATATTAGGAGTGACCCTAATTAACAGACAAAAACTTTCAAAATTTAATTCACTCCATATAACTAAACACACAGTATAATGGTATACCTTATTCTCACCAAGGTAGAGCTAAAACTGAGTTCTCAAAATGTGAAAGGAAAGTTTAGTTTAAGAATAGCATTCCTGGGTGATCTAACAGGAAATGAAAACAGCGCGTTACCATGGCAACTGGGTGGAGTAGCCATATACAAATGCGTTTGAAACAGGGTCAAAATACAAGCATTTTAGACTGAGATATTTGCTCCTCTTCCTTAACTGAGGGAGTGAGAGAAAGAGAAGGAGATAAAGGACAACCAGAATGGACAGACAGAAGCAGAGTGCATTCCTACCACTTCACAAGGGATTTTGGACAGGTTGTTGGGTGAATTAGTAATACAAGATACAAATATGTAATTTTGTATTTTGATTAAAAATTTAGGTGAAGAGCCACTTCCAAGCTGCCCTTGGAAAATACTGATTTAATTGTTGTATTATAAGGTTCATATACAGCTATTTCTGTGTATAGTTTACAAACTTCATCCATGCTTCATTTTTCCTTCAATGTATGTTCTCTTTTGTTTGTTTTCATTAAAACAGATTATGTGTGAAGGTTTATTATTACAAATATAAAGCATCCAAGAGGGAGTTATATCACTAATTTATTCCTATACTATTATGCAAGTATATGTCCTATTTTGTTTCATCGTTGTTAAAATACATTGAAAAGATCCCACACAACTAATAATGTAAAAGAAATTCATGTGACTATTGCAAGGTTAAGAAGGCCATAAAGTCAATGGCCATAATTTTGGCAATTGTTGACCAGGATATTGGTAGATTTTGTGTGAAACTATAAACAGTAATCAACAAAGAGCAAGCTTCAAGTCTTTAATAGGATTTTGTGAGAAGCAAAAGTCATATAAGTGTGATACATTAGATTTTTCATTTCTTTTATGTGGCAGTAAGGTCAGCAGACTTAAGGATAGCCTGCAACATTTTAAAAATGTAATTACAAAATATTACTCCAAAGTTTTATTTGCTGTAAATAAAAAGTGGCAATTTTACATAAAGATGGCAGTGTTTAATTGTTAGTTGTGATACAATATCGTATAATTATCAAGACATCACATTACACCTACTTATTACTCATCATACAGAAGAGCTTGCTTATCACTGTACATCTCACATACACACAGTTTAATGAATACCTATTTATAAAATTAGCACCACATTGATGATTTCGCATGAGTACTGAACAGTACTAAAGAAAGCTGGCAGAAATCCTTATTGAAGGATTGTGCCACTTTTGTGCAGACTAACCTTCTCGTACTTCTTCACACTTCTCATCCAGATCATCCTGCAAAAACAAAACAAACATTTAGACACTATTTATTGCAATTCTCACACTGTGAAGCACTAACATTGATTCAACACAAACACTCTATGTTCACAAACCTTGCATTCTTTAGAATACTTGCTTCACCTTCCTTGAAGGCACCCACAGCTACGGCCAAATGGTGGGATTCTTGAAAACATTTTGGTCTTGGCTAATGGTGGCATCTGGTGTTGATTCTAAGGGTTTCAAAAGAATGTTGTCTTCTGCTGGCAAATCAAAATTCATGAGGTTTCCTCCAAATTTTTTCATGGTGTTATTTTCCCATGCATTCAGTTCTGTAGTCTTGTTTACAGATTTTAGAAGATGAGTTTCATTTTTAATATCATGATTTTTCTCCCACAAATGTACTGCAACAGCTGATTTATCCATTTCTTTATTTCTTATGTTTCTAAAATGTTCTTTATGAGGTGTGTCTATGTTCTATTGTGTCTGTCCAATGTATACATATTTAAAGCCCAAGCAACTAATTTTTTATATATATGTATATATATACATCTTATTTCTTTCCAGGAGGTGTATTTCGTTTTGTAGGATGTTAGATCAGATGTTTTATGCTGTAGCTGTTTCTGGGTGCTAGCATGATGTTAAACTCTCTTTTGAAATTTATGGGTGGTCCACGGATGATATGCAAATATTATGAATGCTTACTTCTCTTTAATTGCCCATATCATCTGTGGGCCTCCCATAAATTTCAAAAGATCTTAAGAAAGTTCAACACCCAGAAACAGCTACAGTATAAAAAATCTGATCTAACATCCTGCAAAGGAAATACACCTCCAAGAAAGAAATGAGATATATATAAAATTAGTTGCTTGGACTTTACAGATGTATACATTGGACAGACAAATCTTTAAAAGCTGTGCCAGGAAAATTCTTTAAATCTAAAATGTATAAATGGTTATTAAAACACAAATTTTATAGCATAAATGAATTTCTTAACTTAGATATTTAACTACTTAACTGTATTCTGTCACACCTGTATATTGTATATTTATATTTCTTGTAATAATTAGTTTGTAAGTCTTGACGAAGCCATATGTACAAATTGTATATCCTCGGTGAATAAAAAATTGAATTGAAAAAAAAGAAAACATAGACACACATCTTAAAGATCATTTTAGAAATATGGAAATAAAGAAATGGGTCAATCAGCTATTGCAGTGCATTTTTGGAAGAAAAATCACAATTTTAAAAATGGCACTCATCTTCTAAAATCCGTAAACAAGACTGCAGAACTGTATTGTTTGCAGAACGCATGTGAAATGAACACATGGAAAATATCTACATAAAAAAAAAAATTTTGAGGAAACCTCATGAGTTTTGATTTGCCATCAGAAGATAACATTCTTTTGAAACTTGTAGAATTAACACCAGATGCCACCAGTAGCCAAGACCAAGATGTTTTCAAGGATCCCACCATTCAGCCATAGCTGAGGATGTCATCAAGGAAGGTGAAACAATTGTTCTATGGAAAACAAGGTTTGTGAAGCATAAGAGTGTTTATGTTAAATCAATATTAGTCAATTATAACATTTATTTTAATAACTAATTGTTCTTCCAAACATGTAGGCTAAGTTATAGAGGGAGAATCACACTGAAAAATTCAATGCTATAGTTGGAATATGAACCATAGATCTTCATGCTGCAGCTCTAGCCAACTAGGCTACCACACTTAGAGGAACATCAAAACAACATAGCAATAGAAAGTATTGGGGAAGACTTGTACAATAGATTGTCTTAAAAATAAAACACGGTAACACTAAGGTCATTAAAAAACACTTAACAAAGCAAGTTTTTTTTTTTTAGTATTGAGTACAAAAATGTAAATGACATGTAATGTAATAGATTTCTAAGCAATTATAAACAGTAATCTTTAAGTATTAATTATTATAATATATATATATATCCTTTTTATGTGAATATAGGATGAAATAAATGATATGGTAACATAAAGTACAACACTGAACTTCCTGGCTCACATTTTTTCCAGTAAACCACAATCATTCTCAAATTCATTTTGAGAATACATACCTTAACATTGACTTTAGATATGGAAACATTAAAGTGATATATCACTCAAAAGAAGTGCTATTCCTCCCTGACCATACAGGTTATTTTGAGTGCAGATCTCATCCCATGCAACAAAGAAATGTTTGCACCCTTAGTCTCTTACAAGGATGCAATACATTATATGTACATTTTCTAAAGTTTGCTAAAAGCGTAAAAATCCTCTAAATACTTTAAATTCATTGATCTCTAGTAGTTAAGCATGAAGAATTAGACTTAAAGTATAGGGTTTTTCAAAAAAGCAAACATTAAATCACTATAAATATTATATTTGAGATAAAAAAAATAAAAACATTAAAGATTTTGCACAATGATCTAGGCATAACAAAGGCTTGCTAAAGGGTAACAAGAATCCTTATAAATGAGCAAAAGCAAAAACGAGTGGGCTGCTGTACTGACACTCTTGAAAACATAGAAAACTACCCTGATTACCTCCGCAAGGTAATTACGTGTGATGAAACATGGATATTCCAATACAATCCAGAAACTAAGTCACAGTCAGCCTACAAACCCCTAGGAAGAAGAAAGCATGCAGGAGCAAATCAAAATTCAAAGCAAAGATGATGATTTTTTTTTTTTTAGGTCAGTCTGTCAATCAAGTTTATTATATAGCTGTTCTGTGAATGTGCGCGACCAGATCTTGGATTCTTCATCAAGATATCAAGACAGTCCATAATGACTTAGCATCATACAACTTTTTTCTCTTTCCATAAGTGAAGTCGGTGCACAAAGGAACCAGGTTTGAGTCCATGGGCGCAGTGAAGGAAAAAACGATGAGATTCCTCAACAGCATAACAGGAAAAGACTTGCAGTACTGTTTCCAACATGGAAAATTTGCATGATGCGGGACACTGAAGTGGACAATATATCAGCTGTGTAAGTTGTTTTTCAAAAAATAGTTAGAGCATGAGTCCGGTTTCTTTATTGTCACCTTGAATTCTATAATATGAAAACACTAAAGCAGTGAAGCAACACAAATATCTTAGACACAAAATAAAGTTGTGGTGTTGCAAAATTATTTTGCATCTAAGCTATATTCTATATTTAAAGCTAAAACTGCCTAGAAAAAGTGTGCAGGGCTCAATGAAAAAATGGCATGTTTCTGAGATGGGTCAATACCTTCTCTAAGAGCCATCAATCAATGAACATTGAACTTAAAACAAATGTTGTTTCATTGAACAATTAGCTATAACATCTTGCCCTTGTGTTAAGGCTAACCACAACATTATGTAAAACTTTGTGTTAAGCAACATCTTATTCTTATGTTAAATCAGCTGTAACGTCATGTAAAACATTGGGTTAAGTTAACATAACCTTATTCTTGTGTTAAGGCCACTGTAACATTGTGTAAAACTTTGTGTTAAGTTTACATCATCTTGTCAATGTGTTAAGGCTAGGTAACTGTAATGCTGTGTAGAATTTTGTGTAAAGCCAAGTCCACAATACTAAATATTTGACATAAACATGTTGAACTTAACATGTTACTATTAAGATGTAGAGTCAATTCAAAAAGCAGTTGAACCAACTCAATTGACTGAGGTAATATATTGTTTGAATGTGTTGCAGTGTTAATGTTGAGCCCAAAACTGTCTTCTTGGCCTTTTGGAAAACTTGTTTTCTTGAATGATACTCTGTTGGTCTCCATGGTAGTTCAGGATCGTCTGTGATTTCAGATATTTCTTTTTCACTGGCTCACTAGTCACCATTTTGGTGAATTTCCATCTGTGCTGAGGCTTTTGATTTAAGTTAATTTAAATTTTTTGTGACTATGGAAATGCAGATATACTTCAAGCATTAAATGTGCTGGGATACCTGCTATCAAATGGTGCTTTTATAGGTTTTACCTCACTCAAAATAAAGTTACTTTCACTGATTCTCAAAAAATGTTTGAAGCCAAATCTAACCTCAATTTAAAGCTCATTCAAAATGTTTTCATTCCTATACTGATCAGAGAACCTCATCCACAGTTGTCTTCTTTTCTTCTCTCTCACAATACCAAACAGAGGTACAAAATAGCAATAGCAAAATATTCATCACAGGAGTCAATTTGACAAGACAATCAGTGTAGATAGAATGTTAAAAATTAACAGTTATATGTAACAAATTGAAGACAGTGGCATATATATTTAACACGTGGAACAAATGTTTTGTTAATTGTTGAATGCTAACTGTTGATTGTTGAAGTTTAATGTTGAATAAAGTGGACCAGCCTTTAAATTAATATCATCTTATGTTAAGGCTAGTTATAACAATGTGTAAAACTTTGTATTAAGTAAACATAAGCTTGGATTACGGCTAACTGTAACATTTTGTAAAGCAATGTGTTAAGTAAACGTGCAACAGGCAAAAATAAAATGAATACCATCAATGATAATATAGCTCCAGATGAATTCAATGCTTTTATTATTGAATCAGTAAAAAACATGTCTATTAAAACCAAGACTTGTGTTGAAGAAACCATAAAGTAAGTAGATCAGTCACAATTGATAAGTGACTCTTGCAGTTTTAGTCTTAGAACAGTAACATGCGATGAGGTTAAAGATATTTCTAGGAAATTGAAGAACTCCAAAACTAAAGATGTATATGACATATCTAACAATCTTCTTAAAGATATATTACCATATTTTCTTGTACCTCTCACCTTCTGCATTAATAAGTGTTTAAATGAAGGGAATTTTCCAAAATGTTTAAAATATTTGAGGGTGATTCCCGTTAACAAAAAGGGTTGTAAAAATGAGTTAAGTAGCTACAGACCAATATCACTAATTCCAACAACGGCTAAAATTCTGGAAAGTATTTTAAAAAATCAACTGCTACAATATTTTGAACAACATAACCTATTTGCAAACAATCAATTTGGGTATCGTAAAGGTAAATTCACTATTGATGCAGTGGACGCTTTGATCCAGAATATTCTGGAAGTGTTTGGAAAGGTTAGTTCGACGCAGGCAACTCTTTGTGACTTAACTAAAGCCTTTGATTGTGTGCAACATGACATTCTCCTTAGGAAAATGGAAAAATATGGGGTAAAAGGAGTGTCCTTAAATATATTTAAATCCTACTCAAATGATCAAAAGCAGAAGGTGGTAATAAGAGTAAAGAGTGTCAGGTTGTTGAGATAGATATCGGAGTACCACAGGGTTCTGTGTTGGGGCCAGTGTTATTTCTAATAATGATGAATGATGTTCAGAAATGCTCAGTCTCTCATATGGTTGCTTATGCAGATGACACAACTTTCCTCAACATAAACAACGATTTGGATTTACTTGCACAGACTGTAAACTTAAACATGCAACAGGTGAAGAAATGATTTGATCTAAATGGTTTTTACCTCAATGAAAACAAGACTCAAAATATTATGTTCACACTAAAATAATGCAAGGGCAAATTTAATACAGCTGAAAGTGTAAAACCGCTGGGGATAAATATTGACAATAATCTCTCTTGGAACACACACATTGACTTCGTCTGTAGTAAACTATCTCGCACAGTATTTGTGCTAGCTACCCTGAACAAATTAGTGCCAAAAGAATATGTAAGGGCAGCCTATTTTTCTTTTTTCCAAAGTATATATAGATATGGTTTAATACTATGGGGTAGCAGTTCTAGGATTTCTGAAGTACTTATTATTCAAAAAAAAGTTGTGAGAACATTAACTTCTTCCCATAAAAAACAGCATTGCAAACCTCTATTTAAGATTGCCGAAATTCCCACAATTGCTAACTTATATGTATATGATGTTTTAGTTGATATTAAAGAAGATGTAGATATGCACACAAATGAAATACATACATATCAAACAAGAAATAATAACCAAATAAAAATGCCTTTTCAGAGACTCCAGAAAACAGCCAAATTTTATAAAACCATTGAAATTCAATTGTATAACAGCTTGCACATTGAAATAAAAAATTACAGTCTAAATAGATTTAAAGACAATGTACAAATGGCTGATAGAATACCCATGCTATAGTGTAAATGAATGTCAAAATGAATTGTGTCAGATGTCTTGTATATAGTCTATAAATATATAATTTCTAAGCTCTATTTAGAATATAGGACAAAGTCTATTGTAATTTATGTAATTACCTAATGACGGATAATAAATTATCATTATTATTATTATTATTATTATTATTGCCTTACTCTTGTGTTAAAGCACTAAACAACAAATGTTTGAATTTGGAGGATGGCTGCTGTTGATGTGAAGTTGCTGTATTTGGAGTGTGCATCATAATGAAATTGAAAATTTGAAGGGAGAAATTTTTAAAGCAATACAGAGTATGAAATGTTGTCATGAGCTGGGTTACGGAAGAAATATGAGAGGTTAGAATATTTCATGTTTCTTCTGTGCTATTGGAACAAGTGTTTAATTAATCTGAAATTTCAGCTACTGGCACTTTTCATTTAGGAGGCACTTCAGATACAGATAGAGAATGGCAATTAAGGGTAACCACTGAAAAGTGGAGAAGCCCTCAAAAGTAAGAGTTGGAATTGTAATTTCCATCTAAAACAATCAGAAAAATCCTGTGGTGATAATTCTCTATGAAGATAATTAGATGCTCTGAAACAAAAAGTGTAGACAAAATTGCATCATAGTGCATTCGAAAGCTAAGTAGTTTGGTCACCAAACTTCTCAAAAGCTGGTGTTTGCAAACCTCTTTGATGTTAAGAAGATCTTAACTAACAATTTGGTGCAAAAGCTTCATGTAACACAAATGTTTTAAGATAATGTTAATAAACAAATGTTACAAAACTTTTATATTGGATGGCGAAACTATTAAGTGTTAAGCTTACCACTGTGTAAATACATAATATTGCCTGCAGTGCCATGGTAGTAAAAGTGGGCATTAAACACTACCCAAAAAAAAACGTAATAAACCTTGCTACATAAACCTATGTAGCTTGAAGCATAACTAGAAACAGCAGATTCACATGGAAAACCTAGTCAACAGAAATAAATACTAACTTTTGTCTATAAAAAAGTTGATATCGTAATGTTACATATCATGCTCACCTCATCAAGCTCCAAGCATTTGCCCCACTCTTTGAGTGTGATGCGATGATCATCATTTACATCACAAGAGTCTAGGAAGGGGGCTATGCAGTGCTCTAGAGCCATCAGTGGAGCCCTTATTGGGAACAATTCGTGCCGAGAAACAGACCTAAAACACAAACAGCAGTACTTCACAAAGAATGAATAATTAACATGTCTACTTGCTCTGATTGGCTGTATTTAGGGAAATGGAATACCTAATGTGAGGGCGACCCAGAAAGTAAGGAACATTTTGGCATAACTAAATAATAACGAAAGTTATCAACACAAAACTGTATTTACAAAATTAAAGCACCTTACTCTATTTCTCAATGTAATCGCTATTACTATCAAGTTATTTATTGTCATATGGTACCGGTGTTTCAATGTCTATGTTATACTCTTCCACCGCTAAACATCTGAGCCACAATTTTGAGGTTTTCACTGTATGCACAATTTTTCCATCCAAAAAGTAATGTATGGAGACCAAAGTGAAATACTGGTTTTTCTGAATTCTTACATCAACATTTGCTTTCAATTTCGGTCTTTATCGTACACAGTGGTTCTTCCTTGATTACTCATAAATTATGTGCCATTTCCTGACCGAAGACTCGTTCATTGCTTTATCACTATAACTTGCATTATTTGCCTATAAAATTTGATTGGTCAAACATTTTGTAGAAAATTAATAATATTGGCATTGAAAAACTGGTACCACATGACAGTAAATATCTTGATAAATAGAGTAAGGTACTCTAAATAAAGTTTTATGTTGATATCTTTCATTATCATTTAGTTGTGCCAAATTGTCTATCACTTTCTGGATGATCCTCATATAAGGAATCTTTTCTTTGCATAAAACACTCCAAAACCAAATGTACAAACATACTGAAAACAAAAGCTAATCCATAACCTCTTGTAAGAAGTATAATTATAAATCTCGCTAGGAATTTTTGCAATATGCCCTTGAGGGCATTATAGACCAGCCCCTTTATATTCATTGTCTTGCCCCACAGAAGCACATGGTGCTGATTAAGCAAAACCAACATTGGAATTTTTTACTACCATTACTATGTTTGTAGTCTGACAGTGTCTGTCAGAACTGTAGTACACATAAGTTGTTTACAATTTATAACACTGCAGTCAATTACAATACCTTGTATTTGTTTGAAATTGAATGTAAAGACCTTTCTGTCCCCAACACAAGCTATCATAATGCTCAAATAAACAAACCACCAACTTCTATCTAAAAAGTTATATCAAGAATGGCTATTAAAACAAATTGCTCTCAAAGAATCCTTTTCAAAGGCAACACTTTTTTATTTAATCAGGATCATAGTTTGAAATGAACCATCACAAGGAGAAAAAAAGCTGACAATGAGTGCATTGGTGGTTCTTGATTTTTAGGTAACTAGTATTGATTTCTTTTGTGTACAGTTTAGACTGCAGTAAAATAACGTATTTTGAATTACATTCTTTTAAATTCCCAATTATTTTATTAAAATCTACGTTATATCCAATAGTATTATTTTCAATTGCATAAACAGGTGTTCATGCATTAAAAACATCTGTATTTAGACTTACCATAATTCATTTCTGAAAACAGTTGCTCACACAAATACAGAACCAAACTTAGTCAAAATGATGTTATCTGCAAAGAATTTTAATTGTGTGTGATTTGTAACTGATAACTGAGCCACAAATATTTTAAAAACTATCAGTTTTCATGCCTATTAATTAATTAAATCCTTGTAGGTTAGACATGCATTGCATTAACAAAAATCTTGTGTGTTCCATTCACATGACTTTCTCTACATCCCTGCAACAAATTGTTGTTATAAAGCTTATGCTTTTATTTACTCCATGCTAATTAAGAAAACATTAGCAGAAATAGTCTTATTACTTGCTTCCTTGTAAGTAGAAGGGAAATAAGGGAGTACTATAGGTTAAAGTGATAGTCAAAAGCTGGTTGCTATGTGACTGAAGTTCCTTTGTTTGTATGGATTTGAATTTGTATGAGAACAGTATCATTTTTTCAAAGCCGAAACCAAGAACAAGGAATATGTCAAAAACCACCAACTCCAAGAAAAAAATATACACATGACATAAATTGTGTGTTTTAATGTGCTCTACATTTTTTGTGTGTTAAGTCTTTGTCCATCTCTTATGGTTTAGCAGTTATGCAAAATTCTGTAAAATTCATCCAGAATAAAGTAGTCTTCAGAGGCTATCACAGAAAATTCAAGATATACATTTTATTTGTCAGGTAAATGTCTTTAATATTTGACATTTTAATCAAAATCGTTAGAACCATTTTTAAGAAAATCAAACATTTTAGAAAAAGTCCCATGTAAAGGGTAGCTGGAGGTGCGGGGATTTTCTTGAAAATCGTGTCGCATCCTTGGAAGATACTGAACTTAAATACCAAGTTTTGTATTTAACAGTCTTTCTGTTTTTGAGATATGCTACACACACACACACACATGGACCTTTTTGTAAAAATGCTCTTTTTGGATTCAGGGGAACCCAAAACATGTATTTCCGGTGAAATCTCGGTATCAAATTTTTGGGTGCATTACAATACCTTCTCTATACACTATATACATAGTACGTGTAGAGAAAGTATAAAGGTCAAAATAATTTACAAATACTTCGCTCAGATTTCTGTTAGGGAATGCGTTTATTAAATTCCTTGTTCTCATCTATATTTTGGGGGGATTACAGAAGGAACAGCCCTTTCATAGTTCCAAATGCACAGAAAAGGTTATAATTGCATCATACATGTTTACTATATTTTGATTTTTTCCTTGTTCATTAAGCTCATTTACATTCTTTTATTTATTTACTCTTTCTCAAAAGAACATGGGTCCAAATCACAGAAAAGGTTGCCAACAAGGAAAGCAAATATTTTATATACAGGCTTAGAATCGGCCATGATGACTTTAATTGGAACTTTGGCATGGCTGCTACTTCTGGCTAATATACGTCATATAGGGCATATACCCCTCATGAACAAAGAACTTCCACATCTTCTGTGGCATGCGGGAAGGTCAGGAATTACTTCTGGTTTGTGAAACAAATCCATGTTTGCCCTAGAACATTTCCTCAAAATAAAATAATAATTTTATCTCTTGAATATTCATGTTACTTTGGACATTAATACAACACATTAATCAGCAGAATAACATTTATAACTGTCTAAATTTAATTTTAGACACCCTCCAATTTTTACTTTCTCTACACGTACTTTTCGGAAAAAGGTCCGTGTGTGTGTGTGTGTGTGTCCATGTGTCTGTGAACATGATAACTCAAAAACGAAAAGTCAGTAAAATACCTTACTTGGTATTTAAGTTTAATATCTTCCAGGGATACAACACGAAGATTTTGAGAAAAATCTCCCCACACCCAACTACCCTTTACATGGAACTTTTTTTGAAAATTTTGATTTTCTAAAAAATGACTCTAATGATTTTGATTAAAATATTGTATATCAAAGCTATTTACCTGTTAAATAAAATGTATATCTTGAACTTTCTGGGAGTAGCCTCTGAAGAGTAATTTATTCTGGATGAATTTTACGGAATTTTGAATAACTCTGAACCATAAGAGATGGACAAAAATACTACACAAAAATGTAGAGCTCATTAAAACACACAATTTATGTTATATACATTTTTTTCGTGGAGTTCATCATTTTTTAGACATTCCTTGTTTTTGGTTTCTGCTTTGAAAAACATACTTTTCTCATACAGGACTTGTCAACTGCTGTCCATACAAACAAAGGAACTTCAGTCACATAGCAACCAGCTTTTGAATATCTCTTTAACCTATGCTACGTCCTTGTTTCGCTTCTACTTACAAGAAAGCAAGTAATAACACTATTTCTGCTAATTTTTCTGATTAGCATGAAGTAAATAGAAGCATAAGCTTTTTAACAATAATTTGTTGCAGAGATGTAGAGAAAGTCATGTGAATGGTACACATCAAATTTTTTAAATTGTATTTTTGTTGCAAATGAATTATATTTGACAGAGAAACTCATTAGACATAAAAACATAATATTATGATTTGATCTGAGAACTCTAGAAGACAATGAAGAGTACCTATCATGTGGATGTCCATCAAGGTCACACCATTTCCAAACAGCTGCGTTGCTCCAGCGACGTGTCAGGTTTGTCTCTGCTTCACGTTCCATCTTCAAGTAATGTGGAGTCAGTTCCTGGCGGTCAGCAAGGTCACGCATGATGTTGAACAGCCAGTCACGCATTCTTCGTGGGAAGTCAGCCATTTCCTCACTTGTGCATTCCTGTCAAATTTAGCAAAATTCACTAACTTACCTATTTATTAATTGTATTGAAATAAACAGTCTATGCTTAATAATTATGAAACTTTAAAGAAAGTAAAAATCACCTATATCATGAACAACAATTTGAAGCGTTAGATTAAATGTTAACACAACTGGAGTTTACACTGTGCAATGTTGTTTTGTAATACATACATTAAGATGTACCTACTTATTTTGCATTATAATTGGTTTATGAATACTGCTATATCAGAAAATTACAGCTTTTCAGAAGGAAAAGATAACAAATTTCTGTAACTTATTGTAATTTTGTATATTGAGTCTGAATATGAGTAATTTTAAATACTAAGAGGTAGGGACGTGACAAACAGTTACTTTCAGTTAACAGTTATAACAGTGAAGTAACAGTAAGATTAAGATATTTGTTTTCATAGCTATCAAGTTACATATACATGCAGTTATTTTATTTTACATATTTATATTTATTTTCATCTTTTGGTAACATATTTACATAATAATATTTAGAATTAATTGTATACATTTCTATAATATAAATAATTATCAAGTTAATAAAAACATGATTTCAAGCAAAAACATTTTAGTTTCCATCTAAACATATTTTTATTTATTTTTTTGTTTTTATATGAACTGGTAGATCATTATAAATTTTGCTTGCAGTCACTCTACACCCCTGCCACTGAATCTTTGCACTTCACAGCTAGCAGTTAAATTGGTATACTGATAAAGAATAGATGAAAAACTTCCTGAACCATTACAAGGCAGGGTTCTGGTCTGTCAGTCATAAAACGGGAATAGATATAGAAGGGCCTCTATTGCTGGATCTAGCTATTTCCACACACATGCTCTAGTTCATGAACTCCAACTCATGCATCAAGTTGTTCTTCAAAGTTATATATTATTTGTAGTTATTTATGTTTGTTGGTATTATTTTGTGTATGTGTTTATGAGTTTCCCCCCCCCCCCCCATTTGTGGTTTGACACTGAATGTTACATGCAATTAACTGAAAAATTTAAAAAATTCTATTTTAAAGCAAATGGCATTTGAAACAATAAATTTAAAATATCCTGCTAATGAAAGTATACACTGATGGATCCAGATTACCAAATAAGGGTGGCACTGGTGCTGGCGCAGTATGCTCATTACAGTAGAACCTGGTTTTAACATCCCTGCTTTTAAGGAATTCCCATTAGTAACAAACATTTTCAAAATTCCCGGCAAAAGCCAATAGCATTGGTTTACTTACAGGCATGTCACGGCAGATGCCATAATATTCAATATGAACATGTTTGTATTCCTCGCCGCGGCAGTCTTCCATGCCTCTGTCGCACCAACATCTCATCTGATACACCTCACAGTCGGAGCCCCACGTTTCATTGTGATTGGAGCACACCTGCAATAGCAAAATACACACTCATTTTAATATACACTTCCTAAACAAAATAATTAAAATGAGTCTTTACGGATTTATGGTATCTAAAGATGCATATTTTGGTGATAAGTATCCTTTTAAATATGATATCAGTCTCATAACACATATTGTTGGCTAATTTGCCAAAGTGTGTCTTTATTTTAGTAATATAACAGTACAGGAAGAAAAATAAAAATCTGATCTGTTACATTCACATGCCTTTCTATACTTACACATTATTCTTATGAAAGCTTATTATTCTAAGTACTTCATGAAAATCATGATAAAAGCTTATTTCATTACAGATACAATAGGAACGCAATAGATTAAGTGAAAGTAAAAGTTTTAAAATGTGGATTGCCATTTAATGATTTTGATATTCCATGCTTTGAATTACCATGAGAAAAAATCTGAGGAGTTACTATTCTTACGAAAGCTTATTCCAAGTATTTAAAGTCTTTTCATTTTTGAGTTATGCTGTCCACAGACATATGCGTGCACGCACACACATATATGCATGGAGATCTTTTTCTAAAATGCTTTTTTTTCAGACTCAGGGGTCCTGAAAACAAATATTTCCAGTGAAATCACATCAAAATTTTGGATGGAATGCAATAATTAAGTACTATGCACATTATATGTACATACCTGCTAGAGAGAGTAAAAATGATAATTATTCTGAAAGGATCAATGGAGGGAAAATAAAGCATTCCTGAACATTGATATAAATTTTATTTGCAGGTATCAGAATCTTTTTAGGTTTTAAAATGCTTTTAAATTGAAAGCAAGAACTCTAATGTTGAATATACTTAAATCAATAAGTAGTGTCTTTCAAAGGTTACTTCAAACTTTAAACCATTATAAATATTATAATATTTGAGATAGAAGAAAAAAAGAAAACAAACCACATATTGTGCAAACAATGGGGTTTTATAAAACACAGGGAAGATATCTGCTGTACGTCTTGTTCAATGTATAACATTCTTTTTGCAACTCCATGCACAGCATTTTGCAGAAGATGTCTTAATATTTTAGCAATTTCTTGCAAGATAGCATCTTTCAGTTTCTGTTGTAAGTGTCAGCAAAACAAAAAGTCAGTCAGATTGAGATATAGAGATTATGGTAGCCATTTTGTGGGAACTTTATGAATGGAACATGGGCCTGTTCTTAAATTGTTTACGGTTCTTAATTTTATTAGGCTTTGACAAAACTCGTCTTGCTTTCATAATAGCATTGAATCAGCTGTATTCTATCATTTAGTGATACAGACATGATATGTAACTTATTGCAGTATCAATAAAATAACTAATTTTTACTTTTTCTACCTAGTAAATGGTACATAGGTAGAGAAGGTATTGTACTCCACCCAAAAATTTGATACCAGATTTCACCAGAGATTTACAATTTAGGGTCCTCTGTATCCAAAAAAGGAACATTTAGAAAAAGGTCTGAGTGTCTCTGAACAAAATGACTCAAAAACGAAAAGTCAGTAAAATACCAAAATTGGTGTTTAAGTTTAGTATCTTCCAAGGATGCAACACAAAGACTTTCAAGAAAATACCCCAACCTCAACTACCCTTTACATGAAAAATATTTGAAAATTTTGGTTTTCCCAAAAATAGCTCTAACAATTTTGATTAAAATTTCTGAATATTCAAAATATTTACATGACAAATAAAATGTATATCTTGAATTTTCTGGGAGAAGAGTCTAAAGACTTCTTTATTCTGGATGAATTTTGCATAACTGGTAAACCATAACAGACAAAACTTATCACACAAAAATGTAGATCCATTAAAACACAATTTATGTGATGTAATATATTCTGTGGAGTTGACCATTTTTGAGATATTCCTTGTTATTGGTTTCAGTTTTAAAATACTTTTCTCATATGGCAATGCAAAGAAACAACCACTTGGATTTCAACCACATAGCAACCAGCTTTTAAAAGATTTGACTATCGCTTTAGCATAGCGTGTTCCCTTATTTCCCTTTTACTTACAAGGAAATAAGTAATCAGTTCATTTCTACTAATTTCTTGATTAGCAGGAAGTAGATACGAGAATAAGCTTTTTAACAATAATCTTTTACAGAGATTTAGAGAAAGTCATGTGAATGGAACACACAGAATTTTTATTCAACAAAACTTACCCATGGTAATGGTGAACTGAAAAAAAGACAACAACAACATTGCTTGCCCAATTTCTGATTTCTTTGTTTTTATCCTATCTCAAATGTTATCTCTTAATTGTATGGTGTTGCACATATGTAACAAAGATGATTAATCAAAGATTTTAGTATTTTTAGTGCATTTTTTTCTAATTTCATATTGCATTAACTTTCAGCAATAAAATTAGGCTAGCTATAGCTGTTTTATATTGTAATATTATTAATAATTTTACAATAAAACTGCAATGTTTTTTTTTAATACCAAAGAGCAAAATCCATGCAATTGCAGTCAACCCCATCAGCATCCAAGTACGCCATCACACCAGTTATTTTACTTGGGTCCTCCCTATCCTTTACCAAAGATACATTTGACTGCAGTCGCTGGGACTTGAACTCGTGGCAATTGACTTTGAATGGATGGCCATTACACATCGCGCTAATGATCACGGTTATTCAAGTTGCTTCAGTTGCGGTGCCAGTGAAAGGGATTTGCTAATTAGAGGAAGAACAGCATATGTAATAAAATAAATCATGCATTTAATGGTTATAAAATTTAGTAGTTTAAAGATTGAAGTGACTTTTGAAAGATCCTATACATGACTAATTCATGTTGATCCTTACTTTTCTCCTAAGATCCGTTTCATCAGGACAATTTCGGATGCATACACACTGTGCATCGCCTTCTTCTGACACTTCACACACTCGCCCAGCACCACAGTGTTTGTTTGCACAGGCATCTGCAACAGAAATACCTCAACTTAGTGTGTGTAGACTCATAGAGGCTTAGGGAGGGGCATTAACTTAATTATAAGAAAAACATTACAAATAGTTGCTCTGGTCAAAATCTACACTTTTATTTCTATTTTACTCCTCAAGAGGATGGTTCAAGTAAAAATCTCAAACTCCATATTTTAGAGATATAGCTTTCAAATTTTGTATATTTATTTATCTTACTTAGAGCTCTCTGCAAAATTTTAGCCTTATAGGTATTCTAAAGTTTCCACTTTGTTAATTTTAAAATTCAGAATATGAAGTTTGATAGAATAAGCTCCAATATTTATTAAAGAATATGCTTTTAATATTTACGCCACATAAATGCTCTCATCAAACCCAGACCAAATTATGCAACAAAGGTCCTATAAAGGTTATATTCTTATTTTCATAACAATCTGGTAAAAACTGCTCTTTAAGTAACTTTTTATGGGAAGAAAGATTTAGTTTTGAGAGACTATAAGGTACAATTTAATGGCACACATACACTCATATTTAAATGGCCATGAGACATTTAAAAATGGCAAAGGTCTCAAATTATACCACTTTTATTCAGAGAAAGAAGCAGGGAATTTTTTAGCAATAAAAATGAACACTTGGATTTTCAAGCGACTTTCCTTTAATCCATAGTCTCAGTATCAGTGAATGAAATTATAGTTAAAGTTTAGGAATAGAAAGAAACAAAATAGCATATTGAAGCTAGGATACAAGTCTATGAAAAATAAGATAAAGAAGTTAAAAACTCTTTGTAACAATATGATTTTTTGAATAACTGTACAGTGGTTTTTTAAGTTCCAGTTAGAGTAATTCAATTGACAGTTCCCTTTTATCTGTGCATCAAAACAGTTGTCTTCTCTTCATGTACAGCAGCAGAAGTACAATTGCCTAGCACTAAGGTCTCTGTGGACACATGACCTAACAAAATGGTATGGAACAGGGATGAGACCTAGAAAGCTTAAGTGTCTGCCACATACTGAGCCACGAGGTATCTCCTGAAGGGTTCATGAAATGACTAATTAATGCAACATAAAATAAAGAGGAAATGAGAAATATTACAAGAAAAATTCATTTCATTTTTATTCAAATGTCATAATTAAGCATTTAAATGGCTAAAAGGCATAGAACTGCAATTGGGTTCAGATTCTATAATGTTTGAATATAAATTTTATCAAACTTCCAGTATCTGTACCTAAAATGAAGCATAAGCAGTGATTTATGTATACAGTAATGTGAAAAAGAGCCTACCATAAAGAGGAACTGCATTATCCTTGATTACTTCTCGAGAAGTTTCAGCTCTTGAATCTTCCTCTTCTTCCAATGATTTCATCTTTTTTCTCTTTTCATTTTCTTCCTCTTCTGCCTCTTCATCCTGTTCCATCATTGAAAACACATCCTTATTTTCTGACTCTTCCACAGATTCCTCCAGGTCAGGCTCAGATTCTGTTGTTGTGGTGGTGCTAGTAGTCTTATGGTGCCTTCTATACTTCTTGTACTTTCTCTGCAGAGCACAAATGTAATTGAATAAATACAAATACAAGTTGTACACATATGATTATAGGAGTTTTAAACTTATCTTTCTCTGCAGTATACAATATTCATTTGGAATCATAAATTAAAGAGTAACCTTGGAAGTTTGAATTTTATGAGGGATGTTCAATAAAGACTGGCACTGAATTTTAATCATCCCGTTCAGTGCCTGTTTGCAACATCTGTCCATGTGTCATTGAACTACATATTCTTATCGCTAATTACTGAAAATTTCACAGGGATAGCTCTGTCAGTTGGGTGTTGGGGAACAAAAGCCTGGCTCAGTGATTTTTTACAATAAATTGTTGTATGAGCATTGGTGCCAGTCTTTATTGAACATCCCTTGTATATGAGGAGATTTTGATTTATTTTGTGAACGTGGCAACTTGCGTGCAAAAAACTTTTTGTGTTTTGACTAACTTAACTTTTAGCACCCGACCAAGGGCACATTACTTCATACATTGAATTTTACGTCAATCTACTACAACTAAATTTAATACTTTTGCTAGTATGTCTACTACACTCTACAGTGAAAACAAATTAATATTAACATTTTTTGAGAGTTTCAATTAAAATTATATTCAACTTTATTTACAAAGACATATGGTTACAGCATTTCATAATAAAAACATTTGCCTGCCTGGGTAGTGTGGTGGTAGCATGTGTGCCTCACATTCAAAAGGTTGTGAGTTTGAATCTTGCTTAGGGTGAGCTACCCGGATACGGTTTTTTCAGGGTTTTCCCTTGCCCTGAAAAGATTAATGTTGAGTAACATTAAGCTTCATGGACCCCAAGATCATTTCAGCATCATTTCACCAAATTCGTTCATTGCCCGATATGACCAACTAAACCACAAAAAAAGAAAAATGTGTTTTTTTGTTTGTTTTTTGTTTGTTTTTTTTTTTACTTTCTCTATACATACTATGTTTGGTATTTTACTGACTTTTCATTTGTGAGCTATCGTGTTCACAGACACAAGGATACACACACACACACACACACATGGACCTTTTTATGAAAACACTTTTTTTGGTTACAGGGAACTCCAAAACATATATTTCCGTGAAATTTCGGCATCCAATTTTTGGATGGAGTGCAATACCTTCTCTATAAACTATGTAATAGTATGTGTAGAGAAAGTAAAAATGGATTGCAGATACTGACTTTCCCTCATATGTTGAAATGACTTTAGTATAGCTTATTTTCATTTCTGTTTGTCTCATTGCATATTTTGTTTAGTTGCCTGTGCGGCATATTGTAGCCCTTGTCCCTATGTATGATTCAAGTTCACTGAGCTATATTACTTGGCAATGGTACAGCGTGCAAATGTTACTTTCCTGCACATCAATGTATTTAGGTACATGAAAAACAAACCCAACAAACATTTTTCAAATTGAGCCCAATGCAGCCAGGTTCTAAACTGACTCCAACTTGTCCACCTTGTAATCCCAACTCCTGCAGTAACAGCAACCTTGCATCTATACAACAAGCCACCATCAATGATGATGCTATATACAAGTATTACTGTGCTACTCTAATGGTTGACATGCACTTTGCTTTTGATCAGAAACCTCTCAGGTAACACACAGTGCATGTATTGTTCTTGAAGTAGCTGATGTTTCAAATTGCACCACTGAACATGTCACTTCAGTCAATGAAATCAAATAAATCATAAATGACACATACTCTTGTGGAGTAAAATAGTATTGCAACATCTCCCCTGTTTTGTCTCTAATTCTTCTTCAGAGAATAGGTAAACACCCAAGAAAACATGACCTTTTGATTTTTGTGACACTGAATACCTTCATCTTCTCACCCAAATTTGAATTCAACATGTTACAATAATAACTATAAATGAACTGCCTTTTTTCCATCAGTATTGCAGGTGCAAAATTTCTGGAACCATGACCCTGACCGCCAACCCAGCTGCCGAGCCTAGACTACTCAGAATTTTCGATATGATACCTTTGCAATTGCTTACTCATAGTCACAGTGAGTAAAACATGTACAGTCTGCCTTAAAAGTGTTCCGCATCTGTTTTGTATTTTTAGAGAGGCAGTAAATAGTGTATATTATATTTTTGTGACATTAATAACCATGACTCTTACGTTTTCATAGTTAAGTGGGAAGGTATCACATACTCAAAGCAGAGAAATAAATGCAAATGTCCTCGACTTCATGAAACAAGAGGCAGAGATGAAGGAAGAAATATATCAAATAGGAGTAACAACATAGATTACACTCAAACTTCACTCTTGAAATCAAGTAACTTACTTCGGACATGTTTCGATGGCTGTTGCCACCATTTTCAATGGAGATTCATTTGAGCCACCGAAACATGTCCGAAGTAAGTTACTTTATTTCAAGAATAAAGTTTGAGTGTAATCTATATTGTTACTCCTATTTGATTAGTTACTTTACTGTGCACTCCCATTAATGTTATAATGAAGAAATATATGTTCACCCGAGTTCTCCAAAAGCCTGATTTTTGGAAATCAAGACACAATTGCATTGTTTATTCTTGTAACACCACACATGTTTGCTGTTCATTGTTTCCACCATCTGTTATGCACAAAATTGAATACCACTTCAAGAGGTCACGAGTTCAAATCTCGCTTCGGGTGAGTTACTTGGATAAAGTTCTTTTTTTTTTTTCCCAGGGTTTTCCCTTATGCTGAGTAGAAGAACGTCAATTAACTTTAAGCTTCATGCACCCTAAGTTCATTTCACCAATTTTGTTCATCGTCTGATATGACCAGTCAGATTAAGGAACATAAAAAATAAAGAAAAAAGGTGTCATATGCCAGGAACAGAATGTGTGTTCAAATGTTGGTGAAGTGTATGGCACATAGCATGTGATGTTTTATAAACAAAGACAAACACTGACAAAGTTTTGTAATGGAGGAAACTGATTTGTAAACTTATGCATTATGCGCACTTCTTTATTCAACATTCACATACAGTCAGATATGAAAGAATTGGAGGCAGATGACTGACGTTGCTTTTATGTTAGGTCCTTTGTGCAGTGGTATTTGTATATTATGCAGCACAGTGTGATGCAATGTGACAAATATTTGACATTGACTCCAACATGCATGCAGTCTGGTGAACTATCTGGCAACAACTCACTTCTTAGCTTTCATTAGGATTTTCACATGTCAAGATCTGTTGCGCCGGTTATATCAAAGTTTTGCTGCCTGATGTTAACTAAATGAGTGTAACAAGTTAACAACATAAACCCCTTTGTACTACTGTTTACTTTTTGTCCTTTACTTATGAAAAGGATTCAAGGCATCCAGAAAAATAAGGGGACTAAATGCAACAGAACCATTCTATAGCCAAATCATTCAAACTTAGCCTAATGGTTTTCACTTAAAATGACATACCACTTTCTCAGCATCGACATCTGCGAGGAGAAGTGCAAGAAGCACAATACAAATAACCAGATAAAGCTTCATCCTGCCGCCCACTACTCTGTAAAAAAAAAACCAGAAACATACATTAAATATTTTGTTTGTATGTTATTTTTACTTCAAGAAGCATAAATCAGTGAATAATATGACTTTAATTATAATGTGGTATCAACTTTCTCCAAACATGTTAAAATTTGCACATAAACACTTCTGAAAAAAAAAATCTGATTTGTTACACTTACATGACTTTCTCTAGTTGTTCTACAAACTTCTTACAAAAGATTATTTGTCTTTCTACACCATTCTAATTAAGATAAACATTAGCAGAATGCTCTTATTAATATATAATTCCTTATAAGTAGAAGGGAACACTACGCTAAAATGATAGTCCATTGTTTTAAAAGTTGTTGCTCTGTGATTGTCATTGAAATTCGCTTCTTTGCTTGACCAGAAGTAAAACAAAGGAAAACAAATGACTTTCTGTATGAGAAAAGTATAAGTATTTTAAAATTGAAACCAATAACAATGAGTATCGAAAATGGTTAACTCCAAAACAACAATTTAAAGGATATAAATGATGTGTTTTGAAGAGATGTACATTTTTTGTGTAGTTTAATTGTCCATCTCTTACAATTTACCAGATATGCAAAATTCATCCAAAATGAAGAGGGATTCAGAGACTATTACCATAAAATTCAAGATATACATTTTATTTGTTATGTAAATGTACTTACTATACAGTATTTTAACCGAAACCGTTAAGAGCCACTTTTGAGAAAATCAATATCTTTGAACATTTTTTTCATGTAAAGAGTAATTTGGAGTGGGGAAATTTTCATGAAAATCTTTGTCACGTCCTTGGGAGATACTAAGCTTAAATACAAAGTTGGTATTTAAGAGAATTTTCATTTATGAGTTATGCACGCTCGCACACGCACAAACACACACACACATACACACACACACATTTTTCTACAAATGCTTTTTCTGAATTCAGGGGATCTCAAAAACATATATTTCCAATGAAATCTTGGTATCAAATTTTGGGTGGAATACAATACCTTCTCTATCTACTTGTATGTTGTACATACATGCTAGAGAAAGTAAGCATCTGATGTGTTCCAATCCTATGACTTTCTCTACCTCTCTGCAAACAAACTAAAAAGATTAATCTTCTACCTACTTCATTCTAATCAAGATAAACATTAGCAGAGGAGGTTATTTTATTATTACTTCCTTGTAAGTAGAAGGGAAATAAAGCACACACTAGTCAAACCTTTTAAAGGCTGACACTATGTGATGATGTAGAAATGAATTCTCTTTGTATGGCCAGGATTAAAACAAAACAGGTATGAAACAAATGATGACCTACTCTTTGGGAAAAGTATAGATATTTTAAAAATGAAACTAATAACAAGGAATATCTTGGAAATAGTTGCCTCTAAAAATAAAAATGTATATAGCATAAATTGTGTATTATGTCGAGCTCTACATTCTTTGTGCAATAAGCTTTTGTCTATCTCTTACAGTTTATGAGTTATGCAAAAGTAATTCAGAATGAAGAGGATTTCAGAGGCTGTTCCCAACAATTTCAATTGATACATTTTATTTTCCAGGTAAATATCTTTAATATACAGTACTTTAATCAAAATATTAGAACCATTTTCGAGAAAACAACAATTTGGAAAAATCTATGGTGTAAAGATAGTTTGCTTGAAAATCTTCATATGTCACATATTTGGAAGATACTTAACTTAATGTTGACAAGCCTCGCTAAAATCCTATACACCGAACCCCCTAACGATTACTAGTGGGTGATCAGTTGCACGCTATACCTAAGCATTATCGATTACTGATAGTACTCATAACAATTTTAGTGGAAGAGCCAGAAGATGCAATATAAGTAACTAAATTCCATAAATACACACACTTTTATTAATGTAAGTCCCGCCTACATCATGACTCCCCATTAAAATGACCTACGTTATATGTTGCCAAATCTTATTCTTCATATTAGCATCTGAGAAAACGTTTTACTCTTTGGCTACTAAATTCTAAGTATTCTTGTTTTCTTCCTAGTTCTCAGAAATGGTCTACGTGCATTTCAAAATAGTCGTTTAGTTTTCTGAACGTCTGATTCGTCATGAATTGAACCTTTGGATTTCTTGTTCGCCGAGTTCAACGAAACATTTAATTATCCTCGCGGTTCTGCCTTCGAACTAATTGCTTTCCCTTAACGATTAACCTGCCTTAATGACTCATGCTTAGTAACAGAATTATACAGCTCTATAAGTTAGAGGTCTGTCAGAAGCGCTACAATCGGAAAAACAAGTGACGGCGGCAGGTTCGTTGCCTGTAACAACAGTTTGTTGCCAGAATTGCTGACGCCAGATTATCTCGTGCTCAATCCTCTTTGGCTTAAACTTAAAGTAGTTACTGTGTTTTGTTTTTGCCGTTTTCATTTATTTTACATTTGTACTATTTGTTACTTATTTGCTTCATTGATTGGGCGAATGTGAAAATTGTTTTTTAGATAGTAGGTCTTTTACCAAATGTCAGCCGTGTTAAAAGTAGAAAATTCTGTCACTTAGTGTTAGAAAATTACAACATCCAAGAAAGCCACTTTGGTGTATGCGTCCACGGCCTCATCCAAGTAGGCCACGACTCTGAAAGCTCGTATCTATCCATAAAATGGCGAATGATTTGAATGTCACTAACATGCAATCTGCTGAACCAGAAGAAATTATGCAAGCAGCGTAGAGAGCAAAATTAAAACAGCTTGCTTCATTGTATAGAATGTTTTCGGTCTGTACGAGTAAGTCATTATGTTGTCAGCACTGATGCTAAGCAAGGCAACGACTGAATATCATGCTGTTAAACATGAACTCCGTGAATAGGTAAAACAATCTATTTATAATTATAATACCTATGTATATAAATATTGAGAACGGTCTAAAACATAGTATATACCTATACATGTGTTAAAATTGTTTTATATTGTTCGTTTCGCAAGCTTCCTACTCATAATAGAAAACTCCATTTTAACCACTTACCTATGTCATGAACTATTTCTAAGAGGGCGACCGAGACCGAGATGTATGCGTTAGCAGCACCCGATTTTCGTAAACACACGAAACAATATGGCGGCATGTAGCATAAGAACACGCCTAAGTGATTTGGTTTCTTTATATTCTTCTTGACCATTAACTTGATTACCTTATTTAATTTGTGGTTAAGATGAAAACCAAACGTGAGGTGTACTTGTACTTTCTTGTACTTTTAATGTGAACTCTCCTCGTCATTTCAAAGCGATGCAAATAATCGTGGATTTTTTCTCCACTCTTTCCTTCTACGTTCTTTGATTTAGCTGTCATTTTAGTTGTTTCTTTGTGAATTGCTTCATTTATTACGTCCTGATGTAGGGACATGTCAAATGAACACGTGTCGCTCACGTGGCAACATGGCGCTTAGTTCGGAGCGGAGTTTGGTCGCTAAATTGACAGAACCCAACTTACGAAAATAGATTTGTAACTTGTGTCTGTTTACTTTCTCTACATGTACTATGTGCATAGTGTATAGAGAACGTATTATGTTGCACCCAAAAATTCGATACCGAGATTTTACCGGAAATACCTATATGTTGAGGTCCCATGACTTAAAGAAGAAGAAAAAAAAGCATTTTTAGAAAAAGCTCATTGTGTATGTGTGTGTCTGTGGACAGCATAGCTCAAAAACGAAAATACCATTAAATAATACCACACTTGGTATTTAAATTCAGATCTTCCAAGGATGTGACACGAAGATTTTCAACCAAAAAAATCCCCCCCCCCACCACAAACTCACCTTTACATGGAAATATTTTCGAAAATTTTGATTTTCTCAAAAATTGCTCGAACAATTTTGATTAAAATCTAGTATATTAAAGATATTTACATCCATATAAAATGTATATCTTGAATTTTGTGGGAATAGCCGCTGAAGACTACTTTATTCAGGATGAATTTTACTTAACTGCCAAACCGTAAGAGATAGATACTACACTAAAGATGTAGATCTCATCAAAACACGCAACTTACGTTTTTGTTGTGGAGGTAGCCGTCTCCGAGATATTCCTTGTTATCGGTTTCAGTTGCCAAGTATTTGCAATGACAATCGCTTTTAAAACATTTGACTATCACTTTAGAATAGCTCATTCCTTTAGTTGCCTTGCACTTATAAGGAACTAAGTAAGAATGCTAATGTTTATCTCGATTAGCATTGTGTAGAAAGAAGAATAATGTTTTGTAAGAAGTTTGTAGAGCAGCTAGAGAAAGTCATGGGAGTGTAACACATCAGATTTGTCCATACGTAACCTAAAACAAAATGTGCTTTGAGGTGAAGATTGCTACTGAAATCTTTGGAAGCAACAAGGGTGCTGACACTGTTCTAGATGTGTTAACTTGTACGCTTGTTGCTGACGCCTCAGCGACCTTGTCTCACGGATCACGATGATGTCACATGCAATAGGTCATATCCTGAACCATCATCATACCCGTCAACTCGCTGCTATTCTATTTTCAGAAGCATTGTGATTTAAGGACGGAGGTGGCCTTTAGGTTAACTGGACATCTGGGTAGTTTGCTGAGTAATAGAGGGAGGTCTCTAACTGATGGAATGAAGAACAAAAACAGTGAAAAAGTTCAATGCTGCTACAGTAAATAACAGTGACTCTGGTCTGGAATATGTCGTCAGGGGCCATTACATATGCAAATGCAACTTTTTATTGCTTTAATTACGAGCATCTTGCTTTCCTAGCATAGGCATTAAACATAATTATATCTCTCGTTGCATACATTGTGCCACTGGCAACGTATCCGAGTTCCCTGTTGGCATTGAAAACAGGCGGAGCCAGGAAGGGTTAAGAGAGGCTATAGACCCCTCTTATTATACAGAAAAAGCTGACGCGTTCCATTCACATGGTTTTCTTTACCAGTTCTCCAAAGAAATTATCCTCATAAAATATAATTCTTTTATCTGCATTATACTATTCGAGATAAACATTAGTAAAACTGGTCTTGTTGCTTCTTTTCTTGTAAGTAGGAGGTAAATAAGGGAATACACTAGGCTAAAGCGATAGTCAAATCATTTAAATGTTGGTCGCTATGTAAACCAATTGAAATTTGGTTCTCTTTTGCATTCCCGGGGTTATAACAAAAGATATGAAACGAAAGTTATCTTCCTGCTTGAGAAACATTTAAGCAGTTTAAAATTGAAACCAATAACAAGTAATATCTCGATAGTGGTTAATTCTTAAAAAAACACACACACACGACCTAAATAGTTGTTTTAATAAGATCTGTTTTTTTATGTAGCACTTTTTCTTCTATCTCTTATGCTTTACGAATTATACAAAAGCCATCCAGAATGAAGAGGTCTTCAAATGTTACTCTCAGAAAATTCAAGATATATGTAAAGTTTGATTGCCATACAATATCTTGAACATATAGTATTGCAATCAAAATCGTTAGAGCCATTTTTGAAAACATTAAATTTTTCGAGAAAAAAATTCCATGTAAAGGGTAGTTGGTGGTGGGTGGGATCTTCCTAAAGAAAGAGAGAGAGAGAGAGAACAGCATAACTCCTAAAACGAAAAGTCGGTTAAATACCAAACTTGGTATTTCAGTATTTTCCAAGGACGCAACACGAAGATTTTGAAGAAAGAAAACCGCCCCACCCTAAACTACCCTTTACATGGAACATTTTTCAAAAAATTTTATCTTCTCAAAATGGCTTTAAATAATTTGATTAAAATTCCATATATTTAACATATATTTATGGCAAATGAAATGTATACCTTGCATATTTTGGGAATAGCTCTTCATTTTTTGAATAACTGGTACATCATACGAGATAGACAAATAATGTAGGCCTCATTAAAACACACAATTTATATCATACACTTAACTATTTTCAAGATATGCCAGTTATTGAATTTTATTTTAAAATATTTAAACTTTTTTCAAATGAGAAGTCCTCATTCTTTTTCACATATCTTGTTTTACTCCTGACCTTACAGAGAAAAACGAATTTCAATTTTACCCAAATTCACCAGTTTTTAAAGGATTTAACAATCGTTTTAGCTTAGTGTGCTCCCTTATTTTCCTTCTACTTATAAGGAAGCAAGTATTAAGTCAATTTCTGCTAATGTTTTTCTCGATTAGCGCTACGTAGATAAAAGTATAAGCTTCTGTAATAAAAGGTGGCGAAAGTCATGTTATGGAGTTTCAGAAGTTTGGAAATGTGGGTAAACTAAGAATAAACGCTAAGTGTCTTAGATTATTCAAGTAAAATCAGGGTTAGTAAGGGAACAAATAAAACAGCTAAAACAGTAGTGTGTAGGATAAAGAATAAATACCTTTGCATTAAATAATGTTTCTTCATAGAGACAAAAGTAATAGCAACAATGAGATGTTTAAGACCTGGACACTATAAGAGGGCCTTGAATGTCCATACTCTTTCCATGCAATCGCGAGAAACAACTGAAAATCAACAATTATGATCAATTGGAACCATTAATAATGAATATCTCGGAAATGGTTTATGTGACAAAACATTTATTTCAAATAAATGTTATGCTTTAAAAAGATGTTCATTTTTATAAATAAGTGCGTTTCTTCTATCGCTTAAACGTAATACAGTTACACATGATTGTACGAAATACCTTCTGAATAAAGAAGACTTCATAGTCTATCTTCAGAAAACATAAGATATACATTTTATTTTCAAGTGCATATCTTTCCTCTATGCTATTTTATTCAACATCGTTTCAACTATTTTTGAAAACATAACAAATTTAAAAAAATGTTTCAAATAAAGGGTAGGGTGGGGTGTACTTTTTTGAAAATCTTTGTGAACTAAGGTTAAAATCTAAATCTACTGAAATTAAATACCAAGTTTGGTAGCTATCCAATTTTACGTGTATGAGTTATGCTGTTCATAGACACACACACACACGGATCTTATTCTATTTTAATGTATTTATTGAGGGAGCCTCAAATTATGTACATATGTCCAGTTGAAATTTCGGCGTCAAATTTTTGGGTGTAATATATACCTTTTCTACCTACTATTTATTCTTTACAACAAGCGAGCATCTATTCAGTAAAGGGTTGAATTATAGCGGTACCTAGACTATACCTCAAAAGATATTCCACTAATTAAAAAAAAAAAAAAAGTTACAAGACCATCTACAATACGTCAGATTTTAATATAAAACAAGATGGCTGTCGCTTAGGTCGAGTCGAAAGAGCTGAACAATGCACAGAAGCACAATATAATACAGTTTTATTAATATAGTGATATTATACCTAACTTTTGAAGCTACAACTTCGCACGACGCCATTTTGTTAAACATTATCTTAAAGTCTGATACATCGCAAATGGTGCACGAGTTCAAGCTTTCTCGATGGCGTATTTCTTAAACTCGGTGCATTATTACATATAAATTGGTCATGTCTAACGGGGCCGTTAACATCTGTAGATCCGCACACTAGACATTTTTACATATCTATATGGCATTCCTATTAGTTAAATTCTTGCGTAATTCTTGATTTGATTTCCTGTTTACACTACTCCCTTGAGCATGCGCATTTGGAAACTTTTCGGATTTCGACTTTAAGGGGAGATGTTAAATTTTGTCAATTTGTTTCTAATTTTATTTGATAAAATAGACATTTGTGTACAGTTTTCAATGTTATTTCGCTGTTTGCCACTTCATAGGACATTTAAAAAGTTGAATACCTCTCCATATAACGATGCCATCCTCCTTTTCAAACAACCATCAGCTGTGTGGCATTTGTGCGCGTTTATATTATTATTTCTTCCATCAAAATAGCGAACTCTTTTAAATGATGCCAGAATCACTGTTTCTCTTGAAATCATCACCTTGTGGTTTACCGGGAAACATGCTAGTAAGTTGAGGAATTTAATATAGTTCTGGCATGTTGCCATGGTAACTCAGTGGTTAGGACTATATTACAGTATGTTTCTGTGTCACACAATGTGATAAAACGTTTGATCACATTAAAGCTGTCGAGTACATTACACTGCGTCAAAACTTTTATCACATCTTTTATTACAAATTTAAACAGCATATCGAACAATTAACACCATCACTGTAATAATGGTTCCTATTTTGGTCTGTTTAAAATGTTATTTGTGTCATATTGAATATTTATAAATAAATTTACTTAAGTTTCTACTACATTGATCTCCAATATATTCGGCTAACCTAACCTAAAACTTAACCTCAATAAGTCCATTTCATAAGAACGTTAATTAATATTGCCAGCAGCAAAAATGGTAATTAATGGTTGTCATAATAACTTTCATTTTGTTGTTCTAAATATTGGCTTCCCAATGCATTTAAGTTTTTCCTAACATCATTATCTGTATATCCTTCATGCACTTCATAATGGCTTCTGCTATACTTTTATATATTTTCAGTCTTTTATGTCTGTTTTTATAATAATTATGTTTTGAATTGTGAAGCATTGCATGTTATTCATAATAGGAAATGAGCAGTTTGGATGTAGGCACTGAACATGTATAACGTCTGCCATTTTATTTTTTAATCACAGAGAGCTCGAGTTGTATTTAATAAGACTATTTCGTGAATAAAACAACAATGATTAGCCTAAATGGACAGGAAGAATAATATTCCTAAAATCCAAATTGTCGTCACGTATATTTGCACCGAAATCACTGCAACCTGATGTCCATATACATTTCAGATCTCTTTGTATTACAACATTATGTTATTGTGGCGTAAAATAAACACGTTTTGGAGCTTCCGTCATTATGTACGGGAATATCACTGCACACTGATATTATTATTATGAGACGAACAGTAGTAGAAAGAAAACAAATGCACGTGGGTGCGAAATTTAGAAAAGCAATTGCACGCGTGTGCGATAAATTTAGAAACATATTGCACGTGGATGTGATATATATATATTAAAATGCAGAGATAATGGGTTCCGATTGGGTTGGAATTTTAGCGCCAATGTACTGGATTGACCACTTCCTGCGACCACGTGTCATGAACGAAATAGTCACAGAAATATGTCACAGCTAGATGTGGTCTACGATGCTATATTACAGTATAAAATGTTTATTGGTGTTACAGAAATGTGATATAGGCTTTAGACCAACCGGCTAGCGACTGGGAGATTCGTAGTTCAAATCTCGGCTGTGGTATTGATTTTTTCAGGCGGACTCTACCTACCCAACTAAAGAGTATTGCTAAATAAAAAGACCAATAACAAGTTGGACTGTCGATGACGAAACAGGTCTTGAGGAAGAACAACAAGTTCTGTTTCTCGTTTGAAACAGTTACTTCTAAATGATATTTGTTTATGATTTGTGTTCCAACTGCCGTCTCGTCTCCCTTAGCAACATGTGCATTTTACTGCTATCCGCCTGCCACGTTGGAAGAGCACGTGACTGGCTGCCACGCTGGCGACCGGAAGCGCATCTGGTAGAATGCCGTCATCGGCCGGGCCGCAGTTCACTTGCAAACTGGGACATGCAGGGTCGCCGACCCTCATCAAAATGTTTTATTTCCATGAACGGGTCGAGGGCGACCGGCACAAACAAATCTCGTTACGAAACGTTAATAAGCTTCATTCCTTGATAAACAACACTTCTTTTGTTCTTTACTGTCTAGCGTTCAGAATTTCTCAGGTATTAATAATAGCAGTCTTCAACCCCATCTCATAAACATTTACTATAGACACAGATGGTGAATTTTCGCAAATGTGATATAATTGCGAACTTTGTTGTCATTCAAATGCTTTTTTACTGTCTCTACACGTGCACATTTTTTGCAAAAGGTCCGTGTGTGTGTGTGTGTGGACAGCATAGCTCAAAAACAAAAATACTGTTAAATAACAAACTTGGTATTTAAGTTAGGTGTCTTCCAAGGATGCGACAACAAGATTTTCAAGAACCCCCCTCCACTCCCCACTATCCTTTACATGGAACTTTTTTCGAAAATTTTGATTTACTCAAAAATGGCTCTAACGATTTTGATTAAAATCTCTTATATGTAAATTATTTACCTGACAATGAAATGTATATCTTGAATTTTTTTGGGATAGCCTCTGAAGACTACTTTATTCTGGATAAATTTTGCGGTATTTTGCATAACTGCTAAACCGTAGGATATGTACAAAACCTTACCACACAAAAAGTGTAGATCACGTTAAAACACACAATTTATGTTATATAATGTTTTTCATGGAGCTGATCTTTTTTAGATATTCCTTGTTTTTGGTTTCAGCTTTGAAAAACTTATACTTTTCTCATACAGGAATTTGTCAACTCCTGTCCATACAAACAAAGGTACTTCAGTCACATAGCAACCAGCTTTTAACTATCACTTTAACCTATGGTGCTCGCTTATTTCTCTTCTACTTACAAGGAAGCAAGCAATAAGACTATTTCTGCTATTTTTTTCTCGATTAGCATGAAGTAAATAGAAGCATAAGCTTTTTAACAATAATTTGTTGCAGAGATGTAGAGAAAGTCATGTGAATGGAACAAACCAGATTTTTTAAAATGAAAACGTAAAAAGCAAAATTAAAACATGCCCATGGAATGTTCACCTAAGTGTGCAACAAACTTTTGAGCAGTCGTATGTACGAAAAACTTTTTTTCTTTCTTTCTTTTCTTGCAAGAGGTTCATAATTTTGTTTAAATCCTGATCAAATATTGACAGACATTTGAATGATAGTGGAAATAGGTAAATGGAGAAACCCGCTTTTTTCGAGTTATTAATAGGGATATAAGTATTTGAATATTTAATAGGAATTGATATATTAATTATTGTCATTTGAATTTAGATTTTAAGTAAAAAGACATATCTTTGAACATTTTATTTACAAAAATTGGGTATTTGGATATTCATTTTAAAATACAACGAGCAGTTTACTTTATGTATTTTTATATTTCTCTCTTAACTTTTTGCAAATGCGCTTATAATTTTACATTAATGTAATGTCAATAGGGATTAGTTATTTATCAGTTATACGTTTTATTGAAAATACTATTAAATAATAAATTACAAATGCATAAACGCTACAAAATGCCAAATTCTAGATTTCCGATTTCAAAATTCTAAAAATCTCAGAATTCCAAAAGTTTTCTCTATGGATTTATCTAATGAAAAGCATGTCCTTAAATCAGATTTATTAAGATTTTCATGAATAAAATACACCGTTATAAAATAATAATGCTTTTCTTTATTGTTTTGTTAGAAATCAAAACACCATTGTTGTCAGACCACAGCATACTAAATGAATGATCAACCAAATATTTAATGGAATGTTAATCAATGTCACCAACCGTGGACGTGAGACAATAGTTAACCTCAAATTTTAAGATTAACCAAAATCAGAACACAACAAACACAACGTTTAAGAACATAATTCATTTGGAAATTGCCTCTGTTTGAGTGTGATATTTGGAAATCATCACATTTGAAATGAATTGATTAAAAATAGAATTAGATGCCGTATACTAGTAATGCCATCATGTTCGGTAGCGAGCTGCCATTTTATGCGACAAAGTCACATATGATAAGCTAAACCATCGTATTTGTAGCTTCTCCAGGCATTGCTAAACGTTATTGGCATATGCATTAAATCACCAGTATCTAAGCCATAGTTCAGCAAGAAAGGTTAAACATTTGTTGTGAACAGATAAGATTGCAATGCTCCTAGCGTTCTTTTTATGCCCATTTTGAAGTGAGAGCGACATGTTTCTGGAGTGGTGCCAGCGGGCGACTTTTGATGTGCTGAAGACCACACCGCCTTACTTGGAGAGGGGGGGAGGTACAGAGAAAATCTATGGAGCGGGCTGTACATGCCATGCTAGTTTTCACGTATCAACATTTGCCTTATTTCATTACACCGTTCATCTTTCAAGCAAAGAGGACTATTGCGATAGTCAAATGTTTAAACAGCGGATCACAATATGAGGACTGAAACTCCATTCATAGCAACTTCAGCAGGGGTAATTCCGATCATCTAAGGAACATTTGCTGTAAATTGTTACTTCTTTACTTTCTCTACACTTACTATGTGCATAGTGCATAGAGAAGGTAGGTATTGTATTGCACCCAAATATTCGATACCGAAATTTCACCGGGAATATAAGTTTTGGGACCCCCTTGAATCCAAAAAAAGAAGCATCTTTAGAAAAACATGTGTCTGTGGACAGCATAGCTCAAAAACTAAAAAACCGTTAAATACCAAACTGAATATTAAGTTTATTATCTTACAAGGATGCGTCAGGAAGATTTTCAAGAAAATCTCTCCACCCCAAACTACCCTTTACATGGAAAAAGTTTTGAGAATTTTGTTTTTTTTTCAAAATGGCTCTTACGATTTTTGATTAGCATACCTAATATTAAAGATATTTACATGGCAAATAAAAATGTATATCTTGAACTTCCTGAAATAGCCTCTAAAATCTCTTTATTCTGGACGAATTTTGATGAATATTGGTAAACCGTTAGAGATAGCCACTTCACAAAAAATGCAGATCTCGTTAAAACACACAACTTATGATATACATTTTTAGATGGTTTCCGTTTTTGAGATATTCCTTGCTATTGGTTTCAGTTTTAAAATACATCCAGCTGCTGGCCACGTAAAGAAACGGATTTCAATCCCACAGCAACCACATTTTAAAACAGTTGACTGTTGGTTCAGCCTAGCCCTTATTTCCCATCTTATAAGGAAACCTAAGTAATAACATAAATGTCTGCTAATGTTTATCTCGATTAGCATGAAGTAAATACAAGAATAAGCTTTAAAGCAATTTCTTACAGACGTAGAATGGAACCCATCAGATGTTTAATCAAGGAAACTCAAAACGTCCATTTTTACTTTCTCTATACATACTATGTACATAGTGTATAGAGAAGGTATTGCACTCCACCAGAAAATTCGATACCGAGATTTCACCGGAAATATATGCTTTAGGGTCCCCTATATCCAAAAAAAGTAATTTCAGAAAAAGGTCCGTGTGTATGTCCGTGTGTCTGTGAACACGATAACCCAAAAACGAAAAGTCGGTAAAATACCAAACTTGGTATTTAAGTTTAGTATCTTCCAGGGATGTGACACTAAGATTTTGAGAAAAATCCCCCCCCAACCTCAAACTACTCTTTACATGGAATTTTTTTCCAAAATTGTGATTTTCTAAAAAATGGCTCTAACGGTTTTGTTTAAAATATAGTATATTAAAGATATTTACCTGACAAATAAAATATATGTTTTGAATTTTCCGGGAATAGCCTCTGAAAACTACATTGTTCTGGATGAATTTTACGAAATTGTATATAACTGCTAAACCGTAAGAGATGGGGAAGAACTTACCTCACACAATATGTAGAGCACTTTAACACACAATTTATGTTATATGCATTTTTTTCCTGGAGTTGACTGTTTTTGAGATATTCTTTGTTTTTGGTTTCAGCTTTAAAAAAAGTATACCTACTTTTCTCATACAGGAATTTGTCAACTCCTATCCATACAAACAAAAGAACTTCAGTCACATAGCAACCAGCTTTTGACTATCACTTTAACCTATGGTACTCCCTTATTTCGCTTCTAATTACAAGGAAGCAAGTAATAAGACTATTTCTGCTAATTTTTTCTGGATTAGTATGAAGTAAATAGAAGCATAAACTTTTGAACAATAATTGCTTGTAGAGATGCAGAGAAAGTCACGTGAGTGGAACACATCAGATTTTTAAGTTCAGTTAAGTATGTAGTAAAACGTAGTGAGTGAATCACTTCTAAACCTCTGTGGGTGTGGAGGAGTGGGTAAGGGAAGGAATTCTGCTTGTTTACAACCTACATGTGTGTAATGCATCTGCAAGTTACGGGTTGGAATCTCTCAGCGAGATGAATTCCTACACTCGATTATTCTTCTTTCTCCTCCCTTCCCCGCTTTCTCTCTCTCGCTGCTACATACCAGGAGCTACTGCATTCTCTAAAAAAATTCGATATTAAGATTTCAAAAAATACATTTTTTGATACCCTAATGTACCCCATTCACATGATTCTCTCTACTTCTCTGCAATAAATTATTGTTAAAAAGCCTATTCTTCTATTTACTTAATGCTAATCGAGAAAAAAAAATGGCAGAAACGGTCATTTTACTTGCTTTCTTGTGTGTAGAAGGGGAAATGGAGTATCATAGGTTAAAGAGATAGTAAAAAGCTGGTTGCTATGTGACTGAAGTTTCTTTGTTTGTATGGACAGGAGTTGGCAAATACCTATTAAGAAAAGTATATTTTTTGAAAGCTGGCACCATAAACAAGGAATATCTAAAAAACGATCCACTCCACGAAAAAGTGTATACAACATAAATTGTTGTCTTAACGTGCTCTACAGTTTTGTGTGGTAAGTTTTTGCCGGTTTCTTACGGTTTAGCAGTTATGCAAAATTCCGTAAAATTCATCCAGAATAATGTAGTTTTCAGAGGCTATTCCCAGAAAATTCAAGATATACATTTTATTTCTGAGGTAAACATCTTTAATATGCGGTATTTGAATCAAAATCCTTAAGAGCCATTTTTGAGAAAATAAAAATTTTCGAAAAAAGTTCCATGTAAAGGGTATTTGGGGGTGGGGGATTTTCTTGAAAATATTCGTGTCGCATCATTGGAAGATACTGAACTTATAATATAAGTTTGGTATTTAACAGACTTCGGTTTTTTAATTATGCTATTCACAGACACACAGATACGCACATACATGAATGGACCTTGTTCTAAAACTCTGATAAGTTCCATTCACATAACTTTCTCTAGCTGTTCCGAAAACAAATGTTCTTACAAAAGGTTAAACATTATACTAATCGAGGTACACATTAGCAGAAATTGTTTTATTACTTGCATTTTTACAAGTAGAAGGATATATACTAGGCTAAAGCGGTAGTCAAAACTTTTAAATCTTCGGTTCTCTTTGCTGGCCCAGGAGTAAAACAAACGAAAGACGAAAATATGACCCGTTTGAGAAAAGTAGCTTAAGATTGAAACCAATGAAATATCTCGCAAACGGTTAATTCTACAAAAAATGCATATGACATAAATCGTGTGTTTTAACGATATTTAATGTTTTGTAAATATCGTATAAACGCACATTTTTGTGTACCTAATAGGTTTTTATCTATCTCTTGCGCTTTACCAGCTATTCAAAAGTCATCCAGAATAAAGAGGTCTTAAGAGACCACTCCCAGAAAATTCAGGGCATGAATTTCGTTTGTCATAAAAATATCTTAAACATATGGTACTTTAATCAAAATTGGTTGAGTCACTTTTAAGAAAATCGATATTTTTGGAAAATGTTCCATGTAAAGGGTTGTTGGGGCTGGGTGGATTTTCTTTAAAAATTTCGTGTCGCATCCTTGGCAGACACTGAAATTAAATGCCAAGTTTGGTACGTAACCGACTTTTCGTTTTTGGCTATGCTGTCCACACAAACACACTAAATCGACAGGCAAATGTTTTAAAATGCGGTTGCTATGGGATTGAAATCCGTTTCTTTGCCTGACCAAGGGTTGACAAGTTCCAGTGTGAGAAAAGTTCAAGTATTTCAAAACTGAAATCAATAACAAGGGTTATCTCGAAAACGGCCAACTCCACGAAAAAATGTACATTATATAAATTGTGTGTTTTATCGAGATTTACATTTTTTGTATGGTACGTTTTTGTCTATCTCTTACGGTTTACCAGTTATGTAAAATTCAATAAAAAGCATCCAGAATAAAGAGATCTTCAGAGGTTATTCCCAGAAAAGTCAAGATAAACGTTTTGTTTATCATGTAAATATCTTATATATAAGATATTTTAATCAAAATCGTTTGAGCATTTCCATGTAAATGGTAGTTGGGTGTGGGAGGATTTTCTTCAAAAATCTTCGTGTCGCATCCCTGGAAGATATTGAGCTTAAATATCATATCTGCTCACATACGTGGATCTTTTTCTAAAAATCTTATGTGTTCCATTCTTAATACTTTGTGTACCTGTTCTGCAAACCAAGGTTTTTACAAAAACGTTACTGGTTTTGAGGAAATAAGCCTGTCTGCCGCTAGACTCCGCTGAATGAACGAGTAATTTTCCAATTATCACCACTTTCGGCCTTGTGTGAGAAAGAAAAGGCACGTCTCAGATGATGCCAACCCACGCAAAGCGATTCTGACTTCACAGAGCACTTCTGGGGCGGCGACGTTGCCGCTTCCTCCCAAACTTATATCAATTCATCCTTTCTATCTGAACAAGATAATGGATACGCCAATACAAAATTTACAAAGGAAAAGTAACATAGTGAATACGAAAATATAAAATTTAGAAACGAAAATGCATCATAGCATTCGTAGAATAGATATACAATATTTGCAAAATAAAATATAATAATAAAACTTACTAAAAACTCTTTAGAGAGTAGGTAAAAACATTTTCCAAGTAAACATTTGCAAAGCCGTTTTTACTTTCTCTACAGGTACTATATGCGTAGTGTATAGAGAAGGTATTGTATTCCACCCAAAAATTCGATACATGGATTTCACCGGAAATACATGTTTTGGATCCCCCTGAATTCAAAAAAAAAAAAAATTGGAAAAAAGTCCGTGTGTGTGTCCGTGTGTCTGTGAACAAGATAACTCAAAAACGAAAAGTGGGTAAAATATCAAACTTGATATTTAAGTTTGGTATCTTCCAAGGATGCGACACGAAGATTTTCAAGAAAATCCCCCCACCCCCAACTACCCTTTACATGGAACTTTTTCAAAAATGTTTATTTTCTCAAAAATGACTAACGATTTTGATTAAAATACGATATATTAAAGATATTTTTACTTGACAAATAATACGTATATCTTGAATTTTCTAGGAATAGTCTCTGAAGACTACTTTATTCTGGATGAATTTGCGGAATTTGGCATAACTGCTAAACCATAAGAGATAGACAAAAACTTACCACACAATAAATGTAGAGCACATTAAAACACACAATTTATACTACATAATTTTTTTCGTGGAGTTGATCGTTTTTAAGATATTCCTTGTTTTTGGTTTCAGCTTATACTTTTCTCATACAGGAATTTCTTATCTCCTGTCCATACAAACTTCAGTCACATAGTAACCAGCTTTTGACTATTATTTTAACCTATAGTACTCCCTTATTTCGCTTCTACTTACAAGGAAGCAAGTAATAAGACTATTTCTGATAATGTTTTCTAGATTAGCATGAAATAAATAGAAGCATAAGCTTTTTAACAATAATTTGTTGCAGAGATGTAGAGAAAGCCATGTGATTGGAACCCATCAGATTTTTTTAAGAAGCAATTTGCAATCACAATCGCATAGCGACAGCTTTTAAAACATTTGAATATCACTTTAGCATAGCGAATTCCTTTAGTTTCCTTCTATTTATAAGGAACTAAGTAACAAGAACGTTCTGCTAATGTTTATCTCGATTATAATGATTTTGATAAAAAGATAATGTCTTGTAAGAAAATATTGTTTCCGGAACAGCTATAGATAGTCATGTGAATGGCAAGATCAGATTTTTATCTGTAGTGTTAATCAATGAGTAACCTCCAGACTTGTATACTGAAATACATTTCTGCGATGACATCAGCGTTGTTGGTCGCCTCATTTCCGAGGAAAAGTTGGAACTCTGCACGTTTTACAGCACAGTCGTGTTGCATTTCACCTAAGTGGCAGTAATGCGATATCTATGTATCTGCAGATCATTCACAATCGACAGGAAATGCACTTTGTGCTCCGCAGATTCTGGCCAGAGTTGCCATTTTAGGGGTTTTCCCGCTAAATCTACAATTTTCATAAATATCTTGCAGAGAAAACTTGCATAGCCGCTAAACGGCAACTCTAAATACCGTTATAGTGATATTACCATTATGGTATTTGTAGTACTTGACCGTCCAAGTTGAGAAAATCTCATGCTGCGCATTCACATGACTTTCTCTACATCTCTGTAACAATTTTATTCTTCTATCTCGTCATGCTAATCGAGATAAACATTAGCAGAAATGCTTCTTGTAAGTAGAAGGGAATACACTTAGACTAAAGCTGGTTGCTATGTGGTTGAAGTCCGTTTCTTTGCATCACCAGGAGTTGTAAATTCCCGCATGTGAAAAATTTCAAGTATTTTAAAACTGAAATCAATAACAAGCAGTAAGTAACTCAAATATGGTTAATTCTATGGAAAAAAAGAAATGTGTATGACATAAATTGTGTATTTCAACGAGATCTACATATTTTGCGTAGTAAGTTTTTGTCTATGTCTTATGGTTTACTTGTTATGCAAAATCCAAAAAAAATCATCCAGAATAAAGAGGTCTTCAGAGGCTATTCCAAGGAAATTCAAGATGTTTCGTTTAAATATCTTTAGTATGCAGAATTTTAATCAAAATCGTTAGAGCCATTTTTGAGAAAATAAAAATTTTCGAAAAAGTGTCCGTGTAAAGGGTAGTTTGGAGTGGGGAGATTTTCCTCAACAATTTTGTCGCATATTTGGAAGATACTAAGCTTATATACCAAGTTTGGTATTTTACTGACGTATCGTTTTTGAGTTATCGTGTCCACGGACACTCGGACACACGAATGCTTTCTTTTGGATACAGGGGACCCTAAAACGTCTATTTCCGATGAAATCTCGGTATCGAATTTTTGGCTGCAATATCTACAATACCTTCGCTATACACTATGTAGATAGTAGTGTAGAAAAAGTAAAAACCAGTAACTTAAAATTTCTTTATTGTTTCTTGAAATATTCTCCTTTATGATCAACACACTTTTGCAGGCGTTTGAACCATTTGTCATAGCATATTTTCCAATCTTCTTGAGACACCTCCGAAACATAGTCTTTGAACGCATCAACGGCTTCTTCTGCTAACGAAAATCGTTGTCCACGCATTTTATTTTCGATCTTCGGGAACAAAAAGAAGTCGGGTCTGTATGGCGGATGAGTCATCAATGCGATTTTTTGAGTGTTCAAATATTCGACGAGTTGTGTGAGCGCTCGCATTGTCTTGTTGAAGAATGAAGAACGATCCGATGGCATCTGTTTGCCTTATTTACCGAAGACTTCCGGCAACCAAATGGTTGTATACCATTCAGAACTGACCGTTTTACGTTCCTCTAAAGGCACTGTTATTACATGATCAGTTCTTCTGAAAAAAATATGTGATCATTTGTTTTGAAGTGCTTCGAGTGCGAACAACCTTTGTTGGATTTGATTGATATTGAAACAGTCGACTGCTGTTCAGGCTCATATGCAGAGATCAACGATTCGTCACCTGTTACAATCTTATATACGTCTTTTGAAGCCCCACCATTGTATTTCTTGAGCATGTTGTGTGCACCAATCAACACGAGCATCCTTTTGATTATGTGGGATCCAATGAGAACAAATCTTTTCATGGCTAAATATTTCATACATGCCTCTGGAACTAATGCCTAGGGTTGCTTCTATATCACAGTATGTGGGATGACGATCTTGTCCTATCAGTTCTTGCACAGCATCAATGTTTCCTGACACAACTGATTTTGGAGGAGCGAACGGCGGCCACGATTAAACTCGTTATACCAGCGTTTCACAGTGGCAAAGGATGGACCTTCATCACCAAACGTAGTAGTAAGCACTTTTGTCTTGATAATCCACGTCGAAAATCATAATAAATCATCGCACGAATATCTTCATGAGTTAAAGCTGTTTTCGCTGAGGCACAGTTTTGAACTCACCGCAAACAACACAAATAACGCTCTACTGACAAAATGTCTGAAGTAGGTTAAGGTCAACAATGTCAAACTTTCCACTGGAAACACCAGCTGGCACCTACAACAACCAGTGTTGCCCAAGCTCAAAATATAAATAGTGGTCCTGTAAAGTCAGACTGAAAATACAATGCCATAACCGGGATATGAGCCACGAATCTCCGTCCAATTGCTCTAACCACTGAGCTACCATGGTAATTTAAAATTTGATCGGTATATTGCCATGGTTCAGTCCGACTCTACCTTCCGACTCCTGTCCTGTAGAAGAAACAATTGACCTAACGGTTAAAAACTAAGAAACCCAGGACTTAAAAAATTAAGACATTAAGTCAGCACAGGGGCATGTCATCTCAAAATAATTGAGAAAAACGCGAACCAATTGGAGAATTTAATGCTATATCAGCATGCTGCTATGGTAGCTCAGAGGCTAGAGCAACGGTACGGAACCCAGGAGATCCGTGGTTCAATCCCGCCTATGACACTGTACTCATTCTGACTCTCCCTTTCAAACTCCTGTTCTAAACACGGCTAATGGGAAAGAAACAGTTAATTCACCTGCAGAATTGTTTTAAGTTTTATTTATTTATATTTGATTTAGCTTAACGTCCTTTAACCCAGTTGGTCATATCGGACGATAAATGAAACTGGTGACATGAACTCGGGGTCATGATGTAAGAGCGTAAAGTTATGTTTTTTGATTCGAGCAGGAGAATCAAACAGAAACATTACTCTCGTGTATCATACAATGTTTTTTTTCTACGAGAATGTTCCGATATTAAAAGAAAAGCAACAAAAGATGAGATAAATTTGAGGTTAAGTTCTAGCCATTCGTTATTTATTTCGCACCGCAGGGCGCGATGGCGGTACGGTTACAGTAGGCCGTGACAAATAAATATTATTGCTGTTCTGTGATATATTTTGAGAAAATAGCAGATATTAAGAATAATTATGATATCCTTAGAGCTGCGAAAGAAGCAGAATCAAATTTACTACCTGCTGAATCCCGAAATGTTTATGAGGCACAATATGAAAAATTTATGAAGTGGTGCCTGTTGATCAGTGATGTATGCACACTAACATCGTGAATTATTTTGGCGAGCAAAATTACTTTACGCTTGCTGCACATCTTTGCGCGTGAATTCCGTAAAAATCAAGTTTGCGATCTGAAATGAGCTCATAAACTACTCAATTACGCTCGGTCGTAGAAAAAATACCTTATTCGCGTAATTCCCCCTAAGCGAGATAGAGTTTTTGTTAAGAATCGTTTGTTGCAGAATAGGTAGATAAAATCATGTGAATGAAACACAGAAGATTTTTTACAATGTGTACACACCCCTCTGTATCAATAAAGCTTTTCTCCTTACATAGAACTACAGCTGTGTGAGTCATGTGCCAAAAGAAAATAAATTGTAACCAAGCAACCCAAGTTAGCAATTACGCAAGCAGCAAAGGCGTTGCTGATGGATAAAACAAAACACACACTCATAGAGACTGACGTCATCCATCTTATGCGGCATCCTCTCTCCATGTTTCTTATGCCATCTGTCCACTCCTTCACATTAATCTTATTATAAAGGTCATTTTTAAGTTCAGATCTCTCCTCTTATAATCAGAATGAAGAGGACTTCAGAAGCCTTCACCATAATATTCAAGATGTACGTTTATTTGACATGACAACATCTTAAAATATATCGTTTGGATCAAAATCATGAAAGCCATTTTTGAAAAAATTAAATTTTGCGATAAATTCTCTATGTGGTTTAGGCTGAGTGATTTCCTTGATAATTTAGCTCAACTATTAAAGCGCCAACGCAATGGCCGAGATTAGGCAATTTCAGCCAATCGCGGTCATTTTACTGGAACGATCTTGTCGAAACATCTTATCGCAACTGAGGTTTATTTCTTTGAAATCTTGTCGCACCTGACATTCGTTTGTTTAATTCCTGTCTTGGTTGTCGGTAATAAGGTGACAATCCAGTTAATGAACCTTCACTTTTAATAACTGTCAAGTCCACAATTGTATTTTCAATTAATTCAGTTACAATGTTTATTTAAAGTTATATCTAGTTCATAATGTATTTGATTAAAAAAAGGAGTGAAAATAATCATTATTTGTACTTCTTGTGTGTGAGATGAGTGCAATAACCTGAAATAAAATAACGTTAGTTTCCATTTCATGTATTAGTTAATAAAAGTTGAAATAAAATAGTTGTTCCCTTTCTATTGTTGCTATCGATACTCGATATTGGGTGTAGGCACGGTCGGCCATATCATAATTCAGGAGGCGGTGAAGAAGAATGCTTCTACCATTTGAGAACTAATGTAAGTATTACAATGATAACCTGATAAATCATTAGGAGTCTATATCACTGCATTGTCTAGTCAAATACAACTCGTGTTTTCATCTCTTTGGACGTCGCTTCGCTCCGGTCGTCAATTATCTACAAGATGAAAACTCTCGTGCGATTACTTATGAAAATCTTCATGTCGGATCCTTTGAAATATGCTCAACTTTAGTGCAAAAAATTTTAACCAATGTAATAAAAATTTGCAAGTATGTAGTGCACCAAAATATACAAATGACGGTACATTTAGAGGCAATTTTATGTATAGATATAAATAAACATGACGTAAAAGTTTTATTTTAATGGTCAGGTTCTTCCTTTAAAATGTTAACACAGAGTCCAGATGCACTTTAATTCAAGTAAATATAGGCATTATTTAGCAAGTCTCTTGTCCTCAGAACAGCGTTGTGGTGAGTGTTCCCTTATGCAATTCTAAAAATCTGGAGTTTCTGCCCCCCCCCCCATCCTTAATATTTTCTGTCTACGCCACTGATTTTCTACGAGAATATAAGTTAAACATTTTGGCATGCATTCGACGCGGACTTTATTTTAGCATCCTTTTAGGGGCCCAGAGGACATCAAAACATGAATTTCCGGCGAAATTTCTACGTTGAATTTTTAGGATAAATGCAGTGCCTACTTCCTCTGTCCATTAATAGATAAATAGATAACCTTAAACAAATCATCAATGCAAATAATTCCTAGCAGCAATGATTAAAGGAAGTACTAACTTTAAAAATCTGATGTTTTCCACTCACATGACTTTCTCTACATCTCTGCTACAAATTATTGTTAAAAAGCTTATGCTTCAATTCACTTCGTGCTAATCGAGAAAAAATTAGCAGAAATAGTCTTATTACTACTTCCTTGTAAGTAGAAGGGAAATAAGGGGGTGCCATATGTTAAAGTGATAATCAAAAGCTGGTTGCTATGTGACTGAAGTTCCTTTGTTTGTATGGACACGGGTTTACAAATTTCTGTATGAGAAAAGTACAAGTATTTCAAAGCTGGAACCAAAAACAAGGAATATCTAAAAAAACGATCAACTCCACGAAAAAAATGTATATAACATAAATAGTGTGTTTTAATGTGCTCTACATTTTTTGTGTGGTAAGTTTTTCTCCATCTCTTACGGTTTAGCAGTTATGCAAGCTTTCGTAAAATTCAACCAGAATAAAGTAGTCTTCAGAGGCTATTCCCAAAAAATTCAAGATATACATTTTATTTGTCAGGTAAATATCTTTAAATGAATATTTTAATGAAAATCGTTAAAGCCATTTTTAAGAAAATCAAAATTTTCGAAAAAAGTTACATGTAAAGGGTAGTTGGGGTTGGGTGATTTTCTTCGTGTCGCATCCTCGCATCCTTGGAAGAAAAAGTTTGGTATCCAACGGTCTTTTCATTTTTGAGATATGCTGTTCACAGACACACAGACACGCAAACACAGAGACACACACACAGATACAGACAGACAGACGCACACACACACACACACACACACACACACACAGAGATATGCACACGCACACGCACACACGGATCTTTTTGTAAAAATGCTTTATTTGGATTCAGGGACACAAAACAAGTATTCCCGGTGAAATCTCGGTATCGAATTTTGTGTGGAATGCAATACACTCTATACACTATGTACATAGTACGTGTAGAGAATATAAAAAGTAACTGTTCGATAAATTCCTGATTTGGCTTAGATATTTCATATTGACTTAGGATTAAAAACAAGTGAACACTCAGTGGCGTGGTGTCTTACAAAGCGTTGATGCAAGGAAACAAAATACAGTCGAAGAGACAGCTGCCAGTATAGATCGATGCGCCAGGACACAGATGATAGACATTTCCTTTGACACTTAATTCCTTATCGGCTGTCCGCCGGCGTCATTATCTCACCGGAAGTCACCCCCGCGAGCACTGGACGAGGCCATCTTGTTAAAACGGCGCACAATATCCGATGTGTGCATTCACTATACCTTCTAACCTCTTGCAAAGGTTTATCTTGATCAACATAAACTTTTTACTTTCTCTACACGTACTATGTACATAGTGTATAGAGAAAATATTGCATTCCACCCAAAAATTCAATACCGAGATTTCACCGAAAATACATGTTTTGGGTCCTCCTGAATCCAAAAAAGCATTTTTAGAAAAAGGTGCGTGTGTGAGCGTGTGTTTCTGTCTGTGGACAGCATAGCTCAAAAACGAAAATACCGTTGAATATCAAACTTGGTGTTTAAGTTTGTTATCTTCCAAGGATGCGACTCGAAGATTTTCAAGAAAATCCCCCCACCCCCAATTACCCTTTACAGAGAACTTTTTTCGAAAGTTTTGATTTTCTGAAAAATGGCTCTAACGGTTTTGATTGAAATATCGTACCTATATTAAAAATATTTACCTGACAAATAAAATGTATATCTTGAATTTTCTGGGAATAGCAAATATATTCTGTATGAATTTTACGGATTTTTTTTGTCTATCACCTTAAACTATGGTACTCACTTATTTCGCTTCTACTTGCAAGGAAGTACGTAATAAAACTATTTCTGCTCATTTTTTCTTGATTAGCATGAAGTAAATAGAATCACAAGCTTATTAACAATAATTTGTTGCAGAGATGTAGAGAAAGTCATGTGAATGGAACACAACTACAGAGAAAAATAGCTTTTTGTAAAAATAGTTGTAGAAGCTAGATAATGAGTAAAGAATGTCATATGACTGACATTTATGATTTCTTAATAATGTTTTTGTTATACTTTCCCTAGCACGAATATACAATGTACATAGTAGATAGAGAAGGTACTGTACTCTACCCAAAAATTGCTACAGAGATTTCACCGAAAAAACATGTTTTATGGGCATTTGAATAAAAAAGACGTTTTTCGCAAAAGGTCCGTGTGGTGTGATTTTCATATACGAAAATAAAATTTAATATCTTTCAAGGATATTTTCAAGAAACTCCCCCACCCCAAATTTATCAACATTTTCGATTTTTTCAAAATTAGTCTAATGATTTTTATTAAAATGCCGCATGTTAAAGGTATTTACACGCAAATAAAATGTATGTACAGAATTTCTTGGGAATATTCCCTGAAAACCTCTTCATTCTGAATTATTTTTGCATAAGAGATATATAAAAAGTTACCACACAAAAATGAGTTCGGTAAAACACACCACTTATATCTTATGCACATTTTTTGTAGAGCTAACCATTTCCAAGATATTCCTTGTTATTGGTTTCAATTTTAAAATACTTAAAACTTTTCTCAAACGGAAAGTCTCCGTGCTTTTCATATCTCTTTTGTATTACTCCTGGCCATAGGAAGAGAACCGGATTTGAACCGGATAGGACAGCTTTTAAGACTTCACTGTTGCTTTAGCCTAGTACTTATAAGGAACTAAGTAATATGACCATTTCTGGTAACGTTTATCTTGATTATCATGAAATAGACATTTGAATACTCTTTTGTAACAATTGTCTGTTCGCAGAACGGGTAGAGAAAGTTATGCCAAAGGAACACATCAGAATTGTTTTTCAGTCAACACCAAATTATGAGAACGTATTTTGAACATAATCGGATTAGCTACCCAGCCGGCAATAAAGCGAACGGAACGCTTTGAAATCTGACCAAAGTAAACGATTAGTAGTCCATAAATATAAGCGGAAGTCCTTCAATAACGCTCATTCCTGCCCTTTCTATACCCTTCTTCTTCTTGGTGGTTGTGTTCAGGGGTCAATGGTCGGGTGCCTTTATACAGTATACTTTGGTTACTGTATAAAGGCACCCGACCAGGTAGGAAATCCAGGTATTTTCTATACCTAAGTATGGGATGTCACAACTTCACGATGGATATGTTTGTCAACAAGTGCTTCAGAGTGGGCTGTCAGAGGTAAACATAACACACTACAAAAAATCTGATGTGTTCCATTCACATGACTTTCTCTACTTCTGTAACAAATTATTGTTAATAAGCTTATTCTTCTATTTACTTCATGCTAATCGAGAAAATATTAGCAGAAATAGTCTTATTACTTGCTTCCTTGTAAGTAGAAGCGAAATAAGGAAATAGGTTAATGTGATAGTCAAAAGCTGATTGCTGAACTTCATTTTTACTTTCTCTATACGCACTATGTATATAGTGAATAGAGAAAGTATTGCACTCCACCAAAAAATTCGATACCGAGATTTCACCGGAAATATATGTTTTAGGGTCCCCTTTATCTAAAAAAAAGCATTTTCACAAAAAGGTCCTGTGTGTGTGTGTGTGTGTGTGTGTCCGTGTGTTCGTGTGTCAGTGTGTCCGTGTGTCTGTGAACACGATAACTCAAAAACGAAAAGTCGATAAAATATCAAACTTGGTATTTAAGTTTAGTATCTTCCAGGGATGTGACACGAAGATTTTGAGAAAAATCCCCCTACCCCAAACTACCCTTTATCTACTCGAAAATTTTGATTTTATAAAAAATGGCTCTAACGATTTTGATTAAAATATCATATATTAAAGATATTTATTTACCTTTCAAATAAAATGTATATTTTGAATTTTCTGGGAATAGCCTCTGAAGACTACTTTATTCTGGATGCATTTTGCATAACTGCTAAACCGTAAGAGATGGACAAAAACTTAACAAACAAAAATTGTAGAGCACGTTAAAACACACAAGTTATGTTATATACCTTTTTTTTTTTTTTTTTCGTGGAGTTGATCGTTTTTGAGATATTCCTTTTTCTTGGTTTCAGCTTTGAAAAACTTATACTTTTCTCATACAGGAATTAGTCAACTCCTGTCCACACAAACAAAGGAACATCAGTCCCATAGCAACCAGCTTTTGGCTTTCACTTTAATCTATGGTACTCCCTTATTTCGCTTGTATTTAGAATAAAGCAAGGAATAAGACTATTTCTACAAATTTTCCTCGATTAACATGAAATAAATAAAAGATAAGCTTACTAACAATAATTTGTTACAGAGAGATAGAGAAAGTTATGTGAATGGAGCACATCAGATTTTTACTTTCTCTACACGTACTATATACATAGTGTATAGAGAAGGTATTGAATTGCACCCAAAAATTCGATACCGAGATTTCACCGGAAATACATGTTTTGGGTCCCCCTGAATCCAAAAAAAAAGCATTTTTGGAAAACGGTTCGTGTGTGTGCATGCGTGCGTGCGTGCGTGTGTGTGTGTGTGTGTGTGTGTCTGTTGACAGCATAGCTCAAAAATGAAAAGTCCGTTAAATACCAAACTTGATATTTAAGTTTGGTATCTTCCAAGGATGCGACACGAAGATTTTCAAGAAAATCTCCCCACCCCCAACTACCCTTTACATGGAACTTTTTTCGACAATTTTTATTTTCTCAAAAATGGCTCTAACGATTTTCATTAAAATATCATACATTAAAGATATTTACCTGACAAATAATATGTATATCTTGAATTTTCTGGGAGTAACCTCTGAAGACTACTTTATTCTGGATGAATTTTACATACTGCTAAACCGTAAGAAATGGACAAAAACTTACCACACAAAAAATATAGAGCACATTAAAACCACAATTTATGTTGTATAATTTTTTTCGAGGAGTTGATCGTTTTTGAGATATTCCTTGTTTTGGTTTCAGCTTTGACAAACTTGTACTTTTCTCATACAGATATTTGTCAACTCGTGTCCATACAAACAAAGGAACTTCATTCACCTAGTAACCAGCTTTTGACTTCACTTTAACCTATGATACTCTCATGTTTTGCTTCTACTTACAAGGAAGCAAGTAATAAGACTATTTTTGCTAATTTTTTCTCAATTAGCATGAAGTAAATAGAAGAATAAGCTTACTAACAATAATTTGTTACACAGAAGTAGAGAAAGTCATGTGAATGGAACACATCAGATTTTTTTGTATGGACAGCAGTTGACAAATTCCTGAATGAGAAAAGTATAAGTCTTTTAAAGCTGAAACCAAAAGCAAGGAATACCTCAAAAACGTGTATCTCATACAGTGTAGCAGTTGTGCAAAATTCCGTAAAATTCATTCAGAATAAAGTGGTCTTCAGATGCTATTCCCAGAAAAGTCACATTATTTGCCAGGTAAATATCTTTATTATACGATATTTTAATCAAATTCGTTAAAGCCATTTTTGAGAAAATCAAAATTTTCGAAAAAAGTTCCACGTAAAGGGTAGTTGGGGGTAGGAGGATTTTCTTGAAAATCTTCGTATCGCATCCTTGGAAGAAACCAAACTTAAATACCAAGTTTGGTATTCAACGGTCTCTTTGTTTTTGAGCTATGTTGTCCACAGACACACTCAGATGCACACACACGACCATTTTGTAAAAATGCTACAATTTGATACATTTTATTTGCAATATAAATATCTTTAATACACGGTATTATAATCAAAATCCTTAGAGCCATTTTTGAGAAAATTTTTCCTAGTAAAGGGTAGTTGGAGTGGAGGGATTTTCTTAAAAATCTTCGTGTCGCATCCTTGGATGATACCAAAATTAAATACGAAGTTTGGTATTGAACGGCCTTTTCTTTTTTGAGTTATGCCGTCCATAGACACACACGGACCTTTTTCTATTTTTTTTTTTTTTTGGATTCATGGGGACACAAAACTTGTAATTCCGGTGAAATCTCGGTATCGAATTTTTGGGTGCAATACAATACCTTCTCTATACACACAGTAAGTGTAGAGAAAGTAAAAAAAACTATCGTTATAGCCTAGAGTATTCGAGTACTCCCTTATTTCCCTTCTACTTACAAGGAAGCAAGCAATAAGACAAGTTTGCTAATATTTATCTCAATTAGCATGAAGTAGATAGAATAAGCTTATTGAATAATTTATTTCAGAGATGTAGAGAAAGTCATCAGATTTTTACTTTCTCTAGGCCCATATGTACAATGTACATAGGGATAGAGAGGTATTGTAAAAGTTGATGTCGAGATTTCACCGGAAATACACGTTTTAGGACCCCCTGGGTCCAAAAAAAGCATTTTCAGAAACATATCCGTGTGTATGTGTGTGTGAGTGGACCAAACTTGGTATTTAAGTTTCGTATCTTCCAAGGATACTACACGAATATTTTCAAGAAAATACCCTCATCCCTAACTACCCTTTAGCTGGAAACATTTTCGAGAATTTTGTTTTTCTTAAAAATTGGTCTAATGATTTTGATTAAAATATCACATATTAAAGCTATTTCTATCACAAATAAAATGTATATCTTGAATCTTCTGGGAATAGCTTCTAAAGACCTGTTTATTCTGAATGAATTTTAATTAATTTGGTATAGGTAGTAAAGCGTAAAAATAGACAAAAACTTACTATACAATAAATGTAGGTATTGTTAAAGTACACAAGTTATGTCATAAACATTTTTTCGTGGAGCTTACCGTTTTCGAGGTATTCCTTGTTATTAGTTGCAGTTGTTTCTCAGACGGGAATGTCCGTTTTTATTTTACTCCTGGCCAAGCAAAGAAGCAAATTGCAATGGAATTGCTTTTAAAACATTTGACTATCACTTTAGCCTAGTGTATTCCCTTAGCTCTAGTCTAATTATAAGGAACTAAGTAATAAAATTCTGCTAATGTTTATCTCGATTAGCATGGTGTTGAAAGAAGAATTAGCTTTTGTAAGAAGCCTGTTTGTAGAGTAGCTAGAGAAAGTAATGTGAGTGTAACACAGATTTTTTTTCTGTAGTATTTATATATACCTATTATTATATCAAGCATGATCATTCATGAAGAAAGCGCAGTAGTATACAAAACTTGCAGGAATGCAAGAGTCTGGTCGAAGGCGGAAACTCCAGTGCACCGAGCACACCAGGAGGGATACGCAATACAAGGTGCAGTGTTTGTTATACCTCCCTCACATTCCACCAAGTTCAGTGACGGCAACGCAGCTCATCAGTGGCGGCTCGTCACTTCTCGAGGTCCGTTGAGCGCCAACATTATTATACCTAGTTATTTATTTATATCTAAAGAAGAGGAAGTATTTTATTCCATCCAGAAGAATTGTATTACTTAGTTCCTTATAATTAGAATGGAATTAAAGGAATGCACTAGGTTAAAGTGATAGTCAAATGCTTTAAAAGCTGTCGTTATGCGATTTCTATTGCAAATCGCTTCTTTGCTTGGCCAGGAGTAGAACAAAAGAAAAATGGTCACTCCTATCTGAGAACAGTGTAAGTACTTCACAACTGAAATTAATAACAAGGAATACCTCGAAAACGGTAAGCTCCACGAAAAAAAAAGTATGACATGACTTGTGTATTTTGTCTATCTCTTACGGTTTACTAGTTATGCCAAATTAAGCAAAATTCATCCAGGATAAACAGGTCTTTAGAAGCTATTCCCAGAAAATTCAAGATATACATTTTATTTGTGAAGGAACTGGCTTTAATATGTGGTATTTTAATCAAAATCATTAGAACTATTTTTAAGAAAATCAAATTTTTCAAAAATATTTCCATGTAAAGGGTAGTTAGGGGTTGGGGTATTTCTGTGAAAATCTTCGTATCGTATCCTTGGAAGATGCCAAACTTAAGCACTAAATTTAGTAATGCTGCCCATAGACATACACACACACACATAGACACACACATAAATACACATAGACACACATACACACATAGACACACATACACACACAAATACACATAGACACACATACATAGACACACATACACACACAAATACACATACATACACAAACACACATAGACACACACATAAATACACATAGACACACATACACACACAAATACACATAGACACACATACATAGACACACACACAAATACACATAGACACACACACAAATACACATAGACACACACACAAATACACATAGACACACACACACAAATACACACAGACACACATACACAAATACACACAGACACACACAAATACACAGACACACACACACAAATACACACAGACACACACACACAAATACACACAGACACACACACACAAATACACACACACATACACAAATACACACAGACACACACACACAAATACACACACACAAATACACACAGACACACACACACAAATACACAGACACACACACACAAATACACACAGACACACATACACAAATACACACACACATACACAAATACACAGACACACACACACAAATACACACAGACACACACACACAAATACACACAGACACACATACACAAATACACACACACACACACACACACAAATACACACAGACACACATACACGGACCTGTTTCTGAAAATGTGTTATTTGGACTCAGGGAGTCCTAAAACGTGTATTTTCGGTGAAATCTCGACATCGAATGTTTGATGGAACACAATACTTCTCTATCCCTAAGTACATTGCACATGTGGGGCTAGAGAAAGTAAAAAAAAAGAAAAAACGGTCTAGCAGTAAATTTGGAATTTAAGTTCAGTATCTTCCACGGATGCGGCACAAAGATTTTCAAGAAAATACCACACCCCAAACTATCCTTTACTTGGATAACTAGGTTTCTCAAAAACAGTTCCAATGATGTCGATTAAAATAACATATTTTCATGACAAATGAAATGTGTATCTTGAACTGTCTGGGAATAATCTCTGATTCATTTTGGATGACTTTGGTATAACAGGTAAACCGTAAGATATAGACGAAATCCTTCTACAAATATATATATATATATATATATATATATATATATATATATATATATATCGTTAAAGCATTCAAGTTATGTCATATATATATATATATATATATATATATATACATAGTTATCAATTTCAGAGATATTTCCTGCTGGAGATTTTCAAGTGCTTATATTTTTTTGAAACTAAAACTCGTTATTCTTCCCTCCTATTCTGTCTTTCTCTCTCGGCAATAGAGAGGGAACGGAATTTCAAAACCATCACATTGCTACCAGCTCGTAAAGGATTTGACTGTCAGTTAATATCTAAGCACTTATTCAATAAGACATCTTCTGCAAACGTTTATCTTCATCACTTAAAGCAGATATAAGAAAAAGCATTTATACAAGAGCAGAAAATGCCATGAGAATACGTTAGGCACTACAAAATTGATTATCATTATGATAATTTTTAATTTCTCTAACCCGTATGTACAATGTACATAGGGATAGAGAAGGCATTCCACTCAAAAATTCTATACCAAGATGTCAGCGGAAAAACATGTTTTGGGTCCCCCTAAAACCAAAAACAGCATTTTTAGGAAAAGATCCGTGGGTGTGCGTATGTGTGTGTGTCTGTATGTGTGTGTGTGTGTGTGTCTGTGGACAGCATAGCTCAAAAACGAAAAGGTCGTTAAATACCAAACTTCGTATTTAACTTCGTATCTTCCAAGGACGCGACACGAAGATTTTCAAGAAAATCCCCGCACCCCCAACTACCCTTTACATGGAACTTTTTTCGAAAATTTTGATTTTCTCAAAAATGGCTCTAACGATTTTGAATAAAATGTCGTATATTAAAGATATTTGCCTCAAAAATAAAATGTATATCTTGAATTTTCTGGGAATAGCCTCTGAAGGCTACTTTATTCTGGATGAATTTTAAGGAATATTGCATAACTGCTAAACTACAAGAGATGGATAAAAACCTACCACCCAAAAAAATGTAGAGCACGTTAAAACACATAATTTGTGTCATATACGCTTTTTATATACAGATGCCCGTTTCTGAGATATTCCTTGTTATTAGTTTCAATTTTAAACTTTTCTCAAAGGGGAAATGTTTAGTTTCAACTCTCTTGTTTTACTGCAGGCCGTACAAAGCGTGCCGAACTTCAGTTGTTTCACATAGAACCAGCTTTTAAAAGATTTGACTATCGATTTAGCCTAGTGTATTCCCTTATTTCCGTTAAGTATAAGGAATTAAATAGTAAGACCAGTTCTGCTAACGTTTATCTCGATTATCATGAAGTGATAGAAGAGAAGAGAAGGTTTTGGAAGAATAGTTTGTTTCAGAATATGAAAAGCGAACAGATAAGGTTTTATCTTTTCTTTTTTATTTCGCCCCCTTTTGGTAATGCAAAGAGAACGGAATTTCAGAATCACTACACAGCTACCATATTTGAATTTGCTTAAAATTCTATACATACTTATTCTCCTAAAAATCTACAAGGGACTAAGTAATAGGATAATTTGTGCAAATTAGTTTAATTGTTTTTTCACAGTTGTTATGGTAATTCAGTGGTAGAGCAACCGGCTAAAGACCGGGAGATCCATGGTTCAAATCCCAGCTATGGCATTGAATTTTTCAGTCTGACTCTACCTATCCAACTCCTGTCCTACACACGGTTTGAGTGAAAAAACAATTAATCCAATACCAATTGATCATAATAGTTGGTTACACTATGAATCCTGGGAGTTAAAGTACTTACAACATTGTATGTCGCCATTGGGGTTGTCATCTCAAAATAATTTGAGAACACCTTGTGGTTTACCAGGAAACATGCGAGTCAGTTGAGAAATTCAATGCTATGCCGGCATATTGCCATGGTAGATCAGTGATAGAGCAACCGGCTAGAGATCGGGAGATCCGTGGTTCAAATCCCAGCTATGGTATTGAATTTTTCAGTCTGACTCTACCTATCCACGTATTTATCTCGATTAATCTGAAGTAGTTACAAGAATAAACATTTGTAAGAATAGCTTTACGGCGGTGAGTAGAGAAGATTATGTGAGTGCTGCACATAACATTTTCATGTGTGGCCTAAACTGAAAGCAGAGGCGTTTCGCGAGGACCATCTGGTTGGATTGCCTTATAAGGAAGCTTGCAGTGCCACCGAGCCAAAACAAGATGGCAGGCAACTCCAGCTTTCATGGCTCATAAACACGCTGGTCGTAAAACTGCCTTCTCTTGTGGTCTGGTTTTGTACTGGACCATAAACAGTTCTTGTCTTCGCATGCATTTCATTTTGTCTCTCCCATTCCACTGCTCCTTACACCTCTTCCTTTGATTTCAGTCGTACATCTCCTCTTTTCTCTCCATTTTACTTTCTCTAGCTCGTATGTACAATACACATCCGTCAACAAAAAAATCTGATGTGTTCCATTCACATGACTTTCTCTACATCTCTGCAACAAATCATTATTAAAAAGCTTATGCTTCAATTTACTTCATGCTAATCGAGAAAAAAATAGCAGAAATAGTGTTATTACTTGCTTCCTTGTAAGTAGAAGCGAAATAAGGGAGTACCATAGGTTAAAGTGATAGTCAAACACTGGTTGCTATGTGACTGAAGTTCCTTAGTTGACAAATTCCTGTATGAGAAAAGTAAGTTTTTCAAAGCTGAAGCCAAAAACAAAGAATATATAAAAAACAATCAACTCCACGGAAAAAAAAAAAATTATGACATAAATTGTGTGTTTTAATGTGCTCTACATTTTCTATGTCGAACGTTTTTATCCATCTCTTACGGTATAGCAGATATGCAAAATTCCGTAAAATTCATCCAGAATAAAGTAGTCTTCAGAGACTATTCCCAGAAAAATTAGGATATACATTTTATTTGTCAGGTAAGTATCTGTAATATACGATATTTTAATCAAAATCGTTAGAGCCATTTTTTAGAAAATCAAAACTTTCGAAAAAAATTCCATGTAAAGGGTAGTTGGGGGTGGGGGATTTTCTTGAAAATCTTCCTGTCACATCCTTTGGAAGATACCAAACCTAAATACCAAATTTGGTTTTTAACAGACTTTTCCTTTTTGAGCTATGCTGTCCATAGACACACACACACGCACACACACGGACCTTTTTGTAAAAATCTGATGTGTTACACTCACATTACTTTCTCTATATCCCTGCAACAAATTATTCTTAAAAACTTATACTTCTATTAACTTCATTCTAATCAGTAAAACATTAGCAGAAATAGCCATATTACTTGCTTCCTTGTAAGTAGAGGTGAAATAAGGGAGTACCATAGGTTAAAGTGATAATCAAAAGCTGGTTGCTATGTCACTGAAGTTCCTTTGTTGTATGGACAGCAGTTGACAAATTCCTGTATGAGAAATGTATAAGTTTTTCATAGCTGAAACCAAAAATAAGTAATGTCACAAAAACGACGAACTCCACGAAAAAAAATGTATATAGCATAAATTGTGTGTTTTAACGTGCTCTACATTTTTTGTGTAGTAAGTTTGTGTCCATCTCTTACGGTTTAGCAGTTATTCAAAATTTAGTAAAATTCATCCAGAATAAACTACTCTTCAGAGGCTATTCCCAGAAATTTCAAGATATACATTTTATTTGTCAGGTAAATATCTTTAATATACGAAATTTAATCCAAATCGTTAGTCATTTTTGAGAAAATAAAAATTTTCGAAAAATGTTCCATGTAAAGGGTAGTTGGGGGTGGGGGGATTTTTCTGAAAATCTTCGTGTCGCATCCCTGGAAGATACTAAACTTAAATACCAAGTTTGGTATTTTACCTACTTTTCGTTTTTGAGTTATCAGACAGACACACGCGCACACACGGACCTTTTTCTGAAAATAGTTTTTTTAGATAAAGGGTACCCTAAAAGTTATATTTCCGGTGAAATCTCGGTATCGAATTTTTTGGTGGAGTGCAATACATTCTCTATACACTATGTACGTAGTGCCTATAGAGAAAATAATTTTTGTTTTGTTTTGGATTTAGGGGGATCCAAAACATGTATTTCCAGTGAAATCTTCGTATCAAACGTTTGGGTGGAATACAATACCTTCTCTATACACTATGTACATAGTTCGTATAGAGAAAGTAAAAAGTATTTTTTCACAGCTGAAACAAAAAACAAGGAATATTTAAAAAACATCAACTCTACGAAAAAATGTAAATTACATAAATTGTGTGTTTTAACGTGCTATACATTTTTTGTTTTATAAGGTTTTGCCCATCTGTTATGGTTTAGTAGTTATGCAAAATTCCGTAAAATCCATCCAGAACAAAGTAATCTTCAGAGACTATTCCCAGAAAATTCCAGGTATACATTTTATTTGTCAGGTAAATATCTTTAATATACGATATTTTAATCAAAATCGTTTGAGTCACTTTTTAAAAAATCAAAATTTTCGAAAAATATTCCACGTAAACGGTAGTTTGGGTGGTGGGATTTTTATCAAAATCTTCATGTGGAAGATACTAAGCCTAAATACCAAGTTTGGTATTTTACCAACTTTTCGTTTTTGAGTTATCATGTTCACAGACACACGCACACAGACACACGGACCTTTTTCTGAAAAGGCTTTTTTTTTATACAGGGGAAACTAAAACATATTTCCTGTGAAATCTGGTATCGAGTTTTTGGATGGAGTGCAATACCTTCTCTATACATTATGTACATAGCACGTATAGAGAAGGTAAAAAACTCAACCACTCACATGAAACTAAAGGAATACGCTATTTTAAAGTGATAGTTAAATGTTTTAAAAGCTGTCGTTATGCGACTGTCATTGCAAATAGCTTCTTTGCTTGCCAAGAGTAGAACAAAAGAAAAACGGACACTTCCGGTCTGTGAAAAGTGTAAGTACTTTACAATTGGAACAAATAACAAGGAATATCTAAAAAATAATCAACTGCACAAAAAAACTATATATACAGCATAAAATGTGTGATTTAATGTGGTCTACACTTTTTGTATGGTAAGTTATTGTCTATCTTTTACGGTTTAGCAGTTATGCATAATCCCGTAAAATTCATCCAGGATAAATTAGTCTTCAGAAGCTGTTCCCAGAAAATTCAAGATATACATATTATTAGTTAGGTAAATAAATATCTTTAATATATGACATTTTAATCAAAATCATTAGAGCTATTTTTGAGAAAATCAAAAGTTTCGAAAAAAGTGCCATGAAAAGGACAGTTGGGGTGGGGGGATTTTCTTGAAGATCCTTGGAAGATACCAAACTTAAATACCAAGTTTGGTTTTTAATGGTATTTTCGTTTTTGAGCTAAGCTGTCCACAGACGCACTCGCACACAGGGACATTTTTCTGAAAATGTTTTTTACTTTCTCTGCACGTACTATGTACATAAAGTATAGAGAAGGTATTGTATTCCACCCAAAAATTCGATACCGAGATTTCACCGGAAGTACATGCTTTGGGTCCACCTGAATCAAAAAAAAAAAAAAATTGGAAAAGGGTCCGTGTGTGCGTTTGTGTGAGTCTGTGAACTGCATAGCTGTCAAAACGAAAAGTCTGTTAAATACCAAACTTCGTATTTAAGTTCAGTATCTTCCAAGGATGCAACACGAAGATTTTCAGGAAAATCCCCCCACCCCCAATTACCCTTTACATGGTAAACTTTTCGAGAATTTTGATTTTCCCAAAAATGGCTCTAACGATTTTGATTATATCGTATATTTAAGATATTTACACGAGAAATAATATGCGTATCTTGAATTTTCTGGGAATAGCCTCTGAAGACTACTTTATTCTGGATGAATTTTACGAATTGTCCATTAATTGCTAAACCATAAGAGATGGACAAAAACTACCATACAAAAAATGTAGAGCACACACAATTTATGTAATATACATATTTTTCGTGGAGTTGATCGTTATTTAGATATTCCTTGTTATTGGTTTCGGCTTTGAAAAACTTATGCTTTTCTCATACAGGAATTTGTTAATTCCTGTCCATACGAACAAAGGAACTTCAATCACATACAATCAGCTTTTGACTATGACTTTAACCTATGGTACTCGCTTCTATTTTCAAGGAAGCAAGTAATAACACTATTTCTGCTATTTTTTTCTCAATTACAATGAAGTAAATAGTAGCATAAACTTGTTAATATTTTTTGCAGATATGTAGAGAAAGTCAAGTGAATGGAACACATCAGATTTTTTTTTTTTTTGTATTCAGGTGATCCTAAAATATGTATTTCCGGTGAAATCTCGGTATGGAATTTTTGGGTGGAATACAATACGTTTTCTATGCACTATATACAGTGTAGATACGGGGGCTAGAGAAAGCAAACTGACTCGTGTCTTAACGCCAAATTCGTCCTAACGACACAGCGCCTTGCATACACCATCCGCGATACAAATGTGTAGTGGCAGCAACAAGTTGTCACAAGTTCAAAATCTTAATATTACTAACCCATATGATCATATACATAACTTAAGCTTCTTCAGCAACAAACTATCAATATTAACTAAAAGGACATGATATGTTCCATTCACATGACTTTCCCTCCCTCTCTGAAACAGATTATTTTTAAAAAGCTTTTGCCTCTACTTCAATCTAATCGAGAAAAAAATAGCAGAAATAGTCTTATTACTTGCTTCCTTGTAAGTAGAAGTGAAATAAGGGAATGCACTAGGCTAAAGTGACAGTCAGTCCTTTTAAAAGCTGGTTGCTATGTGACTGAAGTTCCTTTGTTTGTATGGACAGGAGTTGACAAATTCTGTATGATAAAAGTATATTTTAAAGCTGAAACCAATAATAAGGAATATCTTAAACACGATCAACTCCACGAAAAGAAGTATATAATATAAGTCGTGTATTTTATCGAGCTATACATTTTTTGTTAGGTATGTTTTTGGGTAACTCTTACGGTTTACCAGTTATGCAAAAGCGCAGAATAGTCTTCAGAGGCTATTGCCAGAAAAATCCAAGATATAAATTGGTATTTATATTTGCTTTTGGTATTTAAGTTTGGTATCTTCAAAGGATGCAACGCAAAGATTAAAAAAAAAAAAAAAAAAAAAAAAAAAAACGCCTCACTCCAAACTACAATTTACATGCAAAGTTTTTCGAAAATGTTAATTTTCTCAAGAATGACCTTAACGATTTTGATTAAGATATTTTCATCGCATATGAAACGTGTATATTGAATTTTGTGGGAACAGCATCAGAAAACCTCATCATTCTGGACAAGACTTTGCCTATAGTGTTTTAACTCCCGCTTTTACTACTTATGTCCCGCTGGTGATGACGCTGATGATACGTGGGGCGAAGATGGAGCACTGGTGGAAGCGATGGCGGGTGAGACCCTGCGCCACTTTGTCCACCACAAAACTCACACTCGGTCCCTTGTGATCGAACCCGGACCATCTAGATGAGAGGCGAGTGGTCTAACCATTCGGCCACGGTGCGACCCCGAATTTTGCCTAAATGGTAAACCGTAAGAGCTAGACAGAAACTTACTACAAAGAAAAACTAGATCTCATTTTATAGCAATTACATTTCACTTTCTCTACACGTACTATGTTCATGGCTATAGAGGAAATACTGTATTCCACCCAAAAAATTCGATACCAAGATTTCACAAGAAATATATGTTTTAGGGTACCCTGTATAAAAAAAAAAAAAAAAAAAAAAAAAAAAAAAACATTTTCAGAAAAAGGTCCGTGTGTGTGTGTGTGGTCCGTGTGTCTGTGAACACGATAACTCAAAAACGAAAAGTCGGTAAAATACCAAATTTGGTATTTAAGTTTGTTATCTTCCAGGGATGCGACACGAAGATTTTAGGAAAAATCCCCCCACCCCAAACTGCCCTTTACATTGAACTTTTTTCGAAAATTTTGATTTTCTCAAAAATTGCTCTAACAATTTTGATTAAAATATCATATGTTAAAGATATTTAGCTGACAAATAAAATGCATATCTTGAATTTTCTGGGAATAGCCTCTAAAGATTACTTTATTCTGGATTAATTTTACGGAATTTTGCTTAAGTGCTAAATGTAAGAGATGCACAAAAATTTACCACGCAAAAAATGTAGAGCACGTTAAAACACACAATTTATGTTACATACATTTTTTTCGTAGAGTTGATCGTTTTGGAGATATTCCTTGTTTTTGGTTTCAGCTATAAAACTAATTATATTTTCTCACACAGGAATTTGTCAACTCCTGTCCATACAAACAAAAGAACTTCAGTCACATAGCAACCATCTTTTGACTATCACTTTAACCTATGGTACTTCCTTATTTCACTTCTACTTAAAAGGAAGCAAGTAATAAGAGTATTTCTGTTAATTTTTTTTTTTTTTTTGATCAGCATGAAGTAAATAGAAGTATAGGATTTTTAACAATAATTTGATGCAGAGAAAGTCATGTGAATGGAACACATCAGTGTTTAGAGAAATTCGTTAAATACCACACTCGTACCGATTGTTTGCTGAGTAATTATGATGCCTATTTCAAAATGAGACTTTAAATATGTGATAATGCTATTTCGAACAATGGGTTTGACGCTCCCATATTTGTCTCTCTCACAAACACAGATAAATACTTTTAAAAAGTTTAACACGATATTTTATTTTGTTACTTCAGAGTAATCCAGTAATCTCGTTACCAAATTATCCGCAAAATCCGAAATCTCCCAAAAATGTTCGGTTCCAATTTCTTTAACTTTCCTTAACTATATCTCAAAAACGAAAACTCCGCTAAATATAAAACATGGCATTTTCCAAGGATGCCACACGAAGTTTTGCAAGAAAATTCCCCACACTCAAGTAAGATGGAAAAACTTTCTAAAATTTTAATTTTCCCAAAAATGGCTCTAATGATTTTGATTAAAACAGGGTGTATTAAAGGCATTTACATAACAAATAAAATATATATATTGAATTTTTTGGGAATGACCTCTGTAAACATCTTTATCCTAGGTGAATTTTGCGGAAGTTTGTATAACTGATAAACCGTAAGAGATAGACAAAAACTTACTAACAAAAAATGTAGAAATTTTTTAAGACACACAATTTATGTTATTTACATTTTCTCTGCTGGCACTACATAGAAACGGGTTTCAACCACATGCAACCAGCTTTTAAGAGCTTCGACATACGTTTTAGCCTAGTGTATTTTCCTTCTATTTACAAGGAAGCAAGTAATTACAGAATTTCTCGATTGTATAAAGTAGATAGAAAAATATGATTTTTTAACAATAAATTGTTACAGCGATTCAGAGAAAGTCATGTGAATGGAACACATCAGATTTTTTTTCAATTAATAATTCTCTCAATTACATCCTAGAAATATTTATTACTTTCTCTAAACGTACTATGTACATAGTGTATAAAGAAGGTATTGCACTCCACCAAAAAATTCAATACCGAGATTTCACCGGAAATATATGTTTTAGGGTCCCCTGTATCCCAAAAAAGTATTTTCAGAAAAAGGTCCTTGTGTCTGTGAACACAATAACTCAAAAACGAAAAGCCGGTAAAGTACCAAACTTGGTATTTCGAACGTTTTGATTTTCTGAAAAATGGCTCTAACGATTTTGATTAAAACATCGTATATTAAAGTTATTTACCTGACAAAATGTGTATCTTGAAATTTCTGGGAATAGACTCTGAAGACTATTCTGATTGAATTTTACGGAATTTTGCATAACTGCAAAACCGTAAGAGGTGGACAAAACCTTACCTCACAAAAGATGTAGAGCACGTAACATACACACAATTTATGTTATATTATTTTTTTTTTTTCGTGGAGTTGATCCTTTTTGAGATATTCCTTATTTTTGTTTTCAGCTTTGAAAAACTATACTTTCCCATACAGGAATTTGTCAACTCCTTCCATACAAACAAAGGAACTTCAGTCACATAGCAGCCAGCTTTTGACTATCACTTTAACCTATGGTACTCCCTTTTTCCCTTCTACTTACAAGGAAGCAAGTAATAAGACTATTTCCGCTAATTTTTTTCTCGGTTAGCATGAAGTAAATAGAAGCATAAGCTTTTTAACAGTAATTTGTTGCAGAGACATAGAGTAAGTCATGTGAATGGAACACATCAGATTTTTAAACTTAGTTAGGTTCGTTCATCCTTTCGGTCCACGCTGGAGCGTGTTTATTTTGTTTCTTTCGTGTAAAATGTCAGATCTGTAAAACTCGACTGGCTGGCCATTATTTACAGTGTAAGGAGCTCATTCCGCAGTTGACTGTTTGGCGTTCCCTTTCCATTTGAAGCAAAACATTCTAGTTAACGCCCAACTGCTGCTCTCAAAACAAAACCATCATGGTCTCTCAAGTTTCCAGAGTAAGTATTAAATGAGAACATTACAAAAGATTTACTCACCCTCCCGGTCCCAAATCAGCTGGAAGAATCTTTTCCAGCTATGGTACCTCCTCCCAAAGTGCTTCAACAACAGCTGCTGCTCCTTGCTGACTCTGAGTATACTCTTCGCCTTTCTTCACTTCTCCTGCCTCTCCTTTACTTCCCCTCCCTGTTCCATGAGGAGGAGGTGGCCTCGCATGACCCCGTTCGTCAGACAGATGTTTCATTATCGAAATTCGTGCACTCATCTATCCGCATAATTCCAAACTAAAACAAATCTGATGTGTTCCATTCACATGACTCTATCTACACCTCTGCAACAAATTCTTGTTAGAAAGCTTAAGCTTCTATTTGCTTCATGCTAATCGAGAAAAAATTAGCAGAAATAGTCTTATTACTTGCTTCCTTGTAAGTAGAAGTGAAATAAGGGAGTACCATAGGTTAAAGTGAAGTCAAAAGCTGGTTACTATGTGACTGAAGTTCCTTTGTTTGTATGGACACGAGTTGACAAATTCCTTAGTTTTTCAAAGCTGAAACCAATAACAAGGAATGCCCCAAAAACGATCAACTCCACGAAAAAAATGTATATATCATAAATTGTGTGTGTTAATGTGCTGTACGTTTTTTGTTTGCTAAGTTTTTGTCCATCTCTTACGGTTTAGCGGTTATGCAAAATTCCGTAAAATTCATCCAGAATAAAGTAGTCTTCAGAAGCTATTCTTAGAAAATTCAAGATATACATATTATTTGTCAGGTAAATATCTTTAATATACAACATTTTAATCAAAATCGTTAGAGCCATTTTTTAGAAAATGAAAATTTTCGAAAAAAGTTCCATGTAAAGGGTAGTTCGGGAAGGGGGTATTTTCTTGAAAATCTTCGTGTCGCATCCTTGGAAGATACCAAACCTAAATACCAAGTTTGGTTTTTAATGGACTTTTCGTTTTTGAGCTATGCTGCCCATACACACACACACACACACACACACACACACACACACACACCATTAAACAGACAGACACAAACAGAAATTTTTCTAAAAATGTTTTTTTTTTTGTATTCAGGGGGATCTATAACATGTATTTCCTGTGAAATCTCAGTATAGAATCCCCCCCCCCCATTTATATAGCCTCCTTTAACATCTAAGGTCATATCGGGGGCTTCGAATTAGAAACAACTCGTTGTCTGTAGGATTACGTTGGATTTACACCATTAGAATTTTTGGGGGCATTGCAATACCTTCTCTATACACATGTACATAGTACGTGTAGAGAAAAGGGAACGTAATCGTTTCCTTGACAACAGAAAACAGTCCACGCGATAAGTAACAAAGATATACATGTAATTTGGCATCAATTAACTTGTTTACAAAACAAATAGGTCCCGAGTGCGAATCTCGGTTAGGATGAGTTACCAGATACGGTCTTTTCTGTGGTTTTCCTTGTTCTAGAAGGCGAATAAATGTAGCGTAAATTTTGAGTCTATGGAATCCGGGATCATTTGAGCATCATTTCACCATTTCATTCATTCACCATCCGATATGCCCCATCAGGTTAAAGGACGTTAATAAGAGTTTGTGTTCCATTCACATGGCTTTCTCTGCTTCTCTGTAACAAATTAATGTTAATAAGCTTATTCATCTACCTCCTTCATTCTACTCGGCATAAACAATAGCAAAAACAGTTTTGCTACTTAGCTCCTTATAAGTAGAGGGAAATAAGGGAATAAACCAGGCTAACAGTTTAATGTTTTAAAATGTGGTTGCCACGGAATTGAAAACAAGTTCCCGTATGAGAAAAAGGTACGTGTTTTAAAACTGAAACCAATAACAAAGAATATCTCAACTTCACGAGAAAAAAATCTGAAGTGTTACAATCACAAGACTTTCTGTAACTGCTCCACAAACAGATTTCTTACAAAAGATTATTCTTCTTTCTACACAATGCTAATCGAGATAAACATTAGCAGAATGTTCTTATCACTTAGTTCTTTATAAAAGAATGCACTATGCTAAAGCGATAGTCAAATATTTTAAAAGTTCGATATGCATTATCATAATAACCACGAGTGTTGTCACCTTGTCGATAATTCACGACCGGACCAAAGCGACGGGAGTGAATTGTCCTAAGAGATGAAAACACCAGTTATATTTGATAAGACAATTCAGCGAAATACACTATTAATAATGTATAATATATAGGAAGGGAGATTTTATCAGGTTATCATTGTAATATTTACATTAGTTCTCAAATGTTAGATGACGCATCTTTCCTCAGTGCCTCCTGAATTATAATATGGCCGAATGTGTCTACACCCAATGTACGAATATCGATAGCAACAATAGAAATAGGGAATAATTATTTTATTTCAACTTTTAATAACTAATATATGACATGGAAGCAAACGTTATTTTATTTGAGGTTATTACACCCATCTCATACATAACAAGTACAAATAATGATTATTTTTCACTCCTTTTTTGAAAAAAAATATGTTATGAAATGGATATAACTTAAAATAAACATTGTAACTGAGTTAATTGAAAGCGCAGTTATGGAATTGACATTAATATAAGTGAAGGTTGGTTAACTGGATTGTCACCTTGTTACCAATAACCAACACAGGAGATTAAACAAACGAATGTCAGGTACGGCGAGATTTCAAGAAATGAACATAAGCTGCGATACGATATTTCGACAATATCGTTCCAGTCAGATGACCGCGATTGGTTGAAATTACCTAATCTCGGGCCATTCCATTGGGGCTTTAATAATTGAGTTGAATTGTCATTGTAATTCGCTTCTTTGCTTGACCGGGAGCAAAATAAAAGAAAAAGGGACACTTCCTGTCTCAGAATAGTATTTCAAATTTGAAACATAGCAAGGAATGTCTCAAAAACGGTTACCTCCACAACAAAAATGTAATTGTGTGTTTTGACGAGATCCACATTTTTTGTGAAGTAAGTTTTTGTTTATCTCTTATGGTTTACCGGTTATGTAAAATTGGGCAAAATTCATCCAGAATAAAGAAGTCTTCAGAGGCTATTCCCAGAAAATTCAAGATGTATATTTTATTTCTCATGTAAATAGCTTTAATATGCGGTATTTTAATCAAAATCGTTAGAGCCATTTTTGAGAAAATCAACATTTTCGAAAAATATAAAGGGTAGTTGGGGTGGGGGACTTTCTTGAAAAATCTTCGTGTCGCATCTTTGGGAAATTACTAAACTTAAACACACATTTTGGTATTTAACGGACTTTACGTTTTTCATTTATGCTTTCCACAACGCACACGCTGACCTTTATATAAAAAGACCCATTTTTTTAAATTCAGGGAGTCTCAAAGCATGTATTTCCGGTGAAATCTCGGTATCAAATTTTTCGGTTCAATACAATACCTTCTCTATACACCATGTACATAGCACATGTAGAGAAAGTAAAAAGCTCAAGTTAAACTTCTATTTTCGTAAGTTGGGATCTGACAGGTTAGCGGCCACACACGGACCTTTTTCTAAAACAAAAATCGGACTCAGGGGACCCCAAAACATATAATTTCGGTGAAAGCTCGGTATGGAATTTTTGGTGGAATACAATACCTTCTTTGTCCATGTATATGCGGGCTAGAGAAAGTAACAGTAATACAATTCCACGCGATAAGTAGCAAAGAAATATCTACATGTAATATGACATCAGTTAACTTGGTCCAATTTATTTACAAAACAAGCAGGTCCTGAGTTCGAATCTCGCTTAAGATGAGTTACCAGATATGATCTTTTTTGCGGTTTTCTCTTACCCTGAGAAGGAGTATAAATGTAGGGCAACTTTTGACTCTATGGACCCCGGGCTCATTTGAGCATCATTTCACCCATTTCATTCATTCATCGCCCGATATGAGCATCGGGTTAGAGGACGTTAATAAAAATCTAATGTGTTCCGTTCACATGTCTTTCTCCAATTGTTCTGCAAACTTCTTACAAAAGATTCTCCTTCTTTCTACACCATGCTAATCGAGATAAACATTAGCAGAATGTTCTTATTACTTAGTTCTTTATAAGTAGAAGGGAACTAAAGGAATGCACTATGCTAAAGTGATAGTAAATTATTTTAAAAACTTGTCGCTGTATGAAGCAAATGAAATTTGGTACTCTTTGAAAAGCCAGAAGTAAAACAGAAATGAAATGAAAGATGACGTCCCGTTTAAGTAGATGTTTTAAAACTTAAGCCAATAACGTGGACTATCTCGAAAACGGTTAACTCTACAAAAAATGTATATGATGAGTTTTATTAACGAAACCTACATTTTGAATGGTAAGTTTTTGTCTGTCTCTTACGGTTTACCAGTTATGTAAACACCATCCTGAATGAAGAGATCTTCAGAGGCTACTCTCAGAAAACTCAAGATAGACATACATTTTATTTTCCATGTAAACATCTTTAATATGTGGCTTCTTCTGTGTTGTTTCCCTCTCAACAAAAGTAGCACATGCTCTGTAGCTGCGGAGTTCGTGGTGTATGATACTAGAGCGTAGATAAGGTTTTAAATTTCTTTCCTAAGTTACTTTTAGCAATAAGGATATAGTTTTAGTTATACTTGTACCTTTTTTCGTTCCATTGTTCGAAATAGTTTTTTAGATCTGTTTTATTCTCACTGAGTTTATATCTAACTTTGGTTATTGTTTTATTTACAGTGGCGGCTCGTGGATTAAACCTTTAGGTGTTCACAAAATCAGCAATTTTCCACTGCCGCAGCCACTACTGCTACCGCCGTCGCCGCAACATCAAATGCAGTAATATTAGAAACAATGATAGAGTCTAATAACAAGAATTATAAATTTGTTACACAAATCCTCACCCACCCAGTATTGTAAAGATGTTGAATTTCTTAGTCTCCGAGAGTTAACAGCAACATGAGTTGATGAACGGGTGAAGTCCTTTGATGCAGTTCATATTTGCAGTGAATAATATTTACATTGTTTGAATTACGCAATTAACACCAAATTTATTTGTACAGAAATTCCACGCGCCGGTTTTTCAAATGTGCAAACTTTTCTATCACTCGGTGATTAAAGTCTTTTATGCTATTGACCAGTTTCTTCTCATTGCAGGCATTGCCAGTGGTGAATCCTTTATTGTGGAAAAGCAGATATCTGGTTCTGACGTAGTGATAACAATCCTCAGCAGCTCGGTTAGTTGCACAGAAGTTTCTTCGTTGAGTTGTTTTCCGTTATGAACTGCTCAACTCTCGCATAAAATGCAAATTACTGAGACAAATAGCGCGTCTCACAAAGACTGCAGTTGCACTTCCGGATAGTTTCAACTAAATCTCCAAGATCCCGCCGATAAACAGAACCCTAGAGGTGTTAATGAGGACGACTGTGCTCATTTCTGGCTGTAAAATTCCAAGCTGTTTTGTTGGCCGCGCAAGCGCAGAGCTGCTAAACGTTAGTTATACGAGGCCTGTGCTACAAGCGTTGTTGTCACATGCTCAGGTTCTCGGCTGTGTTCAATCTGAAGAGCAGAGCGCGGTATATTCAAACAAGTGGCACCGGATAGCGCATTTTATTAAATGTTTCCTGAAAGAGAAAAAGGAGATCCACTAAGAAAGAAATAATGGAGGTTCACGTGCTCCTACGCAGCAGCCGCCGCTGTTTATTTATATTGATTTTTATCTCCGGCCTTTGCCATGGCTCTAATGACCTAGCGGTTGAGCGCCCTTAAAGACCAAGCATCATTATCACAGCATATCATCATAGCTCACAATTTCGTTTAATTGAAGCTAACGAATGCTTCTTTCCGTAATAAATATTATAAACTACCTCTCCTGCTCTCCGCTATCACTTTCCGCCATTTTCAGTTGGTCCTCAGAACTATTCGGCTACCATAAAAATTCGCTATACAACAGTGATGTTATCAATTCAAATTCTGTTGCGGTAAACGCCGAAAAATCTGATCATTCAGTGCCTATGGGCCATGCACACTTAAAGCCTGAAGGTGTGTAATAGCGCCCAAAGTTTCCATACTAATCAACAGTAATAGCATATATGTTAAACATGTAGTTTATTGTAGTTAACGCAAGCTTTTTCCGATAAATATTTCAGACAGCCAAAGGCTGGGATCTCCTGCTCTCTACTACCACTTTGCGCCCTATTCAGCAGGTCCTCAAAGCTATTCGGTTACGATATAGACTTGTTATATAACGGCGAGGTCTCAATTCAAATTCTGTCGCGGTAAATGCCGAATAAAGCTACATTCACAATACAGCCGTAAGCTAAGAACTTGGCACGGGTTTCTGGATCTGTAAATTGCGTACATGCAAGTTTCCAAGTGCTCTAGAAATTTCAATTGGATAACATAACCAGCAATACCATATAACAAAATTCACTCAATCTTTTATAAATAAATAGGTTATAAAGATTACATGCTAGCAACTGACGCTCGCGGCAATTATGTTTCAATAACTTTTTATCCAACAATATTGAAAATAATACAAGCATAGAGACTGCAGAAAGTGATAAAGCAGCACATTTAATTAACTATGAATTATTTCTTTGCGCCTTACGATTTATGAAAACCAAGAAATCTAGACGCAGATGGTGGGTACAGCCATTAAATCAAAAGAGGATTTGCAAGGAGACTGCCATAACCTCTTGAGGGAAATTAGAGATGGTGCGGCACTTCACGGCCAAATAGAACAGCGTATATGCACAGTAGGCGCTGTATAATCGCGTATTGCGGTCGTCTGTTGAACAGCAGGCAACGCATAGAGGAAGGAACGTAGAATTATTTCTCTATGTACGCAACGCAAGGAAAAAATTTTGAATGTGCAAACTCTTGTATTGCATTGCGATGCTTACATTGAATTACATAGGTGCAAAGTCTTGCGCTCTTACTACGTCTGCCCTTACATCTCATTGTGAATGGGGCATAAATGTGACCACTCATTACATATGGACCGTGCCCACTTGAAGGCGTGGAATAGCGCCCAAAGCTTCTCCCACGCTCTCTGTTTCCAACTATCAATACTACAATGCGATGATAATTAGTTAAGTGAGGTTAACGAAAGCTTCACATGATAAATATTACGAGACATAAGGTCGAGAAATAATTATCTTATTTTTTTTTTTGGTAGTGTTTAACGCCCGCTTTAACTACTTACGGCACCGCAGGCGGTGACACTGATGATACATGAATGAAGATGGAGCACCAGTGGAATGCGATGGCGGGGGAAACCGGAGAACCCGGAGAAAACCCGCCCCAGCGCCGCTTTGTCCACCACAAATCTCACATGCGGTCGCTTGGGATCGAACCCGGGCCGTCTAGGTGAGAGGCGAGTGGTCTAACCACTCGGCCGTAATTATCTTATGAAAAGATGTACATTAACAGAGAAGTTGTACTTATAACAAAAGAATATTGAAACTACTTCGGAAAATATTTATCATGATTAAGAGGAAGTACCAAAATAAGATTTTTAAGTAATGATTTGCGGAATAAATATGAAAGTAAATTATGAGGGCAAACAAAGTATTATTACTGTAACAAATGTACGATTTTTACTTTCTCTAGCACGTACATATTGATACAGAAGGTATTGTATTCCACCCAAAATTCGATACCGAAATGTCACCGGAAATATATGTTTTGAGACTCCGTGAATCCAAAAAAGCAGTTTTAGAAAAAGATCCGTGTGTGCGTGTGCATGTCTGTATGTGTGTCTGTGGACAACACAGCCCAAAAACGAAAAGACCGTTAAATACCAAACTTGGCTCTAACGATTTTAATTAAAATCTCTTATATTTAAGATATTTACATGTATATCTTCAATTTTCTGGAAATAGCCTCTAAAGACCTCTTTATTTTGGATGGTTTTTATTGAATTTTGCCTAAATGGCAAACTGTACTTCACAAAAAATATAGATCACGATAAAACACACAATTTATGTCATATACATTCTTTTCCTTGGAGTTGGCCGTTTTCGAGATATTCCATGTTGTTGATTTCAGTTTTAGAATATTTATTCTTTTCTCATACGGGAACTTGTCAATGCTTGGCAAAGAAACAGATTTCATTCCCATAGCAACCACATTTTAAAACATTTGACTGTCGGTTTAGCCTTGTGTATTATCTTATTTCCCTTCTACTTATAAAGGAACTAAGAAATAGGACCGTTTCAGCTAATGTTTTAGCATTAAATAAATCGAAGAATAAGCTTATTAACAATAATTTGTTACCGAGATGTAGCGAAAGGCATGTGAATGGAGCACATCAGATTATTTTTCTGTAGATTTAACCGTTTTCGAGATACCTACATATTCTGAGTTATTGCTTTTCAGTTTTTCTCAAACGGGAAGTATCTTTCTTTTCGTTTCTCTTATATTTAGTCCTCCTAGAGCTAAGAGAACGAAATTTTAGTTTTTTTTTTTTTGTTTGTTTTTAAAGATTTGACTATCGATTTAGCCTGTGTACTTCCTTTCTACGAACAAAGAAGCAAGCAATAAGACAATTGTACTAATGTTTATCATGATGTGGATATTGATAATTATATTCCCCAGGTATATTATTTCAGGGAGAAGAAATAGAATATACTGATAAAACAACATTTCTTATGGTTTGGATTGATAAGAACATGAAATGGAATGTCCATATCAATGAATTAGTAAAGCGACTTAGTAAGATATGTTTTCAAATCAAAATGTTTAGCCAATCAGTAAATAAGTGCACACTTAGGATGGTATATTTTGTAAAATTTCATTCACTTCTATCGTATGGGATAGTTCTATGGGGATCTAGTAATGAGGCAATTAAAATATTTAAAAATAAAAAAAGTAATCAGAATTAATTTACGTTATACTACCAGCTGTAAACCATATTTTAGAGAGTTAAACATTATGCCACTGCCGTGTGTGTGTATATATATATATGAAACTATTGTGCAACTACAAACACGCATTAAAACACTTAACTCAGACATTCATACGTGTGATATAAGGAACAAGTCGAAATTACACATTATACCTCATAATTCCAAATTGTTTGAGAATAGGTCAATTGTTTGCAATTTTAGGTTAATTGTTTACTCTTTGTAACGTTGCAAAATGGTTGTAAATTGTAATCCTAGATGTTGTAAATGGTGTGTAATTTTCCTACATTTGATATGCATTTCATAATGTTGTTTGCTGACGTGTCTAATAACAAGTGAATGTTTTATGGATGAAATAAATGAATGACTTTCAGATTTTTAAAAATATTAACATTATTAGTTTTCTAAGGTCCCCGTTTTTACCCACGAGAGTCCGTGCGATAAAACTCGAAGGGAAGACTGTAATTATACAGAAAGAAATGTTTCGCTTTGAGAGCTGCAAAGAAAGCATCTCTCAAGATCTCAAGGCTGGGAACGCGAAGCACGGAAAGGCAGGCGTCATTTTGCATGATGTGTGCGTCTTCCCAGCAACCGGAAGAACTTCAATGGCGAGGCGAGAGGGCAGTGACGTAATGATTATGTGTATAAACTCTGCCATAAACGGCTGCAGCCTATTTCATTACTCTTAATAAACTCTCTGGTTTCCTCACTCAAGTGACATAAAGCACATCACCGTGAAGACAGTACAGGGCATTTCAAACGGCTTGCAGTAACAACTCTGTATAATAGTTATTAGGTATAAGACAAGTGGTAAAACTCTGATGTGCTCTACTCACATGACTTTCTCAACATCTCTGTAACAAAATAATGTCTATAAGCTTATTCTTCTATCTACTTCATGCAAATCGAGATAAACATTCGCAGAAACGCTCTTATTACTTAGTTCCTTATAAGTAAAAGGGAAATAAGGGAATACACCAGGCCACACTAACAGTCAAATGTTTTAAAATGAGGTTGCTATGGGATTGAAATCCGTCTCTTTGCGTGGCCAGGAGTTGACAAGTTGCCATATGAGAAAAGGTTAAGTGTTTTAAAACTAAAACCAATTACAAAGAATATCTCGAAAACGTTTCAACTCCACGAATTTTTGTTTTTTGGTGGTGTTTAACGCCCGCTTTGACTACTTATGGCACAGCAAGCGGTGACACTGGTGATACATGAATGATGGAGCACCGGTGGAATGCGATGGCGGGGGAAACCGGAGTACCCGGAGAAAACCCGTCCCAGTGCCGCTTTGTCACCACAAATCTCACATGCGGTCGAACCCCGGCCGTCTAGGTGAGAGGCAAGCGGTCTAACCACTCGGCCACGGCGCGGCCCTCCACTAAAATAATGCATGTGATATAAATTGCGCTTTTTAAAAAGATCTACATTTTCTATGTAGTAAGTTTTTGTCTACCTCTTACGGTTTACAATTATGCAAAATCCAGAAAAATTCGTCCAGAATTAGGTCTTCAGAGGCTATTCACAGAAAATTCAAGATATACATTTTATTTGCCATGTAAATATCTTAAGTATAAGAGATTTTAATCAAAATCATTAGAGCCATTTTTGAGAAAACCAACATTTTCGAAAACTTTTCTATGAAAATAAAATGGCATTTTATTTATGGACGCTCTTTAACTGTTGTGGTTCTCAGCGTCCCATTCTATAATGGGTGTGAATTTAGCTCAAAGGCCCCTCTATCAGCATTGAGGTTCTTTTACGTGTCGTAAATCTACGGCTTTACTTCCCTTCCGAAAAAATCCATCGTCCTCCGCCGGGTTTGAACCTGCGACCTTGGGTTCATGAAGTTAGCATGGTAACCGTTACACCACGGAGAGCGACATTTTTCCATATAAAGGGGGGGATTTTCTTGATATATATTGTGTGTTTTAATGAGACCTACATTTTTTGTGAGTAAGTTTTTCTCTATTTTTTACGATTAACCAAGTATGCAAAATTCGTCCAGGATGAAGAGATCGTCAAAAGCTAATCCCAGAAAATTCTAGATATGCATTTTATTTGAGGTATAAATATATTTAAAATACAGTATTATAATACAAATTGTTAGTCATTTTTGAGAGAAACAAAATTTGCAAACATTTGTCCATCTAAAGGGTAGTGTGGGGTGGGCGGATTTTCTTGAAAATCTTTGTGTCGCCTCCTTGGAAGATACTAAAATTAAATACCAAGTTTTGTATTTAACGGCCATGCTGCCCAAAGACAGACTAAAAATGTGATGTGTTCCACTCACAAAGTATCTCTAGTTGCTCCATGCACAAGCTATTCTTACAAAGGATTATTCTTTCATCTACTTTATATTAATCGAGATAAACGCCAGCGGAACTGGTCTTATCACCTGCTTCTTTGTAAGTAGGAGGGAAATAAGGCAATACATTTTGCTAAAGCGATAGTCAAATCTGTAAAAGCCCATCACTTTGTAAAACAATGGAATTCGACTCGCTTTACATGGTCCCGTTTGAGAAAAGTGAGGTAGTTTACAACTGAAACCAATAACAAAGAATATCTCAGAGACGGTAAACCTTAGAAGAAAAACATACATGAGATAAATTGTGTTTTAAGGAGATCTACATTTTTGTCTATCTCTTACGGTTTAACCGTTAAGCAAAATTTTGTAAAACTCGTCCAGAATAAAGAGGTCTTCACAGGCTACTCACAGAAATTTCAAAATATACATTTTATTTGTGATATAATTATCTTTAATATACGGTATTTTCGTTTTTGAGCTATGCTGCCCACAGACACACACACTCATGTGCGCGCGGCCCTTTTTCTTTGGGGACACAGATGACCTCAAAACATACATTTCCGGTGAAATCTCGACATCGAATTTTTGGGTGGAATACAATACCATCTCTGGCTACTATGCACATTGTATGTACATACGGCTAGAAAAAATAAAAATCGATTGTTGCATTCACATGACTTTCTCTGTATGTTCTGCAAACAAACTATTATTACAAAAAAGTATTCTTCTATGTATAAACGAGATAAAGATTAAAAAGAGTTGTTCTTCCTTAGTTCCTTATAAGCAGAAGGGAAATAAGGGAATAGGATAAAGAGACAGTCAAATGTTTTAAAAGTCAATCGATATGTGAAAAATTAAAGTTCGGTTCGCTTTGCATTTCCAGAAAAACCAAAGACAGATGAAATGAAAAGTGACTCCGTTTGAGAAGATTTGTAATTTAAAACTGAAACCAATAACAAGGAATATCTCGGAAAGTTCAACTCTGTAACAAAAATGTATATGATATAAATTGTGTGTTTTAACCAGATCTACATTTTTTTTTTGTGTGTGTTGTAAGTTTTTGTCGATGCCTTACGGTTTACCAGTTATGCAAGATTCAACCAGAATGAACAGGTCTTTAGAAGATATTCCCAGAAAATTTAAGATATGCATTTTATTTGTGATGTAAATCGTTTTAATATACGGTATTTTAATCAAAATTATTAGAGCCATTTTTTTTTTTTAAAATATATTCAAGTAAAGGGTAGTTTGAGGTGGGATGATTTTCTTCGTGTCGCATGCTTGAAAGATATCAAATTTAAACACCAAGTTTGGTATTTAACCGATTTTTCGTTTTTGAACTACCCCCAACACACAGGGACATGTTTCTAAAAAAATTTGTTTTGGATTCTTAAAACCGGTGAAATCTCGGTATTAAATTTTGAGTGGAATGCAGTCCTTCACTATACACTATATACACGCATCGCTAAAAAAAATGAGTCATCCCCAGATTCCATGTGTCGATCGAGGAGTTTCGGGTATCTTCGTAAAAGTTGTGTTCACAAAACGACTAGTGGCCAGTGCAATGATTAACTTCTGAGTACTGAAAACAGCTCTCGGAACGTTTCAACTAGTAACTTCACGAGTCAAATCTCACGCTGCTTGTCATTTTTTATGCTTGTTAATGGATATGTAAAACTTAATATTGCATTAATATAACTTTGACTTATCTTTGCACACAACAAAATAATCCTACTAGCACTCGTGTTAAATAACTAAAAAAAAAGTAAATAAACTGTTAAACTGAAACAAAGAAATAAACACAATTAATATCGAGAGTATGAATCTTCAGCCCTCAAACTTCAGGGCGCAGACAAAATAAATGCCTACAGCAATGTGGACGAGAAGCTAAAAGAGCCCAGGCTTTTTGAATTTGTGCCCAGAAGCCATATTTTGTCCTTCGCTCCCTTTTTACCTCAGCCCACACAGAGGGAATCAAAATATTGTCGAATATTACCGTGTATTGCACACCACCCAGACCGTCCCTTGATATCCAGTTCCAACACGATACAGATACGCGATGATGGATGCGATGACGGAGGAAACCGGCGCCGTTTTGTCCACCACAAATCTCACGTGCGGTCACTTGGGATCGAACCTCGACCGTCTAGGTGAGAATTCGAGTGGTCTAACCACTCGGCCACGGCGCGGTCGTATATGAAGGGTGTGGACAACTCTTTCTGCCGGGGGCTTCGTCGAATACCTGAAATGAAATCTAATGCTAGCGTTATTGCTTACAATACTAGTGTATATATTGATTATTTGTGTAGTTGTTGTGGGCTTTCGGCCTCGTTGCTGGTGTTACTTTGCTCTTTGCTGTTGCAATCCTGGTCGTATAGAGTACATTCACAAGGAATGGTGTCTAATCAAAATTCTTAAGTTTGTTTCAGAGACTTTCCCGGCAGAAGACACTCCGCCAGATTACAGCGCTTGAACTGTACCTTTCAATCTTTCAGCAAACATCGTCAAGAAACCACTCCAAGCCAACCTCACATCCAAAACTGATGATCTCCTAAACCACAATCCATTCTCATCCTTACTAGTTACTTCGCAGGCAAGCCCGTCTGCTAGTATTACCTTCACCGACTGGTGACCACACAGCGGGCCAGTTCACCATCTCCAAGGCTGCGCGGGTGTAACAGCGGTACCGCAGCATTCCTCACCTCTCACTACCGGTGGAGTTTTTTTTTAATCTTATGTGTTCCATTCACATGACTTTCTCTATACCTCTGCAACAAATTATTGTTAAAAAGCTTATGCCTCTATTTACTTTATGCTAATCGAGAAAAAATTAGCAGAATTAGTCTTATTACTTGCTTCCTTATAAGTAGAAGCGAAATAAGAGAGTACCATAGGTTAAAATGATAGTCAAAAGCTGGTTGCTATGTGACTGAAGTTCCTTTGTATGGACAGGAGTAGACAAATTCCTGTAGGAGAAAAGTATGTTTTTCAAGGCTGAAACAAAAAACAATGAATATCTAAAAAACGATCAACTCTACGAAGAAAATGTATATAACATATTGTGTGTTTGAACATGCTCTACATTTTTTGTGTGGTAAGTTTTTGTCCATCTCTTATAGCTTAGCAATTATGCAAAATTCCGTAAAATTCATCCAGAATAAAGTAGTCTTCAGAGACTACTCCCAGAAAATTCAAGATATACATTTTATTTGTCAGGTAAATGTCTTTAATATACGATATTTTAATCAAAATCGTTACAGCCATTTTTGAGAAAATCAAAATTTTCGAAAATTTTTCCATGTGAAGGGTAGTTTGGGATAGGGGGATTTTCTTGAAAACCTTCGTGTCGCATCCTTGGAAGATACTGAACTTAAATACCAAGTTTGGTGTTTAACGGTCTTTTCGTTTTTGAGCTATGCAGCCCACAGACACACGGACATTTTTCTAAAATGTTTTTTTTTTTTTGTATTCAGGGTGTCTTAAAACATGTATTTCCGGTGAACTCTCGGTATGGAATTTTTGGGTGCATTACAATACCTCCTCTATACACTATGTACATAGCACGTATTAAGTACCAACCTACGCCGTCATCACAGCAACTGCTACCGACAAGACCACTTCAGCAACAGATGGCTACCCAGTAACTCGTCCTCCGTCTCGAGGAACCTCAACGGGAAACCAATGAACAACTCGTGGCAATAGACGACAATGGTGAGGTGCTAGCGTCCGTACAGCGCAAGCTGGCCGCACCGAGAGCCACTTCATTAATCTGCCTGCCCAGGACAGCGACGACGGTGGGGTCTCTTGAGGCCTCGGTCGCGGGTATTCGAGCGCCAACATCACGACTATCACCACAGGGAGAAAGTGGCAGCTCCCCCTGCACTCCAACTTCGCCTATTAAATCCTATCAGAATCACACGTCATTCGTAAGGGGGCCGGCTGGGCCAAGAGCAAGCCCGTCTTCACCGACAGCGGGCCAGTTCACCTTCTCCAAGACCGCAACAGCGGTACCGCAGCATTCCTCACCTCTTACTACCGGTTGAGGTTTTTTTTTTTAGTCGGTATACCCACTCAGGGAGATCTCAACACTCCAGGCTAGCCAACTTGAGTTAGTCCTTATGGTGGATTTTTCCCCTGCACTAGAGAAAAAAAAAAACCATTCATGATCCTGATGATGAGGGAGATGTACACTCCCGAAACGTTAATGGCTCCACATCCCCTCACCTGGCTTTAAGCCCGAGAATACCTACAGTATATCCTGGAGGAAGTAAAACAGGGGCTTACCTATACAAAATATAATTCATGTATATCATAACAAATAATTTCTCTAGCCAAGTTTTTCCTTATGTTCTGATTCCATTAATTCTACATATGACTGCTCTTTATTAGGGAAAGTTAAAAAGTAGAAAGTAATGTTTTCTTTTATGAGACTTAGCTAATATTACTATTTTCTGATAATTATTTATGGTGCTGCTAAAATAGAATGAACAACAATATTTGAAAATGTAATCTTCAGTGGCAAAACTGGTTATTACTGCCAGTCCAAAGGTCATCGCTAGTGTACTGGCAGCGACCACTTGGAGCTGCTCTAGCAAGCCAAGGCTGCACATACATTGGATTATTAGTTTTAAGGGCCCTTTGGCAATTGGTTGGTATCTAATGTTGAGCAGTTGGCAGTGAAGCCATTCGTTCTCTTGCATTCCAGTATTTTGATGTCATATTATCATGTTGACTAAAGGTTTTATTCAACTTTTCTTAACCGTTTAAAATTAGGCAATATAAATGGCAGTTACATCACCTAAGAAAAGAAAGGTATGGACAGGAAAGAAAATGGAATGATCCCCTAGGCCTTGAATACTCTAATACCATCGGGGTCAAAGAAAACAAGAGTTGAGTCGAGCAAGACTGGATAGGAAAGGTAAAAGAGGGGATCTGATATGTGGAAAGGAAGAAATATCAGTCCAAGTCAATAACTCACCAAGCTGACCAGAGCAGCCCTTCCCTTTAGTTCATCACATAATGTTGTTTAGATCGGTTCCTTGAAGTCTTCAAATTCTAGAAGCAATTTAAGGGTCTCCTTTCTACTATAACAAAATTTATGGCTGTTTTTGAGCCTCATACAGTTTTTATATTAATTACCTACACATTTTCCTCTCTGCATATGGTTATTCTAATAAAGCTAATGCAAAACATCTATGTTTAAGGCAAGGCCTAGAAAACCCATTAACCAGTAAATTGCTAGGAGATTATTGCAGCATTGACTAGAAGTGCACTAGTTCGCTGTGCCAACAAGCTTTGCTTGCTTTTTTGCACACATAATATCTTTTATGTTTAGAATTTCTTTCATAATATATGAAATAGAGCTTGACTGTTTGTATGATGTTCCACTGAAGGATATATATTAACAAAAATCACAATCCCTGCCAAACTTGCATTTACCTGCATGTCTGCATCACATTCAAGAGGTCCCAAGTTTGAATATCAGGATGAGTTACCTGGATAGTTTTTTTCTGGGACCTCAGGATCATTTGAGCATTATTTCACTAATTTTATTCATCGTATGATATAATCTACCAGGTTAAAAGATATTACCAGGAGCATCATGTAGCCTTTGAAGCAATCAAAACAAAACTTGCACAAGTGCATTCCCTTATTTCCCTTCTACTTACAAAGAACTAAATAATAAGACCGTTGGGGGGGAGACATCCATGAATTAGACCAGTTAGTGCAAAGAGATGGGGTATCAAATTATTGACTTACCACCAAATCATTGCCAATACAACATTATAGAACTTAGTTTTTAATTGGTAGTCGAATATACACACACGTGCTTCACAAAAACTTACTTTTACGCAGAACTAGTTTCGCATGCGTGTTACATGCATTGTCTACTGCTTCACAGTGTACCACTTCCAGTATTCAAAATTATTATAGAACTTATTTGGGCTACAGTAAAAGGATTAGGTACCAAAGTTTAAGAATATAGTTATATTTTCACATGTTGAATGGTGTATAAATGAAGTCCTAGAGAAGTACGAAAGAGAGCATTATATTCTCAGCTGTACAAGTTTAAAAATCTGATGTTCCATTCACATGACTTTCTCTATGTCTCTGTAACAAATTATAGTTAATAAGCTTATTCTGCTATTTCATACTAAAAATTAGTAGCAATAGTCTCATTATTTACTTCTTTGTAAGTAGAAGGGAAATAAAGGAATACACTTGGCTAAACCGAGTCAAATGTTATAAAATATGGTTGCTACAGTATTGAAACATTTCTTTGCATTGCCAGCAGTTGACAAGTTCCCATATGACAAAAGAGTAGAGAGAGCAAATGGCTTCTCTGCCAACTGTTCAACTTTAGATACTAACCAACAAATAAACATTTTCCAAGTGCTCCTTTGAGAATGAAAATAGATAATTTTCAATTCATAACTCCAGATTATACAACTCTTGGAAATTTCCTGTAATCATTTTAATAATACTTTATGTACTAGTCAAGGCAGACAAAGTATTAACACAATGGACACATTATTTTATCATTTTATGCTGTAAAGTACCCAGAATTCATGTGGGTGGTGCTGGTGTATTTATATTAACAGAACCAGCTGAAAAATTCAATAGCACAGCCGAGAATTGCTCTAACCATTGACAACATGCTGGAATGAATGACAACTGATTCACATGTTTTTTACCTGGTCAATCAACCCTTCAGAGATCACCTTAATGGCAACTTACATTTTTAAATACTTAGTATCTGGGTAAATTAAAATAGTTACTTTCAAGTATCTAACTATTCCATTATATGCGTAATGCTCCTCCTAGTAACTATACTAATACTTGCAAATCTAAGTCGTCATTAAATTCTCTGAAAGAATAGACATAACGGTTGGTTGACTGGGTAAGAAAATCTTATGTGTTCCATTCACATGACTTTCTCTATATCTCTGCAACAAATTATTGTTAATAAGCTTATTCATCTATTTACTTCATGCTAATCGAGAAAAAATTAGCAGAAATCTTATTACTTGCTTCCTTGTAAGTAGAAGCGAAATAAGGGAGTACCATAGGTTAAAGTGACAGTCAAAAGCTGGTTGCTATGTGACTGAAGCTCCTTTGTTTGTATGGACAGGAGTTGACAAATTCCTGTATAAGAAAAGTAAGTTTTTCAAAGCTGAAACAAAACGCCAGGAATATCTTAAAAATGATCAACTCCACGAAAAAAATGTATATGACATAAATTGTGTGTTTTAATGTGCTCTACATTTTCTGTGTAGTAAGTTTTTGTCCATTTCTTAGCAGTTATGCACAAATCCGTAAAATTCATCCAGAATAAAGTAGTCTTCAGAGGCTATTCCCAGAAAATTCAAGATATACATTTTATTTGTCAGGTAAATAACTTTAATATACAATATTTTAATCAAAATCGTTAGAGCCATTTTTTAGAAAATGAAAATTTTCAAAAAAAAAGTTCCATACCAAAGGGTATTTGGGGTGGGGGGATTTTCTTGAAAATCTTCATGTTGCATCCTTGGAAGATATCAAGCTTAAATACCAACTTTGGGCTTTAATGGTCTTTTTGTTTTTGAGCTCTGCTGACCACAGACACACACACACACACACACAGATTTTTCTAAAAATGCTTTTTTTGGATTCAGGGAGTCTCAAAACATGTATTTCCGGTGAAATTTTGGTAAAGAATTTTTGGGTGCAATACAATACCTTCTCTATACACTATGTACATAATTTGTATAGAGAAAGTAAAAATCTGATGTGTTTCATTCACAAGACTTTCTCTATATCTCTGTAAAAAAATTATATTTAATAAGCTCATGCTTCTATATATTTTATGCTAATTGAGATAAACATTATGAGAAACAGTATTATTACTTAGTTCCTTAGAAACAGGAGGGAATTAAGGGAATAAACTAAGCTAAACCACAGTCAAATGTTGTTGTTATGGGAATGAAATCCATTTCTTTGCATTGCCAGGTGTTGACAAGTTCCTGTATGAGAAAAGTTTAAATATTTTAAAACTGAAATCAATAACAAGGAGTATCTTGAAAATGGTCAACTCCCGGAAAAAACGTCTATGACAAATTGTATGTTTTGTCAAGATCTACATTTTGAGTGTAATTAAGTTTTTGTCTACCTCTTACAGTTAACTAGTTATTGAGAAAAGAAAAGAAGAAAAAAAAATCATCCAGAATGGTCTTTAAAGGCTATTCCCAGAACATTCAAGATTTTTATTTGTGATGTAAATAGCTTTAATATGCAGTATTTTAAATAAAATCGTGAGAGCCATTTATGAGAAAGTGAGAAATTTCGAAAAATGGTCACATATAAAGGGTAGTTAGGGGGTGGGGATTTTCTTTAAAATTTTGTATAGCATCCTTCGAAACTACTGAACTTATACCAAGTTTGGCATTTAACCTACTTTTCATTCTTGAGCTATGCTGTCCACAGACACACCCTTTTCTAAACATTTTTTTTTGTTAACTCAGGGGACCTCAAAACATATTTACAGTGAAATCTTGGTATAAATTTTTTGGTGCAATACAATTCTTCCTCTATAGACTATGTACAGAGTACACGTAGAGAAAGTAGAAACATATGAATCAGTTGGAAGATTGAATGTCATTCTGGCATGTTGTCCAGTAGCTCAATGGTTAGAATAACTGCATGTAGAGTGGGAGAACTGTGTTCAAATCCCAGCTGTGGCATTGAATTTTTCAGCAGATTCTGATAGTAAAAAATGCTTTTCTTTTATCTACGTCAAGCTAATCGAGCTAAACATTAGCAGAAATGGTCTTATTACTTGCTTTCCTGGGGAAATAAGAGAATACACTAGGCTAAAGCAGTAGTCAAATGTTTTAAAACCTGGTTGTCATGTTGATGACATCCATTTCTTTGCATTGCCAGAAGTTAAAAAATTCCAGTATGAGAAAAGTATTTTAAAACTGAAACCAATTACGATATCTCAAAAATGGTCAACTCCACGAATAAAAAGGTATATAACATAGATTGTGTGTTTTAACAAGCTCTATATATTTTGTTAATCAAGTTTTTTGTCTATGTCTTACAGTTTATGGTTATGCAAAATTCCAAAACATTTGTCCAGAATAAAGATGTCTTCAGAGGCTATTTCCAGAAAATTCAAGATATATATCTTATTTCTCACATAAATATCATTGATACATGATATTTTAATCAAAATCATTAAAGCCATTTTTGAGAAAATAAAAAATTTTCCATTTAAAGGGTAGTTGGAGGTGGTTTCTTGAAAATCTTAGTCGCAGTCTTAGAAGATACTGTATTTAAATAACAAGTTTAGTATTTAACACACTTTTAGTTTTTGAGCTATGCTGGCCACACACACACACACATACACAGACATTTTGCTATAAATGGTTTTTTCTTGAATTCAACCGATCTCTAAACATATATTTTCTGTGAAATCTCAGTATTGAATTTTTGGGTGGAATACAATACCTTCTCTATACACTATGTACATAGTCCATGTAGAGAAAATAAAAAAACCTTACTCAGTGTAATCGAAATATAGAAGGAGCATTACCAATATAATAGGTGCTAGTGACTAACAACCAGTTGCTCAATATAGCTACATGGCTTTATTATCCATTGGTCCATGCACTTACTTGAGCATCTGCTTATATAAACTAAACCCTCTCAACTATAAAATAATAAATTAATACTGCTTTAAATTACGTTAGAAAAGGTGACTGATAAATGAGTTACTTTACACTCCTCAAATATTCATTTATTTGAAGACCAAACAAAACAACAGTAAAAAGTTATTTCATTTTAGTAAAATAAAGGTATCAGAAACGGCTTCAAGTTATTAAAACACTAATAAATATTATTATCTGTATTATATTTTATACAAAGGAAAGAATTTTGAAACTGTTTTCATAATGCATGGAAGTATCATATTTTAACCAGTTTTATGTTTTAAAGCAAGCATACATGGTCTGACATATTCCCTCTTTTGAAGAACTCCACAACTGCAGCGTTAAAATGGAAATAAGTCTTTACAAATTCTGGATATGAATTTTACTGAACATTTATGTAAGCAAAATGACACAGGCACTTATAGTTTTAATTACACACAAGTAATTCATTTCATTGTTTAGTATCTTATTTGAAACAACATTCACATGCAGTATTGCAGCTAAAAAATAAAAACATCTTTACATTTAATATGTTTAATCTTCATCTTAACAAAAGAATAAATTTTGTTATGAAAGGATGCAAATATTTTAATGTTAGGTATTGTAACTTCCTTCTAAGAAATGATTTAATAATAATATTTACTGTTTTATTATTTCATTATGCTGCTGTTTCCAATAATGATGTTCCAGGCTTACTTTTAGCAGGAGATTTAGTAGCAGCATCAGTTAAAGTAATAGGTAATTATGATAAATGGGACCTAAAAAATCTGATGTGTACCATTCACATGACTTTCTCCGTATCCCTGCAACAAATAATTCTTAAAAAGCTTATACTTCTATTTACTTTATGCTAATCAGAAAAAATTAGCAGAAATAGTCTTATTACAGGCATCCTTGTAAGTAGAAGCAAAATAAGGGACAACCATAGGTTAAAGTGATAGTCAAAAGCTGGTTGCTATGTCAATGAAGTTCCTTTGTTTATATGGATAGGAGTTGACAAGTTCCAGTATGAGAAAAGTATACGTTTTTCATAGCAGAAACCAAAAATAAGGAATGTCACAAAAACGACAAATGCCATGAAAAAAATGTATATAACATAAATTGTGTGTTTTAATGTGCTCTACATTTTTTGTGTAGTAAGTTTTTGTCCATCTCTTACAGTTTAGCAGTTATTCAAAATTCCGTAAAATTCATCCAGAATAAACTACTCTTCAGAGGCTATTCCCAGAAAATTCAAGATATACATTTCATTTGTCAAGTAAATATGTTTAATATCCGAAATTTTAATCAAAATCGTTAGAGCCATTTTTGAGAAAATCAAAATTTTCGAAAAAAGTTCCATGTAAAGGGTAGTTGGGGGTTGGGGGATTTTTCTCAAAATCTTCGTGTCGCATCCATGGAAGATACTAAACTTAAATACCAAGTTTGGTATTTTACTGACTTTTCGTTTTTGAGTTATTGTGTTCACAGACACACAGACCTTTTTGTGAAAATGCTTTTTTTGGATATTGGGGACCCTAAAACATATATTTCCGGTGAAATCTCAGTATCAAATTTTTGGTGGAGTGCAATACTTTCTCTATACACTATGTAGAAAAAGTAAAAAAATGAATACATGAATAAAAGTAGGGATGGGTTGGGATCTTGGATATAATCAATACTGAGTGGTATTGTTTGAGATAAATGTTCCATACTTTTAAACTTTTGTTTCACATTAGTGAGGGTTGTTGCATTTAACTTTATGTTAGATAAGGAATGAAAATGTTACTTCCATAGAATTTTGTCTCTAAATGAAAACATGCAAAAGAATGGGGGATATAGTAGAAGTACTCATGTAACATGCAGTGTTAACTGAATTGTGAATGGAACAGATGCACTAAATTCTGCAATAGTCTAACTTGGGAACTCACGCTCAGCCATTACATTTACCTACTCTGGTGGCCAAAATCTGTGAATTCAACAGAAACAAATAAACCTTAGAGGTAAGACAATACAGCACAAGGAAATGTGTTCTCTCCATCCATCTGTTATTTTTGGTTTATGCAAGTCAAATCCAGGTCAAATGTGTGGCTTACAGATATTCTATATAAATACTCAATAATTATTTTGTTTTGCCAATGTACAATAGTGATATTGAATAAAACATGAGTGAAGTGTGGAACTGTTTTGAAGTTGACAGAACTACTACAAAATAAAATAAGCAGAAAAAAAAAATTGTGCTGGTAAGTCACACAACACATCTTAAAGAGACATATTACATTCATACATTAACTGAAGTTTACAGAAACTATATTGAAAAAGAAATGTACGAGTTTCCTGTTGCTATCAGAACATGATATAGCAACATCTGAAAATGAAAGGTTGAACTTCCAATCCAAGAACCGCTTTCAATAGCTATATCCTTCACATTGCATAGTCTTGTATTATTACAATGTGAGGAATACATACTAATATTTCATTTTTTATTGCACTTATTACCATAACCTTTCACTTTTATCACTCTGCTTTTCAAACAAGATGGACATGATACGAAAATGATGTAGTCCCACTCAAGACATTGTGGGGACATTGCTTCTTGTCCTTAACTCTCCGCTTGTAGCCAAAATTCACAATCTGAACATAATGGAAGAAGCATAGCTGAGATTAGAAGGTCCTAAGTCACAAAGTGTGATGATAATGTTGAATCAGGTTTAAGGGCATTCAAATGACAAAGGTCATTAGCGCTCTTAGAAAACTATTCCAAGGAAAAACTGGAAATAAGCAACAAAAACAAAGAAATGAAAGAATAAAATGGCAGCCAAAGTGACATAAAACCTTTGGAAATAAAGCAATGAAAAGCTCTAGGTGAATGGCATTAGAACTAGGACAAAAATAGAATTAAAAATAAATCATCACAATAAACATGAGATAACAAATTTAAAATCTTTTATCTATTCTGGCAGATGACAGAAAACATAAAGCAAGAATAAAACTAGAGCCCTAAGGCAAATGTTCATTTAAGATAAAAACTTAAACCTCATCCATCGCTCCAGGTTCATCAGCTAGAACCTCTGAAAAACTAGCCAGCAGTTGTGGAGCGACTCATAATGGTGCCAAAGGAGCACACTCTATCAACACATGACTGACAGACAAAACTTCAGCATGGAGTGGACAGATAGCCACAAAGTGTAGCCGAGGGATCTGTGAGGTTTAAACCCATCACAAATAGTGGACTTTCATTTTAGCAACATTTTGATAGGTTGGCAACATTAATTTAGCACTATTTTTGGTACTGAAAGCATATGAAGCAGTTCATAATGGCATTACTTTGCCATATATAAGAGTGGTTGCAATCGATGGGTGAAATGGAGTTTTATTTATGGACGCTCTTTAACTGCTGTGGTTCTCAGCATCCCATTCTAAACTGGGCATGAAAGACCACTTAATTTTGCTCAGAGGCCCTCTATCAGGCTTGAGGTTCTTTTATGTGCCATAAATCTACGACACGGGACCATTGACTTTACTTCCATTCCAAAGGAAGCCATACTAAGAATTTTATGCCTGAATTTTCCTCTGCTGGGTTTGAACTCATGACCTTGAGTATATGAAGTTAGCATGGTAACTGTCACACCATGGAGGGTGATAAGGATTGCTGGGCAGGCAATATAGCTTTGTTCGAGCAACATCTTCTGCTTCATATACTCAGGATTATGTTGGATATAATAATTACAGAAATTCATGAAGTTTACAAACTTCATGTTGTAAAGTTTCTTTTATGTAAAATATTTGGTCCAGAGTTCAGGAGTGAAACTAGAGAGAAAACTTTGTTGTTGATCGATTCCATATATACTGATTCCCAATTAGAAGCAACACATTGACATCAACTTTTCCTTGACTGCAGGTGTCATGGTTTGCAAGTGTTGTCATGGATGGGTTTGCCTCTGGTGGTGGATTTAAACATCTTTGAGTAAGGATGTCTCCAGATAGGATTTCGAAGTTGATTAAGTTGTTCCTGTTGGAAACCTGGGAGAATATCCACATCTGGACAATAGGAACTTCCAAACATGTCCTTAATTATAAAATGTAAGTGATGTAAAAGTGTTACAACAGACTCAAATAATACCTTATAAACAACACATTGACTGATAAAAACACAGAAAAAATTCCAAAGCGACACTTCAAATTTGGTTTACTCTTGGATTTATAGTCATGATCGTGAAAAGAAAAGTGAATCCACTCAACGGGACCTAAAACAACAATAGCAGTGCTTTTAGAGGATGGTTGCTATTTTTTTCCCCCTTTACATTGCATTATAAGACAAGATGTACCATTTCTACCAGTTGGTACAGAAAAACCTAAACACTGTATTGAAAACAGCCACAGGACCAATTTTACCAACACCAGGAAAGTGGTGAAGTGTTTGAGCTACTGGGAAAGAAACCTTAGTCATGACATCTGAAGTAAATAATCTTAAAGGTGATCCAGGCCTACAACCAAGTGCAGCCTAACACCTAATTGCTAACTGCCGACACCCAAGACTTTAGAAAACTTCACTGCATTCTTATACAACAGATTGTGCTTTTTTTTTTTTTTTGGTAGTGTTTAATGCCCGCTTTTACTGCAATGGCACCACAGGTGATGACACTGATGATACATGAAGATGGAACCCTGGTGGAATGTGATGGCGGGAGAACTCAGAGAAAACCCGCCCCTGTGCCGCTTTGTCCATCACAAATATCACATGCGGTCACTTGGGATCGAACCAGGGCTATCTAGGTGAAAGGCGAATGGTCTGACCACTCAGCCACGGTGTGGCCAAATGTGCTTCAAAACATGTGTGCTAGAAAATGTTTTCAAACAGGCCCATGATAAAAGTTCTAAATACTAGGTGTATAACCACCATTTATAGTTTTCTATGAGGTCTGTGTCCATGTCTGTCATGTTTCACAGCCAAAATAATATCATTTGAACCAAACAGATTCACTCAGGCACTATAAATATGTGAATGCAGGCTTTCAAGTTAACGGTTTACCCTGAAGACAATGATGATGCACATGTTCGAAACGTTGCAGTGATCCATCTAGTTACCTGGCTAGAAGCCTGAGAACATTTAAAGTTGGAACAGAAATGTCTGTGATGAAAACATCCAAAAGGAAAAATAATTTTATATTACAAAAGCACATGGTTGCATACAACTAATAACTGAGTTTCTGCTGCCCTAAAGGTCAATACTATGGACCCTCCACCAACAGAACAGTTCTGACTTAGCACCATAAGATTTCTTTTTGTTTCCAAAAATTAACAATTAAATGCATGGAATTTCTTTTTTGTCATGGATTAAGCAGACAAACATTTTAAATTTCATTGAACGCAAAACTGTATTAAAAACAATTGGATCATTTCAATTTTTTAAAGCTGATCTTCGTTTGGTTTTCTCAACATTTTCTGTGTCATCCTTATGTAGGATCAAGGAGTGCAAGAGCATGAAAACTTCTCCCACTTTGTTCGCACCCACAATACAGCAAAATTTATATCTCAAGTTCCACTATTTTGGGATAAGTGGAATTTCTAGTTCATTTTGTCACTTTGCACACATGGCAACATGTTATCAGTACGTTGCCCACAGGCACCATAAGACAAAATCATGACCTGCAGATGTGAAAATGTTAGTATTCTTCCCAGGGACTTACTCTTTTAAAAGGGTTCTTTAACATACAAATAAACAATACACAGGACAGTTTTATTTCCCTGCTGAAGGATTTTTACATCTGAAAAATCTGACGTATTCCATTCACATAACTTCCTCTAGCAATTCCACAAACAAATTTTTATCTTGTAAAAGATTACGTCATGCTAATCTATATATTAGCAGAATTAGTCTTATTACTTGTTTCCTGGTAAGTAGAAGGCAAATAGGGAATATATTAGACTAAAGCGATAGTCAAATATTTTAAAAGATGATTGCTACATGAAACAATTGAGGTTCGGTTCACTTTACATGGTCCCATTTGAGAAAACTTAATTAGTTGAAAATTTAAACCAATAATATTTTTTACTTAGGGGACCTCGAAACATATTTCTGGTGAAATCTCAGTATCAAATTTTTGGGTGGAATACAATACTTTCTCAGTCCACTATGTACATTGTACATGTGGGCTAGAGAGAGTAAAAATCTATCACCCTCTGCCAGTACTGAACCTGACAAATTTGATACTAAAGGTTAGCATGGTAATCACTACACTATAACATTTAGATCTGATGCTAGTATATTATAGTTATACAGATAGAAAAACTATTTTTTATTTCATGGGTGTCTTGACAAGCCCTATAAACTTTTGAGAACAAGCAAAATACATACTGTGACCAACCTTGCTGGTCTGTAAATACTGCATGTGTTAGCAGTTTGCTTTGGAAAGATTACAGCTGATTGTTACACGTGCTTCGTTAGCTACTTTTGAGTAACCACACTCATTGTTGTAAGCTGCATAAATAACACATGAAGAACTGTGGTAAAACCTCAATGCCTTGGAATGTGACACCTGGGTGCAATGGACACAAGCAGAAGTGTTAGCTTATTCTGTAAATTTCTGTTGACATCATTGAGAACTGTAAAAGGAAGAGCTGCAAGTCAGTTTCGACTGAGTTCAGCAGTTGCATTGAAAAAACAAGACAAGAATTGCATTACGGTGGAGCAATGAGGGAATTTGACTGCAGAATTGTTACAAAAGCAGCAGAATAAAGACTATTTGCAACCAGATTTGAGAAATAAAATAAGTTTTTGTTACAATACTCATGGGCCGCCACTGATGATCATAGTTTTAGGTACTATATTTTTTGTCTTCTTTAGATAATGTGTGAATTATCTAAAAGTTGCATTCAAAGAACTGTGTGAATGAGCAACAAAGTACTTTTTTTATTAATGATTCATAGTTGTTTAGAGACCTAGAATTCTTAGAATCATACTGGAGCAACACCAACTTTTCACTAAAATTTACTGCTAGTCTATATGACATTGCAACAATCCATCAGCATATTTAAATATTTACATCTGCTTCAGTGAGTAAAACATAAAATAAATATTAAGTAAACACAGCTACTTTAAGGCACATTTTGTTTGGAAATCATGTTCTTTTTTAATACCTGGAATGCTATCTAACAAACAGAAAAGAAATGTCAACTTAGGATGCATTTGATGTAACTGAATGGAAAGTACTTACTTTTGATAAATAGTTCTAATGCTGGGATTATGATGAACTTTAACATGACTTAACCTGAGTCTAATACATAGTATTAAATTGAACTATTTAGGGTTGACTTAATGCAAGAGTTTGGCAGTGTCCAATTTTTCCAGTTGCATTAAGTGATGTCACATGATAATTAAAACCAATCAGTGTCAAGCAGTAGCATGAAGTAGTAAACAATTACTTTCTCTACATCTCTGTAACAAATTATTGTTAAAAAGCTTGTTTTTCTATCTACTTCATGCTAATTGAGATAAACATTAGCAGAAATGGTCTTAGTATTTGCCTCCTTGTAAGTAGAAGAGAAATAAGTGGGAAGTGTACTAGGCTAAAGCAATAGTCAAATCTTTTAAAAGCTGGTTACTATGTGATTCCTGTATGAGAGAAATTTAAGTATTTTAAAATTGAAATAAATGGAAATGGTTAACTCTACAAATAAATAAATATTTACTGGTCATGCAAAAGACTTTCGAATAAAGAGGTCTTCAAAGACTATACTAGAAAATTCATAATACACATTTTATTTGTCGTATAAATATCTTTAATATATTTTAATCAAAATCGTTACTCATTTTTGAGAAAATCAACATTTTCAAAATTTTTCCATAAAGGGTGGTTTGGGGTGTGGGGAATTTACTGAAAATCTTTGTGTTGTGTTGCACCCTTGGAATGTGAATATCAAGTCTGGTATTTAACCAACATTTCATTTTTGAGTTATCGTGTTCACAGACATAAGTACACACAAACAGACCTTTTTTTTAAAAATTATTTTATTATTGTTCAGGGGATCTTAAAACTTACTGTAAAATCTCAGTGTCAATTTTTGGATGGAATGTAATGCCTCCTCTTCATATGTACAGTCTATGAACTAAGTAGAAAAATCTGACGTTTTACAATCACATGACTTTCTCTAGCTGTGCTACAAACTTCTTACAAAAGGTTATTCTTCTTTCTGCACCAATCTAATCAAGATAAACATAGCAGAAACGGTCTTATTACTTAGTTCCTTAAAAGTAGAAGAGAACTAAGGGAATACACTAGGCTAAACTGACAGTCAAATGTTTTAAATTGTTATTGCAAATCACTTCTTTGCTTGACCAGGAGTAGAATAAAAGAAAAAACTGACACTTCCTGTCTGAAAAAAGTATAAGTACTTTACAATTAAAACCAATAACAAGGAATATCGCGGAAATGTTTACCTCCACAACAAAAATGTAACGGACATAAATTGTGTGTTTTGAGGACATCTTAAGTTTCTTTCAATGTCTTACATTCGGTAGTTAAGCAAAATTCATCCAGAATAGCGGTTTGCAGAGGCTATTCCCCGAAAATTCAAAATATACATTTTATTTGGGATGTAAATACTTTAATAAACACCCATTTTTGAGAAAATCAAAATTTTCTAAAATTTTTCAGCGTAAAAGATAGTTTGTGGTGGGGGGGTTTTCTTGAAAATCGTGTTGCATCCTTGGAGGATACTAAACCTAAATACCATGTTTGGTATTTAACGGTCTTCTCATTTTTGTACTATGCTATCTACAGACACACACACTTACGGGCTCAGAGGACTCCAAAACACATTTCTGGTGAAATCTCGGTATCAAATTTTTGGGATGGAATACAATGCACTATGTACATTGTACATACAGGTCTAGAGAAAGTGAAAATTAAAAAATACCAATCGCTAAGCTAAAGTACATCCTAATATGTCTTCAGTTTAGCACATTTCTTATTTTACGTTACATTCTGTTATGTTAAGTCAAGTTCATCATAATCCCAGCTCAAGTATAATCAACAAGCCTGATCTGGCTGTAACACCCTCAATTGAAAAGCACTGTATTTTGCTTTGCTCTTATTTCTTGTAAGGTGTTCAGAAAACATATGAAAAAATCTGATGTGCTCCATTCACATGCTTTCTCTACATCGCTGCAATAAATTGTTAAAAAGCGTATTCTTCTATTTACTTTATGCTAATCCAGAAAAAAATAGCAGAAATGGTATTGCTTGCTTCCTTGTAAATAGGAGGGAATAAGGGAGTACCATTGGCTAAAGCCATAGTCAAATTTTTTAAAAACTGGTTGCCATGTGATTGAAATTCCTTTGTTTGTATGAACTGGAGTTAACAAATTCCCACATGAGAAAAGTGTTAAGTGTTTTAAAACTGAAACCAATAACAAGAAATGTCTTAAAAATGGTCAACTCCATGAAAAAAATGTATATAATATAAATTGTGTTTTAACAAATTCTACATTTTTGGTTAAGTAAGTTTTTGTCTATCTCTTAGTTTACCAGTTATGCAAAATTCATCTTGAATAAATATGTCTTCAGAGGCTATTCCATAAAATTCAAGATACACGTTTTATTTATCATGTAAATGTCTTAAATATATAATATTTTAATCAAAATCGTTTTTGAGAAAATCTAAATTTTCAAAAAAATGTTCATGTAAAGGGTCTTTGTGGGTGTGGGAATTTACTCGAAAATTTTGGTGTTGCATCCTCAGAAGATACTGAACTTAAATACTAAATTTGGCATTTAATGGACTTATTGTTTTTGAGCTATACTGCACACAGATATTTTTTTTCTAAAAATAAATTTTTGGGATTCAGGGGGTCTCAAAACATATATTTCTGGTGAAATCTCAGTTATGAATTTTTGGGTACAATACCTTCTCTAAACACTATGTACATAGTACGTGTACAGAAAGTAAAAGCCCTAACATGACAAGCAGTTTCTTATACACTAATGTAGTAGACTCTCTTCCACTGAAGGAAAAGACAAACTCAACCCTGAATAGCACCATTTAATACAAATTAGACCATGTTACTCATGCCACGTCAAATGACATTATATCAACCTGAACCTAATCCTGGTTTAAATAATAGGTTTATGCATAAAGCTGTAAAACTCTGCCTAAAAGATTGCCATTTGGAAAGCTTTAGTTTTTATTTTTTAACTGCAAACTTATGTCTACTTAAAATTAGGAAATGTTTGTCAGATCCATGCATTCTGTTACTTTATCACATCTAAAAGAAATAGCAGAACTGTACTTTCTGGACCATTTCTCACCTCCGCTCTAATACTAAAGTTTCATTCCAGTTTTACCTCAAGAGTATTACAAAATTGAGCTGCTTTTAGTGGAAAATGAAGATACCATCAGAAATGAAACAGTACACTACAAAATTAAGAATAAGACATGGGAAATAGCACTATTCCATTTGGTTTCCAAATGTTCAAAGACAAAACTGCTTGGAAACCGTACACAGGGAGCGAGGTTTCTGGATTTTTTTATTTTTAAATTGAATATAATATTCATTAATAACTGTTTACTAAACTATTCCCTGAACTTCAGTTATCAGCCCTTAAATTCAGTGTTTTTATTTGGAAATTTAATTAAATCACAATTCTTAGAAAGTCAGCATAGGGCAACAAAACTTCTAGTATTTTTCTATCTAAAAACTAACAATATTAACAGTCTTGGTAAGTTAAAATAAAGAAAAGTAAAAACAAAGCACCTGCTGAAAGTTAAGCTATGAACTAAGTATTGTTTTACGAGGGCAACACTGAAAGTTGTTAAATTCCACACATTTCTAACAAATGAAATTTCTTTATTTCTACTTTCTAATGTTTTGCAAGTTGATTGCTAGAGCAATGTTTGAAGAAGATCGAAGGACATCGAATGAAATGACATCTGAATGGGTTTTCTCCTATTTCCCCTGCCATTCTTTACACCAATTGCTCCATAATCTACTTTCCTGTCATCTGCTTTTTCACTTTCATATAAAGCATCAGGCTAATCATCTATCCTGGCTTCTATCTGATCCAAATCATCTGCTCCTCTGGGGAGTATAAATCCTATATGAGAAAGGTAAAGAGAGAAAAAAAGTTAAGACGTGAGAGATCTTTGTTGATGGATTTCACATAAACTGACACCTGATCAAATCACAGCGTTGAATGGCTCTGAAACTCTTCCAAGTTGGCACTGCAAATTTGGTTTGGAATATTGTTAGTGGTGATGAATTTTGAATTTATTGATATGCTGAATAGAAAAGTTAATTGGCTCGATGGGTGTTTCAAACAGAACCTAAGTCTTGATGAATTCACAGTACTGCTAAGAAGATGGTTGCTAGGCATTTTTTTTTTTTGAACAGACATTGTGCTACAACATTAGAAAATAGATGTATCATTACTGTCGATTGGTACACAAATGTCTGTTACTGCAACATACAGTAAAACCTAACAATTGAGTATCTGGAAGCCCTGAAGGTCAGCACCATGGACTCACTACCCTAAACTCTAAACCAGCATGTTGCAATTTCTTTTTGTTCAAGATAAAATGCATAGAATCATTTTGTCGTCACCAGATGATACAGTGGAACATGGTTTTTGATGTTCCTCGGGACTGGTTTCATCAAATGCAAACATGTACCAATGTTAAAGGGGAGTATTTAAAAAAAATCTGATGTGTTCCATTCACATGACTTTCTCTATATCTCTAACAAATTACTGTTACAAAGCTTGTTCTTCTGTCTACTTCATGCTAATCGAGATAAACATTAGCAGAAATATTTTCTTGCAAGTAGAAGGGAAATAATGGAATGCACAAGGCTAAAACAACAGTAAAATCTTTTAAAAGCTGGTTGTCATGTAGAAAGAAACAGATGAAATCCATTTCTTTGCATTGTCAGAAGTGGACAAATTCTCATATGTGAAATGTTTATTTTAAAAATGAAACCATTAACAAGAAAAATGGCCAACTCCACAAAAAATGTATATGACACAAATTGTTTCAATGAGATCTACATCTTGTGAAGTAGGTTTTTGTCCATCTCTTACAGTTTACTAGTTATGCAAAATGTATCGAGAATACAGAGGTCTTCAGAGGCTATTCCCAGAAAATTCAAGATATACATTTTGTCATGTTAATATCAAAATCAAAATTTTCGAAAATTTTTCCATGTAAGGGTAGGGGAAATTTCCCCAAAATCTTAGTGTTGCATCCTTGGAAGATACTTAACTTCTACACAAAGTTTGGCATGTTACTGACATTTTGTTTTTGAGTTGTGTTCACAGCCACATGGACCTTTTTCTAAAAATAATTTTTGGATACAGGGGACCCTAAAACATCTATATCTGATGACATTTCGATAGCAAATTTTTGGGTGCAATACATACCTATACTATGTACATAGTATGTGTAGAAAAAGTAAAACAATATTATTTCAATGTTTTAAAACTAATCATAATTTGATTTTCTAAAAGTTTTCAGTGTTGCCCTTGTAGCACCTTTTTATGCTCAAATGCCTCTGTTACATAGCACATTGAGAAACTTGAGTTCATATCCTACTGAAAATCAGCACAGAGGCAAAGAATTTCATATAGAAAAACATATCTCAAGCTTACTTTTACCTATTTTACTTCATCCTCATTATATGAAAGAACAACACACACAAAAATATTTGCATTCTTTAATTTCTACCTTCATAGAAAAGAATATCACGATAAAGCAACATTCTTAATTTTCAACCTCTGATACTTGTTTTAGTTAAAGATATTCACAAAACACATGAAAAGGCAGCCAGATTGCAAATGTTTAACCATGAAATAGTCAGATTTTAAATCTACACGATAGCCACAGTGCAATTTTGGATACTCTCTTAAACGTTTCCATTTTTCTTTTACCTTCAAAACAATTGAAATTTATTTTTGGATTAATTTTTTACTTCGACCTGCATATGCACAAGAAATTCCCCTACCTGCTCCACAAATTTACCAATAACATTGCTGTTAGTTAGGTCTGCATTATAGGATTAATTTCTTATATTTGTATTATATTTAGTCTAAGGCTTTTGATAAGGTAGACAGAAAAAGCCTATTTGAAATTTTGGTGGAAGATAATATTCCAAATCAGCTAGTAGATGCAATCTTTATATTGTATTGTGAAAATTAAATTTCAGTACAGTAGGAAACAGCTACACAGAATGGAAACCAACTAAGGTGTTAGAAAAGAATGCTCTTCCCCCACTACTATTTCTCATATATATAAATCATATAAAAAGATGGAATACAACAGAACATGAAACCTTCAGCTAGATGTATTATTGTTTGCAGATGATGTATTACCTGAAGACAGCCTTCAGCAATCAGTTTATCAAATGCAATGTATCTCGGAAACTTATAACTTGAAAATCTCTGTATCAATAACCAAAGTAATGGCCTTCATGCAAAAATCAATTTTGTATATAATTGGAACATTATCTGCATGAATGTGGGGTTTCATTTAATGGATGATATTGCATAAGGATGCAGCAGGAATGGGCAAATCGACACACGCAGTCGCTACATCTGCTCCACAAGCTGTCTCTGTATAACAGGTAGTTGCAAATGGCTGAAAGAGAAATGTCATTGGACAAACACTAAATGGAGTCACTGAAGCCATCCCATACTTTCCACTGAACAAGACCTGAGTCCTTAAAAAGGACCCGAGTTCAACTCCTACAACTGCCTCTTAACAAGTACGCTACCATTAGTTAGGAGAAATTTCATTGGACAAACACTAAATAGGGTTGCCGACTCTACCTCCTACGGACAGTAGCGACTTCTGGGAGCTGAGTTGGTATAGTTTTATTGTCAGATGCTAATGAGGATTTTGCAAAAACTATACAATCACCATATTTTCATGTATCTGAGTATTCCACCCGTTCTTTTATGGTGAGGTTACAAATGTGCCTAACAGGCTGTACTGCAGTGACCTGTTTGTTTTCCCACTGCTCAACAATTAACACAAGACATGTACAAGGTTAACTTTATAGGCTATGTTTCAATTGCTGCTTTGTGTTTCGTGTTGTAAAGACAGTTTGTACATGCACTTCAAAGGTGAAAGTTTATTCAAGGCATTTTTGTCTGATTTGCTGAAGAGTGCTGCCTTGTTATTAGGCCATTCAAATGCCTACCAACAAATTAACACTTGAACAAAGAGTTTTCATGTTAATACACACAAGGACAAATTCATAGGGGGCGCGCACCACTCCTCAGCAAGCATAACAAATAAAAATCTTGTGTGTTTCATTCATAGAACTTTCTCCAACTGTCCCATAATATACAAACTATTAGTATAAAAGATTATTCTTTTATCTACAGCATGCTAATCTAGATAAGCATTAGCAGAATTGATCTTATTACTTGTCTTGTACAAACGTCAACACACAGGAACTGTAGGTTTAATAACTCATCTCAGTATCCTAATAGGATGGGTTGGTGGGTTCCAGGTCTTCAAATTAACAATTCCTTATAATTGTTTAATTCATGCATTTTTTGTTTTTCTTTAAACCCCATATCCTGCATCTCAATTAGAAGGTATGAGGGGTGTGAATCAAAAGAAAACTAATGAAATGATCTCACTGCAAGGAGGAAAACAAACCATGTTGAAATTGGAACAATGAACTTGGAAAATGGTAAATCAGTTTAAATATTTAGGCAGCAGGATGGCAGAAGACAATGGAGAAACTATTAAAATACATGCTGCTTATACAATATATGCTGCACAACACCAATATTGAAGTATAGAAATATCCATCAATAATCAAAAGCCACTCTCTATAAAGTGATAATTAGACCTATGGCAGCAAGACCTGGACTCTTGAGTTGCAAATCTAATTAATATATTCAAAAGCAGAATATTCAGAAGAATTTATTGTCCGTATAGTACGGTAAAATGAGTATGGAGCTTTTGCTATAGTGAATCATACACGCTCCATAATATGGATTTAGTTACAATTATATAGAAGAGCCCTGGTAATTCGAGGTTCTGTGTACTTTGAGCTGATCTTAAGAAAATATTTCACATAAAGCTAGAGTAAAATCCCATCTTTATATGTTATCTGCATTTGTGTTTTACTCACTTCTGAATGTGTTACATTTTAAACTACTTTCAATTTTCCATGTACAATACAGCTAAAACTGTTCTACTTAGGGGTTTTGTTAATAATGTACAGAAATAACTTTGGCCTCATTGGCTAATCTAATACATTTCTATTACAGACTGACAGGTGCTGTTACGTTTGGAGGAGCATACTTGGTACTGTGTATCAATTGTACAATACACAACATCCTTTCAGAAAAAATACTATAATGGTACAGCAACAGTGGTCATTGAAATATGCACTAGTAAATATACAATTTTAAAGCAGCAACAGATTAACCGTTGTTAAAGATAGTACCTGTGCATACTCTACTGTACTGTAGTGGAGTGCGCCCACCTGTGTCACGTTAATTTTAAAGTGTTTTACCTTCCCATTATGCAAGTTCCTGACATGAGTAAATTTCTTTGAAATATAGCTCATGTTTTTGCAACTTGGAAATGCTTGCCATAGTATGTACTATTTTGATTTTTTATTTATTTTAACCATTGTTTTACTAGTTAAATATTTATTCATGATTTACCCATTGATTTAGTGATATTTCTGTATTATCCAAGCTTTTTGTAATTTGAGGTAACCTCAGCCCCAATTAGTTTGCATTATCGAGGCTCTACTGTATGTTTAGAATGGATGATGGTCGAATAACCAACACATTATGATACAGGATCAAAAGTGTAAGGCCTTGAGACAGGCCCTGGGATCACTGCCGATACAATTAAGTGGACACTAACACCTTAATAAATACCAGAAACTTCCAAACACTCGGAAATCCTTTAGCTATGCCATGCCATCACACTTCACTACACTAGGCTACACTTTGTGGCTTAGGGCTATGATTTACGGTCCTACTTTAGGTTATACTGAGAATGTCGCTAACTTACCTTAATAATTTGGCAGATACAAAGCTATGGCTGCTCTAAAAAATTGCACATATCCTTGTCAGTAATGGGTCATTTATTTACATTTGAACATGTGCTCTACCAAGTACCCGAAATCTCAACAGAAAGAAAACAATTTAGCTTATGACAATCCAGATGCCATTCTACCACACATCTGGTTTCTTTAGCTGCTGTTAACAAAGTAAAGCCATCAAATAACATATGTGCATTATAGACAATCAAATTTTGAACATTATTGACCATGACATATTCACATTGGATTTAAAACTGCAATCAACGACAACTAATCTTATGAAACCCAAGAGAGATGGGAATCAATCTCTAATAATAAATTCAGCACACAAACTATATAAAAAAAAAAAAAACTTGTGCAAACAGAACTAAACGAGCCATTATTAAGAAGAGTTATGTTTTTTAACTGGACACGATACTTGTTCACAAGAACCAATTTGTTACACTTATTTAAAAGTTGACAAAACTGAGAAACAAATTCTACTAGAAGTGAGACTCTGGAGTGACAAACTTTTGCTGTAATGCAAACTATACATAGAAATAAAATTCTGCAAACAATCAAGGATGTAAATCAGGCATGTCAAAGTCTTCTATATGTGTCAAGTGTTTCACATCATGGCATCATTCATGGCAGAATCTTGGCATCCCTGATGTACATCTTCATCTCTAGGTTAGAAATAACGAAGTGCACTAAGTCTTATAAGCTGAGGTATTAAGGAGTCCCTACCAATAACAAGTAACAAAATAAGAACTGAATTAACAAGTAACAAGTTCTACGATTTTGTGGCTTATGAATGTTCTTGGATGCCTCAAAGTTATGCAAATTTTGGGAAATAAAATTATGTATGCATCAGAAGGGGATTGAAATACACTGTAAAGAGAGCAAATTTGAAGCGATCACAAACAATACTATGAATGACAAGAAAATGAAATGATTCTGGGTTAACTGAGAGTAGCTCCCAATGGAATAGCTCTAGCTGAATTGGGAAAAGTTGGCAGTCAAAATTAATAGGTATGAAATTTAAGGATACAAGAAAACACAGGATTAAAGGCATCATAAGAGAAATTGAGCTCGGAGAATTATTGAATTTACAGATAATATGTAGTCAAATCTGATGTGTTCCATTCACATGACTTTCTCTACATCTCTCAATAAATTATTGTTAAAAAAAGCTTATTCTTCTATTTGCTTAATGCTAATCAAGAAAAAATTAGCAGAAAGGGTCTTATTACTTGCTTCCTTGTAAGTAGAAGTCTATAGTTAAAGCTTTTAAAAGCTGGTTGCTATGTGAAGTTCCTTTGTTTGTATGGACAGGAGTTGACAAATTCCCATATGAGAAAAGTATTAAGTATTTTAAAGCCTGAAACTAATAACAAGGAATACCTTAAAAATGATCATCCTCAAAAAAAAAAAAATGTAAAAACATAAATTGTGTGTTTTAATGAGCTCTACATTTTTTGTGTCTATCTCTTATGGTTTACCAACTATGCAAAATTCATTCAAAATAAACTTGTCTTCAGAGGCTATTCCCAGAAAATTGAAGATATGCATTTTATTTGTCATCAAAATATCTTAAATATAAGAGATTTTAATCAAAATCGTTAGGAGCCATTTTTGAGAAAATCAACATTTTTTAAATTTTTCCCATGTAAAGGGTAGTTGGAGGTAATGGGATTTAACAGTCTTCGTTTTTGAGCTATGCTGTCCAGACACACACACACACATGGACCTTTTTCCAAAAATGATTTTTGTGGATTTAGGGGGACCCATAACATATATTTCCGGTGAAATCTCGGTATCAAATTTTTGGGTGCAATACAATACCTTCTCTATACACTATGTACATAGTACGAGTAGAGAAAGTAAAAAAATGAAAGCAAGGATGATGTTTTCAACAGATATAAGAGATATATGACAGCTTAAGAGTTAAGAGCTCCCTGGTACATTACAAACTTTTAAAAAATGCTAGGGAGAAATATGTCAATGTTTGTGATAAAATGGAATGAGATGGGCTTGTGGAAGAACAGAAATAATGCTGTTAAGGGGTTTCAAAATTAACAAAGAAATGTGGCAAGTCACACAAGAATAAGTGCAACAACTTACAACCAGATATACTGTATTTAAAGAATTTTTGAAACAATTGAGCAAATATGTAGGGAAGGTAAAGGAGAAATGGTGGAGAAAAGCCAGGAAAGAAAGTGAGGAACTAACGGAAATGAGGATATACATTAAGTGTGAATCTAACAAGGGATATGGTGAAAAATGAAGGATGCATATGCATAAACCAGAATTTTAAGCAACTCCTAGGGGAATATACCAGTTAAGAGTAAATATATTGCAAATTCTGACAAACAAATGTCCATTCCAGGTATGTAATTGCAGGCTTTTAATTATTTCAAATGAAATTTATACTCCAATGAATCATTAGGTGAATAGGAAAATGAATAACTGGTTCATTATAATTGTTGCATACAGAAATGATGACTAATTCAAATGACTCCCAGCACAACTTTATTTCATATAGTAAAATTATTGCCAGAAAGAGTAGAGAAGAAGGGTGTAATGGTTAAGAGAATTTTGAAATATTGGTATTGATGTATGAAGTTAGATGATAATTTACTAAAAAAATATATAAAATATCAGAGAGATGTATTGGGGGCGAAAGAGTTGGCTTGAGAGGTGAAGAAATCCCTGGAAGAAATTGGGCAACCATGTGAGAATAATTGCAATGGATTCTGTAAGGATCAGGAGATTTAGGATACACCACATATGGGCCTAAATGGTATTTGGAATTATACAGAAATATTACAAATGGATAAATAAATGGATAATTCTGACAAAATGTGAACAGGTAACGGATTAAGATCAGAACTCGTAGAAAAATGAACTGTATAGGAAATCAGAATACCTGTACATAATTGCCTAATTGAATATGAAATGATTAAAAGGTGGTTGGCTAATATTTGGAGTGAGAAACAGGATAAATTAAAAGGATATAGTAGCATTTAAAATGTTAGCAGACTGTATAGGAACAGAAATTTCTAGGAAGAGTGAGGGATAAATGAGCAAAGAGCTAGAGAAAGAAGAAAGTTTCAATGCTTATAGCAGCTAAACTTATTAAGTCTCTTAACCCCTTCCCTGGGGATGGGAGAGAACAATGCCATCAATGCCTGGTGCTGGTGTTTTTATGATTAGATGCACACTTCTACTGCTGGCTCAGAAAGTACACAGATACGCATTATAGCTAAGAGATCAGGCAAAAAAATTCAATGCCATAGCTAGGATTTGAACCATGGATCTCCTGTTTCTGTCCAGTTGTTCTTAACCACTAAGCTACCATGACACAACATTAAATTCTCCAATGGACTGCAGTTTTCCCAAAAAACATGGATCTCAAATTATTTGAAATGACATATCCCAACAGTGGTTTACTGGGGAAAAAAGTCAGGGGAATTTAATGTCATGCTGGCAAATTACAATGGTAACTCAGTGGTAAGAGGAACCAGATGGATAGTGGTTCAAATCCCTGATTTGGCACTGAATTTTTGTGTCTGACTCTTACCTGTTCAACTCCTGTCCTACATATGGCTTGTGTAGAAAAAATATTAGATATCCGTCATGTTTATGCTACTTGCTCATAAATATTGACCTGTGACTCATATTCACCTCTCAACCATCAGCAGAAAGTGAGCAACAAAGAGACATTTTTATAGTGTCACAAGTTTGCACATTCGCCAAACTTTTGCAATGAAAGTGAAGATGAAACATAATACTGGATTTCGATGAACAATGACATCACACCAAAAACTGATAGGATGACATTTAAAGATAACAGCACCACATTCTTGTGCCTGTCACATCAACTGGATTGAATAACAGATATGGAGTATTCCATCCACATCACTTTCTCTACCAATTCTATAAAAAACTATTCTTCTATCTACTTCATGCTATCAGTTATGCAGGTCATCCAGAAAGGACTTCAAAATCTATTCCCAGAAAATTCAAGATATACATTTTGTTTGTTACATTAATCTTTTAATTTTGCGTTGTTCGTGATCATTTTAAGAATTATTAAAATTTTCAAACATTTTTCCATGTAAAGAGTAGTTTGGGAGTAGAGATTTCCTTGAAAAAGTCCCATCTTTGGAAGATGCTTAACTTATTTATAAAATTTTATATTTAACCTACTTTTCGAATTTTGATTTATGTTGTTGTTTTCTCTCTCTCTCTCTCTCTCTCTCACACACACACACATGGACCTTTTTCTAAAAAATTCTTTTCTTTGGATACTGAAAACCCTAAAACATGTATTTTCAGTGAAATCTAAGCATCAAATTTTGGGTGGAATGCAATACCTTCTTTGCCTATGTACTAAGTAGAGATGATAAGATATTGTGCCTTTAATATCTTGTTTATAGGCATTTCAGGGATAAAAATTGATACATTAAACATAACTTATGCTTTCACATGCCCAAAATATATCTAATGATAAAAACCTGAAATTCTGTTCTAGTCTTCGTGACTGCGAGTAGTTTCAGAGAGTTAGAAAAGTTAAAGTGAACATTTTTCTTTTGAAGGAATGGCGGTAAATTATCAAGAGTTTACCAAATCTGTAATTCAATTTTTCTCCTGAAACACTAATTATCTGGTAGATACCATTGCTTAACATCAGACAATGTGTAGTTTTTTTTTTTTTTTTTTAAACTGTATTTTGAAAGTAGGTGTCGTAATAAAGCCTAACATCAGACAATGTGTAGTTTTTTTTTTTTTTTTTTAAACTGTATTTTGAAAGTAGGTGTCGTAATAAAGCCTTTCTCTATTTGGTACAAGTTCTTAATAGTAATTCTTTTTTGGTGTATTTCATTTTTTTTTGTACCGAACATACTGAAAAAAAATGAAATTTTCTATACCTCCAACATGAAAAATTTCATTCGCTAGGAACGGTATTTAAATTCCTCTGTGCAGTGAAAGGCCTATTATTTACAAAGTGCATTTTGTGCAAAGAGAAATTAAATAAATATGAACATTAAAATTGTTCTCAAATACTCAAAACTTGCATTGATGTAATACTGATTTAAATATTGTAATACTACAAAATCCTTTTAAAAAAAAAAAAAATATATCTACAAATAAATAAAAAGACTGTTTTCTCATTAATAACACTTTCTTTTTTTATCTTAATTACAAAAAATTATCACAGAGAGGGATAAGCAGCAAGCTTGCAGTTGGCCATTTTACACTGCACCAACTCTCGCAATGAACAGATATCCTGTCCATATAGAGCAGAAGTAAGACCATGCATATAACAGTATGGGACAGTGAAACCAGAAGTTGCAAAACTAAGAGTGGCTATCCAGCATTATGCATGTGTAAATTGCTTACTATTGTTCCAAAAACACTTGCAACCTTTGGCAACCTTTTCATATAAATGTGAATTTCTTTCAACTTCAACTTATGTACTCAATCAGTCTGATTCTTGCCAAAATAAAAAAGAGAACTGCAGGGAAAAGGTGTGATGATTAAACATCTATGGAATGACATCCATTCAAGTCTTCTCTAAGCATTGCCATAGAAGATATTATATTGAACAAATAGCGGGTAATGTTCCAAGCAAACCTTTTATTCTAGAGTTACTATTTTAGTGCATTAGTCAAATTTAATATTATATTTATCTGAATACAAGATGAGCCCCTTTTGCAATTTTGGATATAGCATAGCATCCATATAAAAAGAAGATAACTTTAATTTTTAAACAAAATTTAAAGTGATGCACGTATATTTTGAGCAAACTAAAGGATACTTAGCCAATTAAACCTCCTTCCCCTCTTTTAACTAAGTAATTTAAATTTATGCAGAAATTCACATGGTGGATAGTAAAGAGAGCAGAGAATGGAAATGTATTAACAAGTGTAAGGTGGGAGGTGACGGTGACAATGGCAGTGCAGCTGCAACAATGATAATGGTTAAGATTTTCCATTTAGACAACATACTAATATAACACAGTTGTAAAAGTTTAGTAATGTTTCATCCTTTACACCCAGGTGTAGAATAATCTTATTAAATCACATCAAACAAGGAAGAAATCCCCAAGTTGGCAAACGGGAATGGAAATGAAGTATATCCGAAAGTATACTTTCAAACTTGAACGAAAATTTATCAACTAGTTATAGACAAGGATAGATAACATAATTTCTTTTTACTCATTTGGTTTTAGATGTTAAATATGTTCTATCCACATTTAAAATCATGTTCTCAGCCCCAGAGGTTGGCAAAATTTAATTTCAGTAATACTGGATTGTGAAAGCATACAATTTATTAAATACACTGCTGTAACTCTATGATATAACTTTGTTTTGTTAAATAAAGATGAAAAAAATACTATACTTTTTATTTAATTGGATTACTTTTTTACTTTTAAAAATTGAGTTTAAAAATTTCTTCAAAGAGCAGATCTGAAGTATAATTTCTGCACACATCACACCCCTACTGTTGACATTTGCTATCAAACAATATGCTGAAAAAAAAAAAAACACTGTGAATTTATCTGCCAAACAAAACTTACTGATTTCTTTAAGACAGGGCAAAATTAAGTTAAATATGAAATGTGTACAATATAATTGTACTATTGATATCAATTAAAGGACTAGAACACACTCTAGCATAACGGGTGAGTAATTGCATTAAAAGTGCTGTACTTGTTGTATATCATGTACTTTATAATGTACTGTAATTTATTATAGCAAAAAAGTGTGACACTGTACTGGATTATGTGGCTAACTACCAAGTACAACTAACTCTATGTCAGAATGAAATAACTCAGAAGTTTGAGACAAGTGAAGTATGACGTAGTGTTAAAAAACCAACTCAACAAATTAATATCACATATAATTTGACCTAAATCCCTCCAAACATCAATTAACAAGTGAAGCAGTTCAAGCATGAGTTGGGATAGTTGGACTTCAACTCAAGAAGAGGGTAACACCCTTGAAACATATTTTGAAACTTTCATTTTAAGCGAGATGAGTGTATGTCAGAACTTTGTTCTTGTTAAAAAAAAGTATCACAAAACATATGCAGGTTTTAAGGTTAATTTAATATTGCAGAATTGCAGTAGGTTGTGATTTAGTAATTATTTCAGGTTATATGGCAAATGAAGTATTCATATTTCACCAATATATGAAGGGGAGCCTCCATTTATTTTATAATGCACCATACACGGCCAGCTATCCATGTGATCAATCATCAATGTTCTGCCTTATTCACCTGTTACAGAATCTATTAACAACTTCATACCTTGTAAACAACAGAAACTTGAAATTCTACTGAATTGCCTGTCTGATATAATAGTCTTGGCCGCAAAGGATGCAACATTACTGTAAATTTTATATAATTTGAATTTGCGTGGAAATTCACATGGGCAGGAGAAATGAAGAGGAGAGAATGGAATGCACTGGTATGTGTACAGTGGGAGCTGACAATTGCAATGGCAGCAGCACAGCTGCAACAATGGATACAATTTATTTAGATAACATACCTAATATAACACATCATTATAGAATGTTTTATCTAATTCAAATTTATGCTTAAATTTACGTTATGGCAGCAGAGAGGGGAGGTGAGAATGGAAATGTACTAGTATATGTACAGAGGGAGGGTGAAAACATGCAGCTCAACCTTTCTCTGCTTGATTATTAACTCATTAAAAACCATTAGGTGCAACCACCGATGTGAAAAAGAAATCCACTATTTTTTTTTTTTTTTTTTGTCTTGGAGAGAAATGCTTTCTCCAATTAGAATAGGTCCGTTAACAGGTACACAACACAAATTTGCCACATAGTCAAGCCCTTGGCAGTAATCTTTACCATTTCCCCCAGGCCACAGTCATATCCATGGTTTGAAGCTTACTTTTTTCTGAATGCAAATCAGAAAACATAACTCAAATGCAAAACAACCCCATGTTCTCAACATTATTATTATTTTGGAAAAGAAGTCTTGTATTTGGATAAATATGGCATCTTTCAAATGCAAATGGGTGCCCATTTGTGTGTTCAGCAGATTTTGAATTATATTGCATTCATTCAATTTAATATCTTTCAAATGCAAAATGGATGTCCCATTTACATATTGTTGAGATTTTGAAAGGAGGATGAAACTTCTGAACAGGAGTAGTACAGGAAATCCATGGGAATTAAGCGACAGTTAATTGGTAAAACATGACATCATTTCATTGTTATGCACTTGTTTTCCACTATTGTACGGCTGCTTTTTTCTTCTCATTTCATTAAACAATATAATACTGTAAGAATGCCAAGATATTTTCATGTATTGACTAGCGGAAAATTGTACAACAGTTCCTTTTTTATACCTTGCAGTTCTTTAAGGAATGACGATCTGGCACTTGTTTGGTTTTAAAGAAAGAAATAAGATAAATATTTAAAAAGCTATACCAACTCTACAGAAAAAAAACTTACATGAAATTAACTTAAAAAGGGAAGCATTTTTATTTCTATCATTACTTTAAAGTTATTATCACAGGGAATACTATGATTGTGTGATGACCAGGGGGGATTCATTGTAAATAATTTAAAAAGAAATGACACACAAAAAAGACAACCAATTTCCAAATTGGACGAAAATTACACTGTAACAAAAACCATACACTATTAAGGCTGTGTTAACTTTTTCTAGCATGATCCAGCTTTTAACAGAAAAACAAAACAAAAGGAGAAGAAACATATGTTGGTTTCCATTTTCACGCAGTTATGCCTTCCACTTAACACATTTTATTACTTTTATGATTAAAAAGTCTTTTGTTTAAGTTCCAACTTCACACACAATTCTTGTCCACTAATAATGACACGTCACTCAAGAAAGAAGAGGAAATAATGATAAAAAAAATTAAAGAAAGAAAATTAAGAAAAAATCTCTCTGCAACACCACCAAAATATTAAGAAGAATCAAGTAGTCCACCTAAAACCTTATAGATGTAAATAATAATAAGTTAAGGTACCTCAATAATCGAGCAATCTATATTTAAAGTCTTGGCCGGTTGCTTAGAGAGATTTTCTTTTATCCCCCCTACCCTTCTTCACACACAATTGTTCACTTTTGAGAATGCAGCTTGAGAAAAAAGTCATTCCACTTTCAACCTTTGGGAAAAAAAATAACAAAAAAGACCAACATCTTCTTTTTACTTCCTTTTCATGCCAATACGCAATAAATGGGGGTAAAAAAAAGAAAGAAAAAATAACAGCACCAACATTCAGATATTTCCAGACATAACTTTTGGAATAGAGCTTTCTAGCAACTTATTTTGCTCTAATTCCATATTTGCATACCACCTGCTAAAAAGAACACGGTCATGGCTTCCTTTGCTGATCCCCAACTGGCTGTCGTCCCCTTTAAATTTAAGGTTTCTTTCTGAAACATAATCCAACTGGTAGACTGGAAATTCAGGCCACATAATAAGTGAGTAATTTACAGTATGTGAATCCCAAACCCACCAAAATTTTAAGTTTCATTCAACTTAACTTTAAAGGGGAAATGACAATGGCTCTTATTAAGGAAACCTGTTTGTCTTCAATGAAGTCTTGTGTTATAGCATATGGATTATGAAGACTGTAACAAATGGCCACGCGCAATTTCAATTTTTAAACATCTTACTTACAAATAATCATTATTTGATTAAGGAGCAGTTGGCTTAAAGTTCCAATATTCTGACAACACCTCCCTATTTCCAATATACTGAATTCTGATTTTCTTTCTTTTTTCCCATTTTTTGCCTTTGTTTAAATTGAAGAATTGCGCGTTTTACTTTTGAAACACACACATTTCTCGGTAGGGACTAAAGTTATCGAATCAATGCGTGTTAATGAGTTTCGTTAACGTCGTCCGTAGGTACCACCCCTGTGCATCACACCGCCACGCCCATCCCCCCGTGACATGCCTCTTCCTCCACCACGATGATGCCCCATTCCTGGCCCGCCCCTCATCATGCCGCCTGGCCCAGTTGAACGTGAGCCACCTAATCCACTGTTTGAACGACCCATCATGTTATCACCCCCAGAACCCATTCTTCCTCCATCCACCGATGCGCGAGGACGAGTCTTCTTTTCTTCCACATTCAGTTTCTGACCTCCTTCACTTGGGAAAAAGATTGGCTGCAAAAACAACATCAACAAATCAACAATATTTTCTTTTGGAATGCAACTTGAAATATTGAGGGAAATGAATAGATAGCAGAACTTAGGTGATAAAGAGAGTATAATCCAGGGAACATCCAAATAGGGATTGCAACAACAAACAAAAAATAATTTACAGGCGAAACATAATAAAGCTTAAGGGTTTTAAAAATATTAGGTAAATCAATATAAACTCAAGTAGCATTGATTTATTTATGGTAAATAAAAACTGCAGTCTGCTTCCCTAACCCAATACATGTTGACTGGCTTACTTGGGTCTTAATAACAGCAAGTTGGCCATTTCTAAAATCTCTGAAGAGAATATCTACAGCCAGATCCATCACAAATTTTGACTCCTAGAAAAGCATCCCAAGTCATGCAAATGGATAGTTTTTAATTAGATGCCATAAGAAGGCACATCTATGGCTATTATACCTGAGGCATGCAAGCCTCTTTCTTCTCTTAAAGAAGCAGAGGCTATTTCAGGGAAGCCACTAGCTCATTGAACAAAGTCCTCATGATCCGGGATACGAGTTCAAAACAATAACTGAAATATGCAGCTACAATGCAAGATTTGTGAGAGTTTCAACTTTATAGAGCAGCTATTCTTTATTTACAAGAACATTTCATAAAACTAATCTCAGAATCACACTTGTCAAAATGGTGCCACAAATTTGTATTAAAAACAAATACTTCTTGTTTTTAAAGTAGGCTAATAATTAAAACATTACTGTGAAGTAAGTTTAAAAAACCTCCTCATTGAACAATTGGAGATATAGGAAATCAGCTGCAAGGAATGTGAAAAGGTGTATATAGGGAAAACAAAAAAAAAAAAAAAAAAAAAAAAAAAAAACATTAGACGTTTTAAAGAACACATGAGGATTTTAAAGCATAAACAGATAGACAAGTCTACAGCTGACTTATCTATCTGTTTATGCACACCATTTTTAGACTCAAAACCATAATTTTCACAGTGAACCCAAGTTATTAAAATCAGTGCAGAATCCAATTGGATTAACAGTTTAGGAAAATTCTGAAAAACAAAAACAAGATATATTTTGATATATAACAAACAAATGGTCTCATCTCTAAACTCATCTACCCAGAAAAGAGACCTTTACAGGCTGCTACCTACAGCTCATCTCCACTGAAGATGGCAGCAAATCTGAAGTTACTATTTCAACTAGTGAAGTTTGAGTGCGTGATGCTGTGTTTTTACTCTTAATTAGGCTCGTAATGGTTACATCTCCAATGTTGTTATTATTGATATGGGAGATATTGGAACGCTTGTTCATAATACTGGGAACTCAGAGCGATAAGGAGGGGTGGAGATGAGAATGCATCTACTAAAGGCACACCTTTTGAATGACCCTATGATTTAATAAAAATGGCTTCTGTGAGATCTATGCTTGTTACATAACCTTTTGATATGTTTTTACAAGGCACATAATTTCAAAGAACTGTTTGCTTTCTGCAATAGGTGTCATTTTAGATTAGCACAGAAAGACTAAAGCCCAAACCCATGAAATGGTTTTATTGGCATTTAAGATATTATTACACTTACCCTACTATTTAAAACAAGCTGTACAGTTGTGACATCTTCGAAGATGATGAAGCCATAGTTGGGCACCCTCCCACCAGCCATGCTCTTTGCATTCTGTTTACTATGGATCCGTAGATCAATAATGGCTCCAAATTTGCTGAATAATTCCTGTGAAGAATACCAAACAAGTTATTTGAATACAGCAGCTTCACATATAATGTCATCATTTGGTAGCTTTTGCCAGGTATTAGTTTTATCTATTTTCATTTTTTAACGTCCTTACTTAACGGCAAGCCTAGAATTTTACTCTGCTACCACCATATTTCATTAAATATTAAGGTGTCCACACTTCTATATGTTTAGCATTGTTGTGGTAATCAGAATGAGAATGACGAAGTTGAAATATGTATTTATCTGAATACAGCATCAAATGCAAGATGACCCCTTTCTTTAGAACTTAATTTTGGGATTTAGCATATCATTTATATAAAAAGATGACATGAAAAATTAATTTTTAAACAAAATTTAAAGTGTAGTTCATATACAAGCGTAAATCTTAAAAGTTTTGAGAATGGATGCAACAAAATATTAAAAAATTAGATCTATCATTGTATGTTTTCAAAATATTTTCCATAATATTCTATACAATAACTCATATTTTCAAACAATGTTTCAAATGCTGAATGCCATTCTTCTTTAGGACGAGAGTGCAAATACATTCTTTGTAAGCAGCTATTGTGGCTTCATATGACTCAAATTGTTGACGACCACAAACTTTTTCTTTCATTTTGAGGAATGGAAAAAAGTCACAAAAGGCCAGATCTGGGCTGTATGGGACAATATTTGACTTCTGCAGAAACTGGGTTGTTTCTTGAGCAGTGTGGGCAGAGGCATTGTCATGGTACAACAAAATTCCATGCAGACCAGTCTTAGAATGCTTTTTTGAACACTTGGAGCAGACATTTTGTAGTGTACTATCTGGCAGTAACAGTCTTTTGTCCCTCAAGCAGAATTATTACAATGTGGCCACTTGCTGAGAAGAAGGAAACCTATCATCTTCTTGCCAACACTTCTCATTCATTGGAAATTTTCTGCTGGGATGATCCAGGCCAATAACAGTCATTTAGTTTCTGGATCATATTAGAAAATCTAGCTTACATCACTGTTACAATGTTAATGTTTTTGGATTGTCCTCCATTGAACTTTTCAACCATTTCCTGGCATCATTACACACGTACTTGTTTCTGTTCTGTGACTCCAGAGTTTCCTAATGTCATTTTTCTTTCAGGATTGTTTTTACTGCTGCCGAGCCAATATTTAGGGCTTGAGTCTGATCATAATGTGCAATGATTGCTGCAACATGTGTACTATTTTAACCACATCCATTGTTGCTGTAGGCAGCTGTACTGCTCCGTCTTCATCTTTGAGGAGATCCCTTCCTCTTCTAAACTCGTTGCCCTCCGTGGTGTAATGGTTACCATGCTAACTTCATATACCCAAGGTCGAGGGTTCAAAACCAGTGGAGGACGATGGATTTTTTTGGGCGTAAAAATCTTTAGCATGGCTTCCTTCGGAATGGAAGTAAAGCTGTTTGTCCCATGATATAGATTTATGGCATGTAAAAGAACCTCAAGCCTGATAGACGCCTCTGAGCAAAATTAAGCGGTGTTTCATGCCCAATTTAGAATGGGACGCTGAGAACCACAGTAGTTAAAGAACGTCCATAAGTAACACGCCTTTTTTTTTTTTTTCCTTCTAAACTCTGCATACCATCCATTAAACTATCAATCTTTCAAGGCATTCTCTCTCCCCTAAACCAACATAAAAAAGATATAAAATCATAGTATGGAAATGCTCTTGCTTGTGATCCATCCTAGCACATGGCGTAGCACCACCTGCTATAACAACATACACATACATGCCACTGATGATGCACATTGTTGGGGTGCACCCAGACTTGCATATGCTATCTGAACTTCTATCTGAAGTTAAAAAAAGCTGCTTTACTCACAACCCTTTGTTGTCCATTCTCAAAATTTTCAGGGTAACCCTTGTATTTTGAACAAACTAATGGACAATTAAGCAGTTTAAATCTTATTTTTATACACACTTTGAATTTGTGCAGAATTAAAAGAGTGCGAGGGAGAGAGAACAACAAATGCACCGGTATGCTTGTTTTTTAATTTTCATTTGAAAATTTTGCATTTACCGTATTTATCTGAATACAAGACAACCTTGGATGCAATTGACCCCATTTTTCAGAACTTAATTTTGGAATTTAGCCTATTATTTTCATAAAAAAAAAAGGATAACCTAATTTTTAAATTAATTTTAAACGAAAGTTTCCATACATTTCAAACAGACTAACAGACATGCTAATTGTCCCTATTTTGCTTTTTTTTTTTTCTTTCTTTCTTTTTTTTTTTTTTTAAATTTGAGTTTGTGAAGAAATTCATGTTTTGAGCGGTTGATGGAGAGGGGAGCACGGAAGTATACCGAAATGTATGTTATGTGAGATGGTACAGTGTGACAGCGGTGGCAGCGATATGATGATGATGGATATGATTTTGTATTTGGAAAACAGAAGGGACAATGGAAAGTACAGTATGTGTGCCATGGCACTGGCAGCAGCCTACGTGTAATGACAATGATGGATATGATTTTCTATTTAGAAAACATATTTGCTAATATTTTTACCTAATTTGAATTCACATTGCAAGAGGCAGAGAGACAGAGAACATTAAATGTAATTGTATATCTGTGCTTATTGGTGACGGCAACAGCTTAGCTGTACCGACGATTATGGATATGATTTTCAATCAAGAGAACATACTTAATCTAAAATAAGAACTGAAGCTTTCCTGGCGACGTGTTAATTCAAAATCTAATATATCGTTAAACATAAATCCAATTTGAATTTGCATGTAGATTCGTGCTTGGAGCAGGAGTATGAGATTTATGGAATGTGTGCGATGATAGAACATGATGATGGCAGCGGTGGTGGTACGTAGCTCTTATAGTGCTATTTTCTATTAAGACAACAGTTAATAATATATTGTAAAACATTTACCTAATTCGAATTTGCGTGTAAATTCATGTTGTATACAACACAGAGAGGTAGAAGGGAACCTAGAAAAGTACTGGTATGTGCAGTGTGAAGAGGAGAAATGTGCTTTCTCCTTGACTATTGGCTTCCAACAGATTACATGGTTACCGATGTGAAAGGAAGTCCTCTAATTTTATTTTAGTCTTGGAGAGTAATATTTTTTCCAATGAGAATGCTGATAGGCCTGTATGCCAATTTTTGGCATGAAATGAAACACACAAAATCTGCTGCATGCATCGCAACCTTGGCGGTAATGTATAACATTTCCCCCATCTTTTGCCACTGCCGTATCCATGAAATTTGAAACTTCTTGCATGGTATTCAGAAAACATTTGTCACAAATGCAAGACGACCCCATTAATATTTTGGAAAAAAACAGTCTTGTATTCAGATAAATATGGTTTAATATAATTTCCACATTTTGATCTAATTTTGCATTTTATAATATTTTCAAAGTATTTAAACAATGGTTCAGAGTTATGAAAATAAAAGAGTACAAGCCTTATGAGCATTTCATGCTATATCACATTTGTGAACAATAATTATTGCTAACTACTGTTCAGTTACCAAATTTTACGAATCTTACATATGAAGCTTGAACTGCTTTAACTTTTTTAAATTCAGTAATGAAATTGTATTCATGTTTAAAAGAAATAAACTGTACCTTAAGATCATCTTCAGTGGCATGGTGTGGCAGATTTCCCATGAAAAGTTGTTGACTGTCGGAATACTGCTGCATTACGTTGTTTCCCATACGCCGCCTGTCGCCATCTCCAGCAACACTTCCTGTTGGACAATTACAATCTCCTTAGTAAATGCCCTTTATGTGATATCTATGCCTACACATAAGTGCCTGCATCTTAAGATGTGATAACTATTTTTACTTTCTATATTATCTACTTACCTATAATAAGTAGAGGAAGTATTGTACTACAACAAAAAATTTGTTATCACTATTTTACCAAAATTACATGTTTTGATATCCCTATTTTCTGTTTTACTTTCTGTGCTATGTGAGTAAAAATATTGTATTCTCCCAAGAGATTTATTTGAAAATACCTTTGATCTCCCCGATACTTTTGATACTTCCTTGTAAGTAGAAGGGAAATAAGGGAATACACTAGGCTATAGTGATAGTCAAATATTTTAAAAGCTGGTTGTTATGCGAAACAATTGAAATTTGCTTCTTTTTGCATGATTAGGAATAAAACAAAAGATGATTTCCTGTTTGAGAAAAGTTTAAGTAGTTTAATACTGAAACCAATAACAAGGAATATCTGGAAACAGCATAACTCTATAAAAAATCAGCACATGACATATATTATGTATTTTAACAAGATCTACTTTTTGTGCAGTAAGTTTCTGTCTATCTCTTACAGTTTACCTGTTATAAAATGGTCATACAGAATGAAGAGGTTTTCAGAGGCTATTACTGGAATAATCAAGATATAGATTTTGTTTTTCATGAGAATACTTTAATCATAATAAAAATTGTTTAAAAAGCTATATACGGAAAAAATCTAACATTTCTGAAAAATGTTTCACATAAAGGGTAGTTGGGATGGGGGGAATTTCCTGAAAATCTTCGTGTCACGTCCTTGGAAGATAATAAACAAATATCAAGTTGGGTATTTAACCAACTGTATTTTTGAGTTATGCTGTCCACACAAGGACCTTTTTCTAAAAATGCTACTTTTGGATGCAAGGGGTCTCAAAACATATACTTCTGGTGAAATCTCAGGTGGAATACACCTTCTCTACCTACTATGAAAATTGTACATACATCGTTGAGAAAGTAAAAATATAGGAGCTTCTGTAGAATAAAATCCTTAAGCCATATTTTCTTTTTCTAGCCAAATATCACCCATTCCACTTACCATACCTATCCATAAACAAGACAATGTCAGACTGAAAAATTCAATGCCATAGCCGGGATTTGAATCACAGATCTCCTGGTCTCTAGCCATTTCTCTACCATTGAGCAACCATGGCAACATGCTGGCATAGCACCAAATTTTCTAACTGAGTTGCATGTTTCCCGGTAAACCACAAAGTGATCTCAAATTATTTTGAGATGACATACCTCAATGACGTGTGCTGGTATGTGGCCATGGTAGCTCAGTGGTAGAGCAACCGGCTAGAGACCAGGAGATTCATGATTCAAATCCTATGACACTGAATTTTTCAGTCAAACTCTACCTATCCTGCACACAGCTTGTGTGAAAAAAACAATTAAATCATTACTAATTGGCCATAATAGTTGGCTATGCTATGAATCCTGGTCAGAAACGCTTTCATCAAGGTCTGAAACTTCAAAAACCTCACTTTCTGCTAATAAAATGTGAACTGCAGCTCTCAGTTCCTCTTCAGTTTGTAACCTTTATCTAGACGATGCCAGGTTTCAAACATAAAAAACACTGGCTCTAAAGAAATCAAATTTGGAGCTCTGGAGTATAAGGATAAGGTCCTAAAATGCTCCAAAAAACCTTTCTCTATGGTTTTCCTGCTGGCAAGAGTTATAATGTATGAAAATGGCATCATAATTAGATCGTGATTGGCAATTCTTGCAGAGTTTTCAGATCACGATTAGACCGTAATTGGCACTAAAAGGGTAAAATCTGCATATGTATCCCTAAGTTTGTTTAGAATGTACACGTGCCCACTTTAACTTTCATCTAAAAATTAAGTTATCATGTTTTCTTTTTATATAGATGATATACTAAATACCAAAATTAAGTTCTGAAAAAAGAGGATCACCTGGAGAAGTAGAGAGAGAGAAAGGTGATCCCCTTTTCTTAGAACTTAATTTTTGGAATTTAGCCCATCATTTCTTTAAAAAGAAGACATAACTTATGCTTCAAACAAATATTTTTTAAACAAACTAAGGCACATATGTTTTTTAAGAAATTGTGCAGAAATTCACACAGAATGAGCAGAGGGGAGAACAGAAATGTAGTTATGTAGCAATGGCAATGGAGCTTCGATGATTTTCTATTTTAATAATAATAATAATACTTTATTCATCACATGAAGCTAATGCTTGTAAATAAAAATTGATATGTACAGTATAACGCTATCCAACATTTATGAGATCACATCCTTAATTGAATAATACACTTTGTTAACAAACAAATTTTTTATACATTTTTTAAAATAATTTTGGTTATGTATTTCCATAAGATTTTGTGGTAATTTATTATATATTTTAATCCCCATATAATAAGGACTTTTTTCAAACATTGCAAGTCTATGTGTGGGGTGTTTTATGTCGCTTTTACCTCGCGTTGTAATTATGTTTGTGTTGATTGTTTAGCAGACTATTGTATCTATTGTGAGCATATATATAGAGATTATACATATAATCATGGATGGGTCAGGTTTTTAAAGTTTAAAAGAGTGGTCTGAAAGAAACTCTGAAGTGAGTGAGTCATTATACGTATTATTTTCTTTTTGATTTAAAAAATTCTTTCACATCCTGTTGCATTTCCCCAATAGTTATTCCACAGAACGTATTGAGTGAAAGTAATTATAATATATAATTTTTCTTATTTGCAAGTTTGTAATTTGTGATGAAGATGTCATATTAAAACAGAGAGTATTCAATTTTTTTTCTATATAATTTAATTGGTTAGTCTATTTTAGTTGGCCCATCTGTAAGTACTCCCAGAAATTTTACCTCTTTTAAATATTATTTCTGTTTTACTTTTGTTTAATCTCAAACTATTGTGTGTGAACACGTTTCCAGTTGTTTAACGGCTTGGTTAAAATTTTCTTTCAAACTTTCAGTATTTGAACTACTTAAAATGATTGAGGTGTCATCAGGATAAAATACTGGATATCTGTTAACTATGAGTAGGATATCAATATTTTATACGACACAAAGTAGTGGACAAGTACAGACGCTGCAGAATCCCATTTTAACGTCTTTCCATCTTGTATGAATAGGACCCTCCCTACCCTCAAGTATTATTTTCTGTTTACAGCCAGCTAAATGTTGAACCCTTCCAAGTTAACATTGTTTATGGTGCAGTTTATGTATTAATATTTCATTATTTACACAGTCGAATGCTTTCAATATATCACAGTTTAGGGTAGCAGTTTGTCTTCTTTCATCCAGATTTTTTGATATTTTATTAACAATAAGTCAACATAACACATCATCATTAACAATTTTACCTAATTCAAATTTGTGTGGGAATGAATATGTACAGCATTGTATGCAAGAAGTGATTGTGGCAAGATGATTATGGATAAGATTTTCTATTTAGATAGATTATAACACATTGCAGTAAAAAGTTTAAGTTATTCGAATTTGTACAAAAATTCAAGTAATGGATAGAAGAGAAACATACCCAGTATGTCTGTTGTAAAATGCTCATCTAAACCTCTTTCTTTGACCACCGATGGGAAAGGAAATCCTCTATTAGTCTGGGAGAGAAATCTTTTTTCCAATGAGAATGCTTACAATCCTCAATCCTCTTACTTTACGGCTTGAAATAAAAAAACTGCTGCATATGTCATGACCTTGGTAGTAATTTTTAATCTTTACCACTTGCTTTGAAACTTACTTTTCCCCCTACATAGTATTCCAAAACATATTGCGAAGTAAGAAACTCCAGTTCTCACCATTTATAAAAAAAAAAATTCATATTCAGTTGAATATGGTAAGTAAAACTGTATCTCTTAAATGCAATCAACAATTAGTTCATAATTTCATACATTGGGTAGTGAGAGATATTGTTGAGAGTTTCAGGGATTGTTGTTAATTCCCAACTTAGTTGGACAGAGCATGTCAACTTTCTAACAAACTAAATCGTATAAGCTATGTTATAAGGCTGCTAGCTAAATTGAGCAACCAGGATATTTTAAAAGCAGTTCAACACTTCTTTCGAACATGTGACATATGATTCTTTCAGATCCAACGTGAGCAGAATATTTTTTCGAATTATATCTCTAGATTTTTTAAAAATATGTATTTAAAATCAGCTTTAACAATGATTTTATACCAGAGAATAGTCTTTTAACCTAACTTAAGGTTTATAGTCCTCTGTTTATTTACTTTGTGCTCATGTAACTATACTGAAAAATGCAGCCATTTTGTATCACTTAACACAGTCTCTTTTCGTCAATAAATTTCACTGTGTGACTATATGTATGATGTCTCTAAATTACAGTGGCAGCTATGTACAGCCTACAATTTATGGTGTCACTATGCCTCAAATACTTGTAGCTATATTGTTTACTTAATGGCAGTAACTGAACCAGTCAAATACGATCTCATACATTGGTCCCTGTTGACTGCTTGTAAACATTATGCTACCTGCAGCAAAACTCCATCTCTTAATGGGATGCAGTTCATTCAGCGGAACCTCATCAAATAATAGGCCTCTATATCATTCAGCTAAACTGCCAGATCGGTCTTTAATTGGACAAGTCATTTCTAAAATGTAGTCTAATGCTAAATTAATTATTTTTTCACACAAGCCATGTGTAGGACAGGAGTTTGATAAGTACTCGACTGAAAAATTGAATGCCATTGCCAGAATTTGAACCACAGATCTCCGAGTCTCTAGTTGGTTCAAATCCTGACTATGGCATGGAATTTTTCAGGCTGACTACTTATCCAACTTGTGTCTAATGCTGTTTATATAAAAATATTGCCAAGGATATTCTTACATAATATCTTCGCTCCTTACACTACAATAAACTTTGTTTGATTGCGTCTGTATGTCTAAAGCAATAAAACCTGAGAGAGAGCGTGGTGACGACCTTTAAAAAATGACCGCCTGTTAAACTCTTCCATATTATTTGTAGAGGTTGCCTACTATTCTGACAAATAAAGCACATGTTAGCTACTATGGGAGAAGCATAAGTCTCATCATCTGTCACTTGTTTCTGCACATTGATGAACTTTTGGACTTAGAGAAATTGCTCCATCACCTCTTCTAATTTATATAAGCTCCCTGAGGCTATAGAAGTTCCGCAAAGCAAAGCATTTAAGAAGTTGTTATTTTGAGTTTGAATTTTGGTTAATCAACCATCCATCTATGTAAATTAATGCACAAACAGTTCAGTTGAAGTTATAGCATTGATCCAGTTATTTTTTTGAAGACACTGCCTTGTAAACTTGTTTGTTTCATGGGTCACGTTCATCAAAGTGATGCAATTAAAGAGGAAGCTTGATGACTGCTTCAAGACCAAGATTGTAGTGTCAATTGTATTAAATAGTTTGATCACTATTGAAAAATATAATCCCCCACCTGAGCAGTGTGGTGGTAGTGCATCTGCCTCACATTCAACAGGTTAAAAGTTCAAATTTCCCTTAGGCTAAATTACTTGAATAAGGTTTTCGCTTATCTAGAGAAGATGAATGTCGAGGAACTGTAAGTTCCATGAATCCCGAATTCATTTGAGCATCATTTTACCAATTTCATTCACTGTCCAATATGACCAACCAGATTATGGACATTAAGCTACTAACTAAAATAATAAAAAAAATTAATGATAATAATAATAATGTAAACACAGATGTAATCAGTTTATTAAAGTACATATTTTCATTTTGATGAAACCATGGATTCATTGCATTCAAGGTGAATAAATTCTACTCTATTTGGAAACATTCCTAAATTTCAGGTTTGCATTGCAGTTCATTTGCATGTTGATGCAAGAAAACACTTTCTATTTTGGAAAAGTGCATCACTGTGACCAGATGGATACAAAATAGTATCTGCATACAGTCAAATGCACCTACAATTTTATGAGAAACTTACAGAAATGAAGAATTTCCTTATTTTGAACATTCAATTATTTTTGGGCATATAAATGTACCTTACTCTTAACCTCAAAAGTACTCTAACAGTGCAATGAAATATGACCGGCAACTGTAAAATGAATTTTATAACAACAGAATAGCCTAGATTATTCTTTGCTGTATTTTTATTATCTTTATTTTCTTAGTGTATTTGCTGAAATAATGATGTATGGCAAAGTTTACAAGATCATCTGCATTTATCTGAAATGTTTAGTATGAAACATTCACAGGGCACACAATTCCGGTTTGAGTAATACAGCAAAATTCCTCTCCGAGCTTTGTTGTAAATGTTCTTCAAGAGGATCAAATGAAGTAAAAAATTATTTTCTAATACCGAAACACTCCTTGTACTCTGTTAGTCCACCTCTATAGTGTGGTGGTAGCATGTCTGTTTCACATTCAGAAGATCCTGAGAAAATAAATGTCAAATAGCTTTAAGCTACATGGACACTGGGCTCATCTGAGCTTTCATCTATTTCATTCATTCACCATCCAATACGACCTTACAGATTAATGGACTTAAGTATTCATTTACATTATTTCTTAACTTAAATTTCCAAAACAAACTTGAACTCTGTGTAAATATCACACATGGACCTCACCTGCCCTGAACTACATGCACTCTCACATTCCCATTATTTTCTTCGTTGAGATCAAAATAATCCATGAACATGTCAATATATCTTCCTAGTAATGTGATACAGTTTTGCAATTCAAATGGCTGGAGAATTACACCAAGGTGCAACAGTAAACTGTAACCTGTATTTGTGTTCCCTTTTTTTCAGTAGTGATATACATTACAATGCTCCCAAACACATAACTCTGAAGTAATTCACTCTGGAAGTATCTGAAAAGAACAAAGTGCTTCAGAGCTAGTTTACTCTCATATAGAAGCTGTGAAGCGTTGGCTCTAACCCTTTTAATGCCAATCACGATCTAATCGTGATGCTGCTTTCATAAGTTTTAACTCTTTCCAATGGGAAGGTCTGTGTATTTCTATGTCATAGCCATAGGGAAAAGTTTTCTGGACCTTATCTTCATGCCAAAGCGCTAAATTAGCTACAAATTTAATCTCTATAGCCAATGTTTGTTTATGCTAGTTGAAACATGGCATCACCTAGCCGAAGGTTACGAACTCAAGAGAAAAGAAGTGCTGCAGTTCACAATGTATTAGAAGAAAGCAGACCTCAATGAAAGAATTTCTGACATTCTAACTTCAGGGATGAAAATACATCCCATAACGAAGGACCTCGTATACATGCAAATAATCAGTGTACATATCAAAATGGATTTACATAGGTGAAATCACACAACATGTACCATGTGAATCAACTATTCACCAGTGCTAAATTGGACAGTAATCTATGTTACATTTGTATCCCATTGCTTTATGCCATTTTCAGTAATAGTGATATGTGTTTTTGGTGAAATCTTTTCTTTTCTTTTTTTTCAGTTATATGAATTTATTTTTGTATTTTAAAAATTAAAGACACCAGACCAAAACAGGATGCTATTATAGTAAAGAAATATTTTTTCTTTCATTTAATTGGCTTGAACTTTCTGTACAGTAAGCCTTTGTATGCCTAATTATTGTTTATTTTGGGATTTTTAAATTTATTTTCAAACTTTTCTTTTGTTTTTAATTTTTTAAAAATATTGAAGAGCCTTCTCATCCATATAATGCAATTAAACAGGAGACAAAATGAAAAAAAGATTCAGCTCTCTATGTCATTTTGTACTCAATTTTATTACTGCTAATAACAATTTAAAGCCCTGCATTCTCCTCTAAAATTACTTGGCATTTTTGCTATTCAGACTGACGCTAAAAGGGTTAATAGTAGTTTACAGTGGAAGTAGACCTTACTCTAAATTGGCCTGAAATGTAGTATGTTACTACAGAATGAAGGAAACAAATGTTTTAATTTGTATATGATTTACTTATATTACAATGATCTGTAGGAGAGCACTCAAAGAAAGTTTCGCCATTAGGAAACCATCTTACATCCCTTTTGAGCATACTTGAACATTTACAAGAAAATTCAGGCATTAATTCAGTATCACTCAAAACTGCAATTTCTTTCTTTCTTTTTCGTTTAACGTCCTTTAACATGGTTGGTAATGTGAATTGGTGAAACAATGCTCAAATGATTTCAGGATCCATGGATCATTAGTCTTTTCAGGGCATCCCATCCCTCAAAAAAAAACTTATCTGGGTAAATCATCCTAAACAAGATGCGAACTTGCAATTCCCATATTACAGAGGTGGGCTAAACTGCAATTGTTTGTCCTCTGTGAAGGCTTTGTGTCACGCTATTTCAGTTAGTTGCACATTTCACCGTACGATTGTTGGATGTATCCATGTTGTTGAAACATTTTTTGAAGTGAAGAGCAAGGTAAATAAATATGCTCACGAATGAATGCTCCAGAAAATAAAAGGCAATTCTTCATTTTTGCAAATTTCTCACTCTTTGTGGGTGCATTTGACGGCATGCATGCTCCTATTTTGTATTTTTCTGGTGAAAACCATAAACTTTTACAAAAAGGAACTTCTCCATCAACATGTAAGTGATTTGCAATGCAAATATGAGACTAAAAACATTAACAAAAGGGCTATATTTACGCACATTTCACTTATTTATTGGGTAGGACAATTTATTGGCAAGGCCTTCACTGAAAGTAGCTTCATAATTTACATTACCCGTACTAAAAACATTGTTTCCAATGAATTTTAAGCTTCTCTCTAATACATTTCCTGCTGCTCAAGCATTAAACTCATCAGTCACAATTTTTCAAGAATTTTTCCTTTTACCTAAGATCTTTATATTTTGATTTTGCATTCTATAATGCTTAAATGGATTTTCATTATATCTGCCAACAAACACCTCTCTAAAGCTAGTTTATCCTCCTTTTCCTACCACACATAACTTTATCTAGGAATATTTCAAGTAAATTGCACAAGCAAAACAATACTCTTAACAGTAATGAGTTCTTACTTCTGTAGTAGTAATCTAAAATAATTAGGAGTTGCTTTAGACAAGTCACTATCATTTACAAATTACATTGATACGTTGGGAAATTCAATTAGAATCAACCTATTTACATTAAAATATTTAACGAAGTATGTAAAATATTTAACGAAGTATGCAACTAAAATTACTGCCAAAGTAATTTATTAACATCTTTTTTATGACTGAAGTGTGGGAAAATAGAAGAGCTGCCAACTTTAATACAAATAAATAAATAAATAAATAAATAAATAAATAAAAAGGTCACTATGTGTCACAAAAAATTTAGGCAATTAAAAGTCCTAACTTTTCCTATAAACTATTCTGCACTTAAGAAAATATAATTTTCTCCTAGAAACCAACTGTGGGAAAAGAGGTCTATTCTGTTTTCGTAAATTTCCACGGCCAATGTTTCGCACATCTTAGATGAAGCTGGGTGAAATGTTGGCAAATTTTAGGTTTAAGACACCGAAAATATTGGACGAAGATGTGATAAAAGAGATCACAACACTAGACATAAAGATGATCTAGGAACCTGCTATTATGAAATATTTTTTTAAAAAATGCCTAGTTTTACAATGCCCTTCCAATGGACATTAAATGTATAAGAACTCTTTGTGTGCATTCGCATGCTCTTAAGACTTAGTTTGTATGACTATGATTTGTTGTTCGTTTGTTTTAATATGTAATGAATAAATTAAAACATTTTAAAAGAATAAATTGTAGTTGAGATCTCCTCCAACTTCGTAATTAAATTACTTCCATAGTATGACTTCCTTAACACATTGAAGCCCAAGCCCGAGTATAGCTCAGGCCGTTCGAAATGCTCATGCAGCCCATGCCTGAGCATAGCTCGGGCAGGTATTAATGCTTTTAATACAAGTCCACTACCTTAACTCGGTCTTGGGCTCTATGGTAAAGAACATATATCAGTTATCGTTTAGTTGTCTGATTTTTGCTATCATCTGACCTCACTTTAGTCAACTATTAGGAAATTTAGTCAACTATTAGGAAATTTAGGGGAGTTAGTAATATTGTCGCTCTCCAGTAGTTGCGCTATTTTACGTTTTTCCTTCTTTTTTTTAAGTAGTGTTTAACGCCCCCTTTAACTACTTATGGCACCGCAGGCGGTGACACTGATGATACATGAAGATGGAGCACCAGTGGAATGCAATGGTGGGGGAAACCAGAGAACCTGGAGAAAACCCGCCCAAGCGCCGATTTGTCCACCACAAATCTAACATGTGGTCGCTTGGGGTCGAACCCGGGCCATCTAGGTAAGAGGCAAGTGGTCTAACCACTCGGCCACGGCGCGGCTTCATTTTCCTTGAATCTGTTTGTTACGTTTCATGTTCTTAAATGTTAAAATCCTGCCTTTTCCTCGATTTCTGTGAACTGAAGCTGAAATTCAAGATACAAATGAAGCTCTGAAAAGTTCCGATTCCGAGGGAGAGTTTTTCGAACTTTCAATAAGCATAGCATAAGCAGCTTTACGCAGATTTTTTCAAACTCATGCTTCATACATGTTATAAATTTAAAATAAAATATTAATACAGAAGTTATGACCATTTTATTACTTGTTGAGAAATCCTTGAATACCATACTTTTAGACTGTACCAAGACTTTTTGGCAGATTTGATTGATGTACTATAAATAACTCAAAGTAGGCATAAAAACCCTATGTTTTTTGGCCATTCAACTAAAGAAACACCTGGGCTTCAATGTGTAAATAAGCATTACTTACAACATAATTTACAACATTGTTCACACTGCTCTTAAAATTAATTTACAAGAAATTTTTAAATTAGAAAATAGTTAAAAACCAATTGGAATTAACACTGTGCAGCATTGTACCAATTTATAAACTAATGCAAATTGAGTTGACCAGACACTCTACGGTTGTACTTACCTAAAACTTTTCCTGACGCGTTTCACCTTCGGCTGAAGGCAGAGGAACCTACCATCAAATTCACAATGGAAACTGAATCAAACAACACACTACCCTTCCTAAATTTTAAAATAGTGAGACATAATGGCAAATTAAAATTTGGAATCTTCAGAAAAGACAAGCATACAGACAACTACATCAAGGCAAATAGTTTCAATCCCAGACACACACAAACATGCAATCATATATAGCCTAACCCATAAACGTGCCGTTAGATGAAAAGCAATATATGATTGAATATTCCAATACAATAGAAACGGCTACAAAGAACGGCTTCAACAAAAAGTTGGTAGACAACAAAATAAAGTTTGAGACAGAAACATCTAATGCAAATCACCACACTGACCTTCCATAGACAAAAAAGTATATAAGAAATTCACATATCACCCCTCGGCGACCCTATAAGTTTCAAAATGTCTTAAAAAAACTCAAATTTCCCCCGAAAAGAAGTCCAGCATTTATAAAATTAACTTCTGACCGAAATAAGGTATAAATGGAACTAGATTAAAGAAACATTTCAGCAACATCAAGAACAAAGAAATCAACAAATCTGCACTGCCAGCACACTTTTGGAATGTCTATCACAACATTGAAAACAAAACCCATCTATTAAAATCGGTCAGTCTTGCATCAGAATTAAATATTTGGGAAAAGATTTATATAAAAAAGCACAGTGATTTTCTTTTGAACTTTGTCATCCCACCAGAAGTTAACTTGTTACTAAACCTCATAAAACCTCCATTAGATGTTTCCACCCCAGAGAAGAAAGACCCACAGAAGCACCGTAGTTCCAGCGAGTCAACACCTTGATGATCCTTCAACTGAAGGTGAAACATGTCGGGAAAAGTTTTAGGTATGTGAAGTCATAGAGTGTGTGGTCCACTCAATCTGTATTAATTTATAAATTAAAATATTGTTAAATATACATCTTATTGCACCCTTTTTCTAGCCCACAAATTTCAATTCCATAAATTTTTTTACTTAAAGCTTGAAAATTCACCCTTCAAATTGTTCTGTATTTAAGGGAAACTTTACCTGTGTCTTCATTAAAGCTTCCTCGCCCAGGCCCCCCACGATCATTCCTTGTCATGCCACGGATGCTGGAGCCTCTTGCACTCCCTCTACCTCGCTGACTTTGCGACATCATACCTGGACCACTACTCTGCATTCCAGAAACTTGTACTGGGTCTCGTGATTCAACATTGCTGCGCTGTGCTACAGGAGGCTGCACAAAACAAGAAAAACAAGCTAGAGATTCTTCTAATAAATGTATCAAAACATCTAGTACCTATATAACAATTTTAGAAGCAAAACTTTCTTGGTAATTCAATTTTTGACTAATTATAATGTTAATATACATATTTAACCATTTGGGAACAAAATCCCACATTTTAGAAATTTCTACCTGTGAACAATTATGTTACCTTAAGTATTTTTACTTTCTCTACATGTACACAGTGTATAGAAATTATTACACCCAAAAAATCGATACTGAGATTTCACCAGAAATATATGTTTAGGGACCCCCTGAATAAAAAAAAGTCCATATGTGTCTGACAATGTGTGTGTGTGTGTCTGTTGGCAGCATTGCTCAAAAACGAAATGTCTGTTCAAACTTGGTTAAATACCCTTTACATGGAAAGATTTTAAAAAAATTTCATTTTCTCAAAAATGGCTCTAACGATTTTGATTAATATATTGTATACTAAATTTATTTACATGACAAATAAAATGTATATCTTGAATTTTCTGGGAATATCCTCTGAATTAACTTATTTGCCATGTAAATGTCTTTAATATACAGTATTTTAATCAAAATCATTAAGAGCCATTTATGCAAAAATGAAATTTTCAAAATGTTTTCCATGTAAAGAGTAGCTGGATTGACTTTTCATTTTTGAGTTATTCTGTTCACAGATACACATGGAACTTGTCCTAAGAAGCTCTTTTTGGATACAGGGGACCTAAAACATGTATTTTCAGTGAAATCTCGACATCAAATTTTTGGGTGGAATGCAATACCTTCTCTTTGCACTATACAGATAGCATGTGTACAGAAAGTAAAACTGTATAACATAACGTAATTTAAGTAGAGTGAAGTTTTCTTTATGAAGCAGTTTTGATGTGTCATACTTATTTCCACTCACCTTCATTTAAATTTGGAAAACACTGAATGTTTTTAGGAGCATTCGCTGCCATCTACAGTGGCTGGGTGACTGAAGCTCCCTCCAATAAAGTGTTAAAACTTTGCAACCCTAACACAAGATGGCAGCAGGATGGAGTTTCAGTCACCCAACTGCTGAAGATGAGGACGAGTGTCTTTGAAAATGTTTTCTAACTTTTAAAAGTGAACTATGACTCATCAAAACCCCATCAACTTTTGATTTATTCACAATCCATTAAAATTAGCATCTAATGGTCTTCCTACCAAAACCAGAGCATGTGATAAAGAGCTCATATAAGAACTGATCAATCACTTTCTTGGAAGTTATTCATATGCATGATCTTGCACATATGCAACAAATACGATTAATTAAAGCTTTTAGAATTTGTAGTGGACTTTTTTGTAATTTTATATTACACTAACCTTCAGCAATAAAACTGTAGTTTTTTTTTTTTTAATACAAAAGAGCAGAATCCATGCAACAGCAGTCAAATGTGACCCCATCAGCATCCAAGTGTGCCATCACACGGTTATTTTACTTGGACCCTCCCCATCCTTTACCACAGGCACATTTGACTGCAGTCGCTGGGACTCGAACTTGCAACGTTCAGCTCTGAATGTCCACTTCATGTCACACAAACGATCACAGCTATTCAGGCCATTTCAGTTGTGCTGGTGAAAGGGATATAAATATTAGTTAGCGAATTAGATGAACAACAGCATATGTAGCAAAATAAATCATGTAATTAAGGGTTATAAATTAAAATTGTTGCTATTATTTTGTTGGTTGTATCAGCAACTTATTTTTTCTTCCTTTCTTCTTCCCTCAGGACACGTAATGGGTGAAGGATTTTTAGTTTTTCAGTTATTCCTTTAACTTTTAAAGAAATTGAAAACTTTATGTTCACATACTGTTTTAGTTAAATGTAATGTGCTTTTGAGGCCCTAGATCTAACAGATGAGTGAGTTCTGGTGCTGATTTTAGGAACGTTGGGGGGTTGGAATCCACTCACAATTTAAATTATGTACATTTACATTTTTAGAAAAAGTTCCAGTGTCTGTATGCGTATGTGAGCATGGCATAGCTCTAAAATGAAAAGTTGGTTATACAACAATTTGATATTTAACCTCTAGATCTTCTGAAAATGTGATACAAAGATTTTCAAGGAAATACCACATATTCAAGATATTTTCATGAAAAATGAAATGTGTATTTTTAACTTTTTGAGAATAGCCGATGAAGTCCTCTTTAGCCTGGATGACTTTTGCATAACTGGTAAAATTTAACAGACAAAATCTTACTGCACCAAACATAAATGACATTATAGCATACAATTTTTTGTGGAGTCGATCATTTACAAGATATACCTTGTTATTATATTTATATTTTCCAATACTTATACTTCACTCAAATGAGAAGTCATTGCTCATTTTTGATTTTTTGTTTTATTCATCACGTTCATGCAAAGAGAATGAAATTCCAATGCCATTACATAGTGAAAAAGATTTGACTTGTTTTAGCCACTTTTATTTCCTTATTCCCCTTCTGTCTACAAGGAAATATAATTTGATACTGTTTATATCAATTAGCACGAGTAGACTGAAGAATAAGCTTTTGCAGGAATAATATATTGCAGAATAGGCAGACAAAGTCTTGTGAATGTTATAATCAGATATTTACTCTGTATATGGTTGTAAAATTACGATTTTTTTTTCTTTCATAGTCTAAGTGGGCAGTTTTTTATTTCTTTTATTACCCTCCCTCATCAGCCAGATGCATTTCTAACAGTACAAAAAGGCTGAGAGCACGTGTAGCATCAAAGAAGACATAAACATAAGTTATACTCTTTCTCAAACAGTCTAGGGTTTATTTGTGATCACATTATTCTGGGCCATCATGGCCATGAAAGAAGAGGTGCCTGTCATTTTATTCTATAATTCGAGCAATCTGGATATCAAGGTATTCCCGCTAAACCTAACAAGGAAGGTTAAAACAATCCCTACACTTTTTTTTTTTTCTTTCTTCTGAACCTATGAAAAGTCAATACCGATTTTGGATACAAGCTATCACTTAGTAATGGAATCTAACTACATTCTTGGATGAATAATACAAAGTTATTAATCCTGCCTGGGTAGTGTGGGGGTAGCGTGTCTGCCTCACATTCAACAGGTTGCGAGTTTGAATCTCGCTTAGGGTGAGTTAAGTGTTTTCCCTTATCCTGAGAAGACAAATATCAAGTAGCACGTTAATCAAAACAGAGCGAGAGAAAGATGGGGGGGGGGGGGCATTTTTTTTTAAACATTTATATGCACAAATTGTAACCTTTAGAGTATATTACGTAACTAATTTAAGTCAAATATGGACACTATAGTTTCACTTACACTTTCAACACCATAACTTACTACCTCATGTTTTGGAGACTGTTGTTTCCACCACCAGCCTAATGAGTAACATGAGATTTTAAGTCCAATGTCCGTGGCATATTTTTTCACCACGTACAGCTCCACATTTTGCAGTCTAACATGTATTTAAAATTACTTTTTAGTATAATTAGATGCTGGAGAACAGCTTCTTTAGAGAACCTATTGGTGACAAGACATCACCCATACATGGCACTATAGGATGAAATCATGCCTTGCAAACGTGAAGGTATGTACCCAGGATTAACCCTATCGATAAAGGGTGATTTAAAAACAAGAATATTGTTCTGAAGATTATTTTGGGTATTAGAGGATAATGGTAACTACTAACTACAAGATAGGCAAAGATATAAATAAACATATATTCATTTTTAATTAATCTGGATTGCATGGCATCAGTAATAAATTTTATGAGTCAAACCATTATTTCTTTCAAACCTGAAACTTTTTAAGTCAAAAACACAAATAGGTAAATAAAAGCTCTAGAATGAGAAACTCACTGGAGAAGTTGTTGGTTTTGTTTGCGCATTAGGACTTGTTGACATCGCTGAACCAAATGTGTTTATGCTAACTCCAGTTCCACCAGATTTCACCAATGTAGCATATGTTTTTGGCTCATTGGAAACTGCAAAGAAAACAGCAATCATTTTTATAATCAATATTCCCCCACAACTGAAACAGCACTCCTGCTGCAGATAGAAAAAGGAGATAAAGAGGTCATGGAACGAATTAAATAGGACACAACAGAAGTGGCAAAATTGAAAGGTTTATGAGGGAGAAGAGATTTAGTTGAATGCTCAAAGTGTAGAATGAAACTTAATTACTGGCATGTAATTCTTGAATGTGAAGATCTAATGAGAAGAAAATTTAGGTTGGAGAAATGGGGTGGTTTACCATTTGATATAATGGAAAAAGAAATTGTTAAATTTAAAAATTTTATCAGGATATTACAGGTAATGTTAACTATTTAGGGAGTGTAAACAGAAAATATTAGATTCTAGGAAATAGATTGTGCATAAATATTCTTTACATTGCAACAGTATATTAGCCCGCTGTGTATTTTATTAGTTTAATTATTATTTTTGCATAGGTTTCACATGGGAAATATATCTGCTTCAGCAGCCAAGCCTGAGCAGATTGTAGAATACAAAGCCTTAGGGTGAAGAAGTTGCTATTGTGCATGCTAAGGTTACTTTCTTTGTCAATGCTAGTAACACAATTGCTTTTGTAGAGCAACATTTTAGCGCATTAGAGACGTAAGTAACAGGGTAAATTTTAGGGAAAGGTTTGTCCCCTAAAGGTAAGCAGCTCAGGACTTCTCCATTATAAAGAGCGGTCACATGAGTTGAATACAAAGAACTTACAAAGTTAATCATGTGATGTTATTTTCGCGACTCTTTTCAGCCAATCAGGAATGAGTTCAATATTGGAGATTTTAGGTATTTAAGCGATGCGCTTACAAGGAATTAGGTTATTACTATTGTGATTATTGCTGATGTTTATTCTTCGTGATAGACACGTGATGCTGAATGCGGTACACTATAGGCTATATGTTAAACTTACGGTGTGAGTGCCTAAGTAATGTGATTTTATTACGCGAGATATTATAGTTATTGCATGAGTCGACTGTCGCATAATAGGAAGGTACACAATGATTGACGATGACCACCAAAAACAAGAACTTAGTAAACAGCACTAGTTAATATTTCTACGTCTTCAAGAAATACTATGTCAGCAGTCGCTCATAGGATTAGTGCCTCAACAAGCAACAAAAGCCAATAAAAGCATCAATTCAGTGAAGTACTTCTATTTTTAAGTCTACCCCATGTCACATACCCCAGTCATTCTTTCTCCCCATCAGTGAGAGTCAACTTGTGTTCTACATGGACGAGCATAGGACATTAATCTTTTATTTAAATTCAATAGTTGCTTTATGATTTTGCGGCATTCTGCAATATTTAGGTTATTAGGTATTACATCAGATGTCATGGATAAGATAGCTGCTTTAGAGTCAGATAATAATACAACTTTTTTCATATTTATTTATATGATACAGTAGGTTTTGTAACCTCTGAAGTATTACCGAAATCTCTCCATCAAAATTTGTAGTATTTAAACTTAATAGTACCATCATTATTTGGTACGCTAGAACCATCCGTATAAACATGTAGCCATTTATTGGTAGGGTATCTTAAATTTATTATTTCTAGTGTCATTTGTTTCAGAACACACGAAAAGATTTCAGATTTTGTGAATTCTTTAGCTAAGTGTAGATAGTGTTCAATATCAAATAGTTCTAATGGGCTAATATTTGTTTGTGGGTTTTCTTTTAAGTAAGGAAGTTTTAATCTATGTTTGACTTCTTTGACTTTATTAAGGAAACTTTTTTAGGTTTACTTGTTTTCTTTTTTCCCCAGTCATTAAAAGGTAGTCTGATTAATTTTTCATATTATAAGATGGCTGCTTGTTCAATGTCAACTTCAAGTCTTGGATTATTTGTTAAGATTTGTAGAGCAAGTACTGGGTAATTTTAACAGCTCCAGTTACTAGGCAGAGAACTTGATTTTGTAGAATATAAGTTTTTCTGTATTTGCAGTTATCAGTATCTCTTCACAATATTTAAATGTTGGTTTAATATACATCTTGTAAAAAGTGTTTAAAGTTCGTGTAGTGCTTTCCCATTTCTTGCCTGCCAGTCTTTTTAATAGTGGTAATTTTTTCCCCATTTTTGATTATATTATCAATGTGTTTTTTCCATGTTAATTTTGTATCAAAAACAATACTTAAATATTTGGCTTCACTCTATCAAAAGAATCATTATATCAACATATAATAACAAAATTAAAGATAATGTATTACAAACAAAAGGAAAACCTTGGGAACATTTATATAACACAACTAGAATCACTACACTACCAAGAGAATCTCCTATAGCGACTTTTTTAGGCTCCTAACAGGCCATGACTGTCTCAATAAACATATATTCAGGATTGGTACAGTGAGATCTCCTCTGTGTCCCTTCTGAATACTTAAAGAAGACATGGATGGAAACGATCTACTGCACTGCCCAACCTTTATCAACATGATATGACATCAAAATACTGGAATGCAAGAGAGCGAATGGATTCACTGCCAACAGCTCAACATTAGATACCAACCGACCATAGTAAATTACAAACCACAAAGGAGAAGACTGATGGAATGAGACCGTAACAGGCCACCAGGCCTAATACTTGGCAGCAAGATGTCAATTTTGAAAAACTAAACCAGGTTTAAAGCGTGGTAAAAGCAGTGTAGAACGATGGTATCAACAAAGTAGACTCTATAAACAAAAAAGTTGAAGACTCACTATGAGAGTCACACCAAAAGTTTTGAGGATGTACAAGAATGAGTTGTGGTAAGACAAAGCAGTTTTTCCTAATTTCAGATTGAAGTTCAAATAGCAACATGTGCAAGTCTGGATGCGCTCCAACAATGTGCACAGTCAGTACCACAAGCATATGTACAGCAGGCATTGCTACAACATATGGTAGGATGGATCGCAGGCGAGAGCATTTCTATATGATTTTCTATGACTTTAATGTCAGTTTAGGGGAGAGAGAATGCTTTGAAAGACTGCATCATGCATTTGGGAATCTTTGATCTTCGCACTATTTGTATGCAGAGTTTAGAAGAGGAAGGGATTCCCTAGAAGATGAAGACAGAGCAGGAGCAATGGATGAAAATGTAATGATAGCAGAGCACCTGTTTCAGGAAGATTATTGTACATATGATTAGATTCAAAGCCCTAAATACTGGATTGGCAGCAGCAGTAAAAACAATCTTGGAAGAAAACCTTAACGTCATGAATTTCTCAATCGCAGCATTTCCCAACACCTCACAAATTAGAAGAAGCAAGCACATGTGCAATGGTGTCCGGAAATTATTAACACATTCATTGGAGGAAGATAAAAGCATATTTAACATTGTAACAGGTGACAAAAGGCCAGCATGATCCAGAAACTAAATAACAGTCATTTGTCTGAGTCTTCCCAGGAGTGTTCCCCAACAAAAGTGAAGTGTTCTTCTCAGCAAGTGGCCACATTGTGATAATTCTGTTTGAAAGACAAAATACTGTTGCTGATAGATGATACACCAGAAAATGTCTGTAACAAATGCTCATTGAACTGAGAAAAAACATCCTAAGACTGGTCTACATGAAATTTTGTTGCACCATTACAATGCCTCTGCCTATACTGCACAAGAAACAACCCAACTTTTGTGGGAGTCAGATATTTGTCTCATCTTCCTTACAGTGGAGATATGGTCTCCATTCCCCAAATTGAGATCAACAATTTGAGTCACCTGAAATTGCAGTAGCTCCTTACGAAGAACACATTTCCACTTTCTCCAAAGAAGGATGGTGTTCAGCATTTGAAAAATGGTTTAAAAGGATGAGAAGTGTATAGGATGCAATGAACAACATTTTTTAAAAATTTGTATTGATCAGATCTAAATTTTAAATATTATTATGTCCATTCTCAAAACTTTTTGTTTCTTTGCAGTAAGTAATCATTCTGTGTGATGTATGCACTATTGATTTTTATTGTGCACACAAATGATAATAGACTGCCTCACCAAAGCATTTCTTTGGTTTAAGATCTTATGATTCAGTTTATGCTACCACACAATGAGCGGCACATTGGCAGCAAGTAAACCAAACTACTTGTCAGCATTTGTATATGTATCAGAATAATGTTTTCAAGCAAAGATAATAGAGTGGTGTCTTCATCATGACAATGCACGACCTTGCGTTGCAAATAAAGTCATGCAGTTTCTGGCTCAATTCAACATTATCTGTATATTGCATCCACCTTATAGACCTGATCTTGCGCCCTGTAATTTTATTTTATTCCCCACTAAAGGCTAAGCTTTGGAGTATTAGGTTTGAGAACTCTGAAGCAGTGGTCAAAGAAAAAGAGGCAATTCTCAAGGACCTGACATGTGTTACAAGGACTGGCAGAGATGTTACAAAAAGTGCATTGTAAGAAAAGAGCATATGAGAACTGAAATGGAGTAATAAACATCTGAAAAAAAAAATCAGTCTCAGTCGTTGGTCAGTCCTCACACTTCAGTATGTACGAGGGCAGATCGAAACATAATGCACAATAATTTTTTTGCCTTGATATTACAGCTGGAGTGTTGCAATTTCACACAGATATAGTTTGAAGTATTCACTACAGAGCAGCTCTAGTGAGAGAGGTGTGAGATACTTAACAAAGATGGTGCACATGCTACTGCTGTCCACATATGAAGAGCAGAGAGGTGTGGTTCGATACTTGTAGGCCAAAGGGCACAAAGGGACATGTGTGGCGTGTATGGACTGTAGCAATGTCTCCAGGTGGTGTAATTCTTCTAAGAGGACCTCGTGAACTATAATGACTTGCCTTACTCCAGGAGGATGGTTAACAGCTGCAACCCCGCAGAATGTCAGAGGCATTGAAGCATCAATTTTGAATGACCAGCATGTGGAATTGTGAACCTTATCGCAACAGTTCAACATTTCCTATGGTGCAGTGTATGGTACTGTTCATGACACGTTGAAATTTTGTCAAGTTAGTGTTCGCCAAGTACCTAAGAACCTGACAGACAAGCACAAGGGCCAGCGAATGAGGACAAGCTTGAATCAATTAACGCAGTACACCACAGAAGGGCATGACTTTCTGAAAGGAATCATCACACGATGAGTTGTGGGCATACCACTACACGCCCGAAACAAAGCAGGCAAGTATGGAGTGGAAACATACTGGTTTCCCAGTAAAGAAAACATTCAAAGTGACTCATAAGTGCTTGTCATAGTGTTCTGGAACATGTATGGTATTTTATTGGTGGATTTTGCTTAACACAGGACGAATGTGAATGCTACAGCCTATGTTAAAACTTTGGTGAAGTTGTGTCGTGCCTTTTGCGACAAATGCCACATTAATGCTGATGCTGTCAAACTTCATGACAATGCTTGCCCCCATGTTGCTGCTGCTGCTCAGAAAATCACCAATGTATGGTGGATACTGGAGCATCCACAACACAGTCCAGACCTTGCACCATTGGACTTTCTTCTGTTTGGCCCCATGAAGATTCCTGGCTGGCCAACTCTTTGCGACAGATACAGAAGTGAAATCAGCAGTTCACAGATGGCTATACTTCAGGGAAACAGATTTCTACGAAACCGGTATCATGAGGGGACAAACGTGTTGAGAAAGTTGGTGCCTATGTTGCAAATAGGTAAAAGGTGCATGTTCATTTGTGATTTTTTTAAACTGTTTCATAAAAAAATTATTTTGTTACTTTTTGATCTGCCCTCATTATCATGAATTCAAAATATGTGGTTTTCAACAAAAATGCTTGGGGGTTCTAATAATAAAAAGATGTCACTAACCAGTTTCATTATGGTGGTGCAAGTCCTCATTCTCTGGTGGAATGCCTTTATCATCATCTTCACCACCCTCTTGTTCATCTCCAATATCCTGCTCCTCTTCAATTTCCTCGCCACCTCCATCTTGTTCTGGTTCCTCTTCCTCCTCCGGCTTTATCACACCTGGGTGTCCTGGTGGAGGAATGACAGCAGGGGCTGCGGGCTGCTGCATTGGGATCTGGGCCTGGGGAACTGGCTGAATCGTCTGTAAAGGTGCCTGACTTGGTATCATAGGGGGTTGTTGAGGGATACTAGGTGCAGCTGGTACTGCCACTGCTGGTATCGCTGGTGCTACAATTGTGGCAGTAATTCCTTCTTCTGGGTGAACTGTACCGTTCACAATAGCAGGTGCAACTGGCTGTGTGGGCACCACGGTGGGAGGGGGTACCATCTGCTGATGAGGGGGCAGGGCAGTTGCGGCAATCTGTGGAGGTGGAGGTTGCTGCTGGGGTTGTGGCTGTGGGGGTGGTTGTGGTGTAACAACGCCAGGTGCCACTGGTGGAGTGTTGTTGCTTGCGGCAGTGTTTGCACTGTTGTAATAGGCCATGGTCTGCTGTGGTGCTATTGCTTGGCTCTGATACAAACATCACCAACAATGTTTCATATCATTTTATTCATTACAATACCCATAGTAAAATTATGTATAGCTTTTAACCCTTGTCCTTTATAGCAAAGATCTCTTGTAACAATTGAAATCTGTGACAAAGAACACAGTATTTTAGAATAAACAATTTCACACACCTACAACATTTCAGGAATTTTTCTTTGTTAACATTTTCTGGCACACATATTTCCTTTAACTTACAAAACATAAATAATGTAATTTTATTACTTTTATTAAATTACTGATCATATACTACTACATTTAATAGAATCAAATTGTAATTCTAGAATATCAAAAATTTTTGTGCACCTGACATCAAAATGTAGAAAAGTAAGCTCAATTTAAGCTAATGGGTTCATACCCCATCTATACATATAACGTGTTTACACCCATATATAAATAAATAATGAAAGGCTGTTACACTATCTTACCTGTAAAAATAGCATGAATTAATCTGACTTTCCTAATACTCTTACTTTTGTCTGAAAACTAAAACAATCTAAAAGCTTACAGGAACCAACTTAGCAACAACTCCCAAGTGTATCCTGTTCCAAAACTAGCCAACTGCATTTTGCTACTTCTATTTAGTAGAAGCCAAAAATTGTTTCAGACTTAGTATAAAAAATTATGTGGCTAAAATGTGGAATAAAAAGAGAGGGAAAAAAAAGCCTTCTCATTGGCATTACCGCTAATAATCATTCACACACGGCATCACAGTGGGGATTCTTCCACTGAACTCCTGGACAAGGATGTCTCCAGGAGAGATTTTAAAATGCATCAATTGTTCCTTGTTCTTCCAGATGTGGATATTCTCCCAAGTTTCTGTCTTCCAACTGTTTCTTTGCCTTTTAATAAAATTGGATTTTTCTCTCCTGTGATGTTCTCTCAAAAAATGCCATGCCACTGCCGATTTATCTTCCTAGTGTAATTTTAGTTCCTTAGATGCTTTGTTCCTAGTTGCTAAATTTCTTTTTGTTCCCATGTAAAATTCTCCAGTCTAAGCAATTTATCTGGAACCTCCTGCTTTATTTTCTGTTGGGATTTCATTTTTATTTTCTCTATACGCACTATGTACACTCCAGCCAAAAATTTGATACAGAGATTTCAGCGGAAATATATGTTTTACGGTTCCCTGTGTGAGTGAGTGTGTGTGTCTGTGTACACGATAACTCAAAAACGATAAGTCGGTAAAATACCAAACTTGGTTTTTAAGTTTACTATCTTCCAGGGATGCGACACAAAAATTTTGAGAAAAATTCCCCCACCCCAAACTACCCTTTACACGGAAAAAATTTCGAAAATGTTTATTTTCTCAAAAATGGCTCTTAACGATTTTGATTAAAATACCATATATTAAAGATATTTACTTGACAAATAAAATGTTTATCTTCAATTTTCTGGGAATAGCCTCTAAAGCTTACTTTATTCTGGATGAAAGTTACGGAATTTTGCATAACTGCTAAACCGCAAGAGATAAGTATAAACTTACTACACAAAAAATGTAGAGCCTGTTAAAACACACATTTATGTTATATACATTTTTTTCATGGAGTTGATAGTTTTTTTAGACATTTCTTGTTTTTGGTTTCAGCCTTGAAAAACCTATACTATTCTCAACCTGTCAACTCCTGTACAAACAAAGGAACTTCAGTGACATAGCAACCAGGTTTTGATTATCAGATTAATCTATGGTACTCCCTTATTTCATTTTTACTTACAAGGAAGCAAGTAATAAGACTATTTCTGCTATTTTTTTCTCAATTAGCATGAAGTAAATAGAAGCTTAAGCCTTCTAACAATATAGAGAAAGTCATGTGAATGGAACACATCAGGTTTTTAACTTTTGAATTTAAAGAGATTTTTCACCGAGAAATTATTTGTGGATCTCTCAAGAGTTTCTTGAACTCGTATGCCAAAGGACAATATGTGAATCTTAAATATGAATTTTTCATCTTTGTAGTGAGGGTGTGGTCTCTTTGATGATCTTTTATTTTTTTGGCTTTGTTTATTTTTTGTGAACCAATTGTTTGTTAAATCTGTTCCTTCTGTTGTTTCAATTATGCTTTTTAATTCACTGTTAAACTCGTCCATCGGGATGTTGATTAATCTGTGCAAAATTAATTACTGCATGGTATACAGGGCAACACAGCATTGGCAAAGAAATGCAGCATTTTAACTGGACAGATTAGCCAGCATTGAGTTTGCCCACAGAAACTTTCAAAAACTCAAAGGAGCTTGGTTGGAGCAGGGACTTTAATATGCTATAACTTTAGCATAAAAATATGCTCTCAAATGGAACATCCATTATTATGATGGATTATAATTGTACCAGGAGCAACCAATATAAAATCTTTCAGAACCAGAGATTAAACAAAACTCTCAGAAATTAAAGCTCATAAACTGCTAAAGGTGTATATACAGTATGTTTTTTACAAAACTTGGCTGCCAGGAGTACAGCTTATGTGACCTTCACTGCGTTTCCCTGTGCACATGCGCTACATCCATTCTGTTCTCACAGGTGTGTCAGTCTTACTTCTGTTCTAGTCCAGTTCACAAGTGAACAGCATTAGGAATGTTTAAAGTGTTTAGTTTTGCTTGAAGTGCTTTCAAAATTCAAAGAGTGTTTATGTACAATGCATAAGTGCTTCCATCATCTTGTAGGGAAGTTGTAAGGTAATTTGAAACTAAATTTCCTAGAGTGTGTGTTCCGAGTAGAGAGACCATTTATTTGCTTGTAAATAAATTCAGGAAGATAGGCTCAATTTGCGATAAGAAAAGAAAGGTTAACAGCTGTGTGCTTATGAAGCAGAAATTAGACAAAATTGGAGAAAATCTCTTAGGCACCTTGCACAAGATACTGACTTTCGAAAACTTCAGCATGGAAAGCAACAAAACTTTTAAAACTCAAACCATGCAAGGTTACTGTTGTCCAGGAATTACTACTGCGTGATCACCAATCGGATAAATTTCTGTAACTGCATTTAGAGGAATGTAAATCATAGAACAATTAATACTGTTCAGTGACGCAGCATGGTTTCATTTACAGGTACATGTGTCATCACAACACAACTGATATTATTCTTCAGAAAATGGGTTGAAGAATATGATATCCTCTCGGAACTTCAGATGGGCTTTAGAAAAGGGAGGAGGACAGTTGATAACTTATTTATTATAAAAACACTGGTAGATAAATACTTGAAAGACAAAAGAGGAAAGTTATATATGGCTTTTGTGGATTTAGAGAAAGCATACGATAGGATAGAGCTTCAATTGCTGTGGCATAAGTTGTTGACTAAAGGAGTGAGTAAACAAATGGTGGACACCCTTAGAGCATTATATAAGGAAAATACTTTTTGTATAAGAGTGGAGGAAGGGGTTGTAACAAGAGAAATCCAACAAGAGAAAGGCCTTAGACAGGGATGTAAGTTAAGTCCAGTCCTATTCAATTTATATAGAGATGATGTATTAACAGAAATTGGGAGAAATAATAACTCGATGCCAGTAATTAATAATATTCAGATTCCAGGATTACTGTTTGCAGATGATCTAGTTATAGGTGCAATTACAGTGAATGGCTTGAAACAATCCTTGCAAACATTAAATAATTACTGTAAAGAGTGGAGTTTAAAAGTGAACCAGGACAAGACGCAGATTGTAGTGTTCAAAAAAGGGGGAAAATTGAGCAAATATGAAAAATGGAAGAATGAGAATGAAAAGGAGTACAGGGTAGTGAGAGAATGTATTTATCTAGGAGTTAAAATTGATAGTGGTGGCAATTGGGAAAAGCAAAAGAAATTTGCATTGGCAAAAGGAAAAGGAGCTTTATCAGCTATTAGAAGTTGCAAATACAAAGCACCTAATATAAATATTAGATGGTTAGAAAAAGTGTACAATATGATGGTTGAGGCAAAAATGCTATATGGGATAGAAGTATGGGGATTAGAAGGAGGATGGGAAGGCATAGATGAGGTGCATAGGAAATTTTGCAAAGAAATACTGGGGTTACCAAATGCAACTGTTAGGCAGGTAGCACAAATAGAGCTGGGTAGAGTGGCAAGTAAGGGAAAGATTATGGAAAGGGCATTGAAATTTTGGCATAGGATATTGAAATTGGAAGAAAGGAATTTGTTAAAACAGTGTTTAGTATATCAAGAGAAAAGTTTAAAGAACAAGGGATGGGTAGACTGTCTTCGAAATAACCTGGAAAGTAGTGGGTTAGGGGAAATGTGGAGAAGAAGAGAAAATAATGTGAATAACTTCTGGAAGTTGGCAAGGAAAAGATTTGAGGATATAGAAATACAAAAAATATTTAGTGAAATAACTGAAAAGAGATCTTTAGTTTTCTATATACCAATGAAAGTCTCATGGGGAAGGGAAAAGTACATTGATGTGACAAATAAAGAGGAGCGAGAAGGTATTGCATGGCTGAAAGCAGGAGTATGGAGATTAAAAGGTCTAAGGAAAGGTATTCCACAAAATCAATGTCCTATATGTGGCGGAAATGAAGATATAGAACACATTTTATTTAAATGTAAAGGAACTGAAATTTGGAGAAAAAAGTATATTAATAAGAAATGGTTTAAAATAGATAGAAATGTAGTAGTAGTTGAAATGTTTCAAAAAGATAGTAAGAAGATTGGACAATTCTTATGCAAAGTGAAAAATAAATGGATATGGACAGTAAATAGACAAAATGGTGTAATAAACTAGAATTAATAAACTATTGTAAAATATGAGTATGACCGGTAAAGAGCCAGGGCTGAACACCGATCATATTCACCTGTATAATGCTTAGCATAAATAAATAAAAAATAAAATAAAAAAAAATAAATTATTCTTCAGATGAATCCAATTTTTTCCCTGAAAATCCCTTGCATGATCAAAATATCAGGATATGGTGCGCAATAAATGGATACATGTTTCACAAAGATGGCGGACATTGAATGTCGGTCTGGATATTTCCAGCAGCATTCTGCCACCGCACACACAGCTGATGAATCATTAGTTTATTGCAGAAATTTTTTAAGACAGAATCAAGCTAATGCATGTGAATGAAAATTTCTTCAGAAGATTTATTGATGCATAGGGCGGCATTTACAACGTTCCTGTGGTAAAGTATGTTTTGTGTTCATTCTGATAATTGTTAATGTTATTTGAGATTTTATTTGATGTGCATGCATGGGAGGCCAAGATTACAGTACGTGATTGGGAGATGGACCGCGCGCCTCACAGCCAAGTTTTGTAGAATACTAACTGTAGAATGTAAGTAACAAGTTTGCAATTTTTAACATACTGCAATGTTATGGTTAAAATCTAAGTCCAGCATAATCACTTAAAAGCTAAGGACAACTCACAGGAGGTATAGAGTCCGTTGTAGGAGAGTGCTCGGGTTCTACATCTTCCTCAGCATCAGAGCGCCCAGATTCTTGTTCTGCTTCCTCATCACTACAAATCATATCCTTTAAAAGACAAAAACTATGTCACAATATGCAAATGGTAACTGGATAAATTTTAGCACTGAAGTTCCAAGAATAATCTTGTCAATATGCAGCTCAGTGCACAATACAAATATTTTGTCATGGACATGACAAATGAAGCAGAAACATGTTAACAGAATTATCTTCTGTTTCAGCTTCATTTGCATCATTGGAATAACATTCTTAATTGTTCAAAGGAACTACTGATGTAATAAAAAAATTATGAATTGTAATCGCCGACCATTTGCCTAAAATACATTTAAAAATTCTAGCTTATGCTTGAAAATGTTGTAATTTATTAATATAAAAATAAACTAAAAGCATCGTTAATGAAACCCATGTTTTTATTTGTTCATAAGTTTAAATTTTGGGCAAAAATTCTTTTTTTTTGGGAGGTAGGGCCTTGACGTAAAACCGTAGCATGGACAAGTTTATATATCCAATATGTTAAGTGCCAATATTAACCTAAATATGAACATTTCCAATTTATTTTTGCTGCATTATAAAAAATGTAATTGTAGAATATATTGAGTTATGCTAGTAAAGGCCAATTTTTAAAGTTCCTTTATAAGTCAGTTTCTTTTCCTATGACTTTTCGAGGTTAAAGCAGCCCAAATAATTGCAGGGAGGGGGGGGGGGAGGGGCTTTATCAAATTTAGTATAAAAATATATTGTATTGTATACTTCCTTAAAGAATGTTCAATAAGGACAAACATTTAGAATAAGCTTTGAGACTGTATAAGAGCTGAACAGATGCTCCTTATTGGTCAGTCTTCATGTGGTCTTCATTGCTCGGCACAAGGTGGGAACATGTGTTGTTACCACACTAGTGGAATGCAATCTTAATTTATCTGTGCTATCATTAAGTGTTAACAATTATTGTATCCAGTGATATTGAAGAATATACAAGAACATCTTACCAGAGTATCATTTATAAGTATTATGCATTTTCTCCCTCGTGGCCATGATCCTAGACGTAATAATACCTATTACAGTGACTAATACTTAAAAACAATCTTAATTAGCTCGCCGAAATATTTGCAACAAAACGACACCAAACCAATGAGTGAAAAAGGAAAATTTTGTATTGGCGAAAAAGGAAAATTTTGTATTACATCTCATCTCATACATTCCTTGTGGATTAGCCGGAAAAACATGAGTCAGTTGGGAAATTTAATGTCAAGTAGGCATGTTGCCATGGAACTCAGTTGCAAAGAGTAACTGGACAGAGACCAGGAGCTCCATGGTTCAAATCATTCTGGCTATGGCATTGAAATTTTCTGTCTGATTCTACCTTTCCTTAGCATTTTGTTGAAATGGTTTTGGGATAGAGAATGGAGAGAATTTTAAATTCCAATATATAACTTCTCATTATTTTTAAATAATTAACAAAATAAAAGATGGAAGTGTCTCAATGAAAATTAATCACCTACTAACAAATATCCATGGAGGAGAGCAGTAATGTATTTTTCAATGATCACAAGACATGACTGCTTATCGATATACTTGCAGAAGATTTCCTGGGACATTTAGTTGGACCATCATCACCTTGGCTTTGACAGAATCAACTGTAGCCACCTAATTATTGAAACATCCAATAAGAACGAAGCAGTGACAATCTTTTAACATATTCACTTCTTCCAGCCTCCCTTGCTTACTCTTTATTCTTTCCAGGGGCATGTTTACTTATGTTGCATTACTCATTTGTTTCATGCCTCTGTGTAATTTTCCAGTTTGATAAGCATCTTTGTGTTGGAAGTTTAAAAAACATTCCAATTTTATTTCATTTTTAGTGACTAGAAGAAATGGAGAGTAACAAAAGATGCTTAACCTTTAGCTAGAAGCACAATATTATCCGTGAAGAAGCAAGTTCTAACAAGTTACTGAAACAGAACACAAAGATTTCTTGAATCTATGAAAATATTATGATTTACTTGAGTCCTGATTTTAGTTTGCCTCAATTTTAGGCCCAAGCTTGATGATCCCTGAGAAAAGCATTTAATGGAGGTTTTATAGCTTCATATTGCATTCACTGAAGAATAAATTTGCTTATTAGGCTTTAAAACTTCTACATTTTTGGTTAGGAGGCAAAGGGAGCAAAAAGATTGCTAGTCCTTGACAGCTTTCGGCAAGTTCAATTAAAATATAATTCATTAGACATACCTGGTAACGAAAAATATCATTGTGCACATAGTATTTTTTGGGAGATTGGGCTGCCAAAACAAAAGTTTGAGTAAACCGACGCATAGGTTGTCCACTATTAGAGAGTTCACCGGTCACCTGCAACAGAGAGAGAAAAATATTTTTGACTGCATTCCCAACAATCTTTTTCATTTAAGTAGAAATATATGAGGGGTGTTCAATAAGTCCTTGTAAAAAATAGAAAAACAAATTATTTTTGGTATATATTTTTTAACATAATCTCCTTTTAGCTTCTTACACTTTTTCCAGCATTTCCCTAACTGTTTTAAGCCTTCCAAAAAGTAGGATTTTGGAAGGTCCTAAAAATAGGCATCTGTTTGGGAGATGACCTCTTTGTTAGACACAATTTGTTTTCTGCCAAACCACTTTTTCAAATTTGGAAATAAAAACGTCACTGGGGGCCTTATCTGGTGTATACAATGTATCTTGTAGTAATTCAAACCTTAATTCTACAATTTTCGCCATCGAAACTGAACAGCATTCTCTTGATGGAAGACAATCTTTTTCTTTGCCAGATGAGGGCATTTTTTTCTTGATTTTTCTGTTCAACCGCTGCAATAACGAAACATAATATACTCCATTTATAGCTCTTCCTTTCCGCAAGCAAGCAACCAATGTAGATGATTCCGCAAGCACCCCAAAAACTGAGGCCATCACCTTGTCTCCAGATTTCACCAACTTTGTCTTTTTCAGAGCCGGTTCACCTTTAAAAAGCCACTGTTTTGACTGTACTTTTGTCTCTGGAATGTAGTGGTGTATGCATGTTTCTTCCACAGTTATATATTGACGCAGAAACTCATCAGAATTGCAACGGAAAAGTGCCAAACTAGCATCCGAATTGATCACGTTTATTCTCCATTGAGAGCAAATACAGCACCCAGCTTGCTGAGACCTTTATCAGACTTAATTTTTGGGGCAAAACTGTACTGTGGTCTCTACTATTTTGCGAACATTGATTTGTTGATCATTCAAAACCATGTCCTGGATTTTGTCAACGATGATCATTTGTGGATGTAATGCCATGTTTAAATTCAATTATCCAATTGTAAATTGTTGCAAATGCAGGAGCAGATGTGCCATGAACTTCATCCAACTCGGCTTTTATCTCTTTCGGTGTTAAGCCCTTTAAATACAAATGTTTAATCACCTCATGAAACCATTTTTTTTTCTTCCCCATCTTTCTAAAGAACCACAAGATCATTGATTCAATCGCCTATGACAACAAAACCATGTGATGAATATAGCTGAACCTTTAACTGACCTCTAGTAAGAGACAACGGATAGTAAATACAAACTTTTTTCGATGCTACAAGTGCAATTTCTTGGATTTTCTAAGGACTTATAGAACGCCCCTTGTACAACTTTGATACATACTTATAGCAACACTGATATTTTATATATAGGTTGTTCTGTCAAAATTTACTCAGGTTACGAAAAGCATTGCTAAGAAGAGTAGTACTAGCAAAATTAGGTAGAACATGATGGTGCAGGAATATAAAACTTGAAAACAATTGTATGAATTACCCAGGAACAGCTTTACACAATGACAGCTGATAGAAAAGGTTCTAAGTAACGAAGGGATGAAATCAGAGGATACATGGCAGATGTGATCAAACAAAAAACTTGGTGAAAAGAAGAAAAAATATATTACCATCATATTTTAAATTGTCCCTTGAAACAGTTCAGTGACAGCTGTATGTGTGATAGCTAGGGCTTGCAAGTTAATGACACAAAACCAGCAAATCATCCTCTGAGTCATGGGCAAAATGTCAGGTGATATTTCATCTGATTGACCTGGCCTATAAACCCGGAAACCTGTACATTTCATTGAAAAATGTTAATTCTATTCAATTGAAATTTAATTTTGGTCAATTTTTGTAACACTATATCACTTAGTAAGTGATAGAACACATCACTGTCACAAAGTCCACCATATATTGTAAATAATTCTTCTGTTGCATTTTTTCCCCTCTTTCAGAATAATAGACCTTTTCAACATTGTAAACAAAGCGATCTCTCAATTCCTTACCCAAGAGGTGATGGTAACTTATGTGATGTTATCTCTAGGAGGATTATCCTGACCTAGGTCCTGTCACATTATTCTGATTATTTTTGTATTTAAATCAGCAATTGACAGCTTTATCAAGAAAAGTATTGTAATAACTGAAACTTATCAAGACTTGCTGGTTGATTAATATTACTTTTCTATACCAAGGGCTAGATGAGCTTGATGAACACAAAGTGTTGAAAAGTATTTGGAACAATGTGCAGGAAAAAATGGTCAAGATTAACAAGAAAATGTAAAATGTGCTGCAAAAGAATCTGACATTGTGTAAAATTGATAAATTCTGCAAAATGAAAATTGACCTTGGAGGACTGGTGAAACGTATTTTGCTATGCTCCCTGAATATCCAGTGAAGTGGATTCAATGTACACAAATATTCTTAGGAGAACCATGATCCTTCAAACTGGAGATACTATGAACATCTATGGTTCTATATTACAACACAGAACAAAGTTAAGTTTTAATCAAGACATTCCTATACATTTAACGTGGTTTTAGGTAATATTTTCATAAATTTAGGTCATTATATAGTAATTTTTCAGTAACTTTTAGATTATCAACTTCCGAGCCTGTTGATACTGGCGATTGCCCCTTTATCCTCTTCAGCAGTATAACATAACATTTCCATTGCTCACAGATTTATTTACAAATACAAAATTCCATAATATCAGCTTATTTCTGGGAAAAGCATGTGAGGTCAAAACTGAAATCAAATTATTAAAACCTGTTCAAAGACAAAGTCATTAGGGAAAAAGCTACACAGGAAACCCACCATATAAATTCAAATATTTTAGAAGAAAAAAAAAAACAAAAAAAAAAAACAAAAAAAAAAAAAAAACACACACACACACACACAGACAGACAGACACACCCACCCCCCACCCACTCACTCACCCTCACTCTCTCTCCCTCCCTCCCCCTCTCTCTCAGCTATTATACATGTATAAAAAGACAGGGTTTAGCATAGTCACTTTGTGCTATTGAAATCCAAAATGGCTTTAAAACAGAATATGCATAATAGTGATAACAATCTTCCACAGTGAAAGCTTTTAATCTATATATAAAAAAAGAAAGTCATGTTAGTTACACTATTTATAACTCAAGAACGACTGAACCGATTTGGCTGAAAATCGGTGGGGAGGTAGCTTAGAACGAGCAGACGGACATAGGATACTTTTTATCCCATTTCCATGGGACATGACATAAAACATGGTATAACAAAACGCAACAGACAGAAAAACGCATTGTTGTCTATGGTGTTAGTTTTGAGTTTCTATTATCTTATTGTGCCGATTATATCATTAACAATGCCGCAACCATGACAATCGAATCTTTCCCGACAAAGTCGTAATACAACTAGGATTCGAAACATTTCAAAGGAAATTGCACGTGCATAGCAACTATCCAATTAAATTTTTAAACTCCTTGGATGTGCCTGGCTTACCACCGCACAATTTACGACTAAAGGTTGCTCCGTAGTAATCATGCTTTGAAACATAAACCAACCAAAACGGAAGGCGTTTTGTGGTAAGTAAATTGATGAACAATGCGATTTACGCGACGATTCTCAAAGAAAAATTTGAAGGTGAGGAAGTTCTCATTCCGATGATCCCAACTGATTTGCAGTTTTGAGTTTAAACGACTTCAATTTCTGATCCGCCTTGCATTAGCCATGACCATTAATAAATCACAAGGCCAATCCTTGAAAGTTTGTGGTCTGAATCTAGAAAATCCATGTTTTTCCCATGATCAATTATATGTGGCATGTTCATGGGTCGGAAGACCATCTGCGTATTTTGTTCTTGCACCTGATAATAAAACAAGAAATATTGTCTATCACAAGATGCTTCACTGAAGAATGCAACCCATGCACCAAAATACACGGCCAATAAATAACCATTAAAATACTTGATTTTTTGTATTTACATTTATTATCCTAATAAAAAGTTGAACTTAATAAAACCCTTAACTTTGCACTGTTTCAAAAGACTGACCAAAGCGCAATAATCAGGATAGCACTATATAAAAAAGCAATTCTGACAAAATTTAATAGGCAACATAATAAATGTTTCTGAATATTTGGGCAAAATACAATGCAAAGTGAAGAACAAGAGATCATTTCTTATGGAAAAAATCTTTTGATTGTTGATTACTGTGTACTCATACCATTAAGTATTACGTTTACGATTTGCCATTTTGTACTACTGTACAAAAACTAGCTATAATTGCTCAGAATTCACAGAAAGACCACAGTACATCAAGTTTATTTTGAAATATGGCCATTTTTTTTGCTACCTGACCAACCTAGATTATTAGGTGCATTAATGAAGGTCTGAGTCACAGTCATCCTTCACTGCCCATTACTCTGTCAGCATTAGTTGCAATTGTGCTGTTACCAGTTGTAATTGGGAAATATGCAGATATCCTTTGCTGTTCTTGCTTCGCTGGCTTTCATATTTTACCAAGCGGGTGTTGGGAAACAAGGGAAACTTTTGCAATCAGAGATTCAGATTAGGCAGTTAAAAATTGCTAACTGCCATTAAGAATGTCTTGCTATCTCGTTCTACTTACCATGTTTCAAGTTAAAGCAAGCACAATAAAAGGATAGAATATTTTGGCAGGAAGCCTTTTGAAAAGTTTCAGTTACAGCCAGATGTCAACCGTAGGGGTTCTCTAGGTATAGTGCTCGAGCCCTTGACTGTTGAATACAGTTAAACTATTTTCTCATCATACTTTTAAAACATTCAAAATTTTGCAATTTATTTCCAATATTTGTATTCTTCTTTGGCACTAAAAACTAATAGAGGGATTTGGAAGCATTAAAGGGGTAAAATCATGCAGTATTAATATGGAACATCTAGGATCTTTAGAAATAGAATGTAATGAACAGGATAGAGCCATAATCAGGAGCGTAATTACATAGTTTTACTGTATTTGCACTTTAAACAAACAGGCAGCACTTTAAGGATCTCTACTCTCTTTAGAAGACTAATCCTTTTGGTACCATGAGACCAAGTAAAGAGGACATGTATGACATAACTTGTAATAATGTGAAACTTGGCGACTATATATTATGGTCTGAAATTAATGTGCAAAGTGTGAAAAAAAAATCTGATGTGTTCCATTCACATGACTTTCTATATCTCTGTCACAAATTATTTTAAAAAGTTTATGCTTCTATTTACTTCATGCTAATCGAGAAAACATTAGCAGAAACAGTCTTATAACTTGCTTCCTTGTAAGGAGAAGCGAAATAAGGGAGTAACATAGATTAAAAAGATAGTCAAAAGCTGGTTGCTATGTGACTGAAGTTCCTTTGTTTGTATGCACAGGAGTTGACAAATTCCTGTATAGAAAAGTATGTTTTTCAAAGCTGAAACCAAAAACAAGGAATATCTTAAAAATGATCAACACCACGGAAAAAAAAAAGTATATAACAAAAATTGTGTGTTTTAACGTGCTCTACATTTTTTTGTGTGGTAAGTTTTTATCCAGCTCTTACGGTTTAGCAGTTATGCAAAATTCTGTAAAATTTTCCCAGAATAAAGTAGTCTTCAGAGGCTATTCCCAGAAAATTCAACATATACATTTTATTTGGCATGTAAATATCTTAAATATAAAAGATTTTAATCAAAATTGTTAAGAGCCATTTTTGAGAAAATCAAAATTTTGAAAAAAATTCCATGTAAAGGGTAGTTGGGGTGCGGGTATTTTCTTGAAAATCTTCTGTCGCATCTTTGGAAGAGACCAAACTTGAATACCAAGTTTGGTATTCAATGGTCTTTTCATTTTTGAACTATGCTGTCCACAGATACACACACACACATGGACCTTTTTTGTAAAAAATGCTTATTTTGGATTCAGGGGGACCCAAAACATGTATTTCTGGTGAAATCTTGGTATTGAATTTTTGGGTGGAATGCAATACCTTCTCTATACACTATCTACATATACGTGTAGAGAAAATAATAATAAAGATGAAATCATGAGTCAGTGTATTGACATTAATTATTTACTTACTGTTTACAAAACAGGACATGTTTCAAAAGTTAATTGTTTTAATTATCAGCTGCATGTCGACTAGCATTAATTGTTGTCGTCTTATGTGTGATTGGAGATGGTGTGATGTACTTGCTAAGTACATTATGCTGGTGGCAGTATTTCAAAATTCATGTTTCAGTGTCTTCATTATTGTTACTCTCTCTTAGTGGTTAGAGAAGGTATTCCACCAAAAATTTGATACCAAGATTTCACCAGATATACATGTTTTAGGATCCCCTGAATCAAAAAAAAAAAAAGAGCATTTTCAGAAAAAGGTCTGTGTGCGCGCACGCGCGTGCATGTGTCTATGGACAGCATAGCTCAGAACATAAGTACCAAACTTGGTATTAAGTTTTGTATCTCTAAAGGATGTGACACAGAATTTCAAGACAATCCCCCTTAACTACCCTTTACATGGAAAAATTTTCAAAAATTTTGTTTTTCCTAAAAATGGCTCTAATGATTAAAATATCACACATTAAAGCCATTTCCATCACAAGTAAATGTTTATCTTGAATTTTCTGGGAATAGCTTCTGAAGACCTGTTTATTTAGAATGAAGTTTGCATAAGAGATAAACAAAAACTTACTACACAAAATGTAGATCTTGTTAAAATGCACAATTTATGTTATATACACTTTTTTCATGGATTTACCATATTTGAGATATTCCTTGTTATTAGTTTCAATTGTAAAGTACTTATATTTTTCTCAGACAGGAAGTGTCCATTTTTCTTTTGTTCTATTCCTGGCCATGCAAAGAAGCGACTTGCGATGACAATTGCATAATGACAGCTTTTAAAACATTTGACTATCGCTTTAGCATAGCGCATTCCTTTAGTTCCCTTCTACTTATAATGAGAACATTCTGCAAATGTTTATCTTGATCAGCATGTGTAGCAAGAAGAATAATCTTTTTTAAGAAGCTTGTCTGTAGAGCAGTTAAAGAAAGTCATGTGAATGTAACACATCATATGGAGAGACAATTGTTTTAGTGACTGTGTTTGTGTTGATCTTGTGGTTGAAATTTTAAAAATATGCTGTAACTGCTTGACTAGTCTATTTGTTTGTATTTTATGTTGCACAACTGCTCTTTGGTATGGATGTTGCTGTATCTTTTGGTGTTCTGGTATGTGATTTGGCTTTTGAAACAAGTCCTGCTTTTAAAAGTAAGTGAAGCAACTAGTGTCAATAAACTGACTCATATTTTCAATTAAGTTATGCTTCACTGTCTCAAAGCTTCTTATAATCATTATTTTTGCTAACAAATATGTTTATTTCCTATCAATGAAACATGACGCTGCTGATACTATAGTACATTGAGAAGGAAATATCAGACACAAAAGAAGAGGTAAAGGAACTAAAATGTGCCCCTGAGTACCAGAAGTAACTGTGAACAATCTTTAAGATCAGGCTTGTTTCCTACAATGCACCCCATTGCTTAACCCTTTTGCCATTTTCATACTCTTTCCAGCAGGAAAGTCTGTGTACTTTCTAAGTCATAACCATAGAGAAAGATTTTCTGGAGCACTTCAGGACCTTACCTTTACACTCCAAAGCACTAAATTAGCTCCAAATTTAATTTTTCTAGCCAGTGTTTGTTTATGTTGGTTGGAAGATGGAGTTGTCTAACTGAAGAGAAAATAAGAGCTGTAGTTCAGGATGTATTAGAGAAAACAAGTGATTTTGAATTTTCAGACCTTGATAAGAGAGATTCTGACATCGACATGAGAGGAAGATATTAAACAAATAACATAAGGAGTTAAAAAAACTATTCAATTTAATAATCTTCCTACAAAAATTGCAAAATTTATATTCTAGCCTTAGCAATGAAAATGCATCCAATAACAGCGGACCTTGTATGCATGCAAATAATCATGTACTTATCAAAATGGATTGACGAAAGTGTAACCACACTACGAATACAATGTAAATCAACCATTCAGCTGTGCAATAACACAAGTGCCAAATTGTACAGTAATCTATGTTACATTTGTGTCCTATTGTTTTATGCCATTTTCATTAATAGTGGTATTATGCTTATGTTTGTGTTTTTGGTGAATTTTTTGTATTCACTTTCAGGTTAAGTGAATTAATTTTTTTATTTAAAAAAATAAAACACCAGACCAAAAACAGGATAATATTTTAGTAAAGTAATATCTATTCTTTCATTTTATTAGCCTAAACTTTCTGTGTAGTAAGCTTTTATATGTCTAATTATTGATTATTTTGGGATTTTTAATTTTATTTTCAAATTTTTCCTTTGTTTTTAATTTTTTTAAAAATATTACAGAGACTTCTCATCTATATAATGCATATTATTCAATAGACAAAAGGGTTTACTAAAAATGAATAAAGATTCAGCTCTCTATGTCATTTGGTACTCATTTTATTACTAATAATTTCTAAAATTGTTTGCATTTTCCAGACAGCATTTTGCTATATGGACCAGCACTAAAAAGCTAAGGTTAGAGTAAATATTCTGTCCATTACAAATGTACTTGTGTGTGTGTGTGTGTGTGTGTACATTTTCTTGGGTGCTCTTCATTCAGTCAAGATTTCCCATAATTTTGGAAGAAGAGAAGGGTGACATGAGACACTTCAATGAGATATAATGAACGCTCTATACTCTTAACGTACAGAGCGTAACAAAAATGTACGGCATAAATTGCAGCACACATTCCTCACACGAAGACAAAAATTATGTTATGTGAACATGGGTCTGGAAATGCTTTGTTACCATGTTACAACTCATCTTCTCTAACTTGTTATTCATGGGTAACACACTAATACGTTAGAAACATAGGGAACATTCACTCTTGGTTACGTCAGGTTATGTTGTCATTATCGTAAGTGCACCGCCAGTGTTTTGTTTTACACGTCCCTGTTGTTTTGCAATTTATGTTTACAGGTAACATCAAGTGTTCCAATGAACAGTACGACCTTGACAAGCACATGGGTTACTACGTAGCACAGTTGATCACAGACTTGGCTCGTGCAATGGCAGTGTACACAAATGCAGAGATTGCAGATGCCCATTTGACATGTAGGTTAGCAGACAGCAATGGCACTTGCGCTCAACGTTTGTACTGGGAGAGATTTCCAGAACAAAGGAGTCCCGACAGGGTAATATGGGGTATTCTAATCAAAATCGTTAGAGCCTTTTTAAGAAAAACAAAAGGAATGAAGACAAAATCAAGTAATTACAACTGGAATCTATAATTGATTACATAAAATACAAGAACAAATGGATAAATCCAGTCTGTCTGACTCTACCTATCAAACTCCTGACCTGTGCACAGCTTGTGTATATATATAAAAAAAAAAAAAAAAAAAAATAATAATAATAATAATTGACCTAACTGTTGGCTAAATCATGAAGCCCAGGACTTAAATACTTACAACATTACAAGTCGCCCCTGGGGTACGTCATTTCAAATTAATTTGAGATCACTTTGTATTTACCGGGAAATATGCAAGTCAGGTGAATTTAATGCCACGCCAGCATGTTGCCAAGGTAGCTCCATGGTTAGAGCAATCGACTGTAGACCAAGACTTCCGTGGTTCAAATATGGGCTATTGCATTGAATTTTCAGTCTCTACCTATTCAAAGAAAGTTTCTTTCTATGAGAGCCTCAGTCTAATTATGCTGAATAAGTCTTCTAATTTACCACAAACTAGCTAAATTATTAAGCAAAACATAGTGCAGATGTATGTGCATGAACTCTGGGATCTACAGACAGAATGAAATCTTAGCACTGAAGCCACTAGATATCAGTGTGTATAACATACTTTGTGTCTCTGTTGTTGCTCTGCTTCCAAAATTAATTGAATCCTACACATATCATGCCATAAAACTCAATTTTACTTCTTTTAAGTACAAGCACAGCACTTTTGAATAGAAATATAACAAAGGAAAATGAAATAAGTGTGAAATACATGTAAAGCTAATAATTTTGAAATCAGTTCTCCAAACAGCAATATAGATGAAATAAAATATTAAGCTTACCTGAACCACCACCCCATCACCCAGTGTTGCCTGAGAATCCACTTGACTAATTTTAGCATGGCAATCTCGGAAATTTAACTGTTGAATTTTCTGATGTATTTGCTTCTGGCCAACCACAGGTTTAGTTTCCCGATTTGGAGCATCAAGACCACCATGAACAAATGACGAATTGTTGTTGTAAAATCTGAAATAAAAATCAGAAGCAAAATTAATTTTGTGACATTGAAAAGATAAGGAACAGTATAGCTTAAATTCAAGAAAAATGCAACAGTGCACATAAAACACAAATCATATATCCGTGGAAATACAATCCTCTTTAAATAAATCATGCAAATAGTTTCCAACAAGTATGTTATTAATCTAAAGTTATGAGTAGGAATAGCATCTTGGGGACCGATAGAGGGACAGAATCGAAGTTAGCGCACCATGGTATACAGTTATGCAGTGTTGACAATGCAGTATGTACGTAGTGGTTCTAATGGAAGGAAAATGGGCAGTGGTCGTGTGGTAGACTGTGAAGTTTTCACTAGCAGTGGAAGGCAATTGAGGTTGGGTGGGTAGTAAACATAAACACCAGGAGCTAACAATTTTAATATTTACATACATTCAATTGCTGTTTTGCAACAAGTCATCAGCATCATTATTCGTTTCATTTTCTCTCAAGATATTTAGATTACAATGCACATCAGCATACATTCGTAACATCTCAAATGTGAATTGCCTCTGATTGTCACGTAAACAGGCTTTATATTGTGAAAAACTTTGCTTCATATCACAAGATGTGATTGGAGCAAAACAGAAATAGGACACATCATCCACCATTATTTCTGTAGCAACGCCTCATAGCATGTAGCATATTTCATGTTTCACGCAATAATTGAAAATTCTACATTTTTTTCAAATACTGTCTACACTTTCTTTTTCACAGGATCTAAAACAGATGTCACGGGTCTCTGATGAATTGCTTGCACAGGTTCATCAACATAGCTTGAGACATTTCAATGTTCAGTGTTTCCAAATATGTTATTATCGTAAATATATCTGCAAAGTTCTTCTATATGAATTGCAATCCATTTGAAGCAAGAGAGTTTTCAACCCTATCATTAAAGGCATTAATTACCTGTAAAACAAAACTGTAATATACAACACAGTTCCCCAACGCATTACTACAGCTTGTTTACATGTGGTAGGTATGCACATGTGTCCTGCTATTGGTCACCAAGATGCTATCCCTAGTTATGAGACATATATGTAATGGGTCAGCATTGAACCTAAATCCCCATCTTCAGGATAAATTCTTGACAAGGGTACACCAGTTAGGACAAAAAGTCATGCTTATGCATCTTACATGTTTGTTTCTAGCATAAACCACACCTCTGATCACACTAAATGCATAGATTCGTAGATTTATAGCACATAAAAGAATTTCAAGCCTGATAGAGGCCTCTGAGCAAAATTAAATGGTCTTTCACGCCCAGTTTGAACAGGGGCGTTGAGAACCATAGTAGTTAAAGAGCGTCCAATTATAACACACCATTTACATTTCCTCTCCCTTTCCTTGTTTCTCCCTTCCTCTCTCCTATTTTTCCCTCTGCCTCACCATGCCATATGATGTTTAGATAACGGTAATAAAATATATCTATTCTGTTAATAAATTAAAATATAAGTAATATTTTTAAGTATGCAAAACTTGAGGCTCCATATTTTTTGCTAACCATGATAATTGGTTTATGTAGAGAAATTATCATAATAACAAAGCAAGTAACAACAAATACAACTTCCTAAACATCATCCTATCAATATTTTGAAAATTAAAAAAATCTGATGTGTTTCATTCAATAACTTTCTCTAGCTGTTCCAAATACATATTATTCTCACAAAATACTCTTTTATCATGCTAATCAATATAAATATTGTAAATTCACAGGCTTCCACAGCTGTTGTCTAATATACTGGTGGCTGCTTCTGGTATATAAGATAAATACTACCATACTTGCTTCCTTTTATGTAGAAGGGAAATAAGGGAATATATTAGTCTAAAATGATAGTCAAATCCTTTAAAAGCTTGTCGCCACATGAAACAATTGAGGTTCGGCACTTTATACGGTCTTGTTTGAGAAAAATATAAGTATTTTAAAGCTGAAACCAATAACAAGTAATATCTCAGAAAAGGTCAGTTCTACAAAAAAAAAAAATGTATTTCATAGCTTATGTGTTTTAACAAGATCTACATTTTTTGTGTGGTCAATTTTTGTATCTTGCGGTTTACCAGTTAGGCAAAATTCATCCACAATAAAGAGGTGTTAGGAAGCTATTTCCAGAAAATTCAAGATAGACATATTATTTGTGATATAAATATCTTTAATATATGATGCTTTAATCAAAATCATTAGTTTCCTTTTTTGAGAAAATCAAAATTTTCAAAAATTTGTTCATGTAAAGGGTAGTTGGGGGGGGGGGATTTTCTTGAAAATGTTTGTGTTGCATCCTTGGAAGATACTAAACTTAAATACCCAGTTTGGTATTTAATAGTCTTTTAGTTTTTGAGCTATGCTGTCCACACATACACACAGACCCTTTATAAAAATGCAGACTGACTCAGGGGGCCTCAAAGCATATTTCCAGTGAAATCTCATCCAACTTTTGGGTGGAATACAATACCTTCTCTATCCACTATGTATGCACATTGTACATACAAGCTATAGAAAGTATAAATTCAAGTAGAAACACCCAGATTTCTGCAGCAAAATGTGATTTTGGGTTACAAAACAGGAAATTCTTAGTTATAAACAATCCGAATATAACTTAGATAAGCATTACTTATAAGCGTTTTATAATTTTAATCTTTGTTTTGTAATAAACCATCACTGTACTGAACTATCACATGTGATTTGTGGAAAAGTATTGTTTTGTTAGAAATATTAAGCTAAAAAATCTCTGTTACAGTTGCACGACTTTCTCTAGCTACTCTTCAAACAAACTTCTTACATGACTGCCTCCGTGGTCGAGTAGTCAGTTAGCTGACTTTTCACCCGGAGGTCCCGGGTTCGATTCGGGTATGTGAGAGTGAATGTGTGTATGCTTGAGGAAAATAAAATGATTTAAACCTACTGACAATGAGTTGTTTCAAGTGCAAAGTCCCCGATATAACCTTAGATGTTATATATATATATAAAAAAAAAGTAAAAAATAAAAGTAAAAAAAAAAAACTTCTTACAAAAAATTCTTCTTCTTTCAACACAATGCTAATCAAGATAAGCATTAGCAGAATTTTCTTTTTACTTAGTTCCTTATAAGTAGGAGGGAACTAAAGGAATGAACTATACTAAAGTGATAGTCAAACGTTTTAAAAGCTGTTACTATGCGACCTGTCATTGCAAATTGCTTCTTTGCTTGACCAGGAGTAGAGCAAAAGAAAAACAGACACTTCCTGTCTGAGAAAAGTACAAGTACTTTACAATTGAAACTAATAACAAGGAATATCTTAAAAACGGTAAATCCATAAAAAAAATGTATATAACATAAATTGTGCATTATAACAAGACCTACATTTTTTGTGTAGTAAGTCTACCTCTTAAGGTTTACTAGTTCTGCAAAATTCATCCAGAATAAACGGGTCTTCAGAGACTATTCCCAGAAAATTCAAGATATACATTTTATTTGTGATGGAAATGGTTTTAATGTGTGGTATTCTAACCAAAATCATTAGAGCCTTTTTAAGAAAAACATTTTCGAAAATGTTTCCACGTAAGGGGTAGTTAGGGTTGGGAGGATTTTCTTGAAAATCTTTGTGTTGCATTCTTGGAAGATACCAAACTTAAATACCAAGTTTAGTATTTAACGGTCTTTTTGTTTTTGAGCTATGCTGTCCACAGACACACACACATACACACAGACTTCTTTCTGAAAATGCTTTATTTTAAATTCAGGGGTCCTAAAACATGTATTTCCTGTGAAATCTCTGTATCAAATGTTTAGATGGATTACAATCCTTCTCCATTCACTATGAACATAGTTCATATGGGGGTAGAGACAGTAAAAGTATAAATGGATCTTTATTTTGTTTACACATACTATGTACATAGTAGGAAGAAAATGTATTGTATTTCATCCCAAAATTCAATGTAAGATTTCACCTAAAATATGTTTTGAGGTCCCCTGAGTAAAAAAAAAAGTCCATTGTACCCATGAACACAATAACTCAAAAATGAAAAGTTGGTTAAAAACCAAACTTGATAAATTAGTTCAGCATCTTTCAAGGATACGACACAGATTTTCCAGAAAATCCCCTCACCAAATTAAAATAAATTAGAATTGTATATATATATATATATATGAGTAATCTTTAGACAATCAAAAGTGGATGAAATTTTTAAATTTGTTAACTGGTATAAGGGGGATACAGGAAACCATAGGAATTATCAAATGAAACAGTCTATGAAACATCATGTTTCCATGGCAATGGAGGGAGGGAATATAGGAGGGGAAAAGGGCAATATTCGCATGTAAAAATATTCTGATATATTACAATCACATGACCAACAGGTCTAAACAAAACACTCTTAAAAAACCTTCCATTTTTCTTGCAAGTCTTCTTATTTAAGTAAACTATATACATGGGGAAATTTAAATCAAAAACAAGGAAAATTTCAGAATTAACTCCATAAATGATGTATTTGACATACTATGTTTTAATGAGATTTAATTTTTTTTGTGCAAATCAGTTTACCAATTACACAAAAGTCATTAGAAAATGAAGAGAGCTTCAGTGGCTATTCCCCAAAAATTAAAGGTGTGATGTAAATATTGTTGTGATATTTTAATCAAAATCATGTACTTGAAAAAATTGAAAGTTCTAAAGATCTTCCATATAAAGGGTAGTTTTGGATGGGGAAGGGTTTCCCTGAAAATATTTTGTGTCGCAGCCTTAGAAAATATTGCATTTAAATCCTAAGTTTGGTATTTTAACCGACTTAACATTTTTGAGTAATGCTGTTCAGACACACACACATCCACATGGACCTATGTCTATAAAGCCCATTTTTTGAGGGTCCTCAAAAACATCTATTTCTGATGAAATTATAGTATCAAATTTTTCAGTGGAATGTAACAGGTCCTTTGCTACCTACTATGTACATTGTATGTGATATAGACAGGGTGGGGAGGAGGGATTTTTTAAAAAAATTTAAACAGCAATGAACATGCCACCAAATTAAAAAAAACACACACAAAAGGTTATCTTTTTATCTAGTCATGCTAATCAAGATAAACATTGGTCTTAATACTCGCTTCCTTGTAAGAAAGGAAATAAGGAATACATAGCCTTAAGTTATGGTCATATCTTTCAAAAACTGGTTGGAATGTGAAACAAATTTAAATTTGGTCAGTATGCAAGCCCAGGAGTAAATCATAAAAGATAAAACCAAAGATGACTTCTCATTTGAGAAAGCTTAGGTAGTTTAGAATTGAAACCCTAACAAAGAGCATCTCAGAAATGGTTTACTCTACAAAAATAATATAATTACATAAATTGTGTGGTTTTTACATTTACATTTTTTTGTCTAGTAAAGTCTCTATCTCTTACGATTTACCAGTTAACAAAATTCATCCAGAATGAAGAGGTCTTTCATTTTATTTTTAATAAAAATATCTTAACATATGGCATGTAAATTACAATCATTAGAGCCAATTTTCAGAAGATCAAAATTTTTAAAAGATGTTCCATGTAAAGTAAAGTTGGAGTTGAGGTTTTTCTTGAAAATCTTCATGCCACATCCTCCTCCCCCCTCTCTCTCTCCCCTGCACAAAACCTCACTGACCAATTTCTAAAAGTACTTTTATTTGGATTTAAAGGTCCCCAAAACATGTTTTCTGGTAACATTTTGGTATAAACTCTTTTGGGTGGAATACAATACCTTCTATACCTATATATGCATACATACATACCTAGTGCTCAATAAAGTAAAAATGTAAACAAAATTTAAAAATAATGACTTTTGTGTATTACCAGCAAACTTTTCCTATCTATTGCATGTTTTGCGTAAGTTTTTACCTATCTCTTCAATTCACTGAGAATGAAGAGGACTTCACATTCTGCTATTTGCAGAAAAGTAAGATATATATTTTAATAGTCTTGCAAAGTATCTTAAATGTTTAATCAAAGTTAAGAAGCATTTTTGGGGCAAATGAGATGACAATACATTTTCAAGCATTTTTTGCTTTCTAGAGAAGATATTGTATAGCAGGCAAAAATTCAATACTGATATTTCACCAGAAATGCATGTTTTGAGACCTCATGAATACAAAAATAGCATTTTTAGAATTGTTTGTTCGTATGCGTGTGTGTGAGGGGGGGGCTTAAAAACAAAAAGGCTGTTAAATACCAAATGTGGTATTTAAGTTTGGTATCTTCCAAGAATGCAACATGATTTTCTAGAAAATCCCCCACCTCAAACTACCCTTTACAACATGGAAGAATTTTCAGAAATGTTGTTTGTCCTCAAAAACGGCTTTAACAATTTTGATTAAAATGTCACACATTAAAGCCATTTCCATTAAAAATAAAATGTATATGTTGAAATTTCAAGGAATAGCTTCTGAAGACCTCTTTATTCTGGATGAATTTTGCTGAACTTTGCATTACTAGTAAACCATAAGAGATAAGACAATATCTTACTATCATAAAATGTAGAGCTCCTTAAAACACACAATTTATGTCATATACATTTTTTAGTGGAGTTGACAGTTGTCAAGATATACCTTGTAATTTAATCTTTTCTCATCAGGAACTGTTAAATCCATACCATGCAAAGAAACAGATTTAAATCCCATAGCAACCACATTTTAAGACATTTGACTGTCGGTTTATCTAGTGTACTCCCTTATTTCCCTTCTACTTACAAGGAAGCAGTAATGAGACCATTTCTGCTAATATTTATCTTGATTAGCATGAAGAAGATAGAAGAATAAGCTTATTAAAATAATTTTTTACAGAAATGTAAAGAAAGTTATGTGAATGGAACACACCAGATTTCATCTGATAACATTTAAACATAAAATAATTTAAGTGACACGATAAACTTCCTCTAATTATAGTTTAGTGGAGAAAGTAAAAGGTAACCTTATGTTTTAACAGTCTGCAGTATAGCTATGAAAACCAATAAGAGATAATGAAAGTCATGGGGTTGCTACACATGAGATTTTTTTAAAGAATAACCTTCAGTAGGATAACCAGGAACTATGCAATATGAATAGAGAAACTAGAGATAAGATAAGAGTTAGTAGAATTCTTCAGGTCACAACGTAACTCAATAAACAGTGAGAAGATAATGGGGCAGCTTTCAAAGTCATCCAAACACACAGCTTTGATAAATTATCATACACACCTGGCCATTATATCTCCCTTAAAAGGTTTTTTGTTTCTCTAGCCCCATATGCACAATGTACATACTGGATAGAGAAGTTATTGTATTCCATTTAAAAACCTGATGTACAGATTTCACTGGAAATTATGTTTTGAGGTCCCTTGAGTCACAAAAAAGCATTTTTAGAAAAAAGTCTGTGTGTGTGTGTGTGTGGGGTGGTGTGTGTGTACAGCATAGCTCAAAAACAAAAAGATCATTAAATACCAAACTTGGTATTTAGATTTAATATCTTCCAAGGACGCAACACAAAGATTTTCAAGAAAATTCTTGCACTACAAACTACTCTTATAAACATTTTTTTCGGAAATTTTGATTTTTTTCAAAAATGGTTCTAATAATTTTGATTAAAATACTGTATTATAAATATACTCACATCTCAAATAAAATGTATATACTGAATTTTCTGAGAATAGTCTCAGAAAACCTTTTTATTCTGGATGAATTTTGCCAAATTTTGCTTAGTTGCAAAACTGTCAGATATAGACAAAAGCTTACTGCACAAAAAATGTAGATCACGTCAAAACACACAATTTATGTCCTTTAGATTTTTGTTGTGAAGGTAACCATTTCCCCGATATTGTTACTGGTTTCAATTGTAAAGTACTTATGCTTTTCTCAGACAGGATGTGTAAGTCTTTCTTTTGTTCTACTCCTGGCCAAGCAAAGAAGTGATTTGCAATGACACATCATATGACGGTTTTTAAAGTATTTGACTATCACTTTAGCCTAGTGTATTCCTTAGTTCCCTCTACTTATAAGGAACTAAGCAATAAGAACATTCTACTAATGCTTATCTCAATTAACATGGTGTAGACTGAAGAATAATCTTTTGTAAGAAATTTGTTTTTATAACTACAGAAAGTCATGTGAGTGTAACACATCAGATTTTTAATTATCTGTAGACCCTTAAAAGATGCACATATAAAAGAGCAATATTTCAGAACGTATTATACTCTAACAAAAAAATTGGTAATAAGATTTCACCAGAAATATATGTTTTGAGGTGCTTTGAATCCAAAAAAGATATTTTTAGAAAAATATCTGTGTGTGCTTGTGTGTTTTTCTTTCTTTCTTCTGTGAACATACAACAGTATAACTCAAAAACAAGAAACTTGATATTTAAGTTCAGCATCTCCCAAAGATGTAACACACTGATTTCAGCAAAATCCTAACCACCCTAGACATGGAGGATTTTTTGAAAATTTTGATTTTCTAAAAAATGACTAACAATTTTGATTAAAATATGTTGAATATATTTTTATGACAAATGAAATGTAATACCTTGAATTTTCTAAAATAACCTCTAAGATCTCTTCATTCTGCATGACTTTTGTTTAACTATCATTGTTGACCTTAAAGATGCATCATTAAATTCCCATGTACAGACAGGAAGGACGAAAGCTGTAGTTTCTTACAAAATATGAGTAAATTAAGTACACACAGCTCCCAGGTATGAGCAGACACCTCCGTTATGAGTAAAACACAAGCAGAAGAAGATGAAGGGAGAGGGAAGGAGCAGATCTCAGATCTTGATGGAATATTTCTTATATATATATATATATATATATATAAAGTAGTCCTATTACTCCTCCAATGAGCAAGCAGAGGAGTACATTTTGTGCTTTGTTTACATGAGGACAAACTCATCTGGTGAAAAGGATAAATGTTTAGAGTAGCAAAAGTAAAATGTTTCCATAGCTGTAATAATGAACAGAGCAGCTGCAGATATTGAGATTGTAGAAAACACTTGCAGGATAAGTCCACTTGAGAATAGGGCAGTCTTCCTGCAAAATGATGTTAAGAGGCACACGGGCTAATGAAACAACTATATTCCTTCACTTAAATATTCAGATAATTAAAATATAGAAAAACGCATGCTGATGAGTCTACTTGCACATAGGCAAGTTGCTGGTCCTCTCAGGAATTAACTCGGTTTTATCTTTCTTATTTCCAGGATTAAACTGCCACACACTTTCTCAAGGGTTAATAAATGGTTGCTATTTCTCAAATTTACGAAAGGGATAAATATTTCTGGAAAATTTAAACTAATTGCAAGGAATATTTCGGAAGTGGTTAACTGTACAAAAACAGATTTTGTGTATCTCTTACACTTTATCAGTGATCCGAAAGTATTCTAGAATGAAGAGAACTTCAGAGGCTATTCCAGAAATTTCAATACAAAAATTTCATTTATGATTAAGATATCTTATCATTATTGCATTTTAATTGAAAACATTGGGGCCATTTTTGAGAAAATCAACTTTTCTAAAAGAATTGCATGTAAAGGTAAGGGGTTTTCTTCAAAAACTTCATGTTGTATCCTTGGAAGAGGCTTAACTTAAATATGAAGTTTGGTATTTAATGGACGTTTCATTTATGATGTTCACAGACCTGTTTACTTTCTCTAGTCCCATATGCACAATGTACATAGGGATAGAGAAGGTATTGTATTCCACCCAAAAATTCTCTGTCGAGATTTCACCAAACTATTTAGATTTGGTATCTTCCAAAGATGCGACACACAAATTTTCAAGAAAATGCCCAACCACAAACTACCTTTTAAATGGAAAACTTTTCAAAAATTTTGATTTTCTCATAAATAACTAATGATTTTGATTAAAATGCTGTATATTAAAGATATTTACATCCCAAATAAAATGTATAGTTTAAATTTTTTGGGAATAGCCTCTGAAGACCTCTATATTCTAGATGAATTTTGCCAAATTTTGCTTAACTGCTAAACCATAAGACCTACAAAAATGTACTACACAAAAAATGTTGATCCCGTCAAAACACACAATTTATGTCTTTTAGGTTTTTGCGGTGGAGGTCACCATTTCAGAGATATTCCTTATTATCGGTCTCAATTGTAAAGTACTTGAACTTTTCTCACACAGGAAGTGCCCGTTTTCCTTTTGTTCTACTCCTAGCCAAGCAAAGATAATGGCCAGTTGCAAAACGATAACTTAAAATATTTATCTATCACTTTAGCATTGCACATTCCTTTAGTTCTCTTCTACTTATAAGGAACTACGCAATAAGAACATTCTGCTAATGTTTATCTCGATTAGCATTATGTGGAAAGAAGAATAATCTTTTGTAAGAAGTTTGCAGAGCAGCTAGAGAAAGTCATGCGAGTGTAACACATAAGATTTTTCTAAATTGTTCATGGCACCTCAAAACATACATTTCCAGTGAAATCTTGGGATTGGATTTTTGGGAGCAATGCAAATACTTCCCTCTCTTACCATATGTAGTAGAGGAAGTAAAAATTAACCAGCAGTAAATGATTTGTAGTCCATGCCAATAATGAACTTTGTAATCAGTATAGTTCAAGACAAAGCTGATAACCTTGCTATCACTCAACAGCTTGGGCAATTATACAACACTGACACAAAAGTTTATTTATTTAGCAGGTGATTATGACTGGTGTTCAGCCCTGCTCTTTACTGGTCATACTCACACTTTACAATAGTTTATTACACCATTTACGGTCCATATCCATTTATTGTTCACTTTGTATAAGAATTGTCTAATCTTCTTGAAACATTTCAACTACCACTACATTTCTTATTAATATACTCTTTTCTCCAAAATTCAGTCCCATTACATTTAAATACAGTGTGTTCCATATCTTCATTTCGGCATTGGTTTTGTGGAATACCCTTCCTTAAACGTTTTAGTCGCCACACTCCTGCTTTCAGCCACGCATTACCTTCTTGCTCCTCTTTAATTTGTCACATCTATATACTTTTCCCTTCCCTGGTTCTTTAAACTTTTCTCTTGATATACTTAACAAGTTTTCAACAAATTCCTTGCTTGCCACTCTGCCCAGCTCTACAGTAAATAGGTATTCAATTTTAAGCATTAACAGCTGTGTATATATAAATTTGATATTGGTCTGGACTACCTTACAAAAAGCAAGCAAGTCGCCCTCTGTGGTGTAATGGTTATCATGCTAACTTCATATACCCAAGGATGCGGGATCAAACACGGTGGAGGACGATGGATTTTTTGGGCATAAAAATCCTTAGCATGGTTTCCTTCAGAAGGGAAGTAAAGCCGTGGGGTCCCGTGTCGTAGATTTACGGCATGTAAAAGAACCTCAAGCCCGATAGAGAGGCCTCTGAGCAAAATTTAGCAGTCTTTCATGCCCAATATAGAATGGTACACTGAGAACCACAGCAGTTAAAGAGCGTCCATAAATAAAACGCCATTTCATTTCAAAAAGCAAGCAAGTGTAATACACCAATTATATTAAACCTTGCAAATATCTGTAAAATGCCAATTACAAAGTTGGAATATTAGACTAGACATGTTTCCATTTCGCAACAGAGGAGTTTTTATTCTACGATGTCATGCAGTTGAGGGACTCCTTATGAGAGAGTTGAAGTAGCACGAAGGGTATTTCAATCTATAGTTTTCTTTCTCAAAGCTTGAGATGTTGTATGATACATTTTATTTTGTTACTTGTGTGTCAAGTAATCCAATGCAATTTACCTTACCATTTTCTTTTTATTTGATACTCTGCATATGTTTAATAATCTATGAAACAATCTCAAAACTAAAATGTTATATTTTTATCTTTTCTACTATTTACATTTTTAGAGTTCAAAAATTAAAAAAAAAAAAAAAAAAAAAAAAAAAAAAAAAAAAAAAAAAAAAAAAAATCAATTTTGTCATTTGCAAGAATACATAATTGTTATTTTCACAGGTTGTAAAAGAGAAATTGAAACAAAATAAAAACTATTTTGCTCAGAATTCAGAAGGCTTTTATTTGATATATTAAAGTTTACATTTTATATTACAGGCCCCAAAATTCAAAATTTTGTTTCCAAAAAAACAGGAAAAAAAAAAAAAAAAAAAAAAACAGTTTTCAAAAAAAATTTTTTTTCTTCTTTGATGTTTTAAGATCATTCTTACAAATTTTGAATGGAATGCTCTGGTTTATGGATTTTTGTTTCCTGGTACACTTTAGAAATTCTTATGCATTCTCTACCAATAACCTTAATACCTCTTTTTCTTCATACATTTCTCTTTCATTGTGTATAAAATTGTCTATTATTTATTTAATAAAATATCCTAAAATAAATAAAAAAAAAGTTTAATGAAATATTTTACACCAGATTAAGTCAATATTAACTATTGCAATTTCAAACACAAAACCAGAAAAACAAAATCATTGTTAAATTTTTAAGACTTATGGATATTTAGTCCTCAGTTGGTTTTTAAAGTTTATCTCCAGAAGATCATTTAATAGCTAACGCAGTTTCCAGCATTTTGGTTGCAGCAGACTCAGTTTGGGTTAAGGTGCAAGTTCTCCCTGCTGAAGTTCATTTGGCTTCTTTTCACTTTCAATATATCTTCTTTACTGGGCTACGCAAATGAGTGAGCTGGTCCATGGGGGTTCCAAGATAATGGCTATTAAGTCTCGGGAAAGTATACAATAACCCACCACCTTTGATCATATTCACATGTCACAAAACCAGGCATTTCAACAATTGATAGCAGTTTTTTTTGCCTCCAGTACTATGTACCTACATAAGTTTTATTGCTCAGTGAGTACATCTTAGTAAAATTTTAACTTTGACATGGTGATGGAATGAAGCAGTGAAGTCTGTGTGTTCCCTGAATCACTTTTGCTTCTGAAAAGAGATTTCAAGCATTTTTCTACTTCAAGGTGTTCCTGATTTGTACAAAAAATTATTCCAATTGAAGAAAGGTTTAAATTGCTCCAGTTGAAAAGTTAGAGAGGTGTCATTATTTGGTCTGCATAAGGTCTCTGAAGGCTTGTCCTAGTAGACCACTTTGCCATGAGCCTGTGGCATAGAAAGGCCACTCTTGAGTCCACTCCAAAATCTTGCTCATGGTGACAAAGCTTGGAGAAGTTTTTTTTTTGTTCTTATTTTCAGCTCACCCATCAGAAAAGCAGGCATTATTTTGTTCTTTAGGAATGAAATCAGTTTTCTTTAAAATAAGAATACAGCTAATGTGTTGTGTGAAGCACTCAAAAATAAATACAAAATGTTTGTACCTGATTTCATATTGATCCCTATAATGAACTGCACAAGGATGTATTGTTTCTTGATTAATATTCCAATGATAAGATTTAGCCTCATCCTGCAGTACAAAGAAGTAGTTTTCAGAGAAATTTAAACTGATTACAGCTTCATTTACTTTGCTGTATGCTGTTGAGCTATATAGGAGTGTGTTTTCAAAGTTAAAAGCTGTTCACAGAAACTATCAACAAAATCTTCAGAACTGTCACAAAACTGCATCTGTCAACTGACACCCATAGTCTAAATGTAACAATTTCTATCATTTCTTCTTCTTCCAATTTGTTCATTAATTGAACATTCTCTGACAACTGTTGCATTCATTCAAATGACATTCGAGTTGAAGGCATACACATCATTCATTAGTTTATAGTCACTCACTGATTCATCATTCAATACCATACAATGAAATTTTGCTCCAATTATCATTAATTTAACATTTTGATGAGCAGTACACACACACTCAATGTGTACCACTTGCACCTGCTAAGACACAGTTTTTACATCGCAATTCAGCAAATTTTGAGAATCCAATTTTTTTTGTAGGGTACTTATTACTTTCTCTATACGTACTATGTACATAGTGTATAGAGAAGGTATTGCATTGTACCAAAAAATTCAATACCGAGATTTCACCGGAAATGCATGTTTTGACACTACCTGAATCCAAAAAAAGCATTTTTAGAAAAGTGTGTGTGTGTGTCTGTGGGAGCATAGCTCAAAAACGAAAACACCGTTAAATACCAAACTTGGCATTCAAGTTGAGTATCTTCCAAGGATGCGACACAAAGATTATCAAGAAAATCCCCCCACCCCAACTACCCTTCACATGGAAAAATTTTTGAAAATTTTTATTTTCTAAAAAATGGCTCTGACGATTTTGATTAAAATATTGTATATTAAAAATATATATCTGCCAAATAATATGTATATCTTGAAATTTCTGGGAATAGCCTCTGAAGACTACTTCATTCTGGATGAATTTTACGTAATTTTGTGTAACTGGTAAGCCGTTAGAGACAAAAACTTAGCAAACAAAAAAATGTAGAGCACATTAAAACATAAAATTTATGTTATATACATTTTTTTTCATGGAGTTCATCGTTTTTTTAGGTATTCCTTGTTTTTGGTTTCAGCCTTGAAAAACTTACTTTTCTCATACAGGAATGTGTCAACTCCTGTCCACACAAACAAAGGAACTACAGCAACCAGCTTTTGACTGTCACTTTAACCTATGGTACTCCCTTTTTTCGCTTCTACTTACAAGGAAGCAAGTAATAAGTCTATTTCTGCTAATTTTTTCCTACCTAGCATGAAGTAAATAGAAGCATAAGCTTTTTAACAATAATTTGTTGCAGAGATATAGAGAAAGTCATGTGAATGGAACACATCAGATTTTTTTTTAACAATTCATATGTTTCTTTTAGGTTACTCAGAATTAGTATTTTCTGGACATGATCACGAGCATTATGTTTTGTTTTCATGGACATAAGATCTTTTTTTACCTGGCAAGACTTTGCTTACCTCATCACTATTGCAAAAAGAAATTATTTTTTCTGTGATTAACATTTTCCCTGATTTTAGATCAGGGTTGGACAAAATTCCATTTTCTTCCGCTATGGTTTTTCCTTTCCTAGCCATTCTAATTAAGCAACACATATTTAGTTACTTAAAATGTTTATTTGTGACCAAAAAAAATTGTGTATTTTGATCACCTGTGTAAATTTCCTGAATATTTTCAATAATCTCATGATTTTTTCCTACTTATACAAAATTCCATCTTATGATTTTATTTCTCCTGTTGATGTGCCACTATGTGATTTTAAACAATACCCTTCAGAGCTGCCTTTTAGAGGAAAATCTTGTGTGTTACATTCATATGACTTTCTCTACCTGTTTTGCAGAAACACTATTCTTACAAAAGCTTATTCTTCTATCTACTTCATGTAAAAATTAACAGAAATGCTCTTATTAATCAGTTCCTTGCAAGTAGAGGGGAAATAGAGGAACACACTTGCTTAAAGCCACAGCCAAATCTTTTGGAAGCTAGTTGCTATGAGATCGAATTTGGTTCTCTTTGCATGGCCACGAGTTAAAAAAAAATAAATAAATAGGAATGACAAACTCTAGTGTGAGAACAGTTTAAGTATTTTAAAAATGAAATCAATAACAAGGAATATTTTGGTAATGGATTATTCTACAGAAAAAGAAATGTATCCCACATAAATTGTGTTTTAATGAGATCTACATTTTCGGTAAAATAAGTTTTTGTTTATGTCTTACGGTTTACCTGTTATGCAAAAGTCAATCAGAATGAAAATGTCTTCAGAGGCTCTTGCCAGAAAATTTAAGCTATATATTTTATTTGCCATAAAAATACCTTAAGTATATGGTATTTTAATTAAAATTGTTACAGCCATTTTTGATAATTTTTCCATGTAAAGGATTGTTTGGGGTGGGAAAATTTTCCTGAAAATCTTTGTGTCACAACTTAGAAGATACTGAACTTATACCAAGTTTGGTACATAATCAACTTTCATTTTTGAGTTATGCTGTCCATGGACACAAATATACAAATTGCTTTTTTGATCTTAGTATCAAATTTTTGGGGGTATCAAACATCTTCTCTACCTATGCACATACCTTGTAATTGGTAGAGAAAGTAAAAACATGCTTATGGAATGTAGCTTATGTGCAATACAAAGTTGAGAACTCACTACAACTACGTTGGCATTCGTCAATAGATTTAAAAGATGTAAGTGAATGTACAAGAAGGATCCAATTTTTACTTTACACTTTTTATGTATTATGTACATAGTGTATAGAGAAGGTATTGTATTGCACCCAAAAGTTTGATACCAAGATTTCACCAGAAATGTATGTTTTGAGATACCCTGAATCAAAAAAGTGTGTGTGTGTGTGTGTGGGCGCGCGCGTGTGTGAGGGGGGGAGGAGTATGTGTGTGCAGCATAGCTCAAAAATGAAAAGTCTGTTAAATGTCAAACTTAGTATTTAAGTTCAGTATATTTCAAGGATGTGACACGAAGATTTTCAAAAAAATTCTCCCACCCATAACTACCCATTACATGGAAAATTTTCAAAATGTTTGATAAAAATATCAAATATAAGATATTTACATTACAATAAAATGTATATCCTAAATTTTCTGAGAATAATCTCTGAAGACATCTTTATTCTGGATGAATTTTGCAGAATTTTGCATAACTGGTAAACAGTAAGACATGGGCAAAAATTTAACAAAAAGTGTAGAGCTCGTTAAAACACATGATTTATGTCATGTTAATTTTTTTTTTTTTTTGCGGAGTTTTTGAGATATTCGTTGATATTGGTTAAGTTTTAAAATACTTATACTTTTCTCATACGGGAACTTGTCAACACCTGACCATAAAACAAAGGAACTTCAATAATATAGCAACCAGATTTTAGAAGATTTGACTATTGCTTTAGCCTAGTGTACTCTCTAAGGCCATTTCTGCTAATTGTTTCTTGATTATAATGAAGTAAATAGAAGAATAAGCTTCTTAACATTAATTTATTGCAGATATGTAGAGAAAGTCATTTGAATGGAACACATCAGATTTTTTGAGATGAAACATTGATGGACCAAGTACACATTAGAGTACAGAAAAATAAAAGTAATTTGAAATCAGGTCAGTTATTTTGGGTTTCATTCTGAGAATTCTCATTTTACTTCAGTACCCATGATGGCTGCTACATAAAAGCACAAGAGCATGTGAACATGCTAACTCTTGAACACCTTGTGGATTTAAAGGATATTTTTTCTTCGAAGCTGTTAAACTTAATGTATATGTGGCAATTTAAAACATATAGCATTTAAATCTACCAGACTACTGTTCTCAACTCTATAAAATGTGGCACCAATGTCAGGAGCACATCAAGTTGTGCACATTGTGTGGCGCTGGTATTTGCCTTAAATACATACATGGCGCGCACACTGGAAAGCATATATGAACTTTAGCGGAAGTGGGTAAGGTACATGTGCAGGAAACATCATACTTCAGTCTATCCATGTTCTCAACATTACTTTGTTCTTGCTGCCTCAGAATGCTATACTTAACAATGTATGCAAAGAGCCACAGAACTACCCTTTCTTTCAAAACACAACTTATGCATAAGTGTAACCATTGTTGTCCTTTTGTTATGAGTGACTGCAACTGTATCAACTTGTTTGTAATCATAACTATTATGAAGCAGATGTTATTCACATTTACACCCACTACTGATGCTATAAACTCCTCTTTTCTCTGTGCTACTGTTTAATGCATATCACTTTGTTCCATATTAATTTAAAATAAATGAAATTTTCTTCAACTTTACCTCACTTAACAATTAAAATATGATTTGAATTTAATTTTAATGTAATTTGAAAAGACATTACTATTCGGAATAAACTCAAATTATGTGCTTTTATTCAAAATGCTATACACTAAACGCACAAATGCTTCAAAATGTTAACCAACATGCTAACCAGGGGCATTCCTAGAGAAAACTTTATATAGGCAACTTAAAATGAGATTTGAACTTGGGCCTTCAATAATGTAAGGAGATGTGTTACTCCATCCTCCATTTGTGAACAGACTCCACGGTTGGATATTTTGCAAATATGCAAAGAAGTTTGTAACAGTGACGTGATTAATATTAATTTAAAGAATTTGAATAGTCAGTTTTTGTAACACAAACATCATTTAGTAATTCTAAGTGATCTCAGGCTTCTAGCCACGTTAGTTCATGGACTGACCCCAACGTTTTGAAGATGTACATCATCTTCTTCAGGGCAAACTGATTACTTTAAAGTCTACATTTGCATATTTATAGTGCCCAAGTGAACAAGATTGGTTTGCATGATTTTTTTTGGCCATGAAGCAACTGATATTTAATACAGCTGAGGCATGGGCTTGGACCTCATAGAAAACAGTATATGACGGTTATATGCATAATTTTTTTAAGTTTAGCATGGAGCTGTTTGAAAACATTTTACAGAGCATATGTTTTGTTGTGTTTTGCAGTGAAGTTTTCTTAAGTTTTGAATGACGGCAGTTAGCAATTAGGTGTGCCCGTGCTGCACTTAGTTGTACGCCTGGATCGCCATTACAATTATTTACTTCAAATGAGATGCTTTTACTCTTCTTTCCCAGTAGCTCCAACACTTCTCCACAATCCTGGAGTCGCCCTCTGCGGTAATGCCCAAGGTTGCAGGTTCAAACCTGGCCGAGGACGATGGATTTTTTCAGGCGTAAAAATCCTTAGCATGGCTTCCTTCAGAAGGAAAGTAAAATCGTTGGTCCCATGTCGTAGATTTATGACACATAAAAGACCTTCAAGCCTGATAACAGCGGCCTCTGAGCAAAGTTAATCGGTCTTTCACACCCAATATAGAATGGGACACTGAGAACCACAGCAGTTAAAGAGCGTCCATAAATAAAACTCCATTTCCATTTCCTATCCTGGTGTTGGTAAAACAGGCTCTGTGGCTGTTTTCAATACAATGTTCAGTCAGTCCAGAAAATGAATAAATAATTACTTACCTAGTATTTACTTACTGGGACTGGTTTTGGGAACCCTTGTTCCCATTTTCAACTTTTAAGTGTTCCCAAAACTGGTCCCAGTAAGTAATTATTTAGTGACGTCTGTGTTACAAAAACATACTCAAATTGTTTAAATTACAATGGTGTTTTGCATTTAAACTGCTACATATCCGAGAGCAGATTGCATCATATTCATGGGAATTTCTTGTAACTTCCTCATAAAGATGATTACACCGTATTGTGGCGGAGGAGTATTTATGAGGCATTAAACAATAACTTGTCTCAATTCTGTTCTCCACCCTTTAGGTTTTCAGTTTTGCTATAAACCTGATGCATTGCAATATGTCATACCTGTTAGAAGTGCCCCACCATTTTACAGATTTTAAAGCAAAATAAAAAGTTCCAATTCAAAACAATGGATCTTAACCATTGGTTTTGGAACAAAAACAAAAATTTTAACATATATGCCAGGTATGGGGCAACCAGCAAAGTAGGGAGAGAATGTGCCTCACTCACCCTACAGTTTGTAGAGTGACAACATACTTGATGGATTTATACCACTCTGGGCATCAGTAACAATTTCTCCATTGATAGTTACAGTAGTTTGTATAGAAATTGAATTTTATGGACTATAAGACACACCTTAATTTTTAAGTACCTTTTCTGAAAACAAAATCTCATGTGTTTCATTCACATGTCTTTCTCTAGCTATTTTGCAATAGATTATTTTTACAAAAGTTGATCGTTCTCTCTGCTTCATGCTAATCAAGATAAATATCAACAGAAATGGTTGTATTAATTACTTTGTATAAGTAGAAGGGAAATATGAGAATACACTAGGCTAAAGCAATAGTTAAATCTTTTAAAAGCTGATGCTTTGTGATTGAAATTAATTTCTTTGCATGGCCATGAGTTGACAAATTCCTTTTATCAGAAAAGTATGATAAGTATTTTAATACTGAAACACATAACAAAGAATATCTCAGATATGGTCAACTCCACAAGAAAAAAAAAAAAGGTATGACAGAAATTGTGTGTTGAAACAAGATCTACATTTTCTATGCATTAAGTTTTGTCTCTCTCTTACAGTTTACCAGTTATGTCAAAATTCATCCAGAATAAAGAGGTCTTCAAGGCTATCCCCAGACGTTTCAATATCTAAATTTTATTTGTCATATGATCTTCAATATACAGTATTTCAATCAAAATTGATAGGGACATGTTTGACAATATAACAATTTTGAAATTTTTTCTGTGTAAAGGGCAGTTTGGGGTGGGGGATTTTTCTCAAAACCTTTGTGTTGCATCCTTGGAAAATACTAAACTAATACACCAGGTTTAGTATTTTACTGACTTTACGTTTTTGAGTTATGTTCAGACATACAGATTTTTTTCTAAAAATGTTTTTTTTTTCAGATACAGGGACACTAAAATGTTTATTTCTGGTGAAACTTCAGTATCAAATTTTGGGTGGAATGCAATACCTTTTCTATACACAATGTACAGTACATGTAGAGAAAGTAAAAATAAAATTTATATCTTGAATTTTCTGGGAACAGCCCCCGAGATCTTCCCCATTCTGAATTACTTTTGTATAATTGGTAACAGTAAGAAGTAGACAAAAACTCGCTGCACAAAAAATGTAGACCCAGTTAAGAGACAATCTATATATTTTTTGTAGTCAACAATTTCTGAGACTTTCCTGTTATTGGCTTCAATTCACAACACTCTAACCTTTCTCAAGAACAGAAAGTTCTCATGTTTCATATCCCTTTTGTTTTACTCCTGGACATGGAAAGAGAACTGAATTTCAATTACAACCACACAGTGAAAACTTCCAAAAAATTGTACTGTTGCTTCAGCCCACAGGACTCCCTTTTCCTCTTCCACCTATAAGGAACCAAGCAATAAGATTGTTTATGCCAATGTTTATGACAATTAGCATGATGTAGACAAAAGAATAATGCTTTGTAAGAACAGTCTGCTGCACATGAATGGAACACACCAGATTTTTACTTCTAAAACTTGTTTAGCTGTCAGTTGTTGCTGGTATAGTTGTTATTTGATTTTTTTTTATTTTTTTTTGCTGTTATGATTTCTAAAACAAAGCTTGACTGTGGCAAGTTTGTTGTATTAGGTTACCTACTGAACTTGACTTATTTTATTGCAGAAGCTTATGTCTGTCTTGTATTTACATGTATTAGTTTTCCCCTTTTGATATTACATATTTTATTTTCTTATTATTATCACACTATGTATTTCAATGTAATTCTATGTACCTAAATAAATATTTGCATATTTCTAGTAAATTATCGCATTTATCTTCTCATTAAAATGTGGAGTTGTGAACATTTTAAACTATGTAAACCACTTGCCCACAACTTTTACGACACTTGCTTTTATTGCAGTACAATTGCAATAAATCTACAGAGTGCTCCATTTTGTTAAGACTGTGCATGTGCAGAAGAATCCTGCCAAACCAGTTGAAGAAGTGTAATCTGAAATACAGTGATTTTAAATTTGTCTATTTGCCATCCTCCATATTTCACTGGTGATGTACACAAATGCAGCAGGTTGCAAAAGCTCTGATTGGTTGCTGAACATTTTACCGCTTTTCAGCATCAATAAAATAGTTCCTCTTAAATTCTCATACTAAACTTTGCAATGTTGTCTAAATAATAAAGGATGAAGTCTGCCTGGGTAGTGTAGTAGCATGTCTACTTCTTCACATGCAAAGGGTTGAGAGTTCGAATCTCGCTTAGGGTGAGTTGCCCGGATAAGTTTTTTTTTTTTGGGGGGGGGGGTTTTCTCTTATCCTGAGTCGAGTAACTTTAAGCTTCATGGATTCCAAGATCATTTGAGTATCATTTCACCAATGCCATATATAGTCAGATATGACCAACCAGGTTAAAGGACGTTAAGTTGTTGTTTTGTTATATTTAAAAAAAAAAATTATTACTGAATGAAATTACTAAACTTTAATCAATATTACTTTATTAACAATGCACATGCATTGTACAGTTCAACTGCAATGGCTGCAAGTTATGGCAGAGGTATGTTATACTAGGATTATGTTTAGGAGTTCAAATCATAACAGGTTTGAAGATTGTTAATTAATAAAGGCGAGAATGGTGTAGTAAAACATTGGCAAGGAAACCTTTAAAAAGTGATGAGAAAAGAATTATTCCTAATGTATATAATATGTTTTGTGAATACTTTTGCACAAAACAAATTTCTTAGTGTAATGGCAGAGCTTATTGGATTTGAAAACAACATACTACAAAACTTTTAAATTAGCCTAGGTTCAACCTCTAATGCAAGCAGCTTTTCAACAAGCTAAAAAATGCACTGAATGTGTATCGTATATTGTTTGTGATGAGCAAACAAAGTGGGATTTGGAGGGAATGGTGGACTTTTGTCATTGACCAATTAAATTATCAATTCCAATAACAATTAAGACAGTCGAGTGAGACTGTAACAAACAACTTGTATCTGGAAAGAGTGAAACCACTTCCATTTTCTGGGTAAGTCATGATATTATGGCAGTATATTTAAGAAATGGGCAGTATATGGTGGTCCATATGTGAAGGCTAAAATTCACAAAAAAAAATCTGATATGTTCCATTGACATCACTTTCTCTACATCTCTTGCTACAAATTACTGTTAAAAAGCTTATTCTTCTACTTGTTTCATGCTAATCGAAAAAAAAAAAAAGCAGAAATGGTATTACTTGCTTCCTTGTAAATAGAAAGGAAATAAGGGACTACCATAGGCTATAGCCATAGTCAAAAGTTGGCTGCTATGTGATTGAAGTTCCTTTATATTAATATAAAAATAATAGTTGCAACAATCTTCACTTATCTTTTGGAATCCTTGCCTGGACTAGTTTCGCAACGATTTCATTGCATTATCAACATATCCTTTTGGTCTCTTTGAAAAAAAAAAAAAAAAAAAAAGAGACCAAAAGGATATGTTGATAATGCAATGAAATCGTTGCGAAACTAGTCCAGGCAAGGATTCCAAAACATAAGTGAAGATTGGTTGCAACTATTATTTTTATATTAATATTTGTGTTATTCTTCACTGTTACTAGCTTCTTTTTACATTTGAAGTTCCTTTGTTTGTATGGGCAGTTGACAAATTCCTGTATGAGAAAATTTAAGTATTTTAAAGCTGAGACCAATAACAAGGAATACCTAAAAAAATGATTCAACTCCACAAAAGAAATGTATATATCATAAATTGTGTGTTTTATTGAGATCTACAATTTCTATTAAGTACATTTTTGTCCATCTCTTATGGTTTACAAGTTGCGCAAAATCCAACAAAATTCATCCAGAATAAAGATGTCTTCAGAGGCTATTCCCAGAAAATTAAATATATGCATTTTATTTGTCATGTAAATATATTTAATATACAATGTTTTACTCAAAATAGTTGGGGGTGAGGGATTTTCTTGAAAATTTTTGTGTTGCATCCTTGGAAGATACTGAACTTAAATACCAAGTTTGGTATTTAACGGACTTTCCGTTTTGAGCTCTGCTGCCCAAAGACACACACACGGATATTTTTCTAAAAATACTCTTTTTTGGATTCAGGGGGTCTCAAAACATACATGTCCAGTGAAATTTCAGTATCAAAATTTTTAGTGCATTACAATACCTTCTCTATACACTATGTACATAGTATGTGTAGAGAAAGTAAAAACTGTTGGAGCGATGTCTATATTGTCACATCCTCGCTGAGCGCACAGGATGTGGTAATACTTGGAATATATGTTTCATGTGTTGGCAACATTGCTAACTTTGTTATTCTTAAAAACCACCACAGTAGAGTAGTGTTTTCCTCTTTAGTAATGTGTACCTAGTTGAGAACAGACTTGTAAGAAGGATGCCAAGGTTGGCTTCATGCCAAGATGGTAAAAAGGTAACAAAATAACTCAATTCAGAAGTGTTCCTCTTTAAATTAATAGATTAATTAACCCAGGCATGTCCCTTTACTGGATTATGTAGGCTATTTTCACGGTATTAAAGATGGTTTAGAGCTGCATTCCCATATGCACACCTAACTGTAGTGAAAAGTACATTTTCCCTAATCCATCCAATCATAGCCAAGTGAGTTTCTTAAAGTTATAACAGTAGGCGTGACAATATATAATACATTATGAAACAGCATGTGTGCATTTTATAATTTTATGGGAGAATTTTACATTTTGTACTGAGTAACAACTCACCTCTTGTTTTATTTCTCATATATTTAATACAGTTAACAATTAGTGAACACATAGGTGTGTGGTTTTACAAAGTACAGCAGAAGAACACAGCTTAGCACCCTATGGTGTGTGCTCATACATTCTGGTTTTACATCACCAGTGACGCAAGGATGGCTAAATGTAAGTGTTAAGAGAAGATGTGAATGCATCATTAGGTGTAAGGCTGGGATTATACTGTCAACGTTCTAAACCAAATACTTTTAGTAAAACATTTTAAAACTAACTTTTCATAAAGCATTTAGCAGTAGCATCAGTATACCATTAGACTACATAAAATGTTTGTAGCTGAGCTACAGCATTCTGAAATAGTTACAAATTAAGGTATACTTAAAATTATATGCAAAAAAAATCACATGCCAATTTCTACATTGAATTTTAAGAAATAAGCTTGAAACTCAGGTATTCTTAATCCCGAGAAAGCCGTTATTAAATGTTTAATCAGAATGCTTGTTTCCAACATATGGTGTAAAGTGAGGTTAAGTTATATCTGCAAGAAATAAAATAAACTTATTTCATTATTAGTATCTAATGGTCCCACCATTTGGCATTACTTCTATACATGGGCACTTTTGTTATTTCGTCATCAGAGCTGCATTTTAGTTACTCACTGGTCTGTTATAAACATTTAGGTCCCTAAGCTTAAAAGCATAGCCCAACATGGAGGGCCCTAAGCCGCAGAGCATAGCCGAAGGATATTTTTTATAAGTTGAGGAGTGTAGCAGTTGCGGCTGAAGGTAGGGCGTAGCCGAGGGATCTGTGAAGCTAAAACGACAATAATCCCAAGAAGAAGTAAAAATTTCGACAATCTAGCAACTTTCACATCTGCATAACAATGTTTTCAGCACTTTCAAACACAGATTGCCAGTCAAAGTCTTAAGACCGTTTGTGTGTGTGTGTGTGCGTGCCGCACACATATCTGTATGTGTGGTGGAACCATTGTATAGCTTTACCCTTATTTCAATGCAATCACTGAAGATATTCGCGACATAGCGATGACCTTTTAAAAGATTTTCTATTGCTTTAGCCTAGTGTATTCCCTTACCTCCCTTCTACTCACAAGGAAGCAAGTAATAATACAATTTCTACAAGTGTTTGTCTCAATTCGCATGGTGTAGATAGAAGAATAATCGTTTGTAAGAATAGTTTGTGTTTGGAATAGCTAGAGAAAGTTATGTGATTGGAACACATCAGATTTTTTTACCTATTTTAATTGTGAGTTACTATGTGTTTGACATATGAGTATCTATAATTTGATTGCCATGTATGAAACCTGACAAATGATGACATTTACATATGGAAACCCCTTAAAATGGGAATCTTTAAAGCAACTAGTATGCGGGCTATATAACATGGAAGATGATGTGACTCACATAAGCTCAAATGATTTACCTGCAGAAAACTTAATTAATAAACTACTGTCCCTAATTACAGTGACAGGACTATTTAATTAAAACAAAAACAATAGCTATAGCACATAAAGCACTGTTAAGGACAAATTACAGCTGGACTACATTACTTCAATAGTCATGTCATGCATTTCTATGTTTCTATGTTTATGCATTCACTATGCATTCTTTTTAATTCAAACTCAGGGGAAAAATTAAAAATGTTCATATTAACCAAGTTTTGAATTGACAAATATGCTGTTACTATAGAAAGTCTAACTTCAAATAAATTCATTTCATGCAAATAACCAATTTGCAGTGCAATTCACCCGATTAATTTCCATATTAAATCCATGAAATGTGACAAAAGACTCAGAAAAAGTGTTGGCAATATTCCATATTCCTTGGCAACAATGCTCTTCTTTATTTCCTGTGAGTGTGCATGTGTGCGTGCATGGGTGTAGGTGTGTGTGTGTGAGCAACATAGCTCAAAAACAAAAAGCCAGTTAAGGATGAGACACAAAGATTTTCAAGAAAATCCCCCCAACCCCAACTACCCTTTACATGGAACTTTTTTCGAAATTTTTGACTCTCTCAAAAATGGCTCTAACGATTTTGATTAAAATATCACATATTAAAGATATTTACCTGATAAATAAAATGTATATCTTGAATTTCCTGGGAATAGCCTCTAAAGACTACTTTATTCTGGATGAATTTTGCGGAATTTTGTATAACTGCTAAACCGTAAGAGACAGAGAAAAACTTACTGCACAGAAAATGTAGAGCACATTAAAACACACAATTTATGTTATATACATTTTTTTCGTGGAGTTGATCGTTTTTAAGATAATCCTTGTTTTTGGTTTCAGCTTTGAAAAACATACTTTTCTCATACAGAAATTTGTCAACTCGTGTCCATACAACCAAAGGAACTTCAGTCACATAGCAACCAGCTTTTGACTATCATGTTAACCTATGGTGGTCCCTTATTTCGCTTCTACTTACAAAGAAGCAAGTAATTGAGACTATTTCTGCTAATTTTTTCTTTATTAGCATGAAGTAAATAGAAGCATAAACTTTTTAACAATAATTTGTTGCAGAGATGTAGAGAAAGTTGTGTATGGAAAACATCAGATTTTTTTTTTTGTGTTAAAAGTGGTGTTCACTCCATGTTTCAACATTGCAAAAGGAGCCACAAATACAACTGGAGTTGACTGAAAACACGAAGCGCTGGACAATACACTCCAACTGATCTTCATACAGTCGCTTGGCAGTAGGCTTCACCTAGCAGTAAAACTTCTTATCCTTCCATTGTTATGTGATGGGTCTTTGTAGAATGAATGTGGGCATTAAAAGACAATAATGCACTGGGAGGAAGGTGTGTGCTTTCCAAGACTAAACAGAGCAGATAAAAAAAAAATTTATGTCAGATCCAAACCAGCAAGTTAAATCTCACTCTAGGAATGTAGAAATTTAAAGATGAATTCTTATACCTTTTAACAAAGCTCAAATTTTCTAGAATTCAGAACAACTTTTTCATTAAGAATAAAGTAAACTATGACTTTGAATTACCCAAATGTTGGCTGCAAAATATGTAATTGAATGTGAACTTTAAAGTGGTGGGTAAAACTTCCCTGAAAGTATTGGAAACATTAAGTTGTTCAAATGTGAAATGCACCAGACAGCTGAGGTTATGACTTCTCTTTGGAATCATTGGGGTTTTAGCTTCCGCAGTTGCAGTCTTTGGCCCCAACTGCTCCATTCCTCTACTTATAAAAAATATCCCTCAACTGCACTTTGCAGCTTATGACCTTAAATGTTTATAACAGACCAGTAAGTAGCTACAATGTGGCACACAGAATAACAAAAGTACCAGCCAGATCATATATTAAAAAGTAATGCCCAGTGGCGTAACCAAAGTATATAAATAATGCTATTTTAACTAGGAATGTTAAGGGAATTGTACTTTTATTCGAATTACCAAAAATTTTGAATTATTCAATGTCAAATAAAACTACTCAGGCTTTCATGGCCAGCATTCACACAATAAAATGTAGTGATTTTTAATCACTAAGCATCAACTGGACCTTCAGGCCTGCAATACCCTTCCTCAATAGATTGGTGGACCAGCTGTCAATCAGAAGCGAGGGGGCTGGACCACCATACATACATTAGTGGCCAACCAGTCTTGGTTTGTTTGTTTTGTTCATTTGGCCCCATCTTTGAGCCATTCTCAGGGACGTTAAACACGTCATACAGACAGCCAATTTTTCGATGCATGCAACTATTTTTACCACCATCACCACCAAATTTTAACTACTGTTTTTTTTTTTAATTAACCACTGGCTGTACTGTTGAGAAGTCAACTTTTCCTTGAAGATGTCCAATGAAGAAACGGGCAAAACATCAGATGAATTTTCAGCCTACAAGCCGAGAATCTATATTTTATGGTATTCAATGCCCATTTTACCAAACTTTACTGTTGTTATGTCATGGCTCAATGTACCCAGTCCTATCATAAGTTCTGTCACATTTGACCTTGACTTGTGAACAAGCGAAACGTATCATATGCTTGGCTGCGTGGTGAGGGTGGGGGGAGAATTAGAGGGAACATTGCAGGATTGCATTGTAGTCAGCCTGTATGTAGCAGTAGAATGGAGTGGTTGGCAAAAGAAAACAAGGTTGCAGTGCAACCATTCAGCTACCACAATATTTAAGCTGCTAGGAATCACCTTAATATTCATATATCCTACCATAAATTGATACGAAGTGAAGGACAGAGAGAGATCTGGTTGGCCTCGAACCCCAGCAGCAGTGAAAGAGATTTGTGAAAGAATTCGCAGAAATCCTGTCCGAAAACAGAAAATCATCGCAGAGAGATGAACATTTCAAGAATCAGGGTTTCAAGAGTGTTGAACAAAGACCTTGGACTCTGAGCCTATTGTTGCCAGACTGGTCAACTTCTTACATCTTGACTGAGGACAATTAGGTGGGAGAGATCAAAGAACCTTTATCGCTAGCATGCTCATGATAAAAGTGTATGCCAGCAGCAGTAAAAAAGCATGTGAAGTTGCTCCCCCTGTTCAGCATGCATCATGTGATGGTACGGTTGGGGGTGTCTTATAAGGGTGCAACAGAGGTTCATTTTGGCGAGAAAGGTTTGAAGACAAATGCTGAATTCTACAAAAATACCATCTTAGCAGTCAATTGTAAAGTCCCTGAATCAGACCATTTTCAAGAATAAACACTGGGTTTTTCAACAAACTGCACCATCTCATAGGGCTAAACACTTGCAACAGTGGCTTAAGGATAATGTTGCTGAATTATAGCGCACCAAGACTGATAATAATCTGAACCAGCTGGATTACTAACTATGGAACATCATCGAAAATAAAGCCTGCTCGCCACGACATAGAAATTGGAGGCACAAAAATGAGATATGAAGCAAACAGTTCAGAATTTGGACATAAATTCATACGTGCTGCCATAGATGACTGGCCACGCTGTTTGCAAGGCTGTTGGCCTCAAAAGAAGTACACTTTGAGTATCTGTTCTTTGTATTCACTATAGTATAGTTAATGTTGTGAAAATGTTTTGAATATTGGCATTCTTTGTTGTACTACCCATGTGTATAGCTATGACAGAATTTATGATAAGACTAGGTATATATTCTGTGAATGTGATTCCTTATTACTTCTGAAGTCCGTGTTACATGAAACAGTTGACAAAATCTGTCTCATGACGAATAAAACATTCTTATTCTATTTATTAAAGTCATATTTACTTTCACTAAGTGTATGTTTTCAAATTATTGCTTATTAATAGGTTTCGGACACAGTCACACATATAGAGCTTGTTCTGAAGGTATGACGTTCAATAGAAGATGTTTTGTTTTTTACATATTCAGAAACACCATTGCAATATTGTCCATGCATGTAAGTCACACTTATAGATTACTATATTCACAAAGAACCAGCTGATATGCGGGATACTGCTATGGATATAGGTATTAACAATTTGGTTAATGTGATTGTATTTTACTCTCATCTCCTACATCCAGTACTGTAATATGTCTAACCTTACAATACTTCAGATGACAGCCACTCCCTAGGTAATGGTTAGCTTCCCCCCCCCCCTTGTTCCATTTAGACCCCGCCCTCAACTGCATGATCCTATTGGCAACATGGTGTTAACTCCTGTAAAGTTTGTCATTGGGTTTCCATTTTCCTTAACTGTATTCATTTGATCACACACACACACACTCTTTCATACTTCCAAACTCTGGGGAAGATAGGGAATAATCTGGGCAAGCTGGGCATCAAACCTAGAACCCATTGTGCTGCAGGTAGGCACTCTACCGACTGAGCTACGGTTCTTACACAGCCCAACAAAACTCATGATTTGGACTCTTAATACTAGATGCATGAAAATGATACTGAATGGATGCAATAACAACATCTCCATTCAACATAATTAGGTCTGCTACTAGCATAGGTTTCCCTTTCACTTCCAATTTTCATAAGTTAACCAAATCAAATTTGGCTTCAAAGCCAGAAGTGACAATATCTGAAAATGAAAAGTTAAAAAATAATAAATAAATATATAAATAATGTAGAAGATTAGGAAAATTGTAAACAACATAAAATGTGTGTTAAGGTTTCTAAATGAAGATACACGACAAACTTCATGCAAACATTAAACAGAATGCTGCATGAAAATTATGCGATGCCATTATGTAAATAAACATAAAACTTGCACTTTTGCAGTTTATAAGTATTCTACTAATTAATCGCATATTCATTGCTGCATTTTGAAGCATGAGCTTTTTTTTTAAGATACACTTTTAGGCTACAAACCATTTGAACGAACATTATAAAGCATTAACTGACAATCTGTGTTAAATTAACATCCTGGTCCTGAAACTCGGTGGTTTGTTAAGTACCTGCGTTTTGGAATGAAGATGTAACATGACTTCTTACTCACCTATGAAGATGTGCTGGTGCTTGATTCAACAAGGTGTAATACTGTCGCACAAATTCCCGGCCTACACACTGGGGACTTGGGGGGGCTTCCATGACCATTTCCTAACCAATAACTTTGTGCTTTCGACAAGGACAGATAAAAAGATAAAAGGAGTAGTTTAGAGCAAATGTGTGACGAAGGATTTGTTTGTATAATATGAAGCTGCAAAGTAACACCTGAAACAAACAACAAGAGTCATAATTAGGCGATTGTACCGAATACTTCAAAGTATTGCACATAGTTTTATTCATGCTAGCTACGAAAAAAAAAACAGTGCAAAGAAGTACACTGATAGGTTATTTTCAGTTTCAAAATAACTTATGTCCGATAGCACCGCTTGTCTACAAATCATGAATAAAATCACATTAATTTAGAGCAAACAATATGCGCATTATCAGCTGCAATTTGGTCTCGAAGTGTACTAAATCTGACATCAAAGAACAATGAAACACATGATCTCAGAAGCAAAAGCATGGACGGCGGTTGGCGGGCAAATATAACAGGTATTTACTGCAACGTTAGGGATGTATATTGCTATTGTTCTCTAGATCTCAATACAATTTCACTGTTATTGATTAGATTAGCAAATGAAGAACAATACTGCGTATACACATTTTAAATAGTCATAGTACTTTGGAACATACCAGCAAACCCACCCTAAAGATCTCCGACCACGGGTGTTGTATAAATCACTTTTTTTCTACCATAATATTGGAAACTCACCAACAAAATTTGTTGCGTTCTCACAAAAGTTGGAAAAAAATTTACTTTTGAAGAAAATATTTAACGCTATACAAATATTAAGTGACAAATTTATTAATGATAATATACAAGATCTTTTTGTGAGAACTTCACGCACTCTGGTGTCAAATTATACAACTTTGCGCAAGATGGATGCGCAATGGCAACAAATCTCGTATCGCAGAAAACGAGAGTAGGTTTGAGATTAAAAACACCTTGCGTCAACTCTTGAAAACCCCGTAAATCCATTTCTCCTTTAACTCAAAAGACGATCGTGAGGCGCCATTGGGCCTTAAAGATGGTTTGGCATCTTAACAAGCTTTTATCACGCTGAAATATTCCAATAATTTTAATACATCCGAAATAAAAATAAGTTACGCATGATACAAATAGGAGTAATACTTACAAGAATATGCTATGCCAATATACAAGCTTAATCTCATGAAAACCTTGCATCTCTATGATAACCTTAAGTATTTACTTTCGGCACGTTGTCGTTCTGTGAGACTGCAATCTCAATATTCAAATATTTCGCTTCTTATGAAAACCTGATCAGAGGGAAAAATAGCTTTCCCGTTTTATACCTGAATCCTTCACTGAATTTGCTAAGAGTTCAGCACTATGAAACAATGTTCTTTCCTTTTTCATTATTTGCAGGTAATTGCGTGATTACTACCCCCCCCCCCGCCCAATTCTGATGCTTTCTATTCACAGGACTTTCTCTACCTGTTCTGCAAACAAACTATTCTTACGAAATATTTCTCTTTTGCGTACCTATTGCTAACCTAATGACTATTTACAAAAAATGATCTTATTACTTGCTTCCTAGTAAGTCGAAGGGAACTAGTGAATACGCTAGACTAACGTGATAGTGAAAGCTTTTAAAAGCTGGTTACTATGTGAACAATTGAAATTTCATTCTTTGCATGGCCAGGAACAAAACAAAAGAGAAATGAAAGAAAGACGACTTCCAGTTTGAGATAACTTGAAAGTAGTTTGAAATTGAAACCTGTAACCAAGGTTTGAGGTTCTATTGCGTGCCGTAAATGTACACACGGGACCAACGACTTTAATTCCCTCCCGAAAAATCCATCGCCCTCCGTGGGGTTTGAAATTTCTTTTGTGTAGTACGGTTTTGTCTATCTCTTACGGCTTTTTACTTTCTTTCCTTTTTTTGTTTGTTTGTTTTGTTTTTGTTTTATCATTTCCGTACTCCGTGGTCTAGGGGTAACATGCTAGTCTCTGGTTCCCAAGGTCGAAACTTCAAACCCGGCGCAGGCCGATGGATTTTTTCGAGCCCAAAAATCTTTAGCATGGCTTCCATCGGAAGGGAATTAAATCCGTTGGTCCCGTGTGTAAATTTATGGCACCTAAAAGAACCCCAAGTCTGATAAAGAGGCATTTGAGCAAAATGAAGCAGTCTTTCATGCCCAATATAGAATGGTAGGCCGAGAACCGCAGCAGTTAAAGAGTATTCATAAATAAAGCTCTATTTAATTCTTGCGGTTTACCAGTTATGCAAAAGTGATCCAGAATGGAGATGGCTTCAGAGGCTATCACTCTAAAATTCAAGATATACATTTCGTTTGTCACAAACATTTCTAAAACACATGGTATTTCAATCAAAATTGTTAGAGCCATTTTTGAGAAAATCAACATTTTCGAAAAATGTTTCATTTAAAAAGTAGTTGGGGGTGGAGGGATTTTCCTGAAAATCTTCTTGTCCTTGGAAGATACTGAACGTAGATACCAAGTTTGATATTTAAACAACGTTTCATTCTTGAGTTATGCTATTCACACACACACACATGCACAAACCTTTTTATAAAAATGCTTTTTTGGTGAGGGGCCCTCAAAACATGCACATCCGGTGAAATACAATATGTATCTATTATGTACACAGTATGTGTATATACAGAAATAATATGACTGACTATCTATTCTGTAATAATTTTTTTTAAAAGCTTATTCATCTATCTACTTAATGCTAATTAAGATAAACAGTAACAGAAGTGGTCTCATTACTTATTTCCTTGTAGGTAAAAAGGAAATAAGGGAATGCATAAGCCAAAGCAATAAACAAATCTTTTAAGAGCTGGTTACAATGTGATTGCATGGCCATAATTAAAAGAAAAACAAATTGCGACTTTTCATTTGTAAAATGCATATTATGTACTAGAAATTTAAACAAGCATCCCAGTAATGGTTAACTCCACAAAAAAGAAAAGATATATTTAAATAAATTTTGTGCTTTAATGGGATTCCATTTTTTGTATAAATACAATTTTTTCTATCTCCTGCGGCTTATCAGTTATGTAGAAGTTATTCAGAATGAAGAGAGCTCTAGCACTATCCCCAGAAATTTTAAGATGTGTATTTTATATGCAATGTAAATATCTTTAGTACTTATATGGTATTTTAATCAAAATTATTAGACCCATTTTAGAGTAAATTGAAAATTCTGAAAAATCTTCATTGTAAGGGTTGTTTAAGATGGGGAAATTTTCCTCAAAATCTTTGTGTTGCATCCTTGGAAGTTACTAAACTTAAATACCAAGTTTGTTGTGTAATCAACTTTTTGCTTTTGAGTTATATTGTTCATAGACACATACATAGAGACACACTCACATGGATTTTTTTCTAAAAGTGCTATATACTTGTATAAGATAGAGAGAGTAAAAATGGCTTTTGTGTATTTAAATTTCTCCAATAAGCTGTAGATAACAACAGACAGACCTAAGGATAGAATATGAAAATAACCAGCCTGCAATACATAATTCCTAGGTCTTATGATTGATCGTAACATGAATTGGAAACACCATATTGATTATATCTTACCCAAACTGAGCTCTGCGAGCTTTGCAATCCGATCTTTAATTCAGCTTATAAATAAGAGCATACTAAAAAAATCTTATTATGCATATTTTCATTCATTGAGGATCTATGGAATAATATTTTGGGAAAATTCAGTAAATGCCAAAAAAGTATTCATTATGCAAAAAAAGGTAATAAGAATAATGGCAAGGGAAACACGATCAACTCACTGCAAACCACTTTTCAAAATGTTTGGAATTTTATCATTAGCCTGTGAATATATTCTAGCTATATTGTCATTTGTAATAACCCAGAAAAGTTTACAAAAAATACAGATATTCATGACAAAGAGACCAGATATAGGCAAGACTTACATAGACCAACAAATAATTTGCAGTTATTCCAAAAAGGGGTTTACTACAAAGGAATAGTTTTGTTTAATTCACTTCCCTCATCTATAAAAGAATTGCAAATGAACAAAAACAAGTTTAGATCAGAATTAAAGATACCTTATTACTCACACCTTCTATAGACGAGGATTTCATTCAATCAAAAAATACTGGTAATAATGTAACATAAACGTAATAAACATGAATATTCTAAGAATTCAAGTGTACGGGTAGGCTTTTGGAAACAGACATGTAATTGAAAATTATGAAAAACTGACACCTCTGAAAATTTATTGTCAGAGTTATTATTTATAAATAAACGCATTAATAAGAAAATAAATGTAATTGTTGACATGATCTACATCCTAGAGTTTGGGCTTTGAGTCTAATCTTATAATAGGATCTATAGATTGCAAAGTTATGTATGTATGACTTGTGGACAAGGAAAACAGTTAAAATACTTCTTGTCAGGATAAGCTTTTAGGCGATTTATATAATAAGAGGATTGCTTGAAAAGATCTTTTTATAATACTACCTCAATGAGAAGCAGGTGCAATTTTGACTTGGCCTATGCTATAAGGAATAATCAATGGATGAAAAAACAAAAATATCTGATGTGTTTTATTCTCTAGTTGTTGTGCAAACAAACTGGTCTTATAAAAGTTCTTTTCTTATCTAAATCATGATAATCAATACAAATATAGAAGAATTGTCTTATTGCTTGCTACCTTGTAACTAGAAAGGAAATAAGGGAACACACAGGATAAAGCAAGAGTCAAAATCTTTTAAAAGCTGATTGCTATGTAAAACAATTAAAATTTGGTTTTTTTCTTGCTAGGAGGTAAAAAAGGAGAGACAAAAAGAAAGATATCTTAAAACTATAATTCAGAATATCTCGAAAACTGATGGCTCCACAAAAAAGAAAAAAAAAAAAAGTATATGACAAATTGTGTGTTTTAACAAGGTCTGCAATTTTTACATACTAGCTTTTTGTCTATCTCTTACAGTTTATCAGTTGTACAAGTCACACAGAAGTCATCCAGAATGAAGGGGTCTTCAGAAGCTATTTCTAGAATATTTCAAGTTATACATTTGTTTGTCACGAAAGTAACTAAAACATATGTTATTTTAATCCAAATTATTAGTAATTATTGATAAAATCAACATTTTCAAAACATAATCCATGTAAAGGGTGGTCTCCCTTTCCCCCTCTCTCTGATTCTTGCTGGAGGCAAATTGTTCTTGACTTTGAACTTGAAATTGCGATACTGGCAACTGGTCCTATATTCCAGTGACAAGAAGACCACATTCTCAATAGGCTTTGGCTTATTGTTATGCCCTTTGCCCTCTGCAATGCCCCATCCATATTTGTATCTCATGGAGTCAGTGATAGGGGACTTATGAAAGCTGTCTGGTATATCTGGACGACATTATCCTTGTTGGCAGCAACTACAAAGACCATCTCAAGAACTTAGCCAAAATATTGCCAAGGCTGCAGGTAACTAACTTGAAGTTGAACACGAAGAAGTGCCAGGAGATGAACTACTTGATACACAGTCTTAGCAATTGGAGTTGCCATGGACCTGGAGAAACCTCGGGCTGTAAGAGATTGGCTTCTCCCAAAATATAAACAAGATTTGCAAAGTTTTCCAGACCTACGTAGCTACTTCTGTCAGTTTGTCAAAGTTTTTCTAACTTCGCGAAACCCCTCACTTGTCTGGGGAGGAGTACTGGCCTTACATGTGGTCAAAAGAGACCTAGAGCGCATTACAGATGCTTAAGCCAGCACTGTGCCATGGTTCTGTTGATTTTATGATGGACACTAGGCCAGCGACACTGGTATTGGAGTAATTCTATCCTATATTCAAAATGGCTAGGAGCAGCCTAATAGCAAGATATTCTCTAAGGCCGAAAAGAATTACTGGATACCCGGCAAGAGTTCCTGGCAGTGATAAAGGCACTGGAACTTTTTCACTAGTACCTGTAGAGCCAGTCATTCTATTTGAGGACTGACCACTCCACTCTCACATTGCTGTTGAGTTTCAAGAACTTGGAGGGTCAGACAGCCTGTTGAGTCCAGGGTTTCCAAGAATATAATTACAATTAGAACATCAGAAAGGAGGGAGCCATTCCAATGCAGATGCCATGTCAAGGAGAACCTGCTCAGAGGATTCTGGCCTCTACACTAAGGTGGAGGAACAGGAGCATGCCACAGGTGTCCATGATTTTGGCAGTGCCTGAAGATAGACAGGATGGTGTAGGCTTGAGGAGGGAGCAGCTGGTGAACATTGATTTGGGACTACGCTTAAGAGAAGTGAGACAGGGACTACACCAAACTGGGAAGACATCACACACAGGAGTGCTGTGTATAAGTCCTACTGGGCCAAAGGGACTCACTGATGACCAAGAAAGGTGTACTGTTTAGAGTTTGGGAGTCACTTGATGGAAATACCCAAAGAGAGCAGTTGATCCTCCCTCAGAGTTAGGTAATAGAAGTTCTGGAGGAAGCACATACAGGACTTTGGGAGGACATTTTGGACCCAACCGACCAATTGACAAGCTCCAAAAACAGTACTCCTTGTTGAGGCTATGGGCAGACATTAAGCAAGATGCTAACATTAATGATGGCAATGTCATGTGTGTGCAGCAAGTTGTGAAATCAAACCAGAAACAGTGGTCACATGCAGCAGTATAACTTGGAAGAATCCTTTGAAAATGTTGCCATCCACATAACTTGCCCATTCCCTATATCTAGCAGGGGTAACAAATATCTGCTGGTGGTAATGGATTCCTTTGCCAAATGGACAGAGTACGCCATTCCTAACCAGAAACACTGAAATGTTTGCAAACTACCTCGTAGAAGAACTGTTCTGCCACTTTGGGGTAACATTGGAGTTACACAATGATCACACCACCAACTTTGAGTTGTGAAGTGCTACTTTAAGTATGATATTCACTGAGTTTCTTGTGCTTTCATAACAGTTTCACCCATTGCAGTTTTAGCTGACCATCCTGCATGGTCTTCATCATCAAGGGAATCCCTTCTTCTTCGTCTTCTTCTTCTAAACTTTGCAAACCATTGATAAAGCATGGATTACCAAGGGTAAATATTCCCAAATTAATTGCTGTTTTTCAAGGCTTTCTTTCTTCCCAAAACAGGTTTAAAATCTTAGAAATCATAACCCAAAAAAGATCTTGCTTGAGATACATCCTAGTGAAAAGTGTACAAACATCTGATGATGCTGTTCATTGTTGTACCTCAACTAGGCTTGCACATATTACTATCTGAACTTCAGTCTAAAACTGGAAAGACTGCCTTGGCTTATGACAACTCCATTGTTGTCCATTGTCAAAACTTTCAGATTGACCCTCATATTACGTTATGCCATTGAAAAAAAACTATTCTAATTAAGATTATTCTTTTATCTACATCATGCTAATCACAATAAATGTTACCAGAAATGGGCGTATTACTTAGTTCATTATAAGCAGAAGGGGATTAAGGAAATACACTAGGCTTAAAGCCACAGTTAAATCTTTTAAAAGCTGTCACTATGGAATTGTCATTGAAATCCAATTCTCTTCCTATGGCCAGGAGTAAAACAAAAGATGCATGATGCTTGAAACAAATGAGGGCTTACCATTTAAGAAAAGTTTTAAGTATTTTAAAACTGAATAACAGGGATATCTCTTAAATATATTAGAAATTTGTTATTACCGTAGATTGAGAAGATACTGTTTTCCACCCAAAAATTCAATACCAAGATTTCACCAGAAATACATGTTTTTGAATCCCTTGAATCCAAAATAAAAAAAAAAAATTAGAAAAAGTCTGTTTGTCTGTCCCGCCTGCCCCTATCTGTGGATAACATAACTCAAAAGAGTAAAGTCAGTTAAATGCCAAACTAGTATTTTAAGCCCAATATCTTCCAAATCCCCCATCCCCAAATAACCTTTACATTGAACATTTTTCAAAAATATTTATTTTCTTGAAAATGGCTCTAATGATTTTGATTAAAATACCATACATATGTTTAAGATATTTTTATTACAGATGAAATGTATATCTTGAATTTTATAGGAACATCTGAAAACCTCTTCATTATGTATACCTTTTGTATAACTGGTAAACCGTAAGAGATAGAAAAAACTTACTACACAAAATATGTAATCTCATTAAAACATAACATTGAATCAGGAATTTGCAAAAGGACCGAGCCTGAAAAAGTAAATTGTAAGAAAATGGCATAAAACTTTTTTTGCTATGAATTTGGTTTTTATTTGCATATAGTATTGAGATATGGAATGATATCATACAGAACTTACATCAATTAATATTAATTTCTTATTATAAATGTATATTAAAGGTGTTGGACAAGGTACCTTTTGAAAATAAACTGGTACTTAGTATGAGATTAAGACAACTTAGTAATTTTATATAATTAGCAAATTATTCATATATAAATCACTTAAGGAGCAATTATTGAACATAGGCAATAAGCATAGGCAGTAGTGGTGCTGGCTGTTAATATACTGTCATAGAAAGTGATAGCTTCATCATTTACTGTGATGTATGTCTTCAAGTTTTGTTTTTAATTGGCACAGTTCCACTTAGATATATTTTTTGTTGGTATGCAAAGGGAATATTCTATGTATAAGAGCAGAAGATTTAAAGTATTAGTTATGAATCTTTGTATACGAGGATTGGCTGATAAGTCCCGGGCCTCACACAGATACGGCACCATTGGCCAGTTAGATAGTAGCATCATAGAATTTAACTCTAAATTAGCTTGTATCCATAGTTACAGGTCAATAGCTTGTTTAGTTTTCAAATGACAGCACTTTAAACAAGACAACTTTAGATTTTTCACAAAAATGGAGGATTTGGAAAAACTAGTCGTGATTAAATACTTCCATTTGAAAGGCTTAACACCTAAACAAATCAAGGAGAAAATGGACAGTACATTGAAAGACTCTGCCCCTTCATATTCAATGATTAAAAGGTGGGTTGCACAGTTTAAAATGGGGCATACAAGCACTGGAAGACTGCAGATTAAAGTTTTTTGAGATAGCAGAGGCTGTAAACATATCAAAAGAACATGTAGGTAATATTTTAAGTAATGTTTTGGGCTTTCCCAAGGTCTGTGCAAAATGGGTACCACGTTTGTTGACATCTGATCAAAAGTTGTAAAGAAAAACTGTTTCCGTTAAGAATGTGGAGCTCTACCGTAAAAATCCCAGTGAATTTTTGAGACAGCTTATTACCATGTTTGAAACTTGGATACATCACTACACTCCAGAAAGTAAATTACAGTCAATTTTGTCAGCTAACAAGGTTTTCTGGGATGCACAGGGAATTATTTTTATTGATTACTTGGAAAAGGGTAAAAGTATCACTGGTGACTACTGTGCAAGCTTTCTGCAACGTTTGAGTGATGAAGTGAAAAGAAAAAAACTTCATTTGGCATAAAAAAAAAAAAAACTTGTTTCATTATGACAATGTTCCGGCCCATCTTTCAGTCATTACAATGGAAAAAATGTGTGAATTAAAGTTGGAACATCCACCCTATTTGCCAGATCTAGCACCCAGTGACTACCACCTGTTCCCAAACCTCAAGAAATTTCTTGGAGGGTGAAGATTTCACAGCAACGAGGTCATTGATGCAGTAAACAGCTATTTTGAGGAATTTGATAGATCACTACAGAGATGGTCTAATTAAATTAAAACACTGATATGACAAATGTACTAGCCTTTCTTGAGATTATGTTGAGAAATAAAGCAAAAACATTTTTTTTAAATGCTGTTTTCATCGAGAGGCCCGGGACTTATCAGCTAACCTTTGTATGTTCATAAACTTAACCTGTTTCTTTCAAATCAGACCTGTACACAATTTGCTGAAATTTTGAAATTGAAAGCTGTTCTTTTCTCTTTCTCTTGGCACCCCTCTCTTCGATGTGTCTAAAGAAATTACTGTCTTTTTATAAAAAGTAGGCCACCAGCTCTTCAAGTTTGATAATTTTTGCAGCAAAATTTCCTTTTGCAGAAGAGTTTACAATAATTTCCAAATATTCTTTTATTTTTTGAAATTAAAAACATACTTATACACCATTAAACTGTGTACTTTGTTCCTTGTCATGCTCAAAATCAAGATGAGGGTTGAAGAAGCTGAAATTAGTATAAATTTAATTTCCAACAAAATTAGATTTGGTCCCTTTTGTGAGTTCTTGATTCAATTTATGTCATATAAACTTTTTTTTTGTAGACAACCATTTCTGAGATATTCTTTGTTATTGGTTTCAATTTTAAACTAGTTTAACTTCTTTCAAATGGGAAGTCATGTTTTGTTTCACCTCTCTGTTGTTTTACTCCTGATATTGCAAAGAGAACCAATTGTCAACTGTTGCACAGAGTGACCAGCTTTTAAAATATTTGACTATCACTTTGGCCTAGTGATTTCCCTTATTTCTTTTCTACTTACAAGGAAGCAAGTATTAGACCAATTACGCTAATGTTTATCTTGATTAGCATGATGTAGATAAAAAACTAATCTTTTCTAAGAATTAATTTGTTTGTGGAACAGCTAGAGAAATTCGTGTGAATGGAACACATCAAATTTTTTTTATTGTATATTGAATATGGCAGTACAGCAGATGATAACTTTTACTACCTTTCTTAGCCAGAAAATGAACTGTTTCATTACCTTGCATTCCCATGTATATTGAAGTACAAATCTTATATTTAAATTGTTTTATAATTTTGCAGCATTCTATAGTGTTTAGTCATTTGTTATATGATGTGGAAATTAGAGATGATTTAAGATCAGATAATATTACAACTCTCTTTCTAAAAATTATTTGATTATGTTTTACAAGTTCAGAAGGATCGCTAAATTTTTGCTATCAAAATGTGGAATTTAAACTTTGTTATACTAATTATGCCTTTCAAATGTGAATATACAGAAGATTCATCGATACACTATCAAACTTGCCTCCGAACTGTGAAGATAAAATTACTTTTTAGTGATTAAATATTCTATTGTAAATTCACTTTAAGTTAAAAGTAGATATAAACAAAACCACATGACAAGGAAATGCCTCAGTTGATAGGTAAGCTACAACTTTTCCTGTTAAAATATTGTCTCTTCCGTTACATAAAACAGTGCACTTCAGATCCTAAATTTTTGTAATTCCAATAGTGTAATGGTTGAGACTCAAACCTCTACCATTGTGAAGAAACATAAATGCAGAAAAAACTTAGAAAGCAGAGAGAAGACAATTATACTATTTTTTTTTAACAAATTCAATGGAGGAAACATATTTGAAATTGTAACAGGCGGCAAAAGCTGAATTTACCAGTATGATCCTGAAACTAAATGAAAGGGCTTCCCAGAAGAAGATCTAGCAATGAATATGAAGCAAACGAGAAGTGTTGCAAGAAGATGATCTGTTCCTTCTTCTCAGTAGCTGGCCGCATTGTGACAATTCTGCTTGAGAGACAAAAGAGTGTTACTGTGCACCACAAAATGTCTGCCACAAGTGCTCAGTGAATTGAGAAAAGCTTCCTAAGACTGATCTGCTTGGAATACTGATGCATTGTCACAATGTCTCTGCACAGGAAACAAGCTAATTCCTGCATGGGTCGGATAATTGCCCCATCCTCCCTACAATCCTGATCTGGCCCTCTACAACTTTTTTCTACTCCCCAAAATGAAAGAAAACATTTAGGGTTAAAGATTTGAGTCACCTGAAGCTACAGTGGCTGCTTACAAAGAATGTATGTGCACTCCCTCCAAAGAAGAATGGTATGAGCAGTATATGGAATGCCATGGAGAAATTTTGAAAAGATACAGTGATCAGATCTGGTTTTTAATATTTTATTGCCTCCATTCTCAAAACAGGCAGTGCTGTGGTTGAGTGGTGGACTGCTTGCCTCCCAACTAGGTGACATCCCAAGAGTCTGCATGTGGGGTTTGTGGTGGACAAAGCGGCGTACGGGTGGGTTTTCTCATGTTTTCCCTGCCACTCATTCCATCAATTGCTCCATCTTCACCTTTCCTATCATCCATTTCACTTGCTTTCCATATCAACAACTTCCTCATGCTCATGCCTGGCTGCAGGCCAACAAACCACTCATTCCAGGTTCTCCATTCCATAGTTTAGTGCTGTTGGTTCCCCGATAGGCTTCTGACTCCAAGGCCCCACTTGTAAGTCCTATGGGGGTGTCAGTCCTACATAAGCCGACTAACAAAACGAAACCATTCCCAAAACTTTTGGAGTGACCCTTGTATTTGGATACTTAGACACATTTAGCAATTTGATGTGACTGTTGATGGCGGAATGAAGTACACAGATGTGCCAGAGTTGGTTGGAACTTATGGTGGGGAGGCATAAAACATATCCCAATGGAGTGTAATACATTTACCTTTTGAGGATAACCATAAGATTATTAAACGCATAAGTTAATCCATTTTATTATATGGATGTGAAATTTGGACAGATTAAAAGGGTTTTGAAAATATACTGTAGCTGTTCATAAATAGGTTTCTGAGCAATATTATGGGTTTCTGGATGCCATAAAAAACATCAAACAAAGACTTATGGAAGAGAACTAATGAAAAGAAAATCAATAAAGAGATAAAATAGCTTTATTAAGCGGAAATGGATGGTCATGTTTTAAGGAGGGAAAGTGGAAATATAACAAGAACAATTTTTGAATAGAGCCCACAAGGGTTGGGCAGGTGTAGAGGAAGACCCAGAATTATAAGATGCAACATGGCCTGCTGAGTAGAGAGGATTGGCAAGAGTTGGAGTGAGATAAAGGAGCTGGTGAAGAACAAAATCCAGTGTGATTATATTCATTAATGCCCTTTGCTTTTCCATGGAGTAAATAAAAAATAGAAATAGGGTAAGTGCTCCTAAGAAATGGAAATGGAGTTTGATATATGAACTGCTGTGCTTTTCAGCATTCCATTCTATACTGGGTGTGAAAGACCACTTAATTTTGTGCCATAAATCTACGACACAGGACTAACAGCTTTACTTCCCTTTCAAAGGAAGCCAGGCTAAGGATTTTTACACCTGAACAAATCCATTGTCCTCTGTGAGGTTTGCATCCACGACCTTGGACATATGAAGTTAGTATGGTAATCATTACACCACGGAAGCCAGCAAAGTGCTCCTAAGTTTAGAACCCATTTTGTACTTACAGCTCTATAATAAACAAATTTAAAACTCTACACTTTCCCATTGATCAATTGTACACACAGAAATTGCTACAAATGCTGCCATCAGGACAGCAAATACAGAATATTTATCAAATATAATTTGGTGGAAGTTGGAATAGGAAGCTATGAAGACCAGTTGGCAACCATTTTGGTTAACTTGCATTCAGTAATCATCAGTACATTTTTATATTCATTTGGCTATGAATATTTTTGCTAGCCATTAGAAACTTCAAAGTTGCATATCATATACAGTGACACTACTCTCTCTACACATACCATGTACATAGTGTATAGAGAAGATATTGCATTCCACCCAAAAAATTGATACCGAAATTTCACCGGAAATACATGTTTTGGGTCCCCTGAATCCAAAAAAAGCAATTTCAGAAAAATGTCCATGTGTGTGTGTGTGTGTGTGTGTGTGTGTATCTGTGGACAGCATAGTTCAAAAACGAAAAGACCATCGACTACCAAACTTGGTATCTTCCAAGGATGCGACACGAAGATTTTCAAGAAAATCCCCCCACCCCAACTACCCTTTACATGGAACTTTTTTAAAAAAATTTTAATCTCTCAAAAATGGCTCTAACGATTTTGATTAAAATATTATATATTAATTATATTTACCTGACAAATAAAATGTATGTCTTGAATTTTCTGGGAATAGCCTCTGAAGACTACTTTATTCTGGATGAATTTTAGGGAATTTTGCATAACTGCTAAACCATAAGAGATTAACAGAAACTTACCACTCAAAAAATGTAGAGCATGTTAAAACACAATTTATGTTATGTAAATTTTTTTCATGGAGTTGATCATTTTTGAGACATGCCTTGTTTTTGAGTTCAGCTTTAAAAAGCGTACCTACTTTTCTCATACAGGAATTTGTCAACTCGTGTCCATACAAACAAAGGAACTTCAGTCACATAGCAACCAGCTTTTGACTATCAGTTTAACCTATTATATAATATATGTAATACAACTATTTCTGCTAAGTTTTTCTTGATAAGCATGCAGTAAATAGAAGCATTAGCTTTTTATCAATAATTTGTTGCAGAGATGTAGAGAAAGTCATGTGAATGGAACACATCAGATTTTTTTTTACTCGGACTGGCCAGCTGGTGGGAGGTAACTGCATGCACCAGTCCTGGCACCTACTTTTCTTGCCATGGCCATGTATTGTCACAAAACAACAGATATTGGAGTGCAGAAAGGCCTGATATTGCACACAAAATGTTATTGCATGACCAGAAAATTTGTGTTTGTTATGGTATGAATGTGTACCAAATTATAAGGACTATATTCTTTGAGTGTACAGTTAATGGACAAATGTACAGGGATACAGTAATCAAACCATTCCTGGAATATTTGTGTGACACTGAGTGCATACATGCATATTTTCAACAAGATTCAGCTATAGCACATACAGCTGTTCTCTGGTGGAAATTAATTGAGGAAAACTTTGAAGGCTAAGGCCACAGTGGTCCCCAGACCTTATGGTATGTGACTTTTATTTATTGGAGAGATTAAAAAAAATCTGATGTGTTCCATTCACATGACTTTCTCTACATCTCTGCAACAAATCATTATTAAAAAGCTTATGCTTCTATTTACTTCATGCTAATTGAGAAACAATTAGCAGAAATACTCTTATTACTTGCTTCCTTGTAAGTAGAAGCAAAATAAGGGAGTGCCATAGGTTAAACTGATAGTCAAAAGCTGGTTGCTATGTGACTGAAGTTCTTTTGTTTGTATTGACAGGAGTTGACAAATTCTGTATGAGAAAAGTATAAGTTTTTCAAAGCTGAAATTAAAAACAAGGAATATCTTAAGAATGATCAACTCCATGAAAAAAATGTATAAAACATAAATTGTGTGATTTAATGTGCTCTACATTTTTGTGTGGTAGGTTTTTGTCCATCTCTTACAGTTTAGCAGTTATGCAAAATTCCGTAAAATTCATCCAGAATAAAGTAGTCTTCAGAGGCTATCCCCAGAAAATTCAAGATATACCTTTTATTTTTCAGGTAAATATTATTAATATACAATATTTTAATCAAAAGCGTTAAAACTATTTGAGAAAATCAAAATTTTTGAAAAAAGTTCCATGTAAAGAGTAGTTAGGTGTGGGGGGATTTTTCTCAAAATCTTTGGAAGATACTAAACTTAAATACCAAGTTTGGTATTTTACCAACTTTTCATTTTTGAGTATCGTATTCACAGACACACAGATCTTTTTCTGAAAATGCTTTTTTTTGGATACAGGGGACCTTAAAACACATATTTCCGGTGAAATGTCGGTATCAAATTTTTGGGTAGAGTGCAATACTTTCTCTATACACTATGTACATAGTACGTGTAGAGAAAGTAATAAAGTGTAGCAGAACAACCAGCATATGTTGGAAGAACTGAAAGACAATATACTGCAATTTCAAAAGAAGAAATAATGCTTGTTAGTGGAAATTTTGTTAAACTGTGTGAGAGATGCGTGGCAGCACAAGGACATCATTTCCAACACCTCTGTGAGGTATGCATGTAAGTCTATACGCTTGAGTTCAGGGTCTGTGAATATTCAACTCGGCCACAAGTCAGAAATAAGTCACTGTAATACGAAGACTGAATATGAGTTTAAAAGGTTCTTTCCTGTATTTATTTGGGGACTGAAAACTGGGCATTACAAATAAAGATAATTGCAGCATACAGCTGGGGTGACCAACTCACAGATGTCAGATAGTGTATTTTAAATGTGTCAAGCCATTCTCTATTGCAGTGTTTCCCAACCTTTTGAAGTTCACGGCACCCTTGGGAATAACATTAAACACCAGGGGCACCCTTCCTTGAATTAAAGGAAAATTAAGCTTAATATGTTAATTTATTGAAATATTATATAATAATAACGTACACCATAACATAATACAGTAAACTTTACTACAATCACTGAGTAAAAATACATCAATAAATTTTGTTCGATTAATGATTAATGTGAAACTTGTGATTGATGCTTAGAGCACAGATATGTGATGTCGGGTCTTACAGTTGACAGTGAAACACGCAAATCATCCTCAAGGATATTCAGTCTATTTCTTGCTTTGCATTTTATTGTCACCATAGCAGAGAAGGCTTGCTCGCATAGATAGGATGTTGAAAAGGGCAAAAGTGCGTTAATTGCCTTCTTCAATGGGTTAGGGTACTCCTCTCTCCGTTGAAGCCAAAAACTAGCCACTGACGCCTCACTCTTGGTGAACTTACCTTTGAGTGTGGAATCAGCGCAAAGGTCAATAAATTCATCTCGTTCGCAAGCAGTGAAATCTATTTCCTCTTCACTATCTACGAAATCAAATGGTAAGACAACCCAGTCGAGATACGTAGTGGAAATAGTTGGAAAGTACGCATCTATTGCATCTTGCAATCCTGATAAGTGATCACAAATGCGGTCTTTCAGTTTACCCAGATCTTTATCTCCTGCCACATTAAGAAGAGGTGGAAAGTTCGACAAATCTCCTTTTTGAACTCCAGACTTCCAAGAACTAAGTTTTCTTTTAAAACCTTTCATTTTATTGGTTGAGGAGATTATTGTTTCATGTCGACCCTGCATCAAAACATTCAGTTCATTCAGCTTATGAAAAATAATTGCCAGATACGACAGTTCAAAACACCAAGAATCACTTAGTAAGAGCTCATGAAATGTGTCTTGATTTTCATCCTTAAAAAAGGTTTTTAGCTGTTCTTTAAGTTCGAGAAACCGGTTCAATACACGACCCCGCGACAACCACCTTACTTCTGTGTGAAGTAACAAAGAGGTATGAGCTGCATCTGTTGCGCGACATAACTGTTCAAAAATTCTGCACTTTAAAGGTCGAGACTTCATATAGTTCACCATTTTCACAACTTGGTTAAACACTTCACCAAAATCTTCATTACACGCTTTCACGACTAATGCCTCTCTATGCAGAAAACAGTGAGTTACAATAATGGATGGATTTTCATTGAGAGCTCTGGCAGTAAAACCTTTAATTTTCCCAGACTTAGATGGTGCAACATCTGTACATATACTACAACAGTCTTTCCATGAAAGATCATGGTCATTGAGATAGGAATTAATAGAAACGAAAATATCATGGCCTGTAGTTGTAGTCTCCAGCGGTCTACAGAACAGAAACTGTTCACTAATATCTTTTTCATCAATATATCAGATAAAACCAAGGAGTTGCCGTTTGTCACTAATATCGAGACTCTCATCTACTTGCAAAGCAAATGTTCTATAAGTTTTTATTTTCTCCGTGACTTGTTCGTTGATATTGCATGACATTTCAGATATCCTGCGGCTGATTGTGTTGTTGGACAGAGGAACTTTTGAAATTTGATTAGCTGCTCCTTTGCCAAGTATTGTTGAAACTATAACTTGACATGCAGGACCAATGATTTCCTCTCCAAGAGTATGAGGTTTCTTTTTTTTTAGCTATCAGTTCTACTACTTTAAATGAGGCTTCAAGAGCAGTATCACCTATGGTCATTCTCTTTACCATTCGCACAGCTGTTTTCTTCTCCCCTTCTAATATATGTGAAAAATACATTACACTTTTCTGTGACACACTAGGATGCTTAGTTGTAAGATGCCGCTTCAGTTTGCTAGGTACCATGGCCTCGTTGCTAAGTGTTTTGCCACAAACTAAACACACAGGGATAAGGTTTTCCTCGTTATTCCACTTAAATCCATACGCTAAGTAACTGTCCTAGTATGTTCTTTTCTTTCGTTTGTCTTCTTTATGTGGTGAATTTGACGCTCCGGGAGAAACTGTAAGATTTGGCTTCTTAAAGCAAGTAGTAGGAGCCGACTGTTCACTTTCACTGACCTGGCATTTACGTTTAACAATGAACTTATCCATAGCTAAACACTGTGAATCAACGCAAGGAAGACAACTGAAAGCGCCAAGTGGCGTACACTTTTATATATTCATCTGTCAAAGTCTCGGGAATGTTCATGAGGAAGCGAGTAGTCTCGGGAATGTTCGGCAGGGTATAGCTGTAATGCCATCTGTGGGATACTAGTATAACTGAATTATCGAAATGAATCGACCACTATCCACCATCTGCCGTGCATGAGAGTAATTGATTTGACTTATTTTATTTGAAGACCTTAGAAGACTTAAGGCTTCAGTAGAAGGTATTTTTTTTTGTTTATCTCAATATCTCGCGGCACCCTTTAGCCAATCACACGGCACCCTAGGGTGCCGTGGTACACCAGTTGGGAAACGTTGCTCTATTGTAAAGCACTGTGCATATCTGTCTGCAATGTTATTCTACCAGTAATCAGTTACCAACAATTGTTTGAAATCTTGCAAATAAGCTTGTGGCAGTGATGTGATTAAAATTAAATCGAAAGACTTTGAGTCGGTGTCTGTAACACAAACATCACTTAGTAATTCCTTACTGGAACTTGTGTCAGGAACCAAGTTCCCATTTTCAATCCTTAAATCTTGCTTCGTTGGCATCAACAATGAGGCATTTGGTGCTGAATTATGAACTTCCAAGGGTTGCTGTATGGTGGTAAATCATAATTCATGATATGGACCTTTATCTTCATGATGTCTTCATAACCTAACATTTGTAATACATAGAAAATCCACAAATACAGAATACTACATAAGTTAGATAGCTGCAATCCCACAACACAAATTGTGTTCAACTAATCAGTTTAACGTACAAATTAGTATACATTCTCATGTGAATAGTGAATACCAAAAATAATACTAACAGATACTCCAAATAACTACCAACAACGGCTTCCAAAAAAGTGCAATAGACAAGAGAATGCACAAGTACAAAAAACTGACCCAAAAACAACCACCCTACAGAACCTGCATGACCAATCTCAGTTCAGAAAATTCACCTATCATCCTTGGGCAAACAACAAACTTCAGAAAATCTTCATGAATTATAACATCACCTTAGCTCCAAAAAACAACTATAGCATTCAGAAACTGCTATGCAAAAATTCAAAAAACCTATCCCAGCAAACAAAAAAATGGGGAATTTATGAAATTTAATGCTCATACTGTAATCTACCACATACAGGAAGAACAAAAAGAAGTTTGAAAACCAGATCAAGGGAACACATGAGAAACCTAAAATACAAACAAATAGAAAAATCAGTAGTTATCTATCAGTTTTGGACATCAGGACACGAGCTCACTGTAAGTAATAAAACTGTTAAAACCAGCTTATAAACCCACAGAATTAAATGTCTGGGAGAAGATCTATATCATGAAGAAAAAGAGCCATAACATGAATTTTAATTTACCACCATACAGCAACCTTTGGAAGTTTATAGACCCAGCAACAGATGCCTCCACAAGTGATACACCACCACCCTTATCATTGACACCAGCAAAGCAAGATTTAGTTGGAATTAAGGGTTGAAAAAGGGAACAAGTGTTCCTGAAACTGGTCCCCATAAGTAATTATTAAGTGATATTTGTGTTACAAAAACTGACTCAATTCTTTTGATTTAAGAAGTTCTTAACTAACAAACAGCGAAAAACAGTGTATCCTTCATTTAGCTTTGGCAGCTGTGTCCATTTCAATTATACTCTATTTAGTTCATCTGTCATAATGCCAAGGAGAGAGATTCACAATATACTGAAGAGGCCATAACTTAAGCTATTCAAGCAATAGAGAGAAAAACTTTTCAATCAGAAAAAGTAGTCAAAAATTTTGAGTTCAGAGGCATAGCACAAGCTAGAATTCATAATTGTTTCATTCACAAATTGCAAAACATCTTTTACAAATATTCATCCTCAAAATTAATTGTATGCAGCCATTCTTGAGAAACATAAGAGAGTGCTCAAGCACCAGAGGATGTTACCAAATGGCATGCTGTGGCTTCCATTAGGAAATGTTTTAGAAGTTTGGCAGATTATTTAGATGAAATATAGGTGGTTAAATTATAAGGAAACCCCTGTAGCAGCCTCTCTCCAATGCGCAAGAGATCTGAGAGTTGCCAGGAAAGTGGTGCCAGCACAGGCACCACTTAAGATAAATTACAGAAATGCTGACCTTCTGCTCACGTATGAGCAGCACAATTTTATAAAATATTCTTGTTCACTTGTCTAAGCTTAGCAGCAGGAATCCTTGTGATTTCTTGCATGATGGTATTACTAAGTTTCTGTGGATTACACAGGGATTTCTGCTTCTGAGCTTAGGTGAATGAGCAAGAACATCTTCAACTTGTTTGTCGACTTATGTCCATGGACCCCGAGATCATTTCACCAATTTCATTCTTTGTCCAATATGACCAACCAGGTTATTAAGCTACAAAAAAGAAAGAGAGAAAAAAATCCCATCCCAAACTACCCTTTGCATGGAAAAAATGTTCATTTTCTCAAAAATGGCTCATAACGATTTTGATTAAAAAACAGTATATTAAATATATTTGCATGAAAAATAAAGTGTATATTTGGAAAATAGCCTTTGCAAACCCCTTTATTCTGGATGAATTTTGCTGCCTTTAGCATAACAGTTAAGGGATAGACAAAGTTGTAGATCTTGCTAAAACATATAATCTTTGTCATACATTTTTTACGCAGAGCTGACGTTTCTGAGATATTCCTTGTTATTGGTTTAAATGTTAAACTACTTAAACTTGTCTCAAAGTTGAAGTGATGTTTCATCTCTCATTTCACTGCAGGCCATGCAAAGCAAGCTGAACTTCAGCTGTTTCACATTGGATCAGTTTTTAAAAGATTTGACTATCACTTTAGCCTTGTGTATTCCCTTATGTCCCTTTTACCCACAAGGAAGCAAGCAATAAGACATTTTTGCTAATTTATCTTGAGTAGCATGTCGTAGATAAAAGAATAATCTTTTGTAACGAAAGTTGTTGGTGTAACAGCTAAAGTCATGTGAATAAACACATCTGATTTTTGTAAATCTACATTGTTCTTTAAGCTGCTGTCCACAGACACACATACAAACACATAAACCAACATTTTTTTTCTAAAAATCCCTTTTTTGGATTCAGGGAATCTTAAAACATATTTCCAATAAAATTTTGGTATCAAATTTTTGAGTGCGATACAATACCATCTCTATACATTGTGTATACAGTAAGTAGATAAATGACAAATTGTTGAGACTAGAAATTTTAGACTGTGATACACAGAAAGGATTTTATGAGGTACCCGGCACAATTTTTATCATTACAGAGCTCATTCTCACTCCAAAGATTGAAGCAGATAAAAGTGAAAACATGCCCAGCCCATTACCACTAACATTGGAACCACCACTTCTACTAGTACTCGTGACTTCTGCTATTACTAATAAAACTATTGTTGCTTTATGAACAAAACATTGTCAGTTTTGTAATGCAGATGATTCAGAACTTATGCCTTAATATATCCTTGATGGAGGCTTTTTTTTCTATTTGAAACTTTTGTTTTCTAGAATTTTTCTCTATTTTCCACCTAATTAGCCATCAACTTCCATGGTCTAAGGATAACATGCCAGCCCCTGGTTCCAAAAATCATGGGTGCAAACCCGGCGGAAGGTGATGGATTTTTTATCAAGTGTAAAAATCCTACTGATATAAAACGATTCCTTTACCTATAACATTGTAATTGAGATAAACAATAGCAGAAATGGTTGTGTTAGTTCCTTCTAAGTAGAGGGAGAATAAGGTTATACACTACACTAATGATGGTCAAACATTTTAAAACATATCACTATGTGAAACAATTGAAAATTCTTGAGTACTTTACAATGTTAAAAAATATGTGGCACCAATCAGATTTATACCTCCTTTGCACCACCAGAATAAAAGAAAACAGAGGTTAAGCAAAACATGACGAGGCATTCCTTGTTGTTGATTACAATTTTAAGATAAGTATAAGTGGTTTAAAATTGAAATTTAAAATTCAAACAAACAACAAGGAATGTCTTGTAAACAGTTAACTTTACAATAAAAAAGATATAAAGAAATGTAATATAATAAACCACATCGTTTTTTAATGAGATCTAGATTTTGTGTAGCAAGCTTTTTTTTTTCTGTAGTTTAACGTCCTTTAACCTGGTTTGGTCATATCGGACGATGAATGCAATTGATGATATGGTGCTCAAATGATCTCGGGGTCCATGGAGCTTAAAGTTACTCGACATTAGTCTTCTAAGGATAAGGGAAAACCCCCGAAAAAAAACCTTACCCAGGTAACTCACCCTTAGCGAGATTCGAACTCACGACCTTTTGAACGTGAGGCAGACATGCTACTCAGGTCTCTCACAGTTTACCAGTTTTTCAAATCTCATCCAGAATGAAAGAGGACTTGGAGGCTATTCTCAGAAAATTCAAGATTTACATTTTATTTATGTAAATATCTTTAATATACAGTATTCCAACCAAACTCATTTGTCATTTTTCAGAGAAAAATTGCAAAAAACTGTCCATACAAAGAGTGATTTGTGGCAGCATCATTTTCTAGAAACTCTTTGTTTCTTAACCTTGGAAGATAAACTTTTAAGTTTGGCATTTAATAACCTATTTTTTTTTTTTTTTGCTATGCTGCCCAGGCACAAGTATACTTAGACCTTTTCCAAAAAAATGTTTTTTTGGATTCAGGGGTTCTCAAAACATATTTTAGGTGAAATTTTGACATCAAATTTATGGGCAGAATACAATACCTTCTCAACCTACTATATGCATAGTATGTATAGACAAAGTAAAAATCTTGATGTTTCATTCTTGTGATTTTATTTGTTCTGAAAACTATTCTTACAAGCTTCCTCTTTTAATTACATAATGCTAATCAATATAAACATTAAGATAAATGGTCTTATCACTTAGTTCTTATAAGTAGAAGAGAAGTGAATACACTAATTCTTTCCATACCAAGGGTAAAATAAGATATGAAATGGATAATCTTCCAATTTGAGAAAAGCTTAAGAAATTTAAAACCAGAACCATTAAAAGGGAATATTTCTGTAATGTTTAGCTCTACAAAATAATGTACCAATATGACAGAAATTGTGTTTTTTTATGAGATTTACATTCTTTGTAAAGTAAATTTTTGCAGAATGATGGAGACCAGCCTATTCCCATGAAATTTGCATAATCATCCTTCCTGTGTGGCATTTTAATAAACATAGCCATTTTTTATTTTTCGCAAAATGTTTCATCTAAAGCATAGTTTAGGGTGGAGGTATTTTTCTGAAAAACTTCATGCCAAATCTTTGGAGAATATTAAACTTGCAAATATGCACTAGAGAAGGAAAATTGACATCAAGATTTTAAAGGAAATGTTTTTTGAGAGATCCTACCAGACGAGATTTCTGTCAAAATTGACTCAGCAAACTGAATTAAAAATACATATATATTAAATCAAGGCCTCTCAAGTGCCTAAAATTACATAAATGAAATCAAAGTGCAGTGCATTGGTGACTTTGCAGTTATCAACATAGTCAAGTCACATTATACACCTTGCACTGTGCAATGCACTCCCAGATATTTTCACGACAAAATTTGTATCCTTTTGGGAAGCCTTTTAAGTTGATGTATGATGCAATGGTGAATAAATAAGAAATGTAGATCTCCTTAAAAAAAATTACCAAAATTTGAAGCAATCTTTAAATAAGACATTTAGATAGACCCATTATCAATGGTCTAAACTGACCAATATTTGTTGTCAGTTTTCAAATGAAAGGAGGGAGTTTGTAATATTATAACATGCAGCTTCATGCATTTGACCATTGCTTACCTAACAGTAACAAAATCTGTTTAGCTATTTCTCTAAATACTCACTCTAGCTGTGAAAATGATCCTATTCCACCAGTGTATGCTAATGCAGAGTAATAAATTAGATAGATTCGAGTATTAACTTCAAAAGTCTTTAAAGAAACACTGAACAAAGACCATTCACAAGACCTCTGTTCTGCAAGCAGATTATTAAAGGAGTCTCGCATTAACTTCACCTCAAGGTAGATACATTTTAGCTGGTCTGTGCCAGCAGTTTCAGCTGAATGAAGTTTGGTAATCAGCAAGTTAGGTATTTAATGACCCCATTTTTGAGCTATGCCACCCACAGACAATTTTACTAAAAATGCTTTCCTTTAGAATTCAGGGGGTATTAAAACATGTACTTCTTGCTTTCAATTTTTGGCTTCAATAAGGCAAGTTTTGCAAGATTGTTATCTATCATAAACTTAATTGCAACACACAGGACCATGATCAAAAACAGTAATTTACAACGCAATATATTCATTATATATCCTCCACATGTGTTCATTAATGTGAGGATATACAATTATGCACCTACTAATTCTTTCTCATGCAAATTACGATTCAATCATTTAGGTATATGCCTTCAAACTGAAATTGCATTTTAGTTGAGTCTTTTGATATTACTATCTCAGCCACATGTCTTAAATGTCACTTCAGAGATCTTGATAAGGTAATTAGCTTTGACAATATCATACAGGATGACTGCCTCTGTGGTAGTGGTCAGCGAGCTGACTTCTCACTCGGAGGTCCCGGGTTCGATTCCCGGCCGGGGCGGGGAATGTTTCTTTGGCCAGATTTATTCCCTATCCCCCCACAGAGTCTGGAAGTATGTTTGTAAGAGTGAATGTGTGTGTGTGAGAAAAATTAAATGATTTAAACAAACATAAAGAACCTACAGACAAGCTGTTTCAAATGCAAAGTCCCCAATATGACCTTAGATGTTAAAGGGGGCTATATAAATGAAATAAAAAAAAATTATCATACAGGGTAGAGATGACCATTTCTGAACCTATGCCCAAATTATTTCACATGCCAAATTCATGGTGGGTGCCAGGGAAACTCAACATGCTAGTCATGTACAAATTTTAGGATTATGTACCATATTTCAGTTAATACCTTTCCGCGAGCATTCTTTCCTAATTTCTCCTGCTGTCATATGTAGTATTTCGAAAACACTTATTTTGCAAGATTGTTAAAGTAGGATTCAGGAAACCACTACAAAGATTGCAAAAATGAAAAAGGTAATCAACTAACCAAGATTTATAGGAATGTCAAGTAGGTGTAGTGCCACATTACAGATGGGCTTATTTGTTCACCAACAAAGTTTGCACGAGCAGGCTTGGATTGGACCATGCATGCTTGAAGCTGCCAAACAGCAACTTGACTGCAGAGTTGAAATCTCCCCTTTCCATCTTGCACTATTTTGAATGGCATATTTCACCACTTGGTTACATAATGTCATACATATGTGAAATGAAAGTGTGCTGCAACTCTGGCCAATTCCAGATTTGCTCTGCCTGCTTTAAATTTGTCTTGAATGGGAAAATATGACATAAGGAGGGCAGCAAAGAAAACTCCAGTCACTCCTCATATAGCAGCCAACATCATGTTTGTCACCATGAGGCAACCTCTGCAAATAATCACATCTGTACAGCAAATAGCAGCTTTTCATGACCATGCTTCCTATCCCTTTTTATAGCTTTACAGATATGCAAATGCAATGTAGCAGAATTGTAGTACAAGAAGCAAAATTTATTTCCTTGGCAATATTCTAAAAGATTACATGTAGAACTTGCTGTTCCGACACTGGTTCTGTTACACGACCACCTTGAAAAAATTTTGTTTACAAGAATTTCCTAAGAATGTTAAATTTGGAATGTAAAGACTTGGCAAAAACCGTGGTGTTTGGCCAGTACACAACCCAAAAACTGGAATTTTTCTGCCAAGACTGCAGTAATATTAAAAGAAACAATCCTAGTCATTTGGGCAAGCCTTGATATCTCCAGGGCTATACCAATCAGTCTAGGATTGTTTCTTTAATTTCAGTATTGTAGCACAAAAAAGACCAGCTTTGGAGCTCTTTACTGGCCAAACACTAGAAGATTTTACTAACTTATTTAGAACTAAACACAAATACAGCAAACTATGGGTAAAGACCATATTCTTTTCATATGCAGCTATACTTTGTCATGAGGTAACAAGATTAAGAAAACCAATGTATTTAACTGGTTTAGTTATATACTAAGGCTTTCAGAGCTGGCATCCATTTGAAGAGAAATTTATGGGCTTAAAGGCCATGGTCAATAGGATTTGCTCCTGTTTTGCTCAACATTTTTGAGCATAAGACTATGTAAATATTTACCGTTTAATTTGTATTTGTGGCATAGTGACACCAATATTCATTCAGCACATTCCGAGAATTTGAGGAAGACAGAACTATTAGGTTTGGGCCAGGCTTGGAGAACACTACTGTCTGAGCAGTGTAATTGTGTAGTAGCATTACAATACTTTTCTTAGTCGTGATTTAGAGACTAATAGTTTAGCTGCCAAGTGTGATTGACAGATTGTGCTTAGTGATACAAGATAGTTTGGCTGCATTATATACTTCAGCATGGTTACATAAGCAAGGAATAAAAGACCAGAGCAAGAAACATTCTCCTGAATAAGATAGTTTAGCAACTTCAAAAAAATTATACTAACACTGGTCTTAAATTATGTTCACATATTTGAAAGAAGGGCCAAAGTTAACTGCACAAATTATACTCCTGTTCCACTTAGCAAGGCTAATCTTTGTTGTATTTAATATGAATGAAAGAGGTGAAGTTGAACATACAGAAGTACTGTCAAAAGCAATTTGAACAAATATCGGATGGAAGCTTCGCCAATCTGCAAAAATGTTAAAAAATCTGGTGTTAAGCCCCATTTACACTGAAAAATAAAATCCTAGGTTTATATAAAGGTTTCTTTATTTTGTCCTATATAGTGTGATCTACAATAACATAAGATTTTTTTTTTTTTACAACTTTGCTGAATTGTTTAGTGACCAAACATGTATCAAGCAGAATATGGTAATGCCCCCCTGCATTGTCTATGTGCAAAAGCTTAACTTACACCCACTTCTAACCAAACATGACTACAGAATACAAGAGTATCTTTGCTATAAAAATCATCCTCTGGATATATAACCTTGGGAAATCAAGGTCATTAAAATCATGTTCCAAAACAGCTACTCAAATGTTAACATTTACAGTATGTGTTACAGCTAGAGCATCTAAATGCATTTTACAGGAGTACTGCAGGAAGGACAGAATCAAAGAAGCAACACATATCAGAAAGAAAAATTTAATCAGAAAATGCTATGTACATGCTCTCAAAATACAAATGATTTAACTAAAATTTTCAGTGAAGGAAATACATTTAAATTATGCTTGCTGTATGTGCTATCATTTGACCTTCTGCACATCATGGATTGAAAACAATTGTGTAATAAAATGCATGCAGGCAACTTCTATAAAATATAGGAACGATCAGGAGTTAATGGGATAGGTGCCACTACTAGTCCTAAATTATCAGAGAGCAAGAGACAGTAACAGAAACTAATTAGAAAGTCTTATAAGTACCACTACATAGAGGGTCAAAATGCTAAGAAAGTCAACGAATCAACATTATTAAAATTGTGTTCACTGTTTATTGATCTTTCAAAGTGATGCTTCAATACAGCAACTATCTATAGATGTAAAACTGGTGCCACAAAACCAGCACTGCACTTCTTGGAATGCAATCCAAGATGATGTCGCTGTGTCACACTTTGCAGTCTTCCCTAACTTAACACAATCTTGTTATTCAATAAAAAAAGACTTCTTCGAAATTCACGGTATGGCCTCGACCATCATACTGCCACACTTACACTACATATGTTCATTTGTAATTGCTTAGTTCATGAGAATACGATTAACTTCAATGTTCAATGGAATGATGCAACATATGATGACATGGCCGATGATAAAGAGACACCACGTGGACTAATCTGCTGCTGTAAAAATAGAAACAGACCAATTAACATGAGAATGCCTATATAAAGCAGTATGGAAATGCTTAGCATAAATTTAAAAAGGGAACAGGTTGCAAATTAAACTATGGTCTAATAGCATTCAGAGAGCCATTCACAGCATTAACCAATAAAATACAGCCAAATGCTGTATTTTGGATGCCAAAGCTAATTCAGGTGATGTGATCCCACTATAATGCATTAAAACATCCTCCCCGAGTCTCCATTTAATAGTGTGAAACTGGAGGGCAAGATTTCAAGTTTGTAATGACATATGCATCTAACAGAGCCACCCACATAATCTGAACAGGGAATTTAACCCCAGTTGTAGTGCAAGTGGCAGTCATATAAAAGGGCAATTAGATATCAAAAAATTTTAATAAAATTCTGGATGTTAAACCATGCACAGCATTTACTTACCAAGACAAAACACAAGAGACATGGACAGAGAATGGATTTAATATGGCTGGTGCCTCTGGGTCTGGCTCCTCCCACCCCTCTGCTTACCACTGTAACCACCACCTGCACTGCCTGCAACATTCAAACTCAATTCGTTAGTGACCCACCCAGACTAGTCTACATCCCCTGCATAATCCTACACATGCCAAAAATCAAGGACTAAGTCATTACAAAATTAAATTTTTGAAATATGAAGCAAGCATCAAGAAGCACTAAAGGATTTTTTAAAAAATAAAACTATACATTAAGCATCTACATCTGTGTTGAAAGCCTTTCAATAACTTGAAATAAAAAATTAAAAAAAATTAACTTGTTCGATGGTTACAAACTCCATCACCTTTGGGAAATGCAGCCTCTTCCCTCAAAAAATTTATACTAAGCACAAATAAGGGGGGTAATAAACAAAACATTATAAAGAGAAATAAAACACTCAAGGTATCCATCCATGCAGCAGTTATTCATGCTTAAAATGTTATAAACTATATACTTGACTTATGCCACAACTGCACTGCTATGACATTCAATGGTTCTGAAGTTCAGTGTCAGCAGGCATGCAATTAAACTGGGTTATGAAAGTAAATAAGCAGAAGTTATACAGAGTGAGAGTGGTGACGTCTGGCAGGCTACAGACCTATAGGAACTATCTACAGCTAAAACGGCAAAGTACAAGTCATTGATATAAATGTACCTTTCCCACGGCCACCACCTCTTCCACCACTGTATCCGCCATCATAATTATTGCCGTAGCCTCCGTAGTCTGGAGGGGGAAACAACATATGTTAAGGTACACTTTAAAAGATCATAAAAACCCTGGCCCCAACCTCGTAAGATACTTATGCATTTATTACGTGGAAATATCAAATTTTACAGTATATAGTTTAAGAGCAGTAATTCAAGAAATTATTTAAGTCTGCACAGTCTGAAACAGAAGGCATGTGAAATATGAGACCTACACTGCAAATGCTTTTGCAAAGAATGGCAATCTGTATCTGAACTTCTGTAAATCCAATCGATTTCTTCAGAAAAATTCAGAAGACTAAATGCTAAAGATGCAAGTCTCTTCACATGCCTTCCAACTTGCACATTGTATACAAGGTAATAAACCATGTGCAACTTATTCTAACTTTTAGCCCTCAACATGCTTAAAAAAATTCCTGAGACAAGCAATATCCGTAGAGCAGTGAAACTGAAAACCAAGAGCAAGTGTTCAGCCCATGGCATGAATCAAGCCACATTGATAAATTGCAGCATTTAAACAGAAGAGGACCAAATTATCACAGCACTTGAAATTGCATCAAGCATGCTAATACTAGCATGCAGCAAGTTTTAATATTGGTCATTACACTGGAAATGTAAATACCACATTAAAACAAATGATCTGTCAAGGTTATCCCTGAAAAAATAGCCCAAGAATCCTAACCCAAGGTAAGCAGAAACAGATTCCAGACATGCTTAAGTTTGCAACCTCCCAACTTGAATAGTTAATGCATTACACCCTCATGCTAAATTTAAACCGACTGAAGAGATCAACTTGACTCTTTCAAGAGAAAACTACATTAGCTTGAATACAAAACTCATATGCACAAGGAATTGGGTAATTGTTAAATGTGAACCTCAAATTTAGGGTATCTGACCCCACTAGTAATGGACTAGCAGCAAGCAGCTCTCAAAATTGTGCATGCTGCACAAATTTACTACTCAGAAGTCAACTGAAATTAGTGGTTAGCCTTCCACATGAAATCAATTCAAGACATGCCTGACTAGTATTAAATAGTGCTGTCCTTCAATAAAGCTTACGCAAATATGAGAAGGGATTAATATAATCAAGGCATTTACTTTGGAAAAAACAATAGCCTTTACAGTACAACCACTCTGAAAAATTGCCCACTTGCCAGATCAGTGTGCATAAGAAACGAGGGGAGCCTATTTACAAATTTGAACTTGCAACCAACAGACTATCAGCAACAACCCCATTTGCTCTCAGTTTTGATAACCATTGTCAGTCTGCTGGTGATGGTTTCAGTTCTACGAGGATGTCCAAAAGCTTCTGTAAGCTTTTTGTGGCAGCCATTCTCCTGCCTTTCACATAATTGAATTAACTTTCATTTATGAATCAAGTACTTGGCAAATGCTAATGCAACATCTGGTTTTATTGGGCAATGCTAGTGAAACATATTGCACTGCACTACAACACCACACACTGCGTTAAAGCACTCAAGCTGCAATGACTGAACAGTTGCACAAACTATCTTCTCACCTGCAGCATTTCCATCTTTGCAAAATGAAGTATGTTAATGGAATAAAACAATGTAGTATTAATGAAAGTACAGGAATTTTAAATATAATTTAAAATCTGCAAAACTGCTGGCACAAATGAAGCAGTTTATACAAGTTTCTGTATCTCCAACTTTATATGACTCGATTTAACAGCTGCAGTACATTAATTTAAAGCTTTCAACATTGTGGGTTACATGGCAAAACCTGGGGAATCTAAAGACTGCCAAGACTATTGGGCAACAAGCTGATTGTTTACACTGTGCTTAGCAGCAAACTTGCATACCAGTAATTCAAATCTGAACACAGAAATTTATACCCTCTACTCCACAAGGAGCTACAGGAAATTTTATAGGTCATGCATACAGCAGGTTTTATGCATTTCACCGTGCACCAATTGACCAAAGATTATTGAAAAAAATATTCCTGCAAGAATAAAATACAGAAAAGGAATTTTTTTTCACACTTCCCTCCCACCACACATACTGGGTTTGTCCCAATTCTCTCCCTACCACCCATGTCAATTTTCATGCAAATTCCAATGAAAACCTTTTTATGTAAGTTATAATATGTTGATTAAACAAGAAATCTTGCCCGTTGTTTCAATGCTACCATTAACACCAACATTTTGCACATTTGCTTTCCCTTCTCTCAGCAATTATCCTTACAATGATGTATGTCAAGTATATCTAAAAAAAGAAATTTTTTTTGAAGCTCCACTGCCATTGCCATCAACACATACATTAGATGCATTACATCCCCCACCATAACCATTAAGCAAATTCCCAGGAGAAGTTTGCATCCCACTATTTCCCCCCATTTGATCACACTTTAAATAGATATGCTTAAATAGATATGCTAACTCCAAATGCAAGTTCTTAAAACTGGGTATCAACTGGTACATATATCAAACTACTGGCACAGCTCAGAGCTAGGGGTGATGTTTTTAGGTTCATCTAAGAGCTTTCCAAAGTACAGTAATAGCTTCAAGTAACTATTACTTTCTCTATACATGCTTTGTATGTAGTGTATAGAGAAGGTACTGTAATGCATCCACGTTTTGAGACCTATTTCAAAATGTCCCATGTGTTAATGTGGGCAGCATAGCTCAAACAAACTTGGCATTAGGTTTGGTATCTCCCACGGATGCAACACTAAGATTTTCAAGAAAATACCCTCACTCCTATCCTTCACATGGAACTTTTTTCGACTCCTATCCTTCACATGGAACTTTTTTCGAAAATTTTTATTCTCTAAAAAATGGCTAACGATTTTGATTAAAATATTGTATATTAAAGATATTTACTTGATAAATAAAATGTATATCCTGAATTTTGGGAATAGCCTCAGAAGACTACTTTATTCTGGATGAATTTTGCATAACTACTAAACCGTAAGAGATGGACAAAAACTCAAACACACTATTTTTTGTGGAGTTGATCATTTTTGAGATATTTCTCGTTTTTAGTTTCAGCTTTGAAATACTTATACAGTTCTCATACAGGAATTTGCCAACTCGTGTCTATACAAATGAACTTCAGTCACATAGCAACCAGCTTTTGGCTTTCACTTTAACCTATGGTATTCCCTATTTCGCTTCTACTTACAAGGAAGCAACTATTAAGACAGACTATTTCTGCTAATTTTTTCTGATTAGCAAGAAGTAAATAGAAGTATAAGCTTTTTAAGAATAATTTGTTGCAGAAATGTAGAGAAAACCATGAATTTTTTCCCTTATCGTGAGACAGATGGTACTCCTTTTATTTCACTTCTACTTGCAATAAAGCAAGAAATAAGTATTTCTGCTAATTTTTCTCAATAAGCAAGAAATAAAGGATTAGGCTTATTAACAATTTGTTACAGAACAGATTATTTTTTGAAGAGGTATGCCCATTTTTGCCTATACTAGGTTCAGAATAATGTCCATCTCTGAAGTACTAAATGCACTGCTACCTATAAGAAACATGGGCATTGCAATGAATCCAGGTTTTTTCTTTTGCACCATTAGCTTTCTGGCACAATTCTCCATTCCTGTAGTTTTTAAAATTATTCCGTTTATACACCAACTTGAATAGCACTGGTCATCTTCAGCCTTATTTCCTTGGAACACTGATATGTACAGAAACCACTTGGTTTTGCATAGGTCTTCACATTAAGTGACATTCACACCTCCTGACTCTGGGGAGATTAGTGAATCTTAGCCACACAAAAATCTCCACCCACAGCCAAAAACTGGTGCCTCATAGCAGGCAGCTGCTAGGTTAGATGCATAGCCTGAACGATTCTTATACTTTTCGAAACTAGGTAACAATCAGCTAATTTTAACACACTGCAGTTACCACAAAAACTTTTAAGTATTCGCTGTTCACACTGAGTAAAAACAAAGGTGTAGTGTAGTAGCTGAACTTTTGAGAGAGCCCAGTAACTGCAAGAAAAGATTTTCCCCCAGACAGCCATTTTCTCCAGCTTGCTAGTTGACTTTAAACCTATAATTTACCTTGCACACTAACTTCTACAAAAGTAATAGTAAACTTATATAAGCAATGCTTAAATTTGGCTGCTGCATCTATCCTGCACCTGATTAATGGAAGCTTAACTGCTCTAAATTTAGGCTTCCTAAACCATTACAAAAGAGAATGGGTCTGCTTTTGCAACACCTTGTTCTGCACAATGAGGCAGATGATTTCGTGGCACAAAGTGCTGCAGGGGTTGAATCTTGGGTTCACCACTTTCAAATAGAAATGGTATGGAAACAACCTACCTCACCAACAAAATTAAAGGCAGTTCCACCATCCTGAGTTATGTTCTTGTTTTGGGATGCAAGGCATTATACTGCAGACATTCCAACCTCATTGCAAGCTGCGCCAGTCAGCAGGAACTCAACCTGCACCCCTGACAAAGGAGCAATTTTCCCAGATGACAATGCCTGCTAACTCAAGATTAATTTGAGCTGTTACTAACATTTTATTAGCAAGTTTAACATTACCATACAGTCCCAATTTAGGCACCATCAATTTCCACCCGATTGGGCCCCTAAAGTAATTTTGACATACATCACTTTGAAACCTATGTTGCAATCAAAGAGGTTACTCAGCTGCGACAGCAGCCAAGACTGCTGCTGGCTTTTCAAGGACTTTTTAAGAGAGGGGATAAGTGCCTCGATGTACAGGGAGATCCCTGGGAAAATTAAATTTCAGGATAATCCTCTGATTACTAATTCATATATCAAGTTTTGCAAGTTATTCATCAACTCATATTTTCAGCAGCAGGGTACAATTATATCCACTTCTGACTTTCAAACAAGTGGCCTTCCATCTGCATGTTAATATTTATTTGCTGTACTTATCTGAATGGACTAACCCCTTCTTTCAGAACTTAATTTTGAAATTGAGCATATCTAAAGAGCGAAGTGCAATTTTTTTTAAAGTAATTTAGCTTTTCCACATATGAAGTAAGGAATATGAGCCAAGTCCATTTTTACTTAATTTGTTCAGAATTTCATGTAGAGGGTAAGAGGAAAGAATGGATATTTATAAAAACGTCTGTATTCAGAGTTGATGGCAATGGCACAGTGATGAGCAAGATATTCTATTTAGATATACCTAATATACAACCCATTGTAAAAAGTTCACCCCGTTTAATGATTCAAATTCATGCAGAAACCCATTATGAGAGATGTAGTACACAAGTGTAGTTAACATCAGGAGATCCTGACCAGCAGCTGTAGCTTCTTTATGATTATGGATGTTTTAATAAATGCCCAAATTTGTGCAGAAAGTCACATTATGAACAGGAGGGAGTTGAAGTAATGAAAAAAACTGCCATTTTGCACATGGCAGCAGACTAGCAGTCAAAATACAATTTTCTATCAAGAGTTGCCAAATATAACAAGGTGCAACAGAAGAAAGAGCACAGCTACACCCCTTTCTGTACTTTATCATTGACTCAAAATAAATTATGTGCTAGCGATGTAAAAAAAAAGGGCTTTAATTGAGAGAAATCTTTTCAAATGAAAATGCCCATACTGAAGTTTTCGCCATTACTAAATGTATAAATGGAGCAGTCTACACTAAACTGGGTCGAAGAAATACTTGCCTCCAATTGTGGAGGAAGGGGTTAAAATCTTAACCAGTTACTTTTGAACATTAATGAAATTGCAAAGTCAATGTTTCTACAGCTTATTGGTACATTTCAGGTTGAATTTATCCTGTAGTAAAAAATGCTGTCTGCACAGGTCCCAGTAAAACTTGTCAATCTCCTGATATTCTATTCCATTGAAATTCTATACTTGGACAACACACGCTCCCATAATTATATGATGGAACCTCTACTTGCATCAAATACATGCACATAGGATTAGGACAATCTTCATCTAATATTGTCATTCTAAAAATCGGAAGCCTAAGTTGCATTATCAAGCTCCCGGAATGAGAGGACTGGATGCAATATGCATCATAGCATCATTTCCTACGCATTAATTTCCAAAATAATTTTGCAACAGAAATTTTTAACTTTTTCTGCAGCACTCCGAATCTGTTTAATATTATCACTGAATAATTTGAAAATGTATATGGCATGCTATTTATGGACCGTATTTTACTAATGTGGTTCTCAGCATTCTAAATTGGGCATAAAAGACCACTTAATTTTGCTCAGAGGCCTCTATCAGGCTTGAGGCTCTTCGGCATGCCATAAATCAACATGGGACCGACTTTACTTCCATTCCAAAGGAAGCCATGCTAAGGATTTTTACACCTGAAAAAATCAAATTGTCCCACAAACCCAGTTTGAATACACAACCTTGTGTATATGAAGTTAGCTAACCAATACACCACAGAGGGCACATGAATGGTTTGAGGATGTGCAGCAAAGCTGAAAATATCTTTACCCAATATTTAATTAGTTTATTAAAAATTACTTTTAGTGAAAACATTTTTGTGATCCCTTTATTTGCAATTATGTTACACAATTTGCGTGACTGATATTAGTGTTCAAATAACCCTATTGCTTGTCTTTACAAACGTCTGCATACACCATGGGCAAAATGAATGTTCACCTCTGGCAAGTGAAACAATTTTTCAAGGTCTTAAAAGTTAATTTCAAAGGGGGCATGTATTAATGCCAGGCTATAACTACAGCTGTGAAACTTAATGGCTGTATCAAACTTTGAACTGTTCTTACCATAGTTTCCGTATCCACCATATCCAGTGTAATCATAACCACCATAGCCTCCATAGTTCCCATATCCACTGCCATAGTAGTCGTAACCTCCGTAACCTATTAATCACAAGGTTATATCATTTCTAACAGCAATTTCTTGGTACTAATGTTAAGGTTTCTACAGGTAAATCAGAATGGAAATTAGTAAGAGCATTACTCAAGTTTTTTTAAAGCCACCTGCAAGAACATTCATCCATGCACATGTTAACAGCAGAAATTGCTACTTTCTTGCAAAATTTACACTACACAAATATCCTGAGGTAAAATGCTACTAATGTGCATTTTACAAAATCAGGAACTGAAAGACATGCATCAGAATTCCTCCTTCCTTGGTTCAGAAGGAAGTACTAAGTAATTTCAACCATAAATCCAAACTCTGCCCATCAGTGTTTCCATTATGGCTTTGAACCATTAATGGATGCAAATTTTGAAAAAGGTGGATCATATGATCAGTATGTAGTTCTGCATTTGGCTTTCCCAAAATTATGAAAATGGAGAAAAGCTAACACTCATACCTCCTCCATAGCCTCCTTGGTCATAGCCGTAACCTCCATATCCACCCTGGTTACCCCAGCCTTGACCTCCATAACCTAACAAAAGGAGTATAGTTTTAAACAGCAGAACTTTACATGTCTTAACAATTCCTATGGGCTGTTTAATAATGCTCAGATAAAAATGTACTAATCAAGGTCATCAGTGGTGTCCTAAGAAACCATCATTGCTACTTCCCACCTTCCCTTAAATATGTCTAATAAGATATATACCTCCTCTGCCTCGCCCTCGTCCACCTCTGCCTCCTCTTGCACCTCTCATACCGCCCATACCATCAGGCTTAGGTGTGGCTTTCTTTACATCAACCTGCAAACATGTAAAAAATATTTTTTGATTATACTGTTCTTTTTCAGTTGGTTTAAAACACCCTACCACCTCACTAATTCATAAATCAATTCACATATTAATTGGAATAAAATATACAGAATATGTAGTATATCACCCCTTACCTCTTTGCCATTAATCGACTGTTTCGGTGATTTCAGGAGTTCCTGAACAACCTGCTCCGACTCAAATGTGATAAAGCAGAACCCTTTCCTCTGGTTCTTTGTCTTGTCAAATGGCATTTCAACCTCAACAATCTGCAACAAACATTTGATGGCATGAAAAACACAAATGCTTACAATACAATGACTTATTATCCAAACTTCCATTAATTTCTATTTATAATATACTGGACATTTTATTACCATGTAGTTCATATTCAGTGTGTCCAAGAAACTTTCAAAAGTATTTCCTTATCCAGCAAATAATACTTTACCACATGAAATGTAGAATGCATTATCTATTAACCATTAGCTTGATCTGTACCAAAGCAAACTCAGGTGAATAGCACACTTCCTTCCAGCATTTGTGCCAGAAATAAGCAATTTTCACAAGCATGTGATGAGCACAAGGTATATAATGCATCAAGCCCTAATTACAAAACTTGAATAGTGACTAGCACATCAAAATGGTTAAAAACAATCACTCTAAAAGGACTCCAAAAGAAAGCAGCACGGCTGCCATAACATTTTACTCTTTCACACAATTTTATAAAATATGGATCTGAAATTAAACAAGTCATTAACTTGCTGTGAAGCTATCAACTGTTGGAGCCCCTCCCTTTTTTAATGGGGTTACATGAACTGCATTTTCACAAAATCATATTCTTATATTACACATTTCAGTCTTTTCCCTTTTCTCAGGTGTAACTATTCATTCCTACTGTTCACAAATTTTAAATAGCAACAACTTTAACATCCCAAAAATCATATGTCTTAAGAATTGCATGTTGGAACTTGTAGCACCATAAATCAGCATTAAACTCGGAACACTTGTGCAAAATACATGATTCAAATTCATTCTGAAATTTACATTACACTACTTTGTGTTCAATGTTACTGCACTATAACATGGTGCTCTGGTGGCATGGGTCCATTTAGGCACAGATCAAGCGAGAGTGAATACAATTTATGGTAAAATAAATGGAAATGGTTTTAGAAATCCTTAAAGATCTGACAGTACACCTTGTTGATTTACGCTGAAATGTTTCCTTTAACTGGTATTCACAGCAGTCACTTCCAAGATAGACAAATTTCTGATCTACACTTTAAGCTTCACAACATGTTATAACGAACAAAGCAAACCGTGAACTCTACCTTTTGCATAACAAACTAAAGAACTCTTCTGTTTGCTGAAAAACAGAAGCACCATCCCCAGAACTGAAGATAGGGAAGTATCCTGAAACTGGTCTTGCCAAACGAAGGCAAAGTTGGAACAAAAAGTGTAAATAGGCGATTTATTAAATTTAATGGCCAGTACGTTTCAGCACCTTGTTCAACATAGTTCCATGTTTTACTAACTATTCTCTTTTAATTCTATCAAACAAGGTTTACATTGAAACATTGCTCTCATTTATAACAATGAGAAACATCTCAATGTGATCAGGCCCAGCTTACCTTCCTGCCATCTTGATTAGTCTTAACATGCACCAGAGCAGGAAATTTGAGATGGGGTGAAATAGTTTGAACATGTGCAAGGAAAGCATTTGAGAAGTGGCAAAAAAAGATTACCGAATTGCAAGTATTCAAGAGATTTTGAAGAATCCTATTAACGATGTTGCACAGTTAACAGATTGTAGATCACATTCCCAGCTGTGTACGGTGCATGAAAAATGAACACAACAAGAGGAAACTACCAGTTACAAATCTGATAAATTGCAGTTACTTGAAATTGAACCAGCCTTTTGAGTCTATCAGGCACAATGAGAAAATAAGATGACTGGTGGCATTGGGTTCTATATATTATGTAATGACATGCTTTACATAATACTGTAATTAATGCAAACCAGAACATCTTTCAAATTAAATCATAATGCTGATGAGCAAGTACAAGCTAGATTCAGTTTATTGGAACAAAGAAAAGACCAATATTTTGCAGAATGTACGTTAAGTGCATAAACCAAATTGGCAGATCTCAGTACTGAACATGGAGGAAAATTTTACTTTCAGCTAACTGGAGAGGGAAGGGGGAGAAAATGGTGTTATTTATGGAAGCTCTTTTAACTGCTATGGTTCTCAGCATCCCATTCTACGAGGTACATCCAGAAAGTAAGTTCCCTTTGGTAATGAAATTAATCTGTGTACAGATACAGAATAATTATTTATCGCACAAAATTCTACAACTCTTATCTTTCCACTTAACTGCCGAAATTTTGCAGGTATTTGTCATAGTCTGGCACAAGTTTTTGTATACCTTCTTCATAGAAGTTTGCAGCATGTTGCTCAGTAAGAATCTTTGGTACTCAATGTGAGCAAAGTTTACGAAATTTCCGTTTTTCGGTAACAATTTCATGAATTAGCGATCGTGAGCTTGGGGAAATTTCATAGCGAGGGCACTAATTGTAAACTTGCGGTTTTACTGTATCTTGTCATCAATCGCGTGGACCAGTTTTTCTGTAACCAAAGATGTACGCCCACTTTGTTCTTCATTGTAAACTTCACTAGTCCTTCATTGAACTGTCAGACCCATCTTCTCAACATTGAATCATTGATCGCATTTTGTTCGTAAACTTTGCAAATTGGCTGATAGACTTCAATTGGTTTCACTTTCCTAGCATTCAGAAAACAAATCACAGACCTTATTTCACAAGTGGTGGGATTTTCAATCAACAACATTGTAAACAAGCACAACAAAGCGTATGTGGCTGACAAAGACCTCAAAATGGTGCATGTTTCTTCTCCTTGATACAGAGTGTCTACCCCACATGTGCAGAACTGCGATCGCAGCGCTGATAAATTGGGGGAGGGGAGCGGGGGGATTAAAAAACGGAACTTTCTTTCTGGACGTATATTGGTCGTGAAAGACCACTTAGTTTTGCTCATAGTCCTCTTATCAGGCTTGAGGTTCTTTTACGTGCCGTAAATCTATGACACAGGATCAACGGCTTTACTTCCCTTCCGAAGGAAGCCATGCTAAGGATTTTTACACCCAAAAAAGTCAATCATCCTACGCTGGGTTTGAACTCACAACCTTGGGTGTATGAAGTTAGCATAGTAACCATTACACCATGGAGGGAAACTCTCAGCTAACTGAACAGAGAACGTTTATGCCTGATAATTCGTAACCAGTTATCACTCCCAAAAACTATTGCAGCATCCCACCCGTTTATTAAAACACAGACCCATACAGAGCTCAGAATGTTAGCTACGAGTTATATTCAATTTAATCCACACACCATTTAGCCAAAACCAGGATTGAAAAAATGAAAATTGTTTAGTTTCACTAATGAATGCACTAAGTATTAGTTCTTTGCATGCCTATATTGGACATGAAAATGTTCAATTTTGCTCAGAGGGCTGTTCATACCTCAGGTGATTTTTATGTGCCAAAGTCTGACATGGGACCAATGGCTTTCCTGCATGTCTGAAGGAAGCCATTAGGATTTTCATGCACAAACTCCATATCCCTATGCTGAGCTTAAATCCATGACCCTGAGAACCAGAGCCTAGAATGATACTTCTAGGCAATGGACACATCAGGTCCAGTAATCCAAATACAACTTAAGCACCAAATACTAATGGCATTCCTATACTGCAAGGAATAATCTTTGGTCCATTCATTTTAACTTCAAATCAAATGGACATGAAATAAAACCCACATAAACTCCAATTACTGAATTCATATAAGTGCACATAATCTTGAAAAGGGAAATATTTTCTTTGTACAGGTTTATTTAAAAATAAATCTGATGTGTACCATTCACTTGACTTTCTCCATATCCCTGCAACAAATAATTCTTAAAAAGCTTATACCTCTATTTACTTTATGCTAATCAGAAAAAATTAGCAGAAATAGTCTTATTACTCGCTTCCTTGTAAGTAGAAGCGAAATAAGGGAAAACCGTAGGTTAAAGTGATAGTCAAAAGCTGGTTGCTAGGTCAATGAAGTTCCTTTGTTTATATGGATAGGAGTTGACAAGTTCCTGTATGAGAGAAGTATACGTTTTTCATAGCAGAAACCAAAAATAAGGAATGTCACAAAAATGATGAACTCCACGAAAAAAATGTATATAACATAAATTGTGTTTTAAAGTGCTCTACATTTTTTGAATAGTAAGTTTTTGTCCATTTACGGTTTAGCAGTCATTCAAAATTTAGTAAAATTCACCCAGAATAAACTACTCTTCAGAGGCTATCCCCAGAAAATTCAAGATATACATTTCATTTGTCAGGTAAATGTGTAATATTCAGAATTTTAATCAAAATCGTTAAGAGCCATTTTTGAGAAAATCAAAATATTCGAGAAAAAAAAATTCCATGTAAAGGGTAGTTGGGGGTGGAGGGATTTTGTCGCATCCCTGGAAGATACTAAACTTAAATACCAAGTTTGGTATTTTACAGACTTTTCATTTGAGTTATCGTGTTCACCCATTAAATATATGCGAAATATCAAATTTAGTTTGTAGCTGAGGCTACCTATTTGTGGCTATATGATTTTATTGGGAAATCTGCCTTTAAAATGCTGCTTTGCTGCTCTTATTGCACCAAGTGGTATCTATTGGAAAGAGGTTTGATGGTTACAAAGCATCCAAATGTGCAATTCATAGTACCAAATGTTTTTAAAGACAACGAAAAAAGAAAGCCAAACTTAGCTGAAAGAAGATGGGTGACATTCTACGGCAGATAAAACAAAATACACAATGCTAAGAACTAGAGCTGGAAATGTTAAGATTGCCCTCCTGTGTTCAGTCAAGAAGTCTGACATGGCTGTTACAGAAGCTACATCTCTTGTAAACCAAGGATAGCATTTGACAAACAGAAATTGAAATACAATGCTACAAAAGTGGCAAAGAATTTGAGGGCTGAACGGAGTGTTATATGCTTCAGGAAAAATCTAATGGGTGAGTGACGAGTAAAAGTTTCAATTATTGTTCCAAAACCTTAATTAGCTTTCCCCTCAGGCAACACTTTTTGAGTTTGGGTGAACCTCATTGCAATAAATATTGATGGATGAAGCTCAAATTTTCAGGACAAGAAATATAACTTGTTAAAGAAAACATTTCTCTATGTTGGTTATAGAACTTGGCAATACTTCAATTCAGTATCTGGATTTAGTTATTGTAATTGGTCGCCCTATAGTTTGTAGTCTGTTAGGGCCCTAAGCGAGGAAGGTTTCTACTCTAAACAGCAAAACATGCATATTTCCAATAAATATTTTGGAAAACAAGTGCACTATTTTATAACATAGGCATAGAAAACTAGCATACTAAATATCAAGCCTCTATTTTATACTAAACTGCAAAAACCCAGTTTTAGAATTCAATTCTAGCTGAATTACAATGTTTACTTACAAAACTAATCCAGAGCAATTCAATTTATACCAATAATGCATTATGGCAGATTCAATTGACAATATTGTTGATTAAAGAAGCCCATCTGATACAAAAATATCTCAATACATTTGATTGTTGAAAACATTTAACAGCACATCATGAATTAAGGCAGATGTGCATTAGACAAATATCTCATGCCATAATCACAAGCTTTCTAGCCAATCAGGTGTAGTGTTACAGTGAATGTTAGGGGGGAAGACAGAAAAACCACAAAGCTCACCGAACAGTTGCAGATTGTTGCAAGGAAACGGCTGAAGTCTGTCAGGTGTGTATACACAGAGTGGAAAGAATTGGTGTGAAGCAAAAGCTTGTGTTAATGTTTATTCTCCTGGAAAAGTGCATAAAAGGAACAAACCAGTGGCAGCTGATTTTGACAAGAATCTGTTGCATTTTTTCTATGTATGAGAATGGAAAGATTTTTACAGTGCAGAAGCTTGGCATCAAAATGAAACAAACACTGTGCTCGAGAGCTGTGAATCTTTCCTGTTTCATATTTTAAGGAAAATGGGATTTCATTATAGGCAATGCAGTGATTGAAGAAATTTTATGAAACTTAGCAACATTGTAGCCAAGAGCCATGTTTCTCAGAACAAGCCCTCCATCAGAAACCAGTGGACAGGAGTGGAGGTTTAAGTGTTCCTATTGGCAAAGGTGGTGGTCTAATCTTATGCCAGCTAGTTCAGCCAACAGGTTTCATCTCAAGAGAGCAAATTAATTTTTCGCTCTAAATATAAGGCTTAAACTATCATACAGAAATGAATGGTGGTGTTTAAAAACTGGTTCTTGAACCAATTCTTGCAGTTTTAAGCACCAGTCATCATAATGGACAATGCAAGCATACATTTTGTACAGAAGTAAAAATACATGGAAAGCTGATATTGTGGCTTGGCTATCCAATAGGAAAATTCCATTTGCCCCATTACAAACACGAGAACTGCTGCAGATTATTAAATTAGCCACAAAAATGTTTGACTGGACACCATTGCTGTCGAACTTTGACAGAGTGGCATGCTTACCACCAATGCAATCCAATAGAATTGGTGTAGCACAAACGTAGGCATATATGGCAGAGAAAATAACACCAAAATTGCAGAGATGACTGCATTCAACATGCAGAAAAGTTGCAATAAGATGATTTTCAGAAAGAAATATCCAGGGATGCTGTTAAGGAACCCTTCAGGATTCAGACTGAAGGATAATCCAGCAATGAATAAGGTAAAAAACTTATTTTTAGTGGTGTGAGGTTATACAAAGGAATGTTATGTTTCCGCTTATGCCAACTGCCATGGGCTTGCAAATACCACCCTTCACCCCTCCTTTTACCTGTAGAAAAAGTTGCCATGTAGCATTTCCCCAACCTGCAAGTTATTTGTTAAATACCACTTTCAATTGTGACAGACTAACACAGATGAGTATCAGGATCAGTAATTTTGAATGTAAATGAAAGACGGATCTGCCAATATAATCAGTATTTTAAAATAGATTGTCGGAAAAAGGAGTTTACTTTTTTATTCTTTCCCCCTAATGAAAAGAAAGCTATTTTGATACAGATTACGTAGGGATCAAGACCAAGAAAATGAATATCTTGGCATTTTCTATGTACTTTGGAAAAAGAAAAGAAAAAAGCCTTGTACAGAAGAAATAAAAAAAATACAACTTTGAAGCAGTGGTTCTGAAGGGCCAACAATTAAGAGTTGCACAAAACAGGTGTTCAGGTACTATAACCTAAATTTATTAATTCAAGGTGAAGCACTTCAACTCAAAAATTTGATGGGAAGTTAAAAACTTACTGTGCCATACTGTGCGAAGAAATTCTTAATATCATCATCGCTCAATTCAGGTACAAGTCCTCCAACAAATATCTTCCCATGCCTTGCCTTTGCCTTCTTTGGATCAACTTTCTTGTTGTTGATAATGTGATCACCAGCTGAAAGGACCTAAGGAAGAAAATAATCTCTATTAGTTCTTTTCGACCACTAGTTAAGCATGAGTAACTTTGAATCTGTAATAATAAGTACTCCTACCTTATCAATCGAATCTGCTTGTGAGAATACAATGAATGCAAACCCTCTTGATCGTCCCGTGTTAGGATCAGTCTTGACATTAATACTTTCTATCTCACCATATTGTTGAAAATGTTCTCTTAATTCCTCTGAAAAAGAACAATATTTATTAAACATTGAAATGTTATAACTGATGTGCAACACTAATGAGTTTACTTCTCAGAGCAAAAAGTAACATCCTAATGCTTCAGTAGCAGAACTGACATGGCTTGCATCATAGAAGATAAACACCAACCCCCAAATAACATCAGTCGGTAATCTTACTGAGTAATTAACCACATTTTGGTCCTATTTTAACTCAAATGCTATGAAATGCTGACCATTAAATTAAACAAGGTTTTTAACACCCAAAGCCACCCAATAGTTTCAAGACACACTAATAGTCCAAGTGTTTAATTTGCCTTCCTATATTTAACCCTTTTCGCGTTAATCATGATCTAATAGTGATCCAACATTGATTTAACATTGATGCTGTCTGTTTTAATGCTTTCCAGCGGGAAAGTCATACGTATTTTCTACATCATAGCCATAATAGTTTTCTGGAGCATAGATTAGCTGAAAATTTAATTTCTCTTGCCAGTGTTTATCGTGATTGAAACATTGCATCTAGCCAAAGGTTACGAACTGAAGAAAAAAAAATAAAGAGCCTCAGTTCATGAAGTCTTAGAAGAAAGCGAGCAATTTTGATCTTCAGACCTTGTTTAAAGAATTTTCAATATTGACAAAAGAGAGGAAGATATACATTCTGGCTTCAGTGCATCCAATAACTTCAGCCCTCATATGCATTCAAATAATTGGTGTAATTATCAAAATGGATTTATGGAGGTGTAACCTGACAAATGCAGTGTGAATCAACCACTCAACAAAAGTGCAACATAGATTAAATTGTGCAGTAGTCTACGTTACATTTGTATCCTATTGCTTTATGCCATTTTCATTAATAGTGCTTACGTGTGTTTTTGGTGTCAGTTTTACATTACATGAATCCATTTTTTTGGTATTTTATAAATAAAACACCAGATCAAAGAGGATACTGTTTTAGAAACAAAATATAGTTTCATTTAAATAGCCTGAAATTTTTGAATAGCAAGGTTTTGTATGCCTAATTTATTGTTTTGGGATTTTTAATTTTGTTTTTAAAATTTTCTAAAAACATTTGAGACTTCTCATGCATAATGAGTGTACAGTAAACAAAACCGTTTACCAAAAAATGAAAGATTCAGCTATGTGATTCAGTACTCTTTATTACTAATTTGAAAACTTATTTTCTTCTAAAATTGCTTGGCAGTTTTCAAACTAAGCTATTCAGGCTGGCACTAAATGGGTTAAAGCTTCACAAAATAATTGCTCCATTTATAGAAATACAAGAATCCATTTTTAAGAAAAGTTTGAAACTTAGTAATATCAGCTACATGCACTTTTAAATTAAAAAAGATTTGCTATATATTTTGAACGAACTAAAGTACACTCAAATGGATTCTTTTTTATCCACTTAATTTTCATTTGTGCAGAAATTCACATGGTGGGTAAGAGCAAGGGATAGCAGAGAAAAAAATCTGATGTGTACCATTCACATGACTTTCTCAATATCCCTGCGACAAATTATTCTTAAAAAGTTTCTACTTCTATTTACTTTATGCTATCAAAAAATATTAGCAGAAATAGTCTGCTTACTTGCTTCCTTGAAAGTAGAAGCAAAATAAGGGACTACCATAGGTTAAAGTGATAGTCAAAAGCTGGTTGCTATGTCAATGAAATTCCTTTTTTTATATGGATCGGAGTTGGCAAGTTCCTGTATGAGAAAAATATAAGTTTTTCATAGCAGAATCCAAAAATAAGGAATGTCTCAAAAACGACGAACTCCACGAAAAAAAAATTATATAACAAATTGTGTGTTTTAACGTGCTCTACATGTTTTGTGTTGTAAGTTTTTGTCCATCTCTTACGTTTTAGCAGCTATTCAAAATTCCGTAAAATTCATCCAGAACAAACTACTCTTCAGAAGCTATTCCTAGAAAATTCAAGATATAGATTTTATTTGTAAGTTTAATATACGAAATTTAAATCAAAATCGTTAAGAGCCATTTTTGAGAAAATCAAAATTTTTAAAAAAAAAAGTTCCATGTAAAGGGTAGTTGGGGTGGGGGGGATTCTTCTCAAAATCTTCGTGTCGCATCCCTGGAGGAACATACTAAACTTAAAATACCAAGTTTGGTATTTTACCGACTTTTCGTTTTTGAGTTATCATGTTCAGACACACGGACCTTTTTGTGAAAATACTTTTTTTTGGATATTGGGGACCCTAAAACATATTTCCGGTGAAATCTCTATCAAATTTTTGGGTGTAGTGCAATACCTTCTCTAGTAAAAAAAAAAAAAAAAAAAAGGGCTGGTATTTGTGCGATCAGGAATAATACACTGTTGCAAAAAGATTAACCTGAGCAAATTAGAATTTGTGCAGAAATACACGTACTGAACAGAATGGAAATGTACCAGCATGTATGCTGTGGGAGAGCACGAGAGCAGTAGCTGTGCAACAGTGGAAGAATAAAGTTTTAGCTGATTCGAGTTTCCAATAATTCATCTTATGGACTCAAAAGGGGCTCGCTAATGTACAGTATGTGTGCTGGCAGTTAAACCTCTTTTTCTGCTTGACTGTTGGCTCTGAATAAACTGTGTGTAACCAAGGCAAAAAGTATTTTTACTTTAGTCTCGGTGAAGAAAATGTTTTTCTAATTATAAGCTTAAAGGCAGTTGGAGCTGTTTTAGCAGAGGGGTATGTGCAACAATAACCTGAAAATTTGCGAGGAGCTTGCTTTTACCAAATATAGCTCAATATTTGATCTAATTCCTTGTGCAAATCTCTAAGAGACTTTCATGTAGCTTTCATTGCAGGTGCACAAATGAAATATGAAAATATACTGCAGTAAGAACTTGAAACCTTTCCATTTAGTCTGCACACAAATTTGTGAACTTTAAAAATCTTACATCACATGTTTTGAAAATAGTTTAGGATCAACCTAAAATCTACAATTATATTAATAGAACTTACTATCTGTTGTTTCCCAACTGAGTCCGCCCACAAACAGTTTTCTGAAAAAGAAGGTTAAAATTGTATCAGTTATGTGCAGTTTTTAACTTCCAAAAAGGTGACGTTAATTTTTTCTTTTTGCACAGAAAATTGAATACTAGACATTATGTACTTTAGAGTCTGTACACCATTTCAACTGCAGCAAACTGAACTGAACTGTCACTAAGTTCAAATGGCATCTGGAAAAATCTTGAGCAAGAGAAAAAAATCTGTAAGAGTTTAAAGTGAAGGCTTGGGTGACAAAATATGGTATTAAAGCAGGTTAACATGAACAACTTTTAACAAAAATGACTCAAAATCAGTAACAAGAGTGATTATGGTCAAAGTACTTAAATGGCCCATCAAACAAAAGCAAACGGCCCTATAATTGACCAATAACCAAATGCTTGATGAGTTTACTTTATGACCACAAGAAAGTAACCCAGGAATAAATACCATGGGTCAGCGGCTGAAGTCAGCGACCTTGCATCTTGCCTTATGAGGATGAGGCACCTGAAGGAGAGGAAGGCAGGTTAGTTAACAAACTCAACAACATATATTCCCCAAGTACACTAACTTAGTTTCTTTAAAACCCTTAATTACAAGTACAAATCAATTACTCCTCTGCTGGGAAGCCGAATTTCGCATGTTCAGCATTCTGGTAAAACTCTGCTCCGAATCAGTCGGCTGAATGTGAAGAAAAAATTGTGGCTCAAATTTATGATTTATAATGGCATGACTTAGATAACATTTACAATATTGAGCAGTTTTTCTGAAAAATGTAATGGAAATTGAATAGGCATAGGCATTTACAATCTTAAAATTTGTATTTGGGAACACGCAAGGAAGGTAGATGCACCATTAAATATTAAGTTATGATTTTTTTAGACAACCAGGACTATGAATAAGAGCTCTTCAAACATTTAACGGGCCACTTTTTAATGTTTTAATCCTTATACATAGTCCATTAAGCACTATTTAAATTATAACTTTTAAATTTGCATTTGATAGTACACTGATCATAGAACCACTCCCTTAAACAAAATCCGGTAAATTCTGCTGAAAAAGAAATACTTGATCTATATTACAAATGATAATCATTTACAAAACACTGGTACACACAAAATGAAATTTCAAGCTTATCTGAAAATTTTCATGCAAAATACTCAAACCTGTAAATGTGGAAACAAAGTATGCAGTCCTCTTCACAAATTTTCCGACTCGTATGTTCAAACAAGCTCAAATTACTATTTTTGGAGGGGGATGTGGTTCGTAAACTTAAAATTACTGCTGATTTGTGTAATGGTACTTCTCACCTTCCAGCTATTCCCAAATCGCTTTAGCAACACTTTTTGGAAAAGCACAGCCATTTTATCGCGTTACTTTGCCGCCCGGCAGATTAGCCGCCATTTTTACCAAAGTAGTACAAAGCGGGCCCCAGCACAACAGATTAAGATTTGTATTTTCATAAATCAATAAGCCAAACCAAATGAATGTAATCAAGTAATATAATTTGTACATTACTCAATATGTAAATAGTCTTAATTACTTAAAATAAGCTTAAATTTCATGGATGATTACAGATTAATACTTGATGCTTAAAGACACGAGATATGAAACTAGTACAATTAATCTAAAAGCTTAAATTTTTACAAAACCTATCTTGCTGTGATAAATATGCTTAAGACTAATCTTACAAACTTCATTTGTATTTGATTAATTAATCGAAAAGCTGGCGCATACCTGTCATCATCTCGCCCCGGTGCTTCAGCACTACCACTATCGGCAGGAGCATCACCTCCGCCTGATTCTTCATTTCCACCTTCACCATTCATTTGTTGATCCTGTTGTTCGTATTGCTGATCACCACCATCTTGCTGAAATTCACCATTACCCATTTCATATTCTTGATTTTCCGCCATTTCTTAACACAAACTTCGACACACGTCTTCTCTCAATGAACGCTGAGGATGAAGAGAGCAGTGAAAGAAGATGCTTCCGTGGCCAATACGCGAGTGCTAACTCGCTCTCTGCTATTCTTCTCTGAACTTCGCCTTTACGCGACTGGTTGGTGAACCTATAACCGAAGCCAATTCAAACGACGCGAGTATATCCTTCCGCGAGGTGGTTAACACCAATAAAAATATAATTCCCAGGAAGCTTTAAGCATTTCTATATGTATAGCTACCTACATTGCGTACTAGTTTACGTAGAGTATATTAATATAATTTTTATTTTAATACAAATATTAAACAACTATATAAACTTGATTTCAAAGATAAAAATAGCAATGAGGAAAAATCGATCGCTTTTGGCGCGAAGCATGCAGATGAGTTACGTCACACTCTGTGATTGGTTGATATTCTAAACAAATTATACGCGCTAAAAATGAAGGAATGTGATGGACATATAAGACCTGTCAACATGAGCAATATATGCGCTTGGCATGCTCCAAATGTGTTCAGAGAGGACTTTACGATTTAAATGAAGACATGCAATGTTATTTTGCAGATTTCTAATTTTTCTCAGCTTCTCAAAAGGTGTCATATTTTTCAAAACTTTGTTCAACCTGTGTACCTAAAAGTAGGTATGGTAATAAGTAGATAAAACATTCGAAACACGACAGCCCATGAAGAGCCAAAGCTATCAAAACAAAGGAGTGGAGTTAGACACTTTTTGTAAACACTTTTTGTAAAAAGAGTAATGCAGTTGTTTGCAACCTGTGAAACGGAATCTCCAAGGTGCAGATTACATTTTAAGGTCCTAAAATGTCCTAAAACTGTTAAAAAAAAAGTCTGATGTGTTACATTCACATGACTGTCTCTAACTACTCCTAAACAATCTATTTTTCAAAAACTTATTATTTTAAGTACTTCATGTTATCGAGATAAGCATTAGCAGAAATGGTTTCATTTCATATTTCCTTGTTCATACAAAGAAATAGGAATACCTAGGTTAAAGAGATAGTCAAACCTTTTAACAGCTGGACGCTTTGCGATGGTTTTACAATTACATTCTCTTTGCAATACCAGGATGAAAAAATCTTATTGTTATTCTCACATAACTTTCTCTAACCGTTCTACAAACACTTCTTACAAAAGCTTCTTCTTTCTACAGCATACTATTCGAGATAAACATTAGCAGAATGCTCTTATTACTTATAAGTAGAAGGGAACTAAAGGAACGCGCTATGCTAAAGCGATAGTCAAATGTTGTAAACGCTATCATTATGCGATTGTTATTGAAATTGGCTTCTTTGCTTGGCCAGGAGTGAAACAAAAGAAATTCGAACACTTCCTGTCTGAGAAAAGTTTGTTTGAAAATTGAAACCAATAAGATATATGTTGGAAACGGTGTAATCTACGACAAAAATGCATACGACAAAAATTTTGTGATTTAATGAGATCTACATTTTTTTGTGGTAAATTTTTGTCTATCTTTTACGCTTTAACCGTTATGCAAAATTCTGCAAAAATCAACCTGAATAGGAATTTCCCGGGAAATTCAAAATATACATTTTATTTGTGTTGGAAATATACGGTTATTAATATAACAATTAATAGTTGCAACAAATCTTCACTTATCTTTTGGAATCCTTGGACTAGTTTCGCAGTAAATCTATTGCATTCTAACATAAATTTCCTTTTGGTCTGGTTTTTGATGTTGTTTATTTACACTTTTTTTTGGGTAGTGTTGAACGCCCGCCTTTACTGCTCTGGTACCGCAGGCAATGACACTGATGATACATGAAGATGGAGCCCCGGTGGAATGAGATGGTGGAGGAAACTGGAGAACCCGGAGAAATCCCGCCCTGTGCCGCTTTGTCCACCACAAATCTCAAATGCGGTCACTTGGGATCGAACCCGGGCCGTCTAGGTGAGAGGCGAATGGTCTGACCACTCGGCCACGTTTATTTACACTGTTATGGTTACTGCAAACAGGTGGATTGTGTACTAATGCATTGCTAACTACTGGAATCAAAACAAATTTGGTGAGAGAGTCAACTGGAGGTATATCAAAATTCATTGCATGATTTTTATACTTTAATATAAATATTTTCTCCCAAACCATTAAATCTATGTGTCCATTTAAGTGCTTTAATAATTTCACATTTGGATTTATTTCATGATTAAATTTCCAAAAAATGTTCTGCTATAGCTGATTTATCAATTTGTTTGTATTTAATACTCCTAAAGTGTTCTTTTATTCTGGTTTCCAAATGACGTTTAGTCTTACCAATATAAATAAGGTCACAATTTAAGTAATTTAATTGATAAATGCCAGGTTTTTTAATTTTTGAAATTTCATCATTTTTAGAAAGGCTTAACAATTTTTTTTACAATGTATTTATTTTGAGGAACCAATATTATACCATGCTCTTTGAAAATATTTCTGAATTTTTTATTTGCCCAAGGGTGATAAGTAAATTTTTTAAAAATGTAATTATCATTTATTTTCTTAAGCGTAGAAATATCTTTAATAGCTTTTTGATATTTAAACTTCTCAGTTTATTTATAAAATCAGTATTAAAACCATTAAAGCAGTGTTGATAATGTGCTTATATTCTTTATAGAAAAGTGACCGACTACACTCAGCCCTAAGGCTGCGGAGGAATTTTAACACCGCCCGGCGGACATAGACACAAAAGCTTGTGAACAAAATCTTTTTCCCCTATAATATCGCACAGGTAAAACCGCTTTTAGCGGTTAGGTACTGTGGCGATCTTACACTCCGTCCAGGTAAACCTGGACGACCTGTTCTTGGACTCTGGACTCTGGACTCTTTATTAAGGAGTAAATTACTTAACCTAACAATTAAACTATTAAAACAGCAAATTTATGTGAAAAAGGGTTAAAGCCATTATTTTTTTTATAATGATCAGTGTGGGTTTGCTTTCTGTATATTCCAAAATTCAATTTATTGTCTTTCTTTATTATTTTTAAATCCAGGAAATGGAGATAGCCATCACTTTCAGTTTCTAATACGAATTTTATAACCTTATCTTGTAAATTTAAAAGTTTTAAAGCATCATTTACATGTTTATCAGGAACAATAGCAAATATATCATCTACATATCTATACCAAGTTTTAAAAATTAGAGGGAATGCTTTAGTGACCTGTATTTCAAAATAGCACACGAAAAGATCAGCAAGAAAAGGTGAAAGTGGGCTACCCATTGCTAAACCAGAAGTTTGTTGATAGAATTTGTCATCAAAGCTGAAAATTTTTTGATCCAAACACAGATTAGTAAGGTTAACAAAATCATTTATTAAATCTTCAGTCAGTTCTATAGAACTTAACCATTTTTTTAAAAATGTCAAAAGTTTTTCTCTAGAAATGCTTGGAAACAGAGCAGTTACATCGAAAGAAACAGTTTATCATTAGCAGACAATGTAGTATTGCTGATCCTTTCGATTAGCTCAAAAGAATTTTAATACATAAACTCTCAAAATTTTCAAAATTACTGAATTTTTTATTTAACCATTTAGCTAGGTTGTAAGTAGGTGAATTTATGCAATTTACAATAGGTCTCATTTTATTTCCAGTTTATGAATTTTGGGAAGAGCAGTTATTCTGGGTAAAATTGGATTACTGACTTTTATAATTTACTTTTCTTTATTTGTAATACTTTTAATTTCATTAAGGGTTTTATTATAAATTGAAATGTAGGATTTTAAAGAGTTAATATTCAATGCTTTTGTAATCTTCACCTTGAAGTAAGAGTTCCATTCTGTTAATGTAATCAATTTTATTTAAAATTGCAATGATGTTACCTTTATCAGCTTTAGTATAGATTACATCTTTTTCTTTTTATGATTTTATAATTTGTTTATTGTGACTTACTTTAGGGTGATGTTTATTCAAATTCTGTAATATTTTGCTACATTTTTCATTAACCAATAATTTATTATTTTCATATAAATCCTGACTAGCAATTTCTATATCTGCTACATAATCTTCTATATTTTTTGAAAAATCTACACAGGTTTTTAAACCTTTATTAAAAAAATAATTTCCTTCTCCTTGAAATTACAATTTGAAAGGCTAATTACATTATATTTAGGGTTATTCTGTTCAGATGGTTTCAATTTATTTTGTTTTAAGCATAATGTATTTAATTTATTTTTTAGTTTATTTGTTTTATTTTTCATGCTAAAGTTCAAATTTCAAACAATTTACATTCCAAATTGAGCCAAATTGAATTACCTAAAACATTTATAAGTTTAAGATGCAAATTATATAAATTCAATTCAATGTTATTTAAGTAAATATAAATTTGACAATTTTATATAAATATATATTATGTTGTCAAAATTCATCAAAAAGCAGCAGAGAAAAAAGTAATTGAGTTGAAAGAAGTTTACATTTTAAAAACTTTTAAAACTTTTAAAGTATAAGTTTTCAAAGCTGAAACTAAAAACAAGAAATATCTCAAAAACGATCAACTCCACGAACAAAAAATATAATTGTGTGCTTTAATGTGCTCTACATTTTTTGTGTGGTAGGTTTTTGTCCATCTCTTACGGTTTAGCAGTTATGCAAAATTTCGTAAAATTCATCCAGAATAAAGTAGTCCTCAGAGGCTATACTCAGAAAATTCAAGAGATACATATTATTTTTCAGGTAAATATCTTTAATATAGAATATTTTAATCAAAATCGTTAGAACCATTTTTGAGAAAATCAAAATTTTCGACATTTTTCCATGTAAAGGGTAGTTTGAAGTTGGGGAATATTTTTTTCAAAATCTTCGTGTCGCATGTTTAGAAAATACTAAACTTAAATATCAAGTTTGGCATTTTACCATCTTTTCGTTTTAGAGCTCTGCTGTCTAGATACAAACGGACACCCATGGATCTTTGTCTAAAACTTTTTTCGGACTCAAAACATTTTTCTTGACATCGAATCTTTGGGTAGAATACAGTACCTTCTCTAGCTAATATGTACACCCGTCGCCAAAATAAAAACCATCTCATGTGATCCATTCACAACACCTTCTCTACATCTCTGCAGCAATTATTGTTAACAAGTTATGCTTCTATTTACTTCATGCTGATCGAGAAAAGAATAGCAGAAACAGTCTTATTACTTGCTTCCTTGTGAGTATATGCGAAATAGGGAGCACCATAGGTTAAATTGATAGTCAAAAGCTGGTTGCTATGTGACTGTAGTTCCTTTGTTTGTATGGATAGGAGTTGACAAATTCCTGTATGAGATAAGTTTTTTCAAAACTGAAACCAATAACAAGGAATATCTAAAAAACGATGACTCCATGAAAAAAATATATATGCCATAAAGTGTGTGTTTTATCGTGATCCATTATTGAGAAAAATCAACATTTTCAAAATGTGTTTCCGTGTAAAAGAAAAGGTAATTTCGGGTGGGGGAATTTTTTTGAAAATCTTCGTGGAAGATACCAAACTTAAATACCAAGTTTGGTATTTAACGGCTTTTTCGTTTTTGAGTTATGCTGTCCACAGGCACGTGCACATGGACCTTTTTCTGAAAATGTTTTTTTTTTATTCAGGGGCACCCAAAACATATATTTCCGGTGAAATCTCAGTATCGCATTTTTGGATGCAATACAATGTACATAGTTCGTGTAGGAGGAGTAATAAGTCATTTCTGGAACGCCAAAGTCGTCAAAGTTCTACATGGGGTTTCATTTATGAACGCTCTTTAACTGCCGTGGTTCTCAGCGTCCCATTCTATACTGGGGCGTGAAACACCCACGGTTTTACTTCCCTTCTGAAGGAAGCCATTCTAGGGATTTTTACGCCCGAAAAAATCCATCGTTTGAACCCGCGACCTTGGGTATATGAAGTTAGCATGATAACCATTACACCACTACGCGACACAGCGCCGCCTATTGTACACCATCCGCATTACAGTTGTGTAGCGGCCGCAACCAAATATCAAATCTTAATCTTACTAACCTTACCTATATGCTCAGTAATCATAATCAAAATATATAACGTAAGCTTCTTCAGCAACAAACTATAATATTAAGTAAACACATTGACACAAAACATTACAAAACTTGCCATCTTCCATGTGTAGCCTACTTCTCTGCTGAGGGACGCAGATTCGCATGAAGCAAATACACGACATTCGAAACGAATAGCAATATGCTGCACACGTGTGTACATACGTGCTAGAGAAAGTAACATAACTAAAAGGAAGGATAGGATGCAGAGGCTTGTTCCGAACCGAGTTTCCTCCGTGTAACATGCTACCTCTAGTTCCCAAGGTTAGCATGGCTTCCTTTCGAAGGGAAGCAAAGTCATGTGGTAGATTTACGGCACATACTTTTTTTTTTTTTTTTTTCATTTGTATAGCCCCCTTTAACTTCAATGATTATATCGGGGGCTTTTGACTTGTGAAACTGTAGCATCAGAACATTAAGTTAATAAACTTTATATTACTAAACACACGCACCTTTACTCTCACATTCATACTTCCAGGGAATTATATCATAGGGAATAGTTCTGGTTAAAGATAAATTCCCCGCCCCAGCCGGGAATCGAACCCGGGACCTCCGCTGACTAATCGGCCAAGGAGTCAGTCGCATATACTATTGTCTGACGAAAGAGTGCAGGTCGCTGGTTTAGAGTAGTCAGAGAAGGCTGGAATCATTTAGTGCAGTACAGTTTGACCATCAAAACGTGAACAGAAATAAACTAAACGACCCACAGATTAAACTTGCTGTTTTCTTTATCACTAATGAATATTAACTTTCTACTTTGTGACTCCGCGTGGTGGTGTTTGCATTTTGACTTGATTCGAATCCATCTGAATTCCAGTAGTGCCAAACTGTACAGAACATGCACCGGGAATGATGGCGTAACAACGCTTATCTGTTTGTATTTACATAACCTTACACTCGCGGTCGCCTGTTTTCACACTTTAGGCACTCAAGCGTGATAAACGAGACCAAATATAGAATGCGACACTAAAGAAGCACAGTAAACAAAAGAAGTCCATAAATAAACAAATGAATAAATCTGATGTGTTCCCTCCACGTAACTTTCTCTAGCTGTTCCAAATACAAACCATTCTAACAAAAAGATTATTCTTTTACCTACATCATGCTAATCTAGATAAGCATTAGCAGAACTTGTCTTATTACTTACCTTCTGTTAAGTAGAAGGCAAATAAGGGAACGAAAGTAAACATTTTTAAAAGCTGGTCGTTATGTAAAACAATTGAGGTTCGGTTCGCTTTGCATGGAACCGTTTGAGAAAAGCTTGGCACTTTAATTAAAATCGTTAGAGCCAGTTTTGAGAAAATAAAACATTTCGAAAAGTGTTTCGCGTAAAGGGGTTGGGGAGATTTTCTCGTGTCGCATCTTTGGAAGATACTGAACTTAAGTACCAAGTTTGGTATCTAACCAACTTTTCGTTTATGCTGCCAACAAACACACTCACGGACATGTTTCTAAAATACTTTATTTAGATTCAGGGGATATTAAAAAGTGTATTTTCTTTGACATCTCGATATCGAATTTTTGGGTGTAATACAATGCCTTTTTACTTTCTCTACACGTACTATGTACATAGTGTATAGAGAAGGTATTGCACTCCACCAAAAAATTCGATACTGAGATTTCACCGGAAATATATGTTTTAGGGTCCCCTGTATCCAAAAAAATTATTTTCAGAAAAAGGTCCGTGCGTCTGTGAACACGATAACTCCAAAACGATAAGTCGGTAAAATACCAAACTTGGTATTTAAGTTTAGTATCTTCCAGGGATGCGACACAAAGATTTTGAGAAAAATTCACCACCCCAAACTACCCTTTACATGGAACTTTATTCGAAATTTTTGATTTTCTAAAAAATAAATCTAACGATTTTGATTAAAATATCGTATATTAAAGATATTTACCTGACAAATAAAATGTATATCTTGAATTTTCTGGGAATAGCCTCTGAAGACTAGTTTATCCTGAGTGAATTTTACGGAATTTTGCATAACTGTTAAACCGTAAGAGATAGATAAAAAATTACCAAATGTAGAGACGTTAAAACACATAATTTATGTTACATACATTTTTTTCGTGGAGTTGATTGTTTTTTAGATATTCCTTGTTTTTTGGTTCAGCTTTAAAAACTTACTTTTCTCATACAGGATTTTCTTAACTCCTGTCCATACAAATAATGCAACTTCAGTCACATAGCAGCCAACTTTAGACTATCACTTTAACCTATGCTACTCCCTTATTTCTCTTCTACTTCCAAGGAAGCAAGTAATAAGACTATTTCTGCTAATTTTTACTGGATTAGCATGAAGTAAATAAACGCACAAGCTTTTTACAATAATTTGTTGCAGAGAAGTAGAGAAAGTCATGTGAATGCAATACATCAGATTTTTATCTATTATGTACATAGTATTTATGGGCTGGAGAAAGTAATAAAAACAAGTTCATGGATATCCTTAAATCTAGAGAACATACTTGTAGCAGTATAAGAACTGATTTCAAAATGATTTTTTTTTTGTTAGTAAATGAAAGAACAGAAATTCAACTTTTAGAAATATAAGGGAACTAAGAAATATCTTATGGTCAAAAAGTGACCAACATCTCAAATTTTGTTTGTCCTACAAAGTAGTTTAGACCTTGTACTTTCGTACCATAAACGTTGCTTTGATATTACACATTTACAAAAATCTTATGTGTTCCATTCACATGCTAATGCTTTTATTTACTTAATGCTAATCGAGAAAAAATTAGCAGAAATAGTCTTATTACTTGCGTTATAAGGGAGTACCGTAAGTTAAAGTGACAGTCAAAAGCTGGTCACTATGTGATAGAAGTTCCTTTGTTTGTATGGACAGGAGTTGACAAATTCCTGTATGAGAAAAGTGTAAGTTTTTTAAAGCTGAAGCCAAAAACAAGGAATATCTCAAAAACGATCAACTCCACGAAAAAAAGTATGTAATATAAATTGTGTGTTTTAATGTGCTCTACATTTTTTGTTTGGTAAGTTTTTGTCTATCTCTTTCGGTTTGCAGTTATGCAAAATTCTGTAAAATTCATCCAGAATAAACTAGTCTTGAGAGGCTGTACCCAGAAAATTCAATATATACATATTATTTGTCAGGTAAATATCTTTAATATATGATATTTTAATCAAAATCGTTAGAGCCATTTTTGAGCAAATAAAAAATTTCGAAAACAGTTCCATATAAAGGATAGTTGGGGGTAGGGGATTTTCTTGAAAATCTTCGTGTCGCATCCTTGGAAGGTACAAAACTTAAATACCAAGTTTGGTATTCAACGGTGTTTTCGTTTTTGAGCTATGCACACACAAGGACATTTTTATAAACATATTTTTTTTTTTTGATTCAGGGAGTCTCAAAATATGTATTTCCGTTGAAATCTCGGTATGGAATTTTTGGGTGCAATATAATACCTTCTCTATACATATGTACAGGGAAAGTAAAAAGACTATTCTTCTGTCTACCCCGTGCAAATCATGATAAACATTAGCAGAAATACTTTCTTGTAAGTATAAGCGAAATTACGGGATACACTAGGCTAAAAAGATAGTCAAATCTTCTAAAAGCTAGTTGCCATTTAGAGGAAATCAATTTCTTTGTATTGCCTGGAGTTGACATATTTACGTATGTAATATTTTAAAACTGAAACCAACAAGAAGGAATATCTCAAAAATGGTCAACTCCTCGAAACAAATGTATGTGGCTTAAATTGTGTGCTTTAACGAGATCTACATTTTTGTGCGGTAAGGAAAAATAGAAACGGAGTTTTATTTATGGACATTCTTTAACTGCTATGGTTCTCAGCGTCCCATTCTAAATTGGGCGTGAAAGACTGCTTAATTTTGCTCAGAGATCTCTCTTTGAGGTTCTTTTACGTGCTGTAAATCTACGACACAGGACCCACAGCTTTACCTCCCTTCCGAAGGAAGCCATGCTAAGGATTTTTACGCCCGAAAAAATCCCTCGTCCTACGCCGAGTTTGAACCCGCGACCGGTATATGAAGTTAGCAGGTAACCATTACACCACGCAGTAAGGTTTCGTCTCTCTCTTACGGTTTAGCAAAATTCATCCAGAATAAAGAGGTCTTTTCAGGCTACTTCCGGAAAATTCAAGATATACTTTTATTTGTCATGTAAATATCTTTAATGTACAGTATTTTAATCAAAATCGTTAGCCATTTTTGAGAAAATCATTTTCGAAAAATGTTCCATGCAAAGGGTAGTTGGAGGCGGGTGGATTTTCTTGAAAATCTTCGTGTGACATTGTTGGAAGATACTAAACTTACATACCAAGTTTGGTATTTTACATTTTGAGTTATCGTGTTCACAGACCACTTGAACACACACACACACACAGAACTTTTTCAATTTTTTTTTTTTTTTTTTTTTTTTTTTTGTATACAGGAGACCCTAAAACGTGTATTGCCGGTGAAATCTCGGTACAGAATTTTTGGGTGGAATGCAATAAGTTCTCTATACACCATGTACTTACATACTACACGAAGAGAAAGTAAAAACGCGTCAAGTGATGAATGTGTTGATCTTAGTCCTCAATATAAATCCCTAATTGGCATTACAGGGACAGGACTTGCAAACATTATTGTATTTCCTACACGTAAAGTAAAGGATTACATATTTGTAATTTGAACGATTCGTATTGTTGTTCCACATCTGGTCAATTTTAGTCGGGTCACAGGTCACAAAATACATATATTGTTTGACTAATCTTTAAACTTAATTTTCTCGGTTTCCGTATTTTTTATTTTTTCAAAATGTTACTCATGATGCAGTTTTTTTACCAGTCGCAGTAAAAATGCAATCGAGTTTAAAAAAATCTAATGTGATACATTCACATGATTTTTTCTACATCTCGGTAACAAATTGTTATTAAAAGCTTATTCTTCTACAAGACAAAGATTAACAGAAATTGTCATATAACTTGCTCTCTTGTAAGTAGAAGGGAAATAAGGGAATATATTAGGTTAATCTTTTGAAAGCGATCGCTATGTGGTTGAAACTTGTTTCTTTGCATTGCCAGGAGTTGACAATTCCCGTATGTGAAACGTTTTAAATCTGTAACTAATAACAAGGAATATCTAAAAAAAAAATGGTCATCTCCACGAAAAAAAAAAGTATATGGCATAAATTGTGTGTTTTAACGATATCTACAATACCTTAATTTCCCTCGTCCTGAGAAAACGAATGTTGAGTAACTTTGAGCTCCATGGACCTCGAGATCATTTGAGCAGCATTTCACCAATTTCATTCATCGTCCGATATGACCAACCAGGTTAAAAGACGTTAAACTATTAATAAAAAAAAAAAAAAAAAAGCACTTAATTACTTTGTTTTCATTTTAGTTTAGTAAAGTATCATTTACTTTTTATACAATTTATGTCACTGATAAAAGCATCTCATACGCAGAGAATAAACTAACTGAGTGGGTTAGAATTTCGGCCACAGAATTATTTTTCACAGTAATGTTAATCTTTTTGCGCTTGGTATCAACACACATACGCACTCCAATTGGATATTGTGCCTCTGGGAAACGATTCACTTTTAATACAGACTGAGAACCTTACGATTATTTGAATATATCCTAATAGATGCTTCTCAGGGATATACTTGCAGACCCGTCGACATCGTAAAGCAGTTAATATAACCTAAACGGCAAGCACATTACACTTTTAGAAGAACTGCAATTTTGATATCTTACACAAATAAAAGCACAGTTTACTTAATAGCCAACCAAACAAACAAACGAACGAATGAAGCGCTAGGTTGCTTGGATACCATTTAGTTACCGTGAAATTGATTCGTGAAGGTCACATAAACTCTCGCATTGAAATTCCAACGTAGCTTGTAGAGACGCAGAAATGAAAGAGAAAACGGTATATCACTCTTTAATACTCGTTCATTAACAAAGAAACTGCTTAAATGCATTTCGTTGCGGACATTTTGTTCTAAAATGTACCGTTTCTTTATACATTGTCTGTAAAACTGTGTTGTGTTTATGTTTCCAGCCCTTAGTGCTTACCAATGTTTGGCGAACATGCAACAAAATCCGTGCAGCTATATTCCGTGTGGGAATAAACCTTTGGGATTATTATTTGCCTCTGGATCCCGGAAGGAATGCCATTATAACAGGTATAGAAAGAGACACTCGTCTTTTAATTAATTTTTTAGGCCTTTGATGTCTATTTTCTTCAGCCGTTTGTTTTTGTGTTTTATATGTATTTAAGTTCCTTTGTACATAGTGTATAGAGAAGGTTAAGCACTCCACCAAAAAATTCGATACCGAGATTTCACCGGAAATATATGTTTTAGGGTCCCCTTTATCTAAAAAAAAGTATTTTCAGAAAAAGGTCTGTGTGTGTGTGTGTGTCTATGGGTCCGTGTATCTGTGAACACGATAACTCAAAAACGAAAAGTCGGTAAAATACCAAACTTGGTATTCAAGCTTAGAATCTTCCAGGGATGCGACACAAAGATTTTGAGAAAAATCCCCCCACCCCAAACTACCCTTTACATGGAATTTTTTTCGAAAATTTTGACTTTCTAAGAAATGGCTCTAACGATTTTGAAAGAAATATCGTATATTAAAGATATTTACCTGACAAATAAAATGTATATTTTGAATTTTCTGGGAATAGCCTCTGAAGACTACTTTATTCTGAGTGAATTTTCCGGAATTTTGTATAACTACTAAACCGTAAGAGATGGACAAAAACTTACCACACAAAAAATGTAGAGCATATTAAAACACACAATTTATGGTGTATACATTTTTTTCTTGGAGTTGATCGTTTTTGAGATATTCCTTGTTTTTGTTTTCAGAGTCGAAAATCTTACTTTTCTCATACAGGAATTTGTCAACTCATGTCCATACAAACAAAGGAACTTCAGTCACATAGTAACCAGCTTTTGACTATCGCTTTAACATATGCTACTCCCTTTATTTCCTTTCTACTTACAAGGAAGAAAGTAATAAGACTATTTCTGCTAATTTTTCTAGATTAGCATGAAGTAAATAGAAGCATAAGCTTTTTAAGAATAATTTGTTGTAGGGTTATAGAGAAAGTCATGTGAATGATACACATCAGATTTTTCTCTAATGGTTTGGAAATTATAGTCAAATGTATTTATGATTTTGTCACGTTACAAAAAAAGATTCCTTGTGATAAAAAAAGTAATAAAATGTTGGTCTAATATTTTAACCCTAGGTTCACAAAAAAAAAAAAAAAAAAAAAAAACCATTAATAAAATGTTAGTATAATATTTTAATCCTAGGTTCACAATACATCTAATTTTTGAAATTGCCATAGGTTTCTCTGTGTCTTCTTTGGTTTAGGCTCCAAAAAGTTTTAAAGTTATGAATCTGCTTTTTTGTCATAAAAATATAATTTTTGTTTTCAAATTTGAAAACATATGCTTAAATACATCTGACAGTAAAATCTTTGGCAACCCTTATTCATTGTTTCTTTGTGAACATGTACAGAAAATTTTATTTGTGTAACAGAAAAATTGCCCCTCAAGGAGCATTTTACAGGAAGAAAAATGCTGAAAATATTAATAGCGAGAAAACAAGGAAAGATGAATGCATGGCTCACATTAAAATCCTTCCCTCCTCTGCTGCCTTTTCTGTCCCTTTCTCCTTGTATTGCTGCTTTTCTTCTGCATAACTTGGTTTTTTTATTTTGCCTGGTGCGAATGAGATCTCGAACTGAAGTTTTTGTTGCTGAGTCCAGTTCAGTTTCATCTCTAATGCTTTGACTTAGGGCATATAAGAAGGTCACCTGGTGCCCAATTATACTCTCTTGTATTCAGAAACGTTTAAATTATTTTATGGAATTAAAAAAGTCGATTTTTTTGTGATTTTTACTTTCTCTACGCGTCCTATGTACATAGTGTATAGAGAAGGTATTGCACTTCACCCAAAAATTCGATACCGAGATTTCACCGGAAATATATGTTTTAGGGTCCCCTGTATCCAAAAAAAGTATTTTCAGAAAAAGATCCGTGTGTTTGTGTGTCCGTGTGTCTGTGTACACGATAACTCAAAAACGAAAAGTCGGTAAAATACCAAACTTGATATTTAAGTTTAATATCTTCCAGGGGTGCGACACGAAGATTTTGAGATAAATCCCCCCACCCCAGACTACTCTTTACATGAAACTTTTTTCGAAAATTTTGAATTTCTCAAAAATGGCTCTAACGATTTTGATTAAAATATCGTATATTAAATATAGTTACCTGACAAATAAAATGTATATGTTGAATTTTCTGGGAATAGCCTCTGGATGAAATTTACGGAATTTTGCATAACTGTTAAACCGTAAGAGTTAAATAAAAGCTTACCACACAAAAAATGCAGAGTACGTTAAAACACAAACTTATGTTATATACATTTTTTTCGTGGAGTTGTTCGTTTTTTAGATATTCCTTGTTTATGGATTCAGCTTTAAAAAACGTATACTTTTCTCATACAGGAATTTGTCAACTCCTGTCCATAAAAACTAAGGAACTTCAGTCACATAGCAACCAGCTTTTGACTATCACTTTAACCTATGGTACTCCCTTATTTCGCTTCTACTTTCAAGGAAGCAAGTAATAACACTATTTCTGTTAATTTTTTCTCAATTAGCATGAAGTTTATAGAAACATAAGGTTTCTAACAATAATTCGTTGCAGAGATGTAGAGAAAGTCATGTGATTGGTACACATCAAAGTTTTATTTTGCCTGGTGCGAATGAATCTCGTTGAACTGAAGTTTTTGTTGCTGAGTCCAGTTCAGTTTCACCTCTAATGCTTTGGCTTAAAGCATATAAAATGTCACCTGGTGCCCAATTATGCTCTTTTGTATTTAGAAACGTTTAAATTATTTTATGGAATTAAAAAAGTCGATTTTTTTTTGTGATTTTTCATAAAACTTCAGCTATACAACATACCATAATGAGTCGCCATTCGTGGTGTAATGCTTACCATGCTAACTTCATATACCCAAGATCGCGGGACAAACCCGGCGGAGGACGATGGATTTTTTTCGGGTGTAAAAATCCTTAGCATGGCTTCCTTGGGAAGGGAAGTAAAGCCGTTGGTCCCGTGTCGTAGATTTACGGCACGTAAAAGAACCCCAAGCCTGATCGAGGGGCCTCTGAGCAAAATTAAGCGGTCTTTCACGCCCAATTTGCAATGGGACGCTGAGAACCACAGTAGTTAAAGAGAGTCCATAAATAACACGCCATTTACATTTTATACCTTAATGAAATGTGTGAAATTATGCTCAAATGAATCAGCGGTGCATAGAATTATTAATTACTCGACATTCGTCTGATCTGGAAGATAATCGTTTTTAGAAAGATTTGTCTAAGTGTTTAAACAGTGTCTTCTTCTTCTTTTCTTCTCCCTTATACCCTTTCGAGCGTCGGGTTTTCTCAGTCGGTCATGTTCCGTTTCCTATACTTTGCCGTATCCCTAGTTAGCTCCCCTCAAAGTCTTTCCTTTCTTATTCACTATTTTCTCTATATAATCTCTCCATTTCATTCTTGGTCGCGCTCTCTCTTCTTCCGCCCCCTCTGGTCCCCGATACCTGTTTCGGTTCCCTGCTTTCATTCATTCCATTAATGTGACCAAACACCTAAAAGTCACTATTTTAAGTCTTTATTTTTAAAATAAGATCTACGTAGATTTTCGAAAATATCATACTAACTCATAGTATCCTCTTACGGCAAATACAAATTTTATCAAATATGGCTGTAACGGTTTTTATTAAAATGTCATATATTTAGAAAATTTACACGAATACTAAAATGCAAATTTTGTATTTTCTCGTCGATCATCTTGAATTTAGTGTAGTTTCCTAAGTTGAGAAAACCATAAGGGGTGGATAGAAATTACCTAACTGAAAAAGATGAACCTCTTAAAAATACACAATTTTTGACGAATTATTTTTTGCTTTCTCTAGCACGTACAATATAAATAGTAGGCAGAGAATGTATTGCATGCCACCCAAAAATTCGATAGCGAAATTTCACTGAATATACATATTTTGCGTAACTACTCCTGCTGAATCCAAGAAAAGACATTTTAGGAATATTTACGTCTGTGTAAAAATGTAAATGGCGTGTTATTTATGGACGCTCTTTAACTACTGTGGTTCTCAGCGTCCCATTCCAAATTGGGCATGAAAGACCGCTTAATTTTGCTCAAGAGGCCCCTCGATCAGGCTTGGGGTTTTTTTACGTGCCGTAAATCTACGGCACGGGACCAACGGCTTTACTTAGTCATGCTAAGGATTTTTAACCCGAAAAAATCCATCGACCTCCGGGTTTGAACCCGCGACCTTGGGTATATGAAGTCAGCATGGTAACCATTAAATTATTTCTATGTATGTGTGAAGTCGTTTAAATATAAACTTGGTATATACTTCAGTATCTACCAAGGATGCGACACGAAGATTTTCAGGAAAATCCATCCACCAAAAGCTATCCGTTACTACTTGGAATATTTTTGGGCATTTTCTATGGACGTAATGGTTTTGTTTAAATTATTATATGTTAAAGATATTTAAGTCACAAATAAAATGCATATGTTGACTTTTCTGAGAATAGTCTAAAAACCTCTTCATTCTGGGTGACTTTGCATAACTGGTAAACCATAAGAAATAGAATATTACTAGGTAAAGCATAGATCCCCTTTAAACACGCTGTTTATATCAAATACATGTTTTGTGTAGTTTAGCAATTCCGAAACATCCTCGTGTTCACACGGACCGTATTCTAAACATCGAATGTGTTCCATTCATATGACTTTCTCTACACCTCTTGTTATTGTTAAAAAGCTTACTCTTCTATCTACTTCATTCTAATCGAGATAAACATTAGCAGAAATGTAAGTAGAAGGGAAATAGGGGAATACTCTAGGCTAATGTAATAGTCAACTGTTTTAAAAGCCGGTTGCTATGTGATTGAAATCCGTTTCTTTGCATTGCCAGCAGTTAACATACAAATTCACGTATAAGAGAATTATTTTAAAAATGAAACCAATAACAAGGAATGTCTCTAAAATAGTCAGCTCTACAAAAAAAATCTGATGTGTACCATTCACATGACTTTCTACATATCCCTGCAACAAAAATTCTTAAAAAGCTTATACTTCTATTTACTTTATGCTAATCAGAAAACATTAGCAGAAATAGTCTTATTACTCGCTTCCTTGTAAGTAGGAGAGAAATAAGGGACAACCGTAGGTTAAAGTGATATTCAAAAGCTGGTTGCTATGTCAATGAAGTTCCTTTGTTTATATGGATAGGAGTTGACAAGTTCCTGTATGAGAAAAGTATACGTTTTTCATAGCAGAAACCAAAAATAAGGAATGTCACAAAAACGACGAACTCCACGAAAAACATGTATATAACATAAATTGTGTGTTTTAAAGTGCTCTACATTTTTTGTGTAGTAAGTTTTTGTTCATCTCTTACGGTTTAGCAGTCATTCAAAATTTAGTAAAATTCATTCAGAATAAACTACTCTTCAGAGGCTATTCCCAGAAAATTCAAGATATACATTTCATTTGTCAGGTAAATATGTTTAATATCCGAAATTTTAATCAAAATCGTTACAGCCATTTTTGAGAAAATCAAAATTTTCGAAAAAAGTTCCATGTAAAGGGTAGTTGGGGGTGGGGAGATTTTTTTCAAAATCTTCGTGTCGCATCCCTGGAAGATACTAAACTTAAATACCAATTTGGTATTTTACCGACTTTTCGTTTTTGAGTTATCGTGTTCACAGACACACGGACACACACACACACACACACACACACACACACACGGACCTTTTTGTGAAAATGCTTTTTTTGGATATTGGGGACCCTAAAACATATATTTCCGGGGAAATCTCGGTATTGAATTTTTGGTGGAGTGCAATACACTATGTACATAGTGCGTATGGAGAAAGTAAAAATGTATGCGTCATAAATTGTGTGTTATAACGAGATCAATATTTTTTGTGCAGTAAGTTTCTGTATTTCTCTTACGGTTTACCAGGTATGCAAAATTCAACAAAAGTCGTTCAGAATAAAGACATCTTCAGAGACTATTCCCAGAAAATTCGAGATATACATTTTATTTGTCAGGTAAATAACTTTAGTATACGATATTTTAATCAAAATCGTTTGAGCCTTTTTTTGATAAAATCAAAATGTTAGACATTTTTTCCATATAAAATCTTTTTGAAAATCTTCGTGTCGCATCCCTACAAGATACTGAACTTAAATACCAAGTTTGGTATTTTACTGGCTTTTCATTTTTGAGATATCGTGTTCAAACTCCACATGGACCTTTTTGTATCCAGGCGACCCTAAAACGTGTATTTCCGGTGAAATCTCTGTATCGAATTTTCGGATGGAATGCAATAGCTTCTCTGCATAGTACAATGTAGATAAAGTAAAAATATAATATGACAGATCTATTTATAAACTCATTTTCAGCAAAGCCGGTTTTTATGTGAATATTTTTAAAAATGCGTCATAAGGTTAATTTTTATTAGACAATTAATTTAGACACGAAAAATTATTATTTAAATAATAGTGCAAGCTGGAACATGGCAAAACTAGGAGTATTATTATGTATAATAACTGATTAAATTTCGATAGGATATTTTACATACTGTGTATTTTCCAAATTTCACAGACGCATCACCTTAAATGTTGAATTAAGCAATGAACCGTGCATGTTATATAGAACAACTTATAGTTACGTTTTAACATGACCGGCATACTTATCTAAAGCAGATAATTAAATACTTTATTATTATACGCTGATCTTCCTCTAAAAATAAAACCCCAAACAAACAGACTTTACAAAAAAAGTAGCAAAAAATCAAATTTCTATTTAACTGCAAAGGTAAGAATTAATCATTATTAATAGCCTATTAATAAAAATAATTATAAGCTGGTATAATTAGCCTAATTAATACTATAATAATATATTCTAGTAATATTATAAGTAATATATAGTACAATTAAAATATAATCAATGGATCAATTGGTAACTGGGAGTCAAGATTTGAATACACAGAATAACAAGCCAGGTGACCAATGTAGTGTACCGGAGGGGATTTCGCACCTCAGCCAGTGATTTTGTACGTCACACCTCGGGAGGAGAGGATGAGATGAGTGCAATTACAGAGGGCAGCCGGAACCAGACTGCGGCAGGGAGCCATCGTAGAGAGTCCCTAACAGGTCATCTCGTCACGGTGAGCACTAGGATCCCGCGCCGCGATTTGAACGAACGCTCCTGAGTATATCGATGACCCCCAGCACCATCCTGCCGCCAAGAACCGAGTCTCCAAAGAGCGATCATATCCACGAGAGGGCACCACCACCGCCGACATATACAATCCTGAAAGAAAGACCAGATGGATGAAAAGAAGGGGCTGGAAATTCGGGTAAATGGAGCATTCGCCTAGTGACCCAGGGTCAAGGTCGCCCACGGGTAACCGATCTCAATATCTCCCGAATGCCAGTCCCAGACGAAACGCCACCAACCTTCCTAATAATACAACAGGCGGATATTTACGCCGGAGTTGCCAGCTATGAATTGAATCTAACAACCGGAATTTTACCAGATGATGTGACCTCCCATGATGGGGAAAAACTCAAAGTTGCTCTTTAGTAACCTCTCGTAAGTTAACCTTTGGCACTGCAGCATCTTGCTTCACCTGGATCCGGCCCACCCGGTGAACAAAAAGCTTCCTGACATATACTGGTGCAGAAGCAAGCTATCGGTGCAACCTGGCTCACTTAGTTTGGGGAACTCAAAATAAATACATATATAAGAATATCTACACACAACACATCCAAATATTGTTCACTGAGTGCTCTGTCTGTAGAGTTTGAAGGAAAACAAGCAGTTTTTGAACATTTTCGATTTAAAAAATCTTATGTGTTCCATTCACATTACTTTTTCTACATCTCAGTTACAAATTATTGTCAATAAGCTTATTCTTCTGTCTACTTCATGCTAATCGAGTAAAAACACTAGTAGAAATGATCTTATTACTTGCTTCCTTATAAGTAGAAGGGAAATAAAGGAATACGCTAGGCTAAACCGACAGTCAGATGTTCAAAATGTGGCTGCTATGGGATTCTCTGCGTTGCCAGGAATTGACAAGTCCCCGTATGAGAACATTTGTAAGTATTTTTAAACTGAAACCAATAACAAGAAATATCTCGAAAACGATCAACTCCACGAAAAACATGTATATGACATAAATTGTATTTTTAATGGGATCTACTTTTTTTATGTAGTAAGTTTTTGTCTGTCTCTTACGGTTTACCAGTAATGAAAAATTCATCCAGAATGAACAAGTCTTCAAAAGTTATTCCCAGAAAATTCAAGATATACATTTTATTTGTGATGTAAATAACTTTAATATATGATATTTTAATTAAAATCGTTAGAGCCATTTAGGGGGAAAAAAAATCAAAATTTGTACCATGTAAAGGTTGGTTTGGGTGGAGAGATTTTCTTGAAAAGCTTCGTGTTGCATTCTTAGGAGATAACCAAGCTTTAATACCAAGTTTGGTATTTAACGGTATTTTTGAACTCTGCGGTCCACAGAAACATACGCGAACCTTTTTTATATAAATGATTTTTTTTTTTTTGGATTCAGGGGTCGCAAAACATATTTCCGGTGAAATCTCGGTATCGAATTTATGGGTGCAATACAATACCTTCTCTATACGCTACGTGCATAGTACGTGTAGAGAAAGTAAACGTCAACAAACAACATCATAAAGGTCCTGATTCCCGGCTGGCGAAGGGAAATTTTATAATACCAGAATTATGCCCTAACCCCACAGGTGTGTAAGTATGCACGTGAAAGTGAATGTGCGTGTGTTTGAAAATAAAAAAACTCTTATGTGTTACACTCACATGACTTTCTCTAGCTGCTCTGCAAACAAACTTCTTACAAAAGATTATTCTTATTTGTACACAATGCTAATCGATATAAACATTAGCAGAATGTTCTTATTACAAGTAGAAGGAAACTAAAAAAATGCGCTATGCTAAAGTGATAGTCAAATGATTTGCAAATCGCTTCTTTGCTTGGCCACACTTCCTGTCTGAGTAAAGTATAAGTACTTTACAATTGAAACTAATATCTCGAAAACGTGAACTCCACGAAAACAATGTATATGACATAAATTGTGTATTTTAACGAGATCTACATTTTTTGTGTAGTAAGTTTTGTCTATCTCTTACGGTTTACTAGTTCAACAAACTTCGTTCAGAATAAATAGGTCTTCAGAAGCTATTCCCATGAAATGCAATATGTGATAGAAATGGCTTTAATATGTGGTATTTTAATCAAACTCGTTACAGCCATTTGTTAAGAAAAACAACATTTTCCATGTAAAGGGTAGCTATGGGTGGGGGGATTTTCTTGTATCCTTGGAAGATACCAAGTTTGGTATTTACCCGTCTTTTCCTTTTAGAGACACACACACAGACCTAACTGACCTCTTGGGGGTGGGGATTCAGGGGGTCCTAAAACATGTATTTACGGTGAAATCTGTTTAATGCCTACTAAGATAGACGTGAACAGGAAAAGCAATAATGTTTCAACAATAATTAGAGGTTAGTATAAACATACACCTAATGTAAAACATACATTTTTATGGGAATATTTTTATTTTCACAATACGTATTGTGTGCATATTGCATTCCACTCAAAAATTGATACCGAGATTTCACTGGAAATACACGTTTTAGGATTCCGTGTATAAAAAAAAAACATTAAAAAAATCTCGTGTGTTCCATTCACATGACTTTCTCTACATATCTGCAAAAAATTATTGTTAAAAAGCTTAGGCTTCTATTTACTTCATGTTAATTGAGAAAACATTAGCAGAAATAACTTATTTCTTCCTTGTAAGAAGAAGCAAAACAAGGGAGTAGCATAGGTTAAAGTGATAGTCAAAAGCCGGTTTGCTACGTGACTGAAGTTCCTTTGTTTGTATGGACAGGAGTTGACAAATTCCTGTATGAGAAAAGTATGAGTTTTTCAAATTTAAAACAAGGAATATCTGAAAATCGATCAACTCCACAAAAAAATATATATAACATAAATTGTGTGTCTTAATATGCTCTACATTTGTGTGGTAAGTATTTGTTTATCTTTTACGGTTTAGCAGTTATGCAAAATTCCGTAAAATCCATCCAGAATAAAGTAGTCTTCAGAGGCTATTCCCAGAAAATTCAAGATATACATTTTATTTGTCAGGTAAATATCTTTAATATATGACATTTTAATCAAAATCGTTAGAGCCATTTTTGAGAAAATAAAAAATTTTCGAAAGAAGTTCCATGTAATGCGTATTTGGGGTGGGGGGATTTTTCTCCAAATTTTCGTGTCGCGTCCGTGGAAGATACTAAACTTAAATAAGTTTGGTATACATCGGTTTTTTCGTTTTGAGCTAGGCTGTCTCCATACACACAGACACGGACATGTTTCTAAGTATGTTTTTTTTATTCAGGGGGGTCTCAAAACATGTATTTTCGGTGAAATCTTGGTATCGAATTTTTGGGTGCATTACAATATCTTCTCTAAAACTATGTACATAGTACGTGTAGAGAAAGTAAAAAAAGTCCGTGTCCGTATGTGTCTGTGAATAGGATAACTCGAAAATAAATAGTCGGTAAAATACCAAACTTGATATTTAAGTTAAGTATATTCCAGGTTTGCGACACAAAAATTTAGAGAAAAATCCTTCCACCACAAACTACGCTTTATATGGAAAACGTTTAGAAATTTTGATTTTCTCAAAAGTGGCTCTAACGCTACTGATTAAAATACCGCACATTAAAGATATATACTTCAAAAATAAAATTTATATCTTGGATTTTCTCAGAACAGCCTCTGAAGACCTCTTCATTATGGATGGCTTCTGCATAACTGGTAAACTGTAAGAGAGACAAAAACTACTTCACAAAATATGTAGATCTGGTTAAACACAGTTTATGTGATATACGGGCTTTAATGTTGTTTTGTTTCTGTTTCTTTTTCTCGTGGTGTTGACCATTTCCGAGATATTCCTTATTATTTGTCTCAGTTTTCAAATCTTCTATACGAGAATTTGAAAGAAACGAATTTCAGTCACAGAGCAACCAGCTTTTAAAAACTTTGAATATTGATTTAGCCCTTATTTCCCTTCTACTTACAAGGAAGCAAGCAATAAGACCGTTTCTGCTAATGTTTATCCAGATTAGCATGAAGTAGATAGAAGAATAAGCTTTTTAACAATAATTTGTTACAGAGATGTAGAGAAACTCATGTGAATGGAACACGTCAGACTATCATAAAATTTCCTTTACTGCCGAGACATTTAATAACTAGTTATAAATTTTGTGAACTTGTTTTCAGAATCGCAGTTTGTGACTATTTTAACTGGACCGTTGAAGAACGTCATTGGTCTGGCAGATGACGAGATTCGGGAGGTGGCTGATTATTTTCGCATTCAAGATGGGCGGATACTGTACACCCAGTTCTGCGAAGTGATTCACAACGAGAGTAAGTACGTCAGGTTTATGTTAAGGACGGTCCGAGTGTGTAAAACCCTGTCACAGTCATCCTTCACTGCCTATTACACTCAGTATCAGTTGTAATTGTTTTGTGACCAACTGCACCTTTTTTTTTTTTTTGTAATTCTTTATTTTAGGTCGCATAACTACTAGGTCTTATAGCGACCACATTAAAAGTCTTATGTACAGTTTCACATCCAGTATACAATGACAATTTTGAACATTATAAGTAATCATTGTGTACACAGGGTTTAAAATATAGCTCTAATGCTTATTGGTATATGAAAACAGTGGTTTAAATATAAATAATATAACAGAATTAAAATTATGTTACAACAAACCGAGACAATTGAATTACTAGGTTTAACATGTTAGTAATTGAGGACCGTTTTAACAAAACTCAACAAATGCCATTGTAAAAAGTTTACAGGACATTTTTTTAGTTTACTCTGAGGCTTTTGATATAGCAACTCTGGAAAAAAAAATGTTAAGTGTTTCTCTTTTTGAGATGCATTGATAGGCAGTACAATTACAGTGTTATTTTATTTATTGGGAAAAAATACGACAAAAGTTAAGAGTTTTACAAAACTCAACATATCCATTTTTTGAAATTCACATAACTTAAAATGTTTAATTATTTTTCATTCACAGTTGGCAAAAACCTCATCAAAATCATTAACATGTGTTTTATAATAACGCTTAAATACAGCTGAAATGAAATTTGGTTAATTTAGACACATTTAACCCTAATTTGTTCAAAATTAATTATTGATATACAGAAAAAACTTCAATGTAGGATTGAACTTTTTTTTTTTGTTTCTTTTTACAATACGCAAAATCACTGAAAATTGAAAGTACAAAATCTGAATGCAATGGTTCCTCATCATAATCCATCTGTTGTCAGAATCTTTGCCATAAAATACTTTACCCTCTTCTGATTCATTATGGAAGTAGCTCATTAGCTTGCTCACGTCATCAGCTTTCTTCTTGCTGACATGGTTCACCATTGGAAGTTCAGGTGCACATTGCCTTGGCTTGAACACTTCAAGTTCTATTGGTGCAGAAAAATAAATGTTTTGTACGTAACACTGTACACGATTATTACAATTTTTTGTGTGTGTAAATAGTCTCACCTCTGTAATTTTAAAAGGCAATTTACCTTTTACAATATTTTTGCCATCGATTTTAAATCATAGTTATGCCAGTCTTTACCTAAAACTTTTACCTCCCCAAAGTTGAAAATTTAATAATAGAGATGTTGAGTTTCGTGAGGCACTCTTTTCAATGGGAAATACTGAGTTTTGTGATGTTATGAGAAGTGCATTCTTTTCCTCTCATTATAACTGACAGAATCCGTCAAAACCTGTTTCCAAAAAAAAAAAAAAAAAAAAAAAAAAAAAAAAAGAAAGGCGTTTGTTGAGTTTTGTTAAAACGATCCTCAATTATACTTCTGAGAATTATATACAGCTATATAGATTGATTTTTTTAACTAAAATTTTTGTATCTGCAAGCGTTAATGCAACGTTTTTACTTTCTCTAGCCCCGTACGCACAATGTACATAGGGACAGAGAAGTATTGTATTCCACCCAAAAGTTCGATACCGAGATTTCACCGGAAATACATGTTTTAGGACCCCCTGTATCCAAAAAAAGGCATTTTGAGAAAAAGGTCCGTGTGTGTCCCTGTGTCTGTGAACACGATAACTCAAAAACGAAAAGTAGCTAAAATACCAAACTTGGTATTTAAGTTTAGTATCTTCCAGGGATGCGACACGAAGATTTTGAGAAAAATCCCCCCACCCCAAACTACCCTTTACATGCATCTTTTTTCGAAATGTTTGATTTTCTTAAAAATGACTCTAACGATTTTGATTAAAATATCGTATATTTAAGACATTAGCCTGACAAATAAAATGTATATCTTGAATTTTCTGGGAATAGCTTTTGAAGAGTAGTTTATTCTGGATGAATTTTACAGAAATTTGCATAACTGCTAAGCCTTAAGAGATGGAGAAAAACTTACCACACAAAAAATGTAGAGCACGCTAAAACACACAATTAATGCTATATACATTTTTTGGTGGAGTTGATCGTTTATGAGATATTCCTTATTTTTGGTTTCAGCTTTAAAAAAACTTTTCTCATACATGAATTTGTCAATTCTTGTCCATACAAACAAAGGAACCTCAGTCACATAACAACCAGCTTTTGACTATCACTTTAACCTATGGTACTCCCTTATTTCGTTTCTACTTACAAAGAAGCAAGTAATAAGACTATTTCTGCTAATTTTTCTGAATTAGCATGAAGTAAATAGAAGCATAAGCTTTTTAACAATAATTTATTGCAGAGATGTAGAGAAAGTCATTGAATGAAACATCAGATTTTTGACCAAATTTCTCTGATGGATTACCTTATGAAGCTTCGAAAGGAGTAATGTTCCGAACTGTTATGCATTTAACAAAGTCTAAAGGCCAGGGTCACGTTAGAAGCTTTATGCCGAAACCAGTTTTTATTGAGGCATGACTCATGAATCAACTGCCATGCTATCAAGAGAACCTCCCTTTGTTGTAACCAAGGGGTTGAAAAAAATCGATTGGATGCTGTATATGCACAAGCTCATGAGATCTGCTCTTAGGTGATGCAGTTCTGCACACTAAACACATCCTTTATTCCACAATCTGCACATAAGTGTAATATTTCGACATTGAAAAAAAAATCTAATGTGTTCCTTTCATATGACCTTTTATATATAAAGTATTGTTACAAAATATTGTTGTTTTACCTAATACATGGTAATGGAGATAAACATTAGCAGAATAGGTCTTATTACTTGCTTATTTGTAAGTAGGAGGAAAGTAAGGGAAATATACTAGGCTAGAGCGATAGTCAAATATTTTAAAAGCTGGTCGCTATGTGAAATACTGAAGTTTGGTTCGTTTTGCATGATCAGCAGTAAAACAAAAGAAATAACAATTTTTTTTTTGCTAACATGCTGTCAATTGTTAGGAAGGCACCATCGGTGTGCCGGATCAAATAGAGACGAAACGAAGTATGGCTTCCCGTTTGAGAAAAGCTCCGTAGTTTAACATTGAAAGCACGAAAACTGTGCACTCTGAAAGAAAAATATATTCGTTCATTCTTAGTCTTACCTTCTCCTTATGCAGGACTTACAAGCGGGTAAGTAGGGGTCAGAAGCCTGTAGAAAAAGCCATCATGTGTTTTAACAAGATCTGTATTTTCTATCTCCTACGGTTTACCAGTTATGCAAAATTCAGCAAAAATCATCCAGAACAAAGGATTTTATTTGTGATGTTAATATCTTTAAAATATGTATTTTAATCAAAATCGTTAACCTTTTTTTGAGAAAATCAAATTTATCGACATTTTTTCCGTGTAAAGGGTAGTTTGGGGTGCGGGTATTTTCTTGAAAATCTTCGTGTCGCATCCTTGGAAAATACTGACCTTAAATATCAACTTTGGTATTTAATGGACTTTTCGTTTATGAGTTATGCCGCCCACAGACTCACACACACGGACTTTTTCTAAAAAATGCTCATTTTGCATTCAAGGGGTCCAAGGGGTCTCAAAACATATATTTCCGGCGAAATCTTGGTATAGAATTTTGAGTGCAATGCAATACCATCTCCTTACACTATGTACACAGTATGTGTAAAGAAAGTAAAAATCTGATTTGTTCTATCCACATAAATTTCTCTAGTGATTCCACATATAAACTATTCTTACAAAAGATTATTCATCTGTCTACTTCATGCTAATCAAGATAAACATTAGCAGAATTGTCATTGTAAATAGAAGGAAAATAAGGGAATATGTTAGGTTAAAGCGATAGTCAAATATTTTAAAGCTGGTCGCTATGCGGTTCGGTACTCTTTTTTTTTTATTGTAAGAAAACTCTTTTGTACAATTAGGTACAATGCAGTTGAGCTAATTAGGTACACAGAACAGCATGTAATATGTGGTTGGGGTGCCATCCAGCGATGGGCCCAAAGAAATAGTACAAAGATACAAAGAAAGCAGCACAGAAAATAATAAAAGAGCTAAATGTTCAGTCGCAGATCGGAGTGCCAGCGGCGCTTCAGTCTTCGTCATTGAGGTTCAGGAGGAAGATAAATATGGCGGAGAAGAGGATTGCTGTGGCGCAAACAGGATCGATGGAACCTCTTGTAGCTGATGCGGAGGACACACATTACCTCCGGTAGGCCTATGTCAGCGTGCAGAGTTGAGTTGCGCACGTACCATGGAGCGCCAGTCATGAGGCGGAGAAAACGGTTCTGTGTGCGCTGGAGTTTGATGGTCTGCGGCAGAACCCCATATCGCACAGCTATATTGCCACATGGGTCGAATTAAGGAAGTGTAGACAAGACGCTTGTACCGCAAAGGCAATGGCGAGGAACCGGACACAAAGATGATGGACGTCGCGGATGCGATGACGAATCCTCTGCACTAGACTGGAGAGATGGGGATCCCAAGTAAGACGGCTGTCCAAGATAAGGCCGAGGTACCTTATAGAAGTCGCGGTGGGTATCTCCGTCCCATTGAGAGAAATGGGATGATGCGTCACGTTCGTTTTGTAGGTGAACTTCACAACACGGGATTTATGAGCGTTCATAGTCACTCTCCAACGTTGGCACCAGGAGTGAATTTGGTTGCATAAGTCCTGAAGGCGGCTTGCCGGCGTAGCACAAGTACCCACACTTAGCGTCGCCACATCGTCGGCATAGTTAGCAATGGTGAGTTGCGGATGACTAGGAAAATCTGAGGTGTAAGCGAGGTATAATAAGGGGCCCGTACGCTCCCTTGCGGCACACCAGAGGAGATAGGAAGGACCTTGGAAAATGTACGATCATGTTTAACAGAGAAGGTGCGATTGCGCAAATAGGACTGTACGAGGCGGAAATAAGTGTCCGAGAGATGCGGTTTGAGTTTGAATAACAATCCATCGTGCCAAACTTTATCAAAGGCCTTCTCCGTATCCAAAAACAGTCCTATGCATACAGATTGACGCTCATAGGAATCAAGAATAGCGTCAACGACACGATGGAGCTGCTGAGAGCAGGAGTGAAGAGAGCGAAATCCAAACTGGGTGTCAGGGATAATCGGTGTGAGCTGAGGCAAAACGCGAGGCAGAAGGAGACGTTCGAAGATTTTGGAGAGTAGGGGGAGTAAACTAATAGGACGATAACTGAAGGGATCACTCTTGAATTTATCAGGTTTGGGAAGAAGGATAACTGTAGCGTGTTTCCATTGATAAGGAATATGAGCTGTGCGGAGGATAGCGTTGTAGATTTGCGTCAACAAAACCAGCGCATTCCGGGGTAAATGAAGGAGTAAGGGTTGCACAATAAGATCAGGACCGGGAGCTTTGTGAGCTGAAGAGCGAGCGATGATGTTTTTAACCTCAGCAGGGGTAAAGAAGTGGTGGAAAGGAGTGAGCAACAAAGGTTGCGTGAGTTCTTCCTCCACACGATGAGCAAAGTCCGCGTCCAGCACAGGATTCGGGGAAAACTGACGTTCCAGGAGTTCTGAGCACAAATTTACCTTTTCAAGTGCGTAGAAAACCAGGTGTTCCCAACCTTAAGAGGCGGCATGGCAGCAGAAGGACGTGTCAAAGTTTTAGTCTTCTGCCATAGTGACCCATCACTGGCGTTTAAGTCTTGTAGTCGGTGTTCAGCAGCAGTGCAGCGTGCAGCACGTACGGCAGCCTTCAGCTCCCGAGTAGCACGATTAAAATTGGTTTTGTGAAGCGGGTAGCGTGTGCGTTCCCAGAGTTTCCGACAGTCTCTCTTGATGGAGTGCAGTAGACGGATCTCGGGAGAATAGAATGGCACAAGACGAGGAGGACGAAGATCCTGGAGAGTACTGCTGGCAAGGTTAGCCGCACACTGGATATTGCGAGTCAAGGTAGAAACAGCCACATCGACATCACGGGGTGACTTAAGCGGCACAGTCGTAATAGTGAGATCGGCAAGCAAAGAGGTGTACAAAGGCCAGTCAAAAGGATGGCGTATCAGGGATGGGGGTAAGTCTTTGCACTTCGCACCATCGGAGAGAGTGAGCAGGACTGGTAAATGATCGGAGCTCAGATCATAAACGACGGAGAGACTGGAACAATGACGGGAAATATGACGTCCAATGAAGATATCCAGCACATCCGGAGTCGTACCATCGTGTGGGTAAAACGTAGGTTTAACAGGAGAGAGTACGTCTAGGTGTAACTGATGGATTGCAGCGTGTAAAAGTTTACCCCTAGGATTAGATAAGTTCCAACCCCATAGAGGATGTTTGGAGTTAAAATCGCCGCCGACCAAGAAGGGGCCCTGGAAAGCATTAACAAGACCCCAGAAGTCGGTGAGACGGACATGATTCTGAGGAGCAGAATAGAAAGAACCAACTTGAATGCTTGCGGAAGTAGTAGACAGCTGAATCCGAGCAACCTGGAATGAGTCCTCTAGAAGAGGCGGAAGGGCATGGTGAGCCAGACAAGTTTTGATAAACACCGCAGAACCACCCACTCGAGTAGAGTTAGGGTGATCAGCACGATACATAGTATACCCAGGAAGATGGAAAGATATGTGAAGAGCCAATTTGGTTTCATTGGCGAGTAGGAGATCTACGTCATAAGCCGTAAGGAAATGTAATAATTCATAAAACTTATTAGTGATACTCTGACAATTCCAAGTGCAGATTCGAAGGCAGGAAGGAATTGAATTAGCCATGAACACGGAGCAGAACAGGAATCAATTGCTGCAGGGTAGTAAGAAGGGGCTGTAGAAGAGCGAAGATAGAGTCCAGTCGAGCCATCAAGCAGTCCAATGGAGAACGGTCCTGTTCACACTGACGAGTTGCGGCTGCAAAGGGCTGCGTAGCACCGGGAGGGGAACCTCGAGAAACTAGAGACGACAGCAAAGGTCGAGCATGAAATGCAGGAGGACGAGGAGAGGCAGCTTCAGTGGAAGTAGGCAAGGTAGACTCCATAGGTGGGAAAGCATGAAATGGAGGAACGGCAGCAGGAGAGGCACCAGAAACGGTACGTCGGGGAGAAGAGCGAGACTGAATGACTTGGAAGCGTCGATGAACAGGGCAGCCTTTATAATTCGCCGTATGTTGACCTTGACAGTTCACACACTGCGGTGGCGCGTGAGGAGCCTTAGAGCACTGCGCACTGGGATGATGGCCATCACATTTGACACAACGGGGTTGTTTGTGGCAATAATTACGACTGTGCCCAAATTCCTGACAATTCATACACTGAATAACACCCATTTTGGGTTTCGGGGGCTCCACCCTCACCATCGTATAGTACAAACGATCGAGCTTATAGATGTCGTCGTTGAGCGGACTGGGCTTGAGATCCACGAAAAAGAGAGGTAGCTTCGCCTTGGTGACGGGATGGTAAACTGGAGTCATCTGTGCGGGTGAATATCCAAAGGAGGTCAATTCTTGCAGCACTAGAGCAGCGTCTATAGTGGGATGAAGCCCACGAATAACCACCCGGAGGTTGCGATCATGACGCATTTGGTACGTGTGAAACTCGGCCTTTTGGTCCTCAAAATACTGTATGGTTGCACGATAACCGTCGATAGCCTCGAAAGTGAATTTGACCTTGTTGCTGTCCAGTGTAACAAGCTTGTAAGCGCCAACATTGGATGTTTGTAAGTGTTTGAGGACAGTATTCACGTTGAGTATATTAGAAACATAGATAGGAGGTGGCTTTGGGGGTGGGGAAACAGAAGGAGTAGGCGTACTTACGCCTTGATCACCATCCTCAAGATCCATGTCAGCCAAGGGTGCAAAACGGTTAGTTGTAGCGAAAGGAGAATCAGGTACAGCAGAATCCAGTTTCTTCCTCTTGGGAGTCACGTGGGCAAGAACTATCCCGGCTGGGTGGTGCAAAACCGGCGGAAGGCAGGCCGCATTTGACCAGAGCAATGCGTAGTAGCGGGCACGGGCTAGCGTTGCTGATGAGGTGACAAAGAGGTTTCTCCCTGGGAGCTGCTTGACGCGGTTGGAAGAGCTGAGTGTGGCGCCGGTAGAGAAGATTGCTGGTCCTGAGGCTGGTAGCACGTAGTAGCGGGCACGGGCTGGCGTTGCTGATGAGGTGACAAAGAGGTTTCTCCCTGGGAGCTGCTTGACGCGGTTGGAAGAGCTGAGTGTGGCGCCGGTAGAGAAGATGGCTGGTCCTGAGGCTGGTAGCACGTAGTAGCGTGCACGGGCTGGCGTTGCTGATGAGGTGACAAAGAGGTTTCTCCCTGGGAGCTGCTTGACGCGGTTGGAAGAGCTGAGTGTGGCGCCGGTAGAGAAGATGGCTGGTCCTGAGGCTGGTAGCACGTAGTAGCGTGCACGGGCTGGCGTTGCTGATGAGGTGACAAAGAGGTTTCTCCCTGGGAGCTGCTTGACGCGGTTGGAAGAGCTGAGTGTGGCGCCGGTAGAGAAGATTGCTGGTCCTCAGATTGGTAGCACGTAGTAGCGTGCTCGGGCTGGCGTTGCTGATGAGGTGACAAAGAGGTTTCTCCCTGGGAGCTGCTTGACGCGGTGACAAAGAGGTTTCTCCCTGGGAGCTGCTTGACGCGGTTGGAAGAGCTGGGTGTGGCGCCGGTAGAGAAGATGGCTGGTCCTCAGATTGGCAGCACGTAGTAGCGGGCACGCCTGGCGCTGCTGATGAGGTAACAAAGAGGTTTCTCCCTGGGAGCTGCTTGACGCGGTTGGAAGAGCTGGGTGTGGCGCCGGTAGAGAAGATGGCTGGTCCTCAGATTGGCAGCACGTAGTAGCGGGCACGCCTGGCGCTGCTGATGAGGTGACAAAGAGGTTTCTCCCTGGGAGCTGCTTGACGCGGTTGGAAGAGCTGGGTGTGGCGCCGGTAGAGAAGATGGCTGGTCCTCAGATTGGCAGCACGTAGTAGCGGGCACGCCTGGCGCTGCTGATGAGGTGACAAAGAGGTTTCTCCCTGGGAGCTGCTTGACGCGGTTGGAAGAGCTGAGTGTGGCGCCGGTAGAGAAGATGGCTGGTCCTCAGATTGGCAGCACGTAGTAGCGGGCACGCCTGGCGCTGCTGATGAGGTGACAAAGAGGTTTCTCCCTGGGAGCTGCTTGACGCGGTTGGAAGAGCTGAGTGTGGCGCCGGTAGAGAAGATGGCTGGTCCTCAGATTGGTAGCACGTAGTAGCGGGCACGCCTGGCGTTGCTGATCAGGCGACAAAGAGGTTTCTCCCTGGGAGCTGCTTGACGCGGTTGGAAGAGCTGAGTGTGGCGCCGGTAGAGAAGATGGCTGGTCCTCAGACTGGTAGCACGTCTGCATCGCAGAATAAATAAGCTGCCCCGTATCAACGGGGGGCAGCCATGGTGTAGAAATGTTCCAATAATGGATGGAAAGAAAGCACGAACACACAAAGAAAGTACGGATAGAAGAGGCTGTCAAAGTAGCCCCGTTTAACTCCACGCGAAAAGAAAAACACAAGTCGCACCATTGAGAGCAAGAGGCAGGCACCACAGCACGATGTGAGCTGCCCGGCTGTCAGACAGCGACTCCCGGTACTCTTTGAATGCCGGCAATAAAATAAGAGAGACGAAATGAAACTTCCCATTTGACAAAAGTTCCGAGTTTAAAATTGAAACAATTACAAGGAATATCTCGGAAACGGCCAACTATACCTGAAAAATGTATATGACATAAATTAAGTATTTTAATAAGATTTAAATTTCTGTGCAGGAAGTTTTTGTCTATCTCTTACGGTTTATCACTTACGTAAAATTCGTCCAGAATAAAGAGGTTTTCAGAAAATATATGAGCTAGATTATATATGAGCATCTAAAATTATGTAAGTTTTACTTTCTCTACGCGTATTTTGTACATAGTGTACAGAAAGGTATTGCACTTCACCCAAAAAATCGATACCGAGATTTCACCGGAAATATATGTTTTAGGGTCTCCTGTATCCAATAAAGCATTTTCAGAAAAACGTCCGTGTGTGTCCGTGTGTCTTTGAACACGATAACTCAAAAACAAAAAGCGGGTAAAATATCAAACTTAGTATTTAAGTTTAGTATCTTCCAGGGATGCGACAAAGATTTTGAGAAAAATCCCCCCATACCTAACTACTCTTTATATGAAACTCTTTTTTAAAAAAATTGATTTTCTCAAATGGTTTTAACGATTTTGATTAAAATATTGTATATTAATAATATTTACCTGAAAAATAAAAGGCATATCTTGAATTTTCTGGGAATAGCCTCTGAATGATGTTTACTGAATTGTGAAAGGAACACAACGGACTTTTATATATATTTGTGTTTGGTGGAGAAAGTGGTGTGAGTCTATCGCATCAAATTTATTGACACAATGTTCTACTATAGGTACACAATGCAAGAATAGCAGTAATATTTGAGTGACAAGACCCAAGTTACTGCAGAAATGTGTTTACTTTCTCAACACGTACTATGTGCATACTATTTAGAGAAGGTATTGTAATGGACCCAAAAATTCCATACCGAGATTTCACCGGAAATGCATGTTTTGGAACCCTCTGAATCCAAAAAAAAATATCTAGAAAAAGATCCATGTGAGTATGTCTGTGGACAGCATAGCCAAAAACGAATAGTCCGTTAAATACCAAACTTGGTATTTAAGTTCATTATCTTCCAAGGATGCGACACTAAGAATTTCAAAAAAATCTCCCCCCCCCAACTTCTCTTTACATGGAAAAATTATCGAAAATTTTTATTTTCCCAAAAATGTCTCTAAAGATTTTGATTAAAATGGCATATACTAGAGATATTTATATGGTAAATAAAATTTATATCTTCAATTTTCTGGGAGTACCCTCTAAAGACCTCTTTATTCTGAAGAATTTTGCGGAATGTTGTATAACTGTTAAACCGTAAGGGATAGACAAAATTTTATTACACAAAAAATATAATTCTCGTAAAAACTCACAATTTATCTCTCTTACGGTTTTGCTATGGAGTTAACTATTTCCGAGATATTCCTTGTTATTGGTTTCAATTGTAAAGCACTTAAACTTTTCTCATACAGGAAGTGTCCGTTTTTCTTTTGTTCTACTCCTGGCCAAGCAAAGAAGCGATTTGCAATGACAATCGCATATCGATAGCTTTTAAAAAATTTGACTATCAACTTTAGGATAGCTCATTCTTTTATTTTCCTTCTTCTTATAAGGAACTATGAACATTCTGCTGTTTATCTTGATTAGCATGGTGTAGAAAGAAGAATAATCTTTTGTCAGAAGTTTGTTTTTAGAGCAGCTAGAGAAAGTCATGTGAGTGTAACATCAGAGTTTTATCAGTCATAAGGTGCCTTTGATGCCAGTGAAAGCTTTGACCATCCCTGAGGAAGTGGGTTTTTACCTGTTTGCCCGCTAGATACCTTCTTCGTAACCTGACTTTACATTAAGCGACCCATAATGACTACCAAGAAGAAACGCAGGTTTTACCTGGATTTCTTCCACATGCAATTTAACCTTTTTACTTTGAAAACCTTTAATAGTACTGTTAGAAAATATTGTACAGTTTGACACTAAATTGTACCAGGTTTTGAAACTCCAGAAATCTTAATTTCATAGGGTAAAAACTCTGTTGTATTATACTCACAGCTGTGTCTTTCCTATATCGTTTATTAGTGGGTATACAAACTATTCTTACGAAAGCAATATACTGAGGTAGAGAAAGTATTGTATCCCACCCAAAAATTCAATGTCGAGATTTCAGCGAAGATATATGTTTATATACGTTTTGAGATCTCTAAATCCGAAAAAAATAACTTTAGATAAAAAAAGGGGCCCTGTGTGTGTTTGTGAGTGTGCTCAAAAACGAAATGATGGTTAAATTCCAAACTTGGTATTTATGCTTAGTATCTTTCAAGGATGCTACACGAAGAAAATCCTCTCCTCCCACAAACTACCCTTAACAAGAAATTCTTCTTGAAAATGTTGTTTTTCTCCAAATGGCTGTAACGATTTTAATTAAATTAACTTACATTAAAGATATTTATATCACAAATAAACTTCATTGTTTGAATGTTCTAGAATAGCCTCTGACTATCTCTTTATTCTGGATAAATTTTACTGAATTTGCATAACTGCTAAACCGTAAGAGATGGACAAAAACTTAGCACACAACAAATGTAGAGCACTTTAAATCGCACAATTTATGTCATATACATTTTTTTCGTAGAGTTGATTGTTTTTGAGATATTCCTTGTATTTGGTTTCAGCTATAAAGACATACTTTCCTCATGCAGGACTTTGTCAACTCGTGTCCATACAAACAAAGGAACTTCAGTCACATAGCAATCAGCTTTTGACTATCACTTTAACCTATGGTACTCCCTTATTTCGCTTCTACTAACAAGGAAGCAAGTAATGAGACTATTTCTGCTAATATTTTCTCGATTAGATGAAGTAAATAGAATAATTTGTTGCAGTGATGTAGAGAAAGTCATGTGAATGGAACACATCAGATTTTTTTTCGATTAGTATGAAGTAAAAAGAAGCTTAAGTTTTTTAATAATAATTTGTTGCAGAGATGTAGAGAAAGTCATGTGAATGTGACACATCCGATGTTTGTCTCTGGAAACCTTTAATTATATTGTCAGAAAATATTGTACTCGTAATCGTATATTAGTGGGTATACAAACTATCCTAAAGCAATTATTACTTTCTCTAGCACGCATGTGCAATGTACATAGAAGGTAGAGAAGATATTGTATTCTACCCAACAATTCAATACCGAGATTTCACCATATGTGGTAAATTAAAAGAAGTTTTAGTTCTGGACGGTCTTAACTGCTGCGCTTCTCAGTGTCCCGGGTGTGAAAAACCCACTTAATTTTACTTTTCTCATTAGTCGCCCTCCGTGGTGAAATGGTTACCATACTAATTTCATGTACCCAAGGTCGCGGGTTGAAACCTGGCGGCGGAGATGGACTTTTTCGGTCGTAAAAAATCCTTAGCATGGCTTATTTCTGAAGGAAAGTAAAGCCGTTGGTCCCGTGTCGTAAATTTACGGCACGTAAAAGAACTTCAAGCCTGATAGAGAGGTCTCTGAGCAAAATTAAGCGGTCTTTCACGCCCAGTATAGAATGGTCAATGTTAAGAGATAAAAGGTAGGTTACTACACAAACATTTAGAGTCCGTTAACACGTACACTCTTTTTGCGGAGTTAACCTTTTCCGTTTCAATTTTAAAATAATTAAGCGTTTCTAAGACGAGAGTTCTTCGTTTCATGTCTCCTTTTACTTTCTCTAGCCCCGTATGTACAATGTACATAGGGATAGAGAAGTATTGTAATGTACCCAAAAATTCCATACCGAGATTTCACCGGAAATATATGTTTTGGGGTCCCCTGAGTCCGAAAAAAGCATTTTTAAAAAAAGGTCTGTGTGTGTGTCTGTGTGTCTTGGGACAGCATAGCCCCAAAACGAAAACTTGGTATTTAGGTTTAGTATCTTCCAAGGATACGACACGAAGATTTTCAAGAAAATCCTCCCAACACAAACTACCCTTTACATGGAAAAAATTTCGAAAATTTTGTTATTCTTAAAAATGGCTCTAACGATTTTGATTAAAATGCCACATATTAAAGTCATTTCTATTACAAATAAAATATATATCTTGAATTTTCTGGGAATAGCTTCTAAAGACCTGTTTATTCTAGATGCATTTTGCTTAATTTGGCATAAATAGTAAACGGAAAGAGATAGACAAAAACTTACTGTACAAAAAATGTAGATCTTGTCAAAATACACAAGCTATGTCATATACGTTTTTTCGTGGAGCTTACCGTTTTTGAGGTATTCCTTGTTATTAGTTCCAGTTGTGAACTACTTAAACTTTTCTCAGACGGGGAGTGTCCGTTTTTCTTTTGTTCTACTCCTGGCCAAGCTAAGAAGCGACTTGCAATGACGATCGCATAACGAAAGCTTTTAAAACACTTGACTATCACTTTAGCCTCGTGCATTCCCTTAGTTCCATTCTACTTATAAGGAACTAAGTAATAAAATTCTGCTAATGTTTATCTCGATTAGCATGGAGTTGAAAGAAGAATTATCTTTTGAAAAAAGCTTGTTTGTAGAGTAGCTAGAGAAACACATGAGATTTTTTATTACTTCTGGCCATGAAAAGAGAATATAATTTAAACTTGTTTTGTTAAAATATAAAACATTTTAAAAGTGAATGTGATATTTATATGAAGAAATATTTGTGCCAAGTTTTAAAAAGAATGAGTAATCTTAAAACTCGACACAATAATTTCCTCATATAAATAATTTCAATTGTATCGCATAGCAACCGCTTTTAAAAAATTAAACATTTTTTATTCCTATAAACGAATTATGTACATAGTGTATAGAGAAGGTATTGCATTCCATCCCAAAACTCAATACCGAGATTTCACCGGAACTACGTGTTGTGGGCCACCTTGAATGCAAAGTCGCCCTCCGTGGTGTAATGGTTACTATGCTAACTTCATACACCCAAGGTCGCGGGTTCAAACCCGGCGGAGCACGATGGATTTTTTCGGGTGTAAAAATCCTTAGCATGGCTTCCTTCGGAAGGGAAGTAAAGCCGTGGGTCTCGTGTCGTAGATTTACGGCAGGTAAAAGAACCTGATAGAGAGGCCTCTGAGCAAAATTAAGCGGTCTTTCACGCCCAATTTAGAATGGGACGCTGAGAACCACAGCAGTTAAAGGGCGTCCACAAATAACACGCCATTTACATTTTCCCTGAATGCAAAAAAAGCATTTTCAGAAAAAAAAAAAGTATGTATGCGTCTGAAAAGACCTTTAAATACTAAACTTGGTATTTAAGTTTGATATCTTCCAAAGATGCGACACGAAGATTTTCAACTACCCTTTACATAGACAAAATTTCGAAATGTTTGATTTTCTCAAAAATGGTTTTAACGATTTTGATCAAAATGTCTTATGTTTAAGATATTTACATGACAAATAAAATGCATATCTTGAGTTCTCTGGGAATCGCCTCTGAAGACTACTTTATTCTGGATGATGTTTATTGAATTTTGCGTAACTCGTAAACCGTAAGAGGTACACAAAGAATATAGAGCTCGTTAAAACACACGATTTATATCATAAACATTTTTTACGTAGAGTTGACCGTTTTTATTGATTTCAGCTTTAAAATACTTTTCTCATACAGGAACTTGTCAACTCTTGGCCACGCAAAGAAACGGATTTCAATCCTATAGCAAGCACATTTTAAAACATTTGACTGTCGGTTTAGCCTTGTGCGTTCCCTTAATTCCCTCCTACTTATAAAAGAGCTTAATAATAAGACAGTTTCTGCATACGCTTTAGCATTAAATAGATAGAAGAGTAAGTATATTACCAATAATTTGTAACAGAGATGTAGAGGAAGTCATGTAAACGGAGCACATCAGCTTTTTAACCTCAGTTCCCTTCTTATTTCCCAAACTTATAAGGAAGCAAGTGATAAGACAAATCAGCATGATTTAGATCTCGATTAACATGATGTAGATAAAAGTAATAATCCTTTATTAGAATAGTTTGTATGCAGATCAGGTCTTGTGAGTAGAGTATCAGATTTTTACTCAGGGGTGGACAAAATGTATATTTATGGCGAAATCTCGACATTGATGCTATATTCGTAGATTTTGTAATAATGAATATATTTGAAATGTGTTCCCAAGATTATCCATCCAACGTTGTATATTTCTGAAAGGATTGTGAATGGATTATTTTCTGTGACGAGTTAGGAAGATGTTTATTCAAGTGAGGAAGCCATATTCATATTCCTGGAATGTGTTTCAGGTCCTTCGTTCGCCCAAAACACTCCGCTGGTGACGGGACTGGAATGGGAAGATCCTTACCAGCAGAACCCTCTCAGCGTGGCTGAAGATGGACGCTACCAGCTCATAATGGCAAAAATAGCCGCCCTCCTAGAGGCCAGGAAAATGGTCGTCCTGCCCTACTTCAAGGATTATGATTTGGTAATTACATTACACTATAGCATCTTCATCAACACCACTGCCCCCTCTTTCTTCTTCTTCTAAATATAAAAAATAAACATAACTTTAAACAAAAAATCTAATGTGCTCCATTCAATGAGTTTCTCTTCATCTCTAACAAAATATTGTTAATAAACCTCATTCTTCTATCCACTTCATTCTAAAATAATTGAAGTCCGTTTCTTTTCGTGGCCAGAAGTTGTCAAATTCACATATGAGAAAAGTATAAGACATTTAAAGCTGAAACCAATAACAAGGAATATCTAAAAAATCATCAACTCCACGATAAAATGTATATAACACAAATTGTGTGTTTTAACGTGCTCTACACTTTTAGTGTGGTAAGCTTTTGTCCATCTCTTACGGTTTAGTAGTATGCAAAATTTCGTAAAATTCATCCCGAATAAAGTAGTCTTCAGAGGCCATTCCGAGAAAATTCAAGATTTACATATTATTTGTCAGGTAAATATCTTTAATTTACAATATTTTAATCAAAATTGTTAGAGCCATTTTTGAGAAAATCAAAAATTTCGAAAAAAGTTCCATGTAAAGGGTAGTTGGGGGTATGGAGATTTTCTTGAAAATCTTCGTGTCGCATCCTTGCAAGATACCAAACTTAAATATCAAGTTTGCTATATAACGGTCTTTTCGTTTTTGAGCTATGCTGTCCACAGACACACACAAAGCTTTTTCCAGAAATGCTATTTTTTTTGGATTCAGGGGACCCAAAACATGTATTTGCGGTGAAATCTCGGTATGGTATTTTTGGGTGCAATACAATACACGACGTACATAGTACGTGTAATGAAAGTAATAAACCCAGATATTTAATTATTTAAACCAGAGCTAATATGCCAGATTTTTAATGTTTATTAAACTTCACATTTATACATACATCATCATGTACAGCTAACATAAATTATAAATATTCAAGTAAAGTATAACAAATAAAAATTAAAAAGTTAATAAAGTTTCTAAAACATCAAACAGACATCATAATAGCACCGATAATTATTATTACTACTTCCAATAACACGCATATTGAATCAAATTACCAAATTTATTTATTTTTATATTTCATTTTTACTAAAATATAATAAATTATAACTAATCTATTACCTTTTATTATTTATATATTTATATAATAATTATTAAATCAATAATAAATATTATATACTTTATTTATTAAGTTTTAAATTACTTTGATACATATTTGTCAATATATTAAATTTTACTATTTATTTAAGTAATATATAATTATAAATCATTAATTATATATTTTTAAAATATATTTAATATTATTATTTATATATTCAATTTTATTTTATTTATTATTATTTTTAAAAGTAGTTATTGATAAACAGTTTAATTTCAAAAGTCTATTACTATTAGTAACCCCAATTTACTGGTATCCAGTTAATAATAACTGGTAACTGATAGGTGGAGAAGGTATTGTAATCTATCCAAAAATTCGATACCGATATTTCACCGGAAATACGCATTTTAGAGTTCCCTGAATCCAAAAGTAACATTTTTAGAAACATATTCGTGCTCGCACGTGTGTGTGTTTATGTGGTGCGTGTGAATACGATAACTCAAAAACAAAAAGTCGGTTAAAGTATTTAAGTTTAGTATCTGCTAAAGAAGCGACACGAAGCTTTTCAAGAAAATCCCCCTACCCCCAACTACACTTTACATGGTACTTTTGTTTCGAAAATGTTGATTTTCTCAAAAATGGCTCTAACAATTTTGATTAAAATATCGTATATTAAAGATATTTACCTGACAATATGTATATCTTGAATTCTTTGGAAATAGCCTCTGAAGACTATTTTATTCCGGATGAATTTTACGGTAGTAAGAGATAGACAAAAACTTACCATACAAAAATATTGAGCACATTAAAACACACAATTTATGTTAAGTAAGTTTTTTCGTTGAGTTGATCGTTTTTTGAAGTATTCTTTGTTTTTGGTTTCAGCTTTAAAAAACCTATACCTTTCTATATAGGAATTTGTCAACTCATGTCCATCCAAACAAAGGAACTTCAGTCACATAGCAACCAGATTTTTCGCTTCTATGTACCAGGCAACAAGTAATAAGTCTATTTCTGCTAATGTTACTCAATTAGCATGAAGTAAATAGAAGCAAAAGCTTTCTGACAATAATTTGTTGCAGAGATATATAGAAAGTCATGTGAATAGAACACATTAGATTTTTTAAAATCCCCTTGACTATAGGCTCAAACTTGGTACATTTGTTAAACATGCCTTATTCCTTTCATTTATCACCTTCAGACCATATAATTCTGAATGTTAATATGTAATTGTTTATTACAGATTCTGGATTTAAATTGTATCTTTCCAGTAAAACTACTTGATGATTGCTGTTTTACTTTCTATAGACTGTACATACAATGTGCATAATAGCTAGAGAAGATATTGTATTCCACCCAAAAATTCGTAGTCGAGATTTCACATATACTTTGAGGTCCCGAGTGCAGAAAAAACGTATTTAGAAAAAGCATATTTAGTATAGCTAAAAATGAAGAGATTATTGAATACCGATGTGGTATCAATGCTTACTATTTTTCGAAGAATGCAACAAGAAGATATTTAAAAAATCCCGCCACCCCCAACTACCCTTTACATGAAAACTGTTTGAACAGTTTGATTTTCTTAAAGCCGGCTCTAACGATTTTGATATATAAAAACGTATACCTTGAATTTTCTGGGAATAGTCTCAGGACCTCTTTATTCTGGATGATATTTGTATAATTGGTAAGACTGCTTTATTCTGGATGAATTTTACGAGATAGACACAAATTTACTACAATAAGTGTAGATAACGTGTGGTGTAGATAAATGTGAATAACTTTAATATATACGGCATTTTTATAAAAATCGGTAGATTTGAAAAAAACGAAATGTTCGAAAGTTTTTCTATTCAAGTGTCGTTTGGGGTGGGGAATTTTCTTGAAATCTCTGTGTCTAATCCTTGGAAGAAAATAAGCTTAATCTAAGTTTGGTATTTAACTGTCCTTTAGTTTTCAAGATATGCTGTCCACAGACACACACGGACCTTTTTCTATTTTTTTGGATTCAGGGGGTCTCAAAACATATAATTCCGGTGAAATATCGGTATCGAATTTTTGGGTGCAAAATAATTCCTTCTCTATACACTAAAATTATATTCACAGGATTTTCTCTATTTATTCTGCAGCAAAATATTCTGCTATTTACTTCATAATATTAGCAAAAATGCTTTTATTACATATTTCCTCAATCTCAAGGGGAATACAACAGGCCAAACTCGCCTCTCACCTAGACGGCCCGGGCTCGATCCCAAGCGACCGCTGTGGTGGACAAAGCGGTGCACGGACGAGTTTTCTCCGGGTTCCCCCGCCATCGCATTGTTCCATCATCATTCATGTATCACGAGTGTTATTACCTGCGGTGTCACAAATAGTTAAAGCGGACATTAAACACTATAAAAAAAAAAACAGGCTAAACCGTTCGTAAAATATTTTAAGTACAAGCCGCTATGTGCTGGCCTTAAAATGACATTCTAAATGCCTGACCAAAATAAAAAGAGGAAAGAATAGAAACGAAACGAAAACCCAATGACTTCTCAAATGAGAAAAGTATAAGTATTGGTCAATTGGAAGCAGTAACAAGAACATTCTTTGTGTAATAAGGGTTGTCTATCTCTTACGGTTTACAAGTCATCCAAAATGGAAAAGTCTTCAGAGGCTATTCCCAGAAAATTCAACATTTATATTTTATCTGTCAGGTATACATCTTTAATATATTATGGCATTTTAATCAAAATCGTTAGACATTTTGCAAAAAAAATCCAATATTTCAAAATATGTATCATGTAAAGAAAGGGTAGTTTGCAGCGGGGGATTTTCCGTTCGTGTCGTATCTTTTGAAGATAACACGAACTTTAAATACCAAATTTGGTACTTCGTCTTTCGTTTTTGAGTTATGCTTTTCGCAGTTGCTGAAATTTCTATTATTTTTGTATTCAGCGGTCCTTAAAACATACTTCCGGTGAAATCCTGAAATCGAATTTTTGTGCGAAATGCAGTAGCTCTTCTGCTATTAAGTAGGCACATCGCACGTGGTAGAGAAAATAATGAAATGGTGAGAAAGATGAGGAAAAAATCTGTTGGTTTAGTTTCAGCTTCTCTTTTCATTTTCTCTATCACGTACATACTATGTAGATGCGGTATTGAATTCCCGTCAAAGATTCACTACCAAGATTTCACTAGATATTCACGTTTTAGGCTGCCCTGGTTTAATAAAAAATTAGAAAAAGGTCCGTGTGTATTTCTGTTGGTATGCGTGACAGAGAGAGAGAGATGAAAACAAAATAATCAAAAACAAAAAGGTGAATATTTGATTATCATTTTAACGTTGTGTAATAAGATCATTTCTGTTAATGTTTATCTCGATTAGCATAATGTAGATAAATTATAATTTTTGTAAGAATTTAGTGTTTGCAGAACAGGCAGAAAAAGTTATATGAATGACACACATCAGCTTCCTTGTCCGTTAGAACAAAAATTTCTACGATTATCTTATGTGCTTGTGAGCACAGTTTTTCAGTTTAAATAAAGGAGTGTTTTATTTCTTTACACGTACTATGTACATAGTGTATAGAGAAGATATTGTATTGCACCCAAAAATTCAATACCGAGATTTCACTCTAAATATGTTTTGAGGTCCCCTGAGTAAAAAAAATCGAAGGTCTGTGTGTGGGTGTCTGTGTATTTGTGAATGTTTGCGGGCAGATAGCCCAAACTTGGTACTTAAGTTTGGTATCTTCCAAAACTGCGACACGAAGATTTTCAAGAAAATTCTCCCACCCCCAGCTACCCTTAACATGGAACATTTTTCAAAAGTTTTGATTTTTGCAATGATGGCTCTGGCGATTTTGATTAAAATACCTTATATTTAAGACATTTTTATTACAAATGAAATGTATATCTTGAATTTTCTGGGAATAGCCTCTGAAGACCTCATTCTGGATATAACTGGCAAACCATAAGAGATATACAAAAATGTAGATCTCATTAAAGACACAGCTTATGTCGTATAGTTTGTTTGTTTGTTTTTTGTAGAGTTAACCGTTTTCGAAATATTCCGGATTATTGGTTTCAGTTTTAAGTCACCTAAACTCTTCTCAAACTGGAAGACAACTTTCTGGTTTGTTTATTCCTGGCAAGCAAAGAGAATGGAATTTCAACTGCGACCGGCTTTTAAAGGACTTGACTATCGCTCTAGCCTGTGCATTTTCTTATTTCCCTTCTACTTACAAAGAGCTAGTAATTCTGGCTAGGTTTATCTTGATTAGCATAATGTATATAAAAGATGAATTTTTTAATAAAAGGTTTATTTGCCGAACAGCTAGAGGACATGTTGTGAATGGAACACATCAGATTTTTGTTGTTGTACTTGCTTCAGCAGTTTAAGTGCAATGAGCAAAGCTCAAATGAAATGGCTGGTAAATCCAGGAACGCTGGCGGCTCCAGGGACAATACTTCACATAGATGGAAAAGCTAATGGGTGCACAGTCCAGTGGTAATTGAAATTGCTTATTCTAGGAAAATAGCTCACAGCAATCTATTCAAATGAGTTACAGTCGCGTAACATTACAAATGTTCAGGCATACCTAACACATAACACAAAATAAACTTATGTGCTTTATTCACTTGAGATTCTTTACTCTCTGTCGTTTGTTACGAAATCGTATTACTTTCTCTAGCATGTATGTACAGTGCACACAGTACATAGCGAAGGTATTGTATTCCATCAAAAAATTCGATATCGAGATTTCGCCGGAAATATAATATCGAGACCCCTGAAAAAAATGTGTATGTGAGTAATGGGAGTAGCATAATTTAAAAACGAAAGGCCGTTAAATACCAAACTTAGTAATCAAGTTCAATAACTTCAAAGGATGCGACACGAAGATTTGCAAGAAAATCCCTTTCCCCAAACTACCCTTTACAGGGAACATTTTTTGAAAATTTAGATTTTCTCAAAAAGGGCTCACGATTTTTGTTATAATGCAATATGTTAAAGATATTTTATCACAAACGAAATGTTTAGCTTGAATTTTCTGGCAGTAGATGCTTTCATTCTGGATGACTTTTGCATAATTCGTAAACTGTAGGAGATAGACAAAAACTGCACAAAAACGTAGATACCATTAAAACAATTTTTGTCACATACATTTTTGTTTTTAGAGTTAAATGTTTCCGAGATATCCTCTGTGTACTGGTTTCAATTTTAAACCTTTTCCTAAACCTGAAGTCAACTTTTACTTCATGTCTTTGTGTTATTTGCGGGAATGCAATTTCAATTGTTTCACATAGCGACCAGCTTTTAAAAGATTTGCTATCGCTTTAGTCATTGATTTCCCTTCCATTTACAAGGAAGCGAGTAATAAGACAAATTCTGCTAATGTTTGTCAACGTTAGTATTATGTATATAAAAATTAATCTTTTGTAAGAGTTTGCACTTGGAACAGCTAGAGAAAGTAATGTGAACACGAATTTCAGGTGAATTTGATATCTTATTTACCTACTATGTACGTGATAGATAACGTTATATCAATAGAGAGAGAGAGAGAGAGAGAGAGAGAGAGATATCAATGACGTTTATTTATTTCAGCTTTCCCCAGCTGGAGACTGTCAAAAGAATTTCAGACAATTTAATAACGTAGGTTACATATTTTACAAGTACAAATATAAATACAAATGTATGAAATATGCATACTATGTGTTATTGACTGAAATTGATATATAATTTAAAAGTATCATATCCAAAATAAATTTAAAAAAACGATTTTCCCCCGAATATTTCCCCTGAGGTTCGGTCCGCATGGACCCGTTTGAGAAAAGTGAGGCAATTTAAAACTGAAACTAATAACAAGAAATATCTCAGAAAGGTCAATTCTACAAGAAAAACGTATATTAAATAAATTATGTGTTTTATTGAGATCTGCAGTTTTTGTACAGCGAGTTTGTGTTCTTCTCTTAACGTTTAACTGTTATGCAAAGCTCATCTAGAATAAAATGTCTTCAGAGGCTATTCCCAGAACATTAAAAATATATATATTATTTGTGATGTAAATATATTTAATATACAATATTTTAATCAAAATCGTTAGAGCCATTTTTATAAAAATCAATTTTCAATAAAATGTTGGGGGATTTTTTATTTTTTTAATTTTCGTGCTGCATGCTTGGAAGATACTAAAAATAAATACAAAGTTTGGTTTTTAACGGTCTTTTCGTTTTTGAGCGAAGATTTCCACAAACACATACACACTCGGACCTTTTTCGAAGTGATCTATTCACATGACTTTATCGTCACAATTGTAACAAACTCTTATTAAAAAGCTTATTTTTCTGTCTACTTCATGATAAACATTACCAGATATGCTTTCTTGTAAGTAGAGCAGAAATAATGGAATGCACATGGCTAAAACGATAGTGAAATGTTTTAAAAGCTGGTTTCTATTGTGGATGAAATCAGTTTATTTGCATTGCCAGGAGTTGACCAATTCCCGCATGTGAAAAGTTTAAGTAATTCAAACCTGGAATATCTAAAAACTAGTCAACTCTACGAAAAAAGTGTATGATATAAATTGAGTGTTTCAAATAGATCTATATTTTGCCTAGTAAGTTTTTGTCTATCTCTTATGGTTTACTATTTGTGTAAAATTCATGCAGAATAAAGAGGTCCCTAGAGGCTATTCCCAGAAAAGTCAAGATATACAATTTATTTTTCGTGCGGTATTTCAATCAATGGGCAAAATAAAAGTTTTCGATTTTTTTCCGTATAAACTGTAGTTTAGGGTGGAGTATTTTTCTCAGAATCTTTGTGTCGCATGCCTAGCAGACATTCAACTTATATACCGAGTTTGGTATTTAACTGACTTTTCGTTTTTGAGTTGTGTTCACTGACACACATACATGGACCTTTTTTTAAAAATGATCTTTTTGGATACAGGGGACCCTTATACGTCTATTTTCGGTGAAATCTGTATATCGAATTTTTTAGTGGAGTGCAATACCTTCTCTATACACTATGTACATAGTAGGTGTAGAGAAGTAGAAAAGAATTGGTACTCAGGGGATCTTAAAACATATTTCCAATGAAGTCTCGTCAACGAACTTTTGGGTGGAATACAATACCTTCTCTAGCTGTTATGTAGATATATTGAATGTACATGCGTGCTAGAGAAAGTAAAAAGACACGCTTAGAAAAACAAATGCGTATTTATGTGTGTTTATATGTCTGTAGGCAGCATAACTCAAAAACGAAAATTCAAAAAACCAAACATTTTTAAATTTAACATCTTCCAAGGATGCAATACGAAAACTTTCAGGAATCAAATACTTATTCCATCCTCCCTACAGTCTAGATCTGACACCATATGGCTTTTTTCTAATTATCAAACTAAAAGAAAAAATCTGATGTAATCCATTCACATGATTTTTCTCTACATCTCTGCAACAAATTTTTGTAAAAAAATTTATGCTTCTCTTTAGTTCATGCTAAGTGAGAAAAAATTAGCAGAAATAGTCTTATTACTTGCTTCCCTGTAAGTAGAAGCGAAATAAGGGAGTAACATAGGTTGATAGCAAAAGCTGGTTGCTATGTGACTGAAGTTTCTTTGTTTGTATGGACAGGAGTTGACAAATTCCTGTATGAGAAAAGTATACGTTTTTTAAGGCTGAAACAAAAAACAAGGAATGTCTAAAAAAACGATCAAATCCATGAAAAAAATGTATATGGCATAAATTGTGTGTTTTAATGTGCTCTACATTTTTTGTGAGGTACGTTTTTGTCTATCTCTTACGGTTTACCAGTTACAAAAAGTTCCGTAAAATTCATCCAGAATAAAGTAGTCTTCAGAGGCTATTCCCAGAAAATTCAAGATATACATATTATTCGTCAAGTATATATCTTTAATATATGATATTTTAATCAAAATCGTTAGAGACATTTTTAAGAAAATCAAAAATTTCTAAAATGTTTCCATGTGAACGATAGTTGGGGGTGGGGGGCTTTTGTTGAAAATCTTCGTGTCGCATCCTTGGAAGATACTGAACTTAAATACCAAGCTTGGTATTTAACGGTCTTTTCGTTTTTTAGCAATACTGCCCACAGACACGCACACACACACGGACATTTTTCTAAAATTTCATTTTTTGGATTCAGGTGGTCTCAAAACATGTATTTCCGGTGAAATCTCAGGATCGAATTTTTGGGTGGAGTGCAATACTTTCTCTATACATTATGTACATAGTACGTGTAGAGAAAGTAAAAATGTAGGTAAACGATATGAATCACTAGTTACTTAAGAAGGATGCATTTACACTTTCTCCAAAGAAGAATGGCGTTAGGCATTTGAAAAATGATTGAAAGGATAAAACGTTGTATACAATGCAATGGCGAATACTTTGAAACAATTCACTATCTGTCTAATTGCTTTCTCTACACGTACTATGTACATAGTGTATAGAGGAAGTATTGCATTGCACCCAAAAATTCGATACCGAGATTTATCTGGAAATACATGTTTTGTGTACATAATGGATAGATAAGATATTGTATTCCACCCAAAAATTCTCTGTCGAGAGTTCACTGGAAATGTGTTTGGGGCCCCTTGAGTCCGAAAAAAGCATTATTAGAAAAATGTCCGTGTGTGTGTCGCAGCATAGCTCAAAAACGAAATGATTGCAACATGCAAACTTAATATTAATGTTCAGTATCTCCCAAGGACGCAGTTACATAACATTTCAAGAAAATCCCCCAACTCCCTACTACACTTTACATGGAAAAAATGTAGATTTTCTCAAAAATGGCTCTAACGATTTTGATTAAATCTCTTATATACAAGATATTTACATGACAAATATGTCTTGAATTTACTGGAAATGTCATCTAAAGATCTCTTTATTCTGGATGATATTTTTTTCTTACCGCACAAAAATGTAGAGCTCCTTAAAATACACAATTTCTCATATATCTACATTTTTTCGTAGACTTGACCGTTTTCGAGATCTTCCTTGTTATTGGTTTCAACTTTTCTCACACGGGAACTGACAACTCCTGGCCACGCAAAGAAACGGATTTCAATCCAATAGCAACGACATTTTAAAACATTTGACTGTCGGTTTAGCCTAGTGTATTCCCTTCTACTTACAAGGAACTAAGTAATAAGACCGTTTCGGTTAGTGCTTATCTCTTAAGGTGAAGTAGACAGAAGAATAATCTGATACAGAGATGTAGAGAAAGACGCGTGAATGGGGCACATTAGAGTTTTTAAAAACTGTTAGTGTTCAATTTCAAAACTTTCAGAGTGTTAATTTGAAGCCATTTCTGGGCATTAATGTGTGTAAAATTTATAGAAGAATAAACTTTTATAAATATTCTAATGTATAATATACCTAGTAGAAAATACCGTGTGTTAAGAAACATATCTGAAACATATTCCCAAGTATATCTGTAGGGAGATTTTGTATATTATCTTAATCTGATTTGCTGTTTATATTTACATTTTAATTATTAGGAACTAAACAACGGAATATCTATGTATAAATCATAAATTATGTATATATATATATATATATATATATATATATATATATATAATAAATCTGTTTACTCCTAATTTCTACATCAGCTTTATTTAAAATGACACATGTTATAAAAGTTTCTTTTAAGGCAAGTTGTGTTCATTAGTAGCTCATGAACAGGAGAAGCAAATTGATGTGAAAAGTGACATGCATTATCTCGTTCTAGGAATACAAGATTGTGAGTTTAGGAGCAGCACGGTACCTGTCACTTTAGGGTATTTCCAAGATTTCTACCTGCCCCTCTTTTGTCACATTCTTTTCACTAACATGTTCAACGTCTACGGTACTTTCAAGAGAATTCGACTGCCCTAAATTAAAAATCTGATGTGTTCTATTCACATGACTTTCTCTACACCTCGCTAAAAAGTATTGTTAATCACCTTATTCTTCTATCTACTTTATGATGATCGAAATAAACATTAGCAGAAATTGTCTTAATTATATGCTTCCTTGTATTTAGTAGGTAAATAAGGGAATACACTAAATTAAAACAACAGATCTTTTAATCTTTTTAAACCTGGTTGCCGTGTGGCATGGTCAGGAGTTTTCAAATTTCCGAGTGAGAAAAGTTAAAGCATTTTAAATCAAAAAAAAAAATAATAATAATAATAATAAGAAGAAGAAGAAATATCTCAGAAACAGTCAACTCCTCCAAAAAAAAAAAAAACGTAAATGATATAAAATGTGTGTTTTAACGAGGTATACATTTTTTATGCAATAAGTTTTTGTCTATCTCTTACGGTTTACCATTTATGCAAAACTCAACAAAATTCATCAGAATAAAGTGGTCTTTAGAGGTTATTTCCATAAAATTAAAAATATACATTTTATTTGTCGTGTAAATATTTTTAATATACGACATTTTAATCAAAATCGTTAGAACCATTTTTGAGATAATCAAGATTTTCGAAATTTTTTCCATGTAAAGGACAATTTGGCTCTCGCAAAATCTTCGTGTCGCATCCTTGAAAATTTAAATGCCAAGTATGATATTTTATCGACTTCTATTTTTACTTTCTCTACACGTACTATGCATATAGTGTATAGAGAAGGTATTGTATTGCACCCAAAAATTCGATACCGAGATTTCACAGGAAATACATATTTTGGGTCCCCCTGAATCCAAAAAAAAGCATTTTTGGAAAAAGGTACGTGTATGTGTCTGTGGACAGCATAGTTCAAAAACGTAAAAGACCGTTAAATATCAAACTTGGTATTTAAGTTTGGTATCTTCCATGGATGCGACACCCCCAATTACCCTTTACATGGAATTTTTTTCAAAAATTTTATTTTCTCAAAAATGGCTCTAAAGATTTTGATTAAAATATCGTATATTAAAGATATTTACCTGACAAATAAAATGTATACCTTGAATTATCTGGGAACAGGCTCTTGAGCCTCTGAGTTATGTACTTCCACGTTTCCCTGTGGCCTGTCTACTTGGTATTTATCCGATATTTCGTTTTTTGTTATGATATTCACAGGCGGAAAGTTTTCTAAAAATATTATCTTATGATTCCGGGGGACACAAAACATGTGTTTCTGATGAAACTTCGATATTGAACATTGGGTGGTGCACAAAACTTCCCCTACTTCCTATACGTAACAGAGAAAGTAAAACTGAAAAATCTGATGTGTTCTATTCACATAACTTCACTAGATGTTTCACAAACAATGTTCTTCTTACAAAAGATTATTCTTTTATCTAAGTCATACTAATTTAGAAAAAAAAACCTTAGCAGAATTGGTCGTATTTCTTTCTTCCTTATAAGTAGAAGGGAAATAAGGGCGGATACTAAGCTAAACCGATGGTCAAATCCTTTAAAAGCTGGTCGCTATGTAAAACAATTGAGGTTCGCTTCGCTTTGCATGGTACAGTTTGAGAAAAGTTAATTAGTTTAAAACTGAAACTATTAACAATGCATATCCCGAAAACGGCCAACTCTACAAGAAAAAGTATATGACACGAGTTATACATTTTAACGAGAAGTAGCATTATCTGTGTAGGAAGTTTTTGTCCATCTCTTACGGTTAATCGTTAATGCAAAACTCAACCAGAATAAACAGCTCTTCAGAGGCTATTCCCAGAAAATTAAAAATTTTCGTATTATTTTTATGCTAATATATTTAATATACGATATTTTAACCAATATCATTAGAGCCAGTTTTAATTAAATCAACACTTTCAAAAAATGTTTCATGTAGAGGGTAGTTGGGGCTGGAGGTTGTCTTTAAAATCTTCATGTCGCATACTGAATTTAAATACCAGGTCTCGTGTTTAACTGACTTTTCGTTTTTCAACTATGTTGTACTCAGACAAATAGAGAGACAGACACAGATACATGTACGGATCTTTTTCTAAAAATACTTGTTTCGAACTCAGCGGACCTCAAAAACGTATTTCCGGCAAATCTCGTATCGAATTTTTGGGTGGAATATAATAACTTCTCTATCCACTGCGTACGTGTAGAGAAAGTAAAAATTGACAACGCGAAAAAGAAGCGTTTTAGAGCATATGAACCCATTTTCTTGTGTCAGGAATCCCTCCCCAAACGTTGTACACACACACACACACACATATAAAACTTTAAATAGAAGAGTTTGAAATTTGCGACATCAAGTTTCGGACAAGTCAAAGTGTAAGCTAATCGACTGCTTTGACACAGCCTATATATGTGTGTGTGTTTAAAAATCGCACACTTTTGGGATTAGGCAGCGAAGGAACAACGGTTGTCATACGCCATGTAAACAACCTCAGTACGTGTCATTCGAAACACATAACAAAACCCACATGCGACGTTTTCCATTACTAAGGTGACCTGTGCCGCGCCAGTGTGTCTATCAAAACACCCCTACACCACGCGACTGGGACCTTCGCTACCAACAGGCATCTCTCTTGGAGTGGGCCAGGCACGTGCCATTTGGTTATGTACGACTGCCTAATCCGTGGTGATTTTATGGCAGTTTTTGTACGTGCCGAATTTAGAGCTTTAAATTATATTCACGATCACGTTCGGTATGGCCAACAAGGACCACATCTTCGTTTGTGCCAACATTAAAGTTTTAAGTGACTTTTGAAAGACCCTATACGTATATAAACTTCAGATTTTCTTTAACGCTAATGTGTTGTGTAGAGTGTTTCAGTAACATGATACAATGTTTGATTTGTGTTCAAGTAGCTGTCCAAGAACGCCGGCACTGTCACGATCAAGCACTTCTCGAATGTGCTCAACCACCTGGGAATACTGCTCTCAGTGCATGACTTCAACATCATAGTGAAGAAATGGCAAAAGAATGCTTACACCGTCAACTATCTGGGCTTCGTAGCAGGGCTGGAACAAGCTCGTCGGTCAATGTCACAGAGTCAGCTAGACTGTCTCATGGAGGTAAGCCTGCTTCTTCTTTTGAAGATAAGCGGAGACGGCAATTCTTTACGTCCCCAATACTTCTATTATTATAATTACACGTTTGTATAAGTGATTTGTATTTATTTCATAAGTTGTTACTTTAGCAGAGATGCTAGGAACTACACAGTTAAGTTTAACAAACGACCCTTCATGGTCTGCAATAGCTTTGAGAGTTTATAGTTTTCCTTTATTTCTTGTGCGTGCATTAGGGTTACAAGTGCTTGATCGGTAAAAGTCCCTAATATTTACCAAGCAGGGTATTTTTAATTGTGTCTATGAGTCACCTGATCCAAATACAACGAAAGCAGTGATATGGTGGCGCTGAACGCAAATGGGCGGCAAGTAATAGCTAATCAGAATTTGAAAGCTTGTGGGCTATTTAAACAGGCCCAATTTTAGAATTTACACAATCTCTTCTGTCTTTTCGACGAGTATTCCGCGCTGAAATGTCCAAATGCGATGCAGGTGTAAAATATTAAGCAGTGCTGCAATGTTATTTTTCAAGTGTACGCAGTAATAATCAGTATATCTATAGTGTTTATTTAAGAAATGTTCAACTTCGCTTTTGTCGAGATGACTTCACCTACAGTATTTTGTGTTTCAATATCTAAGTGAAAAATTATCCTGCTGCCATTTTCAATTGTAAACAAGTGTCCGTACTTAAACATTGTCCTGTTTCTACCCTGAGAAAGAATCGGCATCTTCATGAAAGGTATGTGACAACTATGCAGGTCCTGGCATCAACTGGCATGCTGTCGGTTTCTCACTCGACTGACACATCTGAGAGAGCATGTAGAAAGTGCCTTTCGCACACTAGTATAAACCATAACAATGTGGCCAGTATAAACAAAGGTTTACTGTCCTCAGGCTTCTAGGCAGGTAGTGACTACAACGTATCATCTTCGTCCTCAGGGTAAGCTGATAACTTGGAAGTCCAAATTCAGGTGCTATAAATACCCGAGTTAATACATCGTCTGGAAAGCAGCTCTTACTTTAAGGTTTACTCTCTCAATTACTGTCTATGCATTCTTCTGGAATTATTGTGTTAGTAAAATTGTGGACTGTTTGCTTGTCACAGAATAATCAATATGTCTTCCATTCACATGCCTTTCTCTAGCTGTTCCATACACAAATTATTCTTTATTTATTTTCGTAGTCGGCTTACACTCCCCTTATGTAGTACTGACACCCCCCTAGGTCTAACAAGTGGCCTATTAAGGGCACGTAACCACAGAACGAATAACCTGGAATGAGTGGTCGGCCTGTAGCCGGGCATGAGTATGAGGAATTGAACGACCTGAAATGAAAGCGAAATGGATAATACTAAAAGTGATGTGGAGCAATTAGTGGCAGGGGCACCGAAGGATCCGGAGAACCCGTCCAGCGCGTTTCGTCCACCACAAGTTCCACAATCGGGCGCTTGGGATCGAGTGGGAGGCGAGCGGTCTAACCACTCAGTAACAAACTATTCTTACAAAAGTTGGAAAGGTGGAGTCAGACTTAAAATTCAATGCCATAGCCGGGATTTGAACTACGGATCTCCCGATCTGTAGCCGGTTGCTCTGTCACTGAGCTACCATGGCAACATGCCGGCATAACATTGAATTTCTCAACTGACTCGCATGTTTCCCGGTATACCTCAAGGTGTTCACAAATTATTTTGAGATGACTACCCCAATGGCGACTTACAATGTTGTAAGTACTTTAAGTCCCAGGATTCATAGTATAGTCAACTATTATGATCAATTGGTATTGGATTAAAATAGGCAGAGTTGGCTATACTTTGAATCCTGGGCTTAAAGTACTTGCAACATTGTAAGTCGCCATTGGGGTAGTCATCTCAAAATAATTTGAGATCACCTTGTGGTTCACATACGAGTCAGTTGAGAAATTCAATGCTATGCAGGCATGTTGCCATGGTAGCTCAGTGGCAGAGCAACCGGCTAGAGATCGGGAGATCCGTGGTTCAAATCCCGGCTATGGCATTGAATTTTTCGGTCTGACTCTACCTATCCAACTTCTGTCCTATACACGGCTTGTGTGAAAAAAAAAAAAACAATTAATCCAATAATCTTACAAAAGATTATTCTTTTATCTACATCATACTAATCGAGATAAACATTAGCAGATATGCTCTTGTAAGTAGAAGGGATATAAGAGAATACATTAGGCTAAAGCGATAATCAAATCTTTTAAAAACAGGGTGCTATGTGAAACAATAGAGGCTCGGTTCGCTTAGAACAGTCCGGTTTGAGAAAAGTTAGGTAGTTTAAAATTGAAACCAAGAACAAGGAATATCTTGAAAACGGTCAACTGTACAAGAAAAGCGTACATGACATGATGTGTTTTAGCGAAGTGAGTTTTTGTATATCTCTTACGGTTTAACCGCTATGCAACATTCTGCAAAACTCTCAAGAATTAAGAGCTCTTCAGAGGTTATTCCCCGAACATTAAAATATACATTTTATTCGGGTTGTGTATATATGTAATATATGGCATTTTAATCAAAATAGCTCAAAAGCGAGGTCAGTAAAACGCCAAACTTGGTATTTAAGTTTAGTATCCTCCAAGGATGTGACACGAAGATTTTGAGGAAAATCCCCCAGCCGAAACTACTCTTTATATGGCGAAATGTTCAACAATGGCTCTAACAATACTGATTAAAATGCAGCATATTAAAGATATTTACATGGCAAGTAAAATGTATGCTTTGAAATTTCTGGGAATAGACTCTTGAAGATCTCTTTATTCCGGATGATTTTTACATAACTGATAAACCGTAAGAGATAGACGAAAACTTAGCTCACAAAAAATGTAGATCTCGTTAAAACACACAAGTTATGCCATATACATTTTTTCGTGGAGTTGACCATTTCCGAGATGTTTCTTGCTATTGGTTTCAGTTTGAACATTTCTCATACGGGAATTTGTCAACTCCTGACCGCATAGAAAGGGATTTCAACCATATGGCAACCAGTTTTTAACCTGGTGTATTCCCTTATTTCCCTTAAATTTACAAGGAAGCAAATAATAAGAACATTTTTGCTAATGTTTATCTCGATAGTCATGAAGGACAGTATTTTTCAGAACACGACCTTCTGCTAAAGCCGGGCGTGACTTTGAAGTTTGGTTTAAGAGGTTTGCTGTTGGAAACCACCCTTGCACTTGCCAAGTCTTCCACTTAATGATCCCTTAACTGAGGCACGAATCTTGACTTGCAAGCAGAGTCTTTGAGTCTCCAGGAAACAGATTTTACTACGTTGCCTCTCGCTCCTAGCTCAGGTCCACCTTTTACTTGCTAATGGTTATTGCCTACTGGCAGGGGGGGGGAGCGGTCCCGTTTGAAGAAAACTATACTCTTTTGGAGAAAACCATAGGTAGAAGATTAAAGCCAATGTTCCACGGTCAAAATTTGGTCCAAAAATTGTATACAACGTTCAAGTTCTGCGTACCATTGCCACGGGAGTGTGTTTTGGTCCAAATATCTCTCGCATGCACATGCACAGCTGATAAAAAATGGTGGAGGTTGCTGATCCACAATTATTTACGTTCGCTTTCGTAAGTTTAATTAATGTATCCATTGCAAGAGCATGTTATAATAGAAATAATCAACAAAGAGGCGTTGGTGGACTAGACCGTGGCTGTAACGTAGGAATGCAGGCCAAGGAAGAGGTGTACTACATATGCTGCAAAATGAACTCGGTCCTGACCCTGCAAGTTATTTTAACTTGCTTAGAATGGACGAAAATTTGTTTGGAAAGTTGCTGCCCTTAGTTGAAGCAAAAGTCACTTGCCAAGACACAAATATGAGACAGTCCATACCAGCAAATCAAAGATAGCGTTTTTATATTTTATTGAGAAAAAATGTTCGGTATAAATTAGTACAAATAGTTCCGATAAAATACATTTGCAGGAGTTATAAATATCCGAGTCATTATTTCATAAATCTCTGCCGCACAAAAAAAAAAAAAAAAAAAAAAAATGTGTATTTCAACTATAGCTCAGCTACTTTAACCCTATTGTTTAGGACAAAGTCTATAAGATACAGCAAAGTTTCACACAATCACGTTGGCGGGAAGGAAGACCCAGCGCTAGCTGCCATCTTGCTGCATCATCATCACCAGGTCGCTCATTGGTTGATTTCATACGTTGGGACCAAAAATTAGAAACCGCTGTATCCTGTTGTAGCCAACTGGAATTGGACCAAAAGATAGGGCGGAAACTGTATACAATGAAATTACCCGATGTTCCACGATCCAATTTGTAGTTTGAAGAGTATTGGACCAAACTATTTGACCGTGGGACATCGGCTTAAGCTTTTTAATAATAGTTTACAGAGATGCAGAGAAAGTCATAGAATGGAACAATTTAGATTTTTAATTTTAATTTTACTTGAGTGTAAAATGAGTAAGATAAATTGGCATGTTTGACGATAGTGTATACTCATTTCAGGACGTGCTGTTAAGTTGGCCAGGAAAGCCCTTGAAAGCTGCACCGCCGATGATTCCTCGGCCTGAAATTGGCAGGAGCGACACGGCGAGCGTGTTCGGTCTGCAGAACATATTCCATCCAGTGTTACAGAAACCTCCCGAGTTGGAGGGTCTTGATCGCATCATCGCACGAATACAAAAATATGTGTACACTAACAGAGTTCGCGTGGGACAGTTCTTTAAGGTAAAACCTTCACTTCCCTGATTATTGCTTTCTGAACTTGAATCAGTGTTCTAGATAAAGTTTCTGCTTTATTTAGAATTAGCGACACAGAGCTGACAAACCATTGTTACATTACAATAAAGTTATATCGTACTTCTGCCACAAAAACGTGGGAGGTCCAAAAGTAACGAATGAATTGGCATAACTGGATGACCCCCGTATAAGATAAGAGTATTGCTATTATAATTTTCAGTATATTTGTGGCAAAACTGTAACCTTTGCCTATCTTGGGAAAATGTTTCTCTTAGAATAAGTGTGAGGAGGAGCAAAGACTGACTGACAAGGATTTTGCAGGACTTTGACCCCCTGAACTGCGGCCGTGTAAATCCCTCCCAGTTCAGAAGATGCCTGGACAGGATTGGAGTGAGTGGCATAGACCACCTGTACATATCAGAAGAGGAGCTGCTGATGCTGCTACACGTTTATCACGATCCTAATGAGAGAGGCAGGATCTGCTACCTCACTTTCGAGGATGACATCGACCAAGGTACGCGTTCCGCTCCAAAAACTGGGTTCCGGTCTAGAGCCGTTTACTCGAGGTGAAGGCCACGAATGTGGGTTTCAGGATGATGGTGCTATTATATTAGTATTGCAAACACCATCTAATTTCATTTCATAAATTATCTTTTACTTTCTCTAGCATGTACGTGTATTCCATTCAAAAATCCAATACCAAGATTTTATCAGAAATACATGTCTACAAATAGCATAGTCAAAACTAAAAGACTGTAAAATACTAAACTTGATTAATATAACAATTAATAATTTGTAATAACTCATCTATTTTAAATGCAAGAACTAGTTTCGCAATAAAAAGATCTATTGCATCGTCAGCCTAATTTATTTTTGGCCTTGTTCTTTATTTACATTGTTATCATGTAAACACATCTATATTTAAAACAATGTAAATAAACAAGAAGAGCAAAAAGAAATTGAGCTGACGATACAATAAATCATTTTACTACGAAATTATGCCTGTGGATTTCAAATAGATAAGTGGAGAATTTTTACTAATTATTGTTATATTAATATTTCTTATTTCATTGTTACTAGCTTCTTTTTTTACATATTATAAATATAAACTTGATATTTAAAATAAGAACTGGAGCTTTCCTGGCGACGAGAAGATTTTGAATTCATATTTAAGTTTAGTATCTTCCAACATTTTCAAGAAACCATGACTTGAAGCTTTCCAGGCGGCGGTATGAAAATAACTTTTCTCGGGCTATCAGCCAGGTGAATTCTGGAATAATTTCCAAGCTTTCAAGAGCTAACGTCGCTGAAGATGAGAGCGACATTAGCTCTTGAAAGCTTGGAAATTATTCCAGAATTCACCTGACTGATAGCCCGAGAAAAGTTATTTTCATTTTCAAGAAAATTATCCCACCCCAAACATAGAAATATTTTTCAAATGTTTGTTATTCTCAAAAATGCCTCTAGTGATTTTGATAAAAATAAATATATTAACATGACAAATAAGATGTATATCTTGAATTTTCTGGGAATAGCTTCTGAAGACCTCTATATTCTGGATGAATTTCGCAAACTGGTAATCCGGTAAGAGATAGACAAAAACTTACTACTCACGAAATGCAAATCCCGTTAGAAGACACAATTTATGTCATATACAGTTTTTCGTGGAGTTGAAATTTACGAGATATTCTTTGTTATTGGTTTCAGTTTTAAAAGACTTAACTATCGCTGTAGCCTAGTTTATTAGCTTATTTCCCTTCTACTTATAAGGTAGCAAGTAATAAAAATAATTTCTGTTAATGCTTATCTCGATTAACATGAAGTAGATAGAAGAAGCTATTTAACAATAATTTGTTACAGAGATGTAGAGAAAGCCATGCTAATGGAACACTCAGATTTTTTTATACTAGCCCTTATTAGTTGAGACAAATTATTACTTATCATGCTCTCCAAAACCCTTGATTTTTCAAAATGTAATCAATCAATTATTTATCATTGTTTCGAAAAAGTAGTAGGAAAAGTCTCTGTAATATGATTTTGACAGGCAGCATACAATTTTTGAAACAAATTGGTGATAAATTGCATCGCATGAAATATTTTGAGTATGGAAAAAGTGTTAGGAGAAAAGTTTACGAGAAAATAAGGTATTAAGTTGGACGAATCTATTAATAAGCTTGCGTTTACCGATCTATAGATTCAGTTAATTGACAGTTAAAGTACGCCGTGTGTAAACATATATGAGGGCTGTTCAATAAAGAATGATCATAATTTTTCGCGCTAAAGTTTCATATTATGATATTCTGTTAGCTTAATGTGTAACAAACATGCTGTTTTACTCCTTGTACATGAAAGAGACGGATAAACAGACATTTTAAGTATCGCCTACCGCAATAATGTAGGTGACGCGCGCCTTTGAAAGTCTGCTTTCGTCTCCACAAATCCTCAGCTGATGCTTCTACACTGTTACAGGAGTCCTATGGAGAGCAGCACAGCTCGAAGGTGGTTTAAATTGTTTAAAGAGGGGATACAATCAATTTCAAAGGCACTCAAGTTACTGCTCTTACGGAAAAAAAAAAAAAAAGCATTAGCACCGCTGTTGTCATTCATTGTAAGAGAGGATCGACGAATAACCTTAAGAACTCTTTCTCAAATACTGAACATCACTGAGTGCCACCCATATGTGAGACGTGTTTTTGCGCGACTGTTTAACAAAAGGACATTCGCGTGCAGTTGAAGTTGATGTTCGAGGAAGATCCGGAGTGATGAAACTTGGCTACATCATTTTGATCCTGAGAACAAACAGCAAAGCTCAGCATGGAAATCTCCTTCATCACCAACCCCCCAAAAACAAAAGTGGTTGCTTCTGCTGGGATATTTTTGGAATGGTTTAGCAGCATGATGTACCTGCACACACATCAGTACTGCAGGGATGTCTTGAAAACATTGCAAGTCCAAAAGACCATATTGCCGTGAAACAGGCTGGTTGCTGCACTACGATAATGCGCGGTCGCATATTGCCAATGTTCTTGCTGAATATCTTGTAAAAATAAACGTGAAGTGTGTACCTCACGCTCCCTATAGTCCGGATTTAGCTCTGTGTGACTTTTTCCTGTTCCCTAACGTGAAGAGTCACCTTCGTGGGAGGCGTCATCCATCATCAGAAGTAGCAGTGAAGGCGACTTTGAAGGTTCTCTCACAAAATAGTTTCCAGCATGTCTTTGCAGACTGGCGGAACGCTGGGACAGGTGCATCGACTATTTTGAGGAGCATTAAAATTCTGTGGCGTTTAGTCAGAACTTGATAACTCCAAAATTGGCCTTTCTGTGCTAAGAGAGTAGTGATATAAGAGAAAAAATCCTCTATCGTTTAATGATATCCTGATACCTCAGAAACAATCCTATATCATTTGGTGAAGCTTGATATCTCCAGTTCTTCAGCAAACGATAGAGGGTTGTTTCTGAGATGCCACTACTGTCTTAGCCACAGAACTTTAAGATGAGTAAAGTTATATTGTAAAACAAATCTGATGTTTTGCGCTCTCATAACTTTCTCTAGCTGCTCTACAAACAGACTTCTTATTCTTCATTCTACACCATCCTAATCGAGATAAACATTAGCAGAATATTCTTATTACTTACTTCCTAATAAAGGAAGTCAAATGTTTTAAAAACTGTCGTTATGCGATTGTCATTGCAAATCGCTTCTTTGCTTGGCCAGGAGTAGAACAAAAGAGAAGCGGACATTTCCTGTCTGAGAAAAGTATAAGTACTTTACAATTGAAACCAATAACAAGGAATATCTCCAAAATGGTTATGTCCACAACAAAAAAGTAAAGGACACAACTTGTGTATTGTGATGTGATCTACATTTTTTGTACAGTTCATTTTTCTCTCTCTCTTACGGTTTAGCAGTTAAGCGAAATTCGGCAAAATTCATCCAGAGTAAAGAGGTCTTCAGAGGCTATTCTCAGAAAATTGAAGATATACATTTTATTTGGAGTGTAAATATCGTTATTAAAGATTCTTTAATATACGGGACTTTAATCAATCAGAGCCAGTTTTGGAGAAAATAAAAATGTTCGAAAATTGTTTCCATGTAAAATCTTGAAAATCTTCATGTCGCATCCTTGGAAGATACAAAACCTAAATACCAAGTTTGGTATTTAATGGTCTTTTCATTTTTGAGCGATGCTGTCCAGAGACACACACACACACACATGGATCTTTTTCTAAGAATGTTTTTCGGACTCAGGGGACACCAAAACATATATTTCTGGTGAAATCTCGGAATCGAATTTTTGGGTGCAAAGCAATAGCTTCTCTATCCACTATGTACATTGTTCATATGGGGCTAGAGAAAGTAAAATAAATTATGATAATTCTTTATTGAACAAACCTCATACTTTCTTCAATGTTAGAATTCAATCATTTTATTATGAAACACAATATATATTTTTTTAATTCTTACAACTGCTGGAAAATTTCAAATGTGCATCTGAGTGATAATTTAGGGTAATTGATTTGTAGTGTTCACATACAAGGAGCTGGAGAAGAACCCCAAAATGAAAGTGGTGTCTCCACCTCAAGAGATGTTCGAGATTCCTCCAAAAGGCAGCGAGAAATGGCAGGAAGTGAATACGAATTACCGGGACCTTTGCGAGGAAACGCTTCACAAACTCAAACTGAAGGTGGCCGCCAGGAGGGCCAACATCTTGGAGCCCTTCAAAGATTACGATAAGTATGTTGTAGGTAGAGAAGATATTCACCCAAAAAGTCGATACTAAGACATCACCGGAAACATGTTTTGAGGTCGCCTGTAACAAAAAAGCATTTTTAGAAACATGTCCATGTCTGTAATTGTGAACAGTTAAGTCCGTTAAGTACAAAATTTGATATTTAAATCCAATATGTTCCAAGGTTCCGATTCGAAGATTTTGTAATGCTAACTTCATATACCCAAGGTCACGGGTTCAAACCCGGCGGAGGACGATGGATTTTTTCGGGCGTAAAAATCTTTAGCGTGGCTTCCTTCGGAAGGGAAGTAAAGCCGTTGGTTCCGTGTATTAGATTTACCACACGTAAAAGAACCTCAAGCCTGATAGAGAGGCCTCTGAGCAAAATTAAGTGGTCTTTTACGCCCAGTATAGAGAATGGAACGCTGAGAACCACAGCAGTTAAAGAGCGTCCATAAATGACACGCCATTTACATTTACATTTTTTAGAAGATATTCGATAAAATTCCCCTCCCTACGCTACCCTTTACAGAGGAAAATGTGGGTAAGGTTTCCCGCGGCCCACCTGACCCGTAGATTTTTCGGAGGTTTTCCCAGGTCACTAAGCGAGTGTTGGAGAGAATTCTTCATTTCTCCGAACTTACTGCCGCTTTATTTCATCCCAGCCGGACTATTTCAGGGCTATAAGTGTCGACGAGGCGCCATTTCGTGAAGGTGACTGCGTTCTGGAAATACTGCGCGGGATGGTACTAGTGGTTGTCTGCGGACTCAGACGGTCTATCTGGGATTGGGCCACGGGCCTCTGATGCTCCCCGCGTCGAGATGAAGAAATGCTTGAAAACTATTAGGGACCCTCCGCGACGGCTCTCTTCCTGTCCAGATGTCGGCCACCCTCTGAAATTACACTCCTCTCATCCTTCCTCCAGGATCATGACATACTATAAGCTGCAGTGTGGAATACCCCTCCATAACGTACACATCCACTCACACCGTATATTAATATATGTAGGTAGTTATTTAGAGAGCTCGTTACAAACGCAGCGGTTCAAGTCAGAATACGACTGAAGCGAGTGCTCTAAGAGCAGTGAGTTAGGTGATTTTTACGGTTCATCAGGAAAACTTTTAAAAGCAGTCCAAGATGCAACTATTAATATACTTCTAGAAAAGTCAAGTTCTGCAAATAGATGAAATCCAAAGACTGATGTGTGAGTAATGAAGATTCTTAGTTGGCGTGTTTTATGAGAAATCGAAAACTATTAAAGCTTCGAGTCTTTGAAGTGAGATAAACTCTTTTGATTAAATGCTTATATCATTATGAAGAAAAATAAGATATAATTGAAGGGGTTTTAATTATTAAGTCGCTAGATTAACTTTACTGTAAGGTGAAAGCAAATCAACTTATTATTATTATTATTATTATTATTATTATTAAATTTTCTCAATTTTGTAAATAAAATTGTAATGCAATGTACGAACAGTAATATTAATATTATATAATCACGATTACGAAATAATGGTGCATGCTTGTATTTTGTCAATAAAAGGAAAGTGTATAGGAATAACGAAGAGGCTTGAAAGCAGTCACATTTAGTTACAGCAAAGTGCCTGGCACAAAACTATTATTACTTTCTCTACACGTACTATGTACATAGTGTATAGAGAGGGTATTGTATTGCACCCAAAAACTCCATACCGAGATTTCACCGCAAATATATGTTTTGAGAACCTCTGAATCCAAAAAACGCATATTTAGAAAAAATGTCGTTGTGTGTGTGTGTGTCTGTGGGCAGCATAACTCAAAAATGAAAAGACCGTTAAAAACCAAACTTGGTATTTAAGTTTGGTATCTTCCAAGGATGCGACACGAAGATTTTCAAGAAAATCAGCCCACCCCAAACTACCATTTAGATGTAACTTTTTTTCGAAATTTTTGTTTTTCTCAAAAATGGCTCTAACGCTTTTAGTTAAATCGTATACTAAAGACATTTACCTGACCAATAAAATGTATGTCTTGAATTTTCTGGGAATAGCCTTTGAAGACTCTATTCTGGATGAATTTTACGGAATGTTGTATAACTGCTAAGCCGTAAGAGGTAGACAAAAACATACCACACAGAAAATGTAGGGCACATTAAAACACACAATTTATGTTAGATGCATTTTTTTCGTGGAGTTGATCGTTTTTAAGACATTCCTTGTTTTTAGTTTCAGCTTTGAAAAACTTATGATTTTCTCATACAGGCATTTGTCAGTTCCTATCCATACAAACAAAGGAACTTCAGTCACATAGCAAGCAGCTTTTGACTATCACTTTAACCTATGGTACTCCCTTATTTCGTTCCTACTTACAAGGAAGCAAGCAATAAGACTTTCTGCTAATGCTTTCTCAATTAGCATGAAGTAAATAGAAGCCTAAGCTGTGAATGGAACACAGTCAAATGAGAAGGGCCAAGCTACAAATTGTGAATGTTTAATTTCCAGAATAGCTCCCTTACTGCTAACAAATTTACCTCACCGATAGGAAAGACGACGAGTTTAGAGGTTTTTAGGTTACAGCCTGGAGCACTTATGAAGGTGAGTGGGGGAAAGGCACTGCGCGAAGAGAGAGAGATAGTATAGGTAGTCCTAAACCCTCGTTAACGTCTGGCAAGGTACATTCAAGGAATGTCTCACCGATATTGAAATAAAATTAATTAATTATTAATTGCGAAACGGAAACGTTAGGTGTAATCAGTACTTATTGCACAAGTTTTAGCTGCCCATAGCGGTAATTATACAAGTTGGTGAGCCTTATAGACAGTGGTGTAATGCTGAATAAGACAGGAAACACAGGTATAACATTTAGCTATTATTGAACATGTTGTGGATCTTGGTGTAAAAGCCTGTTCAACACAAACGTATAAATGATGTAGTTGGGTGTTGAGCAACTTGAATCTTCCGTATTCCAGTAACAATGCGCATATTGTCGTACGTGGTGCCAATCAACAAATAAAACCGCAGGTTAGCTACAAATGCACCAACTTTATGCGTTGTCAGTTCACGTGACTTGGAGCAATGTTGCATTCATACTCCCGACTACAACAAATCCGAAATGCTTCCGAATCCCAATTGAGCTCATCAGATTAACACAGCAGGCAATGAAGGTCTTTTTGTCGCTAAGATGTAAAAACGCCAAATGCCAGATCGTCATCTCCAAACGAGAGTTCAAAGCTGTAGAAACAATTTCCGCAGAATCCAAGAGTAAATTCAATGAGAGAGTTTAGACTGTGGATCAATTCGCAGTCTAGTTTCTAGACCAGAAGAATAGAACTAAGCACTATAATTTCCATAACAGTTACAGAGATTAAGTTTCAGATAACGTTTTTGGCTCCTGCCCGTTTTATTTGACTTGCCCATAGAACTCACTGCATTCAGCCAAGCCAACTAACAAATAACAATTTTCCTTTTCAGACACAACAATGGGCACGTAACAAGGTCCCAGTTCCGACAGTGTTTGACCAGGGCAGGTTTACCATGCAACCCATACGAACAATTTGCTTTGGAGCAGCGATTCAACGACGAGAAAGGCTTCAACTACGTTTGGTTCTTGCAGGAACTGTTGCCAAAACGGGAGGAACAGCCTCTGGTAACACTGCATTTTCTTCTTCAGTAATAAACGAATATTTTCTGCAAAAAATGTATGTTTCTTAGGGCTCTGATTCATCCAGATTGGCAATGGACTTTTGTCCAGTACCAGTAAAAGTATTCTGCATCCATTCTTACTTTACCGGCAATGTAAACTAAAGTAACAGGTTGCAACGGCTCTGATTGGTTGCTAAAGGTTATACCGCTTTTCTTCATCTCAGAATAGTTCCACTTAAATTGCGAGAGAGCACAGAGATACACTGGTGTCCAAAACCTAAGGACGAAAATAAAATTCGTGGGCTATCCACTTCCAAGTAACATAACTCGAAGAAACTTGAATCATACATAGAGAGAGCTGCTTATATATGCTACATAGGTATACTAAACGAACTACACAATGAGACGAACAGAAATTACACTTTTATTCATAGAAAATGAGCTGCACTAAAGTTACTACCTCATGTGATTTACAAAAATAAAAGCAGGTATGATCACGAACAGCAATGCATGCTCTGCATCGTGCTCCCATGCTGGCCACAAAGCTGGTAAGGAGTTCTTGAGGTAGGATGTTCCATGTGACAGCTTTTGGGTGGTCGGTGGTGCATGTGGACGTACTTAAATGCGTCTCCCACACGTGGGGAAACGGGCAGGTCAGTCTATTCGCTGAGCTCCTCTGCCTGTGCTGTCACGCACTATAATCCATAAAAATGAAGTCAGGGCTGATAGCACCCCTGAAAAGGAGTGCATATCACAATATCGTTGACCAGCGAGCGAACCGTGTTAAAAGATTTGGAGATCGGTATGCCCAAGCATACACGGAACACCAGAACGATATGTTCAAGGAGTTCCTAAGTGCACTACGTGTTCCCGCGCCTCGCCAGATGAGAGAATCACTACTCAGACTGGATCTGCTCTCATCCAGAGGAGCGCGCGATTCTACTCCTCGTTGGTCCAATTCTGATGCTCTTGCAACAATCGCAAACGGACCGCCGATGTGCGGGTGTCAGTGGAACAGAACATACTGGCCGTTGGGCAAAGAGACACCACTATGCAGTCGCCGTGCCACTGGTTAGTGTGAAATGCGTGCCTAGCAGCCCTGTTAAATTGCACCCGCTGTTTGACGCGGATACCGTGTTACCCTTGCACAACGTAGCGGTCATCTGCTTGTGACAGCGGCACCTGTGGTTTGGAAGGCTCCTCATGAACGTGAAACAATATTGTGAGCAACACCAGTTTCCCGATGATTCTTCCCCGTGACATATTATGAAAAGAAAACCGTAACAGCTCGCTGATTGCCACACACTGTCTCGTTCTGTTTTTTCAACTGCCCCGTGTTGCGGAACCAGACCCGTTTAACGCTATAGTCTCACTACACTCACGCTGCGACACTTGCGCAAGCTGTGAGAGATCTTTGTGGTACTTTCATTCAGTTCCACCAACTAGTTCATGTTTTATGTTAATTTATCCAACTCGTTCTTAGATTTTGCACACTAGCGTATCACCATTCAATATTGTCTGTGTTATGAATGTCTAAGGAACAACATTTATTGAACTTAAATCATTATTCCTTTATGTGAGAATGCGCATGTCTTGTGCAGTTCGGCTATAATTGCAACGGCTGCTTCTAGTCAGTAAGTAATTGCGGAGGCATGTTAATACCGCTGTAGTGAAACATAAGCAGGAAAGCATCGAAAAAGAATTATTCCTAATGCATATAATAAGTTTTGTGAAGGAGTACCGTATTTTTACTTTCTCTACACGCACTATGTACATAGTGTATAGAGAAGGTATTGCACAGTACCCAAAAATTCGATACCGAGATTTGGCCGGAAATATATGTTTTAGGGTCCCCTATATAAAAAAAAAGTATTTTCAGAAAAAGGTCCGTGTGTGTCCGTGTGCCTGTGAACACGATAACTCAAAAACGAAAAGTCGGTAAAATACCAAACTTGGAATTTGAGTTTAGTATCTTCCAGGGACGCGACACGAAGATTTTGAGTAAAATCCCTCCCACCCCAAACTACCCTTTACATAGCTCTAACGATTTTGATTAAAATATCGTATATTAAAGATATTTACCTGACAAATAAAATTTATATTTTGAATTTACTGTGAATAGCCTCTGAAGACTATTCTGGGTCAATTCTATGGAATTTTGCATAACTGCTAAACTGTAAGAGATGGATAAAAACTTACCACACAACAAATGTAGAGCACTTTAAAACACACTATTTATGTTAGATGCATTTTTTTCGTGGAGTTGATCGTTTTTAAGACATTCCTTGTTTTTAGTTTCAGCTTTGAAAAACTTATGATTTTCTCATACAGGCATTTGTCAGTTCCTATCCATACAAACAAAGGAACTTCAGTCACATAGCAAGCAGCTTTTGACTATCACTTTAACGTATGGTACTCCCTTATTTCGTTCCTACTTACAAGGAAGCAAGCAATAAGTCTATTTCTGCTATTTTTTTTTCTCGATTAGCAGGAAGTAAATAGAAGCATAAGCTCTTTAAAAATACTTTATTGCAGAGATATAGAGATAGACATAATTCGATGTCGAGATTTCACCGGAAATATATGTTTTTGCGTCCCGTTTATCTAAAAAAAAAAGCATTTTCGGAAAAAAGGTCAATGTGTATGTCCGTGTGTCTGTGAACACGATAACTCAAACACGAAAAGTATTTTGGTATTGGTATTTAAGCTTAGTATTTTCCAGGGATGTGACACGAAGCTTTTGAGATAAATCCCCCAACTACCCTTTACATGGAACTTTTTTCAAAAATTGTGATTTTATCAAAAATTTCTCTAACGATTTTGATTAAAATATCGTATATTAAAGCTATTTACCTGACAAATAAAATGTATACCTTGAATTTTCTGGTAATAGCCTCTAAAGAGTACTTGATTCTGGATGAATTTTACGGAATTTTGAATAACTACTAAACCTTAAGAGATGGACAAAAACCTACTACACGAAAAATGTAGAGCAAATTTGTTGCAGAGATGTAGAGAAAGTGATGTGAATGTTACACATCACATTACAGTGATCTAGAGGTTTGAATTGTCTCTTTCACAGTATGAAGACTATCTGCAGAAGATGAGGCTTGTGAACAAGACCGAACGTGGGAAGGAAGTGGATCCTAGTGAAAGAGATGTAGTAAAGATACTTGGCAAGATGAAGGGAAAGGTACAGTAATAGTCATATTACTTTCTCTACCACGTATGTGAAGCATTGTATTCCACCCAAATATTCCATGTCGAGATTTCACCAGAAATAAATGTTTTGGAACTTGAGTCAGAAAAGGATGCGACACGAAGATTTTCACGATAATCCCCGCACCACAAACTACCCTTTATCTACATGGAAACTTTTTTTGAGAATTTTCTCAAAAATGGCTATAACAATTTTTATTAAAATTTCATATGTTTAAGGTATTTTCATGACAGACGAAATGCAATCTTAAATTTTCTGGGAATAGCCTCTAAAGGCCTTTTCATTCTGGATGACTTTTATATAATAGGTAAACCGCAAGAAACAGACAAACACTTACTGCACAGGAATATAGATCTCGTTAAAACACACACTTTATGTCATATACATTATTTTTTCATTTTAAGTTACATTTTTCTCAAACGAAAAGAAACCTTTCTTTTCCTCTCATTTGTTTACTCGTAGCAAGCAAAGATAATTGAATTTCAGTTCTTTCACGTGGATACTGGCCTTTAAAATTTTAGACTATTGCTTCAGCCTGTGGATTCCTTTATTTCCCTACTATTTAAAAAGAAGCATGAAATAAAAACAATTTTGGTAATGTTTATCATGACGTAGATAAAAGAATAGTCTTTTATAAGAAAAGTTTGTTTTTGGAACAGCTAGAGGAAGTCATGTGAATGGAACACGTATAACTTAATTGTAACATACAGGACAACTATGAGAAACGAAATTTCATAACTTGTATTTTTAGAGCTTGGAAATGTCTTCTGATATGACATATTTAATTCTGTTAATAATATTTATTTGAAATAAAAGGTTTTGAAATATGAAATAGGAGTTTTAACATTAACGTTAATCAATTATCCACTCATTAATTCTGCCTGAAAATTAGCACCAAATGAATAGGAATTTATGTAAAATATTCAGTACAAATTACCACTAATTTTCACTATTACTGCGAATTTTTAATATAATTCTCAATATGAAATCTTGCCCCTGACTATGAATACTAAACTGCGATACCTTCAGTATTTGCTTTTGCTTGTACGAAGGGCGTTAAAAATCCAAAACTTACACTTGTAGCATCTATATGGCAGTTAAAGTTTCAGCTATATTCATCACGTACTTTTGTTGCCATAGGCGATTGAATCAACAATCTTGTGCTTCTTTCGAAAGATGGAAAAAAAAACGAGTTTCGGGCGATGATTAAACACTTCTATTTAAAAGGCTTAACACTGAAAGAGATAAAACCAAGTTGGATGAGGTTCATGGCACATGTGCTCCTGCGTTTGCAACAATTTACAATTGGATAAATGAATTTAAACGTGGCCGTACATCCACACTTAATGAACATCGTTCCGGACGTCTAGTAGAAGTGACTTCCTCCGAAATGGCTGACAAAATTCAGGATATGGTTTTGTATGATCGACGAATCAAAGCTCGCGAAATAGTGGAGGCCACAGGCATATCACAAAGTAGCGTTATCAATTTTGCACTAAAAATTAGGTCTGACAAAGGTCTCGGCAAGATAGCTGCCGCGTTTGCTCTCAATGGAGAATAAATGTAATGGTGTGATCGATTTGGAAGCTGGTTTGACACTTTTCCGTTGCAATCCTGACGAGTTTCTGCGTTGACACTGTGGATGAAACATGGATGCACTACTACACTCCAGAGACAAAAGTACAGTCGAAACAGTGGATTTTTAAATGGTAACCGACTCCGAAGAAGGCAACGGTGGTGAAATCTACAGACAGGCGATGGCTACGTTTTTTTTTTTGGGGGGGGGGATGCACGCGGAATTAACTACATTGATTACTTGCAGGAAGGAAGAATGATAAATGGAGAGTATTATGCATGGTTATTGCACCGGTTGAACGGAGAAATGAGAAAAAACGCCTACATCTGGCAAAGAAGGAATCTCTTCCATCAAGATAATGCAAGGTTGCTCACTTGCGGAGTTCCGATGGCGAAAATTGTAGAATTAAGGTTCGAATTACTACAAAATCCACCGCATTCACCAGATCTGGTCCCCAATGACCTTTTTATTTTAGAACTTGAAAATGTGATCGGCGGAAAACAATTCACGTCTAATGAAGAGGTCATCTCCCAAACTGGTGGCTATTTTGAGGACCTTCTGAAAGCCTACTTTTTGGAAGGCTTAAAAAAAGTTCGAGAAACGCTGGGAATCGAGCTACAAGGAGATTATGTTGAAAAAAACCTACCAAAAATAATTTGTTGCCATCTTTTTCGAAGGACGTATTGAACACCCCTAGTATTCATTTAACCAATTAATTATTCCCTTCTTGACAAGCAGATGTAACGTTCCAGACAATATTATATTCTTTTTACATCCAAGGCGGTGGCGTGAGCAAGTGCATAGACCACTCGCCTCTGACCAAGGCGACCCGGGTTTGAGGACCGCATAAGGTGGACGAAATGGCGTCTGTTACACAATCAGTTCACTGACCTTTCCTATCATCCACTTTTTCCTTTTATACCAAGCAGCGGGCTGATCATCCATCCTGGCTTCCCTCTACTCCAGAGCACCTGCTGCTTCACAGGCGTCTGAACCCATGCGCTGGCTTGTAAAGCTTGCATACAAGGAGGGCAAACAAAGAAAGTAAATAAGTTTTACGTTCTTTAACTTTGTGGATGATATTGGGCAATAAATGAAGTGGTTGAAATGATGCTCAATGATCTCGCCGCACATGGAGCTTAAAACAGTTGAAGAAATGCTGGGAAAAGTGTCTCGAGATTATGGTGTTAAATAAAAAAGATTACCAAAAATAATTTGTTTTTATTTTCTCTATACGTACTGTGTACATGGTGTATAGAGGAGGTATTGCACTCCACCCAAAAATTCGATACCCAGATTTCACCGGAAATAAATGTTTTAGGTTCCCCTGTATCCAAAATAAGAATTTTCAGAAAAAGTTTCGTGTGTGTCTCCGTGTGTCTGTGAACATGATAAATCAAAAACGAAAAGTCGGTAAAATACCAAACTTGTAGAGCACGTTAAAACACGCAATTTACGTTATACACATTTTTTTCGCGGAATTGATCGTTTTTGAGATATTCCTTGTTTTTAGTTTTAGCTTTGAAAAACTTATACTGTTCTCATACAGGAATTTGTCAACGCCTGTCCACACTAACAAAGAAACTTCAGTCACATAGCAACCAGCTTTTGACTATCACTTTAACCTATGGTACTCCCTTATTTTGCTTCTACTTACAAGGAAGCAAGTAATAAGACTATTTCTGCTAATTTTTTTCTCGATTAGCATGAAGTAAATAGAAGCATAAGCTGTTTAAAAATAATTTATTGCAGAGATGTAGAGAAAGTCATGTGAATAGAACACATCAGATTTCTTCTACGGACTTATTGAACGCCCCTCGTATATCGCAGTTGCTAGAAAGGAAGAAATCATGTACTCCCAGATACGTTTACAGAAATTTCGAACATCCACACCGGTGCTTTTTCTGCACTAGAAAAGTGTGGTCACTCAACGCTTGCTCATTATTGAGCAGAAATGCTACGGGAGCTTCAGAATCCCCTAGTCCTCCATTACTTGGCGTCATTGTAAGTAAACAGATGAGCTATGTTTAGAATTTACCCATAACTCCGAAGCACAGCGGAAGCAGACTTTTTGTCAACAACCGTGGAGCTATCCAAAACATTAATCAGTGGCGGCTTTTATATAAGATCAAAAGGGCACGTGAACCCTCAAGTTTGACACCTTGTGCATTTATTGAATACTGTTATGAATGCCATTAAACGTAAAGTGTATGCGGTAAAATGTACGGCGTTTGAATCTGCTCTAAACTGAGTGTGGTTAGCATAGCTTGACTTATCCACATTTGCGGCCGCGCCGTGACCACTCGCCTCTCACCTAGACGGCCCGGTTCGATCCCAAGCGGCCGTATATAGGATTTGTGATGGACAAAGCGGCGCAGGGGCTGGTTTTTTCCCGGTTCCCCCTGCCATCGCATTCCACCGGTGCTCCATCTCCATTCCATGTGTCATCAGTGTCAACGCCTGCGGTGCCATTTGTAGAAAAAACGGGCGTTAAAACCATAAAAAAATGTCGCCCTCCGTGGTGTAATGGTTACCATGCTAACTTCATACACTCAAGGTGTGGGTTCAACCCCGGCGGAGGACGATGGATTTTTTCGGGTGTAAAAATCCTTAGCATCGCTCCCTTTGGAACGGAAGTAAAGCCGTTGGTCCCTGTCGTAGATTTACGGCACCTAAAAGAACCTTAAGCCTCATAGAGAGGCCTCTGAGCAAAATTAAGCGGTCTTTCACTATAACAGTTAAAGATCGTCTATAAATAACCCGCGGCCGCGCCGTGGCCAAGTGGTTAGACCACTTGACTCTCACCTAGAAGGCCGGGGTTCGATCCCAAGCGACCGCATGTGAGATTTGTGGTGGACAAAGCGGCGCTGGGGCGGGTTTTCTCCGGGTACTCCGGTTTCCCCCGCCGCCGCATTCCACCGGTGCTCCATCATCATTCATGTATCATCAGTGTCATCGCCTGCGATGCCATTAGTAGTTAAAGCGGGCGTTAAACACTACCGAAAACAAAAAATAAAAAAAAAAAAAAAAAAAAAACCACGCCATTTATATTTCTATCAAAAATATCCACCTGTGCCTTATGGACCAAATATACAAGTGTCGTGCACAGTTCAAAGCGTGCTCAGATGCTCCCATGTTCTTCCACTACAATTTTACATTAATGCCCATGTGAAGTTCCCTAGAGGGCAGCAACGTTACTGCTTCTTAGAATTATATAGGCTCGTTCAACTATAAAGTGACATTTGTCGCGGCCTCTCTACACTGCGCGAGAGAGCCGCCGGGAAAGTGGCGCCGGCAAAATGCGCATTAAAATACATGCCGATTGTTGACTTTCTTCTCACGTACGGGCAGCACAATATTCTCTTCACTCGTCTGAGCTTAGCAGCAGGAATCCTTGTGATTTCTTGCATGAGCTTCTGCTGAGCTTAGGTGAGTGAGCCAGAACAATTTTACTTGATATGCTACCTGTTTGGGAGCAGAAGGCCACCATTAAGGTAAGGGCTCCAGTGCGCCTTTGCACTTGTGTTCTTCTCACGTACGGGCAGCACAATATTCTCTTCACTCGTCTGAGCTTAGCAGCAGGAATCCTTGTGATTTCTTGCATGAGCTTCTGCTGAGCTTAGGTGAGTGAGCCAGAACAATTTTACTTGATATGCTACCTGCTTGGGAGCAGAAGGCCACCATTAAGGTAAGGGCTCCAGTACGCCTTTGCACTTGTGTTTTCTAGTTATTAGGGTAGCAATTTTAAAATGTTAGTAAGTAGTAATATTATTAAATTATCTGACCACGTTTTGTCATAATTTACATTTGGCCTGTTTTATACCACTTATAAATCACATCCATTGAAAACAATTGGTGAGTGTATTCCATTAAATTGATCTACGCAAAGTATTTAACCGGGTTTGTCTCCAGTTTACATAATGACAGAATTTTCTGGCATGAGAGCTACAAAACCTTGACTTAAAATTGCCGTGAATGGTCAATTAATATCAATTACTCCAGTTATTTTTTAAAAAAAAATCACAAATAATTATCACTTCCGCCAACTAAATGATGGTTTCTATCCTAAAAGTTACAACATCCATAACGCTGTGAAATTGGAAATGCCTTACCCATTTTGAGTGTCAATGAAATTTCGAGAATGTGTTGAAATGTAATTTCTTCCGCAGATGGTACGTGAAGGAATAAGGGTGGTCGAGTTCCTGCAGATTTTCGACAAGCATAACGAGAAGGTTATACGCAGAGCGGACTTCTGGCGAGGTTTAGACAACTGTCGGTTCGAACTCACGCCAACAGAGGTCACTACTATCATGGACACGTGAGTGGTAAAATACATAGTTCCTGAGTGCGAAAATGCTGGCGTATTGCTGAAGCACTACACCATACACAACATCTGTCAAATTACTTGTTTTTCCAAGTTTTTGAAGTAAAAACAAAGGACAATGGAAGGGAAGAGAGATCTAGTTGAAGGAATATTTAATACAAACACATTTTTTGGCCTGTCAGAAGTTATTGATAAATTGGTATTATTGCAGTAAACATCGCGGCAAAGTCATAACTTAATTTTGTTGTAATTTCTTGGTCTAGAACTACTGTTAATGTAACAAAAGGCTGTAGCATATATTACAGCAATGGTTTAAAGCTTTAGTAGAAAGTGTGATATTAAACAAGAATTTCGGTCGAAGAATATTGCGATAATTTTCATTGCAACACGCCCCCTATTCTGGTAGCATAAGTACATGCTTTTATGGTAATTATTTCTCGCGGTAGCAGCTAAATGAGCGAATTAGCAAGAGGTTTCTTATAATTCTGAGTAGGTTGTCAATTTTGTCTGCGAATTGCCTTTATCAAATCTTCTCTAAGGAAACCTAAAATCTAACAAACAATACAGAATCGTTCTGTTGAAAAAGTAAAACGTATTTCCCTAAGTATACCACCGAAAAATCACTTAAATAAGTACACTAATATGTATTAAAACATTTCCCTTTCCTTGTTTTTGTTTCTGTTATCCAAAAATCAACCCTTTAATTTTAATTCCATAAAATAATTTAAACATTCCTGAATATGAAAAAAGAGATAATTGGCCACCAGGCGCCATCTTACATGCCTTAACTGGTGCTACAGTTAAGCATTAAGAGGTGGAACTGTGCTTGACACGGGGCGAAAAACTTCAGTTCAACGAGATCTCATTCTTACATACAAAGAAAAAAAGGAAGTTTTCGAGAAGAAAAGCAGTAATAGAAGTAGAAAATGACAAAAAAGGCAGCAACAGAGGAGAGGAAAAGAAAAGCTGAGGGTCCAACCTACCCACCTGGAGGAGTGAGCCTTGCATTCCATTTCTTATTGTTTTCTCTTTATGATATTTTCAGCATTTTTCTTCCTTTAAAATGCTCCTTGATGTAAATATTCCAGAGGTACAATGAATAGAATTGCTCTAGGTTTTACGATCAGATGTATTTGAACATATGTTTTCAATTTTCAAACACAAAAATTATATTTTATGAGAAAAAAAAAAAAAGCAAATTCATAACTTTAAAATATTTTGGAGCCAAAACGAAAGGAGATACAGAGAAACCTAGATCCAATTCAAAAAGTAGATCTATTGTTAACCTTGGGTAAAAATATTAGACTAACATTTTATTTTCTTGTTTTGTCGCAAGGGACTTTTTAGTGCTGTGTTAAAAATATAATCAAAATTGACAATAACCTCTAAACCATTAGAAAAAATGGATGAATTTCGCATTATATTACATCTGTGGTATAAATTTGAAAAAGCTAGCATTATTAGTATGGAAATTGAGACTTTCAGTCATACATGTCCTTAAAACCTACAGTCTAGTCTAAATTTACTGCTTGATTGAACATTTAACACCACAAAATCCTATTTTTGTGTGCTTATCTCAGAATTGTAGTAATTGCATAAGGATAGGGCATTTCCAATCAAATCTCTCTCTACATCTGGTGTTGATAGAAACGAATACATTTGGTTGCCTTTTGCGTTTCAGATTTGCCAGCCCGTTACGCAGGGACTTCGTGGACTACAAAAGGTTCTACGACACTATGGAAGAGGCCATTACACAGAGCTGTCTGGACAGAGCGCCACTTATAGTGCCCCTGCAGCACATCCCACACAGGGACGGCAACAGAAACTTCCTTAACTTTGAGGAACGTTCCTTGGTGGAGAATGCCCTCAAGAAACTAGCTAAGGGTACAGATAGGAATCTGGAACCTCTTTTCCAGGTCAGCTAAACTTTAGTTTAAGCTTACTGGTATAAACTTAGATAAATTCCAACTTTCTGCATATAAAGTAGTGAAGAGTGCCCCACTATAGACGAAGTCTGGGCTGTTTAAACTATACAGCTCGCATCGTAATTGACGGGGTCTAAGCAGAGGCACAGCTTCAGAGGAAGAATGCCGTTATATTCAACTACTAATGGTTAAATGTAAAAAGAAGCTAGTAACAGTGAAGTAATAACACAAATATTAATATAAAAATAATAGTTTTTGCTACTAGGTAGCAGTAACAATAAGTGTAAATAAACAACATAAAAAAACCAGACCAAAATTGAGACCAAAAGGAAATTTATGTTGGTAATGCAATGAATTTATTGCGAAACCAGTCCAAAGCAAGGCGGATTCCAAAAGATAAGTGAAGATTTGTTGCAACTATTATTTTTATATTAATATTTGTACTAACGATTAGTTTTAAGACGTTTCTCATAATTATAATAATTTTTATGTCATTAATACCCGGTCAGTGTGTTAGGGGCGTTCAATATGTCCTTAGAAAATCCAAGAAATTACAACTCGTAGCATCGAAAACATTTTGTATTTAGTAACCGTTGTCTCTTACTGGAAGGAGTTTCAGCTATATCCTTCACGTGGTTTCGTTGCCATAGGCGAGTGAGTAATCAATCTTGTGCTTCATTAGAAAGATAGAAAAAAACGAGTTTCGTGCGGTGATTAAACACTCCTACACCGAAAGAAATAAAAGTAAAGTTGGATGAAGTTCGTAGCACATCTGCTCCTGCTTTTGTGGCAGGATAAATGAATTTAAACGTGACCGTACATCCACAAATGATGTATCGTTCCGGACGTCCAATAGAAGTGACATCCTCCGAAAATCCAGGATATGGTTTGAGTGACCGAAGAATCAACGTTCACGAAATAGTAAAAGCCACGGGCACATCACAAGATACAGTGTACTTAATTTTGCACAAAAAAATTAGGTCTCACAATGGCCTTGGCAAAAAGGGTGCCGCGTTTGCTCTTAATGGAGAATAATCACAATTGTGTGATTCGGAAGCTGGTTTGGTACTTTTCGGTCGTATTCCTGACGAGTTTCTGTGTGGATACATAACTGTGGATGAAACATGGATACACTGCTACACGCCAGAGACAAAAGTACAGTCGAAACAGCGGCTTTCTAAAGGCTCTGAAGAAGGCAAAAGTGGTGAAATATGCAGACAAGGTGATGATCTCGGTTTTTTGGGATGTACACGGAATCATCTAAATTGATTACTTGCAGAAAGGAAGAACGATAAATGGAAAGTATTATGCATCGTTATTGTACCAGTTGAACGAGAAACCAAGCAAAAACGTCCTCATCTGGCAAAAAAGAAGGGGGGGGGAGAAGATTCTCTTCCATGAAGACAATGCAAGGGTGCACACCTGCGCAGTTCCAATGGCAACAATTTTAGAGAAAAGCATCGAATTACTACAACATCCACCGTATTCAGCAGATTTGGCTCTCGCTGACTTTTCTTTATTTCCAAAATTGAAAAAGTGGCTCGGCGGAAACGATTCATGTGTTCAACCTTCTTGATGTACAGCCAACTTTAAGTACAAAATTATACGACGTTTGCAGAAGTGTAGGAAGTCCTTATTGTGAACCCAACTTTACTAAACATTTAAACATTACATTAAATTGCAATCCAACTCTAGGATGTAAATCAAATGAGAACTTACATATATTGATTACTCCTGATAATTATTAATACTTTATTTATAAACATTAACTGTTATATTGAATTTTTCAATTTTGCATAATTTAAAATTATATGTCTGTTTCCAAAATCAATTTGTACAGTATATTATATTTAGAATACTCATGTATATTATATTATAACACTGTATTTTTTACTACTAGTAATTTTCGATTGAACGAAATTCTCCTCTGTATAGCAGCAGTGAGTAATGAGACATATTTTTAACTCTGACCTAAACTTGTTTTTGTTCATGTATAATTTCTTTGTAGGACATGGAAGTGAATTAAAACTATACCATTACAGTAAAGCCCTTTTTTGAATGTCTGCAAATTATTTTTTGGTCTATGTAAGCCCTGTTTGTGTCTACTACCTTTGTTATGTATAACTACATATTTATAAACTTTTTGGGGTTATTTATTAGAAATAACAATTTGGCTAGAAGCTAATGGCAAAATTCCAAATATTTTGAATAGCGGTTTACAGTAAGTAGATTGTCTTGCACCTGCTATTATTCTTACCTTTTTTGAATAATAAACACTTTGTTGGCATCTACCAAATTTTCCCAGAATAATATTCCATGGGGTCACCAATAAATGAAAATAAGCATGATAAGCTGTTTTTAGAATGCTCTTATTTATAAGGGATTAATGATCTGTTTGCAAAACATGCAGAAATCAGTAGGGGTAAAATATAATCGATATGGTGTTTCCAATTCATATTATGATTTATAATAAGACCCAGGAATTTTATATTTGTACCTTCTGCAATTGATTACTTTCATATTCTATCCTTAAGTCTGAAATGCTTCTTTGCTTTGTGCAAAACTTAGTGTAGTTCGATTTTTTTTCTTTCAAAATCTATACAAAGATGAAGTTGAAACTGGGAGCTGACTGCATCATCCGCAAAAAGAGCATTGATGTGTATTAGTGCAGGTCGATCATCAATGTGCAGTAAAAATGATACGGGACCCAGTATAGAGCCTTGAGGCACACCATTAAATATTCTATTTGGCCGCTTTGTTTCAGGACTTCGATCGGACTCAATGTGGAACTGTGTCCAAGGTAATCTTCGAGAAGGTTCTTACAGTGAAAGGACTGATAGAACGCCTTACCCGTCCTGAGTTTGAGGCCGTGCTCAAATGTTTCGCTTACGGTCGTGGCATGAGAGACGAAGTGGACTACAGAGCTTTCCTTGTCAACATAGATGTCTTGAAAAAAATTGCTTATAGAAGACCAGTGTGAAAGACTAACTTCTCTTAATACAAATGTGAAAATTATATCTGTAAATACTGTTTACGTGTATTGTACTAAATAAATATTTTAATATTCTTATACTCAGGTTATAGTGGTCTAACCACTTGGTCACGGCGCGGCCCCATTTTTAAAAAGCTTATGCTTCTATTTACTTCCTGCTAATCAATAAAAAATTAGCAGAAATAGTCTTATTGTAGGTAGAAGCGAAATAAGTGAGTACCATAGGTTAAAGTGATAGTCAAAAGCTGGTTGCTATGTAACTGAAGTTCCTTTGTTTGTATGGACACGAGTTCAGAAAGGCCAGTATGAGAAAACTATGTTTTTTTATAGCTGAAACCAAAAACAAGGAATATCTCAAAAACAATCAACTACACGAAACAAAATATATATATAACATAAATTGTGTGTTTTAAAGCGCTCTACATTTGTTGTGTAGTAAGTTTTTGGCCGTCTCTTACGGTTTAGCAGTTATGCAAAATTCCGTAAAATTGACCCAGAATAAAGTAGTGTTCACAGGCTATTCACAGTAAATTCAAAATATACGTTTTATTTGTCAGGTAAATATCTTTAATATACGATATTTTAATCAAAATCGTTAGATCCATTTTTTAGAAAATCAAAAGTTTCGAAAAAGTTCCATGTAAAGGGTAATTTGGGGTGGGGGATTTTTCTCAAAATCTTCGTGTCGCATTCCTGGAAGATACTAAACTTAAATACCAAGTTTGGTATTTTACAAACTTTTCATTTTTGAGTTATCGTGTTCACAGACACACGGACCTTTTTCTGAAAATATTTTTTTTTTGGATACAGGGGACCCTAAAACATATATTTCCGCTGAAATAAATATATTTAAATTTCTTAAAGAAACTACTTCCAAAATCATATCCTATCGACTTTTTGGGTGGAGTGCAATACCCTCTATACACTATGTACATGGTGCGTATAGGGAAAGTAAAAAGTAGAGATCAAATGTGGCATCAAATAAAATATATTTTGAACTTTCTGTTAATAGCCTCTGAAGACATATTCCGAATGAGTTTTACACGACGGTTAAATCGTAAGATATAGACCAAAATTTGCTACACAAAAATATATCTCGTTAAAGCACATAATTTATGTCATAAGCGTTTTTCTTGTAGAGTCAACCATTTTCGAGACACTCCTTGTTAATGGTTTCTATTTTAAAACTACCTTTTCTCAAGCGGGACCATGAAAAAGGAACCGGACCTCAATTGTTTCACATCGTAATCAGCTTTTAAAAGATGTGACTATTGCTTTAGCCTATTTCCCTTCTACTTATAAGAAAGCAAGTAATAAGACTAATGTTTATCTCGATTAGTATGATGTATATAAAGGAATAGTTTGTATTAGATAGAGTTACGTGATTAGAAAATGCAATAAAAAGATTTTGTCTCTGAACGTAATGTGTGAAAAGAGGAAGTTTTCCTCGTAGGGTCACCATGTTGAAGTCAAGTGTGGGGACAAAGCTGCTACTTTATCGACCCATTTGCTGTGAAGCAGGCACGCACCTTTACATGACCTGAAACATCACATTTCTGCAAACAAACATTACTTTTCTCTTACATTTATTGTAATAACTAGATAGCGCAGGTTCAAAATAGGCAGAAAAACCTCAAAGTAATGTTAACATACTTTGGATCCACTAGGAAATATCTCATTTTCTCAAACATGGCTCTAACGAATTTGATTAAAATACCACATATTAAGTATTTGTACATGGCAAATAAAATTTATATCTTGAATTTTCTGAGAATAGCCGCTTATTTCTGGATGAATTTTGCTGAATTTTGCTGAATTTTGCGTAACTGGTAAACTGTAAAACATGGACATAAACCTACTGCACAAATAACATACATCTCGTAAAAACGCACAATTTCGTGGAGTTGACCATTTCTGAGATATTCCTTGTTATTTGTTTCAGATTTAAAATACAGCTAATGTTTATCATAAAGCTGATTAACGGTAGTTTGTTACAGCGATGTAGAGCAAGTCTTATAAATGGAACACAATAGATTTTTACTTTCTCTAGCCCCATATGTACAATGTACAAAGGATAGAGAAGGTATTGTAATGCACCTAAAAATTCCATACTGATATTTCATCGGAAATACATGATTCGAGTCCCCCTGAATAAAAAAATTAGAAAAAGGTCCATGTGTCTGGTTGTGCATTGTGAATCTGTGTGCCTGTATACAGCATAGCTCAAAAACGGTAACACCGTTAAATACCAAACTGGGTATTTAAGTTTGGTATCTTCCAAGAAAGCGACACGAGGATTTTCAAACCCAACTACTCTTTACAAGGAACATTTTTCGAAAATTTTGATTTTCACAAAAATTCTTCTAAAAATATGATTAAAATATCGTATATTAAAGATTTACCTGACATATAAAATGTGTATCTTGAATTTTCTGGGAATAGCCTCTGAAGATTACTTTATTCTGGAAGAATTTTACGCAATTCTTCATAGCTGCATAACCGTATGAGATGGACCAAAATGTACCACACAAAAAATGTAGACACACAATTTATGCTATATACATTTTTTTTTTTTTCCGTGGAGATGATCGTTTATGAGACATTCCTTCTTTTTGGTTTCAGGTTTAAAAAGCTTATACTTTTCTCATACAGGAATTTGTCAACTCCTGTCCATACAAACAAAGGAACATCAGTCACATAGCAACCAGCTTTTGGCTTTCACTTTAACCTATGGTACTCTCTTATTTCGCTTCTACTTGCAGGGAAGCAAGTAATAAGACTATTTCTGCTAATTTTTTCTAACTCAGCATGAGGTAAATAGAAGCATTAACTTTTTAACAAAACTTTGTTGCAGAGATACAGAAAAAGTAATGTGATTGGATTACATCAGATTTTTTATATAGTGTTTACTGCTCTGGCACCGCAGGTGATTAATGGTTACCATGCTAACTTCATATAAGGTCGCGGGTTCAAACCCGGCAGAGGACGATGGATTTTTTCGGGTGTGAAAATCCTCAGCATGGCTTCCTTTGGAAGGGAAGTAAAGCCGTTGGTCTCGTCTCGTAGATTTACAGCATATAAAAGAACCTCAAGCCTGATAGAGAGGCCTCTGAGCAAAATTAAGTGATCTTTCACGCCCAATTTAGAATGGGACGCTGAGAACCACAGTAGTTAAAGAGCGTCCATAAATAACAAGCCATTTTTTTTCTCTATACACTATGTACGAAGTACGTGTAGAGAAAGTAAGAAACAGACCTGAGAAATTTCAAGATTTGTATTATACATGATTGTGAGTTAAAGTGTATAAATAATATATGCATAAATAAAGGTATAGATATATAGCTTTAGTGCGTTACCATTGTAAACTAGACATCTGTTTACTAGTAAACAATTTCGATTTAAGCGTCATTTATTTAGTTATTAATTTTGTTTTCACATTTTGTCAGATTCTTTAAAGGCAACATTATCATCCCCCCCTGAAACAGCTATAAAGTTCATATTTTTATTTTCTCTACACGTACTATGTATAGAAAAGGTATTGTATTGCACCCAAAAATTCCATACCGAGATTTCACCGCAAATACATGTTTTGGGTACCCCTGAATCGAAAAAGAAAACATTTCTGTAAAAAGGTCCGTGTGTGCGTGTCTGTGGACAGCATAGCTCAAAAACAATAACACCGTTCAATACCAAACTTGGTATTTACATTTGGTATCTTGCAAGGTTGCGACACGAAGATTTTCAAGAAAATTCCTTCACCCCCAACTGCCCTTCACATATAACTTTTTACGACAAGTTTTATTTTCTCAAAAATGGCTCTAATGCTTTTGATTAAAATATCATATATTTAAGTTATTTACAGGACAAATAAAATGTATATCTTAAATTTTCTGGGAATAGCCTCTGAAGACTACTTTATTCTGGATGGATTTTACGGAATTTTGCATAACAGCTAAACCATAAGATACAGACAAAAACTTATCGCACCAAAATGTAGAGCACGTTAAAACACAAGATTTATGTTATATACATTTTTTTCATGGAGTTGATCGTTTTTTAGATATTCCTTGTTTTTGGTTTCAGTTTTAAAAAACTGAATCTGTCAACTCGTGTCCATACAAAGGAACTTCAGTCACATAGCAACCAGCTTTTGACTATCACTTTAACCTATGCTACTCCCTTATTTCGCTTCTACTTACAAGGAAGCAAGTAATAAGACTATTTCTACCAATTTTTTCTCGATTAGCATGAAGTAAATAAACTTTTTAAGAATAATTTGTTGCAGAGATGTAGAGAAAGTCATGTGAATGGAACACATAACATTTTTAGGGACTGTTTTTTGCTTTCCCTACACGTATTGTGTACACAGTGTATAGAGAACGTGGTGTAAAAATGGAAATGGCGTGTTATTTATGGACGCTCTTTAACTTCTGTGGTTCTCAGCGTCCCATTCTAAATTGGGCGTGAAGTTTTGCTCAGAGGCATCTCTATCAGGCTTGAGGTTCTTTTACGTGCCGTAAATCTACGACAAGGAACCAACGGAATTACTTCCCTTCAAAAAACGTGGTTAATTGCATCCAAAATGTATGTAATGAGGCATCCTGAATGAAAAAAAAAAACAACAATTTTTAGAAAAAATGTCCGTGTGTGTGTGTATGTGTGTGTCTATGGACAGTATAGCTCAAAAACGAAAATACCGTTAAATACCAAACTTGGTATTTAAGTTTGACATCTTCACGAAGTTTTTCAAGAAAATCCCTCTACCTCCCAACTACCGTTTACATAGAAAAAATTCGAAAATTTTGATTTTCTAAAAAATGGCTTTAACAATTTTGATTAAAATATGTTATATTTAAGATATTTACATGCCAAATAAAATGTATATCTTCAATTTTCAGGGAATAGCCTCCGAAGATATTTTTATTCTGAATGCATTTTGCTGAATTTTGTACAACTGGTAAATCGTAAGAGATAGGCTAACACTTAGTACTTAAAAAAGAATGTAATTCTCGTTAAAACACACAATTTATGTTACATTTTTTTTTTCGTAGAGTTGACCGTTTTTGAGATATTCCTATTTATTAGTTTCAACCTTAAAATACTTTAATCTTTCTCATATGGGAATTTGTAACTCCTGTCCATACAAACAAAGGAACTTCAATCACGTAGCAACCAGCTTTTAAAAGATTTGTCTGTCGACTTAGCCTATGGTGCTCCCTTATTTCTCTTTCACTTACATGGGAGCAAGTAATAAGAGGATTTTTGTTAATGTGTCCCGATTAGCATGAAGTAAATAGTAGAATAACCTTTTTAACAATCGTTTTCTGTAGAGATGTAGAGAATGTCATGTGAATGGACCACATCAGATTTTTTCCAGTACATATGTTTCTTGAATGGTATTTGTGGAAAATACAGCAAAGGGGTTGTATAACAATGGCAGTGGTTTTTAGCGAATTCTCAGCTGGTACCTTCAATCAGCATAGTAGAGAAAACACCAGCTTTAAGAACGTAATTTCCCAGATAACATTCTTAAACTGTAAATTGATAACAATTGAAACATGTAACGTATATTGAATGTTAGCTTTACTATCTACTTATAAATTAGTGCAATACATCTAAAATATTGTTTTGCAAATTCCCATCACTATGTTGGAGGGATTAATTTATAAAAGGACACGTTATTTCCGATTAATAGTAAACCCAAACGTAATCTTTAGTAAATTAAAGTGAAATAAATGAAGCTTGGAAGTAATATGCCAATATTCAACTTTATACATAATAGTCGGTGGCGCTGTGGTAGCGTGAGTAGACCGCTCGCCCCCTCCTATATGGCCCGCGTTCAAACTCAGGGGACCACCTGTGGCATTTGTGGTGGACAAAGCAGGATCTGGGCTGGTTTTCTTCGGGTATTGGGCTGATCCTTCATCCCTGGATAATCTATAGTCATCTGTCCCTAAGAAACGTCTGACCCCAGGTATTGGTTTATATTATTTGTCTAAAGCAGGCATCCCCAAGTGGAGTCAAGGCCGCTTGAGGGCGCGCGGGGCTGAACATTACACTCGCTGCGGGCCGCACAGCTACACAGTATATCCGTGCAGTGGCGGTGCAACGCTACATATTAGTACTGTGGTATCCTACTTACGATGGCTGGTATATCCGCGTTGGGAAGACGGTCGTCCACACTTTCCAGCAGAATGGCAAGAAAATGTTCTGTTTATGGAAGAAAATGTTAGTGTATTATAAACTTATAAAAAAATAACTAAATATAATTTGCAATGGTATTATTCACGATTACGCTACATTTTCCACCATAACTTCAGTGGGCTTTGATGCATATATAACATACTGCAACAATTGCGCGAAGAATTCGAACGTAGATTCCAGGACATTATACCACTTGAGAAACAATTTAAGTTATTTGCAACACCATTTTCAGGGGATATTCTCGATAGTCCTGTTGAACTGCAACTGGAAGTAATAGATATGCAAAATAATGTTGAGTTAAAAGATAAATATTAAAATAGAAAAAGTATAAAGACGCGAAAGATTTCCTAAACTCCACAATCTAGCTGGAAGAATTTTGTGCATGTTCGGGACAACCTATGTTTGGAATCACTGTTTTTCTTAATGAAGCGTAAAGTCACGTCACAGAAGCCAATCAAGTGATGAACACTTGAAAGCATGTTTGCGATTGGGTAGCTCGCAAACAATAGTCCCACGTATTGAGCAGCTGGCTGAAAACAGACAACTGCAAAAATCACTGCGATTGTCGGATGGCTAAGAAAGAGCAGTTTTCATAGGGACATTTATTTGAAGAATATATTTATTTGTATTGTTTACTTCATTGAATTGCATAGTGTCAAACAAGGTCTATGTCATATTACATTATTTATTTAGTTTATTAGTTTTATATGCATATTTCGTTAGTTGAATTTCCTGCCAATTAGATTTTATTTTGTATTATATTAGATATCAGTATTAAAGTGTATAAAATACTGCTATCATTATTATGTAATTGTCAGTGAAAGTGTAAGTTAATTTACACAATCGCAGTTCCGCCACTGTAGCACCTCCATTTCGTGCCCGCAACCGGAGGCCAGGGCTTGAGGGCTTTTGCTGCCGCCCGAGCGGGCGGACTATTGGGGACGCCTGGTCTAAAGGGTGAATGCAGACGGCCGCGAGTAAACACAAACAGATAAGCGGTGTTACGTCTTCACTCCCGGTGAATCTTTTACAGTGGACGGGTTCGAATCATGTCTAAATGAAAACACCGCCGCGCGTAATCATACGCTCACAAAGTAGAACATTAATATTCATTAGTGATAAAGCAAGTTTAATCTGTTGTGGATCGTTTAGTTTATACTGTGCTGATGTTTTGATGATCAGTCTGTACTGGACTAATATTCTAGCCTTCTCTGACTACTGCGACATTGCAGATTCTAGTTCAGTCCATTGGTCCATTGGCTGCCCATGCTCAAGCAAACAGAACGAACAGAAGACTAATGCATTTCGCATTAGAAAGCAGAGTCGATTTTCAGAAAGTCAAGTTTTACCGCTTATTTAGATCAGATTTATTTACATACACCTAACCTAACGTAGCCTAGCCTCAACGGAATTTCGAAACCTATCGTTCACCTGTCACGTAGTCATATTTTCTCCGTAACCAATAGGAAAGGCTCAAGAAAGAGCCTTAGTCTAAAACTGAACTAGAATCTGCAATCTCGCTTCTCTGACCGCTCTAAACCATACCATGCTACACCAGCGACCTCCCCCAACAACTTCACTCTTTCGTCAGACAGTTATTAAGTCATCTATATGAGGAAAATAAATAAATACTTTATTAACGACGTTGTCAATTGCTAGGGTCATATCAGCGCCAACGGTTTGTCCTGTAGGAACTCTTTTGCGTGCCAGTAAATATGATATTGACTGTTGCTCTGAAACACAATTAGGAACCATCGGGCCGGGTTTGAACCCGTGACCATGGGATAAGAAAACAGTGCCTAACCAACTGAAGCATCCACACCAATACCATGTGAAGAGGGGAAGCTGGTGGAGTTAAATAATAGAGGCAGTGAATTAATTAAAAATAACTGTATGTTAAGTCGATGTAGATTAACTCAAGAAATACTCCAGTCTAATAACTGAAGAGAAACAAACTCTAGTATGTAGACGTAGTTATTTAATGTATTAAACCACACGTTCTGTAATGCATCTTTATCATATTACTTACTATATAGTGACAGGGTTCGTGTCTCAGCGGGTTATGTTGCATAGTGAGTTAGCAACTGTTGACCTCTGCATATTATAATGTGTAACATTATCTTGATTCATAATGAACTTCTTGCTGAAGTTGCAGTTCGCCTCACTGATGAGGTTTCATGGCAGAAAGTCATAACCATACTAATGCCACAATTGCATTTGCATGTTGATTGTCATTTGCTGTACCTTCCAAAAGAGTTTCGCGCCGTTGACCGTCTTTTGTTTCAACAAAGTGAAGCATTAGCTTCGCAACGGTTTCCATTGCCAACCTGATGCGAACACATAATGAAATTTGTTAAGTAAAACCAAGACACAAGACTACACGTAAACGTTAAAAGCAGAACTGTTTATAAATTTCAGAACTAGGCAAAATGCCTGAAAAGGTAAAGTATGAACGCGAAAGAGGTCTGTAATATTTTGACCACCATTTTGTTGTGTTAGCTGTTAATATGATATCCTAGTCAGTGCATAATTATGATTTAGACACAATAGCAAGGGATACAGACGTGATTACTTTTTTGCAAAACATGGAAAAAATGCACAAGAATTAAAGGTTATACATGAAAACATTTGAGAATTGTAATGGAATTCGAATATTTAAATCAAATATCTCAAGAGGATGCAAGTAGAAGGTTAGAATGTCTAGTATATTACAACTTTTACGCCCAAATCCATAAACAATGAAGAACAGACTATTTCGATTGCAAACAATTACATTTAAATGTCCGCAATATTAATTTTTAAGCTTCTATGGGTACCATTAGGTTTTAAAATTGAAAACTGAAATGCATTTCTTTAATATAATAAAACAGAAAAGGAAATCATAGGGCATTTTAGTTTGTAAAATTGTAAACTTTAAGTACGTTGTTTTGCAGAATACCATTAACATTTGGCTCACTTTGGATAAACTGAGAGCTGCTGTTTATCGTCTTGGAATAAATCTTTGGGATTATTTTCGTGAAGTGGTTCCTGTGAAAAGAAGCAGTTTAATATCAGGTATTTTTTCTTTTAAATTTCATCTGAACTCTGTAATTTGTACACTGTTAAGAAATCCTATTATTACTATATCTTGGTTCCACCGCTTAAACTACCACTAAAGCTATTTAGGTGTTAGTTTTTTCACTTTTACTCACCGTAACATTGTATTACTAACTTTTAAAAACATTGGTTGAACATTGGCATTTGGGGTAAAAGCTCAATGATGATACAAATCCAGTGGCGGCTCGTGCCTAAAACAAGTAGCGTGCTGCACGGGGGGAAAAAAATGCATGCAACTCACCTAGTTTCGAAAAATGAAGTCCATACGCCGATGTTTCTTCATGCAGAATTTGTCCATCACTCTGACGTTGAAATCTCTGATATTTGTAACGAATTTCTTCTCTATGGATAGCATGGCCAGAGAGGTAAGGCGATCCTGACACATGGTGTTCCTCAGAAAGGTTTTTATCCTCTTCAAAGAGGAGAAACATCGTTCTGGTTCTGCAGTTGACATGGGAATAGTCACAACAATTCTTAAAACCTTTGTCACTTCACTAAAAGTTTTTTTGCAGATTATTTTTTAGTGTCAACTGCAAGAGTGGAAGAGCACCTTCTACTTTCCTGAATTCCGGATGCTCATATAAAATGCTAAGTTCGGTTCGGAGCTTGTTTTTGTCGAGATCTTTGTATCGATCACAGACAATGCCGAGTTCTGTTTCAGGAAAAACTTGAGAAAATAATTCAAAGTTTTTTGCATCCAATAGTTTTGCAGCATCAAGATGTTCTGTGGACTCAAAGCGGCTGTGTACCTCCGATATTATTCGGTCACATACTTCCTTGGCATCTACTCCTAAGTTAGTTTCCCTACGACGTCTTTTTGTAACGTGGACGTTAGATGTCTGAATCTGGTGTGCTATATCATCCGTTCTACTTCGCACGGCATCAATTGCTTTGGCAAAAGATTGGACTGCATTTTTTGCCTTCACTGCATCCATCTGTCTTGCTTGTAGCTGAGTATACAAAATGTCTACATGTGGCATTATTTTCTGAAAAAAAGCAAGCCAGAAATTAAATTCTCCATCCTCCAAATTATGCCGCAGGCCACGAGCTTCTTGCACTGTCCTATCTGATAAAGATTGTTCTAATTCGTCAAAACAATCGATCAGAGATTCTCTGTGTTCATATACGGTGTTAACAGCCCTAGACTTGAAATTCCATCTTGTTGCAGATCCTCGAGGAACTCTTCGAGCAACAGTTGCTTCCAATGCTGCTAAACGCTGTGGAGATCTTGAAAAAAATGCTGGAAAAGCTGAGAGACTGCAGAAGAATATTCTGGCGGACTGATTTTGAGAAGCTGCTTTCTCCATAACCAGATTTAATTGATGGGCGTAACAATGTACATACTGTGCGAGAGGATAGTGTTCTTTCACCTTGATCTGCACGCCTCCTGTGTTGCCGCTCATTACAGACGCACCGTCATAAGTCTGGGCGATGATTTTATGGCGATCATCCTTAAAAAGGGTGTCCACTTCTTTCAAAATACAACCGGCAATAGAATTAGCGGTCTGATCAGATGGATTAAAAAATCCCCAAAACCGTTCATAAATAAAGCCGTTCCTTTCATATCTAAAAATTAATGCCAACTGAATTTTTTCAGTGATATCAGTGGTTTCGTCTGCCATGATAGCAACATAGGCTGCCTCCTTCATTTCTCTTTCAATTTCTTCGTGGCACACTTCCAACATGCAATCAAGTAGTTCATTCTGGATGGTCTTAGATAATCCTTTGAACACCTTATTGCTTTCGGTATGCTCTTTCATCGCACTGTCTATACTGCCCAATAGATTTATAAGGCCTAAAAACACGCCGGGATTATCTGACGTTTCCGTCTCATCATGTCCACGCAAAGCAAGCTCAAAGGCCCCACAAAATTTGATGCAGTCTATTATCCTGGATAATATGTATCTATTTTTCTCCACCTGTTCATTATGTTTTTGTGTAGCATCTTGATATGCCATGCTTAGCTGCGTTGCAATATTTACACCTCCAAGCATTGAGAAGTCAAGCGAGTTTTTCATATGCTTCTTGCTATTTGAATGTTTTTTTATATATTCATTAACATGACCTAGATCTTTAACACCAGTCGTAGACCACGAATCTGTACTTCCAAACAAGAGGCAAGGAAAGCAAAAGAGCGCGTTTCTGATTTCACAACCACAGATCCAGTCACTGTTGTCATATATATTTGTGTTAAACTTTCTTGTGTAAATAGAATTTTTACTTCCTTTTGCTTTCTGTTCAATTTTTAGATCAGGAGTAGGTCGCCCTAAATTTTTTATCCTGATCTTTTCATCTAACGATCGCCTTGAAAAGGGAGTTTTTAACAGCTCATCAACTATATTCATTATGTATGACTAAAGTTTTCTTACCTATGAAAGTAACACAAACCTACACTGAATGATACTGAAATATAATAAAGTGCGATCACAGTTGGAAATAAACTGAAAACTGACACTGAATAACATTTACACAACAGAACACTTTGTTTCAATGTGATACACGTGGGCCTGTTAGATTTCACATTTGCGGAAGTAACACATTGCGCCAATATGAACTTATGGTTACCAATGTTAACAAACAATATAACAAACAATGTTCTGTACGTTCCAATGTGAATAAGGTATGGAGATAATAGTCCTTTTATGGCTCAGTTTGTATCACAACGATATAATTAGTTATTATAACTAAAATAAAACGTTGTAATACGCTTTAATTAATTTCACTAAATTCTGATGTTTAGTGTGGCACTTAGGTGAGTGTGGCAGGGCTGTTTCGTCTGCTGCCAAAACGATTATAAGGAAAAGAACTAACACTCGTAGCGATTTCATTGATTCCGTGCTTTAGCCAAACGCCGCACGTAGCAGTGCGAAAACGATGGGACAGCGACCGTCAGGGGGGGTAAGAGGGGAAGGTTCTACGCAAGCGCAATATTCACCTACCGTGCTTGATCGCTTTGAGCACGTGGATGCATTCCATTAGCTAAACTTGCGTGTTTACCTTGCTTCGAGAGTTCGTCATTGGCAGTGCTGCCTTTCTTATTACTACCATAATGTGTTATGTTTGTTACATGGTCCTTCAGCATGTCTGTTATGTAATTTAGAAGAAAAAAAAGTAGCGTGCTGCAGCTCTTCAGCACGTAAGGACGAGCCGCCCCTGTACAAATCTCGTACTATTTGCTTGAAGGAGCAAAATGCAGTAGAATTCCCATCTAGAACTAACAGTATAGTGTGGTTGGTTTAAAGCTCTAGGAATAAAGGCTAGCATCCGTTTAAATTCACATTAGAAACTAATGAACAGAATGTCCCAAACTGTGTGATAGCTAAACTCTGTTCGTTATAACCTTTCCCCCACTGCCATGTATTCCTCTGGCTAATGTACGCCATTGAATGGAGATGATGATGATGATGATGATTATTGCAAATTAGCCCTGTGTAATGCAAGTTCAGGCATCAAAATGCATATTAACACGCATGTCATTATGGATCCACGAACTTTCATAATATTGAAAACAGATTTAAAGCAAAGGATGCTGCTATTTATTGCTTATTAAGAATTTACATGAATTTCAGATGCATTAATTCTATAAAACAATATGTTTGTTTAAACGTAAATTTGACTTATCTACGAATATAAATAATGTTGAATAAGGAACTATTTTATGTCGCACAGTAACCTATTCCATAGGTGCGTAGTGCACGTGACAGCTAAGGAATACGGAGCAAAAATGTATGGAGCAAATCTTAGGATAAAAATGAAAATGGAGTGTTGTTGACGGACACTGTTTAACTAATGTGGTTCGCAGCGTCCCATTCTAAATTGTGCGTGAAAGACCGCTTAATTTTGCGCAGAGGCCTCTTGACTCTTTCACGTACCGTAAATCTATAGCTTTAGAACTAACAGTATGACCAACAGCTTTACTTCTCTTCCGAAGGAAGCCATGCTAAGGAATTTTACGCCGGAAAACAATTCATCGTCCTCCGAACCCGCGACTTTGAGTATATGATAAGCCCTATACCACGGGGCAACAATTAGGATGAATAAGGTAATGGTGACCATTCCAGACCACCCTTTTTACATGGTCAATTTTTCACTATTTGTTGCTCTCTGAAAATGTAATATGTTTGACATGCGCAAAGCTCAACATTTTCTATGAACAGGCAATGAAGTCACTTTTATGTTTATGATTGCATTTTGGGTAATTTCGTAAAAGAGACAGACAGATATTTGTATTTTAATATCATTAATCCTTTTAACCACATGGTTATATCGGCGGTACTCTACCTTTGGAACATATGGTTGGGGCTATGGGAAATGGTGTTATTATTAGGTTTATTTGGTTTTAATTGATTATACACACACATTCACGCTCTCGTTCATACGTCCAGGCTCTGAATAAGCTTGGCTAAAGAAAAATGTCCACACCCAGCAGGGTATCGAACACGTAACTACTACAGGTGCTTTACCGATTGAGCTACTGGGCACCAACAAACAATTACTGCAGGAAAAATTAAGGCATTACAATGCAACATTTGTCTCCTCCACCTCCCCCCGTAGCGCAAGTCCGCGATTCTTTGTTTGTTTCTCTCTTTCTTTCCTTTGCAAGAGCTCGTTTGTGTAAACAAGTACTTGAATGACATCTCCGCATATTGTAACTGCGCACTTGGTTAATTTATATCACTCCTAAATAAAAATTCGGGGTTTATTTCTTTCTCCAAAATACTATGTACATAGTGTATAGAAAAGGTATTGTATTGCATCCAAAATTCGATATCGAGATTTCACCGGATATATACGTTTATAGTCCCCTATATATAAAACATAATTTTTAGAAAGGTCCGTGTGTCTTTGAATACGATAGCTCAAAAACAAAAAGCCGGTAAAATACCAAACTTGCTATTTAATTTTAGTATCTTCAAAGGATGCGACACGAATATTTTGACAAAAATTCTCCACTCCAAACTACCCTTTACATCGAAAAAAATTTGAAAATTTTGATTTTCTCAAAAATGGTTCTAACGATTTTGGTTAAAATGCGGTATATTAAAGATATTTACATGACAAATAAAATGCATATATTGAATTTCCGGAATAGCCTCTGAAGACCTCTTTATTCTGGATGAATTTTGCACTAGTAAACCGTAAGAGATGGACAAAAACTTACTGCACAAAATAAGTGGATCTCATTGAAACACACAATTTATGTCGTATACATTTTTTTCGTGGAGTTGACGATTCTTGAGATAATCCTTGTTATTGATTCCTGTTTTAAAATACTTTGCACATACGGGAATTTGTCATTTCTTGGCAAGAAACGGATTTTAACCACATGGCAACCAGCTTTTAAAATATTTGATGTCGCTTTAGCCTAATGTATTTCCTTATTTCCCTTCTGCTTACAGGGAATAATTTTAACAATAATTATTATTGGTTACCGAGATGTAGAAAAAGTAATGTGAAAGGAACACATCAGATTTTTTTTTTTAAATAGTAAGGTCCACTTTCGATAAAGTACGAACTATTACTACTATTAGTTTTTTCTCGAAAGTTCATGCTTAGTCAATTCATCAAACCTTACATTACTTCTGCCAGTTTTTGTAGCTTTACGTCCTTTAACCTGGTTGGTCGTATTGGACAATGAATGCAATTGGTGAAATGATGCTCAAATGGTCTTGGTGTCCATGGAGCTTAAGATTATTCGACATTCGTCTTCTCAGGATAAGGGAAACCCCGATAAAATCTTATCCGGATAACTCACCCAAAACGAGATTCGAACTCGTGACCTGATGAATGTGAGGCAGACACGCTACCACCACACTATCGAGGCGGGCTTTCCAACATTTTCTTAGTATTGGATAAATTATAGGGCCTCGTCAATACGTCACAGGACCATTTAGGAAACATGCAGCTGTTCTCGGTTCTGATTTCAAAATGAGCTTTGGCAATCCTTCAGAGAGTTTTCCCGCATATCTTCGAGAGCTTCTTGAAGGACATTGCTTTGACAATATCTCCATCAGCATGATGTAGATAAAAGTATAGTTTGAAAAACAGTCAGAGAAGGTCCTGAGAATAGAATACATCAGACTTTTACGTGAATATATAATATGATATATGTGAATTTGCTTTAGTGGTGAATCTAGGTCAACGCTTATTGGTTCAAGATTTAGTTGCTTTACATTAGAGCTCCAAGCAGCTAATTTATCGTTAATTTAGTAATGGTGAAATCTGTGCTATCTGTCCTGGAAAATCAGGGAATGAGGTTAGCACTGCTTGTTTACCTCGTCCGATTATTCATATGCCTGCGTGTACATGGATTCTTGGGAAAGAACGTAAGAGAAAGATATGCATGTGTATTAGTCTGAAAGTATTTGGTATTTATATAATTTTTTTTTGTCTTAAAGCACTGTACAAGCATTCGACATGTTGATATAAAAATTCTATGACTACATACTTTACCAATTAAAATTACATATTTAATTTACAGATTTTAAAATCTAAACATTCTTTTAAGGAATATAAAGGATTTGCAACCAAACATACAAAGACTCTGGACTTACATTTTTTCTTTTTTCTTGGCATTTATACGTTCTGGCAGCTTATTGTATAGTTTGATACCTAAACACATATAACTATTTTGAGTGTTTTATAATTTAAAATAAGGAATATGTACATTTGATTTTATCCTTGTATTATAATTACGTGTTTCGCTTCTTAATGCTAGATCTGTGTGCATAAAATAAAACATCTAAAATATAAATATTGTAAATAGTTAAAATACCGAACTCAATAAAGAGTGGTCTACATGTTCGAATCCGGGGGTGCGGGTTATTGGTTAGTGAGAATGGTGTAGGTTTGAGTTGGCCTAGCTCAGGGCTTTTATTAGCATGGAGACTCTGTGCTTTATTAACTGAGTCTGGCCTTTTTCCGTACACAACTAAGGATTACACCACGCGCTCGTCAAGTGCCTTAAAATGTCGCCTGACCAGCGGGAATCATGTTACTCGCCTCGGGCAGGGTCCGTTCGTATTCACCCCTTCGGTTCAATGCACGTACCTCGAACTCGTGACCTATACGTGTTAAAAGTTTTTCTACCCTTCCCATTTTCTCTGTACATATACTTTTGCCCCGGGACAGGACATGTACTGTCTCAATGGAGTTGTATAGCAAAATGCTATAAGTGCCTCCCCAAGGAATTAAACCAATCTTATAGCTGACTCAAAAATGAAAAATACATACTTCTGATATAATTCACTTTCTCGGGATTCTTATTAAAAATATCATACTGGACAATCTTTTTACCTTCCTTACATATACAATGTATAGAGAAGGTATTGTAAAGCACCCAAAAATTCCATACCGAGATTTCACCAGAAATATATGTTTTGAGACCCCCTGAATCCAAAATAAACATTTTTAGAAAAATGTCCTTGTGGGTCTGTATGTGTATGTGTGTGTGTGTGTGTGTGTGTGTGTCTGTGGGCAGCATAGCTCAAAAACGAAAAGACTGTTTATCTTCCAAGGATACGACACGAAGATTTTCAAGAAAATCCCCCCACCCCCAACTACCCTTTACATAGAAAAAAGTTCGAAAATTTTGATTTTCTTAAAAATGGCTCTTAACGATTTTGATTAAAATCCCTTATATTTAAGATCTTGCCAAATAAAATGTATATCTTGATTTTTCTGGGAATATCCTCTAAAGACCTCTTTATTCTGGATGCTTTTTATTGAATTTTGTATAATTGATAAACTGTAAGAGATAGACAAAAACTCACTACAAAAAAATGTAGACCAGGATAAAACACACAATTTATGTCATTTACATTTTTTTCGTGGAGCTGATCGTTTTTGAGATATTCCTGGTTTTTTGTTTTTTTTTGTTTCAGCTTTGAAAAACATACTTTTCTCATACAGGAATTTGTCAACTCCTGTCCATACAAACAAAGGAACTTCAGTCACATATCAACCTGGTTTTGACTGTCTTTAACCTATGGTACTCCATTATTTCGCTACTACTTTCAAGGAAGCAAGTAATAAGACTATTTCTGCTAATTTTTCTCGATTAGCATGCAGTAAATAGAAGAGTAAGCTTTTTAACAATACTTTGTTGCAGAGATGTAGAGAAAGTCATGTGAATGGAACACATAACATTTTTTTCCAGATATTCAATATGAGAAGTCCAGATTAGTTGGCTATTAATATGAACTCCTAGAAATTTAATATTAGTTTGGTAAAAATTAACTGAATCAGTCTCTAGATGGTTTAAAGTAAAAAGAACAGTGGCACTTTTATCTATATTTAAGAGCATATTGTTAGCTCCGAACTATTCATATGATTTTATCATAATAGCTTCACATTGTTTATTCAATATACTTAGATCCTTTCCACTTATAACAGAAGTGTATCATCAGCAAACATTATAGTTGGAGTTGGAATATTACTGGGTAAATCATTTACTGCAATTAAAAATAAAAGTGGACCCAAGACTGAATCCTGTGGAACACCACTATCGTGTCACGCGTTGAAGAGAACCCACCATTCACATAAGCCACCTATTTTCTGTTTAATAAATATGATTTCAAAAGTTTAATTTGATCGTTTCTTAGGCCATAATGTTCTCAACTATTGCAATGTAATATTTCTTGCAGAGTCCGATTTTGTGAAAATATTATGCTGCCTTCAAAAGCCATTGGGTGTGACTGACAGGGAAGTAGAGGAACTCACAGATTATTTCCGAGTTCCTGATGGAAGAATCCTCTATGCTCAATTCTGCCAGACCATTCATGACGGTGAGTGTACTCTTGAATGGAATTGCATCGTTACTGTGTTCTAAACTTGTTTGCTAGGGCCAACTGAAAAACCGTGTTTTGTTGTCTCTAGCGCCAGATCCCAAGGCGGGGACTGGGGAAGACTTCGAAGGAAATCCTCTTGACATTGTTGAAGAAAGGAGGTTACGTATGTTGCTCACCAAGATTGCAACTATCGTCAACGAGAGGAAGCTGGTATCAAGACCTTATAGGCAGGATTTTGAGTTGGTATGTGAATCATAATCATTAATTATCAGGGAGAGGCATTTCCGGACCTGCCTCAAGTTTAGTGCACGCGGGCCATAGCCCACGAGACGCTCAGTAAGAGCATAAACAAAGTGACCTCTTGCGCACTCAGTTGAGTGCGTACTATCTGTCTGACAAAAGAATGCAGTTGTTAGGAGAGATCGCTGGTGTAGCATGACACGGTTTAGAGCAGTCAGAGAAGGCTGGAATATAGTGCAGTACAGTCTGACCATCAAAACTTCAGCACTGCGTACGTAAACAGGAATTAACTAAACGATCCACATCAGTTAAATTTGCTGTTCTTTTGATCACTAATGAACAGTAATTTTCTACATTTTGAGTGTATGACTACGCGCGGCGATGTTTGCTTTTTGACTTGATTCGAACCCTCCACTGCAAGAGACTCAATTGCTACATTCCAGTATTGCCGATCTGTGCAGGGTATACACCGGAAGTGATGACGTAATACCGATCATTTGTTTGTGTTTACGCAAGCTTATACTCGTGGTCGTCTGCATTCATTCTTCAGACAGGTAATAGGTCACGTATAAATTGTGCATTAAGCTGCTGATGAGTATGTCCATAATTGTATTGACAAGTTTATAACCAGAATCTTGAACTTGTGGCAGACTTATTTATTTCAATTGCACATCTGATACAGAATTACGTTCGTACGGTAAACAACTGCACTGTACTATGTGTCCTGGGGACGGCTGTGACAGCGCGGCACGACCTTGTCCTCACGTCCGTACGCTCGCAACCTGCAGCGCTCTAGTGGGATGGAAAGGTCAGGAAACGCCTCTCCCTGTTAATTACACATATTACAACACCTCGATAGCTGCTAATGTTTAACAAACATCTGGAAATCGTCAAGTGTTATTTAAAACTTCGTCTGTGGACCGTATGTCACGAGTTCGCTTCCCGTGAGCAGCCTACCTGATCCGTAGATTTTAACGGAGTTTCATCGGGCCGCCAGGTGAATGTTGGGTAGGGTTCTTTCATTCCCCAAATTGTCTGCCCCTCAATGTCGTTTCTATTGTCATTTTATTCATCTATCATCCCGTTTGTTTCTTTCAGGGTTGGAAGTTTCGGCGATGGTGCTCGGTGCCCATTCCGGCAACTAACCGAAGTCGAGGGACGGATGCGCAGGGTCCAACTCCTCGATGGGGGCTTTCCTCATCCCGACAACTAACCGAAGGCGGCGGGCGGGTATAGTCGCTTTGAGCATTCTTTTTCCCCGCCACGCCGCACTGAGCACCATCGCCGACTTCCGGCCCTAAAAGAAATTAATGGGACGAGAGATCAATAAAACGAAAATAGGATCGACATGGAGGGACAGGAGATTCGGGGATGAAATAAACATATCCACAATTCGCCTGCCGACACAGAGAAACCCCCAAAAGAACCAATGGGTATGGTAGGCCGGTCACGGGAACCAAACTCGGTACCTCCTAAATGCGGACCACAGACAAAACCACCTGAACCATCCGTATTCAAAACATTAATAACGAATATACCGGAAATAGCTTAGGGCATTAAAACGTTATTTAAAATAAAGATTGTTTTTTTAAAGAGATCTACATCTTTTATGTAGTACGTTTCCACTTATCACTTAGCCTTAGCATTTACCAATTATACAAGAATATTATACAAAAATTATCCAGAAAAAAAAAAGACTTAATAGGCTATTCTCTGAAAATTCAGGATACACGTTTTATGTAAATATTTTAGTATATTTTAATAAGAAAAAACATTAGAGTCATTTTATGGAAAGTGGAACACTTTGAAAACTCTTTCAACTAAAGAGTAATTTGGGTTGTAAATGTTTGTTGAAAGTCTTCCGTATTTAACCAAATCTTTTTCGTTTTTGAGTTATGCTGTTCTCAGTCACTGGACCTTTTCCTAAAAATGCATCTTTTAGATTCAGAGTTTCAAAACTGTATTCCCGATGAAATCTCGACATCGAATAGTATTTCCTCTACTAACTGTACACAGTACCAAGCGGGATGGCTTAGGTGGTAACATCTGTGGCCACATTTGATAAGTCTCTGGCTCCATTCCCGCGACCCTTCACCCTTCTGTGATGTCCCGGGAAAACAGGCGAATATGGGATCACTTTCAGGGTTGCGGCTCTGCGCTCTGTAAAGATTTTTCTCCTGGCGTACTTGCAACAGCACTTTGACAGGATCCGTTTTCGGATCCTTTCGGGACTCTTGAGTAGGTCCGATGGCATCGCTTGCGTTCGTTCTGGAAGCATAGGGGACCCCTCCAAGCTTGCGCCCGTTTCTGGCAACCCTTCAGGTCCCTCTTCTCGCCCCTCCCTCCAAGTGTTCACATAAGTTGCAAAGGTCCACAATGGCCTACGTGAGGTACTCTACCTCAGTAACTGAGGCCCATTCGTGATGACCCTAATCCCATTTTACGTAGGGGTGAAAGTAATACCGGGAAAATCGACATAAATAACACGACTGGAATTAGTAAACTGCCAGCAAAATCTTCCATAGTAGGTTTTAGATTATTAACATGCCATGACCACCTCAACAAACATTTCCTGTACATTTAAGATATGGAAGAAAATCCCTACTCTACTGTACAGCTTTCATTCAAAATCTCAGTCGCCCTCCATGGTGTAATGGTTACCATGCTAACTTCATATACCCAAGGTCTCGGGATCAAACCCGGTAGAGGGCGATGGATTTTTGGCATAAAAATCCTTAGATTGGCTCCCTTCGGAAGGGATGTAAAGCCGTTGGTCCCGTGTGGTAGATTTATGGCACAGAAAAGAACCTCAAGCCTGATAGAGAGGCCTCTGAGCAAAATTAAGTGGTCTTTCACGCCTAGTAGAGAATGGGGCACTGAGGAAAGCAGCAACTAAAGAACGTCCATAAATAAAACTCCGTTTCCATTTCAACCATTATAGTACTGGAGAGAGGGACAGAGAGAGAGAGAGAGAGAGAGAGAGAGAGAGAGAGAGAGAGAAAACAAATGGCTTAATTGACAACTGCTCAACACCCGCTCAGCAAGTCAGCCAACCAGCCAGCCGTACCAGCATTACCTATTTCTAAAATTCACGGTTTTATTACATATATTTGCTATTACATTTCTTCACTGTTTCTATTATATTTAAATTAATCTTAAGGATTAGATTTTCTTTAGTTGCACGAAGATTACATTTTTTCATAAAGTCATAAACCTAACCTTTTGTTATTTTGAAATACGCGTGAACATGTATTATTATTGTTGTTATGTGCTGTTTTCTCTCTCGTAGATATCTAAGAAGACCGGAAGTGTGACCATAGCACATTTCGCCCGAGCATTGTCCTTCATGGGGATAAAACTATGCCCTGAGGAGTTCGTTCTACTGAGGAAGAAGTTCGGGAAAGACAGCTATAACGTCGACTATGTAGCTTTTCTTAAGGCCCTTACATACATAACGAAGTATTTGAATGACAAAACTATCCTGGATCTCGGAGGGGTATGTATTGTAACAAAACTGTTCTTTATTACTCAAACCTGTTTACAAGTTATCTTTGGTGTCAATACTGTTACAACAAATCTGCAGCAATTTTCTCTCGTCACTTCGACGTATCGCAATTCTTGTTACACCACTTCACGCAACTGTTGCACGCAGTGAGCTCCGGTCGGAAAACTGCCTCGCCTGTTTTGTTTAAGGGGTAGCCCCACAACCGCCACCCTCAGTGACGATTATCCTTTGGAACGGCATCGTCTCCCATACATATGCGATTAGCATCTAAACATGCAGGCAAAAGTGGGTGTTTTGTTAGCAGTAGGCTTACAGTTAGTGTAGGATAGGAAGCATGAGCAAGGTGTTGGGTTCCGCAGAAGCACTCCGGTTAGTATAGTTTAAGTCTACTCACATAAACATGCAAGCGTGTCAGGGCGATGGCCCGGCGTCAGCCATTATGAGTCCTGTCTGGCTGCCGCAGGTTAGTACGCACATTTAGCTAAGAATGGAAGCGGAAAAGGTATGCGTTAAGAGTTAGGTTAAGTCTAAATGAAATGGGCAAATATGTTAAAGTCTTGCAGTTATGAAATGAATGGTGAGGCGCGTGTTTTGCCGTCGGTTGCTTTACTGCTGGTCAGGTGTGCTACATCCTCGTCATTGTTGTGCTTCGGTGCTGAAGTTGAGTGATCTGGCTTGTGTCTGGATGTCAGCTAATTAGTGTCAATAGATTGATGTAAGGAAGTTATTACGGTAACAGTCCTTCAGGTGATCAAGGGCCACCGCGGCGGGGTTGACATTGGTTAGGTTCCGACCAAAAAGTGAAAATGTAAATGGAGTTTTATTTATGGACTCTCTTTAACTGCTGTGGTTCTCAGCGACCCTTTCCATAGAGGGCTTGAAAGACCGTTTAATTTTGCTCAGAGGCCTCTTTAATTAGATTTGAGGTTCTATTACGTGCCGTAAATCTACGACACGGGACCTACGGTTTTGTTTCTCTTCCGAAGGAAGTCGTCCTCCGCCGGGTTTGAACCCGCGACCTTGGGTATATGAAGTTTGAGGGTGTTACGTAGTACGCTGCCATGTGGAGCTGTAGTATCCAGTTGTAGTTGCTTATTGGGTACAGATTGCACGGTTGCGCGTTGACCTTTCTGCATATGTTGAGCACATGCTGCCACGGTTAGGTGCTGTTCCATTGTAATACCCAATTAGGCGGCAGTGTTAGTCCAGGGGATGTGTGCACCGAAGAGCCGAATAGGTGCCAGGATTCGAGCTTGTTGGCAGTGCTTGGGCCGGTTTGTGAATGTGCTTACTTCAGATTTTGCGCCATTTTGTCAGTCAGCCCTCATATTCAGTGATGGTGCGCTGCAGGCGAGCGGAGAGGAGCCTGAGATCACCGAATTGAGCCATGACAGCCGTGCATCAGCGTACAAAGAGAGGATGGTGTTGTCACCTTTGGAATGTCGTTCACGTAGTCTGCAAACAATACCGGGACCAGCTCTAGGACATCCCGGCGTAAGGTGGAAGTGGAGGAGTTAACGCATAACTGAAATGTACGATTGTGCAGGTAGTTTTGCAATGCGTAGTGATCTTTTTCATAGGCCGTTCTTGTGTACATCGTTTGGAGGCAGTCCGTGATTTGTTTGGGGTATGCGGTGCTTATATCTTTGATGTTGTCTATTACTTCTTTGGTGAAGCTCTCTAGGTTTTCGATTCGGTGTTCTGTGTGTTCTTTGATATTTTCATTGAATTTCTTGACGGCACCCAACTACTCTTATATGGAAAAATTCCGAAAATTTTGGTTTTCTCAAAAATGGCTCTAACTGTTTTGATTAAAATTTATATATTTAAGATATTTACAAGACAAACAAAATGTATATAATTAATTTTCTGGGAATACTCTTAGAAGAGCTCTTTATTCTGGATGAAATTTCCTAAATTTTGCATAACATGTAAACCGTAAGCGATAAACAAAAACTTATTACTTCAAAAAGTAGATCTCGTTAAAACACACAATTTATGTAATATATATTTTCGTGGAATTGACCGTTTTCGAGACATTCCTTGTTATTGGTTTCAGTTTTAAAACACTTAAAAAACTTTTCTCAACTTGGCAACTTCTAGCCACGCAAGCAACTTCTAATCCCATAGCAACAATATTTTAAAACATTTGATTGTCGGTTTAGCCTAGTGTATTCCCTTCTATTTATAACTAAGTGATAAGACCGTTTGTGCTAATATTTATCTCGATAGGCTTGAAGAATACATTTATTAACAATAATTTGTAACAGAGATGCACATAAAGTCATATGAATAGAACACGTCATTTTTCGAAAGTGGTTAACTGTATATACATTGAATTTTATATTTAGCTTTGGTTATTGTTTATATTTATTGATAGTTTCTCTGGCTTTTGCCATGATTTGTTTCATAAAGGCGCTGGTGTCCTTTTAAGTGAGCGCCCTTAAAAACCAATCATCACATCATGTTTCCAAAAACATCTGGTTCAGCTAATTATCATGAAAGCCTTACGCATACAAGGAAACAATTAAGGTTAATTTTTCTTCGTTTTTGGAGAGATTCTTAATAGTTACATTTTAGTTAGTGATCATCAAGGCCAGCTCATGTTTCATCAACGTCAGTGTACTGAAAAACTAACTTGGATTTTCTTAGTTTGAATTGAACAGAGTCTAAATCTGTTTTAATACAAACGTCAGGATTTTTTTCATACTGCATGCTAATCTAGTTTCCATGAGCAGTGGCCAGGACGATGCTAGATGAGCGAGTTGCCGGCATTGCCCCGTCTTGTGTGGGAGCCTTGTGGACCAAGACTGCATGCTAATCTAGTTTCCATGAGCAGTGGCCAGGACGATGCTTTGCCTGCATTGCCCCGTCTTGTGTGGGAGCCTTGTGCACCAAGACTGCATGATGTTCTGCTCATATGCAGAGCCAACCACAAATATGATCTATATGGTGTTTTAGGACCTGCTTTAGCAGTGGTCAGGACGCTCCTAGACCTGCGTGGTCACCTCCTAAGTGGGATCCTTGCTGTATACCAAGACTGCATGATACTCTGACCTTGATACAAAACCAACAAATATGATCTTTTTGATAAAGGTTAGACAGCAAAATCAAATGAGTATTATTGCTTCTTAAGTAATTAATTTTATTTTGAGGTATTATATAAATATTATGGTATGATTATTATGAAATTAAAAATATAAACTGGTATATGTATGTATGTATGTATGTATGTATGTATGTATGTATGTATGTATGTATGTATGTATGTATGTATGTATGTATGTATGTATGTATGTATGTATGTATGTATGTATGTATGTATGTATGTATGTATGTATGTATGTATGTATGTATGTATGTATGTATGTATGTATGTATGTATGTATGTATGTATGTATGTATGTATGTATGTATGTATGTATGTATGTATGTATGTATGTATGTATGTATGTATGTATGTATGTATGTATGTATGTATGTATGTATGTATGTATGTATGTATGTATGTATGTATGTATGTATGTATGTATGTATGTATGTATGTATGTATGTATGTATGTATGTATGTATGTATGTATGTATGTATGTATGTATGTATGTATGTATGTATGTATGTATGTATGTATGTATGTATGTATGTATGTATGTATGTATGTATGTATGTATGTATGTATGTATGTATGTATGTATGTATGTATGTATGTATGTATGTATGTATGTATGTATGTATGTATGTATGTATGTATGTATGTATGTATGTATGTATGTATGTATGTATGTATGTATGTATGTATGTATGTATGTATGTATGTATGTATGTATGTATGTATGTATGTATGTATGTATGTATGTATGTATGTATGTATGTATGTATGTATGTATGTATGTATGTATGTATGTATGTATGTATGTATGTATGTATGTATGTATGTATGTATGTATGTATGTATGTATGTATGTATGTATGTATGTATGTATGTATGTATGTATGTATGTATGTATGTATGTATGTATGTATGTATGTATGTATGTATGTATGTATGTATGTATGTATGTATGTATGTATGTATGTATGTATGTATGTATGTATGTATGTATGTATGTATGTATGTATGTATGTATGTATGTATGTATGTATGTATGTATGTATGTATGTATGTATGTATGTATGTATGTATGTATGTATGTATGTATGTATGTATGTATGTATGTATGTATGTATGTATGTATGTATGTATGTATGTATGTATGTATGTATGTATGTATGTATGTATGTATGTATGTATGTATGTATGTATATATGTATGTATGTATGTATGTATATTTTGATCTGTTGCATCAGTGGCCAGGACGTTCCTGGACGAGCGAGTTGCCCGCATTGCCCCGTCTTGAGTGGGGTCCTTACTGAGTGCTAAGACTGTACGATATTCTGCCTTATACAAAACCAGCAAATGTAATGTTTTAGGATCTGCTGCAGCAGTGGCCAGGACGTTCCTGGACGAGCGAGTTGCCCGCATTGCCCCGTCCTGAATGGGATCCTTGTTGTGCACCAAGACTGCGTGATATTCTACCCTTGATGCAGAGCGAACACGACCAACAAGAAATTGGTGGGGTTGTAAAACGAATCCGGAGACACGTGTTTGACAGTGGAATCCAAGCACCACGCCTTTTCAAGGTATACATGACTTGCTGGTCAAAACGGGTACTCTTTGTTAGGCCTCTGTTCTATGTGCTTCCCATGTTTTCTTTCCACTTTCCTTCTCCTCCTCTTTTCTTTTCTATGCCCCTCTGCTCTCTTCCTGTCTTCTCTTCTATGTGTTTCTCATCTTTTCTCTACTTACATATTTTCTTCTCTTTTTTCTCTTTTCTTCCCTCCTCACCTTACCTCCTCTCTTCACTTCTATGCGCTTCTCATTTCTTCTCTACTCCTCTGCTCTCTTCCCTTCTCTCCTCTCCTCCTCTCTTCATTTCTTTGCGTTTCTCCTCTCTTCTCTCCTCTCTTCACTTCTATGCGCTTCTCATCTCTTATCTACTCTACTTCTCTCTTCCATTCTTTCCTTCCTTCTCCCCTCTTCTCCTCTTTCACTTCTATACGCTTCTTATCTCTTTTTAATGTTCTTCTCTCCTCTCTTCACTTCTATGGGCTTCTCGTCCCTTCTTACTCCTCTTCTGTCCTCCCCTCTCTGCTCTCCTCCTCTATTCACCTATGAGCTTCTCATCTAAGCTTACTCCGCTTCTCACCATCCCTCCTTTCACTTCTACACACTTCTCAGCTCTTCTCTTCTCTTTTCTGTGTGCTTCTCTTCTCTTCCCTCCTCTTTTCCTCCTTTCTTCACTTCAATACGCTTCTTATCTCTTCTTACTCTTTTCTCCTCCCTTCTCTCCTCTCCTCTCTTCACATCTATGTGCTTCTCCTCTCTTCTCTGCTGCTCTCTTCACTTCTATCGCTGCTCATCTCTTCTTCACTCATCTTCCCTTTTCACTTCTATGTGCGTCTCTTTTCTTTCCTCCTCTGCTCGCCTCCTCTTTTCACTTCTGTCGGGAGATCTATCGGATCGAACCCGAATGCGGGTCGTAAACGAAACCACCAGAGCCTTCCCGTTCGGTGGTAGCGCGTGTTATTCTCACTTTCGAGGTCGTGGGTTTGGTTTCCGTAGCCGGCCTTCCTAACTCATGGGTTTTTTTCGGGGTGTCCACGGGTCATTAAGGTGAGTGCTGGATAGGTTCATTATTTCCTCCGAATTTCCTATCCCTTCAGTTTACTTCTTATTTCTTTTCACCCTTCATCTGGTTGGTCTGTTCCATCTTACTGTTGCCACTTCGGGCCGTCCACGGCTGTAACAGAACAATAAGCCATTTTGAAACAAACAAATTAAAACTCTAGCACACGATCACACAGCAAATATTACATTTCAACACAAAAAAAGTGTGTAGCAAAGCAAAATAGCGGATAGTCGCGCCAGCTGAAACTGCCTTGAGGAATGTTTGTTACATCTTGCAACAAGGATGACATCATTGCTTACGTGACATGAAGCCATTGGCAGAGCTGAGACAGCGCGCTGGCTATCAGGGTCCCCCCTCCCCCGTTTTATAGTGCTTAACGCTCGCGGTTACTACTTGTGGCACCGAAGGCGAGGCGCATATCGCTCCAATCTTAGTAGCCGCCGAGGAGTTTCAATCTGGAAATTGTAGGGATTCTGCCCTGTGCTGCATCATGGCTCCTTGGTTCGGCCGCCCTCTCGCGTCATCCTTCCTCCCTGGGGTATGTCTCCTCCACAATGAATGTAAATATGCTCCTGTTTCAGGAGTTGGATTATCTAGACAGTGGAAGGATTACAGTGATGCAGTTCAGACAGCTGCTGGAGACCCTGAGTCGACTGGGTTGTCAGAGACTCTGGATATCTGACCATGAGATGAACTTCCTTATCTGTGTATACAAAGATCCCACAGATCCAGTACGGATATGCTACAAGAAGTTCCTTAAGGATATTCAACAAGGTACAATTTAGTACAAGAATTTTCTTGACAAATGCTTTAAATAAAATCGTTACATTTTAATATTATAAGGAGAGAAAATGTGTGTGTGTGTACGAGACAGAGAGAGAGAGAGAGAGAGAGAGAAGAGAGAAGAAACTGGGTCCTATTTATGGACATTTTTAACTGCTGTAGTTCTCAGCGTCCCATTCTATATTGGGCGTGAAATACCGCTTTAATTTTGCTCAGAGACCTCTTTATTAGACTTGAGGTTACTTATGTGACGTAAATCTATGGCGCTTTATTTCCCTTCCGAAGCAAGCCATGCTAAGGATTTTTATGTGCGAAAATATCTATCACCCTCCGCCGGGTTTGAACCCCCTACCTAGGGAACCAGAGGCTAGTAGACTACGGAGGATGACAAGAGAGAGTGTGTCAGAAAATTACTTAACCAAATGTCATAACTATGTATCTTATAAGGCCTATTCTTCCCGAAGAACAAAGATTATAAGGACGTTTCTATTTTCAACTCTTTAAAAATGAATTTTCAAAGTCCCACATTTTTACTTTCTGAATTAGGTATATAGCATATAGGTAGAGAAGGTGTTGTATTCCACCAAAAAATTCGATAGCAAGATCTCGCAGAGGGGGGGCATTTTTTGTCAAGCAACCGCCATCCTTCGACGCAACCTTACGGAGTTAAGTGTATCCGGTAGATAGTTTTGGGAGGCACTGTTGGTTTACAGCTACTGTATTCCGCAACATCTGGGCTGGAATCGTTTGTGGTCAATCTGCTAAGACCTTTCGGTTTGCCACTCTGTTTGAACTTATCTTGATATCCTGCTAGACACGTTCCGTTGATCATGGGATGTACCTATTGCGGTTCGAAGAGACATCCGGTTCCAACCTCCTCTTGTGCTCCAGCGCAATTCAGACAACTGAACAACATCTTCGGAGAGCAGTGTAGTGTACGTCACCCCAGCTGAATGTGTCCGACAGTCACTGCCATGTAAACGTACAATGAATGTTCAGGGTACTTATTAAACTGTCTGTTAAATGATAACCCAGTGAACAAGTGGTGCACAATAAAGATTCATAACTACAAACCAATGGGGCGGAGGATGGTAGTTAGTTGCTTGACAGAGTTGCCTCAGAGGTCCTGAAACGTTCTCTATAAGGGGCGGACGAGTGTCTGGCAACGAGTAACTGCTAAACGATAAGAGACATACTATGGGGAAATGCAGAACTGTTAAAACACACAATTTATTTCAAATAATATATTGTTTTGTGAAATCAGCAATTTCCGAGATATTATAGGTTTCAAATTTTCAATACTCTGTCATTTTGTTAAAATGTTGTCACTATTTAGTTCTTTCTCGCTGTCATGGAAAGAGTATCGTATTTTAAGGCCAGTATACGTGACCAGTTTGAAAATATTGAAATATCGCTGAATCCTTTGTATCTACTTATAACAAAATGTATAATGATATATATTTTTTTTTTAGTTTAACGTTCTTTAACCTAGTTGGTCATATCGGACGATGAATGAAATTGGTGAAATGATCTCGGAGTCCTTGGAGCTTAAATTTACTCAACATTCGTCTTCTCAGGATAAGGGAAAACCCCGAAAAAAATCTTATCCCGGTAACTCACCCTAAGCGAGATTCGAACTCACGACCTTTTAAATGTGAGGCAGACACGCTACCAGCACAAGGGGGGCTTTAGAGACTATTTATACAAATGTATATCAGAATGAACTTGAAGTAGATTAAGTTTGTATAAAGGTTATAAAACTCGATAGTACTTAACCCTTTTAGTGTCAGCCCGAATAGTTCCAAGCAGAGTTTTAAATGACAGTTTTAGTAAGCCCTTTTGTCTACTGCATAATGGGCAATATGTTTAAAAAAATTAAAAACGAGATAAAATTTTGAAAAGAAAATAAAATAAAATTAAATTAATAATCCCAAAATAATCAATAATTAGGCATACACAGAAAGTTCAGGCTAACATAAATTTTTCTTTGCTGAAACAAAGTTCCTGTCCTGGTCTGATGTTTAATTTTTTAAAATACAAAAAATAAATTCACGTAACCTGAAGGCTCAAAACTGAAAAAATACCCCCCCCCCCAAAATACACACACATACGCATCATACCACTATTAATGAAAACGGCTTAAAGCAATAGGATACAAATGTATCGTAGATTGCTGTACAAGTTAGAACTTCTGTTACTGCGTAGCTGAACGGTTGACTCACATTGTATTCGCCGTCCGTAAACCCATGTTGATAGTACACCGATTGCAATACGTACGAGGGCTGTTTTTATCGGATACATGTTCATCGCTGAAGCTAGAATATATATCTTCCTCTCTTACGTCGATGTCAGAAGGACTGAAAATTCAAAATCACTCGCTTTCTTATAATACATCGCGAACTGCATCTCTTATTTCCTATTTGGTTCATAATCTTTGGCCATTTTTCGACCAACATACAAACACCGGCTAGAGAGATTAGATATGGAGGTAATTTAGCGCTTTGGAGTGAAGCTAAGGTCCCGAAACCTTTCTCTATGGCTATGAAAACGACATCACGTGTGATTAGCACTAACAGGGTTAATGACAACGCTTACTTTTGTAATGGAGCTGTGTGAATAGTGGAGCTTGTTAAAGCTGAGAATCGTACTCACATAGTGCACTTGTGTTGGGGCAGTTTGTTCCCGAGAGGTGGCAGAGCTGAAGTTGCCATGTTTACAACAGGAGACACTAGTTCAGGAGCCAGCAAAACCAAAAGTGATTCACTGGTGGGAGACTGATGAGGCACCAAGAGATTTCTTCACAGAGACCATGGATAACGTGAAAAAACGACTGAAGAAGAGACAAGTGGATCTTAAGCCAACCTTTAATGACTATGACAGGTAACACCAAAATATAGGCTGGGGCATTCTCTAGAGCAATGTACTTAGTGGATAGAGAAGGTATTTTTTGTTTGTTTTTGGGTTTAAACTAGTTGGTCATATCGGACGATGAATGAAATTGGTGAAATGTAGCTCAAATGATCTCGGGGTCCATGGAGCTTCAAGTTAATCGTCTTTTCTGGATAAGGGAAAACCCCGAAAAAACCTTATCCGCGTAACTCATCCTAAGCGAGATTCGAACCAACGACCTTTTGAGGCAAACACGCTACCACCACACTACCCAGGCGGGCTGAGGGAAGGTATTGTATCGAGATTTCACGAAAATATACGTTTTGAGACTTTACTATGTACACAGTGATAGACAAGTATTACATTAAAAATTCAATACCGAGATTTCACCGGAAATACGTGTTTTGAGAACCCCCTGAATTCAAAATTAGCATTTTTAGAAAAATTTCCGCGCGTGTGTGTGCATAGCTAAAAAACGAAAAGACGTTAAATATCAAACTTGGTATTTAACTTGAGTATCTTCTAAGGATGCAACACGATTTTTAAGAAAATCCCCCACCCCAAACTACCCTTTACATGGAACATTTTTCGAAAGTTTTCATTTTCTTAAAAATGTAACGATTTTTATTAATATACCTTATGTTTAAGATATTTTATGACAAACGAAATGTATATCTTAAATTTTCTGGTAATAGCCTGTAAAGACCTCCTCATTCTGGAAGACTTTTGTATAGCTGGCAAACCATAAGAGATATTCAAAAACTTACTGCGCAAAACATGTAGATCTCATTAAAACACGCAATTTATGTCATAATCATTTTTTTGTAGAGTTAACCGTTTTCGAGATATTTCGGATTATTGGTTTCAATTTTACCCACTTAAACTTTTCACAAACGGGAAGACATCTTTCTTCTGTTTCTCGTTTGTTTATTCCTGGCAAGTAAAGAGATTGGAATTTCAATTGTTTCACACAACGACCGGCTTTTAAGGGACGAGACTATCGCTTTAGCCTGTGCATTTTCTTATTTCCCTTCTATTTACAAGGAAGCTAGTAATAAGACTAATTCTGCTTATGTTTATCTTGATTAGCATGAAATAAATAATAGATTATGTTTTAAATAAAAGGTTTATTTGCCGAACTGCTGGAGGACTTGTGAATGGAACACATTAGATTTTGTCCCTTCTACTTACAAGGAACCAAGCAATAAGGACAATCTCTGCTGTTTATCTCGATTCTCATGAAGTAGATAGAAGAATAAGCTTTTTAATACTAATTTGTTACAGAGATGTAGAGAAAGTCATGTGAATGGAACACATTAGATTTATATCTTGAATTTTATGGGAATAGCCTCTGAAGTGCTCTTTATTCTGGATGAATTTTGCTAATTAGTCTGTAACTGGTAAACCGTAAGAGGTAAACACAGAATTTATGTCATATACACTTTTTAGCGGAGTTGACCATTTTTGAGTAATTCCTTGTCACTGGTTTCAGTTTTAAAACTTTTCACGTACGGGAATTGATCAATTCCTGCCAATGCAAGGAAACGGATTTCAACCACATGGCAACCAGATTGTAAAAGATTTGACTATCGTTTTAGCCTAGTGTATCCCTTATTTTCCTTCTACTTATAAGAAAAAATGTCTCCTAATGTTTATCTCGATTAGAATGAAGTAGATAGAAGAATAAGCCTTTTAATAATAATTGGAGAGAAAGTCATGTGAATGGAGCACATCAGATTTTTTCCAAGTCTCATATATTTTAATATTTATAGCGGTTTAATGTTTGAACCTAGTTTTGAGTGACCCCATAGTTAAACTCATTTTAATTTCACCTCATTCTCAAATATTTTCTTTCCAATATACTTAATTTACATTACCACTCATATTTCATTATACATAGACGGAATTGTAATTAACAAAAGTCGTGCATAAAGTCATTGCGTGTCCCACTAAAATACTAATTTTAATAGCGGAGCTTGGAATTAGCGCTGGGGTCGCAAAAACAAGCGATCGTGGGAATGCTTTTGCTATGGAAATTAAGGTCATGCTACAGGCGTTACCGAGGCATTGCCACATGGTCATTCGTTGACTTAGAAAATCTTCGCGCTGAGCTCTGCTTCAGTTTGCAGTTACGTTGCTTTGATTTCTTGGCTTTTACTTCAATCTCCTTCTGTCGTTTGCTAATTGTCATAGCTAATTTTTACTTTCTCTACAAAATAAAAAAAATGTAGACAAATGGTGTATTATTTATGGACGCTCTTTAACTGCTGTGGTTCTCAGCGTCCCATTCTAAATTGGGCGTGAAAGATCGCTTAATTTTGCTCAGAGGCCTCTCTATGAGGCTTGACACGGGACCAACGGCTTTACTTCCCTTCCGAAGGAAGCCATGCTAAGGATTTTGACACCCGAAAAAATCCATCGTCCTCCGCCGGGTTTGAACCCGCGACCTTGGGTATATGAAGTTAGCATGGTAACCATTACACCACGGAGGGCGACTGTTTCTCTACACGTACTATGTACATAGTGTATAGATAAGGTATTGTAATGCACCCAAAAATTCGATACCGAGATTTCACCGGAAATACATGTTTTGGGTCCCCCGAAACCAAAAAAAAAAAAATCTGGAAAAAGGTCCGTGTCTTTGCGTGCGTGCGTGTGTGTGTTTGAGTCTGTGGACAGCATAGCTCAAAAACGAAAAGACCGTTAAATACCAAACTTGGTATTTAAGTTTTGTATCTTGCAAGGTTGCAACACGAAGATTTTCATGAAAGTCCCCCACCCCAACTACCCTTTACATGGAACTTTTTTCGAAAATTTTGATTTTCTCAAAAATGGCTCTAACGATTTTGATTAAAATATCGTATATTAAAGATATTTACCTGACAAATAAAATGTATATCTTGAATTTTCTGGGAATAGCCTCTGAAAACATCTTTATTCTGAATGAAATTTGCATAGCTGGTAAACTGTAAGATATAGACAAATACTTACTTAACAGAAAATGTAGAGCTCGTTAAAACACACAATTTATGTTCCATACATTTTTTGTGGTGTTGACCATTTTTGAGATATTCCTTGTTTTTGGTTTCAGTTTTAAATAGTTATGTTTTTCTTACACAGGAATCTGTCAACTCGTGTCCGTACAAACAAAGGAACTTCATTCACATAGCAACCATCTGCTTTCTGTTTCCAGGAAGAAGATGGGCCATGTTAGACGCGAGGAATTTCATAGAACCTTATTGTCAAATGGTTTGTTGGTATCGCCAGAAGAACTGACGGTACTGGAAAATCACTTTATGGACGATATGGGATTCAATTACTTTGCCTTTGTTGACAAACTACAGACAGCAATCAAGACATGCTGTCCGGAAGAAGTAAGCATAAATGGCTTATTATTAGATATCATTATTGCTGTTTTCAAGAAGGTTATATAACGCCTTGGCACGACAGCTCACAAGGAACCTTGGCCTACCGCTCGGCCGCTGCGTCCCCCATCTCGGTCAGACGTCTGTATTGGATGAGAAATGGTCAGCGCCTCGACCCCCCCCCCCCCACGGCCAGTTAATGCGGTCCTGTTTCAAGAAGGTTGTGTGAACTTAAGTATAAGAAATTACTGAAACAGGTTTGGAAGTGGAATGTTTTGACAGTGCTTACATTACACCGGAGTTCCCCCTTCGCGTTTCTGCTGGCCTTATTCTACAGCTTGAAATATTAAATGACCGATAAACAGGTAAATTTACAGCACTCTTTTACGTCAATTACTGACGAGCTAGCATATATATATATATCTCTGTGTGTGTGTGTGTGTGTGTGTGTGTGCGCTTGCTTGTAGACCTTGAAGCTGACACTAGCTGTTTATAATAAAATAGTTTGTGTACAAACAAATCTATATGAGGCATGCGCGGCCAAGTACCAGTTTCGGAAGGAAATATTTGTTTTCACAACATTTATTTGTACATTCCTTATCCTATTTTACTTTCTCTACATAGCACATGGTACAAAGGTAGTGAAGGTGTTGGACTCCATCCATAAATACAATACTGAGATTTCGTCGGAAGTAGACGTTTCAGGGTTCCTTGTATAAAAAAAAAACATTTTCAGGAAAAAGTCCGTGTGTGTGTGTTTGTGTGAACACGATAAGTCAAAAACGAAAAGTCAGTAAAATACCAAACTTGGTATATAAGTTTAGTATCTTCCAAGGATGCGACACCGAAGATTTTAAGGAAATTTTCCCCACCCCAAACTACTCTTTACATGGTAAAATTTTCGAAAATTTTGACTACCTCAAAAAGGGCTCTAACGATTTTGATTAAAATACCGTATATTAAAAATATTTACAGGAAAAATAAAATGTGTGTTTTGAATTTTCTGGGAATAACTAGTGAAAATCTGTTCATTCTGGATGAATTTTTCTGAATTTTGTATAACTGGTAAACCGTAAGAGATATACAAAAACTTGCTAAATAAAAAATACGCATCTTGTTAAAACATATAATTTATGCCATATGCATTTTTGTTGCAGAGTTGGCTATTTCCGAGATATTTCTAGTTATTGATTCCAGTTTTAAATTACGCACTTCTCAAACGAGGTTACCTTTCGTTTCATGTTTTTTTTTTCTTTTTACTTTCTCTAGCCCCATATGTACATTATACATAGGGATACAGAAGGTATTTTAATGCAGCCAAAAATTCGATACCGAGATTTCACTGGAAATATATGTTTTGGGGTTCCCTGAGTCCGAAAAAAGCATTTTTTAAAAAAAGTTCGTGTGTGTGTATGTGTGTGTCTGTGTGTGTGTCTGTCTGTGGACAGCATAGCCTCAAAACGAAAAGACCCTTAAATACCAAACTTGGTATTTAGGTTTAGTATCTTACAAGGATGCGACACGAAGATTTTCCAAAAAATCTCCCCACCTTAAAATACCCTTTACATGGAAAAATTTTCGAAAATTTTTATTTTCTTAAAAATGGCTCTAACGATTTTGATTAAAATCGCATATATTAAAACTATTTATGTCCGAAATAAAATGTATATCTCGAATTTTTTGGGCATAGCCTCCGAAGACCTCTTTATTCTGGATGAATATTGCCGAATTTTGCTTAACTGCTAAACCGTAAGAGATAGAAAAAAAAAAAAAACAAAAAAACACTACACAAAAAATGTACATCACGACAAAACACACAATTTATGTCCTTTACGTTTTGAAGGTAACCGTCTCCGAGATATTCCTTGTTATTGGTTTCAATTGTGAAGTACTTAAAACTTTTCTCAGACAGGAAATGTCCGTTTTTCTTTTGTTCTACTGCTGGCCAAGCAAAGAAGTGATTTGCAATGACAATCGCATAGCGATAGCTTTTAAAACATTTGACAATCACTTTAGCATAGCACATTCCCGTATTCCCTTCTGCTTATAAGGAACTAAGTAATAAGAACATTCTGCTAATATTTATCTCGATTAGCATTGTGTACAAAGAAGAATAATCTTTTGTAGGAGGTTTGTAGAGCAACTAGAGAAAGTCGATCGATATGTATACAACTGAAGTTTGGTTCGCTTTGTATTTCCAGAAAAAAATCTGATGTGTTATACTCACATGACTTTATAAATTATCCTTATGCAGAAATATATGGTGGGTAATTCAGCGAAGATAGAAGAAACAGTTGCTATACGAATACTATATATGTATAGGTATATATGAAAATATGTCATCAATAGAGAAAGTTCAGTGAATGCTTGCGTGAATTTTTTCTTGCGGTCGGGACAGACCGTTCGTGTCTTATCGCAGTATGGGACACATGATCTTCTCCACCTCTATCTTGTTCTGACAGAGGTCAATAAACGCATAGGTTTGGTAATCAATTTCGTTGCCCTGCTCAACACAAGGTCAATCCGTTGTATTTAACAAAATGCCTACGTTTTTCATCTTTGACATGGACATACCATATTGGACACATTATCAGCAAAACAAACTCTATTATTCGCATACTGTACAGACTGAAAGATCTAGACCTAGATAACAGCTGTAAAAAAAGTCTTTATTTTGCATTTCTGTACCCCAATTTTCCGTATTTAAATGCAGTGTGGTCCAATAACAACAAAGAGCAGTTAAACTGTTTAAAAATGCTACAAAAGAGAGCTATTAAAATACTTTATGGATTTAATATTTTAAAGCCTTCCGTAGAAGTATTCAAGGAAACATATATACTGCCATTTTCCTATCTCTGTAAATATAATGAATCTTTATTCATGTACAAAACTGAAAATAACCTCCTATGTACCAACTCTGTAATCAAACACAAAAGATATATTCACAGATCAGCCAATCACATATGTATAGAATCAGTTAACTCTACCAAATATGGAATAAAAAGTATATTACATAGTGCCACCAAAACATACAACAGTCTCCCGCTTAACATCAAAGAATATTTAACTTATCCCAATTTAAAAACAAACTCTTCAAATACCCACTTGAGCAATACTGTAATTCTTAAAAATTGGACAACAGAAAATCCCTATGGTGTTTTTTGAAATAATGCATTAAGTTTAATCACACACCTACACAAATTACGTTAAAAATTGTATATACCTATATATAATTTATAATTACATACTCCTATTTATATGTGTTAATATGTTTATTTTATTCTTTGTATTTTGCATACCGCCTCACTAAAGGGCAGTCCCTACCTAGAGCAATATGCTCATTGGGACATTCTATGTAAATAAATAAATAAATTTGAAAAACAAGGGTATTGTGTTGCCAACGAATTTCCACACTGCGTACGGCTATGGTGCACAACTTCAAAATAACAATGCATAGAATCCGCAAACAGGGATTTATCAATTACAGTACAAAAAAAAAAAAAAAAACAAACAAACAAAAAACAAAAAAACTGATGTGTTCCATTCACATGACTTTCTCTACATCTCTGCAACAAATTATTGTTAAAAAGCTTATGCTTCTTTTTACTTCGTGGTAATTTAGAAAAATTAGCAGAAATGGTCTTATTACTTGCTTCCTTGCAATTAGAAGGCAAATAAGAGAGTACCATAGGTTAAAGTGATAGTCAAAAGCTGGTTTCTATGTGACCGAAGTTCCTTTGTTTGTATGGACAGGAGTTGACAAATTCCGTATGAGAAAAGTATAAGTTTTTCAAAGCTGAAACCAAAAAAAAGGAATATCGAAAAAACGATCAACTCCACGTAAAGAGTATATATATGGCATAAATTGTGTGTTTTAACGTGCTCTACATTTTTTTGTGTGTTAAGTTTTTGTCCATCTCTTACGGTTTAGCAGTTATGCAAAATTCCGTAAAATTCACCCAGAATAAAGTAGTCTTCAGAGGCTATTCCCAGAAAATTCAAGATATACATTTTATTTGTGAGTTAAATATCTTTAATATTTGACATTTTAATCTCAAAATCGTTACAGCCATTTTTAAGAAAATAAAAATTTTCGAAAAAAGTTCCATGTAAAGGGTAGTTGGGGGTGGGGGATTTTCTTGAAAATCTTCGTGTCGCATCCTTGGAAGATACCATACTTAAATACCAAGTTTCGTATATAACGGTCTTTTCGTTTTAGAGCTATGCTGTCCACAGACACTCACACACACACGCACGCACACACACACACATGGAACTTTTTGTAAAAATGCTTTTTTTGGATTCAGGGGGACCTAAAATATCCGGTGAAATTTTGGTATCGAATTTTTGGGTGGAATACAATACCTTCTCTATACACTATGTACATAGTAGGTACGTGTAGAGTAATAGAGCAGCCCCCTTTCCAAAAGGAAGAAAACTTTTATGTTCCTCAAAAATATAATTAAAATTAGTTATACGCACCAGCATTCAACTTTTATTTGAGGTTACCCCTTTTCGGTTTCATCTGTATGTTCCAGTATGTCCCGAGTTCCATTCCCGGCGACCTCGCCTCTAGCCTAGTGCTTTTCTTTGGTTTTCTCTGGGAGTGGAGGGGAAATTGGAATTACGTTTTATTTATGGGCGCTGTTTAATTGCTGTGCTTCTCAAATTTGGGTGTGAAAGACCGTTTAAAGGGGTCTCTTTATCCCTTTATTGCATGAAATATTTTGCTCCATTTACCGTTCTTCCTCTAATTCGCATACCGGTACTATATCCTTTTCACCAGCACCACAACTGAAACGTCTTGAATAGTGTTAGTGCGATACAAGGTGGACTGGCCATCCATTCAAAATCGAATGTCGCGAGTTTGAGTTCCAGTGACTTCAGCCAAATGGGCCTGTGGTAAAGGATGGGGAGGGCCCAAGTAAAATAAGCGTGTGTTGGCACACTTGGATGCTGATGGGGTTACATTTCATTGCAGTTGCATGGATTTTGCTCTTTTTATTTAAAATAAAAAATCTACATCCTTATTACAAATATATTAAATTTTTACAATAGGAAACAGTTATAACTAAACTAATTTTACTGTTGAAGGTTAGTGTAGTAATATGAAATTAGAAAACATTCCATAAAATACTAAAAACTTTGATTAATCATCTTTGTTTGCCAAGTATAGTTATTACACCATGAAATAAAGGTTTAACGTGCTTAAAGTTCTTTTACGTGCCGTAAATCTACCATCATCTGTTACCCCTAGACCATGGTAGACGACGTCAAGGAGAATACTGCGGTACTTTTCAACTAGGTACCACGGATTTCTTCCTTTCTTCTCTCATATCATCTCCTCTCCTCTTCATTTTTAAGGTCTGGTTACTGACGGTTCGGTGGTCTGCGGACAGATGGCACGAATGCGTGTGTTCTGTAAAATATTTTTCACCGGAGCTTGGAGTTTCAGGTTGGACCCGTAAGAGTCGCTTCATTGCCCTCTCTCGAAGACAGTGGTTCTTCGCTAGTCTTCAACTGCAGTTGTCAAGGACTTCTGCGCGACTCTTATCATTGGTCTCTCCAGTTCCTAGGTGTCTGACTCTCTCGTCCCTTCCGCTCGGGGGCTGTTAGCCATAATAGATTATTCAAGACTGCAGTGAGCGAGTTTTCTCTCTCTCTCCATTCCTTACCTATAGACCTAAACTTTTCTAATTAATGTCTGTAATACGAGGCCTTTTTTTTCAACCTCCAATAGGCTATAAATAAAAGACAAGTTCACAGAAAACAATTATTTTATTACTAAAAGTTTTGTACACTTATGGTTACTTTTCAACATAATTACTGAAAAGATTGAGACGTTTATCGTACATGTGCACAAGCTTTGCAATACCCGATTAAAAAAATGTTGCCGGTAATGATGGCTATGGTGGCTCTAACAATTTTGATTAAAATACCAAATATTAAAGCCATATTTATCACAAATAAAATGTATATCTTGAATTTTCTGGGAATAGTCTCTAAAGACCTGTTTATTCTGTTTGAATTTTCCTTAATTTGGTATAACTAGTAAACCGTAAGAGATAGACAAAAACTTACTTTACAAAAAATATAGATCTTGTTAAAATACACAAGTATGTCAATTACATTTTTTTGGTGGAGCCTAGCGTTTTTGAGATATTGCTTGTTATTAGTTTCAATTGTGAAGTCATAGTTTTCTCAGACAGAAGTGTCTGTTTTTCTTTTGTTCTACTCCTGGCCAAGCAAAGAAGCGATTTGCAATGGCAATTGCATAACCACAGCTTTTAAAACTTTTACTATCACTTTAGCCTAGTGTATTCCCTTAGTTCCATACTGCTTATAAGGAACTAAGTAATAAAATTCTGCTAATGTTTATCTCAATTAGCATGGTGTTGAAAGAAGAATTATCTTTTGTAAGACGTTTGTTTGTAAAGTAGCTAGAGAAAGCTATGTGAGTGTAACACATCAGATTTTTTTTTTTTTTAGCTTAACATCCTTTAACCTGAAATAATCTTGATATCTATGGAACTTAAAGTTATTCAGGATAAGGGAAAAGCCCGGAAAACCTTATGCGGGTAACTAGCTTACTAGATTTGAATTGACAGCCTGTTTAATGTGAGGTAGACATGCTTCACCACACTACCCATGTGGGTTAGCTGTTTTATTTCAAATGGTAACAAGAGATCTATTGTCTCCTTTTGCATGTGGTTTTAGACTCTGATGATTTTTGTGCCTTTTTTTTTAAGTGCATAACATCTGCTCTGTACTTATGACCTAGCTGTCACAAATGCCTGGCTGCTTGAATTTGAGATGAGTTGGGTCTTGGATGGATCTAGACAGTCACCTGGTTTGGTTCAGACCTAGTTTAACTGGGTGTGGACCTAAAAGTATCTTCATGTTACCCAACCAGACTAACATGATGCAGAACTTGAATACTAATTATTCATTGCACTGCATTAACTAAATGTTAACTCCAATGTCTTCTAGCTGTTCGGTAAACAAACCTTTTATTGAAAACATTAATCTGTTATCTACATCATGCTAATCAAGATAAACACAAACAAAATTAGTCTTATTACTTTCTTCCTTGTAAGTAGAAGAGAAATAACAAAATGTACAGGCTAAAGCAACAGTCTCATCCTTTAAAAGTCAGTTGCTATGTGAAACAATTGAAATTCCATTCTCTTTGCATACCAGGAGTAAACAAACAAGAAACGAGAAGAATTATGTCTTCCTGTTTGAGAAAAGTTTAAGTGGCTCAAAATTTAAACCAATAATCCGGAATATCTCGAAAACGGTTAACTCTAAAAGAAAGAAAAAAAAAGTTTACAGCATTAATTGTGTGTTTTAATGAGATCTACATTTTCTGAGGAGTAAGTTTTTATCTATCTCTTACGGTTTATCAGTTATACATGGCATTCAAAATGAAGAGAGGTCTTCAGAGGCTATTCCTGGGAAATTCAAGGTGTGCATTTCGTTTGTTATAATGCATTTTAATCAAAATCATTAGAGGCATTTTTGAGAAAATCTTTGTGTCATATCCTTGGATGATATTGAATTTAAATGCCAAGTTTGGCATTTAACCAAATTTTCATTTTTGAGCTATACTGCACACAGACACAAATATTCACACACAAACCGTTTTCTAAAAATGCCTTTTTTTAAATCAGGGGTCTCAAAACATGTATTTCTGGTGAAATCTCAGTATCAATTTTTTTGGTGCAATACAACATCTCTATATGATGTGTACAGTGTATGTGTAGATAAAGTAAACATTTAAAATAACTATATATTTTTGTTGTAGGCTAAAGAAGAAAAACCTCCAGAAAAAGCTGCAATATGTGAACCACCCACCTGCTATCAACCATCAACACGGAAGGACACAAACATTGTCGAAATACTGGCTAAGTTAAAAAATAAGGTAAGTTGTGTACATAAGCTTGTTTCAGGTGTTAATAATGTGATTGTTGTAGATACACCCAATGAATTATATCTGAAAAGTTTTCCAACAGGCAAATGAGTCTCCTGTTGAAGTGTGTAGCAAATTTAAATGCTTGGATCCGGAGAATACAGGGAGTGTTTGTTGTTCTGATTTTGTAAACGTGGTGGCAAAATGTGGATTTGATCTTACTGACTCTGAGCTGCAAACCTTGGTAAAAGTGTGAGTTTTCTTTCATTTATTATAGCATGGGAGTGCTATTTTCTACTTTAGCATACAGTCCAGGTCTATTGGAGCAATATTATTATCATCACCATAATCATCACCATCATCACCATCATCACCATTACCATCACCATCACCATTACCATTACTATTACCATCATCATCACCATCACCAAAATCATTACCATTACCATCATCATCATTATCATTATCACCATCGCCATTACCATCATCACCATCATCATTATCATCACCATCATCATCACCATCATCATCATTATCATCACCATCAACATCATAATTATCATCACCATCATCATCAACATTATCATCATCATCACCATCACCATCATCATCACCATCACCATCATCATCATCAACATTATCATCACCATCAACATCATCACCATCATCATCATTATCATCACCATCAACATCATCACCATCCTCAACATTATCATAATCATCACCATCATCATCATCACCATCATCATTATCATCACCATCATCATTATCATCACCATCATCATTATCATCACCAACATCATTATCATCACCATCATTATCATCACCATCATCATCAGCACCATCACCATCATCACCATCATTATCATCACCATCACCATCATCACCATCAACATCATCATTATCGTGCATCACCATCATCATCATTATCATCACCATCATCACCATCTTCATCACCATCAACATCATCTCCATCACCATCACCAACATCACCATCATCATCATCATCATCATCACCATAATCACCACCATCATCATTATCATCACCATCATCATTATCATCACCATCATCATCATGATCATCACCATCATCATTATCATCACCTTCATCATCACCATCATTATCATCATCATCATCACCACCATCATCACCACCATCATTATCATCACCATCATCACCACCATAATTATCATCACCATCATCATCATCATGATCATCACCATCATCATTATCATCACCTTCATCATCACCATCATCATCACCATCATCATTATCATCACCATCATCATCATGATCATCACCATCGTCATCACCACCATCATCATCATCACCATAATCACCATCATCACCATCACCAACATCACCATCACCATCATCATCATCATCATCACCATCATCATTATCATCATCACCACCATTACCATCATCATCATAATCACCATCATCACCACCATTATTATTACTTACTCGTATTATTATTACTATTACTAGTATTATTGTTACTACTATTACTGTCATCATTATTATTATTATTATTATTATTATTATTATTATTATTATTATTATTTTATTATTAATTGTTATTATTAACAACAATAAGAACAACAATAATTGTAATAATAATAATAATAATAATAATAATAATAATAATGTTTACTAGCTTATCTTATCTATAGTAAGTGCAGAGAGGATTGAATGCCACTCAAAAATACCATTATGAGGTTTCATTGAAAATACCTATTTTGAATTGGATTGGTAGAGTCCGACTGAAAAGTTCAGTGCCATAGCCAGGATGTTCTGTTCTCTAGCCGGTTGCTCTAACCGCTCATGCTGACATAAAACTTAACTCCTCGTCTGACTCGCATGTTTCCCAGTCAACCACAAGGTGATCTCAAATTATGTTGAGGACACACTTATGGTGCCTTTCAATGTCTCAGGCTTTATAGTTTAACCAACTATTAGGTCAATAAATCAGGCTCCTGAAAAGGTTAACATGCACTTCATCTTTGTTAATAGAAACCTCTCAGTTAATGCACTGATTATTCTGGGAAGTTGCCAACATTTTGCAGTGCACCGTTCAGCACTTCACTTCATCCAATAAATGTGTAGAAACACACACTATTTAGTAGTTTATCACAGTTTCATGGAATTTCAAGTTCAACACATAGGAACACATTTTTAAACACCTGACTAACAAATTGGTTTCATCCCTTCCTTTATACCTTCAACAAAATGAGTAATCAAAGATCTATTCTGACTACCATGAAGCAGATAGAAAAATAAGATTTTGTAATAACAGTTTATAGCAACTACTTTAAAAAAAAAATCTGATGTGTTACATTCGCATGACTTTCTCTATCCTCTATCATTTATTAATGGGTAAAAACATTCTAAAGAAAAGTACTTTTATTTAAACTATTTTGTTTCAATCAATCAACATAAATTTTGTCATAAATTTAAAGGAAATGTTGATAGTCAAATGTTTAAGAACTAGACCTATAAGCAAGCCATGAAATTCCATAAATTATGGTTTCCAACCAATCATGAATATTGTTGGATTTTAAAAGAATGACGAAGATTTGAAGAAGTCAAACCATTAATTACAGATGTTTTGGAAGTGGTTCATGCCACAAAAAGTTTATTTGAAATAAATTGTGTTTTAAAGAATCTACATTTTTAGTTTAGTAATTTTTACTTTCTCTACACTTACTATGTACATAGTGTATAGAGAAAGTATTGCACTCCACCCAAAAATTTGATACCAAGATTTCAACAGAAATATATGTTTTAGGGTCCCCTATATCCACAAAAAGCATTTTCACAAAAAGATTTGTGAATGTGTGTGCCCATGTGTCTTTGAACACAATAACTCAAAAACGAAAAGTCGGTAAAATACCAAACTTGGTATTTATAATGATTATATCATTAGCAACAAGCAGAGAAGTTTGTAGAAGAGCTAGAGAAAGTCATGTGAGTATAACACATCAGATTTTTTCTGATTAGCATGAAGTAAATACAAGTATAAGTTTTATAAGAATAAATCATTGCAGAGAGGTAGAGAAAGTCATGTGAATGGTACACATCAGATTTTTTTCCTGGAGATGTCCATTTTTGAGATATTCCTTTTTATTTGTTTCAGTTTTAAAATGCTTAAAACATTTTACTTACGGGAAATTTTCAACTCCTGGCAATGCAAAGAAATGGATTTCATTCACATTGTGGCATGCTTTTAAAAGATTTGACTATCGTTTTAGCCTAGTGTATTCCACTATTTCCCTTCTATTTACAAGATGGCATTTCTGCTTAAGTTTATTTCAATTAGCATGAAGTAAACAGAAGAATAAGGTTTTTAACAATAATTAGTTACAGAGATGTAGAGAAAGTCGTGTGAGTGGAACACAAAATTTTTCATCAATGGATTAAGGTTAACAGATTATACAAGATTATATAAAATTCCCTGCAAATGAAGTGTTTCGAAACCTACTGCATGAAAATTATAATATATAAATTTTGTGTGTCATATAAACATCTTTAATATATGGTATTTAAATCAAAATCATTAGAGTCATATTTTAGAAAATAAAAAAAATTTATAAAAATGTTCCATGAAAGGTGAGGGCAATATAAAGGGGGGGGGGTCCTGAAAATCTTTGTTGCATAGATAGTGAATCTAAATACTGCATTTGATATTTAACAGACATTTTGTTTTTAAGTACACTTCTGTACATTTTCAATAACTTGGTACATACATGCACACATGCACACGCACACACACACACACACACACACACTAACATGCATGCACACACAAACTCACTTTTCTAAAAGTCATTTATTTGAATTTGGGAGTCTCAAAATGAAGTTTTGGTATCAAATTTTTTGGTGTAAAACAGTATTTCCTCTCCTTATTATATATAATAGAGAAATTAATATCCTCTTGTATTAAATTAAATATTTGTGCCAATATAAAATGATATAAATGTAGCACGTTAGATTTTTCTTTTAACTCCAAAGGAAAACTTTGGTTATAGTTTTAATGTGTGTATAAATTTGAGGGTTGTAGGTCCATACAACTTGACATTCTGTTTAGGTATGAGGAGAAAACACAGCCTGGTAAAGTTGCCTACATGGGCTTTTGCAAGGAAGTGGAGGGCTTTCAATCTTGCTCAAAGACCTTGCCTTTGGTATCTCCTCTGCACCACAAGTTGATCAATGATTGTATCAGGACCTTCCTCAACTTTGAAGAGAGACAATATACTAGCATGGCTTTAGAGAAGCTGGCTGACAAACCTGGCGCAGAACTTATGAAGGTGTTTGTGGTGAGTCAGTTTGTTGATCTTTTCTAGTCCTACACAAAACTACATTTTTGCACATTGGTTTATGCTCCGCTGCATTATAGCAAGGTTTGGCTAATCTTCATTGTGTGGATTATTTCATTATATTGCTCTTACTCTAATTCCTAAACTGATCATTAAGGCAAAAATTTAAGTGTGATGGCAGGCATGGATGATGTATGGAGTTGTATGGATTTTGTTTTTTGTTCCAAAAAGAACTTGTATTTTTATTCTTAAGAACTAGTATAATATAAAAAAAAAGAAAAGAAAAAAAAGATATAATTTATTTTAAATATGTTGCTCTCCGTCAACTAATGGTTACCTCCAATAAATTAAAAGTATGATATAGGAAAATCAAAATCTTAAAAGTATATAACCTCTAATTAAGCTTACCAAATTACTTGAAAGAATAAAATATATCCTATGGATAAGGGAGGATTTTTTTTAAAGTTTCTAAAATTAATTTTGCTTTACGAAAGAGAAAGAACAGTAGCTAATGTTGCAGCCTCCTCTTCAGTAGGAAAGTAAAGCAGATGGTGTTTATTAATATTAATAATAATAATAATAATAATGGTGATGATAATGATGGTGATAATACTAATAACAATTAATAACAATGATAACAATTAATAATGATAATAATAATGATGACAACAACTACAACAGCAATAATAATAATAATGATGATGATGATAATGCTGATAATGATGATAATAATGATGATAACAATGATGATGATAATAATACTAATAATACTACTACTACTACTACTAATAATAATAATAATAATAATAATAATAATGATGGTGATGATAATGCTGATAATGATAATCATGATGATAATAGTAATAATAATGATGACAATGCTGATAACAATGATGATGATAGTAGTAATAATAATAATAATAATGCTGATAACAATGATGATAATAATGATAATGCTGATAACAATGATGATAACAATAATGATAATGCTGATAACAATGATGATAATAATGATGATAACAATGGTGATAATAATGATAATGATGATGATAATGCTGATAACAATGATGATAATAATGATGATGATAATGGTGTTAACAATGATAATAATAATGATAATGCTGATAACAATGCTGATAATAATAATGACAATGCTGATAACAATGATGATGATAGTAATAATAATAATAATAATAATAATAATAATAATGCTGATAATAATGATGATAATAATGATAATGCTGATAACAATGATGATAACAATAATGATAATGCTGATAACAATGATGATAATAATGATGATAACAATGGTGATAATGATGATGATAATGCTGATAACAATGATGATAATAATGATGATAACAATGATGATAATAATAATAATAATAATAATAATAATAATAATAATAATAATAATAATAATAATAATGATGATGATGATGATGATGATGATGATGATGATGATGATAATGCTGATAATTATGATAATCATGATGATAATAGTAATAATAATGATGATGATGATGATAATGCTGATAACAATGATGATGATGATAGTAATAATAATAATAATAATAATAATAATAATAATAATAATAATAATAATAATGCTGATAACAATGATGATGATAATGCTGATAACAATGATGATAACAATGATAATAATAATGATAATGCTGATAGCAATGATGATAATGATGATAACAATGGTGATAATAATGATGATAACAATGATGATAATAATAATGATAATAATGATGATGATGCTGATGATGATAATGTCTGTGGAAATGACTGAAAGCAGTAATCTGCCCATCATGCGGAAGTTAAAGGTATAAAAATTGATAAATTCCCTATAAAACTAATGACCTTAAAAATTCATTTTAATAATTAAAGGATTTACAATGTAATAAATGAATTATAGAATTGTTGAAATCAAGTTGATATAAAGGTTTTAATTGCTTATTCTTCAGTACCTCATATAGGGTTAGTAATTGGAACAAGCAAAAAGTGTAAATGGCGTGTTATTTATGGACACTCTTTAACTACTGTGGTTCAGCATCCCATTCTGAATTGGGCGTGAAAGATCACTTAATTTTGCTCAGAGGCCTCTCTATCAGGCTTGAGGTTCTTTAATGTGCTGTAAATCTACGACACGGGATCAACGGCTTTACTTCCCTTCCGAAGGAAACCATGCTAAGGATTTTTACACCCGAAAAAATCCATCGTCTTCCGCCGGGTTTGATCCCACGACCTTGGGTATATGAAGTTAGCATGGTAACCATTACAACACGGAGGGCGACTGAACAAGCAAAGATACAGTTGCCTAGCACTAAGGGCTGGTTCACAACACCCTGGTAACCAAGAATGGGAAGCCAGGCAGCATTTAACAAGCAAAGATACAGTTGCCTAGCACTAAGGGCTGGTTCACAACACCCTGGTAACCAAGAATGGGAAGCCAGGCAGCATTTAACAAGCAAAGATACAGTTGCCTAGCACTAAGGGCCGGTTCACAACACCCTGGTAACCAAGAATGGGAAGCCAGGCAGCATTTAACATTTTGATTAAAATAACAAGAACGAAAATGCATTAATTTGTTTCTTATTGATCAATGAAATTTTGTTATCTGTTCTGCAGCTTAATCAACATACTCTGCAAATTCAGTCAATATAATACAGATTAGCCAACTTCAAATTTTGCTGCAGAGATTTTTCTAAACAGAAGCCACTGCTATTTCCGGTTCCTTAGTACAGCTAAACTGTACACTTTAGATAAACAACCAATGCTCAAAAATTTGAAATAGAAATAAAGCAATTTTGAAAATTCCTTTTGGTGTGACTTTCCCAGCTTATAATTGAGCAAGTTCTGCTTCTCGCTCCATGGGCCTGGGAAGGCATTCTGTCAGTTTTTAACGCTTCTATTTCAACATTCTCGTTGTGGTTACTATTACCAGTTCTCGGAACAGCCTCAAGGCTTCTGTGGGCACATGACAAAGCAAGTTGATGTGGTACAATTAATGATACCTAATATGCCCACCACTCACCAAGAGGTATCTCCTATCAAGTCCACTGTGATATGACCATGCAGTTTAACTAATTAAATATAAAATAGAAACATATCAACAAATACTCATCAGCTTTCCTGATGAAGTACTTAATCTAAGTGTTGTTGGGCTTTTAGCCAGGTAAGCTCATGGATAGACTCCAATGTTTAAAAGATGTGTATCATATTGGTCTTCAGGGTGACCTGATAACTTGAAAATCCAGATTCATGTATTTATAGTGCCAGAGTGTAGTAGCTAGCATCTGATTGGTTCACATATTACTTTCTCTACATGTATGTGTACAGTATATAGAGAAAGCATTGTATTGCACCCAAATATTTGATACCGAAATTTCACTGGAAATACATGTTTTGGGTCCCCCTGAATACAAAAAAAGCATTTTTAGAAAAATGTCCGAGTGTGTGTGTGTGTGCCTGTGGGCAGCCTAGCTCAAAAATGAAAAGACCATTAAATACCAAATTTGGTATTTAAGTTTGTTATCTTCCAAGGATGCTACACGAAGATTTTCAAGAAAATCCCCCCACCCCAAACTACCCTTTATATGGAAAAAATGTTGAAAATTGTTATTTTCTCAAAAATGGCTCTAACGATTTCGAATAAAATCTCTTATATTTAAGATATTTTCATGCCAAATAAAATGTATATCTTGAACTTTTGGGGAATAGTCTCTAAGGACGTCTTTATTCTGGATGATTTTTAAACCGTAAGAGGTAGACAGAAGCTTGCTACACAAAAAATGTAGATCAGGATAAAACACACAAGTTATGTAACATACAATATTTTTCGTTGAATTGTTTGTTTTTGAGATATTCCTTGTTATTGGTTTCAGCTTTAAAAAGCTTATACTTTCTTCACACAGGTATTTGTCAACTCGTGTCCATACAAACAAAGGAGCTTCAGTCACATAGCACCAGCTTTTGAAGCCTATGCTACTCCCTTATTTTGCTCTGCTTAGAAGGAAGCAAGTAACAAGACTATTTCTGCTAATTGTGGCTGGATTAATATGAAGTAAATAGAAGCATAAGCTTTTTAACAATAATTTGTTGCAGAGATGTAGAGAAAGTCATGTGAATGAAGCACATCAGATTTTTTTTTTTTGGATACTTTTAACTCCTGTGGTTCTTAGTGTCACATTCTATATTGGGCATGAAAGATCATTTAATTTTGCTCAGAGGCCTCTTTATCAGGCTTGAGGATCTTTTACTTGCTGTAAATCTATGACATGGGATTAATAGCTTTACCTCCCTTCCAAAGGAAGCCATGCTAAGGATTTTTATGGGCAAAAAAATTCCACCCTGGGACATCTGCTGGATTTGAAGCCATGACTTTGGGAACCAGAAGCTAGCATGGAGGGTGACTACTTTCCCTAACATGTACATTGTACATAGGTATTGGTATTTGATACCAAGAGTTCAATTAAAATACTCATTTTAGGGTCCTCTGTGTCGCCCTCCATGGTGTAATGGTTACCATGCTGACTTCATATACCCAAGGTCACGGGTTCAAACCCGGCGGAGGACGATGGATTTTTTCAGGTGTAAAAATCCTTAGCATGGCTTCCTTCAGAAGGGAAGTAAAGCCGTTGGTCCCGTGTCGTAGATTTATGGCACGTAAAAGAACCTCAAGCCTGATAGAGAGGCCTCTGAGCAAAATTAAGCGGTCTTTCACGCCAAATTTAGAATGGGACGCTGAGAACCACAGCAGTTAAAGAGCGTCCATAAATAACACGCCATTTACATTTGTGTGGTTGTGCACAACATAACTCAAAAATTAAAAGTCTTTTAATAGGAAACATGGTATTTAAGTGCATTATCCTCCAAGGATGCAACATGAAGATTTTCGGGAAAATCCTCCCACCCCAAACTAAAAAAAAAATTTTGAAAATTTTTTCAAAAAATGCCTCAAATGTTTTTTTACTAAAATACTATATATTAGGATATAATTATGTAAACTATAATGTATACCTTGAATTTTACAGGAATAGACTTTGAAGTCATATTTATTGAGGCTGACCTTTGCATAATCAACAGAGGGACAAAAAATATATAGATCTCATCAAAACACAATTTATGTCAAATAAATTTTTACTTTCTCTAGCCCATATGTGTATATAGTAGCTAGAGAAGATATTGTATTACACCCAAAATATGTTGAGTTTTTGCCAGAAATATATGTTTTGAGGTTCCCTGAGTCCTCAAAAAATATTTTCAGAAAAAGGTCAATGAGTGTGTGTGTGTGTGTATCTGTGTGCAGCATAGCTCAAAAACGAAAAGACCGATAAATACCTAAATTGGTATTAATGCTTAGTATCCTCCAAGGATGTGACACAAATATTTTCAAGAAAATCCCCCACCACAAATTACCCTTTACATGAAACATTTTTTGAAGATTTCGTTATTATTGGCATTTACATAATAATTTACACATTTACTATCAATGTTTATGTTTCAGATTTATGATCCAGAAAATAAGGGTACTATTCCAAGTAACAAACTTTCCAGTGTGTTTCATAGACGAGGTCTTATGGTAATGTTGTCTTCAAGGGAACTGGAGTGTCTGGCCAGGGCATTCACATATGATGATCAGCAAGAGGAAGTTGACTATAGGGCTCTCTGTAGAAGTCTAGAACTTCTCTATGTCACTAAGTACCGGAAACCATGTTAAATTGAGCTCCTGCATTTGTCGAATGTAAATTTTGTTTCTTGGTAACAGAAATAAAGAGGTGTAATGTTTTCCAATGCCACATGATTAATGATAAGGTCATTTATTTTGTTCCACTTCCAATTTTGCCAGTTATCCATCCTGACAACAATGTAATCAGTGGAGTTAACATGAATGAATCAGAATTAATTGAGATTTAAAATCACCTGTTTCTTTGGTCCACCTTACTCATTGTATTTGTATTCATATTATCGTCAACATGGTATTTATTATTCTGGGATTTACAGAAGAGTAAGAAATTATTGTCATGAATATTTATTATTAATATTGTATTGATTACTTTAAATTTAATAATTAAAAAAAATATATGTGTATATACTTTGTGTTAGTTTGACTTTAAATTTGTGTTCTTGTCATTTAAGACTTTTTATTTAAAATATAAATTCAGTAATGATAAATACAAAAGAAAATACCTAAAAAGATATATATTTAAACAGCATGAAATAATAAAGCAGAAAAAAGCAGAACCCCAGTCTATTTATAGTGCACAGCTATATGTCATATACTGATCCTTCTGCATGTTCACCATCAACATTTGTTGCCCTCCATGATGTAAAGATCGTGGGTTCAAACCTGGCACAGGACGATGGATTTTTTTGGGTGTAAAAATCCTTAGCATGGCTTTCTTTGGAAGGGAAGTAAAGCTGTTGGTCCCATGTCATAGATTTACAGCACGTAAAAGAACCTCAAGCCTGATAGAGAGGCCTCTGAGCAAAATTAAGTGGTCTTTCAAGCCCAATTTAGAATGGGACGCTGAGAACCATAAGTAGTTAAAGAGCGTCCATAAATAACACGCCATTTACATTTTCACCATCAAAATTTGGGTGAGTGCGTTTCTATGTGTGCACTTCAGAGCCTTAGTGAGCTGTGCAACTACCATCCTATTGTGTAGCACATCCAGGATGCCATCTGTGTTTTACATGCTACCAGCATTAATGTGGGGTGTACATGGATTAGTGGAATGAACTGGCAGATTTGGCAACAAGGATGTCAACAATAGAACCCGTGCTACAATTTCTTGTCTAACATTGGAAGACTTTAGGCCTGTACTTTTGTGCTAGCAAGAAGAGTGATCTGCTCTCTGTGGAAACAAGCTTAGTGTAGTGAAGCACTGGGTAACTTCTCCTCATCTATCTAGATGCAAAGAAGTGATATCAGCTTGATTGCATATAGGCTACTACAATTTTACACATAGTTAAAGTTTACACACCTTCTTAAGAGAGAACCTGCTCCTATCTGTCTGCTTTGTCGAGAAGATTTATTGACCTGCCATTTGAGCACATATTCAGTAACTGCCAGTCAGTCTTGTAGAGAGGTCCTGGCTTAGGGTAGCTGAGTCAAGGTAAGGTTTTTCAACTGAGGATTTAGTTATGTTTATCCCTTTTTACTTTCTCCACACGTACTATGTACATAGTGTATAGAGATGTTGCACTCCAACCAAAAACGTGATACCGAGATTTCACTAGAAATACACGTTTTAGGGTCCCCTGTATTCAAAAAAAGCATTTTCAGAAAAAAAGTCTCTGTGTGTGTGTGTGTGGGTGTGTGTGTGGGGGTGGGGGTGTGTGGGTGTGTGTGAACACCATAACTCAAAAACGAAAAATTGATAAAATACCAAACTTTTGTCTATCTCCAAAAGAGATAGACAAAATTTTACTACACAAAAAATGTAGATCACGTTAAAACACACAATTGATGTCATATATGTTTTTTTTGTGGAACTGATTATTTCTGAGATATTCCTTATTATTTGTTTCAGATTTAAAGTACTTAAACTTTCTCACATGGAAAGTTGTATACTACTGGCCCTGCATAGAACGAATTTCAACCACATGGCAACTATCTTTTAAAACATTTGACTATCGTTTTACCTTAGTGTATTCCCTTATTTTCCATCTACCTACAAGGAAGCAAGTCATCAAGACAATTTGTGCTAATGTTTATCTTGATTATCATAAAGTAGATAGAAGAACATGCTTTTCAACAATAATATATTACAGGATTATAGAGAAAGTTATATCACCTTTTTGTATCATATTTTGAAATGGTTTTCTAAAATCGTCAGTCTCTAGCGTTTACATGATTAGTTTTATACACAGTGAATGTTATATTTAACTTTTGCTCTTATTTATATTTATAATTTAGTTTTACATTAATCTTTATCTCTGACTTTTGCCATGAAATGTTTCATAGTGGCTGATAACCTTGTAGTTGAGTGACAGTGAACACCAACCATTATCAGCTTAACTGAAATGGTGTAGGTGTAGAAGGAGGAAAAGAAATGTAAAAAATCTGACGTGTTCCATTCACATGACTTTCTCTACATCCCTGCTACAAATATTAAAAACCTTATGCTTCTGATTGCTTCATGCTAATTGAGAAAAAATTAGCAGAAATAGTCTTATTACTTGCTTCCTTGTAAGTAGAAAAGAAGTAAGGGAGTACCATAGGTTAAAGTGATAGTCAAAAGCTGGTTGATATGTGACTGACGTTTCTTTGTATGTTGAGAAATACCTGTATGAGAGAAGTAGTTTTCTAAAGCTGAAACCAAAAACAAGGAATATCTCAAAAACGATCAACTCCACGAAAAAAAATTATATGAAATAAATTGTGTTTTTTAATGTGCTCTACATTTTTTGTATGGTAAATTTTTGTCCATCTCTTACAGTTTAGCAATTCTGCAAAATTCCGTAAAATTCATCCAGAATAAAGTAGTCTTTAGAGACTATTCCCAGAAAATTCAAGATATACATTTATTTGTCAGGTAAATATCTTTAAAGTATGATATTTTAATCAATATCGTTAGAGCCATTTTTGAGAAAATCAAAATTTTGATTTTACATGGAGTAAAGGGTAGTTGGGGGTAGGGGGATTTTCTTGAAAATCTTTGTGTCGTATCCTTGGAAGATACCAAACCCAAATACCAAGCTTGGTTTTTAACAGACTTTTCATTTTTGAGCTATGCTATCCATAGACACACACACACACACACACATATGCGGACCTTTTTCTAGAATTGTTTTTTTTTTTATTCAGGGGTTCTCAAAGCAAGTATTTCCAGAGAAATCTCGGCATCAAATTTTTGGGTGCATTACAATACCTTCTCTATACACTATGTGCACAGTAGAGAAAATAAAAAGAAGGAATGAAAATACAAAGCTAACGTTCTTTTGACCCAAATCAAAATTCCAAAGCAGGTACTTGGTTTTTATGCAGTTAATCCTCATCTCCTATCCCATATTCCAAGAAATGTTGTAGTGTTATGAGTGCTAGTTGCTTGCACACACATTCAATGCAGAAACCCACTTATTTTACTGCAGGTGGTGGTCAGTATGTTTATTTCTGTTTAAAATGTCAGCACAAAGAAAGTTTGTTGTATTAAGTATTGAACAAAAACTCAAAGTCATTGATGATGATGCACAAACGATTCACATTAACAGAGGTATGAGAGACTACAAATTGTATTCAAATCTTAAAGCGAAGTTGCCCTCCATGGTGTAATGGTTACCATGCTAACTTCATACACCCAAGGTCGTGGATTCAAACCCAGCGGAGTACAATGGATATTTTCGGGTGTAAAATTCTTTATCATGGCTTCCTTTGGAAGGGTAATAAAGCCATTGGTCCCGTGTCGTAAATTTACGGTACGTAAAAGAACCTCAAGCCTGATTGAGAGACCTCTGAGCAAAATTAAGCAGTCTTTCACGTCCAATGGAGAGCTGAGAACCACAGCAGTTAAAGAGCATCCATAAATAACACACCATTTTTTTTCTTAAAGGAAAGTTTGGATTTATGGCACTACAAAGCTTTTTGTTTTTAGGTTGTCATATGTGTTATGGAACAAAGCATTGCATCAACTCCAACAAATGTAATGCTTATGAAATGGTGCAATGATATAGCTGCTTGCAAGCATTGTGAGAAGAAAGTCCAGAAAAGAATGTTGATTTTATGAAATAGTCTTTATAATTCAAATTTTAATACTGAATACAGTGGTAAGCTTTTTAATCATTATTGCATGCTCCTATATTTATGTTACCATGGGTGTACTTTTGTTGAAAAAACTATGCCACAGCCAGGATTTGAGCATGTTTTTCTCTCTGTTTCCTCTAACCATTGACCTACTGTGACAACATGCCAATGTGCCATTTAATCCTCCAACTGATAAATGTTTTTACAGGTCAACTAATTGGTGTATATCCCTTCAGAGAACACCCTAATGGTGACTTACATTTGCAATACTTAGTATCTGGGTAATATTAACATAGTTATTGCCAACTATTGCACAATTTTATTATAATTTTAATGCTCCTATACTTATGTTGCCATGAGCTATACCTTTTACTTTTTCTACATGTACCATATACATAGTGTATAGAGAATGCATTGCATTCCACCAAAAAATTTGATTCCAAAATTTCATCGGAAATGCACGTTTTAGGGTCTTCTATATACAAAAAATCTTGTGTGTTCCATTCACATGACTTTCTTTATATCTCTGTAACAAATTATTGTTAATAAGCTTATTCTTTTATTTATTTCATGCTAATCAAGAAAAATTAGCAGAAATAGCCTTATTTCTTGCTTTATTGTAAGTAGGAGCGAAACAAGGGAGTAGAATAGGTTAAAGTGAAAGCCAAAACCTGGTTGCTATGTGACTGAAGTTCTTTTGTTTGTATGGACCCGAGTTGGCAAATTCCTGTATGAGAAAAGTATAGGTGTTTCAAAGCTGAAACCAAAAACAAGGAATATCTCAAAAAACAATTAACGCCACGAAAAAAATGTATATAACATAAATTGAGTGTTGTAACGTGCTCTACATTTTTTGTGTGTTAAGTTTTTTTCCGTCTTTTACGGTTTAGTGGTAATGCAAAATTCATCCAGAATAAAGTAGCCTTCAGAGGCTATTCCCAGAAAATTCAAGATATACATTTTATTTGTCAGGTAAATATCTTTAATATACAATAGTTTAATCAAAATCGTTAGAGCCATTTTTTAGATAATCAAAATTTTCGAAAAAAGTTCCATGTAAAGGCTAGCTGGGAGTGGGGGTATTTTCTTGAAAATCTTTGTGTCGTATCCTTGGAAGATACCAAACCTAAATACCAAGTTTGGTTTTTAACAGACTTTTCGTTTTTGAGCTATGCTGCACACGCACACATGCATGCACATGGACATTTTTCTAAAAATGCTTCTTTTGGATTCAGGAGGTCTAAAAACATGTATTTCCAGTGAAATCTCGGTATCAAATTTTTGGGTGCATTATAATATCTTCTCTATACACTATGTACATAGTACGTATAGAGAAAGTAAAAATTTTAGAAAAAGGTCCTTGTGTGTATGACTTGTCTGTGAGTACGATAACTCAAAAATGAAAAGTCGGTAAAATACCAAACTTGGTATTTAAATCTTCCAAGGATGTGACACAATTTTGTGAAAAATCACCCACCCCAAACTACATTTTTCATGGAAAAAATTTTGAAAATTTTGATTTTCTCAAAAAGGTTTTAACAGTTTTTGATAAAAATACTATATATTAAAGATTTTTACATGGCAAATAAAATATATATCTTGAATTTTCTGGGCATAGTCTCTGATGATATTTTTTATCTGAATGAATTTTACTGAATTTTGCATGACAGGTAGACCATAAGAGCTAGACAAAACCTTCCCTCACAAAAAATATAGTCTTGTTAAAACATATAATTTATGTCATATACATTTTTTTTGCAGAGTTGACCATTTTTGAGATATTCCTTGTTATGGGAAAAAACTTTCAGAAAAGCTTTTCTCATAAGAGAATTTGTCAATTCCTGGTCATGCAAAGACACAGATTTCAATCACAGAACAAATAAGATTTTCTATTATTAGGACCAGATGTAAAATTTAATGGTACAGCCAGGATTTGATCATAGTTCACCTGCTCTCCTTGCAGTTCTCTAACCATTGAGCTTCTGTGATAGCATGCCAGTATGACATTTAATCACTCACCAACTGATTAATGTTTTTTTTTTTATTTGTATGTCTCCCTTGAGAGAAAATCTTAATGCCAACTTACATTCATAAATACAATAGAAACCAAAATAACGCGGTTGCTGAGAGACGTGCTTTTTCCCCAAGTTTTAATGATTCCGCAGTATATCAAAATGTGAGCTTAGAAGTGACAAAAATTGATCCTCTAGAGGTGGAGGGAAACATTTGTGCAATAATAAATTAGTGCATTATTAAAGTATGTTATATACAATAAAGTCAGCACTTTTAAATGCAATTACTCACCATTATGCTGGAGGTGTACTCCATGTTAAGAAAAAAGGTCATGAAGTTAACCAAATTAACATTAATTCAAAATCTTCTCGGGCTTCTAGCCAGGTAAAAACTTGGTTTGACACCAACGTTTCGAAGAAGTGCATCTTCCTCGTCTTCAGGGTGAACTGATGGTTTGAGCTTGCGGAGACTGGTATTTATAAGAGCTGGGATGAAGCTAACATCTGATTGGTTCGTGTGATATTATGGCCTGGTATTTAAGATGACTGAGACATGGGCACGTCATCTCAGTCATCTTAAATACCAGGCCATAATATCACGCGAACCAATCAGATGTTAGCTTCATCCCAGCTCTTATAAATACCAGTCTCCGCAAGCTCAAACCATCAGTTCACCCTGAAGACGAGGAAGATGCACTTCTTCGAAACGTTGGTGTCAAACCAAGTTTTTACCTGGCTAGAAGCCCGAGAAGATTTTGAATTAATACGTCACCAGGAAAGCTTCAGTTCTTATTTCAAATTAACATTGTTTAGTTAGGGCGTTCCAAGTCCCCTTAAGATTGGTTAACACTCTGAAAGTAATGCTCCTATTTATTTCTATGGAAACTATAATAGATACAAAAAGCACAGTAACACAGTTAAATAGAGCAAGATTTCAGCTATATTCTGTAACTTTTACTTTCTCTACTTCCTACATAGTACATAGGTAGAAAAAGTATTACATTTTGCATAAAATTCCATTCCAAGATTTCACTAGAATTACATATTTTAGGGTTCCTTAAATAAAAAAAAAATTAGAAAAAGGTCTGTGTGTTAGTGTGTGTGGATATGTGCACACAATATTATTGGTTTCAATTTTAAACTATTTAAACTTTTCTCATACAGGAAGTTATCTTTCGTTATATATCTATTTTGTTTTACTCCTGAGCATGCAAAGGTAACCAAATTTCAATATCAGTGGCATATCAAAAGCTTTTAAAAGATTTGACTATCACTTTAGCCTACTGTATTCCCTTATTTCCCTTCTACTACAAGGAAGCCAATAATAAGACATTTCTGATGTTTATCTTGATTAGCACAATAAAGATAAAAGTATAATCTTATTTATTTGTGGAAAAGGAAGTGATAGTCATGTAAATGGAACACATTAGATTTTTAAGAATAGTTTGTTGATGATTGAGTAGAGAATGTCAAGCGAAGGTGACATATAAGCACATTTTCAATCATTTGTTGCCTGTGGTGTCATGAAAATGATAGAATTTCAAAACCAGCATATGCTAACTCTGTTTAAAGATTTGATATTGCTTCAGCTTCTTGTATACTCTTGTATTTTAAAATGAAATGTATACTAATGAAACCGTTTCTGCAAATGTTTAACTCAATAAACAAGAAGAGACAGAAAATATCTGATGTGTTACACTTACATGACTGTTTCTAACTGTTCTACTAACAGATTTCTTATAATAGATTATTCTTCTTTCTATGTTAATTGAGATAAACATTAGCAGAATGTACTTATTACTTAGTTCCTTATAAGTAGAGGGGAAGTAAAGGAATGCATTATGTTAAAGCGATAGTCAAATGTTTTAAAAGCTATCATTATGTGATAGTCAGTGAAATTGACATCTTTGCTTAGCCAGGAGTAGAACAAATTAAAAAAATGGACACTTCCTGGTTGAGGTAAGCATAACTATTTTAAAATTGAAACCTATAACAAGGAATATCTTGGAAACAGTTAACTCTGCAAACAAAAATGCATATGACAAATTGTGTATTTTGTATAATAAGTTTTTGTCAATCTCTTACAGTTTAAGCATTATACAAAAATCAACCTTGCTCTTCACAGTGCTATTCCCAGAAAATTAAAAATATATCTTTTATATGCTGTATTTTATTCAAAATCATTAGAGCCATTTTTGAGAAAAACAAAATTTACAATTTTTCGAAGTAAAAGGTAGTTTGGGATAGGGGGATTTTCTTGAAAATCTTGTCACATTCTTGGAAGATAATAAACTTAAATGCCAAGTTTGGTATTTAACAGTATTTTAGTTTTTGAACACTCACACTCACAGGCCTTTTTTAAAAATGCTTTTTTTTTGGATTCAGGCGGTTCAAAACCTATAGGGCTAAGTACAAAGTACATGTAGAGAAAGTAAAAATACACTTTTGTAATATTGACAGTAAAATGTGTCAAATTTGCACTTGCATTGCTTTACTATGTAATAAAGTACCTGCACATGTTTCACAGGCATATGTTGTCTACATCATCAACATATGCCTGCGAAACATGTCCAATAGTGAAGCAGTGTAAATTTGACTTATTTTATAACCAATTTGTAAATACGCTTGCTTCACTGTGCACCACTTCCAGTATTTTGTTTCTTTTGAACACTTTTGTAAGTTTAGTTTGTAGAAGATAAGTTTGTAGTAGATAAATTATGGGTTTAGAGAAAGTAACACATGCTATTACTTTCTCTACACATATTATGGACATAGTAGGTAGAGAAATTATTGTAATTTTGATATCAGGATTTCACCAGAAATATATTTTGAGGTCCCCTGAATCTAGAAAGAGCAATTTTAGAAAGAGGTCCATATGTGTGTGTGTTTTTGGGCAGCATAGCTCAAAAGTGCAAAGTCATCTCCATGGTGTAGTGGTTACCATGCTAACCTCATATACCCAAGGTCGCAATTTCTAACCTGGCGGAGGACGATGGATTTTTGTTTTGTTGTAAAAATTCTCAGCATGGCTTCTTTTGGAAGCAAAGTGAAGCTGTTGGTTCTGTGATGTAGATTTATGGCATGTAAAAGATCCTCAAGGTTGATAAAGAGGCTTCTGAGCAAAATTAAACTGTCTTTCACACCCATAATAGAATGAGATGCTGAGAACCACAGAAGATAAATAGTGTCCATAAATAAAGCTCCATTTCATTTTTTCAAAAATATAAAATTTTGTATTTATGTTTACTATCTGCTAAGAATGCTATATGAAGATATTCAAGAAACTCCTCTCACCTCAAATTATCTTTTACGTGGAACATTGAAATTTTTTTTTTTCAAAAATGGTTCTAATGATTTTGATTAAAATACCAAAAATTAAAGATATTTACATGACAAATAAAATGTATATCTCAATTTTTTGGGAATAACCTCTGAAGACTTCTTCATAAATTTTTCATGACTGGTAAACCATTAGAGATAGACAAAAGCCTATTACAAAAAACATATAGTATCATTAAAACATGTAATTTATGTTTTTGTAGAGTTATTCATTTCTGAGATAATCCTTGTCATTTGTTTCAAATTTAGTTTACTTAAACATTTCTCAAACAGGAAGCCATCTTTTGTTTTTCTCTCTCTTTTGTTTTACTCCTGGCCACATAAAGAAAACAGAATTTCAATTGTTTCACATGGTGACCTGCTTTTTAAAATATTTGACTATCCCTATAGCCTAGTCTATTACCATATTTCCCTTCTACTTAGAAGGAACTAATATAGCCATTTCAGGTAAATTTTGGTTACCATAATGTAGATTAAAAAATAATCTTTTATAACAATAGTTTGTAGAGAAATTCATCTGAATGCAACACATCAGATATTTATTTTTTATAGGATGCTGTAGGTACAAAGAACAGGAAAATGAAGAACTATCTTTGTTTTGTATCCCATTTATTTTTCTTTTGAAGTTATACAAACAACATTTAACAGCTTTTAATTCTACAAATACTGATTTGTGTTTCTCTATAACATTCAAGTTCAGCACCAAGTATGCATAGTCGGAGATAATGTGTTTTATCCATTTAAATTTATCTGCAGCAACAGGAAAAGATAGAATTACATTTGAATTACATCATTAGATGTCAACATTTACTTACATATAGAATTCTCTTACACCATTTCTCTATCTATTCATAAATATCTTTTTTTTATATTATAAATATATAGTATTTTTTCTTCATTTGTTCATAATAGCATTCAATGCAGCCCGAATGTATAGTTTGTTCTATTACTCAATATTAATCCATGTCATATAAAGTTGATATGTTGTCTGATATGTATTTAGATATACAGATAAATCAAATCTTAATCTTTGTAGTTTTAGGAATGCAGAGTACAATGATACTTTGTAATATTTATTAGAAGCTTTTATATACGAGGTGTATCTCTTGCCAGTGCTTTGAAGTGTGCATTAAAACACATTTTATTGAATGATATGGAATTGAAATATTTCCCAAATAAGGGTGGTCAAATGCAGCAACAGGACATGTGTCTGGTGGTCATGGAGATGCAAGTCACATATTAGAAATCAAACAGTTCAAGTTTAAATACCAAAGCATACAGTTCATTAATACTTTTTCTTTTTTTTTTTCAAGTTAAACTAACATTTATAGTTTAAAGAACCAAAATTAAACAAAAAGCTATTATAAAACCTCCTTATGTATCAATCAAAAGCATTGTAAAAAGAAAAATAGATACAAATTATACAAATAAAATAGCACAAGAAAATGGAAATTCAAAGTGGCTTCAAATTATACAAAATCCTAATTTATTCCAAAATTACCAAGAAAATCAGCTGTTGCCAACTTTCATCTCAAAACTGGACCTGATTGTTTGAATAATCATCTCTAACTGCCTACTGTATGTCAAAGAAGAAATTATGAATAAGGAACATCTAGAATCATGCCAAGATTTGAATATGTGTCCTAGCATTGTCGCCAAATACTGGGATGCTAGAGGGAGAATAACTTCATTGTCAACTCCTGTGCATTAATCTCACACACACACACACACACACACGCATGCACACACACACACACACATTTATATTTAAGGACAAATTTTGCCAGTTGCATTTAACTTTTGGATTTCTTTAAATTTCAGTTAAATGCTGTTTAAGGATACTCCATAACAAACTATTGTCACACACCCCCCTGTAAAGTTAACAGCCATGACACAAAGATGTTCAAAAAAGTCACCCCACTCCAAACTACTGTTTACAAGCAACATTTTTGCTCTCTCTACTATGTATATTATGTAGGGGATGATGGAAACTTGAAAGAAATGGCATTTTATTTATGGATGCTCTTTAACTGCTGTGGTTCTCAGCATGCCATTCTATACTGGGCATGAAAGATGATTAATTTTGCTCAGAGGCCTCTCTATCAGGCTTGAGGTTCTTTTACATGCTGTAAATCTACGACATGGGGCCAACAGCTTTACTTCCCTTCCGAAGGAAGCCACACTAAGGATTTTTATGCCCAAAAAATCCATTGCCCTTCGCTGGGTTTGAACCTGCGATCTTGGGTATATGAAGTTAGCATGGTAACCATTACACCATGGAGGGAGACCGGAAACTAGAGGTTTAGCATGTAACTCCTAGAGTGCTTTGTGCCTCATAAACTGGACTTCAGTAAAGACTAAATTAGGCCACATCCCTCATGTCTACCCCTCTTATATCCCTGGGTTCCAAAAAGAAGGAACCCAGGGTTGCATATCTGTAGAAAACAATTGCCACGCATTCACGTAAATGTGCTGGGAAGTTTCAAAATCCATCCTGTATTTTCCACACATTGGGTCCTCAATAAGTCCATTACACATAGGTGTCTTCTCAGAGAGTTGTGCCCAGGGAGTTAGCCAAAACCACTCTGAGCCTGGTTCTAGCTAAGTTCAATAGTTTGGTGGTATTTTGCTTAAACCAAATCTCAAGATGAGCTCTAGCTATCTCATACTTGACACTTCTGGGAATTGCTGCAAAAGAGCTTGGGTCCTACAAACACAAGACCTGCTCCCCAATTAACCAGACTGTTTATCATTTCATTACTTCTGATGCCTGCATGGCCTGGAATCCAGACAAGAGTGACCTGTCCACAGGCATCCTTTGACACTTCCACACCAAGTGCTGTAAAAGGTTTCAAAGCTGCCTGACTATCTGAGCACACCGGTGTGTGTGCGTGCGGGCGTCCATGCATGAAAAGTCAGTTAAATACCAAACTTTGTGTTTAAGTTCTCCTATGTCCACAGTTGCTACATGAACATTTTCATGAAAACCCCCTATCACAAACTAGACTTTACGTGGTACATTTTTCAAAAATTTTGATTATCTCAAAAATGGCAGTAATGATTTTGATTACAATATCATAAGTTGAAGATGTTTTCATGAGAGTGGGAATGTACTGGGAACAGTCCTCAGCATTTTAGATTAAAACTATCCTATTTAATTGTGCCCAAACACCATGTTTAAATGGACTTAAGCAGACACATATGATAGTGCAAGAAATTTTAAATTCTCATTTTCTTATATTTTTCTATGATTCCATTTATGTTTGTAATCTTGCAGATTTTCAGTATGCATTTCTGAAAATATTTTGTTTTCTAACAATGCTTTCAATTGGCAGGGTTATATAAGCACTGCCAATGTTTTGGAATTTTGTCCTACAGATCTTTTACATGCCAGTAAATGCACTGACATGGAACTCTCTCTTTTAAGCACACTTAAAAACTATCAACCTGGGCCAGGTTTGAAGATCAGCAGCTAGCTGATTAAGTCAGTCAGACTGACCCACCATCTTTGAAAATGGGAAATGGACAATTTTGTGGTAACAAAAGAAAACCATAAAAAAATAGGTAAGGGGAGGATAAAACCTGCAATCTCCTGAATGTGGGACACAGCCATCCTGCTCAGTTTCAGGGGATTAGAAATAATGTTCTTGTGACAGCTAAAAATTAAATCTACAGAACTCTCTGTTCATAAGCAGTCAAAAAATTAATTTGTGATGACAGGTATCCAACTTGTCAAATGCTGCTCAGAGATACATGTCCTTAGAGATGTGAAACTCCTCAACAAGTGATACACACATTTTTAAAAGAAAACAATGAACATTGCAAGAGGTACACCCTGTATAATGATATGTTCAGATATTCTTTATAACATGAAACAAAATTATCTAGTACATTTGCCATATACAGATTAAGGCATTTAAGCACAATTTCTATGTTAGTTCTTCATTCCGAAATAATGCACTCAGAAATAGCAGCTTAAGAATATCTGAAAGTCAATCATTAAGAGTGGAATGACACAAATGCATAATTCAAACAAAATTTTTGAATAATCTTAAAGTGCAACATTTAAGCCAGACATTATTAATGAAAACTGGTAATATTTTGTATATTACACTAAAATCCTAATAACTTGATATTCCATATAACTCAATTACTTTTTTTTAAAATTTATTTTTTATCGCTAAAGTTGACTGTAAGAAAACAAAGTGGACTTAAAGGAAGAAGAGAACAAAGACAAAGGAAGGACTTAAGGAATGCTCTGTTATCTGGAAGAACAAGGTGCTATGGACAATTTTATTTCTCTTGTCTATCTGATGAAGTGAGAGTGAAAGACAGTCACAAGACTTTTTTCTACAAAGAACTAGCAATTTCTTCTCTATTTACTTTTACAATAATAATTCTGTGGTAGAACATGCAATTATGTGCAGTATACTCTCGATTATCCGGGGTAATGTGGAAGAAGGAGCACGAATAATCGAAAAACACAAATAATCAAGAAACCTGTAATTTAATGCTTTTTAGATACAACATGCATATGCAAATAGGAAATTGCATTTAAAAGCTTTTTTCAATATCTATTCTTTGTTCAAAAGTTTATTCTGCTTCTGTTTTGTTTTTCTTTAGGAAACAGCAGTAAAGGAGCGCCGCATGACAGTAAGTGCCATTTCCATTGTTTAAATAATCACCATGTGACAACAGAGCCCCATTGTTATTGTTATCAGCCTGCCTGTTCCGTTTAAATTAGAAACAAATTCCGTTTTTCTGATTGTTAATCAGCCTGTAAGTGTCTACGAAGCAAATTAAAAGAAATTTGTAAAAGAGATGGCAGAGAAACAAAAAAAAAGTGTGCAGACATTAAAACAAAATAATTTTTGGGGAGGGGATGCACGGATATAATCTGCAGACGAATAATTGGGAGTTTACTGTAATTTGCAGCACATATTATTTTATTAAATATGAACAAAGGACCCCTTATTCTAAAACACTAGACATTTTGGTAACTTGACACATTCCCAGTCCACATTAGGTCGTGTTATTAGGATTCTACTGTACATCATTAGCATAATTTCTGAAACTTAGTAACTGATTTTCACATTGAGATTATCATTTATATATGGTAATTTAATTAGTTCACAATATAGAAATCAATTAAAACAAGATATAGAAAATTATCCTTTCTAGGACTATATTTTTCCTTTTCAGCTTCTAAGAACATCAAAAGCTAGTATAGCTTTGCACTAGTACTATTTTTGTAGAACTATAAATAAGCATACAGTACAATGCAAGCGTGTTATTTTCTTTCTTTGTATGAATATATATTGTTAAATTCTAACCTCTACTATGAATGGACAAGAGTCACTGTGCGGGCGTCCACATTGTCATCTTTTTTCTTTAAAAAATGTCATGTGGGACGAAACAATGAAATATAGATTAAGTTAACAAAATTATACAACAATCTGAAAAGTTTTGCATAAAAAAGACAAAAAGTATTATCCAGTCTATGATAGCTGCATTAATGAACTGAAAGGTACACATACAAATGCAAAACATATGTTTTGAAAGTATGATAAAACTAGTTATTTTAGTGTTACCTCTTTTGGAGTTTGAGATTTTCAATTTCCCTTCTGGTTTCTTATTACTTATACCCACCAGTAAACGAAAAAACAAATTTAGAACTGAGTACGAGAATTACCAGAAATGAAAGTATTACGTTCTCATTACATAAGCATTAAAGATAGAGCAAGAATTAAGAGTTTATTAACAAGTTTAATATTTTGAGCTCACTGTAAATACAGGCTTTAAGGTATCCTAAACACTCCCCTCTCCCTCCAAAAAAATAAGGGTGTATATATTAGTAATTTCTTCATACAGCAACCAGAGAAAGTATTTATTCCACCCAAAAATTTGATATCCAATTTTTGGAATAAGGTTTGTGTATATATCTGAACAACATAGCTCAAAAATGAAAACTTGTTATTTAAGTTCAGTATTTCCAAAGATGCAACACAAAGATTTTCCACAAAATCCCCCAACTCAACAATTCTTTATTTTGTATACTTTAAGAAATGTTTGATTTTCTCCAAAATGGCTCTATGATTTTGATTAAAATATCATATATAAAAGATATTTACAAGTCAAATAAAATGTATATACTGAGTTTTCTGTGGATAGCCCATAAAGTCCTCTTTTTCAGAAGGTACTTTGTGTAATGTTGTGTAACTGATAAAGGTTAAGAGATAGACTAAAATACACAACACAGAAATGATGTATCTCTTCAAAAACACAATTTATTTCAAATAACTTTTTTGTGGCATACGCCATTCTTGAGATATTTGTTACTAATTGTCTGGATTATTTAATTCTTTTAAAGTTGTTTTGAGGTTCAGTTCCTTGTGATTGCATGGAATGAGCATAGAATTTTACAGCTTGAATATAACATCCAGTTCTTAATCATTTGCTGTTGCCATTACTTTTGAAACTGTAACCAAATGTGTAATGTAACTATTTCTACAGAAATTTTTCTGGATTAAAATCTAATATTTTGAAAAATAAACTTGCATAGTTTCCATATGCATGACAAGCAGATGGTTTAGAGGCCATCCGGTCTACTGCTTAACTTTCTGTGGATAGATGGCGCAATTACAGTAGAACTAGGATAATTCAAATGTTTATGATTCAAAAGTAATTAATTTGGTTCCATGAATGTTATAATAAAGCAATATAAAACATACTGATTGTAATTCAAATTTCATTTTCCTTAATTAAAAGTTTTTGTTAAGAAATGTTCTAGAAAATTAATCTAAACACAGAAATTTAATATGATAACTTTGTCCATGTGTTTCTGTAAAAGAGGTCATCACTCCGGGGTTGTTTGTTTTATTGAAATGCAGTTGAAATGCAGTCCTTGAGCTTCTATACTTTCTCCCACATCCCCTTGTTTAAAACATGTATGCCTTTAGTTTTCATTTGAGCTTCTTACTGTTCAATGTTTACAAATAAATGCTGCTATGTCTTTTAGTAAACTGCGTGTCCAGTTCAAGGCTTAACTTTTGCAGAAAAGATCGTCATCATTCAAGAAATTATAAAGAAAAATTGAAGAAAAAATCTGAAATTGCAAAAGAACCCACCATTTTGTCAACTTATCTGAAGTAAGGAGAATATTTTAAGCAGTGTCAATGGAAAAAAGTCAAAAAAGAATGAGGCACTCAAAAAATTCTGATGTTGATGAGTGATTTAAACAACCAATGCCAATTCCTACATCATCGGAAGCACTTGGTCACCTGTGTGAAATTCGTTGGCACATTGAGGGACAGGTCAGCATAAGTGCAGTTGTTTTTCAATCACTAAACGTACTTTAAGAGTTTGCAAACCTTAACAGACTAAATTCCTCAAAACAATCTGATATTTAAGCTGCTTACCAAAATTGTAATTATGCCTATAGTGGAGTAATTTATCACAGCATAGAGTATGGGGTAAAATGTGTGATCATTGTAGGCCAGCGATATATTATTTCGAGTTGTTCTACTTTATTACATTATTCTTAATGTGTAAATAAATAGAATATTCTTCAATATACACTTTCTTTACTTTATAGCCTTAATTATACCTGTATTGCTAAAATGCAAATTTTAGATGTAAATTTTGTAATTCTAATTTTTGGATATTTCAAATTTTTTTCTTGTGCCTTCAACTTCAAATTATCCAAGCTTCACTGCACCTTCAATTTTGCTTTTGTTTTAGACTGAAAGTGGAACTTTGGGTCATGGTATTAAATAATCAATCCTGTATTTACCTTGGTGATAGAAGGAAACCACGAAAAAAACGTCAATCAGATTGGTCAGTCCATGGGGTTTGAACCCAGGACCTCTCAAATGTGGGCGACAGACATTACCACCTGAGCCATTCTGCTCAGTCAATGACTCTTAACTCTTTTGCTTATTCTTTATATAATACATTTTGTAGTATAATAAGTTTCAAAATATTGAAAGTTATAAACAAATTGTTGAATAAATTATTAATATTATTTTTAAATTTCTGCTAATTTCACCTCTTTTACTTAAGCTACTTTTCAACACTTATGTTTTACCTCCTCTATATGTACTTTGTACGTAGTGTACAGAGGAAGTATTGAATTCTATCAAAAATTCAATACCGAGATTTCACTGGACATGTGTTAAGAGGTCCCCTGAGTTCAAACAAAGCATTTTTAGGAAAAGGTCCATGTGTGTGTCTGTAGACAGACAGCATAGCTCAAAAACTAATTGATCGTTAAATACCAAACTTGGTATCTTCCATGGATGTGACACGAAGATTTTCAAGAAAATCCCCCACCCCAAACTACCCTTTTCATGGACAAATTTTTGAAAATGGCTCTAATGATTTTGATTAAAATACCATATATTAAATCACAAATAAAATATATATCTTGAATTTACTGGGAATAGCTTCTGAAGACTTGCTCATTCTGGTTGAATTTTGCATAACTGGTAAACTGTAAGAGATACACAAAAATTTAACAACACAAAAAATGTAATCTTGTTAAAACACACGATTTATGTCATATACATTTTTGTTGCAGAGTTGACCGTTGCTGAGATATTCCTTGTCATTGGTCTCAGGTTTACACTATGCATCTTCTCAAACGGGGCCATCTTTCATTTCACCTCTCTTTTGTTATTCTGGAAATGCAAAACAAACTGAATTTCAATTGTTCACATGTCGATCAGCTTTTAAAAGATTTGACTATTGATTTAGCCTTATTTCCCTTTTACTTATAAGGAAATAAGTAAACATTAACAATGTTTAAATGTGTTAATACTTTAATCATATAGCATGATGTAGATAGAAGAATTAACTTTTGAAAGAATAGTTTATTTGCAGAACAGGTGGAGAAAGTTATGTGAATGCAACAATCAGATTCAAAGTTAAAGTATCTAAATACTAATAAACCGCATTAAAATGTCTCTGGTTAGTATTAGAACAGTAGGAGAGTTTCAATTAATTTATATCAAATTTCTAACATGCAACAAAACAATTTAAAACTAAAATCAAAACAAGAGTTTTTCACTATTTTTGTTATTTTGAAAGTAGTTGTACTGTAGATAGAAGAATTAACTTTTGAAAGAATAGTTTATTTGCAGAACAGGTGGAAAAAGTTATGTGAATGCAACACATCAGATTCAAAGTTAAAGTATCTAAATACTAATAAACCGCATTAAAATATCTCTGGTTAGTATTAGAACAGTAGGAGAGTTTCAATTAATTTGTATCAAATTTCTAACATACAACAAAACAATTTAAAACTAAAATCAAAACAAGAGTTTTTCACTATTTTTGTTATTTTGAAAGTAGTTGTACCTTTCTCTAAAAGTGGAGACATTTTACTTTGTTGTATTCCTGAAAAAATGTAAAAGTAAATAAGAGAAAAAAAACTTATATTAACTAGAGTTTAAACATATGTCTTTTAAATGCAAAACTTTAATACTACTAATGCTAGCATATTAATAGAGCTTTATCAATAGAGTGTAAACGACATGTGCAGCAATGCTTCCTGTCTATCATGCATGTCTCTAGTAATCTCAGTTTCTACATGCACACATTCACACACACAGACTAGGGTGCATCATTTTGAAATATTGGTATGTAACCTCAAAACTTATGCTGCTATACAATAGACAGGTAAATGAAAGAGCTTTGTAAACTCTAATTGATATTCTAATGCTTCTTAAGGGGAGACCAAATGACAAAAATTGCCCAAATGTAATTTTTTAAACTTTTTGTGCAGTCTTATTGTTTCAAATTTCTTCTTTAGTTTGATGTATAATTTATGAATTTAAGCATAATTAGTTCATCCTTTAGGAGAATTTTACTATACAAATGGATACATGAGTTTGTATTCTCTATTTCTGTTTTGAATAGCTATTTCTTGAATGGCATCTTCTAGTTTAAATTACCTGTTTACTCAGGAGTACTATTGAAGATAATTAAATGAAATTTTGGGTGATAAAAACAACCTCTTAAGGGGTCACTGTACTAAAGTCACTAACTTCTAATATACTGTCTACTGTCACTCTGTGTGTCTGTGAACAGCATAGCTCAAAAACAAAAAGTCAGTTAAATTCCAAACTTGGTATATAAGATCAATAACTTCAAGGATGCGATACTAAGATTTTAAAAAAAAATACCCTCACCCCCAATTACTCTTTACATGGAACACTTTTCGAAATTTTTTATTTTCTCAGAAATAGCTCTAATGATTTTCATTAAAATACTGTACATTAAAGTTATTAATATCACAAATAAAATGTATATTTTGAATTTTTTGGGAATAGCCTCTGAAGAGCTCTTTATTCTGGTTGAGTTTTGCAAATTTTGTGTTACGTTTAAACCGTAAGAGATAGACAAAAGCGTCCTGCACAAAAAATGTAGATCTGATTAAAACACATAATTTATGTCCTATATGTTTTTTAGTGGAGTTGACCGTTTCTGAGATATTCCTTGTTATTGGTTTCAATTTTAAACTACTTAAACTTTTCTCAAACAGGAAGTGACGTTCCATTTTATCTCTCTTGTTTTATCACAAACCTTGCAAAGTGAACTGAAATTCAATTATGTCACATAAGATAAGCTTTTAAAAGATTTGACTATAGATTTAGCCTAGTGTATTCCCTTATGTGCATCTACTTACAATGAAGCAAGTAATAAGAAAATCTCTGATCAGCATGTCATATATAAAAGAATCTTTTGTAAGGAAAATTGTTGTGTAACAGCTAGAGAAAGTCATGTGAATGGAGCACATCAGAATTTATTTAAGAATAATTTGTTACAGAATAAGTGGAGATTTTTTTCAGTAAAGTATTCTGTTAAGTGCAATTGTGCATATGCTCTGGTTTTAATAACATGGTTGGTTATTTTTAAAAAAAAAATACTTGATGAGAATTTTTATTAAAAAGATGCATAATAAAGGAAAAAAGTCTTATTTTCCTTAATAAATATTCTGATTGTGTCAAGGTAAATATGTACATGGTTGCCTCCTTAGTGCGTGGTAGCGTGGCTGCTTGGCAAGTGGGAGACCTGGGTTCGATTCCCAGTAACAGCATGGGGAATTTTCACCTGCTGGGAGACCTGGGTTCGATTCCCAGTAACAGCATGGTGAATTTTCGCCTGCTGGGAGACCTGGGTTCGATTCCCAGTAACAGCATGGGGAATTTTCACCTGCTGGGAGACCTGGGTTCGATTTCCAGTAACAGCATGGGGAATTTTCGCCTGCTGGGAGGCTTGGGTTCGATTCCCAGTAACAGCATGGGGAATTTTCGCCTGCTGGAAGACCTGGGTTCGATTCCCAGTAACAGCATGGGGAATTTTCACCTGCTGGGAGGCCTGGGTTCGATTCCCAGTAACAGCATGGGGAATTTTCGCCTGCTGGGAGACCTGGGTTTGATTCCCAGTAACAGCATGGGGAATTTTCGCCAGCTGGGAGACCTGGGTTCGATTCCCAGTAACAGCATGGGGAATTTTTGCCTGCTGGGAGACCTGGTCCTGGGTACACTCAGCCTCATGAGGCCCCTGTGGGGCCAATTGAGGAGCTACTTGATTGAGAAGACTGCATCGACCGGCCAGGAGGGACTCGAGGCGCTGATCATGTCTCACCCTCCAGCACTGCACCCCATTCATGACGCCTTTGGGCCGTCGTGGGGTCAGGCCTTGGTCCCTGCTTGACTGTCGTGCCATGGAGTTACGTTAAATATGTGCATATATATCCTGTGTAAGTATTGTCATGATTGCTGTTGAGAAGTTCGAGGATCCATAGAAAGTTTGTACATTTATATTTCTGGACACTTTGGGCTAAATTATATATTCATCTAAATTTTTATATTTTCTTACATTTCACAATCTTTCTTGGCGAACACATGGGCACAGCTAGTATGTAACGGGACTTTGGTGGCTAACCCCTTCTGCTTGGAGAATTCCATGGGGACTCACAGTTCATAAACTTCCAGAGTCCTACACATCACCATGGGGATGTACGTCAGATGGAACGTTCTAGAACATCCTGTTATGCTTAACTTCATAGGAAATGACTAGCTTCCCATAGGAAACGATTGGCTCTATAAGGAGCACTAGAACCAACATTTCGGGCTTTTTGGTGGTCTCTTGGTCGGACTCCATTACTCTGAACCTTGGCTCTGTGCCGCACACCTTGGAACTTCGGCAATCTCAACAGTAAGGTAAGCTCCAATGGGAGTGTTTAGATACTTAATAAAATGGACCATTCTGAACCGTTGATTATCTTTAATAGCTATAATCTACCATCTAGTGTCATTGCACGCTTGTGAGGTGACAGTATCAATCTGATATGTTCCTGGGATAAGGCTAATGAATTTGTAGATTTAACATTGTTGGTATAGTACTTTTGATCTCCCCTTAAAGCAAAACAAGGCTGTATCTTTGAACATTTTGCATTTGAATGTATTTAGGCCGCTTTAGAGGTGACAAACAATAATTGACCAACAAAGCCATTGCATCTAACACTCAGTAATTTGACCCATTTGACATAAATCTGCTCTTCCAGTGAGCATTTGTTATTAACACACACAGTTTAAGAAAATAGCCATCATTTGTGCTTCTTATGATATATTAATCTGTTTGTGCCATCCTTGCAGTATTTTACTTCTTTTATCATGCTCTGTACCATTTAAAATGAGCTATTTAACTAATAATAACAATAACAGGGCCTGGATTTTGCTCATTTTAAAATATAGCTGCAACAGTATAAAGTATAACTGTAAAAAAGAAACTGGTCTCCAGTTTCAAGAGTTCAAGGCTTGCTTCCTGGTTGAGGAGGGAGAATTTTTATTTATGAGAAAGGTTTTGAGAATGGTCACCAAGGAGCTATGTCATGTCATTGTGAGTTTTCTTACCGTAACTCAGGGTTTATTACTATAGTGCGACCCAAATACATCTGAACCCTGTGCAGTGTTTTTCCACTGTACACACAGAAACATAATACACAGATGCTGCACACAAGGTCACGGTGCTGACTTGTTTTTCTCTGCTCTGAAAGTGCAGTATTGAGCTGATGGTGATATCGTGTGATTGAGTGATTACCAGTGTGCTTTATTATTTTATCCTGTACTTAGTTACAAAGTGTGTAATGGCTCAACATTTGTTTTCTGCTGCCCAGCGTATATTTATTTATGATTCGTATTTGTTGACACATTTTGTGAGTGGACTCTCAATAGTGTATACAATGGTAAAATTGATCCACATTTAATATTTTTCACGGACGAGGCTTGGTTCCATCTTCATGGATGTGTGTGTACACAAAATGATGTTACTGGAGCTCTGAAAAACCTAATATACTCCTTCATGACGAAAAAATTGGGTATGGTGCACCATTTGTGAAGGGAAAGTTAGAGGCCCAATTTTTTTTTGAATATGTGAATTCAATTTTGCCCTTTCTTTTTTTTTAGAGAATTAACAAACAGGGACCATTTTTCAAAGAGTCTCTGCAACAGCTCATACATCCAAACTTTTGATGAAAACAATTGAAAATGTGTTTCAGGACAGAATTATTAGTAGAGATTTGTGGCTCCCTTGGTACCCCAACCTAACTACCTGCTGTTTATATCTCTGGGGTAAATAAAGCAAAAGTTATACAAGACAAACCTCCAAACCCTGGGAGAATTAAAAACAAAATATCCACCAGTAAATTGCCAGCGTTTCTCAAGTGATGGATAGTTTCTTAAAGAGATATCAAAAATGTATGGACAATGGCAGTGGCCAGTTTCAGCATCTCCTTCAATAACATTGGTAAGTAAAGCCATTAAATTTTGTTTTAAAAATGTTGCATGGTTTCAACGCGCTGATAGCGGCTGACGATAACGAGCGCCGAGGGCTTGGACAGGCAAAATATGTGCAGCAGGTTCGGATGTTTTTGGATCATCTGCTACTTCTTGCATCCCAACATCTTGAGATCAAATCTGGTTACAATTTAAGTTGATCACACATAAGTGATGTGTATTCATTTCTTATTGGATAGCAGCTAGAGATGACAGTAATCCAATTTTATGTAGACATTTGTTGAAGCAGTCATATATATAGTTAATGAGGAGTTATAAGCATTATTGATTTTTTTCTTAATGATATGTTTAACTAATAAAATACCTAATAAATTTATATTTTGTATTTTCTGTGAATAGTCTGAGAAGCCCTCTTCATTAGCAATTAATTTTGACCGGTAGATATAGACAGAACTTACTGCACTGTAGATCCATTTAAAACATATAAATTGTTCCAAATAATTTTTATGTGACATCAGTTATTTCTGAGATATTAATTGTTAAAGGTTTGAATTTTTGAAAACTTTGTCATTATCAAAATGCTGTTACCATTCAGACATTTGGCCACACCAGAAAGGTTAGACCACTCACCTCTCACTTAGAGGGCCTGGGTTCGATCCCAAGTGACTGCATGTGAGATTTGTTGGACAAAGCGGCACAGGGACGGATTTTCACCAGGTTCTCTGGTTTCCTCTGCCAATGCATTCCACTGCTGCTCCATCTTCATTCCATGTATCATCAGTGTCATCGCTGATACCATCTTAGTAAAAGCGGGCATTAAACACTATAAAAAAAATTCAGACATTTCTTTTCATGTCATGCAAAGTGTATGAAATTTCTAGGCCAAGATAAAGGGATCTGTTTTTAAAATTTGCTTATTGCTTCAGCCTTTCCCTTTAAAGTACAACAAAATATGTAATGAAACCATTTCTGCAAACATTTATCTCAATTAGCATGAAGTAGATAGAATTAATTTTTACTGAAAGTCTGTAGAGACTATATATATATAAATAAATTATAGAATGTAGAGAAAGTCATGTGAATTTCACACATCTCATAATCTCAAATAGGTTACACAATTAAAATCCAGGCCCTAATTACTGCTGTCAAAATCTCAAAATTCTTATATATACGATCAAATTATAGATAAACATGAAAATACATTTTATCAGGTAGCTGTGCTGGTTTGTTAAAATTTACTTTTAATTTTTCAAGCAACCAAAAAAAAAACAACTCAATAATAAGTATCTTCTAAGTCAGGGTTATTATATTACCAGATTATAATATGAATTATGTATATATTTATCGTTTTTGTGATGCAGTGACTATTGCCCTAGCTTCTAAAAGATTGCACTGGAAGTTGGTAGATACACAAACATAAGTATAACTCTTGTCCAGCTTAAAACCTGTGCTATCGAGAAATAAGAATCTTCTGGAAGTTTTTTTTCCTCACCTCCTGACTTCCAAAGTGTTCTAGAAGGTTCTTTGGAGATATCAGCTGCTATATAAGTGAGCGCTCTCATGTAATTGGTGAGTTGAACAAATGCATTTTGGGTGCAACAAAAAGTGCTGCTCGTTGAGTGAGTTGTCCGTTGTGGTCTAGGGGGTAACTGCGAGACTCTGGTTCCCAGGATCATGGGTTTAGATTTGGTGGAGGTCAATTGTTTTTATTGGGCCATAAAGATGCATAGCATGGCTTCCTTCAAAAGGAAATAAAGCCTGTGGTCCTGTGTCATAGATTTAAGGCACATAAAAGAACGTCAAGCCAGATAAAGAGTTGCATGCCCAATATAAAATAGGATGCTGAGAATCACAGCAGTTAAAGATTTTCCATAAATAAAACTGAATTTCAATTTCTCAGCGAGTTTGTGACAACTGCTGTGTGTGATGAGTAGTAAGTGCTGCTTCCACAAGATATTGAACAAAATTGAGAACAGCCTCCTATATACCAACTTGGTAATCAAACACAAACATGATGTTCACTCCTACAAAACAAGATCAGCCAATCAAATCTCTATAGAATCAGTTAACTCTACCAAATATGGAATAAAAAGTATATTGCATAGTGCCACCAAAACATACAACAGTCTCCCACTTCCCAAATTAAAAACAAACTCTTCAAATACCTACTTGAGCAGTACTGTAACTCCTAACAATTTGACAATAGAAAATCCTTATGGTGTTGGTTGAAATATTGCATTAAGTTAATCATACACCCACACAAAAAAGGAAAAAAAGAAAAAAATATATATATAATATGTATGTACTCATTTTTATATCTGTTTATTTTATTTGTTATATTTTGCTTACCGCCTCACTAAAGGGCAGTCCCTACCTAGAGCAATATGTTCATTGGGACATTCTATGTAAATAAATAAAGTCTTGTGTTTGACTCAAGTGAACCTCATTGAATGAGGCTATGCACATTTCATCATTTCATTATCTGACTCTAAAGCAGCTATTATATCCATAGCATCCGATGTAACACCTAATAACTTAAATATTGCAGAATGCCGCAAAATCATAAAACAACTAATGAATTTAAATAAAAGATTAATACTTCAATGGATACCAGCACATTGAGGAATACAGGGTAATGAAACAGCTGACTTTCTAGCCAAGCAGGTAGTAAAATTACATCAAATTCATCAGATCCAATAAGTTATCACTCTATTAAAAGAATCATTATATCAACATATAATAGCAAAATTAAAGAAGATAATGTATTACAAACAAAAGGAAAACTATGAGAAAATTTATGTAATAACATGACCAGAGTCACTACACCACCAAGAAAATCCTCTGTAGCAACTTTTAGGCTCCTAATAAACATTTATTCAGGATTTTTATAGTGAGATCTCCTCTGTGTCCTTTCTGTACACTTAAAGAAGATATGGATGGAAACCATATACTGCACTGCCCAACCTTTATCAACATGATAATATAACATTAAAATACTGGAATACAAGAAAGCGAATGGCTTCACTGCCAACTGCTCAACATTAAATACCAACCACCAACCAACCAACATTTCATCTGTAGCGATGTCATGGAAGATGTGAAGTGTTAGGATAACCATGTGAGGTCCCAGTCTAAACTTGAACTAGATCATGTTAACAAAGAAATAGTGAAAACTGAGAAAAGTGACAGTTAAAAACTGGACAAAGTTCTATATATGTATTTAAAACATAAGTTTTGATTTATATCTTTTTTCTTTTACATAGGAAATCCATTATACCAAATAATTAGAGTTTTTAATGAAAACATATGTTCAAAAAACTTTCTTTTAATCCAGGCAATTCTGTCAATGAATATTTATACAGAAAGGCTTGTTTTTAGGACAGTACTCACTGTGGGATGTAAATTGACATTTTGCTACATGTGAATACTGCTAGGGAAGTTTCTATTACTGTCATATATCACTGCATACATGTTACATTTAATGGCACCCAAAAAAATAAAGTAAAAAAATAAAACCACAAAGTATCAAAAGTTAGGACATTCGCATGGTCTTGTGCTCTTATATAGCAGTTGCCACTGGCAATGTCATCATAATACTACCAGCAAAGTCACCTGAACAACTCACTTTTCAAAATACAAAAGCAAAATTATAGACACAATTAATCTTAAAACACTAAGAAGCAATAACTATAATAAACATTATAACTAGTTAAAGCATTTTGTAACACTGCATCCAGTTTACAACAGCTTTTAAAAATTGACATTCTAAATCCAGAAGCAACACTAGCTTCTCTCTCTTGGAATAAAACACCTCAGGAATATGTACAGGTTATCTAGACATCAAGCAACAACAAGGAAACCCTAGTTTATTCCATGATACCCTAACTAGAATCACATGGCAACACATTTTCTACATTTCTGTATATTGCTAATACACGCACTGTAGTTCTAATTAATATATGTACAGTAATGAACTACCGCTAAATTATAGGACTAGTTTAGCTTTTGAAAAATAATCTTCCATCTGATAAACATTAACATACAATAAAAACATCTTTGCTTGTGATATGATACATTGCTTACACAGACTAACAGTTGCTTTGATGCATAACAATGAACTAAATAATTCACTAACATTTCATTTAGTCAATGCATGGAACAGATGCTTTATAGATATGTTGTGTTTCATACACATTGTTATAAACTTTAACAATAAAAATAATTTATAACATAGTAAAATCTCATACATTAAGTATATTAAATGCATAATACAATATGCTTTAAACAATGTACATCTTAAATATTAAAAACAGAAGCACTATTAACAGTGAAGTATTCATCATTTTGGAGTTATGTTGAGTCATATTTATTTACACTCACCTCCACTTAATTAGTTGAAAAATATTGAAACGTTTTCAAGAACATTCGTCATCGTCTTCACTTTGGTGACTGATATTCCTTTTCTGCTTTCTCCTCCTCCATCTGGTGTTGGAGATGCAAAGTTTTAATACTTCATTCAGTGGCAGGATTTCAAAAAGTATTACATAAAAGGTCTGTGTGTGTGTGTGTGTGTGTGTGTGTGGGCAGCATAACTAATAAAGGAAAAGTCCGTTAAATACCAAATATTGAAGTTCAGTATTTCCCAAGAATGCGACATGAAGATTTTCAACAAAATCCCCCTCCCCCTTTACATGGAAAAAATTTTGAAAATTTTAGTTTCTCAAAAATGGCTTTAACAATTTTGATTAAAATGTCTTATATTTAAGATATTTACATGACAAATAAAATGTATATCTTAAATTTTCTGGGAATAGCTCTCTTTATTCTGGATGAATTTTTCTGCATTTTGCATATCTGGTAAACTGTAAGAGATAGACAAAAACTTACTACACAAAAGATGTATATCTCGTTAAAACACACAATTTATGTTATATATATATATATATATATATATATATATATATATATATATATATATATATATATATATATATATTTTTTTTTTTTTTTTTTGTGGTGTTGTCTGTTTTTGAGATATTCCTTGTTATTGGTTTCAGTTTTAAAATACTAAAACTCTTCTCACTTCTCATAGAGGAAGTTGTCAACTCTTGGCCAGGCACAGAATCTGATTTCAGTCTCATAGCAACCACTATCTGATGGCGAATGTTAAAATATTTGTCAATTTAGCCCAGTGCATTCCTGTATTTCCCTTCCACTTACAGGAACTAAGTAATAAGATAATTTCTGCTAATGTTTATCTCGATTAGCAGAAGTAGATAGAAGAATAAGCCTATTAACAATAATTTGTTACAGAGATGTAGAGAAAGTCATGTGGATGGAGCACATCAGATTTTAATTGTATGTATTCTCTCCCTGATGTCCAAAACAAAGAAAAACTTGGAAATCCAGATTAAAGGAACACCAGAGAAACATAAAACTAAAGCAAATAGGCATATCTGCTGTGTCACACCATTTATGGACAGAAAACCTCAACACTAGGTAAAATATAACATTGATAAAATCACTAGCATCACCAGCAGATTGGACATCTGGGAGAAAATACACATAATAAAAAACAGCAATTATGTAATACATTTTGAAATCCCGCCACTGAATGAAGTTTTAAAACTTTGCATTCCCAACACCAGATGACAATAAGATTGGAAACATCAGGAAGAGGAGGAGGGGGAAGTAGAAAAGGAGTGTCAGTCACCAAAGTGCTGAAGATGATGACAAATGTTCTTGAAAACGTTTCATGTTTTTAAACTAATTAAGTGGAGGTGAGTGTAAATAAGTGAGACTCAGCATAGCTCCAAGATCATACATTTTAACAGAAGCTATATAACAATAATGGGGATCCAATCGCATGTGGCCCAATAATGTGGGAGCTTTGCAGCAGGTGTGACAACGTAGTCAACATTTTACATTCATAACATGGTTATATAACTCATCTTTGGATATAGTGACTTTTAGATGCAGGTGACAAACATGTAGTACATAGAAGTTTGTGTTGGATAATAGTAACACTATAACATTACTAACAGATAAACTTTACCTGGACATTTTTCAAAGAGTGTGCATGCTTTTTCTTCAGCAGACTCCAACTGAAGCTGTATTTCCTCCGATGGTTTCTGAAGTATTCAGCTTTGACCTGACTGGTGTTCCTGATATGGTTGCCTACCACTTTTAGGTCACCCTCCGTGGTGTAATGGTTACCTGCTGACTTCATATACCCAAAGTCACAGGTTCAAAACCTGGTGGAGGACGATGGATTTTTTAGGGCGTACACATCCTTAGCATGGCTTCCTTCGTAAGAGAAGTAAAGCCATGGGTCCTGTGTTGTAGATTTAACGGCACGTAAAAGAATCTCAAGCCTGATAGAGAAGCCCCTGAGTAAAATTAAGTGGTCTTTCATGCCCAGTATAGAATGGGACGCTGAGAACCACAGCAGTTAAAGAGTGTCCATAAATAAAACACCATTTCAATTTACCACTTTTGGTCATTACACCATGAAATAAACCAAAATATTACACTTATAAAACCAGCAAGATACGCAGCAGAGATGGATGTTTGGGAGAAGATCCACATCATTAAGCCTGGGTAGTATGGGGGTGTCTGCCTCACATTCAACAGGTTGCGAGTTCAGATCTTGCTTAGGGTGAGTTACCTGGGTAAGGTTTTTTCCAGGGTTTTCCCTTTCCTGAGAAAAGGAATGTCAAGTAACTTTAAGCTCCATGTACCCTAGATCATTTAACCAATTTCATTCATCATCCGATATGCTAGCCAGTTAAAGGACGTTAAGCTACCAAAAAAACCAAATAACTTGATGAATTTTGATTTGCCACCACACAGCACTCTGTGAAAATACATAACAGGAGCACCAAGCAGGTTGTCAATGCTGAACACTTCAAAAACTACTGGAGAGGAAATACCGCATCAGTTGGAGTCTGCTGAAGATAAAGTGCACACATGCTTTGAAACATGTCCAGGTAAAAATTATCTGTTAGTGATGTTATAGTGTTACTATTATCCAGCTCAATTAAACTTCTAATTCAAATACATCACAGTTACTAACTTCTGTACCAACATTTTATATTGTAGTATATATTTCAAGAATGAAAGTAGTTGGTGTATTCTAACCTCTTAGATTTTAGAAGTACTGAAGTTAACATTTTCATAAACCTTAAGAAACAGTGACACTAAATTTATTGAAATATTCACAAGGTAAGGAGCTTTTATTACTCCTCTGATAATTACATTTGTTTTATTTGCGCATTTGGGCCTTGACATAAGAAATGTGAATATGTAAATTCAGACTAAAACAATACATTAATATGCTTTGTACATATTTTTGCAACAGATTTACATAAATAATTTAAATAACAAATGAATGTGCTATGACAGTAATCCATTAACACCAACAATACAATATTTTCCAGTAGCACCAGCTTTAAAGGTATATTGTAGCAATGTCTTTGGTTGTTTCATCCCACAATAGCCATAAAAGCATTTTACATGTTTCCTTACTGGCTATTACTAAGTATTCAACCATTAATGTAGGCATTGTCTTTTTGTTTATTTACATAAGAACTTATGAGAAAATTTACATTTTTTTAAAGAACCATGTCCATGTATGGTTTACACTGTACAACTTACAGATAAATATAATCAATCATAAGATTGAAATTGCACCAATTGTGAATAGTTTTCTTTCCAGAGTTATGTGTCACTATAAAATATTCAGAAGTTTTAAAGCTGTTATATACTGTACACTATATTCATCTTTTAACTATACATCATTTTTAATATGTGAGTATTTCTCCTCTATATTGCTCATTTTATCCCTTATGTTATTTTTATGTTTCATTGAAGTTTTACTTAATTTTATGAATCTTTTAAGTATTTATATTTACCCCTTTTGTGTTATAGTCTGACAAAATTTTGTCAGGGGGCAGCAGATATCTCAAACTTGAGCATAACACAATGGACATTTTTATGGAACGGTTATATTTACATCTTCTCCTACTTAGGTCTACAAATTTGTTTATACTGCAGCACAGTTTAAAGCAACCCTGCACTGAAATCCACAATTTTCTTAATTCTTAATTGTTTTGGACATTAAATGCAATCTTTTACAGTTCTAATTAAAACAGTTTAGAGGTTATTAAGGATTGAACATATAATTAAGGTTGTTGATATAAAATGTTCCATGTGTCAAAAAATATCACTTTTACTTTCTCTATCCATTACCTAAATTAGGCAGAGGAAGTGTTTAAAATTTTGATATTGGGTTTTCATCAGAAAACAAGAAAAGAATTTTTAGAAAAAGGCATGTGTATGAGAGAGTGAAAGAGAGAGTTTTTTGCAAATTTATCCCTACTTAAAATTATCCTTCAGATGGAGAATTTGTTTTTAATTTTTTTTTCTCAAAAATGACTAACACTTTTCATTAAAATGTAATGTTGTTGAGATAACACAAAAAATAAAGAGTGTGTGTGTGCGTACGTGCGCGTGTGTGTGCGTACATGTGTGTGTGTGTGTGTGCATGCGTGCGTGTGCACATGCGCATACATAATTTTTTTGCATCAGTCCTTATTGTAATAATGAAAAATGTTTATAATTAAAGGTATGCTCTAAAGATGTACTTGAAAGCTTGATTTGTTTTTCTTTTACTATGCCTCCATAATCTCATTACGCATTTGAATGGTGTTTTCACATGCTGAGTGTTACCAACCACTTACTACTTAGTTTGAAAGCAAAGAGATATTGAGAATAACTAATGGGCACAGAAAACTTGCTTTTTACTTTCTCTACACATAGTATATACATAGTGTATAGATAAGGTATTGTATTCCACCCAAAATTTTGATACCAATATTTCATCAGAAACATTTGTTTTGAGGACTCCTGAATCTAAAAATTTTTTTTAGAAAAAGGTCAGTGTGTGTATGTGTGTGTGTGTATGGGCAGCATAGCTCAAAAAAAAAAAAAATATATATATATATAAAAATTCCGAGGATGCAACACAATTTTCAAGAAAAATCTGCCCACACTAAACTACCCATTATATAGAGCACTTTTTGAAAATGTTGTTTTTCTCAAAAATTACTCTAATGATTTTGATTAAAATAGTGTATTTTAAAGATATTTACATGACAAATAAAATGTATATCTTGAGAATAGACTCTGATGACCTCTTCATTCTGCATGAATTTTGCACAACTGGTAAACCATAAGAGATACAAAAACAAGATTTGACTATTGCTTAGGCTAGAGTTATTATCTTATTTTACATCTACTTAGAAGGAAGCATTTCTGCTAATGTTTGTTGGGATTATGACAATGTGTGTATAATAATAATCTTTTGTAACAATTGTTTATAAAGAAAGTCATCAGATTTTTGTACAAGTGTTATAATATATAAGCCATAATTTGAGCTTTTCATGGATAGAGAAAGTCAATTGAATGTGTTACTTCAGATTTTAAAAATAATACTCTATCTGTGAGTGCAGCAGAGGTTTCTTAATATATTCAAATTGGCATTTGCTCCTTAAAGTTTTTATATATTACTACAAAAACCAACAAATGGAACATTTTATGTGTATAAAAAGATGCAGAACTGTAGTAAATAAAATGTTATGCCACAAATATTAGTACGATACACCAGTACTAGTAAGTATTTAAAAAATAAATGATGATCCTTAGGCTTCTAAGGTATTGATCAATACAAAAATTGTGAAACTTATTCAGTTTCAATCAAAATCTCAGCATACAGTTGCCTTAAGCTCTCAACAATAAACAGTAATTAGAATAAAATGAAATGTAATTTACAAACATTTTTGGCCTACAAAAGAACAATAAAATCAGTTTGATTTCTCATTAAATTTAGGATTTTGTTTCCTAGGAGTCTTCCTAATTTTATCATCCAGCTAATCGGAAAGTTACAGTGCGCTATGCCATGAAAGTACTCTCAATCTCAAATGATCCTTTTTATAATCAATTGAATCATACTGATATTTAAAACACAAATGCTGATGAAGCAAATTGCAGATGGTTTAGAAAGCTGGAGTCAGTGCCCATGCCTTGTGTGACTCATAGAGGTAATTATTTTGAGAGTTTTATAACTATAATTTAATTAGAAGTGGATTATGGCCCCCAGGATCTCCTGATTTGACTCTCATTTTAGTCTATTTCTTTAGGATTGTCCTATCTGCACAGAGTTCAGAAGCAGAAGAATTGATGAATGTGTATTGTAATAAAATATAAGCAAGCATTAAGCTTCACCATAGAGAACAGAAAATGAATTGAATTCATTTCTAATATGTTTAAAATAAAGTGCACATAATAGATGCCATTTTCCAATCTTTAAAATATCTTTTGTGACAAATTCAGAAGCTGATCTATAAAATTTGACAAAATTATATTAAATACTTAGTGCATAAAAGTAGAAACAAAATTAAAGTTAAATGCTGCCAAGCATATTTGTGGAACTGAAAAGGAAATTTATTTTCCTATTGAGTGACATAACGCAGCAATTGGTATCATTTAATTATGTAAACAACTGACTTCTCTAACTTTGGGATAAAATAGTAATGTGTTCCAAAAGAATAACATATCTGGGTTGTAATTTGAAATTACACACACTCACACACAAATAACTTTTGGCACAAAATTACACAAGTGTTGCTTCACAATGAAAACTGTACCAGACATGGAAGGAATTATGAAACTTGGTATAAATATTTGGTAAAAAAAAAAAAAAAAAAAAAAAAAAAAAAAAAAAAAAAAAAATATATATATATATATATATTTGTGATACTTTCAGAATATGTATGGGTCAGCAAAGAAAAATTACAAACAGTTGGTAGAGTAAAGTAAGGAAAATACTGGAAAATGCAGGAATGATAGACTCATGGAAATTAGGAGAAAGGAAAAAGGAAGGCTTCTGGAAAAAAGCAAGGAAAATAATGGAAGGCATAGAAAGACGGGAGACATGGGGAAGTAAATAAAGTAAAAAGTCATTAGACTTCTATAGTTGGTTCCTGCAACTCCTATTTGGAGCATTAGGGCACCCAACAGTGTTTTCTTTCTTTTTCTGTTTATCCTCTTGTGGGACTTACAAGCCAGCATCTGGGTCAGACTTCTTTTTTTGTTTAGCTTAACGCCCTTTAACCTGGTTGGTCATATCGGGCGTTGAATGAAAATGGGGGGGGGGGAAATGTAAATGGTGTGTTATTTATGGCCGCTCTATAACTGCTGTGGTTCTCAGCATCCCATTCTAAATTGGGCATGAAAGACCGCTTAATTTTGCCCAGAGGTGCCTCTATCAGGCTTGAGGTTCTTTAACGTGCCATAAATCTACGACATGGGACCAACAGCTTTACTTCCCTTCCGAAGGAAGCCATGCTAAGAATTTTTACACCCGAAAAAATCCATCGTCCTCCACCCGCGACCTTGAGGGGTGAAGAGAGTGTAGCACACTATATAGTAATATGCAAGGAATTGGCTCAATTATTATTATTATTATTTGTTTGTTAACAACACTGTCAATTTAAGATGATATCAGTTCTACCAGTGTGCCAGAATTTTGTCCTTCAGGAGTTCCTTTACATGCCAGTAAATCTACTGGCATGAGATTGTCCCTTTTAAGCACACCTAAAAACCATCAGTCTGGAAGGTTTGAGCCTGTGACCTTAAGATCAGCTACCAGACCAACATTTACTAAATGGAGGGCAAATGTAAGTGGAAGCAAAATTGTGATGATCTTAACAGGGAAACAAGAAATAAGAAACAGATCGTTAGGGACAGTTTTAATGGACTGAAGAAAAATGAATCAGGAAAGTAAAGAAGAAAGTAAGAAAGAAGTGAGGGAGGAGAGAGTCATAGGTTTAGAAGGATAAGAGAAAGCAAGACTAATGCAAAATGCTAGGCATGCTGGGTAATGCAATAGACAAACTTTTACATAGATATCTCATTTTGTAGCATAGGACACTGTACAGTAAAAAGAAGTTAAGGTTGCTAGAGAAATCATACTGATCATATGTATTATAATAATAATGATAACAACAATTTCTTGTGGTAAGGTACATACCTGAAGAAAGTTACAATTAAAATCTTTAAAAAACAAGAAGTTGATATTGTTAATGCTATACATATTATATAATACAGAGCGATTTATATAGAACTGACACATTTCATTCTTTAATTATTCTGTTGGAAATTCATTCAATGGCCCAATTTTAGCACCAAATTAAGCAGAATGTTCTGGAGTTTCGATTCCTTTCGATTCGATGTGCAGATGTTTATGTTTTATTCCTAATTGCATTGTTGACAGCAGTTTCAACATTTTGTTCTTGTAGTCAACATGAAAATGCAGTACACATTAAATCAACGACTCTGCTTTGTGAAGCAATACTGGATTACATCACTTGTTTGCCATACATCAAATGAATCCATGAAACTAATTGCAAGTTTCTTTGACCACCGGATAATTTCCAGGAGCTTGTGGCCACTGAGATCTCCAGATCTGATATCGCCGGACTTCTTTCTATGAGGTTACTTAAAAGACAGGGTTTACACCACACGTCCCCAGACATTGGATGATCTGAAGCACAACATCACAAAGGAGATTCAAGCTATTGACAACAGAGTCCTCCAACGTGTGATCAGTAACATGGAACGGTGTGTTGAGTTGTGCCTTATGCAGGATGGAGGACATTTTCAACATTTGCTATAGAGGTAAATAATCTCCCAAAATTCCTCTACAATTTAGGTATAATAAGTTGTCACTAGCATAACACATTTTGAAACAATTAATGAAAGAAATGTGTCAGCTCTATATAAATCACCTGTATATTTACTTTACATTTATGAGTTTTAGGTTGTAGAATGTAATTATAAATATATATGTAAGAGCACTATAAAAATGATATGTCTGTTAATATATAGCTCAATTATGATATGTTTCCTGACAGTGAAGGGTCTTCCTTCTGTGATATGTATCTAAGCAACATGTATAATAGATTTTCTTTGAATGCAAATACCATTTAAGGGAAGTATACTAATCTCATTCTGCCTTTGTAAAGTTACCTCAATTATTTTCTTCCTAAGAATTGGTTTAAAAGTAATCATGTGAAATGAAAATGGATTAAAATAACAAAGACAGGATAACATTTTTCCTGCAGATTTAAAAACAATTATATACTTTTGAGGAAATTTCAATGGTAGATTGTGCAAAGCATTAAAAAAAAAAAAAAAAAAAAAAAAACTATACATAAAATCAATTCAATTTGTTTTGAACTCTCAAGACTTAATTGTTCTTTTATATTAAAGTAGTAGTGTTTAATGCCCATTCTAGTATATACAGCACTTCAAGTAGTGATACTGATAATACATGCAGTAAAATGATACATATGGGCGGAACATGAGAATATATTTTTCCTTTAAATGCTCTGCTTTTTCTTTACTTGACTAGCAACTTTATTGAGGGAATCATAAACTCACAGAGAAGTTATGTCAAGTATAAAGTAAATTCATTTTTGAGAATTTGAGATATCCTTTTGGTTTATCGGGAAAATGTAAGTTAGTAAAAGAATTTAATATCATGCTGGCTGTTGCCTTGATGTGAATGTACGTGTGTGTGTGTTTTATTCTGGAGGGTGTTCCACAATGCAGCTACCATGGACTTATTGTGCAGCAGACACCAGAAGAATAGGATGATATGAGAGTATTATCAATAAGTAGCTGAAACCGGACTGCTGGGAAAGAGCCACTAAGGAGGGTCCCTACCAAGTCTATGCAATTCTTCATCTCAACACAGGGACTGCTAGGAGCCTGTACTCCAGGTCTGACTGAACCCTCTGAGTCCTACAGACAGCTCCAATACCATTGATTATTGCCAATGTAGACCAGTTGGTTAGAGCAGCCAGAAGAAACTAGATCCCAGCTGTGCATTAAACTTTTACTTTCTTTAGCTTGCATGTACAATGTAATAGTGAATAGAGAAGGTATTGTATTCCAAAAAATTCGATGTCAAAATTTTACCAGAAATATATGTTTTGAGATGCCTTGAGCCCGAAAAGTGTCCACATGTGTGTGTGTGTGTGTGCACAGCATAGCTTAAAAATGAAAAGTTAATTAAATACCAAACTTGATATTTAAGTGCAGTACCTTCCAAGGATGCAACATGAAGATTTTCAAGAAAATCCCCCACCTCCAACTTTACATGGAACATCTTTCAAAAATTTTGATTTTCTCAAAAATGGCTTTAACAATTTTTATTAAAATACCATATATTAAGGATAATTAAATCAAAATAAACTGTATATTTTGAATTTTCTGGGAATAGCCTTTGAAGAGCTCTTTATTCTGAATGAATTTTGCTATATTTTGCATAACTAGTAAACTGTAAGAGATAGACCAAAACTTACTATACAAGAAATGTAGATCTTGTTAAAACACACAAATTTTGTCTCATACGTTTTTCCTGTATAGTTGACCTTTTTTGGAATATTTATTGTTATTGGTTTCAGTTTTAAACTAATTAACTTTTATTAAACGGACCATGTAAAGTGAACCAAACCTCAGTTGTTTCACATAGTGACCAGCTTTTAAAAGATTTGACTATCGCTTTAGCCTAAGTATTCCCATATTTCCCTTCCACTTACAAGAAGATAATAGGACCAATTCTGCTAATGTTTACCTAGATTAGCATTATGTAGATAAACGAATAATTTTTTATAAGAAAAGAATTTTTGTGGAACAGCTAGAGAAAGTTATATGAATGGAACACATCAGATTTTTACTTTCTCTACATGTACTATGTACACAGTGTATAGAGAAGGTGTTGTATTGCACCCAAAAAATTGATACCGAGATTTCACCGGAAATATATGTTTTGAGACCCCTGAATCCAAAAAAAGCATTTTTAGAAACTTGTCCATGTGTGTGTGTATGTGTGTGTATGTGTCTGTGGGTAGCACAGCTCAAAAACGAAAATACCGTTAAAAACCAAACTTGGTATTTAAGTTCAGTATCTTCCAAGGATGCGACAGAAGATTTTCAAGAAAATCCCCCCACCCCAAACTACCCTTTACATGGAACTTTTTTCGAAAATGTTGGTTTTCTAAAAATAGCTCTAACAATTTTGTTTAAAATCCTGTCTATTACAGATATTTACTTACCAAATAAAATGTATATCTTGAATTTTCTGGGACTAGCCTCTGAAGACCTCTTTATTCTGGATGAATTTTGCCGAATTTTGCTTAACTGCTAAACGGTAAGAGATAGACAAAAGCTTACTACACAGAAAATGTAGAGCACGTTAAAACACACAATTTATGTTATATAATTTTTTTTCGTGGAGTTATTGTTTGGAGTTATTAATTGTTTTTGCTTTCACCTTTCAAAAACTTAAATTTTCTCATACAGGAATTTGTCAACTCGTGTCCATACAAACAAAGGAACTTCAGTCACATAGCAACCAGCCTTTGACAATCACTTTAACCTATGGTACTCCCTTATTTCGCTTCTACTTAAGAGGAAGCAAGTAATAAGGCTATTTCTGCCATCTTTTTTTCTCAATTAGCATGAAGTAAATAGAAGCATAAGCTTTTTAACAATAATTTTTTGCAGAGATATAGAGAAAGTCATGTGAATGGAACACATCAGATTTTTTAGGAATATTTTGGTTTTTCAATCTTGTGCTATACATGGCTTGTACGAAAAACAATTAATTATTCTTGAAATAATGTACTTTGGTGACATTAGAGAAATCATTTGACTGGTACAGTTCCCTTAAATGGAATTATGTCTTAAAAGTCTACAGTATCGCAAATATTCATATGTTGTTATATATTTTAATAGCATAAAATTATTCTCTAACTTATATATTGCACATGTATAAATTTTTCTGAGGCTAAAATATGTTAACTTATCAACAATATAGCTTTGAAAAATATGTTGGAAGAGAGGACTTGACCACTAGTTTCAAATGGGATCACACATATTTAAGTTTAAGTTTGGTTTTAATGGAGCATATGATATATAACAATTAAATCTGTTTGTTGCATACTCCGAGATAAAATTGGTTTCAATATGTTAACTTTCCACCTAGTATGAAATCTAAGATGCTTTTCCGAAATATAAGAGCTGTATTTGGGGATAACAAGTAAAACATGCTTGAGATTTAAAACCTGATCAAACTCTAAATCCACATATCAGAAGTTTCTTTTTCAACCTAAAGATTTTTACAGTAGTTTTCTTTTGCCAGTAACAATGGATGAGAGTAAGAAGTAAAAGATTCCATCAGTCATAGTTTTTGTCAAAGAAAATATTTTGGAGAGTACCTACACTAATATTGATTTTAAAACACTTTCTTTTATAAAGTTATATAATATATAATTTTATATGATCCTTATACAACATTTATCATAAACATTTAATAACTTACAAGATATAATTATATAGGGGCTATCCAGAAAGAGACACATGATTTGGCATAACTAAATGATAATGGAACATATAAATATAAAACTTTATTTACAAAGTTACAGTTTCTTACTCTATTTCTAAACATAATCTCCTTTCTTTCAAGGCATTTATTGTCACATGGTACCAGTTTTTCAATGCTGATGTTATACTTTTCTACCTCTAAAGAACTTATTTGTTTTTTTGAATGCACAAAATGTTCGGCCAATCAAATTTTATAGGCAAATAATGCAACTGCAAATTTCCTTCAGTGAGGAAATGGCACATAATTTATGAGTAATCAAGGATGAACCAGTGTGTACGATAAAGACTGAAGTGGAAGTTCATCAATCGGAATGAAGTACTTTCTACTCGAAAGCAAATTTTGATAAAAGAATTAAGAAAACTTGTGTTTCAATTTGGACACCATACGTGACTTTTTAGATGGAAAAGATTTCCCAACCAATGAAGACCTCAACTGGTATCACATGACAATAATATCTTAATAGCAATGACGATTACGTTGAGAAATAGAGTAAGGTACTGTAACTTTGTAAATAAAATTTTGTGTTGATAACTTTCGTTATTATTTAGTTATGCCAATTTGTCTGTCACTTTCTGGATGACCCTCGTACAAACCTTGTGGAATGTTTTCCTTCTGGAACTCAAATGGACTTTGCTAAAAATGAATTTAAAATAATAGAACATTTAAACTTTGGTAATTAATACCTAATATATATATATAAACATATCAATTTTAATACAATATATAAGTATCAATTTTTAATTATTCTGACAAAAACCACTTAGTTTCTCAATTGTTAAAAACTTCTAAGATGGTATCATCAACAAATTGTGAGGATATAGGCAATGATAAAATGTGTTCAATAAAACCTTTGTGATAATCTTTCTTAGATTTGTATTAGTTACTGACTTTAATAATTTAGTCAAAGTCAAGGGAAAGTTTTAAATAAGAGATTGTAGGTTTGCTACAAAAACAAAATGGTTCTCTAGGTTTGTTTTGGCCCAAAATATCTTTGGAATCTTTTCTTCCTTGATCTCACCTATTGGATTATTGTGTTGTTTCTGCATTAAAATGAAGACAAAGAATATAACTTGCTAACATATCAGGACTTTTGAAGATGAGAGGGTTATACATAGAAAACATTTTCAGGTTATAATACTTGTTTCTATGTGTACAATATGTTTAGGCTTCTTTCAGCTGCGTCTCACAGCTTAGATAAATTTTAATCCAAATTTGTTTTGTGAAATGTTACCTGCAGGATCCAAGACTGATGTTAATGTAATTGATATAACATCCTTTTATGAGGATATGAATTGACTGTTATATGTATGGCTGGAATTGATAAAATGTTTGTTAAGTAATAGTAATTATAAATAAAGACAAACATTATTTTAAGTACAACAAAATGCACATATTTAAGAATAAACATGTTATAAAACTTTCTCAATCTTCAACCAGTTTATATAACTTTTCAATAACTTATATCAACAATATTTAATAAACATTGCATATACTTTTTTAATGAAAACAGTTTTCTTTGACTAGATTCACCCTCTGAATTTCCCTGTCTTCATAACAAAAATACCTTGCATCATGTATTATACCTACTTCTCTTACTTACTCCACCAGAGATGGGTATCTTTACAATACACCTAATTGCCATGCTGTACCTACTTATATAGCATTCTCTCCTGCTACAACTTTCTGTAGAACCCAAGATCTGGAAAGGCAGCCATTTCCATTACAATGAGTGTGCGAATACTTTGTTTCCTTGCATCTCTAATCTGTACCTATTACTTTTTTGAGTTTCTACTCTTTAGTAAATCTTTCATAGCCAGGAGGCTCTCTTCCAAACTATGAGCTAGACGCCAAGTGCTACTGCCTTCACAAGAATTAAATGCTGAAAGACAGAATACAATACAGTTTGCATGAGGGTTGTATGATGCTCCATAGCCATCAGGTACAACTGGTCCATAACCCATGAAGCTGTCAGAAACTGTGGGAACCTGTAAATAAATAAATGAGTAAATAATAATAATGATAACAACAACAATGTTCATTTTATTTTCTCTATACATTCATAGTGTATAGAGAGGGTATTGCACTACAACCAAAAATTTGATACCGAGATTTCAATGGCAATATATGTTTTAGGGTCCCCTGTATCCAAAAAAAGCATTTTCAGAAAAAGGTCCATGTGTGTGTGTGAGTCCTTGTGTCTGTGAACACGATAGCTCAAAAACAAAAAGTTGGTATTTAAGTTTAGTATCACCCAGGGATGCGACACAAAGATTTTGAGAAAAATCCCCCCACCCCAAACTACCCTTTACATGGCAAATTTTCAAAAATTTTGTTTTTCTTAAAAATGGTTCTAACGATTTTGATTAAAATGTCAAATATTAAAACCATTTCTATTACAAATAAAATGTATATCCTGAATTTTCTGGGAATATCCTCTGAAGACTACTTTATTCTGGATGAATTTTATGGAATTTTGCGTAACTACTAAACCGTAAGAAATGGACAAAAGCTTACTACACAAAAATGTAGAGCACCTTAAAACACACAATTTATGTTGTATACATTTTTTTTTTGGTGGAGCTGATTGTTTTTGAGATATTCCTTATTTTTGGTTTCAGCTTTGAAAAAATTTAACTTTTCTCATACAGGAATTTGTCAACTCCTGTCCATACAAACAAAGGAACATCAGTCACATAGCAAGCAGCTTTTGACTATCACTTTAACCTATGGTACTCCCTTATTTCGCTTCTACTTACAAGGAAGCAAGTAATAAGACTACTTCTGCTAATTTTTTCTCGATTAGCATGAAGTAAATAGAAGCATAAGCTTTTTAACAGTAATTTATTGCAGAGATGTAGAGAAAGTCATGTGAATGGAACACTTCAGATTTTTATGTCACTTTAACTTTTAGATCATATCTGTTCTGTAGTATACCTTGCTCATGGTATGTGGTGCCTAGAAGTCTTTTAGGACTATCCCCATATTATGGTACTTTTGTTTCGTGCGAAGCAGATGGTTGTGGGGCACCACAGTCTGACTACTCTGACCATCTGTAGTTAGATGATAGAGTTCAGTTAGCCCTTCAAGACCACATCCCCAGTACTACTTTGTTCCACGACAAGCAGATGGGGTGCTATCAAATTTACTGGTTACATTATATGTGGAGATGGCAGCACAATCAGAATTACCATCTGTTTTATTTGATTTTTTTTAGACTGAAGGCGGAACTGTGGGTTGTGGTATTAAATATCCAAATCTGTTACTTACCTTGGTGAGTGAGGGACACCACAAAAAAACCCCAGCCAGATTGGTTGGCCCGAGGGGTTAAAACAATATTGTTTGTGCCCGCCTGGGTAGTGTAGTGGTAGCGTGTCCACTTCACATTCAACAGATCATGAGTTTGAATCTTAATTAGGGTGAGTTACCCAGATAAGGTTTTTTTTGGGGGGTTTGCCCTTATCCTAAGAAGACAAATGTTGAGTAACTTTAAGCTCTATGGACCCTGAGATCCTTTGAACATCATTCCATTCATCATCCAATATGACCAATCAGGTTACAGAAGGTTAAGGCAAAAAAAACTGATTGTCTTATACATTTTTAATAATTGGAAGTGGTTCACTATGAAGCTAGCAATTATTTTTAATTTTAATTGGAGTTGAGTATACGCACATGTGCTCCACAAAAACTTATACAAAACTAGTTTCTCATGCATGGTAACACACCTCATGAATTTTGATCATCCCTTTGAAGAGAACCCGCTAATGAAGTTCATCAATCCAACAGCAGAGGTAAGAGTCATACATCAAGTATCCTCATGTTGAATCCGACAGTCGAAAGCAGTAGACAATGCATGCAACATGCATGCGAAACTAGTTCTGCATAAGTAAGTTTTTGTGAAGCACATGTGTGTATATTGTTAAAATTAAAACTGTTTGTCTTGTTTTACTGTAGTCTAAACTGTATTCAAAAGAAATTACTTTATTTAACTAAGGATCAGTAGCCACCTCTGGACAAATTGTGTATTTTTACTCTATGTGTCATTCATTTCAACTATGCAGTGCTAGGCGACTCTGTGGGTTGTGTGACTTGCCTTAGAGGAACCAAATAAGCAGTTGTGTTTAAGGGGACCCGGTCCTTCCTCTTGCCAATGTTAAATTGACCAACTTTGATGTACATTTTCTAAGAAACTATTACAACTAGAGGAATGATTTTTTTAGAAATTATAGCATGGGTGCTAATGATGTAATGTGGGGATTTCACATTTTGTAAGATATTTATTTAAATATCATTTTTTTTCTCAAAAGTGAATTTTTATTGTAAAAACATTAGCATTCCCTACCATTACTCACATTAAAATTTTAAAATTACAAAAATACTGTGTTAAAATAATTGTTGTGATGGAACAAACAGCTGATTAAAGTTTCAAGCTTCTGTCATTAATAGTTTCTGGGAAAAGATACATTTAATGATGAAAAAACCAACTTATGGAAAATGACTCATAAAGAAAATGTTATCTTTCAATGTATTCCTGGATTATCTTCCTGGAACTCATCTGGTAACTTTTGTTTGCTTGGCTTGCTGTATTTTCTTATTAACACACCAAAGCCTTTCCCTATCAATACTTGACAATGCTGCTACAGTATACTTCCCTGATTGGTCCCTTAGAATGATTCAAGAATATTTTTAGAGCATTTCTAAAGAGATATTGTTAGTACATTGTATACAAATTAAACAGGATTAAATGAACTATTTTATAAGATAAAAAACAAAAAATGTAAAATTTTCCTTAAAATCCAAGGTGTATTAATGATGTCACCCTTCTTTATTAAATTGTAGCAAAGAATAACATATTTCCTGGTAAATGATAATTATTAACCTTACTAGCATAGAAGATTACCTGACTTGTAGAGAGTGCAAAATGGTTTGCAGTTTTGTAAGTCTCATCTTGGAAAAGCTCTGGAGTTGGTTCTCCTAGCTCCTTGGCCATCTCACGAAGCCCAAGTAAATGTATGTCAATGCCTTGTCCAAGAATATTGTCCACCATTATTTCAGTCTGCTTCTTCATAGCTGCGTCAAACAGTTGCAACTTTTGCTGGGCCTGTAATGGGAACCATTCATACGGTTAGATATTATTTCTGTGTAATGTTCTTGTCCAGCAATAAAATACATTAATAAAATACATATTTACACAAAATTAATTAATTAGACAGGTCTGAGTAGGCAACATTTCTCTCTGTCTCCAGGATAACATTAACTATGCAAATCACTAAATTTAACCAATCTACTCTATAAAACAATAAAAACACAAAACTTGTGTGTATGTGTAGAGGGCAGGGAGGAACTAATCTTGGTTTTTGGTAATTACTTTAAGTTCTGGACTTCGTAGCTTTTAACCAACTACAGTATACTCCACTTATTTATGTGCAGGTTATTTGTGCATCTCCCCCCCCCCTGCAAAAAAAATTGTTTTAAAATCAACACACATTTTTTTCATTTCTTCACCATTTCTTTTTACAAATTTCTTTTAGCTTGCTTTGTTGACAAATACATAATGATTAGCATCAGAAAACTGGATTTGTTTTTAATTTACACAGAACAGGTAGGCTGATAACAATGGAAATGGTACTCTGTTGTCATGCGGTGAACATTTAAACAATGAAAATGGTACTTATTATCACGCAGTGAGTCCTTTATTGCTGTTTACTAAAGAAAAACAATACCTATGAAGTAGAATAAACTTTTGAACATAGAATACATGTTGAAAAAAGCTTTTAAATGTAATTTCCTATTTACATATGAATGCTGTACCTGAAAAGCATTAAATTATGGGTTTCTCAATTATTTGTGTTTTTCGATTATTCGTGCTTCTTCTCCTCCACATTACCTCGGATAATTGAGAGTACACTGTATTAGGCCAATCAATTAGTGTGGAAAAACAATTAATTCACAATGATTGAGAGCTTGGTAGCAGCATATATCTCTGCATAATACAAGGTACAGTCCGAAAGCAACGCATAACAAATTCTCAAAATTATTTATTGTTACAAAATCATCCGTAACACACAATTCATTTTTAAACATTGTGTCCTTCTTTAAATAAACACATTGTCAACACTCAACCCATTTTTCAAAACAAGTTTTATAAGAGTCTTTGGATATATATTTTAGAGTCTGGTGAACTGCAAGTATACTTGATGTTGAAGAAAATTGTCTCTCTCGGAGAGTGTTTTGCAGGGTGTTAAACAGCCAGAAATTGCAAAGTCAGTGAATAGGGAGGACGTCTAAGTGTCTCAATTCCATTTTGCAGTAGTCACCCTCCGTGGTGTAGTAGTTACTATATACCCAAGGTCGCAGGTTCAAACCCGGCGGAGGATGATGACTTTTTTCGGGTGTAAAAATCCTTAGCATAGTTTCCTTCAGAAGGGAAGTAAAGTCGTTGGTCCCATGTCTTAGATTTATGGCATGCTAAAGAACCTCCAGCCTGATAGAGAGGCCTCTGAGCAAAATTAAGCGGTTTTCACTCCCAATTTAGAATGGGATGCTGAGAGCCATAGTAGTTAAAGAGTGTCCATAAAGAACACAACATTTACATTTACATTTTGCAGTAGGAATGCGATGACAATCCAAGCCTTGTGTGGAGGAACATTGTTTTGGTGAAGGATAAACTTTCCCACCAGGCTGACTTTCTGCAATTGTAGGCAACAGCTGCTTCTTCAAAATATATATGTAACATACTCCTGTGATTTTTATACCCTTTAGAACAGGATATGGTACAATAACACCCTTACTGTTCCAGAACATTGAATACAGAGTTTTCTCTGCAGATGGGCCTACACTGAATTTCTTTAGGGGTGGCAAGTCGGAATGTTTCCATTGTTTTCACTGCTTCTTTGTTTCAGGATTGAAGATCAATGTCTCATCCATAGTGATCACTGTTTTCAAAAAATGAGTATCTGAGCAGTGCCTTGTCAGTATTTCTGCTGAACAGATAATCTGGATTTGCTTCTTGCTTTTATCAGATATTCTTGGCAATCAATGGGCACTCATTTTTGTCATTTTCAAGTCATCTTTAATGATCCTTACCACGTAGCTATGGCTAAGGCCTGAGTTAGCACAAATTCCTCTATGGTCACTTGGTGATCACTCAGAATGAGGTTATTGTGAGATTAGCAAGCTTGGCCTGAGCACAGCAAATCAGTGCTGGACACTCTTCCTATTTTGAACTTGTTCATGCAAAATTCACATTACTAAAGTCCAGTGCATCGTCCCCACAAATAGAGATAGGTTTGTCTCTCACCAAGGCAACCCAGACTCGATCCCAATCGACCGCATGTGAGATTTGTGGTGGACAAAAGGGTGGGTTTTCTCCAGGTTCTCCAGTTCCTCCCACCATCGCATTCCACCGGTGTGCCAGCTTCATTCTATATATTATCAGTGGCATTTGTAGTAAAAGCGGGCATTAAATAGTGTAAAAAAGTTAGAGTTTTCACCTTTTACACAATATTAATTGATGATAGCATGTTATTCTTCTCGCGAAAATTCCATAACAAGAAGCAAAGAAAAAGCCTCTTAAGGAAGCCACCACTGAACCTTTGTGCACTCACTCTTGCAGTAGAACTGATGGCTTACTCATAGCCCAAGATTGTTGCCTTCTTCCCCTACCATTGTGTTTGCTGTAGCAACAATCATACAGTGTGTGTTACTTTTGGACTGCACTTTGTATATAGATATGCTACCAAACTTTATTGAGCTGATCATCTTAGAATTAAGGAAACTGTTGGAGAGAAACGTGGAATAATCAGACTTATCTTTTATGTGCATCAAAAGAAAGGATTTAGGTGCTGTCTTCAAGAAAGTGAAGGCTACTTTAGAGTTGGTGACTGCAGCAGCTATAAAAATTATGTTCAAAATAAGCAACATATATATTTCATTAGCACATGTTTAAATTTGTCAAGTAGAGCTGTAAGTGTTGCAAGAAAAAGCCGTAAAACAGCACACAAAGCTAATTAAAATCTACAAAGCAATATTTAAGCATTTTCTCAGGGGCAGCACCAAGATTTCTGTCAGAGTTCTTAGAAAATGGATACATTTGGGAACATAGCTTAGTATAGTGTATACAACGGAGGGGGGCACCCTGGGGTGGATCCAAGATTTTTTAAAGGGGGCACACCAGCTGGTTTGGGTTCCTCCCAGGAGAATTTTTAAAAATTTAGCTTGATAAATTTAGACAGTGAGGTAGAAAATAATTTGGAACAACATATTCTAAAGCGGCAAATTAAATAATATTATATATGCTACTAATAATACAATGGTCACTCCAAAAGGTTTGACAGTAAAATATTACAAATCTGATGTGTTGCATTTACACAACTTTCTCCAACTGTTCCATATACAAACTATTCTTACAAAAGAGTATTCTTTTATTTACAACATGGTAATCGAGATATACATTAACAGAATTGTTCTTATTAGTTGCTTCATTCCAAGTAAAAGGGAAATAAGGAATGCATTACTCAGATATTTTAAAAGCTGGTAACTATGTGAAACAATTGAGTTTTGGTTCACTTTGGATGGTGCCATTTGAGAAAAGTTAGGTAGTTAAAATTGAAGCAAATAATAAGGAATATCTAAAAATGGACAGGATAACTGTATGTGAAATAAATTGTTTGTTTTAACGAAATCTACATTTTCTGTGTAATTAGTTTTTGTGTATCTCTTACAGTTTATGCAAAATTCTTATACAGAATAAAGAGGTCTTCAGTAAATTCAAAATATAAATTTTATTTTTGATGTAAACCTGTTTAATATTCTGCATTTTCATCAAAATCATTATGCTATTTTTGAGAAAAACAAAATGTTCAAATATTTTTCCATGTAAAGGGTAGTTTGTGGTGGAGGAATTTTCTTGAAAATCGTTGTGTCACATCCTTGGATGATACGATGCATACATACCAAGTTTAGTGGTCTTTTCATTTTTGAGCTATGCTGTTCTCTATCTCTCCCGCTCTCTTTCTCACACACACACGCACGTGCACGCCTGCCCACCCGCACGCACACATGCACACATCTTTGAAATATTAGAACTATTTTATATGATTCCTTGTTTTAATTACATTATATGTTTTGTCTATAACCAAGTTTGGTATTTAGTCACATTTTCATTCTTGAATGCCCTTATCTCTCTCAGTTCTTAGAAATGCTATTTTTGGGGATCTCGAAATATGTGTTAAGGTGAAATCTTGATATCATATCTACTACCACACGCAAGTGTGGTACAGAAAGTAACAGTGGCCAAACAGCAGGGATGACTACTTTACATTATTTATTTATTAATGACACTGTCAATTGCCAGGATTATATCAGTGCCACTGCTTTACCAGAATTTCAACCCACAAGTCTGCATGCCAGTACATCTAAAACCACTGGTCATGGCTGGGTTTGAACCTGCACCATGGGATCAGAAAGCCAGTGCCAAACCAACTGAGCCATTGGGACTGATGAAGGAGTGTCTTAGACTCTCAGGCAAGTAAGTGATATTGGTAAGCAATTGTTCCCCTCCAAGCCACATAACTGTAATGCTCATAGGCATTCTTGGAGTCTAGACTCTGACTTCGGTGCAGCATGGAACTGCAGATTATGAGGTGTATTAGTTTTTGTTTTCTATTGTGCTGTGAATTCAACTGCTGCAGTTTCGATTCCTTGTCACTAGATGCGCAGATGTTTATGTTTTATTCCTCATTGCAGTGTTGGCAGCTGTTTCAACAGTTTGTTCTTGTAGTCAAAGTGTCAACATTAAATCAATGACTCTTCTTTGTGAAGCACTACTGGATTACATCACTTGTTTGTCATACGTCAAATGAATCCATGAACCTAATTGCAAGTTTCTTTGACGACCGGATAATTTCCAGGAAACTGTGGCCATTGAGATCTCTGGATTTGACATCGCCGGACTGCTTTCTATGGGGTTACTTAAAAGACAGGGTTTACACCACTCATCCCCAGGCATTGGACAGATCTGAAGCACAACATCACAAAGGAGATTCAAGCTATTCACAACAGAGTCCTCCAACGAGTGGCCAGTACGATGCGTTCAGTTGTGCCTTATGCAGGATGGAGGACATTTTCAACATTTGCTATAGAGGTAAATAATCTCCCAAAATTGCTCTACAATTTAGGTATAACAAGTTGTCACTAGCATAACATGTTTTGAAACAATTAATGAAATAAATGTATCAGCTCTATATAAATCATCCTGTAGTTCATTCACTCTTTGTTTACTCAGAAAATATAAAGGATCCAAGCCATTATGCAAAAAACTGTTTTTTAGACAGTTGATGCTTAAGTAGGTATCTACGAGATGTCAGTAGTGTTAAAAGTAAAAACTTCTATCACTCAGTGTTATAAAGGTATAACACTCCAATGTAGCCAACTTTGGTTTACATGTCCATGGCCTCATTCAAGTAGGCTATGTCTCTAAAAGCTCATATTGATCCATCAAGTGGTGGATGAGTTGAATGTTATGAACATGGACTCTGCTGAACCAGACGAAATTATGCAAGCAGGGGAGAGAGCAAAATTACAATTACTATACTACCTCCATTGTATAGATTGTTTTTGTTCTGTACAAGTAAGTCATCATGTTGTCAGCACTGATGCTAAGCAAGGCAACAACTAAATATCCAGACCGCTAAGCATGAAGTCTGTGAAATAGATAAAACAATCTATTTACAATTATAATATGTCTATAAATATTGAGAACTGTCTAAAAACAGTGTATGACACATGTGTTAAAATTATTTTATATTGTTCGTAGGATTACGAAACTCAACCTACTCACAATATAAAACACTATTTTTACCACTTGTATCATAAATAACTATTAGCAGCATTTGTGGTGGTGAATATTTTGTTTCTTATGCCATATGGAATTAACCTATAAGACAATCTATGGTAAGCCTGATGCAGGCCAGTCAGTTATTATTACCTTTGCCACTGGAAAGTAATGTAAACATTGAATGAAATAAGAGTTGCAAGCACAAAACATTTCTTACTGTACCTGGAAATAGTTTTGGTTTAGCAAACAGCTAGTGAAGATCTAAGGATATTTACTAAACTCTGGCCTTTCATAGGTGATGCCCCTGCTAATGTTTGATAAAATATTTAAGTTTTGAAACATTGGTTCTTTTTGTACAAAGTTATGTGTTTAACAAAGGCACAAAACATCATTTTGGATGTATGCGCTCCACTGTGTTTCAAGCAAATTTCTGTGTCTCCATAGCATGTGTTACATTATATGCATACTTAGTTTGGTTGCTGCAATCAACAGACGACCCCTACTCACATCATAGATACAGAAGGTTACCCGTTTCCCAGAATGAATATCCTCAGCCTCACTTTCCTCGGTTCCTGATTCATCCTGACACATTGCGCTAACCCACTGTAAGGCCTCCATGTGTGCTGAACGGATGCAGTCCACACGACCCAGCAGAAACCTCCTTGTGGATGCACTCTCGTAAGTTGCCACCAGTTTGTGATAAATTCTGAAAATTATACAAGAAGTAGATAATAAAATTCATTACTTAGTAGAGGCCTATCAAGAGTTCTTCAAATCTTACATGCATTTTGTAACAAGTGCGATTTGAGAATCAATTTTAAAAAGTTAAAAAGAGGTCATAAACTGAGGAAAGAAGAAAAGTGGTAAGTGGAAGGAGGAGTACCACAAATTGTAAGGAAATTTGATTATCTGGGAGTTAGATTGAGCAGTAATGGGAGATGAATGACCAAAACATGAGTACTTTAGCTAAAGGGAAAGTTAGTGATGAATGCCAAAGAGTATATTAATTTAAAGAATTTGAGTCAGTTTTTGTAACACAAACATCACTAAGTAATTACTTACTGGGACAGTTTCGGGATCACTTTTTCCATTTTTAGTCCTAAATTATGACTAAATCTTGCTTCGTTGGCGTCAACAATAAAGATGGAGGTGCATCACTTGTGGAGTCATCTGGTGCTGGATCTATGAACTTCCAGAGTTGCTGTATGGTGGTAAATCAAAATTCATAAAATGGTTCTTTTTCTTCATGATATAGATCTTCTTACAGATATCTAATTCTGTATGTTTATAAGCCTTCAAAAGTGATGCACCTCCATGCTCATCATTGACGTCAATGAGAAATATTTAGTTGGAATTTAGGATTGAAAATGGGAACAAGTGCTCCCGAAACCAGTCTCAATAATTACCTACTGTTGTTTGTGTTTCAAAAACCGACTACTCAAATTCTTTTAAATTAATATTAATCACATCACTGTTACAAGCTTCTTTGCATATTTTCAAAATTTAAAAAAAAAATCAAAAATTATGTCTGCAGAAAATACTGGAAATGCAAATTAATTGCTTAGAAAGGATGTATCAAATGGTTGTGGAAGCAAAAATGGTCTATGGATCAGAGATTTAAGGAAGTGACAAAGGATAGTGCATGGGAATTAAAATACACAGATCGCTCAGCAAATGATATTGGGTTTACCCATAGCATCGCCAAATGGTGCAGCAATACTGGAAGCGGGAGGAATGGATTGCAAGTGTGATAGTGGGAAGGCTGCTGAAATACTGGCATAAAATAAGACAATGTTTAATAATGCAGGAGAAAACTGGAGCTGGGGCGAATTAGGTTCAGGATTTAAGGAGAATTTTACAGGAAATTGGAATGGGTATGTATGGGAAAGGAGGGATGGGCAAGTTAGAGATTTTGGAAAGAAGTAAGATACAGAGTAGAGGATATAGAAAAACAACAAGTATCTCAAAATCTTATAAATAAGAAAAGTTGAATACTATACAGACAAGTGAAAATAGATTGGGGCAGAGAGAAGCACAGAGAAATATGTAATAGATTAGGCACAGAAGGTTGGGTATGGACTAGATTAAACATACATTGGCTAAGAGGAGACAGAAAAGGAATACATTTAGATAAATGCCCTTTGTGTGAGGGGACAGATAATGGCCTACCTACATTGTATACTACAATGTGAAGAAATGAGGTTATGGAGGGAGCAGTATACACCCAAAGATGGGATGATATCACTACAGAAGTTTTAAAAATGAAGATAATGAATCATGAAAAAGGAAGGGGATATAAAATGCTAGGGAAATCCGTGGGAAGAACAAGAGAAAAATGGTTTTAAAAAATTAAAAGAACTAAGGTCCACTCTCCATAAATAACCACAGTGTAAAAATGTTTGGTGGACCAAGAGAAAATTAAGCAACTCAAAGTAATGTATAAAGAAAATTGTAAAACTTCTTGTACAAATTATGGAAATAGCAGAATGCAAAGAGCTGGAGAAATGGGGACAGGTCAAAGTGAGACAAAATGTGCAAGGAAATGATAACCATGAAAATATTAACATTAATGGAGAAGAAAGAATTAAAGTTATGGGTGAGTTTACAAGAAAAATAAAACAGAAATGATCAAGGAAAGTAAAACAGAAAAAATACCAAACAAAAGAGAAAGAGGAATGGAGGAGGAGATTGAGAGATAACATAAGATGCTTTATTGTCACAAAACACTTATATTTAGGTTTGAGCACAAGATCTGTAAACAGATCACTTGGAATTAAACAAAGTAATTAAAAAAAAAAGTACATTTAAACAAAATCTTAAACTAATGAATGCTATAGAAAAAAAAAAAAAAAAAAAAAAACATAGGGGAGAATACAACATGGTAAGTTTTTGTGCTTATTTTGATGCAAACAACTATTTATACAGTCAAAATATTGATTGACAAATGATTAAAAGAGAATGAGGTAGGAAAAAGTACTTAAATATATGCAATCAAGATGAGAGGAGAGGGTTAGCATAGTTCAAAATTGGAGCTATATTCTTAAAAGATATAAGAAATAAACTACAAAAAGAATATGTTAATTAAAAAGATCAAGTGAATATAGACTATTATCTTTTAGAATGTAAAGAAACTAATATAGGATAAAAACTGGAACAACCTGGACAATGAAGCAATATTTATATCCCTATCCCAAGTTGCCAAATTTTGCAAATCTTATTACATTGTGTGTATTTGTTGTTTCAAATGTTTTCTTGTTGCATATTAAGGTTGAAATCACTGGGTGCAATATAATTATTCTGTGTGCTTTCATTAGATATAAGTATTTTGATTTTCTCTCTACGATTTTATTTGTTGTGAAAGTATCGTGGTAACATGTTTGATTTTCTTGGTTGTGAAGCCAGAAAAAGGGCACTTTGAGATTATTCGTAGTCAAGTGAGGTCGACTGTGACTTTGCACGGTACATATTTCCTAGGCCACTACGCATGTAGTTAAGTTTCCATGTTGATTTAGAAATACATATATTTGCAGCAGGATTAATAATTTACTCCTGCTTATTGAATTGGGAAGTAATAATATATTTTGTTTCAAGGAAGTAAATAGATTTTCCATCGGAGTTGATAAAGAATAAGAATCACGAGAGGTAGAATTTTCGCGTCAAAGAGAAGCACTGAATTACATTAGTGATTATGATTTTGTGTATGGATTATAAAATCTAATTGAAAATAAATTACAACTCTGCAAACAGAATTTGAGTTATGCATTACTTGAGAAATTATTGACCAACATCAATAGCCTGGATCTACAGCCCATAAAACCCTGAGAGCGCCCTGAGAAAAAATATTATCGCCATTATTTCTGCTTCAACAAGAATTAAGAAAAAGGCCAACTTTTAAAGTAAAATAAAAAAAATGGTTAAGAAAAGGTAAATATTAAAAAGAGGAGGAAAAGTAGATTAATGGAGCCAAGAATTAAGAAATCAGAAGGAGAAAAGGGACTTACCAACAAAAAGTCCAGAGTGCCATAGGAGGTAACCTCAACTTAAACTAGATATTGCAAAAGCAAAAGAGTTTAAAAAATAATATTATTAAGTAGAAAGTTAATAACAGTGATGTATGTTTTATTAATTTGTTGAGTTGGTTTTTTAACACTATGTCACTTACATTGTTATTATGAGGGACTAGTTTTGAAAGCCTATGCTTTCATTTTCAACCTCACAGGTCCAACTCAGCTGAGGTTGAAAATGAAAGCATAGGCTTTCGAAACTAGTCCCTCATAATAATAATATAAGTGACGTAGTGTTAAAAAACCAACTCAACAAATTAATAAAACATAATTTGACCGTCACTGTCACTAAATTCCTCCAAACATCAATCAAACAGTGATGTGTTTATCATTACAAGTAATGAGTTGGACTTGTTAACACTAACATCACTTAACAGTATTTCTTACTTGAACATGTTTGTTTCCATCATCAGCATCTATCCAACTGGCTTGATCTTTGGTTTGTTGAGGTATAGACTGTCTGTGGTGATATCTTGTGGCTGTGAGATGAACTTCCATAGTGAATTTCCTGGCTATAAATCAAAGTTTAACATGTGTAATTTGTTTATGATAAGTATCTTTTCCCATGTGTCGAGTTGGGCTGCATATCTGGCTGGTTTTATCAGTTTTATATTTGTTGTAATTCCATGATTGGTAGACCAGAAATGATGGGCTGTTGCAGATTTTTCTGTTTGTTTGCATTTCACACATCTCATGTGCTATTCTGCAACAGCCCATCATTTCTCGTCTACCAATCATGGAATTAAAACAAATATAAAACCAGCCAGATATGCAGCCCAACTCGACACATGGGAAAAGATACTTACCATAAACAAATTACACATGTTAAACTTTGATTTATAGCCAGGAAATTCACTATGGAAGTTCATCTCACAACCACAAGTTGCCACCACAGGCAGTCTTCCTACCTCAACAAAGCACAGATGGAACCAGTTGGGTAGATGCTGCCAATGGAAACAAAATGTTTCCGAAACAAAACAGTTAAGTGAAGTTAGGGTTAACAACTGAACTCATTACTTCTAATATGAAAAATGTTCAATGTACATTGTAAGCATTGTAATGAATGGATAATACATTTAATTCAATTCAACTATATTATATTATGACTTTTCATATCTATAATGTCTTTTTGAAGTTTTTTGTGCCCTTTTTTCATACTTTTATTGATTTTTTTGCCTACCTATTTTGATTGTTATAAATGCCTAACATTTTGGATTCTAGCTATCACATTGCTTGTTAAATACTATAATTATGTTTACAGGCTACTTACTTAAAATATGCTAACTGCAATGCCAGTTGTATGTAAGCATCGGGACTGCATTTCACAGATTTGATGAACTCCTTTCCATAATCTCCAAATCGGTACACATAGAAATCTAGGTCCTCAGCTAGACTATGTAATAAAAAGAATAACAAAAAATAAACATTATTCTAAAGATCTTTTTCAATACAAACATTGCTGGTTGCCAAGTTTTCAACATCTTACAAGTGAATTATCCCCAATGGACAGGCCCAATTTCATTTTAGATTGGTACATAGGTAGATTTTTGGTCATAAAATTAAGGTAAAAGTAATTCAACTTGTTGTGAGAATAGTGATTCAGAACTTGCAGTATTGTGCTATTAACACGTAAACTTACAGATCACGTGATGTTAGATATACAGATTGCTCCTTTTGGATTCTTGGAGTGGACAGACTGATAATGCCATCATTAATACAAAAGAATTATGATTCATATCATTCCTATTACTACTAACTGGGAGCCTGAACCTATTTCCTCATGACTGCCTTAGGGATTATCTCTTTTCACTCAAATAATAGATTTTATTAGATTTATAGCAGAGAGATGGCAGAAGCATTTTTACTTTCTCTACATGTACTATACACATACTGTATAGAGAAGGTATTGCATTTCAACCAAAAATTCTATACCGAGATTTTTGCCGGAAATACATGTTTTGGGTCCCCCTAAATCCAAAAAAAGCATTTTTGGTAAAAGATCCACACATTGTGTGTGTGTGTATGTGCATGCATACGTGCGTGTATTAAATACCAAACATGGTATTTAAGTTTGGTATCTTCCAGGGATGTGACACAAAGATTTACAAGAAAGTCCCCTTCCCCAAACTACCCTTTACATGGAAAAACTTTGAAAATTTTGATTTTCTCAAAAATGGCTCTAATGATTTTGATTAAAGTCTCTTATATTTAAGATATTTACATGACAAATAAAATGTATATCTTGAATTTTCTGGGAATAGGCTCTAAAGACCTGTTTATTCTGGATGATTTTGACTGAATTTTGCATAACTGGTAAACTGTAAGAGATAGACAAAAACTTACTAAACGAAAAATGTAGATCAGGATACAATTTATGTCATATAAATTTTTTTCATGGAGTTGATTGTTTTTTAAATATTCCATGTTTTTGATTTCAGCTTTAAAAAACTTATACTTTTCTCATACAGGAATTTATCAAACCCTGTGCACACAAACATTATTATAAATGTTGTGTTTTTTTATGAACTTTTTGCAGTGGCCTTTTTTTGTCTCTTCCGTCAATATTTGGACAAGCTTTTTATCCCATGCTTGCATGATTATGAGGCTTTTTCTTTTTTTCTTTTTGAAATTCTATTTATTTAACGTCACTTTAACTGCTTAGTCAAATCATGATGGTTCTGTTTATGATACATGTTTGGGTCCTTATGGTGCACAGTAGCCTTTATAGTCTTTTCCCTGTACCCATTGTTTCGCTGTGCACACTTTCACTTTGTGCCAAGTAGAGTATACGAGGGTGTCACTAGCATGGCTGCCTTTTTACCATCTGTACCCAAACAGTAGACAGCCAGCCTTCTAGGTCTCTTACCTTATATACTTTGCTCTGCGGCAAGCAGAGGTCACTGGAGTACATTCAGTCTACCTGCTTTCACTATCTGTGGATAGATGGCAGTGTACTTATAATTACCATATTTTTTTGACTTTCTCTATAGGTACAGTGTATAGAGAAGGTGTTGTATTGTACCAAAAAATTCCATACCGAGATTTCAACGAAAATACATGTTTTGAGACCCCCTGAATCCAAAAAAAAAGCATTTTTAGAGAAATGACTGTGCGTGCATGTGTGTGTGTGTGTGTGTGTGTGTGTGTGTGTTTGTGGGCAGCATAGCTCAAAAACAAAAACTCTGTTAAAAACCAAACTTAGTAATTAGGTTTGGCATCTTCCAAGGATGCGACACGAAGATTTTCAAGAAAATCTCCCCACACTCAACTACCCTTTACATGGAACTTTTTTAAAAAATTTTGATTTTTATTAAAATATTGTATATTAAAGATATTTATCTGAAAAATAAAATGTATATCTTGAATTTTCTGGGAATAGCCTATGAAGATTACTTTACTCTGGATGAATTTTACGGAATTTTGCATAACTGCTAAACCGTAAGAGATGGACAAAAACTTACCACACAGAAAATTTAGAGCACATTAAAACACACAATTTATGTTACATACATTTTTTTCATGGAGTTGATCGGTTTTAAGATATACCTTGTTAATAGTTTCAACTTTAAATAACTTATACTTTTCTCATACAGGAATTTGTCATACAAACTAAGGAACTTCAGTCACATAGCAACCAGCTTTTGACTATCACTTTTACTTATGGTAGTCCCTTATTTCGCTCCTACTTACAAGGAAGCAAGTAATAAGACTATTTCTGCTAATTTTTTCTCGATTAGCATGAAGTAAATAGAAGCATAAGTTTTTTAACAATAATTTGTTGCAGAGATATAGAGAAAGTCATGTGAATGGAACATATCAGATGTTTTTTTTCAAACTTACTGTTAATTTATACTAAAGGTGGAACTTTGGGCTGTGGTATTAAATATCCAATTTGTTATTGACCTTGGTGACTGAGGGAAACTATGAAGAAACCTCAGCCATGGGACCTCCTGAGTACAATCCACAGATAGGTTAGGATGTTGTGTTGAGGGTTTGTTTGAGGCTGGTGATGGTATTTTGTAGTTCAGTGATGTTTGGGCAGTTGTAAGTTGAGTTTTGCGTCATTTCTGTCTATGTGCCAAGAGGGTGTATCTTGAAGAATTACGTTGCCCTCTGTGGTGTAATGGTTACCATGTTTACTTCATATACCCAAGGTCATGGGTTCAAACCTGGCGGAGAACGATGGAATTTTTCGGGTATAAAAATCGTTAGCATGGGTTCCTTCGGAACGGAAGTAAAGCCATTGGTTCCGTGTCGTCGATTTACGGCACGTAAAAGAACCGCAAGCCTGATAGAGAGGCCTCTGAGCAAAATTAAGCAGTCTTTCATGCCCAATTTAGAATGGAATGCTGAGAATTACAGCAGTTAAAGAGTGTCCGTAAATAACACGCCATTTACATTTATTTTCTTGAAGAATTGCAGCAAGATTCATACAACTCCTACACATATATAATTGTAATCAGAGTTCTGGAAAAACTGTTCAGAAACCAAATATTAGCCATGAAAGCCTCATAGAAACTGCATGATAAAGTATTATATTGAATTTGCATTCTGTTGTGTACCACCAATTCGGTTCATCAATCTTAAAAGTTATGTTGATATATGCAGAGTAAAAGTGTGGATACATTACTGAAATGCCCCCAAAAAGTGTTATGCATTATGTGTGTGTGTGTGTGTGTGTGTGTGTGTGTGTGTGTGTGTGCGCGTGCGTGTGAAAATGTAGTTGTTATGCAACATGAATTCAAATTTTGTTACGTGTTATCTCACAACAGACAGAAAAGCTAGAATGACTTTATCAAGTTTTAATCAGCCAAAACTCTCATGTGCATTAATTTAGAGAGAAACTGAGCATGCCAAGTTGGAGTATTTTCTTTGTTAGTGCAGGCATTAATGGTAATTGAGTTATAACCCTATGTGACTAGATGTAGTACAGAGAGCATTTTTCAACAACACAGATGTCTGCTTTGGTAAGCAAATGTACAATTCACCATTCATTTTAAAAATTTGTTAGTAACACTATGATTCATACTATAAAATGTAAATATATAATGTATACAATACTCATACCAATGGTCACTCAGGGGTGAAAAATCGAAGAAAGTGATGAATTACTGAATATGTAGATAGTTTTAAAATGTGTTATTATACTAATAAGTATGGTGAAAGAATGTACTCTATTCTTCTTTTGATGGTAGGTGGGTCACAGCCATAAAGACAGAGAGCTTTTCTTTCTACAAGTGCGTCCAGAGAGTAAGCCCTGCTGACCGATAAGGAGAACAAAAGCCTTGCTAAGTGAGATAGATTCACTGGCTACTTTTCAACATAGTTGAGGCATTTATCATAACGGTGAACCATTAATTGTAGGCCTAAGTCATAGGATTCTGCTGCTAATGACCAGAGCTTCAAGTCACTTCATTCTGCACCTCAGCATCATCGTGAAAATATTTACCTGCCAGAAAATGCTTCATGAGATGGAAGAGATGAAAATCACTTGGGGCGAGGTGAGGGCTGTAGGGTGGGTGGTCATAGATCTCCCATCCAAACTTATTCAACACATTTTGTGCTGTGTTGGCTGTATGGGGTCTTGCATTGTCGTGCAATAGCGTAATGCCTCTTGTCAACATCCCACTCTCTTGTTCTGGATTCCCTCCCTAAATTTATGCAGCGTCTGACAATACCATCAGCTTTTACGGTCTCCCTTGCAGTTAAAACTGACACAAGAGGACACCATAATGATCCCACAAGACAGAGCAGAAATTATCTGCTTGAATTTGATTTTCACATATGAACCACTATGCTGCCAATGTATTGATTGTTGTTTTGTCTCTGGTGTAGCATGTGACATCCATGTCAACTTGTCACCTCTCTCTGTTCTGCTGTGCTGCAGCCAACATTTGCTTTAATGCTCATCTGTCAGTTGCATCCTGAACACACTTAATGAAAACCAAGCCACTGAGAGACAATTTCATGCAAAAGCGAGTGGGACATCGACAAGAGTTCTGAAGTTGTGAAGCGTAATTGCTTGCTGCACATTTTCCAACACTTCTGACATCATCAGGGATTGTTGGCCATACAGTATTTGTTGGGAATATTGGTTCATCCTTCAGTAAATTGCCTGCACCATTGTCTTATCATACATTGCAAATAATGTTGTGTCCATACACATGACACAATTGGCAATGGGTCTCTGTTGCAGATTGCTTTTGAGCATGCAAGAATCGAATGACTGCATGAACCTTGTAATGTATACCCAATCGGTCAGAGCAGCCATTTTCTCCTAGCACAGCATGATAACCACTAGTGTCACAAGACTGAAACTTTACTGCATTATTTCCACATATTTCCTCTCTACTCCTGTGCAAGCACATTTCTATCTGACTGTGGTGCCATCTCTGGACATGATCAGGACTAACTTTGTGGATGCACCTCACATCTTTAGTTAGTTCACCTGAGCGGTTGTTGCACACATTTTAATATGTACAAAATAACACAGTTTAGGTCAAAAACAAAATATAAGCATTTTTTTCCATTTTACAATTAAGTTTTAATTTTAGGGGCAAACCCGTTGCCTCCCTCTACTGAGCAAGCTACCACTGTGTTACAAACATATGATATTGTTTAGGGATGATTAATGCTTAGTTCTCCTTATCCATGGATACTGTATTATGGTATCAATGAGGGCGGTCCAATAACATAGGAATATTTAAGTCTTTTTACTTAAAATCTTAATTCAATTTAAATAAACATAAAACAGAATTAAAAACAGATGGTGTTGCTAAGGCAAGTTAGATTAGCTTTTATGAATCTAGGCCCACAAGGAGAAAGATAATATTTGAAGGCTACAAACAAAGAAAATTCTAAGTGATATAGAGCTGTTTTCAGATATTTCAGTTTTAAGATTCAAAATCAAACTACACAAATCATATAAAACACAAATTTACAAAATACAGATTATATAACTGACATTTGTTTTAGATGTTTAAACACAATATCTCTCTCCTCTTTATACATGAGTTTACAGGGTGATTACAACCAAAAAATCTCCTTCAAACAAGTGAACTCTTGCCCAGACACTGGGAACAATGGCTTACAAAATTGATCTTTTCTTTATAATCTGAAAGCTTACTTCTTTAATAAACATATCAAATTTTGATCTGTCACTTTTTGGTCACCTACACACACAATACTTTCTTCATATGTGACATATGAACTAGAGTTGTTTAAAACAAAATAATTTTACCTATAAAAGAAGAATGAGAGCAGCGCCATGGTCGAGTGGTTAGACCGCTCGCTTCCCATTTAGGCAGCTCGGGTTCGATCCTGCATGTAGGATTTGTGGTGGACGAAGCATCATGGGAGCAGATTTTCTCCGGGTCCTCCATTTCCCTCATCACCTATTCCACCTATTACTCCATCATCACCTTTCCTATCATCCACTTCGCTTGCATTTTATGTCATCCACTTCCTCATGCTCATGCCTGGCTACAGACCGACCACTTGTTTCAGGTTTTCCATTCTGTGGTTTTGTGCCATTAACTCCCCGACAGGCTTCTGACTTGTAAGTCCTAGGGGGGTATCAGTCCTAACTAGTGAGAGAGTAAGGCCGACTATGAAACTAAACGAAAAAAGAAAGATCAAATGGAGCAAAAAGCTTCTCCAACAGGAATAAGATAAAGTGCCATATAAACAGCATGTTAACTTCCTGTTTCCATTACATGTGTGACACATTTGTACAGAAGGTCTGAGTCTCTGGGAAATGAAACTTCTTGAATACCTGCAGATCTGCATATTTTGTAGCACCTATTAACAATAGTGCCTCATGTGATCTTTATATTGGGTGGTCTTGTTTTCTTTGTATCATCTATGACAATGGAAGATTTCCATTGCTCTTATTTTCTTACTTGCATCTTTCACCTTTTCTACATATTTCCACACTATATTCCCCTTCTTCTCTCTCCATTTTAACAGATTTTAGAATAAATTCAGAACTACTGTTGTACAACTGTTTGAAACCGAATTTATCTCAATGTATCTGACACTTGAAATGATGTTTCCCTGGGAAATTGTACGTAGAATAGTCTTTTTTAGCAGTTCAAGTTTGAAGTTTTAGTTTTTTTAGACAGATATTGTTTTCTTTACTTTGAGGTGATGAAAATGTAGTACAATCAATATACTACCAGATGCCATTCATATTTCATTTTTACTTTCTCTAGCCCACATGTAAAATGTACATAGTGGATACAGAAGGTTTGTATTCCATCCAAAAATTTGATACTGAGATTTCACCAGAAATATATGTTTTGAGATCCCCAGAGTCTGAAAAAAAGCATTTTTAGAAAAAGGTCTGTGTGTCTGTCTGTGGACAGCATAGCTAAAAAATATAAAGACCGTTCAAAACCAAACTTAGTATTTAGCTTTAGTATCTTCCAAGGATGCGACATGAAGATTTTCAAGAAAATCCCCCCCACCACAAACTACCCTTTCCGTGGAAAAGTTTTGAAATTTTTTTCCCATCAAAAATGGCTCTAACAATTTTAATTAAAATATTGTTTATTAAAGATATTTACATCACAAATAAACTGTATATTTTGAATTTTCTGGGAATAGCCTCTGAAGGCCTCTTTATTCTGGATGTATTTTGCAGAATTTTGCATTACAGTTAAACCATTAGAGGTAGACAAAAATTTATTACACAAAAAATGTAGATCTTGTTAAAACACATAATTTATGTCATATATGTTTTTATGTAGAGCTGGCCATTTCTGAAATATTCTTTGTTATTGGTTTCAATTTTAAACTATTTTAAATTTTTCTCAAACGGGAAGTGACATTTCATTTTATCTTTCTTGTTTTACTGCAGGCCTGCAAAGGGAACCGAACCTCTGTTATTTCACATAGGACCAGCTTTTAAAAGATTTGACTATTGCTTTAGCCTAGTGTATTCCCTTATGTACCTCCTACTTACAAGGAAGCAAGTAATAAGACAATTTCTGCTAATTTTTACCTTGATTAGTATGCTGTAGATAAGATAAAAGAATAATATTTGTAAGGAATATTGTTTATGTAACAGCTAGAGAAAGTCATGTGAATGGAACACATCAGATTTTTTTTTAAAAATAGTGACTTAGATTGTTCTTTGCCTGTAGCCTTCATTTACTGTGCACGTCACAATTATAGGAAGATATTTTAACCCTCTCCAGCCCAATGGTGCCATATGACATCATTATGTGTATGTTTTTGTTTGAGGTAGATCGGTAGAACTTTGTACTTGGAAAGGTTAATGTTAAAATATTCTCTACTTTTATTTGTATATATTTTGGTCCTTTCTTTAATTTTATTGATACTAGCAAGGATTAAAACCAGCAAAATTGAAAATAAAACTCTTTCAATTATATAATTTTTTAATCTATTCTGCTATAAAGCTACCGAGGTCAAGTAAACACTCAGGTACGTCAGCCAACGTTTATTTTATTTGGGCCCATCCCCTTTTTTATCACATTTAGTAGCGAGGATTCCAGGCTAAGTTAACCTAATTGAAATCCTGATCAGTGATGTTAAGTGCTTTAGAAGTTTAGACAACTGAGCTACCAATAAGAGACAGGCCAACTTTTTAAGGTCACACTTATCCCAGTCTTCAAAAAGTAATTTCCGTCGAAAATAAATCAGACTGGAAAGGGTTAAACATGCGTTTTACAAACCTTTAGTTGGATATCCTCTAACCTCAGGAGTTCATGAGTTATAGCTCTATTGGAAAATATATACATTGTTCATTAAGGTTGCATCTTTATGACTATTATATATGCTTTGTTTTTTAATAAAACATACATTAAATTAAAATTAAGAAGAAAACAGTGGATTGAGAGGCTGAGTAATTAAAAATGCTGACTTTGCATTAGAATATTTTTTCAAGAAAAGCAAAGAAATAGATTTTCATAGAGGTGTATGCAAACAAAGTGCCAGAGAGTACACATACAAACTTTGTTTTGTGTGTTTACCAGTCTAGGTTTTGAATGGCATCTTGAATATAATGGTGACTTTGTTCTTGTATAACCCATTCCAGTCTTAGTGGTGGTTCACATTTAATGTTGCTTGGAATCACATCTGGTGGAGGGGGCATACTGTCACACTTTTTCAGGGCGTCTTCCATCAGCTGTATGACAGCCACTCCTTCTGATGGTGAATGCTCGTAGCAAAGTCCACACACTCCATCTGAAGATATAACTATCTAAACATAAAGCAAGCAGATTTAACTATTCACATGTATTACATATATACTGCTAGTAAACATTACAAGGGTCACTCTGAATGTTTTGAGAATGGGCAGCAATGGGTTGTGGCAGTCCAAAGCAGGTATTTCTAGCTTTAGCTTCAAGTTAAACACAGTACGCCATATTTCTGGTTTCAAGTTAACAAACTAGTAATAAGTGAAAGCAAAACTACTTCCGCACATATCAAAATAAAGTACATCTTGTACCCCAAATTTATTATAAAATCTAAACATTAAATATGGGAAAGATACACAATTTTTGGGAACCATTTTAAATGAGAACCTAAAGTGGAAAAGTGGAAGAACCCTATTGAAAAGTTAGCGTCTAAATTGTGCTCAGCTTGCTACTATTAAGGTCTATTAAAAATAAAGTAAACTTAAATATCCAAAGGAATTCAAAACTTGCAAATATGTATAGAAGCTTGTGACAGTGATGTGATTAGATAAAAAATATAAGAATTTGAGTCGGTTTTTATAACACAAACATCACCTATTTTTACTTACTGGGGACCAGTTTTGGGTAACAGTTGTTACCATTTTCAACCCTTAATTCCGACTAAATCTTTCTTCATTGGTGTCAACGATGGGGTTGGTGGTGTATTAATTGTGGAGGCATCTGTTGCTGGATTTATGAACTTCCAGAGGTTGCTGTATGGTGGCAAATCAAAATTCATGATATGGCTCTTTTTCTTCATGATGTAGATCTTCTCCCAGAAATCTAATTCTGTGGGTTTATAAGCTGGTTTTAATAGTTTTATATTTGGTGTGATTTCATGTGCTGATGTCCAAAAATCAGCAGTTGCCCATTATTTTTGGACTTCAGGACACAAAATCACACTGAATATAAAACTATTAAACTATTAAAACCCCAAAACATATCTTTCTGGTGAAATCTCGACATCGGATTTTTGCGTGCATTACAATACCTTCTCTATCCCTATGTACATTGTACATACGGGACTAGAGAAGGTAAAAATGAATTTGCAGTTGCTGCAAAAGAAGAATGTATTTGCACTCTCTACAAAGAAAAATGTTATTAGATATCTGAAAAGTGTCACCCTCTGTGGTGTACTGGTTACTAGGCAGCCTCTAAAACCCAAGATCGCAGATTCAAACCTGGTAGAGGGTGATGGATTTTTAAGGACACAAAAATCCTTAGCATGGCTTCCTTCAGAAGGAAAGTGGTCCTGTGTAATGTTTATTTGCACGTAAAAAAACTCCATACCTTGAAAGAAGAAGATTTCTGGGCAAAATTCCACCATTTTGCAAATGTTTTTCCAACAGTTCGTCCCACAGCACTATCTGTGGGCGACAAGTCCTTCATCACCATGGTGCATAGTGGCAAGCTTATGAACTAGAAATTGAAATCTGATCAAGAAACATTGTAACGATGCCCTATGCTCCACCTAGGGGTTACAAGAAATACTACTACTGTTTGATAAGTGGTTTGAAATGGTGGGATGTTTGATGGAAAGCAGTAGAGACTACTTTGGAAAGATGCAAGGATCAGATCTAAATTTTTGAAATTTTATTACATTCATTCTCAAAACCTTTGGAGTGACCCTTATAGAATGTGAACATATTCGTCAATAGCTCTTCGTTAGAATTTAGGTTTACCTGATGTGATATACAACATGTTCTGTATGAAATATACACAAAATTAATGAAAAAACCAGAATTTTATATCCTATTTATACAGGTTTTAATTCTTAACTCAGAGAACATAAACTTAGGTAAACTAAAACTCCTTTTAAGCAGCTGGCATCCATTTTGGGGATAATATCACAGCTTTGAAACAAATTCCAGTAAGTGGTGTGTAATGTAATTAAGGCATTTAAGTGAATGAACTTCATCATCACGCCCATCAGAATAGTTTATACTAGGTGGAATGTAAGGTATTATACTCATTTAAACTAATTAAAAACTTAATTATAACAAACACATGTCAAAAAGTAAACGTTTTTCTGTAACCAATATCTGATGAAATATTTTAAGTTTCTTGAGAATATAATACAGAAATTCTATCATCCCCGACAGTAGTGGAGGTGTGAAACTATTGTTGTTTTTAAAACCGATTGAAAGCCAGTGAGTAAAAATATTATATTTGTGCTTTCAGCATGGCAACAATAAGAAATGTAAATTAATATTTCTGTACTTAAAACACTTCTGGAGCTTAAAACTATTTTTTGTTTATTTCCTCTTCAGCAACACTGCAATTCAAATGTTCCAACGATATATATTGTAACTTAAAATCATAATCTACTAACATTTTTATCAATCTATTCTGAATTAAGCTGAAATAGCTTTTGAAATTTCTACTGCCTTTAGTAATACATTAGTGCGTAATGAAAAAGGTCATTATTATTTTATGTAAAAGCAAAGTAACTAAATCATCAGCAACACAAATCAACAGTCTACTGAATGGTATGTTATAATGTAAGACATGGAAAGTAAACCAAATATATCATGCATGTCAGTTGGGAGCTGCATGAAGACTGGAAGATTCATGGTTCAAATCCTGGCTATGGCATTGAATTTTTCAGTCTGACTCTACTTTTCTAAACCTTATCCTACACACAGGTTGGGTGAAAAAAAAATAAAAAAATTAATAAACCAAAGGATTCGCTTGTTTCAATATTATTGTTGAAATGTGCTCAATTTATGTAACTGTAAGCATCATACCTCTTTAACAAATTCTATTACTCTGGTAAAGATTCCAGAAAATTCAAGAAATATTTTTTGTTATTTAAATATATTAAACACATTATTATTTTAAACAAAATTGTTACAGCCATTTATGATAAAATGAAACAAATTAGAAAAATCTGATATGTAATGCTCACATGATTTTCTCTAGCTGTTCTACAAACTTCTTACAAAAGATTATTCTCTTTCTAGCCATGCTAATCGAGATAAACATTAGCAGAATGTTCTTATTATTCAGTTCCTTATAAGTAGAAGGGAGCTAAAGGAAATCACTAGGCTAAAGTGATAGTCAAATGTTTTAAAAACCATTGTTATGTGATTGTCATTACAACTTGTTTCTTTGATTGGCCAAGAATAGAACAAAAGAAAAATGGACACTTCCTGTGTGAGAAAAGTTTTAAACATTTTAAAATTGAAACCAATAACAAGAAATATCTCAGAAATGGTTTCCTCCTCAGCAAAAATATAATGGATATAAATTTTGTGTTTTGACAAGATCTACATTTTTTTTTAGATCTTGTCAAAATAAATATTAGTCTGTGTTATGATTTAACAGATTTCTGTAAAATTCATCGAGAATGAAGAGGCTATTCTCAGAAAATTCAAGACATACATTTTATTTGGGATGTAAATATCTTTAACATACAGTACTTTGATAAAAAATTGTTAGATCCATTTTTGAGAAAGACAACATTTTCAAAAATTGCTTCATTTAAAGTCAAAATATTAACCATTGAAAAGTGAGCATTTTATTTGTGGACATATTTCTTAATGGTGATAAGATTTCAGAAAATGTAAAACATAATTTTTCTTGAATGTTTTGCACACTTGACATGTCTTCATTGTGATTCTGTGCGAGATTTAATTACTAAATTCTAAATTCCCTGAAACAGAATGATTCTCCAAAAAGAGGTAGGTCTAAACTTTTAACTGGATGAAATTTTGGATGTAATGTTAAGGAGCCGCACTAAATGAAGGCAGAAATTAGTACAGAAAACAACTGTTTCTGTGCAGGCAGAACATAGAGCTGTTGGTAAGGAAATGAAACTGCATTCCTATAAATGTACAGTTGTTCCGAAATAAAAATGATGTAAAAGGAAATCACAAATTTACACAGGAAACCCTACACAAAGTGTCCGAAATAAGGATAAAACAGTTGCGCTCTGAGGCTAGTGTTTCCAACATCTTCTGTGACAGTGGTAAGTAAATAATCTCAGTTTCAGTTCACCTTCATTTCCAACAATAACTAGCATGATCTGTTACCAACCCAACTGTGCTAGCACATTCACCTCACCGTGGAGACACATTTGAGATACCTGTTATTTTTAAGAACAAATGTAAATTATTTGTGTGGAATTACTGAATTGATACTGTGTTGTACCATGGTTAATGACCACATGTATCTGTATTAGCGCAAATCAGCCTTAGAGTGAATAGATAATAGTCACGGGTAAAGGCTTGCATAAAATTGGCTTAAAATCACTACCTCAGAAGCAGAAATTGAACCATGGATCCTCAGCACCAGAGCCATTTCCTGAACAAGCTCTTTAAGTTTAGTGCACACGGGCCGTAGCTCATGGATCCTCAGCACCAGAGCCATTTCCTGAACAAGCTCTTTAAGTTTAGTGCACACGGGCCGTAGCTCATGGATCCTCAGCACCAGAGCCATTTCCTGAACAAGCTCTTTAAGTTTAGTGCACACGGGCCGTAGCTCATGGATCCTCAGCACCAGAGCCATTTCCTGAACAAGCTCTTTAAGTTTAGTGCACACGGGCCGTAGCTCATGGATCCTCAGCACCAGAGCCATTTCCTGAACAAGCTCTTTAAGTTTAGTGCACACGGGCCGTAGCTCATGGATCCTCAGCACCAGAGCCATTTCCTGAACAAGCTCTTTAAGTTTAGTGCACACGGGCCGTAGCTCATGGATCCTCAGCACCAGAGCCATTTCCTGAACAAGCTCTTTAAGTTTAGTGCACACGGGCCGTAGCTCATGGATCCTCAGCACCAGAGCCATTTCCTGAACAAGCTCTTTAAGTTTAGTGCACACGGGCCGTAGCTCATGGATCCTCAGCACCAGAGCCATTTCCTGAACAAGCTCTTTAAGTTTAGTGCACACGGGCCGTAGCTCATGGATCCTCAGCACCAGAGCCATTTCCTGAACAAGCTCTTTAAGTTTAGTGCACACGGGCCGTAGCTCATGGATCCTCAGCACCAGAGCCATTTCCTGAACAAGCTCTTTAAGTTTAGTGCACACGGGCCGTAGCTCATGGATCCTCAGCACCAGAGCCATTTCCTGAACAAGCTCTTTAAGTTTAGTGCACACGGGCCGTAGCTCATGGATCCTCAGCACCAGAGCCATTTCCTGAACAAGCTCTTTAAGTTTAGTGCACACGGGCCGTAGCTCATGGATCCTCAGCACCAGAGCCATTTCCTGAACAAGCTCTTTAAGTTTAGTGCACACGGGCCGTAGCTCATGGATCCTCAGCACCAGAGCCATTTCCTGAACAAGCTCTTTAAGTTTAGTGCACACGGGCCGTAGCTCATGGATCCTCAGCACCAGAGCCATTTCCTGAACAAGCTCTTTAAGTTTAGTGCACACGGGCCGTAGCTCATGGATCCTCAGCACCAGAGCCATTTCCTGAACAAGCTCTTTAAGTTTAGTGCACACGGGCCGTAGCTCATGGATCCTCAGCACCAGAGCCATTTCCTGAACAAGCTCTTTAAGTTTAGTGCACACGGGCCGTAGCTCATGGATCCTCAGCACCAGAGCCATTTCCTGAACAAGCTCTTTAAGTTTAGTGCACACGGGCCGTAGCTCATGGATCCTCAGCACCAGAGCCATTTCCTGAACAAGCTCTTTAAGTTTAGTGCACACGGGCCGTAGCTCATGGATCCTCAGCACCAGAGCCATTTCCTGAACAAGCTCTTTAAGTTTAGTGCACACGGGCCGTAGCTCATGGATCCTCAGCACCAGAGCCATTTCCTGAACAAGCTCTTTAAGTTTAGTGCACACGGGCCGTAGCTCATGGATCCTCAGCACCAGAGCCATTTCCTGAACAAGCTCTTTAAGTTTAGTGCACACGGGCCGTAGCTCATGGATCCTCAGCACCAGAGCCATTTCCTGAACAAGCTCTTTAAGTTTAGTGCACACGGGCCGTAGCTCATGGATCCTCAGCACCAGAGCCATTTCCTGAACAAGCTCTTTAAGTTTAGTGCACACGGGCCGTAGCTCATGGATCCTCAGCACCAGAGCCATTTCCTGAACAAGCTCTTTAAGTTTAGTGCACACGGGCCGTAGCTCATGGATCCTCAGCACCAGAGCCATTTCCTGAACAAGCTCTTTAAGTTTAGTGCACACGGGCCGTAGCTCATGGATCCTCAGCACCAGAGCCATTTCCTGAACAAGCTCTTTAAGTTTAGTGCACACGGGCCGTAGCTCATGGATCCTCAGCACCAGAGCCATTTCCTGAACAAGCTCTTTAAGTTTAGTGCACACGGGCCGTAGCTCATGGATCCTCAGCACCAGAGCCATTTCCTGAACAAGCTCTTTAAGTTTAGTGCACACGGGCCGTAGCTCATGGATCCTCAGCACCAGAGCCATTTCCTGAACAAGCTCTTTAAGTTTAGTGCACACGGGCCGTAGCTCATGGATCCTCAGCACCAGAGCCATTTCCTGAACAAGCTCTTTAAGTTTAGTGCACACGGGCCGTAGCTCATGGATCCTCAGCACCAGAGCCATTTCCTGAACAAGCTCTTTAAGTTTAGTGCACACGGGCCGTAGCTCATGGATCCTCAGCACCAGAGCCATTTCCTGAACAAGCTCTTTAAGTTTAGTGCACACGGGCCGTAGCTCATGGATCCTCAGCACCAGAGCCATTTCCTGAACAAGCTCTTTAAGTTTAGTGCACACGGGCCGTAGCTCATGGATCCTCAGCACCAGAGCCATTTCCTGAACAAGCTCTTTAAGTTTAGTGCACACGGGCCGTAGCTCATGGATCCTCAGCACCAGAGCCATTTCCTGAACAAGCTCTTTAAGTTTAGTGCACACGGGCCGTAGCTCATGGATCCTCAGCACCAGAGCCATTTCCTGAACAAGCTCTTTAAGTTTAGTGCACACGGGCCGTAGCTCATGGATCCTCAGCACCAGAGCCATTTCCTGAACAAGCTCTTTAAGTTTAGTGCACACGGGCCGTAGCTCATGGATCCTCAGCACCAGAGCCATTTCCTGAACAAGCTCTTTAAGTTTAGTGCACACGGGCCGTAGCTCATGGATCCTCAGCACCAGAGCCATTTCCTGAACAAGCTCTTTAAGTTTAGTGCACACGGGCCGTAGCTCATGGATCCTCAGCACCAGAGCCATTTCCTGAACAAGCTCTTTAAGTTTAGTGCACACGGGCCGTAGCTCATGGATCCTCAGCACCAGAGCCATTTCCTGAACAAGCTCTTTAAGTTTAGTGCACACGGGCCGTAGCTCATGGATCCTCAGCACCAGAGCCATTTCCTGAACAAGCTCTTTAAGTTTAGTGCACACGGGCCGTAGCTCATGGATCCTCAGCACCAGAGCCATTTCCTGAACAAGCTCTTTAAGTTTAGTGCACACGGGCCGTAGCTCATGGATCCTCAGCACCAGAGCCATTTCCTGAACAAGCTCTTTAAGTTTAGTGCACACGGGCCGTAGCTCATGAGACGACGAGCAGTAACAACATAAACAAAGTGACTTCTTGATATACACTCACATATAAGTGTGTGTGTTGCAACTCCATAGTTGTATGCACAAATTTATAACCAGATTCTTGAACTTGTGACAGACTTATTTATTTCAATTCCACAACTGATACAGAATTACGTTTGTACAGTAAACATCTGTACTGTACTAAGTGTCCTGGGATGGCTGAACAGCGCGGCATGACCTTATCCTCACGTCCATGTGCTCACAACCTCTAGTGGGACTGGAAAGGTCAGGAAATGGCCCTCCTTGGTTATTACATTGAGAAGAAAAGGCATGCATTGATTTATGACATGAATTTCTGTTTACCTTTATGTGATAAAGTCTGAAAATAAATAATAAGCATCAAGAAGTTGACGGCATTGTAAAGAAAACTACATTCCTGAGATTTGAATAACTTTACCTGAATGGTCATATCAAACCATCGATTGGCTGAGTTGGCAACAGAGCCTCCTCCATGTATCATCTGGTGTGCCATGTTGGTCTCGTCTCTGTCATCCACCATGTGACCCCTGGCAGATTCTGGTATAGCACTGCGTAGTGTCCTGCAGTTAAAACTAGCTGGCAGTGGGTCATCAAAACAGACCATCAGCAAGGCATTCTCAATAAGTTCCAGGTTCTTTCTGTTCTTGGCATCTTCAACAGTAACAAATACAAATATTTCATTGGCTTCAATGTTGTCTTAAGTCCCCCAGCTTTACACTTTAAGAGAATAGGAAGTTAACATTTATTAGAAAAATATGATGCTTTATTGTACAGCAATTTCTAAGCATCATATTTGTATTTTAAAATGAAAAATATTCAAGGAGTAAGAGAGTGATTGTTTTAATATTTTGTATGATACTTCAATGGAATAGTTAATATGTTACTGCAGGATACCAGATGATCATTTTAAATAAATTATATTTCATGTAACAAGAGCTAATTTTGCACCAGTTTCAGCCAAATGTAGATTACCTGTGAGGGGTAGAAGTTACTCCTAACACTGTGCATCACTAGTGAGTAGTAGGATCAGAGTTATAGCTGGTAGTCATGCCTGTAAGAGGAAAGCAAGTGACCTCAGGTTTTTTTTTTATAGTGTTTAACGCCTGCTTTTACTACTATGACACTGCAGGCAATGATACTGATGATATATGGAATGAAGATGGAGTACTGTAGAATGTGATGGTGGGGGAAACCGGAGGACTCGGAGAAACCCACCACTGTGCTGTTTTGCTCACCACAAATCCCAAATGCCTTAGGCTGCCTTAGTGGGAGGTGAGTAGTTTAACTAGTGGATGAGTACCTCTACTGTTAATTAGATGAAAGCATGGTTAGGGAACCAAGGGATATTACTCTGGTATCTCTTGCGCTTCAAGTCATGCGCGCACACACACACACACATACACTGGCGCTTCTTGCACTTCAAGTTACTATTCCCCAAGAGGTTACCCAAATTCTATTCAACTGAGCTGATACATTTTGATGTTCTTGAAGTCAACACTGTTTATGCACTTTCCATCGATGTGAGTCCTGAGGGCATCCAACAATATCAGCAATTGATATGTGAGGGGTCCCTGTGACCTAGTTATTGAAGCTTTTATAGGTAAACCTATGCATATGCCTGCATTGCTTTATGCTATGTCAGCATTATAACATTTTGCTACTGATATTGATTGCAGAAATTAGTAACATTGCTAAATGAAATATAATTTATTTAAAATAACTATCTGGTGCCTGTCAGTATGGACATGTAATATGTATGAATGAGGGGCGTATTCTGTGCACCAGTTAGGCTAGCTCTGAAGTCTTGTAAATTTCTGAAGAAACAATTTCTATTAAATTTATAAATAATGAAGAATTTATTCCTTATCTATTGACCATTTGCATTCTGACTTATAATGGTCTCCTTACAATAAAGTTTAATTCTGTGTGCAATGTATTGTAGTCTGCTTTCTTAGGTGGGAGTAGAATGACTGACAAGTGTGGTGTAATGGGCATATAAGCAAGAAGAGATAGAAGGGGCAAGTCGCTACAAGTCTACAATAAACCTCTCAGGACTGTGAAACCTAGCTGAGGAATCTCGAGGACAGCTAAAACATATGTGCTAAGCATTCTTAATTTGACTAATGTATACAGAATCAGAACTACCCATTTCAAAAACAAAAGGTGGTTGTATTTCTCTTTCTTTTTTAATTTAAATGTCTAGGTAATGATTAATTACAACTGTTATATTCTTCTTTGGCTTATTATTACTATTATTATTATTATTATTACTGTTATTGTTATTACTATTATTATTATTTTTAATTATTATTAATTATTATTATTTATTATTAATTATTGTTAATTGTTATTATTATTATAATTATTATTATTATTAATTATTATTTATTATTAATTATTTATTAGTATTAATTATTTGTTAATTATTATTTACTGATTATTAATTGTTATTTATTAATTAATTATTATTTATCAATTATTATTTATTTATTATTATTACTTATTATTATTATTATTATTATTAATATTAGCTGTATGTATTACATTTACATTGTTCAGGATAACTTTCATCTCAAACAAAACTGCATATATAATTTGACTTTTGAATGGATGCCATCAAAGAGAAAAGAAAAAGGGCAACCTCCTAGAACAAGGAAGGAGCTAGATAAGGACAATGGATAGTTGGGAGAGAATGGGTTTTTGTTAAAGTGACCGGATGTCAAATTTAATATGAATGTAGCTGTCAGAAATCTTGTATCCATTGTAAAACTATTAATACTTCTTCCATATTTTAAACCAATGTTTATAGTTGCTATTTTACATTTTTGAGACCGTTTTTATTGTTTCCAGCCACCCTACATTGAAACACAATGCCTAAGACTTCCAACAATGAAATAGACCAAATGGGATAGGGGTGTCTGAAAGAATTAATGGAATGATATGGAGGTACAGAACATTCTAGGGGTGGGAGAAACTACTCCAACATTGGCCTGAAATACCCGGGTAACTCCCCACCCTCAAAAAACTCTAGATGAGGGTAAGTGATCGCTGGAATCTAAAGCGGTACTTCCCAAATCCTATTACTAGGGCGCCAACTCGCTCAGTTTGGGAAATAAGATAATCCACCTTTGTATTTTATTTGCATATTGTATATGCTTTTGTAACTAATAATAATATCAATACTAATTAGTATTACATAATTAAAACAACAGTAGTATAAACAGTGGTAATATTAGCAATTAATTTGGTTTGCTGTGATTAGTGGGTGTCTTACTAAAACAAAAATTAAAATTAAAATATCAAGGCACACCAATTTCAACAAAACGTATTAAGAACCATGTGGATGTAGCAGCACATATTTCATGTGTTGTACAGGGGACATGTATTTTCTATTCCTGTAACCAGTATTAATAGCTAATTTCAAATTGATATTATAGATCGTTTTTTTATTTCTCTTTCATGTTGCTTTGTAACTTGCTTTCCAACAACAACAACAATAACAATAATAATAATGCCCGCCTGGGTAGTGTGGTAGCGTGTCTGCTTCCCATTCAACGGGTCGCAAGTTCGAATCTCGCTTGGGTAAGTTACCCAGATAAAGTTTTTTTCGGGGCTTTCCCTTATCCTGAGAAGACAATGTCGAGTAATTTTAAGCTGGCCATAGACCCCGAGATCATTTGAGCATCATTTTACCGGTTTCATTCATCGTCCGACATGGTCAGCAGGTTAATGGACATTAAGTTACCAAATAATAATAATAATAATAATAATAATAATAATAATAATATCGAGCCTCGTATGAAATGTCCCATATGATGAAAAACCTTTCCATGAAAACACAATAAACTTTGTAAAACCCTTAAAAACAATCATGTATTAAATTGCCAAAGCCCTAAATCCAAAATAGTATACCGGTTATCAAGACAAGACTCTTTATACTCTTTTTCAAAGAGTCCTTACGGGAAATCTAAAAGAAACCATAAAAATAATTCATAGAAGGTATTTCTATGTGGAAAAACATAAGCAAACAAGATTACTTGAAAATTAAGTTTAAAAGTTTACGGGCTCTTTGCACATTTGGGTATTTTAGCTAGAAACACAAAACCGGAATTGAATTTATTCACTTTCAGTATGACGTAAGCAGAGTGAATCTTCTTGAGAGAAAGCGCGGGATTTGAAAAGACACCCGCGTTAACTTTTCTTATTGTTTGCTCCATTAGACCGTATTTTAGTTCCTATATCGAAAGTGAATAAACAAAAGAAAGAGAATACACCTGATTGGATACTTGCCTTCTCTGAGTTTTTCTCGTGCAAGCCCCCAGTTGTTTCTTCTCTCGGCTGTAAGTATACCCACGGGTGTTGGCGGAGAGGGTAGTGCAGATGCCTCGTTTACCACGTGTAGGAACTGTGATGTAAGTTCATCTTCCGACAGTCTTCCGCGTCCATTTGGTTTCAGTTCAATGAGGTACAACTGTGGAACGGAAAACAAGCGTGCAATGCAGAGCAGCTTCCCATAACCTATAAAACACTGTGAGTACTTGTATTATTGCTATACGATGGTTACAACAGTTGGCATTACTTCAATACCTGGTACTTTTGTTATTCTGTCATTAGAGCCACTTTGTAGTTACTTACTGGTCTGTATTAAACATTTAGGGCACTAAGCCCGCAAAGCGTAGCGAAAGTTGGAGCTCTGTAAACCGCAAACCGATTATTAGTATACGATGGTTCCACCTTGCCGGATTGCCGAAATTTTGACTTCTTCTTCTTCTTCTTCTTCTTCGGATCATTGGGGTTTTAGCTTCACAGATACCTTGGTTATACCCTGTCGTTCCGCAGTAGCGGCCTTCGGCCGCAACGGCTACACTCCTCAACTTATAAAAAAATATCCCTCGGCTACGCTTTGCGGCTTAGGGCCCTCCACGTTGGGCTACACCTCGCAGCTTAGGGCCCTAAATGATTATTACTATGCGATGTTTCCAAAAATTCTGCAATCTGGTGACATTCACATCTGAACAAATTAATGTTTTCATCACTTTCAAATATGGATCGCCAGTAGAAGTCACTTAAACTACTAATTAAGACCGGTGTGTGTGTGTATGTCACAATCATCGTATAGATTTTATTTGGCGGTCAAACTTATTTTTTTGTATTAAAGATAAAATAGTGTGCATGCTGGAACGGTTGGTATTTTGCGTATATGACGGATATTTACCAAATGATTATACATAAACGAGTATTATATGAATAATAAATTGTTTTATACTGTGTGTGTGCTGAAATCTTGCAAAACAACAACAAAAAATCTGATGTGTTCCATTCACATGACTTTCTCTACATCTCTGCAACAAATTATTGTTAAAAAGCTTATGCTTCTATTTACTTCATGCTAATCGAGAGAAAAATTAGCAGAAATAGTCTTATTGCTCGCTTCCTTGTAAGTAGAAGCGAAATAAGGGAGTACCATAGGTTAAAGTGATAGTCAAAAGCTGGTTGCTATGTGACTTAAGTTCCTTAGTTTGTATGGACACGATTGACAAACTCCTGTATGAGAAAAGTGGGTATAAGTTTTTTAAAGTTGAAACCAATAACAAGGAATATCTAAAAAAACGATCAACTCCACGAAAAAATGTGTATGACATAAAGTGTGTATTTTATCGTGCTTTACATATTTTGTGAAGTAAGTTTTTGTCTGTCTGTTACGGTTTAGTAGTTATGCAAAATTCCGTAAAATTTATCCAGAATAAGTAGTCTTTAGAGGCTATTCTCAGAAAATTCAAGATATACATTTTGTTTATCAGGTAAAATATCTTTAATGTATGATATTTTAGTATTTAGATATTTTAGTTTGGTATTTAACGATCTTTTCGTTTTTGAGCTATGCCGCCCACAGACACACAAATACACACAAACAAACACACACGGACATTTTTCTGAAAAATCCTTTTTTGGACTCAGTGAGTCCCAAAACATGTATTTCCGGTGAAATCTCGGTATCGAATTTTTGGGTGCATTACAATACCTTCTCTGTACACAATGTGAATAGTACGTATAGAGAACGTAAAAATCTGATGTATTCCACTCATATTTCTCTACGTCTCTGTTCAAATTATTGTTATATACTTCATTCTTATCGCGATAAGCATTACCAGAAACGGTATAAGTAGAAGGAAAAAAGGGAATACACTAGGCTAAGCCGACAGTCACATACTGCCTGCTATGGGATTAAAATTCATTTCTTTGCCTGGTCAGGAATTATTAAGTTCCCGTATGAGAAAAATTGAAGTATTTAAAGGTGAAACCAACAACAAAGAATATATCGAAAGCGGTCAAATCCACGGAAAACGTATATGGCATAAATTGTGTTTTAAAGATATTTGCATGTTTTGTGCAGTAAGTTTTTGTCTATCTCTTACAGTTTAGCAGTTAAGAAAAACTCATTCACAATAAAGGGGTCTTCAGGGACTATTCCCAGAAAATTCAAAATGTACATTTTATTTGCAATGTAAATATATTTAGTATACAGTGTTTTAATCAAAATCGTTAGTCATTTTTGAGAAAAACAACATTTTCAAAAACAATTCCATTTAAAGCGTAGTTTGGGGTTGAGGGATTTTCTTGAAAATGTTCGTGTCGCATTCTTGGAAGATATTGAACTAAAATATCAAGTTCGGTATTTAACGGATGTTCCGTTTTTTGATCTATATTGTCCACAGACACATACAAAGACCTGTTTCTAGAAATGCTTTATTTTGGATTCGAGGTGAAATCTCAACATCTAATTTTTGGGTGGAATACAATACCTTCGCTATCCACTATGCACATACAGGCTAGAGAAAGTAAACAATAAAGGAGAACGACTGCGAGCGAAAGAAAACAATCTGATGTGTTCCATTCACGTGACTTTCTCTACATCTCTGTAACAAACTATTGTTAATAAGCTTATTCTTCTATTTAATGCTGAAGCATTAGCAGAAAGGGTTTTATTATTTAGTTCCTTTATAAATAAAAGGGAAATAGGGGAATACACAAGGCTAAACCGACAGTCAAATGTTTTAAAATATGGTTGCTATGGGATTATTTACGTGGCCAAGCGTTTACATGTATTTTAAAACTGAAATTAATAACAAGGAATATCTGGAAAAAGGCCAACTCCACGAAAAAAAACCCATTTGACGTAAATTGTGTGATTTATCGAGATTTACCTATTTTGTGAACTAAGTTTTTGTCTACGGTTTACCAGTTACGCAAAATTTAACAAAATTCATCCAGAATAAACATGTCTTCAGAGGCTATTCCCAGAAAATTGAAGATATACATTTTATTGGTCGTGTAAATATCTTATATATAAGAACATTTAATCAAACTCGTTAGAGCCCTTTTTGTAGAAAATCAAACTTTTTCCATGTAAAGGGTAGTTGGGAGTGGGGGATATTCTTGCAAATCTTCGTGTCTCATCCTTGGAAGATACTGAACTTAAATACCAAGTTTGGTATTTTTTTTGTTTTTGAGCTGTTCTGTCAAGTCCCTCACTCACTCACTCACTCACTCACTCACTCACTCACTCACTCACGGAACCTTTTCTAGAAATGTTTTTTTTTATTCAGGAGGTCCCAAAACATGTATTTCCGATGAAATCTCGGTATCAAAATTTTGGGTGGAATACAATACTTCCTCTGCACATAGTACGTATGGAAAAAGTAAAAATGCTTTAATTCAAACAATCTAAGTATTGAAGCATGATGCAAAAATGAATTAGCTTTTGTATCAGTGTTTTGCATAGCATCCATAAAACCAATGAATTGTTCTTCAATACTTCCCTTGGCTGTCACATTGCGGAAGTTTTGACAGTTGCGACTTCTGCCCTATTATCAGAGAAACAAAATATGTTTCAGAAACCGCCCCCTTTTTTTTTTTTTTTTTTTTTTTCTAATTTTGCTGGTCGTGACCGTGCTGATGTGGAAATTATGTCTTATATATCAGGCACGAAATAAAGTGGGCTTTTTCCAGATAGTCTTAGAGAGGCACTGTTCATATTTTGTTATTCAATGAAATTATCCTTTAATTGTTGATTTAGCACACTCAACGTGGCCACGAAATCCAAGCTCTAGTCACCCCCAAAATAAAAACGTCTCGCATGAAATGTGCCAGTGCTGTTCAGTTTTTACTTCGTCTATATGTACTATGTACATAGCGTATAGAGAATATATTGTAGTGCACCCAAAAAATCCATACTGAGAGTTCACCGGAAATACATGTTTTGAGACTACCTTGAGACTAAAAAAGCATTTTTAGAAAAATGTCCGTGTGTGTGTCTGTGGGCAGCGTAGCTCAAAAACGAAAACACATTTAAATACCAAACTTGGTATTTAGTTCAGTATCTTCGAAGGATTGTGACACGAAGATTTTCAAGAAAATCCCCCCACCCCCAGTTACCCTTTACATGGACATTTTTTCGAAAAATTTGATTTCCTCAAAAATGTCTCTAATGATTTTGATTTAAATATCGTATATTAAATATATTTACCTGACAAATAATATGTATATCTTGAATTTTCTGGGAATAGCCTCTGAAAACTACTTTATTCTGGATGAATTTTACGGAATTTTGCATAACTGCTAAACAGTAAGAGATAGACAAAAACTTATAACACGAAAAATGTAGAGCACATTAAAACACCCAATATATGTTATACACTTTTTTTTTCGTGGAGTTGATCGTTTTTGAGACATTCCTTATTTTTGGTTTCAGCTTTAAAAAACTTATACTTTTCTCAACTCCTGTCCATACAAACAAAGGAACTTAAGTCACATAGAAACCGTCTTTTGACTATCACTTTAACCTATGGTACTCCCTTATATCGTTTCTACTTACAAGGAAGCAAGTAATAAGACTATTTCTTTTAATTTTTTCTTGATTAGCATTAAGTAAATAAAAGCATTAGCTTTTTAACAATGCAGAGATATAGAGAAAGTAATATGAATGGAACACATCAGGTTTTTTTCCCCTTCTTACCTACATGTTAGCTGCTAAATGGTTATTTTAATTGCTATTCTATGTACAGAATTAAATTCCCCAGTTTTTACCAAACATTTAGCGTTTTTCACAAATGATATTATTACTGGAATATTTGTTATTCTATTAGTTTATAAAATTACAATAAAGGCATAGCTTCGGTGCCGAGCCCCTCCGTCCATATGCAAATCCTAATCTATACCATACAGTATTACACGCCACTAGTTGAAACATATATTAGGGTCCCCTGTATAAATAATCATAAAAAAAACAACATTGTTGTAAAAGGTCCGTGTGTGTCCATGAACACGATAGCTCAAAAACGAAAAGTCGGTAAAATATTAAAATTGGTACCATTTGAGTTTAGTATCTTGCAGGGATGTAACACGAAGATTTAGAGAAAAATCCCCCACCCCAAAATATCCCTTACTCGGAAAAAAATTCGAAAATTTTAATTTTCTCAAAAATGGCTCTGACGATTTTGATTAAATACAGCATATTAAAGATATTTATATGGAAAGTAAAATGCACATCTAGAATTTTGTGGGAATAACCTCCGAAGACATGTTTATTCTGGATGAATTTTGGGAATTTTGCATAACTGGTAAACCGTAAGAGATAGGCAAAAACTTACTGAACAAAAAATGAAGATCTCGTTAAATCGTGGAGTTGATTGTTTTTCTAGATATCCCTTGCTATTAGTTTCATCTTTAAAACTTTTCTCATACAGGAATTTGTCAACACATGTCCATACAATCAAAGGAACTTCAGTCACATAGTAACCAGCATTTGAATATCACTTTAACCTATGGTACTCCCTTATTTCGCTTCTGCTTTTAAGAAAGCAAGTAATAAGACACTTTCTGCTAATGTTTTTCTCGATTAAAACACAGTCTATGTCATATACAATTATACTGACTTATATGCCAAGTTATTTTTGAGATATGATGTTTAGACGCCTTTTTCTAAAAATACTTTTCCTTAATAAAAGCATTTCTGATGAAATCTAGGTAACAAATTTTCGGGTGCAATGGAATACCTTCTTTTCCTACTATGTACATTAGATGGCTGTTGCAGAGATGTAGAGAAAGTCATGGTAGTAGACGGACCAGCGCGAAGTTGTTTTGTTTACCTATGCTGCTGTTGTTAGTAATAAGAGTAGACAAGTTACCTGGTTCCTGCAGGCTACGACGATGTTCTCGTGTGCCGGGTTTGTCTCATCTGCTGGTGTCCTGAGACGGGAGTAGAAGGTATCTGTGTGCTCTCCCGGGGTGCGATACGTGGACAGTAGACGGTAGTATTGTGCCATACAGAGCGGCTGTCCCTTCTCCCTGGAGGTGGCTCTCTCGATGGGCAAGGCGTGCCTACATACACAACATACAAGTATCCGTGAGTTTTAGCTCTCAACTTTATTTTCATGCATTTAAAATATACTCCACACACTCACGCGCACGCACATACACGCTGTGTCGCAACGACATCGAACGTATATAACAGCTCAGGCATTCACGAGGTCCGGGTTCGATTCCCGCACCCAGGCCCTGGGTTTTTCTGTGGTTTTCCTGGGGCCGCTTAGGCGAATTCTGGAGTGCTGTATATCTATTATTCCTTCATTTCACTTCTCTTCTTTAAGGTCGGCGCTGGTGTGGCTTGAGGCTTTGTAGGCAGATGACACTGTTGCTTGCTCTGAGTGAAAGGCTTCCCCCCGGTTGCGCTAATTGAGGCTAGGTACCGTTCCGGCCTCCTGGCTCCTATATAGCCTCCGTGGCGCGCCAGGGCTGCCATCTAGTGACTATTAGGGACTTCCGTGGGTCTCTGCGCTTAGCTCCGTCGTTTCCTGTGTGCTGGCCTGTGGTTTCTCCTGGGGATGGTAGGCCGCAATAGTACCTGGTTGCAGTTGCCGAGGTGTGTCCCACTGTCGCCCTCCGTGGTGTAATGGTTACCATGCTGACTTCGTATACCCAAGGTCGCGGGTGGATTTTTGTGGGCATAAAAATCCTTAGCATGGCTTCCTTCGGAAGGGAAGTAAAGCCGTTGGTCCCGTGTCATAGATTTACGGCACGTAAAAGAACCTCAAGCCTGATAGAGAGGCCTTTGAGCAAAATTAAGCGGTCTTTCACGCCCAATATAGAATGGGACGCTGAGAACCACAGCAGTTAAAGAGCGTCCATAAATAACAGGCCATTTCCATTTGTGTGTCCCACTGCTAACATGCTCTAACCTCTAACATACCATTCCGACTAAACTCCATGGCGCAACAGCCCGAAGAGGCCAGGGTCTACCGCCCGACCACGGGGTGCAGTACTGGAGGATGATACTGATCAGCGACTCGAGGCCCCCTCCCCCGGTTAATGCTCTCTTCACAACCTGGAGCCGCTACCTCTCCATCAAGTAGCTTCTCAATTGGCCCCCCAGGGACCTCACGAGGCTGAGTGCACCGCGGACCAGCTCTCCCAGCGGTACCAGGAATCGAACCCAAGTCTCTTAGCAAGCAGTCGCGCTACCAGCACGCTAAGGAGACGACCGACGCTTTAATATACTGCAACAAACTGATTTTTATCAGAATTTGCTCACAAATACCTGTCTTCGTTCCATGCTTTCGTAACAGTCTTGTCGACATTCGCTGCGGCGATGACTACTGCTCGCTGCTCTTTATGCAGGCTCCGTGGCTTCCTTTGGAAGGGAAGTATATTTATTTTCACAAAAATAATCCCATGCCTCGAAAGAGAAGGTCTTTGGGCTAAATTCCAGTATTTTAACGTCCGCAACATTTTGAATTCGAGCCGCCAGAGTGCAGCACCTGTAAAACACCCCTAACAGTAAGCCACATCCTCAGAATGCACCATATACAGTACCCTTAGACAGAAACACAAAATACCAGGAAATAACACAGCTCTGATTAATGTAACGTTCTTTGATAATTTGTTATTTTAAAGATATCTCGTAACATATAACTTTGTATTCCTTAGATATTTGTAATGATATTGTTAATTACATATGCAATGTTTTAGAAATAGTCGTTGATCCATTGTTGTTCTTATATAATGTTTGTATTTTTTTTTTTTTGTGTGTGTATAGCTTAACGTCCTTTAATTTGGTAGGTCATATCGGACGAAGTTTGTATTTTGTTGTTGTGTTATTGTGATTGCAAAAAAAAAAAAAAAAAAAAAAAACCACTGCATTCTGCCACCTCAAAAAAATAATAATAAAACAAATTGTGAATTCATCTTATGGTGCCATCTATGGGCAAAGAGCCGATCTCTCGTCACCAGGTACGCATAGTGGCGGAATCTCGAACTAGAAATTCTATTTGATCAAGAAAACATCACTAAATTCTCCAAATACGCCTATATGACGCAATGGAACACACACGCACTTACACATTAAGGCATTGTGGTTGAAAAAGGATCATTCTAGTTTTTTCGAACTTGTGTCGTAAATAATAATGATTAAATCATTTCATAGATCGATAGCTTGTCTGTTGCCATACGCTGTACAGATAGACTCGTCGTAAATGTGTATTAATTAAATAGCTCATATAAACTATAAAATGTTCTGGCATGTAAAAATGAACGTGGTGATATTTTAAATTTACACATGCCATTTACTTTAATAATGTCATATGGGAGAGAGCATTGACAATTTTACTTATGAAGCACTTTGGTGATTTTGAATATTTTGTTGTTTTATATTCTCCTATGTGGATGTTATTCATACTTCTAGTAAAATAATTATGAATATCACAATTGAGACTAAATAAATGAGTTATTTTTACTTTCTCTACGCGTACTATGTACGTAGTGTATAGAGAAGGTATTGATTGTAATGTACCCAAAAATTCCATACCGAGATTTCACCGCAAATACATGTTTTGGATCCCCCTGAAACCAAAAAAAAATCATTTTTGGAAAAAGGGCCGTGTGTGTATGTGTGTGTGGACAGCATAGCTCAAAAATGAAAAGACTGTTAAATACCAAATTTGGTATTTGTTTGTTATCTTCCAAGGATGCGACACGAAGCTTTTCAAGAAAATCACCCCACTCCCAACTACCCTTTACATGGAACTTTTTTCGAAAATTTTGATTTTCTCAAAAATGACTCTTAACGATTTTGACTAAAATATCGTGCATTAAAGATATTAACCTGACAAATAAAATGTATATCTTGAATTTTCTGGGAATAGCCTCTGAAGACTACTTTATTCTGAATGAATTTTACGGAGTTTTGTATAACTGTTAAACCGTAAAGAGATAGACCTAAACTTACCACACAAAACATGTAGAGCACATTAAAATACACAATTTGTGTTCTAAAATTTTTTCGTGGAGTTGATCGTTTTGAGATATTCCTTGATTTTGGTTTCAGCTTTGAAAAAATTATACTTTTCTCAATTTGTCAACTCCTGTCCATACAAAGGAACTTCAGTCACATAGCAACCATCTTCTGACTATCACTTTAACTTATAGAATTCCCTTATTTCGCTTCTACTTACAAGGAAGCAAGTAATAAGACTATTTCTGCTAATTTTTCTCGATTAGCTTGAAGTAAACAGAAGCATAAGCTTTTTAACAATAATTTGTTGCAGGCGTGTAGAGAAAGTCATATGAATGGAACACATCAGATTTTTATAAAATAGTGCAGCATTATATATTAATAAATTATTTAAAAAACATGTCTTAATGAGTCTCTTGGCTTCACATTAAAAATTATCTAAGCACTCCCGTCTGAATTAAAAACACTCCTATTTACTTCAGTTGTAGATCCCCATATTAAAATATTCTATGATAAAATTGATTGTACAGTGGCATAATATACAGTAAACAAGCAGTTAATAGTAAAACATGCTTTATTTAATGTGGTGCATGTATGATAAATCTGTTCATGCCAAGTAAGGTTTTGCTCTAAAACAATGACTTTAAAATAGTACCACCATTGTTGAAATTCATTTATGATAAAACCTTTTTGTTACTAAAATCGGTTATGTCAATGTTTCAAATGAACTTAGTTGCAGAATAGGAAACAACAATAATGTTGGCGTGGGTTGCCAAAACCAAACAACTCAAAAGTTTATTATTATTGCACAATACATACATTATTGTTGGCACAACAGGATGCTGTTAATACTGCGAATCCAGCCATTTCTGCGATCCTCTACTTTCTTTGCTAGTTATACTTATTTTCTCACTTCACAGTTTTAACAAGGTCTTTCCCGCTGTCGAATTTTACAAATTTAGCAAATTCAGCACATTTGTTAAGGTAGTTAACATTTCCATATAGTTAGGTTTTCAGCATTGCTCCAGATATTTAGCATCACACATATTATCTTTAACAGGCAATTTACATAAAGGAAACCTTAATATATGTTAAATCCAATCTCAATGATCTCATTAAAAGTTCTGAGATACATTCCCATAACACGTGGAATAAAAATAAACGGTGTATTCCTACTTGTAAAACTAAACTATTTGAAAAGTCATTTAAATATAATAACTTAAAACTCCCTAATAATTTACCATCTAGTCTGAGGAAAACTGACTTAAATAAATTCTTGGTTTCTAACCGATTTTACTCACTTGAGGAATTTAATCAATATTGTGAACGCAATCAACACGGAGTACCTACAAAGCAATAGAATATTTAAAATCCAAATAAATGTTGGGCTCCGTTTTTCAATACACTCGAAACCAAATTGATGTTTTTAATCAGCTAATAGATTTTTTTAAAAAAATTTAGTTAATTAGTTCATGACGAATATGCGTTATATGTTGTATTTATTTTACTTTTGCTGCATAAAAACTCTTGTTTTTCGTAAATGAGGTGATAAATTTAGGTCTGAAGGTATATTGTGACATGCAAATATTTTCCATTAACGTTATTAATGTGGCTGCATTTATTGCATCCATGTGTGTGTGAATATATATATATATATATTTTTTTTGTTAAACTTGACGTGTCCAATAGCATATGTATATTTCAAAGGACAAATAGACAACTGAAAATCCGCTCTATAATCGCATTGGACTGTGGCACTATTGCACATATTGAACAATTTTCAGCAAATTATCTGCTTCGCATCTCTTAAATATGCCACCTATTTGTTTGAAATCTTTGAATCTGGACCATACAATATATATATATATATATATATATATATATATATATATATATATATTGACCTACTAATTTTAAAAGGAATACCAATGTCGGGTAAACGCGCCAACTTATATTAGAATTGTTGCGACAAATCTATAATACTCCCAACTTATGACACAATCTGATACAAACTATTGAAACCAAAGAATAATCAAATTGAAAAGTTTAATTAACTCAGTTGTCATTATTTGACTTCTAAAAATTGAATTAGTAAATACGAATTTAGCCTAATTTAAGCGGGGGCCCAAAAACCGGACTTTGACATCCCGACCGGACGCCACAATTTTTATTTAAAAACCGGACAGTTGGCAACCCTCTAGCGTGTTTAGAGATTAACGCAATAAACACAAAAATGTTAAACATTACTTAAGAGACTATTATAATATATGACCGTTAAATTATAAGGTCACTCCTGTAGCGACTTCTCTCTATTACGTGAGAGATCTGTGAGTTGCCGCGAAAGTGGTGCCGGCAAAGGCGCACTAAAATACGTATCTGTGGTCGTGTTTAACGCCCGCTTTTACTGCTCTGGCACCACAGGCGATGACACTGATTATACTTGAAGATGGAGCACCGGTGGAATGAGATGCGGGGGAAACCGGAGAACTCGGAGAAAACCCGCCCCTGCGCCACTTTGTCCATCATAAATCTCACATGCGGTCGCTTGGGATGGAACCCAGGCCGTCTAGGTGAGAAGCGAGTGGAAATGCGTATCTTAAGATAAATTACGGAAATGTTGACTTTCTGCTCACAGATGGGCAGCACATGTCTAAGCTTAGCAACGGGAATCGTTGTGATGTTATCACAAAGTAGATTCCTGCTGCTGAGTGAGAACATCTTTAACTTGTTGTGCTGCCTGTTTGGGAGCAGATGCTCTATATTTTCAGCATTTATTTGAGGTAAGGACTCCAGTGTGCCTTTGCCGACGACTCTCGGATCTCTCGCGCAGTGGAGAGAGGCCGCGAGAAGGGCTACCATTTAATTTAATGACCCTATATAATAAAATGTCTAATTTGGTAGCAGATTACTGTCACACTTACTTATCCAGTAGGTCCTTGTGACTGAGGATACCAGTCAAGAATCGAGCTCCAAACCTGGCCATGTCGTGGGCCGATCGGAAAGTTCTCGGAGGGAACACCATTCCGGGGTTGGAGTTGATTGGTAGCGGCATTTGGTTGTTTAAGTACATGTCATTCAGCCACCACTCGTATGCCTGAAACATCAAACAACACTTCAAATTAGAACGCTTTCTGCAAACTATCCATAACTTTCCCTAAAAAAAAAAAAAAATTCTGATGCGTTACACTCACATGACTTTCTCTGGCTACTCTACAAAACTTCTTACAAAAGATAATTCTTCTTTAACATAATCGAGTTAAACATTAACAGAATGTTCTTATTACTTAGTTCCTTATAAGTAGAAGGGAACTAAAGAAATACACTGGGCTAAAGTGATAGTCAAATGTTTTAAAAGCTATTCTTATGTAATTGTTATTGCAAATTGCTTCTTTGCTTGGCCAGGAGTAGAACAAAAGGAAAACTGACACTTCCGTCTGAGAAAAGTATAGGTACTTCACAATTGAAACTAATAACAAGGAATACCCCGAAAACGGTAAGCTCCACGAAAAAAATCTAAATGACATAGCTTGTATATTTTAACAAGATCTACATTTTTTGAGTAGTAAGTTTTTGCCTATCTCTTATGGTTTACTAGTTTTACCAAATTTGAGCAAATTTCATCCAGAATAAACAGGTCTTTAGAAGCTATTTCCAGAAAGTTCAATATATACATTTTATTTGTGATAGATATGGCTTTAATGTTTGGTGTTTTAATCAAAATTGTTAGAGCCATTTTTAAGAAAAATTTTCCTTATAAAGGGTAGTTAGGGCTGGGGGCATTTTCTTGAAAAATCTTCGTGTCGTATCCTTGGAAGATACCAAACTTAAATACAAAGTTTGGTATTCAACGGTCTTTTCGTTTTTGAGTTATACTGCCCACAGATACACACACGCACACACACGGACTTTTTTATAATTTTTTTTTTGGATTCAGGGGGACCCAAAACATGTATTTCCGGTGAAATCTCTGTATCGAATTTATGGGTGGAATGCAATACCTTCTGTATACACTATGTACATAGTACATGTAGAGAAAGTAAAAATCCGAAGTGCTCCATTCACATGACTTTCTCTACATCTCTGCAACAAATTATTGTTAAAAAGCTTATGCTTCTATTTACTTCATGCCAATCGAGAAAAAATTACCACAAATAGTCTTACTTGCTTCCTTGTAAGTAGAAGCGAAATAAGGGAATGCATAGGTTAAAGTGATAGTCAAAAGCTGGTTGCTATGTGAATGAAGTTCCTTTGTTTGTATGGACAGGAGTTGACAAATTCCTGTATAAGAAAAGTGTAAGTTTTTCAAAGCTGAAACCAAAATCAAGGAATATCTAAAAAACGACTAGCTCCACGAAAAAAATATATATTAATATGTATGTATAATAAATATGTTTTAATGTGGTCTACATTTTCTGTGTAATAAGTTTTTGTCTATTTTTTACGGTTTAGCAGTTATGCAAAATTCCGTAAAATTCACTCAGAATAAAGTATTCTTCAGAGGCTATTCCCAGGAAATTCAAAATATACATTTTATTTGTCAGGTAAATATCTTTAATATACGATATTTTAGTCAAAATCATTACTCATTTTTTAGAAAATCAAAATTTTCGAAAAAAGTTCCATGTAAAGGGTAGTTTGGGGTGGGGGATTTTTCTGAAAATCTTCGTGTCGCATCCCTGGAAGATATTAAACATAAATACCAAGTTTGATATTTTAGCGACATTTCGTTTTAGAATTATCGTGTTCACAAACACTTGGACCTTTTTCTGAAAATACCTTTTTTGGGTACAGGGGACCCTAAAACATATATTTCCGGTGAAGTCTCGGTATCGAATTTTTGGGTGGAGTGCAATACCTTCTCTATACACTATGCACATAATACGTGTAGATAAAGTAAACATGGATATTAAAAATGTTTTAAAACTTTGGTTTTCTCAACAGTTCTTTTAATATTTCTGCGCACCACATGGCTTCGTGTGTAGCGTACTGATTCGGTAGAATAAACCCTTATTGAAGCATCATAATAACTAACATGTTATAATTGTACTGAATGTCGTGTATGTCAAAGAAATACGTTTGCTACGCCCGAGAAACGAACTTGCGACCCTCAGCACAGAAGTAACCTACGTTTTGTCACAGCGCTACAGTGGCAGGTTTAACAACCCAAACTGTACCATGTTTTTTGTGTCGTTAATATTGATAGTTTGTTGCTGAAGAAGCTTAAGTTATGTATATGATTATTGGAAGTTGTTGCTGCCGCTACACAACTGAATTGCGGGTGGTGTATACAAGGCTCTGTGTCGAGAGGGACAGACGAATTTGGCGTTCCAGACATGACTAATTTACTTTCTCTGTACGTACAACCTACATACTGTATAGAGCAGGTATTGTATTACACCCACAAATTCCATACCGAGATTTCAGCGGAAATACATCTTTTGGATTCCCCTGAATCAAAATATAAAGCATTTCTGGAAAAAGGTCCGTGTGTGTGTCTGTGGACAGCAAAGCTCAAAAACGAAAAGACCTTTAAATACCAAACTTGGTATTTAAGTTTGGTATCTTCCAAGGATGCGACACGAAGCTTTTCAAGAAAATCCCCCCACCCCAAACTACCCTTTACATGGAACTTTTTTAGGAAATTTTGATTTTCTCAAAAATGGCTCTAACAATTTTAAAATATCGCATATTAAAGATATTTATCTGACAAATAAAATGTATATCTTGAATTTTCTGAGAGTAGCCTCTAAAGACTACTTTATTCTGGAGGAATTTTGCATAATTGCTAAACCGTAAGAAACGGACAAAAACTTACCACACAAAAAATGTAGAGCACATTAAAACAAACAATTTATGTTATATGCATTTTTTCGAGGAGTTGGTCGTTTTGAGATATTCCTTGTTTTTGGTTTCAGCTGTGAAAAACTTGTGCTTTTCTCATTCAGGAATTTGTCAACTCGTGTCCATACATACAAACAAAGGAATTTCAGTCACATAGCAACCGGCTTTTGACTATCACTTTAATTTATGGTACTCCCATATTTCACTTCTACTTACAAAGAAGCAAGTAATAAGACTAATTCTGCTAATTTTTTCTCGATTAGCTTGAAGGAATTAGAAGAATAAGCTTACTAACAATAATTTGTTATACAGATGAAGAGAAAGTTATGTGAATGGAACACATCAGATATTTTTGGTGACGGGTGTACTTACGAACTAGAGAAAGTATAAACATCCAGGACACGACATTTTACAGACGACTGATCAGACATTATTACATTTCTGTGTTAAAATTGATGCAGCAGCAATAAAGAGAGCCAGTAAGTTATTTGTAATCCAACATAAAACGATGAATGTAAATATGTTGTGTGGTACACTGATTATTGTAATATTATGCTTTGTGATGGATTGTGCTGCTACTGTTTTGTTGTAGTGGGACTTAAACAACTGTAAATAAAATGAAGTTTTATTTATGGACGCTCTTTAACTGCTGTGGTTCTTAGCGTCCCATTCTAAATTGGGCGTGAAAGACCGCTTAATTTTGCTCTATCATGCTTGACGTTCTTTTACGTGCCGTAAATCTACGACACGGGACTAACGGCTTTACTTTTCTTCCGAAGGAAGTCATGCTAAGAATTTTTACACCCGAAAAAATCCATCGTCCTGCGCCGGGTATGAACCCGCGACCTTGGGTATATTAAATTAGCATGGTAACCATTACTCACGGAGGGCGACTACAAATTTTGTAAATGCACCATACAGCTACATGATGGTGCACGAAAAATCGGCCCCGAGAACTAGACTGCTCATTGTCGCCCGCCAATTTTCATCTATTGTTTGGAATCTGCTGCGGCTGTGTGTTTTTATTTATAATTTTATTTAATGTCGCCTAACTACATAGGTTTTATAGCGATATCATGTAACAACAACTTTGAATACAATATTCACATATAAAATAATATTTGTATCTAGCTTGTAACATTAGTTATTGGAATTCCAATAATAATACTTATATATTATGTAGTGCTTCATACAACAGTGTATTAAAAGTATACAATATTTTACAGTGCAGTAGCAAGTTTACAATTTTTTATGTATTTGAACAATGATAACTTCCTTGGTTCGTCGAATGCTGCCTGAAGATCTGGAGGAATTTGATGGCTGGTTCTGTAGTTAGAATAGTGGGCACATTCCGTTATGATGTGTTTGACTGACAGTCTCTGGTTGTAGTGTTCACAGGATGGAGGTTGCTGTTTGGTCATGAGTAAGTTTAGTTTGTCCAATTCTTAGTCTGGTGAGTGTCATCTGTTGAGTCTCTGGCTGCAGTGTCCACAGGATGGAGGTTGATGTTTGGTGAATATATAGTCATGGGTTAGCTCAGTGTGTCCAATTCTTTCTATTCTATTGTTGCTATCGATATTCGTACATTGGATGTAGGCACGTTCGGCCGTATCATAATTTAGGAGGCAGTGAAGAAAGGAAAAAACAACAAAAACATTGTTAAATAAACGTGGTGTAATACGTCATGTACCATTTGAGAACTAATATAAGTATTACAATCATAACCTGTTAAAACCTCCCTTTCTATATATTATAAATTATTAATATCTATTTCGCTGAATTGTCTTATCAAACACAACTCGTGTTTCATGTGTTAGGACGCCGCTTCACTCCGGTCGTGAGTTATCGACAAGATGAAAACACCCGTGATATTATTTATGACACTTTTGCAAGAGTAGGTTTATGACTGCAATGCTACATTGTTGGCGTCGCAAATAGAATTTAGTGGATTAGGCACAGCAAGAAAAAAGATCAATCGGAAAGCGTGTGTTAGGATTTGTTAATTCAGCTCACATACCTGGCTGCGGGAGGGTTATGGTATTGATCCACTTCTCGTGCACAAGCACAAATCCCTTGCACCACTCCTTCCTTCTCTCTTTCTCTCACATTACAACCTTTATGTTTGCCATTTTGCAATTCCCACTTTACAGACCGTTATACAGTATTACGGGAATCACCTCTGGCATTAGCATTAAGCATAAAATCCCCTCTAAGGGTGTATTATATTCGTATGGCTTTCTTTACCCACTATTGTTCATTTACGAGAGCTCAATACTCTCTAGGACTCACAGGAGATATTGTATTCAACTCAAAAATTCGAAACCCAGATTCCACCGAAAATAAATGTTTTGGAGATCTCTGAATTAAAAAAAAAACACTCTTAGAAAACATTGGTATTTATGTTTAGACTCTTCCAAAGATTCAACGAACATTTTGAAGAAATATCCCGGCCGCGCCGTGGCCGAGTGGTTAGACCACTCGACCTTCACCAAGAAGGCCGGGGTTCGGTCCCAAGCGACCGCATGTGAGATTTGTGGTGGACAAAACGGCGTTGGGGCGGGTTTTCTCCGGGTACTCCGGTTTCCCCCGCCATCGCATTCCACCGGTGCTCCATCATCATTTATGTATCATCAGTGTCACCGCCTGCGGTGCCATTAGTAGTTAAAGCGGGCGTTAAACACTACCAAAAAAATTATACCTCCACTCCAACTACGTTTTATATGGAAAGTTTTTCAAACGTTTTCATATTCTCTTAATAGCTCTAACGATTTCTTTTAAAATACGTTATATTAAAAGTACTTACATGTCAAATAAAATGTATATCTTGAATTATTGGGGAATAGCACCAGAAAGTCTCTTTATTCTGGGTGAATTTTGCATAACTGGTAAACACAAGAGATACACAAAAACTTACTGCACAAAAAGGTAGATCTTGTTAAAACATTCAATTTGTGATGTATCCATTTTTTTTATTGTGTTGACCATTTTTGAAATATTGCTTATTATTGGCTGCATTTTTAAATTGCTAAAAACTTTTCAGATACAGGAAGTTGCCAGCTCTTGGCAATTGAAAGAAACGGATTTCAACCACATAGTAACCAGCTTTTCAAATACGTACTAACGCTTTAGTCTACTGTATTCCCTTATTTCCCTTCTACATCAAGGAAGCAAGTAATAGGACAATTTCTGCTAATGTTTATCTCTGCTAGCATGATGTACATGAAAGAATAATCTTTGTAAGAATAGCTTGTATCTGGAGCATCTAGAGAAAGTTATGTGAGTGGAACACAACAGAATTTTAGAAAAAAATCTCATGTGTTCCATTCAGTGACTTTCTCTACATCGCTGCAACAAATTATTCTTAAAAAGCTTATCCTTCCATTTATTTCATTCTAATCGAGCAAAAAATTAGTAGATATAGTCTTATTACTTGCTTCCTTGTAAGTAGAAGCGAAATAAGGAAGTACCATAGGTTAAAGTGATAGTCAAAAGCTGGTTGCTATGTGACTGAAGTTTCTTTGTTTGTATGGACAGGAGTTGACAAATTCCTGTTTTACGCCCGAAAAAATCTATCGTCCTACGCCGGGTTTGAACTCGCGACTTTAGGTATATGCAGATAGCATTGTAACCATTACACCACGGAGGGCGACAAAAAAAAGCTCCATGTAGGGTAGTTAGTGGTGGGGAATTTCCTTGAAAATCTTCGTGTCGCATCCTTGGAAGATAGCAAACTTAAATACCAGTTTGGTATTTAACGGTCTTTTCGTTTTTGAGCTAAGCTGCCCACAGGCGCACACACACACACACACACACACACACACACACACACGTGCGCGCGCACACAGACATTTTTCCAAAAATGCTTCTTCTGGATTCAGGGGGACCCAAAACATATATTTCCGGTGAAATCTCGGTATGAAATTTTTGGGTGCATTACAATACCTTCTCTATACACCATGTACACAGTACGTGTAGAGAAAATAAAAATGTCCAAGGATGCGAAACCAAAATTTTCAAGGAACCCCCCCCACCAACTCCAGACTACCCTTTACATGGAAGATTATCAAAAAATTTGATTTTTTAAAAAATGGTTCTAACGATTTCGATTGAAATGCCGTATATTAAAAATAGTTACATGCCCAATAAAATGCATATATTGAATTTTTGTGGATCACCTCTGAAAGCCGCTTTATTCTGGTTGAATAATTGGTAAACCATAAAGATACACAAAAACTTACTGCACAAAAAATGTAAATCTCATTAAAACACATAATTTGCCATTTTTACTTTCTCTACACGTAGGTACTAAGCACATAGTGTATAAAGAGGGTATTGCACTCTACCCAAAAATCCGATACCGAGATTTTATCGGAAATACATGTTTTAGGATCCCCTGTATAAAAAAAAATCAGATAAAGGCCCGTGTGTGTATGTGTGTGTCCATGTGTCTGTGAACACGATAAATCAAAACCGAAAAGTCGATGAAGTAACAAATTTAGTATTTAAGTTTAGTATTTTCCAGGGATGCGACACGAAGATTTTGAGAAAAATCCCCCCCCCCAAACTATCCTTTACATGTAACTTTTTTTCGAAAATTTTGATTTTCTCAAACATGGCTCTTAACGATTTTGATTAAAATATCGTATATTAAAGATAATTACGTGGCTTGAAACGTATACTACACAAAAATCTGATGTGTTCCATTCACATGACTTTCTCTACAGCTCAGTAACAATTTATTGTTCTATTTACTTCATTCTAATCGAGAAAAAATTAGCACAAATAATCTTATTACTTGCTTTCTTGAAACTAGAAGCGAAACCAAGGAGTACCATATAAAGTGATAATCAAAGCTGGTTGTTATGTGACTAAAGTTCCTTTATTTGTATGAACAGGAGTTGACAAATTCCTGTATGAGAAAAGTAAGTTTTTTTAAAGGTGAAACCAAAAACAAGGAATATCTAAAAAACGATCAAATCTATTATAAATTGTGTGTTTTAACGTGCTCTACATTTTTTTGTGTGGTAAGTTTTAATCTATCTCCTACGGTTTGGCAATTATGCAAAATTCCGTAAAATTCATCCAGAATAAAGTGGTTTTCAGAGGCTATTTCCTAAAAATTCAAGATATACACTTTATTTGTCAGGTAAATATCTTTTAATCAAAAGTGTTATAGCCATTTTTGAGGAAATCAAAATTTTCGAAATAAAGATCCATGTAAAGGGTAGTTTAGGGTGGGGGGATTTTTCTCAAATTCTTCGTGTTGCATCCCTGGAAGATACTAAAATTAAATACCAAATTAGGTATTTACCGACTTTTCGTTTTTGAATTATCGTGTTCACATACACACAGACACACTGATACACACGGACATTTTTTTTCGATACAGGGGACCCTTAAACATATATTTCCAGTGAAATCTCGGTCTCGAGTTTTTGGGTAGAGTGCAATTCCTTCTGTGTACACTATGTGCATAGCACACGTAGAGAAAGTAAAATGTATAGCACATTAAAACACCCAATTTATGTTTATATATATATTTTCTAGGAATTGGTCGTTTTTTGTTTGTTTTTTCGATATTACGTGTTTTTGGTTTCAGCTTTAAAAAACTTATACTTTTCTCACACAGGGATTTGTCAACTCCTGTCTGTACAAACAAAGGAATTTGTCACATAGCAAGCAGCTTTTGACTATCACTTTAACCTATGGTACTCGTTTCTACTTGCATGAAAGTAAGTAAAAAGACTGTTTTTGCTATTTTTTTTCTCGATTAGCTTGAAGTAAATAGAAGCATAAGCTTTCTAACAGTAATGTGTTGCAGAGATTTAGAGAAATGCATGTGAATGGAACGCATAAAATGTTTAAGAAAATGTCGTGTGTGCTAGTGATCAGAACAACTCAAAAATGAAAAAATGATGAACACCAAACTTAAATTTATGTTTAGTCTCTTCCACAGATTCAACAACCATTTTCAAGAAATATCCCTCCACTCTAACTGCCTTTTATATGGAATGTTTTTTAAACTCCGTTTTTTTCAAATCCTAAGATTTCGATTAAAATACCGTATATGAAAGATGCTTATGTGACAAATAAAATAATATGCTTGAATTTTCTGAGAATAACTCCTGAAAATCTCTTCTTTCTGAATGGCTTTTGAATTGCTGTTAAGCCATAAGCGATTGACATAATCTCACTACACAAAAAATTAGTTATCATTTAAATAAACAATTTGACTTACAGATGTATATATTTATGTATATTCGTAGAATTGACTACTTCCGAGCTATAACTTGTGATTGCTTTCAATTTTAAAATACATACTTTTCTTATACAGGAATTTTTAACTACTGTCCATGCAATATAACTGCAATTCATCACAGTAGCCAACTTTTAAAATATTTCACCAACGCTTTGCCTTATTTATCTCCTACTTATAAGGAACTAAGTAATACGGTCAGAAATGTTTATCTAGATTAGCATGAAGTGGATAGAAGAATACGCATTTTAGGAATAATCCGTTACAGAGAGGTAGAGAAACTCAGCTTTTTAGAAAAAAGACCCGTTTGTGTCAGTGATCAGTATAGCTCTAAAAATAAAAGACGGATAAACAGCGAACTTGGTATTTGTGTTTACCCTCTTCCAGAGAGTGTAACGAAGATTTCTGAAGAAATCTCTCCACTCCAAATGTATTTTACATGGAACATTTTTCAAATTTGTAATTTTCTTTAAAATATCTCTAACGATTTTGGTTAAAATGCCATATATTAAAGATACTCGGATTTACATGAAAAAATCTTGAATTTTCTGGGAATAACCTCTGATGTCCTCTTCATTCGGAATGACTTTTGTATAATTATAAAAAACTCGTAGACGAAAATGTATTACACACAAAAACATTCTAATCTGTTCCATTCACATGACTTTCTCTAGCCATTCTGTAACAAACTATTCTTACAAATTCTTATTCTTCTATCTAATTCATGCTAAGATAAACATTAACATATTTTGGTATTATTACTTAATTTATTATAAGCAATAGAGAAATAAGAGAATGCACTAGAATAAAGCAATAGTAACCTGTTAAAAGCAGGTTGCTACGTGAATGAAATTCAGTTATCTAAACATGACCATGAATAAAAAAATTCTGATGTGTTCTATTCACATGACTTTCTCTAAATCTCTGCAACAAATTATTGTTAAAAGGCTTAGGCTTCTATTTACTTCATGCTAAAACAGAAATAGTAAGCAGAAATAGCCTTATTACTTGCTTCCTTTTAAGTAGAAGCGAAATAAGGGAGTACCATAGATTAAAGTGATAGTCAAAAGCTGGTTGCTATGTGACTTAAGTTCCTTTGTTTGTATGGACAGGAGTTGACAAATTCCTGTATGAGAAAATTGTAAGTTTTTTTAAAGCTGAATCAAAAAACAAGGAATATCTCAAAAACGATCAACTCCACGAAAAAAATGTATATAGTATAATTTGTGTGTTTTAACGTGCTCTTCAGTTTTTGTTTGATATATTTTTGTCCATCTTTTACGGTTTAGCTGTTGTGCAAAATTCCGTAAAATTCATCGAGAATAAAGTAATCTTCAGAGGCTATTCCCAGAAAATTCAAGATACCAATTTTATTTGTCGTGTAAATATCTTTAATATATGCTATTTTAATCAAAATGGTTAGAACCATTTTTGAGAAAACCAAATTTACGAAAAAAGTTCCATGTAAAGGGCAGTTGGGGTGGGGGGAATTTCTTGAAAATCTTCGTGTCGCATCCCTGGAAGATGCCAAAGTTAAATACCAAGTTTGGTTTTTAAGGGTCTTTTCGTTTTTGAGTAATGCTGCCCACAGACACTCACACAGACAGACACACGGACATTTTTCTAAAAATGAATTTTTTGTTTATTGGGTCTCAAAACGTGTATTTACGGTGAAATCTTATACACTATGTACATAGTACGTGTAGTAATAAACAGGAATGACAATTTCTATTTTGAGAAATATTAAAGTATTTTGAAATTGAAACCAGTAACAAGTAATATCTCGGAAAGGATCAACTCCACACAGAATAGCGAGATTGATATTTTTTGTCTAGTAAGTTTTATTCACTCTTGCGGTTCACTAATTATGCAAAATTCATCCTGAGTAATGAGGACTTCAGAGGCTATTCTCAGAAAATTCAACATATTTTATTTATCCTGTAAATATATTTAATACATGCCATTTTAATCAAAAACGTTAGAGCCATTTTTGAGAAAATCACAATGTTCCATGTAAAGGGTAGTGTTGGGGGGGGGGCGATTTTCTCTCGCATACATGGAATATGCTGAACTTATGAATTAATTTTGGGATTTAATAGATTTTTCGTTTTTGAGTTATATTGTTCACAGACACGCACACACACATGTACCTTTTTACTTTCTCTACACGTGCTATGTACATAGGGTATAGAGAAGGTATTGTATTGCACCCAAGAATTCGATACCGAGAATCCACCAGAAATACATGTTTTGAGGCCCATGAATACAAAAAAAGCCTTTTTAGAAAAATGTTCGTGTGTGTGTGTCTGTCTGTATATGTGTGTGTGTCTGTGTGGGCAGCATAGCTCAAAAACGAAAAGACCGTTAAAGCACAAACTTGGTATTTAAGTTTGGTATCTTCCAAGGAATCGACACGAAGATTTTCAAGAAAATTCCCCTACCCCCAACTACCCTTTACATGGAAAAATGTACGAGAATTTTGATTCTGTCAAAAATGGATCCAACGATTTTGATTAAAATATCGCATATTAAAGATATTTACCTGAAAATTAATATGCATATCTTGAATTTTCTGGGAATAGCCTCTAAAGACTACTTTATTCTGGATGAGTTTTACGGAATTTTGCATAACTGCTAAACCGTAATAGATGGACAAAAACTTACCACAGAAAACACGTTAAAATACACAATTTATGTTATATACATTTTTTCCTGTGAGTTGATCGTTTTTTATTTCTCCATACGCACTATTTACATAGTGTATATAGAACGTATTGCACTCCACCAAAAATTCGATACCGAGATTTCACCGGAGATATATGTTTTAGGGTCCTCAATATCCAAAAAAAGCATTTTCACAAAAAGGTCCGTGTGTGTATGTGTGTGTGTCCGTGTGTCCGTGTGTCTGTGAACACGATATCTCAAAAACGAAAAGTAGCTAAAATACCAAACTTGGTATTTAAGTTTAGTATCTTCCAGGGATGTGACACGAAGATTTTGAGAAAAATACCCCCACCTCCAACTACCCTTTACATGGAACTTTTGTCGAAAATTTTGATTTTCTCAAAAATGGCTCTAACGATTTTGATTAAACTTTCGGATATTAAACATATTTACCTGAAAAATAAAATGTATATCTTGAATTTTCTGGGAATAGCCTCTAAAGACTACTTTATTCTGGATGAATTTTACTAAATTTTGAATAACTGCTAAACCGTAAGAGATGGACAAAAACTTACTCCATAAAAAATGTAGAGCACATTTAAACACACAATTTATGTTATATACATTTTTTCGTGGAGTTCGTCGTTTTTGTGACATTCCTTATTTTTGGTTTCTGCTATGAAAAACGTATACTTTTCTCATACTGGAACTTGTCAACTCCTATCCATATAAACAAAGGAACTTCATTGACATAGCAACCAGCTGTTGACTATCACTTTAACCTACGGTTGTCTGTTATTTCGCTTCTACTTACAAGGATGCGAGTAATAAGACTATTTCTGCTAATTTTTTCTGATTAGCATAAAGTAAATAGAAGTATAAGCTTTTTAAGAATTATTTGTTGCAGGGATATGGAGAAAGTCATGTGAATGGTACACATCAGATTTTTAATACTCATATTGTGATAATTAAGTGTTGGAGAAGGAATTTGCTTCAGATGAGTAAAACTTTGTTTCTGTATTGAAATGCTCCATTGATAATTATTGAAAAATATCGCAGTTGAGATGTTTTGTTGTGTTCACAAAAAGCTTGCTGAAAGGGAGGCTGTGTTTTTCCTTTTCCAGTAAATTGGTTTTTTTAAAAAGCTGTTGTAAAACGTTTGCCGGAAGTTAACCAGTATCGCAGCTCTTTTGTTACCCATTCTAGCGGATAACTATGCCAGATTCACGCTGCCTGTGTTATTTCACTCCACTCAAATGCAAAACAGTGCATTGATTATCCGTGTCTACATACGTACTGCGAGCAGGAAAAAAAAAAAAAAAAAAAAAAAAAGGAGAGAGAAGGCGCTTCTGTAAGAGAAATAGATTTCCATTGGATAGCGTAATAGAGCTTGCGCCGACCGACCGTTACCCCTGATTGGGCTGCCACCCGCCATGCTCCGTAGCGACTCCCCCGCAGCAACGCCTACCGGACCGCAAGCTTGTCACGTATCTGGTGGTCTATTTCGGTTTTATTTCATAACACGCCAACCTCATCTCATGACAAATACAAATCCCAACAGACATTGATTCTTCCCCTTTCCACAGGCAAACTATTTTTACTTTCTCTTCACGTACTATGTGCATACTGTATAGAGAAGGTATTGTAATGCACCCAAAAATTCCATACCGAGATTTCACCGGAAATACATGTTTTGAGACCCATGAATCCAAAAAATGTCCGTGTGTGTGTCTGTGGGCAGCATAACCCTAAAACGAAAAGACCCGTTGAATACCAAACTATCTTCCAAGGCTGGACGTGAAGATTTTCAAAAAAATTCCCCCACCCCAACTACCATTTACATGGAGCGTTTTTCGAAAATTTTGATTTTGTTAAAAATGGCTATCGATTTTGATTAAAATATCGTGTATTAAAGATATTTACCTGACAAAATGTATATCTTGAATTTTCTAGGAATAGCCTCTGAAGACTACTTTATTCTGGATCGATTTTACGGAATTTTGCATAACTGCTGAACCGTGAGAGATGGACAAAAACTTATCACACAAAAGATGTAGAGCATGTTAAAACACAGTTTCTCGTATATACATTTTTTCGTATAGTTGATCGTTTTCTTTTAGATATTCCTTGTTTTTGGTTTCAGCTTTGAAATACTTATACTTTTCTCATACAGGGATTTCTGAACTCCTGTCCATACAAACACAGGAACTTAAGTCACATAGCAACAAGCTTTTGACTGTCATTTTATCTCTCTTCCGCTTATAAGGAAGCAAGTAATAAGACTATTTCTGCTAGTTGTTTTCTCAATTAGTCTGAAGTAAATAGAAGCATAAGCTTTTTAACAATAATTTGTCGCAGAGATGTAGAGAAAGTCATGTGAATGGTACACATCAGATATTTTAGACAGTTGATGCTGTTAGAAATAGAATATTCTGTCACTCAATATTATAAAATTATAACAATACAACTTTGGTTTATGCGTCCACAGGCTCATTTAAGTAGGCTATGACTCTGACAGCTCGTATCGATCCATAAAATGGCGGATAACTTGAATGTCATGAACATGGAATCTGCTGAACTAGCCGAAATTATGCAAGCAACGGAGAAAGCAAAATTATAACTGCCTCCGTTGTATAGAATATTTTCGTTCTGTACGAGTAAGTCATGTTGTCAGCACTGATGCTAATGAAGGCAACAACTGAGTATCGGCAGACCATTAAGCATCAACTCCGTGAATTAGGTAAAACAATCTATTTATAATTATAATTATACTGAGAATATTGATAATTGACTAAAAATAGTGTGTGTCAAACGTGTTAAAATTGTTTTATATTGTTGGTAGAATTACAGTACTCGGCACGACCTCGTTACGCAAGCTTCCTACTCACAATATAAAACACTATTTTTAGTTTCTCTACACGTACTATGTACATAGAGAAGGTATTATATTCCACGCAAAAATTCGGAACCGAATTTCATTGGAAATAGATATTTAAGGGTCACCTTGTAACCAAAAAAAGTATTTTTAGAAAAAGGTCCGTGTGTGTCCGTTAATGTGATAACTCAAAAACGAAAAGTCGATAAAATACCAAACCTGCATATTAAAGATACTTCACGACAAATAAAATGTTCATCTTGAATTTTCTGGGAATAGCTTCTGCATATTCTGGATGAATTTTGTAGATTTTGCAAAACTAGTAAATCGCAAGAGATAGATAAAGACTTACTACACAACATATATAGATCTTGTTAAAACACACAATTTATGTCTTATACATTTTTTTCGTGGAGTTGACCTTTTTAGAAATATTCTTTGTAATTGATTGCAGCTTTAAAATACTTCCAACTTTTCACATTCAATTTCTGGCAATGTAAAGAGACTTATTTCATCCACATGACAACCAGATTCTAAAAGATTTGACTATCGTTTTAACCTAATGATTTCCCTTCTGCTAATGTTTATCTCGATTACTATGAAGCATAAGTTTTTAGCAATAATTTGTTCAGAGCTGTAGAGAAAGTCATGTGAATGAAACAAATTAGATTTTTACCACTTGTATCATAACTATTTTAGACAGCATGAACCAAATGAAGAACTTTTAATAGCGAGATATAATTTTTATATCACTCCAAAGTGACCAACTTGCGCTTTGCATTCACATATGCATAATAATTCGACTTGGTTGATTGGGTTTTACTGTTTTTTATGCCCTTCTATACGATTAATTTTTACACCTACTATGTACACAGTGTATAGAGAAGGTATTGTATTGCACCAAAAATAACGATACCGTGATACATGTTTTGAGACCCCCACAATAAAAAAACTAGAAAAATGTCTGTGTGTGTGTATGTGTGCCTCTGGACAGCATAGCCCAAAAATGAAAAGACAGTTAAATACCAAACTTGATATTTAAGTTGAGCTTCTTTGAAAAATACGACACGAAGCTTTTCAAGAAAATCCCCCTGATCCTAACTACCCTTTTCGAAAATTTTGATTTTCTCAAAAATTGCTCTAACGATTTTGATCAAAATATCGTATATTAAAATATTTACCTGACAAATAAAATGTATATCTTGAAGTTTCTGGGAATAGCCTCTGAAGACCACTTTAATCTGAAAGAATTTTACGGAATTTTGCTTAACTGTTAAACCGCAAGAGATGGACAAAAACTTACCACAGAAAAAATGTAGAGCACATTAAATCATACACTTTATTTATATACATTTTTTCGTGGAATTGATCGTTTTTGAGATATTCCTTGTTTTTGGTTTCAGATTTGAAAAACTTATACGTTTCTCATACAGGAATTTGTCAACTCGTGTCCATACAAAAGGAACTTCAGTCACCTAGCAACCAGCTTTTGACTATCACTTTAGCCTATGGTACTTCCTTATTTTGCTTCTACTTACAAGGAAGCAAGTAATACGACAATTTCTGCTATTTTTTTCTCGATCAGCATGAAATAAATGAAAACATAAGGTTTTTAGCAATAATTTGTTGCAGAGGTATAAAGAACGTCATGTGAATGGAACACATCAGTTTTTTTCAGTCTACTTCTAATAAAAATAAAACATGACTTGATCTGTAACATGAATGAATAATAAGGCGCGATGTAAGTAGAGGATTACGGAAGTGAGTAAGGTAGAAAGACAAAGGGAGAGAGGGCTATTTTTGCTACACGCACCTTCCAGCTATTGCTACGCGATCTCCCCCTAATTATGAAATTCGTTTGATCACCGGCCTGGAAAGTAAATGACATTTTGCTACTCGAGCGTGCACGTGCTACACGATAACTCTTCCACAACCCTCTTCAGGCTGGCGTCACATCGGATTAATAACAGCTTGTAAGGCAATACAAGAAGGAAACAAAAGAAAAAGAGACAGCCTCCATGGTCGAGTGGTCAGCCGCAGGTCCCGGTTCAATTCCCGGCTGGGGCGGGGAATTTTTCTTTAGCCAGAATTATTCTCTATCCCCCGCAGAGTCTGGAAGTGTGAATGTGTGTGTTTAAGGAAAATAAAATTATTTAAACCTACAGACAACGAGTTGAGTTTCTATGCAGAGCCCCCGATATGACTTTAGATGTTAAAGGGGGCTGTATAAATGAACAATAAATAAAAAGGAAAAGAAATTTGGTAAGAAAGAAAGAAAAAGACAAAGTAAAATATAAAGAAAGATAAAAGGAGAAAGAAGCAGTAGAAAGAAAAGTTAGGGGCAAAGACAAAAACAGAGAAAACACAAATGGAAATAAAAAAGATAAGGAAACGAACGAAGAAAAGTGGCACACAGAGAGCTGAAGAAAGAGGCAGAGACAACTGTAAAAAAAAAGAAGGCTGTCGGACAAATGGATGGATGAACTTTTCTACTCCTTTATTTTTCTTTTCTCTGTTTCTAAGGCTCTTGTCCAGAGGGAACCCAGATGTCCACTTCAGGAGGGGAAAAATTAAAAGAAAATAAAAACTTTGCCAAAAGTATAAGGATCACATCAACTTATTTCTTTGCCACCTCTGTCCTCTCTACAAGCTTGTGATGCTAAACAATATCCTTCTCTACTTGTTTACATAACTGGACGCTTTTAAAAATAAATTCAAATTCTAGTTCTGTAAATTGCCATTTGGGAGCGTGACATCTACCACTTAGTATCTATCGCTGATTGCAACATTCATTTGGTATGACTGTAATTTCCTCCTTGAGCTCATTAATGTTCCTTGGTTTCCTAATGTACACCTTAGATTTGAGGTAGCCCAAACGAAGTAGTCGCATACTGACAGATCTGCAGATCCTGTGGGCCACGAAATGTCACCTCTTCTTGAACTCGCTCTGTTTGGAAACATTCCTTTAATCATTGTAATGGAACGTTGGAAGTTTGGGCTATAGCCCTATCTTACTAAAACCAGATGGTGTTAAGATCAATTCCACAATAACTTAGGAATAACGAAGTTCCCTAACGTCCTAGCATATCGACCCGAGGCCCCTGTTACAGCTTTATCATTCTCTACAAAAAAAATGTGTTCCATTCACATGACTTTCTCTACATCTCTGCAATAAATTGTAGTTAAAAAGCATATGCTTCTATTTACTTCATGCTAATTAGCAGAAATAGTCTTATTACTTGCTTCCATGTAAGTAGAAGCAAAATGAGGGAGTAACATAGGTTAAAATGATAGCCAAAAGCTGGTTGCTATGTAACTGAAGTTCTTTGTTTGTATGGACAGGAGTTAAAAAATTCCTGTATGAGGAAATTGTAAGTTTTTCAAAGCTAAAACAAAAAACCAGGAATATCTTAAAAATGACCAACTCAACATCAACAAACGTATATGACATAAATTGCATATTTTATTGTGAGCTACATTTTCTGTGTAGTAAGTTTTTCCCCATCTCTTACGGTTTAGCAGTTAAGCACAATTTCGCAAAATGCATCCAGAATAAAGAGTCTTCAGGAGCTATTCCCAGAAAATTTAAGATTTACATTTTATTTGTCAGGTAAATATCTTTAATATACGATATTTTAATCAAAATCGTTAGAGCCATTTTTAAGAAAATCAAAATTTTCGAAAAAAGTTCCATGTAAAGGGTAGTTTGGAGTGGGGGGATTTTCTTGAAAATCTTCGTGTCGCATTCTTGGAAGATACCAAACTTAAATACCAAGTTTTGGCTTTAACGGTCTTTTAGTTTTTGAGCTATGCTGCCCACAGAGACACACACACACACACACACACACACGGAAATTTTTCTAAAAATGCTTTTTTTTGGATTCAGGGAGTCTCAACATATATTTCCGGTGAAATCTCGGTATCGAATTTTTGGGTACAATGCTCGCAACGCCACACCAAGCTGTCACACGTGGATTTTGAAGAGGGCACATAAATAGCTTTTGTGGATTTGAATCGCTCTAATAGCGAACGTTTTGTTTGTTCACCATGCTATTTAAATGAAAATGAGCTTCACCATATCATCATTAAAGAGGTTCACAAAGTTTTCAGAGAATATAATTCGATTATCTTTATCACAGTCTGTAAACTGTTGAACCACAATCCAGAATAAAGAAGTCTTTAGAGGCTATTCCCAAAAGTTCAAGATTTAATTTTATTTCTCATGTAAATATCTTAAATATAAGAGATTTTAATCAAAATCGTTAGTCATTTTTGAGAAAATCAACATCTTCGAAATTTTTCCATGAAAGGGTAGTTGGAGGTGAAGGATTTTCTTGAGAATCTTCGTGTTGGACCCTTGGGAGATACTGAACTTGAATATCAGTTTTGGTATTTAACGGGCTTTTCGTTTTTGAGCTATGCTGTCCTCGCCTCCCCCCATACACAGACACGGACCTTTTCTAAATGTTTTATTCAGGGGGTCTCAAAACATGCATTTCCGGTGACATCTCTCTATTGAATGTTTGGGTACATTACAATACCTTCTCTATGGACTATGTACATTGTACGTGTAGAGAAAGTAAAAATCTAATGTCATATTTTTGGATTCTCTTCTCATTTTACGTACATAGTAGGTAGAAAGGGTATTGTAATGCACCCAAACATTCAATAGCGAGATTTCACCGGAAACGTAGGTTTTGAAGTGCCCTGAGTATATATATGTATATAGGATTTGGAAAAAACGGTCTTTATATGTGTCAGTAAACACGCAATTCAAAAATGTAAAGTCGATTAAATACCAAACTTAGTTTAACAACTTTTGGGGCTGCTTCATGGGTGTTTTCAAGAAAATCCCCACACACCAAACCAGCCGTTATATGGAAAATCTTTTAATAATTTCTAATTTCTCAAAAAAGGCTTTTAACGATTTTGGCTAAAATCTGGCACTCTAAATGTTTACATGTATCCTGAATTTCTGGTCAGCAGCCTTTGAAAACCTCTTCATTCTGGATGACTATTGAATAAATGTTAAACCATAACAATTAAATACCCCTTAAACACACAATTTGTTTTACTCCTTGTCTTGCAAAGAGAGTTGAATGAATTGCTTCACATAGTGACCAGCTTTTAAAAGATTTTACCATCGCTTTAGCCTAGTGTATTACTTTATTTCCTTTCCACTTACAAGAAAGCAAGTAATATGCCCGTTTCTGCTAATGTTTATGTCGATTAGCAAGAAGGAGATAGAAGACTAAGCTTTTGTAAGAATCGATTTTTTTAAGAACAGTTGAAAAAAGACAAGTGAATTAAACACACCAGAGTTTTTATTGAGGAACATCAAAATGTTCGTTTCAAATGAAGTGTGTATTGCATTTGGGTAGAATTCAATAGCTCCTCTACTTACTACAAGAGAGTCGTAGAAAAATTGAATATTTCCACGCCTCATTTGCAATCTTAACTCTGCCCTGTGTTTATAAGTCTCAAAAGTGGTAAAGGAAGATTAAATAAGTAACAGGTAACTTTGTTAGTTTATCCCCTTTAAATTCTATTTATGGAACCATGAATATTAAATAGGTTTACCAAGTGGTAATGTAATCGCTTACTTGGAATGAGTTTCTTCTGCTTAATGAGCCTTTTCAGAAAACAAATTAAGGAATCAGGCTTGTGACCCATATTTTATACACAGTCTTACATTTGAACATGCGATCACGTGTTTGAGCAAGATATTTCTTGTTTGCTTAGAAATGTGTACTGTCCAAACAGCGACTTGTCTATTTATTTATAAACTTTAGGCATCCTCAGAAGATGTCACCGATGCAACCCCTCTTCAGCTGCTTTGCTGCGAGCGATGCGGACCCCGAGCACCCGTGGTACTTCTGACGTTACTGGAATTAGTCGGGACGAACACCGAGCCCCTACCGTAAGGGAGCGGCTAGGATTGGGTTAGACTCGTCGTGACAGTGGTCCCGATATCTATGGGAGATTCAGTACGCCTAGGTGAGGCTGTGAGACACCTCAATGTCCTCCGGTGGGCTCCGAATCATTTAGTGATAAAACATTGTTTGTAACTTACAAATTCTTATAGTAGTACATATAAAATAATTCATGTTTTATGCAACAAAATTGTAGTCATAGTAACAGTGAACTGAACAAATCTGACGAGTTCCATTCACATGACTTTCTCTACAATTTTGTAACAAACCATTGTAAATAAGCTTATTCTTCTTTCTACTTCATGCTAATCGATAAACATTAGCAGAAACGGTCGTATTACTTAGTTCTTTATAAGTAGAAGGGAAATAAGGGAATACACTAGGCTAAACCGACAGTCAAATGTTTTAAAATGTGGTTGCTATGGAATTAAAATCCGATTTTTTGCTTGGCCAGGAGTTTACAAATTCCCGTATGAAAAGTTTTAAGTGTTTTAAAACTGAAACCAATAACAAAAAATATCTCAAAAACTGTCAACTCCACGAAAAAATGACATAAATTGTGTTTCAACGAGATCTACATCTTTTGTGCAATAAGTTTTTATTTGTCTCTTACGGTTTACCAATTATGCAAAATCCAGAACAAAGTGGTCTTAAGAGGCTATTCCCAGACATTTAAAGATATACATTTTATTTGACATGTAAATATCTTAAAATACGGCATTTTAATCAAAATCGTTGCATCCATTAGTAAGAAAATCGAAATTTTCTAAAATTTTTCCATGTAAGGGTAGATTGGTTTGGGGGAATTTCTATGAAAATCTTCGTGTCGCATCCATGGAAGATACTTAACCTAAATACCAAGTTCGGTATTTTACGACTTTTCGTTTTTGAGTTACCATGTTCACGGACACACACACACACACACACACACACACACACACACACACACACACACACTCACGTATATTTCCGGTGAAATCTCGGTATCGAATTTTTAGGTGCAATACAATACCTTCACTATAAATTATGTACACAGTATGTGTAGAGAAAGTAAAATACCAAGGAAAACCCAACTCCATTGCTTGCCCAGTATATGACCTGTTTTGTTTTTATCCCATCTTAAATATAAACGGTTATTTATAAAAATTATTTACAAATCATGGTATAAAATTAAGGGTAGAAAGTGCAGAACCGACGTAGGAAATTTTGTTTGTTTGTTAATAGGACCATTGAAGAATGGAATGAATTGTCTGTAGCAGCCTTTCAGGGCTGCCCTCTGACCTTAACGAGGTGTAGCGATAATTTAAAGGGAATAAATGTTAGTTAATTTGAGTAAATATTGTGAAGTAATTAAGGATCTCAAAAACTGTATAAGTGTATATTATTATTAATGTATATATTAGTAGCGTAAAATATTAATGTTGAGGCTTCATAATAACTGTTTATAAAATGCTGGTAATTGACATAAGTGTTGCTATACTCAATAATAAGTAGATAGGTATTTAAAAAAATCTGATGTGTTCCATTCACATGACTTTCTCTATATCTCTGCAATAAATTATTTTTAAAAAGCTTATGCTTCTACTTACATCCTGCTAATCGAGAAAAAATTAACAGAAATAGTCTTATTTCTTGCTTCCTTGCAAGTAGAAGCGAAGTAAGGGAATACCATAGGTTAAAGTGATAGTCAAAAGCTGGTTGCTATGTGACTGAAGTTCCTTTGTTTGTATGGACACGAGTTCACAACGCCCTGAATGAGAAAAATATAAGTTTTATAGCTTAAACCAAAAACAACGAATATCTCAAAAACAATCAACTCCACGAAAAAAAAAATGTATATAACATAAATTGTGTGTTTTAATCAGCTTTACATTTTTTGTGTGGTTAGTTTTTGTCTCTCTCTTACGGTTTAGCAGTTATACAAAATTCCGTAAAATTCACTCAGAATAAAGTCGTCTTCAGAGGCTATTCCTAGAAAATTCAAAATATACATTTTATTTGTCAGATAAATATGTTTAATATACGACATTTTAATCAGAATCGTTAGATCAATTTTTTAGAAAATACAAAATTTTCGAAAAAAGTTCCATGTAAAGGGTAGTTTGGGGTGGGGGACTTTTCTCAAAATCTTCGTGTCGCATCCCTGGAAGATACTAAACTTAAATACCAACTTTTCGTTTTTGAGTTATCGTGTTCACAGACACATACACACACACGGACCTTTTTCTGAAAATACTTTTTTTGGATACAGGGGACCCTAAAATATATATTTTCTGTGAAATCTCGGTATCGAATTTGTTGGTGGAGTGCAATACCTTCTCTATACACTATGTACATAGTGCGTATAGAGAAAGCAAAAACATGTATATATAATATGTTAGTTGTATTACTATTCTTAATTTGTCTTAAGATTATTATTGTAAGTGAATTTTGTACATTTAGCTGTGCCACATAATGTTTATATTGAAGTGAGTTTAGTGTGCTAAGATGAGGATCTAGTTTACCCAGTTGTCGAGTTGCTCTCTGCGTTGTAAAAGCTTCTCCTGCAGTCTAGGGCCTTGCCCTGCACTGGAGCCGAAGTTCTTGACGATCACTCTGGTTCTCTCAAACTGTACATCGCTCACGATGGGCTTCACCGTCGCCAGGTACTTCTCTAGGGTGGATTCCAAAGTCGGCACCGGCAGCTTCGGTAACACTCCTCGCTGAAACAAAACACTCACGTCACTTTCAATCACATTTGAGCATGTTCAAGTCGAAGATGTAAAGGGTAGTTTGTGGTGGGGAAATTTTCTTGAAAATCTTCGTGTCGCATCCTTGGAAGATACTATACATAAATATCAAGTTTGGTATTTAACGGTCTTCTCGTTTTTGAGCTATGTTGTTCACAGACACACACACACACACACACACACACACACACACACACACACACACACACACACACGGACCTTTCCCTAAAATGCTTCTTTTGGATTGAGGGGGTCCTAAAACATGTATTTCCGGCGACATCTCGGTATCGAATTTTTCGGTGGAATACAGTACTTCCTCTATACACTATGTACATAGTACGTGCAGAGAAAGTAAAAATGAAGAATCTAAAAAATACCAAAATTGATATTTAAGTTTAGTATCTTCCAAGATGCAACACGAAGATTTTGAGGAAAATCCTCCTCAACCCACAGTATCTTTTACATGGAAAAAAATTCGAAAATTTAGTTTTTGTTAAAACTGGCTCTGACTGCTTCCGTGGTCCAGAGGTCAGCGAGCTGACTTCTCAACCTGGAGTCCCGGGTTCGATTCCCGGCTGGGGAATTATTCCCTATCCCTACAGAGTCTGGAAGTTTGTATGTCAGTGTGAATGTGTGCGTGTTTGAGTAAAACAAAATGATTTAAACCAACGTAAATTAATTGTTAATTGGAGTGTTGTTTATGGACGCTCTTTAACTGCTTGGTTCTCAGCGTCCCATTCTAAATTGGGCGTGAAAAACCGCTTAATTTTGCTCAGAGGCCTCTCTATCAGGCTTGAGGTTCTTTTACGTGCCGTAAATCTACGACACGGGACCCAAGGCTTTACTTCCCTTCTGAAGGAAGCCATGCTAAGGATTTTTACACCCAAAAAAAAATCCATCGTCCTCCGCCGGGTTTGAACCCGCGACCAACGTAAAAAAGAACCTACTGACGAGTTGTTTTAAGTGGAAAGCCCAGATATGACCTTAGATGTTAAAGGGGCCTATATAAATGAAAAAAAAAAAAAAACCTGGCTCTAACGATGTTAATTAAAATGCCGTATATTAAAGGTATTTACAATAAAATTAAATCTATATCTTGAATTTTCATGGAATAACCTCTAAAGAGCTCTTCATTCAGGATGAATTTTGCATAACTGGTAAACCATAAGAGATACATAAAAACTTCCTACACAAAAAATGTAGATCTCAATAAAACACACAATTTATGACATATGCAACTTTCTCGTGCAGTTGATCATCTTTTTTAAACATTCTTTGTTATTGGTTTTAGTTTTAAAATACCTAAAATTTTTCTCCTGCGGAAATTTGTCAACAGCTCCTGGGCATGCAAAGAAACGAATTTAAACACTTAGTAACCAGCTTTTAAAATGTTTAACTATCGCTTTAGCCTAGTATACTCCCTTATTTGCCTTCTACTTATAAGGAAGCAAGTAATAGGACAATTTTGCTAATGTTTTTCTTGATTATAATGAAGTAGATAGAGGAATAACATTTTTAACAATGATTTGTTGGAGTCATGTGAATAGAACGCATCAGATTTTTACTTTCTCTACACGTACTATGTACATAGAGTATAGAGAACGTAGATTTCACCGGAAATGCGTGTTTTGGGTCCCCTGAATCCCAAGAACATTTTTTGGAAAAAGGTCCGTGTATGTGTCCGTGTGTCTGTGGACAGCATAGCTAAAAAAACTGTCCGTTAAATACCAAACTTGGTATTTAAGTTCAGTATCTTCCAAGAATGCGACAGGAATATTTTGAAGAAAATGCCCCCACCCCAACTACCCTTTACACGGAAAATTTTTCGAAAATTTTATTTTCTCAAAACTGGCTCTAACGATTTTTATTAAAATATCATATATTAAAGATATTTACCTGAAAAATAAAATATACATCTTGAATTTTCTGGGAATAGCCTCTGAAGACTATCTTATTCGGGATGATTTTTACGGAATTTTTCGTAACTGCTAAACCGTGTGAGAGAGAGAGAGAGAGAGAGAGAGAGAGAGAGAGAGAGAGAGAGAGAGAGAGAGAGAGAGAGAGACAAAACTTACGACACAGAAAATGTAGATTACATTAAAACACACAATTTATTTTTTATACATTTTTTCTTGGAATTGATCGTTTTTGAGATATTCCTTATTATTAGTTTCAGCTTTGAAAATCTTATACTTTTCTCACACAGGAATTTGTCAATTCCTGTTCATATATACAAACAAAGGAACTTCAGTCACATAGCAACCAGCTTTTGATTATCAGTTTAACCTATGGTACTCCCTTATTTCGCTTCTACTTACAAGGAAGCAAGTAATAAGACTATTTCTGCTAATTTTTTCTCGATTAGCATGAAGTAAATACGCTTTTTAACAATAATTTGTTGCAGAGATGTAGAGAAAGTCATGTGAATGGAGCACATAGATTTTTTTTCTGGAATGAAATAGCTTCCTTATGTACTATGTGCATACGTGGTAGAGAAAGTAGTAATAAAGGTGACTTACGTGGATTGTTGGCACCCAGATCATCGCTGGGAAGATGAACACTGGCGCCGAAGACGAGCGTTATAGCAGTTTGCATACTGTGCATGTGTCTTGTAGTTGTCGTTTTGGATGTCTTCTAACGGACGATCGTGAGGCGACTGTTGATAATCCACGAGTGGATATATTGCAGGCAAGTTCTTTCTGAGGAAAACATAGTCCATTTCATGCTATTAATTCGCATAACTTGACGGAGCTATTTCCGTACGCAGAACAACTCTGCCAACTGCTCATCTTGATGCAATACAAAAGCTGCGTCCACTGCAAGGCCAGAGATTACGTCACATACCAGCACACTTCTTACCTATACGTGTGAGGTATTTGGTTCAATTTCAATCGGCCGTCCACTCTGACCAAGGGTTTTCCGTGGTTTTCCCTGGTTGCCAAAATGAATGCTGCAGTTTGATTTTTATTTCTTGATGCTCTTTAATGTCCATTCTGTATTGGCGATTAATGGCCGCTTACTTTTGCTTAGAGGAAATTAATCAGCCTGGAGTTCTTTTACTCGACGTAAATCTATGACACGCTTTACTTCGCTTCCAAAGAAAGCCATGCTAAAGAACCCGCGACCTTGGGAACCAAAGGCTAACCGAGGCAGGTGACTCCGACGTTTCGGCTCGAGTGTTTTCCGGGGTTTTCCCGGGTCAGCAGCTGAATGCTGGGGAGGTTTATACATTCCCCCGAACTTCCTGTCCCTTCGTTTCATCTCCTTTTGTCTCCAAGGTTGTAAGATGCGGTGGTGGCGCCCTTCCTTGGTGGTGATTGCCCTTTGGAAATACAGCTCTTGTTGACGGGGTGGCACTGGGGTCCTCTATAGCAGACTTGGTGAACATTACTGTCAAAGTTTGGAGTCCTTCTGCTATTTCCCCTCCCTTAGTAACCTCCACAGCGCAGCGACCGGTTTAGTGTGGAGTTGCTGTAGCAGCTTGACTAAATGCTGAGCCCTCCGCTGCTAGAAAACACCGCTTCCACCTGGCGCGTGTGTATGTCAGTCGCCGTTACAGGCAAAAGGGAGAGGGTGAACGAGTGGATTCCCTTAAACATCTTGGGTCTATAATCAATAATAACATTGATATAAAGAATGAAATTAAAGAAAAAAAGGAATTGCGCTAACTAGTAGAGCCTTCTATGGTAATACATTTCTATTTAGGAGCAAGTTAGTATGCAAGTCAGCAAAAAAAAAACCTAATGTGTTCCATTCACATGACTTTCTCTACTTCTGTGTAAAAATTATTATTAATAAGCTTATTCTTCTATTTACTTCATGCTAATCGAGAAAAAATTAGCAGAAATAGTCTTATTACTTGCTTCTTTGTAAGTAGAAGCAAAATATGGAAGTATCATAATTCCTTTGTTTGTATGGACACTTGTTGACAAATTCCTGTATGAGAAAAGTACAAGTTTTTCAAAGCTGAAACCCAAAACAAGGAATATCTCAAAAACGATCAACTCCTCGAATAAAATGATATAACATAAATTGTGTGTTTTAATGTGCTCTACATTTTTTGTGTGGTAAGTTTTTGTCCATTTCTTACGGTTTAGCAGTTATGCGAAATTCATCCAGAATAAGGTAGTCTTCAGAGGCTATTCCCGGAAAATTCAAGATATACACATTATTTTTCAGGTAAATATCTTTAATATACGATATTTTAATCAAAATCGTTAGAGCCATTTTTGAGAAAATCAGAATTTTCGAAAAAAGTTCCATGTAAATGGTAGTTGGGGGTGGGAGGATTTTCTTGAAAATCTTCGTGTCGCATCCTTGGAAGATACATAACTTAAATACCAAGTTTGGTATTTAACGGTCTTTTCGTTTTTGAGCTATGCTGTCCACAGACACACACACACACGCACACACACGGATCTTTTTCCAAAAATGCATTTTTTGGATTCAGGGGAACCCAAAACATGTATTGTCGGTGAAATCTCGGTATCGAATTTTTTGGTGGAGTGCAATACCTTCTCTATACACTATGTACGTAATACGTGTAGAGAAAGTAATAAGATTATATAAATCCATCATCAGACCTATTGTAACATACGCGTATGAACCCCGGGTTCTTAATGAAACAAGTAAACAAAAATTAATGGTATTTAAAAGAAGGATATTAAGTAATATATTTGGAGCAGTGAAACAGAATGATAATACATGGAGAATACGTTACAATAATGAATTAATCAAAAATGAAAATATCATTAATCGCATAAAAGTCTTAAGATTTTGATGGTTTGGACATATAAAGAGAACTCAAGATGATAGAATAGACTAAATGAATTTACAAATGGACCCCAATGAACACAGGACTAAGGGGCCGTCCCAGAAATAGATGCTTAGATGATGTACTTGATGTACATTAAGGATATGAAAATAAAAAATCTGATGTGTACCATTCACATGACTTTCTCTATATCCCTGCAACAAATTATTCTTAAAAAGCTTATACTTCTATTTATTTCATGCTAAGCAGTAAAACATTAGCAGCAATAGCCATATTACTTGCTTCCTTGTAAGTAGAAACGAAATAAGGGAGTACCATAGGTTAAAGTGATAATCAAAAGCTGGTTGCTATGTCACTGAAGTTCTTTGTTTGTATGGACAGCAGTTGACACATTCCTGTATGAGAAATGTATAAGTTTTTCATACCAGAAACCAAAAATAAGGAATGTCACAAAAACGACGAACTCCACGAAAAAAATGTATATGACATAAATTGTGTGTTTTAACGTGCTCTACATTTTTTGTGCAGTAGATTTTTGTCCATCTCTTACGGTTTAGCAGTTATTCAAAATTTAGTAAAATTCATCCAGAATAAACTACTCTTCAGAGGCTATTCTCAGAAAATGCAAGATATACATTTTATTTGTCAGGTAAATATCTTCAATATACGAACTTTTAATCGAAATCGTTAGAGCCATTTTTGAGAAAATCAAAATTTTCGAAAAAAATCCATGTAAAAGGTAGTTGGGGGTGGGGGGATTTTTCTCAAAATCTTCGTGTCGCATCCCTGGAAAATACTAAACTTAAATACCAAGTTTGGTATTTTACCTACTTTTCGTTTTTGAGTTATCGTGTTCACGGGCACACGGACACACACACACACACGGACCTTTTTCCGAAAATGCTTTTTTTAGATAAAGGGGACCCTAAAACATATATTTCCGGTGAAATCTCGGTGTCGAATTTTTTGGTGTAGTGCAATACATTCTCTATTCACTATTTACATAGTGCCTATAGAGAAAGTAAAAATTGGCCTTTTAGCGTACAAATTGTCGAGAAGGCCAAAACTTGTGTAAAGTTGTAGTGCCTTAGTAAGAAGAAGAAGGCGATGGCGAACTGTGTTCACTTCGGGAGTAATGTTCGCCTGGCGTGGTCTATAGGCACTGGGAAGTTCGTTCAGGCCAATGTCCCGGGCTTGTAAAGCTCTCCGCGTTGGGATTAGGTTAGTGACTCACCACGGTGGCTCTTTCCGCGCGGTCGGTTTCGGCCGCCCGTAGAGTACTCTCATACGACAATATTCTCCTAAGGTGTGACGCACAACAATCCCATTGGCCACACTGTGCGGAATTTACTAAAAACGTATCAACCTGCCTACCTACGTGCAGTCTTTTTCAGAACATGATAACCCTGCCCCACCCCTCTTCCAAAAGTGGCGTGGCTTTAAATTTTGGGATTGGGAGGTATGCGGCTGGAAACCAATCCTCGCCGTCTTCCACTTACTGGTCCCTTAACTGAGGTGCGATTTTCGACTTGCAAGCAGAGTCTATAAAGTGTCCAGGAAATAGATTTTACTAAGTTACCTCTCCCCTTTAGCACTGGGTCGTCTTTTGTTTGCTAATGGTTATTGCCCAGTGGTAGGGAAGAGCGCTCCCGTTTGAAGGCCATTATGTTTTGGAGAAAACTATGCCTGCCTACCTACCTACGCAGAGGTTGCGAATTAGAACCTATTCTAGGCCCTGTCAGAGGGAAACCAGTTGAGCCTCCCCTGCTGGATCTATGCAGGGGTGCACAAACAGCGTGAGCGCTCGGTAGGAGCGGGCAAGACACAATGACAGTTGACTGTGTCATAGAGAAGAATGACGTAGGGCAGTTGACTGGTGGACTGGCTCCCTGCATACGCATCCTTCTATAATGGAGGAATCTAAAAGTGACCATCAGGCAAATGCTTTCAATGTTGCGTGGGAAAGCGATTACTTTTTCATAGCAGCTGGAACAAATTCTCAGTGCCTTACAAAGTGCTTGTGATGGAGCGGTGTTCAGTGATTACGTTGAAGTATTAACTGAAATTCAAAATGAATTCGATTCTAGATTTCAAAACCTTGATTCACTTGAGAAGGAATTTCAAATTGTCGCAATTGCTTTCTCAACATCAGTTGAAGCGGTGTCTCATGGTTGGCAGCTTGAACTTATTGATCTTCAGCGTGATATAAGAGCTAAAGATCGTTTACCTGAATGATTTTTACAAGACTCTACCTCAACAAAAATACACAGGCTAGATACGAAAATGATCTCAATGTTTGGTTCGACATCATACGTCTGAGAACAACTGAACTTAAATAAAAACAGGTATTGAACATCTATGACTGACGTTTCATTAAGGTCAGTGCTTTTTCTTTCAGCTGCCAATCACACAAAACCACATTTTGATATATTGGTAAAAAGACATAACATATAAGTAGTACGTACGCGGATTTAATCTGCTATAGAAGACAATAATTTGTTTAAAATAGTTTTCCTAACCATAAATTAGTAAAATAATATTTTGAGAAATCATTTATGAAAGCTTGCAGTTCTTCTCGTGTACGACACTTCTCCTCTCTGTCCTTTCGTAAACAAGAGCGCTGCCAGTACTTATACTCCGCTCGCGAACTGCGAGCCGGCTTCGGGAGCACCAACCCTGTGTCGTTGCACTGGCCTGCAGCACACCTGTCTCCTACGTTCCCTCATCTCATTGTAGGACCCATAGCGGCGGGAGTGCCGGAGGGCAGTGTACTGTCCCCATTACTCTTTGCTGCCTACATGTCTGACATCCGACGGAACCCCGAACTGTTCTGTGCCAATATGCTGACGACGTCCTCATAATGGCACAGAGCAAGAATGCCCGTTACTGTTTCCCCCCACTACAGTGACTGCTCCGGGCCATTGGCCGGTGGAGCGAAAAGTGAAGGGTGGCCATGAGTCCAGGGAAGAGTTCTGCTCTTCTCCTGGCGAAGGTCCGTCGCTGGCGGCCGGTGCGGCCCCTGAGGTTGAGGCGGCGGTAGATCCCATGGGTCACCGCCGCCAAATACCTCGGGGTCACTTTCGCGCCACATGTAAGGGGCAAGGTGGGGCTAGGCTACGCCGCCGTCAGACAGTTGAACCCCGGCGGACACAGACACAAAAACTTGTGAACAAAATATTTTTCCCTACAATATCGCACAGGTAAAGCCGCTTTCAGCGGTTAGGTACTGTAGCGAAATTACATTCCGTCCAGGTAAACCTGGACGGCCTGTTCTTGGACTCTGGACTCTGGAGGTGCTGGGAGGCTCCTCCGTCAAGTAGTCTTGTCATTCTTAAGCCCTTACCTATACCGAGCAAGACAGTAAAGTTGGATAGATACTCCTGGGCCTTAAGTACTTACAGCATTGTAAGTCGCCTTTGGGGTTGTCTTCTCAAAATAATTTGAGATCACCTTGTGGTTTACCGGGAAACATACGAGTCAGTTGAGAAATTCAATACTATGCCGACATGTTACCATGGTAGCTCAGTGGCAGAGCAACCGGCTTCCGTGCTTCAAATCCCGGCTATGGCATTGCATTTTTCAGTCTGATTCTGGGGGGGGGGAACAACAAATAATCAACCCAAGACAGTAAAGTGTTAGGTTCAGGAGGTCTTGTGATCGATCCTGGATTTTCGTGTTTTCCCCGGATTGGTAGTGGTTCCTCTTATACCACGACCATTTCCATTTCCCATCACCTGTTTCAGGGTTGAAGGACCAGGCAACTGTGTTCGGCACGTTGCGGCTGGGCGATAGTGGAGATTACTTCTTGGCATAGCTCGCACTGCTCTGCTTGTTACCCTCTGTGTGCGCTCGTGCAGGTTCCCGTCTAGAGACTTGCTGGGCTTGAGAGGGAGCGGATGCGTTCGAAATGGAAACGTTAGGGTTCCCCACCAACTTTGTTCATATTTTCACCCTTTGGGTCTCCCCAACATTGGATAAGTAGAATCAGACTGGAAAATTCAATGCCATAGCTGGGATTTGAACCACAGGTAGTAGATAGAGAAACTATTGTATTCCACCGAGAAGTTCAATACTTCAATACCAAGTCTTTTCATTTTTGAGTTATACTGCCCACAGATACACACCCAAGAAATAGCAGGCTGATATAATTAGTATTCCTTTACAATTACTGCAATATTTTTTAATTATTATTATCCCGCTGTCCTCCAAAACGACTTCTGCAATAAAACCGGCTGGCACAAGGTCTATGCATCCATATTTTTCCGGGAAGCTTGTCGTCGGCTGACAGATGTTACTTTGTTCTATAGCGAACCTGCGCAACACAAAATCAATGAGTAGCATTTTCTCAGCAATAACGTGAGCACACAATTTTCTCTTGCATTGACCGTCTCACTTTCATTGCGACATTAAAATATAAACATCTGATGTGTTCCATTCACACGACTTTCTCTACATCGCTGTTACAAATTATTGTTAAAAAAACACATTCTTCTATCTATTTTATGACAGACGTAATAAACATTGGAAGAAATTGTCTTAATTACTTGCTTCCTTGTAAGTAGAAGGGAAATAAGGGAGTACATTAGGCTAAAACAATAGTCAAATCATTTAAAAGCTGGTTGCCATGAGGATGAAGTCCGTTTCTATACAGCGCCAAGGAGTTTACAGCTTTCCGTGTGAAGTATTTTATATCTGATACAAATAACAAGGAATATGTCAGAAATGGTCAATTCTACGAAAAAACGCATATGACAGATATTGTGTGTTTTAACGTGATCTTCATGTTTTCTGTAGTAAGTTTTTTGTCTATCCCTTTCAGTTTACCAGTTACACAAAATTCATTCACAATAAAGAGGTCTTTAGAGGCTACTCCCAGAAAATTCAAAATATACATTTTATTTGTCTTATAAGTATCTTTAATATAAGATATTTTAATGAAAATCGTTTGGAACATTTTGAGCTGGAAAGGCGTTGGAAATAGGTTTGCAAGGATATAAGGCTTAAAGGAGAAGTGCCTATTAATAAGCTTGGGCTTACTCATCTACAGCTTTAGATAATTGGTAATTAAAATGCGCCAGGTGGAAAAAAATTGATGTGTTACACTCATATGACTTTTTCTAGCTGCTCTACAAAATCCTTGTAAAAGATTATTCTTCTTTGTACACAATGCTAATCGAGATAAACATTAACAGGGTGTTCTTATTACTTAGTTCCTTATAAGTAGAAGGGAACTAAAGGAATGCACTATGCTAAAGTGATAATCAAATGTTTTAAAAGCTGTCGTTGTGAGCGATTGTCGTTACAAATAGCTTCTTTGCTCGGCCAGGAGTAGAACAAAAGAAAAACCGACACTTCCTGTCTGAGAAAAGTATATGTACTTCACAATTGAAACCAATAACAAGGAATATCTCGGAAATGGTTACCTCCACAGCAAATGGTAAAGGACGTATGTTGCATATTTTGATGAGATCTAAATTTTTTTGTGCAGTAGATTTTTACCTATCTGCTACAGTTTAGCTGTTAAGAAAAAATCGGTAAAATTCATCCTGAATAAAGAGGTCTTCAGAGGTTATTTCCAAAAAATTCAAGATATATATTTTATTTGTATGTAAATATCTCTAATATAGGGGATTTTAATCAACATCGTTAGACCTATTTGTGAGAGTAACACTTTTTGAATATTTTTCCATGTAAAGGGTAGTTTGTGGAGGGAACATTTTCTTGAAAATCTTCGTGTCACATCCTTGGAAGATACTAAACCTAAATACCAAGTTTGGTATTTAATGGTATTTTAGTTTTTGAGCTATACTGTCCATACACACGAATCTTTTTCTAAAAATCTGATGTGTACCATTCACATGACTTTCTCTACATATCTGCTACAAATTATTCTTAAAAAGCTTATACTACTATTTACTTCATGCTAATCATAAAAAAATTAGCAGAAATAGTCTTATTACTTGCTTCCTTGTAAGCAGAGCCGAAATAAGGCAGTACCATAGGTTAAAGTGATAGTCAAAAGCTGCTTGTTATGTCACTGAAGTTCCTTTGTTTGTATGAGCAGCAGTTGGCAAATTCCTGTATGAGAAAAGTATGTTTTTCATAGCAAAAACCAAAAACAAGGAATGTCTAAAATACAAAGAACTCCATGAAAAAAATGTATAAATAAATCGTGTGTTTTAACGTGCTCTACATTTTTTGTGTAGTAAGTTTTTGTCTATCTCTTACGGTTTAGCAGTTATTCAAGATTCCGTAAAATTGATCCAGAATAAAGTAGTCTTCAGAGGCTATTCCCAGTAAATTCAAGATATACATTTTATTTGTGAGATAAATAGCTTTAATATACGATGTTTTAATCAAAATCGTTACAGCCTTTTTGGAGAAAATCGAAATTTTCTATAAAATTTGCATTTAAAGGGTAATTGGGGTTGGGGGGGATTTTTCTCAAAATCTTCGAGTTGCATCCCTAGAAGATACTAAACTTAAATACCAAGTTTGGTATTTTACCGACTTGTTTTTGCGTTATTGTAATCACAGATACACACACACACACACCTTTTTCCGAAAATACTTTTTTTAGGTAAAGGGGACTCTAAAACATATATTTCCGGTGAAATCTCGGTATCGAATTTTTGGGTGCAATACAATACCTTCTCTATACACTATGTACATAGTACGTATAGAGAAAGTAAAAATGCATTTTCGGAATCAGGGGACCCCAAAAAATATATTTCCTGTAAAATCTCGACATCAAAATTTTGTTTGGAATACAATACCTTCCTATCCACTATGTACATTACATGCGGGCTAGAGAAAGTAAGTAAAGATATCTTCTTAAAGTTTAGAATTAATCATTTAATTTTTTAATTTTTTGCGTAGTCTGCTTACCCTCCCCGTATGTTGGGCTGGCACACCCCAAAGACTTACAAACGGATACCTAGGAGCCCGAAACTTGTCGGGGAGCCAACGGCACATAACCACAGTATGAAGAACCTGGAACAAATGGTCGGCCTGAAGCCAGACATGAGAGCGTGAGGAAGTGGATGATATGAAATGTGATATGTTAGAATGAGTGGCGGGGGAAACTGGAGGACCTGGAGAAAACCTCCCCAAACGCCTTTTCGTCCACCGCAAATCCGACATGCTAGCGCTTGGGATCGAACCTGGGCTGCCTAGATGGGAAGCCACGGCACCGCCCTTCATTTTGTTATGAAGCAAACTTATTTTTTAATTGTTCACAATTTTAAGTAAACTTTCTCCGATGCCTTACCACAGGTTTCTCATTTGTTCCAATTACATTTTTGGCATAAACAAATTATTGTGCGATACTTTCCGATTCACCCTCGTATATATTTAATTGTGTATTGTTGCCTCAACCACATATCCTACATTTTTACTTTCTCTACACGTACTATGTATATAGTGTATAGAGAAGGTATTGCATTGCACCCAAAAATTCCATACCGAGATTTCAGCGGAAATACATGTTTTTGGGGTCACCTGTATCTAAATAAAGCAATTTTAGGAAAAAGGTCCGTGTGTCTGTGAACACGATAACTCGAAAATGAAAAGGCCAGAAAATACCAAACTGGTATTTGAGTTTTGTATCCTCCAAGGATACGACCCGAATATTTTCAAGAAAATTCTCCCACGCACACTACCCTTTACATGGATAAAATTTCGAAATTTGATTTTCTCTCTTACGATTTTGATTAAAATCCTTATATTTAAGATATTTCTATTATAATTAAAATGTATATCCTGAATTTTCGGGACTAGCCTCTAAAGATCTCTTTATTTTAGACCACTTTTGCAGAATTTCGCATATCGGTTAAACCTTACATCGACAAAAACTTACTACATAAAAATGTAGTAAATTATGTAGAGCTGACCGTTTCTAAGATATTCCTTGTTATTTGTTGCAGTATTACAATATTTAAACTTTTCTCACACGTAAATGTGTCAAAGAAACGGATTTCAATCCCATAGCAACCACCTTTTGAAACATTTGCCTGTCGGTTTAGTATGTGTGTCTGTGAACACGATAACTCAAAAACGAAAAGTCGGTAAAATACTAAACTTGGTATTTAAATTTAGTATTTTCCAGGGATGCGACACGAAGATTTTGAGAAAAATCCCTCCACCCCCAACTACCCTTTACAGGGAACTTTTAGCCTAGTGTATTCCCTTATTTCGCTTCTACATATAGGACATTAAGTAATATGAGCATTTCTGCTAATGTTTATCTCGATTAGCATGAAGTAGATAGAAGAATAAGCTTTTTAATGCTTTTTTCAGAGATAGAGAAAGTCATGTAAACGGAACACATTAGAGTTTTGGTTAATTAGTCCCTGTGCTGCTGCTATAAATTTCGAAACTCCCTCATTTGTTCTACATTATTCTCGGATCTAAGCGTTGTATAGCAGAGAGTTTTTGTAACAACGTTAGAGTGCGTGGGAAATGCCCAGCTTATAAACAAGGAGGCCAGCTGGGAAAGTTCTGGAACCACTGCTGTATAATATGCTTTATTCATTAAGCGAACCAACCCTCTCCCTCCCCGTACTCTGATACGTTGTTTAGGGTTTGTAGTCAATACAAGCACTTCCGCCTTTTCAGCGCAGCGCTCAGCAAACAGAAATTGTATACTCCCACAGCTCTTACCGCAGCTGATATTCATTTCTTTGAAATCTTGTCGCACCTGGCGTTCGTTTGTTTAATTCCTGTCTTGGTTATTGGTAACAAGGCGACATTCCAGTCAGCTAACCTTCAGTTTTAATAACTGTCAGTTCCACAATTGTACTTTAAATTAATTGAGTTACAATGTTTATTTAAAGATTTATCCAGTTTATTATGTATTTAGTTAAAAGAAGAAGTGAAAATAATCATTATTTGTGATTCCTATGTATGAAATGAGTGCAATAACTTCAAATAAAATGGCTTTTGTTTTCATTTCATGTATTAGTCGTTAAAAACTGAAATAAAATAATTGACTTTAGCAGGCACCTTAGAACAAAATGGAACCAGACATGTAGTCAAAATCCACCAGTAAAGTTACGTATGGTAAGGAAGGATGACGTCACCAATCCTTGCCCCGTACGTTCACTGAAGAGGAAAGAACAAGTGACTATCACAAGACTACGAATAGGACATATTAAACTAACCCATTCATACATCTTCACCAAAGACAACCCACCTCAATGTGAAATCTGCAACACACAATTCAAAATTAAACACATTTTCACAGAATGTAGAAGATGCACTACAGAACGACAGCTCTACAGCATCACAGAAGATATATCCACAACACTGAATAGTCCACAAAAATTCAAGCAAGTTCTGCTCTTTCTTAGAAACATAAAACAGGACTTCAAACTCTAATGTACAATTCACAATATTTTAAATCTTTGTAAAACTGACTTATAACAGCAATGTACCTTTTCAAAATATTTTATTTAAATGTATGTAAAACTTGCTATTGTAATGTAATTTTAATTCCCAGACCTGTGTTTAATGTGTAAATAATTTATTGTAATAACTTGCTTTTGTAATGTAATTTTAATTCACATATCTGTGTTTAATGTGCAAATAATTCCATTGTAATATAATGAATTAAACTGTTATAACTATTGTATGGTCGCGATATGACCTAGGAGTTAAAGCGACCTAAAATAAATAAATTAAAAAAAATTGATGCCCGCCTGGGTAGTGTGGTGGTAGCGCGTCTGCTTCACATTCAAAATATCGTGAGTTCGAATCTCGCTTAGGGTGAGTTACCCGGATAAGGTTTTTTTCGGGGTTTTCCCTTATCTGAGAAGACGAATGTCGAGTAACTTTAAGCTCCTTTCACCAATTTTATCGTCCGATATAACCAACCAGGTTAAAGGACGTTAAGCTACAAAAAAAAAAAAAAAAAAAAAAAATTGTTCCCTATTTCTATTATTGCTATCGATATTCGTACCAGGCACTGTTGGCCATATCATGATTCAGGAGGCAGTGAAGAAAGATAAAAAAAAAAATCGCTAAATAAACATGGTCAAATGCGTCACCTACCATTTTAGAACTAGTGTATAACCTAATAAAATTTCCCTTCCTATATATTATAAATTATAATAATCTATTTCGTTGAATTGTCTTATCATATACAACTCATGTTTTTATCTCTTAGGACAATTGACACAACTGCAGAGCACAGCTGTTTTAGAACTGAATTGAAACAATAACGGCAATTGTAATAATTGTTGTCCGACAGTGTGTGGGTGCTTCAGCAAAGAAAAGGAGCAATAAAGCTTAAAAAGCACATGGAAATGGTGATTTTAATTCTTTTGGTTTATTCTAATGTTAATATATGTATTGTATAAATCTATCGTATATTTAAAGTATTTATATGACAAATAAAATGTATATATTGAATTTTCTGGGAATAGCCTCTGAAGACATCTTTATTCTAGATGAATTTTGCATAAATGGTAAACCGTAAGAGATAGACAAAAACTTACTTCATTGAAAACGCAGAGCTCGTTAAAACACATGATTTATGTTATATACATCTTTTTCGTGAGGTTGGCCATTTTGGGGATATTCTTTGTTATTAGTTTCAGTTTTAAAATACTTAACTTTTCTATTGGAAATTTGTCAACTCCTGCCCATACAAGGCTACATCAATCAGCTTTTAAAAGACTTGAACATCGTTTTAACTTATGATACTCTCTTGTTTCCCTTCAACTTACAAGGAAGCAAGTAATAAGACGAATTCTGCTAATCTTTTCTCGATCTGCATGAAGTAATGAAGAATAAGCTTTTTAACAATAATTTGTTACGCATATTTAGAGAAAGTAATATGAATGGAACACCTTATCTTTTTTATGTAGTAAGTTTTTGTCTATTTCTTACGGTTTGCTATTTATACAAATGTCAATCCGAAGTGAAGGGGGGGCTTCAATTTATTTGGCAGGTAAATATGTTTAACATATGGAACTTTAAGGGGGATTTTTGAGAAATCAAATGTAAAGGGTAGTTTGGGGTGGAAAATCTTGTTGACATCCTTAAAAGTTACTGAACTTAAATGGTTGTTTTTAACAGATTTTTCTTTTTACCTTCTTTAAGCACATTTTTGCAACGTACATAGTTTACAGAGAAGCTATTTTACTTTATAAAAAATATCGAGAGTTCTCAAAAATCCCCCGGAAATACATATTTGGAGACCCCCTGAATCCAAAAAAAAGGAATTTTATAAGAATGCCTGTGTGTGCTTGTGTATATATCTGTTGGCAGCTTAGCTCAACAAATAAAAGTCTGATATTTAAGATCAGCATCTTACAAGGATGTGTAGGAAAATTTTCCAGAAAATCTATTCTTTACATGAACATTTTTAGAAATGGGTGATTTTCTCAAAAATGACTAACGATTTTGATTTAAATATATTTTCATGACAACAAAATATATACTTTGAATTTTCTGGGAATAGCCTTTGACGACATTTTGGACGAGATAGATAAAAATGTGATGCGTTCCATTCACTTGACTTTCTGTATATCACTGCAACAAATTATTCTATTTACTTCATCTAATGGAGCAAACCTTAGCAGAAATAGTCTTATTACTTGCTTCCTTGTTAGTAGAAGCGAAATAAAGGGGTACCATAGGTTAAAGTGATAGTCAAAAGCTGGTTGCTCTGCGACTGAAGTTCCTTTGTTTCTATGGGCACGAGTTCACAAAGTCTTGTTTGGGAAAAGTACAAGTCCTTATTGCTGAAAAAAAAACAACCAAGGAATATCTTAAAAAAAAAAAAAAAAAAAAAAAAAAAAAAAAAAAAAATCAACTCCACGAAAAAGATTTATATAACATAAATTGTGTGTTTTAAGGTGCTCTACATTTGTTGTGTGGTAAGTTTTTGTCCATCTCTTACGGTTTAGCAGTTATGCAAAATTCCGTAAAATTGACCGAGAATAAAGTAGTCTTCAGAGACTATTCCCAGAAAATTCAAAATATGCATTTTATTTGTCATGTAAATATCTTTAATATACGATATTTTAATCAAAATCGTTGGAGCTATTTTTGAGAAAATCAAAATGTTCAAAAAAAGTTCCATGTAAAGGGTAGTTTGGACTGGGGGAATTTTTCTCGTATTCTTCGTGTCGCATCCCTGGAAATACCAAGTTTGGTATTTTACCGACTTTTCGTTTTTGAGTTATCGTGTTCACAGACACACACACACACACACACACACACAAACACGGAACTTTTTCTGGAAATACTTTTTTTGGATACAGGGGACCCTAAAACATATATTTCCGGTGAAATCTCGGTATCGCATTTTTTGCAATACCTTCTCTATACACTGTATATATAGCACGTATAGAGAAAGTAAAACGTGACTACAAAAAATGTGGATCACCTTAAAACACACAATTTATGTCACATTCATTTTTTTGTAGAGATAACCGTCTCCGAGATATTCCCTGTCATTTGCTTCAATTTCAAACTACTTTAAGTTTTCTCAAGCGGGAAGCCAACTTTCATCTCCTCTCAATTGTTTCCCAAAGTGAACAGTTTTTGAGTTTTGACTATCGCTTTGGCCTAGTGTATTCCCTTCTACTTACAAGGACGCAAGTGATAAGACCGTTTCTGCTAATGTTTATCTCGATTGTCACAAAGTAGATAGAACAAGTTTTTTAGTTTAACATCCTTTAACCTGGTTGGTCATATCGGACGATGAATGAAATTGGTGAATAGATATCGGGGTCTCTGGAGCTTAAAATTACTCGACATTCGCCTTCTCATGACAAAGGAAAACCCCGGTAGCTTATCTTACGGGGATCCGGCAAGGCATGTAATGACAATGTTAAACTTTAAGCTTTCAAGGAACATTTTATCAGAAACTATTTATTGTATTACTTCAAATTTTTACACTACATTATGTGGACTTTTGTACACACTTTAACATGTTTTTTTGGTAGAATAATTATTTGAAGAGTAAATAATTTTTTTTGCAGTAGTCAATTTTTACTTTCCCTACACATAATATGTATTGTCTAGAGAAAGTATTGCACTCCACCAAAAAATTCGATACCGAGATTTTACCGGAAATACATCTTTTAGGGTCCACTGTATCTAAAAAAAAAAGCATTTTCAGAAAAAGGCCCGTGTGTCAGTGTGTCCGAGTGCCTGTGAACACGATAACTCAAAAACGAAAAGTCGGTAAAATACGAAACTTGGTATTTAAGTTTAGTATATACCAGGGATGCGACACGAAGATTTTGAGAAAAATCCCTTCAGGCCAAACTACCCTCTACATGGAACTTTTTTCGAAAATTTTCATTTTCTAAAAAATGACTAACGATTTTGATTAAAACACCGTATATTAAAGATATTTACCTGACAAATAAAATGTATATTTTAAATTTTCTGGGAAAAGCCTCTGAAGACTACTTTATACAGGGTACATTTTACAGAATTTTACATAACTACTAAACCGTAAGAAAAGGACAAAAACTTATCCCACAACAAATGTAGAGCACTTCAAAACACACGATTTATATTGTATACGTTTTTTCGTGTAATTCATTGTTTTTGAGATATTTCTTGTTTTTGGCTTCAGCTGTAAAAAACTATACCTTTCTCATACAGGGATTTGTCAACTCCTGTCCATACAAACAAAGGAATTTCAGTCACATAGCAACCAGCTTTTGACTATCACTTTAACCTATGGTACTCCCTTATTTCGCTTCTGCTTTCAATGAAGCAAGAAATAAGACCATTTCTGCTAGTTTTTTTCTTTTCTCGATTAGCATGAAGAAAATAGAAGCATAAGCTTTTTAACAATAATTTGTTGCAGAGATGTAGAGAAAGTTATGTGAATGGAACACATCAGATTTTTTCATTAAAAATATCATTCTAATCACTTCAAAATTGCGAAACTATAGATAATTTTAAAAAGCGGCCGTGTTAAAATGTTTACCATTTATATAAACATAATGCCTGAAACTATGAGCTTTTTGTGTCTAACAGTTTCTGAGGAAATGTTCCTTATGCATAAAAAATGTAGTTTTGAGATATCGAGCTTCAAAGTTAGAACTAATCTTTTCAATACATTCCAGCGTTATAGGAGGGATTTTTAGAGCTATAAAGAATATCTTAAATATTTGAATATTTATTATTTCATTAGTACTATTTTAATCAGCATGTTTCAATAAATTATTATACTGATTTCCAGAGTTCTGCAGTCTCCTTTTACTTTCTCTATACGCACTATGTACATAGTGTATAGAGAAAGTATTGCACTCCACCCAAAAATTTGATACGGAGATTTCACCGGAAATATGTTTTAAGGTCCCCAATATCCAAAAAAAGCATTTTCACAAAAAGGTCCGTGTGTGTGTGTGTCCGTGTGTCTGTGAACACGATTACTCAAAAACGAAAAGTCGTTAAAATATCAAACTTGGTATTTAAGTTTAGTATCTTCCAGGGATGCGACACGAAGATTTTGAAAAAAATCCCCCCACCCCCAACTACCCTTTACATGGAACTTTTTTTTCAAAAATGTTGATTTTCTAAAAAATGGCACTAACGATTTTGATTAAAATTTCGTATATTAAACATATTTACCTGACAAATAAAATGTATATCTTGAATTTTCTAGGAATAGCCTCTGAAGAGTAGTTTATTCTGGATGAATTTTACAGAATTTTGAATAACTGCTAAACCGTAAGAGATGAACAAAACCTTATTACACAAAAAATGTAGAGCATGTTAAAACACACAATTTATCTTATATACGTTTTTTTCGTGGAGTTCGTCGTTTCAGAGACATTCCTTATTTGGTTTCTGCTATGAAAAACTTATACTTTTCTCATACAGGAACTTGTCAACTCCGATCCATATTGACAAAGGAACTTCATTGGCATAGCAACCAGCTTTTGAATATCACTTTAACCTATGGTAGTCCCTTATTTAACATCTACTTTCAAGGAAGCAAGTAATAAGACTATTTCTGCTAATTTTTTCTAATTAGCATAAAGTAAATAGAAGTATAAGCTTTTTAAGAATAATTTGTTGCAGGGATATGGAGAAAGTCATGTGAATGGTACACATCAGATTTTTAGAAGAACTATTTCACTTCACACCATCACTATTACTTCCTATATCAGTGTTAACTTAAACATCCACATGTGAATCTGTAACATCAATATTATTTGCTGTGATATCTTTTGGTTGTCCAACATTCTTCCGCTTTCTGAAAACACTATTACTGTGTCGTGGCATTGTGGACAAATTGAAATAACAACCAAACACGGCAGCAAAATATTCACAATCGCATCAATAACAAAGATGTTTAAATAAAACAAACAGGCCAGGTTAGGTTGCCATGATAAATCAATAATCAGTATGGCCATTTCTAAAATTTCCCACATCATTTTCCACCTAAAAAACCGCAAACTTGTAATAAACCAATTCGTTCATAGCAAAAACAAATGTCAATTAATTGACTGACCATAATAAATACTCTATAAAAATCTTTAGAATAGTGATATCAAGATAAAAATTGAAGCATTTTACTCAGAAAATTCTCTAGTATTTTTACATACAAAAACCCAAAAAATTATTTTTACTCACATTTGCTTTACTGGGTCCTCTTAAAGTTACTCGGCTTTCGCCTTCTCAGGATAAATTAAAACTCAAAAAACTCCTTATCCGGTAACTCATCTTAAATGAGATTAGAACTCGAGTCCTTTTAAATGTGAAGCAAACATGTACCATCTTACTACCTAGGTGGGCAAGAAAGTTTTGTGGAACAATTAGAGAAAGTTATGAGAATGGAACTCATAAGACATTTGTAAAAGAGATGGCGGAGAAATGAAAAAAATCTAATGTGTTCCATTCACATGACTTTCTCTACATCTCTGCAACAAATTATTAATAAAAAGATTATGCTTCTATTCACTTCATGCTAATCGAGAAAAAATAGCAGAACTAGTCTTATTACTTGCTTCCATGTAAGTAGAAGCGAAATAAGGAGTACCATAGGTTAAGGTGATAGTCAAAAGTTGGTTCCTATATGACTGAAATTCCTTTGCTTGTACAGGAGTTGACAGGTTGAGAATAGTATAAGTTTTTCAAGGCTGAAACCAAAAACAAGAAATATCTCAACTCCACGACAAAATGAATATAGCATAAATTGTGTGTTTTAATGTGCTTTACAATTTTTGTGTGGTAAGTTTTTGTCTATCTCTTACGGTTTAGCAATTATGCAAAATTCCACAAAATTCATCCAGAATAAAGAAGTCTTCAGAAAGCTCAAGATATACATTTCATTTGTCAGATAAATATCTTAATATACAATATTTTAATCAAAATCATTAGAGCCATTTTTGAGAAAATCAAAATTTTCGAAAAAGTTCCATGTAAAAGGCAGTTGGGGATGGGGGGATTTTCTTGAAAATCTTTCTGGCGCATCCTTGGAAAATACCAAACTTAAATACCAAGTCGGTTTGGAGCTATGCTGTCCACAGACACACCCACACACACAGACACACGCACACACATACACGGACCTTTTTCCAAAAATGCATTTTTGGGTTCAGGGGGACCTAAAACGTGTATTTCCGGTGAAATCTCGGTATCGAATTTTTGGGTGGAATGTAATACCTTCTCTATACACTATGTACATAGTACGTTTAGAGAAAATAAAAATACGTGGATATTAAAACAATTTTTTGGGGAGGAGGGGAAGAATAATCCGCAGCCCGGATAATCCACATAGGAATAATCGGAAGTATAGTGTACTTGGTACCTTAGTGTTCTCTCTATAGGCTACCTAAAGTGTGCAGAAGTTCTCCTTTAAGAGCGAATTGCTTGGTGTTTCCCCAACATCAGCTGTGGGATAATGATTCCGTTTCTATGTTCGTCACGAAGTAGCAGCTAAACCTGGTGCTGCATCACACTTTCTCATTTCTCTAAAAGGAAAACCTTTCCGTTCTGTCTGCTGTTTATTTTCTCAAAAATAAAGTTGCGATGGAGAAATACACGTGTTTCAGAAGATATAACCTTATAAGTAGAGATTTCTCCTGAAATATGTTTTGGAACCTCCTGAATCCAAAAACGCATTTCTTGAAAAAGGTCCGTGTGTGTGTATGTATATCTCTCTCGCTTTTATCTTCATTGTTTTTGGTTTCAATTTTGAAAAACTTCTACTTTTCTCATACAGGAATTTGTCAACTCGTGTCCATACAAACAAAGGAACTTCAGTCACATAGCAACCAGCTTTTGACTATCACTTTAACCTATGGTTCTCCCTTATTTCGCTTCCACTTACAAAGAAGCAAGTAATAAGACTAAACCTGCTAATTTTCCTCGATTAGCATGAAGTAAATAGAATCATAAGCCTTTTAACAATAATTTGTTGCGAAGATGAAGAGAAAGTCATGTGAATGGTACACATCAGGTTTATTGCTTCAGCCAGCTTCCCTGTATGGATTTAGTAGAGCTGAGCGTGAATTAAACATTCTAGTAATAGAGGATCGATAAAATATTCATCGAAATCCGGCTTAAATTTGGGAATGCATTATTCATTTGATTAGAGGGCGGCTGTGTTTTCCAGAGACTAATTACTGAATGTAATATCACAGCCATTCTGCGCACGCACCCTTTTAATCCTTCCACGTCGCTCAGTTGTTTTCCATTCGTGCGTAAACCGAAAACAAAACATTTTCTCCGCACATCTATTTGCACAAACCATGCAAATAAACCGTTGAAGTTCATGGCTGTCTACACGTTTAAGATAGATAGACATGTACCAGGGTCATGGAAACTAGTTTTACTTTCTCTATACGTACTATGTGCATAGTGTATAGAGAAGGTATTGTAATGCACCCAAAAATTCCATACCGAGATTTCACCGGAAATAAATGTTTTGAGTCCCCCTGATTCCAGAAAAATCGTTTCTGGAAAAAGGTCCGCATGTGTGTGTATGCGTGTCTCTGTGGACTGCATAGCTCAAAAACGAAAAGACCGTTAAATACGAAACTTGGTATTTAAGTCTCATGTCTTCCAAGGATGCAACACGAAGATTTTCAAGAAAATCCCCCCATACCCAACTACCCTTTACATGGAACTTTTTGCGAAAATTTTTATTTTCTCAAAAATAACTGTAACGATTTCGATTAAAATACCGTATATTAAATATATTTACATAACAAACAAACTGTATATTTTGATTTTTCTGGGAATAGCCTCTGAAGACCTCTTTATCTGGATGAATTTTGCTGGATTTTGTATAACTAGTAAACCGTAAGAGATAGCTAAAAACTTAGCACACATAAAATGTAGCCCTCGTTAAAACACACAAATTGTGTCATAATTTTTTGTTCGTAGAGTTGATCATTTTTTAGATATTCCCTGTTACTGGTTTCAGTTTTAAAATACTTAGAACCATTCTCATACGTGAATTTGTCAACTCCTTTAATGGAAAGAACTGGATTTTATCCACATAGCAACCGGCTAGTTTTAGCCTAGTATGTTGCATTATTTGCCTTCTTCTTTGTGGCGGTAATGTGGTTAGGGGTTCGTATCCCGGGTGCAAGTTTTGGGTATTCGGAATGGTGTGGAATGATGGATGCCCAAGCTCAGGATCTTTTTTTTACTAGCATGGAAACTCTTTCCGGGTGCGGTACGTCACAATTGCTTTATTCAGTCAGTTCGACCTTTATCCGTCGTCGAACACACGCGCATTCATCCTGAATTTTCTACAATGAAATTACACTTAACCCGGCCACGACTATTATTACTTAGTAATTTTGATGCAATGACGTCGTCCGTACTCTAGTCTGTGTTACAATAACTATTTCATTCGCAACTAAAGGTAGCCTGTGCGACTCCACCACGGACTCTAAATATCACATCTTGGTTGTGCAGAGGTTCTTCGCCAAGTGTCTCAAAAAACGTCCTCTTGACCAGCGGTAGCATCTCTTTTTCCGTTATGTTCCCTCGGACAGTGTTTTCTCAACGCCTCCGATTCAATGCCCGACCCTCTAACGGTACCTTTCGGGGTCGCTCGCCGGCTCGTGACAACTCGGCTACTTATACGTGTTTGAAGTCTTTCTTCCCTTCCCATTTTCAAAGTACATTTATATTTCCCTTCTTGATTAGCATGAAGGGGTTAGAAGAATAAGAGTATTGACGATAATTTGTTTCAGAGATGTAGAGAAAGTCATGTGAATTGAACACTTCAGATTTTTGGTCAGGAGCTTGAGAACGTGTGAGCTGGGTAAGGAAGCTGTACCGTGGTGTTTTTCCTGCGCAGGGAACATCGCTGCCCGCTTTACAAACACTGATTCACTTCTCGTGTTTGTGTAACAGCTGGTGTCAATTCCACGTGTTCTCCTATTGATTCTAACACAGTTAATTACTCACAAAAGTGGTACTCGTCGGCAGCACAAAGCCTTTTACTCGATTTGTTAAACACCTTCAAAGTCACGCGTTTCGTTCATGTTACGTATCAGAGTTCACTGAATAAAAACTCTGATATGTTACTTCAGTTTTTACTTACTCTAGCTCGTATGTACAATGTACATAGTGGATGGAGAAGGTATTGTATTCCATCCAAAAATTTGATAATCAGATTTCACCGGAAATATGTGTTAATCCAAAAAAAAAAAAAAAATCTGACGTGTTCCATTCACATGACTTTCTCTACATCTCTGCAACAGATTTTTGTTAAAAAGCTTATGCTTCTTTTTAATTCTTGCTAATCGAGAAAAAATTAGCAGAAATAGTTTTATTACTTGCTGAAGTATTAGTCAAAAGCTGGTTGCTATGTGACTGAAGTTCCTCGGTTTCTATGTATACAGGAGTTGACAAATTCCCCTATGAGAAAAGTAAGTTTTTTATAGCTGAAACCTATAACAAGGAATATCTCAAAAACGATCAACTCCACGAAAAAAATGTATATAAGATAAGTTGTGTGTTTTAAAGTGCTCTACATTTTTTGTGTGGTATGTTTTTGTCCATCTCTTACGGTTTAGCAGTTATGTAAAATTCCGTAAAATTGGTCCAGAATAAAAAGGTCTTCAGAGGCTATTCCCAAAATATTCAAGATATAAATTTTATCTGTTAGGTAAATATCTTAAAATACCATATTTTAATCAAAATCATTAGAGCCATTTTTAAGAAAATTTAAGTTTTCGAAAAACGTTCCATGTAAAGGATAATTGGGGGTGGGGAGATTTTCTTGAAAATCTTCGTGTCGCATGCTTGGAAGATATAATCTTAAATACCAAGTTAGTATTTAACGGTCTTTTTGTTTTTGAGCTCTGCTGTCCACAAACACACTCACACGGACCTTTTTCTGAAAATGCATTTTTTTTTGGATTCAGAGGGACGTAAAACTTGTATTTCCAGTGAAATCTCGGTATCAAATTTTTGGGTGTAATGCTATACCTTCTCTATACACTATGTACATAGCACGTATAGAGAAGTAAAAATAAAAATTAAATACTTATAATTTTCTCAGGCAGGAAGCCGCCTGTGTTTTAGGTTTTATTCCCGGTCAAGTAAAGAAGCAAATTTTAATGGCAATCGCATAGAGAAAGATTTTAAAACATATGACTATTGCTTTAGCAAATTTCGTTTCTACTATAAGGTACTAAGTATAAAGAAAAGTCTGATACTGCTTATCTCAATTAGCATGGTGTAGAAAAGTTACTTGACTGCCTCCGTAGTCAAGTGATCAGCGTACATTTATTGAAAATTGTCATTTTCTTAAAAATGGCTCCAACGATTTTCATTGTTATAATGTATACGTATAAAAGACATATTTATATAAAATATAAACTGTATATTCTGAATTTTGATTTATGTCATATGTTTTTCTTGTTAAGTTGAGAATTTTTGAGATATTCCCTATTATTGGTTTCATTTTTAAGTCTCCTAGGTTTTTCTCAAATGGGACCATTCAAAGCGAACCAAACCTCAATTGTTTCACACAGCGACCAGATTTTTACTTTCTCAACACGTACTATGTATATAGTATATAGAGAAGGTATTGCACTCCACCTAAAATTTCTATAGCGAGATTCACCGGAAATATATGTTTTAGGGTCCCCTGTATCCAAAAAAACATTTTCACAAAAAAGGCCCGTGTGTGTGTGTGTGTGTGTGTGTGTCCGTGAACACGGTAACTCAAAAACAAAAGTCGGTAAAATACCAAACTTGGTATTTAAGTTTAGTGTCTTCCAAGGATGCTACACGAAGATTTTGAGAAAAATCGTCCTACTCCAAACTACTTTTTACATGGAACATTTCTCGAAATTTTTGATCTTCTCTAAAATGGCTCTAACAATTTTGATTAAAATATCCTATATTAAAGATATTTATCTGACAAATAAAATGTATATCATGAATTTTCTGGGAGTAGCCTCTGAAGACTAGTTTATTCTGGATGAAATGTACGGAATTTTGCATAACTGCTAAACTATAAGTGTTAGATAAAAGGTTATCACACAAAAAATGTAGAGCACCTTAAGACACACAATTTATGTTATATACTTTTTTTTTTCGTGGAGTTGATCGTTTTTTTAGACATTCCTTGTTTTTTTGTTTCATCGTTAATAAACATACTTTTTTCATATTGGAATTTGTCAACACCTGTCCAAACAAACAAAGGAACTTCAATCACATAGCAACCACCTTTTGACAACACTTTAACCTATGGTACACCCTTATTTCACTTCTACTTTCAAGGAAGCAAGTACTAAGACTATTTCAGCTAATTTTTCTCGATTAGGATGAAGTAAATAGAAGCATAAGCTTTCTAACAATAATTATTTGCTGCAGAGGTCTATAGAAAGTCATATGAATGGAATGTATCAGAGTTTTAATGATTTGACTATCCCTTTAGCCTAGTGTGTTCCCTTATTTCACTTCTATTTACAAGAAGGCAAGTAATAAGACTATTTCTACTAATGTTTATCTCGATTATCATGACAAAGATAAGAAAATAATTTTTGTAAAAATTGTTTGTATATGGAACAGCTAGGGAAAGTTAATGAATGGAACACATCAGATGTTTTCTTATGTCTTTGTCTATGTCCAGACTTACTATCTAAAACCTCAGGTACGTGAGCTGTCCCTGAAAGCACAAACATTTTGGGGAAAAACATCTTTATTTCTCTACATAGTCTCCTTTCACTTCGTTCCCAGATGTTCAGTAGCTTCGGTGCCCTTTTCATGGTGAGAACTATCGAGGTCTGCAAAATAGCCATCAACTGCAGACTGCACCTCTTCATTGTTGGCAAATCTTCTACCACCAAGCCATTTCTTCAAGTTTGGAAACAGAAAATAATCAGAGTTGGCTAAATCTGGCGAATAGAGTGCTTGAGGAAGCTATTCGAACTTTAACTCATTAATTATGACCATGGCGATAAGGGACATGAGGACTTTTGCATTGTCTTGATGAAACAAAGCTTTCTTTTTCGCTATTGCGGCCGTTGTTTGCTCAAACACTGTAACAAGTTCGCTTAATGTTTTTCTTTGATTACTTTTCCTTTTTTGAGATAATCAATGCAAAATTATCCCGCGTGCGTCCCAGAAAATTGAAGGCATGACCTTGCCTGCAGATGAAACTGTCTTCGACTTTTTTGGAGCCGATTCTCCCCTTCCAATCTATTGTTTTGATTATTCCTTCGTCTCAGGTGTGAAGAAATGGACCCAGGTTTCATCCATTGTTATTAGTCGACGCAAAAACTCAGTTTATTGCAGCGAAACATTGCCAAACACTCGACTGAAATATCCTCACGACGTTGTCTGTGTTATATTGTGAGCAAACGCGGCATCCACTTTGCACACAACTTTCTCATATCCAAATTTTCAGTCAGTATGCAATGTGCAGAACTTTTTGAAATGCCTGCAATGTCTGCTAGCTCGCGCACTTTCAGTCGACAGTCATACTATACCATTTTGAGGATTTTCTATACAGTTTCTGGACTAGTACCCTCATTTGGTAGACCACTGCGATGTTCGTCTTCACAGCTCGTACGGCCGCGAGAACTGGTGCATTGTCTTGATGAAACTAAACTTTCTTTTTCGCTAAATGGGGTCATTTTTGCTCGATTTCATCACTCAAACGCTGTAACAAGTTAGCATAATGTTTTCCTTTGATTACTTTTCCTTTTTTGAGATAATCGATGCAAAATTATCCCGCGTGCGTCCCAGTAAATTGAAACCACGACCTTGCCTGCAGATGAAACTGTCTTCGCCTTCTTTGGAGCCGATTCTCCCCTTCCAATCTACTGTTTTGATTGTTCCTTCTCAGGCGTGAAGTAATGGACCCAGGTTTCATCCATTGTTATAATTCAACCAAAAAACTCAGTTTATTGCGGCGAAACTTTGTCAAACACGCGACTTAAAAACATCCTCACGACCTGATTTTGTTGTATTGTGAGTAAATGCGGCACCCACCTTGCGTACAACTTTCTCATATCCAAATTTTCAGACAGTATGCGATGTACAGAACTTTTTGAAATGCCTGCAATGTCTTCAAATGAAATGAAATGCAATGGCGTTTTATTTATGGACGCTCTTTAACCCCTGTGGTTCTCAGCGCCCCATTCTATACTGGGCGTGAAAGACCGCTTAGTTTTGCTCAGAGGTCTCTATATCAGGCTTGAGGTGGCGTAAATCTATGACCGAAAAAATGTCTGCTCACGCAATTTTTGTCGACGGTCATCCAATACCATGCTGTGGATTTTATGGACCGATAACCTCATTTGGTAGACCACTGCGATGTTCGTCTTGGCAGCTCGTACGACTGCACTTAACTATACCACCCAATACTTCACTGCTGTAAAAGAAGGCATTACATAACGATGACCAGTTTATCCATTCGCTGAGAGCATTCACTAATGTTGGCTGCCAAATAAATGCTAAATAATGTAACATCGTCAAACTTCAAACTTAAGCTGTCTAAGGTTGGTACCTTTTACTATTGTTGCTGTTGTTTGAAACAACCGCTATCTATACATCAGGTCGGGAACTTCTGCGCCAGCTCGAGAACTTTGGAAATAAGACTACTGTCGAAGAAAATGTGGATAAAGTTGCATATTACAGCTTAGACTTGAAGGGTAAGGAGTTGCGGACCTTATTACGATAAGGGTCTCGTGAGTTGAGTAGCCTTAAGGATGTGGGTGTATACCTACCTGCGTCACGCGAAGGCAATTTAGAGCAGCAAGCAAGCAAGAAAGAAGAAAGAAAATCAATGCTATGCGGGGGGGGGCGCTTTTGTCTGCGTGTGTGAATCTTGCCTGAGGAAAGTTTCTTAGGACCTTTTCAAGTCCTGGATAAAAGCCACGGCGAATCTAAGGGCGGATTTACGAATAAACGTGTGTTCAAGTGAAACCATTGTCGTGTCTTTAGGATTAATAAAAACCAAACATGAGAAAAAATCTGATGTGTTCCATTCTCATGACTTTCTCTACATCTCTGCAACAAACTATTGTTAAAAAGCTTATGCTTCTAATTACTTCATGCTAATCGAGAAAAAATTAGCAGAAAGAGTCCTATTGTTTGCTTCCTTGTGAGTAGAAGGGAAATAAGGGAGTACTATAGGTTAAAGTGGTAGTCAAAAGCAGGTTGCTATGTGACTGAAGTTCCTTTGTTTGTATGGACAGGAGTTGACAAATTTCTGTATGAGAAAAGTTAAGTTTCTCAAAGCTGAAACCAAAAACAAGGAATATCTAAAAAAACGACCAAATCCACGAAAAAATTGTATATAACATAAATTGTGTCTTTTAAAGTGCTCTACATTTGTTGTGTGGTAAGTTTTTGTCCATCTCCTACGGTTTAGCAATTATGCAAAATTCCGTAAAATTCATCCATAGCAGTCTTCAGGGGCTATTCCCAGAAAATTCAACATATACATTTTATTTGTCAGGTAAATATATTTAATATATACGAGATTTTAATCAAAATCCTTAGAGGTTTCTTGAAAATCTTCGTGTCGCATCCTTGGAAGGTCCAAATTTAAATACCAAGTTTGGTATTTAACGGCCCCTCTGTTTTGAGCTATGCTGTCCACACACACACAAATATACACGGACCTTTTACCCAAAATGCTTTTTTTGGATTCACGGGGACTCAAAACATGTATTTCCGGTTAGATCTCGGTATCGAATTTTTGGGTGGAATAAATACCTTCTCTACACATTATGTACATCGTACGTGTAGAGAAAGTAAAATAACATTCGGTAAATAAATATGGTCGAATACGTCATCTACCATTGAGGACTAATTTAAGTATTACAATGATAATCTGATAATATCTCCCTTCCTATATATTATAGTCTATTTCGCTGAATTGTCTTATCAAATACAACGCGTGTTTTCATCTCTTAGGACAATCGACAAGATAAAAGCAGTCGTGGTATTGCTTATAAAAATCTTCATGGGAGATACTAAACTGGTATTTAACGGACTTTTCGTTTTTGAGCTATGCTGTCCACAGATACACTGATCTTTTTCCAGAAACGATTTTTTACTTTGTCATCACGTGCTATGTACATAGTGTATAGAGGAGGCATTGCATTCCACCCAAAAATTCAACACCGAGATTTCACCGGAAATACATGTTTTGGGTGCCACTAATAGAAAGAAAAAGCATGTTCACAAAAAGGTCCATGTAGAGTGTGTTTGTGTGTCTGTGGACAGCAGAGCTCAAAAACGAAAATCTCGTTAAATATAAAACTTGGTATTTAAGTTTGGTACCTTCTAAGGATGCGACACGAAGATTTTGAATAAAATATCCTCACCCCCAACTACCCTTTACATGGAACTTTTTTCGAAAAATTTGATTTATTCAAAAATGGCTCTAACGATTTTTATTAAAATATCATATATTAAAAATATTTACCTGACTAATAAAATGCATGTCTTGAATTTTCTGGGAATAGTTTCTGAAACTACTTTATTCTGAATTAATTTTACATATCTGCTAAACCGTAAGAGATGGAAAAAAACTTCAACACAAAAAATGTAGAGTATTTTAAAACACACAATTTATGTTATATACATTTTTTTCGTGGAGTTGGTCGTTTTTTTTTAGATATTCCTTGTTTTGGTTTCAGCTTGGAAAGACATCATTTTCTCATACAGGAATTTGTCAACTCGTGTCCATACAAACAAACGAACTTCAGTGACATAGCAACCAGCTTTTGACTATCACTTTAACCTATGGTACTCTCTTATTTCGCTTCTACTTACAAGGAAGCAAGCAATAGTACTATTTCTGCTACTTTTTTTTCTCGACTAGAATTAAGTAAATAGAAGTATAAGCTTTTTAACAACAATTTGTTGCAGAGATGTAGAGAAAGTCATGTGAATGGAACATATAAGATTTTTCTATACACTATGTACACAGTACGTAAGGAGAAAGAAATCATAATGCATGGATTAAGCCGAACTAAGGTAGTTGCTGCATTTTCGCTCGCTGATAGGTATTCACCGTTCCCGTCACTGTACTTGAAAACAACGAGTAAGGAGATGTGATCGTACAGAGGCATTTAATTGATTCCAGAGCCCTCTTTTGTCCTCGCTGGAAGCACTTGCTTTGTGTCGCCGCTCAGATTGTTTAATAATATTTCCTGGCTCAATGATTGATGAGCACCCTCAACAACTTCAATAGCAGCCCCCATGTTGAAATGAAACAGGTGAGTCCCTTTTATTGATATTTCATTAACAACTGTTGCCAGGGAGAAACAACATTCACCGAACGTTTCGCAGGTTCGATCCTAAGATGGGCGCTCAACTACTGGGTTAGCAGCGCCCTTATAAAACTAATATTGCACGAGATAAGATTAAAATCATCTGATGTGTTCCATTCACATGACTTTCTCTACATCTCTGCAACAAATTATTGTTAAAAGCTGGTTGCTATGTGACTGAAGTTCCTTTGTTTGTATGGACAGCAGTTGACAAATAACTGTATGAGATAAGTTTTTTAAAGCTGCAACCAAAACAAGGAATATCTCGAAAACGATCAACACCACGAAAAAAATAATATAATATTAATGGTGTGTTTTAATGTGCTCTACGTTTTTTGTATGGCAAGTTTTTGTGTATCTCACACGGTTTAGCAGTTATGCAAAATTCTGCACAATTCATTCGCAGAAAATTCAAGATATACATTTTATTTGTGATGGAAATAGCTTTAGTATATGGTATTTTAATCAAAATCGTTAGCGCTATTTTTAAGAAAAACAAACTTTTCGAACTTTTTTCCATGTAAAGGGTAGTTGGGGTGGGAGGATTTTCTTGAAAATTTTCGTTTCGCATCCTTGGAAGATACCAAACCTAAATACCATGTTTGGTATTTAACCATCTTTTCGTTTTTGAGCTGTGGTGTCCACAGACACACAGACTGAGACACATACACGCACACGGAGCTTTTTCTGAAAATGCTTTTTTTTTGGATTCAGAGAGACCCAAAACATGTATTTCCGGTATTTGGTATTTAAGTTTGGTATCTTCCAAGAGCGACACGAAGATTTTCAAGAGAATCCCTCCACCCCTAACTACCCTTTGCATAGAACAATTTTCGAAAATTTTGTTTTTCTAAAAAATGGCCCTAACGATTATTAAATATCTACCCATATATTTACCCTGTGTCTGAGGGAAAGCCAGTCAGAATGGTCGTCCCACGGGATTTGAATCCAGGACCTCCCTAATATAGCTCACATAGACACTTGCTGTGTGGGCTATCCAAGTAGAGGCACACTATTGGTGTTAACTTAGCAATTCTTATCAAAATGTAATGCCATTTTCGCTCTTCTTTTTTTTTTTACTTTCTCTATACGTACTATATGCATACAGAAGGTATTGTATTGCACCCAAAATTTCGATTCCGAGATTTTGCCGGAAATATATGTTTTGAGACCCCCTGAATCCTAAAAAAAAAACATTTCCAGAAACATGTCCTTGTGTGTGTGTGTGTGTGTGTGTGTGTGTGTGTGTGTGTGTGTGTGTGTGTGTGTGTGTGTGTGTGGGCAGCATAGCTCAAAAACGAAAAGACCGTCAAAAACCAAACTTGGTATTGCAAGAAAATCTCCCCACCCCAAACTACCCTTTAATGGAGCTTTTTTCGAAAATTTTGATTTTCTAAAAAATGTCTCTAACGATTTTGATTAAAATCCCGTATATTACTGATATTTACATACCAAATAGAATCTATATCTTGAATTTTCTGGGAATAGCCTCTGAAGACCTCTTTATTCTGGCCGAACTTTGCTTAATAGCTAAACGGTAAGAGATAGACAAAAGCTTACTGCACAGAAAATGTAGAGCACGTTAAAACACACGTTTTATGTTATATACATTTTTTTTTCATGGAGTTGATCGTTTTAGAGTTATTCATTGTTTTTGATTTCACCTTTTAAACACTTATATTTTCTCATACAGAAATTTGTCAACTCCTGTGCATACAAAGGAACATCAGTCACATAGCAACCAACCTTTGACTATCACTTTAACCAATGGTACTTCTTTTTTCGCTTCTGCTTAAAAGGAAGCAAGTAATAAGACTATTTCTGCCATTTTTTGTCGATTAGCATGAAGTAAATAGAGTCATAATCTTTTTAACAATAATTTGTTGCAGAGATAAAGGGAAAGTCATGTGAATGGAACACATCAGATTTTTTCCAGGGATATCATCTAACGAGAGATCGGATTGCACCGGTAGTACGATTACAGTAGCAGGATCGATAAAACAGATTTGCTGTTTCAGATTACATTTATTGATTTTGTCGGCCAGAATATCTAACTGGTGAAATCGCAAGACTGATCCTAAATAGGGGACCGTTATACCTTATTTGCAGTATTCCAGTATTCCTGGTCATCTGGTATCAGTTTCATATTCAGATCGATACCAGTCCCTCGTCATGGGCTAGAATGAAGGTCAAAGTACGCCCTCTATGGGATATTTCCACATTCATTCGCTCGACAGAAGGTCAAGAACATCCTCTATGGAACATTTCCTTACTTATTCCCTAGATTGAAGGTCAAAGTACGCCCTCTATGGGATATTTCCACATTCATTCGCTTGACAGAAGGTCAAGAACATCCTCTATAAAATATTTCCTTACTTATTCGCTAGAATGAAGGTCAAATTACACGCTCTATGGGATATTTCCACATTCATTCGCTTGACAGAAGGTCAAGAACATCCTCTATAAAATATTTCCTTACTAATTCGCTAGATTGAAGGTCAAATTACACTCTCTATGGGATATTTCCACATTCATTCGCTTGACAGAAGGTCAAGAACGTCTTCTATAAAATATTTTCTTACTAATTCGCTAGATTGAAGGTCAAATTACACCCTTTTTTGGAGTATTTTCATATTTGTTCGCTGGAATGAAGGTCAAATTACGCCCTTTTTGGAGTATTAATATATTTGTTCGCTGGAATGAAGGTCAATAGCGTCTTCTATGGAATATTTCCTTACTTATTCGCTAGTTTGAAGGTCAAATTGTGCCCTCTTTGGAGTATTTTCATATTTGTTCGCTCGAATGAAGGTCAAAAACATCTTCTATGGACTATTTCCTTAGTTATTTGCTAGATTGAAGGTCAAATGACGCCCTCTTTGGAGTATTTTCATATTTGTTCGCTCGAATGAAGGTCAAAAACATCTTCTATGGACTATTTCCTTAGTTATTTGCTAGATTGAAGGTCAAATGACGCCCTTTTTAGAGTATTTTCATATGTATTCGCCCGAATGAAGGTCAAGCAAACTTCTATGGAATATTTCCTTACTTATTTGCTAGATTGAAGGTCAAATGACGCCCTCTTTGGAGTATTTTCATATGTATTCGCCCGAATGAAGGTCAAGCACAACTTCTATGGAATATTTCCTTACTTATTCGCTAGATTGAAGGTCAAGGTTCGCCCTCTATGGAGAACTTCCACATTCATTGGGCTAAATTGAAGGCCAAAGTATGTCTCCTATGGAACAGTCTTATTTATTGACGAGTTCAGACTTTTTATGATTAATTAATAGCGGTAACTTTTGTGCTTTTTGGCTATTTGAAAATATTTGAAGTTGTATAAGGTTTTGCTTCTATATTAATTCTAAAGTCAATGCTGAAATTTGTTCATGCTGTGTTTATTTATGCATAACCAAAAGTTTTAGGCAAGTTTTCTACATCTTAATTGTCCCATTTACCAGTATTTGTTAGAAAAGGTAATTGTATTCAATTAAATATCAATCTTTGGGACACAGAAGGCTGTGGTAGTAACTTTTTAAGACTTTGTGATGAGTAATAAATGGGTGCTAAGCACCTCAAAATCTTGCTCCATTCACATGACATTCTCTACGAGTTCTATAACAAATTATTCTTACAAAGTTTCCATTCTTCTAACTACTTGATGCCAATCAAGGTAATCTTTAGCAAGATTGTTCTTATTACTTGGTCCCTCATAAGTAGACGGGGAAAATCTAATGTGTTGTCCTCTAGCTGTTCGGTATGTAAACTTTTTACTCAAAACATTAATATACTATCTACATCATGCTAATCAATGTAAACATAACCACAATTAGCCTTATTACTAGCTTTCTAGTAAGTGGAGGAGAAATAAGAAAATGCACAGGCTAAAGCGATAGTCTCATCTTTTAAAAGCTGGTCACTATCTGAAACATTTGAAATTCTATTCCCTTTGCTTGTTAGGAGTAAACAAACGAGAAACGAGAAAAAATATGTCTTCGCGATTGCGAAAAGTTTAAGTAGCTTAAAATTGAAACCAATAATCGAGAATATCTCGAAAAGGGTTGACTCTATAAAAAAATGTATGCCATAAATTGTGTGCTTTAATGAGATCTACAGTTTGTGTGAGGTAGGTTTGGTATATCTCTTACGGTTTGTCAGTAGTACAAAAGTCATCCAGAATGAAGAGGTCTTCAGAGCTATTCTTAGTACATTTAAGATATACGTTTGTCATAAACATATCTTAAACATGAGGTATTTTAATCAAAATTACTATAGCCATTTTTGAGAAACTCAAAATTTTCGAAAAATCTTCCATATAAAGGGTAGTTTGGGGACCCTCAAGCCGCTTCCTCAGGACATACCAGACATTAAATTTTAATACACAGTTTGGTATTTAATGGGTGTTTCGGTTTTGAGATATGTTGTTCACAGACGCGCGCGCGCACACACACACACGGACATACTGACCTTTTTTTAAACATTCTTTTTTCTGTTTTTTTACATTCTCTACACATACTATGTACACAGTGCATAGAGAAGGTATTGTATTGCACCAAAAATTCGATATCACTGGCAATACATGTTTTGAGACCCCCTGAATCGAAAAAATCATTTCTGGAAAAAGGTCCGCGCGTGTGTGTCTATGGACAGCATAGCTAAAAATAGAAAAGACCGTTAAATACCAAACTTGGTATTTAGGTTCAGTATCTTACAGGGATGCGACATGAAGATTTTTACAAAAATACCCCACCCAAAATACGCTTTACGTGGAACTTTTTTTGAAAATTTTGTTTTTCTCAAAAATGGCTAACGATTTTTATTAAAATATCATATATTAAAGATATTTACCTGACAAATAATATGTATATCTTGAATTTTCTGGGAATAGCATCTGAAGACTACTATGAATTTAACGGAATTTTGCATAATTGCTAAATCGTAAGAGATGGACAAAAACTCACCATATAAAATGTAGAGCACATTAAAAAACACAGTTTATGTCATATACATTTTCTTCGCGGAGTTGATCGTTATTGAGATATTCCTTGTTTTTGGTTTCAGCTTTATAAAAATACTTTTCTCATACGGGAATTTGTCTACTCCTGCCCATACAAACAAAGGAACATCAGTCACATAGCAACCAGCTTATGAGTATCACTTTAACCTATGGTACTCCCTTATTTCACTTTTATTTACAAGAAAGCAAGTAACAAGACTATTTCTGTTACTTTTTTCTCGATTAGCATTTTTTATTTATTTTTTATTTATTCAGGAAATCTCAAAACTTATATTTACGGTAAAAATCTCTGTATCGCATTTCTAGGTGAAATAAAATACCTTCACTGACTACTATGTGTATTGTACTTACTAGCTAGAGAAAATAAAATAAATAGCATTGTGTTAGTTAACAGGATCCACGTCATGATTTTAATTGGCTCGGCCAGGTTTGTGCCTGGCACTAGATAAATACACCGAGGGATACGCGCTGCTGCATGATTCACTTATATTTAATTGGACCAATGAAAACTTTACACGCGAACGAGTAAAGAAATTTCAGCGGAGGGAAGCGATCAGTCGTGTGTTAAAAAGGATCTGAAGGGGGCTTGCAAGAAGGGGTTGTGAGCACCCTTAAAAAGGAAAAAGCAGAGCAAATAATGAATAATATAAGGGGTATATACTATACGGGTTTCTAATACACAGCTTACGTATGTATACAGCGTTTCTCTACCTCGATACTCGGCGATGTCGTAGTATACTAACCCGAGGACCATCCACAAAGTGACAGACTGCAAGGAATGCGTACACAACACACACATGAGTACAGATAAGGTGACACTGACAGATAGAAACGCTGTTGAAGAATAACACGCAGCCTTCCTTAATATTATACCAGTGCCTGTGCCAATTCCGAACAGGCTGTGTCATTTTCTAAAGTTCGTGTGTGTGTCTGTCTATCGGCGGCATAGCTCAAACGAAAAGCTCGTTAAATACCAAAGCTGGTACCTATGTCCAGTGTCTTCCAAGATGGGACACAAAAATTTTCAAGAAAAACCCCCACCCTCACTACTAGGTACATGTGCTATTTTTCGAAAATTTTGATTTTCTCATAATTAGTTTTAACCATTCTCCCCCAAGAAAAATGAATTCACTCTTTCTAAATGGGTAGCAATTTCCTGACTGTCGGTTTTCTTTTCTCCTGAACATAAAAAGCATGTATTATTCTGTGTATAATGGCAGCATCAAAGTCATCGATTTGCCCAACAGTATGTTCTGGTCTAGTTACTTTCTCTACACGTACTATGTGCATAGTGTATAGAGAAGGCATTGTAATACACCCAACAATTCGATACCGAGGTTTCACCGGAAATAAATGTTTTGGGTCCCCCTGAATCCAAAAAAGGCATTTTTAGAAAAATATCCGTGTGTGTGTGTGTGTGTGTCTGTGTGTAGGTGTCTGTCAGTTGTGTGTGTGTGTCTGTGGGCAGCATAGCTCAAAAACGAAAAGTTCATTAAAAACTAAATTTGGTATTTAGGTTGGGTATCTTCCAAAGATGCGATACGAAGATTTCCAAGAAAATCCCCCAACCCAACTACTCTTTACATGGAACTTTTTTCGAACTTTTTGATTTTCTCAAAAATGGCTCTAACGATTTTGATTAAAATATCGTATATTAAAAATATTTACCTGACAAATAAAATGTATATCTTGTATTTTCTGGGAATAGCCTCTGAAGACTACTTTATTCTGGATGAATTTTACGAACTTTTGCATAACTGCTAAACCGTAAGAGATGGACAAAAACTTAGCACACAAAAAATGTAGAGCACGTTAAAACACACAATTTATGTTATATGTATGTTTTTCGTAGAGTTGATCAGTTTTTAAATATTCCTTGTTTTTGGTTTCAACTATATTAGTAATTAGGAGTCCTCTGTGTCACTGGTTAAAAAAGGTTGTGGTAGTTTTCTTTTCAGCCTTTTATGTGAAGTTTTGATATGAAGGTTTAACGCTTGAACACCAGTAACGTTGCTTAATTTGTTGAAGAATGTCTTGGAGAGGTGTTTAATATTGTGTTCTATTGGAAGTTGGTGTTGAGGCTGCGATTTCTTACAAACCTGGTGCATTTGTAGCTCTTGCAGTTTTATTTGTTGAGGACCATATAGGAGCTGCAAAAGTGAGATGTCGAATTAAAGATTTGTAAAGAAGAATAGAGATTACGAAGTGTGCGGCTGGAAAGCAATCCTCGCTGTTGCACTTACTCGTCCCTTAACTGAGGCGCAATTCTCGACTTGCAAGCAGTGTCTTCAGGAAACAGATTTTACTACTTTGCCTCTCGCTCCCATTACAGACACGTCTTTTGTTTGCTAATGGTTATTGCACAGAGGTAGGGGGCAGCGATTCCGTTTGAAGGCTATCATGTTTTGGAGAAAACTATACATGAAATATTAGTTAGCAATTCGAAGAAAAAGTTGACAAACACTTGCACGCAGAGAGAGGTTAACGACATTTGGTGCACGCAGCTTCCTTCCGGGAAGCGACTGTACTGCTTATTGACATTTAATACAAAGGGTGTCGATGACAATGACAAATATTTTTGTCGGCGTTAAGAGGGCTGTGAGGGGATGTCAGGGCTAGCCATATACACAACATTCATCACGCCCCCCCCCCCCCGGCGCAACTTTGCTGAGAAAAGAAACACCTGTTCTCGCTCTCAGACCTGCATTGTTTGTACAACCAGCTGTTTTCATATCTTCTTTCCTCGCTATCAGCAGACTCAACATGTTCTGTCCAAAATTACTTTACTCTACCCTCAGGACACAGCAAAAAAGTCTTTTTACTTTCTCTACACGTACTATGTACATAGTGTATAGAGAAGGTATTGTAATGCACCCAAAAATTCCATCGCGAGATTTCACCAGAAATATATGTTTTGTGTCCCCCTGAATAATAAAATAAAAAGCAAACATTTTTGGAAAAAGGTCCGTGTGTGTCTTTGTACAGCATAGCTCAAAAACGAAAAGACCGTTAAATACCAAACTTGGTATTTAAGTTTGGTATCTTCCAAGGATGCGACACAAAGATTTTCAAGAAAATCCCTTCACCCCCAACTACCTTTTACATGGAACTTTTTTCGAACATTTTTATTTTCTCAAAAATATCTCTAAAATATCGTATATTAAAAATATTTACCTGACAAATAAAATGTATATCTTGAATTTTCTGGGAATAGTCTCTGAAAACCACTTTATTCTGGATGAATTTTACGAAATTTTGCATAACTGCTAAACCGTAAGAAATAGACAAAAACTTACCGCACGAAAAATGTAGAGCACATTAAAACACACAATTTGTGTTATATAAATGTTTTTCGAGGAGTTGATCGTTTTTGAGACAATTCTTGTTTTTGGTTTCAGGTTTAAAAAACTTGTACTTTTCTCATACAGGAATTTGTCAACTCGTGTCTGTACAAACAAAGGAACTTCAGTCACCTACTAACCAGCTTCTGACTTCACTTTAATCTATGATACTGCCATATATCACTTCTACTTAGTAATAAGGCTATTTCTGCTAATTTTTTCTCGATTAGCTTGAAGTAAATAGAAGAATAAGCTTATTAACAATAATTTGTTACACAGAAGTAGAGAAAGTCATGCGAATGGAACACTTCAATTGTAAACTATTTTAACTGCTTTGGCAGCTCCCCGTTCTTTAAATTATGACAATTCCTTGTCATCCTTCGACTTGTCAGGTAACAAACTAAGTGCAGCTTCTTTAGCGCGTTCCATTTTCATTCATTCATTGATTTATTTGGTGCAGTTTAAACAACCAGAATTGAAACTGTTTATTCCGGCGGGGTTACGCAGCAACGAACAAACAAAACACTATCTACGTCACGATTAAAATTCAATTGCTCGCAATGACGACTCTAATAATATTAATATTAATAAATATAAGAATATTTCAGTTTATATTAGGATAGGATAAAACGTTGTATATTACACGTGGCTTATTAGACTATTATTTGCTCATTTGAAATTACAAACGCGCTCGTGTACTAAACATCCCACTCGCAAATAATAGTATATTTGAGCCACTAATTATATAAATAACTATTATCTAGAATAATAATAATAATAATAATCAGTGATGCTTTAGATTATCGTTACTAGGCAACAAAATTTATACTTTAAATCCTGACAAAACCAAAAACACGCTATCAAAACATAATATAGGGGCTCAACAAAACATACGTCTACTTACTACTAAATTTTGCTTCACTTTTCTAGAAGTATATAAATACGTGGTTGAATTTTGGTCTTCTTTTAAACGTTTTCCTGATGAATCGTGAAAATCCCCTTCTTTTTACTTTTTCTACACGTACTATGTACATAGTGATAGAGAAGGTATTGCATTCCAACCAAAAATTCGATAGGTACCGAGATTTCACCGGAAATAGGCGTTTTAGGCTCCCCTGTATAAAAAAAACAGATTTAGAAAAAGGTCCGAGTGTGTGAACACGATAACTCAAAAATGAAAAGTCGGTAGAATACCAAATGGTATATAAGTTTAGTTTCTTCCAAGGATGCGACACGAATACTTTCAAGAAAATCCCCCCACCCCAAACTACTCTTTTCATGGAAAAATTTTCGAAAATTTCATTTTCGCAAAAATGCCTAACGATTTTGACTAAAATACCGTATATTAAAGATATTTACACGGCAAATAAAACGCATATCTTAAATTTTCTGGGAATAGCCTACGAAGATCTCTTTATTCTGGATGAATTTTGCTGGATTTTACATAGGTAGTAAACTGTAAGGGATAGACAAAAATTTAGTACACAAAAATGTAGAGCTCGTTAAAACACATAACTTACGTCATATAATTTTTTTTCGTAAAGCTGACGTTTTTTGAGATATTGCTTGTTATTGGTTTCAGTTTTAAAATATTTTAACATTTTCAGATACGGGAATTTATGAACTCCAGGAAATGCTACATAGCAACCAACTTTTAATATCGTTTTAGCTTAGTGTATTCCTTATTTCCTTCCTGCTTACAAGAAAGCATTGCTACTAATATTTATCTTGACTAAAGTTAAGAAGATAGAAGCTTGAGCTTTTTAATAACAATTTGTTAAAGAGAGGTACAGAACACTTTCTCTATACGTAGGTAGAGGCTAAAACCTTTATATTAATCGCTTGGCCCCACGCGCCAACAACAACAATAATAATATAATAATATGTTTTACGGCCCCGTTCATGTTGAGTTATTGATTACTGAATACCTTTCAGTTGAGCCACTGGTTTCATAATACGGGTACCTATGTTGAATCAGTAAATGTCTAAAGCAAAAGATGTTGGGTTCTCTACATCGCTGTTAAAAAGCATATCATTCTATCTAGTGTATGATGATCGAGGTAAAAATGAGCAGAACTTGTCTTAATTACTTGCTTCCTTGTAAGTAGAAAGAAAATAATGGAATACACTAGGCTAAAACGATAGTCGAATCTTTTAAAAGCAGGTTGACTTGTGGTTGAACTCCGTTTCTATGCAGGGCCAGGATTTTACACCTTTCCGTGTGAGAAAAATTCAAGTATTTTAAATCTGAAATAAATAATAAAGAATATCTCAGAAATGGCCAGTTCCACGGAAAAAAAATGTGTGTGTGCGTTTTAACGTGCTCTACATTTTTTGTGTGGTAAGCATTTGTCTATCTCTTGCGGTTTACCAGTTACGTAAAATTCAGCAAAATTCATTCAGAAAAAAGAGTTATTTAAAGGCTATTTCCAGAAAATTCAAACTAACATTTTATCTGTCATATAAATATTATTACGAGCCCGCCTGGATAGTGTGGTGGTAGCCAGTCTGCCTCACATTCAAAAGGTCATGAGTTCGAATCTCGCTTAGGGTGAGTTACCCGGATAAGGTTTTTTTCGGTGTTTTCCCTTATTCTGAGAACACGAATGTCGAGTAACTTTAAGCTCCATGGACCCCGAGATCATTTGAGCATTATATCATCAATTTCATTCATCCACCCGATATGACCAAACCAGGTTAAAGACGTTAAACTATATATATATATAATTACGGTATTTTAATCAAAATCGTTAACACTTTTTTGAGAAAATCAATATGTTCAAATTTTTTTCCATGTAAAGGGTAGTTTTGGGGATTTTTCTCTAAATCTTCGTGTCGCATCTCTGGAAGATACTAAGCTTAAATACCAAGTTTGGTATTATACCGACTTTTCGTTCTTGAGTTATCGTGTTCTGAGACACACACACGGAATTTTTTTTGGATATAGGATACCCTAAAACGTGTATTTGCGTTGAAATCTCGGTATCGAATGCAATACCTGTATACAGTATGTACGTGTAGAGAAAGTAAAAACGGCGTGCCGGGTTCAAATGGAGCTAAAGAAAGAGATAATGACAGTCACAAAATCTTTGTGGTGACGAACATCTGTTTCCTGTAGAATCTTTTATAACGGCTGTTTTCCTTCTCGTCCCTTCCACGTATAGGAAGCGGCTAAGTGATCAACTTGGGGGGAAAGAGGAAGAATGAATGTGTGCGAGAGAGAGAGAGGGAAGAAAAAAGAAAGCTGGGAGGGATGAAGCAGGGAAGTGAATGAACGAAGGAGCCAGAGCAAATTAATTTGTTCCGTCGCTGGTAGTGAATTCACCCCCCCCTCCCCCCGCCCTCTTCTACTGCCAATACCGAGGTTTTGTCCTGCGGTCTGTCGCCCTTAATTGCATGGAATGTCTCTACTACCTGGTAGAGAAATTGGTGTGCATCACAGGAACTGCTACCGTTTTCCTGAAGCAAGTATCGCCATCTTGTGCCACTACACACTATCATATACTCCATACGCAACATCTGTCAAATGAATTGTTTTTCCAAGTTTTAGAAGTAAAAAACAAGGGGAGACATCTCTAGTTGAAGGAATATTTAATATAATCTCATATTTTGGCATTTCAGAAGTTATTGTTGCAGTAAACATCGCAGCAAAGTCATAATTTAATTTTGTTCTAATTTCTTGGTCTAGAACTACTGTTAATGTAACAAAAGGTTGTACCATATATTACAGCAATGGTTTGACGCTTTAGTACAAAGTGTGATATTAAACAAGAATTTCGGTCGAAGAATATTGCGATAATTTTCATTGCATTCCCAGTGAGAGGAATGCTCACAGTTCTGGTATCATAAACACATAACTTGATAGCAGTTATTTCTCATGATAGCTGCTAAATGGGCGAATTAGCAAGAGGTTTCTTATAAACCGGAGTAGGTTGTCAAGTTTCTCAACGGTCTTTCCGAGTTGGAAATCTAAAATCTAACAAACAATACAGAATCGTTCTGATGATAATGTATAACATATTTCACTAAGTATACTACCTAAAAATCACTTAAATAAGCACATGGCCTGTGTATTGAAATATTTCCTTAAGTGTAACACCGAAAAATCACTTAAGCACATTAACTTGTGTACTGAAACATTTATTTTTCCTCGTTTTTTGCTTCTGCTATTCGAGACACTACAACCAAACACCACACACATATTGACCTTAAAACTTAGTATAAATTTACTGCTTATTTGAACATTTAACATCACACAATGTTATTTTTGTGAGCACATTTAACCCATCACAGAAGGGAAGCGACTATGACTCGAAAATCCTGCTTCCCCAACCACAATCTCTCTATCTGTGGGCTAGGGACAGTAATGCTAAACACAGGATCCGCAGCTCATCTCTTTCATAACTGCAGGGCTGCCTTTAGAGATTCTGGTATGAACGCAAGCTTTTGCTTTAGAGATGAAAATTAATTATTCATACGCATTACCTCTACTTGCATCATTTAGCTTCAAATTTTTGCCTACGCTGGGCGAAGGACGAAATAAGGTCTTTTCAAAATGAACATAAAGATTCTGCTTAATTTTCAGTGCCTGTTTTTCTCCAATAGACATATTTTGCCGCCCTCAGTTCTCTCATTTCCAGTTTTCGCGCTACCACCCTTGTGCAGAGTGGTTTGATAAGTCTGATAAATTTCCATGAAAGAATAGAACATTTTTGTTGCGGGTTCATGGTTGGTAAGCTTGATTATTCAAAGAATCGTATGAGCAATTTTCACAATGTGCAGTGTACAGTTCATTGTTGATAGCCAATGTATCAACTGCGACTAAAAGTGGTGAAATCAGTATCATGCTGATATTACTGGGATTGCCAACTCTTCCGGAATGGCCAGGAGTCTCCTGGAATTGAATGGAATCTCCTAACTCCCGATACTGAAATTAAATCTCCCGAAATTATGTCATATCTCATTATTATTATTATTATTATTATTATTATTATTATTATTACAATTATTATTTATTATTACTGTTATTTATTTATTATTATTAATTATTATTATTACTACAATTAATATTTATTGTTCTTCATTGTTATTTATTTATTATTATATTTATCATTTATTATTATTATTTATTATTGTTATTATTGCTTTATTATTATTATTATTATTATTATTATTATTATTATTATTATTATTACTTTATACGAACTATGTACATAGTGTATAGACAAGGTATTGCATTGCACCCAAAAATTCGATAACGAGATTTCACCGGAAATACATGTTTTGAGACCCCCTGAATCCAAAAAAAGCATTTTTAGAAAAATGTCGTGTGTTTATGTGTGTGTGTGTCTGTGGACAGCATAGCTCAAAAACGAAAAGACCGTTAAAGACCAAACTTGGTATTTAAGTTTGGTATCTTCCAAGGATGCGACACGAAGATTTTCAAGAAAATCCCCCGCACCCCAAACTACCCTTTACATGGAAAAAATTTCGAAAATGTTGATTTTCTTAAAAATGGCTCTAACGATTTTGATTAAAATATCGTATATTAAAGATATTTATCTGATAAATAAAATGTATATCTCGAATTTTCTGGGAATAGCCTCTGAAGACTGTTTTATTCTGGATGAATTTTACGGAATTGGGCATAACTGCTAAACTGTAAGAGATGGACAAAAACTTACCGCACAGAAAATGTAAACCACATTAAAACGCACAATTTATGCTATATACATTTTTGCGTGGAGTTGATCGTTTTTGAGATATTCCTTGTTTTTAGTTTCAGCTTTGAATAACTTATACTTTTCTCATACAGAAATTTGTCAACTCTTGTCCATACAAACAATGGAACTTCAGTCACATAGCAACCAGCTTAAGTCTATCACTTTAACCTATGGTACTCCCTTATTTCACTTCTACTTACAAGGAAGCAAATAATAAGACTATTTTTGATACTTTTTTTTTCGATTAGCATGAAGTAAATGGAAACATTAGCTTTTTAACAATAATGTTGCAGAGATGTAGAGAAAGTCATATGAATGGAACACATCAGATTTTTGCTTTTTGTGTCTATGTGAATTCTTGCGGAAGTTGTAGATCTTTGTTCGAGAACGTCATTTTGGTTTACTTTGGACTTGAATCACAAGGATATTTCCCTAAGTGGAACATGAGTCGAGTTGTACAAGGAAATCACAGAGAACTAGTCAAGGGAGGTAAACAAGGTAAAGCAATTTCCCTCGACTCGCTTGTGTGCTAAAAGACATTCCGGAAATTGGACCTGTAGAGGAGTAACCAACTTGTGCTTTGCAGGAAATTATCCAGGATACATCTCATCATGAACCGAGCCAGGTGGCTCAGGCACTTGGAAGATCCGGGTTTGATCTCCGTTGACCGCGCATTCTGCCCCTGGGTTTTTCCGGGGCCGCTTAGGCGAATGCTGGGGGTGCTGTATATCTACTACGGTTTCTATCCTTTTCATTCCATCATTTCATTTCCATTTTTCATCTAACAGGTTGGTGCTGGTGTGGCTTCAGGCTTTGCAGGCTGGTTTAGTCTAGGAGCCTTTGTAGAGGCCTCCTTCCAGCCTTCCAGCGCCTGTGTAGCCTCCGTGGCGCGCCAGGGCTGCAATCTATTAAAATTGTTAGGGACTTCCGTGCGTATCTGCGCTTACCTCCGTCGTTTCCTCTGCGCTGGACTGTCTTATCCCTTCCCCGGCGGGGGTGGTAGGCCGCAGTTACCAAGGTGTTCCCCGCCGTTAAAATGCTCTAACCTCTGCCTCATAAATTAGGGGTGTAGATAACTACACAAGAAATTCCAGTCAAAGATTGAGCAACATTTCTTTCTCTTCTTTGAATATTATTTTATGAAATTTCACACATTCATCTGTTTAGACCAAACTATTGTAAAGTGCAGAAGCACATGGTGGGGGGCATATACCAGGTGATCTAACAACACGTAATTTACGTGTGCAGATAAACCTCCATGGTCGAAGAGTTGAACCCAACGGGGGTATTACAGTGGGAAAGAAGTGTGAGTGACCTCTTTGCTTTCAGCGGAGCCGGTGAGCAGTTGTTGCTCATTGATAGGGACTGACGTCAAGGTCTGTCACATCAATTTCCCCAGTGACCGGTTTTAATTTGATATAGTCCCGTTGAGTTCTGCAACTCTTTAAACGCACCAAGGGATATCTGCACACATCAAACACGGAGCAGTTGGTGCCGGCAAAGGCGCACTGGAGTCCTTACCTCGAATAAATGCTGAAAATATTGAGCATCTGCTCCCAAACAGGCAGTATAACAAGTTAAAGATGTTCTCGCTCAGCAGTATGAATCTACTTTGTGATAACATCACAAGATTCCTGTTGCCCGAGTGACGAGTGTTGCCCGTATGCGAGTAGAAGGTCAACATCTCCGTAATTTATCTTAAGATGCTATTTTAGTGCGCCTTTGCCAGCGCCACTTTCCCGGTGACTCTCGGATCTCTTGCGCAGTGGAGAGAGGTCGTGACAAGGATTACCTTATAATTTAACGACCCTATCTGGGATCAGCCTCTAAAGCGCTCTTCATTCTGGATGAATTCTACGTTGTGGTAAAACGTAAGAGCTAGATATAACAAAAAATCTGATGATCCATTCACATGACTTTCTCTACATCTCTGCAACAAATTATTGTTAAATAGCTTATGCTTACATTTACTTCATGCTAATCGAGAACAAAATTAGCAGAAATAGCCTTATTACTTGCTTCGTAGAAGCGAAATAAGGGAGTACCATAAGTTAAAGTGATTGTCAAAAGCTGGTTGCTATGCGACTGAAGTTCCTTTGTTGTATGTTCCTTCCTGTATGAGAAAAGTATAAGTTTTTCAAAGCTGAAACCAAAAACAAGGAATATCTAAAAAAGCGATCAACTCAACGAAAAAAATGCATATAACTAAATTGTGTGTTTTAACGTGCGCTACATTTTTTGTGTCGCAAGTGTTTGTCCATCTCTTACGGTTTAGTGGTTATGCAAAATTCTGTAAAATTCATCCAGAATAAAGCAGTCTTCAGAGGCTATTCGCAGAAAATTCAAGATATACATTTTATTTGTCAGGTAAATATCTTTAATATACGATATTTTCATCAAAGTCCTTACAGCTATTTTTGATAAAATCAACATTTTCGAAAAAAGGTCTATGTAAAGGGTAGTTTGGGGTCTTGGGATTTTTCTCAAGATCTTCGTGTCGCATCCCTGGAAGATACTAAACTTAAATTTCAAGTTTGGTATTTTACCCACTTTTCCTTTTTGAGTTATCGTGTTCACACATACACTCACTGATACACACACACACTCACTGACACACACACACGTACCTTTTTCTGAAAAAAACTTTTTTTTGGATACAGGGGACCCTAAAACATACATTTCCGGTGAAATATGAGTATCGAATTTTTTGGTGGAGTGCAATAACTTCTCTATACACTATGTACATAGTAGGAATAGAAAAAGTGAAAAAACAACAGAGAAGTAGGTATCGTTAAAACACTCAATTTGTGCCCAGTACATCATTGTGGAGTTTCCATTTTCAAATTCGGCTTAATGTCTTTTTATGTGCAACATTTTTATCTAACGTTTGTGTATATATGTTACGTTATCAATTGTACAGCTCCTTGACATGATGAATGTTCATAAACCTTTATGGCTATTGGTGAAGCTGCTGAACGCAATCTGATCTAAACCAAACCAATCCAATCTAAACCAATCCAGTCCAATCCAATCTAAACCAATCCAAACCAATCCTGTCCAATCCAATCTAAACCAATCCAAACCAATCCAAACCAATCCAGTCCAATCCAATCTAAACCAATCCAGTCCAATCTAAACCAATCCAAACCAATCCAGTCCAATCTAAACCAATCCAAACCAATCCAGTCCAATCCAATCTAAACCAATCCAGTCCAATCTAAACCAATCCAAACCAATCCAGTCCAATCCAATCTAAACCAATCCAAACCAAACCAATCCAGTCCAATCCAATCTAAACCAATCCAATCCATCCGTTCTGAACTATAGACGATTAATAGAATTATTTTCCTGCGCGCAGGCACGTGGCACCTTGTTCCGTAGTTGAACTGCCCTTAAAGCATCCTCTTGAAGCTCAGCATGTTCCTGAATGTGGGGAAATCTGTTAGATTACTTTCCTGCATCGCTTAGTCCTGGAGATGACAGCGTAGCCTGATCGCATTATATAAAACATTCGTTTTCCTCATCTTAATTTGGGTTTCTTTTCTGCATTGCTTCATATATTTATACTACCTTTTGTCCACGAGGATCATATGTAGAGCCCTTTAATAAGTCCTTAGGAAATCCAAGAAATTGCACTCGTAACATCTAAACATCGTAGCCGTGGTCTCGTACTAAAGTTGCAGCTATATCCACTATGTGGTTTCGTTGTAACAGGCGATTGAATCAACAATCTTGTTCTTATTTAGAATGATGGGAGGGGGACGAGTTTCGTGCGGTGATTAAACGCTTCTGTTTAAAAGGATTAACACCGAAGGAGAAAAAGCCGAGTTGGATGAAGTTCATGGCACATCTGCCCCTACGTTTGCAACAATTTACAATTGGATAAATCAATTTAAACGTGGCCATGTATCCACAAATGATGAACATCGTTCCGGACGTCCAGCAGAAGTGACTTCTCAGAAACGATTCACAAAATCCAGGATATCATTTTGAGGGATCCACGAATCAAATTTCGCGAAATAGTAGTGGCCACCGGCATATCACAAGGTACAGTGTTTTCAGTTTTGCACCAAAAATTAGGTCTGATAAAGGTTTCTGTAAGATGGGTGCAAAGTGTGATTGATTCGGAAGCTGGTTTGGCACTTTTACATCGCAATCCTGACGAATTTCTGTGTCGATGCATAACTGTGGATGAAACATAGATACACTACTACACTCCGGAGGCAAAAGTAGATTCGAAACAGTGGGGTTTTAAACGCGAAGCGGTTCATAAGAAGGCAAAGGTAGTAAAATCTGCAGATAAGGTGATGACCGTTTTTTGGGATGCACGCGGAATCGTCAACATTGATTACTTGCAGAAAGGAAGAACAATAAACGGAGAGTGTTATGTATCGTTATAACGGAGAAATCAAGAAAACTCGCTCTCATCTGGCAAAGAAAAGTTTCTCTTCCATCAAGACAATGCAACGGTGCACACCTGCGCAGTTTTGATGGCAAACATTGTAGAATTAACTTTCGAACTACTACAACATCCACCGTATTCACCAGAATTGGCCCCCAGCGACTTCTTTTTTACTTCCAAACTTGAAAAAGTACTCGGCGGAAGGAGGCGTCACCTCCCAAATAGATACCTATTTTGAGGGTCTTCCGAAACTCCACTGTTTGGAAGGTTTAAAACAGTTAGAAAGACGCTGATAAAAGTGTATCCAGCTAAAAGGAGATTATGTTGAAAAAAATGCCAAAAATATTTGTTCTTCTACCTTTTTCTAAAGGCTTCATTGAACGCGCCTCGTATAATATTTGAAATAGGATAAAAACAAAAGAAGTCATATACAGGGCAAACAATGCGGGTTGGTTTCATTTTATTTTTTCTGTTCAACATAGGCACATTTTTTTTTTTTTTTTTACTTTTTCTATACGTAGGTACCATGTACATAGTGTATAGAGAAGGTATTGCATTGCACCCAAAAATTCAATATCGAGATTTACCGGAAATACATGTTTTGAGACCACTGAATCCAAAAAGAGCATTTTTAGAAAAATGTCCGTGTGTATGTGTATGGTTCTGTGGGCATCATAGCTCAAAACGAAAAGACCGTTAAATACCAAACTTGGTATTTAAGTACAGTATCTTCCAAGGATGCGACACGAAGATTTTCAAGAAAATCCCCTCACCCCCAACGACCCTTCACATGGAAAAATGTTCGAAAATTTTGATTTTCTAAAAAATGGCTCTAACGATTTTGATTAAAATATCGTATGTTAAAGACCTGACAAATAATATGTATATTTTGAATTTTCTGGGAATAGCCTCTGAAGACTACTTTATTCTGGATGAGTTTTACGAAATCTTGAAAAATTGCTAAACCGTAAGAGTTGGACAAAAACTTACCACACAAAACATGTAGAGCACGTTAAAACAAACAATTTATATTGTATATTTTTTCGTAGAATGGATAATCTTTTAGATATTTCTTAATTTTGGTTTCATCGTTAAAAACTTACGCTTTTCTCATACAGGAATTTGCCAACTCCTGTCCATACAAACAAAGGAACTTCAGTCATATAGCAACCAGCTTTTGAATATCACTTTAACATATGGTACTACCTTATTCTAGTCTAGCATGAAATAAATAGAAGTATACACTTTTTAACAATAATTTGTTGCAGAGATATACAGAAAGTCATGTGAATGGATGAGTCAGATTTTTTTTTTTTTTTTAGTTATGCCAAATCGTCTGTCACTTTCTGGATGGTCTCGTATAAGCTAATGCAGGTTTTTAACTACACGTGTCAATGAAATTCGTTGTGTGAGATCCATCTTTAAAGGCCCTAGTGAGCTATATTTTACCTGTTTGGTAAACGCGAAAGGCGGGGGGGGGGATAGGATCGCTCGTCACATTAGCGAACCTGAAATACGACCTCCGCCCAGGGTTACTTAAGAGTTATTTCACAGTTGCGATGTTTGTAGTATTTCATTTCACAAACACGAGTGGGTAAAACAAAACACGAACTCTGTCTCTCAAAACAGTGTAATGGCTTTAGCGAGCTATCGATTTTTTGCGACTTCACACAGCGGGGGCGCACCGTGCTGCGTGCAGAAGCTCTCCAGCTCTGCAGGGCTACTCTTATCATTAAACAAATCAAAGTCAAGGTAAATGAAAATTAAAACTTTAAGCCTTCGAGCTTTATTAAAGATAGAAATAATAGAAATAAGTATATGGGTTGCATTGTTTCATCTATAATATAACGTCATATAAATGGAAATTATCTCACTTAATTACTCATTTATCCGATGTTGCGCGGTTCACCAATGTCTGACTTCATTTGTTTTTACCTTCTCTACACGTACTATGTACATAGTGTATAGAGAAGATATTGTAATGCACCAAAAAATTCCATACCGAGTTTTCACCGGAAATACATGTTTTGGGTCCCCCTAAAAAAAAACATTTTTGGAGAAAGGTCCATGTGTGTGCCTGGTCTGTCTGTGGCCTGCATAGCTCAAAAACGAAAAGTCCGTTGAATACCAAACTTGAAGTTTGCTATCCTCCAAGGATGCAACACGAAGCTTTTCAAGAAAATCCCTCCACCCCTAACTACCCTTTACAAGGAACTTTTTTCGAACATTTTGATTTTCTGTAAAATGACCTTAACGATTTTGATTAAAATATTGTATATTAAACATATTTACCTGACAAACAAAATGTATATCTTGAATTTTCTGGAAATAGGCTCTGAAGGCTACTTTATTCTGGATGAATTTTACGGAATTTTGTATAACTGCTAAACCGTAACAGATGGACAAAAGCGCAAAAACTGTAGAGCACGTTAAAACACACAATTTATGTTATATACATTTTTTTCGTAAAGTTGATCGTTTTTTAGATATTCCTTCCTTTTGATATCAGCTTTAAAAAAAACATACTTTTCTCATACAGGAATTTGTCAATTCGTGTCCATACAAACAAAGGAACTTCAGTCACATAGCAACCAGCCTTTGACTATCACTTTAACCTATGTTACTTCCTTATTTCGCTTCCACTTAAAAGGAAGCAAGTAATAAGACTATGTCTGTTAATTTTTTCCCGTTTAGCATGAAGCATGTAGAAGCATAAGCTTTATAACAATAATTTGTTACAGAGATGTAGAGAAAGTCATGTGAATGGAACACATCAGCTTTTTTATTGTTTCATTTACATAGTTCCCTTTAACATAGAAACAACTCGTTGTGTGTAGGTTCTTTACGTTGGGTTTAAATCATCTTATTTTTCTTAAACATGCACATTTAGTCACATACATAATGAGAAACAATTCTGCTAATTAATCTGGATTAGATAAAAGAATAATCTTTGTAAGAATAGTTGTATTTGGAACAGCTAGAGAAGACTAAGTAAATGTAACAGATCAGCTTTTTAGAAAAAGGTTCGCGTGTATGTGTCTCTGGATAGCATAACTAAAATACCAAACCTGATATTTAAGTTTAGTACTTTCGTGTCAATCTTCCAAGGATGATTTTCCGAAATAGTCTTATTGACTCGCTTCCTTGAAAGTAGAAGCGAAATAAGGGAGTACCATAGGTTAAAGTGATAGTCAAAAGCTGGTTGCTATGTGACTGAAGTTCCTTTGTTTGTATGGACAGGAGTTAACAAATTCCTGTATGAGAAAAGTATAAGTTTATTAAAGCTGAAGCCAAAAACAAGGAATAAGTAAACAAAAAAAAAAAAAGAAAAAAAAAAAAGTCAACTCCACAAAAACATGTATATAACATAAATTGTGGGTTATAACGTGCTCTACATTTTTTTTTGTAGTAAGTTTTCATCTATCTCTTACGGTTTAGCAGCTAAGCAAAATTCATCCAGAACAAAGTAAGCCTCAGAGGCTATTCTCAGAAAATGCAAGATATACATTTTATTTGTCAGGTAAATTAAACTGGAAGATACGAAACTTAAACACGACGTTTTTTATTTTACTGACTTTTCTTTTTTGAGTTATCGTTTTCACAGACACACGGACACACATGGACCTTTTTCTGAAACTTATTTTTTTTTTTGGAAACAAGGGACCTCAAAACACATATATATTAATTTACCCGGTGAAATGGCGGTATTGAATATTTGGCTGCATTACAATACCTTCCCTAAACACTATGTATATATCGAGAAAGTAAAAACGGATTAAATGCACAGATAAAGAGATCCGATAGGTTGGAATTTTACGCGCCAGTGTACTAGTTTGACACTTCCCTTCGATCACGTGTCATGAACAAAACTGAATAATTTATTGTTTGTAAACTATAATTTATATTTAAGAAACAAAAGACTATGTTTTGTAGAAAACATTTCCTCATACGTAACTACAATTCTTTCAAAGCGTTCCCTAAATCTGAGTTTTTTAAGCTAAGCTAATTAAAATCCGCAGAATTTCCAGTTTTGAGATAAACATAAAACAGATATTTTGAGGACAGTGAGCCACTCTTACATGTATGAGATGTATCTGGACCCTGGTTCTGCTTCCTTTACTGTTTCTTTCTTTTGTTTTTATTCCTTTCTTACCTGATGGGGGAAACCTTTTCGAAACTCCAACTCTGATATTGTTATTCTCCTTCGCAAACATGGTAGTTCAATATTGTACGATCTAACGATTGGCAGTCATTCCACAACAAATAGCTTCTTAGATTTTACTTGCTCTACCACGTGTAGCAGGTAGAAAAGGTATTGCATTCTGATGTGTTCCATTCACATGACTTTCTCTATATCTCTGTAACAAATTATTGTTAATAAGCTTATTCTTCTGTTACTTCATGCTAATCGAGAAAAAATTAGCAGAAATAGACTTATTACTTGCTTTCTTGAAACTAGAAGCGAAAAAAGGGAGTACCATAAGTTAAAGTGATAGTCAAAAGCTGGTTGCATTGTGACTGAAGTTCCTTTCTTTGTATGGACAGGAGTTCATGTATGAGAAAAGAATAAGTTTTTCAAAGCTTAAACCAAAAGCAAGAAATATCTCAAAAACGATCAACTCCACGAAAAAAAATTATATAACATAAATTGTGTGTTTTAATGTGCTCTACATTTTTTGTATGGTAAGTTTTTGTCCATCTCTTACGGTTTAGTAGTTATGCAAAATTCCGTAAAATTCATCCAGAATAAAGTATTCTTCAGAGGCTATTCCCAGAAAATTCACAATATAAATTTTATTTGTGAGGCAAATATCTTTAATATACGATATTTTAATCAAAATTGTTAGAGGTATTTTTTAAAAAATGAAAATTTTCGGAAAAAGTTTCATGTAAAGGGTAGTTGGGGAAGGAGGATTTTCTTGCAAATCTTCGTGTCGCTTCCATGAAAGATACCAAACTTAAATACCAAGTTTGGTATTTAACAGTCTTTTCATTTTTGAGCTGTGCTGTCCACACACACAACGCACACTGCACACACATGTATACACACGGACCTTTTTCCAGAAATGCGAGATTCCACCGGAAATACATTGAGTACACGTGAATCCAAAAAAACTGATGTGTTCCATTCAAATGACCTTCCCTGTCTATTCCGCAATAAACTATTTTAACAAAACTTTATTCTTGTATCCGATTTATGTTAATCGAGGTAAACATTAGCATAATTAGCCTTATTGCTCAGTTCCTTGAAAGTAGAAGGGAAACAAGGTAATATAGATACCTAAAGCGATAGTCAATTTTTTGTTAAAGCTGGTCACCAGTGAGGCAATTGAAATTCAGTTATATTTACACGACCAAGAGAGAGAAAACAAAAGAAACAGGAATGACGAATTCCGTTTCAGAAAGGTTTAAGTATTTTGAAATTGAAACCAATGACCAGGAATACCTTAGAAATGGTTGACTCAAAAAAAAAGTAGAGGACTTTAATTGATGTTTTAACGAGATCTACAGTTTTTATGTAGTAAGCTTTGGTCGATCTCTTCCGGTTTGTCAGTTATGCAAAGTCCTCCAGGATGAAAAGGGCTTCGGAGGCTATTCCCAAAAGATTAAGGCTAACTGTAACTTTTATTGGATAGATAGAACCAGACTGAAAAATTCAATGCCATAGCCGGGATTTGAACTACGGATATTCCGGTCTCTAGCCGGTTGCTCTACCACTGAGCCACCATGGCAATTTGTTTGAACGACATTACATTTCCCAACTGACTCGCATATTTCCCAGAAAACCACAAGGTGATCTCAAACTATTTCGAGATGACAACTTACAATGTTGCAAGTACTTCAAGACCCTGGATTCATAGTATAGCATAGCCAACTGTTATGGGGTATTAATGCCATACCGGCAAATTGCCATGGTAGCTCAGTGGTAGAGCAACTGGCTAGAGACCGGGAGATCCGTTGTTCATATTCCGGCTATGGCATTGTCTTACTCTACCTATCCAACTCCGGTCCTACACCCGGTTTCTGTGAGAAAACAATTACATTATACCTTTCATTGGTCATAAAATATAATACAAATCTATTTTAATCATATGCTATTTAGGAGAATATTAAAGTTTTCGTAAATATGTTCCATGTAAAGGGTTGTTTGGGGTGGGGGATTTTCTTGAAAATCTTCGTTTTTTACTCTGGAAGATACTGATTTTAAATACCAAGTTTGGTGTTTAACCATCTTTTAGTTTTTGTGTTATGCAGACACGCGTGCATCTTTTTCTAAAAATACATTTATGGATTTAGGTGTCTTCAAAATATGTGCTTCCCATGAAATCTCGACATCGAATTTTTGGGTGAATGCAATACCTTCTCTACCTACTATGTGCAATGTACATATGTGCTAGAAAAAGTAGTAAACGACAACTCGGTTAAACACTACATTTAAGTTCAGCATCTATCAAGGCTACGACAGAGATTTTCAAGATTTTCCATCCCAAATTACTCTTTACGTGGAGAATTTGTGAAAAATTTAAGAGTTTCTTAAAATGGCTGTAACGATTTTTAATAAAACACCATGCTTAATATATTTTTATGAAACATTAAATGCATATCTTGAATTTTGTGGAATAGACTTTGAAGTCTTGTTCATTCTGGTCATCGATCGAATTTCTACTGCCTCGAGACTCGATACACGTCGATGCATGGACTTTACTTCCCGTTTGACGTCTTATCCTTCGTCTAGTCCTGCTATTCAGTAAAGCCGATGTCCCACAGTAAACATTTGGTCCAACCTTTTTTATACAACGTGAACGTTGTGTACAATTTCTGCATTCCATTTCCACGGGAGTGTGTATTGGTCCACATATTTCTCGCATGCACATGGACAGCTGATAGAAGATGGTGGAGGTTGCTGATCCACAATTATTTAGGTTCGCTGACGCAAGCTTAGTTTATGTATCCATTGTAAGAGCATATTATAATAGAAAGAAAAAACCAATAAAGGTGGACTAGACCATGGCTGTAACGTAGGAATGCAGGCCAAGGAAGAGGTGTACTACATATACTGCAAAATGAACTCGTTTCTGACTCTGTACATTATTTTAACTTCCTTAGAAAGGACGAAAATTTGTTTGGAAAATTGTTGTCCTTAGTTGAGGCAAAAATCACTAGCCAAGACACAAATATGAGGCAGTCCATACCAGCAATTCATGTTTTTTGGGTATTTCACTATAAGAGGAATAGATACAGGGTGTTTCAAAACGACACACAAACGAAGATGTGGACCTTGCTGGTCATACCATACGTGATACGTGAATATAATTTTCAGCTCTAAATTCGGCACATACAAAAAACTGCCATAAAATCACCCTGGATTAGGCAGTCGTACATAACCAAATGGCACGTGCCTGGCCCATTCCAAGAGAGATGCCGGTTGGTAGCGAAGGTCCTAGTCGCGTGATGTAGGGGTGGTTTGCTAGACACGCCGGCGCGGCCCAGGTCACCTTAGTAATGGAAAATGTAGCACGTGGATTTTGTTGTGTGTTTCGTATAACACGTTCTCAGATTGTTTACGCGACGTATGGCAACCGTTGTTCCTTCGCTGCCTAATTCCAAATGTGTGCGATTTTTAAACACACATAAAACTTTAAATAGAAGAGCTTGAAAGTTGCGACATCAAGTTTCGTTCAAGTCAAAGTGTAAAGCTAATCGACTGCTATCTTCGTTTGTTGTCGTTTTAAAGCAGCTTGTATATGTTGCAACGTATAATATATACAGTTTTAAAAGCTAAAGAAAGATTTCCATCCAAAATCTTTGAAATTCTAAACAACATTTTTTAGATTTTCGAAAATTTTTGTATTTAAAGCGTATTTAGGGTGCGCGGATTTTTTTTTAAAAATCTCGTGTCTCATCCTTCGATTTTGCTGAAATTAGTGTTTAGGGTTTAACCGAATCTTCACTTTCGAGTTATATTATTCACAGACGCATAAACGCACCTTTATCATAAAATACGTTGGGTTTCAAGGATCTTTAATACATGTACTTCCGGTGAAATGTTGGAATCGAATTTTTGTGTGGAATACAAAACTTTCTCTGCCTACGGAGTACATACATAGTATTTGGTAGAGAAAATAAAAATTCTGACTTGTGCATATCAAATAATAACGTTGTGCTTCACTGCACTGTATCTGTACAACCAGTCTTGGCATACACCTAACACTCCATGCGCAGGTAACTTAAGAAGGCAAGCAATCAAGTCTGAGGTGGAATAATAATAATAATAATAATAATAATAATAATAATAATAATAACGCCGCAAATATAGACAAGTTCTCACGAGGTATACAGTTCTCGTCACATAGGAACTAGTGTAAATAAATATCGTATATGTGCATGGTTTTAGCTCAACAGTTATATGGCATCACGGGTGATTAGCGCATATATAAGGGCATAATGACCACGGTTATGAAATAAATAGATCGCGAGGTTCAGCAGGTGGGCAGAGTCTACAACCCCCTACTTAGACGCCTCCATCCCATCCAGGACTGGTGCAGACAGTGGCGGATGTCCACTCCGGGCAAAAGCCATGCTGTTCTGTTCACCAGGAAACGCAGCCCAGATACCCAGCTGCTCCTACCAGGTCCATAGAGTGGGGCAATTCCATCCACTATCTAGGCGTTACTATTGACAAAGGTCTGACTGTTCGCGAACGTGTGCAGGGAGCGGCGAACAGAACTAAGGGCGGTGGCCGCCTATACACTTCCTGCCCTCTCAAATGCTATACCTTTTCAAGAAGCTCATATTCCATCTGATGCTGTATGCCTGCAAGGTTTTGGGTAGCAGCAGAATGTTGGAGGTTCCCCGCCCAGCTATTGCCTATTTTGACGCTTCCCAGTGAGCTTACTACGTTAGGCTTCGGCCTACCCATACGTAGAGGATGTAATTAGGCGCTGGGTTCAAGTTCTACGCCAGATTGGTCCAACATGAAAACGGTCTTGTTAGATCTCTGGGCACTACTTGCCAAGTGAACGTCGATGCAGGCAGCTCCAGGTTCCCCGCATGACTTGTGGGCAACCTGGTCAAAAGGTTTCTAACTAGTCAGCAACTAAAAGCTGAATTAAGTACCCCCCCTTCCCATCTATAGGAGTGGTCATTAAAATTAAAACCTACTGTAATACATCAAATAAGACACTAGCAGCGCAGTGGAAAGGATGCTGTTCCTGAAAAGACAACCACTGAGGAGCCTAGCAGTAGCGCTACCTCCTTAACACCATCAATCTAAACTCCACCAAACCAAACCTCAACCCAGCTCATATATTCCCGAGGTTAAGACAAAACATTATATCCCTCAAAAGAACCGCTGCCCTCTGCAAATGCGCAATAACCATTAACAGACCATTAGCAAAGAAAAGGCAACTGTAGATTGTGCAGGCAGTTCAGTTTTGTGTTAGTACGTGAGTTACTGCACAACGTGTTAAAGGGACCAGTAAATGGAAGACTTGGCAACTGCGAGGGTTGGTTTCCAGCCGCATACCTCGTACTCCAAACTTTAAAGACAACCGCCTTTGGTGGCAGAGGTTCTGAAAAATACTGCGCCTAGGCTCACCACGAGTATACCAGAGTCTTAATTAACCCTCGCTACCGATCTCTTTGCTGTGTAACTTACTGGATAAACAGTTGATTCATTCCTCTGACCTTCTCACATTTCCGTTTACCCGAGACCTCGCAGAGACGACATGATCCTGGACCACGTTTGAGCTCAGTGGGCTTGTTACCAGCGTGTTACACTGGGTCACCACGCTCATCTGGACTGCGACGACGAACCCACCTCGCCTGAGGAACAGTCCGGGATTAAGTAAACGATGTCTTCCATTCAATAGCGACCACACGCAACAATTTACACATCACAACAACAAGAATATTTAGGACCGACACCCCCTGGGACTTACAAACAGATGCTACTGAGACATGAAACCCAGAATGAAGAACCTGGAATGAAGTGTCGACCCGTAGCCAAGCATGAGCGTGTGCCAGTGGATGATTTGAAATACGAGCGAAATGGATGATAGGAAAGCTGATAGGGGAGCAATTGGTGGAAGGAGTGGCGGGGGAAACCGGAGGACCCAGAGAAAACTCGCGCGCTTGGAGTCGAACTCGGGCCGCCTAGGGGGGAGGTGGGGTGGTAACTGCGTTACGGGTTGGTATCCCGGGTGCAGGATTTTGGCTATTAAGAATGGTGTGGATATGTAGGCACTCTGTCTCAGGAATTTTATACCATGGAAACTCTTTTCAGGGTGTGGTAAGACACAAGTGCTTTATTCAATTAGTTCGGCCTTTTTCCGCCGTCGAACACACACACTCCTCCTAAATGTTCTACTGTGAAACTATGCTTTACGCGACCGCGATTATTATTACTTATTACTTTTGATGCAGTGATTTATTCCGTACTCTGGTGAATATTAAAATAACTATTTCCGTCACAGCTAAAGGTAGCCTGTTCGGCTCCATCACGGACCCTAAATATCACATCTTTGCTCTGAGGATGTTCTATATCAAGTGCCAAAAAGTGTTGCTTGACCAGCGGAAGCATTGTTTTTTCTTTTCCTGTTATATTCCCCTCGGGCAGTGTCCTCTCACCCCCTTCGGTTCAATGCCCTACCCTCTTAACGGTACTGTCCTTCCAGTTCGTGACAACTCGACTACTTATACGTGTTTGAAATCTTTCTTCCCTTCCCATTCTCAATGTACCTACATTTATATTTTCCTTTCGGATATAATTTATATTATTAGCTATGATTTATCTTTCCCTTCTGAATAACTCTTTCCCCGTGACATGTACTGTCTCAAAGGCGAGCGGTCTAACCACCCGGCCACGACGCCGCCAAAAATAATAATACTAGTAATAATAATAATATATACGAAATCAATTTATATCTTAAATGTGTTGTGTATCCTTGTAGATAAAATGGTGATGCAGCATATTATTTAAAAGGGATGAATGCAAGAGTTGTTGTAGAGAGGATACGCGAGCACGTTTCTAAAGCTGGAACTTCCCTCTGTTGTAGCAGGACCGTGTGTGAACTGCAGCATTGAGGCGGAAGACGACACACTCGCTTCGTTACGTCAATTCCGGTTTTCAAACTGAGTCACACGTCTTCTGTCTTCACCCTCTTGCAGTGGCAGGGGAGGAGGTCAAAGGAAGTAGGGCAGGCCATTCACCGTCCTCTCATAATGTAATACAACACACTCGCAAAACTTTCCCTACACCTCTGTAACAAATTGCTGGTAAAAAGCTTTATGCTAATCGAGATAAACATTAGCAGAAATTGTCTCTAGCTTGCTACCTTGTAAGTAGAAGGGGAATATAACTGGCGCAACAGATCTGGACATGTGAAAATGTTAATGAGAAGCGAGTTGTACTTTCAGATAAGCAGTTCACCAGTCGATTCATGTCAAATATCTATCACCTGCACTGATAAACATGTGTACATTCATATCTACAAAACATCTATACAAATGGCCTACTATATAAACAGTGTCAATCGTCTGCCTCCAATTCTTCCACACTTGAGTCCTTCGTCTTCGCTCACGTCATTGTCATTATCAACGCTATCGCTACTTTTTGCACCATTATCCTTTATTAGAATTCTTTATTTTTGACTTTCTACAATTCTTTCTAATGATTTTCAATGTTCTCAACATGTCGACATACATTTTCCCAATGTGGCCTGCCAATTTTTGTAATTCGCTGGTGAACTGTTACACATCTTTTAATTTAAAAGTGATATATTAAGTTTTATTTTTCTTTCTTATCTTTGAGAACCCAGGAAATGGAACTCAGTGAAATATCAGTTGCTTTGTCTATCCTTTCATTCACTTTCATCAAGCTTTTGAAGAACTCCGGGAACATAGATTTTCTTCCTTCATCTCTGCCTCTTGTTTCATGAAGTCAAGGACATTTGCAATTATTTCTCTGCTTTGACTAATACCTTGCCACTTAACTTGAAAAACGTAGGAGCCATGGTTAAAAAAATAAAATAAATAAAATGAATACTATTTACTACCCACTTTGAATGCAAACATATGCAGAACACTTTCGATACAGACTGTACAAAGTTTGCTCGCTGTGACTTTAAGTAAGCAAAGTATCATATCACAAACTCCGCTAAGCTGGGTTGGCGGTCAGGATCACGATTCCAGAAATTTTGCGCTGGCAATAAGGGAATGCACTAGATTAAAGCGATAGTCAAATTTTTTTAAAACGTGATTGAAGTTCTTTGTTTGTATGGACAGCAGTTGACAATTTCCCGCATGGGAAAAGTATTTTAAAGCTGAAACCAATAACAAGGAATATCTCTAAAAGGCCGCTCAAGAAAAAAGCGTTTTTCTACGACCGAGCGCAATTGAGTAGTTTACGAGGTTGTTTCAGATCGCAAACTTGATTTTTACGGAATCCATACGCAAAGAAGTGCAGCAAGAGTAAATAATTTTGTTCCAAGCTTACGCTCGCCAAAATAACTCACGATATTAGTGTGTATACATCAATTAAAATTAGTCGTGCAGATATAATGTTATGTTCTTTCTCAGCTCTAAGGATATCATAATTCTAAAATCTGCTATTTTCTCAAAATATATCACAGAACAGTAATAATATTGCTTTGTCACGGCCTGCTATAACCATACCGTCATCGCGCCCAGCAACCTCAAAGCTAAGCTATGCCCACTGAACGCACGCACCATATCGTAACGCTGCGAAATAAATAACCAACTATAACTCTTGTTGAATGCCTCAAACTTAACCTCAAATTTATTTCATCGTTCGTTACTTTTCTTTTAATATCAGAAAATTCTCGTAGATGAAAACTTTGTGTGATTTAAGAGCGAAAAGTTTCTTTTTGATTCTCGCGTGGTTGTGAAACTTGTCTACGTCTGTTTCACTATATTTCCGCTCGGTGCAAAAACCATAACTTTACGCACTTACATCATAAATAACTGCTTTGGCATTAATTAGGGTTTCCTAACGAAATATCTCTTACGGTTTATATGTAATGTAAAATTAAGAAAAAACAAACAAAGAAACAAAATCGATGTGTTCCATTCACGTAAGATTCTCTACATCTCTGCAATAAATTATTGTTAAAAAGGTTATGCTTCAATTTACTTCATGCTAACTGCGAAAACATAGCAGAAATAGTCTTATTACTTGCTTTCTTGTAAGTAGAAGGGAGTACGATAAAATAAAGTGATAGTCAAAAGCTGGTTGTCATGTGACTTAAGTTGCTTTGTTTGTATGGACAGGAGTTGACAAATTCCTGTATGAGAAAAGTATAAGTTTTTTTAAAGGTTGAAACCAATAACAAGAATTATCTCAAAAACGACCAACTCTACGAAAAAATTGTATATAACATAGATTGTGTGTTTTATCGTGATCTATATTTTTTGTGTGATAACTTTTTGTCTTATTTCTTACGGTATTCCAGTTATGTAAATTACAATGATCATCCAAAATAAAGAGGGCTTAGACGCTATTCCCAGAAAATGAAAGCAATACATTTTATTTGACATGTAAATATCTTATATGTAGAAAATTTTAATCATAATCGTTAAAACCATTTTTGAGAAAATCAAAAATTTTGAAATTTTTTCCATGAAAATGGTAGTTTGTGGTGGGGGAATTTTCTTGAAAATCTTCGTGTCGCATCCTTGGAAGATACCAAACTTAAATATCAAGTTTGGTATATAATGGTATTTTCGTTTTTGAGCTATGCTGTCCCCAGACGCACACGCACACGCACACGCACACGCACAAGCACAAATGGGCCTTTTTCCAAAAATGCCTTTTTTTTATTCAGGTGGGCCCAAAGCATGTATTTCCGGTAAAATCTCGGTATCGAATTTTTGGATGCATTACAATACGTTCTCTATACGCCATGTAGAGGAAGTAAAATGAAATTGTTTGAAGATATTAGTGTTTGTGAAAGGTGGCGGTTGAGTCAGATTTAGGTACCGGGACAGGCAGGATATTGATTGACACAGGCCCTATGACACTCGAGGTCACCCCGGCCCCCTGGAGTGCACTTGATGCTGCCTGCCGAGGGTCGCGTCCCATCCCCAGGGAACATGAAAGGAAGCAGGGAGATGAAAATTTTGAAATGAAAAGTTGCTTCTGTGTACGCCACTCTCATTTCTGTCGGTCGGTCTGATTGAATAGAAGCAACACAAGTTTTTCCCTTCATTTCATCTCTGAAAGGCCAACACAAGAGCAAAAAGTTAAGTAATGCTGCCTTTACTAATGAATTGCAGCATCAAGAAAAGAAATACAATCAGTTTCCTTCCCTAGCGTTTGCATTTTTACTTTCTCTATCACGTACACAGTAGTAGGCATTCCACGCCGAGGTCTCACTGTTTTGGGCTCCCTGAATTAAAGAAAAAGTTTATTTCTGTAGAAGGTATGTATACTATACATAGCAGATAAAGATGGTATTGCTTTCCACCCAAATATTCGATACCAAGATTTTACCAGAAATTCACCTTTCAGGGTCCCCTGTATAAAAAAGATCTTTAGAAAAAGGTCCATATGAGTGTGTGTGTGTGAACAGCAAAAAAAAAAAAAAAAAAAAAAAACAGCTTTTAAACGAGAAGTTGGTTAATTATCAAAATTGGTATTCAAGTTCAGTTTCTCTCAAGGATGCGACACGAAGATTAAAAAAAACAGGCCCATCCCAAACTACCCTTTACATGGAAGATTTTTCGAAAATTTTGATTTTCTCAAAAATGGCTCGAACAATTTTGATTAAAATGCGTCTTTAAAGATATTCCCATCACAAATAACTCTGAATTTTCCGGGGTATAGCCTCTGAAGACCTCTTTATTTTGGATGAGGGGGTAGTGTTTAACGCCCGCATTAACTACTTATGGCACCGCAGGTGGTATAATATTTTGGATGAATTTTGAAGAATTTTGCACAACGTTAAACCGTAAGAGATAGACGAAAACTTACTGCACAAGAAATTATAGATCTCATTAAAACATAATTTGTCATATACGTTTATTTATGTAAAGCTGTCCGTTTCTGAGATATTCCTTGTTATTGGTTTCAGTTTTAAACTACTCAAACGTTTCTCAAATGGGAAGTGACGTTTCGTTTTATCTCTCTTGTTTTACTAAAGGCCATGCAAAGCGAACCGAATTCCAGTTGTTTCACTTAGAACCAGTTTTTAAAACGTTTTACTATCGATTTAGCCTAGTGTATTCCCTTATGTTTCGTCTACTGTAAGGAAGAAGTAATGAGTCAATTTCTGTTAAGGTTTATCTAATCATGTCGTAGATAAAAGAATAATTTTGCAAGTAAACTTGTTTTGTGTAACAGCTAGAGAAAGTCATGTGAATGGAACTCGTCAGATTTTATTATTATTTACGTTTTTAATATATTATGGATATTCGCTTCGGCTAGTTGGTATCTCTTAACAAGGCATGAACGGTAAAAGCAACTATTTCAGAAATAACTATTTATAACTTTAAATTTAAGTAATTTATTGAAACTGTTACCAATAATGTTCACAACTTATGTACACTTTAAAATTCTGTAAGATCGTAGCTGAAACTGCATTATACGCATTCACTTACAAAGGATAACATTTCGTTCGTAAATAATATGTTGGAGCGAAGTGCTGTGGAAAACAACTGACTGTACTTCTACCTAAGGACGAACTGTGGGTCTGTAGAATGTATATTGAACACCCTTGTTCTACCTAAGCATTAAAACTGTGATCTAATTGGTTTGTTTTTCCCGCTGCCAGTAGCGTCTCTGTTTCATGAACCAATAGAAACTATCTTATTGCTTCACTTAGGCAGCTAGAGCTCCTAGTAGCTTTCCAGTAGCCTTCACGATCTCACAGCCCCCTCTAACACTTTCAAGGACATTCATTTATACATTTCACCCCAGCTCCGTGGCTATTGCTCAAAAACCTTGTGAAAGATTCCTCTTTTATGAGGAACGCAGTTTCAGCTATCTCGTCTCTCTTATAATAGGCTTTTGTTAATATCCTCTAATAATATAATCTCACTTCTATGTATATTATATCTATAAACGTTTATTAATATTATCTTACTTATTAATTATTTACATCCTCTTGCATTCATTAGTACTGCCTCACCCTCTGTGTGCGCGCCTGTAAACACGATAATGTTGATATTCTCAAAAATGTCTTAACGATTTTGATTAAAATACCGTACATTAAAATAATTATATTTCCAATAAAATGTATACTTTCACTTTTCTGAGAGTAGTCTCTGAAGTCCTCTTCATTTCTTTTGATTTTGCTTATCTGGTAAGCCGTAAACAATAGACAAAAAACGTGAAACTTCTTAAAGCATATGATTTATGTCATACGCATATATACTTTTTATAGAGTTGACGGTTTCCAAGATATTCCCTATTATTGATTAACATTTTTACTTACGTCTTCACAAACGGAAAATCCTCTTCATGTCTGTTTTGTTTTACTATTGGCTATGGCAAAAGAATTTCAATGACAATCGCATAGCGGCAGCTTTTAAAAGATTCGACTGTCGGTTTAGCCTTGTGTATTCCCTTATTTCCTTTCTACTTATAAGGAACCAATAATAAGAGAATTTATATTTTAGGTAAACAAATAATCTTTCGTAAGAATAGTTTGCACAATAGAGAGGGAAAGTCAGCTGAATAGAGCACATCAAATTTTTACTTTCTCTACACGTACTTTGTACATAGTGTATAGATAAGGTATTGTATTGCACCCAAAAATTCGATACCGAGATTTCACCGGAAATATATCAAATGGATCGGTTGAAATGTGTACCGCAAGGAGCATTTTGAAAATTTACATGCGTTGAAAAGTGATTAGAGAAACACGGCTTTTAATATTATTTGACTTTCATTTGGTACCATTAAAACTTGTATTTAAACGGTCACACTAAAGGTGTTTAATTGCAAGTGGCTGAAAATAACTCCGGCACATTAATCTATAATCTACACGGTATATTACTGTGCTAAAATGCAAAAATCAACATTTTCAAGTAACTTTCACCTTAAAATGGAGAAACAGATGACAGCAGCAGTACTGTGTATTTTAATTGCTGGACGGACGCTAAGGGCGAAACGTTTGACCTTGCCTAGTGACGCTGGGCGCCGTATTGATCGGCGTCGGCCGCGATGCAGGTGTTCCAGAGCAAGCAAACTCAGGTAGCATACAGTCTGCTCCCCGAGCAGCGTTGGTATAGACACGTACACGTTTATCATAAATAAACGTTTTTATTGTTGTAATACATATGAGGTCTGTTGGCTCATGTTCTCAGTTTGCAGGTCAATCTCTTAGGTTTCATCTACAAATGTACGTATTAGCATTTTATAGTATTCAATGTAGGCATTTTTACTCTCTCCACGTACTCTGTACATAATGTTGTATTCCACCCAAAAAATCGATACGAGATTTCACGGAATATACATATTTTGGACCTCTGAATCAAAAAAAAAAAAATAAATAACAAAATGTAAAAAAAGGTCTGTATGGGAAGGGGGCAGCCTAACCTAAAAAGGAAAATCCATTTAATACCAAACTTGTTATTTAAGTATCTCATAAGCAGACAAAAGAAAAAATCTTGCTACACAAAAATGTTGTGTGTTCCATTCACAACACTTTCTCTAGCTATTTTCTTGCAAAAAAAAAATATTCTTTTATATACATCATGATAAACATTTTCAGAATTGTCTTGTTCCTTGCTTCTTTGTAAGTAGAAGAGAAATAAGGGAATACACTAGGCTAAAGCCATAGTCAAATCTTATTAAATCTGGTCTCACTGTGAACAATTGAAGTTCAGTTCCCTTAGATAGGAGTAAACAAAAGAAAGATGATTCCCGTTGAAGAAAAGTTTAGGTACCTTAAAGCTGAAACAAATAACTCGCAATATATGAAAAACAGTATATTACTAAGTTGTATATTTTAACGAGATATACTTTTTTGTGTAGTGTTTGGCCGCGCCGTGGCCGAGTGGTTAGACCACTAGCCTCTCACCTAGACGGCCGGGGTTCGATCCCAAGCGACCGCATGTGAGATTTATGGTGGACAAAGTGGCGCTCGGGCGGATTTTCCCCGGGTACTCCGGTTTCCCCCGCTATCGCATTCCACCGGTGCTCCATCATTCATGTATCACCAGTGTCACCACCTGCGGTGCCGTAAGTAGTTAAAGCGGGCGTTAAACACTACTTGCGTAGCGAGTATTTTGAGGCTATTCCAAGAAAATTCAAGATATACATTTCGTTTGTAGAAGATATTTTAAACATATTTTCGAAAAATATTCCATGTCAAGAGTAATTGGGGAGGGTTTTTTTTTCTTAAAAACCTTTGTGTTGCGCATCATTGGCAAATACCAAGTTAGGTATTTAATCGATTTTTCTTTTTAAGCTATGCTACCTACAGACATATGTCAAAATACTTGTTTTGGTTTAAGGGGAAACATGTACTACCGGGAAATCCCGGGATGGAATACAATAGCTTCATGCTAAAATACACAATTTTGTCATGTGCGTTTCATTTTTAGAACTAATCATTTCCCAGATATTATGCTATTGGTTCATTGTTTAAACAATTACAGCGTTTCTGACGCAAAAGATCCTCATTCTTTTCACCTGTTTTGTTTACTCCTAGCTGTGGAATGAGAATTACATAGCAACCAGCTTTTAAAATATTTGACTATCGCTTTAGCCTAGCGTATTCCCTTCTACTTACAAGAAAGCAAGTGATTAAGACAATTTCTGTTAATGTTTCTCTCCATTAGCTTTATGTAGATAAAAGAAAGATATTGTGTAAGAATATTATTGAGCAACTGACATATCAATTAATCACACATCTTTTTAATGTGTTATTTTAATCAAAGCTGTTAGATCCATTTTTCATACAATAAAAAAGTCTGCTAATGTTCCATTTATTTCGGTGGCGAAATTTCTTGAAATATCTTCGAAGATACTGAACCTATGTTGCATTAAATTTTGGATTTTGAGTTATTGTGTTCACACCGAACGAGGTGGTGCTGCAGTTACGTGTGTGGGTTTTTCGTAGTTTTCCCGGGTCGGCGTGCGCACAGTGGGTACAGTCTTGTACTACGAGTTTCACATTCATTATTTTCTATACCCATCACTTCCTTGTCATCCATTTCAAGGTTAATTAAATTAAATAATTAATTACATTTTATTTATGGGATGCTTTTAACTGCAGCGGTTCTTAGCGTCCCACTTTATATTGGACGTAAAAGATCGCTTAATTTTTCTTTCAGAGGTCTCTCAAACAAACTTGAAATTCTTTTACGTGTACGGGACCACCGGCTTTACTTCCCTTCCAATGGATGCCAAGTATTTTTACTCCCGAAAAAAATCCATCTCCTTCCTCCGGTTTTGAACCCGCTAGCATGTTACCACTGAGGAAGAACGCTGTTTCATGGTTGAAGGACCAGAGGACGTTGTTTGGTGGGTGCCTTGTGTTTCGTAAAATATTTTTTCTTAGCATCCTGGAATCACTTTGTAGGGATCGTCTTTAGGTTCTTTCGGGCGAGGGTCCTTTACGGGGACCCTTGGAGGTTTGGGGCTTGAAGGTTGGTCCATGGTGACGGCTTTTGATCTGGAAACGTTACGTACTCCATTCATTCTTGCGCCGTCGTCATACACGAATTGTTTTCTAAAAATAATTCTCGTGCGTCTCAAAACGCGTATTTCCATTAAAATCTGAATATCAAATTTTTGGTCGGAATATTTTATTTTGTGTGCATACTGTATACGTAATAGAGAAAGTTAAAATATAATGAACAAGATATTTGTGGTAAAAATTTGATTTCGTATTACGTTTCCATTACGCAGCGTGTTTTAGAGTTTCCAAAAAAACATTATGTTGGGGGAGGGGTGTTCGGCCTGATTGTGACTCGAACACAAGCCCCCGAGGCCCAGGAGACAGATACGCGATGATGAGATATTTACATTTATATTCCTGATGAGCAAAGCAATCAATTTTGTAAAGTAATTACTGCTTTCGCCCGCGGATAAACTTCAGAATCCCATGTACATATCGAGTTCAGATCTCTCAGCGCGGGCTTTGATATAACAATAGGGCAAGTGACGTCATCGGTTTATTAGGTTCCGTACGAGGGGCGCGAAGGGCCGATCAGTGGCGTAACATGGCAGGCAACGTAGTGTATTGTATTCCACCTAAAATTCGATACCTAGATTTCACCGAAAAAATGTTTTGGGAACCCCCCAAAAAGAATTTTTAGAAAAACGTCTGTCTGTCTGTGGAGAGCAAAGCTCAAAAACGCAAAGTCTCTTAAATAGCAAACTTGGTTTTCTCAAAATAGCCCAACGATTTTAATTAATATACCGCATACTAAAATTATTTACATCACAAAATAAAATGTACAGACACACACACACATTTTCTAAAATTTGCTTTTTTTGATTAAGGGAGTCTCAAAACATGTATTCCGGTGAAATCCCGGTATTGAATTTTTGAGTGCATTATAATACCTTCTGCATACACTATGTACATAGTATGTATAGAGAAAGGAAAAAACCCGGTAATTTATCATCGAAAATTGCTTTATGGTTACTCGAAATATCCTCCTTTATGATCATTACAGTTTTGCATGCCTGCAAGCATTTTTTCCAATCTGCTTGTGTCACCTACAAAACATGGTTTTTAAACGCATCAACGGCTTCTTCTACAATCAAAAATCGTTGTCCACGCATTTTATTCTTGATGTTCGGGAACAAAAAGAAGTCATAAGGTGGGTGAGTCATAAATTCGATTTTTTGAGTGATCAAATAGTGTGTGAGTGCTTGCATTGTCTTGATGAAGAACAATCCGACGGCAGTTGTTTGTTTTCCTTATTTCACCGGGAACTTCCTGCAAACAAATGGTTGTGTATCATTCAGAATTGACCGTTTTACATTCCTCTAAAGGCACTGTTACCACATGACCAGTTCTTCTGAAAAAACTGAAGACCATTTGTTCCAAAGTGCTTGAGAGCAAACAACTTTTGGTTCATCTTGAACAGTCGATTGCTGCTTACGTTCAGGCTCATAGATTCATCTGTTACAATCTTATATACATCTTTTGAAGCCCCACCATTATATTTCTTGAGCATTTGTGTGCACCAATCAACACGAGCATTCTTTTGAGATTGTATCAAATTATGAGAGATCCAACGAGCACAAACCGTTTTCACGGCTAAATGATCATGCAACATTTTATGTATGCTGGTGGAACTTGCGCCTCTATCTCACAGTATGTGGCATGACAAGCTGTCACTTTCAGTTTTTGCACGTCATCATTTTTTTCTGTCAACTGATTTTGATGACCATGACTTTCATCAGATTTGGAACGCCGACCTTGGGTACCAGACGCTAGCATGTTTCTCCTAGACCACGGACGAATTGTCTATGAGTATAGATTTCGTTTAAATCTACAATTTATGTCAAAGATATAACAAAAAATCTGATGTGTTCCATTCACATGCCTTTCTCTACATCTCTGGAACAAATTATTGTTAAAAAGCTTGTGCTTCTGTTTACTTAATGCTAATCAAGAAAAAATTAGCAGAAATGGTCTTATTACTTGCTTCCTTGTAAGCAGAAGGGAAATAAGGGAGTAGCATAGGTTAAAGTGACAGCCAAAAGCTGGTTGTTATGTGACTGAAGTTCCTTTGTTTGTGTGGACAGGAGTTGACAAATTCCTGTATGAGAAAGGCATACGATTTTTAAAGCTGAAACCCAAATCAAGGAATATCTCAAAAACGACCCACTCCACAAAAAAATGTATACACCTTATACTGTGTGTTTTAACGTGCTCTACAGTTTTTGTGCGGTAAGCTTTTGTCCAACTCTTTCGGTTTAGCAGTTATGCAAATTTCCGTAAAATTTATCCAGAACAGTCTTCAGAGGCTATTCCCAGAAAACTCAAGATATACATTTACATACGATATTTTAATCAAAATCGTTAGAGCCATTTTTAAGAAAATCAAAAATGTCGAAAAAACTTCCATGTAAAGGGTAGTTGGGGGATTGTTTTCAAAATCTTTGTGTCGCATCCTTGGAAGATGCCAAACTTAAATACCAAGTTTGGCATTTAACAGTCTTTTCGTTTTTGAGCTATGCTGTCTACAGACACACACACGGACCTTTTACCAAAAATGTTTTTTTTTTGGATTCAGGGGACCCAAAACATATATTTCCGGTGAAATCTTGGTATCGGTTTTTGGGTGCAATACAATACCATCTCTATACACTATGTACATAGTACGTATGTAGAAAGTAAAAACGGGTGCCAGTTAGAGACGAAACCGCCTGGGGGTGTTGCACGACGAAGGGCTGGGCACGCCACTGAGGAAGCGCAGCCACAGTCCCCGGAACGTGTTACAGTTTAATTGTCAGGGAAGCCACAATGCCTACAGGCATTTTCCATAGTGATGAAGAGGGAGAGAACCCCCCTCGCAGTATAATGGCATTATACCACAGGAAAACAATGGGAAGAGCTTTCTGTGTTGTTAAGACATGTCTTATCCACCCTCCGCGCTTTTCTTTCTCTGTACCGACCTTTAAACCTGCTCGTCGTGGTGGGTATCAGTCCGTCCACCTCTCTACAAAATCCCTCAGCTATACATCCAAGTGCAAAATGTCATCTGTGATCACGTGACCCTGCCCCAGCACTTTTCGTAGCTTAAGGAATACTATGAGATGTAACTTGTCCGGCTTGGTTCTGTCCTTGTCTTTGGGACACTCTACCAGTTCTGTCTGAATTTTAGGTAAGCAAGCACACCCTCCCTGTTTTTTTTTTTTTAACGAGATCTACATTTTTTGCTTTCTGTACACCTACTAAGTTAATAGAGAAAGTAATATATTGCACCCAAAATTTCGATACCGAAATTTCAACGGAAACACATGTATTGAGACCCCCTGAATAAGATATAAAGTATTTTTAGAAACATATCCATGTGTCTGTAAGCAGCATAGCTCAAAAATGAAAAACTAAATACCAAGCTTGGTATTAAAGTTCGGTATCTTCCAAGGATGCGATATGAAGATTTTCAAGAAAATCCCCCCACCCCAACTACTCTTTACATCAAAAATTTTTCGAACATTTTGATTTTCCTAAAAATGGATATAACGCTTTTGATTAAAAACTCTTATATTTAAGATATTTTGTAACAAATGAAATGTATTTTTTTAATTTTCGGGGAATAGTTCTGAAGATGTGTTTATTTTGCATAACTGGTAAACAGAGATAGGCAAAAACTTACCTAACAAAAAATGTAGAGCTCGTTAGCCACACAGTTTGTTATATATATTTATTTAGTGGAGTTGACCTTTTTGAGATATTCCTTGTTTTTCGTTTCAGCTTTAAAAAACTTATACTGCTATCATACAGGAATTTGTCAACTCCTTCCTTACAAAGTTACTTCAGTCACATAGCAAATGGCTTTTAAAATATTCGACTATCGATTTAGCCTAATTTCCTGTATACTTGCAAGGAAGCAGGTAATAAGATCCTTTCTGCTATTAACGTTAAGTAAATAGAAGATTAAGCTTTTTAACAACATTTCTTGTAGAAATGTATAGAAAGTCATGTGACTGAAACACATGAGAGTGTTTTCATTTGTATAGCCTCCTTTAACTTGTATGGTGATATCGGGGGCTTTGACTTGAGAAACAACTCCTCTGATCAGAGTAGGTTATTGTCCTTATGTATATTATTTTATTTCATGACCCCCGGGTGAGAAGTCAGCTCGCTAACCACTCGACCACGGTGGCAATCAACTGTTAAGTAGCTACACAATCTTTGCAAATACACCCGGCACCGTAAAGAGAGAGAGAGAGAGAGAGAGAGAGAGAGAGAGAGAGAGAGAGAGAGAGACAACAAGAGGATGTGTTTCTGGCTCTTTCATTTTTAGACCTGACAAGTTAAATCTCACAGACTGTAGGCCTGAATATTCAAATTTCTATGCATCTATACAGGTTTTTTTTTCTCTGAAATTAATAGAACTTTCTCTACACGTACTATGCAGGTACACAAGGTGTTGTATTCCACCCAAAATTTTATGTAAATATGTTTTGAGGTTCCCTGAGTATAAAAATATCTGATGTGTTTCATTCGCATAACTTTCTCTACATTTCTGTAATTATTGTTAATAAGCTTATTGTTCTATCTACTTCATGCTAATCTAGATAAACATTAGCAGGAACGATCTTTTTAGTTCCTTATAAGTAGAATTAAAGCAAGGGAATGCATTAGGTAAACCGACAGTCAAATGTTTTAAAAACGGGGTTCTATGGGATTGAAATCCCTGAACCAATTTATGTGCAGTTGAAGACCACGCAGTGCACAGTTGTTGATTCAGTGCGAGCTATCACCGCACTCGCTAGTGCACCATTCACACGACTTTCTGCACATCTCTGTAACAAATTATAGTTACAAAGCTTATTCTTCTATTTACTTCATGCTAATCGAGATAAACATGACCATAAATGTTTTATGACCTGCTTCCATGTAAGTAGAAGGGAATACCTTAGGCTAAAGCGATAGTCAAATCTTTTGAAAGCTGGTTGATCTGTGATTGGTGTTCTTTATTTGCATGGCCAGTTGTTGACAAATTTCCGTATGAGAAAATATAAGTATTTAAAACAAAAGCAAATAACAAGAAATATCTCAAAAACAGTCAACTCCATGAAAAAATGAAAATAACATATATTGTGTGTTTTAAAGAGCGCAACATGTTTTGTTAAGTAAGTTTTCGTCTATCTCTTACGGTTTACCAGTTATGCAATATTCCTCAAAATTCATCCAGAATAAAGATGTCTTCAAAGGCTCTAAGGACATTTAAAATATACATTTTATTTATTATTTAAATATCTTTAATCTACAATATTTTAATCAAAACCGTTAAAGCCATAACTGAGAAGATAAAAATGTTCGAAGAGTTTTCCATATAAAGGGTATTTGGGGTGTGAAGATTCTCTTGAAAATCTTCGTGTTGCATTCTTGGAAGACATTGAATTTAAATACAGTTTGGTATTTAACGGACTTTTCGTTTTTGGGCTATGTTGGCCACGCATACACACACACACACACACACACACACACTGACTGGCAGATAGACACACGGACATTTGTCTAAAAATTACTTTTTGGATTCAGGTGGCCTGGAAACATGTATTTTCCGATGAAATCTCGGAATCGAATTTTTGGGTGCAATACACTATGTATATATATATATATATATAGTACATGTATAGAAAGTAAAACATCTGATGTGTGCTAATCATATGACATTCTCTACATGTGTGTAACAAATTATTGCTAAAAAGATAATAATTCTTGATCTACATTATGATCATCCAGGTAAACATTTGCAGAAATTGTCTTAATTACTTCGTAGAATGGAAAAAATGTGAGGTGTTCCATTCACATGATGTCCTCTTGTTGTTGCGTAACAAACATTAATGTGATATCTACATTGTACTAATGAAGATAAACATAAGCCGTCTTGGTCTTATTATTAACTTAGGAGATGCACAGTCTCGTCCTTTAAAAGGTCGCTATATCAAATAATCGAAATTACAATCTCTCTGCTTGCCAGGAGTATACAAACGAGAAACGAGAAGGAAGATGTCCTCTCGTTTGAAGAAAGTCTAAGTGGCTAAAATTGAAAGCAATAGTACCGAATATCTCGAAAACGGTAAAATGTATGACATTAATGGCGTGTCTTAAGGAGACGGGCCATTAATTTTTAGTGCAGTAAGTTCTTGTCTATTTCTTACGGTTTACAGCAATGCAAGGTTCAAAGAAATTCATCCAGAATAAAGAGGTCTTCAGAGGCTTTTCCCAGAAAATTCAAGATATACATTTTATTTGTCATGTGTACGAATCATTTATCATTTTTGAGATGATAAAAATTATCGAAAAGGGTAGTTGGAGGGGCGAATTTTTCTTGAATATCTTCGTGTGGCATCCTTGGAAGATGGCAAACTTATATATCAAGTTTGGTATTTAACGATATTTTTGTTTCTGAGCTATGCTGTCAACACACACACACACGCACGCACACACACACATACACAGGGATTACAATTATTGTTTGGATACAGAGGACTCTAAAACGTGTATTTCCGGTGAAATTTCGGAATGGAATTTTTGGGTGCAATACAATATCTACCTTGTAAACCAGCCTGGATAGTAGCGTGTCTGCCTCATATTCAAAAGGTCGTGAGTTCGAATCTTGCTTAAGGTGAGTTACCCGGATTAGGTTTTTTTTCGGGGTTTTCCCTTATCCTGAGAAGATGTCGTGTAACTAAGCTTCATGGACCCCGAGATCATATGAGCATCATTTTACCAATTGCATTCATCGTCCGCTATGACCAACCACGTGTAGAGAAAGTAAAAAGCAACCATTTGGCGCGGCCTGTTTAGTATCTGGGATATGTGCACTACATGTAAAGCACGCAGAATGACTCGTGCCCCTGTACTTCCTGCAGCCTCCCTCCCTAACACGTTTTATGTGTCTTTGTGCATTAGGAATTGTGGGAAGTTATGAATATAAATATAAGAAGAGGGGGCGACTCCGCGGGAGGCCATCACTAATTACATTTTAGTTTTTAATGAGGCCAGAGATCCATCTACATGTATGGTAGAGGGCAGTACTTGCTCGTGCTCGTTGCCAAGTCAACTGTTTCCTGTTTAGGTTAGGTATAGTAGTTTATTTGTGGCAAGCGGAGGCCAGATGACGAACATTTTCAAAAAATCTCATGTGTTCCATTTACATGACTTTCTCTACGTCTCTGCAACAGATTATTGAGGCCATGCCGTGGCTAAGTGGTTAGACCACCCGGGTTCGATCCCAAGCGACAGCATGTGAGATTTGTGGTGGACAAAGCGGCGCTGGGGCCAGTTTTCTCCGAGTTCTCCGGTTTCCCCCGCCATCGCATTCCACCGGTGCTCCATCTTCATTCATGTATCATCAGTGTCACCGCCTGAGGTGCCATAAGTAGTTAAAGCGGGCGTTAAACACTACAAAAAAAACAACAACAGATTATTGTTAAAAAGCTTATGCTTCTATTTACTTTTTTCTAATCCGGAAAAAAAATAGCGGAAATAGTCTTATTACTTGCTTCCTTGTAAGTACAAGCGAAATAAAGGAAATAGGTTAAAGTGATAGTCAAAAGCTGGTTGCTATGTGACTGAAGTTCCGTTGATTGTATGGACAGGAGTTGACAAATTCCTGTACGAGAAAAGTATAAGTTTTTCAGAGCTGAAACAAAAAACAAGGAATATCTCAAAAACGACCAACTCCAACAAAAAAATAGATATAACATAAAGTATGTGTTTTAGCGCGCTATACATTTTTTGTGTGATAAGACTTTGTCCATCCCTTACGGTTTAGCTGTTATGCAAAATTCTGTAAATTTCGTCCAGAATAAAGAAGTCTTCAGAGGATATTCTCAGAAAATTCAAGGTATACATTTTATTTGTCGTTTAAATGTCTTTAATATATATATATATATATATATATATATATATATTTTAATAAAAATCGTTAGTGCCATTTTTGAGAAATTAAACATTTTCGAAAAAAGTTCCATGTAAAGGGTAATTGGGGTGGGAGAATTTTCTCGAAAATCTTCGTGTCGCATCTTTGGAAGATACCAAACCTAAGCACCAAGGCTGGTTTTAACGGTCTTTTCGTTTTTGAGCTATGTTGTCCACAGACAGACAGATATGCCCACACACATATGGACCTTTTTCTGAAAATGCTGTTTTTGGTTTCAAGGGGACCAAAAACGTGTATTTCGGGTGTAATCTCGGTATCGAATTTTTGGATGGAATACAATACCTTCTCTATACATTATGTACAAAGTAGGTGTAGAGAAAGTAAAAATAGGATGTTTCATTGTTTATCTGTTCTGCAAACAATCTATTGTTACAAAAGATCTTTATCTTATCTACCACATGCTAATCCAGTGAAACATAAGAGAAATAGATTTATTACTTATGTTCGTTATAAATACAAGGGAATGCACTAGACTAAAGCGATAGTCTATTCTTTTAAAAGCTGCTTACCATGTGCTTGAAACCCGCTTCTTTGTATTGCCAGGAGTTGACAAATTCCCGTATGTGAAAAGATCAAGCATTTTAAAACCGAAAATCATAACAAGGAATAATTCGGAAAAAAATGGGTATGGCATACATTTTTGCCGATCTTTTACGGTTTACCAGTTACGCAAAAGGTATGCAGAATGAAGAGCTCTTCAGAGGCTATTCCCAGATAATTCAAAATATGCATTTTGTATGTCATGTAAATATTTTTTATACCGTTAGATAATCTTTACATCTAAAGTGAAGTTTGGGGGGGGGATTTTCTTCAAAAGCTTCAGCCTTGCAAGGTATTTATTTGAAATATCAAATTTGGTATTTAACACACTTTTCGTTTTTGAGCTATGCTGTCCGCTGACGCATGTGGATCTTTTTCTGATTCAGAGTACCTCAAAATCTATATTACCGATGAAATCTAGGCATGAAGCTTTTGGATGAAATACAGTATCTTCTCTATCCACTATGTACATTGTACACACGGGCTAGAGAAAGCAAATATCTAATGTGTTCTATTCACGTGACTTTCTTTACATCTCTGTAACAAATTAATATTAAAAAGCATACTCTTCTGTGTACTTCATGCTAATCAAGACAGATATTAGCAGAAACGGTTTTATCAGTTGGTTCCTTGTAAGTAGAAGGGAATACACTAGACTAAGCCGACAATCAAATGTTTTAACAGCTGGTTGTCTTGTTGATAAAATCCATTTCTATACATTGCCTGGAGCTGACAAGTTTCCGTTTGAGAAAATTTAATCATTTTAAAACTGAAACAAATGACACAAAATTTCTGTAAAATAGTGAATATATATGACATAAATTGTGTGTTTTAACGAGATCTACATTTTTTTAACGGTTTACCAGTTAATGCAAAATTCAGCAACATGCATCGAAAATGAAGAGCTCTGCAGAAGCTATTCCCAGAAAATTCAAAATATGCATTTTATTTGTCATGTAAATATCTTTAATACACGGCATATTAATTAAAATCGTTAAGAGTTTTTTTTTTTTTTGAAAATTAATATTTTCGAAAATTTCTCCATGTAAAAGGTAGTTTGGGGTGGGGAGGTTTTCCTCAAAACCTTTGTATCGCATCCCTGGAAGATACCAAACTTAAATACCAAGTTTGGTATTCAACGGTCTTTTCGTTTTTGAGCTATGCTGTCCACACACACATACACACACACACACATACACATATACACACGGACCTTTTTGTAAAAATGCTTATTTTGGATTCACGGGGACCCCAAAGACGTATTTCCTAAAATCTCGGTATCGAATCTTTGGATGGAACGCAATACCTTCTCTATACATTATGTATATAGTACGTGTAGAGAAAGTATCAAGTAATAAGACCTAATGCTCATCTGAATTAGTATGAATGTAGATATAATAATTTGTTACAGAGTTTTAGTGGAAATCATGTGAATGGAACACATCAAAGTTTTGTTCAAAGGATCCTGGACACGTTTTAACATTTTTCCCCATTGCAAATTACCCTCAACATGGAAAACGTTTAATTCCCAGGGTCTAAATAATAAATGAATATATTCTTTATGTTTACCTGACCATCTGGACCGGTGACGTCAGCTTCCATGGATGGTATCACGGCACCCCCGAACAATCGCCGAGGAATAGAAAGCAACGTTTCTTTCCATCCTGAAAATCACAAAGAAGTGCGCCTTATAAAGAGCAAAACCATTAAACACCTGTTTAACTCTTATCACTCAAATAGACGACAATACAATATTCGGAAGAAATGTGGCGGTCCGCTTTTGGTAAGTCCTGGTTTCAAATCTCTGTTTCGTTGTTTCTCCAAGGTATTGAATATTGAATATAATATCATGACCCGAAGATCTACCTTGAGTCTAAAACAATAACTGAAAAATCTGATGCGTTACACTCACCTGACTTTCTCTAGCTGCTCTACAAACAAACGTCTTACAAGAGATAATTCTTGTTTCAACACAATGCTAATCGAGATAAACATTAGCAGAATGTTGTTACTTAGTTCCTTATAAGTAGACTCCAACTAAGGGAATGCACAAGGATAAAGTGATAGTCAAATGTTTTAAAAGCTGTCTTCATGCGATTGTCATTGCAAATCGCTTCTTTGCTTGGCCTGGAGTAGAACAAAAGAAACACGCACATTTCCGTCTGAGAAAAGTATAAGTGCTTCGCAATTGAAACTAATAACAAGGAATACCTCGAAAACGGTAAGTTTCACGAAGAAAATGTATGTGGCATAACTTGTGTACTTTAACAAGATCTAAATTGTTTTTGTAGAGTAAGTTTTTGTCTATCTCTTACGGTTTATAGTTAAGCCAAATTAAGCAAAATTCATCCAGAATAAAAAGGTCTTCAGAAACTATTCCCAGAAAATTGAAGATATACATTTTATTTGTGATGGAGAGGGCTTTAGTATGAACTATTTTAATCAAAATCGTTAGAGCCATTTTTTAAGAAATACAAAAATTTCAAAAAATGTTCCATATAAGGGGTATTTAGGGGTGGGAGGATTTTCTTGAAAATCTTCTTGTCGCATCCTTGGAAGATACGAAAATTAAATACCAAGTTTGGTATTTAATAGTCTCTTTGTTTTTGCACTATGCTGTTCATACACACACACACACACACACACACACACACACACACACATGGACATGATTCTGAGAATGCTTTTTCTTTGGATTCAGGGGGTCCTAAAACGTGTATTCCCTGTGAAATCTCACATGGAATATTTGGGTGGAATGCAATACTTCTCTATTTCAATGCACATTGTACATTCGGGGCTAGAGGAAGTAAAAATATAGGCAATTGGGATTGCACTGTCATCTGTCCACGGAAATAGTTGGACCGGACGGCACCCCAGCGCGTATGTCGCGGAGCAAAGGAGTATGGTGTGTAAAGACGCCCTCCGTGGTGTAATGGTTACCATGCTGACTTCATATACCCAAGGTCGCGGAGGACGACGGATTTTTTCGGGCGTAAAAATCCTTGGCATGGCTTCCTTCGGAAGGTCCCGTGGCGTAGATTTACGGCACGTAAAAGAACCCCAAGCCTGATAAGAGAGGCCTCTGAGCAAAATAAAGCGATCTTTCACGCCCAGTATAGAATGGGACGCTGAGAACCAAAGCAGTTAAAGAGCGTCCATAAATAACGGTCCATTTCATTTCTTTCATTTATGGTGTGTAAGGTATCAGATGTTGAAAGCTGACTGTAACCGGAGTGCGGAAGCTCAAAACGGAGTTAGGTGAGACTAGCGTTTGGGAGGTGGTGGGATCGATTCCCGCGGCCGGCCTCTCTGACCTACGGGAGTTTCGGGTCTGTAGGCAAATGCTGGGATGGTTACGTCATCCCCCGAACTTCCCGCCTCTTCATTTCATCTCAATTTCATCAAACCGTTTCTTTCGGGGTTTTAAGTGGTGGTTGCGCCCTTCCGTGGTGATTACTGCGCTTTGGAAGTGCAGCTCTCAGCGATGGGAGGGCTATGGAAGTTTGGTCAGACCTGGATTCCAGTGCTTCCCGCGTTGGAATGAAAAACGCCTTGGAATATGTTAGGGACCCTCCACGGTGGCTCTTCCTCCACCGTCCGGTTTCGGCCACCCTTTGATATTTCCTTATCACCCTATCCTCCCGGAATATGACGCACAATGTGTCAATGGCTGTAGTGCTGAATCTCCGCCATCACACGCACACCCACGCATAAACATATACACATTTTGGAAAAGAAACCAGACTGGATGACACCTTGGAACCAACTGCTTGGCGTGAAGTGAAACTAATATGTACCTTAGCATACAGAACCCTTGGGAAATGACCAAGTAGTTAAAACGAGTTAAAAAGAAATAGAAATAAAATGTGTAAAAATATCTATACGTTTAAAGTTGCTCCAATAGTCAGTTGAAAATAAATACAAAACATGCCAGGAAACTTTCACATGCTTTCGGTTATTATCAGTATTTTATTCGTGGTCTTATAAAAGATGCACGTTTCTATGAAAGTTATGAGACATGCGATAAGGAGCGTTTCCATATTAAATACCATGACTGTGCTTAGAGACGATATGCGAAAAAGGCATTCAAATGTATAGTCATTACAAAACCTTTACCAAATGAAAAACAAAATAAAACGTTTTAAGCATTCGCGTTAAACAAAATATGTAAACTTGATGACGAATCTCTGCGAAAATGGCTAGTGATTAAAACTTTTGATGTTTCATTCACATGGCTTTCTCTACATCTCGTTTTACAGAATTACAATTATTTCACATAGCAACCATATTATTGGTTAACCTAGTGTATCCACTTGTTTTCCTTCTACTTACAAGGAAGTAATAAGATAATTTCTGGTAATATTTATCCCGATTAGCATCACCTAGATAAAATAAAAATCTCTTGTAAGGAAGGTTTGTTTGTGGAACAGCTAGGGAAAGTCATGTGAATGGAGAACGTCAAATTTTTTAAATCGATGACTGTTAATATGTAGTTTTCGCACCCTGATCATAAATCTGTATTAAAGATTACTCTGACGTCACTAATTTCACATACGATCTCAAAGCAGTACATTTAACCGAAGAGTTGAAGCTGTTCCTTAATGCAGGTAAATTTTGGAAGAATCCATTGCTTAATTGGATCATTTGTTATGGCTTGAGAGATATTATACCTATAGTTTTAGTAGAAAAGAGAAAACCTCCGAGATTAAAATCAATGTTTTAATAACATTATTTCTTACCTGAAAACATCTGATGTTTGCATTCACAAGACCTTTTCTAACTGTTTCATATATACAAACTATTCTTACGAAAAATTATTCTTCTATTTCATGCTAATCGAGATAAGCTTTAGCAGAATTTGTGTTATTACTTACCTCATTGTAATTGGAAGGGAAATAAGAGAGTACATTGTACTAAACCAGCAGTCAAATGTTTTAAAAACTGGTTGCTATATGAAATAATTGTCATTCGGCTCGCTTTTGCAAGATCTCATCTGAGAAAAGTTAGGTATTTAAAATTAAAAACGATAACAAGGAATATTTCGAAAACGGTCAACTCTCAAGAAAAACGTATAGGACATAAATTATGTGTTTTAACGAGGTATACATTTTTGTGAAGCAACTTTTTGTTTATTTCTTACAGTTTAACGGTTTTACAAAATTCTGCAAAGTTCATTCAGAATAAAGTGATCTTCAGAGACTGTTCCCAAAACATAAAATATATACATTTTATTTGTGATGTAAATATATTAAATGTACGGAATTTTAATCTAAATAGAGAGCCATTTTTGTTTTAGAAAAACAGATTTCTCAAACATTTCTCCATGTAAAGAGTAGTTTGTGGTGGTGGGGTTTTCTTGAAAATCTTCTTTCGTATCCTTGGAGGATAAAGATAAATGCAAATTTGATATGTAACGTTTTGAGCTATGTTGTACACACACGCACGCACACACACGGACGTTTTGCTAAAAATTGCATTCTTCAGCCATAGGAGACCTCAAAACCTATTTCCGGTGAAATTCGTCATCGAACATTTGGGTTGAATACAACACCTTCTCTAGGCCACTATGTGCATTGAATGTACATACGTGCTATATAAAGTAAAACTCACTTGCGAGAACACTGAATGAATATTTAATTCATATTCCATTAAATAATTGTAAAGTAGCGTCCTTAGTACCTTATTTTGGCTCCGTCTTGCTTTTACCAAAATTGCTGCAGATGGATCTTTACAGTACAAACACACAAACGTTTGTCTTCCCTCGCATTCCTACTTTTTCTAGCGCGTATGTACACTTTACATAGTGGGTCGAGAGGGTAATGTACTCCAACCAAAATTTCGGTACCGGGGTTTTACCGGAAATACATGGTCCTCTGAATCCAAAAATAAAAGCATTCTCAGAAAAACGTGTGTGTGTTTGTGTGTGTATGTGTGTGTGGAGAGCATAACTCAAAAACAAAATGTCGGTTAAATACTGAACTTAAATACCAAGTTTTATATCTTCCACTAACGCGACACGAAGATTTTTTTTTTTTTTTTTGTACAAAAATTCCCGCACACTTAAATTTCCTTTACATGGAAGATTTGTTGAAAATTACCATTTTCTCAAAAATGGTACTAAGGATTTTAATTAAACTACCATATGCTTATATATTTTTATGAGAAACTAAGTGTATGGCTAGAATTTTATTGACTTTTCGTTTTTTGAGTTACCCTATTCACAGACACACGGACACAAACGGACCTTTTTCTAAAATTACCTTTTATTTGGATACAGGGAACCCTAAAACGTGTATTTCCGCATGACTTTCTGTATTTCCGGTGACATTTTGGCACTGGTAGAGAAAGTAACGAGCAATTAAGGAAGTTTACGTAAGGCAACAGCAATTTTTGAAATCGTCACGTTGAGGCAATGTTTATATCCTAACCACAAAATCTGCCGACATTTTGTGAATTTCATGTCATTTTTGTAATATTTGATGTTGAAATGTTTTTGTTCTGGTGCATTCCGTAGTTGAAATCGCTGGATGCAAATGTTTATTATTCCTTGTGTTTTCGTCGCGTATAAGTGTTTTGATTTTCTCTATGCGATTTTGTTTTCCAACAATAAGTATCATAGTTACGTGTTGATTTTCTTGCTTGTGTAGCCAGTTATCAAAAAGAAAGAGGCTTTTTCACAAGTATGGAAAAGGCCACTTGGAGATTATATGTACATTAATGTATTCGCATGGAATTATATGCGTACAAATATTTGCAGCGTTCAACAAAGCACATAAATTACATCAAGCGATTGCAGCTTCACTTTAGAATTGTACGAAATGATTATAAAATAAACCATAATTGTACAAAGAAGATCTAGTGATTATTATTTAAGAAGTCGCCAGGTCTGTGAAGCCCAACAAGCCCGTTAAAACGCCCTCACAAGAGTCGATTGCTGCTCCAAACCAAGCACAAGCGCGAATAGACTTTTAGTTCAAATTTAGCGCACAGGAACGTTAACCTTAATTAAGCCATTGTTTCGTGGCAACGTTTAACGTTGGTAAGGAAAACTCTATAATATCATTACTGTAAATGCATCTTTGCAGAGCAAGTTAGAATGTAGGCAGCAGAACCCACATTTTTGTTTTACTGCCATATAGAACCGCTGCTACTGTTTGTTGCCTGGCATATGGGTAACATTAATCATTCATAGTTGTTTGTTTAATAAACGCTATTCGGAATAATGTGTTTGTATTGTTACGGGAATAGAACATAAATTCACCAGCACAGCGAAGCTATTTATTTACAAAACAAAGTTCAGAACGTTTCATTATTACATCTGTTGTTATGCGTTTCCTGTTACTAGACACATTGCATGTAATTGGTTAGATAAGATAAACACACAATTTATGGTTCTATATTCAATGTCGAGTTATAATGCATGCTTTGACGTAATTCTTATTATTCTCTCTCGCACGCATGTACAATGTATACAGACAGAATATTGTATTCCAGCCAAACACTCGAAAAAAAATCTGATGTGTTCCATTCACATGACTTTCTTTGCAAAAATTATGGTTAAAAAGCTTATGTTTCCATTTACTTTGTGCTAATCGAGAAAAAAAATAGCAGGAGTAGTCTTTATTACTTGCTTCCTTGTAAGTAGAAGCGAAATAAGAGAGTACCATAGGTTAAAGTGATAGTCAAAAGTTGGTTGCTAAGTGACTGAAGTTCTTTTGTTTGAATGGACAGGAGTTGACAAATTCCTGTATGAGAAAAGTATAACTTTTTTTAAAGCTGAAACAAAAAACAAGGAATATCTCAAAAACGATCAACTCCACGAAAAAATATATAACATAAATTGTGTGTCTTAACGAGCTTTACATTTTTTGTACATATGTTACGGTTCAGCAGTTATGCAAATTCCGTAAAATTCGTCCAGAATAAGGAAGTCTTCAGAGGCTATTCCCAGAGAATTCAAAATATACAATTTATTTGTCAGGTAATATCTTAATATAGGTTATTTTAATCAAAATCGTTAGACATTTTTGAGAAAATCAAAATTTTCGAAAAAAAGTTCCATGTAAAGGGTGGGAAGATTTTCTTGAAAATCTTCGTGTCGCATCCTTGGAAGATACTGAACTTAAATACTAAGTTTGGTATTTAACGGTCTTTTCGTTTTTGACCTATGCTGCCCACAGACACACACGGACATTTTTCTAAAACTGCTTTATTTGGATTCGGGGGTCTCAAAACATACATTTTGTGTGAAATCTCGGTATGGAATTTTTGGGTGCAATACAATACCTTCTCTATACACTATGTACATAGTACGTGTAGAGAAAGTAAAAAAGTCTGCGTGTGTATGTGTATATGTGGACAGCATATCTCAAAAAGGAAAAAAAAATCTGTTAAATGCCAAACTTAGTACTTAAGTTCAGTACCTTCAAAGGATGGAAATAAAATTTTTCAAGAAATTTTCGAAATTTTGGATTTTCTCAAAAATAGTTTTAACAATTTAGATAAAAGTATAATATTTTAAAGACACTTTCATGACAAATGAAATATATATCTTGAATTTTCTTGGAAAAGCCTCTCAAAACCTCTTTATTCTGGACAGTCTTACAACTGACAAACCATAAGAGAGAGTAAAAATCTTATTACACAAAAAATATAGATCTCGTTAAAACACACAGTTTATGTCATACAGGTATTTTTCTTCTGTAGAATTAACCGTTTTCGAGATATTGCTGTTATTAGTTTCATTTTAAATATCTTTACTTTCTCTACATAGTGTATAGAGAAGGTATTGCATTGCACCCAAAAATTCGATGCCGAAATTTCACCGGAAATGCAAGTTTTGAGACACCTGAATCCAAAAAAAGTATTTTTAGAGAAATGTGTGTGTCTGTGAGTGTGTGTGTGGGGGGGGCAGCAAAGCTCAAAAACGAAAAGTCCGTTAAAAACCAAACTTGGTATTTAGGTTCGGTATCTTCCAAGGAGGGACAAGAAGATTTTCAAGAAAACCCCCACCCCATAGTATCCTTTACATGGAACCTGTTTCGAAACTTTTGATTTTAGAGGCAATTTTTGAGAAAATTAAATATTTTGGAACATTTTGTCATGAAAGCGGTATTTCATTGTAGATTTTTTGTGTGAACATTTTCGTGTTGTATTCTTGAAGGGTGTTGAATTTAAATGCCGAGTTTGGTCCTTAACCAACCTTTCGTTTTTGAGCTATGTAATTTACAGTGAAATGCAGAATTTTTGGTAGAATGCAGTACGATTTTCTACTAAGCAGAGAATGTAATACGTAATATTTGTGAACGAGCCGCCACTGGTACTGTTTTTCTTTCCTTTTCTCGTCTGAACAAAAGGACACGCGCGTTGGATTATCTGAAAGCGTTTCCCCTACCTTTATTTTTAAAAGGAAAGATTCTAGGCAGTATAGAAGAACATTTTCTTTTCCAAACTCCTTAGAAAATCCTGAGGGATTTCTGTTGGTAACTTGGCTGACTTTTTCCCTTTCAAAACAGGGAAGGGATGGGAGAGAAGGTTTCGCGGATAATCACCTGGGGGGAGGCTGCAGCAAGGGCAGGGAAGGGAATGTGGGGCATTGGGGTGAAGCATGACGTCATCTAAAATAATTACCACTGCAAGGTTAACGATAATATTTTTATAGCAATTTGCGAACTGATGTCAGTAACATTCGTTGCTAACAAAGAAGTTCAATTTTCAGCCCTTAATTGTGAGGAGATGAGATGTTCAGTGCTACAAGCGGGGCTGAAAGGAATCGGTTCTTTTGCGTCTGCCAGCGGGGGTAAATTGATATCTCAGCGCCATGCCAGTGCTGGTGATATTCGGTTGTTTCTCTACGTATCTGGTCACACTTAGACCGCTCGTGTTCAGTGTTGATGACGTCTCATAAGTAATAAGACTTTTTAAGCAAAGCTTTATTTCAAGACATAGTGCCCAGAAAATTCAAGATCTACATTTTGTCATGCAATTATCATAAGATCCAACTTTTATCTAGAGAAAAGTTATAGCTCGAGTTGTATTTAATAAGATTATTTCGTGAATAAAATAACAATAATTAGCCTATATGTACACGAAGAATACTTTCCTAAAATCCCATTTTTCTTGGAGTATATTTGCACCGAAATCACTGCAACTTTAGCTTGAATTATCCCCTATCCCCCATAGTGTCTGGAAGTATGTATGCGAGAGTGAATGTGTGTGTGTGTGTGTGTGTGTGTGTTTGAGTATAACAAAATGATTTACAAAGCCTACACACAATGAGTTGCTTCAAGTGCAGAGCCCTCAATATGACCTTAGATGTTAAAGGGGGCTATATAAATGAAACAATTAAAAAATAAAATATATTACACCTTCTGTATATATTATGTACAAAGTACGTGTAGAGAAAGTAAAATGATCAACATCAGCTTCACTTCACTATGTTTATCGTGAAGTTTTCTCGCACTTTCTAGAATTGTCACTGGAAAGCCACATTAGCGCCAGAGAAGAAATTGCTGAACTTGGAGCAGATGATTATTGTGTGGTGTCAGCAACGTGTCAGTCAGCAAACTGCCCGTCGAGATGGAAACATCCCTCCTATCATCATCATCATCATTCTGCTTTCTTTGTTCCCCTCTCCGCTAATTTTCTCTACTAGTTCACCAAATTGACCACGCTGCTCCCCCTTGTACCTAACATTCCCTCCACTACGTGGTCTGCCACAAAAACTCCCGGGGCTTGTCACGTCGCCCCAAGCTATGTCGAGTTCATCTTGAGGTTAGTCAGCATCGAACCTGACCATTTCCTGAAATTTACTGACAAAATGTGTTCCATTCACATGACTTTCTCTACATCTCTGCTTCTATTTACTTCATGCTAATCGAAAAAAATAGCAGAAATAAGTCTTATTACTTGCTTAGTTGATCTAAAACAGATCAAATTTACGAAAAACTGTATATAACATAAATTGTGTATTTTAGCCATGCTCTATATTTTTTGTGTGTTAAGTTTTTGTGTATCTTTACGGTTTAGCAGTTAGGCAAAACTACGTAAAATTGATCCAGATTAAAGTAGTCTTCAGAAGCTGTTCCCGAATATTCAAGATATACAGTTTATTTGTCAGGTAAATATCTTTAATGTACGATATTTTAATCAAAATCTTTAGAGCCATTTTTTAGAAAATCGAAATTTACGAACATTTTTCCATATAAAGGGTAGTTTGGGAGGGGGGTGAATTTTCCTTGAAATCGTTGTGTTGTATCCTTGGAAAGTATTAAACTTAAATACAAAGTTTGATACTTTACAGACTTTTCGTTTTTGAGTTGTCGTGTTCACGGACACACGGACACTGACCTTTTTCTAAATATGATTTTTATGGACACGTCTATTTCCGGTGAAATCTCGGTATTGAATTTTTGGGTAAAATGCAATATCTTCTCTATCCACTATGTACATAGTACATGTAGAGAAAGTAAAAATAAATAAATAAAAAGTAAATAAAATAAGAGCAGTTTTGGAAAAAAATCCATGTATGCTTTTGGACAAAATAACCGAAAAACAAAAAGTCGATTTATACTTGATTAAGTCCATATCTTTCAAGGATGCAACACGAAAAGTTTCAGGATATCTACTCACTCTAAACTATCCTTTATGTTGAAGATTTTTGGAAGTTTTCGATTTATTCAAAACGAATCTAACGATTTCAACTAAACTAATATATTGAAGATATTTACATGATAAATAAAATATATATGTCGAATTTTCTAGGAATAGCCTCTGGAGTCTTCTTCATTCTGGATGGTCATGAAAAGAGAAGAGAATTTCAATAATTTCAATACCACTACATAGCGACAGCTTTTAAAAGATTTTACTATCGCTTTAGTCTATTGATTCCTTTTCCCCCTTCTTCTTAGAAGTAACTAAGTAATAAGACTATTTCTGCTTTTTGCAAAGTCTTTAGGCTTCCTAGTTACGCAAAAATGTTTCAGAACGAAGAGGACTTAAAACTTAATATATACAGGATGAATCACCTAAAACTTGCACTGCAAATATTTCGGAAATGGAAAGTGCTACTGATGTGTGATTTTCACAGTATTGATTGTGTCGGGTCTTTAGATGATACTGAACTTAAATATCAAGTTTAGTGTTTAACCGACTTTTCGTTTTTGAGTTATGTCGTTCACAGTTGCACACACTCACACTGGCCTTTTTATAAACATATTTTTTTGATACCGGGGGCTCTAAAACTGTATTTCCAGTGAAATCTCGGTCTCGTATTTTTGGGTGGACTATAATGATTTCTTTACGCATGTAGGAAGTAGAGAAAGTAAAAATGAAACATATCTGCTGGCGAAATTCTCTTCCCTAAATGAACCTTTGGATGTAATTTGTTTTGGTATGATCTTGGATTCAGATGCTTGCACCCTCGATTTGGGCAAGGTTCTTTATCGGAGCCTGGTATAGTTTGTTGAGCGAAAGACAGAACTGAAGTCAGCCGTTACAGTAAAACGTTTTCATTTTTTTCTAACGAATAGAAATCCTATGTAAGAAAAAGCCGAGATATTGTTAATTTGTTTTCGATTAATTTTCAATACAAAATTACAGCTTAATCTGGGACGTAAAAGTGGAATGGGCCCTTGTAACCTAAAGTATGAAGGAGAGAGAGTCGAATAAACCCGGGAAAAAGATCGAACGAACATAACTGCCTCGCCTCTGAAAATCAAACTTCGGTAGTTGCCACACTCAAAGAACATGAACTGAACATAAAAACGTGTTTTGATTTATTTTTCACTATAACATTGCAGCTTAATCTTTGACATTAAAGTGGAATGGCCCCTTATACGTTATAGTGTGAGAGAGAGAGAGTGGGGGGAGGGGGGCAGAGTCCGATAAACCCGGGAGAAAGATCAAATGAACATAACTGCCTCACCTCTGAAAATGAAACTTCGGTAGTGGCCACACTCAACGAACATGAACCAAACATAAAGCGTGTTTTGATGACACTATGTTTAGGATACCTCCTTTGCATTTGCCAGGTGAAAAGATTGAGGAAAGCCTAGAAGGTAATTCAGGTCACGGCAGGATTTGAACCGCAGATCTCCCGACCGCACCTTTTAAAGATTTCGGTTACTCCTGCCAATGTGTGGTGCTTGCACTGTAACGACTCTAGAGAGAAATTGAAGTGCTCTGGGTCAAGTACATCCGCAGGGTGATGTGGTATTGTTTGATGGTTCTGTCTGCACGCTTCAAGACTTTGCCGGCTGTTACCATGGTAACGATATCAGACACAACGTGGCGTTACCATGGAAACTAACCAGTCATAGAGGGAGAAAGGAAGTTGTAAAATTTCTCATTTTCTTGAGTCATTACCTGAAATAAATGAAATCTCTCCCCAGGGAGAAGAAAGAAGGACTGGAGAGGTCATTACTATAAGAGAATTAGGATATAACGACATTAAACCTTTATTCCCCTAACACTCTCTTGTAGCTTCCTTTTTCATGTAAAGAATGCCTTCCAAAGAAACACCGTGAAACTGTATTCCAGTTTAGAGTGGAGATAAAGCTGGTCCAAACCCTTATTATGACTTACTTCAAAATATCATGTATCAGGTGACCAGTTGTCCCGTGTTTGGCAGGTGCAAATAACCCTTGGTGCGTAAAAAGAGTTGCAGAACTTAACGGAGCTATTTTAAGGTAAAACTCGCCAGTCACGTCATGGCCGAGTAGTTAGACCACCCATCTCTCATCTAGCCGGCCCGAGTTTTTTATTACTTTCTCTATATGTATTATGTACATAGTGTATAGAAAAGGTGTTGTATTGTACCCAAAAATTCGATACCGAGATTTCACTGGAAATACATGTTTTGGGACTCCCTGAATCCAAAAAAAGAATTTTTAGAAAAATGTCCGTGTGAGTGTCTGTATGTATGTATGTGTGTGTGTATGTCTGTGGGCAGCATAGCTCAAAAACGAAAAGACCGTTAAATACCAAACTTGGTATTTAAGTTCAGTATCTTCCAAGGATGCGACACGAAGATTTTCAAGAAAATCCCACCACCCTAAACTACCCTTTACATGGAAAAAGTTTCGAAAATTTTTATTTTCTTAAAAATGGCTCTAACGATTTTGATTAAAATATCGTATATTAAAGATATTTACCTGACAAACAAAATGTATATCTTGAATTTTCTGGGAATAGTCTCTGAAGACTACTTTATTCTGGATGAATTTTACGGAATTGTGCAAAACTGCTAAACCGTAAGAGATGAACAAAAACTTACTCTACAGAAAATGTAGCTCGCGATAAAACACACAATTTATTTCATATACATTTTTTTTCGTGAAGTTAATCGTTTTTAAGATATTCTTGGTTTCGTTGAAAAACATACTTTTCTCATACAGGAATTTGTTAACCCCTGTCCATACAAACAAAGGAACTTCAGTTACACAGCAACCAGCTCTTGGCTATCATTTTAACCTATGGTACTCTCTCATTTCGCTTCTACTTACAAGGAAGCAAATAATAAGATTATTTCTGTTAATATTTCTCTATTAGGATGAAGTAAATAGAAGCACAAGCTTTCTAACTAAAATTTGTTGCAGAGATGTAGAGAAAGTCATGTGAATGGAACACATTAGATTTTTTTTTTCAAATATAGTTCCGGAGTCTGGTCGGGACTCCGGCGCTGTATACCCAACTTTTATTCAACTATTTTTTTTACTTTGTTTGCTGTGTGATTATGAATCGCTGTTCTCTTCTTTTACACACACACATACACACACCACAAACATATAGCACCCATGTCCATGGCGGGACTCGAACCCACGATCGAATTTGCTCCCAAGCGATCGCGGTGGGATTCATGGTGGACAAAGTGGTGGGGGAGAATTTTCTCCGGATTCTCCGGTTTCCCTCGCCATCACATTTCACTTGTGCTTCATTCCATGTAAGATCAATGTCATCGCCTGCAATGTCATAGTAGTAAAAGAGGGTGTTAAACACTATCAAAAACATCCCTTGTGCGTAAAAATATTTGCAGAAGCCAATATTTCTAGCCAAAGTCAAGTGGAGAAATTGCGACAGCGGCCTTCGCATTACCTTCTTGCTTATCAGCGGAGACAGTAAATGGTTCGCGCACATTGCGGGTGTAAAAGGAAGGCCGCTCTCGCCAATTCTCCACAATATATATATATATATATATATATATATATATATATACATAAATATTTTTGCATAAATAAAAAATGCCATACTGAATAGCGTTTTGAAAATAATTTCAGGAACTTTACTTACACGTTAACAGTCTATCAAAGCTGTAAAATGAAAGAAGCGAGTTTTTACTTTCTCTAGGAAGTATGTATAATGCACATAGTGGATAAAGAAGATGTAATATTCCAGCAAAAAATTTGATACCGAGATTTCACCGGTGTGTTTGTGTGTGTGCAGCATAGCTCAAAAACGATACGCCCGTTAAATGCCAAACTAGGTATTTTTAAGTTCATTATCTTCCAAGGATTCGACCGAAAGATTTTCAGTGCAATACCTTCTTTATACACTATGTGCATAGCACGTGTAGATAAAGTAAAAATTCTAGATATATATTTAATTTGTGGCGGCGCTGTGGTCGAGTGGTTAGACCACTCGCCTCATATCTTGGTGGCCCGTGTTCGATACCAAGCGCCGCCTTGGGATTTGTGGTGGACGAAGCGGCGCCTGTGCGGCCCTCCGGTTTCCCCGGCCACTCATTCCACCAGTTGCTCCATCACCACCTTTCCTGTCATCCATTTCACTTGCATTTCATACCATCCACTTGCACACATTCATGCTTGGTTACGGGCCGACCACTCGTTCCGGGTTTTCAATTCTGTGGTTTCGTGTCATTGTCTCTCCGACAGGATTTTGACCCCTAGGCATCCGCTTTTAAGTCCTAACTAGCTTGTCATAAAAATATCATTAATATCCGGTAATTAAATCAAAAGCGTTAAGAGCCATTTTTGAGAAAAACACAAAATTCTAATTTTTTCCATGTAATGGGTAGTTTGAAATAGAGGGAGCTCTGTTGAAAATAATTTGTGTCGTATCGTTGGAAGATGCTGAAGATAACTTTATCATGCTTTTCCTTTTTACTTTCTCTACACGCACTATGTACATAGTGTATTCCAGCCAAAAATTCAATACAGAGATTTCACCGAAAATACATGTTTTAGGACAACCTGAATAAATAAAAATCGAAAAAGAGGTCATTGTGCGTGTCTGTACGTCTCTCTGTGTGTGTCTGTGGACAGCATAGCTCAAAAAGCAATAGATCATTAAATACCAAACTTGGTATTTAAGTTTAATATCTTCCAAGGATATGACAAAAATTAGAAGATTTTTAAGAAAATTCCCCCTACTCAAACTACCCTTTATATGGAAAAAATTACAAACATTTTCATTTTCTAAAAATGGCTCTAAATATTTTGTTTACATCCCTTGTAGTTAAGATATTTACATGCCACATAAAATATATATCTTGAATTTTCTAGGAATAACCTCTAAAGACTTCTTTATTCCGAAAGATTTTTATTTAATTTTGCATAACTGTAAACTGTAAGAGACAAAAACTTACTACACAAAAATGTAGATTACAATAAAACACACAATTTATGTCACATACATTTTTTTTCGTGGTGTTGATCGTTTTTGAGATATTCCTTGTTAATGGATTCAGTTTTAAATAGCTTATCTCGTACTTTTCTCATACAGGAATTTACCATTTTCTGTCCATACAAAGCATCTTCAGTCACAGAGCAACCAGCTTTTGACTACCACTTTAACCTATGGTACTCCCTTATTTCACTTCTACTTACAAGGAAGAAAGTAATAAGACTATTTCTGCTATTTTTTCTCGATTATCATGAAGTAAATAGAAGCATAAACTTTTTAATAAAACTTTTTCAGGGATGTAGAGAAAGTCATGTGAATGGAATTCATCATATTTTTTTTTGCGGAATGTACAATTTGTTAGATATTCCTTGTTATTGGTTAGAGTTTTAAAATACTTAGATTCTTCACATACGGCAATTTGTCAACTTCTTGCCACGCTAAGATATGGATTTCAATTCCATACCAATCATGTTTCAAAACATTTGAGTATCGCTTTAGCCTGGTGTGTTCCCTTATTTCTCCCCTACTTAGGAGGAGCTACGTAATAAGACAATTTATGCTAATGTTTATCTCGATTAGCATGAAGTAGGTAGAGGAATAAGCTTTTTAACAATAATTTGTTACAGAGATGTAGAGAAAGTCATATGAATGGAGCACATCAGATTTTTACTTTCTCTACACGTACTATGTACATGGAGTATAGAGAAAGTATTGTATTGCACCCAAAAATTCGATACAGATATTTCACCGGAAATATATATTTTGAGACCCCCTGCATCCAAAAAAAAAACAAAAAACAAAAAAAAAACATTTTAGAAAACTGTCCGTGTGTGTGTGTGTGTGTGTGTGTGTGTGTGTGTGTGTGGGCAGCATAGCTGAAAAATGAAAAGACCTTTAAAAACCAAACTTGGTATTTAAGTTTAGTACCTTCCAAGGATGCGACACGAAGATTTTCAAGTAAATCCCCCCACCCCAAACTACCCTTTACATAGAAAAAAATTCGAAAATGTTGATTTTCTTTAAAATGGCTCTAACAATTTTGATTAAAACCTCGTATGTTTAAGATATTTACTTGTCAAATAAAATGTATATCTTGAACTTTCTGGGAATAGCCTCCGAAGACTACATTATTCTGGTTGAATTTAACACATTTTTGCATAATTGTTGAACCCTAAGAGGTGGACAAAAACTTACCAGGCAGAAAAGTAGAGCACGATAAAACATACAATTTACATTACATACATTTTTTTCGTGGAGTTGATAATTTTTTAGATATTCCTTATTTTTGGTTTCATCTTTTAAAAACTTGCGCTTTTCTCATACGGGAATTTGTCAACTGCTGTCCATACAAAGAATGGAACTTTAGTCATATAGCAACCAGCTTTTCACCATCATTTTAAGCTATGGTGCTCCTTTATTTCGCTTGTACTTCCAAGGAAATAAGTAATAAGACTATTTCTGCTGATATTTTCTCGATTAGCATGAAATAAATATAATTTGTTGCATAGATGTAGAGGAAATCATGTGAATGGAACACATATATTTTTGTGTGTATTTCTAGTGAAATCTTGGTATGAGTTTTTGGGTGGAGTGCCTTAGCTTCTCTAAGATAGGAGTATAGCAGGTGCAGAAAGGCGACCGGCTTGATGTTTGTCAGACACGGCACCCTGCCGAAGAAAGGACTGGATCGATGCTACTCTGCTCCCCAGGTGAGATACTGCCTGCACTACAGGAAGCTGTGTGTGTGGCCTGCCGTCAGGCTTAATGGACGTATTGCACTGCTCCTGTCTGCTTAATCAAGATGGATATGTAACTGCTTACACACTTCTTCATGTTCACTGAGCTAGTCCTTCGTGGTGTAATGGTTACCATGCTAACTTCATATACGTAAGGCCGCGGGTTCAAACCCGGCGGGATACGATGGATTTTTTCGGGTATAAAAATCCTTAGCATGGCTTCCTTCGGGAGGGAAGTAAAGCTCCCATGTTGTAGACCTTTGAGTAAAATTAAGCGGTATTTTACGTCCAATTTGCTGAGTAGTTAAAGAGCGTCCATAAATAACACGCCATTTACATTTTTAGTCCTATGTAACTTTTAACAGCTGGTTTCTACGTGATATTGTTGAAACTCCGTTCTCTTTATTAACCGAACGAAATTCCGTGTGAGAAAAGTATAAGTATTTTAAAACTGATACAAATAACCATTTCCGAGATATTTCTTGTCAGAAGTTTGTGGGCAACTGATCTATTGCGGCCCATCCCCCCCCACTGGGGAAGAGATGAGAGCAGAGGAAACAAACCACAGGCCAGCACACAGGAAGTGAAGGAGCTAAGCTCAGAGACGCTCGGAAGTCCATAACATTGAGGGAAGCTATACAGGCTCCGGGAGGCCGGAAGCAGGCCTCTACAGGTTATACTATGGGGACGAGCAAGCAACCGTGCCATCTGCCTACAAAGCCTCCACCGACCTGAAAGATGAAGAAGGGAAATGAAATGAAGGAATGAAGGAAAAGGAACCATGATAGATAAAAGAAACTAACATACACTGATTTTTATCAATCGGACCGTACGCGCTTTTACAGTACACGAAATACGAGGGCAGTCTGCTACCGTGAACAGTTGCGAATGGAAGGTAATTCGACGTGGGTATCAAAATTAAAGAAAGGGTTGGAAACCATTGGGATGGGAGACATTTGGATGGCGGGGCAGGAAAACAGGCGAAGTATTTGGAGAAAAATTAAGAAACGTCTCTGTGATATTGACAGACAGCAAATAATTGCGCAATGCACAGAGAAGGTGTCATTAGAAGTACAGTCTGGGTTGAAATCGGAGTGGGGTATGGAGCAATACATCAAAACAGGTACCAAACTCATTAGAGAGGGGCTCGCGTGGATTAGACTAGGAGCATGGAGGAGCACGAAAATTTCGGACGAGAATGGTATAAGAATCTGTCCCATTTGCGAGGAGGAAGAGTCGTGGACTCACATCTTGGCAAGATGTAGGGGTACGGAGGAATGGCGTGAAAAATATTTGCCGCGATTTTTTACCACTGCGAATGTAGGGCTAGAAGCATGTTGGACGCTACTGGCAGGCACGGAAAACATGGACGGGCTAGGTAAATTTATACTTAAGGCAAGACAGCTGAGATCTGAGGAGGCTGCCAATAGAGAAGGGGGGGATAAGATTAACTAAACAAAAGTGACTACATTGTTCTACATACATATATATTATGTCATACTTAGGTCACTGTTGTGCTATGGTTTTATATGTCTTTTAAGTGTACTTACCTATTATAAGAGGGTGCATTTATGAAGGTGTACTCTGTGCTGTAAATTTAAATTGCTATATTTGAATATCTTTGTATTTTTGTTTTCGGGTTCATTCTTAATTCTTTATTGTTGTTTAATAATGCTTTGGACAGTGTATTTCCTTTGTCTTTTTATTTTCGTGTTTACTCTTTTAATTCTTTGTTGTGGTTGTTGTTTTAATATTGCTTGTAATGTGAATTACAAAAGCACGTACGGTCTGTGGACCCGTGCGATTGTTGAAATTCTATGTATGATATTGCTATGTCAATAAATACACTTATTCATTCATTCATTCATTCATTCATTCATTCATTCATTCAAGTGACCCATGATTTGTTATAACGAAATACTAACCAAAGTCATCAACATAAAACTTTATTTACAAACTTACAATACCTTACTCTACTTCTCAACGTAATCTCAATCTGTCAAGACATTTACTGTCACGTGGTGCAATTTTTCAATACAGATGTTATACTTTTCTACCGCCAAAGAACTTACTCGTTTTTTTTTCAATGCACAAAATGTTCGGTCAATGGAATGTTATAGGCAAATATCGCAAGTGTATGGTGATAATGCATTGAAAGAGTGTTCGGTGAGGAATTGCACATAATTTAGAGTAATCAAGGAAGAACCTGTGTGTCCGACAAAGACCAGAGTGGAGGAGTTGGAAGCAAATGTTGATAAAAGAATTCAGAAAAATCTGGATGGAAAACATTTCTCAGCCATGAAGACCTCAAAGTGGTAGTGACATCTTGGCTCAGATCTTCAGCGGTGGAAGATTATAACATCTGCATTGAAAAACCGGTACCACGTGACGATAAATACCTTGATAGCAATGGCGATTTCGTTGAGAAACAGAGTAAGGTACTGTAACTAGGTAAATAAAGTTTTATGTTGATAACTTTCGTTATCATTTAGTTATGCTAAATATATATTGATATTTGAATACTTATTTTTACTTTCTCTACACGTGCTATGTACATAGTGTATAGAGAAGGTATTGCACTCCACTCAAAAATTCGATACCGAGATTTCACCGGAAATATACGTTTTAGGGTCCCCTGTATCCAAAAAAAGGTCCGTGTGTGTCCGTGTGTCTGTGAACACGATAACTCAAAAACGAAAAGGCGGTAAAATACCAAACTTGGTAATTAAGTTTAGAATCTTCCAGGGATGTGACACGAAGATTTTGAGTAAAATCCCCCCCACCCCAAACTACCATTTACATGAAACTTTTTTCGAAAATGTTGGCTCTAAGGATTTTGATTAAAATTTCGTATATTAAAAATATTTACTTCACAAATAAGATGTATATTTTGAATTTTCTGGGAATAACCTCTGAAGACTACTTATTCTGGATGAATTTTACGGAATTTTGCTAATAGCTAAACTGTATGAGATGGACAGAAACTTACCACACAAAAAATGTAGAGCACGTTAAAATACAAAATTTATGTCATATTTTTTGCGTGGAGTTGACCGTTTTTAAAATATTCCTTGTTTTTAGTTTCAGCTTTGAAAAACACCTTTCTCATACACGAATTTGTCAACTCCTGTCCATACAAACAAACGAACTTCAGTGACATAGCAACCATCTTTTGACTATCACTTTAACTTATAGTACTCCCTTATTTCACTTCTACTTATAAGGAAGCAAGTAATAAGACTATTTCTGATAATTTTTACAAGTAATGTCGTCATGTGTTCCATTCACATGACTTTTTTTGGCTCAGATCTTTAGCGGTGCGTTGAAAAAGTGGTACCACGTGACAATAAATACCTTGATAGTAATGACTATTACTATAGAGTAAGGTAGTGTAACTTTGTAAATTAAGTTTTGTGTTGATAACTTTCGTTATTGTTTAGTTATGCCAAATCGTCTGTCACTTTCTTGATGATCCTCGTGTTTTGTGTATTGTAAGCGCAAGTACGGTGTTTTGGACCCGTGCGATTAATGAAGATCAGTGTATATAGATTGATATTTAAATATTTATTATTATTAACATGTGGGTTGAATTCGCTCCTTTTGTTTACCACTTGTCTGAGATATACCTTAGGGTAATCATTATTGGTACATGACTGGCGCTGTCATCTGAAAATTGTATATTGAAGAGAATAAAGTGAGCGCATGCGCACAGGCAACGGAATATACGTGACAGGTCAATCCCATCCGTGCACAGAATGCTATTGTGTCTGCTCCCCAGGAATAAATCGCTAACTTGCTGCAGGGGACCCGAGTGTTATCGCTTTTGCATAACAATGGGAGTGAGGGGACAGTTGAAAACTTCTTTAATGACTCATAAATGTGACTGACTGACTGGTACTGTACCAGTATTACTGCACGCCATCTGGCTTCGTCTTGTTCACCTTTGTGTCACTCATTTCCCAGTCCATAAATACTCTAAAGCTCTCTATTAAAAATCTGATGCGTTCCATTCACATAACTCAAAAGAAGTTTTAGTATTTAGCAATGACACAAGAACTGTAAAGCCTGATGCTTTGATATTTTACACTCTAGTACACAATTGTAAATGTTTGCATTGGAAATTCTATAACATATTTGTAAACATGTATTGTAATTTGTTGACATTTAAGAAGAGTACATAATATTTTAGTTTTATATAATTACTAGTAATAACAATTATGTCGATAATTAGAAAACTATCATCTGACATTACATAAGTGTTACATATATTGACATTATATTTATTTATAAATTTTAACACTAATTTTTGATATTCTTTGTTTCTATGTGCATGTAAAAAAACTGATGTGTACCATTCACATGACTTTCTCTCCATCTCTCCAACAAATTATTGTTGAAAAGCTTATGCCTATTTACTTCATGCTACTCGAGAACAAATTAGCAGAAATAGTCTTATTACTTGTTTCCATGTAAGTAGAAGCGAAATAAGGGAGTAACATAGGTTAAAGTAATAGCCAAAAGCTGGTTGCTATGTGACTGAAGTTCTTTTGTTTATATGGACAGGAGTTGCTTTCAACTCCTCCACTGTGGTCCTATATGAGAAAAGTAAGTTTTTCATAGCTGAAACTAAAAACAATGAATTTCCCAAAAACGATCAACTCCACGAAAAAAATGTATACAACATAAATTGTGTGTTTTTTTAATGTGCTCTATCTTTCTTGCGTAGTAAGTTTTTATCCAAGTTTTACGGTTTAGCAGTTATGCAAAATTCCGTAAAATTCGTCCAGAATAAAGTAATCATCATAGGCTATTCCTAGAAAATTCAAGATATACATTTTATTTGTCAGGTAAATATCTTTAATATATAATATTTTAATCAAAATCGGTAGAGCCATTTTTAAGAAAAACAAAATTTTCGAAAAAAGTTCCATGTAAAGGGTAGTTTGGGGTGGGGGGACTTTTTTCAAAATCTTCGTGTCGCATTCCTGGAAGATACTAAACTTAAATACCAAGTTTGGTATTTCACCGACTTTTTTACTTTCTCTGTACGTGCTATGTACATAGTATATAGAGAATGTATTACACTCCACCAAAAAATTCGATACCGAGATTTCACCGGAAATATATGTTTTAGGGTCCCCTGTATCCAAAAATAAGTATTTTCAGAAAAAGGTCCGTGTGTGTCCGTGTGTCTATGAACACGATAACTCTAAAACGAAAAGTCGGTAAAATACCAAACTTGGTATTTAAGTTTAGTATCTTCCAGGGATGCGATACGAAGATTTTGAGAAAAATCCCCCACCCCAAACTACCCTTTACATGGAGCTTTTTTGAAAATTTTAATTTTCTAAAAAATGACGCTGTCGATTTTGATTAAAATATCGTTTATTAAAGATATTTACATGACAAATAAAATGTATATTTTGAATTTTCTGGGAATAGCCTCTGAAGACTACTTAATTCTTGGTCAATTTTACGAAATTTTGCATAGCTGCTAAACCGTAAGAGATGAACAAAAACTTACCACACAACAAATGTAGAGCACCTTAAAATACACAATTTATGTTATCTACATTTTTTTTGTGGAGTTTATTGTTTTTGAGATATTCCTTGTTTTTTTCAGCTATAAAGAATTATACATTCCTCATACAGGACTTTGTGAACTCGTATCCATACAAACAAACGAACTTCAGTCGCAGAACAACCAGCTTTTGACTATCACTTTAACCTATGGTACCCCCTTATTTCGCTCCTACTAACAAGGAAGCAAGTAATAAGACTATTTCTGCTAATTTTTGCTCCATTAGATGAAGTAAATAGAATACTTTGTTGCAGTGATATAGAGAAAGTCATGTGAATGGAACACATCAGATTTTCGAGATATGCTGTCCACATATACACATACACACATAGACTTTTTTACTTTCTCTACACGTACTATGTACATAGTGTATAGAGAAGGTATTGTATTGCACCCAAAATTCCATACCGAGATTTCACACAAAATTCATGTTTTGAGACCCCCGAATCCAAGTAAAGCAGTTATCGTGTTCACAGACACGCGGACCTTTTTCTAAAAATGCTTTGTTTTTGGATGCTGGGGGCCCTAAGACGTGTAATTCCGGTGAAATGCAGGTATGTAATTTTTCATACGTTTAAAGAGAAGTTGAGCAGAATTTGTTGGTGCAGTGGTAACTTCTGTTAGGTGGAAATAAAGAAGGCTATGATGCTGTGAAGGAAAAGTCAATCAGGTGGTTGGCTTGTTAGGCAGTTGTAGACCCTTCTTTCTAACAAAGCCAATATCCGTGATCCTGTGTGGCGTGCTAAGACACGCTAGCATGTGCCCCGCTCCGTGCAACACTGGTACAAGTTTATCGAGTAATATGCGAAATTTTAATGAAAATCGTTCTATGTATAGGGCAGTTGGGGGATTTTTCTCAAAATGTTCGTGTCGCATCCCGGGAAGATACTAAACTTAAATACCAACTTTGGAATTTTACCGTTTTTGAGTTATCGTGTTCAGACATACACACACCTACCTTTTTCTGAAAATGCTTTTATTTTGAATACAGGGGGCCCTAAAACATATTTCCGATGAAATCTTAGTATCGAATTTTTGTATGGAGTGCAATATCTTCTATATACACTATGTAGTACGTATAGAGACAGTAATAAAAATATAAGCGACATAAATTTTATGTTTTTTTGTTTAGTAAGTTTTGTATCTATTATGGATTACCAGTTATGCAACATTCAGTAAAATTTATCCAGAATAAAGAGCTCTTCATAGGTCATTTCCAGAAAATTCAAGATATACATTTTATTTATGTGTCACGAAATATCTTTTAATATGCGGTATTTTAATCAAAATCGTTAGAGCAATTTTTTATAAAAATAAACGTTTTAAAAATATCTCCATGTAAAAGGTAGTTTGTGGAGGGGGGGGATTTTCCTGAAAATTTTCGTGTCGCATCTTTGGAAGATACTAAACTTAAATGCCAAGTTTAGTTTTAACAGGATTTTAGAAAAAGCTCTATGTGTGTGGACAGCATAGCTCGAAAACTAAAAGTCGGTTAAATACGATACGTGGTATTTAAGTTTCGTATGTTCCTGTTGCATTCTTGATGTTAGGTTTGATTTGTAACAGAATTTTAGTTTTTGAGCTATGCCGTCCACAGTTATTCCCGTAACTCTAAAGTGGAGCATACCACATCATTACGATGTTTCTTTCAATGGATTTCAACTTCTAGTTCGTGCATTCGCCGCTATACGCCATGGTGAAGAGGGATCAACCTGTCAGCTAAAGATAGCACCATAGGACGAAATCACGACTTGCGGATGCGAAACGGCAAAATTTTGCCCAGATAAGGGATTCCCTTATGTGAAAATAAACATTACACGGGATCACCGGCCTTACTTCCCTTCTAAAGGAAGTCATGCTAAGGAAAAAATCTGTCAGCCTCCACCAGGCCTAAAACTGCAATCTTGGGTTTTTGAGCCTAGCATGGCAACCACCACACAACAGACACATACATGGACCTTTCATAAAATGCTTTAATTTCATTGAAGGGTTCTGAAAACATGTATCTCAGATGAAATCTCGATACCAAATTTTTGCTTGGAATACAATACGATTTCTATCAATGTACAATGTAGAAGTAGAGAAAGTAAAAATGATTTGACATATTATCACTTTCTCTACACGTACTATGTATATAGTGTATAGAGAAGGTATTGCATTCCACCCAAAAATTCAATACCGAAATTTTACCGGAAATATAAGTTTTGGGTCCCCCCTGAATAAAAAAAAAAGCTTTTTCAGAAAAAAGGTCCGTGTGTGTGTGTGTGTGTGTGTGTGTGTGTGTGTGTGTGTGTCTGTGGACACCATAGCTCAAACACGAAAAGACCGTTAAATACCAAACTTGGTACTTAAGTTTGATATCTTCCAAGGATGCAACAAGAAACTTTTCAAGAAAAATCCCGCGAGCCCCAAATACCCTTTATATGAAACTTTTTTCGAAAATTTTGATTTTCCTAAAAATGGCTCTAACGATTTTGATTAAAATCTCTTATATTTAAGATATTTGTTTGCTAACTAAAATGTATATCTTGAATTTTCTGGAAATAGCCTCAAAAGACCTCTTTATTTTGGATGATTTCTATTGAATTTTGCATAACTAGTAAACCGTAAGAGATAGACAAAACCTTACTGTACAAAAAAATGAAGATCACGATGAAACACACAATTTATGTCATATACTTTTTGTCATGGAGTTGATCGTTTTTAAGATATTCCTTGTTGTTAGTTTCAGCTTTAAAAAGCTTATACTTATCTCTTACAGGAATTTGTCAACTCCTGTCCATACAAACAAAGGAACTTCAGTCACATAGCAACCAGCTTTTGACTATCACTTTTAAAGAAAACTTTTTGTTGGCGTGTGACTGATAAAACGAACATTATGTTTATGTAAACGTTTACATATGAACAGCTCTTTATAGAAGGTGGATAGTAATATGGGCAAACATATGTATCAGTGCTTGAGGACGATGTGGTGATCCAGTATTTGCAGTTTTTTTCTCCATTTTCTAAAACTATATTCATGAGAAAAATTTCACGATGTTTTCAGGATGGCTTTTAAATCCCCTCTCAGATGATTAGTTGTTTACGTAACAGGTCACGCGGTTGACCGTCTTTGCATGCCCGGCTATATAAGACACACTTATTTCTTTCTCTAGAACGTATGTACATACGGCGTATATAGTAGCTAGAGGAAGTATTGCATTCCTCCAAAATTTGATGCAGAGATTTCACTAGAAGTACTTGTGTGGGGTTCCCCTGAATTAAAAGAAAATAGTGTTTAGAGAGAGAAAAAAAAAAAGGTTTGTCTATGCGCGCGCGCGCGTGTGAATGTCATTTAATTTCAATACCTTCAAGGATGTGACACGAAGATTTTCGGGAAAGTCATCACATTCCCAACTACCCTTAAAATTGGATATTTTTGCAACATTTTGATCTCTCCAAAATGGCTCTACTAATAGCATAAGAGATGGGCAAAAACTTACGACACAGAAAATGTATGTGTCATTAAAACTGAAAATTTATGAAATATGTTTTTTTTTTTACATTTTCGAGATATTCCCAGTTATGAGTGTATTTGCTTCAATCGATAAAAAATAACCAAATTTCAATTGTTTTGCATTGCTACAGCTTTTAAAAGATTTGACTATCACTTTACCCTGATGCATTCCCTTATTTCTCTTCTACTTACAAGGAAGCAAGTAATAAGACAATTTCTGCTAATTTTTACCCCCATTAACATGATGTAGCTACAAAAATTATCTTTTGTAGGGAAAGCTTGTTTGTGGAACAGCTAGAGAAAGTAATGTGAATGGAACACATGAGATTTTTAGACGGACACAGGAAATGTTTGCCACTAAAGAATATAGTCCACTTTTCCGTTTTGTGGCCGGAACGTCTTCACGACCAATTGAGTTTACACGGGGTGCGGCTGGTCTGCAAGGGGATTTTCTCGGCCTTATCCCACCCGGAGCTACGGGGATCTCGCTCACTTATCGATTCAGCGATATCGAGGTCCGTCCATTTGACTACTCTACCGTCTTCCGGAGGAGATGGAAGCCTGACCTCCGCTTCACATCCAGCTCTCTTAGCAGTGTTTATCGTTTCAAATATGTGCGCAAGAAGCCACTCAAATCCTCAAAGTTACTCTCAAATATAAACTTCTTCAATACGCGACCTGAACTATCAGCGATTTTGTTCCATTTGCTTCCCAGCATACTCCATTACAGGCAGTAATGCTACATGCCGTTTATATGCTTTGTTTTCTTGATTTTTACTTTCTGTACATAGTGTATAGAGAAGGTATTGTATTACACCCAAAATACCATACCGAGATTTTACCGGAAATACACATTTTGGTCCCCCTGAATCCAAAAAAAGTATTCTTGGAAAAAGGTCCGCGCGCGTGTGTGTGAGACTGTGGACAGCATAGCTCAAAAACTTGGTATTTAGATTTGGTATCTTCCAAGGATGAGACTCGAAGATTTTCTAGAAAATCCCCCACTACAGACTACACTTTACTTGGAAAAATGTTCGAAAACTTTAATTTTCTTTAAAATGGATCGAACCATTTTGATTAAAATCCCGTATATTAAACCTATTTATATCCGAAATAAAATGTATATCTTGAATTTTCTGGGAATAGCCTCTGAAGACTTCTTTATCTGAGTGACCTTTGCTGAATTTTGCTTAACTGCTAAACCGTAAGACATAGAAAAAAACTCACTACACAAAAAATGTACATCACGTCAAAACACACAATGTATGTCCTTTACGTTTTTGTAGTGGTTATTTGTTATTGGTTTAAAGTACTTAAACTTTTCTCACCTAGGAAGCGTCCGTTTTTCTTTTGTTCTACTCCTGGTCAAGCAAAGAAGCGATTTGCAATGACAATCGAATAACGATAGCTTTTAAAACATTTGACTATCACTTTGGCATAGTTTCCTTCTATTTATAAGGAAGTACATAAGTAATGATAACATTCTGCTAATGTTTATCTCGATTAGCATTGTGCGGAAAAAAGAATACTCTTTTGTAAGAAGTTTTTTTTGTAGAGAAGCTAGAGAAAGTCATGTGAGTGTAACACACCAGTTTTTTTTAGTATGGCGCATTTTACTTTGATTATTTACATTTACAGAATAAATAGCTAACCTGGTTGCCATCTCAAAGCTGAGTTAAATATCTTGGCGTTCTACTGGACATAAAAATGACGTGGAATGATCACATTACACGCATCACTAATTCAAGGCTCATCAAACGTTATCCATTAATTAATAAACGCTCCAAGATTGGCCTGGACTACTCCATTCTGCTTTACAAATCTTTAATTCAATCTCTTCTCACTTTTCCAGCTCCTCTTGGTCCTCAGCAAATAAAACTGCAAGTTGTACAAAATAAGTTTCTCCGCAGAGCTATAAATGCACCAGGTTTGTAAGAAATGCACAGCCTCAACACCAACTTCCAATAGAACACTATATGAAACACCTCTCCAAGATATTCGTCAACAACGTTACTGGTGCTCAAGTATATCAAAACTCCACACGAAAGACTGAAAACAAAATTACCACAATTTCATAACCAGTGACACACAGGACTCCTGCTAATAATTATTCATAAATTTCATAATCATGTACTTTCATTTTTTAAATTTATTATTGTTATTACTTATACTTAGCATTTATTTGTAAAGTTATATTATCATTTCTGTACTAATACTATTTTTGTTTATGTTAGAGGAACCAACATGCTCAACCTCAAATGTTAATGTATTTAATCTTTTTGTTGTCCATGGCCTGTATAGCATAAATGCTGATCTGCCAGCAATAAAATTAAAAAAAAAAATCTGATGTGTACCATTCACATGACTTCCTCTATATCCCTGCAACAAATTATTCTTAAAAAGCTTATACTTCTATTTACTTTATGCTAATCAGAAAAAATTAGCGGAAATAGTCCTATTACTTGCTTTCTTGTAAGTAGAAGCGAAATAAGGGACTACCATAGGTTAAAGTGATATTCAAAAGCTGGTTGCTATGTCAATTAAGTTCCTTTGTTTATATGGGTCGGAGTTGACTAGTTCCTGTATGAGAAAAATATGTTTTTCATAGTACAAACCAAAAATAAGGAATGTCTCAAAAACGACGAACTGCACGAAAAAATATATAACATAAATTGTGTGTTTTAACGTGCTCTACATTTTTTGTGTAGTAAGTTTTTGTCCATCTCTTACGGTTTAGCAGTTATTCAAAATTCCGTAAAATTCATCCAGAATGAACTACTCTTCAGAGGCTATTCCTATAAAATTCAAGATATACATTTTATTTGTCAGGTAAATATGTTGAGTGTACGAAATTTTAATCAACATTTTTAGAGCCATTTTTGAGAAAATCATCATTTTCAAAAAAAGTTCCCTGTAAAGGGTAGTTGGGGGTGGGGGAATTTTTCTCAAAACGTTCGTGTCGCATCCCTGGAAGATACTAAACTTAAATACCAAGTTTGGTATTTTACCTACTTTTCGTTTTTGGGTTATCGTGTTCACGAACACACACACACGGACCTTTTTGTGAAAATGCTTTTTTTTGGATATTGGGGATCCTAAAACATATATTTCCTGTGAAATCTCGGTATCGAACTTTTGGATGGAGTGTAATACCTTCTCTATACTCTATGAACATAGTGCGTTTAGAGAAAGTAAAAATATACTGCTGTAAGGGCAGAAATCTGATACAACACTTGAAACGTTTTCTATTTACGTACACAATATATCCAATGCCATTTTCTTGGTGCATCCTGAGATTGTATTCAGTGGTTTATTCAAGTTTTCATTGCTTTCGTCTTGTGTTTATTGTGAAGTTTGTTTAGTACGACTTCCCCAACGGAATGGTCGCTGATAATGGTCCATGGCAGGCGGGGGGAACAGAGGTGTTATGGGACCGTATCGCGCGACATTCAAGCTAAGTCCTTGGAGACCCGTCAACGACATAGAACCTTACTCTGAGAGGGGAGAGCGTCCCTCCCCAAACCGTAACGACACTTAAAAAACATCGTTATGTATCAGAGTGCAAAAAACAACAGGAGGGGCTGGTGGTCTATCTTCATATGTCTGTGAGCTTGTCTAAGGGATACATACCTCATAGTATGCCATTGGTATTGAGATTTCACCGGAAATACTGTTTTTAGGGTAACTATATAAAAAAAAGGAAGAATAAACAAATTAGAATAAGGTCCATTGTGTGTGTCCATGCATCTTTTTACTTTCTCTACACGTACTATCTACATAGTGTATAGAGAACGTATTGCATTGTACCCAAAAATTCTATACCAAATTTCACAGGAAACACTCGTTCTGAGATTCCCTGAATAAAAAAAAACAACAACAACAACAACACATTTTTAGAAAAATGTCCGTGTGTGTGTGTCAATGAGCAGCATTGCTCAAAAACGAAAAGTCAATTAAAAACCAAACTTGGTATTTAAGTTTGGTGTCTCCCAAGGATGTGACACGAAGATTTTCAAGAAGTCTTCCCACCCCAACTACCCTTTTCATGGAACTTTTTTTGAAAATTTTGATTTTCTCAAAAATGGCTTTAACAATTTTATTAAAATATCGTATATTAAAGATATTTACCTCACAAATAAAATCTTGAATTTTCTGGGAATAGCCTCCGAAGACTACTTTATTCTGGATGAATTTTACGGAATTTTGCATAACTGCTAAACCATGAGAGATGGACAAAAACTTAACACACAAAAATGCAGATAACATTAAAACACACAATTTGTTATATAGATTTTTTTCGTGGAGTTGATCGTTTTTGAGATATTCCTTGTTATTGGTTTCAGCTTTGGAAAACTTATACTTTTCTCATACAGGAATTTGTCAACATACAAACAATGGATCTTCAGTCACATAGCAACCAGCTTTTGACTATCGCTTTAACCTATGGTACTTCCTTATTTCGCTTTTACCTACAAGGAAGCAAATAATAAGAGTATTTCTGCTAATTTTTTCTCGATTAGCTTGAAGTAAATAGAAGCCTAAGCTTTTTAATAATATTTTTTGCAGGGATGTAGAGAATACCATGTGAATGAAACACATCAGATTTTTTAAATTTATTTTTATATTGCTTAACGTCCTCATTTACTACTAAGGCACCGCAGGCGAATCCATGTGTCTGTCAACAGAAAAGTAAAAATCTAATCTGTTCCTTTCACATGACTTTCTGTACATCTCTGTAACAAATTATTGTTAAGAACCTTATTCGTCCGTGTACTTCATGCTAATCGAGATACACATTAAAGACATGTTTTCTTGCAAGTAGTAGGTAAATAAGGGAATACACCAGGCTAAAACTATAGTCAAATCGTTTAAAAGCTGCTTTCCATGTTTCATTAATTGCCAGAAGTAACCAAATTTCAGTATGTGAAAACTGAAACAAAAAACAAAGAATATCTCAAAAATGGTCAATTCCACGAAACATAAATTGTCTGTTTTGACTTGAACTACATTTTTTGTCCAACTCTTACGGTTTACCAGTAACACAAAATTCATTCAGAATAATTAGGTCTTTACAGACTATTCCAAGAAAATTCAGGATATGCATGTTATTTCCCATATAAAGATTTTTAATATACGGCATTTTAATCAAAATCGTTACCACCAGTTTTGAGAAAATCAAAATTTTCTAAATAAAGAGTAGTTTTGGATGGCGGAATTTTTCTCAAAATCTTCGTGTAGCATCTCTGGAACATACTATACATAAATACGAGGTTTGGCATTTTACCTACTTTACGTTTTTGAGTTATTGTGTTCACGGACACACACACGTACCTTTTTCCAAAAATGTTTTTATGAATTCAGGGGGCCCTAAAACATGTATTTTCGGTATCGAATTTTTGGGTGGAGTACAATACCTTCTCTATACACAATGTACATAGTACGTGTAGAGAAAGTAAAAAATGAAAAGTCAGTAAAACACCAAACTTGGTATTGAAGTATAGTATCTTCCAAGGATGCGACACAGGATGTTAAGGAAAACCGCTTCATCCCAAACTACCTTTTACATGGAAAAAAATTGGAAACATTTTTATTTTTTCTAGCTCTTAATGATTTTAAATGTCTATACTGAATTTTATGGTACTAGCTTCTGCAGGCGATGATGCAGATAAACCGTAAATTTACTCCACAAAAAATGTAGATTTCCTTAAAACACATGTTGCCATATACACTTTTTTCGTGGAGTTGATATTTTTGAGATATTCCTTGTAATTGGATTCAGTTTCAAAATACTTAAACGTTTCTTATTCGGGAATTCATAAACGCCTAACCATAACAGAAAAAATAGAAGAGATAAACATTAGCAGAATTCTATTACTTGCTTCCTTATAAGTGGAATGGAATTAAGGGAATACACTATGCTTAAGTGATAGTCAAATGTTTTAAAAGGCTGTCGTTATGCGATTGTCATTGCGTGGCCAGGAGTAGAACAAAAGAAAAACGGACACTTCGTCTGAGAAAAGTATAAGTACTTCACAATTGAAACTAATAACAAGGAATACCTTGTAAACGGTTACTCCACGAAGAGAATGTATATGACATAGCTTATACATTTTAACAAGATCTACATTTTTTGTATTCTAAGTTTTTGTCTATGTCTTACGGTTTACTAGTAAAGCCAAATTAAGCAAAATTCATCTAGGAAAACCGGCCTTTAGAAGCTATTCCCAGAAAATTTTAAGATATACAGTGTATTTGTTATGGAAATTGATTTAATATGTGGAATTTTAATCAAAATCGTTAGAAAAATACAATTTTCGAAAGTTGTTCCATGTAAAGGGTAGTTAGGGGTGGGAACATTTTCTTGAAAATCGTCGTGTCGCATTTTCGGAAGAGACTAAACTTAAATTCCAAGTTAAATAGGGACTCCTTCTGAAAATGCTTTTTATGGATTCAGGGGATCCTAAAACATGTATTTTCGGTGAAATCTCGGTGTCGAATTTTTGGGTGCAAGACAATACCTTCTCTATATACTATGTGCATAGTACGTGCAGAGAAAGTAAAAATGATAAGCCTGAAACAGGTAGAAGAATAAGGATTTTAGCAGTATATTAGTGAATGATGCACTTGAGGTGTTAGAAATCTCGATATTGCACTTTTTCTGTGCTATGAGTAAGCGCGGAGGGAGGGAGACGGGGACATAACGCGGTAGGTGTCCTTAATAACGCCCCCAGATGTGAGTTATGTTCCTTTGATGTTGTAATTCCAGTCAGTCGTATTGCTAAGCCTGTCTGGCAATATGCGTACATAGGGCTTCTCGGGGGCTTAGAGCCGGGGCTATATCACACTTTTGTTATCGCACACATGATTTATTCATTCATCATACCATTATACTTTAGGTGCGTTCGTTTACTTCACTTACAAGAGACCATTGTCACATTGATGTATATAGAGCTATTTTTACTCTCTCTACACGTACTATGCACATAGTGTATATTGTAATGCACTCAAAAATTCCATACCGAGATTTCACCGGAAATACATGCTTTGGGCCCCCCTGAATCCAGTATTTCTGGAAAAAGGTCCGTGTATGTCTATGGACAGCATAGCTCAAAAACGTAAAGACCGTTGAATACCAAACTTGGTATTTAAGTTCGGTTTCTTCCAAGGATGCGACACGAAGCTTTTGAAGAAAATTCCCCCAGCACAAACTACCCTTTCCATGGAAAAAAATTCAAAAATTTTGATTTGCTCGAAAATGGCTCAATGATTTAGATTAAAATATCGTATGTTAAAGATATTTACCTGACAAATAAAATGTATATCTTGAATTTTCTGGGAATAGCTTCTGAAGACTTCTTTATTCTGGATCAATTTTACGGAATTTTGCATAACTGCTAAACCATAAGAAATGGACAAAAACTTACCACACAAAAAATAGAGCACTTTAAAACACACAATTTACCTACTATATACCTTTTTCGTGTAGCTGATCGTATTTGGGATATTCCTTTTTTTGGTTTCAGCTTTGAAAAACTTATACTTTTCTCATACAGGAATTTGTCAACTCCTGTCCATAGAAACCAAAGAACTTCAATCACATAGCAACCAGCTTTTGACTGTCACTTTAACCTATGGTACTCCCTTATTTTGCTTCTACTTACAAGAAAGCAAGTAATAACACTATTTCTGCTATTTTTTTCTCAGTTTGCATGAAGTAAATAGAAGAATAAGCTTTTTATCAATAATTTTTTGCAGAGATGTAGAGAAAATCATGTGAATGGAACAAATCAGATTTTTAGAAACATGTCCGTGTGTGTGTGTGTCTGTGAGCAGCATAGCTCAAAAACGAAATGCGGGTTAAAGTCCTAACTTGGTATTTAAGTTCAGTAATTATCAAGGAAGGACCCACGCCGTGGTCGAGTGTTCAGGCGGGTTCGATCCTGTGCGATGCTAGCTCTCGTGGGCAGGATGACTCTGGGGGTAGTCGTAATACCCAAGGGCGTTTATTTAGACCTGATATGCGGGTTCTTAGCGCTCACCGCGTCGAGATAAACTGCTTGGGAACTGTTAGGGACTTTTCACGATGGCTCCCTGTCGCGATCTGGTTCCGGCTGCCCTCAGTCTAACGCTGGCTGAGGTGAGTAATCACTTCCGATACATACACTATACTGCGGAAATCTAAAAATGATGCAATCTGATAGAGAACAAAATTTTGCAGCGGATACTGTGTTTAAAGCTGACAATTATAATAACTGAGAATTTACACCATGTTATAGCAACGTTGTGACATCGCGAGAGTAGAAAAGGACGAAGCTAATGGCAACTTGTATGTGTTGGACAGAGACAGAGATATCCCCATTAACCCTATACTGTCTTTTAAGGTTGAGAAATCTGTGTATAGCCTAGGAAGTGGTGTTTTTTACTTAGTACGTATTTGTGTACCAAAATGATTTGCAGCATGCCTGAATGGAAAAAAAAAAAAACAGTAGTACCAAGCCTTCAAGTTTTCTTATAAAATACAACTATCATTTATTACTTTCTCTACTTGCACTACGTAAGTACATAGTGTGTAGAGACAATATTTTATTCCAAAAATTCGATACCAAGATTTCACAGAAATATGTTTTGAAGTCCCCTGAATTCAAAAAATAAAATGTTGAAAAAAGTACCGGGTGTATGTATCTGTGAACAGCATAACTCAAAAACAAAACTTCGGGTATATACCAAATTTGATGTGAAGTTAAGTATCTGTGAAATATATGACACGAAAATCCTCCCACCCCAAACCTATCCTTTATATGTAGTCTTTTTTCTAAAAGTTTGACTTTCTCAAAAAATGCTCTAATGATCTTGGTGTAAATACCTTAAAGTATTTTCATGACAAAGGAACTGTATATCTTGAATGACTATGAAGACCTCTTCATTTTTGATGACTTTTGTAAAACCGTAAGATATAGAGGAATATTACACAAAAAATATTGATCTCATTAAAACACACAGTTTATGACGTATTCATTTTTCTGTACAGTTAGCAAACTTATTATTGTATTTAAACTTCTCTCAAGCGGGAAGTCAACTTTCGTTTCATCACTTTTGTTTTACTTCCAGGAATTCCAAAGAGAATCGAATTTCATTGTTTCACATAGCATCTAGTTTTTAAAATGTTTGATTATTGATTTAGCCTAGTGTACTCCCTTATTTTCGTTCTGTTTACAAGGAAACAAGTAATAAGACAATTTCTGCTAATATTTATCTCGATTAGCATGATATAAATAAAAAAATCTGCTGTGTTCCATTCACTTGACTTTCTCTACCTCTCTCCAACAAATTATTGTTAAAAACCTTATACTTATATTTATTTCATGCTAATTGAGGAAAGTTAGCAGAAATAGTCTTATTACTTGTAAGAAGTGAAGTAAGGGAGTACCATAGGTTAAAGTGACAGTCAAAAGCTGGTTGTTATGTGACTGAAGTTCCTTTGTTTGTATGGACACGAGTTTACAAATTTCTGTATGAGAAAAGTATGTTTTTTAAAGCTGAACCAATAACATGGAATATCTCAAAATGATCAATTCCACGAAAAAACTTTATACAACATAAATTGTGTGTTTTAATGTGCTCTACATTTTTTGTATGGTACGTTTTTGTCTATCGCTTACGGTTTAGCAGTTATGTAAAATCCATCCAGAATAAAGTAGTGTCCAGAAAATTCAAGGTGTACATTTTATTTGTCGTGAAATATTAATAAAAATCGTTAGAGCTATTTTTGAGAAAATACAAATTTTAGAAAAAGGTTCCATGTAAAGGAAAGTTAAGGGTAAGGGGATTTTCTTGAAAATGTTTGTGTTACATCCTTGCAAGATGCCAAACCTAAATAACAAGTTTGGTTTTTAACGGTAGTTTCGTTTTTGAGCTATACTGCACACACACACATTATTCACGTATAATTATTCTATGCATTCTCTTCTGAATTAAAATATCCCATTTACTTCAGTTGCAGATACTCCCATATTATATTGTAAGAATAGTTTTAAGAATGAACAGCGGAATTTAAGTGAGTGGAACACATCAACATTTGTAAAATGTATTTTGCAACATTGTAGAATAATTAATTGAAAACTAAGTGTGCAGCACAACATTCACAACAATGGATTGTTAATAATTCACGCCCCTCCCATTTGGTGAGCTTCAATTATTATTCTCGTAAATAACGATTAATGTTGTTCATCTTTTGTTGGTTCTATGCATGTAACCTATCCATTGGCGTTATTTAATGTCTGTTATTAAAATTAATGACTGGAAACTGCAGTGAATTTCCGGCTTATAACAGAGGTAAGAGTTGATCGCTGCTCAGAGTTGAGCAAAATACATCCTCTTTATACAAACGGAAAATGTCATGTGCTTCATACGCATATCTTCCTGTATTCATTATTTTGTTCATATATATGCTTTTTACTTTCTCTATATGTTCTATACATGGTATTGTATTGCTTCCAAAAATGCGATTTCGATGTTTTACCGGAAATATACGTTTTGAGACCCCCTGAATCCAAAAAAGATGTGAAAATGAAAAATCTGATGTGTTACACTCACATGACTTTCTCTAGCCGTTCTACAAACTTCTTACATCAGATTATTCTTCTATCTGCACCTTGTTGATCGCGGTATTCAGCACGATGTTCTTATTACTTAGTTCCTTATAAGTAGGAAGAAAATAAGGGAATACACTAGGCTAAATCAATAGTCAAATGTTTTAAAAGCTGTCGTTATGCAATTGTCATTACAAATCGCTTCTTTTCTTGGCCAGGAGTAGAAGAAAAGAAAAACGGACAGTCCCGTCTGAGAAAAGTATAGGTAAGTACTTCACAACAGAAACTAATAACAATGAATACCTCGAAAACGGTAAGGTCCACGAAAAAAATGTATATGATGTAAATTGTGAATTTTAACGAGGCCTACATTTTTTGTATAGTAAGTTTTTGCCTATCTCTTACGGTTTACTAGTTATGCCAAATTAAGCAAAATTCATTCAGAATAAACAGGTCTTTAGAAGCTATTCCCAGAAAATTCAAGATATACATTTTATTTGTCAGGTAAATATCTTTAATATACGATTTTCTAATCAAAATCGTCAGGGCCATTTTTAAGAAAATTCAAAATTTCGAAAAAAGTTCCATGTAAAGGGTAGTTTGGGGTGGGGGGATTTGACTCAAAATCTTCGTGTCGCATCCCTGGAAAATACTGAACTTAAATACCAAGCTCGGTATTTTAGCTACTTTTCGTTTTTGAGTTTTGCTGTTCACAGGCACACACACACACACACACACACACACACGAACCTTTTTCTGAAAATGCTTTTTTTGGATTCAGGGGGTCCTAAAACATGTATTTCCGGTGAAATCTCGACATCGAATTTTTGGGTGGAATGCAATACTTCTCTATCACTATGTACATTTTACATACGGGGCAAGAGAAAGTAAAAATTTCCGTATGTGTCTGTGTGTGTTTGTGGGTCTGTGGGCAGGATAGCTCAAAAACGAAAACAGCGTTAAAAACAAAACTTGTTATTTAAGTTTGATATCTTCCAATGATGCGAACGGTAGATTTTCAAGAAAATATCCCCATCCCAAACTACCCTTTATATGGAAAAAATTTCGAAAATTTTGATTTTCTTAAAAATGGCTCTAACGATTTTGATTAAATTCTCTTATATTTAAGATATTTACTTGACATAAAAAATGTATATCTTTAATTTTCTGGCAATATCCTCTAAAGATTACTTTATTCTGGATGATTTTTACGGAATTTTGCATAACTGCTAAACCGTGAGAGATGGACAAAAACTTAACACACAAAAATGTAGATAACATTAAAACACACAGTTTTTCATATACATTTTTTCGTGGAGTTGATCCTTTTTGAGATATTCCTTGTCATTGGTTTCAGCTTTGAAAAACTTATACTTTTCTCATACAAGAATTTGCCAACTCCTGTCCATACAAACAAAGGAACTTCAGTCACATAGGAACCAGCTTTGGTATTCCCTTATTTCGCTTCTGCTTATAAGGAAGCAAGTAACAAGACTATCTCTGCTAATTGTTTCTGGATTAGCATGAAGTAAATAGAAGCATTATCTTTTTAAACATAATTTGTCCATAGATGTAGAGAAAGTCATGTGAATGGAACACATCAGATTTTTTCTACTTAGTAAATAGCACATAAGTAAAGAATGTATTACAACCAACCCAAAAATTCGATAGATACATTTCAGTGGAAATACAGATTTTAGGATCCTTGTCAAAAACAAAAAAATATTTTTCTTTAAAAAAGCGCGCGCGCATGTGTGTGTCTGTTCGTGCCTGAGAAAAATCTGAGTGTTCCATTCATATTAGTTTCTCTACATCTCTACAACAAATACCTCTTTTTAACACTAGTTTGCTGAACAGATAGAGAAGGTCATGCGTATAGAATACATAAAGTCTTTTTGCCTCCGACATTTCAATTAAGCGGACTTCATTGTGTTTTGATGACAGTAGAAACTAGAAAATATCGCAGTCAAATTTCGGTAACTGCTTTGCCTTCACGATTCTGACTTTTTAGACGGAACGCATTAAGACATCCATAAACAAGACATTGTGTTAGCCTTTTTTACTTTCTGCCTCGCTTTCTACCCTTAATGTGAGAAGAAACAGAAGCTTGCTCCCTTTTCAGGAAAGCGATCTCCTTCCTGCCTTGTTTATTTACGCAGAATCTTGAGTTTTATTTGTCCAGCATATTTGTTGTCTAGAATACTGTGTAAACTGTCAAGAGAAGCCTTCTGCAAACATTGTTACACTTTTATTGAATGAGCACTCTCTGGCTTTTTTCCTCCTGGTTTCAGCAGTTAGGAAGTCCAATAAGCAAACACCACAACTTCATACCTATGTACAGAATCTTAATTAAAGGATACAAGATGTGGGAAATAACCTTTAAGGATGCCCATATATGTAAAACCTAAAATCTACAATATTGCTATGATTGACTTTTAAATTTAACACAATTGCATTATTAAGAATAATTTACATGCTAATGTTCAGACTTTTGCTCAAAATAGTTCCTATTTATATTATTTTATTTTTATTTAATTAAATCATTCCACACGATGCAATTTCAGTTACAGAAATATAATACTTTGCAGTTATACTAATAAATACAGTATTAGTACATTTATGAGATGAACATTTTATCTGACTATTGGTTTAGGAGAAAATAAATGTAATTTTCATTTTATTATTTTTTTATTTTTGCTATGGTAATATGAAGTTTATTATTTAATTACACAAGCACTGGTGATATTAGAAAACATCATCTCATCACTTTTATTTTGTACTATTTTTATCCAAGCGAAAACTGCATCGTGTGGAACAATTTGAAGCTTTGAAAACGCTGAAAAATAAAAACACGAGAAAATATGTTTTAAGGTTTAACATACATTTTTTTATTTATACTTATATTTAATGTTGCCTAACTACACAGGTCTTATAGCGACATCATGTAACAATAAGACTTTTTATAACACTTAGAATACAATATTTACACATTAAATTAATAATTATATCTAGCTTGTAACATTAAATTTTGGTATTCTAACAATAATGCTTATATATGTAGTGTAACATACAACAGTGTATTAAAAGTATACAATATTTTATGTGCAGTAGCAAGTGTACAATGTTTCATGTATTTAAACAATAATAATAATTTGGTTGGTTCGTCGAGTGCTGCCTGAAGATCTGGATGAATTTGATGGCTGGTTCTGCACTTAGAATATTGGGCACATTTCGTTATGATGTGTTTGACTGATTGTCTCTGGCTCCAATGTTCACAGGATGGAGGTTGCTGTTTGGTCATGAGTTAGTTTAGTATGTCCAATTCTCAGTCTGGTGAGTATCATCTGTTGACAGTCTCTGGCTGCAGTGTTCACAGGATGGAGGTTGCTGTTTGGTCATGATTAGTTTAGTATGTCCAATTCTCAGTCTGGTGAGTATCATCTGTTGATAGTCTCTGGTTGTAATGTTCACAGGATGGAGGTTGCTGTTTGGTCATGATTAGTTTAGTATGTCCAATTCCTAGTCTGGTGAGTATCATCTGTTGACAGTCTCTGGCTGCAGTGTTCACAGGATGGAGGTTGCTGTTTGGTCATGAGTTAGTTTAGTATGTCCAATTCTCAGTCTGGTGAGTATCATCTGTTGATAGTCTCTGGTTGTAATGTTCACAGGATGGAGGTTGCTGTTTGGTCATGAGTTAGTTTAGAATGTCCAATTCTTAGTCTGGTGAGTGTCATCTGTTGATAGTGTCTGGCTGTAATGTTCACAGGATGGAGGTTGCTGTTTGGTCATGAGTTAGTTTAGTATGTCCAATTCTCAGTCTGGTGAGTATCATCTGTTGATAGTCTCTGGTTGTAATGTTCACAGGATGGAGGTTGCTGTTTGGTCATGAGTTAGTTTAGTATGTCCAATTCTTAGTCTGGTGAGTATCATCTGTTGATAGTCTCTGGCTGCAATGTTCACAGGATGGAGGTTGCTGTTTGGTCATGAGTTAGTTTAGTATGTCCAATTCCTAGTCTGGTGAGTGTCATCTGTTGATGTCGGCTGAGAGTTTTGTATATTTTAATAAATGATGTTACTTTTACTTTCTCTAGCCCAATATGTACAATGCACATAGGGATAGAGAAGGTATTGTAATGCACCCATAAAGTCGATACCGAGATTTCACCGGGAATATATGTTTTGGGGTCCCCCGAGTCCAAAAAAAGGATATTTAAAAAAAGGTCCGTGTGTGTCCGTCTGTGTGTGTGTGTCTGTAGACAGCATAGCCTCAAAACAAAAATACCGTTATATACCAAACTTGGTATTTAGGTTTAGTATCTTCCAAGAATGCAACACGAAGATTTTAAAAAAAAAATCCCCCCCACAAACTACCCTTTACAAGGAAAAAACTTCGAAAATTTTGATTTTCTAAAAAATGGCTCTAACGATTTTGATTAAAATACTGTATATTGAAGCTATTTATGTCCGAAATAAAATGCATGTCTCGAATATTTTGGGAATAGTCTCTGAAGATCTGGATGAATTTTGCTGAATTTTGTTAAACTTCGAGATAGAAAAAAAAAACGTACTACACAAAAAATGTACCTCATGATAAAACACAATTTTTGTCCTTTACGTTTTTGTTGTGGAAGTAACCGTTTTCGAGATATCCCTTGTTATTGGTTTGAATTGTGCAGTACTTAAACTTTTCTTACACAGGAAGTGTCTGTTTTTCCTTTGTTCTACTCCTGGCCAAGGAAAGAAGTGATTTGCAATGACAATCGCATAACGATAGCTTTTAAAACATTTGACAATCACTTTAGCTTAGTGCTTTCCCTTATTCCCTTCTACTTAAGAGGAAATAAGTAATAACATTCTGCTGACATTTATCTTGATTAGCATTGTGTACAAAGAAGAATAATCTTTTGTAGGAATTTTGTAGAGCAGCTAGAGAAAGTCATATGAGTGTAACACATAATATTTTTTACTTCATGGAGTTTACTGTTGCGATTATTTTCAATCCAGTTGTTCTTCCATTTTTGTATCAGCTTCTTCTTAACATACTGTATAGCATCTTCATGTGGAATAGAGATAGGGGGACAAACTGGTGCTTGTTTTGTTGCTTCTTTTGCTGCTTTATCTGCTCTTTCGTTCCCCTCTATCCCCTGATGGGAAGGTATCCACATTAAAGTTACTTCTTTATTTTCAAGCAAAATTTGATTGTATAAATATTGGATGTCTTTGGTCAGTGAATTACCTGACAACAGATTCTGAAGGGAAATTAAAGCACTGTAGGAATCTCAAAAAATTACGCACTTCCTGTTTGAGGTTAGTGCATCCAAAGATTTTTTAATCTCACTGGAGAAGGTGGAGTAAGATTCCGGTAATTTGTATAACATTGTGTGTTCTGGAAATACAACAGCGCATCCGTTTCCATACTCACACTGGGAACCATAAGTGTAGTGTTGGTTGTGTATATTTATCTCTTTGAAAAGATTTTGCTGTGTAATTCTGTGAACCTGAGTCTTGGCATATCGGGACATTTCTCTGGGGTTTTTAGTCTCCAAGGTGGAATTTCATGCTTATCAACATCGGAAAATTTAATCCTAGTTGCTGTAGGTAACAATATGATCTTTGACCAAAGGGAACTGAGTAGATTGTCTTTTCCATGTATAACATGTCAAGTATTTTGTTTGGACATTTTGACGAAATTGATCTAATCGTATAGGTAAGGGTTAGTTGTTTTCTTCTTACTTGGAGTGCTGGATCTTCTGTAAACTTTCATTAGGGCTTGTACGATGAGCTCCAAGAATTATCCGCAGTGCTGTTGTATGGATGACGTCAGGAATTTTTAAAGTAGAGGTATTGGCGGAGTTGTAGATTATAGAATCATAATCTATCTTCGTACGAATCAAGGTTCTAAGAACAGAGTAGTGAGCTCCCCAATTGTTGGCCGCAGTTGTTTTATATGAGGAGCCCATGTCAATTTGATACCAAGTAACATGATTGTGTTTACTATTTCAATTTTATGGCCATTGACATATATTTCAAGTTGTGTATATTAGTGCCTAGTTTTTGAAAATACTATACCTTTACTTTTAATTTTAGACAGTATTTTGCAACCAAATTTCTATATTTAATATTGCTTCTTGAAGTAGCTTTTCTGTTGTACTAATGTTTTTACCCTGACAGAATATTGTGAGATCACGGCAAACACCGTTTCTTTGTAAGTCTTAGAATTTCATATTCTCCTGCAGAAATTTTTAAACCATGAATATCTGTCAACTCTCACGGACTGTTAACAGAAATTCCGAGTAATATATAAAGCAAAGAAAAAGTGCAAGTCATTTGGTCCGAGTCCAGCTGCACTCTGCCACCAAAACAGTCTCTATTTCACGGCCGGAAATATGCTGTTGGTGAGGTGTGGCGAGTCCCGTCGGGTGCTCAATCTCGCCTGTGGTTTAGGATAGGGAGGGCCCATGTTAAATAATCGGTGTTACGGTATGCCTGGACGATGACGGGGCAGGTAGAAGCACCCGGTATGAGACTTTTTTTGTAAATTTTGAAACATTACTAAACTCACTTTTTTTTAGTTATTAGTACATATTATTGTATTTTCAACTTGAAATAGACATATTTAAGACCAAATGTTATTGGTCAAAACCAAATTTCGGATTTTTAGCAATATTTCATCATAGTGAAAAGATTAAACCACCACACCCACTTACAGCCATCCATTTAAATCGTCACGTGATACGGTTTAAAGTGCCGCATGGTAATACAAACAACAGGAAATTGAACTACAAGTATAACTTTTATAAAGCTGAAACCATTAATAAGAAATACTATCTCTCAAACGATCAACTCCGCGAAAAAAAATTATAGAACATAAATTGTGTGTTTTAATGTGCTCTACATTTTTTGTGTGTAAAGTTTTGGTCCATCTCTTACGGTTTAGTAGTTATGCAAAATTCCGTAAAATTCATCCAGAATAAACTATTCCCAGAAAATTCAAGATATACGTATTATTTGCCATGTAAATATCGTTAATATAAGATATTTTAATCAAAATCTTTAGAGATATTTTTAAGATTATAAACCTTTTGAAAATTTTTCCATGTAAAGGGTAGTTGGGGGTGGGGAGATTTTCTTGAAAATCTTCGTGTCGCATCTTGGAAGATAATGAACTTAAATACCAGGTTTGGTATTTAACGGTCTTTTCGTTTTTGAGCTATGGTGTCCACAGGCACAATATTTTTCCAAAATATTTTTTTTTGATTCAGGGGAACCCAAACCATATATTTCCAGTAAAATCTCGGTATTGAATTTTTGGGTGCATTACAATATCTTCTCTATACAATATGTACATAGGAGGTGTAGAGAAAGTAAAACATTATATGATAAAGTTTATAATGTTTGTTTTTGGAAACACATTTATGTTTTAATATATGTCCTGGAATAGTTACTTATGAGTTCGGATTTTGTTTATTTACCTGTCTATATTAGTGGTCATTTTAAGTTGTATCTATTGCGTCTGTAGTTATGTTACGAACGCGCCCATCGCAACTTTCCCTACCATCTAGTTCCCCTCCTCAACCCCTCCCAAGTAATCAAATCACGCCCTTTTAAATATGAAGTCATTCGCAAACTGGCAACGAAGCGTTAATAACAGACCGACAATATGGGGAATCCCCTTGTAACGTAGTTTCAACCTAATGGATCAGCTCCTTTGTGGCAAGATCAAGGTCGGAATTTCAATACAGGTCCTCTAACGCCAAATTCAACGGTTTTCAATCTTGTGTTAGTGTAATGTCTTATCTCGGCTATAGCTACTCAACACCAAATGTGCATCGCAATTTAGTTTTCCAAATTTTTATTTTTTTTACTTTCTCCAGTCTCCATATGCAATGTACGAGTACATAGTGGATAGAGAAGGTATTGTATTCCACTCAAAATCGATGTCAGTATTTTAATGGAAATGCGTTTTGAGGTTCACTGAACCCCCAAAAAAAGCACTTTTAGAAAAAGGTCCGTGTGTGTCTGTGGAAACATAGTTCAAAAACGAAAAGTCCGTTAAATACCAAACTTGATATTTAAGTTTGGTATCATTCAAGGATACCTAGCGAAGATTTTCAAGAAAATCCTACCACCCCAACTACCGTTTACATGGAAAAAAAAAAAAAAATCGAAAATTTTGGTTTTGTCAAAAATGAATCTAACGATTTTTTATTAAAATATCGTATATTAAAAATATTTACCTGACAAATAAAATGTATATCTTGAATTTTCTGGGAATAACCTTTGAAGACTACTTTATTCTGGATAAATTTTACGGAATTTTGCATAACTGCTAAACCGTAAGAGATGGACTAAAACTTACCATACAAAAAATGTAAACCTCATTAAAACACACAATTTATGTTATATACATTTTTTCGTGGAGTGGAATGTTTTTGTTATTGGTTTCAGCTTTAAAAAAACTTACTTTTTTCATACGGGAATTTGTCAACTCCAATCCATACAAAGTATCTTTAGTCACATGCCAACCAGCTTTTGAATAATACTTTACCCCTTATTTCCCTTCTAATTGTATGGAAGCAAGTAATATAACTATTACTGCTAATTTTTTTCTCGATTAGCATGGAGTAAATAGAAGCCATAGCTTTTTAACAGTAATTTGTTGCAGAGATGTTGAGAAAGCCATGTGAATGGATCACATCAGATTTTTTTAACCTTCTCTAGTCTGCATATACAATGTACATAGTGGATACAGAAGGAATTGTATTCCATTCAAAAATCGATGAGATATTGCACCGGAAATATGTTTTGAGCCCGAAAAAGCACGTTTAGAAAAACGTTCGTAAATGTCTGTGGAAGCATAGCTCAAAAACTAAAAGTCCGTTAAAACCCAAACTTGATATTGAAGTTTGGTATCTTTCAAGGATGCGATGTGAAGATTTTTAAGAAAACTCTACCACCCCCAACTATCCTTTATATGGAGAAAATTCCAAAAATTTTGGTTTTGTCAAAAATGCCTATTATGATTTAGATTAAAATCTCCTTAAGATATTTATACGACAAATAAAATGTATAGCTTGAATTTTCTGTAAATAGTCTCTGAAGAACTCTTTATTCTAGTGGAATTTTTCTGAATTTGCATAACTGGTAAACCGTAAGAGATTGACAAAAACTTTCTAGGTATAAAATGTAGAGATCCTTAAAACACTCAATTTATGTTATACATTGTTTTCGTATAGTTGACCGTTTTCAAGATATTTCTTGTTATTAATATTATTAGCAAAATTCAAAATGTATCTTTTGCGACAGATATCATACACAAAGTGTCATTCTTAAAACTACATTCCTTAATACCTTTGTAACAAAATGTTTGATTGGAAGTTTCCCAATTTTGATACTTTGTTTTTACTTTCTCCATACGTACTATGTGCATAGTGTATAGATTATTGTAATGCACCCAAAAATTCAATATCGAGTTTTCTCCAGAAATACATATTTGAGATCCCCTGATGCCAAAAAAATCATTTTTAGAAAAGTGTCCACGTGTCTGTGTGTCTTTGGAAAGCATAGCTCAAAAACGAAAAGTCCGTTGAAAACCAAACTTGTTATTTAGGTTTGGTATCTTCCAAGGATGCGACACGAAGATTTTCCAAGAAAATTCCCCTCCCCCAACTACCCTTTACATGGAACTTTTTCAGAAAATGGCTCTAACGATTTTGATTAAAATATCGTATATTGAAGATATTTACCTGACAAATAATATGTAGATCTTGAATTTTCTGGGAATAGCCTCTGATGGCTACTTTATTCTGGATGAATTTTACGGAATTTTGCATTAACTGCTAAACCGTAAGGGATTGGCAAAAACTTAACAAACAAAAATGTTGAGCACGTTAAAGCACACAATTTATCTAATATAAATTTTTTCGTTGTTTGATTTTGAGATATTCCTTGATTTTGGTTTCTGCTTTAAAAAAACTTATGCTTTCCCATACAGAAATTTATCAACTTTTGTCCATGCAAAAAAGGAACTTCGTCACTTAGCAACCAGCTTTTGACTATCACTTTAGCTTACGGCTCCCTTATTTTGCTTCTGCTTACAAGGAAGCAAGTAATAAGACTATTTCTGCTAACGTTTTCTCATTTAACATGAAGTAAATAGAAGCTTAAGCTTTTTAACAATAATTTGTTGCAGAGATGTAGAGAAAGTTATGTGAATGAAACACATCAGATTTTTTAAAATCTAAATCAATATCAATATTCCAATTCCTCATTTTATTACACATATCCTGAAGTAGTACGGGACTTTTTCACATCTGTAGCAGCATAGATTTTCAATATGGGGAAAATAACGTGAAAAATGAACCTGATAAAAATGTTTAGTCCTTTAACCACGTCAATATTTTGAAATGGCGTCTAAAACACGTGTTACATCCATCCTGGGAGAATCATACACTGCAAATATCTGATTTAAGCTATGGTCAATTGTTTGCACCAAAAATCCATAAGTCGCTATTTTTTTCCAATATCGCTAAAAACACTTTTGTAACCCCTTAACCTCCTTCAACCTAATTGGTCATATCGGTCGATGAATAAATTTGATGAAATGATGCTCACACACGCACACAAATGCGCGAAATGACTTTTATTTCAAATAAAAAGATCTATTTGCGATGAAACCTCGATATCAAATTTTTACTTCCTCTACACGTACTATGTACATAGTGTATAGAGAAGGTATTGCATTCTACCCAAACTCACACCGAACTCGATTACTTAAAAAGGAAAAGTCGGTAAAATACTAAACATGGTATTTAAGTTAAGTATCTTCCAGGGATGTGACACACAGATTTTGAGAAAAAAAAAAAAATTTAATTTTCTCCAAGATTGCTCAAACGGTTTTGATTAAAATACCACATATTAAATAAATTTATATAGCAAATAAAATGTGAGAAAAATGTAGATCACGCTAAAACACGCAATTCATGTCATAAGATTTTTTCGTGGCATTGACAATTTCTGAAATATTTCGTTTTATTTTTTTCAGATTTAAAATACTTAATTTTTTTCACACAGAATGTTGTAAACTCCAGACCCTGAAAAGAAACGGATTTCAACCACATGGCAACCAGCTTTTAACATATTTGACTATCTATTTAGCCTAGTGTATTCCCTTATTTCTCTTCTACTTACAGGAAGGCAGGTAATTAAGACAACTTCTGCTAAAGCTTGTCTCGATTATCAATAAGAAGATATAAGAATAAGCTTTTTAACAATGATTTGTTACAGCGATGTAGAGAAAGTCATGTGAATGGAACACATCAGATTTTTGTTTGAATGCAATACCTGCTCAGTCTATGTGATGACTGTGAGATGATAATGATGGAATAATTTATATTCCTAGACTTGTTTCTAATTTCTAAATAGCTTGTTTGTAGCTATTTCAGGACCTACTTATTCGCAAAGAGGAAAAGGCCATAAGGAAGTGGGAAGCTAAAAGCTGGAGGGTGGATAAAGTAGCGGCAGACTATTAAGGGCTCATTATCCGACCCTTATTTATGAGCGCACTCAATGGCATGTCAACTTCCACCTGCTCAACAAGCCGGTGTATCGGAAATGTGATAAAGGTTTTGCCAGTCGCGGCTCCATAGATGCCAAATTTGGGTACATACATATCATCTTACATTTCACATTTTGTAATAGTTTTGGGAAACTTTCCTACAAATACTTACATTCCTATTACTTTCTCTTCTGATGCCGTAATTATTGGAAATATAGAGTCTGACTGAGCAATTCAATGCCACAGCCGGGATTTTAACCACGGATTTCGTGTGTGCCCGCGCCGTGGCCGACTAGTTATTTTTTGTGCAGTTTCGGAGGCTTGTCAGGACTCCGGCGCTGTATTTCTTTTTTCCGGTTTCTCATATTTCCTTAGTAGACCTTTTTATTCTTTAAGTTTTCCTTTCACATATACATACACAAACATAGACACATTTACAAACACAGAAACACCCATGCCCAAGGCAGGACACGAACCCACGATCCTGTGCAGCACGAAGCGCCAAAGCGAGACACTTTAGCAAGCGCGGCCACCGGGATCGGCATTCGACCGCTCGCCTCTCACCCAGACTGCCCGGGTTCGATCCCAAGTGACCGCATGTGAGATTTGTGGTGGATAAAGCGCGCAGGGGCGGGTTTTCTCCGGTTTCTCCCGCTCTCACGTTCCACCAGTACTCCATCTTCATGTCATATATCACCCACAAGTAGTAAAAGCGGGCGTTAAACACTACCAAACAAAAAAACTGTTCTTGTTAACGGTCATCACTCCGTAGAAGCAAAGTAAAATAAACACGTAAGGTAGCTATGACAGACGCCATAATTGATTAAATTATATGGGAGTAAATGTTATAGCCCCGAGAATACGGAACCAGTTAAATAGTTAGGGCTCTCATTTTTTCACATAATGGACTCGGAGAAAAACATTTGCATATCTAAGGAATAACAGTAAATTCAGACACAATAGCTACAGCCAGATGGGAGTATTGAACCTCGATTGTTTTCAGAGAATTTTGTCTCAGAATGGGGCATATTCACAGTCGACGGAGTAAAGCCAATCGCTGGACGAAATATAAAACACGAGGAATGACTCGGTTAGTGCTGGACAATCCTCATGTAATTTAAAAGCGCGATGATGTGTTCCATTCACATAACTTTCTCTACATCTCTGCAACAAATTACTGCCAAAAAGCGTATGCTTCCTTTTACTTCGTGCTAATCGGCAGAAATATGCTTATTACTTGCTTCCTAGCGAAACAAGCGAGTACCATAGGTTATAGTGATAGTCAAAACCTGGTTACTATGCGACTGAAGTTCCTTTGTTTGTATGGACAGGAGTTGACAGATTCCTGTATGAGAAAATTGTCTTTCCAAGCTGAAACCAAAAACAAGGAATATCTAAAAAAGATCAACTCCACGAAAAAATGTATATAACAAACAACGTGTTTTAACATGCTCTACATTTTTGTCTATCTCTTACGGTTTAGCAGTTATACAAAATTACATAAAATGCATCCAGAATAAAGTAGTCTTTAGAGACTATTCCACAAAAATTGAACATATGCATATTGTTTATCAGGTAAATATCTTTAATATAAGATATTTTAATCAAAATCATTAGAGCCATTTTTAAGAGAGTCAAAACATTTCGGAAAACGTTCCATGTAAAGGGTAGCTGGGTGTGGAGGGATTCTCTTGAAAATGTTCATGTCGCATCCTTGCAAGCTACCAAACTTAAATACCGAGTTTGGTCTTTAAAGGTGTTTTCGTTTTTGAGCTATGCTGTCCAAAGACAGAGAGACAGACACACACACACACACACACACACACACACACACACACGGACCTTTTTCCAGAAATGTATTTTTTTGAATTCAGGGGGACCCAAACATATAAAGAGGTTATATTCCACTTAATCTGAACATTTTACTTTCTCTACACGTACTATGCACATATTGCATAGAGAAGGTATTGTATTGCACCCAAAAATTCCATACCGACATTTCACACGAAATACATGTTTTGGGACTTCCTGAAACAAAACAAAAAACAGTTTCAAGAAAAAGGTCGTGTGTGTGTGTGTGTGTGTGTGTGTGTGTGTGTGTGTGTGTGTGTGTGTATCTGTGGACAGTATAGCTCAAAAACGAAAATTCCGTTTAATACCAAACTTGGTATTTAAGTTCAGTATCTTCCAAGAATGTGACACGAAGATTTTCGTTTTGAGCTATGCTCACACACACACACACACACACACACACACACACACGCGCGCGCGCGCGGACAAACAGACACTCACACGGGCATTTTTCTCATATATTGCATATATGAGAAGGTATTGTATTGCACCCAAAAATTCCATACCGACATTTCACACGAAATGCATGTTTTGGGACTTCCTGAAACAAAACAAAAAACAGTTTCGAGAAAAAGGTCGTGTGTGTGTGTGTGTGTGTGTATCTGTGGACAGTATAGCTCAAAAACGAAAATTCCGTTTAATACCAAACTTGGTATTTAAGTTCGGTATCTTCCAAGAATGTGACACGAAGATTTTCGTTTTGAGCTATGCTCACACACACACACACACACGCACACACGCGCGCGCGCGCGCGCGGACAAACAGACACTCACACGGGCATTTTTCTCAAAACATGTATTTTCGATGAAATCTCGGTATCGAATTTTTGGTTGCAATACAATACCTTCTCTATACACTATGTACATAATGCGAAGAGAAATTAACTAGAAATCTGATATATTCTATTCACATGACTTTCTCTACATCTCTGTAACAAATTATTTTTAAAAAGCTTATGCTTCTATTCACTTTATGCTAATCGAGTAAAACTTAGCAGGAATAGTCTTATCACTTGCTTCCTTGTAAGAGGAAGCAAAACAATGGAGTACCATAGGTTAAAGTGATAGTCAAAAGCTGGTTGCTATGTGACTGAAGTTCCTTTATTTGCATGGACAGAAGTTCACAAACTCCTGTATGAGAAAAGTATGTTTTTTAAGCTGAAACCAAAAACAAGGAATATCTTAAAAACTATCAATTCCGTGAAAAAAATGTATATAACATAAAATGTGTGTTTTAAGGTGCTCTATATTTTTGTGTGATAAGTTTTTTCTATCTCTTACGGTTTAGTAATTATGCAAATTTCCGTAAAATTCATCCAGAGTAAAGTAGCCTTCGGAGGCTATTCCCAGAAAATTCAAGATATACATTTTATTTGTCAGGTAAATATCTTTAATATGCAATAGTTTAATCAAAATCGTTAGAGCCATTTTTTAGAAAATAAAGAATTTCGAAAAAAGTTCCATGTAAAGGGTAGTTTGGGGTGGAGAGATTTTCTTGAAAATATTCATGTCGCATCCTCGGAAGATACCAAACTTAATTACTAACTTTGGTATTAAATGGTCTTTTCGTTTTGAGCTATGCTGCGCGCACACACACTCACACGAACATTTTTCTAAAAGTGCCTTTTTTGGATTCAGGGAGTCTCAAAACATGTATTCCGTTGAAATCTCGGTATAGAATGTTTGGGTGCAATACAATACCTTCTCTATACACTACATACATAGTACGTATAGAGAAAGTAAAAATGTAATTTGGTGGCTATGTTTATTTGAAACGTATATTTGATATAGACGGCAGTGGCTTTGAAAGAGATGGTGAATGTGCAGGGGCAGGATAGAAGCTGACGTAGCACCCTATCACGCGCGCACGACTGTACTTCCTTGCCGCGGAAGCACGGTTATTTCTTAATGGAAACCAGTCTCCCCTCAGCCACTATTAGGTCGCGCTTGCTTTCTGTGCTACAGAGTCGAGTTTCACAAACTTCCAACCTGGAAACACGAAGCTTAAATGAGAGTTAACAGTTCCGCGAAACTCTAGAACCAATTCCTAACTTCATTTACAACATGAAATTACAAAACGCTCGTCTTAATCTTCTTCTTTTCACATCTTTTGTAACTTGTATTACTCTGAGGGTAACAAAACCCAAAAAGAAAATAACGTTAAATACCAAACTTTGTGTTTCAGCATCTTTATAAAACTTTATTTACCTATCTCGTATAACAAATTACTGTTAAAAAGTTTATTCGTCTATCTTCTCGAGACTTTTTTTTTTTACACATCTGTAACAAATTATTGTTAAAAAGTTCATTCTTCTATCTAACCGAGATAAAAATTACCAGAAATGGTCTTATTACTTGCTGCCGTATAAGCAGAAGCGAAATAAGCTAATACACTAGGCTAAACCGACAGTCAAATGTTTTAAAATGTGGTTGCTATGGGATTGAAATCAGTTTCTTTGCGTGGCCAAGCGTTGTAAGTTCATGTATGAGGGCATTTTAAGTATTTTAAAATTGAAACCAGTGAAAAGGAATATTTCAAAAACGGCCAACTCCAAGAAAAAATGTGTAAGATATAAATTGTGTGTTTCAAGGAGATCTACATTTTAGTGATGAAAGTTTTTGTCTCTCTCTTATGGATTACCAGTTATATAAAATTCATCCAGAATGAAGATGATTTTAGCAGCTATTTCCAGAAAAGTCTAATTTTTCATGTAAATATCTTTAACATACCTTATTTTCATCAAAGTCCTTAAGAGCCGTTTTTGAGAAACATAATCTTTTCAAAACGTTTACCATGTAAAGTGTAGTTTAGGTTGGGGGGACTTTTTTGATAATCTTCATGCCACATGTAAAGTTACTAAACTTACACAGACACGTACAAACACGGACCTTTTGCGAAACATGTTTTTTATACAGGTAACCTCAAAATATGCATTTGCGGTAAGGAATATTTGGTTGGAAGACAGTATCATCTCTGCCTGCTGTGTGCATAGTACATGTAGAATTATTAAAATAAAAATTAAATGAGGTTACTTAATCTGCCGACAGATATTTTCTCTATAAATAGCGACGAGGCATCCTAAAGCAACAAGTTAAAAGTCACAGTTGCATTCATAAGACATTATTACAAATTGTAGTATTTGTGGCTGTTCATATGTACTTTTGCATAATGATTTATTAATTACGTTTCTTTCTTTGTTGTGTATTGAGAGTTTTAAGTACCTATTTCTGTAAGTGTGTGTTTATTCTAAATGCGCCAAACAAATGCACGTCTATTGGACAAGTATAACTCTATATAAATGTGCATTTAGTCAGTAAATGATTTAAATGTACGGGTTCTCTGTAAAAGAGAAGATCCCAAAATAGAGTTTGATGTTTTGGTGTTTCAAACAATTTATGAGTTGTCATAGTATACTTTGAAACAAATGAATTACTTATGTCAAAGAGCATTACATTAATCGGACAGAAAGCGCTTATGAAAGGTTTACCATGGCTACACAGGTTGAATGGTAAACGTTTCGAAGGGCTGTGATTATTCATCAAAGCGTATAAAACAAAATATTTATTTTGTGGGATCATTATACTCGTATAGATGGAGTTGTTTTACCGTAGTTGTGTCCATTACAAAAGCGCTGAACAAACAATTTAGCTTAGCAACAGCGTTTTCATCCAGAATATACGTAAATTGATTCTTGCTTGGGTGGTAGAGGTCAGAGCATGTTAACAGCGAGGGACCTTCGGCAACTGAGACCAAGTACTGATCTATTAGGGCCTCCCCCCCGGGGGCCAGCACACAGGAAACGACTGAGTTAAGCGCAGAGAGCAAGAAGTCCTTCCGGTCTCCCGGCGCGCCACGGTAGCTATACAGGCGCCGGGAGGCCGGAAGGAGGCCTCTACAACGGCACCTATATCCCCGCCGCTGAATCCTTGCACTTGACAGTTAGGAATTAAGTTGGTACATAGAAACAGATGAAAAGCTTTACCCGTTTGACTTTCTGAACCAATCACAAAAAATCATTCCTGTCGGTCGATCAGACAACGGAAGCGCCTCTAGATGCCGCACCGTTGCAATATCTGGCTATTTCCAACCACGTGCTCAGTTTGTGAACTCCTAACACGTGCGTTGAGCTGTTCAGTTCAAGATATCGTTGTTATTGTTGTTGGTGTTTGTTTGTACGGGGAACATAACAAGACTTTCACAATTATAGAGGTGGATAGACTTTTGCACACAAAGATACATAAAGGACCTTTATCTAAACTGGTTTATTCAAGAGGCCTCAAAATGAGTATTACGAAAGGGTATTCTACACTGCAGCCGTGAGGTTATTGTACGTCAGACTCCTGGAAGAAGGACGTGAAGAGTGTAATTTCAGAGGGCGGCCGACAAGAAGAGAGCCGTAGTTCATCTCGATGCGGGGGACAAGCAACCCGTGGCTCAGTCCCGGATTAACCATCTGAGTTCGCAGACAACTACTAAGGCCATCCCGCCGCTGAGAGCTGTATTTCTAGAGCGCAGTGACCTCAACGAAACGACGCCTCTGCCGCGGACCTCGTCAACACTTACGGTTGGGATGAAATAAAGGGACAGGAAGTTGGAGGAAAGGAAGAATCCTCCCCAGCATTCGCCAAGTGAACCCATGGGTCGAAAGATCAGCCACGGGGAAGCGATCCAAATCCCAGACGAATCGCCTGAGTCATCTGGCTCGATGTATTTCCGGTGTAATCTGGGTATCGACGTTTGGGTGGAATATAATATTTTCCCCATTACATTGCGGCGCCACGTTGAAGAGCCAAGTATGCGTCGATATTATAGGCCCTTTAAAGAGTCAAGTATGTAGCGTTTGTTGTTCACTTTTATTAAGTGTGCCTGGACGTACTGCCCTACCGAGATAGCAGATCTCTCCACGTACCTCATTTTTAAGATCCACTATTGAAGTTGCCTAGGGCGTAACTCAGTCTGCCTGAACATCCACTCTCTCGGGTGGTAATGATGAGGGTAGTTAGGAGTGGTCCTACGAAATGGTTATTACTTTTATATATCCGTTTATTCTTGACTAGAATTGATACGTGTTTACACAAGCAGTTTGCTTTACATCTCTTTAAGTTATTAAGACCTCTAAGAGCTTTTCAACGACTTAACTTTACTTCTTTCGTAGAAATTCTTTTCTCACTTTGTTTGTAGATAACATTTATAACAATTACTCTTCACACTGTATAGTAACTTGAGTATACGTGCCTTAAACCTAACGATGAGTGCTCCCAACAGCGATTACGTGTTCATGACCTCAAACTTAGTAATGACTAGCTTCAACATCCTACGATCTGTTACTTATATAGTAAATTCTGCTGTCATGGCTGCTTCATTGTCATTCGTCAGAAAGACCGCGAACTTGGCGTCTATGTGTCCCATCATTCATCTCTCCTTACCCAAAATGCATAAAAAAATCTTGTGACCGCCTTAACACAATGAAGAAAAACCCACTTCTCTACGATTCAGGCGTTTCTGAAATTACTTTCACTTATTTCTCTATTGCGCGCACATGCACAAGAGCACGTGACTGACAATAGCGTTCCACTTCACAAAGAACTTTCGATTATTCAGCAGCCAAGTTTGGTAAACAACCGTGAGCTGTGCTTGCTAGCTTTATGCACTTTTAAATACATTAAATAATCGATAATTAATAGAAATAATGGTGCTAGCAAGGCCGACTAACGGTCTCAGCATAATATAAAAAATCTGACGTGTTCCATTCACATGACTCTCCCTACCTCTCTGCAACAAATTAATGTTAAAAAGCGTATGTTTCTGTATACTTCATGATAATCGAGAAAAAAAATTGCAGAAATAGTCTTATTACTTGCTTCTTTGTAGGTAGAAGCGAAAAAAGGGACTAGAATACGTTAAAGTGATAGTCAAAAGCTGGTTGCTATGTAACTCAGGTTCCTTTGTTTGTGTGGACAGCAGTTGACAAATTCCTGTATGAGAAAAGTATAGCTTTTCATAGTTGAAACCAAAAACAAGCAATATCTCAAAAACAATCAACTACACGAAAAAATGTATATAATATAAACTGTGTGTTTTAAAGTGCTCTGCATTTTTCGTGTGATAAATTTTTGTCCATCTCTTTCGGTTTAGCAGTTATGTAAAATTCCGTAAAATTGACCCAGAATAAAGTAGTCTTCAGAGGCTATTCCTAGAAAATTCAAAATATACATTTTATTTGTCAGGTAAATATCTTTAATATACAATATTTTAAACAAAATCGTTAGAGCCATTTTTAGAAGATAAAATTTTTCGAATAAAGTTCCATGTAAAGGGTAGTTTGGGATGGGGGGATCTTTCTCAAAATCTTCGTGTCGCAAGTGTGGTTTTTGAGTTATCGTGTTCACAGACACACGGACACACGGATACACACACAGACACGCGGACCTTTTTCTGAAAATGCTTTTTTTAGATAAAGGGGGACCTAAAAGATCTTTCCGTGAAATCTCGGTATCGAATTTTTTGGTGGAGTGCAATACTTTCTCTATACACTACACTAGTTCAAAAGAGTGAATTATAGAAATAAGTGAATATAACCCATCAGACTTTTCTTACTTAAGACAAGATTGGAAATGATAAAATTAAAATAAAATTAAAATAGCGTACTATATTAGAACATGAGCCGGATGCCTTTCAAAGTCCGGAAACGGAAACACGAAGCTTTTAGCTTTTAGCTTTTCCATCCTGTTCCCAAGAGCATTGTGAGTACCAGTGTTCATGTATAAAGTATTCAGGAGGCCGTGAAATAAAGCTGCCGCTAGAGTTCTCGCTAATGGTAGCCGCTGTAAACAGAACTGCAACAACACACTTTAATGTATGACTTTTTTCTTTCTCTATACGTACTATGTATATATCGAGATTTCACCGGAAATATATGTTTTGGGGTTCCCTGTATCCAAAAAAAAGCATTTTCAGAAAAACGTCCGTATGTGTCTGTCTATGCGTGTGTCTCTCGGCAGCATAGCTCAGAAACGAAAAGACTGTTAAAAACATAACTTGGTATTTAAGTTTGGTATCTTTCAAGGATGCGACACGAAGATCTTCAAGAAAAATCCCCCCCCACCCGAAACTACCCTTTAAATGGAAAAAGTTTAGAAAATTTTGATTTTCTTAACAATGGATCAAACAGTTTTGATTAAAATCACTTATATTCAAGACATTTACTTGCCAAATAAAATGTATATCTTGAATTTTCTGGAAATAGCCTTAAAATACCTCTTTATTCTAGATGATTTTTATTTCATTTTGCATGATTGATAAACCGTACAGAAAACGTAGATCACGATAAAACACATAATTTATGTCATATACACTTTTTCATGGATTTGATTGATTTTGAGATATTTCTAGTTATTGGTTTTATCTTTAAGAAACATACTTTTCTCATATAGGAATTTGTCAACTCCTGTCCATACAAACAGGTTCACTCACATATTAACCAGCTTTTGATTATCACTTTAACCTATGCTACTCCCTTATTTCGCTTCTACTTACTAGGAAGCAAGTAATAAGACTATTTCTGTTATTTTGTCTCAATTATAATGAAGTAAATAGAAGCATAAGCGTTTTAAGAATAATTTGTTGCAGAGATGTAGAAAAAGTCATGTGAATCTAACACATCACATTTTTTACATGGATTTCATCGTTTTTTCAATATTCCTTGTTTTTGGTTTCACCTTTAAAGAACTTATACTTTCCTTACTCAGGAATTTGTCAACTCTTATCCATACAAACAAAGGAACTTCAGTCATATAGCAACCAATTTTTGACTATCACTTTAACCTATGGTACTCCCTTATTTCACTTCTAATTACAAGGAAACAAGTAATAAGACTAATTCTGCTATTTTTTCTCGATTAGCGTGAAGTTAATGGAAGCATAAGCTTTTTAACAATTTGTTGCAGAGATGTAGGGAAAGTCATGTGAATGGAACACATCAAATTTTTTTCAGTAAAACCAGAAGCAAGGAATATCTCAAAAACGATCAACTCTACGATATATATATGTTATTTATATATATATATATATATATATATATATATATATATATATAACATAAATGGTGTGTTTTGGTGTGCTCTACACTTTATGTGGTAAGTTTTTGTCCACCTCTTACGGTTTAGAAGTTATGCAAAATTCCGTAAAATTCATCCAAAGTAAAGTATTCTTCAGAGGCTATTACCAGAAATTTCAAGATATACATTTTATTTGTCAGGTAAATACTTTTAATATATGATATTTTAATCAAAATCATTAGAGCCATTTTTGAGAAGATCAAAATTTTTGAAAAAATATCCACGTAATGGGTAGTTTGGAGTGGGGGTGATTTTCTTGAAATTCTTCGTGTTGATCCTTAGAAAATACCAAACTTAAATACCAAGTTTGGTTTTTAACAGTCTTTTCATTTTTTGAGTTATGCTGCCATAAGACACACACATACAGACAGAACCACACACGAATATTTTTCTAAAAATGTTTTTTTTTATTCAGGGGCACCCAAAACATGTATTTCCGGTGAAATCTCGGTATCGATTGCTTTTAAAGCGGGTATTGCCAACCTTGTGCACAGGTACGATAAATGTCTCAATCTTTCGGTGATTATGTTGAAAAGTGTACAAAACTTTTAGTAATAAAATAATTGTTTTCTATGAACTTAGCTTTTATTTATTGGCTATCGGAGGTTGAAAGAAAAACGACCCTCGTACATGTGCATGAATATTGTTTAGAAACATTCGCCAAGACGAAATGGCACCCCTGCATTTAAAGAAGCAATAGACGCGCGCCTGGGAGAGGCTCCCTGAGGAGCGGTGCAAGTTGTAGCAGAAAGTTATGTACAGTAATTTGGTGAGCTGTTCTGTAATTAGTCTAATTTGTAGCCCCCTGCTCTCGATCCAGCATCCCTCTGAAAAAAACCGCACGACTGTAGATAAAATAACTAACTAGCCTGGCAGCAGGATGCAGGGTTGAATAATGGATTGAGGGTAAACGAGAGGGGGCGACTCATGGGGAGCATACTCCTGGGAAACTGGACCTGCAGCATCGACTACATAAACTTTCCGAGATGCTTGGATCCTTCCCCCCTTCACGTTCTGTGTTACTTGCTTGTAGCAGGTAGCTGAAAATTTTGTTGTTGCTTTTTCTACTTCTTTTTTTGTTAAACTTTGTAAAAAATCACATTAAATAACAAAAGACCCTAACTGTTATTAAGGTGTAATCAGTTATATTGGGATACATATACAGTAAGTATGCTACTAAACTTGGCCGTCAGGCGCACGGTCCATCTCCCGGTCTCGTACTGTACAATTGGCTGGCAATCTCACATGCGTGGACGTCAAATAAAATCTCAATTCACATTGACAATTAAAAAAAATCTGATGTTCCATTCACATGACTTTCTCTACATCTCTGCAACAAATTGCCAAAAAGCTAGTATTTCTATTTACCTCATCCTAATTGAGAAAAAAATAGCAGAAATAGTTTTATTACCGCTACCTTCTAAGTAGAAGTGAAATAAGGAAGTAGCATAGTGATAGTCAAAAGCTGGTTGCTATGTGACTGGAGTTCCTTTGTTTATATGGACACGAGTTGACGAATTCCCGTATGAGAGAAATGTATAAATTTTTCAAAGCTGAAACCAAAAACAAGGAATATTTAAAAAATGATCAACTGCACGAAAAATATATATGTGACATAAATTGTGTTTTATCGTGCTCTACATTTTTTGTTTGGTAAGTTTTTGTCTATCTCTTACGGCTTAGCAGTTATGCAAAATTCCGTAAAATTCATCCAGAATAAAGTAATTTTCAGAGGCGATACCCAAAGAATTCAAGATATACATTTTATTTGGCATGTAAATATCTTAAATATAACATATTTTAATCAAAATCGTTAGAGCCATTTTTGACAAAATCAAAATTTTCGAAAAAGTTCCATGAAAAGGGTAGTTGGAAGATATCAAACCTAAATACCAAGTTTGGTATCTAACGGTCTTTTCGTTTTTCAGCTATGCTGTCCATGTCACTCAGACATACACACACACACAGCCACACACACACGAACACACACACACTCACGGATCTTTTTCTAAGAATGCTTTTTTTTGGATTTAGGTGGACCCAAAGCATATATTTTCGGCGAAATCTCGGTATTAAATTTTTGGGTGGAATACAATACCTTCTCTACACAGTATATACATAGTACGTGTAGGGAAGGTATTAACACAAAGCATAACTGCACTGACTCCGTGGTCAGGGCACTGACTTCTCACCCAGAGGTCCCGGGTTCGATTTCTGGCTGGGATGTGGGGAATTTTTCTTTAACAAGAATTATTCCCTATCCACCCACAGAGTCTGGAAGTATGAATGTGAGAGTGAATGCGTGTGTGCTTAGTAATATACCATTTAATAAACTAGGCCTACATTAATACGAGCAGTTTTACAAGTCAAAGGCCCCGATATGGCCATTGAAATTAAAGGAAGTTAGCTAGACCTTATCATAGGATATGTAGGAAATGCCGTCCATTTGCATCAATGCGCCTAAGGATATTCTCATTCACAGGCATTAGCTCAACCTCCGAAATAGACCTAATTTGTGTCTAATATTTTGTTTTAATTCTTCTAATGTGTGAGGATTAGTTTTGTATACTTTATATTTCAAGTTGCTCCATAAATAAAACTCTGATGTGTTCCATTCGCATGACTTTCTCTAGCTACTCTACAAACTTCTTACAAAAGATAATTCTAATCGAGATAAACATATGCACAATTTTATTACTTAGTTCCTTATCAGTAGAATGCACTAGGTTAAAATGATAGTGAAATGTTTTAAAAACTGTCGTTATGCAACTGTCATTACAAATCGCTTCTTTGCTTCACCAGGAACAGAACAAAAGAGAAACGGATATTTCCGTCTCAGAAAAGTACTAGTACTTCACAATTGAAACTAATAACAAGGAATACCTCGAAAACGTGAGCTCCAGGAAAAAAATGTATATGATATAACTTGTGTATCTTAACAATATCTACATTTTTTGTGTGTAAGTTTTTGTCTATCTCTTATGGTTTACTAGTTATGCCAAATTAAGCAAAATTCATCCAGAATAAACAGGTCTTTAGAAGCTATTCCCAGAAAATTCAAGATATACATTTTATTTGTGATAGAAATATCTTTAATAAGTGGGATTTTAATCAAAATCGTTATATCCATTTTTAAGAAAAACTAAATTTTCGAAAATTTTTCCATGTAAAGGGTAGTTAGGGGTGGGGGGATTTTCTTCAAAATCTTTGTGTCTCATCCTTGGAAGATATCAAACTTAAATGCCAAGTTTGGTATTTAACCGTGTTTTCGTTTTTGATCTATGCTGTCTACAGCATAGCTTTGATCTATGCTTTTTTTGGATTCATGGGGACCCAAAACATTTCCTCTGACATCTCGGTATCGAATTTTTGGGTGTATTACAATACCTTGTCTATACACTATGTACACTGTACTTGTAGAGAAAGTAAAACTCACATGCCATAAGATCAGGAAACTGAGCAGATCATAAACCCTTAATTCTATCCTAAAAATTTCCACAATAAACTGTAATGATTCATCATCTGTATGCGCGGTGGTAGAATCCTGCTGGAAATATCCAGACCGACATTCAACGTCCGTCAGCTGTTGGAAACATGGTGCCAGTATATTATTTCCTTATCTTTCTGCATTTACGTTAATCTAATTTAAATAGGCCCTATTATTCTGTATCCATTTATTGCGCATCATACCCCGATTTTTTGACCATACACGTGAGTTCTTTAGTGAATTTGGGTTTCTGTGTAGCATAATATCGGTTGTGTTGTGACGAAACGTGGCCATGTAAAAGAAACAATACTTCATGACTGGAGAGTATTAATCGTGGATCAATTGTTCCATCATTAACTCTCCTCAAAATCCAGTTACAGAAGTTTACCCGACTCATGTGATCAGCAATTCCTGGACAACAGTAACCTTGTATGGTTTGAGTTTTAAAAGTTTTGTTGCTTTCCATGCTGAAAGTTTTGAAATGTCGGTTTCTTGTGCAAGACGTCTAGAACTTTTCGAGGTGACCGTTGTTACCTTTCTCCGATTTTGTCTAATTTCTGCTCCGTAGCATACGCCTGTTTACCATTGCTTTCCTTTCAGAAACTGATCCCGTCCCCCTGAATGTGTTTACAGGCAAACGAACGTCCACTCAGAACACGCACGAGAGAACATTTGGTACCATATTGCCTTACAACTTTGCTACAAGATTATGTAGGCACATACATATCGTGAACTGTATTTTGAAAGCACTTGAAGCAAAGCTAAACATTTCTATTGTTACTCATGATCAGCATTCAGACTGACCCATGTGTGAAGACAGAATGTAGGACGAAGGTCATATGGTCCGAGCGGGCCAAGTTTTGTAATAAACGTATTGTATTATAGTGGAATTAATAACTTCCAAGGTATTTCTTGTTTATTAGTTCAAATTTTCCAATTCTTACCCTTTTATCCAATGGAAAGCCGTCCTTCATTTTCCTTTTCTTTTTCTAGCCATGTAAAGAGACTCTTATTTCAATACCATCACATTGCGACGAGCTATTTAAAAATTTGACTGTCGCTTTAGCTTAGTGTATTCCCTAATTCCTTTTATTGCTATAAAGATGGGATAATGCATTTTACCAGGGACATTTTCTTTTTCAACCTCCGATAGGCTATAAATAGAAGGCAAGTTCCTAGGAAACAATTATTTTATTAGGTACTGAAAGTTTGGTACATTTATGGTTACTTTTCAACATAATCACCCAAAAGATTGAGACATTTATCGTACCTATGCATAAGTTTTGCAATACCTGCTTCAAAAATATGTTGGCTCCAATGATTTCAAATCAGCATTGACGTTTTGAAGATCTTCGTACTTTACGACGTTTGCGGAGAGCCATTTAAAACAAACGAAGAGGAATACTGACTTCAGGAATTGTGTTGATCCATGACAACGCTCGTCCACACACTGCTGGCACCACCCATCGGCTCCTTGAACAATTTCAATGGGACATTTTCGATCATCCGCCGTTCAGTCCTGCCCTGGTACCCAGTGACTGTCACCTTTTCCCTGAACTGAAGATGTGGCTAGGAGGGCAGAACTTTCAAACCAACGAAGATCTTCAAAACAACGTCAATGCTCATTTGAAATCATTGGCAGCAACATTTTTGAAGCGGGAATTGCAAAGCTTGTGCACAGGTACGATAAATGTCTCAATCTTTTCGGTGATTATGTTGAAAAATAACCATAAGTGTACACAACTTTTAGTAATAAAATAATTGCTTTCTATGAACTTGTCTCTTATTTATAGCCTATCGGAGGTTGAAAAAGATCTGATGTGTTCCATTCATATGACTTTCTCTACATCTCTGCAACAAATTATTGTTAAAAAGCTCTTACTTCTATTTAGTTCATGCTAATCAAGAAAAAATTAGCAGAAATAGTTTTATTACTTGTTTCCTTGTAAGTAGAAGCGAAATAAGGGAGTACCATAGGTTAAAGTGGTAGTCAAAAGCTGGTTGCTATGTGACTAAAGCTCCTTTGTTTGTATGGATAGGAGTTGACAAATTCCTGTATGAGAAAAGTATAAGTGTTTCATAGCTGAAAACAAAAGCAAGGGATACATCTTAAAAACGATCAACTCCACGAAAAAATTGTATATAACATAAATTGTGTGTTTTAATGTGCTCTACATTTTCTGTTTGGCAAGTTTTTGTCCATCTCATACGGTTTAGTAGTTGTGCAAAAATCCGTAAAATTAATCTAGAGTAAAGTAAGTCTTCAGTGGCTGTTCCCAGAAAATTCAAGATATGCATATTATTTGTCAGGTATATATCTTTAGTATATGATACTTTAATCAAAATCTTTGGAGCCATTTTTAGAAAATCAAAATTTTCGAAAATTTTTCCATGTGAAGGGTAGTTGGGGGTGGGGGATCTTCCTGGAAATCTTCGTCTGGCATCCTTGGAAGATATGGAACTTAAATACCAAGTTTGTTATTTAACGGTCTTTTCATTTTTGAGCTGTGCTGCCCACAGACACACATACACACACACACACACGGACATTTTTCTATAAAATGCTTTTTTTTGGATTCAGGTGGTCTCAAAACATGTATTTCCGGTGAAATCTCGGTATGGAATTTTTTGGTACAATGCAATACCTTCTGTGTACACTATGTACATAGTATGTGTAGAGAAAGTAAAAACGGCCCTCGTATTTACGGATACTCTTTAAGAGCTGTAGTTCTCAGCGTCGCATTCTATATTGACGGAAAGACCGCTTAACTTTGCTCAGAGACCTCTTTATCAGGCTTGAGGTTCTTTTATGTGCCGTAAATCTATGACATGGATCACCTTCGAAAGGAAGCCATGCTAAGGATTTTTACGCCCAAACAAGTCCATCGCCCTCCACCGGTTTTGAATCCACGACCTTGGGAACCAGACACTAGCATATCTACCGTGACCGTAGATCACGAAGGGCAAGAGCGAGTAATAGGACAGTTTCTGCTAATGTTTTCTGTACCTGCATGAAGCAGATAGATGAATCAGCTTTAGTAAAAACAATTGGTAACAACATACGTAGAGAAGCTGATATAAATGTGTAACGTGTTTGCTATGTTTTACGTTTCTGTCCTGCGTGTAAATACCTTCAACAGAGTACGAAAATATGATGATTTCCATTCACATGACTTTCTCTACATCTCTGCAACAAATTATTGTTAAAAATCTTGTTATTACTGTTCGAGAAACAATTAATAGAAATGGTGTTTTTACTTCCTTTTTTGTAAGGGAAAATAAGGGAATACACTAGGCTAAACCGACCGTCAAAGGTTTTAAAAGCTACTTACTATATGATTTATTTGTATGGCCAGGAGTTGACAAAGACCCGTATGAGAAAAGTATAATTATTTTAAAGCTGAAACCATTAGCGAAGAATATCTCAAACGGTTAACTCCACGAAAAAATGTATGTAACATAAATTGTTTGTTTAAACAAACTCTACAAGTTTTGTACAGTAAGTTTTTTGACTTTCTCTTATGCTTTACCAGTTATGCAAAATTCATCCAGAATAAAGAGATCTCCAGAGGCTATTCATAGAAGTTCCAGATATACATATTATTTGTCAGGTAAATATATTTAATTTACGATATTTTAATCAAAATCGTTTGAGCCATTTTGAAGAAAAACAAAATGTTCGAAAAAAGTTCCATGTAAAGAGTAGTTGGGAGTGGGGGGATTTTCTTGAAAATCTTCGTGTCGCATCCTTGCCACCCCAAACTATCCTTTATATGGAACATTTTAAACAATATATATATTTTCTCAAAAATGCCTCTAAGGATTTGGGATTAAAATACCGTGTATTAAAGATATTTGTATCGTAAATAAAATGTATATCTTGACTTTTCTGAGAATAGCCTCTAAAGATCTAATTTTACTCCCTCTACACGTGTTATGTACATAGTGTATAGAGAAAGTATTGTATTGCACTCAAAAATTCGAAACCCAGATTTCACCGGACCCTGAATGCAAAAAACGCATTTTAGAAAAATGTCCCTGTGTGTGTCTGACTGTCGCCCTCCGTAGTGTAATGGTTACCATGCTAACTTCCTATACCCAAGGTCGCGAGTTCAATCCCGGCGGAGGACGATGGCGTAAAAATCCTTAGCATGGCTTCCTTCGGAAGGGAAATAAAGCCCTTGGTCCCGTGTCGTAGATTTACGGCACGTGAAAGAACCTTAAGCCTGATAGAGAGGCCTCTGAGCAAAATTAAGCGGTCTTTCACGCCCAATTTAGAATGGGACGCTGAGAACCACAGCAGCAGTTAAAGAGCGTCCATAAATAAAACGCCATTTCCATTTTTTACTGTATGTCTGTGTGAATGGCTGTGTGTTTGCGTGTGTTTGTGTGTCTGTGGGCAGAATAGCTCAAAAACGAAAAGACCGTGAAATGCCAAACTTGGTATCTTCCAAGGATGCGACGCTAAGATTTTCAAGTAAATCTCCCACCCCAAACTATCCTTTACATGGAAAATTTTACGAAAATTTGTTTTTCTTAAAAATGGCTGTAACGATTTTGATTAAAATACCACATATTAAAGCCATTTCTATCACAAATAAAATGTATATCTTGAATTTTCTGGGAATATCTTCTGAAGTATTCTGAATGAATTTTACGGTATTTTGCAGAAGTGCTAAACTGTATAAGATGGACAAAAACGTACCACACAAAAATGAGCACGTTAAAATACACAAAATCTTTTTCGTGAAGTTGATCGTTTTTGAGATTGTTTTTAGTTTCAGCTTTGTAAAACTTATACTTTTCTCATATAGGAGTTTGTGAACTTCTGTCCGTACAAACAAAGGGACTTCAGTCACATAGCAACCAACTTTTGAGTATCACTTTAACCTATGGTACTCCCTTATTTCTAATAAGACAATTTCCGCTAATTTTTTTCGATTAGCATGAAGTAAATAGAAGCATAAGCTTTTAACAATAATTTGTTGCAGAGATGCAGAGAAAGTCATGTGAATGGAGCACATCAGATTTTTTCTGAATGAATTTGGCTGAATTTTCCATAACTGGTAAATCAAAAGAGATGGACAAAACCTTACTACACAAAAAACTGTAGACCACGTTAAAAACCGCAATTTATATCATATATGTATTTTTTCATGGAATTGACCATTTCTGAGATAATCCTTATTATTTGTTTCAGATTTAAATTGCTTAAATTTTTCTTACTTTGTAAGTTGTAAACTCCTGGCCCTGCATAGAAACAGATTTCAACCACATGGCAGCCAACTTTTAAAGGATTTGACTATCATTTTAGCCTAGTGTATTCCTTTATTTTCCTTCTACTTACAAGGTAGCAAGTAATTAAGACAATTTCTTCTAATGTTTATCTCGATTATCATAAAGTAGATAGAAAACTATGCGATGTTACAGCGATATAAAAAGTGATGTGAATAGACGTATTTTAAATGTATACTATAGATGTAATATAGTACAAGTAAGTTACTGTACAGATATCATAAATTTTGCTCTGATGCTTTGGAAGTTATGATCAAATTTGTTTATCTTTTGTCACATCACTAAAAAAGTGGTCTTATATTTTAAACCTTATGTTCACAATACATCTACTTTTTGAAAGTGCCCTTTTCTCTGTCTCATGTAGTTTAGGCTCCAAATTTTTTTTAAAGTTATGATTGTTCTTATTTTTTGTCATAAAAATACAATTTTGTTTGAAAGTTGAAAACATACATCTAAGAGTAAAATCTAGGGAAATTCTTATTAATTGTAAGATATAATGAAAGTAAAATGCTGACTAGCGAGAAAACAAATAAAGATTGGAATGCATTAAAATTCACCAAGTTAGTAGCTTGGACAGTTTTCCTTTTCCTCTCCTCTGTTGCTGCCATTTTTGTAATTTTCTCCTTGAATTACTACTTAGCTTCTGCATAACTTAGCTTTTTACTTTGCATGTCGCGAATTAGATCTCGTCGAACTGAAGTTTTTCTTGTCAAGTCCAGTTTCCCCTCTAATGCTCTGCTGTAGTTCCAGCGGCTTAAAACATTTAAACATGGCGCTTGGTGAACAATTACTCCTTTGTTTCATTCAGGAAAGTTCAAATTATTTTATGGAATTGAAATAGAAAAATTGGATGTGTTAATTCACATGACTTTCTCTACATCTTGCAATAAATTATTTTTAAAAAGCTTATGCTTCCATTTACTTCATGCTAATCGAGAAAACATTAGCAGAAATAGTCTTATTACTTGCTTCTTTGTAAGTAGAAGTGAAATAAGGGAGTACCATAGGTTAAAGTGATAGTCAAAAGCTGGTTGATATGTGATTTAAGTTCCTTTGTTTGTATGGACAGAAGTTGACAAATTCCTGTATGAGAAAAGTATACGTTTTTCAAAGCAGGAACCAATAACAAGGAATATCTCAAAACGATAAACTCCAGGAAAAAATGTATATAACATAAATTGTGTGTTTTAATGTGCTCTACATTTTCTGAGTGGTAAGTTTTTGTCCATCTCTTACGGTTTAGCAGTTATGCAAGAATCCGTAAGATTCATCCAGAATAAAGTAGTCTTCAGAGTATATTCCCAGAAAATTCAAGATATACATTTTATTTGTCAAGTAAATCTTAAATTTACGAGATTTTAATCAAAATTGTTAGAGCCATCTTTAAGAAAATAGAAATTTTCGACATTTTTGCCATGTAAAGGGTAGTTTAGAGTGGGAGTATTTTCTTGAAAATCTTCGTGTCGCGTTCACACACACACATACGGAGCTTTTTCTGAAAATGCTTTTTTTGGTTACAGGGGACCCTAAAACAAATATTATCGAGTTTTTGGTTGGAGTGCACTACCTTCTCTATACACTATGTACATAGTTTCTATAGAGAAAGTAAAAATCACAAAAATCAACTTTTTAAATTGTAATTCCATAAAATAATTTAAATATTCCTGCAAATAATAAAGGTACGTATAATTGGCCATCAAGCGCAATTTTTAAAAACCTTAACTGGAGCTACAACAAAATATTAGTAGTAAAACTGTGCTGGACTCGGTAAGAAACAATCAGTTCGACGAGATCCGTTCGCACTTGCCAAGTAGAAAACGAAATTGTGCAGAAGAAAGCAGCGATGAAAAAGAAAAGGCAGCAGCAGAGGAGAGGAAAAGGAAAGCTAACGGTCAACTTACCAACCTAGTGGATTTTAGCGCGAGCCACGCATTCAAATCTTTCCTCGTTTTCCCGCTATTGATATTTTCAGCTTTTTACTTCCTGTAAAATGTTCTTTGTGGAGTAGTTTTTCTGTTACACAAATAAAATTCTCTGTACATATTCACAGAGGTACAATGACTAAAAATTGGCCTAGATTTTACTGACGGATATGTTTTATGTTTTCAATTTTCAAACATAAAAATTATATTTTTATGGCAAATTAAGCACATTCATAAGTTTAAAAAAACTTGGAGCCTAAACCAAAGGGAACACAGAAACATATAGGGCAATTTCAAAGAGTAAATATATTGTAAATTTTAGGTTATAATATTATAACAAAACTTGACAAGAACCTCCACACATTAAAGCAAAATGGATGAAATTTGCACTGTAACTTATTTGATTATATATCTGTGGTATACATTTCAGAAAGTTAGTTTGGAATTTCACACTTTGAGTCAGATACGAAACCATTTTCATTCTCTAGCCTCTTGACAATTATTGGGCGTGTTAGGGAACCGTATTTGAAAGCAAACATACACAATGACAACACCATATGTAAACAGCACCATAATTTTATTCATTACATATATATACTAAAGAATATATAGATTGTTTGAAACTTAAAACTACAACAGATATGCTCAGCTCGAAAACAACTTGTATTCTTTTAGCCAGTCTGGTATTACCAAATTCTCATACGTATATACATATATATTAAATATTCATTCGCACTAAAATATATATAAAGAAAGAAAAACAAACATATGTCTCTACGAAATAAATGTTATTATGTTCATATGTACACATACGTACTGCCTTAATAGTAAATATTAATAATAATAACAACAACAACATTTTTCAAAAGTCATGTTTTCCATGTTGGAAGTGGCTCAACATGTAGAAACATCAAGTCAATCATTTCTCAAACATAAAGGTGACTCATAGAAATAGCTGACCGTACTTCTATAGCCATATTAGAGGAGGGGAAATCCTTGAGAAAACGCCATCTACTTATAAGATAAATATGGAAGTTCAGCAATTGTAAATGAATATTTTATGTTTAGGCACTAGTCAGCAAGGCTTGGTAAACGCGTATGGCATCGGTAGTAGCGCCACTGCTTTTTATGGGAATTTCTCTGGGCTTCCAAACGTTTCCAAATGGCTACCGAAGGGTAGGCTGAAAGTCGAAAGCAACCCATTGTTAAAATTCAGATTCTAGTAACGTAACAAAAAGAACTGGAGGATCAGACTTTACACATGTTGCCATATTGTGACGCCATTAGCTTGTATTACAGGCCTGGCGAAAATTACTCCTCTCCCCTCCTTGCCTGTATGACATGCACACGCGCCAGGTGGAACTGGTATTCTCTAGCAGCGGCGGGCTCCGTATTTAGTCAACTGCTACGGCAACTCCGCACTAAACTGGTCGCTGTGCTGTGGAGGTTACTAAGGTAGGGGAATTAGGAGAAGGACTTCAACCTTTGGGAGTAATGTTCACCAGGTCTGTTCGTTTCCGCAGCATGCTACTATTGAATTGCTAGTGGAGATGTCTGCATGTGTGATCGCAGGTTAGGAAATGGATAAAGCATTTCAAAGATGGGAAAACGATATCCAAAGTGAACCTCGTAGGACATAGGGCAGAGCATGATATGAATGAAGGCTTAGGTTATCAACAATTTTGTGCCCGCTGGGCCCCGCGTTTATTGATGGAAGTCTACAAACTTCAGGGAGCCATGCCCTAAACCTTCTTCACAGAGATTTCAAAATGAAGTTGATTATTTTCACCTGTTTTCATGACAGGAGATGAAAGCATATTCATCATCATTATGAGCCTCACACAAAATACCAGTATGGAATACAATGAGTTCCTTGGAGGCAGCTGGATGGAGTTCTGTCATAACGGTATTTTAGAAGTTGAAGAAAGACGAGAGGTACTTATGAAATGAAATGGAAACTATGGTAAAAGTTGACAAAAATGTTGTAGATTAAGATGTTGACATCTTTATCTAATAAAGATTAAGATTTTTAAAAATTATGGCTCGCGACCTTCAGTATTACCCTCGTATTATAGCAATAGTGATTAAAATAAGTTGAACTAAACTGTCTACCATTAATGGCAAGTGAGAAGCTCCTAACCCATAGTGTAACGTTTACAATTGAAGCAGTCACTTACTAGAGACATGGGATATTGCTCACCCTTGGGGAAAACATTTCTCCTGTGTCGAAACTGGTGACTCGTTGTTCAGCAGAGAGAGAGCATTATGTCTTTCATTTTACCTCATTTTATGTTTGAGCTCTGGAAAGTGTGAATGTTCTCGCAAGTGCAATGGAGATTCGGAGAGAGCATTATGTCATTCATTTTACCCCATTGTTTGTTTGAACTCTGGAAAGTGTTCTTGCAAGCGCAATGGAGATTCGGAGAGAGCATTTTCATGCAATGATTTTGTACAGCTTCAAATGTCGCTTGAATGAAACGCGGTCACTTGATCGTTTGACGGGGTCTTTCGGGGACAATTCTTCAACACGTACCTCTGCGTTCCGCTGGTTTGGAGAATTCAAGAGGAGACGGCAATCTCTTAAATATGAAGACTAACAACAGTAGTGATAAGAAAAACATCATTACTGTGGAAATAATGATTAGAGAAGATCCAAGACAAGGGCATTGGCGATTAGCCTGCTGAGTGTTTCAACCATCTTTCATAAACAAAACTCTTCAAGATGGGGTGCACAGTAGCTTCATATGTTGCAATGGTGCCAGGAAATGCTACAAATATTTAACGGTGGAAAGTCTTGCCGTGTTTCAAATATTGTTGGTGATGAAAGATGTATATATCAGTTTGACAAAAAAAAATATCAGTCCTCAATTTGAGTGTTCCAGAGACCAACCACCATCAAAGTCAAGAGAGCAAGAAGTGCCACAAAGAAAAATTTGCTTCTTTCTTCTCCACAAGTGCTTATTTGGCAACAGTGCTCGAATATCAGAAAACTCTTACTGTAAAATGATACACAGTAGTTTAACTTCCGAAAGTGTTTGGAGAAATCCAAGAAAAAGTTCAAAGACATGACTAAAGGATATTTTATGACGTCATGGCAATGCATCAGCTCACACTGCTAACGTAACGGTCAGTGGTATTTCTGCTAGGAACTGAGGAAAATGTATTGACTCATCCACCCTATAGTCCCGATCTGGCACCATATGATTTCTTCCTATTCCCTACGGTGAAGAACTCTCTTCGAGGTCACCGATTTTCTAGTCCTGATGAAGCTCTTGCGGCTGACGAAGAGGAATTATCTGCAGTGCTGGAAACTGAGTGGCGTGGATGCTTCCAGAAGTGGTTCCAGAGGATGGAAGGGTGCATACAATGGTGGTGGTGGTAGTATTTCTTGTATCTCTTGGTGGAGCAAAGGGCATTTACAATATTTCCGTGATCAGATTTGAATTTATAGTTAGCGAGTTCGCCGCTATGTGTCATGGTAATGAGGGATCCGCTCGTCGCACACACATGGCACTGTAGTACGAAATTACGACTTACGGACGCGAAATGCAAGGACCTTCTTCTTACTAGGTATACTGTTCTTTTACATGCAAGTGAAGAATACACAAAACCACCGGCTTTACTTCCCTTCCGAAGAAAGCCATGTTAAGGATTTTTGCGTCCAAAAAACTCTATCACCCTCCGCCAGGTTTGAATCTGCAATCTTGGATTTTAGAGGCTATCATGGTGACCCTGCTCAATGGATGGAGAACACTTTGAGCAAACAAAACCTTTCTATCAGTATTTATTATTTGTTGCTTCAGTACTTATTTAGTGATCCTGGTAGATGCAGCAGACTAAGATATCCTATTCGCTGCAAAGGTAATGTGATTCCAGGTAACACGCTTGTAAGCTTTGCTGACGTATAAGCAATTATTTTGAAACTAGACACACATAGCTATGTTCTTTAAATAAAACGATAGAATTAAAATGACTGGTACCACGTTTATAATGAATAATTTCCCTTCTCCTCTAATAACGAAGTCTCTTCATACATGCTTTACATAGATCTATCACTCACTAAGGCATTAACACAATTAGAGTAACTTGTTCACTTCATCACAGACATGTTGTCAACTGAAAACTAACTCTAGAGAATGCCAGTAACAGTTGTGATGGCAACATCGTGAAACAGTTTTACACCTAGAATCTAGATGAATACTATAAACATGATATGTGTTCATAACCTGACCGTTTATAAAGCCATTGGAGAGAATGATAGATATGCTTCTTTACAAAAAAATGTTTTCTTAGTGATAAAAACATTTATATTACAGACACGTATCAGACAAAAGTGAGTTTTCACTGACGCTAACGGACGAGGAATTCAGCTATGCTGCATAAGCAGCCAGGCTATGATGATCTTACACAAACACTCTCACGCACTCGCTTGTTTACATCTGCGCACTCACTCGCACCTAAAGTAATGTTTGGTTCCAATACCAGAAACAAAAATGCTGTGTCATTTACTAGCATGTGGCAAATGAACATTTTACAATTAAAACGGCAATATCTTACATTATCATTTACAAAATCTGTATTTACAAACACTATCAACATAACATTTTAGGTAAATCCTACACTCTTCACACTCATGTCACAACATAAGAATTAGAATATAAAAGAATGCTGAAATAAGGGACATTTCCTTGTGATTGACACTTCTGAGGTATGTCACGACACAAGCAGTTGGCAGGTCGTGTACCCATTCTTGCTAGGCTTTAACCACGTTCTGACGGGAATGTGAGGTTTGCAGGATGCCGGGGTAAATGAGGCTGAGGAGTGAAATGGGGTAAGTTTGCTTCTCAACGATGCCAGTCATGGTGCAACGGTCCTTATGCACTGCTGGTGTAGTTTCTTTACAAAACATTTAATATATTTTGGAGTTGAAATTTTGAAGTACAAGCAACTCTTAGAAGGATTGTATAGGAGCTTAGCCGTAGCAGCTGTTGGAGATGCTCCTTGGTTACCGGAGATGCCCGCAAAACCTTGCGAGGAAGCCGGTATCACCTGAAGCGGCGGTTCCTGGGATTGTAATCCCCAACGAGGGCGTTGCGATGGAAGGGCAAACCGTTGTTGAATTTAACTGCGCAGTGCCTAATCTCGTCTACCAGAGGCTTCGTGCAGAACTCTCAAGGGGAATCTGAAGGGAACAGGCACGAAGGCATCTATTCTGTACCGTTGAAGCAACAGCAGACTAGAGTCGGGCACCATGCCCCAGATCTCGCAGGCATAGATCGGCATGAGGCTATGAGTGCCCTCAAAAGACGCAACTTAAGGCATCGTGAATTTTGGGGTGAGTCGTCTGTTGGCATGGGCTCTTCAGGTTGCTGACCAATCATAGTGTGAGAATGCATTACCGTCAGAGACATCATGTCATCCACGTTGCAACACCTACGGGTCCAGTGGAAATTAACGCGCTCCTTCTTAAGCATGACTGATCTGCTTGTTTGATTTCATTGTGAAAAGTTTGGTTATTATACACAGTGATTGCTCTAGGAGTTACATTTATAATCGTTACTACATTTTTATATATCGCGGACGTTGCTCTTGTTCTCATCCTAGAACTACCCCAAGAGACACTGCGATTTGAAAATGTCTTACAACCGTGACAAACAAGTTGAAGCTACGTTAGCCAAAATAACAACACTTTTACGTTCAATGAAGTATAGGCCCCAACGATGAAAGACATAGATGAGGTCACTAGAGAGAAATGGGGAAAACTAGTTCAACATACGAGAAGTGTGATAGAAAATACACGCAACAGAGGAATTTTAGAGGAAGCAGTAGAACGTGTGGCGCTGCAGACGGTCATCGAGTAAATATGGCAACAGCTTACCGTACAGCCACGTGTCAGCAGGAATGTCAATCACAAGATAATTTCTCAACAACTATAACACATGAATACGATACATTTTATCACTGTATTATGTAGCTTTTATTTCGAAACGTAGTAGCATTTTGCATGCAAAATCACTGTATTAAAACATTCAAACTGTTCAGAGTGGCGCTCGACCCATAGCAAGGGAGTTATACAAAATTTCGTAAAGTAATGTAATTGGAACTAGTTGGACAGAAAAGCTCCATTTGTAGTTTTTTTCCGGTAAACCACAAGGAGATCTAAAATTATTATGAGTTTCTATACCTGAATGGCGACTTAACAAACTCCCTAAGTACTTACGTCCCGGGATTTATAGTTAACCAACTACTAGGTCATGTAACTTGAATAAATTGTTTCTTCGACTCCAACCGTGTGTAGTACAGAAGTTGGAGAGTTAGAATCAGAATGAAATATTGAATGCCATAGTCAGGATTGGAATTTTTCATTCTGACTATACCTCTCCAACTTCTGTCCCACACACGACTGGTGTGGAGGAAACAATTCATTTACATTAATTGGTAAAAACCCAAATTAGGGGACGGGTGATGCTTTGGTAGTGCAATTGTTTAGGTTATGCTCTCAACATTTATTGTATCAGAATATCGAAAATAAGCTTTATCCAAGATTTATAACTTACAATGGATTAACACAATTAATTAAAATTTTGGTTTTCAATTTATTTTATATTCTACATATATGTTGAAAAGTCTTAGCTAGTGAAAATAATAATATAGAGTTTGTTTTTCACAGGTGCATTGATTTCAGTGATAATTTATGTGATGAAAATTAATATTTGACGATTATTTAAAGAAGCACTATTAAGAGCGAAGATTTCATACTCCACTTTTTTGGACCTCCATTATCTAGTGTCCGCACCTGGCTAGATGTCAAGTACTACTTGTTTACACGCGTCAACTACCATCAACGTTCCAGCGAAGAAATTATAGTAAATGGAGGTCCAGAACTGCAAATTAATGTTCACTCTTGAATCAATAAACTCCAAAAAAATAATGTTGAGTATTTTGTCAGGAGCTCCTATGTTTGACGTATAGCAGCTACAGATGATGCTGGACGTTAAGCCGCATTCACAATGAGATGTAATCGCAGTATAAGCGCAAGGGAAGACCATTCACAATGCAGTCGTAAGCGTAACACAAGAGTTGGCACTGGTAAATTACAGGCGCATATCTTCCAAACACTCCGTATTGAATATCATAACCAACACCACCAGATAAGAAAACTCGTGCAATCTTTTCTACAAAAATAAATAGTTATAACAATTACATACAACTGACGCTTGTGGCAGTATCGTCACAAACATTGTTGGACCAAAATACTGCAAATTGCAAGCATAGAGACTACAGAAAATGTTAAAACTGCACATTTAATGAAATGTGAATACTGCTTACAATTTGTGAGAAGCCAGAAGTACATCCATAGGATTAAAGGTGGATTCAACAAGGAGACTACCATAATGCCTTGAGGAAAATGACAGATGGCGCGGCATGGCCAAATAAAACAGGAACACCTATAAGTACATTAGGAGCTGTAAAATCTCTAACTTCGAATAACTGCTGCTGAACAAGAAGCAATGCATTCTGAATTGTTCCTCTATGTATGTAACTCAAGGAAAACTTTGAAGTTTGCAAATTCTTGTATTGCCCAGCATGTTGTCTGCGTGTCTGTGAATGCTGACATTAAACGCATGGGTGCGAAGTCTTGCGGTTACATCTCATTATGAATGGGTCATTATACTACCACTACAACGTGTAGAGTCCTAAAAGAGGTTTTGTCAACATTTTCTTCGAACATTAACTGAAACGTAGTGTGCAGCTATCATTCCTATTTGTCTTTCGGTAGAAGAGTTTGAGAACACCAGTTGCGTCATAAGTCGAACTCCTGTACTTAACAATGCAAACGCTCCGATGAAAACACACTCTCAGCGAGAACCCAGAGAAACGGAATTCTTCAGTTATGCCCATAAAAAGTTGTTAGTCAAGAACTGAAACCAAATGTTCATATGGGCTTTGGATCGATTGGAAATGGCCAACATGCTCTGTTGAGTACGAGGACAATTTTGGATGAATGGTTTCTTTACCAAACAATATTTTCGTTTTTGGAACAATGAGAACACACTATAAATTCAACAGTGGCTACTTCAGGGTCAAAAGACTTCCGTGTGATGTTGATTTGATTCTGCGGAGTCATTGGCGAGACACAGTGGGCTGTGAAAGGAATTATACCCGTAACTGAGAGGTATGGAACCGAGCAAAATGGCTGGGGCGGTTACGTCTGTAGACCGCATTCGGGAGGTCGCGGGTTTTCTTCCCGTAGCCAGCCTAGCTGATCCATGGGGTTCCCGGGAGCATTTCCCCGAGTCAGCAAGTGCAACTAGGTAGGTACTTCCACTCCCCGAATGCCCTCCATGTCGTTTCCATTATCATTTTATTCATCCTTCATCCCGCTGGTTTCTTTAAGGGTTGGAAGTGTCGGCAATGTTGGTCGAAGAGGCATGCAGGGGAAAAGGATGCTTTAAGTGACTAGCTCGATCCCCCGACTTCGGCTGGCTGCCGAGATGAGGACCGCCCTTTTTGGGGCGTTGGGCCCTATGTAGAGCGGGGGGCTCGGTCTTTTGCCGGATCGTCGAAGTGCTTTAATCTCTGGCATTGCTGTGGCGTCGTTTCTGGTTCCGGCTTCCCTGTATACGGTCACTTCATCCTTCCCTCCCGGGGGCGCCCCCTCGTGTGGCGTAGTTTCAATAACCTCAGCTTCAGTACCGAGTCCCCTCCAACCGTATTCTATCCCATTCTAAAGGTATGGCTCTCGGAGACATCTCATTTAGATGATGCCACATATACTGTTAAACAAAGAAATTCAGAGGCTTTATCACACCATTAACTAATCACAATCTCGGACTGGCAATCAGGAGGTCGTGGGTTTCGAATTCTGCGGCCGAACCTCTGTGATCCATGGATTTTCTCGGGGTTTTCCGGGGTCGCCAAGTTAATGCTGAGGATGTATCTTCATTCCCCGAACTTCCTATTCCTTCATTTCGACTCCATTTCATTACAGCGTCTCTTTCAAGGTTGTAAGTGTCGGCGAGACTGCGACGATGGCGCCCTTCCTTGGTGGTAGATTTGAAAACACAGGTCTCGGTGCCAGGGTGGTGCTGGAGTCGTCTGTAGGATTTAAGAAGCCAGTCACTCCCAGGGCGCGGGCTACTAGCGTTGAGATGAGCTGCTTGGACTATTTTAGGGACCCATCGCGGTGGCTCTTTCCCCGCGATCAGTTTTGCCCGCCCGTCGAATACTCATATCATTGTATCCTCCTGGAGACCGACAACAATAAACCTATGATGGCTGTAGTGTGGAACCACCTCCGAATCTAAACAACCATTCCTTCAGAAACTTGCGTGGAAGTGGTAGGGCATGGGATTGGGCAGTCAAGGGTACCTACAAGAGTGGACAAATTCTCATGTTTCAATATAGCCTAGACGGACTGTAAGCTGATAACAGAACCGTTATCTTTTGAGGTGTTAAGGGCTGTAGATAATTATCATCTTATTCTAACGTTCGACATAATTTCTAATGGTGTTTACAATTACACCACACACCAAAACTCAGTTACATTGTGTTCCTAACTAAATAAATACCTAAAAGCTTTCCAGAATGTACAAATAGCTATATTATTTTGCATGCAAGTTTTATTTGAAACGTCTCTAATAGTTAAGGAGAAACAAATGAGTAGGTACTGTGAAAAATGTGGCGTATTCACCCGCACATCCCTTTTGTAATAGAAATTATTGGCTATGGGGATAAAAAAGGAAGTCAATCAGCATATTTATATCGCTGTTTATTTAAACTACTACAACCAAGAATGACTAATTCTAAATTATAAGCTAAATAAATAGTAATGTTAATATTTTTCTTAAGATGTACTTATCACTAACATGCTGCTATCATAATAAATTACAGCCCCCCCGCAAAATTGAACAAACGGAAATAATGCTCTTGATATGTGTTTCTATAAATTAGATGACATTCAATAATTGAATGTCGATCGACAAGCAAGATATTTGAATCAGTGTTACCAACACTTGGATATCTTGCAGTTTTAACAAGAAGTTTTGAAAGTACGTTGATATTGAGGAATTGATGAGTTTAAAAGGGATATTAACATGAATAGTCATTTCTCTATAGACAGACGACAATGATGTGAGATTCTGACGCGACTTAGTGTGACAGTGCCGTGTGCGGCCGTTCTCACGTGTGGGGGCCTTGGCATGCGGTAAACACAAGAAATGACGCCATGTTATCCTTGCAATACGAGAGACACTTCGTCACATTTGGCATCCGCCAGGAAATGGTGTTTGTTGCTGTTTAGGATGGTCACCGAGAATTTGCTCGTCGAGTTACGTAAAGCATAAGTCTGGTAAACCATTGACTAATGGTTAAAACATAATAGTGTTGAATGTTTTTTATAAGTTTTATGAGAAATATCCAACACTTCACGCAAAAGAGTTCTGAAATCAACCTCTTGAGTTCCCTGGCTTTTCGGCCAAAGGTATAAACAGCGCCTGTTAAGAGAGGCAGGAAAAGTTTGATTTAACTGGGAAGATAGACCTTCGTTTTTTGTTTTCTTTATAAGAAAGATGGTTACAGCCGTGGAAAAAAGAAAAACTTGTGAAATACGCAATGCCAGAATGAGGCGATTTTTTGAAGAATGTACCTTTCTTTTTTTTTTTTTTGAAAACTAATCATCAGTAGTTGATAAACATTGCAACATGTTAATACTGATTCATTTTTCACTAATTTCAGAAAAAATACATTTTGTAAAATTGTGTATAAAATTAGGTTTGAATTTGTAAAAACAGCCCGAAAAAGTGCTTAATTTCTTTTGCATTGCATGCCGCGTGTACTAGTCACGTAACAGTATTTTTAACGCGAATGGCGGAAATCTTCAACAATACACTGGTCCCCTGGGGTTGATCTTGGCGCGAAACAAATTAAGGAAAATGCAGAGTATGACGATTTCTGTTTGAAATTTATGATTATACACAATAATAGTGATATTTTTGCCAAGTATCAAAGTTCCAACTTGCAGGGTTAATTAAAAACAGAATTATAGTGTCTAAATTCATTGTTCTAATAAAAATGATCCACATTGTGCATTTTAAAACTGATGATATAAAATTTCAAATTGTACAGTAAATTCATTTACAGTTTATCTGACATATCACATTTTTATATTAACCCTAATTAATGTTGAACGAATTCTATTTTCCGTAGGTAAACCATTGACTAATGGTTAAAACATAATAGTGTTGAATGTTTTTTATAAGTTTTTCAAAATTTAATAACTTATTTAGAAAAAAAATTACCATTTTCTTTAATTGCTTTTGACAGAAACCATACATTTTTAAACAAATAATACAACATTGCATGTATGCCGTATTTGGAGTGTGGAAGAGTGTAGGAAAAGTGTTTATGAAAAGTAAGTTTGAGAATTTCTAATAAAAACCAATGTATATGTTCATTTTAAGCTTCACGTAATAAGGCAGTTTCCCCAGGTGGGAAAAATGATATCTTTTCTTAAGATTTAGAGTTCATTTTATTTAATCATAAAAACATTTTGTAATGTTTCCCAATTTTGATCAAATTTGACAAATATATCTTGTTAAGGGTGAGAGATAACATATGTAAATTGTGGTTAAAATACTTAAAAATTGCTCTTTTAAGAAAAAGATTACCTTTATAATATTTATCAATAGTTGTTGGCAACACTGATCTGAATAATCAAAACTAATTTAGGAGTTTAGGTAAAAACGTCTTAACCCTAACGCGCAAAGGCAGTCAGTTTGACATAACCTTTAAAAATATGAGTGATAACTTCGGAAACACTATTCCAATATAGTTAACATCACTATACTGTTTAACTTTTTAATTTATTTATGTATTTAGCTTCAGACCAGAATTATTATTAGCATTTTGTTTCTCAGTATCTGTGTTCAAGTTTAACACGAAAATGAACACATGTTTTGTGTTGCACTTAGTGATCACTCCTATCTTTGATTTAAATTAACCAGAGATCCATTCACTCTCAGCAACATGGGCATTTGTTTCCATTTACAGAATGCACTATACACGTTTAACAACATTATTTTAATTGATACATTTTAGGGCTGGATGTGCTTTACGGTGACAAACGAACAATCTGGAAGAACTCCAAACTATTAAAAATGACAGTCTTGTCAAAAGTTCGTCTTCATATATGTTATATTTTTATATTGCTCTCACACTGTGTTTTTTACATCACTATTACCTCTAATTTTAACATCTGAAGGTTTTACTAAGCGCAAACAGAAATATAGAATGCGGTTGTGAAGAAAACTAGGAAATAATTTTATTTACAAATCACACTTTTATAATTGCATCCAACAGGAGATGAGGATAAGAATCAAAGATAAAACAAAAGCGGGAAGAAACTATTCTGAATAGTACAGGATGGCGCGTAATGTATCTACCAATTTTGCTTGGTATTTCTGGTCAACTTGAGGTGCGCGTCACATATGATGTGATACAATGTTCGCAATTGGTACGCCATGGATTGTTGGCTCATACTGACAAGGATTGCAGCTGTAGAAGCCTTGATTGTTACGCAGCTCCGCCTAAATGAACACTGGCACAGATGGCTGCTTAACCTGTTGTTCAGCGAGCTTCTTCAGAGAGTTTTAGAGCAAACAAAACCCAAATCCTCGCATAGTTCATGAGTCAGGATGTTGTGGTGCTGGAACGTGTTGGATTATTGGTCCATATTTTTCCGAAGATTGTGCTAGTGACACACTAACAGTAAATTCCGCCCACCATGTTGAAATTTGCAAAATGTTGTCATGCCAGAACGACTCTTGAACAACATTTGGTTGTAGCAACGTGGTGCTATGCTGCACTTCAAAGCACGGTTTTTCTCCAACGAGTGTTCCCCAATCGGCTGATTATCCGCTTTGGAGATTTAGCTTGGCCGTCCCAATCTCCAGATTTAACACTTCCGGAATAATTTCTATGAGGATAATTGGAAGAAAAAGTATTCTCTCACTGTTTGCAAACCATTAGGAGTTGATAGATACCATCGGCCAGGAAAGCAATGGGAGATGGCGCGACGTGCCATGGAGGCATTTCCAGGGGGCCACGCCATATTCAAGTAGTGCTGATGTAAGTGTAATGTATATTAGTAATCGTAAGCTTTCACGGCCGGAGTCCAAATTATAACTAGAAGGATTTTCCGGGCTGAGAGTTTTCAGGTCCAGAACTTGCGACCAAACCTTCATCAGTCGTGAACGAAACGTCTGGACCTGTAAACTCCAGCAGACCACGGCTTCTCAGCCCAGAAAATTCTTCTAGTTATAATTTGTAATGTATACTGTTTCACTTTTTTAATAATAAAGTAGCTTCACTTTTATTTAGAGGTTCTAATTCTCAACCGAAATTTGTAGATACATTACGCGCAAGCCTGTATTTATGAGTATGGGAAACACTTGTATTGTTCATCCAACTTTACATACACACCATAAGCTCTGGAGACATCAAACGTTTGCTAGCACACCTTGATTTGAGTTTGCCTTATGCGGTTGATCTCGCTGCCTCAATTCCCGTTACGATTTAAGGTGAGACATATATGAAAATTGGTAAAAATTTGAAAAAAAAATTTTGCAAATTTGGATCCTTGTCCTATAAAATAATTAGAACCTTGTACTTCAATGATATGAACTTTTTTGTTTAGTCACGTGAGGAAACTGTTGATTTTAATCATCAAAATAAATGTCAGGTATTATTATTTGGACGTAATAACCCTAATATTTTAAAACACAATAGTACTTCTTATCGATGTTGTGTAAAGGAAAGCATATAAGTAATGTGGCGTTTCTTAAAACCTGGTACATCTTATCTGGACAGCAGGTCAGAAAATAGAGATACTATTTGACTCGGTTTCATTATTTTTGCCTTTTTCTAAATTTAAAATGTTCCACACGACGAAGTTCTTTACCAATTTGTCTAAAGATTCAGTCACAGTTTTAAGAATAACCTTTCATTTTTCTCTTCTGATTTTTTATTAATTATGAAAGAAAAGTCTTTTATAAACCTAGTTTTTCCCTCCTTTAATACGGTATGAGCAAGCAAAACCTCACATGGGTGTAAGTAATTGCTGAATTAAAATGGATGTAGAAATCCATATCCTATTTGTTAATTTAAAAACAGACCATTAAAGCTAGAAAGCAAAACTTGGTATTTTAGCTCTTATGTATGCACCAAATAACTAGTAAAACTAAAAGAAAATGCATTGAAAGAGTTTTCGCGAATGTCTTCCGTTAAGAAATGTAACTAACTATTCCTAGAAATCGCAATGTTGTCACTACGAATTTACCAATGATGGACGAGTTCAACCCAATTCATTGAATGCAGTCTTAATGACTTAACAGAAACAATGGTATCCACGAGTGCTGCACTAGTTAAGCAAAGAAACAAAAGCAAGGGACTGAGATGTTATGTGGCAGGTATAGACTTTCAGTTTGTGGAACAGTTGTTTTCAGAAGAAGAAAGGAACAGTTCCAAGAACTACAAGAATATATTAAATGTTATGAACATATAGCGTTTTAACATTATTTCATGTGACATTGTTCCTCTCTCTTATAATGTTTTGGGCTGATCATCATTCTGGCTTTTCTTTCAGACCTAGTGCTCCTCAACAGGCATCTGGCCCCAGGCGTTGTCTTGTATATCCTGGGGATGTAAGTCCACCATACTATGGTCGGTGGGAAATTCCCTTGTGGAGTATGTCGTCTGCTGACAGGGGCTCGTCAGGTTGCTGACCAATCAGAGACGTCATGTCATTGGCGTTACAATACCTACCGGTTCAGTGGAAATGTACGCGCGCGTTCTCTTGCATTGATCTGATTGTTTGAATTACTTTTGTGAAACTTCGATTGTGTTATACACAGTGATTCCGTAAGGATTTGCATTTATAATCGCTAGTACCTTTTATATATCGCGGACATTGTTCTTGTTCTCTAGAACTACAAGAAGTGACACTGTGATTTGAAAATGTCCTACAGCCATGATAAACGAGTTGAGGTTACGTTAGCTGAAATAATAAAAACTTTTACGTTTAGTGAAGTACAGGTCGCAATATTGAAAGGGATAGATCAGGTAACTGTGAGAAACGGGGAAAAGTACTTCAACATATCAGAAGTGTGATAGAAAGTGCATGGAAAGAAGGCATTTTAGAGGAAACAGTGTAGGCTGCAGACGTCAACAGCGTACCGAGTCAGCCACGTGTCAGCAGGAATGTCAATCACAAGGTAATTTTTCACCAATTATAGGTGGGTAAATACAGAAATAAGTAATAGATAAATTAGGACGCTTTGAGTGAGTTGTTTGATGGTCGATGCAGGGACTCAACGCGGATTATTAGAACAATTATAATGTGAACGATAAAAAACATCAATATTTCTACACGAATTTAAATTCTGCAGAGACCTGGAAATTGAATTCTATTTTACTTCTCGTCACAACTGTCCAAACTGCAAAAGGTTCTCATACTTGTAAAAAACATTAATGAGGCTGCAATACAATTTTTTCTCGTGACTTTCGACAGTTATTAAAAAAAATCAAATACGATCGATTATAGAATGACTAAAGTTATGTTTTATAAATAGACTGAAGGCAAACGAAATTAAATAAATTGCAAACTAACGCCATCTATACCAAAGTATTCGAAATAAACCCTGTTGCCTGTTTCATCTGATTTGAAACCAAGAAATGGTCCCAATAATATGGTTATGGTTTTCTAAAAAAATAAAAATAGGTAGTAACTAAATAACTCTGTTTTAGATCATAATGAAATAATAAATATTACATTTAAAATACTTTCATATGTAATGATGCCTAGGCACATATTTGAACAGGTGGGCGTTTTTTATTTCTACATAAATAAATTTATTTCGATGTTCTTCACATATACGATTTTGACTAATAAGATATTTTGAAACCATTCATACAGACTATATTACTACACGTTTTGCTGCTAAGATATAATAAAACGAAAATAAAATGTCTAATTATTAGGTTATGCGACTATATACATTTGGACAAGGGTTTACAAGTTCGGGGCAACACTAACTACAGTTACAAATTTCTTATTGCTTCGATTTTATAACAAAAATTCACTATTTCCGATTTACTAGATATCTAGAGTCTTACGGGGTATAATTTAAGAAAAGCTGTAATCAGTAAGAACATTGTTCTCATTGGAGTCCTGCTTGAATTAAAGGTATCTGTGGCGTTTCTCATTTGTTCCTAAGTCCATAGCCAAGAACGAACGAACGAGGTCAACATTGTTATCGTAACATAGACATTCTTGTGTGTCTTTAAATTATTTTACTCTGAAATGACCGAAAAAGTACGGTTATTGTAGGTTAGGAAAGTGAAAGCTTCGAACTTCAGCTCAAAATGTTTCGAAGTATTAGTCCTTGACTTAATATGCTGTAACTTATATTTCTCCTTTCAAGTTTATTAGTTAAAGGTATAGTAAATATTAATTAAAATACAATGCTAACCAACATTGCGTTAATAAAGTGAAATAATACGTAGGCAGAAGATGGGATTTATGTTAACACAATTAATTGTCTCAAATATTAGGCTGTCTCATAAGTAATGTCGATTTTTAATTGAATTTATATCCTTCTTGTGTGTGCTTTTATTTATAGGTTGCTATGATTATTGTTCCACATTGTTAGTATGTTGGTAGCCAGCAATTGGTGCTACAAGATTTAAAATGGAGGAAACCAAGTTTGAGGTTAGAGTCCCTCTGAAGCACTTCTGAAAACAAGATTAAGAAACGGATACTGCAGCTCGAAGAATATATGAATGTGCCTTAGTGAGGGAATAGCACAACAATGGTTCTAGCATTTCAATAATGGAGCCAACGTTCTGGAAGACCAGAGTTAGGGAATATGGGAATACTGCACAATTATGGAATAAAATCTACAGAGAAGCACTCGGAGGTGGTAAAAAGAACTTGGTGTTTCAAATATTACCATATATCGCCATATTAAGACACTTCGAAGTCTTTCGAAGCTATAAATTTGTACCACATGAATTGACACCTGATTTAGTTCAATTGAACTTATCGCTAATCCCTGGGATAATAAATTTATCAGAACAATTGTTCATAATTGATGAAATATGTGTATTACCGAAACCCTGACTATCGAAACAGAGGCTCATACCCACTTTGTCGTTAGAATTGGTTCGGCCCCAAAATAATGATATCTGCGGTGGAATTTTGAAGGCGTGTTCCACTGGAAATTTGTTCCAAATGGACGAGCAGAGAGTGAAGATCTTTATTCTCCACAACTGGAAAGAATTCATAAGTTTTGAGGCGGGTATACCCGGTATTGTAGATACAAACCGAACAAGCTGGCTCAGATGTTTCGTTTGGGACTGGCATTCGGGATGTCGTGAAATCGGTTTCCGCGGTCGACCTCTCTGACCAATGCCTTTTTGGGGGATTTTCCCGGGTCACTATGTGGATGCTGGGAAGAATTCTTCATAACCCGAATTTCCTCTTCTCGGGGAGACGAGTGCGCTTTGGAAACTCAACTCTCGACAGCAGGATGGTGCTAGGGATCGTTGGTATACTCAGGGCCGTTTATTCAAACCTGAGGCGCGGGCTTCTAGCGCTCTATGTGTCGAGACGAAGAACTGTTTGGGATAGTTAGGGACTTTACACAATGGCTCTGTGCCGAGGTCTTGCGGCTGGGCTCCGTAATTGCTCTCATCTCATCTTCCCCGGGTATGAGGTACAAAAAGCCTAATCATGAGCTGAAGTGCGGAATCCCCTCCGGAACAGTATCAGAGAGTTCTGTTGCAGCAAGACATTGTGAGACCTCAAAGAACAATCACACAATTCAGGAGTTGGAAGGAATCAATTGCTATCATATCCAAGAGATAGGCCTGTACTTGCGCCATCAGACTACCATTTGTATAGATCCATGCCACATTTCCTATGTAGAGAAAAGTTTGAAAACTGAAGAGTTAAAATGGGCATCAAGATTTCTTCGGATCAAAAAACCAGAAACTGATACCACTGAAAGGTGGCTCAGCAGTATAGTGTCTAATATTTTTTACTTTGAAAGAACCATTTCCCATAACGACAATTTGCTTAAAAACCGACGTTGCTTATGAGACATCTATACTAGCAATTTATTATCAGAATTACCCTTTTGATTTGTTCATGTATTCTGGAATTAGAGCCTCAAGCCGAAAGATGCGCTTAGCAGCAAAGTACGAGCTGCATATTCTCTCCGTGTTAAGTAGTGTTGCTATTGGCTAGCTTCAAATGGTAAATTATCCGAATAACGTCGTCATTTAAGAAACTAATTAATACAGAACATGTTCGCCTAAACGCTTACTATATTTTTACTTTCTCTAAATGTATTATGTACATAGTGTAGAGAGAAGGTATTGTATTCCACTCAAAAATTCGATACTGAGATTTCACCGGGAATACATGCTATGGGTCCCCCTGAATCCAAAAAAGAAATATTTTTGTAAAAAGGTCCGTGTGTGTGCATGTGTGTGCCTGTGGACACCATTGCTCAAAAACGAAAAGACCGTTAAATACCAAACTTGGTATTTAAGTTTGGTTTCCTCCAAGGATGCGACACGAATATTTTCAAGAAAATCCCCACACCCCCAGCTACCCTTTACATGGAACATTTTTCGAAAATTTTGATTTTCTCAAAATTGGCTCTAACGATTTTGATTAAAATATCGTGTATTGAAGATATTTACCTGATAAATAAAATGTATATCTTGAATTTTCTGGGAATAGCCTCTGAAGACTGCTTTATTCTGGATGAATTTTACGGAATTTTGCATAACTGCTAAACCGTAAGAGATGGACAAAAACTTACCACACAAAAAATGTAGAGCACATTAAAACACACAATGTTATATACATTTTTTTCGTGGAGTTGATCGTTTTTTAGATATTCCTCGCTTTTGGTTTCAGCTTTGAAAATCTTCTACTTTTCCCATACAGGAATTTGTCAACTACTGTCCATACAAACAAAGGAACTTCAATCACATAGCCACCATCTTTTGCTATCACTTTAACCTTTGGTACTCCCTTATTTCCCTTCTACTTATAAGGAAGCAAGTAATACGACTATTTCTGCTAATTTTTTCTCGTTTAGCATGAAGTAAATAGAAACATGAGCCTTTTAACAGTAGTTTGTTGCAGATATGTAGAGAAAGTCATGTGAATGGAACACATCAGATTATTTATTTTACGTCTTTTAACTACGTGGGCATATCGCGCGATATATGGCGGTGGACTGTTGTATCACATTGATTCCCACCAAGTGGTTGGGTAACCTCACTATCTCTGCATCGCAGTCTTTGTTCACATCTATTTTCATGTTTATTACTGTTTTAGACTTAACATGTAAATTTAGGTTGTGGTATTAATTGAAGGGTACCTAGGTACAAGAAATGTAAGCTTTTATTGTGAAAAAAAAAAACTGTTTTATCAGATTATTATTATAAACTTGAATATGAAAATGTTATGTTTATGAAGTAACGAAAATACAATGCTCATGTGACGGTATTTATGTTATTTTTTCTAGTTTGACGTTTTGCAGCAAACTTTAAACTACCAAATATAAGAAAATTTGAATAAAGAATACAAACACCATCTTCTATATCAAGGTATTTAGCTGTTAACATCATTACCAACTACATGGCGTGGACTTTCCCTGTACATTTCAAATGTTGAAATATTTCAGCGTTTTCTCCCACCCACATAGTTGAATAGCGTAGTACTCTCAAAGTACTACTAGATGGCGGCATTACTTCAATTTGCAGAAGAAATGGACTTTCCTTGTTTTCTTCCGACACCCTTAAAATATCCAATCGGCAATTGCCTTATCGACTGAGGGAAACCACAAAAAATAGCCGAGTCAAATCGGTCGGCAATGGAATGTTATAGTGAATTAATTTAGAACATTGACTTACGCAATACAATCGGAAACGTAAAAGATCTGTTTCCTTTACGATTTTAATGATCTGCATGTAATAGTGTTTATCAAAGTCTGTTCTAGATTAATTTTCTTCTCTACTAAACTATTTTATGTCTTAAGCCACGGCAGATAAAATTAGATCAAAATGTGGAAATTTCGATACTTTCAATTTGTGAATTTTTATTAAAAGGTTTCTGCATGACTTTAGGATAAGTGAACTGATGTATTCCTCACAAGCGAACGGAGAGGGGAGAGGCAGAAATCCGCATCCTAACTATATTGTTCCTTAGTAAACATACGTTGTATTACAAAGTATAAATAACGTGAACAAGATACTAAATCTGAATTGTGGCTGTTGAAATAATCAGCTTCGTCTGTGATTTGCATGCGTGAACAACTATCGCAATGGATTACAATTTATTTTCTTGCTGTATCAAAAGAAAAACGTGTTCTGTTAGATTCGTATCTTCAGAACAGGCTGCACATGTACTGATCGCTTGCTTAGAGTGAATAACCGGCAGTGCTTGTAAAGGGGGAGGTCCCACTGAATTCCTGTAGATATTTTCCAGTCAATTTGCAACCAAATAGCAACCGCGTCTAAAACCTATTTACAATCTATACCTTGATATTACACAATTATTTTTTTAACCTTAAAAATATCAATAACCACAAATGACTATATAAGCTAAAGAACTACAATTATGAAATCTCCCCAATTGTTCTTTTCCTAGTATTTTGTACTTTTGAAAATGTCTTTTGACCATAGTTTATATGTTATCATTCAATTTAAAGAGGAGCTTTGGGAATTATAGATTTAGGAGTTATTGTACACTTGTAGGAAACTTAAATAATTCGGCTCATATTAATTATTTTGTATAACTGAAACTGAAAAAGCTGAGAAATTCAATAGCACATCAACACTTTTTTTTTCTGTTAAATTAATGCAAGAAGAAACGTATGTGCAACTTCTTTATATTTGTATACTAAACTCAAATTAAACATTTGGGAGCAATATGGAAGCAATAGCCCCATGGAACATTTCACATTACCGTATGAAAAACTGATTCATTGTGAATAAAACAAACCGATATTTTCACAGCAGTTTGACATAGTTTATTAAAATATTGTGCGCATTATGATCGTGTGTACCCAGTTCACGGTAAGCAATCAGAAGAAAATAATTTGAATTTCACAAATACATTAACCAGGAATTCGTGAAATAAAATCCAATGTTTCGAGGGCTTTTTAGCCCCCCTCTTCAGGAACTGGTTTGACACTCAGCGTTTGTCAATATATATCTGATGAGAAGACAAGCGTATTTAATTTCGTTAATTCTTAAACAGTGGCGTAGGACAAGAAATAATTTAATAAAGAAGAAAGATGACCAAGATAGTTATGCTATACGTTAGTATATTTTCTTACTTGAACTAATTAACGTGTAATTATTAAATGGAAAATTACCCTGACAATTTAAATGCGGATTTCGGAAACTATAAATGTTATACTTGTAGTAACTTCAATTTCTGAAATTGCATAGCATTCTTTGCTTCTTACCTTAACCCTTTCCAGCCCGAGCTATTTTTGAAATATATTGCATTTTGAAGATGGTTTAGGATGGAGATCTGCGGCCTTAAAATGTTGGTCTTATCTAGTCACTTATTGATAACTCAATTGTTTAAACGTTTAAAGCACTAAGCATCACTGATGAGGATTTCAATGTGAGCTTAACTGAGATTGGAATCCTCGTTGCAGTGTTACTAAGTGGAGAAAAGAAGGGGTGGGCCCAGGTAAAATAAACACTGATTGGCATTGCTGCGTCGATCTTGGTAGCATTGTGGCGGAATACAGTATTGTACTTGTATCGAAAAAAAAGTTATAGTTGAAATTATTTTATTTTCGTTTTGTCTTTTTTAAGCTATGTTTATCTCAATAAATTAAAAGAAAATTCGGAAGTATAACCTAATAAAGATTTTGAAATATTGGAGGATAACGTTTCGAAGTCCAAATTTGTAAATGTACCGCAAACAAAAAAGACAATAGTGTCTTTTTATATCGCTGGGCTGGAAAGCGTTAAAGATTTGCGCAGAAAAGTAAGCATTATATTAGTTTGTTTAATCATGGGCAAAAAGTGCACAGTGTAGCTTTAAACACCTCCATCTATTTTAAATGGAGAACTATGATTTTTATGCGCATTATGCAAATTAAGAATATCTTTAGAATACAAAAATCTCCATGCACACAAATCGGTTTGCTTCGGCTGTCCTCGAGACTCGTTGGCTAGGCTTCGCATAACAAGAGAGAAGATCTGACAGGTTTTGTTGTAGTGATCATTATACACCGTCTGTAAGTCATGCTACTCCCGTCTAAGACGATAAGCAAATAGAGTAGAATGTTATTGCTAGGAGCCCATGCTATGCCGTAACAACACGCTAGAATGCGAACAGCCAATAGATTAGGAATACATTTCTTGCTATTTATAAATTTTGTTTTCAATATTTACCGGTTTCGCAGCTAGTCTAGCTGGCCCACGGAATACGCCTCTGATATACGTCCAACTGCGCGGCTTAAAGTCAGGCGAATGTGCTGGGCATACTCTCAGTGCATCCATCTATTAGGAAAGCACTGGTTGAGGCACGCTCTAACAGTTAAGTGGGAGGGTGGACCATCTTGCTGGAAGACAACACTATAGCTGTAGTTTTAGCCGTGCTTTGCGTAATTTCCCGATCACACAGTTCGCGAGCAAGCTATCGACAGAAGAAAGAAAAAAAAAAAAAAACACGACAAAAATATATTAACGCTCAGCTCTATTTCCATTACACAAATCAATCGGGCAACCTTATATATGTTAATGGAGTTAAAGGCTTAAGAATCGCGGTGCTTCAATTTTCCTCTTTATACATGCTTTAACCTACAGAATGACAGTTAAGAAACAAGTATTTGTTTCCAGCCTTTTTGGGTGAACTGTACTAATGTTAAACATATCGAGTTTTTATTTAATTTAGTGCAAATATTGCTCAATGTCCCTGCTGATTTGATCATAGAGGTATCAGATGAAACCAATATTGTGGGGATTCTATACATTTCTAAAGGATAATAAGAAGACTTCACGATTATGTAACTGCATTTGCTTCTATAATACATAACTGAGCAATTTCTTCTGGTTTCAGATCATTTATATCGTATCTAAAGGACATATTTATGATTGACAAAGACAAATACAATTTATTTAAAAGATCATCATCAAGATGTACATATAAATGTTATATTTAAGTTGCTAATATTCAGAAATCGTAATGAAAACAAATAGATAAGGTCTTGCCAATAATTACATCTTAATATTTACTAACTTGCTCTAGACCAGGCTGTTCCAACAATACTCGACTGAGTAAGACTACTCGCGCGTACGTGGCCAAGGTTATTGAAGCCTGGCTAAAGGGAAGGCAGGAGAGACAATGCTTATGCCTCGTTTCAGTTTACTTCAACATCTGTTTTAGATTGCCTCCAATTCCAAGCAATATTTTATATGCAGGCGTCGATACGTTGTATTCTGAATTGTTGCACCTGCGCAGTTGGCTTCCTTGATATACGTCCACACATTTTCGTGTTTGTGCGCAAATTTAAAAAGTGAGCGAGCTGGCGCGTGACAACAAGGCCCTCAGTGTCACACCTACGTGTAGCTTTGTTACACCTGCGTGTTATACACACGTGCAATGACTTCTACTTCCGGTTATTTATGTAGGCAATCAGGAGATATATAAGCGGAGGACGCAACGAGAGGCAGTACACTTGGATTAGAAAGAATAATAAAGAGAGTATATTACAATATGCTGCAGGCAGAATCTTGCGAGTTATGAGTATTTGGCTGCTAAACAGTGCGCTGGAACAGCCTGCTCTAAGCAGATGAGCTACAGCTTATTGTGGGTTTTTAAGAACTTTACTACATACCGATTGGTCCAAAGTATAACTTAGCCGTTACATAAAAGCACATATTTAAAAAAATATTCTTTTTCCTAAAAGTTAGACCTGATTTAGCTTTGCATGCCAGGAAGTTCTATAATCAAGATTTCTTGGCGGTCATGTTTTTGAAAACTGGGTGAGAACTCAGATGTGTTATGTAAGCAGTGTTCAGAAAAATAACTCTACATTAAAAACCTCTCCATAAGACTGTTGGAAACTCATACCAAATCACGTTATTGCATCTGAAAACTCATACATTTATGGACTATGCATTACGAATGGGATGATGCTATCATTTGATTTTGATAAGAAATCGAGGACTTAAACACTCACTGTAAAAGCAGCTATGGATTTGTTAATTCTGTAATCTACCATGTTGAAATATTTGTTTCTAGTGTAAGCTAGGGTACAAAATTAGAAGCATACTTTGGAAATGATAAGCACTGTGATAGCATCAAGATCTCATCGTTATATCTAAGTTCACAGCTATTTCTACTTTACATCTAATCAATTAAAATCTAAGAAGAGCAGTTTGCAAACTGCCCTTCTAATATCACATATTTGAACAGTTTCATCACCTTCGTCATAAATATGTGTACTTGATATGTTTATTACCTTGGTTGTTCATCATGAAATGACGGACTTATAATCTAAGTATAAATAAACACTCTTCGTGCAACCACGTTATAGAGAAAACAAAAGAGGGGTCTAATATTGCATTACTCTCATGACAATTATTTTATTCGACAACTATGTTAAACTTTTAACACTTGTTTTTTTAAGTACGTACATTTTCTAGTTATTTTAAACTGTACAGTGTATAAATTTAATTATTATGTCACATATATAATGGTAAGATTTTGTGCAAAACAGTTTTTCTAACAGACTTTATAAAAAGTATGCACACCAGCTCATACTAGATATGTTACAAGGATATATTGTTCTACTTATTATATAAGGTGCTGACATTATTAAACAGTGATTCGAAAAAAAAATATATAAAGAATTTCTAACAACAAAATTTACAGCATCAATCATAATAAATGGTGCATTCCTTTGCTTTGTATTTTCTAGACCAGTTGTGGTTGTGTAAATCAAGGAAAATGAATTGTGTAACAATACATTTTGTTGTTTAAAATATTCATTATCCACGTTTAAATAGATCTGGAAGTGTAAGAACTATCTTAATATGCAACGAACCCAGAAAATATTTCTGGGTCCCTTATACTGCCATGAAATATTATTATTTTTTTATTCTCCAAAAGCATTAGATCTAATATACAAAAGCATGCTAGGAATTTAGTATATAACATTATAACATATTTAGAATGCAAGTTTTAAACATATAAACAATAATTATATCACAATATTTTAAAAACATTACTAATGAGTTGATAAAACTTACGAAAGCAATATATTCTTTTGAATATCTGAGTTGTAAGTGGTGTGAAAGACGTTTGGCAGAAATTAAGATGGTGTTCTGAGTTAAATATCTTTATATCATATATGGGATTAACAACTAGTAGATGTTTAACTATTTGACAAGAAGCTAGAGAGAAACATAATGCTTCATTTGAATTAATCATTTTAAAACGTTCCAAATATTATTTAAATTTTCCATTCCAGTCATGAACTGGGTTAATTGGAAATAAAATTCATAGTGTGTAACTTTAATTCTATCTTCAACTGCTGGAAAAAAACAAACAAACACTGATTTTGTCAACTGGCCATTGTTACTATTTGTCCACAATATATTCCATTCATTAAGCAGCTGCTGTCTTGAATTATTTTTTATAAATGTCATATGGCATCAGGCACAAGAATAGTCTGTAATATTAATACTGGAAATGGAACTGGAGTTCTCCATGACATAGCGATATTGGTAACGAATATGACGTCAACCAATCGAACATATCGCGCTTTATCTGCACTGTGTATGTGTCACCACAGCAGAACACATGCTTTCCATGGATCCATTCTGATAACTTGGTGATAAGAAGCATTAGAATAACCTCTCAAAGGTTATGTTCCAATATTAAAAAATACTTTTAAAACTGAATATTTGAACAGATTGGCAAGCATCGACAAATTACATTTATTTCGGTGTGCCATAGCTATTATTTTACGGGCAGATTAGAACTTAATTATATTATTTATCGTTTCTCAGCTTTAGGTTACTACAGAGTGGTCCAAAAAATGTATACACTGTTTAACAGTACATAACTTCCAAACTAATGTCCGGAAACATCTCATTTTTGATAGAGTAATAGTTTGTAGTTCCGGCAATCACCACACAAGCGGTGTTTGATGCCAGTCGCCTGATACGTAAGCATTCTTTTGTTAGTTACTTAGTAAACATGACTGGCGCAAGGCTTACATTCGATGAAAGGAAGTCAGTTTTGAAGTGCTACATTAGGTACGAAAACATTAGTGAGGTTCAACGCCAGTGGCGAAATGAGTATCAAACAGAGCTACCGACACGTTTAACAAATGCGTACATTCAAGACAAGTTTGAAGTCGACGGCTGTGTTACAGATGTACAGAAAAAACGATTTGGACGACCTGTAACAGCAACGAGTCAAGCAAACTCCCATCATGAGCTACAACAATTCACTCGCTCACCACAGAAGTCTATGAGACAATGCGCCCATGACCTGCCATCCGAGACTGTATGGCGACCAAAGTTTTACTTCCAACAAGATGGAGCACTAGCCCTCTATCATAATCGTGTCGGAGAGTATCTCGACAAAGATCTACCTGCACGATGGATTGGCCAAAGAGGTGTTGTAGAGTATTCCCCAGATTTAACACCTCGGATTTTTACATATGGTGAACACTAAAGGAGTCGTTTATGGACAAAAGCCATACACATTGGATCATTTATGAGAATGCATCATAAATTCGTGTGCTGAAATCCAACTGAACACGTTGCAGTCCGTAGTTCGTGCTGCAGTTCGGCAGCAATGAGACATTTCTGCCAATTAGTTACAGTTATAGACCGTTAAACAGTGTATACATTTTGTGGACCACGCTGTATATATAGAATGGGATAACAGGCAACAAACATGGTATGAAAACATTGAAAACAACAATTCTAGATTAGTAGATTTTCTCTAGAACAGCTGCTTTCCGGACACTTAATATGCTGATACATAATAATTATCAGCTAATAACGTCAACGTCCAGGAGTACCTTTAGCGGCGTAATAAATCAAAGTCACCGTTAAGCAATCTCACCAGCAATTTTAATAACGTTGTAAATAATTGATGTTTTAGAAGAAATGTATACTGTTGTTTTAATGGTACTAATACATTTTACCAATATTTCTACACAAAAATTTAGTTGTCTAAATAAAACATAAGTTAGCATCCTTTTGTTGCAGTCTTTAAGTTCAATATTTTATTTCTCATACTCCTGCTGGCAACAACCACGTTCTTGTATTTCTGGCTCGAATGGAAATTTCCTTGTGATCTTAACCCATATTTTTGGCAACAATATTGTTTATAAACTAGGAGGCCCTGGTACGGTTCATGTTGTAAAATTCAGTCTGATGTGAGAATTTGTCAACTTATTAAACATTTTATATTTATTGAGTACTTATATTACATTTATATATACTTGGAGAGAGTTTATTAACACAATTGTGTGATGGCGCACACAAAAGCTTTAGCGGAATCTTCCACTTATTACGTCACCTAAAGCTTTATTTTGCGTACCTCACACATTTATAGATACAACCATAAAATGGTCGCAGAAATATTGGAGCAAAGGAATGCTTCCATTAATATTTAGTCATAAACATATCTTTAACATCTAAAACCTTGCTTCTCATTGCATAAGCACTTTATACGCATGCTAATTCTACATCGTTACAGGCCGTTTTCCACTTATTACATTTATACATTTTCCATCTTTACGGCGATTTGAGTCACCTATCATAGACATTCTAATGTTTGCATAATGAGAGATGACTACAGAAATGTTTAAATTTCGAAAACTCTTCTGGTTAGGTAAAGCATTATAATTGTGATCAGTTACATTCGATCTACTGAAAAAATTCGCCAAGGGGCCCCGTCGGTACTTGAACAGTTTCTTTACTGTATATATGTGATCCAGAAAGCACATTTTATGCCTACTGATGGTGTCGTTTTACACTGCATACCTTATTATTGTGTCGTACACTGCTGCCTGATCAGCAAGAGCATTTGGCAAAGCTCCATGTACACGATCAAACTGTTGTTAAATTCTAAAAAAATTTAAGGATTCTAAGCATTGTCAGAAATTTAGAGCTTTTCTAGTCAAATTGCTTCCGTTACTTTAAAAGTCTTTGAAATCTTTAAAAGAAAATAAGGACATGCTCTATGCAGTTAAAGATTTGACAATAATTTGATGACTTTGTTAACTAAATGTGAATGTTTTCAGTACGTCACGAAACTGGAAGAAGATTGCAAGCAAAAAATAAACCTGGGAAGGAGTGCCATAATATGCAAGCTAATTTGGTTGTATGAAAACTGTCCTTACCTTTCGTTGTGGCCTCCGAGAATTACCAATTTGGATGTAGGAAACGAGGGCATATGCAGAAATTGGAAGGTAGATTTGCGAAATATACAATAATACAATGCTATATACGTTGTTAGGGTTTTAAGTGGAGATATTTTATTGCTAATTAACAACAGAGTAATTAAAAACATTACATCAATATTGGCTTCATTTGCCAATTATAATTTTACTTATTAAGGGTGTGTTTTTTTCAGATTGGTTAGTAGCATCGATGTTTACATTCCCTGACCGCGGGTCGTCAGGCTTAACCTTGAGTGCGCGAATCTCGACAAAATGAATGTTGTATCGGAACTGAGTTTGAATGCTTTCTGCAGGGCCAATCCCTCCCCACAATACCTAGGCCAGCAGGGTTATGAAAACGTGGAAGCAAAACAGATAGACTATACCGATAGGCGTTGTTCATTCGCTGCGAAGTTAAGACTATGCAACGCATATCTAGTAATAAATTATTTTATTGGTTTTTCGGGAAACAAACGAAGAGCATAATTAACCAACACAACAAATCGAATAAACTTGGAGGTGCCATTTACTAAAGTGTGTTTATACCCGTAACTCACTGTATAATGCAGTTAAACTGTAAATTATTGTTATTTCCATTGTTTCTTTAATTTTAGTCTGATTTTAAGAGCTATGATACCTAAAAATCTTATAATATAACGTAAAGATCTTTATTTCATTGCAAATTGTCATATTGTGAGGCTAATAGTAATCTATTTTACGCGTGCTAAATTGCTACGTGTTTTTTTTATGGTGTAGCGCCCGGTTTTACGACATATGGCACCACAGGCGATGACATGGGGTGAAAATGGCATACGTTGGAATGCGATGGAGCGAAGCCGGAGATTAAACCACCCTTGCGCCGCTTTTTCCACCACAAATTTCACCGCCGGGTGGGAGGCCAGGACGCGGGCAGGGTTCAATTTGACAAGGACACCTGTTAAAATAAAGGACCGTCAATTGGAAACATGCAGTTACTACCTTCGATAAATATTATCAGCAATAATTATGACTAAATTTATGATTGATGTTCTTTTCAAGTATTGTTTTATGACACTGTCAAATCTTCCCAATTTTTTTTAAATGTTCTTGTAAACTCTTGAAGAAAAAGTTTGATCATGTACATGGAATCACCAGACAGAGAACGATGTCGCGTCTCCTATGCTACATGGGTGATAATGACAGCACCTTCAGAGATTGTTCTTCAGATGTAAAATATTCCGACGTATTATTAACTAATCACATGTTTGGACATACTGATTCGTTATAAATACTTTGCAGCATAGGTCGCGAAAGCAATTGCTTCTCACTTGTACAACATTAAACATGCACATGTTTACTTCAGTTACTTCATTTATAGAAATTATCCATCCGTTTGTCGAATTGTGTGTGAATTGGGGCTTGTTCCTGATTATTTTTAAGCAGCCTAAATACCCACACATTGCAATTTAAAATTCCTAAGCTTTTTTTTAAGGCACACACATTAAATTTGCTGAGACAGTTTTGTATCGAAAATTAGATATTATAGAAATTTATGATCAGTATTACTTTCTCAATTTATCATATTATAAAGCTGCACATGCTATTTGTGTCTTGTGCTAAACCAGGCCTGGCGAACATTACTCCCCAAGTGTGAACAGAGTTCGCCGTCTCCTCCTTGCCTGTAGTGACGACACACATACAGTCACACACGCCAGGTGGAACCGTTTTCTCTAGCAGCGCCAGGCTGCTATAGCAACTCCACGCCTAAACCGGTCACTGTGCTTTGGAGGTCACCAGGAGAAGGGAAGCAGGAGAAGTGCTTCACACTTTGGGAGTAACGTTCGCCAGATCTGTGATTTAATGTCCCTACCAAATGCTCTCGATGAATTATGTGTGCTTCTGTTTGTGGGGCTTAATACGGCAATATTATGTAGGCATATAAAGACCCGAAAGCGAAATGCTGGACTGTAGTTTTAGCTTTTCAATTTCTTAGTGAAATTTCACTTTGAAGAGCCACTTCAATTTTACTGCAACTTTTGTTTAAATAAATCAAAACGTATTGATAACTACTTTTTCTGCATAATACTGGCAACTGCTTCTCTTTAAACAAATGACATCACAGACTTATGCTTGCATCTTCCACCACAAAAAGCACTGCTCTACACTGGATTAATATTAGCATGCTACTAATTAAAATATAGTTACATCTCTTGAGGGCATGGTTCGATATGTTTGGATTTTGTAGCTTAATGGGTGATACTGATTTTGTTTGGACTACATTATCTCGTGATCTAATCTTAAAACTTGTGTCCGGAAACACCTAGAATCCTGAGCGGAAGGGGTTTTTGTCAGCTGCTGGTTCAGCCATTGGCCTCTGAGGCACCTGAGGTGCTTGCGACTGTGCTCTAAAAGGATTGGTGTCGCCGGCGGGAGCTGCCATTCCCGCAGGTTGATTTGTGTACCCTGGTTGTTGTCGTTGGTAGCCCTGCTGATAAGCCTGTTGTTGTGGTTGAGGCTGTGGTGGTGGAGGTTGATAACCTGGTTGCTGTTGGTATTGCTGGTGCTGTTGTTGGAAATATGTACCTCCACCAGTACTCGCGGAGTAGCCATCCGCAACTTGTCTGTCTACATTTGTTTCTTGCAGCTGGGTCGGCTGACCATCAGGATAATATGCGTTGGTTGTCGCATTACTCTGATCTGGAAACTGCGAGTACTCCAGGTGATTCTTCAGATCGGTTATCACAGGCTTCTGGTCCTGCATCGTATATGTCTGATACTCCTTGTCAGGTGGATCGGACATCAGAATGTTGGCCTCATTCTCAAGAGGCTTGAAATCGTATATGTGCCTAAGGTACATTAGAACCGGTGCATACAGGAGATTAGAGAATGCAATGCCGATGTTGAGCGCTGTAAACCCTATGGCTTCTACAACTCCCCCTGCTATGATCGGTCCTACAGCATAGGCAACAGAATATGATATATCCGCTATGGCGTATATACTTCCATATACGGAAACATAACGCACATCGACCAGATAACCCAATGTTGGTAGAAGGGCAGTGTCTATGAGAGCGATGCCGAAACAAATACCACATATTGGGATCATAAGTACTTTATAGGAGCTGGAAAATGGAATGATGAAACAGCATAAGCCCTCTAGAGCCAGTCCTCCCGCAGCCATTAGCCACTGATATTGTGGATACCGCTTAGCCATCTTCACTGTCAGAACTACCCCGAACACGTGAGGGAAAAATGCTGGAAGCCATATCATCCCTATCTTCCAATTGTCCGTTGTCAAATTATCTTCCATCCACAAGGAAATTGTGGGTTCGAGGAAAGCAAGTGCCACGTTAGACATCATCAACGCTCCGGAACAAACTGCTATATAAGGATCTATGAACAATTTCCAAATTGGAATACTTTTTGGTCTCTCCATATTACGGTCTCTGATCTGTTCTTTGATAGGTTTCATGACTAGAAGCAACATAAATCCATCTGCTAAGGACACAAATGCAAGAATGAGAAATGGAACTTCCTTGCCAGCAAACTGATACAGTGCTCCTCCGAAAGGTGGCGCTACAAGGCAGCCAAAGCTGATGAAAGCCAACGCTATTCCAAGTGCCTTAGAACGTTCCGTCTCTTCAGTGAATCTATCGGCAATCATGGCGAGGCCAGATGTATCGGCGAAAGCAGACCCCACACCTTGCAGACTTCTAGCGAAGAAGAGCAGACCATAACTCCGACCACAGGCAAACACTGCCGTCGACAGGAACATGATGGTAAGACCAACCATCATAGGCATGTCGTATCCAATGCGATCGATCAAAGCACCCGAGAAGGGGTTCACCATCAACTGGACGATCGCCTTAGAGGCGAACAACACTCCGGTGGCTTGATCCTGCCCATGGTGGTCATGTTTGACTATTTTTGGTCGCGTCTCGTTGGGAAGCGGTGGTTCTGTGGGCTCCTCTAAGCCCCAAGCTCCGATGTAGCGCAGGTAATCTGGGATGATGGGCACTATTACCATGTACAGCATGTTGTCTAACAGCAGTGCTATGGACACAATCACCAGTACCAACTTCCGCTGGGATTTGGGCTCCTGCAGCTTGGACCACACTGCGTCCCTGAGCTCTCCGAACTCCATGTTGATGATCGGTATGGTCGTCATCTTGGAAAGTCCAACTGTGTATTGCCAACGAGCAAAAGTTGATTGGACGACGTGGTGATTTCACACGCTTATTGCAGTGGGACCTGGCCCTTGTATTCTTTGTGCTACTTCTTTCTAAACTGGTGTCAAAACTTCTACGTCATTTTTCAAATGATACAGAACAAATGTATTTCACTAAGTGAAACGTTTTGCTGAAGCTGTTTTCAACAGAGAGTTTTGGTGTGTGGTGTTTGTGTGGCTTCCTGATGTAGAGGAAGCTCGTAGCTGGTGCGCGCGGCGGCGGTCGGATGGGAACGAGACCTTGGTGGAGCCATCATCGTCATCCCCTGGAACTAGCCAGCTGTCATGGCAGACGGTCAATGGACAGGCGGGCAGGCGGGTGTCGGGCAACCTTCAAAATACACAAGACAAAATAGAAATTAGGCTCTTCATCTTTACACTGTGTTTTCTAAATTTTTGGTTGCTTTGTAAGGGGAAGGATAGGTATGGACGGGATGAAACCTCGTTCCCACCCGACCTCCTCGGTGTTATTTCACAGTGTTCTGTATGTCAGTGGCGGCTAGTGTTGTGGTGCTGAGAATCCTGTAGATTTGTTTTGATGATATCCATTTCAGTGAGCCCTTCACACCAGCCACCACTGAAACAGAACATGTGGATAACTGGGAGCAGAAGTTGATAAATACACACATCTAAATTGCCTAAGAAACACCGTATACAACTTTACTTCATGAGATACTGTTTCTATGTTTGAAATATTCCAGGTGTTATAAACATTTGATAATATGACATTTTGCTGAATAACCATTACTATCCTATATCCCAACTACGTTTACCATTTTCACCATCTAATGGGTTTTCAAATAACAATGATATATCTGCTTATATTCCGTGTAACTTCCTAAATAAATGAAATTTATGAGCAGAGCAGTTCCATACTACATAAATAAGACGTAACCTGTTTCCTAAATGTGTTCTTGGACAGCTTTGATGCGTGCATTGTTTGAATTTTATGTAATGGAAAGTCAGAATGAGAGACTGAAAAATTCAATGCCATAGCTAGGATTTGAATGAAGTTCCTGCAGGTTTCCGTCCGGTCACTCTATCTGAGCTACATCGGAAAAGTGCCAGAAGGACATTAAATTCCCCATCTGACTCATTTTCCCCAGTAAAGCACAAGGAGATGTGAATTCATATTTTGGATGACATATCCCAATGGCGACTTACAATATCGTAAGTACTTTAAGTCCTGAAAGGTAATGAATATTTTCATAATGGCATATTGCAATGGTAGCCTAGTTGCTTAGAGCAGCCGGAAGGGTACCGGCTATGGCATTGAATTTTTTTGTCTCTGATTCTAGCTTTCTTACCTGGTTCTACACACGGCTTGTGTGAAAGAACATTTAATATCCTTATGTGTTATGCTTGTTAAGTATTATATTAATTAACGTCCAAAGAAACATTAAAAATTATAGGCGGTTTCTTTCGAAATATAGGGCCATAAGATTAGAATACTGTACCTTTATCCAAGAATAAGAGAGAAATATATTAATAAAGCTTTATAGAACAATTAAAACTGCTTATATCTGATGTATATTCTTACAGCTATCTCTACCCATTACACATCAAATACATTTATTGTAGTGCCTCATTGACATAAAAAATTACTTTTTTTTCGGCCTTCAGCGCCAGTGGATTTAAATTCAAAATGTCATTAATACTTCGGCGAGCTCTTTTCTCAAAGTGGGGATTAGGAATTGAACATTATTGCCGAATTTGCAAACATGTTGATGTACTATGCAGTGGAGAACTGTCTTCACCAGGAGCTTTTGGGCGTTCTTTTCGCGTGAGGTGGAAGAGACCACAGAACTTACATGGTTAATTACTACTTCTGACCTGGAAGAATACGTTATTACGAAACACAAGCGAATGTTCCGAATGTTGAAAAGGAACGATACAAGTAACATTTCACTCGGGTGATCTTGAAAATGTTGGCATCCACCTATTCTACTCGCTAGTCACTGCAAGAGGCAATGTGTGATAAACTCGCTGTATAGTATTGACGTCATACGCGGACAAACGACTGCCGGCAAAGGACCCATACATTAGTCTTCAGGCGTAATCTACCGGGAAGGTATTTTTTTTTCAAACTCCGATAAGCTATATATAAAAGTCAAGTTAATGGAAAACAACTATTTTATTACTAAAAGTTCTGTACACTTATGGCTACTTTTCAACATACTCACAGAAAACTTTGAGACATTTATCTTACCTATGCACAAGCTTTGCAATACCCGCTTCAAGAAATGTGACCGCCAATGATTTCAAACGAGTATTGACGTTGTTTTGAAGATCTTCGTTGGTTTGAAAGTGCTGCTCTACTAGCCACGTCTTCAGTTCAGGGAAAAGGTGAAAGTCGCTGGGTGCCAGGTCAGGACTGTAAGGCGGATGATCGAAAATGTGCCATTGACATTGTTCTAGGAGCCGTTGGGTTGTGCCAGCAGTGTGTGGACGAGCGTTGTCACGGATCAACACAATTCCTGAAGTCAGCATTCCTCTTCGTTTGTTTTGAATGACTCTCCGCAAACGTCGTAAAGAACGAAGATCTTCAAAACGTCAATGGTGATTTGAAATCATAGGAGGCAACATTTTTTGAAGTGGGTATTGCCAAGCTTGTGTACAGGTACGATAAATGTCTCAATCTTTTCGGGGATTATGTTGAAAAGTAACCATAAGTGCACAAAACTTTTAGTAATAAAATAATTGTTTTCTATGAACTAGTCTTTTATTTATAGCCTATGGCAGGTTGAAAAAAAAAAGGCCTTCGTACTTGGCCATCAGGAGGATAGAGTGGCTTAGTATAGAAACACACAACACTAAACATTCATGTCCATAACAGGATTAGGAAGCGCCAACTTTTCGTAGTACGTCAAAGCCAACCGCGCCAACGACCCCCCGAAGGTACTCCTCTATCATATTGTTCTACCAGCTTTGGTTACTCATAATGGTTAGCTTCCACATTACATATGACAAATATAACTTTAGAACTAGATACACATAATCAATCACATTACATAGATATTTACATAATTTGCAGACCTATAATTTTAATTATTAAGAGTAATATGTTTTCAGGTTAATTATTTCCTCCAAGTAGGCTGGCATACCCAAAACATACTTGTTTATTTTTCCCGAGTGCGAAGGAGGGGTAAAATACAAATAAAAGAGCATACATATATAAAAATATAATGTGTTACATTCACATGACTTTCTCTAGCTACTCTACAAACTTCTTACAAAAGATAATTCTTCTTTCAACATCATGCCAATCGAGATAAACATCAGCAGACTTTTTATTACTTAGTTGTTTATAAGTAGAATGGAGACAAGGGAATGCACTAGGCTAAAGTGATAATCAAATGTTTTAAAAGGGGTCATTATGCGATTGTCATTGCAAATCGCTTCCTTGCATGGCCGGGAATAGAACAAACAGATACTTCCGTCTTAGAAAAGTATAAGTACTTGACAATCGAAACCAATAACAAGGAATACCTCGAAAACGGTAAGCTATACGAAAAATGTATATGACATAACTTGTGTATTTTAGTAAGATCTACATTTTTTGTTTAGTAAGGTTTTGTCTATCTTCTACATTTTACTAGTTATTCCAAATTAAGCAAAATCCATGCAGAATAAACCGGTCTTTAGAAGGTATTTCCAGAAAATTCAAGACATACGTTTTATTTGTATAGAAATAGTTTTAATATGTGGTAGTTTAATCAAAATCGTTAGAATAATTTTTGACAAAAATAAAATGTTTGAAAAATTTTCCATGTAAAGCGTAGTTAGGGATGGGTAGATTTTCTTGAAAATCTACCATCTACCAAGTTTGATATTTAATGGTCTTCGTTTTTTGTTAAGCTGTCCACGTGACTTTCTCTACACCCTTGTTACAAATTATTGCTAACAAGTTTATTCTTCTACTTCACGCTAAATCATTAACAGAAACGGTGTTATTACTTAGTTCCTTATAAGTAGAAGGGAAATAAGAGAATACACTAGGCTAAACCGACAGTCAAATGTTTTAAAATGTGGTTGCTATGGGATTGCAATCTGCTTCTTTGCGTCGCTAAGCATTGACAAGTTCCCGTATTTTAAAACTGAAACCAATAACAAGGAATATCTCGAAAACAGACAAGCCAACGAAGAAAATGTATATGACATATATTTGTGTTTTATCGAAATCTACATTTTTGTGTACTAAGTTTTAGTCTATCTCTTACGGTTTATGCAAACTTCAATTAAAGTCACCTATGACAAAGAGGTCTTGAGAGACCTTTCCCAGAAAATTCAATATATACATTTTATTTGACATGTAAAGGGTAGTTTAGGGAGGGGTTTTCTTATCGCACCCTGGGTAGATACTGAACTCAAAATCAAGTTTGGTATTTAGTGGACTTTTTGTTTTTGAGTTATGCTGCCCACAAACACACACACACACACACACACATAACATTTTTCTAAAAATGTTTTTTTTTTTTTTTTTTTTGTATTCAGAGGTCCCAAAACGCGTGTTTCTGGTGAAATCTAAGTATTGAATTTTTGAGTGCAATACAATACCTTCTCTATACACTATGTACATAGTATGCGCAGAGAAAGTAAACATCTTTTGACGAAGGGAAAAACGATGTTGCACATTAAAGTGGTTATATATTAAGCTACCAATAAACAAAATATCTGTGCCTATACGTCTTATAATCGTACAAAAAACAAGTGAAGATCCTCTTGAATTTCAAGGTGTGTTCAATAAACTTACTTATAAGAACGTCGGTTGTATTGATTTCATTACATGTTGCAAATTACAGCATTTAAATCTTCCAGACAAACGGCCGACGTTTCGGTCAATTCTTTGGTTGTCATTTTGTAAGAGTGACGCCCTGAGCAGCTAAGCAATGAAGGACGCCTCGCAATTTATAGGACACGCCAAGGTTTGCCGGGCTTACATTTTTCTTCTCTTTACTTTCTCTACACGCACTAGGTATATAGAATAGAAAAGGTACCGATTATCTATTTTTTATGATTTACAAATATACGTTTTATCTGTGACGTAAATATCTTTAATATGCGGTATTTAAATCTAAATCGTTGAAGCCATTAAAAAAATATATATATATATTCAAAAAGTTTTCCGTGTAAAAAATAGTTTGGTGTGGGGGGATTTTCTTGAAAATCTTCGTTTCACATCCTTGGAAGATACTAAACTTAAATACCAAGTTTGATATTTAAGTGATAATGTTTAAGCTACGCTGTCCACAGACACTCCCGTGCGTGCGCGGGCCTTTTTCTAAAAATGATTTTTCCGAACTCAAGGGACCTCAAAACATATTTTCGGTGAAATATCGGTATGCAATTTTTGGGTGCACTGTGTACATAGTACGTGTAGAGAAAGTAAATATTTGACCGTATCTGGGTTAATGCAATAATCCTTATGCGCATATTGTATGCCAACAAATCCCGACTTTGCTATATTAGAAAACACAGCTTTGAGTGAACTAGACGCTTGGAAAGTCGATGAATTAAGCAAGCCTTTCCATTCCAGTCATCAAATGTCACTTCCAAGGAAGGAATTTGACCGCGCTCCGGGATTGTAGCTTACGTTTTGTTGGTTGTATACACATTGCACGATATTACTGATTGGTGGAGCAAGTAAACATTATAGAAAATGAAAACTTGAAGTGATTTATACTTCAGATATACGAGGACCTTTAGAAAGTGACAGACGATTTGGCATAATTAAATGATAACGAAATATATCAACACAAAACTTTATTTACAAAGTTACAGTTCCTTACTCTATTATTCAACATAATCGCTATTACTATCAAGGTATTTATTGTCACGTGGTACCGGTTTTTCAACGCCGATGTTATACTCTTCCAAGGCTGAAGAACTTATTCCTGTCTTTGAATGCACAAAATGTTCGGCCAATCGAATTTTATAGACAAATAACGCAAGTGTATGGTGATAATGCAATGGACAAGTCTTCAGGAAGAAATGGCGCATACTTTACGAGTAATCAAGGATGAGCCACTGTGTACAATAAAGACCGGAGTGGAAGTTCATCAATCGTTATGGAGGAGTTGAAAGTAAATGTTGATTAAAGAATTCAGAAAAAAACAGTGTTTCACCGGTACCACGTGACAATAAATACCTTGATAGCAAAGAGGATTACGTTGAAAAATAGAGTAAGGTGCTGCAACTTTGTAAACAAAGTTTTTTTATTGTTTCATTTATATAGTCCCCTTTAACATCTAAGGTCATATGGGGGCTTTGCATTTGAAATAACTGTCTGTAGGTTCTTTACGTTAGGTTAAATTGTTTTATTTTCCTCAAACACACACACACACACCCAATCACTCTCACATACAGACATCCGGACTCTGTGGGGGATGAAGAATAATTCTGGTTAAAGAAAAATTCCCCGGCTCAGCCGGGAATCCAACCCCGGGTGAGCAGTCAGCTCGCTGACCACTCTACCACGGAGGCAGTCTGTAAATAAAGTTTTGTGTTGATATCTTCCGTTATTATTTAGTTATGCCACATGGTCTGTGACTTTCTGGATGACCCTCATAATAAAGCGATACTACGAGGGATGTCACAGAAGTATCCGACAAGAAAGCTCAAACATTTTGGGGAAAAACATCTTTATGTCTCTACAAATTCCCCTTTAAGCTCAATACACATTTCCCAACGATGTTCAATAGATTCGATACTCTGTTTATAGTGAGAACTATCGTGATCTACAAAATAGCCATCAACTGCAGTCTCCACTTCTTCGTTGTTGGCAAATCTTCCACCACATCATTTCTTCAAGCTTGGAAACAGAAAATAATCTGGCGATTAGGATGCATGAGGAAGCAATGACTTGATGAAACAAAACTTTCTTTTTCTCTAAATGCGGCTGTTTTTGCTCGATTTCATCACTCAAAAGCTGCAACAAGTTCGCATAATATTCACCATTGCTTACTTTTCCTTTTTTGAGATAATCACCCACGTGCGTCCCAGAAAACTGACGCTATGTCCTTCCCTACAGATAGAACTGTCTTCGCCTTCTTTGTAGCTGATTCTCCCCTTTCAATCCGCTGTTTCGATTGTTCCTTCGTCTTGGGTTGAAGTGATGGACATAGGCCTCATTCGTTATTATGCATCGACGCAAAAACCCAGCTTTATTACAGCGAAACTTTGCCAGACACTCGACTGAAGCATCCTCATGACGCTGTTTTTGTTCTATTGTGAGCAAATGCGGCTCTCGCCATGCACACAACTTTCTCATACGCAAATTTTCAATCAGTATGCGATGTACATAACATTTTGAAATGCCTGTAATGTCTGCTAGCTCACCCACTTTCAGTCCACGGTCATTCAATACTAGTTCGTGGATTTTCTTTACAATTTTTGGACTGGTAGCCTCATTTGTACGACCATTGCGATGTTCGTCTTGGCAGCTCGCACGGTCGCGTTTAAACTCTGTCACCAAATGTTTCACTGCTGTAAACAAAGGAACAGAGTCCCCCAAAGTAGAATCTAGTTCAGCTTTAATATTAGTTGGACTAAGACTTTTCAAATGAAAGTATTGTATCACATAACGACGACCAGTTTTATCCATGTTTACAAATTCGCTGAGAGCATTCACTAATGTTGGCTGCCAAAAAATGCTAAACAATGTAAAATCGTCAAACTTAAGCTTTCTAAGGTTGGTACTTTCTACCGTTGTTGTTTGAAACAACTATCACTATCTATACGTCAGGTTGGTGCTTCTGGGACAGCCCTAGTAATACGAGGACCTTTTTCTTTTCAACCTCCGATAGGCTATAAATAAAAGACAAGTTCATAGAAAACAATTATTTTATTATTAAAAGCTTTTTACACTAATGGTTACTTTTCAACACAATCACCGAAAATATTGAGACACTTATCGTACCAGTGCAGAAGCTTTCCACTACTCGCTTCAAAAGGTGTTGCCCCCAATGATTTGAAATGAGCATTGACGTTGGTTTGAACATATTCGCACTTTACGACGTTTGCGGAGAGTCATTCAAAACAAACGAAGAGGAATGCTGACTTCAGGAATTGTGTTGATCCACGACAACGCTCGTCTAAACACTACTGGCACAGCTTCTTGAATGGGTCATTTTCGATCATCCGCCGTACAGTCCTGACCTGGCACCCAGCGACTTTCACCTTTTCCCTGAATTGGAGACGTGGCTAGGAGGGCAGCACTTCAAACCTTCAATGCTCATTTGAAATCATTGGTGGTAACATTTTTTGAAGCAGGTATTGCAAAGCTTGTACACAGGTACGACAAATGTCTCAATATTTTCGGTGATTATGTTGAAAAGTAACCATAAGTGTACAAAACTTTTAGTAATAAAATACTTGCTTTCTATGAACTTGTCTTTTATTTATAGCCTTATTGGAGGTTGAAAAAAGAAACATCTTGTTATGAGTTGCCCTGCTGGTTGTGCAATCTCGCCGCCTCCCTCAGGAAAACCAATCAGAGCACCTGTCACATCCAGCACAACACCCATAACCAAATTCAATTACAAACTGTGTAAGGGAGAGCAGCGTGCCCCAGGCGGCTATCTTTATACACCTGCTGTGCTGATTCTTAATCTCAAGCTTCACCGACAGGAGGCGTTCACTGCTGCAATGTTATTACACGACGTCCTGCCCCAATCAAAGTGTTCCATTCACAGGCGTTTCGTACAATAGTTATGTGTGCAACGATTCTATAATGATAGTTATTGCGATACAAGTGAGCGGTAAACCTCACGGGTATTCTAATGACCATTATACCAGAGTTGCATACATTTTTGGAAAAAGGTCCGCGCGTGTGTGTCTGTGGACAGTAGCTCGAAAACGAAAAGACCATTAAATACCAAACTGGCGATTTAAGTTTGGTATCTTGCAAGGATGCGACACGAAAATTTTCAAGAAAATATCCCCACCCCCAACTACCCTTTACATGGATTTCGATTTTCTCATACATATTAATCTGTTATATTTGAAATATTTATACGACAAATAAAATGTATATCTTGAATTTTCTGGGAATAGCCTCTAAAGACCTCTTTATCTGGATGATTTTTATTGATTTTAGCATAACTGGTAAACCGTAAGAAATAGACAAAACCTACTACACAAACAATATAGATCATGATAAAACACACAATTTATGTCATAAACATTTTTCAAGATGGCCAGTTTTGAGATACTCCTTGTTATTGGTTTCAGCTTTAAAAAACTTAACTTTTCTCATTTAAGAATTTGTCAACTCCGCTCTATACAAACGAAGGAACTTCAGTCACATAGCAACCAGTTTTTGACTATAATAAGACTATATGTGCTAAGTTTTCAATTGACATGAAGTAAATAGAAAATTTGTTGCAGAGATGTAGAGAAAGTCATGTGAATGGAATGCATCAGATTTTTCCTACGTCATATAGACATACTACAATATTTAATATTTAGGTATTTTACATACGAAGGATGAACTCCGCCAAACACTATGTGTATTGTACGCATGCGTCGATAACAAATGAAATTCGGTTCACGGAGATGGTTGATTTTTGCCTAGTGATAATGATATTAAATTTAGTTCTACGCCTCCTGATATAGGGGAGAAATGTTGTTATCAATTTACTTCCTCAGAAATCAAAAAAGATATACGAAAATTATATAATAAATTCATGGCATGGAGAATAACAACAAATGTAACTTCATACTCAGAAAGTTTCGTCATAGTTTACTTTGAAGAAATGTCGAAAACAATGTCATCCCCAGCCTTGAGGACAAATTATTCAGTATTGAAAACTACTCTAAATGTGAAACACGGGACTGTATAAGAAGTTGTACTTCCTGTTAAAACAGAAATCGCTAGGGTACAATGGAAAAAATCTGATGTGTACCATTCACATGACTTTCTCCATATCCCTGCAACAAATAATTCCTAAAAAGCTGGTTGCTAGGTCAATGAAGTTCCTTTAAGTTTATATGGATAGGAGTTGACAAGTTCCAGTATGAGAAAAGTATACGTATACGTTTTCATAGCAGAAACCAAAACAAGGAATGTCACAAAAACGACCAACTCCACGAAAAAAAATGTATATAACATAAATTGTGTGTTTTAAAATGCTCTACATTTTTTGTGGAGTAAGTTTTTGTCCATCTCTTATGGTTTAGCAGTTATTCAAAATTTAGTAAAATTCATCCAGAATAAACTGCTCTTCAGAGGCTATTCCCAGAAAATTCCAGATATACATTTCATTTGCCAGGTAAATATGTTTAATATCCGAAATTTTAATCAAAATCGTTAGAGCCATTTTTGAGAAAATAAAAATTTTCGAAAAAAGTTCCATGTAAAGGGTAGCTGGGAGTGGGGGGATTTTTCTCAAAATCTTCGTGTCGCATCCCTGGAAGATACTAAAGTTAAATACCAAGTTTGGTATTTTACCGACTTTTCGTTTTTGAGTTATCGTGTTCACGGACACACACACACACACACACACACACACACACACACACACACACACACACACACACACACACACGGACCTTTTTGTGAAAATGCTTTTTTGGATATTGGGGACCCTAAAACATATATTTCCGGTGAAATCTCGGTATCGAATTTTTGGTGGAGTGCAATACTTTCTCTATACACTATGTACATATTGCGTATGGAGAAAGTAAAAAAAGCGAAAAAATTTTCCACAGATGAAATTAAACTTTCATTGATGAACTATTCTTGTGAAAATAAATATTTTTTAGAAGTAAAGCTAGCTTCTCCTGGGTTATTGATTTCCTCATTTTTGTTATGCCAATGTCATGACCTACTTTGCTTTGGTTACGTAATATTATGAGTTTAGATTTGGGAAATAACTATATATTCTTATAATTCTTCTACACATAAAATTATATATTCTTGGAGGTTATTGTACGCTAAAGATGTTTCTGTGATGCTATGGAGGTTAGCAGGCTGTGAACAGCCATTAGTAGGGCTGCACGCAGGCGCGAAAATCTATATCAAAATGATAATATGTACATGAACACATTTCAATATATAAGTATTAAATATTATACTTTTACCTATACTAATCAAGATAAGCATTATCAGAATAGTCTAATTACTTAGATCCTTATAAGAAAAAGGGAAATAACGAAACACACTTCACTGAAGCGATAGTCAAATCTTTTGAAAGCCATGGCTCTGCGATTGTCATTAAAATGAAGTCTCTATCCATTGCCAAGGATAAAACAAGAGAAGCATGAAGCGATGAGGACTTCCCGTTTGGGAATAGTTGAAGTACGTTCTTTAAAACTGAAGCGAAGTAACAGAGAATATCCATGAAACTGTTAGAAAATAATGTATATGATAGAAATTGTTTGTCTTAAGGAGATCTATATTTTTGTAAGGTCTTGTCTATCTCTTGCAGTTTACGAGATGTGACAAAGTCTTCAGAATGAAGAGGTCTTCAGAGGATAATTTCAGAAAATTCAAGATAATTTCTTTTGTTATGTAAAATCTTTAATAAATGATATTCTGATCAAAATCGTTAGATGAATTTTTGTGGAAAACAACATTTGCAAACAAAGTTTACATGTCGCATCCGTGCAGGGTAATAAACTTAAATACAAAGTTTTCTAATTTTCTTTACTTTTTTGAATTTAGTAGTCCTGAAGGCATGTATTTCAGGCGAAATCTCGGTATCGAATATTTGGGTGAAATACAATACTTTCACTATTTACTATTTAGATTATACATACAAAAGATTCAAATGTTCTTAGTTATATTTATGAAAATGTAATGAAGGTTCATAACACTCCCTGTATGAAATACCGGTTTGTAATCTAGAGCTCCTGTTCCTTAGAAAACGGGTAGAGTATTAAACTGAGATTCGGTAAGGTACTGACTTTATTTTCTCTAGACCCGTATGTACAATATGCACAGGGATAGAGAAGTATTGTATTCCACCCAAATATTCAATTTTGACATTTCATCGGTAATATTTGTTTTGGGCTCCCCTGAGTCCGAAAAAAAGCATTTTTAGAAAAAAGTCTGAGTATGTGTGTGTGTGTGTGTGAACAGCATAGCTCAGAAACAAAAATACCGTTAAATGTTAAACTTGGTATTTAGGTTTGGTATCTTCTAAGAATGCAACACGAAGATTTTCAAGAAAATTCCCCCACCCCCAACTACCCTTTACATGGAAACATTTTCGAAAATTTTGATTTTCTAAAACTGGCTAACGATTTTCATTAAAATGAGTATATTAAAGATATCTACGTACAAAATATAATGTATATTTGAAATTTTCTGAGAATAGCCTCTGAAGACCTCTGTATTCTGGATGGATATTGCCGAATTTTGCTTAACTGCTAAACCATGAGAGATACACAAAAATGTACTGCACATAAATATAGATCTCGTCAAAACGCAGAATTTATATCCTTTACGTTTTTGTTGTGGAGGTAACCGTTTCCGATATTTTACTTGTTATTGGTTTCGGTTGTAAGGTTCTTATACATTTCTCAGACAGGAAGTGTCCGTTTTTCTAATCGCATAACAACACTTGACTATCACTTTAGCATAGCGTATTCTTGTATTTCTCTTCTACTTATAAGGAACTAAGTATTAAGAACATTCTGCTGATGTTTATCTCGATTAGCTTGGTGAAGAAAGAAGAATAATCTTATGTAGGAGGTTTGTAGAGCAGCTAGAGAAAGCCATGTGATATTTTTAAGGGGGTGATCAGTAGAAGGTGGGAGTAGAGGCATGGACATCCCTAATGTTGTTTTGTCTCCCCCAGTCTTTGAGAACCAGAATCCAAGAAGAGGGAGTGATACTTGTGGCTAAGGTCAGTGTTTGTAACGCGCTTCGCGGAGAAGGATGTGCGACAACAGTCCTGCAGGGGTAAGTCTAAACTTAGCATTGCAACCCTATACTTGCTAACTTTTGTAAACTGTAAGTAACCAGACGGTTTACGGCTTTAAATTCTATTGCATTAACCAAGTGTTAAGAGTTGCACAACTACTTCAAGTTAAACTGTTTTTTCAAAACGACACCAAACGAATATAGCAGTCGATTAGCTTACACTTTGACTTGTCCGAAACTAGATGTCGCAACTTTCAAACTCTTCTATTTAAAGTTTTAACAATCGCACACCTTTAGAATTAGGCAGCGAAGGAACGACAGTCATACGTCACGCCCACATGTTACGTTTTCCATTACTAAGGTGACCTGTGCCGCGCCGGCGTGTCTGTCAAGCCATACCTACACCACGCGACTGGGACCTTCGCTACCAACCGGCATCTCTCTTGGAGTGGACCAGGCACATGCCATTTGGTTACGTGCGTCTGCCTAATCCATGGGGATTTTATGGCAGTTTTTGTATGTGCCGAATTTAGAGCTGAAAATTATATTCACGTATCACGTACGGTATGACCAACAAGGTCCACATCTTCGTTTGGTGTCGTTTTGAAACACCTGTATAAAGGAATTTTTCCAAACGTCAAATACGCATCAGTTTGGCCACTTGGTGTTGTACGAGGGACGTTCAATAAATAACGCACATGATTCTCTTTTTCTTACTTTAAGTTTGTTCTATTAAAAGTGTATTACAATTTCTTTATTATTCCCCAAACAAATGGCTGCGTTTACCTTTATTGTACATAGTCTCGATTTAAGGGTACAAGGTGCTCTGAAATGGTTAAAAATCAAGTATTTTTTGTTTTAGGTACCAATAACATTTCTATTATTTACACTTTCAGAAAATATATACATATTGGGGGTTAAGAAGAATTCAAAGAGCATTTAAATGCTAGCCTGCATTCCTTTAAAGCTGTTGTGCCATGATCCTTTGTAGAATATTTGCATCTTTAAAATCAGCTTTCTCAAAACAACATTTTTGGATACCTATGTACTTTTTTCTCAGAACATATAAGCGACAGAGAGCTGAAATTTTCAGTCCGTGTATACAACATACAGATTAGCTTTCTGAACCAGAATCATAATTTTATAATATGCATTAGTGATATTAAAACAGCAATAATATTCCAAATATTCCACATTTTTACTTTTTTGACCTTACAAAAAATTGTTTTCTCAATTTCTATACCAGGTGGTTCCCCTGTTCCTTATTATTTTTAGAAATAGGCAACACTTCATGATCTGAAAGCAATAAGGTGTAAATTACCGTGCTTGTCGTCCATTTGGTAACCACGCAAATCTAGCCTGCTTTTCGTAGGAAAATAGACCTTAGCAGCAATAGTTACATCCATTCCAAAAGCACGCGCTTAATAGCTCCTGTTACAGTGCATGTTATATCAATAGGATCGCTGTCATATGTTCTGCTATATAAATTATAATGTATGGAGGTTCAAAGAACGGCTTAAGCTACAAAAAAGAATCGCAGAACAGTTATAAGGAGATCAGAAGCGGAGAGGGAGACATGTGGGACACACTATACATACAGGTTTTAACGCAGCAACCTAGCGCAATGTTTTGCAGCTTAACTGGTAAATTTCATGTTCCCTCATCATCTCCAGCCTGTCAACGGTTCGGGTCCCACAGTTTGCATGCACTTTTTCTTATTTATGTATTATCCATCAAGGTGCAAAGTTAGTTCAGTGTTTGGCACATTAACAAATTTAGGTGTAAACTAAAAGGTATACGAATTAAGAACAAACGGCAGTTCATTTTACATATTCTTTAGTCTTCGATCATTAATTTTCATTCTAATTGTTTTGAAAAAGAAACTTCTTAGACTTTAAATAATACTGTACTGATAAATTAGAATAAACATAAATAAAGAGCACAACAATAAAAAACAAACAAGCTAACACATGTTCTGATATCCTATCTAGCTTTGTGCCAAATCAGGAGGAGTATAAGTGTAGCCATGTTGTATTTCACCAATGTGCAAATAACTATTTTATGTACATTTTGAAAGGTCGCTGTGTAAGAATTGTCAACGTGTTGGTTAGATTTGAACCTGAATCGAGCATCTTGGGACTCAGGCCATGCACGCGCGTTAACCAAATACGCTACTGTTTAGCTAGAACTTGCAGCCTCAAAGTCCATAATGGGAAAAAGTGACAGGTGAACCACCTTGTATAACTGAGGCCCAGAAGATAGATGATTATACTAAAACAAGCATGCAAAAGCATGAGTCTATATTGCAAGCTATATCAGAGAAAAGGGTACATAAATTCACATGTTTTAAGATCAAGTTTTATTATTTTTCTGCTGACTGAAATATTTTTTACAGATTAACCACATAAGTTATCAATGCAAACAACTATTTGAAATAATTTTCGTGATTTGTAGAATAATTCATCAATATTTCAGGAAAAATACTTTGAGAACATTAAGAGGAGTGGTAATTCAACACAGATAAGGTATACTTTCCGTATGGCTTTACACCATCTATATGTCAGATTGCAAATGCCAGTTCGGTACAAAGGTGACAGATATGAAAGACTTGCTTTATCTCATTCTACCTCTGATACTTGTTAACCCATTCAGTATTCTTATCCACTACTTGTTCCCCATAGACTTATTATAATCAGCTGTGAATGTTTGAAATGCCCTTTGAAAGCAACCGTCTTTCGGAAAACAATGCAACTTAGTTACATTATAAAGGAAGGATTTCATATGCGTTCTCTAAAGTTTCATTTATTTGCAATAAAAGAACTGCTGAGAAATAACTGTATATGAATTACTTATTAAACGAATTAGTAACGCAGAGTTCAGACGAATGGTGTAAAGTGATATTATAGGCCAGAGCGTATCAGTGTGTCTATCCTTCTTCACCATCATAGTTCCCGTTCACTGGATTGCAGTAACTGGGCGCAAACATTCAGTAATGGACGATGTGAATTATAAAGTCAACTCCCTTATGTAAATTGTTTAGGTTATTCGCATTCTAATAGTGGTGTTCAACAAGTCTTTAGTACATCCAAGAAGTTATACTTGCAGCATACAAAAAATGGTTCGTATTTAGTGGCCGTCGTCTTTTACTGGATCTCAAGTGCATTCATTACGTGGTTTCGTTGCCATAGGTGAACCAACAATATTGTGCTTATTTAGAGAAGCGGAGAAAAAAAACCTGTTTCATGCGGTGATTAAATACTTTATTTAAAATGCTGAACATCGAAAGAGACAAAAGCCTAGCTGAAGCTCATAGCACATCTGCTCCTGCGTTTGCAACAATTTACAATTGGATAAATGAATTTAAACGTGGCCGTACATCCACAAATGTGAACATCGTTCCGGACGTCCAGTAGAAGTGACTTCCTCCAAAATGATGATTATGGTTTTGGGTGATCGACGAATCAAGTTCACAAAATAGTAGAAGCTATATGATAAGGTAAAGTGTTCTCATTTGCACCAAAAATTAGGTCTCACAAGGTCTCTTCAAGATGGGTGCCGCGTTTGCTCTCAATGGAGGGTAAACGCAATCGTGTGATCGATTTTTCAGCCCGTTTGGCACTTTTCTGTCGCAATCCTTACGAGTTTCTGTGTCGAAAAATGGCACACTACTACACTCCAGAGGCAAAAATAGAGTCGAAACAGTGTGTTTTAAATGCAAACTGGCAAAGGCAAAGGTGGTGGCCTCAAAATATCCGCAATATACTGTAATGATTCATCAGATGTATGCGCGGTGGCACAATCCTCCTGGAAATATCCAGACCGACATTCAATGTCCATCAGCTGTTGGAAACATGCTGCGCGTATTTTATTTCTGTATCTATATCATCTATTGGCTCTATTATTCTGTATCCATTTATTGCACCCCATAGCCCGATTTTTTGACCATGCAAGTGAGTTGTTGAAGGAAATTGGGTTTGTCTGTAGCATAATATCGGTTGTGTTTTGATGACGTATGACCATGTAAATGAAACCATGCTTCACCGCTGAACAGTATTAATCGTAGATCCATTGTTCTATCATTAACATTGCTCAACATCCAGTTACAGAAATTTATCCGACTCATGTGTTCACATGGTAGCACTTCCTGGACAGCAGTAACCTTGTAAGGCTTGAGTTTTAAAGTTTTGTTGCTTTCCATGCTGAATCTTTTGAAATGTTGAGTTCTTGTGCAAGGCGCCTAAGAGATTTTCAAGGTGAGCGTTCTAATCTTTCTCCGAATTCGTCTAATTTCTGCTCCGTAAGCACACGCCTGTTTACATATCACAAATTGATCCCATCTCCCTGAATTTATTTACAAGCAAATAAACGGCCTCTCTACTCGGAACATGCACCCAGGAAATTTGGTTCATCTCTACAAGATGGTGTAAGCACATATGTATCGTGCATAAACACTTTTTGTGTTACTGTATACTGAATTTTGAAAGCATCTCAACATTCCTAATCTTACTCACGTGTGAACTGGGCTAGAATAGAAGTAAGAGTGACGCACGTGTGACAACAGAACGGATGTAGAACTCGCGCGCAGGGAATTGCAATGAACGTCACAAAGGCCATGCTGCTAGTGGCCAAGTTTTGAAATAAACGTACTGTAGAAATAAATTATTTTCCAGAAGCGCCTCATAATTTACTCTTGAAAGGATGTATCTGGCACACTGAGTTTTGTTATATAAGTAGACTTGACTTGCCTACATACAATAATTATTAAGATGTTATTACTTTTTCCTTTCTCTACACGTACTATATACATAATGTATACAGAAGCTATTGCATTCCACACAAAACTTCGATACCGAGATTTCACCGGAAATATATGCTTTGAGACACCCTGAATTAAAAAAAAGCATTTTCAGAAAAAGGTACTTGTGTGTGTCTGGACCGCTATGCTATCCACAGACAGAGAGACAGACACATACACGGAACTTTTTTTAATCAGGACTCAGGGACCTCAAAACACATTTCCGGTGAAATTTCGCTATCGAAGTTTTGGGCGGAATACGAGGGCCGTTTCTTTTTCAACCTCCGATAGGCTATAAATAAAGTATAAGTTCATGGAAAACAATTTATTACTAAAAGTTTTGCACACTTATAGTTACTTTTTAAGATAACCACCGAAAAATTTGAGACATTTATCGTACCTGTGCACAAGGTTTGAATACCCGCTTCAAAAAATGTTGCCGCTAATGATTTCAAATGAGCATTGACGTTGTTTTGAAGATCTTTGTTCTTTACGACGTATGCGGAGTCATTCAAAACAAACGAAGAGGAATGCTGACTTCAGGAATTGTGTTGATCCGTGACAACGCTCATCTACACACTGCTGGCACAACCCAACGGCTCCTTGAACAATTTCAATGGGACATTTCGATCATCCGCCGTACAGTCATGACCTGGCACCCAGCGACTTTCACCTTTTTCGTGAACTGAAGACGTGGCTAGGAGGGCAGCACTTTTAAGCCTACGAAGATCTTCAAAACAACGTCAATGCTCATTTGAAATCATTGGCGGCAACATTTTTTGAGGCGGGTATTGCAAAGCTTGTGCACAGGTACGATAAATGTCTCAATCTGTTTGGTGATTATGTTGAAAAGTAACCATAAATGTACAAAACTTTTAGTAATAAAATAATTGTTTTCTATGGACTTATAGTCTATTGGAGGTTGAAAAAAACGGACCTTGTACAATAAATTCTCTATCCACTAAGTACATTGTACAAGCGGGCTAGAGAAGGTAACAAACTTCAGAAACATTGCTTTAAAGTTTGATATAGTCATTTAACAAACTCAGCGGTTAAAAAGCGTCAAAAATATATGATTTATTGGCTCTAGGAGAATCACATATAGCAAATATGTATTTAAAAGTATGATGCATTTTTTTGCATAAAATCCATATACTCACATTTTTGACAAAATTTGGTAACATCACTTCTATGCCCCTTTAAAGGGACAATTAATAAAATAAAAATCTAACAGTTAAATATATCTCAAACATTAATTATTTGGTCAAAGTCCTGAAATGTTTTTACTTTCTCTATACGCACTATGTACATAGTGTATAGAGAAGGTATTGCACTCCACCCAAAAATTCGCAACCGAGATTTCACTGGAAATATATATTTTAGGGTCCCCTTTATCTAAAAAACATTTTCGGAAAAAGGTCCGTGTGTCTGTGAACACAATAACTCAAAAACGAAAAGTCGGTTAAAATACCAAACTTGGTATTTATGTGTATTATCTTCCAGGGATGCGACACGAAGATTTTGAGAAAAATCCCCTCACCCCCAACTACACTTTACATGGAACTTTTTTTCGAAAATCTTGATTTTCTCAAAAATGGCTCTAACGATTTTGATTCAAATTGCGTATTTCAAAGATATTTACCTGACAAATAAAACGTATATCTTGAATTTTCTGGGAATAGCCTCTGAAGATTAGTTTATTCTGGATGAATTTTATGGAATTTTGAACAACTGCTAAACTTTAAAAGATGGAGAAAAACCTACTCCACAAAAATGTAGAGCACGTTAAAACACACAATTTATGTTATATACATTTTTTTCGTGGAGTTCATCGTTTTTGAGACATTCCTTGTTTTTGGTTTCTGCTTTGAAAAACTTATAGTTTTCTCATATAGGAATTTGTCAACTGCTGTCCATACAAACAGAGGAACTTCAGTCACATAGCAACCAGCGTTTGAACTATTACTTTAACCTATGTAGTTCCTTATTTTGCTTCTACTTACAAGGAAGCAAGTAAGAAGTATAAGCTTTTTAAGAATAATTTGTTGCAGAGATGTAGAAAATGTCATGTGAATGGTATACATAAGATTTTTGCATTCTATCTGCACGTAATTATTCACTGAATTACGTTAGCGAAATATCGTGAATTATAAGGTATATTAATGGGAAAGACATTGCGGGGTGAAGTCGTTACTCGAATATCAGGGCACGAGGCTAAAGATAACATTGCCACAGGTTGAGGACCGCACGAGGGTGGGTGGAGTGATGGATGGGCACGCAATGTAACGTGCGTGCTACGCCCCAAGTGCACACACGTGCTACCCCACCTGAGTGTCTCATCTAGTTTTCATAAGCCCTTGCTGAACATACACTCGCCTCTGCGTCAAATTGTAACCTAGGCAGGCGGGAATCCCTCAGCAAGGAACTATCTGATGTGTTCCATTCACATGCCTTTCCCTACATCTCTATAAAAATTATTGCTAAAAAGCTTATGCTTCTATTCACTTCATGCTAATCGAGAAAAAAATTAGCAGAAATAGTCTTATTACTTTCTTCCTGGTAAGTAGAAGCGAAATAAGGGAGTACCATAGGTTGTGATACTCAAAAGCTGGTTGTTGGATGACTGAACTTCCTTTGTTTGTAAAGACACGAATTGATAAATTGCTGTTTGAGAAAAGTACAAGTTTTTCAAAGCTAAAACCAAAAACAAAGAATATCTAAAAAACGATCAACTCCACGAAAAAAGGTATATAACATAAATTGTGTGTTTTAATGTGTGCCACATTTTTTGTGTGGTAGGTTTCTGTCCATCTCTTACGGTTTAACGGTTATTCATCATTTCGTAAAATTCATCCAGAATAAAGTAGTCTTCAGAGGCTATTCCCTGAAAATACAAGATATGCATTTTATTTGTCAGGTAAATATCTTTAATATACGATATTTTCATCAAAATCATTTGAGATGTTTTTAAGAAAATAAAAAATTTCTAAAAAAGTTCCATGTAAAAGGTAGTTGGGGGTGGAGGGATTTTTTTGAAAATCTTCGTGTTGCATCCTTGAAGCATGTCAAACTTGAATACCAAGTTGGGTTTTTAACGGTATTTTCGTTTTTGAGCTATGTTGTCCACAGACACACACGGACATTTTTCTAAAATGCCTTTTTTTTTGTTCAGGGGGTCTCAAAATGTATATTTCCGGTGAAATCTCGGTATCGAATTTTTGGGTGCAATACAATACCTTCACTATACACTATGTACATAGTACGTATAGAGAAAGTAAAAATATTTCTCTACGTCTCTGTAACAAATTACTGTTAATAAGCTTATTGTTCCATCTAATTTATGCTAATCAAGATAAATCTTAGCAGATACGGTGTCATTACTTAGTTCCTTGTAAGTAGAAGGGAAATAAAGGAATACGCTAGGCTAAACCGACAGTCAAATGTTTCAAAATGCGGTTGCTATGAGATTGAGATCCGTTTCTTTGCACAGCCAGGAGTGAACAAGTTCCTGTACGAGAAAGTAAATATTTTAAAACTGAAACCTATAACAAGGAATAGCTCGAAAACGGCCAACACCAGGAAAAAATGTGTGTGTTTTAAGGATCTCTACATTTTTGCGTAGTAAGGTTTAATCTGTCTCTTATGGTACACTAGTTCTGCAAAATTCCAAAAAAAAAAAAAAAAGTTATCCAGAATAAAGAGATCTTTAGAGGCTATGCCCAAAGGATTCAAGATATACATTTTATTTGTTATGTAGATATCTTAAATATAACAGATTTTAGTCAAAATTGACAGAGCCATTTTAGATAAAATCAAAGTTTTAGAAGATTTCTCCATGTAAAGGGTAGTTAGGTGTGAAGGGATTTTCTTGAAAATCTTCATGTCGAATCCTTGAGAGACACTAAACTTAAATACAAGTTTGGTATTTAACGGAGTTTTAATTTTGAGCTAAGCAGCACACACACACACACACGTGTGGAAATTTTCTAAAGTTCCTTTTTTGGTTTCAGGGAGTTCCAAAACATATATTTTCGGTGAAATTTTGGTATTGAATTTTTGGGTGCAATACAATACCTCATCTCTATACTATGTACATTTTAATAAAAATGCTAGAGATATTTTTGAAAAAAAAAAATGTTTTTTCAAGAAATTTGCAAATAAAAAATAGTTTGTATTGGGGGAATTTCTTAAAAATGTTCGTGTCGAATCCTTGGAAGATACCAAACTTAAATCATGAGAATTGAAAACACATTTCCGGTGAAATCTCGACATAGAACCTTTGTGTGGAATACAATACCTGCTCTAGCTACTATATACGCACATAAATAAAAATCCTATTCTGCGACTATGGGGAGAAATAATACTTTATGTCCTTAATTATTAAATATCGGTTGACTGAATTTCAAAATTAGCGCAACACAATTTTTCTCGTTTATAACGAACCTAATTACTGCACACTTTGTTACGTAATTAAAGCATTTTGACATTGGAATTGCAAAAAGCACAATTATCCATATTTTGTTTTTACCGTCTCTCGTCTGTAGGTCCTCACTAAATTCTCCATCACATTTTGAATAACTTACAAGCTTTGTTAGTATGGGATTCTATAAGCCTGTGTAAATTATTTAAAATATTTCAATAAACTGTGGTTTGCAATTATTAGATGTTTTATAGCCCATATGTGTCAGAAAGAATAGGACGTTTCATAGATCAAAGAATTTGCAAAACCGGTTGATTGCTTTTTGAAATTACCTATCCTACATACATACACTCTTGCATACATAAATACAAAAAATGTTGTGTTTTAAAATATAAATAATAAGTATAAATTATTTAGTATAACATTATACTGCTGTAAAATAATATTAACGTTTCTGTGTAAACTACGTTTTTGCATGAGCCAAATAAATTTATATTCATTTTGCAGAAACGTAGAATTAATATAACCTGACAATTACTCGTAAAATAGGTCAGAGAGTTGTATGGTTGGTTAGCTGCGAGTTCCACACTTCAACCACTGGGCTTATATTTCCTCCCTCCCCAGGAGGGTAAGGAGGGAATGAGAGTATTCTCGACGGGCAGCGGGAAATAGGTGGGTTCCAAGGAGTTAATTTCGCCGCGGGGAGCGCCAAGAGACCGCTCTCTAGGTCTGACGTCCCACTAAAGCCTCAGATGACTTCCAACGCCATCCTGACGCAGAGAGCTATATTTGCAAAGCGTATTCACCACCACGGAAGGGTGTCACCACCGCAGTCTTCGTGGGCATTTAAATCTCTGAAAGAGACCGGTTGGAGATGAAATGAAGGGGCAGAAAATTGTGGGAAATGAAGAAACTTCCCCACATTCGCCTAGTGACCGGAAAACCCCATAAGACAGGCATCAGGAACCGAATGTACGACCTTCTGAATGCCATTCCTAGACAAAACGCCACCTGCCTCGGTTTCAGGGAGTTACTGTGTTTGTTGAGACGTAATGTACAACAGTCTTTACAATGTGTCGCCAATGTTTCTCAAAATTTCGCCCCAACTATTAAAAAAATCGCAAAGTTTCAGTTGAAGTCACCCAATATGTTTATTAAAACAGACAATTTATTTTATTATGTTATACACACACACACACTCCCTTGGAATATTTTCAAAAGGTTCTTATAGCCGGTATCTCTGTAAGTATAGCACAATCATAATATTGGAACACTAACTTGTGCGAGCTGCGCTGACACAGACTCAGGAAAGAGTTTGAAAATACGAGGCGTTTGCGCCGATAATTATATTGAAATATTACCTGAAGTATTTATTTGATTAATTACTTCCCTCAGTTGCCTTATATAGACTTATAACCATACAATCTTATTAACAGAACAAAAAATGTTACATTTCAGGAGCCGATTCTCCGATGTGTTGCTAGGGGGACATACTTTTTATTCGCATTGGTTTACTTCCCGCACTGAATTTATGTTAAAATATCGATAACACCAAACCAACAATTCTAATATATAAGAAGTATAACGAAACATCTGGCAACACTGTATCCAGGTAGTTTCCTTGTTGCTAATTTTGGACGATAGGTCTCTGCATATGTTAATATTTGTATGCCAGAATTTACTTCAAACTACTAGCCTCTAAAATCCAAGATTGCAGGTTCAATCCTGCGGAGGGTGGTGAAATGTTCGGACGCAAAAATACCTTAGCATGGCTTCCTTCAGCTGGGAAGTAAAACCGGTGGTCCCGTGTAATGTTTATTTGCACGTAAAGGAAACCCACAACTTGAAAGAAGTAGGTTTCTGCGTCCGCAAGTCGTGTTTTAATCCTACAGTGCCATCTGTAGCTGATCCCTCATCATCATGGCGCATAACGGCGAGCTCAGGAACTAGAAATTCAAATCCGTTCAAGGAAACATCATAACAATACCCTATGCTCCACTTAGGTGCTACAGGAAATAAATAAATAAATAAATAAATGGTAGTGGCAATTAATTGCAGGCAGCCAAAACATTTCATATTTATTTATTATGCTTGTCAGATGCCTTAGTTCTCGAGGGCATGATCTATTTCTCACACATTAAGCCCTTCTCACTGCATTGCCAAGTTAAATACTTACTTTTACTGCTTTGAATAAAATAATTCAATACGCGCAGAAAATGTTTAACAAATTCGAAAAACTGCAACTGCGCATTCTGGTAAAAATCCCATAATTCTAATAATATTAGTTCAGTTTCCACAACGATTTTAAATTAGATTACATGTAATAAAGGAAAGCCAATGTATTCCATTCACATGACTTTCTCTAGCTGTTCTTACAAAAGATAACCTTTAATCTTCATCGTGATAAACATTGGCAGAATTATTGTTTGCTTCTAATTAGAATGCAAAGGTTCAAGTGATAGTCAACTCTTTGCTTACTAGTAGTAAACAAAGGAATAATGACTTCCCCAATAACTCGAAATATCTCGAAAATGGTTAACTCTACAAAAAACTGTATATGGCATAAATTGTATGTTTTAAAGAGATCTACATTTTTTTTGTATAATGAGCTTTTGGGTATCTCTTATGGTTTACCAGTTAGACATTTTTTTTCAAAAGTAATCGAGAATGAAATAGTCTTTAGAGTCTATTCCCAGAAAATTCAAGATATACATTTTACTTGGCAAATACATATCTTAGACATCAAAATCGTTAGAGCCATTTTTAAGGAAATCAAAATTTTAGAATTTTTTCCCATGTAAAGGGTAGATGAAGGTGGGAGGATTTTGTTGAAAATCTACATGTCATATGCTTGGAAGATACTAAACCTAAGTTTGGTATTCGAGCTGTGCTGCCCCACACGCATACACCTGGATGTTTTTCTAAAAATGCTTTTTTTGGATTCAAAGGGTCTCAAAGCATGTATTTCCTGTGAAATATCGGTAAGGAATTTTTGAGTACAATACAATACTTTCTCTATACACCATGTATATAGTATGTTTAAAGAAACTAATAAAGATTTGTAAGAATAGGTGGGTAACCTATTGTAATTGTATAATATAGTCTGTATTTATAATAATTTGACTGATGAGCAAGATTGGATTAATTGTTTTTTCACACAAGCCGTGTGTAGGACAGGAGTTGGATACGTAGAGTCAGACTGAAAAATTCAATGCCATAGCCGGGATTTGAACCACGGATTTCCCGATCTCTAGCCGGTTGCTCTTCCACTGAGCTACCATGGCAATATGCGGGCATATCATTGAATTTCTCAACTGACTCGCATGTTTCCCGTTAAACCACAAGCTGTTCTCAAATTATTTTGAGAGTTCAACCATCCAATACCAATTAACCATAATATTGTCTATACTATGAATCCTGGACTTAAAGTATTTACAACATGCTAAGTCGCTATTGGGATTGTCATCTCAAAATAATTTGAGAACATCTTGTGGTTTACCTGGAAACATGCGAGTCAGTTGAGAAGTTCAATGCTATGCCGGCATGTTGCCATGGTAGCTCAGTGGCTGAGCAACCGGCTGGAGACCGGAAGATCTGTGGTTTAACACTGAATTTTTCAGTCTGACTACCTATCCAACTTTTGTAAGAATAGATAGGTAACGTAATGCATGGCTATATTTATAATAACGATGAGCAGAGAAGACAATATGCTTGAACAACTGGTAGGGAGGGTCCCCTTGAAAGAGAAAACAAGATCCTGAAGGGTCAGGTGGGGAGCAGGCAGTCTACTACTGAAATATTTAGCAGGCGTGTGAAATTTTTATAAGGGCGTCAGCCGGGAAATGCCGAGTGGGATGGCGGCAGGGAGCGCTGTGGAAGGGGTCATTCCGCATGACGTGTTCGTTATTATTGCATACACACAGCAGGGGGCGGGGGTGCAGGTACAGTCGGGGCTAACAACTCTTAGGTACACGTACTTCTCTGTCGTTCAACAAATGGGATTCCATCCATTGGGTAACATAAATAAAAGTCTGAGGTGCTCCATTCACATGACCTTCTCTACATCTCTGTAACAAATTATTGTTAAAAAACTTATTCGAGATAAACATTAGCAGAACTTATACTTATTAGGGAATACCTCTAATATGTTCCATTCACATGATGTCCTCTAGCTGTTCGGTAAAAACAAACTTTTATTCAAAACATTAACCTGTTTTCTACAGCATACTTAACAAGATAATCATAAGTAGAATTAACCTTATTACTAACGTCTTTGTAGGTAGAATGGAAATAAGAAAATGCACAGGCTAAAACAATAATCGTGTCCTATAAGATCCGGTCGCTATGCAAAAAATTTGAAATTCTAATCTCTTTGCTTGCCAGCAATAAACAAACGAGAACAAAGAAGAAAGATGTCCTCCCTTTTGAGAAAAGTTTAAGTAGTTAAAATCGAAACAAATAATCCGAAATATCCAAAAAAATCTGATGTGTACCATTCACATGACTTTCTCTGCAACAAATTATTCTTAAAAAGCTTATATTTCTATTTACATCATGCTAATCAGAAAACATTAGCAGAAATAGTCTTATTACTTGCTTCCTTGCAAGTAGAAGCGAAATAAGAGAGTACATGCGTTAAAGTGATAGTCAAAAGCTGGTTGCTTTGTTATTGAAGTTTCTTTGTTTGTAAGGATAACAGTTAACAAATTCCTGTATGAGAAAAGTATAAGTATTTCAAAGCAGAAACCAAAAACAAGGAATGTCTCAAAAACGATGAACTCTACGAAAAAAATGTATATAACATAAATTGTGTGCTTTAACGTGCTCTACATTTTTTGTGTAGTAAGTTTTTGTCAATCTCTTACGGTTTAGCAGTTATTTAAAATTCCGTAAAATTCATCCAGAGTAAACTATTCTTCAGAGGCTACTCCCAGAAAATTCAAGATATACATTTTATTTGTGAGGTAAATATCTTTAATATACGAAATTTTAATCAAAATCGTTAGAGCCATTTTTGAGAAAATCAAAATTTTCGAGAAAAGTTCCATGTAAAGGGTAGTTGGGTGTGGGGGGATTTTTCTCAAAATCTTCGTGTTGCATCCCTGGAAGATACTTAACTTAAATACCAGGTTTGGTATTTTACCGACTTTTCGTTTTGAGTTATCGTGTTCACAGACACACAAACACACACACACACGGACCTTTTTCCGAAAATGATTTTTTTAGATAAAGGGGACCCTAAAACATATATTTCTGGTGAAACCTCAATATGGAATTTTTTACTCTACAAAAATATGTATGACATATATTGTGTGTTTTAGTGCGATCTACAATTTTTGTGTAGTAAGTTTTTGTATATACTTTACGGTTTGCCAGTTAAAATTCATCCGGAAGGAACAGAACTTCAGATTCTATTAACAGAGAATTCAAGATATACATTTCGTTTGACATAAAAATATCTTAAACATAAGGTATTTTAATCAAAATCGTTATAGCTATTTTTGAGAACATCAACATTTTCAAAACATTTCCCATATAAAAGGTAGTTTGGGGTGGCGGGATTTTCTTGAAAAAGCTTCGTGTCGCTTCCTTGGAAGATACCTAACCTAACTTCGTTTTCGAGCTATGTTGTCCACAGACACACACAGACATTTTTCTAAAAATGCTTGTTTTAGATTCAGAGGGACCTAAAATGTATTTCCTGTGAAATCTCCGTACCTATCGATTTTTGGGTGCATTACAATACCTTCTCTGTACATAGTATCTTGAGAGAAAGTAAACATGTAATGTGTACCATTCACATGACTTTCTCTAGCTGTTCCACCTTAATAAATATTATTCTTTCATGTACGTCATGGTAATCACGATAAACATTGCCATGGAAATAAGGCTAAAGCGATAGTCAAATCTTCTAAAAGTCGGTCGTTATGAGAAACAATTGAGATTCACTTCCCTTTGCTTGCTACGAGTTTGAGAAAAGTAACTTAAAGCTGAAACCAAAAACTCTGTCTTTCTCGGAAACAATTAACTCAAAAAAAATGCAAATGGCATAAATTGTGCGTTTAAACGAGATCTACATTTTTTGTTTTGTAGGTTTTTGTCTATCTCTTACGGTTCGCAACTTATACAAAAGTCTATTCTCAGAAAATTCAGGGTATACATTTTATATATCATGAAAATATCTTAAACAACGTACTTTAATTAAAATCGTTTTTCATTTTTAAGAAATACAACGTTTTCCAAAAATGTTCCATATAAAGGGTAGTTTGGAGTGTGGGATTTTAGTGAAAATTAGAAGACTTTGAACTGAAATATCAAGTATATTGTTCACAAGCATACACACATACAAACGTTTTTGTAAAAATTGTTCTTTTTATTCAGGGCACCTTAAAACGTGTATTTACGGTGACATCACGGATTCGAAGTTTTGTATGGAAGCAATACATTTTCTCCTCAATTATTCGGTAGTAAGTAGAGAAAGTAAAAATATGTGGAACATTCAGATGATTTTCTATATTCTCTAGTGTTTATTATTGGTATTCAAATTATTCTTACAAAAGTTTACACATTTGTCATTTCATTATAGATACAAAGGAAATGGTGGTAGATGGTTAACACATGGATGCTACATGCTGGTCTTTAAATGCTAAAAATAGTTCAGTTTCGAAAGGACTTTTAAAAAAAGTTCCATTCGCAAGACTTTCTGTAGCTGTTCCACAAGCAAACGTTTCTTAAAAATAAGGATTAATCTTTTATCTATGTCAAGTGAATTGAGATAAACATTAGCAGTAATGGCCTTACTACTTGCTTTCTTGTAATTAGAAGGGAATACACTAGGCTAAAGCGATAATCAAATCTTTTAAAAGCTGGTTGCTATGTGATTGCCATTGAAATTCGCTTCTTTGTGTGGCCAGGAGTAAAATAACTGAAATAAAGACGACTTCCTGTTTGAGAAAAGTATACGTTTTTTAAATTGAAACCAATAACAAGGTATATCACGGAAGAAAATATTGATAAGACACAAATTGTGTGTTTCAACAAGGTCTACATTTTTGTGTTAAGCTTTTGTCTGTCTCTTGCGGATTAAAGGTTATAAAAAAGTCACTCAGATTGCAGAGGTTTGTGAGACTGCTCCAGGAAAATTGTTTTAATCAGATTCATTAGAACCATTTTTGAGAAAATAAAAGTTGTTCAACAATGTTCCATGTAAAGAGTGGTTTAGATTGAGGGATTTTCTTGTAAGTTATCGTGTCGCGTTTTTAGAAGTTGCTAATAATGCCAAGCTTGTATTTAACCTGATTTTTGTGTTTGAGCTATCGTGTTTACGGACACACATGAACCTTTTTGTAAAACTTTTTCAATACAGTATTTATGGTAAAATCTCGGTATCGGATTTTTGGGTGCAGTACAATACTTTCTGTACCAATGTACTTTGTAGAGAAAGTAAACATTTTGAAAGTAATGGGTAGTTGGGTTGTGGGATATTCAGATTTTTACTTTCTCTACACGTGCTATGATCATAGTGTATAGAGAAGGTATGCACTCCACCAAAAAATTCGAGATTACACCGGAAATATATATTTTATGGTCCCCTGTATCTAAAAAAAAAAGTATTTTCAGAAAAAGGTCCATGTGTGTGTATCCGTGTGTCTGTGAACACGATAACTCAAAAACTAAAAGTCGTAAAATATCAAACTTGGTATTTAAGTTTGGTGTCTTCCACTGATGCGACACAAAGATTTTGAGAAAAATCCCCCCCCCACTCCAAACTGTCCATTACGTGGAACTTTTTTTAGACATTTTTGATCTTACCAAAATGGCTGACACGATTGTGATTAAAATATGGTATATTAAAGATGTTTATCTGATAAATAAAATGCATATCTTGACTTTTATGGGAATAGCCTCTGAAGACCACTTTATTCTGGGTGAATTTTACGGAATTTTGCATAGCTGCTAAACCGTAAGAGATGGACAAAAACATACCACACAAAATACGTACAGCACATTAAAACACACAATTTATGTTGTATACATTTTTTGGAGTTGATCGTTTTAGAGATATTCCTTGTTTTTGGTTTCAACTTTGAAAAATCTATACTTTTCTCATACAGGACTTTATCAACTCCTGTCCATACAAACAAAGGAACTTCAGTCACATAGCAACCAACTTTTGAGTATCACTTTAACCTATGATACTCCCTTATTTCTAATAAGACAATTTCTGCTAATTTTTTCTCGAATAGCATGAAGTAAATGGAAGCATAAGCTTTTTAACGATAATTTGTTGCAGAGATGTAGATAAATTCATGTGAATGTAACACATCATTTTTTTATAGTTTAACGTCCTTTAACCTGGTTAGCCATATCGGACAATGAAAGAAATTATGCTTCAATGATCTCTACGTTCGTCTTCTCAGGATAAAGAAAGGCCTATCCGGGTAAGTTACCCTAAGCGAGAGTCCAACTGAGCGTTGAATTTGAGGCAGACACGCTACCTCCAGACTACCGTGGCGGGCCTGGAAATCTTTGTGTCACATTCTTGGAAGATAGTGAATAAAGTTTCAAGTTTAGTATTAACCGATTTTTCGTATTTTAGAATTGCTGTGCACACACACACAGACACGAACCTCTCTCTAAAAGTCTCTTTTTGCATTCATGAGTCCTGAAAACATACACCTCCGGTGAAAACCCGGTGATATAATACCTGCACTACCTATGTAACTAAACTGTACATGGTACTGAAAATAAACACACAACAATGTGAGGTCGATCCTGAAAGTAAGAAAGGTTTTGCCACAACCAATATGAGCACAAAACTTCATTTACAAAGTTACACTACCTTACTCTATTTCTCATTCTATCAAGGTACTTATTGTCACGCGGTGCCGGTGGTTCAATGCCTCTTCCGCCGCTAAACATCTCAGGTTTTCAGCGGTTGCGATATCTTTTCCACCCAAAAAAATCATCTTCAGTGACAAGTGAAATACCGTTTTTTCTGAATTCTTTTATCAGCATTTGCTTTCAATTCCTTCTTCATAACGATTGATGAACTTCAACCCTTTGTCGGACACTGGTTATTCCTTTATTACACAGACACACACGCGCGGAGCTTTTTCCAAAAATGTTTTTTTTTTTGGATTCAGGTAGACCCAAAACATATATTTCCGGTGAAATGTCGTTATCAAATATTTGGGTGGAATACAATTCTTTCTCTGTACATACTACGTGTAGAGAAACTAAAAACGAATTGGTTCTTTGGCGGTAAAAATTGTAACATCAGCATTGAAAAGTGGTATCACGTGACAACAAATTTGTAAATAAATGTTTCGGTATCATTTAGTTATAGCAAATCGTTGTGGGTGGACGTCGTATAATAGAACAAGTTGCCTCATCTCCAATAACGAGACTCTTGCAAGGGCTGGGTATGGAAGCAGCTGGTATCGACAAAGCTTCAGTTTTCTTCCCCGGAGCACAATTGTTTTAAAAACATATTCTTGTGCAGAGAGAGTAACAAAGGTTGTTTTCATTTGAGAAACCGCAAGTTTCTTGTGCCTGACAGCTAGGTAAAACAAAGGGCCCCCGCCATGTTGTGTTTACATTAGCATAACCTCAGCAGTGGGCTTGACCCCCCGCGGCTACGCTGCTCCATTAAAATGCCATTGATCCACCCTCAACCGTCACGTTATATTCCATCTTGTTACAATGTAGAGTCTGCTTCCAAAACAAAATACTTCCCCGTTCATTTTAACTACTGGATCCAAGTAAAAAATATCATGTGTTACACTCACATGACTTTCTCTACATCTCTGCAACAAACTATTGTTAACAGGTTAATGCTTCTATTTACTTCATGCTAATTGAGAAAAAATTAGCAGAAATAGTCTTATTACTTGCTTCCACGTAAGTAGAAGCGAAATAAGGGAGTATCATAGGTTAAAGTGGTAGTCAAAAGCTGGTTGCTATGTGACTGATGTTTCTTTGTTTGTATGGGCAGGAGTTGACACATTCCTGTATGAGAAAAGTATTTCAAAGCAGAAACCAAAAACAAGGAATGTCTCAAAAACGATGAACTCCACGAAAAAAATGTATATGTAATATTAATTACCTAAGAACCAAAAATGCTCATTTGAGTTTTCTATCTAACCGCGGATGCTGGCACAGCCTTTACCTTTACCTTTAAATTCTTTGTTTTTTTTATTTGGGTTTAAACATTTTCTTTTAAAGTTTTAGTTAAGTAATAAGGGGATTTAACCCTTTCATTATGATTTCAAGACATAAGCTCATTCATTAAGTTTATAACTAAATTATTATTGATATAAAGGATATCATAAATTGTGTGTTTTAACGTGCTCTATATTTTTCGTTTGCTAAGTATTTTTCCATCTGTTACGGTTTAGCAGTTATTCAAAATTCCGTAAAATTCATCCAGAATAAAGTACTCTTCAGAAGCTATTTCCACAAAATTCAAGATATACATTTTATTTGGCAAGTAAGTATCTTAAATATAAGAGATTTTAATCAAAATCGTTAGAGCCATTTTTAAGAAAATCAAAATTTTCGCAATTTTTTCCATGTAAAGGTTAGTTTGGATTTGGGGGATTTTCTTCAAAATTTTCGTGTCGCATCCTTGGAAGGTACCAAACTTAAATACCAAGTTTCGTTTTTAACGGTAGTTTTAGTTTTGAGCTATGCTGCCCACATACACACACTCAGACAGACAGACACCTACATGTTTCTAAAAGTGCTTTTCTTTGGGTTCAGGGGGTCTCAAAATGAAATCTCGGTATGGAATTTTTGTGTGCAATACAATACATTCTCTATACTCTTGTGTACATAGTACGTATAGAGAAAGTGAAAATATCATGTGTTACATTCACATAACTTGCTCTACCTGTTCTGCACATAAACTCTTCTTACATTACTTTATTCTCTTATCCATTCCATGATAATAGAGATAAACATAAACAGAAATAGTCTTAGTACTTGCTTCCTTGTAAGTAGAAGGGAAATATTGGGCTAAGGCGATATTTAAACGTTTTAAAAGTTTATCGATAATCTTAATTGAAGTTTGATTTGAATTGCATTGCGACTAAAACAAAAGAGATGAAATGAAAGGTGACTACGCTTGAGAAATATTTTGTTTTATTTCGTTTCGTAGTCACACCCACCCAATAGTACTTACAAGCGGATATCTAAGGGTCAGAAACCTGTCGGGGAAGCAACGGTACGAAACCACAGAATGGAGAACCTGAAACGAGTGGTCCGCCCTTAGCCAGGCATGAACGTTTGGAAATGGATAATATGAGATTCAGCTGAAATGGGTGATAGAAAAGGTGATGATGGAGCAATTGGTGGATTAGGTGTCGGGGGAAACCGGAAGACCCGGAGAAAACCCGCCCAGATGCCGCTTCGTCCTCCATAAATCCCACATGCGGGTGCTTGGGAGTGAGAGGCGGTCTAACCGCGGTCAGAAGCCGTTGGTCCCGTGTCGTAGATTTACGGCACGTAAAAGAACCTCAAGCCTGATAGAGAGGCCTCTGAGCAAAATTAAGCGGTCTGTCACGGCCAGTATAGAATGGGGCTCTGAGAACCACAGCAGTTAAAGAGCATTCATAAATAAAGCTTCATTTTTTTTTTTTTTTTTTTTTTTTTTTTTTTTTTTTTTTGCCGTGTTGGCGAGATTATGTTAAAGTTTTTTACTTTCTCTACCAGGTATGTACAATGTGAATATTAGTTAGAGAAGGAATTGTATTCCACCCAAAAATGTATTACAAAGATTTCACCGGAAATATTTGTTTTGAGACTCCCTGACCCCCCCCCCCCCCCAATAAGCATTTTTAAAAGAAGTCGATGTGTGCCTGTATGTGGACAACATAACTCAAATACGAAAAGTCTATTAAATACCAAAATTGGTATTTACGTTTAGTATCTTCAAAGGAATTGACTCGAAAGATTTGAGGCAAGCCTCCCACCTCACCGCAAACTACCCTTTGCACGGAACAGTTTTCCAAATTTTTGAATGACTTTACAAATAAAATGCATATCTTGAATTTTCTGGAAATAACTTCTGAATGACTTTTGCATAAGTGGTAAAGCGTAAGAGACTGCTGCTAATAAACCGTGGTAGACAAATTTAGATCTTGTCAAAATACACAACATATGTTCCTTACACTTTTTTGTAGAGCTAAACTTTGTTATTGACTTCAATTTTAAAATACTTATATGTACTTTTCTCAAACAAGATGTCGCCCGCGTTTGTTTATTTTACTCCGCACGGTACAAAGAAGTGAATTTTAACGACAAGTGCATAGCGACAGCTTTTAAAACATCTGACTATCGCTTTAGCCTAGTGTATTCCCTTGTACCTACAAGGAAGACCAATAAGACCATTTTGCTAAACATTATCTCAATTGAGAGAAGAATCTACTGTGAGAAGTTTGTTTGTAGAACAGGTAAAGGAAGTCATGTGAATGGTACACGTAAGATTTGTTTTTCTTTTCCATGTACACTGGACATAGGAGCATCTTGCAAAACGTATTCTGTGTTCGGTTTATCTTTGTCGAGTGTCGCTGTTACCGAAGTTTGGTTTCTAGAGTCAGCTGCATTCTTTCGACTTTGACTCCTGTTTATTGGATGGACTGTTTGCTTTACACGATAACTCAGTTAAGGTAGAAGCTTTATACGGCTTACGGAGAGATGGTTGAGCAAAATAGAATCTGAAGTTTTCCTGGCGACGAACATATTTTAGACGTTCTCGGGCTTAAAGCCTGATGTAGTGATGAAGAGTCATCGACGTTTCGGGAGCTGATGATGGGAGAACATGGGTAATCGAATTCTTGGGCTCCACGCATATTTTTGGTGCCAAACGGACTTAAATTACTAGGTTATCCTCACATATTTATGAGCTATACATTGCTCTACTGGCCTTGCGAAAATCCACTAGCTATGAGTCCTGAAATAATGACGTTGCAAATTATCAAGTCGTTTTAACACACATTTGAATAATTATCTCAAAATTAATAAAAAATGCATCCAAAGGGAGATACAAGAGAGAAACGCTACCCTCAAAAGAGAATGTATTATACATTAATTGGCGATTACTATCCAATGTCACCTTTCGTGGTGTAGTGGCTACCATCCTAGCCCGAATAACCAAAGTTGCGGCTTCAATTCCGGCGGAGGTGTTGGATATTTTTTTTCGGACGTAAAAATCTTTACCTTGGTTTCCTTCGAAAGGGTAGTAAAGCCGACGGTACTGTGTAATGTATATTTGCACCTAAAATCCTACTTTTCCTTTAAAGATAATGTCCCTGGGTTAAATTCTACATTTTTACATGTATGCAAGTGGTAATTCCTTCCTATAGTGGCATCTATGACGAGTAGTTGTCGGTCTTTGTGGCCGCGCTCGCTAAAATGCCTTGCTTTGGTGCTTCGTGGCGAAGGGGATCGTGGGTTCGAGTCCAGCCTTGGGCATGGGTGTTTATATGTTTGTGAGATGTGTATATCTGTATGTGTGTGTATTGGAAGAAAACAGAAAAACGGTAAACAAAGTAAATGTAAAAAAGAGAAAAAATATACAGCGCCGGAGTCCTGACTAGACTATAGTGTTTTTATTCTAATCATTGTAGTAGAAAGAAACTTAAAAAAAGTAATTTAAGCGGTGGGTAAAAATTCAAGATCTAACAAAAATAAATTAAATTAAAAAAGCTGGTAAAAATACAACTTACTGAAAAAGTGTATAAATATTACCAAAATACCCAATTTACACATATAAAGTTTTCCTAGATATTTGTTATTTGTTTTTATCTTCAAATAATTCAGACTTTTTCCTCGAGGTCCAGAAAAGAATGAAATTTTAAAACCAGCAACAAAAAAACTAAAAAATAAAAACTTTCCAAAAATATGTATGTTTTAATAATATTAGAGAGAGAGAGAGAGAGAGAGAGAGAGAGAGAGAGAGAGAGAGAGATGATCCCTCATCATCATATGCCCAAGTTAAACTTATGACCTAGAGATTCCGTGATCAAGAAAGCACTGTAAAGGTGACCCAATATACTTTGATATGGCGTGATGGAAGCTGTCCTGTATTATAATATTATGAATTACAAACCTAATAAAAAAAAGGTCGATATGATGGTCCGGGTTATTCCAATCTATAATATATATTTCAGCTGTTTGATGCCGTTTGCTATATTTTGAAGCATTCTGAATGACCTACATCGCTTGGAACGTCATTATACGAGCGAGACCATCCATTATAATCAACAAATGCGCCATATAAGAATTTGATTGCGCTCCAGCGTTTTAGATTACTCTCTACACTCATACGTTTTGATGGTTGCATACGCAGCAAGGCTCGCGTATAAACTTCGAACTTTTCACGACACTAGTGCATAGTAGATAGAGAGGGTGGCTGTTGTATTCCATCGAAAAATTCTATACAGACTTTCATCGGAAATACATGTTTTGAGATCCTCTGACTCCAAGAAATCGTTGTTAGAAAAATGTCTGTGAGAGAGAGAGAGAGAGAGAGAGAGAGAGAGAGAGAGAGAGAGAGAGAGAGAGAGAGAGAGAGAGAGAGAGAGAGACGGACAAACAGCATAGCTCAAAAACCAAACTAAGTTTAGCATCTTCCAAGGATAATCCTCCACTCCAAACTGCAGTGGAAAATTTTTCATCTTCTAAAAAATGGCTATAACAAGTTTTATTTAAATACCGTTAATGACAATAATAAAAAATAATGGAAACATCCTCTGAAATGCTCTTTATTGTGAATGACATTTGCATAACTGGTAAACCGTAAAGGACAGATAAAATCTTACTATGCAAAAATGCGCATACTTTTAAAACATACCATTAATGTCATATACATTTTGTTGTTGAGATATCCAATTCCGAGAGTTTATTTGTTATTGGTTTCAATTTTAAAAAAATCTGATGCTTTCTATTCACGTGACTTTCTCTACGTCTCTGCAGAAAAATATTATTAAAACGTTTATGCTTTTATTTACTTCATACTAATCAAAAGAAAAAAAAAAAAAAAAAAAAAAAGCAGAAATAGTCTTATTGTTTGCTTCCTTGTAATTAGAAGCGAAATAAGCGAGTACCATAGTTTAAAGTGATAGTCAAAAGCTGGTTGCTTTGTGACTGAAGTTCCTTTGATTGTATGGACACGAGTTGAAAAAATTCTGTATGTAAAAGGTATAAGTTTTTCAAAGCTGAAATAAATAACAAAAAATATCTAAACAAACGATCAACTCCACGAGAAAATGTATATTAAATAAATGGTGTATTTTAACGTGTTCTACATTTTTTATGGTAAGTTTTTGTCCATCTCTTACGGTTTAACAGTTATACAAAATTCCGTAAAATTGGTCCAGATTAGTCCTCAGACGCTTTTCCCATAAATTTCAAGATATACGTTTTATTTATCACTAAAATAGCTTTAATATTCAAAATCTTCGTGTTGCATCCCTGGAAGATACTGAACTTAAATAACAAACTTTTCGTTTTTGAGTTATCGTGTTCACACACACACGGACCTTTTTCCGAAAATGCTATTTTTTGGATACAGGGGATCCTAAATCATATATTTCCGGTGAAATCTCGGTATCGAATTTTTGGGTGGAGTGCAATACCTTCTCTATTTACTGTGTATACATAGTAGCTGTAGAGAAAGTAAAAACTTAAATTTTTCTCAGAAGAGAATTTTTCATTCCTGATTCTTTTGTTTTACTCTTAGCCAAGGAAAGAGAACCAAATTTCCACCACATAGCGACAGCTTTTAAAATAGTCGACTAACGTTTTAGCCTATTGCACCTGTACTTACAAGGAACTAAGTAATAAGGTCATCTATGCTAACTTTTATCTTTATTAGCATGGAATAGATTGAAGAATAAACTTTTGTTAGAGCAGTTTGTTACAGAATGGGCAGAGAAAGTGATGTGAATGTAACATATCGCCTTTCTAAGCAGGTTTAACGTACGCGACAACAGTTGGTGACACTGGTGATGTATGAAATGAAATGATGATTGGGATATGAAAGGTTTTGGGCTAAGTTTAGATTACCTCAGTGACCTCGATCCGGAAATTGCCGGATTTGAGGTTCTGTGCCCTCAGAATATAACTATAACGTGATGGAGTAGGAGTGGAGTCTACAGCTCGTTTCGAAACCTATTGCACTATCTAGTATTGCTCACTGCCTGGCCTCATTTAGTTCCTGTTAGTAGATGAACCAGTGAACACTGAAAGAGAGAGCAGATGGTAAAATGTTGAAAAGGTAAAACATTCGACACTCGACGAACTTTGGATGATCCAAACATATTTTGAGTGACAGGAAGAGAGCCTTTTCTTTCGATTCAGTAAAAATGCATCTTGTAATTCACTGCAATGAATTCTAAGTGAGTTTGGTTCATTTATTACTCTCTCTATACGTACTATATACATAGTGTATAGAGAAGGTATTGTATTCCACCCAAAAATTCGATACCGAAATTTCACCGGCAATATATGTTTTGAGACACCCTGAATAAAAAAAAAACCTTTTTAGAAAAAAGTCCGTGTGTGTCTGTGGGGAGCATAGCTCAAAAACGAAAAGACCGTTTAAACCAAACTTGGTATTTAAGTTTGGTATCTTCCAAGGATGCGACATGAATATTTTCAAGAAAATCCCCCCACCCGAAACTACCCATTACATGGAAAAAATTTCGAAAATGTTGATTTTCTTAAAAAAGCTCTAACGATTTTGATTAAAATCTCTTATATATAAGATATTTACTTCACAAATAAGTTGTATATCTTGAATTTTCTTGGAATATCTTCAAAATATTTTTTTTACTCTGGATGATTTTTACTAAATTTTGCATAAGTGGTAAACCGTAAGAGATAGACAAAAACTTACTGTACAAGAAATGTAGATTACGATAAAACACACAATTTATGTTATATGCAGTTTTTTCGTGGAGTTGATCGTTTTTGAGATATTTCTTGTTATTGGTTTCAGCTTTAAAAACATACTTTTCTCATACAGAAATTTTAACTCCTGTCCATACAAAGGATCTTCAGTCACATGGCAACCAGCTTTTGACTATCACTTTAACCTATGGTATTCCCTTATTTCGTTTCTACTTTCAAGGAAGTAGGTAATAAGACTATTTTTTTTTCTCGATTGGCATGAAGGAAATGGATACATTTTTTAATAATATTTTTGCAGGGATGTAGAGAAAGTCATGTGAATGTAACACATCAGATTTTTTTATTGTCTTTTCAAAACTCTGCACATTATCCTGAATTTTTTTTATCAAGTTTTATATCTTTATATGTAAAAGTGTAAGACGTGATATTTAGTAATCATATGAAACAATTGCTTTATTGTGTTACTTTATGAATTAGAACGATACATGTAATGAACTACTTTTGGAACAGATTTTACCTCAACGTGCATATGTTTAGACTAACCTCTCCCCACTATGCTTTCTTTATAGCACCGACTTCTCGTGTATTCGCCCTAGGAAGACATAACCGAGCTCTAGTTATGATTGAGGAAACTCTGGAGAAAACCTCAGACACTACACTCTTAATTGAGGCTTCAAATTCAATGAAATGGATGAAATCTAAATTCGTATTACAACTGGTATTAAATTCCCCTCAATGTTGCCAACCAATGCAGTAACGATCCTCAAGTATAGTGTACTACGAAGAAATTTCCGTAGATAGAACATTTTAGGATATCCATATAAAGTTTGATCCAGCCCCTGACGGTATTACCTTGACGCACGTTACCCCGCTACTGCCGGCGTGGGCCCAGGGGCAGATTGGAGTCCCAGAACACGTAAGAAGCTCGTAGGAATGGGGTTGCTGGTCCCGAGGGCGGCGGATAATTGAGTTGGGAAGCGAAGAGCAAGGGGGGAGTGAGTGATGGAAGGAAAAACAGTGGCGCTGGTGTTTTGCTGGGGTTCCTCAACGAGCAAACGAAAACTAATCTGCAACCGTGACGTAGGCACGTAGTGTTGGATTCTTATACAAGGTACACAGCAGGGAAAGAGACGCAAACTTTCACAATCTACCTGCTTTAGTCTAAAACAGCCTGCAAGGGGCGTTCAATAAGTCCTTAAAAATCCGAGAAATTACACTCGTAGCATCGAAAACAGTTTGTGTTTAGTAACCTCGTCTCCTACTAGATGGCAGTTAAAGTTGCAGCTATATCCATCACGTGGTTTCGTTGTCATAGACGAGTTTCGTGCTTTCTCTACAGTGTATAGAGAAGGTATAGCACTCCAGCCAAAAATTCGATACCGGAAATATATGTTTTAGGGTCCCCTTTTCAGAACCAGTTCCGTGTGTTTGTGTGTAGGTGTGTCTTTGAAGACGATAGGTCAAAAACGAAAAGACTGTTAAAAACCAAATTTGGTATTTAAGTTTAGTATCTTTCAGGGATGCGACACGAAGATTTTCAAGAGAATTCCCCCACTCCAACTACCCTTTACATGGAACTTTTTTTCGAAAATGTTGATTTTCTCAAAAATGGCTCTAATGATTTTGATTAAAATATCTGTATTAAAGATATTTACCTGACAAATAATATGTGCTGAATTTTCTGGGAATAGCCCCTGAAAACTACTTTATTCTGGATGAATTTTACGGAATTTTACATAACTGTTAAACCATAAGAGAATGAGAAAAATGTACGATACAAAAAATGTAGAGCACGTTAAAACACACCATTTATGTAATATACATTTTTTTCGTGGATATGCTTTGTCTTTGGTTTCAGCTGTGAAAAACTTACACTTTTCTCATACAGGAATTTGTCAACTCTTGTCCATACAAACAAAGGAACTTCAGTCACATAGCAACCAGCTTTTGGCTTTCACTTTAACCTATTGTACTCCCTTATTTAGCTCCTACTTACAATAAAGCAAGAAATAAGACTATTTCTGCTAATTTTTTCTCGACTTGCATGAAGTTCAACCTAAATCCATGCAGATGGTATGGTAAACGCCAAGCTAGAATTCAAGCAAACGAATATATATACCTAGTAGTCGAAGTTGAAAGTGAGCAAAGCAATCTAAACACTTCAATAGTTGGCTCTATGCGAGCTTGAGTAGCAGCATAATGCTTTTATAAAAACTCCATCTGTCTTGGAAGTCTTGAGTTTGTCTTCGTGCAGAACTCTTCTTGATGTGTATTATAGCACCTTGAAAAGTAGTATATATAACTTCTAAGGGGATAACGGCATTGGTACTTTAGCTGTTTTTATAATAGAAAACCAATTTCATATATTTTTTTCACAAACACATTTAATTCTTCACACGCACTGGAGTACACATAAATTCCTTAAGTGCTTTTAACAGCCATTCTAGTAAAAAAAAAAGGTATTTTTGTACAAAAAACATATACAATTCTTTAAATTTACTGGCCGTATAAATTCCTTAAAGTGTAACTATTTTGATATTTTGCATTTGTTGTATAAAACATATTTAATTTTCACATGTACTAGTCGTATAAACTCCTAAAGGGTATCAAGCCAAGTTTTTACCTGGTTAGAAGCCCGAGAAGATTTTGAATTAATACGTCGCCAGGAAAGCTTCAGTTCTTATTTTAAATGAATTTTCGTTGGTACGAAAACACATTTAATTCTCCACATGTACTGGGCGTATAAATTCTTAATGGGGTGACCAAAGTGCTACTTTAGATATTTTGATAAAAGAAATGCTTTTTTAAAAATGTTTGTACAAAAAGTATTTAATTCTTCATATGTACTGGATGAATAAAATCCTAAGAGGGGACTAGAATCTAATTAAGATATTTTTGTAAAAGAAATGAATTGTTACAGTTTTGCATAAATCATGTTTAATTTTTCACATGTAATGGGCATTTAAATTCCTAATTGGGGACCGAAATGCTATTTTAGATATTTTGATAAAAGAAATACATTTTTAAGATGTTTTGAATAAAAACTATTTAATTCTTCACATGCAGTGGACGTATAAATTCCTAAGGTGGTAACCGAAAGGTTAATTTAGATATTTTTATAAAAGAAATGAATTTTTCCGTTTTTTTTTTTTTTTTTGCAAATTATATGTACTTTTTCAAATGTACTGGATGTATAGATTCCTTAGGTGGGAAACAAAGTGTTAATTAGATATTTTTATAAAAGAAGTGCATTTTTCAATTTTGTGTACAACAGCATATTTGTTCACATTTACTGGATGTATAAAGTCCTAAAAGGGACGCAAGTGCTAATTTAGCCATTTTGATAACATTAATGAATTTTTAGATTTTTGGTACAAAATCTTATGTAAGTTGTATTAGGTTACATAAATAGCTTACAGTGAAGATCGAAGGGGTATTTCAGACATTTTGTTAAAAGAAATGAATTCCAGAATTCGTGATGCAAAAACAGCAACGTACTTCAAAGTACATGCTTGGGAAGTTACTTTAAATACACGCAATGAGCTTCAGGTGAGAGAGATGTAAAATACCTTGGCGTATTATTAGACACCAGATGAACGTATCGGACCTCTGGAAGTACAAGCTTATAATATCCGTTGATAAATCTTGATTGCTCAACTCTTCTGTACAGATCTCTGATTGCACCTCTCCTCACGTATAGGGTTCAGCTAGTAAAACACATATTCATAAACTTCAGGTTTTTCAAAATAAATTTCTTCGAGTTATAACTAATTCTCCTAGGTTCATCAGAAACATTAGAGTTTGGCATGCTGTCCATCAGATCTCTGTCAAAGATCTACTCTAAGTTACCTCGCGTTTCACGAGCTCTGGTGTAAAAATTGGGAGAAAGAGAACGTCAACTGAAGAGAAACTTACCTCAATACATCTTACTATCGGACACCCAAATTGAACAACAAGACTGATTCAACCTAATTTGTAATAACTATACTTTCTTTCTTCATTTTAATATTGTTAATAATACAGATTCATTTTTCAACTCCTAGTTTACAAACTTGTTAATATTATTTTTACTTTCTCTATACGTACTATGCACATAGTGTATAGAGAAGGTATTGTATTACACCCAAAATTTTATACCGAGATTTCACAGGAAATATATGTTTTGAGACCCCCTAAATCAAAAAAAAACATTTTTTTAGAAAAATGTCCGTGTGTGTGTTTGTGTTTGTGTGCAGGTAGCGTAGCTCAAAAATGAAGAGACCGTTAAAAACCAAACTTGGTATTTAAATATATCTTCCAAGGATGCGACAGGAAGATTTTCAAACTACCCTTTACATGAAAAAATTTCAAAAATTTTGATTTTTTTAACAATGGCTCTAACGATTTTGATTAAAAACTCCTATATTTAAGATATTTACTCGACAAATAAAATGTATATCTTGAATTTTTTGGGAATAGCCTCTGAATTTGGATAAATTCTACGGATTTTGCTTAACTGCTAAACCGTAAGAGATGGACAGAAACTTAGCACACATAAAATGTAAAGCACATTAAAACACACAATTTATGTTACGTATATTTTTTCGTGGAGTTGATCGTTTTTAAGATATTCTGTGTTTTTAGTTTCAGCTTTGAAAAACTTATACTTTTATCATACAGGATTTGTTAACTCCTGTCCATATAAACAAGGAACTTCAGTCACATGGCAACCAGCTTTTGACTATCACTTTAATCTATGGTACTCCCTTATTTCGCTTCTGCTTACCAGGAATCAAGTAATATGAATATTTCTGCTAATTGTTTCTCAATTAGCATGAAGTAGATAGAAGAATAAACTTTTTAACAATAATTTGTTGCAGAGATGTAGAGACAGTCATGTGAATGGAACACATGAGATTTTTATTTTAATTTTTGAGTTTAGCTGAAATTTGTATTTCTAAGCTTGTTATAAACTTCACCGTAGTGATTGTAATTTCTTTTAAGCTCTGTACTTTTCAGACAATGTGTTAATGGTGTCATAGATAGATAGATAATCTTTATTGGCAGAAACAGTGTTACAGTGTAGCAACGTCAAACACAATAAAAGCTTATAAATTAACACTAAAAACATCATTGTCGCTATATTATGGATTAGCCAGCAATGCATGGCGTATGGTCCTCTTAAAGGTTAGGTAAGGGAGTTCTCTTATTCTTGGTGATGAAGCATTAAACAACTTCACAGAAAGTACTATGTAACTATTCTGAATTTTGGTGTACTTAGATTTGTAATATATCAATTTTAACTATTTCTTGTTGAATGTCTATAAATATCTGAACAAGTTACAAAGCTATTTATATTTTCTTTGACATATAAGAGGCAACTCAGAACATACATCGATGGAAAAGACATAACGCCTAATTCAATAAAAAGTGGTGTTTAAAATGAACTCCGAAAATTATTCTCATAGCCTTCTTATGCAAAATAAAAATGTTATGTGTCAAAGGGTGTCTACCCCAAAATATAATGCCATAATTGGCATGAGAATAAATTCAAGCAAAATTAGGACATGCGCAGTGCCACTACGGCTTAAGAGTGATTGGTATAGCCCATATCAATGTTGTTTTATGTTCAACTATTATAAACGGCATGACTTGGAACACAAACACACATACCCAAGGCAGGAGGATCCTCTGCGCCCAAAAACACCAAGGCTAGGAACAGACTAGTGCCGTGCGGGTGGTAGTAAGTCGGGCGCCATTTTAAAGCGCTGCACGTTTAAATTCCTCTCCATCCTTGTAAATGTTGCATTGTTTTCGCAAGTTAAGTTCTGTTACTTTCTCCACACGTACTATAATATACATACATAATAGCTAAACAACAATAATTGTATTTAAACCAAAAATTTAATTCCAAAATATTATCGGAATGCATGTTAGAGGACACCAGAAATAAAAAAAAAAACCTGATGTTCCATTCACATGGCTTTCTCTACATCTCTATATACCAATATTGGTACAAAGCTTATGCTAATCGAGAAAACAATGCAGAAATAATCTTAAGAATTGCTTCCTTGTAAGTAGAAGAGAAATAAGGGAGTACCATAGGTTAAAGTGATAGTCAAAAGCTGGTTTCTATGTAACTGAAGTTCCTTTGTTTGTATGCGCAGGAGTTGACAAATTCCTGTATGAGAAAAGTATAAGTTTTTCAAAACTGAAACTATAAACAAGGAACATCTAAAAAAAAAAAAAACGATCAACACCACGAAAAAATGTGTATAACATAAATTGTATGTTTTAATATGCTCTACATTTTTTCTGTGGTAATTTTTGTCTTTCTTTTACTGTTTACAAATAATGAAAAATTCATATAGAACAAAGGGGTCCTCAAAGGCCATTAGCAGAAAAAAATTCTGCATACATCGTAAAAATGCGGTATTTTAGACAAAATCGTTTGAGCCTTTGAGGTGGATATTTTCCTCGTATCACATCTTTGGAAGGTGGTGAACCTAAACGTGAAGTGGTATTTATCTAACTTTTCGTTTTTGAGTTATTATTTTCAGACACACGCACACACACAGGGGACCCTATGCTTGGATACATAAATTATTACATTTTTAAATATCAAGAGTTTTGTAGAGAACGAAAAGTAATAATTTTACACTAATTGGGTCTAATATAAAAACAAAAAGTCATACGTATTTGTAAACTCATTTGCTGTCACATTGTATTTTATTTCATATTTTTAAAGTACATTACGTGACTCATGTTTTTTACAACAATGCATTTAGAGACTAAAAGCATTATCTAAATAACCATGCAACTAAAATTTTGATACTTGGTAAAACTATCATTATTATTGGGTATAACAACTGCTATAAATTTCTATAACGTCTTTTGTATATTATGAATTTTCCAAATTTCACAAAAGCATCACCCTAAACCTTTCTCAAATGGAAATCCCTCATTCGTTTTCTCTTTCTTTTATTTTACTTAGCGTGAAGTATATGGAAGAATAATATTCCATAAAAATAGTTTGTTTGCAGAGCACATGGGGGTCATGTGTTTGGAACACATGTTTTTTAATGCACCATGACTGGTATCGTAATTCCAAGCACACATTTTATTACTTACATTCTTAAGTGCATTCTGAAAAATGTTCAGAGGGCTAATTATACTTTTAAGGGAGAAGAAAGGGTTTTAAAATGACAAAAACTACCTTTAGTATATGGCAATTTACCTGACCAGAGTGCAAATTAAATAGTGGAACGGGTTAAAAAACTCGTTTCCTAGGGCATTAAAATTGCGCAAATATATGTTGTTTAAGAGAAGTCAAAATTGGATTTTCATAATTTTTTTTCCATTTTCATGTTTTAATTGCATATGAGTATTTAAAATTTCCCGCTCGTTTTCGTATATCTTTTAATGAGGTACGCTACTTGTAAATAGTTTAAAAATAATCCTGCGTGGTATTTTTACTTTCTCTATACGCACTATGTACATAGTGTATAGAAAAGGTATTGCACTCCACCAAAAAATTCGATACCGAGATTTCACCGGAAATATATGTTTTAGGGTCCCCAATATCCAAAAAAATCTGATGTGTACCATTCACATGACTTTCTCCATATCCCTGCAACAAATAATTCTTAAAAAGCTTATACTTTTATTTACTTTATGATAATCAGAAAAAATAGCAGTCTAATTACTCGCTTCCTTGTAAGTAGAAGCGAAATAAGGGGCAACTGTAGGTTAAAGTGATAGTCAAAAGCTGGTTGATATGTCAATGAAGTTCCTTTGTCTATATGGATAGGAGTTGACAAGTTCCTGTATGAGAAAAGTATACGTTTTTCATAGCAGAAACCAAATATAAGGAATGTCACAAAAACGACGAAATCCACGAAAAAAATGTATATAACATAAATTGTGTGCTTTAATGTGCTCTACATTTTTTGTATAGTAAGTTTTTGTCCATCTCTTACGGTTTAGCAGTTATTCAAAATTTAGTAAAATTCATTCAGAATAAACTACTCTTCAGAGGCTATTCCCAGAAAATTCAAGATATACATTTTATTTGTCAGGAAAATATGTTTAATATGCGAAATTTTAATCAAAATCGTTAGAGCCATTTTTGATAAAATCAAAATTTTCGAAAAATATTCCATGTAAAGGGTAGTTGGGAGTGGGGGGATTTTTCTCAAGATCTTCGTGTCGCATCCCTGAAAGATACTAAACTTAAATGCCAAGTTTGGTATTTTACCGACTTTTCGTTTTTGAGTTATCGTGTTCACAGACACACGGACACACACACACACACACACACACACACACACACACACACGGACCTTTTTGTGAAAATGCTTTTTTTGGATATTGGGGACCCTAAAACATATATTTCCGGTGAAATCTCGGTATCGAATTTTTTGGTGGAGTGCAATACCTTCTCGATACACTATGTACATAGTGCGTATGGAGAAAGTAAAAAGGATTTTCACAAAAAGGTCCGCGTGTGTGTGTGTCCGTGTGTCAGTGTTTCCGTGTGTCCGTGTGTCTGTGAACACGATAACTCAAAAACGAAAAGTCGGTAAAATACCAAACTTGGCATTTAAGTTTATTATCTTCCAGGGATGTAACACGAAGGTTTTGAGAAATATCTACCCACCCCCAACTACCCGTTACATGTAACTTTTTTCAAAAATTTTGATTTTATCAAAAATGACTCTAACGATTTTGATTAAAATTTCGTGTATAAAAGATATTTACCTGACATAAAATTGATATCTTGAATTTCCGGGAATAGCTTCTGAAGAGTAGTTTATTCTGCAAGAATTTTACTGAATTTTGAATAACTGCTAAACAGTAAGAGATGGACATAATCTTACTACACAAAAATGAAGAGCACGTTAAAACATAGTTTATGTCATATTAATTTTTTTCGTTAGTTTGTCGTTTTTGGAACATTCCTTATTTTTAGTTTCTGCTATGAAAAACTTATACTTTTCTCATACAGGAACTTGCCAACTCCTATCCATATAAACAAAGGAACTTCATTGACATAGAAACCAGCTTTTGGCTATTATTTTAACCTATGGTAGTCGCTTATTTCGCTTCTACTTATAAGGAAGCAAGTAATAAGACTATTTCTGTTCATTTTTTCTGATTAGAATAAAGTAAATAGAAGTATAAGCTTTTTAAGAATAATTTGTGGTAGGTATATAGAGAAAGTCATGTGAATGGTACACATCAGATTTTTTTAAAACATTTTGGCACACTCACTTCGTAAAACATCAAAAAGACATAGTGTCAGAAAAGGGAGAGTTTTTCACTTTGATGGGAAAGTTTTAATTTAGCTGTTGGCAGCAATGGCATCCCGCTCATATTTCCAACATATGAGAGTTTTGAAGGACTGTGAAGTTGTGTTTGGAAAATTAGGTTACACGTTTTATTGATGTTATGTTTGAAAGCAATTTCTGGAGAAGCAACATTTGCTATACAAATGTCCTATTATCTCAGAAACTAACTGACATCAACGGCTGTTATTTTTACCACACATTTTTATATAAACACGCTTTATTTTAACAAAAAAGTTTTTATGTACATGAATTAGCTATTTTTTAAAATTTAAAAATCATCATTTTTCAATAAAATTGTAAGAGCTTTACTAAGAAAAATTATGTCTCTCCTAATTATTAGACTATCGTTTTAGTGTAGTGTACTCCATTATTTTCCTTCTACTTACAGGGAACTAAGTAATAAGACCGTTTCTGCTATTTTTACTTTCTCTATAGGCATTATGTATATAGTGTATAGAGAAGGTATTGCACTCCACCAAAAAATTACGATACCGAGATTTCACCGGAAACATATGTTTTAGGGTCCCCAATATTCATAAAAAGCATTTTCGGAAAAAGTTCCGCGCGCGCGCGCGTGTGTGTGTGTGTGGGTGTGGGTTTGTGTGTGTGTGTCCGTGTATCTGTGTGTCTGTGAACACGATAACTCAAAAACGAAAAGTAGGTAAAATACCAAACTTGATATTTAAGTTTAGTATCTTCCAGGGATGCGACACGAAGATTTTGAGAAAAATCCCCCCACCCCAACTACCCTTTACATGGAACTTTTTTAAAAAATTTTGATTTTCTCAAAAATGGCTCTAACGATTTTGATTAAAATTTCATATACTAGAGACATTTACCTGACAAATAAAATGTATATCTTGAATTTTCTGGGAATAGCCTCTGAAGAGTGGTTTATTCTGGATGAATTTTACTAAATTTGAATAGCTGCTAAACCGTAAGAGATGGACAAAAACTTACTACACAAAAAATGTAGAGCACGTTAAAACACACAATTTATGTTATAGACATTTTTTTCGTGGAGTGACATTCCTTATTTTTGGTTTCTGCTATGAAAAACATACATTTCTCATACAGGAATTTGTCAACTGCTGTCCATACGAACAAAGGAACTTCAGTCACATAGCAACCAGCTTTTGATTATCACTTTTACCTATGCTACTCCCTTATTTCATCTCTATTTACAAGGAAGCAAGTAATATGGCTATTTCTGCTAATGTTTTACTGATTAGCATGAAGTTAATAGAAGTATAAGCTTTTTAAGAATACTTTGTTGCAGGGATGTAGAGAAAATCATGTGAATGGAACACATCACCTTTTTTATTTTATTCTGTATCCAAAATAAAATATAATGAATTATTACTATCATTTAGTAGGCAGGCTAAAAATTGTGAAAATGAAATATATTTAAGGTTATGATGTTCATGAACACAATAATTCTAAATTTACTAGATTCCTTAATTATTTGAGCCCCTGTATGAAATAATAGAGCAGGAAGTTCAATTTCACTTTGGAAACAATATGCAATTAATAATATATATATATGTATATACCTACTTAATAAATAATATATTTTTCAAAGCTGGGCCAAATTATTTCCGTTAATGGTAAGTGGTTCAATACAGCATTATGATAATGCTTCCTGGTTATAAGAGTAATGCTGAATGAATGCAATATTCAAAATTAAATATTAATTTCACAAAAAATTGAGCAGAATTAAAGCCACTACTGTATATTGAGTATAATTTTGCTGAAAGGCTCAAAATTATTTTATGTGCCGGAAAATCTACGACACGGCACCACCGTCTCTTTTGAAAGGAACCATGCTAAGAATTTTTACGCCCAAAAATGCATCGACTTCTACCGGATTTGACCCCGCGACCTTGGGAACAAGAGGCTATCATGTTACTCCTAGACCACGGAGGACTACAAATATTTCTGTAAAAGGTAGTTTGGGTTCGGGGGCTTTTCATGAAATTCTCCGTATCATATCTTCGGAAGAGGCAGAATTAAATATCATGTTTTTGGTACATAACTGGGATTGTTACTTTCCCTACACGTACTGTGTACATAGTGTATAGAAAAGGTGTATTCGATAGCGAGGTTTCACAGGAAATATATGTTTTATGTCCCCCTGAATCCAAAAAGAATTTTTAGAAAAAGGTACGTGTGTGTGGACAGCATAGCTCAAAAACGAAAAGACCGTTAAATACCAAACTTGGTATTTAATTTTGCTATCTTCCAAGGATGCGACTCGAAGATTTTCAAGAAACTTCCCCACCCCCAACTACCCTTTACATGGACTTTTTTTTCGAAAGTTTTGATTTTCTTAAAAATGGCTCTAATGATTTTGATTAAAATATCGTATACTAAAGACATTTTATTTTATTGACATATAAAATGTATATCTTGAATTTACTGGCAGTATCCTCTGAAAACATATTTATTCTGAATGAAATTTGAGGAATATTGCATAACTGGTAAACCGTAAGAAATAGACAAAAAATGTATTACACAAAAAACGTTAAAAGACACAATTTATGTTATAGGCATTTTTTCCTGTTTTTTAGTGTATTCCTTGTTATTGATTTCAGTTTTAAAATACTTGAACATTTTCTCAAACGGGAAATTGTTAACTCCAGACCACGCAAAAAATCTGATTTCAATCCCATAGGAACGATATTTTAAAACATTTGACTGTCGGTGTATTCCCTTATTTCCGCTCTACTTATAAGGAACTAAGTAATAAGAAGAGTCTGTTAGTGTTTATCTCGATTAGCATGAAGGTGATAGAAGAATAAGCTTATTAACAATAATTTGTTACAAAGATGTAGAGAAAGTCACGTGAATGCAACACATTACATTTTTTTTTATTTATGGTCACTATTTAAGTGCTATGGCCTATGAAAGATAGGTTCAAAAGTTTGCTCAAAGGCCTCTTTATCAGGCTTGAGGTTCTTTTACATGCCATAAATGCTCAATACCGAAGCAAAGGCCATGCTAAGGATTTTTACACTCGAAAAAAATTTCATCGCCCTCAGCCGGATTCGAACCCTCTAGACCACGGAGGATGACAAATACGTATACCATATTGCCTGAGAACATGAGTTGCAATTGAATTTCCTGAGATCAAAGGTCGTCTCCTTAAAGCGGTGGTAGTCCGGCCAAGTGGAGACCTGGGTTTGAATCCCGGTGTCAGCGTGGGTCATTTTCCCCTGCTGGGAGACCTAGTCCGGGGTGTTCTCAGCCTCGTGAAGTCCCTGGGGTGTCAATTGAGAAGCTACTTGATTGAGAAGTATCGGCTCCGGGAGGAACTTTGAGGCGCTGATCACGTCTCACCCTCCAGCACTGCACCCCATTCATGACGCTTTCGGGTCGAGATGGGGGACGCAGCGGTCGGGCGGTGGGCTAAGGTCCCTCGCGGACTGTTAATTTTTAAGTGTATAGGAAAAGTTGTTTGACTGCGGACTCACCTGTGTCGGGAATGGCAGCCTCGAACTTGTTGGCGAAGAATCCGCGGATGTTGGAGGCCACTCTCTGTGGCGAGGCCGGAGCCGCCGTGCTGGCCAAGCCCTCTAGTCTTCCAAACAGCGTCGTAGTCGCCTCCGCACCAGCAGCGGTGCCGTCTTTGGAATCGGCCGTGGTTCTCAAGTACTCTTAGACGACCGGGAGAAAAAAGTTTTAACAATATTGCCGCCCGCCTGTCGATTTAGCGACTCTTGATCGTAATTTGAAGACTTATTAAAAGAGAAATGTTACACATGTACAAGAAGGAAGTGTTGGGTTAGAAGCCACCGAGACAAACCCGGCACACACATATAAACACACACACACAGACAGATCCCGGGCCAGGCTGCCTTTCCTACCCGGCGCAGCGGGTAGCAGCATCCCTCAGGGAGGGGTGCAGGCGCCTCTAAGGCCACGGCGCCTGCGTCCTGCATTCCGACGCACGCATTGGGTCCCGCAGTCGGTGACGTCACACATTCGCTAGCCTATCCCATCTCTCTTCGATATTTCCCCTTTTTGAGGGGTTGCCAACTTCAGAGCTTCTTTATAGGACACAGTACTCTATGTTCAAAAAAGCGTTAAGTATTTTTTGTCTAATATAATTACATGAAGCCCTGGAGGTGTTATCGTTCGCCACGCATTTTTTTCGTTCTGTTCGCATCCCCGTGAAAATATAGGCTAACACACTTAGATTTGTTCCCACAGCTTGAACACCTGCTTACTTCAACAAACGCTTCATTTTAATTTTCTTTGCACAGCTTAAACGAGTTCATACAGCTTTTTGTTAGCATCTAATTTCAGCTCTATTCACGAAAAATACGGTTAAAAGAACTGAAACAGTTTTGGTTTGTGCATAGATTCATGATGAGGTTGTGCACACCATTTAATATATGAAGGCTCCACGGAAAAACAGACTAAGTCACTTTTACATGTTGCATTCCACCCAAAATTCGTTACCAATATTTCATTAGTTTAGGTGCCCTTAAATCAAAAAAATATGTGTTCCATTCACATGACTTTCTCTACATCTCTACAATAAATTATTGTTAAAAAGCTTATGCTTCTTTTTTACTTAATACTAATCGAGAAACAAATTAGCAGAAAAGGGTGTAATTATTTTCTTCCTTGTAAATAGAAGGGAAAGGGCAGTACTATAGGTTAAAGTGATAGTCCAATGTTTTAAAAACTATTTTCTATGTGACTGAAGTTCATTTGTTTGTATGTACAGGACTTGACAAATTGCTGTATGCGTTTTTTACTTTCTCCATACGCACTATGTACATAGTGTATAGAGAAAGTATTGCACTCCACCAAAAATTCGATACCAAGACTTCACTGGAAATATATGTTTTAGAGTCCCCAATATCCAAAAAAAGCATTTTCACAAAAAGGTCCGTGTGTGTGTGTGTGTCCGTGTGTCTGTGAACACGATAACTCAAAAACGAAAAGTCGGTAAAATACCAAACTTAGTATTTAAGTTCAGCATCTTCCAGGGATGCGACACGAAGATTTTGAGAAAAATCCCCCCACCCCAAACTACCCTTTACATGGAAATTTTTTCGAAAATTTTGATTTTCTCAAAAATGGCTCTAACGATTTTGATTAAAATTTCGGATATTAAACATATTTACCTGGCAAATGAAATGTATATCTTGAATTTTCTGGGAATAGCCTCTGAAGAGTAGTTTATTCTGCAAGAATTTTACTCAATTTTGAATGACTGCTAAACCGTAAGAGATGGACAAAAACTTACCACACATAAAATGTAGAGCACTTTAAAACACACAATTTATGCTAGATACATTTTTTTCGTGGAGTTCGTCGTTTTTGTGACATTCCTTATTTTTGGTTTCTGCTATGAAAAACGTATACTTTTCTCATACAGGAACTTGTCAACTCATATCCATATAAACAAAGGAACTTCGTTGACATGGCAAACAGCTTTTGACTATGACTTTAACCTACGGTTGTCGCTTATTTCGCTTCTACTTACAAGAAAGCGAGTAATAAGACTATTTCTGCTATTTTTTTCTGATTAGCATGAAGTAAATAGAAGTATAAGCTTTTTAAGAATTATTTGTTACAGGGATATGGAGAAAGTCATGTGAATGGTACACATCAGATTTTTTTAAAGCTGAAACCAATAAAAAGGAATATCTCAAAAACGATCAGCTCCACGAAAAAAAAATGTATATAACATAAATCGTGTGTTTTAACGAGATGTACACTTTTTCCTAGGTAAATTTTTGCCTATCTCTTACGGTTCTGCAGTTATGCAAAATTCCGCAAATTGATCCAGAATGATATAGTCTTCAGAGGTTATTCCCAGAAAATCGAAGATATACATTTTATTTGTTTGGTAAATATCTTAAATATACGATATTTTAATCAAAATCGTTAGACCCATTTTTAATAAAGTCAAACATTTAGAAAAAAGTTCCAAAAGGGTATTTGGGGGTGGGGTATTTTCTTGAAAATGTTCGTGTCGCATCTTTGGAAGATACCAAACTTAAATACCAAGTTTGGTATTCGACGGTGTTTTCGTTTTTGAGCTATGCTGCCCAAAGTCGCACATACACGGACAGACATACACACGAACATTTTTCTAAAACTGTTCTTTTTTTGTATGCAGGAGAACCCAAAACGTGTATTTCTTAAGAAATCTCGGTATCGCATTTTTGGGTGCATTACAATACCTTCTCTATACGCTATCTATATAGAATGTGAAGAGAAAGTAAAAGATGGATTTTTATTCCTTTCTCTAGAACGTATGTACATACAATGTGCTTAGCAGGTAGAGATGTATTCCACCCAAAAATTCGATTTAGAGATTTCACCGGAAATATGTTTTGAAGCCCCTGAGTACGAAACAATTTTTAGAAAAGTGCCCGTACGTGTGTGTGTCTTTGGACAGCAAAGTTCAAAAACAAAAAGACCATTTAAAATCAAAATTGGTATTTATCATTAATATATTTGAGCAGTGTGACAAGAAGATTAAAAAACTTCCCACCAGAAACTACCGCTTACATGGAAAAAATGTTTGAAATTTCGTTTTTCTCAAAAATGGCTCTAACGATTTTGATTAAAACACAGTATATTCAAAATATTTACAGCACCCATAAAATGTACATTTTGAATTTTATGGAAATAGCCTCTAAAACCTCTGTATTCTGAATGAGTTTTTCAGAATTTTGCGTAGCGGTTAAACCGCAAGGGATAGAATAAAACTTAATATGCAAACAATTTAGATATCCTTAAAACACATAACTTATGTTATATACGTTTTCTTGAAGAACAGACTGTCTTTGAAATGTTCGTTATTATTGGTTTCAGTTTTAAACTAACTTTCCTCAAACGGGACCATGCAAAGTGAACCGAACTTCAAATGTTTCACGTACCCACCAGCTTTTAAAATATTTGACTAACGTTTTAGTCTAGTTTATTCCCTTATTTCGCTTCTACTTACAAGGAAGCAAGTAATTCAGACAGTTTCTGCTAATGCTTATCTCGATTATCATAAAGTAGAAGAATAAGCTTTTTAACAATAATTGTTACAGCGATGTAGAGAAAGCCGTGGAACACATAAGGTATTGCACTCCACCCAAACATTCACCGAGATTTCACCGCAAATGTATGTTTTACGGTCCCCTGTATCCAGAAAAAGCATTTTCAGAAAAAAGTCCGCGTGTCTGTGAACACGATAACTCAAAAATGAAAAGTCGGTAAAATACCAAACTGGGTATTTAAGTTTAGTATCTTCCAGGGATGCGACACGAAGATTTTGAGAACATCCCCCAACCCAAACTACCCTTTACATGGAACATTTTTCGAAAATTTTGATTTTGCTTAAAACTGGCTCTATTTTCATTAAAATATCGTATATTAAAGATGTTTACCTGAAAAATAAAATGTATATCTTCAATTTTCTGGGAATAGCTTCGGTAGCTTACTTTATTCTGGATGAAATTTACGGAATTTTGCATAGCTCCTAAACCGTAGGAGATAGATAAAAACTTTCTTCACAAAAATGTAGAGCAAGTTAACACACACAATTTAGTTGTATACATTTTTTCATGGAGTTGATTGTTTTTTAGATATTCATTGTTTTTGGTTTTTGCTATGAAAAACACACTTTTCTAATACAAGAATTTGCCAACTCTGTCCATGGAAACACAGGAACTTCAGTCACATAGCAACCAGCTCTTGGCTATCACTTTAACTTGTGGTACTCCCTTATTTCCCTTCTACTTACAAGGAAGCAAGCAATAAGACTATTTCTGATATTTTTTTCTAGACTAGCATGAAGTAAATAGAAGAATAAGCTTTTTAACAATAATTTGTTGCAGATATAGAGAAAGTCATGTGAATGGAACACATCAGATTTCTTTACTAATTTTGGCGTGTTTATATATGCATATATGTCATAGCGATTTATAAAAGCGCTTATTTTTCATAAACGTAGTGTTATTACTTAATAACTCTGTTTATGGAAGTGTAAAAGGAGTTTTATCTATAGACACTCTTTAACTGCTGTGGTTCTCAGCGTCCCATTCCATACTGGATGTGAAAGACCGCTTAATTTTAATCAGAGGCCTCTCTATCAGGCTTGAGGTTCTTTTACGGGCTGTAAATCTTCGACACGGGACCAACGGCTTTACTTCCCTTCTGAAGGAAGCCATGCTAACGATTTTTACGCCCGAAAAAAATACATCGTTCTCCGCCGGGTTTGAACCCTCGATCTTGTGTATATGAAGTTAGCATGGTAACCATTACACCACGAGCTCTGTTTTTATAGAATACATTTGGTATGATGTGTACTGAAATATACAGCCCATAAATATTTGAGGACAAGCTAATAATTTCAATTTATTTTCGTTACATAGGAACACTAAGGTCCATTAGGCCCCTGTGACGGCCCATGAAATTGGTTACCCATTTCTCCGAATGCCGTACTGGACATCTATTTTGAGTAAATATAGTGTAAAGCAGAGAGTCCATCCATTAAACAGGGGCAAAATCGAATATACGTAGTCTGCCTCGCTCTTAAACACAAACTTCGGTAGCAGCGACTCTTGACAAACTGTCACTATGTGATTGCCATTCATTTCTCTTTGCACGACCAGGCGCAAAACAACAGAAACACGGACGACTTCCTGTTTGAGAAGAGTATATTTAAAAATCTGATGTATTCTTTCACGTGACTTTCTTATAATAATAAGATCACAACAAAGTATTGTTAAAAAGCTTATGCTTGTATTTACATGCTAATTCAGAAAAAAAAAAAAAAATAGGCAGAAATAGTCTTATTACTTGCTTCCTTGTAAGTAGAAGTGAAATAATGGAGTACCATAGGTTAAAGTGATAGTCAAAAGCTGGTTGCTATGTGACTGAAGATCCTTTGTTTCTATGGACCGGAGTTGACAGATTCCTGTATGAGAAAACTATACGTCTATCACAGCTGAAACCAAAAATAAGGAATATCTCAAAAACAATAACTCCACGAAAAAAATGTGTAAAACATAAATTGTGTGTTTTAACGTGCTCCACATTATTTGTACGGAAAGTTTTTGTCCATATCTTATGGTTTAGCAGTTATGCAAAATTCCGTAAAATTCATCCATTCGTTCATTCATTCCTTTCGTTATATAATTAACACGCAGTTCCTTTTGAATAGTCAGGAGGTAAACAAAGGAAACAGGAATGAGAAAAATTCAATAAGAAATATCACGGAAATGGTCAACTACATTTTGTGCAGTAATTTTTGTTTATCTTTTACAGTTTACAGGTTATGCAAAGGTCATCCAGAATGAAGAGGTCTTCAGGGGCTATTCCCAAATAGTTCTGGATATACATTTTATTTGTCTTTTAAATATCTTTAATATACGGTATTTTAATAAAAATCGTTAGAGCCACTTTTGAGAAAATCAAAATTTTCGAATCTTCTAAATCAGGTGTGCAAACTGGCGCCTGATCACTCAACCCTGAAACAAATGAAAGTGATAGGAACAGGAAATGTTCGGAAGGAAAATTGGGAGTTGTAGTGAACCTTAAGAGCATTTACCTCGCGACCAGGAGATATCCTGAGAAAAGAAAGGCCGGCAACGGGATACGAAACAAGGACCTCCTCACACACGTCACCGTTACGCTTCCTCGCTCGTTTAATTTTAATTAAGAAATTTATAGCACACAATAAGAGCTTTTACATTTGCAATTACTGAAATCACATTTTTATTCAAATCTGTAAATCAAAACTACTCTTCCGAAAATATTTATAGAACACGAGCTAGAAAGTATGGAAAATAAAACAATACATTTTCAACATCCATATAACGGCAATTGTTCCAAAATATAATTTAAAGTACGCATGGACATTTTTAGGAAAGTTTTGTATTTTATTGAGGAAAAGCAAAAGGGAGGGTACACATTAGCTATGAAAATTATGCATTAATTAATTTTGTAATTTTAATTGTCAGAATTAGGTATTGCCTCTTTACGTATACTATTTATAAAGTAGGTAGAGAAGGCATTGTGTATGTGTGGTGTCGAAGGGATTCCACACTGCAACCAGTGGCTTATTTTACGTCAGATACCAGGAGAATAGGATGGTAGAATAATATCATATGGCTACCAAAACCGTGGAGAGTCCCTACGTAGCCCAAGCAGTTCATTTCAGCGCTGGGAGCGGTAGAAGCCTAGTTGACCAAACTCTTTAAGTCTACAGACAACTTCCAACGCCATCCCGCCGCCGAGAGCTGTACTTCCAACTGCGCCGTCACCACCACGGAAGGGCGCCACCACCGCAGTCCTCGCCGACACTTAGAGCCTGAAAGAGACTGGCCCAAAAAACTGGAGATGAAATGATGAGACAGTGAGTTCAGAGGAATGAAGAAACGTCCCCAACATGTCCTTAATGACCCCCTTAGAAACCTATTGGCCAGAGAAATCGGCTACCATGATTATGATCCCATGACCTTCTGAATGCCTGACATACGAAACGACTAAGACACCTGACTCAATGAGAAGGGATTGTATTCTACCCATAAAGTCGGTGTCGCGATATCACTAGAAATATGTTTTGAGGTCCCCTGAGTGAAAACAAGCGTTTTTAGAAAAAGGTTCTTGTGTGTCTGTGGAGAGCATTACTCAAAAACAAAGTCTCCCTTAAATACCCAGCTAGATATTTAAGTTCAGATTCTCCAAGGATTCTCTTAACATAGAAGTTTTGAAAATGTTGAATTTCTCATAAATGGAGCTAACAATTTTGACTAAAATACCGTATATTAACGATATTTACGTAACAAAATGTATATCCAGAATTATTTGGGAATAGCCCCTGAAGACCTCTTCATTCTGGATGACCTTTGCATAACGCGTTAACTGTAAAAGATAAACAAAAACTTACTGCTCAAAATGTAGTTGACCATTTCTTATTGAATTTTTCTCATACCTGTTTCTTTTATCTCCTGACTATTCAAAAGGAACTGCATGTTAATCACATAACGAACAGATTTTTTAAAAAAATGTGATGTGATCCATTCACATGACTTTCTCTACATCTCTGCAACAAACTATTGTTAAAAAGTTTATACTTCTATTTACTTCATGCCAATCTAGAAAAAAAAAGTAGTAGGAAAAGTGTTATTACTTATTTCCTTGGAAGTAGAACCAAAATAAGGGAGTAACATAGGTTAAAGTGACAGTCAAAAGATGGTTGCTATGTGACTGAAGTTCCTTTGTTTGTATGGACAGGAGTTGGCAAATGCCTGTATGAGAAAAGCGTAAGTTTTTAACGATGAAGCCAAATTTAAGGAATACCTAAAAGATTATCAATTCTACGAAAAAAATGTATATAATATAAATTGTGTGTTTTAACGTGCTCTACATTTTTTGTGTGGTAAGTTTTTGTCCAACTCTTACGGTTTAACAGTTTGCGAAATTTCGTAAAATTCATTCTGAATAAAGTAGTCTTCAGAGGCTATTCCCGGAAAATGCAAGATATACATTTTATTTGTAAGGTAAATATCTTTAATATACGATATTGTCATCAAAATCTTTTGAGCCATTTTTAAGAAAATCAAAATTTTCCAAAAACGTTCCACGTAAAGAGTAGTTTGGGATGGGGAGATTTTTCTCAAAATTTTCGTGTCGCATCCCTGGAAGATACTAAACTTATGTACCAAGTTTGGTATTTTAGCGACTTTTCGTTTTTGAGTTATCGTGTTCACAGACACACGGACATTTTTCTGAAAATACTTTTTTTTTTTTCGATACAAGGGAGTGGAATACCTTCTCTATGCACTATGTACATAGCACGTATAGAGAAAGTAAAAGTTGACCGATATTTAGTCTAGTATATTTCCTTATTTACCTTCTACTTACAGGAAACTAAGTTTTACGACTGATAATGTTTATGACGATGAGCATCATCTAATAGAATAACAATCTTTTGAGAGAATAGCTCTGCTACTGAATGGGTAAAGGAAATAATGTCAATGGAAGCCATAGACTTTTTACTTTTTCTATACGAACTATGTACATAGTGTATAGAGTAGGTATTGCATGGTACCCAAAAATTTGATACCGAGATTTCACCGGAAATACATGTTTTGAAACCCCCTGAATCCAAAAAAAAAGCATATTTAGAAAAATGTCCGTGTGTCTGTCTGTCTATGTATGTGTGTGTGGCTGTGAGCAGCATAGCTCAAAAACGAAAAGACTGTTAAAGCCCAAACTTGGTATTTACGTTTGGTATCTTCCAAGGATGCGACACGAAGATTTTCAAGAAAATTCCTCCAACCCACACTACCCTTTACATGGAAAAATGTTTGAAAATTTTGATTTTCTTAAAAATGGCTCTAACAATTTTGATTAAAATATCGTATATTAGAGATAGTTACCTGACAAATAAAATGTATATCTTGAATTTTCTGGGAAGAGCCCGTGAAGACTACTTTATTCTGGATGAATTTTACGGAATTGTGCATAACTGCTCGACCGTAAGAGATGGGGAAAAACTTGCTACAGAGAAATGTAGCTCACTATAAAATACGCAATTTATGTCATATAATTTTTAAGATATTCCTGGTTTTTCGTTTTAGCTATGAAAAACTTATACTTTTCTCATACAGGAATTTCTTAACTCGTGTCCATACAAACAAAGGAACTTCAGTTACATAGCAACCAGCTTTTGGCTATCATTTTAACGTATGGAACTCCGTCATATCGCTTCTACTTACAAGGAAGCAAGTAATAAGACTATTTCTGCTAATTAGCATGAAGTAAATAGAAGCATAAGCTTTTTAACTACAATTTGTTGCAGAGAGGTAGAGAAAGCCTTGTGAATGGAACACATACGATTTTTAAATATTGTATTATGGCTATTTATATTGAATTTCTGAATAAATGTATCTATAGCTATTTCCGCAAAGGTTTATCTTTTACTAAAATGTTGTACATTGAAAAATTAGCTTCCTAAATTATACAGGATATAGAGAGCAATGTGTATATAACATATGAGATTTTTATTTTCTCTATACGTTTTATGTACATAGTGTACAGAGAAGGTACTGCACTCCACCCAAAAATTCGATACCAAAATTTCACCAGAAATACATGTTTTGGAATACCTGAATCTAAAAAAGCATTTTTAGAAAAAGATCCGTGTGCGTGCGTGTGTGTGTCTGTGGGCAGCATCATACTTCAAAAACTAAAAGTCCATTAAATGCCAAAATTTATATTTAAGTTTAGTATCTCCCAGGGATGCAACACAGAGATTTTCAAGAAAATCCCCCCACCCCAGCTACCCTTTACTTAGAAAAACATTAGAAGCGTTTTATTTTCTCAAAAATGGCTCTAATGATTTTGATAAAACCTTTTATACTTAAGATATTTACCTGACAAATAAAATGTATATCTTTATTTTTTTGGAAATAGCCTCTGAAGATCTCTTTGTTAGATACTTTTTTTTATTGACATTTTGCATTAACTAGTAAACCGTAAGAGATAGACAAATTTATTACACAGACATTTTTGATCTCCTTAAAACACAGAATTTATGTTATATATTTTTCCCCTGGAGTTGATCTTTTTCGAAATATTCCTTGTTATTGGTTTCAGTTTTAAAATACCTACTTAAAACTTTTCTCAGAATGGAAGTTGTCAGCTCCTGGCCACTCAAAGAAACGGATTTCAACTCCATAGCAACCAAATTTAAAACATGTGACTGTCGGTTTAGCCCAGTGTTATCTCTTATTTCTCTTCTACTTATAAGGAAGCAAGTAATAAGACCGTTTTTGGTAGACTAGCATGAAGTGAATAGGAGAATAAGCTTTATAACAATAATATGTTGCAGTGATGCAGAGAAAGTAATGTGAACAAGACACATTAGATTGTTTAGAAATATAATCTAACTGTTAATTTAAATTGCATTTTCTGTTTTTAGTTGATAAAATACTAGTGTTATCGAAACCATTCCTTCATTAGGTCTTTCGATCTATTTCTAAGGTAGGACAGTATTTAATAGGCAGATGTAAAGTGCCTAAAAACGTAATGTCAGGTGTGGGGTTCGAACCCACGCTCCCTCTCGGGAACCAGAACTTAAGTCTGGCGCCTTAGACCGCTCGGCCAACCTGACACATGTTTCAGCGCCCTGCAAAGTTGTAAAATCAGATCCTTGAAATTACTGAACTTATTTGTAAATATCAGGTGCGGTATTTAAGAGATTTTTCATTTCTGAGTCATGCTGCCCAAATCCTTTTTCTAAATATACATTTTTGGATTGAGGCAACTCAAAACATGTATTATCGGTGAAGTCTCAGTCTTGAATTTTCGGTAGAATGCAGTTCGTTCTCTGCCTACTACAAAGTGCTCAGCACAGAAAGTAAAGTAAAACATATACGGTGATTACAACTATAATATAATGCACTTATAAAGTGAAACTGATCTTATATTATCCGCTGCGGAGAGTCTAAAAATCAACATCTTGGAGTCTGGATATAGTAGCTATAACACATCTTTGTAAAGACACTTTTTAAATAGCAAAATTTACGAAAATGTGCACGGTGGGGGGAGATATAAAGGCGCATGCTTGCTGGGAAGCAACTGTTTCCGGGTCAGAAGCAATGTCATGTATATGCTGCAACGTATACAAATTCTTCAGAGCAGAAACTAAGTACACAAAAATCAGTTTAGGTATTGATAAACACATCACCTAGACATATAACAGCGCTTGCTCGCTTCGCTCGCATGCTTTAGTAAGGTCAATAACTTATTAACACCTAAGTGCAGAAAAAAACCAGTTTATTTACGGACAGTAAATAAGACCTAACACGACGCTTCGTTCAGGTTCTAGTCATTTACTGGCCGGTGATAATTTGTATTGAAATATTGGTAGCGATATTAGCGCCAAGTATGAATGAAATGAGCAATTTGAGTTCCACCTGTCTGATAGCTGCTGAAAAACGCAAGTTGTTTTAGAAAACCAAAGTAACCGAAGTATTTCAACATAAATCGTGTATTTTTTTTAATCAAAAAGAGGAGAAATTCTTTAATAGTATATTACGTGACTAAAAATGAAGAAGTGACACCTGGATGGATTTAATGGTAGTTAAGTGGTGTAACCAAACTATATAAAAAATAATCCATTCACATGACTTTCTCTATATCTCTGCAACACATTTTTGTTAAAAAGTTTATGCTTCTATTTACTTCATGCTAAGTGAGAAAAAATTAGCAGAAATAGTCTTATTACTTGCTGCCTTGTAAGTAGAAGCGAAATAAGGGAGTACCATAGGTTAAAGTGATAGTCAAAAGATGGTTGCTATGTGACTGAAATTCCTTGTTTGTATGGACAGGAGTTGACAAATTCATGTATGAGAAAAGTATGTTTTTTAAGGCTAAAACAAAAAACAAGGAATATTTAAAAAAAACTATCTACTCCACGAAAAAATGTATATAATATAAATTGTGTGTTTTAATGTGCCCTGCATTTTTTGTGTGGTATGTTTTTGTCTATCTCTTACGGTTTACCAGTTACATAAAATTCCGTAAAATTCATCCAGAATAAAGTAGTCTTCAGAGGTTATTCTCAGAAAATTCAAAATATACATATTATTTGTCAAGTATATATCTTTAATATATGATATTTTAATCAAAACCGTTAGAGCCAATTTTTAGAAAATCAACATTTTCGAAAATTTTTCCATGTGAAGCGTAGTTGGGGGGTGGGGGAAATTTCTTGAAGATCTTCGTGTCGCTTCCTTGGAAGATACTGAACTTAAATTCCAAGTTTGGTACTTAACGGTCTTTTCATTTTTGAGCTATGCTGCCTCCCCCCCCCCCCACACACACAGACAAATAGACAGACACACACGGACATTTTTCTAAAAAAGGCTTTTTTTGGGCTCAGGTGGTCTCAAAAGATGTATTTCCGGTGAAATCCCGGTATCGAAATTTTGGGTACAATGGAATATCTTCTGTATACGCTATATACATAGTACGTGTAGAGAAAGTAATTAGAGCTTTGGAAACTGTTCCTTCGTTAGGTCTTTAGATCCATTTCTGTGGCCCGTCAGTATTTTGTAGCTACACTTGAAATGCCTAAAAACATATTGTCAGGTGTGGGGTTCGAACCCACGCTCCCTCCCGGGAACCAGAACTTAAGTCTGGCGCCTTAGACCGCTCGGCCAACCTGACACACGTCGAAAGTTACAGCGCTCTGTGAATTTGTAAAACGTCATTTGGTTGCTGCGCTCACTAAATATTAAACGGATTTTTCGTGTTTTAGTTAGGTTGTCCACAGAAGCAGACCTTTTTCTAAAATTCTTTTTTTGGATTCAGGCACCCCAAAACATGTATTTTTGGTAAAACCTTGGTATCCAATTTCTGGGCGGAGTGCAATTTCTTCTCTACATACTAAGTACAGTATTCGGATAATAACATTAGTAAGAATCTGATGTGATCCATTCACATGACTTTCTCTACATTTCTGTTTTCTTCTATTCCTTCATGCTAATCGAGAAAAAAGTAGCAGAAATGGTCTTATTGCTCGCTTGTATGTAAGAAAGAGGTTACTATAGCCTAAAGTGATAGTCAAAAACTGGTTGCTACGTGACTTAAGTTCTTTTGTATAGATAGAGGCTGACAAATTCTGAAGCTGAAGCCAATAACAAGTAATACCTCTCTACGACAAAATGCATATAACGTAAATTGTGTGTTTTAGGTCCTCTATATTTCGTATTTACTAAGTTTTAGGCTATCTCTTACGGTTTACTAGTTACACAAAATTCAACAAAATTCACCCAGAATAAACAGGTCTTAAGAGGCTATTTACAGAAAATTCATTTATACATTTTATTTGTCACGTAAATATCTTTAATATGCGATACTTTAATCAAAATCCTTTGAGCCATTTTTGAGAATATCAAACTTTTCAAACATGTTTCCAGGTTAAGGGTAGTTTTGGGTACGAGGATTTTTCTGGACCTTTTTCCAAAAATGCTTTTTATGGATAGAGGAGATCCTAAAACATGTATTTCCGGTGATACCTCGGTATCGAATTTTTGGATGGAATGCAATACCTTCTCTATACACTATGTACACAGTACGTGTAGAGAAAGTACAAAAAAGAGAAGAAACCATCAGAAGAAAACCAGTTTGACACACACACACTAACCTAGATCTAACACAGTGATAAGATTTATTTCAAATATTGGTAGCTCACAATTCTGATATGAACTATTTGAACGCACGCTGGCCGATAATCATTTAAACAATGGAAATTGTATAAGACACCAAAGTAAACGAATCTTTGTGTTATATTCAAATATAAATCTCTGTTGTAATGAACCAAAAAGACCAAAAATACCCTTAAGAAATTCTTGAAGCTTTCTAATAAAATATTGCGGTGAATTACAGTTAAGTAAATATACCTAGACAGATTTAATTGTAGTTTAAGTGGTGTAACCAAACTACATTAAAAAGATCTTGTGTTCCATTCACATGACTTTCTCTACCTCTCTGCAACACATTCTTCTATTTACTTCATCTAATCGAGAAAAAAATAGCAGAAACAGTCTTATTACTTGCTTCCTTGTAAGTAGAAGCGAAATAAGGGAGTAGCATATGTTAAAGGGATAGTCAAAAGCTGGTTTCTATGTGACTGCAGTCTTTGTTTGTATGGATAGGAGTAATGAGAAAAATTAAGTTTTTTAAAGCTGAAACCAAAAACAAGGAATATCTCAAAAACGATCAACTCCACGAAAAAAAGGTATGTAACATAAATTGTGTGTTTTATCGTGATCTACATTTTTTGTGCAGTACACTTTTGTCTATCTCTTACGGTTTGCCAGTTATACAAAATTCAATAAAATCATCCAAAATAAAGAGGTTTTTAGAGGCTATTCCCAGAAAACTCAAGATATACCTTTTATTTGGTATGTAAATATCTTAAATATAAGAGATTTTAATCAGAATCGTTAGAGCTATTTTTGGGACAGTAAACATTTTCGAAAAAAGTTCCATGTAAAGGATAGTTTAGGGAAGGGGAGTTTCCTTGAAAATCGTTGTGTCGTATCCTTGGAAGATAACCAAAATGAAATACCAAATTTGGTTTTTAACAGTCTTTTCGTTTTTGAGTTATGCTGTCCACTGACACACAGACAGACACACACACACACACACACGGATATTTTTCTAAAATGCTTTTTTTTTTTTAATTCAGGAGGTCTTAAAACATGTATTTCCGGTGAAATCTCGTCATCGAATTTTTGGGTGCATTACAATACCTTCTGTATACACTATATACATAGTACGTGTAGAGAAAGTAATTAGAGATTTGGAAACTATTCCTTCGTTAGGTCTTTGGATACATTTCTGTGGTCCATCAGTATTTTGTAGCTACACTTGAAATGCCTAAAAACATATTGTCAGGTGTGGGGTTCGAACCCACGCTCCCTCTCGGGAACCAGAACTTAAGTCTGGCGCCTTGGACCGCTCGGCCAACCTGACAGATGTCGAAGGTTACAGCGCTCTGTGAGTGAGTTTGTAAACCGGCCCCTAGAACTATCGACTTCAGACTCGGGAATATATCAAGAGCGGAATTAGTAACATCTATATAAGGGGTGCTGAAACATGTTTATAAATCTTTCTAATACAAGGATTTTGAACAGACAAGAAATTAAAATAATCTTTACTTCGCCCAGCTTGAGGTTTCCACAAAGCAAACTAAACAAACAAAACAAAAAATACAAACTAAGAAAGAATAATTAATACGAAGAAATCTAGAAAATCACCATAATCTGTAAACAATTAAGCAAACATGTGTGGCGAATAATACACAAGTATAGCATTATTATACTGTAAGAAATGTATTTGACTCAAAATAGTTTACAAATGCATTTCAAATTTGCTACTGCAAATAATTCACTCGACGTTTCGACGCGTAGACAGTTTACAGCTGCTCCCACACCACTGCGCGCTAACGCTCTAGTCTCTCACTACTCAGTAAAATTCACAACACAACCGTGCACTGCAATTCTTCCTCCTTTTATAGCTTAGGAAATAACATCACAGAACTTCTTAGAAGCTTGGAGACGAATCTAGAAGAGTCGCGTTCCCAAAGATTCCCATTACCGTCGTGCCGCACTTCCTGCGTTACGCATCCCAAGGTCTTCAACTGCGATGACTCACGTAACAAGGCCAACGTGAGAACCACTGCAGGAGCGACACTGTCACAACATACTAAACAAATGATTACTCTATATAATAGTGACCCCTTATTAAGTGTTATGGCCACTTTTCAAAAAATCTGTGTGTTCACATGCCTTTCTCTACATTTCTGTAACAAATTATTGTTAAAAGGCTTAATCTTCTATCTAGTTCATGATAATAGAGATAAACATTAGCAGAAATGCTTTCTTGTAAGTAGTAGGGATATAATTGTTTACACTAGGCTAAAACAATAGTCAAAACTAGCCCGCCTGGGTAGCGTGTGTGTCTCACATTCAAAAGGTCGTGAGTTCGAATCTTGCTTAAGGTGAGTTACCGGATAAAAGTTTTTTTCGGGGTTTTCCCTTGTCCTGAAAAGAGGAATGTCGAGTAATTTTAAGATCCATGAACCCCGAGATCATTTGAGCATAATTTCACTAATTTCATTCATCGTCCGATATCACAAAGTTAAAGGACGTTAAGCCCAACAAATAAACAACCACATAAAAATAGTCAAATCTTTTAAAAGTTAATTGCCATTCGTATTAAATAAGCTTCTTTACACGGTTTACTAGTTTTGCAACATTTATCCAAAATAAAAGAGATTTTCACGGCTATTCCCCGAAAATTTAAGACATACATCCTATTTGTTGTGCAAATATCTTTAATATACGCTATTTTGATCAAAATTGTTAGAGCCATTTTTGAGGAAATCAAGATTTTCAAAAAATGTTCCATGTAAAGGGTAGTTTGAAGGAGAGATTTTCTTGAAAATCTTCATGTCGCATCCTTGGAAGATACTAAACCGAAATACCAAGTTTGGTCTTTTCGTTTTTGAGCTATGCTGTCCACACACCCACACACGGACCTTTTTCTAATTTTATTGGCACTCGGAGGACGTTAAATATATTTCCGGTGAAATCTGGAATTCAAATTTTTGGATGAAATACAATACCTTCCCTAGCTACTATGAGCATTGTATGTGCATGCGTGTTAGAGAAACTAAGATTTATTAAATTTGAAGGTTTTACAAAATGTGACAAAAGAAGCACTAAAACCAGCTCTATATATACGTATTGTAACAACTCATGTTTACTACTCCAACAAACAACACTTCATTTCTTCTACTGGTTACAAATGGAAATCTGTTCACAAATAAATGTCCTTATTCGACAGTTTCGCAAACAATTCTGCCGTACATTTTCCTTTAGACGTTCACTGCGGCGGCTACTACTGCCAGCTACGAATTTCCCGTCAAAACTGCTGCACGCCTTGCATTCCCTGTTGAAACTGAACTCTCCTCGGGGTTCATTCTTTAGCTTTTATACCTGTCGATCACGTAGCAAGAAACTTCATAAGTGGTCGTATAGCTTTCTGCAAAACATGATAGTCCCCAAATTGAACCGCTCCCCCTGCCACTGGGCAGCAACCATTAGCAAACAAAAGACGAACATGTACTAAGGTTTAGAGACAAAGCAGTAAAGTTTGTTTTTTTTTTTCCTGGAGACTCTGCTAACAAGTCGAGAATCGCACCTCAGTAAAGGGACCAGTAAGTGGAAGACTTGGCAACAGCGAGGGTTGGTTTCTAACAGCAATCTTTAAAGAATGGAACTTTAAAGATCATCCTGTTCTGAAAAATACTGTACGCGCAACAAGGTAAGGCCACTCCCGCAGGTTTAACAGTCAAGTATGGCTTCCGAAGTAAGGTGCTCATACTCGAGATGTTTATAGGAGCATAGCTGCTATTTGGAAGACGCCTCTCACCAGAAGTCTCCTTGTAGATTATTCGTCTGTTTACTTTATACTAATCAGAAATGTCTATTACTCAGTTCCTTATAAGCAGAAAGTAACTGAAACAGTGCACTGTGCTAAACCGATACTTAAATGTTTTAAAAGCTCTCGCACCTTTGCATGACCAGAAGTAAAACAAAAGAAACACGAATTTCCGTTGAGAAAAGTAGGTATAGGTCTTTTAAAACTGAAGCCAATAACAAAGAATATCTTGGAAATTGTTAACTTTAGGATTAGCGTATGATATAAAATGTCTTTTTTTTTTAGCAAAATCATCATTTGTTGTGGTTTTGTCTATCTCTTATGGTTTACCAGATATAAAAACGTCATCCAGAATTGAATCTTAGAGGCTTTGCCAGAAAATTCAAGATATACCTTTAACTTGTCATTATAATATCTTAAACTTGGTAGTATCCTTAGCGCGAGACCTGGGTTCGATTCCCGGAACTGGCGTGGGGAATTTTCCCCCACTGGGAGACCTGGTGCGGGGTGCACTCAGCCTCGTGAGGTCCCTGGGGGTCCAATTGAGGAGCTACTTGATGGAGAGGTGGTGGCTCCAGATCAAGAAAACCAGGAGGACCTCGAGGCACTGATCACGTCTCATCCTCCAGCACTGCACCCCATTCATGACGCTATCGGGGCGTGATGGGGGATGCAGCTGGGCAGTAGGCCATGTTGTGCCGTGGTGTTTAATATTTTAAACTTAGGGTACTTTAATCAAAATTGTTGGTCTTATTTCAGAAACCCAAAATTTTCGAATTTTTTCTATGTAAAGGGAAGTTGTAGATAGGGGGATTTTCTTGAAAAGCTTCGTGTCGCATTCTTGGAAGCTGTAAAACTTAAATAAAGTTTGGTATTTAACGGACTTTTCGTTTTTAAGGTATGCTACCCATAGACACACACACACACACACACACACACACACACATATACACATAAACACATACAAGAATATTTTTCTGAAAATGTTTTTTTTTTCATTCAGGGGTTCATAAAACATGTATTTCCAGTGAAACCCCGGTATCAAAATTGTTAATAATGTACATTTTCTATCCACTCTGTACATAGTACGTGTGCAGAAAGTAAAAATGACGTCAACGGAGTGTGCACAGCATCCCAAAGCTCCTACATAGTGTATAGAGAAGGTATTGCACTCCACCCAAAAAATAGATACCGAGATTTTCACAAAAAGGTCCGTGTGTCTGTGAACATGATAACTCAAAAACCAAAAGTCGGTAAAATACCAAACTTGGTATTTAACTTTAGTATCTTCCAGGGATGAGACACGAAGATTTTGAGAAAAATAACCGCACCCCAAACTACCCTTTCCATGGAACTTTTTTCGAAAATTTTCATTTTCTCAAAAATGACTCTTTCGATTTTGATTAAAATATCGTATATTAAAGATATTTATCTGAAAAATTAAATGCACATCTTTAATTTTCTGGGAATAGCCTCTGAAGACTACTTGATTCTGAATGAATTTTGCGGAATTTTGCATAACTGGCAAACCGTAAGAGATAGACAGAAACTTACTATACAAAAAAAAAAAAAAAAAAAAAAAAAAAAAAAATGTACAGTACGATAGAACTCACAATTTATATCATATACATTGTTGTGAGGAGTTGATCGTTTTTAGATATTCCTTGTTATTGACTTTAGCTTCAAAAAAGTTACTTTTCTTATACCTGAATTTGTCAACTCGTGTCCATACAAACAAAGAAACATCAGGCACATAGCAACCAGCTTTTGACTATCACTTTAACCTATGGTACTCCCTTATTTCGCTTCTACTTACAAGGAAGCAAGTAATAAGACAATTTCTGCTATTTTTTCTTAATTAGCATGAAGTAAATAGAAGCTTAAACTTTTTAGCAATAATTTGTTAGAGAGATGTAGAGAAAGTCTTGTGAGTGGAACACATCAGATTTTTTGTATGGATTCAGGGGTACATAAAACATGTATTTGCAGTGAAACCTCGGTATCAAATGTTTCAATAAAATACATTTTCCATCCCATGTGTATCAGTACTTGCAGAGAGACTAAAATTGAGGCCAACATCGTAACACGGACAATTCGGAGAGTACACAGTAATTCCCAAAGTACACACATTTTACTTTCTCTATACGCACTATGTACATAGTGTATTGAGAATGTATTGCACTCCACCAAAAAATTCGATACCGAGATTTCACCGGAAATATGTTTTAGGGCCCCCTTTATCTAAAAAATGCATTTTCGGAAAAAGGTCCGTGTGTGTGTGTGTGTGTGTCCGTGTGTCCGTGTGTCTGTGAACACGATAACTCAAAACGAAAAATAGGTAAAATACCAAACTTGGTATTTAAGTTTAGTATCTTCCAGGGATGCGACACGAAGATTTTGAGAAAAATCCCCCCACCCCCAACTACCCTTTACATGGAACTTTTTTCGAACATTTTGATTTTCTCAAAAATGGCTCTAACGATTTTGATTAAAATTTCGGATATTAAACATATTTACCTGACAAATAAAATGTATATCTTGAATTTTCTGGGAATAGCCTCTGAAGAGTAGTTTATTCTGGATGAATTTTACTAACTTTTGAGTGACTGCTAAACCGTAAGAGATGGACAAAAACTTACTACACAAAAAATGTAGAGCGCTTTAAAACACACAATTTATGTTATATACATTTTTTTTTCGTGGACTTCGTTGTTTTTGTGACATTCCTTATTTTTGGTTTCCGCTATGAAAAACGTATACTTTTCTCATACAGGAACTTGTCAACTCCTATCCATATAAACAAAGGAACTTCATTGACATAGAAACCAGCTTTTGACTATCATTTTAACCTACGGTTGTCCCTTATTTCGCTTCTACTTACAAGGAAGCGAGTAATAAGACTATTTCTGCTAATTTTTTCTGATTAGCATAAAGTAAATAGAAGTATAAGCTTTTTAAGAATTATTTGTTACAGGGATATGGAGAAAGTCATGTGAATGGTACACATCAGATTTTTTCCTTACGAGAATCCAAATATAACCGCAGATAATAACCATGAAATAAAGAGCGCTCCAACGGATATACCAGGTAGAGATGCAATACTATACACCAGAGAGAGGCCTGGCTAAGTACACCAAACAGTTTACTTCGTAGATAATCGGAAAAACTGTTTGGGATCTGAACGGCCCTTCATGCTGTAGTCGAGAAAGAATTCCCATTGAAAGGTTGGGTCACGTTTTTCTTATACCAGGCTCTACACTGCTACTGATATTTACGTGGGCCATCCAGAGACGATTTAGCATATCTAAATAATAACGGAAGTTATCAACACAAAACCTTTTTACAAAGTTACAGTAGCTTAGGTAGAGTCAGACTGAAAAATTCAATCCCATGACCGGGATTTGAACCACGGATATCCCGATCTCTAACCGGTTGCTCTGTCACTGAATTATCATGGCAACATGCCGGCATAGCATCGACTTTTTCAACTGACTCGCGTGCTTCCCGGTAAACTAAAATTTGTTCTTTAATTATTTGGGATGACATCTCCAATGGCGACTTAAAATATTGTAAGTACTTAAGTCCCAGGATTCATAGTATAGCCAATTGGTATTTGGTTCAAATCCCAGCTATGGCATTGCATTTTTCAGTCTGACTCTATCCAGCTCCTGTCCTACACACGGCTTGTGTGAAAAAATAATTAATCTAATTACATTACCTTACTCTATTTCTCAACGCAATATCCATTCCGTCAAGACATTTATTGTCACATGGTGCCAGTTTTTCAGTGCCGATGTTACTCTTTTCTCCTGCCAAAGAACTTATTCGTTTTTCTGAATGTTCAGCTAATCGAATTTTATCGCAAGTGTGTGGTGATAATGCAGTAAACAAGTCTTCAGTGAGGAAATGGCGCATACTTTACGAGTAATCAAAAAAGAACTAGTGTGCCTGACTAAGAGTTGAAGTTCATCAATCGTTATGAAGAAGGAATTGAAAGGAAATGTTGAAAAAAGAATTCACAAAAACTGGTACTTCACTTTGGTCACCATACAGGACTTTTTGGGTGGAAAAGATTTCCCAACCATAAAGAGTGGCACTGACATTTTGGCTCAGATCTTAGTGGTGGAAAAGTATAATATCGGCATTGAAAAATCGGTAGCACGTGACAATAAATATCTTGACAGAGTGGAAATTACGTTGAGAAATAGAGTAACTCACTGTAAATAAAGTTTTATGTTGATATGTTTCGTTATCATTTAGTTATCATTTAGTTCTGTCAAATTGTCTGTCACTTTCTGGATGATCTCGTAGTTCTCAAGACAGTTCTTTCGTGCATTTGAAGCAGACAAGAAAAGAAACTAAAGCCGAAATGCTTGCTTTAACTTTTTTGAATAATAATACTTTATTGTAATTATATTTTCAGTTATTTACAAAATCATATAGCATTACTTAAACAATGCACAATTTGAGTACCGGTTAGCTGTTAGCATCTGCAGCCTCTTTTTGTTTATGCCACACTCCATCGTTTTCTCTTGTGTTTTCTCTGCTGTTCTCTCTCTTTCCTTGTCTTAAGCACTTCTCTTTGACCTTTCTAAAATGTTCTTTAATACTTCTTTTTCCTTCGACTTTAAACATTTAATCACTACCATATCACCTGGAATACTATCTCTATTATGGTCCCAAATTTCTTTCCTGCAAATTCTTACCTCTTTACATTCAAATAAACAGTGAACAATACTGCCTTTCTCCCCGCATAAATTACCCCTCATCCCTTTAGAAAGTAAGTCATCTAAACTAACCTTTCCATCTCTTTACTATGCAGTATAAACAGAGTTTTTTTTCTAGTTCATATCATATTTCTTGTTTTTCTATGTCTTCTATCCTATTTCTCACTCACTTACAGAATTCTTTTTCATTTTCTTTTCCCTTCTTCCAATGTCTCCCATTCCTATTTTCGTCAAGATTCTCACTGGCATTTTTAACCTAAGTCCTGCCTAGTTCAGACTATTTCACCATGATCCTATGTTCTACGTTACCAAATCTTTCTCTTTTTTAAGTATCTGAGATACATTCTTCATTTTTTTCGGCTGGTCAAGGGTAAGTATTCTTTCCCTTTGTTAATTCTCAGAAATGGTCTATGTATACCTTATACACGTTCCTTAGATTTTAAACGTTCCAAATTCTCATGAATTAAGCGTTGAGCTCAAAGAAGTTTGTGCTTGCTAAGTTTCCCGAAACTTCATTACCTTCACTTCTCTGACTACGAGCTAATTGCTTTCTCCAACATAACTTGTTTTTGCTAATGACTTCTGTATAGTTACATACTTTTTAACGCATACTTAAACATGCTTATTTTATACATAACATTTTAATACATTTAATTATCTATTTCTTTATAAAATAAATATTCATTTAATTGACCAATTCCAGTATCAAAACATAACCAGACACTACCTAGATATTTCTACGTTTTAACTACTAAAGATATAAAAATGTTCTAATCATCTTATAATATATAATCGTGTCTTATCAAAAAATGTTACGTATGCTATTCACTAGATTCTCTCCCTATTCTGCAACATGTTTTTACAAAAGCTTATAATTCTATCTACTTTATCTTAGTCGACATAGAAAATTAAAAGAAATGGCTTTATTACCTTGTAGAAGGAAGGCATACAAGGGGATACACTAGACTAAAACGATAGTCTAATCTATAAAGTTCCGGTTGCTGTATAATGCCACTGAAATCCGATTTGCTTTGCATGGCCAGGTTAGAAGAAAAGAAAAACGAGTGAAAACTTCTCAATATGTAAAAGCATAAGTATTGGAAAATGCAAATCAATAAAAGTGCAGTAACTTTTGTCCATCTCTTACGGTTTATCAGTTATGCAAAAGTAATCCAGAATGAAGCGCAATTCTAAAATTCAAGATATACATTTTATTGGATATTAAAATTACTTTATATATAGGTACATATATTAATCAAAATCGCCTGAGCCATTTTTAAGAGATCAATTATCGAACATTTTCCAACTAATTGGTAGTTAGTGTTGGGGAATGTTCATGACAATTTAGCTTAACGTCTTTTAACCTGGTTGGTCATATCGGACGACGAATGAAATTGTTGAAATGATACTCAAATGATCTCGGAGTCCATGGAGCTTAAAGTTACTCGACATTCGTCTTCTCAGGATAAAGGAAAACCCTGAAAAAAAACCTTACCCGTGTAACTCACCCTAAGTGAGATTCGAACTCACGACCTGTTGAATGTGAGGCAGACACGCTACCACCACACTACCCAGGCGGGTTGGAGTGATGTTGTCAAAACATCTTATCGTAGCTGATGTTCATTTCTTTGAAATCTTGTCGCAGCTGACGCTCGATTGTTTCATCTCCTGTCTTGGTTTTTGATAACAAGGTGACAATCCAGTCAGCCAACCTTTTAATAACTATCAGTTCCATAATTGTTCTTTCAATTGATTCAATTACAAAGTTTATTTAAAGTTTTGTCCTGTTCATAATGTATTTAATTAAAAAAAAGTTGTTAACTAATCATTACCTATTTGTGTTTATGTATGAGATGAGTACAATAACCTCAAATAAAATAACGTTTGTTTCCACTACATGTATTGGTTATTAAAAGGTGAAATAAAATAATTGTTCGTTATTTCTGTTGTTGCTTTCGATATTCATACATTGGGTGAAGATACGGTAGGCCATATCATAATTCAGGGGGCAGTGAAAAAAAGAAAAGAAAAAAACATTCGATAAATAAACATGGTCGAATGTGTCATTTATCATTTAAGAACTAATGGAAGTATTACAATGATAACCTGATCTGTTATGACGTCACTTCGCTCCTGCCGTGAATTATCAACAAGATGAAAACCTCGTGCTATTACTTAGGAAAGTGTTGGCTGTTCTTAAGCTGTTCGCACGAACACGTAAGCGGATTATTTTTCTAAAACATGTAACTCGATATCGCATTTTTGGTTGGAATGCAATACCTTCTCTAGCTACAATGTGCATAGTTCGTGGTAGAGAAAATAGAAATAAGAGCAGAAAGGAGTCATTAACAACGGAGATGTGGATATTTTTGAAAGGGCAAGAAAACTTCTAGAATGGAAAGAATTATAAATAGAAGTAATTTGGGAAGCAATGAAAGTACAACAGATGGAATTAAAGAAAAACAACCTGTATGGTATACTATTTACCAAGGACAGAGGAGGAGCAATTGCCAAAGATCTTCAGAGGAAAGAAGATCTTCAGGCAGAAAGGAGAGAAACAAAACTAAGAAAACTTGGCTGGGAGATACTAGATCTCACCTATTCTCCAAGCAAACTGCTTTCAAAAACATTTGACTAACGCTTTAGCCTATTTACTCCCTTGTTTCTCTCTACTTACAAGGAAGCAAGTAATAAGACTATTGCTGCTATTTTTACTTTCTCTACACGTACTATGTACATAGTGTATAGAGAAGGTATTGCATTCCACCCAAAATTTTGATATCGAGATTTCACTGAAAATACATGTTTTGGGTCCCCCTGAATCAAAAAAAGAAGCATTTTTACAAAAAAGTCCATGTGGTACTTGGTATTTAAGTTTGGTATCTTCCAAGGATGCGACACGAAGATTTTCAAGAACCCCCCCACCCCCAACTACCCTTTACATGGAACTTTTTTCAAAAAATTCGATTTTCTCAAAAATGGCTGTAACGATTTTGATTAAAATGTCAAATATTAAAGATGTTTACCTGACAAACAAAATGTATATCTTGACTTTTCTGAGAATAGCCTCTGAAGACTACTTTATTCTGGATGATATTTACGGAATTTTGCATAACTGCTAAACCATAAGAGTTAGATAAAAGCTTACTACAAAAAAATTAGAGCACCTTAAAACACACAATTTATGTTAAATACATTTTTTCGTGGAGTTGTTCGTTTTTGACAATTTCCTTGTTTTTGATTTCAGCTTTGAAAAATATACTTTTCTCATATAGAAATTTCTCAACTCATGTCCATACAAACAAAGGAACTTCAGTCACATAGCAACCAGCTTTTGACTATCACTTTAACCTATGGTACTCCCTTATTTTGCTTCTACTTAAAGGAAGAAAGTAGTAAGACTATTTCTGCTATTTTTTTCTCGATTAAAATGAAGTAAACAGAAGCATAAGCTTTTTAACAATAATTGGTTGCAGAGATGTAGAGAAAGTCATGTGAATGGAACATATAAGATTTTTTACTTTCTCTAGCCCCGTATGTACAATGTACATAAGGATAGAGAAGTATTGGATTTTACCCAAAAATTCGATGTCGAGATTTCACCAGAAAATACATGTTTTAGGACCCCCTGATTCCAAAAAAAGCAGTTTCAGAAACAGGTCCGTATGTGTGTGTGTGTGTGTGTGTGTGCCATTGTCTGTCTGTCTGTCTGTCTGTGGATAGCATAGCTCAAAAACGAAAAGACAGTTAAATACCAAACTTAGTATTTAAGTTTGGTATCTTGCAAGAATGCGACACGAAGATTTTCAACAAAATCGCCCCAACCCTAACTACCTTTTACATGGAAAATTTTTCAAACATTTTGTTTTTCTCAAAAATTGCTCTAACGATTTTGATTAAAATGCCACATATTAAAGTCCTTTCTATACAAAACATGTAAATCTTGTTAAAATACACAAGTGGAGCTTACCGTTATCGAGGTATTCCTTGTCACTAGTTTCAGTTGTGAAGTACCTACACTTTTCTCTGACGGAAGTGTCCGTTTTCTTTTGTTCTACTCCTGTCCACGGAAAGAAAAGATTTGCAATGACAATCGCATAACGACAGCTTCTAAAACATTTGACTATCACTTTAGCTAATGCATTCCCTTAGTTGCTTTCTACTTATAAGGAACTAAGTAATAAAATTCTGCTAATGTTTATCTCGATTAGCATGGTGTTGAAAGAAGAATAATGTTTTGTAAGAAGTTTCGTTGTAGAGTAGCTAGAGAAAGTCATTTGAGTGTAACACATCAGCTTTTTTTACTTTGCATGGAGATGCATTGTAATGGATTTAGGAGACGCACGGATTATAGAATTGGTATGAAAGTGCAATAGGTGGGATGTTTCGGTGCACCAGGTTGGCAACCGCGAATGGAATCAGTCGGGGGTCGTGTGCCCTTCTCATTAGACAATGCAAACAAGTAGTGCACTTGAAGCGGAACTGGAGGGTGGAGTTGTGTTAGGGAAGGCCATGACGAGGGGACGGAAAGGTCGAGCAGTTGTTTTTTTTTATGCATGAGCATCACGGAAATAACGAGGTACACCGGCCCTTGTTGCAACATGCCGCGGTCGATAATGTTACTCTCCATTCACACATCTACTAATACTTTACTTTCTCTAGCCCATATGTACACTGTACATAGCGAATAGAGGAGTTATTGCATTCCACCCAAAAATCCCATACCGAAATTCACCGGAAATACATGTTTTGCGGTCCCCTGAGTCCAACAAAAGCATTTTTAGAAAAAGGTAAATGTGGGTGTCTGAGTGTAGTTCAAAAACGAAAATACCGTTAATTACCAAACTTGGTATTTAGGTTTGGTATCTTCCAAGGATGCGACTGGAAGATTTTCAAGAAACCTGACAAATAAAATGTATATTTTGAATCTTCTGAGAATAGGCTCTGAAGACTACTTTATTCTGAATCAATTTTACAGAATTTTGCATAACTGCTAAACCGTAAGAGGTGGACAAAAACGTACCACACAAAACTTTTAGAGCACATTAGAACACACAATTTATGTTATATACATTTTTTTCGTGGATTTGATCGTTTTTTAGACATTCCTTTGTTTTTAGTTTCAGATTTGAAAAACTGTACCTTTCTCATAGAGCAATTTGTCAACTCCTGTCCATACAAACAAAGGAACTTCAGTCACATAGCAACCAGCTTTTAACTGTCACTTTAACCTATGGTACTCCCTTATTTCGCTTCTACTTACATGAAAGCAAGTAATAAGAATATTTCTGCTAATATTTTGTCGATTAGCATGAAGTAACTAGACGCATACGCTTTTTAACAATAATTTGTTGCAGAGATGTAGAGACGGTCATGTGAGTGGAACACATCAGACTTTTAGAAAAAGGTTCCTGTGTGCGTGTGTGTGTGTTCTGTGGACAGCATAAATAAAAAGCGAAAAGACGGTTAAATAGCTAACCTGACATTTAGGTTTGGTATCTTCCAAGGTTGCGACACGAAGATATTCAAGTAAATCCCCTCAACCCCTAACTACCCTTTACATGGAAAAATTTCGAAATATTTGTTTTTCTAGAAAATGGCTCTTACGATTTTGATTAAAATCTTGTATATCAAAGATATTTTCCTCCTAAATAAAATGTATAATTTAAATTTTATGGGAATAGCTTCTTAAGACCTCTTTATTCTGGGTGAATTTTGCCGAATTTTGCTTAACTGCTAAACCGTAAGAGATCGACAAAATCTTACTGCACAAAAGATGTAGATCTCGTCAAAACACACAAGTTATGTCCTTTACGTTTTTTCTTGTTGAGGTAACCGTTTCCGAGATATTCTCTGTTATTGTTTGCAATTTAAAGTACTGTAGAGTACTTAAGAAATGTCCGTTTTTTGTTTTTTGTTTTTTTGTTCTACTCCTGGCCGGGCAAACAAGCAATTTGCAATGACAATCGCATAACGATAACTTTTAAAACATTTGACTATTCCTTTAGTTCGCTTCTTATAAGCAGCTAAGCAATAAGAACGTTCTGCTGTTTATCTCGATTAGCACTGTATAGAAAGAAGACCGATCTTTTGTACGAAGTTTGTTTGTTGGGCAGCTAGAGAAAGTCATGTGAGTGTAACACATTAGAATGTTTTACAAAGCAAGATTGGGATGTTTTGCTGGTGGCATTTCTAAGCAATGCCGCACGCTTAACCATGTTCAGTGTGCAAAACGGAGTTTCTGCAGAACACTTAACACATTTTGGGATGTGATTCCACAAAGTGAGTTATTGAATGAGGATACCTGATGTTTGCAAAATCGAATTGCAATATTTATTTTCCTATCCCAGTATTTCATTACAGTACGGATATTGAGGGGGGTTAAAGGGCGACCCCCTATTAACATTGAAAGTGATTTTTACTTTCTCTACACGTATTATGTACATAGTGTGTAGAGAAGGTATTGCACTCCACCAAAAAAGTCGACACCGATATTTCACCGGAAATCCTATGTTTTAGGGTCCCCTGTAACTAAAAAAAGCATTTTCAGAACAAGGTCCATGTGTGTGTGTGTGTGTGTGTGTGTGTGTGTGTGTCAGTGTGTCCGTGTGTCTGTGAACACGATAAATCTTAAACGGAAAGTCGGTAAAATACCAAACTTGGTATTCAAGTACAATATCTACAAGGGATACCACACGAAGATTTTGAGCAAAGTCCCCCCACACCAAACTACCCTTGACATGGGTATTTTTTTTCGAAAATTTTGATTTTCTCAAAAATGGCTCTAACGATTTTCATTAAAATATCGTATATTAAAGCTATTTGCACCGCGAATAAAATGTATATCTTGAATTTTCTGGGAACAGCTTCTGAAGACTACTTTATTCTGGATGAATTTTACAGAATTTTGCATAACTGCTAAACCGTAAGAGATGGACAAAAACTCACCACACAAAAAATATAGAGTACTTAAAACACACAATTTATGTTATATACATTTTTTCTTCGAGTTGATTGTTTAGGAGATATTCCTTGATTTTGATTTCACTTTTAAAAGCATCTTTTCTTATACAGGGATTTGTCAACTCGTGTCCATACAAACAAAGGAACTTCGGTCACATAGCAACGCGCTTTTGATTATCACTTTAACCTATGGTACTCCGTTATTGCGCTTTTACTTTCAAGGAAGCAAGTAATAGGACTATTTCTGCTAATTTTTTCTCAATCATGGCGTACATAGAAGCATAAGCTTTTTAACTATAGTTTGTTGCAGAGATGTAGAGAAAGTCATGCGAATGGAACACATCATATTGTTTCTGTAGCGTTGACAAGGTTGGTGTTAATTATTGTAAATTATTTGATTGCTTGATTGTTCTCATAATGCTCAGAGCATATGCGCAAAATTCTACAACGAAGTTGTAAAATGTAAATTTTGGTGAAAGCAGCCACAGTTGAATTGGTCTGGCTTCAAACTGGAGATATGAATGATGGTCTGACCTCTCCGGTTTCAACCTCCAAGGAAGCGTTTATCCCAAGTGAGAAACGGGATGGACATTTTCCTTATAGGGCTATTTCAGAGTTTACGCCGTTGATGTCCAGTCACAGTAACCAGTTGGCTTGGCGCTTAGTTACAATGCTTCATGCTAATGGAAGTAAACGTTAGCAGAAATAGTGTTATTACTTGCTTTCTTGTAATTAGAAGCGAAATAAGGGAGTACCATATGTTAAAGTGATAGTCAAACGTTTTAAAAGCTGGCTGCTGTATGATTAAAATTCGGTTATTTTTGTATGGCAAGGAGTAAACCAAAAGCAAAGGAATGAAATGTTCCCGTTTGGGATATTTAAATATTTTAAAACTGAAATAAATACACAGATATATCTCAAAATTGTTTAACACAAAAAAAAAAAAATGTTGAAGCATAAGATCTGATTTTCCTTGAACACCTTTGCGTTTCGCGCCACATTTGAAGCATGAGATCCTCTTCGCGTGCGCGCTAAATTTGAAGTCTACTCGCACTTATGTTTGGTTTTGAGTAGCGTTTGACTCTTCTGAGGGCGTTTTAACGGGCTTGTTGGGCTTCACAGATCAGACTTCCGGGTAGTAATCACATGGGACACACCACCCTTACCCATTCCTACATCCTGTCGCATGAACTAGCTCCTAGATGTGCTCTATGTGATATGTTCTGACAGTTTATCACATAATTACAGCCTGCTCAAAAGACTCAATCTGGCGTCCCTACTGACTTTCAACTGCCCTTAGGTGATCCACATGTTTTACAATTCCTGAATATCATTCAATTGTACAATAAGATGTGACTAATTTGTATTACTATTGTTTATTTTCTGTAATTGTAGTCGTGATATGACTTTGTTTTAAAGCGACATTAATCAATAAATTAAAAAATCTGATGTGTTCCATTCACATGACTTTCTCTATACTTCTGCAGAAAATTATTGTTAAAAAGCTTATGCTTCTATTTATTTCACGTTAATCGACAAAAAATTAGCAGAAATAGTCTTATTACTTGCTTCCTTGTAAGTAGAGGAGAAATAAGGGAGTACTATAGGTTAAAGTGATAGTCAAAAGCTGGTTGCTAGGTGACTGAAGTTCTTTATATGTATGGACAGGAGTTGACAAATTCCTGTATGAGAGAAGTTAAGTTTTACGAAGGTGAAACCAACAACAAGGAATATCACAAACATGATCCAACTCCACGAAAAAAATGTATACAACATATTTTGTGTGTTTTAATGTGCTCTACATTTCTTGTGTGGTAAGTTTTTGTCCATTACTTACGGTTTGATAGTTATTAAAAATTCCGTAAAATTCACCCAGAATAAATCTTCAGAGTCTAGTCAAAATATACATTTTATTTGTCAGGTAAATAGCGTTAATATACGATATTTTAATCAAAATCGTTAGTCATTTTTTGAGAATCAAAATTTGCGAAAAAAGTTCCATTTAAAGGGTAGTTTGGGGTGTAGGTATTTTCTCAAAATCTTCGTGTCGCATCCTTGGAAGATACTAAACTTAAATACCAAGTTTGGTTTTTTATCGACTTTTCGTTTTTGAGTTATCGTGTTTACGGACACAAGGGCACATACATACACGGACCTTTTTCTGAAAATACTTTTTTTGGATACAGGGTGCCCTAAAACATATATTGTCGGTGAAATCTCGATATCGAATTTTTTGGTGGAGTGCAATACTTTTTCTATACACTATGTACATAGTACGTGTAGAGAAAGTAAACATTGTTTTTTTATATATGAGTGTGTGAGTGTGTGCGCGCACTTTGTCCTTTGTGTTCTGGGGATATGCTAGCCCCTTTTTCCTATACTCACGTTTTCAAAACCAATGGAGGGCGTGGATTTTGGATTTTTCGGGCAAAAAAAAAAATCGGAAGAGAAATAAACGGTTGGTCCCGTGTTTAGATTTACAAAAATCGTCAGAGCCATTTTTGAGAAAACCAAAATTTTCGAATTTTTTCCACGTAAAGGGTGGTTGGTGGTGGATGTATTTTCTTGAAAGCTTTCGTCTCGCATCCTTATAAGATACTGAACTTAAATATAAAATTTAACAAACTTTTCGTCTTTAAGCTATGCTGTCCACAGACACACCCACACAGACTCACTAAAAATGCTGTTTTTGGATTATGGGTTCGCAAAACATATATTTCCAGTGATTTTTCGGTATTGAATTTTTGAGTGTGATAAAATACGTTCTCTATACACTTTGTACATAGTATGTACTGAGAAAGTAAAAAAAAAAAAAAAAAAAAAAAATCTTATGTGATCCATTCTCTACATCTCTGCAACAAATTATTGTTAAAAATCTTATGCTTCTATTTACTTCTTGCTAATCGAGAAAATATTGGCAGGAATATTCTTATTACTTCTTTCCTTGGAAGTAGAAGAGAAATAAGAGTACCATAGGTTAAAGTGATAGTCAAGAGCTGGTTGCTATATCGCTGAAGATCGTTTGTTTGTATGGACAGAAGTTGACAAATTCCTGTATGAGAAAAGCATAAACTTTTAAAGATGAAACCAAAAATAAGGAATATCTAAAAAATGGTCAACTCTATGCAAAAAATGTATATAATATAAATTGTGTTTTAGCGTGCTCTACATTTTTCGTGTGATACGTTTTTGTCCAACTCTTACGGTTTAGCAGTGATGGAAATTTTTGTAAATTTCATTCAGAATAAAGTATTTTGCAGAGGATATTCCCAGAAAATTCAAGGTATACATTTTATTTGTCCAGTAAATATCTTTAATATACGATATTTAAATAAAAATCGTTAAGAGACACTTTAAGGAAAATCAAGATTTTTGAAAAAAGTTTCGTGTAAAGAGTAGTTGGGAGTGGGGGGATTTTTCTGAAAATCTTCGTGTTGCATCCCAGCAAGATACTGAACTTAAACACCAAGTTTGGTATTTTACTGACTTTTTGTTTTTGAGTTATTGTATTCACAGACACACGGACACACTCGTGGACGTTTTTCTGAAAATGCTTTCTTTGGATAGAGGGGGCCCTAAAACATGTATTTCTGGTGAAATCTCGGTACCGAATTTTGGGTGGAGTGCAATGCCCTTTCTATACACTATGTACGTGGTACGTGTAGAGAAAGTAAAGAGACGAAACTTCAAAATAAGACAGCATTTACCAGTGTAAATATTTAAAGCAATACATGTACATGCAAAAAGAAACCGCACGTTCGCTTTGCCTCACCCTATAGACACACACGTTGGCCTTTGCAAGCGGCAGAGCCGTGTAATAGGATTATGTGTGTATGATGGTCCCCTAGCGATTCACTGTGTTTCATTTCTGCAGCATGCCATCATAAGGAAACATATAACAGTTTTATAGCTTTGTGTCATGCAGGAACCAGGCCTGCTTTCTCAAACACGATCACACTACATGTTCTCCATTCTGTCTCTGTATTAAACCTTTATGAGGTCGACACTGTTCAGGTTTACAAAATGATACAACCATTACTGTGATCAGTTTTAAATTACTTTTTACTTTCTCTAGCCCCATATGTACAATATACATAGGGATAGAGAGGTATTGTATTCCACCCAAAAATTCAATACCGAGATTTCACTGGAAATACATGTTTTAGGACCCCCTGTATCCAAAAAAGAGCATTTGCAGAAAAAGGTGTGTGTGTCCGTGAACACGATAACTCAAAAACGAAAAGTGTCTAAAATACCAAACTTGGTATTTAAGTTTAGTATCTTCCAGGGATGCGACACGAAGATTTTGAGAAAAATTCCCGCACCCCAAGCTGCCCTTTACACGGAATTTTTTTTCGAAAATTTTGATTTTCTTAAAAATGGCTCTATCGATTTTGATTAAAATATCATATATTAAAGATATTTACCTAGCAAATTAAATGCATATCTTGAATTTTCTGGGAATAGCTTCTGAAGACCTGTTTATTCTGAATGAATTTTGTTTAATTTGGCATAACTAGTAAACCGTAAGAGATAGACAAAAACTTACTAAACAAATAATTTAGGTCTTGTTAAAATACACAAATTATTTCATGTACACTTTTCTCGTGGAGCTTACCGTTTTCGAGCTATTCATTGTTATTAGTTTCAGTTTTGAAGTACTTATACTTTTCTCAGACGGGAGTGTCCGTTTTTCTTTTGTTCTACTCCTGGCCAAGAAAAGAAGCGATCGCATAACGACAGCTTTTAAAACATTGGACTATTGGTTTAGCTTAGTGTATTCCCGTATTTTCTTCCTACTTATACGGAACTAAATAATAAGAACATTGTGCTAATGAGTTCCACGATTAGCAAGGTGCAGAAAGAAGAATACTCTTATGTATGAAGTTTGTAGAACAGCTAGAGAAAGTCATGTGACTGTAACCCATCAGATTTTTCTAGCATGTATATACAGCGTACACAGTAGGCAGAGTATGCGTTGTATTGCACCAAACATTTTGATACCGAGACTTTACGGAAATTCAATATTTTGAAACCCACAGAACCCCCACCCATTCCTAAAAACAACTTTAGAAACAGTTTGGCATTTAAGTTTGGTTCTTCCAAGGATCCTAAACGAAGATTTTCAAGAAATTCCCCCCATCTCCCAACTATCCATTACCATTTCAAAAATGTTGATTTTTTCAAAACTGCCTATAACGATTTTTTATTAAAATATTCTTTATTAAGATATTTAAATAAATAAAATTGGTAAATTTTGCTAAACTTGTAAACCTTAACACAAATAAAATGTGGTGTGTTCCATTCACATCGCTTTATCTACATCTCTGCAAAAAATTATTGTTAGAAAGCTTAAGCTTTTATTTATTTCATGCTAATGAGAAAAAATTAGCAGAAATAGTTTATTACTTGCTTCCTTGTAAGTAGAAGGGACAATCATAGGTTAAAGTGATAGTCAAAAGCTGGTTGCTATGTGACTGAAGTTCCTTTATTTGTATGGACAGGATTTGACAAATTCCTCTATGAGAAACGTTAAGTTTTTCAAAGGTTAAAAAAAAAAAAAAAAAAAAAGGAATATCTAAAAAATGATAAGCTCCACGAAATAAATGTATACAACATAAATTGTGGCTTTTAACGTGCTCTACATTTTTTCTGTGGTAAGTTTTTGACAATCTCTTACGGTTTAGCAGTTATGCAAAATTTCGTAAAATTCATCCAGAATAAAGTACTCTTCAGAGGCTATTCCCAGAAAATTCAAAATATACATTTTATTTGTCAGGTAAATATCTCCAATATTCGACATTTTAACCAAAATCGTTAAATCCAATCAAAATTTTCATAAAAATTCCATGTAAAGTGTAGTTGCGAGGGGGAATTTTTCTCCATATCTTCGTGTCGCATGCCTGGAAGATACTAAACTTACATACCAAGTTTGGTATTTTAGCGACTTTTCGTTTTTGTGTTATCATTTTCACAGACACACACACACGGACCTTTTTCTGAAAATACTTTTTTTTGGATACAGGGGACTCTAAAACATATATTTCTGGTGAACTCTCGGTGTCAAATTTTGTGGTGGAGTGCATAGAGAAAGTAATAAAACTTACTACACAGATAGTATATCTTTTGTTAAAACAAACAATTTATATCATATGCGTTTTTACTCTCTGTGCATGTACTATGTATATAGTATATGGAGAAGATATTGTATTTCACCCAAAAATTCGATACCAAAATTTCATGTGTGTATGTATGTGTGTGCGCCGCCCTCCGTGGTGAATTGGTCACCATGCTAACTTCATATTGTCACGTATGGGATTGACGAGTATTTTTAAATTGGCCTATTGTTTGTTTTAAGTCACATTATTGTAAATGTTTTAGAATTCCATTTTCTTATAAATTTCTGTATTTCTTAACAACCGGAGTCTTGGGTTGAATAAGAGGAAGCCTTATGGTTTTCTTTGTTGTTATAACCGGATGTGTCTTCCTCTGATTAATGGACTATTTTACCACATTTTGCAACTTATGAGCTTTCAACCACTTCCCGGAACTTACGTCACATTTCGTAGGCTAGGACAGACTTTAATCCCAAGTACGTCATATAGGAAGCCCAGTCTAATCTTTTAAATACTGTGTTTTGATTGGTGGATTTATTAAGAGCCTGGGCGTAGATTCTGAAGAATCCCCTGGAGACAATTGTCTAGTATAAAATTGTCTGGAATCTTGCATTCCGGGCGCTTTTGGTTCTCAATACTTAACAGACTCGCTGCCCGAGGGACGTCCGAGGCCCCACCCCGGGTCACAGGCCACCATACCCACACACATCTTTCTTCTCGTCGAGCTAATCAACCTAAAAGGTAAGAACCTTTTGTTGTATAGTAACTATTTTACCAATTCTTGCCTCTGGTATTTGGAATTAGTTCTCGCTCGACACGAAACGCCTGACTCGCTTGTCTTGTTTATTGTAATTTATCTTACTATTTTATTGTAAAGTATATTTGCCTTTCGCTATTTGTCAATATATTTATATTATCAGGATTCCCTTTGCGTTGTTATCATTGCTCTAACATCTGCCTTCCTTTTACCACCCTCAAATAGCTATTCCTCCCTGTGTCCAACTTTAGTTGTGACAATATACCCAAGGTCGCGGGTTCAAACCCGGCGGAGGACGATGGCTTATTTCGGGTGTAAAAATCCTTAGCATGGCTTTCTTCGGGAGAGAAATAAAGTCGTTAGTCCCGTGACGTAGATTTATGGCACGCAAAAGAACCTCAAGCCTGATAGAGAGGTCTCTGAGAAAAAATTAGCGGAAATTTCACGCCCAATTTAAAATGGGACGCTGAGAACCATAGTAGTTAAAGAGCGTTCATAAATAACACGCCATTTACACTTTTGTGTGTGGACAGCATAGCTCAAAAACGAAATGACCGTTAAATACCAAACTTGGTATCTTCCAAGGGTGCGACAAGAAGATTTTTAAGAAAATCATCCCACCCCAAACTACAGTTTTCATGGAAAAAATTTCAAAAGCTTTGATTTTCTCAAAAATGACTAACGATTTTGATTAAAATCTCTTATATTTAAGATATTTACATACCAAGTAAAATTCTGGGAATAGCCTCTAAAGATCTCGTTATTCTGAATTAATTTTGCGTAATTGGTAAACCGTAAGAGATATACAAAAGCTTATCACACAAAAAATGTAGATCACGTTACAATGCACAATTTATGTTATATACCTCGTTTTCGTTGAATTGATCATTTCTGAGCTATTTCTTGTTATTTGTTTCAGATTTAAAATACTTTTTTCACACGTAATGCTGGCATGCATAGAAACGGATTTCAACCACATGGCAACCAGCTTTTAAAAGATTTGACTATCGTTTTAGCCTAGTGTATTCCCTTATTTTCCTTCTACTTACAAGAAAGCAAGTAATTAAGAAAATTTCTGCTAATGTTTATCTTGATTATCATAAAGTAGGTAGCAGAATATGCTTTTTAACAATAATTTGTTACAGCGATGTAGAGAAAGTCATGTGAATGGAACACATAAGATTTTTCTTGTAGAGTTGACCGTTTTGGAGATATTCGTTGTTATTGATTCAATTTTAAGCAACCTAACTTTTCTATACGGGACTATGCAAATCGAACCAAACCTCAACTGTTTGTCATAGCTTCCATATTTTAAAAGTTTCACTGTCAGTTTAGCCTAGTGTATTCCTTTATTTCGCTTCTACTTCCAAGGAAGCAAATATTAAGACTATTTCTTCTAATTTTTTCTCGATTAGCATGAAGTAAAAGCATGAAGCATAAACTTTTTAACAATAATTTGCTGCAGAGATGTAGAGAAATTCATGTGAATGGAACACATAAAATTTTTATAAATACCACAATATAAGGCAACGCTAGTACCCAGAATATCTAGTATTTCATACATAAATATTCAAGGTAATTTTGCTGTATTAGAACAGTATGTTCCTATACCTGTTATGTTGGAGTATATTTCTTTATTTGTTTCCGAACTTACATATCTTGCTAATGTAGTGACTATTAACTGTTCACGTATTATATTGAAGATACTGCAAATATATATAAACCGTTGTAAATTCTAACGGTTGCTTTCATGTGTGTAATAAACCATCCTTAAACAATATAAAGACGCTCTTGGTGTCTTCCGCAATTATCAATAGTTAATATATTTTATTTTATATTTTTATATATTCTTATATTTATACTTGATCACGATTCCTCAAATCTGCGATTGTTTTTGAACGACAATACCTGTTGTGGTAGACACGATTCATGCTATTCTGTTTGATTCATGCGATTTTTTGTGAACCATGATTCGTGTTGAGACTAGTACGATTCTCGCGATTCTTTTTGAACGACGATTCCTGCCACGATTCATACGATTGTAGTTGTTGATATGAACGATTCGTTCATGAATCACCTCATGTCTAACACAGATGTTGGGTTGTAAGCTATTATTTAGCAGTGTACATTGCAGTATGCACTTTGTTTCGTCGCATTTGGTTCAATTATTAAAGAGCGTTGCCGGAGCTTAGATTGGATGCCTTGTTTGTTCTGGAAATAACGTGCTGGTTGCGAGGGCTCGCCGGTAATCCGCAAGATAAATTGACGTGTCTGCAAATATGTAGGGTAGCTGCTGAGGGGGTGTAAATCTCCAATACCGACGCGTAATACTGGGTTAACACTTTGTTTTCTTGTCGGCTTAACTGGTTGACAGGCAAAAGCGCTGTATTACAACTGTACGCAACCTAACGCACTGTTTATAACACCAAAGTATTTCGGAGCAAATAAGGCTTATTTAGCGCTACAAAGGTTCCTTTTATTTATTTCAAATTTAAATTTTGCTGTTATCCTTGAAGAATAAACGAAAATTACACGTTTTCCATTCACATGACTTTCTGCATAAAAGTTATTCTTACTGTCTGTTCAGCGGTGTTACAGCTAGTGGGTTGGGGTGGCTTTATGCTCAAGTAACACTTTAACCTGTGGGAGGAGTACTGGTTCCGCGCGCGGCAAAAGTGTTGCAATACTTACTCACTGTATACAGTGAACATACAAATATTAACGGCAACAGTGCTTCCTTCTGCCACTCTGTCACGCGCCTTTACTCCCCGCTTGCTTCAGACTAAGAAAACACCACCTCTTTCTAATTGCTAAAACTCTATCTGCTTGGAAGGGCACCCAAACCCACTAACTAAAACACCTCCGAACAGACAGTATATCTATATCATGCTAATTGAGATAACTTTTTGGACAAAGGCCGACCTATTCTCAAACGGAGTTACTCTTCATTATATCTCGGTCTTGTTTACTACTGGCTTTGCTAAGCGAACCGAACTTCCATTGTTAACATAGCTACCAGCTTTTAAAATATATCACTATCATTTAGCATATTCCCCTTCTGCTTATAAAGAATCAAGTAATAAGACAATTTCTGCTAATATTTATATAGTACTTGCTAGAGAAAGTGAGAATACAATATTCTTTTAATAACTAATACATTAAATGAAAACAAGCATAATTTTATTTGAGGTTATTGCACTCATCTCATACATAAGAAATACAAAAATGATTATTTTCACTCCTTTTTTAACTAAATATATTATAAACTGGGTAAAACTTTAAATAAACATTGTAACTGAAAGTAAACTTGTGACAGTTATTAAAAGTGGAGCTTCGCTGACTGGATTGTCACCTTGTTACCAATAACCAAGACAGGAGATTAAACAAACGAACGTCAGGTGCGACAAGATTTCAAAGAAATGAACATCAGCTGCGATAAGATGTTTCGAACAATATCGCTCCAGTCAGATGACCGCGATTGGTTGAAATTGCCTAATCTCAGGCATTGTATTGGCGCTTTAATAGTTGAGCTGAAATACTCAAGCACAGCTGTTCTAGAGGCAGTTGTTTTCCGAAGTGATTTCCCAGAAGTCGAGTACAGACCTGGGACTCCAGTTCTCCGTTTATCCGGAATAATCACTGTATCCACGCAGGAAAAGAAAAGTTAGTTCTGGGAAATCCCCTTTTTCACGTCGATTTTACCGACAGTGCGTGAGCGTATAATCGAGTTTCGTCAATTGCGTGGGGGAGGAATGAAAATGGGTCGCCGCCGAACCGAATTGGGACAAGCCCCACCCTCGAAGGGGAGAAGTCCCTCGGGACAAGGGACGCGAAGAAAAGAGCAAGCGGGAGACGGAAAGTGCTTGTCTCGCACAAGGAGAAACAGGATTCGTTATCTTAAGTCTGATCAAAGTCTGGTAGGTACCTTGCGTCCCCGTCTACAGGATGATCCAGCAACATGTAACCGGCTCTGTTGTCTAATAATAATTGTAATACACACACACTGTGATGGTATTTTATTGGTAATGTAATGTGCTTCATTCGTAGACTGATACTTTTAGTTAATAAGATGTTACATCTGTGAAATCTGGAAAATTAACAGAAGACCACACGGAAAGAATGAGTTAAGTCATTTTTATATTCTCTCAACGCACTAAGTACAAAGTGTATAGAGAAGGTATTGCACTCCACCAAAAAATTCGACACCGAGATTTCACCGGAAGTATATGTTTTAGGGTCCCCTGTATCCAAAACAAATATTTTCAGAAAAACTTCCGCTTGTGTGTGTGTGTGTCTGACCGTGTGTCCGTGTGTCTGTGAACACGATAACTCAAAAACGAAAAGCCAGTAAAATACCACGGAATGCGACACGAAGATTTTGGGAAAAATCCCCCCACCCCAAACTACCCTTTACATGGAACTTTTTTAGAAAATTTCGATTTTCTAAAAAATGGCTCTAACGATTTTGATTAAAATGTCGTATACTAAAAATATTTACCTGACAAATAAAATGTTTATTTTTAATTTTCTGGGAATAGCCTCTGAAGACTACTTTATTCTGAGTGAATTTTACGGAAGTTTGCATAACTGCTAAACCATAAGAGATAGATAAAAATTGACCATACAAAAATGTAGAGCACGTTAAAATACACAATTTATATCATCTAAATTTTTTTCGTTGAGTTGATTGTTTTTTACATATTCCTTGTTTTTTGTTTCAGCTTTAAAAACTTATAATTTTCTCATGCAGGAGTTTTTCAACTCCTGTCCTTACAAATAAAGGAACATCAGCAACCAACTTTGACTATGATTTTAACTTCCTTATTTCGCTTGTACTTACAAGGAAGCACTTATGAAGACTAGTTCTGCTAATTTTTACTCGAGTAGCATGAAGTAAATAGACGCACAAGCTTTTTAATAATAATTTGTTTCAGGGAAGTAGAGAGAATCATGTGAATGTAACACATAAGATTTTTATTAAAATTTTCAAGACAGCGTTTTTACTTTCTCTACACGTATTATGTGCACAGTGTATAGAGAAGGTATTGTATTGCACCCAAAAATTCAATACCGAGATTTCAATGGAAATATATGTTTTAAGGTCCCCGGTCACCAAAAAAAAAAAGCATTTTTAGAAAAAGCTCTGTGTGTCTGTGAACACGATAACTCAAGAAACGAAACCAGGTTTGTGACACGAACATTTTGAGAGAAATCTCTCCACCACAAACTACCTTTTACATGGAAAAAATGTTGAAATCTTTTATTTTCTCAAAAAACGGCTGTAAAGATTTAGATTAAAATACGGTATATTAAAGATAATTACATGGCAAGTGAAACGTAAATCTTGAATTTTCTGGGAGTAACCTTTGAAGATCTCTTTATTCTGGATGAATTTTGTTTTACTGATAAACAGTAAGAGATAGATAAAAATCTTCCTACACAAAAAAAAAAAAAAAAAAAAAAAAAACTTCTTATGTGTTACACTCACATGACTTTCTCTAATTGTTCTACAAAGAGACTTCTTACAAAATATTCTTCTTCTTTGTACACCCCGCTAATTGTGATAAGCATTACAACAATGTACCTATTACTTAGTACCTTATTGAGTAGAAGGGAACAAAAGAAATGCGCTAAAACGATAGCCAAATGTTTTAAAAGCTATCCTTAAGCGATTGTCATCGAAATTGGCTTATTTGCTCGGCCAGGAGAGGAACAAAAGAAAGGCGCGCAATACATGTCTGAGGAATGTATAAGTATTTTAAAATTGAAACCAATATCGAGGAATATCTTAGAAACGGTCAACTCTACAGCAACAATGTACATAACCTAAATTGTGTATTTTAATGTGATCTACACTTTGTGCTGGGTAAGATTTTGTCTATCTCTTATGGTTTACCAGTTATGCAAAATTCCGGAATAAGGAGGCTTTTCCTTGAAAATTCATGATATACATGTGTCATGTAAATATCTTTAACATAGAACGTTTTAATCAAATTCGTTAGACCCATTTTTGATAAAATCAAAAATTTCGAATTTTTTCCATGTAAAGGGTAGTTGGGTGTGGGAGAATCTTCTTGAAAATTTGTGTCTAATCCTTGAGAGATAAAAAGCTTAAATACCAACTTTGTTATTTAACGGACTTTTCGTTTTTGAGCTATGCTGCTCACAGACACACACACAAGGATATTTTTCTAAAAATGTTCTTTTTTTTGGATTCAGGTGGATCCAAAAAATATATTTCTGGTGAAATCTCGGTACCGAATTTTTGGATGCATTACAATACTATCTTTCTGGAGAGAAAGTAAAAAAGGATTTTTTCGGTGAGGTTCAGCATATGTTTTTTCTTAATAGACTTTTAACGCCACTTTTGCTTCTATGGCACCGCAGTTGATTGAAGTTAGACCACCGATGCAATGCGTTGCCGGGGGAAACAGGAGAATCGGGAGAAAACCCGCCCTGCTCCGTTTTGTCCACCACAAATCTCTCGCCTTGGTGAGAGGCAAGTGATGTAACGATTCAGAATGAATAGAGCGGATCATATACAGTTGAATCTCGCTTATACGTTATTCACTTCAATATTTTTCGCACATATACGCTAAAATTTTAAGGACCAGTCGTTCTCCATTAAAATCTTGCTCAGTTATACGTTTTCTCGGTAATGCGTCGTAATGTGTTTTTATAAAAACGTATGGAGGTATGCTTGCTGTGTATAGCCTTGGAATTGCCTGGTTTGCGGTTTTCATTGACGCTTATTGTTTCATTGTCGTCATATCGTTCCAACAATCTATTAACCTTGGTTCCAACAATCACTTGTCTGTTTAAGTCCAGTACTCCTAGTGTGCTGTTTTCATTGTCGTCATATCGTGCCAACAGTCACTTGTCTGTTTTAAGTTACTGCTAGTGTGCTGTTTTCAGTGTCATGTCGTTCCAACAGTCACTTGTCTGTTTTAAGTTACTGCTAGTGTGCTGTTTTCATTGTCGTCATATCGTTCCAACAGTCACTTGTCTGTTTTAAGTTACCGCTAGTGTGCTGTTTTCATTGTCGTCATATCGTTCCAACAGTCACTTGTCTGTTTTAAGTTACTGCTAGTGTGCTGTTATCATTGTCGTCATATCGTTCCGACAGTCACTTGTCTGTTTTAAGTTACTGCTAGTGTGCTGTCTTCATTGTCGTCATATCGTTCCAACAGTCACTTGTCTGTTTTAAGTTACTGCTAGTGTGCTGTTTTCATTGTCATATCGTTCCAACAGTCACTTGTCTGTTTTAAGTTACTGCTAGTGTGCTGTTATCATTGTCGTCATATCGTTCCGACAGTCACTTGTCTGTTTTAAGTTACTGCTAGTGTGCTGTCTTCATTGTCGTCATATCGTTCCAACAGTCACTTGTCTGCTTTAAGTTACTGCTAGTGTGCTGTTTTCATTGTCATATCGTTCCAACAGTCACTTGTCTGCTTTAAGTTACTGCTAGTGTGCTGTTTTCATTGTCATATCGTTCCAACAGTCACTTCTCTGTTTTAAGTTACTGCTAGTGTGCTGTTTTCATTGTCATATCGTTCCAACAGTCACTTGTCTGCTTTAAGTTACTGCTAGTGTGCTGTTTTCATTGTCATATCGTTCCAACAGTCACTTCTCTGTTTTAAGTTACTGCTAGTGTGCTGTTTTCATTGTCATATCGTTCCAACAGTCACTTGTCTGCTTTAAGTTACTGCTAGTGTGCTGTTTTCATTGTCATATCGTTCCAACAGTCACTTCTCTGTTTTAAGTTACTGCTAGTGTGCTGTTTTCATTGTCATATCGTTCCAACAGTCACTTGTCTGCTTTAAGTTACTGCTAGTGTGCTGTTTTCATTGACATATCGTTCCAACAGTCACTTGTCTGTTTTAAAATACTGCTAGTGTGCTGTTTTCACTGTCGTCATATCGTTCCAACAGTCACTTGTCTCCTTTAAGTTACTGCTAGTGTGCTGTTTTCATTGTCGTCATATCGTTCCAACAGTCACTTGTCTGCTTTAAGTTACTGCTAGTGTGTTGTTTTCATTGTCGTCATATCGTTCCAACAGTCACTTGTCTATTTTATGTGGAGTTTCGAGTTACAAACAGGAGAAGAAACATGTATGAATATCAACCAGCAAGGAAGAAAACAAGAACTCTTGGTGAAAAAATTAAAAATTCTGGACGAGGTTCATACCAGAAGAGAAAATCAGTTACACGTTTTCTCATTTATACATTTTAGAAAAACTTTAAAATCTCCAGGTGTATCTGACAACGCCACCTTGTGAGAGAATGCTATACTCATAGTTATAACAAGGAAGGAATGTGACATCACATTAGAAGCAGTTGACCTAGTTTTCCTGGTATGTATGTACTCTCCTTCTGGAACGCTGCCCAAATAATTTGCCAAGCCAATGTCGGCCCTTCATTACCTCTCCCTCCCTCCCACGCTTGATACCCTTAGTCTGATATCAAGATATGTCGGTCCTGATGATCCATCAAGTACAAAATTCGATTTGTGTTCCCTTCTTGACACCTCGGTCCCCTTTTTAATAGTCCCTAAGCAAGGGATGTCTTTCCCTGCGTTCTAATCGATCCCACATCCTTCTTCCAGAGCTTTCTTTATTCCTGTGACGGTAACTGTCAAGAGCAGAGCTGCTGGAGCCTGCCTTCATATCAGATAGCTGCTGAACACCTCAACATGGCTGGAAACATGGTACGGAATATCTGATTCATTTTTACTTTCTCTACACGTACTATGTACATAGTGTATTGACAAGGTATTGCACTACATCCAAAAATTCCATATCGAAATTTCACCCCCTGAATCCAAAAGAAGCATTTTTGGAAAAAGGTCCATGTATATGTGAACACGATGACTCAAAAAGAAAAGTCGGTAAAATACTTGGTATTTAAGTTTAATATCTTCCAGGGATGCGACACGAAGATTTTGAGAAAAATCCCCCCACCACAAAATACCCTTTACATGTAACTTTCTTACGAAAATTTTGATTTTATGAAAAATGGCTGTAACGATTTGGATTAAAATATCGTATATTAAATATATTTATCTGACAAATATAATGCATATCTTGAATTTTATGGGAATAGCCCCTGAAGACTAATTTTCCCCAAAGGAATATAGTTTATAAATATATGTAAACAACCTAAACTTTAGATTTATTTTCCATACATAATAACAATAAAGTAGGTAGCAAAACTTGAATCCCCATTTTTCCAAAAGTCTTTGAACCCCTACTTAGGATAGAGTTTCCGTACAAAGAAGATGGAATCCATTCAGTTAACAATGAGGAAAGGCGAAAACGAACGTAACTTGTCTTCTCTCTAAAAAGCGAACTTCGGTAATGCTCACACTCGACAAACATTTGCGTGCTTTGCATGGCACTAGCTGATATACATACATAGGGACACATACGCACAGCCACACGTGCGCCTTTTATAAACCTGCTTTTCTTTGGAATCAGGAGACCTTAAAATATTAAGTTCCGGTAAAATCTATACTTATAAATTTTGGATAGAATAAGTATTTCCTCAACTTACTACGCCTAGTAGAGGAACTAAATTATATGAAAGTGGTTTTGCTTTATCGATGGAATTTTGGAAACCATTATACTGCACGCTTCGGGAGTTTCGTGTCAAATACCCCTAAAAGTATCGGCAACTTCTTTTACAGTACCGAGTAGCAGTTGGTAAGTACTGTCAGGGGCAACCGCACGCAACATTCTCTTTTGTTATCCGTAATTACTCTTGTGTACTTTTTATAGCTTCCTTTTCCTCAACAGCACAAGTATTAGCAGAACTTGAGGAATGCAAACGTGTAATTCGGGTCACCAGGGCCACCTCTTGGTCACCCGGCGGTCGAAGTGGTTCGATACTAAAACGGAGAGTCATCAAGCGCGTAACCTTTAATGGTGCTATTCCAGGAGATATACTCTTAACCATTAATCAAGTCAATATATTAAATACATAGAATTTTAATAGATAAAATGTTACATAGGTTTGATAAAATGAAAACTAACGCAATATTTACTATCTAGTGGATAATAAGGGTAATTTGAGTTGGTAGAAATTTCACTGCCTAGGTGGGCAAAAATCTTTTCTGGCGCATGTTTCTGAGTTTAGTACCAAATTTAGGCTCATCCGACGTTTTCTTTTCGGAGTTATAATCTTCACAGACTCGAGAAATGTTAATATCGATCTTATGACTGGAATAAAACTCCATGTTTATCTATATATTCCAGTCATTATATATATAATATTATTTTTAAATTAACGTGATTTTCTCTACCCAGGATTCAGCAAAAAGCTGTCACAATAGCCTATTCTTAGAACTACTTTATATTGATTCAGACATTTTCAACAAAATTCATATTTCCTTGTAAACACAAGCGTATAGGGAAATGCAGTAGACATAACCAAGTCAAAAATTTACTTTCTCAATACGTCCTATATACATAGTGTATAGAGAAGATATTGTACTCCACCCAAAAATTAGATATAGAGATTTCACTGGAAATATATGTTTTAGGGTCCCCTGTATCCAAAAAAAGCATTTACAGAAAAAGGCGCGCGCGCGCGCGTGTGTGTGTCCGTGTGTCAGTGAACACGATAACTCAAAAACGAAAACTCGGTAAAATACCAAACTTGGTATTTAAGTTTAGCATCTTCCCGGGATGCGACACGAAGGTTACGACAAAAATCCCCCCACCCCAAACTACCCTTTACATGGAACAATTTTCAAAAATGTTGAAATTTTTAAAATTGGCTCTAACGATTTTGATTAAAATATGGTGAATTAAAGTTATTTACCGACAATTAAAATATCTTGAATTTTCGGGGAATAGCCTTTTATTCTGGATGGATTTTACAGAATTTTGAATAACTGCTAAACAGTAAGAGATGGACAAAAATTTAGCATACAATAAATGTGGAGCATATTAAAACACACAATTTATGTAATTTAATTTTTTTCGTGGAGTTGGTCGTTTTTGAGATATCCCTTATTTTTGGTTTCACCTTTGAAAAACTTATACTTTTCTCATACAGGAATTTGTCAACTCCTGTCCATACAAACAAAGGAACTTCAGTCGCATAGCAACCAGCTTTTAAAAGATTTGACTATCCCTTTAGCCTAGTGTACTCCCTTATTTCCTTTCTAGTGACAGGAAAGCAAATAATAAGACCGTTTCTGCTAATGCTTGTCTCGATTAGTATGAAGTAAATAGAATAGGATCGGTTTGTAAGGGCTGTGTTGAGCTGAAAAAAGAAACCTCCCAAAAATATAAAATTTACCCAAAATTAGAACTCTAAAAATGATTCAAAATATTGGTTTGTTTAACAATACGTTTGGTATATTTTCATACTATACAAATTCCATTTTGTGAAAAAGAGAACATACTAAACCTAAATACCAACATTTGTATTTAATGGTCTTTTAGTTTTTGAGCTATGCTGTCCACACACATTCACATGCACACCTACACACGTTTTTTCTAAAAATAAATTTTGATCAGGGGCCTCAAACATGCATTTTCGGTGAAATTTTTGTATCGTATTTATGATTGGAATACAATACCTTCTCAACCTTCTATATATAGTACGCGTAGAAAGTAAAAACATGTTTTCCCTTTAATTACTTTCTCTACACGAGTACATAGTGTATAGTGAATAGAGAAGGTATTGCACTACACCCAAAAAATGCGATACCGAAATTTCACCGGAAATACATGTTTGGGATCCCCTAAGTCAAAAAAAAAATTAGAAAAATGTCCGTGTGTGTGTGTCTGTGGACAGCATAGCTGAAAAACGAAGTCCGTTAAATACCAAACTTGATATTTAAGTTCGGTATCTTCCACTGATGCGACACGAAGCTTTTGAAAAGACCCCCCTACACCAACTACTCTTTACATGGAACATTTTTCGAAAATGTTGATTCTCTCAAAAATGGCTCTAACGATTTTGCTTAAAATACCGTATATTAAACTTGTTCACAACAGAAATAAAATGTCTATTTTTAATTTTCTGGGAATAGCCTGTTAAGAGCACTACATATTGGTTGATTTTTGCAGAATTTTGCATAACGATTAAACTGTAATAGACAAAAACTTACCACTCAAAAAAGGAAAAATCTCGTTAAAACACACGATTTATATCATATGCATTTTTTCATGCAGTTGACCGTTTTGTAAATATTCCTTGTTATTTTAAAATATCTAAACTTTTCTCATACAGGAACTTATCAAGCTCTGGCCACAAAAAGAAACGTATTTCAATGCCATAGCAACGACATTTTAAAACATTTGACTGTCTAGTGTGTTCCCCTAATTATAAGGAACGAAGCAATAACAGTGTTTCTGGTAAAGTTTGTCTTGATGTAGATACAAGAATAAGCATATTAACAGAGAGGTGGTGTGAATGGAACACATGAGATGTGTTTGGTAAAGCTGTTGCAGCAAGAAAGGAGCTAGAGATGACGATACTTGATTTACGCCCTCGGTCGGGTCCATTACCATTCTATGTTGTCATTGTTGCTCCCCGAATTTAAATGTGGGAACACGTACACCTGCGCCACTTGATCGATATTCTGTACCTGCGTTTCTTTCCTCCGTCCTCCGCAGTGGCGTGCATAACCTTCTTCTTCGTCTTCCCTCATGGCCTGCTTCCATCTCACAGTTTCACTTCCCCTCTGGTGGATAGTGAAGGTATTATATTCCACCCAAAAATCCATACCGAAATTCTATACACTTTCTCTACATCTCCCTAACCAATTATTCACAAAAAGCTTATTCTTGTATCTAAAGCTATAATCGTGACAAACAGCACAACTTGTCGTTATTACTTGCTGCTCTGTATGTAGAAGGGAACACACTGGGCTAAGGTTGACAAATTCCAGTATGAATACATTTTAAATATTTTAAAAATTAAACCAATAATAAAGATATCTTGGGAATGATCAACTCCAAGAACATAGTGTTTATGGCATAAATTGTGTGTTTTAACGAGCTCTACATGCTATATTATAATTTTTTTTTCTATCTCTTATGGTTTACTAGTTAAGCAAAAGTCATCAAGAATTAAGTGGACTTGCTGGGGTATTGCCATAAAATTCAAAATATAGACTCTATTTGTGATGTAGGTATCTTTAATACATGGAAAAAAAATTAAAAAGTGTTTACAAGCAAAGGGTACTTTCTGGTGCAGAAGATTTTTTGAGAATCTTAGTTCGCAATCGTTGGAGGTACTGAGCATTAATACTAAGCTTCATATTTAATACGCTATTCGTTTTGAGCTTTCCACACACACAGACACACACACGGACCTTGTTATACATATGTTATTCTTCGGACTTAGGGGACCATAAAAGTATACTTCAGGTCAAATTTCGACATTTAATGTTTGGGTGGAATAAAATACCATTTCATACTACTATTACATACGTGTTAGACAAACTAAAAAGAGCAGTTTTTGAAAATGTTGCACTATATCTGTAACTTATAAACGAAACGTTCATTAAGTACAAAACGTAGAATTTAAGTTTAATATCTTTCAATGATGCAACACCAAAACTTTTAAGAAAATATTCCCAACCAAAATTACCCGTTACATGAAATATTTGTATAAATGCGTTATTCTCTCAAAACTGACTCTAATGATTTTGATTAAAGGTGCTTACATGTCAGTATATTTTAAATTTCTTGGCGATAACCTTGAAGACTTCATTCTGGATGACTTGCGTATAGCTGGAAAACCGTAGGAGATAGACAAAAGTTTACTACATAGAAATGCACATCTTATGTCCCAGACATTGTTTTGTACGTTTTCGGAATATTCATTATTATTATTTTCATTTTTAACATACATTAACTTTTCTCATACGGGAACTTGTCAACTCATAGTCGTGCAAAACAATGGATTTAAAGCATAGAGCAACCGGTTTTTAAAATATCTGAAGTGTACTCTCTTATTTTCCTGTAACTTACAAGAAAGCACAATTTCTGCTAATGTTTATATCGATTAGCACGAAATAGATTGAAGATTAAGCTTTTTAACAATAATTTGTTACACAGACGTAGAGAAAGTCATGTGAATGGAACTCGTCACATTTTTTTTTACATAAAAATCTTGTGTTCCATTCACATGACTTTCTCTAACTCTCTGCAACAAATTATTGTTAAAAAGCTTATTCCTCTATTTTCTTCGTGCTAATGGATGTGATAGTCAAAAGCTGGTTGCTATGTGACTGATGTTCCTTTGTTTGTATGGACAGGAGTTGATAAATTCCTGTATGAGAAAAGTATACGTTTTTCAAAGCTGAAACCAATAACAAGGAATATCTCGAAAACCATAGGCTCCACGAAAAAAATGTATATAGCACAAATTGTGTGTTTTAATGTGCTCTACATTTTTTGTGGTAAGTTTTTGTCCATCTCTTACGGTTTAGCAGTTATTTAAAATTTCGTAAAATTCATCCAGAATACAGTAATCTCCAGAGGCTATTCCCAGAAAATTCAAAATATACGTTTTGTTTGTCAGCTAAGTATCTTTAAAATACCATATTTTAATCAAAATCGTTAGTCATTTTTAAGAAAATCAAAATTTTCGAAAAAAGTTCTATGTAAAGGGTAGTTTGGGGTGGGGGGATTTTTCTCAAAATCTTTGTGTCGCATTCTTGAAAGATACTAAACTTAAATACTAAGTTTGGTATTTTACCGTCTCTTTGAGTAGTGTTCACAGACACACGGACACACACTCACACACACGAATCTTTTTTGTGAAAATGCTTTTTTTGGACACAGGGGACTCTAAAATATATATTTCCGGTGAAACCTCGGTATCGAATGTTGAGTGCAATACAATCAATACCTGCTCTATACACTGTACATTGTAGGTGTAGAGCAAGCAAGAATAGAAACTAAACTAACTACCAACGATCCGTAAGCCAGAAGGTTAAAACTAACTTTGAGTTCATACACATGTTCATATTTTACGATTATATACCAAGTGGAAGGGAGGTCATTATATTAACTTAAACAAGTGATATATCTCGGTATTTGGAAAACATTAGCATCTTCTGTTTCTGTCTGTGACCATTTCCTGCAGAGATATTTTAGTTTTGTCGAAAACAAGAGCTAGTAACGCTGCAGGTTGTGGGTGTCACTTGTACTAGGTGAGTACACAAATAAACACACCTCACTGCTCCTACCACAACAGTATAGGCCAATCAGAATGCTAGTTGAACTCGTTATCTCCTAAGACATTACACCTCCCTGCGTCGTGTTTGCAAGCGACCGACGTGTTTACATCCGGAAACCGGTTCAGTAACCTGAACAATCTCAACGCAAGATTGCCGGATTACTTCACGTCTGAAAAGCAATATTCCTATAATTATTTTAAGTGATTAATTATTTCGAAACCCTGTATGATGTCCCATAATGCCTACCGAAACTAAAGTACCAAACTATTATCTTGTACATTTTTTGTGGAATTACATATCCAATTTGGAACAAAAACTATTTATCTGATCAAAGAACAAAATGCCATTATACTTTTTTTGTTTGTAAAACTTCTATGGAGCACATATTAGAAGGAATGTAATATGGTCCCTTCCACCTGGTATAGTTGTAGTAAACAGAGAGAAACACAAAACACGGAACACGGATGTTAAATACAGTTAGCATGTTTATAATGTTGATTGTGTGGGCTGAAGCAGAAATGGAAATGCGCCAGAGATTTGCAGTAGACTCGTAGCGAGCGATTAATAATTGAATACTGGTGCGAGCGCATGCGCAGTGTCTCCCTACGCGCGCTCCCCTCTCACAGACATGGCTACAATTATTGTCAGCTAAGTGTGTTTGTGAAGACGACATAACACGATTAAAACCTTAATCACAAAACGAGATCAACGTAAAGTTAGTCAATTTACAACTAATTACTGTCTAGGAAATGAAGACAGAGCGGCAACTGGACCTGCTTTTACACACGTTACGATCTCAAACATCTCTATCAGAGCTATTCTGTAACTTGGTTGTTAAGAATTATTATTTAAGCTTAAGGGGAGTCGAAATGGGATTTTCATAATTTTTTTTCCATTTTCGTATTTTAATTGCAGATGAATATTTCGAATCTCTCGATCATTTTGGTATAACTTTCATAAAAGTAATTAGTTTAAAAATATTATTGAAAATAATCCTGCGTAGTAGTTTTTAGAGCATTTCGGTACACTAATTTAGAAAACATCCTAATTTTAGTGTTAGAGAAGAGATTTATATTTTATTTTGATGGGAAAGTTTTACTTGGGCTGTTGGCAGCATTGACAACCTGCTCATATTTGAAGCTGTGTTTGGAAACTTAGATTATTTTTTTATATGTTATGTTTGAAACCAGTTTCTGAAGAACCAAAATTTTCTATACAAATGCCCAATTATCTCAAAAACTGATAGACACTATCTGCTAAAAATTTTACCACACATTTGCACCTAATTGCGTTTTACTTTAACGAAACCGTTTTTAACTATGTGGATTGCTTATTTTTTTAAAATTTAATAATCCTCATTTTACAACAAAATTTTAAGAGCTTTATTTAAAAAATCTGATGTGTTTCATTCACATGACTTTCTCTACAAATCTGCAATAAATCATTGTTAAAAAGCTTATGATTCTATATACTTCATTCTAATCGAGAAAAAATTAGCAGAAATAGTTTTATTACTTGCTTCCTTGTAAGTAGAAGCGAAATGAGGGAGTACCATAGGTTAAAGTGATAGTCAAAAGCTGGTTGCTATGTCACTCAACTTCTTTGTTTGTAGGACAGCAGTTGACAAATTTCTTTATGAGAAAAGTATGTTTTTTGAGCTGAAACCAAAAACAAGGAATATCTAAAAAACAATCAACTCCACGAAAAAAATGTATATAACATAAATTGTGTGTTTTAAAGTGCTCTACATTTGTTGTGTGGTAAGTTTTTGTCCATCTCTTACGGTTTAGCAGTTGTGCAAAACTCCGTAAAATTGACCCAGAATAAAGTAGTCTGCAGAGGCTATTCCCAGACAATTCAAAATATACATTTTATTTGTAAGGTAAATATCTTTAATATACGATATTTTAATCAATATCGTTAGCGCAATTTTTTAGAAATCGAAATTTTCGAAAAAGATTCCATGTGAAGGGTAGTTTTGGGTGGTGGGATTTTTCTCAAAATCTTCGTGTCGCATCCCTGGAGGATACTAAACGTAAATACCAAGTTTGGTACTTTACCGACTTTGCGTTTTTGAGTTATCGTGTTCACAGGTACACGGACACACGGACCTTTTTCCTTATAATGAACAGAGTATTCAATTTTTCATCAATCAACAGTTAAGGTATTGTTGAATATAAGTTGAAAAGTTTAGCTCATTAGTTAAGTAGTTGCTGAGACAAAGGGTCAAACTTCAGGGTTTTTCGCCTCCCCTTAGGATTATTCTAGGAACGATAACGTAACGTTGAAATGTGTTAGAGCCTTGATCTGTTTCTCGCCTTACCCTAAAATCGTATATATCCTATTCACATTGCTTTCTCTACACTTTCTGCAAACAAACTATTCTTCTTCTTCTTCTTCTTCTTCTCCTCATGGAGTAGAAGTGTCTCCCGTTCCTTTCTCAATTGTCCACCTCGTTCTTGCGCTTGGTTTATCCACTTCTCTTATGGCTTATAATCCAATACCGTTCCTTATTCATTCTTCTTAGATGGTTTGACCAACGAATTCTGTATTCCTTTATTTTATCAATAATTGCGAGCAGTTTTAATTCATTTCTTATGTCATCATTTCTATATCTTTCCAATCCTGTACATCCTTTTACTCGGTTGAGCTGTATTCTATTAATATCATTCAAGGTCCATACTTGACATCCATATAGAAGAGTCGGTACAGTCATGGCTTTATAACATTTTATTTGCATTTCTTTCCTTACAACTATTCTTACAAAATATAATTATTTTATCTTATTACTTATTAGCTTATAAGTAGAAGGGAAATAAGGAACTACACGGGCTAAACCGACAGCCAAATATTTTATAATCTGGTCGGTATGTGATACTGTTGAAATTCTATCCTCTTTATATGACCAGGAGTAAAGCAAAATAGATATGAAACGAATGACGACTCTCGTTTGAGAAAATTTTCATTATTTTAAAATTGAAACAAATGAATATCTCGGAAATGGTTAACTCTATAAAAAAGGTATGTTTGGTGCTATTCACATGACCTTTTCTAGGTGTTCTGCAAACAAACTTCTTACGAAATATTATTCTTGTTTCTACTCGAAGCTAATCGAGAGCTTGTGTGGAAAAAACAATTAAACCATTTGACCATAATAGTTGACTATACTATGAATCTTGGGACTAAAGTACTTACAACATTGTAAGTCGTCCTCCGTGGTGTGATGCTTACCATGCTAACTTCATATATCCAAGGCCGCGGGTTCAAACCCGACGGAGGACGATGGCTTTTTTCGGGTGTAAAAATCCTTAGCATGGCTTCCTTCGGAAGGGAAGTAAAGCCGTTGGTCCCGTGTCGTAGATTTACGGCACGTAAAAGAACCTCAAGCCTGATAGAGAGGCCTCTGAGAAAAATTAAGCGGTCTTTCACGCTGAGAACCACAGAGTTAAAGAGCGCCCATAAATAACACGTCATTTACATTTATTGTAAGTCGCCATTGGGGCTGTCATCTCAAAATAATTTGAGATCGCCTTGTGGTTTACCGAGAAACATGCGACTCACTTGAAAAATTCAGTGCTATGCAGGCATGTTGCCATGGTAGCTCAGTGGTAGAGCGACCGGCTAGAGAACGGGATATCCGTGGTTCAAATCCCGGCTATGACATTGAATTTTTCAGTCTGATTCTATCTATCCAACTCCTGTCCTATACACGGCTTGTGTGAAAAAACAATTAAACCAATTAGTAAAATTATTCTTATTACTTGCTTCCTTGTAAGTAGAAGGGGGGGGGGCTACAGCGGGAGTCAAATCTTATAAAAACCGGCCGCTACGTGTAATTGAAATTCGGCTATGTTGGTTGCTGAGAGTAAACAAAAGAAAGACTAACTCTGCTTATGTTTATCTTGAATAGCATGATGAAAGATTATTATTTTGAATAAAAGGTTAAAGGAAAGTTATGTGAATAGAAACACATCAGATGTTTTGTCTTTGTATTACGGTTTAACAGTTAACACATTCAGAATTCAGAGGAAACTCCTAGAAAAATCAAGATACATTTATTTCATCATGTAAATGTCTTAAACATTGCATTTTGTACAAAATGCTTTGAACTGTTCTTGAGAAAAATGTGTAAAGACTAGTTTGATGAATCTGGGTATGTGGAAGACAATATAGCTAAGCAGTAAAACAAACAATTCTCTTAAGGTTTAGAGATTACGTAACAACAAGAGAGTGCTGATTTTCACAAGAAGATAAATATACAGATTCTAGAGGTAGAAAATAATTAAGAGATAGGTCAAATATTAGAAAAGTAATTAAAAATCTAATCTTCCTTCACATGACTTTCTCCAAATCTCTGCAACAAATTATTGTTAAAAATGTATTCTATTTCTTCTACTTCAAGCTAATCGAGATAAACATTAGGAGAAACGGTTTTGTTACTTATTTGCTTGTGAATAGAAGGAAAACACATAGGTGAAAGTGATAGTTAAATCTATTAAAAGCCGGTTGATATGTGAGTAAATGTCGTCTATTTGCACGGCTAGGAGTTCATAAATTCCCGAATGAGAAACTTTTCAAGTATGTTAAAACCGAAACCAATAAGGAACACCTCGGAAATGGTTAACTCTACAAAAAATGTGTATGAAATAAATGGAACGTTTTAACCACATAGATGTTTTTATATAGTAAGGTTTTGTCCATCTCGTACGGTTTACACTTAGGTGTAAATCATCCAATATGGAGATTTTTTCAGAAGCTATGCCAAGAAAATTCAATATATACATTTTATATATCATGTAATATCTTTAATATACGGTACTTTAATCAAAATCGTTAGAGCCATTTTCAAAAAATTAACATTTTCGAAATTTGTTCCATTTAAAGGGTAGTTTAGGGTGAGCACTTTTCCTCAAAATCTTCGTGTTGCATCTCTGGAAGATACAAGTTTGGTATTTTAGCGACTTTTCGTTTTTGAGTTATCCTGTTCACGAACACACGCGGACCTTTTTCTAAAAATGCTTTTTTGGATACAGGGTACCTAAAACGCGTGTTTCCGGTGAAAACTCTATATCGAATTTTTAGGTATCTTCTCTATACTCTATGCACATAGAACGTGTAGCGAAAGTAAAAAAGGAAAACCATTTACAAAACTCAACGGGTTATTGCTTTAACCATTGTCAAGATCTCAATACATATATTTCCGGCGAATTCTAGGTATCGAATTTTTGAGTGCAATACAGTACGTTCTCTATATATAATGTACAAGGGCAGTTAGTTTTTCAAGTTCGATTGGCTATAAATAAAAGACAAGTTCTTGAAAACAATTATTTTATTACTAAATTTTTTGTCCACTTATGGTTACTTTTCAACATAATCACCGAAAAGATTGAGACATTTGTCGTACCTGTGCACAAGCTTTGCAATACCCGCTTCAAAAAATATTGCCGCCAATGATTTTAAATGAGCTTTGACGTTGTTTTGAAGATCTTTGTTTGTTTGAAAGTGCTGACCTCCTAGCCACGTCTTCTTTAGTTCAGGGAAGGTCGCTGGGTGCCATGTCAGGACTGTACGACGGATGATTGAAAATATCCCATTGAAATTGTTCAAGGAGCCGATGGGTTGTGTGGACGAGCGTTGTCATGGATCAACACAATTCCTGAAGTCAGCATTCCTCTTCGTTTGTTTTGAATGGCTCTCCGCAAACGTCGTAAAGTACGAAGATCTTCAAAACAACGTCAATGCTCATTTGAAATCATTGGCAGTAACATTTTTTGAAGCGGGTATTGCAAAGCTTGTGTACAGGTACGATAAATGTGTGTATGATTATGTTGAAAAGTAACTATAAATGTACAAAAGTTTTATAATAAAACATTGTTTTCTATGAACTTGACTTTTATTTATAGCCTATCGGAGGTGGAAAAAAAAGTCCCTCGTACATTGTACATACGAGCTAGAGAAAGTAAAAATGTACAAGAACTGCAGTCATTAATAAAACTAAATAGCAATAGTCCTCCAAAGGTTTACAGAAGAAATACAAAAGAAGGTATTTGGAAGAGCGTGCTGGCATATAAGTGGAATTTTACAAGAAGATAAATATAGAGGTTGCAGAAGAAGAAAATAATTAGGAGGTAGGTCAAACATTAGAAAAAGGCAGGGAAGGATGTGGAAACTAAGGGTGAAATATTTAACGGGTGAGGAAGAGGAAGGAAAGGTTGCTGAGTGGAGTTTGGCAGGCGATATCGATTCTGTGCAGCAGCATCTCCCGTGGGAAATAGCTCTGTTCTCGTTATGTGTGCTGGGGAGAGTGGTATACACACGCAACACGCCGGACCCAACTTGGGTTAAAGCCCTATGTGTGGCCACAACGTAATGCTTACTATATACATAGTGTATAGAGAAGGTATTGTACTGCACCCAAAACTTCCATACCAATACATGTTTTAGGGCCCCCCGTATCCAAAAAAAGCATTTTCAGAAAATGTGTGTGTGTGAACATGATAACTCAAAAACTAAAAGTCCGCAAAGTACCAAAGTTGGCATTTAAGCTTAGTAGATGTAAAACGGTTTTGAGAAAAATCCCCCCACCACAAACTATCCTTTACATGGACATTTTTCGAAAATTTTGATTTTTTCTAAAATGGCTCTAATGATTTTGATTAGAATATTGTATATTACAAATATTTACCCGATAAATAAAATGTATATCTTAAATTTTCTGGGAATAGCCTCTGGATGCATTTTACGGAATTTTGCATACTTGCTAAACCGTAAGAGATGGACAAAAGCTTACCACACAAAAAATGTAGAGCACATAAAAAAACACAATTTATGTTATATAATTTTTTTTCATGGAGTTGGTTGTTTTTGAGATATTCTGAGATAATCTTTTTGGTGTTACCTTTAAAAAACATATACTTTTCTCATACAGGAATTTGTCAACCCTGTCCATACAAACAAAGGAACTTAAGTCACATAGCAACCAGCTTTTGACTATCACTTTAACCTATGGTACTCCCTTATTTCTCTTCTACTTACAAGGAAGCAAGTAATAAGACTATTTCTGCTATTTTTTTCTCGATTAGTATGAAGTAAATAGAAGCAAAAGCTGTTTAACAATAATTTGTGGCAGAGATATAGAGACAGATTTTTCTTGTAGAGTTGACCGTTTTCGGCACATTCCTTGTTATTACTTTCAATTTTAAACTACTTTTCTCAAACGGGACCATGCGTGCAAACCGAAGTTTAATTGTTTCATATAGAGACCAGCTTTTAAAAGATTCGATTATCGTTTAGGCCTATGTATTTCCTTACTTCCCTTCTACTTATTAGGAAGCAAGTAATAAGATATTAGTTTATCTATTAGCAGAAGGTAGAAATACGAATAATCTCTTGCAACAATATTTTGATTGTGGAAGAGCTAGTGAAAGTTATGTGAATGGAACACACCAGATGTTTTTCTTTCAATTTGTTATAGTTTAACTTCTATTAATGTCGTAGGTTATATCAGACGATAAATGAAATGAATGAAGTGATACTTCAATGAGCCCGGAAACCAAACGGCTTTGAGTCACGTGGTATTCATCTTGCTGGGCTAAAGGTAAACCCCCCAAAAAGTTTAAAACTAGAACTTTTTCATGGCCAGGAGTAAAAAAAAAAATACAACGAATGGGGAGTTTACGTATGAGAAACGTTACCTAAATTAAATATGAAACCAATAACAAGGAATACCTCGGAAACGGCCTACTCTACAAAAATGTACATGCCATAAATTAAGTGTTTTAACAAGATCTGCATTGTTTGTTATATCTAAGTTTTTGCGGTTAATCGTTATGAGGAAGTCATTCAGGATAAAGAGTCTGTATCCAGAAAATTCAAGATATATATTTCATTTATTATGTAATTGTCTTTAATATATCATAATTTAATGAAAATTCTTAAGCCAATTTCGAGAAAATAAAAAAGAAGATCCGAAAATGTTCCATGCTAGGATTATTTGGGGCTGTGGATTTTCCCGAAAATCTTCGACTCGAATCTTTGGCAGATAATGAACTTTACCAAGTTTATTATATAACCGACTTTGGATTATACCATTCATTTTCTGAATACTTTTTGGACTCAGAGGGACACAAAACCCGCATTTCCGGTGAAATTTCGACATCAAATGTTTGGGTGGAATGCAAGAGCTTATTTAACTTTGTGCATTGTACATATGTGCTAGAGAAACTAACACCCTTATCTGGACAACACCCTAAGCAAAATTCCAACTCAGGCGCACAGATACATAACATAAATATGCAGTAAAAAGAAAACCCTAAACAAAAATGGCAACCCTTTTACCCTTCCCTTGAGCAGCATTTGCAGACAAAAAACTGTTGTTCAATTCACATGACTTTCTCTACATCTCTGCAACAAATTATTATTAAAAAGCTTATGCTTCTTTTTACTTCATGCTAATCCAGAAAAAATTAGCAGAAATAGTCTTATTGCTTGCTTCCTTGTAAGTAGAAGCTAAACAAGCGAGTACCATAGGTTAAAGTGACAGTCAAAAGCTATGTGACTGATGTTCCTTTGTTTGTATGGACACGAGTTGACAAATCCCCATATGAGAAAAGTATAAGTATTTTAAAGCTAAAACCAATAACAGGGAATATTTTAAAAAGTATTCACTTCACGAAAAAGATATAAATTACATAAAGTGTGTTTTAACGAACTCTACATTTTCGGTTAAGTAAGTTTTTGTCTATCTCTTACGGTTTACCAGTAATGCAAAATTCCGTAAATCTATCCAGAATAAAGTGGTCTTCAGAGGCTATTGCCTGAAAATTCAACACATACATTTTATTTGTCATGTAAATATCTTCAACATACATAATTTTATTCAAAATCGTTACAGCCGTTTTTATAAAATAAAAATATTCGAAAATGTTTCCATATAAAGGGTAGTTGGGGGTGGGGCAATTTTCTTGAAAATCTTGTCGTATCCCTGGAAGATACTGAACTTAATTACCAACTTTGGTATTTAATGGACTTTTCGTTTTTCAGCTATGCTATCCACACACACACACACACACACACAGGATTTTTTCTGAAAACGCTTTTCTTGGATTCAGGGAGTCACAAAGCATATATTTCCGGTGAAATCTCGGTACCAAATTTGGGTGGAATACAATACTTTCTCTATACAGTAAGTATATAGTACGTGTAAGGAAAGTAAAAACTTCGAAAATGCTCCATGTTAAGGATTATTTGGGTTGTGGATTTTCCTGAAAATCTTCGTGTCGCCTATACCAGCTATAACAACCAAAAATAAAAATAAATATATATCATTTTTATTTAATAAAAACATAATATAATGTTCCAAAATTCAATGTTCATGCAATAGCTATTAATAAAACAACATACGCCGCTTCCTTTGAGAATAATGGACGTTACAAATTTTATTTTGTGTGTTTATGTTTTTTCAGTTACGTAAAACACTATCAAAGAAAAGTTTGTTATGTAACCGACTTTGGGTTATGCAGTCCACAGAATTGCGCGCACGCTCGCGCGCACACACACACACCATTCTTTTTCCAAGCATTTTTGGACTCCCCTGAGTAGCTTAGCTATTAATTATGTACATAGGTGATAGTGACGCAGAGGAAAATCAACGGGGAAATTCCAACTTAATAAATATGCATCAAAAGAAAATCTGATCTGTTTTATTCACATGACTTTCTCTACATCACTGCAACAAATTATTGATAAAAAGTTTATGCTTCTATTTACTTCATGCTAATTGAGAAAAAATCAGCAGAAATAGTCTTATTACTTGCTTCCTTGTAAGTAGAAGCGAAATAAGGGAGTAGCATAGGTTAAAGTGATATTGAAGCCTGTTGGCATGTGATTGATGTTTGGTTTGTATAGATAGGAGTTGACTAAGTCCTGTGTGAGAAAAGTATAAGTTTTTTAAAGCAGAAACCAATAAGAAGGAATATCTCAAAAACATTAAATGTAGGAAAAAATGCATATAACATAAATTGTGTGTTTTAAAATGCTCTATATTTTTTGTGTGGTAAGTTTTCCTCAATTTCTCACGATTTAACAGTTATGCAAAATTCTGTAAAATTCATCTAAATGAAAGTAGTCTTCAGAGGCTATTCCATGAAAATTCAAGATATACATATTATTTGCCAGGTAAATATGTTTGCTATATGATATATTAATCAAAATAGTTAGAGCCACTTTTGAGAAAATAAAAATTTTCGAAAAAAGTTGCATGTAAAGGGTAGTTTGGGGCGGGGGGATTTTTCTGAAAATCTTCGTGTCGCGTCCCTTTAAGATACTAAACTTAAATACCAAGTTTGGTATTTTACAGACTTTTCGTTTTTGAGTTATGTTCACGGACACACGGACCGTTTTTACTTTCTCTATACTCACTATGTACATAGTGTATAGAGAATGTATTGCACTCCACCAAAAAATCCTATACCTGGATTTCACCGGAAATATATGTTTTAGGGTGCTCTGTATCCAAAAAAATTATTTTCAGAAAAAATTCCGTGTGTGTGTGTGTGTGTGTGTGTCAGTGTGTCCATGTGTCTGTGAACACGTTAACTCAAAAACGAAAATTCGGTAAAATACCAAACTTGGTATTTAAGGTTAGTATCTTCCAGGAATGCGACACGAAGATTTTGAGAAAAATCCCCCCACCCCAAACTACCCTTTACATGGAACTTTTTTCGAAAATTTTGATTTTATAAAAAATGGCCTTAACGATTTTGATTAAAATATCGTATATTAAAGTTATTTACATGACAAATAAAATATATATTTTGAATTTTCTGGGAATAGCCTCTGAAGACTACTTTATTCTGGATGAATTTTTTCACAATTACTAAACCGTAAGAGATGGACAAAAGCTTAACCCACAAAAAATGTAGAGCACGTTAAAACACCCAATTTATGTTATATACATTTTTTTCGTGAAGTTGGTCGTTTTTGAGATATTCCTTTTTCTTGGTTTCAGCTTTGAAAAACATACTTTTCTCATACAGGAATCTGTCAGCTCCTGTCCATACAAACAAAGGAACATCAGCCACATAGCAACCAGCTTTTGGCTTTCACTTTAACCTAGGGTACTCCCTTATTTCGTTTCTATTTACAATAAAGCAAGAAATAAGACTATTTCTGCTAATTTTTCTCGATTAGCATGAAATAAATGAAAGATAAGCTTATTAACAATAATCATTTACAGAGATATTGATAAAGTCATGTGAATGGAACACATCAGATTTTTTTAAAATGCTTTTATTGGATACAGGGGACCTTAAAACATATATGTCCGGTGAAATCTCGGTATGGAATTGTTGGGTGTATTACAATACCTTCTCTACACACTATGTAAATAGTACGTGTAGAGAAAGTAAAACAGCAAAAGAAAAATGGTAACTCTTTTACCCTTCCCTTGAAGAGCATTTGCAGAAAAAGAAAGCTTGCTCTAAGTACTTAAAGGAAAGAGAGAGAAAGAAAGAGTGCTGAGCATGAGGGAACGTGCCGTGTGGAGCGCTGGTAAGGGCTCCCTGCTCTGACTTATCTGGCATTGTCTTGGCGCGTGTTCATGCCTTATCTTGCCCCCATCGCTCGCTCGCCCGCCCGCCTTCCTATATTGCGATACCCCACATTGTTTGTGCAAACGCTTACATCCTCCTGTAAACGTTTGTTCAGACTTACCTGCTGCTGAAACCCCGTCAACATGAAACAACTGCATTTTCAATTTTCAAATTCCTCCACCCCCAACTACCCTTTACATAGAACTTTTTTCGGAAATTTTGATTTTCTCAAAAATGGCTCTAAAGATTTTGATTAAAATATCTTATATCAAAGATATAAGCTTTACAAATAAAATGCATATCTTGAATATTCTGGGAATAGCATATGAAGACAACTTTATTCAGGATGAATTTTACGGAATTTTGTGTAACAGGTAAACCGTAAGAGATAGACAAAAACTTACCACACAAAAAATATAGACCACATTAAAACACACAATTTATGATATATACATTTTTTTCGCGGAGTGATCGTTTTTTTACATATTCCTGGTTTTAGGTTTCAGCCTTGAAAAACGTGTACTTTTCTCATACAGGAATTTGTCAACTCCTGTCCATACAAACAAAGGAACTTCAGTCAAATAGCAAACAGTTTTTGACTTCACTTTAACCTATGGTACTCCCTTATTTCACTTCTGCTTACAAGGAAGCAAGTAATAAGTCTATTTCTGGTAATTTTTTCTCACTTAGCATGAAGCAAATAGAAGCATAAGCTTTTTAACAAAAATTTGTTGCAGAGATGTAGAGAAAGTCATGTGAATGGTACACATCATTTTTTTTACTTTCTCTTCACGTACTATATACATAGTGTACAGAGAAGGTATTGCATTCCACCCCAAAACAAATACATGTTTTGTGTCCCCCTGAATCCAAAAAAAAAAAAAAAAAAAAGCATTTCTGGAAAAAGGTCCATGTGCGTCTGTGTGCCTGTATTGTATTGGTATTTAAGTTTGGTATCTTGCAAGGATGCGACACGAAGATTTTCAAGAAAATTCTCCCACCCGCAACTACACTTTACATGAAAATTTGTTCCGAAAATTTTTATTTTCTCAAAAAAGACCGTAACGATTTTGATTAAAATGTCGTATATTATAAAATATTTACATGACAAATAAAATGTATATCTTGAATTTTCTGGGAGTAGCCTCTGAAGAATACTTTATTTTGGATGAATTTTACGGAATTTTGCATAACTGCTAAACCGTAAGAGATGGACAAAAGCTTACCACACAAAAAATGTAGAGCACATTAAAACACCCACTTCATGTTAGATACATTTTTTTTCATGGAGTTGATCGGTTTTGAGATATTCCTTGTTGTTGGTTTCAGCTTTAAAATACTTAACTTTTCTTATACAGGAATTTGTCAACTCCTGTCCATACAAACAAAGGAATTTCAGTCATATAGCAACCAGCTTTTGACTATGACTTTAACTTATGGTACTCCCTTATTTCGCTTCTACTTACAAGGAAGCAAGCAATAACTATTTCTGCTAATTTTTTTTTCTCGTTTAGCATGAAGTAAAAAGAAGCATAAGCTTTCTAACAATAATTTGTTGCAGAGATGTAGAGAAAGTCATGTGAATGGAACACATCAGATATTTTATCCAACTTCCCCCATCTCCCCTTAAGATTCCCCTATGCGCGAGCAGCAGTAAAGCCGGCGTTACGACAAGTGTAGACACACACGGAAAAGGTTATCTTTTTACTTCGGAGCGAGTTTATTCCGATCGAAAATTTAAATGTGGCAGTAACGAATCGCCCGAGGGCTGGAAGGGGAACACAAACTTCTGGACTAGTTATCATCCTACGTCAAACTGCCATGTTACACGGCACTGCGCGTTCTTTTCATGTAGTGCTACCAAACACGTAAGAGGGCATTCCCAGAAAACTCGTGTACTTGCTAATTTTCAACAACCTGGATATTTGTGGCGTTTAGCTTCCTCGAAAACGGGAAAATACCTTTAATATTTTATATTAGTTGACCTCGCTGCTATATTTGTGTTTCCAGGGTATGGAAATACATGGTGTTCCATTTCGTTTAATATAAAAATATCTTAAATATATGATCGTTAGAGCCATTTTGAGAAAAGCAAAAGTTTCGAAAAAGTATTTTGGAGCGGGGAAAATAGAACATAACGTGGTTCAAATCCCGGCTGTGGTATAGAATTTCTCCGTCTACCTCTCCAACTTCTGTCCTACACACGGCCGGTGTGAAAGAAACAATTCATAAAATACTAGGGACGATCAGAAACAAAATGTACAAGGTCCATATTCTTAGTGTTTCATTTTTCACAGGGAACTTAATAGTGCGTGGTAATACTAGTACTACATGCGGTTGGTAACTGTGCAGAGGTTCACCAACTGCCACTAACAGCGCTACTGCAAGGTAAACACAAATGGCGACTCGTTTGGAAAATGGTCTCACGGAAAAATCCGCTCAGCTATTACAGTTCACCGACAGCTGATAGAGGTTTATGGAGAGACTGTAATATCTCACCAGCAAGTCGCAGAATGGTAGTTTGCGACTAGTAGAGGATCGCAGTAGCCGCCTGCTGCATGGAGGAGCTGGTTCAGGACAACAGGAGGATCAGGCTAGGACATATGGCGATGGATTCCAGAAATATGTCCAACCAGCACAAGGAGAAGCGCATGGGGGCAAGTCTGCAAATTTTGCAACGGTTATCATGAAAGGGAACAGTTTTCTTCATCGCATTGTCACAGATGACGAAACATGGAGCCACCATTATACTCCTAGTAGTAAGCGGTCGTCAATGGTCGTCTCCAAAGACGAAGTTTAATATAGCGCCGTCTGCCAGGAAGATGTTGGCCACATTGTTTTGGACCGTGACGAGCAGTGACCTGAATACCCAGGTATGCATGCGACCCAGGGAACACATCCGTGGGATTTTCCGTTAGGCCGGTGGTTATTTTATTAACCGACCCCCCCCCCCCCTTGCAAGCAAGGACGGAAATGGATACGCCGCTTAGCGCGTCAACCCCAAAGGGGAAGACTACCGAAGACCTTGGTGGGGGCGATCTTTACCAGCTTGGGTCTACTAACTGTCAAGGTTAGTGCCAGAGGACATTGTAGCACCTCACAACCCCACCCAGGCGTACCCAATCTTCCACTGCCATGTCGAGACCTAAACAATCCGAACAGCACGGGGGGGGGGGTTCAGATGTTCAGCCTGTCTATAATGTCAGAAGTTCCATGGATGCTCGGGGTCTATAGCGCTTATACAGGAGTAACTGAAGAGGTTAGAACCTCCCTGCTCGAGTTTACAGGCACACGGACCTTTTTCTAAAATGCATTTTTGGTTATAGGGGCCCTAAAACGTGTACTATTAACGAATGTTTGGGTGGAGTGCAATTTCTTCTGTGTTTACGTACAAATACTATATAGAGAAAATACCTGATGCGTCATTAATGAACATATTTGGGATAGTGTGGGGATCATATCCGTTAACTTTTTGGAAAGAGGGCACACAGTGACCGCTGACCGATACTGCAAGTAGTCAGGAGGAAACGGACTGGACTCCACACTGAGGGTGTCATCTTCCTTCACGATAACGCTCGACCCTATACAGCCCAGAAGACCACCACACTGTTGAAGCAATTTTAACCTTTTTCCTCACTTGAAGACACACCCAGGAGGCCAACAATTCGCTACAACGCTTCACGACAACGTGACTCAACACAAAGGATAGCATTTTTACCACGAAGTGATATCCAACCTTATCCCACGAAGCGACAAGTGCCCCAACCAATATGGAGACTATGTGGAAAAAAAATATCTGATGTGTTCCATTCACATGACTTTCTCTACATCTCTGCAACAAACTACTGTCGAAAAAGCTTATGCTTCTATTTACTTCATGCTAATCCAGAAACAATTAGCACAAATATTCTTATTACTTGCTTTCTTGTAAGTAGGAGCGATATAAGGGAGTACCATAGATTAAAGAGATAGACAAAATCTGGTTCCTATGTGACTGAAGTTCCTTTGTTTCTATGGACAGGAATTGACAAATTCCTGTATGAGAAAAGTGTAAGTTCTTTAAAGCTGAAACAACTCCACGAAACAAATATATAAATTGTGTGTTTTAACGTGTTCTACATTTTTGTGCGGTAAGTTTTTGTCCATCTCTTACGGTATACCAGTTATGCAAAATTCACCCATTATAAAGTAGTCTTCAGAGGCTAGCCCCAAAAAATTGAAGATATACATATTATTTGTCAGGTAAATATATTTAATATACGATATTTTAATCAAAATTGTTAGAGCCATTTTTGTGAAAATCAAACTTTTTTAAAAAAGTTCCATGTAAAGGGTAGTTGGGGGTGTGGTGTTGTAACCTTGGAAGATACCAAACTTAAATACCAAGTTTGGTTTTTAACACTCTTTTCGTTTTGAGCTATGCTGCACACACACACACACACACTCACACTCACACGCACACACACGCACACACACACTCGGACAATTTTCTAAAAATGCTTTTTTTGGTTACAGGGGACCCTAAAACATATATTTCTGATGAAACCTCGGTATGGAATTTTTGGTAGCAATACAATACTTCTGTATACACTATGTACATAGTACGTATATAGAAAGTAAAAACCTAACGTATATACTATCAGATGACTCTATTGGTTGTACGAAGTAAAATATACTCATTTCAGTAACATTAGGCCGATGTCCCACGGTCAAAATTTGATCCAAAATGTTTTATACAACGTGAACTTTGTGTAAAATTTCTGCATTCCATTCCCACGGGAGTGTGTATTGGTCCAAATATTTTTCGCATCCACATCAACAGCTGATAGAAAATGGTGGAGGTTGCTGATCCACAATTATTTACGTTCGCTGTAGCAAGCTTAGTTTATGTATCCATTGCAAGAGCATATTATAATAGAAAGAAAAAATCTGATGTGTACCATTCACATGACTTTCTCCATATCCCTGCAACAAATATTTCTTAAAAAACTTATACTTTTATTTACTTTATGCTAATCAGAAAAAAATAGCAGAAATAGTCTAATTACTCGCTTCCTTGTAAGTAGAAGCGAAATAAGGGACAAATGTAGGTTAAAGTGATAGTCAAAAGCTGGTTGATATGTCAATGAAGTTCCTTTGTCTATATGGATAGGAGTCGACAAGTTCCTGTATGAGAAAAGTATACGTTTTTCATAGCAGAAACCAAATATAAGGAATGTCACAAAAACGACGAACTCCACGAAAAAAATGCATATAACATAAATTGTGTGTTTTAATGTGCTCTACATCTTTTATGTAGTAAGTTTTTGTCCATCTCTTACGGTTTAGCAGTTACTCAACATTTAGTAAAATTCATTCAGAATAAACTACTCTTCAGAGGCTATTCCCAGAAGATTCAAGATATACATTTTATCTGGTAAATATGTTTAATATACGAAATTTTAATCAAAATCGTTAGAGCCATTTTTGAGAAAATCAAAATTTTCGAAAAAAAGTTCCATGTAAAGGGTGGTTGGGGGTGGGGGGATTTTTCTCAAAATCTTCGTGTCGCATTCCTGGTAGATACTAAACTTAAATACCAAGTTTGGTATTTTACCGACATTGCGTTTTTGAGTTATCGTGTTCACAGACACACGGACACACACACACACACACACACACACACACACAAACACACACACACGGACCTTTTTGTGAAAATGCTTTTTTTGGATATTGGGGACCCTAAAACATATATTTCCGGTGAAATCTCGGTATCGAATTTTTTGGTGGAGTGCAATACTTTCTCTATTCACTATGTACATAGTGCGTATGGAGAAAGTAAAAAACAATAAAGGTGGATTAGACTATTGCTGGAACGTAGGAATGTAGGCCAAGGAAGAAGTATACTACATATGCTGCAAAATGAACTCGTTTCTGACTCTGTAAATTATTTTAACTTCCTTAGAGTGGACGAAAATTTGTTTGGAAACTTGCTGTTCTTAGTTGAGGCAAAAATCACTCACCAAGACACAAATATGAGGTAGTCCATATCAGCAAATCAAAAGTAAGACCACGTTTTTATATTTTTGTTGAGAAAAGAAGGTTAAGAACAAATGGATCCAATAAAATACATTTTCAGGGGTTATAAATACCCTAGTCATTATTTCACAAAAAATGTATATTTCAACAATAGCACAGCTACTATAAGCCTATTATTTAGGACAAATTCTACAAGATACAGCAAAGTTTCACACAAACATATGAGCGGGAAGGAAGACCTAGAGCTAGCTGCCATCTTATTACGTCATTACCACCAGGTCGCTTATTGGTTCATTTCATACGTTTGGATCAAAAATTAGAAACCGCTGTATCCTGTTGTAGCAAACTGGAATTGGACCAAAAAATAGGACGGAAATTGTATACAATGAAGTCATCCGATGTCTCACGATCCAATTTGTAGTTTGAAGAGTATTGGACCAAAATATTTGACCTTGGGAATCGGCTTAGTTTCTAATCATCTCTCTCATAATATCCCTGTTAAGGCATCTTTATTGCATGACAATATGCAGTTTTGGGTTTTCTCGTAACAACTGACTAATCTGTTGTGTTGGTTGGTCGTGTAGATGCCGCTAGGAGTAAACACTGTGACGTTTCAGTCTGCTGAACGCCACTGCTGGCCTGCTTCCAATAAGTTGCATGTTCGAGAGGCGAACGCAATTGTTCCACGTCGTTACCGGCTCGTAAAACTGACGTCATTCGGTGTCCCAGTGGGCAGCGCTCACGCTAACACAGCCTTTACGTCATTAGCTCGCTCGAGACAATGGAGCAAAAGTGATTAATGAGGCATTGCTAAAAGTTCTGCTGTACCCACAACATTCTGTCTTGTGTCCGTAGAAAAACATTCATCTGACTTTCTCTACCCAGTTTCAACAAACTATCATCACAAAAGATTACTCTTCTTTCTCCTATTTCTTTCATCTTCATCTTCCCGTTTTTTGCTTTCTCTTTCACATGCAATGTCATGCCAGGCACATCCTTTTTCAAACGAGGGCATATATTCCAAATTTTGGCATTTATTTATACACCTAGAACATTTCTTACATCCATTATTGTTATGTTACAGATGTTACAGATAAATTAGTCTAATGCTACTCACTAAAACTTTCTTAAAGCAGCCAAAATTGAGTCTAACTCAAATTTTATGTTTATACTTCTTAAATAAAATATTAACTTAATGTTATCATTTAAAACACAATTTTATATGTGCATATTTCATTATATTGTTGATTAATTTTTTGATTATTTACTTTATTTTCCACAATTAAAACATTATAAATCTTAAATACATAATTTAATAACAAATTATAATTTATTACAATTTATCTTTTAAACATTTATATGTACATTAAATATTTCACTATTCATTAATTATTATTTAATTTCAAATCATTTTTTCCTTTTTAAATTATTTTATTAATTTTATATGTTTTTGTTGTTTCTTTTTTTAAATATTTTATTTTATATTTAAATTAAAATAAATTACAAAACTAAAAAATAACGTTTTTTAAACATTAAATACGAATATTTATTCTGAAATCGGTATAAAAACAGAAACCAATTATTTCTACTCAAAAATATCTCTAGCATTACGTTTCCTGTTTAACTACTGGAACCTGTACTAGTATCGCATCACAGACAGTGTGTATAGTAGGCAGAGAAGGTGTTGCATTCCACTAAAAATTTTGATACCGAGATTTCACAGGAAATATATGTGTTAGGATCCCCTGAATAAGAAAAGCATATTTAGAAAAAGGCTCCAGTAAATATGGTAACACAAACACGAAAAGTCTATTAAATACAATATTTGGTGCTGTAATTTCAGTATCCCCCTACGCTAAACGCTTTACATGCAATTGGTTTCCTCAAAAACGGCTCTAACGATTTGGATTAAAGATACCTTTTCTGTCAATAACTTGAATTCTCTAGGAATAATCTCTGAAGCTCTCTCAATTGTGAATGAGTTTGTTTAGCTGGCAAAACTGATCGTAACAGTTTCCTTGCTATTGGCTTCAATTTTAAATACCTTAACTTTTCTCACACAGGAATTTTTCAACTCTCAGCCATGCACAGACAGAGAATTTAAATCCCATAGCAACCACATTTGAAAACATTTGACTGTCGCTTCAGCCTATCCCTTATTTCCCTTCTACTTACAAGAAAGACCGCGGGCCAAGGAAGAAGGGACTTACTGCGATAGGAAATTAAATAAATAAATTACGTGTAAATAATTAAAACAAAGGAACTGAGATACAAAGGTGGGTGGGAGGAGCATTCGAGCTGCCTTCCTCTTGGAGAGGCCGTTGCTTTATTGAGATTAAAGATTATTATTATTATTACTATTATTATTATTATTATTATTAATTATTTACTTACTCAAAGGTGTTACAGCTGTTGAAGGGCTAGAGTCTGCCCATTCTTTCCTATTTTGCACCTTCATATCCTCCTCTATATCCTCTATTCATTTCCTTCTCGGTCTTCCCACACGCCTTCTTCAGCTTCTTTGCAATAGGTAGTCTTCCTCACTTTTTTACTTTCTCTAGCACCATATGTACAATATACATAGGAATAGGGAAGTATTGTATTCCACCCAAAAATTTGATGTCGAGATTTCACTTTGAATTGTTCTCATCGAAAGATTGACTTACGAGCTTGTTGAAAAAAGTGAAAATCACGATACTGTCTGTTACTTCTCTAAAAGAAAGAGGGCAACACTGTATTAAAGAATGAACCTACAGGCGTCAACTGTTGACTCGTAAAAACTTGACCTTGTATCTCTTTCTCAGCAAATTTTCTGCAAATCCTACTTTAATTTGGCGAGCTGACTGAATTAGGAGATACGAATCTGTGCTGAGCCATAACACTTTAATCACTGAACTGCACCATATTACTGTCCACTCAATACTGCACTTCCAGAGCAGAGCAAAACTTCTTCAGAAGCGTGACCTTGTTTACAGCAGCAGTGCAAAATCATAAGTCCAGTGGAAAAACACGCGTAGCTGTTTCGGAAGTTTTTGACTCAGTCGGTAGAAGGGAAATAAGGGAATACATTATATTAAGCGATAGTAAATTCTTTTTAAAGCTGGTTCGAAATGTGACTGATATTGAAATTCCCTTCTCTTTGAATGACCAGGATGAAAAAAGTGAAACATCCTGCTATTTGAGAAAAATCGAAGTATTAGAAATCTTAAAATTAATAACACAAACTATTTTGAAATGGTCAGCTCTTCAAAAAATCTGATGTGTTCCATTCACATGACTTTCTCTACACCTCTGCAACAAATTATTGTTAAAAAGCTTATGTTTCTTTTTACTTTATGCTAATCGAAAAAAAAATTAGCACAGATAATCTTAATTCTTGCTTCCTTGCAAGTAGAAGCGAAATAAGGGAGTAACATAGGCTAAAGTGATAGTTAACAGCTATGTGATTGAAATTCCTTTGCTTGTATGGGCAGGAGTTGACCGATTCTTGTATGAGAAAAGTTTTTAAGTTTTCCAAAGCTAAAACCAAAAACAAGGAATCTGTCAAAACCGATAAACTCCACGAAGAAAATGTATATAACATAAATTTTGAGTTTTTACTTGTTCCACATTTTTTGTATGGTAAGTTTTTATCCATCTGTTACGGTTTAGCAATTATGCAAAATTCATCCAGAATAAAGTAGTCTTCCGAGGCTACTCCCAGAAAATTAAAGATGTACATTTTATTTGTCAGGTAAACATTTTTAATATACGATATTTTAATCAAAATCGTTAGAGCCATTTTTGCAAAAATCAAAATTTTCGAAAAATGTCCCATATAAAGGGTAGTTGGGAGTGAGGAGATTTTCTTGAAAATCTTCGTGTCACATCCTCGGAAGATACCAAACTTAAATATCAAGTTTGGTATTCAACGATGAAATCTGATATGGAATTTTTTGGTGGTATGCAACACCTTTTCTATATACTATGTTCGTAGTACGTGTAGAGAAAGTAAAAACTCATATGGCATAGATTGTGTGTTTGAAAGATTTTTTTTGTGAAGTAAGTTTTTGTCATTCTCTTACGGTTTAATCGTTATGGAAAACTCATCCAAAATAAATAGGCCCTCAGAGAATATTCAAGTACATTTTAGTTGTCATGTAAAGCTCTTTAATAAAGAACGTGTCGGTTTTGAGAAAACCAAACTTTTCAAAAATTTATACTTGAAATGTAGTTTGGGGTGCGAGATTTCATGAAATTCTTCGTGTCTCATCCTTAGAAGATAGCTTAAATGCCAAAATTGGTATTTCACCGACTTTTCGTTTTTGAGCTATGCTATTCACACATACATTCACTAACAGACCTTTTTCTAAAAATACTGTCGTCGGACTCACGGGACTTCACAACGTTTATTTCCGGTGATATCTACACACCAAATTTTTGGGTGGAATACACTACATTGATTATCTACCATGTACATTGTAAAAAAGTATATATATATTTTTTTTCTTTTTATTCAGGGTGTTTAAAAACGAGTATTTCTGGTGAAATTTCGGTATCAATTTTAGGTTGGAATACGACACCTCCTCATCTCCTACCTACATTGTTTGTACGCGCTAGAGAATATAAAAATCGTAAGGTTATAGAATTCCTACGGATGTTTTATGAAACACTTGGGTTGTGGAGAGCTGGACTGTAATATTGTCGAGCGGGTTGGCTACCTGCAAAAACATACGGGTGTCTACAACCTCACGGCCATAAAACAAACGAGGCAATCAGTCACGTGAAGGGATGGAGGAAATGACATCCCATACCTCGGGCTCGCCTCTAGGGACAAATTCTACCCCCTCAACCTAATTCTCCCCGTTCCTCAGAAAGAATTTCCTCTCGGGGAAGCGACAGGGAGCAACTAAACTCGCATCTAGAGCTGGCCAAACGCACAAACAAATACAACACGACACATCATTGCGGCGATGAAAACCAAGCCAGGATTACTTTTATAAATCTCATGTGCTCCATTCACATGACTTTCTCTACATATCTGCAACAAATTATTGTTAAAAAGCTTATGCTTCTATCTACTTCATGCTAATCGAGAAAAAAAAATAGCAGAAATAGTCTTATTACTTTCTTCCTTGTAAGTAGAAGCGAAATAAAATAGTACTATAGGTTAAAGTGATAGTCAAAAGCTGGTTGCTATGTGACTAAAGTTCCTTTGTATACACAGGAGTTGACAAATTCCTGTATGAGAAAAGTATGTTATTCAAATCTGAAAACAATAACAAGAAATATCTAAAAAACGATCGACTCCAAGAAGAAAAGTACATGACATAAATTTTTGTCCATCTCTTACGGTTTAGCAGTTATGCAAGTGAAATTCATCCAGAATAAAGTAGTCTTAAGAGGCTATTCCCGGAAAATTTAAGATATACATATTATTTGTCAGGTAAATATCTTTAATATACGATATTTTAATAAAATTGCTAGAGCCATTTTTTGAGAAACTCAAAAAAAAGTTCCATGTAAAGGGTAGTTAGGGGTGGGGGGATTATCTTGAAAATCTTCGAGTTGCTTCTTTGCAAGATGGCAAACTTAAATACCAAGTTTGGTATTTAACGGTCTTTTCGTTTTTGAGCTATGCTGTCCACAAGCACACAGACACACTCACACACGCACACACGGACCTTTTTCCACAAATTTTCTTTTTTTTATTCAGGTGGACTTAAACATGTATTTCCGGTGAAATATCGGTATGGAATTTTTGGGTGCATTACAATACCTTCTCTATACACTATGTACATTGTACGTGTAGAGAAAGTAAAAATATAAGTGATATCATTGTTTTTCAAAATGTTACCATTACCATTCTTTTTAAGACCAAATGCTTGGGACTTCGCTGCAAGATGCTAATTTTCCACTGGTTCACCATCCCTAGCACATATACAGAAAATACGAGGTTCATCCAGAACATGACTGAGGATTTGGCGTAACTAAACAATAAGGAAAGTTTATTTACTAAGTCGCAGTACCTTACTCTATTTCTCAACCTAATCGTCATTGCTATTTATTGTCACGTGGTGCCGGTTTTTCATTGCACTCTTCCACCGTTAAAGATTTGAGCTGTCACTTTTAGGTCTTCACCGGTTGGGAAACCTTTTCCATCCAAAAACTCATGTACGGTGTCAAAACTTTTACTGAAATCTTTCAACATTTGCTTTCAACTCCTCCATAACGATTGATGAACTTCCACTGCGGTCTTTTTCATCCTTTAATTACTCGTAAATTATGTGTCATTCGTTCATTGCATTATCACTATACACTTGCGTTATTTGCCTATAAAATTCGATTGGCCGAACATTTGGTGCATTATAAAACCGAATAACTTCTTTCCTGCTAGAAAAGTGTGACATTGGCAATGAAAAACAGGTACCAAGAGACAATAAAATTACATTTATATGGAAACATTTTTTAAAATTTTGTTTTTCTCAAAAATGGCTTTTAAGGATTTTTATTAGAATGCTGTATATTACAAATATTTGCATGACAAATAATATGTATATCTTGAATTTTCTGGGAATAGCCTCTGAAGACTACTTTATTCTCGATGAATTTTATGGAATTGTGCACAACTGCTAAACAGGAAGAGATAGACAAAAACTTACCTCACAAAATTTTTGAGCAAGTTAAAACACACAATTTATGCTATATACATTTTTTTCGTGCAGTTGATCGTTTTTGAGATATACTTGTGTTTGGATTCAGCTTTAAAAAACATAATTTTCTCATATACTAATTAGTCAACTCTTGTCCATACAAACAAAGGAACTTCAATCACATAGCAACCAGCTTTTGACTTCACTTTAACCTATAGTGCTCCCTTATTTCGCTTCTGCTTACAAGGAAGCAAGTAATAAGTCTAATTTGTTGCAGAGATGTAGAGAATGGAACGCTTAGATTTTTTATTTATCTCGAAGCCTATTATCTATATTGATAACGTTTAAAATTGAAGTAACATTGGATAGACCTATATATATATATATATATATATATATATATATATATATATATAGGTGGAGGTGTATGGTTTGAATGGGTATATGGACCTCCTTAAGAAGTTCTAATGCCCGACAACTTGGCTATTAAGAAGTGGGTGCTCACACGAGTTTCTATCCCCATTCCAATCAGGAAAATGCGCTGCCGACTGGGATGAACATGGAGGGTGACTCCCAGGATAATCTTCTAGGTCGTTATCACTTTGTGTCGATGTCTTAACATCTGGCAACTGCTTACAAATATTTCCACACCATGTGACACAAGCAACGTACTCATACTTTTTACTTTCTCTACACGTACTATGTACATGGTGTACAGAGAAGGTATAGCATTCTATCCCAAAATTAGATACCGAGATTTCACCGGAAATATGTTTTGGGTCCCCCTGAATGCAAAAAAAGAACATTTTCAGAAAAAGGTCCGTGTGCGTGTGTGTGTCCATTAAATACCAAACTTGGTATTTAAGTTTATTATCTTCCAGAAATGCGACACGAGGATTTCCAAGAAGATCCCCCCCCCACCCCAAACTACCCTTTACAGGAACATTTTTCGAAAATTTTGAATTTCTCAAAAAATGGCTCTAACGATTTAGATTAAAATATTGAATATTAGAGATATTTACCTGACAAATAATATGTATACCTTTAATTTTCTGAGAATAGCTTCTGAAGACTTATTTATTCTGGATGAATTTTACGGAATTTTGTGTAACTGCAAAACCGTAAGAGGTGTACACAAACTTACCACACAAAAAATATAGAGCACGTTAAAACACACAATTTATGTTATATACATTTTTTCGTGAAGTTGATCGTTTTATAGATATACCTTGTTTTTGGTTTCAGCTTTGAAAAACTTATACTTTTCTCATACAGGAATTTGTGAGGTTGAGAAAAGTTTAAGTAGTTTAAAACTGACCTTAATAATAAGGAATATCTTGGAAACGGTTAACTTCACAACAAATGCTAACCAAGATAAACGTTAGTAGGTATAGTTTTATGACTCGTTTTGTTGTAAGTGGGAGGGAACACATTAGGCCAAACTGATAGTCAATGTTTTTAAAAGTTGTCGCAATGTGAAACATGAAATTTGGTTTTCTTTTCGTGGTTAGGAGCAAAACATAAGAACTTTGAACGAAAGATGACTTCCTTTTTGAGAGAAGTTTTAGTAGTAAAAACTTAACCAATAACAAGGAATATATTAAAAACGGCCAACTCTACAAAAAAAAAAAAAAAATAATAAATGAAACAAATTCTGTGTTTTAACGAGATCTACTATTTTTGTGCTTTAAGTTTTTCTCTGTCTCTTATGGCACCTTATGCAAAACTCACCCAGAATAAATAGGTCTTCAGAGCCTATTCTCAAAATATACATTACATTTGTTATTTAAATATCTTTTAATATAGCTCCATGGCACAACAGCATACAGGGAACCATGGCCTACCGCCCGGCCGCTCCGTCCCCCATCTTGGACCCTGACAGACGTCATGGATGGGGTGCAGTATTGGAGGATGAGACGTGGTCAACGCCTCGAACCCCCCGGCCAGTTAATGCGGTCTTCACGACCTGGAGCCGCTATTTCTCCATCAAGTAGCTCCTCAGCTGGCCCCCCAGGGACCTCACGAGGCTGAGTGCACCCCGGTCCAGGTCTCCCAGCGGGGTAAATATCCCCACACCGGTACTAGGAATCGAACCCAGGTCTCCCACTTGGCAAGCACAAACGCTACTACCAGGCTAAGGAGACGACCCATATATTTAATATACAGTATTTTAATCCGAGTAGTTAGAACGTTTTTTCAGATTCTTTTTTCAAAACATTTCTTATGTAAATGTTAGTTGGGAGGGGGATTCTTTAAAAATCTTCGTGTCGCATGCTTAGAAGATACAAAACATGAATACCAAGTTTGGTTTTTAGCAGACTTTCCGTTTTTGTGCTATACAAACTCACACATACACACTGGAACATTTCCTAAAAATTTTTTTTTTCGGACTCAGGGGACCTCAAAACGTATATTTTTGTGAAATCTCGGCATCCAGATTTTGGGTGGAATAAAATACGTTCTCTGGCTACTATGTACATTGTCTTTACATACGTGTTAGAGAAAGTAAAATATATACACATGTGTTTTAACGAGATCTAAATTTTGTGTTCGAAGTTTTAGTCTATCTTTTACTGTTTACCTGTGGCCGAGTGGTTAGATCACTTTCCTCTTACCTAGACGGCCCGGGTTCATTCTAAGGTGATCGTATGTGAGATTTGGTGGACAAAGCGTCGGGGTTCTCCAGTCTCCCCCGTCATCACATTCCACCGGAGCTCCATCTTCATTTCATATATCATCAGTATCAACGGTGCCACAAGTAGTAAAAGTGGGCGTTAAGCACAATCCAAAAAAATTCTGTTGTGATGCACTCATACGACTTTCTGTAGCTACTCTACAAACTTCTTATTTCAACACAATGCTAATCGAGATAAACAATAGCAGAATGTTCTTATTACTTAGTTCCTTATAAGTAGAAGGGCACTAAAGCAATGCGCTATGCTAAAGTGATAGTCAAATGTTTTAAACGCTGTCGATGTGCGATTGTCATTGCAAATAGCTTCTTTGCTTGCCAGAGCAAAAGAAAAACGGACACTTCTGTCTGAGAAAAGTAGAAGTACTTTACAGTTGAAACCAATAACAGAGAATATCGTCTATAACGTCTAATCCATAACAAAAACGTAAAGGATATAAATTGTGTATTTTAACGAGATCTAAATTTTTACTTTCTCTATACGTACTATGTTCATAGTGTATAGAGGAAGTATTATATTCCCCCCAAAATTCAATGCCGAGATTTCACCGGAAATACATGTTTTAGGGCCCCCTGATTCCAAGAAAAGCATTTTTATAAAAAGGTCTGTGTGTCTGTCTGTCTGTCTATGTGTCTGTGTGTGTGTCTGTCTCTGGACAGCATATCTCAAAAACGAAAAGACCGTTAAATACCAAACTTGGTATATAAGTTTGATATCTTGCAAGGATGCGACACGAAGATTTTCAAGAAAATCCCCCCCAACTACCCTTTACATGGAACTTTTTTCGAAAAATTTGATTTTATAAAAAATGGCTCTAACAATTTTGATTAAAATATCGTATATTAAAGGTATTTATCTGACAAATAAAATGTATATCATGAATTTTCTGGGAATAGCTTCTAAAGAGCTGTTCATTCTTGGAGAATTTTGCTTAATTTGGAATAACTAGTAAACCGTAAGAGATAGATAAGAACTTACAACACAAAAAGATTTAGATCTCGTTAAAATACACAAGTTATGTTCATATACATTTTTTTCTTGGAACCTACCGTTTTCGTGGTATTCCTTGTTATTAGTTTCAATTGTGGAGTACTTAAACTTTTCTCAGACGGAAGTGTCCGTTTTTCTTTTGTTCTACTCCTGGCCAAGTAAAGAAGCGATTTGCAATGACAATCGCATAACGATATTTGACTATCACTTTAGCCTAGTGCATTCCATTCTGCTAATGTTTATCTCGATTAGTATGGTGTTGAAAGAATTATCTTTCGTAAGAAGTTTGTTTTTAGAGTAGCTAGAGAAAGTCATGTGAGTGTAACACATAAGATTTTCTGTGTAGTAAGTTTTTGTCTATCTCTTACAGTTTAGCAGTTATGCAAAGTTCGGCAAAATTCAGCCAAAAAATCTGATGTGTGCCATTCACATGACTTTCTCTATATCCCTGCAACAAGTTGTTCTTAAAAAGCCTATACTTCTATTTACTTCACGCTTATTAAAAACATTTAGCAGAAATAGTCTTATTACTTGCTTCCTTGTAAGTAGAAGCGAAATAACGGACTACCATAGGTTAAAGTGATAGTCAAAAGCTGGTTGCTCTGCGACTGAAGTTCCTTTGTTTGTATGGACACGAGTTCACAAAGTGCTCTACATTTGTTGTGTGGTAAGTTTTTGTCCATTTCTTACGGTTTAGCAGTTATGCAAAATTCCGTAAAATTGACCCAGAATAAAGTAGTCTTCAGAGGCTATTCCCAAAAAATTCAAAATATACATTTTATTTGTCAGCTAAATACGTTTAATATACAATATTTTAATCAAAATCGTTGGAGCTATTTTTTAGAAAATCAAAATTTTCGAGAAATGTTCCATGTAAAGGGTAGTTTCGGGTGGGGGGATTTTTCTGAAAATCTTCGTGTCGCATCCCTGGAAGATACTAAACTTAAATACCAAGTTTGGTATTTTACCGACTTTTCGTTTTTGAGTTATCGTGTTCATAGACACACGGACACACACACACACACACACACACTCACATTCACACGGATCTTTTTCTGAAAATACTTTTTTGGATACAGGGGACCCTAAAACATATATTTCCGGTGAAATCTCGGAACCGGATTTTTTGCGGAGTGCAATACCTTCTCTATACACCATGTACATAGTACGTATAGAGAAAGTAAAAACGAGGTCTAGAAAATATCATAAATACCTACATATGTGGTATTTTATTCTAAATTCTTAGTCATTTTTAAGAAAACGAGTTCTTCGAAAAATGTTCCATGTAAAGGGTGGTTGGGGGTAGAAGATACTGTTCTTGAGTATCAAGTTTGGCATTTTACGGATATTAGTTACGTACCAAAGAAAGTAATAAGCCGTCGACACTTATTAAACAAAAGAATGACCAGGTAGGAAAGCGTATATGATAATTTAACCGCTTTAGATATGAAATTGTCAGTTTAATTTGCTTCTAATGACTGACAGAAGCATAAATATAACAAGATCTGATAAAATGTGTTGCATCGCTTCAGTTGAGGAAAGCTTCTGCCACTGGTGGCAGCTCTGGAGGGATTTTGGCAGATTGTCTGAAACTGACAAGTGCTTGTGGAAGGGCGTGAAGCGAATCGACATCTGTCAATAGCGGTCAGTTTGCAGCACCCCACGCTCAATTTTGGGATTACATTGCATTACATGAAACATGTATAGACAGTCGGAACAAATCTGCGCTCGGAATCCTGCAGCAGTAACTGGATTTTCCACCCATTCTTTGGGGTTATTCTAAAGGTCACAGCCCTAAAGAAGAGGATACAGTGGTAACGTGTGAGGTTCACATTCGAGAGGTATCCGGTTCCGTTCCCTTTTGCCGCCCTGTCTGGCCATGGGTTTTTCGTGATTTTCTCAGGTCGGTTGGTAAAATCGAATGCTGAGGTAGTGTATTCTATCAAGGATTTCCTCTCATTTAATTTTCCTTGTTCATGTTTATGTTCACTTTAAGGCAGAGTAATTCTTAGTGTCAGACAGATGGTGTAGAGACTAGCATATTACAGTAATTCTCACTCGCTCTTACTTTACGGTACACTCTTTTGGGATAAACAAGCTCAGCAAAAACAATACCATTTAAAAAATCTGATGTTCCATTCAGATGACCTTCTCTACATCTCTACAAAAAATATTGTTAAAAAGCTTATTGTTCTATTTCCTTAATACTAATCGAGAAAGGGCCGCGCCGTAGCCGAGTGCTCAGAACATTCGCCTCTCACCTAGACGGCCCGGGTTCGATCCCAAGTGAATGCATGTGAGATTTGGGGTGGAGAAAGCGGCGCAGGGGCGGGTTTTCTCCGGGTTCTCCGGTTTCCCCCGCCATCATATTCTACCGGGGCTCCATCTTCATGTATCATCAGTGTCATCGCCTGCGGTGCCATTGCAGTAAAAGCGGGCGTTAGACACTACAAAAAAAAATCTGATGTGTTACACTCACATGACTTTCCCTATATCTCTGTAAATTATTATTGTTAATAAGCTTATCTTTTATTTATTTTATGCTAATCGAGAAAAATTAGCAGAAATAATCTTATTTCTTGCTTTATAGTAAGTAGAACCGAAATAAGGGAGTACCATAGGTTAAAGTGAAAGCCAAAAGCTGGTTGCTATGTGACTGATGTTCCTTTGTATTGACAGGAGTTGACAAATTCCTGTATGAGAAAAGTGTAAGTTTTTCAAAGCTGAAACCAATAAAAAGGAATATCTCAAAAACGATCAACTCCACGAAAAAATGTATATAACATAAATTGTGTGTTTTAACGTGCTCTACATTTTGTGTGGGTTAAGTTTTTGTCCATCTCTTACGGTTTAGTAGTTATGAAAAATTCATCCAGAATAAAGTAGTCTTTAGAGGCTATTCCCAGAAATTTCAGAATAGACATTTTATTTGTCAGGTAAATAACTTTAATATACGATATTTAAATCAAAATCGTTAGAGCCATTTTTTAGAAAATCAAAATTTTCGAAAAAAGTTCCATGTAAAGGGTAGTTTGGGGTTGGGGGATTTTTCTCAAAATCTTCGTGTCGCATCCCTGGAAGATACTGAACTTAAATACCAAGTTTGGTATTTTACCGACTTTTCGTTTTTGAGTTATCGTGTTCACAGACACACGGACACACACACACTCACACACACATACACACACGGACCTTTTTTTGAAAATACTTTTTTTGGATACAGGTGACCCTAAAACATATATTTCCGGTGAAATCTCGGTATCGAATTTTTTGGTGGAGTGCAATACATTCTCTATACCCTATGGACAGAGTGAGTATAGAGAAAGTAAAAATTAATCGAAAAAAAATAGCAAAAAGGGTGGTATTATTTGCTTCCTTGTAAATAGGAAGAACATAAGGACCTACCATAGGCTAAATCGATAGTCATTTGTTTTAAAAGCTTGTTGCTTTGTGATTGAAGTACAATTATTACTATGGACAGTTGACCAATTCTCGTATGGTAAAACTTAAAGCTGAAAGTAATCAATAACAAGGAATATCTCGAAAACGGTCAACTCCACGAAAAAAATGTATATGACATAAATTGTGTGTTTTAACGAGATCTACACTTTTTCTTAAGTAGGTTTTTGCCTATCTCTTACGGTTTATGATTTATGCAAAATTCCGCAAAATTCATTTAAAATAAACATCTCTCCAGAGGCTATTCCCGGAAAACAAATGATATACATTTTATTTTATTGAATATATAAGATTTTAATCAAAACCGTTAGAGCTATTTTTTAGAAAATCCAAATTTTGGACATTTTTTACATGTAACGGGTAGTTGGGGGTGGGGGGATTCACTTGAAAATCCTCGTGTCGCTACCTTGGAAGGTACTGAACTTAAATACCAAGTCTTTTCGTTTTTAAGCAATGATGTCCACGCACACACACACACACGGACATTTTTCTAAAAGGCCTTTTTTTTGGATTCAGGGAGTCTTAAAACGTGTATTTCCGGTGAAATCTCGGTATTGAATTTTTGTTTGCAATCCAATACCTTCTCTATACAGTATGTACATAGTACGTATAGAGAAAGTAAAAAGAGCGATTCTTTCACTTGTAAATATAAATTTTCGAAACAGTTGCAGGCAATACTTCAAATACCAAGGATCCTACGATTACTTTGTGGTTATGTGTTTGAGATGTTAAACTGTAAAAACTAACCTCGTTTTAACATAGCATCCCAGATACTCTCGCACAATGCACGTAATAAAATAATCTGACCAGGCATAAAGCTCAACTTTCTAAAAAGAGCTTTTTCTACACTGGACTAATTATACATAACAAATTACCCCTTGCATTCAGAAACTACAATGTCAAACACTTTAAAATTAAACTAAAGAGTTTCTATTACAGCAATGTATTTACACATTAGATGAATTTGTAGGAAACTGTAGCACATTTTAAATATTAATATATCTGTACTTATATCTGTATTTTAAATACTTTGCATCAGCATAATTTGAATAAAACTTTAATGTGTTCCATTCACATGACTTTCTCTACATCTCTGCAACAAATTATTGTTAAAAAGCTTTTGCTTCTATTTACTTCATGCTAATCGAGAAAAACTAGCAGAAATAGTCTTATTACTTGCTTCCTTGTAAGTAGAAGCAAAATAAGGGAGTACCATAGGTTAAAGTGATAGTCAAAAGCTGGTTGCTATGTGACTGAAGTTCCTTTGCTTGTATGGACACGAGATGTCAAATTCCTGTATGAGAAAAGTATGTTTTTACTTTCTCTATTCTCACTATGTACATAGTGTATAGAGAAGGTATTGCACTCCACCAAAAAATTTGATAACGAGATTTCACCGGAAATATATGTTTTAGGGTCCCCTGTATCCAAAAAAATATTTTCAGAAAAAGGTCCGTGTGTCAGTGTGTCCGTGTATCTATGAACACGATAACTCAAAAATGAAAAATCGGTAAAATACCAAACTTGGCATTTAATATTAGTATACTCCAGGGATGCTACACAAAGTTTTGAGAAAAATCCCCCCATCCCAATCTGCCCTTTACATGGAACTTTTTTCGAAAATTTTGATTTTCAAAAAATTGACTCTAACGATTTTGATTAAAATATCGTATATTAAAGATATTTACCTGACAAATAAAATGATATTTTGAATTTTCTGGGAATAGCGTCTGAAGAATACTTTATTCTGGGTCAATTTTACGGAATTTTGCATAACTGCTAAACCGTAAGAGATGGACAAAAACTTACCACACAACAAACTTAGAGCACTTCAAAACACACACTTTATGTTTCATATATTTTTGCGTGGAGTTGATTGTTTTTGAGATATTCCTTGTTTTTGGTTTCAGCTATAAAAAACATACTTTCTTCATACAGGGCTTTGTGAATTCGTGTCCATACAAACAAAGGAACTTCAGTCACATAGCAACCAGCTTTTGGCCATCACTTTAAGCTATGGTACTCCCTTATTTCGCTTCTACTTAGAAGTAAGCAAGTTATAAGACTATTTCTGCTAATTTTTTCTCGATTAGCAGGAAGTATATAGAAGCATAAGCTTTTTAACAATAATTCATTGCGTAGTTGTAGAGAAAGTCATGTGAATGGAACACATCATATTTTTTAAAGCTGAAACCAGTATTAAGGAATATCTCAAAAACGATCAACTCCAGGAAAATAAATGTATATAACATAAATTGTGTGTTTTAACGTGTTCTACATTTTTTGTGTGGTAAGTTTTTGTCCATCTCTTACGGTTTAGCGAAATTCCGTAAAATTCATCCGGAATAAAATAGTCTTCAGAGGCTATTCCCAGAAAATTCAAGATATACATTCTATTTGTCAGGTAAATATCTTTAACATACGATATTTTAATCAAAATCCTTAGAGCCATTTTGAGAAAATCAAAAATTTTAATTTTTATACTTGTAAAGTGTAGTCTAGTGTGGTAGGATTTTCTTGAAAATCTTCGTGTCGCAACCTTGGAAGAAACCAAACCTAAATACCAAGTTCGTTATTTAACGGACTTTTCGTTTTTGAGCTATGCTGCCCACAGACACGCAGACACCCACACACCCACACACACACACATACACACACACTCTCTCTCTCTCTCTCTCTCTCTCTCTCTCACGCGCGGACCTTCTTCCAAAAATTTTTTTTTGACTCAAAATATGTATTTTCGGTGAAATCTCGGTATCGAATTTTTGGGTGCAATACAATACATTGTCTATACACTATGCACAAAGTACGTGTAGAGAAAGTAAAAATTTTGCTGTATTATGTAAACCTTTGTGTTCTGTATGTATTTATATAAATTACTGTAAATATTTCATATGCGAATGTGTCCAATAAGAATGTAGGTCTTTCTCAAAGGATGAAAATAATAACTATAATAATAATAATTAATAATAATAATAATAATAATAATTGAGCTTGTTATCGGAAGTGACACACGGCAGTATTGGGCCAATTTCTCCCTGGTTCAGAGTGACCTGTTCATTTAGCTTGATTTCTCTAAATTTTCTCAGGCTTCTAACCAGAGTTTGATACCGACGTGTCCAACATCACGTCGTATTTGTTTTCGAACTGAAGAAAACGTAAGTCACACAGCAGTACTCAAACCCGAAATGTCCATTGCATGTCATTAAGGGTATTTAAGGGTATCACACAAAGAGTTTTAAGAAAATATCCCTGCCCCAAATACCCTTTACATAGTATAAAGTTCGAACATTTTAGGTTTCTCAAAAATGACTCTAAAGGATTTCATTAAAATATTGCAGTTTAAATATACTTCTTTGACAAATAAAATGCACTACTTGAATTTTCTGGGAACATCCTCTGAAATCCCCTTCATTCTGGATGACTTTTGTTTAACTGGCACACCGTAAGACAGACAAAAATTAAAACAGCCAATTTATGTCATACACAGTTTTTTTTTTTTATCTTGACGCCATTAAACGGTTGCTCATATCGGACGATGAATGGCATTGGTGAAATGATATTCAAGTGATGTCGGGGTCCATGGAGCTTAAAGTTACTCGACATTCATTAATGTTTTTGTTTTTGTAGACTTAACCATATCCAAAATATTCCCTGTAATTAGTTTCAATTTAAAATACTTCACATTTCTAGAACGGAAGTAGTCATTCGTTATCTCTCTTTTGTTTTACTGCTGGCCATGCAAAGTAAACCGAATGTCAAAGTCAATCGCATAGCGACAGCTTTTAAAATATTTGGCAATCGCTTTACACTATTGTATTTCCTTATTTCCCTTCTACTTACAAGGAACTAAGTAATAAAAGCTTTTCCTCGAATGTTTAAATCGCTTAGCATGAGGCAGATGGAAGAATACGCTTTTATAAGAATAATTTTTGCTGAATAGGGAGAGAAAGCAATGTGAATAGAAAACTTCAGACTTTTATGGCTAATGATTCTTGGAATTTTGGTCATTCATAGAGAATCAACATACAGTATGTTTCAAAACGACACCAAACGAAGAACCTTGTTGGTCATACCGTACGTGATACGTGAATATAATTTTCAGCTCTAAATTCGGCACACACAAAAACTGCCATAAAATCACCGTGGATTAGGCAGTCGTACATAACCAAATGGCACGTGCCTGGCCACTCCAAGAGAGATGCCAATTGGTAGCGAAGGTCCCAGTCGTGTGGTATAAGGGTGTCTTGATAAGACACGCCGGCGCGGCACAGGTCACCTTAGTAATGAAGAACGTAGCATGTGGGTTTTTTTTATCTGTTTCGTATAACACGTTCTGAGGTTGTTTATGTGGCGTATGACAACCGTTGTTCCCTCGCTGCCTAATCCCAAATGTGTGCGAGTTCTAAACACACATAAAACTTTAAATAGAAGAGTTTGAAAGATGCGATATCAAGTTTCGGACAAGTCAAAGTGTAAGCTAATCTTCTTCGTCTGGTGTCGCTTTGAAACAGCCTGTATATCTGCCCTCCCCTTGCTTCATATTCTCCATATTTAAATATCGTACAATAAGTTGTTTTCTTCAAAATTAATTTTCAGACTTTCAAAATGTTTCAGGGTCTCAGTTTTTATTTGAAAACATCTACACTTTTCCAGAATGTAATATTACAGGCAAGAAAGTTTCATAATTTGCACAGAATGGTTTTAAGAATATTTTATGAGCATATTATTAATTTTAGAAGTTAAAATTTCTTTTACAAATATTGTGTGTTCCATTCACATTGCTTTCCTTACCTGACCTGGAAACAAACTATTCCTAAAAAAGATTATTCCACTATCTAAATCGCGATAATCGGGATAAACATTAACAGATATTGTCTTATTACTTGATTTTTTATTACTAGAAAATATAGATATCGTTATAACACACAATTTATACGAAATACACCTTTAGTATTTATATAGCAGGTAACCATTTCCGAAATATTCTTTGTGGTTAGTTTTAATTTAAAAAAAAACTTAACTTTTCTCAACTGGTAATTTGTCACATCGGGTTCTTTTGTTTTATTCCTGGCCATGCAAAGAGAACCGAATTTCAAATCATAGCGACTAGCTTTTAACAGATTTGACTATCGCTTTAGCCAACTCTTCTACTTACAAGGAAGCAAGTAATAAGGCTATTTCTGCTAATGTTTATCTCGGTTAACATGAAGTAAATATAAGAATAAACTTTTATAATGATTGTTTGTAGAACAGGTAGAAAAAGTAGACATTTTTAGGCAAGTCTGTGTTAAGACAATATAAGAATAAGCATTTGCCTATCACTTGCTGTTTAATAATACCTTGTTACCTTTTTACTTTCTCTACGCGTATTATGTACATAATCTGCAGAGGAGGTATTGTATTCCACCCAAAAATTCCATGCGTCTGTGAACACGATAACTCAAAAGCGATAAGTCGGTTAAACTCCAAACTTGATATTTAAGTTTAGTACCTTCTAAGGATAGACGAAGATTTTGAGGAAAATCACACCACTTTCAAATTACTCTTTACATGGATTTTTTTTAAATGTTTTACTTTCTCAAAAATGGCCATAACGATTTTGATTAAAATACCGTATATTAAATATATTTACATGGCAAACGAAATGTATTCTTTGAATTTTCTGGGAATAGCCTCTGAAGACCTCTTCATTTGGAAGAATTTTGCATAACTGCTAAGCCCTAAGAGATATACAAAAACTTACAATAAAAAAGTTGAATATCTCTTTAAGACACACACTTTTCTTATGTACATTTTTTTTTGTGGAGGTAGCAATTTATGAGATATTCCTTATTTTTGAGTTCAGTTTTAAACTGCTTAAACTCTTCTCCCGGTCATGCTAAGAAACGATTCTTTTTTTTTTTTAATGGTAGTTTGTCATTTAACCAGGTTGATCATATCGGACAATGAATGAAATTGGTGAATAGATGCTCAAATGACCTCGGGTCCATGGAATTTAAAGTTACTCGACATTCGTCTTCTCAGGATAAGGGAAAACCCCGGAAAAAAACCTTATCCGGTCAAATCACCCTTAGCGAGATTGGAACTCACGACATTTTGAATGGAAGCAGACACGCTACCACCACACTACCCAGGCGGGCTAAAACGAATTTGAATCACTTAGCAACAGCTTTTAAAAGATTTGACTATGGCTTCAGCCTATTCCCTATTTCCGTTCTAAGTATAACAAAGTATTTAATAGGACCTTTTCTGCTGTCCTGTTTACATTGATTAGCACAAATTAGAGAGAAGTATCAGCTTTTGAAAGAACAATCTGTTGCAGAATAGCTAGAGAAAGCCATGCGAATGGAACACATCAATTAGTGCGTTCTGTGAAGCAATAAATTCGTGGTTTGGGTTCTGATTAGATTAGAAAGCATTCTGTAGGTTCGTTTAGGCCAGGAAGCCACTGAACATAGAACTTGTCAAGGCATACAAACATGTATACATGTGTTTATATACTACGAAAAAGAAACAATGTATACAGCTCTAGTGCCAAAACCATGGGTTATAAAAACAACAGAATAGACATATAATCACACATTTTGCTTTTCAGACCTGTATGCCACTGCACTATACTTAATGTGCTCATTATTATATGTACTTCCTTTTTTTTTTTTTTTGTTTTACACATCAAAACAACGAGTATACAAAATTAATGTTAAAATGTATGAATAAATATAATTTCATTACATCTAGCACATATGTGTTGTCAGATGATAGTTTTCTAATTATCAACATAATAGTTGCTACTAGTAATTATATAAAACTAAAATATTATGTACTCTTCATAAATGTCGACAAATTACAACACATATTTACAAATATGTTATGGAATTTACAATGCAAAAATTTACAATTCTGTACTAGAGTGTAAAATATCAAAGAATCAGGCTTTACAGACCTTGTGTCATTGCTAAATACTAATAAATTCATTTGACACATTCGTGCAAGTCAAAGTATACATCAGTTTAATTTTAATATAAAACACACACACACACTAATATACACAAAATGCAATACCTTGTAATACTTATAAACACAATGATTATTAACGGTACTGTCAGACAGATTTGTCACTTAAATATTCATCTACAGGTAAAATGATTTATTGCAAAGTTACTCCTTAAGAGAGGCCTTAAAAGCTCTGAAATTCCCAACATTTTCTGTGAGATTACTGGGGAGAGCATTAAATATCTTGATTGTTTCATAATGTACACCTTTCTGAAAGCAACGAAGATTGGCATTGGGACGATGAATATATCCCTTTTGTCTAGTATTAATGTTATGAATTTCCATGTTTGTTATAAAACTATGTCGATTAGCTGCATAGAATTTTAAAATGTTAATATATAAACACAAGGTAAGGTGAGTGTGCCCAATTTTTGAAATGGTTCTTTGCATGACTGTCTGCTACAAGCATCTCGAGTAGCCCGGGGTTCTAAACCTTGTAACCACCCACACCGCTTGCTAAGCTAATAACCTCGGAGATGGTTACCAAGGAGCATTGTACTTTGGCAGATACAGGTCACCTTACTAGAGGAAGGCCGGTAATGCTATTGATTATGCTTCCTGCCTTGCGCGCGCGGCGCCTCCACCATATGTAATGACCTCTGACTTTTCGCCGTAAAGCTCCACGTTTAAGGCAAGGAAGGAGATGTTTCCTCTCCCGGGGAAGATAAAATGAAAAAAGTTAGACGGTATTCGTGTCCGAGAAGTTAATGGGCATGATGGATTTCGTTAAGTTGGTGCAACTGCCCTGACTCCTGGGGTTAAACGCAAACCCTCCATTTTCATTGTATGCAGTAAACTACATCTACATTATAAACCTTGCTTTATGTCGTAACTTACATTTTCTGAAACTTCTGGCTCTCACATGGTGTTCACTGTGGCAGTAACGTAGACAGCAAGTGAAGATAGGTGCAACTAGTTCGTAACTTAAAATGCAAGATATATGAAAAAATCTGATGTGTACCATTCACATGACTTTTTCTATATCCCTGCAACAAATTATTCTTAAAAAGCTTATTTACTTTATGCTAATCAGAAAAAAATAGCAGAAATAGTCTAATTACTCGCTTCCTTGTAAGTAGAAGCGAAATAAGGGATAACTGTAGGTTAAAGTGATAGTCAAAAGCTGGTTGAGTTATCGTGTTCACAGACACACGGGCACACTGACACACGGACACACACGGACCTACTTTTTACTTTCTCCATACGCACTATGTACATAGTGTATAGAGAAAGTATTGCACTCCACCAAAAAATTCAATACCGAGATTTCACCGGAAATATATGTTTTAGGGTCCCCAATATCCAAAAAGGATTTTCACAAAAAGGTCCGTGTGTGTGTGTGTGTGCGTGTGTCTGTGAACACGATAACTCAAAAACGAAAAGTCAGTAAAATACCAAACTTGTTATTTAAGTTTAGTATCTTCCAGGGATGCGACACAAAGATTTTGAGAAAAATCCCCCCACTCCCAACTACCCTTTAATGGAACTTTTTTCGAAAATTTTGATTTTCTCAAAAATGGCTCTAACGATTTAGATTAAAATATCGTATATTAAACATATTTACCTGACAAATAAAATGTATATATTGAATTTTCTGGGAATAGCCTCTGAAGAGTAGTTTAATCTGAATGAATTTTTCTAAATTTTGAATAACTGCTAAACCGTAAGAGATGGACAAAAACTTTCTACACAAAAAATGTAGAGCACATTAAAACACACAGTTTATGTTATATGCATTTTTTTCGTGGAGTTCGTCGTTTTTGTGACATTCCTTATATTTGGTTTCTGCTATGAAAAACGTATACTTTTCTCATACTGGAACTTGTCAACTCCTATCCATATAGACGAAGGAACTTCATTGACATATCAACCAGCTTTTGACTATCACTTTAACCTACAGTTGTCCCTTATTTCGCTTCTATTTACGAGGAAGCAAGTAATTAGACTATTTCTGCTATTTTTTTCTGATCATAAAGTAAATAAAAGTATAAGCTTTTTAAGAATAATTTGTTGCAGGGACATGGAGAAAGTCATGTGAATGGTACACATCAGATTTTTTTGGATACAAGGGACCCTAAAACATATATTTCCGGTGAAATCTCGGTATCGAAATCTTTGGTGGAGTGCAATACCTTCTCTTTACACTATGTACATAGTACGTGTAGAGAAAGTAAAAATGTGTTTTTTTGTTTTTTACTTTCTCTAGCCCCTGTATGTACAATGTACATAGAGATAGAGAAGGTATTGTATTGCACCCAAAAATTCGATACCGAGATTTCACAGGAAATATATGTTTTAGGGTCCCCTGTATCCAAAAAAAGCATTTTCACAAAAATGTCCGTGTGTGTGTGTGTGTTTGTGTGTGTGTGTCCGTGAACACGATAACTCAGAAACGAAAAGTCGGTAAAGCACCAAACTTGGTATTTAAGTTTCGTATCTTCTAGGAATGCGACACGAAGATTTTAGGAAAAATCCCCCCACCCCAAACTACCCTTTACATGGAACTTTTTTCGAAAATTTTGATTTTCTTAAAAATGGCTCTAACTATTTAGCTGACAAATAATATGTATATCTTGAATGTTCTGGGAATAGCTTCTAAAGACCTGCTTATTTTGGATGAATTTTGCTTAATTTTGCATAACTAGTAAACCGTAAGAGATAGAAAAATACTTACTGTAAGGTCTTGCTAAAGTACACAAGTTATGTCATATACATTTTTCTCGTGGAGCTTACCGTTTTCGAGGTATTCAATGTTATTAGTTTCAGTTGTGAAGTACTTATACTTTTCTCAGACGGTAGTGTCCGTTTTTCTTTTGTTCTACTCCTGGCCAAGAAAAGAAGCGATTTGTAATGACAATCGCATAACGACAGCTTTTAAAACACTTGGCTATGGCTTTAGCCTAGTGTATTCCATTATTTTTTCCTCCTTATAAGGAACTAAGTAATAAGAACATTGTGCTAATAAGTACCTCAATTAGCAAGGTGCAGAAAGAAGAATAATCTTTTGTAAGAAGTTTGTAGAACAGCTAGAGAAAGTCATGTGAGTGTAACACATCAGATTTTTTTTCATTGAGGAGGTCTCAAGCTTGTATTTCCGGTGAAATCTCGGTGTCGAATTTTTGGGTGCAATACAATACCTTCTGTATATAGTACGTGTATAGAAAATAAAAAGCCAATAAAAAGGAATTTCTCCGAAATAGTTAACTCTACAAAAAAATATATATATATACAGTGTGTAAATTATGATGTTTAACAAAGTGTTGTGTATATCTGTTTTGCTAGTTGCACAAATGTCATCCAGGGTGATGACGTCTTCACAGAAAAGTCAAAATATACATTTAATTTGACATGAAAACATTTTAAACATACCTATGATATGTTAATCAAAAATCATAAACCCATTTATCAATTACTAGACAATTTCGAGAAATCTTCCAGGTAAAGAGTAGTTTTGGATGGGAGGTTTTCCTGGAAATATCTGTGTCTTATCCTTTGGTATTTAAACAATTTTTACTTTCTCTACACGTACTATATACGCAGTGTATAGAGAAGGTGTTGCATACCACCCATAGCTTTCGATACAGAGATTTCACCGGAAATAGATGTTTTAGGGACCTCTGTATCTTAAAAAATTATTTTCAGAAAAAGGTCCGTGTGTACTTGTGTCCGTGTGTCTGCGAACACGATAACTCACGAACAAAAAGTAAAATACCAAACTTGGTATTTAAGTTTAGTATTTTACTGTGATGCGACCCGAAGATTTTGAGACCTCTTCCCCCCAAACTACATAGAAAAAATTTCGAAAATTTTCATTTTCTCAAAAATAGCTCTAACGATTTTGATTAAAATACCGCATATTAAAGATATTTATATGGCAAATAAAATGTATATCTTTAATTTTCTGGGAATAGCCTCTAAAGACATCATTATTAAAAACGAATTTTGCTGAATTTTGCGTAATTGGTAAGCCTTAAGAGATAGACAAAAACTTACTACACAAAAAAATGTAGACCACATTAAAAAATAATTTGTCATTAACGTATTTTTCGTGAATTTACCATTTCTGATAAATTCCTTATTATTTCTTTTGGATTTAAAGTACTTTTTTCACACGGAAAGTTGCAAACTTTTGGTACCGCATAGAAACGGATTTCATCCGCATGACAACCGGCTTTTAAAATATTTGACTATCGTTTAACCTAGTGTAGACTGTTTCTGCTAATGTTTATCTCGGTTATCACAAAGTAGGTACTTAAAGAATATGTTTTTCAACAATAATTTGTTGCAAAGATATAGAGAAAGTCATGTGCATGGAACACGTCAGATATTGAGTTATGGTGTTAATAGACACAACCAACCTTATTCTAAAACTTTTATTTTCAGTGAAATATCGGTATCGGATTTTTGGGTGGAATGCAATGCCTTCTCTGTACACTATGCACTTAGAAAAGAAAGTAAAACCAATAGAATGAATAGGATTATTGCTTGAAATTATTATCAAATACTTTTAAATTTGATTAAATACACGAAAGCCAGACATAGCCTTTTAGCAGCACGTTTTCAGCTGGTTGACGGGAGTGATGGAGTTAAGGTGTTGTTGCTGTATGCCATAAGGCAGAACGTGCTAAATCCTCGGGGATTTCCGTCCTGCCGGAGTGTTAGCTTTCATTAGCTGTATCTATCCAACAGAGGGGAAGTATGGAAATCACATGTCGCCCTCTCTTATTTCTTAGATATTCATGCAAATACCGTGCGATTCCACGGGGACTTCATGGAGTGACGCGCCATCCTGCGGGCAAACATTACACACGTATCTCAACACATTAAACTTGCGTCCACCACATTCGTCAACTGCTGGTCTTATCTATTGAGACAAGTTAGTAGATAGCTGTTCCCCCTCAGACATGAACAAGAGTTCGATAAATGCTCCATGTAAAGGTTGATTGTGCTAGGCGTCTACCTAACACAGTGGTTATAAGCAGGGCTACGAAGTTCGTATCAATTTCTTTATGCAGAGTATGAGCTGCCAGTTTAACAATACCATGCGGCGTCTCTTGCGCGAGCAAAGGTCAGTGTGGAGTGCAATCCATTACTGCAAAACAGCTATACCTGCATAGCACCGAACTACGTCGGTAGGAAGGAAGATGTTTCAATGCCATCTTAGTTCTGTTCAAAAGTGAGCAAAATTAATTTGTGTTACAACCATAGTAAGTTTTAAGCATTGCACGAAACCGATGGTAGTTCTGGTATACAAATTGTCAAGCGGCTAGCAACAACAGCTTCACAGAAAGTTTGCAAATTTGTTCAGAAAGTTATCTACACTGTTATAGTCCAGAGGTATGCAGAAGAACTGTCAACACGGATCTACCAATACTACCTGAAATAAAGATGAAAATGAAAAGAATGCAGAATTCACTGTGATATATCGTATACAAGCTGCACTTTTAAAATCCCAGCTTGGTGATACTGAAACGGAACTGATAACATATTTCAAAAATGCCCCGATCACATTATGCGAAATGGAAAGAGCTTTTCCACTTTACAAATTTTGTTTATCGGAACGTACAGTAATTACAGCGGCCGGAAACGGACGGCGGGAATAGAGCCACCGCGGAGGGTCCTTAAGCAGTACTACATCTCCGCGCGGGGAGCGCTAAGAGCCCTCGTCACAGGTGTGACCAAAATCCCTGATTAATAGACGACTTCCAACGCCATCCCCGCCGTCGAGAGGTGTATTTGCAAAGCGCAGTCACCACCGGACGAGCAGTCCTCGCTGACACTTACACCCCTGAAAGAGACCGGTTGGATAAAATGGAGATGGAATGAAGGGGCACGGCGGAATAAAGAAACATCCCCAGCATTCGCCTAGTGAATCGGGAAAATCCCGAAAAAGCCCATGGGTCAGAGAGCTGGGTTGCGGGTAACCAACGCCTGAGCCATCTGTAATCAGACAGCAAAGTGCAGCTAGCCTTCTGCAATCTCATCTCCCCACACCATTCTTGACACTTAGCTCCGAAATAAGCAGATGGCATAGGAATGCCATTCTACTGCTTGCGGATACATGCCAGTGCAGTTGCAAATACCATCTCTTTGCTATTGTTTTAGACTGAAGGTGGAACTTTGGGTCTCGATATTAAATATCCAATCTGCTATTTACCTTGGACCCCGGGAAACCACTAAAAATCCCTAGCCAGGTTAATTCGACCATGGGATTTGAACCCAAGACCTTCCGAATGAGGGCCTTTGACGTTTCCATCCCTCTAGGTAGGTTTGGTATTTATGCGATGTGATTTGAGTTGTGACCTTCACAGATTAAGGCGCGCTCGAAGCTTTTTCTAAAAATCTGAAGTGTTCCATTCATATGACTTTCTCTACCTATTCTAAACAAAACTTCTTGTATCTACTTCATGCTAATTGATACAAAAATTAGCAGAAATTAGCTAAATTGCTTGCTTCCTTGCAAGTTTAAGGAAAATAGGGAGTATACTAGGCTAAAGCAATAATCAAATCCTTTAAAAGCTGTCGATATGCAACTGTTATTCATTTTAACTTATTTGCATAGCCAGGAGTAAACAAAAGAAACACGGACGACTTCCCGTTTGAGAAAAATATAATTCCATATTTTAAAATTGAAGTCAATAGCATTGAATCTCATACGGTAATGTGGGTAGTGCAAACATTTATCCAGAATAAAGGGCCCTCAGAGCTACTACGAGAAAATTAAAGATATACATTTTATTGGGTATGTAAATATGGTTAATATGCGGTATTTTAATCAATGGTTAGAGACATTTTTGAGAAAAATAAAATGCTCGATATTTGTCCTTGTAAAGGGTAGTTTGGAGTTGGAGGACTTTTCTCAAAATCTTTCTGTTACATCCTTGGAAAATTATTGAAATTAAGTACAAAGTTTGGTGTTTTACTGAGTTATCGCTTTTTAGTTTCGCAGTCCACAGAAACATCCACACGCGTACATTTTTTCTAAAAATGCTCTTTATTTTGGTTTGAAACTTGCATTCCCGGTAAAATCTTGGTATCAGATTTTTAGTGGAATATAATATCTACTGTATCTACTATGTATATTATAGAAACGTGCTAAAAATTGATGTGTTCCATTCACATGGCTTTCTCTACTTCTGTGTAACAAATTATTGTTAACAAGCTTATTCTTCTATTTATTTCAAGCTAATCGAGAAAAAAATAGCAGAAATAGTCTTATTACTTGCTTCCTTGTAAGTAGGAGCGAAATAAGGGAGTACCATAGGTTAAAGTGGTAGTCTAAAGTTGGTTACTAGGTGTCTGAAGTTCCTTTGTTTGTATGGACAGGAGTTGACAAATTCCTGTATGAGAGTTTTTCAAAGCTGAAACCAAAAACAAGGAATATCTCAAAAACGATCAACTCCTCGAAAAAAATTATATAACGTAAATTGCGTGTATTAATGTGCTCTACATTTTTTGAGTGGTAAGCTTTTGTCCATTTCTTACGGTTTAGCAGTTATGCAAAATTCCTCCAGAATAAAGTAATCTTCAGAGGCTATTCCCAGAAAATTCAAGATATACATATTATTTGTCAGGTAAATATGTTTAATATACGACATTTTAATCAAAATTGTTAGATCCATTCTTGAGAAAATCAACATTTGCGAAATGTTTTCAATGTAAAGGGTGGTTTTTGGGGTGAGTTTTCTTGAAAATCTTCGTGTCGTACCCTTGGAAGATACCAAACTTAAATACCAAGTTTGGTGTTTAACGGTCTTTTCGTTTTTGAGCTACGCTCTCTACTTACACACAGACACGCACACACACGGACCTTTTTCCAAACTTGCTTTTTTTTTATTCAGGGGGACCCAAAACGTGTATTTCCGGTGAAATCTCGGTATCGAGTTTTTGGGTGGAATACAATACCTTCTCTATACACTATGTACATAGCACGTGTAGAGAAAGTAATAAAATATTTCTTGGGACTCACATCACTTAAAATATATTTACAGCAAGATTTTGATAAAGGATTTTTGGGTGGAATGCAACAGAATTCCTATATGGTAGAAAAATGAAGCAGTAGACGTAGCCATTTCCGAGATATTCCTTGTTATTGTTTTCAATTTTAAACTACTTGTACTTTTCTCAAGCGAGAAGTCAACTTTTGTTTCATTTTTTCTTATACTCCCGGGAGTACAAAAGTGAACCGAATTACAATTGTTTCACATAGTGACCGCATTTTAAAACATTTGACTATCGATTTATCCTAGTGTAGTCCCTTATTTCCCTCCTACTTACAAGGAAGCAAGTAATAAGACTATTTCGGCTAGTGTTAGTCTAAATTGGCATGACCTAAATAAAAGAAGTATATCTGGAACATAACTTAAGGTAACATGTGTTAGTTGCAAAGAAAACATCTGATGTCCTCCAATCACATGACTTTCTCAACATCTCTGTAACAAATTATTGTTAGAAAGCATATTCTTCTCTCTATTTCGTGCTAATCAAGATAAGCGGAAGCTAGCAGAAATAATCGATAGTGGGGCCGCGCCGTGGCCGAGTGCTTAGACCACTCGCCTAACCTAGACGGCCCGGGTTCGATCCCAAGCGACCGAGTGTGAGATTTGTGGTGGACAAAATGCCGCAGGTGCGGGTTTTCTCCGGGTTCTCTGGTTTCCCCTGCCATCGCATTCCACGGGTGCTCTACCTTCATTCTATGTATTATGCTTGCGGTGCCACATGAAGGAAAATCGGGAGTTAACATTATAAATAAAGGAATAATTAAATATTTTAAAAGCTGGTTGCCATGGGAGTGAAATCCGCTTCTTTGCATTACCGGGAGTTGACAAATCCCCGTATGTGAAAAGTGTATCTGTTTTTAGACTAAAACAAATAAGAAGGAATATCTCGGAAATGGTCAACTCCAGGGAAAAAATGTATATATGACATAACTGGAGTCTTTTTAGGAGATTTACATTTTTTTGTGTAGCAAGTTTTTATGTATATCTTACAGTTTACCCGATACTAAACAAATCTAGAATAAAGAGGTCTTCAGAGGATATTCCCAGAAAATAAAAAAATACGTTTTGTTTGTCACAAAAATATCTTAAACACACGGTACTTTATTCAAAATCGTTACAAAACCAACATTTCCGAAAAGTGTTCCATAGAAAGGGCAGTTGGATTTCCTTGGAAATCTTCGTGTAGCACCCTTGAAAGATAACAAACTTAAATATCGAATGGTCTTTTCGTTATTAAGCTATGCTGACCATAGACTCACATACATACGGGCCTTTCTCGAAAATTGTCTTTTTTGTTTGTTTTTTTATATAGGGGGACAAAAACATGTATTTCCGGTGAAATCTAGATATAGAATATTTGGGTGAAATACAATATCTTCTCTATACACCATGTACATGGTATGTGTAGAGGAAGTAAAGATGTAAATTAGCTATAACGAAATTTATTCTTTTGTGCAGTAAGTTACGATTTACTGGCTGATGCTAATAAAGAGGTCTTCAGGCCGTTCCCCCAAAATTCACGACATACATTTCATTTGGCATGTAACTCTCCTTCATTTAGGATATTGTAATCAAAACCGTTAGAGGCATTTTTGTGAAGATCAAAACTTTCGGAGTTTTTCGATTTAAAGGATAGTTTGGGGTCGGAGATTTCTCTCAAATCTTGGAAAATATTAAAGTTAAGTAGCAAGTTTAGTATTTTACAATACACGGACAGACATATACACATTTTCTAAAAATGCAATTTTTAATTTCTCTACACGTACTATGTACATAGTGCACAGAGAAGGTATTCTATTGCACCCAAAAATTCGATACCGAGATTTCACCGGAAATACATATTTTGGCACTTAGAAAAAGGTCTTCGTGTGCGTGCGTGCGTGCGTTTGTGTGTGTGTTTGGGTGTGGTCAGCATAGCTCAAAAACCAAAAGGCCATTAAATACCAAAATAATATTGAATTTCTCAAAATGGACTCTAACGATTTTGATTAAAATGTCTTATATTTAGGATATTTACATGTGAAGTAAAATATATATCTTGAACTTTCTAGGAATAGCCTGTAAAGACCTCTTTATTCTGCATGATTTTTATTAAATTTTGCATAGCTGGTCAACCATAAGAGATAGACAAAAATTTACAGAACAGTTAAAACACACAATTTATTTCATATACATTTTTTTCGTGGAGTTGATTGTTTTTGACGTATTCCTTTGTTATTGGTTTCAGCTTTAAAAGACTTATACTTTTCTCATACAGGAATTTGTCAACTCGTGTCCATACAAACAAAGGAACTTCAGCCACCTATTAACCAGCTTTTGACTATCACTTTAACCTATGGTACTCCCTTATTTCACTTCTAGTTTCAAGGAAGCAAGTGATAAGACTATTTCTGCTAATTTTTATCTCGATTAGAATGAAGTAAATGGAAGCATAACCTTTTTTAACAATATTTTGTTGCAGAGATGTAGAGAAGGTCATGTGAATGGAACACGTCAAATGCTGTTATCATTGCTCTACCATCTGCCTTCATTTTACCCCCCCCCCCTCCGCGTCGTCAGAACCTTGTTCGCGACAGTATTGTAATCAAAATCGTATGTGCCATTTTTGAGAAAAACAAAATTGTTCCATGTAAAGGTTAGGTGGGGATGGGGGGGATTTTCTTGAAAATCTTCGTGTCACATTCTTGAAAGATACCAAACTTAAACACCAAGTTTGGTATTTAACTGCCTGTTAGTTTTTAAGTTGTGTCCACACACACACACACACACACACACACACACACAGACGTTTTTCTTAAAAAAATGGACTTGGGGGACCTAAACCATATATTTCTGGTGAAATCTCGGTATAGAATTTTTGGGTGTAATACAGCATATTTTCTAGGAGCTAGAGAAAGTAAAAAGGAAGAATTTAGAGAGAATATTAGCAGGTTGTGGCACTTGTATCATTACAACACTGGAGTACAGACGGCTTTAGGGGAGGCCTACATGATTAGAGGGCGAGATATTCACCCCCATCAGACATTCATGGATTCGGGTGAGAGGGTGCCGGCTAATTTGCTGGGGGGTCAGCTGGTGACGCGCTCCAAATGTCACATTCCACACTGCTGCTAATGAAGCGATAGCATTCCACCTCATTACAAACTCTACAATAAAGAGAGTTTCATTAAAATCTCACGTGACTTTCTCCATGTATTCTGCAACTACAATTTAATTGTTTTTTAACTTCTCTACACGTACTATGTACATAGTGTATAGAGAAGGTATTACATTCCACCCAAAAATTCCATACCGAGATTTCAACGGAAATACATGTTTCAAACTCCCCTGTATCCAAAAACGTCTGATTCACACGACTTTCTCTACATCTCTGCTACAAATTATTGCTAGAAATCTTATGCTTCTATTTACTTCATATTAACCAAGAAAAAATTAGCAGAAATAGTTTTATTACTCTTTTCCTTGTAAGCAGAAGCGAAATAAGGGAGTACCGTAGGTTAAAGTGATAGTCAAAAGCTGCTTGTTTGTATATATAAGAGTTCACACATTTCCGTATGAAAAAAGTATAAATTTTTCAAAGCTGAAACCGAAAACAGGGAGTATCTCAAAAACGATCAACTGCACGAAAAAAAAATGCATATTACATAAATTGTATGTTTTAACGAGCTCTACATTTTTTGTGTGGTAATTTTTTGTCCATCTCTTACTGTTTAGCAGATATGCGAAATTCCGTAAAATTCAGCCAGAATAAAAGAGTCTTTAGAAGCTATTACTAGAAAATTCAAGATATACGTTTTATTTGTCAGGTAAATATCTGTAATATACGATATTTTAACCAATTTTGATAGAGTCATTTTTAAGAAAATAAAAAATTACGAAAAACGTTCCATGTAAAGGGTAGTTGGGGGTGAAGGGATTTTCTTGAAAATCTTCTTGTCGCATACTTGGAAGATACCAAGTTTGGTTGTCAACGGTCTTTTCGTTTTTAGCTGTTGTCCACAGACACACGGACCTGTTTTTGGATTCAGGGGGAATCAAAACGTGTATTTCCGGTGAAATCTCGATATGGAATTTTTGGGTGGAGTACAATACCTTCTCTATACACTATGTACACAGTGCGTGTAGAGAAAGTAAAAACAGTACAGTTGCCCAAGTACCGTTGAGACACACAGATACTGGAAGAAAGTGTGAAACAACACAAGACTCTTGCAAGATCTCTGATATGAACAACAGCAGACGCCTAGAACAACTGCACTGAGCGAGATAAATGCAGACACGCATATCAATTTGTAACGAGGTTGTTACTCTGGAAATCCTTTTTTGCTTTGAGGAAGAGGAGATCGGCTAAGGGAATTTGCAAGTCCTCCAGGGAAATTGGCTGCGATGAGCCCTCGAGTGAACGGTTTGCATACAGATCAGCTCTTTCTGCTCGCGTGGGGTAATTCCAGACAATCAGGCTTCTGCCCAGCACGCGCCCTCAGCATTAGGCACTTCTTCAAATGCATACTAATCGCATGCGATCCATTCACATGACTATCTCTAGCTGTTCTATAAACAAACTTTCCTTGCAACATCTACCTCATGCTAATCAAATGTGTCGGATTACTTGCTTCTTTGTAAGGCGCTACACTTGGAGAAATCGCTAGCTAGATAGTTTAAATCCGGTTGCTAAGTAAAACAATTCGGCTCTCTTTGCTTGCTAGGAGCGAACGAAAGAAAATAAATATGTCTCCCGTGGAGAAAATTTTGAGTACCTTAAAACAGAATCTCATAACTTGGAATATCTCGAAAAAATGTAACTTTATTAAAACATCTGATGTGTTTTCCATTCACTACATCTCTGCAACAAATTATTGTTAAAAGGCTTATGTTTCTATTTACTTCATGCTAATTGAGAAAAAACTAATAGAAATACTTAGTCGTATTACCTGCTTCCTTGTACGTAGAAACGAAATAAGGGAGTACCATAGGTTAAAGTGATAGTCAAAAGCTGGTTGCTATGTGACTGATGTTCCTTTGTTTGTGTGGACAGGAGTTGACAAATTCCTGTATCAGAAGAGTAACTGTTTTAAAGGTAAAACCAAAAATAAAAAATATCTCAAAAACGACCAGCTCCACGAGAAAAATTTATGTGACATAAATTGTGTGCTTTTTTGGATTCAGAGGGGTTCAAAAATGTATTTCCTTTGAAATCTCGGTATGGAATTTGTAGGTGCAATACAATACCTTCTCTATACGCTGTATAGACAGTACGTATAGAGAAATTATAAAGAAAAATACGTTACAGGGTGAAATGAAACTGAATGTTTCTGAGTAGGAGCAGAACTTGCTTAAATGTCTGTGGAATGTTGTAAATGTGTCGTTATTTTAGCGTAGTGTGGCTCGTTGTCTTAAAGGCGAGCAAGTGAATATGGTGGCCGACGTCATTAGGCTAACAGCTCGGCGGGCGATGAATCAGCCAGCAAGGGGCTGGATGAATTAGGTTAACGAGTCAGTCACACAGAGTACATAAGTGGTCCCGCGGTGGGGGACTGTGTTAGGGAGTAGGTTAATTTGATTGGGTGCCCCCCCTTACCTACAGACATCAGATATCGCGCGGCACGTGTTCCATGGCAAACCATGTCATTAAATACATATTATTCATACACTACAGTTTGCTTCTCAATATATCTTCAATACACACTCATACGAGGGCTATAAATAAAAGTCAAGTTCATAGAAAACAATCATTTTATTACTGCAAGTTTTCTACACTTATGGTTACTTTTCAACATAATCACCGAAAAAATTAAGACATTTATCGTACCTGGGCAATACCCGCTTCAAAAAATGTTGCCGCCAATGATTTCAAATGAGCATTGACGTTGTTTTGAAGATCTTCGTTGGTTTGAAAGTGCTGCCCTCCTAGCCACGTCTTCAGTTCAGGGAAAAGGTGAAAAACACTGGGTGCCAGGTCAGGACTGTACGGCGGATGATCGAAAATGTCCCATTGAAATTGTTCAAGGAGCCGATGGGTTGTGCCAGCAGTGTGTGGACGAGCGTTGTCATGGAGCAACACAATTCCTGAAGTCAGCATTCCTCTTCGTTTGTTTTGAATGGCTCTCCGCAAACGTCGTAAAGTACGAAGATCTTCAAAACAACGTCAACACATTTTTTGAAGCGGGTATTACAAAACTTGTGCAAAGGTACGATAAATGTCTCATCTTTTCGGTGATTAGGTTGAAAAGTAACTAAAAGTGTATCGGAGGTACGGCCCTCGTATATTTTCAGGATCAATCTATTTTACTGAGAGAAAAGCCCATTCCAGAATCAGATTCAGCAAGTTACTTTGGAATCACACTGGATCAACATTTAACGTCACCTTCTTCATGAACTAAAGCACATGAAGTCCTCAAAATCCTCACTGTCCGCACAGTGTAAAACACTCCTCACTGATCAGACTGATATGGGTGTACAGTTGGGGTTTAGCTTCACCTTCGCAAAACCTCACTGTCCGCCCAGTGTAAAATACTCCCCACTGATCAGACTGATATGGGTGTACAGTTGGGGTTTAGCTTCACCTTCGCAAAACCGAGGAATACAAGCTATTCAGAACAGATATATCCGTTTAATTACCAATGCATCACATCACTATTCACTCAGATCATAAAGTTCCAGAAGTAACAGTTGTCCACAGCAGAGATTACAGAACACTTCAGAACTCGCTCCACCATCACAGCAACCCGATACTGCAACAAATTCCTAAAAACTACCCTCCAGATACAGAAAACATAAAATGTGTTCCATGAAAAGCGTAGTTGGGTGGGATATTTTCTTGAAAACCTTTGTGTTGCTTAAAAGATACTAATCGTAAGTACCAAGTTTGGTATTCAACGGTCTCTTCGTTTTTGAGCTACACTGTCCATAGACACACACACACGGACCTTTTTGTAAAAGTGCGTTTTTTGGATTCAGGATGACCCAAAACACGTATTTCTAGTGAAATCTCGGTATCGAATTTTTGGGTGCATTACAATACCTTCTCTATACACTATGTATATAGTACGTATAGAGAAAGTAAAAAAGCTTTTTCGGAAACAGGGGACCTGAAAACATATATTTCCGTTGAAATCTGGGTATTAATTACTTCCTCTATACGTACTATGCGCATAGTGTATTCCACCCAAAAATTCAATACCAAGACTTCACCGGAAATACATGTTTTAAGACCCCCTGAATCCAAAAAAAGTATTTTCAGAAAAGGGTCCGTGTGTGTTTCTGTGGACAGCGTAGCTAAAAACCGAAAAGACCGTTAAATACTAAAGTTGGTATTTAGGTTTGGTATCTTCCAAGGATTCGACATGTAGATTATCAAGAAAATCCCCCAACCCCCAACTACCCTTTACATGGAAAATTTTTCGAAAATGTTTATTTTCTAAAAAATGGCTCTAACGATTTTGATTAAAATCCCGTATATTAAAGATATTTACATACCAATAAAATGTATATCTTGAATACTCTGGGAATAGCCTCTGAAGAGCTCTTTATTCTGGAGGAGTTTTACTAAATTTTGCTTAACTGCTAAACATAAGAGATAGAAAAAAACATACTACACAGAAAATGTTGATCTGATCAAAACACACAATTTATGTCCTTTCCATTTTTGTTGCGGAGGGAACAGTTTCCGAAATATTCCTTTTTTTGACTTCAGTTTTCTGAGTCAGAAGTGTCCGTTTTTCTTTTGTTCTACTCCTGGTCAAGCAAAGAAGCGATTTGCAATGACAATCGAATAACAACAGCTTTTAAAACATTTGACTACTATCGGTTTAGCCTAGTGTGTTCCCTTATTTTCTTTCTACTTCAAATGTTCAAGTTGTTATAACACATAAACTTAAATAAAATTCCCAAATGAATAAAACAGTCTTCGTTCCTTATTCAGTGTCATATCTGAAGGGAAATAATTGGAAAAAAGACACTACCTCCAAAACGAAAGGAATTACAAATTAATTATGGATTATTATCATAATGTTTTGGATTAATAAAACAGTTGTTGACCTGGTTTAGGTTAAACCAATCCATTATTCTCAACAACTATTCGATATTTGCAATATTTTGTAAATAATAGTTTAATCGGCTTTGAATGAACCAGTTCGCTTGGAATAACCGAACCTCAATCCTTTCCGGTAGCTTTGAACATGCACCTTCGAACGAATATAAGCTGTAATGTATGTTAGATTACTCGCTCCACTCAAACGTTCTGATGGTTACATATGCAGCAAGGCGCACGCTGCCTCCTCTTCCAAGATGTCACATGTCTATCCCTTCTTTCTCTTCTTCTTACAAGGAAACAAGTAATAAGACCAATTCAGCTAGTGTTCATCTCGAATGGCATGAAGTAGAGAAGAATAATAAGGTTTTTAATAATTTGTTAGAGAAATGTACAGGCAATCATGTGATTAGAACCCTTCAGGTATTTTTTATTTTCTCTACACGTATTATAAGTGTATATAGACGTTATTGTAATGCACCCAAAAATTTGATACCGAGATTTCACCGGAAATGGAAGTTTTGGGTCCCCCTGAATCCAAAAAAACATTTTTGGAAAAACGTCCGTGTGTGTGTGTCTGTCTGTCTGTGTATAAATGTGGACAGCATAGCTCAAAAACGAAAAGGCCGTTGAATACCAAACTTGGTATTTTAGTTAGATATCGTCCAAGGATGCGACACGAAGATTTTCAAGGAAATCCTCCCACCCCCAACTACCCTTTACATGGAACGTTTTTCGAAAATGGTGTTCTTAAAAATGGCTCTAACGATTTTAAAATACACAAGTTATGTCGTACACATTTATTCATGGAGCTTACCGTTTTCGAGGTATTCCTTGTTATTAGTTTCAATTGTGAAGTATCTATACTTTTCTCAGACGGAAGTGTCCATTTTTTTTATGCTCTACTCCTGGCCAAGCAAAGAAGCGATTTGCAATGACAATCGCATAGCGACAGTTTTTAAAACATTTGACTATCACTTTAGCCTAGTGTATTCTTTTACTTCCAGTCTACTTATAAGGAACTAAGTAATAACATTCTGCTAATGTTTATCCCGTTTAGCATGGTGTTGAAAGAAGAATTATCTTTTGTAAGATGTTTATTTGTAGAGTAGCTAGAGAAAGTCATGAGAGTGTAACGCATCAGATTTTTATTTATTTCTTCTGCGCTTGGTATTTTTAAAACAGACAGTTATCTCTTAAATTTCAATAAAATTGCATCGTAAATAAGGAATTCAATTGCCAACGTGTTCTGAAGCATATATGACCTCGGCTACCAGTGTCGTTAGTGGGTAGAGTGGGACAGGGAATGCAATATATCATATTTTCAATGACTTTGTGCCATTGGCAGCATTGAGGTAAACTACTGGAAAAGTAACATTTATTGACGTTTATTGCCTTCTTGAGGCTGAAGACCCAATAGGGACGAGATTGATGACTACCGCAGCCAATTAAAACTTGCGTTAGACTCTTTTTGTGATGCGACCCGCAGGAGTGAAATATCAACTAAAGAAGGGCAATGGAGCGGAAGATGAAAAAAGAATCATTTAGCAAGAGATGCCCGCAAATAACGAAGTTTGGGGTCAGGCGAAAGGTTCCACTCTGAAATTCCAATATTGATCCAGTCTCGTGCAGATCCAGGCAAATTTCCAGTAAAGTAGGTACCTAGCTTCCCCACCATATAGCACAGAGCGAGCCCTCCCCTGTATGGACACGCCCATTCATTGACACGCCCACCATTCAACCCGCCATCTTCATTTGGAGGGAAAACCTTTGCCAGCATTAAGAAGTCAGTTGTGCACCTTCAGATTGCCATATGCTAGCTATCGATCTTGCAGGCTCATCCCAGTGCCGCAGTCTTCTGTTCTAAAGGCTTGCAGTCAAACTTGTGGTTCAGGGGTGTTTGGTTTTCAATCCCAGCTTCAGGCTGTAAACCACTCTGGCAGCATAGCCCTGTCCAGATGTTCCCATCAAAGCTATTTTATGGTACCTAGAGAAGGGCTGAAGCCATCCCTTAATCAAAAAAAGTATATGGCACTTGCTGTATGTAAGGTTATGTTGCCTTGCGTTCATCAAATCAAAACCAATTCCTACTCTGTCCTGCTTGTTTAAGGCTATGTGAAATTGCTATTGCCATAATGTAGAACCATGTGTAATATAAAGAACATTTCTTCCGTAAGCTTTGGCGGATATTGTCCACTGTGTCTAGGTAAGGCCGCGTCTTGGCCTCCACCAGAGTTTAAATAGCGCGCAACCACATGCTCAACCTCCAGTCTGCTGTTGCTTCAACGGGCCTTCGAGGCATCTATTTTGTGCCTCTAGGATTTCCTACACGAAGGCTCTGGTCTGCCATACCTGGAGGGCCATATTAGGAGTCGGGCAATAAAATTCAATGAAAGTTTACCATTTCATCGAAGCGCCCTCGTTAGGTCTCTTGGGGATTATAACCCCAGAAACTGCCGCTTCAGGCGATATCGGCTTCCCCGTATGGCTTGCGGGCATCCCCGGTAACGAAGGAGCTCCTCACAATCCTTCAAGAGTTGCTTGCACTTCAAAATTTCAACCCCAAAATAAATATTTTGTAAATTATTTACACCAGCGGCGCACAAGGGCCGTTGCACAACTTGCTACCTCCTGTCACTCCCCAGGCTCATTTCCATCTGACATCATGTAAACCCCACATTCCCGTCAGCAGGTGGTGAAATTCTTGCAAGAATAAGAACACGATTAACCCACCCTCAGCCTGCAAACTGCTCGTTGCGTTGCTGTGTATAGTTTAACTGACAACTGTGTTGGAGAGAGGACAAGCCCTGATGAAGCCCCGCATAGTGAGGCGAAACGTCGACAAGAAATTCAGCCAAGACGCGGCCTTCCCGGAAGACCTAGACAATAAGAAACATTTGTCTATTGTGGCCCATACTGGAATTATTGGAAATGAGAGAACTCCACAAATTGCAAAATTCTGCCAAATCCAACCTGGAATATAGTTATTCTTTAGGTTTAAATTAATGTTTAAATTTTTTCTAAACAAAAAAGTACAGATATGCTCCATACACACCAATTTCCCTACTCTTTCTGAAAAAAAATCTTAAAAAAAGCTTCTTAAAAAAAAAGATTCTTTTTCTATCTCCTTCATGCTATCGATTCATCCTACAGGCTCATCCCAGAACTGCAGTCTTCTGTTTCTGAGAGCTTGCAGTCAAACTTGTGGTTCAGGGGCTCGTATTTGCTTTCAATCCCAGCTTAGAGCTGCAAACTATCCACATCTTGACGAGATAGTATCATCCTGGTTAGATATTTCTCTAGAACGGTTTTATGGTACCTAGAGAGAGGATAAAGCAATCCTTTAATCAAAGAAAGTACATGGCATTTGCTGTATGTAAGGTTATGTCATTATGTTGCTTTCATAAAATCAAAACCAACAATTTGTTCTATCCTGCTTGCTTAAGGTTCTATGAAATTGCTATTATTATAATGTAAAACGATGTGTAATATAAAATGCCAAGAGCATTTGTAAGTTAAGGCCCATACCTGAATGTTGGAAATGAGGGAACTCAAAAAAATTGCAAAACTTTCTGCCAAATCTAACCTGGGAGATAGTCATTCTTTACGTTCAAATTCATTTATAATTTTGTTTAGAATAAAAAAAATGATTTTGTGAGAGGTTGTTTGTTGTTCAGGGGTGTTGGCATTCAGTCCTAACGTAGAGCTGTAAACTATAATCGTATCATCCTGGACAGATACTCTTCTCAATAAAGCTCGGATCCAAACATGAACAAAGCTACGAACACACAGAGCAATCAGCGGTATAAAACGATGTACTGGAGAGGGATTTGTAGCATAAACATGCACAGGTTGAGGTATAATCTGTTCCAAAAGTGGCTCATTACATGTACTGATATTATATACATCGTTCTTATTCATAAAGTAACACAATAAAACAAGTATTTCATAATATGATTAGTAAGTAAAAACATCTTCACTTTTACAGATAAAAGTATAAAACATGATGCAAAAATCAGGATAATAAAATAATTTGAAAAGACAATGAACATACGAGCGTTGAATGAAAAGTAATGCCTTCACTTTCGTAACTCTTCAACAGATGGCAGCATTAGTATGCGGCAGGTACTGGCTTGTTCCGTAGCCTCTTCTCTACAGCTTTGAAGCCTTAGCATTGAACGGCTATGTTGTTACAGTGTAAGTATGGAACCCTGCACAGACGGTCGGTCAATGCGATTTAAGCAGTCATCGAATTCTTGGCAACAGAAGGTGTCACTCCAAAGGAGATCCATCAGGGAAGGAATGACAATTATCCTGAATGAATCTGTCAACATTTTGCTTGTGAAACTCGGTGGTTGCTGTCACAGAACGTCCAACTCTTTGTTTGTCATGCACCTCAACATCTTTAAACTTACTCGCCCAACGACGCACAGTGCTCACGTCAACACAAACTGCTTTCATTCCTTTGGGGTGTCACCTTCTGCTGTCAAGAATTCAATGACTGCACGTTGCTTAAATCGCATTGACCGATCGTCTGCACAGGGATCTATACTTTACACTGTAACAACACAATGCTAAGGCTTCCCGCCAACTGGAGCTGTAGAGAAGAGGCTACGGAACAAGCCAGTACCTGCCGCATACCAATGCTGCCATCTGTTGAAGAGCTATGAAGGTATAGGCATTTTTTCATTCAACTCTCGTAAATCAAGCAAACTCACTCAGAGATCATTGCACTGAATTACAAATACATCTTTACTGTATCGAAAGAAACGGCTCTTCTCCTGTCACTCAAAATATGTTTGGATAATCCAAAAGTTTATTCAGTGTCGAACACCTACCCTTTCCTATTTTATATGTTTCAATCCGCACTCACTTTCAGTGTTCACTGGTTTAAGTGCTAGCAGGAACTAAACAAGGCCAGGCAGTGAGTAATGCTAGATAGTGCAACACATTTCGAAACGGGCTGTAGAGCCCACTTCTATTCCATCGCGTTATAGTTATACTCTGTGTGCACCGACAATCTGGTGTCCCCAGACCGAACTCTTGCTATCAAAGGTGTCTTAAGGTACCAATAGAGAGGCTGAAAGAGCCTGAAAACATAAGTACCCTTAAGGTGTGACATTTTTACCGGTTATTGTACCCACAAATAGTGATATTCTGCAGTATACATTAATCAATATTTTAGCTTGCATGCTATTAAAATTATAATTTTAACTTTCCCAACTCATAACCAAGTGAAATCTTTTTAAAATATTGACATAAAAACTCCAGTTTTACATTAAATGAATTTACAAATAGATATCTGTCATATTATAATGTCTATATTAACCCTAATTAATGTAGAAAAAGCATCACTTTTCCAACTCTCCAAAAGAGAACATTTTTCAAGGTTTAATCATTTATAATTCTAAGAAATATTTCATAGAAGTAATGTAAGAATTTTATTGAATGTGCTTTTGAGAAGCAGTATACAATTTTTTAAACACATTAGTGAAAAATTGCATCGTTTGGAACAATAAGAGAATGGAAAAATGTTGGAAAAAGTTTGCCAGAAAATAAAGTTTCAAGTTGCAAGTGTCTATTAATAAGCAAGCACCTACCAAAAGAAAATCTGATGTATTCCATTCACATGGCTTTCTCTACATCTATGCAACAAAATATTATTAAAAAGCTTATGCTTCTATTTATTTCATGCTAATAAGAGAAACATTAGCAGAAATAGTCTCATTACTTGCTTCCTTGTAAGTAGAAGCGAAATAAGGGAATACCATAGATTAAAGTGATAGTCAAAAGCTGCTTGCTATGTGACTGAAGTTCCTTTGCATGAACACGAGTTGACAAATTCCTGTATGAGAAAAGAATACGTTTTTTAAAGCAGAAACCAAAAACAAGAAATATCTCAAAAACGATCCACTCCACGAAAAATGTATATAACATAAATTGTGCGTTTAAACGTGCTCTACATTTTTGTGTGGTAAGTATTTGTCCATCTCATACGGTTCAACAGTTATGCAAATTTACGTAAAATGTATCCAGAATAAAGCAGTAAAAAAAAAAATTTCCCAGAAAATTCAAGAAATGCATTTTATTTGTCAGCTAAATATCTTTAATATACAATATTCTAATCAAAATCGTTAGAGCCATTTTTCAGAAAATCATTTCCAAAAAAAATTACATATAAACGGTAGTTAGGGGTGGGCGAATTTTCTTGAAAATTTTCGTGTCGCATCCTTGGAAGATACCAAACCTAAATACCAAGTTTAGTTTTTAACGGAGTTTTCGTTTTTGAGCTATGCTGCCCACAGGGAGAGAGAGAGAGACATAGACAGACACACGCGGACATTTTTGTTAAAATGTTTTATTTAGGGGAGCTCAAAACATGTATTTCTGGTGAAATCTCGGTATCGAAATTTTGGGTGCATTACAATAACTTTCCCTTCTCTCTACACTATGCACATAGTACGTGTAGAGAAAGTAAAAATAAGAGTTTTAACTGTGTCTTACAGTTTATCATTTATGAAAAATTTAATGCAGAATGCAGAGGACTTCAGGAGTTGTTCAAAAAATTCACCACATACAAATTATTTTCCATGTAAGCATCTTAATTATGCAATATTTTAATCAAAATCGCTAGTTATTTTTCAGAATATCTAACATTTCAAAAAATGTTCTATGAAAAGAATATTTTTGGATGGGAGGGATACTTTTAAAAATGTTCTGGTAGCATCTTCGGAAGACACTAAATTTAAATATAAATTTATATAATATATTCTTCTTGTATTTCAATTATGCATCTTTTACAATTGAGATGTAAGCGCAGACGCAGCATAAGCCAAAGACTTTGCACCCATGTTATTCAATGTAAGCATCCACATAGACGCACGTAACACCCTATACAACATAATGTAACTCAAGAGTTTTCAAACTCCAAACTTTTTCTTTGTGTTGCCTGCATAGAGAAAGAATTTTTCATGCCTTCTGCTATACATTGCATGTTGTTCAACAATAGCAATCGATATTTTGCAGAGCCTACTGTACATATGTGCACTTCTATTTGGCCTTGTCACGCCATCTCTGATTTCCCACAGCAGGTTATGACAGTTTCTTTGCGAATCCTCTTTTCATTTAATGGATGTACCCAACACTTACGCTTAGATTTCTTGGATCTCACAAATCGTAAGGCGCAAAGAGATAATTCGAAGTTCATTAAATATGCATCTTTAGCACTTTCTATAGTCTGTGTGCTTGCATTATTTTAAATATTTTTGGATAACCAATTAATGTGACATCACTGCCGCGAGAGTTAGTTGTTAGTATGTAATTTTATAACCTATTTATTTGTAAAATATGAGTGAAATTGCTTATATGGTAATGTGAGTTTCAATTTGAAAGTTGGAAGACATCCGCATGTAATTTACAGATCTAAATACCGGCACCAACTTCTTGCGTTACGCTTACGGCTGCGCTTATGCTGCAGTTGCATTTCATTGTGAATGTAGATGTATGCTGCCTCCTTCATACACACCCCACAACATACCGAGATACACATTGGCCTCTGTCTAATAGTGTTATCCTGTTTATTTAGGGTCCTCAAAACGTATATTTCCGGTGTATCGAATTTTGGGCGGAATAAAATATCTTCTCTATCTACTGTGTATCTACACACACAGTACTTGGTAGAAAAAGCAAACATTATTAGGCCACAAATGAATGGAACATTCATGTAATATACTTATAATATATATTTTATGTAGCTTAATGTCCTTTAACCTTGTTGGTGATACCGGACGATGAATGACATTAGTGAAATGATGATCAAATGATCTCGGGGTCCAAGGAGCTTAAAGCTACTCGACATTCGTCTTCTCAGGACAAAAACCTCGAAAACAAACCTTATTCGGGTAACTCGCATTAAGCGAGATGCGAACTCGCGACCAGTTGAATGTAAGACAGACACTACCTACGTGGGCCATGACATATTGTTCACATACAGTCCGTAATTACCTCACCTAAACATATCTACACTCCTTACAGCCTGTAGACTAGCTCATTAAGGACACTCACTGATGTGAGTATGTCCTTAACTCTCTGATGGCAAGAAATTTGACGGGGGCCAGATACAATCTAAGCCCGAAGGTACACAGTGCCGTTTCCGATCAGGAAGGAATAGGAACCAGAGATGGATTTCTCCTGGAGACTGGGAGCCAGAGTGATGCACTTCACGGGGCCGGGCCCTGGAGAGGCTTACTCTTCCCCGTGGAAGGATTTCTAATGTTTCCCAGGCTGAAGTATATGCCACCTAAGCCGGTGTCATGCATTTTTTAAACATTCTAGGCACAGGAACGGATATTCATATCTGGTCAGATAGTCAGACAACTTTGAAAGCCCTTACGACGCTTAAACTGACATCCAGATTGGTGTAAGGGTGTGAAAGGCTTTGTGCCCACGGACAGAATACCCTTGTCTGTATTCCAGGCCATGCCTAGAGCACAGGCTGGCTAAGCGGGGACCAGGTCTTGCACTAGTGAACCCGAACCGTTTTGTGGTGAATCCTCCAGGAGTACCAAGAATCTATGCTAGGACAGAATACCCTTGTCTGTATTCCAGGCCATGACTAGAGCACAGGAAGGCTAAGCGGACACCAGGTCTTGCACTAGTGAACCCGAACCGTTTTGTGGTGAATCCCCCAGGAGTATCTAGAACCTAGGCTAGGACAGAATACCCTTGTCTGTATTCCAGGCCATGCCTAGAGCACAGGCTGGCTAAGCGGGGACCAGGTCTTGCACTAGTGAACCCGAACCGTTTTGCGGCGAATCCCCCAGGAGCAGCTAGAACCTAGGCTAGGACAGAATACCCTTGTCTGTATTCCAGGCCATGACTAGAGCACAGGCTGGCTAAGCGGGGGCCAAGTCTTGCATTTGTGGACCCGAACCGTTTTGTGGCGAATCCCCCAGGAGTACCAAGAACCTAGGCTAGGACAGAATACCCTTGTCTGTATTCCAGGCCATGACTAGAGCACAGGCAGGCTAAGCGGGGACCAAGTCTTGCATTTGTGGACCCGAACAGTTTTGTGGCGAATCCCCCAGGAGTATGAAGAACCTAGGCTAGGACAGAATACCCTTGTCTGTATTCCAGGCCATGACTAGAGCACAGGCTGGCTAAGCGGGGGCCAAGTCTTGCATTTGTGGACCCGAACCGTTTTGTGGCGAATCCCCCAGGAGTACCAAGAACCTAGGCTAGGACAGAATACCCTTGTCTGTATTCCAGGCCATGCCTAGAGCACAGGCTGGCTAAGCGGACACCAGGTCTTGCACTAGTGAACCCGAACCGTTTTGTGGCGAATCCCCCAGGAGTACCAAGAACCTAGGCTAGGACAGAATACCCTTGTCTGTATTCCAGGCCATGACTAGAGCACAGGCAGGCTAAGCGGGGACCAAGTCTTGCATTTGTGGACCCGAACCGTTTTGTGGCGAATCCCCCAGCCCCCAGGAGTACCAAGAACCTAGGCTAGGACAGAGTACCCTTGTCTGAATTCCAGGCCGTGACTAGAGCACAGGCTGGCTAAGCGGAAACCAGGTCTTGCACTAGTGAACCCGAACCGTTTTGCGGCGAATCCCCCAGGAGTATCTAGAACCTAGGCTAGGACAGAATGCCCTTGTCTGTATTCCAAACCATGACTAGAGCACAGGCTGGCTAAGCGGGGGCCAGATCTTCCATTAGTGGAACCGAACCACTTTGTGGCGAACGAGTCCCGCCTTGGGCATGGGTGTTATATGTTAGTGCAATGTGTATATGTTTGTAAAAGAAACAGTAAAACCAGTAAACCAGTAATCAGTAAAACCTACGGGGGGAAATGTAAATAGGGATACAGTACCGGAGTCCTGATCAGACTCCGTTACTGTTTTTTCAAAACAAACAAAAAATCCCCCAGGAGTACCAAGAACCTAGGCAAGAACTCATCAGTTAGGGCTCGTCTTGAGATTTGATACAAAAATGAAACACTGCCAGACTGGCCCATCATTTTATTCCTGAGCCGGGTGGCAAACCATGTTCTAGGGGTAACATGTTAGGCCCTGGTTCTCAAGATCACGGATTCAAACCCGGCGGAGGGCGATGATTTTTTTTTTTTTTTTGGGTGTAAAAATCCTTAGCTTTCCTTATCTTCGGTTGGTCCCCTATCGTAAATTTGCATCAATTAATGAAACTCAAGCTGTGCAAAGGGATTTCTAAGTAAAATTAACTGGTATATAGCCCAATATAGAAAAGGACCCGGGAAAAGTTAAAGAGCTTCCATAAAGAACAGTCAGTTTAAATATCTTTTCAACCTGACTAGAACCAGTCTCAGAAGCTTTCTCACTGGGCGCAACACTCGAGAAGACACTTGTGCATAATGGGGCTTATTGAGGACCCTATGTGTAGGAAGTGCGAGATGGATTTTGAAACCTCTCGGCACATTTTATGTGAATGCGAGACTTTCGCTTTTCGCAGGTATATGAGTTCCTTCCTTTTGAAACCCGGGGAAATAAAGGACAGATATCAGGAACGTGGTTCTGATTCATTGGGACTATTGAACTTAATTGAAATACAGCTTCTGGGACACAAAGAGCTCTAGGAGGTCTCAAGAAAGGCTATTTAGTTTTCATTGTCAACAACCTGTACATATTTATATTAGTACAACTTAAAATGAATATCATCTAACCATTGTTGTTAATTAATTAAAGAATTAATATCTTGAAAATTGATGAAGATATTGCTAATGATTTGGTGCCTTCTTGAAGTCAAAAACATATACGAAGGATGATCAGAAACTAAGGTTGCAAGGCCCTTATTCTTGGTATTTCGTCTTTCACAGCGAAATTGGAAGTGTGCGGTAATTCTAGTACAGGTTCTACCAAAAGCTTAAGGACACCCATTTTTTTTAAAAAAAAAATATAATATATTTAGAACATGTTATTTAAAACATACATTGCAGATGGTATTAATATTTGCTCAGGCCCTCTTTGGCTTTGAAATATAGATTTACTCCTCCAAGCAAACTGTTCACAAGATTGCACAGTAAAGTTATTCCAAGATTCTAATAATGCCACTCGAGGTTCTTATCTGTTCTACACATCTTACTTGCCTCCAGTTGCGTCTCAATATCTCTGTATGACTTGCCGCAATTAGGCTTACCATTTTATATCCTGCTTCAGCTTTTTTCTCCATTTTTATGTAACAGGATCTTTTCGCACCAGGACAAAATGAAAGCTGCACCATAACCTAATGTGCTGGCATCCCAACAAGGTCATCATAGCAGCGCTCAAGGGTGTGACTTACAGGACACACGGGGCAATACAAACGGACATCTCTCCGACTTGGCTCTTTACAATACGGCTCTGTCCATTACCAACTTGTGTTAATTTCAGTATTTTCCCCCGATTTCCTTTAAAGTAATAAACATTATATCAGTTCTTGATAAACCAATATATCGTTCCAGTATTATATTTATAAATGTTTTTTATACAAGTGCGTTTCTCTTCAGAAAAAAATCTGATGTGCACCATTCACATCTTACTCTACATCTCTGCAACAAATTATTCTTAAAAAGCTTATACTTCTATTTACTTCATGCTAATCAGAAAAAATTAGCATAAATAGTCTTATTACTTACTTTCTTGTAAGCAGAAGCGAAATAAGGGAGTAGCATAGGTTAAAGTAATAGTCAAAAGCTGGTTGCTATGTCATTGAAGTTCCTTTGCTGGTATGGACAGCAGTTGACAAATTCCTATAAGAGAAAACTATAAGTTTTTCATAGCAGAAAGCAAAAACAAGGAATGTCTCAAAAACGATGAACTCCACGAAAAAAAAGTATATAGCATAAATTGTGTGTTTTAACGTGCTCTACATTTCTTGTGCAGCAAGTTTTTGTCTGTCTCTTACGGTTTAGCAGTTATTCAAAATTCCGTAAAATTCATCCAGAGTAAACTACTCTTCAGAGACTATTACCAGAAAATTCAAGATATAAATTTTATTTGTCAGGTAAATGTCTTTAATATATGATATTTTAATCAGCATCGTTAGAGCCATTTTTGAGAAAATCGAAATTTTCGAGAAAAAAAGTTCCATGTAAAGGGTAGTTTGGGGTAGGGAGATTTTTCTCAAAATCTTCGTGACGCATCCCTGGAAGATACTAAACTTAAATACCAAGTTTGGTATTTTACCGACTTTTCGTTTTTGAGTTATCGTGTTCAAAGACACGGACACGCTGACACATGGACACACGGACCTTTTTGTGAAAATGTTTTTCTTTTTTTTTATATTGAGGAGCCTAAAACATATATTTCCGGTGAAATCTCGGTATCCAATTTTTGGGTGAAGTGCAATACCTTCTCTATACACTATGTACATAGTAAGTGTAGAGAAAGTAAAAAACAGTGTTAATATTCCATATATTTACATGCCCAGATCTCAAAAAAAGATTTAAAAATGAGAATACTTTTCAGTTATTTAAAGAGTGCAAAAATATTACAAGGCATGCAAAAATGATAACTCTTATACAATACACTATTAAAATGCAATTACTTATCTGCAAGCTAATTTATCTGGCAAAAACTAACACCGCTGGACATTGTAGTTTAAGAACAGAATGCATTTCGTTTACATACGCACGTGTCCTTAAACTTTCGATACGCACGGTTCATGCGGTTGGTAACTGTGTAGTGTTTCAGCCAACTACCACCTGCAACTTAAAGACTCTTCTGGTCTCGCGAAGAAATCGTTATTCGATTTCTGTGGATGAAACATGTAACCGCGGATGTCTCTCACTGACAGCAATATCTCACCAGCATGTCGCAAGTTTGCGGCCGGTAGAGGAAACATCACCGATGAGGACTACTGCCGACCCAGCAAGGCATCCGTGGAGGAGTTGATTCAGGACATCAGGAGGACATCCTGGGGATGTCTTTTGGAAGCATACATCACATTGTTCACGATATTGTGCCGGAAAGTTTGTTGCTGATGTATTTCACGAAACGTGTCCAACACAACGAGAAGCGTATGGGAACAGATCTGCAACTTAGCATTGTTCTCCACACAAGGAAACTGCATTGTCCCGGGTAACAAAACATCACTAATCCCCAACAGGGAGTGGAAACACCTCTCTTCTCTCTTGAAGGTGGCCCCATCTGCCAGGAAGGTGATGACCATAGCGTGGGTGTCATACTCGTGGATTTTTTGGAAAGAGGGCACAAAGTGACCGCTGACACGATAGTGCTACGCAATCAGGAGGAAACTGCCAGGACTTCTTTCACCACAACTTGCAACCCAGAAGGTATTGCATTCCACCCAAAAATTCGATACCGAGATTTCAACGAAAATACACATTTTGGGTCCCCTTGAATCAAAAAAAGCATTTTAGAAAAAAAGGTCCGTGTGTCTGTGGACAGCATAGCTCAAAAACGAAAAGACCGTTAAATACCAAACTTGGTGTTTAAGTTTGGTATCTTCCAAGGATGCGACACGAAGATTTTCAAGAAACCTCCCCCATCACAAACTAAACTTTAAATTGAAAAATTTTCGAAAATGTTGATTTTCTCAAAAATATCTCTAACGATTTTGATTAAAATCTCGTATATTTAAGATATTTACATGTCAAATAAAATGTATATCATGAATTTTCTGGGAATATCCTCTAAAGACCTCTTTACTCTGGATGATTTTTTATTGAATTTTGCATAACTGGTAAACCGTAAGAGATAGAAAAAACTTACTGCATCAAATATAGATCACTATAAAAACACGGTTTATGTCATATACATTTTTTTTCGTGGAGTTGATCGTTTTTGAGATATTGCTTGTTATTGATTTCAGCTTTAAAAAACTTATACTTTTCTAATACAGGAATTTGTTAACTCCTGTGCATACGAACAAAAGAACTTCAGTCAATAAGCAACCAGCTTTTCACTATCACTTTAACCTATGGTACTCCCTTATTTCCCTTCTACTTACAAGGAAGCATATGCTAATTTTTCTCGATTAGCATGAAGTAAATAGAAGCTAGGCTTTTTAACAGTAATTTGTTGCAGAAATGTTGACACAGTCATGTGACTGGAATACATCAGTTTTTCCTGACAGGAAGGAACACCTAGGAAGCCAACGATTCAGGTAACGATGGCACAACATTTCTCGACAACATGGCTGAACACGCCTAGACAAACTTTTTACCAGAAAGGAATATACAAACTCATCCCACGAAGAGAAAAGTGCCTCGACTGATGTGGAGACTATATGGAAAAATTTGATGTGATCATTCACATGACTTTCTCTAGATCTCTGCAGCAATTATTGTTAACAAGCTTATGCTTCTATTCACTTCATACTAATCGAGAAACAATTAGCAGAAATAGTCTTATTACTTGCTTCCTTGTAAGTAGAGGCGAAATAAGGGAGTACACTAGATTAAAGTGATAGTCAAAAGCTGTGTGCTATATGACTGATGTTCCTTTGTTGGTATGGACAGGAGCTGACAAATTCCTTTATGAGAAAAATATACTTTTTTTAAAGTTGAAACCAATAAAAAGGAATATCTAAAAAAACAATCAACTCCACGAAGAAAATGTATATGCCATAAATTGTGTATTTTTACAGATCTTCATTTTTGTGTAGTAAGCTTTTGTCTATTTCTTAAAGTTTAGCAGTTATGCAAAATACAATAAAAATCATCCACAATAAACGTGTCTTTAGAGGCTATTCCAAGAAAATTCAAGATATGCATTTTATTTAACATGTAAGTATCTTGAATATAAGAGATTTTTATCAAAATGGGTAGAACCATTTTTGAGAAAATCTACATTTTCGAAATGTTCTGCATGTAAAGTATAGTTTGGGGTGGGGGAATTTTCTTGAAAATCTTCGTGTCGCATCCTTGGAAGATACCAAACTTAAATACCAATTTTGGTATTTAACGGGCTTTTCGTTTTTGAGCTATGCTGTCCACAGACACACGCATACATACACGGACCAGTTTCCAAAAATGCTTTTTTTTTGTTTTTTGATTCAAGGGACCCAAAGCATGTACTTCCGGAGAAATCTCGGTATCAAATTTTTGGGTGCAATACAATACTTTCTCTATACTTAATGCGTGTAGAGAAAGTAAAACGTTATGTGTTTTATTCACATAGCTTTCTCTAGTTATTTCATATTCAAACTGTTCTTACAAAGGATAATTGTTGTATCTACTTCACACTAATCGAGCTAAATCTTTGTAGAAATGATCTTATTACTTGCTTCCTTGTAATTAGAAAGGAAATAACGACAGTCAAATCTCTTAAAAATCTAGTCGCTATGTGAAACAACTAAGGTTCAGTTCGCTTTGTATGATCCCGTTTGAATAAACTTGGATACTTTAAAATCGAATCCAGAAACAAGAAATATCTCGAAAACGATCAACTGTACAAGAAAAACGTACATGACATAAAGTGTTTGTTTTGACGAGGTCTACAATTCTTGTGTGCTTAGCTTTTTTCTTCTCTCTTATGCATCCATAATAAAGAGGGCTTCAGAGGCTTTCCCAAGGATTCAAAATATACATTTTATTTGTGATGTGAATATGTTTAATATACGGCATTTTAAACAAAATCGCTATAGCCATTTTTGAAAAAATCAAAATTTTCGAAAAAAGTTCCATGTAAAGGGTAGTTGAGGGTGGGGGGATTTTTCTCAAAATCTTCGTATTGTATCCCTGGAAGACACTAAACTTAAATACCAAGTTTGGTGTGTAACTGATTTTTCGTTTTTGAGCTATGCTCTCCACAGACACACACAAGGACCTTTTTCTAGAATTTTTTGGACTCCGGGGTCTTCAAAATATGCATTTCCGGTGAAATTTCTGTATCGAACTTCTATGTGGAAAACAATGCCTTCTGTGACTGCCTCCGTGGTTGAGTGGTCAGTGAACTGACTTTTTACCCGGAGGTCCCGGGTTCGATTCCCGGTTGTTTTTCTTTAACCAGAATTATTCCCTATCCCCCACAGAGTCTGGAAGTATGTATGCGAGAGTGAATGTGTGTGTTTGAGTAAAATAAAAATGATTTAATCCAAATTTAAAAGAACTTACAGACAGCGAGTGCAAAGCCCCCGATATGACCTTATATGTTAAAGGGGGCTATGTAAATGAAATAAATAAATATATATATATGACTGCATTCGTTGGACGAAATAAAGTATTTCACTACAGAATTCCCTCGTATTAATAAATATAAAGTTTATATGCACCCTTAATGCAGACAAACAGCAGGCTTCGAGAGCTCTGTTCCTGGTGAGCGTAATGTATTCTGAAGGCACCTTCCTGGATTTTCACTTGTTCTTCTTTCTCTATGGAAACAAATTACCAGCTCTGCTCACTTTTTCTACATCAACTTGGGAAGTAATAAATTCACCATCTTCCTCTCAACACAAACTTAGCAGTTTCTCATTACTCTTTAATTCATTCCGCTGCGTCTTTTAAGGAATGTCTAATGGAATAGATGAGAAACTTGTAGAGAATCTGTCTCTGGTTTTTCACATAGAAACTTGAAGGAAACCCTTATTAGTAGCTGAATCACTCGGCATTATTCGTATTTCACGTTTTATTTCTACAATATTTAGTCTTAGCACTTGCCAATGCCATTTATCTGAACCTTATTACAAAAGACACTTAAATAGTTAATTTAAAATCTCAGAGGACTGTAAAGAAATGAAATGGAAAAAAATAACAATAATTCGATACCGTGATTTCACCGGAAATACATGTTTTGCGTGCCCATGAATAAAAAAAAGGCATTTTTGAAAAAACGTCCGTGTGTGTGTATCTGGACAGCACAGCTCAAAAACGAAAAGTCCTTTAAACACCAAAGTTGGTATTTAAGTTTGGTATCTTCCAAGGATGCGACACAAAGATTTTCAAGAAAATCCCCCCACTCCTAACAACCCTTTACATAGAAATTTTTTTTGAAAATTTTGATTTTCTCAAAAGTAGTTCGACCGATTTTGATTAAAATATCGTATAATAAAAATATTTACCTCACAAATAAAATGTATGTCTTGAATTTTCTGGGAACAGCCTCTGAAGACTACTTTATTCTGGATGAATTTTACGGAATTTTGCGTAGCTGGTGAACCATAAGAAATAAAAAAAAAACTTACTTAACAGAAAATACAGAACTTGTTAAAAATACAATTTATTTTATATACATTTTTTCGGAGTGGTTCGTTTTTGAGATATTGCTTGTTATTAGTTTTCGGCTTTAAAGCACTTACTTTTCTCATATGGGAATTGTCAACTTCTGTCCATTCAAACAAAGGAACTTCTGTCACATAGCAACCAGCTTTTGGCTTTCACTTTAACCTATGGCACTGCCTTATTTCGCTTCTACTTATAAGAAAGCAGGTAATAAAACTATTTCTTCTATTTTTTTCTCGACTAGCACGAAGTAAAACAAGCATAAGCTTTTTAGCAATAATTTGTAGCAGAGATGTAGAGAAAGTCATGTGAGTGGAACATATAGTTTTTTGTTTTTGACACTAATAAAATCTTTTTTGTTTCTACTTTCAGAAAATGTATACTTTTGGGGGGTTAAGAGGATTTTCATAAATTTAAATATAATTTCAATCCTATTCTCCATTTCTTTAGAGCTGTTATGCAATGCACCTTTTTAGAACATTTGTATCTTTGAATACAGTTTTCTCAAAACAGCAGTTTTGGATACTTATGTACCTTTTTCTCAGAAAGTATGAGAGCTGGAAAGCTGATATTTTCAGCCTTTAGTTGAACTTCCTGAACCACAATCAGTATATTATATATGCATGTTATAGTATATATTGATCATGTAAAGAAAGCACAAGATTGCAAATTTACCTCATTGTTACGTTTTTGAATTTGCAATTTTTTTTAAAATGTCTACTGAAATTGTATCATATAAATAATTGAGGTTCAGAAGATAGATAATTACACCAAGAACAAGCAAGCAAAAGTGTGATTATGTATTGCAAGCATATCAGAGAAAAAGGTACATGAATTCACATGTTTTAAGACTAAGTTTTGTTACTTTTCTGTTGAATGAAATACTTTTTATAGCCTCAACCACTTAAGTTAATAATGCAAATAACCTCTTGAAATAATTGTCATGATTTATACAATAATTTATACAAATTGCTGGAACAACAATTGAATGCTCTATCAGTAGTGGTAACTCAACTCACTTAAGGTGTAATTTTCAGACAACTTTGTCCCCTTAATACAAAATAATTTAATATTAAGGTGAGAGATGGAAATACGCTGCGTACAAGATCAATAGGCCAAAGTAGGTTCGCGGGTTCAAACCCAGCGGAGGATGATGGATTTTTTTGGGGCGTAAAAATCCATAGCATGGCTACTTTCGGAAGGGAAGTAATACCGTTGGTCCCGTGTCGTAGATTTACGGCACGTAAAAGAACCTCAAGCCTGATAGAGAGGCCTCTGAGCAAAATTAAGCGGTCTTTCATACCCAGTATAGAATGGCACGCTGACAACCACAAAGAGCGTTCTTAAATAAAATTCCATTCAATTTTTACTTTCTCTACAGGTACTATGTACATAGTTTATAGAGAAGGTATTGCACTCCATCCAATTATTCGATACCGAGATCTTACCGGACATATATGTTTTAGGGTCCCTTGTATCCAAAAAAAGCATTTTCAGAAAAAGGTCCGTGTGTATGTGTAGCTCAAATACGGAAAGTCTGTAAAATATCAAACTTGGTATTTAAGTTTAGTATCTTCCAGAGATGCGACACGAAGCTCTTGAGAAAAATCCCCCCATCCCAAATTACCCCTTACATGAAGCTATTTTCGTAAATTTTGATTTTTTCAAAAATGGCTTTAACGATATTGATTAAAATATTTATTAAAGATATTTACGTGACAAATAATATGCATATGTTGAATTTCCTGGGTAATTTGTAAAAATGCTTTTTTTTTTTTTTTTTTTTTTTGGATTCAGGGTGATCCAAAACTTGTATTTTCGGTGAAATCTCGGTATCGAATTTTTGGGTGCATTACAATACCTTCTCTATACACTATATATATAGTACGTGTAGAGAAAGTAACAATTGGTACCGTAAGGGTTTCAGTAAATAAATGCAGTCCATTTTGTGTGCCTATTCGGTTCTTTGCCTGTCGAAGGTTGGCTTCACCGATTTCTTCTGCTGCTCGGGGGGCGGTTCGTACATACTTTTCACAGCAAAGAAATGCCTGAGATCCCGAACAAGTTCTCGTGGTCCAAGAGTAGATGCTGCATAAAGATTAACGTCTCAGAGAAATGATTATCTTGTCAGAGTGCCCTACTTACTTTGTACAGCCCTGGCTTGCCGCTTCTTTCATCTTTATCATCACGCCCATTAACATTTGTGCCCTGTGGCATTTTTATTTCTCAGCACAGCAGGTTGCGTCACACGCCGGTAAAATGAAATTACACACAACAACATTAATAGGAAGCAGTTGCAATAATGAAACACCGAGTGAGGTAAAGGTCTTAATACTTGTAACATTCCAAAATGCACTTTACGATGACCATAGCAACAAGAATATGCTGATCCAACAGTTTTAATAACAAGTAATTTCTTTCAGTAATAAACTTAAACACAACGAACTGCCACTTAGGAAAAATTAACAAAAACAATGAACACTTAGGAAGCAGAAGAAGCTACGAAAAAATCTGATGTGTTCCATTCACATGACTTTCTCTACCTCTCTGCAACAAATTATTGTTAAAAAGCTTATGCTTCTATTTACTTCATGCTAATCCAGAAAAAAATTAGCACAAATAGTCTTATTACTTGCTTCTTTGTAAGCAGAAGCGAAATAAGGGAGTACTATATGGTAAACTAATAATCAAAAGCTGGTTGCTATGTGACTGAAGTTTCTTTGTTTGTTTGGACCGGAGTTGACAAATTCCTGTATAAGAAAAGAATAAGTTCTTAATAGCTGAAAACAAAAACTAGGAATATGTCAAAGACGGTCAACTCCACGAAAAAAATGGGTATTACATAAATGTGTGTTTTAATGTGCAATACATTTTTTCTGTGCTAAGTTTTTGCCCATCTCTTACGGTGTAGCAGTTATGCAAAATTCCGTGAAATTCATCTAGAGTAAAGTAGTCTATATAGAGGCTATTCCCAGAAAATTCAAGATATACATTTTATTTGTCAGGTAAATAACTTTAATATCGTTAGAGCCATTTTTAAGAAATTCAAAATGTTCGAAAAAAGTTCCATGTGAAGGGTAGTTGGGGGTGGTTTTTTTTATTGAAAATCTTCGTGTCGCATCCATGGAAGATACCAAACTTAAATACCAAGTTTGGTATTCAACGGTCTTTTCGTTTTTGACAGACAGAGACACACACACACGTGCACACACGGACCTTTTTCCAAAAATAATTTTTTTGGATTCAGGGGGACCCAAAACATGTATTTCCGGTGAAATCTCGGTATGGAATTTTTGGGTGCAATACAATAGCTCTTCTATACATTATGTACATAGTACGTGTAGAGAAAGTAAAACATCTGGCGCGTTCCATTCACTCGCCTTTCCCTAGCTATTCTTCAGCGTATTTTATGCTAATCGAGATAAACATTAACACAAGTTGGATAGGTAGAGTCAGACTGAAATATGCAATGCCATAGCCGGGATTTGAACCACGGGTCTCCCGATCTCTAGTCGCTTCTCTGCCACTAAGCTACCATGGCAAAAAACAAGTAGTCTATTAACAGAAGTGTTTTTGTTATTTATTTCTTTATAGGTAGAAGGGAAATTATGGAATACACTACATTAAAACTGGTTGCTATGTGTTGACGTTGATATTTCATTCTGATTGTAAGGTCAGCAGCACATAAAAATCTGATGTTTTCCATTCACATTACTTTCTCTACTCACTGTAATAAACAATTGTTAAAAAGGTTATGTTTCTGTTTACTTCAAGCTAACCGAAATAAATTAGCAGAAATAGTCTTATTACTTGCTCCTCTGTAAGTAGAAGCGAAATAAGGGAGTACCATAGGTTAAGGTGATAGTAAAAAGCTGGTTGCTATGTGACTGATGTTCCTTTGTTTGTGTGGACAGGAGCTGACAAATTCCTGTATGAGAAATGTATAAGTGTTTTAAAGATGAAGTGAGTTGAACAGCTATGATCGATAGTGCGATACGAAGTGCACTGGCCATACATTGGAAGCTCGAGTCCCAGCAACAGCAACCTATGGTAAAGGACGGGGAGGTCCCAAGTAAAATAACCGGTGTGGTGGTACGCTTGGACAGTGAATCGGTTACATTTGACTGCAATTGTATGGATGATGCTCTTTATTATTTAATGATACGGCAATAGGAAGCATTTGGAATAATGAAAGACCGAGTTAGGTAAAGCTAATAACATTGCTTGTTATATAAAGTGATTCCCCAGTTCACTTTACGATAAGTATAGAAACATGCTGATCCAGCAGTTTTAATAACAAGTCCTTTCTTAAAGAAATACATTTAAACATTATAAACTGCCACGTAAAATAAATTAACAAAAACAATTACACTTAGGAAGCAGCTGGAGTTGTGAAAAAAGTTCTTAATGTGTTCCATCCGCACGACTTTTCATATCTATTCAGCCTCAAACTATTCTTGTTCTTCTATTAACTACATGCTTATTTAGATAAACATTAACAGAAATGGTATTATTACTTAGTTCCTTATAAGCAGAAGGTAAATTATGTAATACGCTGCACTAGAGCTATCGTTACGTGATGATATTGAAATGTATTTCTCGTTATAAAACCAACAGCTCAAAACATCTGATGTAATCCATTCACATGACTTTCTCTATATCTCTGCAACAGCATTTTGTTAAAAGGTTTATGCTTCTATTTATTTCATGCTAAGTGAGAAAAATTAGCACAAATAGTCTTATTACTTGCTTCCCTGTAAGTAGAAGCGAAATAAGGGAGTAACGTAGGTTAAAGTGATAGTCAAAATCTGGTTGCTATGTGACTGAAGTTGCTTTGTTTGTATAAACAGGAGTTGACAAATTCCTGTATGGGAAAAGTATAAGTTTTTTAAGGCTGAAATAAAAAACAAAGAATATCTAAAAAACGATCAACCCCACGAAAAAAAATGAATATAACATAACTTGTGTGTTTTAATGTCTTCTACATTTTTTGTGTGGTAAGTTTTTGTCTATCTCTTACGGTTTACCGTTACACAAAATTCCGTAAAATTCATCCAGAATAAAGTAGTCTTCAGAGGCTATTCCCAGAAAATTCAAGATATACATATTATTTGTCAAGTATATATATATATATATATATATATATATATAATATGTAATATTTTAATCAAAACCGTTAGAGTCATTTTTTAGAAAATCAAAATTTTCGAAAATTTTTCCATGTGAAGGGTAGTTGGGGTTGGGGGGATTTTCTTGAAAATCTTCGTGTCGCATCCTTAGAAGATACTGAACTTAAACACCAAGTTTGGTATTTAACGGTCTTTTCGTTTTTGAGCTATGTTGCCCACAGGCACAGAGTCACACAGACATACACAGACAGGCAGGCAGACAGTCACATACACGGATATTTTTCTAAACATTTTTTTTTGGACACAGGTGGTCTCAAAACATGTATTTCCGGTGAAATCTCGGTATCGAATTTTTGGGTACAATGCAATACCTTCTCTATACACTATGTACATGGTATGTATAGAGAAATTAAAAATCTGAAGTGGTCCATTCATGCGACTTTCCATACTTATTGTGCAATAAACCATTCTTACAAAAGTTTATTCTACTTCATGGTTATTAAGATAAGCTTATTACTTAGTCCCTTATAAGAAGGTAAATTATGGAATACACTAAAGCTGGTCGCTATGTGAGATATTGAAATTCCTTTCCCAGCTAAAAAAATAAAAAAATACTTTCTCTGCAACAAAATTTTTATTTATCTTTATTGTTTCATTTATATAGCCCCTTTTAACATTGGGGGCTTTGCAATAGGATCAGGTTCTTTATGTTTTTTCTCTCTAATCGTCAATTTTCATCAAACACACATACTCTCAAATACATACTTCCAGACTCTATTGGGGATAGGGGATATTTTGGTTAATGAAAAATTCCCCGCCGCAACCGTGAATCGAGAACTAGGTGAGAAGTCAGCTCGCTGACCACTCGACCACGGAGGCAGTCTTTAATAAAAATGTGGAACGTTTCACGATTTTGCGTGTCATGCTTGCGCAGAGGCCATGCTAATCTTCTCTGTATCGTTCCAATTTTAGTTTATCTATCGTCAAAGCGAGTACAAAAAGGTATTGCTAAAAAACTTATTCTTCTATTTACTTCCTGCTAATCGAGATAAAGTAGCAGAAATAGTCTTATTACTCGCTTCCTTGTAAGCAGAAGCGAAATAAGCTAATACACTAGGCTAAACCGACAGTCAAATGTTTTAAAATGTGGTTGCTATAGGATTGAAATCCCCTTCTTTGCGTGGATGGGGTTGATCATTTTCATAGAGCAAACAAGGAATATTTCGAAAACTCATGGGGAAAAAATGTATATGGCATAAATTGTATGTTTTGTTTTGTAGATTTTTGTCTATCTCTTGTCTATCTTACTAGTAATGCAAAATTAAAAAAAAAATCATGCAGAATAAAGCGATCTTTAGCGGCTATTCCCACAAAATTTAAGACATAAATTTTATTTGGGAAAAGTAAATATCTTTTAATATACAGTACTTAATCAAAATCGTTAGAACATTGTTTGAGAAAATCAACATATTCAAAACAATTTCCATGTAAAGGTTAGTTTATGTTTGGGGGATTTTGTTAAAAATCTTCATGTTACATTCTTGGAAAATACTAAACTTAAATACAAAGTTTGGTTTTTAAGGGTATTTTCGTTATGAGATAGGCTGTCCATAAACACACACACACATTTTACTAAAATGTTTTTTTCGGACCCAGGGGACCTCAAAACATATTTCTGAGGAAATCTTGACATTGAAGTTTTGGTTGGAATACAATACCTTCTCTAGCTACTGTGTACTTTGTATGTACATACGTGATATAGAAGGCAAAAAAAAATCTGACGTGTTGCAATCACATGACTTTTTCAACATCTCTGAACAAAGTATTGTTGAAAAGCTTACTTTTTTATCCACTTCATTATAATAGAGATAAACATTAACAGAAATTGTCCTTGTTAATTGGTTCCTTGTAAACAGAAGGGAAATAATTGCATTGACATGATGTCCTGCAGCTGTTCGGTAAACAAACCTTTTATTCAAAACTGTTGTCTACGTCATGCTAAGCAAGATAAACATAAGCAGAGTTAGTCTTATTACTGTCTTCGTTGTAGGCAGAAGAGAAATAAGAAAATGCACAGGCTAAAGTGATAATCTCATCCTTTTAAAGCCACTCGCTGTGTGAAATAATTGAAATGCCAATCTCTCTGCTTTCCACGACTAAAGAAACGAAAAGAAAGATGTATTCCCATTTGAGAAAAGTTTAAGTGGCTAAAATTAAAACTAATAATCCGCAATATCTCGAAACCGGTTAACTTTACAAGAAAATATAAACCGTGTGTTTTATTGAAGCTTACATTTTTTGTGTAGTAAGTTTTTGTATATCTCTTACGGTTTGCCTGTTATACAAAACTCATTCAGAATGAAGAAGTCTTTAAAGGCCTCCATAAAATTCAAGATGTTCATTTCGTTTCTGATAAAAATATCTTAAACATACAGTATTGTAATCAAAAAATGAAATCTCTCGAAACTTTTTCCATGTTAAGGGAAGTTTTTTTGGGAGTGGGGAATTTTATTGAAAATTTTGTGTCGCATCCATGGAACAAGCTCATCTTAAACACCAAGTTTGGCTTTTGGTCTCTTTTATGAGCTAAGATGTCCATAGACACAGATTGTACATGGTGTATAGAGGAAGTATTGTATTCCACCCAAAAAGCGATACCGAGATTTCACCGGAAATACACGTTTTAGGATCCCTGAGTCCAAAAACACATTTACAGAAAAAGGTCCGTGTATCTATGTCTGTGTGTGTCTGAAAAGCATAGCTCAAAAACGAAAATACCGTTAAGTAAAAAACTTGCTAATTAAGTTTGGTATTTTCCAACGATGCGATACAAAGATTTGGTGAAAATCCCCCACCCCAACTTCCTTTACATGGATCTTTTCTCGAAAATGTTGATTTTTCTCAAAATGAGCCCTAATAATTTTGATTAAAATATAATATTTTAATGATATTTACATCACAATAAAATGTATATCTTGAATTTTCTAGGAATAGCTTCTGAAGACTACTTTAAACTGGACGAAATTTACGGAATTTTTCATAACTACTAGACCGTAAGAGATAGATAACGTCTTACTACACCAAAAGCGTAGAGCACGTTAAAACACACAACATATGTTATATACATTTTTTTTCGTGGAGTTGATCGTTTTTGAGATATTCCTTGTTTTTGGTTTCAGCTTTAAAAAACCTACACTTTTCTCATACAGAGTTTGTCAACTCCTGGCCATACAAACAAAGGAACTTCAGTCACATAGCAACCAGCTTTTGGCTATCACTTTAACCTATGGTACTCCCTTATTTCTCTTCTACTTACGTGGAAGCAAGTAATAAGACTATTTCTGCAAAGTTTTCTCGATTTATATGAAGTACATAGAATCATAAGCTTTTCAACAATAGTTTGCTGTAGAGATATAGAGAAATTCATGTGAATGGAACACACCATATTTATTTTTATATTAATGCTTTTATTGGTCTCGGGCGATATCGAATTTTTGGGTGGAAATCAATTCCTTCTCTTTACACTATGTAGTCTATATGTACATACGTGCTAGAGAAAGCAAAAAAAATCTGATGTATTCCATTCACATGGCTTTCTCTAAATTTTGCAACAAATTATTGTTAAAAAGCTAATGCTTCTATTTACTTCTTGCTAATCCAAAAACAATTAGCAGAAATAGTCTTTTTACGTACTTTCTTGTAAGTAGAAGCGAAATAAGGGAGTATCATAGGTTAAAGTGATAGCCAAAAGCTGGTTGCTATGTGACTGAAGTTCCTTTGTTTATATGGACACGAGTTGACAAATTCCTGTTTGAGAAAAGTATAAGCTTTTCAATGCTGAAATAAAAACCATCTCAAAAAGGAACAATTACACGAAAAAAAAATTATATGATATAAATTGTGTGTTTTAATTTGCTCTACAATTTTTGTGTGGTAATTTTTTGTCCATCTCTTACGGTTTGGAAGTTATGCAAAATTCCGTAAAATTCATCCAGCATAAAGTAGTCTTCATAGGCTATTCCCAGAAAGTTCAAGATAAACATTTTATTTGTCAGGTAAATATCTTTAATATACGATATTTTCATCAAAATCGTTACAGCCATTTTTGAGATAGTCAAAATTTTCGAAAAAAGTTCTATGTAAAGGATAATTGGGGGTGGGGGGATTTTTCTCAAAATCTTCGTGTCGGATCCCAGGAAGATACCAAACTTAAATACCAAGTTTGGTTTTTAACGGTCTGTTTATTTTGGAGCTATGCTGCCCCCAGACAAACAGACATACATAAACACACATACACACACACACGCACTTACACACAGACACACTCACAGACATTTTTCTAAAAATGTTTTTTTTTTTTTTTTTTTGGATTCAGGGTGTGTCAAAACACATATTCCCCATGAAATCTCGTATGGAATTTTTGGGTGGAATACAATACCTTCTCTACACACTAGGTACATAGTACGTGTAGAGAAAGTAAAAAGTAACAACAAATACCCACTATGTAATGTACACATTTTAGGAGAAGAATTCATATAAGTTCTGCAGTCAACAGAATAAAGCTAAAAGAGCAGGAGTCTGATAATATTTTTGCCAGAGTTGTCTGGACTGAGCATTGGTAGCACGACACAGGGAGCGCCCCGTGCATAAAGTTTAATATTTAAGCGAGTTGCCCAACTCGATCGATCCAGCTACCTATATTTAGCTATGTACGTACCGCGAGCGTGTCCACGGCCGTTGCTATGGCAACCTCAAGGCGTGAGCTTCATTCACAAAACGTGTAGTGTTGGGTCATTCCATCACAGCAGCACTTCCGGTACCCCAAAACTACACCATTAACATGCTACGAACAAGCTTTTAAGTGAAAAAAACATTTTCCATTTTTATGTGCACTATACCTGCTTGGGAAATGCACTCAAAAATTCGCTACCGAGATTTCACCGGAAATACGTCTTTTTAGACACCTTGGATCCAAAAATATCTGATGTCTTCCAATCACGTGACTTTCTCTACATGTCTGCAACAACTTATTGTTAAAAAGTTTATGCTTCTATTTACTTCATGCTAATTGAGAAAAATTAGTATTCTTATTACTTGCTTCCTTGTAACCAGAAGCAAAATAAGGGAGTTCCATAGGTTAAAGTGATAGTCAAAATCTGGTTGCTATGTGACTGAAGTTCCTTTGTTTGTATGGACACGAGTTGACAAATTCCTGTATCAGAAAAGTACAAGTTTTTCAAAGCTGAAACCAATACCTAACAAGGAATATCTCAAAAACGATTAACTCCACGAAAAAAATTAAATAACATAAATTGTGTGTTTTAATGTGCTCCACATTTTTTGTGTGGTAGGTTTTGTCCATCTCTTACGATTTAGCAGTTAGGCAAAATTTCGTAAAATTCATCCAGAATAAAGTAGTCTTCAGAGGCTATTCCCAGAAAATTCAAGATATACATATTATTTGTCAAGTATATCTCTTTAATATATGATATTTTAATCAAAATCGTTAGAGCTATTTTTTATAAAATCAAAATTTTCGAAACTTTTTCCATGTGAAGGGTAGATGGGGTTGGGGGGATTTTCTTGAAAATATTCGTGTTGTATCCTTGGAAAATATGGAACTTAAATACCAAGTTTGGTGTTTAAGGCAGACAGACACACGGACATTTTTCTAAAAATGCTTTTTTGGATTCAGGTGGTCTCAAAACATGTATTTTGGTGAAATTTCGGTATCAAATTTTTGGGTGGAGTACAATACCTTCTGTATACTCTATGTACACAGTACGTGTAGAGAAAGTAAAAATGTCCCTTGAAATCCAGACCAATCAGAGATTAAAATCTCGAAAGAGCATCAACAGTAATTAAGCATCGTTCTGCATACCAAGAGTTATATACATCCTCAGTAATCAGGGCTCCTCGTCACTTAAAGACCAGGGCCACGGAGGGAAATGAGTTCCAGCTACCTCAAGGTCAGCAATAATAATCTCAACAAAATAAATAATCTTAGGCAATAAAAAGGTAACCTACTAAATTTATTTTCTTCCTGTTTCAAAAGAAAAGTATGTTGATGTGAATCACTTGAAGATTTTGTGATAAAGAGGCCCAAATATATTTTTCGTTTGTACCCCTCAAGGAGCAAGCATAGAGATGCTACTTTCACATTCTTAATTTGTATGAAGGTTAGAAACAATGTCTTAGGGAGATCATCTACACAATGGCCAAATAATAATAATAATAAGCTAATACAATTACTTCTTTTCCTTCTACAGCCTGTTTCTGCTTCAAAGGAATTGCTGTAAATCACTTGAAGACATTTTGCAGAATTATAAATGCCTCATAATGAATGAACTTATAGGCGCTACTTCTCACATTTTTAATAGTGTTTGAATAAGTGCTTGTTAGTTAATGCTAGAATAACATTATAAAAAGGTCGACATTCTCCCTTCTGGCTCAAAATACTGGAACAATATTTTGTAATTTCACTTTTAAATTATATCTCTGTGTTCGGTGCTTACTGCAGTATGTTCATTTCATAGAAAACATAATGATTCATTATTATATTTTAAAATTTACTTTTCCTGACATTCCCTATTCATTCTCTGTGCCCTTCATAGGTCATACGTTGTAAAAAAAAAAATATATATACTTCATGCTATTGGAACATTAAATGTTTTAGTAATTAAATATTACTAACTTATATTCCCTGTATACAATCAGATCATAACATCTTTACAAACAGCTAGAGTAATATTGTGCAAAAACTAAATAAATTAAGAAGATATGCCGTGGATTGTTATTAAAATATATTACGAGCTGAACAGAATTATCATACGTTTCCATCCAGAAGGTTGGCAACAGTGCGTAAGACTAAAATCTCCTGATTGAAGCTTATTCGAGGCGAATAGTAAAGCGATACTAGCGCCACACAAGACCCAGTATACCCTTACAAAATAGACACACCAGTTTTAAGATTTCATTACACGGTGAATGATTTGCGAAACACAGGCAGATGAAGTGGTAGATCGTCAGGCTGGGAGATTTTTGAAGTAATATATGTGTAAAACGAGATAAAAGAAGAGAATGCAATTTGAGTGTTAATAGCAGTAAATTGCATGTGCGCGCTCTCTGTAATTAAAGGGAGTAAACACATAATAACGATCGTGTTGATGAATTTAGTTACTCTTACGTGTATCTCATTACATCAATTACAGGGGGGGGGGGAACTGGGTCCCGCTCCTGGAAAGTAATGAGGGTAATTTCACATCTAATTACGTCTCCTAAAATTTCACATGATGGGTGGCGCCCTCCCCTCTCGGCGTGTCTGTTACCTTCATTAAATCTATCGTCAAGCAATCGTACACTGCTACATTGTTCAGATGTTCTCCTCAAAATGGGAGCAGAACACGAAAACAAACGCTAAACGAATTTGAATGTCATTTGTTACCAACAACGTTGGAATTATACTGCTTGAAAGGAAACCAGAAAAATGACCGTTATAATTAGAATGCATATTTAGAAAATGGAAATGGCGTTTCATTTATGGACGCTCTTTAACTGCTGTGGTTCTCAGCTTCCCATTCTACACTGGGCTTAATTTTGCTCAGAGGCCTCTCTGAGGTTCATCTACGACACGGAACCAATCGCTTTATTTCCCTTCCGAAGGAAGTCATGCTACATCGTCCTCCACTGGGTTTGAGCCCGCGACCTTGGGCATGCTAACCATTACACCACGGAGAGCGACACATATTAACAGACGTTACATGCATTTAAAACAAGCGAAATAGTTATTTATGAGTGGTAAAAATTGTGTTTTATATTCTGAGTTGGAACAATATGAAACAATTTCATCACGTCTGTTGTACGCTTACTTTCTCTACACGTACTATGCACGTAGTGTATAGAGAACATATTGTTTTGTACCCAAAATTCGATGCCGAGATTTTACCGGAAATACATGTTTTGATACCCCCTGAAGCAAAAAAAAAAGTATTTTTAGAAATATGTCCGTGTGTGTCTGTGGGCTGCATAGCTCATAAGTTTGGTGTTTGAGTTCTGAATCCTCAAAGGATGCGACACGAAGATTTCTAAGCAAATCCCCCACCCCAACTACCCTTTATATGTAAACATTTTCTAAAATTTTAATTTACTCAAAAATGAGTCTATCGATTTTAATTAAAATCTCTTATATTTAAGATACTTAAATGGTAAATAAAATGTATATATTGACTTTTCTGGGAATAGTCTCTAAACATGTCTTTATTCTGGATGAACTTTTCTGAATTTTGCATTACTAGATAGAAGAAAATATCACCCTCCGTGGTGTAATAGTACCCAAGGTCTCGGGTTCAAACCCGGCGGAGGACGATGTATTTTTCGGGCGTAAAAATCTTTAGCATGGCTTCCTTTGGAAGGGAAGTAAAGCCGTTGGTCCCGTGTCGTAGATTTACGGCACGTAAAAGAACCTCAAACCTGACAGAGAGGCCTCTGAGCAAAATTAAGCGGTCTTTCACGCCCAATTTAGAATGGGACGCTGAGAACCACAGTAGTTAAAGAGCATCCATAAATAAAGCTCCATTTCATTTCATTTAGACAAAAATGTACATACATAGATACATTTGTTTGGTAGTTTGGTATTTAACGGACTTTCCGTTTTTTGAGCTATGCTGTCCACAGACACCCATACACAAACACACATGTTTCTAAAAATATTTTTTGGTTATAGGGGGTCTGAAAACATGTATTTACGGTGAAATCTCGATATGGAATTTTTGGGTGAAATCCAACCTTCTCTAAGCACTATGTGCATTGTACATACGCGCTAGAGAAAGTAAAAATCTATCTAAAACACCTTAAATTGTTATTGCAAAATGTTCACGTCCATGTTCAACATTCTGTTCCCTCTAAAGAAGATCGTCTTCTTTGTCTATAATTATTTAAAGTGTTCTAAGAAAGATACGATGTGATTAAAGCAGGATGATGTATGGATTTAGCACAGAGAAACAGATGAGACACGGATGATCTATTCATTTATTAGGTGCACGAAAGTGGCCGTGTAACGCTTCAACCTGTTTAGAAGAGTTACGTCACTAGTGAGCTCCTTGGCCCCAATGCATACAACTAATATCTCGATACTGTGCTTCATTACTCTCTGACCTCATCTGCCGAGTACTTCAGAAAGCCGCTGTTCTAATTACTCTAACATTATCAAATTTGCTTCATCACACACGGCGTTTTTCTTTTTAATGTGTACCTACATATCTAACATTAATACACAATACCACGTAATAAGTTACATGTTCAAACAAACACAAAATTAACATCACACATCTAGTTTGAAGGGAGTCTAGTGGTTGTCAGAATATTACATGGCTAAAACAAGGAACAATTGAAACTACATGCTAGATTAATAATTGTGATGAAATACAGACACTACCAGATAATGTGCCCTAGGGAGGAGAGGACGGGCAGGTTTGGAAGCGATGCAGCACAGATCAGAGTCCGGCGAAGACTTCATACCAATATGGAACAGCCGTTCATTGCTGAGGACGGTATTGGTCACTACTGCCTTCAACCCTTCAACTGTTTCAAAATTGATGTCATCTACTGCTATAACGAAACTAGCCCAGGTATCACACATTTCCGGTTCGAGAGACAAACCCTGAGCTGTGACGTAGGTTGACCGTCACTACACCCCTCTGCTCGCTCAACGCCCTTGCCATAACTTCCGCAGCTGTCAGTGGTGGTTCAATCTGTTACAAAGTGCATTTTTTTTTTTTTTTTAATAAGTTTAACCTGGTTGGTCATACCGGACGATGAATGACATTGGTGAAATGATGCTCAAATAAACTCGGGGTCCATGGAGCTCAAAGTTACTTGACATTCGTCTTCTCAGGATAAGAGAAAAAAACCGAAAAAAACCTTATCCGGGTCACTCACCCTAAGCGAGATTCGAACTCAGGACCTGTTGAATATGAGGCAGACACGCTACCACCACACTACCCAGCCGGGCTGTGGTTGAATTAACAGAAATGTTTTCCTACCAAGGGTACTTTCTCTAAACGTATCTAAATCCACTTCTCTGCAGCAAACTATTGTTAAAAGCTTATGCTTCTTTTTACTTCATGCTAATCGAGAAAAAAGTTAGCAGAAATAGTCATATTACTTGCTTACATGCAAGTAGAAGGGAAATAAGGGAGTTGCATAGGCTAATATTAGCCAAAAGCTGGTTGCTATGTGACTGAAGTTCCTTTGTTTGTATGGTCAGGAGTTGACAAATTCCTGTATGAGAAAAGTATAGGTCTTTTTTTTCAAAGCTGAGACCAATAACAAGGAATATCTCAAAAACGATCAACTCCAAGAAAAAGTGTATATAGCATAATTTATGTATTTTAAATAGCTCTACATTTTCTATTAAGTAAGTTTTTTTCTATCTCTTAGGGTTTGTCAGTTATAACAAATTCCGTAAAATTCATCCAGAATAAAGTAGTCTTCAGAGGCTATTCCCAGAAAATTGAAGACATACATTTTATTTGTCAGGTAAACATCTTTAATATAGGATATTTTAATCAAAATCGTTAGTGTCATTTGTGTGAAAATCCAAATGTTCGAAAGATAGTTGCGGTGGCGGATTTTCTCGAAAATCTTCGTGTCGCATCCTTGGAAGATATTGAACTTAGATACCAAGTTTGGTATTTAACGGACTTTTCGTTTTTGAGCTATACTGTCAAAAAACACACACGCACACGGACCTTTTTCTAAATATGCTTTTTTTGGGGGTTCAGAGAGACCCAAAACATATATTGCCTGTGAAATCTCTCGGCATCGAATTTTTGGGTGCATTACTGTACCTTCTCTATACACTATGTATATAGTACGTGTAGAGAAATTAAAAATGAATGAATGTATATATATATATATATATGTGTGTGTCTGTCTATGTGTGTGTTTGTGTCTGTGGTCAGCATAGCTCAAAAACGAAAATGCCGTTAAATACCAAACTTAGTATTTAATTTCGGTGTTTTTAAGGAAAATATTATAATATAAATATATAACATAATATATATAAAATATAAATTATGTGTTTTGACTAGCTCCACTTGCAAGGAACTAAGTAATAAGACCATTCAACTAATGGTTATTCGATTAACATGAAGTAAATAGAAGAATAATCTTTTGAAGTTTCTTTGTGTAACAGCTGGAGAAAACATGTGAGTAGAGCACTTCAGAATTATATAGAGTTCTAAATCCTCTAGTTAGGAGTCAAATTTAAACACCTAGAACATTACTTTTTAATGTCCAAACTTGCGTTCTATAGTAATACTTGCTCGTTCATGAAGCATACCGCGGGAAAACGTGTTGCAAATCTCATCAGTAATGTCTGCTTCTGTTTTATATCCTACAGTACACTCCACATGATCGTTTGGAATGCCTCAACACTTCGATGACCTTTATATCAGTTGGCATAAAGACTGCCTTCTAACTGCAGAATTGCTTTCCCTCAGGAAACAGTTTGGCGTTTTATGACATCTTTCACCGGCGTGAATCTTCTTCACACTATCTCTCCTCCGTCATGATGTCCTTTCACCTTGTGAGGATCGTAAACACTTCTTCTTCACAGGCAGAACTACTCTTGCAAACTTCCACTGTGTATTAACACTATTCGCCAGTACGTAAACAAAGTGTTATGGGCCATTCACAATGAAAATTAAACATTAACATTACGTAAAATGTAGTTATAAATTAAAACAGTTGTGTTGTCATGCGCATTGACAAACGCAAACATATCAATCGTAAAAGGGAGTGAAACAGCTTAGATATATAGCGGACTCAGAAGTGACCAGCTAACTCTTTCCCTACATTGTTTTTAACATTCATGGCTTCCACCATTAAGTTATACGACGGTGAATCGAATTAAACGCACGATAATTTTTATTACAAAAAAGCTTAATAGTTAAAAAATACGTTTTAAACACTTTTCAACATAGTCACCAACTTTCTCAACTCATTTGTTCCACCATGATACCAGTTTCAATATGCCCTGTTCGAAGAAGTCCGTTTCTCGAGAGTATAGCCTTCCGCATCTGTTACAAAGTGTTGTCCAGCATGGCATTTCTTCATGGGACCAAACAAATGAAAGTCCGACGGTGCAAGGTCCGGACTGTATGGTGGACACTGTAGCATCTCACAACCAAAGTTGGCGATTTTCTGACAAACAGCAGCAGCAACATGGGGACGAGCTTTGCCATGAAGTTTGGCATCGTCAGCATTAATGTTGTGGCATTTGTCACGAAGGACGCGATGCAGCTTCACCGAAGTTTTAATGTAGGCTGCATTGTTCACAGTGGTCCCATGTTCGGCAAAATCCGCCAATAAAACACCATACAATTCCCAGAACACCGTCACAAACACTTTCCTAGCAGATGAAAAACTTGAATATTTTCTTTAAGGGGATATAGCTTGTTTCCACTCCATATTGCCTGTTTTGTTTCGGGCGTGTAGTGCTACGCCCACCAGTGATGATTTCTTTCAGAAGGTTCCTGAGGTGTACCGCATTAAGTGATCAAGCTTGTTATCATTCGTTGGCCCTTGTGGTTGTCTGGTTCTTAGGCACCCAGCGAGCACTAACTTTTCGAACTTTCAACGTGTCTTGAACAATATCGTGCACTGCACAATAAGAAATGTTAAACTTTTGCGATAAGCTTTGATTGCACACGCCGGTCGTTGCAAAGTTGCCGCCTCAATACTTCTAACATTCTGCGGGGTTGCAGCTGTTACCGGCCTCCTAGAGCGTGGCGAATGACTGAGGTTCACACGACCCTCTTGGAAGATTGCACACCATATGGTGACAAAACTACGGTCCATAAAATCACACGTCATGCATGTCCCTGTGAATTTTAATCGGTTTATGCCCTTTGGCCCAAAAATATCTTCACAAGTGGACGACAGTAGCATGCGCGCCATTTTTGTTGCATACTTCACGCTTCTGTCGCTACACATGAAACAAAAAATACTCTCTGTAGTGAAAACTTCAAACTTTATCTGTACAACATTCCAGCTGCAATACTAAGGCAGAAAAAATATTTTGCGTTACTTTTCGTCCCACCCTCGTATTTACATAGGTTTAATATGACAATTTATTTGCCATTTTATTCAGCAATTTATTTTAAATAGGTTTTTTATTTTTTGCTTCTGCCGGGGTTTTATCGATTTATTTGAATGATACTTTATATCTGCTTTTAGCCGGGATTTTATTTTCTAAGGGCACTAATAACCTTAGTTGAACGCCCTTAAACACCCATCACCGACAAAGAGGTTTTTACTCTCAAAGACAGTAGAAATACGCCTGCACTGTGATTTGCTGAACATGTGAACGTTTGACGGGGACTCGAGTCTTAAGACGCTTTTCATTGGCGCCATTCTTGTTCAACATAACACGCGAGTAAGAAAAGGAAAACCGATTGGGCATTCCACCTCTTCAACCCTTACCCCACTCGGTGCTCCGTCAGAACAGTATAAGCAGTGTGTTAAATTTGTCCATCACGTGCGCAAAACACCTTGGCAGAGCGCCTAATTTTGTATCATCCGGTGAGTGGGGTGGATTATTGTCCAACCAGAAAGTTTAGGAATCACCAGTTCGCAGCTCAGAACTTCATACGTTACGTTTCATATCCACCCCCCCCCTTCAGTAACGTGGTCTATCAATACACTTTTGAGCGCATAGCAAACAAGTGAGAAACTCAGCGAAAAGACCCCATCTTATAATAAGTATTTCCAGGCGTATTTTTACTTTCTCTACACGTACCGTGTACATAGAGTATAGAGAAGGTATTGCACTCCACCCAAATATTCGATACCGAGATTTCACCAGAAATACATGTTTTAGAACTACATGTGTCCAAAAAAAAAAAAAAAAAAAAACATTTTCATAAAAATATACGCGCGCGCGTGCGCGTGTGTGTCTCCGTGTATCAGTGTGTCCTTGTGTTTGTGAACACGATAACTCTAAAACGAAAAGTCGGTAAAAAAACAAAACTTAGTATTTAAGTTTTGTATCTTCCAGGGATGCGACACGAAGATTTTGAGAAAAAATCCCCCCACCCCAAACTAACACTTACTTGGAACTTTTTTCGAAAACTTTGATTTTCTCAAAATTAGCTCTAATGATTTTGATTAAAATATTGTACATTAAGGATATTTACCTGACAAATAAAATTTATATTTTGAATGTTCTGGGAATAGCTTCTGAAAACTACTTTATTCTGGATGAATTTTACGGACTTTTACATAACTGCTAAACCGTAAGAGATGGAGAAAAACTTACCTCATGAAATATTACAGCACTTTAAAACACACAATTTATGTTATATGCATTTTTTTCGATGGGTTGATCGTTTTTTGAGATATTCCTTCTTTTTGGTTTCAGACTTGAAAAACTTATATTTTTCTCAAACAGGAATTTGTCAACTGCAGTCCATACAAACAAAGGAGCTTCAGTCACATAGCAACCAGCTTTTGACTATCACTTTAACCTATGCTACTCCCTTATTTCGCTTCTACTTACAAGGCAGCAAGTAATAAGACTATTTCTGCTAATGTTTTCTCGGTTAGCATGAAGTAAATAGAAGCATAAGCTTTTTAACAGTAATTTGTTGTAGAGATGTAGAGAAAGCCATGTGAATGGAACACATCAGCATTTTTAATGACAGGCGGCGCCGTGGCTGAAAGGTTAGACTACTCGCGTCTCACCTAGGCGGCCCGAGTTGGATCCCAAGCGCCGCATGTGGGATTTGTGGAGGACAAAGTGGCGCTCCCGCCAGCACATTCCTCCGATGCTCCATCTTCATTCCAAGTATAATCAGTGTCATCGCCTGCGGTGACATTTGTACTAAAAGCAGGCGTTAAACACTATCCAAAAAATCTGATATGTTCCATTAACCTGACTTTCTGTACATCTCTGCAACAAATTATTGTTGATAAGCTTATGCTTCTACTTACTTCATGCTGATCGAGAAAAAAATAGCAGAAATAGTCTTATTACTTGCTTCCCTGTAAGTAGAAGCGAAATAAGGGAGTACCATAGGTTAAAGTGATAGTCAAAAGCTGGTTGCTATGTGACTGAAGTTCCTTTGTTTGTATGGACACACTCCTGTATGAGAAAAGTATACGTTTTTCAAAACTGAAACTAAAAACAATTAATATCTTAAAAATGATCAACTCCTCGAAAAAAACGTATATAACACAAATTGTGTGTTTTAACGTGCTCTATATTTTTTGTGTGGTAAGATTTTGTTTAGCTCTTACGGTTTATAAGTTATGCAAAATGCCGTAAAATTAATCCAGAATAAAGTAGTCTTCAGAGGCTATTTCCAGAAAATGCAATTATTTGTCGTGTAAATGTCTTTAATATATGACATTTTAATCAAAATCCTTAAAGCCGTTTTTGAGAAAATCAAACTTTTCGAAAAAAAAAATCCACATAAAGGGTAGTTGGGGCTGGGGGATTAGTTGAAATTCTTCGTGTCGCATCCTTGGAAGATACCAAACCTTAATTGGTTTTTAACGGTGTTTTCGTTTTTGAGCTATGCTGCCCACAGACACACACACACGGACATGGTTCAGGAAATGCTTTCTTTTAGGATTCAGGGGGTCTCAAAACATGTATTTCCAGTGAAATCTTGGTGTTTAATTTTTGGGTGCATTACAATACCTTCTCTATACACTATGTACATAGTACGTGTAGAGATAATTGATAATTGTGCTATTTGTAACAAACAAGATACACTCGAACATGTCCTGTTTGAATCTCCGTGATATGGTGAACAAATAATTCAATTACGAACTGAACTAACTGGGCACAAAATAGCGGACATATTAAGAAATGAAGACTTATATATCCACCTAGAAAAGTTAGCGAATATAATTAGTAAAAGTTCCTGGGAAGAGAGGATTTGAACAAGTGGAAATACCAACCCGTGCACTAGCCAGAGACGAATTAAGAAGATCCGACAGAATTCGAAATCAGTAAACTTAAACTTATAACTGACACTCTGATAAAAATTTAAGCACAGAAATATAAGCAAGTACTATTGCAACTTAAATAACTATGAACCCAAGGGAGGAAGTTCATAGGAAGAAGAGGAGGAATAAATAATGCAAGCTAATTCTAAATGGAGACTGGAGACTAATGGAAGATGAAGGAGAGCCGAGCATAGTAGAAGGAGGCGAAGAAGAAGGAGCCGGTGTAGACCAGAGTGATAAGAGGGATGCAGAGGGCGTGTGAGAGCAGGAATGGTGGATTATGGGCTTCTGGCGGTGGACAGTACGAGGCAAGGGGAGGAAGTATTAGTGAAGTGCTAAATAGTGTTAAAAAGTTAAATACAGTGAGTTTAGTGTAATGATGATGTAAAAGATTAGGTATAATTAGTAACAGATATTAGCCAAGGGAAGTAAAAGACAATTTACTATAGTTTACTACAATGTAAAGAAATTATTGTATAATATAATTATTTAGTTGCGCTGGTTACCAGTGCATATTCTGCTGGACACCAGTAGTATAGGATTAGTTTTTCATTTATCTTAATAATCTAGAGCATAGTTTTATGGGTAAATAGCTGGTTACCAGTTATTTGTGTTACTGGATTCCAGTAATTAATAATAGATGATTTAGTGTTAGTGAAAGTTGTTTTATGGTTGGAATTTATTTTATTTCAGTTTATATTAATTTGTTTTTGTTTTAAATTAAATTTAGAGTTACTAGTATATAAGTATTATCTGTAAAATAATGATGTATAACAATAATTTAAAAGTGTGAAATAAATTATAAAGTTTGCAATATACGTCCTGGTGTAGGGAACAAGATGCCAGGATGTTGTATTAGAGATTTTATTTTATTTTATTTATTTTAGTACATGTAGAGAAAGGCAAAATAGGTAAGTATAGATTATTTCAGTTGTATTAGAGCAGGTTTGCGTGAGAAGGAAAGTGCAGCAGCAGCTGAGTTGACCTTGTGCCAATTCTCGTTCCACTTGAGAGTGCTGGTGTAAATAAGGAGCATCTTCCCACGTGCAGTATTATGTCAGAGCTCGTTAGAGGCAAGAACACCATTAATGAACAAACAAAACATTGCCCAATTAAATTGACGGACTACTAGAACCTCATTTGCATCCTCCAGAGAAAGTGGTTCAGCCCACACTTGCAACTACATACACTTTTTCATTGCTGGATATTCATAATTAGTGTGTGACAGGTCCAGCAAGGTCGAGCTCTAAGCTCAAGGTCTAGAGGCGCTCTTCAAGTTTCCATTTATCGTCTTCGAACACGATATTATACATCACCAGATACACATCTCAACACATGAAATGCTTATTATGTACAAACAGCAGCTCCAACTGCATGTTTACTTTCTCTGCTACTTTCTTGAGGTAAATGCATTGTATCCTCCCAAAAATTCACTCGAATAAACATATATATCCCTCCAAAAATCTGATGTGTTCCATTCAGTTAACTTTTCCATATAGAAACTATTCTTACAAAAGTTTATTGTTCTACCTATTTCATGTTAATCAAGACAAAAACTGGCAGAAACGGTCTTATTGCTTAGTTCCTTATAAGTGGAAGGGAAATGAGGGAATACCATAAGTTAAAGCGATAGTCAAATGTTTTCAAAGCTCGTTGCTACGTGAAACAAATGAGGTTCGCTGCACTTTGCATATAAAAAATTAAGTATTTTAAAGCTGAAAAACGAATATCTAAAAAAATCAGCCACCTGACTTCTCAACAGGAGGTTCCGGGTTTGATTCCCGGCTGGAACGGGGAATTTTTCTTTAACCAGAATTATTCCGTATGGCCCACAGGGTGGAAGAATGTACGGGAGAGCGAATGTTATGTGTGTGTGTTTTTTTTTTTTTTTTAAATAAAACGATTTAAACCCTACTTACAGAACCTGCAGACGAGTTGCTTTTAATGCAAAGCCCCCGATATGACCTTAGATGTTAAAGGGGCTATATAAATGAAACAATTAAAATTTAAAAAACGTTAAAAATTGTTAGGAAATCTTATGTTTTCAAATATGGCTCTAATAATAAAATACTACTACTTACTCCTGGCCAAGCAAGGATGGGATTTGCAATGACAATCGCTTTTAAAACATTTGACTATAACTTTAGCGTAGCGCATTCCATTAGTTTCCTTTTACTTATAAGGAACTATGTAATACCATTCTACTATGTTTATCTCGATATACGTGGTGTTCAGAGAGGAATAATCTTATGTAAGAAGGTTATAGAACAGCTAGAGAAAGTAATGTGAGTGTAACTAATCAGAATTTTGTTACATACAAAGTTAACATAACCACGTAATATATTTAAACAGAATTTAACGCGATATTACGCAGATATAATCATTTACAGGATTTATCTGATACAAAGCGTTTATAACTGATACAGGATTAACACAAAACTCACACATTTTAGTGGACCCAGGTAGAAAAATCTCATGTGTTGAATTCACATTACTTTCTCTACCTGTTATATGACATTATTCTTCTATCTACTTCATGCTAATTGAAATATCTCTTATTACGTGGTCCCTTTAAAGTAAAACGGAAATAAGGGAATACACTATTCTAAAGCAAAGTCAAACATTTAAAAGCTTTGACATTCGATTCTCTTTGCACGGTCAGGAGTAAAACAAAAGAAACTCAGACGACTTCCTGTTTGAGAAACCTGTTATTTTAAAACTGAAACCAGTTGCAAGGAATACTTCGGAAACAGTTCAACTACAAAAAAAATGAAGGACATACATACATTGTGTGTTTTGACAAGATCTATATTTCTGGTGTTTTTTTCTATCTGTTACGATTTATCAGTTATACAAAAGCCATTCAGAACGAAGAGATCTTCAAAGGCTGTTAAAATTTTCGATAAAATTTCCATGTAAAGGGTACTTAGGGGTGGAAGGATTTTTCTAAAAATCTTCGTGTCAAATCCCTGGAAGATACTAAACTTAAATGCCAATTTTGATATTTTACTAACTTTTCGTTTTTGAGTTATCGTGTTCATAGAAACACGAACTTTTTTCTGAAAATCCGTTTTTTGGATACAGGTGACCCAAAACATATGTTTCAGGTGAAATCTCTGTATCGAATTTTTGGGTAGAGTGCAATACCCTCTCTATACACTATGTACATAGTACGTATAGAGAAAGTAAAAATTGTTAAATAAACTAAGTCGAACGCGTCATCTAGCATTTGAGAACTAAAGTAAGTATTACAATGATAATCTGATAATATCTCCCTTCCTATATATTATAGTCTATTTCGCTGAATTGTCTTATCAAATACAACGCGTGTTTTCATCTCTTAGGACGTCAGGTCGTGAATTATCGACAAGATGAAAACACTAGTGGTATCATGTATGATAAACTTCTCCATTCTCTCAGTTACATATTAGTTATAAACTCTTTGGATCTACTAAATCGTGTGTAAACTATTACATTTGTGTTGACAAGGAAACATCGCGTTGAATGATGTTTAAATATATTACGCGGTTATGTTAATCTTGGTTGTGAATAGCCATAGAGTAATTAAAGATAAACGCAGTATTCGATGACGTGTTGCCATGGAAACATTACACAGATGAGAGATGAGACAGGAAAAGTACACCTGTTTAAGCTTCCTATAGGAAATGACTTTCTCTGCCATATGTAATCAGGCACGCCAGGATCAGGTTACAAGGACGCCAGGCACATCCATTGTAATCTCCTAATCGTCTTCAATGGGAGAAAGCGTTTCGGTTTGTTTATTCATTTTTTTTTTTCTTGTGTACTGGGAACTGTGTAGAGTACCGCCTCCCAGGAGCATATTGTTAAACACACCGCAGATCTTTTGTTATCTTTACTACACGTTACACAATGTCAGTTCTGCAGAAAGACTTTCCTGGGTGTCCCTGCCCTTTCTCATGGCCTTGAAAAATACTATGTTATTCTTTGTGCAGAAGCTGCGAATTTAGCTAAAGAAAAGTTATACTGCTTTAGGGATGCTCTACTGTGAAAAACCTAAAGTCTACAATTTCGCTTGGATTGATTTGAAACTTTAACACAGTAATTGCAATATTAAAAATCTCATGTGTTCCATTCACATGACTTTCTCTATCTCTCTGTAACAAATTATCGTTAATAAGCTTATCTTTTATTTATTTCATGTTAATCGAGGAAAATTAGCAGAAATAGTCTTATTCCTTGCGTTATTGTAAATACAAGCGAAATAAGGGAGTACCATAGGTTAAAGTGAAAGCCAAAAGCTGGTTTCTATACAACTGACGTTCCTTTGTTTGTGTTGACAGGAGTTGACAAATTCCTGTATGAGAACAGTATAAGTTTTTCAAAGCTGAATCCAATATCAAGGAATATCCCAAAAACGATCAACTCCACGAAAAAAATGTATATAACATAAATTGTGTGTTTTAAAGTGCTCTGCATTTTTGTGCGTTAAGTTTTTGTCCATCTCTTACGGTTTAGTAGTTATGCAAAATTCATCCAGAATAAAGTAGCCTTCAGAGGCTATTCCCAGAAAATTCAAAATAAACATTTTATTTGTCAGGTAAATATCTTTACTATACGATATTTTCATCAAAATCGTTAGAATCATTTTTAAGAAAATCAAAATTTTCGAAAAAAGTACCATGTAAAGGGTAGTTTGGGGTGGGGGGATGTTTCTCAAAATCTTCGTGTCGCATCCCTGGAAGATACTGAACTTAAATACCAAGTTTGGTATTTTAGCTACTTTTCGTTTTTGAGTTATCGTGTTCACAGACACACGGACACACACAGACACACACACGGACCTCTTTCTGGAAATGCTTTTTTTTTTGGATTCAGGGAGTCCTAAAGCATATATTTCCGGTGAAATCTCGGTATCGAATTTTTGGGTGGAATGCAATACTTCTCTATCCCTATGTGCATTGTACATACGGGGTAAGAGAAAGTAAAAATAGTTTACATGCTAATTCTCAGACTTTTGTTCAAAATAGTTCCTCTGATATTAACATATTTATAGAATTACTTTCTCTGCACGTACTATGTACATGATGTATAAAGAAGGTTTTGTATTGCACCCAAAGATTCAATAGCGAGATTTCACCGCAAATACATGTTTTGAGACCGCTGAATCCAAAAACATTTTTAGAAAAATGTCCGGGTGTATGTGTATGTGTCTGTGGACAGCATAGCTCAAAAACGAAAAGTCCGTTAGAAAGCAAACTTGGTATTTAGGTTTGGCATCTTCCAAGGATGCGACACAAAGATTTTCAAGAAAATCCCCCCACCCCAAACTAGCCTTTATGTAGAACTCTTTTCGAAAATTTTCATTTTTTCAAAAATGGCTCTAACGATTTTGATTAAAATATCGTACATAAAGATATTTACCTGACAAATAAAAAGTATATTTTGAATTTTCTGGGAATAGCCTCTGAAGACCACTTTATTCTGGATGAATTTTACGGAATTTGGCATAACTGCTAAACCGTAAGAGATGGGCAAAACTTACCACACAAAAAATGTAGAGCACACCAAAATACACAGTTTGTTATACAATTTTTTTCATGGAGTTCATCGTTTTTGAGATATTCCTTGTTTTTGGTTTCAGTTTTGAAAAACTTATACTTTTCTCATACAGGAATTTGTCAACTCGTGTCCATACATACAAAGGAACTTCTGTCACATAGCAACCAGCTTTTGACTATCACTTTAACCTATGGTACTCCCTTATTTCTTTTCTACTTACAAGGAAGCAAGCAATAAGACTTTTTCAGGTACTTTTTTCTCGATTAGCATGAAGTAAATAGAAGCATTAGCCTTTCATCAATAATTTGTTGCAGAGATGTAGAGAAATTCATGTGAATTTCGGACTGATTCATCAGTTGATGTGTAAGAGGTGTAACCTTGAAGCCATCTATTGACAAAAGTTTAAACCTTGTTGGTCTGAGTTTAAGAATGACTTCGAGGAGGACGAAAGTGAAAACCAACTGAGCCTGGTTATGAAACAAGAATAACATTTATCATTATTCGTGCATTGTTTGTCAAGTGTTTGCACATCAGCTTTGCCACAATATCCATAACAATGGTTGTTAGAACACGAGGGACTTCATTAGGTCAAGTGGAAAAAGTTGAATGTCTGAAAGTGGCCTTATAAACACTCTCAAGTGACGTATGAATGAATATACATAACAAAGCAGCACCTTCTCTTGGGATCCTGTTCTTTTAGACTAGTGTGGTCTTTAGGTTCGCCAACTAGCTGCGTTTTGTTTATATAAATACAGTAGCGGCTCGTGAGTATACATTTGGGTGTTCACAAAATTGTAGCCAACCCTGAGAATATGCAACAGCATCTGTTGCTAATAATCATGAAGATAACATTAATAATGTGACTACGACTTACCGGCCCATAATCGCCGCACGTGTGTGAGCTGCTCGGTTTGGAACGCTTATAGCGCCAATTCTTTTGATTGCTGAGAGGTGAATTGAGTAAAATTAAACAAAGGTCCTTCTTACCAAAGAAAATAATTTGACACAAAATTCAATTTTTTTATAAAAAAAGCAAAATATTTGTTCTACAAACAATATTTTTATAGTATTTTTTATACTCACACTTTTCATTTTGTAAAAGAAAAAAAAACCGAATCTGTGAGTAAAAAATCTGGTGTGTTCAATTCACATCACTTTCTCCTCATCTACAATAAACTATTGTTGAAAAGCTTCTATTTACTTAATAATAATAATCGAAAAAAATAGCAGAAAGGGTCTTATTGCTTGCTTCCTTGTAAGTGGAAGGGAAATAAGGGAGTACCATAGGTTAAAGTGATACTCAAAACTTTTAAAAGCTGGTTGTTGTGTGTTTGAAGTACCTTTGTTTGTAAGGACAAGTCAACATCACGAAAAAAATATGTATAACAAACATTACGTAAGTTTTTGTCTACATCTTACGGTTTATCAGTTATGCAAAGTTCATCCAGAATAAAGATGGCTTCAGATGTTGTTCCAGAATATTCAAGATATACATTTTATTTGTGGTGTAAATATCTTTAATATAGGACATTTTAATCAAAATCGTTAGGCCCATTTTTTGAGAAAATCAAAATTTTCGAAACTTTTTCCATACAAAGGGCAGTTGGGGATGGGAGGAATTTCTTGAAAATCTTCGTGTCGTATACTTAAATACCAAGTTTGGCACTCACACGGACCTTTTTCTAAAAATGGTTTTTCTGGTTTCAGGGGAACCAAAACATGTATTTCCTGTGAAATCTCAGTATCGAATTTTTGGGTGCAATAGAATGCCTTCTCTACACACTGTGCATAGTACGTGTAGAGAAAGTAAAAATATACTGTGAAAACGTATTTAGAACCAATGTTTTGCTTCTTTTTTTAATCTAACTTTGGGCAAAATTCTTTTCTTTGGGAAGAAGGACCTTTGTTTAATGTTACTCAATTCATCAACAAGCAAATCACCCCTCACCACTTGTCGCCGGCGGTTTCCTTTCAATTTTAAACCCATTGTGAATGAACATGTTTGCAACCCGCCTCGGTGGTATAGGGGTAGCGTGTCTGTCTCACATTGAAGAGCTCACGGATTCGAATCTCACTTTGGGCGAGGTTTTTTTGTGCAGCTTAACGTCCTTTAGGCTAGTTGGTCATATCGGACGATGACTGAAACATTGGTGAAATGATGCTTAAATATTCTCGGGGTCCATGAAGCTTAAAGTTACTCGACATTCGTCTTCTCAGGATAAGGGAAAACCCCGAAAAAAAACCGTATTCGGGTAACTCACCCTTAACGAGACTCGAACTCACGACCTGTTGAATGTGAGGCAGACACAATACCACCACACTACCCAGGAGGGCTTTAGGTGAGTTATCCAAATAAGAATTGGGGGGGGGGGGAGAAGACGAATGTCAAGTAACTTTAAGCGCCATGGACCCAGAGATCATTTGAGCATCATTTCACCAAGCCGGCCAGGCTTTCGGATGTCCTTCCTGGATTCAGGGCTGGACACTGGTTTTAGTTGTTTATGCTGATTTTATCTATATTTTATAATAGAGATCCTTTTTAGCATACTTCAGCTCAGGTGTTTTAACTCTCCAGTTTTATGTTAAGGGCGCTGATAACCTAGCAGTTGAGCGCCCTTAAACCCTATTCATCATCATGTGCAGCCAGCGAGCGCTTTACAACTATTGTCGCGTCTGGTTGAAGAAGCCTCAGGTTTTGACATGTACTCCCGCAATAATGAACGTCTGCTTCTGGGAGTTTCTTGCCACGACATCGACAGCTATACAAGGAAGAGCTGCAACCCCGGAGAGTCAGTTTCGATTGCGAATTCTGAGAATGAAAGCACATGAGAGAGTGAGAGAGAGGGACCAGATCGCTGTTTGCAACTCGAACCGACAAGAGAAAAATTGTTGTGCAAGCAATATAGACCATTCTAAACAATTTTGAAGTAAATAAAGAGAGAATTCCTTACAACAATAATAATACAGCATAACTTGTCTGACGAAAGAGGAATGTTGTGTACATTATTACGTACTCCGTGTTAGGGCAAAAACAAAGGAATATGCAAGTTATGCTTACATTGTCTTAAAATGGAATGATAGAATGGAACAGAAAGTTTCGCCAACTACTGCACTTCTTGACACCCACTTTTACCACATGTGGTACCATGACACTAGTAATACATGGAATGATGATGGAGCACGGTGAAATGCAATAGCGGGGGAAACCGGCGAACCCGGAGAAAACACGCCCCTGCGCCGCTTTGTCCACCACAAATTCCACATGCAGTCTCTAGGTGAGAGGCAAGCGGACTAACCACTCGGCCACGATGCGGTCCACACTTCTTGATGCGTGCACGAGTCGTTGTATTGGGCTCCATATATTAATTTCGTCATACCAGTTGCGCATGCGCAGAAACTCCTTCAAAGTGCACTAATCAAGATGTGCTAGTGGTGCTTTTAAATGAGGGCCACTAGATAAATATTGAGACAGCAAAAGACGAATATTCGTAGAAACTCAACAAAACGTTTCTTGAAGTAATGTTCCTGGTAATGTATCAACGTTTCATCCTTTGGAACCACATGATTCAGTTTTCAGCACTACACATGATTCCTCTTCGTATGCTGCAACATCGTTTTACTTTCTCTATACGTACTATGTACATAGTGTATAGAGAAGGTATTGCACTCCAACAAAAATTCGATACCGAGATTTCACCGGAAATATATGTTTTAGGGTACCCTGTATAAAAAAAAGTATTTTCAGAAAAAGGTCCGTGTGTGGGATCAAGATAATGCATCAATTCGCACTGCTAAAATGGAACTTTCACAAGGAACTGAGGCAAAACTATTGACTTATCCACCCAATTGTCCCAATTTGGGAACATGTCCTCTACGGTGAAGAACCAGCTCCGAGGTATTCTAGACCTACAAATCTGATGTGTTCCATTCACATGACTCTCTATATTCTCTGCAATAAATTATTGTTACAAAGCTTAAGCTTCTATTTACTTCCTGCTAATCGAGAAAAAATTAGCAGAAATAGTCTTATTACTTGCTTACCTATAAGAAGAAGCGAAATAAGGGAGTACCAAAGGTTAAAGTGATAGTCAAAAGCTGGTTGCTATGTGACTGAAGTTCCTTTGTTTGTATGGACAGGAGTTGACAAATTCTTGTATGAGAAAAGTATAAGTTTTTCAAAGCTGAAACCAAAAACAAGCAATATCTCAAAAACGATCAACTCCACGAAAAAATGTGTACACCATAAATTTGTGTTTTAATGTACTCTACGTTTTTTACGTGGAAAGTTTTTGTCCATCTCTTACAGTTTAGCAGTTATGCAAAATTTCGTAAAATTCATCTTGAATAAAGTAGTCTGCAGAGGCTATTCCCAGAAAATTCAAAATATACATGCTATTTTCCAGGTTAATACCTTTAATATATGACATTTTAATCAAAATCGTTAGAGACATTTTTGAGAAAATCAAAATTTTTGAAAAAACTTCCAGGTAAAGGGTAGTTTAGAGTGGGGGGATTTTTCTCAAAATCTTCGTGTCGCATCCCTGGAAGATACTAAACTTAAATACCAAGACACACGGACACACACGTACCTTTTTCTAATAATGCTTATTTTGGATACAGGGGACCCTAAAACATATTTTTGGTGAAATCTCAGTGTCGAATTTTTGATGGGGTGCAATACCTTCTCTATACGTTATGTGCTTAGTACATGTAGAGAAAGTAAAAACAAGGGGAAATAAATGACACAACAATGCTCTGGTAGCTACCATTATGTTACAATATGCCAGCTATTTCCACAAACAATGTTTTTCCTAATGTCTCAATATGTTTGTGCAATGTGTATATGTTTGTAAAAGAAACAGTAAAACCAGAAATCAGTAAAACCTACGGGAGGAAATGTAAATAGGGATACAGTACGGGAGTCCTGATCAGACTCCGTTACTGTTTATTATATAAAAAATACTTATTTAGAGAGCTTTGTAACATATTTAATCGACTTCAGAGCAGAAACACGATAGCTTCATCCGCCGTGAGCTTATACTAGCGATATAAGTATCGTTTTACAGCATTAAAAAATATCTGTGTTCCATTCATATGACTTTCTCTACAACTCAGCAATAAATTAATGTTAAAAAGCTTATGCTTCTATTTACTTCCTGCTAATCGAGAAAATTTTAGCATAAATAGTCTTATTACTTGCTTGTAAGTAGAAGCGAAAAAAGGGAGTACTATAGGTTAAAGAGATAGTGAAAAGCTGGTTACTATGAGACTGAAGTTCCTTTGTTTGTATGGACCCGAGTTCACAAAGTCCTGTATGAGAAAAGTATGTTTTTTGTAGCTGAAACCAAAAACAAGGAATATCTAAAAAACAATCAACTCCACGAAAAAAATGTATATAACATAAATTGTGTGTTTTAAAATGCTCTGCATTTTTGTGTGGTAAGTTTTTGTCCATCTCTTACGGTTTAGCAGTTATGCAGAATTCCGTAACATTGACCCAGAATGAACTAGTCTTCAGAGGCTACTTCCAGAAAATTCAAAATATACATTTTATTTGACAGGTAAATATCTTTAATATACGATGTTTTAATCAAAATCGTTAGAGCCATTTTTTAGAAAATCCAAATTTTCGAGAAAACTTCCATGTAAAGGGTAGTTTCGGGTGAGGGGATTTTTCTCAAAATCTTCGTGTCGCATCCCTGGAAGATACTAAACGTAAATACCAAGTTTGGTATTTTACCGACTTTTCGTTTCTGAGTTATCGTGTTCACAGACACACGGACAAACAGACCTTTTTCTGAAAATACTTTTTTTTTGGATACAGGGGACCCTAAAACATATATTTCCGGTGAAATCTCGGTATAAATTTTTTTGGTGGAGTGCAATATACTGTGTACATAGTGCGTATAGAGAAAGTAAAAAAATGCACAATATGTCAAAAATTAGGGTGTTAACGTGCTCTTGTGATCTTTTGCACTAGCCGCCACTGTAAAACTTGCTAACAAAGTAACACAATTTGTTGCTCATTCCCACTACGTTGTTTCGCTTAGCCCTCTACGACTAACCTGTAGTTTTACAGATAAACATTTGTAGAAATGATTTCTTCGCACACAAGGAAATATAGTACATCTCAAGCGGTACAAAATGTTGCTTACTAGGAACAACTTTTCAAAGTTATCGGAAATATATATTTTAGGGTCCCCAGTAACCAAAAAAAAAAAAAAAAAAAGCATTTTCACAAAAAGGTCCGTGAGTGTCTATGTGTCTGTGTGTCCGTGTGAACACGATAACTCAAAAACCAAAAGTGTGTAAAATACCAAACTTGGTATTTAAGTTTAGTTTCTTCCAGGGATGCGACACGAAGATTTTGAGAAAAATGCTCCCACTCCAAAGTACCGTTTACATGGAACTTTTTTAGAAAACTTCTCAAAAATGCCTCTAACGATTTTGATTAAAATATCATATATTAAAGATATTTACCTGATAAATAAAGTATATATCTTGAATTTTCTAGGAATAGCCTTTGAAGACTATTCTCGACTAATTTTACGGAATTTTACATAACTGCTAAACCATTTACCTCACAAAACATTTAGAGCACCTTAAAACACACAATTTATGTTATATACATTTTTTTCGTGGATTTGATTGTTTTTGAGATATTCCTTGTTTTTGGTTTCAGCTATAAAAAATTATACTTTTCTCATACAGGACTTTGTGAACTCATGTCCATATAAAGAAAGGAACTTCAGTCACATAGCAACCAGCTTTTGACTTCACTTTAATCTATGGTACTCCCTTATTTCGCTTCTACTAACAAGGAAGCAAGTAATAAGACTATTTCTGTTAATTTTTGCTCCATTAGATGAAGTAAATAGAATACTTTGTTGCAGTGATATAGAGAAAGTCATGTGAATGGAACACATCAGATTTTTACGATTAGCATTAAGTTAATAGAACAATAAGCGTTTTAATAATAATTTGTTGTAGAGATGTAGAGAAAGTCATGTGAATGAAACACATCAGAGTTTTGTATGGAGTTTTATTTTCTCTACACGTACTATATACATCTACAAGGTACTGCATTCCGCCAAAAAATTCGATACCGAGATTCACTGGAAAGATATGTTTGGAATTCCGCTGAGGGCCAAAAAAAAACTATTTTAAGAAAAAAGGTCCCTGTGTTTGCGTATGTGTGTGTGTGTGTGTGTGTGTGTGTGTGTGTGTGTGTGTGTGTGTGTGTGTGTGTGTGCGGACAGCATAGCTCAAAAACTAAAAGACCGTTAAATGCGAAACTTTGTATTTAGGTTTAATGCCTTCTAAGGATGGGACGCGAAGGTTTTCAAGAAAATCCCCTTATTTCAAACTACCTTTTACATAGAATTATTTTTGAAAAGTTTGATTTTCTCAGAAATGGCTCTGAGAAAAAATTAAAATGTTATTAAAATGGCAATATATTAAAGATATTTACATCGCAAATAAAATGTATATCCTGAATTTTCTGGGAATATCTTCTGAAGATCTGTTCATTCTGGATGTACTTTGCTGAATTTTGCATAACTGGTAAACGCAAGAGATGGACAGATACTATATACTAAAGTAGATCTCGTTAATACACACAGTTTATGCCATATACAATTTTGTTGAGGTGTTGACCGTTCCTGAGATATTCCTTGTTATTGGTTTCGATTTGAAACTAATCATCTTCTCAAACGGGGCCCCCTTTTGTTTTAACTTTCTTTTGTTTTTCTTGAAATGCAAAGCGAACCGAACTTCAATTGTTCACATAAACCTCAGCCTAGTATATTTTCCTTATGCTTATAAGGGACTAAGAAGTAATGTAGCAATTGTGTTAATGTTTTGTAGGAATAGTTCCTTTGCAGAACCGGTACACAAAGTCATGCATTGTTATTTGTTAATTTTACAAGCGAGTTGGTTCGTGCGCTTTTGTGTGTGGGAGTTCTAGGTTCGCTTCCCGTGGCTGGCCTACCTGACCCATGAGGTTTTCCCGGGTCGTCAGGCAAATTCTGGATAGCTTTCTTTCATTCCCCAAATTTTCTGTCCCTCCACAACGTTTCCGTTGTCATTTAATTCATTCTTCATCCCGCTGGCTTCTTTCAAGATGGAAGTGTCGGCGATGGTGCTCGGTGCGGCGTGGCAAGGAAAAAGAAATATCTAAGTAAATATCTCCGTCCCCGATTTCGACTGGTTACCGAGAAACCGCTCCTGGCGGAGGCATTAGAACCGGTCTACCTGTCCAACTGGGGGGTTGTTTCAATCTGGAAGGTCTAGGGACGCTGTCATTGCTCTATAGTCGCTCCTGGTTGCGGCCTCTATTTCTCAACCTAATCTCCATGTTATGGTGATAATCCAATGAAGGAATGTTCAGTGAGGAAATGGCTCATAATTTACGTGTAATCAAGGAAAAACCAACATAACATCAATTGTTATGGAGGAGTTGAAAGCAAATGTTGATAAAAGAATTCAGAAAGACCGATGTTTCACTTTGGACACCGTACATGACTTTTTGAATGGAAAACATTTCCCAGTCACGAAGACCTCAAAGTGGCAGTGACATCTTGGCTCATATTTTAGCGGTGAAAAAGTATAACATCTGCACGTGACAGTAAATACCTTAATAGCAGTAACGAGAAATAGAGTAACTTTGTAAATAAAGTTTTGTGTTGATAACTTTCGTTATTATTTAGATATGTCAGTCGTCTGTCACTTTCGGGATGACTCTCGTAGCAAGGTTACAGCAGCTTTTGCTAAGTTCGTTAAAGGTAGCAGCGTAATTAAAACAAACCGTTTAGAAAGGGCGCATATTCTGTTTGGCATCTACAACCTTTTTAGTGTTGTGTAATAAATAAATTGCGACATTGTCTCACATTTGATAGAGAAAGGATTCTCCATGGCGATGAGTCAAGCTATAAACAAAAGACGCTGTTGCATATTTGGCTGTGTGAAAGGATACGTTTCGAGATTCCACACGGTGATGCCGAATTAAGCCCCGTTATTCTGTGAAAAGGAAATACGTGCTGTATGGGAACGTCTGTCTTTCTAGGAAGAAAACCTCTAACGTACGCGATTCATCTCACTGGACAATATATGCATACATAAACATGGTTTACGTAACCACCACAAATCGTAATAGTATACTCAACAAATACTTTCACCAGCACATATCTGGTAGGTACAAAAGCGCTGCATTCCACCTAAAATTTCGATACCACAATTTCATTGGAAAAACGTGTTCGAGACCCCTTGGATAAAACAAAATATATACCATGTATGTAAAATATATAATATGGAGAGAGGTGTAAACCCAGCGGAGGAAGATGGATTTTTAGGGCGTAAAAATCATTAGCATGGGTTCGTTTGGAAGGGAAGTAAAGCCGTTGATTTCGTGTCAATTTTCAAGAAAATCACCGCACCAGCAGCTACCCTTTACACGGAACTAACGATTTTGATTAAAATATCGTATATGAAAGATATATATACCTGGCAAATAGTATGTATATCTTAAATTTTCTGGGAACAGCCTCTGAAGACGAATTTTACGGAATTTTGTATAACTGCTAAACCGTAAGAGATAGACAAAAACTTACCATACAAAAAATGTAGGGCACATTAAAACACACAATTTATGTTCTATACATTTTCCGTGCAGTTGATCGTTTTTGAGATATTTTTTGTTATGGGTTTCAGCTTTGAAAACTTATATATTTCTCATACAGGAATTTGTCAACTTCTGTCCATACCAACAAAGGAATTTCAGTCACATAGCAACCAGCTTTTGACTATCACTTTAACCTATGGTACTCCCTTATTTCATTTCTATTTACAAGGAAGCAAGTAATAAGACTATTTCTGCTAATTGTTTTCTGGATTAGCATGAAGTAAATAGAAGCATTAGCTTTTTAACAATACTTTGTTGCAGAAATGTAGAGAAAGTCATGTGAACGGAGCACATCAGATTTTTTTTAGTGCTTTCAAAGATTGCATTGAAAGAGTACGTAATTTTAAGGCCACCATAAAGCGTCGAAATCTTAATCATTTGACTATCGCATTCCGTTTGAGTTTATTACGAAATTTTAATGGAATTAATTATGCAAAGATGTATCTGAATTAATATAAAGTAGGTAGAAAAGAATAGCTTTATATGCATTCATAGCGATATAGAGTGGAGAAAGCCAGGTGAGTGTAACACATCTGTAACTAATTGCTTATTATGAACATAGGTAAACTAGAACGTTACTGCACAATCAAAATTAATGTAATAATGTAGATGTGGGAATCCTGAAAATACCGTAGTGAGAAATGTTTTAAACGTACAAGAAGTACTAGCCGAAATTTAGGTGAAATATGTCAATATAAAACTCTGATGTTTCCATTCACATGAAACAAACTAGGTATTCTTACAAAAGGTTATTCATATATGGACATCCTGGTATGCAAGATAACATTAGAAGTGGCCCTGTTATTATTCCTTATAAGTAGAAGGGAAGTAAGAGAATACAATAGGCTAAACCGATAGTCAAATGTTTTAAAATATGGTTGCTATGGGATTGAAATCCGTCTCTTTGCGTGGCCAGGAGTTGACAGCTTCCCGTATGAGAAAAGCTTTTAACAATTTTCAAATTGAAACCAATAACAAGGAATATCTCGAAAACGGTCAACACTACGAAAAAATGTGTTAGGCATAAACTCTCTGATTTAAGGAGTAGTGTAGTAAGAATTTGTGTATTTCTTAAGGTGTACCAATTAGATATGTAACATTAAAACAAAATCATCCAAAATAAATAGGTCGTTAGAGCCATTTTGGAGAAAATCAAAAGTTTTGAAATTTTTTCCTTGTAAAGTGTTGTTTGGTAGCTCAGCTGCTTACCAAGCGGGAGACCTGGGTTCGATCCCCAGTACCGGCATGGGGATTTTTCCCCCGCTGGGAGACCTGGCCCGGGGTGCACTCAGCCTCGTAAGGTCCCTGGGGGGGGGGGCCGATTGAGGAGCTACTTGATGGAGAAGTAGCGGCTCCAGATCATGAGAACTGCATTAACCGGCCGGGGGGCCTCGAGGCGCTGACCACGTCTCACCCTCCAATACTGCACCCATCCATGACGTCTGTAATGGACCGAGATGGGGGACGCAGCGGCCGGGCGGTAGGCCAAGGTTCCCCGTGAGCTGTCATGCCATGGAGTTATTATTATATTAAAGCGTTGTTTGGGGTGGTGTGATTTTTCTCAAAATCTTCGTATCGCATCCCTGGAAAATACTAAACTTAAATATCAAGTTTGGTACATTACGGACTTTCCGTTTTTGAGTTATCGTGTTCACAGACACACACACACACACACACACACACACACACACACACAATTTCAAGGACCTTTTTCCAAAAATGCTTTGTTTGGATACAAAGTGTATTTCCGGTGAAATCTTGGTATCAAATTGTTAGGTGGAATACAAAACCTTCTCTATTAAACACTTTGTACATAGTACATGTATAGAAAGTAAAAATGTATAAAACGAATCGGATGATCACTTCCCATTTGAGAATATTAGGTAGTTTAAAATTGAAACCAATAACAAGGAATATCTTGGAAACGGTTAACTCTACAAAGATATAGGTACATTTCCTTTGTCCTGACAGCATCTTAAACAATTATGGTATTCTAATCAAAATTGTCGAACATGTTTCATATAAATGGAAGTTGTGGGTAGGGAGATTTGCGAACTCCCATACATACACACACACACACACACACACACACACACTGACATTCTTCTAAAAAAAATGTTTTCAAAACATGTACTACCGGTGAACTATTGGTATCGAATTTTTGGGTGGAATAAAATATAACCTTTATATATTATGTATATTGTACATACGTGCTAGAGAAAGTAAAACGTGTGTTTAACGCTTTCAGATTCCACAATCTCCTATGTTATTGCTTAAAATACCAATTTGTTTTCTGTATTCTTCAAGTACAAAAGTATTGTTAAATCACTTCTTCTATGAGGGCTGTGGCGGAAATTATTACTTTTTTACTTTCTCTACACGTACTATGTGTGCGTGCGTGTGTGTGTCTGTGGCTCAAAAACTAAAGAACCATAAAATGCCAAACTTGGTATTCAATTTAGTATCTTCCAAGAATGCGACACAAGGAGATTCAAGAAAACTCCCCCACCCCAAACTAAACTTTACATGGAAAATTTTTCGAAAATGTTTAATCCCTCAAAAATGGCTCACATGATTTTGATTGAAATACCGTATATTAAAGGTATTTTCATGGAAAATAAAAATATATGTCTTGAATTTTCTGGAAATAGCTTCTAAAGACCTGTTCATTTTGCTTAAATTTGTGTAACTGGTAAACCGTAAGAAATAGACAAAAACTCACTATTCACTTTCTCTACACGTACTATATACATAGTGCATAGAGAAGCTACTGCGTTCTACTCAAAAATTCAATGCCGAGATTTCACCGAATATAGACGTTTTAGGGTCCCCTGTATCCAAAAAAAAAAAATTAGAAAAAGGTCCGCATATATGTGTCCATGTGTCTGTGAACACGATAACTCAAAAATGAAAAGTTTCTACGATACCAAACTTCGTATTTAAGTTTGGTATCTTGCAGGGATGTGACACGAAGATTTTCAGGATAATCCCCCACCCCAAACTACCCTTTACATGGAAATTTTTTCGAAAATTTTGATCTTTTTAAAAATTACTAACGATTTAGTTAAATATCGTATATTTAAGATATTTACCTGACAAATAAAATGTATATCTTGAATTTTCTGAGAATAGCCTTGAAGACTTCCTTATTCTGGATGAATTTTACGGAATTTTGCATAACTGCTAAACCCTAAGAGATGGACAAAACCTTACCATACAAAAATGTAGAGTACGTTATTACACACTATTTATGTTAGATACATTTTTTTCGAGGAGTTGATCGCTTTTGAGATAATCCTTGTTTTTGGTTTCAGCTTTGAAAAACTTATACTTTTCTCATACAGGAATTTGTCAACTCCTGTCCATACAAACAAAGGAAGTTCAGCCACAGCTACCAACTTTTGACTATCACTTTAACCTATGGTAATCCCTTATTTCGCTTCTACTTACAAGGAAGCATAGTATTTTTAAAATTTGTTACGGAGATATAGAGAAAGGCATGTGAATGGAACACATCAGATATGTTTATTTCCACAAACATGAAGTAGAAGTATATGCTTCTTAAGAATGATGGTTGGATGGAGAAAATATTCGATGAGTTGGGTATTAAAGTTGGGTTTTAAGTTTCCATACTCTAATGTGTAATTCTGAGTAAAGTATCTCTCTCGATATGGGATGCTGGTTCGTTTCTCGTGTGGATTAATTTACATAATTTTTTGTTCCCCTAAGCCTAGCAAATATGGAACATTTATACAGGAGTTGCATTGACGTCTTGCCCAATCCCAGCTGTGCAGAGAGAAAGTTTAATGCAACAAAGGGCTAGGGATTTCATCTAACTAGCGCTGCGGAAATGTTTGCGTTACTTCGCAATGCAAACAGCAAAAGTGCATTTTCACAACTGGGTACCCTTAAACCGAATTTGGGCTAACTTTGTCTAGCTGCTCTATAAGCAAATTTTCGTACTAAGATCATTCTTTTATCTACGTCATTTTAATCTAGTTACACATCTTAATACTAGCTTCCTTGTAAGTAGATGGGAAATAAGGTTAAAACGATAGTCACATTTTTACTCTCTCTACACGTACTATCTACATAGTGTGATATTGTAATGCACCCAAAAATTCCATACAGAGGTTTCACCGGAAATACACGTTTTGAGACCCTCTGAATAAAAAAATTATAGAAAAATATCCGTGTGTGTGTGTGTGTGTGTGGGGGTAGCATAGCTCTAAAACGAAAAGACTGTTAATAACCAACCAAGGTATTTTGCTTTGGTATCTTCCAAGGATGCGACACGAAGATTTTCAAGAAAATCCCCCCCACATCCAACTACTCTTTACACGGAACTTTTTTCGAAAATTTTGATTCTATCAAAAATGGTTCTAACGATTTTGGTTAAAATGTTGTATATTAAATATATTTACCTGACAAAAAAATGTATTTCTTGAAATTTCTGGGAATAGCCTCTGAAGACTACTTTATTCTGGATGAGTTTTATGGAAGTTTGTATAACTGGTAAACCGTAAGAGATGGACTAAAACTTACCATACAGAAAATGTAGAGCACTTTAAAACACACAATTTATGTCAAATACATTTTTTTCGTTAAGTTGATCTTTTTTAAGATATTGGTTGTTTTTAGTTTCAGCTTTGAATAACTTATATTTTTCTCATATAGGAATTTGTCAACTCATATCCATACAAACAAAGGAACTTCAGTCACCTAATAACCAGCTTTTGACTTCACTTTAAGCTATGGTACCCTTATTTCGCTTCTACTTACAAGGAAGCAAGTAATAAGACTATTTCTGCTAATTTTTTCTCAATTAGCATGAAGTAAAGAGACGTATAAGCTTTTTAACAATAATTTGTGCAATGTTGTAGAGAAAGTCATGTGAATGGAATACATAACATTTTTTGAAAGCTGTTTGTTATGTTAAGCAATTGAGGTGCACTTTGCATGGTCCAGTTTGAGAAAAGCTAATTAGTTGAAAATTGAAACCAATAACAAGGAATAACTTGAAAACTGTCAGCTCTACAACAAAAACCGATATAACATAAAGTATGCGTATTATGCAAAATTCTGCAAAACTCAACCAGAATAAAGTGCTTTCCAGAGGCTTCTCCCAGAAAATTCAAAATATACCTAAATCTTATTTGTGATTTGAATACTTTTAATATACGGTAGATTAATCAGAATCGTGTGAGCCATTTTTGAGAAAATTAAACATTTTTGAAAAATGTACCATGTAAAGCGCAGTCCTGCAAGATGCTAAACTTAAATACCAAGTTTGGTATTTTACCGACTTTTCGTTTTTGAGTTATCGTATTCACAGACACACATCCATATGTGCGGACCTTTTTCTAAAAATGCTTTTTCTGTATACAAGGGACCCTAAAATGTCTTATTTTCGGTGAAAACTCGCTATCAAATTTTTAGTGCAATACAGTACCTTCTCTATGCACTATGTACATACTACGTGTAGAGAAAGTAAGTATGTAAATGTGATATTCACTCACACACTCACATCTTTTACTGAAAATGCCTTTTTTGGGTGCATTACAATAACTTCTCTATACACATAGCACGTGTAGACAAAGAAAGAATCTGCTCTGTTCCATTCACATGATTTTCTTTAGTTATTCCGCAAATACACCTTTTATTCAAAAGATTAATTATTTTATCTATATAAATACAGGCAGAGTTAGTCTTATTACTAGCTTCCTTGTAAGTAAAAGGGAAATGAAATACACAGGCTAAAGCGATATTCAAGTCCTTTGAAAGCCGCCCGCTAGGTGAAACAATTGAAATTCCATTGTCAGGAGTAAACAAACTAGATGAAAGATGTCTTACCGTTTGAGAAAAGTTTGATGTGGCTTAAATTGGAACCAATAATCCGGAATATCTCTAAAATGGTTAACTCTACAAAAAAATGAACATAACATTAACTGAGTGTTTTACATTTTTTGTGTAGTAAGTTTGGCTTATGGTTTGCCAGTTATCCAGAATTTTCGGACTCAGAGGACCTCAAAACATATATTTCCGGTGAAATCACGGTATGGAATTTTTGGGTGGAACACAATACCTTCTCTGTCCACTATGTACATTATAGATGTGACAGTTGAGATTATTAAACAGCTGACTGCGATTGCTGACTTTATTGAAGCGATAGGAGCAACAGAAAGAAATCGAAACGGAGAGAAATATAAACTTAATACAAGCGTGGTGGTAGTTGAACCAATGACCTGACAACCTTGGTGACCCAGGTATTTCCGTGAGGTTTTCCATTAGGTCAGTATTTATTTTATACACCGGGGAGGAAGTAAATACGCGTGAATCTCACAAGGTGATGACTACAGAATATCTCGATGCGGCAGCTAGCTTATGTCTAATAAGCTCTCTAGGTTAGTGGCCCTGTCAATGCATCACCGACCAGACGTACCCCATCTCCCATTGAAAATTACTTCCCCGCCGAGCCCAACCCAATCCGAACAGCTTCCTTCTATAACGTCAGAAGTGTCATGGTTGCTGAATAGTCCAGTTGTAGTACTAGAAGTATTATGCGTTTGTATGTTTCATACCTAGGGTTTTGAAGTCGCAGCCACCTATTGTGTGTCAGACTCCAGGAGGATAAGTTGAAATCAGGCTATAATCGACGAGCGGGGAGAGGTAGGAGCCACACCCAGGTATAACCGGACGAGGTTCTACAGATGACTCTAACTCCATCAGCTGTACTTCCAAAGCGCATTCACCATCAACGAAGGGCGCTAGCATCGCAGTTCTCACTACATCCTGAAAGAGACCGGTTGGATGACATGAAGTGACAGGAAGTTTGGGGAATGAAGAAGCTTCCCCAGCATTCATCTAGTGACCAGGGGTAAAAAACCAAAAAACCCATGAGTCAGAGAGGTCGGCCGCGGGGAACCGATCCCATGACCTCCCGAATGCCAATCCCACACGAAACGCCTGAGTCACTTGGATCGTTAAGAGAAGATTTTAAAACATTTGACGTCTGTCGGTTTAGTGTAATGTATTCCCTTATTTCCCTTCTACTTATAAGGAACTAAGTAATAAGACCGTTTCTGCTAATGTTTATCTCGATTATTATGAAGTATATATAAGAATAAGATTTTATAAGAATCGTTTGCTACAGATTGGAGAGAAAAAGTCACGTGAATGGTACACATCAGAATTTTTAGCGGCAGTATAACTGACATATTCTGCTTCAGAGGTGTGAAAAGAATACATGCATAGATATACGATGGTCATCCTGAAAGTGACAGACGATTTGGTATAACTAAGTAATGACGAAAGTTATCAACACAAAGCTACAGTGTTTCTCAACGTAATCTCTATTGTATTTATTGTCACGTGGTATCGGTTCTCAATGCAGATGTTATACTCTTCCACCGCTCATGATCTAAGCCAAGATGTCACTGTCACTTTGAGGTCTTCATCTTTTCCATCCAAAAAGTCATGTACGGTGTCCAAAGTGAAACACCGGTTTTTCTGAATTCTTTTATCAACATTTGCTTTGATAACGATTGATGAACTTCCACTCCGGTCCTTTCGTACACACTGGTTCTTCCTTGATTACTCGTAAATTATACGCCATTTCTTCACTGAAGACTCGTTCTTTGCATTATCACTATACACTTGCGCTATTTGCTTATACAATTCCATTGGCCGAACATTTTTGATTAAAAAAAATCTGATTTGTTCCATTCACATGACTTTCTCTATACCACTGTAAAAAGTATTGTTAAAAAGCATGTTCTTCTACCTACTGATAATCAGATAAACATGGCAGAAATAGTCTTGATGACTTGCTTCCTTGTAAGTGAAAGGAATACAAGGGAATGCACTAGACTAAAACAATATTAAAATCGTTTAAAAGCTGGTTGCCATGCGATTAAAATCCGTTTCTATGCAGGGACAAGAGTTTACAACTTTCAGTGTGAGAAAAGCTTTAAGTATTTTAAATCTGAAACAAATAACAAGTAATATCTCAGAAATGGACAATACAGCGAAAGAAACGTATATGATATAAATTGTGTCTTTTAACGTGATCTACACCTTTTTGTAGTAAGTTTTTGTCTATCACAAAATTCATCCAGAATAAAGAGGTCTTTAGAGACTATTTCCAGAAAATTCAAGATATACATTTCATGTGCCATATAATATCTTTAATATACGGTATTTCAATGAAAATTCTCAGAGCCATTTTCGAGAGAATCAAAAATTTTCGAATATTTTTTTCATATAAAAGGTATTTTTGTATCGCATCCCTGGAAGATATTAAACTTAAGTACCAAGCTTGATATTTTACCAACCTTTCGTTTTTAGCTATCGTGTTCGGACGCACACACAGACCTTTTTCCAAAAATGCTATTTCCGGTGAAATCTCGGTATCGATTTTTTGGGTGGCATGCACTATGTAAATAGTACGTGTAGAGAAAGTAAAACATTCATACTTTTTTGGTGGTAGAAAAGTATAACATCGGCATTAAAGAACTGATACCACGTGACAATAAATACCTTGATAGCAATGACGATTACTTTGAGAAATAGAGTAAGGTAGTGTAAATAGGTAAATAAAATTCAGTGTTGATTACTTTCGTTATCATTTAGTTATCCCAAAACATCTGTTACTATCTGGATGGTCCTCGTTTTTTTTTTCTTTTCTTTTCCATTTTTACTTTCTCTATACGCACTATGTGCATAGTGTATAGAGAATGTATTGCACTCCACCAAAAAATTCGATACCGAGATTTCACCGGAAATATATGTTTTAGGGTCACCTGTATCCAAAAAAAAGTATTTTAGGAAAAGGTTCGTGTGTGTGTGTGTGTGTGTGTGTGTGTGTGTTCGTGTGTCCGTGTGTCTGTGAACACGATAACTCAAAAACGAAAAGTCGGTAAAATACCAAACTTGGTATTTAAGCTTAGTATCTTCCAGGGATGCGACACGATGATTTTGAGAAAAATCCCCCCACCCCAAACTACCCTTTACATGGAACATTTTTCGAAAATTTTGATTTTCTAAAAAATGGCTCTAACGATTTTGATTAAAATATCGTATATTAAAGTTATTTACCTGACAAATAAAATGTATATTTTGAATCTTCTGGGAATAGCCTCTGAAGACTACTTTATTGTGGATGATATTTTCATAACTACTAAACCGTAAGAGATGGACAAAAAATTAACCCACAAAAAATGTAGAGCACGTTAAAACACACAATTTATGTTACATACCTTTTTTTGGTGGAGTTGATCGTTTTTGAGATATTCCTTTTTCTTGGTTTCAGCTTTCAAAAACTTATACTTTTCTCATACAGGAATTTGTCAACTCCTGTCCATATAAACAAAGGAACATCAGTCACATAGCAACCAGCTTTTAGCTTTCTCTTTAACATATGGTACTCCCTTATTTCGTTTCTACTTACAATAAAGCAAGAAATAAGACTATTTCTGCTAATTTTTCTTGATTAGCATGAAATAAATAAAAGATAAGCTTATTAACAATAATAATTTACAGAGATATAGAGAAAGTCATGTGAATGGAACACATCAGACTTTTTTTATTATTATTTCATTTATATAACCTCCTTTAACATCTAAAGTCATCGGGGCGTTAGAAACAACTTGTCTGTAGGTTATTTACGTTTGGTTTAAATCGTTTTATTTTCCTCAAACACACACACACACACACACACACACACACACACATTCACTCTCACTTACATACTCTGTGGGGGATAGGGAATAATTCTGGTTAAAGACAAATTCCACCATTCAGCCGGGAATCGAACCCGGAACCTCCGGGTGATATGTCAGCTCCCTGCCCACCACCACAGAGGCCATCTATTATCATTTTTTTTCTTAAAACCTTACTTATATCGATGAAACTGAACAATAGAACGATTCAACATTTTTCTTTGGAAAAAGGCAATGCAGAGGATCTGTTTTGCCCATTAAAGCTTTAAGTTTAAGGACAAATAAAAAAGTGAAGCAAAATGCGTAGAAAGATCGTCACTAATCGCAGATTCGTCATGAGCTACTCGCATTTTAAAACCGTGTCACTCCTTTATTAATACGTATATAATTTAATTACGATTGTGAATCGTTTTCCGCATTGCTCACACAAGAAAGGTTCTGCGTGCCGCTGTTAATGTACCACTCACGTTTCCAGACTTCATCATCTCTTTGATGTAATCGGCTTCTTGATACCCCTTTTTAGGTGCGTGCATTACAGCAGAGCACTAATTAGCTTCGCTTTGTCTGTCCGCATGCCTGAACCGCATCGAGGACACAGTTCGTATTTTATACACACCCATAGTCAAGTGTTCACGAAAAAACGAGACGTAAATATTTATAAATTGTACACACTTCAGATATGTTTACTTTCACCAGCTTGCATGTACAATGTAGGTACGTAGTAGATAGAAAGAGTGTTGTATTTGACCCAAAAATTCAATGTCAACATTTCACCGGAAATATATGTTTTGGAGTCCCCTGAGCCCAAAAAAAAACATTTTTAGAAAAAGGTCAGTGTGTGTATCTGTGAACAGCATAGCTCAAAAACGAAAAGACCATTAAATATCAAACTTTGTATTTAGTTTTAGTATCTTCCAAGGATGCGACACGAAGATTTTTAAAAAAAAAATCCCCCCATCACAAACTACCCTCTACATGGAAAAATTATTATACATTTTGATACTCTCAAAAATGGCCCTAACGATTTTGATTAAATATCGTATATTAAAGATAATTACCTGACAAATAAAATGTATATCTTGAATTTTCTGGGAATAACATCTGAAGACCTCTTTATTTGGAATGAATTTTGCCTAATTTTTCTTAACTTCTAAAGTGTAAGAGATAGACAAAAAATTACCACACAAAAAATGCAGACCTCGTGAAAACACATAATTTACGTACTTAACGTTTTTGTTTGTTTGTTTGTTTGGTTTAAGTAACCGTTACTGAGATATTCCTTGTTATTGGTTTCAATTGTAAAGTACTTATACTTTTCTCATACAGGAAGTGTCCATTTTTCTCTTGTTCATCTCCTGGGCGGGCAAAGAAACAATTTACAATGACAATCGCATAAAAACAGATTTTAAAACATTGGACTATCACTTTAGCACAGTGCATTCCCTTCTACTTATAAGGAACTAAGTAATAAGAGCATTCTGCTAATGTTTGTCTCGATCAGCATTGTTTAGAAAGAAGAATAATCCGCCTGGGTAGTGTGGTGATAGCGTATGTGCCTCATATTCAACAGGTCGTGAGCTCGAAACTGAGTTACCCGGATAAGGTTTTTTCGGGGTTTTCCCTTATTCTGAGAAGACGAATTTCGAGTAACTTTAAGCTCCATGGACCCAGAGATCATTTGAGCAGCATTCCGTCAATTTCATTTATCATCCGATACGACCAACCAAGTTGAAAGACGTTAAGCTTAAAAAAAAAAAAAATCTGATGTGTACCATTCACATGACTTTCTCCATATCGCTGCAACAAATAATTCTTAAAAAGCTTATACTTCTATTTACTTTATGCTAATCAGAAAAAATTAGCAGAAATAGTCTTATTACTCGCTTCCTTGCAAGTAGAAGCGAAATAAGGGACAACCGTAGGTTAAAGTGATAGCCAAAAGCTGCTTGCTATGTCAATGATGTTCCTTTGTTTATATGGATAGGAGTTGACAAGTTCCTGTATGAGTAAAGTATACGTTTTTCATAGCAGAAACCAAAAATAAGTGATGTCACAAAAACGACGAACTCCACGAAAAAAATGTATATAACATAAATTGTGTGTTTTAAAGTGCTCTACATTTTTGTGTAGTGAGATTTTGTCCATCTCTTACGGTTTAGCAGCCATTCAAAATTTAGTAAAATTCATCCAGAATAAACTACTCTTCAGAGGCTATTCCCAGAAAATTCAAGATATACATTTCATTTGTCAGTTAAATATGTTTAATATCCGAAATTTTAATCAAAATCGTTAGAGCCATTTTTGAGAAAATCAAAATTTTCGAAAAAAGTTCCATGTAAAGGGTAGTTGGGGTGGGGGATTTTTCTCAAAATCTTCGTGTCGCATCCCTGGAAGATACTAAACTTAAATACCAAATTTGGTACTTTACCGACTTTTCGTTTTTGAGTTATCGTGTTCACAGACACTGGGACACACAGACACACACACACACACACACACACACACGGACCTTTTTGTGAAAATACTCTTTTTGGATATTGGGGACCCTAAAACATATATTTCCGGTGAAATCTCGGTATCGAATTTTTGGTGGAGTGCAATACTTACTCTATACACTATGTAAATAGTGCGTATGGAGAAAGTGAAAATAAATAAAATATTTTGTAAGAATTCTGTTTGTAGAGCAGCTAGAGAAAATCGTATGAGTGTAACACATCAAATTTTTACATCTATGAACTAAGGTATTGCAACTGAGAAGTATAACATACTAAGAATTTAAACATTTATTTTTGTAATAAAGTAATAGTATTAATTCTAAACGTTAAGAGAAGTGTGGCGTGTACCATTCACATAACCTTCTCTAACTATTGCAACAGCTTATTCATACACAAGCTTTAGTGCTAACCAAGATAAAGGAAGATAATAGAAATGGTCTATTTACTTGCTTCTTTACAGGTAGAAGCGAAATAAAGGAATACACTAGGCTAAAGCGATAGTCAAATATTTTAAAGCTGGTTGCTATGTGATTGTAATACGTTTCTTTGCATTCCCAGGAGTTGACAAATTCCCGTAAGAAAAAAAGATATAAGTATTTTAAAGCTGAAACGAATTACAGAATATCCCCGAAATGGGCTACTCCACGATAGGAAATGTATGATATAAATTGTGTGTTTGAACAAGGTCTACATTAACAACAATTAAAACCAATACCAATTCACCATAATATTGGCTACACTATGAATCCTGGGACTTAAAGTACTTACAACATTGTAAGTCGCCATTGAGGATGTCATCTCAAAATAATTTGGAAACCTGCGAGTCAGTTGAGAAATGCAATGTCATACCGGCATGTAGCCATGGTAGCTCAGTAGCAGAGCAACTGGCTAGAGATCGGGAGATCCGTGGTTCTCATCCCGGCTGTGGTATTGAATTTTTCAGTCTGACTCTACCTATCCAACTCCTGTCCTAATCAGGACTTGAGTGAAGTAAACAACCAAAACAATACCTTATCTTAGAAACAGCAGAAGATATGCGTGCTGGTTGTTATTTCTTTTATATTCGTTTCGTAATCGGCTTACCCTCTCCGTAGTTGTAGAACTAACACCTCCCTAGGACTTACAAGCGAATGCCTAGGGGTCAGAAGCATGTCAGGGAGCCAACGGTATGAAACCACAGAATGGAGAACCTGGAACGAGGGGTCGGCCCTAGCGAGGCGAAAGCATGAGGAAGTGGATGATATGAAATGTAGGCGAAATTTATGATTGGAAAAGTGATGATGCCGTAATTGATGGAATGAGTGGCAGGGAAAATCGGAGGACCCTGAGAAAATACGCCCAGACACCGCTTCGTCCACCACGAAGCCCACATGGTAGATATAAGTATAAGCTTTTAAACAATAATTTGTTAAAGAGATGTAGAGAAAGTGATGTGAATGGAACAAATCAGATTTTTACTTTCTCTATACGTACGGTGTACATAGTGTATAGTGTATACCCAAAATTTCGATACTGAGATTTCATCGGAAATATATGTTTTCAAACTTCTGAATAAAAAAAAAGTCCGCTTGTGTATGTGTGTGCCTTAGGGTGGCATAGCTCAAAAGTGAAAACACCGTTAAATACAGAACTTGATATTTAAGGTTACTATGTTCCAAGGATGCGACACGAAGATTTTAAAGAAAATCCCCCCACCTCCAACTAACCTTTACATGGAACACTTTTCGAAAATTTTGATTTTGTCATAAATGACTGTAACCATTTTCATTAAAATATCTTATATATATACGATATTTACATGACAAATAAATGTATATCTTCAATTTTCTGAGAATACCCTCTGAAGACATTTATTCTGGGTGAATTTTGTGGAATTTTACATAACTGGTAAACCGTAACATAGGTCACTATATTCGTGGAGCTGAGCATTTTTGAGATAGTCTTCTGTCCACGAAAAGAAACATATTTCAATTCCATAGCAACCACATTTTAAAACATTTGACTGTCGTTTTAGCCTAGTGTATTCCCTTCATATAAAGGAACTAAGTAATGAGACCGATTCTGCTAATGTTTTAGCATTAAATAAACAGAAGAATAATTTGTTACTCAGATGTAGAGCACCTTAAAATACACAATTTAAGTTACATACATTTGTTTTTGGAGTTTATTGTTTTAGAGATACTCCTTTTTTTTTTTTTTTTTTTTGCTTCATTTGTATAGCCCCCTTTAACATCAATGGTCATATCGGGGGCTTTCACTTGTGAAACTGTAGGTTCAGAACATTAGGTTAAACTTTATATTACTAAACACACGCACATTCACTCTCACATTCATACTTCCAGGATCTATGAGGGACAGGGAATAATTCCGGTTAAAGGAAAATTCCCCATCCCAGCCGGGAATCGAACCCGGGACCTCGGGGTGAGAAGTCAGCTCGCTGACTACTCAACCACGGAGGCAGTCATTTCCTTGTTTTTGTTTTCAGCTTTGAAAAACTTATACTTTTCTCATACAGGAATTTGTCAACTCGTGTCCATACAAACAAAGGACCTTCAGTCACATAGCAACCAGCTTTTGACGGTCACTTTAACCTATGGTACTCCCTTATTTCGCTTCTACTTACAAGGAAGCAAGTAATAAGACTATTTCTGCTAATTATTTCTCGATTGGCATGAAGTAAATAGAAGCATTAGCTTTTTAACAATAATTTGTTGCAGAGATGTAGAGAAAGTCACGTGAATGGTACACATCAGATTTATTTTGAGTATGTCTATGTGTCATCTTGTCAGCACGACTGTGTTAGCAATAAATTCAAATGCGGTCAAGCGTCGTGCAAGTGTTTACAGCTTTTAAATTAGTAAGGTCTAACATTGGAAGCTAAGTGACAGATTACTGTGATCTTTTATTTATATCTGATAGAAGGAACATAAATAATAAGAACGGTTAGCGTGATCGGTCGCGTTTGATCGTGTGCTTTACGTTGCTGGCTCACCTTTACGTCCCAAGACCGTGAAAAAGTGAAGGGTTTGAGTGACGGAAGTATGCTGCCTCTCAGCAAACCTAATCAAGACATAATAACCGAGTAATCTTCTTTCAGACGATCCCGTAGGGTGAAAGTGAAATGAAGATGAACATCTTCCGATTCTTGGCCTCCTGGTACTTTCTTTCACCTTGGCTCATCCTGGGCCGGTCCATCCGGAGGCTGGAATGCTGAAAGATTCGGTAAAAAAACTAAAACAATGATTGGGTCATGTGAAAGTGACATTCCGGTCCACGAGGGATGTCAACAAGGTGCACCAACTGACCAACATCAAGGTTTCTTATCACTTTCTCTGTCACTTACCTACGACAGCAAGAGACATATTTCACCACTAATAAACCTTGTATCATTTTACGTATAGTGAATAGAGAAAGTATTGTATTCTACTCAAAAATTCAACACACACAATTCACCAGATTGGGACTCCATGAACAAAACTAGAGTAATTCATTTACGTGATTTTCTCTATCTATTGTGCAGTAAACATTTTAATTTCTCTACACGTACTATGTACATAGTGTATAGAGAAGATATAGCATTACACCCAAAAATTCGATACCGAGATTTCCTCGGAAATTCCCGCTTTGGGTCCCCCTGAATAAAAAAAAATCTGATATGTTCCATTCACATCACCTATATTTCTGTGTAATAAATTATTGTTAATAAGCTTATTCTCCTATTTACTTCAAGCTAATCGAGAAAAAAATAGCAGAAATAGCCCTATTACTTGCTTCCTTGTAAGTAGAAGCAAAATATGGGAGTACCATAGGTTAAAGTGAAGTCAAAAGCTGGTTACTAGGTGACTGATGTTCCTTTGTTTGTGTGGACACGAGTTGACAAATTCCTGTATGAGAAAAGTACAAGTTCTTTAAACCTGAAACCAAAATACAAGGAACATCTCAAAAACGATCAATTCCTCGAAAAAATTTATATAACATAAATTGTGTGTTTTAATGTGCTCTAAATTTTTTGTGTGGTAAGTTTTTGTCCATTTCTTACGGTTTAGCAGTTATGAAAAATTTCGTAAAATTCATCCAGAATAAAGTAGTCTTCAGAGTCTATTTCCAGAAAATTCAAGATATACATATTATTTTTCAGGTAAATATCTTTAATATACAATATTTTAATCAAAATCGTAAGAGCCAGTTTTTAGAAAATCAAAAATTTCGAAAAAAATTCCATGTAAAGAGTAGTTGGTGGTGGGGGGAGTTTCTTGAAAATCTTCGTGTCGCATCCTTGGAAGATACCAAACTTAAATACCAAGTTTGGTATTTAACGGTCATTGCGTTTTTGAGCTATGCTGTCCAAGGACTCACACACACACATACACACACACACACACACGCACATACACGCACACACATATGGACCTATTTACAAAAATGCTATTTTTGGATTCAGGGGAACCCAAAACATGTATTTCCGGTGAAATCTCGGTATCGAATTTTTGGATGCATTACAATACCTTCTCCATACACTATGTATATAGTACGTGTAGAGAAAGTAAATAAATCATTTTTACAAAAAGGTCCGTGTGTATGTGTGTGCCTGTGTCTGTGGACAATATACCTCATAAACGAAAAGACCGTTAAATACAAAACTTGGTATTTAAGTTTGCTATCGTCTAAGAATGCGACACAAAGATTTTCTTAAAAATCCCCCAACTCCCAACAACCCTTTACATGTAGCTTTTTTTTTTAGAAAATTTTGACTTTCTCAAAAATGGCTCTGACGATTTTAATTAAAATATCGTATATTACAGATATTTACCTGAAAAATAAAATGTATATCTTGAATTTCTTGGGAATAGTCGCTGAAGACTACTTTATTCTCGATGAATTTTACGGAATTTTGCATAACTACTAAACCGTAAAAGATAGACGAAAAATTAAAACACAAAAAATGTAGAGCAGGTTAAAACACACAATTTATGTTATATCATTTTTTTTTTCTTGGAGTTGATCGTTTTTTAAATATTTCTTGTTTTGGTTTCAGCTTTGAAAAACTTACACTTTTCTCATACATGAATTTGTCAACTTGTGTCCATCAAACAAAGCAACATCAGTCACATAGCAACCAGCTTTTGACTATCACTTTAACCTATGGTACTCTCTTATTTCGCTTCTACTTACAAGGAAGTAAGTAATAATACTATTTCTGCTATTTTTTTCTCGATTAGTTGAAGTAAATAAAGTAATTTGTTGCAGAGATGTAGAGAAAGTGATGTGAATGGAACACATCAGATTTTTTATGCTAGTCGAGATAAACATTAGAAGAAATTATCCTATTATTTACTTCCTTGTGATTAGGAAGAAAGTAAGGGAGTACACTAGGCTAAAGCGATAGTCAATCTAAATCTGGGGTGGATTATTTTCTAGAGTTTTTTTTTTCTGTACCCTGTTGGTCATATCGGATGATGAGTGAAATGATGCTCAAATGATCTCGGGGTCTATGGAGCTTAAAGTTATTCGACATTCGTCTTCTCAGGATAAGGGAAAACCCCGAAAAAATCTTATCCAGGTAACTCGCCGTAAGCGAGATTCGAACTCACGACCTGTTGAATGGAGTTTAACATGCTACCACCACACTGACCAGATGGGCCCTGAAAATCTATCACATTCTTGGAAGATACTTTTGGTTTTTAAGATATGCTGTCCTCATATGCATACATTTTTTCTAAAAATGTGTTGTTTTTTACTTTCTCTAGCCCCATATGTACAATGTACATACGGATAGAGAAGGTATTGTAATGCATCCAAAAATTCGATACCGAGATTTCACCGGTCATATATGTTTTGGGGTCCCCTGAGTCCGAAAAAAGCATTTTTAAAAAAAGGTCCGTGTGTGTGTGTGTGTGTGTGTGTGTGTGTGTGTGTGTCTGTGGACAGCATAGCCCCAAAACAAAAAGACCGTTAAATACCAAACTTGGTATTTAGGTTTAGTATCTTCCAATTTGCCGAATTTTGCTTAACTGCTAAACCGTAAGAGATAGAAAAAGTCACTACACAAAAAATGCACATCACGACAAAACACACAATTTTTGTCCTCTACGTTTTTGTTGTGGAGGTAACCGTTTCCGAGATATTCCTTGTTACTGGTTTTAATTGTGAAGTGATTTTCAATGACAATCGCATAACGATAGTTTTTAAAACATTTGACAATCACTTTAGCATAGCGTATTCCCTTATTGCCTTCTACTTATAAGGAACTAAGTAATAACATTCTGCTAACATTTATCTTGATTAGCATTGTGTACAAAGAAGAATAATCTTTTGTAGGAGGTTTGTAGAGCAGCTAGAGAAAGTCATGTGAGTGTAACACATCAGAATTTTTTATTCGGGGTGAAATCCGGATATCTAACTTTGCTGTTCTATGACGCAGGGGACTGTGGGTTCGAGTCCTGCCTTGGGCATGGATGTACGCATTTCCGTAAAACGGAAAGACTAATTGGAAATGAAACGCAGACAAAACAGAAAGAAATTACCTTTAAAAAACCAGGAACAAGGAAACGATTAAAGGCATTTGATAAACGTAAGTATACGTATTTTAAAATTGAAACCAATAATAAGTAATATCTCAGAAATGTGTGGAGTGACACTTAAGGCCTTTTTTTTTTTTTTTTTTTTTTTTAAATACAGTACCGGAGTCTGGTCAGGACTCCGACACTGTATACCCTACTTTTTATTTACCTAATTTCTAATTTGATTACTGTGATTACTGAATTTCTGTTTTTTACTTTTTACGCACACATACACAAACATATTACACCCATGCCCAAGGCGGGACTCAAACCCACGATCCCCTGCGCCGCGAAACACCAAAGCGAGACGCTTTAGCGAGCGCGGCCATGGGGACCGGCAGGCCTTGAGGGATATCAACAAGGTGCACCAACATCAAGGTTTTTTATGACTGTCACTCCCACTTACCTACGACAGGCAGAGAAATATTTCACCACTAATAAACCTTATATCAATCTACATATAGTCAGTAGAGAAAACTGTATTTTACCCAACATTTCGACACACCAGGAATTCCCTGAATAAAACCAGTATATTATATTCACATACTTTTCTCACTCTATTCTGTAACAAGCTGCTCTTACAAAATCTTATTCTTCTAACTACTTCATGCTAATCCAGATAAACATCACTAGAAATACTCTTATTAATTGCTTCCTTGTAAGCAGCAGGAAATACACTAGACTAAAGTGATAGTCAAATGTTTAAAAATCTGATGAGTTCTATTCACAAGACTTTCTCTACATCTGTGTAACAAATTATTGTTAAAAAGCTTATGCTTCCATTTACTTCATGCTAATCGAGAAACAATTAGCACAAATAGTCTTATTGCTTGCTTCCTTGTAAGTAGAAGCGAAATAAGGGAGTATCATAGGTTAAAGTGATAGTCAAAAGCTGGTTGCTATGTGACTGAAGTTTCTTTGTTTGTATGGACAGGAGTTGACAAATTCCTGTATGAGTAAAGTTAAGTTTCTCAAACCTAAAACAAGGAATATCTAAACAACGATCAGCTCCACGAAAAATACGTATACAACATAAATTATGGGTTTTAATGTGCTCTATAAGTTTTTGTCCATTTCTTACGGTTTAGCAGTTATGCAAAATTCCGTAAAATTCACTTAGAATAAAGTAGTCTTCAGAGGCTATTCCCACAAAATTCAAAATATACATTTTATTTGTCAGGTAAATTATCTTTAATATATAATATTTTAATCAATTAGAGCCAACTTTTATAACATCAAAATTTTCGAAAAAAAGTTCTATATAAAGGGTATTTTGAGGTGGGGGGATTTTTCTAAAAATCTTCGTATCGCATCCTTGTAAGATACTAAACTTAAATACCAAGTTTGGTATTTTAGCGATTTTTCGTTTTTGAGTTATCGTGTTCACAGACACACGGACATACGGACACACACTCGGACCTTTTTCTGAAAATACTTTTTTTGGATACTGGGGACCCTAAAACACATATTTCCGGTGAAATCTTGGTATCGAATTTTTGGTGTATTATAATACTTTCTCTATTCACTATGTACATAGTACATGTAGAGAAAGTAAGAAGTATATGATATACATTGTGTGTTTAACGTAATCTACATTTTTCGTGTAGTAAGTTTTTGTCTATTTCTTACAGTACCAGCTATGCAAAACTAAGCAAGGTCATTCAAAATAAATAGGTCTTTAGAGGCAATTCCCAGAAAATTCAATATATATGTATATATATATATATATATATATATATATATATATATATATTTGACATGTAAATATAATGATTATATGGTATTTTAATAAAAATCGTTAGATCCATTTTTGAGAAAATAAAAATTTTCGTAATTTTTTCATGGGTACATAGTTTGAGGGGGTGGGATTTTTCTCTAAATATTTGTGTCTCATCGTTGGAAGTTACCAAATCAAAATATCAAGTTGAAAAAATAGTAGGTTGAAAAAATGGCTCAGTATGTCTTTAAAACTGCTGCCCGAGTATATAATTAACGATTTTTAGCAGCTCGTGACTAGCGTTCTCAAGATTTAATGTCGCAAAACTCTGTAAAAACTCGAACTAATCACTTGACAGTGCGACACTGAGCATTCATTAACTACGTTCTCGAGTGATATATGCTACTTTAGCTGCTATCCCAAAGGTCATGAGTTTGATTCTTGTCATAGAGTAATTGTATTTTATTATTATTTTTTTTTCATTCCAGACGAAGCGACGCGATACGTGGCGTACTGGCACTTCACAAACTTATTGCCGTTACTTTGACATTTCAATAAACAGGCCATAAGTCTTCTATCTCAAATTACTTATTTAAGTGATCTATATACTCTGTGAAAATATTTCGGTATAGTTTATTAACAGCCTGTATATATATACATATACTTGACATTTTTAAATAATTAGCGAGTAAAAATAGGCTGAAAATAAAAAACATAGGCCCCAAATTACGTGAAGTGGCCAACAACTCAGTATTTACAAGGCGACACGTGGTATGGTACGCCTCCTGCCTGCTGCATAACAAGTAACCAACTTTAATTGTATCTTTTTCGGTAATGAGAAGAATCCATTACTCTTCCTTACAGAGTTCTCTCGAGTGTCTCGTATAACATTATAACTTTTATCTATTTTTGTTATCATATGATACATGTTCCCTTTCACAAAACTTTCTACCCGCTCAAATGGGAACCGGAAATTTTACGGCATTCTCCAGTGCTGAACTGTACACATTTAGAATATTTAACGTATATGATAATCTTATCTGTGGATATCTTATAATCTGAGTGTCTGAGGAAAAACACAAGACTCATACATTCCCATTAGATATAAACGTAGTTAAGTATGTGTTAACATACAATAGCAAATATTTTTCTTACTTCTCTACACGTACAATGTACATAGTGTATAGAGAAGGTATTGCATTGCACTCAAAAGTTTGATACAGAGATTTCATCGGAAATAGATGTTTTGAGCCCCTGAATCCAAATAAAGTATTTTTAGAAAAATGTCCGCGAGTGTGTGTGTGTTTTTGGGCAGCATAGCTTAAAAACGAAAAGACCGTTAAAAACCAAATTGGATTTAAGCTTGGTAGCTTCCAAGGATGTGACACGAAGATTTTTAAAAAAATCCCCCCACCCCCAAATACCCTTTACATGGAACTTTTTTGAAAAACTTTGATTTTATAAAAAATGACTAACGATTTTGATAAAATGTCATATATTAAAAATATTTACACTACTGATAATTTTGAATTTTCTGGGAATAGTCTCTGAAGACTACTTTATTCTGGATGAATTTTACAAAATTTTGCATAACTACTAAACTGTAAGAGATGTGTAAAGTTATCACACACAAAATGTAGATCACATTAAAACACACAATTTATGTCATATACATTTTTTTCGTGAAGTTGATCGTGTTTGAGATCTTCCTTGTTATTGGTTTCAGCTTTAAAAAACTTATACTTTTATCATACAGGAATTTTTCAACTCGTGTTCATTCAAACAAAGGAACTACAGTCACATAGCAACCAGCTTTTGACTATCACTTTAACCTATGGTGCTCCCTTGTTTCTCTTTTACTTACAAGGAAGCAAGTAATAAGACTACTTCTGCTATTCTTTTCTCGTAAGCATGAAGTAAATAGAAGCATAAGCTTTTTAATAATAATTTGTTGCAGAGATGTAGAAAAAGTCATTTGAATGGATACAAATCTTGCCAAGGTCTTGTATAGAGGTTTTCTAGTATGCCTTTGCACTAACTGTTTCTTTTTACTTTCTCTAGCCCCATATGTACAATGTACATAGGGATAGAGAAGTATTGTAATGCACGCAAAAATTCGATACCAAGATTTCACCGGAAATATATGTTTTCTGGTCCATTGAGTCCGAATTTTTTTTTTTAAAAAGGTCCGTGTGTGTGTGTGTCTGTGGACAGCATAGCCCCCCCCCCAAAAAGACCGTTAAATACCAAACTTAGTATTTAGGTTTAGTATCTTCCAAGGATGCGACACGAAGATTTTAAAAAAAAATCCCCCCACTACAAACTACCCTTTACATGGAAAAAAATCGACAATTTTGATTTTCTTAAAAATGGCTCTAACGATTTTGATTAAAATCCCGTATATTAAAATTATTTATGTCCGAAATAAAATGTATATCTCGAATTTTTTCGGAAATAGCCTCTGAAGAACTCTTTATTCTGGATGAATTTTGCTTAACTACTAAACCGTAAGAGATAGAAGAAAACGTAATGCACAAAAAATGAACCTCAAAACACACAATTTTTGTTTTTTTACGTTTTTGTTGTGGAGGTAACCGTTTTCCAAATATCCCTTGTTATTGGTTTCAATTGTGAAGTACTTAAACTTTTTACAGACAGGAAGTGTCTGTTTTTCTTTTGTTCTACTCCTGGCCAAGCAAAGAAGTGATTTGCAATGACAATCGCATAACGATAGCTTTTAAAACATTTGACAATCACTTTAGGATAGCACATTCCCTTATTCCCTTCTACTTATAAGGAACTAAGTAATAACATTCTGCTAACATTTATCTTGATTAGCATTGTGTACAAAGAAGAATAATCTTTTGTAGGAGTTTTGGAGCAGCTAGAGAAAGACATGTGAGTGTAACACACCAGATTTTTGTTGCTATTGTTTTATATATATATATATATATTGCGTAGAATATGTATTTCATTTAAAAATGGTGTGTATCCAAGATATGTGCAATTAACCGCTCTTTCTGTATTCCGAGTCTAAAAGTATTTTGCTTGGTACAGCTATAATCCACAAAAGGGCATTAGATTTGTGTTTTTCTTTGTTGAGTTTCATAAAGTCCAATATGGAACTTTTTTTTTCTCTATATAGTACATAGATATAAAATGTATTTTATTCCACTCAAAAATATGATGGCAAGCTTTCATCCGAAATACACGATTTAGGGTCCTCTATATAAAAAAGCATTTTTATCAAAAGATCGGTTTGCCAGTGGACACGATAACTAAAAGAGGAAAAGTTGGTAAAGAACAAAACTTGGTGTTTAAGTACAATATCCTTCAAGGACGTGACACGAAGATTTTGAGAAAAATCTCCCACCCCAAAGTACTATTTAAATAGGAAAAAAATTGAAAATGTTGATTTTCTCATAACGATTTTGATTAAAATATCTTATCTCTAGCTTCGTTCTCGATGACTGTTGTACACCTTTTGTATAACTGGTAAACCGTAAGAGAGGGGAAAAAACTTACTGCAAAAAAAAAAATAAAATAATAATACAAAACTGTAGATCTCGTTAAAATATGTATACAATTTATGTCTTATACAGTTTTCTTTTTTTGGCATTGTTGACCATTGTTTTTGGTTTAGTTATTGGTTGTTGGCTTTCAGTTTTAAAATACTTAAAATGTTCTCATACGGGAATTTGAGAACTTCTGGCCATGCAAAGAAACGTATTTCAGGCTCTAGCACTTTTGCCGTAATGTAGTCCTTTACTTCCCTTATGCTTACAAGGAAGCAAATAATTTAGATAATTTCTGCTAATGTTTATCTCCATTGGCAGGGAGAAGACAGAAGAATAATGTTTTTAATAATAATTTATTACAGAGATGTAGAGAAAGTGATGAGAATGGAACACGCCAGATTTTTAAAGACAGTTGAACGTCGGTCTAAGCTATATTAATTCTGAATTAGGATGGGAGTTGATTAAAATGTTTTAGTGTTAAGCAAAAGATAATTGTCCCATTTGTTATACGTGGTAATAAAGCTAGGAATGTGAAGCTAACATATTCACTTTCTTTCTCATGCATTGCAAATAGAAACCGTATGTTAAGTTTAAGGATGTAGTCCGCTCTCTTTCTGACAAGATGCAGGATGCTGCATTTTATGTTCTATTGTTAGGCTACGTGCTCATCAGACCTAATTACTACGCTAGTAATGGACCAAACCTTTTATCTATGCTCGAGAACATCCGGATTCAAATATTCACAAATGAAGGAGAAATAAAACAAATCTGATATGTTCCTTTCACATCACTTTCTCTACATCTCTGCAACAAATTATTGTTAAAAAGGTTATACTTCACTTTGCTTAATGCTAATCGAGAAAAAATTAGCAGAAATAGTCTTATTACTTGCTTCCTTGTAAGTAGAGGCGAAGTAAGGCAGTACCATAGGTTAAAGTGGTAGCAAAAAACAAGGAATATCTCAAAAACGATCAATTCCACGGAAAAATTTATAGTACATAAATTGTGTATTTTAATGTGTTCTACATTTTTTGTGTGGTAGGTTTTTGTCCATCTCTTACGGTTTAACAATTATGCAACATTTCGTAAAATTCATCCTGGATAAAGTAGTCTTCAGAGGCTATTCCCAGAAAATTCAAGATATACATATTATTTGTCAGGTAAATATCTTTAATATACGATATTTTAATCAAAATCGTTAGAGCCATTTTTAAGAAAATCAAAATTTTCGAAAAGCCTTCCATGTAAAGGGTAGTTGGGGTGGGGCGATTTACTTGAAAATCTTCGTGTCTAATCCTTGAAAGAAACTAAACTTAAATACCAAGTTTGGTACTATACCAATTTTTCGTTTTTGAGTTATCGTGTTCACAGACACACGGACCTTTTTTGTGAAAATGCTTTTTTTGGATACAGGGACCTTAAAACATATATTTCTGGTGAAATCTCGGTATGGAATTTTTGGGTGGAGTGCAATATCCTCTCTATACACTATGTACATAGTACGTGTAGAGAAAGTAAAAAACTAAACTACTATTCCTGATACGACACGAGCAGTTGGCAGATGAGGGTGGTAGACGTGTTACCATTCTTGAGGTTGGGGAGCGAAAGGAGGTAGTAAGATTGCTGCTCGACGATAATAGTCACAGCTCTTTTTCACTGCTGGTGTAATTTCTTTACAAAACAGTTTTATATATTTTGGGGTTGAAATTTTGATACCCAAGCAACTCTTAGAAGGATTGTATAGCAGCTTAGAGATGCTCTTTGGCTACCGGAGATGCCCGCAAGCCATGCGGGAAAGCCGGTAATGCCTGAAGCGACGATGAAAGGGAAAACCGTCGTTGAATTTTATTGCCCGAAGCCTAATCTCGTTTTTCAGGTATAGTAGACCAGATGTTTCGTGCAGGAGTCTCGTAGGAAATGAGAAGGGGACAGGATAGATGGCCCGAAGGCACAAGCAACAGCAGACTGGGTTCAAATCCCAAGAGATGACCAATCTGTCTAAGGTATTTTTGTGATTTCCCTCAGTTGTCAATGTAAATATCTGGTTGGGTATTTAATACACGAACCCAAAGTTCCCTCTTCAGTTTAAAGCAATAGTAAGATTGAAACCAGATTTAATTTAGATTCACTCTGATGTACCTAACTGTGATTGCATCGCCTTCTCTCCAAAGATAGTCAGCAGCAGACCTGACGCCACCCAACTCCATCTGGCTGTCGCGGAACTAAATAGTAAGAATGGTGTGTCGAGGTGAGAACTTACAGGCTATTGTTTTTCTCCCCCTTTAACTTTAAACAGCTGGTCCCCAAGGCCGCACTTGCTAAAGTGTCCCTCTTTGGTGCTTCGTGGCGTAAGGGATCGTGGGTTCGGTCCCACCTTGGGCATGGATGTTTGTGTGTTTCTTTATGTGAGTATGTGTATATATTAGAAGCAAAAAACAAATGGTAAACAAATAGACAAACGAAGGAAGTGTTGGGCAAAAGGAAAAAATACAGGAAACGAAAAGGGTCCCGCCAAGACTGCGGAACTGTATTTTTGTTAAAAAAAATCTGATGTGTTCCATTCACATGACTTTCTCTACATCTCTCTACAAATTATTCTTAAAAAGCTTACACTTCTATTTACTTCATGCTAATCGAGAAAAAATTAACAGAAATACTCTTATTACCTGCTTCCTTGTAAGTAGAAACGAAATAAGGGAGTACCATAGGTTAAAGTGATAGTCAAAAGCTGCTTGCTATGTGACTGAAGTTCCTTTGTACGGGCAGGAGTTCACAAATTCCTGTATGAGAAAAGTATGTTTTCTAAAGCTGAAACCAAATACAAGGAATATCTAAAAAGCGATCACCTCTACGAAAAAAAAATTATATAACATAAATTGTGTGTTTTAACGAGCTCTACATTTTTTGTGTGGTTAGTCTTTTTCTATATGTTACGGTTTAGCAGTTATGCAGAAATCCGTAAAATTCATCCAGTATAAACAAGCCTTCAGAGGCTATTCCCAGAAAATTCAAGATATACATATTATTTGTCAGGTAAATATCTTTAATATACGAAATTTTAATCAAAATCGTTAGACCCATTATTCAGAAAACCAAGAATTTCGAAAAAAGTTCAATGTAAAGAGTAGTTGGGAGTGGGGGGAGATTCTTGAAAATCTTCGTGTCGCATCCTTTGAAGATGCTAAATTTATATACCAAGTTTGGTATTTTACCGACTTTTCGTTTTTGAGTTATCGTGTTCACGGACACACAGACACACACACACGGACCTTTTTCCGAAAATGCATTTTTTAGATAAAGGGGAACCTCAAACATATATCTCCGGTGAAATCTCGGTATCCAATTTTTGGGTGGAGTGCAATACCTTCACTATGTACATAGTGCGTATGGAGAAAGTAAAAATGTTCTGAAGTGTTACAGTCACATAACTTTCTCTAGCTGTTCTACAAACAAACTTCTTACAAAAGATTATTCTTATTTCTACTTATTGCTAATCGAGAGCATTAGAATATGCTTACTAGTTACTTCCTTATAAGTAGAAAAGTATTAGTCAAATGTTTTAAAAGTTGTCGCTATGCGATTGTTTCTGAAATTCACTCCTTTACTTGGCCAGAAATAAAAGAAACACAGGCAACTTCCTGTCTGAGAAAAATATAAGTGCCTATTTTAAAAGTGAAAACAAAAACAGTAATATCTCGGAAACGGTTACCTCCACAACAAAAATGTAAAGGTTATAAATTGGTTTGGAAGAAATGGAAATGGCGTGTTATTTATGGAAGCTCTTTAACTACTGTGGTTCTCAGCGTCCCATTCTACATTGGGCGTGAAAGACCGCTTAATTTTGCTCAGAGACCTCTCTTGAGGTTCTTTTACGTGCCATAAATCTACAACACGGGACCAACGGCTGTACTTCCCTTCCGAAGGAAGCCATGTTAAGGATTTTTACACCCGAAAAAATCCATCGTCCTCCGCTGGGTTTGAACCCGCGACCTTGGGTATATGAAGATAACATGGTAACCATTACACCACGGAGAGCGACTGGGTTTGGGAAGAGACCTGCATTTTTGTATAGTAAGTTTTTGTCTCTCTCTCTCTCTCTCTCTCTCTCTCTCTCTCTTACGGTTTACCAGTTATTGAAAGTTAATCGAGAATTAAAAGTGATTTCAGAAGCTATTGCTAGGAAATTTGAGATATACATTTTATTTTCATATAAATATCTTTAATATACGGTATTTTAATCAAAATCGTTAAAAATCATTTTTAAGAAAATCAAAATTCTTCAATTTTTTTTTTTATATAATAGTTTGGGGTGGGAGAATTTTCTTGAAAATCTTTGTGTCGCATCCTCCGGCGATACTGAACAGACTTTCCGTTTTGAGGTATGCTGCCCTAGGATACACACACACACACACACACACACACACGCGCGCGCGGACAGACAGACAGATATGCACACTGTCCCTTTTGCAAAAAAAAAAGAGATACCAAAACATGTATTTCTGGTGAAATCTCGGTATTGAGTTTTTGGTTGGAAAACAATATCTTCTCTATGTACATGTACGTTGTACACATATGGTAGAGAAACTGAACTATAAACCTCTCAAATTTAATGTTAGCTATTAAAGGTAATCAATCATTTGTTGTAATTACACTATGTAGAATCTCTGGAAATTTGTTTTTTTTAATTCAAAATATGTATTTCCAGTGAAATCTCTATATACAACACTTTCTCTAAATACCATTGTACATTGTACATGCGTGCTAGAAAAAGTAAAATTATATATAAACTTTGTAAGTATATATGCTGTAGAAATTGTGGAGAAAGACATGTGAATAGAAAACATCAGCTTTGTAGTACAGGGATTACCATCATCTTCCTGTCAAGTACGAGGGCCATTTGTTTTCAACCTCCGATAGGCTGTAAATAAAATACAAGTTCATAGAAAACAATAATTTTATTACTAAACTTTTTGTACACTTATGGCTACTTTTCAACATAATACCGAAAAGATTGAGACATTTATCGTACCTGTGCACAAGCTTTGCAATACCCGCTTCAAAAATGTTGCCGCCAATGATTTCAAATGAGCATTGACGTTGTTTTGAAGATCTTTGTACTTTACGACGTTTGCGGAGAGCCATTCAAAACAAACGAAGAGGAATGCTGACTTCAGGAATTGTATTGATCCATGACAACGCTCGTCCATACACTGCTGGCACAACCCATCGGCTCCTTGAACAATTTCAATGGGACATTTTCGATCATCCGCCGTACAGTCCTGACCTGGCACCCAGCGACTTTCACCTTTTCCCTGAACTGAAGACGTGGCTAGGAGGGCAGCACTTTCAAACCAACGAAGATCTTCAAAACAACGTCAATACTCATTTGAAATCATTGGCGGCAACATTTTTTGAAGCGGGTTTTGCTAAATTTCTGCTCAGGTACGATAAATGTCTCAATATTTTCGGTGATTATGTTGAAAAGTAACCATAAGTGTACAAAACTTTTAGTAATAAAATACTTGTTTTCCATGAACGTGTCTTTTATTTATAGCCTTTCGGAGGTTGAAAAAAACGGTCCTCGTATTAGGCCTAGTGGCCTGTTACGGTCTCATTGCTTCTCTTCATCGGACAGCCCAACAGTCTTCTCTTATGTGGGCTGTAATGTAATATTTGACGTGGAATTTCTGAGGACATGGGACCCTCAATTTTGATGATAGTTTTGAATTTCTTTTCTATTATTGGCTGAATTTTCAATTCTTTTATAACATATATATTGTTTTTGTTATCCAGTTTATTGTATCCTGCACTTCTCTTCATTAACTGTGATACGATGTTGATCACTTTTTAGGGTGGTCCATAAATTAAAACTGGCCCGCTAGTGTCTGATAAGACTTTATCAAAGTGTGTCTTTAGACCTGAGACGGTTTAAAATTATTATTAATTGCATAAATGAAATTGTTTAATATTATTGCAATGTCTTTTTCTGTTTCGTAACTTAAATAATATCCTAAACACTTGAATAGTGATGATACCACCACAGGTTTATTAGAAAGGCATATTTTAGTTTGCAGATGAAAGATCATTACTTTGGTTTACAGGGATACTTGTTGGAATTGATGATACGGAAATAAACGAAAAGTTATGGAATATCAGAATTTGGAAACGGAAGAACCTTGTAATACTGAAGCCACATTTGTAAGATGAGCCAGTTCCTCTAAAAGAAGCAAGCCCAAGGTTCACCAGGTGATTAACCATCATCAGTAACAAAAGACATCTCCATATCAGCACCCTTGATAAGTCGATAATTACTCACTTCCTTGGCAGTGTATTCAATGTCGATTTCTTTAGGAATTGAGTTTTTAAATCTGCGAACAAACCATCATCTATGTCAAGGTTTTGTTTGAAGAACCTTGAAAGGTTTTGCTCCCAAATTTATGACTTCCATAAGACGGTTTCACAATGCTGGCGGAGATCCCTTTATGTTATGATTAATGTGGCATAGCAAAGTAACATACACCGCCACACAGTACATCCGCAACACTCTTACTAAGTCATCAAATGCCAAACATTCTACTTCTGAATGTACATTTTAATGTCAAAACTGGTTCCATAAAACTGAAAACTGCTTGGTAGGTATATGTCATTTTTACTTTCTCTACACTTATTATATACCTTAATAGTGTATAGAGAAGGTATTGTAATGCATCCAAAAATTCGATACCGAGATTTCACCGGAAATATATGTTTCAGGGTCCCCTGTATCCAAAAAAAAGTATTTTCAGAAAAAGGTCCGTTGTGTGTGTATGTCCGCGTGTCTGTGAACACGATAACTCAAAAACGAAAAGTCGGTAAAATACCAAACTTGATATTAAAGTGTAGTATCTTACAGGGATACGATACGAAGATTCTGAGAAACATCTCCCTCACACCAAACTGCCCTTCACATGGAACTTTATTCAACATTTTGATTTGGAAAAAGGCAAGTGTGTGTGCGTGTGTCTATGTACAGCATAGTTGAAAAACGAAAAGTCCATTAAAAACCAAACTTGGTGTTTAAGTTCAGTATCTTCCAAGGATGTGAAACGAAAATTTTCAAGAAAATCACCTCACCCACAACTACCCGTAAAATGAAACTTTTTTCCAAAATTTTGATGTTCTTAAAAATGGCTCTTAACGATTTTGATTAAAATATCATAGTATATTAAAGATGTTTACCTGACAAATAAAATGCATATCTTGAATTTTCTGGGCATAGCTTCTGAAGACTACTTCATTCTGGATGAACTTTACGGAATTTTGTATAACTGCTAAACCGTAAGAGATGGACAAAAATTTACCCCACAAAAATGTAGAGCACTTTAAAACACACAAATTATGTTACATGCATTTTTCCGTGGAGTTGATCGTTTTTAAGATATTTATTGTTTTTGGTTTCAGCTTTGAAAAACTTATACTTTTCTCATACAGGAATTTGTCAACTCCTATCCATACAAACAAAGGAACTTCAGTCACATAGCAACCAGCTTTTGACTGTCTCTTTAACCTATGGTACTCCCTTATTTCGTTTACAAGGAAGCAAGTATTAAGGCTTTTTCTGCTAAATGTTTTATCGATTAGCATGAAGCAAATAGAAGTATAAGCTTTTTAACAAACATTTGTTGCAGAGATGTAGAGAAAGTCATGTGAATGGAACACATCAGATGATTAAAGTTATGAATGTGTTTTTTATCATAAAAATATAGTTTTTGGTTTGAGTATTGAAAATATATGCTTAAATACATTTTACTGTAAAATGTAGGATAATTCGTATTCATTGTGCGTCTGCCAACACGTACAGAAACTGTTATTCGTTTAACAAAAACTGCTCTGCAAGGACAATTCTAAAATTAGCAATAGTGAGAAAGAAAACAAGGAATGATTTGAATACATGGCACACATTAAAATCCACCAGGTTGCTAGATTGAATCCTGTGCTCTACCCTCAGAGTAATTTGGAGTGGGGGCTTTTTCTCAAACTCTTCGTGTTGCATCCCTGGAAGATACTAAACTTAAGTACCTTTTACATGGAAACTTTTTCGAAAATTTTGATTTTCTCAAAAATTTCCGAAACAATTTTTACTTTCTCTGTACGCGATATGTACATAGTGTATAGAGAATGTATTACACTCCACCAAAAAATCGATACCTAGATTTTACCGGAAATATATGTTTTAGAGTCCCCTGTATCCAAAAAAAGTATTTTCAGAAAAAGGTCCGTGTGTGTGCGTGTGTCCATGTGTCTGTGAACACGATAACTCAAAAAGGAAAAGTCGGTATAATACCAAACTTGGCATTTAAGTTTAGTATCTTCCGAGGATGCGACGCGAAGATTTTGAGAAAAATCCCCTCTCTCCAAACTACCCTTTAAATGGAACTTTTTTCGAAAATATTGATTTTCTAAAAAGTGGCTTTAACGATTTTGATTAAAATATCGTATATTAAAGATATTTACCTGACAAATAAAATGCATATTTTGAATTTTCTGGGAATAACCTCTGAAGACTACTTTATTCTGAGTGAATTTTGCGAAATTTAGCTTAAGTGCTAAACCGTAAGACAGGGACAAAAACTTGCCGCACAAAAAATGTAGAGCACATTAAAATTCACAGTTTATGTTGTATACATTTTTTTCGTGGAGTTGATTGTTTTTGAGATATTCCTTGTTTTTTGGTTGAACTTATAAAAACTTATATTTTTCTCATACAGAACTTTGTGAACTCGTGTCCATACTAACAAAGGAACTTTAGTCACATAGCAACCAGCTTTTGGCTATCTCTTTAACCTATGGTATTCCCTTATTTCGCTTCTACTTACAAGAAAGCAAGATATAAGGCTATTTCTGCTAATTTTTTCTCGATGAGCAGGAAGTAAATAGAAGCATAAGCTATTTATTGCAGAGATATAGAGAAATTCATGTGAATGGAACACATCAGGTTTTTATTAAAATAACGTATATTAAACATATTTATACGACACAGATACTGTATATTATGAATACTCAGGGAATATCCTCCAAAGACCTCTTGGTTTTGGATGAATTTTTCTGATTTTGCATAACTAGTAAACCGTAAGAGGTAAACAAAAACTTACCACACAAAATAGGTAAATCTCGTTGAAACTTACAATTTAAGTCCTACAATCTTTTTTCGTAGAGTTGGCGCTTGTTGTTGGTTTCAGCTTTAAATTACTTAATTTTTCATTTACGGGAGTTTGTCAACTCCTGGCAATGCAAAGAAACGGAATTCATCCACATGTCAATCAGCTTTTAAAATGCTTGACTATCGTTTTAGCCTAGTGTATTCCTGTATTTCCCTTCTACTTACAAAACAGTATTCTTGCTTATGTTTATGTCTAGCATGAAGTAGATAGAATCACACATTTTTAACAATAATTTGTTACTGTAATGCAGAGAACACATCTGATTATTCTTTATTTGTTAGGAGGTTATGGTCAACTTTGTTTACGGTCTTTCGACATAAAATTGAAATTCTGTACCAATATTTTCACACTAGATTCGCATTATGTCTTCTTTTTAAAATTATCATCGATTTTTCTGTGGCTCTTTTGGTTTAGGCTCCAACAATTTTTAAAGTTTTGATTGTGCTTTTTGGTCATAAAGGATATAATTTTTATGCTTGAAAATTGGAAACATATGTTTAAATACACCGACAGATCTGGAACAATTTTTATTCTCTGTGCGTCTGTGAACATGTACTTACAGCTAATTTTATTTGCGTAACCTAAAAACTGCTCCACAAGGAAGAAAATACTGAAAATATCAAGGAAAACAAGGAAAGACTTGAATGCATGGCTCACATTAAAATCCACCAGGTTGGTAGATTGCACCTTCAACTTTCTTTTTCCTCTTCTCTATTGCTGCCTTTTCTGTCCTTTTCTTCTTGCATTGGTGCTTAGCTTCTGCATAACTTTATTTTTTACTCTCTCTACACGTACTATGTACATAGTGTATAGAGAAGATATTGCACTCCACTAAAAAATTCGATACCCAGATTTCACCGGAAATATGTTTTAGGGTCCCCTGTATCCAAAAAACGTATTTTCAGAAAAAGGCCCGTTGTGTGTGTGTGTGTGTGTGTGTGTGTGTATGTGTGTGTGTCCGTGTGTCTGTGAACACGATAACTCAAAAACGAAAAGTCGGTAAAATACCAAACTTGGTATTAAAGTTTAGTATCTTCCAGGGATGCGACACGAAGATTTTGAGAAACATCCCCCCACACCAAACTTCTCCTCACATGCAACTTCATTCGAAATTTTGATTTTCTCAAAAATGGCTCTAACGATTTTAATTAAAATATCGTATATTAAAGATATTTACCTGACAAATAAAATGTATCTCAAGAGTTTTCTGGGAATTGCCTCTGAAAACTACTTTATTCTGGGTGAATTTTATGAAATTTTGCCTAACTGCTAAACCGTAAGAGATGGACAAAGACTAATCACACAAAAAATGTACAGCACGTTAAAACACAACTCATACTATATACATTTTTCTTTCGTGGAGCTGATCGTTTTTGAGATATTCGTTGTTTTTGGTTTCAGCTTTGAAATATATACTTTTCTTATAGTCAACACATAGCAACCGGGTTTTGACTATCACTTTAACCTATGTACTCCCTTATTTCAATTCTACTTACAAGGAAGCAAGTAATAAAACTATTTCGGCTAATTCTTTTCTCGATTAGCATGAAGTAAATAGAAACATAGGCTTTTTAACAATAATTTGTTGCACAGATGTAGAGAAAATCATGTGAATGGAACACGTCAGATTTTTCCTTTGCCTGATGCGAATCAGATCTTGTCGAACTGAAGTTCTTTTTGCAGAAACCAGTACAGTTTCACCTCTGTTAATCCTGTGACTCGAGGAATTTAAAAATGACACCAATTATGCCTTTATTGCATTCAGGAATCAATTTTATGGAATTGGAATTAAATGAGTTAATTTGTTGTGATTTTTCATATTTTACATATCCTTAAGAAAGGATTGCAGGATGTGAGTTAGTTTTTCTAGCAGAATGTTATAAGGAAACAATAATTCATTGCGCACATCCTTGCTAAACTTTCTAGTGAGACATCCCTACTTGGATCTGATGACTATCAACTTTATATCGTGCGCCTCTCACCAGATGCTTGCGGGTTCGATTCGAGGCGGTGGCAGTAAGTCCAAGTCGTAAATGACGAAATAAAGTGCAATTATAGTAATTCCTGTACATTAATGGCCATTAATTCACAAGTCTTGTGTTTTCTGCTTCTTATACAAGCAATGACGCGACTTTCTCTACATCTCTGTAATAAATTATTGTTGAAAAGCTAATGTTTCTATTTACTTCATGCTAATCGAGATAAACATTAGCAAAAACGGTCTTATTACTTGCTTCCATGTAAGCACAAGCGAAATAAGGGAATACCGTAGGTTAAAGTGATAGTCAAATGCTGGTTGCTGTGTCTGATGTTTTTAAAGCTGAAATAAAAAACAAGCAATATCTAAAAAACGATCAACTCCACGAAAAAATGTATAGAATATAAATTCTATGCATTTTTGTGCGGTAAGCTTCTGTCCATCTCTTACGGTTTAGCAGCTATTCATCCAGAATAAAGTGCTCTTCAGAGGCTATTCCCAAAATATTCAAGATATACATTTTATTTGTCAGGTGAATATCTTTAATATGCGATATTTTGATCATAATATTTGGAGCTATTTTTGAAAAAATCAAAATTTTCGAAAAAAGCTCCATGTAAAGGGTATTTGTGGGTGGAGGATTTTATTGAAAATATTCATGTCGCATCCTTGGAAGACACTGAACTTAAATAACAACTTTGGTATTTAACGGACTTTTCGTTTTTGAGCTATGCTGTCCACAGTCACGCGCACACTCACGAACGTTTTTCCAGAAATGTTTTTTTTTTATTCAGGGGTACCCAAAGCATTTATTTCCAGTGAAATCTCGATACCTAACGAAATTTTGGGGTGCATTACAATACTTTCTCTATACACTATGCATATAATATCTATAGAGAAAGTAATTATTATTAATAAGCTTATTGTTCTATCTAATTCATGTTAATCGAGTTAAACATTAGCTGAAATGGTCTTATTCCCTAGTTGCTTATAAGTGGAAGGGAAATAAAGGAATACGCTAGGCTAAACTGACAGTCAAAAGCAGCTACCTATGCGATTGAAATCCGTTTCCTTACATGGGCAGAACTTGACAAGTTCCTGTATGGGAAAGACTATATTAAAACTTAAACCAACACAACGAATACCTCGAAAACAGTCAACTCCGTGACAAACATGTATATGGCATAAATTGTGTGTTTTAAGGAGATCTACATGTTTTGTGTAGCACTTTTTTTCTATCTCTTACGCTTTACCATTTATGGAAAATTTAGTCTGAATAAACAACTCTTCAGAGCCTATTCACAGAAAATTCAAGAGATACATTTTATCTGTCGAGAAAATATATTAAATATAAGAATTTGAATCAAATTCCATAGAGCCATATTTGAGAAAACCATGAAAACGGTAGTTGAGAGTGGGGGGGGGGATTTCCTTGAAAATCTTGGGAGATACTAAACCTTAATACCAAGTTTGGTATTTAATGAACTAATTTAACACATCTGATGATCATGTTAATAAGCTAATACGTTTTACTTTCTCTACATGTACTATGTACACAGAAGGTATTGTATTCCACCCAAAAACAACATACCGAGATTTTACCAGAAATACATAATTAGACTCCCTAAATTATAAAAAAAAGTTATTTATAGAAAAGTTTCCGTGTGTGTGTGTTTGTGTGTGTCTGGTCAGTATAGTTCAAAAACGAAAAGTCCGTTAAATACCAGACTTGTTATTTAAGTTTCGTATCTTCCAAGGATGCGACACGAAAATTTTCAAGAAATTTCCCCCAGCACAAACTACCCTGGAACATTTCTCGAACATTTTGATTTTCTCAAAAATGGCCGTAAACACTTTGATTAAAATATTTTTATGACAAATGTAATATATATCTTGGATTTTCTGGGAAAAGCCTGTGGAGACTGGGATGACTTTTGTGTACCTGGTAAAGCCTAAGAGATTTTGTATATAATTTACTAAACAAAAAATGTAGATCTCATTAAAACACACAATTTATGTCATATACAATTTTAGTCGACATATTCTGGTATATTGGTTTTAATTTGAAGCTCTTTAAACTTTTCTCAAACGGCAGGACATATGTCTTCTCGTTTCACGTTTTTTACTCCTGACAAGCAAGGAGATTTGGATATTAATAGCGACTAGCTTTTAAAGGACGAGACTATCGCTTTAGCCTGTGCATTTTCTTACTCCCCTTGTACTCACAAGGAGCTAGTAACAGGTTTAATTCTGCTTATGTTTATCTTGATTAGCATGAAGTATATAACAGATTAATGTTTTGAATAAAATATTTGTTTACCGAACAGCTAAAGGACATCATGTGAATGGAACATATTAGATTTTTTTGTCTCTCTACTTACAAGGAACCAATTTAATGTTTTTCTCAATTAGCATCAAGTAGAGACAATATTAACAATAATTTGTTAGAGAGATGTAAAGAAGGTCGTGTGAATTGAACCCATACGACTTTTACCACTAGTATCATAAGGTCCCTAGCTTCATAGTTTAGCTAGCTGTCAGGTCAATTAGTGTTAGTTCAACTTTTGAGAACACCTTGTGGTTTACTGGGAAACATCTGAGGTAGGAATTTAAAGCTATGCCATGGTAGAGCAGCTAGCTAGAGACCCAGAGATCCGTGGTTCAAATCCGGCTATGGCACGTACTATGTACATAGAGTATAGCGAATGTATTCCATTCCACCCAAAAATTCGATACCGAGATTTCACCGAAAACACATGTTTTGAGTGCCCCTGTATAAAAAACAGTTTCACAAAAATGTCCGTCCGTGTGTGTGTGTGTCTCCCTGTGTCTGGACAGCATAGCTCAAAAACGAAAAGACCGTTGAACACCAAACTTGGTATTTAAGTTTGGTATCTTACAAGTATAAGAAACGAAGATTTTAAAGAAAATTCCCCCATCCCCAGCTACCCTTTACATGGAACTTTTTTCTAAAATATTGATTTTCACAAAAAATGCCTCTAACGATTTTGATTAAAATATCGTATATTAAAGATATTTACCTGACAAATAAAATGTATATTTTTAATTTTCTGGAATAGCCTCTGAAGACTACTTTATTCTAGATGAATTTTACGCAATTTACATAACTGCTAAACCGTAAAAGATGGCCAAAAACTTACCATACAAAATTGTAGAGCACATTAAAACACACAATTTATGTTATATATATTTCGTGAAGTTGATCGTTTTTTAGATATTCCTTGTTTTTGGTTTCAGCTTGGAAAAACTTATACTTTTCTCATACAGGAATTTGTAAACTCGTGCTAACAGAAACAAAGGAACTTCAGTCACATAGCAAACAACTTTTGAGTATCACTTATCCCCTACTTCGCTTCTGCTTACAAGGAAACAAGTAATAAGACTATTTCTGGCAATTTTTTCTCGATTAGCATGAAGTAAATAGAAGCATAAGCTTTTTAACAATAATTTGTTGCAGAGATGTAGAGAAAGTCATGTGAATGGAGCACATCAGATTTTTTAGCCTGCTTCTACTTATCCGATGACCTATATATGGCTTGTGTTTCGTGGTTGTGTTGATTTAGTGATTTTCTTTAGAAGTTTGATACCTTTGATTTACAGAAGTGGCAACACTGTCGAGCTGTTGTATTAGCAGAATATTTATTGAGCAACGTGGAGAGGATCGTCTAATGAGGGAGCGCTTCCTCACGGTTGTGTGCCAGTCACAGCACGTATTGTTTCATAACAAGTGAACCGGGTTCGGAAACCGGCTCATTTACGTCACAACGATCTGGTTTATTCTCGAGCTTTTCTAATAAATCTCCGTTCCTTATTCAGAAATATCCTTCTTATGATAAACATCAAGGGTTGCTCTTCTGAAGCAATACTGAGCATTCACACTCAGTCACGCGTCTTTCTTTTGTCTCATTTTCAATATTGTTTTATATTCAAGAAATTGAGCATTGACGTTGCTTTGAAGATCTTCGTTCTTTACGACGTTTGCGGAGAGCCATTCAAAACAAACGAAAAGGCATGCTGTCTTCAGGAATTGTGATCCATGACAACCACAACCCATCGGCTCCTTGAACAATGTCAATGGGACATTTTTGATCAGCCACCGTACAGTCCTGACCTGACACCCAGCGACTTTCACCTTTTCCCTGAACTGAAGATGTGGCTTGGAGCGTAGCACTTTCAAACAAACGAAGATCTTCAAAACAACGTCAATGCTCATTTGACATCATTGACGGCAACATTTTTGAAGCGGGTATTGCACAGGTACGATAAATGTCTCAATCTTTTCGGTGATTATGTTTAAAAGTAACCATACATGTACAAAACTTTTAGTAATAAAATAATTGTTTTCTATGAACTTGTCTTTTATTTATAGCCTATTAGAAGTTAAAAAAAAAAAACAAAAGAAACGGCCCTCTTAATATAGAGGTAAATCCAATTCAACTTTTTATGTAAGTTTGCCGGGCTTGTTGGTCGCTACGTAAATACAATTGTTAGCGTATGGTCGGTTATTGTTTATTGGTTACCAGTAAGTAAAGTATGTATAGAGTTACTAATCAGTGTAGAGAGAAGAAAGAAAGAAAATTAAATTTAAATGGAAAAAATATGATTTGAGGAGGATGTTTCTTTGGAAGATACTAAACTTAAATACCAAATTTGGTTTTTAATTGAGATTAAGTCTTCGAGCTATGTTCTCCACACACGCCACTTTATCTAATTGTTTTTTACTTTCTCTATACGCACTATGTACATAGTGCATAGAGAATGTATTGCACTCTACCAAAAAATTCGATACCGAGATTTCACTGGAAATATATGTTTTAGGGTCTCCTGTATCCAAAAAAAAGTATTTTCAGAAAAAGGTCCATGTGTGTCTGAACACGATAACTCAAAAAGGAAAAGTCGATAAAATACCAAACTTGGTATTTAAGTTTGGTATCTCCAGGGGATGCGACAGGAAGATTTTGATACAAATCCCCCCCAATATCCAAACTACCCTTTACATGGAAATTTTATCGAAAATTTTGATTTTCTAAAAAATGGCTTTAGCGATTTTGATTAAAATATCGTATATCAAAGATATTTACCTGACAAATAAAATGTATATTTTGAATTTTCTGGAAATAGCCTCTGAAGACTACTTTATTCTGAATGAATTTTATGGAATTTTCCTTAAGTGCTAAACCGTAAGAGAAAGACAAAAACTTACCCCACAAAAATGTATAGCACATTAAAACACACAATTTATGTTGTATACATTTTTTTCGTGGAGTTGATTGTTTTTGAGATATTCCTTATTTTTGGTTTAAGCTATAAAAACTTATATTTTTCTCATACAATACTTTGTGAACTCGTGTCCATCAAACAAAGGAACATCAGTCACATAGCAACCAGCTTTTGACTTTCACTTTAACCTATGGTACTCCTTTATTTCGCTTCTACTTACAAGGAAGCAAGAAATAAGACTATATCTGCTAATTTTTCCTGGATTAGCAGGAAGTAAATAGAAGCATTAGCTTTTTAAAAATAATTTTTGCAGAGATATAGAGAAAGTCATGTGAATGGAACACATCAGATTTTTTTTCAACTATTGGTATCGAAGTTTTGGGAGGATAGCAGTATCTTCTCTATTATGTACATGATAGATATGTACGTGTTAGAGAAAGTAAAAAACAGTCTGATGTGTTCCGTTCACATGACTTGTTCTACACCTCTCCAACAAAATAATCCATAAAAGTTTATATACTATTTATTTCATGCTAATCGAGAAAAAATTTGCATAAATGGTTTTATTACTTGCTTCTTTGTAAGTAAGAGAATACACTAGGCTAAACCGATAGTCACATTTTTTAAAAGCTGGTTGCTATGGGATTTCTATGCATTGCCAGGAGTTGTCAAATTCCTGTATGAGTAAAGTTTAGGTATTTTAAAACTGAAATCAATAACAAAGGATATCTAAAATGTGTCAAGTCCATGAAATGTATATACCATAACTTGTGTGTTTTAATGAGATCTATATTTTTTGTGTAATAATTTTGTTCTATCTCTTACGGTTTACTAGCTATGGAAATTCAGCAAAATTTATCCAGAATTAAGAGGTCTTCAGAGGCTATTCACAAAAAGTTTAAGATATTTATTTAAGATTTATTTTTCATGTAAATATCGTTAATACGGTATTATATTCAAAATCGCTAGGCTAATCTTTGAGAAGAGCAACATTTTCAAAAATGTTTCCATGTGAACGGTAGTTTATGGTGGGGGATTTTCTTGAAATGTTTCCAGTCGCATCGTTGAAATATGCTACATATAAATAGTAAGTTTGACAATTAATGGTGTTTTCGTTTTTGAGCTATCCTGGCCATAGACACACACGTGCCTTTTTTTTTCTAAAAATGCTTTTTCGGACTCAGGGGACTTCAAAACACAAATTTTCGGTAAAATCTCGATATCGAATTTTTGGGTGAAATACGATACCCTCGCTACCCATTTTGTACATTTTACGTATGCGTTAGAGAAAGTAACTAGCTACCATAGTTTACCAGCAGTACTGCGAACGCGTCGGACTTTTGGAAGCTTAGGTTCTGTTCGAAAAACCCATTTTGCAGAATCAAATTTGTTTCCTGGATCATAACAATAAATAAAATCTGATGTGTTTCATTCACATGACTTTCTCCACACCTCTGAAACAAATTGTACTCAAAAAGCTTATGCTTTTATTTACTTCATGCTAATGAAAAAATCAGCAGAAGTAGTCTTATTACTTGCTTGCTCGTAAGTCGAAGCGAAATAAGGGAGTGCCGTAGGTTAAAGTGATAGTCAAAAGCTGGTTGCTGTGTGACTGAAGTTCCTTTGTTTGTATGGACACGAGTTGACAAATTCCTGTATGAAAATGAATATTTTAAAAATGATCAATACTACGAAAAAATGTGTATGACATAAATTGAGAGTTTTATCGTTAGCTACATTTTTTGTGTGGTAAGTTTTTGTCTCTCTCTTACTGTTTAGCAGTTATGCAAAATTCCGTAAAATTCATCAAGAATAAATTAGTTTTCAGAGGCTATTCCCAGAAAATTCAAGATATACATTTTATTTTTCAGGTAAATATCTTTAATATACGATATTTTAATCAAAATCGTTAGCGCCATTTTTAAGAAAATCAAAATCTTTGAAATTTTTTGCATGTAAGGGGCAATTTGGGGTGGGGGAATTTTCTTGAACTCGTGTCGCATCCTTGGAAGATACCAAATTTAAATACCAAGTGTGTCCAAAAACACACACACACACGGACCTTTTTGTAAAAATTATTTTTTTGGACTTAGGGGGTCCTAAAACATGTTTTTCCGGTGATATCTTGGTGTCGAAATTTTGGGTGGAATACAATAGTTCCTCTATACACTATGTATATAGTACGTATAGAGAAAGTAAAAAGGCAGATAATGGCTAAAGTGATAATCAAATGTTTTAAAATATAGTTGTTATGGAATGGAATCCATTTCTTTGCGTGGGCAAAAGAAGTATTTTAAAACTGAAAGCAATAACAAGGAATAGCCCGAAAACAGTCAACTGCATGAATAAAATACATATGATGTAAATATTGTGTTTTAACAAGATCTACATTTTCATTTTTATGCAGCAATCTTTTTCTATCTCTTATGGTTAGCAGTTATGCAAAATTCAGAAAAACTCATCCAGAATAAAGGCGTCTTCAGGGCTATTCCCAGAACATTGAAGATATACATTTTATTTGTCATGTAAATATCTTAAATATAAGACGTATTAATCAATATCGTTAATAATTTTTGGAAAATCAAAATTTAAAAAAATGTTTCTATGTAAAGAGTAGTTTGAGGTGGGGGATTTTCTTGAAAATCTTCGTGTCGCATCCTTGGAAAATACGAAACTTAAATACCAAGTTTGATATTTTAACAACTTTTCGTTTTGAGTTATCGTGTTCACAGTCACACCCAGGGGCATTTTTTTAAAAATGTATTTTTTTTTAATTCAGGGAGCCCTAAAACTTGTACTTCTAGTAAAATATTGGTATATAAATTTGGTGTGCAATACAATACCTTCTGTATAGGCTATGTACATTGTACGCATAGAGAAAGTAACTAGATTCAGCACTGGTAAAGACATTCCAAACCAAATTTGGAATTTTCCCAGTTTTTCTGCACCTGTCAATGCGTTATTCTTTTTGATCGGAAATCAGTTTATATGGAATCTATCAACACCAAAGTTTTCTCGCATCTGCTGGGTATAAAAACCGTTTTGGAATTGACACATTTCAATGCCCAATTCCTAAAATGGCTGTCGATTTTATTCAAGCTTTGCTCAAGCAGCAGCAATATTTTCATGAGTAACAGTACTTCTTGGGCGTTCTTCCGAAATTCATCGAAGAAAAATCTGATGTATTCCAATCACATGACTTCCCTAGCCGTTCTGCAAACAAACTTTTCTTACAAAACGTTATTCTTTATGTTCATTAGCAGAATTGTCTATTGTTTGCGACTTTGTAAGTAGAAAGAAAATAAGGCAATGTATAGCTTAAAGCGCTCGCAAACTTTTTCAAAAGCCGGTCGCTATGTGAAACAGTTGCAATTCAGTTCTCTTAGCTAGGTAACAGTAGACAAAAGAAGCACGAAAAGAACGATACTTCCCATTTGAGAAAAGCTGAAGTGCCTTAAAAATGAAACCAATAATTTGGAATATCTCGAAAAGATTGATTTTCCAAAAAAAAATAAATAAATAAATAATAAAACGAAGTTCTGTTTTAACCAGTCCTACATTTTTGTAGCAGGTTTTGTGTGTCCCTTACGGTTTGTCAGTTACACAAAAGTTACATAGAAGCCATCCAGAATGAACAAATTATTGTTAAAAAGCTTATTCTTTTATTTACTTCATGCTAATCGCAGAAAAAAATTAGCAGAAATAGTCTTATTTCTTGCTTTATAGTAAGTAGAAGCGAAACAAGGGAGTACCATAGGTTAAAGTGATAGTCAAAAGCTGGTTGCTATGTGACTGATGTTCCTTTGTTTGTATTGACAGGAGTTGACAAATTCCTGTATGAGAAAAGAAAGTTTTTCAAAGCTGAAACCAAAAAACAAGGAATATCTAAAAAACGATCAACTCCACGAAAAAAATGTGTATAACATAAATTGTGTTTTTTAACGTGCTCTACATTTTTTGTATGTTAAGTTTTTGTCTATTTTTTACGGTTTAGTAGTTATGCAAAATTCATCCACAGTAAAGTAGTTCTTCAGAGGCTATTCCCAGAAAATTCAAGATATACCTTTTATTTTCCAGATAAATATCTTTAATATACGATATTTTAATCAAAATCGTTAATGCCATTTTTTAGAAAATCAAAATTTTCTAAAAAAGTTCCATGTAAAGGATAGTTGGGAGTGGGAGGATTTTCTTGATAATCTTTGTGTCGCAACCTTGGAAGATACCAAACCTAAATACCAAGTTTGGTTTTTAACGTACTTTTCGTTTTTGAACTATGCTGTCCACAGACACTTGTAGACACACATTCTCACGAATCTTTTTCAAAAAATCTGATGTGTTACATTCACATGACTTTCTCTTGCTGCTCTACAAAACTCCTACAGAAGATTATTCTTCTTTGTACACAATGCTAATCAAGATAAATGTTAGCAGAATGTTATTACTTAGTTCCTTATAAGTAGAAGGAAATAAGGGAATGTGCTATGCTAAAGTGATAGTCAAATGTTTTAAAAGCTATCGTTATGTGATTGTCATTGCAAATCACTTCTTTGCTTGGCCAGGAGTAGAACAAAAGAAAAACGGACACTTCTTGTCTGAGAAAAGTTTAAGTAGTTCACAACTGAAACCAATAACAAGGAATATCTCGAAAACGGTTACCTCCACAACAAAACCGTAAAGGACAAAAATTGTGTGTTTTGTTATGAGGTTCATTTTTTGTGTAGTACGTTTTTTTCTATGTCTTACGGTTTAGCAGTTAAGCAAAATTCGGCAAAATTCATCCAGAATAAAGAGGTCTTCAGAGGCTATTCCCAAAAAATTCGAGATATACATTTTATTTCGGACATAAATAGCTTTAATATACGGGATTTTAATCAAAATCGTTGGAGCCATTTTTAAGAAAATCAATATTTTCGAAATATTTTCCATGTAAAGGTTAGTTTGCAGTGGGGGGATTTTTTGAAAATCTTCGTGTCGCATTCTTGGAAGATACTAAACCTAAATATCAAGTTTGGTATTTAACGGTCTTTTTGTTTTGGGGCTATGCTACACACAGAAAAACACAAACGGACCTTTTTATAAAAAATGTTTTTTTAGGACTCAGGGGACCCCAAAACATACATTTCTGGTGAAATCTCGGTATCGAATTTTTGAGTGCATTAGAATAACCTCTCTATCCCTATCTACATTGTACATATGGGGCTAGAGAAAGTAAAAATGCTTATTTTGGATTCAGGGTGTCCCAAAAAGATGTATTTCTAGTAAAATCTCGGTATGGAATTTTTGGGTGCAATACAATATCTTCTCTGGCTACTATGTACACAGTACAGACGTGCTAGAGAAAGTGAAAATTGAGGGACGGCCTCGTAAAGTTGAGATCGCGGAGTTCTGAAATTGTGAGGAGAGCATCTGCTTGCTTCAGGGTGCTCTATGGAACCCAGGGCTCTTCCGGACGTGTGTGACGTCACTATCAGCGGCGGCACTTTCACCATAACGTAACGTTTTATTGAGTCGACCCCCCCCCCTCCCTCGCTGTGGTATAAAGTGAGAGATGGCTCCATTGTCGGTTCACAAACACAGTGCAACTGTTGCAGACAACAAACCTAGGAATCATGACTTCTTCCAAAGTGGTGAGTCCACACTTTACATTGCAAGTTTTCTCAATTTATCCGCGTCGCGACAAAATTATTACCGGCAATCGCGCGAGTGTTTACCGATATCGATTAGCGTTCATTCTCGGTGAAGATTCAAGTTTTGTTTCCAACTACAAAAGTCCAAACGTATGCAGCTAGCATTTTTTGCGTCTGATAATTTTAATTTTTTTCTGTTTCATAGATATAGTAAATAAGGGAAGCAAATATATGTTTTGAGGACCCCTGATTTAGAAAAAAAAATTAAAAAACTAGTTATTTATGATATATTCACATGAGTGCTACAAATTATTGTTAAATAGCTTATTCTTATCTTTAATCATGGTAATTGAGAAAAAAAAATAGCAGAAATGTTCTTATTATTTGTTTCCATTTAAGTAGAAGGGAAATAAAACAGTGCCATAAGTTAAAGTGTTAGTCTAAAGCTGGTTGCTATGTGACTGATGTTCCTTTGTTTGTATGGACAGGAGTTGACAAATCCCTGTATGAGAAAAGTATAAGTTTATAAAGCTCCAAAATGATCAAATCCACGAAACAAATGTGTGTTTTAACTAGATCTACATCTTTGTCTATGTCTTACGGTTTTCCAGCTGTGCAAAATTCCGCAAAAATTCATTCAGAATAAAGACGTCTTCAGAGCTATTCCCCAATTATTCAAGATATACATTTTATTTGTCATGCAAATATATTTAATATAAGAGATGTTAATCCTAATCGTTAGAGCTACTTTTGAGAAAACCAAAATTTTCTAATGTTTTCTCCATGTAAAGTGTAGTAGGGGATTTTTTTTCGAAATTTCTCATGTCGCGTCCTTGAAAGGTACTAAACTTCAATATCAAGTTTGATATTTAATGGACTTTTCGTTTTTGAGCTATGCTGCACACAGAGACACACATTTTTATTCAGTAAATCCCAAAATATGTATTTCCGGTGAAATCTCTGTGTCGAATTTTGGGTACAATACAATACTTTCTCTATACACTATGTACATAGTACGTGTAGAGAAAGTAAAAATGGTGTTTTATATTGGGAGTAGGAAGCTTGCGAAATGAGATCGTAGTGTGTCATACACTATTTTTAGACAGTTCTTAATATTCTCAATATTATAATTATAAATAGATTGCTTCACGAAGTTGATGCGATATTATGTTGTTGCCTTGCTTAGCATCAGTGCTGACAACATGACGACTTACTCGTATAGAACGAAAACATTCTATCAGTGTAGTAGTTGCAATTTTGCTCTCTCCGCTGCTTGCATATGTTTTTTTTTTTTTTGTTTTTTTTTGAAAAAATACAGTTCCGGAGGCTTGTCAGGGCTCCGGCGCTGTATTCCTTTTTTCTCCATTTTTTCCAGTTTCCTATATTTCCTTAATAGACCTTATTATTCTTAACGCTTTCCTTTTACATATACCTACACAAACATAGACACAATTACAAACACAGAAACACCCATGCCCAAGGCGGGACTCGAACCCACGATCCTGTGCACCGCGAAGCGCCAAAGCGAATTTTGTAACACTGAGTGACGGAATTTTCTACTTTTAATACTACTGACATCTGGTGACAGTCTTAATTTTAGCATCAACTGTCTAAAAAAGCATTTTTACTTTCTCTATAGGCACTATGTACATAGTGTATAGAGAATGTATTGCACTCCACCCAAAAATTCGATAACGAGATTTCACCGGAAATATATGTTTTAGGGTCCCCTTTATCTAAAAAAAGCATTTTCGGAAAAAGGTCCGTGTGTGTGTGTGTGTGTCCGTGTGTCTGTGAACACCATAACTCAAAAACGAAAAGTAGGCAAAATACCAAACTTGGAATTTAAGTTTAGTATCTTCCAGGGATGCGACACGAAGTTTTGGAGAAAAATCCCCCCACCCCCAACTACCCTTTATATGGAACTTTTTTCGAAAATTTTGATTTTCTCAAAAATGGCTCTAACGATTTTGATTAAAATTTCGTATATTAAAGATATTTACCTGACAAATAAAATGTATATCATGAATTTTCAGGGAATAGCCTCTGAAGAGTAGTTTATTCTGGATGAATTTTACTAAATTTTGAATAACTGCTAAACCGTAAGAGATGGACCAAAACTTACCTACAAATGTAGAGCACGTTAAAACACACAATTTATGTTATATACATTTTTTTCGTGGAGTTTGTCGTTTTTGTGACATGCCTTATTTTTGGTTTCTGCTATGAAAAACGTATACTTTTCTCATACACGAATTTGTCAACTGCTGCCCATACAAACAAAGGAACTTCAGTCACATAGCAACCAGCTTTTGATTATCAGTTTAACCTATGGTACTCCCTTATTTCACCTCTACTTACAAGGAAGCAAGTAATATGACTATTTCTGCTAATGTTTTACTGATTAGCATAAAGTAAATAGAAGTATAAGCTTTTTAAGAATAACGTGTTGCAGGGATATGGAGAAAGTCATGTGAATGGTACACATCAGATTTTTATAATAAAGGTCCGTGTGTGTCTATAAATACAGTAATTCAAAAAGGAAAAGTCGGTTAAATACAAAACTTAGCATCTTCCAAGGATACGAGATGACAATTCTCAAAACAAATCCTACCGCCCAAAAATACACTTTATATGCAACATTATTCGCAATTTTTGATTCATTCAAAAGTTTATCTAATGATTTCATTAAAATGCGGTATATTATAGACATGTTTGAATGTTATTCAACTTAAATACCGCATTTGCTAGTTAGCCTATTTTTCGTTTTTCCGTTATGCGATTCACACGCCGACCTTTTTCTAAACATTTTTACGTTGTTCACATAGTCCATAGATGAGTATTTCATTTCACTCAAAAATTGGATACCGAGATTTCATCGGATGAACCTATACCTTTTAGGACTACCTTAAAAAAATTCTGATGCGTTACACGCAAACGACTTTCTCTAGTTATTCCACAAACAAACTTCTTACAAAAGATAACTCTTTTTTCAACATCATGCTAATCAGATAAACATTAGCAAAATTTAATTACTTAGTTCCTTACAAGTAGATTGGAACTAAGGGAATGCACTAGGCTAAAACTATAGTCAAATGTTTTAAAAGCTGTCGTTATGCGATTGTCGTTGCAAATCGCTGCATTTCTTGGCCAGGAGTAGAAAAAAAGAAAAACGGAGTACTTCACAATTGAAACTAAAAGTAAGGAATACCTCGAAAACGGTAAGCTCCGCGAAGACATAATTAGTGTATTTAAACAAGCTCTACATTTTTTGTAGAGTAATTTTTTGTCTATCTCTTACGGTTTACTAGTTATACCAAGTTAAGCAACATTCATCCAGAATAAACAGGTCTTTAGAAGCTATTCCCAGAAAATTCAAAATATACATGTTATTTGTGATAGATATGGCTTTAATATGTGGTATTTTAATAAAAATTGTTAGAGCCATTTAAAAAAAAATTGAAAATTTTTCCATGTAAAGGGTAGTTAGGAGTGGGGGGATTTTCTTGAAAACCTTCGTGTCGCATCCTTGGAAGATACGAAACTTAAATACCAAGTTTGGTATTTAGCCGTATTTTCGTTTTTGAGCTAGGCGGTCCACAGACACACACACGTGGGCCTGTTTCTGAAAATGTTTTTCTTTTTTTTTTTTTTGGATTCAGGGAGTTCTAAAACGTGCATTTCCGGTGAAATCTCGACAATGAATTTTTGGGTGGAATGCAATACTTCTCTATCCCTATGTACATTGTACATACGGGGCTAGAGAAAGTAAAAAAACCTTTTTAGAAAAAAGGTCCTTATAAATATGTGTGTGTGTGTGTGTGTGTGTGTGTTCGTGACGCTGTGAACCCGATAACTCAAAAGTAAAATGTCGGTTGGATACCAATGATACTTAAGTTCAAAATCTTCCAATTTTTGGACAAAAAGGTTTTCAAGAAAATCCCCTCTCCCCAAACTATACTTTACCTCGAAAGATGTTCTAAGATTTCGCTCTAACAATTTTGATTAATATGTTGTGTATTAAAGATATTTCTATGTCAAATAAAATGTATATCTTGAATTTCCTAGGAATAGCCTCTGAAGTCCTTTTCATACTCAAAAACTTCTTCATAACTAGTAAACGTTAGAGAAGGACAAAAACTTACTGCACAGAAACTGTAGATTTCTTTAAAAGACACAATTTATGTGATATGCTTGTGAAGTTAACCATTTCATAGACATGCCTTGTTATTGGTTTCAATTTTAAAATAGTTATACTTTACTCAAACGGGAATTTTTTATTCACTTCTCTTAGGTTTTAACCCTGGTCAGACAAAGTGAGTCGTCATTGCTTTTAAAAGATTTTGACTATTGCTTTACCATTGTCTCTATTTATATAAGGAAGCAAGTAATAAAACCATGTGTACCTAGTTGATCTCAATTAGCATGAAGTAGAATAGTTTCTTACAGAATAGTTAGAGATTAGAACAAATCAAATATTTTGGAGTAGAATGCAACACTTCCCCTATTTACCATACGCAGGACAGAAAGTTACAACTCTGATGTGTTCCATTCACATGACTTTCCCAACATCTCGGTAACAAATTACTGTTATAAGGCTACGTCATGCTGATCTAGTTAAAATTAGCAGAAATGTATTACTTAGTTCCTTGGAAGCAGAAGGAAAATAACAGAATACACTAGGCTAAATGTTTTAAAAGCTCATTGCCATGTGGATGCAGTCCGTTTCTATGTATTGACTGGAGTTGAAAATTTCCCGGATATGTAAAACTTAGGTATTTTAAAACTGAAACCAATAACAAGAAACATATCAAAAGTGGTCAACTCTACGAAAAAGTGTATAAAACATACGAGGGCTATCAAGACGAATTGGCATAACGAAATAATAACGAAAGCTATCAACATAAAACTTTATTTACAAAGTAACGTTACTTTACTCTATTTCTCAACGTAATCTGAATTCTGTCAAGACGTTTATTGTCAAGTGGTACCAGTTTTTCAATACCAATGCTATACTTTATTCGCCGCCAAAAAGTTATTCATTTTTAAATGCACAAAATGTTCGGTCAATCGAATGTAGTAGGCAAATAACGCAGTTGTATGCGATTTTTTATGGACGCTCTTTAACCGCTGTGGTTCTCAGCGTCCCATTCTATACTGGGCGTGAAAGACCGCTTAATTTTGCTCAGAGGCCTCTCTATCAGGCTTGAAGTTCTTTTACGTGCCGTGAATCTAGGATAATGCAATGAACGAGTCTTCAGTGAGGAAATGGCGCATAATTTACGGGTAATCAAGGATGAACAGTGTGTACGAAATAATGGAGTGGAAATTCATCAATCGTTATGGAGCAGTTGAAAGCAAATGTTGATAAAATCGGTGTTTCACTTTGAACACCGTACGTGACTTTTTGGATGGAAAACATTTCCCAACCGATGAAGTCCTCAAAGCGACAGGGACATCTTGGCTCAGAGCTTTAACGGTGGAAGAGTATAACATTGGCGTTGAAAAACCGGTACCACGTGACAATAAATACCTTGATATCAATGACGATTATGTTTAAAAATCGAGTAAGGTACTGTAACTTTGTAAATAAAGTTTGTGCAGATAATTTTCGCTATTATTTAGTTATGCCAAATCGTCTGTCACTTCCTGAATGACCCTCGAATACGTCATAAATTGTGTGTTTTAATAAGGTCTACAGTTTTGGTCTATCTCTTACGGTTTACCGGTTATGCAAAATTCACCGTTACTCATCCAGAATACAGGGTTCTTCAGAGGTTATAATGGAACATTAAAATAGCTGGAAATGTTAATGATGGCTTCACGGGATAACAAATTAGGTAATTGGAGTCATAAAAATGCAAACTTTCCACCACGTAACATACTTGACGAAGACCAGAATTAACATGGTCGAAAGCTTGGATGCTTACGAATCAATTGAACTCGCTTGTTAATAACCAACACCAAGAAAGCTTCAACTCTTTAATTTAAAATCTTGACTGCATTTATGTGACTCCTCAAAACTTCAAAATACATTTTCTCACAAACAATTATTTAGAGCTAGCACCACTTTACTTTTGGATGCGGTGTTTATCAGCTAAAAAAATCTGATGTGTTCCATTCACATGACTTTCTCTACATCTCTGCAACAGATTATTGTTAAAAAGCTTACGCTTCTATATACTTCAAGCTAATCGAGAAAAAATGTGCAGAAGTAGACTTATCACTTGCCTCCTTGTAAGCAGAAGCAAAATAAGGGAGTACCATAGGTTAAAGTGATAGACAAAAGCTGTTTACTATTTGACTGAATTTCCTTTGTTTGTATGGACAGGTGTTGACAAATTCCTGTATGAGAAAAGTAAGTTTTTCAAAGCGGAAACTAAAAACAAGGAATATCTTAAAAACGATCAACTCCACGAAAAAAATGTGTATAACATAAACTGTGTGTTTTAATGTGCTCTACATTTTCTGTGTGGCAAGATTTTGTCCATCTCTTACGGTTTAGCAAAATTCCGTAAAATTCATACAGACTAAGGCAATCTTCAGAGGCTATTCCCAGAAAATTCAAGATATACATTTTATTTGTCAGGCAGTTTTATCAACATCGTTAGAGCCATTTTTAAGAAAATAAAAATTTTCGAAAAAAGTTCCATGTAAAGGTTAGTTGGGAGTAGGCGGATTTTCTTGAAAATATTCGTGTCGCATCCTTGGAAGATACCAAGCCTAAATATCAAGTTTGGTTTTTAACTGAATTTTCGTTTTTGAGCTACGCTCTCCACAGACACACTCACACACACATTTTTCTAAAAACCTTTTTTTGGAATCAGGTATTTCCGGTGAAATCGTTTCAGCCATTTTTTAGAAAATCAATATTTTCGAAAATTTGTCCATGTAAAGGCTAGTTGGACTGGGGGGGATTTTATTGAATATCTTGGTGTCACATCCTCGGAAGATACTAAACTTAAATATCAAGTTTGCTCTTTGGCGCAGTTTTCGTTTTTGAGCTATGCTGCCCATAGGCACACACGAACATTTTTGTAAAAACATTTTTTTGGAATCAGGAATTTCTGGTGAAAGCTCGGTATCGAATTTTTGCGTGCAATAATATGTACATAGTACGTGTAGAGAAGGTAAAAACAGTTATAACGGCGCCTGTATTCACGGTTGAGCTTGAGATTCGTAAAACCAAAAGTGTAGTCATGCCCCAAGGTTTAGGTAGCATAATTGAAGAAAGTTGCGACTCCAGACAGACACCCCTGGTCCTTGAAGACGGCAATAGAAATTATTTAAATGGCTCTGTTTTCTCTTGTGTTTATAATTATGATAAAGAGCCTCACACTTGGTTTGTGGACCGCAGCGGGAACAATATCCACCTCGGGCACTAGAGCGTGAACCACGCATCTCCTGGTGGCAATGAGGGGTGAAAGTGCACCGTTGTTGCACACAGATAAGATCCGGCCGTGTGTGTATTTATGCACGTGCGTGTGGCTTTGTTTGGAACAATCATTGAAAAGATGGGTGTTCCTAGTACAAGGGCAACAACAAAAGTAGTGGCAGCTTATGTAATATAATCAAGCAAAACAAACTAATATATTTTTCTGTCTCTACTCCTCCATAGTACTTACATAGAGAATCTATTGTATTTCACCCCAAAAATTCGCTACCGAGATTAACTGGAAATACATATTTTAGGGTTCCTTGTATGAAAAACATTTTTACTTTTTCTACATGTACTATGTACATAGTGTATAGAGAAGGTATTGTAATGCACCTAAAAATTCATTACTGAGATTTCACCGGAAATACATGTTATAGGATCTCCTTAATTCAAAAAAAGAATTTTTAGAAAAATGTCCGTGTGGGTGTCTGTCTGTCTGTGTGTGTGTCTGTGGACAGTATAGCCCCAAAACAAAAAGACCGTTAAATATCAAATTTGGTATTTAGGTTTCGTATCTTCCAAGGATGTGACACGAAGATTTTCAAAACAATCCCCCCACCGCAAACTGTCCTTTACAAGGAAAGAATTTCGAAATTTTTTATTTTCTTAAAAATGGCTCTAACGGTTTTGATTAAAAGCCCGTATATTAAAGCTATTTATGTCCGAAATAAAATGTATATCTCGAATTTTTTGGGAATAGCCTCTGAAGGCCTCTTTATTCTGGATGAATTTTGCTGAATTTTGCTTAACTACTAAACCATAAGAGATAGAAAAGAAAACGTACTACACAAAAAATGTACCTCATGCCAAAACACACAATTTTTGTCCTTTACGTTTTTGTTGTGGAGGTAACCGTTTTCGAGATATTCCTTGTTATTGGTTTCAGTTGTGAAGTACTTAAACTTTTCTCACACAGGAAGTGTCTGTTTTTCTTTTGTTCTACTCCTAGCCAAGCAAAGAAGGGAGTTGCAATGACAATCGCATAACGATAGCTTTTAAAACGTTTGACAATCACTTTAGCATAGTGCATTCCCTTAATCCCTTCTACTTATAACATAAGTAATAACATTCTGCTAACATTTATCTTGATTAGCATTGTGTACAAAGAAGAAGAATCTTCTGTAGGAGGTTTGTAGAGCAGCTAGAGAAAGTCATATGAGTGTAACAGGTCAGATATTTACTTTTATTTTAGCCCCGGCCATGTAAAGAGAAGATTTCCAGAGAAGGTATACAATAATGTTTTTAGAAAAAGGTCCTCTCGCGCCTGTGGACAGCAAAGCTCAAACACGAAGTGACAGTTAAATACCAAACTCGGCATTAGGTTTAGTGTCTTCCAAGGATGCAATTCGAAGACTTTCAAGAAAATTCCCCCAATACAAACTATCCGTTACATGCAACACTTTTGAAAATGTTTTTCTACAAATATATTTAACAATTTTGATTAAAATAGCGTATGTTAAAATATTTTATCAGGAATAAAAATATATTTTGAATTTTCTGCGAATAGCCACTAAAGACCTCTATATTCTGAATGAATTTTGTTAAACTGTTAAACGTAAGAGATAGACAAAAACTACACAAAATATAGATCTCCTTAAGACACATTTTCAAAGCATATGCGTTTGTGTTGTAGAGTTTACTGTTTTTGAAATATTCCTTCTACTTTCAATTTTAAACTACGTATCTTTTGCAAACGGAACCATGCAAAGCAAACCGAAACACAACTGTTTCACATAGCGACCTGCTAATGTATTCCCTTATTTCTCTCCTACTCACAAGGAAGAAAGTAATAAGACAATTTCTGCTGAGGTTTATCTCGATTAGATTGAAGTAGACAGAACAACAATTCTATAGAGATGCAAAGAAAATAATGTGAATGGAGCACATCAGATTTTTATGAAAGTCTTTCTTTGGATATAGCGGATCCTAAAACACGTATTGACGGTGAAATCGTGGTATCGAATTTTTGAGTGAAATACATCTGAATTTAGCTATGCACGAGGGCCGTATTTTTTCAACCTCTGATAGGCTATAAATAAAAGACAAGTTCATAGAAAAACAATTATTTTATTACTAAAAGTTTTGTACACTTATGGTTACTTTTTAACATAATCACCGAAAAGATTGAGACATTTAACGTACCTGTGCATAAGCTTTGCAATACCCCCTTCAAAAAATGTTACTGCCAATGATTTCAAATGAGCATTGACGTTGTTTTGAAGATCTTCGTTGGTTTGAAAGTGCTGCCCTCCTAGCCACGTCTTCAGTTCAGGGAAAAGGTGAAAGTCGCTGGGTGCCAGGTCAGGACTGTATGGCGGATGATCGAAAATGTCCCATTGAAGTTGTTCAAGGAGCCGGTGGATTGTGGTTGTCATGGATCAACACAATTCCTGAAGTCAGCATTCCTCTTCGTTTGTTTTGAATGGCTCTTCGCAAAAGTCGTAAAGTACGAAGATCTTCAAAACAACGTCAATGCTCATTGGAAATCATTGGCGGCAACATTTTTTGAAGCGGGTATTGTAAAGCTTGTGTACAAATGTCTCAATATTTTCGATGATTATGTTGAAGAGTAACCATAAGTGTTCAAAACTTTTAGTAATAAAATAATCGTTTCTATGAACTTGTCTTTTATTTATAGCCTATCGGAGGTTGAAAAACAAACGGTCCTCGTATGTACAAAGTATCCTTAGAGAAAATAAAAGTATACTTTTTTAACTTCCGTGCTCTATTTATTGTTATACATTTAAATTTGGAAAGTAAAGTTGTAAGATGTGAGACAGGAATACTGATGAAAGGTTTGTTTGTTTCAGGGGATCCTAGCATGCTGCTGTCTGTTTGTGGGACTGGTAGCGGCGGACGCTGTACTAGTCAAGAGAGAAGGTAATAACATTAAACACCCTTAATTAGTAATGCTCACCAACAAGTAATAGTGCAAGCCGGGAACACGTGTTTTCTCTGTAATAACGCGCACGAACACAATTTTATCATTCTGCTTCTAGGTGAAAGTGAAATTTCATCTATGAAACTAATGTATAATTTCAAGCACTTAAGGAGGAAAAGAAAACTTATGTATACTCCTTATTTCACGGCATAAAAATTACACCATAACTCGGTCACTGCGTTCTGCTATACGTGTACTAGTAGAAACATTACCAAACGTAGAAAGAGTTTAATGAGAAAGAGAAAACAACTTTTTCTACGACCGAATGTAATTGAGTAGTTTACGAGAGCTCATTTCAGATCGCAAACTTCGATTTTTACGGAATTCACGTGTAAAGAAGTGCAGCAAGTGTAAAATACAAGCGTGGTGTTTATTTACATTATAAGTGGCTAAAATATACAATTATTTGAGTCTTCTAATTTCTCATGAGCAAATAATGGAGTAATAAGCCACGTGTGTGAAGTATTATATATATTAATATTATTAGAGTATTCATTAAAGGAATTGAATTTTAGACGTGATATAGGTAGTGCTTTGTTCGTTGCTACGTAACCCTGCCGAAATAAAGCGTTTCAATTCTGGTTGTTTTTACTGCACCAAATAAATCAATAAATGAATGAAAATGGATATTCCTGAAGAAGTTTTAGATTTTCTTGGTTTGTTACCCGGGAAGTCGAAATACTTATACGACAAGGACTTTTCAGTATTTAAAGAATGGGGAACTGACAAAGGAGTTATAATAATTTAAATGGAATAAAGACTCGTTTTTGTTTGTTTCCTAGGAAACATCAAATGTGTAGATGAAGTCTATAGGATAGGATAAAGTAATTTTGTTCCAACTTTACGCTCGCCAAAATAATTCACAATGTTAGTGCGTATAAATCACTGATCAATAGACAAGCAATTAAAATTAGTCGTGCACGATATAATGTTATATTCAACATCAATAAGTGACAAATAAAAGACTTACTTTGTTATCAACATGTGAGGTTCGCTCAAACGTTCCCAGTATCTAAGTGACGCTGCCTACTACACAGGGCAGTGATAAATATGAATAAATAAAGATGGCCATCATTTTCAACAATATATAACAACAATTCACGATAGTATCAACAGAAAATATTTATTTCACACAAACATATTAGCTACAGCGCTAAATGAAAATGCAAGCTCATTTTGTGCAATTAAAATGAGGTTATGTCTACTATAGGTATAAACCAATGTAATTCTTGAATACATGTTGGAATATCTTAACTGAGTACAACTTTGTTGTCTTCCGTGATCTGGGGATAAGATCCTAATGGTTCCCAATGTCACAGGTGAAAACCTAGCGAGTGGTGGACCTTTTCGGACGTAAACATTCATTATATGGCTTCCTTCGAAAGGGAAGTATAGCCTGAACGTGTGTCGTAGATTTTTTTTTTCGTAGTCGGCTTACCTTCCCCGTATTTAGAGCTGACACTCCTAGGACTTACAAGCTGATGCGTAGGGGTCAGAAGCCTGTCGGGGAACCGACGGCAGGAAACTACAGAATGGAGAACCTGGAACGAGAAGGAATTTTTTGAAAAATGTCCGTGTGTGTGGTTGTACGGGTGTGTGTGTGTCTGTTTGTCTGTCTGTGGACAGCATAGCTCAAAAACGAAAGTCCGTTAAACACCAAACTTGGTATTTAATGCGACACGAAGATTTTCAAGAAAATCCCCCACCGTCAACTACCCTTTACATGGAAACAAGTTTGAACATTTTTATTTTCTCAAAAATGCTTCTAACGATTTTGATTAAAATATAGTATATTAAGATATTTATCAGACAAATAAAATGTATAACTTGAATTTTCTGGGAATAGCCTCTGAAACTACTTTATTCTGGATGAATTTTACGGAATTTTGCATAACCGTTAAACCATAAGAGATGGACAAAAACTTACTACACAAAAAAACGTTAAAACAAATAATTTATGTTATATAAGTTTTTTTTCGTGGAGTTGATCGTTTTTGAGATATTCATTGTTTTTGATTCCAGCTTTGAAAAACATACTTTTCTCATACAGGAATTTGTCAACTCCTGTCTACACAAACAAAGGAACATCAGTCACATAGCAACCAGCTTTTGACTATCACTTTAACCTATGGCACTCCCTTATTTCGGTTCTACTTACAAGGAAGGAAGTAATAAGACTATTTCTGTTAATTTTTCCTCGATTAGCATTACCTTTTTAATAACAATTTTTTCCAGCGATGTAGAGAAAGTCATGTGAATGGCACACCTCAGATTTTTGTGTATTCACTTTGCTATTCTCCATTGTTTAATAGAAATTCAAAGAATGACCAGCGAACTAAACGAGCAGATAGTTGAGTGATCAATATCTTTCATGTGAAGAAACGTTGTTAAAGCGTCAAGTATAAATTGCCATTACGAATATGATTTGAACGGCCTAACAGCTCAGACGTAACAGGTAGTGTCTGCTTCATAACACTGTGTTCCACATCAACCGTTGGATTGAGGTGCCGCATAAAATTATTTGTTATTAGTTCTCCTTATCCGCAAAGATAAATGAGTTGTTAACCCGTCTGGGTAGTGTGGTGGTAGCGTGTCTGCCTCACATTCAAAAGGTCATGAGTTCGATAAGGCTTTTTCGGGGTTTTCCCTTATCCTGAGAAGAAGAATCTCGATTAACTTTAATCTCCATAGACCCCGAGATCATTTGAGTATCATTTGACCAATTCCATTCATCATCCGATATGACCAACCAGGTTAAAGGACGTTAAGCTACATAAAAAAAAAAAAATATATATATATATATATATATATATATATATATATATATATATATATGAGCTCTCATTTCCGTGAATCCAAACTCACTTTAGCACTTCATTATTAACAGGATAAATATCTGATGTGTTGCATTCACATGCCTTTCTCTACACCTCTATAAGCTTTTTCTTTTATCTACTTCAGGCTAATCTACATAAACATTAATAGAAATGGTCTTATTACCTAGTTCCTTATAAGTAGAAAGGAAATAAGGGAATACACTAGACTAAACCGACAGTCAAATGTTTTAAAATATGGTTGCTATGGGATTGAAATCCGTTTCTTTGCATGATAAGTTGATAAGTTCCTGTATGAGAAAAGTTTAAGTATTTTAAAATTGAAGTCGATAACAAAAATGTATATGATATAAATTGTGTGTTTTAAGAATATCTACATTTTTTGTGCAGTAAGATTTTGTCTATCTCTTACGGTTTACCAGTCATCTAAATTTCAGAAAAAGTCATCTAGATTAAAGAGGTCTTTAGAGGCTATTTCCAGGAAAACAAGATATAACATCTTATTTGTCACGTAAATATCATAAATATAGGAGATTTTAATCAAGTTCGTCGAACCATTTTTGAGAAATTCAAAATTTTCAAAATTTTTTCAATGTTAAGGGTAGTTAGGGTTGCGGGATTTTTGTTAAAAATCTTCGTGTCGTATCCTTCGAAGATACTGAACTTAAATATCAAGTTTGGTATCTAAGGGACTTTCTGTTTTTGAGCTATGCCGCACGCACATACACACACAGAAATGAAAGTAATTTTATTTATCGACGCTCTCTAACTACTGTGGCTCTCTGCGTCCAATTCTATACTGGGTATTATCAGACTTGAGGTTCTTTTATGTGCCGTAAATCTTCGACACGGGACCAACGGCTTTATTTCTCTTCCGAAGGAAATCATGCTAAGGATTTTTATTCCCGAAAAAATCCATCATCCTCAGCTGGGTTTGAACCCAGACCTTGAGTATATAAAGTAAGCATCGTAACCACAGAGGACGACTATACATACTGACAGACAGACAGACATACATACAGACCTTTTTCTAAAAATGTTTGTTTTTTTATTTGGATTAAGGGAGTACCAAATCTCAGTATCGAATTTTTGGATGCACTACAATATCCTCTCTATACGCTATGTACATAGTACGTGTAGAGAAAGTAAAAGATTGAGATTTGTTAACTTGCTTAGTTATGACTGTATTAAACAATAATATTCATATTTCGAAAATTTAAATAAAAAAATAAGGGATACTGCGATTAAAATTTTGACAATTGGTCAAAAAATCCAAAATCTCTTTTTTTTTTTTTTTTTTTTTTTTTTTTTTTGTAGCAAATGGGTGTTAGAACCTTTTGGAATCCACAGAAAACCAACTTTTAGCTTTCGCCCTTTGCAATACACCTGTTTCCTGGCATGCTGTTCTATAAAATAGCGATTTTCTCCAAAACTGTATGTTCCATGCCCCTCATTTTGATTTAATTACAACTAAACCTTTCCAGAATGTGTCCAAGTATCTGCTGCAATATTAAATCTAACAAAACTATCCTAACATTAATAGTACCTAATTTTAAAAAAAATCGTACGTGTTCCATCCACATGGCGTTCTGTACTTCTGTGTAACAAATTATTGTTACTAAGCTTATTCTTCTATTTACTTCATGCTAATCGAGAAAAAATTAGCAGAAATAGTCTTATTACTTGCTTCCTTGTAAGTAGAAGCGAAATAAGGGAGTACCATAGGTTAAAGTGAAAGCCAAAAGCTGGTTGCTATGTGACTGAAGGTCCTTTGTTTGTATGGACACGAGTTGACAAATTCCTGTATGAGAAAAGTATAAGTTTTTCATTGCTGTAACCAAAACAAGGAATATCTCAAAAACTATCAACTGCTCGAAAAAATGTATGTAACATAAATTGTGTGTTTTAATGTGCTCTACAGTTTTTGTGTGGTAAGTTTATGTTTATTTCTTACGGTTTAGCAGTTATGCACAATTCATCCAGAATAAAGTAGTCGTCAGAGGCTATTCCCAGAAAGTTCAAGATATACATATTATTTGACAGGTAAATATCTTTAATATACGATATTTTAATCAAAATCGTTAGAGCTATTTTTGAGTAAATCAAAATTTTCGAAACAAGTTCCATGTAAAGGGTAGTTGGGGGTGGGGGGATTTTCTTGAAAATCCTTGTTTCGCATCCTTGGAAGATACCAAATTTAAATACCAAGTTTGGTAGTTTTTAACGGACACTATGTACATAGTACGTGTAGAGAAAGTAATAAGCATTTCATGAAAAAATATTAATTTTACAGATTAAAATTTGTAACTTCTTAAAGATTCGTAGTCGGCTTAGCCTCCCCGTATTTAGGACTTACAAGCGGATGCCTAGGGGTCGGTGAACCAACGGCTCGAAACTACAGAATGGAGAGTCTAGAACAAGTGGTCAGCCTGAGGAAGTGCGTGAGCAAGCAAAATGGATAATGTTACATTGGTGGAATGAGTGGCGGGGGAAATCTGAGGACCCGGAGAAAGACCACCCAGAATTATATTCTCTTACAAAGAGAGTAATCTACAGTCAAAATAAACTTAAGATCTCTTCCTGTCGAGTGGTAGATGTCCAAAAGACTCTGAGGTTGTAAAACTTGGGGTTTAAATATTTCTTAAAACTGACCTCGGCGTTAGGTTTTCATAGCTGACTATACCAGCCAGCAATCCGTGGTGTAGTGGTTACCATGCTACCCTCATATGCCCAAGGTCACGGGTTCAAACCCGGCGGAGGACGGTGCATTTTTTCGGGTGTAAAAATCTTTAGCATGGCTTCCTTCGGAAGGGAAGTGAAGCCAAACCGTTGGTCCCGTGTCGATTTACGGTGCGTAAAAGAACCTCAAGTCTTATAGAGAGGCCTCTAAACAAAATTAAGCGGTCTTTCACGCCCAATTTAGGTTGGTAAGCTGAGAACCACAGTAGTTAAAGAGCGTCCATAAATAACATACCATTTATTTGTTACCAGACCAGCAGAAAATATCTGATTTAGCCGTACTGCCGTGTCTTATATTTGTATTCAATTGAAGGTTTCTACCAGAAATGTAACTATTATGGGTAAAGTATATGCTAAAATTTAATTGGCAAAATATAGTGAGTCATGGAGACAGTACAGTAGATCAGTTATTGTGGTAGATTAGCTTTGTTAGTTTTATTTTGTAATTGTTCAATATACCTACGTGGGCCATTCAGAAGATTTGGTATAACTAAATAATAACGAAAGTTATCAACACAAAACTTTATTTACAAAGTTACACTACCTTACTCTATTTCAACGTAATCTCCATTCTATCAAGCTATTTATTGGATAGGTAGAGTCAGACTGAAAAATTCAGTGCCAAAGCCGGGATTTGTGTGTTAGAGCAACCCGCTAGAAATGGGGATATCTGTGGTTCAAATCCCGGCTATGGTATTGAATTTTTCAGTCTGACTCTACCTATCCAACTCCTGTCCTACACACGGTTTCTGTGAGAAAAACCTTTTTCACAATTGTCTATAATAGCTGGCTAGCTATACTATGAATCCTGGGACTTAAAAGTACTTACAATATTGTAAGTCGCAATTGAGGTTGTCATCTGAAAATAATTTGAGATCCCCTTGTGTTTTACCGGGAAACGTGCAAGTCAGTCTAGAAGGTCAGTGATATGCCGGCATGTTGCCATGGTAGCTCGGTGGTAGAGCAACCGGCTAGAGACCGGAAAATCTACGGTTCAAATCCCTGCTATAACATTGAATTTTTCAATCTGACTCTACCTATCCAACTCCTGTCCTACACACGGCTTGAGTGAAAAAATAATTACATTTATTAATATATTTATTGTCACGTGGTACCAGTTTTTCAATGCCCATGTTACACTTTTCTACCGCCAAAATGTTGGGCCAATCAATTTTATAGGCAAATAACGCAAGTGTATGGTGATAATGCAATGAACGAGTCTTCAGCGAGGAAATGGCACATAATTTACGAGTAATCAGGATGACCGGAGTGGAAATCCATCAATCGTTATGGAGGAGTAGAAAGCAAATGTTGATAAAAGAATTAAAGAAAAACTGGTGTTTCACTTTTGATACCGTACATAGCTTTTTGGATGGAAAAGGTTTCCCAGCCATGGAGACCTCAAAGTGACAGTGACATCTTGGCTCAGATCTTTAGCGGTGAAAGAGTACGATATCTGCTTTGAAAAACCGGTACCACGTGACAATAAATACCTTGATAGCAATGACGATTACGTTGAGAAATAGAGTAAGGTACTGTAACTTTGTAAATAAAGTTTTGTGTTGATATATGTCGTCATTATAATCATGCCAAATCGTCTGTGACTTTCTGGATGGCCCTCGTATACACATGTTTGTATTAAACCTGTACCTACTGTTATTTCTAAGATGAACCAGGTGTAACCATGGTAACTTGGTGTTGACAGCTCCAGATGACGACGACGAAATGGTACAGCTAGATCCCGTTATAAAAGCTGGCATTGAGGCTATTGTAAAACGTTTTCAGGAAGGAAACGAATTCTCACAAGGTACACAGTTACGCATGAAGTTGGCACCAATGTAGGCACTTGTATACCAGGGGTTGGTATCTATGGTATAGTGGATCGCACTGCAATGTCACTATGAGTGACGCAACTTCTGTAGTTCTGTTAGTTATTTGTATGATAAAGCATACTCATATGGTCAGTTTCTGGTGTGTTCGGTTGCACAAATATTTAATAATAATAATAATAATAATATTATTATTATTATTTATTGAACACAATGTGTACATGGTTACAGATATACTGTTTGTCAAAAACATTCCTCTTTTGCATAAAACGTTAGTGATTTTGTCCTTGCTGGACATGTGAGCAGATACTACCGAGAGTGTGCAGATGCACTGCTCTGAAGCCGGGTGGTATCCTTTTTGCGCACAGACCTAATGATGAAATCCGATGTCCTCGTTAAGACATGCCACAGCTCGAAGTTTGCCTTTTCTTTTTACCTTGGAGGGGAAAAATCCATTATGCATTCAACCCTCAGCCGAGGTGCAATGGCTGGTAGGATATGTAGGACTCTCCGCCCTGCTGCGGCATACCCACTAAAAAAAAAACCCACGTTATAACACGTAGTTTGCTGAATTAATTCGTGCGTGAAGCTTAGAGCGGTCCCGCTGTTGCACCCGCGGTAGTCTGGGATGCTGCGGGAGCGGGTGATAGGCAGTTAACCTGACTGCAGCCTAGGGGAGTCAATGGTCATAGAGAGGAATGAAGGTGTAGGTAGTGCAGGAAAGGTTGGCTTAACTCAGCAGCTCCTGGACGTAGGCTGACTTGCCTACTCTGGCTGTCGGTCGACGTTGGATCCGAAGGTCCCATGCTTCTGTTGAGATTGCGTGCCCTTCTGCTTGAGCTGGAGGAGGAACGGCGTTGGGTTGGCTCTTAACGCGGAAGAGCCTGCGGATAATTCAGCCTGCTGTAGGATGACCTGCTTCAATTCTTCTTCCATTCTTCTGAGGTTATGGCTGGAGTTGGGAGAACTTCAGGATCGACGTCTGCTGCTTTGACTTCCCTGTCTCTGATGTGGCCTCATATGAGTGGTGTGATTGGCAGGCCCTTGTTCAGCATTAACTCTCTTACAAAGTCATTAAATATACTGTCCTCGTTCGTGTTGGTCTCGATAAATGCAGTGATTTCTGTCGGTAGAACGCTTTCACTGCTTCCAGTCTCCTGAAGTTCTCAGAAGTCAGATGGATCCATATATTACTTAGTGCATAGCTTGCAACTGGCACGATCTTGAGACGAAGAACTGTGCCCAGGGAGAGTTTCTGAAGCTTCTGATATCGATATGATTCTTGGTCGCGGTTGAGCATATTTCGTCTATGAGTTTAGTAAATGCTTTACCTGTCAATTACAGCCTTAATCTTAGATATTTATACGAATTTCCAATTTCCAATTTGTGGCTAGCACGAAGATGGACATGTTTCCTCTTTTTCTGAACTACATGACCTTGGTTTTGCCTGTATTTATGCAGTCTGTTGTTTGACATCATAACTGCGTACAGGGACATGGGTATGTCTATTGATACCTCCTGTATTACATCATACGACAGCAGGTTGAACATCATCGGACTAAGTTGATCCCCTCGTCTGGGTGAGTGGCTCATTTTGTCGCTCACAATTTTATCTATGAGTTACAGATTGACGCTTTCTTCCCTTAGGATGCAGTGTAGTTTCTCTATTATAATGCACAAAAATCTGATGCGTTACACTCACATGACTTTCTCTAGCTGTTCTACAAACTTCTTACATAACATTATTCTTCTTTGTGCACCTTGCTAATCGAGATACTCATTAGTGCAATGTTATTATTACTTAGTTCCGTATAAGTAGGAAGAAAATAAGGGAATACACTAGGCTAAACCAATAGTCAAATGTTTTAAAAGCTGTCGTTATGCGATTGTCATTACAAATCGCTTCTGCCAAGAGTAGAACAAAAGAAAAACGGACACTGCCGTCTGAGAAAAGTATAAGTACTTCATAACTGAAACTAATAATAATGAATACCTCGAAAACGGCAACCTCCACCAAAAAATGTTTATTACGTAAGTTGTGTATTTTAACAAAACCTACTTTTTTTGTATAGTAAGTTTTTGTCTATCTCTTACGATTTACTAGTTATGTCAAATTAAGCAAAATTCATCCAGAATAAACAGGTAGTTATTCCCAGAAAATTCAAGATATACATTTTATTTGTCAGGTAGATATCTTTAATATAAGATATTTTAATCAAAATCGCTAGAGCCATTTTTAAGAAAATAAAAATTTTCGAAAAAGTTCCATGTAAAGGGTAGTTTGGGGTGGGAGGATTTTTCTCAAAATCTTCGTGTTGCATTCCTGGAAGATACTAAAGTTAAATACCAAGTTTGGTATTTTAGCTAATTTTCGTTTTTGATTTATCGTGTTCACAGACACACGGACACACACACACAGAGACCTTTTTCTCAAAATGCTTTTTTTGGACACAGGGGGTCCTAAAACATGTATTTCCGGTGAAATCTTGGTATCGAATTTTTGGGTGGAATACAATACGTCTGTATTCCCTATGTACATTGTATATACGGGGCTAGAGAAAGTAAAAGTTTAAATAATACTTAGATAATTTTCAGATATTTGTTGAACATTAGCAGCTGCAGAGATGTATTTGTAATTAATATTGATGATTCACATACCAAACTTAAAATCCTGCCTCTAAGGTCTTGATATCAGCTTCCTCTCGTTGCAATCTTGGTGAGCAACACACGTATCCTCCTTTTTACAACAATGTCACGAGAGGGCATTGCAACTTTGCAAGCGGCAGTGAGTGATCACAGCAAGTTAGAGTATACAAACTGATAACTATTAACAATAATGTCGGGACCTTCAACATCTAAGTTTTCCTTACCGGACAGCCTAGGGAGATTGTTTACGCTGTTGCCACTTGCAAGACAAGTACCTGCTCTCATCCTACATTCTGCCTTATACGCACGTATTGTAACACTGCTATAGCTGTGATGGCAAACTCTCCTTCCATGGGCACCTTTGCTACATCTCTAAACGGTGCCCTGTTAAAGCAGGAAGAGGCTAGGCACTTGAAAGCATGATCTGCGCGGACCGAAATATGGTACTATTTTTATTAACTTGACAAGCTATATTGGATTTATATTGAATGAGCAACTTGTAGTAGGTACCGGGTTCTTGCTTTTAGCAACAATTGCAGTCTTATTTCCACTACAGACCACCAGTATTTGTATATATTTTTGTTTGTTACTACGCTGTCAATTACCAGAATCATACTTCTCTGCCGGTGTGCCAGAATTTCGTCTTGCAAGAGTTATGTTAGTTAAGCTATTGGCATGAGGCGTTCGCTTTTAAGTACACCTAAAACCACGGTCTAGGCCGGGTTTGACCCCGCGATGTTCGAATCAGTACGCCAGCATCTAACCAACTGAGCCACCCAAACGGACGTCTCCACATACGTAGTTATTGTAGGTTATAATATAGTCAACAGGGTAGACACCTCGCGTACTGCGGCCAACACAGCTCTATTGTGGCTAATGCTCGAGGAAAGGGAGGAGTGAGGGAACCGGAGGAGGACACAGGCCACCGGTAGACACGCCATAGAGACGCGCGAAAGTCCATACAATTTCCAAGCCCAATAACCTGTCCCACTGTTGGAGCGTCAAAGTAAATAATCAAGTGACCCATCGACCTGGCAGCTTCTAATGTTCACGGGGAGTATACTTTTCAATAAGCATACATATATCCGCTCCATCTACCTGACATTCAGTTCGAACCTGGAAGATGAGGAGAAAACGGAATGAAGGATAAATATGAAAAAAAGAAAATTGTAGTGTTTGAGAAATCATCCCCGCCGACGCCGGGGAAAGCAAGAAAAACGCATGATTGAGAGTGGGCAGTCGCGAGGATCAAACCGGGATATCCCGAGTGCGAGTTGCACAAGTTACCGTTGCGCCACCTCCCTCGGTAAGCAACTGAGTAACTAGTTATTTTCAACCACCGTTATATCAGGTCGCTTCATAAGTAATGTCAGATTTTAAATTGGGTTTGTATTGTAACTATATTCTCTTATATTTTTATTTTTAACTGTAATATTTGTAGGGTGCTATGGTTATCGTATTGTTAATAAGCTGGCAGCTAGCAGTTGGTAACACAACATTTTAAAATAGAAGCAACAAAATTTGAGGACAGGGTTCTTCTGAAGTACTGCTGGAAACAAGAACGGCTCGAACAATATGTGAAGGTGTTTCAGTGAGCGAGTAGCTCAACAATGATTCCAGTATTTCAGTAACGGAAACAATGAAGATTTACAACGCTCTAGAAGACCCAAGTTATACGATCACCGTCCCAATTAAGAATTCATCTCCCTCATCAGTCATCACTGTATCGGGTAAGAAATGTGTCCAGTCGCTTCGCTTTGTGGACATCTTTGGAGCCCAACGGGAATACAGTTCGCGATAATTTAAGCGTTTTGACAATCTTATTCACAATAGGTTTCGAAGTTTGTGATAATACATCACAAAGCATTCTTATTGTGAACCGTCTGTACACGTATTGTCTCATTCACTTGTTCAACCAAACCATCAGTGGCAACAGAAGGCCGCCCAATGCATGCTTCATCATTAACATTGGATCGTCCATCTTTGAATTACCTCACCCACTTTCTCACCATTCCATATGTAATTGCATTTTCACCGTAAATCTCTGCAGGTAGACAATGAATTTCAGCTGGCTCAATATTTCTTGTATTCAAAAAGCATATAACGGAACGCACTTGAAATCAGAAATTGTGTTAAACGTTTTGATGATCACTAACAACTGAAAATACAACACGGTCCGGCTGTAATGACGTTATTGGACAATGAGCTAGAGAGACGAGTGCGCATGCGTAGAACAAAATGGTGCTTTATTTTTCGGACACGCCTCGTGAGAATACATGCAGAGTTTTGGAGGATGATCAACAAAATGACTCGGAGTTTGTCAGAAGAACATGGTGTTTCAAAGATTCCATACATCGCCATGGTTCAGAAGCTGTAAATTTGTACCACTTGATCAAACTTTCGTCAGCTTATCGCTAATCCCTGAGATGATACATTCATCAGGAGAACTGCCACGCGTGGTGAAAAGCGGGTGTATTACCATAACCATTCACATAACTTTCTCTTGTTGCTCCGTAAACGAACTCTTCTGACGGATATTATTCTCTTATCCACTTCATACTAATCGAGATAAACATTAGCAGAAATGGTTTTATTACTTGTTTCCTTGTATGTAAAAGGGAAATAAGGGAATATACTAGGCTAAAGTGACAGCCAAACATTTTAAAAGCTGGTCGTTATGTGAAACAATCAGTATTCGGTTATCTTTACATGCCAGGAGTAAAACAAAGGAGAGATGAAACAATAGACGACTTCCCGTGTAATAATTTAAGCGGTTAACTCTACAAAAATGCATATGACATAAACTGTGTATTTTACAGTCTACATATTTTATGCCATAAGAGTTTGTCTATCTATTACGCTTTAACAGTTATACAAAACTCATCCGAATGAAGAGACATTCGGAGGCTATTGCCAGAAATTTCAATATATATGTCGTTTATTATGAAAATATCTTAAACATGTCTCTAGTATTTTAATCAAAATTGTTGGAGCCATTTTTTAGAAATAAAAATGTTCGAAAAATGTTTCCATGTAAAGAGTAGTTCAGGTGGGGGGAGTGTTTTTTTGAAAAGGTTCGTCTCTCAGCTTTGGAAGATGGCAGGTTTGGTATTTAAACGGCCTATCGTTTCTGACCTATGTTGTACACAGATACATACATACACATACGGACATTTTTCTATAAAGTGTTTTTTCTATTCAAGAGGTCTCAACACATATATTGCCAGTGAAATCTACATATCGAATTTTTGGGTGCAATTCAATATCTTCTCTCTCTCTACTATGTACATTGTAATACGTGTTAGAGAAATTAAAAATCGGTTCGGCCTCAAAATAATGATAACGAATTTTATATGTTGAAGATTTGATTCACTGGGGCTTTATTCCAAATGGACGTACAGTCAATGCGGATTTTTATTCTCAACAAGTGGAACGACATTAGTTAAAACAAATCTTATGTGATCCTTTCTCTACATCTTTGTTTCAATTTCCTTCGTGTTAATCGAGAAAAAATTAGCACAAATAGTCTTATTACTTGATTTGTTGTAAGTAAAAGTGAAATAAGGGAGTACCATAGGTTAAAGTGGTAGTCAAAAGCTGGTTGCTATGTGACTGAAGTTCCTTTGTTTGTATGAGCAGGAGTTGACAAAGTCCTGTATGAAAAAAGATAAGTTTTTGAAAGCTGAAACCAAAAACAAAGAATATCTAAAAAACGATAAACTCCACGAAAAAATGTATATGACGTAACTTGTGTATTTTAATAAGATCTAAATTTTTTGTATTGTAATCTTTTGTGTAGCACTTACAGTTTAGTAGTTAAGCAAAATTTATCCAGAATAAACAGGTCTTTAGAAGCTATTGGCAGAAAATTTGAGATATACATTTTATTTGTGAATGAAATGGCTTTAATATGTGGGATTTTAATCAAAATCGCAAGAGCCGTTTTTAAGAAAGACAAAATTTTCAAAAGTTTTTCCATATAAAGGATAGTTAGGGGAGGGGATTTTCTTGAAAATCTTCGTGTCGCACCCTTGGGAGATACAAAACTTAAATACCAAGTTGGTTATTTAACAGTCTTTTCGTTTTTGAGCTATGCTGTCCAAAGACCCACACACACGCACACACAGTCAGACAGACAGACACACACACACACGAACCTATTTGTGAAAATGCTTTTTTTTTTTTGGAGCCAAGGGTTCCAAAACATGTATTTCTGGTGAAATTTCGGTATCGAATTTTTGGATGCTTTACAATACTTCTCTATCCCTAAGTACATTGTACATACGGGGCTAGACAAAGTAAAAAATAGAGTTGTCTTGCAGCAGGACAATGTGAGAGCTCGTATGGCTCAAAGAACAATGAACAACGTTCCGGCATTGAAAGGAATCAAACTGCTACCACATTCAGAGTTTGGCCATCAGATTCGTGCCGCATTTCCCATGTGAAACAAATGTTAAAAACTTTGCATCGGTGTCAACGAATTCTTCGCATCAAAAAACAGAAACTCATGCCGTTGCAGGAATGTGGCTCAGGTTTGATGGTATTCTTGTAATAACATATTTGATAAAGCTTTGATGAAAAGTTTATATTACTTACGAAACAATCTATAATTAAAATCAATATAAAACTGTGTTCTTGACGGAGTAAACATTACTGTTTGGTCACCAGTTCATCACCAATTTTCCACGCTCCAGTTTGTAAGCTGAATAAACAGACACTGACGTACAATGCAATTGGTTCAACTCTTAGAAAATTAGATATTTTAAAACTAAAAACTGATGTGGAATAGTAAGTAATAGGAGATCTGAAACACAACTACAGGCTTTGTGCTTCAAATGGGATATTTATTATAATGTTTGAAAAAAAAAGTTTTTTTATTTGTTTATTTATTGTCGCTTAACTGCAAATGGTTTTTGCGACATAAAAACACAGAACAGTTAATTACGATACAACACATCACACAAATAAGCTTTACAATGAGCTACAATAAAATCGTTAAGATACAATACATGAACAGCGTTTAACAAAGGAAAGTCTGTATGGATTTTACTGTTACAGTTTGTTGTATAGTTCTGTTGAATGAAGAAATGTGGACACTCTGAATCGTTTTTTGGTCACTGAATATTGTTGCAAGATGAGTAGCCACATTGTACTCTCTCCTTTTTGCTTTCTCTACCCGTGCTATGTACATAGTGCATAGGGAAAGTATTGTAATGCACCCAAAATTTTCATACCGAGATTTCACCGGAAATATATGTTTTAGGGTCCCCTGTATCCAAAAAAAGCATTTTCAGAAAAATGTCCGTGTGTGTGTCTGTTTGTCTGTGTGTGTGTGTGTGTGTGTGTGTGTGTGTGTGTGTGTGTGTGTGTGTCTGGGCAGCATAGCTCAAAAACGAACAGTCCGTTAAATACCAAACTTGGTATTTAAGTTTGATATCTTCCAAGGATGCGACACGAAGACTTTCAAGAAAATCCCCCCAACCCTAGCTACTCTTTACATGAAAATTTTTCGAAAATTTTGTTTTTCTTAAAAATGGCTCTAACGATTTTGATTAAAATACCGCATATTAAAGCCAGTTCTCTTACAAATAAAATGTATATCTTGAATTTTCTGTGAATAACTTCTAAAGACCTGTTTATTCTGGATGACTTTTGCTTAATTTGATATAACTAGTAAACTGTAAGAGATAGACATAACCTTACTATACACAAAATGTAGGTCTTGTTAAAATACACAAGTTATGTGATATACATTGTTTTCGTGGAGCTTACCGTTTTCGAGATATTCCTTGTTATTAGTTTCAGTTGTGAAGTACTTATACTTTTCTCTGACGGAGGTGACAGTTTATCCTTTCCTCTACTCCAGGTCAAGCGAAAAAGCGATTTGCAATGACAATCGCATAACGACAGCCTTTTAAAACATTTGACTGTCACTTTAGTCTAGTGCATTCCCTTAGTTCCATTCTACTTATAAGGAACTGAGTAATAAAATTCTGCTTTTTATCTGAAAGAAGAAAGAAGTTCTTTCGTAAGAAGTTTGTAGAGTAGCTAGAGCAAGTCATGTTAGTGTAACACATCAGATTTTTTCCTCATAAACTGGGCATTCTGTGAAGATGTGCTTGATGGTTAAGGTCTTTTGGCAGTGTTGGCATTCAGGCGGTGGCTGCTTCAGGAAAATGGCGGTGTGGGTGAGTTTTGTGTGTCCAAAGCGAAGTCTCAATATCAGTTCTTGGTCTTGTCGTTTTAAATTTGATAATATAGTCCGTGATAACAATGTATTAGATATAATGTCATGCAACCTAATTAACTTTTATTTTATTCTACATATGGGTGTTAACATCCTGGAATGTGCTAGGAAAAGGAAATGATGTTTAGTAGCTTCTCGTGCTGCAGTGTCTGCTTCCTCGTTGCCTTTAATACCAACATGAGATGAATAACTTTTATCGCTTTTACTTCTCAAATATAACTGCCCCGTATTTGACGTGTGTGAATATCCTTTCGTTTATTAAGAGCTTCAGAAATCAACGGGGCTATTTCAAGTTAAAACGGTCAGTGGGTAACAGGGTGAGCGACCTCTGCATTCTACTTGGAGTTGTTATTATGACTGTTGCTCGGTATGTAAAGTACACCAGTGGCGGAGCTAGCCAATTTTAAAGGCGTGTGGCCGAGTACTAAGATATGTCTTGCAGGCTTTCTTCCTCAAATAACGCTCTACAAAACTTTTTTGCGACGTATAGTGGAACACTGACACCTTTTCTCGACACAAATGTATCAATGTCAGGCAATGATAGACGGTCGCGCGGTGGTAGCGGTGCTGCTTGCCAAGTGGGAGACCTGGGTTCGATTCCCAGTACTGGCGTGAGGACTTTCCCCCCGCTGGGAGACCTGGACAGGGGTGCACTCAGCCTCGTGAGGTCCCTGGGGGACCAATTGAGGAGCTACTTGATGGAGAAGCAGTGGCTCCAGGTCATGAAGACCGCATTAACTAGCCGGGGGGGGTGTCGAAACGCTTACCACGTCTCACGCCACAATAATGCACCTCATCCTTGACGTCTGTAATGGGCCGAGATGGGGGTCGCAGCGGCCGGGCGGTAGGCCAAGGCTTTAGTGAGCTGTGCCAAGGCGTCACAATGGTAGACGGGGACCTTTATTTAAACTGGTACGTTATCACTTTTATCGTATAGTTCAATTTTTTATAATCATACCTGAAACCATGCTGTTTAGCATGTACAGAATAAAAATACCGTCTAATATATTTTTATCACAATTTTATTCACAACAAACGTTCAGACTTGTTACCATACTGAACGCAGAGATAATGAATTTCCTGTTCTGTACAAAATTGTATCTAAAATTCTTGCGTTCCATCCTCAATGAAACATCACTGTCTGTTGTTATTCGTCATGTACAAAGCTAAGCAGGCAGGCAGGAGTTGTAAGAAAGAGGTGGCAATGTTTATGAACATGCTTCCCAAGCCTGTAAACGACCTCTAATGACCTTGTCCTACATGATCTAGGGTTAACGTGCTAAGGTTGTGGGTTCAAACCTGGTGATGGTCCGTAACGTAGATATACGGCAGGTAAAAGAGCCTCAAGCCACATAAACAGTCTCTGAGCAAAATTAAGTGGTCTTTCACCCCTAATATACAATGTGACGCTAAGAATCGCAGCAATTAAATTCATAAATAAAAACTCAGTTTAATTCTCCGATGAGGAGAAGTTAGTAAAATATGTGATGTGTTCCATTCATATAACATTTTCTAAATATTATTCCTTTGTGAACGTCATGCTAATTGAGATAAACGTTAGCAGACATGTTCTTATTACTTGCTTCTTTGTAAGTAGAAGGGAAATAAGGGAGTGCACTAGGCTAAAGTGACAGTCAAATCTTTCTAAAACTGGCCGCTATGTGAAACAATTGAAGTTCGGTTCGCTTTGCATGGTCCCGTTTAAGAAAATTCAGTTTAAAATTGAAAGCAATAACAGGGAATATCTTAAAAAAAAAAAAAAAAAAAAAAAAAAAAAAAAAACTCTATAACTAATATATAAATTATGTGTTTTAACGAGATCTACATTTTTTGTGTTGCAAGTTTGTTCTATTCTTACAGTTTAACCGATATGTAAAAGTTTGCGAAATTCATCCAGAGATCGTCAAAGACAAAAATTCAAAGTATGCATTTTATTTACGATGCAAATGCTTTAACATACGGCATAGTAATCAAAATCGTTAGAGCCATTTTTGAGACCAACAACATTTTCAAAAATGTTTTCCATGTAAGGGCTAGTTTAAGTTTTTTTTTTGTTTAATCTTCGTGTTGCATCCATGAAAGATATTAACCATAAATACCCAGTGTAATATTTAGCGGTGTTTTTGTTTTTGAGCTATGCTGTCCAAAGACACACAAACAGACCGTTTTATCAATATAATGTTTTCTTTGGATTCAAAACATATATTTCCGGTGAAATCGTACATACGATAAAGTAATAAGAACAAAAGTCTATGGAAGAGGATAAAACGAAGGTCGCTCACACTAGTTCCCGTACTGAACGGCTTTAGCTTGAAATAGCCCCGTTGAGTTGTACAACTCTTTAAACACACGAAGGAATATCTACACGCACGAATGCTGGGCAGTTGGGATATCTAGTGTACGTTTGTTTAAAAAAAGTCAACAATATGGGAGTTTTAACAGAAAAATCTGATATGTGTTCCATTCACATGACTTTCTCTACATCTCTGCAACAAACTATTGTTATTCTTCTATTTTCTTCGTGCTAATTGAAATACACATTAGCAGAAATGTTATTACCTAGTTCCTTATAAGGGAATTCACTAGGCAAAACCGACAATCAAATTTTTAAAAATCTGATGTGTACCATTCACGTGACTTTCTCCATATCCCTGCAACAAATAATTCTTAAAAAGCTTATACTTCTATTTACTTTATGCTAATCAAAAAAAATTAGCAGAAATAGTCTTATTACTCGCTTCCTTGTAAGTAGAAGCGAAATAAGGGACAGCCGTAGGTTAAAGTGATAGTCAAAAGCTGGTTGCTATGTCAATGATGTTCCTTTGTTTATATGGACAGGAGTTGAAAGTTCCTGTGTGAGAAAAGTATACGTTTTCATAGCAGAAACCAAAAATAAGGAATGTCACAAAAACGACGAACTCCACGAAAAAAATGTATATAACATAAATTGTTTGTTTTAAAGTGATCTACATTTTTTGTGTAGTAAGTTTTTGTCCATCTTTTACGGTTTAGCAGTCATTCAAAATTTAGTAAAATTCATCCAGAATAAACTACTCTTCAGAGGCTTTTCCCAGAAAATTCAAGATATAAATTTCATTTGTCAGGTAAATGTGTTTAATATCCGAAATTTTAATCAAAATCGTTAGAGCCATTTTTGAGAAAATCAAAATTTTCGAAAAAAGTTCCATGTAAAGGGTAGTTGGGGGTGGGGGGATTTTTCTCAAAACCTTCGTGTCGCATCCCTGGAAGATACTAAACTTAAATACCAAGTTTGGTATTTTACCGACTTTTCGTTTTTGAGTTATCGTGTTCACAGTCACGCGGACACACACACACACACGCGCGCGGACCTTTTTGTGAAAATGCATTTTTTGGATATTGGGGGCCATAAAACATATATTTCCGGTGAAATCTCGGTATCGAATTTTTGGTGGAGTGCAATACTTTCTCTATACACTATGTACATAGTGCGTATGGAGAAAGTAAAAATGTAATTGTTGTGGGATTGAAATCCGTTTCTTTGCGTGGTCAGGAGTTCTCGAATGAGAAAAGTTTAAGTATTTTAAAACTGAATAACCAAGAACAAGGAATATCTCGAAAATGGTCAACTCCACAAAAAATGCGTTACTTAAATTTTGTGTTTTAACGAGATCCACGTTTTTATGGGGTACGTTTTTGCCTATCTGTTACGGTTTACCAGTTATGCAAAATTCATTCAGAATAAATAGGTCTTCAGACGCTATTCTCAGAAAATTCAAGATATACATTTTATTTGTGAGGTAAATATCTTTAATATACGATATTTTAATCTAAATTGTTAGAACCATTTTTAAAAAAATCAAAAAGTTCTATGTAAAGAGTAGTTGGGGATTGTGGAATTTTCTTGAAAATCTTCGTGTCGCATCCTTGGAAGATGCCGAACTTAAACACCAAGTTTGGTATTTAACGGTCCTTTCCTTTTTGAGCTATGCTGTCCAAAGACACACACACACGGACTTTTTCTAAAAATTCCTTGTTTTGGACTCGAGGAGATCACAGAACATATTTCCGAAATATCTCGGTACCTATTGAAATTTTGGGTTGAATACACCACTTCGTCTATACACTAATACATAGTACGTGGAGAGAAAGTAAAAACCATACAAATTAACTCTTGGTACTGTAATGGTATTCTAAATTGGTTCATTACAAAACTGCAGAGCATTGTGCGTTTCTGTTCTACCCGAGTTGTGTTGAGACCACCAGTTCGTGCTTTTACTTTCTCCATCTGCGTGTTGCTACTTGACGTCACATGTTCTATTGTTGTTATTCATTCATAGCTGTTCTATATTGTTTTGCGTGAGTTCAGTAATAAAGAAAGCATTTCACACAAACTTTAACATCTATAAAAAAATCTTATGTGTTCCATTCACATGACACTCTCTACATCTCTGCAACAAATTATTGTTAAAAAGGTAATACTTCTATATGTTACTTCATGCCAATCCAGAAAAATTAGCAGAAATTGTCTTATTACTTGCTTCCTTGTAAGTAGAAGCGAAATAAGGGAGTACCATAGGTTAAAGTGATAGTCAAAAACTGGTTGCTATGTGACTGAAGTTCCTTTGTTTGTATGCACACGAGTTGACAAATTCCTGTATTAGAAAAGTATAAGTATTTTAAAACTGAAGCCAGTAACAAGGAATACCTCAAAAACTAACAACTCCACGAAAAAATGTAAATGACATAAATTGTGTGCCTTAAGGAATTCTATATTTTCTAAGTTAGCTCTTGCCTATCTCTTACGGTTGTTGCTTTCTGGATCGACCTCGTATATCTCTTCCTACTAGTTTCTTTAGCTTGTACCTGGGAGAAAGTTCAGAGGCAAACGTGATCCACGTTTTGCAATTGTTTAGTGCGCAATGCACATTTAAACACAGCGTCTCCATGGTTTCACAAACATTTCAACGCTTCTTACTTCATCAGCAACGAATAATCATAGCTAAGAAATCGTTTACACATTATAAGAGCAATTAGAATAATGATTTAGTTAAGCTTATTTCCTTTTCGCAAATGTTCTGTTTGGAGTTACAACATTTTCTCACTAGTTAGCGTAACGCTACTTTAATAGCATGTAAAAAGAATTTGTCATGGATACTTAACACAACAATCATTGCCCTTCCATTCACATAGCTTTCTCTAGCTGCTCTTTTATCTACGCCAGCTTATTGAGATAAACATTAGCAGAATTGATCTTATTACCCGCATCCTTGCAAGACAAATAAGGGAATACTTTATGCTAAATCATTTAAAAGCTGGTCGCTATGTGAGGTTCTGTTCGCTTTGCATGGTCCGTCTAAGAAAAGTTAATTAGTTTGAAACTGAAACTGATAAAAATCAAAATCTCCAGAACGGTCAACTCTATAAGAAAGATATGTGTTTTAACGGGATCTATAAGTTTTTGTCTCTTAGGTTTAACCGTTATACTTCATGCCAATCGAGAAAAAAATAGCAGAAATAGTCTTATTACTTGCTTCCTTGTAAGTAGAAGCGAAATAAGGGAGTACCATGGGTTAAAGTGACAGTCAAAAGCTGCTTGCTATGTCACTGAAGTTTCTTTGTTTGTATGGACAGCAGTTGACAAATTCCTGTATGAGAAAAGTATAAGTTTTTCATAGCAGAAACCAAAAACAAGGAATATCTAAAAAATGATCAACTCCACGAAAAAAATGTAAGGAACATAAATTGTGTGTTTTAACGAATTCTACATTTTCTGTTAAGTTATCTTTTGCCTATCTCTTAGGGTTTACCAGTTATGCAAAATTCCGCAAAATTCGTCCAGAATGAAATAGTCTTCAGAGGCTATTCCCAGGAAATTCAAGATGTACATAATATTTGTCTGGCAAATATCTTTAATATACGATATTTTAATCTAAATCGTCAGAGCCATTTTTGAGAAAATCAATATTTTCGAAAAAAAGCTCCATGTTAAGGGTATTTGGGATGGGGATTTTCTTGAAAATCTTCGTGTCTCATCCTTGCAAAATACCAAACTTAAATTCCATGTTTGGTATTTAACGGTCTCTTCGTTTTTGAGCTATGTATGCTGTCCACAGACACACACACGCACACACAGGAACTTTTTCCAGAAATGCTGTTTTTGGATTTAGGGGGACCCAAAACATGTACTGCGGTGAAATCTCGGTATCGAATTCTTTAGTGCATTACAATACCTTCTCTACAAACTATTTCATACTACGTGTAGAGAAAATAATAATTAAACATTTAAGTTACGTGCATTTAAAAAAAATGGATATGTTTAGTTTTGTAAAATTCTCAAATTTCGCCCGTTTTTTTTCCAAATAACTAAAATAAAAAGTAGATATACTGCCTATCACTAAATGCATCTCAAAAAGAGTAATATTTTTTTTCCGGGGCTACTGTATGAAAAGCCTCAGAGTAAACTATTAAAAAAGAAAACGTTTCCTGTAAAATGTTTAAACTGGCATTTTTGTTAAAATTGTCCTCAATTGGTGAACGAGCCTTGAAGGCACACCTAGTCGAGCATTAGAAATGGAATACATAAACGAGGCCTGAATAGCAAGATAACGTTGTTTGCAGTTGCTGGAGATGACCTAATTGCCTTACTGTCTGGCAACCAAGCCAAGCATTGTTTACACATTCCCACTGAGAACATGGTTATACGCAACGCAACAATGTCTCGCTCGCGAGGGAATGTAAATCACGCGACTGATTATACAGGGTCACGAGCACTATACGGATGCGTTCAGAGAAAGTAGTTTTGGGGTAAGCAGCAGAGGACACGAGTGCGTGTCTGTACACGTTCCCCACGATTAAACGTGTATTGTTTATTAAATATGGTTTCCACAACAGAATCAAGTTACCAGGAGATCAACTAGTCAACCACGCTTCCTTACAAATTCCGTGCACCAGTTCTACTTTCTCTACACGCACTATGTACATAGTGTATAGAGAACGTATTGTATTCGCCCAAAAATTCGATACCGAGACTTCACCGGGAATACATGTTTTGAGTCCCCCTGAATAAAAAAAAACATTTTTGGAAAAAGGTGCGTGTATGTGTGGGCGTGTCTGTGGACAGCATAGCTCATAAACGAAAAGGCCGTTAAATACCAAACTTGGTTTTTAAGTTTGGTATCTTCCAAGGTTGCGACACAACGATTTTAAAAAAAAAATCCCTCCTCCCCCAAATACCCCTTACATGGAACTTTTTTCAAAAATTTTGATTTTCTCAAAAATGGCTCTAACGATTTTGATTAAAATGTCGTATATTAAAGATATTTATCTGACAAAATATAATGTATATATTGAATTTTCTGAGAATAGCCTCTAAAGACCTCTTTTATTTTGGATGATTTTTATTGAATTTTGCATAACTGGTACCTATACCGTAAGAGATAGACAAAAACTTACTACATAAGAAATGTAGATCACGATAAAACACAATTTATATCATATACATTTTTTTCGTAGAAATAATCGTTAATTTTTTTCTCAATCTTTAATATATCTACCATATTTTAATCAAAATTGGTGAAGGATGTTCTTGAAAATCTTCCTTTCCTATCCTTGGAAGATACCAAACTTAAATACCAAGTTTGGTATTTAACGGTCTTTTCGTTTTTAAGGTATGCTGTCCACAAATGCTTTTTCTGGATTCGGGGACACCATTTCCGGTTAAATCTCGGTACCTATCGAATTTTGGGTGCAATACAATACCTTCTATGTACTTACTACATGTAGAAAAAGTAAAGCAGTGTCCAGAATTAATGCTGCTACTGTATACCAGTTGGTAGGGGAAGTCAAGTAAATTTAACATATCGTTTCCTTTTTCACTTTCTCTAGCCCGTGTGTAAAATGTACATAATGGATCGAGAAGGTATTGTATTGCATCCAATATTCGATATCGAGTTTTCACCGGAAATATATGTTTTGCAGTCTCCTAAGTCCGAGAAAAGCATTTTTAGAAAAAAGTCCGTGTGTGTATATGTGTGAGTGTCTGGACAGCATAACTGAAAAACGTAAAGACCGTTAAATATGAAACTTAGTTTTTACTTTTAGTGTCTTCTAAGGATGCGACACAGAGCTTTTCGAAAAAATCCCCCCACCACAAACTACACTTTACATGGAAAATGTCTAACGATTTTGATTAAAATGCCGTATATTAAAGATGTTTACATCAGAAATCAAATGTATATTTTGAAATTCTGGTTTGAGTTTTACAGAATTTTACATAACAGCTAAACCGTAAGAGATAGGAAAAACCTTAAAACACAAAAAATGTAGACGTCGTTAAAGCACATAATTTATGTTATATACGTTTTTGTTTTGTTTAGAGCTGACCGTTTCTGAGATATTCCCTATTATTGGTTTCAATTTTAAACTACTTAAACCTTTTTTCAAACGGGACGTAACGTTTCATTTCATCTCTCTTGTTTTCTGCAGGTCATGCAAAGCGAACCGAACTTCAGTTGTTTCACATAGAACCAGCTTTTAAAATATTTGACTTATGCTTTAGCCTAGTGCATTCCCTTTGAGTGGTTACACCTTTCGCCTCGCGGGTTCGATCCCAAGGACCCCAGATGAGATTTGTGGCGGATGAAACGGCATCTGGGCGGGTTTTCTCCAGTCCTCCGGGTTTCCCCGCCACTCATTCCACCAATTGCTAAATCATCACCTTTCTTATCATCCGTTTCACTTGTAATTCATATTATGCACCTCCGCGCCCTCCGTGCTGTAATGGTTACCATGCTAACTTCATATACCCAAGGTCGCGGGTTCAAACCCGGCGGAGGACGATGGGCGTAAAAAATCCTTCGGAAGGGAAGTAAAGCCGTCAGTCCTGTGTCCTAAGTTTACGGTAAATTAAGTGGTCTTTCACACCCAGTATAGAATGGGACGCTGAGAACCACAGCAGTTAAAGAGCGTCCATAAATAACGCGCCATTTCCAGCATTTTTGCTAATGTTTACTTTGACAAACATGTCCTTTTAAAGGAAAGTTGTTTGTGTAACAGGTAGAGAAAATCATGTGAATGAAACACATCAGAATTTCCTGAAAGGCATTACATAATTTGGAATCGTCTTGTAACAATACATCAATAGCTATTTCCTCGTAATTGGCTTGATCCAAAGCGTGTAATTTGAATGAATGCGAACTTTAATTGAACTGTTAGTTAGTTTTTGATTATTAACAGACGAGTTAGCTAACTGCCGGAGCGGATGTTAATCCCCGATGAGCAGGAAACAGTAAAACACACGCCATTAGCTGACATTTGACCTGGCAGCGAGACACAACACTTAAGTGGCGATTCATGTCTATAGTTTTCACAATTCCCACATCTGTCAATAGACCGGGAGAAAGCAACAGAAACGCGAAGCTATTGTCACAGACAGGCTCTTAACATCCTCCCAAAACACTACGTTTATTATCAGGCAAAGAAAATTATAGTACATGACATACGTGAAATTGCCGTTGCATTCCATTAGCGAAATTGAAACAGGGGTTTTAGCTTTTTACTTTCTCTACACGTACTATGTACATAGTGTATAGAGAAGGTATGGCACTCCACCCAAAACTTCGATATCGAGATTTCACCGGAAAGACATGTTTTCGGTCCCCCTGAATCCAAAAAAAAGGCATTTTCACAGAGGCCGTGTGTGTGTCTGTGAACCGATAACTCAAAAACGAAAAGTCCCTTGGTATTTAAGTTTGGTATCTTGCAAGGATGCGACTTGAAGATTTTCAAGAAAATCCTCCGACCCCCAACTACCCTTTACATGGAATGTTTATCCATAATTTTGATTTTCTCAAAAATGACTAACGATTTTGATTAAAATACCGTATATTAAAGACCTGACAAATAAAATGTATATCTTGAATTTTTTGCGAATAACCTCTGAAAACTACCTTATTCTGGATGCGTTTTACGAAATTTTACATAACTGCTAAACCATAAGAGATGCAGAAAAACTTACGTCACAAAACATGTAGTGCACGTTAAAACACAGAATTTATGTTATATACATTTTTTTCATGGAGTTGATCGTTTTTTTTTGTTTTTTTTAGATATTCCTTGTTTTTGGTTTCAGCTTTAAAAAGCTTATACTTTTCTCATACAGGACTTTGTGAACTCGTGTCCATACAAACAAAGGAACTTCAGTCACATAGCAACCAGCTTTTGACTATCACTTTAATCTATGGTACTCCCTTATTTCGCTTCTACTTACAAGGAAGCAAGTAATAAGACAATTCTGCTAATTTTTTCTCAATTAGCATGAAGTAAATAGAAGCATAAGCTTTTAAACAATAATTTTTTGCACAGATGTAGAGAAAGAACACATCAGATTTTTACTATTATATACATAGAGACGTTAATTTATGATATATGATATACTACCTCGTCATTCTTTTGTTTAGTCAGTGTCCCAAGACAGTGCCTTTCTCTAGCACGGATTACAATGTACATAGTGCATACAAATAAATAACTTAAGTTTTATTTATGCATATCCTTGACCTGCTGCGGTCCCGCATGAGAAAAGTTTTAAGTATTTTAAAACTGAAATCCATAACAAGGAATATCTGGAAAACGGCCAACTTCACGAAAAAAATGTATATGACATAAATTGTGCCTTTTATCGAAATCTATGTTTTTTATGTAATAATTTTTGTCGATCCCTTACAGTTTAACAGATATGTAAAACTCATCCAGCATAAACAGGACTTTAGATGTTATTCCCAGAAAATTCAAAATATACATTTTGTCATGCAAATGTCTCTAATATTTTAATGAAAATCGTTAGAGCCATTTTTGAGAAAATCAAACTTTTCGAAAATATTTCCATGTAAAGGGTAATGGGGGTGGTGGGATATTTTTGTCGCATACTTGGAAGCTTCTGAACTTATAGATGTTTAACGGACTTCATTTTAGAGCTATGCTGCCCACACACACACACACACACACACACACATACACACACACACACTGACACACACATGGACATTTTTTTAAAAATTACTTTTTTTATTCATTCAGGGATGAAATCTCGGTATGGAATTTTTGGTGCAATACAATACCTTCTCTATACACTGTGTACATAATACGTGTAGAGAAAGTCAAAATAAAAATAATTCTCCCTTGATCCCGCTTTCTCTACTGAAACTTCTCTCTCATTTTCACCTTCCATTTGAAAAAGGAAAAGTGAATGTTAGTTTATTTTATTTTAAACAACTTTAAAAAAAATGAGGCACCATGATATCCAAATTTAAGATACTTTGAAATCGGCGAACAAATAAACAAACAAATACAAAACAAAAAAGTATGCGAAAAAATTATCAACTTTGGTGTTTAAGGTTTTTAGTTTTTGAGTGATGCTGCCCACAGACAGAAAGACATACACACCCTTTTTTTATTTGTTTTATTCATTGGGCATCTAAACATGTATTTCCAGCAAAATCTCGGTATCGAATTTTTGGGTGGGATATACGATAGCTTCTCTGCTCTGTACATTGCACACACGCGATAGAGAACTTAAAAATCTGATGTGTTCCATTCACATGGCTTTCTTTACATCTCTGTCGCCCTCCGTGGTGTAATAGTTAACTTCATATACCCAAGGTCGCGGGTTCAAACCCGGCGAAGGACGATGGATCTTTTCGGGTGTAAAAATCCTTTGCATGGCTTCCTTCGGAAGGGAAGTAAAGCCGTTGGTCCCGTGTCATAGATTTACGGCACGTAAAAGAACCTCAAGCCTGATAGAGAGGCCCCTGAGCAAAAATAAACGGTCTTTCACACCCACTTTAGAATGGGACGCTGAGAACCATAGCAATTAAAGAACGTCCATAAATAACACACCATTTACATTTTTTTTCTCTGTAACAAATTATTGTTAGAAAAATTGTGATTCTATTTACTTCATGCTAATCGAGAAAAATTAGCAGAAAAGTTTTATTACTTGCTTCCTTGTAAGTAGAAGAGAAATAAGGGAGGACAATAGGTTAAAGTGACAGTCAAAAGCTGGTTGCTATGTGACTGAAATTCGTTTGTTTGTATGGACAGGAGTTGACAAATTCCTGTATGAGAAAAATATAAGTTTTTTAAAACTGAAACCAAAAACAAGGAATATCTCAAAAACGACTAAATCCACGAAAATAATGTATATACAATAAACTGTGTATTTGAATATGCTCTACATTTTTGGTTTTGTAAGTTTATATCTGTCTCTAACAATTTAGCAGTTATGCAAAATTCCGTAAGCTTCAGAGGCTATTCCCAGAAAATTGAAGATACGTTTTATTTGCCAGATAAATATATTTAATATACTATATTTTAATCAAAATGGTTAGTCATTTTTGAGAAAACCAAATTTTCGAAAAAGGTTCCATGGATGGGGGGATTTTTCTCAAAATCTTCGTGTTGCATCCCTGGAAGGTACTAAGCTTAAATACCAACTTTTGAAATTTACCGAATTTTCGTTTTTGAGTTATTGTGTTCACAGACACACGGACCTTTTTCTGAAAATGCTTTTTTTGTTGTTACAGGGGAGCCTAAAACATGTATTTCTGGTGAAATCTCGGTATCAAAATTTTGGGTGCATTACAATACCTTCTCTATACACATAGTACGTGTAGAGAAAGGGAAAGTCGAAGCGATCTGGTTATGTTTGTACTTAGTGGAGGTCTAGAAACATGGCGCTAAACAAATGATTTGTACACAAAGTGAAACGGGAGGAGATTTCGGGTTGGAAGCGATAATCACTATAAAGATGAGTGTTTCAACACAGTCAAACACACACAATAGTGTTTGTGTTGAAAGAGATTGATGTTGTGTTCCGTATAGGATGCTGTGAGCGTATTGCCAAACACAATTAGCAACATGGCGTGTAAATCTCTAATTCCTGGTGGCATTAACGAGCTGGGCAGAGCCGACGATGGAATACAAACAAATGTACATACACGTGATTTGAATGACGATAACCTGGCCATTGCTTACGGCTTTCTATGGTGAATACAAGTCCTCGTGCCTGTATCATTTCTTGGGCGTTCCGCTCGTCTTCATTCGGTAGGTTTCGCGAAATTTCGGAAGCAGGTCCGAGCAACAACCATATTATATTATACTGTAAGGCTCCAGTAATTCGAGCTAATTGCTGTATAGACATATCACTAAATCAATGTTTAATTAGCAAAATAATCGTTAAAAAAATCAGATGTGTTCCATTCACATGACTTTCTCTATATCTCTGTAACAAATTATTGTTAGATAGCTTATGCTTCTATTTACTTCATGCCAATCGAGAAAAAAAAATTAGCCGAAATAGTGTTATTACTTGCTTCCATGTAAGTAGAAGGGAGATAAGGGAGTTCCATAGGCTGTGATAGTCAAAAGCTGGTTGCTATGTGACTGAAGTTCCTTTGTATGGACAGGAGTTGACAAATTCCTATATGAGAAAAGTATAAGTTGGTCAAAGCTGAAACTCAAAACAATGAATATCTAAACAAACGATCAATTCCTTATTTTTGGTTTCAGCTTTAAAAAACTTATACTTTTCTCATACAGGAATTTGTCCTGTCCATACAAACAAAAGAAATTCAGTCACATAGCAACCAGCTTTTGACTATCACTTTAACCTAAGGTGCTCCCTTATTTCGCTTCTACTTTCAAGGAAGCAAGTAATAAGACTATTTCTGCTAATTTTTCTCGATTAGCATGGAGTAAATAGAAGTAAAAGCTTTTTAACAATAATTTGTTGCAGAGATGTAGAGAAAGTCATGTGAATGAAACACGTCATAATTTTTTATATAACTACTCGACTGTTGGAGATTTAAACTAAACTTGGCTGTATTATTCATGGCCAGCTTGTTACGTAATCAGCTTTACTTTGCTGCCGCTTGTGTGGAAAATATCATTGTTTTCACAATCATCTGTTCCTAAATTATTTATTATTTTAACTATTCACTGTACTGTAAGTATGATGCTTAGTATGAATGTGCTTATTATGAATCCTCAAAAGCGTGTTCGGATGTAAAATTGTGCTTTTACCACTACGTTATACAAAATATGAACACAGATGCTACGACGTCTTAGGAGTATGGGAATGCTATTATACAAGTGCCCATAGATATTTGCGTTTCTATGCTCAAAACTGCTATCAGACTTAACCTGGTTTCTGTAATTTTATTTCTTAAAATTATGTTATATGAATTTTTAGGTTTACATTTTAGTTATTGCCAACTCCACTGTCAACTTGAGATATGTATGTTTGTATCTCAGCACCGAGATCAAATATCCACCAGATATTATTATCCAGCAGAAGTATTAATGGCTATGTCGTACAGGATATTAATCCATTCACATTACAGCTCTTTGGCAATGCTTAATGCAACAGCTAGAAATTCTCAACCAAACCACTGATATTGACAATATATTTTACTGAAGGTTCCTTTATTCAACAAAAGTGCTTATAACGCAATGAACCTACATCGTATAATATGCAAAAATTATGAAATTACTCTAAAATAATGTAAATGTAACCTTAGATTAGATTTGCGAGCTCTGAAGCCATCTTCTAATCCGGGATGTCCTTACTATATTGTTAAGCTTATGGAGTCATCATTGTTTGACTCACACATAACCTTCAAAATCTGTACATATCACAAAATTACCAGTTTCCAAGGGGAATTGCAATCGATGTGAGTACACTTACCGTATTGAATAGTGACATCGGATTCAAAGCGTATCGAATCCTGGATCCAAGCCTCTTAGGAAATGAGATCGAAATTACGTTGCATCGAAACACCTTTATATTCAAATCGTCTCAAATACAACCATTTAGCTTATAATACATAGATAACAAACAGGCTGGCCAACGCAATTACAAGTTGACCAACATATATGGATGAATAAACTTACTCTCGGAGCTTGCGTATTCAAAACGATCTCAATTCGTATTGCTTTTAACATGTGTAACTCATACCGTATTGAGATGGAAGTGTACTTGAATAAATGTCAATTCCCCGTGGAAACGTGGCATATGTCGCTAACATTCCAAATTTGGCAATGCTGCTTTATAAAGTAACCAATCCTTTGTATTTCGGTGATAAAACTTAACCTCACTCTTTACGTCGCTACACATAGCACTGGAGAATTGCTACACTGCACTATATTTATCTTGGGTAGTATAAACTTCACTGTTTCCCTATAAATAGACGTAGTCTAAGTAGGTTATAGATACTGTTTAAAAATGCAACTTTATTTTATCTTGTCTTATGTTTTTAAAAAGCTACTACATGCTATCAAATTATTACAGCGCGATATCCTTTTTCAGGTTTAATCTCAGTATGGTCGTGTTCGTGAGAAAAACAAAATTTTCAAAACTTTTTTCCATGTAAAGTATAGTTTGGGACTGTGGGATTTTATTGAAAATTTTGGAAGACACACACATACGCACGGACCTTTTTCTAAAAATCCTTTTTTGGACTCAGCGGACCTCTAAACCTATATTTCCGAAGAAATCTCGGTATCGAATTTTTTGTTGCAATACAATACTTCCTCTAAACACAATGTACATAGTACGTGCAGAGAAAGTAAAAAGTATTGTTGTGTGGTGATCTTTAGTTTATGAGTGACTGTGTATTATGCATAATGCATAAAATATCTGATTTTTACTGAAAAACCAGTTTTATTTAGAAATTTGGATGTACAGAAATATGAAAGGCTCTAAAACTGATGTAATCTGATTTGGAAGAAAATTTTGCACATGATAATGTGTTCAAAGCTGAAAATTATACTACTGAATATTTACATAATGTGATTATTAGCAAGTTGGCAACAGCGCGAGGTTAGAAAGGCACAAAGCTAATGGCAGGCTATAGCACTTCAAGTCTAAGGCTAAAAGCACTTATGCTACAGAATCTTAATGCTCTTAGAAGTAAAGACACAAATTATGATAAAAAAAGTCTGATATGTTCCATTTACAAGACTTTCTCCTCATCTCTGTAACACATTTTTGTTAATAAGCTTACTCTTCTATTTACTTCATGTTAATCGAGATAAACATTAACAGAAATGGTCTTAGTTCCTTTTAAGGGGATGCACAAGGCTACACCGACAGTCACATGTTTTAAAATGTGGTTGCTATGGGATTAAAATCCGTTTTTTGTTTTGCGTGGCCAAGAGTTGACAAGTTCCTGTATGAGAGAAAAATTTTAAAACTGAAAGTGACAACAAGGGATATTTCGAAACCGGTCAACTCTAGGGGAAAAATATCTATGACATAAAGTTGTGTTTTAAAGAGATCTACATGTTTTTGTAGTAAGTTTCTGTCTATCCCTTACTGTTTACTAATTGAGCAAAATTAAAAAAAAAATCATCCAGAATGAACAGGTCTTTAGAGGCTATTTCCAGAAAATTCAAGATATATATTTTATTTGTTATGTAAATATCTTAAATATAAGAGATTTTAATCAAAATTGTTAATCTTTCAGAAAAACAACATTTTCTAATTTTTTTCCCCATATAAAGAGTAGTTGGGGATGGGGACACTTTACTCAAAATCTTTGTGTCGCATCCTTGGGACATACTGAACTTAAATATCAAGTTTGTTATTTAACGGACTTTTCATTTTTGAGCTATGCTGCCCACAACCCACAGACACACGCAGTCACACACGAACCTTTTTCTAAAATAGGTACCTTTTTTTTTATTCAGGGGATCCCAAAACTTATATTTGCGGTGAAATCTCGATATCGAATTTTTGGGTGTAATACAATACCTTCTCTATACACTATGTACATAGTACGTGTACAGAAAGTAAAATGTGTGAAATATAATACACAACAGAATATTCAAGCTTGTTTGTTTTATCTTTTACTAGCGCCGCTTCCATCCTCGAGCTACGGAGCCCCTAATGGAGGCGGTGGAGGTGGCAGCCCGTCGGGGGGATATCTCCCACCATCTTCTGGTAACGGAGGAGCGCCTTCTTCAAGCTACAGTGCCCCAAGCAACGGTTTCGGAGGCGGTTCTGGAGGTGCAGTAGGCGGCGGTTTTGGAGCCGGTGCTGGAGGAGCCCCTTCCTCTAGTTATGGAGCTCCAAGCGCTGGTGGTTTCGGAGGTGGCGCCGGAGGTGCTCCATCCTCTAGCTATGGTGCTCCAAGCAGCGGTGGTTTCGGAGGTGGCGCCGGAGGTGGCGCCGGAGGTGCTCCATCATCTAGTTATGGAGCTCCAAGCAATGGTTTCGGCGGTGGCAGTAGTTTTGGTGGCAGCTCTGGTGGTGCACCTTCTTCAAGCTACGGTGCTCCAAGCGGTGGTTTCGGCGGCGGCAGTAGTTTTGGTGGCAGCTCTGGTGGTGCTCCTTCTTCAAGCTACGGTGCTCCAAGCGGTGGTTTCGGCGGCGGCAGTAGTTTTGGTGGCAGCTCTGGTGGTGCTCCTTCTTCAAGCTACGGTGCTCCAAGCGGAAGTTTCGGAGGCAGTTCTGGAGGTTCTTCATCTTCAAGCTATGCCAGTTCAAGTAGCAGTTTCGGTGGTGGAAGTTTTGGAGGCAGTTCCGGAGGTTCTCCATCTTCTAGCTATGGTGCTCCAAGCAGTAGTTTTGGCGGTGGAAGTTTCGGAGGTAGTTCCGGAGGTTCTCCATCTTCTAGCTATGGTGCTCCAAGCGGTGGTTTCGGTGGCGGAAGTTTTGGAGGTAGTTCCGGAGGTTCCTCATCTTCAAGCTATGCAGGTTCAAGCAGTGGCTTTGGTGGTGGAAGCTTCGGAGGTAGTTCCGGAGGTTCTCCGTCATCAAGTTATGGTGCCCCAAGCAGCGGTTTTGGTGGCGGAAGTTTTGGAGGCAGTTCTGGAGGTTCTCCATCTTCAAGCTATGGTGCTCCAAGCAGTGGTTTCGGAGGCAGCTCCGGAGGTAGCAAAAACGGAGGTTTCGGAGGAAGTGCTCCTTCCAGCAGCTACGGTGCTCCAAGTAACGGTTTCGGAGGTGGTTCTGGAGGTGCTCCGTCCTCTAGTTATGGTGCCCCAAGCAATGGTTTCGGTGGTGGCTCTAAAAGCGGTGGTTTCGGAGGCGGTGCTCCATCATCCAGTTACGGAGCTCCAAGCAGTGGTTTTGGAGGCAGCTCCGGAGGTAGCAAAAATGGAGGTTTCGGAGGAGGTGCTCCTTCCAGCAACTATGGTGCTCCAAGCAGCGGTTTTGGAGGTGGCTCTGGAGGTGCCCCATCCTCTAGCTATGGTGCCCCAAGTAACGGTTTTGGCGGTGGCTCTAAAAACGGAGGTTTCGGAGGTGGTTCTGGAGGTGCCCCATCCTCTAGCTATGGTGCCCCAAGTAACGGTTTTGGTGGTGGTTCTAAAAACGGAGGTTTCGGAGGTGGTGCTCCATCATCTAGTTACGGTGCTCCTAGCAACGGGTTCGGAGGTGGATCTAAAAACGGAGGTTTCGGAGGCGGTGCGCCATCCTCCAGCTATGGCGCTCCAAGCAACGGTTTCGGAGGCGGCTCTAAAAATGGAGGTTTCGGAGGCGGTGCTCCTTCTTCCAGCTATGGAGCTCCAAGCAATGGCTTCGGAGGCAGCTCGGGGGGAGCGCCATCTTCTAGTTACGGTGCTCCATCAAGAGGTAACGGCGGAGGTAAGGCACCCTCGTCAAGCTACGGAGCACCTAATGGTGGCTCCTCCAGTTTCGGACCACCAGCACCACCACCATCCAGCTATAGTGCGCCATCGGGAAGTTACGGAGCACCTCAACCTCCAGCTCCACCAACTTCTGGCAACTTTGGACCTCCTGCACCTCCATCTTCTGGCTATGGTGCCCCTAGTTCTGGCGGAAATGGTGGATCAAGACCTTCAAGCAGCTATGGAGCACCTTCTTCGGGCAGCTTTGGTCCTCCTTCACCACCCTCTTCAAGCTACGGGTCTCCATCATCAGGATCATCTTCCAGCGGAAATGGTTATAGTTCTCGGCCTTCAAGTTCCGGCCAGAGCTATGCTAGTAACGGAGGCTACGTGTACTAAAAGAACACTCGTCAACTGTCAGCCTCGAAACGGAAAACTCCTCGTCGCATCGTAGGTGTCTTACAAAAGTTGCAGACATATCTCCTTTTGGAAAGAAGTTAATAATCAGAATCTTATAGTTTCTTGCTTTATAAGATACGTTTGTATTGTTTAACTTCTTCAAGCATTTTGTACTTGTTTAGCTAGTATCTCTGTCATTTACTTCACATGGGGGTACTGAGCAGGCAAAGGAAATTTCATTTACAACGTTGCTTATGCAACCATCTTGTAAATACCAGAGTATCATTCAGCCTAACGAAGCTGTGTTTCTGAGTAGTCAGTGCAGGTAGATAATATTTCCGCCTTTGACATATGCAGACCACTTCCAGTGACTTCAAAGTGCACAATAGGTTAGCTTTAGGGAAATAACTTAAGCGTATGCATCTGTGAAATTTGGAAGAACCATAGTAAGTAACATATGTTATTAAAATTTATGTAATCTATCATACAGAAAACCCGTGATATTTTTGGTATGTATGCCTCTATGAATATTTAAATAATTTTACTGTCTAAATTCCTTCTTCTACCAATCAGGAGTTGCGTGCTACATTTTTAAAAGCAGTAACATTTATTTTATATAGTAAATGAGTATACAAATAGATATATTATACCATATTTTAAATTGTAGGATACTCAGTGTAGAGGAACAGTTATCCCTACCACTGTGCATCACTAGGAGGCATTAGGATCAGCATAAAGTAGGTGTGAGAGAGAGGCAGGTGGCCTCGGCGTTTAAAGTGCAGGAGGATATACATTTGGAGAGATATCGGAAGCTATAAATAAATACTCCAAGAAGAGCATTTACTATTAATACATGTTCAGGGAGCAAACGGGGTGGGGAGGGGACCCAAGGGACTATACAGCCAGCTCACCTGCGCATTTTGATGTTCTTGAAGTTAACACTTTTAAAAAAATATTCGTCTCTTTCTGTCGTCGCAGGTCCGGAATGCGTTCTACAGTGTCAGTGGCTAGGATGTGAGGATTCTCTGTGACCTTGTTAACTGAGATTTTATAGTTTAGACCATGCTTATACCAGTATTCCTTTATGAGGATACCAATATATCAGCATTAGGACATCTTGCCAACAATATCGATTGCTGATACTAGTGCAACATTACCTCTTGCTAAATGAAATATAATGTATTAAAATTACCACTTGATATTCTAAAATATTAACCCTAATTGTTGTAGAAAAAATACTTTTCGTACTCTCCAACACTCTTTGAGATTTCAAAATGTATAATTTATATCTCAAAATTAGAGCATTATTTCGAAAACGTATATGACCATTTTTGTTAATATATTTTTGAAAGGCAGTATAACATTTTTTAATCAAATCGGTGAAAAACTGCATCTTGCGAAGCATTTTGAACATAGAAAAGTGTTGTAAAATATTCTGAGAAAGCAAGGTTTAAAGTTGGGAGTGCCTATTAATAAGCATCGCCTGAGCTTTTATAACTTGAGTTAATTGGTAGTTAAACTGCGCCAAGTGATGAAAAGGTTTTCGATCATGTTATTCTATTGTGGCACAATACGTCTTTAATTTTTCACAATTTTTGGTCAAATTTCACAGATGGATCAACTTAGGAGGGTAGTTAATTGAAATTCCTAAATTCCTTATTTTCAAACATAGAGCTTTAAAATGTTATATACATTTATTAGTCCTGACTTACGGCGGTATTTATACAAATTTTTAGTCATTCACTCCAATTAAATTCCGCTTTATTAATTTTAAACTAAGAACTTAGCAGCTTGATATAAACATCCATTGAAGGTTTGGCCTGGCTTTTGTTGCAAAAGAAAGCAAAAGTTACAGGACATTTTGTATCTGCAATTTGTAATTTTACAAAGATATATTTTTAAAAAATTGTATATAATCATGACTAACTAATTATAATCAAAATCCAGATTAAATTAAAACACAAGAGGTCTAAGAAACTTATATTCTAAATGTCATAACAATCTGGCCAAAAATTCTCCACCAAGAAAGCGTTTTTACAAAACATATATTTTTAGGAAACGGAGGAAATAAAAATGTGCTCATAATTAGAAATGGCTCATGTTCAAATGGCTACTGAGAGATTTAACTGAACCAGTTCTATAGAATCCTTGGTTCTAGAGATTACAACATTCTTGTTAAAATATTCGTAAATAGCCTGGTACATTTTTTTAAAAATTCTATTTATTTGACCTGTCTTTAACTTTTTGGTCATATGGTGCTGTTCCTGATACTCGTTTGAGCTGTGTGATGGACAGTAGCCTTCATGGTCTTTTCCCTCCTGTTTATAACAGTTTCGCTTCGTGCCAAGATGGTGTCACCTGTAGGACATCTTCTAGGTGTCATGCCTTGAACAGCCTTGCTCTGTGACCAGCACATGAAGCTCGAATACCGTACGGTTTAGCTGCTGAGTATAGATGACACGTAATCTTTTTCCAGTTTTACTTTGTTTTAGATGGAAGATAGGACTTTGTATTACCATGGTATCAATTGGCGACTAAGGAAAACCATGAAAAAAACGTCAGCTAGAATCGTTGACCCAGGGGATGTACTTAATTTTTAATTGCCACCTGTACTTCAAACACGATTAAATAGCCAATTAAAATAAATACTATACACAAATTTTCAGAAAAGTATGAAAAAAATGGAACAAAATACTAACTTTTTGAATTTTTTACCTTTGATCTTAACTTAATAGGACGAGAATATTTGAAAGGTACCTATACTTTTGAATATATATTAATATTATTGACAACTGACTTATTTTCTAAATATGCCTGAACGACGAATTCTATGGTTACTAACATTTGCACCTGGCCACTCTTTATACTCTGTAGAATGTATCATATACCTTGCCACATTTCTTTTGTATTTAATAAATATGCTTCCGCAGTAACTAAGACTACAAGACCCAGATAATTTCATAAATTATGAAGGATTTACAAAAATAATTTATCTTGAGAGTTTAAGAAACTCGGAACATTTATGATCTGAATACTTTGCAAGGAAGCAAGGGCAGAATCTTCTCAGGTATTTGCCAGATGATCTTTTATTTTTATCTTGAACAGAGATATTGTTTGCAACAAAGTGTCAGTGACATCTTCGAACGCCTGTCGTTCCTCATTTGATATGTCAATGTTTCTTTCCTTAATGATATTGTACAAAAGTAAAATATACCATATATTAATTTATAAAGATCAAATTGTTGATTTAAGGAAATGGATCAGCATAACAAGTGTGACGCAACGGGTACTACCAATTTTGTATAATAGAAATAGTGTACGTTTTTATATGTTTTATATAAATAAAGATATTTTGTAAATTAATACTTATTTTATTTACTGTTTATTAAGGAACTCACGACCCTTTAAAAACACGTGTTGGTAAAAATTATGTTTCTATGCATCTTTTCCGTTTTATTTATTTATCTTTTTATTTATTCCACACACTAAACTATATTGTACATGATGCATATTAGGGTTATAGTTTCATAATGTAAAAAAATGATGATGTGCTCCATTCATATGACTTTTTCAACATCTCAGCAGCAAAATATTGTTAATAAGCTTATTATAGTTCATGCTAAAACATTAGCAGAAACACTAAGTAAAACAGAAATAAGGGAATACACTGGGTTAAAATGTAGTTGCTATGGGATTGAAATCCGTTTCCAAGCGTTGACAATTTCTCATACGAGAAAAGTAAGCATTTTAAAACTGAAATAAATAATTAGGAATATCTCTAAAATGGCTAACACCACACATAAATTGTGTGGTTTATCGATGATCTGCATTTTTTAGGTAGCAAGTTTTTGTCTATCTCTTACGGTTTACCAGTTATGCACAATTCAATAAAGATCAACCAGAATAAAGTATTCTCTAGATGTTCTCGGGCTACAAGACAGGTGAGGTGATGTGAAGACATCGACGTTTCGGGAGCGGACATCTCTCCCTTCTTCAGGATGCTGAATGATTGGATGTCGGTGGCGATCACCCGACATTCTCCGGCATGCATCTACATCGCCTCCCCATGCTGTTGGTATTACCATGCAGGGATGCGGGGTTAGGTGAAAGAGGTTATGGTGTTAGGCAGATCCCGCAATAAGCTCTCTGGTGATTGATGAAAGGTTATAAATATGGTAAGAGATATGCTCGAGGAGGTGGGTGAATGATTGGGAGACAGAAAGAGAGTTGGAAGGTAGAAAGAATTGCTTATCTCGCCACTAGGTGAAGTGCGGGAATGGGTAGGGAAGTGTTGGATTCATGGAGATAACTTGAGGTAAGGAGGTTCCGCTGACCACCCTCGTTAGTGCTGCGGTTAACTGCTGGCAGAAGTAGCGGTTATTCCGTCGCGCAAGGCCGCTTTGTAGTCTCCGACGTCAGCAAGTTCCAGCCGGGCCAGCGGAGTGGGACCTCTTCCAGATTGCATTCTTGTGGCTCTCCGTACTGAAGGCCAGCAAAGGCGAGCGGCGGTGGCTAGCAGGCGCACTGGAAGGTCACGGGGGACCCCGTTGAGCACCACGCTCAGACGCTGGAAGTTTGGCAAGGTGGCGGTCTGCGGCGGCTGGGTCGGTGGTTGAGGCCCTGTAGGATTGGTCCGGTTGTCAGTTGTGAAGCGCTGTATCAGCGTCGGCGTCTGGGCGGCGGTGGCTGTGACAGGAGACGGTGTGTAGGGTGTCGGTAATTCCTCGAACAGTTGCCGGTATTTGTCGGCGGCGGAAGCTGCGGAGGTGTGTTGAGGTGCCAGCGATGGTGGTTGAAGCTGTCGGGAGTCGGCGTCATCAGCGGCGGTGTGGACAGATGGGGCCGCAATTGCCTTGATTTGCCGGCGTCATGTTGCAGTGCGGGCAGATGCGGCCGCAACTGCCTTGATTTGGCGGCGTCGGCGGCGGTGACGTGTTGCGGTGTCGGCAATAGCGATGATTGGATCCTTTTTTTTTGAAAGCGGAGACAGTAAGAGAGTTGGAAGGTAGAAAGAATGGCTTATTTCGCCATTGGGTGAAGTGCGGGGTTGGGAAGGGAGGTATCGGGTTCGAAGGAGATATCAAGGTGTAGGGAGGATCCGCTGAGCACCCTCGTTAGTGCGGCGGTTGCTGCTGGGCGAAGAACTCAGCAGATGGTAACGGTGGTACCGGCTGACAGCTAAGCCTGTCGCCACCGCAATTGACGACACACTTGATTGACAACCAACCACCTGACCACACCAAAAGAGTCTACAGGAAACTAGCCCGGATTGAGGCTGCTCTTCAGCAGCCAACACCAGCTCCAGCCTGCAAAACGTCCACCAACCACGACCTTAGGAATCGCCGTAGGTACTGCGCCTGAACCCTCCTTAACTCCCCGGGTGACAGTCATGACCGAAAGGCTAAGGCCATTTCACGGGTCAGGCGCAGTGTCCCGCATATCCACGTCGCCGACAAACACCTTCAAAATTTTACTTTCTCTGCACGCACTATGTACATAGTGTATAGAGAAGGTATTCCACTCCACCCAAATATTCGATACCCAGATTCACCGGAAATATATGTTTTAGGGTTCCCTTTATCCAAAAAAAAAAAAAAAAAAAGCATTTTCAGAAAAAGGTCCGTGTCTGTATGTCTGTGAAGACGACAACCCCAAAACTAAAAGTCGTTAAAGTACTAAACTTTGTGTTTAAGTTTAATACCTTCCAGGGATGCAACCCGAAGATTTCAAGAAAAATCCCCCCACCCCAAGCTACCCTTTACATGGAACTGTTTTAAAAAATGTTGATTTTCTCAAAAATGGCTCTAGCGATTTTCATTAAAATGTCGTTTACTAAAGGTACCTAGCCGACAGATAAAATGTTTGTCTTCAATTTTCTGTGGGAATAGCCTCTGAAGCTTACTTTATTCTGGATGAAATTTACGGAATTTTGCATAACTGCTAAACCATAAGAGATAGATAAAAACTAACACGACAAAAAATGTAGAGCACGTTAAAACACATAAGTTATGTAATACGCATTTTTTTCGTGAAGTTGATGGTTTTTGAGATATTCCTTGTTTTTGGTTGCTATGTGACTGAAGTTCCTTTATTTGTATGGACAGGAGTTGGCAAATTCCTGAATGAGAAAAGTATAAGTTTTTCAATGCTGAAACCAAGAAAAAAGAATATCTCAAAAGATCAACTCCAAGAAAAAAAATGTATATAACATAAATTGTGTGTTTTAACGTGCTCTACTTTTTTGTGGGTTAAGTTTTTGTCCATCTCTTACGGTTTAGTAGTTATGCAAAATTCATCCAGAATAAAGTAGTCTTCAGAGACTATTCCCAGAAAATTCAAAATATACATTTTATTTGTCAGGTAAGTATCTTTAATATACCATATTTTAATCAAAATCGTTAGAGCCATTTTTGAGAAAATCAAAATTTTCGAATTTTTTTCCATGTAAAGGGTAGTTTGGGGTGGGGAGATTTTTCTCAAAATCTTTGTGTCACATACCTGGAAGATACTAAACTTAAATACCAAGTTTGGTATTTTACCGACTTTTCATTTTTAAGTTATCGTGTTCACGTGCACACAGACAGACACACACACAAACACACACGGACCATTTTCTGAAAATATTGTTTTTGGATACAGGTGATCCTACAACGTATATTTCCGGTGAAATCTCGGTATCAAATTTTTGGGTAGATTGCAATAACCTCTCTATACACTATGTACATAGTACGTGTAGAGAAAGTAAAAATCGGATGTGTTTCATTCACACGACTTTCTCTGCAACAAATTATTGTTAAAAGACTTATACTTCTCTTTGCTTCATGCCAATCGAGAAAAAAATAGCAGAACTAGTCTTATTACTTTCTTTCTTGTGAGTAGAAGGGAAATAAGGGAGTACCATAAGTTGAAGCGAGTCAAAAATTGGTTGCTATGTGACTGAAGTTCCTTTGTTTGTATGGACAGGAGTAATAAATTCCTGTATGAGAAAATAACTTTGTCAAAGCTGAAACCAAAAACATGGAATATCTAAAAGACTATCAACTTCACGAACAAAAAATGTATATAACATAAATGGTGTGTTTTAACGTGCTCTACATTTTTTTATACAGTAAGTTTTTCGTCTATCTGTTACGGTTTACCAATTATGCAAAATTTAATAAAAACCATCCAGAATAAAGTAGTCTTCAGATGCTAATCCCAGATAATTCAAGATATACATTTTATTTGTCAGGAAAATATTTATAATATACGACATTTTAATCAAAATCGTTAGAGCCATTTTTAAGAAAACAAAAAATTTCGAAAAAAGTTCCATGTAAAGGGTAGTTGGGGGAGGGGGGATTTTCTTGATAATCTTCGTGTCGCATCCTTGGAAGATACCAAATTTAAATACCAAGTTTGGTATTGAACGGCCTTTTCGTTTTTGAGCTATGCTGCCCTCAGACACACACACACACACACACACACTCAGACACACACTCAGACACACAGGGACATTTTTCTAAAAATGTTTTTTTTATTCAGAGATTCTCAAAACATGTATTTCTGGTGAAATCTCTGTATGGAATTTTTGGGTGCATTACAATACCTTCTCTATACTCTATGTACATAGTACGTGTAAAGAAAGTAAAAATGGATCATTGTACATGACCTACCTTAATATTTTTCTTGCTATGCTATTGTTATTATTTGTCGTAGAAAAGGACGTGAACAGGAGTAAAAAGGAAGAAAATAATGAAGGAATACTGGTTTATTTTCTTGCTATGCTATTGTTATTATTTGTCGTAGAAAAGGGCGTGAATAGGAGTTAAAAGGAAGAAAATAATGAAGGAATACTGGTTTATTTTCTTGCTATGCTATTGTTATTATTTGTCGTAGAAAAGGACGTGAACAGGAGTTAAAAGGAAGAAAACAATGAAGGAATGCTGGTTTATTTTCTTGATACGCTATTGTTATTATTTGTCGTAGAAAAGGACGTGAACAGGAGTTAAAAGGAAGAAAACAATGAAGGAATACTGGTTTATTTTCTTGATATGCATATATTTCTTCTCACTTTTGTGTTTAACATTTGAAAGTCTAAAACACATCATTACACTTTATTACTTCATGGTACACTGTTTTCTAATTCCAGAAAATGTTACAAGATTTTTTGTTTCTATATAACCAGGAGCTATTTATTTGTCTTCACACTTTTAAGGAAACATCAGCAGGGTTTTGAATCTGTTTACATAAATTAAAATAGTTTCATCTAAAATTTATTGCATTCAACATCCACGTTATTTTTCTGTTCTATTTTATAATATTTCTACCTATCGGTGCTCGTCTGATACGTTTATAATTTCATCATCATTATATTATTATTACTTGTTTACCTAGTTTTATTCAGTAGGCCCCTATTTATTACAATGCATTTCTACATGCTCAACATTTACAGTCTCTCTCTTGCAAACTTACCACAAGTTTTCTGTGAGAAGGAAATTTTTATAACACGCAAATAACATTTTGTATCAACATTATCGATAAGAATTCTGTTCAACAATCACACACAGATTCCATTTTAAGTAACACTTTGAATATTATTATGATATGTAGAGGTTATAAAGTAGTTACACTCAATAACAAAGCTCACAAAAACACATACTAACAATATAAACTTAATTCAATACAGAAGCAGTAAACTAAACAACTATTAAATACGCTGGCCCTTTGTTAGGTGCAGGAACGCAAACTTCATGGCATTATAGTGTCTGAGGATATCCAGTGTTGCCAACTTGGAGCACATTTAAATTATAACATGGATTTCTCTCTGAAATTGGACATACGAGAAGAGAATTCAAATTACCTAAGTATGGTTTATACGTGGACCATCCAGAAAGTGATAGACGATTTGGTATAACTAAACAACAACGAAAGTTATCAACACAAAACTTTATTTACAAAGTTGCAGTATCTTACTCTATTTCTCAACGTAATCCCTATTCTGACAAGACATTTGTTGTCACGTAGTAGCAGTTTTACTTTTCCACCGCCAAATAACTTATTCATTTTTTAATGCACAGAATGTTCGGATAATCGAATTTTATAGGCAAACAACGCAAAAGTATAGTGATAATACAATGACCGAATCTTCAGTGAGGAAATGTATAGCTTACGAGTAATCAAGGACTAACCATTGTGTACGAAATGACCGGAGTGGAAGTTCATCAATCGTTATGGAGAAGTTGAAAGCAAATATTGATAAAAGAATTAAGAAAAACCGGTGTTTCACTTTGGACACCGTACATGATGGGAAAGGTTTCCAGTGGCAGTGTCATCTTGACAGAATGGAGATTACGTTGAGAAATAGAGTAAGGTACTGTAACTGTATAAATAAAGTTCTGTGTTGATAACTTTCGTTATTGTTTAGTGTCACTTTCTGTATGGCCCTCGCAGTTGACATTGTAATCTCCGTGTTTGTTATGATGACCATTCTTTCAAAATTATATGTCACTGCAGTTCCTGTTTCTGGCTTTTCGAAGACAGTACGTATCATAATATTGTTGCTGTAGGCCTCGAGAAAACTTATTCCAGCGAATACTGTAATAAATTGTATACAGGTGAAATATTTTTACTGTTCCATATCTTTATGTCCAAGATTCCATTGGAAGCTTACATTCCTGGTGAAAGTGTTAATGGTCTGCTTATAACCCCGAGAGCTTAGGATATACGAAGGTTAGCACTTTAATAGAGCAAACTAAATATTTACAACTGATGTATGCTACCAAGTTTTACTGCCCTTCAAAAAGTTATCAGTAGGGATATCATCTTGGGGACCGATTGCAGGACACATGCGGATATCAGTTGCATACCTACCGAGTAGAGACCGACCTGCATTGGCGACTGCACGCGCCGCATGCAGACAACGTAGTAACGCGTTGAGGAACGTGGCTCCACGCAGTATGCTGTATATTACAATACTGTTTTACAGGTTATTAACACCTTTGATGATATTGCATGCTCTTCAATCAAGATTGTAAAATCTCTTGCTTTAAATGGATTGCATGAAGATTTGCAATTCATGCAGATATATCTACGATAACATATTTGGAAACATCGAAAATTGAAAGCTGTCGATGAACTTGTGCAAGCAATTAATCACTTGTTTTAGACCATGTGAGAAAGAAAGTCCTGATGGGGTATCTTACCCAGTAAGCGATAGTATGTCCTATTTTGGTTTTTCTCTAATCACATCATGTTATGTGAAGCAAAGTGTTTCTGTTTCTGCCAGTCGGAGACGATTCACATTTGAGACGTTACGAAGGTATGTTATTTGCATTGAAATCTATGTATCATGAGAGGAAATGAAACGAATAATGAAACGAACTTGTTGCACAACAGCAATTGGATTTGTGTGAATATTAAAATTCTTAGTTCACGTAAATCAGGAATATTTATGTTTACCACTCACACAACCTCAATCGCCTTCCACTGCTAGTGAAAACATGACAGTCTACCACTGCCCCATTTTCCTTCTATTAGTACCACTGCATTGTCAACACATCACCACTATATACCACGCTGCACTAACTTCGATTCTGTCCCACTATGGGTCCCCAAGATGTATCCCTAGCTATCTGCATTGTGTGCAACTGTTTGCAGCGATGTGGGAGTCCTAGACACCTTTAACAGCGCCTGTTGTGTTGAGAGTTCGTATGGAGCGGTCTCCTGCCTGGAGAACCTCTGAAGGAGTTCTCAAGCGTATGCCACTAAGTGATTTTCGGTATCAAACTGATAGCCCCAAGAGTTTGTGGTTGGTACAGCACTCCCCAGCCTCATCGACTAAACAAATGGGCCACAGATTGCGCCGTATGCGGCTGAGTGTTGTGGTGGGTGGGTTTTGCAGATAATGCCACAGCTCCTTTCTAAAAGCTAGTCACGTTGTGTTCCAAAAATGAACAATAATACTGCGACACGGATCATCACAAAGATCGAAAGTTCGTCAGAACCTCAACAATGTGAGACTTCTAGTGCTTGTCGTGTACGGCTGTGATGTGATCATAACGCTTTGCAGACGCTTTCTGTAGAACCCATTCATCCTTTTGCACAATGTCGCCCCCGGGGTAAAAATCCTTAGTACGGTTTCCTTGTAAGGGAAGTATAGCCGTTTGTTCCGTGTCGTAGATTTTTACGTAGTTGGCTTACCCTCCCCGTATGTAGGACTGGCATTCCCCTAGCGGTGCCTAGGGGTCAGAAGCCTGTCGTGGAGCCAACGGCACGAACCACAAAGTGGTCGGCTCGTACCAGGCATGACCGTGAGGAAGTGGATGATATCAAATGAAAGCGAAATGGATGATAGGATGATGGGGCAATTGGTAGAATGAGTGTTGGGGAAAACTTGAGGACCCGGAGAAAAACCGCTCGGAAGCCGTTTCGTCCATCACAAATCCCACATGCGGAAGCTTGGGATCGAACCCAGGATGCTTAGTGGGAGGCGAGTGGTCTAACCACTTTGGCACGGCACCGCCCGTCGTAGATTTACGGAACTTAAAAGAACCTCAAGGCTGATAGAGAGGCCTCTGAGCAAAATTAAGCAGTCTTTCACGCCCAGTATAGAATGGGACGCTGAGAACCACAGCAGTTAAAGAGCTCTTCCATTTCAATTTTTTTTTTTCATAGTGCTCCCCGCATCAAGCACAAGCTTGTTCTGTCGATGGGCTGGGAAGTCACCAGAATTCAGCCCTAGAAACTTTGACTTGATTACGGAAATGAAACCACTTGTGACGCTCGCTTCAGAACTGTTCCAAAGACCCGTCAGGCAGTAGACCGCTCAATTCCAACTATCGTTTTATTTTCACTTTTACATTGCATAGACATTGTCAATTACACAAAAAGGAAAGTAATAACATGGTGTAATATTCATGATTGGCATTATTGGTTAAGTATGTGTCAGTACCACTTTTTACACAAAACATTTACTAACACATAAGGAAACAACTGTAGGAATTTTCAACTTCCCAAATAATGGCCTGCAACGAGCTCTACTATCTACATTGCATATTAATAAAAGAAAATATTCTCTGCTATAGGTATACCGCATCCCAAGCAACAGGTTGTACAAAAGGCACTGTCTTGTTCCGTACACCGCATTCCTTACCGTTTGTAGGGAACTTTATTACGTCATGTTTTTATTCTATTGGCTGATACCGTCACCTTGCAGGTGCGTGTTCTATATGGAACCAATAGAGCATACCTATGCTGGGTTTGTCAACTCATTCGCTAATAGGAATAGCCACCTTCCTCAACTGGAAGCGAGATTAAGTAACGTGCACTACAACCTCTCCTCCTTCCCAATTAGAGGACGGAGCGGCCAGCGGATATCAGAAGACACGCCCTATAAATGCCCCTACAGACAATCAGAAATTCGATGTCTATTACTATTTGTGCTCTGTGTACATAATGCTGGTGACTACTTTGAAGGACAGTAAAAATTTATTGCACATATCTCTTTTGTATTAGTTGTAAATAATTGTTTTGCGCTATTAAAGTTCCAACCGTCGTACTTCCAATATATTAAAATAAATGTGCTGATAATGTTTAATTTGTATACTTATTTTACGTTGCTTTAAGGTGATGCATGTGTATAGCTTGACCAAAATAAACAGGTTTAAAACATCTTCCTGTATCCAAAGTTGAAGCTTTTATCCTCTTCCCCCACCCTTCTCTATCCTCCCAATCAAACTCCTCTAGAGCTCATTCAATAGTCCACATCTATTTAAGTCTGGGTCCACCACTTCTCCCTCTTCCAGGTGAGTTCCATTCTACAACTTGTGTTGCTAATCTTATCGCAGGCTTTCTGTCGACATGCCCGTGCCAATCTAGTCGTTAATGTCTTATAAAACCTAAAGTTGAAATGTGAACTTTCAATGTTTGTCTTATCATTTTGTTAGAGATTTTTTTCTAATTTAAATGTCTATGATTTTTTTTTCATAATAATATAATACGAATTCTAAGCTTTAATTTTTTTTTCCAATTGAAATATTTCAACTATCTTAAGCGATTAATGGACAGACGTATGCTTGTTAATAACACACCCAACTTTATGCACCTCACAATCTTTTTGTTCAACATTTTTCATGCTCAAAACGTTTCACACTTTGCAATTGTTTCCTAAGTTGTTTCAAGATGCTTTTTCTGTCTCTAAAGACTACATTAAAGAATATGTTCGTACACTTTTTTCAAAATAATCCTCAATTTCTAAGTCGTCCTCCGTGGTGTAATGGTTACCATGCTAACTTCATACATCCAAGGTCGCGGGTTCGAACCCGGTGGAGGACGATGGATTTTTTTTTCGGGCTTCCTTTGGAAGGAAATAAAGCCGTTAGTCCCATGTCGTAGAGTTACGGCACGTAAAAGAACCTCAAGCCTGATAAAAGAGGCCCCAGAGCAAAAGTAAGCGCCTAGTATAGAACGGGACGCTGAGAACCACAGCCGTTAAATAACACTCCACTCCAATTTTTGCAAACTCCTTTAATGGAATACTTGAGTCTTTTACGTGAATATTTTTAAAACTGCGTCGTATGGAGCATTTTTATTAGAATAATGTATTTACACAGTAACAATGAAAATCAGAAACTGGCAATGTTATAATTTTTTTTTCGAATAACTGATATACATTTCAACAGGCTATGTTATATACTGTGGATTTTTCAAATTTACAAATGTATTACCTTAACTGCATAGTTATATTGCAACGAACCCGTTAGGAGGTACCTTGTACCTTGGTCCGTGGCAAACAGTTAACCTTTTAGGTCTCATCCCTGTACCTAGCACCTTACTCCGTCACGTGTTCTCAAAGGTATTTGCATAACAGTTGAATCTTTGCTTGTGTGTCAAGTAGATGGTAACTTTTACATATGTGCACACGTGTATAGTAACAGTACCCCTAGTTCTACACATGCTGGGCAGATGGCAGCACGGTGCGTTCAGTCTATCAACTTTCATTTGCGTAGATGATGCAGCATTTACTCTCACTGGCTATTTTGTTTTTACTATTTTTAAAGTGGAATTTTGGGTTGCGGTATTAAACATCCTTGGCGCCTGGGAGAAACCATGAAAACCACCAGTCAAATTGGCAGTCGGGACCTCACAAATGCCGGCTCCAAATATTATTCCGAATGTTCCCGTTACAGATGAATATCAGTGGCGAAGCGTTGCATATGAACTAGGGTATGCTTACAACAATAGAGAAGAAAGGGTGAGAGCGAAAGAAAAAGAGAGTGAATGCTTCAACACAAACAATCGAGGTATTCAAGGCATGTTGCGAAAGTGAATTAACTTTTGTATCTACATTCTGTATAATATCCATAAACCAATGAATCGTACAAACTTCCCTTGGTAGTTCCTTTACCGAAGATAGTTTTGAGGGTGGCGACTTTTGCCTAAACAACAGAACTGTGTTTTAAATGCTCCAAGGGGAAAAAATGTATGTATTTTCTTGATGCTTTGAATTCATATTGTTTTATTATGAGTTTTAATTTCTTTATCAAATTTCACATATGTATCACCTTAAGGTTGGGCATCACTGCATCCCTTATCACTGTTTCTCTTGCCTTACCTGCCCTGGAGCAAGTAAAGACATTTTACTGACGTTACAGATCGTTCAGTTGGCTTACAGTGTTGTAAGAAGTGTAGCTTCCATTCTGCAAGTCAGCTAGTTTGTAAGCTCCAAGATAGTTTATGTCTCTTATTGTACTCGCAAGAACAGCTTTTCACGAACCTCCAGAATATGATTCTGTCTTAGAGGGTAATTTATTATTCCTTAGTTTACAACACTGGATATGTCGAATGTTATTGTTGTACAATATATGACCCTACGTAAATTTTAATTCATGGACATTAAAGATCCGGTCTGTAAAAGTAATTTTCTATTCAAAAAGTTTTAATTTTCAAATTTCCGAAACCGGATATGTGCTTTTTGCATTAGTTTTAGGTATCAGATTATGTTCATTCAAAACAAACTGTAAAAGTTGGATTATTCGAGCCGAGTTTTCTTGTAGTCTTTTATACGTTTAGAAGCTGCAAATGTGCAGCAATTATGATTTTTAGCGTACGACCTATATAAGGATATCATGGTAATAAGGTATTTTTTAATTCTACAACAGCTGATAAGCATATAATTAGATAGGCTATTTATTTAAAAAAAAAACGCTATCTGTTTTACGCACATTTAACAGTTTTTGGTTCCCACATGTAAAGGGCCAGACTTGTGCGTGCATTTTACAAAAGGTAGGATAAATAAACCTACAAATCTAAAACGACGGATTTTTAAAGCTACTTTACATGTTATATGCTAATAAACTATGAAATATGAAACATTGATAAATGATATGATCGATATAATTCGGAATAATAACTTAACAATACGAGTACAAATCCAGATGCGAATATGATATTTTGAACATATATTAACAGTAGAAAAGTCAAATATATTAGGAGTAACACTTAATTCAACCGTTGGGTAACATAGTTCAACTATTGCTTTGGAATCACTTGGTAATTTTTAAAATGAATGTTTGTCTAGGTCACATCACTGTTATCCAGAACTGTTCTCCTTGCCACATGCAACACTATATTATATAATATTAATTAGAAGCTCGTTACACCCAAATTGCATTACAAAACTAATTATCCACCCTGAATATATATAACTGTGGTACATCTAGTGAAATGGACTGTTCTCCAGCTCACCAACTTAAAATCAAAAATCTGATGTGTTACTTGACTTTCTCTATCTCCACAAACAAACTTCTTACAAAAGATCATGCTTCTTTAACACAATGCTAGTCGAGTTGAACATTAGCAGAATTGTATTACTTAGTTATTTATGAGTAGACTGGAACTAAGGGAAACACTAGGCTAAAGTGATAGTCAAATGTTTTAAAAGCTATCGTTATGCGATTGCCATTTGCTTGACCAGGAGTAAATAAAAGAAAAACGGACACTTCCTCTCAGAGAAAAGTATAAGTATTTCACAACTGAAACTAATAACAAGGAATATCTCGAAAACGGTAAGCTCCACGAACAAAATGTATATGACATAACTTGTGTACTTTAATAAGATCTACAGTTTTTGTAAAGTAATATTTTGTCTATCTCTTACGGTTTACTAATTATACCAAATTAAACAAAATTCATCCAGAATAAACAGGTCTCTTTAGAAGCTATTCCCAGAAAATTTAACATGTACATTTTATTTGTGATAGATATGGCTTTAATATGTGATATTTTAATCAAAATCGTTAGCCATTTTTAAGAAAACCAAAATTTTTGCATGTAAAGGGTAGTTAGGGGTGGGGATTTTCTTGAAAATCTTCGTGTCGCATCCTTGGAAGATACCAAGTTTGGTAATTAACCGTCTTTTCGTTTATGAGCTATGCTGTCCACAGACATACACACACGGACCTTTTTCCAAAAATGCTTTTTTTGGATTCAGAGGGTCATAAAACATATATTTCCGGTGAAATCTCGGTATCGAATTTTTGGATGCATTACAATACCTTCTCTATACACTATGTACATAGTACGTGTGGAGAAAGTAAAATGGACATTATAGGACTATATAGGTTATTTCCTGGGATTTTGAAAACTTATGTGATACAATTAATTTCGCTAATATTTTTTTCATGTCCATTCTAGAAAAAACATTTTACAAAATAAAATATTGGGAAGTAACACTGCAAAACAGGTGACCTAATTAAAGGCTATTTTATAATATGTTCTAAGGTTTTTCATTGCAAAGTTTTGTCGAATTCTTCTTATATATCCAGTTTAAAAAAAATCAGTAAGAATGAAGAGCATTTCACACATACGTGGTCAGGAAATATCTCGCAATACCAGTTCTTAATGAATATTATTCAAGTGGTTTTCAGAAAGGGAAAAGTGATGAAGTCGTGACCAAGTAAAATACCTTTTTTTGTTAGAAAGCTTTTTTTCACCATTACTTATGGTAAGGAGAGGAAATATTGCATTCATCCTCAACGTTGATACTCAGATTTCACCGGAAACACACATTTTAAAACCCACTGAATCCATACAAAAATATTTAGAAAAAAGTCTATGTGTGTAAGGTATTTTCATGAAAATAGTTAGATATGAAGTTTTGATCACAATCATTATAGTTACTTGTGGAAAATAGAATTTGTCAAAAATGTTCCACATGAAGTGTAGTTTAGGATGGGGTAATCTTCCTGAAAAATGTCCTGTCATATATTTGGAAGGCACTGTACCTAAAATAGCAAGTTAGGCATCTGTTGGACTTTGCGTTTTTGGGTGGAATATAACACTTCATCTACTCCAAGTACGTGATAGATAAAGTAAAATTTGTTTATTGATTTACTGGCATTATAATTGCGTGTGCTTTTCTTTTTTAAAATACAGATTTTGGTTTGAAGATTTTAAAAATGCGTAATTTATGGCCACAAAGCATTTATATTTGAATCATTGTTTGTATGTTATAAACTGGCGCATCAACTTAACACAATTTTTCGTCGATAGAGGCGTAATTCTGTACAATACAGTTATAGTAGATAGGTATAATGACATTGAAGTATTGGCGAGATAATTAAAATAATTTTTATATAATTTATGTTCAAGATGTATACAGCCCTCAAGTGGATTGTAGATTCGAATTATACGAGACTAAATTATTGGCATTTCCGTTGTTAAATAAATCTACATAGAGAGGTCCACCCTATAAGTACATATCCCGTTCTCCTTGCTTTTGCGGTTCAATTACATTGCAAATCATTAAATTGGCAGGAGATAAATGCATTATTTTTAGTTTTTCAGCGTAATTCACTTCCAAAATAGAGGAGAATTGCTTTATTCCAAATCCTGTCTTTTGCAACTTGGTGCAAGTAATTTACAAATTACTTTACTGTTGAATCTGTCATATTAAACAGTTTAACAACAGTTGCAAAAAGTGGATTTCTTGACGAACTATGATTTGCAGTGATCCAAAATGGCCACCGTTCTTTTGGTAAAGCTTGAAACACTTTTCTTGAAACGGATGTTTTGTTCTAAAGTGAAATAGTGATAAGACTTAATTAAAAGCCATTAAATGAACATTTCTGAAGTTAAAGACTAAATTATGTGAAAAGTTAAAGCTACTAGCCATTCTACCCTGGAGTTTGAAAATCAGTAAAATTAACATTCAGAATTTAATTTTTCTTTTAGTCAAGGGACGGATTATGTATATTTTAAATGTTACTGTTGCATATGGTGTTAAAATTAGCAGTTGTAAGCGAAGTTACAGGTTTTAACACTCTCCAGAATTTTGAAACCCGGTTAATGATGTTAAAACTACATCAAAACAATTTGATTTCTTCGTAGCTTTCATGTTCTGCACACAACCATTAGAATATTTACTTGCAGCCATTTTAACCTCAAATGTGTCACTTGGTTCCATATACATCATAGCACAGAGAACCTGCGAAGTTGTTTTGCCTTTAAACGATCACTCATCCTAGGTACTCCCAATTTAATTTTGAGTTTCATAATGCAGTTACAATTCCAATTAATCGCGCACTTTGATAATTCCGTAATATATAATAATGGCAGCTATCTCGACTCTATGGTTCACACGAGCGCTCCTAACGACAGCCAGTGCAAATACGCTCAGAAACAAATAAATGCCAATATTATATGTATTTAGTAAGCAATGTTTTGAATACTTAGTTTTACATTCATATACATACATCATGTTTTAGTTATATTGTTGCATGAGAACAGTCCACTTCACTGTTGAGTTTCACATTAGACTACAAGCAGATCTTTGTAATGTAAGATTAACATGAAGTAATCTGAAACCTGAATGAAAACAGATAAATAAAAGACAAGAATAAGCAACTACAGCACCCTTCAGTCTGTTCGCTACAATATACACTGTTGAGAAAATTCACACTTCTGCATCAAACATAAATACTTGAAAATAAATAAATATAATAAATTGTAGAGTTGGGACTTTAGGGACACAGTTTACCTTGAGAAGTAATAAATAGGAAAACACTTTGGCACTTTTGGCCCCTTTATGAGGAAAAAATAATTATTTCACTATCAAAAGGATTACTAAAAATGGTTTTTAAACATTAATACTGTTCAACATGTCTCTAATAAAGCTTTCATAGAGGAGTAAACACTTTGAAACGTCAACAACAATATCTGTTTTAGAGTCCCATGTCTACAACAGACAGGTTAGCATGGAGTACTGTTGATAGCTAGCAAATAGAAGCTTTATAAAACTTAACAAGCAACAAATAAGCAAGACAGTGCTTTGCAAATAAAAATGCGATGTCTCGACATGTCAGCCTCAACAATCAACAACCACTTCTCTACATGTTTTTGGTTTCAACTCTGGCTATAGCAACATCAATACTTTACATAACGAACACTTTAATAGTATTTGTTCAACAACACAAAAGTGAACACTTCTCGTTCACTATGCAACAATGATACATAGTTAAGTTCGGTGATGGGTATACAAACATGCTACACGTGTATAATGAAAAAAGGTTCATTCTCTATAGAAAATAATAATAAAAACCGGATTGCAGGTTTCCTGGGCGTTGTGGCAGAAGCTGGCCGCCTTGTGTTCAGTATACCATTGGGAATGTTTTCATTTGTATGGCCTCGCCACGGGGTATGGAGGTATCTACAGCCTGCCAAACATTTAACCAACAACAATATTACCAACCTGCATCCTCCAAATCCACATATTTATATTAACTTTATAAAAATAGTTTTTATTAATTTTCTCATCCTCATTTCTGCCTTACATCAACCAACACATCTCTGATTTTCAATAATTACTCATTACATTACTTTATTAACAATTACATATTTATTTCTACTCGGCCGGGAAGGAAATTCATATTAAAGCACTGTTTATTCCAGGGCCGGTAAGATAAACACCCACAGCATGAAATGCTCTATCCCTACAATTGCCCCTTCCTTTTTCCTTCCACCTGGCAGAGAAGCGGAGAGGTTACGTGTGCAACAGTGAAGAGGAACAAAATACTTGTTCTCCCAGTTCCGATTAAATATTCACTCATTGCACATGTAAGCCACCACTGCACTGACAAAGCTGCGCTAATACTGGAATAAACCGGTTTTTGTTTTCTTCTTTTTTTTTAGCTCTACGTCACTATTGTAGGGACCAGAGGGAGGATAAGTTCACGCCTTTTGCACTTTGCCTGCCAGGTCTGGTTTATTCAGTTAATACAATTACTAGATTAATAATTAAGAGATTAATGCAAGTAAAATAATTAAAATGCCGTATTTCACGATAAAGTGAAGTTAGACTGTTACATATCTAAGTATTATTGATAGTACAGCCCCGTTCATTAGTACTCCAAGGTAGATATTTAAGAAGCAAACGACATATGTAGCGTATATTTAAAAGCTTAAACATTTATTTTGAAACTATATTATTGCTTCGTATGGTGCAACAACTAATGCCATTTAATGGCTGTATGATGAGAATACTGACTCACTTCCTTCCTGCTAAATTCATGGCATGTGTGAGCACAATGTCACGCATCCAAGATGAATAAGGTCTTTCATACCATACTTGGTTATTTCCTGAGAGGAGGCATTTGCCATTCTACTATATGAGAATCATCTAATTTAAGGCAGTAGCAGTGTATGATAGTAAATGTTATGTGTCGCCGAAGGTGCTGCTGGTTCCACGGCCAATAGTTTCAGCTCGATTCATCTGAGCACAAACCCAACCATAAAACTTGGAGCAGAGCTGGTGGAAGAGTGTAATAAACAATACCTCACTATAGAAAGATCATACCACTTCATTCGTAAACTGTGATTCAGCCGTGACGATAGCTTGTCCGTAATGCTCGCTGTATTGCATGTTGCAAGTCAACCCATGTGAGTCATGAGTTACTCGTTGCTCTTTTGGCGCGCACCCAATTTGGAACAGAGTAAATGAACTCAGGACACTTCCTAACACCATGATAGCATACGTACTAGTTTACAACTTCTGTAGTCACAGCTGCTAGCAAACCTTTGTATTTATTCTTTATCTTTTTTAATAAAGTTTTCATCATATGTTATATATATATATATATATATATATATATAGATATGTTTCTAAAGTACATCGTTGTACATTAAAATAGGACTTATATATATTTGACCAAGCACACACGTTTCTGATTGGTTTAAATGTTATCAAGTGTTTATGCTCAATCCTAATATATAAGAACTCAACTAAAGCTAAATTCAGCTACGCTCCCATAATTGCAGCGCCCTTCCAACCCCCCATAAATGAAGAGCAGCTATTATCAATGTACAGAGATGACCAAATATGTACATACATTTCATCATTAATAATGTTAGGAATTGAGCCACAAGTCTACGTTTTGTGGACATGGGAACGCCTAAACTGTCCTGTCATCTCACCGCTCAAGGTTTTGTGGATGCCAGGGTATCATGGCATCTGTGAAAATAAAAAGGCTGACCAGTTGGATAAAATGGGTACTGAGATGCCCTATGATGGCCCTGAACCCGCGGTTGGAATCCGCACACGTAGTGTCAAAACTTCAGTAAAAGCATATATTAAGGGAAAATACCAACCCAGATGATAAACTTATCCTGGGCAAAGATTAGCCACGACATTGGTCTTAAGTACATACAATACTCTTTCCACATCTCTCCTGAGATTGGATAGAACAGTAATAAGGAAAGTAAATTGTGTCTTCCACACTAGCCGTGTGAGGTACAGAAGTTGTCACAGTCGGGATTTGCACCACGGTTCAAATCTTGCCTATGGCACCGAATTTTTCAGGCTGACTCTACGCTTCCAATAAGAAAAGTAGTTGCAATTTCTGAAGAAAGGTTACCTCGGAAATATCTGCATAAATTAGTACTCTACTAGGCTGCGGGTTTTAAAGTATCCAGAGATTGTTAAGGTATGTTGCCTTGAATTAGAATCGTATTGAACGTGGAAGATCTATTATTCAAATCCCTTGTGCATAAACACTACTTTCCCATAAAGCTCAGTTTGTTCAAAATGCGATCGTTGTAATTTTGTAAACTTTTAAAACATTTTATTTTAATTATATTTCATTTTCTATTTTTGTCTAGCCCTATGTACTGTACCGTAGAAGTGGCCTATCATTCATAGCACATCCCTGCTTCAGATTGTTACATTGATGAAACTCTTCCTGGACATCGAGTAAGCCGAAGGCACGTTATAGAATATCCAGCAAGGATCCAGAAACATTGTATTACCAAATGCAGGTTATTTGTGGCATTCTTCGGCACCAACAACTGTGGTTCACTGCTCATGACTAAAATTTAGAGCATCTCAAGGTTTTAAAGTTAGCTGAATATTCAAGTATGCCTTCACCAACTTTGACCCTTTTATCTCAACTCCTTGCAAACTTACTGATGATCAAATATTGTATACATTATTGGACCATTCTGGAAAAGAGGCATTTAAACTATCATCTCCTGTATTGAATAACTTCAGAATAAATTAAAAAACAGTTCTTCGTAAGTAACTTAAAGGAAGTAACAATAGCATACTTTTTAGTATCAATCCATTTGTTCTTTCAGGAATACCAATGAACGCTTCTGTACTGGTGGACTGTCTTATTACGTTGGTATACATTTTAGTGTGATAACCCAGGTTTAGTTAAATAGTATAATAATGTTTATTACCGTTTGTGTTAATATCTGTTTCATATAATAAGGGAAGTGCGTTCAGAGAGCCTATTTATAATTTGAGTCAAGACAGATATCTCACGTCTAGTTAGGTTACAGGCAGTTTTGGGTGCATCCTATCATAGCCTTACTGAAGGACTACCTTGAAGCAATTTGTTTGAGAGACGATCTTTTAATATCTTTACTGGTCAATAGAAAACAGAAAGTCTTTGCTAAAGTGAAGTATTTCAAAAGTCATATGACAATGCATGACCTCAGAATGTTCAAGATTTCTGGCAGCATTTCTCACGTTAGGCCCAATAGGCTTGTCTACTAAGTGGTATAGACACCTCGTATTCTGCTCCCTGTGGTTTATACTCAATCCTGGAACCGGCCGTAAGTTCATTTTCACTCTTCGTTCCTTGCCATGGCGTTGCAACTGATATAGCATTTCACCAAATAAATAATATAAGTTGTTTACTTTTACCTCCTATTATCTTAAGAATTGTTAGAACTGTTGAAAGAGGAGCTGCAACAGGATAAACAGGCCAAAGAGGAACATTATATCTGAAAAAAGAGCGGTTGTTTATCCGGGTTGGATGAAAACATCAGGCAGGAGGCTAAGGAGCATCACGTCCAAGAGTGTGCCCCTTTGAACGAATAACACTTTTGGCTATCATATGGATATCATTATCCGCATCTATGATAAACAAGAAGAACACAAATCTGAAGGGCTAATGAATGAAATCCTGAACAAATATTCATATACGAAACTTACCTCATCAGCCGATCATTTGTTTGTTTCTGTTGTTTGGTGTACTTGTTGAATGAAGAAGTAGTAAGAGATTTAATGGTCAGAAAATTCAGGTACAAATGTCACCGTTATCTCATGTGATGCCAACTAAAACTTCTTGTACAAAACAAGTAGATGCAGTGGCCTAAATTTATGGGAGAAATGCTTATTTTATTTTACTTTTTTATTTTAAAGAATGGTCTTGCAGTTTTTCTAAAAGCATTGGAGAATTCACTAGCCAATTGTTTTTTAATATCTATTTTAACTTCTTCATATCACAGCAGATCTGTTCGGTAAGATATCTCGTTGACGATATATGATATAAAGTAACTTTTCAGGCCTACCTACCCCTTTGGCTTAGTGACAAATAGATAGTGACTAGCTGCTTTCATCATCTGTAGGCAGATGGCAACGTACAGTCTGATTTCAAAACCTCCAGGCTAGCTACTTCCACCATCCGTATTCAGATCGGTGTCACAGCCAGACTTCGAGTCCTCTAGATTAGCTACTTCCACCATCCGTAGTCATATAGTGAAGCACTGCCAGACTTCGAGGCCTCCAGTTAGCTGTTTTCATCGCAGACTGTCAGATTCTCCAGTTCTCATCCGCTAAAAGTAATGGCCTTAGGGTTCCATTCAACCTAGCAACTCTATTTGTGGATAGATTGTAGCGCAGTCGCTATTACCGTATATTTTCAGGTGTTAGTACTGCTTTAAACTGAAAGTGGAACTTTGGCTCGTGATATTTGTAAATTTCCAATCTGGCATTTACCTTGGCGACTGAGGGAAGCCATTAAAAGAAAATCTTCCAGCCAGATTGGTTGATCCACGAGATTTAAATCCAGGAACTGCCGAATGCGCCCGAGACATCCCGCTTAGTATTTGTATTTCAGTTTTACTTAAGGTCCTCCAATGTTTCATTAATTTGCGGGTGAACGTTAAATGTTCGCCAATTTCGTCTAATTTTTCTTCTGCTATTCATTGCACGTCTTCGTGTATGTTTCTTGTTTTAACTCAATCAATAGTCTGCAATTTATTTACCAGTTTCTGAGTGGAGTTCTGGAAGGAAGAAAATGTGCAAGGAACTTGAAGATGAATTCTTCACGAATGCGACGAGCCAATTCATTCAACTTTGCATACACATTTAGGTTTTTCAGCCTTCCCATCTTCGCAAACGAAAGTGACTGCTGATGCTGATGACCACGTGGGTACTGCGGCATTGGCTCTGACGGACAACCCCATGCGAGCGGTCAGTTTGACACCGAAGATTCTGTAGTAGTCCTTGCAAATAAGCATAGCATGCTCCCAACCTGCATGTTCGTCATATAGCTCATTGATTCTACTTGTCAAAAACGTGCCGTCTGAACGCATCCTTGAGTAACCCTCGTTACTCCATAATAAGCCAAAGTTAATGTTTTGCTAATTGAAGTGTTTTGCCAAAGTAAGAGCTTTGGTAACCTTCTCGAGAAGGAAGAAGCATCCAAAATAGATCAGCCAAGCGATAAACATAATACCAGCGTGTTCGGACACTGTGAAGCGAAACTCTGAAGCAATTTAGCTGGTTTTTTGGCAAAATGAGCGCAGATGAATAAAAACAACTACCTATTTTATCAATACATGTCCACTTCTATCAGAGAAGAATGGAAGTTCAAAAAGGACTTAGAAATACCCTGTAAGTAATTGTTATTTCTAGAAATTTCAACCAATTTATTCAAGCTTTTATCACAAAATTTTTAATTCTATTTCTTTAACGATACTTTAACTACTTGGCGATATCGCACGGTTCTGTTTATGGTACTCTTGATCTGCTTGTGGTGGAGATTAGCCTTCGGGATCTTTCTCCCCGTAACCATACACTTCCCCTTCGCGCCCAGCAGCTATCTCCAGGGTGCCATCTGTACTCAAACGGTTACGCCCAGCCTTCAAGATATCTTGCCCTACACACCACATTACAAACAGATGGCGCTGGGTTGCCGTCCATTCTAGCTGCTTTCACTATTTGTGGGTAAATAGCAGCGTAATCCGTATTATTATCTATTTACCAATGTAAATAAACTGAAGGTGAAACTTGGCCGTGGTATTAAATATCCAGTCCGGTCTGAGGGAAACCACGAAAAAGCCTTAGCCAGATTTCTCGCACGACGGGATATGAACCTAGAAGCTCCCAAATGCGGGCCACAGATGTTACCTCGAGCGATCCCATTTGATTATCACAGATTTTTTCAGCATAATTACAGCATATTACAGTAGTCCTATGTTCCTATGCTTGCAATAAAATAATTTTGAACAGTTAAAAATTGAATCTCATATGAAATTTCCTATGTAATGAAAATTTGTGAACTTGATTTTACATGTAATTTCTCAATTATAGTTGTTAAAAACCTCTGATGAGAAAACGTTCACAAGGAGAGAGGGGGGGGAAAGTATCATATGACAGCTTACGATGACGCCATATGTACGTTACACACATAAAGCGACGTCAGTAACCATCCATGTATTGAGCATTAAAAATGTAAATGGCGTGTTATTTATGGACGATCTTTAACTACTGTGGTTCTCAGCACCCCTTTCAAAATTGGGCGTGAAAGAACGCTTAATTTTGCTCAGAGGCCTCTCTATTAGGCTTGAGGTTCTTTTACGAGCCGTAAATCTACGATACGGGACTTCACTTCTCTTCCGAAGGAAGCCATGCTAAGAATTTTTAAAACCGAAAAAATCCATCGCCCTCCGCCAGGTTTGAACCCGCGACCTTAGGTATATGAAGTTAGCATGGTACCCATTACACCACGGAGGATGACATATTCAGCATTAGGACAAGAGCAGATTTTTTTCTCTAAAAGCCAGTAAGCCTGGTTGAATGTAAAGCCGTAATCTCTCTCAGGTAACCTAGAGATGTTACATTCACACTCTCCTGAGTGGAACACAGTAACTTGGAGTCAAATATTAAATGATATGTAACATCATGACCTTTTTGTTGCGAAATAAAATATCTAACACGTTTATCTTTGAAAAAATAGTCTTCCATTAAATTATTTAAAACCTACATCCAAAATTATTGATATTAAGAATGACCTCGAAAACTATTTTTTGTAAATTGTATTTTGAGAAATTTCTTCAAACATTATAAAGTCGGGATGTAATAGCGGCTTTTCCCTTCTGGCATGAAAATAACGAAATAAACAATTAAAAGTACTTGCTTAGCTGTGTTGCAAAAGCGCGGGCTTTTACAAGATTTACTTTCTCGTAAATGTGTTTTCACCTCATGACAAAATGATAGGAGAATCCAGCGCATTTTGAGGAGGAAGAATTGCGAGTTCATATCCTCGCAAGCTATTGTTTGACTGGTTGGTACAGTCACCTTAGGCTTATTGTGTGTCAGACTCCATGAGGGTAGGATGATACGGGAGTATTATTGATGGGCGGCCGAAACTGGACCATGGGGAAAGAGCTACCATGATGGGTTCCTAACATAGTCCAAGTAGTTCTTAATCTCGACACGGCAAGTGGTAGGAATCTGCGCCCTGGGCCTGACAGAACACCTTGGTTCATAGAGGACTCCAGCTCCACCCTACCGCCGAGAACTGTACTCCAAAGCGCATTCACTGCCGACACTTACAACCCTGAAAGAGACCGGTTGGATAAAATGGAGATTAAATGAAGGGTCAAGATATAACCATTGAACAAGAAATTTGGGGGATGAAAGATCCCTACCCTGTATTCGCTTGGTGACTCGGGAAAACTCCAGAAAAACCCACACTTCAGAGAGACCGGCGGTGAGACGAAACCACCTGAGGCATATTTATACAAGCTTTCCGCCTTTTAGAACTTCCAGTCTTCTACTTGAGTCCTGTACGCTTTGCTTTCTTCCGTTGTACGAGGGCCACCCAGAAAGTAACAGACGATTTGTCATAACTAAATGATAACGAAAGCTATCAACACAAAACTTTATTTACAAAGTTATATCTCAATGTAATCTGCATTCTATCAAGAGATTTGTTGTCACGTGGCACCAGTTTTACAATGCTGATGTAATATATTTCTACCGCCAAAGAACATTTTTTTGTTGTTTTCTTTTTGAATGCACAAAATGTTCAGACAATCGAATTTGATAGCCATATAAGGCAAGAATATAGTGATAATGCAATGAACGAGTCTTCAGTGAGGAAATGGCGCTTAATTTATGCGTAATCAAGGAAGAACCAGGATGTACGATAAAGGCCGGAGTGGAAGTTCATCAATCGCTACGGAGGTTTGAAAGCAAATGTTGATGAAACAATTAAGAAAAACCGGTGTTTCACATTGGACACCCTATATGACTTTTTGGATGGAAAATATTTCCCAACCAATGAAGACCTCAAAGTGGCAGTGCCAGCGGTGAAAGACCGATACCACGTGGCAATGACGATTACGTTAAGAAGTAGAGTAAGGTATTGCAACTTTGTAAATAAAGCTTTATGTTGCGTTGTTGTTTAGTTGTGCCAAATCCCTTTTGTCTCTTTATGGATGGACCTTGTACATAGCTCCAAAAAGTGAAAAAACAAGTGAGAGGAAACACTTACGAGCTATTGCTTTGTGGCAGATTTGAACACTACAGTTGAAGGCAAATGCAGCATTAGGCCTACTGACTTTGGGAACATCTTATAGATAGTTATTGTCGGGAACATACATACACATGGTATTGAGGAGAACATTCCACCACATAAAATACACACGCACAATTAAAATGGTTTGTGTTTTCAACAACTTATGCCTGTAATACTAACTGCAACATTTAGAACATTTGAACTTTACGTGGAATAAGATTTGTTTCCGTCATTTGAGCTTCTTGGTTCGCCAAATTACTGGGACAGTCAAACAACTCAAGGCTGATTTTTGTCTCAGAGTTTTAATTTGTAAAACAGCAAAAGCAATTTAGCTTTCTTAAGTATTTCAACGATTTACTCTCTATTAAAATCAAGGCTAATTCAAGAAGCGCAAATGGCTGATGCAGAAGTTGTTATGGCAACCCCAAGACAACAGAAATGCGAAACATGAACATTGTTGAATTCCTCCTAAAACTCGTATATTAGCTAAAAGAAAAGTTAAAACGCCATCTTTTGCGTGGTTTAGATGAGTGAGATACATACAGTTACGTTTTCACCAAAACAATACTCCAACGGCCGTGCTTGTTTGCTACGCTCCAGGAGTGGCCAAACTTTGGATGACTAGAAAGAGCCGCGCTTGTCTCCGTAAACCGCAAAATAAACCAAAGTTTTACGAAAGATACTTTATTGCTACAGTTTTACAATAGTTTAAATAAACATGGCACAAAGTCGACAAATATAAAACCGCAATAAACGCTACAAATAGCTAGAAACTGGAATGTATGCGGCAGACTCTCGCCGATTTGGTAGCCAGAATACCGCCTCAGACGCAGTTCATTCCAAGGTTCCGTCTCGATTCCGTTGCCTGTTCATCGCTAGATCAAATATTTGGTTCCTTAAATGTGAAATAAAAACCTGCAAAAAAGAAATACGATGTCGTAAATTCACTCAAGAATTGCGATATATTCATAGTACTTTCTCTACCCACCACATATGCACATAGCATCCCTTACATGCAATCGTATTAATTTAAACATTTATGTGCTCCGTTCTTGTAACTTTTTCTTGCTAATCTGCAACAGACTATTCTCACAAAAGTTTATTCTTGTATCTACTTCATGTTAATCGAGATAAAAATTAACAGAAATGCTTTGATTACTTAGTTCCTTCTAAACAGAAGGAGACGGCTAAAGAGAGAATCTAATCCGGTCGCTACATGATGCAACTAAAATTCCCTTCTATTTACATGGCCAGGAGCCAAACAAAACAGATATTAAACGAATTATGACATCCTATCTGAATAAATTTTAAAATTGAAACAACAACACGGATATTTTGGAAACAATTTGTGTACAGTAAAAGAAATAAAAAAAAAAAAAAAAAAAAAACCTGCGTTTTACGGAGAATTATATTTTGGGTGTAGTAAGTATTTGTTAACCTCTTACAATTTGCCAGTTATGCAAAAGTCACTTAGAATAAAGTCGACTCCAAAGAAAGTGAGCATAAATCTTTTATTTGTCCTTTTAATGTATTTTATATACGGTATTGTAACCAAAATCGTTAGAGCCATTTTAAGAAAATCGAAAATTTCGAATAATCTGTAATAGTAGTTTGGGGAGCATTTTTATGAAAATGTTCGTCTCGCATAATTGGAAGATACTAAACCAAAATATCAGGTTTGGTATTTTATTGACGTTTCGTTTAATAATTATACTGTCCACAGATGCATACAAGGATCATTTTCTAAAAACACTTTTTATTCACAGTTCCTCAAAACACGTATTTCCGGTGAAATCTCGATGTGGAGATTTTGGGTGCAATACATACCTTCTCTACCTACTATGTAAATTGTACAATCGGGCTAGAGAACGTATGAAAAATTATTATTTTATCCATGTTACATTATTAATGATACACGCTTATCTACAGTATCTGTCAAAAATTTAAGGACAGGCCTATATATTCATTCCTGTGCTTAAACATAAGTGAAATGATAATATTTTTATGCATATGTCACAGCCCTGTGATTTATGCTGCAAACGAGAGCCCTATGTTTTTAAAACTATGAAAAAGCTTGACAAACTGATGCATTTTGTATGAAAAAGACATTATTTTATTTTTTAATGGATGCGCCTGACTCAATGAGTTTAGTTATGGAGGTAGATTTAAATGAAATTGGATGCTATTACTTTTTAATTAAAATTTTTGACCTGTTCCACTTAAATGACTTTCTCTAGCAGCTCTGCAAACTACCTCATGTTAATCAAGATAAACGTTAACAAAAATTGTCTTATTGCTTAATTCCTTGTTAGAGAAGGGAAATAAGGGAAGGCTAAAGCGATAGTCAAATCTTTTAAAACTGTTTGCTATGGGATACAATAATTTATTTTCCTCTTCCCATGACCAGAAATAACACAAAAGAGATATGAAAAGAATGAGGTCTTTCGTTTAAAAAAGTTTAAGTATTTTAAAATGGTAACAATACCAAGGAATATCTCAGAAATGGTTAATCCTGTAAAAATGTATAGACATAAATTATATATTTTAACGAGATCTACATTTTTTTGTGTCGTAAGCTTTTATCTGTTTCTTACGTTTTACCTGTTATACAAAAGTCACCCAGAATGAATCAGTTCAGAGGCTATTCTCAGAAAATTCAAGATAAACATTTTATTTGCCATGTAAGTAGTTTAGTCGTTAGCCATTTTTGAGAAAATCGAAAAGTTGACAAATCTCTCACGTAAAGAGTATTTTGGAGCTGGGAGATTTCCTAAAAATCTGAGTGTGACATCCTCGGAAGCTGCTGAGCTTAAATATCGAGTTTGGGTTATCGTGATCAGAGACATATGCACTTTTTACAAAATGCTCTTTTATTTGTTTTTGCAGACCCTAAAACGTACACTTCCTGTAGTTACAATGAAGACTCGGTATCGAATTTTTGCGAGAGAGAGAGAGAGAGAGAGAGAGAGAGAGAGAGAGAGAGAGAGAGAACATGAATCACACTGTTTCATATTTTGTTTCATTTCTTAATGAAAGTGTAGCTATTTCCTAAAATTCTCCTGCATTTGAAGTTTGCAGCAGATGAATGTTTTTCTATTCCTGCCGCATATATCGCCATTTATTTGTATTTTGTCAATATCGTTAAAACACTTTTGATGAAATAAAACACAACGAAAATGTGTCCACATAAATGGCACGTAGAAGATTTAGAGAGAGTGTTATATGTAGCTATTTTAGAAATGTTTACCACGTTTGCTTTTTAATGCAAGCTTTTAATATCACTCAACAGCACGTTAGGTCCACTATTCCCCAAACAATCACGAGAAGGCCCGCCTCTTTGGAGGTAGCAGACTTTGGAGCAGTCTTTACTCACGTCAATTGTTTACCTCTGGCGCTGTCGTGAATTTTGGAGGTCCAGTACTAGATAAACAAACACGATACAGGCTAACCATATCGTTGTAAACCATTTGTAGGACTGATTAGTTTTACATACGGCCGTGAACAGCTATTTTCAATAATGGCCCAAAGTAAACAAAAATTGGACTGTCTAATTTAAGTGATAATAATCTAGTTTCTATATCGCGTCTTGCTCAACCAATGTAGAATACCTAAAGGAAAATAACAGGTGTAAGCGATCTAACATTTTTGAAAATATTTATTCTTAATTTGTTTTTCTACTGATGTGTATGATTTTGTATGTAAGGTACTTTTTCACCTGCTTTCAGGACTCGAATGGTTTTGTAAGTACCATATCCTGTCCCAGGATTGTGTATGACCCACGGTGCTCTTTGCTTTTCTTTGGACCTGAGTGTATCACATTCGAACGCTGTTACCGAAATGTTCGCCTATTAGTCTGCCCAACTTAATCACTAAATTATTTTTTGCTTATTCTAAAACACAATTTACAACTTAACTTTATTGCAATAGCGCGATAAATTTTTTAACCATTCCATTGTTCCAAACTTGGGCCTAACCACATGATAAATGTCTCTGGTACATATCTGCACAAGTTTAATGATTAGACTTGGTTTGAATAGCTTTAATGTTTTATTATCTGTTTTAATATTGTTAATTTCTCATGACACATTATCTGTTCACTATTCAAATCGTGTGACCCAGTTAAGGTGATGCGATGCACCTGTGAAATTTGGGAAATTCAATTTATGCAATATATTTTCATTTGTACTGTATAAATTCATTGTTCTAATGAACATGACCTACGTGATTCATTTTAAAAATCTTCACATAAAAATTCAGTTTTATAGTAAATGTGTTTACAAATAGATTTAACATTTTATTTTTTTTATATTAGGTCTAAATGGTGTAAAAAACTATTGCTTTTCCTACACGCAAAAACCCGTGGCTATTACAAATTTAATAGTTTATTCCTCAAAACGGGAGCTTCTTTCGAAAAGGTTTATGATAATTGTATTTATTTTACTTTTTATAGGCAGCAGCATAGACAGTTTTAAACAAATTAGTAAAAAGTGTGGAACATTTTGAGTATGGAAAAGTTTGCGAGAAAATAAGGTTTAAAGTTGCGAGTGCCTGTTAATAAGCACGTGTCTACCTATTTATAAGCTTCAGTTGATTGGCAGTTAAACTGTACCATGGAGGAAGAACGAGAACTTTTCCTAAAGTTTAGAATTCATATTGTTTTAATACGAAAAAAGTTTTAGTTTTCGCAATGTTTGGTAAAATGTTGTAGTTGCATCACCTTAACTAGTGCGGGTACTGGTGGCCTTGTCCTCAGTTTGATTCCAATTGGTATTCTTTCAAAAATGACCTGAGTAAGTGACATGTAAGAACAAGGATGAAATTGAATTCAAAGAGTCGGCAGAAATTCTGGAATCTGCCGAAAGGGCAACATCGGAATTGATACAGCAATCCATAAAACAGTTGAACAAACGCTTAAATTAGTTTAAATTCAATCTGTAAGTATTTTAATGTTGGGATGGTAAACTTAAATATCTTAACGGACCTTTATGTGATTCTAAACAAAATCCCTTTGTACAGAGAATACCTAGATTTTAATTTAAGATAATAAAGTAGAAACGACGCAATATATGACCAAGTATGTTTATGGAGTTTTGTACGCACTTGAAATCTGAAAACGCAAAGCTAAGGGCTGTCGAAGCACGGATCTTGGTTACAACGGGCAATATTTAGTTTGGTTTGACCACTCCTAACTGATCGCGAGTTGCCGTGGGGTTGCCGGACAAGCGTAAAGCGGTTAGAGGGAGGTCTGCCCCTGTTTGGGCTCCCCTCCCGCGGGACCTCCCCGCTGCCGCACCACGGACTTCTCTACCTCGGGCATGTCCATATCGTCGTCGGGCTCTAGGGCCGGGTTGATCCTCCCGTTCATCTCGTCCTTGCCTACCATGGTGGCAGCCCCGTACTGTCGCATCGCACTGTTCATCACAGCCAACTGCTCTCCACCCTCTGCAGGTTCCTCCACTCTCTCCACGTCCTCGGGGATGTTGACCACGCAGCGGAAGAAGTCGTACCCTGGGGCCAGCCTGCCCGTCTCGAACACCCACCTGCAAGCATAACATGCAGTCTTGTTGACAAAAACGATTCAGTTTGTTTTTAACTAGTGGAAGCGGTAGCTGTTGTGTTTATACTAGCAGGTATACACAACAGCGACTGGGCCATATCTCACACACGAACAAAATGAAATAACGTTTGTTTACAGTCTGTTCAGCGGTGATACAGATAGTGGGTTGGGGTGGCTTATCGCTTGTAGGAGGGGTACACATATGCTGAGCTCTTCTGCGCGTGGCAAAACAATCAACAGTGTTGCAATATTTTACTCAGAGCTGGGTAACGAGCCTTCAAAATCTACTGGAATCAGACAGTACACGGTGAACACACAAATATTATCGGCAACAGTGCTTCCTTCTTCCACTCATTTACGCGCCTTTACTCCTCGCTTGCTTCAGATTAAGAAAACATGCCTCCTTCCAATTGCTAAACCTCCAGCCGTTTGAAAGAGCGACCCATCCCACTAGCTAAAACACCGCCGAACTATAACCTGGCACATAATTTCTTGTACTAGCGCTAGTATTACTATTTGCTTTCAATTTGTTCTTGTTTACAATGTTATATAATTATTCTACAGATTATAAGCTACAACTACTACAAAAATAAACTTGAAATAAAATAATTAAAATAGTAAATTTCAGAAAATTTTAACAAATAAACTAAACAACAATTAAATTCCTAGAATATTCCTTTTATTTTACTTAATAAGTATTAAAATTACTATAATTACATAAAAATAATAATCCATTTGTAACGTTTCCATCTATTAATATATTTTATTTGCTTATAAATGTAAATAGCGTTTTTTATTTATGGACGCTCTTTAACTGCTGTGGTTCTCAGCGTCCCTTGAAAGACAGATTAATTTTGGTCAGAGGCCTCTCTATCAAGCTTGAGGTTCTTTTACGTGCCGTAAATCTACGACGCGGGATCAACGGCTTTATTTCCCTTCCGAAGGAAGCCATGCTAAGGATTTTTACGCCCGAAAAAAATGCATCGTCCTCCGCCTGGTTTGAACCCGCGACCTTGGGTATATGAAGTCAGCATGGTAACCATTACACCACGGAGGGCGACTTATTTGCTTATAATTTTATGTTATAAAATATTTTATAATAAATTTATTTTAATGTATATATTTTATAAATGTTATATTTTATTTACATTACTGTCTATATATATATATATATATATATATATATATATATATATATATATATATTCTTTTATTTTACAAATAAATCCATGTCAAATATATTGTTAACTTTTAACTATCACTATATTTATTATTATTATTTAGTTTATCAATTCATATTTAATTATATTTATTGTTATTTATATTTAGCTATTTAAATACATTTATATTTATATATACATATATAATTCGGTTTTATTTTATTTAATTTGTCTTCTTTCATCTCTCGTATTCTGTGTTCATAACCAACTATACCAATAAACAAAACTAGTAAACAGCCATATATTAACAGTTATATTAAATCTATACCAGCGGCATACTATCTGTACTGGTATCAATCGCTTAAAACTATTCTTACCATAACAATTTACTTTCTATATTTGTCTATTCTTTATATTACCTTATATATAAATTATTTCTTTTGAAGTATAGAAATAATGTCCTAACGTAACCTGCACGTGTTTGATGTTAACAGTGTGCACATGAATTCTTGATATCAGCGCTAACTTCTTGGCAGTACATTGCGTAAACACAGTCAATAACGTGTTGCAGCATTACTGTGCAGTACCATAATGGGTTTTTTTCTGAAGCATCCCAAACAATGTACCATCACGATATCGTAAAAATCTCTTTTCAGCTGCTTGCATCTTACTCCTATCTTTGTTCTTCACTCCCATAATACATCACTGGTTTAGAATCGTGTTTGTGTTTCTTTCCTTACCGTATTCTTAAAGGTTACCAGACTGTTTGCATGTTTTGTTTACATTTGGTTTTGGTCACAGCTAAGGTACTGGAAATCAGACACTTGTCCTCTAGTATTATTTACTTCCGATTGAATATTTTCCCCGAAATAACATTGCCTTTGTTTTTGTCTTAGACATAGTAATTTCGTAATTTTTACACATTTCATTAAAGTAACACATTGATTTTTGTTATCTATCTTCCTTTTCACAAATTAAAACCACATCCTCCACAAATAGAAGGACATTTAATGCTCTGTTTTGTCCTAATATAAATCCCCCTTTTATATGCTTGTAGAATTTCGTGTGTATATATACAGGATGTTAATAAACTACACCGAAATATTTTCACAGAATATGTGGATTATTTAAATAAGTAATTTGAGATAGGAGACTTATGGCCTGTTTATTGAAATGCCGAAGTAACGGCTATAAGTTTGTGAAGTGCCAGTACGCCACTGGCTAATTTATCAACCATTCGAGAGCATAACACGAAAAACGAAGGGACATATTACAGCGTACCTCTCTAGCGTAGTGGTTATGATACTGGCTTTCAAGTGAAAGATAGTTTCCGAGTTCGGGTCTCGTTCACGAATCGCGGCACTTCGTCTGGAATGAAAAAAAAAAAAAAAAAAAAACATATAAAAAGCATTTACTTTATGATAGGACCTTTGGGATAGCAGCTTTCCGCGTTATGCGTCACCAGAGCAGTTGGAAAAACGCCTCCAGAGTAGGCTACATAATTCAAGAATGTAGTTATTGAATGCTCAGTGTCGCACTGTCAAGTGATTAGTTCAAGATTTTACAGATTTTTGCGTCATTAAATCTTGAGAACGAGCTGCTAAAAATCTATATTTCTATATTTGAGCAGCAGTTTTAAAGGCATGTTTTCAACCTGCTTTGCTTTAACACCGACTTATCAGCACCTGATACCCACACGTTTAACGGGGACCATGCATCGCCGATCTCAAGTTACTTATATCAGTCACGTGCACAATCTCGCAAATTATTTCGGTGTAGTTCATTACATCCTGTATACATAAAGAAATGGAGATAGGCTGCATCCTTGTTCAAGCCACGATTTGTTTTTATTGTCTTTGATATCTTCCCATCCAATTCAGTTAGCAGTTTTGTATTTTTTTTCTAAACTATACATTCTAAATAACAAATGAAAGGATACTCTGACTGTAGGTACTTACTTTGTGCCCCACGAGACGCCTATGAGTGTGACCAGAGACATGAGCATGGCCATGGTACGGAAGGGAAACAGTTGCCTGTCGTTCTCTGCATCCCAGCCGGGGTAGTGGATGAGGGCGGGCAGACCCAGAAGTGGCTCCCCGCCAGTCAGACGAATGAAGAAGGCCACGATGTAGGCGGCCAGGCTGCCGTAAGTGTTACAGTGGTGCTTGAAGTGCACCACCATCAGCAGCTGTGGGAACAGGATTACGTACACGAGGTCCGAACACATGGACCTGCAAACAAACACTCCTCTTCTCATATCCAGTCTGATGGTTGACGGCTATTTCTAACAACTGCTTTATTATTCGTATGTTTAAGGAGATTCAGAGGTGTTGTTCAGCAGTTTTGGTTAAAAAAAATCTGATGTGTTCTATTCACATGACTTTCTCTACATCTCTGCAATAAATTATTGTTAAAAGCTCTTGCTTCTATTTACTTCATGCTAATCGAGAAAAAACTTAGCAGAAATAGTCTTATTACTTGCTTCCTTATAAGTAGGAGCGAAATAAGGGAGTACCATGGATTAAAGTGATAGTCAAAAGCTGGTTGCTATGTGACTCAATTTCCTTTGTTTGTATGGACAGGAGTGACAAATTACTTTATGAGAAAACTACGCTTTTTAAAGCTGAAAAAAAAGAGTACCTTATAAACGATCAACTCCACGAAAAAAATGTATAAAATATAAATTGTGTGTTTTAACATGCTCCACGTTTTTTGTCTGATAAGTTTTTGTCCATCTCTTACGGTTTAGCAGTTATGCAAAATTCCATAAAACTCATCCAGGATAAGGTGGTCTTCAGAGGCTATTCCCAGATAATTCAAGATATACATTTTATTTGTCAGGTAAACATCTTTAATATATGATATTTTAATCAAAATCGTTAGAGCCATTTGTGAGAAAATAAAAATTTTCGAAAAGAGTTCGAAAGGTTAGTCGGGGGTGGGGGGATTTTCTTGAAAATCTTCGTGTCGCAACCTTGGAAGATATCAAACTTAAATACCAAATTTGGTATTTAATGGACTTTTCGTTTTAGAGCTATGCTGCCCACAGACGTACACACATTCACACACACTCAGACAAACACACATGGACATTTTTCTAAAAAAAAATTTGATTCAGGGGATCTTAAAACATGTATTTCCGATGAAATCTCGGTATCGAATTTTTGGGTGCATTATAAATACCTTCTCTATACACTATGTTCATAGTACGTGTAGAGAAAGTAAAAATCTGATTTGATACATTCACTTGTTTTTCTCTACCTATTCTGTAATAAGCTATTCTTGCAAAACCTTATTCTTCAATCCAGTTCATGTTGACTGGGATATATGTCAGGGAAATGTTTTCTTCCATGTAAAGGTTAGTTTGGGGTGCTATTTGACTGAAATTCGGTTCTCTTTGCTTAGCCAGCAGTAAAAAAGGATACAGGAAAGACACATTTCGTATGAAAAGGTTTCAGTGTTTTAAACTGAAACCAATAACAAAGAATATTTCAGAAATGGCATCTCCATAAAAAAGCGCATGACATAAATTGGGTGTTTAAACGAGTTCTATGTTCTTTATGTAGTAAGTTTATCTTTTTCTTACGGTTTTGCAAAATTCATCCAGAGTGAAGAGTACTTCAGAGGCTATCTCCAGAGAATTCAAAATATACATTTTGTTTGTAATGCAAATATCTTCAACATACCTTATTTAATCAAACTCGAAATTTTCGAAAATATTCCATGTAAAGTACAATCTGGGGTGGGGGTTTTTCTCGACAACTTGAAATGCTGAACTTAACTGCCGAGTATTTAACCAACTTTTCGTTTTTGAGTTACCGTGTCCACAGACACAAAACATACACGTGCGGACCTTCATCTAAAAATGCTTTTTTTTGGATACGCGCATTTCCATTGAATTCTCGGTATCAAGGTTTTGAGTGAAATGTAATCCCTCCTCTACCTAAGTACAGAGTACAGAAAGTAATATGTTAGCAGAAAGGAGATCACAAAGGGAAACTTCCAAAACAGGGAGATGAGATTAAAAACATCTGAAGTGTTCCATTCATATGACTTTCTCTTCATCGCTGTAACAAATTATTGTTAAAAACTACTTTATAATTATTGAGATAAACTTTAGAAGAAATTGGCTTAAGTACTTGTTTCCTTGTAAGTAGAAACGAAATTAGGGAATACACTAGACTAAAACGGTAGTCAAATCTTTTAAAAGCTGGTTGCCATGTGGTTCAAATCCGTTTCTATGCATGGCCTGGAGTTGACAAATGTCTATTATTGCAAATTTAAGTATTTTAAATCTGAAACAAATAACAAAGAATATCTCAAAAACGGCCAACTCCACGAAACAAGCGTATATAACATATATTGTGTATTATAATAAGATCTACATTTTAGCGTAGTAAGTTTCTGTGTATCTCTTACGGTTTACCAGTTACGTAAAATTCAGCAAAACTCATTCTGAACATAGAGATTATTCCCAGAAAACTCAAGATATACATTTTATTTGTCATGTAAATTTCTTTTATCGTACAGATACCTGTAATAGACACCGTTGCTATGCAGAAACAACATAAAAAACGACATAAAAATTTTGGGACTTTAAATCAAAGTGGGAAAAAGTAAACAAATTCACTCGTTGCTCCGGTAACGAGTAGGATAAAGTAAACAAATTCACTCGTTGCTCCGGTAACGAGTAGGATAAAGTAAGCAAATTCGCTCGTTGCTCTGATAACGAGTGGGATAAAGTAAACAAATTCACTCGTTGCTCCGGTAACGAGTGGGATAAAGTAAACAAATTCACTCGTTGCTCCGGTAACGAGTGGGATAAAGTAAACAAATTCACTCGTTGCTCCGGTAACGAGTGGGATAAAGTAAACAAATTCACTCGTTGCTCCGGTAACGAGTGGGTTAAAGTAAACAAATTCACTCGTTGCTCCGGTAACGAGTAGGATAAAGTAAACAAATTCACTCGTTGCTCCGGTAACCAGTGGGATAAAGTAAACAAATTCACTCGTTGCTCCGGTAACGAGTGGGATAAAGTAAACAAATTCACTCGTTGCTCCGGTAACGAGTGGGTTAAAGTAAACAAATTCACTCGTTGCTCCGGTAACCAGTGGGATAAAGTAAACAAATTCACTCGTTGCTCCGGTAACGAGTGGGATAAAGTAAACAAATTCACTCGTTGCTCCGGTAACCAGTGGGATAAAGTAAACAAATTCACTCGTTGCTCCGGTAACCAGTGGGATAAAGTAAACAAATTCACTCGTTGCTCCGGTAACGAGTGGGATAAAGTAAACAAATTCACTCGTTGCTCCGGTAACGAGTGGGTTAAAGTAAACAAATTCACTCGTTGCTCCGGTAACGAGTAGGATAAAGTAAACAAATTCACTCGTTGCTCCGGTAACCAGTGGGATAAAGTAAACAAATTCACTCGTTGCTCCGGTAACCAGTGGGATAAAGTAAACAAATTCACTCGTTACTCCGGTAACCAGTGGGATAAAGTAAACAAATTCACTCGTTGCTCCGGTAACGAGTGGGATAAAGTAAACAAATTCACTCGTTACTCCGGTAACCAGTGGGATAAAGTAAACAAATTCACTCGTTGCTCCGGTAACGAGTGGGATAAAGTAAACAAATTCACTCGTTACTCCGGTAACCAGTGGGATAAAGTAAACAAATTCATTCATTGCTCCGGTAACGAGTGGGATAAAGTAAGCAAATTCGCTCGTTGCTCCGGTAACGAGTGGGATAAAGTAAACAAATTCACTCGTTGCTCCGGTAACGAGTGGGATAAAGTAAACAAATTCACTCGTTGCTCCGGTAACGAGTGGGATAAAGTAAACAAATTCACTCGTTACTCCGGTAACCAGTGGGATAAAGTAAACAAATTCATTCATTGCTCCGGTAACGAGTGGGATAAAGTAAGCAAATTCGCTCGTTGCTCCGGTAACGAGTGGGATAAAGTAAACAAATTCACTCGTTGCTCCGGTAACGAGTGGGATAAAATAAGCAAATTCACTCGTTACTCCGGTAACGAGTGGGATAAAGTAAACAAATTCACTCGTTGCTCCAGTAACGAGTGGGATGAAGTAAACAAATTCACTCGTTACTCCGGTAACCAGTGGGATAAAGTAAACAAATTCACTCGTTGCTCCGGTAACGAGTGGGATAAAGTAAGCAAATTCGCTCGTTGCTCCGGTAACGAGTGGGATAAAGTAAACAAATTCACTCGTTGCTCCGGTAACGAGTGGGATAAAATAAGCAAATTCACTCGTTGCTCCGGTAACGAGTGGGATAAAGTAAACAAATTCACTCGTTGCTCCAGTAACGAGTGGGAAAAAGTAAACAAATAAATGGTTGATGATAACTACAAATTTTTAATAACCTTTTAACTCTTTTTGGTATAGTTTACGTGAAGTTGACGGTAGTAAAGCCTCAACTGCTTCATATCATATATCATCATTTGGAACCGATATATTAACGTTCTCAACGTCCATCGTAAACTTAATAAATTTGAAACTAGCGGCAATAAAAACAAATTTAGTATTCATACATAGCCTACCATATTTTATAACTATAAGAACGCCGCAATTCCATGTCTTATTCCTTATTTAATTTATTACTATCTGTTGTAAAATCATTAGCTGAATATTTGTCATATATTAATTTATCGTATCATTAGGATAAAATAATGTATTATAAAAGTAGATAAACCTCTATTATCCACTTCCCTTCGAGACGCGTTTTAAATTGTTCTACTCATGGATAAACTCTATGTTTATCCACTTGTACAATAAATATTATACACGGTATTTTAATCAAAATCGTTAGAGTCATTTTTGATAAAATAAAAATTACAGACCTTCTTCCATGTAAAGGTTAGTTTGGGGTGGGGGAATTTTCTCAAAATGTTCGTGTCGCAACCTTGGAAGCTGCTAAACTCAAATACAAAGTTTAGTGTTTTACGGATTCTTCATTTTTGAGTTATCGTGTTCACAGACACACGGACACATTGACACACGGACCTTATTCTAAACATTATTTTTTTGGATACAGGAGACCGTAAAATGGTATTTCCGGTGAAATTTTGGTATCGATTTTTGGGTGGAATGCAATAGGTACTTTCTCTGTGCACTATGTACATAGTGCGTGTAGAGAAAGCAAAAATTGGTTTCTTCTTTGACCGTCCTCATAGATTTGTTGTAACGCTTTATAAACGTTTTCTGCAGCTAATGTATATAATCTCTAGAGAGGCAGGGTAGAGCCGTCGTTTCTGTAAACATATTTAATTTGTCCTTTCCTTCACTGTTGCATTTCCCTCTTTTCCCATTTTCTCGTTCCTTTCTGTTGAATTTGCTTTAGTAGTTGAATGATTATCAAGGACGTCAGAAAATATGAAAACTGGGGGACGAAAACGACGGCAGATGAACACTTATTGAATTAGATCCTCGTAAAAGAAAGCAATTGCCGTCTGGCAGTAAATTTAGCGAAACGAAAAGAGATATTAAAGGGGGAAGCAAAGTAAAATAATCTACTTGTCTTGGAACGTGAGGCAAGAAGGAAAAACTGGTACTTGCTAATGGATAAAAAAACAAGAGAAAAGAGGGACTTCAAAAATATGGAAACAGGAGTGGTAAAACATTCGTAGAAAACGAATAAATGAGGCGAAGAATAAGAGAGGGAGAGTGAACGTGGAAGGAAAGAGTAAGCATATGCTGTGTAACGGGAAATGAACTGGCTGATTTGGCAGTAAGGTTGGCAGCCATGAAACAGTATTACAATATTTCGTGTAATAGGAAGACTTACAGGTTTTGTTGGTGGTGGTAAAATGCTGGCACGAAGAAACCATTATTAGTTTCAGTCATACATGTTCTTAAGCGACTTCAAATTTGCCGTTTGCTGTTCTGTGAGGAGATGCATTATCAAGTAAAGCAACAGTTTTAGTCCTGTCTTTGGTCGCAACTGCCTCAGCTCTTCAAATAAAGGATTCAAAACCTCCATTCTCCATTGACTGTCATTCCATCTGGCAACCACTTCATAGTTGAACACGCTGAACACTCGCTTCCAAGAACGAAAATGTTGTCAAGAAGCGAATGGGCTTGGACCATTCAGACATTATTCTCATGTGGTATAGTAATAAAGTGAAGCTTCATCGCCAGTGCACGCATCTATCAAAACATTTAGGGACATTAGCTCAGCAGTTCCCTTGCACCTTCCTGTTTTCTCTTCTCTGCTTTGGGCAGGTTTTTTCAGCTTTAAATGTTCATGGAGTATACAGCCAACATTGATACTGATGTCCAAATTCAGCATTTCCATCTTCCGCCACCAAATTCTTTCTACTCTTTGAATTCAAAGCAAGCTGAGACCAGTCAGAAAGTGGATTTTTTTTTCAATCTCTCTTGCCATTCTTCAATTGATCGAATCTATACTTTATCGTCATGAACTCCACAAAAAAGATGCAAAGTCTACATTTTGTGCAGTAAGCTTTTGTCTATCTCTTACGGTTTACCAGTTATGTAAAAGTCATCCAGGGTGAATAGTATTAAACATCTAATCTGACATTTACTTTGGCGGCTGAGGGAAATCACGAAAAAATCCTCGGTCAAATTGTCTGCCCACACGATTTCAATCCGAGAGCTATATAATAGGGCCATCCGCCTCGGTTCAAGTATTTCTGTTTTCAATGCATTTTCACTACAAAATTGCAACACAAAACTGTGTCATCAATGTGACAAAGGTCCCTTGTCAGTACTGCCATTTGGCTTTTATCAACATTGCGGCGAATCAAAACTCAATAGGCTCCCAATGAAACAAAACACGGGTCACTTGGTTACCAACTGGCACAAAGCCTAAGGGTAGTTGACACAGGTTGCATATACCCGTGTTATGCAATTCTCCCTTGATTCCAAAGTTCACTATTTGTTGTCAAAGCGATCGTTCAGCGGATCATTTCTCTCCTCAAATGAACTTTGCCAAAAGAACTTATAGACAGTGACAAACAAGGGGTGAATTCTTTCTGTCACCTCATACAGAACACATATCTTTTCACCTCCTCGAAGGCTTAATCAGCAAGTGAAACTTCTTTACTTTCTCTATTTTGATACCAGGCTTTTTTACTTCCATTTTTACTGTTTCCTCTTAGTACATAGCGCGTAGGTAGAGAAGATATTACATTCTACCAGCAACTTCGATACAGACATTTCACATGAAATACACGTTTTAGGGTCCCCTGAATACAAACCGTTTTTATTTTCTTAGTCCATAGTGCATAGGCAGAGAAGATATTGAATTCTACCGAAAATACCCTATTTTGTTGAAAATACACGTTTTAGGGTCCAATGAATAAAAAATTAATTTTACTTAATATATAGACATAGGCAGAGAAGGTATTTTATTCCACCCAAAAATACTGAGAATTTGCTGGAAATACACGTTTGGGGTAGCCTGAAGACAGAAAAGCATTTTTACATTTTCTACTTAGCACATAGTACATAGATAGATATTACATTCCACACAAAAATTAGATACTAAGATTTCATTGGAAATGTTAGTTTTAGGGTGCCGTGAATAAAAATAAAGCATCTTTAGAAAAACGTCCAGGTGCGTGCCTGTGGACAACATAACACAAAAACAAAAAATCGGTTAAACACCAAACTTGATAATTAAGTTTAGTATATTCCAAGAATGCGAGACAAAGCTTTTTATGAAAATCCCACCACCCCAAACTACCCTTTACATGGAAAATTTTTCAAAAATTTTAATTTTCTCAAAAATGGCAATAAATGTTTTTATTAAATTACCTTATATTAAAGATATTTACGTGCCAAACAAAATGAGTATCGTCAATTTTCCTGAAATAGTTCTGAAGACCACCTCATTCTGGATAGCTTTTGTATAACTAGTAAACCGTAAGAAAAAAAAAACAAAGGCGTACTACACCAAAAATATAGACTTCTTTAAACGCAATTTATGATATATACATTTTTTTTGTTGTGGAGCTAGCCATTTCCGAGGTATTTCTTGTTAATCGTTTCAATTTTAAAATACTCATACTTTTCTCAAGTGTGAAGTTGTTATTCGCATATACTTTTATTATCCTGGTCAAATAAAGAGAAGGGAATTTCAATAACATTATAGAGCTACCTGATTTTACAAGAGGCTACTACCGCTTTAGCTTAGTGCAATTCTTTATTCTGCTAGAGTTTATCTTGATAGCGTGACATTTGGGATACCTGTGTAGGAGGTAGAGAAAGTAAAGATTGTTAGGGAAATGCTGTACTGCTCTTGAGCAACTCCGGATTGGTTTAATTAGTACATTGCACTGAGGTCTAAGGAAGTCGAGGAGGCTCATTGTATTCTCATATTCCTTGTGAGAAATTCCCAAGTTTATAAAACCTTCTTCACTCAACAATATTCCAGAAGAACTGCACTCTGTGTAAGAAGCAATAAATACTGCTGTAGCAACCAGATTAGACCTGGTAGCGTTAAAACCTAGCAATCTGGAGGCCATGGTTTCGAATCTTGTGCTGGGAAGTTTCTTTACAGCCCTCGAGTTTCCTGTTATCACACTTCCTTCTCAAAGTTGGTTGATGGTTTCAGAAGGTAGCGGCTGGGCAGTGATTTTTGCACTACAAAAGTTTGTTCCTGGCTCTGTAGGGCTCCGACTTTGTGCGCTATCGGGCTAGAGTCCCTAGAGACACGGAGTGACCCGCGGGGGGAGGTTAGGGGTGTTGAACTTCTGTCGCAACTGAAACCGCTCACTATCTCGCTCGGTGACGACACCAGAAGCGGTCATTAACTTGCTTGGTTGACACGCACCGGATGCACGCTCAGTATCTCGCTCGGTTAAAGACACGTTTGTCGCACTAGAAACGCACCCAGTATTTCGTTGTTGTTTTTTTGAACAGTACCGGAGTCTGGTCAGGACTCCGGCGCTGTATCCCCTGTTTACATCCCCCCCTAAATGTACTGCATGATTACTGGTTTTACTGTTCCTTTACACAAACATATACACATTGCACAAACATATAACACCCATGCCCAAGGCGGGACTCGAACCCACGATCCCTTGCCCATGAAGCACCAAAGTGAGACGCCTTAAAGAGCGTGGCCATGGGGACCGGCTCGTTCGGTGAACCACGCTTTTGTCGGACCAGAAACCTACTCACTATCTCACTCAGTGAACCACACTTTTGTCGGACCAGAAACGCGCTCACTAACTTGCTCGGTTAAAGACACTTTATGTCGCACCGGAAACGCGCTCATATCTCACACGGTGAACCACGCTTTTGTCGGACCAGAAACCTACTCACTATCTCACTCAGTGAACCACACTTTTGTCGGACCAGAAACGCACTCACTAACTTGCTCGGTTAAAGACACTTTATGTCGCACCGGAAACCTATTCAGTATCTTGCTCGGTGAAGGGCACATTTGACGCACCGGAAACGCGCTCACTAACTTGCTCGGTTAAAGACACTTTATGTCGCACCGGAAACGCGCTCACTAACTTGCTCGGTTAAAGACACTTTATGTCGCACCGGAAACCTATTCACTATCTTGCTCGGTGAAGGGCACATTTGACGCACCGGAAACGCGCTCACTAACTTGCTCAGACTGCAGCAATTATTTTCCCATTAGAAATTCACTTACTCTTTTACTAAGCTCCTATTAACTCGCCTACGTAGCTGAACATTTACGTCCATCTGGGTAGCTCAGTAGATTAGGCGCGGGTTCTGAACTCAAGGTCGCGGGTTCAAACCCGGCCCGGACCGATGGCCTTTTAAGTGTGCTTAAAACCGACAGCCCCTCGTTAGTTAATTATTACTGGCATGTTAAAGAACTACGAGACTTCGCCACGGCGGCGAAGATATTATTCTGGCAATTGACAGCGTCGTTACCAAACAAAAAATATATGTAATCGGGATAAACATAAGCAGAAATGGATTTATTACTTTATTCATTGTAAATAGTAGCCCGCATGTGTAGTGTGGTGGTAGCGTGTATGCCTCATACTCAACGGGTCACCAGTTTGAATCTCGCTTTGGGTGCCTTACCCCGATAAGGTTTTTTTCGTGGTTTCCCTTATCCTGAGAAGACGAATGTCGAGTAACTTTAAGCTCCATGAACAAAAGAATGTGTCCCATAAATTGTGTATTCAACGAGATCTACATGTTTTGTGTAGTAAGATTTTGTATATTTCTTATGTTTTACCAGTTATTTAGATGCCATCAAAGGCTATTCCCAAAAAATTCAGGATATACACTTTATTTGTCATTTAAATACCTTTAAAACTCGTTATTTTAATCAAAATCGTTGGAGTAACCTTTAAAAATCAAATTTCCGAATATTTGAGGATAACGAAGGGTAATTTGAGGTAGTGGATTTTCTTGAAAGCATTCGTGTCGCACCCTAGCAAGATCCTGAAATTACTTTTATTTGTCAGTTATCGTATTCACAGACACACACAGGACCTTTTTATAAAAATCAATCATGTTCTATTCACATGACTTACTCTACATATTTGTAACAAATTATTGTTAAAAAGCTTATTCTTCTATCTACATTATGCTAATCGAGAAAAACATGAGCAAAAGCGGTCTTATTCCAAGCTTCCTTGAAAGTAAAATGGAAATAAAGGAATGCACTAGGCTAAAGTGATGGCTAAATCTTTTGGAAGGTGTTTGCTTGAGTGGTTGAGTTCGATTTTGCATGGCCAGAAGTTTAGAAATTCCCAAGTGAGAAAAGCTTTAAGTGTTTTAAAACTGAAACCAATAACAAGGAATATCCCGAAAATCGTCAACTCCAGAAAAAAACATACAATTGTAGGTTTTAACGAATCGACATTTTTGTACAGTATGTTTTAATCTATCTTTTGTGGTTTACCAGTCAGGCAAAATTCAGCAAAATTCATCCACAATAAAGAGGTCTTCAGAGGCTATTCCCGAAAAATTCAAGATATACATTTTATTTCTCAATATTTTCAAAAACTTGCATGTGAAGAGTAGTTGGGGTGGGGGGAATTTCCTAAAACTCTTCGTGTTGCATCCTTGGAGGATACAAAACTTAAATACCAAGTTTGGTATTCTGCCGGATTTTGTTTTAACTTTTAAGTGTGTTCACTGACACAGACAAGCGCGCGCACACACACACAAACACACTTTTCCAAGTTCTGTTACTTTCTCTACACGTATTATGTACATAGTGTATAGAGAACGTATTGTATTCCACCTAAACTTTTGATACGGAGGTTTCACCAGAAATGAATGTTTTGGGTCCCCTGAATCCAAAAAAAAAAAAAAACAAAAAAAAAAAAAAACCAAACATTTTTGGAAAAAGGCCTTGTGTGTGCGTGTGTTTGTGTGGACAGCATAGCTCAAAAACCATAAGACCGTTGAATGCCAAACTTGGTATATAAGTTTGGTATCTTCCAAGGATGCGACACGAAGATTTTCAAGAAAATCCCTCCACCGTCAACTATCCTTTACATGGAACTTTTTTCGAAAATTTGATTTTCTCAAAAATGGCTCTAACGATATTGAATTTTCTGGGAATAGCCTCTGAAGACTACTTTATTCTGAATGAATTTTACGGAATTTTGCATAACTGCTAAGCCGCAAGAGATGAACAAAAACTTACCACACAACAAAACACACAATTTATGTTATATACATTTTTTTCATGGAGTTCATCGTTTTTTAGATATTTCTTGTTATTGGTTTCAGCTTTAAAAAAGTTATACTTTTCTCATGCAGGAATTTGTCAACTCGTGTCCATACAAACAAAAGAACTTCAGTCACATAGCAACCAGCTTTTGACTATCACTTTAACCTATGGTACTCCCTAATTTCGCTTCTACTTACAAGGAAGCAAGTAATAAGACTATTTCTGCTCTACTTTCTCGATTAGCATGAAGTAAATAGAAGCATAAGCTTTACACACTTTGAAGCGAAGCACCAAAGGTGTGCATGTTTTTGCTGTTTCGGTGCTGAACAACAGAAAAAGCAGCTTGTGCATTTTTTAAAGCGCTAGTGGTGAAACGGAAGCTAAAAGGACTCAGTGTAAGGGAGTGAACTACGTGAATAAAGATATTCAGCACGTACTTTCTCAGCTGGACATGTTTGCATATTTCCACTTGACACCAGAAGGACATGTTATTAAGTAATTGTTGTGTTGTCATGCTCTAGTTGTGCTGGGGAGATGAAAGTGTTTGATACATACCAAAGGCCGTAAATAGAAGGAATGGTGAGCGCCATCACCGTGGCTAGAACACCGACCACGAATATGGAGATCCTCATCACCCAGATAATCTCCATCTCCGACGCCTGCAAAACAAAACAAAAGTTTCTCGGTCAGCCAAGTTTGGGGACCAGCAAGTGCACATATATTACTTTCTATATTCATTATCATTTCTTTATCATATATATTATTCATACAAAAGTATTCTTGTATCCACTTAATATTAAAATATACCTTATAATGATTTAGATCTGCGATATACTACAGTAATTAATTTTTACTTTCTCCAGCCTCGTATGTACAAACTGGATAGAGAAGGTTTTGTATTCCACCCAAAAATTCCATACATAGATTTTGCTAGAAATATAACATTTTCAAAAACAGGTCCGTATCTGTGCATGTGAACAGTATAGCTCAAAAAAGTAAAATCTGTTAAAATCCACACTTGATATTTAAGTTCAGTATCTTAAAAGGATGCGACACGAAGATTTTCAAGAGTATCCCCCACCTCCAACTACCCTTTACATGACACATTTTGGAACATTTTGATTTTCTCAAAAACGGCTCTGCCGATTTTGATTAAAATCTCTTATATTTAAGATATTCACATGACAAATAAAATATATATCTTGAATGTTTTGGGAATGTCCTCTGAGGATCTCTTTATTCTGGAAGAATTTTCGTTTAAATTTTGAATAACTAGTAAACCGTAAGAGATAGAGAAAAATTACTCCATTGAAAATGGTGATCTCGTTAAAACACACAATTTATTTTATATACATTTTTGTTGTAGGGTTGACCGTTTCCGAGATATTCCTGTTATTGAACTTGAACGTTTCTCAAACGGTAGGTCATCTTTCTTTCGTCCGTCTTTTGTTAGAACGGAATTTCAGTTATGTCACATAGTGAAGAGCTTTTAAAGGAATTGACTATTGCTTTAGCCTAGTGTATTGCTTTATTTCCCTTCTGCTGACAAGGAAGCAAGTAATAAGTCAATTTCTGCTAATGTTTATCTCGATTAACATGGTGTACATAAAAGAGTGATCTTTTGTAACAAAAGTTTGTTTGCGGAACCGGTAGAGAAAGTCATGTGATGGGAACCTGTGAGATGTTCTTTCACACAAGCCGTGTGTAGGAAAGGAGTTGTATAGAAAATGCAACGCCAACCTAAACACGGAACAGCGAACGTTACGAACTTGCCAGTTCTGGAATATTACTAAATGTTCTGAGAAGTGATATCCGGTAACACGCAGCTGTATTTTTATCGGGTCATAAATAATAAGTAGGTTTCTTGCGTGTGACATTAAAATGGAGTAGCGCTTGCTATCCTGAATGGTAATTTGTGTACAATTGCTCGTATGGAATTCATTTATTCAACCAGATACGGAGAACCGCGCGTCACTAGAAGAGGGAGGGGATATGACGTAACATACACACTAGAAAAAGTATTTCCGAAATATTCCCTGTTATTGGTTTCACTTTTAAAATACTCACACAAGATGTCCTCATCCCTTTCATACATATTTTGTTTTAATCCTGGCCATGGAAACAGGACTAAAAGTCAATCGCTCTTAAAATATTTGACTATCGCTTTAGCCTAGCGTACACCCTTACTTCCCTTCTACTTACAAGGAAGTAAGTAATAAGATCGTTTCTGCTAATGTTTATCTGGATTGGCTTGCTGTAGATGAATAACCTTTCGTAAGAATAGTTTGTTCAAGAACAGGCAGAGAAAGTAATGTGAATGAAACATCAAATTTTACTTTCTTTATACGTACTATGTGCATAGTGTATAAGAAGGTATTGTATTGCACTCAAAATTTGATACCGAGATTTTACCGAAAATACATGTTTTGGGACACTCTGAATCCAAAAAAAAATGTGTGTTCCATTCACATGACTTTCTCTACATCTCTGCAACAAATTATTGTTAAAAAGCTTATGCTTCTATTTACTTCATGTTAATCGAGAAAAAATGGCAGAAATACTCTTATTACTTACTTCCTTTTAAGTAGGAGCGAAATAAGGGAGTACCATAGTCAAAGGCTAGCTGCTATATGATTGAAGTTCCTTTGTTTATATGGACACGAGTTGACAAATTCCTGTATGATAAAATATAAGTTTTTGAAAGATGAAATCAAAAACAATGAATAACTCAAAAACGATCAACTCCACGAAAAAAATTATATGACAAACTGTGTGTTTTAACGTGCTCTACTTTTTCTGTGCAGTAAGCTTTTGTCTATCTCTTACCGTTTAGCAGTTAAGCAAAATTCATGCTGAATAAAGAGGTCTTCAGAGGCTATTCCCAGAAAATTCAAGATATAATGTAAATATACGGGATTTTAATCAAAATCGTTAGATCCATTTTTTAGAAAATCAAAATTTGCGAAAAAAGTTTCATGTAAAGGATAGTTTGGGGTGGGGGGATTTTCTTTAAAATCTTCGCGGCGTGTCCTTGGAAGGTACCAAACTTAAATACCAAGTTGGTTTTTAACGGTCTTTTCGTTTTTGAGGTATGCTGCCCACAGACACACATACACAGACAGACAGACACGCACGGACATGTTTCTAAAAATGCTTTTTTTTTATTCAGGGGGTCTCAAAACATATATTTCCGGTGAAATCTCGGTATCGAATTTTTGGGTGCAATACAATACCTTCTCTATACACTATGTACATAGTACGTATAGAGAATGTAAAAACCATTTTTAGAAAAATATCATGTGTATGTGAGTCCAAGTGTGTGTGTGAGTGTGTGTGTGTGTGTGTGAGTGTGTGTGTGTGTGTGTGTGAGAAGTTTGTTGTAGAAAGCTAGAGAAAGTCATGTGAGTGTAATATATTTGATTTGTTGGGCTTTGTTTATGACAGCCACAGATTGCGAGAAGCTGAGTTTGTTAAATCATAGTAAATGCAGTAGAACCCAATCTTCCCTGACTGTACGATTGGGTAATGAAGAAATGCGTACATCAGTGCTTCACCAATGCCTCTGAAGACAGCTTGTGGGGTGTAAACAGCAAATGGGACGGGGTGAAAGGGTTGGAAAATAGCGTGTTATTTATGGACGCTCTTTAACTGCTGTGGTTCTCAGCGTCCCATTCTATATTGGGCGTGAAAGACCGCTTAATTTTGTTCAGAGGCTTCTCTATCAGGCTTGAGGTTCTTTTACAACGGCTTTATTTCCCTTCCGAAGGAACCCATGCTAAGGAGTTTCACACCCGAAAAAAATCCATCGTCCTCCGCCGGTTTTGAACCCGCGACCTTGAGTCTATGGAGTTAGCATGGTAACCATTACCCACGGAGGGCGACATTTAAAAGATGTGACACGCAGGGTCAAGAATGCCCGCGCCTATACTAAACAATTTGAAATGTAAACTCCAATTCTTTAAACTTTGCGGGCATAGAAAGGAGTAGATTAAATGTTGGAAAATTCAGATCAATAACATGGGACATTTTGGAAATGACTACTTATTTATTTAAGTAAACCAGTGGAGGTGGCGCCGCGATAACGTATGCGAGAGGTTCCAGTTTCGAACCCCGGTGACCGGCCATTCTGACCCATGAATATTTAGGGTTTTTTCCCCGTTTCGCAAAGTGCAGAGCTGCACTGGTTTCTTACATCTCCCGAAATTGCTGTTCCTACCTGCCATTCCATTTCCTATCATTTTATTCACCTTTCGCTTTATTGGTCTCTTTCAGGGTTGAAAATATCGACGGTGGCTCTTCGGAGCGGCTTGGCAGGGGAAAAGGGAAGCTTTGTGCAACTCTCACCGCCTTCCGGCTTTTGGCTGATTGTCAGGTATAAGCACCGCCCGTTGAGTAGTCTGGCCTGCCTTCTACTGTCGGCGAATCTGAATCTAGTAATGTATGGACGCTGTCATTGCGGGCGTTGCTCCTGTCTCCGGCCACCCTCCCTCCCGGGGGCGCCACCATTGTTACATAGGTACAAAAAACTTGAAATGACCCAGGTTAGTGCAGAGTCCTCTCTGTACTATTGACTATTTACCTGCCTATTCGAATAAATTACGTTTTTACTTTCTCTACACGTACTATGTACATAGTGTACAGAGAAGCTATTGCATTCCACCTTAAAATTCCATATCGAGATTTCACCGGAAATACATGTTTTGGGTCCCTGAATCCAAAAAAAGCATTTTTGGAAAAAGCCAGTGTGTGTGTGTGTGTGTGTGTGTGTGTGTGTGTGTGTGTGTGTGTGTGTATCTGTGAACAGCATAGCTCAAAAACGAAAAGACTTGGTATTTAAGTTTGATATCTTCCATGGATGCGACACGAAGATTTTCAAAATCTCCCCACACCCATCTACCCTTTACATGGAACATTTTTTGGAAAATTTTGAAGCCTCAGAAGACTACTTTATTCTGGATGAATTTTATGGAATTTTGCATAACTGCTAAACCATAAGAGGTGGACAAAAACTTACCACACAAAAAAATGTGAGCACATTAAAACAAATAATTTATGTCATACACATTTTTTCGTGGAGTTCATCATTTTTGAGATATCCCTTGTTTTGATTTCAGCTTTGAAAAACATACTTTTCTCACACAGAATTTGTCAACTCCAGCCCATACAAACAAAGGAACATGTCACATAGCAACCAGCTTTTGACAATCACTTTAACCTATACTACTCCCTTATTTCGCTTCTACTTACAAGAAAACAAGTAATAAGACTATTTTTGCTAATTTTGTCTCGATCAGCATGAAGTAAATAGAAGCATAAACTTTTTAACAATAATTTGTTGCAGAGATGTAGAGAAAGTCATGTGAATGGAACACATAAGATTTTTAGTGTATTATTTACTAGCACTTAATATTATAGAAAATTCATTACACGTAGAGGCTTTCACAAACTAGCCGTAGAAAATTTAAGATTTTATTTGTCATGTTATAATAATAAATACATAAAATGTGTAGTCCACATTCTTAGTTAAATCTAATAAGGTATTTATTGTTATACCTATACTTGCAGTCTATTATATTCGTAACCCGGGATTTTCTTCAACTACGTAGAGTCCATTTATAAACGGAAAATGAAATCCATCTAGTTGAAGTATGTAATAAGATGTGTATTCCAATATTCTTAGTTAAGTCTAATAATGTAAATATATTATATTGAATATAGCCCGCCCGGGTAGTGTGGTGGTAGCGTGTCTGCCTCACATTCAACATTCGCGAGTTCGCATCTCACTTAGGGTGACTTACCCGAATAGGATTTTTTCGGGGGTTTTCCCTTACGACGAATGTCGAGTAATTTTAAGCTCCATGGACCATCATCTCACCAATGTCAAACATATTTATTAAATCATGAGCATGAAATACGTTTTATAAAAAACAAAAACTAAAAATGTCCTATAGTACCCAGCTGTAGCTTCCGCTCTGACATTCTGCGCGAGGGAAGCAGTGTTGCCACTACTGTGTAGTCGCATGCTATCCCTTCGTGAAGTGCAAAACATGAAAGCTGTACCCTTAAGTATAACAATCATTATAAGAGTGACTATTACAAGAACACCTGCGCTAGGGCGTGAATATACACACACTCTCATACAAACTTCTCCTGGGCTAAAGCAAACAACTATTCGCGACACGTGCTCCGCTTAACATGAGAATTGGCAACATAGTCGAAAGTGCAGGGGCCGCGCATGGGAAGGAAGCATATGATTAGTCCTAGCAGACAACTTCCACCCTTTGCTGTGTCGGTCAACCCTGCACTGCAAGTCTTGTCTATTTTCGTTCCTTCTCTTTCGCGTTGTGTAAAGCTGTAAGCTGTAACAGAGACTACGATATTTATCAAAAATGTTACAGGAAATCAAATTTGAGTCCAATATATCTGATGAAACAAACCAGAATAGCTTGCTTTACTTTGGAAATTTACATCGCTAGTATTGCTGAAGGTGACCACTCTGATATGTTCCTATCTCTTTCTTTGGCTTATTAAATTCAAGTTCTGTCACACCATGTGTATGTTGGTTCACATTAATAGTGTCTTCTTGATCAGAGAATTTGTATGTCGCGAGTTCGTCATTAGTGCATATGATGACGAGGGATCAGTTCTTCGCTCATAGATGGCACTAGTGGATACAATCACGTAAAAGAACCTCATGCATTGAAAGAAAAGGTCCCTGGGGTAAATTTGAGGTTCTTTTACGTGCAAGTAAACATTACACGGTGCCATCGGCTTTACTTCCCTTCCTAAGGAACCTAGGCTAAGGATTTTTACGTCCGAAAAACTTCATTCAGAATGATGAGGACTCGGAAACTACTCTCAGAAAGTTCGACCAACATATTTTGTCATTTAAGTATCTTTAAATTAGCTTAGAAACATTTTTGAGAAAATGTAAATTTTAAAAACATTTTCCATGTAAAGGGAATTTGAGGGTGATGGGATTTCCTTGAAAGTCTTCGAGTCGCATCTTTGGAAGATGCTGAACTTAACCGACCATTCGTTTTTGAGTTTTACCGAAAAGGCTTTTTTTTTCAGGGAGCCTAAAACGTGCATTCCCAGTGAAATCTCTTTATCGAATTGTTGGGTGGAATGCAATACCTTCTCTATACATTATGTACATAGTACGCGTAGATAAAGTAAATATACTATATATGCAGCTCGGTATTGGTTCGACTTTTCGCCTTCAACTGAAAGTTTGCAAGGTTGTGTCGAAAATGTTGGTGCCATATGTTCGGAAATAAATGAGTTATATGGATGATCTACTCACCCTCTGCCGGAAGATGAGCCTGTAGACATTCCTGGCGAACATGGAGCTGGCCGAGAGGACGCTGGAATCAGCCGAGGACATGACCGCCGCCGAGACCGCTCCCAATCCGAAGAAGGACACGTAGTCCGGAGTCAAGTACTGCAACACCATGGGGAGGATCATGCTGGTCTCGTCCTGCGTCAGGGGCCAGGGACCATGGTAGTCCGTCTCGTTCCATGCTGCGGGCACACAGAATTCGTCACCTCCCTTATCAACTGCGCTTACCAGGGTCATCCAGAAACTGACACACTATTTGGCATAACTAAATTATAACGAAAGTTATCAATACAAAACTTTATTTACAAAGTTACAGTACCTTACTCTATTCCTCAACGTAATCTCCATTCTGTCAATATGTTTATTGTCACGTGGTACCAAATTTTAATGCCGACGTTATACTTGTTTACCGCCAAGGAACTTATTCGTTTTTTTGAATACACAAAATGTTCGGCCAATAGAATTTTATAAGCAAATAACACAAGTGTATGGTGATAATGCAATGAACGAGTCTTCAGTGAGGAAATGACAATAATTTACAAGTAATAAAGAAAGAACCCATACGATAAAGGAATTAAGGAAAACCGGTGTTTCACTTTGGACACTGTACATAACTTTTTGGATGGAAAAGATTGCCCAGCCATGGAGACCTCAAAGTGACAGACACCTTGGCTCAGATTTTAAGCGGTGGAAGAGTGCATACAACATCTGCAATGAAAAACCGGTACCACGTGACCTTGATAGCAATGACGATTACATTGAGAAATAGAGTAAGGTACTGTAACTGTACAAATAAGGTTTTGTGTTGATAACTTTCGTTATTATTTAGTTATATCAAATTGTCTGTTACATTCTGGATGATCCTCATAAGATGAGAGTTATGATTTTTAAATGAAAGTTTTACGGTGAAATCCATACTATGCAATAGAAAAGTTAGACAACGAGAAACTCGCGGGAACCAAGCGAGAGAAAATGTTGACAAGGCTTGGAGAAAGTTTAAAACAATCCGCAATCTTTAACACTCACTGTCTATAACAATAAGTAGTGAGCAAGCAGATAGCGTGCTGGGGTAAAGGTTAACACGAGTTTGTAATGAAGTGTAATCATGCATAATAAATCCCCGGCACGACAGCTCACGGGGAACCTTGGTCTACCGCCCGGCCGCTGCGATCCCCATCTCGGTCCACTACAGACGTCATGGATGGGGTGCAGTATTGGAGGGGAGCCCCGGCCGGTTAATGCGGTCCTCATGACCTGGAGCCGCTACTTCTCCATCAAGTAGCTCCTCAATTCGCCACCCAGGGACCTTTGGAGGCTGAGTGCACCCCAGGCCAGGTCTTCCAGTGGGGGAATAACCCCCACGCCGGTACTGGGGATCGAACCCAGGTCTCCTAGCTGCGCTACCACCGCGATAAGGAGACGACCGAAACGCGTGCATGTGAAGAGTTAATTTCTTTCTCTACACATACAATGTGATACTGTATACAGAAGGTATTGTATTCCACCCAAATATTCAATCCGGAGATTTCACCAGAAATACACGTTTTAGGGTTCTCTGTATAAAATAAAAATCATTTTTAGAAAAAGGTCAGTGTGTGTATGTATCCGTGTGACTGTGAACACGATAACTAGAAAGCGATGATATTTAGGTTCAGTGTCTTCCAAGGATGTGACACGAAGGTTTTAAAAAAAAAAAAACCACCTCCAACTACTTTTTACGTGGAAAACATTTCGAAAATGTTTATTTTCTCAAAAATGGATAACGATTTTGATTGAAATATTCTAAATTTAATGCATTTACATTACAAATAAAATGTATATCTTGAATTTTCTGGAAATAGCCTCTGAAGACCTTTTTATTCTGAATGAATTTTCCTGAATTTTGCATAGCTGGTAAATCGTAAGAGATAGGCATACATAGTTTTTAGTGAAGTAAACTCTTTTCGAGACATTTCTTGTGATTGGTTTCAGTTTTAAAATACCTACTTCAGCTTTACCCACACGGGAGCTTGATAACTCCTGGTCACGCAAAGAAACGGTTTTCAATCCCATAGCATCCTCATTTTCAAACATTTGACTGTCGGTGTAGCCTAGTGTACTCCCTCCTACTTACAAGAAACTAAGTAATAAGACAGTTTGCATAATGTTTATCTCGGTTAGCATGAAGCACCTGGGTAGCGTGTCTGCTTCGGATTCAACAGGTCGCGAGTTCGAATCTCGCTTAGGGTGAGTTACCCGGATGTGGTTTTTTTTGGGGGTTTTCCCTTAACCTGAGAAGACGAATGTCGAGTAGCTTTAAGCTCTATGGGCCCAGAGATCATTTGAGCATCATTTCACCAATTTCATTCATCATCCGATTTGACCAACGAGGTTAAAGAACGTTAAACTATATATATAGTTTTATATATATATATATATATATAAAATGACAAGATGTAGAGAAACTCATGTGTGTGGAACACATCAGATATTTTTGATAGTGTTTAACTCCCGCTTTTACTACTTGTGGCACCGCAGGCGATGGCAGTGGTGGTACATGGAATGAAGATGGAGCACCGTTGGAATGCGATGGCGGGGGAAACCTGCGAAAACCCACCCGAGCGCCGCTTTGTCCACCGCAAATCAAACATGCGGCCGCGTAGTCCAACCACGGCGCGACTATGAAGTGTTAATGTAGGATTTTATTCTGTATTTTACATAAAAATTTAGAGTTATGGAGGGAGAAGCTTGGAAGAGACGACTTTTTTTCGTGTATGTGTGTGTGTGGCTTAACGTCCTTTAACCTGATTGGTCATATTGGACGATGAATGAAATTGGTGATATGATGCTCAAATGATCTCGGGGTCCATGGAGCTTAAAGTTAGTCGATATTTGTCTATTCAGGATAAGGGGAAACCCCGAAAAAAAACTTATCCGGGTAATTCACCTTAAGCGAGATTCGAACTCGCGACCTTATGAATGTGAGGCAGACACGCTACCACCACACTACCCAGGCGGGCCACGAAATGTTTTTGTTAACTAAGAAGAGACGCAAAATAATAATGCATGCGTTAGATTATTCAAGTAAAATGGGAGTCTTTAAGGCTCCGAGCTCGGATCTCTGTTAGGATAAGGGAATATCCCGGAGTTTTCCTTATCCTGAGAAGGCGAATGTCGAGTAGCTCTGAGCTCCATGTGAGCTCATTTCACCAAATTCATTCATCATCATCCGATGTGACCTACCGGGTTAAAGGACGGTAAACTAATACTTTCGTGCGGCATTCAGCAAGGTACATCTGCACGCGATTAAGCTTAAGGTAGCATCTAAAAATACCTTTACCACTTTTGGGCACAAATTCGCGTGACATGCTAAAACATCGATTGATTTTTGCCTTGAACTGGCGGCCGTTCCTATTCTTTTATTTTCTTACTCCATCGCGATTAAACAAATCGCATGCTCTCGAGCAATGAGTTAACAAATGCCAGTGGCGTACATTTGAAAGGCAATAAACTACACGAAATTTTCAGAGAAAGTAGAGACAAGCGTATTTTTCTTAAGATATCCTGCTCCACAAAATCGATAAAGCGGCGAGAAATATTGAATATCGCAACCAGAGACATATATACTGCTAGCTTCCCCCCCCCCTTCACTTGATTCATTATGTATGCATTTTTGTTCAGGATTTAATGAAAGTTGATCTTAAGAATGTAAATAATATCAATGAAATCTAATACTTACAATAATAATAATAATAACAACAACAATTTGATGTATTCCATTCACCTGACTATCTCAGTCTGTTATGCAAACAAACTATTCTTACAAAAGTTTATTTCTTTATTATTATATTAATCTAAAAACATCTGATGTGTTCCATTCACCTGACTTTCTCTATATCTCTGCAACAAATTGTTAGAAAGCGTACGATTATATTTACTTCATACTAATAGAGAACAAATTAACAGAAATAGTCTTATTACTTATTTCCTTGAAAGTAGAAGCGAAATAAGAGATTACCATAGACTAAAGAGATTGCCAAAAGCTGGTTGCTATGTGAATGAAGTCCTTTGTTTGTGTGGGCAGGAGCTGACAAATTCCTGTATGAGAAAAGTATGTTTATTAAAGCTAACCCCCCCCCCCCAAAGGAATACCTAAAAAACGATCAACTCCAAGAAACAATGTGTATAACATAAGTTGGTATTTTAACGTTTTTGTGCAGTCAGTTTTTAACTATCTCTTACGGTTTAGCAGATGCAAAATTCCGTAAATTTCATCCAGAATAAAGTAAGCTTCAGAGGCTATTCCCAGAAAATTGAAGATATACATTTTATTTGTCTTTAATATACAACATTTTAATCAAAATCGTTTGAGCCATTTTTGAGAAAATCAAAATTTTTGACACACGGACACACACACATACGGACCTTTTTCTGAAAATGCTTTATTTGGATACATGTGACCCTAAAATAATACTTCCGGTGACATCTCGGTATCGAATTTTTGGGTGGAGTACAATACCTTCTCTATACATTATGTAGATAGTACGTATAGAGAAAGTAAAAACATTACCAGAAGTGGTCTTATTATTTAGTATCTTATAAATAGAACGGAAATAAGGAAATACACTAGGCTAAATCTAAAGCCAGTGGTTTTAAAATGTGGTTACTATAGTATAGAAATCCGTTCCTTTGTGTGGCTAGGGTTTACAAGTTCCTGTATAAGAAAAGTATAAGTTATTTTAAAACTAAAACCAATAATAAGAAATATCTCGGAAATGGTCACTTCTGTGAGAAAAAAAAATTGTATATGACAAACTATGTGTTTTGATTTACATGTTTTGTGTTGTAAGCTTTTGTCTATCTGTTAGGGTTTACCAGTTAGCACAAGTCAGTAACTTTATCCAGAATGAAGAGTTCTTCAGAGGCTATTTCCAAAAAATTCAAAATTTACATTTTATTTGTGATGCAAATATTTTTAATATGCGGTATTGTAGTCAAAATCTTCAGAGCAATTTCTGAGAAAATCCAAATTTTCGAAGAATTTTCCATGTAAAGGGCAGTTTGGAGTAGGGGGATTTTCCTCAAAGTCTTTGTGTCGCATCCCTGGAAAATATTAAACTTAAATACCAAGTTTGGTATTTTACCAACTTTTCGTTTTTGAGTTATCGTATTCACAGCCACAAGGTCACACATGCGGACCTTTTTTAAAAATGTTTTTTTTTTTATACAGGGGACCCTAAGACGTATGTTTCTGGTGAAATCTCGGTATCGAATTTTTGGGTGCAATACAATACCTTCTCTATACATTATGTACGTAGCAGAGAAGGTAAAAATCACTAGACTGGCTATACAACAGATCGGTTTACTCGGCTAGGCTTCGCACGGCAACAGAGAAGAACTGAGAGGTTTGTTGTAGTGAATTCTCCCTTCTCGTCTCTTCCCACTTATACTATATCAGTCATGCTATTCCTGCCTGTGAAGATTGGCTACATTACATTACGAATAGCATGCAGTTTTATCTTAAGCAGCCCCTTTTATGCCCCTTTTATGATTTACAAATTCCCTAATGAGATAAGCTATAAGTATTTTAAAACTAATACCAATAACAAGGGATATCTCGAAAACGGTCAATTCCACGAAAGAAATGCATATGACATAAACTGTGCGTTTTAACGAGATTTACATTTTAGGTATAGTAAGTTCTTGTCTGTCTCTTACGGTTTACTAGTTATGCAAAATTCATTCAGAATAAAGAGGTCTTCAGAGGATATTCCCAGAAAACTCCAGATGTACATTTTATTTATAATGTAAATATCTTTAGTATTCGGTATTTTAATCAAAATTTTCGAATTTTTTTATGTAAACGGTAGTTAAAGCTGGGGAAGGATTTTCTTGAAAATCTTCGTCTCGCATCCTTGGAAAATACTAACCTTAAATATCTAGTTTTCGTTTTTCAGTTATCGTGTTCAGACAGAAGGACCTTTTACTATAAAGGGGACCCATGGAATGCCTATGCAGCATGTACAGAGGTGCAGGACACTTACGGGTAGCCTTGGCGATGGCGCCGATGAGAACGGGTGGTATGGCCATAAGGATGCAGCCAAACGCTGCAACATAGGACAGAATCTGGGCTCGAGCTGCGGACTTGCTAGACAGCACTCTCTGGAAATACACCTAAAACAAGCAACATGTTGTGATCAGCAGCCATACCTCTGATGTCACACTGAACACTAACTAGTAAGTGCTCTCACCTGCCAGGGAATGCCGCCGAACACGAGCAGAAGACCGTAGTCGATATAATAGAAGAACTCCTTGGAGTCCACCTCGCCGATCCAGTCCACGTTATCGGGTGACAGGGACTGGACGTGGTCGTTGAGCCAGGCGAAGGGGATGCACATCCACTGCACAAACACATTCCACCAAGGGGTGATTCAAAAACACTGTTACAAAATTTGGAGGCAGGTTACTTACATCAAAATAAGACATTATGTTCATATAAATACATGTCCCAAACCCGTCGATCTCCATTTATTGAGGTTCAAAATGCCATTTAATCAAAACATTTTAAAGTGACACATTATTCTATTTTTGAGGTTGTCAGCTTATTAGGAGGTCCGTCCGTCCGTCCTTCCGAGATCTGGTAGACTCATGGCGAGCCTAGGTGTAGTTTCTGTGTACCTACCCTGGTAAGGACTTAACCACAGGAATGAGGAGGATCGTTTAGATTTGGTAATTATTTAGGTTTCGGGTGATGATATTAAGGGGGAAAAAATGGCGTGTTAACTGCTGTGGTTCTCAGCGTCCCATTCTATTTCGGGCGTGGAAAACCGCTTAATTTTGCTCAGAGGTCTCTCTGTCAGGCTTGAGATTCTTTTACGTGCCGTAAATTCACGACACGGGATCAACTGCTTCACTTCCCTTCCGAAGGAAGACATGCTAACGATTTTTACACCAAAAAAATCCATCGTTCTCCGCCGGGTTTGAACCCGCGACCTTGGGCACGAAGTTAGCATGGTAACCATGTTAAGGAGATAGTTGCATGTTTTTGGATCAGCATCCTTTTCCTCTGCTCCGCTGGAATAATTAGGAAGTATTCCACATAAACACCACTTACAGCAAATGTGTCTAGACACGCATGCACTTGACGAATGTTAAATACTCCCAGTTGGTGATGTATGATTTTGCAGGTTTACATGACACATTGATTAAAAGTTTCATCTACGACGTCTGCTACATAAACCAATGTTTTAAGATGCCCCCAAAAGAAAATCCAAAGGATTGAGGTCGGGGGAACGTGCAGCCCATGGAACTGGTCCCCTTTACCTATCCATTTGTCATGCTAGATACCAGCCAGTGCATCTCGAACAATAAGACCAAAATATGCTCGAGCAGCATGCATAAGCCACATGTTTATTTTTATTTTCAGAGGCATATTTTCTAATAAGTCTGGGAGGGCGTTCTCAAAGAAGTCCATCCATATTGACAGCGCTTGTAAGGCCTGCTGGGGGAATGTATAATAAATACATCTAACAAATGACAAATGTTAACAAGTAGCCATGGGCAACAAGGCCATCTCTGCAGGGTTAAATGGGCCAATGCCTTCTATGACTGAGTGTATAAATAAATGAAGTTATTGTGTTGGACCCGGAAAGCCCTTTAAGGTGACCTTCATTAACAAATTGATAACGCCAAAACGAAGACTTTCAGACGATATATATATATATATATATATATATATATATATATATATATATATATATATATTCTTGTTTCGATGTCAGTAGCCCATCTCCAAACGTTGTAAAAGTATTTTTGAATCATCCTATATAGGTTTATTACATATTTTGTACATATTGAGTGGTGTACCAGGTGGCCCAACTGCCCCGAATTTGACGTGTGTAGATTTCCCTTCGTGCGTCAAAAGGCTTGCTATTTCAAGTTAACTATTTCAGTGGATAACTGGCGTGAAGCACTTTCGCTTTTACTGCTCTCATTTTTTTTTGTATTCCTTTTTCTTTTTCCTCTTTTACCTTCTCTACACGTACTATGTACAGTGTATAGAGAAGGTATTACACTCCACCCAAAATTCGATACGGAGATTTCATCGGAAATGTATGTTTTAGGGTCTCCTGTATCCCCCCCAAAAAAAAGGATTTTCACTAAAAGGTCAGTATGTGTGTGTGTGTGTGTGTCCATGTGTGTGTATGTCCGTGAACACGATGACTCAAAAACGAAAAGTCGGTAAAATACCAAACTTTGTATTTAAGTTTAGTACCTTTTAGGGATTCGACACGAAGATTTTGAAATAAAAATCCCTTCACCCCAAACTAACCTTTACATGGAATTTTTTTCGAAAATGTTGATTTTCTCAAAAATGTCCCTAACGATTTTGATTAAAATGTCATATATTAAAGATATTTGACTGACAAATAAAATGTATAATTTGAATTTTCTGGGATTAGCCTCTGAAGACTATTTTTTCTGGCCGAATTTTACGGAATTTTGCATAACTGCTAAACCGTAAGCGATGGAAAAAACTTACCACACAAAAAACGTAGAGCACTTTAAAACACACAATTTAAGTTATATGCATTTTTTCATGGAGTTGATCGTTTTTTATATATTCCTTGTTTTTTGTTCTAGCTTTAAAAATTATACTTTTCTCACACAGGACTTTTGTCAACTCCTGTCCATACAAACAAAGGAACTTCAGTCACATAGCAACCAGCTTTTGACTATCACTTTAACCTATGGTACTCCCTTATTTCGCTTCTTCTTACAAGGAAGCAAGTAATAAGACTATTTCTGTTAATTTGTTCTAAATTAGTATGAAGTAAATAGAAGCATAAGGTTTTTAACAATAATTTTTTTGCAGAGATGTAGAGAAAGTCATGTGAATGGAACACATCAGATTTTTTTAATTCGTTTTTCTTTTTCCTCTTTTTTCCGGTTTCCTACATCTTTGTTGACCTATTTGTTTGCCTTTTTCTTTTTATTTACACATTAGATTAGACACCTTAACAAACACAAAAACACCCATACCCAAGGCGGGACTCGAACCTGCGATCCCCTGCCATGGGAACCGGCAAACAAGCAGAGAGGGGTAAAATGAAAGTGGCTGAAGCCAGTTACCCACTGACCAGTTCTTTAATGGTAGAAAGGGATATTTACACATGTCAAATACGGGCTACTTGCGCCACCTGGTATGTGTTTTACTCAGTAAATGTAAAATTGTATGAATTGTAAAATTAATGTTTCAGTTACAATAAGTGGCAGAATAAGATATAAACCTTAAACGCAGGACTCGTGGCGTAAGCGACTGCCTGGTTCCGTATCGTTAAGAGCAACAAGGATGTGTGACGTTAAACTGGGATGCTGGGAGATGGCAATATCCTTCCAAAGATGCCTGATGACTTTCCCAGTAAGAGCAGCTAAAAGCATCTCATGTGTTCCATTCACATGGCTTTCTCTACATCTCTACAACACATTATTGTTAAAAAGCTTATGCTTCTATTTACCTCATGCTAATCGAGAAAAATTAGCAGAATTAGTCTTATTACTTGCTTCCTTGTAAGTAGGAGCGAAATAAGGGAGTACCATAGGTTAAAGTGACAGTTAACAGATGGTTGCTATGTGACTGATGTTCCTTTGTTTGTATGGACAGCAGTTGACAAATTCCTGTATGAGAAAAGTATGTTTTTCAAAGCTGAAACCAAAAGACGAAAAAAAAAAAAAAATGTAAATGACATAACTTGTGTGTTTTATCCTGATCTACATTTTTTGTGTAGTGATTTTTTGTTTATCTCTTACGGTTTGCCAATTATACAAAATTCCACAAAAATCATCCAGAATAAAGAGGTCCCAGAAAATTCAAGATATACATTTTATTTGGCAAGTAAATATATTAAATATAAGGGATTTTAAACAAAATCGTTAGACATTTTTAAGAAAATCAAAATTTTCGAAATTTTTTCCATGTAAAGGGTAGTTGAGGGTAGGGGATTTTCTTGAAAATCTTCGTCTCGCATCCTTGGAAGATACCAAACTTAAATACAAAGTTTGGTTTTTAACGGTATTTTCGTTTTTGAGTTATGCTGCCCACAGACACACTCACACACACTCCAGCACACCAAAGCAGTTCGAGAGCGTCCATAAATAAAACTCCGTTTAGTGATACCCTGCTAGGACATACAAGCGGATGCTTAAGGGCCAGAAACCTGTCGGGGAACCAACGGCACGAAACCACAGGATGGAAAACCTGGAACGATGGTCGGCCCGTAGCCAGGTATGAGCTTGAGGAAGGGAGCGCATGATAGGAAAGGTGATTCATCCACCGTAAATCCCACATGCGGGCTCTTGGGATCGAACACCACGCCGCCTAAGTGGGAGGTGAGCGGTCTAACTACTCGGCCACGGCACCGCATCCTTGGTATATACTAAATCAAAATACCAAGTTTGGTATTGAATGGACTTTTCGTTTTTGAGTTATCTGTCCACAGAACCCATACTGACCTTTTTTTCTAAAATGCATTTTTTAGATTCAGGGGTATTCATAATATGTATTTGCGGTGAAATCTAGGTATCGAATTTTTCAAATGTAAATTGAGTTTTATTTATGGGCGCTCTTTAACTGCTGTGGTTCTCAGCGTCCCATTCTATACTGGCCGTGACAGACCGCTTAATTTTGCTCAGAGGCCTCTCTATCAGGCTTGAGGTTCTTTTATGTGCCGTAAATCTACGACACGGGACCAACGGCTTTACTTCCGTTTCCAAGGAAGCCATGCTAAGGATTAAGCCCGAAAAACACCATCGTCCTCCGCCGGGTTTGAATTCGCAAACTTGGGTATATGAAGTTAGCATTGTCACTATTACACCACGGAGGGCGACTATCGAAATGTTGAGAGGAATATAATACCTACTTTCTTGTATTAACTGAATTGTTTTTTCACACAAGCCACGTGTGGGACAGGAGTTGGATAAATGGAGTCAGACTGAAAAATTCAATGCCATAGCCGGGATTTGAACCACGGATCTCCCGGTCTGTAGCCGGTTGCTCTACCACTGACCTACTATAGCAACATACCGGCACGCCATGTGTGAAAAAACAATTAGATCAATACTTTTTTACCATTATAGTTGGCTATACTGTGCATCCTGAGACTTGCGACATTGTATATCGCCATTGGGGATGTCATCTCAAAATAATTTGAGTTCGCCTTTTGGTTTACCGGGAAACATGCGAGTCAGTTGAGAAATTTAATTGCGTGCCGGCATATTGCTATGGTAGCTCAGTGGTAGAGCAACCGGCTACAGACCGGAAGGTCCGTGGTTCATATCCCGGCAATGACATGGAATTTACAGTCTGACTCTACCTTCTCTACATATTACGTACGTTGTGCATGCGTGTAGACAAAGTATACGAATAAACTAATAAAAAAATGTAAAATACCGCCAGGATCTGAGACGATTAACCGGCAGTTGAAGAGATTCCTCAATATGCGCTATATGACCACACTCTAGCAACAAATGACGTGTCTACACAGTGGACCTCTTAAGAAGGACAAATTGCAATGACCAATACGCAATTGAGGCAATATCACTTCCTCACGTGTGCCCAGTTTATTGTAGCGTCCTTTAGTACTCTAAGCTTGTTTCCGAGAAGAGCTGACCACTCTTCACGCCAGCACGAAAGAACCGCTCTCCGCTTGTTACACAAGAAATTGAGACACTGGGTTCTATGGTTGCCGTCCTTGCTGCCAAATCCGCCAGTTCACTACAGGGCAAGCCAACGTGACCAGGAATCCACATAACGTCAGAAGTGTGTAAACTGCTAAGGGTGTCTTGAATGCGCAGCACGATAGGATGGTGATGTACCGCTCACAAGGGCTTTGAAGTGCACTAAGGGAATCAGCAGCACGCAAATTTCGACGGCAAACATATAGAATTCCTCCGTGTGTATCGTTTAGCCTTTTACTGCAGAATTAAAAAGGAATCTTTTGGATATAATTGTTGCTAAGAAGGGCAATATTTGAGTATGTTACACAACATAACAGCTGTATTAGACGCTGACGTTGATCCGAGGATTATAAGGAAGCCTTATCGCAGGATATGTCATATTCCTTTTGCTGCAGGCAGGTAAGTACCTGACGTCATCGATCGGAGGGATGACCAGCGGGATTCCCCTACTCTGTCCAGGTCATTGAAAGCGCGCGGAAAGCAGCTGTCACCCAGCAGATGAGCCATCGAACGCTGAATCATTTAGTATAAAGTAGAGCCGTTCCGCGAAGAATCGAATACTTTAACGCCTGGGAACCGATACTCTCGGTTCTGGAGTCGACTCCCTCTTCCGCACGCCATCTATTGTTACAACAGATATAAAAACGCGTTTCTGCAAATGAAGCACTACAGGTATACTTAACGTGATGTGAACTCATGCTGACGGTATGAAGGTATCTTACTTTTTCTACTATACGCAAAAGTGGGGAGGTATTACATTCCACTCAAAATTCGATACCGCCGCAAATATGCGTCTTGAGACTCCCTGAATACAAATAAAAATGTGATGTGTTCCATTCACATGATTTTCTCTACATCTCTGCAACAAATGATTATTAAAAAGCTTACACTTCTATTTACTTCATGCTAATCAGCAAAAAATGAGCAGAAATAGTCTTATTACTTGCTTCCTTGTAAGTAGAAGCGAAATAAGGGAGTACTATGGGTTAAAGAGATAATCAAAAGCTGGTTGCTATGTCAGTGATGTTCCTTTGTTTGTATGGACAGCAGTTGACAAATTCCTGTATGAGAAAAGTATGATTTTCAAGGCTGAAACTAAAAGCAAGGAATATCTCAAAAACGACCAACTTCACGGAAAAAATGTATATAACATAAATTGTGTGTTTTAGCGTGCTCCTCGTTTTTTGTGTGGTAAGTTTTTGTCCATCTCTTACGGTTTAGCAGTTATGCAAAATTCCATAAAATTTATCCAGAATAAAGTAGTCTTCAGAGGCTATTCCCAGAAAATTCAAGATATAGATTTCATTTGTCAGGTAAATAATTTAATATAAAATATTTTAATCAAAATCGTTACAGCCATTTTTGATAAAATCAAAATTATCGAAATTTTAGTAGTTGGGGGTGGGGAGATTTTCTTGAAAATCTTCGTGTCGTATCCTTGGAAGATACCAAACTTAAATGCCAAGTTTTGTATTTAACGGTCTTTTCGTTCATAGATACACACACTCACACACACGGACCTTTTTCTCAAAATGCTATTCTTGGATTCAGAGGGACAAAAAAACATGTATTTCCGGTGAAATCTCGGTATCAAATGTTTGGGTGCAATACAATACCTTCTCTATACACTATGTACATAGTACGTGTAGAGAAAGTAAAATTCTGATGTGTTCAATTCACATCACTTTCTCTATATCTCTGCAACAAATTATTGTTAAAAAGCTATTGCTTCAATTTACTACATGCTGATCGAGGGGGAAAAAAAAAAGCAGAAATAGTCTTATTACTTGCCTTCTTTCAAGTAGAAGTGAAATAAGGGAGTACCATAGGTTAAAGCGATAGTCAAAAGCTGGTTGCTATGTGATTGAAGTTCCTTTGTTTGTATGCATAGGAGTTGACAAAGTCCTGTGTGAGAAAAGTACGTTTTTTAAAGCTGAAACCAAAAATAAGGAATATCTAAAAAATTATCCACTCCACGAAAAAAAAATGGATATAACATAAAGTGTGTGTTTTAAAATGCTCTACATTTTTGTATGATAAGTTTTTGTCGGTCTCTTACGGTTTAGCAGTTATGCCAAATTCCATAAAATTTATCCAGAATAAAGTAGTCTTCAGAGGCTATTCCAGAAAATTCAAGATATACATTTTATTTGCCAGGTAAATATCTTTAACATACGGTATTTTAATCAAAATCTTTAGGGCCATTTTTGAGCAAATCAAAATTTTCGAAAAAGGTTCCATGTAAAGGGTAGTTGGGGTTGGGGGATTTTTTTCAAAATTTTCGTGTCGCATCCCTGGAAGATACTAAACTTAAACATTAAGTTTGGTATTTTACCGACTTTTCGTTTTTGAGTAATCGTGTTCACAGACACAGGGACACACACAGAGACCTTTTTCTGAAAATGCTTTTTTTTATAATGGGGACTCTAAAACATGTATTTCTGGTGAAATCTTGATATTGAATTTTGGGATGTTGTGCAATACCTTCTCTATACACTATATACTTAGTACGTATAGAGAAAGTAAAAAGGACAACATTTCTACGTTAAAATCTAATATGCTACTGTATATATAGGTAGTTTACGAGTATGTAGGTCATAACCATTAGGAATATATCTACTCACACATACACACGAACCCTGGCTGTTAACAGCTTGTTGGATTGTTCATAATTCAGCTACTCTGATTATTTAGCCTTGCGGAAAGATAGAATCTGACTCCCTTGTTTTCTTTCGGTCCTTAATAAAACTTGAATGCGTATATGCACTGATTGTGTATTTCTTCGCTATATCCGATTCCATTAGACCTTTGTCAATTTCTTCTAAGGGTTTTAAATTTTCCTTTAGGGAAAACTGACTTCTGTTACCTTTCCGTACTCCGTTATTTGACGTTGTTTAAACCAGGCCTATCCTGAGTACGCTGAAATTCCCGTATTATTTGTAGGTTAAACCATATGAGATTACTATTGGCAGACCAAGCAAAAGTTTTCTGTATAACTGCACGATTTAAGCAGACTGCCGTAATATTGGACATATGTCCTTTTAAGCTGAGGCAAAACATCGTATATTCAGGGATGAACAAACCACTTCTCGTGTAACGTTGTATGGTCAAGGATTAACAAACCACTCTGTCAATTATGAAAAAACACTGTGATTATTCAGAAAGTCTGGAAAACGTTCAATCAGCCATACATTAAGAGGAACTATTATTTTCATTATATGACATTGTCGTTGTACTGAGGTGCGTACAATTGGTATTATTTAACATAGACACTTGTGGAGATACAGAAGGGGAATTCTATTTTATTCGGGGAGTTGGAATATTTGTTAAAGTGCCGTTCTGAAAACTGTACATGACCGTATACTCGCGCAAAATATGAACAACATTTTTCAGAATATGATGGCCCTGCCCTATTATTCTTCCAAATGTTTGTGCGGTTGCAAAGCACCCCTTGCTGTTGCAAATTCTTCCACTTACTGGTCCCTTAACTGAGGCGCGATTCTCGACTTGCAAGCAGAGTCTCCAGGAAACAGACTTTACTAGGTTGTCTCTCACCCCTAGTACAGAGCAGTCTTTTACTTGCTAATGGTTTTTGCCCAGTGGTAGGGGAAGCGGACCGTTTGAGGGTCATCATGTTTTGGAGAAAACTATACAGGCTTGACGCATGCGTTCGCTAGAAGGAGCAATAGCAGAGCTCACACATCCAGTGCGCCCGCTAGCGGTGGAGACGTTAATATATAGATGCCAAGCGTTTTCATATCAAATGTTTATTTTACGTTAATGGATGGAAATTGCTGTCACATTGATTTATTGATTATGTGGTAAAAGAAAGATTAATTACTGAAAGTAATTAGCCTGTAAGTGTTCTGTGAATATCAGAATATTGAATTTAATGTGTATTTTAAGTATAATTTCATTTATGATCAAAAATAATTATTTGATAAAATTCAACAATGATAATTGTATTGCTACGTGCATGAAAAAGGAAACTGTTCTTTCTAGTATACCGCATCCCCAAGCGTTGTATACCCATATTTAAATATTCTCTAAGCGCAAATAGCTTATGAAATAAATATTATATGTAGCAAAAGTAATTTATTTATAAATAAAAGGAAGTCTTATTATATACTTGCTTAAAGAATGTTTAATAAGGAGAAACATGTAGAATAAGCTTTGAGCCTATATAAGAGCTGAATAGCCGCTCAACCTTTGTCATTCCTTATTGGTCAGTCTTTTTGTGTTCATCATTGCTCGGCAGGGTAGCATTCTATGGGAACGCGTGCTGTAGAATGCAATCTTATATATATATATATATATATATATATATATACTTTTTTTTTTTTTTTTTTTTGTAGCTTAACGTCCTTTAACCTGGTTGGTCTTATCGGACGATGAATGAAATTGGTGAAATGATGCTCAAAAGGATCTCGGGGTCCATGGAGCTTAAAGTTACTCGACATTCGTCTTCTCAGGATAAGGGAAAACCCTTATTCGGGCAACTCACCCTAAGCGAGATTCGAACTCACGAGCTTTTGAACGTGAAGCAGACACGCTACCATCACACTACCAGACGGGCTTAACAAGCATAATATTAGCTGCAATGCATTCTCTCCCTCGCGGCCACGATCCTGAGACGCAATAATAATATGATTACAGTGAGTCATCAATTCGCTGATTTATTATTTATTTGTAATACGGTGCTGCTACAGAAAATCCTGCTTTATAATACATTTCTATACACACTACCAGAAAGTAAAGTGTTACTTACCAGACCGATGAATATGCAAAAGAGCTGAATGACATCGGTGTAGGCGACGCTGTATAATCCTCCGAACAGCGTATAGAAGACGGCAATACAGGAGCTCAGGATGACGCTGGTGCGATGGTCCATGTCGATAATGACGCTCAACGTCGCGCCTGAAATAAAAAGTTCAGCATATAAACCTTGAAAACGGTCTCCAGCGGAAATTATGTGGTATAGTGTGGGAAGTGAATTGTTATACAACTTGAGACCGTTAGTTGACCTCGTCATTATTATTATTATTATTATTATTATTATTATTATTATTATTAATAATTACTGGCTATTATTTAATGTACAAATAAAATATTTCTCAACATGTGTTTGAAGCAAGCGCAGATTGGGTATTTACGAAATTAGGTCACTGCGTAAGGGAGAGATTCTTTGTTGAGGTAGAAAGTTGGTAAAAGTCACGTACTCCTTTATGCATGTACGTGCAATAGAGTAACAAGTGAAAGTGAACTGGGGGAAATCTCTAATGTACAAGAAATGAGGTTTTCTCCATTGTATAGATGCAGTCACGAGGTGTTTATAGTGCATTATGGATAATAAGAACTGGATTATGGGACGCATAGAAGCCAAGTTCGCGGTCTTTTCAACCAATAGAAATAAAGCAACCATGATACCATATTTTGCTGTATAAGTAACAGCTTAAAGACAATTAGACGCACAACGTGATGTTCAGTTGTTAGATATACAGTGTAAAGTTTGGTTGTCGGAGATATAAAGTTGCAGGAAGCGCTAGGAAACAAAGTAACTTTAGTATGTGAGGCAAACGTGCTTGACGTGATATTCAAAAGGTTCTAGTCACAAATAAATTTAGATATACAAGCTAAAAGTGTGTTGTGACATTTATAAGTATAACTCCTAACTACCACTATTGTCACTCCACGCTGAGCGAGTCAAATGTCATGTTCACCGGAGATTTGAGCGGAGCTGAGACAACTATAGCATTCGTCGCTGTAAAATCGTACGTGGAGAGTGACATGCTATAAGTGATTAGATAGGGGAGTACACACGGGACCGACGCAAACTCAGCAATAGTTATGCATTTCACTCATTTTTACACTTTTTTTGGAGGAACGTGAGTTTTATTATTTTTAATTAATTAGTGATAAACTTATAATATATTTATCAACTACTACATCAGTACAGAATGCTGCTAACGCAAAGCAATAACTAATAATTAATGGCTTTGTAAGATACTATAATTTAGAAGACTGGCTCAATGTTTTGGTGGTTGATGCGGGCCTCAAAGCGGGTTGTTTGAAATTAATAATATGGACAATAATAGAGATTCAGTATTTCAAGAACATTTTGTGCACTTGGAAGATGCAGATATTGAAGGACAAAGAAAAATTGGGAGTATTTTACTTCCCGTCCTAGTGCATAGTATATTCTCACCAAATTTCTATTGGTAGGCATCCTTGGTAAGAAATTTATATGTTGGAATTCTAATTTTCTAATTTTCCTTCTGAGTAGGTTGTAAGGGCGTTCATCAAGTCCTTAGAGAAAATAACACATTACATTCGTAGCATCGAAAAAGTTTATATTTAGTAAACGCTGTCTCTTACTAGATGGCAGTTAAAGTTTCAGCTGGTATATCCATCACGTGGTTTTGTTGCCACAGGCGATTGATCAATATTCTTGTGCTTCTTTAGAAAAATGGAAAAAAAAAAAAAAAAAAAAAAACAACAGTTTTCGTGTGGTGATTAAACACTTCATTTTAAAAGGCTTAATATCGAAAGAGATAAAAGCCAATTGGATGAAGCCCACGCGTTTGCAACAATTTATAATTGGATAAATTACTTTAAACGTGGTCGTATATCCACAAATAACGAACATCGTTCCGAACGTTCCAGTAGAAGTGACTTCCTCCGAAGTGGTTGACAAAATTTGCATATGGTTTTGAATTATCGACGAATAAAAGTTCGCGAAATAATAGAGGTCTCAGACATATCACAAGATACAGTTTCTCAATTTTGCACCAATAATTAGTTCTAGCAAGTTTTCGGCAAGATGGGTGGCGCTTTTGCTCTCAATGCAGTAAACGCAATCGTGTGATCGATTCTAAAGCTGCTTTGACACTTTTCCGTCGCAATCGTGACGAGTTTCTGCATCGATACATAGCTGTGGAAGGAACATAAACAAAAGTACAGTCGAAGCAGTGGGTTCTTAAAGGCAAACTGGCCTCGAAGAAGACAAAGTTGGTGAAATCTGCAGACAAGGTGATGACCTCGGTTTTTAGTGATGTACTACGCGGATTCATCTACATTGATTACTTGCAGAAAGGAAGTCCGATAAATAGAAAGAGTTAGGATGTTACAACATTCGCCGTAATCACCAGATTTGGTCTCCGGTGACTTATTTCCAAGCTTGAAAAAGTAGCTTGGCGGAAAACGATTCACGTCTAACAAAAAGGTCCTTTCCCACGCCTTTTTGAGGCCCTTCCGAAATCATGCTTTTTGAAAGGCTTAAAGCAGTTGGAGAACGCTGGGAAAAGTGTAAAGGACTAAAAGAGGATTGTGTTGAAAAATAAAAATAAATTACCGAAAATAATTTGTCTTTCCAACTTTTTCTAAGGCCTTTACTGAACGCCCCTCGTAATATCGGAAAGACAACACAACATTTTTTTTTCTGGCTTCGCATTAGAAAGAAATACTCTTCTTGTTTACTTATTAACGAGTTTTTACATATAGTGACGATTAAATAATTTGTTTTCATTGTTATCGCGTCAGCAGCTAAATGTGACGGTTACTACTAACAGTTAAATTCGTGGTCATTACCTTCGGAGTTAATACCACTAACGATAAAGTTGTTTGTTTTTCCTTTCTTTACACGTACTATGTACATAGTGAATAGAGAAGGTATTGCATTCCATCCAAAATTCGATACTGAGATTTCACCGGAAATACATGTTTATGAATCCGAAAAGAGCAATTTCAGAAAAAAGTCCGTGTATGTGTGTGTCTGTGGACAGCATAGCTCAAAAACGAAAAGACCGTTAAATACCAAATTTGGTATTTAAGATTGGTATCTTCCAAGGATGCGACACTAAGATTTTCAAGAAAATTCCCCACCCCCAACTACCCTTTATATGGCACTTTTTTCGAAAATTTTGATTTTCTAAAAAATGGCTACGATTTTGATTAAAATATCGTATATTAAAGATATTTACCAGACAAATAAAATGTAATTCTTCGTGTCGCATCCTTGGAAGGAACCAAACTTAAATACCAAGTTTGGTTTTCAAGAGTTTTTTCGTTTTTGAGCTGTGCTGTACACACACACACACACACACACACACACACACACACACACATACGGACCTTTCTGTAAAAATCTTTTTTTTTTTTTTTTTTTTTTTTTTTTTGATTCAGGAGGAGCAAAAACATGTATTTCCGGTGAAATCTCGGTATCAAATTTTGGGTGGAATGCAATACCTTCTCTATACACTGTGTACATAGTACGAGTAAAAGTAAAAATGACGCGGCCTACATCGGAAGCCAAGGTAACCTCAAAGAAGTACTCCGTGGAAGCCTGCAGAGGATGTGCTTACCGACTTAGTTTGCTATTTAAAACAGGGTTTTCTAGCCGTGCCAGAATTGTTGTACGTGTGTATACGTGAACTGGTCTATAATAGCTTCAATATTCTCAACCACACATTGTTCTCTAACGTCACAAAATATGCAGATAACATCACGTGGTTGCATATATAGCAAATAGTAGTTAGTAGTCTTTTTTGTCACTAGATGGACGACATTCTTGCTGAGGAATTTGATACTGCATTACCAGTTAAGGTACTACATGAATTGGTATATGATAATAGACACTCGGTTACTTTAGTAACCCCTAACAATATAAATAATATATTTTGCTATAATAACTAGGTAATTAGTCTCTAAGCGTTACTTTTGCAACGTTACTATGTTACTACTTACTTTGTAACCATTACTAGGTAGTTAGTCTGCAATCGTTATTTGGGAACTAGTTACTTCGTAACCGTTACTGGATAATTAGTCTGCAATCGTTACTGGGTAACTATTTACTCTGTACCGTTAGAGCATAATCAGTTAGTCTCTATCCGTTACTTTTGTAACCGTTAGTGTGTAACTAGTTACTCTATAACAGTTGCTGGGTAATTTGTTTGCAACCGTTACTTTTGCAACCGTTAGTGTGTAACTAGTTACTCTATAACAGTTACTGGGTAATTTGTTTGCAACCGTTACTTTTGCAACCGTTAGTGTGTAGTTACTCTATAACAGTTACTGGGTAATTTGTCTGCAACCGTTACTTTTGCAACCGATCTCGGTAACTAGTTTCCCTGAAACCGTTACTGGGTAATTATTTACTCTGCAACCGTTGGTGGATAATTAGCCTGTAGCCGTTACTGGGTAACTAGTTACTCTGTAACCGTTACTGGGTAACCAGTTACTCGTAACCGTTTCTGAACAATTAGTCTGTAACTGCTACTTCGAAACAGTTACTGGGTAACTAGTTACTCTGTTACCGCTACTTTCGCAACAGTTACTGGGTAACCAGTTACTCTGAAACCGTTACTTTCGCAACAGTTGCTGGGTAACTAGTTACTCTGAAACCGTTACTTTCGCAACAGTTACTGGGTAACCAGTTACTCTGAAACCGTTACTTTCGCAACAGTTACTGGGTAACCAGTTACTCTGAAACCGTTACTTTCGCAACAGTTACTGGGTAACCAGTTACTCTGAAACCGTTACTTTCGCAACAGTTATTGGGTAACTAGTTACTCTGAAACCGTTACTTTCGCAACAGTTACTGGGTAACCAGTTACTCTGAAACCGTTACTTTCGCAACAGTTACTGGGTAACCAGTTATCTGTAATCCTTACTGGATAGTTGTAACAGTTTCTGGTGATCCCTATTGCATACGTACCCAGAGCGGCGAGAATGCCAGCAGCCCAGAAGACCTCGCCACACAGTGCTGGCAGGAAGAGCAGACCGCCCATGCGTGAACCAAACGAGTCCTGTAGAGGATCTAGCATGGTGACGTAACCTTGCTGCCGCATCTTGTTGGCGAAGAATACCCCGCCTGCAAATATATAAACATGTTGTCACAACGTCACGTCTGAGGTAACTGGCCAATCCAACTTCCCTCACAGAACATCCCACATTTGTGTTGAAACATATAGTTAATGGAGACTTTGAGTGCGTCATATTGCTTTCGACTAGGTGTACAGTTTTCAATGTACTCTCGCCTACCCTCCTTTGCTTAGGCAATACGCATGGTATTGTCCTGGCGTGAGAAGAGGCAGTATTTTGTCTTCACCAACCCTCCCCTCTACACCACCTACTATGGCCAGCACCTTCCAGTTGCTGTGATATCCTACAGGACTTGAAACCTTCCTGGACGTATAATCAACAATATTATATGTTCATTTACAGTAGATATATGTTCAAAAAAGTACTCCGTTAGAATATAAATAAATATAAATGGAGTTTTATTTATGGACGCTCTTTAACTGCTGTGGTTCTCAGCGTCCCGTTCTGTACTGGGCACTTAATTTTGTTCAGAGGTCCCTCTATCAGGCTTGAGGTTCTTTTACGTGTGGTAAATCTACGACACGGAACCAACGGCTTTACTTCCCTTCCGAAGAAAGTCATGCTAAGGATTTTTATGCCTCAAAAAATCCTTCGTCCTCCGCCGGGTTTGAACCTGTGATCTTGTCCGTTAGAATATAAGGAGCCATCGTATCTTCTTAGCCAATTTTGCCCTACTCTCGTTAGAGCTTCTGCGTTCTGCCCAATCACTAGGGCTGCTTCAAACACAACTGTGCGAAGATCATCAATGGCAGCAACCTCGACATGGTACACTTTACTCCTCAAATATCCCCAGAAATAAGAATATAAAGGATTAAACTTTGCCATAAACAAGAAACATATCTGAATACCCTTGATTTGTAAATACCGCCATGGTTTTGAACGCATCTGAAGCACTACAGAACCAGCTGTATGCAAGGCGTCCGGGTACAATGTTACTCTAAACCAGGCGTCCCCAACAGTCCGTCCGCTCGGGCGGCAGCAAAAGCCCTCAAGCCCTGACCGTCCGGTTGCGGGCATGAAATGGAGGTATTACAGTGGCGGAACTACGATTGTGTAAATTAACTTACACTTTCACTGTCAATTACATAATAATGATAGCAGTATTTTATACATTTTAATACTGCTATCTAATATAATACAAAATAAAATCTAATGGGCAGGAAATTCAATTAACGAAATACAAATACTCATACACAATTAATAAGCTAAATAAATAATGTAATATGACATAGACCTTGTTTGATATTATGCAATTCAATGAAGTAAACAATACAAATAAACAAAATATTCTTCAAATAAATGTCTCTATGAAAACTGTTCTTTCTTTGCCATCCAACAATCGCCGCGATTTTTGCAGTTGTCTGTTTTGAGCCAGCTGCTCAATACGTGGTACTATTGTTTGCCAGCTACCCAATCGCAAACATGCTTTCAAGTGTTCATCATTTGATTGGCTTCTGTGACGTGACTTTACGCTTCATTAAGAAATTCAGCGATTCCAAACATAGGTTGTCCCGAACATGCACAAAATCCTTCCAGTTAGATTGTGGAGGTTAGGAAATCTTTCGCGTCTTACAGAGGTGTAGAAATTATTTATACTTTTTTTCTATTTTAATATTTATCTTTTAACTCAACATTATTTTGCATATCTATTACTTCCGACTGCAGTTCAACAGGACTATCGAGGATATCCCCTGAAAGTGCTTGTTGCAAATAACTTAAATTGTTTCCCAAGTGGTATAATGTCCTGGAATCTATGTTCGAATTCTTCGCGCAATTGTCGCAGTGTGGTTGTATATTCATCAAAGTCCAAGGTTCCTACATACTGCATCACTGAGGTTATGGTGGAAAATGTAACGTCACCGCGAGTAATGCCGTTGCAAATTATATTTAGTTGTTTTGTTGAGAAGTTTGCAATGCATTAAACATTTTGCCGCGTCATTTTCTTCCATAAACAGAAGATTTTCTTGCCATTCTGCTGGAAAGTGTGGACGACCGTCTTCCCAACGCGGATATACCAGCCACCGTAAGTAGGATACCACAGTACTAATATGTAGCGTTGCACCGCCACTGCACGGATATACTGTGTAGCTGTGCGGCCCGCAGCGAGTGTAATGTTCAGCCCCGCGCGCCCTCAAGCGACCTTGACTCCACTTGGGGATGCCTGCTTTAAACATTGCTGACCTTCCGCTATAAACACAACACCCGTAGTTGCCGAGGGTATAACGACTTTATTCGCTGGAATGCAATTCTGTAATTTCATTTTGTGGCTAAACAATTCATTTTAGCAAGGAATGGTAAACACACAAATAATCTGACTTTTGCAGCTCTACCTCTCTATTCTAATTGCAGAAGTAAACGATAAAGGAGTGGTGACATATTTGCAACCAAACATTTGACCATGTAGCCATGCACTATAGAGGAGATTGGTACAGCAACTTTAACGTCAGAAAGTAGGCGTTGAAGTCTGTGTACTCATATCTCTAACACCTTGTATATAAGCAATAACATATATTTCTATTTATCCAATTTGAATGACATTTACATAGTAGCAATGTAATCACAGTAACATTTTTAGAGAAACTTGAGTCCTTAACATGTGAGTACTCACCAAAGACAAGACTGAGGGCATATCCGAAGGGGGCCTGACACCAAACTAGTCCTGAGGTGTAGATCGCCTCGGCAGTGCCGTTGATGTAACCTCCGCCGACCCATGTCGCTGTAACAGACCACATCGGTGAAACCTCAGGTTGAACAAAAAGTAGTGGTAAAACAAACAATTTGAATATGTCACTAAAATAATTTCTGGTCATGCCCTGTATTATTTGACAAGCTTGGAGGATTTCAGTGAAGCGCAGGAAGGGGACGTACTACACTGGGGTGCCCAACCTCTGCTCCTATGAGTTAATGACGTACCTAACCGTGTTACCCCACCTCGTTCGTTTTGTGCATGGCCAGGCAGGAAGCAATTCCCCTTTAATCATTCATGGACGTTTAAATGGGTTCGACTCTCAACACGCTGGCAGGTTTCAATCGAACCAAACATATCGTATTCCAGAACAAATGGGAGGAAGAATATTTTATTGTGAAATGTATCATTAAACGACACTTTGAAAAATGCTACCGTCATACTGATTATGACAAACACTTTTTGTCAGATATGTAATCAGTAACGCACTTGAATTTGAATTAATTTTGCCTGCGAAGACGCCCTTCACAATCTTCAAATGGAACTAGTGGCTTTGCAAAATTCAACAGCATTTAATATTCTCCGAAAAAAAATATTGCGATTTATTTAAATCTGTTCCCAATGAAATATGTCCTAAATAGCGAAATGATTATGCAAACTATATATCAATATTTGATTCCATTTGGTTTGATTAACTGTGAACAGATGTTCCCGAAAGTGAATCAAATTAAAGGCAAGCAACATTTAATCTGCCTTTTAAGACTCTGTGGTTACAAGTAAACAATGCCAACCAAGTCACTAACAAGAACCTTGTTCAAGAAGGTCTGTACCATCCCATATAACATTAACGTTGTTGAAGCCACTGCCACTGATAGAAAGCGAGGGTTTTGCCTGCCGCTACCAAACATGTGGTTGGAGGTCAATCTGCCCTCCCCTCTACCACTGGTATTACATCTCGGAGCATACAAAGCATGACACGCTAATGCTTTCCATTCAATAGGAATCATAATATACATTTTCTGGATACTTTTTATATCTACAAGGGCCGTTTTTTTTTCAACTCATATTGAAGCGCCTCGAAATCAAGTATCTACGTCAACAACAACAACAACAACAGGCAAGAGTCCTCAAGCAGTTTCCACCTTTCTGTACAGTCTAAAAGTGGATAAGGTCAAGAGAGTGGTATCGTTTTTGTGTCACGAGCACAACTAAGCCACAGCTACCTAAATTATACTATTGCCAATGTGAAACGTAATTATCAACGCTGGTTCAAACCCACTGGGGGTGAGGTTTCTCATTGATTTTAGCACACCGCTCTCTCTCTCTCTCTCTCTCTCTCTCTCTCCCCTTCGCACAGCTCCCAGGGATCAGTTATGTAAAATTCATCAGAATGAAGAGGTTTTCAGAAAATTCAAGATATACATTTTATTACTTTCTCTACACGTACTATGTATAAAGTGTGTTAAGAAGGTATTTTTTACTTTCTCCATACGCACTATGTACATAGTGTATAGAGAAAGTATTGCACTCCACCAAAAATTCGATACCGAGATTTCAACGGAAATGTTAGGGTCCCCAATATCCACAAAAAGCATTTTCACAAAAAGGTCCGTGTGTGTGTGTGTCCGTGTGTCCGTGTGTCTGTGAACACGATAACTCAAAAACGAAAAGTCGGTAAAAATACCAAACTTGGTATTTAAGTTTAGTATCTTCCAGGGATGCGACACGAAGATTTTGAGAAAAATAACCCCACCCCCAACTACCCTTTACATGGAACTTTTTTCGAAAATTTTTATTTTCTCAAAAATGGCTCTAACGATTTTGATTAAAATTTCGTATATTAAACATATTTACCTGACAAATAAAATGTATATCTTGAATTTTCTGGGAATAGCCTCTGAAGAGTAGTTTATTCTGGATGAATTTTACTAAATTTTGAATAACTGCTAAACCGTAATACATGGACAAAAACTTACTGCACAAAAAATGTAGAGCACATTAAAACACACAATTTATGTTATATACATTTTTCGTGGATTTCATCGTTTTCGAGATATTCCTAGTTAACGATTTCATTTTTAAAAAAGTTAAACTTTTCTCATACGAGAACTTCTCAAGCTTGGCCACGCAATCGCATAGCAACCGCATTTTAAAGCATTTGACTCTCGGTTTAGCCTAATGCATTCCCTTATTTCCCTTCTACTTATAAGGAACTAAGAAATAAGACCGTTTCTGCTAATGTTTTAGCATTAAATAGACAGAAGAATAAGGTTATTAACAATAATTTGTTACAGACATGTAAACAAACTCACGTGAATGAAGCACATCAGATGACCATCTTTTATATCTATATTTTAATGAGAGTATCTCAGATATTTTTGAGAAAATAAGTCATATCATTAGATCAACACATCTTCTTAATTGAAATAAATTATTCAATTCTAGGCTTAAACTGAAACGTTGATAAAATCCTTTTCATTCTTATTTTATATTCAAACACATTTTAGGATGTATTATTTCATTTAAATATTTTACTAATTAAATCACCTTTGCAAAAAATCTAAAATTAAATTTTAATATATACATTAAACAAAATTAAAATTTAAAAAAATGATTTAAATTTTAACATTTTATATCATTTTATCATTAATAGCAAATAAAGATCGATATCTAATAGACGGTCAATATTTAGACATTCCTTAAACAATTCTACAATTTATGAATTTTAGAGCTATTTTTGAGAAAATGGAGATTTTTGAAAATGTTCCAAATAAAGTGTAGCTTGGAGAAGTGTGATTTTTGTTGAAATGTAAATGGGGTGTTATTTAACTGCTGTGGTTCTCAGCGACCCATTCTAAATTGGGCGTGAAAGACCGCTTAATTTTGCTCAGAGGCCTCTCTATCAGGCTTGAGGTTCCTTTGCGTGCCGTTAATCTATGACACGGGATCAACGGCTTTACTTTCCTTCCGAAGGAAGCCATGCTAAGGATGTTTACACCCAAAGAAATCCATCGTCCTCCGCCGAGTTTGAACCCGCGACCTTGGGTATATGAAGTTAGCATGGTAACCATTACACCACGGAGGGCGATGATTTTTGTTGAAAATATTCATATACCATCCTTAGAAAATAATTACTACACTTTTTTTTTCCCATTTTTTACCTGGTTGGTCATATCGGACGATGAAGTCGAAATGACAGTCAGATGGTCTCGGGTTCCTTGCAGCTTAAAGTTATTCGAAATGAAAATGGAGTTTTATTTATGAACTCTTTAACTGCTTTGATTCTCACCGTCTCATTCTATACAGGGCGTGAAATACCGTTTTATTTTGCTCAGAGACCTCTTTATCAGACTTGAGCTTCTTTTACGTGCCCTAAATCTATGACATGGGACCAACGGCTTTACTTCCCTTCCGAAGGAAGCCATGTTTCGGATTTTTACCTCCAAAAAAAATGCATCGTCCGCCGAGTTTGAACCCTCGATCTTGGGTATATAGAGTTGGCATGGTAACCATTACACCACGGAGGGCGATAAATATACTCGATATTCGTCTCCTCAAGATAAGGAAAACCCCGGAAAAGCCTTATTTGGACAACTCTCCCTAGGCGAGACTCGAACTCGCGACATTTTGAATGTCAAGCAGACCCGCTACCTCACTACCGAGTCGAGCGTGTATTTGTGTCTCTGGGCAGCATAGCTGAAAAACGAAAAATCCGTTAAACACCAAACTTGATGTTTTAAATGCAGTTCAAGAAAATACCTCCACCCCTAACTACAGTTTACATGACACAAATTTCGAAGATATTGTTTTTTCCGAAAAATGGTGGTAACGATTTTCATTAAAATCTCTTATATTTCAGATATATTTGTGAAACATTATAGGTATATCTTGGGTTATCTGGGTGATTTGTTTTGAATTTTGCATGACTAGTAAACCGTAAGAGTTAGACAAAAACATGTAGAGCTCTTTAAAACACCCAGTTTTTGTTATGTGCATTTTTTCCTGGAGTTGTCCATTTTAGAGATATTCCTTGTTATTGGTTTCAGTTAAACTTTTGTCATACAGCTCCTGACCACGCAAACAGACGGATTTCAATCCCACAATTTTAAAACAATCGACTCTCGGTTTAGCTTAGTGTATTCCCTTCTACTTACAAGGAACTAAATAACAAGACCACTTCTGCTAATGTTTATCTCGACTAGTATGAAGTAGATAGACGAATAAGCTTATTAACAGTAATTGGTGGCAGAGATGAAATGAATGTCATGAGAATGGAACACATCAGATTTTTTGAGGCTGGAATGACGTACTTCTCTACCTACTATGTAATTAGAAGAGAAATTAAAAGCTTAACGAGTGAAGTATATAGCACCAGGGTTATAAGGGTTAAGTTTCTGTTCTCTGGAATTTTTGGTAGTAATTTAACGCCCGCTTTTACTGCTTTGGCACCGCAGGCGGTGAAATTGATGATATGGAATGAGGATGGAATGTGATGACAGAGGAAACCTGAGAATCTGGAGAAAACTTGCCCCTGCGCCGCTTTGTCCACCACAAATCTCACATGCGGTCGCTTGGGATCGAATTCGGCCCGTCTAGGTGAGAGGTGAGAGGTCCAAACCTCCTCTAGCATGTATTAACCCTATGTTGCCTGTCGGTACCGCTTGTTTTAAGCGTAACTTTACAAATAGGGTTCTACTCTCGGATTAATTTCATGTTACCTTCAAGCATAAACGATAAGTAATCAAGACTGTTTTATATTGTAAAAAATCTGATGTGTACCATTCACATGACTTTCCCTGCAACAAATTATTCTTAAAAAGCTTATAATTCTATTTACTTTATGCTAATCAGAACAATGACCAGAAATAGTCTTATTACTTGCTTCCTTGTAAGTAGAAGCTAAATAAGGCACCACCATAGGTTAAAATGATAGTCAAAAGATGATTGCTATATCAATGAAGTTCCTTTGTTTATATGGATAGGAGTTGACAGTTCCTCTATGAGAAAAGTATACGTTTTTCATAGCAGAAACCAAAAATAAAGAATGTCTAAAAAACGGCGAACTCACGAAAAAAATGTATATAACATAAATCGTGTGTTTTAACGTGCTCTACATTTTTGTCTTGTAAGTTTTTGTCCATCTCTTACGGTTTAGTAGTTATTCAAAATTCAGTAAAATTCATCCAGAATAAACTCTCTTCAGAGGCTATTCCCAGAAAATTCAAGATATACATTTTATTTGTCAGGTAAATATCTTTAATATACGAAATTTTAATCAAAATCGTTAGAGCCATTTTTGAGAAAATCAAAATGTTTGAAAAAAGTTCCATGTAAAGGGTAGTTGGGGGTGGGGGGATTTTTCTCAAAATCTTCGTGTCGCAACCCTGGAAGATACTAAACTTAAATACCAAGTTTGGTATTTTACCGACTTTACGTTTTTGAGTTATCATGTTCACAGACACACGGACACACTGACACATGGATGCATGGCCACACAGACACACACACACGCGCGGTCCTTTTTGTGAAAATGCTTTTTGTGGATATTGGGGACCCTAAAACATATTTCCGGTGAAATCTCGGTATCGAATTTTTGGGTGGAGTGCTATACCTTCTCTATACACTATGTACATAGTGCGTATAGAGAAAGTAAAAGATATATACAACTTTTGCCGTAGAATGGCAGTGATGTTTTTAAGTAAATAAAAGAGTAAAACCGACATAACTACAGTCAAATGTAACACCATTAGCTTCCAAGCATCACACCGATTGTTTTACTTGGGCTCTCCCCGTCCTTTACCACAATCACTGGGATTTGAACGTGCAACATTGAACTTTTGGTCAGTCCATTACTTATTAGCTAATATTCATGGCCATTTGAACCTCTTTTTTGGTAGTGCCTTTCGTAGGATTATGAAAACTGGTTTAAACGAATTTAAACTTTTAAATGGGAAGAAAAACCTTAATAAAGTATCTACATATATTTTCATTTCCATTCTTTTTTCTATTATTTTATATACTAATTTTATAGGTTCATTCCCATATATTTGCATTACAACTGCAGTTTTATACTTGAGTTAAAGGAAAAACGGCATATTTGGTATACTAATGCAGACAGCAGGACTGAATACTCGGCTGATTCCATTAACAAGATATCTATCTGAAATGCACTTAAAGTGGTACAATTGTTGACAGCAGGTCTCCTTTACGTGCCGCAACAAAAGAAAGAACACACTAGGGGAAAGCGATATGCTTGAGAAACCCAGCAAGTGGTTCACATGCTCAGCGGCTGAGAACTTTCGACCACGACAGTTTTGTAGCTCAGCTGAGAGCTATGTTCTATTTAACCATTCACTCTTCTTCAACAATAACACAACATCTCATGTCTTCCATTCACATTACCTGTTCTGCAAACTATTCCTACAAAAGATGATATGTTCCATTCACATGGCTTTCTCTACATCTCTGCAACAAATTATTGTTGAAAAGTTTATGCTTCTATTTACTTCATGCTAATCGAGAAAAACTTAGCAGAAATAGTGTTATTACTTGCTTCCTTGTAAATAGAAGCGAAATAAGGGAGTACCATAGGTTAAAGTGATAGTCAAAAGCTGGTTGCTATGTGACTGAGTTCCTTTGTTTGTATGAACAGGAGTTGACAAATTCCTGTATGAAAAGAATATGCTTTTTAAAGCTGAAGCCAAAAACAAGTAAAATCTAAAAAATGATCAACTCCTCGAAAAAATGTATATAATATAAATTGTGTGTTACGACTTACCAGTTACACAAAATTCCGTCAAATTCATCCAGAATAAAGTAGTCTTCGGAGGCTATTCCCAGAAAAGTCAAGACGTACATATTATTTGTCAAGTATATATCTTTAATATATGAAATTTTAATCAAAATCGTTAAGAGCCATTTTTTAGAAAATCAATATTTTCGAAAAATTTTCCATGTGAAGGGTAGTTGGGAGGTGGGGGGGATTTTTTTGAAAATCTTCGTGTCGCATCCCTGGAAGATACTAAACTTAAATACCAAGTTTGGTATTTTACCGACTTTTCGTTTTTGAGTTATCGTGTTCACAGACACTGACACACGACAACACGGAAAATACTTTTTTTTGGATACAGGAGACCCTAAAGCGTATATTTCCGATGAAATCTCGGTATGGAACTTTTGGGTGGAATGCAATAGCTTCTCTATATACTGTGTACATAGTACGTGTAGAGAAAGTAAAAAGGCTTCATTACTTTTTTCAATGATTCAACAGACTCTAGCTGAGATCACAATTGCTTGAAAGGATGGAACTATGAAAGGACTAGCAAATGCAGGTTTGTAAGCAAATAGAAGAAGAGGTCTGCATTTGACTTGGTCTCAAAGGAGTCACTGCTAATCAACAAATGGGCAATGGGCATGAGGAAGCAATGGACAAACATTGACAGATGTTACCCCTGTGTCCTATAGTGCAACCCCTCCACGACAGTTCAAACAGCTGACGGTGTGAGTGATCGGTAAATTCTCCACCGTCAAAAAGAAGACCGGCCGCACTACCTCTAATGAGGGTTGCCAACACACTTTTACTCTCAACACATTAACCTGACGCAAGAACATTTGTTTTTAAAGACAAATGAGAAACTGTTTAAATTAAAACATTTCCATTCGCGTTATTTTCATCTCAGTAACGAATTACTGTTAACAACATTATTATCCTATCTACTTCTTGCTACTCAAGATCAACATTAGCAGAAATGGTATTGTAACCTAGTTCCTTATAAATACATGGAGAATAAGGGAATACACAAAGCTAAACCGATAGCCAAATATTTTAAAAGCTGGTTGCCATGTAGATGGAATCCGTTGAAACTGAAACCAATAACCAAGAATATCTAAACAAACCTGATGTGTTCCATTCACATGACTTTCTCTACATCTCTGCAACAAATCATTGTTAATAAACTTATTCTTCTGTTTACTTCATGCTAATTGAGACAGAATTAGTGGAAATAACCTTATTACTTGCTTCCTTGTAAGTAGAAGCGAAATAAGGGAGTACCATAGGTTAAAGTGACAGTCAAAAGCTGGTTGCTATGTGACTGAAGTTCCTTTGTTTGTATGGATAGGAGTTGACAAATCTCTGTATGATAAAAGTACAGCTTTTTCAAAGCTGAAACCAAAAACAACGAATATCTAAAAAGCGGTCAACTCCACGAACACAATTTACACAACATAAATTGTGTGTTTTAATGTGCTCTACATCTTTGTCATCTCTTACGGTTTAGCAATTATACAGCATTTCGTAAGATTCATCAAGAATAAAGTAGTCTTCAGAGACTATTCCCAGAAAATTCAAGATATACATATTATTTGTCAGATAAATATCTTTAATATGCAATATTTAATCAAAATTGCTAGAGCCATTTTTGAGAAAATAACAATTTTCGAAAAAACTCCCATGTAAAGGGTAATTGGGGTGGGGGATTTTCTTGAAAATCTTCGTGTCGGAACCTTGCAATATACCAAACTTAAATACCAAGTTTGGTATTTAACGGTCTTTTCGTTTTTGAGCTATGCTGTCTACAGACACTCACACACATACGCAAACACACGGACCTTTTTCCAAAAAAATGTTTTGTTTTTTTTGGATTCAGGGTGACTCAAAACATATATTTCCGGTGAAATCTTGGTATGGAATTTTTGGGTGCTTTACAATACCTTCTCTATACACTATGTACATAGTACATGTAGAGAAAGTAAAAATGGTCAACTCCACAAAAAATGTATATGACATAAATTGTGTGTTTTAACGAGATTTACATTTTTTGTGTAGTAAGTGTTTGACTATCTCATACGGTGTACCAGTTACGCAAAATTCATCCAGAATAAAGAGGTCTTCACCCAGAAAATTCAAGACATACATTTTATTTGACATATAAAAGTCTTAAATATATGGCATTTGAATCAAAATCGCTAGACACATTTTGAGAAAATCAAAACTTTCGAACTTTTTCCATGTAAAGGTACTGCATTCCACCCAAGAATTCGATACCGAGTTTGTACCGGAAATGCTTGTTTTGGGACCCCTTGAATAGTAAAAACATTTTTAAGACAAAGGTGCTTCTGTTTGTGTGTGTGTGGGGGGGGGGCAGTATAACTCGAAAGTCCGTTATTTAAGTTCAGTATATTTTCTGGCTACTAATCTTTCACAAGATAATCAAGACGTTATTTCTGTTAAAAGTCACAATTTATCCTGCAATCTGCAGAAATTCTATAATGCCAATAAACCTTGTATTAATCATAATAAAATTATAGACGCCATTTTCTCTATAAATCCTTCCTCCCCGTCATCAGTTAAGTTTCTCGGCATCCACATCGAAACTGGCAGACTCACTAGCTACTCATGAAGTAAAATAATATCTAAAAGCTTACTCTTATTAACGACATAGTGTCTCCCGTTATACTCTTGTTACAGTGTATATTTCCTTTTTTTTTTTTTTTTTTTTTTTTTTTCAAAAATAGGTATACTGCACAAAAATGTACATCACGTTAAAACATACAATTTATGTCGTACCTATACGTTTTTTCGTGGAAGTGACCTTTTCCGAAATATTCTTTGTTATTTGTTTCGGATTTAAAATACTTAAAAGTTTTTCTCACACAGGAAGTTGTAAACTCGTGGCTCTGCATAGAAACGGATGCCAACCATCTTTTTAAAACTTTGACTACTGTTTTAGCATAGCATAATTCCGTATTTTCCTTCTACTTACAAGGAAGCAAGTCAGAGAATGCTTAGCTCGATTATCATAAAGTATATAGTACAGCGATGTAGAAAAAGTCATGTGAATGGAACACTGTATATGCAGTCAGTCGAAAAGGGTGTAAGAAGAACTAATAAACACTATATACCTAGACGGAGTGTATTGCATTGCACGCAAAAATTTGATACCGGGATTTCACTGAAAATATGCGTTTTAGGGTCCCTTGAATCCAAGTAAAAGAATTGTGTGTGCGTGTGTGTCTTTCAAAAACGAAAAGTCGGTTAAATATCAAATTTGATTAAATATCAATTAAGACCTACATCTTCCAAAAAAATTACACGCAGTTTAGATGCAGAAATTTTCGAAAATATTGATTTTCTCAAAAATTGCTCTAACGATTTTGATTCAAGTACCGTGTGCTACAAATATCTACTGGCAAAACCTGAATTTTCTGGGAACAGCCTATAAAAACCACTTCTGTCTAATGTCTTGTGTATAACTTTCGATAGCTTCATTGTTTGTGAATTTACTATAATGTTTTCTTGCTCTTTCTGTAGAATTCCTTGACATGGTAACAATATACGACGGTTTCATCTAATATGACGCATTTAAGAAGGGAAATTAACTTTATTATCTATAAAACACTTTCTTAACTGCTGTGGTTTTCAGCGTCCCATTCTATACTGGGCGCGAAAGACAGCTTAATCTTGCTCAGAGGCCTCTTTATCAGGCTCGAGGTTATTTAAATCAACGACATGGGAACAACGGCTTTATCTCCCTTCCGAAGGAAGCCATGTTAAGGATCTTTACGCCCGAAGAAATCCATCGCCCTTCACCGGTTTGAACCCGCGACCTCGGTTATGTGAGAAGATATAACAATGGTTTTTAGGCGGGAAGCAACTGTTCCCGTGTCAAAAGCGATGAAATGTAGAAAGTGTCACCAGAAAAGAAACCAGTAGAAATTACTAAAAATTAAACACACGAAAATAATTTTACTGTCGTATTCAGTTACCTGACCTAGCAAAGCGCATGCTCGCTTCGCTGGCATGCTTTGATGATAACAATGGAAATTATTAAAATCAACATACAGGAAAATCAGTTAATTTACATACTTACAAACTTAGACCTAATACAACGCATACCTGCCTCGCTCGCATGCTTAACACCCACGTACAGGAAATAAAAAAAAAAAAAAACGGTAGAATTTCTTCCTTAGGCGATGCAAAGTTGGTAGTACTCGGTCGTATGGAGCGCTTATTTAGTTGTTTACAGTTTTCCATTGGTTCCATCATAGTGATTCATTATGGCGGTGGCGGCCAACATTAACATAAAAAATCTGATATGTTATATTCACATGGCTTTCTCTACATCTCTGCAACAAATTTTAGTTAAAAAGCTTATGCTTCTATTTAATTCATGCTAATCGTGAAACATTTGCAGAAATAGTCTTATTATTTGCTTCCTTGTAAGTAGAAGCGAAATGAGCGAGTACCATAGTTTAAAGTGATAGTAAAAAGCTGTTGCTATGTGACTGAAGTTCCTTTGTTTGTATGGACAGGGGTTAACAAATTCCTGTATGAGAAAAGTATGTTTTTCAAAGCAGAAACGAAAAACCAAGAATATCTTAAAAATGATCAACTCCACGAAAAAAATATATTGACATAAATTGTGTGTTTTATTGCGAGCTATATTTTCTGTAGAGTGCATTTTAGTCCATCTCTTACGGTTTAGCAGTTATGCACAATTCCGTAAAATTCATCCAGACTAAAGTAATCTTCAGACGCTATTCCCAGAAAATTCAAGATATACATTTTATTTTTCAGGTAAATATCTTTAATATACGATATTTTAATCAAAATCGTTTGAGCCATTTTTAAGAAAATCAAAATTTTCGAATTTTTTTCCATGTAAAGGGTAGTTTGGGGTGGGGGATTTTCTTGAAAATCTTCGTGTCGCATCCTTGGAAGACACCAAACTTAAATACCAAGTTTGGGCTTTAATGGTCTTTTCGTTTTTGCGCTATGGTGCCGACTGACCCCCCCCCCCCACACAGACAGACGGACAGACAGACACACACACACACACACAGACATTTTTCTAAAAATCATTTTTTGGATTGAGGTAGATTCAAAACATGTATTTCCGGTGAAATCTCGGTATCGAATTTTTGGGTACAATGCAATACCTTCTCTATACACAATGTACTTAGTTCGTATAGAGAAAGTAAAAATAGCGCGAGATGACAAGCTGTCGTCTATATTGACATCTAGGGGCTTTAGGACTTTTGCACATTTATAAACACAGATAAAAGATATGCGATGCTATAGCAATTCCCACTAATTTAGTATGTTAGTGCATATATGTTTTTGTGTAAACAGATGTTCATATAATTTGTTTTATTATTTTCAGTATTTTCACTAAAGCATGAGAGCGAAGCGAGCAAATAAGCAGATTTTGGTGGGATTTGCTTTTAGTAAGTTTCACTGTTTTCACCAAAGCATACGAATGAACTGAGCATGCGCTGTGTTATCTTTAGGTTAGTGTGTGTAAATAAATGGATTACCTGTTATTTGATGTTAGTAATTTTAACTGCTTTAATCAAAGCAAAGAGCGAAGAGAGCCTTCGCTGTTAGCTATAGGTTAGTGTTCTAGTATACGATCGAACAGCTAACGCCCTCTTGCTGTAAATTAGATGTGTAAATAAGCTGATTTTATTGCAATTTGTTTTAATGGACTCGTTTAGCATTAAAAAGATATAGGAGTATGTCCCTTAAGACAATAAAGAATTGGTTATTATGATAATGGTATTTTCGAGTTCTTGACAATTTAAATTTCTAAAGCTCATGCTTACTCGAACGAAGGAAAAAAATAGATTGCAGTATAGTTGCGCATGTGTGAAAATTACAAAATGGGGTATGGTGTTCATATTTTGAGGCTACTTTTGTGTATAAGGCCAGTGGTTGGACCACAGCAACTCAAAGTGATCACATCTACTACAAGAAACACATTCATTGCTTAGGTTAGTATTTTCAACATTTTCAACCTGGACGTCCTGCGGAAGCTGTACGAAACCGGTCTATTCACACACCACTCAGCGCTTCCCTCTAATTCAACAATATTTTAATTGCTAGTGATAGTTTGTGTTTAAATATTGGTAGTATGAATTTTGCGATATGAATGATTTGAACACTTCCTGTAGCACAGCTAGTGAATCAATGGCAATTTTTGTAAGAAACTAAAGTAAACGAAGTACTTGTGGTATATTGCAAATAATATAAATTCCATGTTTCATTGAACCTTAACGACTAATAATAGATTTGAGATATTCTTAAAGTTTAGTGGTGGAATATTACGGCGAGTGAAATGAAGAAGTAATATTTAGATTTAATGTGGTGTAACCAAAGAACATTGGATGTCTATCATGCCGTCGCTGACGCCTTCTTAACTAATGACTGATTATTGTACACAGAATAACATTTAGTTATAAGGTAACCCCTGTCGCTGCCTCTCTTCACTGCGCGAGAGATCCGAGAGTCACCGGAAAAGTGGTGCCGGCAAAGGCGCACTAAAATACGTCTCTTAAAATAAATTACAGAAATGTTCACCTACTCACATACGGACGGCACATTTCGCAAAAATATTCTCGCTCATTCGTCTAAGCTTGGCAGCACGAATCCTTGTGATTTCTTGCATTATGTTATTATTTAACTGTAGATTATACAGGGATTTGTGCTTCTGAGCGAGAACATCTTTAACTTGTTATACTGTCTGTTTGGGAGCAGATGGTCAATATTTTCAACATTTATTGAGGTAAGGACTCCAGTGCGCCTTTGGCGGTGCCACTTATAATTTAATGACCCTATAGTTCAACCTTGTGGGGCCGTCTTCTTTTTAGTAGGTAAACATGTAGTTTGTGGTAGACAAAGCGACGCAGGGGCGGGTTTTCTCCGGGTATTATTACTATACGTTGGTTCCACCACTTAAACTCCCACTAAAACTATTTACGTATTACTTTTTTCACTTTTACTCACCGTAATACCGTATTATAAACTTTTAAAAATATATCTTGTCTATTTTTAGCCTTTAAATTTCAACAAAGTACGCGATGTACATTAAAATATACCAAAAGTATTAGTTTGCTTAAGTTTTTTACAACAATTTCTATTGTTTCTCTTGCTATCAGACAGGTGCCGACTAAATTGTTCATAGTTGATGTCATACTGCAAAATTCAGAACTACCAATATTTGAAAACTGCTTATCACTTGCCATTAAAAGGTTGTGGAACCATCATTGTTATGTGGTTTGTTATTAGGTTCACTAGAGTCGCCTTAAAATTGATTTTAAGACATATGTTGCCTTCTTTTACATCATGACGATTTTCAACATTGATACAACAAAAAAAAAAAAAAAAAAAAAAAAAAAAAAAAACGCGATATGCCATCCTGCCGATTCTAAAAGTGATTTTAGAGTTCTGAATCCATTATTGTTGTGTAAATAGGTGATTTTCGTGTAATTCTTTTTAATACTTTTCAGTGGTTTCGCCAAAGAACCGAGTGAATCAAACATGCTCTGTAATAGGTTTAGGTTAGTGTGTAAAGAAACTAATTTTCCTGTACTTTGGTTTCAATAATTTCCACTAGTTCCACAAAAACATGCGAGCGAAGCAAGCATCCGCTGTGTTAGGGTTAGGTTAGTGTGTGTGTAAATATACTGATTTTCGTGTACTTTGGCTTTAATAACTGTCACTGGTGTCACCAAAGCATGCGAGCGAAGCGAGCATGCGCTGTCTTAGTTTTAGGTCAGTGTATTAAATAAACTAGCTTTAGTCTACTTTGGTTTTAATAATTTCGATTGTTTCCACCAAAGCATGCGTGTAAAGCAAGCATTAGGTGTGTTAGGTTTAGGTTAGTGTGTGACAATAAACTGACTTTCCTGTACTTTGGTTTTAATCATTTCCACCAGTTTCACCAACTGTATTATGTTGCAGCTACAGCCTTAGCATTCCATTGTTAATGTGTGAATGTATGTGACTTTTGAACATTACTTTTCTTTCTTGTTTGGTGAGTTTATCTATGTTGGTAGCATACACATTTCATTGTTTCTAGACCGTTTGCCTCCCGCCTAGCAACATCTGTTAAATCTTCTCCCACCATGAAACTTTTCGTGAATTTTGCTATTTAAGAAAGTGTATTTACAAAGTGAGAGCGGTGGGATATTCCAATTCTATATGAAAACATAGGTAAAGATTCCGCAGGACGTCCAGATTGAAAATGTTGAAAATGGTAACCTGAGCAAAAAAATTCACATGGAACGTGTGTCTTGTGATAAATGTGACCATTTTGAATTGCTGTGTCCCACCCACGCGCTCTAATTAAGATATTTCCTTATGTACAAAACTTGTCGCAAAATGTAAACAACATACTGTAATTTTTACGAACGCACAACTATACTGCCAACCTATTCTTTTCACGAAATCCGCGAATCTTCTGTTCTGTTAAGCATGTGTTGCTCGTATGCTTTGGCGAAACCACTGGAAATGCCTAAAAATTAACTACAAAGAATAATAATAAATTCATTTATACATTAATCTAAACCTAACGTAATAGAATGCTGCTTTTGCTAGCTTACTTTAGTGAAAGCAGTGGAAGTTACTAAAAGAAAATTCACGAGAATCAGTTATTTACACACTCACTAACCTAGAGTTCGCTTCGCTCACATGCTTTGATTAAAACAGTGGAAATTATAAAAATCAAATTACACGAAAATCAGTTTACATATACACACACTAACCTAGAGGTAACCAAGCTTTTTAAAGTGCTAGAAGTAAAACACATTACAAACATCAATTTAGACACACACGCACACACACACACTCGCTTACCTACACCTAATGAAATCAGTGAAAATTACTAAAACTTACACGAAAATGTCTCTATTACACACACTCACTGCTATAATCAGCTCATTTAAAAAATGTCCAAATTAAAACCAACACCAGAGAACTTCTCTAAGTAATTGTTGAAGTAAACCATTAATGCTTAAAGCGCACAACCGTAAACCACAGAATTGCTATACAATAGCATTTCTTCCTCTGTGCTTAAAAATGTACAATAGCCTCAAATCCCTTAGATATCAGTGTTTACGACAACTTGTCATGTCGCGGTATTATTTTTATTAATGTTGGCAGGCACCATCATAATGAATAATAGAGACGGTAACAACGAAAACCTTGTAAACAACTACATGAGCGCTCCTGTCGGTCGAATAATATACTACGAAATATGGATCCCCAAAGGAATGAAGACCGAAAACATGCTCGTTGATGCTCTGAAGTGGATTATAAAGTTGGTTTCAATACTTAAAGGTATATTTATATGATGGTACTATCGCATAGCTTTCTTCGGTCTCCCCCGTCATCACATTCCACCGGCGCTCCATCTTCATTTCATTATCATGAGTGGCATCGACTGCGGTGTCACAAGCAGTAAAAGGGCGTTAAACATTATCCAAAATAGATTGGTGATACTGTTACTAACACTGTGGCCAACGCACCAATGGTAAATAAACACTTTCTTCAATTTGCCTTAACGAATAAGATAGATATGATCTTAACAGAGCTATTGTACTGTTATGTGAGCTGTGAACACGTGTGCCGATCCTATACGGGACTTCGTCTTGCTACTGTTGTGCACTAATCTCAAAACACATCTTTGCACTTTTAATAACTCGACTTCACATTTAACACTCATAAAACAAAGCACAAACAAACAAGTTGTTTGGTAACTAAGTTCAGCCGAACACTGAATCGATGGAAACAGTATAGCCAACTTTATTCAAACACGGCCTCCTGAAAACTTGTGTGATACATATGTAGGCGGGTATCTTAACTTAGCAGAGTCACTGAGGGCGAATGCCACCGGCATGCCGATGGAGAAAAACCATTCCAGGCATGTCGTCCTTCACTGGCAGGATGATGGCGGGTAAAGTAGAGAGATGGTGAATAGAGGGTGGAGAGAAGTGTTCAATCAGTAATAAGATGTTTTCATATATATTTTTTAATTTTATGTATGTATATATATATATATATATATTTTATCTTTTTCGTGTATACTTTTTTTATGTATATCTTTTTTTCTTTTCATTTATTTTTTTGTTTTTTTATTTTTATATTTTTATTGCTTTTTGTTTCTTTTTATTTCTTTTAATTTTTTGGTTTTGGTTTTCGTTTTAATTTTTTTGTTATTTTTTATTATTATTTTTATTATTTTTTAATTTTTTTCCCTTTTTCTTTTTTAAATTTTCTTTACGTATATTTCCCTCCCTTTTTTTTAAGTGATGGTCTCTTATTGACTATTATTGACCAAGCACAAGTCTGGGGCGCTTGCAGCTTTCCCCGGGGTCGAGATCATACTCTCCGAAGCCGCGAATGAGGGACCTGTTGGAAGGGTCCTGTAAAATGTCTGGCAAAGAGTGAGGATATAATCTGTTATTAAGGGAAAGGAGAGATCATGGGGATGTACCAGTGTAGGTATCTTGATATTTAGTTGCACTTTAAGCTACACAAGTAAGAATCCTGAGTCCATTAGTAATTTTGCCAATCTCTTGAGCTAATAACGGCTTGTATGACATGTCCTTAGGTGCTATAATTTCCTCAACGTTTTTGAAAGCTACGGAACTATACATTTATCCGTTTGCGAAATTATACATTTTTACTTTCTCTACACGAACTATGTATAGAGAAGGTATTGCATTCCACCCAAAAGTTCAATACCGAGATTTCACCGCAAATACATGTTTTGGGTCCACCTGAATCCAAAAAAAAAGAAGCATTTTTGGAAAAAGGTCCGTATGTGTCTCTGGACAGCATAGCTCAAAAATGAAAATTCCGATAAATGCCAAACTTCGTATTTATGTTCAGTATCTTCCAAGGATGCGACACGAAGATTTTCAAGAAAATCCCCCCAACCTCAACTACCCTTTGCATGGAAAATTTTTCGAAACTTTTGATTTTCTCAAAAATGGCTCTAACGATTTTGATTAAAATATCGTATATTAAAGATATTTACCCACAAATAAAATGTATATTTTGAATTTTTGGGATTAGCCACTGAAGGCTACTTAATTCGGGATGAATTGTACTGAATTTTGTATAACTGGCAAACCGTAAGAGATAGACAAAAACTTACTACACAAAAAAATGTAAATCAGGAGTAAACACACAATTTATTTCATATACATTTTTTCGTGGAGTTCGTCGCTTTTGAGGCAATTGTTATTTTTGGTTTCAGCTTTGAAAAACATACTTTTCTCATACAGGAATTTGTCAACTCATGTCCATACAAACAAAGGAACTTCAGTCACACAGCAACCAGCTTTTGACGATCACTTTAACCTATGGTACTCCCTTATTTCTTTCTACTTACAAGGAGGCAAGTAATAAGACTATTTCTGCTATTTTTTTCTCGATTAGCTGAAGTAAATAGAAGCATAAGCTTTTTAACAATAATTTGTTGCAGAGATGTAAAGAAAGTCTTGTGAATGGAACACATCAGATGTTTAAGCTACATACGTAAGAATTTCTAGACCATTAGGTTGCCAATCTCGAGTTTATAACGGCTTGCATGAAATGTCCATAGTGCCGTAATTTTCTCAACATTTTCGTAAGCTACAGAATTATGCATTTATCTATGTTGCGAAATTATACATTATACATTTTATTTGTGGTGCAAATGTGTGTACTAAGTGGTATTTAATAGAATCGTGAGCTATTCAAAAAAGCATCCATTTATAGAATAGTTTTGAGTTTTTTTCTGAAACTCTTCGTGCCTCATGCTTCGAAGATATTGAACGTAAATACCAAGTTTGGGATTTAAACAACTTTCATATATAGATACACATACGCAATTGTTTCTAAATTGTTTATTTTTGCATTTATGGGTCCTCAAAACGTGCGTTTCCGATAAAATTGAATTTTTGGGCGGAATCCAATAATTTCTCTACCTATTATATACATCGCACGTGATAGAGAAAGCAAAATGAGAGAAAGTGACTTACCGGTCATTGTGAAGATGCCGACGAAGAGACCGATGCTCCTGCCGGCCAACATAACCTCTTCCTCCGTGTCATTGCCCTCCTGCTTCTTGCGGCCTGCCCAGATCCCCACTCCCAGAATCAGCAGGTAGAAGAGGATGATGGAAACAATACCCGCAATGTTGATCATTTTCCTGCCAACAAAAAGCTCCTTTCTTTGACCATGTGCTTCTCCTAACTGGGAAATTGTTTGTGATGTACAAGTTGTACCGTGCCTTCATTTTATGCCCAGGCCGAGACGGTATTATGCCACTGGGGTGTAGAACGTGCGTTTATCAGCTGTGAGCTGTCTTAACCGCTGTTTTGTCTTCGTTGTGAAGTGCTTTGACAATACGATTGTTGTGTGTGTGTGATTTCCCTTGAGAATGTTATTCTCTTATTAGTCCACGGAAATGCCTGCTTTTCATGTTTGAACAGCTAATTTTATGTACGATACACACCTGAAAACTGAATTATATAGGCAGGTGTGTAGATTATTTCGGCAGCAATTTCTGGTTATCCAGTTCCGGTTAGAGACCCTGTGAGATATTTAGTCAATTAATGTAAAACAACGGAATCGCTAAATGCTAAACCAAAGAAGCGAAAACAATAGGTTCTAACGTAGGAAAACCAAGACATTCGAACGCTCGCCTAAGAAGTCTCTCAGTCGTGTTGCACAGCAAGTGGGTGTGCCACAAACTTTTGTAGCCCAAGCTTTCTACCTTAATGGTTGATGAATAAATCGGTGAAAATATGCCCATAGGGGCCCATGGAATTTAAAGTTACTGGACATTCTTCTTCTCAGGATGAGGGAAAACCCGAAAAAGACCTTATCCTGTAACTCACCCGAACTCGCGACCTCTTGAATGTGAGTCATATACGCTACCCCCACACTACTGAGGTGGGCCAGAAACATCTTCCTACAGCTACTATAGTTTTAAAACAGAAACTCTACTGTGTGACGCCAATACAGAAGTTATGAAGAGAAGAACCTATGTGTGCGAATGGTAATTTCTTCCGATAATGTCAAGGATGTCTCCGTGTATAGGGACACCACTTACAACACTTATAATAAGGTTAGTACTCATTACACATACTACTAACACTCGTAAGTAACGCGGGAGTTACGGAACGAAAAACCTTGCAGTGTAGTAGACAGTGTACGCAGCACGCACTCGCCCGATCCCCAGTCTTGGTATAAAACGAAGGCACTGTATTTTTTAAAAATATATTCATCCTTATTGATTTCAAAGTTGGATGAAAATTAATGTAAACAATAGCCTTTCTGACTTTTTTTAATTTTGGGGAAAAAAAAGTATAAAATTATTTGATCAAACATAAGACTATAAAACAAAATCCTTAAATACGATGCTTACTTCTGTTCAGGATTATTTAAATTGTGAAGGAAGTTCCTTATTTTCATTCTAATATACAAATTGTCACTGAAATGACTTCAATTGTAAGTAACAAATAAAAAGGGAAAGAATGAAGTTCGCTTGAACTAAACGGCTAAGATGATTAAAAAATTTAAAATTCGTGCCACTTAAAGTGATGCATCAATGACATTTTGAAAATCCACAGTATGAAAGACATCTTATTGAAATTTATACCAGTCATTATACACAGTAATAGTGATAATTTTGGCACGTATCAAAATTCTTATATGCTTTTTTTTTTTCCAAAATAATAAATGCATTGTTCTAATAAAATTAGCCTATGATGCACTTTTAAAATTATTCACATACAGCAAGCCATTTTAAAGCAAATGTTTTACAGTGTCACATTATATTTTTATATGAGACTTAATTAGTGGAGAAAAATTATTACTCTACTCTTCAAACTCTTGATCTTTCAAAACATGATAATTTAGTTTTTATTTAATTTTATTGTTTTTTCACACAAGCCGTGTAGGACAGGAGTTGGATAAGTAGAGTCAGACTGAAAAATGCAATACCATAGCCGAAATTTGAACCACGGATCTCCCGGTCCCTAGCCGGCTGCTCTACCACTGAGCTACCGTGTCACGGCCTTAAATTCCTCAACTGACTCGCATATTTCCCAGTGATCTGAAACTATTTTGAGATTTACTCCAATGGCGACTTATAATGCTGTAATAATTTATTTGTCAAAACTGGAGCATTTTGAGAGGCGGTATAAAAAACTTTGAAACAAATTAGTGAAAAATTGTATCTGTGGAGCAATTTGAGTATGGAAAAGTGTTGGAAAAAAGTTTGTGAGAAAATAAGGTTTAAAGTTGGGAGTGTTTATTTATAAGTATGCGCCTGCCTATTATAGTTTCAGTTATATGACATTCAAAGTGCGCCTAGTAGAAAAAATTATGTACAGGGTTTTAATGAACTACACCGAAATACGAGATACGTAATTTGCGAGATTGTGCAAGTGACTGATATAAGTAATTTGAGATCGGCGTTGCATGTACCCCGGATAAACATAACGCAGCTACATAGCGTTAAACGTGTGGGTATCAGGTGGTGATAAGTCGGTATTAAAGCAAAGCAGGTTAAAAAAATGACTTAGAATGTCTTTAAAACTGCTGCCCGAGTATAGAAACATCGATTTTTAGCAGCTCGTTACTAGCGTTCTCAAGATTTAATGTCACAAAAATCTGTAAAAACTCGAACTAATCACTTGACAGTGCGACACTGAGCATTCATTAACTACGTTCTTGAGTAATGTAGCCTGCTCTGGAAGCGTTTTTTCAACTTCTCTGATGGCTTAATGGTAACGCGGGAAGCTGCTATCCGAAAGGTCATGTGTCCGATTCCTGTCATAGAATAAATGTTTTTTATTATTATTTTTTTCATTCCCGATGAAGTACCGCGATACGTGGCGCACTGGCACTTCAGAAACTTAAAGCCGTTACTTCGAAATGTCAATAAAAAGGCCACAAGTCTCCTATCTTAAATTACTTATTCAAGTAATCTACATATTCTGTGACAATATTTCGGTATAGTTCATTAGCATCCTGTATATTGTTCACGTTTAAAATTCACATTTTTATTCGCTTTTTCGTAGTCGGTTTGTCCTACCCGTATTTAGGACACAAGCGAACGCCTAAGAGTCAGAAGCTTGTCGGGGAGCCAACGCACGAACCACAGAATGAAACTGGAACGCGTGGTCGGCTCGCAGCCAGGCTGAGTGTGGTGAAGTGGATGATATGAAATGCAAGTGAAATGGATGATATTAAGACGGTGATGGAAACTGGCGGAAAGAGTGGGTAGAGTCATCGCTTCGCCCACCTCAAATCCTACATGTGGGCACTTGGGTTCGAACCCGGAACGCCTAGATGAGAGGCGAGAAGTCTAACTACTTGGCCACAGCGCCGCCATATTATTTTATTATGACACAAAATACATTTTTAATTTTTGATAATTTTTGGTCAAACTTTATAGGTGTATCAAAGGAATTCCAATAAGCTGATAGATATTCGCTTTTATCTGCTGACTCTTGTTTTTAAACTTTTGAAATATCCATTCTCGTCATCGTCTGAATGCTGTTATTCAGGTAGCCATCTAACCTAAAAGTTGGCTTCTTGGTCTGGCAAAAATAAGAAATAAATAAAATGAGTAACATAAAATATCAAATTCCTGGCCTTTGTAAAGTTGGCACTTCTTTGCAGCAACGAAGTACCGAGTCTCTGAACTTAATTCAACATTAAATATTCTCTATTGGTTTTAATTGTTTTTCACAAAGCCGTGTGTAGGACAGAGTTGGATAGGTAGAGTCAGACTGAAAAATTCAATGCCATAGCCGGGATTTGAACCACGGATCTCCCGCTCCCGAGCCGTTTGCTCTGCCACTGAGCTACCATGTCTCAGTTTGACTCTACCTATCCAACTCCTGTCCTACACACGGCTTGTGTGAAAAAACAATTAATCCAATACCAATTGATCATAATAGTTGGCTACACTATGAATCCTGGGAGTTAAAGTACTTACAACATTGTAAGTCGCTATTGAGGTTGTCATCTAAAAATAATTTGAGAACACCTTCTGGTTTACCGGGAAATATGCGAGTCAGTTGAGAAACTGAATGTTATGTTGCCATGGTAGCTCAGTGACAGAGCAACCGGCTAGAGACCGGGAGATCCGTGGTTCAAATCCCAACTCTGGCATTGAATTTTTCAATCTGACTCTACCTTTTAAATATTCTGGTTTATTTTCTTTTCCCGCTATCAAAAGTGAGTCAGGCCTAAATTTTAACATTCAAATTCAACAAACATTTGACCATTAGATACTAATAAACTCACGACTATTTAAATAAGTGTAAAGTTCGGGATTATAATTCTTGAAACTGGAAAATTAAATTAAATAGAGTTGTATTTAGGGACTATCTTTAACTGCTGTGGTCCCCATCACATTCTATATTGAGTGTGAATTAAGCTTAATTTTGCTCAGAGGCCTGTTTATCGGGCTTGTGTTTCTTTTACCTGTCATAAATTTGCACTGTGATCGAGTGGCTAGACCGCTCGCCTCCCATCTAGGCCGCATGTGGGATTTGTGGTGGACGAAGCGGCGTCTGGTTCTCAGGGACCTACGGTTTCCCCCGCCACTCGTTCCACCATTCTCTGGTTTCGTGTCGTTGGCTCCCCGGCAGGCTTCTGACCCCTAGTCATCTACTTGTAGATCCTAGGGGGATGTGAGTCCTAATTACGGGGAGGGTAAGCCGACTGTGAAAAAAAAAAACGATATTTACGACACGGGACCAATGGCTTTACTTCCCTTACGAAGGAAGCCTTGCTGAGTATTTTTACGTTTGAAAAAAATACATCGCCCTGCGCTGGGTTTGAACCCGCGACAATTGGGAACCATAGGCTCGCTTGTTACTCCAAGACTACGAGGACAACTGAACTTAGAAATACGTACCTTCGTCTCCTTAGCGTGGTGGTAGCGCGGATGTTTACCAAGCGGGAGGCCCGGGTTCGCTTCCCGGTACAGGTGGGCGGATTTGCTCTTGCTGGGGAAACGTGGTCCGGGGTGCACTCATCCTCGTGAGGTCTCTGAGGGATAATTGAAGAGGTACTTGAGGGAAAAGTAGCGGTTCTATAATTGGTGAGAATTTACCTTGTGATTGGCATTACTGCTGACATGTGACTGTATCGATACGCTGTTGCTATATTTACTTGCTGTCCGTCTGCAGAGCAGATGTTCCACTGCTTCCTCTAAAATGTTTTCTTTCCATGCATTTCCATCACTCTTCTCGTATGTTGAATTACTTTTTCCCATTTTCCATTAGTTACGTCAACTATTCTTTTCAATAAACCTAACGTAATATTTCGGCTAACGTAAACTCAATTGTAAGATATTTTGAAATCACAGTGTCGCTGGTGGTAGTTCCAGGATGAGAACAAGAGCAATGTACGCGATATGAAATAGTGATTATAAATGTAAATCCTGCCGGAATCGCTGTGTATAACACAACCGAACTTTTCACACAATGAAATCAAACAATCAGATCAATGCATGAGAATGCGCGAGTAAATTTCTACTGAACCCGTAGGTGTTGCAACGCCGATACATGATCTCTCTTACACTTGACGAGCCGCTGCCAGCAGAAGACATACTCCACAAGTGTCAATGTCAAGGAAATTTCTCACCGACAGTAGGTTGCGTGGACCGCTGTGAGTGACTCGGGGCGCTAACCACGTCCCACCCTCCAGAACTGCAACCCTACTCATGACACCTAACAGGCAGAGGTCTGGGATAAGCCTTGGCCTGACTTCGGACTCTTGTGCCACTGAGGTTTCAGGTTTAGAGAGATGCCCTGGTACTTCTCGTTTCTCATTCATCAAGCGGACCATCTTCCATTCGCCTCCTTGTCGAATCGTTTCACCACAAATGTTAGTTTAACCCTAAATTAAGCTAATCAGTTTAGAAATGTATGTCATTAAGCTCAAAACTCTAAGAAGGAAAATATTTACACTACAAAACTACAGTTAACTTTCCAAACGTGAAATAAAAACAAATTATATACTTACAACAAATTAAAAAGACACATCAGAGGCAGAGATAGCATAACAGCGCATTTAACATAAATTATGTTCGCAATCGTCGTCCTCCGTAAGTAAGATGTTAGCCTTTAGTTTCTAAGGTCACGGGTTCTAACCCGACGGAGGGTGATGGGATATTTTCGGGCGTAAAAAATCCTTAACATGTTTTTTTTTTGTTTGTTTGTTTTTTTTTTTTCCCGGAAGGAAACAAGTGCAGTGGTCCCGTGTCGTAGATTTACGCGCGTGGTTGTTAGAAAATATATAGAAGAAAATAGAAATGAAAATGAATTTTTATCAATTTTTTTTCTGAATAAAAATTTAAATTCTTTGTGGAGTTTATTAATAATTAATTAAGAACTTCAAGTCTGCTAAGACACTCAGAGCAAAATTAAGCGGTGTTTCGCACCCATAAACACTGAGAACCACAGCAATTAAGGAGCGCCCATAACTAAAGCTTAATTTAATTTAATCTTGTTCACAATATACTATATAGGGGTACGAGAGGGTTAATGTCTTTCAATACCGCATAAACCAACAATAATTTTAATAAATTCGTGACTTCTCAAAATAATTGGGCATTACACTCTCTTATTCTATTTGCAAGATGTAGGTGTTGCTAATTCTCCTTAAATGCAATTAAAGACAGTTTGGCTTAACTTAGTGTTAACATTATGCTTTTTGCTGCGATGCATCGTTAATGTAGGAAGGAAGAACTACCTAACCTAACCTAACAGCCATCCTTCAGTAATTCAGAGGCTCCTTATATCATCTCCCTTTAGCAAAGACATTTGCTTTGTCCGTAGATTTAGTTTTTATAGATTATCAGTGAATCAACGCAGTTCACTTTTATCTGTCTACTTCCTAAAGTATTATATTTCAACTATTTATTGATTTTGGGTTCGTTATTGTGAGGTTAACTTGGGTATGATTTTGCATATTACAAGTTATGAGGTTGCATAATCTGCGGAAACATATCACTGCCATCTGGGCACAAAAAGCTTCAAGTAAGAAAATGACTGATGCACATGACTACTACGTCAATACTTCTAGCATTCATTTTAGCAAGGAAGCAATAAATAGGTAAGATTTACTCACGTTTTCCTTGTGTGTCCTTAATTTTGGGAATAAAGTATAATAGTGTTTGATGTGAAAACATGCATTTTATTGGTTTTATGTCCAGTTTAACCACAATTTTTGTAGACGAAAGGAAGTTAGTAATTTGTTCTAAGCCTCCGCCATTTTGTGTGCTAAGCCTCCGCTGTACACTTACCTTGTGTTTTATCGTTTGCAGTGGTAGGATAAATCGAGTTGAATGATCTTGTTTGTTGCTGTTCTTAATTTGGCGTATTTCTAAATACTGTTAGGTTTCTTGCTGGATTCGTACTAAAAATAACTTCTCATATCTTCTTAATGTTCACAATAATTTAAATTAATCCCACTTTCAGAAACTAATGAAGAGAAAAATACTTTTATTTCTTTCACAAAAATATGTTTCTTTTTATTTCTCTTTTATGCAATAATAAATATAGGTTATGATACGCACTCACTAAATTTTAACAATATTTGCTTGAATTCGTTGCTAACGACTGTAAACACTGTTTTTCACTACCGAATGCTCGTCTCTCCCAATGTGTGCAAGTGATTGATCGTGTGCTGGCATTGTTGCTACTGGTGGCATGTTTTGTTGTCTACGGTGAAGCTACAAGTAGAGGCAGTGCTAATCTACACCTTCCGCTTCTTTACAACCTCTCAATTTGCCTTTCTAACCTCCGTTCAGATTAGTGGAATGGCGACGCAAGAAGGCTGTGGAATGTTGGAATGGGGTGGTAACAGGGCGGGCATTGTCGTCCTAGGGTGTGTTTCGTTGACGGTGCGTGGGGTTGTTGGAGGGCCTGGGTTTGATGGCAAGGGCACCTGTGACAGCAGTCGCCCCAGCGAAGTGAAGTCTTTTGTGAGGGGCTATTTCGGGTTCTAAACGCAAGGCCGCACATGAAGGCTGAGTCGCCTCATCCAACCGGTGCACAGACGGAACGTTGGTAGACCGAGTGTTACGCCTGATATCTCCTGCAGACTGCCGCAATAGATGGTTGTTCCTGCACAGAAAACAGAAATACATACAGATAACTCTGGGAACACAAAAAAAATTGTTTGATTGGATTAAAATGGCTCAGATAGTTCCTAAATTTGTAACTATTAATGTTGTATATATTATTCGTATATAGGAATATTAGTCTGCACTAGTCTAAATATATTAAATACTTTAAGTTAAAATATTACACCACAAAACATTACAGTATTTAAAATATATCAGAGGTAACTCAAAATTGTTTTCGAGACCCCAGCCAGGTCAATCCATGTATTAACCAGCTAGAAGTTCTAGAAAATTTAGAGTTAGTGCGTCGTCAGAAAAGTTTCAGTTCCTATCTTATATCAAATGTGTTTAAAATGTAAACTGTGCTCTACAAATGTGTTTTTATTTTCTCAATACGAACTATGTACATAGTGTACAGAGAAGGTATTGTATTCCACCCAAAAATTCAATACTGAGATTTCACCGGAAATATAGGTCCTCTTTGAGGTCCTCTAAGTCCAAAAAGGCATTTTTAGAAAAAGTACTGGGTGCCTGTCTGTCAGTGTGTGTGCGTGTCTGTGGACAGCATAGCTAAAAATGAAGAGTCCATTAAATACCAAAATTGATATTTAAGTTGAGTATCTTTCAAGGATGCGACACGAAGATTTTCAAAAAAGTTCCCCACCCCAAACTACGTGGAGACATTTTTTAAATGTTTATTTTTTACAAAATTATACCAATTTTGATTACATTACCGTATATTAAATATAGTTACATCATAAATAAGATGTATATCTTCAATTTCCTGGGAATAGCCTCTGAAGACCTCTTCATTCTGGATGACTTTTATTAAACTGGTAAATGGTAAGAGACAGACAAAACTTACTACACAAAAAATGTAGATCTCGTCAAAACACCTAAGTTATTGTGGAGGTAAACCGTTTCTGAGATATTCCTTTGTTATTGGTTTCATATTTTAAATACTTATACTTTTCTCAGACAAGAAATGTCCGTTTTTTACTTTCTCCATACGCACTATGTACATAGTGTATAGAGAAAGTATTGCACTCCACCAAAAAATTCGATACCGAGATTTCACCGGAAATATGTTTTAGGGTCCCCAATATCCAAAAAAAGCATTTTCACAAAAAGATCCGTGTGTGTGTGTGTGTGTGTGTGTGTGTGTGTGTGTGTGTCCGTATGTCCGTGTGCCTGTGAACACGATAACTCAAAAACGAAAAGTCGGTAAAATACCAAACTTGGTATTTCAGTTTATTATCTTCCAGGGATGCGACACGAAGATTTTGAGAAAAATCCCCCCACCCCCAACTGTCCTTTACATGGAACTTTTTTCGAAAATTTTGATTTTCTCAAAAATGGCTCTAACGATTTTGATTAAAATTTCATATATTAAACATATTTACCTGACAAATAAAATGTATATCTTGAATTTTCTGGGAATAGCCTCTGAAGAGTACTTTAATCTGAATGAATTTTACTAAATTTTGAATAACTGCTAAACCGTAAGAGATGGACAAAAACTTACTACACAAAAAATGTAGAGCACATTAAAACACACAATTTATGTTATACACATTTCTTTCGTGGAGTTCGTCGTTTTTGTGACATTCCTTATTTTTTGTTTCTGCTATTAAAAACGTATACTTTTCTCATACAGGAACTTGTCAATTCCTATCCTTATAGACAAAGGAACGTTATTGACATAACAATCAGCTTTTGACTATCACTTTAACCTACAGTTGTCCCTTATTTCGCTCCTACTTACAAGGAAGCGAGTAATTAGACTATTTCTGCTATTTTTTTCTGATTAGCAGAAAGTAAATAAAAGTATAAGCTTTTTAAGAATAATTTGTTGCAGGGATATGGAGAAAGTCATGTGAATGGTACACATCAGATTTTCTTTTGTTCAACTGCTAAGAAATGCATATAAAAGTTTTAAAGCATGTGAATATCGCTTTAGCATACATAGTACATTCCTTCAGTTCCCTTCTACTGATAAAGCACGTTCTGCTAATGTTTATCTCGATTAGCATTGTGTAGTCTTTTGTAAGAAGTTTGTAGAACCTAGAGAAAGTCATGTGAGTGTAACATATTATATTTTTATTTTCTCTACTATGTACAAAGTGTAGGTATTGCACACCACAAAAAAATTCGATACGCAGATTTCACCGGAATATATGTTTTAGAGTCCCCTGTATCCAAAAAAAACAAGTATTTTCAGGAAAAATCTCCACGTGTGTCTGTGAACACGATAACTCAAAAACGAAAAGTCGGTAAAGTACTAAACTTGGTATCTTCCAAGGATGCGACACGAACATTTTCAAGAAAATCGCAGTCGCCCTCCATGGTGTAATGCTTACCATGCTAACTTCATATACCCAAGGTCGCGGGTTCAAACCCGGCGGAGGACGATGGCTTTTTTCGGGCGTAAACATCCTTAGCATGGCTTCTTTCGGAAGGGAAGTAAAGCCGTGGGTCCCGTGTCGTAGATTTAGGGCACGTAAAAGAACCTCAAGCCTGATAGAGAGGCCTCTGAGCAAAATTACGCGATCTTTCACGCCCAATATAGAATGGGACGCTGAGAACCAAACCAGTTAAAGAACGTCCATAAATAACAGGCCATTTTTCAAGAAAATCCCCCATCCCCAACTACCCTTTAGATGGCACTTTTTTCGAAAAATTTTATTTTCTCAAAAACGGCTCTAACGATTTTGATTAAAATATAATATATTAAAGACAGTTATGTTCGATGCCCCCCGTTCTTACTGCACCAGGGGGAAAATAATCCCCGTGGCTCTTTCCATTAGGCCAAGACCTAGAGACTAACAAGACCCCCCCCCCCCGGCATGGGAGCCTACCGGGACGGAGGAAGTGGATACGCCACTTACGCGCGTCAACCCATTGGTCGGGGCGACGGTCTACTAGCTACCCAGGCTAGTGCCGGAGGACATTGAGGCGTCTGCACAACCCCGTCAAGGCAAGAGCCGAGACCTACCCAATTACCCATGGGTAGTGGGACCACTGCCACGTCGAGTCCAACCCAGTCCCTTCGGGAGGGGCTCGGATGTTCGGCCCGACTACTTCTGGTCACGTCAGAAGTACCACGGGGACTCGGGGTACGCAGCGCTCGCACCAAAGCAGCTGAAGAGGTCGGAACCTCCCCTCTACGGGGATATATTAATGACAAATAAATTGTATATTTTGAATTTTCTGGGAATAACCTCTGAAGACTACTTTATTCTGGATGAATTTTACGGAAGTTTGCATAACTGCTAAACCATAAGTGATGGAGAAAAACTTACTACACAGAAAATGTAGAGTACATTAAAACACACTATTTATGTTATATACATTTTTTTTTTCGTGTAGTTGGTCCTTTTTTTAAGATACGTTTTGTTTTTAGTTTCAGCTTTGAAAAACTTATACTTTTCTCATACAGGAATTTGTCAACTCCTCCATATAAACAAAGGAACTTCATTCACATAGCAACCATATTTTGACTACCACTTTAATCTATGGAACTCCTTTATTTCGCTTCTACTTACAAGGAAGCAAGTACGTAATAAGACTGTTTCTAGTAATTTTTCGTTGATTAGCATGAAATAAATAGAAGCATAAGCTTTTTAACAATAATTAGTTGGACATATGAAGGGAAAGTCATGTGAATGGAACACATCAGATATTTGATCTAAGTTCCTAGAGAAAATAAAACAAGTCCTTTCGGTTTATGAAAGGCATTCATTTGGCGCACTCCAGTAGGCCATGGAATCCTAATTTTGTGTTAAATTCCCTCCGAGCTAAAATGTATTGTAAATTGTTTTCTAGTTTCCCCACACTGAAAATCCGTTAAAGATGAGTGATTTGCAGGTTCTGCTAACATCAAAGCCTTTTTAAATGTCCGACACTCACTTTCACCTCGTGAAGAAAAATATCATCATGTTGAGGATGCAAGAACTTGAACGATATTCTGATTTGGTTGATACAACACATTTCCTCTTTTGCAAGAAACAAAATATGAAAAGTCAGTGCAAATACTAACGTAGGCAGTGTGCTTCCAACTTTTATGTAGTAACTTGAGTTACAGATATTAGTAAGGTTATGGCAGTGTTAAGTAGATGGTAATATCAATATTTTCAAACATATGACTGTCAGATGTAATGTTAACCTTCAATACCAAACAGATGAAAAACTATAAATTTTACCGTGAGGTGAACCATTCGTGCAGGAAATGTCAAAAGTATTGTTCTTGCGATATTCCTTTGCGGAGGAAAAACACATTACAAAATTCCTAAGATTACAGATTGTTAGAAGATAAGCCGTTAATATGAGGAAGATATTTTAAGTGAAGAACATAATATCAGGAAAGGCAAGGAAGCCTTGTAGCCTTATAACCAATGGCCCGAGCAAAATCTGAGGATTTGGCTAAGCACCTGAGAGATGCTGAAGATACGGTGAGACGTCAAGATAAAGATCTGCATAGACTAAGGAGGGAGAACGAGGAAAATAAAGCTATCATCAAAGATCTGCAAGAGCAATTCACCCTGGCAACAGAAGCAAATCAGAAACTGAATGACATCATAAAGAAACTGAGTGAGTCGCCAGAAAAGGGACCGAGGACATCAACAGGAGCATGGAATCCAACAAAACAAGAACTGGCAATGTATCTAAAAGATGCTGAAGAAACTGTAAGGCTACAATATGAACAAATGCAATATTTGCAAGAGCAAAAATGGCAGCAGCAGACGCAAAAGTTAATCTATGAGAAGACCCAGGCAGAAGAAGACAGAGAGAGATTTGAAAAAGAGAAACTGGAAGAAGCATACGCGAGGGCGAAGTTACAGGACGTGATCGCTGAACTGAAGGCAAAGTTTAATGAAGCGCCTAGTAAGGAAGACAAAGAGTGCAGCTGCAAAAAGACAACAAAACTTAGAAACAAGATTCATAATTTAACCAAGGAACTAGAATCAAGAACAGCCAAGTTTGATGAAGCAGTTTCCAATTGCACTAAAGAAAAACAATCATTAGAGGCATCTTTGAAGGCTCTTCAGGAAGAGTTGAACAAGCTTAAAGGGTCAACCACTGAGGTGTCAGCATTAGAAGACGAATTAGAAAAACAAACGGTGGCAGGGTTGACCAATCAACAACTTACTCAAGAGTTAAATGCTCTAAAGAAACAGAATATGGTTTTGCAGAACCAAATAAAGGAAATGCAGGAAGAACTTCAAGATTTCCAAAACCAATTAAAATAAAAGTGTGATGAGAGATTTTCCATTTCTAGTGTACTTTGGTTATACCTCTTATACTAATCACCAAAGCTGTCCAGGTATTATTTCTTCACGTTTACTCACCGTAATATCCTATTACAAAGCTTTAAGAATGTCTCTAGTATATTTTTGGTCTTTAAGTTCCAATAAAACACGCGACTTACACTGTAACACACCAAAATAATTCGTTTGTTTTGATTTCTTACAACAATGTTCACTGTTTTACAGCTGTTGGACAGTTAGTGTGCAAATCGATCATATCATTCATAGGTGGCGCTCACATCGCAAAACTCAGAACTATTAATATTGGAATGCAGCTTATCACTAGCCGTTAAAAGATTAGAACCAGAGCGAAGCGAGCATGCGCTGTGTTAGGTGTGTGTGTGTAAATAAGTTGATGTTTCTGTACTCATACACTAATAATGCTCACTATTTTCACCAAACCATGCGAACAATGTGGGTATTCGCTGTGTTAGGTTAGGGTAGTGCATGTGTGTGTGTAAATAAGCTGATGCTTCTCTACTTATGCACTAATAACATCCACTATTTTCATCAAGGCATGCGCTGTGTTAGGTTAGGTTAGGTTAGTGTCTATGAATAATTTGATGCTTCTGTTCTTATGCACTAATAACATCCACTATTTTCATCAAGGCATGCGCTGTGTTAGGTTAGGTTAGGTTAGTGTGTTTGTGTGTCAATAAACTGTTTTTATTGAATTTAATTTTGAATATTCTTCACTGGTTACTTCTATGGTGACGTTTTTACATTGCCCGGAAAAAATAGATTCCCTCCTAGCAACCTCTTTATCTCTTCCCCTGCCAAGCACAAATGTTGGTATTTAAGAAAATGTGTTTACAAGGAGGATATGTCGGGTCATAAAAAGCCCAGACAACAACATACTCGCTTCTAGACGCTGCAAGTAAATGTAAATGGAGTTTTATTTATGCACGCTCTTTAACTGCTGTGGTTCTCAGCGTCCCATTCTATACTGGCGTGAAAGACCGCTTCATTTTGCTCAGAGGCCTCTCTATCAGGCTTGAGGCTCTTTAAACGCTGTGGTTCTCAGCGTCCCATTCTATACTGGCGTGAAAGACCGCTTAATTTTGCTCAGAGGCCTCTCTATCAGGCTTGAGGCTCTTTAACTGCTGTGGTTCTCAGCGTCCCATTCTATACTGGCGTGAAAGACCGCTTAATTTTGCTCAGAGGCCTCTCTATCAGGCTTGAGCCTCTTTAACTGCTGTGGTTCTCAGCGTCCCATTCTATACTGGCGTGAAAGACCGCTTCATTTTGCTCAGAGGCCTCTCTATCAGGCTTGAGGTTCTTTTACGTGCCGTAAATCTACGACACGAGACCAACGGCCGAAGGAAGCCATGCTAAGGATTTTTACGCCCGACTGGACGCTGCAAGGTTAGTTTCACTTCACACATGCACTATATTAGATGGTGGAACAATCGTACATTCCTACCAAAAGTCTTATATTGCGAACAGCATATCCATTAAAATTAAATATTTTAAATAATAAAAAAATCTGATGTGTTACACTTACATGACTTTCTCTAGCTCTTCTACAAATGTCTTACATAAGATTATTCTTCTTTCTACACAATACTAATCGAGATAAACATTAGCAGAATGCTCTTACTGCTTGGTTCCTTATAAGTAGAAAGAAAATGAGGGAATATGTTTCTAAAAATGCTTTTCCTGGACTCAGGAGGCCTCAAAACGTACATTTCCAGTAAAATTACTACATCGATTTTGGGTGGAATACAATAACTTCCCTATCTACCATGTACATTGTAGAAACAGTATTAAAATAAAAAAGACAGTTGCAGATATTTATATCGTCGATTGCTGAGGTCCCTCATGGAATTCGGGTAACGTATCGTCTCCTCAGCCCAAGACAAGGAGAATCAATAGATGTCCGTTACCATGACAACCAGGTTAAAAATTACTGCGCACGGAATTCCGGGACCAGATCCTTCCTAAGTAAATAAATATGTATAAGCATCGATCTAGAACTCTTTAGCTGCCAGCTAACGCTAGAGTCACGTCATTATTTAAGCTAGCCTCTGTAAAATCGATGGTTAAGCTAAGGGTTGGTTCAAAAATCGGTGTTAAGATTTGTCTCTTTGACCTCAGTGTTAAATTAAAACTCTGGTGTGTTCTATTCACATGGCTTTCTCTATATCTCTGTAACAAATTATTATTAAAAAGCTTATGCTTCTATTTACTTCATGCTATTCGAGAAAAAATTAACAGAAATAGTCTTATTGCTTGCTTCCTTGTAAGTAGAAGCTAAATAAGAGAGTACCATAGATTAAAGTGATAGTCAAAAGCTGGTTGCCATGTGTTCCTTTATTTGTATGGACACGAGTTGACAATTTCTGTATGAGAAAGTTTTTCAAAGCTAAAACCAAAAACAAGGAATACCTCAAAAACGATCAATTCCACGAAAAAATGTATACAAAATAAGTTGTGTGTTTTAAAGTGCTCTGCGTTTTTTGTGTGGTAAGTTTTTGTCCATCTCTTGCGGTTTAGCAGTTATGTAAATTCCGTAAAATTCATCCAGAATAAAGTAGATATACATTTTATTTGTCAGGTAAAAATCTTTAATATATGATATTTTAGTCAAAATCGTTAGAGCCATTTTTAAAAAAAAAGTTCCATGTAAAGGGTAGTTGGGAGTGGGGGGAGGGGTATTTTTTTGAAAATCTTCGTGTCGCATCCTTGGAATATACCAAACTTAAATACCAAGTTCGGTATTTATCGGCCTTTTCGTATTTGAGATGCTGTCCACAGACACACACACACGGACCTTTTTCTGAAAATGCTTTTTTTGGATTGAGGGCGACCCAAAACACATATTTCCGGTGAAATCTCGGTATCGAATTTTTTGGTGGAATGCAATACCTTCTCGATACGTGTAGAGAAAGTAATAATCTGATATGTTCCATTCACATCACTTTCTCTACATATCTGAAATAAATTATTGTTAAAAAGCTTATTCTTCTTTCTACTTCAATGTAATCAAGATAAACATTAGCAGATATGGTCCTTAATTCTTGGTTCTTGTAAGTAGAAGGGAAATAAGAAAATACACTGGCTAAAGCGATAGTCTCGTCCTTTAAAGGTTGACTGGTGTGTGAAACAATTGAAATTCCTATCTCTTTGCTTTTCAGGAGTAAGCAACCCAGAAACGAGAAGAAATATGCCTTTGATTGGTTTAAAATTGAAACCAACAAAAAAAATAGTTTTTGTATACTTCTTAAGGTTTGCCCGTTATATACAAGTCATCCAGAATGAAGAGGCTATTTCCGGAAAATTCATAATATCAATTTCGTTTGTCATAAAAATATCTTAAACAATCGTTAAAGCTATTTTTGAGAAAATAAAATAGTTTGAAATGTTTTCCATGTAACGTGTAGTAGGTGGTGGGGGCTTTTCTTAGAAATATTCGTGTCGCATCCTTGGAAGATACTGTACTTAAGTACCAAGTTTTGGGCTATGCTGCCCACAGACACACATGAATTTTTTTCTAAAAATGCGTTTTTAATATTCAGGGTGTCCCTAAACACGTATTTCCTGTGAAATCTGGGCATCTTATTTTTGAGTGGAGTGCAATACCTTCTCTATACACTATGTACATAGTACGTGTAGAGAAAGCAAAACATTTTAATAAGACACTCCTAGGAGGACCATTTTTAAAATATCTGATGTGTTCCATTGACATGCCTGTCTGCAACAAATTATTTATCTATTTTTTTATACCCCCCTTTAGCATCTAAGGTCATATCGGGGGCTTTCCACTTGAAACAACTCGTATCTAGGTACTTTTACGTTAGTTTAAATCATTTAGTTTTACTCAAACACGTACACATTCACACTCACATACAAACTTCCACACTCTGTGGGGGATAGGGAGTAATTCTGGCTAAAGAAAAATTCCCCGCCGCAGCCGGGAATCGAACCCGGGTGAGAAGTCAGCTCGCTGACCACTCGACCACGGAGGCAGTCCAACAAATTATTGTTATAAAGCTTATTGGTCTATCTGCTTCATATTAATTGAGATATCGTCGCCCTCCGTGGTGTAATGGTTACCATGCTAACTTCATATACACGTTCACACCCGGCGGAGGACGATGGGTTTTTTTTGGGTGTAAAAATCCTTAGCATGGCTTCCTTCGGAAGGGAAGTAAAGATCCCATGTCGTAGATTTACGGCACTCAAAAGAACCTCAAGCCTGATAGAGAGGCCTCTGAGCAAAATTAAGCAGTCTTTTCATGCCCAATTTGGAATGGGACGCTGAGAACCACAGTAGTTAAAGAGCGTCCATAAATAACACGACATTTACATTTCTAATTGAGATAAACATTAGCAAAATTTTTAAAGCCTTTTTGTAAGTACCGTGTGACCCCCCCCAAAAAAAAGATCCGAACCGCTGCGCGGTGGTTTTCCACTGTGCACATGGAAACATAACACAGAGCTGCTGTACACAAGGTCACGGTGCTGACTTGTTTTTCTCTACTCTGAAAGTGCAGTATTGAGCTGACGGTGATATCGTGTGGTTGAGCTACTACTAATGTGCTTTATTATTTTATTGTGTACTTAGCCACGATGTGACTGAGCCATTGCTTTCTGCTGCCCAGCGTGTATTTATTTATGATCGTATGTGTTAACACATTTTGTGAGTGGACTCTCAGTGGCGAAATAATATTAATACTTTTCATGGGTGAGGCTTATTCCACCTTCATGGTTGTGAGTGTGCACAAAATAATCGTTATTGAACCTCTGAGCAACCTAATACTGTTCATGAAATACCCCTTCGTGACTAAAAGGTTGGTGTATGCTGCACCAATAGCAAAGAAAGAGTTATAGCCCCAATGTTTTTTCGAATCAACAGTTGATGCCCATACATACGTGAATATAATTTTTCCCCTTTTTTAGAGAATTTACAGACACAAAGCGTGATTTTGCCCTTTTTACTTTCTCTATACGCACTATGTACATAGTGTATAGAGAAAGTATTGCACTCCACCAAAAATTCGATACCGAGATTTTACCGAAAATATATGTTTTAGGGTCCTCTTTATCTAAAAACGACATTCTCGGAAAAAGGTCCGTGTGTGTGTATGAGTGTGTAAGTGTGTCTGTGAACACGATAACTCAAAAACGAAAAGGAGGTAAAACACCAAACTTGGTATTTAAGTTTAGTATCTTCCAGGGATGCGACACGAAGATTTTGAGAAAAAAAAACCCACCCCCAACTACCCTTTACATGGAATTTTTTTCGAAAATTTTGATTTTTCCAAAAATGGCTCTAACGATTTTGATTAAAATTTAGTATATAAAATATATTTACCTAACAAATTAAAGGTATATTTTGAATTTTCTGGTAATAGCCTCTGAAGAGTAGTTTATTCTGGATGAATTTTACTGAATTTTGAATAACTGCTAAACCGTAAGAGATGGACAAAAACTTACTACCCAAAAATGTAGTGCACGTTAAAACACCTAATTTATGTTATATACATTTTTTCCGTGGAGTTCGTCGTCCGTATTTTTGGTTTCTGCTATGAAAAACTTATACTTTTGTCATACAGGAATTTGTCAACTGCTGCCCATAGAAACAAAGAAACTTCTGTGATATAGCAAGACTTTTGATTATTACTTTAACCTATGGTACTCCCTTATTTCGCCTCTATTTACAAGGAAGCAAGTAATATGGTTATTTATGCTAATTTTTTACTGATTAGCATGGAGTAAATAGAAGCATAAACCTTTTAAGAAAAATTTGTTGCAGAGATGTAGAGAACGTCATGTGAATGGTACACATCAGATTTTTTCAACAAGACTCCGCAACAGCTCGTACAGCCAATCTATCGATGAGAATAATTGAAAGTGTGTTTCAGAACAAACTTTTAGTAGAGATTTGTGGCCTCCTCGATCCCCCAACCTAACCCTCCACCAAGAAATTGCTGGCATTTCTCAACGTGAACTACGTCGAGTGCTGGATAGTTTCCTAAAGAGGTGCCAAAAATGTATGGACAACGGCGGTGGTCAGTTTCAGCATCCCTTTAAATACATTGGTAAGTAAAGCCTTTAAAAGTAGTTTTAAAAATATTGCATGGTTTCATCTGCGCCTTTTTATGATAGCGGCAGACGGCAACAAGCACAGAGGACGCGGACTGGCAAAACACTGCGCAGCCGGTTCGGACGTTTTTGGAGCACCCTGTAGGAGGGAAATAAGAGAATACACTAGGCTAAAGTCATAGTCTAATATTTTAAAAACTGGTTGCCATGTGGTTGAAATCCGTTTCTACACATTGCAGGAGTTGACAACTTTGCATAACAAAAGTTTAAGTATTTTAAATCAAACTAATAACAGAAAATATCTCAAATATGATCAATTTAACGAAAAACATCTGATGTGTTCCTTTCACATGACTTTCTCTATCTCTTTGCAACAAATTATTGTTAAAAAGCTTATGTTTCTATTTACTTCATGCTAATCGAGAAAGCAAATTTGCACAAATAATATTATTACTTGCTTCCTTGTAAGCAGAAGGGAAATAAGGGAGTACTATAGGCTGAACTAATAATCAAAAGCTGGTTGCTATGTGACTGAAGTTTCTTTGTTTGTATGGACAGGAGTTGACAAATTCCTGTATGAGAAAAGTATACGTTTTTCATAGCTGAAACCAAAAACAAGGAACATGTAAAAAACGATCAACTTCACGAAAAAAAAATATATATAACATAAATTGTGTGTTTTAATGTGCTCTACATTTTTTGTGTAGTAAGTTTTTGTCCATCTCTTACGGTTTAGCAGTTATGCAAAATTCCGTAAAACTCCTCCAGAATAAAGTAGTCTTCAGAGTCTATTCTCAGAAAATTCAAGATATACATTTTATTTGGCAAGTAAATATCTTAAATATAAAAGATTTTAATCAAAATCGTTAGAGTCATTTTTAAGAAAATCAAAATATTCGATTTTTTCCCATGTAAAGGGTAGTTTGGCGTGGGGGGATTTTCTTGAAAATCTTCGTGTCGCATTCTTGGAAGATACCAAACTTAAATACCAAGTTCGGGCTTTAACAGTCTTTTGGTTTTTGAGCTATGCTGCCCACAGACACATACACACACACACGGACATGTTTCTGAAAATGCTTTTTTTGGATTCCGGGGGTGTCAAAACATATATTTCCAGTGAAATCCCGGTATGGAATTTTTGGGTACAATACAATACCTTCTCTATACACTATGTACATAGTACGCGTAGAGAAAGTAAAAAGTATAGCCTTTGTCTATCTCTTACGCTTTATCAGTTACGAAAAATTCATCAAGAATAAAGAGATATTGAGAAGCTAATCCCATAAAATCCAATATATACATTTTATTTCTCTTTTAAATATTTTAATATACGGTATTTTAATCAAAATCGTTAGTCAATTTTAAGAAAATAGAACATTTTTAAAAATTTTCCATGTAAAGAGTAGTTTGGGGTGGGGAGATTTCCCTCAAACTCTTCATCTCGCATCCTTGGAAGATAGAAAACTTAAATATCAAATTTGGTATTTTATTAACTTTTCGTTTTTAAGTTTTCGTGTACACAGACAAACGGGCACCCCCCCCCACCGCACACACACACACACATGGACCTTTTCCTTAAAAAATCGTAATACATGGGAACTCAAAACGTTTATTTCTGGTGAAATCCCGGTATCGCATTTTTCTATGTAGTGCAACACCTTCTCTACCTACCATGCACTATATAGAGAACGGAAAATTTTATGCATTCAATTCACGTGACTTTCTATACCTGCTCTGCAAACAAACTTCTCAGAAAAAAATATTCTATTACATACTTCACGCTAATCGACATAAGCATTATGGTCTTACTACGTATTTTGTTCCATGTAAGCTGAAGAGAAATAAAGAAATACACAGCCTAAAGTGATAGAAATTTTTTGAGACCTGTCTATGTGCGATTGTGATTTAAATTCGCTACTTTGCATAGCCAGAAGTAAAACAAAAGAAAGACGGACGACTTCCTGTTTGGGAAAAGTATAAATATTTTAAAACTGAAACCAAGAATAAGAAATATTTTGGAAATAAGTTACTCTTGAATAAAAATGTATATGAGAAATTGTGTATTTTAACGAGATCTAAATTGTTTGTGTGGTAAGTTTTTGTCTATCCCTTACGGTTTACCAGATGTATAAAAGTCATCCAGAATGAACAGATCTTCAGAAGGTATTTCAAGAAAATTCAAGACATTCGTTTAGGCGACCGAGTGGTTAGACCGCTGATCTGCCATCTAGGTGGCCCGGCTTCGACACCAAGCGCCTGTATGTGGAATTTGCGGTGGACGAAATAGCGTTTGGGCGGGTTTTCTCCGGGTCCCCCGGTTTTCCCCGCCACTCATTCCACAAATTGTTCCATCAGCTTTCCTATCATCCATTTGACTTGTATTTCATTTCATCCACTTCCTCACTCTCCTGCCTGACTATGGACCGAACACTCGTTTCACGTTCTCCATTCTGTGGCTATGTGCCTTTGGCTCCCCGGCAGGTTTCTGAGCCCTAGGCTTCCGCTTATAAACCCTAAGGTGGGGGGGGGTCAGTCCTACATATGAGGAGGGTAAGCCGATTACAAAACGAAACATTTCATTTGTCATTATTGTATCTTAAGCACGTGGCCTTTTACAGTCATTTTTGAGAAAAAGGGTAGTTAAGGGTAGTTGAGACTGGGAAGATATTCCTGAAAATCTTCTTGAAGCATCCTTAGAAGACGGTTAAATATACCTACCAAAGTTGGTATTTAACGGACCTTTCGTTTTTGAGTTATACTGCCCACAGACACACACACACATCTTTTACTAAATATTTTTGGATTCAGGGGCTCTCAAAACCTACATTTCCGGTGAATTCTAAACAACGAATGTTAGGGCACAATTCTTGACCTACTCTGTGCATAGTACGTGAAGTAAAATTATGATTTGAGTTTTATTTATGGACGTTTTTCAAGTTTTATTGTGTGTGTGTGTGTATGTGCGCGCGCACCTAACGGACGAGTGTGCCACACTGGAGTTATGGTATTTCAGACCCCTGGAGGATAGGATAAAACAAGTGACTAGTGGGTTCGCTAACGTTTCCAGATCAAAAGTATTAACGGCTCAAGAGTACTCGGAATAGAGGACCGAAGAAATTGGCCTGAAGCAATAACTGCTAGTGGCTTCAATTTTAAATGCGCGAACTTTTCTCAAATGGGAATATATCTTTCTTCTCGTGTCTCGTTTGTTTACTCCTGACAAGCAAAGAGAATGGCCTTTCAATTGTTTCAAATGGCGACCGGACATGACTATCGCTTTAGCATGTGCATTTTCTTATTTCCCTTCTAGTTGCAAGGAAGCTAGTAAGAAGACTAATTCTGCTTATGTCTATCTACATGATACTAATCAGCATGATAAGACAAAAGATTAATCTTCTGAATAAAAGGTTTGCTTGCGGAACAGCAAGAGAAAGCCATGTGATTGGAACACATGCATTTTTTTATCAATGCAATATTTCTAGAAGTTAAAAGAAACAAAGCATCATTAACAAATACTTGGGATTTTGTTTCTGTTTCTTTCTCCCAGCATTCAATTGATATGAAATCCATTACTTATTTCATATGTTGGCAAGATGTAGGGAAACGGGGGAATGGCGGGAAAAGTGCTTACCGCGATCCTCTACCACCGCGAATGGAGCGTTAGAAGCATGTTGGACGTTGCTGGCAGGCACAGAAGACGCGGATGAGTTAGGTAAATTTCTACTTAAGGCGAGTCAGCTGAGATCTGAGAATGCTGATAAAAGGATGGAAAGAAGAGTTAAAAAAGTAACTATAATGTTCTACATATATTTTATCTCATCCTTTTGTTGTGGTGTTAGTATTCTGTGAATATTTTTCTCTAAAGTATATTTGTCTACTATAATAGGGTACATTAATACATTGGAATACAGTTTATCTTGTGTTGTAAATTTAGGCTGTACTTGAATATCTTTACCGTTTTATTTTCGTGTTTACTCTTTTATCTTATTGTTTTACTTTCTCTACACGTACTATGTACATAGTGTATAGAGAAGGTATTGCATTCCACCCAAAAATTTGATGCCGAAATGTTACTGGAAATACACATTTTAAGGTCCCCTGTATCCAAAAAATGTATTTTAAGAAAAAGGTCCTTGTGTGGGTCGTGTGTCTGTGAACACGATAACTCAAAAACGAAAACTGGATAGAATATCAAACTTGGTATTTAAGTTTAGTATCTTCCAGGGATGCGACACGAAGATTTTGAGAAAAATCCCCCCATCCCTAACTACCCTTTACATGGAACTTTTCTCAAAAATTTTAATTTTCTCAAAAGTGGCTCTAACGATTTTGATTAAAACGTTGTATATTAAAGATATTGCCTGACAAAAAAAATGAGGAATGCCTCCGTGGTCGATTGGTCAGCAAGCTGTCTTCTTACCCGGAGGTCCCGGGCACGATTCCCGGCTGGGGCGGGGAATTGTTCTTTAACCAGATTTATTCTCTATCCCCCACAGAGTCTGGAAGTATGAATGTGAGAGTGAAAGAGCGTGTGTGTTAGTAATATAATAATGATTAACCTAATGTTCTAACCTACAATAAATCGAGTTGTTTCATAAGTCAAAAGCCCCCGATATGACCATTGAATTTAAAGGGGGCTATACAAATGAAAAAAAAATCTGATGTGTACCATTCACATGACTTTCTCCATACCCCTGCAACAAATAATTCTTAAAAAGCTTATACTTCTATTTACTTTATGCTAATCAGAAAAAATTAGCAGAAATAGTCTTATTACTCGCTTCCTTGTAAGTAGAAGCGAAATAAGGGACAACCGTAGGTTAAAGTGATAGTCAAAAGCTGGTTGCTATGTCGATGAAGTTCCTTTGTTTAGCAGTCATTTAAACATTTAGTAAAATTCATCCAGAATAAACTACTCTTCAGAGGCTATTCCCAGAAAATTCAAGATATACTTTCATTTGTCAGGTAAATATGTTTAATATCCGAAATTTTAATCAAAATCGTTAGAGCCATTTTTGACAAAATCAAAATTTTCGAAAAAAGTTCCATGTAAAGGGTAGTTGGGCGTAGGGGGATTTTTCTCAAAATCTTCGTAGAAGATACTAAACTTAAATACCAAGTTTGGTATTTTACCGACTTTTCGTTTTTGAGTTATCGTGTTCACAGACACACGGACACACGGACACACACACACACACACACACACACACACACACACGAACCTTTTTGTAAAAATGCTTTTTTTGGTTACAGGGGACCCTAAAACATATATTTCCGGTGAAATCTCGGTATCGATTTTTTTGGTGGAGTGCAATACATTCTCTATACACTATGTACATAGTGAGAATAGAGAAAGAAAGAAAAAACTGATGTGTACCATTCACATGACTTTCTCCGTATCCCTGCAACAAATTATTCTTAAAAAGCTTATACTTTTATTTACTTTATGCTAATCAGAAAAAATAGCAGAAATAGTCTTATTACTCGCTTCCTTGTAAGTAGAAGCGAAATAAGGGACAACTGTAGGTTAAAGTGATAGTCAGAAGCTGGTTGCTATGTCAATGAAGTTCCTTTGTCTATATGGATAGGAGTTGACAAGTTCCTGTATGCGAAAAGTAAACGTTTTTCATAGCAGAAACCAAAAATAAGGAATATCACTAAAACGACGAACTCCGCGAAAAAAATTTATATAACATAAATTGTGTGTTTTAACGTACTCTACATTTTTTGTGCAGTAAGTTTTTGTCCATCTCTTACGGTTTAGCAGTTATTCTAAATTTAGTAAAATTCATTCAGAATAAATTACTCTTCAGAGGCTATTCCCAGAAAATTCAAGATATACATTTTACTTGTCAGGTAAATATGTTTAATATCCGAAATTTTAATCAAAATCGTTAGAACCATTTTTGAGATAATCAAAATTTTGGAAAAAAGTTCCATGTAAAGGGTAGCTGTGGGTGGGGGATTTTTTCAAAATCTTCGTGTCGCATCCCTGGAAGATACTAAACTTAAATACCAAGTTTGGTATTTTATCGACTTTTCGTTTTTGAGTTATCGTGTTCACAGACACACGGACACACACACACACACACATACACACACACGGACCTTCTTGTGAAAATGCTTTCTTTGGATATTAGGGACCCTAAAACATATATTTCCGGTGAAATCTCGGTATCGAATTTTTTGGTGGAGTGCAATACTTTCTCTATACACTATATACATAGTGCGCATGGAGAAAGTAAAAATAATGTATATCTTGAATTTTCTGGGAATAGCCACTGAAGACTACTGTATTCTGGATGAATTTTACGAATTTTTGCATAACTGCTAAGCCGTAAGAGATGGACAAAACCTTAACACACAAAAAATGTAGAGCATATTAAAACACACAATTTATGCTATATAATTTTTTTCGTGGAGTTAATAGTTTTTGAGATATTCCTTGTTTTGGGTATCAGCTTTGAAAACAATGCACTTTTCTCATACAGGAATTCGTCAATTCGTGTTCATACAAAGGAACTTCAGTCATCTAGCAACCAGCTTTTGACTATCACTTTAACCTATGGAACTCCCTGATTTCGCTTCTACTTACAAGGAAGCAAGTAATAAGACTATTTCCGCTAATTGTTCTCGATTTGTATGAGGTATTCAGAAGCATAAGCTTTTTAACAATAATTTGTTGCAGAGATATAGAGGAAGTCATGTGAATGGAACACATCAGCTTTTTTAATATTGCTTATTATTTTGTATATTTTAAAGCACGTTCGGTCTGTGGATCCGTGCGATAGATGGTGCTATGTTTGCTTACTGGTATTTCAATAAACACACGTTTTCATTCATTCATACTTATTTTATCACGATGCCTTTTTCAGCGCAGATTTCATTGACACGAAGTTGACCTGCCATTGCTCCTCATTTGTAAAACATTGATTTTCTGCCAGGTTGTTTTAATTAGGAGATGGCGGCCACTCTTCGCGTGCCGCGTGCAAATTGCGTGTATTCAACCAGAAGTGAACTGCCATATGTAGGGAAGATTTATCAGCCCCTACCCCGCTGAGATAAAGTCTTTCATGCTAAATATAAAACTTGTTAAGCCCTGTCGCTATCACTATCTTCAACTCATGTAAGTATTTTATTTCTAATTGACATGCTGATTACATTTTAATTACTGAATTCAGATCTCTTTTAATTTGCTAGTTGGAGCCCTCTTCATTTAAGATCATCGTTACAGGTCACAGAAAACTGAAAAAAAAAATCTGATGTGCCATTCACATGACTTTCTCTAAAGCTCTGTAACAAATTATTCTTAATAAGCTTATTACTTTCTCTACACGCACTATGTACATAGTGTATAGAGAAGGTATTGCACTCCACCAAAAAATTGGATACCGAGATTTCACCGGAAATATATATTTTAAAGTCCCATGTATCCAAAAAAAGTATTTTCAGAAAAAGGTCCGTGTGTGTGTCCGTATGTCCGTTTGTCTGTGAGCACTATAACTCAAAAACGAAAAGTCGATAAAATACCAAACTTGGTATTTAAGTTTAGTATTTTCCAGGGATGCGACACGAAGATTTTGAGAAAAATCCCCCTACCCCAAACTACCCTTTACATGGAGCTTTTTTCGAAATTTTTGATTTTCTAAAAAATGACTAACGATTTTGATTAAAATATCGTATATTAAAGATATTTACCTGACAAATAAAATGTATATTTTGAATTTTCTGGGAATAGCCTCTAAAGACTACTTTATTCTTAGTGAATTTTACGGAATGGTGCATAACTGTTAAACCGTAAGAGATAGACAAAAACTTACCGCACAAAAAATGTAGAGCACATTAAAACACACAAGTTATGTTGTATAATATTTTTTTTTTCATGGAGGTGATCGTTTTTTAGATATTCCTTGTTTTTCTTTTCAGGTTCGAAAAACTTAACTTTTCTCATACAGGAGTTTGTCAACTCCTGTCCATACAAACAAAGGAACTTCAGTCGCATAGCAACCAACTTTTGTTTATCATTTTAACCTATGGTACTCCCTTATTTCGCTTCTGCTTACAAGGAAGCAAGTAATAAGACTATTTCTGCTAATTGTTCTCGATTTGCATGAAGTAAATAGAAGCATAAGCTTTTTAACAATAATTTGTTACAGAGATGTAGAGAAAGTCATGTGAATGGAGCACATCAGATGTTTTTTTCTATTTGCTATGTGTTGATGTTCCTTTGTTTGTATGTACAGGAGTTGACAAATTCCTGTATGAGAAAAGTATAAGGTTTTCAAAGCTGAAACCATGTAACGTTGCAGGAAATGTAGAGGATAAGTTTCCTACAACAGATGGCGCAGTAGTGAATCATTTTGGGCGGTCCGAAAGCTGCCAGTTTGGTAGTTTTCACGATCGGGAGAATGAGTTGAAACCCGAACGCCTCATTCTGATTCTGATAGTCAGTCAGCATTCCTTTATGTGAGTTGGAGAGCTACGATTGGGTCAGCGATGAGTTAACGCTGACGTGATACAACTCAGTTGTATGCGGTTCAGGGACGTGGTGTGTGAGGCAGCCATTGACAGTCAACTCTTCAGCACAAATATATACGGCACTGCCATTACGTAAATGTTATGTCCTTTGAAAATGTTCGTTTAGGCAAATGTGTAAGTCGTCTAGAACCAACGAGAAAATTACATTTTCGATTGGGAAGGAAAGAAGTATTTCTTCCTTTGTGTCATGTGACCGGTGCAAAGGTCAAGTTTCTGAAGCTCCGTTGCTTGTGGTTTAAGCATAACCAGTTTGATGTTAGTCTGCCTGGACGTGTTAATTGCTGTTCGACGGAATGTTCTGAAATATAGCGGCATTCACTCTTTGTTTCTTCGATGGAATTCGGTGCTGTATGGATTGAATCTTTTGGGAGCAGAAACGAGTGATTCTTCCGCCCGGAATTTTTCGCTGATAGGGGCGTGGATCCTTTGCAGCCGCCATGTTGGGAAAACTACGAGTTGGACATGGATTTCCGAGTTAGATGAGGTTTTCGGACAACTACTGAATATAAGGTAGGCAGTAAATGTTCCTGTTTAAAGTTCCTGGCCAAGTCTCGCAGGAGCAGTGCAGTGCGCGAGACAGAGTAATTCATCACATATTGTCGGCTATTTATGAAGAAATATTGTTTTATTTCACTTTATGAAGAACATTCTAATTCAAGATAAAGTACATTCTGCTAAAGCCCTAATGCTCGTGAAAAAAATCTGATGTGTTCCATTCACATGACTTTCTCTATCTCTCTGTAACAAATTATTGTTAATAAGCTTATCTTTTATTTCATGCTAATCGAGAAAAATTAGCAGAAATAGTCTTATTTCTTGCTTTATTGTAAGTAGAAGCGAAATAAGTGAGTACCATAGGTTAAAGTGAAAGCCAAAAACTGGTTGCTATGTGACTGATGTTCCCTTGTTTGTATGGACAGGAGTTCACAACTTCCTGTATGAGAAAAGTATAAGTTTTTCAAAGCTGAAACCAAGAAAAAAGGAATATCTCAAAAACGATCAACTCCACGAAAAAAATTTATGTAACATAAATTGTGTGTTTTAACGTGCTCTACATTTTTTGTATGTTAAGTTTTTGTCCATCTCTTACGGTTTAGTAGTTATGCAAAATTCATCCAGAATAAAGTTGTCTTCAGAGGCTATTCCCAGAAAATTCAAAACATACATTTTGTCAGATAAATTTGTTTAATATATGATATTTTAATCAAAATCGCTAGAGCCATTTTTTAGAAAATAAAAATTTTTCGAAAAATGTTCCATGTAAAGGGAAGTTTGGGGTGGGGGAATTTTTCTCAAAATCTTCGTGTCGCATCCCAGGAAGATACTAAACTTAAATGCCAAGTTTGGTATTTTACCGACTTTTCGTTTTTGAGTTGTGTTCACAGATACACTGACATGGACACACACGGACGTTTTTCTGAAAATACGTTTTTTGGATACAGGGGACCCTAAAACATATATTTCCGGTGAAATCTCGGTATCGAATTTTTTGGTGGAGTACATAGTGCGTATAGAGAAAGTAAAAAGTAGTGCATTCATAGTAAAATTCACAAGTGTAGTAGATAGTTAATACTTCCTCCTTTTTACTGTAAACGATTAGGGGACTAGTTACCCATTGTTAATACCTTTTATTTTATATGTGGTGATGGTGTTATTTGGGGAAAAACATGCAAATGCAAGGTTAATTCTTAGTGTTACGCGGGTGATCCATATTATTGTAAACGTAAGGAAAGTTGAATACGACATTCTTCCCGGAAAGTGGACTATGTTTAATTTAGAAAGCATAGTATTTCCTGGACATCCATTCACTTAGATATTTGTTTAGACTATGATGATCGTTAGACGAGCATATCTGGTCAAACGTATTTTGTATCGAGGTTGAGTGGAGAACGTGTCTTACTGCAGTCCGTGTTAAAACCGTGGAGCCTGTAGAGCAAAAGGGACATTAGTTCTCATTTGCTAGTTCGCCGATGTCGCAAACAAATGAATGAGGCGAAAGTTATTAAAACAGGCGAACCCGTTACAACCAATAAAAAGGAATATCTCAAAAACGATTAACTCCACGAAAAAAATGTATATAACAAAAATTGTGTGTTTTAACGTGCTCTACTTTTTCGGTGTGGTAAGTTTTTGTCCATCTCTTACGGTTTAGAAGTTATGCAAAATTCCGTAAAATTCATCCAAAATAAAGTAGTCATCAGAGGTTATTCCCAGAAAATTCAAAATATACATTTTATTAGTATACGATATTTTAATCAAAATCTTTAAAGCAATTTTTGAGAAAATCAAAATGTTCGAAAAAAGTTCCATGTAAAGGGTAGTTGGGGGTGGGGATTTTCTTGAAAATCTTCGTGTCGCATCCTTGGAAGATACCAAACTTAAATGCCAAGTTTGGTATTTAACGGCCTTTTTGTTTTTGAGCTATGCTGTCCACAGCACACACGCGCGCACACACAGACTTTTGGTAAAAATGTTTTTTTGGATTTAGGGGGACCCAAAACATGTATTTCCGGCTAAATCTCTGTATCGAATTTTTGGGTGGAATACAATACCTCCTCTACATTGTGCATACGGGGTTAGAGAAAGTAAAAATTAGATGTTACAATCGCATAACACTCCCTACTCCCTATCACTTACTAGTGGGTATACAAAACATTCAAGTAAAGTTTAATGTTATATCTACTTCGTTTTAATTGAGAGAAACCTTTCTGAAAATAGCTTTATTGATACAGAGGGAATAGCGGTAGTCGAATGTCAATAACTGAATCCCTTTTTATCTTCTTTACTATAATACTATGCATATAGAAGGCAAAGAAAATGAAATAAAATTAGATGTTGACATTTCACTGGAAACATACGCCCGTGTGCGTCCACAGACGCACACGGGCGTCTGTGGACGATATAGCTGAAGCCGAAAAGACCGCTAAATACCAATTTGGTGTTTAAATGTTAGTACTTTCGAATGATGCGACCCGAAGATTTTCAAAAAACTCTGATATGTTCCATTCACATGATCTTCTCTAAATCTCTGCAACAAATTCTGTTTATTCCATGCTAATCGAGAAATCATTAGCAGATTTAGTCTTATTACTTGCTTCCTTGTAAGCAGAAGCGAAATAAGAGAGTACCATAGGTTAAAATGATAAACAAAACTTGGTTGCTATGCGACTGAAGTACCTTTGACAGGAGTTGACAAACTTATGTATAATAAAAGCATAGCTTTTAAAGCTGAAACCAGAAACAGGGTATATCAACTCCACGAAACAAAGTATATAGCATAAATTGTGTGTTTTAACGTGATCTATATTTCTTGTGTGGTAAGTTTTCGTCCATCTCCAGTTTAGCACTAATGCAAAATTCCTTAAAATTCATCCAGAATAAAGTAGTCATCAGAGGCTATTCTCAGAAAATTCAAGATATTTTATTTGCCAGGTAATATTTCTAATATACGATATTTTAATCAAAATCGTTTGAGCCATTTTTGAGAAAATCAAAATTTTCGAAAAAAGTTTCATGTAAAGGGTAGTTGGGGGTGGAAGAAAATCTTGGTATCGCATGCTTGGAAGTTATAAAACTTAAATACCAAGTTTGGTATTTAACGGTCTTTTCGTTTTGAGCAATGTTGCCCCCCCCCTCACACACACACACACACACACATTTTTCTAAAATTGCTGTTTTTGGATTCAGGAGGTCTGAAAGCATGTATTTCCGGTGAAATCTCGTATAGAATTTTTGGATACATTACAATACCTTCTCTGTATACTATGTACATAGTACGTGTAGAGAAAGTAAAAATCCTCCACCCCAAACTACCATTTCCATGGAAAGGTTTTGAAATTTTTGTTTTTCTAAAAAAGGCTCTAACGACTTTGATTAAATTACCATATATTAAAGTAGTATAAATCACAAATAAAAAGTATATTTTGATTTTTCTTGGGAATAGCTTCTGAAGACCCATTCATTTTGAGTGAACTTTGCTGAATTTTGTATAACCGGTAAACCATAAGAGATAAAACAGCTTACTGCCCAAAGGATGTAGATGTCGTTAAAACACACAATTTATGATACATACATTTTCGTTGCAGAGTTGTCCATTTCTAAGATGCTATAGATATCAAAGCTTACTTTCTCTACACGTACTATGTACATATTGGATTGAGAGGTATTGTATTGCACCCAAAGATTCAATACCATGATTTCACCAGAAATACATGTTTTCAGACCCCCTGAAATCAAAAAGGCAGTTTTAGAACAATGTCCGAGTGGGTCTGTCTCTCTCTCTCTCTCTCTCTCTCTCTCTCTCTCTCTTTGTGTGTGTGTAACTTTGGTCAGTATAGCTCAAAAACGAAAAGTCCAATAAATACCAAACTTGTTATTTAAGTTCGGTATCTTCAAAGGATGCCACACAACTATTTTAAAAAAAATCCTCCAAAGCCAACTACCCTTTACATGGAAAATTTTTGATAAGTTGATTTTCTCGAAAATGGCGCTAACGATTTTGATTAAAATATTGCATGTTAATGATATTTACCTGACAAATATATATATCATAAATTTTCTGGGAACGGCTTCTAAAGACCTGCTCATTCTGAATGAATTTTGCATAACTGGTAAACCATATGAGATAAACAGAAACTTCTACACAAAGAATGCATGTCTCGTTAAAACACACAATTTGTTATATACATTTTGAAGAGTTGTCCATTTCCAAGATATTCCTTTTTATTGGTTTCGATTTCCCATCTCTACACGTACAATGTATTTACAAAGTTTATAGGGAAGGTATTGTATTCCACAGAAAAAGTGGTACCGATATTTCACCGGAAAAATGTTTCGAGACCCCCTGAATCCAAAAGAGGTATTTTTAGAAAAATGTTCGTGTTTTGGTGTATGTCTGTCTATTGTCTGTCTGTGGGCAGCATAGTTCAAAAACGAAAAGTCCGTTAAATACCGAACTACCGGTATCTTCAAAGGATGTCACACAAACATTGCCAAAAAAAGTCGCCCCCGTTCCCCAACCACTCTTTAGAGTATTTTTCGATTTTTTTCTCAAAAATAGTGGTAACCATTTTGATTAAAATGCCATATGTTTAAGAAATGTTTATGACAAATGGAATATATATTTAAATTTTCTTGGAATAGCCTCTGAAATCTCTTTATTCAGGATGAATTTTGCTGAATGTTGCATAACTGGTAAATCGTAAGAGATAGACAAAAACTTACTGCACAAAAAAAAAAAAAATATATATATATATCGATAAAACATTTTGTCAGATACTTTTTTTTCACGGAGCTGACAATTTTTTAAATATACCCTATTATTGGTTTCTTAAAAACTTTTCACATACGCGAATTTGTAAACAATAGAAGAACGGATTTTATCCACATAGCAACCAGTTTTAAAAGATTTGACTATCGTTTCAGCCTAGTGTATTCCCTTATTTCCCTTCTACTTACAATTAAGCAAGCAACAGGGCCTTTTTCTGCTAATTTTATATTGATTAGCATGAAGTAGATAGAAGCTTTTAATGACATCTAGTTTGCAATAGAGATGCAGAGAAGGTCATGTGAATGGAACACACATAACCTTTTAAATTAATTTAGTTGATCGTTCAGCACATATAGCGCCAACATTAGAGAAATATAAACATGCATACATAACAAACATTGTTACACAACATAAATAAGAATATCTCACCAGACCTCTGACTCTGTCAGGAAGTAGCGTCATGAATGAAGGAATAAGTGTATTTATTGACATAACAATATCATACACTGAATTTCAACAATTGCACGGGTTCACAGACCATACGTGCTTTTGTAATATATAAAATAAAAAGCAATATTAAAACATCAATACAGAATTAAGGGTAAACACTAAAATAAAAAGACAAAGATATTCAAATATAGCAATTTAAGTTTGCAGTAGATAAATACACTTAAAAGAAATATATACTCATAATAGATACACAATATATAAAACCATAGCACAACAATGACGCAATTATGACATAAAATATATGTATATAAGACATTGTAGTCACTTTTGTTTAGCTGTTCTCTATTGGCAGTCTTCTCAGAACTCAGCTGTCTTGCCTTAAATATATATTTACCTAGCCCGTCCACGTCTTCCTGCCTGCCAGTAGCGTCCAACATGCTTTTAGCTCTACATTCGCGGTGGTAAAGAATCGCGGTAAATATTTTCCTGACATTCCTCCGTAGCCTTACATCTAGCCAAGATATGGGTCCACGATCTTCCTTCTCGCAAATGGGACAGATTCTCATATCATTCTCGTCAGCAGTTTTTGTGTTCCTCCATGCTCCTAATCTAATCCATTCGAGCTTCTCTATAATGAGTTTAGTATCTGTTTTGTAGTTTAACGTCCTTTAACCTGGTTGGTCATATGGGACGATGAATGAAATTGATGAAATGATGCTCAAATGATTTCGGGGTCCATGGAGCTTAAAGTTACTCGACATTCGTCTTCTCAGGATAAGGCAAAACCCGAAAAAACTCTTATCCGGGTAACTCACCCTAAGCGGGTACCTGTTTTGATGTATTGCTCCATACCCCACTCCGATTTTAGCCCAGACTACTTCTAATGTAACCTTCTCCGTGCATTGCGCAATTGTTTGCTGTCTGTCAACATCAAAGAGGTGGTTCTTAATTTTTCTCCAAATACTCCGCCTGTTTGCGTGCCCCGCCATCCAAATGTGTCCCATCCCAATTTTAATGCCCACGTCAAATTACCTTCCATTCGCAACTGTTCACGGTAGCAGACTGTCCTAATTACAGATTGGTTTCCGTGAACGATTCTCATCCAATATTTTACTGCTCTGATTTTGCATTCTATCGTTTCACTATGCGCCCCGAATTCCCTCGTTATTCCGCAGTATAGCACTCCGTACACCCAGAATTCCATTAAAAATTGGGTCCTCACTTGGTCCAGATTCCCAGTTTGTTCCCACCCCCGTATTAGTAGCGTGATGAGGTTCGGCGACTCTGCTGAGTCTGTGATGGAGGAACATAACCAGAGATAGTCAACTGCGGTTTCTTGTAGCAACCTGTGATTGTTTGCATAGAGATAAGAAAACTGCGTCTGACACTGTAAATTGCGGAAGAATTTATGAACACATTTGCTGATGACGTCTTCAATGCTCAGAATACCAAGTTTGAGTGTTCCTGACTAATCAGGGTGCAGTGACTGCGAAACCTGGAACCTTATTTTAAAAAGCTGTGTTCCATCACATGACTTTCTCTACATCGCTGTAACAAATTATTGTTAAAAAGCTTATTCTGCTACCTATTTCATCATAACCGAGATAAACATTAGCAGAAATTGTCTTAAGTGCTAAAATCTTTTAAAAGCTGGTTGCCATTTGGATAAAATCCGTTTCTATGCAAGGCCAAGGGTTTACGACTTTCAGTGAGAAAAAAAGTTTAAGTAATTTAAATCTGAAACAAATAACAAGGAATATCTCAGAAATTGCCAATTCAACGAAAAAATGTAAGTGATATAAATTGTGTATTTTAACGTGATCTACATTTCTTGTGTAGTAAGTTTACGTCTGTCTCTTACGGTTTGCCAGTTTCGCAAAATTCATTCACTGACATTGAATTTTTCAGTCTATCTATTCAACTCCTGTCCTACACATGGTTTGTGTGAGAAAACAATTAAACCAATGGAATTTAAATTGTCACATAGCGACCGGATTCTACAGGAATTGACTATCGTTTTAGTCTAGTGTATTTCCCTTCCACTTACAAGTAAACAAGTTCTGCTAATGCTTATCTCGATTCGCATGAAGGAACTTCACTTCAACCCATGGTACTCCCTTATTCGGGCGCGCGCACAGACACACAGGCCGAGCCGTGACCGAGTACTTAGATCACTTGCTTCTTGCCAAGACGGCCTGGTATCGTTCCAGTCGGATTTGTGATGGGCAAAGCGGCGTTCTCAGGTTTCCCCCGCCATTGCATTCCACCGGTGCTCCGTCTTCATTTATTGTATCATCAGTGTCATCGCCTACGGGCGTTAAAACACTATTAAAAAAAGTCTGATCTGTTCCATTCACATGACTTTTTCTACATCCCTGCAAAAAATATTATTAAAAAGCTTATGGTAATCGAGAACGAATTAACAGAAATAGTCTTATTACTTGTTTCCTTGTAAGTAGAAGCGAAATAAGGGAGTACCATAGGTTAAAGTGATGGTCATAAATTGGTTGCTATGTGACTGAAGTTCCTTTGTTTGTATGGACACGAGTTGACAAATTCCTGTATTAGAAAAGTATGTTTATCAAAGCTCAGACCAATAACAAGGAATATCTAAAAAACAATCAACTCCACGAAAAAAAATGTTTATAGCATAAATTGGTTGTTTTAAGGTGTTCTACATTTTTTGTGCGGTAAGTTTTTATCCATCTCTTACTGATTAGCAGTTATGCAGAAATACGTAAAATTCATCTAGAATAAAGTTCTTTTGAGGCTATTCCCAGAAAATTCAAGCTATACATTTTATTTGTCAAGTAAATATCTTTAATATACGATATTTTAATAAAAATCGTTACAGCCATTTTTGAGAAAATCAAAATTTTCGAAATGTTTTCCATGTAAAGGGTAGTTGGGGTTGGGATTTTCTTGCAAATCTTCGTGTCGCATCCTTGGGAGATACCAAATCTAAATACCAAGTTTGGTTTTTCACGGACTTTTCGTTTTTGAGCCATGTTGCCTCCCCCCCCCCCACACACATACAATTTATATACACGGACATTTTTCTAAAAATGCTTTTTTTTTATTCAGGGGGTCTCAAATATATTTCCTGTGAAATCTCGGTATCGAATTTTTGGGTGCATTACAATGCCTTCTCTATACACTATGCACATAGTACGTGTAGAGAAAGTAAAAATATGGTGCTCCATTCATGTAACTTTCTCTAGCTATGCGAAAAACAACTTTTTGTTACAAAAGTTATGCAATAGTCAAACATGTGAAACAATTGTGGTTCGGTTCGCTTTGCATTGTCCCACTTGAAAAAAGTTAATTGCTTTAGAATTGAAACCAATAACAATGAATATCTCAAAATCGGTCAACTCTACAAGAAAAACATAAGGCATAAACTATGATTTTTAACGAGATCTACATTTTTGTGAAGCAATTTTCTGTCTGTGCCTTACAGTTACTCTGCAAAACTCAAGCAGAATAAGCAGCCATTCATACGCCATTCTCGGAAAGTTCAAAAAATACGTGTTACTTATGATGTGAATATCTTTAACATGCAGTAATTTGATCAAAATCGTTAAACTATTTTTGAGAACATAATTTTCTAAAAATGTTCAATGTGAGATGTAGTTTGGGGTTATAAAATGTTGTTGAAAATCTTTTTATTACTTTCTTGGAACACTGAACTTAAATACCAAGTTTGTGACAGAGTTTTCGTTTTTGAGCTATGCTGTACACACACAGACGCACACACAGACCAAAAAAATGGAAAATGGCGTGTTATTTATGGACGCTCTTTAACCACCGTGGTTCTCAGCGTCCCATTCTAAATTGGGCGTGAAAGACCGCTTAATTTTGCTCAGAGGCCTCTTTATCAGGCTTGAGGTTCTTTTACGTGCCGTAAATCTACGACACGGGACCCACATCTTTACGTCCCTTCCGAAGGAAGCCATGCTAAGGATTTTTACACCCGAAAAAATCCATCGTCCTCCGCCGGGTTTGAACCCGCGACCTTGGGTATATAGTCAGCATGGTAACCATTACACCACGGAGGGCGACACATACATTGATATGGACTTTTTTTTCTAAAATGCTTTTTTCGGACTTAGGGGGGCTTCAAAACATATATTTCTGGTGAAATCTCAGTATCAAATTTTGGGACTGGGGATTTTCTTGAACATTTTCGTGTCGTATCCTTGGAAGATACAGAACTTAAATGCCAAGTTTCGTATTTAACGAATATTCTTTTTTGAGATATGCTATTCATACGCCCACACAGACAGACATATACACACGGACCTGTTTCTAATTTTTTTTTTCTGGTACTTAGGTCTCAAAACATACTTCCGGTGAAATCACCTTATCTTATTGTTGGATGGAATACAATACCTTCTTTACCCACTAAATAAATTGCACATATGAGCTAGAGAAGTTCAAAATTAAACAGTTTTTGTATAAAAGACCTTGCAGTTGTGCTTACCAACGTAAATAAGGCAGATTCCGAATGGCTAGTGTACAAAGAGGGCAATGAATGGTTGGACCCCTTCAACACAGTACGACATAACAGTAGTGGAGGAGGCAACGAGTTCAATGTTTTGTTTACTTTCCACTTTAGGACGGTTTCCTTGTGTCTGTCATAAGCAGAAATAGCACTTTTAGGACCTCATCGCGAAATACTAGTTTGTTACACTACGTTGTAAGACTAGTACGTCATTTGTCAGCAACCACTCAGAGTCACTGAACGCTGCCGATACTCAATGAATGAATAAGTAAGTGTATTTATTAAAATAGCTGTATCATACATTGAGCTTCATCAATAGCACGGGTCCACAGACCGCACGTGATTCTGCAGTACACAAAATAGTAATCTGATATGTTGCATTCACATGACTTTCTCTACATCACTGCGACAAATTACTGTTAAAAAGCTTATACTTCTATTTACTTCATGCTGATTCAGAAAAATTAGCAGAAACAGTCTTATTACTTGTTTTCTTGTAAGTAGAAACGAAATAAGTGAGTATCATAGGTTAAAGTGATAGTCAAAAGCTGGTTGCATATGACTGAAGTTCCTTTGCTTGTAGGGACAGGAGTTGACGAATTCCTGTATGAGAAAAGTACAAGTTTTTCAAAGCTGAAATGAAAAATCAGGAATATCTTAAAAACGACAAACTCCACGAAATAAATGTATATAACATAAATTGTGCGTTTTAATGTGCTCTACATTTTCTGTGTAGTAAGTTTTTGTCCATCTCTTACGGTTTAGCAAAATTCTGGAAAATTCGTCCAGAATAAAGTAGTCTCCAGAGACTATTCTTAGAAAATTCAATATATACATTTTATTTGTCAGGCAAATATCTCTGATATAAGTACGATATTAAAATGAAAATCGTTAGCCATTTTAGAGAAAATCAAAATTTTTGAAAAAGTTCCATGTAAAGGGTAGTTGGGAGAAGGGGGGGGTCTTGAAAATCTTCGTATGGCATCCTTGGGTGATACCAAACCTAAATACCAAGTTTAGTATTTAACGGTCTTTTCGTTTTTGAACTACGCCGTCCACACACGCACGCACACAGACATTTTTCTAAAAATTCTATTTTTTGGATTCTTGTATTTCCGGTGAAATCTCGGTATGGAATTTTGGTTGCATTACAATACCATCTCTATACACTGTGCACATAGTACGTGTAGAGAAATTAATTAAAAATTAAGAGTAAACACAAAACTAAAATGACAAGCATATTCAAATAAAGCAATTTAACTTTACAGCACACAATAAGCCGTAATCCAATGTATTATTGTACCCTAATATAGTAGAACCTAATCTATGAAAACTATATTCACATAATGCTGACACAACAACAAAACCAGCTGTCTAGCTTTAAGTAGATATTTACCTAGCTCGTCCACGTTTCCCGTGCCTGCCAGTAGAGTCCAACATGCTTCTAGTTCATCAGGTCAAAACACACAATTTATATCCTCTACGTTTTTGTTGTGGAGGTAACCGTTTCCGAGATATTCATTGTTATTGATTTCAATAGTGAAGTACTTAAATTTTTCTCAGACAGGAAATATCAGTTTTTCTTTTGTTCTACTCACAGGCTAGCAAAGAAGCTATTTGCAATGACAATCGCACAACGATAGCTTTTATAAGAACTAAGTAATAAGATCATTCTGCTAGTGTTTATTTCGATTAGCATTGAGTAGAAAGAAGAATTATCGTTAGTAGAGCAGCTAGAGAAAGTCATGCGAGTGTAACACATCAGATTTTTCTAAAACTGATGTATTCAAAATATGTATTTCCGATGGAATTTCAGTATCGAATTTTTAGGAGGAATAAAATACCTTCAATACCTACTATGTACATATGTGCTGCTTGAAGGTAGGAACTGTGACAGAAACTGCCTCGCATGGCCATCTTTGACAAACGAATAATTAAAGGCTGACTGTTTAAAAGACCTCTTCTCATCCTATTATCTGGGGGCCCAAGGAAAAGTGTGCAAGTAGTATTTGCTTCTAATGAAAGAAGTTAGTTTAAAAAATCGGATGTTCTATTCACATGACTTCCTCTACATCTCTGTAATAAATTATTGTTAAAAAGCTTATTCTTCTATTTACTTCATGCTAATCGAGAAAAGAAAATAAGCAAAAATATTACTTGCTTCTTTGAAAGTAGAAAGAAAATAAAGAAATACACTAAGCTAAAGCGATAGTCAAATGATTTAAAAGTTGGTTGCCATGAGATTGAAGTTCCTTTGTTTTTGTGACCAGGAGTTGACAAATCCCCATATGAGAAAAGTGTAAGCATTTTAAAACTGAAACCAACAACAAGGAATATCTCAGAATCGGTCAACTCCACGAAAAAACAATATATGCAACATAAATTGTGTATTTTAACGAGCTCTACGTTTTTTGTCAGCTAGTTATGCAAAATTCCGTAAAATTCATGCAGAATAAATACATCTTCAGTGACTATTCCCAGAAAATTCAAGATATACATTTTATTTGTCTTAAAATATCTTTAATATACGTTATTTTAATTGTTTTATAAAATCATTAGCTATTTTTGAGAAAATCAAAACTTTCGAAAAAGTTCCATTTAAAGAGTAGTTGGGGTGAGAGTATTTTCTTTTAAATCTTCGTATCACATCCTTGAAAGATACTCAACTTAAATACCATGTTTGGTATTTAACGGACCTTTGATTTTAAGCTATGCAGCCCACACACACACACACACACACACACACACACACACACACATACATACATACACATGCGCGCGCGGATATTTTTCTAAAAATGCTTTCTTTGGATTCAGGGGGCCTCATAACATGCATATATTTCCGGTGAAATCTCGATATCGAATTTTTGGGTGCAATACAATACCTTCTCTATACACTATGTACTTGATAATGTAGAGAAAATAAAAATAACATTAATAAATCATATTAAAATTATTAATAAATAAATAGTTACTTATCTCTCCAATTAGAGTTAAGAATAGATATGATGTCATCAAAATTATAACTACCTTAGGTTCATTATTCTATTTATCCGTCTATCCCTATTTTCAGACCAGTATAAATAGTCATTTGTTAAACATTTGACTATTCCTTTTATCACAAACGAAATGTATTATCTATTTATGTAAATATTTATTTTATTTAAAAGAAATAAGATTATTAGTATACGATGGTTCCACCACTTGACATGACTTCAATACGTGGGTACTATTGCTATTTCGTCATTAGTCACTTTGAAGCTACTAACTGGTATATTATAAATGTTTAGGGTCCTAACCCGCAAACCGTAGCTCAACATGAAGGGCCTTAAGCGGCAAAGCGTAGCCAAGTGATCTGTGAAGCTAAAACCCCAATGATCCCTAGAAGTAGGCAAAACTTCGGCAATCTGGTGACTTTCACATCTGAACAACTTAATGTTTTCAACACTTTCAAATTTCGATCGCCAGTAGAAGGCACTTAACTACTTCTTGCCCGCCTGGGTAGTGTGGTGGTAGCGCGTCTGCCTCATATTCACCAGGTCGTGAGTTCGAATCTCGCTCAGAGTGAGTTACCCAGATAAGCTTTTTTCCGGGGTTTTCCCTTATCCTGAGAAGACGAATGTCGAGTAACTTGAAGCTCCATGGACCCAGAGAACATTTGAGCATCATTTCACCAATTTCATTCATCGTCCGATATGACCAACCAGGTTAAATGACGTGTGTGTGTGTGTGTGTGTGTGTGTGTGTGTGTGTGTGTGTGTGTGTGCTGCAACCATCGTATAGCTTTACCGAAATAAGAAAAACATTTATATATGATGAGGGTAGAGAGCATCACGTGACTAACATCCGATTCTTTTCTGTTTAGTTTTATTTAAATGAGGATGTATTCCTATCTTCTGACACTGAATTCCCCAGAGACAGTTTTCACTGATGCGATTGTGACTTGCTAACACATCGAAATGCTATGCAGTTCATCTCGCTCATTCTCGTCCTGGCCCGCAGATTGAGATATTTAAATAAGATACTGAACAGTTTGTGCATAGAATTAGAAGTATATACAATGTTCAGTGAGTAAGCAGTCACGTGCTTGCTTCCCCTTCCCCCGTAAACACAGACACACACGGTGAGGCACTGCGGCGTAAAGAACTGATCCTGGAGACGTACATACCTTGGTGCGTGCGATTCTCCTATCTGAGACGTGGATGCGGAGCGTATGGGTGCTGCGGCATGCTAGTTGGTATCCCGCACAAACAGCGAATATGTGGCAGATCGCTGCTCTGTTGTCGAGGAGCCCAGCACGGGTGACCGACGGGATCCAACTCTGGTCACCCCCTCTCTAACCCCTGCGCCGACTATTGATCTGACGCTCGCTGACGACACACGACGTCGATTGGCTCGCAGGTCGCAGTGGTGGGAGCGATGCCCCTGCCGTTTCCACCACGCCTACAACTGCTCCCGTACTCAAAGGGTACCCCCATTTTGGTGGCTCCGGATTGGCCGATCCTCGTTCCGAAGGGAGGGGATCTTCATGATGCCCACATTCATTACATTCCTTTAATAATAATCTCGAAAGGGTGAGCAAGTAATATGCATTTCCATATTCAAGAATTTGGGAGCTGCATAAGACTTAATACAAATTTACGTAAAGTTCTCCTCTCAACTGGAGTTTGAGGCGTCAAAACGAGCATACAGCGATACTCACAGGTTAAAGACCGTAGTGCTGTTGACCCAGAGGAGGAAAATAGAACTAAAACCTGATGTGTTGCACCCAAAAATGCAATACCGAGAATTTTACCGGAAACACGTGTTTTGGGTCTCGCTGAATAAAAAAAAGCATTTTCAGAACAAGGTGTGTGTGTGTGTGTGTGTGTGTGTGTGTGTGTGTGGGTGGACAGCGTAGCTCAATAACGAAAAAACCGTTGAATACCAAACTTAGTATTTAAGTTTAGCATCTTCCAAGGATCCGACAAGGAAATTCTCAAGAAAATCCCCCCACCCCTAACTACCGTTTACATGGAACTTTTTTCCAAAATTTTGATTTTCTTAAAATGTCTAACGATTTTAATTAAAATATCGTATATTACAGATATTTACCTGACAAATAAAATGTATACCTTGAATTTTTTGGGAATAGCCTACAATAGTAGGCCTATTTTTTGGATCTCGAGGAACAATTTACAAGTATTTTTGTTAAATGGAGGGCAAAATATAAAATTAACAGAAGTGTGAAACGAGCAATCACGGAAAACATCATAAAACATTCCATAGCCATTTTTCGAAATCATGTATATGCTTTGAATAGAATGTAAAATGTATTATGGTTTATAAATCGCTTTATTTTCGTAGTTTTTTTTTTCTCTTTTATTGTTATAATTCTTATTGTTGCACATATTTTATAATCTGTTACAATTTGTTCTCATAGCTTAATTTTATTTAATTATTATAAGTATGATAAAAATATTTTTGTAACACTCACTTATAACATTTTTATTAAAAACCTCTAAATGTATATTGTTCTGTGTCACTTGGCAAACTTATTTATGAGTGAGACTAATAAATAAATTTTTCAAAGCTGAAACCAAAAACAAGGAATAAATCAAAAACGACCAACACCACGAAAAAAAAATGCATATAACATAAATTGACTGTTTCAATGTGCTCTATATTTTTGTATGATAAATTTTTGTCCATCTCGTACGGTTTAGCAGTTATGTAAAATTCCGTAAAATTGACCCAAATTAGTCTTCAGCGGCTATTCCAAGAAAATTCAAGTTATACATTTTATTTGTCAAGTAAATATCTTGAATATACCAGATTTTAATCAAAATCGTTATATCCATTTTTAAGAAAATCAAAATTTTCGAATTTTTTTCCATGTAAAATGTAGTTTGGGGTGGGGGATTTTCTTGAAAATCTTCGTATCGCGTCCTTGGAAGATACCAAACTTAAATACAAAGTTTGGTTTTTAATGGTTTTTCATTTTGAGCTATGTTGCCCCCACCCCACACACACACACTTTTCTGAAAATACTTTTTTGAATTCAGGGGTCTCAAAACATGTATTTCCGGTAAAATCTTGGTATCGAATTTTTGGGTGCAAAATACCTTCGCTATACAGTATGTACATAGTACGTATAGAGAAAGTAAAAATTCTAATGTGTTTAATGCACATAGCCTTCTTTACATCTCTGTAACGAATTATTTTAAAAAGTTAATTATGATACAAAATGGTAAAAATGGTGTTTTATATTGCAAAACGAGGCCGTGTGTCATTCACTATTTCTTACAGTTCTAAATATTTATAGACATATAATTATAAATAGATTGTTTTACCTATTTCACGGAGTTCATGCTTGAGGTCTGCAATATTCAGTTGTTGCCTTGCTTAGCATCAGTGCTGACAACAAATGGTTTATTCGTGCAGAACGTACATTCTATACAACGGAGACAGTGTAGCAGTTAAAATGTTGCTCTCTCAGCTGCTTGCATAATATCGTCTGGTTAAGCAGATTCCATGTTCATGACATTCAAATCATCCGCCATTTTATAGATCGATAGGAGGTTTCAGTCATAGCCTACTTGAAAGAGGCTGTGGACGCATAAACCAAAGTTGGCTACATTGGAGTGCTATAATTTTATAACACTGAGTGACAGAATGTTCTACTGTCATCTGGTGAAAGACCTACTTTGAGCATCAACTGTCTGAAAAGTAGTTTTCTCCAACCTAATTAATGCTAATTCCTTGTAAGTAGAAGGGGAATAATGGAATACACCAAACTAAAGCGATAGTCAAATTTTTTTAAAAGCTGTTTGCTCTGCGTTGGTCATTGAAATTTGCTCTTTCCATGGCCAGGAATAAAACAAGAGAGATGAAATGCATGAGGACTTCCAGTTTGAGAAAAGCTAAGTATCGAAACAAATATCTTTATTGGCTCAAAAATGGTTTACAAGTAGTCTTTAATTCACTGCTGCAAATGATAAAATCGACATTTAGACAGTATACGACTGCGCGCTAACACTCCAGTCACTCAGTACAGTTCACCATGACTAGCTATTCTTCCTCCTTTATTGCTAGAAAATGACTTCACAGAATTTGTGGAAACTTGTGGAAACCGAAGTTTCCGGAAGAATCACTTTCTCGCGAGAAGAATCTCGCGTCCCTGTTACGTCGCGCCGCTCTCATCTGTGTTGTTCAGCATCCCAAGGTCTGCAAGTGCTATAACTGACGTACCAGGGCGAACGTGAGAACCACTCAGGAGACAGCACTGCCACAGTATTTTAAAACTGGAACCATCTTTGAGATAGTTAATTCCACAAAAAAGCTCTGACATAAATTGTGCGTTTTCAATGCATCTACGTTTTTTGTGTAGTAAATATTTGTCTATCTCTTACAGTTTAATTGTTGTGCAAAATTTTGGGAATACTCAACCAGAATAAAGAGCTCTTCAGAAGCTATTCCGAGAAAATACAAAATATTCATTTTGTTTCTGATACGAATATCTTTAATATGCGGTACTTTAATCAGAATTTTTGAGGATTTTGGGGGGATTTTGATGAAAATTTTCGTGTAGCATCCTTGGAGCATACTGGACTTAAATACCAAGTTTGGTGTTTATGCGTCTTTTCGTTTTTGAGCTATGCTGTTCACACACATACACACACAGATCTTTCTCAAAAATACTTTTTTCGGACTCAGGGTACCTCAAAACATATATTTCCAGTGAAATCTCGGTATCGAATTTTGGGTAGGATACTATACTTTCTCTATCCCCAATGTACATTGTTCATACGAGTCTAGAGAAGGCAAATATCTGATATTTTCCATTCACATGACTTTCTCTACGTCTCTTCAACAAACTGTTAGAAAGCTTATTCTTCTATTTACTTCATGCTTATCAAGATAAAATTATTAGAAATACTCTTTATTACTTGCTTCCCTGTAAGTAGCAGGGAAATAAGGGAGTATAGTTAAACGATAGTCCATCCTTTAAAAAGTCGTTTACTATTTGTTTTAATTTGTTAAATTTGTTTACAAATTCGCGCATGAAAAATATTTTAAGTATTTTAAAACTTAAATTAATATCGAGAAATATCTCGAAAATGGCCAATTCCAATGGCCAAGGTATGACATAAATGTGGGTTTTAACGAGTAGGTAAAGGTTAATTGTGCAGCAAGTTTCTTTGTCTCTTATGGTTTACAGCTATACAAAATTCATCCAGAATGAAGAAGCCTTCAGAGGCTATTTCCAGCAAAATCAAGACATACATTTTACATGCATATCTTGCATTTACAGGTAAAATATAAACGTATAATTACACGTTTTCATGTGAATGGGTTTAATATACGTAGGAGCCATTTTTGAGAAAATCAAAACCTTCTAAAATGTTTTTCATGTAAAGGGCAGTTTGTGGTGGGGAGGGGGTATTTTCATGAAAACCTCAGTGTCGCATCCTTGAAAGGTACTAAACTTAAATACCAAGTTTTATTTAGCGGTCTTTTTGTTTTTGAGCTACGCTGTTTTTTTTTTTTTTTCTAAAATGCTTTTTTTTTTACACTGTATATAGTGGATATAGAAGGTACCTTTTGTGTTCTGCCCAAAAATTTAATGTCGATATTTCAGCGGAAATATATATTTTGAGGTCCCCTGAGCCCGAAAAAAGGCATTTTTAGAAAAGGTCCTTGTGTGTGCCTGTGGGTAGCATAGCTCAAAAACGAAAAGTCCCTTAAATGCCAAACTTGATATTAAACTTCAGTATCTTCCAAGAATGCATCACGAAAATTTTCAAGAAAATTCCCCCCCTCCCCACAAACTACCCAATACATGGAAAACAAATTAAAAACGCTGTTTTTACCAAAAATGGTTTTAACGATTTTAATTCAAATACCGTAGATATTAAAGATATTTACATCATAAATCTAATGTATGTTTTTGAATTTTTGGGAATAGCCTCTAAAGACCTATTTATTCTGGATGTAGAGTTTTGCATAGCAGTTAAACTGTAAGGGATAGACAAAAAGTTGCAATTCAAAAAAATCTGATGTGTACCATTCACATGACTCTCTCCATATCCCTGCAACAAATAATTCTTAAAAAGCTTATACTTCTATTTACTTTATGCTAATCAGAAAAAAATTAGCAGAAATAGTCTTATTACTCGCATACTTGTAAGTAGAAGCGAAATAAGGGACAACCGTAGGTTAAAGTGATAGTCAAAAGCTGGTTGCTATGTCAATGAAGTTCCTTTATTTATATAGATAGGAGTTGACAAGTTCCAGTATGAGGAAAGTATACGTTTTTCTTAGCAGAAACCAAAAATAAGGAATGTCACAAAAACGACGAACTCCACGAAAAAAATGTATATAACATAAATTGTGTGTTTTAAAGTGCTCTACATTTTTTGTGTAGTAAGTTTTTGTCCATCTCTTACGGTTTAGCAGTTATTCAAAATTTAGTAAAATTCATCCAGAATAAACAACTCTTCAGAGGCTATTCCCAGAAAATTCAGGATATACATTTCATTTGTCAGGTAAATATGTTTAATATCCGAAATTTTAATCAAAATCGTTAGAGTCATTTTTGAGAAAATCAAAATTTTCGAAAAAAGTTCCATGTAAAGGGTAGTTGGGGGTGGGGGTATTTTTCTCAAAATCTTCGTGTCGCATCCCTGGAAGATACTAAACGTAAATACCAAATTTGGTATTTTCCCGACTTTTCGTTTTTGAGTTATCGTGTTCACGGACACACACACACACACACACACACACACACACACACACACACACACACACACACACACACACACACACGGACCTTTTTGTGAAATTGCTTTTTTTGGATATTGGGGACCCTAAAACATATATTTCCGGTGAAATCTCGGTATCGAATTTTTGGTGGAGTGCAATACTTTCTCTATACACCATGTACATAGTGCGTATGGAGAAGGTAAAAAGGTACATCGTGTTAAAACACACAATTTAGGTCATATACGTTTTGCTTGTAGAGCTTACCGTTTTCAAGATGTTCCTTTTATTAGTTTACATTTTAACCTCCTAAGCAAACCGTACCTCAATTCTTTCACTTAACCATCAGCTTATAAAAGATTTGAATATCACTTTAGCATAAAATGCTTGCTTATTTCCCTTCTACTTACAAGATAGCAAGTAATAATACAATTTCTGCTAATGTTTATCTCAATTAGCATGGTATAGATAAAAGACAATCTTTGTTAAGAGTAGTTTGTATTTGGAACAGCTAGATAAAGTTATGTGAATGTAACACATTAGTTTTTTTGGATTCAGGGAGTCTCAAAACATCTATTCCGGTGAAATCTCGGTTACAAAATTTTGAAAAAGAAACAGAAGCTATATTACTTTCTCTACACGTGCAATGTACATAGTCTATAGAGAAGGTATTGTATTGCACCCATACCGAGATTTCACCGGAAATATGTTTTAGGTCCCCTGAATTAAAAAAGAAAAAGCATTCCTGGAAAAAGGTCCGTGTGTGTGTGTGTATGTAGGCAGCATAGCTCAAAAACGAAAAGACCGTTAAATACCAAACTCGGTAGTAGTTAATATAGAGCGGTTCTGGCGCAGGGGCTAATGCGTATACATGGGAAAGATAGCGAATTCAAGGAGGAGGGAGTCTCTAGCGACAGCTCAGAGCTAGGGCTAATGCGCAAGCATGGTGGAGATAGGGAATTAAAGGAGGAAGGGGAACCTAACCTAGGCTTAAAGTATTAGATGTATTCTTCACTCATTTACAGTCCCTTTCACGCTCGTTTGCTGTGTTTATCAATCATTTTCATGGTTTGACCTAGGTTTTGTCTTGTTTAAAGCTTTCTTCGATTGGGGGGGGGGGGAGGGGTGTTGTCAGAAGACTTCTCTTTCTTTGCAGTGTTTTTCTCTTCTTTTTGAGTGTGTAGAGAAAGTGTGTAGTACTTTTTTTTGAATACTAGTACAGCTGTTTCGAATGCTTTTAATGACATTTCATGTCATTTGGAGGGAGTTTAGGTCTCTAGGTCAGCTAGTTTCAGGGTACTTTTCAGACATTTCTTGGTTTTTTTTTCAACTGAGTTCAGATCATTTCGTGGGTATTTAACACTCTAAAACTAATATTTTAGGATTTTTCCAACGTTTTTGCTCATATTTTACATTATTTTCAAGTGTTTTGTATTGCTTTTTTCTCGCTTTTCTAAGCGTTTTATTATGTTTTAGTGTTATTTTTCAGCGATTGTAGTGTTTCCACATACATTTTTCATGTTTTTTTGGATGATTTTTCGAGTTATTACTGTTGTTTAGTATGCTTTTAATGTTTGGGGAGGGTGTTTAGGACTGCAGGACAGGGTATTGATGAGACATTTTAGCTCTTTTCCATACATCTCGAATCGTTTGCTTGGTATATAGGGCTATAAAACATATGTTGGCCCTTTCAGGCGTATTACTAGTATTTAACAGTATTTTACGGTGTTTTCTAATGCTTGTAACACTTTTATAGACATTCTAGCACATTTTAAGTCTACTTAGCAGAACGTTGAAATGCTTTGTAGTGTTTTTTGTCTCCTTACAGGTCATTTACGACTTTTAAGGTATCAGAACTATAGGGTAGTGTTAAACCCTCAGGCTATAGGTATTTCAACTCACTTTGAATGTATTTTTGGAAGGTCTTAATTACTTTGTGACGATGACGAAGGTGTACTAGATATTTTTGTACGTTTAGGAGCACTTTAAGCGTATTTAAGGCAATGACCTTTTCATGCAGTTTTCTTACGTTGTCTTACGTTGTCGCCGTCTCAGTGTTTCAGACATTTTTCACACTACTTTACTATGTTTTATAGAACTTTCATATGTTCCAGGATGATCTGAACGCTTTTTATAGACTATCTAGTATTTCTACTTTTGTCATATTTTTCCATAGTTTGCACCCTTTAGGATCATTTCTGTATTCTATTAGTTTTTTTTGCTGTCCTTTAAGACTCATATCATATATCCTTTTTTTCCATACTGCTACATGTTCAGATAACTTGTGAAGCGATGGGATATGTTTATATGGTTTACAGTCTTTCATAGGTTGTAAATCTAACCTAACCTTCGTTTTTTCAATTTTTTATTTGCATGATGTCTCTCTTCCTATGATACTAGAAGAATGACCTAAGCTTTTGTTGCTGAAGTGTTAACAGTTTAGTGAACATTATGATTCTTCGTGTTTTATTCGTCTTTTGTTGTTTTTGCCTTTATTGAAGATGTTTTTCTATAGGATATTGATATCGACATTTATTTGCTGTTTCTGTTGAAGCGTTGAGCATGTTTTCTGATTCATTGTTAGTATTTTTAGTTTTTATATAAATATATCTAGCATGTGAGATTAGGCGTCTCTCCTCTTTTATCTGGGCTTGAGACCAGCATTAGAAATGTGCTCTAATGGCAGAGTTCCCGTCGACCCTCATTCTTATTCTTCTATGCTTGAGTCTTTTACTAGATGCATGGGAGCGTTTGCAGCGTAAACTTCAATTTTCCTCCATCGTTACAGATGATGAGCAATGCATGTAGTATTCTCTAATGACACGTTCACAACTTTGTAGTGACCATAAGCATAGGTTGATATTCCATCATCAGCAATCACTCTTTTATCATTCATGGGGTGATAGAGCGATTTTGTTGACTTTTACAGAAGAAACGTTATGCTGTTGTGACATTATCAAATTCATAGGAGTTCTTATTATCTCGCTGTTTTTAAGACAGTCTACATAACTATCGAATGCGATGCACTGCTTAATAGCGCTTCGTTTTATACCTTTAATCTTTTTGATCATGCCTCCATCAATATCAAGAGCATACATCTTAGGTCTCAGTCCGACAAAGCGTTGGATAATTTTTCCATTAGCTTCATCTTTAAACTTTTTTTTTGTTCTGTGTGGAGTGGCACATGTGGCTTGCAGGGTAATCAGATGTATCCAAATGTTCAAGAAATTGCATTTTGTCCTGGTATATGTCGGCTGTTGTAACTCGATGAATGAAGGAGTCTGTATCCATGTACATAAGCTTCAGGTTTTCAGTCCCATAATACGGCAGTAGCACATCATATTGGTATGAATACATGAGGGTTTTTGATATATCCAGTACGCTCATTCCGATGTATATTGGCTTGTTGAATATAATCTGTCGTGAGGCCATATGAACAGCTGCTAGGTTAGGTCCATATATACTTCTATCGATGAATATCGGCTTAGCAATCGGCTTTTCCAATGTTTTCACGTTTGTCACAAGGCGTATGTCCGTGCGATTTCGTATATTCTTCATGGTTTTCCCAAGCATAGCATTGTTGAAGAGTTTGTACAGATCCTTTTCAGTCATTTCTAACCTGTTGCCTCAGCTTGTTATTAAACGCTATGTAAGGTTTTAACCAGCACGATTGTTGAACTTGTAGCACTCGATGGATTTTTGCCAGTCGTAGTCCATGTGAGAGTGCCTGTTTTAACGCCATGTAATGTACAACATACTTCTTCCTGCTTCCAAGGTGATCAATTAGTTTCTTTACACTTGAATTCTTTGGTTTCAGACACTCAGGTAGAAACGGCAAATCATTATGTAGATCGTGAAGCTCAGTAGAGTAATCACATCAACTTCGAATATGTATCCAAGAGGATCATCTTCTGTTAGTGTTTCTATATTAATACTGTCGGGAGAAACCCACTGAAATCCTCCATAAGGCTGTGGATGCTGCATAGCCCATCTATATTGGTTATTTGCGTCTTCGTATGTAATAAATTGTGTTGGTTTATTAGCATCAAACTCCTCCATGTAAGTGCTGTTAGCCTGAGCGTACCGATGAGACACCTGGCATAGACCTCCTCTTATTCCTGATTCCACCATGAGAAGCTGCTTATAATCCATTAATAATTCTAGTTTAATTCCGGTATACAGAAGCATAGCGTCCCAGGTTAGTCCTGGAGATGTAAAGTAATGTGCAGGATCAACTTTTTGAGTATTCAATGTTGCTCTCTGAAGGCTTCAAAAACATCTGCGAGTAGCAGAACATCTGAGGTTAAGTAGAGATCACTGTATTCCCCCAAATTTCGGATGTTAAACTGCTCCCATATATTTTTAGCATGTTCGTAGCCTTGATCATTGATTTCCTCTTCATTTAGTCTATTGTAGAACGCTTCCTTTGGAGGCAAGCATGTTTCTTTTAAAACATGCCATGATATAATGTAATCATAGGGAAATACTCCTTTGCGAGTCACCAAACCAGTCTTCTCTTCTCCAAAGTATTTGCATGTCTCACGAAACGATGTTAAGTGTTTTTGTTAGTTTATCCAAACTTGAACTGAGGAAACGGTATGTATCCACAAATTGAAGCTTAATATCTCCAACATGCTTCGAGAATGAAATATACTTTTCTTCTGAGTACGGAATCACCTCCACTCTTTCACTTGTACAGCCTAACTGTTTAACGATGAAATGAGAATCGTATCCGCTTAAGTTTGCATGAAGACAGGAACATACTTCGGTGTTTTGCAGGATAGATTGCATTCATTATGAAGACTTCCGCGATATTCCCCAGTCAAATGGTCATGATCCCTAACTTTCCAGTTTTCTTCAGTGAACTTTTTTATTACACAAGTAGCATTCGGTAGAAGACTCGAAATCCTCCTGTTGTTGGTCCGATAGTTTAAGAGGTTTAGCAGATTTGTATATACTGCTAATCTTATTTGCAACAGATATTAGATAATCCATAAATTTCTCAGCAGCATCATATCCTCTGTATACATAAGGGACAATAGGAAGATCAGTCTGCAGCAGCTCAACAGATGACGCTGGTTTGACGTAAACAGCGAAACTCATTGGAGAATGCTTCTGATAGGGTGTTGTATAGGAAGCTTCCGGATTAGACTCGCATGAGTAATACAGACTAAGAATACTCTCAAAATCCGCATAGATGGCATAAGGGAGTTTTAGCATCCTTCCCACATTTTTAAATTGAACGATAGAGGTTTTCTTTGTAGGCATAACTATCCTAGCGACAGCATAATTCCTACAGATAGAAGCATGTTCCTGCAATTTTTGCACTCCACTTGGTCCATATCGCCCATCAAAGTGGGTGAAGCAGCGTTTACAGGTGTACACTTGTCCTTCATATTTTGTCTTTTGTTCTCGAATAAGTTTCCCAAAGTTCTTGATATATACATAGTGATGCGTACCATTTCCATCACTCAGAAGAAGAAGGTCACGATGATCAACTTGTTCTTCCTCCACAACCTTATTGGAAACACTTCTTTCTTTTCATCAAGTCCAAACACGTTGATAGATATTTTATTTTTCTTTTCAAACGTTGGGATTTCAGACAAAGGAGTAGGAAACGTGATGCATGAGAAGTCATTTTTTCCTGAGTTTCTTGTATTTGCTGACACGTTGAGGATCCTTTTCAATGTATTGTGCAAGGATAGCGTATAAAAAGCACCTCTCATCACGATGGTTCTGGGGTTTGACACACGCTTTCTTTGCTTCTATAGATGCAGGTAGAGGAATATAACTGCTTCCACGAAGAGGGTTGTACTTGTTAATTCGAAGGCGTACTCCCTCCACAGCAAGCAGAGCCCAATTGCTTCCTTTAAGTTGTGATTCATCCATTTCAGCATCCAGTTTCTTGAATTTCGTCTCTAGCATGGTGTTTAAATCAGTTTCTAGAAATACTGCCTGATTCCTAGTTTTGAAGGTCTTGTCTGTAGTTTCTCCGGCACTATTTACAAATCGGCATTCCACTAGCAGGTTAATCTTCACAGCTTTATGTATGGGGAGCTCTTTTTGAACCGCTTGTACAATCCTATGTTTAGCTTCCTGTAGGTAAGTCTTCATGTCATTGCTTGAATTGCATCGGATGAAGTAAGATTTAAGACGTCCTTCAAATGAAGTCTCATACTCTTTCATGTCGCATTCGTTCTCCATTGTTGACATTAGTTGGTGTCTGGTAGGCTCAATTTTTGTTTCTTCCGAGCCAGGCCGGCACTGCAATGCTCTTCATGTCGACCCCCATTGTAGCTGTTCCCGAAGGTTGTAGCACAGTGTTTACATTTGAAGAGTTGACCGCAACTCGTTTCATGCCGTCTCTTGTCATAACTCCTTAGAAAGCTTTTGCCGCACTTACTACAACTACAGTCAGAAGTAGAGTTTGTACATGCTTCGTTGATTGTAGCTTTCTGTATGTCTCCAGGGTAATAAATCCTTCTGGGTATAATTAGAAGTTCAGAACTTTTCTCGCCGTAACACGTTCTTATCACAATCGTTAGCTAGTTTCACTAAGAGGAGCTAATATACTCGACTCGAAGCACTGTCGCAATGAAGATCTGCTATAGACACCTCCTATTTATACCAACGGCATGGACCAGCTAGGAGGTCACGTGACTTAAGCAATGTCATTTCCCTGTTTTTTCGGAGTTTACTGCTCGAGTTAGAACTCATATTTTGGAGGCTTTAAGAAGTTAAATTATATGTCAAATACGTCTTTTTTTTCATGTTTTAATAGATTTTATAGTTTTATGCTTTTATCTGCACAAATCCATGAATTACCATGTAATCGAGGATTAAGCATGTAAAGTTCAATATTCATTTCCCGTTATTGTACCTTATAAAAGCCGTCCAACAGGTTAGTGCATCCACCTTCCCCTCCCTAAAACCGGTTTTCATGTTTTAACCCCTCCCCGTGCATGTTCTTCCCAACGTCATACGTCACTATTTAACATCACCTCCTAAAACCCTTGTTTTTATCATGCCTATTCTTGAATCATCATGTTCAGACATGCTCTCTTTCCACGCCATACACTACCCTCGACAGAAGGATAGTAGCCAGAACAGATGTATACACCTTCCCCTCTAGTACAGCACACCAATATTTTAGAGGTTTTAAGAAGTTAAATTATACGCCAATCACATATTTTTTGTGTTTTAATGTCTCTATTAGCGTTTATATACCATTATACAGATAAATTCATACATTTTTATTTTTGGTAATTTTTAACGACCGCTTTTAATACTTGGGGCACCGCAGGCGATTAATTTTCATTTAAACTTGTATTTTGCATATGAAGTCGGAAACCTCTCAATGATCACCTGTTGTTTACACATAAACGTTATCCAACGGCCTAACTCATTTTCCTTCCCCTAAAGATCAGGCTTTCGTCCTATTTTCACTAATCTTTAGGTTTACGCTTTCTTATATAGCCCCAGGGTGGCATTGTAAGCACACCCCCTATCGGTAAAAGTATTATTTAATTGAGTTGTAATTTTCTGCAAGTTTTAAGTAATCGAAGCCTAGAGCGTAAGGATTAGGTAGTTGTATATAGCTAATTTAGCATATTAATATATTTATATAAGCGTTTCAGGGACTATTTAGCTTTAAAAGTTGCAGTGTACATGAAATCCTAAAAAGGTCTGTCTTGAAAGGTCGGGAACTGAACCCGTGTTCTTTTTATAAACTTATTAAGCAGTTTAATATCCAAATATTTGCCCGTAACGTGCATATTTATTTAAGTTATATAACACTCGATATCATTATCCTATAGAAAAAACATCTTCAATAAAGGCAAAAACAACAAAAGACGAATAAAACATGAAGAATCATAATGTTCACTAAGCTGTTAATACTTCAGCAACAAAAGCTTAGGCCATTCTTCTATATCATAGGAAGAGAGACATCATGCAAATAAAAAATTGAAAAAACGAAAAGTTAGGTTATGTTAGATTTACAACCTATGAAAGACTGTAAACCATATAAACATATCCCCTCGCTTCACAAGTTATCATCTGAACATGTAGCAGTATGGAAAAAAAAGGATATATGATATGAGTCTTAAAGGGCAGCAAAAAAAACTGTAATAGAATACAGAAATGATCTTAAAGGGTGCAAACTATGGAAAAATATGACAAAAGTAAAAATACTAGATAGTCTATAAAAAGCGTTCAGATCATCCTGGAACATATGAAAGTTCTATAAGACATAGTAAAGTTGTGTGAAAAATGTCTGAAACACTGACACGGCGACAACGCAAGACAACGTAAGAAAACTGCATGAAAAGGTCATTGCCTTAAATACGCTTAAAGTGCTCCTAAACGTACAAAAATATCTGTAGTACACCTTCGTCATCGTCACAAGTAATTAAGACCTTCCAAAAATACATTCAAAGTGAGTTGAAATGCCTATAGCCTGAGGGTTTAACACTACCCTATAGTTCTGATACTTTAAAAGTCGTAAATGACCTGTAAGGAGACAAAAAACACTACAAAGCACTTCAACATTCTGCTAAGTAGACTTAAAATGTGCTAGAATGTCTATAAAAGTGTTACAAGCATTAGAAAACACCGTAAAATACTGTTAAATACTAGTAATACGCCTGAAAGGGCCAAAATATGTTTTATAGCCCTATATACCAAGCAAACGATTCGAGATGTATGGAAAAGAGCTAAAATGTCTCAATACCCTGTCCTGCAGTCCTAAACACCCTCCCCAAACATTAAAAGCATACTAAACAACAGTAATAACTCGAAAAATCATCCAACAAAACCTGAAAAATGTATGTGGAAACACTACAATCGCTGAAAAATAACACTAAAACATAATAAAACGCTTAGAAAAGCGAGAAAAAAGCAATACAAAACACTTGAAAATAATGTAAAATATGAGCAAAAACGTTCGAAAAAGCCTAAAATATTAGTTTTAGAGTGTTAAGTACCCACGAAATGATGTGAACTCGGTTGAAAAAAAACTAAAACATGTCTGAAAAGTACCCTGAAACTAGCTGACCTAGAGACCTAAACTCCCTCCAAATGACATGAAATGTCATTAAAAGCATTCGAAACAGCTGTACTAGTACTCAAAAAAACGTACTACACACTTTCTCTACACACTCAAAAAGGAGAGAAAAACACTGCAAAAAAAAGAGAAGTCTTCTGACAACACCCCTCCCCCCAACCGAAGAAAGCTTTAAACAAGACAAAACCTAGGTAAAACCATAAAAATGATTGATAAACACAGCAAACGAGCGTGAAAGGGACTGTAAATGAGTGAAGAATACATCTAATACTTTAAGCCTAGGTTAGGTTCCCCTTCCTCCTTCAATTCCCTATCTCCATCATGCTTTCGCATTAGCCCTAGCTCTGAGCTGTCGCTCAAGACTCCCTCCTCCTTGAATTCCCTATCTTTCCCATGTATACGCATTAGCCCCTGCGCCAGAACCGCTCTATATTAACTACTCTCGGCATTTAAGTTTGGTATCTCCAAGGATGTGACACGAAGATTTTCAAGAAAATCTCCCCACCCCAATCTACCCTTTACCGGGAGCTTTTTTCGAAAATGTTGATTTTTTCAAAAATGGCTCAACGATTTTGATTAAAATATCGTATATTAAAGATATTTACCTGATAAATAAATTGTATATCTTGAATTTTATGGGAATAGCCTTTGAAGACTACTTTATTCTGGATGAAATTTTCGGAATTTTGCATAACTAGTAAACCCTAAGAGATAGATAAAAAACTTACCACACAAAAATGTAGAGCTCATTAAAACACACAATTTGTTATATAATTTTTTTTTTCGTTTTGTTGATCGTTTTTGAGATATTCCTTGATTTTTGGTTTGTTTCGAAAAAGGTAACTTTTCTCATACAGGAATTTGTCAACTACTGTCCATACAAACAAAGGAACTTCAGTCGCATAGCAACCAGCTTTTGACTTTCACTTGAACCTATGATACTCTCTTATTTCGCTTCTACTTGCAGGGAAGCAAGTAATAATACTATTTCTGCCAATTTTTTCTCGATTATTATGAAGTAAATAGAAGCATTAGCTTTTTAACAATAATTTGTTGCAGAGATGTAGAGAACGGAACACATCAGATTTTTTTATCTTGTATTTTCTGTGAATACACTGAGGTTTAAATAAAAGTCCGGTTTCGATCGTTCTTGTCTGGTTTTATTTTAATTTCTTATTACGAGAGGTATTTACTACTGCAAAAATCTGATGTGTTCCATTCACATGACTTTCTCTACATCTCTGCAACTAATTATTGATAAAAAGCTTATGCTTCTATTTACTTCATGCTAATCAAGATAAAGTTGGCAAAAATTGCCCTATTACTTGCTTCCTTGTAAGTAGAAGCGAAATAAGGGAGTACCATAAGTTAAAGTGGTAGTCAATGGCTGGTTGCTATGTCCTTTGTATGGACAGGAGTTGATAAATTCCTGTATGAGAAAAGTATAAGTTTATCAAAGCTGAAACCAAAAATAAGGAATATCTAAGAAAACAATCATCTTCGCGAAAAAAAGTATGACATAATTTGTGTATTTTAACGTGCTCTATATTTTTTGTTTTAATTTTTTTCCATCTCTTACGGTTTAGAAAGTAGTCTTCAGAGGCTATTCCCAGAAAATTCAAGATATACATTTTTTTTTTGTCAGATAAATGTCTTTGATATGATATTTTAATCAAAATCATTAGAGCCATTTTTTATAAAATCAAAATTTTCGAAAAAAGTTCCATGTAAAGGATAGTTGGGTGTGGGGGGATTTTTCTCAAAATCTTCGTGTCGCATCCCTGGAAGATACTTAACTTAAATACCAAGTTTGGTCTTTTATCGGCCTTTCGTTTTTGAGTTATCGTGTTCACGGACGCGCGCGCACACACACACATACATACACAAGGACTTTTTTCTGAAAATGTTTTTTTTTATACAGGGAACCCTAAAACATATTTCCGGTGAAATCTCGGTATCGAATTTTTGGGTGAAGTGCAATACCTATGTACATAGTACGTGTAGAGAAAGTAAAAATGAAATGTTTGAGGAACTCGACAGCTAATCAGTAATGCACGATACTATCTCAACATGTTAATTAAACGTTGCTCCAGGAATGACTAGGCCACACTGCATGCCACCCTTCAAATCGATTACCAGCTGGAGTGTAGGAATTCTCCGCCGGGTCATGTGACCCCTGACATTTCGGTCACGGTGCTCTCCGCCTACGCGCACCAGCTACCTGAAAATGTCACCACCTCCGAAATTAAGACGCTACATAGATCACACATTACTGCCACAGTCTAATGTACTGGATTATTCTGCTTAGCTTCCCGGAGAATCATATTAAACCCTTTCTCTCTCTCTAGTATTCAGTTTAAGGAGAGAGAGAGAGAGAGAGAGAGAGAGGGGGGGGGAACACTATTTTATTTTAAAACTAAAACGGCTAATGTGTGAGCTTGTAGTGTATAAAACATAGGGGATCTATGCAATATATCCTGTTAGGAACGTTACGTAGGAACGTCAAATAATACAGGGAAAATCATGTGATTCGAACACATCAGATTTTTACTTTCTCTACACGTACTATGCACATAGTGTAGAAAAGTATATTTTTGCACCTAACATTTTTTTCCCGAGATTTCACCGGAAATATATACTTTGAGACCTCATGACTAAAAAAAAGTTGATGTGCTCCATTCATATGACTTTCTCTACATCTCCGTAACAAATTATTGTTAGCAAGCTTTTTCTTCTATTTCATGTTAAAACACTATCAGAAACGGTCTTATTACTAAGTTCCTTATAAGTAGGAGTGAAATAAGGGAATACACTAGGATAAACCGACAGTCAAATGTCTTAAAATGTGGTTGCTATGGGATTGAATTCCATTTCTTTGCGTGGCCACACGTTGACAAGTTTCCGTATGAGAAAAGTTTTGTTATTTTAAAACTGAAATCATTAATCAGGAATATGTCGAAAACCGCCAACTCCAGGAAAAAATTGTTAATGACGTAAACTGTGTGTTTTATAGAGGTCTACATTTTTTGTGTAGTAAGTTTTTGTCTATCTCTTACGGTTTATCAGTTATGCAAAGTTCAATAAAAATCGTCCAGAAGGAAGTGGTCTTCAGGGGCTATTCCCCGGAAATCCAAGATATACATTTCGTTTGTCATAAAAGTATGCTAAACACACGTTAAAATCATTTTTGAGAAAATCAAACTTTTCAAAAAGAGTTTGGGATAGCTGGATTTTCTCTAAAATCTTCGTGTCGCATCCTTGGAAGACACCAAACTTAAAAACCAAGTTTGGTATTTAACGGTCTTTTCATTTTTGAGCTATGCTGCGCGCGCGCGCGCGCGCGCGCGCACACACACACACACACACACACACACACACACACACAGACACACGGACACACGGACATGTTTCTAAAAATGTTTCTTTTGGATTCAGGAGGTCCCAAAACGCGTATTTCCAGTGAAATCTCGGTATCGAATTTTTGGGTGCAATACAATACCTTCTTTATACACTGTATACATAGTATGTATACAGAAAGTAAATATCATTTTTAGAAAAATGTGCGTGTGTGTGTATGTGTGTAGACAGCATAGCTCAAAAACGAAAAATCTGATGTGTTAAAATCACATGACTTTCTCTAGCTGTTCTACAAACTTCATACATACATAAGATTCTTCTTCTTTCTGCACTTTGCTAATCGTGGTACTCATTAGCATAATGTTCTTATTATTTAGTTCCGTATAAGTAGGAAGAAAATAAGGTAATACACTAGGCTAAACCAATAGTAAAATGTTTTAAAAGCTGCTGTTATGCGATTGTCATTAAAAATCACTTCTTTTCTTGGCCAGGAGCAGAACAAAAGAAAAACGGACACTCACGTCTGAGAAAAGTATAAATACTTCACAAATGAAACTAATAACAATGAATACCTCGAAAACGGCAAGGTCCACGAGAAAAATGTATATGACATAAATTGTGTATTTTAACATGACCTAAATTGTTTGTATAGCAAGTTTTTGTCTATCTCTTACGGTTTGCTAGTTACGCCAAATTAAGCAAAATTCATTCAGAATAAACAGGTCTTCAGAAGCTATTCCCAGAAAATTCAAGATATACATTTTATTTATTAGGTAAATGTCTTTAATATATGATATTTTAATCAAAATCGTTACAGCCAATTTTAAGAAAATCAAAATTTTCGAAAAAAGTTCCATGTAAGGGGTAGTTTGGGGTGGGGAATTTTTCTCAAAATCTTCGTGTCGCATCCCTGGAAGATACTAAATTTAAATACCAAGTTTGGTATTTTAGCTATTTTTCGTTTTTGAGTTATCGTGTTCGGACACACACACACACACACGCACACACACCTTTTTCACAAAAATGCTTTTTTTGGATACAGAGGTCCTAAAACATGTATTTCCGGTGAAATCTCGGTATCGAATTTTTGGGTGGAATACAATACTTCTCTATCCCTATGTTCATTGTACATATGGGGGCTAGAGAAAGTAAAAACCAGTTAAATGGGATACTTGACATTCTACCAATGAAGCCACACGAAGATTTTCAAGAAAATCTCCGCTTTCCCAACTACCCTTTACGTGGAAAAAGTTTCAAAAATTTTGATTTTCTCAAAAATAGCTCTAATGGTTTTGATTAAAACACCATACATTAAATATATTTACATGGCAAGGAAAATCTAATTCTTGAATTTTCTGGAAATAGCATCTTAAGACTTTCGTTTTAGATGAGTTTTGCTGAACCGTAAGAGATATGCAAAAACTTACCTCACAAAACACACAGATCTTGTTAAAGCACACAATTTGTCATATGTGGAGTTGGCCAGTTTTGAGATATTCTTTGTTATGATTTTCAGTTTTAAAATAGTTATCACTTTACTCATACGAGAATTTGTTAGCTCCTGGCCAAGCAAAGAAACGCATTTTAATGACATAGCAAGCAGCTTTTAAACGATTTAACTATCGCTGTATCCTGGTGTATTCGCTTATTTTCCTTATACAATGAGCTCATGTCTACTAAAGTTTATCTCGATTAGCATGAAGCTTTTCAACAATAATTTGTTAGGGAGATGTAGAAAAATCTGTGTTCCATTCACATGACTTTCTCTACATCTCTGCAACTAATCATTGTTAAAAAGCTTATGCTTCTATTTACTTCATGCTAATCGAGAAAAAATTATCAGAAATTACCTCATTACTATTTTCCTTGTGAATAGAAACGAAATAAGGGAGTACCATAGGTTAAAGTGACAGTTAAAAGCTGGTTGCTATGTGACTGATGTTCCATTGCTTGTATGGACACGATTTGACAAATTCCTGTATGAGAAAAGCATGTTTTTCAAAGCTGAAATCAAAAACAAGGAAAATGTCAAAAACGGTCAACTCCACGAAAATTTTAATAACATAAATTGCGTGTTTTAACATGCTCTACATTTTTTGTGTGTCAAGTTTTTGTCCATTTCTTACGGTTTAGCAGTTATGCTAAATTCCGAAAAATTGATCCAGAATAAAGTAGTCTTCAGAAGCCATTCCCAGAAAATTCAAGATATACATTTTATTTGTCACGTGAATATTTTTAATGTACGATATTTTTATCAAAATCGTTACAGCCATTTTTAAGAAAATAAAAATGTTCGAAAAAAAGTTCCATGTAAAGGGTAGTTAGGGGTGGGGAATTTTCGTGAAAATCGTGTCGCATCCTTGGAAGATATCAAACTTAAATACCAAGTTTGGTATTCAACGGTCTTTTCGTTTTTGAGCTATGTTGTCCGAAGGCACACACGCACACGGACCTTTTCCCAAAAATGGTTTCTTTGGATTCGGTTGGACTGAAAACATGTATTTTCGGTGAAATCTCGTACCGAATTTTTGGATGAAATACAATATTTTCTCTATACACTATATACATAGAAAGTAAAATAGCATTTCTGAAGAAAGATCCGCGTGTGTCTGTGGACAGCATAGTTCATAAAGGAAAACACCGTTAAATACCAAACTTGTATTTAAGTTTGGTGTATTCCAAGGATGCGACACGAAGATTTTCAAGAGAATTCCCCCACCCCAACTACCCTTTACATGGAACTTTATCAAAAATTTTGATTTTCTAAAAAATGGCTCTAACAATTTTGATTAAAATATCGTATATTACAGATATTTACCTGACAAATAAAATGTATATCTTGAACTTTCAGCAAATAACTCTCCAGACTCTTATATTCTGGATGAATTTTACGATATTTTGCATAATATGCTATATAAATTTTTGTCGTGTAGTTGGTCGATTTTGAGATATTCCTTGTTTTTGGTATCAGCTTTGAAAAAGTTATACTTTTCTCATACAGGAATTTGTCAACTCCTGTCCATACAAACAAAGGAACTTCAGTCACATAGCAACCAGCTTTTGACTATCACTTTAACCTATGGTACTCCCTTATTTCGCTTCTATTTACAAGGAAGCAAGTAATAAGACTATTTCTGCAATTTTTTTTTCTTCTCTCGGTTAGCACTTAGTAAATAGAAGCAAAGCGTTTTAACGATAAGTTGTTGCAGAGATGTAGAGAAAGTCATGTGAATGGAACAAATCAGATTTTTTTTAGTTGAAGAGCCAAGAAGCCCAGAGTTATTATTAACTTTATTTATTACATCCTGAATTTCAGCTTCAGTTCGGAGAAATCGAGGAAAACGCTGAATTTAATATTTAAGTACACCAAAACGTGCGACTGACACGAGAGCGGCCAATATTACTTCGTTTCGTAATCGGCTTACCCTCCCCATAATTGTAGGACTGACACCCCCCCCCCCCTAGACCTTACAATCCAGTACCTAGAGGTCAGAAGCCTGTCGGGGAGCCTACGGCACGAAACTGCAGAATGAGAACCTGCCCCGTAGCCAGCTAATATTAATAACTCCCATAAATCTCCTAATAGTTGACTAAAGCGAGGACAGATGGCAGCACAACTCAGGCAACTAAACGATAACTGATCCACGACTGCTATATAGCCCAAGACCGAGTTACAGTCGTGGAATTGCATTAAAAGCGTTAGAAATACCCACGTGAACATTTCGCACGGCCCGTGCTGTACTTGGGCATGGCCTACAATATGTTAAACAACAGACACATTGAAATATAAAATCTGATGTGTTCCATTCACACAACTTTCTCTAGCTGTTCTAAAAACAAACTATTCTTACCAAAGGCTATTCTTTTATTCACATCCACACGACGGGGAGGGCCCAAGTAAAATAGGTAATCGTTGTCATCTCATGCTTGCAAGCTGACGGGATTACATTTGACTGTAGTTGCATGAATTTTGCTCTTTTCTTTAAGAAAATTGCTACATTTTTATTTTAAAACCTTCATATGTTTATAATAAAACAAGTTTTTAATGATTGTATTTTATGGTTTAAGGTTATTGACCCATAGCGTTTAAAGCAAGCGGCACCTGTAAGTACCGACAGGCAATAAAGAAATAAAAAGATACAAAAGAAATGCAATTAAAAAACAATCTGATGTGTTCCAATCACATGACTTTCTTACATCTCTGCAATAAATTAGTGTTAAAAAGTGTATGCTTCTATGTACTTCATGCTAATTGAGAACAATTAGTAGAAATAGTGTTATTACTTGCTTCCTTATAAGTAGAAACGAAATAAGGGAGTACCATAAGTTAAAGTGAAGTCAAAAGCTGGTTGCTATGTGACTGAAGTTCCTTTGTTTGTATGAACAGGAGTTAACAAAGTCCTGTATGAGAAAAGTGTGTTATTAAAAGCTGAAACCCATCACAAGGAATATCTCAAAAACGACTAACTCCACGAAAAAAAATGCATATGACATAATTTGTGTGTTTTCTTATGATCTACATTTTTTGTGTGATACGTTTTTGTCTGTCTCTTGCGTTTACCAGTTATGCAAAATTCAATAATAATCATTCAGAATAAAGAGGTTTTTGGAGACTTCACAGAAAATTTGAAATATACATTTTTACTTTCCCTACACGTACTATGTGTATAGAGAAGCTATTCCACTCCAAAAATTCGATACCTAGATTTCACTGGAAATTTATGTTCTAGGGTCCCCTGTATCCAAAACAAGCATTTTCACTAAAAGGTGCGTGTGTCTGTGAACACGATAACTCAAAAACGAAAAGTAGGTAAAATACCAAACTTGGTATTCAAGTTTAGTATCTTCCAGGGATGCGACAGGAAGATTTTGAGAAAAATTCCCTCACCCCAAACTACCTTTTAGATGGAACTTTTTTCGAAAATTTTTATTTTCTCAAAAATGGCTCTAACGAGTATGATTAAAATATCATATATTAAGGATATTTACCTGACAAATAAAATATAGCTCTTGAATTTTCTGGGAATAGCCTATGAAGACTAGTTTATTCTGGACGAATTTTACGGAATTTTTCATAACTGCTAAACCGTAAGAAATGGACAAAAACTTACCCCACAAAAAATGTAGAGCACGTTAAAACACGATTTGTGTTATATGCATTTTTTCATGAAATTGGTTGTTTTTGAGATATTTCTCGGTTTTGGTTTCAGCCTTCAAAACGTATACATTTCTCCCACAGGAATTGGTCAACTCCTGTCCATACAAACAAAGGAACTTCAGTCACATAGCAACCAGCTTTTGACTATCACTTTAACCTATGGTACTCCCTTATTTCACTTCTACTCACAAGGAAGCAAGTAATAAGACCATTTGTGCCAATTTTTTTCGATTAGCATTAAGTACAATAAGCTTTTTAACATTAATTTGTTGCAGAGGTGTAGAGAAAGTCATGTGAATGGAACACATCAGATTTTTTTGTATGTAAATATTTTTAATGTAAGACATTTTAAATAAAACCGTTAGAACTATTTTTTGAGAAAATCAAAATTTTCGAAATTTTGCCATATAAATGGTAGTTTGGTGTGGGTTTCGTGGTTCTTCAAGTTCATATTTAACGGTCTTTTCGTTTTTGAGCTATACTGTCCACACACACACACACACACACACACACACACATGGACCTTTTTCCAAAAAAACATTTTTTTAATTCAGGGGAACACAAGTCATGTATTTCCTGTGAAATCTGGGCATCGAATTTTTTGGGTGGAATACAATACCTTCTCTATACACTATGTACATAGTACGTGTAGAGAAATTAATATATATTATATACAAAGTTAGCGCCCAAATGCAATAAAAGCTTGCATTATTGCGTAATAAAATGCCGCCAGCGTTGGTTCCGAACGCTAAGTGCATTGTTGCAAATAAACACAAATTTAACAACAAAGGTACATATATAAAAATTCATGTAAGCTGCAACTAAGCCTTTTGATGATGAAATTATTCTTTTCTGGCAATACGGTATATAGACATTGTAAGTTCTGTTTAGTAATTTATGAACTGAAATTAGGTGAATTCAAAATTTTCTCGGGCTTCTAGCCAGGTAAAAACTTGGCTTGACACCAACGTTTCGAAGAAGTTTTTACCTGGCTAGAAGCCCGAGAAAATTTTTAATTAACACGTCGCCAGGAAAGCTTTAGTTCTTATTTTGAAATTAGGTGCTTTCTAGACTCGAGGGAGTACGCATTTGTACTTTCTATAGGCCCATATGTATCCAAAAGAAGCATTTTGAGAAAATGGTCCGTGTTTGTGTTTGTGTGTGTGCGTGCGTGTCTGCGAAAAACTCAAAAACGAAAAGTAGCTCAAATACCAAACTTGGTATTTAAGTTTAGTATCTTCCAGGGATGCGACACGAAGATTTTGAGAAAAATCCCTCTACCCCAAACTACCCTTTACATGGAACTTTTTTCGAAAATTTTGATTTTCTTAAAAATGGCTAACGATTTTGATTAAAATTTCATATATTAAAGATACTTACCTAACAAATAAAATGTATATCTTGAATTTTCTGGGAATAGTCTCTGAAGAGCAGTTTATTCTGGATGAATTTTACTGAATTCTGAATAACTGCTTAACCGTAAGGAGATTCACAAAAACTTACTGCACAAAAAATGTAGAGCATATTAAAACACACAATTTATGTTATATAAATTTTTTTCGTGGAGTTCATCGTTTTTTTTTGAGACATTCCTTATTTTTGGTTTCTGTTATGAAAAACGTATACTTTTCTCATACAGGAATTTGTCAACTCCTTTCCATATAAACAAAGGAACTTCATTGACATAGCAACCAGCTTTTGACTATCACTTTAACCTATGGTAGTCCTTTATTTCGCTTCTATTTACAAGGAAGCAAGTAATAAGACTACTTCTACTAATTTTTTTCTGATTACCATAAAGTAAATAGAAGTATAAGATTTTTAAGAATAATTTGTTGCAGGATATAGAGAAAGTCATGTGAATGGTACACATCAGATTTTTACTTTCTATAGGCCCATATGTACTATGTACATAGGGATAGAGAAGTATTGTATTCCACCCAAAAATTCGATAACGAGATTTCACCGGAAATACATGTTTTAGGACCCCCTGTATCCAAAAAAAGCATTTTGAGAAAAAGGTCCGTGTGTGTGTGTGTGTGTGCGCGTGACCGTGTGTCTGTGAACACGATAATTCAAAAACGAAAAGTAGCTCAAATACTAAACTTGGTATTTAAGTTTAGTATCTTCCAGGGATGCGACACGAAGATTTTGAGAAAAATCCTGCCACCCCAAACTACCCTTTACATGGAACTTTTTTCTAAAATTTTGATTTTCTTAAAAATGGCTGTAATGATTTTGATTAAAATGTCATTTTAAGGATATTTACCTAACAAATAAAATGTATATCTTGAATCTTCTGGGAATAGCTTCTGAAGACCTGTTTATTCTGGATGAATTTTGCTTAATTTGGCATAACTAGTAAACCGCAAGAGATATACAAAAACTTACTATACAAAAAATGTAGGTCTTGTTAAAATACACAAGTTATGTTATATGCATTTTTTTCGTGGAGCTTATCGTTTTCGAGGTATTCATTGTTATTACTTTCAGTTGTGAAGTACTTATACTTTTCTCAGACGGGAGTGTCCGGTCTTCTTTTGTTCTACTCTTGGCCAAGAAAAGAAGCGATTTGTAATGAAAATCGCATAACGACAGCTTTTAAAACCTTTGAATATCGATTTAACCTAGTGTATTCCCTTATTTTCTTCCTACTTATAAGGAACTAAGTAATAAGAACATCGTGCTGAATACCTCGATTAACAAGGTGCAGAAAGAAGAAGAATCTTGTGTAAGAAGTTTGTAGAACGGCTAGAGAAAGTCATGCGAGTGTAGCACATCAGATTTTTTATTTTTCTTCCAGATTAAATGTACATAGTATGTAGATATTGTATTCCACCCAAAATTAGATATGTAGTTTTCAGTAGAAATATATGTTTTGAGGTTCCCTGAATAAAAATAATTTTAGAAAAAAGGTTGTGTAAAGGTATCTGTGTGTCTAAGAACAGTGATAATTCTAAAATTAAAGTCTGTCTAATACCAAACTTTATATTTAAATTCAGCGTCTTCCAAGATGCACCATGGAGATTTGGAATAAGATTCCCAACCCCAAAATATTTTCTTTACATGAGACATTTTGTAAAATGTTTTTATTTTCTTAGAAACGGCTTTAACGACCTTCTCTAAAATATCCCATATTTAAGGTATATTTACGCCAAATGAAATGCAAATCTTGAATTGTCTGTAAATATCTCTGAGCTCCTGTTCTGTATGGAGAAATTTCGCATAACGGGTGAGAGACAAAATCATGCTACACAAAAGAACGTAGTTCTCGTTAAAATGCACAATTTATGTCAAATACATTTTTGTAAAGTTAACCGTTTCTGCGAAATTCATTGTAATCGGTATCAATTTTAAAACCCAAACCTTTCTGAAGCGGGAAGTCGTGTTTCGTTTTTATCTTGTTTTGCTGCTGTCAATGCACAGAAAACAGAGTTTCAATCATATAGCGACAGCTTTTAAAAGACTTGACCATAACTTTAGCCTAGTGTACTTCCCCATTTCCTTTCTACTTTCAAAGTAGCACGTAATAAAATCATTTCTGCTAATAAACATTTTAGGGAAAATATGTTGCAGAATAGACAGGGAAATTTGTGAATTGATCACGTCAGTTGTATTAATGTTATATTTGAGATTATATATTGTGCCAATACACACATGCAGTCATTCAACATGTTACTCTTTATAATATCAGAAAACAAATGAGGTCTGCAAGAGATATCTGTAGGAAAGCATATTGGACACCAGTCAACTGCTAACTTTCTGTGACAATTCAGCTCAAACATTAAAGCGCCAATGCAATGGCCGAGATTAGGCAATTTTAACCAATCGCGTCATCTGACTGGAGCGATATTATCGAAACATCTTGTCGCAGCTGACATTCGTTTGTTTAATCTCCTGTCTTGGTTATTGATTACAAAGTGATAATCCAAGCAGCCAACCTTCACTTTTAATAACTGTCAGTTCAACAATAATTGTACTTTCAATTAATTTAGTTAGTGTTTTATGCTACATTCACAATGAAATGCAAGCGTAGACGAATAAAAGTGCAGGAGTTTAAACTCATATTATTTAATGTAAGCATTCATGTAGAAACACGTAAATTGTAATACAATGCAACGCAAGAGTTTGCAAACTCCAAACTTCATCCTTGCGTTACGTGCAAAGAGGATAAAGTTTGCTTCTTTTCTCTATGTATTACATATGAAATCAACAACAGACGATCGCACTACAAGATTTTACATGGCCTGCTGTACATGCAAGCTCTTCTATTTGACTGTGCAGTTCCACGCCATCTCTAATCTCCTCAAGAGGTTATGACAGTCTCCTTGCGAATCCTTTGATTTAATGGATGTAATTATCATCTGCGTTTAGATTTCTTGGTTCTCATTAATCAAAGGCGCAGACAAATAACTCGAGTTCATTAAATGTGAAGCTTTAGCATTTTCTGCAGTCTCTATGCTTGTACTATTTACAATAATTTTGAATGAGCAAATTATTGTGACGTCACTGCCAGAGCGTCAGTTGTTAGTCTGTAAAAATGTTATAACATATTTATTTGTAAAAGATTGAGTGAATTTTCATAAGGGTGTTATTGGTTATGTTATTCAATTTCAAACTTGCGGTGCGCTTAGAAGATATCTGTATTTAATTTACAGATCCAAAAACCCGTGCCAACTTCTTGCGTTAGGTTTATGATTACAAAGTGAATGGTCTTCCCTGGCATTTGCGCTTATGCTACATTACGTCTGCACTTGCATCTCATTGTGAATATAGCATAACTGTCCATTTCATAAAGCATTTAGTTAAAAAAAGGAGTGAAAATAATCATTATTTGTATTTCTTATGTATGAGACAGTGGAATAACCTCAAATCCATTCCATGCATTAGTTTTTAAAAGTTGAAATAAAATAATTGTTCTCTATTTCTAGTGTTGCTATCTAATTCGTGCATTGGATGTAGACAAGGTCGGTTATATAATTCAGGAAGCAGTGAAGAAAGAACGAAAAACATCGGTAACTAAGCATGGTTGAAAGCGTCATCTATGAGAATATTACAATCATAACCTGATAAAATCTCCCTTTCTACATATTATAAATTATTAATAGTCTATTTCGCTGAATTGTCTTGCCAAATACAACTCTTCTGTTAGGACTTCGCTTTGCTCCGGTCATGAATTATCAACAAGATGAAAACACTCCTGCCATTATGAGTATTACATAAATCTGATCGGAAGGACTTGAAACGTCTGGTATAGGGAGTTGGTTGTGTTCCCGGGGCTGCCCTACATTCAAGAAGGGTTTTATCGATCATGTTACTGCAAGGAACCTGACCCATATTCACCTGTGCCAGACCACCCAGGACGAGTAAATTATAGATATCCCTTTTATTGATTCTCTAACCTTTAAAATAAGGTCTTTAAACTTTGTGGCAAACTAATAAAACATTCTGATGTGTTGCACTCGCATAGCTTTCTCTAGCTGCTTTACAAACAAATTTCTTACAAAAGATTATTCTTCTTTCTACTCCATGCTAATCGAGATGAGCATTAGCAGAATGTTCTGATTACTTAGTTGCTTATGAGTAGAGGGGAACTAAAGGAATGCGCTATGCTAAAGTGATAGTCAAATGTTTCAAGCTCTCGTTATGCGATTGTCAATGCAAATGGCTTCTTTGCTTGGCCAGGAGTAAAACAAAAGAAACACGGACACTTCCTGTCTGAGAAAAGTGTAAGTACTTCACAACTGAAACAAATAACAAGGAATATCTTGGGAACGGTTACCTCCACAACCAAAATGTAAAGAACATAAATTGTGCGTTTTGACGAGATCTATATTTTTTGTATAGTAAGTTTCTGTCTATCTCTTATGGTTTAACAGTTAAGCAAAATTCGGCAATATTCATTTAAAATAGAGGTGTTAAAAGGGTATTCCCAGGAAATGCAATATATATTTTATTTGGGATGTAAATATCCTTAATATACGGGATTTTAATCAGAATCGTTAGCCATTTTTGATAAAATCAAAATTTTAGAAAATATTTCCATGTAAAGGATAGTTTACGGTGGAGGGATTTTCTTAAAAGTCCTCGTGTCGCAACATTCTTGGAAGTATTGAACCTAAATACCAAGTTTCGTATTCAAAGTTTTTTTGAGTGCATTAAAATACCTTCTCTATACACTATGTACATTGTACATGCGAGCTAGAGAGAAATATGAATAACTCTTTGATTCACAGTTTACATTTTCTATTACTTGCCTTCAGTAGGTAGAGGAATTCTCGGTTATACTTCATCCATCTTTAGAGCTTTCTGAACCAAATAGCATTTTTAGAAGAAAATGCGTGTCTGTATGTGTACTCGGGTAAGAAAAGTCTTTCTGCAGCATAATTTAAAAAATCTGTGTTACATTCACATGATTTTCTCTATCTCTGCAATAAATTATTATTAAAAAGCTTATGTTTCTATTTACTTCCTACTCATCGAGAAAAAATTAGCAGAAATAGAATTATTACTTGCTTCCTTGTAAGTAGAAGCGAAATAAGGAAGTACCATAAGTTAGTGATAGTCAAAAGCTGGTTGTTATGTGACTGAAGTTCCTTTGTGTGTATGGACACGAGTTCACAAAGTCCTGTATGAGAAAAATATAAGTTTTTATAGCTGAAACCAAAATCAAGTATTATCTCAAAAACAATCGCCTCCACGAAAAAAAATGTATATAACATAAATTGTGTGTTTTATAGTACTCTACATTTGTTGTGTGGTAAGTTTTTGTCCATCTCTTAGGGTATAGCAGTTATGCAAAATTCCGTAAAATTGACCCAGAATAGTCTTCAGAGGCTATTCCCAGAAAATTCAAGATATACATATTGTCAAGATATATCTTTAATATATGATATTTTTATCAAAATCGTTAGAGCCATTTTTTAGAAAATCATAATTTTCGAAAATTTTTCCATGTGAAGGGTAGTTGGGGGTGGGGGATTTTCTTGAAAATTTGCTTGTCACATGCTCGGAAGATCCTGAACTTAAATACCAAATTTGGTATTTAACGGTCTTTTCGTTTTTGAGCTATGCTGCCCACATACACATTCACACAAACGGACATTTTTCTAAAAATGCTTCTTTGGATTCAGGTGGTCTCAAAACATGTATTTCCGGTGAAATCTAGGTATCTAATTTCTGGGTACAATGCAATACCTTCTCTGTACACTATGTACAGAGAAAGTAAAAATCGGGTGTGTTCCATTCACACGACTTTCTCTACATCTCTGTAACAAATTGTTAAAAAGCTTATGCTTCTATTCACTTCATGCTAAACGAGAAAAAATTGCTAATCGAAATAAACATTAACATAATTGGTCTTTTTACTCACTTCCTTGTTAGCAGCAGAAAAATAACGAAACACACTAGGCTAGCGCGATGAACAATTTTAAATGCTATCACTATGTCATACAATTGAAATTCAGTTCTCTCTAGGAATAAAATAAAGGAGATATGAAACAAAAGATTTCTTCCCGTTTGAGAAAATTTTAAGTAGTTTAAAATTTAAATCAATAACAAAGAATATCTTGGAAACGGCTAACTTTCAAAAAATGCATATGACATAAGTTGTTTTTTTTTAAAAAGTTACACTTTTTGTGCAGTAAGTTATAGTTTACCAGTTATGCAGAATTTAAACAGAATGAAGAGGTCTTTAGAGGCTAATTCAAGATATACGTTTTAGTAAAAATTGATAGACAATTATGAGAAAAACAAAATTTTAAAATAAATGTCCATTCAAAGGGTATTTTAAGGTGGAATTTTATTGAAAAGCTTTACGTCGCATCCTTGGAAGATGCTAAATTTAAATGCCAAGTTTGATATTTAACGGTCGTTTCGTTTCTGAGCTACGCTACACACACACACTATCTCTCTCTCTCTCTCTCTCTCTCTCTCTCTCTCTCTCTCTCTCTCTCTCTCTTACTCGCACGAAATTTATAAAAAAAAATTGTATATTATTTTTTTTTTCGTCAGGATATCTCAAAACACACATTTGCACTGAAATTTTGACATCGAATTTTTGGGTGGCGTGTAATAACTTCTCTACCTACTATCAGCATAGTAGTGTAGAGAAAGTAAAATGCAGGTCTCAATAAAGCACAAATGTTATTTAAATTTGGGAGGGTGGGTACAATTTTCAACCTATTCCTGGTTGTTGATGTAAATTTTCCAGTAATTAGAAATTTCTTCAAGCGGAAGTGGTCATTCTCTTTTCTTGTATTTTTCTCCTAGCTATACAAAGAGAACTCAATTTCAATATCTTCACATTGCGACCAGGTTATAAAAGTTTTGATACTCGCTTTAGCATAATATATTCCGTTAGTTCCCTTTTATTTACAAACTAGTAACAAGACCTTTTCCGCTAATGTTTGCCTCGATCAGCATGAAGTAGATTAGCTTTTGTAAGAATACTGGAAGCTAGAAAACGGGACACATCAGAGTTTGATCTTCTCTAGCCCGTATACAATGGACATACTAGCTAGAGAAGCTATTGTAATACACCCAAAACCTCGATGTCAAGATTTCACCGAAAATATAAGTTTTGAGCCAAAAAAAGCATTTTAGAAGAATAACCGGGCGCGTGCTTGTGTGTGTGTGTGGGGGGGGCAGCTTATTTCAGAAACGAAAACTTCGTTAAATACCAAACTTGCTGTTGTGTTTAGTATTTTCCAAGGATCCGACATGAAGATTTTCAAGAAAAATCCTCTCACCACAAGCTACCCTTTACATGGAAAAAAATATGAACATGGTTTTTCTCGAAAATGGCTGTAACTTAAAGATATTTACGTCACAGACAAAATGTATAGTTTCAATTTTATGCGAATACCCTCTGAAGTCCTCTTTATTCCGGACGAGTTTCACAAAATTTCGTATAGCGGTTAAACGTAAGAGATAGATGAAAAAAATAGATATCGTTAAAATACATAATTTGTCATATATGTTTCTTGTAGAGTTGGCCGTTTTCATGACATTCCTTGTTATTGCTTTCAATTTTAAGTTCTCGACTTTTCTCTAACGGGACCATTCAAAGCGAACCAACTTCAATTGTTTCGCATAGTGACAAGTTTTAAAAAATTTGACTATCGCTTTAGCTTAGTGTATTCCTTTATTTCCCTCCTACTTATAAGGACTAAGTAATAAAATAATTTCTGCTAATGTTTATCTCGATTGTCGTGCTGTAGATAAAAGGATCATCTTTTGTAACAATAGTTTGTAGATGGAACAGTAGAGAAAGTCATGTGAATGGAGCACATCAGATTTTTAAGTTTTATTTCGCTGGTAGTCAGAAAATGCATTGCCAGCCGTTGTGCGTAGGTTGCATTTTAACTCCGAATCTCTCTGCAGTGCTATTCACAAATTCAAAATGTCAGATTCAGGGGCATTTCATTTAAAAATCCCAGGCGTTTTAGCTTTGCCCTCTTCTCCCTTCAAGACTGAACTACTCTTATAAATGCACATTTCCAACCAGACATGCTTTCGTGGCAAAATGTTAAGGACTAAACCGCATTAACCTTTGGACTTTTGTGTGAAATGCAGTCTGGTATGCTTTACAAGTTCGCCAACATATACAAGGTACTTTCCACGTCGCTACAGTGGTAATAGCTCATAAATTACTGACGTTTTCCCGGGCACAGCTGGATGACGTCACTCTTAGCTATCTCCATGGTAACCACTTTACACCTTTAGTTTCTCTAACCTACCCAAAGGTTGTCTTGTCTTCCCCGGCTTTGTATAGGTGCCTCTTTGTAGCTCGAACGACGATTTAACGAATTTCAAATAGGCACCTCCATTTATAATTACTATTATTATTGCTTTATTTATTTAAGATCGCAGAACCACATTACAATAACATCTTCTATGGTCCATTCACATGACATGCTAATCGAGAAAAAATTAACAGAAATGGTCTTATTACTTCTTTCCTTGTAAGTAGAAGTGAAATAAGAGTACCATAGGTTAAAGTGATAGTCTAAAAGTTGGCAGCTGTCCGACTGAAACTCCTTTGTATGAACAGGAGTTGACAAATTCCTGTATGAGAAAAGTATAAGTTCTTCATAGCTGAAAATAAAAACAAGGGATATCTTAAAAACGATTAACTCCATGAAAAAAATGTATATACCATAAATTGTGTGTTTTAATGTGCTCTACATTTTCTGTGTGGTAAGTTTTTGTCCATCTCTTACGGTTTAGCAGTTATGCAAAAATCCGTAAAATTCATCCAGAATAAAGTAGTCTTCAGAGGCTATTCCCAGAAAATTCAAGATACACATTTTATTTGTCAAGGAAATGCCTTAAATTTACGAGATTTTAATCAAAATCGTTAGCCATTTTTAGAGGATCAAAATTTTCGAATGTTGTTCCATGTAAAGGGTAGTTTGGTGGATTTTCTTGTAAATCTTCGTGTCGCAACCTTGGAAGATACCAAACCTAAATACCAAGTTTGGTTTTTAACGGTATTTTCATTTTTGAACTATGCTGACCACAGACGCGCACACACGGACATTTTTCTAATGTTTTTTTTTTTTGTTCAGGGGATCCTAAAACATGTATTTCCGCGAAATCTCGGTATTGAATTTTTGGATGGAATACAATACTTCGTCTCTACACTGTATACATAGTACGTGTAGAGAAAGTAAAAAAACTACATGTCGTAATTTGTCAAGTGAAAACAATAGCTTCGTTATAGCATACTTCTCTGCCCAAAGGCAATTTATAATGGTGTTATATTTCAAACCCCTGCTGCAAGTTTAATCAGCAATCAACTGACAATAAGGATAGGTAGAGCCAGACAAAATGTAATGCCATAGCCGGGACTTATACCACGGTTGTCTGATCAATGAGCTAAAGCGGCAACATGCCGGTACAGCACTAAATTCCTCAAATTGACTCGCATGTTTCCCGGTAAACCACGAAGTGATCTCAAATTATTTTGAGATGACATCCCCAATGGTTACTTACAATGTTGTAAGTACTTTTAAGTTCAGGACTTCATAGTTTAACAAACTATGAGGTCTATAGTGTTAATTAATTGTTTGATTTTTTTTTCACACAAGCGTGGGTCGGCATATTGCCATAGTATTACAGTGGTTAGAGCAAACGGGAGCCCTTAGTTCAAATCACATTGACTTTTTTAGTCTGACTCTACCTATCCAGCTCCTGCCCTACACACGTCTTGTGTGGGGGGAAAACAATAATTAATTAACGGTAATTAACAATATCTTTTGCTGGTGATCTTTTCAAATTTCCTCCGTGGTATAATGGTTAACTTTAAAACCCAAGATTGCGGGTTCGAACCTGGCGGAGGGAGATAGATTTCTTGGACGCAAGTGTTTATTTTCACGTAAAAGAACCCCATATCTTCAAAGAAAAAGTCCCTGGATTAAAATTCTATCATTTCGCGTCCGCAAATCGTGATTTCGTTCTTTAGTGCCATCTGTGGACGACGAGCTAATTTCGCATTACAATGGCGCAAAGCGGCGAACTCGGAAACTGCAAATTCAAATCCGATCAAGGAAGCATCGCAACACTACCTTATGCCTCACTTAGGAGCTACAGGAGGTACTACTTTTCAAACTTTGGTCTATACGGATAATATATTTGCTTGTTGCAATTTCTGACCCCTCTCCAAAGCTTTACTTTCTCTACACGTACTATGTACATAGTGTATGAGAAGGTGTTGCATTGCACCCAAAAATTCGATACCAAGATTTCACCAAAAATATATGTTTTGAGACCCTCAGAATAAAAAATGAACAATTTTAAAAAATGATACGTGTGCGTGATTGTCTGTGTGTAGACAGCATAGCTCAAAAACCAAAAAAAAACCTTTAAATACCAAACTTGGTATTTGACAAGGATGCGAAATGATTTTCAAGAAATGTCCCCCCCCCAACTACCCTTTACATGAAAAAAATTTCGTAAAAACTGATTTTCTCCAGACAAATAAAATGCATATCTTGAATCTTCTGGGAAAAGCCTCTAAAGACCTCTTTATTCTGGGATGAATCTTTCTCAATGTTACATAACTGTTAAACCGTAAGAAATAGACAAAAAGTTACCACACAAAAACTGTAGATCTCGTTAAAACACACAATTTAAGTCATATATATATTATATTTTTTGTTGTTGTGAAGTTGACCGTTTTTTCTTTTTTTAGATATTCCTTGTTATTGTTTTCAATTTTAAATAATTTTCTCATATGGGAATTGTTAACACCTGGTCAACCATACTACTGGATTTTAACCACATTGCCACCAGCTTTTAAAATATTTGTCTAGTGTATTCCCTTCTACTTAAAGGAACTAATTAATAAGACCATTTCTGCTAATGTTTATCTCGATATGCATGAATAAGCTTTCTAACAATTTTTTGCAGATGTAGAAAAAGGCCTGTGAATGGAACACACCAGAGTTTTCATAAGAAGTGCATTTCAGTGTTTCGGTTTAAAACATGTATGGCTTTAATGCATTGTCATTTACTCTGCAGAATTACAAAGAAAGGTACATAGTTTTGCAATGTATCCCATTTTAGTTGCAACAGTATCACAAATCTGGTCCATGTCACCAAGAAGCCCGATAAATACATCTCTTCTAAACAAATGAATATTTATTGAGTGGTGACAGATAGCTGCACAAATCCTTCAGAAAGAATGAGAGCTGCATGTAATTTTGCACAGTTGGCAGGCGCGCCTGGATAGAGAGGGAGGGGTACAAATTATTCATAGCGAGGGAAACCCCCGTGAATAAATTAGAGTACCCTGTCGTTGACAAAAGCAAGTACTTGAGGACTGCACCAACAATAAAACTGTCAGCCTTCCTCACTTCAAAGGACTGTTTCCTGACACCAATTTAATCCCTTTGTCTTGCTTATGCATACCACAAAGATGGTCTTCTTGGCGGGTTTTCTTGGGAAACTGACCGTGTGCTGAGAAGCAGTGCACTTCTTTTTATACTGTTGAGACGTGCCTTTATGAAAACTCTTTTCTTAAGGTGATAAATCTTGTGACTTGTGCACACGATAACCCGAAAAGTCAGTAAAATACAAAACTTGGTGTTTAAGTTAAGTATTTTGTAGGAATGCGACACGAAGATTTTGATTAAAATACCGCATATAATATATATGCCAAATAAAATGTATGTCTTGAATTTTCTGGGAATAGCCTCTGAAGACCTCTTTATTCTGGATGAATTTTGCCGAATTTTGCTTAACTGCTAAACGGTAAGAGATAGACAAAAGCTTACTACACAGAAAATGTAGAGCACGTTAAAACACACAATTTATGCTATGTACACTGTTTTCGTGGAGTTGCTCGTTTTTGAGTTATTCATTGTTTTTTATTTCACCTTTCAAAAACTTATATTTTCTCATACAGGAATTTGTCAACTCCTGTCCATACAAACAAAGGAACTTCAGTCACATAGCAACCAGATTTTGACTATCACTTTAACCTATGGTACTCCCTTATTTCGCTTCTACTTAAAAGGAAGCAAGTAATAAGACTATTTCTGCTATTTTTATTTTCTCTAGCCCCGTATGTACAATGTACATAGGGATAGAGAAGTATTGTATTCCACCCAAAAATTCGATACCGAGATTTCACCGGAAATACATGCTTTAGGACACCCTATATCCATAAAAAGCATTTTCAGAAAAAGGTCCGTGTGTGTGTGTGTGTGTGTGTGTGTGTCCGTGTGTCTGTGAACACGATAACTAAAAAAGAATAGTAGCTAAAATACCAAACTTGGTATTTAAGTTTAGTACCTTCCAGGGATGCGACACGAAGATTTTGAGAGAAATCCCCCCACTCCAAACTTCCCTTTACATGGAACATTTTTCGAACATTTTGATTTTCTTAAAAATGGCTCTTAACGATTTTGATTAAAATATCGTATATTAAAGATTTTTACCTGACAAATAAAATGTATATCTTGTATTTTCTGGGAAAGGCTTCTGAAGACCTGTTTATTCTGGATGAATTTTGCTTAATTTGGCATAACTAGTAAACCGTAAGAGATAGACAAAAACTTACAATACAAAAAATGTAGTTTTTTTAAAATACACAAGTTATGTCCTATACATTTTTCTCGTGGAGCTTACCGTTTTCGAGGTACTCAATTGTTATTAGTTTCAGTTGTGAATAACTTATACTTTTCTCAGACGGGAGTGTCCGGTTTTCTTTTGTTCTACTCCTGGCCAAGAAAAGAAGCGATTTGTAATGACAACCGCGTAACGACAGCTTTTAAAACATTCTATCGATTTAGCCTAGTGTATTCCCTTATTTTCTTCCTACTTATAAGGAACTAAGTAATAAGAACATTGTGCTAATGAGTACCTCGATTAGCAAGGTGCAGAAAGAAGAATAATCTTATGTAAGAAATTTGTAGAACAGCTAGAGAAAGTCATGTGAATGGAACACGTCAGGTTTTTATACTGTTGAGACGTGCCTTTATAAAAACTCCTTTTTAAAGGTGATAAATCTCCTGACTTATGACACCAAAACGCTGTAAATATTAACTATCTAATATAATGCAAGTACAGCTGCAATATGGAGAATAAATTATATTACGAAGGGCGTTCAATAAATCAATAAGTAAAAGATAGAAAAACAAATTTTGGTAGACATTTTTACTTTCTCTACACGTACGAGGGTCGGCTGATAAGTCGCGGGCCTCTCGATGAAAACAGAATTTATTTTTTTACTTTATTTCTCAACATAATCTCCAGAAAGGTTTATATATTTGCCATATCGGTGTTCTAATTTAATTAAACCATCCCTGTAGTGCGATTTGGAAGCAGGTGGTAGTCACTGGGTGCTAGATCTGGTTAAAGGGTGCATGTTCAAGCAATTCCAACTTTGATTCGCACATTTTCCCATTGCAATGACTGAACGATGGGTCGGAGCATTGTTGTGATGAAACAAGATTTTTTTTTTTGTACCAAATGAGGTCTCTTTCTTTTTACCTCATCACTCAAACTTTGCAGTAAGGTTGCGTAGTAGTCACTAGTGACACTTTTACCCTTTTCCAAGTAGTCAATAAAATTAATTCCCTGTGCATCCCAGAAAACACTCGCCTTAACCTTGTTAGCTGACAAAATTGACTTTGCCTTTTTTGGAGTTCACCTGGCGCAATCCACTGTTTTGACTGTAATTTACATTCTGTAGTGAGTGGTGTATCCGGGTTTCATCCATGATAGTAAGCCGTCTCAAAAAATTCACTGGGATTTTTACAGTAGAGCTCCACATTTTTAACAGAAACAGTTTTTCTTTGCAACTTTAGATCAGGTGTCAGCACGCGGCACTCATCTTGCACCGACCTTGTGAAAGCCCAAAATATTACTTAAAATATTACCTATATGTTTACAGCCTCTGCTATCTCAAACAACTTTAATCTGCGGTCTTCCAGTACTAAACGATGAATTTTTTTCAATGATCTCTGGAGTTGTCACTTCTACAGGGCGTCCAAAGCGAGGCTCATCACTAGTGCTCGTACGTCCCATTTTAAACTCTACAACCCACCTTTTAATCATTGAATATGAAGGGGCAGAGTCTTTCAATGTACTGTCCATTTCCTCCTTGATTTCTTTAGGCGTTAAGCCTTTCAAATGGAAGTATTTAATCACTGCTCGTTTTTCCAAATCCTCCATTTCCGTGAAAACTGTAAAGTTGTCTTGTTTAAAATGCTGTCATTTGAAAACTAAACAAGCTATTGACTTGTAACTATGGATACAAGCTGGTCTAGACTTAAACAACACGATGCTACCGTCTAACTGACCTAGTGGCGCCCGGGGCTTATCAGCCGACCCTAGTACTATGTACATAGTGTATAAAGAAGGTATTGTATTTTACTCAAAAATTCGATACCGAAATTTCACCGGAAATGCATTTTTTGGGGCCTGAGAATCCTAAAAAAGCATTTCTAGGAAAAGGTCCGTATATGTGTACGTGTGTCTGTTTTTTTCTGTGGACAGTTTAGCTCTAAAACGAAAAGACCGTTAAATACCAAACTTGTTATTTAAGTTTGGTGTCTCCAAGGATGCGACGCGTGTACTATATTAAAAGTTCTACTTTCAGGCCATGTTGACTTTGATGTGTTCCATTCACATGACTTTCTCTAGGTTATTATTCTATCCACTTCAGGCTAATCGAGATAAACGTAAGTAGAATTGGTCTTATTACTTGGTTGCTTTTGAGTAGAAAAGCACTAAGATAATACATTAAGCGAATGTAATAATCAAATGTTTTACAAGCTGGTTGCTCTATAATTAAAATTAGGTTCTTTTTGCATGGCCAGGAGTTGACAAATTCCCTTATGAGATAAGTTTTAACTATTTGAAATTTGAAATCAATATTAATAAATATCTCCTTAACTCCTCAAACAATTTACGAGTATACGACATAAATTGTGTGTTTTAACAAGATTTACACTTTTACTTTCTCTACACGTACTATGTACATAGTGTATAGAGAAGGTATTGCATTCCACGCAAAAATTTCATACCGAGATTTCACCGGAAGTACATGTTTTGGTCCCCCTGAATCCAAAAAAAGTATTTTCAGAAAAAGGTCCATGTTTGTGCGTGTGTGTGTCTGTATGTCTGTGGACAGCATAGCTCAAAAACGAAAAGACCGTTGAACTTAGTATTTAAGTTTGGTATCTTCCAAGGATAGGACACGAAAATTTTCAAGAAAATCCCCCACCCCCAACTGCCTTTTACATGGAACTTTTTTCGAAAATTTTGATTTTCTTTAAAATGGCTCTAACGATTTTGATTATATATCGTATATTAAATATATTTACCTGACAAATGAAATGCTTATCTTGGATTTTCTGGGAATAGCCTCTGAAGACTACTTTACTCTGGATAAATTTTACGGAACTTTGCATAACTGTTAAACCGTAACAGATGGACAAAAACTTACCTAAAAAAATTTAGAGTACGTTAAAATACAAAATTTATGTAGTATATACTTTTTTGTGTAGTTGATCGTTTTTAGATATTTCTTGTTTTTGGTTTCAGCTTTGAAAAACATATTTTTTCTCATACAGGAATTTCTCAACTCCTGTCCATAGAAACAAAGGAAATTCAGTCACATAGCAACCAGCTATGGTACTCCCTTATTTCGCTTCTACTTACAAGGAAGCAAGTAATAAGACTATTTCTGCTAATTTTTCTCGATTAGCATGAAGTAAATAGAAGCCACGAGCTTTTTAACAATAAATTGTTGCAGAGATGTAGAGAACCTCATATGAACGGAGCACATCAAATTTTTCTAAAAAAAAAAATTGTTTGTTTGGATACAGAGACCCTAAAACGAGTATTACCAGTAGAATTTCGGTATCCAAATTTTACCTCCTCTACCTGTGTACCAAGTAAAGAAACAAAAATCTGTTGTGTTCCATTCACATGACTTTCTCCATATCTCAGTAACAATTTATTGTTAAAAAGCTTATTCTTCCATCTAATTTATGCTAATCAAAATAAAATTAGTAAAAATACTCTATTACTTGCTTCAATAAGGGAAATAAAGGCGTACCAAAGGCTAAAGCAATAGTCAAAATATTTTAAAATCTGGTTGGTATGTGATTGACATTTCTTTGTTTGGATGGCTATTATGATAAGTATTTTAATTCTGAAACCAATAACAAGGAACATCTCAAACAGTCTGCTCTACAAAAAAAAAAAAATTCAGAAAAAAGGTCTGTCTTGTCTGTCTGTGTCTGTGAACACGATAACTCAAAAACGAAAGCTCGATAAATTTAAGTTTAATATCTTCCAGGAGTGCAACACGAAGATTTTGAGAAAAATCCCCCCACCACAAACTAGCCTTTATATGGAACTGTTTTAAAAAAATTTGACTTCCTTAAAAATGGCTCTAACGATTTTGATTAAAATATCGTATATTACAGATATTTACCTGACAAATAAAATGTATATTTTGAATTCTCTAGGAATACTACTTTATTTTGGATGAATTTTACGGAATTTTGCACAAGTGCTAAACCGTAAGAGATGGACAAAAACCTACCATACAAAAATGTAGAGCACGTTAAAACACACAATTTATATTACATACATTTTTTTTAGATATTCCTTGTTTTTGGTTTCTGCTTTGGAAAACATACTTTTCTCATACAGGAATTTGTCAACTCCTGTCCATACAAACAAAGGAACTTCAGTCACATAGCAACCCGCTTTTGACTACCACTTTAACCTATGGTACTCCTTTATTTCGCTTCTACTTACAAGGAAGCAAGTAATAAGACTATTTCTGCTAAGTTTTTCTCGATTAACATGAAGTAAATCGAAGCATAAGCTTTTTAACAATAATTTGTTGCAGAGATGTAGAGAAAGTCATGTGAATGGAACTCGTCAGATTTTTATGATGTCTACATTTTTGTGAAGTAAACTTTTGTCTATCTCTTAGGGTTTACCAGTTATGCAAAATTCATCCAGTGTAAATAGATCCTCAGAGGCCATTCGTAGAAATTTCAATATATACATTTTATCGTGTAAATATCTTTAATATAGGATATTTTAATCAATCATTAGGCATTTATGAGAAAAACACAATTTTCGAACATTTTTCCACTTAAAGGATAGTTGGTGGTGGGGGGATTTTCTTGAAAACTTTCGTGTAGCATCATGCGGAACATAGGTACCAAGTTTGGTATTTACCGGAATTTTCGTTTTTGAGCTAGGCTGTCCAAAGTCACACACAAGAGACAGACACTGGCCCGTTTCTAAAATGCCCTTTATTGACTCAGGAGGTCTCAAAATGTATATTTCTGATGAAATCCGGACATCGACTTTTTGGGTGCAATGCAATAGGTACTTTCTCTAGTGTAGAAAAATTGAAAAATGCGCCATCTACAAAGATAATGCTTACTAACCAACCTTTTTGTGCTTATTTCAGTTGTTGCACACTTCGCGGTTTATATTGGGCCCTATTTTGTTCGTATCGCTTCAAGGGACAAAGAAGTGTTCTTATGTATTAGAACTTTGCAGAGGCACTACTAACAACAAAATAACTATCTATACAAACTTTCAATATATAACGTCATTCTGGACCTATTAGTTAATTATTAGCAAATTTCAAAATCTATCTTCTCCGACACATGTCATACCCTAAGTCATTTTTACTTTCTCTTCACGTACATAGTGTATAGAGAAGGTATTGCACTCTACCCAAAGTTTCGATACCGAGATTTCACTGGAAATATATCTTTTAAGGTCCCGTCTCAAAAAAAAAAAAAAAAAAAAGTGTGCCCGTGTGTCTGTGAACACGATAACTCAAAAACGAAAAGTAGGAAAAATACTAAACTTGGTATTTAAGTTTAGTATCTTTCAGGGATGCGACACACCTTAAACTACCCTTTACATGGAACTTTTTTAGAAAATTTTGATTTTCTCAAAAATGGCTCTAACGATTTTAATTAAAATATCGTATTAAAGATATTTACTTGACAAATTAAATGTATATCTTGAATTTTCTGGGAATAGCCTCTGAAGACTACTTTATTCTGGATGAATTTTACGGAATTTTGCATAACTGCTAAACCGTAAGCGATGGACAAAAAATTACCACACAAAAAATGTAGAGCAGGTTAAAACACATTTTATTTTCCTCCTGGAATTGGTCGTTTTTGAGACATTTCTTGTTATTGGTTTCAGCTTTAAAAGCTTATACTTTTCTCACACAGGGCTTTGTCAACTCCTATCCGTACAAACAAAGGAACTTCAATCACATAGCAACCAGCTTTTGACTATCACTTTAATCTATTCTACTCCCTTATTTCGCTTCTACTTACAAGGAAGCAGGTAATAAGACTATTTCTGCTAATTTTTTCTGGATTGGCAAGAAGTAAATAGAAGCATAAGCTTTCTAACAATAATTTGTTGTAGAGATGTAGAGAAAGTCATGTGAATGGAACACATCAGATTTTTAAAACTACATTCCTTAATACCTTTGTGCCAACATGTGTTATTAGCATTGTCCATTTAAACAAAACTTATACCCCAATGTGAAGAAAAAAAACGAGAAAAACAGAGCATAATTATATTAAATATTTTTAAAACATCTCAAATATAATTTTAATGAACACATTCTGAAGTACATTTGGGGAAATTTTCAGACACTATCAGCATTTTTGTATCAGTAGATAACTTTTGCATTTGAGAAAATGAGGAAAAAACTAAACTTGAGGAAAATGGGATTTAAAGTTTGTCATGTAACTAACTCAACGCTTTAAAATTGCATCCAAAATATTTGTTACATCCGTCCTAGGGGAATCAAAGATTGCAAATATGTACCTTAAAGTATGCTGAATTTTTACACTAAAAATAAAAATTCGACATTTTTTACTTAACTCGCACAAAAAGTAGTGTCCGCTGAAGAGTAATATTTGTTTTCAAACTGATAGTAGGTGGGAAATACAAAGCCTATTGCGTCTTGCCCTGAAAGCGCGGGTCGGAAAGCGTAACGCAGAATCAGAGGCCTCCTATAATTGTTTTATTGGAACACATTAGATAGTAAATTATGTGATTGGTTTGTGAGAAAACACTGAAGACGAAGATAAAAAATCTGATGTGTACCATTCACATGACTTTCTCTATATCCTTGCAGCAAGTTATTTTTAAAAAGCGTATATACTTCACGCAGAAATAGTCTTATTACTTGCTTCCTTGTAAGTAGAAGCGAAATAAGGGAGTACCATAGGTTAAAGTGATAGTCAAAAGCTGGTTGCTATGTGACTGAAGTTCCTTTGTTTATATGGACACGAGTTCACAAAGTCCTATATGAGAAAAGTATCTTTTTATAACTGAAGCCAGAAACAAGGAATATCTCAAAAACAATCAACTCCACGAAAAAAAAAAATATATATAACATAAATTGTGTGTTTTAAAGTGATCTACATTTGTGAGGTAAGTTTTTGTTCATCTCTTACGGTTTAGCGGTTATGCAAAATTCCGTAAAATTGACCCAGAATAAAGTAGACTTCAGAGGCTATTCCCAGAAAATTCAAAATATACATTTTATTTGTCAGGTAAATATCTTTAATATACGATATTTTAATCAAAATCGTTAGCCATTTTTTAGAAAATAAAAATTTTCGAAAAAAAGTTCCATGTAAAGGGTAGTTTGGGTTGGGGGATTATTCTCAAAATGTCGCATCCCTGGAAGATAAACTAAAATACCAAGTTTGGTATTTTACAGACCTTTCGTTTTTGAGTTGTGTTTACACACACACAAGGACACACACACAAACGGACCTTTTTCTGAAAATACTCTTTATGGATACAGGGGACCCTAAAACATATATTTCCGGTGAAATCTCAGTATCGATTTTTTTTGTGGAGTGCAATACCTTCTCTATACACTATCTACATAGTGCGTATAGAGAAAGTAAAAACTAAATAACCGAAGTAGATGTATGTTAAGGTAACAGCAAAATGTTTGCGTGTAACATGCTGTGTATATTTACGTTTTTACAACACAGATTCATTTTCCGGCACCCATCAACACAACTTTTCACTTCCTCCATTCTTCTTGGTTTTTTATAACTCTTCCTCGATTTCCTATATCAACATTGTTTAAAAAATCCCTTGGAACAATGTGCGATTTCTTCCTGTTAGTATCGTGAAATTTGTTTGCTATAAAAATCCAAAATTTAACAAAATCGCTTAAAAAGCACTTTGGTGCCCTTCATTAGCTGCTGATGTTTCATTTCTAAAATGAAATTATTCACATAGTGGAGATTTACTGTCCGCCGCATCAGAAATGTAGTGCTTGCGTCACAGTATGACTACCAATGACGTCAACGTATTCATAACATCTGCTGAAATCGATTCCATTAGAGCGCAGATGAGAGAGCAGGTAAAAAAACTCCTGCGGGGTGGAACCACAGCTTGACACTTCATTATTTTGATGCTTAAAAATACGATATTGATTTAACCTGACAACTAGATATTTCCATTAATATAAGAACTTTTTTTAACACCAATATAACTGCAGCTGACATTTTTCGGATGAACTTAGCGTTTAAAGTAAAATGGCTGTCAAAATTGAGTGGAAGTTGTAGATGGTTTAACCTTAATAAACTCCACGTACATACAAGTGCAGTTTTCACCAAATCACACTTTTTAACACATCATTTCACTTCTTATTAGTGACACTTAGGTAAAACACCATTGGTTTTAGTGACAGGTAAAACAACATTGGTTTTAGTGACACTTAGGTAAAACACCATTGGTTTTAGTGACACTTGGGTAAAACACCATTGGTTTTAGTGACACTTGGGTAAAACACCATTGGTTTTAGTGACACTTGGGTAAAACACCATTGGTTTTAGTGACACTTGGGTAAAACACCATTGGTTTTAGTGACACTTGGGTAAAACACCATTGGTTTTAGTGACACTTGGGTAAAACACCATTGGTTTTAGTGACACTTGGGTAAAACACCATTGGTTTTAGTGACACTTGGGTAAAACACCATTGGTTTTAGTGACACTTAGGTAAAACACCATTGGTTTTAGTGACACTTAGGTAAAACACCATTGGTTTTAGTGACACTTAGGTAAAACACCATTGGTTTTAGTGACACTTTGGTAAAACACCATTGGTTTTAGTGACACTTAGGTAAAACACCATTGGTTCTAGTGACACTTAGGTAAAACACCATTGGTTTTAGTGACACTTAGGTAAAACACCATTGGTTTTAGTGACACTTGGGTAAAACACCATTGGTTTTTAGTGACACTTTGGTAAAACACCATTGGTTTTAGTGACACTTGGGTAAAACACCATTGGTTTTAGTGACACTTGGGTAAAACACCATTGGTTTTAGTGACACTTGGGTAAAACACCATTGGTTTTAGTGACACTTAGGTAAAACACCATTGGTTTTAGTGACACTTTGGTAAAACGCCATTGGTTTTAGTGACATTTAGGTAAAACGCCATTGGTTTTAGTGACACTTAAGTAAAACGCCATTGGTTTTAGTGACACTTGGGTAAAACACCATTGGTTCTAGTGACACTTTAGTAAAACACCATTGGTTTTAGTGACACTAAGGTAAAACACCATTGGTTTTAGTGACACTTAGGTAAAACACCATTGGTTCTAGTGACACTTGGGTAAAACACCATTGGTTCTAGTGACACTTGGGTAAAACACCATTGTTTGTTTTAACTTTTCCTACCCCTACTATGTACATAGTGCATAGAGAATGTATTGTACCTTCGACACCTTCTTGATACGGAGATTTCACCAGAAATAAATGTTTTGACATCCCCTCAATCCAAAAAAGCATTTTTAGAAAAATGGCCTTGCGTGTGTCTGGACAGCATAGCTCAAAAACAAAAAGTCAGTCAATTTATAAACTTGGTATTTAAGCTTAGTATCTTCCAATAATGCGACACGAAGATTTTTAAGAAAATTCCCCCCCCTTACTCAAAACTACCCTTTATATCGAACATTTTTGAAAATGTTGTTTCTCTCAAAAATGGCTCCAACGATTCTGTTTAAAATATCCTGTATTAAAGATATTTACGTGGCAAATAAAATATATATCTTGAATTTTCTGTAAATGGCTTCTGAAGGTCTCTTTATTTTGTATGAAGTATTATTCTGCTGAGTATTATACTCGAATAACTGGTAAACCGAAAGAGATAGACAACTTACTAAGTGTAAATCTCGTTGAAACAAACAATTTGTATCCTCTACTTTCTTTCGTAGAGCTGACCATTAACGAGATATTCCTTGTTATTGGTTCAGCTTTAAAATATTTCTGCTTTTGTCATACGGGAATTGGTGAACTCCTGGCCACGAGTTTCAATCGCATAGCGACCAGCTTTTTATCGCTTTAGCCTGTGAATTCCTTATTTCCCATCTGCTTATAATGAAGAAGCAAGTAATAACAGCGTATATCTCGACTAGCATGAGGTAGACTCTCGAACAAGCTGATTAACAATAATTTGTTACAGAGATGTAGAGAAAGTCGTGTGAATGAAACACATCACACCTTTTGAGTCCTTTAACCTGATAGGTTGTATCAGATGAAAATGGAGAAATGCTGGACTTACTCGACATCCGTCTCACCATAAGGGAACATCTGATGTGTACCATTCACATGACTTTCTCTACATTTCTGCAACAAATTATTCTTAAAAAGCTTATACTTCTATTTACTTCTTGCTAATCAGAAAAAAGTAACAGAAATAGTCTTATTAGTTACTTGTAAGTAGAAGCGAATTAAGGGAGTAGCATAGGTTAAAGGGATAATCAAAACCTGGTTGCCACGTCACTGAAGTTTCTTTGTTTGTATGGACAGCGGTTGACAAATTCCTGTATGAGAAAAGTAAGGTTTTCAAAGTAGAAACTAAAAACAAGGAATATCTCAAACGATGAACTCCAGGAAAAAAATGTATAACATAATTTGTGTGATTTAACGTGCTCTACATTTTTTGTGTGATAAGGTTTTGTCCATCTCTTACGGTTTAGCAGTTATTCAAAATTTAGTAAAATTCATCCAGAATAAAGTACTCTTCAGTGGCTATTCCCAGAAAATTCAAAACATACATTTTATTTGTCAGGTAAATATCTTTAATATACGAAATTTTAATCAAATTCTTTAGAGCCATTTTTGAGAAAATCAAAATTTTCGAAAAAAATGCTATGTAAAGGGTAGTTTGGGGATGACGATTTTTCTCAAAATCTTCGTGTCGCATCCCTGTAAAATAATAAACTCCAATACCAAGTTTGGTATTTTACCGACTTTTCGTCTTTGAGTTATCGTGTTCACACACACACACATACCTTTTTCCGAAAATGTTTTTTTTTAGATAAAGGAGGCCCTAAAACATATATTTCCGGTGAAATCTCGGTATCGAATTTTTGGGTGAAGTGCAATACCTTCTCTATACACTATGTAGATAGTACGTATAGAGAAAGTAAAAATCCGGATAAAATCGTATCCGGGTAATTCATCCTAATTGAGATTAGAGCTCGAGACCTCTTGAATGAGAGACACACTCTACCACCTCATTTAGGTTTAGTAACTGAAATCTCTGTCGGATATAATCTCGATAGAGGTTATAGAATGAAGTATAGCATTTTCTCCGCCAGCTACACTGCTCTTAAAGCAATTGCAAGCAACCAGGTAACATTCAAGTTAATCTGGAACCGCCTACAAAACCCTATAGCTAGGTAACACTTGGATGGGCGCCAGGTCATAAAGGCAGTCTAGCAAAGAAAGGCTCTGCTATAAAGTTTATTGGCCCTGAGCCTATTTGGGATTCTCTTAACACCTATAGCCAGAACAGAGTTGGCTACAAATAACCAGCTAGCAGCAATGGGCACAAGTGGAAAAACTTAGAATTGGTCTCAACAACATTCTCTCATCTGTTTCTAAATCTCAGTACCCCACAATTGAAGATGATAATAACTGTAGGCTTTAAACAATTATAAAAGTATTATAAGATATCTGTAAGGTGATGCGTCTGTGAAAGTTGATACAAAAAAGTCTGATATGTGCCATTCACATGACTTTCTTACATCTTTGCAACACATTATTGCTAAAAAGCCTATGCTTCTATTTAGTTCATGCTAGTCGAGAAAAAATTAGCAGAAATTGTCTTAATACCTGCTTCCTTGTAAGTAGAAGGGAAATAAGTGAGTACCATAGATTAAAGTGATAGTCAAAAGTTGGTTGCTATGTGACTGAAGTTCCTATGTTTGTATGGACAGGAGTTGACAAATTCCTGTATGAGAAAAATATACGTTTTTTAAAGCTGAAGCCAAAAACAAGGAATATCTCGAAAAGATCAACTCCACGACAAAAAAAAATCTGATGTAATTCATTCACATGACTTTCTCTATATCTCTGCAACAAATTTTTGTTAAAAAGTTTATGCTTCTATTTACTTCATGTTAAGTTAGAAACAATTAGCAGAAATAGTTTTATTACTTGTATCCCTGTAAGTAGAAGCAAAATAAGGGAGTTACATAGGTTAAAGTGAGAGCAAAAGATGGTTGCTGTATGACTGACGTTCCTTTGTTTGTATAGACAGGAGTTGACATATTCCTGTATGAGAAAAGCATAAGTTTTTTAAGGCTGAAACAAAGAACAAGGAATATCTAAAAAACGATCAACTCCACGAAAAAAAAATGTATATAACATAAATTTTGTGTTTTAATGTGCTCTACATTTTTTGTGTGATAAGTTTTTGTCATCTCTTACGGTTTACCAGTTATACAAAATTCCGTAAAATTCATCCAGAATAAAGCAGTCTTCAGAGGCTATTCCCAGAAAATTCAAGATATACATATTATTTGTCAAAAATATACATTTAATATATGATATTTTTATCAAAATCGTTAGCCATTTTTTAGAAAATCAAAATTTTCGAAAATTTTTCCATGTATAGGGTAGTTGGGGTAGGGGATTTTCTTGAAAATCTTCGTGTCGCATCCTTGGAAGATACTGCACTTAAATACCAAGTTTGGTATTTAACGGTCTTTTTGTTCTTGAGCTATGCTGCCCACAGACACACACGGACATTTTTCTAAAAAATTATTGGGGGTTCAGGGGGACCCAAAACATGTATTTCCGGTGAAATATCGGTAACGAAATTTTGGGTGCATTACCTTGTACACAGTGCGTGTAGATAAAGTAAAAAAAAACACTGTATAAAACTCTTAGTGCTAAAAGCACGGGTTACAAAAACAGCACAATAGACATATAATCGTTGCTTTTGAGGCCTGAACGCCACTGCTATATACTTAATGTGGTCTATAAAAGCATGTGTGCACCCGCATGCACATAAAAACAGAGTATCAAAAATGAGTGTTAAAATGTGTAAATAATTATAATTTCATTCTACGTAACACTGATGTAATGTCAGATGATAGTTTTCTGATTATGGACATAATAGTAACCACTACTACTAGTACGTTTACTATAAATAAGCGAAAGAAAAAGTAAAAACAGCGCCTACCTTTTGCATTTTCCCAAGGAGAAAGAAAACACTTGCGTTGCAAATCTGTTGGAGCTGTACAAATTGGTGACGATGTTCCATAAGCATAACTAGCACTGAATCTGGGCCAGCAGATTGTGGGCGCAAGAAGTCTGAGTGGGTATCGTCTTTCTTACACAGGAAGCAATTCAACTGATTTTGCTGCTTTATCTCGTAATACGAGGGTCGTCCACAAAATGGCAGACGATTTGGCATTACTAAATACTAACGAAAGTTATCAACATAAAACTTTATTTACAAAGTCGCAGTACCTTACTCTATTTCTCAACGTAATCGTCATTGCTATTTATTGAATGGGCAGAGTCACACTGAAAAATTCAATGCCATAGCCGGGATTTGAACCACGGAACTCCCGATCTCTAGCCGGTCGCTCTGCCACTGAGCTACCATGGCAACATGCCGGCATAGCATTGAATTTCTCAACTGACAAATCCCGGCTATGGCATTGAATTTTTCAGTCTGACTCTACTTATCCAACTCCTGTCCTACACACGGCTTGTGTGAAAAAACAAGTAATCCAATACCAATTGACCATAATATTGGCTATACTATGAATCCTGGGACTTAAAAGTGCTTACAACATGGTAAGTCGCCATTGGGGTTGTCATCTCGAAATAATTTGAGATCACCTTGTGGTTTACCGGGAAACATGTGAGTCAGTTGAGAAATTCAATGCTATGCCGTCATGTTGTCATGGTAGCTCAGTGGCAGAGCAGCCGACTAGAGATTGGGAGATACGTGGTTCAAATTCCGGCTATGGCATTGAATTTTTCAGTCTGACTCTACCTATCCAAGTACAGCAATTGTTATGAAGGAATTTAAAGCAAATGTTGTTAAAAGAATTAAGAAAACGGGTGTTTCACTTTGGACACCGGACATGACTTTAGAGGGAACAGATTTTCCAGCCATGAAGACCTCATAGTGACAGTGGAAGAGTATAACATCTGCATTGAAAACCCGGTACCACGTGACAATAAATACCTTGATATCAATAACGATTACATTGAGAAATAGAGTAAGGTTCTGTAGCTTTGTAAATAAAGTTTTGTGTTGATAACTTTCGTTATACCAAATCGTCTGCCACTTTCTGGATGGCCCTCCTAGCTAGGGCCTGCATTGCTGAATCATTCCTTCTCATTTATTTGGTAAACTGCTATGAAAATTTGCACTAGTTTCTCTAATGAAATTTGGCCCGGGCTACAATTCATGCACATTTAATTTACTAGATCTCAGCATTTGCCTATTTTCTTCTTTTGTTTAGAACCATAGGTGGCCCGGATTCTCCGGTTTTCCCCATCATAGTGTATAGAGACGGTATAGCACTCCACCCAAAAATTCGATACAGAGATTTCACAGGAAATATGTTTTAGTACAAAAAGCATTTTCACAAAAAGCTCCGTGTGTCCATGTGTCCGTGAACATAACTCAAAAACGAAAAGTCACTAAAATACCAAACTTGGTATTTAAGTGTAATATCTTCCAGGAATGCGACACGAAGATTTTGAGAAAAATCCCTCCACTCCCAACTACCCTTTATATGGAGATTTTTCGAAATTTTTGATCTTCTCAAAAATGACTCTTGCAATTTTGATTAAAATATCATATATTAAAGATATTACGTGACAATTAAAATATATATATTTTGATTTTTCTGGGAATAGCCTCTGAAAACTACTTTATTTTGGACAAATTTTATGGAATTTTGCATAACTGCTCTACCATAAGAGATGAACTAAACCTTACGACACACAAAATATAGAACACTTTAAAACACACAATTTATGCTATATGCATTTTTTTCATTAAGTTGATCTTTTTTGAGATATTCCTTGTTTTTGGATTCAGCTTTAAAAAATTATACTTTTCACACACTGGACTTCTTCAGTGACATAGCAACCAGCTTTTGACTTCACTTTAACCTATGCTACTCCCTTATTTCGCTTCTACTTACAAGGAAGCAAGTAATAAGACTGTTTCTGCTATTTTTTTTTTTTCGATTAGCGTGGAGTAAATAAAACAGTAAGCTTTTTAACAATAATTTGTTGCAGAAATCTAGAGAAAATCATGTGAATGGAACACATCAGATGTTTCTAGCATCTTCTCCATATTCACCGTTTATTTCAACCATTACAATGTTGTTATTCATTTAAGTTTCTTTCTCACTCTTTCTGATTCAGAGTCCTTGCGCTGTTCAAGACGTTTGACCCCAGGTATAAAAGTCTTTCTTACGAGAGGGAAATAGCAAAAGATGAACGAAATTTAGGACCGTAGGTTTTTTATCTATAAGTATCGGTTTCACAGTTTAAGCATTATCCGAAACTTTAGTAGATATTCTTATGAGATGATGGAAGGTGAAAATAACGACGTAATGTGGCTAGCACAAAGTGCCGCCACACGCAACCGGGAACGGAAACGGGAACCAGAATGGAAAGATGATATGCCATACGATTGAACATCATTTTAATGAGTAAATTGCGTCAGAGTTTAACTATAAACTTTAGACCAGGTATGAGCAAACCTTAACCACTTAACATGCAATCTGCGAAGTTTGTTAGCACTACCTAGCTCGAAAAGAATGGAGAAACAGAAAATGAAGTAGCGGTTGTTGATACACAAGACTCCTTGGCACAGCTCACTAAGAGCCTTGGCCGCTGCGTCCCCCCATCTCGGTCCATTACAGATGTCATGGATGGGGTGCAGCATTGGGGGGTGAGACGTGGTCAGCGCTTCGATCCCCCCGGCTAGTTAATGCGGTCTTCACAACCTGGAGCTCACGAGGCTGAGAGCTCACGAGGCTGAGTGCACCCCGGTCCAGGTCTCCCACACCAGTACTGGGAGTCGAACCCTGGTCTCCTGCTTGGCAAGCAGCAACGCTACCACTGCGCTAAGAAGACGACCGATACATAGACAACTGGTAGTGATTTATTTTGTATACGGCTTAGACTATACTAAAGTAATAAAATAGCACTCTATTTTAATTGCATCCATTTACATTTGCAGTTATTTTGTTAGAGTTGGATTATTTTGTGAATTGAATCGTGTATATTTACATAAGTTAATTTCTTCCTTGTTGCTCAAGCACATGTAGTTGTTTATTATTTATTAATTTATTTATTTCTTTCAACAGGACGAAAGTTAATGCGACAGAAAGTAATTGGCAACTAGGAAGGTAAGATATTTATATATAGACCTAAAATTTGCCGTCACAACTTTCCAATTGGAACTCTGCTGCGGCCCGACACTGCTTGCTAATAAGCTACCATCATTCAGGGGTATACCTTCCTGTACACGAACTTCCATAGTGATATCTTTTCTGTGGCTCATGAAACTGTAAATGTCTATCCCTGCCTTAGATGTTAAATAGGTGAACAGGTAATTTAGTGTTCATTGCACGCCACTGAAGTGAGTGAAGAGGGTGGCGCGTGGTCAGGCCATTCACATCCGAGTGGTCATTACGTGAACCGGAAGTGGACAACGTTAGCTTGTGTTGGCCGGGAGTTAATGGTTTGCTGAAAATGCTCGCCTACATTGTTGCGTGACTGAGGCAAGAACATTGTTGACATGCTTCGTTTATTGTGATCGCTTATCATCAGAATTAGGATAATAATTGCTGTAAACTTTTATAAGTGCTTGTTCTCAAATCATGCAAATGTATCTGTGCTAGCACCACCGACCATGTTAAAATATATTTCCTTCTACAAGGGTTGTTACTGGTAACGGTAGTGCGCTTCTGACAAACAGTTATGTTCGAGCAACGGTTATATGTAACCCCTACCAATGATTTTCAGCTGTTGCTTTCTTTGTTATCACGTTTACAGTTACATGTAACATTTACCATAACAATTAAGTTGTTTTCTTTATCACGTTCCCAGTTACGTGTAACATTTACCATAACAATTAAGTTGTTTTCTTTATCACGTTCCCAGTTACGTGTAACATTTACCATAACAATTAAGTTGTTTTCTTTATCACGTTCCCAGTTACGTGTAACATTTACCATAACAATTAAGTTGTTTTCTTTATCACGTTCCCAGTTACATGTAACATTTACCATAACAATTAAGTTGTTTTCTTTGTTATCACGTTCCCAGTTACATGTAACGTTTACCAGTAACAAGCTAGTTCATGCTAATCGAGATAAACATTAGCAGAATATTCTTATTATAAGGGAAATAAAGGAATACACTAGCCTAAACCGATAGTCAAATATTTTAAAGGCTAAACGTTATACAATAAACATTGAAATTTGTTCATTTTGCACGACCAGGAGTAAAACAAAATAAGTATGAATTGAATGTTGGTTTGCCGCTTGAGGAAGGTATAGGTATTTTAAAATTGAAACCAATAACAAGGAATATCGGAAATGATGAACTCCAAAAAGTAATACATTTTTGTGGAATAGTTTTTGTCTACCTCTTACGGTTTATCACTTATGCAACAGTCATTCAGAAGCTAACAGGACTTCAGGAGCTATTCCCAAATCAGTTTATACATTTTATTGGTTTCAATTTGATGCTACTTATGCATAAAGCACCAAGTCATTGAATGTAGATATCTTTATGCTTTTTCGTGCAGATGGTCTAGAATTAGAATCACAGCTCCTGATTATTGTTTTTAATGTCCCGAACAGTGGATTCCAATCCCATAATCAGTACTTAGTTTTGAAACAGTTTCCCCCTTCTCAAATCTTTCAATTTTCTTTTTAATGTCATCACACGTTTTGGTCGTTCTCCATCATCTCTTTTAACTTGCTTCGTAGACAGTTACACGCCGATTAAATCAGAAAAACTGAACTTGTTTAGAATTTACACGGCTAATAACAATCTGTTGTCACACGGTGATCGTTTAAACCAGTGATGACCAAATGGCGGCCCGCGGGCCTAATCCGGCCCGCGAGTATGTTTCATCCGGCCCGCAAATAAATATATGATTTATTCTTTTTGTTTACTTCCTGCATAGATCTCATTTTAGTATTTAATGGTAGGTTTCAAGATTTTGAAGTATTTCGATCACAGATGGAACTTTTCAACAATGCCATGAGATGTTAAGTAGAATGCCAGCCCGAGGATCTACAGTTAGAGCTATGTGAGCTCCAATGTGATTCATCTCTTCAAACAACAGAGGCAACTGGTGTTGATTTTTGGAAACTCATTTCAAAAGAACATTTTCCACATGTTAGAAACTGGGCTTTAAAACTTATTTCCACATTTGGTGGTACTTGCATATGTGAAGCTGCCTTCTCTGCTATGAAACTAGTGAAATCAAAGTCCAGAAACAAATTAACTGATTCAATATCATCTCATATTCTTAAAATTGCAACATCAAAAATGGAAGTAGATTTTAAATCTTTTATGAAAGAGTTTACCAACCTCATTGTTCTTAGTAAAAAGCAGTGATTGTTCCTTCACTGTGCATGTAATAACGTAAAAAACATGTTGAGTTGTCGTTGCTGTTTTATTTTTAATATAATTAATTTTCCTGGCTCTCAGTGTGGGCCATCCCTGGTTTAAACAATGGAAATAACACTTGTCACGTGGGGATGGTAACTTTATTATTGTTTCCTAAAGAACGATAATTTTTTGAGAGGGAAATAAACGGATAACCCGCACACGAATAATCAGGAGTATACTGTATTTAACTAGTAATATTCAATTTGGTTCTTGAGACTTCAGAATACGAATGCTAGACTTATTAATTCTGTATTCAAATTCTATTCTGAGACCACCAGTCGTTCATAAATAATGATTCTTTCAGAGGTTTACATTTTTAACCCTTCTTCTACATTTTCCTAATTTGTTCTGCCTTTTGTTGGGCAAATTCCATCAGTGGAAAGTTGCATGGGCTAGAGAAAAATGAAGGCGCACCTCGTGCTTTTGTAAGGGCTGAGCTTCATTACAAAGAGTAGTAGACCATGACGTCATCGTTATTGACCCGGGCCAGCAAAGTCACGGGGTCAAGTGACCGACTGCCTGCCTGCGTCGCTGCTACAAGATAAATCCAGCAATCACATGTTTGTCTATTTAGTATTACATATCCACGTAACAAAGAACTCATAAAGCCTACCTTATATGTCATTTATTTTACGAGGGGCGTTCAATAAGTCTTTAGAAAATCCAAGAAATTACACTCGTAACATCGAAAAAAGTTTGTAATTAGTAAACGTCGTCTCTTACTAGATGACAGTTAAATTTTCAGCTATATCCATCACGTAATTTCGTTGCCATAGGCGACTGAATCAACAATCTTGTGCTAATTTAGGAAAAGGAGAAAAAAAAAAAAAAGAGTTTCGTGCTTGACTAAACACTTCTAATTAAAAGACTTAGCATCGCAAGAGATAAAAACCGAGTTGGATCAAGTTCATGGCACATCTGCTTCTGCGTTTGCAACAATTTACAATTGGATAAATGAATTTAAACGTGGCCGGACATCCACAAATGATGAACATCGTTCCGGACGTCCAGTAGAAGTGACTTGCTTCGAAATTATTAACAAGATTGAGGATATGGTTTTGAGCAGCTGACGAATCAAAGTTCGCGAAATAGAAGAGGTCACAGGCATATCACAAGGCAGTGTTCTCAATTTTCATCCAAAAATTACGTCAAACAAAGGACTCGGCAAGATGGATGCCCCGTTTGCTCTCAATGGAGAATTAACGCTATCGTGTGATCGATTCGGAAGCTGGTTTGGTAGTTTTCCGTCACAAATCTGAGTTTCTGCGTCGATACATAACTTTGGACGAAACACGGATACTCTACCACACTCCAGAGACAAAAGTATAGTCGAAACAGAGCGTTTTTACAGCGAGCCGGCTCCAAAGAAGGCAAAGGTGGTGAAATCTGCAGACAAGGTGTTGTGTTGGAGGGGGGGGGGGGGTGCACACGAAATTATCTACATTGATTGAAAGGAAGAACAATAATAGAGACGCCCTCATCTGACAAAGAAAAAGATTATCTTCCATCCAGTTTCGATGACAAAGATTATAGAATTAAGGTTCAAAGTACAACATCCACCGCATTTACCAAATTTGGGCACCAGTGACTTTGTTTTTATTTCCAAACGATTCACGTCTAACGAAGAAGTCATCTCCCAAACAGATGCCTATTTTGAGAACTTCCTACATGTTGTGTAGTACGTTTTTGTCTATCTCTTACGGTTTGCCAGTTATACAACATTCATCCAGACTGAAGAGTTCTTCAGAGGCTATTCTCAGAAAATTCAAGATATACATTTCGTTGGTCATGAAAATATTTTAAACATATGACATTTTAATAAAAATTGTGAGAACCATTTCCAGAAAATCAAAAATTTTGAAAAATATTCCATGTAAACGGTAGTTGTGGGTGGAGGGGATGTTCGTGAAAATCTTCATGTCGCATTCCTGAAAGATATTAAGGTTAAATACCAAGTTTGGTATTTTACCGACTTTTAGTTTTTGAGTTATCGTGTTCACAGACACACGGACACATAAATACGGACCTTATTTTTTTTCTGAAAATGCTTTTTTTTTTTATACAGGAGACCCTAAACTTGCATTTTGGTGATATCTGGTTAAAATATAAATATAAAAAAATATAACGGTATATAAAATACCAAGTTGGGTATTTAACGGAGTTGTCGAGACATGCTGCTCCCAAACACAAACAAACGTGTTTTTAAAAGTGATTTTTTGGTTCGGGGGTCTCAAAACATGTATTTTCACTAAACTTTTGATATAAAATTCTTGGGTGGAATGCGATACCGTATGTAGATTGTACATAATGGCTAGCGCATGCAAAAAAAATCTTATGTTTCATTCACATGACTTTCTCTTTATCTCGGCAACAAATTATTCTTATATAGCTCATACTACTATTTACTTCATGCTAATCAGAAAAAAAAAATAGTAGAAATAGTCTTATTACTTGCTTCCTTGTAAGCAGAAGCGAAATAAGGGAGTACCATAGGTTAAAGTGATACTCAAAAGCTGGTTCTATGTCACTGAAGTTTCTTTGTTTGTATGGACAGCAGTTGACAAATTCTTACATGAGGAAAGTATGTTTTTCAAAGCAGAAACCAAAAACAAGGAATGTCTCAAAAACGATGAACTCCACGAAAAAAATGTATATCACATAAATTGTGTGTTTTAACGTGCTCTACATTTTTCGTGGAGTAACTTTTAGTCCATCTCTTACGGTTTAGCAGTTGTTCAAAATTCCGTAAAAGTCATCCAGAATAAAGTACTCTTCAGAGGATATTCTCAGAAAATTCAAGATATACATTTTATTTGTCAGGTAAATATCTTTAATATACGATATTTTAATCAAAATCGTTAGCCAGTTTTGAGAAAATCGAAATTTTCGAAAAAATGTCTATGTAAAGGGTAGTTTGGAGTGAGGGGATTTTTCTCAAAATCTTCGTGTCGCATCCCTGGAAGATACTAAACTTAAATACCAAGTTTGGTATTTTACCGACTTTTCCTTCTTGAGTTATCGTGTTCACGGACACACACACACACATGGACCTTTTTTTGAAAATACTTTATTTTGGATACAGGGGACCCTAAGACATATATTTCCGGTGAAATCTCGGTATCGAATTTTTTGGTGGAGTGCAATACCTTCTCTATACACTATGTACATAGTGCGTATAGAGAAAGTAAAAAGTGTTTCATACCTCCTTTGCTTTATCCCTGACGTAGCAATAGCCTTTAAAAGATTTGACTCGTTTTAGCCTGTGTTCCCTTATTTCCCTTCTAGGATTATCTCGATTAGCATGAAGTAGACAGAACAATAAGCTTTTTAAGACTCATTTGTTACCAAATAGGTATAGAAAGTCATGTGAATCCCATCAGATTTTTTTCCAATTTCTGAAAAACATGTAACCTTTGACATTTTCACTTCCAATTTGTGAGGGAAAAAGGGAGGTAAAATGAGAGAAAAAAAAAATAAGGCGGTGTTAAGGAAAAGAGATTTCTGAGGAGAATAAGATGGTTAAATAAATTATGGCGTACTTTGAAAGCGAGTGGAGGTGTGGTGTCCCTCATAATCCTGCAACGCCGTCATAACTCAATTTTCGCGAGAGGGAGATTGGTTGTGATGCGGGTCGCGTAGCCTCAAGTTTGTACCGCTAGTCACTTTATCCTTGTCTTCCCACACACGCCAATTTGTCACCAAGTCTATTTTCCTTTCTTTTCTCTTCTTCCAGTCCTTTCAATCACCAAATCTCTAAAAGAACAGACAAATCTCTGCAACAAAAATTACCATCATCTTCGTATTTCTGCTGTCGATAGATCAAACATGTTAATCGATTAACCATTTTAATTTAATCGATTTATCGAGAAATTAATCGAGTTTTCATCAAAGTATACGTAATGTTTAATTTTATTTGTTTCTTGATAGTAAAATATAGTTGTTAATAGTTTTCAGTAGAATACCAAAAATATTGTTTTGGATATCTACTGTTGGTAGTATTTATTAAGTACATAATAATATATACACACATAGACACACACACACTACAACTAATAAAAATAACACTCTGATATCACACACTCGCACTCACTACACCCAGTATTCACACATATAGATAACTCAAATGCCCTGTATGGCTGTACAATATTTATACAAATATCTTTATCTTTTTGTACACATGCTTCCATTAAGTATATGCCAAGCTTAGCCAGTTTTGGCTGTTAAGAATCAAGTCCCAGCCCAACTGTTTGAAGCTAAAAATACTTCCCGTAATAGTTTTACCCCAACGTCCTCCATCTGCATGCAATCTGCCAAAATATGCGCCCAGTCTTCCTGATCCCCACTTAATGGACAAATCCTCCTACCTTACGAGCTTTCCACCCTTCCAACCTAAGGCACGCTATTCCCGTCCTCTGTTCCATACGCAATTCTAAAAAATCTTATACCTTCCATTCACATGACTTTCCCTACACCTCTGCTACAAATTATTGATAGAAAGCTTATGCTTCTATTTACTTCATGATAATCGAGACAACATTAATAGAAATCGTCTTATTACTTGCTTCCTTGTAAGTAGAAGCGAAATAAGGGAGTACCATAGGTTAAAGTGATAGTTAAAAGCGGGTTGCTATGTGACTGAAGTTCCTTTGTTTGTGTAGACAGGAGTTGAGAAATTCCTGTATGAGAAAAGTATGCTTTATAAAGCTGGAACCAAAAACAAGGAATATCTCAAAAAACGATCAACTCCACCAAAAAAAATGTATATAACATAAATTGTGCGTTTTAACGTGCTCTACATTTTTTATATGGTAAGTTTTTGTCCATCTCTTACGGTTTAGCAAATATGCAAAATTTCGTAAAATTCATCCAGAATAAAGTAATCTTCAGAGGCTATTCTTAGAAAATTCAAGATATACGTTTTATTTATTAGGTAAAATATCTTTAATATACGGTATTTTAATCAAAATCGCTAGAGCCATTTTTAAGAAAATAAAAAATTTCGAAAAACGTTCCATGTAAAGGTGTGTCGTGTTCACAGACACACGGGCACACACGGGTCTTTTTCTGAAAATGCTTTTCTTGGTTACAGGAGACCCTAAAAAATATATTTCCGGTGAAATCTCTGTATCGCATTTTTGAGTGGAGTGCAATACCTTCTCTATACACTATGTACATAGTACGTGTAGAGAAAGTAAAAAGCGTTGGGAATGTAGGATTTAGTCTCATGTGACAGGGTTTCTAGAAGAGATATAGCTAAAACTGCACATCTAACTGCGTGTTGCCCATAAAGAAATGAAATAGCAGTTGCTTTACAATTTTGCGCTATGCTTTGCCATATTATAATTACCAGCCGATTAATTTTAATCGACTCGATTAATTAAGTTTGTTGTATTAATCTTAGAGCAGAAGTTGGTCAAGTCGATTAGATTAATCGATTAAATTCCAAAACATTAGCATATAACTCTGATAGGTTCCATTCACATAACTTTCTCTACCTTTTCTGCAAACAAGCTATTCTAAGAAAATATTACAATTTTATCTACATCGTGATAATCGAGATAAACCTTAACAGAAATTGCTTTCTTGAAAGTAGAAAGGAAATAAGGGAATACACTAGGCTAAAGTGATAGTCAAATCCTTTAAAATAAATCGCTATGTGAAACAACTGAAATTCGATTCCTCTTTGCGAGGCTAGGAGTAAAACAGAAGATGTATGAAATTAAGGATGATACCGGCCGAAACGAGTTTAACTAGCTTAAAATTGACGTCAATGACAAGAATATATTTGAAACGGTTAACTCCACAAAAATTGTATTTGACATTGTGTGTTTTAAAGAGATCTTTGTGCAGTAAGTTTTCGTCTATCTCTTATGGTTTGCCACTTATACAAAAGTCATACAGAACGAATTGGTCTTTAGAGGCTATTCCAAGAAAATTAAAATTATACATTTTATATTAATCAACAGTTATTATATATAAAATAATGGTTAGAGCTATTTTGTGGAATAATTAAGGTAAATAAGCTCGGTTCAGTGGTTTTAGAGATTACTCTAGATATCTACACATACTGGGTGATCAGCATAGAGCAGAACAGGTGTCGTGACTCTTAGCCGGACGGCGGTGTTGCTTTCTATGCGGGTGACAAATATACTACTGTCTGAAACATACATTATTTCTAACAAACAGAAATAAAAGTACTCACATGTCAAGTCAGAAGATGTTGGAAGCGCCTCCCTTTGTTGTTCAGCCATTTCTGACACCTGCTTAGGAAACTGAACATTACACGCTGCAGCTACGTCTGAGAAATGACAATTTCTTTATGAAGGTCTTTTTAGTTTCTCTAAAATATGTGGGGTAGTTGTGTGAACTTCATCTTTTAATCCCGACCAGAGGTTAAATCAGGGGAACGCGGGGGCCACTCGCTGATTCTGTATGGGCATGTGAATCATAAATTAACAGTTTTTGGAGAACAGAATACTGGTGCCCGAATAGAGCCATTTCACTTAATATGCACTGCATTGCGTCAACTAAAAAGCGTGCCACGTTTACAAGAGCTCAACCCATACTGAAAACTCGCTCTTCATCTCCGTTCTGCTTATGCTGATCATCCAGTACAAACAAACACACATAATAATAGCATACATCAGCATATAAGATGACACACCATCAGAATTCGGTCCCTGGTTATAACACAGGTACGGAATTGCTCTGTGGCTTCACTTTGCCTCTGCACGAATTTTTCGCCCTTCACGTAAACTTGAATGGCTTTTGTGCCGTGGACAGTCGATACTTAGATGGCTTCGCACCTCGATAGCTGTCTTCTTCTTCTGGTAGTCATGTGCTGCCACGATAAGCTTGAGGTGTCTGTCGTGTGAAACATTTTGTCAGTGAATGTGTTACTTTGTTTTTGTATTAGTGGTACTGTGAAAAAATCTGATGAGTTCCATTCACATGACTTTCTCTACATATCTGCAACAAACTACTCTTAAAAAGCTAATGCTTCTATTTACTTCATGCTAATCAAGAAAAAACTAGCAGAAATAGTCTTATTACTTGCTTCCTCGTAAGTAGAAGGGAAATAAGGGAATACCATAGGTTAAAGTGATAGTAAAAAACTGGCTGTTATGTGACTGAAGTTTCTTTGTTTGTATGGACACAAGTTGATAAATTCCTGTATGAGAAAATTGTTTTTTTAAAGCTGAAACCAAAACAAGAAATATCTAAAAAAAAGAAGAGAAAAAAACCGATCAACTCCACGAAAAAAAAGTTACATAAATTGTGTGTTTTAATGTGCTCTACATTTTTTGTGTGTCGAGTTTTTGCCCATCTCTTACGGTTTAGCAGTTAGGTAAAATTCCGTAAAATTGATCCAGAAAAAAGTAGTCTTCAGAGGCTATTCCCAGAAAATTCAAGATATACATTTTACTTGCCAGGTAAATATCTTTAATATACGATATTTTAATCAAAATTTTTAGCCATTTTTAAGAAAATAGAATGTTTATAAAAAAGTTCCATGTAAAGGGTAGTTGGGGATGGGGGTACCAAGTTTGTTATTCAACAGTCTTTTCCTTTTTGAGCTATGCTGTCCACAGACACGCACACATGCACAGACTCGGGGACCTTTTTCCAAAAATGCTTTTTTTTGGTTCAGGGGGACCCAAAATATGAATTTCCAATGAAATCTCGGTCGAATTTTTGGGTGCAGTACAATTTGTACATAGTACACGTAGAGAAAGTAATAAAAATGCTCTTAGTGCTAGAAGAATATTATTTTATGAGTTCTCTACATCTCTCTAATGCAATGTACTAGGCTAAAACGTTAGTCAAATCTTTGAAAAGCTGGTTGTCTGATGATCGAAATCGGTTTCTATGCATTGCCAGGAGTTGACAAATTCCCATATGTGAAAAGTTTTAAGTATTTTAAAACTGAAACCAATAATTTCAAAACGGTGAACTCGACAAGAGAAAAACAAAGTATATGACATAAATTGTGTGTTTCAACCAGATCTGCATTTTCTTTTCCTTTAATTAGTTTTCGTCTAACTCTTCCGGTTTACCAGTTTTGCAAAATTCATCTAGAATAAAGAGGTCTTCAGAGGCTATTCCTAGATACACATTTTGCCATGTAAATACTTTTAACATGTGCTATTTTAATCAAAATCGTTATAGACATTTTATAGAGAATCGAAAATTTCGAAAATGTTTCCATTTATAAGGTAGTTGGGGCTGGGAGGGGGACTTTTTTTAAAATCTTCGTTTCGCATCTTTGAAAGAAGCTAAACTTAAATACCAAGGTTGTTATGTAACCGCCTTTTAGTTTTTGACCTATGCGACCACATAGACACGTGCGCGGACCTATTTCTAATTTTTACTTTCTCTACACGTACTATGTACATAGTGTATAGAGAAGGTATTGCACTCCACCAAAAAATTCAATACCGAGATTTCACCGGAAATATATGTATCCAAAAGAAGTATTTTCAGAAAAAGGTCCGTGTGTGTGTCCGTGTGTCTGTGAACACGATAACTCAAAAACGAAAAGTCGGTAAAATACCAAAGTTGGTATTGAAGTTTAGTGTCTTCCAGGGATGCGACACGAAGATTCAGAGAAAAATCCACCCACCCCAAACTACCCTTTACATGGAACGTTTTTCGAAAATTTTGATTTACTAAAAAATGGCTCTAACGATTTTGATTAAAATATCGTATATTAAAGATATTTACCTGACAAATAAAGTGTGTATCTTGAATTTTCTGGGAATAGCCTCTGAAGACTACTTTATTCTGGATGAATTTTGCTAAACCGTAAGAGATGGACAAAAACTTACCCCACAGAAAATGTAGAGCACGTTAAAGCACACAATTTATGTAATATACTTTTTTCGTGGATTTGATCATTTTTAGATATTCCTTGTTTTTGGTTTCAGCTTTGAAAAACTTAACTTTTCTCATACAGGAATTTGCCAACTCGTGCCCATAACAACAAACGAACTTCAGTCACATAGCAACCAGCTTTTGGCTTTCATTTTAACCTATGGTACTCCTTTATTTCGCTTCTACTTACAATAAAGCAAGTAATAAGATTTCTGCTAAATTTTCTCGATTAGCATGGAATAAATAAAGAAATAAGCTTATTAACAATAATTTTTAGAGATATGTATAGAGAAATTTTCTCGATTAGCATGGAATAAATAAAGAAATAAGCTTATTAACAATAATTTTTAGAGATATGTATAGAGAAAGTCATGTGAATGGAACACATCAGATTGATTTTATTCAGGTGCCCTAAAACTTGTATTTCCTGTGAAATCTCGATATGGCATTTTTGGGTAGAATCTTCTCTATCTACTATGTACGTTATGCTACGGGCTAGATAAATAAAAATCTGATGTCTTTCACATGACCTCTTCTACACCTCAGTAACAAATTATTGTTAAAAAGCTTATTATTCTATCTACTTCATGCTAATCGAGATAAACATTACCAGAAAGGGTCTTATTACTTGCTTCCTTGTAAGTAGAAGGAAAACGCAAGGCTAAACTGATAGTCAGATAATTCAAAAGCTAGTTGCTATGCGATTCAAATCGGTGTCTTTGCAAATTCCAGTGTGTGAAAAGTTGAAGTATTTTAAAACTGCAACTATGCAACTAATAATAACAAATATCTCAAAAATGTTAAACTCCACAATAAAAATATGCCATAAATTGTATTTTTTAACGAAATCTGCATTTTTGTTTGGTAAGTTTTTGTCTATCTCTTGCGATTTACCAGTTATGCAAAATTCGTGTAGAATAAACATGTCTTCAGAAACTATTCCCAGAAAATTCAAGATATAGTAAATTTTATTTGCCTTGTAAATATCTTTAATGCACAGTATTTTAATCAAAACTATTAGCCTTTATTTTGAGTAAATCAACATTTTGTAATTTTTTCCCCATATAAAAGGTAGTTTGAGGTGAGGGGATTTCTTGAAAACATTCGTATCGCATCCTTGGAAGATACTAAACTTAAATACTAAGGTTGTTATTTTCCGCCTTTTCGTTTTGAGGTGTGTGTCTACATATACATGCGCGTCTACACGTTTTTACTTTCTCTATACGCACTATGTACATAGAGTATAGAGAAGGTATTGCACTCCACCCAAAATTCGATACCGAGATTTCACCGCAAATATATGTTTTAGGGTCCCCTGTATCCAAAAAAAAGTATTTTCAGAAAAAGTCCCGTGTGTGTGTGTGTGTGTGTGTGTGTGTGTGTGTGTGTGTGTGTCTGTGAACAGGATAACTCAAAAACGAAAAGTCTGTAAAATACCAAACTTGGTATTTAAGCTTAGTGTCTTCCAGGAATGCGACACGAAAATTTTGAGAAAAATTCCCCCACCCCAAACTACCCTTTACATGGAACTTTTTTCGAAAATTTTGATTTTCTAAAGAATGGCTCTTAACAATTTTGATTAAAATATCGTATGTTAAAAATATTTACCTGATAAATAAAATGTATATTTTGAATTTTCTGGGAATAGCCTCTGAAGACTTCTTTATTCTGGGTCAATTTTACGGAATTTTGCATAACTGCTAAACCGTAAGAGATGGACAAAAACTTAACACACAAACAATGTACAGCACATTAAAACACACAATTTATGTTATATACATTTTTTTCGTGGAGGTGATTCTTTTTTAGATATTCCTTGTTTTTGGTTTCAGCTATAAAAAACATACTTTTCTTATACAAGAATTTATGAACTCGTGTCAGCAACCAGCTTTTGACCAGCACTTTAACCTACGGTACTCCCTTACTTCGCGTTTTACGTACAAGGAAGCAAGTAATAAGACTATTTCTGCTAATTTTTTCTCGATTAGTATGAAGTAAATAGAAGCATAAGCTTTTTAACAATAATTTATTGCAGAAGTGTAGAGAAAGTCATGTGAATGGAACACATCAGATTTTTCTAAAGAGTGTTTTCTTTTTTTACTTTCTCTACACGTACTATGTATATAGTGTATGGAAGGTATTTTAATGCACTCAAAAATTGGATACAGAGATTTCCCCGGAAATTCATTTTTGAGACCCCCTGTATCCAAAATTTTTTTTTAGAAAAATGTCTCTGTATGTCTTAGTGTGTGTGTGTGTGTGTGTGTGTGTGTGTGTGTGAGTGTATGTGTGTGTCTGTGGGCAGCATAGCTCAAAAACGAAAAGTCCGTTAAAAACCGAACTTGGTATTTAAGTTTGGTATCTTCTAAGGATGCGACACGAAATGTTTAAAAAATCCCCCCACCCCAAACTACTTTTTACATGGCACATTTTTCGCAAATTTTGATTTTCTAAAAAATGGATCTAACGATTTTGAATAAAATATCGTATATTATAGATATTTATCTGACAAATAAAATGTATATGTTGAATTTTATGGGTCTAGCCTCTGAAGGTTACTTTATTCTGGATGAATTTTACGGAATTTTGCATAGCTTCTAAAACCGTAAGAGACGGAAAGAAACTTAATACACAAAAAATCTGATGTGTTCCATTCACATTATTTTCTCTACATCTCTGCAAAAAAAATATTATTAAAAAGCCATTGCTTACATTTCCTTCATGCTGATCGAAAAAAAATTAGCAGATGTAGTCTTATTACTTGCTTCCTTGAAAGTACAAGCGAAATGAGGGATTATCATAGGTTAAAGTGATAATCAAAAGTAGTTGCTATGTGACTTTATTTGTGTGGACAGGAGTTGATAAATTCCTGTATGAGAAAAGTTAAGTTTTTCAAAGCTGAAACCAAAAACAAGGAATATCTAAAAAACAATCAACTCCAGGAAAAAAAATATATATATAACATAAATTGCGTGTTTTAACGTGCTCTACAGTTTTTGTGTTCTAAGTTTTTGTCCATCTCTTACGGTTTAGCAGTTATGAAAAAATCCGTAAAGTTCACCCAGAATAAAGTAGTCTTCATTCCCAGAAAATTCAAGATATACATTTTATTTGTCAAGTAAACATCTTTAATATTCGAAATGTTAATCAAAATCGTTAGACCATTTTTGAAAAAATCAAAATTTTCGAAAACAGTTCCATGTAAAGGGTAGTTGGGTGTGGGGAGGATTTTTCTCAAAATCTTCGTGTCGCATCCCTGGAAGATACTAAACTTAAATACTAAACTTAAATACTAAACTTAAATACCAAGTACCGACTTTTCGTTTTTGAGTTATCGTGTTCACGGACACACACACACGGACCTTTTTCTGAAAATGCTTTTTTTGGATACAGGAGACCCTAAAACATATATTCCCGGTGAAATCTCGGTATCGAATTTTTAGGTGGAGTACAATACCTTGTTTATACACTAGACATAGTGCGTATAGAGAAAGTAAAAATTGTAGAGCACGTTAAAGCACACAATTTCTGTAATATACATTTCTTTCGTGGAGTTGATCGTTTTTTAAGATATTCCTTGTTATTTGTTTCAGCTTTTAAAAATATACTTTAATCATACAGGAATTTGTCAAAATATTTATCAGATGTAAAGAATGAAACACATCAGTTTTTTTCAAGGGCCCTAGAACTTGTATTTTCGGTGAAATCTGGTTATCGCATTTTTGGATGAATACAGATATCTTCTCTATCGACTATGTATGTTACACATAAACAAATAGGAAGCAGATTGAGATGTTGAACTGGAAGAGAATTGAGCAATGTGAGAGGACACTTATCAATGCTGAGCTTTGTTGAGCACATTATTGAATTGGTGACGGGCTGAGGTAGCATTCAGAAGCAAAACTGGGTCAACAGGTCCCTGAAGAGCGTTTGCTTCCTCACGTCCCTGACAAAGGATGCTTCTGCTGGAACTCCTGATTCAGACAACTTAGCACCGCTTGCAAAACTTGGCGTTCCATCATTTAACGCGTTCTTCATTAGCGTTTATTAGATATTCGCTTAAGATTCTGACAGTGAATCATTACACTCGTGTTGCCAGATAAACAAGACACGGGTTCGATTCCCGGCTGGAGCGGGGAGTTCTTTTTCTTTAACTGGAATTATTCCCCAACCCCCACAGAGAATGTGAGTGGCTTTAATGAAATAAAATGATTGATGATTAACCTAATGTAATTACCTACAATTTATATAGAGTTGTTTCACGAGTCAAAAGGAATATCAGCAATTTCTTGCGAGATTCAGTTGCTGTCGGTTGTTGGATGTGTCAGAAGTCGGCCGGATTGATATCTGGAGATTGCAGAGGCCACTTTGTTGGAAAGTGTCTACTTATGACACGATCGTCAAAGATCTGGAAAGTTAATTGTTTTGTAGGGGTGCAATATGAAACTACCTAGCAACAGATTCACCATTCATTGATTACTTTTGGTCTTCAAAATTTCTTCTAGCAACGGAATCAGTTTCCTCAAACTTCCTAATTAACTCCCCAAAATTATGAATGGAGCACTGTCCTGCTCTTATGTTTTTTTTTTTGTTTTTTTTTTAGTTTAACGTCCTTTAACCTGGTTGGTCATATCGGACGATGAATAAAATTGATGAAATGATCTCGGGATCCATAGAGCTTAAAGTTACTCGACTTCTCAGGATAAGGGAAAAGCCTAAAAGAAACCTTATCCGAGTAACTGACCCTAAGCGAGATCCGAACTCACGATCTGTTGAATGTGAGGCAGACACGCTACCACCACGCCACCCAGGCGGGCTAGTAAGTCTTTGTCTCTTGCGGTTTACAAAAGTAATCGGGATAAGAGGTGTTCCAAGACTGCTCCCAGATACACATTTCGTAAATAGCTGGGAGTAGGGCAATTTCTTGAAAATCTGTGTCGTATACTTGGGAGATAATACCAAGTTTGGTATTTAACGGACTTTTCGTTTTTGAGCTATGCTGTCCAGACACACGGACCTTTTTCTAAAACTGCTTTCTTTGGATTCAGGGGGTCTCAAAATATGTATTTCAGGTGACATATCGGTATCGAATTTTTTGGTACAGTAAAATTCCTTCTCTATACTCAATGCACGTGGTACGTGCAGAGAAAGTAAAAAAGAGTTTGTTGGATATATAGGGTTTTTTAAAAGTCACTTCAAACTTTAAACCGTTATAAATAGTACAATATTTAAGTTATCAAAAAAAAAGATATACATACAATGGTGTTTTATAAAACATTAGGAAGATGTTCCCTGTCCTCTTGTTCAACCATTCTTTCTGCGACTCGATGCACATTATACGATAATGTCTTGGAATATCAGCAATTTCTTGCGAGATAGCATTTTTCAGTTGCTGTCGGTTGTTGGATGTGTCAGATAAACCCACAACCAGAAGTCGGTCACATTGATATCTGGAGATCGTGGAGGCCACTTTGTTGGAAAGTGTCTACTGATGACATGATCATCAAAGATCTGGTTAATTGTTTTGTAGTGGTGTAGATATGAAGCATCTAGCAACAGATACCTTTGGTCTTCAAGATTTCTTCTGGCAACGGAATCAGTTTCCTCAAACTACCTAATTAACTCTCCATAATTATGAATGGAGCATTGTCCTGCTCTTAAATTGCTAACAGTTATAAATTTTCTCAGACCTTGAAAACAATGATCTTGCTTTTATAATAGCATTGAATCAGTTGTACTCTAGTTGCAAATTCTTATAGCAGTTCATTGTTGGGCATGAATGTGACACCTTTTTAAGATTCATCTAGAATAAAGCTCTTCAGAGGCTATTCCAAGAAAATTCGAGATATACATTTTATTTCGGATATAAATAGCTTTAATATACGGGATTTTAATCAAAATCATTAGAGCATTTTTAAGAAAATAAAAATTTTCGAAAAAAATGTCATGTAAAGGGTAGCTGGGGGTGGGGGATTTTCTTGAAAATCTTCGTGTCGCATCCTTGGAAGATACCAAACTTAAATACCTAGTTTGGTATTCAACGGTCTTTTCGTTTTTGAGCTATGCTGTCCACGGACACATGGACATACAGACACGCACACACGGACCTTTTTCTTTAAGTGCTTTTTTTGGATTCAGGGGTGGAATCTCGGTATCGAATTTTTGGGTGGAATGCAATCCCTGCTCTATACACAGTGTGGATCTCGAAAATGGTTGTTGAATTATGACACAATAAAGGTTACTTATGTAGATAGAAGAATAAGCTTTTGTAGAAATAGTTCGTTACAAAATAGTTGGAGAAAGTCACGTTAATAGAACACATCAGATGCTTATGAATGGAATGCAATACCTTATTTATCTTCTATGTACGTGGAAAAGAAGGTAAATATTTTTGCTTTTAATTTAGAGGACCTCAAAACATACTTCCGGTGAAATTTCGAAATCGAGCTTTTGGGTGGAATACAACACTTTCCCTCTTGATATACCTGGCAGAAAAAGCAAACATTTTGTGCCTGGAAAATACTTGAAGCATAAGAAAGCTAGTTAATTTAAATACTATTGACGTAACCTCTAGACCGAGAATTGTGGCACGTTTAGCTTCCGAACGTACCTAAAGTTGCCGATAGTTATCTAGAGTTAACATGCAATGAACACGACGCTGTTAGATATAATTACCAGTTAGAGAGTTGGATAACAAAAGACAACTTCCCCCGTGTTACCGTGAGCAGATAATTGGGTTTGATCCCCAAGTCTTTGAAACAACGCAAACTTACATCCCTTCAGCTCGTCACTCAATTGGTTCATCGTGTAAACTGTCAGCCCACTAATCCAGAGGACAGGGGATCCGGTCTCTGTTGGTGCGGTTTAGCGTACTTGCCTCCAATATCCAAGGTTGCGGTTTCAAACCCCGTGAGGGTGATGGATTTCAGACTGAAAATACTTGCTAACAGGGTTTAATGCGATGTAACGTGAAAGTCCAAGGCCTAAGTTATAAAGAAATGTGATAAAACATTTTATAGTGTAATATAACATCTTTAATCACATCTAGCTGTGACATACTTCTATGGTAAAAGTTGTACTTAACATCTGAGATTCAAAAACAAAATGGCAGACGTTACACATGTTCAGTTGCTACAACCAAACCGCTCATTTCCTATTACGAACCACATGAATTGCTTCACAATTCAAAATATAATTATTATAACAAATCTTATGTGTTCCATTCACATGACTTTCTCTACATCCCTACAACAAATTATTGTTGAAAAGCTTATGCTTCTATTTACTTTATGCTAATCGAGAAAACATTAGCAGAAAAAGTCTTATTACTTGCTTCCTTGTAAGTAGAAGCGAAATAAAGTAGTACGATAGGTTAAAGTGATAGCCAAAAGCTGGTTGCTATGTGACTGCAGTTCCTTTGTTTGTATGGACAAGATAAAATGAAATGGCGTTTTATTTATGGACGCTCTTTAACTGCTCTGGTTCTCAGCGTTCCATTCTATACTTGGCGTGAAAGGCCGCTTAAGTTTGCTCAGAGGCCCCTCTATATGGCTTGAGGTTCTTTTAAGTGCCGTAAATCTGCGACACGGGTCCCACGGCTTTACTTCCCTTCCGAAGGGAGCCCAGCTAAGGATTTTTACGCCCGAAAAAAATCTATCGTCCTCGCCGTGTTTGAACCCGCGACCTTGGGTACATAAAGTTAGCATGGTAACCATTACACCACGGAGGGTGACTTTTATGGTCAGACGTTGACAAATTCCTGTATGAGAACAGTATTTTTTAAAGCTGAAAGCAAAAACAAGGGATATCTCAAACGATCAACTCCACGAATAAAATGTATATAACATAAAGTGTGTGTTTTAACGTGCTCTACAGTTGTTTTTTTGTGGCAAGTGTTTGTCCATCTCTTGCAGTTTAACAGTTATGCAAAATTCCGTAAAATTCATCCAGAGCAAAGTAGTCTTCAGAGGCTATTCCCAGAGAATTCAAGATATACATTTTATTTGTCATATCTTTAATATGTGATTTCTTAATCAAATTCGTTACAGCCATTTTTGAGAAAATCAACATTTTCGAAAAAAGTTCCATGTAAAAGGTTGTTGGAGGTTGAGGGATTTTCTTGAAAATCTTCGTGTTGCATCATTGAGAGATACCAACCCTAAATACCAAGTTTGGTTTTTAACGGACTTTTCGTTTTTGGGCTATGCTGCGCGCGCGCACACACACACACACACACACACACACACACACACACACGGATATGCTACTAAAATGCCTTTTTTTTACTCAGTGGGCCTCAAAACATGTAGAGTGAATCGAATTTTTGGGTGGAATGCAATAATACAATACCTTCTCTACACACAATGTACATAGTACGTGCAGAGATAGTAAAAAAAAATTGATGTGTTCTATTCACATGACTTTCTCTTTCCCTCTGCAACAAATTATTGTTAAAAAGCGTATTCTTCTAATTACTTTATGCTAATCGCGAAAAAATTATCAAAATAGTCTTTATTACTTGTTTCCTTGTAAGTAGAAGCGAAATAAGGTAGTTATAACTCCATGGCACGACAGCTCACGGGGAGCCTTGGCCTACCGCCCGGCCGCTGCGTCCCCCATCTCGGTCCACTACAGACGTCATGGATGGGGTGCAGTATTGGAGGGTGAGACGTGGTCAGCGCCTCGAGCCCCTCCCGGCCGGTTAATGCGGTCCTCACGACCTGGAGCCGCTACTTCTCCATCAAGTAGCTTCTCAATTGGCCCCCCAGGGACCTCACGAGGCTGAGTGCACCCCGGTCCAGGTCTCCCAGCGGGGGAAAAATCCCCACGCCGGTACTGGGGATCGAACCCAGGTCTCCCGCTTGGTAGGCAGCTGCGCTACCATCGCGCTAAGGAGACGACCCGAAATAAGGTAGTACCATAGGTTAAAGTGACAGTCAAAGCTGGTTGCTATGTGACTGATGTTCTTTGTTTGTATGAACATGAGTTGACAAATTCCTGTATGAGAAAAGTATGTTTTATAAAGCTGGAACCAAACACAAGGAATATCTCAAAAACGATCAACTCCATGAAAAATTGTGTGTTTTAACGTGCTCTACTTTTATGTGCGGTACGCTTTTGTCCCTCTCTTACTGCTTAGCAGTAATGTAAAATTCTGTAAACTTCATCCAGAATAAAGTAGTCTTCACAGGCTATTCCCAGAAAATTAAAAATTTACATATTATTTGTCAGGTAAATATCTTTAATATACGATTTTTAATTAAAATCGTAAGAGCTATTTTTGAGAAAATAAAAAAAAAAATCGAAAAAGTTCCATGTAAAGAGAAGTTGGGGTGGGGAGATTTTCTTGGAAATCTTCGTGTCGCATCCTTGGAAGATACTGAACTTAAATACAAAGTTTGGTATTTAACGGACTTTTCGTTTTTTAGCTATGCTGCCCACAGACACACACGGCCATTTTTCTAAAAGTGCTTCTTCCCCCCCCTTTTTTTCAGGGTCTCCTAAAACATGTATTTCCGGTGAAATCTCGGTATGGAATTTTTGGGTGCAATACAATACCTTCTCTATACACCATGTACATAGTACGTGTAGAGAAAGTAAAAAAAGAGAGTACTTAATCAGCTCGTGTCCCTTAGTTTGTTCAAAATATATTGCAAAACTTTAATTTCACTTAATAATTAAATTATTATATCTTCTTTTTACAGAGCTGACAGGTTATACTCCAAAATTAAGTTCTGAAAAACTTGCGATTGTCTTGTATTTGGATAAATACGGTACTATATGTTTTAACAGTATCTATATTTTTACTTTCTCTACACGTACTATATACATGGTGTATAGAGAAGGTATTGTATTGCACCCAAAATTTCGATACAGATTTCACCGGAAATACGTGTTTATGACTCCCTGAATCAAAAAAAAAAAAAATATATATATATATATTTGGAAAAATGTGTGCTTGTGTCTGTCTGTCTGTCTGTGGGCAGCACAGCTCAAAAATGAAAAGTCGGTTAAATACCAAACTTGGTATTTGAGTTCAGTATCTTCCAAGGATACGACAAGGAGATTTTCAAGAACCCCCCCCCAACCTCAACTACCCTTTATAAGGAAAATTTTCCGAAATCTTAGAGCCATTTTTGAGAAAATCTAACGATTTTGATTGAAATACCGTATATTAAAGATGTTTACATGACAAAGTGTATATCTTAAATTTTCTGGGAATAGCTTCTGAAGACTACTTTATTCTGGATGAATTTTGCTTAACTGATAAAACGTAAGTGACAGAGAAAAATAACTCAATAGAAAATGTAGAGCTCGTTAAAACACACAATTTGTTATATACATTTTTTTCGTTGATCGCTTTTTAGATATTCCTTGTAATTTGTTTTAGTTTTAAAATACTTATACGTTTCTTATACGGCAATTTGTCAACTCTTGTCCATACAAAGGAACAAGAAAATCAACATTTTCGAAAAAAGTTTCATGTAAAGGGTAATTTGGGGTGGGGGGATTTTTCTCAAAATCTTTGTGTCCCATCCTTGGAAGAAACTAAACTTAAATACCAAGTTTGGTATTTTACCGACTTTTCGTACTTGAGTTATCGTGTTCACAGACACACGAACACACACACACGGACCTTTTTTTGAAAATGCTTTTTCTGTTTTTGGATACACGGGTCTCTAAAACATATACTTCGGTGAAATCGCGGTATCGAATTTTTGGGTGGAGTGCATTACCTTCTCTATACACTATGTACATAGTATGCGTAGAGAAAGTAAAAAAAAATGTGTTGCTTTATTTAAAGGAGTTCATTTTGGCTGACTTTTACAAGCACATCATACAAATGATACCTCAATATTTTTTATTTGCATTGCAGACCTGCATGAGCAATGTTGCTGAAAGAGGTGGATATGCACTTCAACCTGTGGCAGTTCCTTTTTTGAAATCCTGGTAATATTACACTTCTGTGTCCTAAGCTTATTTCTATTGCATCCACCAAAATGGCAGAAAAGTACATCACTTTTGAGCAGTTGAAACAACTATTGAAACTATTGGTTTGCCTGTCTGTGAACATGTTTATGGCACTGCTTTAATTTGCTGCATCACAATACTTGATGAAACATCAATATTGTTTCAATGGTTTTGTTGCTTTTGAATAGTTCATTTCAGTCAATTCAATACCTAATTCTTCTTTATCATTTTCAGTGCTGTTACTGCAAGAGAAAATAAAACCAAGATAAATAAATGTATGCATAGTATTAAATTTCAGGTATGTTCATTTTGTTTGTAAAGCACTTAAAACATAACCAAGGCGAGTGTGGTCCTGCATTGGAGAGTGCCACTTGTATGCATAACGACCTCCCCTCCGCTCTGTACACTCCAATTAGGAAAACATGAATGAGTAGAATTATGTGCACACATTTCACCACTTCGAATGGTATCTACTTGTATGCCACCCTCCCCATTTTTGGTGTGTGTGTGTGGGTGTGTGGGTGCATGTGTTTATGTATATATCCAAAGTTATATATGTATATAAATCTGATGTGCTCCATTCACATGACTTTCTCTACACCTTGTAACAAATGATTGTTAATAAGCTCATTCTTCTATCTACTTCATACAAAACTGTCTTATTACTTAGTTCCTTATAAGTAGAAGGGAAATAAGGTAATACACTAGGCTAAATCAACAGTCAAATGGTTTAAAATGTGGTTGAAATTTGTTTCTTTGCTTGGCCAAGCATTGAGAAGTTCCTGTATGAGAAAAGTTTAAGTATTTTAAAATCTGAAATCTATAACAAGGAATATCTCGAAAATGGTGAAATCTACGAAAAAAATTTGTGTGTTTTATCCAGATCTGCATTTTTTATTTTCTCTAGTCCCGTATGTACAATGTACATAGGGATAGAGAAGTATTGTATTCCACCCAGAAATTCGATGTCGATATTTCACCGGAAATACATGTTTTAGGACACCCTGAGTCCAAAAAAAAAAAAAAAAAAAAAATTCAGAAACAGGTGTGTGGGTGTGTGTGGGTGTGTGTACAACAAAGCTCAAAAACGAAAATTTGGTATTTAAGTTTGCTATCTTCCAAGGATGCCACACGAAGATTTTCAAGAAAATCCCCCACCCCTAACTACCCTTTACATGGAAAAATTGTCAAAAATGTTGTTTTCCTTAAAAATGGCTCTAATGATTTTGATTAAAATGTCACATAGTAAAGCCATTTCTATCACAAACAAAATGTATATATTGAATTGTCTGGGAATAGCTTCTAAAGACCTGTTTATTCAGGATGAATTTTGCTTAATATAGAATAACTAGTAAACTGTAAAAGATAGAAAAAAACTTACCGTACAAAAAATGTAGATCTCGTCAAAGTATACAAGTTATGTCATATGCATTATTTTCGTGGAACTTGCCGTTTTAGAGGTATTCCTTGCTATTAGTTTGTTGTGAAGTACTTATACTTTTCACACAGGCGGGAGTGTTTGTTTTTCTTTTGTTATACACCTGGCCAAGCAGAGGCGATTTGCAATGACAATTGCATAACGACAGCTTTTAAAACATTTGACTACCACTCTAGCCTAGTGCATTCCCTTAGTTCCAGTCTACTTATAAGGAACTAAGTAACAAAATTCTGCTAATGTTTATCTCCATTAGCATGGTGTTGGAAGAAGAGTTATCTTTTGTAAGAAGTTTATTTGTAAAGTAGCTAGAAAAAGTCATGCGAGTGTAACACATCAGATTTTTTGTGTAGTAAGGTTTTGTGTATCTCTTACGGTTTATCAGTTATGCAAATTTCAATAAATAAATCATCCAGAATAAAGAGGTATTTAGAGGCTATTCCCAGAAAATTCGATATGCATTTTATTTGGCATGTAAATAGCTTAAATGTAAGAGATTTTAATCAAAATCGTTAGAGCCATTTTTGAGAAAAGCAACATTTTTGAAGTTTTTTCCATGTAAATTGTAGTTTGGGTGGGGGGGATTTTCTTGAGTCTTCGTGTCATATCCTTGGAAGATACCAAATTTAAATATCAAGTTTGGTATTTATTGGTCTTTTCGTTTTTGAGTTATGGTGTCCACACACACACACACACACACACACACACACACCCACACACAGAGGCCTTTTTCTAAAAATCCTTTTTTTGGACTCGGGGGGGGGGGGGGATATAAAACATATATTTCCGGTGAAATCTCTGTATCAATTTTTTTTAAAAATTCTGAATATCACTTTAGCCTATTGTATTTCCTTATTTCCCTTCTACTTACAAGGAAGCAAGTAATAAGATCATTTCTACTAATTCTTGATTATCGTGAAGTAGATAGAAGAATAAGATTTTGTAAGAATAGTTTGTTACAGAATAGGTATAGATAGAATGTGAATGGAACACATTAGATTTTTCTCATTTTGAATTTCTAATATCTATAAGTTATTATAACTGAAAACATACCTCTTTCCAAACATTTCTCCCTCGTTAATTGTATCAGGAAGTTTTGTGTTTAACGTTTCAGGCAGTAATAATGAAAAAGCGCCTCCAATAAATGCAAGGACTCCAAATACCATTAGTGGCAAAGGTCTCCAAAAATCAGCCTGTGTAAGAAGTGCTCGAAATCAAAACATGTTCTCTTCACATGTGATGTTTAGTTTAATTGAATATTAAAGGCTCTGTCCTGCCAATATTAAATTTTCTACATTTGCGAACCATTGTCTCAGAAATTATACAAATATCAGACTGAAATGTGCACAGAAAGTAGATAAAAGTATTCTCAACAAAGTTATCAATACCGCAGTAGGTCCACAACAGTACTTGCATGTTTTTATCATTAAAAATGTTGATTTCCATCATTAATAGTTTTGATAAAATGTGTTATTTACACAAAAAATGGTTTAAAGCAAGTATGGGAAAAACAAACTTGCATATATTTCCAAACAGATGAAGTAATAAGGAAGAGTGAAATTTCCCATAAAGTAAAATATCTGATCTTTGGGCAGGGCTTAGTCATTCAAAATTCAAATATAATAAAGTAAAAATTCAACAATGGAATGTTCGTGGACTTATTCAATCGAAATGATCAGAGCTTTTCAAATTATTATTGCAGAATAACAAAATTACATACCTTTTATCCAAGAGACAAAATTTTCAGCTGCTCAATTAAATTATTTCAAATACATAGGATTTATATTACACCTTCTACCAAACAAATTTCCTTAAAACATTCATGTGATTGATCTATGGAAAACTCAATGAAGGTTAATATTAACAAATTTAAATGATCAAACTTTTTCTTTACGAATCAAATCAATACAAATCAAACTAAATTAATAAAGAAAAGCTTTACCAGAAACTCTGCAAAATTTGTAAGACTGATTTTTATATAAATACACAATGCATTTGTTACAAAACTTGGCCACCAGGAAACGGCCATTGTGACCTTGACTGCATTTCCCTGCGCATGCGTCCTACATCCGTTCTGTCAGCTTACACATGTACCAGTCTTACTTTTGTTCTAGTCCAGTTCACACGTGAATAACATTAGCAATGTTTAGAAGCGCTTAGTTTTGCTTCAAGTGCTTTCAAAGTGCTTTCTTTCACAGTACCACAAAGAGTGTTTATGTACGATACATATGTGCTTACGTCAGCTTGTTGGGATGAAATAAAATGTTCTGTGTGCATGTTCAGAGTAGAGATGCCGTTCGTTTGCTTGTAAAAGTGCTTGTGGAGAAGAAATTAAATGAAATTGAAGAAAGGTTGTAACGGTCACCTTGAAAATCTCTTAGGCAACTTGCACAAGAAACTGACATTTCGAAAGCTTCAGCATGGAAAGCAACAAAACTTTTAAAACTCAAACCATGCAAGGTTACTGTTTACAGGAATTTCTAACTTCTCCTGTAATAAGGCATGTTTTGTGTTTATTTTGATATTTTATTTGAGACTGTATTTGACATCGTTGCATGTGTGAATGGGTGTCGGGTCTTGTGACTGCCAGACAAGTGTACAGCGTGACCAGGAGATGGACCATGCATCTGACGGCCAGTTTTGTAGCACATTTACTGGGTATATACAGGTATCAATGAACTGTACAAAAATATTTTCACAGAATATATAGATTACTTAAATAAGTAACTTGAGATAGGAACTTATGGCCTGTTTATTGAAATTTCGAAGTAACGGCTATAAGTTTCTTAATTGCCAGTACGCCACGTATCATGGCACTTTGTCTGGAATGAAAAAATAATAATAAAAAACATTTACTCTATGACAGGAAACGAACTCGTGACCTTTGGGATAGCAGCTTCCCGCATTACACATTGCGCCACCAGAGCAATTGAAAAAAAATGCCTTCAAAGTAGGCTACATAACTCAAGAACATAGCTAATGAATGCTCAGTGTCGCACTGTCAAGCGATTGGTTCGATATTTTACAGATTTTTGCGACATTAAATCTTGAGAACGTTAGTAAAAGGCTGCTAAAAATTGATATTTCTATGCTCGGGCAGCAGTTTTAAAGACATTCTAAGCTTTGCTTTGCTTTAACATCGACTTATCAGCACCTGATACCCACACGTTTAACGCTATGTAGCTGCATTATTTTATCCGGGGACCATGCATTGCCGATCTCAAAATTCTTACATCAGTCACATGAACAATCTCACAAATTATTTCGGTGTAGTTCATTAACATCCTGTATGTAAAACTTTTAATTTTTACGATATATGGGAGATTGTTGCAAATATTGTATTTTTCAAATTTCCCCATGGATAAAAATTGCATACATTTAAATCAAGGCATTCTTTATGAATTACATTATTTTCAAAATGTTTGTGAATTAAGTTTAATGATTCAGTATGCATGGTAGCAGTCTTGTTGAAAAAATACAGGCTGATATCCAATGTCATGACTATGAATGAACATAGTCATATAAATGGAAGCATGCTCCATCAGAGAAAAATATTAAGTGTGGATCACACTTATCATCTTGCAAAATCCAAGTACAAAATTTTGCCCAACTCTGAAGAGGTGCAATAAGCCTCATACATTGTAGGAATAAACAGAAAACATCAGGCAAGAAATTCATAAAATTTCCGATATTCAACTTTCAGGTAAATTAAAATTTCCTGAGAAGATACAAGAAATGTGTGGACAAAGAACATTTCCAGCACCTCCTATGAAAAAGAACTTATTGTCCTTGTAGTTGCCATTATGAGAATATGAGGTGATTGTATGAGGAACATTTCAAAAGTTTTGAGAATCAGCAATAAGGAATTATGGTAAGCCAACAAGGTTCTTCCTTGCTTTAGATTGAAGTTGAGATAGTAACATATGAAACCTAGGCACCAACAATATGCAGCATTAGCACAGCTATACATGTGCATTCAGATGGTGCTATGCCATCTAGGATGGATTTCCAGCAAGAGCATTTTCACACTATGATTTTCCATGATTTTAAAGTTGGTTTAGGTGAGAGAGAATGTGTTCAAAGACTGCATCATGCATTTGAGGATTTGCCCTTTACATCCATAATTTATCTATGGTTTTCAGAGTTTAAAAATCTGATGTGTACCATTCACATGACTTTTTTCTCTACATCTCTGCAACAAATTATTGTTAAAAAGCTTATGCTTCTATTTATTTCATGCTAATTGAGAAAACATTAGCAGAAATAGTCTTATTACTTGCTTCCTTGTAAGTAGAAGCAATTTAGGGGAGTAACAAAAGTTAAAGTGATAGTCAAAAGCTGGTTAACATGTGACTGAAGTTCCTTTGTTTGTATGGACAGGAGTTGACAAATTCCTGTATGAGAGAAGTATGTTTTTCAAGGCTGAAACCAAAAATAAGGAAATAAATATATATATATATATATATATATATGTAACATAAATTGTGTGTTTTAATGCACTTTACATTTTTTGTGTGGTAAGTTTTTGTCTATCTTTTATGGTTTAGCAGTTACGTAAAATTCATTCAGAATGAAGTAGTCTTTAGAGGCTATTCCCAGAAAATCCAAGATATACATTTCATTTGTCAGGTAAATATCTTTAATATACAATATTTTAATCAAAATTGTTAGCCATTTTTGAGAAAATCAAAATTTTTGAAAAAAGTTCCATGTAAAGGGTAGTTGGAGGGTGGGGGGATTTTCTTGAAAATGCTCATGTCGCATCCTTGGAAGATACCAAACTTAAATACCAAGTTTGGTATTCAAGGTCTGCTGTAAACACACACACACACACACATTTCCAAAAATGCTTTTTTGATTCAGGGGGATCCAAAACGTGTGTTTCCAGTGAAATCTCAGTATCAAATATTTGGGTGGAGTGCAGTACCTTCTCTATACACTATGTACATAGTATGTGTAGAGAAAATAAAAAAGGAGATGAAAACTGTGCCAGCTTCAATGAGTAAAAGAAAATAGAGTACATGTTGCAGGAAGACAAATTCAAGAGGCCCTGAAAATTGGATCAGCAGCAGTGAGGACAATCCTTAAAGAAAATGTTCATGCCATGAAGGTCTGCAGCTGTTGGATCCCCCAATGCCTCACAAATAAGCAACATGTGCAATGGTGCCAGGGTATGATAGAACATATTAATAGGGAACAAAATGGGATAACCAATATGGTTTGGAAATCAAATGTCAGTGATCAGTCTGAGTCTTTGCAAGAGAAGATTCTTCACAAAAGTGAGGCAAGAAAATGGATCTGTTCTTTCTTCTCAGCTAGCTTGAGAGACAAAGGACTGTCGCTCCCAGATGGTATACCACAAAATGTTTGCTGCAAGCCTTCAATGAGCTGAGAACAAAATGCCTTAAAGTGGCCTACTTGGAATTTTGCTGCACCATGTCAGTGCTTCTGCCCACAATAGCAATTTAGTTCCTCCAGGAGTCAAATTCTTGTTCCATCTTCTCTACAGTCTAGATCTGGCTCCATGACATTTTTCTATACCCCAAAATAAAAGAAAAAAATCCAGGTCAACACTTTGAGTCACCTGAAACTGCAGTAGTTGTTTATGAAGAATGTATTTGTGCTTTCTCTAAAGAAGATGGGCACTGGGCATTTGAAAAATTGTTTGAAAGAATGCGACGTCGCATACAATACAATGGAGAATACTTCGAAAAGATGCAATGATCAGATCTAAAATTTTAAAATGTTGTGAGTTCATCCGCAAGAATTTCAGAGCGACCTTTGAGTGTCAAATTAAAGAAGAAATTCCAATTAATTAGACTTAGTAAAGAACTAAAAATATAATTTTTTGGCAATGTTGTACATTTTAGTGTCCCCATAATGATTTGTTCTTAAATAACTAAGGAATCTCATAATAAATGTAATATTGCAAACCTTACCAGCAGCAGGGTATAAGGTGCTAATATTGCCCCAAATCTGGCACATGTGAGTGCAGCGCCAAGACCCAAGTTTCTCACGACGGTTGGAAACTGCTCAGAAGAAAACACATATATCGCTCCATAGGAAGCCGTGATGATCATTTTACCAATCATCGCAAGCATGATCAATGGCCATCCTGTAATGCAGTAAAACTAACATAAAAGTTAATCTTAAACCCAGAGAGCAATGTTGAGCAATAAATCAAATAAAACTCACATAGACATATGTTTACCTTCAGGTACAAAAATGGTACAAAAAAGGGCTGCACCCCAGGCCAACATGCAGCCACAAAGTATCAACTTGCGGCCCCATCTGTTAAGCGTAAATAAAAGAAATGTGTAGCCTGGTATCTCAACTGCTCCTGACAGCAAAAAGTTTACATAGTCATTGCCTCCCAGGTTTGAAGTGTTCCAAGACAGGCCGTAGTAACTACCGCTATTCACAAACCTAAAAAATGGAAGTTTTTTCCTCTGATTTCATTAGAATTTACAACAATTTGTATCAGAAAATATCTCCAATACTAAAACATCTTTTAATATACACATAAATATTAATGCACTTTAGGCCAATTACACTAATTGCTGTTAAAAATATTCTAACATCTTGTTTACTAACATTGTGTTAAACATTTAATGTTAAAAGAGTAACATAATGTTAAAACTCTGGCATTTCTTCAAGCTTTTACAAAGAATTACTAACTGATATCCTGTAAGCATCAAAAGCAACTGCAAGTGACACCTTTCAAGAGCGTAGTGACTGAACTAGATACCTCATAAGTGTGACCTTTGCACTTTTGTCTACATTATAGTATTGTCTGTTTCAGTAGCAGACAACTGGCTACATTCATGAACAGTTTTTAATTGTTTATCACCTGCTTTCATGTTTATGGCACTGCAGGCAATGACACTGGTGATATATGGAATGAAGATGGAGCACTGGTGGAATGTGATGGCTGGGGAAACTTGAGAACCCAGAGAAAGCCATTCCTGCACTGGTTTGCAAACCACAAATCCCACATGTGGCACTTAGGATTGAACCCATCTGCTTTGTATATAGGCAAGTGGTCTAACCACTTGGCAACAGTGTGGCCCTCATGGACAACAGACAACTGTTACATTACATATTTCCATGTAATTTTTCTGAAGTTTTGAGGTTAGAATCTCAAAGTCAACTGAAAAATCTAGGTGCAGAGGAGCTAATGATGTTTCACCATTCAAAAAGGTGTTAGTTATTTAGAAATGGTTGTAACAGATTACCCTCCTCTTTCTAGGATTTACAAGCTAATGCCTTGGGTCAATATCATGTTGAGGAGCAAGCAAACTATGGATCATAACACATTCAGGACGGGTGGTCAGCCCAATCTCTGGTACAGTGATGAAGAATAAGGAAATAAAATATAGCGATGAAAGGGATAAGAAAATTCGCAGATCAAATTATCGAAGAGCTTTCACTCAGTGACAGGTAAACTAGAAAAATCACTCATTCGGGTTGCTGGCTCTGGAGTTTTGAACAATACGAGTCACACAAGCATTTAAATTTGTTGATCCACTTAGCAACAGTTGAATATGAAGGAGTAGAGTCTCCCAATATGTTAGGCAAGTTTGAATGAATTTTATTTGCTTTCATACCTTTCTTTGCAAAGTACTGTATCACTTTAATCAAATTAAATTAATTAATAAAAGGGTGGAATTTACACTGTATCACAGCTCAAATCTCATTTTTTCTTCAGCCTCAAAACTTCTTATACACTGCCTGGGTAGTGTGGAGGTAGCATGGCTGCCTTGCATTCAACAGGTCATGAGTTTGAATCTCGCTAAGGGTAAGTTACCCAGATAAGTTTTTTTTTCGCGGTTTTCCCTTATTCTGAGAAGACGAATGTCGAGTAACTTTAAGTTCCATGGACCCTGAGATCATTTGAACATCATTTCACCAATTTCCATTCATTGTCCAATATGACCAACCAGATTAAAGGACATTAATCTACCAAAGAAGGGGGCAAAAAGAAAAAAAGTCTTACATAGGAACAATAACAATAGAGCCCGGATTTTTATGTAATATCAAGGTGCGAAATATGTACATATTTATATAACAAAAAACATCAAAATATGTTATTAAACATGTAATATCAACAAAATATGTAATAATCTAAATGCTAAGACTACCATCTCAAATCTAAATGCAGACTGCAAATTACCCAGAATTTTGTAATTTGATGGGTCTGTAAGTATGCAAATTAATTACAATAGTTAAAATTTAAAGACTAAAAATGGAATTAATTATAGGGAAAATGTTTTGTTTTATGCAGAATTTACCTAAAATTTATTTTCAAGTAGGTAATTACGAAATAAGAAATATGTGTTTGGAATTATATTTATTAAAATTACTCATTTCACATAATTATTTTCCTTAAATTTTATGCGGCAAAGCAATGTTGAAATACTGTTGAGTTTATAATGTGACTATTACTTTTTAAAAAATAATAAAATTGTAACGAAACCCAGAAAATATGTATGTTTTATGTAACATCGTTAAAATATATAGAAATGTGCAAAATATGTAAAAAAAAAAAAAAAAAAAGTAAAATAAAATTTTGTAAGGGAGTCCCAAATGACCTAATTTGCCAACATTTTTACTTCTCATTGAAATAATATGCAGGATTTAAAAAAAATCTGTGCTCTAATAATAATAAATCATCTGCACCATAGCACTCCACTCTGAAAGCTGAAAAGTCGCCTTTGGGATGGCTAATTATTGCTTCAGAACCACATTACACTAGCAATGACCATTGTTAGTGATTCCAAGAACTTATCAAAGAACCCTCATTTTCTACCAATCATGAACCTAGAATAGGTATATTAACCTATGAATGGTGGAATATATATTTTAAATGGAAAATGTTGCATACAGCCACTGCACTGAATGAATTTCCACGCAGCTGAAGGTCATGCAGTGCACGGTAGACGATTCAGTGCAAGCAAACTCTGTTTTACTCAAATAGCAAACAGTTGATGATGCTTGCTATAGAATATTATCTAAAACAATTCTTCTGTTATTAAATAGGACCCACTCATGTTCAGCTCATTTTCTGTAAACTCAAAAATAACAAATGATTGTATAATTTTAATTTCCAATTATGCACTCCAAACAGAAATATATGCTTACCAAGTAAATAAAATAACTAAGGTTTTCTTACGAAGGTTTGGATACCGCAGGAGATCAAGGAATGCAGCTTTTCTCCCTTCAGAATCACTACTTTGCTGTGTGTTGTTTCCTTGGGATGCTTCTGGTATAAGATGATCAAACACATCTTTAGGAATAATAACTTTGTTCTCTTTTGCTGCCTTTTGTAAAAGAGCTTTTGCTTCTTCTGTCTTTCCTCTGGCAAGCAACCATCTGACTGATTCAGGGACAAACCTGAAAAAGAGGAAGGTTTTACTGCAGCCTGAAGAGTTTAATTCTGAGGTTAAAAACACAAACATATTCTAGGTACTTTTAAATGCCCTCAGTATTAAACAGTGGTCTACTAAGATTTATTATTTTTGTCACCCTCCATGGTTACCATACCAGCCTCTAATACCCAAAATTGTGGATTCAAACCCAATGGAGGAGGAGGAATTTTTTTAGATGTAAAAATCCTTAGCATGGCTTCCTTTGAAAGGGAACTAAAACCATTTCTAGGAGTAATTCATGATGAACATATGACGTTCAAACACACATTGAGCAAGTATGTAATAAATTGAGTACTTATTCATTTCTGTTAAGAAGTCTAAAAAATATCTTAAGTTTGGATTGTCTAAAATTAGTTTATTATGGATTAGTTCATCCATAACTTCAATATAGAATTGAGATCTGGGGCAATGCATGTATGAAAAATATCAAAAGGGTATTAATATCAGGAAAAAAAAAAGTGTATAAGATGCATTTATAATGTAAATAGTAGAGAATCTTGCAGACAATTCTTTGTGGAAGCTGAGCTATTAACAGTTATATCACTATATGTATATAATATAATTATGTTTGTGGTAAGTAAGTCACACACTATTCAAATTAAAGACAAATATGTATATAACACTACAACACAAAATAATTGTTATGCAGAAATTGTTAATAAAAATCTGGTGTGTTCCATTCACAATCATGCTATTCGAAATAAACATTAGCAGAATTGATTTTGTGACTTGCTTCCTCTAAAGCGATGATCAAATTTTTAAAAGCTGGTCACTATGTGAAACAATTGAGGTTTGATTAGATTTGGTCCTGTTTGAGAAAAGTTAGGTAGTTTAAAATTGAAACCAATTACAAGGAAAATCTCAAAAACGACCAACTCTACAAAATGAAGTGTAGGAAATAAATTGCGTGTTTTAATGAGATTGCCTGTCTCTTATGGTTCATCAGCTATACAAAATTCATCCAGAATAAAGAGGTCTACAGAGGCTGTTCCCAGAAAATTCAAGTTATACTTTGAATTGTGATGTAAATATCTTTAACTTACACTATATTAATCAAAATTATTAATTCTGTAATAATTTAGGAATACTAACCACCAGTAAATTAGTAATATAGCACCAGGAGCTGTGAGTGCTATCTGCAGCAGTTTCCAATCTGTGATGAAATGTGCTAGACCAGCAGTCAGAATGTATCCTGCAGTGTAAAACATCTGACATACCACACCAGTCAACATTCTCTTGCTTGGACCCACCATTTCCACTGCTGCAAAACAAAATGTCTCCATAAATCTAGTGATTATAGATGTATAATGCAATCTTAATCACCATGGTTGTACCACAGATAAAAACCCAGAAACATGGTTTGCAAAAATCAAAGAATGTTAATTAATGATATATGTGTTAGGGAAAGGGGGATACATGAACCCCAAGATACAGATTGTAAAATAATAAGAGAAAGGCTAGAAGAAATGTATGGACACATAAAAGACAAAAAGTAGCTTAGTTTTACAATGAATGAAAATCTGAACTAGGAGCGTTATAACGAGCGAGTCAAAAACAAAAGTAGGAACCAGCTGCACAGTTTTGCCTGTCCACGTGTTAGGCACTCATTGTCATCTGCTGCTATCATAGAAAGGCATGGATGAAACTACATTTAGTTTTAATAGTTTTACTAATGAATTTTAAGAAAGGAAATGCCAAAACTGCCCAAGTCCATACATTTTTGGCACCTCATTAGGAAACTATCCATCATTAGTCATGGTTCACCTTTAGAAAGGCTGGCAATTTCCTGGCAGATTTTTTATTTAAATTCTTCTCAAGTGTGTGGGTTTGTCTTGTTTACTTTATGTTTTAATTTACCTCAGAGATACAAATTCCAGGGGGTTGGGTCGGGGAACCGAAAATCTCCACTAATAATTTTGTCCCGAAACACACTTTCAATTGTTCTCATTGAAAGATTGGCTGTATGAGCTGTTGCAGAGTTTTGTTGAAGAAAGGCAAAATCATGCACATTGTCTGTTTGCTCTCTAAAAGAAAGGGGTCAAAATTGTATTCACGTATCTACAGGTCAACTGTTGACTCAAAAAATGTTGATCCTATAACTCTTTCTCTGCAATCTTTCTGCAAATCATACTTTTCACTTGGTGAGCTTACTGAGTTAACCCTTACAAATCATAAATAAATATGTCCAGTGGAAAAACACTGTGCAGCTGGTTCAGAGGTTTTTGACTCACTTGGTACTATGAAGCTTTGAAAGATGAAAGAGGAGGAATTAGTTGGCTTTCTTTGAGAATATGCAAATTGAGGAATGAAGGAAGAAAGCGTTGAAGGAAGTATGTCCAAGTATGTCCAATATGTAATGTCATTAAACATGTAATATCAACAAAATATGTAAAATTATGTAATAATCTAAATGCTAAGACTACCATCTCAAATCTAAATGCAGACTGCAAATTACCCAGAATTTTGTAATTTGATGGGTCTGTAAGTATGTAAATTAATTACAATAGTTAAAATTTAAAGACTAAAAATGGAATTAATCATAGGGAAAATGTTTTGTTTTATGCAGGAAAGATGATATCCATTTATTATTAGAATGTTCAGATATAAATCATTGGGGGAAACAAAGTGATTTGTAGAAAATTGTTAAATAGAAATTAAGGGTTGACAGTGAGACAAATTTTTAAGACAGGTAGGAACTAACAAGAGTTGGAAAAATTTGATAGAATGCTAGAAACAAATGGAAGTGGTCAATGAATATTGCAGTTGAAGGATGAAACTTTTTTGGCAGGTTTTGTAATTGTTATAGTTTGTGCACTGTCTGGTTAACACTTTGAAGCACAGGCATTTCTTTAGTTGGAGTGCCAAGAAACCCAGGGTTTTACACCTACTTTGAGTTATTATTTACAGTATATCAATCAAATGTGCCAAAAAGTATTGGGACAATCTAAAAATATGGTATTCAAGGATTTCTCAACAAGTAAGAAAATAGGCATAACCTCCATATTAATATTTTATTTTAAATTTACAACAAGTATCCACTGTGAGTTTGAAAAAATATGCTGCTTAAACTACACTCATTGAAAGTTCGAAAAACTCTCCCTCGGAATCGGAATTTTTCAGACCTTCATTTGTATATTGAATTTCTGCTTCATCACAGAAATTGAGGAAAATGCAGCATTTTAACATATAAGAATACAAAACGTAACAAACAGATCATAACCTTCAAGGAAAATGGCAGACTACCCAAGAGCAGCCAATATTACTAACTCTCCTAAATTTGCTAATATTAAAGCGAGGGCAGATGGTAGCACAAATCAGACAACTAAACAATAACTTATGTATGATCATTGCCGCATAGCCCAAGACCGAGTTACAGTCGTGGAATTGCATTAAATACCAGGCTTGGGCCTCGTGAACATTTCGATGGCCCGAGCTATACTCGGGCTTGGACTTCAATGTGTTAATGGCTAGGGTCAATATTAATCATTAGCCTAGCACTTATACCAACTATAATAACAGTAACAATAACAATAACAACAATGTGCCTATTACTACCAAACACATGCTCTGGATTTTTCATCACCTGCAAGATAGAAAAGCTCTTAAGTTTAATCCCATAATACAGCCCTTGTTGAAGCAAAAGTTGCTGTATTATGACAGCCTCCATATCCTGCCTTGTTATGCTACTGCATGGCACCCTTCCTGTATTGGAAGTCAGCCTGAATGAAACAAATCATTGGTCTTCCCTCCCACACACATAATCACCTTCTTTGCTATTGGTTTCAATTTTCGAATACTCATTCTTTTCTCATAAGGGAAATCACTACTCATTTTTTATTCTCCTGTTCAAGCTAAGACAAAAATTTCAAAGACCTAACTTAGCAACCGGCTCTTAAAAGATTTTACTCTCAATTTAGTTTAGTTCATTCCCTTATTCCCCTTGTACTTACAAAAAAATATGTCATAAAACCATTTCTGCCCACCTCGGAGGTGTGGGGGTAGCATGTCTGGCTCACATTCAAGAGGTTGCAAGTTTGAGTCTTGCTTAGGGTGAGCTACCCAGATAAGGCTTTTTTCTGGGTTATCCCTTATCCAGAGAAGAAGAATGTAACCTTAAGCTCCAGGACTCCGAGATCATTTGAGCATAATTTCACTGATCTCATTTATCTCTGATATGACCAACCAGGTTAAAGGATGTTAAGCTAAATTTTTTTTAAAATTGTGCTAATGTTTATCTTGATTACCATAAATTAAATAGAAGATACGTTTTTGTAAAAATAGTTTGTTGCAGCATAGGTAGAGAAAATCATGTGAATGTAACACATCAGTTTCTATAAGGCATATTGCATAAAAATAGACTAATAGATTTGTTCATTTCTTGTACTCCTGGTTGGTGTTGAGGGCTGGTGAATGGCAGTAAGTCTAATACAGGCCCATTAAAACCATCTCCTGGTCAGAAATTTGTATTTCATATTACTTTCTCCACATGTACCATATACATTCTGCATAGAGAAGGTATTGTATTGCACCCAAAAATTCCATACCGAGATTTCACCGGAAATATATGTTTTGAGGCTCCCTGAATCCAAAAAAGAAAGCACTTTTAGAAAAGGTCTCTCTATCTCTCTCTGTGTGTGTGAACAGCATAGCTCAAAAACTAAAAGGCTGTTAAATACCAAACTAGGTATTTAAGTTTATTAACTTCCAAAAATGTGACATGAAGATTTTCAAGAAAATCCCCCCACCCCAAACTACCCTTTACATGAAAAAATGTTTGAAAATTTTGTTTTTCTCAAAAATTACTCTTGAGACAGTACATGTCTTGTCCTGGGGCAAAGAATTATTCAGAAGGGAAATACAAATCGTAGCTAACAATATAAATTATATCAAGAAGAGAAAATATAATGTGCAGTGAAAATGGGAAGGGTAGAAAGATAGGTCACTAGCTCGTGGCACAAGATACTGTTACGGTTGTGCATTGAACTGAAGGGGATGAATGGACGCTGCCCGAGGGGACAAAACAGGACAGCAAGCAATGCTCTCCGCTGGTCAAGGGGATGTTTTCTAAGGCACTTGGTGAAGAACCTCTGACAACCAAGATGTGATATTTAGAATCCGTGGTGGAGTCGAACAGGCTACTTTTTAAGTGTGAGGTACTTGGGGAAGAGCATCGGCAGAACCAAGATGTGATATTTGAGCACGTGGTGTAACCCTTAGTTGTGATGGAAATAATTAACTTTAAGACCGACCATAGTACGGAACTTAGCATTGCATCAAACTAATAAATAATAATAGTCTTGGGCGGGTAAAGTGTAACTTCATAGTCGAAAATTAAGAAGTATATGCGTGTGTTCGACAGCGGAAAAAGGCCGAACTAAATTAATAAAGCACTTGTGTCTCGCCACAATCTGAAAGAGTTTCCATGCTACTAAAATCCCTGAGCTAGGCCACCCACACCATTCCTACTACCCATAACCTGCACCTGGGATACGAACCCGTAACCAATAAGGCCAAACTCTAAAGATTTTGATTAAAATACTGTATAATAAAGTTATTCACAAATAAAATGTATATTTTGAATTTTCTGAGAATAACCTCTGAAAAGCACTTTATTCTGGTTGATTTTTTGCAGAGTTTTGCATAATAGTTAAAGTGTAAGCGATAGACAGAAACTTAATTCACAAAAAATGCAGATCTCATTAAAACAAAAATTTAATGTCATGCAGTTTTGTTGTAGAGTTGACTGTTTCCAAGATATTTCTTGTTATTGGTTTCAATTTTAAAATGCTTATACTTTTCTCATACAGGAAGTGAAGGTTTTTCTTTTGTTCTACTCCTGGCCAAGCAAAGAAGTCAATTTCAATGACAATTGCATAACGACAGCTTTTAAAACATTTGACTATCATTTTAGCATAGCACATTCCTTTAGTTCCCTTCTACTTATAAGAAACTAAGTAATAAGCACATTCTGCTAATGTTTATCTCGATTAGCATTGTGTAGAGAGAAATATATTCTTTTGTAAGAAGTCTATTTGTAGAACAGTTAGAGAAAGTCATGTGAGTGTAACACATTTGACAGGAAGATGTAAAATACTCACATATGATGTAAGCAACTAAGAAGAGCCCTGATGTTGTGGAGCCTATGATCATCCTACAAACTACAAATGTGAAATACACTGGTGCAAAAGCTGTCAATATTCCAAAAACTATTTGTACCACCAATGAAATGAAAAATATTGGCCGACGTCCATACCTGAAATGAGAATTATATAGCTTGTAGTTGTTGTGGAATTTGCCCTATACTAACAAATACATATCTTAATGTTAGAAAATATTGCCTCCTTCATTGTTAGAAGAAATGATTGTTTAGTTAAGTGTATTCAAAGAGCTTACCTGTCAGAGAGAGCTCCAAATATAATGGAGCCTATCAATGCACCAACCATAAAGAGTGAATCTGCCATTACTCGAAAATGAGCATCTGAACAAACCAAATTCCACTGAAAATAAGTAAAATTACAAATTACAGCTCTCATTGAGCTGTACAGAAATTGACAATGTCCAATAAATTAATGATACAAATTCAGTTATAAAAACTGTGTGTCCCATTCACATGACTTTTTCTACATATCTGTAACAAATTATTGTTAAAAAGCTTAAATCTTCCATCTAGTTCATGCTAATTGAGATTAAATTAGCAGAATGGTTTTATTACTTGTTTTCTTATAAGTACAAGGGAAATAAGGGAGTACCACAGGTTAAAGTGATAGTCAAAAGCTAGTTGTTTGTATGGACAGCAGTTGACAAATTCCCATATGAAAAAGAATAAGTATTTTAAAACTGGAACCAATAACAAGGAATATATCAGAAATGGTCAGCTCTGCAACAAAACAAAAAAATAAGTATATGACATATTATGTTTTAACAAGATCTATATTTTTTGTGTAGTAAGTTATGTCTATGGAAGTGCCGTGGACAAGTGTTTAGAATGCTATCCTCCTATCTAGGTGGCCTGGGTTCAATCCCAAGCGCCCGCATGTAGGATTTGTGGTGGACGAAGCAGTATCTGGGTAGGTTTTTCCAGATCCTCTGGTTTCCCCCACTACTCATTCCGTCAATTGCTCCATCATCACCTTTCCTATCGTGCATTTCACGTGCATTTCATATCATTGACTTCCTCACGCTCATGCCTGGCTATAGGCCAACCACTCGTTCTAAGTTCTCCATTCTGTGGTTTTATGCTGTTGGCTCCCCAAGAGGCTTCTGACCCCTAGGCATCCGCTTGTAAGTCCTAGGGGGTTGTCAGTCCTAAATGAGGGTAAGTGACTACAAAAAAAAATTCTGTATATCTCTTATGGTATACCATTATCCAAAATTCAGCAAAATTTATCTAGAATAATGAGGTCTCCAGAGACTATTCCCAGAAAATTCAAAACATATTTGTCATGTAAATATCTTGAATATACAATATTTTAATAAAAATTGCTAGGGCCATTGTGAGAAATCTGAAAATGTTTCCATTTAAAGTGTAGTTGGAATGGGGATTTTCCTGGAAATCTTTGTGTCACATCCTTGGGAGATACTACACTTAAATACCAAGTTTGGTATTTAGTGGCTTTTCGATTTTGAGCATGCATGCATGCATGCACACACTGACCTTTGTCTAAAAATGCTTTTTAGCATGTAGAGGATGTCAAAATAGTATTTCCAGTGAAAATCTTGCTATAAAGTTTTTGGGTGCAATACAATACCTTCTCTTTTTTTTATAGTGTTTAAGGCCCACTTTTACTACAATGGCACCACAGGCAATGACGCTGATAACACATGGAATGAGGCTGGAGCACCAGTGGAATGTCATGGTGAGGGAAACTGGAGAACCAGAGAAAACCCACCTCCACTACAAATTCCACAAAGTGGCTGATAAATATAAAAAATAATAACAAAATACATAACGCATAAAATAAGAAATCTAAATGACTTAACAGTAAACTTACATACCGCTGTATGGAGTTACATAAATACATTTACCTATCTATTACATTTCAAAATACTCAGAACTGGGTGATGAGGTGTGCCAACTAATCATTCATAGAGCTTATTCTTATAATTAGCTGCTGCATATTGTCTTATTTCTAAGGGTACATGATTATAAAGTTTTATACCCAGGCCCGAATTTAGGACCTCTGATGCCCCCTGGGCAGAAAAAAACATTTGCTGCCCCCCCCCCCCAACTTGCAATACATGTATTACTTACATTTTCATAACGTAGAGAATGGTTTCATAGTTTGGATACTTAAGTATGAGTAGCAAACACCATAAGTGAGTTTATTAAAATTTAAGTAGAAACGTGTTAATAGAAAGAACTTACACTAAAGAGGCATCACCCCATATTAGATGTCAAAACATATACTGTTCTGAAAATCAGGGAACATTGTTTTGTGCACCATGTACTTTTTTTGGAGGAACATCAGACTTGGCAGGGCCTCGTGGTTTCTCAAACTGGAAACATCCAGAGCTAAGTGCAACTCAAAACAGTTCAAGGCACAGTTCTTAGTTTAAAAACTGAAGTTCCATTTTGACAAGGACAGATGGTAAATTATTCTCACAACTTGAAAATGAAGTTCAGTACTGGCGTAATGTCTTACAAAGAATTGTTGCTGTTGTAAAGAAACTTTCCTCTGCCTTTCTGTGGTAATGATGCAATTCTTAGAAGTGTTCATAACGGTAACTTTTTAATGTGCATGGAACTTATTGCCGAATTTGATCCATTTCTTGCTAGCCACATGACACATATAAGTATTTTGGAAGTGGAAAAACTTTATATTTGTCTTTTGTTATGTATGAACAAGTAATCAAAATTATGGGGAAGAGAGTTTTCAAAGAAATAGTGGCACAAGTTACTGTGACAAAATACTACTCTACAATTGTTGACTCCAGCCCTGATATTGCACATAATAACCAATTAAATTTTGTCTTGCATTACTCAACAAAGAGGGGCTAGCTGAAGAGCGGTTTGTTGAATTTGTGCCAAATCCAGGACATGTTGGCCAGAATCTGTCAAATGCAGTGATAAACTGTCTTGAGAGACATAAGTAAATGCAAAGGACAGAGTTATGGCAATGCATCAAATATGTCGGGTATTTATTCAGGCTTGCAAGCTAGAATCAGAGCTCTCTCTCCTTATGCTTTCTATATTCCTTGTTCAGCGCAAACTCTGAATTTGGTAGGTTCAAGTGCAATAAGACATAACCAAGCAACTTATTTTTTTGACATTTTGGAGGAAATATTTAATTTTTTCAGTGCTTCTAGTCATCGATGGAATCACTTGAGCACATTTTTCAGTAAAGAGAACTTGAGTGTCAAGTCCCTCTGCATAACCCAATGGTCTGCTAGAGAAGAAGCTTGCAGAAGCTTGAACAAAGATGGCAAGGCAATCATTAGAGCACTGTTGTCAATAATAGGGAATGAAAGTGAGAAGTCTTTGATGAAATCTGAAGCTAAAGGCCTAATGAAGAAGTGTAGTCTTGAGGCATCTTTTATAACTGTAGTTAGGAATTCCATTCTTGAAAGGTTCAATGTTGTAAGTAAACAGTTACAAACAGCAGACATGGATGTAGCCACTGTTTGTAATTTGTCTAGTTCTTTGGTTGGTTTCTTGGAAGAAATGAAAAGGGGATATGAAGTTTTCAAGAATCTAGGACAAAAGAAATTTGAATCTCTTTGTAACATTACTACAATTGAACAGGATAAATGAATTAATAAAAACAATTCTGACTCTGAAGGAAATGATTCAGATGAATTGATTGAAGAACTGAACAACAGAGTTTCTTCCTACAAGGAATTCAGTGAACCATTCATGTTTTTGACAATTCTGAAGATGCTTAGTCCAGTTGAAGCATCAACCAAACTTCAGAAAGACTACAGTTCTGATCTTGAAGATTCATCATTTGTCCTTGAATGCTTACAGTTCAAAAGCTACATAGAAAAGAATGAAAATGCATCGCACTCTCCTACACAGCTGTGCAAGATGTTAAAAGGTAACTGTCTAGAGCATGTTTACCTAAACTTAAACATAGCTCTACAAATATACTTGAGTACTCCTGCTTCCAACCGCTCAACTGAGAGATCATTTTCTGCTCTCAGATGCATAAATAATTATTTAAAAACATCACAAATGAAGGATCACCGTATTATCTTGGTATTCTTGTAAGTGAATTTGACTTAACAGTGAAAATGGACTATGACAAACTCAGAAACTTGTTTGCAAATGACAGGGCAAGGAGGAAGCCTCTTGTTATTTAAACAGTATATGTTTTGACATCTAATATGGGGTGATGCCTCTTTAGTGCTAAGTTCTCTCTATTAAGATGTTTCTACTTAAATTTTAATAAACTCATTTATGGTTTTTGCCACTCATACTTAAGTATCCAAACTAGTGAAACCATTCTCTATGTTGTGAAAAGTTAAGTAATATATGTATTGCAAGTTGGGGGGCAGCAAATGCTTTTTTCTGCCAGGGGTGTCAGAGGTCCTAAATTTGGGCCTGGCTACAGGTCATCACTGGTGATCCCCAATCTTCAGCATACCATAGACAGCAACCATTGTGTTTAATGCCCACTTTTACTGCTCTGGCACTGCAGGCGATGACACTGATGATACATGAAGATGGAGCCCTGGTGGAATGTGATGGCGGGGGAAACTGGAGAACCTGGAGGAAACCCACAAATCTCACATGCAGTTGCCTGGGATCGAACCCAGGCTGTGTAGGTGAGAGTGTGTTCCATTTACACGACTTTCTCTATAACTATACAATAAATTATTGTTAAAAAGCTTATTCTTCTATTTATTTAATGCTAATTGAGAAAATATTAGCAGAAAGGGTCTTATTACTTGCTTCCTTGTAAGTAGTAGGGACATTTTTAGAAATATTTCTCGTGTGTGTGTGTGTGTGTGTGTGTGTGTGTGTGTGTGTGTGTGTGTGTGGGGGGGGGGGGGTGTAGCTCACAAATGAAAAGTCTGTTAAATACCAAACTTGATATTTAAGTTCAGTATCTTCCAAGAATGCGACACAAAGATTTTCAAGAAAATCCCTCCCCCACTACCCTATACATATAAAAAGTTCCTAAATTTTGGTTTCTCAAAAATGGCTCTAACAATTTTAATTAAAATATTGTATGTTAAAATGACAAATAAAATGTATATCTTGAATTTTCTAGGAATAGCCTCTGAAGACCTCTTTATTCTGAATGAATTTTTTTGCATTTTGCTTAACTGGTAAACTGAAAGAGAGAGATAAAAACTCACTGCATAAAAAATATAGATTTCGTTAAAACACACATTTTGTCACATACATTTTTTTCGTGGAGTTGAACATTTTCAAGATATTCCTTGTTATTGGTTTCAGTTTTAAAACACTTAAAACTTTTCTTATACAGGAACTTGTCAACTCCTGGCCATGCAAAGAAACAGTTTCAATAATCCCATAGCAACCACATTTTAAGACATTTGACCACCGGTTTAGCCTAACGTATTTCCATTCTACTTACAAGCAACTAAGTGATAAGACATTTTCTGCTAATGTTTATCTTGATTAGCATGAAGTGGATAAAAGAATAAGCTTATTACCAATAATTTGTTACAGAGTTATGCAGATAATCATGTGAATGGAACACATCAGATGTTTTATTTTATCTAATATCAAGTCTTTTAATCATGTTTTGAAAATGTTGCTGTCTTTATTTAAAACTGAACTCTCCTAGACTTTTATAACTCACTTTTTAGGAAGAAAATTTAGTACTGCTATAACTTTTACACTAGAAAATAATTATGATTTGAATAATGTAGAATTTGTTTACCTCTGTTACTGCACTACTTTTGTACTTTGATCTGTCATAGATCCATTTATTACACTGCATGGTCTTGTTGGAAGGAGTACCACCAAGAAAGTATTCCTCAGTAAAATTTGCATCCAGCCTCTCGCATCTTGACCATGTTTTAATGCTTTCATCCCACGGAATGGTCATATTAAGTTCTGGAATATTGTATGTGGCATTATCCAGCTCATATGGCAATTGGCATCTGAAACAAAAGAACATACAAAAATAATAACTTCCTAGAAGTTAATGATATAGGATGTGCCTTACAAAATGCATGTTTGAACTTCATATTAAGGGGGATGATAATATTCATGGATCTGCAAACATTGGAGGAAGGAAGCATTGTTAAAGAAAATTAATGCTTAAGGGCACAAGAAAAAATAAAACGGGAAAGAGTTGTTCATCATAGCTAAAAAAAAAAAATCTCACGTGATCCATTCACATGACTTTCTCTACATCTCTGTAACAAATTATTGTTAAAAAGTTTATGCTTCTATTTACTTCATGCTAATCGGGGGGAAAAAAAAAACTAACACAAATAGTCTTATTACTTCCTTCCTTGAAAGTAGGAGCGAAATAAGGGAGTACCATAGGTTAAAGTGATAATCAAAAGCTGGTTGCTATGTGACTGAAGTTCCTTTGTTTGTATGGACAGGAGTTGACAAAACATCAATTTTTCATAGCTGAAACCTAAAACAAGGAATATCTCAAAAACAATCAACTCCACGTAAAAATGTATATTACATAAATTGTGTGTTTTAAAGTGCTCTACATTTGTTGTGTGGTAAGTTTTTGTCCATCTCCTACGGTTTAGCAGTTATGCAAAATTCCGTAAAATTGACACAGAATAAAGTAGTCTTCATAAGCTATTCCCAGAAAATTCAAAATATGCATTTTATTTGACAGGTAAATATCTTTAATATACGTTATTTTAATCAAAATCCTTAGAGCCATTTTTTAGAAAATCAAAATTTTCGAAAAAAAGTTCCATGTAAAGGGTAGTTGGGGGTGAGGGAGTTTTTCTCAAAATCTTCTTGTCACATCCCTGGAAGATACAAAACTTAAATACCAAGTTTGTATTTTACCGACTTTTCATTTTTGAGTTATCACACGCGCACGCGCACGCGCCCGCGCCCGCGCACGCGCCCGCGCACACGCGCACACGCGCACACTTTTTTCTGAAAATAATTTTTTTGGATACAGGGGACCCTAAAACATATATTTTCGGTGAAATCTCGATATCAAATTTTTTGGTGGAGTGCAATACCTTCTCTATACACTATGTACATAGTACGTGCAGAGAAAGTAAAAATCTGATGTGTTCCATTCTGTTCTACAAATAAGCTACTCTTACAAAAAATTACTCTTTTATCTACATCAAACATTAACAGAATTAATTCAAAATCTTCTCGGGCTTCTAGCCAGGTAAAAACTTGGCTTGACACCAACGTTTCGAAGAAGTGCATCTTCCTCGTCTTCAGGGTGAATTAATACGTCGCCAGGAAAGCTTCAGTTCTTATATTAACAGAATTGGTCTTATTACTTGCTTCCTTGCAGGTATGTGGGCTGATCAACAAAGACAGACTGGTTTTGTTTTACTTTCTCTACACATACTACGTGCATAGTGCATAGAGAAGGTTTTAAAAATATATCAAAATTTCATCAGAAATACAGGTTTTGAGAACCCCTGAATCCAAAAAAAAAGAATTTTTAGAGAGAGAGAGTGTGTGGGTGGGTGGGGGTGTGGGGGTGGGTGTGTGTATGTGTGTGTGTGTTAAATTCCAAATTTTTTATTTAGGTTTAGTGTCTTCCAAGGATGCGACACTAACATCCTCAACTACCCATTACATGGAAAAGAATTCGAAAATGTTGATTTTCTCAAAAGTTACTCTAACAATTTTAATTAACATACCACATATTAAGCTATTTACATGACATATAAAATGTATATCTTGAATTTTCTAGGAATAGCCTCTGAAGACTTCATTATGAATGAATTTTGCATAACTGATAAACCTTAAGAAAGAGACAAAAACTTACTGCACAAAAATGTAGATCTCATTAAAACATACAATTTATGTCATATGGATTTTGTCATGGATTTTTTTTATTTAAGTTATCATCTGTATTATTGATGGTTAATCTAGAGGTTGCTTCAAAAAGCAGTGTTTAGATTTGTCTCCCGCTCTAGTTATCTCACACTTCAGGGTTACAAAAAGAATAATTTTATAAGACGCTTCTAAAGGAATCATTTTTAAAAAAATCTGATGTGTTCCATTCACACAACTTTCTCTGCATCTCTGCAAGAAATTTTGTTAAAAAGCTATTCTTTTATTTACTTCATATAATCGAGAAAAAATTAGAAGTTGTTGTATTACTTGCTTCCTTGGAAGTAGAAAGGAAATAAGGGAGTACCATAGCTTAAAGTGATAGTAATATCTTTTAAAATATGATCACTATGTGAAACAATTGAAGCCCAGTTCACTTTGCAAGGTTCAGTTTGAGAAAAGTTAAGTGACTTAAAAAAGTGAAACCAATAACGAGGAATATCCTAAAAAGAGTTGACCACTCCATAAGAAAAACATATGACATAATTAATGTGATAAACGAGCTCTGCATTAAGATTTTGTCCATCTCTTACATTTAAAAGTTATGCAAAACTGATCTTGAATAAAGAGATTTTCAGAAGCTATTTCCCAAAAGTTCAAAATATACATTTTATTTGTGATATAAATATCTTTAATATATGTTATTTTAACCAAAATCATTAGAGCCATTTTTGAGAAAAACAAAATATTCAAATATTTTTCCACGTAAAGGATAGTTTGTGGAGGAGGAATTTTCTTGAAAACCTTTGTCACATTCTTGGAAGATACTAAATATAAATCCGAAGTTTGATATTTAACAGTCTCTTTAACACACACACACACACACACACACACACACACACACACACACACACACACACACACACACACACACACACACACACACACACACACACACACACACACACACACACACACACACACACACACACACACACACACACACACACACACACACACACACACACACACACACACACACACACACACACATGGACCTTTTCCTAAAAATGCTCCTTTCAGACCAAGGGACCTAAAACATCCATTTCTGGTGAAATCTCTGCATCAAATGTTTTGTGAGTATACAGTACCTTCACTAGCTACTGTGTACTTTGTGTTTACTACGTGCTAGAAAAAGTAAAAATGTAATGTGTTCCATTCACATGGCCTTCTTCACTGTTCTGCAAACAAAATGTTCTTACAAAATATTATCCTTTTCTTTACCTTATACTAATTGAAACAAATTGCCTTATTACTCGCTCCCTTCTAAACAGAAAGGAAATAAGGGACTACACTAGACTAATGTGATAGTAAAATCTTTTAAAAAAGTTGGGTTTGCTTTGCATGACGTAAATTGTCAGTTTTAATGAGATTTACATATTTTGTGTAGTGAGTTTTTGTCTATCTCTTACGCTTTATCAGTTTATGCAAAGGTCATTCAGAATGAAGAGGACTTCAGGGCTATTCCTAAGACATTCAGGATATACATTTTATTTTCCATGTAAATATCTTTAAGTAAGAACATTAGAGCCATTTTTGAGAAAATCAAAATTTTTCCATGTAAAGAGTAGTTTGGAATGGAGGAATTTTCTTGAAAATCTTTGTGCCACAATCTTAGAACATACTAAATTTAGTATTTAACAGATTTTTCATTTTTGAGTCATGCTGTCTACACATACACGCTGACCTTTTTTTTTATTCAGGGGATCTCAAAACATATTTCCATTGAAATCTCTGTACTGAATTTTTGTGGAATACAATGCTATCTGTAGCTACTATGTACATTGCACATGTGTGATAAAGTAATTAGGTTATCTCTGAAAGCATGAGGCACCAGGCTACTAAACTCCTGGCATTGCAAACCAAAAGTGCGTTTGATAGTCTCTCAGATGCTCATTATACTCGCCTGTGGTCAACTCTGGCTTGAAGAAAAACCCCTGAAAGTTTGTGAAGAGCGCATGCCATGGCAGGGAAACATAACAGTATATATATCCTTTTCTGATAGTGCCCAAACTCTCCCAAATATGTCAGCACATCCTCATATGCCATTTCTGCTTTGGAAGTCTTTGTTGTTGCCTGCAACACATTTACCATATTATTCACCTTGATGCAATGACATTATTAATTCTTATTGATGTTCAACACATAGTTTTATACTCTTCCTGAAGAAACACTACAGGAAACAAAGGAGAGAGGCTGCACTAAGCATTTGGCTGCAGAAAATATTAGCTAGAAGCTTTTCCCACCTACAATTTCAAATTATTACTTTGGATATGTGCTTTGAACTCAGCAACTCTATCTGAAAGACATGCTTTAGCAACAAAATTGTTGGCTACACTGACAAGCAGCTATTGGCATTGATATTGCAGATGAGCTGCACTATTTCATACTGAAATACATTGAAAACAAAAATGTGGTACAGCTTTATCTCCTATAAGGTCGCTAACCATAGCTAAAATGATAAAGTTTTAAATTGTAATGTCTGACTTTAGGCCTGCCTTCTGCTCAGTGTTTAGCTCTTGTAGTGTGTGAGGTGCTGATTGTTAACTCTACCCGCATTAAGGATAAAAACACAATGCACAAGACCACACTTTCAAGTCACAGAGACAAAATTGGCCACAATGACATTTCATTCTTTTCCCAGTGATAGATGCTTCCAAGAAAAGCATTGAAGAAACAAACATTTTACATTTATAACAGTTACTTTATTTAATAATTACTAAGCACTGAAATGTGCAAAGAATTACAGGGATATGAGTACGTAGATTTCAAATATACAGGGTGGACCATTTAACCTGAGACTGTAGAATATCTTCAGAACTAAGCGTTGTAAAAAGAAACGTCTTGAATAAAAGTTGCTTGATATAATGGGGGAAAGTAAATGCCATGTGTTGTGTTTTAATTGGAGAAGATTTGGATGATGATTTGATGGTCATGTTCTCCAGACAACAGGAAGACACGCATACGAAGTGCTTGTGCCAGTATTGGAAGAGACATGCTTTTATGGATACATCAATCATTTATTCACAGAGCTGGAAAATGTATGTATTGAGGTAGAACATTTTGAACATTTATTACCCTAAGCTATTGAAATAATACTGTACAATACCCATGCAGAGGCGATACTCTGTCTTTTATCAATGTTTGTCTACACCAGTAAAAGAACCCTGTACAAGAAAATGCTTTAAAATTGTTAATTTTTTGATTAGGAATAAGAAAATAAACTAAAAGAATCTGATGTGTTACACTCACATGACTTTCTCTAGCTGCTCTACAATCAAACTTCTTACAAAAGATTATTCTTCTTTCCACACAATGATAATCGAGATAAATATTAGAAAAACGTTCTTATTACTTAGTTCCTTATAAGAAGAGGGAAATTAAAGGAATGTACTAAAGTGATAAGTCATATGTTTTAAAAGCTCTCGTTATGTGATTGTCATTGCTTCTTTGCTTGAACAGGTGTAGAACACTGAGAAAAGTATAAGTACTTTACAATTGAAACTAATAACAAGGAATATCTTAAAATAAGAACTAAAGCTTTCCTGGCGACGTGTTAATTCAAAATCTTCTCGGGCTTCTAGCCAGGTAAAAACTTGGCTTGACACCAACGTTTCGAAGAAGTGCATCTTCCTCGTCTTCAGGGTGAACTGACCCTGAAGACGAGGAAGATGCACTTCTTCGAAACGTTGGTGTCAAGCCAAGTTTTTACCTGGCTAGAAGCCCGAGAAGATTTTGAATTAAGGAATATCTTGAAAACAGCAATCTCTACGAAAAAAAGATATAGGACATAAATTGTGTATTTTAACAAGGTCTACATTTTTTTGTGTAGTAAGTTTTTGTCTATCTTTCACGGTTTACTGGTTATGCAAAATTCCCTAAAATTCATCCAGAATAAAGTATTCTTTAAAGGCTATTCCCAGAAAGTTCAAGATATACATTTTATTTATCATGTAAATATCTTTAATATACAATATTTTAATAAAAATTGTTTGAGACATTTTTGAGAAAATCAACATTTTCAAAAAAAGCTCCATGTAAAGGGTAGTTCGGGGTGGCAGGATTTTCTTGAAAATCTTCATGTCGCATCCTTGAAAGATACTAAACCTAAATACCAAGATTGGGATTTTAACAGACATTTTGTTTTTGAGCTATGCTGGACCCCCCCCCACAGTGTGTGTGTGTGTGTGTGTGTGTGTGTGTGTGTGTGTGTGTGTGAGACCGACCCTAAACTCCCTTTAAATAACACTTTCTGAAATTCTCAAATTTCTCAAAAATAACTCCAAAATGTTGATGAAAATACCATATATTAGTCATTTACAACATAAATAAAACGTATATCTTAAAGTTTCGTTTTCTCTGGGAATTTCAATGCAATCACACAGCCACACGTTCATAAAATACTTGATTATCGATTTAAGCGTACTGCATTCCCCTAATCCCCTTATACCTACAAGGAAATATTCATAAAAATAATCTCTGAATTGTTTAGCCTGATTAACATTAAGTAGTCGGAAGAATGAGATTTTACAAGAATGTGTAGAAATGAAATGGAGTTGTATTTATAGGCGCTCTTTAACTACAGTGGTTCTCAGCGTCGCATTCTACATTAGGCTTTTTGCTCAAAGGCCTTTTTATCATACTTGAAGTTCTTTTATAAGCCGTAAATCTCTGACACGGGACCAAGGCTTTACTTCCGTTGCTAAGGCTGCCCTACAAAAATTCATCGCCCTCCGCCGTGTTAGAACCCGCGACCTTGGGCATATGAGCGGAGCATGGTAACTAACCCCTACACCACGGAGGGCGACGAAGAATGAATAGAGAAAACTATGTGTGTGCAACACATCAAATGTTTACTTTCTCTACACGTACTATGTACATAGTGTATAGAGAAGGTATTGTATTCCACCCAAAAATTCGATACCGAGATTTCACCAGAAATACATGTTTTGGGTCCCCCTGAATCTAAAAAAAAAAAAAAAAATCTGATGTGATTCTCTACATCTTTGCAACAAATTTTAATTAAAAAGATTATGCTTCTATTTACTTCATGCTAATCGAGAAGCATTAGCAAAAATATTCTTAATTATTTGCTTGAAGCGAAATGAGAGAGTACCATAGGTTAAAGTGAGAGTCAAAAGATGGTTCCTATGTAACTGAAGTTCCTGTATGTTCCTGTAACAAATTCCTGTATGAGAAAAGCATGTTTTTTCAAAGTAAAAACGAAAAACCAAGAATATCTTAAAAATGATAAACTCCGCGAAACTCCGCGAAAAAAAGTATGTCATAAATTCTGTGTTTTATCGCGAGCTACATTTTCTGTAGAGTAAGTTTTTGTCCATCTCTTACGGTTTAGCAGTTATGTACAATTCCGTAAAATTCAGGCAGAATAAAGTAGTATTACCAGAAAATTCAAGATATACATTTTATTTCTCACGTAAATATCTTTAATATACGATATTTTAATCGAAATCGTTAGAGCCATTTTTAAGAAAATCAAAATTTTCGAAATTTTTCCATGTAAAGGCTAGTTTGGGGTGGGGGGATTTTCTTCAAAATCTTCGTGTCGTATCCTTGGAATATACCAAACTTAAATACCAAGTTTGAGCTTTAACGGTCCTTTCGTTTTTGCGCTATGCTGCCCACGCACGCACACACACACACACACACATACACGGACATTTTTCTAAAAATGCTTTTTTTGGATTCAGGGAGTCTCAAAACATGTATTTCCGGTGAAATCTCTGTATCGAATTTTTGGATATAATACAATACCTTCTCTATACACTATGTACATAGTTCGTATAGAGAAAGTAAAAAGCATTTTTGGAAAAAGGTCCGTGTGTGCGTGTGCGTGTGTGTTGACAGCATAACTCAAAAACGAAAAGACCGTTAAATATCAAACTTGATATTTAAGTTTGGTATCTTCCAAGGATGCGACACGAAGATTTTCAAGAAAATCCCCCTCCCCTAACTACTCTTTACATAGACCTTTTTTCAAAAATTTTGATTTTCTCAAAAATGGCTCTAACGAGTTTGATTAAAATCTCTTATATTTAAGATATATACATGCCAAATAAAATGTATATCTTGAATTTTCTGGGCATAGCCTCTGAAGAATACTTTATTCTGGATGAATTTTACGGAATTTTGCATAACTGCTAAACCGTAAGAAATAGACTAAAACTTACCTCACAGAAATTGTAGAGCACGTTAAAACACACAATTTGTGTCATATAGTTTTTTTTTCGTGGCGTTCATCGCTTTTTAGTATGCCTTATTTTTGGCTTCAGCTTTCAAAAACTTATACTTTTCTCATTCAGGAATTTGTCAATTCGTGTCCATACAAACAAAGGAACTTGAGTCACATAGCAACCAGCTTTTGACTATCGCTTTAACCTATGGTACTCCTTTATTTCGCTTCGAAACATTCGAAATAATGGTTGATAATTTGACTATTTGTAACACCATTTCCGTCTCCATAGCCCGTCCGAGCAGAATTTTGACATTAGATAGATAGATCGTTTATTAGTCTGTTGAATACAATTATTCATGACTTCGTCACTGAACTACATACATCAATCATACATTCTATCATCACATATTTATATTGTAAAACTCGTCAACAGTATACAGAGGATTAACCATTAATATTGAACTGAGCTTCCTCTTGAAGCTCTGAAACGAAAGATGTCTTATGTGCATAGGTAAGAAGTTGAAAAGTTTTAATGAGATATAACAAACTATTTACACTTACACTATATTTACTTTTGGGTATATAAATATTTGAGTTCTTCCGTGTTGGGTAATTATGTATATTGTCGCAGGTAGTAAAATCATTAATATTTTTCTTGACATACAAGAGGCAGGCCAGAACGTACATTGACGTAAAGTAAGTATAGCAGATTGAATAAAAAGTGGTTTACAATGAGTCCTGGGTGAAGCTCCATAAATTAACCTTAAAGCTCTCTTCTGTAAAATAAAAACGAGCAAAAGTCCATAATTCAGATGGCTATGAATATGTCCATAATAGGCCGCAATTAAAGATTCTACATTAATATTGTTCTTAAGTATTCGTAACAAGAACAAACCCTTACCTACTTTTTTTTTTACAACATACGCAACATGAGTTTGCCAGCATAAATTTGAGTCGATATGCAAACCTAGAAATTTCACTGTTTTATGGTCATCTGAATTTATTCTCCTTAAACTAAAATGTGATGTCTCTGTTTTTGAACTGTTTAAAGTCAAATTATTAGCATTACACCAAGTTTGGACACTATTAGTTAACTCTTTATGTTTTGAGATTAATATATCTGTTCTTGACTCAGTAATGTTAACAGTCAAGTCATCTGCAAACATATATGTCTCTTAGTAACAACTGTGAATAAAATTAGGAAGATCATTAATGTAAATTATGAACAATACCGGTCCCAATATGGATCCTTGAGGTACACCATGCTTCAAGAGTTTGAAAGAGGAAACTTTACTACAATTTAAAAACACTGCTTGGTACCTATTACTAAGATAAGAGGACAGAAGGTTTACACTAATATCATTAAAACCATAAAATGTTAACTTATGTTGAAGCGTTTTATGAGAAACTGTATCAAAAGCCTTCGTGAAATCATAAAATCTACTACAAACTAAGACATTACCAGACTCAATGCCAGAAAGACAGCGTTTATAGAACATGGTTATTGCATCTATACTACTATGGGATGTCCGAAACCCAAACTGTTGCTTACTTAATAAAGAGTTTTCTTCAAAACATTTATAAATTTGTTTATTAATTAAAATCTCAAAAACTTTTGACATAGTTGGTATAATACATATAGGCCTATAATTTCCGTAGTCTGCTCTATTACCTTTTTTAAACACTGGAATTACTTTTGCATATTTAAACGCATCGGGAAACACCAGAATCAATGCAAAAATTAAAAATATGCGTAAGGGGTTCTAATATATGAATGACTGCCAATTTTAGTATTTTGGAATTTATACCATAAATATGAAGGTTATGCTTAACAAAACTTTGGGTGATTCCTACCTTCTGTTTAGACTCCATCGCGTTGCAACGCATTGGTCGACACAGATTACGCGAACAGTTATCATTTTATTGAAAAATCCATTTGATTAAAAATTACAAAGTATTGTTATCAGTTGATTACATAGGGCTCCGTAAGTGTACGCGATAAACGTATATACACATGACAGTATATAGGTTACCAATTTAATTTTTACTTTCTCTACACTACTATGTACATAGTGTTTAGAAAAGGTATTGTATTGCACCCAAAAATTCGACATCCAGATTTCACCTAAATATACATTTTAGGGTCGCCTATATAAAAAAATCTGATATGTTACATTCACATGATTTTCTCTAGCTACTCTACAAACAAAAGATAATTCTTCTTTCAACACCACGCTAATCGAGATAAACATTAGCAGAATTTTATTACTTAGTTCCCTGGAACTAAGGGAATGCACTATGCTAAAGTGATAGTCAAATGTTTTAAAAACTAGTCGTTATGCGATTGTCATTGCAAATCGCTTCTTTGTTTGGCCAGGAGTAGAACAAAAGAAAAACGGACTCTCCCGTCTGAGAAAAGTATAAGTACTTCACAATTCAAAATGATAACAAGGAATACCTTAAAAACGGTAAGTTCCACGAAAAAAATGATTATGCCACAACTTGTGTATTTTAACAAGATTTACATTTTTTGTATAGTAAGGTTTTGTCTATCTCTTAAGGTCTACTAGTTAAGCCAAATTAAGCAAGATTCATCCAGAATAAACAGGTCTTTAGAAGCTATTCCCAGAAAATTCAAGATATACCTACATTTTATTTGCGATAGAAATGGCTTTAATATGTGGTATTTTAATCAAAATCTTTAGAGCCATTTTTAAGAAAAACAAAATGTTTGACAATTTTTCCATGTAAAGGGTAGTTAGGGTTGGAGGAATCTTCTTGGAAATCTTCATGTCGCACTCCTGAAAGATACCAAACTTAAATACCAAGTTTGGTATTTAATCGTCTTTTCGTTTTTGAGCTATGCTGTCCGCACGCACGCACACACGCGTACATGCGCGCGCACGCACATGCAACCTGTTTCTGAAAATGCTTTTTTTTTTGGATTCAGGGGGCAGGGGGTCCTAAAACATGTATTTCCGGTGAAATCTCGACATCGAATTTTTGGGTGGAATACAATACTTCTCCATCCCCCTGTACATTGTACATGCGGGGCCAGAGAAAGTAAACATTTGATGTTTTCCATTCACATGACTATCTCTACATATAACAAATTATTGTTAATAAGCTTATTCTTGTATCTCTTCATGCTAATCGAGATAAACGTTAGCAAAAATGGTCGTATAACTTGTTACCAGTAAGTAGGATGGAAATAAGGAAACGCACAAGGCTAAACCGACAGTCAAATGTTTTAAAATGTGCTTGCTATAGGATTGACACTCGTTTCTTTGCGTGCCCAAGCGTTGACAAGTTCCTGAATCAGAAAAATTTAAGAATTTTAAAACTGAAATCAATAAAAAGCAATATCTTGAAAACGGCTAACTCCACAAACAAATGTTTACGGCATAAATTGTGTGTTTTATCGATATGTATATATTTTGTGTAAGTTTTTGTCTATCTCTTAAGGTTTACCAGTTATGCAAAATTCAATAAAAATCATCCAGGATAAAGCGGTCTTCCGTGGATATTTCCAAAGATTCAAGATATACATTTTATTTGTCATGTAAATATCTCAAGTATAAGAGATTTTAATAAAAATCGTTACAGCCATTTTTGAGAAAATAAAAATTTTCGAATTTTTTTCCATTTAAAGGGTAGTTTGGAGTGGGGGGGATTTTCTTGAAAGTCTTCGTGTCGCATCCATGGAAGGTACTGAACTTAAGTACCAAACTTGATAGATATTTAAGTATTTTAGTTTTTGAGCTATGCTGTCCACCGACAGACACACACACACCGGATGTTTATCTCATTTTTTTTATTCAAATCATGTTTTTTTGGTCCCCCTAAATCCTATAAAAAGCATTTTTAGAAAAACGTCCGAGTGTGTGTGTGTGTGGACAATATAGCTCAAAAACGAAAAGGCCGTTAAATACCGAACTTGTTGTTTAACTTTGGTATCTTCCAAGGTTGCGACACGAAGATTTTCAAGAAAATCCCCCCACACTCTACTACTCTCTACATGGAAAATGGCTGTAACGATAGTTTAATATCTCTTATATTTAAGATATTTACATGACAAATAAAATGTATATTATCAATTTTCTGGGAAAACCTCTGAAGACATGTTTATCCTGGATGAATTTTGTGGAATTTTGCATAACTGGTAAACTGTAAGAGATAGACGAAAACTTAACACACAAAAAATGTAGAACTCTTTAAAGCACACAATTTATATTATATACTTTCTCTGCACGTACTATGTACCTACATAGTGTATAGAGGAAGTATTGTATTACACTAAAAATTCGATACCGACATTTACTGGAAATACATGTTTTAGGACCCCCTGAATAAAAAAAAAAACATTTGCAGAAAAAGGTCCGTGTACGTGTGTATATTTGTGTGTCTGCGGACAGCATAATTCAAAAACGAAAAGACCGTTCAATATCAAACTTCGTATTTAGGTTTGGTATTTTCCAAGGATGCCACACGAAGATTTCCAAGAAAATTCCCCCACACCTAAATAACCTTTATATGGAAACATTTTATATTAAAGATATTTGCATACCAAATAAAACGTATATCTTGAACTTTTTGGGAATAGCCTCTGAAGGCCTCTTTATTCTGGAGGAATTTTGCCGAAGTTTCCTTAACTGCTAAACCGTAAGAGATACACAAAAACTTACTGCACATAAACTGCAGATCTCGTCAAAACACCCAATTTATGGCCTTTACATTTTTGTCGTGGATATAATCGTTTCCGAGATATTCCTTATTTGATTCAGTTGTGAAATATTTATATTTTTCTGACAGTAAAGTATCAGTTTTTCTTTTATTCTACTCCTGGCCAAGCAAAGAAGCGATTTGTAATGCCTATCGCATAACGACAGATTTTAAAACACTTGACTATCGGTTTAGCCTAATGAATTCCCTGATTTTCTTCCTACTTATAAGGAACTAAGTAATAAGAATATTCTGCTTATGTTTATCTCGATTAGCAAGGTGCAGAAAGAAGAATAATATTATGCAAGTCATTTGTAGAACAGCTAGAGAAAGTTATGTAAGTGTAACACATCAGTCGAGAGGTTGACCGTTTTCTAAATATTCCTTGTTTTTGGTTTTAGTTTTAAAATACTTATACTATTCTAATACAGGAATTTGTCAACTCCTGTCCATACAAACAAAGGAACTTCAGTCACACAGCAACCAGCTTTTGACTGTCACTTTAACCTATGGCACTCCCTTATTTCGCTTCTACTTACAAGGAAGCAAGTAATAAGAGTATTTCTGCTAATTTTTTTCTCGATCAGCATGAAGCAAATACAAGAGTAAGCTTTTTAACAATAATGTATTGTAGAGATGTAGAGAAAGTCATGTGAATGGAACACATCAGAAAGTATTTTAGAAAAAAGTCCGTATGTATGTATGTATGTATGTATGTATGTATGTATGTATGTATGTATGTATGTATGTATGTATGTATGTATGTATGTATGTATGTATGTATGTATGTATGTATGTATGTATGTATGTATGTATGTATGTATGTATGTATGTATGTATGTATGTATGTATGTATGTATGTATGTATGTATGTATGTATGTATGTATGTATGTATGTATGTATGTATGTATGTATGTATGTATGTATGTGGGTGGGTGGGTGGGTGGGTGTGCCTGCCTGTGAACACGATAACTCAAAAACGAAAAGTCGGTAAAATACCATACTTGGTATTTAAGTTTAGTATCTTCCAAGGAATCGACACGAAGAATTTGAGGAAAATCCTCCCACATCAAACTACCAATTACCTAGACAAAGTTTAGAACATTTTTATTTTCTCAAAAATGACTAACGCTTTTGATTAAAATATCGTATGTTAAAGATATACGACAAATAAATAGTGTCATAAATTTTCTGGGAGTAGCCTCTAAAGATATCTTTATTCTGGATGAATTTTGCTGGATGTTGCATAACTAGTAAACCGTAAGAGATAGACAAAAACCTACTACACAAAATATGTAGATCCCGTTGAAGCAATTTGTCATATACATTTTTACTTTCTCTATACGTACTATATACATAGTATATAGAGGAAGTATTGTATTCCACTCAAAAATTCGATGTCGAGATTTCGCCGGAAATATATGTTTTAGGACCCCCTGAATCCAAAAAAAGGAATTTTTAGAAAAGGGTCCATGTGTATGTGTGTCTGTGGACAGCATAGCTCAAAAACGAAAAGGCCGTTAAATACTAAACTTGGTATTTAGATTTGGTATCTTCCAAGGATGCGACACGAAGATTTTCAAGAAAATCCGCCCCACCTACCCTTCAAATGGAAAACTTTTCGAAATGTTTTATTTTCTAAAAAATGGGTCTAACGATTTTGATTAAAATCCCGCATACTAAAGATATTTACATACCAAATAAAATGTATATATTGAATTTTCTGGGAATAGCCTCTTAAGAGTTCTTTATTCTGCATGAATCTTGATAAATGTTGCTTAACCTGCTAAACGGTAAGAGATAGACAAGAACTTACTACACAGAAAATGGTGTTCTAATCAAAACACACAATTTATGTCCTTTACATTTTTGCTGTGGAGATAACCGTTTCCGAGATATTGTTTTTGGTTTCAGTTGTGAGTACCTATACTTTTCTTTTGATCCACTCCTGGCCAAGCAAGGAAGCAATTTGCAATGAAAATCGAATGACAGCTTTTAAAACATTTGACTATCGGTTTAGCCTAGTACATTCCCTCACTTTCTTTCTACTTATAAGGAACCAAGTAGTAAGAGCATTCTGCTAATGTTTATCTCGATTAGTATTGTGTAGAAAGAAGAATAATCTTATGTAAGAAATTTGTAGAAGAGCTAGAGAAAGTCATGTGAGTGTAACATCAGATTTTTTTTACAGTTGACCATTTTTTTTTAGTAATTCCTTGTTTTTTTGTTTTTTTGTTTCAGTTTTAAAATACCTTCCACATACGGAAATTTGTCAGTTTCTGACAATACAAAGAAACGGACTTCATCTACATGGCAAGCAGCCATGACTATCGTTTTAGCCTAGTGTGTTCCGTCATCTCCCTTCTATTTACAAGAAAACAAGTAATACATACAATTTATGCTAATATTTATCTCGATTAGCATGAAGTAGACAGAAGAATAGCTTTCTACTTGCTATACACGTACTATGTACATAGTGTAGAGAAGGTATTGCATTCCACCCAAAAATTCGATGCGGAGATTTCACCGGAAATACATGTTTTAGGTCCCCCTGAATCAAAAAAATCGGAAAAAGGTCCGGGTGTGTCTGTGGACAGCATAGCTCAAAAACGAAAAGACCGTTGAATACCAAACTTGGTATTTAAGTTTGGTATCTTTCAAGGATGCGACACGAAGATTTTGAAGAAAATCCCACACCCCTAACTACCCTTTACATGGAACTTTTTTCGAAATTTTTTATTTTTTCAAAAATGGCTCTAATGATTTTGATTAAAATATCGTATATTAAAATATTTACCTGACAAATAAAATGTGTATCTTGAATTTTCTGGGAATAGCCTCTGAAGACTATTTTATTCTGGGTGAATTTTATGGAATTTTGCATAACTACTAAACCGTAAGAGATGGACAAAAACTTATCACACAAAAAATGTAGAGCACGTTAAAACACAGAACTTACGTAATATACGTTTTTTTTTCATAGAGTTGATCGTTTTTTTAGATATTCCTTGTTTTTGGTTTCAGCTTTGAAAAACTTATACGTTTCTCATACAGGAATTTGTCAACTCGTGTCCATACAAACAAAGGACCATGTTTTGGCTATCACTTTAACCTATGATACTCCCTTATTTCGCTTCTACTTACAAGGAAGCAAGTAATAAGACTATTTCTGCTAATTTTTTCTCGATTAGAATGAAGTAAATAGTGGCATAAGCTTTTTAAGGATAATTTGTTACAGAGATGTAGAGAAAGTCATGTGAATGGAACACATAAGATTTTTTCCCTGCTAGATCTATTCCTCGTATTTATCAGAAAGCAGAGGAGGATTTCGGCACTTGTGTACACATGAAAATCTTTTGTGCTTCTGTAAACCTCCTGGAGGAAGGCGTGAAGAAATGGAGGGTGGTCAGACCCGCTGGCTCGTGGTCTATACTGTAGTTGAAGCTCTTATCACAACAATGCTGTGTTCCATTAACATAACTTTCTTTATCTGTTCCAAATACAAACTATTGTTACAAAAGATTTATCTTTTATCTACGTCATGCTAATCGAGATAAATATCCTCATAATTGCTCTTATTAAGTAGAAGGGGAATACATTGACCTTAAGCGATATTCAAATCCTTAAAAGCTTGTCACTATGTAAAACAATTGAGGTTCGGTTCACTTTGTATGGTCCCGTTTGAGAAAAGAATAATTATTTAAAAGCTGAAACCAGTAACAACTGATATCTCAGAAACGATCAGTTCTGAAAAAAATCTGTTTATAACGTAAATTATGTGTTTTGACGAGATGTAATTTATTGTGGGATAAGTTTTTATCTATTTCTTACGGTTTAGCAAAATGCATCAAACTTCATCCAGAATGAAGATGTTTTCTGAGAATATTCGCAGAAAATTCAAGATATACATTTTGTTTAGCATGTAAATATCTTATAATACGATATTTTAATCAAAATCGTTAGAGCCATTTTTGAGAAAATAAAAATGTTGAGAAATGTTTGCATGTAAAGGGTAGTTGGGGGGGGATTTTCTTGAAGATCTCCATGTCGCATCCTTGTAAAGTTTGGTATTTAACGGACTCAGGGGACTGCACAACGTGTATTTCCGGTAAAATCTCGGTGGAATACAATACCTTCTCTATACACTGTGTACATAGTACGTGAAGAGAACTATTCTGCAAACAGCCCCTAATATTTTATCTGAACTGTTGCAGAACACTATTGCTGGAGAAGCATTTAGTTGACCACGAAGTAATATGCAAACAAAGAGTAAGACAATACTCACCCTTTTTTTGGCAGCTCTTCTTGAAATGCTCTCCTGAGTCGGCTGTCCTTACCATCTACTGAATGGGTAGATGCTGTGGTCCGCTTCCGTTGATTTCTAGATCGTACTTTCATTCTGAATCGTGCTATTATCTAGCGCGACATCCATTCTACCATTGTTGTTCCAGTGTCTTTTTCAGCACTAATTCAATCCTACCACTTTTCCTGCACAATCACCTTAACCTAGTTTGGCAGGAGGAACAGACTACAAAAATAGCTTTATGGCCAGTGTATGTCTTGATAAGCAAACGTGTGCAAAACCTAAAACAAGTACAGGCATGAAGGGAGAGAAATGGTGATATACGTCATTCCAAAACGTAAACAAGTACGATATTCAACATACACTTTCTTTACCGCGTACATTTGGGTAGAAAACATAGGTATACTACAAACAAGCTCGGGGCTACTTTTGTTTTACTTTCTCTGCACGTACTATGTACATAGTGTATAGAGAAGGTATTGCATTCCATCCAAATGTTCGATACCGAGATTTCAGCGGAAATATGTTTTAGGATCCCCTGTATAAAAAAACAGCATTTTCAGAAAAAGGTCCGTGTGTCTGTGAACACGATAACTCAAAAACGAAAAGTCGGTAAAATACCGAAGTTTGTATTTAAGTTTATCTTCCAGGGATGCAACACGAAGATTTTGAGAAAAATCCCCCCACAACCAACTACCCTTTACATGGAACCTTTTCGAAATGGCTCTAACGATTTTGATTAATATCATATATTAAATATATTTACCTGACAAATAAAATGTATATCTTGAATTTTCAGGGAATAGCCTCTGAAGACTACTTTATTCTGGATGAATTTTACGGAATTTTGCATAACTACTAAACTATAAGAGATGGACAAAACTTACCACACAAAAAATGTAGCACACGTTAAAACACTCAATTTATGTCGTATACATTTTTCTTTCGTGAAGATGGTCGTTTTTGATTTAATCCTTGTTTTTGGTTTCAGCTTTAAAAAACTTAAAACTTCTCTGATACTCTTATTCATACAAACAAAGAAACTTCAGTCACATAACGACCAACTTTTGACTATCACTTTAACCTATGGTACTCCCTTATTTCGCTTCTACTTACAAGGAAGCGAGTAATAAGACCATGTTTGTTATTTTTCTCTCGATTACTATGAAGTATGTAGAAGCATAAGCTTTCTAACAATAATTATGTTGCAGAGATGTGGATACAGTCATGCGAGTGGAACACATCGGATTTTCTTTTCTTTACAGATTATATATGCATTTTTGTTCAAAACAAAACTGATTTCAATGAAATTTAATGCTACCTACAACTAATAAAGATAATAAAACAATTGTAAATACCCATTAACTAGGCCGTTAAATAAAAAGGTCTGATATGTTCCATTCACGTGACTTTCCCTACATCTCTGTAACAAATTATTGTTAAAAAGCTTATTCTTCTATCTACTTTATGATAATCAAGATAAACATTAGCAGAAATTGCCCTTATTACTTGGTTCCTTGTAAGGAAGGGAAACATATCTAATGTATTTCATTCACATGGTGTCTTCTAGATATTCGGTAAACAAACCTTTTATTTAAAACATTAATCTGCTGTATACTTCATGGTAATCAAGATAAACATAAGTAGAATTAGTCTTATTACTAGCTCCTTATAAGTAGAAGGAACATAAGAAAATTCACAGCCTAAAGCGATAGTCTTGTTATTTGAAAACTGGTCGCTATGTGAAACAATTGAAATTCCAATCTCTTTGCTTGCCAGGAATAAACAAACGAGAAACGAGAAGAAAGATGTCTTCCCGTTTGAGAAAAGTTTAAGCGACTAAAATTGAATCCAATAATCTGGAATATCTCGAAAACAGTTAATTGTACAAAAAATGCATATGGCATAAATTGTGTATTTTAATGAGATCTACGTTTGTCATGTACGATTTGCCAGTTATACAAAAGTCATCCAGAATGAAGAGGTCTTCAGAGGCTACTCCCAGAAAATTCAAGATATACATTTCCTTTGTCATAAAAATATCTTAAACATAAGATCAAAATCGTTAGAGCCATTTTTGAGAAAGTCAAAATGTTCGAAAAATGTTCTATGTAAAGGGTAGTTTGGAGTGGGGGGATTTTTTTGAAAAGCTTTAGTGTTGCATCCATGGAAAATACCAAATTTAAATACCAAGTTTGGTATTTAACGGCCTTTTCGTTTTTGAGCTATGTTGTCCATAGCTGGTTTTGGATTCAGGGGACCCAAAACATGTATTTCCGGTGATTTTGAATTTTTGGGTGTATTACAATACCTTCTCCACACACTATGTACTTAGTAGGTGTAGAGAAAGTAATAAGCATTTTTAGAAAAATGTCCGTGTGTGTGTGTGTGTGTGTGTGTGTGTGTGTGTGTGTGTGTAGCATAGCTCAGAAACGAAAATACCGTTAAATACCAAACTTAGTATTTAAGTTTAGAAGATTTTCAAGAAAATCTCCGCCTTTAATTTTTTTTTTTTTTAAATTTTGTTTTTCTCAAAAACATCTCTAACGATTTTGATTAAAATACCGTATATTAAAGATATTTACATGACAAAATGCATATTTTGATTTTTCTAGGAATAGACTCTTGAAGATCCTTTTACTCTGGATTAATTTTTCTGAGTTTTGTTAGTCAACTGTAAGGGATAGAAAATAACTTACTAAACAAAAAATACAAATCTACTTATGAGACACAATTTATGTCATGTACATTTTTTTCGTGGAGTTAGCCGTTTTTGATATATTCCTTGTTATTGGTTTCAGTTTTAGCTTTTCTCATACGGGAACTTGTCAACTGCTGGCCACGCAAAGAAACGGATTTCCATTCCATATCAACCACATTTTTACTTTCTCTATACGCACTATGTACATAGTGTATAGAGAAGGTATTGCACTTCACCCAAAAATTCGATACCGAGATTTCACCGGAAATATATGTTTTAGAGTCCCCAATATCCAAAAAAAAAAAAAAAAAAAACATTTTCACAAAAAGGTCCGTGTGTGTGTGTGTGTGTGCGTGTGCGTGTCTGCGTGCGAGTGTGTGTGTCTGTGAACACGATAACTCAAAAACGAAAAGTCGGTAAAACACCAAACTTGGTATTTAAGCTTAGTATGTTCCATGGATGCGACACGAAGATTTTGAGAAAATCCCCCCACCCCAAACTACCCTTTACATGGAACTTTTTTCAAAAATTTTGATATTCTCAAAAATGGCTCTAACGATTTTGATTAAAATTTCGTGTATTTACCTGACAAATAAAATGTATATCTTGAATTTTCTGGGAATAGCCTCTGAAGAGTAGTTTATTCTGGATGAATTTTACTGAATTTTGAATAACTGCTAAACCGTAAGAGATGGGCAAAAACTTACTGCACAAAAAATGTAGATCACGTTAAAACACACAATTTATTTTATATACATTTTTTTCGTGAGTTCATCGTTTTTGAGACATTCCTTATTTTTGGTTTCTGCTATGAAAAACTTATACTTTTCTCATACAGGAACTTGTCAACTCCTATCCATATAAACAAAGGAACTTCATTGACATAGCAACCAGCCTTTGACTATCATTTTAACCTATGGTAGTCCCTTATTTCGCTTCTACTTACAAGGAAGCAAGTAATAAGACTATTTCTGCTCATTTTTTCTGATTAGCATAAAGTAAATAGAAGTATAAGTTTTTTAAGAAAAATTTGTTGCATGGATATAGAGAATGTCATGTGAATGGTACACATTAGATTTTTAAACATTTGACTGTCGGTTTAACCTGGTGTACACTCTTATTTCCCTTCTTCTCATAAGGAACTAAGTAATAATACCTACCCTTTCTGCTAGCGTTTATCTCGAGTAGCAGGAAGTAGATAAAAGAATAAGCTTATTAACAATAATTTGTTATACAGAGATATAGAGAGAGTATTTGAATGGACATCAGATTTTTTTTTTTTTTAATGGATAGCTTCCTGATTTTGTGTACATTAGGAAAATTAAGAATCCCTAAATGGCGCTAACGATTTTGATTAAAAATTAACACTTTAAATATATCTACATGGAAATAAAATATTCTATGAATACCTTCTGACTTCATTCTGGATGACCTTTACATAACTGATAAATTGTAGGATATAAACAAAATATTTCTACACAGAAATGTAGATAACGTTTAAGCAAATATATGGAGTTAACCATTTTAGAGATGCGGTTGCTAAAGCGTTCTTTTTGGTTCCATAATCTGAAACCACAATGTGTCCTTCATTTTAAAAGCCTGGGCGTTAGGAATGTTAGAAGTAGGCAGTAGCGTAACCAGAGAAATATTAAGGAGGTTATATGTAGAAATCTATTTTTTAACATTTTATTTAAGAAATAAAATAATAAATATGAATTAATCTTGTGGTTTTGCCATTCTTCAGCAACTTATTATTAACACACTTCATTGTCGATCTACTTCCCGTTAATCGAAATAATATCTGCAGAAATACCGACGTGATCTGTCGTAAAGCGCAACCTGCCTGACCAACTCGACGCAGCTATTGTTCCGTTCAGTCGCGTTTACAGATTGAAGCCCAAGCCCGAGTATAGCTCGGGCCGTGTGAAATGTTCACGAGACTCACGCCTGAGTATAGCTCGGGCAGGCATTTCTAACGCTTTTAATACAATTCCACACCTTAACTCGGTCTTGCTATGCAACAAAGAACATACATCAGTTATCGTTTGGTTGCCTGATTTGTGCTACCATCTGTCCTTGCTTTCGTCAACTATTAGGAAATTTAAGAGAGTTAGTAATATTGGTTGCTCGCGGGTAGTCCCGCCATTTTCCTTGTAGGTGAAGATCTATTTGTTACGTTTTGTGTTCTTAAATGTTAAAATGTTGCCTTTTCCTCGACTTCTGTGAACTGAAATTCAGTGTACAAATGAAATTCTTGGAAATTCCGATCCTAAGGTAGAGTTTTTCGATATTTCAACAAATGGAGCGTAAGCTGCTTTACGTAGATTTTTTCAAACTCATATTTGATACTTTTGTAAATTTAAAATAAAATATTAGTACGGAAGTTATGATTATTTTCTTACTTGTTGAGGAACTCTTGAATACCATACTTTTAGATTGTCCCAATACTTTTTGGCAGCTTTGATTGATGTACTGTAAATAGTAACTCAAAGTAGGCGTAAAAACCCTGGGTTTCTTGGCTCTTCAACTAAAGAAACACCTGGGCTTCAATGTGTTAACAATGACGCATGCCAACACAATAACCGCACGTACACTGCCATTCAGTGTGCTGTTTGGGTAATTAATTTAGTGCCTCATGATTTAAACGATTAGAAATGTCGGCCATTGGAACCTTCATGCTTAGAATACGGGACTATGTAAGGAGCCGATGCAAGACAGTCGAGTCAGTGAAGAAGTGAAAACTGGACTCAATGAATGAGTGGGCCGTTAATATAGTTAAAAGAGTGCAGCTGATAGTACAAAGTGCAATAAGTCAGTTGTAAGTTGAGATTCGGTGGCACAATTGCAGACCGGCATTCTCAGTGTTAAGTACCAACATTTCCGGAACTGAAATATTTCTTCAGAAAAGTGCTTTAAGCCAAGGCCATTTCCTCTAAAACTAACTAGGTTCCTGTTCGTTATCTACGAGTTGAAAGTGGTGGAGATATTGGCGTTAACTCCAGGAGTATTGAGCCATGTGGCTCAGGCGTTTCGTCTGGAACTGGCGTTCGGGACGTCGTGAGTTCGATTCCCGCGGCTGACTCATGGGTATTTTCGGTGATTTTTCCGGGTCACCAGGCGAATGTTGAAAGGTTTCTTCATCCCCCGAACTTTCTGTCCTTTCATTTTATTCCAGCCGGCCTCATTCAGGTTGTAAGTGTCAGCGAGTGAAAGTGGTGGCAACTTTCCGTGATGGTGAATGTGCTTTGGCAATACAGCAGGGGGGGGGGATTGTTGCTAGGACTTGAGTTCATTCAGGCCCAGAGTGCAGGCGTTGAAATGAAGAACTGATTGGATTAGGTTAGGGACCCCACCGGTGGCTCTTTCCTCGCGGTCGGTTTGGGCTGCCCGTCACGCACTCTCATGTCATTATGTCCTCTTGGGGTCTGAAGCGTAATTAGCCTCTGGTGGCTCCGGAATGAACCACCAACCAAAGCAGCCACTTTTGATATTATCACTAAGGAGATGGAAATTCACAACCTTAATGTTGGCACTTATGATTTCAATGTGTTCAGTTTATTATTATTATTGTTGTTGTTGTTTCATTTATATAGATTCTATCATATCGAGGGATTTGGTTTAAAAACAACTACTGATGTTTTCTGGCTGAACTGTAGAGTTGTTTTAGCGTTGTTTTTTCTGTATTGTGCTATTGTACACACATGCACACATATTCACTCTCATTTGCATATTTTCGGACTCTGTGGAGCATGGGAGTGCTTCTAATTAAAGAAAAACTCCCCATCCGGCTGAGAATCGAACCCGAGACCCCTGATTGAGAATTCAGAATGCTGACCACTCGATCACAGAGGTAATCCATGTTCAAGTTTTATTAATATCAAATTAATGCATCTGATAGAGCCATTTTAGTTGCATCATTATTATTTGAAACTTATGTTTTTGCAAGTTAAAGATTAAATCCAAATGTGAGTTTATGACTTTTCCCAATTTCAGATTTAAATATTAACTTACATGCTGTTTACCCCATGCTATTTATACATGTTTAATATGTAAGAATGGTTTAGTTTGAGATAGTCTTTGCATAAGAGTTAATGAAAATACGCGCGTGTGTGATCTCGGAGGAGGTTACGTACTGCAGCCATTGACTTATTGTACGTCAGTCCCCAGGAGGATAGGATGAAATGAGAGTAATGTCAAAGGGTGGCAAATCGGACGGCGTGGGAAGAGCCACCGTTGAGGATCCATAACATTATCCAAGCAGTTCTTCATCTCGACGCGGTGAGCGCTAGGAGCCTGCACGCCAGGTCCGACCAAACTTGCAGAGTCTACAGACGACTACTAACGCCATCCCGCCTCCGAGAGCTGCATTTCCAGAGCGCAGTCAGCATCACAGAAGGGCGCCACCCACCGCAGTCCTCGCCGACATTTACAACCCTGAAAGAAACTGATTGTATGAAATGGAGATGAAATGAAGGGACAGCATGTTCGGGGGAATGAAGAAACCTCCCCAATATTTGCTTAGTGACTCGGGAAAACCCCCGAAAAAACTCATGGGTCGGATAGGTCGGCCGCGGGAATCGATCTCACGACCCCCCGAATACCAGTCTCAGAGGAAATGCCTGGTCGCGCCGTGGCCGAGTGGTTAGACCACTTCACTCTCACCAAGGTTCGCTCCCAGGCGACCGCATGTGGGATTCGTGGTGGACAAAGCAGCTCTTGGGCGGGTTTTCTCCGATTTCCCCCGACATCACATTTCACCGGTGCTCCATCTTCATTCCATGTATCGTGCGGTGCCATAGTAGTAAAAGCGAGTGTTAAACACTAAAAAACACACACGAAATGCCTGGCTCGGTTTTGAAAATACATAATCAAATGGTAAATTATTTGTACCTGAAAAGTAATATTTTTGTTAATTTAATTGTTTTTTTCACGCAAGCGTATTAGGACCGAAGTTGGGTAAGTAGGGTCAGATTGAAAATGTCAATGCCATAGCCGGGATTTGAACCACGAATCTTCCGGTTTCTAGTTGTTACTCTACCACTGAGCTACCATAGCAACAATCCGGCATAGCATTTAATTTCTCCACTGACTCGCATATCTCCCGGTAAATCACAAATGTTATTATTTTAAGATGACAGATCCCAATGGCGACTTGCAGTGTCGTAAGCACCTTAACACATTGCTGCCTGTAAGTTCCGCTTCTTTTAAGCGTAACTATACAAATAAGGTTGTACTCTAGGTTTAATTTCACCTTCAACCGTAAACGACAAATGATCAAGACTGTTTTATATTGTAAAGATATATAAAACTTTTGCCGTAAAATGGCAGTGGTGTTTTTAAATAAATAAATAAATAAAAGAGAAAACCGACATAACTACAGTGAAATGTAACCCGATTAGCTTGCAAGCATCACACCGATTATTTTACTTGGGCTCTCCCCGTCCTTTACAGTCGCTGGGATTTGAACTTGCAACATTTGGCTTTGAATGGATGGCCAGTCCATTACCTATCACCTAACACTCATAGCCATTTGAACTACTTTTTTGGCAGTGCCTTTGGTAGCATTATGAAAACTGGTTTAGAAGAATTTAAACTTTTAATTGGGAAGAAAAATATTAATAAAGGATCTACATTTATTTTTATTTTCTCTGTTATTTTACATAATAATTTTATAGGTTTATTCGCAAATATTTTTACTAGAACTCCAGTTTTAAATTTGAATTAAAGGAAAAACGGTATATGTAGTAAACTAGTGCAGGCAACTAAGGGTTAAGCCCTTAGAGCAACCGGCTAGAGACCAGGAAATCCTTGGTTTAAAACCCGTCTGTGGCATTCATTTTTCAGTCTGACTCTACTTATTCAAGTAACATGTTGTTACTTAACTTATACTTTGAGAATACCAGTCATCAATTAGTGATTATGGAGAAACGTAACTACCTACTGAAATATCTAGTCACATATACAGACTATAGACACCAGAATAAAAACTATTTTCACTGGCGAACAAACTTACACCGCACCACAAATCAAGAAATATTCCCCGTAGCAAAAACGAAATATCAACAGCTGGGCGCTGCTTTTTGAGTCACTTTGGTGCCTACATGTTCTTCTCAACTTATGGAAACTTAATAAACTTGGACTAGTCCACTGTAAGTACATATTTAGACTTTATTATCCTGCACGATATGCTCATCAATGATAATGCTTCAGTCGATAAGATATTTTACGCCTCATAAATATTTTACTAGCTATATAGGACACGTATACAGGTTTTTTATCTATTTAAATTTGTACACATACCTACCTACTCCCACCATTCCATATTTTAAAGAAAAGCTGACGTGTTTCATTCACATGACTCTCGCAACATCTCTGCAATACATTGTTAAAAAGCTTGTTCATCTATTTGCTTCACGCTAATCGAGAAAAAATTAGCAGAAATTGTCTTATTACTTGCTTCCTTGTAGGTAGAAGAGAAATAGGGGAGTACCACAGGCTAAAGCGATAGTCAAATCTTTTAAAAGTTGGTTTCTGTGTGATTGAATTTCCTTTGTTTGTATGGACAGGAGTTGACAAATTCCCGCATGAGAAAAGTATAAGCATTTTAAACTGAGACCAATAACAAGGAATATCTAAAAAAAAAAAAACCTGTCAACTCCACCTGTCAACTCCATCTATATAGATATAGATATAAAATAAATTGTGTGTTTTTTATGCAAAATTCTGCAAAACTCATCTAAATAAAGATGTCTCCAGAGGCTATTCCCAGAAAATTCAAGATATAAATATTAATTGTCATGTAAATATATACGATATTTTAATCAAAATCGTGAGAGCCATTGTTTTAGAAAATTAAAACTTTTGAAAATTGTTCCATGTAAAGGAAGTCTTTGCCTTAAATAAATGCTGAAAGTATTGACCATCTGCTCCCAAACAGGCAGTAACGGGTCAAAAATTATAAAAATAATAATAGTGCCTAAAACGTTCATGTGAGTAAATATAGCAATATATTTTTGATTACGTAAGTCCTTAAGCATCAAAACCCAATATACATATTTTCATTAACAACAAGGATACACGAAACACTGAGGTTAATAGCACTTCTGTACACGACCCGATTTACCCTAAGGATTCAGTCTAAATCGGGTCAGTCATCAAGGTAAATAGGGTCAGTCTAAAATAGTTTGCTTCTTGAAAAAATACACACTTGAATATGGAAAAAAAAATAGTCACATAACTTGCATTTGCCGCAAATGAAATTCTTCTTTCCTTTGAATCCAACACAGTCTTCGTGGTAACATTCTTTCCCATTTCCCTGACACTGTATCCAGTGCCCTAATTTTTCTGAGCGACGATCGTATTATACAAAACAGAATGTATATGCACTTTTAGTTTGCTCTTACATGTCCTCATACTCATCGTCGTCTTCAGAAGATGGCGGCAACAGTCGTTTTCTGGCACTTTTTGTTCCATACTGAGGCAGGACAATGATTTCTTTTCTAGACTTACGTCTCAGTTGCAGTCTTTTTCTTACTTCTATATTTTGTGGAGAAGTTAAAAGAGCCGCTTTCTCTTTCCTTGCTGACTCTTTTCGTTGCGGTCTTTTTATTGGAGACGGTAGCAGATCACGGAAGGTCATCGTGGATGTTGATGCCTGTTCTGGACTGAAATTAGGAATAGTATCCTCAAGCTGTAAAGTTGCACTCTCAAGTACTGAAGTATGAAGTTCTGGTGTGATCATACATTCTCCTGGTAAAGATTCATGATCAGACATCACATTTTCGTTTAGGGGAAACAGACCTGTTGACAAAAATCCAGACTCAGCAATCACTGGTGTTGCTGATTGGCGCCAAGCTTCTTTGAAAATTCTTCCACATGCTATTTTTGTAATCTTTCGCCTGCCCCTGTGTGTTACGCACAAATTTATTGCATTCATTGTCATAATATGCTTTGAGGGCCTTGAAGAATGATCTATCTAATGGTTGGAGTCAATGAGTAGTGTGACTTGGTAGACATACCATATGAATGTCGTGTTCTTCACAAAACTGCAGTGCAGACAAACTCTTGTGAGATCTATCACCATCTATTAGTAGCAAACATGTTCCAGGCACTCGTTGGGCCTGGACGTGATGCAGCCACTGCGGAAAAAAAAAAAAAATTCTTCTTTGATCCATCCAGAATCTGACATGGGCACAAGAGATCCATTTGGAAAGCCATCCGAAAATTCTTGAGATATTTCTTTCCCTTAAAAATAGCCAATGGAGGAATAAAGTTCCCAGTTGCATTTGTGCAAGCTAATATCGTGATAAGCTTTCCTCTCTCAACACAAGTTTGAGAGTACACTGCCTTAGCACCCTTCTGAGCAAAATGTTTTCTTGTAGGTTTATTGTTCATCTACAAACCAGATTTGTCGGCATTATATATCAGTTGAGGTTTATTAAGTAAAGCACAAGCCTGTAAAGTCTCCTCCAAGAGTTTGAAGTAGTCAGCTACATCCTTCCTGTTGAGACCATTACAACGAGCAGGAGAAAGACCCTCTGCCGTTGTTAATGTCAACAGCGTTTATAAGCATTACTAGGATTCTGTAATAAAATAATAACAACGATAAAAACTTAAATCACTCATAGCAGCATTGACCCCTTTAACCCTTAATTTACTGACCCGATTAACCCAAAATGTAGGAACATTTATAATCATAAGTTGGTAGTACTTGAATGCGATTAATGAGCGTTGGAGAGTCTTAACTTCAAATACAAGGACTATGCTGGTTTATAAACTTGAGCTGAGCAAAATTCCTTGTTGTTTATGTTGCAAAATAAAGAAAACAATCAAACTTTTATTTTAAATATCTAAACAATACAGCCTTTACCTATAACAAGACATGTTTCTTTTTTGTACCACAGCTATAAAAAAACAATTTCCACAACTTTTAACATTTACTGTGATCAAGAAGTTGCAGTCTTCTTCTGTAGATAGCAGCATGTTGTATATGTTACTTGACCTTGGTGTAAACAGCAAAGTTTTAAAATTGACCCGATTAATCTGTTGACCCGATTTAGACTAAGTTACCCTAGATATAAAATAAATTGTGTTTTTTTTTATGCAAAATTCTGCAAAACTCATCTAAATAAAGATGTCTCCAGAGGCTATTCCCAGAAAATTCAAGATATAAATATTAATTGTCATGTAAATATATACGATATTTTAATCAAAATCGTGAGAGCCATTGTTTTAGAAAATAAAAAAAATTGAAAATTGTTCCATGTAAAGGGAGTCCTTGCCTTAAATAAATGCTGAAAATATTGACCATCTGCTCCCAAACAGGCAGTATAACAAGTTAAAGATGTTTTCACTCAGCAGCAGAAATCTCTGTGAAATCTACAGAAACTTAATAACATCACTAGAATTCCTGCTGCTAAGCTTAGACGAGTGAGTGAGAATATTTTCGCAAATTGTGCTGTCCGTATGTAAGCAGAAGGTCAACATTTCCTAATTTATCCTAAGATGCGTATTTTAGTACGCCTTTGCCGGCACCACTTTCCTGGCGACTCTCGGATCTCTAGCGCAGTGGAGAGAGGCCGCGGCAGGGCTTACCTTATAATTTAAAATCTCTATACTTCTGACAGTACTAGAAACACGCTGGGCCGAACGTCTGAGCCTCTCCCGAAAAGGAGCTGGTCGGATTGGGTTGGACTCGGCGGGGTAGTGGTTCCCTAGACCCTGGGAGACTGAGTGGTGATGCCTAGGTGGCGTTGTGAGACGCCCCAGTGTCCTCGGCACTAGCTTGGATAGCTAGTAGACGGCATGCTAGATGAATGTTGACGCGCGTAAGTGGTACATATCCTCCGTCCGTGTGCCCTGATGGAAAGAGCCACAGAGGGTACCTAAGGGAGCTTCAGCTTTGTATAAAGACTTGCCCAGTCTGTCCCTCTCTACTCCAGATAGGTGTTACATTCCACCTAAAAATTCAATGCCAAGGTTTCACCAGAAATACATGTTTTGAGAACCCATAAATCCAAAGAAAGCATTTGATTAAGGGGATGAATCCACCATTGTCTACGAGACAACAGTTCTTTAAAGTATAAAACACTAAGCAAATTGGCTACCCTAGTTTGCATGTGCATGAACGCTGCCACACTCTGCCAGTCACTTGTTTTAATTTCTGATTGGTTATTGTCTACATTTAAGTTTGTCACTGAGAATGCTCATGGTGCATTTAATTGTGTGTCTATATTTTAAGTCATTGCGTCTACGGTCAATTTTCAATGTGAATGGCACTTTATAGTTGTAAGTGAAGCTGATGATTCTTAAAACAGCTTCCTTTTGCAGCTCTGCAAGACAATATTCACTAAAGGAGATGGTCAAAATCTTTGGCAAAATAAGTAACTGAGAGAATTAAAGAGCTTTGTGGTGTGAAAAGCTCTGAAATGGAATCAGCTGCAAGCTCACAAGATTTCTGTGTAGACTGCAAAAGCAAAACCAGATATGTTTGTAAAAACTCCAAGAAACACATTTACCTCTTCATTTTGCATAAATCCTTTTGATCAAAATATAACAAAATGTGATGTGTTCCATTCACATGATTTCCCTAGCTGTTCACCAAACAAACATTTGTTACAAAAGATTATTGTTTTATCTACACCATGCTAATCAAGATAAACATTAGCAGAATTGGCCTTATTACTTGCTTCCTTGTAAGTAAAAGGGAAATAAGGGAATGTACTAGGCTAAAGCAGATGACAAATCTTTTAAAAACTAGTTGCTATAATGTTACAATTGATATTTGGTTCTCTTTGCTTTCTAAGAGTAAACAAATGAGAGACGAAAAGAAACATATCTTCCCATTTGATAGAAGCTTAAGTAGCTTAAAATTGAAACCAATAACATGGAATATTTTGATAATGGCTTACTCTACAAATGTATGTGTCATAAATTGTGTGTTTTAATGATGTCTACATTTTTTTATGCAGTCAGTTTTAGTCTATTGTCATCCAGAATGAAAAGGTTTTCAGGGTCTATTTCCAGAAAATTCAAGATAAACATTTTGTTTGTCATAAAAATATATTATGCCTATGGTATTTTAACCAAAATCAATAATGCCATTTTTGAGAAAATCAAAATTTTTTAAAAATGTTCCATATAAAGGGTAGCTAGGGGTTGGGGATGTTTCTGAAAATCTTCTTGTCTTCTCCTTCGAAGATACTGAACTTAAATGCCAAGCTGATATTTTGTTTTTGAGTTATACTGTCCACAGACACATACATATACACATAGATCTGTTTCTAAAAATGATTTTTTTAGATTCAGAGGACCCTAAAACATGAATTTCTAGTAAAATCTTGATATCAGGTTTTTGGTTGGAATACAGTGCCTGCTCTATCCACTATGTACATTGTGCATATATGCTAGAATAAGTAAAAATTCCTGTAAATAAATATTACAATGATAGGTAATGATAGTACTTTATTTATTAATCTTTCTCTTTACGATATATTTTAAAAGCAATGGAAACTGTAAGGGTCTGTGAGACTAGCTATGTGTTGAGGCAATATTTATATCTTAATCACAAATCTGCCGACATTTTGTGAATTTCACGTCATTTTTGTAATATTTGATGTTCAAATGTTTGGTTCTGTTGCATTCCGAAGTTGAAATCGCTGGATGCAAATGTTTATTATTCCTTGTGTTTTCGTTGCATATAAGTGTTTTGATTTTCTCTATGTGATTTTATTTTCCAACAATAAGTATCATAGCTACGTGTTGATTTTCTGGCTTGTGACAGTTATCAAAAAAAGAAAGAGGCTTTTTCACAAGTATGGAAAAGACCACTTGGGGGTTACGCATACATTAATGTATTCGCGTGGAATTATATGCATGCAAATATTTGCAGCATTCAACAATGCACATAAATTGCATGGAGCGATTGCAGTTTCACTTTAGAACTGTACGAAATGATTACAAAATAAACTACAATTGTACAAAGCAAATCCTAGTGATTTATTATTTAAGAAGTCGCCAGGTCTGTGAAGCCCAATAAGCCCGTTAAAACGCCCTGAGAAGAGTCGATTGCTACTCCAAACCAAGCATAAGCGCAAGTAGACTTTTAGTTCAAATTTAGCGCGAATGCGAAGAGGATCTCATGCTTCAGTGTAATGAGGCCAGGATTCCAGGCAAGTGCCAGGTTACACACACTTTGTCTCTCCCTCTCTCTACACTTAAACTAGATCATTCATTCTGCATTTCCCTCATCCCTCAAAAAAACTTCTGCCTCTCTGAAGAGTGAGAGTATAGGACCCATTACTTCTTCTTCCCTGGCTATGTACCCTCCTTGCATGGAGGACTTACAAGGCAATGCCTGAGGTCAGAAGCCTGTTGAGAAGCAGAGAGAAAAGCTAGGATGGATGTTCGGCCCAAAGCTTGGAATGAGAGTGGGAAGATGATATGAAATTAGATGAAATGACTGAAAGGAAAGATAATGATCGAGCTGCTGGTGGAATGAATGGTGGGAGTAACCAGATAAAACTGACCCAGATGCCCACATGCACTCCGCACATCAAACCCAGGCTGTCTTGGTGAGAGGCAAGCAGTCTACCCAGTCAGCCACAGCACTGCTTCCTAATTCATAAATCTGCCATGCTAGAAATGTTACAAGAGTTATCATTTAGTTTTGACTTCAGATTTTTATTTTATTTCATATATTTAACAATATAATTTGTAACAAAAGATTAAAACAAACAATAAAGTGTAACGGGAGACTTTGTTATTGAAAACAAGTTTTTATATAGTTAACATACATGCATTATCAGTGAGAAATTACCTTGTGATTCATATTCCTGCTGACAGGTGGCCATCTAGGTACTCTGTTGCCATATTTACTTGCTGTCAAACATTACACTGCTTTGTCTAAAATGCCTTCTTCTCTCCACACTTCTTGTATGTTGAACTACTTTTCCCCATTTCTTACTAGTTGCCTCATCTATTTCTTTCAACATTGCATCCTGTACTTCACTAAATGTAAAAGTTTTATTATTTTGGCTAAACTAACTTCAACAAACAATTGATCAGTCATGCACGAGAATGCACACGTCCACTGAACCATGTAGGAGTTGCAACGCCGCTGAAATCACTTCTCTGACAGTTATGCAGTTTTACACTATGATTGGTCAGCAACCTGACGAGCCCTTGCCAACAGATGACACGCCCCACAAATGTCAATCATAAGGAAATTTCCCACCAACCGTAGTCACAACATATTATTTTACTTTGGCATTATTTTTTCTTTATACCTTGTGCACACATAATTGAATCCCATTTGCCGCTGTTCACTACTGGTAGTTATGTATTTGGCAATGCTGCAAGATGTGTTTATAGCACCAATTACTTTTTTTTACAGTTGAATGCTATGTATATGTAACAGAACAGAGCAGTTCATGAGCCTGAAGCTTCTTTGCTGAAAGAGTGTATAAAAATGCAAACATGTTATATAAAATTGAATTGCTTTATTATAATGTATACAACATGTGAGCTCATTGATTCTTTGATCTGTAGACACAAGTTGTCATCTGCAAGGAAGCATAAATATGATGCAGATTGAAATTTGTAAAGAAGCTGAGACTGTGATGTGGTTAATGTTGGTTGGTAAGGCCTATATTACACTATCACATTTCTGTGCCACAGAATGTTTTAAAACCTTTGAGTATATATTGTGATTCTAGTATATTACACACATCAAACCTTTTACCACATCTTTTATTACAAATTTAAAAAGCATATCCGACAGTTAACACCATCAGCTGTAATGGTTCTGTTAGAATGTCAATTGTATCATTAAATTGAATATTTATAAATAAATTTGCTCCACGTTTCTATTACATTCATCTGCAACATTTTTGTATAACCTAACCTAAAAACTTAACCTCAATAAGCCCATTTCTTAAAGAATGTTAATTAATAGTACATTTCTAAGTATGAATAACAAAGCCAGCAGGAAAAACGGTAATTAAAAGCTGTCATAATAGTTTTCATTTTGTTCTTTTAAATATTGGCTTCCCAATGCATTTAAGATTTTCCTCACATCATTATACATATATCCTTCATACACTTCATAATGGCTTCTGCTATGCTTTTGTATATTTCCATTATTTTGTTTCTGTTTTTACAATAATTACATTTTGAATTGTACAACATTTCTTGTGATTCATAATAGGAAATGAGCGGTTTGGCTGTAGCTACTAAACATGTGAAATGTCTGCCATTTTATTTTTTAATCACAGATGTGATCATAGGTGTGATTGTGGATGTAACTATTATCACAGAAATATGTCACACTAGATGTGATAAAAGATGCTATAAAATGTTTTATCATATCTATTTGATCACATTTCTGTAATAGTGTAATATAGGCCTAAAATGGTAAGAGTTGAGCCAGTTTGTAACACTAAACATATTTGGGTACCTACCTTTTCTTGGGCGCTGGTTTTACAGGAAAAGCAAGGGTTGGGGGGAAGAAGAAAGAGCCCACATTTGTGTAGTGTTGTCCTCAGTCAGTTTCGTGAATAGGTTATTTAATTAACCATGAACTAGCTGAATTATTAAATGAAATACAATGCATCTGCTTGTGTGTGAGTTCTGGAATCTTTAAACAGATGTGGGTACCTTAGCACTGAAGTACTTTGAGGACTATTTTTCTTTCCAGCCTCTGTTCAAGTTAATTTATTTCATCCATGAAAACATCTGCATGTTGTGGATTCATCAGATACAACAATTATTTACAAACAATTTATTTACAATTCTTAATTAAATGACCCGCATTTAAGTTCTTTCAGATTATAAAATGCATTTATCATTCAGTACCTCTTCACTGCTTACATAGTTAAATCATATTTTTTAACAGTTTTATTTCTTTAGGTAGCTTATTATAAAGTTCTTTTCCATGTTGTGTCTAATACGCCTCTAATTACCCATCTGAAATAATCATTTGTTTCTTAGATTATGCGCATATACTAATTTTTTGGTTCATTTTCTTGTGAAATATGTTTTATAGTTTCATAAATATACATGCAAGGAACAGTCAATGCACCAAATTGTTTAAGCATTACTCTGTATGTGTGTTTACTATTTACATTATCTATTATTCTAATTAGTTTCTTTTGCAATTTAAAAATCTTTTTAACTTCTGTTGATGAAATATTTCCCTAATATATTATCCCATATTTTATAGCGAGTATAAAAGCAAGTTGCCCTCCATGGTGTAGTGGTTACCATGCTAAAACTGAAGATTGCAGGTTCAAACCTGTTGGAGAGTGATGGATTTTTTTGGGTGCAAAAATCCTTAGCATAGCTTCCTTCAGAAGGAAATAAAGCTAGTGGTTCCATGTAATGTTTATTTGCACATAAAAGAACCCCCATACCTTGAAAGAAGATGGTTCCTGGGCAAAATTTTCTGCCAGTTTACATTTGCAAGTGGTGATTTCATGTGCCATCTGTGGGCGACAAGCTAATCCCTCATCACCATGGAGCATAGTGACAAATTCACAAACTAGAAATTCAAATCCAATTATGGAAGCCCTTTGCTCCACTGAGGAGATGCAAGAATACTAACTTATATAAAAGCAAAATATACCTGATTAAGTGTTTCATCATTTATGAAACACGTTTCTTTACCTGTCTCATTATGTAAACACAACTCCATGGCACAACATTCCACAAGGGAACTTGGCCTACCAGGGCTGCAACCCCAGCTTGACCCGAAGGTGTCAAGAATGGGGTGCAGTACCAGAGGCTGAGACGTGATCAGTGCCTCGAGTCCCTCCTGGCCGGTTGATGCGGTCTTCTCAATCTGGAGCCATTACTTTTCAATCAAGTAGCTCCTAAATTGGTCCCTCAGGGACCTCATGAGGCTGAGTGCACCCCGGACAAGGTCTCCCAGTGAGGGAAAATTCCCCACGCGGTACCACGAATCAAAGCCAGGTCTTCCACTTGGTAAGCAGCTACGCTACCACCACGCTAAGGAGACAACCGCCTCATTATACATAAGCCAATATTTATCTTCTTTCTTGTATGACTTCCGATTTAACTGTTTATCAATATCACACCTAAAAAAATTTGAGTGTTGGATCTCTGGTAATTTTTCTCCATCTATTTCCAGTTGTACACTACTTAAACTACAAGGTTTTAATCGAAAATTTACCTAGGCTGTTCTTCTTAGTATTTAATATCATGTCCAAGTTTATACAGTATTGCTTTATTTTTTTCATTAACTTATTTTCTTTTAGTTGTATCTCAGCTGCTGACCTACCTTTAATTACTACTGTCATGCTATCTGCATATCCAATTGCTATATTTCCATTTCTTTGAAACCAATTAAAGATTTTTTTTTTTTTAAGCTTAATGTCCTTTAACCTGGTTGGTCATATCGGATGAAGTATTGTTGATATATTGTATATTAGAAAGAAAAACAAACTAATTTTGACCCTTGCAGTATTGCTTGTCTAACTATTTGGAAATTTGATTTTCTCTTTGTTACATACCAGTACCAAATACACTATAGCTTAATACTGGACACTTCCATTTTCCCCTGTGTTAAGCTGAGAGACAGGTAGACAATGGCGCTCCTAGCGGCCTGGCCTTAAGGAACAAGCGATTAATTTTGAATGTTAGGAAAAGAATAAACCCAATAATGATATTGTATTGTGCATTATTATTTTTTATTTATTCAAACAATATTTTGTCAATACAATACAAAACAATGCAGAGAAACAATGTAAAGGTATTGGCTCTATAGGAATTATTTTTAAATGCATGACAATTTTTGCTTTAATGTTTCTACCTGTTTTTGTTTTTCATTGTTCTTTTTTTCCATTTTCATCATTCAAAACATTTTATTAACTCATTGGTTGCTTTGTCAATAAACACATCTTTACAACTTTCACATATGCAAGTGAATAATGCATCATCTACACACATCTTTAACCTTAATTTAACATTAAGTATACAGTCGGAAAAATAATGAAGAAAATTTTCATTAAATAGAGAATTGATGTTGTTGTACATTGTCTAAGCAGATTCGTTGTGAAATATGAATCTAGCATTTTCATAACGCTTCGGAGTAATATGTACATTTTTAATTTACTACCTCTGCTCTCATCAATGTCTACCAATTTGTTTATACATTCCTCATGAGGCAATGTTGCACATATTCTGCTGCTTACATATGAATCTGCACGCTGATGAACATTAACTGGAAAATCATCTCTTTGCTTTCTGGTATAATTAGTGCAGAAGTCTGAATTACAAATGATATACCTTTTTCCTATAAATCAGACTTTAGAACTAAAAACTTGCTTATATGCACTGCACAATTTATGTCTTCAGACGATTGTAATAACTGAGTTGTAATTGCAAGTCTAAGACATTGTCTGAATTTTGAGGAATCTGGAGTTACATTGTTCCTACCTTTGCCCCTAACAGAAAACAAATTTTCCAAACAGTCTTGTGTGAGTTACCTTGTAAGTAAATATGAGAAATGATATTGACATTTTAGCTTCTGCCACAATTTTAATGCCAATATGTGCATTAAAACAAGGAGGTTTCTTATGCTAACTATTCATTACAATGATGTATTCTAAGAATTTTGATAATTCATTCAAATACAATAAATGTTTACGTTCATTTATTGCAAAGTGCAACTCTTTAGCACAATGATTTTGAGACGAGTTGAAAATGTCAAATAGACAGTCCATTTTTTCAATGAAATTAGCAGTAGCTAATGTTTCATCAAACATAGAATTAAACGCAACATGCGTTTTAATGCCACAACTGACAGAATGGCTTAAAACGCGACGGTCAAACATTACCTCACTGGACTAAATGGTGGCAGTTCAATACATTGGCTGGTCAACCTTGGAGCTAACCGAGGTTTCATGGCTCTGTCTTTTTAATAAAATTCTACAATATGGTTCCAAGAAACTTTTCTATCTTCACAGAATATATCATGCCTTTTCAAATTATTCCTCACTGGTTTCAACAGGTGTGGAGCATCATGGAAAACACACACTCTACTATTATAAATTTCAATAAATGAATTTTCCTCAGAGATGTTCAGCAATGATCTCATTTTCAGATTATTGTTTCCCTGCAGTGGTTATGTATATTAACGTTTCACAGTAATATAATCTATGTACAGTGTTTTATTTCATGGAAAGCGGAAAAAGGATTTGGAAAGCTTCAGAAGTTCAAAGTTTATTGCAGCCAAACACAGCACAAACCTTACCAGACATGGTTCAATAATTCTGTCTGATAATCCTTATTACACTGTGTAGACATATTACATTTTAATTAATCATTATTGCTCTTATGTAGGCTATACCGAAGCTACAGCAACATCCTAATCGCTGCTCAAGGCCGATCCGCTAGAATGCGCTGGCATAGCTTGTCACGCAAAATAACACAGAGTGTCCTGTATTAAGCTATAGTGTATTTGCCAGTACTATTTCTATGATTTATGGCACTTCAAAATGCTGAGAAGGACTACCTTCATTCACTCCTATGAAGAAGATATTAGAAAGCTTGTTTATAGAAGTTTTCATTTTTGCAGTGACTAAGTGGAAAAATAACTGTGACTGTAGATGACTTTAGGCAGTAAAATCATTTTATGGTTCACATTTGTCTTTCTGTTATACCCAGTTTGAGATTGAAAAAAAAAATAACCCTTGTATATGTCAGGAGATGTGTGGTGGACTTATCTCTCAATGTTCTTTTTTCAAAATTATCCAAGACCTACTGAATAAATATTAGGGAATTGAGAGCCTAAGAAAATGAGTTTGCATAGTTTGGGTGAGACATTTTTCTGACTGAATCTCCTTTTATTTAGCATCAAAGATGAGTGTTGTGTTTGTGGGAATGCACGACTTGTAGAGGCATCTAGTGTTGGGTCTAGGAACTTCCAAAGGTAACTTAAATGAAGGTTCATTATGTGGTTCTTCTTTGCCATGATGCAGATTTTTTTCCCAGATGTTTTCTGTTATTACAACAACAACAACACTGTCTCTTGTCATGTGAATCGTAGTGGACGATCTAGAGGACTTGATTCATGTTTGAATATAGCCATTCTAGTGACTGGTGTTGCTGAAGATAGGGATAAGTTGCCTAATGGACACAAAATCAGAAATTATGACTTAAAAAACCAGATGTGTTACATTCACATAAGTTTCTCTATGAGTTCTAAAAACAAACTATTGTTACAATAGATTATTCTACACCATGCTAATCAAGATAAACATTACCAGAAATGGTCTTATTAGTTGCTTCCTTGTAAGTAGGAGGGAAATAAGGCAATACACTAGGCTAAAGCAATAGTGACATTTTTAATAGCTGTTGCTATGCAATTGTCATTGATAAAGAGATAGGAAACAGATGAGGCCTTCCCACCATTTGAGATTTGAGTATTTTAAAATTGAAATCAATAACAGAATATCTCTGAAATGGTTAGTTCTACAAAAAAAAAAAAAAAATGTACATGGCATAAATTCTGTTTTAACAAGACAGACTACCAGATGTGCAAAAGTCATTTAGAGTGAAGAGGACTTCAGGGGCTATTCCTAAGAAATTCAGGATATATATTTTAATTGTCATGTAAATATCTTTAATATATGGCATTTTAATCAAAATTGTTAGCAATTTTTTCCAAAATCAAAAATTTTGATAAATATTACATGTAAAGGATAGTTTGGGGTGGCATTTAATCAACTTTCAGTTTTTGAGTTATGCTGTCCACATACACGCATAGGCATGCACGCACACATGCACACACGCACATCTTGGTATCAAATTTTTGAATGGAGTACAATATCTTCTTCATCTATGTACAGTGTACATACATGCTTCAGAAATCCACATAATGAAAAAAGAAGAAACATATTGTAAACTTTGATTATCTGCTGTACAGCAAGAAGTTCGTAGATCCATCACCAAATAGTGCCTCCACAAACACCACCCTTTGGGGCTAAGTAAAGGAAGATTTAGTCAGCATTACAGGTTCAAAATGGGAACAACATACGTTCCCTAAACTGGTCCCAGTAAGTAATTTTTAAGTTATGTTTAGTGTTACAAATTGACTCACTTTTACCATCAAATATTTAATGCAGAGCTAATTTTTTGTCAGTGGATCTTTGGTATTTGAGTTTTTCATTTCGGTCACCACATCATCAAATTCTTCTTCATTCTTCCCAGTCCTGCAAAATAATGAGAAGCATCACATTAAAAGTTGACTTCCATTGTAACTAAGGAACATTAAAATTGATATGGCTAAAATAGCAATCCTTTTCTGTTTTTTCTAAAGGAGGTGCTGTCATTTTAAACAAGTAGATATGAATGCTCAATTGAGTCAGGTTGCGTAGAGTTTCAAGTTACCCAGCTTTCATCTTCACTGGATATTTTATTTATTTACTTTGTGCTATAAGAAAGTAATGTTCCAACTGCAGTAGCTACATGTACATTAAATATGCAAATTTAAAGCACAAGCAAACTTATCTGATGAAGCTAGTAGTCTTTAGTGGCAAGTATTAATGCTATTCCATAAATAAATTAGTATATTAAATACAGAGCAATTTCATTATTTGACTGTAAAAAATCAAATCACCATTGTCCACCTGGGTAGTGTGGCAGTGCATTCTAAAGGTCGTGAGTTCGAATCTCATTTAGGGTGAGTTACCCTTGTAAGGTTTTTTTTCAGGGTTTTCCCTTATCCTGAAAAGACGAATGTTGAGTAACTTTAAGCTCCATGGACCCCGAGATCATTTGAGCATCATTTCACCAATTTCATTCATCGTCCAATATGACCAACCAGGTTAAAGGACGTTAAACTACCAAGGAAAAAAAAAATTCATTTGCACACCCATGTTCTCAAAAGTTTTTTCTTCTACTAACGCGACGCCCTCCGTGGTGGAATGGTTACCATGCTAACCTCATATACCCAAGGTCGCGGGTTCAAACCCGGTGGAGGATGATGGATTTTTTCAGGTGTAAAACCACAGCAGTTAAAGAGCATCCATAAATAACATGTTTCATTTACATTTCTACTAACGTATGAGGGTAAATGAAATATGAGACCGTTAATTAGTTCCCCTATTACAATTATTATTAGTTATTAATTATTTAACAATGTAAAAAGAGTATAAATATATGTAGTTAACTGAAAATTCAGCTGGAGAATAACTGACGCCAAGAGAATCAAAGGGGATGAGAAGCTCTTTTGTCAAGTCACATACACTTGAGCTAGGTCGGGGGTGAACTGAAAAATATGGAAGATGGTAATTCTTCATTGTACTAGGCTTGTCACGTGAGGTTTACAGTGCATCCTGGGATAAGGAAATTGATTCTTGGGTAATATTGACGTCAATTGTGCGCCCTTTCTGTCCAATCAGAAAGAGGCCGCCATGACAGTAATTTTTGTATATAAAGAACCCAAGAAGGCACCTCAGGAGCACTGTTCTAATTCATCTGTTCTGACCTGTGCGTGAAAGTTGTCTGTAGCTGTTCTGCTGTTATTCATCGGGCTGAACTTAAGTACTTCACATAAAGTTGGACACAAAGTCAGTGACGAGTACTAATATATTACATGTGTTCAGTCATGTTATTAGAATCGTAACAAGTGTATAAGTGAACATTATTATAAGGCAAATGTGCTTGTCTTGTCTCTTCTAGGAAGGAATAAGACCACTCCTGACCTACCCCCATTTGCTTTACCACCCTGGGTGAGTTAATTATCGTGCCGACTGAGCGACACCGAGGCAAACTCACCGGTAGTAGATTCACCATACCAGGTAAGTGGGTCTACTCATAGGTAGGGGAGTGAGTCTGGTCAACGACTCCAATCTGCGCTCATTGCATAAGGCATCTTAAATGTGGTGCAAGAGGCAACCCTGCATATAATATCTAACGCATATAGTTTCCAAACACAGGGCTCAATAACGCTACAAATATAAATGAGACTTTTCTTATTTTATGTAACTCGATAACAATGTACATATCTATCACTTTTCTATACACTCTCCTACTCTAGAAATACCAACATATTGGAGGCTTCTTGATGTCCTCATTATGAAAACAGAGGAGTCATGTCTTCAGTCAGGTGCACACCAAGCCATCCAGACCCATGTCATTCTCAAACCAATATCCTGTGTGTGCTTCTTTGAGTGACCCAAAGAAATGAAAATTGCAGGGTGAAGGTAGTCAAGTGGTATCCATTTTATTTCTTCCAATTTAGTAAAACACAGAGAGGAATGACTTCCCTTATTGGTTGGACATATCATTTGTTGCAATGCACAAGTCTAAGATCCATTCTGATATACATTCTCATGACTTATGGAATAAAAATAAATTGTATATTCCTACTCATAAAACCAAACTATTTAAAATCATTTAAATATAATAGCTTAAAAGTCTGTAATAATTTACCATATAAGGTCTGTTAAAAAATTCAAAGCTGACTTAAGTAAATTTTTGCTTTCTAACCAATTTTACTCAGTTCAGGAAGTTAATCAATATTGTGTACCTAATCCATATGGTGTTCCTACAAATAAGTAGCTGAATATTTAAAATCCAAATAAATGCTGAGCTCCATTTTTCAATACATCAATGCCAAAATGATATTTTTAATCCGTTAATAGATTTTTTGAAATTGTTTAGTTAAGTAGTTCATTACAAATACATGTTATGTTTACTCTCTTACTTTTGCTGTATAAAGACTCTTGTTTTGCATAAATGGTAAGATAAATCTAGATCTGCAAGATATTTTTGTGACTTACAAATATTTTCCATTTACATTATTAATGTGGCTGCATTTATTATATATAATAAATAAATAACCTCATTCAAACAGCCACAGCAATATGCCACATTGTTTGTGCAATGCTTGTGTAGAAAGTCAATAAGAAAAATGTCATAGCAGTCATGCACCTTGCCAGTTGACAGTCAAGACTTCGCTCTCATTTTGGATCTGTTTAATGCTTTACACTAAGCAAACACACAAATCTTTGAGAGTGTCTGACCACCAAACTGCTGCAATCTCTGCAAAATGTCTACCATTTCACAATTTAATGAGCAAGGAATTTGATAATGCAATGTGCAGTGAAATTGTGTACCTTTTGTTTAGACATCTTATGCAGAACTAAAAATTCTGTAGAGTTCAAAAACTTATCACCATTCCCGACATTCCCACCCAAATCATGTAGAAGTTGCAACACGCACTGTTTAAAATTACACATTCAAAACAAAAACTCTCATTTGTATTTGATTTACCTTTATATCGTGCGACCCAAATATAGCCAAACCACTGTACAGTGTTTTTCCACTGCGCACATGGAAACACAATAACCACAGCTGCTGTACACAAGGTCACAGTGCATCGTTTTCTACTGCACAGCATGTATTTATTTATGATTCACATCTGTTAACACATTTTGTGAGTGCACTCTCAATAGTGTATACAATGGCGAAATTGACCCACATTTAATATTTTTCACAGATGAGGCCTGGTTCTATCTTCAGGATATCTATGCACACAATAATCATTATTGGAGCTCTGAGAAACCTAACATTGTTCATGAAATACCCCTTCATAGCGAAAAAATCAGAGAAAGAGTTTTAGGGCCAATTTTTTCGAGACAGTAGTTGATTGATTGATGTTTGGAGGAATTTAGTAACAGTGACGGTCAAATTATGTGTTTTATTAATTTGTTGAGTTGGTTTTTTAACACGTCACTTACATTGTTATTAAGGACTAGTTTTGAAAGCCTATGCTTTTATTTTCAGTTGCACTCGTGAGGTTGAAAATCAAAGTATAGGCTTTCGAAACTAGTCCCTCATAATAACAATGTAAGTGACGTAGTGTTAAAAAATTAATAAAACATACAGTAGTTGATGTCCATACATACATAAATACAACTTTGCCCCCCCTTTTTTTAGAGAATTATCAGATAGGGAGTGTGATTGTGCCTTTTTGCAACAAGGCTCTGCAACAGCTCATACAGCCAATCTTTTGATAAGAACAATTGAAAGTGTGTTTCATTAGAGATTTGTGGATCCCTCGGTCCCCCAACCTAAATACCTGCAATTTCTATCTCTGGGATTACTTGGAGCACAAAGTGCACAACACAAACCCACACACCCTGGCAGAATTAAAACAAAATGTCTGACAGGAAATTGCCAGCATTTCTTAAGAACTACAGCAAGTGATGGATACTTTCCTAAATAAGTGTCAAAAATATATAGACAATGGCGGTGGCCAGTTTCAGCATCTCCTTCAATAACACTGGTAAGTGAAGCCTTTAAAATTAGTTTTAAAAATGTTGCATGGTTTCATCTGCACCTTTCTATGATAGCGGCAGATGGCAACAAGTGCAAAGAGTACAGACAGGCAAAACACTGTGCAGCCAGTTTGGATGTTTTTGGATCACCCAGTATATTTCCCTATTTTATTGGCCTAGATAAGTAATATCTTTTACATAAAATCTGTATTTGTAATAGTCATTTGAATCTTTTCTGCTTCTGCTATCATAAAAATGTGAAGGTTGTGCAACTTACTCATTTCCAAACATTTCTCCTTCCAAAACTGTATCAGGAAGTTTCCTGTTTAATGTTTCTGGCAGAAGCAATGAAAGTCCTCCTCCAATAAATGCCAGGATACCAAATATTATCAGTGGCAGGGGCTTCCAGTAGTCCGACTGGAAAATCAAGAGGAATAAAATATAGCCTCCTTGACAGTTCCCACCACAATTTTCTTTTCAAATTCTGTTTCTTCCTGTCTTAAGACTAAAAATGGCTGCATATAGGTAGCTGTGCTATCATAGAAACTAACCTCATCAAAACAACATTTCTGGCGACTAACATTCTACCATTCTAGAGGTTAATATGTGGCTTGCGGAAATCTTTTGAGTATTGTTGACTCCACATGGGGTGAAAGAATTTCTCTGCTTTCATTTGCTGAAGAGACTGCTCATTGGTGCAATGTGAACTATTGCAATATATTGTTTATTCTCAGAAGTAATTGATGCTTCGTATTACACCAATGAGCAGTCTCTTCAGCAAATGAAAGCAAAAAATTGTTTCACTCCATGTGAAGGTAACATTACAGTTGGATATTTCACAGCACCATCAATCAAGTTTTTATTTTGTATTTATTTATTTTAATGATAGATAGATACATTTAATATCAGCCTGAAGACATACAGATTCTATGGCATCTTCAAAATACAAAGAAATGTTGTTACATTTGAGTTTAAATATATACAGAATAAGTAAAAAGAAAAATCCAGAATACTTTTGTGCCAGCACCAGGCTCCTTCCTACTTCTGCAGTGGGACCTGTAGTGACAAACACAAAGACAGTATCTGCACAAGAGAAATATGGTTACAAGGATAATAATATAATAATAATAATGATTTATAGTTATTTAATCTGTATTCTGTGGAACAAGTTAGAGTTTCTGATTGAAGTATTCATTAATAGTGAGTGCTAAATGATTTTTGAGATGGTTCTTAACGGCCGTTCTAAATTTTTTTTGATTAAGCTCTTTAACACTGTTTGGAGGATGGTTGTATAAATTTATACCCTGATGAGATATAGACTCAAGACATCTGGTGAGCAAAAAAAAATGATTCCTCTTAAATTACACCTCTTCAAACCATCAACAAATCATAGGACTGTTAAACATCAATTACACTTCATGGTTATGGAGAGCAATTTTATTAGATTTCACAATTACAGATAAGATTTCATTAATTCTTTAAATTTAATCCTATATATGGTACTTTGATACAGGATATGTCAATAATTAAATTTATATATTGTATTACAACAGAGTTAAATATCAACATACAGTATTCAAGGCAACACACAAAAAACCTGTCCCAAGTACAGACTGCTTGCATGCCAACTACACATGAATCGCTGCCCCACATAAGCAGATACAACAACAAACAATAAACATGTGATAATTAGAAATAAAGAAATAACAAATAAGCTAATGCATAGGTCTATATTTACTGAATTGATCTTGTCTTTAACTTTAGGTAATGAAAATACTTTTTTGCATGCACCTTAAAATGTTAATAAATACTTTATACATCGCTGCCGCATCAGTCTCAAAATTTCATTACGAATATTATCCTTCAAGTCTTCTAATGGTTTTGGGCTATTTTTCCTTTGGAGTGCCCCATGATAAAGGTCAAAAGTAATTAGGTCTGTCAAACATGGTGGCCACAGACATTTGCTCACACTCCTTTCTTCTGTGAATCTTTTATGAATGCATGAGAATGGCTCATATGAAGTATTTCAGGTCGCCCTGTCCTGTTGAAAGACAGCATATTTAAGTTCATGGGGGTCAACTGTGCATAAAACTCCTCAAAGATTTGCATATATATGTCAGTGTTTACAGTTGTTTAAAAAAATATGGGCCCATTGCTAGCATGGCATGAAGAGATCCCTCATTAATCTTATAAGGATTGTTTGTTGATCAATATCTAGTGTTCTGGGAGTTCACATGTCCTAACAGATGGAGCAGGCTTCATTACTTGCAATACAGCAGCAGATCCAACATTCCACTCTCAATTGTTTGACATAACCAGGTATAGTAATTCACACATTTTGCCTTATTTTTTTCCTTCAGTTCTTGAACACTTGTCTTTTGTAGGGCTTCATCCTTAAATTACATGAAACACTTTGACTTGTTGCGACAATCTACGTGTCAACTTCTTTGGACTCTGGACCATTCGTACTTGAATATCTGTGATCACTGCAGGTGTATAAATGGATAGGGTTCAATTATTTTTACTTTCTCTAGCCCCTTATGTACAATGTACATAGGGATCAAGAAGTATTGTATTCCACCCAAAAATGTCGAGATTTCACTGGAAAAACATGTTTTAGGAACCCCTGAATACAAAAAAACCATTTTCAGAAACAGATCCGTGGGTGTGTGTGTGCATGTGCATGCGCGTGCGCGTGCGCGTCAAAAACAAAAAAGGCTGCTAAAAATCAAATTTGGTATTTAAGTTTGGTATCTTCCAAGGATGCGACACAAAGATTTTCAAGAAAATCCCCCCACCCCAAACTACCCCTTACATGGAAAAAATTTCAAACATTTCGATTTTCTCAAAAAAGGCTCTAACAATTTTGATTAAAATCTCTTATATTTAAGATATTTACATGCCAAATAAAATGTATATCTTGAATTTTCTGGGTATAGCCTCTAAGATCTCTTTATTCTGGATGATTTTTATTTAATTTTGCATAACTGGTAAACCTTAACAGACAAAAACTTACTACACAAAAATGTAGATCACGATAAAACACATAATTTATGACATATACATTTTTTTTGTGAAGTTGATCGTTTTGTGATATCCCTTGCTATTGGTTTCAGCTTTAAAAAACTTATACTTTTCTCATACAGGAATTTGTCAACTCCTGTTCATACAAACAAAGGAACTTCAGTCACATAGCAACCAGCTTTTGACTATCACTTTAACCTATGGTACTCCCTTTTTTCGGTTCTATTTACAAGGAAGCAAGTAATAAGGCTATTTCTGGATTAGCATGAAGTAAATGGCAGCAGAAGCTTTTTAACAATAATTTGTTGCATAGATGTAGAGAAAGTCATGTGAATGGAACACATCAGATTTTTTGTGTACAACTGACCCTGTAGTAAATCACTTTGTCAGCAAATCCTGTTACTGGGATGGAAACATCAGGTAACTTCTTTGCAAGTTTCCTTAAATGCACCAGTAGACCTATACTATTGCGATTCTTCTTCATCATATATTGACAGATAATGAATGTGATCATAAATTTTGAAAGTATAATCTCTGTCTGTCTCACTCATACAGTATATCTGTGAGGCAAAATGGGCAAAACCTTAAACAGAAACAATGCTCGAAAGAGAAATAGCTGTTTTCACCCTCAATATGCCAGTCCAAAAGCCTTTCAGAAACAGGGTGTTTAACAATAAGTGTTCAATCTAGAGTATCTAATTGTGCATACTAAACATTTAAGAGTTTTTCACGTTATAGGAAAGGTAAGCTAAGGTAATGTTATAAACAAGAGTATTGGATAGTGGCGAATGTTTGAGCTACTCGGAAAGAAAAGCAAAGAAACCTTAACAATCACATCTGAAATAAATAATCTAATGGCAATCCAGGCCTACAACTAAGTGCAGCACGGGCACTGATGATAAAGAACCTTAACACCTAATTGCTAACTGCCGATGCCCAAGACTTTAGAAAACTTCACTGCTTTCTTATACAACAGATTGTCCTTCAAAACATGTGTGCTATAAAATGTTTTCAAACAGGTCCGTGCTCAAATTCAAAATTGAATAAGTAGATTCAGACTGAAAAATTCAACACCATAGCTAGGATTTGAACCATGGATCTCCCAGTCAGTTGAGAAGTTTAGTGCCGTGCCAGTATGTTGCCATGGTAGCTCAGTGGTTAGAGCACCAGGTAGAGACTAGGAGACCTATCCAAAAGTATAAGTACCTATTGGAAAATTGAAAGTAATAATTATGTATTTCTTTGCTTTACCAGTTAGGAAAAGTCATCCGGAATAAACAGGTCTTCAGGGGCTATTCCCAGAAAATTCATGATATACATTTTAGTTTATTTATTTATTTATTTATTTATTTATTTTTTTTTTTTGGTAGCTTAACGTCCTTTAAGCTGGCTGGTCATATCGGACGATGAATGAAATTGGTGAAATGATGCTCAAATGATCTCGGGATCCATAGAGCTTAAAGTTACTCGACATTCGTCTTCTCAGGATAAGGGAAAACCCTGAAAAAAACCTTATCCAGGTAACTCACCCTAAGCGAGATTGAACTCATGACCTGTTGAATGTGAGGCAGACACACTACTACCACACTATCCACTACACTATTTATTATGAACATTTTTAATGGATATCATTGGTGACATTTTTAGAACATAAATAAACCTAAAAAATTTTTCAATTTAATGGGTAGTTTGAGAGGTGTATTACATACAAACGTGTATGCACACACATGGACTTTTTTCTAAAGATGCTTCTTTTTTTCTTTTTCTTTTTTAATTCAACTGACTCTAAAACATGTGCTTCCAGTGAAATCTATTTTTTGGATAGAATGCAAGACATTCTCTATCTAGTATATACTTACATGGCATAGAAAGTAACAATGGAAAGTCACTGGATGCGCAAGCATTACCAACTTAACATTAAATCCAAATATGGTTGCCTAACTGTGTAACTTACAAAGCTTAAACCAAAGCATAAGCTCGGCTTAAGTGGTGTATTTAGCTTACTAAAACTTTGGCTTAAGCTTAAGGGGACAAGGCACTCTGAAATGGCAAAAAATAATTTATTTTGTTTTAGACACTAATAAAATCTTTATTATTTTTAGTTTCAGAAAATGTATGCTTTTGAGGGGGTTAAGAGGATTTGAATGAATTTAAATATAATTTAAATGCTAGTCTGCATTTCTTTAAAGTTGTTATTCAATGCCTCTTTTTAGAACATTTGTATCTTTAAATACAGTTTTCTCAAAACAGTATTTTTGGATACTTATGTACCTTTTTCTCAGAAAGTATGAGAGCTGAAAAGCTGATATTTTCAGCCTTTAGTTGAACTTCCTGAACCACAATTGTGATGTTATAGTATATATTGATCATATTAAGAAATCAACAACATTGCAAATTTTCCACATTGTAACTTCTTTGAATTTGCAATTTTTTTTTTTTTTTTTTTTTTTTTAATTTCTATTGAAATTGTATCACAGCCAAATAATTGAGGTTCAGAAGAAAGCTGATTATACTAAGAACAAATATAAAAAAATGTGATTATGTATTGCAACTAGTACCAGAGAAAAAGATACATGAATTCATATGTTTTAAGACTAAGTTTTATTATTTTAGTGCTGAATGAAATACTTTTTATAGACTCAACCATATAAGCTATTAATGCAAACAACCACTTGAAATAATTGCCATGATTTATACAATAATTTATACAAATTTCTGGAAAAACAATTGAATACTTTATGAGCAGTGGAGATTCAACTTGCTTAGGGTGTCATTTCTGTATGTTCAGACTACCTTGTCCCCTTAAAATGTGCAACCAGCATTTGATATCGTAGAATGTTAAATGAAGTTATGCTATGACTTTAAGAAGCTCACCAGAAGCAGGGCGTAAGGTGCCAAAATGCCTCCAATCCTGGCACATGTAGATGCAGCACCAATTCCTATGTTCCTTACTACAGTGGGAAACTGCTCTGCAGAGAAAACATAGATTGTGCCATATGAAGCTGTAATTGCCATTTTACCAATCATGGCCAGCATGATTATAACCCATCCTGTAACAGCAACACAAAAATATCATCACATGTGTTGTAATTCACATAATTTTCTCTAGTCACTCTTTCTACATATTATTCTTATAAAAGCTTATTATTGTATATAAAACTAAACTGAGTGGCACAAAAGCCAAAGTCAAGTCAAGACTCACCACAGGACCACTGCATCCCCACCTCTGCCCATTACAGGTCATGAGAGGGGTGCAGTACTGGAGGGTGGGCTATGGTTAGTCCCTCCCAGCCAGTTATGTGGTCCACGCAATCTGGAGCTACTTTTCCCTCAAGTAGCTCCTCAATTGGCCCCTTAGGGGTCTCACAGTACTGAGTGTACCCCTGATCAGGTCTCCCAGTGGGAAATAAACCTTCATTAACTTCACAGTTCCACATTTCATTGTAGGTATAGAAGCATATAGTAGGCTAAAGTGACACTCTATTTTTAAAAAGAAGGTTTCTATGTGATGACTTTGAAATTCCACAATGACATGAGAAAAAGTGAACAGTGACTTACCACTTGAAAAATAGAGAAAGTATTTGAAAATTAATATCAGTAACAAAGAATTTCTTTGGAATGGTTTATGCCACAAACAATTTTATCTGACATAAATTGTGCAGTAAGATTTTATCTTTCTCATGAAGAGTATGTATGACTGAAATGTCATGAAAAGTCACAAAAAAATCACCTTTTTTAATTTTAATTTTATGAAATAATTTAAACATTCCTGAATACACAAAAGTATAATTGGGCATCAGGTGTCATTTTTAAATGTCTTAAGTAAAAGCATTAGAGTGAGACTTTACTGGACTGAGCAAGAAGAGCTTCAGTTTGACGAGATCTCATTCACGCTAGGTAAAATAAAAACAAAGTTGCACAAAAGAAAAGCAGCAGTGCAAGAAGAAAAGGACAGAAAATGCAGCAACAGAGGAGAGGAAAATGAAAGTTGGTCCAATCTACCAGCAAAGCTGAGTCCAACCTCACATTAAAACTTGTGAATTCAAATTTTTCCTTATTTTCAGCATTTTTCTTCCTGTAAAATGCTCCTTGCAGAGCAGTTTTTCTGTTACACAATTAAACTTGCTGTACATGTTCACAGAGGAACTATGAATGAATTGCCCTAGGTTTTACTGTCACATGTATTTAAGCATATGATATTAAGCAAATACAAAAATTATATTTTTTATGACCAAAAAAAAAAAGCAGATTCATAACTTTAAAAAATGTTGATGCCTAACCAAAGAAGGCACAGAAAAACCTAGGGTAATTTCAAAAAGTAGATGTATTGTGGATCTAGGGTTAAAATATTAGACCAAAGTTTTAATTTTTTGTCGCAAGGGTCCTTTTAGTCACTTGACAAAAACATAAATAAATTTGACCATAACTAGAGCAAAATTGATGAAATTTGCACTGCATCTTATTTACATTATATTACAAGTTTAGTATAGATATCAAAAAGCTAGCATTAGTAGTTTGGAATTTCAACTTTCAAGTGATACATGTCCTTAATTTACCAGTATACAAAAGTCATTCAGAATGAAAAGAAATTCATAGGCAGTTAACAGAAAATTCAAAATAGGTTTTATTTTTTATGCAAATATTTTAAACAAAATTGTTATAACAGTATTTTAATCAAAATTGTTAGTCATTTAGAGAAAATAAAGCATAACAAAAATGTTTCCAAATCAAGGATAGTTTGGGGTGAGGGAATTTTTTTTTTTGCAAATCTGGTATTTGCTGGTATTCACAGTTGGTAAGTTATTTGTTTAAATAAAAAATTGGTTTTCAAAGTTGTATTTAATAAAATTATCCACTTAAATGCTCTAGCTTCTTGAGTACTACTTTGTTAAGTTTTATTTACTGTGTGAATCATTATTTTTTTCTATATAATAAAGTGGAATTTAATAGTATGACAAATTGTAAGCTCATTGCTTAAATGAAGTTGGAACAAATTAATTATATTAAGAGCATTGCAAAAATGGATCTCATTTTCGATAGAAATTAAGATAAGCCTGCATCATATTGTACTAACATTATTCATATTTAAATCATTTACAGCACATAAAAGAATGTCAAGCCTGATAAATAAGCCATGAGCTACATTAACCACTCTTTCAGGCCCAATAGAATGGGATGCTAAGAACTGCAACAGTTAAAGAGCATCCATAAATAAAACTCAAGTTTAATGTTATTTCTTTCTTTCTTTCTTTCCTTCTTTGTCATCAATACTTTGGTACTTGAGAGCCTCCCCTAATTTTGAATCCATGAGTCATGTCTGGATATGGGGAAGAATGACAGACATAGCAAACATATTACTGCAATTAAAAATGTGAGATTAATGTTTGTGTTTATTTTTTCATCACGACAATTTATTTAATTTCTTTATAATGTAATAAGCTGTTATTTTCCATTAATTTCTAATTAATTGATAATAAATATTTTTCTATGATGCTCAAATTATTAAAACCTAACCTCATTGAGGTATAGCAATATCTGATAATTATATAGCAGTTAATTGTTATATTTTAATGATATAACATTGCTGAAAACTTCCAGCAGCAAAACATCTCAGGTACACAAGAAGTTGTAATACTGGGAAAACTGGAAAACCTCATTGGTTTTTGCTTGTTTGTTTTTTTGTTTAACACTCTTTAACCAGATTTGATGATGAATGAATGACGCTCAGATGAGCCAGGGTCTACAGAGCTTAAAGTTACCAGACATTCAGCTTCCCAGGATTAGGGAAAATCCCTTATCTGGATAACTCAGCCTGAGATTCAAACTTGAGGCCTCTTGCCTTGTTGGTTTTGTTAGCAAGGATTGGTTTAAGTTTTGGAGGCAATACTACAACTGTCTTTATTTTAAAATTATTATCATTATAGAATTCAAATGGATTCATAAAGTGTTGTAAATAACATTTTGTGGTGCAAATTTCTTCTATTTGAATTATTTTCTTATCCATATCCTCTAACCAAAATCCATTTTGTTGTTTGAAACTAAAATAAGTTAAAGTGAATGTTGGTTTGATAAAGTATAGCTTATTTTATAAACTAAGTAGCACTTAAAGGTCTATGAATAGCAAAACTTTGTCTGATTTATAAAGTAAGAATTTTATAACATAGGTAGAGCAGGGTTGGTATCAATTAATAATTATTTGGGCCAGAATCTGTAATAAAGTAGAGATTTAAGTGGTTCTTTGATAAAAGCTTTACTTAATATGACAATCAATGCTACCTTAGTGTCCCATTCTTGGTAGATATTGAACTAAAATATTATGTTTAGTATTTAACCAATTGTTGTTTTTTTTGAGTTACACTGTTCTCTCACATGCACGCACACACACAATTTTTCAAAAATGCTTTTTGTTTAGATCCAGGGAGCCTAAAAACATATATCTCCGATAAAATCCTGATATAAAAATTTTATGTGAAATGCAGTACTTCCTCTCTTACAACAAGTAAGTAGAGGAGAAAGTCAGAATTAAAAATTTAATCTTTAATCCCCGTAAACATTAAAGTGAAATGTGGAAGATTTTTGAGGCTTACCTTCTGGGACAAAAATGGTACACAGCAAGGCAATGCCTCCAGCCAACATACAACCACAAAGTATTGTCTTACGTCCCCATTTATTAAGCGTAAATAAAAGAAATGTGTAGCCTGGTATCTCAACTGCTCCTGATAACAAGAAATTTAAATAGTCATTGCCTCCGAGGTTTGAAGTGTTCCAAGACAGGCCATAGTAAGTTCCACTGTTGACAAACCTGCAAAAGAGAAGTTCACTTTTAACTCGTATCCTCTTGAAACACAAACACTAGAGGGCTTTGTTTTGGGCACATGACCAGCCTACAGGAAGCACGTTGTGTCTGGAGTCAGATATTCATAGCCCATTAAATTTAAGTGCTTATATTTCTCATCAGATTATAACTACAATAACCAGATACCTTCATCATAGAAACTGTTGAAAATGATGTCATTGGGTTGCCACATATTTAAACAAACTTTGTATTAATACTCGTTCATTCTTCATGGATATGTAAAAAAAGCCATATTTTGTGTGTAAAAATCTTAAACATAGGTCAATAGAGCAATTTGTTTGTAGTCGGGTTACCCTCTCCGTAGTTAGGACTAACACCCTCCTAGGGCTTACAAGTGGATACCTAGGGGTCAGAAGCCTGTCAGGGAGCCAACGGCACGAAACCACAGAATGGAGAACCTGGAAGTAGTGGGCCCATAGCCAGGCATGAGAGTGAGGAAGTCGATGATATGAAATGGATGATAGGAAAGGTGATGATGGAGTAATTAGTGGAATGAGAGGTGAGGAAACCAGAGGCCCTGAAGAAAACCTGCAGAAAACCGGCCCAGACGCCACTTCGTCCACCACAAATCCCACATGCAGGCACTTGGGATCGAACCTGGGCTACCTAAAAGGGAGGCGAGTGGTCTAACCACTCGACCATGGTGCCACCCAATAGAGCGATTACGGCTGTAAAACATGGAAAGTAATTGAAAAGATACTGCAAACCTTCATAAATAAATGTTCTGAATTGATTCTAACTTTAAAAATATATATGCTTATTAAATTAAATTCAATTTATCTTCATCCTTCTAAGTACATTTAAAGGATATATTAGAATAATCTATTTACATATTTACATTTCACATGAATGTTTTACTTAGTTTTTCTGTATTTCAATTCTTTTATACTATTAAATGCATTTTGAGATAAGTATTTTTTTATGGTTTTCATCATTACTGTGTTTGGATTGTGTTCTTTATTTCATTTGCTAATTTATTGAATAATTCCCTACCTAGAATTTCTAATGAATGATTATTAAACGTTCTCCTTAATGTTGTTCAGAAGTAATAGTCAAAAAATATCAAACTCTGCAAAATGTGACTATTGGTTTCTATTTTGATAAAAATGTCTTCCCTCCAAGCTAATGTTTTAAGCTAGGGAACAAATAGTCACTTGGAGCTAAGTCTGGTGAATACAGTGGATGAGGAACAATTCAAATCTTGGCCTTTTTTTTAGCCAACCCAAGTTTCAGATGATCCAACAATGAAACATAATAGGGTTCAGTTATGATTCTGACTTTTTCCAGGTTTCTATGAGGATTATTCCTTGGGAATCCCCAGAAACAGTGGCCATTAACTTACCACCTGACAAAATGGTCTTTGTGTTCTTCAGTGTACCTTCACCAGCCTTTGTCCATTGTTTTTACTGCCATTTTGACTCTAATGTGTAATGATAGATCCAGGTTTCATCAACAGTTACAATTCAGCCCAAAAAAACTTGTGCATTGCAATTAACACCACCAGATATTGTGTTGAAATGTTGTTCCATATGTGCTGGTCGACTGTGAGCCATTGCAGCACCTACCTCACACTCAGCTTCTTCGTAGTCAATTTTCGTGTAGGATATTTTACACTCAGTCAGTTGAGATGTCTACGGTCTCAACAATATTCAGTGGTTTTGCTCTACCATATCAGGGGCTGCACCATGGCCGAGTGGTTAGACCACTCACCTCTCACCTAGATGGCCCAGGTGCGATCCCAAGCGACCACATGTGAGATTTGTGGTGGACAAAGTTGGCACAGGGGTGGGTTTTCTCTGGGTTTTCCGATTTCCCCTGCCATCGCATTCCACGGTTCTCCATCTTCATTTCATGTATCATCAGTATTGCCTGCGGTGCCACAAGTAGTGAAAGTGGACGTTAAACACTACTAAAAAAATAAAAATTACCATATCAATAGTTTCCTGTGTGATGAACTCAATTGGACGGCCGGAGTGTGTTTTGTCTTTGATGTTTGTCCAATCATGTTTAAATTCATTAGGCAATCCAAAAGTAAATGGTCTTCAGTGACGCTACAAAGTCTGTGTGAACTTTTGAACTTTATCCAATTCTGTTTTGATTTGTGCGGCAGTCTATCCCTCCAAATGAAAATGTTGAATAACAGCATGAAACTCAGCTTTCTCCATTTTCAGTCGCAGTTGACACAATGGCTGTCAACAATTAACTGTATGCTGTACATTGTTGAAACTTTTATTTAATCCTGTGAATAATCAAGCTCACAAATTTAAACAGGTCAAACAAGCAACAAAGATGAAGTGTGCTCTGGCCATCCAGTTGAGGTCACCACAGAGGAAGCCACTGACAGAGTCCATGATATGATAATGCAAGACTGCCAAATAAAATGAGACTGTAGATATCTTAACTGAGTGCATAATATCTTGCATGGAGAATTGGCTATGAACAAACTCTGTGCGAGGAAGGTGGTACAAATTAAAAAATGTTTGTACTGATTTGTGACTGCTGATGAAACCTAGATCCTTCAAAACAATGAACAAAGACCAGTGAAGGTGCACTAAAGAAGGCAGCTGGTAAGGTGATAGCCACTGTTTTTGGGGATTCCCAAGGAATGATCCTCATAGATTCTTTGAAAAAAGTCAGAACCATAGCTGAATCCTAATATGCTTCGTTGTTGGATTGTTTGAAAGACCAAGGTTGGCATGCAAAAAGGTGTTCTTTTTATCAGGATAAGCACACATCAACAATAACAATGGCAAAAGTGTATGCACTGGGGTTTGAATTAGTTCCTTATCCACTCTTTTCACCAGATTTAGCCCTAAGTGACTTCTTCCTGTCCCCTAATTTGAAACTTTTGCTGGGAAGAAATTTTCATCAAACAAAGAAGTGATAGTCGCAGTCAAGAGTATTTTGCATAGCTTACAGAACCTGTTTTTCTGATAGGATGAAAAAGCTGGAGGGCTGCTGAACCAAGTGTATATCTCTCAAGGGAGACTATGTTGAGAAGCAAGGTTAGCTAAATATTAAAATTAGAAGCACTATTAACAGTGAAGTATTCGTCCTCTTCGAGTTATGCTGAGTCACACTTATTTACACTCATCTTCCCTTAATTGGTTGGATTGAAACATTTTCAAGAACATTCCTTCTAGTCTTCAGCAGTTTGGACAGAAAACCACAACATTGGGCAAAACATAAAATTTAAAAGCACTAGCATCACCAATAAAATTGGACAACTGGGAGAAAATACACTTAATAAAAAATAGCAATTATGTAATACATTTTTAAATCCCACCACTGAATGAAGTGTTAAAACTCTGCATCCCCAACACCAGATGGCAACAGGATTGGAAACAGAGGAGGGGGAAGCAGAAAAGGAGCGTCAGTCACCAAGGTACTGAAGATGAGAACGAATGTTCTTGAAAATGTTTCAATGTTTTTCAACTATATTATATGAAGTCAGTGTAAATAAGTGTGACTCAACATAACTCCATAACGAAGAAAATGTTTTTTCTTGGTTTTTACCAGACTTATCAAACCACCCTCATATATAGAGTCATTAAATTATAAGGTAATCCTTGCCATGGCCTCTCTCCACTGCACAAGAGATCCAAGAGTGTCTGGGAAAGTGGTGCAGGCAAAGGTGCACTAAAATACGTATTAAGATAAATTATGGAAATGTTAGCCTTCTGCTCACATATGGGCAGCATAATTTGAAAATATTCTCGCTCACTCGTCTAAGCTTAGCAGCAGGAATCCTTGTGATTTCTTGTATAATGTTATCACTAAGTTTCAATAGATTACACAGGGATTTCTGCTGCTGAGTGAGAACATTTTTAACTTGTTATACTGCCTGTTTGGGAGCAGATGGTCAATATTTTCAGCATTTATTTAAGGCAAGGACTCCAGTGTGGCTTTACCAACACCACTTTTCCGGCGACTCTCAGATCTCTTGCATAGTAGAAAGAGGCCACAAGAAGGGTTACCTAACAATTTAATGACCCTATATACATGTGCAAAGCTGCAGGAAGAGCTTCACTTTTAATTTATGGCTCCTTTAACTTTTAAGGTCATACAGTTGCACTTACCAATTGAATAGAATAAGCAGAGTCTTTTTGCGAAGGTTTGGATATCTAAACAGATCAATCAGTGTTGCCTGCTTCCCCTCTGTCTCTTTTGCTTCTTGTGCATTAACTCCTTCAGGTACTCCATCGGCAGTGCTCTTTGGCAGAAGGTTGTTCAGCACATCATCAGGAATGGTAACTTTGTTTTCCTTAGCTGCCTTCAGCAAAAGATCCTTTGCCTCTTCTGTCTTTCCTTTAGTAATTAACCATCTCACAGATTCAGGCACAAACCTAACCAACAAAATAGTGTTTTACAGTAACATGAAAATATTTGAGTTGTTTATATATATACACATACACACTTAGATTCTGATATGTACACGTATAAAGATATTATTTTAAAAATATATTTAAACATTGGTTTGTATAGTAAAAATATAATATGTATATTAGCCTAGAGACTCTTAACATTGTGTCATCCCTAAATTCTTGTATAGAGTAACATGTTTTATTTTCTAATATTTCTTTAACTCTTTTTGTAAATAAATTTAAAGCTTTTATACCTTTGATTTTTTGTGGCAGTTTATTATATACTTTTATACCCATATAGTAGTTTTTTGTTTTTCATAGAGTGTTAGTCTATGCATGGGGAATTTTATGTTAGATTCTTTCTGAGTATTGTGGTAATGTCAGCTTTGTTTTTATAAAATATAGGTTATCAATCTAAGAGATATATTGAGGGCATTGTTAATATTTTAAATTTTTTAAATAGTGGTTTACAAGAATCTTTGAAGTTTGCATGTGACATTATGCGTATTATTTTTTTCTGTGTTCTGAATATGGTTTCCCACCCAGTGCATTTCTCCATAATATTATGCCATAGCTCAGGATTGAGTGGAAGTAACTATAATAGACCTTTTTTTGTTTGTTGCTCTATTCATTATATGTGTCAGATATAGTATATTAAAACAGGCTGAATTTAGTTTCTTAGTTATATATTCTATATGGATGTTCCATTTTAGATATTTATCTATGTATATTTCTAATATTTTGCTGCAGTCTTTTGTTGATTCTTTTACTAAATTATCTTGTTCTGAATTTGGACTTACAGTAGTATTAAACTTTATAATACTAAAATAAGATGAAGCCCGAGAAGATTTTGAATTTATAATACTAGTTTTTGATTTATTAAAGTTCATTCCATTGCATGAGAACCATTCATCTAAGTTATTTAATGTTTTATTTATAACGGTTTGTAATTTATAATGACTTGTATTTTGTAAGATAACTGAGGTGTCATCTGCATAAATATTAGATTCCCATTTATAGATAGGGAGGACACTTCCTGAAATGTCGGGATAACTTTCTAATCAAATTAACCAAGAATAAAGGTTTTACGAGTATTGTGTTTGATACAACAAACAACTATGTGAAGTACTAACCACCAGTAACAGAGGAAAACAGCACCAGGAGCTGAGAGTGCTATTTGCAGCATTCTCCAGTCAGTAATAAAATATGCCAGCGCAGCAGTGAGGATGTATCCTGCTGTAAAGAAGAATTGGCACACCACACCTGCAAACAGTCGCTTGCTTGGTCCCACCATCTCCATTGCTGAAACAACAGCAGCCCTCCTTCATGCTAATCAAGGTAAGAATAAAGAGGTCTTCAGAATTTGACTAGGAGTCAATTGATTACACTAAACAACACTGTTCAATGTCGACATTCCACAGAAAGCTGTGGTTATTGAACCACCACCACCAGAGGAGACAGCACTTACATTAACGCCAGCTTCACTACAAGGAATTAGTCGATAGGAAACTAGCCCTTTGAAACATGTTCTGGTAAAACTCCCAAGCAAGTGTTCTTTAGTGTAATTAATCGACTCGCAATGAAATAACTGAATATAACAACACTGTTTACTAACTTCCACAAAAAGAAAAGTGAAGTCTTCAGAAGCTATTCCCAGAAAATTCCAAATATACATTTTATTTGTGATGTGAATATCTTTAATATATGGTGTTTTAATCTAAATCTTTAGAGTCATTTTTGATAAAATCAATACTTTTGAAAAATGTTCCATGTAAAGAGTAGTTGTGGGTGGGTGAATTTTCTTTAAAATCTTTGTGTCCTTGGTATTAAACAGACTTTTTATTTTTGAGCTACGCACACACATGCACACACACACATGGATCTTTTTATTAAAATGCTCTTTTTTTTACAAAGGGGACCTCAAAACGTATATTTCTGGTGAAATCTTGATATCGAATTTTTGGATGGAATACAATACTCCCTCTATACACTAATCTACATACTCGTATATGTAGAGAAAGAAAAAACACAGCTCATTTAAACATACAACTTGTGTTCAATATTCTATTTTAGCATTAGTATTGTGGAAATATTCCTTGTAGCTTGTCTACATTCTCTAACAGAATATGCTTTAAAGCTTGCAAATCTTCATTTTTACTTTCTCTATATGCTTTATGTACACAGTGTATAGAGAAGGTATTGCACTCCACCAAAAAATTTGATACTGAGATTTCACCGGGTCCCCTGTATCCAAAAAAAGTATTTTTCAGAAAAAGGTCCGTGTGTCAGTGTGTCCATGTGTCTGTGAACATGATAACTCAAAAACGAAAAGTTGGTAAAACACCAAACTTGGTATTTAAGTTTAGTATCTTCCGGGGATGTGACACAAAGATTTTGAGAAAAATCCCCCCACTCCAAACTACCCTTTACATAGAACTTTTTTCGAAAATTTTGATTTTCTAAAAAATGGCTCTAACGATTTTGATTAAAATATCATATATTAAAGATATTTACCTGACAAATAAAATGTATATTTTGAAATTTCTGGGAATAACCTCTGAAGACTACTTTATTCTGAGTGAATTTTACAGAATTTTGCATAAGTGCTAAACCGTAAGAGAGAGAGAAAAACTTGCCACACAAAAAACGTAGAGCACATTAAAACGCACAATTTGTGTTGTATACATTTTTTTCGTTGATTGTTGTTGAGATATTCCTTGCTTTTGGTTTAAGCTGTAAAAACTTATATTTTTCTCATAAAGGACTTTGTGAACTCATGTCCATACAAACAAAGGAACTTCAGTCACATAGCAACCAGCTTTTGACTAATACTTTAACCTATGGAAGACAGGCATAATATGCCCAATATATAAAAAGGGTAATAAATATCAATGCCATAATTATAGGTGAATTACATTGCTAAATGTAGCATATAAAATATTTTCAAGTATTTTAAATAATAGAGTGAAAAAATATGCGGAAAATGTATTAGGCGAGTATCAATGTGGATTTAAAAGTGACAAGAGTACAAGAGACCAGATATTTGTAATACGACAAATAATGGAAAAATTCTATGAGCATGGCATAGATTTATGCTTTCTGTTTATTGACTTTAAGTTTGCATTTGACTCAATTGACAGAGAAGTTCTCTATAACACCTTACAATGTTTTAAAGTGCAACCGAAAATAATAAGACTAATAAAAATGACAATGGAAAATACAAAAGCCAAAGTGAAAGTAATGAATAAATTAAGTGCGGATTTTGATTATAACACAGGAGTAAGACAAGGTGATGGACTATCGACGACTCTATTCAACCTAGCCCTGCACAGAGCAGTAGAAAAAATAAATACTAAAGGAACAATATTTTTTAAGTCTAGTCAGATATGTGCATATGCAGATGACATATTGATTGTGGCAAGAGATAGAAAAATGTTAGTTGAAGTTTATGAAGAATTAGAAAGAAGGTCTAAAGAAATAGGATTAGAAGTAAATGAAAAAAAAACTAAATACCTGAAAATGACAGCAGACAAAAGCAAAAGTATAATTGAAAATCTAGTAGTTGGAGACAAAACATTTGAAGGGGTATCCAAATTTAGATATTTAGGAGCGCTTGTAAATAATGATAACAATTTAAACGAGTGCATAAAAGAAAGAATTCAAGGTGGAAACGCAGCCTATTATGCAAATTTAAATCTATTAAAAAATAGGCTTATTAGTACAGGGACAAAATACAAGATCTATAAAACACTAATAAGACCAATAGTAACGTATTCTGCAGAAACCTGGACCCTAAACAATGTAGATGAAGAAATACTACGAAGATTTGAACGGAAAATACTTAGACAAATCTTTGGACCTGTAAAGGATAAAGACCAATGGAGAATAAGATATAATTATGAGATAGAAGAACTAATTAAGCAGCAAAATATTGTGAAATTTATAAAGGCACAAAGAATAAGATGGCTAGGACACATAGAGAGAATGACAGAAGATAGAATGCCAAAAAGAATATTGAAAGGAAGACTGTACGCTAGAAGAAAAAAAGGAAGACCAAAAACAAGATGGTTAGATGATGTGATGGAAGACCTAAGAAAAATTGGAATCAGAGGGTGGAAAAGTAAAGCAGAAGATAGAGATATGTGGAGGAGGATTGTGCAGGAGGCCAAAGCTCACCAAGGGCTGTAGAGCCAGAAGAGAACTCCCTTATTTCACTTCTACTTACAAGGAAGCAAGAAGTAAGACTATTTCTGCTAATTTTTTCTCGATTAGCAGGAAGTAAATAGAAGCATAAACTTTTAAAAAATAATTTATTGCAGAGATATAGAGAAAGTCATGTGAATGGAACACATCAGATTTTTATTCTATTTATTTAACGTTGCTTTAACTATTTGGTCATATCGTGACGATTCTAGTCTGGAACTCATTGACTTTATTTGGTGAATAGTAAGCCTTCCTGATTTTTTTTCGCTTCACGCCATGCAAATGATGCTAGGGTGCCATACAGTCCAGCTGTGTTTTCATCAACTAAACTCAGATGGATTGATCTGTACTTATAAGGTTTACAGTCAGCCTTCAATGTCTCATACCTTATACACCACTCTACCATGCTCCGTGATAAGCAGATGGCACTGGTCTGCATCTGGTCTAGTTGATTCTACTGTCTGTAGACAGATGGCAGCATAATCCCAATGAATATCTAATATTTTCTCTACACGTACTATGTAAATAGCATATAGAGAAGGTATTGTACTCACCCCAAAAATTTGATACCGAGATTTCACCAGAAATATATGTTTTAGTCCCCTGTATAAAAAAAAAAAAGCATTTTCACAAAAAGGTTTGTGTGTGTGTGTGTGTGGGTGGGGGGTGTGGGTGTGTGTGGATCAAAAACAAAAAAGTCTGTTAAATACCAAACTTGGTATTTAAGTTCAGTATCTTCCAAGAATGTGGCACGAAATTTTCAAGAAAATCCCCCCACCCCCAACTAACCTTTACATTTAAAATTTTTCGAAAATTTTGATTTTCTCAAAAATGGCTTTAATGAATTTTGATTAAAATATCTTATATTAAAGATATTTAGAGGACAAATAAAATGTATATCTTGAATTTTCTAGGAAGACATCTTTATTCTGGATGACTTTTGTGAAATTTTGCACAACTGGTAAACAGTAAGAGATAGACAAAAACTTACCTAAGAAAAATAGCTTTTAAAACATTGACTATCATTTTAGCCTAAGGTGCTCCCTTATTCCCTTCTATTTTCAAGGAAGCAAGTAATGAGACCATTTCTGATATTCTTTTCTCGATTAGCATGAAATAAATAGAAGAATAAACTTTTTAACAATAATTTGTTGCAGAGATGTAGAGAAATTCATGTGAATGGAACAAATCCTGCTCTCTCCATTGCTTTTTCTAGCCCTGTCCATAGCTATTTTAACTCCTTAAATTCTTTTGTTGCGTTATACACTGCTTTAAAGTTTCCCCTTCTTTTATTCTCACAAATTTGTTCCAGAACAACCCAAAGGACCTCCTAAATGTAAGCCTCAAATATTACTGCAGAGCCAGTTTGCTGAGTTACAGCCATACCTTTAAATATATTTTCCTTCAGAATACTTACCTATAACATAAGCAACTAAAAATACCCCAGATGTTGTGGAACCTATGATCAGTCTGCAAAATATGAATGTATAATACTCTGGTACAACTGATGCCAGTACACCAAAGACTACTTGCAATACTAAGGAGATGAAAAATATTGGCCTGCGTCCAAATCTGCAATCAAAATAAGTTTGTTGTATCATATCAACTGTTTATTAGTTATAATCTTCAGATTTGCTATGTTGGTTGAGAAAACGAGGGCATTCTGTCACAAAAAATTAAAAGAACTCACCTGTCAGACAAGTCCCCAAATATAATGGAGCCTAGCAGTGCACCAACCATAAAGAGTGAATCTGCCATTACCCGAAAATGAGCATCTGAACAAACCAAATTCCACTGAAAATAATAAATAAGTTTTGTTAAGTTCTACATTCATTTCTTTTTTATCAGAAATGTTATGGAAATATTTGGGTGAACAGAAATAATATGAAGAGAGATAATAGATCAACTAGAAAAATATATTTTTATTTTCTCTAGCACATGTACAATAAATGTAGTAGGTACAGAGAATGTAGTAGGCATTCCACCCAAAAATTTGATACAAGGTTTCACCGAAAACATATATTTAGGAGTCCTAATTGTTAAAAAGAAAGGGTTGGTGTGTGTGTGTGTAGGTGTGTGTGTGTGTGTGTGTGTGTGTGTGTGTGTGTGTGTGTGTGTGTGTGTGTGTATAACATAACTCAAAAACAAAAATGTCTTGGTATTTAAGTTTAGTATCTCCCAAGGATGTGACACAAAAATTCTCAGGAAAATCTCCCCACCTCAAACTACTCTTTACATGGAAAAATATTCAATAATTTGAATTTTCTCATTAAAGGCCCTAATACTTTTGATTAAAATATTGTATATTAAAGATATTTTCATGATAAAAAACATGTATATTGAATTTTCTGGCAATAGCCTCTGAAGTCCTCATTTACATCACTGGTAAACCATAAGAGATAGACAAAACCTTATTGCACATAAAATATAGATCTCGTTAAGATACACTATTGATGTCCTTTACATTTTTGGTTGGAGCTGTTTCCAAGATGTTCCTTGTTATTGGTTTAAATTTTAAAATGCTTAAACTTTATTCATACAAGAAGTCATCCATGATTCTCTTGTTTTACTCCTGGCCATGCAAAAAATGTGAGCTTCAATAAGAGTAGCATAGCAACAGTTTTTAAAATATTTGACTGTCACTTTAATCAAAATCATTACAGCCAGTTTTAAGAAAAGCAAAATTTTCAAAAATGCTTCTAATTAAAGGGTAGTTTGTGGTGGGGGGATTTTCTTTAAAATCGTTGTCACATCCATGGAAGATATAAACTTAAATACCAAGTTTGGTTTTTAGCGGTCTTTTCATTTTTGAGATGTGCTGTCCACAGAGAGAGAGAGGACACACACACACACACACACACACACACACACCACACACACCCTCCCCCCACACACACATACACCCACCCCACCCCACCACACACGCACACGGACCTTTTCTTAAAAATGCTTTTTTCAGACTCAGGAAACATATATTTTTGGTGAAATATCAACATTGAATTTTGGGTGGAATACAATACCTTCTCTAATGCGTATGTACATTGTACAATAAAGGCTAGAAAAAGTAACAAGTGAAAACAGCATGCTGGGATATCATGTCATACAAATCTCTGTGCAAATGGTAAGGTTTTATAACAAAGACCCTGGACTACCAACTGAAGGATTCTAAGTTGAAAATGGATTTTTATTAAAATGCAATGGTTCAGTATTAGATTCCTGGAGCATCAGGATTACAAACATCGTCCATCAAGCCCAATTGCTGTACAGAATGAATATTCACTCACCTCAGTCACTGCACTGCTTTTGTACTTTGATCTGTCATATACCCATTTGCGACATTCCACAGTCTTATTGGCAGGAATATTATTGTTAAAGTATTCCTCAGTGAAATTTGCATTCAGCCTCTCACATCTTGACCATTTTTTAATACTTTGATCCCATGGAATGGTCATGTTAAGTTCTGGAATATTGTATGTGGCATTTTCCAGCTCATATGGCAGTTGACATCTGAAACAAAGCAGAATAAAAATGTCAGAGTGTGTTTTTTGTCACATGTTTTTTATAGAATAGTATATTTGTTGTTACAGTTCCACATGACATGGAATTAGGCAAGTTTGGCTGCTCTTTGCCCTTCCTGAACATGAAGCATTTGCAAAGCTGATCTATTGCAGCCTACCACCCCTGGAGGAAGGGTTGAGAGGAGAGAAAACTTCAGGCCAGCAAGCACACAGGAAATCATGGAGCTAAGCACAGACATGCATGGAAGTCCCTAACAGTTTCACTAAATGGCAGCTCTGGCACACCAAGATATTCCTTGTTATTGGTTTAAATTTTAAAATGCTTAAACTTAACTCAGACTATGATTCTCTTGTTTACTCCTGGCCATGCAAAAAAAGTGAACAACAGTTAATGCAGAGCAAGGAGGCATCTACAATGGCACCTAGCCTCAACCAGTGTACCTAGGGACAAAAGAGTTTCACTCGGAGCAAGCAACCGTGCCATCTGCCTGCAAAGCCTCAAGCCACATCTGCACTGACCTGAAAGAGAAGAAGGGAAATGAAATGGACAAATGAGTGGGAAAGGAAGTGGTAGATATACAGCACTCCAGCATTAGTCTAAGAGGCCCACGAAAACCTGAGTCCCTGGCTCCATTTGCATAGTTTGTGTTTGCCTGAATGCAATGTCAGTGATCATGAAACCATGTAATGATATTAAACTTCCATTATAGACATCATCATCATCATCATTTCATATAAACTGATTTACGAACCGATTTCAACAAAATTTAAAATCCCTCCAGTAATTGTTCAATTTTTGAGTACAGGCAGATGGACAAAGCAATGCTTATAAGTGCTCTGCAGTAGGACACATAAATTAACACTCAGAAGTGTAATTACCTGATTATTATTTCATATCTTTGACCCCAAGCTTCATATTCTAAACATTTAAGTTTAGCTACTTTTAAATACAAGAATATTAATTTGCATTGATTCTGTAATTATTAAAATAAGCATTTAGGAATTTATATAAATAATACAAAAATAAATATATTATTAGGAATCTGATTAAGAATTATTTGAAATAAATTAAGAACTCTATATTATTTTGCAGGAATTAGTTTAATCATTGTTCTTTTATACCAGCCACATATGGAGAGATATTACATGGTGACACAGTTCATTTTGAAATTAACAGTAAAAAGTTAATTTTTCACCAAACTTAATTATTTTGCATTTAATATATTTGTAAACTGGTGCCATTTATTTTAACCAAACATACATGTGTGACGTGATGAAGTTATCAAAACAAGTAGTGAAGCTACCCTATGTATACTCCAAAGTCTCCTGACTGATCTGTAGCACTTCCCAATGAGCAGCTCTCTTCAAATGGTCTAATGAACAGGCTGTTGATGGTTTTGCTCCATGTTAAAGTACAGTGGAATATTCTCTGTGTTGCAACCATGAGTCACCATTTTATATGAATGTTGCATTGACCACAGTTCCATGTTTAATGAAATAGCATACCCAATAGATTGAAATGCTTATTCCCCTCTGTGCTCATGTTGGATCCTTTCTGAGTACAGTCAGTCACATGAAGGGGGGGAAAAAAAAAAAAATTGATATGTTACACTCACATAACTTTCTCTAGCTGCTCTACAAATTTCCTACAAAAGATTATTCTTCTTCTTTCTACACAATGCTAATTGAAATAAACAATAGCAGAATGTTCTTATTACTTAGTTCCTTATAAGTAGAAGAGAAATAAGGAAATGCACTAGGCTAAAGGGATAGTCAAATGTTTTAAAAGCTATTGTTATGCGATTGTCATTGCAAATTGCTTCTTTGCTTGGCCAGGTGTAGAACAAAAGAAAAACGGACACTTCCTGTGTGAGAAAATTTAAGTACTACACAATTGAAAGCAATAACAAGGAATATCTTGGAAACAATTAATATCCACGACAAAAACATAAATGACATAAGTTGTGCGTTTTGACGAGATCTACATTTTTTGTGTAGTGAAGTATTGTCTATTTCTTATGGTTTAGCAGTTAACCAAAACTCAGCAAAATTCATCCAGAATAAAGAGATCTTTAGAGGTTATTCCCAGAAAATTCAAGATATACATTTTATTTGTCAGGTAAATATCTTTAATATACGATATTTTAATAAAAATCGTTAGAGCCATTTTTGAGAAAATAAAAATTTTCAAAAAAAGTTCCATATAAAGGGTAGTTTGGGGTGGGTGGACTTTCTTGAAAATCTTCATGTCGCATCCTTGGAAGGTACTAAACCTAAATACCAAGTTTGGTATTTAATGGTCTTTTTATTTTGGGGCTATGCTGTCCACAGACACACAGACAGACAAACAGACACACACATACACATGGACCTTTTTTTAAAACTACCTTTTTCGAACTCAGGGGACTCCAGAACATATATTTCCAGTGAAATCTTGACATAAAATTTTGGGGTACATTGTACATATGGAGCTAGAAAATGTAAAAAAAGGACAGGAGACAACCTAATAAGCAGAACTAGGAAGTTCATGCCATTCACCGTTCCTTAGATAGTTTGCGACTGACTATGTTGCCTCATCAAAGAACGATAAGAATGCAAGGTGGAGAGGTAAATTAACCTGTTGTCAAGTAAACATTACTGTTTCCAGAGAACAAAAATAACTTAGGAGACATTTGTATAAACACACCTATTTGGATCATTATATAAAACATACAAATTGTTACATACACAAGGCTGACTCTAACTGATTTCTATATATGTACATTATGAAAACACCCAAGCAATTATAACACAGATTGAAATATTTACTGACTGAATGTTAAATAATATCCAAATAATAAAATTAATTTCTTAAATATCTTCAGATTCTTAATAAGTAAAAACGAAAGCAGGAATTAAACTGTGTTTTTATTCATCTGCAGCCCTATTACTGGAAACTTTGTGTACTTCCGAAGCCTTTCAAATGAAAACCTCATTCCGACAAACAAAATTTATAGCGAGAAAAAGTTGATTTCGCTTCACATGATGTGATCGGGGCATATTTGAAATATTTTATCAGTTCCGTTTCAGTATCACCAAGCAAATACCAGTTGTTGGGTCTAAAAGTGCAGCTGATATGTGATACATTCACACTGAAGCCTGCATTCTTTTCAATTACATTTTTCATGTTCATCTTTATTTCAGATAGGATGGTTGTGGATTGGTAGATCCATCCTGACAGTTCTTCTACATGCCAATCATACCTCTGGACTGTAGCAGTGTGATAGTTGTAGGTTAACTCTTTGAATAAATTTGCAATCAATAATATGTTTCTGTGAAGCTGTTCTATTACTAGACGTCTAACAGTTTGTATACTAGAACTGCCATCAGTTTCTAAATAAGTACATTAATAAGTACACTTTTAGAAAAACTTATTATGGTTGTAAAACATTTATTTTGCTCTCATTTGAGCAGAACAAAGATGTTATACCAACACCTTCCTACCAACATGGTTCTGTGTTATGCAGTGATAGCTGTTTTGTAGTAATGGGCTGCACTCTACGTTGACCTTTGCTCACTCAAGTAACGCCTCATAGTATTGCCAAACCGGGCCACTCTTATTCTGCATAAGGAAATTGGTACGAACTTCCTAGCCAAGCTAATAAGTTATCTTTAAGAGCAAGAACTGATTTCTTCCATGAAGATTTGGGAAGCACAAAAAGAAAATTTCAAACAGAACCAAATGCTACAAAATCTAGTACTCTCTCTTGTGTCATCCTGTAATTGGAAACTGAATTACCTGAAAAACTTTCAAACAGCATTCTATCATATTAGCTCTGCAATAAGAGCACCATACAGAAAACCGAAGATCTAAGGTTCAAGTTCCCGCCAGTGGCAATAAATATCTAGTTCAACTTTCCAACTAAATTTCTACACAGAGCTGTTGCAAAAGAAAATTACTAAATAAATTAACTGTGTTAATAAAACAACTTGCAAAAGCGTAAATTACTCTTGAGGTATGAAATCTTGTGTATTCAAGATTGCCTTGAAGGTTTACCAGGGTATGCTTGAATCACTTGAGAAGGTTTCTTGCATCTCAACATGTTACTGAAAATGTAAGGGCATTAGTAGTGAGAGCTAAAGATCTGTAGTTCAAAACCCAGGCATGAAGTCTGGTTCAACTTTCCATATTATAAGTTAGATATCAAGAGATGTATTCTATGGAAGCAAGGAAAGAAGAATTGCTTCTACTTTAATTGTTAGTAATGCACTCATTTCTATAATTTAATTAAAATCACCTGTGTGGAAAATTTAGCAATCAATTTTCAAATAACAGCATAATTTGCTGCATAGCTTGCACTTTTGCAAGTGGTTTTCTGAAGCCCCAACAGATGGCAGAGAGTGTTTGCAGATGGCTTATATTTAGATGTAATCATGTATGGTGGAAGAAAGATATTTCTTGCTTATTAATTCCCTGTGGGTAATCGAGGTCACTGCTTGTTAGGTTAGGAAAGAAAATAAGTTAATTTATTTTTCCTTTATAAACATAATAGCAGTTTAGTATTATGTAATGTTGCAAATGTTTCCAATGAAATGTTTGTTTGATAAGTTTTGTTTCTAAATACAGATGACATGTTTTGATAATTAGGAATAGTGATTAGAAGTAATTTTGAAATTGCAAACTGGTTGTGTGTGTGTTTTTTTTTTTTTTTTTTTTTTTTTTTTTTTTTTTTTTTTTTTGTGGGGGTTGCTCTTTAACTGCTGTGGTTCTCAGAGTCCCATTCTATATTGGCTATGAAAGACTGCTTAGTTTTTCCCAGAGGCCTCTTTATCAGGCTTGAGGTTCTTTTATGTGCCATAAATCTATGACTGGAATCAACTACTACTATATATGATTGATGTTTGGAGGAATTTGGTAACAGTGATGGTCAAATTATATGTGGTATTAATTTGGTGAGTTGGTATTTTTAACACTACGTCACTTAAATTTTTATATTTAGATGAAATTCCACCAGAAAATAGATCAGGAATATATAAAATTAAATACAAAAATTGTGAAAAGTTCTACATAGGACAAACCAAAAGAAGTTCAAAAATCAGATCCAAAGAACACTTTAGAAACCTAAAATTGAAACAAGAAGGTAAATCGGCAGTAGCATTTCACTTCTGGAAAGAAAACCATAATCTAGATCCAAATCCAAAATTGCTAAAACCCATGTCAGGCCACAATGAACTCACAACCTGGGAAAACATCCTCATATGGAAATACAAAGATCACCAAATTAACTTTGAAATCCCGCCAGTAGACAGCTTAGTTAAGAAGTTCATCATTTCGCCACCAGAGAAGAGAACACAAGCAAACGCAACCAGCAACAACGGTTGGACCCGTGAGGTTGAAAATGGAAGCACAGGCTTCCGAAACTCATCCCTCATAATAAAAATGTAAGTGATGTAGTGTTAAAAATACCAACTCGACAAATAATACCACATGCTACTATATAATCTGCTATATTATATATACAGAGTAGAAAATACTAAAACTGCTAAATCTTCGGGATAGAATTGTAAAATTCACAATGGAAATATAAAAAGATGGTTACATACCTTTTTTGGAGTTAAAAATAAACTGAGATCATATCATTTGCCATCTGTAGAAAACCAACCCAGACAGACAATTACATTAAAAATGACATTTACAATCCTGCACCTCACAAACATGCAGTATTAAACAGCTTATCACACAGACTGGTTAATATCCCATTGAGTAAATCAGAGTATAAAAAGGATTATGACCTCATAATCAAAACAGCCAAAAATCATGGATTCAGTAAACAACTAATAAACAAGAAACTTTGGAAATTAAAAGAACCAACAAAACCTAAAATAGAACACAAAACTGATACAATAGAAAGATAAAACACAATTTAGAAAATTCACATATCATTCTACTTCTCACCGAAAATTCGCCAACATCTTCAAGAAGATTAACATTATCATAGCCCCAAAAAATAGCTTTAGTGTCCAAATTGCAACAATTTAAAATACTCCAATCTGAAACACACAAAATCTGGTGTATACAGAATTAATTGTTCATATTGCAGTAAGTTTTACATTCAGAAAAACGAAAAGAAGTGCGCAAACCAGACTACAAGAATACATGAGATGTGTGAAATACAAACAGAAAAATGTGCAATCATTTCTGATCTGCTAATCATGAAATCACACCAAATATAAAACTGATAAAACCAAACATATATGCAGCTAAACTCGACACATGGGAAAAGATACCCATCATAAAAAACAATCACACATGCTAAACTTTGATTTACCACCAGAAAATTCACTATGGAAGTTCATCTCACGACCAGAAGATGCCACTACAGACAGTCTACCTACCTCAACAAACCACGGATCGGGCCAGTTGAATAGTTGCTGACGATGGAAACAAATCGTTTCCAAAACATATTCAAATAAGAAATACAGTTAAGTGATGTTATTGTTAACAAGTCCAACTCATTACTTCTATGTTTAGTAGTTTTATTTCTATTTGAAGGCAATAATATTTTTTCTTCATACATACAGGATGTTAGTGAACTATAACAAAATATTTTCACAGAGCATGTAGATTACTTAAATAAGTAATTTGAGATAGGAGACTTATGGCCTGTTTATTGAAATTTCAAAGTAATGGCTATAAGTTTCTGAAGTACCAGTATGCTATGTATCGCAGCACTTCATCTGAAATGAAAAAAAGAAATAATAATAAAAAACATTTACAGTATGACAGGAATCAATCTCATGACCTTTGGGATAGCAGCTTCCCACATTACGCATTAAGCCACCAGAGAAGTTGAAAAAAATGCCTCTAGAGTAGGTTACATAACTCAAGAACGTAGTTAATGAATGCTCAGTGTCGCACTGTAAAGTGATTAGTTCCAGATTTTACAGATCTTGAGAATGCTATAACGAGCTGCTAAAAATTGATATTTCTATACTCGGGCAACAGTTTTAAAGACATTCTAAGCCATTTTTTCAACCTGCTTTGCTTTAACATAGACTTATCAGCACCTGATACCCACACGTTTAATGCTATGTAGTTGTGTTATGTTTATCCGGGGACCGTGCATCGCCGATCTCAAATTACTTATATCAGCACATGCACAATCTCGCAAATTATTTCGGTGTAGTTCATTAACACCCTGTATATAATTATTTTTTTCATGACTGCACTTACCTGTGGTCAACTTTGGCCTGAAGGAAAACTCCTGCGAGCTTGTGAAGTGCACATACGATGGCTGGAAGGCACAGCAATAAATAAATACGTTTCTGGTACCGTCCAAATTCTCCCAGGTATGGCAACACATCTTCGTACCCCATTTCTGCTGACCTTGCATCTTTTGTAGTCTGCAACAGAATTATCACACATTGATCAAAAACTTTTAAGAGCAAATAAATTATTATATTGAGCTCTACAGTAGACTTTAAATATATCAGCAAATAAAAAATAAAAGAATTTGAGTCGGTTTTTGCAACACAAACATCACTTATTTTTACTTACTGGGATTGGTTTCGGAAAAAGAAAACCAAATGAGTACTTCCCATTTGAGAAAAGTAGAAGTATTAGAAAACCTAAACAAATAACAGAAAAGAAAACCAATGACAACTTCCCATTTGAGAAAAGCAGAAGTATTGGAAAACTTAAACAAATAAAAAGGAATATCTTGGAAATGTCGACTCTAAAAAAATTGTATTTGACATAAACTGTATGCTTTAACAAAATCTGCATTTTATCTATCTCTTATGGTTTACCAGTTTACAAAAGTTATACAGAATGAAGAGATCTTCAGATGCTATTTCTAGGGAACTCAAAATATACATTTGTTTGTTATGTAAATATCTCTAAAATATGGTAATTTAATCAAAATCATTCAGTGCAATTTTCCAAACATTTAATTGCATACAATCATTAAAACACAAATCTATTTTTTTTTTTAAACATTTTCCATGTAGAAGAAATTAGTTGGGAGGGGGGGGGGGATTTTCCTGAATATAACTGTGCCACATCCTTAAAGAGGCTGAACCAAGTTAAATACCAAGTTATTTAACAGAATTTTTGTTGTTAAGTTATTGTGTTCTCTCTCCCTCTCTCTCTCTCTCTCTCTCTCTCTCTCTCTCTCTCTCTCACTCTCACACACACACACACACGCACATATATTCTATATGTTCTGTTCTCATGTCAGAGTTATTATTTGTAAATAAATATATTAATAAGTATGAATAAATGTAATTGTTGACATGATCTACATCCTAGAGTTTGGGCTTTGAGTCTAATCTTATAATAGGATCTACAGATTGAAATGTTATGTGCGAGTGCGCCCAGCCATTTCATCTCTTCTGTTTATTCTTGTTCTTACTTTTAATGCTCGTTTATGATATAAACACATTGTAAACCACATTTTATTGAACTTGGAATCCTCATTCTTCCTTGTATATATGTATATATTTTAAATTGCTTACTATATGCTAAGAAGAATATACATGATTATGATTCTTGTGAAACTTTGCATAATTATCCCACAAGAAGTAGCAGTCCATTAATGTATTCAATAATTTACTTGACAAAATTAAGAAATTTACATTCAACAAATTTAAAAGAGGGATTCTAACTATTTTGAAGAAAAATCCACTCCATAAGGTCCAGGAGTTTTATAACATTGAATTTTTGTAAATGTTTATTGACGTTGCTATTCATGTATTATGTTCTTGGCAATAAACATATATCTATCCTTGTTTAATGATTTCATTTCATCGTGCTACATTTTCTCTGATATTTGTAAATAGAAAGCCTTGAGTTTACTGATACACATATGCATATGTTCTGCACGTGTTGAGCAAATTCACTGCACTACGGAAGGATTAGCTCTTGTTAATCGAGATCAATGTTCTTTACAAATTTCAGGTAGCTAAGCGAAATTTACTCTGTCTCAGAGGAGAATGGTCCTGACATAAACAACTAGGAACATGTTTGATGCTACAGTGAATGCATAAGTTTTGCTACACTAATTGTAGCAGCCCTAACTTCTTGACAATAAATCAAGTAAGGCTTTACCAAAAATTTTAAACGTACATAATTAATATCATCGTGCAGTAGCATAACGGTTACGCTTTGGAATTTTCTCCTCATCGCCGCACTCAAATGCCAGCTACTCTCCCGGCCATTTTGGCGGACGATGAAAGAGCGGTGGCTATGGTTTTTAAATTTTTATTGCAATTGAGTTTTAGAGTAAATATCTAGTATTTTATTGTATTTTATTTGTATTTACCATGACCGATATTGGTGGAGCTTTAAATTTCTTTTTAAATGTTTATGCATGTGCCTTTGCTAAGGCTTTAGTTTTAGCTTTTTATTCATTTTAGCTGGGTTGTTTTTACTGGTTTTTACTGACTGGTGTATCTCTCTGGTTTTCCCCAAGGAAGTTTTATTTAACCTGGATTCTATTTTTTCTCTTAGCCGTTATTTTATTTATGGATTTTATCTCTTGGTTTTAGGCAGATTTGTTTTTAGAGGGCGCTGATAACTACGAAGTTGAGCGCTCTTGGACACCTCTCATCATCATCGTCGTCATCATCATCATCATCATCATCATCATCATCATCATCATCATCTCCTCTATATCACGAAACAATATGTATTCATTTGCCTCTCGCCATTTCTCAAGATATGCTTCAGTTATATTTCATTTCAACATATTGACAAAAGTGCCCTGTGATGATACATTAACTATTTTTAACTTGCTTGCAAGTGCTGTCGGTTTGTGAGGTATATGTAATAAGGAGTCTTAAATATCAGAAGCGACTCTGCATATAAACAATAGTATCTGAATCGCCTTTCATCTCGAGTCAACTTACAAGAATTTGTAAAGTAGATTTAGTTATTTATTTATTTATTTATGTACACTGAATGTCCCAATGAGCATATCGCTGCCCTTTAGTGAAGCGGTAAGCAAAACACAAAGAATAATATAAAGACACACAAAAATCAGTAGCCTGTGTGAGTGTTGATTAACCTTAATGCAATATTTCAACAAACACCATAAGACTTTTCTGTTGTCAACTTGTTAGGAATTACAGTATTACTCAATTAGGCATTTGAAGAGCTTATTTTTGGGATAAGTTGAGTGATTCTTTGATGTTAAGTGGAAGACTGTTGTATGTTTTGGTGACACTCTATAATGTACTTTTTATTCCATATTTTGTAAAGTTAACTGGTTCTATGGAGACTTGATTGACTGATCTTGTTTTGTAGAATTGAATATATGTTTACTTTCTCTACACGTACTATGTACATAGTGTGTAGAGAAGGTATAGTACTCCACCCAAAAATTTGATACCGAGATTTCACCAGAAATATATGTTTTAGGGTCCCCTGTATCCAAAAAAAAAAAAAAGCATTTTCATTGTGTGTGTATGTCTTTGAACAGATAACTCAAAAACGAAAAGTTGGTAAAATACCAAACTTGGTATTTAAGTTTAGTATCTTCCAGGAATTCGACACGAAGATTTTGAGAAAAATTCCCCCAATCCAAACAACCCTTTACATGGAACATTTTTCGAAAATGTTGATTTTCTTAAAAATGGCTCTAACGATTTTGATTAAAATATCGTATATTAAAGATATTTACCTGACAAAATGCACATCTTGAATTTTCTGGGAATAACCTCTGAAGACTAGTTTATTCTGGATGAATTTTACGGAATATTGCATTACTGCTAAACTGTAAAAGATGTACAAAAACTTACCACACAAAAAATGTAGAGCACATTAAAACATAAAGTTTATGTTATATATATATATATATTTTTTCGTGGAGTTGATTCTTTTTGAGATACTCCCCATTTTTGGTTTCACCTTGTTCATGTTGAGCAGGTCTTAATATACAAAACAATGTGGCACTTATTAGAGCTCACAACTCATGCCTTACTTTTTTTTTTTTCGTAATTAACCATTTCCGATATGTTCGCTGTTATTAGTTTCAATTTTCCAAAACATAAACTTTTCTCAAAAAGGATGTCATTATTTTTATTGCTCCTGTTCAGCAAGAGAACGGAATTCAAAATCTTCACATAGCGACTAACTCTTAAAAGGGTTGTCTATCGCTTCATCAGTGTATTCCCTTATTTTTTTAGTATATATATATAAAGGTGTATATGTAATTTTAGCTTTTATGGAAATGTTTATCTGTATTAACTTGAGGTATAAAAAATATTTTTTTTCAGATTAGTTTGTTGAAGAATAGGTAGAGAAAATCAAGTGAGTGTACAAATCCGTTATGCTGTTCACACAATTGGAATTTTTTCTAAATATATTTTTTTCTACTGAATTCAGGGGCGTAACACATGTATTTCCGGTTAAATCTCGATGTGGAGTACGATAGTTCCTCTACTTATTGTAAATACGATAGCAGAAAGTCATCATAAGAGTGGCACAGACGAAATAACTTGCCTTGAAAGTTTAGGAAGAACTTTGTACGTTTGAACTGTGTTCGGTCTGCTAATGCGTGGCTGCTTTTGTCCTCGTAAACTTGCTTTTACGACCTAAGCTAACGCAAGATTCTGACCTGATTGGGTCTATAAACGTTTTCCATCTTAGTTGGGGGGAAATGATTAACACAGTGGTGGCTCGTGACCCAAAGTATAGGTGCAGCTCTTGCCACATAAACATCACATGCAACATTACTAATTACTTTCTCTATACGTAGTATGTACATAGTGTTCAGAGCAGGGATTTATTGCACCCAAAAATTCAATACTAAGATTTCACACCCACCGAATAAAAACAATTTTAGAAAAATGTCCGTGTGTGTATATCTGTGCGTGTCTGTGGACAACATACCTAAAAACTAAAAGTCGGATAAATACCAAACTTGGTATTTAAGTTCAATATCCTCCAGGGATACGACACAACATTTTCAGAACCCTCCCCCCCTACCTTCAACTACCCATTACATAAAACATTTTTCGAAAATTTAGAGTTACTCAAAAATGACTAACGATTTTATTAATGTTATATGTATAAAACATTTTGTTGACAAACGAAATGTATATCTTGGATTTTCTGGGAATATCCTGTAAAGACTACTTTATTTTGAATTTCACGGAATTTTGCATAACTGGTAAACCGTAAGAGATAGACAAAAACTTACTACACAAAAAATGTAGATCACAATAAAACACACTAGTTATGTCATATACATTTTTTACGTGGAGTTGATCGTTTTTGAGATATTCCTTGTTATTGATTTCATCTTTAAAAAAGCTTATACTTTTCTGATGCAGAAAAAATGAAGAGCACATTAAAACACACAATTTATGTTGTATTCATTTTTTTCGTGGAGTTGATCGTTTTTGAGATATTCCTTGTTTTTGGTTTCAGCTTTGAAAAACTAAACTTTTCTCACACAGGAATTTGTCAACTCCTGTCCATACATACAAAGGAACTTCAGCCACATAGCAACCAGCTTTTGACTATCACTTTAACCTATGGTACTCCCTTATTTCGCTTCTACTTCAACAAGGAAGCAAGTAATAACACTATTTCTGCTATTTTTTCTTCTTCTCAATTTGTATGAAGTAAATAGAAGCATAAGCTTTCTAACAATAATTTGTTGCAGAGATGTAGAGAAAGTCATGTGAACGGAACACATCAGATTTTTAGAAAAATGTCCGTGTGTGTATATGTGTGTGTCTGTGGGCAGTATAGCTCAAAAACGAAATAACCTTTAAAAACCAAACTTGATGTTTAGGTTTAGTATCTTCCAAGAATGTGACACGAAGATTTTCAAGAAAATTCCCCCACCTGCAACTACCCTTTACATAGAAAATTTTTCGAAAATTTTGATTTTCCCAAAAATGGACCAAACAATTTTGATTAAAATAGCATGTGTTTAAAACGTTTTTTAAGACACATGAAATGTATATCTAGAATTTTCTGGGAAGAGCCTTTGAATACCTCTTCATTCTGGATGACTTTTATATAGCTGGCAAACCTTAAGAGATAGACTAAAACTTACTATGCAAAAAATATAGATTTCAATAAAACACACAATTTATGTCATATGCCTTTCTTTTTGTATAGTTTACCGTTATCGAGTTATTCCAGATATTGGTTTCAGTTTTGAGGTATTTAGTTTTCTCATAAGGGAGACATTTCTTTTCGTCTCTCTTTTGTTTATTTCTAACAAGCAGAGAACCTAAAATCAAGTCATCCCTTTGCATGGTCAGGAGTTGGCAAATTCCGTATGAGTAAAGCTTAAGTATTTTAAAGCTAAAACGAATAACAAGGAATATCTCGGAAATGGTCAACTCCACGAAAAAGTGTATATGACATGAAACGTGTGTTTTAATTAGATCTGCATTTGTGTAGCAAGTTTTTGTCTTGTCTCTTACAGTTTACCAGTTATGCAAAAGTCATCCAGAATGAAGAGACTTTTAAAGGCTATTCCCAGAAAATTCAAGATATACATTTTATTTGTATTTCAAATGTCTTTAATATACGGCATTTTAATCAAAATCATTAGAGCCATTTTGGAGAAAAAAAATATTAGATCTTTTTTTACATGTAAAGGGTAGTTAGGATGGAGAGATTTTCCTCAAAATTGGAAGATACTACTTAGTTAGGTATTTTAGCAACTTTTCTTTTCGTCATCGTGTTCACACACACACACACACACACACACACACACACACACACACACAAAACTCTACAACAAAGGTATTTGGTATAATTTGAATGTTTTAAGGAGATCCCGTGCCCTCCGTGGTGTAATGGTTACCGTGCTAACTTCATCTACCCAAGGTCACGGGTTCAAACCCGGCGAAGGAATGGACTTTTTCGGGCGTAAAAATCCTTAACATGGCTTCCTTGGAAGATAAGTAAAGCCGTCGGTCCGTGTCATAGAAAAGAACCCCAAGCTTGAAAAAAAAGGCCTCTGTTTTACGCCCAGTATAGAATAGGACGCTGAGAAGCACATCATTTAAAGAGCGTTCGTAAATTATACTCTATTTCCATTTTAAGGAGATTTATATTGTTTGTGTATCTCTCATGGCTTATCAGTTATGCAAAAGTCATCCAGAATAAAGAGGTCTTGAGAGACTGTTCCTAGAAAATTCAAAATATACATTTTAATTGTCATGTAATTATCTTAACTTTAAGCGATTTCAACCAAAATTGTTAGAGCCATTTTTGAGAAAAGTAAAATTCTATAATTTATTTCCATATAAAGGGTAGTTGGGGGTGTGGAAATTTTCTTGAAAATCTTCGTGTCGCATCCTTGGAAGATTCGCTTCGTTTCGTAATTGACTTACCCTCCCCGTAATTGTAAGACTTACAAGTCAACGCCTAGGGGTCACAAGCCTGTCGGGGAGCCAACGGCACGAAACCACAGAATCGAGAATCTGGTACAAGGTGTCGTACATGAGGAAGTGGATGATATGAAATGTAAACAAAATTGATGATGATCGGAAAGGTGAAGAGGGAGCAGTTGGTGGAATGCGTGGCGGGGGAAACCGGAGGACCCGGAGAAAACCCGCTCAGACGCCGGTTCGTTTAATACGAATCCTACATGTGGGCGCTTGGGATCGAACCCGGGTCGCCTAGATAGAAGATATTTAATTCAAATAGCACGTTTAGCATTTTACCGACTTTTCGTTTTTGAGTTATCTAGTTTACAGACACACGGACACACATGGACCTTTTTCTAAAAATGTTTTATACAGGGGACCCTTAAACGTGCATTTTTGGTGAAATCTAGGTACCTATCGAAGTTTTGGGTGGAGTGCAATGCCTTCTCTGCGTGTGTACTAAGTAGGGAAAGTGCACAGGCACCGGTTGAAGAGCCGCCACTGCATGAACACCAAACACGCTGTACAATGCTAGATGTGTTATCATAGGGAACGGAAGAGCCCTGGTTCCAACTGATTTCGTCAGGAACTATGGAACACGTGTTGGAAACGACATCCTCAGTGACCCGAAGATAATCCGATAACATCATCCAAATATGCTTCTTGTTCAAGTTCTTCCTTAAATTAAGCAAAGAAATATTTGGATAGCGTAGTAGTGCTTCGCTGAGCTAATGATCGGAAATGCACCGTCTAAAATAATGCGACTCTCTTCTCAAGCTAATAAATCTGATGTGTTGCATTCACATGATTTCCACTATATCTCTGTAACAAATTATACATCTATATTCATTCATTCATTCATTCATTATCTGCTTAAAAGAATATAAACATATTCAAAGCATCGTCAGGTTAAATACGTACAATAACATAATACAATTTAATATACACAAAAACAGCTTTTGAAGTAACATTTTACAATTCTTAATTACTTACTGTATTATATAAATACTATTTATTTTGTAAGTATTAGTTAAGATATTCGTCAATTGAATAATAACATCCTTCAATACAACATTTCTTTAAATCTTTCTTGAATATCATAGTCATTAACATTTTTCAGATAAGCAGGGAGTGTGATTGTATATGAAAATTTGTATTTCGTCTAGTGTAATGTATATGCAGTTGTTTGTTTGATCGATATCTGTCTGTTGAACAGTTGTACTAATATGACATCTACTTCATGCTAATCGAGACAAACATTAGCAGAAATGCTTCCTTGTAAGTAGAAGGAAATCACTAGGCTAAAACGATAGTCAAATATTTTAAAAGTTGCATGCCATGTGGATGAAATCAGTTTCTTTGCATTGCCAGAAGTATGAGAAAAGTTTTAAGTATTTTAAAATTGAAACCAATAACAAGGAGTATCTAAAAAATGGTCAATTCTAAGAAAAAATGTTTATGACATCAATTGTATGTTTCAACCAGATTTACATGTTTTGTGTACTAAGTTAAAGCCTATCTCTTACGGTTTAGCAGTTATGCAAAATCCAGCAAAATTCACCCAGAATATAGTGGTCTTCAGAGACTATTTCCAGAAAATTCAAGAAATACGTTTTATTTCTCGTGTAAATATACGGTATTTTAATCAAATCGTTTTAGCCATTTTTGAGAAAATCAAAATTTTCGAACATTTTACCCATGCGAAGGGTAGTTGGGGGGGGATTTTCTTGAAAATCTTCGTGTCGCATCCTTGGAAGATACTGAACTTAAATACCAAGTTTAGTATTTAAAGGACTTCTCGTTTTTGAGCTATGCTACACACACACACACACACACACACACACACACACACACACACACACACACACACACACACACACACTGACAGACAGACACACACAGACTTTTTTCTAAAAACATTTTTTTTGGATTCAGAGGTCTCAAAACACATATTTCTGGTGAAATCTCAGCATCGAATTTTTGGGCGTAATACAATACCTTCTCTATACACGTGCTATGCACATAGTACGAGAGGTACGCAATAAGTGCTTAGAAAAAGATAAAAAATAACAAATAATTTTTGGTAGATTTTTTTTTTTTTTTGAACATAATCTCCTTATAGCTCGATACACTTTTCCCAATGTTTCTCCAACTGTTTTAAGCCTTCCAAAAAGTAGCATTTCGGAAGGTTCTGAAAATAGGCATCTGTTTGGGAGATGACCTCTTCGTTAGATGTGAATCGTTTTCCGCAGAGCCACTTTTTCAACTTTGGAAATAAAAAAGTCACTGGGAACCAAATCTGGTGAATACGGTGGATGTTGTAGTAATTCGAAACTTAAGTTTACAATTTTTGCCGTCGAAATTACGCAGGTGTGCATTGTCTTGATGGAAGAGAATCTTTTTCTTTACCAGATGAGGGTTTCTTCTTGATTTCTCCGTTCAATTGGTGCAGTAACGACGCATAATTATCGGTTTTTGTTTCTGCAAGTAATCAATGTAGATGATTCCATGTGCATCCCAAAAATCCGAGGCCAATACCTTCTCTGCAGGTTTCACCACCTTTGCCTTCTCGGAGCCGGTTCGCCTTTAAAAACCCACTGTTTCGACTGTACTTTTGTCTCTGGAGTGTAGAATGTATCAATGTTATGTATCGACGCAGAAACTCCTCAGGGTTGCGACGGAAAAGGGCAAAACTAGCTTGAGATCACTGTACCATGTGATATTTCTGTGGCCTCTACTATTTCGCGAACTTTGATTCGCCTATCACTTAAAACCATATCCTGAATTTTGTCAATCATTTCGGAGAAAGTCCCCTCTACTGGATGTTCCTCATTTGTGGATGTGCAGTCACATTTAAATTAATTTATCCGATTGTAAATTGTTGCATACGCAGGAGCAGATGCGCCATGAACTTCATCCAACTGAAAGTTTATCTCTTGCAGTGTTAAGCCTTTTCAATAGAAGTGTTTAATCACCGTAGGAAACTCGTTTTTTTCCCAATGCATAAGCACAAGATTGCTGATTCAATCGCCTATAGCAACGGAATCACGTGATCGATATAGCTGAAGCACTGTCATCTACTTAGAGACGACGGCTACTAAATACAATTTTTTTTTTTTTTAATTTCTTGGGTTTTCTAAGGACTTATTGAGCGCATCTCGTAATGATGATAATGTTAATAAAGATTACTGTATCGCTTAATTTTGCTCAGAGGCCTCTCTATCAGGCTTGAGGTTCTTTTACGTGCCGTAAATCGGAGCCAACGGCTTTACTTCCCTTCCGAAGGAAGCCATGCTAAGGTTTTTATGCCCGAAAAAATCCATCGTCCTCCACTGGGTTTGAACCCGCGACCTTGGCTATATGAAGTCAGATCGTCCTTGAATGTGCATACAAGTGTCGGTGGATTCTTATTACGATTTGGAGCAGCCAGTTCAACTACACGACAGACACTCCATAACTTCACGTCTCATGAAAGGGGTGAATGGACTGTAGCGTTACATGGTAGCCTACAGCGTCCTCCCCTCATTCAAAGACTGTATTTGCGAGTAAAGTTTTGGAGACATCTGACATAAATGAATGATATCGGGCGCCGGGAGAGGAAGTTAGGTCGGTGAGAAATTTTCTTGTGGAGTATGTCGTCTGCTGCAGGGGCTCGTCAGGTTGCTGACCAATCATAGTGTAAGAATACATAACCCTCAGAGACATCATGTCATCGACGTTGCAACATCTACGGGTTCAGTGGAAATTTACGCGCGCGTTCTCATGCATGACCGATCTGTTCAGCTGCGTTATACAAAGTGATTCTGTAAGGATTTACATTTATAATCGTTACTACCTTTTATATATCGTGGACATTACTCTTGTTTTTCATTCTAGAACTACCATGAGTGGCACTGTGATTTGAAAATGTCTTACACCCGTGATAAAAGAGTAGGTTACTTTTCCCGAAATTATAAAACTTTTACGTTTAGTGAAGTACAGGAGCCAATGTTGAAAGGAATAGATAGTGAGAAATGCGGAAAAGTAGTTCAATATACGAGAAATGTGATAGAAAATGCAGGCATTTTAGAGGAAGCAGTGAAACATGTAGCGCAGACGGACTCTGGGTGAATATGGCAACAGCGTAACGAGACAGCCACGTGTCAGCAGGAATGTCAATCACAAGGTAATTTCTCACCAATTACATAAGCAACACTTGCACTGTAGCAGTGATAAGTGATGCACAAATATGTAAACGCACCCACGGATTAAATTTACTTTCACAATGTAATCACAGTGTGATGAGTTTCTGTTTCATTAAGCAAATGCAGAATCCTGCGACTTAGATGCACTTGTGAAAGGTTTTTAACATGACAGTCGAGACTACAGAGCAGCTATTATTCTTTAATTCAATATGACGCAATCTCCGAGCAAGATAATCGCCCCGAAATAAAGTTAATTTGCTGCAGCAGATGAATGCAATGACCAGATAATCGTTCTGCTAGATTTGTTGGAGGGGGAGCCTACCTAAAAGGGGAGGGACATTGTGAACAATACACAACAGAATGCAATTCTGCTGCGTTACATTCACATGACTTTCTTTACCCTGAATTGTTTATTACTGCGCACACAAACTATTCTTACGAAAGATTATTACTTTCTCTAGCACGTATTTACAATGTACATAGTAGATAGAGAAAGTATTGCATTCCAGCCAAATATTCAGTACCGAGATTTAACCGGAAATATATGTTTTAAAGATCCCTGATTAAATAAAAAACACATTTTTAGAAAACGGTCCGCACACGCGCGTGCCTGTGGACAGCATAACTCAAAAACTAAAATCTGTTAAATACCAAACTTTAAGTCCAAGAAGTTCGCATCCTTCAAAGATGCGAAACGAACATTTTCAAGAATATCCCCACACCCCAAAAAATAGATATTTTACGAGGAAAAATTGTGGAACGTTTTGTCAAAAATGGCTAACGATTTTGATTAAAATACCACATATTAAAGATATTTATACGACAAATAAAATGGATATCTTAATATTCTGTAAATAGACTCTGAAGACCTCTTCATTCTGGATGACTTTTGGATAACTGGTAAACCTCAACAGGTAGACTAAAACCCACTAAACAAAAATCTGATGTGTTCCATTCACATGAATTTCTCTTCATCTCTGCAACAAATTATTAATAAAAAGCTTATGCTTCTATTTACTTTATGTTAATCGAGCAAAAATTAGCAGAAATAGTCTTATTGCTTGCTTCCTTGTAAGTAGAAGCAAAATAAGGGAGTACCATAGGTTAAAGTGACAGCCAAAAGCTGGTTGCTATGTGACTGAAGTTCCTTTGTTTGTATGGACAGGAGTCGACAAATTCCTGTATGAAAAAAGTATGTTTTTCAAAGCTGAAATTAAAAACAAGGAATATCTAAAAAAACCGACCAACTCTACGAAAAAATGTATAAGATATGAATTGTGTGTTTTAAAGTGCTCTACATTTTTGTGTGGTACGTTTTTGTCCATCTCTTACGGTTTAGCAGTTATACAAAATTCCATAAAATTCATCAAGATTTAAAGTAGGCTTTAGAGGCTATTCCCAGAAAATTCAAGATATACATTTTATTTGGCATGTAAATATCTTAAATATAAGAGATTTTAATCAGAATCGTTTGAGCCATTTTTGAGAAAATCAAAGTTTTCGAAAAAAGTTCCATGTAAAGGGTAGTTAGGAGTGGGGGATTTCTTGAAAATCTTCATGTCGCATCCTTGGAAGATACCAAACTTAAATACCAAGTTTGGTATTCAACGGTCTTTTCGTTTTTGAGCTATGCTGTCCACAGACACACACACATACGGACCTTTTCTGAAAATGCTTTTTTTTTTTGTATTCAGGGGGACCCAAAACGTATTTCCGGTGAAATCTCGGTATCGAATTTTTGGGTGGAATGCAATACCTTCTCTATACACTATGTACATACTACGGGTAGAGAAAGTAAAAAATGTATATCTCGTTAAAACACACGATTTATATACCACGCATTTTTTAAAATGTATTTGAGCGAACCATGTCTGAGATATTCCTTGATATTGATTCCAGTTTTGAAATACTCTTCTCAAACGGGAATTTGTCATTCCTTTTTCTTTTGTTTTAATTCTAGCTATGTAAGGAACACCGAATTTCAAACCGCTTTTAAAAGATTTGGTTATCACTTTAGCCTAGTGTATTCTCTTATTTCCCTTCTATTTATAAGGAACTAAGTAATAAGACTGTTTCTGCTAGTGTTTATCTCGATTAGCATGAAGTGGATAGAAGAATAAGCTTATTAACAATACTTGTTACAGGGATATAGAGAAAGTCATGTGAATGGAACACATCAGATGTTTGCTTTCTGTACTTGCACAAAGCATCGTATAAAACATTTTTTTTTTTTTAATTTTACTAATGATCGATCAGCCTTACATGCTTTACAGATCTCTGAGAATCTTAGAATATAAATACATAATTAATAATAACATTTAAGAAAAACCTTAGATGTTCCTTTTAGCTATAAAAAGTGGATAAAGAAGTGTATAGTGATTAAAAGTGATATTGTGAGAGTAAAGTGTAGTTAATGATAGGAATCATCGGAGTTGCTGAGTAGCAGATTCTGTGGTAGTCGTCTCTTCAGGCGTGTGGGCTGGCGATGTTGTACGTCACAGCTCCTGGAACGTCCGGCAAGAGTAAGAAGCAGCGAGAGGCGATCTTGCGTATAAACTTGTGAACTGGAAGGAGACCGAATTCTTGATGTAGCTGCTGGTTCCTGACAAACATTGGTAGCGATTCTCAGGAATCTGTTTTGGAGTACCTGTAAACGGCGTGTGTGAGTGTTTTAGCAGTGCCCCAGACTTGAGAAGCACGAGTAAAGATGGGTCGAACAACAGATTTGTAAAGAAGAAGGGGGCATTCAAGACCAAGAGTTGTGTGGTTATGAAATAGTGGATAGAGTTTAGAAAGTCTTCCGGTGTCAATGAAAAAGGCAATCGATATGGGCACGCCGAGTGAGTTTGGTGTCCAGCATCACTCCAAGATACTTGACAGGTAGCCAGGTGATTTGTTTATTATAAATATTCAGCTATAAAACATGCACAGGTTAAAGGTATAAAAATATGCGTTCCATTCGCATGGCTTTCTCTATATCTCTGTAACAAATGATTATTATTATTATTATTATTAAGCTTATTCTTCTATTTCATGCTAATCGAGATCAACACTAGCAGTTACTTGCTTTCTGGTAAGTAGGAGGTACATAAGGGAATACACTAGGCTAAAACGATAGTCAAATATTTTAATAGTTGGTTGCCATTTGGCTTAAATTCGTTTCTGTGCATGGTCAGGAGTTAACAAATTTCCATGTATTTTAAACCTGAAACAAATAACAACAAATGTCTCAGAATTGGTCAACTTCACGAAAAAAAAAAAAAACTTATATAACATGAATTGTATGTTTTAACGAAATCTACATTTTTGTGTAATAAGGCTTGTCTATCTCTTACGGTTTACCAGTTACCCAAAATTAAGCAAAATTAATCCAGAATTGAGTGGTCTTTAGAAGTTATTCCCTGAAAAATTCAGGATATACATTTTATTTGTCTTATAAATATATTTAATGAGAAACAGAGTAGGCCATGACTCTGGTAAAAGTTAAGGTTATAAAAGGTGTTTAGTTTTAAGTAATTATAACTAAATAAGCTTACCAGCAGCTTTCAAAATATCTGCAGGTGTTCGTAAACCATATATTTAGTTCATCTGGTAATTATTCATATGCTATTTCGTGCTAAACAGTGTAAATAACTTTAAATTTAATTAGCCTGTGAGCAGAGGTTAGAAGCCCACATTGTTGGTCAAATAACCAACACAAGAAACGAAGATGGAAAACTACAGAAGAATTAACACCATTAAAATTCAGTTTCTACAAACTGCACCAAGACCATCGGCACAGGAAATACATCAATGGATCGTAAAGGAAATGGAAATCAACGCAGATCAAGTACACACATTGCAGCTTCATTCCAGGGAACGAGCCATATATTTGAAGGTAAACACACCAGTATTATATAATACATTACTAGATAAGCATCGGGGGGAATCAGAATTTTTATATGATTCAGGGGAAATAACTAAAGTGGGAATAGAAGCAGCAGATGCACGAATAGTAACAGTTCGTGTATTCGATGTTCCTCCTGAAATCCCTAATTCAGTTGTAAGAGCAGCTCTTAGTAAATACGGCACTATACAGGATGTGAGAAATGAAACTTGGAGCACACAACAGATGCTTCCAGGTGTAAACAATGGCATTAAAGCAGTACGCATGGACCTGAAAACTGATATCCCTGTTGCAATTCAAATAGCTTATAGTACAGCAGTAGTAACATACCCTGGTCAGCCGCAGAGCTGTTTCGTGTGTGGAGATAAAAGTCACATGAAACAGAACTGCCCACGGCGAACTTCAACACTAAAATTGCAGCCCCACCATACCTCTAGACTGCTAAGTGATGTAGTAAAACGCAACGAAGACAACCAAATAAACGCCCCCCTAGGAAATGCAATACAGGAAAACATTAATGAACAAAATAAAAATGAAGTTGAAACCAATTCATAGGTCACCATGGAAACAAATTCCATCTAAAAGCAAACCAACAGGGAATAAAAGACCAATTCCAAGTGAATCCTCCAGCAGTGTTTGTACCGTGTCTGAGGATAAGCACTCTGAAACCTCACCTTACAATACTGAGGATGAAGCTCCTGTAATCTCTAATGATTGCAAAAAGAAAAATCCTCCAGCAAAGAAGTCCAAAAAAGAGCCATCTTACACCTTAGACGAGCAAATGGAGCCAGTTAAGCATCTGCTAGAGGAATCTCCATCCGACTTTCCACTGAACTACATACAACTTAAAAGCTTGTATGAAAATTCAGTAGGCACATCCGATATACTGAAAGTAGCGTATACACATACAGACAACATTCAGGGCCTTGCTGAAATGCTTAGAAAGCTCCAGCCCCACTACAAGAATAAATCAATTAAGAACAGAACCACCAGAATTGAAAAAGCTTTAGTCGATAAGTCTAATATAGAACATAGCACTAAACCAACATGATTCAATAGGCAACATTCAAATTCAAATTGTTTTCTAAATTTATGGGATCTATTTTACTTCAGTGGAATCTAAATGGATTTAAAACCCAGTATGAATTTCTACAGAAGTTAATTTCTATACACCACCCTAAAATAATCTGCTTGCAGGAAAAAAATTTTAAAACTAATTCTGCAATAAATATAAGACAATATTCTGTATACAATAAGAACCGAAACACTCCTCTCCGTGCTAGTGGAGGGGTAGCTACCTACGTTTGGAATAATATAGTTAGCAAACAGGTACCAATTACAACAAACTTCGAAGCAGTAGCAGTTACCAACTTACTATGTATTACAATATGTATTTGTAATATCTACTTACCAAACAGCCAACCCATTGACCGCCAATATTTGAAGGAATTAACTGATCAGTTACCTAAGCCTTATATTTTGTTAGGCGACTTTAACGCCCACAGTAGCTTATGGGGATGCCGGAATACCGACTCAAGGGGGAAAATTATTGAATCTTTCTTAGAAACAGAAGATGTAGTACTTCTAAATTCGAAGAAGCCTACACATTACAGTATATCCCATAACACCTTCAGCAGCATTGATCTCTGTATATGCTCTCCAGATATAGCTCCAATAATTAATCGGTCAGTTAGTGACGCTCCTTCTGGAAGCGATCACTTCGCGATTCTAATTGAAATTGCAACAGGAAGCCTAAACAATTCACATAAAAACAAATGGAACTTGAAACACGCTAACTGGACAGCTTTCAGAGAAACTATCGATGATCATATAACTACACATATACCTGCACTTCTATTAACAGTATCATTAATGATTTTACTTCATTAATAATCCACTCTGGAGAAAATAATGTCACCAGAACCGCAATACAACATGATAAAAAATCTGTTCCTTGGTGGAATAACACCTGCAAACTAGCAATTAAAAACAAAAATAAGGCTTTCTACCAATATAAAAGAAAATAAATTAGTATTTCAGCGACTTAGGGCAACAGCTAGGAAGGTTATTAAAGAGAGCAAAAAAACGTCATGGTTAACATACCTGTCGTACATGACTCACCAAACACAGATTATATGGGATCGCATAAGAAAGATTAGAGGCGCTTATAAGAATAACGAAATAACAGCGTTATGTCGAGGTACCACCATTTTAACCGAGTCCCGAGCCATCGCAGATTCACTAGCTGACACTTTTTCACAAACATCAAGTGACAGCAACTACGAACAGGAATTCATAACATTCAGAAACACCGTTCCTAGCTTAGATTTTAACAAAATGGATTACCATACAAAACATAGATATAACGACAAAATTACTCTAAAAGAAGTACAAGAAACATTAAAATACTGCAAAAACAATAGCCCTGGGCCAGATAATATTCCATACGAATTCTTAAAACAACTTCCATCTGAAGGAATTTTATATCTATGCGAAATATACAAATATATCTGGTGTGAACAAGTATTCCCAGACCAGTGGCGAAATTCTATAGTAATACCAATCCACAAACCCGATACTGACAGAAGTAAACCAGAAAACTACCGACCGATTGCTTTAATTTGTACAGTGTGTAAACTGCTTGAAAAAATAATAAACAAACGCCTAAGGTGGACCCTTGAACAACAAAAATTCTTCAGTACTGAGCAAAGTGGTTTCAGGCAATTTCACTCAACAAATGACACCTTGATCACACTAGAAACGGAAATATCAGACGCATTCCACAACGGGCAGCATCTACTGGCTGTTAGCTTAGATATTCATAAAGCCTATGACATGATATGGCGAATGGGGGTTATAAAAACACTAGCAGAACACGGCATCACAGGAAACATGATTCATTTTATCCACAACCTTTTAAAGACGCGAACAGTACAAGTGCGAGTAAATAATATAATATCAAAAATAGTAAAAACAGAGAATGGAGTCCCCCAAGGTTCTGCTATCAGCGTTACTCTCTTTCTGATAGCAATTAATAGCATTACCTGCCATGTAAAAGCACCAGTTAAATGTTGTCTCTTCGCAGATGATCTCACTCTATTTTGCAAAGGTAAAAATATATTAACTACACAAGCTATTATTCAGTCCAGTATACAAGAACTACAGCATTGGACCAAGGAAGCCGGATTTAAATTCTCAACCTCTAAAAGTAAATGCATATTATTTTCAAAGCAAAGGAAACTCAATTTTCAGCCAAAAATTTACTTAAGTGGTAACATTTTAACAGTAGTAAAAACAATGAAGGTTTTAGGCGTTATATTCGACCAGAAGTTAACAAGGGCTCCTCAAATAACTGCCCTCAAACAAAATTGCATAATACGAATAGCGATCTTGAAAACACTTGCAGCAAAGAACTGGCAGCAGATTTTAAAATCTTACTAAATACTTACAGAAGCATTATTCGATCTAAACTGGATTACGGCAGTATAACATTTAATTCGGCAAAGCCATCTGTATTAAATAAACTCAACACAATTCAGACAACAGCACTCCGAATTATTTTAGGAGCATATCGAACTAGCCCGAGTGCTAGTTTACAAATAGAGGCAAATGAACCGCCCCTTAGTATACGAAGAAAACAGCTGAGTACGTCTTATGCACTTAGTATAGCAGCCTCGCCTAGTTCAAAAATGAAAACCTGTGTATTTCCGAAAGAGCATTTACAGAAGAAAAATCCAATGCCTTTTGCACTAAGACAGAAACAGTACTTTCAAGAAATACATTTACCATTTTCTAACATTGCCACAATTAATCAAACCACAGACATCCCTCCTTGGAGAATTACACTTCCTGAAATTAATATGGAAATATCCTACCAAATAAACTGATATACCAGCAACTACTGAAAGAACAATGACAGCAATACTTAAATTATATTCACATATATACCGATGGATCGCAGACAGAAAACGGGTGTGGTTTTGCTGTGGTTTATCCTGATCACACTATGCTGTACACATTACCACATTTCTACTCTATATTTAGTTGTGAGTTATATGCCGTCAAGAAAGCATTACTGTACTTATTCGAGACAAACAAAACTGAAGCTTACCTAATACACACTGATTCTAAATCCAGCACACAGGCGCTACAAGATCTGTTCTCTACAAATACATTAGTCCCAGAAATCCAAAAAGTATCTACACTTCTAATGAAACAAGGAAGGAAAATAGCTCTAAAATGGATACCCTCGCATCAGAGCATTTTAGGTAATGAGCAGGCAGACTCTGCAGCAAAGGAAGCCACAAGGCTCCCAATACATGAAGAGGCACCTTTACCCCACAAAGACGTTGCAAAATATGCATCCAGAAAATTTTACAACCTCTGGCAAACAACATGGGCACAATCACCTCCTAGCAAACTACACGAAATTAAGCAGAACTCCAGAACATTTTATCCACTTCAGAAACTGAGACGGAAAGATCAAGCTGTCATCACCAGGCTACGTATCGGACACACCAAGTTAACCCATTCCCATCTACTGAGTAAAACAAAGCAACCTAAATGTCACACTACCATCACTGTACGCCACTTACTCTCAGAGTGTCCTCAGTATCAACAGCAGCGAGCAGAATGCAAACTACCAGACATCCAAGAAGCACTCAACAATTCATCACACAGCAAAATACTACTTAAATACTTAAAACTAACAAATATGTATAATGAAATATAATATTACTCATGAAATTTTATTAACCAATGTCATTTTTTTGTAAATGGTACCATTAAAACACGTTGTCGCGATATGACTACCTTGTAAGTTAAAGCGACATAAAATATATATATATATATATATATATATATTTAATAGGTATACTATATATTAATCAAAATCGTTAGAGCCGTTTTGAGAAAATCAAAAATTTCTTCCATGTAAATGGTAGTTTGGGATGGGGGATTTTTTTTTAAATCTTCGTGTCACATCCTTGGAAGATACTAAATTTAAATACCAAGTTTGGCATTTAATGGTCTTTTAGTTTTTGCTATGCTGCCCACAGGCACACACACGGAAATTTTTCTAAAAATTATTTTTTTTTGGATTCAGAGGGTCCCAAAACATGTATTTCCGGTGAAATCTCGGTATCGAATTTTGGGTGGAATGCAATACCTTTTCTATACAGTATATACATGGTACCTGTAGATAAAGTAAAAAAAATGATACTATATACATAATGTGCAGTAAAGAACTATTTTCATTCAGTTGAAAAGTGTGCTGCGGCGAAGGCACGCGCATTTATTTACAACAGAAAATTTTATTTGTCTGGATAGAGCACAGTAATTGAGTACGTGGTGGCAGCACCAGAGGCCAAAAGAATTATATGAGAAGGCGTCGTTAAATGGTGTAACATTCTTCTACTCCCGGTTTTCAGTCCTTTCTACGAGAAAGAGGACAATAATTACCACAAGACAAGAAAGCTAATTGTGCATGTGTAGGTTTGTTGAACATCCGTCTTGTGTTGACACAGCTTCCCTTTGGGAAACCTAACCTAAAACACTCGACAGCCTTTATACCTTCTCTACCCAAAGATCTGGTTCAGATATCACCTGAAATACACGATTTGAGGATCCCTGAATAAAAAAGCTGATGTGTTCCATTCACATGACATCCTCCACATCTCTATAACAAATTATTGTTGAAAAGCTTATTCTTCTATCTACATCATGCTAATCGAGATAAACATTAACAGAAATTGGCCGTATTACTTGGTTCCTTGTAACTAGAGGGGGAAAATCTAATGTGTTCCATTCACTTGATGCCCTTTAGCTGTTCGGTAAACAAACCTTTTATTCCAAACATTCACCCGTTATCAACAGCATGCTCATCAAGATAAACATATGCAGAATTAGTCTTGTTACTAGCTTTCTGGTAAGTAGAAGGGAAATAAGAAAGTGCACGGGTTAAAGCGATAGTTTCGTCCTTTAAAAGTCAGTTGTTGCGTGAAACAATTGAAATTCCAATCTTTTTGCTTGCCAGGAATAAGCAAACGAGAAACAAGAAGAGAAATGTCTTCCCGTTTTGAGAAAAGGTTAAGTGGCTAAAAATGAAAACCATTATCCGAAATATCTCGAAAACGGTTAACTGTATAAAAAAAAAAGAGTGAGAGAGAATGTATATGGCATAAATTGTGTGCTTTAATGAGATCTGCATTTTTTGCGGAGTAGGTCTTTTATATATACTTTACGGTTTGCCAGTTTTATATAAAAGTCATCTAGAATAAACAGGTCTTCAGACCAATTCTCAGAAAATCCAAGATAAGTCAAAAAATATCTTAAACGTAAGGTATTTTTAATAAAAATTGTTAAAGCCATTTTTGAGAAGATGGACAACTTCTGAAAGTGTGCCATTATAAGGGAAGTTTGCAGTGGGAGGACTTTCCTGAATATCTTCGTGTTGCATCCTTGGGAATACTGAACTTAAATACCAGGTTTGGTATTTAAACGACTTTTCTGTTTGAGCTATGCTGTCCACACAAACACACACAGGATTCTTTCCTAAATATATATTTGATTCAGTGGGCCTCAAACATGTATTTCCGATGAAATCCCAGAATCAAATTTTTTGGTGGAATAAAACCCCTTCTCTACCTACTTGTGCATTATGTGCTAGAGAAAATAATAAAAAATATTTTTTTGAAAAAGTCCTATGTAGGTTTTTTTGAACAGCATAACTCAAAAAAGAAAAGTTTTGAAGATTGTTGACAAAATTCCATCCACACCACTTTACATGGAGCTTTTTTTTTTTTTTTTTTTTTTTTTTTTTTTTTTTTTTTTTTTATATTTTCGCACAAATGACTCTGACGAGATTAATTATAAATCATATATGAAGGATATTTATATGACCAATAAAATATTATCAGTAGTTTTCTGGGAGTAGTATGTATAGTCCACTTCGTTCGCAAGCAGTTTTTTATGATTTAGTATCAGGTGGCCCAAATGCCATGTGCATTAAAAGAGTTGCAGAACTCAACAGGGCCATTTCAAGTTAAAACCGGTGAGGAGCGAAAAAGATCGGTCTGTGAGGAGAGAATTGGATCGGTTTCTAAGGGGTGAATCAAGTAAAAACAAAACAAACAAAACAAAAAAAAAAAGGCCTTAACTACCAAAAAATAAAAGATTACCCAAAATTCGACCCCCAAAAATGTTACAAATTGGGAAACTGGGGTGAGCAACCTTTGTTTTGAGTTATGATGCACACACAGGGACACAAAGTTCCCAAGGTTGAGGGTTCAAACCCAGCGGAGGGCCATGGACTTTTTCGAGCGTAAAAACCCTTAGCATGTTTCCTTCGGAAGGGCAATAAAGCCTTTGGTCCCGTGTCATAAATTTATGGTGCGTAAAAGAACCTCAACCGTGATAAAGAGGCTTCTGAGCAAAATCAATCGGCCTTGCACGTTCAACATTGATTGGGACGCTGAGTAGTTAGAGAGCACCCATAAATAAAACTACATTTAATTTCACGGACACAAACAAACACGGTCCTTATTTTCTAAAAAAAAAAAAAATGGATTCAGAGGTGCTCAAAACATATGTTTCCGACGAAATCTCGGCGTCAAATTGTTTGATGGAATACAGTACCTTCTGTACACACTATGTACGTACATAATACATTCTAGATAAAGTAAAATACTTATTTTGGACCAAGGGGCTCTAAAACGTGGATTTCAGTTAAATTTCGCTATCGAAGTTTTCGGTACGATGCAGTTACCTCCTCTACCTACTACGTACGTGGTAGAGAAAGTAACAAACGCCAATAGGTAGAGAAATTCGTGTAAATATAACGCAGTAGAAATTTAAAAAAAAAATCTGGTGTGATCCATTCACATAACTTTCTCTAGGTGTTCCAAAACAAGTTTGTCTTACAAAGGATTATTCTTTTATCTACATCATGCTAATCTAGATAAACATTGGCAAAATTGTCTTATTACTTGCTTCCTTGTAAGTAGCAGGGAAATAAGGGAATACACTAGGATAAAGCGATAGTCAAATCTTTTAAAAGCTGGTCGCTATGTGAAACAATGGAGGTTCGTCGCTTTGCATGGTCCCGTTTCAGAAAAATTAATTACTTCAAAATTGAAAGCAATTACAATAAAATCTCGAAAACGGTCAACTCTACGAGAAAAAGTATATTACATTAACTGTGTATTTTAACGATATCTACATTTTTGTGAGCTAAGTTTTTATCTATCTGTTACGGTTTAACCGTTATGCAAAATTCAGAATAAAGAGTTCTTCAGAGGCTATTCCCAGAAAATTCAAAATATACATTTTATTTGTAATGTAAATATTTTAACATACGATATTTTAATCAAAATCGTTAGAGCAATTTTTGAGAAAATGTTCCATGTAAAGGGTAGTTAAGGAGGAGACATTTTCTTGAAAATCTTCGTGTCGCATCCTTGGATGATACTGAACTTAAATACCAAGTTTGGTATTTAACGGTCTTTTCGTTTTTGGGCTATGCTGTCCAAACACACAGACACACCTTTTTTTACAAATGTTTTTTTATGATTCAGGGGACACCAAAACATATATTTCCGGTGAAATATCGACATCGAATGTTAGGTGGAATACAATACCTTCTCTATCCACTAGGTACATGGTACATGCGGGCTAGAGAAAGTAAAAATCTGATGTGTACCATTCATATGACTTTCTCCATATCCCTGCAACAAATAATTCTTAAAAAGCTTATACTTCTATTTACTTTATGCTAATCAAAAAAATTAGCAGAAATAGTCTTATTACTCGCTTCCTTGTAAGTAGAAGCGAAATAAGGGACAACCGTAGGTTAAAGTAATAGCCAAAAGCTGGTTGCTATGTCAATGAAGTTCCTTTGTTTGTATGGATAGGAGTTGACAAGTTCCTGTATGAGAAAATTATACGTTTTTCATAGCAGAAACCAAAAATAAGGAATGTCACAAAAACGACGAACTCCACGAAAAAAATGTATATAAAATAAATTGTGTGTTTTAAAGTGCTCTACATTTTTTGTGCAGTAAGTTTTTGTCCATCTCTTACGGTTTAGCAGTCATTCAAAATTTAGTAAAATTCAGCCAGAATAAACCACTCTTCAGAGGCTATTCCCAGAAAATTCAAGATATACATTTCATTTGTCAGATAAATATGTTTAATATCCGAAATTTTAATCAAAATCGTTAGAGCCATTTTTGAGAGAATCAAAATTTTCGAAAAAAGTTCCATGTAAAAGGTAGTTGGGGGTGGGGATTTTTCTCAAAAGCTTCGTGTCGCATCCCTGGTAGATACTAAACTTAAATACCAAGTTTGGTATTTTACCGACGTTTCGTTTTTGAGTTATCGTGTTCACAGACACACGGACACACGGACACATGGACCTTTTTGTGAAAATGCTTTTTTTGGATATTGGGGACCCTAAAACATATATCTCCGGTGAAATCTCGGTATCGAATTTTTGGTGGAGTGCAATACTTTCTCTTTATACTATGTACATAGTGCATATGGAGAAAGTGAAAATATATTACATCAACTGTGTGTTATAACGATATCTATATTTTTGTGAGGGAAGTTTTTATTTATCTGTTACGGTTTAAACGTTATACAAAATTCAGAATAAAGAGCTCTTCAGAGGCTATTCCCAGAAAATTCAAAATATTCATTTTATTTGTGATGTATATATCTTTAACATGCGGTATTTTAATAAAACAAATCGAAAAATTTTGTGAGAAAAGGGGGTATTTTCTTGAAAATCTTCGTGTCGCATCGTTGGAAGATACTAAACTTAAATACTAAGTTTGGTATTTAGCAGACTTTTCGTTTTTCAGCTCTACAGCCCACAGACAGACATACACGGACATTTTTTGGGGGGGATTCAGGAGGTTTCAAAAGAGATGCTGCCGGAGAAATCTCGGTATCGAATTTTGGGTGCAATACAATAGCTTCTCCGTAGACTATGTACATAGTGCGTGTAGAGAAAGCAATGCTGATTTGGAATTTATTCTTGAAATGGCGACACTAAACATCACAGAACATTACACACAAGCTTAATGAATACTCTCAAAACCTCTACGATAGCATGTCTACCCAGTTCATTACTCCTGTTACGTTGCTTAATAGCCAATACAAACATTTGGTAACCATAGCAACAGTATCTACTGGGAGATAACACTTCGCTCTCCAGACATCTCGGTAGTTATTGTGGAGTACTTTGAATATTTGCACACTCTGATACAGCCATTAAGAGATACAATATCTCAAGTGGCATATAATAGCGATCTGTTTAATGTTAAATTGTAGATGAAGTTGCAATTACAGCTCAACTCTCTAATATTTGCTCGATGATAAAGCAAGCTATGTTAAAACAACCATAAATTATTTATGTATGTTCTCTGTATGTGAACAATTTTATCTGGATTCTGCTTAAAAAGAGTAGGCATAAGGTCTTGCAATATTTGAGTAGATAACCTTTTATCACAGTTTTCTTTCTGTAAGTAGGGCACTTCCAGAAGCTGACTTTAACAAATATAGGCGCATTTAGTTAAATGAATCTCCGATAAATAGCATTACCTAGAATACATTAGCATTTACTACTTCCTTAAATCTTGAATCTGTGATATTTGACCAAAAATTGTTAATTTTTACTTTCTCTTCACGCACTATTACAGTGTATAGAGAAGGTATTGCACTCCACTCAAAAGTTCGATACCGAGATTTCACCAGCAATATGTTTTAGGGGCCACTGTAACCAAAAAAAAAAAAAACATTTTCAGAAAAAGGTCCGTGTGTGTGAGTCTGTGTGTCCGTGAATCCGATAATTCAAAAACGAAAAGTCGGTAAAATACCAAACTTGCTATTTAAGTTTGGTATCTTGCAAGGATATGACGCGAAGATTTTCAAGAAAAGTCCCCACCCAAAACCACCCTTTACATGGAACTTTTTTCGAAATCTTTTATTTTCTCAAAAATGGCTCTAACGCTTTTGATTAAAATATCGTATATTAAAGATATTTACCAGACAAATAAAATTTATATGTTGAATTTTCTGGGAATAGCTTCTGAAGACTGCTTTATTCTGGATGAATTTTATGGAATTTTGCATAACTGCTAAACCGTAAGAGATGGACAAAAGCTTACCGCACAAAACAATGTACAGCGCGTTAAAACACACAATTTATGTTATATACATCTTATTCGTGGAGTTGATGGTTTTTGAGATAATCCTTGTTATTGGTTTTAGCTTTAAAAACTTATTTCTCTCCAAACAAAGGAACTTCAGTCACAGAGCAACCGGCTTTTGACTATCACTTTATCCTATGGTACTCCCTTATTTCGCTTCTATTTACAAGGAATGCTAAGTTTTTCTCAATTTGTATGATGTAAATAGAAGCTTAAGCTGTTTAAAAATAATTTGTTACAGAGATGTAGAGAAAGTCATGTGGATGGAACATATAAGTTTTTTTTTTGTTTTTTTTTTTTTTACCTTCTCTAACACATACATTCAAAAGGCATTCAGTAAATCCTCAGTGAATCAAAGAAAAAACACTCGTAGCATCGAAAATAGTTTGTATTTAGTAACCGTCGTCTTTTAATAGATGGCAGTTAAAATTTCCGCTATTTCCATCACGTGGTTTTGTTGCCACAGGCGACTGGCTCAACGAGCTTGTGCTTCTTTAGAAAGATGGAGAAAAAAACAATTTACAATTGGATAAATGGATTTAAACGTGGCCGTACATCCACAAATGATGAACATCGTTCCGGACGTCCAGTAGAAGTGACTTCCTCCGAAATGATTGACAAAATCCCGGATATGGTTTTGAGTGATCGATCAATCAAAGTTCGCGGAATAGTAGAGGCTACAGGCGTATCACAAGGTATAGTTTGATCAATTTTGCACCAAAAATTAGGTCTGAGAAAATTCTCGGTTAGATAGGTGCCGCGTTTGCTCTCAGTGGAGAATAAACGCAATCATATGATCGATTCGGGAGCTGGTTTGGCACTTTTCCATTGCAATTCTGACAGGTTTCTGCGTCGATACATAACTGTGGATAAACATGGATACACTACTACACCCCACAGACAAAATTACAGCCGAAACAGTGGGTTTTTAAGGGCGAACCGGCTCCGAAAAGGGCAAAGGTGATGGCTCCAGTTTTTTGATGCACGTGGAATCGTGTACATTGATTACTTGCAGAAAGGAAGAACGATAAGTGGAGAGTATTAAGTCATCTCCCAAAAGATGCCTAGTTTGAGGACCTTCCGGAATCCTTCTGTTTTGGAAGGCTTTAAACAGTTGGAGAAACGCTAACAAAAGTGTCTTGAGCTAAAAGGAAATTATGTTGAAAAATTAATAATAATGATAATAAAATAGCAAAATAGTGTTTCTTTTTTCTATGGACATATCGAAGGAACCTCATATGTTCGATGTATGTAGTAGATAGACAACGTTCTGTACTCCACCCAAAAATTCAATATCGAAATTTCATTGGAAATATGTGTTTGGAAACACCCTGAATTCAAAAATAAAGATGAGTTTTTAGAAAATTGCCCCTGTATGTCTGTCTGTCTCTTTCTCTCTCTCTCTCTCTCTGGAGTGGACAACATCACTCAAACACGAACATTCCGTTAAATACCAAACTTGGTATTTAAGTTTAGTATCTTCCAAGAATGCGACACTAAGATTTTCAAGAAAATCCCCCACCCCCAACAGCCCTTGCATAGAACATTTTAGAAAAAGTTTTATTTTCACAAAAATGGTTCTGGACGGGTTTGATTAAAATACCGTATAAGATATTTTTATGACAAACGAAATATATATCTTGAATTTTTTAGAAATAGTCTCTGAAGACCTCTTCATTCTGGATGACCTTTGCACAACTGCCAAACCGTAAGAGATAGACAAAAACTTACTACACAAAAACTGTAGATCTCATTAAAACACGCAACTTAATGTAATATATATATATATATATATATATATATATTTGTAGAGTCAACCGTTTTCGAAATATTCCGGATTATTGGTTTCAATTTAAAGTCACAATGTTTTCTCAAACGGAAAGACATATTTCTTCTCGTTTCTCGTTTGTTTACTGCAAGCAAAGACAATGGAATTCCAATTGTTTCACATAGCAACCGGTTTTTAAAGGACTTGAATATCGCTTTAGCCCATGTATTCCCTCATTTCCCTTCTACTTACAAGGAAGCAAGTAATAAGACTAGTTTTTCTGATGTTTATCTCGATTAGCATGATGTAATAAAAAATTAATGTTTTGAATAGCAGGGTTGTTGGTGGAACAGCTAGAGCAAGTCATGTGAATGGAACACATCAGATTTTTATTAGAACAATGAATTTAGGAAGTAACAAATTATTATATCCGGGGTGGACCTAAATCATCACGAGAGATGGCCCTCCTGAGTCCAAGGTAGGCATCCATCTAGAAGAAGGAACTCCAAATTAGAACCAGGTTCTTCAAGATGCATCGAACTCGTTACTCTGTCGCGAAAAAATTTAAAATGTTCATTAGGCTAAAAAAGGATTTGAACCGGACATATATTAATGTGTTCCATTCATATAACTTTCTCTAGCTCTTCCACAAACAGCTTTTCTTACAAAAGGTTATCTACATTGTTAATCGAGATAAACAATATCAGATTTGGTGTTATTACATTCTTCTTTGTAAGTGGAAGGAAATAAGGGGATACATTATGCTAAAGCGATCTTTTAAAAGCTGGTCGCTATGAAAAACAATTGAGGTTGGCATAGCATAGACCCGTTTGCAAAAGTTAAAATTGAATTTAATATCAAGAAATATATCGAAAACTGTCAAACCTACAAGAAAAATGTATATGCTATAAATTATGTGTTTTAACGGACTCCACAATTTTTGAATAATAGGTTTTTTTTCTATCCCTTAAGTTTAACTGTTATGAAAAATTCTGCAAAATTCAACCAGAATAAAGAATCTTCAGAGGCTAATCCCAGAAAATTCAAAATATACATTTTATTTGTGATGTAAATATCTTTAATGAACGATATTTTAGTTCAAAATCGTTAGAATCATTTTTGAGAAAATCAAGCTGGGGTTGGGAGAATTTTCTTGAAAATCTTCGTGTCGCATCCTTGGAAGACACCGAACTTAAATATCAAGTTTGGTATTTAACCTAATTTTTGTTTTTGAGCTCTGCTGTCCACAGACACACAGATACACATTCATACGCGGACCTTTTTCTAAAAATGTTTTTCCGACTCAGAGGACCTCAAAACATATATGTCCGGTGGAATTTCGGTATTAAATTTTTTGTTGGAATACAATACCTTCTCTATTCACTATTTACATTGTATATGCGGTTCAAAGAAAGTAAAAAGTACTGATATAGTTTTAAAAAAATTACAATTGCCACTTGGAATAAAGAAGAACATGATAAAAATCTGATGTTTCCTAACACGACTTTACATATATGTTCCGCAACAAAAGATCATTCCTTTACCTATCATGCTAATTAAGATTTACGTTAGCAGAATTGGTCTTATTACTGTAAGTAGAAGGGAATACACTAGGCTAAAGGTATGGACAAATTCATCCAGAATAAACAGATCTTCAGAAACTATTCTCAGAAAATTCCAGCTGTATATTTTATTTGTGATGTAATTATCTTAAATATACGACATTTTAATCCCAATCGTTAGAGCCAAAATTTAAGAAAAAACAACATTTTCAAAAAGTTTTCCTGAAGGGTAGTTTGGGGTGGGAAGATTTTCTTGTAAATCTCCGTGTCGAACCTTTGAAACATACTAAACTCAAATATCAAGTTCGGTACTTAAACAGTTTTTGAGTTATCCCCCCGCCCAACACACATACAGTCGTCCTCCGTGGTCTAAGAGTAAAATGCTAGCCCCTGGTATCCCAGTTGAACGCGGTGGAGGGCGTAATTTTTTTTTTCGGACGTAAAAATCATTAGCATGGCTTCTTTCGGAAGAGAAGTAAAGCCGGTGTGCCAAGTCGTAATAGATTTACGTCACGCTAAAGAATATAAGCCTGATAAAGAGTCCTCTCAGTAAAATCAAGCTGTCTTTTACGCTCAATATAGAATGGGACGTTGAGAAATGCAGGAGGATTTTAATTTTCACACTCACGCACTCACAAGGACCTTTAATGGAATCAGGGGGTCTCAAAACTTGTATTTCCGCTGAAATCTCCGTATCAGTTTTTGGATGGAATACTAATTATGAACTATAAAATTAAAAAATGATTTAAAATTGCATTATACAGCTCCTAAATGAATTGGATTGTGACTATTTCATCTTGTGGCCACTGCAATGGCGTATTCCTGACGAGAAGTATCAATTATACATGGTTTTATCAAACTGATACTTCTAATATTGGTCCATCTATTCTTTTTAATGATAAAGGTTATCTTTATCCCAAGACCAATATAACGTAATGGTTAGAGATAGCGCTATTTTGGCAGAATTATGAGCTGAAACGATAGGGACCCGCGACCGAGGAGAGTTTTAGTAATCGGTTCTTATTACACACAAGGAAAGGTCATTCATCTGCCCTCCTTGGTTTTAGATTTTCGTTATAAACACACTCCATAAAATGTCCACATGACTTGCTGTAGGTCTTCAGCAAAGTAAATGTTCTTACAGTAACTATCTTCGTGCTAAACAAAATAAACTTTAGCAAAATTATTCTTGTTACTTAATTTTTTATAAGCAGAACAGAAATCAGCTAATGCGATAGTCAACTATTTTAAAAGCTGTCGAAGTAAAACAAAATAAAATCTGCTGACGACTCCCTTTTTGAGAAAAACATAAGCATTTTAAAATTGAAACCAATATCAAGGAATACCCTGGAAATCGTTAACTCTACAAAAAATGGATGTTTTAAAGACATCTATTTTTTATTTTAGAAAGTTTTTTCTGTCTCTTACAGTTTGCCAGAAATGTAAAAGTGATTCATTTTTACTTTCTCTCTCCCGTATGTACATAAAATATACGTAATAGCTAGAGAAGATATTGCATTCCATCCCAAAATTCGATGTAGAGATTTCACCGGAAATATATGCTTTGAAGTACCCTGAGTTCCAAAAGAAGCATTTTTAGAAAAAGGCCGGAGCGCGCGCGCGTGTGTTTGTGTCTGTAGACAGCATAGCTAAAAAACGAAAACACTGTTAAATACAAACTTGGCATTTGTGTTTAATATCTTTCAAGGATGCGGTACGAAGATTTTCAAGAAAATCCACTATCACAAACTACCATTTACATGGAAAACTTTTTGAAGAATTTGTTTTTCTCCAAAGACTTAGATTAAAATACCGTATATTAAAGCTATTTACATCACGAATAAAATGTATATTTTTAATTTTGGGGGGAATAGCCTCTGAATATATCTTTATTCTGGTTGACTTTTGTAAAATTTAGTATAACGGTTAGATAAACCGTAAGAGATAGACAAAAGCTCACCTCACAAAAAATGTAGATGTTAAAACACAATTTATGTTATACACAGTTTTTGTGAGTTCAACATTTCTGAGATATTCCTTGTTATTGATTTCAGTTTTAAAATACTTTTCTCAAACGGAAATGTATAAATCCTTTTTACTTTCTCTACACGTACTATGTACAGAAAGTATTGCATTCCATCCAAAAAATCGATGCCGAGATTTCACCGGAAATATATGTTTTGGGTCCCCCCTGAATCCAAAAGAAGCATTTTTACAAAAAGGTCCGTGTGTGTGTGTGTGTGTGTGTGCGTATGTGTCTGTGGACAGCATAGCTCAAAAACGAAAAGACCGTTGAATACCAAACTTGGTATTTAAGTTTGGTTTCTTCCAAGGATACGACACGAAGATTTTGAGAAAAATCCCCTCACCTCAAACTACCCTTTACATGAAATTTTCTTCGAAATTTTTATTCTCTCAAAAATGGTTCTAACGATTTTGATTAAAATTTCGTATATTAAAGATATTTACCTGGCAAATAAAATACATATCTTGAATTTTCTGGGAATAGCCTCTGAAGACTAATTCTGCATGAATTTTACGGAATTTTGCATAACTGCTATACCAAGAGATGGACAAAAACTTAACACACACAAAAATGTAGAGCACGTTAAAACACAAATTATGTTATGTACATTTTTTTCGTGGAGACGATCGTTTTTTATGTATTCCTTGTTTTTGGTTTCTGCTTTGAAAAACTTATATTTTTCTCATACAGGAATTTGTCAACTCCTGTCCATACAAACAAAGGAACTTCAGTCACATAGCAACCTACGTTTGACTATCACTTTAACCTATGGTACGCCCTTATTTTGCTTCTACTTACAAGGAAGCAAGTAATAGGACTATTTCTAATAATTTTGTCTCGATCAGCATGAAGTAAATAGAAGCCTAAGCTTTTTATCAATAATTTGTTGCAGAGATGTAGATAAAGTCATGTGAATGGAATAAAACAGATTTTTTACTTCTGTTTTTGTGCGAGGAGAATCGATTTTCAGTATCATCACATAGCAAGCTATCCAAAAAGATTTGACTACTGTTTTAGCCTAATGTATTTGCTTATTTCACTTATGCTTACAAGAAAGTAACAAAACCATCAGCTAATGTTAATCAGACAGAAGTGCGAGGGATATCCAGAAAGTGACAGGCGATTTGGCATAACTAAACAATAACGAAAGTTATCAACACAAAACGTTATTTACAAACTTACAGAACCTTGCTCTATTTCTCAACGTAATCGCTACTACTATCAAGGAATTTATTGTCACGTGGTAGCGGTGTTTCAATGCAGATGTTATACTCTTCCACCGCTTAGATCTTAGCCAAGATGTTGAGGTTTTCACCGGTTGCGAAATCTTTCCCACCCAAAAAGTCATGTGTGATGACCAAAGTGAAAAACTCTTGAATTCTTTTATCAACATTTGCTTCCAATTCCTTCATAACGATTGATGATCTTCCACTCTGGTCTTTGTCGTGCTCATTTGATTACTCGTATGCGCCATTTCCTTACCGAAGATTCGTGTATTGCATTATCACCATACACTTGCGTTATTTGCCTATAAAATTCGATAGGCCAAAACGTTTGCGCATTCAAAAAACGAATAAATCGGCATTGAAAAACTGATACCACGTGATAATAAATGTCTTGACAGAATGGAGATTTACTGTGTTTGTTGATAACTTTCGTTATTATTTAGTTATGCCAAATCGTCTGTCACTTTCTGGGTGGCTCTCGTAGAAGCTTTTGTAAGAATATTCGATAAAATCATATGAATTTTACACCTAAGTTGTTTTCATTAAAACACACAAGTTCGTATTTGCCGGCGTCTTTTATCAAGGCGAAACAGGTTTGAAAGCAACATTCACGACAGCTGTTTCCTTCATGTAAGCAGATTTGCCAACTTGTACAGCACGATTTACCATATTTTTATATGTCATCTCGATATGTGCCTGAAACTTTGTATTTCAACTACTAGCATACTTTAAATGTTTTGTTTTGTTGTTAAAATCACACGCGGATGTCTTCATTTGTTCTCATGGAAATAAGTGACTATATCTATCGTGCTATAGCGATATGGGCGTGTTACAGTGTGTGTATTAAAAGATCCATTTGCTGGCTTACCTTGTGTTTCAACTCCATGGTGACAATGTTTGCGAAAATCTGAACTCTGTTTCAGTATAGACAGTACAATGTGATTATTCCAATAAATAAACAAGGGCATTGCCCGCTGTTCTTCTGCTATGCTGCGATAACAGTAGGAAAACAGGTACAAGGAAAAATGTTACGTCAGAGAAACTATTGCGAAACATTATTTCCCTAGCAATTATATACAATACGTGTTGTCCTCGACAAAGGTACGTATTTTTTCTCCCACTCTAAAGGTTATCGGCATATTTACTTTCTCTACCACATCCAATGTGCACAGCAGCCGAGAAGACATTGCATTTCACCCAATAATTTGATATAAAGATTTCACAGAAATCAAGCCTTTTGAGGACCCCTGGCCAAACAGAAATTTTATAAAATTCTGATATGTTTCATTCACATGACTTTCTCTACATCTCTGTAACAAATTATTGTTGTTAAAAAGCTTATTCTTCTGTCTGCTTCATGCTAATCGAGATAAACATTAGAAGAAATGAAATAAGGGAATACACAGGTTAAAGCGATAGTCAAATGTTTTAAAAGCTGGTTGCCAAGTGGTTAAAATCAGTTTTTTTTATAGCCAGCAGTTGACAAATCCCCATATGAGAAAAGTATAATTATTTTAAAACTGAAACCAATAAAAAGGAATATCTAAAAAATGACCAACTTCAATGGCCAACATATATATGTATGTGTGTGACATAAATTGTGATTTTTAATATTTTACATCTTTTTAATTTTCTGGGAATATCCTCTGAAGATCTCTTCATTCTGGATGACTTTTGTATAACTGGCAAACCCTAAGAAATATACAAAACTTACTATACAAAAAATGTAGATCTTATTAAAATACACAATTTATGTCACGTACATTTTTTATAGAGTAAACCGTTTTAGTTAAATTCCAGATTATTGGTTTCCATTTTAGCCATTTAAGTTTTTCTAAAACGGGAAGGCATTTTTCTTCTCGTTTCTCACCTGTTTACTCCTGGCAAGCAGAGAGATTGGAATTTCAATTGTTTCACTTCTCGATCGGCTTTTAAAGGACGAGTCTATCGCTTTAGCCTGAGCATTTGCTTATTTCCCTTCTACTTACAAGGAAGATAGTAATAAGACTAATTCTGCTTATGTTTATCTTGATTAGCATGATGTAGATAACAGATTAATGTTTTGTATAAAAGGTTTATTTACCGAAAAGCTAGAGGACATCATGTGAATGGAACAGGTTAGATTTTTTCCCTTCTACTTAAAAAGGACCAAGTAATAAGGACAACTTCTGCTAATGTTTATCTAGATTATCATGAAGTAGACAGAAGAATAAGCTTTTTAACAAAATTTGATACACAGATGTAGAGAAAGTAATGTGAATGGAATACAATAGATTTTTTTTTTTTTTTTGTAATCACGTATTTCCGGTGAAATCTCGATATGAAAGTTTTGGGTGCAATACATTATCTTCCCTATACACTATGCACAGAATACGTGTAGAGAAAGTAAAAATGCAACCACCACAAGCCCTGTAAACGTCTCCCCTCTTCATGGGTTTCCAGCAATATGGTTTAATCACATGGTTCTGTGGCATGACCACGCACACAAGCAAACACTTTAACGCCATCATGTGACCAGAAGTTCCAATAATAAATTACGGAATAAATATGTAGGTACGTATTTTAAAAAAATACTAGTGTGTTCCATTCACATAAATTTCTCTACATCTCTGTTGAAAATAGTATTAAAAAGCTTATGCTTATATTTACTTTATGCTAATCGCAAAAAAAAAAAAAAAAAAAAAAAATATAGCAGAAATAGTCTTATTACTTGCTTCCTTGTAAGTAGAAGCGAAATAAGGGAGTACCATAGGTTAAAGTGATAGTCAAAAACTGGTTGCTATGTGACTGCAGTTCCTTTGTTTATATGGAACAGGAGTTGACAAATTCCAGCATGAGAAAAGTATGTTTTTCAAAGCTGAAACCAATAACAAGGAATATCTCAAAAACTATCAACTACACGAAAAAAATCTATATAAAATAAATTGTGTGTTTTAACGTGCTCTGCATTTTCTGTTAGGTAAGTTTTTGTCTATCTGTTACGGTTTAGTAGTTATGCAAAGTTCCGTAAAATTCTTCCAGAATAAAGTAGTCTTCAGAGGCTACTCCCAGAAAAGTCAAGATATAAATTCTATTTTTTATATAAATATCTTTAATCTATGATATTTAAATAAAAATCGTAGAACCATTTTTGAGAAAATCAAAATGTTCGAAAAAAGTCCCATGTTAAGGGTAGTTGGGTATGGGGGGGATTTTCTTGAAAATCTTCGTGTCGCATCCTTGGAAGATGTTTGGTATTCAACGGTCTTTTCGTTTTTGAACTATGCTGTCCATAGACACATTGACACACAAACACACACTCACACACACAAGGACCTTTTTGTAAAAATTATTTTTTTGGATTCAGGAGGACCCAAAACATGTATTTCCGGTGACATCTCGGTATCGAATTTTTGGGTGGAATGCAGTACCTTCTCTATACACTATGTACATAGTACGTGTAGAGAAAGTAATATCATGTGTTATACTCACAAGACCTTCTCCAGCTGCTGTACAAAGTTCTCACAAAAGATTCTTCTTCTTTCTACACGATGCTAATCGAGATGAGCATTAGTAGGATGCTCTTATTACTTAGTTCCTTATAAGTAGAAGGCAACTAAAGGAACGCGCTGTGCTAAAGTGATAGTCAAATGTTTTAACAGCTATCGTTATGCGATTGTCATTGCAATCACTTCTAAAATGCCTTTGTTGTGCTCGGTGGACTTGAAATCTTATATTTCCGTTAAATCTCGACATCGAATTTTTGTGTGGAGTACAATACCTTCTCTACCTACTACGTACTTACCTAGTACGTGCAGAGAAAGTAAAAATGTAATCTTTAAACATAGAATGAAATACGGCATTTGTTTTCCGTTAGAAGGTAACATGGGATACGATTCTTCTTTCTCGAACACGGGAATCCTGTATAATACAGGAGGTCTGGTAAGTCTAATTGTGACTAACACGCCCCAGAAGGAAATGAGTAAACCATAGGAAACCACAGGGCGCAGGGAGACAAGGATATCGGAGACGCGCAGAAATCCCTAACGTTTCTAAGCCAAAGACGTAGTCTACTGTTGGGTCATCAGAGAGGGGTGCAAGTGACCCGTCGACTTGTTAGATATGTTGTTTCCACGAGGAGTAATCCTTCCATTGAGCATGCATCCGCACCATCTACCCGCACAGCCTTACATTACGAAATTAAAAGCACACCTGAAAGATGAAAGGAAATGATGGAAAGGAAATTGTGTTAGATAAGAAAGCACCCCACTATTCGTCTGGCGACGTCGGGGAAACCACGAGAAATCCATGAGTCAGAGTGGATGAGCACCGAGGATCGAGCACAGGACCTCCCGAATGCGAGTCGCACATATTACCTTGGCGCCACCTCACTGTCAGTGTAAACAGCCACTTTATGTACAATAGTTATTGTGTTTTCTGTTTCAGCTATTTTTTTTTTTTAACGCTTGTAATATTGCCATGTCTGCACCTGACGTCATGGCCAACTATCACCGAAATTATACTAAGTCCACCATCTTTACTTTCATCAGCCTGCATGTACAAATAGTTGATAGAGAAGGTATTATGTTCCACCCAAAAATTCGATGTCGAGATTTCACCACAAATATGTGTTTTGGGGTCCCCTGAGTTCGAAAACAAATTAGAAAAAGGTCCATGTGTGTCTGTATGTGTATGTGTGTGTCTGTGGGCAGCATAGCTCAAAAACGAAAAGCCCTTTAAATACCAAATTTGGTTTTTAAGTAGGTAGCTTCCAAGGATGCGACACTAAGATTTTCAAGAAAATCCCTGCACCACAAACTACCCTTTACATAGAAAAAATTACGAAAAGTTTGATTTTCTAAAAAATGGCTCTAACAATTTAATTTACAATGCCGTATATTAAATATGTATACATCCCAAATAAAATGTATATCTTAAATTTTCTGGAAATAGCCTCTGAAGACCTCTTTATTCTGGATGAATTTTTCCGAATTGTGCTTAACTGCTAAACCGCAAGAGATAGACAAAAACGTAATACACAAAAAATGCAGGTCTCCTCAAAACATTATATTTGTGCCCCATTACGTTTTTGTTTAGAAGGTTTCCGAGATATTCCTCGCTATTGGATTCATTTATGAAGAACTTATACTTTTCTCAGTACACCCAGTTTTCTTTTGTTCTACTTCTGGCCCAGCAAAGAAGTGATTTACATTGACAATCGCATAACGATAGCTTAAAACATTTGACTATCACTTTAGCATAGCGCATTCCTTTAGTTCTCTCCTACTAATAAGGAACTAAGTTAAGAACATTTTGCTAATGGTTATCTCGATTAACGTTGTAAGAAGTTTAAGAGTAGCTAGAGAAAGCTATGTGAGTGTAACACATCTGATTTTTTTTTTTTTTTGATTTTTTTCATTCGTGGGTTCCATAAATATATTTCCAGTGAAACCTCGGTATCAAATTTTTGAGTGCAATAAAATACCTTCTCTATACAATGTACGTGGTGCGTGTTGAGAAAGTAAAAATATGATGTGTTCCATTCACTTGACTTTCTCCACATCTCTGTAACAAATTATTGTTAAAAAGCTTATGTTTCTATTTTAGGAAAAATTAGCAGAACTAGCCTATTACTTGCTTCTTTGTAAATAGAAGCGAAAAAAGGAAGTAACACAGGATAAAGTGATAGCAAAAGATGGTTGCTATGTGACTGAAGTTCCTTTGTTTGTATGGACAGCAGTTGACAAATTCCTGTATGAGAAAAGTATATTTAAGGCTGAAACAAAAAACAAGGAATATCTAAAAAAAAAAAACAACAAAAAACGATCAACTCCACGAAAAAAATGTATATAACATAAATTGTGTGTTTTAATATGCTCTATATTTTTTGTGCGGTAAGCTTTTGTCTATTTCTTACGGTTTACCAGTTACACAAAATTCCGTAAAGTTCATCCAGAATAAAGTAGTCTTCAGAGGCTCTTCCCAGAAAATTCAAGATATACATATTATTTGTCAAGTATATATCCTTAATACATTTTTATCAAAATCGTTAGAGCCATTTTTTAGAAAATCAAATTTTTCGAAAATGTTTTCATGTGAAGGGTAGTTGGGGGTGGGGGGATTTTCTTGAAAATCTTCGTGTCGCTTCCTTGGAAGATACTGAACTTAAATACCAAGTTTGGTATTTAACGGTATTTTCGTTTATGAGCTATGCTGCCCACAGGCACACAGATACACACACACATGGACATTTTTCTAAGAATGCTTTTTTTGCATTCAGGTGGTCTCAAAACATGTATTTTTGGTGAAATCTCGGTATGGAATTTTTGGGTGCAATACTATACCTTCTCTTTACACTATGTACATAGTACGTATAGAGAAAGTAAATTAGAATTTCAGTATCACAACATTGTCAATAGTCTTAGCGACTGCCGCGCTGCCTGTTACCTAGCACTGGTGCTACGTGTAGCGAGTTCATCCTTGTTTCTAGAGGTCCGTGCTTCTGCATAATATGCAAACATCTTACGAGCCGTGCCGGTCCCCATGGCCGCGCTCGCCAAGGCGTCCCGCTTTGGTGCTTCGTAGCGCTGGAGATCGTGGGTTCGAGTCCCGCCTTGGGCATGGGTGTTATATGTGTTGTAAGAGTAAGAAAACAGCAATCCAGTAATAATACAGAAAAAAAAAGGTAAAATGAAAGTAGGGTATACAGTGCCGGAGTCCCGATCAGACTCCGGTACCGTATTTTAAAAAAAGAAGAAAAAAAGGTTACATTGTGCTGTTGTTCCCATAATGGGTCACCAGATGGCAGCATGGTTGGATAGAATGTAACAAATGGTTCCTAAGCCGGGGGCGCAGAACGATTTAGAATTAAAGTGACCATACGTCCCGCTATAAAGGGACAGTGCCGTTTTTCATCCTGTTGTTCCGATGTCCTGATTGATTTTGTTGGGAAGCCTCTTTGCACCATTTTGTCACATTTGATGCGTAGCATTCACACTCTCTACACATCTCAAACACTTGTTGTTGTTGATAGATCCTATAGCCTGGTTGGTCATAACGGACAAGAATGACTTTGGTGAAATGATATCCAAATGATCTCAGGGTCTGTGGAGCTTAAAGTCGCTCGACATTCGTCTGTTCACAATAAGGGAAAACCCCGAAAAAAACCTTAACTAGGTAACCCACCTTAAGCGAGATTCAAACACACGACGTGAGGCAGACACGAACAAATTATTGATAAATAGTTTATTACTTTCTCTACACGTACTATGTACATAGTGTGTAAAGAAGATATTGTAATGCATCCAAAAATTCCATGCCGAAATTTCACTGGAAATACATGTTTTGGGCCTCCCTGAATAAACAAAAAAGCTTTTCCGCAAAAGATCCGTGTGTGTGAGTGAGTGAGTGTGTGTGTGTCTGTGGACAGCAAAGCTTAAAAAACGAAATGACTGTTGGTATTTAAGTTTGGTATCTTCCAAGGATGCGACACGAAGATTTTCAAGAACATTTCCTCACTCCAAACTACCCTTTACATGGATAAAAATTCTAAAATTTTGATTTTCTCAAAAATGGCTCTTAACGATTTTGATTAAAATCTCGTATATTAAAGGTATTTATTTGAAAAATAAAATGTATAATTTGAATTGTCTGGGAATAGCCTCTGCAGACTACTTTATTCTGGCCGAATTTTAAGGAATGTGGCATAACTGCTGAACCGTAAGAGATGAACAAAAACTTACCACACAAAAATGTAGAGCATGTTAAAACACTCAATTTATGTTACATACATTTTTACGTGGAGTTGATCGTTTTTGAGATAATCCTTGTTTTTGGTTTTAGCTTTGAAAAAACCTATACATTTCTCATACTGGAATTTGTCAACTCCTGTCCATACAAACAAAGGAATTTCAGTCACATAGCAACTATCACTTTAACCTATGGCACTCCCTTATTTCGCTTCTACTTATAAGGAAGCAAGTAATAAGACTATTTCTGCTAATTTTTTTCTCGATTAGCATGAGGTTAATAGAAGCATAAGCTTTTTGACAATAATTTGTTGAGAGATGTAGAGAAAGACAAGTGAATGGAACAGATCAGATTTTTTTCTATCTAATTCATATTAATTGATATAAACATTAGCAGAATTGGTTTTATTACTTGCTTTCTTTTAAGAAGAAGGCAAATAAGAGAATACACTAGGCTAAAGTGCTAGTTAAATCTTTTAAAAGCTAGTCTTTTTTGGTGTATTTAACGCCCGCTTTTACTATGTGTGGTACCGCAGGCGATGAGATTGATGATACAGGAATGAGGATGGAGCACCGGTGGAATGCGATGGCGAGGGAAACCAGAGAACCTGGAGAAAACCCGCTCAGCGCCGCTTTGCCCACCACATATCTTATATGTGGTCTTTTGGGATCGAACCCGGAACGTCTAGGTGATAAGGGAGTGAGGTAAGAAAAAGCTGGTTGCCGCGTGATTAAATTCGTTTCTTTGCATGACCAGGAGTTAACAAATTCCCGTCTAAGAAAAGTTTAAGTATTTTAAAACTGAAACCAACAAGGAATGTCTCGGAAATACGGGAAATGACATAACATGTGTGTTTTAACGAGACCATTTTGTGAAGTAAGTCTAAAGTTTCGAAAGCTTCAGCATGGAAAGCAACAAAACTTTAAAAACTCAAGCCATACAAGGCTACTGTTGTCCAAGAATCTACATCTCCTGTGATAAGGTATGGTGGGTTTATTTTCATAATTGTTAATGTGAATTGAGATTTTATTTGAATGTCCACGCATGTGTGACAGGGTGACGGGCTGTCAGACTGCCAGCCAAGTGTATTGTACGTGACCGGGAGATGGACCGTGTATCTGAAGGCCAAGTTTTGTAGCATACTTAATGTATTTATACCAGCAATAGAAGTAATGCCAGTAGTAGCAGTATTGGCGTGTTAGATACATAATGGCATCAGGGAAGATAACCCTGATGTGCCGGACTCTTATCGAATAAAAAAAACCCTCTTTTCCGTTGGAATCCTACTTGGAACTCCCTAAAAATGGGTAACACATCAATGAAGAAACCTGAGACCTTATAGTCTATTATATCTTTGCCTCTCATTTCTCTCTGCTTCCTTTATACTCATAATTTCTGTTACCATTGATTGTATTAGTTTCCAATTGTGCTGACTTTGACTCTAGCAGTAGCAGCACGAGGAGGAGGAGGCGAAGGAGGAGGAGAAAAAAAATGTAAATGGCGTGTTATTTATGGACGCTCTTTAATTGCGTCCCATTCTATACTGGGCGTGAAAGACTGCTTAATTTTGCTCAGGTGCCTCTCTATCAGGCTGAGGTTCTTTTACATGTAAATCTATGACACGGGACCAATGGCTTTACTTCCCTTTCAAAGGAAGCCAAAGGAATCGATCGTCCTCCGCCGGGTTTGCACCCGCGACCTTGGGTATATGAAGTTAGCATGGTAACCACTACACGACGGAGGAGGAGTGCACTTACTCCCATTACTTTCTGCAACCTTGTTACAAATGTATCCATGCTGACCAACAGAATACTTAACTGAATACTGCGAGCTAGAAGCCTCATTGCTGGAGCATGACCCTGAATGTGAACCCAGCTGATCAAACCGAGAATATCTATTTATGATACATGTGGTAAAAAGCTGATGTGCTTATTCTTCTATCTTCGTCATGCTAATCAAGATAAACATTAGCAGAAACGGTCTCATTACTTAGTTCCTTGTAAGTGGAAGGGAATACATTAGGCTAAACCGAGAGTCGATTGTTTTAAAATGTGGTCGCTATGTATAGAAATTCGTTGCTTTGCGTGGTCAGTTACCGTATGAGAAAAGCATTATTTTTAAACTGAAACCAATAACAAGGAATATCTTAAAAACGGTCGACTGCATGTAGCATAAATTCTGTTTTAACAAGCTCTACATTTTTTGTTAAGTAAGTTTTTGTCTATATCTCTTACTTTTTTTTTTTTTTTTTTTTTTTTTTTTTTTTTTTTTTTTTTTTTTTTTTTTAGTCCTTTAACCTAGTTGGTCATATAGGACGATGAATGAAATTGGTGAAATGATGCTCAAATGATCTCGGGGTCCATGGAGCTTAAAGTTACTCGACATTCGTCTTCTCAGGATAAGGGAAAACCCTGAAAAAGCCTTATCCGGGTAACTCACCCTAAGCGAGATTCGCAATCACGACCTTTGGAATGTGAGGCAGACACACTACCCAGATGGGCTCTTACGTGTTATGCAAAATTCCGCAAAATTCATTCAGAATAAAAATGCCTTCAGAAGATGTTCCCAGAATATTCAAGATATACATTTTATTTGTCTGTAAATATCTTTAATATCTGGTATTTTAATCAAAATCGTTAGAGCCGTTTTTAAGCAAATCTAACTTTTCGAAAATGTTTCCATGTAAAGGGTAGTTGGGGTGGGTGGAAAATCTTCGTGTCGCATCTTTTGAAGATACTGAACTTTTTTCGTTTTTGAGCTATGCTGTCCATACACACACACACACACACACACACACACACACACATACACACACACGCATACGGAGCTTTTTCTAGAATTTTTTTTTGATTCTGGAGTTCCCAAAATATATATTTCCGGTGAAATCCCGGTATCGAATTTTTGGGTGAAATGCAATACCTTCTCTATACACTATGTACATAGTACGTGTAGAGAAAGTAAAAATAGTCCGTGGCAGAGGAGGAATTCTGCTTTAAGCAACCAAGAAAGAATTGCCCCATCCCCTGCGTCAATTGGAACCCTGAATATCGTAACCAGTGTCACCCCTCTACAGCTTGACTTTTTGTGTGCCATGTGTCAGTTTCCCCCTTGGCCAAACAAAACATTCCATCGTCACACGAACAGTGCTAACTGGCCAGAGGGAGAAGTTGTCCAAGAATTCTGTTTTCACCAAAGACAGAAACCTCCCTGTCACAACTTACAGACAGTGGCGGCTCATACATCTTTAACTTCTGGGGTGGTCAGTGAGTCCACATTAAAATAACGAATTTTTATCCTAAAAATGTCAATTCGTGTCAACGAAGAATAAAAATCTGATGTGTTCCACTCACATGACTTTCTCTACATCTCTGCAACAAATTATTGTTAAAAAGCTTATGCTTCTATTTACTTCATGCTAATTCAGAAAAATTAGCAGCAAGAGTCTTAATACTTGCTTCCTTGTAAGTAAAAGCAAAATAAGGGAGTACCATAGGTTAACGTGAAAGTCAAAAGCTGGTTGCTATGTGACTGAAGTTGCTTTGTTTGTACAGACAGGAGTTAACAAATTCCTGTATGAGAAAAGTGTTAGTTTCTTAAAGCTGAAACCAAGAATATCTAAAAAACGATCAACTAAACGACAAAAAATTATATATCATAAATTGTGTGTTTTATCGTGAACTATATTTTTTGTGCAGTAAGTTTTTGTCTATCTCTTACGGTTTACCAGTTATACAAAATTCAATAAAAATCATTTAGAATAAAGAGGTCTTTAGAGGCTATTCCTAGAAAATTCAAGACATGCATTTTATTTCACATATAAATATTTTAATACGAGTATAAGAGATTCTATACAAAACCGTTAGAAGCATTTTTGAGAAAATCAAAACTTTAGAAACTTTTTCCATGTAAAGGGTAGTTTGGAGTGAGGGAATTTTGTTGAAAATCTTCGTGTCGCATTCTTGTAAGATACCAAACTTATATACCAAGTTTGGTATTTAACGGTCATTTCGGTTTTTGAGCTATGCTGTCCGCAGACACACACCCACACCCACATACACACGCACACGGGTCTTTTTCCAAAAATGTTTTTTTTTTTTGGAATCAGGGGGACTCAAAACATGTATTTCCGGTGAAATTTTGGTATCGAATGTTGGGTGGAATACAATACCTTCTCTATAAACTCTGAACATAGTAGTACGTGTAGAGAAAGTAAAGATACAACAGTGATTACCGTTAATTTAAATTGGAACTGTATTTGACGATGTTTGTTGCAGAACAATAGTAAGCAATATTGTGCTCTCCTAGGAGCTGAAAACTGACTAAGTTAGCTTTAGGCTTAGAGGAACTATCTACACGTACTATGTACATAGTGTATAGAGAAGGTATTGCGTTCCACCCAAAAATTCGATACCGAGATTTCACCGGAAATATAGGTTTTATGGTCCCCTGTATCCAAAAAAAAAAAAAAAAGCATTTTCAGAAAAAGGTCCCTGCGTCTGTGAACACAATACCTCAAAAACGAAAATCGGTAAACTACCAAACTTGGTATTTAAGTTTATTATCTTCCAGGGATGCGACAAGAAGATTTTGAGAAAAAACCCTCACCCCAAACTACCCTTTACATGGAACTTTTTTCGAAAATTTTGTTTTTCTCTAAAATGGCTCTAACAATTTCGATTAAAATATCGTATATTAAAGATATTTACCTAACAAAATGTATACATTTTGAATTTTCTGGGAATAGCCTTTATTTTGGATGAATTTTAATTAATTTTGCATAACTGGCAAACCGTACGAGATGAAAAAAACTTACCACACAAAAATGAAGAGCACGTTAAAACATATTAAACATATAAAACTCCATTTCGTGGAGTTTGTCGTTTTTAAAATATTCCTTGTTTTTAGTTTCAGCTTTGAAAAACTTATACTTTTCTCATACAGAAATTTGTCACCTCCTATCTATACAAAGGAACTTCAGTCACGTAGCAACCAGCTTTTGACTATCACTTTAACCTATGGTACTCCGTTATTTCGCTTCTACTTACAAGGAAGCAAGTAATAAGACTTTTTCTGCTAATTTGTTCTCGATTCACATGAAGTAAATAGAAGCATTAGCTTTTTAACAATAATTTGTTGCAGGGATGTAGAGAAAGTCATGTGAGTGGAACACATCAGATTTTTTTGATTTTTTTCTTGTAGATGTTTCACACTCCATGTTTGGTCCACGCATCACCACCACCACCACCACGGAACAACAAACACTCGAAACACAAGAACGCGCGTTGTTCTTCACATCCACACTGCCAGAAAGGTTTTTAGTAGAAGAAGCTCTACTCTTACATTGGAGTTGTACTTGAACACTGTTTTTCACTTCTATTTTTACTTTCACTACACGTACTGTTTACATTATTACAGAGAATGTACCTAAAATATTGCATTTAAAAATGCAATACCGAGATTTCACCGAAAATAGGTATAGGTATGTTTTGAGACCTCCGAATCCAAAAAAACAAAAAAAAAAAAAACAAAAAAAGATAAAGGTGTCTGTCGGTCTGTCTGTCTGTCTGTGTACAGCATAGCTCAAAAACGAAAAGTATTTGGTATTTAAGTTCAGTATCTTCCAAGGATGCGACACGAAGATTTTCAAGAAAATCCCCCCACCCGAACTAACCTTTACATGGAGAAATTTTTGAAAAAGTTGATTTTCTCAAAAATGACTCTAACAATTTTGATTAAAATATTGTGTATTTAAGATATTTACATGACAAATATAATGTATATCTTGACTTTTCTGGGAACAGCCTCTGAAGACATCTGTATTCTGAATGAATTTTACGGAATTTTGCATAACTGCTAAACCGCAAGAGATAGACAAAAACTTACTTCAAAAAAATGCGGAGATCTTTAAGACACACAATTTAAGTTATATGTATTTTTTCTGCCGTTGGCCTTTTTTAAGATATTCCTTGTTATTCATTTAAGTTTTAATAATACTTAGTACTTTTCTCTTACGGGAACTGTCAACACCTGACTACGCAAAGAATCGGATTTCAATCCCATAGCAACCCCATTTTAAAACATTTGACTGTCGGTTTAACCTAGTGTATTCCTATATTTCTCTTCTACCTTTAAGGAACTAAGTAATAAAACTGTTTCTGATAATGTTTATCTAGATTAATATGAAGTATATAGAAGAATAAGCTTACTAATAATAATTTGCTACAGAGAGGTAGAGAAAGTCATGTGAATGGAACACATTATATATATAAAGTTAGCAAGCTTAACACACCTGTTTTTAGTTCACAAATTTCATTGTTTCGTGGTTGTATCGCATTGTAACAGAGCACCAAGCCAACTGGTTACTGCGGCTGGACATCAAAGAAATTTAAACCCCGAAATAGCCACACAAGGAAAATCCACATCCCTTTTCTCACTTCAGGTCCTTGGAGGTTCATATCACCAATTTGAAGCCAGACAGTTTTAACTGTGGGTATCTTCTATGTACTGAAACTTAAGATTTAGTTGTACAAATTTGCTCATATGTTCTTAACATTCTGGGAACAATCGTGCAATCAAGTAATTTATAATAACACCAACCTTGTCAATGCTACAGAATTACACTCCATACATTCCATGACACTCGGGCTCATTTTTCTCAGTTCCAGCCTTACAATTACCATGGTTACCGAAGAAAACAGAACAGAATTCATTATACAAATTAGTCTTAGAAATAGGAGAAAACGTATTTAGTGTACAAAATAATAGACATTTACGACCAAAAATCAGATGTGTTCAATTCACATAACTTTCTCTACATCAAATTATTGTTAAAAAGCTTATGCTTTTATGCACTTCATGCTAATCGAGAAAAAAATAGCAGAAATAGTCTTATTACTTGTTACCTTTAAGTAGAAGCGAAATAAGGGAGTAAAGGGGTTAAAGTGATAGTCAAAAGCTGGTCGCTATGTTACTGAAGTTCCTTTGTTTGTATGGACAGGAGTTGATAGATTCCTGTGTGAGAAAAGTTACGTTTTCCAAAGCTTACACGAAAAACAAGGAATATCTTAAAAACGATCAACTCCACGAAAAAAATATATACAACATAAATTGTGTGTTTTAATGTGCTCTACATTTTTTGTGCAGTAAGTTTTTGCCCATTTCTTACGGTTTAGCAGTTATGCAAAATTCCAAAAAAATTCAACCAGAAAAAATAGTCTTCAGAGACTATTCACAGAAAATTCAAGATATACATTTTATTTGTCAGGTAAATATCTTTAATATACGATATTTTAATAAAAGTTGTTAGAGCCATTTTTAAGAAAATAAAACTTTTCGAAAGACGTTCCATGTAAAGGGTAGTTTGGGGTGGGGGAATTTTTATCAAAATCCCCGTGTCGCATCCCTGGAAGATACTAAACTTAAATACAAAGTTTGGTATTTTAGCGGCTTTACTTTTTTGAGTTATCGTGTTCACGGACACACGGATACATACACGGTCCTTTTTCTGGAAATACCTTTTTTTGGATACAGGGGACCTTAAAACATATATTTCCGGTGAATCGAATTTTTTGGTGGAGTGCAATACCTTTTCTATACACTATGTACATAGTATCACTTTCAGTTTTTAATAAGAGGGGCGCCGCCCTTCAGCTCCACTGCTCACAGAAGGTAGTACCATTGCAAAAGCCATTAGAGACGCTGTGGTATAATGAGAACATCTGGGCCATACGTTTTCACACTGTTTCTACAGACTCCAAACCTCTAACCACCACACAACATTGTTGGTTCAACTGGTGCAAGTATCTTCAAGCTGAAGCTTCAGGCCTAGCGAGTCACTTCAAACGTTTTGAGAATTGACGCAATGAAAACTTACAAATTTGCATATTTTCAAGATATTTTCCATCGTATTATACACACTGACTCATCCTTTCAAACCATTGTCCAAATTCTGAGCGGTCATTCTTATTTGGAGAGAGAGAGAGAGACAGCAAATAAATTATTCATAAGCAGCTGCGGCTTCAGGTGACTCAAATCATTGACCTTTAACTTTTAATTTAATTTTGGCAAATAGAAAACAGTCACATGGAGTCAGATCTGGACTGTAGGGAGGATGGCTCAAATATCTAACTCCTGTAAAAACTGTATTGTTTTTTGTGCAGTGTGGACAGGAACACTGTCATGGTGCAACAAAATTCCACGCAGGCCAGTATTTAGATGTTTCTTTTCCTCAGTTCATTGAACACTTGTGGCAGACATTTTTATATTGTCTCTCAAATGGAAAATCGTCACAGTGTGGCCACTTGCTGAGAAGAAGAAACAGATCATCTTCATGCCTACACTTCTCGTTCGCTTCACTATTGTTGGAAAATGTTCTCCTGGGAAGTTCAGACCGATGTTTGTTTAGTTTCTGGATCATACTAGTAATGCCAGCTTTCACCACCAATATGTTTTTGGATCTTCCTTCACTGAATATTTCAAACATTGCACATATGTTTGTTCCTGCTCATGAGGCAGTAGGGGATCCAGCGACTGCAGAGCTTCCTGACGTCACGTTTATCTTTCACGATTGTTTTCACTGCTGCCGATTCAATCTTTACGGCTTCTTGGATCTCAGCAATATGCGCTCTGCTTTCACCACCGGTTGTCCTACTCAGCCTCCATCTTTTTCTAAACTCTGCCTACCATCGATAAATCATAGCTTGCGAAGGCAAAGATCCACAAATGCACGATGCAGTCTTTCAAGGCATTTTCTCTACCCTAGACCTCCTTTAAAACCAGAAAAGCATAGCATGGAAATGTTCTCGTTTGAGATCCATCCTAGCACATAGGTAAGCAGCACAGCAAACAAAAGACGACCCTGTACTAGAGGCGAGAGGCAACGTAGTAAAATCTGTTTCCTGGAGACTCTGCCTGCAAGTCGAGATTTGCACCTCAGTTAAGGGACCAGTAAGTGGAAGACTTGGCAACAGCGAGGATTGCTTTCCAACCGCAGAAACCCTAATTTCAAACTTTAAAGTCAGGCCTACTTTGGAAGAAAAGTGTTCTGGAAAATACTGTAAGTCATATAACCAGTATATGAAAAAATATCTGATTTGTTCCATTCACATGACTTTCTCTACATCTCTGCAAAAAAAAAGTATTGTTAAAAAGCTTAGGCTTCTATTTACTTCATGCAAATTTGAGAAAACAGCAGAAATAGTGTTATTACATACTTCCTTGTAAGTAGAAGCGAAATAAGGGAGTACCATAGGTTAAAGTGATAGTCAAAAGCTGGTTGCTATGTGACTGAAGTTCCTTTGTTTGTGTGCACAGGAGTTGACAACTTCCTGTATGAGAAAAGTAAGTTTTTCAAAGCTGAAACTAAAAACAAGGGATATCTTAAAAACTATCAATTCCACGAAAAAAATGTATATAACATAAATTGTGTGTTTTAATGTGCTCTACATTTTCTCTCTTGTAAGTTTTTGTCCTTCTCTTACGGTTTAGCAGTTATGCAAAATTCCGTAAAAATCATCCAGAATAAAATAGTCTTCAGAGACTATTCCCAGAAAATTCAAGCTATACATTTTATTTGTCGCTTAAATGTCTTTAGTATGCGACATTTTAATCAAAATCGTTAGAGCTATTTTTGAGAAAATCAAAATGTCGAAAAAAATTCCATGTAAAGAGTAGTTTGGGGTGGGGGGATTTTTCTCAAAATCTTCGCATCCCTGGAAGTTTGGTATTTTACCGACTTTTCGTTTTTGAGTTATCGTGTTCACAGACACACCGACACACACGTACGTTTTTCTGAAAATGCTTTTTTTAGATACAGGGGATCCTAAAACATACATTTCCTGTGAAATCTTGGTATTGAATGTTTGGGTGGAGTACAATACCTTCTCTATACACTATGTAGATAGTACATATAGAGAAAGTAACTAGACATTCACAAATGGTAAAATGTCTGCGTGGAAAGTCACAGAATGCAATAAAACTTTAAACAGAATCATGTGGTCCTGTGTGCCAGAAAACACATTTGTGGGAAGAAAAATTTTGGAATCTGGAATCTGAACGTTATTTGTAATACATAATGCAGAAAGATTTATAATGTAGACATACATAACAAAGAGACTAGATACAGACGAACCTCTGTAGTCGAGTGGTCAGCGAGATGGGGCAGGGAGTGTTTCTTTATTCGCTATCCCCCACAGAGTCTGCAAGTTGAATGTGCATGCATTTAGTAATATACAATCATTAACCTAATGTTCTAAACCTGCAGTAATACGAGTTGTTTCACAAGCCAAAGCCCCCGATATCACCATTCAAGTTAAAGGAGGCTATACAAATGAAACAATTAAAAACGCAAACATTCCAAAAATGGGCTTACTGCTATGGTGTGATTTTATTTAATCACTTCTATCTCCTCTAAAGGAATAGCATACGAACAAAAACAAGTTTAAGTCAGAAAAAAAAAAAGACACCACATTGCTCACACACATTCCAATCAGAGGAGGATTTGATTCAATGAAAAAAGCACTAGTAATAATTAATGCAGTGTTGTAAATATAATATACACGGATATTCTAAGAATGCTTACTGTGCTAATTTGTTTTAGGGAATAGACTGTGATTGTTAAGTATGCGAAATGGGCACTTCTGAAAAATGCAATAATAGAGTTAATCTCATTAATAATCATCTGGAGTAATCAATAAATGTGTCTAATCTCAAAACAGGATCTACAAATCGCTATGTAATTAGAAGTATATGACGCTGTGCTTTGGATAGGATTAGTGTGCTAGAATATCTTGAAGTGAAGATGGTTAGAAACAGAACTACCAACCCAAGAGAACTCGACCAGCTGAGGGTGCTTTTTTGGACTCAAGGCACCTCAAAACATATATTTCCGATGAAATCTCGGTATCGAATTTTTGTGTGCAATACAATACCTTCTCTATACACTATATACATAGTACGTGTAGAGAAAGTAAAAAGAGAAACAGGTGTGTGTGTGTGTGTGTGCCTGTGAACAGTATGATTCAAGAACGAAAAGTCCGTTAAGTACCAAACTTGGATTTACGTTCACCATCTTTCAAAATGCGACATGAAGTTTTTTAACTCAATCCCCCATTCCAAGCTACCCTTTACATAAAGCAGTTTTCAACATTTTTTTTCTTCTCAAAAATGTTGTTATCGATTTTGAGTAAATTATCATATGCCTAATTTACTAATTTTTTGACAAATGAAATGTATATCTTGAATTTTCTGGGAATAGCTTCTGAACTCCTCTAAATTCTGAATGACTGCTGCATAACTGGTAAAGTAAGAAACATACAAAATACATTTATTACCACACAAAAACGTAGATGTCGATAAAACATACCTTTACATAAAACAACTTTTTGTGAAGTTATTATATTCTGTTTTATTAGATTGAATTTTCAAATTCTTGTGCTTTTCTCAAATGGGAACTCGTCAATCGCTTTTTTCCCGAGGTCATACAAAGAGAACGGAATTTTAAAGTGACCAGGTCTTAAAACATTTGACTTTGGGGTGTAAGACATGTTCGAGATATCGTTATTAATGGTTCGATTTATTTAATATTTCGTTATTCTCTGAAAGTCCTGTTGACTTTCAGTTGTTTTTCGCGTTTTTATGGAAACAATATGGAATTTTAAAACTAGAATTTAGCATCCAGTTCGTCAAAATTTGACTGTTCCCTTTGTATCTATTACCTACTAGATATGTTTCCATGGGGAATTGAAATCGATTTGAGTCCAATTCCATCTCAATACGATTCGCGTTTCACGTGTTAAATTCAATATGAATTGAAATCGTTTTGAATACGCAAGCTTCGAAAATAATTTAATGATTCATTTATGTTCGCCAACTTGGAATTGCGCTGGCGAACCTACTAAACTAATATTTATTATTTGTGTATTATAAGTAGGTTTTGAAGTTAAATAATTATATTTGAGAATACTTTGCAAACTATAGGAACCATAAAAGTGGTTCTGTTATAATTTAACACAGAGAAAAAAAAAAAAAAAAAAAAAAAAAGAACAGCATTAACATATGACTATCGCGTGCAACGAGTATAGTAGAAGAAGATTTGAATACGCAGGTATTTCCATGCAACACATTTCGATCCGATCTCATTCCGATCCCACTTTTTAAGAGAATCAGATTTAAAATTCAATACGATTTTAATCCCCGTTTCCATGCAGTATTAAATACGGTTATGTATACTTAAATCAATTTCAGTTCACCATGGCAACGTGGTATATAGTGAAGAGTGTAAATGTATTTATAACTACAAAAGTTTACCTTAAAATGAAGTAGATATGATATAAACATTCGTAAAAATAGTTTGTATGGTCTCTAATAAACGATAAAGGATAGAGAAACTCGTGTGAATGTAACACATCTGCTTTGATTTCATTGATTAATTGCGATTAGCATACGATTAGAGGCAACAGAACTAAAGCTACTGTGAGCTGAAACATTTGAGGCGAAATGTCATTGGAAAACCCGATGTGTGTGCCTCCGCAGAATGCGATATTGATTTTCAACGGTGACTACTCGGAAAATTGTTATTAGCTTTATCCCCGTCACACGCAATATTTATAGCTTTCAAAAAGGAGTGAAATGAAATCTGGTAGCGTACTTTATTGATTCTTATGTTTTAACGCTTTAAAGCCTATTTACTAAGTAGTTTCTCTAATACGTATAATAATGAGAGGTAGTATTGCATTTCACCCGAAAATTCGATACCCAGCTTTCACAGAAATACACGCTTTGAGACTCGCTGAATAAACAATAATTTCTCTATCACGTAAATGTACATGCTAAGTAGAGAAGGTATTTAATTTCACCCAACATTTCTGTACCGAAATTTCACTGGATATACACATTTGAAGATACGGGTGAATATGTATTTCGTCCATATGTGACTCTTCACGTAGACTGGAGATAAATAAGGCGTCCACTAATGAGTCTTAAAAGTATATAAAATGTAAATAAGGTATCATATAATGGGACTCAGAAGTATATTTTAAGATAAATAAAACATTAACGTATGGGACTCAACAAGCACACAGAATATAAATAAGATAAAACCAATGGTTCTCTACATGTACATTAAGATATCAACCAACAGGGCTCAACAAGTATATTGAGGTTAAATAAGACATTAACTAAAGGAAACTCAATACTACATTAAGATAAATAAGACATCAACTAATGTGTCTCAACACGTACATTAAGATAAATAAAACATCAACGAATGGGACTTAACACGTACATTAAGTTAATAAGGCATCAACCAACGGGACTCAACTAGTACATTGAAGATAAGATAAAAACTAATGGGATGCATTAAATATAACAAGACATCAAGTAATGGGACTCGCCTTATATGGTATTAGATAAATAAAGTGCTATTTATGGTACCATCAAGTATTTTATTAGTTAAAAAGGCGTCAGCTAATGAGATTCAACACATACGGTATGAGATAAATATGGCGTCACTAATGGGTTTCAGCAAGTACGATATTAGATAAAAAGGCGTCACTAATGGGTTTCAGGAACAACGATATTAAATAAGGCGTCACTAATGGGTTTCAGCAAGTACGATATTAGATAAAAAGATGTGACTAATGGGTTTCAGCAAGTACGATATTAGATAAAAAGGCGTCACTAATGGGTTTCAGGAACAACGATATTAGATATATAAGGCGTTTCTAATGGGACTCAGCAAGTACGGCATTAGATAAATAAGACGTCAATAATGACGATATCAATACGTACGGTATTAGTATTCACTAGAATAAATCGAATGTTGTAGTTGCTCGCTATGTGATGCAATTAAATTCCGTTGGTCTTGCATGGCCAGGCTGTTAAAAAAACCGAACAACTATTTCCCATATGAGAAAAGTAAGTGTTGTAAAATTTATACCGATAACAATGAATATCTAGAAACTGATTAACCCCTTTAAAAAAAAAAAATATATATATATATATACGATGTTTTCCATTCACATGACCATCTCTACAAAGTTCTTATAAAACTATTCATCTTTCTACTCCATGCTAATCGCGATAAACATTGACAGAATTGGTTTTATTGGTTGCTTCCTTATAAGTAGAAGGGAAATAAGGGAATACACTAGGCTAAAGTGATAGTCAAATATTTTGAAAGCTGATCGTTATGTGAAACAATTAGGTTCGGTACTCCTTCATGATCCCGTTTGAGAAACGTTAGGAAACCAATAACAAGGAATGGCTGGAAAACAGTCAGTTCAACAAGAAAAATGTATATGATATAAATCAGGTCTTTTAACGAAATCTATGTTTTTTGTACTATGTTTTTGTCTATTTCTTGCGGTTTAGCCGCTATGCAAAGTTCTGCAAAGCTCATCCAGAATGGTACTAGTCTTCAGATACTATTCCCAGAGAATTCCCAGAGAATTCAAAATATACAGTTTATTTGTGATGTAAAATATCTTTAATATTCCGTATTTTTAATCAAAATCAATAGAGCCATTTTTGTGAAAAACATTTTCAAAAGCGTTTCCAGTAAAGGGTAATTTTGGAGGAGGGTGGGGGGATTTGCTTGATAATGTTCTTGCCGAATCCTTGGAAGATACTTAACATAAATACCAAATTTGGTATGTAACGGACTTTTTGTTTTTGAGCTGAGCTGACCACAGACAGACTTTTTTCTAAATACTTTTTTTTATTCAAGTGGTCTCAAAACATATCATTCCCGTGACATCTCAGTATCGGATTGTTGGGTGGAATACAATGCTTTCTCTACCTACTATGTACATTGCACATGCATGCTAAAGAAAGTAAAAATATAATTCTCTTTAGAACACACAGTTTGTTCCTAATAACCTTTTTCTGACATAAGCCATTTCCGAGATTTTCATTATTAATTGTTGGAATTGTTGAGTGTTTGTCATTCTTTTCAAGTCCTGAAAATTTTCACTCGTTTCTCGCGATTGCATGGAAAGAGTGGAATTTTAAGGCCAGTAAAAATAGCGTCCAATTGTTAAACATTCGACTATCGCTGTTCCTTCTATTTCTAACGAAATGTGTAATGTTAATGTACGATCAATAAGTACTTGGAAAAACAAATTAATTTAGCTCCTTTTAGCTCCACACAAATTTCCCAACGTTTCTCCAACTGTTTTAAGCCTTCCAAAAAGTAGAATTTCGGAAGGTCCTCAAAATAGACATCTGTTTGGAGATGACCTCTTCGTTAGACGTCGCCAAGCCACTTTTTCAAGTTTGTGAGTAAAAACAGTTGGGTTAAATCTGGTGAATACGGTGGATGTTGTATTAATTTGAACATTAATTCTAAAATTTTCTCCATCGAAACTGAACACCCTTGCATTGTCTTGACGGAAAAGAATCCTTTTCTGTGCCAGATGGGGGTGTTTTTACTTGATTTCTCCATTCAACCGGTGCAATAACGATACATAATACTCTCCATTTATCGTTTTTCTTTTCTGCAAGTAATCAATGTAGATGATTCCGCGTGCATCTGAAAAAAACCGAAGCCATTACCTTGTCTACAGATTTCACCATCTTAGCCTTCTTCGGAGCCGGTTCGCCTTTAAAATCCCACTACTTCAACTGTACTTTTGTCTCTGGAGTGTAGTAGTGTATCCATGTTTCATCCACAGTTATGTATCGACGCAGAAACTCGTCAATATTGCGACGGAAAAGTGCCAAACTAGCTTCTGAATTGATCACACGATTGCGTTTATTCACCATTAAGAGTACACACCTTGCCGATACCTTTGTCAGACCTAATTTTTGGTGCAAATTTGAGAACAGTGCACCTTGTGATATGTCTGAGGCCTCTACTATTTCGAGAATTTTGATTCGTCGATCACTCAAAACCATGGCCTGGATTTTGTCAATCATTTCGGAGGAAAGTCACTTCAACTGGACGTCCGGAACGATGTTCATCATTTGTGGATATACGGCCACGTTTAAATTCATTTATCCAATTGTAAATTGTTACAATGCAGGCAAAGATGTGCCATGAACTTCATCCAATTCGGCTTTTATCTCTTTATGTGTTAAGTCCTTTAAATAGAAGTGTTTAGCCATCACACAACATTCATGTTTTCTTCCACCTTTCTAAAGAAGTACAAGATTGTTGATTCAATCGTCTATGGCAAGCTGATATAGCTGAAACTTTAAATGTCATCGACGACGGTTACAAAATACAAACTTTTTTCGATGCTTCGATTGTAATTTCTTGGATTTTCTAAGGACTTATTTAACACCCCTAGTATTACTATGTCACTGACATTGCAAATCGGTTCTCTTCCCATGACCAGGAGTAAAACAAAATAGATATGAAGCAGATAAGGGCTTCCCGTTTGAGAAAGTTTTATATGTTTTAAAATTGAAACCAATAAAAGATAATATCTCTGACATACTTAGCCCTAAAAATGTATGTATTTTAACAAGATCTACTATTTTGAGTACTAAGCTTTTGTCTGTGTCTTGTCTTATGATTTAGCAGTTATTCATAGTAAAGAAGACTTCAATGGCCATTTCCAAGAAATTCAGGATATACATTTTATTTGCCATGTTAACAACTTTAATATAATTTAATCAAAATCATTATAGCCATTGTTTTTAGAAAATATAAAATTTAAAAAAAAATGTTCCATGTGGGTAGTTTGGGGTGGAGGATTTTTCTGATAATCTTTGTGTCGCATCCCTAGAAGACTCTAAACTTAAATACCAAGTAACTTTACGTTTTTGAGCTCTGCTGTCTACAGACATACACAAACAGAACTTTTTCCAAAAATGCTATTATGGTTTCAGCGTACTTCACAACATATATTTCCGTTGAAATCTTGTTATCGAATTGTTGGCTGGAATACAATGCCTCCTCTACCTACTATGTGCATTGTACATACGTGCTACAGAAAGTAAAAATAAGTTTTCATAACGGTAGTTTGTAGAGCCACTAATAAAGGATAAATGGTAGAGAAAGTCATGTGAACGTAATATATCAGAACGTTTTTACTTTTACTACACGTACTATATACATAGTGTACCCAAAAATTCAATACTGAGATTTCACCGGAAATTCATGCTTTGGGACCCCCTGAATCCAAAAAAGCATTTTCAGAAAAATGTCATGTATGAGTCTGTAGGCAGCATATCTCAAAAACGAAAAGCCCTTTAAATACAAACTTGATATTTAAGTTTAGTATGTTCCAAGGAAGCGACACGAAGATTTAAAAAAAAAAATCCCCCCCTCCCTCACTACCCTTTACATGGAAAAAATTTCGAACATTTTGATTTTCTCAAATATGGCTCTAACAATTTTGATTAAAACCTCTTATATTTAAGATATTTAAATGACAAATAAAATGTGTATCTTGAATTTTCTGAGAATAGCCTCTGAAGTCATGTATGTTCTGGAAGAATTTTTCTGAATTTTGCATAATTGGTAAATCGTAAGTGGAAGACAAAACCTTACAGCATGTAGATCTCGTTAAAGCACATAATTAATGTTATATTAATTTTTTTTCGTAGTGTTGACCGTTTTCGAGACATTCTTTGTTGTTGGTTTCAATTTTAAAATACTTTAACTTTTCTCATACGGGAACTTTGACTCCTGGCCACGCAAAGAAACGGATTTCAATCCCATGGCAACCACATTTTAAAACATTTGACTATCGGTTTAGCCTAGTGTATTCCCTTATTTCCCTTTTATTTATAAGAAACTAAGTAATAAGGTCGTTTCTGCTAATGTTTATCTCGATTAGCATAAAATGGATAGAAGAATACGCTTATTAACAATAATTTGTTACAGAGATGTAGAGAAAGCCATGAGACTGCAATACATACGATTTTTAGAATAAGGTCCGTGTGTGTCTGTGGGCAGCATAACTCAATTTGCTATTTAAGTTCAACATTTTCCAAGGGTATATCACGAAGATTTTTAAGAAAATCCCCCACCCCAAACTACCCTTTACACAGAACATTTTTTGAAAATTTTGATTTTCTCAAAAACGGTTCAAACGATGTTGATTAAAATACCGTATATTAAAGCTATTTACATCACAAATAAAATGTATATCTCCAGTTTTCGGGGAATAGCCTCTGAAGGCCTCTTCATTCTGGATGAATTTTGCCCAATTTTGTATAAATCGTAAGAGGTAGACAAAAACTGTAAACTGTTTCTGAGACATTCCTTGTTATTGTTTTTAAATTTGAAGTATTTATGCTTTTCTCAGACAGGAAGTGTCCGATTTTCTTTTGTTCCACTCCTGGCTAAGCAAAAAAGCGAATTACAATGACAATCGCATATCGAAGTTTTAAAACATTTGACTATCGCTTTACCATAGTATATTCCTTCAGTTCCCTTTTAATTACAAGGAACTAAGTAATAAGAACATGCTGCTAATGCTTATCTGGATTAGCATGGTGTAGAAAGCCGTCTTTAAGACGTTTATAAAACAGCTAAAGAAAGTCATTTGTGTGTGACAATCGGATTAAAATTAGTATAAGCACACTTTACAACTGGTCCTTAATTCCAAAGAATGATAGCATAACGAAAGCAGTGCCGTGAACGGACTGTGACGAAATTTATGGCACGTGTTCAAAAGAAGTTTCAGAAATCTAATAGAGAAAGCGTTCTCTCGCCTTCAGATGGCCTTTGGCGCGTTTCCGTCAGAAACACATGAACTATGTCAATGGTACCGCGAGGTACAATACCTTGAATTTTGTTCCTTTTACAAGTTCGTAGTCTACATATTGGTGTGGTACTTGGGATTTCTCTGCCGATTCTTCACCAAACTTATCTTTAGCTACACTCACATGACTTTCTCTAGGTGCTCTACAAACAAAATTCTTAAAAAAGGTTTTCTTCTTTCCACACAATGCCAATCGAGATAAACATTAACAGAATGTTCTTATTACTTAGTTTCTTATAAGTAGAATGGAACTGAAGGTATACGCTGAGCTAAAGTGATAGTCAAATGTTTTAAAAGCTGTCGTTATGCGATTGTCATTTAAATCACTTCTTTGCTTGGCTAGGAGTAGAAGAAAAGAAAAATGAACCCTTCCTGTTTGAGAAAAGTATAAGTATTTTACAATTGAAACTAATAATAAAGACTATCTCAAAAGTGGCCAACTCTATGAAAAAATATATGTGATATGAAGTGTGTGTTTTGACGAGATCTACATTTTGTTGTTGTAAGTTTTTGTCTATCTCTTACAGTTACGCAAATCCAGCAAACTTCATCCAGAATAAAGAGGTCTTCAGGGGCTATTCACATAAAATTCAAGGTATTCGTTTTATTTTTCGCGTAAATATCTTTAATATACAATATTTTAATAAAAATCGTTAGAGACATTTTTGAGAAAATGAAAATTTTCGATTTTTTTTTTCCATGTAAAAGGTAGTTCAGGATGGAGGGATTTTCCTCAAAATCTTCGTGTCACATCCTTGGTATTTAACGGATTTCGTTTTTGAGCTATGGTGCCTACAGACACACAACACACACACACACATGGACATTTTTCTAAACTGCTTATTTTGGACTCAGGGGGTCCCATAAAATGTATTTCCGGTGAAATCTCAATATTGAAATATGGGTGCAATACAATACCTTCTCTACACACTATGTACATAGTATGTGTAGAAAAAGTACAAATCTGATGTGTTCCATTCACATGACTTTCTCTACATCTCTGTAATTATTGTTAAAAAGCTTATGCATCTATTTACTTCATGTTAATCGAGTAAAAATTAGCAGAAATAGTCTTATTACTTGCTTCCTTGTAAGTAGAAGCGAAATAATGGAGTAGCATATGTTAAAGAGATAGTCAAAAGCTGGTTGCTATGTGACTGAAATTCCTTTTTGTTTTGTTTAGACAGGAGTTGACACATTCTTGTATGAGAAAAGTATAAGTTTTCAAAGCTGAAACCAAAAACATGGAATATCTAAAAAGCGATCAACTCCACGCAAAAAAAATGTACATAACATAAATTGTGTGTTTTAACGTACTCTATATGTTTTGTATGGTAAGTGTTTGTCCATCTCTTACGGTTTAGCAGTTATACAAAATTCTGTAAAATTCATCCAGAATAAAGTAGGCTATTCCCAGAAAATTCAAGATATAAATTTTATTTGTCCGGTAGATATCTTTAATATACGATATTTTAATCAAAATCGTTAGAGCCATTTTTAAGAACATCAAAATGTTCGAAAAAAGTTCAATGTAAAGGTAGTTGGGGGTGTGGGTATTTTTCTCAAAATCTTCGTGTCGCATCCCTGAAAGATACAAAACTTAAATACCAAGTTTCGTATTTTACGACTTTTCGTTTTTGAGTTATGGTGTTCACAGTCACATACACACGGACCTTTTTCCGAAAATGCTGTTTCTTTTTGTGGATATAGGGGACCCTAAAACATATATTTCCGGTGAAATCTCGGTATCGAATTTTTGGGTGGAGTGCAATACTTCCTCTATACACTATGTACATAGTATGTGTAGAGAAAGTAAAAATTGGGGTTACTATTGGTCTTCAAGGACAAGGATAGAAGTTTCCCCTCTCTGGCGTGTGGAGATGGATTTATGAACAGTTGCCGTTAGGCTGCATTTCCTTTGTGTTCACTAGATAACACTTGATAATGCTAGTCATAATGCTATCTACATATTTCTACTTTCTCTGCATGTACTACGTACACAGTGTATAGAGAAGGTATTTTATTGCACTGTACCCAAAAATTCGATACCGAGGTTTCACCGGAAATTCACGTTTTAGGGCTCCAAGCATTTTTGGAGAAAAGCCCGTGTGTCTGTGTGTCTGTGAACACGATAACTCATAAACGAAAAGTCGGTAAAGAAATAAACTTGGTATTTAATTTTGGTATCTTCCAGGGATGCGACACGAAGCTTTTGAGAAAAATCCCCCCACCCCCAACTACCCTTTACATGGTGTTTTTTTCGAAATTTTTGAATTTCTCAAAAATAGCTCGAACGATTTTGATTAAAATATCGTATATTAAAGATAAATATCTGATAAAAAAATGTATATCTTGAATTTTCTGGGAATAGCCTCTGAGGAGTACTTTATTCTGGATGATTTTTACGGAATTTTGCATAACTGCTAAAACCGTAAGAGATGGACAAACACTTACCACACAAAAAAGTAGAGCACGTTAAAAAACACAATTTATGTTATATACATTTTTTTCGTGGAGTTTATCGTTTTTGAGATATTCCTTGATTCTGGTTTCAGCTTTAAAAAACGTATCCAGGAGTTTGTTAACTCTTGTCCATACAAACAAAGGAACTTCAGTCACATAGCAACCAGCTTTTGACTATCACTTTAACCTATGATACTCCTTATTTCGCTTCTACTTACAAGGAAGCAAGTAATAAGACTATTTCTGTTAATTTTTTTTTTTTTTTTTTCTGATTAACATGAAGTAAATATTTGTTGCAGAGATTGAGAGAAAGTCATGTAAAAGGTATACATCAGATTTTTACTTTCTCTACATGTACTATGTACATAATGTAGAGAGAAGGTATTGTATTGCACTCCACCCAAAAGTTCGATACCGAGATTTCACCGGAAATTCACATTTTTGGAGAAAAGTTCGTTGTCTGTGTGTGTTCGCGTGTCCATGTGTCTGTGAACACAATAACTCAAAAACGTAAAATCGGTAAAATACCAAACTTGATATTTAAGTTTAGCATCTTCCAGGGATGCGACACGAAGATTCTGAGGAGAATCCTCCCACCTCAAACTACTCTTTACGTGGAAAAATTTCGAAAATTTTGATTTCTCAAAAATGTCTCTAAAAATTCCGATTATAATATCGTATATTGCCCGCCTGGGTAGCGTGGTGGTAGCATGTCTGCCTCACGTTCAAAAGGTCGTGAGTTCGAATCTCGTTTAGGGTGAGTTACCCGGGTAAGGTTGTTTTCGGGGTTTTCCCTTATTCTGAGAAGACGACGAATGTCGAGTAACTTTAAGCTCCATGGACCCCGAGATCATTTGAGCATCATATCATCAATTGCATTCATCGTCCGATATGACCAAACCAGGTTAAAGGACGTTAAGCTACAAAAAAAAAAAAAAAAAAAAAAAAAAATCGTATATTAAAGATATTTATGTGGCAAATAAAATTGAATTTTATAGGAATAGCCTCTAAAGACCTCTTTATCTGAATGAATTTTGCTGAATGTTGTGTAACTGGTAAGGGATAGACAAAAGCGTACCACACAAAAAATGTAGATCAGGTTAAAGCACACAATTTATGTCATATACATTTTTTCGTGGAATTGACCGTTTCTGAGATATTCCTTGTTATTTGTTTCAGATTTGAAGTTTTCTCACACAGTAAGTTGTAAACTCCTGGCCCTGCATAGAAACGGATTTCAACCACATGGCAACCAGCTTTTAAAAGATTTGACTATCGTTTTTACGCAGTGTATTCCCTTATTTTCCTTCTATCAAGAGAGAAAATAATTAAGACAATTTCTGCTAATGTTTATCTCGATTATCATAAAGTAGATAGAATAATAGCCTTTAAACAATACCTTTATACAGAGATGTAAAGAAAGTCATGTGAACGGATCACAGCAGATTTCCTACTTGTATGAAATTCATTGAAAAAGAAGACCCCTTAACATGTAGATACATTTTGTTATACCTGCTTATCATATTTTAATCAAAAGCTCTAAGAGCAATTTTAATAATATATACATATATACGTATATACAGGATGTTAATGAACTATACCGAAATATTTTCACAGAGCATGTAGATTGCTTAAATAAGTAATTTGAGATAGGAGACTTATGGCCTATTTATTGAAATTTCGAAGTAACGGCTATAAGTTTCTGAAGTGCCAGTACGCCACGTATCGCGGCACTTCGTCTGGAATGAAAAAATAATAACAAAAAACAACTACTCTATGACAGGAAATAAACTCATGAACTTTGAGATAGCAGCTTCCCGCATTACGCATTGAGCCACCAGAGCAGTTAAAAAACGCCTCCAGAGTAGGTTATATAACTCAAGAACGTAGTTAATGAATTCTCAGTGTCGCACTGTCAAGTGATTAGTTGGAGTATTTTACAGATTTTGCAACATTAAATCTTGAGAACGCTAGTAACGAGATGCTAAAATTCGATAGGCAACAGTTTTAAAGACATTCTAAGCCATTTTTTCAACCTGCTTTGCTTTAACACTGACTTGTCAGCACCTGATACCCACACGTTTAACGCTATGTAGTTGCGTTATGTTTATCCGGGGACCATGCATTGCCGATCTCAAAATACTTATATCAGTCACGAGCACAGTCTCGCAAATTATTTCGGTGTAGTTCATTAACATCCTGTATGTGTATATATATATGTGTGTGTGTGTTACATTCTCATGACTTTCTCAGCCCTGTATCGTTTATTAGTGGAAAACAAACTATTCTTAAGAAAGCACGTACAATGTACATAGTGTATAGAGAAGTTATTGTATTGCACCCATAAATTTAATATCGATTTCACCGAAAATATACTTTTAGGGTCCCCTGAATCAAAAAAAAAAAAAAAAATTAAGAAAAAGGCCCGTGCGTGCGTGTGTGTGTGTGTGTGTGTGTGTGTGTGTGTGTGTGTCCGTGTGTCTGTGAACACGATAACTCAAAAACGAAAAGTCGGCAAAATACCAAACTTAGTATTTAAATTACTATCTTTCAATGGCTGACACGAAGATTTTGAGGAACATCCTCCCACCCAAAAATACCCTTTACATGGAAAAATTTTCGAAAATTTTGATTTTCTCAAAAATTGGCTGCTACGATTTAGATTAAAATAGGTATATTAAATATATCTACATAGCAAATAAAGTGTATATTTTGCACTTTCTGGGAATAACCTCTAAACAGCTCCTCACTCTGGATAAATTATCTTAATTTTGTATATCTTGTAACCGTAACAGATAGACAAAACCTTCCTAACAAAAAATGTATATCTCACTAAAACACACAATTTATGCCATATACATTTTTTCGTGGAATTGACAATTTCTGAGATATTTCTTATTATTGGTTTCAGTTTTAAAATAGGTACTTAAAAACTTCTCTCATACAGGACATTGTCAACTCCTGGTTATACTAAGAAACGGATTTCAATCCCATAGGAACCAGGTTTTAAAAAATTTGACTATCGCTTAGCTAATGTCCTCCGTTATTTCCCTTCTACTTACAAGGAAGCAAGTAATAGGATAATTCTGCTTACGTTTGTCTCGATTAGAATGAGCTGTTCAACATTAAGTCATGTGAATGGACTCATCAGATTTTTATTTTCTCTACACGTACTATGTACATAGTGTATAGAGAAGGTATTGCATTCCACTCAAAAATTCGGTACCGAGATTTCACCGGAAATACATGTTTTGGGTCCCCATGAATCCAAAAAAAGCATTTTTACAAAAAGGTCCGTGTGTGTGTGTGCGTGAGTGTGTGTGTGTGTGTGTGTGTGTGTGTGTGTGTGTGTCTGTCTGTGGTCAGCATAGCTCAAAAACGATAAGAACGTTGAATACTAAACTTGGTATTTAAGTTTGGTATCTTCCAAGGATGCGACAGAAAGATCTTGAGGAAAATCCCACCACCCCCAACTACCCTTTACATGGAACTTTTTTCGAAAATTTTTGATTTTCTCAAAAATGACTCTAACGATTTTGATTAAAATCTCTTACATTTATGGTATTTACATGCCAAATAAAATGTATATGTTGAATATTCTGGGAATAACCTCTGAAGGCTACTTTATTCAGGATGAATTTTACGGAATTTTGAATAACTGCTAAACCGTAAGAGATGGGCAAAAACTTACCACACAAAAAATGTAGAGCACGTTAAAGCACACAATTTATGTTGTATACATTTTTTTCGCAGAGTTGATCGTTTTTAAGGTATTTCTTGTTTTGGGGTTCAGCTTTAAAAACTTAATACTTTTCTCATATAGGAATTTGTCAATTCGTGTCCATACAAATAAAGGAACTTCAGTCACATAGCAACCAGCTTTTGAATATCACTTTAACCAATGGCATGAAGTAAATAGAAGCATGAGCTTTTTAAAAATAATTTGCTGCAGAGACGTAGAGAATGTCATGTGAATGGAACACATCATATTTTTAATATAAATATGTTTAATATATAGTATTTTAATAAAAAATTGTTAGATCGATTTTTGAGAAAAATGAACATTTTGAAAAATATTACGTGTAAAGTGTAGTTTGGGGACGGGATATTTTTTTGAAAATCTTTGAGTTACATCTTTGGAAGATATCAGATTTCCAAAAATATTTGAATATCGCAAGCAGTAGACGCTCAACAATTAGAGCACCCTAGCTCATACGTAACTAAAATGAATTTTAACCACTTACTTAATTTCATTTAAAAAACTTAAAATGTGTACGGAAGATTATTTATTTTATTATCTGTACTTTCTTTACTACATACAGGATGTAAATGAACTATACCAAAATCTTTTTACAGAATATGTAGATTACTTAGATAAATAATTTGAGATAGGAGACTTATGGCCTGTTTATTGAAATTTCGGAGTAATGGCTATAAGTTTCTTAAGTGCCAGTACGTCACGTATCGCGGCACTTTGTCTGGAATTAAAAAAAGAATAATAAAAAACATTTACTCTATGACAGGAACCGAACTCATGCCCTTTGGGATAGCAGCTTCCCGCGTTACGCATTAAGGTACCAGAGCAGTTGAAAGAACGCCTCCAGAGCAGGCTACATAGCTCAAGAACGTAGGCGCACTGTCAAGTGATTAGTTCGAGATTTGACAAACCTTTGCGACATTAAATCTTGAGAACGCTAGTAACAAGCTGGTAAAAATCGATATTTCTATACTCGGGCAGCAGTTTTAAGGACATTCTAAGCCATTTTTTCAACCTGCTTTGCTTTAACACCGACTTATCAGCACCTGATACCCACACGTTTAACGCTATGTAGCTGCGTTATGTTTATCCGGGGACCATGCATCGTCGATCTCAAACTACTTATATCAGTCACGTGCACAATCTCGCAAATTATTTCGGTGTAGCTCATTAACACCCTGTATAGTAAGCATGGGAAGTAATGCATTCCATCCCAAAATTCGATGTCGATATTTCAACGGAAATGTACATTTTGAGATCTGTTGAATAAATAAATACATACATAAATAAGATCATTTATAGAAAAATCTGATGTGTTCCATTCACATAGCTTTCTCTAGCGGCTCCAAATGCAAACTATTCTTACAACATGCATGATGCTAATCGAGATAAACTTTAGTCGTATTGGTCTAATTACTTACTTTCTTGTATTAGGTTAAAACGATAGTCAAACCTTTTAAAGCTGGTCACTATATGGAACAATTTAGGTTCGGTTCGCTTTGTATGATCCCGTTTGTGAAAAGTGTATTTTAAAATTGAAACAAGGAATACCTCGAAAACGGTCAACTCTATAAGAAAAACACACTTGACATAAATTATGCATTTTAACGAAATCTAAAATTTGCGAGTAGAAAATTTTTATCTATCTCTTACAGTTTAACCGTTATGCAAAATTCTGCAAAAATCAACCAGAATAAAGTGTTCTTCAGAGGCTATCCCCAGAAATTTCAAAATATACCTTTTATTTGTGTTGTGGCTAACTTTAATAAAAATCGTTACAGCCATTTTTGAGAAAAACAAAAATTTCAAACATGTTTCCATGTAAAGGGTAGTTTGGAGAGGGGGGGGGGAGACTTTCTTGAAAATCTTCGTGTCGCAACCTTGGAAGATTATAAACTTAAATACCACACAAACACACGCGAACATTTTTCTATAAAATACTTTTCTTTTATTCAGGAGATCTCAAAACATATATTTCCGGTGAAATCTCGGTATCGAGTTTTTGAGTGCAATACAATACCTTCTCTGCATACTAAGTACATTGTAAGTATAGAGAAAGTATGTGCCTGTCTCTGAAACAGTATATCTCTAAAATGAAGAGACGGTAAAATACCAAACTTGAGATTTAAGTTCAGCAGCTTCCAATGATGCAACATGAAGATGTTCAAGAAAATCTACTCACCCCTAACTGCCTTTTACAAAGAAATGTTTGCTTTTGTTTAAGATCACAGGTTTAAGATGTTTTCATGACAAACGAATTGTGTATCTTGAATTTTCTTGGAATAGCTGCTGAAGTACTCTTCTTTTTTTTAATTACTTTTGCTTATCTGGTAAACCGTAAGAGATAGACAAGATTTTACTACAAGGAAAACATTTATGTCAAAAAATGTCTGTAGAGTAATACATTTCAAAAACATTTATTATTGGTTTAAATTTTCCAATATTCATAATTTACACGAATGAGAAGTCATTTATTCGTTTGTTTTTCCCTGGTTATTTAAAATATCTGAGTTTTAAGACCATATCAAAAGTCCTAGGTCTTAAAATGTTTGATTTTCGCTTTAAAATCTACTCTTTTCCCCTATTCTTATAAGAAAAAGGACAATAAATTTATTTCTACAAAAAGCTTAATCCAGCCATCACGAAATAAGTAAAATAATATAAGCATACTTACTTGAAGGATGGGTAAAGAAATACATATGAATGTAATTCAATCAGATTTGCTTGTTCTTTCATTTGTAATGTTCCTTTAATTTCTATTGGCATATCAAGAGTTTTGATTTGAGAAACAATTGAGAGTGTTGGTGTTTATACTCTTTGGACTGTCGCGTTTCTTAACGCTAGATTCTATTACTTTTTACTCTTAAATACAGCCGCAGTTACTCCCACACTCATATTTTCAGACACTGCAGAGGACTGAAAAATCCCCATCCGATGCAGTCGGGAATTGATCCGGTACTTTTGGGTTGAGAAGGTAGAACGTTGACAACTCGGCCACAGAGGATAGACCTGCAATACATTTATAATTCTGTCAGTGCAGTATTCGGAAGAAATGCTGACAAGTATTACTTTCTCTACAATGTACATAGGGATAGAGAAGTATTGTATTCCACCCAAAAATTCGATACCGAGATTTCACCGTAAATATATGTTTTAGGACCCCTTGAGTCCAAGAAAAACATTTTCAGAAACAGGTCCGTGTGTGTGTGTGTGTGTGTGTGTGTGTGTGTATGTGTATGTGTGTGTGAGTGAGATTGTGCGTGTGTCTGTGGACAACATAGCTCAAAAACGAAATGGCGGTTAAATACCAAAATATTTAAGTTTGGTATCTTCCAAGGATACGACACGAAGATTTTCAACAAAATCCCCCACCCTTAACTACCCTTTACATGGAAAACATTTCGATTTTTTTTTTTTTAAATGGCTCTAACGATTTTTGTTAAATAGCACATATTAAAGTCATTTCTATCACAAATAAAATGTATATGTTGAATTTTCTGGGAATAGCTTCTAAAGACCTGTTTATTCTGGATGAATTTTGCTTAATTCGGTATAACTACTAAACCGTAAGAGATAGACAAAAACTTACCTTACAAAAAATGTAGATCTTGTTAAAATACACAAGTTATGTTGTATAATTTTTTGTGGGTATTACCGTTTTGGAGGTATTCCTTGTTATTAGTTTCAATTGTGAAGTACTTATACTTTTCTCAGACGGAAGTGTCCACTTTTCTTTTGTTCTACTCCTGGCCAAGCAAAGAAACGATTTGCAATGAAAATTCCATAACAACAGCTTTTAAAATATTTGACTATCACTTTAGTCTAGTGCATTACCTTAGTTCCATTCTACTTATAAGGAACTAAGTAATAAAATTCTGCTAATGTTTAACTCGATTAGTGAAACGGTGTTGAAAGAAAAATTATCTTTTGTAAGAAGTTTGTTTGTAGAGTAGCTAGAGAAAGTCATGTGAGTGTAACGCATCAGAAATTTTTTTTTTGTATTTATTTTTGATGGTTGTTTTCACCAGGACAGAATTTGTCAAGGATGAAAGTTATAGTTATATGATTTACGTTCCGATTCGAAATTGTCATACCTAAGCCTCTCTTCTGTGCAATTTGGTTGCTGCTGCAGCTTTATGCTATGCTTGCGGGTTCTCTTCGCGTGAGAAAACACAAATCTGTCCTGTATATCCTCAAGAAATGTGACGTGTTCCATTCACATGATGTTCCCCAGCTGTTCGGTAAACAAACCTTTTATTCAAATGATGAATATGTTGTCTACATCATGCAGCTTTTTATGCTAATCAAGAAAAACATAAACAAAATTAATCTTATTACTAGCTTCCTTGTAAGTAGAAAGGAAATAAGAAAATGCACAGGCTAAAGCGATAGCCTGGTCCTTTAAAAGTCGGTCGGTATGTGAAACAATTGAAATTCTAATTTCTTTGCTTGCCAGGAATAAATAAACGAGAAAAAATATGTCTTCCCGTTTGAGGAAAGTTAAAGCAGCTTAAAATTGAAACCAATAACCGGAATATCTCGAAAAGATTGGCTCTACCTAAAAAAAAAAAAAACTATATGGCATAAACTGTGTGTTTTTAATAAGATTTATATTTTTTGTAGTTAGTTTTTGTCTACATCTTATGGTTTGCCAGTCATACAAAAATCATCCACCATGGAGAGGTATTAGAGGCTAATCCTAGAGAATCCAAGATATACATTTCGTTTGTCCTAAAAAAAGGTTAAACATAAGGCACTTTAATCAAAATCATTAGAGCCATTTTTGAGAAAATCAAAATTTTTAAAAATGTTCCATGTAAAGGGAGTTTGAGGGTGGGGGATTTTCTTGAAAATCTTCATGTCGCATCCTAGGAAGATACTGAACTTAAATATCAAGCTTTTCATTTTTGAGCTATGCTTCACACACATGGACATTTTTATAAAAGTTCTTTATTTTTTCGTTCTTTTTTTTCTTTTTGATTCAGGGGGTCTCAAAGCATGTATTTCCGGTGAAATCTCGGTATCAAATTTGTGGGTGAAATATAATACCTTCTCCATACACTATGTACAGAGTACGTGTAGAGAAAGTAAAAAAGTCTTAAAAAGCGTTTTCTTGTTTTCTAACCTCCGCAGCAGGCCCGGCGATTTGTCCAATTTTGAGATGCGTGAAATGTTCTGCCGTGCATTCAACGTTTGAGAAACTTTCATTTAATTAGTCTTAGTATGGTTCTCAAAAGCCGAATAGATCCCTTGACAGTTAAAACTGAAACATAAAAAGCCTCAGGTTAGGTTCAGAGATCAAAAGGGATGGGGTTTGGTGCACTAGCGACGGTGGGTCGATGACGGAACATGTTGCCTGTTCTCTAAGCAGTCAATATTGTGCTGAGAATGTTTCATTAAATCATGCATACTCCTATTGCAGAACTCTACTGATGCAACTGTGTACTTTCTTTGCCTATTGGTATACCGAGGTAGATGACCCAATTCTGTTACAGACTATTATTAGATCCACAACATTCAACACGCAAAATCTCAACTTCAGCATCTGACCTTCATGCGTCTTTAGAGGAATTTTTTTTATTCCTCAACATAGATCTCCAACCTAGGTGCATTAAAATATTCCCATGACATAAATGCCTTGTTTGTTTAAACAGTTATAAAAGAACATAATTAGAATAGAAAAAAAAAAAAAAAAAAACAGAAAGGGAATTTAAGGATTGTATAACACAGGTCATCATAGGATAGAAGAAGAAAATGTAAAATATTTTCTAATAATTTCGTAAAATTTCTGATAATACTATGACTTACGTTAGTGTGTGTTCATCTCTACCGTTCGCTGCTGCATCTCACGAGTATTTGAGCGCTTGCGCCTCCAAGATATTCTTTCGGAGCCGCCCCCGACAATGACGTTATAAGTATGATGTCAATGACAAACAAAGTCAATTAAGCATCATAATAATCATCGGCATTTTAATTAAAATTCGCACATTCTTTGGAGCAATCAAAATAATAAACTCTTATTTTTAACACACCAATGTAGATTTATAAAGTTAAGTTCAATTTAAATACAGCATTTATTTTTCACGTTTTGAAGTATCGATCAAAACGAAGTGCTATTAAGGTGGAGGAGGAAGAGGAACTGCAGAAGTAAGGAAAAAAGGGGTGCAAGTAGTAACAATATTTGAGTTGGTATATACCACTTAAAATCAGAAGAAATGATGAAGCTGTAGTAACAATACAAATCAGCTCAGTGATCTTTACAGGTAGATTTACTGTACAATAACTACTATGGCTTTTTGGAACTCTTGCATTATTTTAGGGGGCGTAAACAGCCTAATTTTAATGCATGTACACTCTAGGCCTTAGTGTAACCATTATCACATTTTATGTGGGCTTAATTGTGGAGTCCTACTTACGAATGCTTAAGTGTAAGTTAATGCATTTCGCCAATACTTTTGACAGTCCTGCTTATATTTTAGAGGTTATGTCAGTTCGAGAAACTAACCTAAAAGTTGTCGCTTTATTATATTTTAATTTTTCAGTGTTATATAGAATATACAGTCGGATGTATGCGAAGGAAATGTTTAATTTAGTATGTCTGACATTTATTTTCTTAAACGCATGTTTCCTCTTAGATAACTTCAAACTTGAACCGTCAATTTTTGCTCTTTATTTTGCCAAAAGTAATGCTTTACATCTGAATTTTCATATCATTCTACATCACTGGGACTTAGTAATGCATACGCATTTAACATAAAGGACGTTGTTTGCTGAATACAGAATATTTTCTTCTTCTTTTTGGGTTAAAATGTATAATCAGACATGAATTCATTATGTGGTGCTTCTTCCAAATGCACTTGCTTCAGTTGCCCTTACATTGCTTTCTTTGGGATTCATTCACATGCTATATGCTTAAGTAAACTGTTCCCTTATCAGGCATAAACTTGCTTAAGCAGAAAGTTTTGACTCCAAACATAATCTAACTTTGGGAAGCAAAGTTGTCTTGAAAACTTGAAGATTTTTGGGTAAAGCTATACGATGGTTGCAGCGCGCGCGCACACACACAGTCTTAAGAAGTAGTTTAAGTGCCTTCTACTGGCGATCCAAATTTGAAAGTGTTGAAAATATTAAGTTGGTCAGATGCGAAAGTCGCAAGATTGCTGAAGTTTTGACTTCTTCTTGGTATCATTGGGGTTTTAGCTTCACAGATCCCTCGGCCACGCCCTGTCGTCGTTCCGCAGTAGTGGCCTTCAGCTACGTATTACGTCTTAGGGCCCTCCACCTTGGGCAACGTTTTACGCCTTAAGACACTAAACGTAAATAACAGACTATTAAGTAAGTACAAAGTGGCCCTAATGACAGAATAACAAAAGCACCCACGTATTGAAGTAATGCCAAGTGATGTAACCATTGTATAGTAATGATTTTTGCATTGAAAGATTTGCCCCATTTTCAATCTTTGACCTACTTAGGATTTGCTTGAACCTGACTTGGATTGTGTTTGGAATGTTGTGACTCTTTTCAGCATATGATGTGGTGCAGGATTTTCTTACGTTTTCAAGTGTTTTTTGAAAAACTATTATGAGGTGAGTGGAGGCTGTAGCCGCCGCTGTGAACTATAGGTTCCTCTGGTTTCAAGATTTTGTCAAGATTAGGCTGCATGTGTGTAAATGAACTGGATCAAAATAAGGGGCAAAAATGGAGTTTATGAAAATCGGCTCTTCTTTCCAATGCAAAACGCAGTCTTCCTTCGTTTTGTTTGCTTCACATGCGCATTGCTGAAACTTCAGACTGAACACTTCTCGCGTTACATGTTCTAAAGAATCCCCTTAAACAGTTTTTCTGTAAAAATTTATGACAGCTGTGCCGTGTTGCCAATTTGACTTTGCCCCCCCCCCCCCCACCAAATCTAGCTTTTTTTTAAATTCATAAAAAAAAAAAAAATTATTATTCCCGCTAGGTGGAAGTTTTAGGTTTTTTTGATTTGCTACTTTAATAGGGCAGTTAAATGTGAAAAGCTTACTCCCCTAATTTGCTGAATTGTGTGTACGATGCATTCTTACTTTATGTGTAGTGCATGGAAATAGAAAATGCTATATAAACATAATATATCAAAATATGGGGGAAATAGTGTTTCCAAAAAGTATTTCTAAGGGTTTTTGAAACAGCAATGCAAACTAAGTTGTTTTTTTTCATAGAAGAAAGAAATCCATTCTGTAGTCAAAGTAAACTTTTATCAATTTTTTTTTTTTCCATTGTTTCGTTTATTTAACTCCCTTCAACATGTATGGTCATATCAGGAGCTTGGCATTAGAAACTACTTGCTGACAAGATGTTCTTTAATGTTGGGTTTTTAATCATTGGCCCATCAATATGTCTCAAGACTTTTTAATGTTATATTTAGAGACGGTTTTGACTCATGCTTTAATTATATTTTCATTAATTTCCCCTGCATTCAGTTTGTTGATTGTACGACTATCGGATTATATATTCAGTGCACTTGGAACGTTCAGATTTGGTACAGCATATGTTCCCTCATGGTGCCATATGCAGATGTACTTCAACCATGTACATACCCTGCTCTCATTTATGGTGTATTTTTCCTTACCAGTTCACTTACAAGCACCATACGAAAGGCTGTGTATTGTTTTCTAATAAGTTTGCAAGAAGTCAAAAAATACAATTAACTTCCAATGTTAAGCTAAATAATGAAAAAGTTCACTTTCAGCTGCCTTAACTTTATCAAGCAAAATGCTATTTTGCATGTTACTTCCGCTGCATGCACACATCGTTAGACAAGATTGGCATGTGTTATGTAGAAATTGCATCTACCTGATTCTTTTACATGACTGGTTTGATATGCACAACAGCATTTCATAGAAGAACCGTTGTTCAAAACATATTTCTTGACAAGGATTATATCAATAGGATTATTACAGTAGAAAATAGTAAACTAACATAAACTGCTAGAGTATTTAAAACATCACTCACCCTGCCCCTGGCTGGATATACATTTTAAATACAGAAGCAGACATGCTACAACCTTGTCTCAGGCCTTTATTAGTTCTGAATGCAGCTAATACTAACTTTCGTACTTAAACAGAGGTCTGATACTTGTGGTATAACTGCTGGACATATGAAATCAATGCCAAAACCTTTGCCTTCCGTGGTGTAATGGGCACTATGCTAACTTCACATACCCAAGATCGCAGGTTCAAACCTGGCAGAGGATGATTGATTGTTTTTTCACTTGTAAAAATACTGTGAATGGTTTCTTTCAGAAGAGAAATAAAGCCATTGGTCCTGTGTCATAGATTAATGCATGTAAAAGAATATCAAGCCTGATAAGGAGGTCTAAATGTCCAGTTTAGAATGGGATGCTGAGAACTGCAGCAATTAAAGAGCGTCCATAAGTAAAACTCCCATTTCTGTTTCAATGTCAAAAGTTACTCCCTCGGTTGGTTGCTAAGCATTAAATCATAGGCATTTATTAAATCAACAAATATCAAGTGAATTTCCTAGCCCTAAGCATGCGATTTCTGTTAGAAGTCTAAGTAAAAATGTGATCCATATCTAACTTTTCTTTAGTGAATCCTGCTTGGTCCCCTCACATTTTCTCTTCAATAATATTGTTACAAACAAGTATCTTTATTACTCAGATCTGGCTATAAAGAAACATTATTTTCAGGCTTTTGCAACAATTCTGCAGTACAATATCTGAAATTCTTGTCTTGTTACTTCAGCTCATGCTGCATGTTTGAACTCACAGTTCTGACTGACTTGCCTGGCTTGCAGCTCTTTCTTTTATAGCTGTTGATATCAACAGAAATTTCTAGAAAAAGCAAATATTCTCACAGGTGTCCATTGCACCCAGGTGTCACATTGCAAGCTTTGAAGTAGTGCCATTGCTCTTCATGTTTTAATTTCTCAAGCAGCTGCAACAATGGCAGTGAAGCAATGAAAAGAAGCTGACCGCACAGGTGCAACAATTGATATATGTTTGAAAGCAAGCTGCTCACACTTATGTGACAATTATGGCTGCCAAGGCACAGTTACAATATATAAATATGTTATTGATGGGATGTTTGCTTGTTCTTGCGATCCCACTTCAAGCAGCACTCAGAAACGATGAACATGTCGTACAATTATGAGATATGCAGCATAACCAATAACACCACTTTTTACTTTCAATACCAAGATTTCACAGGAAATATATGTTTTAGGATCCCCTGTAAAAAAAAGCATTTTCACAAAAACGTCTGTGTGTGTGTGTGCGCACATGCATAACACGAGAACTCAAAACCGAAAAGTCGGTAAAATACCAAACTTGGTATTTAAGTTTAGTATCTTCCAGGGATGCAGGAAAGATTTTGATGAAAATCCCCCCATCCCCAACTATCCTTAACATCAAACTTTTTTCGAAAGCACTTGCACTTTGATTTTCTCAAAAATGGCTCTAACGATTGTAATTAAATTATCATATATTAAAGATATTTACCTGACAAATACTCCTGTAGACTAGTTTATTCTGAATGAATTTTATGGAATTTTACATAACTGCTAAACCGTAAGAGATAAACAAAAACTTACCACACAAAAAATTGTGGAGCTCGTTAAAACATACAATTTATGTTATATACATTTTTTTTCGTGGAGTTGATTGTTTTTTTAGATATTATTTGTTTTTTGTTTCAGCTTTAAAAAACTTATACCTTTCTCATACAGAAATTTGTCAACTCTTGTCCATACAAACAAAGGAACTTCAGACACTTAGCAACCAGCTTTTGACTATCACTTTAACCAATGGTACCCCCTTATTTTGCTTCTACCTACAAGGAAGCAAGTAATAAGACTAATTCTGCTAATTTTTTCTCGATTAGCATGGGGTAAATAGAAGAATAAGCTTTTTAACAATAATTTGTTCGAGATGTAGAGAAAGTCATGTGAATGGAACACGTCAGAATATTTATTTATTTGCCATCATGCAATATGTAACAGAAAATGAAAGTTTTTAAGCCATCACCATTTTAATGGGGAACTTCCCAACATGCATTAATATAAATGAAACTATGTTCAAGCATAAATTATAAATAGGTGCAATCTGCCTCCATTATGGAATATTTATGTCAAGGTGGGGGGGGGGGATTTTCTTGGAAGATACCAAATTTAAACACCAAGCTTGGCATTTAACAATTGTTTAGTTTTTGAGCAATGCTGTCCACAGGCACAACACACATGGGCCTTTTTCCAGAAGTTGGTTTTTTTTACTCAGGAGACCTCAGAACATATGTTTCTGCTGAATTTTTGAGCGCAATACAATATCTTCTCTATTCACTATGTGCATAGTATGTGTAGAGAAAGTAAAAATCTCAATCTTTAGATTATAGGCAAACCAGGTCTGTAAGCTACTGGCTTTTCTCACACTTCTCAAAGTGGTCTCCATTTCTTTGCACATATTTCCCCATCGTTCTCCAAGTTTGAAAATGCCCTATGATAAAACTCCACTCCAATTGCCTAAAGATTGATGCACTGCTCTCTGAATATCCTCAATTGTCTTATAGTGTTAGCCTCACATCTGTTCCTAACACACCCAAAAATATGGTAGTTGGTGAGTGCTAAGTCATGACTATATGAGATCTGGGAGTATTTTCCATCCAAATATCCTGATCTTCTCCAAAGTGACACAGGAGTGTGAGCATGTAACAAAAGTTGTATGCAATGGGTATAACTTTTTGATAACCTAACTTTCAACCATTTCTTACATTGCACTATGTCCTATTGCAAGTTTTTAAGAGATTTCATTCACAGTGATATGCCATGGACTCAGTTCAAGGATGAATGCTATGAGGCTCATTTAGGATACTTGTGTTCCCAACTTTGAAATATTTTACCCCATCTCCTAGCATTGCTAGGGCCCATGAGACATCTCCAAGGGTATCTTGAAGTCTCAGGTGAATTTCAACAGTGGAATTATCCTCATTAACGACAATAGAGTGTCAGAACCAAAGACTGATGTCTACCATTTTGGAAATACTGCTTGTGGTCATGTGATAGAAGCCAATTGTAGTTATGGTATGGCAAAATGTGTTGTATAGTCTGTAGTTTAAAATTCTGCTGTTATCATTTGAAGATTAAGTATCACAAGTTTCAGTATACCCTCCTACATCAACAGAGATTTGGTGTCAACATGTGGACGGGGATTCTGAATGACCAGGGCCAATTTCACAATATTTACTATTTACTAATTAAAATTTACAAATAACAAGGAAGTAAAGTTTGATGAACTTTACAAATCCAGAATACAAACTGTTGTATTCCCATTTTGAAGCATCACCAACCACTTGTTAACCACTAAATATCTATGTTTAAGTCTCCATACTTCTAGCACATTCGTTAAATGTTGTGTGTTTCTTTAATGGAAAGATATGGTATAAAGCTATTTGAATATGTTTTAAGGTTAAAGGATGTGCCTGATATTGGATGATCTTAACCAGCTCAACAAAGGGGGAATTCATGCTCAAGGCTATGCAGATGACTTTTGCCTTGTAGCAAATGGAAAATTCCCTTGCACAGTCCCTAAGTTCATTCAGGACTCCTTGTTTGCTCTAGAAGAATGGGTATGGAAACAGACAAGTAAGAAGGCCCTACCAGGAATGGTAGAGCTCCTTCTGATTAGGAAGAGATTGAAGTTATCTGATTTGGTCAAATGTCTGGGAGTTATCTTGGGTGCCAGGCTGAGTTGGACCAAAGCATGTAGATTACAAAATTAAGAAGGCCCAGAATTCTTTGTGGGCATTTAGACAGGCCCTCATTATTCTTTGCAGTGGTTATCTGGTGACCTGCCTCAGAAATGAAGGCAGTGGGTACTGGGTACTGTTGCAAAGATTGGCATGAATGATGATCACTGTGGTGCTGCTTTAGAGATTTTGTGCATTTGTTTGTGAAGGTCACAAGGATGAGTGTGTAATGCCTCTGGACATTTGGGTGGTGGAGTTTCAAACTACCTCATAAAGGACACTCACTGATTCTGAGAAGGCTTCAGGAAAGGTGTCCTGTTTCCCTGATGACAAGAGATTTGATGGGGACCAGATATAATCTAAGACTAGTGAACATGGCCACTTTTCTGACTAGGAAGGAATGGGTCCCTGAAGTCTGAAGAGCTAGACATGGTACACTGATAGTTTGCACTTGGGGGGGCAGGATGGGGGCTGGGCCCAGGGCCAGACTTGCCATTTGGCTTGGAAGGTTTACTGCTGTTCCAGGTTGATATATATGGCATGCCAGACAGAAGAGAGTCAGGCAGCTTTGAAAGCTGCTGCAGCATTAAAATGACATCCAGATTGTATGGGAGTGCCAGAAGATGTTGGATAGACTTTGTGCCCATAGACAAGTTGTCCTTGTCTGGGTTCCAGGTCACGTAGGCATCAGAGACAATGATTTGGCAGACAGGCTGGCTAAGCAGGGTGCAGGTCTTGCATTTGTTGGAACTGAACCCTTTTGCATGTGTCCTCCCAGAAGTGTCAAGTATGAGATAACCCAGCCCACAGCCATGGCTCATCTGGAGATCTGGGCTGCCTGGGCTGGGCAGCAAACTAAGTCAGGCTCTTTTGAACCTAACTACAAAACTTGGCCGCCAGGAAACAGCCTGTGTGCCATAATTGCATTTCCCAACACGTGCATCCACATCCGTTTTGTTGTCACACGTGTGTCAGTCTCACTTCTGTTCTAGTCCAGTTCACAAGTGAATGACATTAGGAAAGTTAAGAAGTATTTAGTTTTACTGAAGTGCTTTCAAAATGCAGTATACAGTACCTCGTGAATGTACTTACATCATCTTGTAGGGATGAAACCAAATTTCCTGTGCGTGTTCCAAGTAGAGGGGCCATTTGTTTGCTTGTAAATAAATTCAGGTACACGGGATGGATTTGTGATAGGAAAAAAAAAAAAAAAAGGTAAACAGGCGCGTGCTTATGGAGCAGAAATCAGACAAAATTGGAGAAAGGTGTCTTGCACAAGAAACTGGCATTTTGAAAGCTTCAGCATGGAAAGCAGCAAAACGTTTAAAGCTCAAGCCATACTAGGTTACTGTTGTCCAGGAATTTCCATCTCCTGTGATAAGGCATGTTTTGTGTTTATTTTGATAATTGTTAATGTGATTTGAGATTTTATTTTACGTACAAGCATGTGTGATTTGGTGATGGATCATGCGACTCCCAACCAAGTGTATACAAGGCATTCACTTTTCATAGATATACAACCTTGAGTTCCTTCTTTTTGGAACATGGGGATTTAACACATTGAAGCCTGGGCATTTCAGTAGTTGAAGTGCCAAGAAACCTAGGGTTTTTACACCTACTTTGAGTTATTATTTACAGTACATCGATTAAATCTGCCAAAAATATTGGGACAATCTAAAAGCATGGCATTCAAGGATTTTTCAACAAGTAAGAAAATAGTCGTAACTTCCGTATTAATATTTTATTTTAAATTTACAACAAGTATCAAATATGAGTTTGAAAAAAACTGTGTAAAGCTGCTTACACTCCATTTATTCAAAGTTCAAAAAACTCTCCCTCTCAACAGAATTTTCCATAGCTTCATTTGTATCCTGAATTTCAGCTTCAGTTCACAGAAATCAAGGAAAATGCAGCATTTTAACATTTAAGAGCACAAACGTAACAAACAGATCACCACCTTCAAGAGAAATGGTGGACTACCCAAGAGCAGCCAATATTACTAACTCTCCTAAATTTCCTAATAGTTGACTAAAGCAAGGACAGATGGCAGCACAAATGAGACAACTAAACGATAACTGATGTATGTTCTTTGCCGCACAGCCCAAGACTGAGTTAAGGTTGTGTGCATTAAAAGCGTTAGAAATACCTGCCCGAGCTATTCTTGGGCATGGGCTTCATGAACATTTCGCACTGCCTGAGCTATACTCGGGCTTGGGCTTCATGAACATTTCGCACAGCCTGAGCTATACTCGGGCTTGGGCTTCATGAACATTTTGCACGGCCTGAGCTATACTCGGGCATGGGCTTCATGAACATTTTGCACAGCCTGAGCTATACTCGGGCTTGGGCTTCATGAACATTTTGCACAGCCTGAGCTATTCTCGGGCATGGGCTTCATGAACATTTCGCACGGCCTGAGCTATACTCGGGCTTGGGCTTCATGAACATTTCGCACAGCCTGAGCTATTCTCGGGCTTGGGCTTCATGAGCATTTCGCACAGCTTGAGCTATATTGGGCTTGGGCTTCATGAACATTTCGCACAGCCTGAGCTATACTCGGGCTTGGGCTTCATGAACATTTCGCACAGCCTGAGCTATACTCGGGCATGGGCTTCATGAACATTTCGCACGACCTGAGCTATACTCGGGCTTGGGCTCTAATGTGTTAAGAGGGGCAGACATTAGGACATAGTTTGATTTATTGGGAACATTGGACTTGATTGAAGCTCAGTTTATGAGGCACAAAGAGCTCTATGAGCCTATGTGTATGACCTCAAGAAGTATCATCATCAGAGTGGTTATGTGGCCTAACAGATTGTTTCCTGATGTGCTTTATATATTGTGTTGATAGGTTCAAGTCCGAGTGCAGCATTTTCACTTTTATACATCATGCCATTTAACTTTGCAAACTGTAATAAAATTACCATTTTTACGTTCTCTATGCGCACTATGAATATAGTAGGTAGAGAAGGTACTGTATTCTATCCAAAAAGTTTGTCAAGATTTCACCAGAAATATATATTTTGAGGTCTGCTGAATCAAAAAAAAAAACTCACATTTTTTTAAAAAGGTCCATGCGCATGTGCATGCATGTGGACAGCATAGCTCTAAAACAAGACTTAAATATCAAATTTGGTATTTGAGCCTAGTATGTTCCAGAGAGACACAAAGATTTTCAAGACAATTCCCCCCTCCAAACTACCCTTTACATGCAAAATTGTTTGAAAATTTTGTTTTTCTCAAAAATGGCTCTAGCAATTTTAATTAAAATACTGTACATTAAAGATATTTACATCACCAAGAAAATGTATATCCTGAATTTTCTGGGAATAACCTCTGAAGATCTCTTCATTTGGGATGAATTTTGCATAAGAAACTGTATAGTAAACTGTAAGAAAGACAAAAACTTACACAAGAAGTGTGGATGTTGTTAAAACACATAATTTATGTTAATTACCTTTTTTGTAGAGTTGACCATTTCTGAGATATTCCTTGTTATTGGTTTAGTTTTAGTTTTAAACTATGTAATTTTTTTCAAATTGGGAATCAGCTTTCGTTTCGTCTCTGTTTTGTTTTACTGTTGGATTTAACTTGCTTCTGCCTAGTGTATTCCCTTTTTTTTCCCTTCTGCTTAGAAGGAAGCAAGCAATAAGGGAAGTTCTGCTAATGTTTATGGCAATTAGCGTGATATAGATAAAAGAATATTTTGTAAGTCATTTGTTTGCAGAACAGGTGGAAAATATTATGTGAATGCAACAGATTTTTTTAATTTATTCCAGGTTAATCAAAGCAAAGTTTTACAGGAATAGTTTCCTTACACATTGCTTGAGGTACAAAAGCATACAGGAAACTAAGTGGTAGATGCTTTTAAGCTAGTCAATAGATGCTGGTCTGGAAGTCCCATACTCTTTCCATTAGATTACAGGAAACAATTGGATAGGGACAACACTTTAAGAAAATCATAAGGTCTTGAAAAATAATCAATATAATGTATATTTCGGATATGATGGGTTCTACAGAATGATGTATTTTAAAGGTTTCTACATTTTTGGGAAGTAAGTTTTGTCTTATCTCTTATGGTTTACCAGTTATATAAAATTATACAACATTCCTTTTGAATGAAAAGGTCTTTATTCTCAGACAACACATATACATTTCATTTACCATGTTATTATCTTAAATATATTATACTTTAATTAAGTTGTGGAGGCATTTTTGAAAAAATAAAAAATAACAACAAAAATTCCAGCTAAAGGGTAGTTTAGTGTGGATATTTTCTTAAAAATCTTTGTGCTGCAACTTTGAAAAACATTGAACTAAAATATCAAGTTCTGTATTTATCAGACTTTACATTTTAGAATTGTGCTATTCACACACATACACTTTTTCTAAAAATACATGTATTTACAATTAAATTTCATCATCCAATTTTTGAGTCAATTGCAATATCCTCTCTGGCTAATAAATATGTGGTAGAGAAAGTAAAATGTTATATAAATTAAATGATGTAAGTGTGGTACACCTATATTACAATATTTATAATATTTTGTTTTTATTTCAGGACTACTGTGTCTAAACCATGGCAGCTCCAGTAGGTAAGTGAATGTTCATCTATGTCCCACATAGCAAGTGGTGTCCCGCAGGGTTCTGTTTTGGGCCCATTGCTATTTTTAATTGCAGTTAATGACTTACCAAGTAATATACCTACAGATACCATAATGTTTGCAGACGATACTACTTTTATATCAAATGGAAATGACCCAAATGAATTGAATAATCACTATAAAGCCATAATGTCTAAAGCTTCGGAATGGTTTGAAGCTAATAGTTTATTTTTAAATAAATCCAAGACTATCTCTGTTTTATTCACTTTAAAAAGGATAACAGACAACTTAGCATTACAGTATCAGACAAGTACTAAATTCTTAGGTGTATATATTGATAACCAATTATCGTGGACCACCCATATTGAATATTTAAAAAAGAGACTGTCTAGCATTATATTTTTAATTCGTAATTTGAGAGATTCTATCCCAATTGAATACGTGAGAAGTATGTATTTTGCTTTCTTTGAGTCTGTAATCAGATATGGCCTAATTCTTTGGGGTGGTGCTAACAAAGTAAATGACATTTTTTGTCTTCAAAAGAAAATTATTAGGATAGTTAAAAAAAGTTCCTATATAACCCCATGTAGACCCCTATTTATTGAGTTAGGCATTTTAACTATTTATAATCTTTACATTTTAGATACTTTAGTATATATACATGCTTCTTGTCATAGACATATTTTGAGGATGGATATTCATAGCTATAGTACTAGATATAGGTCCAATGTAAGCATTCCATATTATCGACTAACAACATCTCAGAATAGTTATCAGTACTTAGGTATTAAGCTGTATAATAACTTGCCTGATAGTGTTAAATGTTTAAACATGCAGAATTTTAAGTCCAGAATATATACATGGTTAGTCAAACATCCTTTTTATTCTATACATGAATATTTTAATGATAAATTTTGTGATCTTGTTTTGTAATTTATTATGACAAGGTTATTGTACTGCTTTCAACAGACTATGTCAATGCCTGTATAGTGCTTTTAGACAAATAAAATGAAATGAAATGAAAAATGAAATGGTAAGTTCGTTTTTATTTCACAGGTAAGAAAGATGGGAGTTAGAAAAAAAAAATTACAGTTGAACAGTTCATTGCAAATTAAATATTTGAACTTATAAATGCAATGTTTATAAAGATGTCCAAGCATATTTTCTTGTCTATGGAGGTATCTGTATATCTAATCTAAAGTGTAAGGATTGCTAAATGATTGTGTGTGTTTTCCTTACTAGATCTACCTGTAACAATTAAAAGATAAGGAGTCAAATAACAAACAAATTTCTTGTTTCTGTGATCGTAAAGTATAGTTCAATGTAGCATGCAGTCACAGCATTTGCACCATTTCTATTACTGTAGATCTTTTTGGCAATTTTTGTAGATACTTGCACAGAAATTGTGTAGAGCAAAATTGTGTCAAACTGTATTAAAGACATTAAATTAGTGTGAGTAGCAGATGGTAATGAGTGTGATGGATTATACTGAAACGGAAAATCATGATTTAAAAATCTCTGCTTGTAAGTTAGATAGTTTTTTCATACTAGAACAGCAGTATACTACAATGAAACATGGGAAATTACATACCATATGTGTCAATTAGAGAATAGGCTTTGTGACATTTCAGTTATTTCCCCTAAATGAGGAAATAATGAAGTACAAACTAAAAATTTCTAAAGTCCTTGCCTATTGACTGAGCGTAAAAGTTATACAAATTTCAACTATACAAGGGTTGCTCCAAAGAATTTGAGAATGGACGCAATAAAATATTAATAATTTAGGTCTGATATTCTGAGCACTCTCTCATCCTTTCCCATTTTCCAAATGCTGAACATCATTCATCTATGGAGAGTGAAAATGAAATGAAATGGAGTTTTATTTATGGATTCTCTTTAACTACTGTGCTTCTCAGTGTCTCATTCTATGATAGACTGATTAATTTTGCTCAAAGGCCTCTTTACCATGCTTGAGGTTCTTTTACGTGCCATAAATCTAGGACATAGGATCAACAGTTTTACTTCCCTTCCAAAGGAAGCCATGCTAAGGATTTTTACACCCCAAAAAAATCCATCATCCTCCACCATTTTTGAACCTGTGACTTTGGGTATATGAATGGTAATCATACCATGGAGGGCAACAAGGAGAGAGTGCAAATTACATTCTTTGAAAGCAGCTACTGCAATTTCAGTGACTCAAATTCTTGACCTCAAATGTTTTCTTTATTTTGGGGAATAGAAAAATGTAGCATGGTGCAAGATCTGGACTATAGGGAGGGTGGAACAAATATCTGACTCCTGATTCCTGCAGAAATTAGGGTGTTTATGGTGCAGTGTAGGCTGAGGCATTGTCATGGTGCAACAAAATTGCACTCAGACGAGTCTTGGAATGCTTTTCATTGAAATCTTGTGGCAGACATTCTGTTGTGAACCATCTTTCGTCCCCCAAATGGAAAATTATCATAATGTGGCCACTTGCTGAGAAGAAAGAACAGATCATCTTGCCTGCGCTTCTTGTTCGCTTCATTTTTGTTTGGGGATCTTCTCCTGGGAAGACCCAGACTGATAATTGTCATTTAGTTTCTGCATCATACCAGTAAATCCATTAATGGGAATGCACAGTGAAGTAACAAATCAAATAGGAGATTAACAGTTGGGAAAATCTATTAATTTTAAAAAACAAAAACAAGGTCATAAATTTTGACATACCACAAACAAGTGGACTCATCTCAAAATTCATCTATATGGAAGAGAGACCTCCACAGGCCACTACCACGAGTTCATCAGTGAATCTCCGTTGAAAATGGTGGCAACGGCCACCGAAACATGTCCAAAGAAAGTTACTTTATTTCAAGAGTGAAGTTTGAGTGTAATGTATGTTTTTACTCCTATTTGCTTATAATCATTTGAACAAACTCACAAAAAGATTTCAGTTGTTCCGTTCTCACAGTATAAACTGAAAAGTAATTACACAGTTTTAATGATTAAACAATAAATATCTACAGATAAAGAGTCAGCCCCATGCTGTACTGCATTATGCAAGATATGAGCAGGGCAGCCAATACCTATTAAGTTTTTCATTTAAAGACTTCTTTAATTTGCTGTAAATATTGTTTCCCTCTTTTTGATGAATACCACCAAAATTTGTATTAGCATTGTCCCCAGTAAATGCTACACACTTATGGGCAACACCAAAGCTATGCAAGGTTTCAGTCACATAGCCAGTAACAGTCTCAGAGGTGTCATTTGGAGTAGATTTGGGTTCTACTTCTTCTGTTTTAATGCCTCCTTGCTGATATTGGATTAGAATTGGAAACATGTTTATGTGACTGCTAGCATCAGTAGAAACACCAAAACAAGATTCCCCTTTTAAACACTCAATAGCGATATTTACAGCATGAGGAGCAATCACACTATTGTTCTGGCAGCTGCTGAAATCTTCTTTGGTATACATCAGGGTTGAAGAATGTGGCTTCATTTAATTTTGGTGTACAGTCCATAGACCTTTAACTAAAATGGTGACTAACATTATGGAAAGCTAGAGCACCTTCTCCAGTAAGGACCCGATGAGATAATGCAGAACTTGCTTGCTGTTGCTGCTGATTGAATAAATTGTCTATCTTGGATGTTGCAGTACAGCCATTTGTTTCTGGGTTGCAATGTGGTGTTCCAAATCTTGCCTACCTATTGCAAGAAATAAACAATATACGACTTCATATTATTTCTGAAAGTTATTAAGAATTTTTTTAGCCCACATGGGTAGTGTGGTGGTAGCATATCTGTTTCACATTCAACAGATCGTGAGCTCGAATCTCGCTTAGGGTGAGTTACCCGGATAAGGTTTTTTTTCTTATCCTGAGAAGACAAATATTGAGTAACTTTAAGCTCTCTGGACCCCGAGATCATTTGAACATCATTTCACCAATTTCATTCATCGTCCAATATGACCAATTAGGTTACAGGATGTTAAAAAAAAATGTTGTTTACTTTATACCTAGAAATAATGAAGGTTTATGATTTTTGTCTTACATGCATATACATACTCAATTTACAGCGAATACAACATAGTGTTAACTACAATAATAAATACTTAGGAAAATAAATAAATTAATAATGAAATTTCTAGAACCAGAAACAATGCATAAAATAATTACATACCTTTATTTGTAACTGAGATGTATGTTCCACAAATTTTGCATTCTGCTTCAAAGTTGTTTCTTCGTTTCTTGAAAGCAGGATATCTGTTCCCTAGAGTAACGGAAAATTTACACTGCCGTTTTGGCATCTTCTATATCCTATACTCTTTGGACTCTGCGGCCATCTGTTGTAACTACAAAACAGAGGCAAAAAAAAAAAAAAAAAAAAAAAAAAAAAAAAAAAAAAAAAAAGAAGAAATTAAATTGATTGAGTGTAGGCGTTTCAAAAAGAGGATATTTCTTGATTTTGAAAAAATCTGCCCAGACACCGGAAAAACGCTTGAAAAGGAGGACACGTCTGGATAAAAGAGAACGTCTGGTCACCCTATAAAACATGCCCTCTGCTTTCACCACAATTGTTGCAGCAGGCTGTCTTACTTGGTCTTCATCTTCGAGGGAATTCCCCTATTCTAAACTCTGCATATCATTGATTGTGAAGGGTAAAGACCCCCAATGCACTCCTTCAAGACATTTTCTCCTCGAAACCAACGTCAAAGTCATAGAAAATCATAGCTGTCACTTGCGATCTATCCTAGCATACAGCACCTGTATATAATATACACACACGTGCTGCTGATGATGCACACTGTAGGAGTGTGCCCAGACTTGCTGTCTGTACTTCAATGTGAAGTTGGGAAAAGCTGCTTTGGTTTTCCAAAACTCTTCTTGACCATTTTCAAATCATAATTATTCTGATCAATTTAACAAAATTTCAATATAACAAATATATATGCAGTTATATACATTTTTGATCAATGCTGGCACAAACATACCAATTGTTTGGTAAATACTGTTGGTTTCCACGTGTATGTATGTGTGTATTTATTCTCTGCAATTGGGTACTGCCTGTACAAAATTCACTTACAATAATAACATTGCAGTTAATAATAGTAATACAAATTAATAATAGTAATACAAATTAATAATAGTAATACAACTAACATAGTTTTTGAACTAACTACTTATTTGTCAGTATGGCAATACTTATGTCAATTACCAGCATGTTTATAAACAGTTACTATGAAGCCTGAATATTAATAGTTACAGATCCTTAATTACTTCATAATATTTACTTTAATTATCTAACATTTATTCTCATTAATTACTCAAAAATAAAGGTACTTACAGAGGCTTGAGCCTTAATCTCCCTCACTGTCTTGCCCCCAATGCCCACATAGTGCTAAATAATTAGTATGAGAAACAAATAAAGTGCTTATTGTTATTGCCTCTTTTGCTGCTGGCTTGGAGGGAGAGAGTGTGTGATTGAAAGAAAGATAAATAAAGAAATGCAGTTATAGTTTGAGAAGGAAAAAGAGGGTAAGAGTGAGAGAAGGTAAAAGAGAAAGTGGAAATAAAGTAAGAATGGGAGGAGGGGGAGGAGGAAGAGGAAAATGAATGTGGTAGAAGGAGAAAGAGGGACAAATTGTAGGCAGTGAGAAAGAGAAGAATGAATGTGGTAGGAGAAAGGGAAATGAATAAGAGTGGTTGAAGGAGGGAGATGGAGAAACAGGAGGATAAATGTGGTACCTAGAAGGGGAAACAGGGATACAAGGTGGGAGAAGGATGAATGTGATGGAAAGAGGGAAATGCAGTAAGAGTTGGAGGAGGAGAAGCAAAAGAATGGCAGATGAAGAAAGAGGGAAAAAAATAAAAGTTGGAGGAGGAAGGATAAAACTGGGAGGAGACATGTGAATTCATGTACCTTTCTCTTTGGTACTACATAAAATACATAATCACACTTTTGTATGCTTGTTCATAGTATAATTATCTTGTGAACTTAAATGTCTTGGTGTACAGCAGCTGTGTGTTATGTTTCCGTGTGCACGGCAGTTCGGATGTATTTAGGTCGCACTGTATAAACCTAAAGAACACTGCACTAAAACTAGTGCTAGTATACTTCACTGCGTCATAGATAGAAACATTATGACTTGTGCACATACATGTTGGTGCAACTTGTCCACCATCAGCCCTTCAGGTAGAGAGTTGCCACTGTCCAACTTATAGTTTTGCTCTTGTCTTGCCTCATGACCTGTACTGTTACATAGATTTTAATCTCTTTTTTTTTTTTTTTTTCATTGCCCTCCATGGTGTAATGGGTACCATGCTAACTTCATATACCCAAGGTCGCGGGTTCAAACCTGGCGGAGGACAGATTTTTTTGGGTGTAAAAATCTTTAGCATGGAAGTTGGTCCCGTGTTGTAGATTTACAGCTCGTAAAAGAACCTCAAGCCTGATAGAGAGGCCTCTGAGCAAAATTAAGCAGTCTTTCATGCCCAATTTAGAATGGGATGCTGAGAACCACAGTAGTTAAAGAGCAACCATAAATAACACGTCATTTCATTTTTACTTTCGCTATATTCACTATGTACATAGTGAATAGAGAATGTATTGCACTCCACCAAAAAATTTGATACCAAGATTTCACCGGAAATATATGTTTTAGGGTCCCCTGTATCCAAAAAAAGTATTTTCAGAAAAAGGTCCGTGTGTGTGTGTGTGTGTGTCCGTGTGTCTGTGAACACGATAACTCAAAAACGAAAAGTCGGTAAAATACCAAACTTGGTATTTAAGTTTAGTATCTTCCAGGGATGCGACACAAAGATTTTGAGGAAAATCCCCCCACCCAAAACTACCCTTTACATGGAACTTTTTTCAAAAATTTTGATTTTCTCAAAAATGCCTCTAACGATTTTGATTAAAATCATATATTAAAGTCATTTACCTGACAAATAAAATGTATATTTTGAATTTTCTGGGAATAGCCTCTGAAGACTACTTTATTCTGGATGAATTTTTCTAACTACTAAACCGTAAGAGGTGGACAAAAACTTAACCCACAAAAAATGTAGAGCATGTTAAAACACACAATTTATGTTATATACATTTTTTTCGTGGAGTTGATCGTTTTTGAGGTATTCCTTGTTTTTGGTTTCAGCTTTGAAAAAATTATACTTTTCTCATACAGGAATTTGTCAACTCCAGTCCATACAAACAAAGGAACATCAGTCACACAGCAACCAGCTTTTGGCTTTCACTTTAACCTATGGTACTCCCTTATTTCGCTTCTACTTACAATAAAGCAAGAAATAAGACTATTTCTTCTAATTTTTCTCGATTAGCATGGAATAAATAAAAGATAAGTTTATTAACAATAATAATTTACAGAAATATAGAGAAAGTCATGTGAATGGTACACATCAGATTTTTTATTTTCATATTTGAATATTCAATATTTCTGCTTCTTCACTTCAGGGGTTAGGCAGGCATATCTACCTGATCCATCTTTGCATTCCATCAATTGCTCCTATATTCTTCTAGGATGCCCTACATCTCTTCTTCCACGAGGATTGTATCTTCTAATTAAAGGTGGTATTCTTTCTTCACTCATTCTATTCAGATGTTCTTACCAATTTTGTTTATATTCTTCCATTTTGTCTTGCAATTATTTATATATGCCTAATTCCTCTTGAATGTTTCATTTCTTATTAAATCTTGCCTGGTGCACTCTTTAATTCTTCTTAGAAACCCCATTTCTGGTGCCTGAATTTTACTTTTACCTCTTTGTTTTAATATACAAGACTCGCTTCCATGCATGACCACTGAAACTGCCTTCAATTTTGTTTCTTTCTTGTTTTATTATTTAATGTTCTTGTTATGGTTCTGCATAAATGCTGAAACTTATTTATCTTGTTTTCTAGATCCTTATCTATATCAAAATTTACATCACAGTCCAAATAACTGAAGTTAGAGAGTTGTTCCAGGCATTTATTTTCAGTACTTATTTTTTATCTTACCAAATGTTTTCTTGATGCACCATTATTATGGTTTTCTTTCTAGATATATTTAGATTGTAATCTTTTCCTAATAAGTACATTTCATACATGGGACGTTGGAGGTTCCTTTCATTATCCTGTATTATGGCTACATTGTCCGTGTGGAGAATCACATTTAAGTTTTTATTTCTATTGAGTTTTATTCCTTCATTCACCTCGTTTTCCCAAACCTTAATTAGGTCATCCATGTGTAAATTAAATAGTGTGGGGGAGAGGCTGCATCCATCTTGCTCCTTGATTTACTTAAATTTCTTTTGATTTTGCCATGCCTGTATTTATAATGATTTTTGTATCCCTATATAAATGTTTAATTACATCTACTATATGAGGGGGATATCCACTTTTGTCCATTATACTCCATAATCTTTCTTTATACATAAAATAAATCCTTTTTCAAAGCCAATAAATGCTATATGAATTTCTATATTGACTTCTTATTGTTTTTCTAAAATTCTCTTTATACTAAAAATATTATTTTAATATTAAATATTTAGTGTTGCAATCTTATTTTTAGGGGGTGCTGTGGACCCATGGATCATACTTCCCAGAGAAAGCATGCGGTATGAGGAACAGTTCCGTTCTCTCAATCCTGTGAATGGAATTGTGACAGGTGAACAAGCCAAAGGCTTCCTCCTACAATCACAACTTCCACCACAAATTTTGGGTCAGATATGGTAAGTGTGCGTTTCATTATAGTTAGGTTGTCAAGTTCTTTATACAGCTGGTAGATAATCTAAGATTGCCACAGTGGAATCATAAACTTAAACTGCCTCAGAGCCAATTGGAATATGCAAATATCCTAATTGTTTTATATTTATAAATGGCTCTCAGTACAAGCTTGCTTCAGAAGTAAAACAACTTCCACAAATCAGATTTGCTAAAAAGCTGAAAAAACTGCCATAAATAAAAGGCATTTTATTTTGTACAAGAATATTAGAATACAATATTCAATATTATTATTATTATTATTATTATTATTATTATTATTATTGATATTAATATTATTGTTATATTATTAATAGTAATATGTATTACTTGGAAACCTAATTAATAAGTAATTTATAAATAATTGTTAACCTACTGTGATTACAAACTAAGTTAAATGTGTGAAAACTTAAATTGATTCAGCTTCTTAGATTATATTTTGTACATAAATTTGTAAACATTCTGCACCTGTAAATACTTGTTTAAAACTAACTGATGAAACCTATTGCTTAATGGTGAATAAAGATTATGATTGTGATCACCCTCACAGCAGTGTTCTGCATCAGGTGTGTTTGTGAAGCATGTTCGGGACAGTGCCTTGTTAAACCAGATGTGAACCTGACTGGGGCTGACCTATCTAGACCCATATGAGTGCTAGCTGAGACCTGACTATAATCCTAATTGAAGCTGTGAGGTACTTGCGATAGCACCCCCATGCTAATACAGCATGGTTTATTCATGTATGAAGTATTGTTCCTATATCATGGACATATGTTCTGGAATACATTTCCCTTAAAATAAACAGTACTTCAAAAATAGAGGTCCTAATTTCAGGTATGCATTTCCCATATGAGGACAAAAAAAGTCTATTACAACATGTGTCTGAAAATACTTGTTTCTTAGCTAGGGCCTTCAAAACAATGATATTTGCAGGAACACATTTCATACCATAATTCTTTACAGATGATTAAAATCCACCTCCTGCTTGAACACAGGCTTGGCTATGCAAACACAACCCTAAATTCCAGGAGTATTGCAAATTTCCTCTCCTGCTACAATTTGATTCTGAAGGAATTTCTTGTCATATATCAGAGAAAAATGTATCAATGCTTTTAAATGGTCCCAGAAGCAGATATTGATAGGATTCAAATCAAGTGAGTATGGTGTCCAAGCAATGGGACCATCTTTACCTATCCATCAATCAGGAAACCTTCAATCCAAGTACTGGTAAACACTGTGATTGAAGTGTGCAGGAGCACCATCATGCAAGAAGTGATGAATAATACGTAAACATTGAAGCTAGTAACAGTAAAACAGCACAACATTTAATACAACAAGAAATATATTGTGACAAAACTTATCTTTGCAGATAAATTCACATGAACACGTTCCATCAATTGCATAATCAGCTTCAATGGCTTGTTTAAATTATGTTGTTACAGTGACTGCTGATGTCACGATCTATTGGAAATGAAACAGTTTTGGTGACAGAATCTATTGGCATAAATTCACCTACTTACAATCTAGCTAAATGGTTAAGTATAAAATCCAGTACTTATAACAACTTTGAGGATTTAGGTGTTGAAAATTCTTTTGAGCTAGTAGAAAAGATCAACAATATAGTTGATTGTCTGGTATGGATAAACTTGTTTCTTTCAATGTAACTGTTTAAGTTCCTAGCATTCCTAAAGGAAAACTTTTTAATAATTTTGAAAAAAAATGTTTAGGTTTTATAAACTTAAATGAAGATGTAATACATTATTTTATTTAGCTTACTACTCTTTGTTTGGATCAATTCTTTTTTTTAGTGAAAATTTCTATCAAGAAACTTCTGGCTTAGCAATGGGTAGTTCATTTTCATTTTTTCATTCTGATCTTTTCATGAGCTATTTTGAAGTAGAGGTTCCTTTGATACTGAGAGTTCACTGGAAATACATCATTTTAGGGTCTTCTTATCCAGAAAAAGCATTTTTAGAGAAAGGAGTGTGTGCATGTGTGGGTGTTCTTTTTTTTTTTTTCCAAGGTTGCAACACAAAGATTTTCAAGAAACTACCCACACCCCAAACCACCCTTTTAATGGAAAAACATTTGAAAATTTTGATTTTCTCAAAAATGGTTTGATTAAAATGGCAAATAAAATGTACGTCTTGAGTAGCCTCTGAAGTCCTCTCCATTCCAAATAACTTTTTATTGTTCATTTAAATAGCCCCCTTTAACATGTAAGGTCATATCAGGGGCTTTCCACTAGAAACAACTCGTCTGTAGGTTCTTTTACGTTGCTTTAAATCATTTTATTTTACTCAAACATGCACACATTCACACTCGCATACAAACTTCCAGATTCTGTGGGGGGATAGGGAATAATTCTGGCTAGACAAATATTCCCAGCCCCAGCCGGGAATCGAACCCGGGACCCTGACCACTTGACAACGAAGGCAGTCCAAATGACTTTTGCATTATTGGTAAACTGTAAAAGATGGACAAGAAATGTAGATCTCATTAAAACACACAATTTATTCAAACCATGCGCTCGCACACACACTTGCCTACCTTTGTCGGATTCAGGGATCTCAAAACATGTATTTTTGGTGAAATCTCACTATCAATTTTTGCGTGGAATGCAATACCTTCTCTACACTATATACATAGTATGTGTAGAGAGAGTAAAATTTTACTTATCATCCCTGGGCAAATAAAAGATTCATAAAAATGTTTTAAGAACACGATATCATATTAGTTCTCAAAATAAATACAAAATAAAATATTTGTTAGGGTTTTCTAAAAAAAGATGACATTTCAATCAATAAAAATGCGGCAATTATCACTTTAATTGTGCAGATTGTGGTAGTATTTACATTGCCAAAACTATTCATCATTTAGAAGCCGGAATTACAGATCATTTTGAACGTATTAAATGCAGATTGATAAATTAGCGGTGACAGATCACTTTAGGTAGTTAACTATGAAATAAATATATTTCACTTCCGGTAGATATGCAATCAGGACTGCCACCAGACAGATCCCTGGTCACATGTTTCATGATATTTGTTTGTTTGTTTCAAATTGCTCGCAGCTGTAATGTGTGTCACATTTAACTTCGGTTCTGGCAATACATTCTATCAAGAAAGTACCGGAAGTAGATCATTCAAAAATCCTGTTTAAAAGGGGATTCAAAGTTATTGTCGTCGCTAAGTTGGTACAATTTTTCTCTATACCCACGCGGAGTTTGGCCGTCATCTATCATCTAGTTTGTTTACAGTACGCCATTTTGTTAGTTCATCTCAAAGGTGATCTGCGATTTTACGATGGATACAAATATTGAACAAAGAATCTGTCTCAAATTTTGCATTGCAAATGGTATTTCATGTACCGAATTGCTGAAAATGTTACAGAGGGCTTTCGGTGAATCAACTTTATCAAAACCACGTGCATATGAGTGGTACAGTGCATTCAAAAGTGGTTGAGATGTGGTGGAAGATTGCCTCGCTCTGGTCAGTCATCAACGGTTTCAACTGAACTGAACATCGCTAAAGTGAAGAAAATGGTGTCTGAAAATCATTGTTTAGGTCTGAGAGAGATTGCTGCTGAGCTTTTTGTCTCACGAATCGATTCGTACCATTTTAAACAATTGTTTGGGCATGATACGCGTTGCAGCTCGGTTAGTTCCAAAAGACTTGAATTTTCTACAAAAACTCAATCGCTGAAGACATGCTAGAATGAGCCAGTTCCGATCCCACATTCATGAAACGCATTGTAAGTGGTGATGAGACGTGGGTTTACGAATTTGACACTCAAACCAGTCAACAAGATTCCAAATGTCGCCTTCCAACTGAACCGAAACCTAAAAGGGGGCACGTCAAACTCGATCAAAACTGAAGGTTATGTTGACAGTTTTTTTTTTTTTTTCGATTATCGCGGTGTCGTGCACTCAGAATTCTTGTCAGAAGGTCAGATGGTAAATAAAGACTATTATCTGAGCGTTATGCAGCGTTTGAGAGAACAAATACGGCGAAAAAGGCCAGATTTGTGGAAAGACAACTCGTGGATTCTGCGCCACAATAATGCACCAGCTCACAAGGCTATTATTGTGAACGAATTTCTGGCCAAAAACTCAACAAATTTAATCGAACAACCACCGTATTCACCTGATCTGGCTCCTGCTGATTTCTTTCTCTTTCCAAAACTCAAGTTACCACTTCAAGGCACCCGTTTTCAGTCGATAGAAGACATAAAGGAAAATTCGCGGCGACAATTGATACTGATTCCTAAAAGTGCCTACAAAAAATGTTTTGATTATTCATTGGCATAAATGTATAATTTCAGAAGGGGCTACTTTGAAGGCGATAAAATAAAATTGGATGAATAATTCATTTTTTGTGTTATCAAATTCCTGGAACTTTCTTGACACAGTAGTATAACGTAGTGTCAAGTGAATTATGTGTCAACACCATGAATCATTTCTGTTTAAAGAACTGTTATTTTAAATATATTGATGGTTTATGAGAAGGTATCTGTGAATCTCACTTTGAAAATGACAAGAGGTGGAGAGCATTTAAGCACCTAGGCTTTATTAAGAATATTGATTAACAATTATATAATTCTGTGCACATATAAATATTAAATAAGAAAATAAACAAATGTACAATATTTGAAATGTGTTGCACTGATTTGAAATAAGTTTAACGTATGTACTGCAATGCCCTATTCCTGCATTTTAAATTTAATAGATCTCACATAGTTGAATATTGCCCTCTCATTAGTTTAATTAATCTCACACTCGTTTGATAAGAATATTCATGTTGCAAGACTCGGCCATATTATATACTTTTTTTCTTTGTAGTTTCTTTGCAAATTGCCCCCGTACTAGTTACTACAATCACATATCAAGAAAAGCAGTTTTGCCACCTTGGTACTGCAGTGCAACCCTTTCAATCGCTTTCAGTCTTCTTCCCAACATTAAGCTGACTCGCACCAACCAGCATAATCTTGCATGTATATTCTTCTTCCAAAGCTGTTAGGCGGAAAGAAGAGATACTTAGCCCAAGTTGATGGATGAAACGTATCCAGAGTTGGTTTCTGAGGGCATTATATGTGGTACTTGCAATAGATGGCAATGCTAATGTCTCACTTAGTGCAGTAACTACAACAACATAATTTAAACAAGCCATAGAAGCTGACAATGCAATTGATGGATTGTGAAGCTTGTTCCTCATGTGAATTTGTTTGCAGAGATAATTGAAGTTTTGTCACAATATACTTCTTGTTGTATTAATATTGGTAAAGGATGGTCAGTGGAGTGTCTTCATGCATATGAGGTACGGTGTTTTCCAAGAAATTATGTTCACAACCCCTTAGGTCTGTCTACAAGTACATGTGATGGATGTTCCTAACACACCTGCTCATGCACCAAAGATAAAATATAATGTTCCAATGTCTGTATGATTTGTTGAGAATGCAGGGCTAAAAATAATTGTTGTGTAATATATTGTTGCAAATCAACTAAAATTTTCAATTCCCAATCACAAATGATAGTGGCTTATATGTTGAGAGAACTGCACTTGGAACAATTGCATGTGGATTTGCATTTGTAAATAATACTAATTCCGATACAAGTTCAGATTTCTAGCACATTGCTGCATGAGCCAGTGGCAGAGCATAAATTGAACTGGTGACAGGGCCTGTACATGGTTTGTTGCTCTTGCAACAGTTGTATCCCTTACTTAGGCACTTCAGCAACCTGTTAGGAGAAAAGAAATTAAAAAAAATCTGATGTGTACCATTCACATGACTTTCTCTATATCCCTGCAACAAATTATTCTTAAAAAGCTTATACTTCTATTAACTTCATGCTAATCAGTAAAACATTAGCAGAAATAGCCATATTACTTGCGTCCTTGTAAGTAGAGGTGAAATAAGGGAGTACTATAGGTTAAAGTGATAATCAAAAGCTGGTTGCTATGTGACTGAAGTTCCTTTGTTTGTATGGACAGCAGTTGACAAATTCCTGTATGAGAAATGTATAAGTTTTTCATAGCAGAAACCAAAAATAAGGAATGTTACAAAAACGACGAACACAATGAAAAAAATGTATATAACATAAATTGTGTGTTTTAACGTGTTTTTGTGTAGTAAGTTTTTGTCCATCTTTTACGGTTTAGCAGTTATTCAAAATTTAGTAAAATTCATCCAGAATAAACTACTCTTCAGAGGCTATTCCCAGAAAATTCAAGATAAATATTTTATTTGTCAGGTAAATATCTTTAATATACGAAATTTTAATCAAAATCGTTAGAGCCATTTTTGAGAAAATCAAAATTTTTCGAAAAAAGTTCCATGTAAAGGGTAGTTTGGGGTGGGGGGATTTTTCTCAAAATCTTCGTGTCGCATCCCTGGAAGATACTAAACTTAAATACCAAGTTTGGTATTTTACCTACTTTTCATTTTTGAGTTATCGTGTACATGGACACACACACACATGTGCGGACCTTTTTCCGAAAATGCTCTTTTTAGATAAAGGGGACCCTAAAACATATATTTCCGGTGAAATCTCGGTATTGAATTTTTTGGTGGAGTGCAATACATTCTCTATACACTATGTACATAGTGCCTATAGAGAAAGTAATGATATACTATGGGGTTATATTTCTGCAACTTTTATATTAGCCTGAAATCTGGGGATGTTTTGAAAGAATCTACAAGGAAAGAGTCTATACTACAGAAGAAAGCGATCAGAATAGTGTACCATTTAAAACCTAGTGATTCATGCAGGCAATTATTTAAAGAAAAACAGATTTTGATAGTACTTTCATTATATGTATATAATCGCTGCAGAAAGAAAATCTAAGAAACAACAGTGCTCATCACTATAATACAAGACATAATGACGACTTTTATAGGCAAGGTTTTGGAATCAGTATTTGCCACAAGGATCCTAGTGTAATAGGTTTGTTTCTGTACAATAAATTACCAGAATCTATAAAGTAACTTAGTGGGATACATACATTTAAACATAAACTTAAATTGTATTTAATAAGTAATTGCTATATAGTTTAGACAAATTGGCTAGAATAGCAATATATTTGTAAATATTGTAAACTTTGACAATGTCAGAAACAACTGTGTATGCAGTCTAATGACAATAAATGCAAGGAAAAATAAAATTGTGGACAGTTGTATGAGGAACATGTACTTGCAATGCTAACCTTCTATACTGATAGAAGGAATCGTGAACACAGAATCCAGACTCTACATATGGAGTAGTAGATCCTGGTCTTCCCCTCCTCAAACCAGGAAATTTAAACTTCAAATGTTCTTCCATCCAGACATCTCTCTGTGGGTACCTCTATTTTTGCTAGCTCCTTATTTAATTCGGTCAAACACCAAACACAGCATTTAATGAAACCCCTCACCTCAGAATTAACCGTTAAGAGTGTCTGTTAATATTTTCTGTCATGGCAGCTGGTGGAGAGATAAAAACTCCTGTATCACTGTTCTGAAGGCTATAACTTGAAGAACAAGCACTTCCAGACACATGTTTTAATGGGACATTTTTTGTCTACATATGGGGATGCATATCTGAAAATATGCCCTCCAATTTTAAACACCCTGAATAGTGAAAGTTAATTCAAGTATTTTAATCATAAGGCACTTATATTTTTCAATTCATTACCAATTTCTTTCAAATATCTCCTACTGTAACAATTAAATACAATTGAATATTCCATTAAACATCTGCCTTAAATTTACATTTATTTTATGGCCTGTCATCAAATATTACAAAGAAACTGCTTAGCCCCTATATGTGGAGATGTAGGTGAGGTAACCAAAACAAATACCAACTTTATAAAAGTGTAGTATTTCCAGAAAATACTATTAAACAAGCAGTAGATAAAAATAAAAAGATTTATCCCTGAATAACATAAAATCATATTTTAAATGTTGATCCTCCCTGCATTATTCGTGAACTAGGCTTTTGTATGCCAGTTATTTTCACAGTATTTTGTTTTGAAGTTTGGCAAGCAAATGTTACAAATTATCAGCTATTTCTTAGTTTATTTGAAAGCATATTAAAAATGATCAGCTAGCACCACATGACTAGATTTGACAATTGCTTAGATCTGAGTAGTATCAATAGCATGTGATGCAATCTACTTTATACATGTCATGTCGTTCCCACACCTGATTATACCCACTCAGTGGTAGACCTGTGCTCATAAATTCCCTTGCCACTTTGTCATGCTAATATGAGAGTAACTTAGTTTCAAATTCAATAGAGTCCTAGTAATTCAAGCTAATTGGAACTGAGGTTACCTCGAATTGCAAAAAACTTGAATTATACGGAAATATCACTAAATCAGAGATTATTGTACCAATACAGTATTTTTATCTGAAAGGATAGTTTGCACGGTACAATTGACTGACACACGATCCAAGTGAGAGAAGGGTCCACAAAGAAAGAGCAAGTGACTTTTCCGAATCTAACATACTTGTCACAGTCCATAACAGAAATGCATTAGCAGTTTCAGTCCAAGGTTATTTCTGTGTATTATGAATGAAAACAATAAGTGGGATAATTTTACGTGAATTGTACATGGAAAATTGAAAGAAAGTTAAAAATGTAACACATTTGGAAGTGAATAAAACATAAAAATAGGATTTTACTCTAGTTTTATATAACATTTTAATTTTCTTAACACGAGCTTGAAGTACACAGAACCTTGAAATACCTATTAAGTTGCATTTCCATTTGTAACTCCTTTTTGTATGGAAATTGTGTTCTTCACATGTACCAATTAACTTGTGATAAGTTCAAGGTTTTATGTTACAGACTTGTTCCAAACATTTTTGTTTTTTCTTGTAGTACAACTGCATGCATGATCCTGCTGGGCAAGCAATAACTTAAAGTTCCAGAACTTGCGCTTGTGTAACTCAACCATACCATATTGCTGCTCACAATTGTTTTCAAAATCCAGTGATCTTTGTAACAGGAATGTTAATTACAGAATTGGAACAGAAAGGTGCTAGCAGAATGGAATATAGGGAGCTCAATAAAAAAGTGCATGTTTGATAATTCAGAAATGTTTACTTTTTCTAGCACATACATACAATGTAGATAGTAGATAGAGAAGGTATTGCATTCTACCCAAAAATTTAATACCAAGATTTCACCAGAAATGCATGTTTAGAGACCTCCTGAATCCAAAAAAGAAACATTTTTAGAAAAAAAAAAAAAACATGCATACCCACACATACACCTTTTTCTAAAAAAAAAAATGCTTTTTTAGGGATGTCTCAAAACACATTTCTGGTGAAATCTTGGTATAAAATTTTGGATGGAAACAGAACCTTCTCTATCTATGTACTATGAACAACATACATACATTCTAGATAAGGTAATAAGGAAAAAGGCTTGAAGAAACATGCATGAAGTAAAGAGAAGATTATGCTTTAATAGCATTTAGTGCTGAGTGTAAGGTATTTTATTAATAAAACTATTAAAAATGCTATGCAAAAAGTACCTTAATATTCAGCTTAACATTAGTTTAGAGGAAGCATGTACAACTAATATTAGTGAAAACTGAGAAGTTAATACAAAACTGTGCTTTTACTAATCCTCTGTTTTTAGGCTGATGTGTTCCATTAACATGACTTTCTTATTGTGATTAGTTTACAAATAAAATTTAAAGAAGTAAATTAAAAACTGAGCATTGCAGTTATTCACAATTTTAACCTACTGAAGTAAAACAAAAACAAAAATAACAATTAAAAGGGCAGTTCTGGGATCATGCCTTAATTTTAGTTTGAAATTTGCATTGTATTTTTGTGTGGATGCACACTTGCTTACATCCCCCACCCATAAAAAGGGACAGTAACAATTAAGCCTCATTTATCACTTTTAAGATAATCAAAACAATGAATTTGATGTTTTGTTGCATCAGACTCTTTTTACTTTCTCTACTTAGTACGTACTATATAGGTAAAGAAGGAATTGCACTCCACCCAAAAATTTAATACCAGGATTTCACTGGAAACACAATCTTTTAGGGTCCCCAGTATCCAAAAAGCATGTTTAGAAAACAAATATTGTATATTTAACATTTTTATACGAAAAATAAAATGTATATGTTGAATTTTCTGGGAATAGCCTCTGAAGACCTCTTCATTCTGGTAAGAGATACACAAAATCTTACTACACAAAAAATGTATATCTCATTAAAACACACAATTAATATCACATACATTTTTTCTGTAAGATTAACCATTTCCAAGATATCTCTTGTTGGCTTCAATTTTAAAATACTTAAACTTTTCTCAAACAGGAATTTTTCATTCCTGGTTCTTTTGTTTTACTCTTGGCTATGCAAAGAAAACTAAATTTCAATCATATAGGGACCACTTTTAAAAGATTTGACTGTCCCTTTAACCTAGTGTACACCCTTATTTCTATTCTACTTACAAGCAAGCAAATAAGTAATAAGACCATTTCCTAATTTTAATTAGGAAGAAAAAGAAGAAGAAGATTATCCTTTTATAACGATAATTGTTACAGAATAGGTGGAGAAAGTCATGTGAATAAAACACATCAGATTTGTTCATTTCCTTGCTTCATGTTTACTTTCTGTTGTTTTGCATCATTGCTATTTAAACCAAAGTTGTCACTAAAATTTTTTCTCTTAATTATGACTACTTTTTCTTTTTAAATGTTAGTTTGCAAATATTTCAGCAATTGAATTAAAGGAAAAATTCATAGATTTTATTAAAAAGGCTCATATATTTGTATAACATTATAAATTTAATAGCTTTTAGAAATGTGATTTATAAAGCATTGTGTAATTAATATAACTATAGTATAATAACCACAATAAGGTTATTTTTAGAAACAAATAGTGTGCATGAATACCAAAAGAAAGAGCAAATATAATTAATGTTGCACTGATTTAAATAAAAAAGGAAATAAACCATATTCAAGCCCTTGATTATACAATTTCAACTCTGTACCGGTAGTCATGTACTTAACAACTGTACATTTTTAGGAGGCTTTCATAATTATCCTCAGTTTTGTTCTGATTTCAATAAAACTCAAAACAAATTGACACATGACTGAACTCGTATAAATATTTAAAATCTATGTCTGCAGCAGTTCTTCTAGAGGCTCAGCATAAGAACTATACTTAGGGGACTGGGAATGAAAAAATTAAATAAATAAATAATAAAAAAAAATTCTCTCCAAAATAGTGGGTCATTATTATATATGGTAACTGCTCTTGCAATCTCTCTTCACTGCACGAGAGAACTGAGAACTGAGAGTAGCCAGAGAATTGTTGCTGGCAGAGGTGCACTAAAATCCTTACCTTACAGTATGTTGGCCTTCTACTCTCAAACAGGTGGCATATCTCATGAAAATGTTCTCACTTGCTGAAGCTAAGCAGCAGCAATTCTTAATATTTCTTGTGTGGTGTTACCACCAACTAGGTTGAGGAAATGAGGGGAAAACACAAATCAACACTTAATATTCTCTCTTATTCACTTAATAATTTGGTAGGCATATGTGCTGTTGCAGAATCTTACTTTTTTTCTTCTGTCAAGCAATTGGAAAATGGTCCTAGAATTAGTCTCCAATATTGCTCTGCATTCATTTTTTCATTAAAGTAAATAGGTTCTATTATACTTCTAGCACTTATCGCATAACACACTCCAATTTTCAGATCATAGTGAGGCATGTCATGCTAGTACAGGTTTTTTGAGGCCCAATATCAACTGCTGTGATGGTTCATGCACTCATTTAGGTGAAACCAAGAATTATATAAGAAAAACAATAATTGCAATAATTTGCTTGTTTATGGGGATTTTCATTTCAACTTGTGACCTTTGAGCGGAAATTTGACACCTTGAAATCCCACTAGATGGTGGGGTAAGAGTGGAAGGAAGAAAAACCACAAGATCATTTACCATATATAATAATGACACTAAATTTTCTTTAAAATGATATATAGTAAATCCTATTACAAATTAATTAAAAATATTAGAAAGTGTCTATTTAAAATAAAAACACACAAAAATAAAAAACACATAATTTCAATGTTGCTTTCTCTACATGTACTATGTACATAGGGTATAGAGGTGTTGTAGTGCACCCAAAAATTTGTTACCGAGAATTCACCAGAAATGCATGTTTTGGGTCCCACAAAACAAGCATCTCTGGAAAAAGGTCTGTATGTGTGTGTCTATGGACAGCATAGCTAAAAAACGAAAAGACCGTTAAATACCAATACCAAATTTGCAAGGATTCGACACGAAATTTTTCAAGAAAATTCCCCCCACCCCCAACTACCCTTTACATGGAACTTTTTTCAAAAATTTTGACCTTCTAAAAAATGACTATAAGGATTTTGATTAAAATATTGTATATTAAAGATATTTACCTGACAAATAATATGTATATCTTGAATTTTCTGGGAATAGTCTCTGAAGACTACTTTATTCTGGATGAATTTTACAAAATTTTGCATAACTGCTTAACTGTAAGAGCTGGACAAAAACTTATCACACAAAAAATGTAGAGCACGTTAAAACTAAATTTATATAATATCCGTTTTTTTTTTATGGAGTTGATCGTTTTTGAGATATTCCTTGTTTTTGATTTCAGCTTGAAAAAACTTACATTTTTCTCATACAGGAATTTGTCAACTCGTGTCCATACAAACAAAGCAACTTTAGTCACATAGCAACCAGCTTTTGACTATCACTTTAAGCTATGATAGTCCCTTATTTTTCTTCTACTTACAAGGAAGCAAATAATAAGATTATTGCTGCTAACTTTTTCTCGATTAGCATGAAGTAAATAGAAGCATTAGCTTTTTAACAATAATTTGTTGCAAAGACACTCACACACACCACATGCACACGTGCACAAATTTTTCTGAAAATACTTTACATATACAATACATATATTTCTGGTGAAATCTGGGTATCAAATTTTTTGGTGGATCGCAATTAGCTTCTCTATACACTATGAACATGATACATGTAGAGAAAGTAAAAATATTCCAGTGTAAACCAGCTGAACATATCTTTGTGTCTATTTTATTATTTAGATTTCATCAATATGGGACAAAGTTTGACCAAAAGACCTTTTAACAAATGGCTTTATTGACTAAACAATTAGTTACAAATAAACAATTAAGTACACTTGACATAAGACAGTTCACAGTTTATGGCAGCATGCTGTCTATGGCAGATGCCCCACTGCAGTCACTCACAACTCAGTTCAAATCACAACACCTGCCTTTATAAGGGGAAAATGATGCCACAAGTTTTCTGGAAATTTCTCGAAGCAGAACACTTGACAAGCAACGGGACTCACATTCTAGAAATTCTAGTTACATCTGCGGTGCACTTCGGCCTTGTTTACACCAGTCTCCAACTCCGACATCTCAGATTCCGGCTCTCGCAGGCACAGGCCTCAGCAAACATGGGTGGAAGTCACATGCATGGACAATATTGTCACAATACTGAGAAAATGGGGCATTAAAATTGGTTAGTCCCAGTCCCCTTAAGTTTGTATTGGTTTTAATTGCATTTGGAAGGTCTTAACACATCATAAAATCATACAGGAGATACATTTTACTTTCTCTAGCAGGTGGAGAAGGTATTGCATTCCACCCAAAAGTTTGATAGTGAAATTTCACCAGAAATACTGCTTTGAGGTCCCCTGAATCCAAAAGAAGTATTTTTAGAAAAAGGTTCATCAGTGTGTCTGTGAACAGCTTAACTCGAAAACTTAAAACACCAAACTTGGTGTTTAACTTTGGTCAGTATTGTCCAAGTGACACAAAGATTTTCAAGAAAATTCCCACTGTGCAAACTACCCTTTAAATGGATAGGTTTTTGAAAATTTTGATTTTCTTAATAATGCATTAATTTTGATTAAAATGTCATGTTTAATACATTTTTAAGAATGTATTCCGTAAATCATCTTCATTCTGGATGACTTTTGTGTTAGTGATATACCGTAAGAGAAAGGAATAATCATTCCGCACAAAAAATGCCTCTTCAAAGGGGTAAATGAGAATGGCTCATCTTAATTGGTTGAAGTTGTATAAACAAGTACATTCACTTCCATTGCTATAGAACCCACCCCTCCCTTAGCCTACTAAATAAAGTGTAAGGATCCTAAAGTAATTTAAATTCTACTGTAATGCTTTGTACACTTTTAATACTATTTCTTTTTATAAACTCTGAGTGAAGTCTAATTGTGCTATTTAGTGAGTAGTAAAACTAATTTCTCTTTCAAGAATAACCTGTAACAAATATCTTCAACATTTCTTGCTTTGCAACTTTAGGGCACTAGCTGACACTGATGCTGATGGCAAGATGAACATAGATGAGTTCAGCATTGCATGCAAGTTGATCAATTTGAAGCTTCGAAATTTTGACTTACCAAAGGTGCTGCCTCCTAGTCTATTACAACATGCAAAACCTCCTGGTATGTTCCTGTTAATGTATTTTCACTGTGGCTAGTAAAGCAATTTAAATGTTCTGTAACGTAAGTCAACCCATTGGTAAAAATGTGTGGTTCTTGCTTGACCTGTCAACTTAAAATTTTTTATGTGATAATTAGCATTTGCTCTATGAATAGTGTATACCAAATTTGGAAGCTCTAGGTTGAATCATTGCTGAGAAATTACTTACTGAAATTTTCCTTTTTTCAAAATGTTATCATGACGAAAGGCATAGATTCCTGACTCAAATTTTAATCTGTGCAGTACTAAATAATAAAAAAAAATCTATTTTGGGAAATGTTTGTTCGTTTGCTGTAAGAAATTCTCAAATATTGATTTCATGCTTTCATTTTATGCATCAAGTATTATATAAAATATTTAATTGCACAATCACATGGTGAACAAAATGCACAAATTGAAAGGTTGATGCCCATATGTATGGTTTGATACTCCAATGTTCAAATATCTTTCTCTCCCTCCCCCATTTTTTGTTGTAATACTACAAGATTTTCTCAGTGTGATGTAAATCTTGAAATTTTCAGCATTGAATAAAAAAAAGGAGTTGAAAAGGTAGAGTATGACTGAAAAACTCAATGCTATAGCCAGGATGTGAACCACGGATATCCTAGTTGCAGTATGACTATTCTAAAATGTGAGTCAGTTCGGAATTTAATGTTGTGTCAGCATGTTGCCATGATAGCTCAGTGATTAGATTAATAGAGAGATAATTTATTCACCAAAAGTACTACATGGGTATACAAGGCTTTGTCAATTTCCTAATCAATTATGTACAAACAAGAAAAAAATAAAACACTGTATTAAATGATTAATGATGATAATACTTTGTGAAGAAACAGAAGCAAAAATTAAAAGGATGTTCATGTACTCGTCAATTACACAAAACATTTATTTTAAAAGTATATTTTTAACATTTTTCTTGAGCAGATTAGTTTTTAAAGCTTTAATTTTGGAGACCAGGGGATTCATAATTCAAATCCCTGCTATGGCATTGAATTTTTTAAAATGAACCTTTTGGAGTGAACAAAACATGTGGAATATTGGCCATAACTTTTAAATGGATCAATAAAGCTAAGAGCTGATTATTTTTATTCTAATAGGAGCTAGGGCCCTCCAACCACAGACAAAACCATACGTGTCTGATGTCACATGAGGGAGAAGGTAGAATTACGTAATCACAATAGTTGCATCCACAGCATTCTGCGCAGCTACCCCGACAGGGAATAGCTTATAAGTGGAGCTCAGCTCAATAGGCGCTCAGGACACTAACTTAGCGAGGTAAGGGAGGTGAACTTCAGAATTTTAAATAAAACCATCAATGCCAAAAATTTCAAAATTTAAATCACAAGGAGAAAATCTTGGCAGTATCGCAACACAATGAATATTGGGAGTATCAAACCATAAATATGTGCACCAACTTTTCAATTTATGTGAATTATTTCTTAAGATTACAGCCATTGGAATGCTGGAAGCAAAATATGAACCTAAAATACAAACAGGATAAAACTTTGAAAATTGACTTTGACAATTTTTGTACAATATTTCCCCAATGGGTTGGTTTAGGTGGAATGAGATATGCTTGTGCTATTTTCAGCATCTATAGGTTACCATAAAATACTTTTGACAATCCTGGCAAGTTGACTGTTTTTCTAGAAAAAGCCCTATATGGGTTTTGTTTTGGATTTGGCATCTCAGATAATAAATTAGAATAGTTCTTATTTTAGAGTTTAGAAAAAATGTAACTGGTCAGTAAATTAAATTGTGATACATAGCACAAACTACTTATAAATAAAAGAATACCAGGATTAAAGGCCATGATCAACAGCTGTTGGTCCTGTGTTAAAGAACCTCAAGCCTGATAAAGAGGCCTCTGAACAAAATTAAGCGGTCTTTCACACCCAGGATAGAATGGGATGCTTAGAACCACAGCAGGTAAAGATCATCCATAAATAAATCTCCCAATTCTTTTCAGACATTTCACCTGCGTCTGCGGTAAGTATCATCAGTGGTGTGTGCATATCCTGCAGTCTCTTAGTAGCCCTGAAATGTGTCCGCAATGGCTTGCATACACTGGGACATACTGCCCTCTCATCAACTACTCATATGTCTGCACCGTGAAGCGACCAAGATGCCCAGGAAGTAGGGACAAATTTAAAGTGCTATAAAACATACAAAATTTATTGAAAATATGTTTTTTTTATAAACAATTAACCCTTTCTAGCCCAATTTATTTTTTATTTAAATTGTTCTTTGAAAACTAATGCCATAGGATGCATACTTGCCTTATAAAGTTGGTCTTATCTGATCTCTTGTTGGTAGCTCAGCTGTCTGAACTTGTAAAACACTGAACACCACTTATCAAGATTTCAGTGTCACAGGTTAACTAGTTGGAATCCTCAATAGAATGCTATTGATAGTGAAAGGGAAGAGCCCAGGAAAAATAAAATTTGATTGACTTATTTAGGTGTTGATCAGATCTCTGTAGCATTGTAGTGGGATAAGGTATCTCAGAAGGGATTTTATTTTCGCTTTTGCATCTTCTAAGCTATGTTAATTTCAATAAATTTAAAGAAAATACCTAAATAAATGGTATGAAGTAGAGAATTATTGAATATTATCCTTTACCCATTTGAAACAACAAACACATATAAAGAATCCATATGGCACTGTTGGGATGGAAAGGGTTAAGTAACATCTTCCATTTATGCATGAAAAATTATATCCTCCATATGACCACCCAAGGCTGCGTGGCAACGACCAATGCCTTCGTTAAAGTTCTGATAGTGTATACCATTAATAAGCCTTTGAATTTCATCCTTCAATTGTGGTATTGTTTGGGGTTCATGTACACTTTTGATTACACAAATCCCCACAAAAAAAAAAAAAAAAAAAAAAAAAAAAAAAAAAAAAAAAAAAAAAAAAAAAAAAAAAAAAAAAAAAAAAAAAAAGAAAGTCACAAGGCACAAGATCACATGATCTGGCAGGCTTCAACTCATGTGTAAGTTGAATCTTGTACACACTCACTTTCAGATCTTTTGAAAGAATTGCATGCAGTGAACTTGGTGATGAATTCAATTATTGAACTTGTTGGCGAGCCTATTTTCTGGGGTTTATGGTAACATTGTCATGCACAATAGCAATGTTTTCTTGTGTTTGAACAGAACAGGGCCGTTCTGTTTTCTTAACATTTGCAACAGAACATCAAACAACAATGCTCACCACACAAAAGCTATCAGACTACTAGTGGGAAAGAAAGCAAATAACAAACATGAAACAGCCACAGCTGCTAACTGTAATATGACAAAATGGTGTCAAATTCAAATTTGTCCTGGACACCCTAAATAAGTGTACAAATAATTTCAGTAGAAAGGAAGAAATAGAATAGAAATAGATTGAATAAAACTTGGTATCCATCCTTACAAAACAGATCCAGTATGAAACCCATGTACCAGTCAGACTAAACTTCAACGTTACTATGAATGCATTGGTTGTTTGCCCATACCAATCAGGTTAAGCAAGGGTGGTATATAAGTTGGCTGTTACAGATGTTTCAGCCACTACTGAGAGATCATGCTTGCTGCAGACAAGCGAAACATCTGGGAAAGATGATGAGAACCCTACGGACCACAGCCTTTAAGCCTAGTATTGTATTCTTTTATTCACCCAACTGGCTGTGAAAGCCTTCATCTTTTAACAAACTACTTATGTTTAAATTTAAAATCCTTAATAAGAGTTTCTAAATTATATCAACAAAGGGGAAGTATTGAGTTAAATATAAAGTGAATAAAGAAATCAGTAATCTTATAGGTACTCACTTTATCGACCTAAATATAAAACAAACCAAACAGAAAGGAAAAATACTCACCTCACTGTGAAATTAATGTTATGCTAACAAATGCTGGACATAAATCCATTGATGTGCCATACTTTGAAAGACATTTCCATGAATTCAGCTGCTGCTGAATTTGTTTTATAATCTGCTTCAGAATGAACAGAAATTTAAAAAAAAATAATGGATTTCATGTACAAATTGTGATAAAAATATTTCTGGAATGAGCCATAAATACTGCACTTTGATTTGTCTGATTCACTTGTCTACCCTTGATTAGCTCCTTTGGGGGTTGACACTTTTGTCCTGGCAATGTTGCCATTGATGGAAGTACCTCTGGAGTTGTCATCTTTAAACATGACCTCAAACCAAGATCCTTGGAGCAGAATTTTAAGGTGCAGGAAATCCACTGGAGAATAGGTGGGCTGAGGAATGGTGCTCATGCTATTTTTATCAAAAGCTGGTAACAGAAATGACTTCTGCATGGGCACATTATTGTGGTGCAGGAACCACTTACCAGTTCTACTCTTCTCTGGTCGTTTGCATTGCACATTCTCCTCTGAAACAATGATTGGTGTCTCTAAATATCTCAGGGCACTATTAAGGGTTTTATGTCGGTACTAGCTATGAGACCTATCTCTCAGGGCGCTATCAGAGTTTATGGGCTCTAGATCCAGGCTATAGATGTTGGTCGATAATTTCTCAAGTAACCCACAACTCAAATTCTCTTTGCAGAATTGTAATGTATTTTTTATTAGATTTTGCAATTCATACACCAAATCGCAAACAGTAGTGCAATTCAGTGCTTCTCTTTCATGTGAAAATTCTCTCTCTCTCAATTGTTATTCTTTATCAATTCCGACGGAAAATCCATTTACTTCCTTGGAAGAAAATATTTTATTACTTACCAATTCAATAAGCAGAAGTCAACTATTAATCCCACTGCAAATATATACACATTTCTCAATTCATGTAGAAACTTAACTGCACGCGTAGTAGCCTAGGATCCCTTGCCGGAAATATATCTCGCACAAAGTGACAGTTGATCTCAGTCGACTACAAATAGTCTGAGAGTGCCCCCTTTCCTGGCTTATGAACAGCCTCTTTTATAATTATTAGCTTCACAACCAAGAAAATCATGTTACCACTATACTTGTTTATAACACACAATTGCAGAGGGAAAATAAAACATTTATATGTAATGAAAGCCCACATATTAATTGTATTGCACCCAATGATTTCAACCTCGGTATGCAACAAGAAAACATTTTAACAACAAATACACAAAATGGAATAAGATTTATAAAATGTTGGCAAAATGGGGTAAGGATATAAATGCTGTCTCACCCCTCAATCTTTGTAATATTTATATCGCTGCTTGATCCCATGGTACAAATTCCTCATGTGAAATTGCTTTAATTCCATTAAAGAACAATCATATTTGAACTTCCCATTGGATCAAACTTGTCTGGATTCTGTTCTACTGTAAAATAATGTTTCTTTCATTGTGCAGCAAGACCATGACCTCGGGCAATAATGTCTGTGGTCCACATTTTGGGGGTACATGAGTTCAAACCCCATGGACTGACCAACCCAGTTGGTCGCCAAGGGAAATACCAGTTTGGATATTTAATACCACAACCAAAAGTTCCACCTTCAGTCTAAAATAATAGCATGTGTAAGCAGTAGACTGGAGGCACCTAACCTCATCTGCCTCTCGCAGAGCTTTTTTTTTGTAGTGTTTAAGGCCCACTTTTACTACAATGGCACCACAGGCAATGACACTGATAACACATGGAATGAAGCTGGAGCACCAGTGGAATGTCATGGTGAGGGAAACCGGTGAACCCTGAAAAAGCCCTGTTCCACCCTCGCCACTGAATCTTTGCAATTGACAGTTACGAGTTAAGTTGGTACACCCACAGAAAACAGATGAAAATCTTTACCTGTTTGACTTTCTGAACCAATCACAAAGAAGCATTCTGGTTGGTCAGTCGGTCGGTCGGTCAGACAGACAACGGAAACAATTATAGACGCCACACAGTTGCAATATCTGGCTATTTCCAACCATGTGCTCATTTTGTGAACTGTTAAACATGCGCTGAGCTGTTCTAAACAGGCGACATAGTATTCATTGTTATTTATATTTATTGTAATTGTTGATAGTGTTTTTGGTATTTGTACGCGAGGGAACATAACAAGACTTTCACAATTATAGAGGTGGATAGACTTTTGCAGGAAGGTGTGATGAGGATAGACCTGGCTGGCTTCATGGAAGAAGAACGTGAATCATGTTCACAAAATAATACGAAAAGCACAGGAATTACAAGGAATCAGTGAATGTGAACCACTAATGACATGTCTTGTTGACAAGATGATGATGATGATGATGATGATACTTCCGAGAATGATGACGAAGACTTGGATGGAATTGAGCCATTAAAATTGTAAACCGGTGAAAATCACTTTGTTACACCTTTCTCTCATTGTAACAAGCTATTTTGCATTTTTGTTCAATATTGTCGTAAATATGTATGTATGTTACATGCATTACAGTATCGCTGTTATTTTCAATTAACATCAGTAATAACAAATTAGTTTCATTATTGATCGGCATTCATTTACTATGTGCACTGTTTATATTCGTTGTTACACACGATAGAGACATTTGTAATCAGCTGTTGTTGTTTACTAGTTACTCTGGCAATGCCACTAAGGCATCTTAGCCAACCTGTCACCCTCTGTGGTGTAATGGTTACCATGCTATCAAACCCGGTGGAGGACGATGGATTTTTTCGGGCGTAAGGGTCCCGAGTCGTAAATTTACGGCACATAAAAGAACCTCAAGCCTGATAGAGAGGCCTGTGAGCAAAATTAAAGCGGTCTTTCATGCCCAATTTAGAATGGGACACTGAGAACCACAGCAGTTAAAGAGCTTCCATAAATAACATGCCATTTCCATTTAGCCAACCTTACGCAAAACCACCCGAACTGTCAATTGCAAGGATTCAGCGGCGGGGGTATAATCTCTGTTTCTGCATTGCTTTATCTACCACAAATCCCACATGCGATCGCTTGGGATCAAACCCAAGCCATCTAGGTGAGAGGCGAGTGGTCTAACCACTCAGCCACGGTGCATCCTCTCGCAGAGCTAAGTGGTAAGTATGGAGTTGTACACATATACTATCAACGAGGTATCTTAACGAACAGTTCCGTGTGACATGACCAAGTTGTCAAAGCGACATAAAAAGAAAAGGCCTTACCACGGTGCTTTGTTTCTGGATGATACCCATAAATCATCATTTCCTTAATTTCCTTTTCAATATACTGTGAGTCTCATTAAAGTGTTCTATAAGATCTGTGCAGGCAGTCACACAACTTTCTTTTTGTTCATTTGAAAGGAGGTGGGGCATGAACTTTGCAGCAGTTCTTCTCATGTTCAACATGCCTTTTAAAATGAGGTCATAATGCATTATACTTGTCCAAGTAGTGTAAATTCAGTTAAGTGCTCTGGCCAGGCAACAGGATCACACCAATCTATCCAGAGTGCTGAATGTAGCTCTCAGATAACAAAAATGAGCTGTTGCACCATCATGTTGCAACCATGTTCCTTGTCAGATATTAAGAGGAAGTGGTTGCAATGCTCAGCCAAAAGAACTTCCAAAGTTTACATACAAGGATGGTTTGATAAGTCTGCTAAAAAAAAGGAAGAAAAAATGTTTTGTCAACAACTCTCCTTTTTTCCTTTGATGGCTACACATCTTGTCTAGCTATCTTTCAGCTTTTTCTGCAAAATTGCCAATTCTGCAAAATACTCGTTGACTGTGATGATTACATCATTTGATGAAAATTTCTTCCCACCAAGCCAAAGTTTCAAGTTAGGGAACAGGAAGAAGTCACTTGTGGCTAAATCTGGTGAAGAAGGTGGATGAGGAATCAACTCAAAGACCAATTCATGCCTTTTTGCCATTGTGAATGCTTATGTGTGGGATGGTGTATATATTTTGGAATAACAATACTTTTTTGCATGCCAAACTTGGTCTATTTTCAGGCAAATTTCAATCTAACAATAAAGCATAGCCCACCTGGGTAGTTTGAATGTATCCTGAGAAGATGAATGTCAAGTAACTTCAAGCTCCATGGACACCAAGATCATTTGAGCACTATTTCAGCGATTTCATTCATCGTCCGATATGACCAACCAGGCTAAAGGATTTAAGCTAAAAATATAAATATATATAATAGGGTTTAGTTATAGTTTTGCTTTTTCCGAGTAATCTATGAGAATTATTCCTTGGGAATTCAAAAAAAAAAAAAAAAAAAAAAAAACTGCCCATCATCTTATCAGCTGACAAAATGGTGTTTGCCTTCTTTAGTGCACTTTCACCAGTCTTTGTCCATTTTTTGACTGCTGTTTAGACTCAGATGTGAAATGGTGGCTTCAGGTTTCATCAACTACCACAAATCAGCACATAAAGTGCTGCAGTGATTAAATATTTCCATCGTTGTATTGAAATGCTGTTCCAGATGTGCTTTTGGTTGATTGTGAGCAAGCACAACACCTACCTCATATACAGCTTCTTCATAGCTAATTCTCTATGTGGGATTTTGTGGATTTGGTCAGATGAAATGCCTACAGTCTCGGCAATCTCACAAATGTTTATTTGGCAGTCTTGCATTACCATATACAGGGTGATTCAAAAGTAGTTTTATAACATTTTGGGATGGATTCCAGACATCAAAACAAGAAAATATGTTCATACAAACATATGCTCTAAAACCCTTTGTATTCGCATTATCAATTTATTAACGAAAGTAACCTTCAATGGCTTACTGGACCCAACCTAATAACTTCATTTATTTATGCACTCATTCATAGAAGGCTTTGACCTTTTTTACCCGTGTGTTGTCATGGCTACTTCCTAGCATTTGTCATTTATCAGATGTGTAATACTTCCCCCAGCACGCCTTACAAGTGCTGTCTACAGGGACTTCATTCAGAACACTCTCCCAGATTATTAGAAAATGTGCCTTTACAAATAAGAAGAAACATGTGGTTTATGCACATTGCTCTAGCACATTTTAGTCTTATTCGAAATGCACTGGCTGGTATCTAGCATGACAGATGGATAGGTAGAGGGGGACCATTTCCATTGCCTGCATGTTCCCCTGACCTCAATCCTTTGAATTTTATTTTTTGGGACACTTAAACCTTTGGTTTATGCAGCAAACATCTTATATGTAATCTACGTGTCATATAAGCCTGCTAAATCATACAACACCGACTGGGAGTATTTGACATTCTTCGACGGGTGCGTGCGTGTCTAGATGCAAGAGGATGTTTAGATAATTTGCTGTAAGTGCTGTTTGTATGGAACACCTCCTAATTAACTGACAACATCAAAAATAGAAAATGTGACACTTTAAAATGTTTTGATTAATAGTATTTTGAACTTGAGAACGAAAGGTTTTGGGATTTGTGTTTATATGAACATTTTTTCTTGTTTTGATATAAGGAACCTTCCCCCAAACTTTTTAAAAGTATTTTGAATCACTCTGTATATTGTCTTAAGACTCAGATGTCTTTATTGACTTAAAATATAGTTATAAATAAAGTCTTAAGTTCAAATAATTCACTCAAAGTGTAGACAGTTTATGGCTGCACACGGTCCATGACTTGCGCACCACTGTGCCCTAAGGGAGACCACACACCAGATGTGTCAAGTCTCATCTGCAATAATCAATAATGTTTGCAACATGATGCAACACAATAGAACACAATGCAATGCAATGGAAAAATCAGCTCACGCTGGTCTTCATTTTGATGACATCTGCATCCTGCAGCAAACACATCCAAATAGACACTGCATACTGCATGAGCATGCGTCATGTCTTAAGAAACAGGCCTCAATACAGGTGTGTATATGCATTCTCGGAACGTTTAACCTCCAGGAGTATCAATAAATGATATATGTTCAGAGAATTTTGTCAGCATGAGTGAAGATCTGATCAGCATTAATGCAGTCGGTGGAGAAATATCTGATAATGTATGATTATTCACTAACAGGGCTTTCAAATAAGAACGAGCTGGATTGAGTGTGGCTGGAAGTTTCCAAAGAATTAAATTTAAATGGAAAGTACATAGTTTACACTGAGTAATAGATACATTAACTATGAACAAAAGAATACATGTGCACATCAAATATATGCATTTCTTGTAAAACTAGAAAACTAGCAATGTTGAAACAGTCGCTCTTCTGTTCCGGGGCTGCAATCTCTGCAACTCAATTATTGTCATTATTTGCATAATTTTCTGCTTCACTCAGTTCACCAAAAATCCCATAATTTAGTCTAATAAAGTTATGTAGGACGACAATTGCCCTAATTACATTGTTTTATCAGGCTTATAGTATAGCAAGCAATTTCTTATACAAGTACATCAAAACATCGTCCTCATACGAAGTGATGTCAACAGCTGATAATATTGAAGTAATGTAATGATGCAGACACATGCTTCTCTGGTGTGCGGCCATGTCTGAATCACACGAGTGACAAGCTGTTGAGGCATTTGGTGTGCAACCTCCCTAACACTCCAATTACAACAACTCAATACAATTCACGACACAACAAACTGCACTTCAATCCTTCCTCCTTTTATAGCTAGAAAATAACATCTCAGAACTTCCTGGATTGTCAAAGATACTGGACACTTCTCGAAGCTGAAGCTTGAAGAAACATCTAAAACATCAATAAGAATCGTGATGCCACCAGAACTGTCTCGCATTTCGAAAGATCCTGTTACGTTGCGCACTCTTCTGTGTTAGATATATCTTTGGGCTTCCACAGCCATAGTCCATTGCGGTTATGTTGAAGTACCAGCTGTGAAAGCTAAAGCACCACGGCTACTAAACCCTGCGGTGTATCAAATAAGCTATGAGTGTCGGAACTCATTCGGCAGATCCATCCAAACCCACAAAAATGAGCACATCAGACATATAAAACAATCGCAAGCAGAAAAATCTGCCCTCACAGACCATATGGAAAAAACTGGACATCACATTGATTATGACGATATAAAGATTCTGGCAGTATGCAGTCGTTAAATACATTGAATAATAAGAGAGAGCATTGAAATCTTTAAACAAAATAACAAACTCAACAGAGATGGAAGAAAACCACTGAATTCCATTTGGAAAGCTTTACTGACAGAGCGAGAGGGGGATTGGTGGACCAATTGGTGGTGGAGAAGAGAATGAGGGCTCACCAGCACACAAGTATAAATATGAGCTCGCTAGGGCTTGTGGTGCCAGTGGCCGGAGGAAGAAGCTCAACATAGGTTGCAGTGAAATGTTGGCAGAGAGCAGTATAAGAAATTATGCAGCCTATGCTGGAAATCATAGCCCCAACTCTTTTGTGCATCTCACATACCAAGGGAACATCAGAACCATTGCATAAGATGACATTTGCAATATTTTATAAATGGTGTCCTGTGTGGTGACCCCAATTGAATGACTGGAATGTGCTTTTTCTCTGGAGCTTGTCCGACCACAATTAAATTCATTAGTAAAAAAAAAAAATGGTCTTCAATACTGGTGCAGAGTCTGCATGAACCTCCTCCAATTCTGTTTTGTTTGTGTAGCAGTCCAACCCTTCAAATGAAAATTTTAATAATGGTTTGATACACAGTTTTTCCATTTTCGTGGGTGTCAGGACTGTAAGCTGTAGCTTCTTCAGATTTTTATACAATCATTTGAACAATCTATCTTATTAACAATGAAGTTGCAGTAAAAATGTTCCATTCTTTCATGGAAATTTACCAGACTTAACCAACCACTCTCGTAAATTCCCATCTTGCACTGAAATGAAATGATACACAAATGGGTTTCTTAACAAAATATGTTTTAAAGTGCTTACTTGATTAATTTAGAAATACTGCAATTTAAATGTGCTGTTGATGTAATGTTAACACGCCTATTCTATTAGTTCTTAACCTATTCTGATTCTGTAATCTGTGAAATCTGCATTGTAGATGTTAACTGAATTAATAAACTATAATGCATGTATTTATGGCAATAAAATAACCTAGCCTAAGAGTATAGCTGCTTGTTCCCGTTTTTTATTAGAATGAATGTAGAGCAAATGCTGCATATGTAGTGTATATCTGTTAAGGTAAGTTAAAGGCATAAGAAGGCTGGGCATACTCAATACTCCAGCAAATCAAGACTGCTGACTGTAGTACATCCATCTTCTGCACCTGAACTGAGAATATGATCTCCAATAACTATTCCAATTAGAGAGAATTTTATTTTGTGATCATGGGTTTACAAAAATCTTGTCTCTAAAATTCATAGAACATAAGCAATGCATGTTTTATCTTTATATGGTTATGGTCACTAAAATTCATTCAACATTGAAAAGCCTAAAAAGTGCAACTATTTGCTCATCAAAATACGTATCTCTAATGCAGTGCCTTAGTTTTATGCCAAGGCTGTGCTCCGCTCACATTTACTACACTGTAGGGTTTTCCATTATGTAGCTTCAACGTTGCTTACTCACAAGTGTTAGTAATGTAATAAATATTAACTTTGCTATAAGTGTTGTTGAAAGTGGTGTCCATCTGCCATCGTTGGCTGAAATTACCATTCACATGGATAAGTTCTTTTTGTGTGATGTTCATAAATTTTGCACTATAATCACACAGTAAGGTTTCAGTTTTAAAAGTTTAGTAGCTGTATAAACAGAGGTTTGTGAAACACCCACTTGCTGAGTAACACTGCTGAGAGACTTCTTAGGTGAGCGTTTGAATGCAGCACTGATTTCATCAAGTTTTTCCTCCATTAGAATATGCCGTTTTCACTTCATTGGTTTAAAGTTAGCAATCCCATTGTTCTAAATTTATTGAGCAAATCTCTCACAGTGTCTCTGCCCGGAACGAGATAACCAGAAAATTTCTGCTGAAATTGAGAACATGATTCAGTTTTCATGTTAAAAAAATGGAAATGGAGCTTTATTTATGAATGCTCTTTTACTGCTGTGGTTACAGTGTCTTTTATGTGCTGTAAATCTACGACACGGGACCAACCACTTTACTTTCCTTCCAGAGGAAGCCGTGGTAAGGACTTTTACACCCGAAAAAAGCCATTGTCCTCTGCCGGGTTTGAGCCTGCGAACTTGGGTATATGAGGCTAGCATGGTAACTACTACACCACAGAAGGTGACAGTTTTCATGTGTATGTTATACATAAAAATAGCTGTTCAAGCATGAATTTTTTGGCAGGCATTTCCATGGACTAAAAAGAGAATAACAGTCTTAAGGAAATTGTGCACAACACACATATTGTTGAAATACTTCACAACACTAAAACAAAGCAAAGACTGAGACAGCTCACAGTTGACTATTATCACATCCTGCACTGCTTCTGTGCAGTGGCATAATACCGAGTTCACTGCCATCGCAGCCAATACCCATCAGTTGTGGCCTTGGCATAAAACAAAGACACAGTATAAACAGTACACTATGAAAATACAAGCCATTCCTTCATGACAATTCTTATCTCAAATATAAATTTTCAATTTTATATGAAAATACAATCTACGCAAATTAAAAAGAAGTAAGGTAGTGTGCAGTTTTTTTTTTTTTTTTTTTAAAGAGTACTTGTGTTATTTTTACTATAGTGATTGGCCATATGTTAATTTGTGTTTAAAATCAAGCTGAAACATTGTTAATATATAACTGAAATTACTGTATTTTTTTTAAGAATAGTTTGTTGATAGCTATAAAAAGTATATGAATTTAAGACAATCTTGTTGTTTAAATTCTTACTCTTTATTGACTCCTTAAATGTTTGCTAGATGTTTCTGTAATGTGCAGTGTTAGTAAAGCAAATGTGTATGTGTTGCAGGTGTTACAACAAACTTACTGCAGGGAACACCTCCTGCAGTTCCACCAGTGCCTCATCCCTCTCTTGTAGGCATTGGTACCACTGCTGCACCAGTAATGGGTGTTGGTATTCCCACAGCAACCATCGTGTCCTCACAAGTAGCCCCTCCAATGCGTCCTGTGCCCCCCATGTCTGTTCCTCTAAGTATGAACCCCCCTGCCCCTATTACAGTGCAACCAGGAGCAGTTGGAATTGCATCCACAAGTGCTCCCCTGGGGATGGCCGCAGCTCCAGCTCCAATGGGTATGATGCCCACATCTCTAGGCATGCCACCTGCCAGTACTGCCCCTCTTGGGATGGCTCCGTTACCTATATCACAGCCTCTGACGCAACAGCTCCCTCCTACTGCTGCAGTAATAGGCCAGCCTGCTGCCCCTGCACCTCCTAGACCACCTCCTGGTGAGTTGTAACACCCTTCATAGATTAGCTTAAAAAAAGATCTGATGTGTTCCATTCACTTGACTTTCTCTACATCTCTGCAACAAATTAATGTTAAAAAGGTTATGCTTCTATTTACTTCATGCTAATCGAGAAAAAAATAGCAGAAATAGTCTTATTACTTGCTTCCTTATAAGTAGAAGCAAAATAATGGAGTACAATAGGTTTAAGTGATAGTCAAAAGCTGGTTGCTATGTGACTGAAGTTCCTTTGTTTGTATAGACAGGAAATGACAAATTCCCGTATGAGAAAAGTATAAGTTTTTTAAAGCTGAAACCAAAAAAAAAAAAACAAAAAAAAAAACAATATCTCAAAAACGATCAACTACACAAAAAAAATTATATAACATAAATTGTGTGTTTTAATTTCCTGTACATTTTTTGTGTGGTAAGTTTTTGTTCATCTCATATGGTTTAGCAGTTATGCAAAATTCTATAAAATTCATCCAGAATAAAGAGGTCTTCAAAAATTCTATAAAATTCATCCAGAATAAAGAGATCTTCAGAGGCTATTCCCAGGAAATTCAAGATATATGTATTATTTGTCAGGTAAATATCTTTAATATAGGATATTTTAATCCAAATTGTTAGCCATTTTTGAGAAAATCAAAATTTTCAAAAAAATTCCACGTATAGGGTAGTAGGGGGTGGGGGGATTTTCTTGAAAATCTTTGTCCCCCATCCTTGGAAGAAACCAAATTTAAATACCAAGTTTGCTATTCAACTGTCTTTTCGTTTTTGAGCTATACTGTCCACAGACGCACACGCACCAGCACCCGCACCCGCACCTTTTTATAAAAATGCTTTTTTTTTTTTTTTAATTCAGGGGGACCCAAAACATGAATTTCCAATGAAATCTTGGTATCAAATTTTTGGGTAGAATGCAATACCTTCTCTATACACTATGTATATAGTACATGTAGAGAAAGTAAATATAGTAATATCAGACTGATGCCAGTTCTACAATCTGCTGATACAGCTATGTACCTGATTTCTAGCCGATTGATATTCTAAGATCTCTGGATAGCACTACTCGGAGGATATCTTTGTCAATAAGTTTTCGGCTAGTTGGAGTAGCCGATATGTCCATTATCCAACAAATAAGTTTTTACATTCATGTCTGACAATCACTAGGAATAGTAATTATGACAAAATTGTATTATTGGATGACGACAAGGAAATAATGATAAAGGAGAAAGCCTATGGTCATAAGAGAGGCAAAATTATTTCCAAACACTGGACAAAGAAAACATTTATAAGCTTAATTTTCATAGGTGGCTTTTTAAACTCTAATGATGCTTTAAAGTTTCTCTTACTGCATGTCAGGCAGATGATTGGGGTTTTCAATGGGCTGACCCTTAAACTACACTTTATGGCTAACAATGTTCTACTCCTGGTGAAGCAAAGAAGTGATTTGCAATGACAATCACATAACAACAGTTTTTAAAACGTTTGACTATCACTTTAGCATAGTTCATTCCCTTAGTTCCATTCTACATATAAGGAACTAAGTAATAAAATTCTGGTAATGTTTATCTCGATTAGCATGGTGTTGAAAGAAGAATTATCTTTCGTAAGAAGTTTGTTTGTAGAGAGAGTAGCTAGAGAAAGTCATGTGAGTGTAACACATCAGATTTTTATTTTAAAACCATGCCAAAAGAATTCCCATGATATACAAGATATTTCATTTTGTTTGTTTGGCCTGCTTTCTCAGTTGTTTTCTAGTTTACAAATTCCTCAACTGTAATGCTTCCATTGAATTCCGAATGACAAATTTAACACTTTACAATTTATCCTGTAGGGCTGCTATCGAGAAAACTGTGATTGTAGAACGAGAGCGTTGTTTATCTGGCAGAAAAGTTTATTTGGGGAGTAACTATAGGCAAGCTTATTGATGCACTGTAGAACCAGCCCTAATGAAGCTTTCTGCAAAACTTAATGTTCATATTATTATGTTGACATACTAACTCATTATAAATTTGTCATTACTTCATCTTTTTTAAATTAATTGTTATGCAAACTTGGTCAATCATTATTCTTAGTTATTACTCTCAAAACTGCAATTACAAGATATACATTTCAAATTACAGAGGTAAAATACATGCAGTAAATATTAATTTTCTAGTCCATTTAATGTAACAATTAGTTACTCAACATAAAATAACTTCACTTGACTTTTAGTCTGCATCATATCACTTAGTGTTTGTTCTTATATTAATGAATGTCAAAATTAGGTATTAAAATATATATTTTCGGATTAAAATGTATGTACATTGACGTATTAAAGGCACTTAATGTTTACACCTATGTGTATTAGGTTTTAAAATGGAAACCAATGGGCTATGGCATCTTAGCCCAGAAGATGAATGTATTAATCAGACCTTGCTATTATTTAAGTGTTTGTATTTTATACTTTTGATTATCTAGGAATGAGACTAAGTGGTAATGGGTGATGGAATGATCACAGGATTAGTGCCTTAGCTGAGGGAAAACTAGTGATAAATGCTATAAGATCTGTCCACATAAAATTCCAGACACAAGGGTTGGGGCAAAAGTATTTATTTTCTTGAAGTACCAGTCTGGTTGGAAAATGTGACATATACAGATGAAAGCACAGATGTTAGATACATGTGTGGACAATATTGTAACACACTAATTTATTGCGGTAGTGTACAGGGCAATATGGCCTTCACAGTGCAAAAGAATGACAACACACTACACATACAGTTGACATGACAAACCTGGGGCTAAAGACCCTCAAAGTATTCCCCTGCTACTATCACCACACACTGCCAACCTGAACGTTGCTCATCACTGGTTGACACATGTCCTTGCTGAAACTTTCCTACCCACCGTGCTACTGTACGATATGGTAGGGCATTATTCCCAAGGGCTTCCACTAATTCACTATGATATTCCATTGCATTTCTCCCTTGGAGAACGGCTATTTTAATGTAAGCGTGCTGCTCAACATGGGTTACTTCCATCTTGCACGGCACTCACCAAATGACTGATTTCACAGCCTTCGCTTCGCTACTACCATCTATCACAGAGCCAACTGTTGTTCTGCATACACACTATGCCTGCAGAACTTCCACATGACACATATACATTTATGATCCGTTCACATATCCACAAGAAAAAAACTAGTTGCCATGACTTTTGCCCCAACCCTTGTATACAAACCAACTGATTGGAAAGGGTATATAAAACAGTTGTGGCAAAAATAGCCTACGGGGTAGAGATTTAGGGAAGTAAAGAAGGGTGATATGGGATGGATAAAATGCATAGATGTTTTTGTAAACAGGTATTGGGTTTACCCATGTCATCACCAAATGGTGTAGTATTGCTGGAAATGGGAGGAGTGGATGGAAGGGGATGATGATTATAATGGAAAGGATGTTAAAATATTGGTGTAGAATAAGATTAATGGGTGAGCAGAATACTCTGAGACAGTGTTTAGAAATGTAGAGAAAACCCTAAATATTGTCACGACCAAAGTTGTGACTAGAAAGGGGATGAAGGAGATGTTAGGAGGAGCTAACACTGCTAAGCCATGGACAAATCATAGATTCCTCTTCAACTCCATTTTAATAATGATAAAGTTATGTCTCTCTGGGTGTGAGCACTTACTTTTCAGGATGATGCTGGTGCCATGGAGAATGCCGTAAAGATAATTGCCCTGTCAGAAGGACGGGCGGTATGGATGCTCGCGCATAGACCCGATCTGTCATTATTAAATACTGGCTCAATTTCCAGTTTAGTGTATGTATTTAGCTATAATTAGTTTAATGATGTACATTACCAATCTTCCAAGAATATGTTTGCTCATCCGCAACTGGAAGTGGTTTACTACTAGGATTTCTTACAGATGTTCATGTTTGCAATCTAAACCGGATATTCAGTATGGTTTCATAAATCCCAAGAATTGTGAAATATCCTTAGAAAAATCTTGGTGGACCAAGTGAGTAATTTCTAACAAGCCAAAAATGCTAAAATTTAAAAGTCTGAACTGATATTCTAAAAATCCAATTTAATGTTCCTCAGCATGTCACATCTCTGGGCCCAGGGATTGAAGAGAATATTACAGGAAATTGGAATGGGTAATGTATGGGAAGATGGATGAGCAAGTTAGAGGAGTTTGGAAAGAGGTAACGAATAGGATGAAGAACATAGAGAAGCAAGAATTATTTCAAAGCCTTAGTGATAAGAAAAGCTTAGTACTATATGGTCAATTAAAGGAGAATTGGAGCAGAGAGAAGAATGAGAATATATGTAATTGAGCAGGAAGGGAGGGTTGGGCATGGACTAGATTAAGAGGAGATGGAAAGGGAGTGAATTTGGATAGATGCACTTTATGTGGAGAGCTAGGTAATGACTTGCATTATGTATTAGAATGTGAAGAAACAAGGTTGTGGAGGTAGAAGTTTATACATAAGAAATGGGGTAAATATAGCAAAGAGGTTGTAAAAATCAAGATAATGAAGTTAAAGAATGAAGGGGATATAAAACTGCTAGGGGAATTTATGGCAAAAACAAGAGAGAAACTGTATAGGAAAATAAATATAAGAAATGTGAACTAGGGCAAGGCTACCGTGCATAAATAACTGCAGAGTTAAAGATGTATAGTGGACCAAGGGATAAAATAGCAACTCAAATATATAATAGAAATATATAATGTATGTAAAGTGTCATTGAAATAAATAAATTATTGAATTGAAAATTGAATTATATTTATATTGCTGATGAATTGTAATGATAAATGCTACATAAGTATGTATTTGGGTAACTCATTGTGGTAGGTAAGGTGTAGAACAACACATGAAAAACTGCATATCTGTGGTGCAGATTTTAATTGTGGAGTCAATGTTTAGAAGCTGATTCAGCTTTAGGCTTTTTATAAGTAGTAAAAATAATAATTTATCATTTTATTACTTATTTGACTTCCTTCATTCAGAGGCTATCAAATTGACCAAGTTTATTGAACAATATAATTAAGTTAGAAAGATGAAGCAATGACAAATTTAAAGAATTATGTGAAACAAAATGAATATTAATTTTATAATTAATAAAAATTGTTCCCAAATTTAGAAGACTTATATTCTATTTATAAATCTATAAGTTTTGTTTCTTGAATAAAGTAGGTCTTTTATAATTTCTCATATACTTTCCATTTTGTGATATTTCAGTTTCTGCTGCAGCTGCCACAGTTCCTGCACTTGAAAGAGTAGCTTCACTGGACTCTCCGTAAGTAACACTGAAGAATCATGAAAACTTCGCTGTGTGATGTCACGTGATAACTATGTTTCTCATGAATAAGAATAGAAAAATGTTTGTATAAGGTTTCATTGATACATACACTGTATTATATAAAGTTTTTACTTTCTCTACCATCTACCTTTAGTAAGTAGAGGAAGTATGTATTCCAAAACAAAAATTCAATACAGAGATTTTACTAGAATACAAAAAAGCTGTTTTAGAGAAAGGTCTGTAAGTGCATGCATGTATGCTTGTGACAGCAAAGTTGGTTAAACTTCCAATGCAGAAGAAAATTTTCAAGAAAATCCCCCCACACCAAACTACCCCTTTACATGGAACATTTTTCACAAATTTTGATTTGCTCAGAAACAGCTGTAATTATTTTGATTAAAATATCATATATAAGACATTTACTGACCAATGAAGTGAATATCTTGAATTTACCAGGAATAATCTCTGAAGTTCCCTTCTGAATTATTTTTGAACAACTGGTAAACCATAAAAGAGACAAAAACTTACTAAACAGAAAATGTAGATCATGTCAAAACATATAATTTATGTTATCCATTTTTTTCTTTGAGATAACCATCTCAGAGATGTTTCCTATTATTGGTGTCAGTTTTTAGATACTTAAAAATGTTCTGAAATGGGAAGCCCTCATCTGTTTCACATCTCTTTTGTTTTACTCCTGACTGCTGAAAGAGAAACAAATTTTAATGACAATCACATAGCAACAGCTTTTAAAAGATTTGGCTGTCCCTTTAACTTAGTGTATTTCTCTTCTACTAATAAGGAACTATGAAATAAGACCATTTCTAGTAGCATTATGTAGATAAAAGAATAATCTTTTTTAACAATAGTTTGTTAGCAGAACAGATAGTCATGTAAATGGAACACCTAAGATTTTTTTTTTACTTTCCCTGGCACATATGTACAATGTATATAATAATAGAGAAAGTATGGTATTCCACGCAAAAATCTGATAGCGAAATTTTACAAGAAATAATTGTTTTGCAGTCCTCTGAATTCGTAAAAAGCATTTTTTAGAAAAAGGTCCATAGGTGTTTGGGGAGGGGGATGTGGGTGGGTGCATGCATGCGTGCGTGAGGCATAACTCAGAAATGAAAAGCCATTATGAAACTTGGCATTTGAGTTTATCTCCCAAAGATGCGACACAAAGATTTTGAAGAAAATCCCCCTTCCTTAAATTATCTTTTACATGGAAAAATTTTCAGAATTTTGATATTCTTAAAAATGGCTAACCATTTTGATTAAAATACTTATTACAGATATTACATGATAAAATTTATATCTTGAATTTTCAGGAATAGCTTCTGAATTCCTCTTCATTCTGAATGACTTTTGCATAACTGGTAAATCGTAAGAGATAAACAAAAACTTACTGCACAACAAATGTAAGCTCGCCTTAGTAGTGTGAGGGTAGCATGACTGCCCCACATTCAGGTGGTCGGAAATTCAAATCTTGCTTAGGGTGAGTTACCTTGATAATTTTTTTTTGGGGGGGGGGGGTTAAGTGCCATGGACTCTGATATCATTTGAGCATCATTTCACCGATTTCATTCATGGTTGGCAATGATCAATGATTAAAGAAAATTAACCAAGATCTTGTCAAAATACACAGCTTATGTCATATACATTTTACATTTTTGTTATGGACTAACCATTTTCAAGATATTCCTTGTTATTGGTTTCAATTTTAAAACTGAAAGTCATCCATCTCTCTACCAAGAAAAAGTACAAAAGTGAACAATTTTTTCCCATTGTGATTATCTAAGAAGTTACTTCAACCAAAAGGTACTTATTGGCTATGCAGCATTTCCAGAACTCAGAAGACTGCTGAAAGAGGCGGGAAATGTTAAGAAAATTGATGTTCTGCTGTTATTTCACATTCTTTTGAATATTAGAGGTCTTTTCATCAGGAATAGTTGCGACTGTACAAAACATTCGCATAATAACCCTGTACATCACTGTACAATAATTTCATAGGAAAAAATGGGGGAGGGATGGAAAATAAATGAAATGAATTAAATTGACATTTCGTTTGATTATAAAATGCCATCATGCTTGTTGAATGTGTGATAAACCATGGAAACATTCAAAATCAATAGGAACATAACAGTTAAATTGTGTATTTTAATGAGATCAAAATTTTTCATCTAGAACATTTTTAATTATTTTGCTTTACCAGTTAATGCAAAATCCATTCAGAATGAAGAGGATGTTATAGGCTTTTTGCAGAAAATTCATTTTTGCTAGGCGTGCACATAGCTTAAATATTTTAATTAAAATTGGTGGCTATTTATAACAAAATTAATGAAAAACAAAATGTCTATATAAAGAGTAGTTTTGGCGAGATTTTTTTTATTACACCCTTACTGATTTTAAATAACCAAGTTTGTTATCGCCCTTACTGATTTTAAATAACCAAGTTTGTTATTAATCTGACACTTTGTCTTAGTTATGTGCACACAAGAGGGAAAGGCTGTGTGAGAGAGAGGAAGGGAAAGGGTGTATGAGTGAGATAGAGAGGGAGGAACACAAGGAGAGAGAGAAAGGTGTGAGAGAGGGTGTATGAATGAAACAGGGTGTGAGAGAGAGGGGTGGGGGAGAGGGAGGTTATTATGCTCCACTAGCTTTTAGGGTCAAGTTCTAAATTCTCCATTTATTTCTAAATTGATTTGAATGCTTTTATTCCATATTAATTACCGTTATTTTTAATTCTATCAGTATAATGAAAGTTGCAAAAAATACAGATTATGTGATGTTTTCAGGAGTCTGGGATCAGCCCTTCAAGAATGGGCAGTTCCTCACCAGTCTAAACTAAAGTATACGCAGCTCTTCAACACCACAGATAGGGCACGCTCAGGGTTTTTGTCTGGACCTCAGGCTCGCAACATCATGGTGCAGACTCAGCTGCCACAACCTATCTTGGCACAGATTTGGTAAGCAATAAATAGTGTTCACAAATTATAATTTTTGATTACTGGAAATGGTACGCTGTGAAGCTAGCAATAGTTTTAATTTTAATTGGAGTCGAGTATACACACATGTGCTCCACAAAAACTTACTTATGCAGAAATAGTTTTGCATGCGTGTTGCATGCATTGTCTACTGCTTTCGACAGTTGGATTCAACATGAGGATCCTTGATGTATGACTCTTCCCTCTGGATTGGATTGATGAACTTCATAAGTGGGTTCTCTTCAAAGGGATAATCAAAATTCATGAGGTGTATTTCGTGTTTTCATGTATATTTTCTCCCAAGTGTCGGAGTCTACTATCTGTTGCACCAACATGAAATTAAACAAGACATCCATCTTTTGAAAAATGTGCAACAGACAGTAGAACTCGACGCATGGGAGAAAATATACATGAAAAAACATGAAACGCACCTCATGAATTTTGATCGTCCCTTTGAAGAGAACCCTCTAATGAAGTTCATCAATTCAACACCAGAGGGACGACAGTCATACATCAAGGATTCTCATGTTGAATCCGATAGTCAAAAGCAGTAGACAATGCATGCAACACGCATGCAAAACTAGTTCTGCATAAGTAAGTTTTGTGAAGCACATGTGTGTATACTCGACTCTGATTAAAATTAAAAATAAATAGTGTTTTGATAAAACTGTTGCAGCTATTTCTATTTCAAACTAGGAAGGTTTAAGGGAACTGGGTGGTGTAAAGTTAAGAAATCTGTGATTCTTCTAATTCAAAATGTACATGATATGTTGATCATTTAAAACACTTAACCCTTTAAAACATTTAAATGGACTGTATGTCATTTTAAATTTTGGAGTCCCTTGCCCCCTTACTTTTAATATCTATGGAAAGGTCATCACAGACACAGATTCTAAGGAATCCAAGGTCATAAGGCATAAAATAGCAAATCAAGAGCATCACGGAACACAGTTTATGATGACTACTTCTGTTGGAATGCACTGTCAACCGTATGTTTGAACTTAAATTTCAACTGCAGTTACCTCAAAAAAGAAGAAAAAAAGTCAAAGTTTAGGATTCCACCACAAAATAAATGAGATGTAAACTTCCCAAATGTAAAGTTACATGTCACTACAATTATGTGCAAAAAACAAAATTTCTAGGAATTTGGGTGGATAATAATTTAAAATGGAGTGTACTACTGTGTCAAGAAAGTCCCGAGAATTTGCCAATAAAACACAAAAAATGAATTATTCATCCAATTTTATTTTATTGCCTTTAAAGTAGGCCCTTTCTGAAATTATACATTTATGCCAACGAGTAATCCAATCATCAAAACATTTTTTGTAGGCACTTTTAGGAATCGATGTCAATTGTCGCTGCGAATTTTCCTTTATGTCTTCTATCGACTGAAAACGGGTGCCTCGAAGTGGTAGCTTGAGTTTTGGAAAGAGAAAGAAATCAGCAGGAGCCAGATCAGGTGAATACGATGGTTGTTCGATGAAATTTGTCGAGTTTGTGGCCAGAAATTCGTTCACAATAATAGCCTTGTGAGCTGGTGCGTTATCGTGGTGCAGAATCCAGAGTAGTCGTTCCACAAATCTGGTCTTTTTCGCTGTATTTGTTCTCTCGAATGCCACATAACGCTCAGATAATAGTCTTTATTTACCATCTGGCTTTCTGACAAGAACTCTTGAGTGCACAACACCGCGATAATCGAAAAAAACTGTCAACATGACCTGTTTTGATCGAGTTTGACGTGCCCTTTTAGGTTTCGGTTCAGTTGGAAGTTGCCATTCGAAAGCTTGTTGACTAGTTTAAGTGTCAAACTCGTAAACCCACATCTCATCACCAGTTACAATGCGTTTCATGAATGTGAGGTCAGAACTGGCTCATTCTAGCATGTCTTCAGCAATCCTTGCGCGATTGAGTTTTTGTAGAAAATTCAAGTCTTTCGAAACTAACCGAGCTGCAACACGTGTCTTGCCCAAACAATCGTTTAAAATGGTACAAATCGATTCGTGAGACACAGAAAGTTCAGCGGCAATCTCTCTCAGACCTAAATGACGATTTTCAGACGCCATTTTCTTCACTTTAGCGATGTTTAGTTGAAACCGTTGATGGTCGACCAGAGCAAGGCAAATCTTCCACCACATCTCGACCACTTTTGAATGCACTGTACCACTCATATACACTTGTTTTTGATAAAGTTGATTCATCATAAGCTCTCTGTAACATTTTCAGCAATTCGGCACAGGAAATACCATTTGCAATGCAAAATTTGAGACAGATTCTTTGTTCAATATTTGTATCCATCATAAATCGCAAATCACCATTGAGATGAACTAACCAAATGGCTTACTGTAAACAAATTAGATGACATTCAAAACTTGCAAATATGCATAGAAGCTTGTGACAGTGATATGATTAAATAAAAAATAGATGACTAGATGACGATCAAACAAGCGTGGGTATAGAGGAAAGCTGTACCAACTTAGTGACAACAATAATTTTGAATCCCCTTATAAACAGGATTTTTAAATGATCAATTCCCTATACTTTCTTGACAGAAGATACATGTTGAATCCTTATTAAAGAACTTTAGTAAAAACTGCTATCAAATTTCTATACTAAAACAGTGTACAAATGTAAGTACCCTGAAAACAGTACATTTTTCAAATTTCATTCATTAATTACCTATGGTATAATATGGGGAAGCAGTTGAGGGGTGATAAAAATATTCAGAATGCCAAAGAGAGCAATTAGAACATTGATGAACATGAAAAAAACTCTAAGGAATCGTTTAAAAAACAAAAAATCGTAACAATGCCTAGTATCTATATTTATGAGATTGCTATATAAATGAGAAAAACTTAGAAAATGATAATAAAAGTTCAGAAATACATAATCATAATACTAGGAAAAGGTTATAATTGCATGTTACTTTTCATAGGAAGAAAGTATATGAGCTTAGTTTCAAATACAATGGTATACGCATCTATAATAGACTTCCTCCAAAAATAAAATTAATCACATAATTTAAAACATTTAAATTAGCTTAAAAACATATTTGGTAAGTAAGTGTTATTATTCCATTGAGGAATACTTAAGTGAGAAAGGAGGATGCGTGCGTGTGTGTGTGCATGTGTGTGTGTGCCTGTGACTATGTAAAAATTTATAATACTGTGTATTAATGCATCTAATATTGTGTACATAATATAAACAAACAAGAAATAAGTTAAAATGTATTGGGGTATGTCATCTCAGTAAAATTTAAGATCTTTTTTAGGTTTACTGTGAAATTTGTCAGTTTGTGGAATTTAATATCATGCCAGCATGTAGTCATAATAGCTCAGTTGGTTAGAGTAACCAGATGGAAACTGGGAGATGTGTGGCTCATCCTGGCTATGGTATTGATTTTACCTTTCCAACCATGTCTTATACATGGCTTGTGAAAAAGAGTTAATTACCAAGTTTGGCAGATGTTTGGCCTATTTCAGTGGAGAAAAGAGCACAGAGCTTGTTTTCATACATTTGAGATGGTTGCAACAGTTTAATTTGTAAAGTGTCAGTAGCAAACTGTTTTGAAGTAGCCTTTGTTGCTTGTCTTATGTACTCTTTAATTGATTGGAAATACGTTAAAATGTTTTGTTTAACTGAACAGGGCCTTGGCAGATATTGATTCAGATGGAAGACTCTCTTGTGAAGAATTTGTTCTGGCATTACATTTGTGTGACATGGCTAAGGCTGGAGAGAAGATTCCACCAACAGTACCTCCTGAGTTGATACCGCCAACATTCCGCCGGCAACGACAGGGTAGCTTATCAGGGAGCACTGCAATAGGTGTTGGTGCTGAACAGGTTGAAGGCAAAGATGCATCAGCAAGTTTACCTACCGGTAAGCTTAATGATTAAAATTATTGGTTTTTTTGCCTCCTTCACCCCTTCAACCATATGCAAGCGATATGACATCCTGTGCATGATTGTTAAATAACCCATTTTACCAAAGGATAACATTGGATAGCTGCATTAAATAACATAAACCATACAGTCTAAGGCACAATAGGAGTGGCTAACCTTTCAAACCAAGGATCATGGGATCAAGTCCAGTCAAAATATATGATCTGCATTCAAGAGAAACTGTGGAACCGGCAATTGGTGTGATGTCACAGTTGGGTTTCGATTGAATGTAGATACATGTATTTTATCATTTTTTTTTACCTTTTTTTGTGAAGGAAAAAAATTCACTTCTACTGGTTGCTTACATGCCATTATGTTGGCTTCCATTATCCAGAAACCACCAGTACCTCCGACTGTAATGGGCACAGGAATACTGTCACTGGTGTGCTGAGTGGAAAAGATCATATTTTCGGACATGTCCTGCTTCAACCTTTCCTACAGTGATAGCCACATACATGTCCGGCAGTACCTAGGTGAGCACAACCTGGAGGCCTGCACTGTTAAGTGACATAGCAGACAAACATCAGGTGTGATGGTTAGGGGCTCCATTGGTTACAACAACCGATTTCACCTTCTACTAATTGAGGGCAATTTGATCAGCAACCAGTACTTGAGGGAGATTGTAGGTACTCTCCTGCCACAATGCTCGGCCAGGAGGAATGTACAAGCCTTCTTCAAAGAGCGACAGATACCATTGCTTCCCTGGCCTGCACATTTGCTTGTCATGGTCGGCAACTTGTGCGTCACAGTTCTCCAGTAAACAGTGTCACAGATTTGTGGGCTCGCATACAAACTGCAAGGAGGAAGACCCCTAGGAACATATTCTGAACCTTTTTTATTCCATCCCACAGCATATAACAGCTCTAATTGCAGCGCTTGGAGGCTACCCAAATGCTGAATCAGGCCCAACTGTACTGTACAGATCTAAAAATTTAATAAATTGTTTAATGTCATGTATAATATATTAATATATATACACAATACTATATTATTTATTGCAATTTTCACACTGTGAAGCACGGTAATTATAATTAACTAACATTGATTTGAGATAAACACTCTTATGCTTCACAAACCTTGTTTTGCTTTAGGAAAATAGTTTCACCTTCCTTGAAGGCATCCTCAGCTTCAGCCAAAGTATAGGGATGCCTTCAAGGAAGGTGAAACAATTGTCCTAAAGGAAAGCAAGGTTTGTGAAGCATAAGATTGTTTATCTCAAATCAAAGTTGCTTAATTATAAATATCATTGTATGTTTTATCACACTTTTGTATCACATCTAGTAGCACTTTATAATTTAGTAACAAAGTGTTTTGGCAGGTTTATGCAAATGAAGGCATGCTAATTGCATCTGGATATTTTTCCAGCATCTCAAAATTTACTGTTTCACAGTAAATCACTTTTTCCCCCACATTTGGTGTATCTTATTCCACAGTAATTTGTATGATCTTGCACATTATTGCATGCTTATATACTTCAAGATTTTCTTGACATTCAGTTCATAGTATACATTTTGACGTGACTTATCAGTCACTTTAAGTGTATGTTGTGAGTTAACTTATGAAAACTGATCTACCATGAACAAACAATAGATATTCAGTAGATGTGCAAGTGTTGCCAACTTTCCAGTTGGTCATTTCAGAAAAGCCAAACCTTATTTCCATACTATGAAACTCGCAAAGCCTAAACTAAAGTTTAAGCCTGGCTTAAGTGGCATCAATACCTTACTAAAGCTTCAGCGTAAGCTTAAACTGTGGAACTGACCTTTAGTTTAACTTAGTTAACACATTGGAGCCCAAGCCTGAGTATAGCTGAGGCAGGTATTTCTAGTGCTTTTAATGCAATTCAAGGACCTTAACTCGGTCTTGGACTATGCGGTAAAGAACATGCATCAGTTATCGTTTAGCTGTCTGATTTGTGCTGCCATCTGTCCTTGCTTTAGTCAACTATTAGGAATTTTAGGAGATTTAGTAATATTGGCTGCTCTCAGGTAGTCGTGCCATTTTCTTTTACTGTTTGTTATGTTTGTGTTCTTAAATGTTAAAATGCTGCATTTTCCTTGATTTCTGTGAACTAAAGCTGAAATTCAGGATACAAATGAATCTGTGGAAAATTCTGATTCCGAGGGAGAGTTTTTCGAACTTTGAATAAATGGAGTGTAAGCAGCTTTACGCAGTCTTTTTCAAACTCCTTGTTGTAAATTTAAAATAAAATATTAATACGGAAGTTATGACTATTTACTTATTTGTTGAGAAATCCTTGAATGCCATACTTTTAGATTGTCCCAACACTTTTCGGCAGATTTAATCGATGTACTGTAAATAATAACTCAAAGTAGGTGTAAAAACCCTAGGTTTCTTGGCACTTCAACTACCGAAATGCCCAGGCTTCAATGTGTTAATATACTTTTATTGCTAGAATTTCTATTTACATTTACAGTTATGGACATTAGAGTAAGCACATAAGTTGTGTATTCTACAGATTAAGCTGAGTCCACAGCTTTAAAAGTCTTTCATGTGATTCTTAATGTAGAAAAAGTCAAGACATACACAGCTTTTTGGTGAAACACAATCAGAATCATATACACAGAGATACATATTGAATATTGCACTGTGGTTTGTGAGTTAAGAAATTTGATGAAATGCCTTAATAATGATTTCAGTTACATTTGAAGACAAGCGGAAAGAAAACTTCGAAAAGGGTCAGGCTGAGTTAGAAAGAAGACGCAAAGCTTTATTGGAGGTCCAGCGAAAAGAACAGGAAGAACGAGAAAGAAAAGAAAAGGAAGAGCAGGAGAAGAGGGAAAGAATAAGGTACATCTGGATTAATTGAAAATATACACCATATCTTTTAAAACTTTTTATTTGTCATATTTAAGAAGTAATTTAAATACCAAACTTGATATTTAAGTTTAGTATCTTTCAAGGATGTAACATCAAGATTTTCAAGAAAATCCCTCCACCCCAAACTCCCTTGACACAAAAAAAAACTTTGACTTTCTCAAAAATGGCTAATGATTTTGACTGATGAAATATTTGCATGAGAAATAAAATGAATATCTTGAATATTTTTTATTAACAGTTTGAATTGTTCAATACCTTGTGATTCATACAAGTAGCCAGAGAAGCATTGTATTCCAGCCAAAAATTTGATGTCAAGATTTCACCAGAAATATATGTTGAGATCCCCTGAGTCCGAAAAAAGCATTTCTAGAAAAATATCCAAGTGTGTGTGCATGTGCTTGTCAAAAACAAAGAAGCTGTTAAATACTAAACTTGGAATTTAGGTTCAGTATCTTCCAAGGATGCAGCACAAAGATTTTCAAAAAACTCCCCCCACCACAAACTACCCTTTACATGGAAGAATTTTTTAATATTTTGTTTTTCTCAAAAATGGCTTTAAAATTTTTGACTAAAATACTCTATATTAAAGATGTTTACACCACAAATAAAATGTATATTTTAAATTTTCTGAGAATATCCTTGGAAGACCTATTTATTCTGGATGAGTTTTGCAGAATTTTGCATAACAGTTAAGCTGTAAGAGATAGACAAAAACTTAATAAACAAAAAATATAGATCTGTTAAAACACATAATTTATGTCATATACATTTTTCTTGTAGAGTTGACTGTTTTTGAGATATTCCTTGTTATTGGTTTCAGTTTTAAACTACCTAACCTTTCTCAAACGGAACCATGCAACGCAAACCAAACCTCAATTGTTTCTTATAGCTACCAGTTTATAAAAGATTTGACTATTGCTTTTAGCCTAGTGTACTCCCTTAGTTCCCTTCTACTTACAAGGAAGCAAGTAATAAGACCATTTCTGTTAACGTTTATCTCAATTAGCATGATATAGATAAAAGAATAATCTTTTGTAAGAATAGTTTGTATTTGGAAAAGCTAGAGGAAGTTACACCAATTGAATGCATCAGATGTTTTAGTTATTATGTTTACAGACACTTGATTCTAAAAATCCTTTTTTTTTTTTTTTATTTGGGGTGATATCTTGTTATTGAATTTTTGGATGGCATACTATACTTTCCCTGCTTACCATATACATGATCGAGAAAGTAAAAATATGACAATTTTGTTGTAGGTTGAGAAGCAAATATGTTGTGTATGAGATTTGAGTACCTAATAATCTGTTAATGCTTGGCACACTTAAACATTTGTTTCTTAGACAAGAGCAAGAGAGACGCCGGCAGTTAGAATTTGAGAAGCAGCTACAAAGACAAAGAGAACAAGAGCAAGAGCGAGAGGAACAGAGGCGAAGGGCACAGGAACAACGAGAAGCTGCAAGAAGGTATATCCTACACACAATAATATATCATTTATTGGAATTCTCTCACTGTGAAGCACAATAACTAACATTGATTCGACATAAACACTCTTATGCTTCACAAACCTTGATTTCCTTTAGGACAATTGTTTCACCTTCCTTGAAGGCGTCCTCAGCTTCAGCTGAATGATGGGATTCTCGGAGATATCTTGGTCTGGCGGCATCTGGTGCTGATTCTACGAGTTTCAAAAGAATGTTGTCTTCTGCTGGCAAATCAAAATTCATGAGGTTTTCTCCAAATTTTTTCATGTAGATATTTTCCCATGCGTTCAGTTCTGCAGTCATGTTTATGAATTGGTTAATTATCTTCTAAAATCTGTTGAATCTTTGCAGTTGGTAGCTAGCAGTTAAGTTGGTACACTTGTAAAGAACAGATGAAAAACTTTATCTGTTAGACTTCCTGGTCTGTTTGTCAAAAAGTAGAAACAGAACTGTAAATGGCTATGTTGCCAGATCTTGTTATTTCCAACCAAGTTTGTGGTCTCCAACATGTGCTCGGGTTGTTCTTTGCAAACTACATATTATTTATGTAAAAATTAGGAATATTTGTATATGGTTGGTTGGTTGGTATCTAATGTTGAGCAGTTGGCAGTGAAGCCATTCACTCTCTTTCCTGTCCATACCTTTCTTTTCGTAGGTGATGTAACCACCATTTATGGTGCCTAATTTTAAATGGTTACAAAAATTTCAATAAAAACATTCCAGATAAAATGATGTCCCATTGGAAAAAGAAACATTCCGGAAGTAAAACAGTCCCCCATTCGGATTTCTGGGCGGAGACCTTTTTCCAAGGTAAACAACAAAATATGAATGCCCCCCTGGGTAGTGTGATGTTAGTGTGTCTGCCTCATATTCAACAGGTCGTGAGTTCGAATCTTGCTTAGGGTGAGTTGCCTGGATAAGGTTTTTTTTGGGGGGGTTTTCCCTTATCCTGAGAAGACGGGTGTCAAGTAACTTTAAGCTCCATGGACCCCGAGATCATTTGAGCATCATTTCAACAATTTCATGGTCCTATTTGACCAACAAGATTAAAGGACATTAAGCTACAAAAAAAAAAAAAAAAAAAAAATGACAAATTAAAAATTTTACAATGGAATACAGGTCTATTGCAAACAAAGAAACATGAACTAAGTAAAATTATATATGATCATAATATTGATACATTTACAATTCAAGAAGCAAATTTAACATTAGAAGAACTAAAATATTATCAGTTTCAAAAGTTTAATATGTACTTACTTCCTAAGGGACGACAAATAAGCAGTGGCATTGTAGTTGGAGTTTGAAAAATATTTGTATATAGTGGAACACTATTATAATGGAATCGTTGAACAATGAATCAAAATTTTTAAACATTTTAAAGTCCTTCACTTACATGTATGTGTGCTTTTGACTGTTCCTTTCCTTGGTTTGTAGACCATATAAACATATAAATAAGTGGAAAATTTTGACTCATTGTTAAACGTTTCCATTACATATTTGTTGTTGGTGTATATTTATGTACGTGAACATGAATGCCCAGCACTACACAACGGACCATGCATTTGACCTTCACAACTCCAAGTGACTACTCAGTAGTACATTTGTAATCAACAGCAACACTAGCGACACTGCTATCAGGGTAGCCTGAGCTTAGAACGAGCTATTTCTACATTTAATAAACTCCCAAATCTAGGGGATTGCTACAAATCAATATTCATCATATAAGTACTATTTAAATACCAAAATGTGGTGATACACATTGCAATGCTTAATCACTTGTTTTTCATTTATAATTGTAACTTTTTTCACTTTTGTCACTTCTGTGTCATTTTACTTCATAAACATAATGGTTGTCCCACTCGAAGCAGTTTGGCAGCATTTTTTTTTTTCTGTTCTTGTACGTTGAAAGCATGTTGCCAACATTCATGATCTGAACACAGCAGAAGCAGCCTTATAGCATAACCGAGGGTGGAGGGCCCTAACCAGAGGGATCTATGAAGCTAAACTCCAATGATTCATCACATAGCTGTGGGATGTATGAGGCTTAAACCCACTAGAGCTACCAAAAGTTGCAGATTTTCATGTTGGCACCACTATTTTTGGAGCTCGTAGAGATAACATAGTTGATAATAGTGTTACTTTGCCATTTATAGGTAAGCTCGCAAACAAGGGTGAATAGATATGTCCAACATATGTTCCTTCCTCCTTCAGGATAACACTGGATATAAGAATCATTAGAATCTTCAAGTTTTTGGGTAGTGAAACTATTACCTCTGAGTTCAGGAATGAAACCCCTATTTATTTACATACCATATTTATCTGTATACAATACAACTTAAGAACTTAATTTTGGAATTTAGCATATCATCTACATAAGACATGTTTTTTAAAAGTCATAGGTATATAAAATGAATCTTTAAATGAAATTTAAAGGTTTGTCATATATTTTGATCAAACTAATGGACACTTAAACTGATTAATTCATTTATTTATTTATTTATTGTAGTTAATTTGAATTTGCACAAAATTCACGTTGTGAGCATGTAGTGAGAGGGGGTATGGATGGATGCAATGATACATGATGGTAGCATAACTCTAACGGTGATGAATATGATTTTAATTTAGACAACATGCTTAATATAATATCATAAATCTCTTTACTTAATTTGAATTTGCGCTGAAATTAACATTGCAAGCAGGAGAAACTGAGAAGGGAGTAGTAGTTCGAACTGAAGTTAGTGGCAAAGTGTTCGAACTACTGGGAAAGGAGAGTAAAAGAAGCTTTAGCCATCTCATCTGAAACAAATAATCTAAATCGCGATTCTAGCCTACAACTAAGTTCAGCATGGACACCGATGTTAAAGAGCCTTAATACCTAATCCTCTACCTGCAGTCTTCCAAGGCTTATTTTCTAATAGGTCCATGCTCAAACACAAAACATTAGCCGTATAACTGCTATAAATAGTTTTCTACGAAGTCCGTGCCCATGTCTTAGTCATCTTAAATACCAGGCCATAATATCACGCGAACCAATCAGATGTTAGCTTCATTCCAGCTCTTATAAATACCAGTCTCCGCAAGCTCAATCCATCAGTTCACCCTGAAGACAAGGAAGATGCAATTCTTCGAAACGTTGGTATCAAGCCAAGTTTTTACTTGGTTAGAAGCCCGAGAAGATTTTGAATGTTTTACCTAGTTCAAATTTGTACATAAATTCATATTGTGGTATATGTGCAGACTGAGGAGGGGAAGTGCGCAGCTAACCTCTCTTTCTGCTTTGACTTGCATACGTGTGCAGCCACTAATGTGAAAGGAAGTCCTGTAATTTTATTTTAGTCTCAAAGAGTCATTTTTACTTTCTGTACACGTACTATGTACAAAGTGTATAGAGAAAGTGTTGAAATGTGCCCAAAAATTTGATATTGAGATTTCACTGGAAATACATGTTTTGAGACCCCCTGCATCCAAAAAAAGCATTTTCAGAAAAATATCTGTATGTACCTTTGGGCAGCATAGCTCAAAAACGAAAAGTCCATTAAAAGCCAAACTTGGTATTTAGGTTTGGTATCTTACAAGGATGCGACATGAAGATTTTCAAGAAAATTCCCCCACCCCAACTACCCTTTTTACATGGAACTTTTTTTAGAAAATTTTTATTTTCTAAAAAATGGCTCTTACGATTTTGATTAAAATATCGTATGTTAAAGATATTTACCTAAGAAATAAAAGTATATGTTTAAATTTTTTAGGAATAACCTCTGAAGACTACTTTATTCAGGATGAATTTTACAGAATTTTGCATAACTGCTAAACTGTAAGAGATAGACAAAAACTTACCACACAAAAAATGTAGAGCATGTTAAAATACACAATTTATGTTATTTACACTTTTATCATGGAGTGTATCCTTTTTGAGATATTCCTTATTGTTGGTTTCAGCTTTAAAAAACACACTTATATGTGAAATGAAACTCAAAATCTGGCACATATGTTGTGACCTTGGCTATAATCTATACCTTTTCCCCCAGGCTTTGTCACTGCCATGCCCATGCAGTTTAAAATTTACTTTTTCCCCATATGGTATTCGGAAAACATATTGCGAATCCAAGATGATCCCCAGTTGAATATTAATATTTTGGAAAAAAGCATTGTCTTTTATCGGATAAATACAGCATATTTCATTCATGTTAAGACTGGAAGTGCAACAATGCTTCCAAAATGATGCCGATCACCAAGTAATAGTTTGTAAAATTAAAATCCTTTGTGTAAAGGTGTGCCATTGAATAGCAAGGCATTGGAATAATTGAGGACTTTGAATGGGAAGAGTAGTGCGTGGAGGTTAATGGACATCCCTGTATTCTTGCTAATAACATCGTGCAGCATACTAAGTGCAAGAACTGTTATTAACAAGAGAGTTAAACATGATGGTGACATTGATTATGCTTCCGAGATGGTGATGATTTAGATGGAATTGAAAACATTTAAATTTTTGAACCGATGAATGAAATGTTATACTAAGCTTATATCTGTTTCAGTTCTCTCTTTGTAACAAGCAAGTTGCTTTCATTTAATTTAAATGAATTGAGGCACCTTTTACACTTTTTGCTCCAACATTGCCTTTGTTTGGGAAGACATGTTTCAGAATGCTTTAACCCTATCTCCAGTTCTGGGGAAGACTGACTCTACATACAGCAGGTGGTTGTGTGCAGCGTGTTGTGTTGTCCACTACTCTTGTCAACATGATGATTTTATCAAAATTCATAAGGAGATCTTCTTCTTTCGTGATAAAGTTGTTTTTCCAAATTTGCAGTTCCAAAGGTTTCTTTACACATTTAATCAACTTTATTTCTTCCTTTATGTTATGATTTTGAGATCAAAAATGATGTGCTACTGCAGATTTGTCTACTTACTTACACCTAATCCTTCTCAAGTGTTTTTTTCATCCTAGTTTCCAAATTGTTTTGTTTTTCCAATATAAATCTTATTGCAGTCTCGGCAGCTCATTTTATAAATTCCTGATTTTTTAGTGTTTGGTGTGGTACCTTTCAAAGGGTGATTAAATAAGTTACAGATATTATATCTATTTTGAGGGACCAGTTTTATATTAGTCTTTAAAAATCCTTTTGAATTTCCAGAACACTTTTAGGTGAAGAGTAGATTTGCAAAATTTCACTGATGTTTTATCCAGTTTTTTCAGAGTGGTAATTTCGTGTGGTCTTTTATTTCAATAATCTGTCTGTGATGTTTGTATTGTAATTGTTCAGTTTGGCAACCTGATGAATGTCTATTGTTTTTCATATTCTGTTTTATTCAATGGAACATTGATAAGCCAATGAACTAGACTATGAAAGATGGCAAGTTGATGTTGTACTGGGTTAAACTGGTTCTGTTTTGTGTAATGTCAACATGTGTTGGTTGCTTTTCTGTATATGCCAAATTCTAAGCTTGTTTCTATTCTCGTGAATTTCAAATCTATAAAGGGCAACAATCCGTCTTTTCCTCTTCCATGGTGAACACTATAGATTTTTCTCGTAAATTCAGTAATTTTATTGCATCATCCATTAGTTTTTTTAGGAACAATGGCAAACATATCATCCACATATCTATGCCAGGATTTGAAGATGTGTGGGAAGGCTTTAGTGATTTAGATTTCTAAGTTGCTCATATATAAGCTAGCTAACATAGGTGAGAGAGGGTTGCCCATTGCCTCCAAGCCTGCAGTTTGTCGAAAAGCTTTGTTGGAAAATAGAGGAAACTATTTTGTTGTATGCAAAGATCTGTCAAAGCAATATATTCTTCATGAGCATCCTAGTTTAAAAAATACCAAATTTATTAAAACAGTTGTTCAAGAAAATTAACAGGACACCAGAACAAATTGAGTGATCACATTAAAGCTATCGAAAATATTGCACTCCGTCAAACCTTTTATCACATTTTCTAATACAAATTTAAAGAGCATATCCAACAGTTACACCATCAGCTGAAATAATGGTTCCTATTGTGTTTTATTTAGAATGTTAGTTGTGTCATTATATTGAATATTTGTAAATAAATTACTTTAAGCTTCTATTACATTCATCTGTAAACATTTTTGTATAACCTGTCGCCCTCCGTGGTGTAATGGTTACTATGCTAACTTCATATACCCAAGATTGCGGGTTCAAACCTGGCGAAGGACGATGGATTTTTTTGGGTGTAAAAATCCTTAGCATGGCTTCCTTCGGAAGGGAAGTAAAGCTGTTGGTCCCCTGTCGTAGATTTACGGCACGTAAAAGAACCTCAAGCCTGATTGAGAGGCCTCTGAGCAAAATTAAGCGGTCTTTCACGCCCAATTTAGAATGGGATGCTGAGAACCACAGTAGTTAAAGAGCATCCATAAATAACATGTCATTTACATTTTTTTTTTGTATAACCTAACATAAAACTTAACCTCAATATGTCCATTTCTTAAAGAATGTTAATTAATACTACATTTATGAGTATGAATAACAAAGCCAGCAGCAAAAATGGTAATTAATGACTTTCATAATAACTTTCATTCTTTTTCTTCTAAATATTGACTACCCAATGCATTTAAGTTTTCCCTCACATCATTATCTGTCTATCCTTCTTGCACTTCATAATGACTTCTGCTATGCTTTTATATATTTTCACTCCAGTCCTTTGTTTCTGTTTTTATAACAACAAATGTTTCAAATTGTACAGCATTTCATGTGACTCATAAAAGGAAATAAGCAGTTTGGCAGTAACCACTGAACATGCGTAATGTCTTTCATTTTATTTTTTAATCACAGACGTAATCAAAGGTGTAATGGTGAGTATAACTTTTATCGCAGAAGTATGTCACAGGTAACTGTAGTCAAAGATGCTATATTACACTATAAAATGTTTTATCATATTTATTTGATATTACACTGTAGGCCTAAGAGAAGGTTTGAGTTGGAACAGAAACAGTTTTCATCATCTACAATGTTTTCTTTTTTCCTGACTGGTTCGAGAACTATCATGTATTCTCAACTTCAGAGATTACCAATCTCATATTAAGTTTTCTATTACATTAATGCTTGTTGGTCAGTATGATTGGTTCGAATGTGGAGGAGAATGATGTTTGTGCCTTTCTTCAGTCACTGTGCATTAAGTAAAATAAAGTATTGTAATAACTTTTCACAGAGAAATGGAGAGACAACGGCAGTTGGAGTGGGAAAAGCAGCGTTGCCAAGAACTTCAACAGCAACGGCAAAGAGAACAGGAAAAAGTTCTTCGATTGAAGGCGAAAAATCAGAATCTCACAATAGAACTTTCACAGCTGGTTAGTAAGAAGTTTAAAAAATATACTCCTTAACTATGTGTTTTAATTTTACATTTGAGTTGAGTGTCTGTGATTAGTTAAATCATTTAAAATATTATTATGTGCAAATGATGTGTGAAACAGTTGAGCTCTTACAAATTAATGATATTCTTATAAAATAAAGGACCAGTACATCAAAAATGTGTCATTTTTCAGGAGAGCCAAATATAGTCTGCTTTTTAAAACTGGCCCTAAAAAATAATACAGGATTATCTCCAAGTTTTCTGAAATTTTACATAGCAACAGTATATTAGCACGCTTTGTATTTTATTAGTATTAATTATTATTTTACACAGGTTTAATATAGGAAATATATCTGCTTCAGTAGCCAAGTAGCCAGTAGCAGATTGCAGAACACAAAACGTTAGGGTGAGAAGTTGCCAAGGTTACTTCCTTTGTTTATCCTGCAGCAACACAAATGCCTTTGTAAGAGCAAGATTTTAGCGCATTAGAGACATAAGTAACAGGGAGTTTTATAGAGAAAGATCTTTTTCCTAAAAGTTAGCAGCTTGGAACTTTTCCAGTATAAACAGCGGTCACTTGACTCTAATAAAAGAACTTCTAAAATTAATCATGTGACAATGTTATTTTTGCGCTTCCTTTCAACCAATCAAAGATGAGCTCTAAGATTGGATATGTTAGGTATATAAATGGGGCTCTCACAAGAAATTGGGCTTGTTATGCTGTACGTGGTGCTTATGTGGATGCGGTAGTGTTGGTGCTCGAGTATGTGATATCCTTAAGCGAAACATTGCAGTCATCGCATAAGTGATATGTGGCACAATAGGGAAGTATGTGGTAATTATTGATGACCGTAGAAAATGAGAACTTGGTAAGCAGAAGAAAATAGCAATAGTTATTAACATATATTTCTACGTCTTCAAGAACTACTATGTTGAGAGTTGCAGGTAGGATTAGTGCCTCAGCGAGTAACAAAGGTGAATAAAAAAGTACTTCTGTTTGTGAGTCTGCCCAGAGTGACATACCCCAGTTATTCTTTCTCCCCTCAGTGAGAGTCAAATTTGAGTGTTCTACATGGATGAGCATAGCCAGTATATCATAGAACTTCCAAGAGGTATGTATACGCACTTATAAAGTATTTCACTGGTGCTAATTCAGACAGACTCCAAGGTAGACGAAGGATATAGCGACAAAATATAGTTTTCTACATATCATGTAAAGGGGTGCCAGGGTAGCACAGTGATTTCATCTGATGGGCTGTGGTTTCATTCCTGGCTATGGGATGGTGATTTTAAATTGACTCTATCCATATCTCCACTTCTCACTAGCTCAGTTGCAGATTCCCAAGGCCCAATGGTGTTCAGAGTCCACAGTAAAAGTCATTCTGCTTCCATCCTTGTCAGACATCCCCATCACAAATAATGGCCACTGCCCGCTAGGTGCCTCCACCTCAGAAATGGGTCCAGTCATTGTTTGGTGGAATGAGGTAATCCCCAAAAGTTTATTAGATCATATGGGGAGCATAGGTTAATATAGTAGGATGTCTCCAGCTCTGATATTTTCCATAACCAAGAGAGACAATTGTTGCCAACTCTTGCCACTACAGTATATGTATACCATCTGTTCGTAAAATGCAAACAATGAAAGCTGTACCATTAACTCTGACAATAGCAATAACGATTACTATAAGAATAATTATTACAAGGAAAATCTGGTGTGTTGCCTCTACCAGTTCTGCAAACAAACAATTCTTACAATATTATTCATCTATCTATACCATGCTAAACGAGATAAACATTAGTTCTTTATAAATAGAAGAGAAGGGAATATACCAGGTTAAAGCGATACTCAAATCTTTTAAATGCTGATGTATGTTTGAACCATTGAAGTTCAGTTTGCTTTACATTTCCAGAAAAACATTAGAGAGAAGAAATGAAGCGTGACTCCATTTGAGAAGATGCGTAGTTCACAATTGAAACCAATAACAAGAAATATCTCAGAAACGGTCCACTCTACAGCAAAAATGTATATGACAAATTGTGTGTTTTATTGAGATTTACATTTTTTTTGTGTAGTCAGTTTTTGTGCATCTCTTATGGTTTACCAGTTATGTAAAATTCAGAAAAAGTCATCCAGAATGAACAGTTCTTCGGAAGCTGTCCCCAGAAAATTAAGATATCAATTTTATTTGTGATGTAAATAGCTTTAATATACACTATTTTATTCAAAATCATTGAGCCATTTTTGAGATAAGCAAAATTTTCAAAAATGTTTACATGTAAAGGGTAATTTGGGGTAGAGGGATTTTATTGAAAATTTTCATGTCACATCCTTAGAAGATACCAAACTTAAATACCAAGTTTGGTATATAACAGTCTTTTAATTTTTGAGCTATACTGTCCACAGACACACATATGGACCTTTTTCTAAAAATGCTTTCTTTTTCTTTCTTTTTTTTTCATTCGGGGGACCTAAACATACATTTATGGTGAAATCTTGGTATCAAATGTTTGGGTGAATACAAATCTTCCTCTATACACTGTGTACATAGTATGTGTAGAGAAAGTAAAAATGTGGTAAATTACACACACCCAAAAACCAACTTTACCTGGACTAAAACAAAAATATTAGGATATATTAACAAGGGAATTGATAACTGGTCAAAAGCGCAGTGCACACACATGGGGAGGAAGCATGTAATAAGTCATAACTGACAACTTCCACTCTTTGTGTGGGTCAACCCAACACTGCAAACCTTGCATGATTTTTAATGTTTTCTTGCACATTATGCCTTGTGTGTAGCAAAGCTTTAAATGATGACAGTAACTATATTTATTAAAGCATTACATGAAATCAGAGTAGCAATGTGTGTGTTGAAATGAATCAGAATAACTTCCTTTACTGTGGAAATTTACAAGCTTAGTATTACTATAGGTGGTCCCCTATCTCCCTCATGAAGTATCAAAGCCGGAGAAACAGTTGTGACATGGTAACTAGACCAAATTTGGAATTTAAATTCAGAATGTTCCAAGGATGCGCAAAGATGATTTTCAGGAAAATCCCATTAATCAAACTACCCTTTACATGGAAGATTTTGTGGAATTTTCGATTTTCTCAAAAATGGCACTAACGATTGTGATCAAATTAAGATATTTACATCACAAAAGAATGTATATCTCTTAGCTTTCTAGGAAAAACTTCAGAAGCCCTTTTCATTCTGATAACTTTTGTATAACTGGCAAATCATAATCCTTAGCTTAGTGGTAGCACAGCTGCTTACCAAGTGGGAGACCTGGGTTTGATTCCCGGTACCAGGATTTTTCCCTCGCTGGGAGACCTGGTGAACTCAGCCTTGTGAGGTCCCTGGGGGGGCCAATTGAGGAGCTACTTGATGGAGGAAGAGTGGCTCTAGGTCATGAGGACTGCATTAACCGGCCAGGAGGTTATCATCATCACCAGTATACTACACAAAAAATGTGGATCTTATGAAACACAAAATTGGTGTCAAATACATTTTTGTGGAACCATCTGAAATATTCCTTGTTTTCTTATCTGTTGTTACTTATTTTTCTTAAATCGAAAATAATTTACATTTTTTATTCTGATTGTGCAAAGAGAAGAACATTTCAATCACATCACATAGTGACCAGCTGTTATATGATTTGACTATCACTTTAGCCTATTGTGTTTCTTGTTTCCCTTACGAGAAAATGTGTAAAAAAACACTTTCTGCTAATGTTTATCTAGGTTGGTATTGAGTAGATAAAAGAATAAGCTTTACTAAAAATACTTTGTTGCAAAAATTGTAGAGAAAGTCATATCAGTATAAAGACTGGTTCAGAATTAACTAGAGAATGGTAATCAGAAAATGAAACTGAATGGGAAGCCGTTCAAGACACAAGATTTTGTTTCACATTGGCCTGGTAACAAGAATGGGAATGTATTTATTCTTCTTTTCCTGATCAATTTTACACATAACAACTTCACTTATTTTTACTTTCTCTTCATGTACTATGTACATAGTGTATAGAGAAGGTATTATATTGCACCCAAAAATTCGATACTGAGATTTCACTGGAAATGCATGTTTTAGGGTCCCTGTACCCAAAAAAGCACTTTTAGAAAAAGTTCCATATGCATGTGTGTACGCAATAATTCAAAAATAAAAAGTCTGTAAAATACTAAACTTGGTGTTTAGGTTTAGTCCGTAAAAAGCATTTTTAGAAAAAGGTCTGTGTGTGTATGTGGACACCATAGCTCAAAAACAAAAAGACAGTTAAATACCAAACACTGATGAACTTGTGGTAGCGGCCCGTGGAGGTCTCTCTTCTGCATAGATGAATTTTGAGATGAGTCCATTTGTTTGTGGTTTGTCAAAATACATGACCATGTTTTTAAAATTAATAGATTTTCCCAAACTGTTAACCAATTGGATTCTGCACTAATTGTAATAATTTGGGCTCACTGTGAAAATTATGTTTTTGAGTTCAAAAATGATGTGCTACAGCTGTATTATTTAATGGTGGCAGTAGCCACCGAAACATTTCCGAAGTAAGTTACTTTATTTCAAGAGTGAAATTTGAGTGTAATTGATGTTTTTACTCCTAATTGATTAGTTACTTCATGGTGCATTCCAATTAATGTTTTAATTAAGATATGCTTTTGTTTCAAGGAAACCCATAAATAAAACTCACAACTAGTTAGGTCGCAGGAATGAGGGGGCCACAAATCAATACTTATTCTTCTGTCTTGAATCATCTCTCTAATTTCATGCATCATTCTAATTCTTGTACATTATAAGAGCTTAGTGATTGATAGCATCATGCAAGAAATCACAAGGATTCCTGCTACAAAGTTTAGGCGAAAAAGCAAAATCATTTTTACAAGATATGCCTCCTGTTTGAGAGCAGAAGGTCAACATTTCCAGCATTTAGTATAAAGTAAGGATTTTAGTACGTCTCTACCAGCACACTTCCCCCACGACTCTTAGTTCACTCGCCCAATGTTGAGGTTGGAGAGGGGTTACCTTATAATTTAACAACCCTATATACTTTGTGACTTTTTATGTTTTAAGAGATTGTTTATATTAAGCGTACAAGTTGATGTGTTTTGTTGCAGAATGAAAAGGTGAAGGAGCTGTCGCAGAAGATAAGTGAGACACGAGTGGGAGTGTCTGGAGTGAAGACGACTATAGATGGCATGCGAACAACTCGCGACACACAGCTGCAGGAAATGAGTGCCCTGAAAACTCGACTGAAAGAGCAGAACCAGCGCTTGCTTGCCCTCAGTCAGGAGAAGGCTCGCTTAGAAGCTAAAAACAAAATGAACGCAGCTGCTGATACAGCCAATCAAGAACAAGTGAAACTAGCTTTCACCAACAAGCAAATAACACTCAAGCAGATGCGTGACAGGTTGCAGGATCTACAAAAGGAGGTATTGAATTTTTTTTTAATTATTTATCACATTTTTAAGAGGTTTGAGTGCACAAATCATGGATTTCATTATAAGGTGAACCTGAATATTTCTAATTAATGTAAAAATGAGGTTGGTAGCATTGAAAGTAACACAAATATTGATGTAGCAATTAATAATTTGTAAGAACTCTTCACTTATCTTAAATTCCAAGGACACTAATTTCACAATTAAATGTTTATTGTATCTACAGCTTATGTGAAGAGTTGTTAAAAATTATTAGTTATTATGCTAAGTATTTCTCCCTCTGATGCATTTTTCATTTAATTTACTCATTTCAAGTGCATTTTGTGATAAAAATAATGGGATAGCATTCATTAATATTTATTCCTAAGAATATTATGTGAATAATCCTAATAATCGTGACTTTGATAAGTCTCCCCATATAAGCTACCCTTAATTGTTGTGTACCAATATCAGCAAATTTTTATATGTGTTAACAAATATTCTCTAAGCTCATCTCTTGCAAGGGTGTGTAAAGTGGGGTTACTGCAAAATCTTAAGCCTAAGGCAATATTAGTTAAAGTCAAAAAATTTAAAATTCCTCTAAAATTGAAAATATTGTAACAATGTCTTTATTGACTCAGATTGGTTACAAATATTCTTTAATTCACTGCTGCAAATAGGCCGCGCTGTGGCCGAGTGGTTAGACCACTCGACTCTCACCTAGACGGTCGGGGTTCAATCCCGAGTGACTGCATGTGAGATTTGTGGTGGACAAAGTGGCGCTGGGGTGGGTTTTCTCCAGGTACTCCGGTTTCCCCCAACATCGCATTCCACTGATGCTCCATCTTCATTCATGTATCATCAGTGTCACTGCCTGCGGTGCCATAAATAGTTAAAGTGGGCGTTAAACACTACCAAAAAAAAAAAGAAACTGCTGCAAACAATTCACTTAAGGAGAGGACGGGTGATAGCCTTCTGAAGTTGCTTCACACCACTGCATCCTAACACTCCAGTCAAACTCTGACTCGCTATTATTTGCTACACCTGGCTTGCAATTCTTCCCCCTTCTATAGCTAGAAAATTACATCACAAAACTTTCTGGAAGCTTGTGCAATAAAGCTTCTGGAAGAATTCAGATGAGTCATGTACCAAAGTTACTTGTGTCGTGCATTTCCTGTGTTATCATTCCAAGGTCTCCAACTGTGCCAACTCACCGAGGTGTACATGAGGGTACCACACTGCTCCCTCCTCAGGGCTGGTTGTCCAGATTAGCCTTTGACATCATTTGTCCCTTTTTTTTTATTACGTAACTAATTTGAGTCAATGTGGACACCTTAGTTTCACTTATTTAGTTTTTCCTCGGATGCATTTCAAAGATCATCATCGGCGGCTTCAGAAGGGGAGATTACATTCGTAATTTGATTGGTGCTCCATGACGACATAGCTGTCATGGCCGCTACCTTATACTTTTACATTCTAAATTCGAAATACGGCCTGGACTTTGAACATACAACTTCCAAACACATGCTTTTACCCTTATATATACACAAATAAATGAAATACACAAAATATGCTCATTTGAATTCATGCTAAATACATGAATTCCAAATCAAGCATGACTAAGAGGTAAATACATATATACATTGGCAATAACTGCCTCACTTTCCAAACTTAAGTAACAGCTTACATGCAGGTGAGCATCATCACTGACATTGTTCGATTTACTGGACCCATTATTGCACCCAACTGGCTGAGGTGCTTTCTTCCTCTTGTGAGCCATTTGACTTGAAATAAGAATTGTCACTGAATGGGTTATAAATGGAGATTAGTTTGCTCTCTATCTTTGTTTCTTTGAATACCATCATCCTAGCATAACACACAAAAGCTCAAATTCTGTAGCTACTCACAAATTCATATGCAGTGTCACAATCAAGAGGCAGGAAACTGTTTTAACAGTTTTAAAGTGGCAACAAATGTAATCCCTGCACAATTCAGACATCTAACAATTTGATTGAGCAAACTACATCCTGACTGCAAAGGGCTAATTTTGATTATCTCATTTTGCTTCACATTGAAATAAACCTACTTTCTGTGTAATGCCCTGCTATATTCCGAGGATGAAGATTTTGTTACTTTAAAATTAATACATTTATTACTGTTTAGGATCTATAGAGGATACTGGAGATGCTATTTCATCATTCTTATAACTTGATGAGAGTCTTTCACTACCATATTTATAAATGAGCAATAAGAGGAATTGACTAAGCAAAAACAATTCACAAATTTACCAAGGAAAAGCTTAAACATTTTAGAACATTGGTTTAATTGTTTTTTCATACAAGCCATGTGTAGGACAGGAGTTGGATACGTAGAGTCAGACTGGAAAACTCAATGCCATAGCAGGGATTTGAACCACGGATCTTCCAGTCTCTAGCCAGTTGCTCTTCCACTGAGCTACCATGGCAACATGTCACCAGCATAGCATTGAATTTCTCAACTGACTCATGTGTTTCCCGGAAAAACCACAAGGTGATATCAAATTATTTTGAGTTGACAACCCCAATGGTGGCTTACAATGTTGTATGTACTTAAAGTCCCAGGATTCATAGTAGGACATGTTTTGAAGGTAACTTGCCAATATTCTTAGCTACGACTGATTGCAAAATCATACATTTCCTGTAGAGGTCCTTTTGAATATTTTAAGTTCTTGTGTGGTTATTAGGTGTGTTGAAGTTTATTCTTCACTTGATTCCCAAAATTGTTAATTCTATAAAATTTAAGATGGCAACAGTTTAGTTCAGGGTGCCAGGTAGCACAACTGTTTTCTTGGTGGCGCTCATGAGAGGGTCTATGGTTTGATTCCTAAACATTAAATCAAAGTACATTAATCAAATGAAATAGAAGTTGGCACTTAAAAAAATTTGATGATAAGCCAGAGTTTGTTATAGAAGGGTTTTACTATATCTTTTTCTGCATATCCACTTGTTTGTCTTCCACGCTAGTTGGAACTTTTCTAGGCTACTCAGTATATACACTTTCAGGTTTTGAGATCAACAATTTTATAAATCATTAGTAACATAATTACAGCAAAAAATGCTGTATTATTAAATAAAAAATGCATTGTAAAGAACAACATTCTTGTTTGATGTTGCAGATTGAAGTGAAGCTGGAGGACATAGAAAACAACAACAGTCAGCTAGGGGATCTAAAACAGCAGTTGTTATCACTAGTCCAGGAATGTGAGCAGTTGTATGCTCTTTATGAAGAGCGCAGAAATAAGGTATGTGATAGTTAAAGCTACATAGATACTTGCTGTGGTATAATATTATAAATTATAATAATGACAATAAATTGATGATGATGGATGAAGTGTGTTAATGATGCTAATAATTGTCAAGATAACCCACCTGGGAAATGTGGTGGTAGCGTGTCTGCGTGACGCAGGTTATAAAAGTTTGAACCTCGCTTAGGGTGAGTTACCCAGATATTTTTTGGAGGAGTTTTCCCTTATCCTGAGAAGACAAATGTTAAGTAACTTTAAGCCCCATGGACCCCGAGATCATTTGAGCTCATCAATTTTATTCATCATGCGATATGACCAACCAGGTTAAAAATGTTAGCTTAAAAAGAAATTGCCAAGACCACGTCAATACCATTGGTGTGCTGGAATTTTGTCCTGCAGGAGCTCTTTTGCTTGCCAGTAAATCTACTGAAATAAGGCTGTCACTTTGCTCTCTAGACGAAGGAGTAAAATATAAATTTCAGATTATTATGAAAGTAATTTGAATGAATTATGGAACATTATAGTTTCACTTAATTGTTTTCCTGGATGCTTTTCAAAGATGTTCTGATGACACCTTAAGATTAACCCCAGATGAATGAAATTACAACAGGAACTTCCTCTTCTGTAGTCAGTCAAATACTTGCTGATGATGAAGAAATGTATCTGGGGAAAAATTAAGTAAGTGATACTATAGTGTCCATAATTGACTCAAATTACTTTCATAATAGTTTAAAAGTTTCACTATATAAATAACTTCATATGCATATTTTGTGATAAATTTCTGACTTTAGCTTGCAAGAAGAATGAGAAGAATGGATGCTCTTTAACTACTGTGGTTCTCAGCGTCTCATTCTATATTGGGCATTAAAGACTGCTTAAATTTGCTCAGAGTCCTCTTTTATCAGGCTTGAGGTTCTTTTACGTGCCCTAAATCTATGTCATGGAACCAACGGCTTTACTTCCCTTCCAAAGGAAGCCTGACTAAGGATTTTTATGCCTGATAAAATCTATCATCCTCCACTGCGTTTGAACCTGCAACCTTAGGTATATGAAGTTAGTATGGTAAGCATTATACCACAGAGGGTGACTTTGGCTTGCAGATGTATGTGAACAATCAGTTTGTTTTATTTGATTAAAATGACTGTTACAGATACTGGACATGAAGGGTATTAGTGGAAAAGCAAGAGAAGCTTCAGATTTGTCGTCATGGGGTGAATCAGCTTGGGATACTGCTCCAACACAAGCAGCTTGGGACACCACTGCTGAAGCTTGGCCTCAATCTGATGCACCAGGTACTTTCAGCAACAATAATGAAACATGAATATTTAACCAAATTAACCCACACAGCGAAGCTTGAAAATTAAACTAAGCATCCAATGTGTTCCATTCACATAACATTCTATAGCTGTTCTGCAAACAAAATTTTCTTACAAAAGATTATTCTTTTATCTATGTCATGCTAATCTAGATAAACATTAGCAAAATTGGTCTTATTACTTCCTTGTAAGTTAAAGAGAAATAAGGGAATACAGTATTCTTAAGCTATAATCAAATCTTTTAAAAGCCGGTAATTGAGCTTCAATTCACTTTGCATGGTCCCATTTGAGAAAACTGAAACCAATAACAAGGAATACCTCAAATGGTCAACTCTACAAGAAAAACTTGTTACATAAATTATGTGTTTTATCAAGATGTACATTTTTTGCATAGTAAGATTTTGTCTATCTCTTACAGTTTAACCGTAATGGAATATTCTGTAAAACTCATCCAGAATAAAGAGGTCTAGAGACTGTTCCCAGAAAATTCAAAATATAAATGTTATTTGTGATATAAATAATTGAATCAAAATTGTTTGTACCACTTTTGAGAAAAACAAAATTTTAAAAAATGTTTCCATATAAAGGGTAGTTGTAATGGGGGAATTTTCCTGAAAATCTTCATGTTGCATCCTTGGAAGATACTAAACATAAATACCAAGTTTGGTGTTTAACAGTCTTTTTGTTTTTGAGCTACGCTGTTCCACAGTCTCACATGCTCACATGCTTTTTTTTAAAACTGCTTTTTTTGAACTGAGGTATCTCAAAATGTATATTTCCGGTGAAATCTAGACATTGAATTTTTGGGTGGAATACAATACCTTCTCTATACATTATGTACATCGTACATGTAGAGAAAATAAAAATACTTTTTCAGACTCAGAGGACCTTAAAATGTATATTTTTGGTTAAATCTTGACATCAAATTTTTGCGTGGAATAAAGTACCTTCTCTAGCCACTATGTACATTGTATATACATACATGCTAGAGAAATAATAAGCCTTTTCACCATTTCTAAATAATATCAAATGCATAGAAAATTTTGTTTTTGTAATTCAACAATTTCTCATTTATCATTAAAAAAAACTCTTATCCCAACCTATAACTAATAACCTAGATGCATCTTTAATGTTAAATTAAGCATTAAACCATGCTATGGATACAATTGACATGCATACAACATTTTTTAAATAAAACAACTTATTTTGTATTGCCATTGTATCTCTGGCTCTGACATTTGTGAGGGTAAAAAATAGATAGGTGTATTTCAAAATAGCCACCTTTAACAATTTCTACAGCAAAGGAAATTATTCTGATTCACTTAAACATCAGCACTCTGATTTGATATCTTGTAATGTTTTAATAAACATGGTACACTGTTGTTGTTTAGGACTTTACTACATGCAAAACATAATGTGAAAGAAAAGAAACAAAAATCAATAAGGTTTGCAGTGCTGAGTTGACCCACACAGCATAGGTTGGAAGTTGTGTGCTAGAATCAATTGCATGCTTCCTCCCCATATGAATGCACTGTACTTTTGATTATATTGCCAATTTTCTCGCATGCATCGTCATTAGTTGTTTACTTTAGTTCAGCTGAATATGTGTTTTCTCCATTATCAATTGCATTTGACACATCGGTCAATTCAGATGACTGTCAGCAATTAACTGTAAATTTCTGAAATTTTACATGAACCTTTGAATAATCAAGCTTACCAATCATGAAGCTGCAACAAAAATGTTCCATTCTTTCATAGAAATTACCAGAGTTATTACAGCACTCTCATATTTGATTCAATATCATAGTCGGCTTACCCTCCCCATTTTTAGGACTGGTACCCCAGGACTTACAAGCCATGCCAGGGTCAGAAGTCTGTTGGGGAGCTGACAACTTATCCCATAACGGTGGAAAAATGTCAAAATTGCAGATTACTACCTCTTGTATACTGCATCCTCAGCCATATATGTTTCATAGCAGCTTGAGATATATACTAAAATAATCAGTCCCTGATAAGTCCCATGGATGTAAATAGTAATAATAATAATAATAATAATAATAATAATGATGATGATAATGATTATTATTATTATTATTATTATTATTATTAATTTATTGTCATTGAGCTCAAACAGCAATAGACAACATCAGAGTGATACAATCAAATACTTACAAAATATTACATTTACAATACAGAATATGTTCAGGAGTGTGAGATGCAATGTTATACAAAGTAATACATGTTAAAAAATTAATAACTATACAACAAAGTCCTAATGTATACTAACCAAGAAAACAGTGGTACAGCAGATGTACTTATTATATTTCAAAAAATTCTTGAAGAGAATAAAAAGGCTTTGCAACAAACCAGTCATACAATTTGCAATTAAAAATTGCTGCAGCGCATTGTCTTAAGTCTAAAGATAGCGTATTATACATTTTAGAACCTAATACTTTAAAATTGCTCTGAGTTGTAGTCAGTCTACAATATGGAATATCAGTGTGTTGGCATGATCTTGTATTATAGGAATGTGTATTTTGTAGTGCTGATGTTCGGCTTTTTATGTAAAATAACATAGTGTACATTATAGATTTATTATTTTTAATTTAATAAATAATGGTTTGCAGTGAGCTAGCTTTGATTCACCAAACATTACTCTAACAATCTTTTTCTGAAGTAAAAGTGTTTTGGAAACGCGTGAGCTGCTACCCCAAAGTAAAATGCCATACGCTATATAAGGTTCAAGGTGCAAGATAAATAGCAACTATCACAAATTAATGCAATGGAATTTTCTGTAATAATTTTTGTAAAAAGTTAGAGTGAAATAAAATAAAAACTAAACCCATTAAATAATATGTACATTTGAAAGAGTTAATGTATTTTTGTTTTTTGAATTTCAGCTGCAGATATTAATTTATTGAAGTACAGAGCTCTCTATGAATTTGTTGCTCGAAATGCAGATGAGTTGTCATTTCAACCTGGAGATGTTATTTTGGTGAGTAGTTTAGATGTGATCAATTGGCTTAGGAAAAGTTTACAACAGAAAACTGTCAAAATACTACAGTGGCTCAATATAAGAACTTTTGTTTTTTTTAATGTTAGAAGAAAGATTAAGAATACCTCAATTGTTTAATAGCTAGAGCGTGGAAATTATCTATTTTGTTCCTTTGTTAAGAATGTAGCCTTTGTGTGTATAAATATCTTGTGGATACTAGAGCAAAGTATACTAAGTTTACAATAGAATATTTTTGAGTTGGGTTTGTAACACTTAAGTATCACTTAGTGTAACTTTTGAGACCAGTTTCAATGCCATGTGGGTATCAATGGTTAAAGATGGTAAAGAACACATGAGAGCAGTAAAATACAAACAAACTGACAAATCAGCCATTACACACCACTTTTGGTCTACTAACCATGAAATAATACCTAACATACACCTTGTAAAACCCACCAGATATGCTGCACGGCAGAGCTCGATGTATGGGAAAAAATCCATATCATTAAAAACCAATACCATGTATTCAACTTTGAATTACCGCCACAAAATATATTGTGAAAGTTCATCACCCAGCCACCAGGGACCTTCACACCTCAACATAGAACACCCTGTGGAAATTCAGTTGGAAACCATCGACAATGATGCCCACATGGCATCGAAACCGGTCTGAAAAATTATACACAAGTGATACTTAAGTGTTACAAACCCAACTCAAAAATATTCTATTCATACATATCACTGTTCCAAAACACCCTTTCATTAAAATTGTTCTTAAGTTTACGTCTGTAAATGCCTATTTTCATAGTGTGAGCCTTTTCATTACTTAAGAGCCTATTATGTCTTCTTTTATTTTTATAATGAACTTTTATCAAGCAGTTTGCTTATAGTAACTTGTTATTTTTGTTATCAACCGTGAGATGCTAAGCTTATTATTGCATAGAATATTTCATGCTCTGGGCCAATGAGGCATCATTGACAACAGTTTGAAGAGGTTTGTAATCCCAACATTTCTTTCCTAACATTGGCAGTTAGTTTTGAGTAATAATAAAAGAGTGGCTATTCGTATGGGGCCATTGTCACATTCACATCGCAGATTGAGTTGCAAATATCCTTATATCAGCTTTCTCTCCTGCCATGTCTCTTAGTTGCAACAGTTAACTTTAGGTCTATTTTACAGAAAATGATAGCTGCCTGATACTATCAGGTGCTGATAATGATCTTTGGCTACAGTATCTGTGCAGAAGACTGCTCTTAAGATAGTTTGCAACCAAGAGTTAAGTTAGCATAGAGAATATCGGCAGTAGATAATTTTATTTTTCCCAGTGAACGTGGTTCCAAGTAAAACAACCAACTTACCATTTTTGTAAGTTCCTTCATTGAATATTTGTTAAACACCCTTGATGTGTGCAAGGAATTAAACATTATTAATAAATCATTCTGCCCTAGGCACCCATTTGCAAGTCCTAGGAGGGTGTCAGTACTACATATGGGCAGGGTAAGCTGACTGCTTAGCGTGACATAAATCATTCTAATTTGGGAATAATTTTTTCTTGTCAAACTTGGGCCTATGGAAGAGAAAGTCAAAACATGGATATTTTTATTTTTGATCTACTTTCACTAAACAAAAATGTCCAGCTTGATGGCACACCTCAATGCGATAATGACCTCTTGTTAGTGCAATAAAGTATATGGTAAAGTCAACTATTTATTTACAACTAGAAAATAGATCATTTTACTATTAAATATTACTCCTTGCTTTGTTCATTAATACTTTAGTGTTCTCTACTTCTCGTGTGGGTGAAAACATGGTATTGACCCAAGGCAACCATAGGCTCTTTAAAAGCAACACATAACAGATTTAATAGTATTTACAAACCAATTGGGGAGGTTATAACTTATTTAAGAGAGAAATTACTTAAAGCAGATTATAAGTTGGCCATAAAACCTTTAAATTTAAAGAAATAATGTTTCAGTTTATACTTCATTAAGAGAATAGTGGAATTTAGTAAATTTATCATATGGGATATGACTATTTCATATTTCTATATTATTTTGTCATGTCAAAATGTGGTTTTAAATTGTAAATGATTGTGCCTATTTAATTACTGCATATATTAGTGCCTATTTTGAACTTGTGCCTATTTGTCTGCATATTTTCAACTTTTTAGTGCCTATTGCACTTAGCTATATTAATAACACATTTAGAATGCATAAATAAACCAAAATGAAAAACAAAATTTACGTATTAAATGGGCAGAGTTAGATTAGTCTTATTACCAGATTTTATCTTAACTGTTTTATATTGCTTCATGTGAAGTAAGTGTAACAAGGGAAGTACCCCAACTGGATATGCTTGATTTCTTTCTAAATTTCTTTCTAAACCAGTATATAGGTAGATAAAAGCTTGGTAAAAGTCATTATGATAGTTTTTATGTCTGTCATGAGATATTGTAATCTGCAAGCTTTATCAGATGTTTATACTATCAACAGTAATAGCATGTTTGCTGATAGTTTTCTGACAATTTGAGGCAAATGAATACTTCTTTCCATTATAATGGTCAAGTTGAAAGCATTAGTTTGAAATCAAAATTAAATTTTCATGGAAAACTAGTAGCACAGTTACTACTTGGCTTGATAATAACACAAAAAATGTATTTATTATGCATTTACATAGTTAGTGCCAGCCATTTTTTGTCATGTAGATAATCGCATCTTTCAAACATCAGCTTGAAGCTGTTGTAAAACTGTCATCAATATAGTGGTACTCATACCACACCTTGAAAAACCATGGTAATGCCTTCTTGGTTTGTGTTTTGAATGAACTCAATTTAATTTCTGCCCAAAAGTGAGAGTAAGACCATAAAATTCACTAAGGAAAAAGAAATCAACTGACTAGACTTATAATGGCACAAAGATACATTTTGAAATTTGCAGAAAGCCAACACAATTACATTAAAAATAACAGCTACAATCCATTATCACACAAAATTGCAATTATAAAGAACCTTACACATAGATTAGTGAATGTACCCATGAATCCAGCTGAATTCAATAAAGCGCTAAAAGCCACAGTGCAAATAGCAGGAAAAAAAGATTCTATGTACAAGAAGTTAAAGCAAAGTAGAAGAAAGCGATAAAAGAAATAGCCAGTCTCGCTATAGAAAAGGATATTAATAACACATTCAGGAATCTACTTACCACCCAAGGCATTTAAATAATTTAAAAATATATTCCGGGAACAAAATGTCCCTTTGGCTGGCATTAACAGAATTTTGGTAATAAAATAACTAAATTTGAAAACAAAAGATAGAATTCCACCAGAAATTCAATCTGGAATATATAAATTTGACTGCATAAACTGTAAAAATAACAACATAGCACAAACCAAAAGAAGCTTAAAACCCAGATCCAAAGCACACGTCAAAAATCTTAAATTCAAGCAAGAGAACAAATTAGTAATCACTTTGGAAAGAAAACCATCACCTGACTGAATCCGAAGCTACTTAAAAAGCCACAATGAATTCAAAACATGGGAAAATATCGTAATAAGAAATATAAAGACCCCCTAATGAACTTCAAAATCCTGCCAGTTGACAGCTTAGTGAAGTTCATTGTTCCACTACCAGAGAGGAGACTGTAGTCAATCAGTAATGACAATTATATCTCTGAGATTGAAAATGACTTCCAAAACTAGTCTCTCGATAAAAAGCGTGACGTAGTGCTAAAAAATTTACTTCACAAATATATTCATGGCTGTTTCTACCTGTCAACTCTTGTCCTGCACATGGCTTTGTTGGAAAGAACAATTGTCATTAATAGACCTAATATTCTAGTAAGTTCTTACTATAGATGTGAAGCTAGAGTGATGTCAAATTTATTTGAGAGTATTTAATACAAAAACTTACCTGTTTTTCCAAAAGAAAATGAACGCAATCCACCTTTTATGTTGAAAAGTTTACTCATTATGTGAAATATCTGACTTAAAATGAATGCTTAAAATAGTTGAAATATATTAGATTAGATTAGAAAGCATTCTGTAGGTTCGTATAGGCTAGGAAGCCACTGAACATAGAACTTGTCAAGGGATGTACATGTATACATATGTTTATATACTATGGAAAAAAAAAAAAAAATGTATAAAGCTCTAGTGCTAAAAGTACAGGTTACAAAAACAGCAGAATAGACATATAATCACACCATTTGCTTTTGAGGCCTTTACGCCACTGCACTATACTTAATGTGCTCTATAAAAGCAAATGTACTTCCTCCCCCCCACATAAAAACAGAGTATAAAAAATTAGTGTTAAAATGTATAACTAAATATAATTCCATTATATGTAACACTGAGGTAATGTCAGATGATAGTTTTCTAATTATTAACATAATAGTTACTACTAGTAATTGTATAAAACTAAAATATGTAATTTATTATATTTACGTTGATAGGTACCTGTGACCCAAAATGCTGAGCCTGGTTGGTTGGCAGGGGAGCTGCGAGGCCATACAGGCTGGTTCCCTGAGTCCTATGTGGAGCTTATTGACAGCCCTTCAAATACTGCAATGCCAATTGAAGGTGTTCAGACTGATACTTCAATGACATTCCCACCTGATGTGCTCATCAGTGACAACGTTCCATCAAAGCGACCCTTGGAGTAAGTATTATACTTTGTAGGTTATACGGATGATGAATGAAATCAGTGAAATGATGTATTACTGATATATGGTGGACTTTGTGACAGTGATGTGTTTTAACAATTGAAAATTAGTTGAGTCGATTTTGCAACACTACATCACTTACTTTTTTATTTCGGAAAACATGTTTCAGAAGCCATGTGCTTCCATTGTCAATTCCTTTGGTTGACTGCCAGCATTGCTAGCTGTGGTGGTTGTCTCTGTCCCTGGTGGTGGTTTGATGAACCTCTATCAGTGCCTGGCAGGATTTCAAAATTGAAAACGCAGTTCTTGTTTTTCTAAATATATATGTTTTCCTAAACTTTTAATTCTGTCTTCCTTGTGATGTTTTTTAATATTTTGGGCTTCTATTTGTGGTGTGTTTCTCTTTCCAAAAATGCCAAACTACAGAGAAACACACCATAAATAGAAGCCCAAAAATTCAAAGCTATGCTGGCATGTTGTAATGGCAGCTCAGTTGTAGAGCAACCAACTAAAGACCAGGAAATCCATGGTTCAAATCTCAGCTATGGCATTTAATTTTTCAGCCTGACTCTGCCTATCCAAGTGTTCTAGAAACTGGTCACAGTAAGTAATTACCAAGTGATGTTTTGTGTTAAAAAAAAAAATTCAAATTGTTTCCATTTAATACTAATTACATCACTGTCACAAGCTTCTTTACAAATTTTCAAAATGACTAATTTTTTTTTTTTTCTTTTGAGCTTATTATGTTGGGCATTTTCAAGAAGGAACAAATTGGATTAAATTATACATCAGAACATATAAGTTGTGATTTTCTGATATATATATCGCTCTGTATTTATTCAATCTTTATACATTAAATTTAAAACTTTACAATCTGTTACCAGGATAATAGGGCAGTGTGCCTTAAATGAAAATAGTGTTGTAGTCCAATTGTGATATAGATGAAAAAATGCATAACAAATAGCTCAGGATGCTGAGAAGTTAATAATACAAATTTTGAATGACATTTAATGAAAAAATATATTTGTTGATGATGTACCTAAAAAGATAAATTCCTTGTTTGGCATGTATTAATATAATAAAATACAGTGTGATCCATATAAGCCTGAACCATTTTAATTGGCCATAATTTCTCTCGGAAAGCTTCTAGAAATGTGAATTTTGTTTTAGTGTTCTCAATGGCTTAGGGAGAATCGATAATAATCATGGCAACAATCGATCAATGCCATCTGTTGACTAGATTGATGATTTCAACGGAAATTACAAGCATTTTCATGGTATTGTGTCCGTCTTTAGTTTGCAGCCATAACAACAACATACAGTATTCGCTTTGAGAGCGTGTTTTCAAATTCCTTGGTAACAACACAATGGGAATTTCAAAGAGAATTTAATGTACAATATGTTCAGACAAAGGCAACAATTTTATCGCTAGCAAGAAAGCTGGAGACAACTGGCATACTTGTTAATGAGAGTGGAAAACATAGACCACCATTGAGTGCAGAGACTGTTACAAATGTTGGAAGAAGACTAGTGAACTCTCCAAACAAATTGTTGCATCGATTGAGCCAGGAATTGGACTATGCATGTGGCACATCTCAAAGAGCTGCGACTGTCTACAAGGTCGTTAAAATGATCATAATTTCCATCAAATCATCAATATAGCCAACAGATTGCATTGCCATGATTGTCGTCGATTCTCCCTGAGCCACTGAAATCATTAAAACAAATTTCACATTTCTACGAGCTTTCAGAGAGAAATTGTGGTGTATTAAAATGGTTCAGGTTTAAATGGATCGCATCGTATGTCTATAACATTGAAAAGCAATATATACAATGCTGGAAATTTTTATTCAATACTACATTCCTTAAATATTAAGCCAGAATTAACAAATTTGCCGTTTCTAACATTTCAAAATTAAATCAATTACCTAATTGGTAACAATGCCAAAATGCTGATATTTTAAAATAGATATTCCTTCTCTTTTACAAGATTCTACTGGTGTATTTAATGAATTGTTCATTTTTAACAGGGGAATAGCTGAAGTTCCTGAAAATGTGAGCGACAATGGGTCAGTAGCAGAAATTATTGGAGATCAGGGTCCAGAAGTAAACGACATCCCAAGTCCTGTTCTTGGACAGGTATATCTTCTTAAACTTTGGTTGTATAGCATTTTCTTAAAAACTCACGATAAATTAAATATTTAGAATCCTGTTATCATCTGCCCCTCTAAGGAAAGTTATTAGGAACAATTACAAGGTTCCACAAGGTCATCTCCCTTGGTGCCACATGGTTACAAAAGTAGTCCTGATATATTCCTCCAGTCAGAGCAAGAAAGCAGAGGAGTGCATTTTGTGCTTTATTTACATGAGGACAAAGTCATCCGATGAAAGGGGTTTAGACCACAATTTCCACATCAAAGTAGCTGTAATTCAACCCATCTATAAGCTCCCTAAGTTTGAGTGTAACCTTTTGTATCAGCTGGTATAAATAGGTAGACAGACACCCAGACCTAGGCCCATGCGCATGCAGGCAGCTTATCTCATCTTTTCAAGTTACAAACTTCATACACATTAAATTTAAATGTAATGAGTCACCTTTTTACACTTTTTGCTCCAACTTTGCCTTTGTTTGAGAAGACATGTTTCAGGGTACTTTAACCCTATCTTCAGTTGCAGGGATGACTGACATTACATGCAACAGGTGATTGTGTTGCCCTCTATTCTTGTCAACAGGATGACGTCATCAATAGCGGGGACCTCAAAGTTCATAAGAGAGTCTTCTTCTTTGGTGATAAAGATATTTCTTCCTTTATGTTGTGATTTTCAGACCAAAAATGATGTGCTACTGCAGATTTGTCTACATGCTTACACCTAATGCTTCTCAAGTATTCTAGTAAAGCCGTGGGTCCCGTGTCGTAGATTTACGGCACGTAAAAGAACCTTAAGCCTGATTGAGAGGCCTCTGAGCAAAATTAAGCGGTCTTTCACGCCCAGTATAGAATGGGACGCTGAGAACCATAGCAGTTAAGGAGCGTCCATAAATAACACGCCATTTCCATTTCTCAAGTATTCTTTCATCCTAGTTTCCAAATTTTGTTCTGTTTTTCCAATATAAATCTTATTGCAGAATTGGCAGCTCATTTTATAAACTGCTGATTTTTTAGTGTTTGGTGTGGTATCTTTCAAAGGGTGATTCAATAAGATCCGGATATTGTATCTGTTTTGAGGGGCCAGTTTTATATTAAAGTCTTTAAAAATCCTTTCGAATTTCCAGAACACTTTTGGGTGAAAAGTAAATTTGCAAAATTTCACTGAAGGTTTATCCAATTTTTCCAGAGTGGTGATGTCATGTAGTCTTTTATTTCTTGTATGTGTGTAAATGAATGTCTTCATACATATTGTCACGCCTACTGTTATAATTTCAATAAACTGCTAGCTATGAGAGGGATTAACTGGGAAACTCGCACTTTTTATCACAGTGAGGCAGGCTTATGCAGACGCAGCTCTGTTCTATCAGAGACCACAGGGATTGTAATCTCACATAGCGTTATAATTTAGGTGAATAGGGTAACTAAGTACTGCATTGAAAACAAAGCACTTCTTAATAACAGTAGATTTATTACATTTCTAATACAATCTACATGGCACACCATGGAGCCAAGCTTAGGTAGCCCCCAAATTAATTTGCCCTTCCTTTTATTAACAGCAAAGTTGGCAGAAGTGCCAACATATGAAAATTTAACTTTACTCAGTGTTACCACATCCTATGCATGCAATCAGGATGTGACAATACACAGTTACTTTCCTGGAGTTGCTGAATTTGGTATCATATACAGTTAATACCCTGGTTATTTATATATATGTACCTTTCCTTATATTTGTACATTTTTATACCCTACAAACTTAATCCATTTGTCTCTTCTATAACTTACAACCTCATCAGTTCTATTATTAAGATCCTCTCTTTGGCAATTTTCTTCCCCCATGTGTCTTACTTTCCCTGTATAATTACGTAATTGTTTCAGAAATTCCTTCCTATTGTTTCCAAAAAGTTCTAAGTACAATATCTCTGCCCAGTTTGTGTTCCATATTATCTCTCTCCACATTTTTGTTTCCTCGCACTCAATTATACAGTGTAAATTATCCACATTGCCACATAGTGGGCATATATGTTTATCAACTTCTTTCAGACCTTTTAATAACATTGTTGCTGTTCTTGCCCATGCCTGACCATCTCTTTCCAATTTTACTTTCTGTACATGGACAATGTATGTAGTGTCTAGAGAAGGTATTGCATTCCACCCAAACATTTGATACCGAGATTTCATCAGAAATAAGACGTTTTAGGGTCCGCTGTATCCAAAAAATGCATTTTTAGAAAAAGGTTTATGTGTGTGTCTGTGAACACAGTAACTTGAAAACGAAATGTCAGTAAAATACCAAACTTGGTATTTCAGTTTAGTATTCTCCAAGGATATGACACAAAGATTTTGAGGAAAATCCCCCCCATCCCAAAATACCCTTTCCATGGAAAAAATTTGGAAGATTTTGAGTTTCTCAAAATTAGTTCTAATGATTTTGATTAAAATACTGTGTATTAAAGATATTTACACAACAAATATAATGTATATCTTGAATTTTCTGAGAATAGCCTCTGAAGACCTCTTTATTGTGTAAGAATTTTGCTGGATTTTTCATAATTAGTAAACCGTAAGAGATGGACATAAACTTACTACACATGTAGATTTTGTTGAAACACTCAATTTATATCATATACATTTTTTTCATGGAGTTGGCTATTTTTAAAATATTCCTTGTTATTGGTTTCAGTTTTAAAATACGTAAAACTTTTCACATACAGAAATTTGTCAACTCCTGGCAATGCAAAGTAATGGATTTCATCCACTTAGCACCCAGCTTTTAAAACATTTGACTGTCTCTTTAGCATATGTATTCCCTTATTTCTCTCCTAATTAAGGAAGCAACTAATAAGACAATTTGTACTAATGTTTATCTCGATTAGCATGAAGTGGATAGAAGAATAAGCTTTTTAACAATAATTTGTTTCAGAGATGTAAAGCAAGTCATGCGAATGGAACTCATCAGATTTTTACTTTCTCCATACGCACTATGTACATAGTGTATAGAGAAAGTATTGCACTCCACCAAAAATTCGATACCAAGATTTCACCGGAAATATATGTTTTAGGGTCCCCAATATCCAAAAAAAGCATTTTCACAAAAAGGTCCGTGTGTGTGTCCGTATGTCCATGTGTCTGTGAACACGATAACTCAAAAACGAAAAGTCGGTAAAATACCAAACTTGGTATTTAAGTTTAGTATCTTCCAGGGATGCGACACAAAGATTTTGAGAAAAATCCCCCCACCCCCAACTACCCTTTACATGGAACTTTTTTCAAAAATTTCGATTTTCTCAAAAATGGCTCTAACGATTTTGATTAAAAGTTTGTATAGTAAACATATTTACGTGACAAATAAAATGTATATCTTGAATTTTCTGGGAATAGCCTCTGAAGAGTAGTTCATTCTGGATGAATTTTACTAAATTTTGAATAACTGCTAAACCGTAAGAGATGGACAAAAACTTGCTACACAAAAAATGTAGAGCACTTTAAAACACACAATTTATGTTATATACATTTTTTTCGTGGAGTTCGAGGTTTTGTGACATTCCTTATTTTTGGTTTCTGCTATGAAAAACATATACTTTTCTCATACAGGAACTTGTCAACTCCTATCCATACAAACAAAGGAACTTCATTGACGTAGCAACCAGCTTTTGACTATCACTTTAACCTACGGTTGTCCCTTATTTCGCTTCTACTTACAAGGAAGCGAGTAATAAGACTATTTCTGCTAATTTTTTCTGATTAGCATAAAGTAAATAGAAGTATAAGCTTTTTAAGAATTATTTGTTGCAGGGATATGGAGAAAGTCATGTGAATGGTACACATCAGCTTTTTTTACAAACATCAATTTATTTTTCTCTTTACTATTCTTTCTTTACACTACTATGTTAGCTTGTGTATTATCTAGTCACATATGTTGGTCATGTATGAGGTGTTGCCTCAGTCAGAGCAATAGTACTGTCAGAAAGTGGTGGAACATCGTTACAATCTTTGGTCTGGGAGGACAAGTTCTATTGTTAACATATTTTTCAGGGATCTCTGGTAGAGAATGTGGAAGCTCAAGCCCTCTATCCTTGGAAAGCGAAGAAGGGCAATCATCTTTCATTCAACAAAGGCAACATTATTACTGTAAAGGAACAGCAAGAACTGTGGTGGTACGGAGAAGTTGCTGGAGCGGAGGGCTGGTTCCCCAAATCTTATGTTAAGGTTATTGGAGCCGTAGAGCCTGAAGAGCTACAAGGTTAGTATAAACTCAGCATCATGTTTATTTTACTCTATGCTTGATGGAATCTCTCACATTAAAGTACCATGTTTATCCAAATACAAGATGACCTCAAAAGCAAGATGACCCCCATTTGTCAGAACTTAATTTTGGAATTTAGCATGTCTAAGAAAGAGATGTATTATTTATGGATGCCCTTTAACTGCTATGGTTCTCAGCATCCCATTCTATACTGGACGTGAAAGATCGCTTAATTTTGCTCAGAGGCCTCTCTATCAGGCTTGAGGTTCTTTTATGTGCCGTAAATCTACGACACGGGACCAACGGCTTTACTTCCTTTCCGAAGGAAGCCATGCTAAGGATTTTTAAGTCTTGTCTAAGAAGATTTAACTTAATGTATTATTATTATTACTATTATTAGTATAATTATAATTATTTTACTTAATTTGAATTTATGCAGAAATTCACGTTTTGAGCCTTTCACGGAGAGATGAGTCTGGAAATGTACGATATGGTGGTATGGTATAATGTAGCAATGGTGGTGATGGTGGCAGCAACATAACTGTAATGATGATGATGGAAATGCTTTTCTATTTAGACAACACAACTTATTATAACATATCGTACATAGTTTTTTACCTAATTTGTACTTGCGCAGAAATTCACTTTGCGACCAGGAGAAAAACGAGAAGGGAGAACGGAAATGTACTGGCATGTCTGTGTTCGATGGGGACAGTGGCAGCTTAGCTGTAATGATGATTACAGATACAATTTTCAGTTAAGACAACATACTTAATATAATACATTGTAAAATTTTTACCCAATTCAAATTTGCACATAAACTCATATTTAGAGTGGTAGGGACGAAGAGGTGTATACAGAGAGTACGGAATGTGTGCGATAGTAGAATGGGATGGTTGCGGCAGTGGTGGCAACAATTAAGAATGCTGTTTTCTATTAAGACAATATACTTATTATAATATATCGTAAAACGTTTGACCAAATTTGCCGTAAATTCACATTGCTTGACCATTGGCTTACAATACAACATCATGTGCAACTATCGATGTGAAAGGAAGTCCTTTAATTTTATTTTAGTGTCGCAAAATAACCCTTTTTCCTATGAGAATACTCATGGGCCCATTAACAGCTAATTTTTGGCACAAAATGAAACGCATATGTTGTAACCTTGACAGAGGTCCCCAGGCTTTGCATCTGCCGTAGGGGCAAAGTTTGAAACTTAATTTTCCCAACTTGGTATTCAGAAAACATACATCACAAATGCAAGATGATCCCCAGTTCTGAACATAAATATTTTAGAAAAAAACATCTTCTTTTATTTGGATAAATAAGGTAAATCTTAATGCTGATCTGGTGCACTTTGTGACAGTGATGTGTTCTATCAATTGTAATTAATTAGTGAGTCTATTTTGTAACACTACATCACTTACTCTTTTTACTGAAAACATGTTTCAGAAGCTATGTGCTTCCATTGTCAAATTCCTTAGTCGACTGCTGGCATCACTTGCTGTCCTTGTCCCTAGTGGTGGTTTGATGAACCTCTGTATTAGTAGGTCACCTGGTGGGATTTCAAAATTGAAAATTAACAAATCAGCGGTAGCTTGGCATTTTTGAAAAGAGCAACACATCACTAGGAAGTCAGGATTAAAAGTTTAGGAGAACACCTATATTTGGAAAAACAAGAACCATGTTTTCAATTTTGAAATCTCGCTAGGTGACTATCTGATGTGAGGTTCATCAAACCATCACTAGGGACAATAACAACCACCACTGCAAGCAATGCTGGTAGTCGACTAAAGGATTCATGTTCTCTTCAGCCTTGGGAACAAAGAAGTTGCAGGGGGCCATGTCTGGCAAATAAGGTGGCTGAGGCAACATATTGTTTCTGGTTTTTGCCAAAAAGGCATGAACAAGCTTTGAGGTGTGAGCAGGAGCACTATCCTCGAGCAGTTTTGCAAAAATTCTGGTTGTTTTCTTCAGATTACTTCATGCAAACGGTGCATAACTTCTAGGTAATATTCCTTATTGACTGCATAACCATATGGCAGAACCATTTCTTTGCATCTTCCACATTGGCATCAGTAATTGATGTGTTAGGACATCCAGGGGATTGTCTTGAGAGTCTTCTCGACCCTCTTTGAAACATCAATACTATTCGAAACCCCTTGTTTTACTCATAGTAGATTTGCCAAAAGCCACAGCCAACATTTTAAACACTTTACTCCATTTTTCAAGCAAAATTTAATGCAAATTCGCTAAGCCTTTGAAAACATGCATAACTTTTAACTGTCAACAATAAACTAAGTATTTAAAACAGCTGAAAATGCAAACATATATCCGGAACATGTGTAAAAAAAATAAAGTTTTGAAAATTGGTTGTATAAAGCCCCTGAAATTGAAAAATTCCCGTTATTTTATCTCATCTCGTATATGTATATTGATGGATTTGCATAGTTTTATTTAGCAGTATATGCATTGAAAGTACAGGCAGAACTTATGGCAGCACTGTGTATTTGTTTTGTTGTGCATTGAGTGAGAGCATGTAAATAATACATTTATTGGTGGAGCAAACTATGCTAAGTTTTCCATTTAATCCCACAGAATATTATGTGGCTCTTTATCCATATCAATCTATGGAAACTGGCGACTTAAGTTTCCAACAAGGGGAAGTCGTACTTGTAGTGAAGAAGGAAGGTGATTGGTGGACTGGTATTATTGAAGATAGACAAGGTATCTTCCCGTCCAATTACGTCCAAAAAGCAGAACCTGAGGTAAACATAAAAGTTATAAAATAATATAAAGTAATTTGCATCTTAAATATTTTTAAGGCAAATCAAATCTATTCACCATAGGATTTTATTACAAAAATATTGGCGTCATCAAATATAAACAACTTAAAATTACAAAATACTGTTTGAAATTACATTATATGAAAAGTTTAACACAATTAGGAAATAGATTAACAAGATAAAGTATAAGGTGTTATTCTTTATAACAAGTTACAATTGAAATACAAGATACATTATTGGAAAATATATGTTATACACACCATTATACACTAAATTAGTTATAAGCAATGACCAATTTAATGCAAGATATAATTTCTTGAAATGATTGTGGAATTAAGTCTTCTTTTTCATAGCTGGTAGTGTAACTTTTTTCATTCAATGTGGCAGTTCTTGGACATGCAACAGACCCCATAAAAGTAATAGTGCAAGCAGTTATTAAGTGATTCAGATTACACAATTATAGAGCACCGTTGTTGACCCAGTTTGAGTTTTATTCAGTAGTAACAGTGTATTTGATATCATTCAAAATTCATGTAGTATTAGAAAAATCTAAATAGGAATAAATTTATCGATCATTGTGTAATGGAAAATACAGTTTTTCTTCATTATCTGAAATGCAACACCAAAATAATAAAATGTTGTTAGTGTTTTTAAGCTCACTTTGCAAATGCAACTCATTAACTACTGTGATTGCCATTCTATATGGGCAGGACACAGCACCACCGGCTTTCCTTTCCTTCCAAGGAAGCCATTCACATTATAGAAACAAGCAAGCAATAACTATAAGTGAAAGTTTGTGTCATTGTGCATAATTTGCTAATTTAGAATTTTGAGGTTATATATATATAACTGGCAAAGCTAAAAGGTACATTGAAACATGGCATCTCCATCAGGGTATACTAGTGCAGCCAGACAATGGGCCCTAATCATGCTGAGTCGCCTCCTACCTGGATGCAACCTTATGTCACAGTTTAGATGCATATATTTGCACACCAAGTGGCAAATTTCCTGTGTGTGGCTTCTGATAATTTGCAAATAATCCATCGACAGAGGAAGTATTATGCTGGGGATTGAGATGGAGGGGTGTTGGGCAAAATCGATAGTGATTGGGTCTCACACGCATAGCTTGCAATGATGTGTCAAGGGACAAATTATAATACAATGATGATAAACCTAATGTAGTAGTTGAGGCTAAAATGCTCTATAGTTGTAGAGGAGGGGTGGGTACATGTAAATAAGGTACATAGGAGCTTTTGCATATTAGTTTTGGGTTCGCCCCTAATGGGGTTGCACAAATGGAGTTAGGGAGATATGGAAGTAAAGCAAAAATTATGGAAAGAGTAGTGAAATATTGGTGAAGAATTAAGGAATTAGAAAATAATAATATACGAAAGCAATTTATAAAGGTTCAAGGAATTGAAGAGCAGGCCCATGTTTCATTTGTAAAGTTGCAACAAAGTGGCTGCTGTCATCTCCAGATCTCAATCTGACTTGACTTTTGATTGTGGGGTTACCTTAACTAATGAGTTTTCCCGACACATCAAACAATCCAATAGCAACTGAAAGACGCTAGCTCACAAGAAATTGCTAATGTTCGAAGACATCATCTGCAAAATGCTGTGCTTTGAGTCTCAGAAAGAATAATGAGCATTGAACAAGAGAACGGAGGACATCTTCCCAGTGTTTCATAGAACACCATTGTTTACCCAGTATGTGACTTTGTTTTTATCCTATCTCAAATATTGCAATATTTATAATGGTTTAAAGTTTGAAGTGGCTTTTAAAAGACCCTATACAATAAATACTTTGATATGGATAACTGGATAGAAAAGCTTCATAATTTCAGGGGTGTTTGTTTTGCCACCTAAAGAAGAAACATCTATGTGAACTTGTTTTTTCACACAAACCGTGTGTAGGATAGGTTGAGTCAGACTAAAAAATTTGTTCCTTAACCGGGATTTGAACCACGTATTTCCTTGTCTCTAGCCAGTTGCTAAAACCACTGAGCTACCATGACAACATGCCAGCATGTCATTCAATTCCTCAACAGACTTGCATGGTTCCTGGTAAACCATAGTCAATTAGTGTTAATCGGTTTTATTATTTAATTGTTAAATTAACACTGACACTAACTGGCTAAATTATAAAGGCTGCAATTTAAAGTTCTTATGACATTGTAAGTCGCCATTGAATTATGTCATGTCAAAATAATTTGAGATCACCTTGTGGTTTATCAGGAAACTTGCAAGTCAGTTGAGGAATTTAATGCCATGTTGGCATGTTGTCATGATAGCTCAATGGTTAGAACAATTGGCTAGAGACTGGAATATCAGTGTTTCAAATCCCTGCCATGGTATTGAATTTTTCAGTCTGACATTTTCTCAGCTGAAAACATGGTTTGAATCCTCCTTTTCTGGCAAGTGAAAGTAGCTAAAAAGCAACAAAGTTTTATTTCTGATACCTGATGGATACAGTGTTAAATTTAAGTATCTGAAACTATTTTATGAGCTTGCAGTGTTTGTTTACTTTATTTGGTAAACTTTGTAAACTCTGTATTTTATTTCAGTCAATTGTAACAACTAGTGTATCTGAATCAGTGATTGAGAAACCAATAGAAGCGGTGTCAACAACAGCAACTACTGCAGCAACGCCCCCTGCTCAACAAGCAGCTCAGGTGAGTTGAAGTTGCCTTTCCCTCACTTTATTTTCTCTCTTTCTTTCCTTCCTTCCATTTCCCCTCTCTCTCTCTCTCTTCCCCCTTTCCCCTCTTACCTTCCCTCCCCTCTTCTACCCCTCTTACCTTCCCTCCCCTCTTCTACCCCTCTCTCCTCCCCCTCTTTCCTCCCCCTCTCTCCTCCCCCTCTCTGTCATCTGTTTGAATTTTGCTATATCTATGTTGCTTAACATACACTGTGTGCTGTGTGGCCAAAGGTCATGGGAAAAATTAATTAAAAATTATTTGTTTGTTAATGACTGTCAATTGTCAGGATTGTATCAGTGCCGCCAGTGTGCCAGAAGTTCATCCTGTTGAAGTATTTTTACATACCAGTAAATCTATTAACAAGGGGCTATCTCTTGTAAGCACACTTAAAGGCCATCGGTTTGGGGCAGGTTTCAACCTGTGACCTTGAGATGAGAAGGCCAGCGCCTAACCAACTTAGTTACCCAGACTGACAGCATCCCATAAATGCTCAATTGGATTCAGAATAATTGATTTGTAGGGCTAAATCTGGTTGTAAATTCATCAATCTATCTGCGTGCCACCAAAGAGCGGTGTCCTGTTGAAACATGGCATCTCTATCAGGGTAAAGGATGCAGATGGTCTGAAAGAAGGTCCATTAATCCCTGCAGCCAGACAATGGGCCCTAATTGTGACCATGAGAATGCAGCCCAAATATGCTGTGTCACCTCCAGCCTTGTTGACACGCAGGATCCATACATAGCTCATGGGGATATGCCACACTCATGCATCCATCAGCTCAGTACAACTAGATTCATCAGATCAGACCAAATGCCACTATTGTTCCATTGCTTAGAGTTTGGTACCCTTGCATATCATTGAGCTCTGTGTCGAGGTGTCTGCAAATGAATACAAGCTGTTGAAGCCTATGCAGTGCTTCTTGGTGGAAATGGATTTCTGACTCAACATTCAAATTGGTAGTGATCTGACTCATATTGTTGCCCTCCCTCTATGGGCAACAATATGCAATGGTTACCATGCTAACTCCATGTAACCTGGTGGAGGACATTGGATTTTTTTCGGGCATAAAAATCCTTAGCATGGCTTCCTTAGGAAGGGGAGCAAGGCCATTTGTCCCATGTAGTAGATTTATGGCATGTAAAAGAACCTCAAGCATGATAAAAGAGGTCTCTGAGCAAAATTAAGCAGTCTCTCATGCCCAGTATAGAATGGGATGCTGAGAACAACAGCATCCCTAACTAAGTCCATTTCAATGTTTTACTGATTCATAGTAGCCCTTCAAGCGCCCTGTATGGTTCTGTTGAGCCGATGCAATGTCAGTTCAATGAACACCTGTGGTCTTCTCGTGTAGCAGTTTATGCATGTGGAAACATTCTCTCAGCATTATTGAAGAATCCACCTTCAAAATTGTTAACCTCAGAAAACTGAATTGTCGCGTAATCTCTGATATGCTATAGCCTATAACCCATATATTTTGCATCACATGTTGCCCTATTCACTGCACATGTGTCTGTAACAGACTGCTCGGGTATAGTGTCTACACATGTACCATATGCCACATCTAGCCACGACACTTGGGAGTCGTACACTACACTTTACTAGCAAGATAACCCTTTCGATGATTTTTGGCCACTCGGTGTATATTATAATTCCAAATTATCACATTCTTCCAAATATGAGGGACATTCAAAATGATGTTTTTTTCTTACTCAAGATTTGTTTTATTACAAATCCAAATACACTACATTATTCCCCAACTTTTTGACTACAGAAAGCTTCATGTGCTGCTATATATGGCAATCATTTCGAACGAGAGTATGTTCATTTTGTAGCAATTTTTTTTCTTCAGAATATATAAATATTAATGGATTTGCATAGTTTTTTTTTTTTCTCAAATATGTGCATTGAAAGTACTCACAGAGCTTATGGCAATACTGTGCACCAAAAACATAATATGAAATTTTATGAAACTAAAAATTTTGGGCTTATGTATTTAGAAACATTTGTGAGTTATTTAAATAAATGAGTTAGAAAGTTGTAACACTACATCACAAAGAAACACTTGCTTGAATGTGTTTCAGGAACATCATCTTGTTCCCATCTCAGCATGTTTCCCACGACTACTAACAATTCCTGTCTGTGAAATGTTGCACATTGGTGCTCATCTGGTGTTAAGGTGATGAATCTCCAAACAGTGTTGTGTCTGTAATTCAAAGCTCATTATGTGGTCTTTATGTCTCATATGTATTTTCAATTTTTTTGTGTTCAATTTATAGTAATTGTGTATTGGTTTTAAAAGTTATGTTGGGTGTGATGTGATTAGAGGAAATTGTATATATGGAACACTTTGGAAGAAAACACAGGATAATAAACTACACTGAAATAATTATAAATGTTAATTAAAATTAAATAACTCAGAAGTTTGAGACAAGTGAAGTTTTAATCAATGTGATGTTGAAAATGAGTCGGAATAGTAACACTCACCTCACTTATATGTAATTATGTTCAAAACATATGTTTCAAGGGCAATTGCCCTCTTCTTCAGTTGAAGTCCGACTGATGGCTGGTATTTGTGCTCTGTGGTCTATTACGGTGGAGCCATCTGGTGTTCTCAGTAGAAGTTCAAAATCATGTGGCGGTATTTCAAAATTCATCAGTTGGTCTTTTTGTTGTGTAATGAGAATATTCTCCCAAACTGTAAGTTCTGCCGGGTTGTTTACAGGTTTTAGCAATTTTATGTCATTTTGTATTTCATGATGTGATGTCCAAAAATGGTATGCTACTGCCGATTTATCTGTTTGTTTCTGTTTGATATGTCTGAAATGTTCCTTTAGCCTTGTTTCCAGTCTTCTTTTTGTTTGGCCAATGTAACATGATTTGCAGTCCTTGCAATCAATTCTGTAGATGCCTGATCTCTGGTTTGTAGGTATGGGGTCTGTAATGTCTGTTTTCAATGCATTTTTTATGTTGAATTGGTTACTTGAAGCTAAACTTATATTGTATTTCTTGAAAATTTTTTTGAATTTCCTATCTGCTGTTGGGTGATAGGTGAATTTTTTATATATAACTTTCGGTTTTTGTATGGACAAAGTGGTGATTTGTTTTAAGGTTAATTTCTCCTTATGTTTTTTAATTTTTTGGTCAAAGATGTCTGGGTTAAAACCATTGGCTGAGGCTATATGTCTTAGTTGGAGGTATTCTGTGTTGTACTCTTCTGGGTCAAGTGGGATGCTGAGGAGTCTGTGTACTGAACTGTTGAAGACTGCCTGTTTATGAGGTTCTGGGTTGAAACTATTCTGTTTTATGTAATTGTCTGTATGTGTGGTGTTCCTGTAGATGCCATAAGTGATCTTTTGTTCTTTCCGTGTTAGTTTTAGGTCCAGGTATGGTAGCATTTGGTCTTTTTCTGTTTCCATTGTGAATTGTATGTACCTGTCCTGTAGGTTTAGTAATTTTAGAGAGTCTTCTGCTAATTTTTTGGGGACCACCGCAAAAACATCATCAACATATCTAAACCATTTTTTTAATATATTCGGAAAACTGGAGGTTATATGTACTTCAAGTCGTCCCATGTACAGATTTGCTAAAAAGGGCGAAAGTGGGTTACCCATCGCTAAGCCTGATGATTGTCTGTAAAATCTACCATTGAATTGGAAATAATTCTGGTTGATGCAAAGTTCTGTTAAAGTATGGAAGTCTTCTATTTCTTTCTGGTTTAAGCCTATGCCCCTGAGCCATGCTTTGAAGGTTTCAAGTAACTTGTCGACTGGGATGCTGGTGAATAATGATTTCACATCAAACGAAACCAACAACTCATTGTTTGAAACTTTGTACTCTTCTAGATGTTTTATTAGTTCAGTTTTTAATGGAAAGGTGGTTGTGTTCGGGGAAGCTATTGAATTTGTTAACTAACCACTTAGATAATTTGTAGGTTGGAGAGTTTATGCAATTGACTATTGGTCTCATGGGTTTGTCCGGTTTGTGGATTTTTGGCAAAGCATAAAGACGTGGTAGAGTTGGGTTTGCTTCTTTCATTTTGAATTTTTCTAGTTTAGGTATAACTTCTGTTCTTTCTATTGTACGTTTTAAGGATGTTATCAGTGTGTTTAATGGGTTTTTACTTATTTCTGTATATTCTTTATTCTCTAAAAGGGTTTCTACTTTTGAAATGTAACCTTTTTTGTCCATTATGACTGTTGTGTTTCCCTTATCTGCTTTTAAGAAAACTACCGGTTTTTTGTTTAAGGACCTGATTATTTGTTTATGTTTGTTCTTCTGATCAGTTCACCCTGAAGACGAGGAAGATGCACTTCTTCGAAACGTTGGTGTCAAGCCAAGTTTTTACCTGGCTAGAAGCCCGAGAAGATTTTGAATTAACACGTCGCCAGGAAAGCTTCAGTTCTTATTTTATATGTATACATGTTTATGTTTTGACAAGTTCTATGTTCAGTGGCTTCCTGGCCTAAATGAACCTACAGAATGCTTTCTAATATAATCTAATTTTTTGTTTTTTTAACATGTCCAGTCTGGGGATAGATCCCCGGTTACTCCTGACTTTGCAGCTATGGCTGCAGAAGCTAAGGTAAGTACTCTTCTTGTAGTAACAGTAATAAAATACAGAATGCTCCTTTTTCAAAACACAAATCTTTAGAACCATATTAGTGATTTAACATTTATGTTGGCATTGTGTCTTAACTATACGTGTAATTAACTGATAGCAAAATATGTGTGTCTATATGTTAGTTTGAATGTAAATATGAGTTTTATATTTTAAATTTCATAATTTTAATTTATGCATCAAGTTGTGTTTTCATATAGAGAGATTAACTGTCCTAATTTGTTCTGTATGTGTTGTTTTGTTTTGTTATTTTTGTTGTGATTCTTATCTGTTGACATTTTATATTTTCTTTAGCTTGAAGAAGTAGGGGACGATAGTGACTCAAAGGTACAATATATGTTTCTTAATATTAATTAGTTGAATTGCTAGAAAGTATCTTGGAATGTAAATACTAGGTATGCATGCAAGTAACACTTTTAACAACCAACTGCAAGCAACTTCTTGTTATAACAGTTAATACTAAACCCATCCAAGTTGTAACCCTCTGCTAGTGCAGAATGGAATCGTTTTGAGTACATGTAGTTAGGTGGCATTGGCTTATGATTTAATATCAGGAGGAAATTTAGATTCTAAACTTCTAATAAAATAGTAATATTAGAGAAGCTTAGAGACAGTGAAGCACCATTGAATTAAATTTATGAGTCAAGGTGTAGAAACCTATTGCTTACTCCGTTTTTTTAAACAGAACAACAGTTTCAAAAGCTGTTACTTTTATCTTCAACTGTAGTTTCTTGACAGGCGTGGATGGCATTGTCTTCTCCACATCTCTGGCTTGTAGATGGCATTACTTGTTATAAGGTAGTGCAATAAAGTATACATTGGAAAACGAAAAGAAATTTCAGCACCCGGAACAAAGAACATATATACAACATAAAAAAACAAACAGACATTTTTTGGAGTTCCAACCATGAAATAAACAAACACACACAGAGCTAATAATGCATGTGAATCAAGCAATGTTTGGGAAAAAATACTTATCAAAAAGAACTTGCACCAGGTTATGAATTTTGAAATACTGCCACCAGACATATTTGACAAGTACATTGCACCATCTACAAGCCATAGATATGGAGAACACAATACCATCCATGCCAGTTGAGAAACTACAGCTGAAGATAAAAATAATGGCTTTTGAAACATGTCATGTTTAAAAAAACAGTAAGTGAAGCAATAAGTGTCTACACCTCGACTCATAAATTTAATTCCAATAAAATACTCACTTTAAACGCAACTTGACTAGAAATGGTACTTAAATGTAGTCTCTAGAAATACAAACAAACAAAAAGCATTTGCTGGTGTCAGAGGAGAAGGGGTATAAGTCCAAATATGTAATTTTGAAAAGATTCCGTACTTGTGGCTGAATTTGACATGTGCACACACCAGGTGGTAGCTCTAATTCAACTGGTAATGTCATCCATTGATGTAGAGCTGCCAACATATGACTAACGAATACCACCAGATGATGACCAGCCAACATAACAATCCTTAAGCTGCATGGCCTAGCCTAATGTTGAGGGCCCTAAGTCACAGAGCATAGCTGAGGGATCTTTTAGAAGTAAAGGAGCTTTTTAATTCCAAGTGGAGGAAAACACCCTAATCTACAAGCAACAGAGGGGAGAACTAGCAATACGGACTAAAAAAATCATGCACTGGAAGAATAAGAAGGTAAAAAGAGATGTCTGTGGAAAAAATGCAGCAGTACCATTATTGCATCTGCATACTCTGGGAACAGAATATATTGCCTGGCCACTATGGACCTAGACCATCCAAGAAATGGAGGCTACACCTTGGCTAAGTGCCACAATCTGACATATTTGGCAATTCTACATCAGTGGATGACAAAATCAGCTGAACTAGTGCTAGCTACCCAATGTATGTGCACACAGCAAAATCTGCCACAAGTACAGAATCTTTTCGAAATTACAGTTTTAGACAGTTGATGCTAAAAGTAGGTGTCTTACTAGATGTCAGTAGTGTTAAAAGTAGAAAATTCTGTCGCTCAGTGTTATAAAGTTATAACCCTCCAATGTAGCCAACTTTGGTTTATGCGTCCTCAGTCTTGTTCAAGTAGGTTATGATTCTGAAAGTCATAAAAGGGCGGATGATTTGAATGGAAATTATGCAAGCTGTGGAGAGAGCAAAATTACAACTGCTACAAAAAAAGTCAAGAAATGAATATGACATAGGTTTATTATTTTTCACTGCTTCCATTGTATAGAATGTTTTCATTCTGTATGATTAAGTTGTCATTTTGTTGCACTGATGCTAAGCTGAATATTGCATCAACTCCGTGAAATAGGTTATAATTATAATATGTCTATAAATATTGAGAACTGCCTAAAAATAATGTATGACACACATGTTAAAATTGTTGCATATTAAAATAAGAACTGAAGCTTTCTTGGCGACGTATTAATTCAAAATCTTCTCAGGCTTCTAACCAGGTTAAAACTTCTTCGAAATGTTAGTATCAAGCCAAGTTTTTACCTGGTTAGAAGCTCGAGAAGATTTTGAATTGTTCGTAGTATTACTATGCTCAGCCTACAGCCTCATTTTGCAAGCTTCCTGCTCACAATATAAAACACAATTTTTCCACTCGTATCATAAATTACTATTATGGACTTCTACCCCTTTCCCCTAGCACTAGCAAATTAAAAAGGGAGAGAAGTGTGAACTGTGAACTTCAGATTGTTATAACAACAAAACTAGATACGTTAACAGTAGTTTGAATGGCTTACATAGTTGATGCTTCCTGTTGTGAAAAACTTATGATTGTGTTATCTTGGAAAAGGCATTTTTACGCTATAATTAAAAAACTAGTGTTAAAATGCATGGAGCACATGGAACAAAAAGTATCGACATTTGTGCATATTAGATAAACAAAGCTACAAATGCACTTTAAGCATTTAACTTAGGAGCAACTCTTCACAAGTAGAAAGTGTAATTGGTAATGTGATATTATTTGTGAAGCTATGCACTTAATTTTTTGAAACCATAGAAATTTAAAACTTAACACATAAATTGAAAATAGTAACCGAAGCAAAAATGGCAAATTAAAACATTAATAGGAATGCACATGGAGTGAAAACATGCATCATATTCAAACTTCACTAGTTAAAATAAGTAATTTACTACGAACATGTTTCGGCAGCCACTGTCCCCATTCAGTGGAGATTTACTGATGAATGTGTGGTAGTGGCCTGTAGAGGTCTCTTTTCTGGGTAGATGAATTTTGATGAAATCATTTGCTTGTATATCAAACTTTGCCTTGCTATGCCCACATTGATTCACCAACTTTCGTACAAATGCTGGTGTCTAATTATCCCTGGGATGTGCATAGTAATTTTATATCAGCAGAAATTAATCTTTTCTTTATCCTGATATTTATGAACTTTTAATATATAGTATGGTCAATATTAAAATGTGGTTACGGGCCTCATTTTCATATTTTACCACTTTGCCGTTGGTCCTCCTATAATCTTAAATTCCCTTCTTGACAGCAAAATATGGAGGTGAGACTGTTACTACATTTTCATATTGACCATAATGGAAGCAAACTACATATTAAAAAGTTTATAAATATCAGGATAAAGAAAAGATTAATTTATGCTAATATAAAATTCTTGCGCATATGTCACAGGGATAATTTGACACCAGCATTTGCATGGAAGTGGGCAACTCAATGTGGGCATAGTAAGGCTACTTTTGATATTCCACAAAAAAAGATCTCACCAAAATTCATCTACCCAGAAAAGAGACCTCTACAGACTGTTACTATACATTCCCGGACCATAATCACCAGAGTTAAAAAATATGAAAGGACTATCCATTTGATACAGCCTGATTCTGCAATACCAAATGTGATGGCTACTGAGAGCACAGGGTCAAGGAGGCATTGACTGCCTACTCTGAGAGGAATTCCCTGGAATGGGATGCTGTTACAGTTTAGTTCCCCATGGATAGCGACCATCAATATCAAAATTAACCAGCTCAGAAAACACAGAAACCATGATCCAAGCAGCAGCCTGTATTATATATGTATATAATATAGGGTGTTAATGAACTACACTGAAATAATTTGCAAGATTGTGCATGTGACTAATATAATAATTTGAGATCGGCGATGCATGGTCCCAGATAAACATTACGCAGCTACATAGCATTAAACATGTATCAGGTGCTAATAAGTCAGTGTTAAAGCAAAGTAGGTTGAAAAAATGGCTTAGAATGTCTTTAAAACTGCTGCCTGAGTATAGAAATATCGATTTTTAGCAGCTCGTTACTAGCGTTCTCAAGATTTAATGTTGCAAAAATCTGTAAAATCTCGAACTAATCACTTGACAGTGCGACACTGAGCATTCATTAACTACGTTCTTGAGTTATGTAGCCTACTCTGGTGGCGTTTTTTCAACTGCTCTGGTGCCTTAATGCGTAACGTGGGGAGCTGCTATCCCAAAGGTCATGAGTTGGATTCCTGTCATAGAGTAAATGTTTTTTATTATTATTTTTTTTTCATTCCAGACGAAGTGCCACAGTATGTGGCATACTGGAACTTCAGAAACTTATAGCCATTACTTCGAAATTTCAATAAACAGACCATAAGTCTCCTATCTCAAATTACTTATTACTTAATCTACATATTCTGTGAAAATATTTCAGTATAGTTCATTAACACCCTGCATATATATGTATAGGCCATTTACCCAATTTAGTCATTCATCATCCTGATGATGGGAGAGATGTATGCTCCTGAAACATCGATTACTCTACATCACCTCACCTGGCTTGAAGCCTAAGAACACCTACAGTATGTTCATCGCCAGGAACATACATTCTTATTTTATGTTGTAACTTTGTTATATTTTTAATGCATTTTTATCTTTTAGATTTTTATATTTTCCTGTTCTTATTTTCTTGGGCTAAACCCATTATTACAGCTTGTATTATTTTTTTGTATTTCTTATATTCTGCTTTGCTTAGACGGATGTTTACCACTTTGTATGTCTTGCAGTTGAATGCTACTTCTGTGTGTGTCTTGGGGCTATAACTGCAAGATGCATTGTAATTTTCCAAGTATTTGAGTTTTCTATGGATTCCTGAATTCACTTTGCTCTATATCTTTCATTATTTTAAGGGGACCAAGTACCTCGTATTATACAGTGTTAATATGCAAAGCTTTGGTTTGTTCAGCTGATACACTATCCAGTTCAATTGCTGATATTGTTTATTTATACATTTATCTCTATTGTATTCAAATTGTATATATAAAATTTGAAGTGTGACAATGTCTGAAAAACAACACTGATCACTGAATGACTTGTGAAGTGAAAATCCTTTGTGTGAAGGTCTGCCATGCAATAGCCAGACATAATTATTAAGAAGGACCTGGGAATTCTTGAACAGGAGGAATATATGAATGGATTAACTCTTTATCTTTGCTGATAAAATTGTATAGCAAACTGTGGCAGCTCTTAGACTAAGCACAAGAGCTGCTTTCAGCAAGGGAGTGAAACTTCAATAAAGACAACATTCTGCATGTTTTTTATTTTGGTTCATTTCTATAGTCCCCTTTAATTACCATGGTCATGTCGGGGTCTTTTTCAATGAAACATTAATGATTTACTCTTTGAACTTTTACATAGGTTTTTCAAATGCACTTTCATTTCTACTTGCATACTACCAGAATTATGGAGGGTAGAGAATAATTCCAGTTAAAGAAAAATTTCTACCCTCTGGCCAGAAATTGAACCCAAGAACTCTGGGTGGAAAGTCACTTGCTGATCCACTCGACCACAGGGTCGTCTCCATGTCTCATTTTCAATTAACAGTAACAATAACGAATTAGTTATTTTTCGTCAGCATTCCCTACCCTTTTGTTTTTTATAGTTGACGTCCTTTAACTTCTGTGCTCTTTAGTCAAATGATATTGTCACATCCTGGCTGCATGCAGAGGATGTGGTAATACTGTATGTACATAATTGTTCTTAACTTCAGGGTTCATAAAAACAGGCTGCAGAATAGATTCTTTCTTTATTGTACTGTGCATCTGTATGGGATGGTTGTAGCAAGGAGCCTTGGCTCCACGCCAAGATGGTGGCACGTGTTATGTGGCTTCATGTATAAGGTAAAAATAATAACTATTGTTAGTAAGAAGTGTTTGAGTTCTTGTACTGATAGACTAGTTAGCCCTATTTACCTTGAATTTAATTATAATTATTTAGTATATTTCCACTGTGGTCTCTGATAGAACAGAGCTGCGTCCTCATATGCTGCCTATTGTAATGAAAAGTTCATTTCTCTCGTTAATACCTCTATTGCCAAGCATGTTTCTTGAATTTACAACAGGCATGACAATATTGGTGAAAGATGCTCAAATGATTTGAGGTCCGTGGAGCTTAAAGTTACTTGACATTCATCCCTTCAAGTTTAGGGACAACTCCGAAAAAAGTCTTGTCTCTTAGTGAAATTCAAACTTGCAACATAGTGAATGTGAGGCAGACATGCTACCACCAAACAACAGAGGTGGGCATTTGCTTTTGTACACTGTTTGTATCTGCTTGATATGATAGAAAGTTACATAATCAGCTTTTGTTTACCTGGTAACATTGCAGCCACATTACACAAACCACGTGCAGAGTTTGAGTGGCAGGGGTATACAACATAAATGGAAGGACAAAATTGTTTTGTACAACAAGGACATTTGAATAAAGATAAAAATATATTAGCTCCATAAAGACATAATATGAAAAAATATAGAAAGTGCATTATCTTTACTTTATTTAAGTGCTTAGCTTCACACAACACATTGTTAGTAGGTAGCTGAAAGTTATGCAGCACGAACTTGAACTTTTAGATATGGAATAGTCTAAATAGGAGACAAGCAAAATGAAATACAGTTAGAAATGTAAAGTAGTGCAGACATTAGTTAGACGGCTGAGCAGCTAAAAGTTGCATGTTTCATGAATGAAATGATGCCAGTTTAGGAGTTAGTTTCCACATTCTATGGTCACTGCTTAATGCATATACTATTCTCACTTAAAAAGTGGCATTTTCATTTGGTAATAGAAAATAGTAGAGAAGAACACTTTCATACACAAGTTATATAATATGCTGAATGTTAAAACATGTACTAACTGCAATATGGTTATCCCCGTATTGCCAGAATTAGTTTGCTACAATTTCCTTAACTGGCTTGCGTCTCTCTTCCAAGGCACCACCACTGCATGATAGGTAATGGACTGGCCATCCATTCAAAGCTAAAATTGTGAGTTAGAATCCAACAGTCAAATATGCCTGTGGTAAAGGACATGGAAGTCACACGTAAAATGACTGGTAATGGTACACTTAGAAACTGATGGAATTATATTTAATTGCAGTTGCAGGATTTTACTCTTTTTTCTTTAAAACTTTTACCTGTAGCTCCAATTCCTGTTCTTTCGGGAAGATACAGAAAAGCAACACATGTTGATAATTACTTAAAACGGAACCAGTTTAACCCAATTTGCCATATTGTATACTCTAGTTCACAGCCTCATCAATGTTCCATTGAATAAAACAGAGTATGAGAAAGAATATGCATACATACATCAAATTGCCAAATTGAACAATTGCATAAAATTTCCACTCTAGAAAAACTGGAAAAATCATCAGTTAAATTTTACAAATTTACTGTACATCCAAATGTGTCTAGAAATTTGGAAAGTTTTTTAAAGATTTTAACATAAAACTGCCTCCTCTAAATGGATATAATATCTGGAATTTTTTAAATCGCTCTTTGAAAGATACCACACCAAGAATTTAGCAGTCAGACATTTATTAAACAAGTTGCCAAGACTGCAATAAGTTTTATATCAGGAAGACAAAGAGAAATGTAGAAACTGGGATGAAAGAACACTTGAACATTAGATACAAGTACAAAGACAAGTTTGCAGTGACATATCACCTTTAGTCTGAGAAACAGATTTGATAAAATATACAAAGAAACTTTTGGAACTGCAAATTTGAATTCCCATCATGGATGACGTCATCCTACTGACAAAAAGAGCAGAGGGTAGCACACATCATTGAGCTGAACACAACCAACCGTTGTAGTGTCATTTGACTACGGAACAATACAGGGTAAATGCACCCTGAAACCAGTTATCCCAAACAAATGGGAAGTGGAGCTAAAATGTAGCTCAGTTGTATCAAAACTCCGATGATAAAGAGCCTTAACACCTAATCCTGTACCTGCAGTCTTCCAAGACTTATTTTCTAGCAGGTGCGTGCTCAAACACAAAACATTAGCCGAATAACTGCTATAAATAGTTTTCTACGAAGTCCGTGCCCATGTCTCAGTCATCTTAAATACCAGGCCATAATATCTCGCGAACCAATCAGATGTTAGCTTCATCCCAGCTCTTATAAATACCAGTCTCCGCAAGCTCAAACCATCAGTTCACCCTGAAGACGAGGAAGATGCACTTCTTCGAAACGTTGGTGTCAAGCCAAGTTTTTACCTGGCTAGAAGCCCGAGAAGATTTTGAATAAATGTTCATGTTCTTACTCAAACATATGAGGATGATTCAAATATAAACAATATTTTAAAGATATACACACTTCTGTACATAGCCTCCTTCATGCTCGATAAACATTTGCTGACCATTTGGAAGCTTATATATTCCTTGCTCAAAAACAATTGTGGCTGTGCCATCAACCAATTGCACACATGCTCAACATGTAGATTGGTTTCAAGTCTCCCCTTTCTTTTAGTGATGCAGACAAAAGAACAGTCTACAGGGGGGGGGGGAGTCTGGACTGTAGGGAGGATGTTCGTCCAATGTGTCCATTGTCAAATTTGTGGTGTGAAGCTTAGCATTGTCTTGAAGGAGGGTGACTTATTTCAATAGACAGCTTTTGTTGACCTTGACAATGGCAAGAGCAAGTTGCATTCACTGTGTGTCAGTTGTGAGGAAAATCGAGTAAATGCATGTTTTACACATAATTTACATATCATTCAGTTTGCACTTGTGCCTTCCTTAACATTGATGGTTACTTTTATGTTTGTTCTCTCTTTCTGATTCCTTTTCTTCACTTTTGCTGTCTATTTCCAATTTTGCTTCTGCCTGTTTTTTTTAGTTGATCTTTATTCTTGGAATGTCTAAATTTATCCTTGCTTTAACCTCCTCTTTTCCATCTTTATCTTATCATATCTTTATCTTATCTATTTCTCCTCTCTTTCCACTTACCTCTCTTCTTTCTTTCATGTATATTTCACTTTTCCCACTCACAATTTTACTGACTCAACTCTTTCAATTAACCTCTCTTCCTGCCTATCTATGACTTTCTACCTTTAGCTCTGCCTTGTCACATGTTATATCTTGCCTATTGCCTCACTATCCTTCTATTTCCTAGTGATCCTTCTTTCTCTTCACTAAGCATGCACACTGAACACCTGTGTCCTTGTCTTCCAATTGAAAAGAGCTCGGTTTCCATTTTGTCCTCTCTTCTTTCCTTGTATTTGCCTGTGTTTGGTACTGTTCCATTGCACTTATTTTCCACTACACTATTGACCTCTTTTCCCTTCCCCCATTTTATATAAACATATAGAAGCTTCTGTCGGTTAGTTATAGGTTCACCAGTCACATAACCAAAAGTGTGCATTGTTGGAATTAGGTAGAATGGGAAGTAAAGTTCTGATAACTGAAAAATTGATAAAGTTTTGGCATCAGGTTAGATTATTAGAAGATCAAAATACAGTTAAACAATGTATGGTTGTACAAGAGAAAGTATTAATGTCAGATAATTGTCTATATCATTACAAAAGATTATAAAGGAAAAAGGCATGAGGAATTATGGAGCGAGAGAGAATCTCTGGAGGGAGGGTTTTGGAAAGAGATCAGATAGAGAATAGAGGATATCAATATATAAGATATTTTTAGCAGTATTAGGGATAAGAAATCCTTGATATTATATAGGAAAATTAAAAAAGATTGGGGTAGGGGAAAAATGTACTGAAGTGTGTATTTGGAGAAGGAAGGATGGGTATGGTATAGAACTGGAGCAATGAAATCAAGGGGAAATGGATCCACAGAAGTGCCCATTATGTGGGGAATGGAACATGACCTACATTTTATTTTAGATTGTGAAGAGAAGAAATTATGGAGAGACCAATGAGTACCAGCTACTTGGTCACGGTTACCAAGAGAAATAATTAACATGAGAATTAGCAAATCTAAGAATGCAGATGAAATTAGAAATTTGGAGGAATTATTAGGAAAGACCAAAGAGAAATATAAAAAAGGTATTTTAAAATCTTAAATTCCTATATTAGAAAATGCCTGTTAGCAAATTGGTATATTCAAGTATAATGACTCCATGACACAGCTCACTAAGAGCCTTGGGCTATCGCCTGGCTGCTGCGGCCCCCATCTTGGTTCATTACAGACGTCATGCAGTATTGGGGGGTGAGATGTGGTCAGCGATGCAATCCCCACCCCCGGCCAGTTAATGCAGTCTTAAGACCTGGAGCCACTACTTCTCCATCAAGTAGCTCCTCTATTGGCCCCCCGGGGACCTCATGAGATTGAGTGCACCCCTTTCCAGGTCTCCCAGCGGGGGAAAATCCCTCGCCAGTACTGGGAATTGAACCGAGGTCTATCATTGGCAAGCAGCAATGCTACTACCATGCTAAGGAGATGACCTATTTAAATATAAGGGAGTTAGTGAACCTGGTGTGTAATATTTAAAAAGTACAATGTTTACTTATATTTGTACCAGAGGCTACTCAACTGTATATATGCAGATTGTTTTACCAGAAACTAAGAGGTGGTGTATGTATATGTAATAGGGATAAGATGTTACTATTATGTATGTTGCAAGTAAAATTAATTCATTCATGTAAGCTTTATTTCAGACAAAATAGTAACTAATCTAAAACAGATGAATGAAAACATTAAATATGAGAATACATGATATGGCTCCTAAATAAGCATACACAGGCTATCACAGCATTATCATTAAGCAGTGACCAGAGGGTGTGAAAACATAGCTTATTGTCTTTGATCCTTGGAATTTAAAATATACCTATATATTTACCCATACATAGTAGAGATGCATACGCTTAACTGGAAAAAAAAAAATAGTATATGGGAAATAAAACATAACAGAAAAGTTGCTGCTTTAAATGATTGTTTTGTACTCAAAATGCCTTCCATGCTGCATATCTTAATAACATAGCAATGTACAATAAAATTGCACTTTTGTTAAGATTGAGTGCGTGCCTGGTGTATATATGTGATGTGTCGTACTAATGTCTGTTGCCTTCTGTCTGTCCATTTCTCTGTCCCCATCCTATGCTCATCTTCATACCTGGCTGCGGGAATAGCGGAAAACACCTGAGATCTATCACTCGCCTAAGGTACTCACATGTAAATGCTTAACGTGTTCCTGCATGGCTCTCTTTCTGTGTTTTTGTGTCTCTCGGCAACATAGCAATAAGAAATTAACAAATTTCAGGTTATTTATAGTATTTAAGTACTCTATATGAATTAATGAACTTGCTAATAGCCAATGTTCCACTGCTTTTTGTTGAAATATTTGCATTAGAGTAAATCCTAAAAACTTGGTGCACCAGTAAACTGCCCAGTAGCAGTCTTCTCGCTCCCTACTAGTTTAGCCATAGATCTGGCAATTTTTCACATTCTTGGCTATCTTTTTTCTTTGAAAATAGCCATTTACAAATTTTTTTAATTTAAAAAAATCACGTAGTTAAGAGTGTCATGGAGGTAAAAGATAATTTCAAAAATATCTAATGCTTGGAATTTTATAACCACATGTTTCTAGAGACTAATTTAACTCTTGTGGCAAAAGTTGATGTTGACAGATATAAAATATTACCTCAGCTTCAGCATGCTCATCTCACAAAATACTGTAATTTACTTAATGTTTTAATTGCTCTCCATTTATGTGAAAATTCCTCCTTTTTACACAGAATATCTTCCTTAATTAAAACAATGGGAATGCACTGCAAAATAACCAATCAATTAAGAATAAAAACACCACCATTACTCTTAAACTTCATTATGAAATAAGTAACTTACTTTGGACATGCTGCTGAAGATGGTGGCAACAGCTGCCGAAACATGTCCGAATTAAGTTACTTATTTCATGACAGTAACTCCATGGCATGACAGCTCACAAGAAACCTTGGCCTACCACCTGGCCGCTGCGTCCCCCATCTTGGTCCACTACAGACGTCATGGATGGGGGACAGTATTGGAGGGTGAGATGTGATCAGTGCCTCTCGAACCACCCTGGCCGGTTAATGTGATCCTCATGATCTGGAGCCGCTACTTTTCCATCAAGTAGCTCCTCAATTGGCCCCCAGGAACCTCACGAGGCTGAGTGCACCCCAGACCAGGTCTCCCAGCAGTGGAAAAATCCCTCGCCGGTACTGGAAATCGAACCCAGGTCTCCCACTTGGTAGGCAGCCATGCTACCACCGCGCTAAAGAGATGACCTATTTATTTCGTAGTGAAGTTTAAGTTTAATACTGTTGTTTTTACTCTTAATTGATGAAGAAAATCTTCCATTTGAAAACTTTCAAGTGGTCAGCGTACAGAATAGACTTTATTAAATGTAATATTTGGAGAAATAAAGTGCACTATTTAATGCTTGGCATGTAGTCTTGCAAAGTGAGACGGTGGATTTCAAAATGTTGAGGTTATAAATACTGGTAGTAAATTCTGATAGCTACAAGGGAAGAAGCTCCAATGAATAAAGGAATATGTCAGCTGTGCTGCGACAGATTAAACTGAAACATCATATCAGTTATTTGAAGACAGCCATAGCATAGTGTACTACTGAACTGTAGTTCAAATATAATAAACAAGGAATTAATAATATTAGTAAAACCAGTTTTTGTTATGTTTGCATTTTATTGATAAATTTACAAGCAACAAAGTCACAAGTAATGGATAAAATTAGCCTTAAGCATTTCCCTAGTCATGATGTGAGAACTTGCAGAGCCAATGGCACCTTGACACAGGGCTTCTACCCTATAATGTTTGTTGACTCAGAAATAAACAGAAACAAGGTGTATTTATGCTACATGCTTGGTGGGACCTCCACACTAAATCAGTTTACTTATTACTATATTTTAAGCCTATATTATTAGAAAGGTACTTAAAACTAATATTAAATGGAGTTATTTATGCATATATATGGAATTGAACTATGAAGTGACACAGCCAAAATGGATATAAACAGCATTTATTTTGCAAAAAAAAGTTTAAGAATAATATACAATCTTAAATCAAGAGAAATCCTGTAAAGAAATCTGTATTCACAACCAAATGTTAATCTTATACTCATTTTATGTATACCATGTTGTTCTACTTACTAATAATAAGCAATTAAATAAAAATAATGAAATTCATTCTTACATTATGTATTCAAAGGAAAATAGACTAACATAAATTAATACATGGGTGGGGGGATAGTATGCCAATGCATTAAGAATCACTCCATACAGTAAATTAATAAGATTAAAATTATCTGGTCCCTTTTTTAAAAGCCATCTGAAAAAAATTCCTTATTCAAGAATGCTTGTATAATCTTAATGAATTATAAATATTAATGTGTCATATTTAGATAAACATAATATAATGTAATTTCATATTTTAGTTATTTTTTTTACACACTTTTATATTGAAAATGCAAAACTTCTGTAATGGATCTACAGCTAATAAACTGAATTGAATTGTTTATAAATATTTCCTCTTGATATTGTACTTCATGTATAATGCTCAGTTGTCAGCTGAAGGTGAAAAACAGAAAATAACCTGCACATTTTCATAATTTCACACATTTGCACATTCTACTAGATGAGTTTGAACATACCTTTGCAAAATTTTTACAGATGAAAGTGAAAATAAATGGATTTGGATGCACATGACACAACACTCCTGATAACTCTATATAACAAAGATACGAGGTTTGAGAATGAATGTGATAACATTTTAAATATTTAGATATGAACATGATACCTTTTCAAAATAGTCTCCATTGCATTGCACACAAACCATTTTTCAAATGCCACTCTTTTTTTGGAGAAAGTAGAAATACATTCTTTGTAAGAAACTACTGCTGTTTCAGGTGATTGAAATCATTGGCACAGAATTTTGGGGAATAGAAAAAATGTCACATAAGGCTAGGTCTAGACTGTAGAGAGGATAGGACAAATATTTGACTCCTGACTACTGCAAAAATTGAGTTTTTCTCGTGCATTGTGGTAATCATGTCATGCTGCTACAAAATTCCAGGCAGACCAGTCTTAAGACACTTAGTTCTCAGTTTATTGAAGACTTGTGTCAGACATTTTATGATACACCATCTGGCAGTGACAGTCTTTTGTCCCTCAAGCAGAATTGTCCCAACATGGGCACTGGTTGAGAAGAAAGAACACCATTTTCTTGTCAACTCTTCTTTCTTGCCTCACTTTTCTTATGGAACATCAAAATGATGACTGTCACTTGGTTCCAGGATCATGTTGGTACAATCATCTTTTGTTCCTGTTTTTGGATCTTCCCCCATCAAATTGTTTAGGCCATTGCACACAGAGCTGTTTCTGCTCATTTGTGAAGTGATGGGGGAGCGAAGTAACTGCAGACCTAGCTGATGTGAAGATTTTCTTTAAGGATTGTCCTCACTGCTGCCGATCCAATTTTCAGGGCCTCTTGAACCTCATATGTGGCATCATCATTTCCCCACAATATGTGTTCTACTTTCACCACATTTTCATTTGTTGTTGAAGCCAGTCATCTTGCGCAATCTTCATCTTTGAGAGACACGCTTCCCCTTCTATACTCTGCAAACCATTGATTAGAGCCGGTCAAGTCAGCTTTCAATGTCGCTCATTTCTCGCTGCTGCTAAGTGCATCTCTTGCAGCCAGTAGATGCAGCTGAACATATAACAGGCAGAAGAGAGCTGGACCAATGAGCGTACAAGATTCTTGATTATTCGTAAGACTCAGAAGTCTTGTTAACAGCAAGACTGTGGTGTAAGTTATATTATTTCATCTGTTTAAATGATTTAAGTTTTAAATAGCCTACCACGATAAGGATAATATTTAAATAGCCCATGATAGGGAAAGGGTTAAAAATGAAATGTGGTATAACAGAATCTGCTGATGTGTACGTGGTCTCCACTTTTATTAAAAAATAAGCATGTATATATTTTATTACTCTTAAAACTTGTTACAAGAAGTATTTTTTTTGTTTTGCTTTTAATCTGATCATGATTATTTGAGTATAAGTTATATGCATAGCACACAATTTATAGGTATGTTATTAACAATTAATATCGCTGATTCAAACTATTTACTGTGAATGCTTTTGGGGAATATGTACGATGTCATCTTGTGTTATTACTAGGGCCCAGAGTTTTAGCTTTTTATAAATGCAGTTTTAGGCTTTTAAACAATGTTCATAGCCTTGTTTTAAAGCTTTAAATAATTTTCCTAACTATTTAAGGAAGTCAACGACAAATGCCTTTTATAACATAATACAGATAAAAGTATGAAAACTATTTTTCTTTAGGGAAGAGTGCTATCAATATGTAATAAAATCTAAGGCAATTTATTGCACAGTATACTCATGCTAGAACATTTTAACTAAAAAATTATAACATGTAGCACTCACTTAAAACAAACTTCTTATTTTAGCATTATTGCTGTGCACAACCAGCCACATTTCCAAATTTTCTGTTTTTTAATATATTTCTATAGGCAGAAAAAGATCTTTCAATCGCGGATGTCATTGGCACATAGTTCATATATGCAATTTCTAAACGAATTGTTAAAAAAATTGTAATTGAATGGATTGAAGAAAATAGGTGATAAATTTTCTACCGAGGCTAAAAAACTTGTAGTTTAGTGAGTTTTAGGTCTTTATGTCCAATTTAGACTTTTTTAGGTTGAATAACATTCACACATTAGCACCCAAATGGCTTGAAACATAAAAATACTTTGAAATACTCTAACTTGCTTACAAGAGGAAAAATTAGGTCAGCCTCCTTTGCCTGTAGTTACGAGAATACTCAGTTGCTTGGCTCATAAGCATTAGTTCTTGATGCACAAGATTCTCGTTGTCACACTCTCGAGAGTGGCACAGGTTTTGAAGCCTCTACTATCAATAAATGGTGATTTGAAAAAGGCAAAGATCCCCAAATGGATGATGCATTCTCTCTCTCCTAAACTGACTTTAAAGTCAGTCATAGAAAATGATAGCACGGAAATGCTTTCATTGGAGATCCATCCTAGTGACTGGCATAACTATACCTATACCTTCTATATAGAGGATTTCATTCAATCAAAAAATACTGGTAATAATATAATATTGTAAATATAATAAACATCAATATTCAAAGAATGCATGTGTAAGAGTAGGTTTTTGGAAACAGACATGTAATTGAAAACTATGCAAATCTGACATCTCTGAAAATTCAATGTCAGTTATTATTTGTAAATGTATTAATAAGTATGAATAAATGTAATTCTTCACATGATGTACATCCTAGAGTTTGGGTATAGGATCTAATCTCACAATAGGATCTACAGATTGCAATGTTTTGTATGTATGTACACAAACACAGTGGTGCTGATGCTGCACATTGGGTGAGCTTGCACATGAACTTCAATCTAAAGTTAGGAACCTCTGTGTTGGTAAACCACAAATTCATTTTACTGATTCTCAAAACTTTGAGTGACTTTCGTAATAGCACCATATCTACTGTGCCACATCATTCAAGTTGCATGTAATGAAAAATTATGAGCATTATGGCTTTGTCTTGGAGAAATTATTAATCTTTTATCACAGGTTCCAGTAGAACGACTCTCATTATTTGAATCTCAATAACTATGTGAGAGTGTTTCCTAATTTACATTTTCAACTCATTTAATGATAGCTGGTGAGTATTTAAAGATAACTATCACATATGTGAGTTTAAAAAAAGAGACAAAAAGCAGTGGAAACATTGATTAGCATGCAATTTCATTGCTATTATGACGTTAAATGCTAATCATATTTTAAAAATCATGCCTTTTCACTCCAGACTTTGTAGTGAACTGAATCAACCTGCAGTGAAATGCATGTAAACTTAAAAAAAATAAAAAAGGACACACAGTTATAATATATGATAAAATAATTTGAACATAGAATGTATTTTAATGTTTTATTATAAAAGTAATTCGTGCTTAAATTAGTCAAGTCTTAATCTCATATTAACCAAAATAGATTTATGTACTATAAGCAAATGGACATAATTTTTCTGTAATCTCAGCCTCTTGTAGAATTATTTAAATGTAGATGACATTAAGTTTATTTGAAATATGATATATTAACTTTTGAAATTGTTTAATACATTTAATTTGTTAAAACCTTTTTTAAATAGTTAAAAGGTATCAATAAATAATTTGAGCTTTTATAACCAAACTGCTGTGAAATCTTTAGCCTTGTGTTTTGTTATTCACTGTTAAACCGGTATATCTTTTTCTCTCAAATCTTCTGTTTTTAGATCAGAGGTTCTCAAAGTCTTTTAAAAGTACTATGTTGCACCCAAAATTTCAGTATCAAGATTTCACCAAACCCGAACATTTTGAGGTAATCTGAACCACAAAAAGATTTTGTGTGCACTCACGTTTTCTGATCACAGCATAATTCAAAATGAAAATTCATATAAATACTAATTTCAGTTTAGATCACACGTTTGAGCATGCAAAATAAAGATTATAAGAAAATACCCTCACCCCAAATTATGATTAATGTGGGAAAACATTCATCATTGTTAATTTTCTCAAAAATGACATAGCAATTTTTATTAAAATGACATATGTTGAAGTTATTTTCATGTCCAATTAAGTTTATATCTTAAAATTTCTTTGATTGACCTGTGAATTTCTATTTGTGAGTTTATTTTCTGTAATTTTATACAGTAATAGAATTTGTGCATTGCACAAGAGAGGTTTAATTATTCAGTGTTTTCTTTTTTTTTTTTAAAGAAAATAAACTTTTTGCAAGAAATCAACTTTATTTATTTCTCAACATATTTTTTTTTTTTTGCAATACAATTTTTGAAAGTCTGCAAAACACAAGTTTGTTTCTGCCATGATGTCTTCATTAGATTGAATTTTGGTGGATGAGAAGGTAGTTCATAGTTCAATTCCACAAATTTTGAATGGCAGCTTCAGACAAATGGATGGGCGCATTATCCTGGTGAACCTGGTGAACGAGATCTTTTTCTTCATCACATGAAGTCTTTTCTGTTAAAAGTTCCTCATGAAATTGATCCAGTATTGTAGCTTAATATGAATCTATGATCGTTTTATGCTTTTCCAGATAGTGGATGAATATACTTTGGGAATCCCAAAAGACTGCTGCCATGATTTTTGCTGCTGATGAAATGATTTTCACTTTGTTTGGTGCACATTTACCAAAGGAAATCCATTGCTGGAATTGTTGCTTTGCTTCAGATTGTTAGTAGTGGATCCAGGTTTTACCAGTTGTGATATATCATTGTGAAAACTCATTTGGATTATGCTAGAACCTGTTCAAACATTCTTATGAAATGGTCACGGAGTTCTGTTTGTCAACTGTGAGCAGTCACAGCACCCATTTTGCTGACAGCTTTCTCATACCCAGATGTTGACTTGAGATGTGTAGGGTCTTGTCTATCTCAGATTTTCACTCATCAGTCTTCTACCTCAACATCATTAACTTTAATGGAGTCATTTAACACTGAATGAAAATTTTAAACACTTTAAAATGTTGATCTTTCTTAAGACTAGTTTCAGGGAGCGTCCTTCCTATCTTCAGTTAATTTGTTGACTGCTGCTCCCGTGTTGTGTCTGGTTCCACTAAGAGTTGTGCTGCCATCTCTCATCTTTGTTAACCAGATGACATCATCAATGGCAGGAATCTCAAAATTCATTAGAATAGGGATAGTAACTTGGGGACCAATAGCGGGACACATGCAGATACCAGTTGCATACCTACCAAGTAAAGACCGACCTGCATTGGCAACTGCATGCGCCGCATATAAACAACTTGTAGTAATGCATTGGGGAAATGGCTCCATGCAGCTGTATATTAAAATACTGTTTTACAGGTAATTAATGCCTTTGATGGTAGTTCATGCTCTTCAATCAAGAGTGTAAAATCTCTCACTTCAAATGGATTGCATGAAGATTTGCAATTCATACAAACAAACTTTGCAAATATATCTACAACAATAATACATATTTTGAAACATGGAACATGAAATGACTCAAGCCCTGAAATCTGACAGGGCAAGCAATTAATCAGAGATCTGTGACACCTGTTTAGGGCTGTGTGAAAAGAAAGTGAAGACAGTGTTTGGAAAAAATGTCAGTATTTCAATAATACGTGAAACAAAATCTCCTAAGAGGTGTTGCTATGGAAATAATTGCTGATGGAGTATCTTATCCAATAGTGGATGATGTGTCCTATTTCCGTTTTGCTCCAATCACATCTGATATGGAGTGAAATTCGCCTATTTATATGCCAATCTGAGACAAGTCACATTTGAGATGTAACGATTGTATGTTGTGCATTGTAATCTATGTATCTTCAGAGAAAATGAAATTGATAATAATGCTGATGATTTGTTGCACAACAGCAATTTAATTAAAATTGTTAGTTCATATAAATCAGTAAATTTCGTAAAGATTAGTTTTTAAAAGGATTAAGAATAATAAAAATGAAGATGCAACAGCTTGAATTAAAAATATTTTAATGACGCTTATATTCACCACCCACACCTCAATCGCTGCGATAACTTTGATTCTGTCCCATTATCGGTCCCAAGATTATATACCTACTTATGAATAAAGATATTTTCCATGTGTTTAGTTGCCAAGGTTGTTTAAGTGTTTGATCAATTTTATTTCTGGTTCTATAGATGATTCTCTGTCCAAAAATGATGGGCAATGGTGGACTTTTCTAAGTATTTGACTCTTAGTAGTCTTAAAAAAGATCAACTTGAAGTGGAGAAGTTTAAAATGTTTGCTCATTGTTAAAAGATTCCATTATAATGGTGCTCCACTATATACAAATATTCCTAATTATTTATATCATGAACATTGTTCACCATCTCTTCTGTTGTGACTTCAACTGACTGTCTTGTGTGTTCAGCATCTCTCATACTCGAACAGCCATATCAAAATTTGTGAACCATGCCATGTAATGGAGCAGAGTGCTCATACTCTTCAGTTTCCTTCATGGTCTTACCATACAAAAAAGTAGTGCTTTATGAGAACAAAAACTAGGGCTTTTACAGGCTCCTAACAATGTTCTAAGAAACAATCATGATGAAATTTATGTGATTATACACAGAATAGATGTATGACATTAGTGCCAACAAAAAACCTTGATTAGTGTCCCATCTCATATCAAAGTCTGGACTTATCAAACAACCCTCGTGCTTGTACATTGTGTGCAATTTGCTTAAGAGTGCTCTTGTTATTGTTGCTGTTCTTGTCTTATTAGTCCACAGAATTGCCTACCAATAATTCACGCTTGAACAGTGAATTTTTATATACGATGCCTACGTAAAAACCAAAACCTCAGCACCTGATGTAAGAGAATAAAATAGATTCCATCTTTTCTTTATTTATTGCTTTAAAAGTGTGCTAATGGATATGTTGAATGATTTAATTGCAATATGACACATTTCACTTTAATTTGTTAATATAGTAAATTATAATGAGAAAACTGAGAGTTGCTGGGAAAGTTCCGCCTGCAGAGATGCACTTAAATCCTTATCTTGCAGTACATTTGACCTTCTGCTCTTGTAAAAATGTTCTCTTCACTCACTTAAGCTTGGCAGCAAGGATCCTTAAGATTTCTTGCTGATGTTATTATAAGTAATACTATGAGTATTTTCATCCTCTTGAAGCGACAGAAAATAATTGTCCTAAGAGATGAAAACACAAATTGTACTTTATAAGACAATTCAGCAAAATAGATTATTAATAATTTATAATACATAGGAAGGAAGATTTTATTAGAGTATGGTTGTAATGCTTACGTTAGTTCTCAAATGGTAGTTAACGCATTCGACTATGTTTATTTACTGAATTTTTTTTCTTTCTTCCCTGCCTCCTGAATTATGATATAGCCGACTGTGTCTACACCCGATGTACGAATATCGATAGCAACAATAGAAATAGGGAACAATTATTTTATTTCAGCTTTTAATAACTAATATATGAAATGGAAACAAACATTTTATTTGAGGTTATTGCACTCGTCTCATATATGAAAAATACAAATAATGATTATTTTCACTCCTTTTTTTAACTGAAAACATTATGAACTGGATAAAACTTTAAATAAACATTGTAACTGAATTAATAGCACAGTTGTGGAACTGACAGCTGTTAAAAGTGAAGGTTGGCTGACTGGACGGTCACCTTGCTACCAAAAACCAAGACAGGAGATTAAACAAACAAATTCAGGTGCGACAAAATTTCAAAGAAATGAACATCAGATGCGATAAGATGTTTTGACAATATTGCTTTAGTCAGTTGCCGCAGTTGGTTGAAATTGCCTAATCTCAGCCATTCCATTGCCAATTAAATAGTTGAGCTGTGAAGGTTTGGACAATACACTTTGTCTTTCAAAGAAAAACATTTATAAAAATCACGAATAGTTAGGGAAATGAGGGGGGCATGAATCAACACCTACAATTCTGTCATGAAACATGTCATATCATTTAATGACTCTGTAACCCTGTGTGTTGTTGCAGAACTGTTGGAACCAGCTATAACAACACAGTATGGGATCATTAAATGTAATAGGGGTGTTTCATGACAGATTATAAGTGTAGATTTGTGGCTCCCTTCATCCCACGAACTAACTAGTAATAATTTTATTTTCTTTAGCATGTATGCACATACAATGTACATAGTAGATAGAGAAAGTATTGTATTTCACCCAAAATTTTGATACCAAATTTCACTAGAAATATAAGTTTTAGATTCCCAAAAAAAAAAAAAAAAAAAATTAGCATTTATAGAAAAAGGTCTGGGTGTGTGTGCATGCATGCATCTATCTGTCTCTCTTCCAAGGATGCAACACTAAGATTGTCAGGAAAATTCCCCCACCCCAACTACGCTTATAGAATCTTTTTTTCAAATTTTTATTTTCTCAAAAATGGCTAATGATTTTTATTAAAATTCCATATGTTTTAAGATCTTTTCATAACAAACAAAATGTATATCTTGAATTTTCTGGGAATACCTTTTCGTTCTGGATGACTTTTGAATAAGTGAAACTGTAAGAGGTGAGCAAAAATCTACAACATGAAAAATGTGGATATTGTTAAACAACAACTAATGTCATAAACATTTCTTTGTATAGTTTTTGAGATATTCTTTGTTATTGGTTTCAATTTTAAACTATTTAAACTCTTCTCAAATGGGAAGTCAACTTTCCTTTCTTCTTTCTTTTGCATTAGGGCTGGCCTTGCAGAGAGAACCAAAATTTGTTTCACTTAGCAAACTGTGTTTAAAAGATTTGACTATCACTTTAGCTTAGTGTATTCCTTTATTTCCCTTTTATTTACAAGGAAGCAAGTAATAAGACCATTTCTGATAATGTTTATCTCGATTAGTCTGATATAGATAAAAGAATAATCTTTTGTAATACAAAATTCCTAGGTCTTATGATTGATCGTAACATGAATTGGAAACACCATATTGATTATATCTTACCCAAACTGAGCTCTGCATGTTTTGCAATTCGATCTTTAATTCAGCTTATAAATAAGAGCATACTAAAAACAGCTTATTATGCATATTTTCATTCATTGATGACCTTTGGAATAATATTTGGGGGAAATTCAGTAAATGCTAAAAAAGTATTCATTATGCAAAAAAAGGTAATAAGAATAATGACAGGGGAAAGACGATCAACTCATGCAAGCCACTCTTCAAAATGTTAGGAATTTTACCATTAGCCTGTGAATATATTCTAGCCATATTGTTGTTTGTAATAAATAACCCAGAAAAGTTTACAAAAAATACAGATATTCATAACAAAGAGCCCAGACATAGGCAGGACTTACATAGACCAACAAATAATTTGCAGTTATTCCAAAAAGGAGTTTACTACAAAGGAATAGTTTTGTTTTATTCACTTCCCTCTTCTATAAAAGAATTGCAAATGAACAAAAACCAAGTTTAGATCAGAATTTAAAAAATACCTTATTACTCGCACCTTCTATACAGAGGAGGATTTCATTCAATCAAAAAATATTGGTAACAATGTAAATATAATAAACAGGAATATTCTAAGAATGCAAGTGTACGGGTAGGCTTTTGGAAACAGACATATAATTGAAAATTATGCAAAACTGATACCTCTGAAAATTCGTTGTCAGAGTTATTTTTTGTAAATAAATGTATTAATAAGTATGAATAAATGTAATTGTTGATGTGATCTACATCCTGCAGTTTGGGCTTTGAGTCTTAGCTCATAATAGGATCTACAGATTGCAGTGTTATGTAAGGATAGTTTGTTTTTGGAACAGCTAGTGACATTCATCTGAATGGAACGCATCAGATTTTTGTTTATCGGGTTCTTTGAAACACAGTGTATCATTTTATCCTGGTGCACTACAAGAACTTAGCAAAAGCATGCAACAAATTTCAAGGATTCCTGCTGCTAAGCTTAGGCGGATGAGTGAGAACATTTTTACAAGTTGTGTTGCCTGTTTGAAAACAAAAGGTCAACATTTTCCGCATTTACCACAAGGATTTTATTGTGCCTCTGCAGGCACAACTTTCCTGGCAACTCTCGGTTCTCTTGCGGTGTAGAGAAGCCGTTACCTTATAATTTAATGACTCTGTAGAAAACTGTCAGTTCACTGAAATTGAGCAGTTATTCCATAACAAATGCATATGTTCTGAACGTGTTATAGCTCTATTCCAGGAATTGTTTTCTCTTTTTTCTGGTTGTGTAGGGTACATAAGGGCCCAGTTTATGCAGGTTTTACTGTAGATGAATGTTTCATTGTTACGTATGCTTTCCTATACTATTCTTACGATTGGCAATTAAACTTTGGTGATAATAATAATAATAATATATTTATTATTATTATTATTATTTTTATTGTCATGGAGCTGTACAGCAATAGACAGTGTCACAGAATTACAAAAGTGTTTAAATACAATCTTCTCAATGCAAAGTAGCAATTATGTGTATACAAATAAGAGTATTACTAAGATATAATGAGTATTTATAATTTTCTTAACCAAGCACCTATACATGAATAAAACTACAGTTCAAAATATTTCTGCACTAAGTAATAAGTACTAACCATCCATACAGCTTATTGTTGAAGTTGATCCTGAAAATTCCTTTATTTCTAAGGGTAAATTATTGTAAAGTTTTATACCTAATATTTCAAAGCTCTTCTGAGATGTGGTTAGCCTGTGGTATGGCACATTAATATGTTGCCCCCTTCTAGCGTGCACATAAGTTGTATGCACGTACACAATGGTCTCTGAGTGGTTAAAATTATTTTATAATAGATGATGCGTGAGTCATTTCAATAATTGGTATATATGTGTGTGAATGCCATTCATCTGATTGCAATTAGTACAACCATTTTACAATAGGTGGCACCAAAAGTGTGTTTCTTCGAGCAAATACAGTATAATAGTACAGCAACAGCCTTTGAGAACCACTGCTCTAGATGTAAAATGGACTGAATTTCTGCTATAAAAAGTTTTTATTTTTAAACTTATTCTCATACATGTTATCTAATAATTTTAAGGTTATGGTTGCTAAATTTAATTGTATCCATTTTGCCTGCTTAGTGCTTAAATGACATGATTTGATCCATTTGAAAACCTGTCATTTGTTGTGCGCGCATGATTTATTTTTGTCAAGAAGCATATACTCAAAAGTATTTGTTTGTTGTGTTATTGTTGCATTGTGCGCAGATACATGGTGTTTGAGAATATGAACTGCAAGCTTCGTTTGATGACATGCATGTTGGTCAGTTCTTGGTGCAAATTTACACCACAGGCTTTGGTTTGCTTTCTTCACCATAACACCCATGACTCATATTCTGCTAATGAAACTGAATTTATCAGTTTAAGTTTTCTTAAAGCTGCATATGGTTAGTGTGAGTAAGAACAATTTATATGTGTATAAAATTGAGATATGGACTAAAAGTCTGGTAAAGTGGTACTACCTGCAATATTAAGGCAGAATGAAAGTCAGGTTAGCCTTGCATAGAATCAGCTAAGAGGGTTTGTGGACAAGAGTCAAAGTAGCTTATAAGGAATACTCCACTAGTTCGATGGTACAGTATAACCCCCTAATTATGCTTTTCAAGGGCCTGGTCTAAACGTGCAATAATATGATTTATTAGGCAATACAGTATAATAAATGTTTCTGAATATTCGGGTAGAATACAGTACAAAATGAAGAACAAGAAGTCATTTCTTTTTAATTTATAAAATAATACTTATTGAGTCGACCACATACTTTATGGCTTCACATACCTAAACTTTATTCCTGATGCATCGCACTTACGTTGAAGGCATCATCAAGATGTCCTTTTGATGGTGTTTAACGCCTGCTTTTACTACTGTGGCACTGCAGGCGATGACACTGATGATTCATGGAATGAAGATGGAGCACCAGTGGAATGTGATGGAGGGCAAAACTGAAGAACCCAGAGAAAACCTGCCCCTGCTCTGCTTTGTCCACTACAAATCCCACATGTGGTTGCCCAGAATCGAACCCAGGCCGTGTAGGTGAGTGGTCTAACCACAGCTGGTGTGGCCGTCAAAGTGTCAACACCTTGATGATGCCTTCAACTGAAGGTGCAATGCATCAGAAATAAAGTTTAGGAATGTGAAGCCATAGAGTGTCTGGTTGACTCAAGCTGTATTATTTTGTAAATTATTACAGTGCTTCACAGTGTTAATTCCAATTGGTTTTTCAAACTAGGCCATTTCTTAAGTAAAAAAAAAATCTTTGATAGTTGATTGCCATGCACTCTTACTGCTAATTATTACACTTATGATTTGCTGTTTTGTATTACTGTATGACAACCAGCTATGCATTGCACAGAATTCAAAGAAAGACTACAATATGTGAGTTTATATTGAAATATGGCCGTTTTTCTACTACCTGACTGCCTAGAAGATGAAGTGACAATGCATGTGATGTAAAACCCTGTCATGGTCATCCTTCACTGCCTATTACTCTCTCAGTACTAGTTGTAATTGTGTTGCACTTTTTTTCTGGTGGTGAAACATGGAACACATGCTAATATCTTTTGCCATCCTTGCTTTGCTGGCATTCGTATTGTTCCAATGGTGTGTTGGGAAACCTTTGCAATTAGAGATTGAGATTGGGCAGTTAAGGATTACCAACTGCCACGTGGAATGTATAGCATATCTTTCTACTTACCATATTTCAAGTTAAAGCAACACATAAAAAACACTTTGACTGGAAGCCCTTTGAAAGTGTTAATTCCTTTAAGAAAAGGTACTGTTATAGCCATATACTGCCGACGTAGGGGTTTACTATGTAAAGCTGAGTACAGTTAAACTATTTTCTGATAATACTTTTAAAACATTCAAAGTGTTGCAATTTATTTACAATATTTTTGTCCTAAAAAGCACTAACTGTGGGATTTGGATGTTAAAGGGGCAAAATCATGCAACATTAATATGAAACATCCAGGGACTATACAGATAGAGCGTAATGAACGAGATAGCATTATAATTGTGAATGTAATCATGGGGTTTTACTGTATTTCAAATATCTGTGGAAAATAAAAAAACTACAGGTTTCTTCTGATTGCTTTGACTACTTACTTTCTCTACCAAGTAATATGTATTGAACATAGTAGACAGTGTTGTTTCCACCCAAAAATGTGATACCAGATTGCATCAGAAATACTTGTTTTGAGGACCCATAAAAACCCCACCGCCTAATTTTTTTTTTTTGTACAAAAATGTGTCAGGTTGGCGGTGAGGGCACGCATGTGTGATGATAATATAATTCAAAAACTAAAATTTGGTTAAATACTAAACTTGATATTTAAGTTCAGCATCTACCAAGGATGTGAGACACAGATTTTTGAAGAAAAGCTCCTGTCCCAAACTACCCTTTACATACTAACTTTTTCAAAAATGTTTATTTTATCAAAAATGACTGTAATGATTTTGATTAAAATATTGTGTGCTGAAAATAATTTCATCATAGTAAAATGTATATTTTGAATTTTCTGGGAATAGTCCCTCAACCCCTCTTCATTCTGGATGACTTCTATGTGGTAAGTGGTAAACTATGAGAGATAGTAAAAAACTTAATGCATAGCAAATGTACATCTTGTTAAATCACATAATTTTTTTTAAATGGAATCTTTTTGTGGAATTAACTTTTTTTTAATGTTTTTATTCAACTCTTTGTAACCGTTTAAAATTAGGCACCATAAATGGCGGTTACATCACCTAAGAAAAGAAAGATATGGACAGGAAAGAAAATGAAATGATCCCCTAGGCCTCGAATACTGTAATACCATCGGGGTCGAAGAAAACAAGAGTTGAGTCAAGCAAAACTGGATAGGAAGGGTAAAAGAGGGGATCTGATATGTGGAAAGGAAGAAATATCAGTCCAGGTCACCAAGCTGACCAGAACTGTCTCAATAAACATTTATTCAGGATTTGTATAGTGAGGTATCCTTTGTGTCCTTTCTGTACACTTAAAGAAGATATGGATGGAAACCATCTACTGCGCTGCCCAACCTTTAGACAACATGATAATATTACATCAAAATACTGGAATGCAAGGGAGCGAATGGCTTCACTGTCAACTGGTCAACATTAGATACCAACCAACCAGCTAACTTTTTTTTTAATTCAGGGATCTCAAAACATACATCTCTGGTGAAACTTAGAATCAATTTTTTGTTGGAATACAATACCTTCTCCATCTTCTATGTATATTTTACATACATGGTAGAGAAAATAAAAATTTAGTCACAATGCCAATGCTGTAGTATACTTAGAAATACACAACTAATTAATTATTGGTGTGAAAGTGTGTTACATATGTAATAAAAATACAAAAAACAAACTAAGAATGATCACATTTTTTTCTTCCAAATTTCACTGATATATTGCCTTAAGATTTTATTAACTTGCAAGGAGTGCTGGCAGAGGTGGTGTGCTTCTCGGAAAGTCAAATGATGTAGGCCCAAATTAATATTCAAAACTGTGTAAGGCAATCGGATATTGAATTTTTGATCAGTCAGCTTTGAGCTTGTCACATCGGAACACAAGGGACTACTCAAATTACTATTTTGAAAATAGACCTAAAATATGCAGATCAGCCAGCCATTGGAAATCAAGTTTGAATGAGTGAAGTGTTCCTTATAAGTGTACGAACTTGACTGCCCTAGGATCCTACAACCTCCTACTTATATAGTAGATTTACTGTCATGGCTGCTTCTTTCTGATTGGTCAGAAAGACTGCAAACTTGGCATTGATGTGGCCCATAATGCATCATAACACCCACGTGGCAATATCACAATGGAAAAAAACTCATTTCACTACAATTTGTGTCTTCACCATCACTTATTTCTCTATTGCATGCACATGCTACATGTACGTGACTGACAATAGAGAAATTTCTCACAAAGAGCCTTTCGCTTTGCACTAGCCAAGTTTGGGTAAACAACTCTGAGCTGTGCTTACTAGAAGGTATCTTTACACTTCTAAATATATGAAATAATTGATTGTTAACACTCTGAAATACATTACCTAATTAACAATTGATGGGAATAAAGGCCGACTAACGGTCTCAAGGGAAATATAATGATATATCAGTTCTGGCAGTAAAGTAAGTTTGTGTTGCAGGGCAAGGGTAAGAAGCCGGAAATTGCAACTGTGATTGCCCCATACCAGGCAACAAGCTCGGAGCAGCTGGATCTGCAGAGGGGACAGTTGATCATGATAAGAAAGAAAACCAGCACAGGCTGGTGGGAAGGAGAGCTTCAGGCTAAAGGCAAGAAGAGACAGATTGGCTGGTTCCCGGCGTCGTATGTAAAGCTGCTAGGTACTGGTAGCAATCGTAGCACCCCAGTGTCGCACAAACACCAAGAGGAGCAGCAGCAGCTTCAACAGCAGCAACAGGTAGCACCAGTGGTTGCAGAAGCAAATGTTGGTGAGTTAAATATATTAAAATATGAATTTAACAAGTGCAAGCCCAAATAGCGAAATGCTGTCAAGCAATTTTAGAGGAGAATGCAGTATTTTAAATTATTAGTAATAAAATGACAAGCTGAATTTCTTTTCTTGTTTAGTAAACCCCTTTGTCTACTGTATAATATGCATTATATGGATGCGATATCTCTTCAGTATTTAAGAAAAGTTTGAAAATAAAATTAAAAATCTAATGTGTTCCATTCAAATGACTTTCTCTACATCTCTGCAACAAATTATTGTTAAAAAGCAACGCTTCTATTTACTTCATGCTAATCGAGAAACATTAGCAGAAATAATCTTATTACTTGCTTCCTTGTAAGTAGAAGTGAAATAAGGGAGTGCCATGGGTTAAAGTATTAGTCAAAAGCTGATCACTGAAGTTTGTTTGTTTGTATGGACAGGAGTTGACAAATTCCTGTATGAGAAAAGTATAAAATTTTTTTAAAGCTGAAACCAATAATAAGGAATATCTCAAAAGCGATCCACTCCGCGGAAAAAATGTACATAACATAAATTGTGTGTTTTAACAAGCTCTACATTTTCTGTTAAGTAATTTTTTGTCTATCTCTTACGGTTTGCCAGTTATGCAAAATTCCATAAAATTCATTCAGAATAAAGTAGTCATCAGAGGCTATTCCCAGAAAATTCAAGATATACCTTTTATTTGTCAGGTAAATATCTTTAATATATAACATTTTAATCAAAATTGTTAGAGCCATTGTTGGGAAAATCAAAATTTTTTAAAATGTTTCCATTTAAGGGTAGTTAGGAGTGGGGGGATTTTCTTGAAAATCTTCATGTTGCATCCTTGAAAGATAGCAAATTTAAATACCAAATTTGATATTTAGCAGACCTTTCTCTTTTGAGCTATGCTGTCCACACACACACAAAGCTTTTTTTGGATTCAGGGGTACCCAAAATATATATTATTTAACTAAGTGCAAAAGTATACCATGTTGTGGATCGTTTAGTTTATTCCTGTTTACGTACACTGTGCTGATATTTTGATGGTCAGACTGCACTGCCTTCTCTGACTGCTCTAAACCATGCCATGGTACACCAGTGACCAGCACTCTTTCATCAGACCGATAGTACATACCATGGAGATTATGTCATCTTTAACATTCTCTGCCATGTACAATGTTCATAGTAGTTAGAGAAGCTAATGTCACCCAAAATTATCGAGATTTCACCAGAAATACATATTTTGAGGTCCCCTGAATCCAAAGAAAATCCTTTTTAGAAATAGGCGAGTGTGTGTGAATGTGCACAGATGCGTGTGTGTAGGTGGGGGTGGAGTATTGGTGTTGTGCAAGATGTGAAATGAAGATTTTCATGAAAATTCCTCCACCCCAAATTACTCTTTATGTAGAATATTTTTTGAAAATTTTGATTTTCTCAAAAATGACTAATGATTTTGATTAAAATATCACTCAATAAAACACAATTATGTCAAATATATATTTTTGTATTTAGCTAACCATTTCCGATATATTCCTAGCATTGGTTTCAATTTTAGAATATATATGCATTTCTCAAATGGAAAGCCATTATTAATTTTTCATTCTCCTGATCAAGCAAAGAGAATGAAATGTGTGTCACTGAATCACATAGCAATCAGTTCTTGAAAGATTTGACTATCACTTTAGCCTAGTGTAAGTAGATAGAAAACTAAGCATTTGTAAGAATAGTTTGTTGCACAATAGGTAAAGTCATGTGAATGCAACTTTTATCAGATTTTTGCGTTACCCATAGTAGCATTCCCCTTTATTACTGTGGACAGTTAAGACCCTACTGCATAATATAATTGATTAATGGACTCAATTTAATTTATCTACTTCCATTTCAAAAGCAGGTCATTAATTGATAGTTTTCTATTGCAAAAGTTTCTGTTTATATTTGTATAAAGTAAATAATATGTCATGTATTTTCACATAGCAACATGTTACAAAGCGCTTTATGAATTACATCATGATTCCTAAGAAATGAATATTTCTCTTTCCAAATTTTTAGTATATTGTTTCCCTCAAGTACAATAGAAGGCCTTGAAAAAAAGAAGACATTCTTCTACTGATTATTGCCAGCTAATTAAACGTGAAAACAAATTATAAGTTTTAGATTGAACCATAAATCACACAAGAAAATACTAACGAAATGTATAGTAATCTGACAATTTGGACAATTTTTAACATTGACTTGAGCCACATTATCACATGTACTGACATTTTCTTCAACCAACTTAATTGTTATACTGCTAACACCAACTTCTTCATAAATCTGGTTATGCTTATAAATAGTATCACATTCAATAGAACCACCAAAAACAGACTCTGCATAATTTGATAAAAATCATCCATTATCAAAAAAGGCAATTTATTGATTTCAATTAACTACAATGGTTACCATAACAACAATCAAGTTCACGACATGAATAGTAATATAATTAAAATTGTTCACTGATGTAAGAATGAATATACCATATAATTAGTTCCTACATTAAAAGTGCACTCCCTTAAATAAATGTAGATAAAGATTGTATTCAACTTGTTGCTAAAGTAGTTTTATTAACACATTGAAGCCCAAGCCAGAGTATAGCTCGGGCTGTACAAAATGTTCATGCGCCCCATGCCCAAGCATAACACGGGCAGGTATTTCTAACGCTTTTAATGCAATTCCTCGACTTTAACTTGGCCTTGGGCTATGCGGCAAAGAACATGCATCAGTTATCATTTAGTTGTCTGATTTGTGCTACCATCTGTCCCCGCTTTAGTCAACTATTATGAAATTTAGGAGAGTTAGTAATGTAATATTGGCTGCTCTCAGGTAGTCGTGCCATTTTCCTTGAAGGTGGTGATCTGTTTGTTATGCTTTGTGTTCTAAAATGTTAAAATGCTGCATTTTCCTCGATATCTGTGAACTGAAGCTGTAATTCAAGACATAAATGAAGCTCTGGAAAATTCTGATTCCGAGGGAGAGTTTTTCGAACTTTCAATAAATGGAGTGTAAGCAGCTTTACACAGCTTTTTTCAAATTCATATTTGATACTTGTAAATTTAAAATAAAATATCATAACAGAAGGTATGATTATTTTCTTACTTTTGAAACATTCTTGAATACCATACTTTTAAATTGTATCAATACTTTTTGGCAGATTTGATTGATGTACTGTAAATAATAACTCAAAGTAGGCATAAAAACCCTGTGTTTCTTGGCCCTTCAACTAAAGAAATGCCTGGGCTTCAATGTGTTAACTCTTGGGTCATAGATGACTCCCTGCAATCGTTGACCCACTCATTAATAAAGCTGGACTTTTTCACCTAGTTAAATAATATACTATTAATTCATTGTATTGTAATGACCACATTTTTTCTGTAGTTGTTAGATTTTTATGACACTGATTTACAGAAAATGTAATAGCCCTGTATCCATATAATGCATTGAATGAAGATGAGCTTAGTTTTGAGAAGGATGACATCATCACAATTGTGGCTCGTGAAGAAGCTTCATGGTGGCGAGGAGAACTGAAGGGTGTGTCTGGACTGTTCCCCAGCAACTATGTGGCCCCCTTGTGTAAGTACTTGCTTCTGCATTCATTTCTAAAATAACCACAGCATGTTCGAGTGAGGAAGCAAAATAGGAATCTCTTATAAATTGTATAATTTTGAAGCTGCTTACAGTGAAGGCATAATCAAATTGAATTAATTAAAGTGGTAAGTATTAACACACACTTCACTTATTTTTATTGTGCAGGACAATTGTTTCGCAGACCATTGCCCCCATCCTCAGCTGAAGAACCACTACTGCTTGGGTTTGGATTACAAGTTGTAGGTATGTTAGTTAAAGTGACATCTGTTGGGCGGTTGATGAGACTTGTTAAGCAATCCTTAGGGGGGAACTCCATGTTCATCAATGTGTGACGGTATTTATGGATGTAGATTTTCTCCCATGCTGATAATTGAAACGGATTTGAAAGTTCTTTCAATAATTTGATGTTAGGGTTGATTTCATGGTGTGCTTCCCAAAAGTGATGTGCCACTGCAGATTTTTCCAGGTGTTTTGACTTGTCTTCTGTGTTCTTTGTTGTGTGTTTCAAGATTTCTTATTGTCTTCCCAATGTACTCAAGACTGCAACAGGAAATACATTGGGATGACAATAAGAAATCTTGAAACACACAACAAAGAACACAGAAGTCACATCAAGTCAAAACACCTGGAAAAATCTGCAGTGGCACATCATTTTTGGGAAGCACACCATGAAATCAACCATAACATCAAATTATTGAAAGAACTTTCGAATCCGTTTGAATTATCAGCATGGGAGAAAAATCTACATCCATAAATACTGTCACACATTGATGAACATGGAGTTCCCCCCTAAGGATTGCTTAACCAATCTCATCTGCCCAACAGATGTCGCCATAACCAACACACCTACAACTACCCAAGCAGTAGTGGTTCAGCAGCTGAGGATGTGGGTAACGGTTCGTGAAACAATTGTCCTGCACAATAAAAGTAAGTGAAGTGTGTGTTAATACTTACCACTTTATGGAATATCTTGATACTTTAATTTATCTACAGGGTGAAAATTATTTAAACCGACAAACTCTGGAAGGTTGTAGGGGACACCAAAACAAATATTTTTCCTTAATGTCATTTTTTCCTATGAGGATTATCTAAACCGGTAGAGGGCAAATTACGCCCTTCAGTTGTCATGAATGCAATTGCTGTTGATGGTAGGAATTGTTTTATCCACCAGTGTAGTGTGCATACTGTACAGTATCTGTTTACTAATGGAGTGATACACCTGGAGTGAGTACACTGATATGGTTGGTGCGTACTACGTAGCGCACCACAATGGACGAGCTGCACTGCGGCTTTATCAACAACAATATCCTAATCGCTGTACCCCGCATCATGCGACGTTTACTGCCGTGTACCAATGTCTGCGCGAGACCGGGTCATTTAGCAGAGGACCTGGACAGGGACGCCGTCGCACAGTAAGAACCCTGCAATTTGAGGAAGCTGTCCTGCAGCATGTGGAGCGAGATCCTTCTATCAGCACTCGTGCAATTGCGCGTAACATGGGGACGAATCAGACGAATGTAAGAAACGTCCTTCATGAGCAAAACTTACGTCCATTTCACCTACAACGTGTCCACAACCTGGAACCAGTTGATTATGCACCCAGAGTACAGTTTTCGCAGTGGTACCTGGAACAGTGTCAAATGCATCCTACATTTCCATCCTCTGTGTTGTTTACAGATGAAGCAACGTTTGCGCGTGATGGAGTATTCAACCTGCACAATTCGCATGTTTGGAGTGAGGATAACCCACATGCCACAGTTACTCGCGCACATCAAGTGCGGTTTGTCGTTAATGTGTGGACCGGTGTTGTTGGGGACTGTTTAATTGTCCCATATCTCCTACCTAGGCCATTAAATGGCAGGCACTATCACAATTTTCTCGCCAGAGCATTGCCAGAATTGCTGGAGGATGTCCCGCTCCCTACAAGACAATGCATGTGGTTCCAACATGACGGGGCGCGGCACATTTCAGTCGTCCTGTGCGTCGATTCTTGAACCGACAGTTTGCAGAAAAGTGGATTGGCAGAGGTGGTCCTGTACCATGGCCTGCTCGATCCCCAGATATGACCCCTATGGATTTTTTTGTGTGGGGAGAGATGCGCAACCTAGTTTACAGAACTCCTGTTGAATCAGAAGAGGATCTGGTTGCCCGGATAGTAGCAGCAGCAGGAGCAATTAACGACACTCCTGGAGTTTTTGCCCATGTTAGACAGAACATGATCCGTCGGTGTCAGCTTTGTTTAAATGTCAATGGAGGCATTTTTGAACCTCTACTGTAATTTAAGTAATTGCCTTGTGTTCATGTGTTGTCTCTTGGTAATAAATAATGCAAAAGTGTTTGTTGGTGTCTCTTGGTAATAAAACATGCAAAAGTGTTTGTTGGTTTTTTTGATGTCAGAGAAATCTTCCTCTACCGGTTTAAATAATCCTCATAGGAAAAAATGACATTAAGGAAAAATATTTGTTTTGGTGTCCCCTACAACCTCCCAGAGTTTGTCGGTTTAAATAGTTTTTCACCCTGTAGAATAGAAGCCATCAACTTGTATTCAGGACATAGGAGAGGTTCTTGCATAATGAGATGTATTCTTGAACTGATACCTGTGCAGAAGAGGAGGAAGTCAGCAGCATTACCACTTCTCTTCTAATATAAGACATTGTTTAATAAATGGGTCTTTGTTTTAATACTCCTCCTATATTTTTAAATTACACCCGGGTAATTTTTGATTATTGGAACCAGCTGAAAAATTCAATGCCACAGCCGGGATTTGAACAGTTCTCCCATTGAGCTACTGTGACATTATACCGGAATGACATTTAATCTCCCAACTAGTTCATATTTTTTTACCTGGTCAACCAACTGGTATATCTCCCTCTAGAAAGCACCTTAAGTGGCAACTTACGTTCATAAGTACTTAGCATCCAGGTGAATTAATATTTGTTTTAATACTCCTCCTATATTTTAAATTACACTTAGGTAGTAATTTTTATTATTAGAATGTTATTCTGGCATGTGTCACAGCAGCTCAGTGGTTAGAGCAATTGCTTGGAGAGTGGGAGAACAGTGTTCAAATCCCGGCTTTGCCATTAAATTTTTCAGCTGGTTCTAATAATAAAATACATTAATATTAATATAAAAATAATAGTTGCAACAAATCTTCACTTATCTTTTGGAATCCTTGCTTTGGACTAGTTTCGCCATAAATTTATTGCATTATTCTATAAAGAATATAAACACATTATTAACACTGCTTTAATTAATGGTTTTAATATTGATTTTATAAATAAAAAAATTGAGAAGTTTAAATATCAAAAAGCTATTAAAGATATTTCTACACTTAAGAAAATAAAAGATAATTACATTTTTAAAAAATTTACTCTTCACCCTTGGGCAAATAAGAAATTCACAAATATTTTCAAAGAGAATGGCATAATATTGGTTCCTCAAAATAAATACAGTATAAAAAATTTGTTAGGCTTTTCTAAAAAGGATGAAATTTCAAAAAATAAAAAATCTGGCATTTATCAATTAAATTGTTTAAATTGTGACCTTGTTTATATTGGTAAGACTAAATGTCATTTGGAAACCAGAGTAAAAGAACACTTTAGGAATATTAAATACAAACAAATTAATAAATCAGCTGTAGCAGAACATTTTTGGAAATTTAATCATGAAATAAATCCAGATGTTAAATTATTAAAACACTTAAATGGGCCCATAGCTTTAATGGTTTGGGAGAAAATATTTATATTAAAGTATAGAAATCATGCAATGAATTTTGGTATACCTCCAATTGACTCTCGTACCAAATATGTTTTGATTCCAGTAGTTAGCAATGCATTAGTACACAATTCACCTAGTAGCAGTAACCATAACAGTGTAAATAAACAACTCAAAAACTAGACCAAAAGGAAATTTATGTTGATAGTGCAATAAATTTATTGCGAAACTAGTCCAAAGCAAGGATTCCGAAACAGAAGTGAAGATTTGTTGCAACTATTATTTTTATATTAATATTTGTGTTATTACTTCACTGTTACTAGCTTCTTTTTACATTTATAAAAGACATTGTTTTTTAACTCTCTCTATAGTAGGCAGAGGAAGTACAGTAAACCTCTGCTATCTGAAACACTTTTAACTGAGATGAATAAAAAAATATTGTGATTGTACCTTGTAACTCTGGAAAAGTTCCAAGCCGACACTTAAATTTTGTTTGGAATACTGGTATTGGTAATGAATAATGGATTTTTTATGATCCTGAAAAGAAAAGTCAGTCTGCGCAATGCACTTTTCAAACAGAATCTAAGCCTACAATATCCTTGGTTGCCCTTTTTTTTTCCTAAAACAGGCCATATTGTTACTATATTTTTAATAGAAAGATATACTGTTATTGCCAATTGGTACGTAAATGTGTGTTTTAAAACATTTGTGAGAAATGCCCAAAAGGAAGCATAGTTTTACATCATGACAAAGCATTGCCACATATAGCAAAACTAGCTAAGTTTGTGGATGCTCTAAAGGTCAGTACCCCAGACTCTTTACCATACAGCTCTGTAAAGCTTCTCAAGGTAATTAAAAATATTACTATATTTTGGTCCACACAGCTCATGCCTTCAATTGCTTCCCTTCTTCTCACTTTAACTGGGCACTGTTCAGAGATAGTAGGAAAGGTACGGATGGAGGGAGAGTTTGCCATCACCGCTATATCATTGTCACAATACATGCATGTATAGCTGAATGTAGGATTAGAACAAATATTCATTTTCCCAAGTGGGTTGCAACATTATAAACAATCTCCCTAGTCTGTCTTCTAAGGGACTTAAGAGGTGTGGCAATAAAGAAACCAGACTGATTGTTGTGCCCATTTCCAGCTTCATTGATTACAAAGAAAAGAATGGGGGATTGGCCTTGGGACTCTCTCTGATGTATGTACAAAATTTCACACTGCTGTGGTGGTTAGTCTGGCTGTGAACCTCCTTAGAAATGGGTCATATGTCTGAGCTATGTTGGAATTAAAAAACCCTCTAAAGTAGAGTGTATTAACATCAAATTCCTCACAAAACTTGGAAAACCCACCACAGAAACTTATGATTTATTGAAACAAGTTTATGGTGATCAGTTTTGCAAGTTTCAGAGTGGGTTAAGAGGTTCAAGGTAGGGAAGACGATCCGAAATTGAGCCATCCTTCCACTTCGAAAACTGAATTTCAGATCTTGCCTGCATCAATAAGGAAACCAGTAGACAGATTTTGCACCACGATCTGAGCATGACAAAGGTTTGAAGAATCCTCACAAACGAGCAAAAGCAACATCGAGTGGACTGTAGTGCTGACATTCTTGAAAACATTGAAAATGATCCTGATTACCTCAGACATGTGATGAAACATGGACAACCTAACACAATCCAGAGACTAAAACAACCATCCATGTATATGAAGAGCCCTCAATTCTCTAGGAAGAAGAAAGCACGTAAGAGCAAATCAAAATTCAAAGCAATGATGATTGTTTTTTTTTTTTTTTTTTTTCAATATCCAAGGGGTTATATGCATTGCTTAGGTGCCTGAAGATCAGACTGTCAATTAAGTTTACTATACAACTGTTCTGAAGACATTTGTGAGTGTGTGTGATGAATGAGACCAGATCTGTGGAAGAATCGCTTTTTGATTCTTTATCAGGATAACTCGACAGCCCATAACGCAATGTCTGTGAAGAAGTTTTTGGCAAAAAAACAACATTACAGTGATCGAACATCCTCCATATTTGTCTGACCTAGCACCATGCAGCTTTTCTCTCTTGCCAAAAGTGAAATCTGTACTCAAAGGAACCAGGTTCAGGTCTGTGAAGGAAAAAGTGACAACACTCCTCAACAGCATAACAGGAAAAGACTTGTAGCACTGCTACCAACAGGGAGCAGTGCAGGGATCAGGGAGGTACTGGCACAGGCACAATATGCCCTCTCTTCTCTTTCTACAAAAGATTAAGTTTAAATACCACAAAGTTTGATGGAGAGATTTCAGCAATACTTTAGAGCTTACAAAACCTACTATATCATATAAATAAATTTGAAAAAGTTGTATTATCTGATTCTAAAGCAGCTATCTTATCCATGACATCTGATGTAACACCTAATAACCTAAATATTGCAGAATGCCGCAATCTCATAAAACAGCTAATGAATTTAAATAAAAGATTAATACTTCAATGGATACCTGCACATTGTGGAATACAGAGTAATGAAACAGCTGACTTTCTAGCCAAGAAAGGTAGTAAAATTACATCAAATTCATCAGATCCAATAAGTTATCATTCTATCAAAAGAATCATTATATCAACACATAATAACAAAATTAAAGAAGATAATGTATTACAAACAAAAGGAAAACTATGGGAAAATTTATGTGATAACACGGCCAGAATTACTACATTACCAAGAAAATCCTCTGTAGCAACTTTTAGGCTCCTAACAGGCCATGACTGTCTCAATAAACATTTATTCAGGATTGGTAGAGTGAGATCTCTGTGTCCTTTCTGTACACTTAAAGAAGATATGGATGGAAACCATCTACTGTGCTGCCAGCCTTTATTCAACATGATATGACATCAAAATACTGGAATGCAAGAGAGTGAATGGCTTCACTGTCAACTGCTCAACATTAGATACCAACCAACCAACCAACCAACCAACCAACCAACATTTCAGTTGTGTAAGGCTTTTCAATAAAGAGCTAGAGCGTGAGTCTGGTTTCTTTATTGCCACACGTCAAACCTGAGGAGAACTTACTGTTAATAGTTCTCAGTTTATATCATGACTTTAAGTCTTGTTCCACACTGGGACACTGGTGAAGGTCACCTGTGATTGTGGGGAACACTCCTGTATTACTGGTGTCTGACACTGCAGGTTATGCCAATTGATTAGTTAGTGAAATGGGCTCGAACGAGGAGGAACTTGTGTCAGTATTCCTAAGCAGGAGGAGGAGAATGAAGACAACCTTCATTACACGTACATCCACTGCTTTGTGATCGGCTGGAGAAATAATAATAATAATAATAATCTTTATTATCTCATAGACGTTTACAAGTTTCAAGCCTCGTCAGAAAAAAATTGTAAACCTATAATTACAGTCTATTTACAGTTCTTATACTCTATTTACAGTTCTTACATTCTATTTACAGTTCATCTATTCTATACAGATATTTGTTTATTAAAAAGTTTTAAATTTTTTTACTTTTTCTACACGTACTATGTACATAGTGTATAGAGAAGGTATTGTAATGCACCCAAAAATTTTATACCGAGATTTCACTAGAAATACATGTTTCGAGTCCCCTGAATCCAAAAAAAAGCATTTTTAGAAAATTATCTGTGTGTGTGTGTATGTCGGTCTGTCTGTCTGTCTGCCTGCCTGCCTGTCTATATATGTATGTGTGTGTGTGTGTTTGTGGGCAGCATAGCTCAAAAAACGAAAAGACTGTTAAAAACCAAACTTGGTATTTAGGTTTGGTATCTTCCAAGGATGCGACATGAAGATTTTCAAGAAAATCCTCCTACCCCCAACTACTCTTTATATGGAACTTTTTTCGAACATTTTTATTTTCTCAAAAATGGCTCTAACGATTTTGATTGAAATATTGTGTATTAAAGATATTTACCTGACAAATAAAATGTATGTCTTGAATTTTCTGGGAATAGCCTCTGAAGATTACTTTATTTTGGATGAATTTTACGGAATTTTGCATAACTGCTAAACCATAAGAGATGGACAAAAACTTACTTAACAGAAAATGTAGAGCACATCAAAACACACAATTTATGTTATATACATTTTTTCTTGGTGTTGATCATTTTTGAGATATTCCTTGTTATTAGTTTCAACCTTGAAAAACATACTTTTCTCATACAGGAATTTGTCAACTCCTGTCCATACAAACAAAGGAACTTCAGTCACATAGCAACCAGCTTTTGACTATTATAACCTATGGTACTCCCTTATTTCGCTTCTACCTACAAAGAAGCAAGTAATAAGACTATTTCTGCTAATTTTCTCTCGATTAGCATGAAGTAAATAGAAGCTTAAGCTTTTTAACAATAATTGATTGCAGAGATATAGAGAAAGTCATGTGAATGGAACACATCAGATTTTTTTAAATACATTCCCACTTGGCTTTTAATTCCTTTGGTAACTTATTGTACAAAGGTTTACCCATTATTGGGGGATCCTTCTCTGTGGTTTCCTTATTAACATTACCTCTGCAGTAATTATTTTGATTTCTAGTACTATAGTTGTGACTATCTTATATATGTACAGTATTCTTATTTACCACTGACATGATAATTTTATACACGTACAATGATATTACAGTAAGTATTTTGGCTTTCACAAAACTATATTTACAGGATTCTCTACTTGGTATATTAAATATGCATCTCTTCTGCAATATCAATAATCGATTTACATTAGTGATACTTGAGTATCCCCAGACCTCTATTCCATTTTGCAGATGTGCATGAATTAGACCGTATTATACTGAATATTTTTGGGTTGGGTTTGTAACACTTAAGTATCACTTATGTATAATTTTTCCAGACTGGTTTCGATGCCATGTGGGCATCATTGTCAATGGTTTCCAACCGAATTTCCACAGGGTGTTCTATGTTGAAGTCTGACAGTCCCTGGTGGCTGGGTGACAAACTTCCGCAATTTATTTTGTGGCGGCAATTCAAAGTTGAATACATGGTGTTGGTTTTTAATGATATGGATTTTTTCCCAAACATCGAGCTCTGCCCCATATCTGGTGGGTTTTACAAGGTGTATCTGGAAAAATTATACATAAGTGATATTTAAGTGTTGCAAACCCAACTCAAAAATATTCTATTCATACACGTCACTGTTCCAAAACACCCCTTCATTAAAACTGTTCTTCCATAATATGCTGTTTTTAGATAATCTGGAGTTAGGTATTTTAATAGATTTCTTAATAAATATAAATAGGTACTAATTTTTTTGCAAATATAATCAACATGCAGCTTAAATGTCATATTTTCATCTAAAATTATTCCCAAAACTTGTTACTGGATTGTTTTACACTCTTATGACAATCTGAGACAAACAGAAGTATTGCTGGGTTAGCCTCATCTAGCAGCAGAAACTAAATTTTGTTAGTCTTATGGTTTGAAAAATTTGTTATTAAATGAAAAAAGAACACACAACTTACCAATTTTTTTTCTCATCCATGCTCTTCTCATTGAAATATGGCACCAATTTACTTACAATTTCTTACTACACATTCATTTTCATCACTATGTTGCTGTAGTCATCAATTTTGATATGCCAAATAGCAGGACAATTTTCTACTTCACTTATAAAATCTTACATGTTAATCAAATCGAAACTCTTGTCTACAACGTGTACAGTATAATGAATGTTTTGCTGTATCACTGTGCTCAGAAATGATGACTGACCATTGACAAATCTGCAACGCTGTATCTGTGATCTCTGTCGCAGTGTGAACACTCCAATTTAAACTAATGTATGCCTGGCGGTGACTGCTCTCAACACAGTGACCTTGTCTGTCACATGTCGCAAGGGTGAGATTTGCTGTGTCACAGTGAGGCGGTGTAGTGTTCTGGAGTGAATGCTCTAGCTCAAACTAATGCATGTCCGGGGGTGACTGCACTGAACACAGTGACATTGTTTGTCACATGTGTTGAGGGTGCATCACAGTGCCTCAGTGAGGCAGTGTAGTGTTCCAGAATGAATGCTCCAATTCAAACAAATGAATCTCTATTAGTGCCAGTCAGATCCCTCACCCTCTCTCTACCACTGACAAAAACCTTGTGATGCGCATGCATGTTTGATGTCATATGGACATGAGGGAGAAGGGAGAGTGATGTAATGGCAACAGTTATGCCCACAACATTTTGTTACCCTGACTGAGTATAATAGCACCTTGTGATTTCTTTTTGTTTCCATAAATTAAAAACAAAATACTTATTCCACTATCAGATGAAACAGTGGAAGATTATAAAAACTGGTTTCTGAAGTGCTGTAAGAAGAATGCCATGATTGCTTTAAGGTCTGGTTTCATCGAGCGCAAAAATGTATTAGGGGAATGTTTTGAAAAAGAAAATTATTTACATTTTTAAAACTAATTCTTGTTTGATTGTTTAATTATTAGTGTCGCCCCCATGCATAGAATAGACATTTTGTATGTGTGTTCTGAAGTGATGTGATTTATTTATTTTTCTTTCAATTGTAGGAATGTGTGAGCACATCTTGCCTACTGGCTGTGGACCCACTTTCGACCACCCACCGAAAGATACGGACATTTGCAACCCATAATTTGCTGATAAGAAGAGATTAGATACATTAGGAAAGCTATATACTTTCTCAGAACAGCTATAACATTGTTGGCAATAGTTACAGCTATTAACTTATAAAACAAAAAAACAAAAAATTGTAATGTAATGAAGAAGAAAGTTGTTTACAAAATCATTGTTAGTTAAATGTTGATTGAAACAGAATTGTATGTAATCTGCTGTTATTTCCTCTAGATATGTTAAAGTTATGCCACTGTAAACTAACATACTAACTAGCCCCTGTCATGTGCTTGTTTCCAGTGGTGTCATACTTACAGCTGGTTCTCTCAAACATTCATATTTTTGCTGTAGAAAATACAACACAAAATTGAAATATATGCCATAATTCCAAACATAATAAAATGCACTGAGCAATGTAGCAATTTTTTTTGTATTTTTTATATCTGTTATTTAATGCTAGCCCTGCTTTGCTTACCAACTTTGAATGCACAGACACGTTTACAGCTTTTAAAAACAGCATAAGCAATGGGAGCAGTGTACTAATGAAAATACTTAGTGCATAATGAAAGTCATGAGCAGTTGTAAGGCATAAAAATGTATTGTTTTATTTTTAGAATTTTACTTAGTTTTCCACGTAGTTTCCATTTTTTTTTTCTGTTGTTGTGGAAGCTTGAAAATTCCCTTATGATAGAACTTTGCTCCAGCTTTGCAAATAATAATGAAGGACTGTTTGTATCATTTCAGAGCATTGGCCTTGCATTTCTTTCACAGTATCAAAAAGATAATAATAGCAAGGTTGCAGAACAGTTATATTTTAAATCTTCTTTGATTGTATCATCCATTCTTGCTGCATTCGTAATATATTGTCCAGCATATCTGCTTTGCATGTTTCTCCATATTTAAAATGTTTTACCCGCATTTGTGACCTAATTTCATATCTCAATATGGATTCTGAAGTCCTAAGTGAATTTCTGTACCAAGGGTTCTCTTTTTAACCCCTCACTGCCAGAATAAGATGTCTTAAAGGAGCAAAGGGAAAACCAGATTGTTATCCTAGTATTTTGAAGTTTTGACCAAACATAATATATCTCGAATATGCTAATTTTAACTAACCACATTTTTTTCTTAATTATTTGACTACTTAAAAGTTTTCTTAAGAGATGTGAATCTCCGCATTATAAGTTTGTGTGCCAGTAGGTTACAGGTTTTAACCTGTATCTGCTACAGTACCTTTTTATTTCTAGCTCTATGTCTTTGTTTTCAGACTCTCTGCCCCTCACTTTCCTGTTCTATGGTTTTCTTGTGTTTTCTTTGGTTCATAAATAAATTCATTTGTGTAAAATGTGTATCATTCTTCGCTGGATTCTAAAGGCAAATGCTTCCATAAAGAACGTAAACATATAAACATTAGGCATCTAGGGGTTAACGGAAAACTGAATCATAGCACACTGAACAGAATTAAAAATAGTAGTTGAAGCCATTTTGTATTAACTAATACAAAATGAAAGCTAATGATGTAATGATTTGATCAAAGCTTGCAGCCATTTTGAGTTAACTAATACAAAATGGAAGCTAATAATGTCACTACTTGACTCTGCCTTGCTCTATAACAATATAAAGTGCTTGATTATTCCTTCTTTGAAGATGGTGAATTATAAACATTTGTTTGTTCATGACTTTCATTATGATACCTATCTAACAGGGGAGCCTCTTGTGTGTTATCAGACTAAGATTACTTTAAAATTTGAACATTTATAGCTATTATCACAAAGTAGTAAAATTGCAGAACTAGTCAAGTTATGAAGATATTGGAAATTATAGAAAAAGAGCTGGAGTTTTCTGAATTCCCCATTTGAAGAGAGATAAGAGTGTAATGCATGAAAAATAAAAATATTTACATGATAGTGTAACATAGCATCTGAAATTAAAATGCTCATTTGAGTGAGTAATTTCTTAATTAGCATTTTATCAGTATCTTTGTTATAAATAAAAACCAAGAAAATAAAATGTAATTAAAATACTAATCAACATTTTTCTTCTTGTAATTAGTGTTGTAGGCCTAAAATCCTTGTGAGGAACAAGTATGTATGTTCATAAAACAGAATAGCTAGCCTTTTATTAGTCTTTCAGGATAATTAGTTCCTAAAAACTAATTGTAGATTAGGTTGTTTGGATCATGAAAGTTAAATGTAATATTTTTGAGTGAACCAGCCAATGACACCACAGTTAATTTTTTTGTCATGTTTTTCAGCTTTACCCTTGAACTAGTTTTTGTTGTCCCACTTAGTTTGGCATGAATCTTGAGCTGTAACACCTCTTTGTTTCAAGCACTCTGCTTTGTTTTTGTATCTTATTTGAAATTGTTTTATGATTGCATGTGGTAGTGGGTCCCTGCCTGTAGCCACAATGTGTTAACATGTTATTTATCTTGCAGATATTAGTATTTGCCTTCAAAATGCCTCATGAAGGCAGTTTCAACTAGCACTTTGTACTTTAAATTATAAGTCACTCTGCATTATCAGTGTTATATAGTAAGTATATAACTTGTGTTGAAATTTGAAAAAAATTTATTTTGCTTGATTCAAGTAAATTGCTTCCACTAGATAAATAAATCTCCTAGTTATTATTGCTTCTCTGATGTATTACTAATAATTTTTCAACCAGTTTATATTTTGCTATAGAGTAATATTTTTTTAAACTCATTTTGTGTTTAGGAAATCATTGCAATGAAGTAGTATACTTCTTATGTAATACTCAATGTTGTACATTTTGTTACTAGGTTATTTCACAAATTTTATGTATTACATTACTTAAATTTTGAATGCAGTAGAACCTCAATGCATTGTTTCATTTTTCTTTTTCCAATATTTTTTGCCTAAGGAATAGTGCAATATAATTTTTTTTTTTTCTTCATATTTCAAAGAGTTGTCAGTAATAAAAAAATGTAGGTATTAGGTTAATACAGTGCATTCCTTGGTATTCTTTATGGCAGTGCATCAGCACTTTCATTCGCCAGTGAATGGGGTTTGCTACAGCTGGCTATTAAAAATACAATTTTCATATAGTTAACGAACCTGGAAATGTCAATCTACTGTAGCTCATTCCTGATTTCTCCCATAAAAATAAATAAATAAAAATTAAATTGCAATAATATACCCTCGTATCTAATTTCTTAAATCGGGATATATATTCCAAATCTTTATCATTTATTTACACATTTAATAATCCATTATACAATGCATCCATTACTTTACAGATAAATTTATCTGATACTGCAAAATACTAGTTACTAAAACATTCTTAAAAATAACAGCAAAAACTTAACCTTAACAATTTATATATATATAATTCTTAAGTCTAAGTATATTAACTTATCATCACTTCAAATGCAAATACATAGACATATTTTATTGCATTATTCATTAATTTAAAAATACATTTATTACAATTATTAAATTATACTTCATTTCTCTTAATGTACACAATTTAAACATTCAAAATCTTAAGTACAAAATTTAATAACAAATCATCAATATTAATTTATTACTATTTATCTTTATAAACATAATTTATTAAAATCTTTAATTATTTATTAAATTAATCTTTATGAATTTTTAATTAATTCTTACTCTTTTTAAATTATCTAACTTATTTATCTATTTCTTGTACAGTACTGTCTTTTAACTCGCAGATTGTGTGCAGTTTGTCTTTGTATAATTAAAGAAATTACAGGCCAATAAATTGGTAAACCTAGAGAGCCATAATGCTCTAGTAATAAACTTGTCCTCAAAATGTCATCTAGGTGGCTTGGGAATAATAAGGCTGCAATTCAAACCCAGCCCGAGGGAGATGGATGTTTTCGGGTGTAAAAAACTTAATATTGCTTCCTTCAGAAGTAAAGCCATTGGTCCCATGTCATAGATTTACAGCAAATAAAAGAGTCTCAAGCCTGATAAAGAGGCCTCTGAGCAAAATTAAGTGGCCTTTCACACCCAATATAGAATGGGACACTGAGAACTAAAGCAGTTAAAGATTTTCCATAAATAAAACTTGATATAATTTAATGTTCTTAAAATTTCCTTTATTAAATTTAGTGTTTCCACTGCTGTATGGGTAATTGTTAAATCCTGCTGAAAAGAACACTGTCATACTTAACCCAAACTTGACAAACAATTTTTGTTGGAAAATTTCTGCCCAGAAATACCTTTTTAAAAGTAAAAATTACTCTGACAAGTATTCACTAACAGCATAAGCTTCTAGCTCTTGAATGATTTATTTAACCTATAGATAAACATTATGCTCAGAGATGGAATATTCAATATCACATCCCACTTGCAGGCCTCACAAATTTGTAGGTTATTATGACGGCAAACTCTTATCACTAACATCTGGTGATTCTAGTATGTGTTCACCCCTATTTTCTTCCTTTTCACCAGTAATTTTATCATAAGGCATGTCACTATCCTAAAAGATAATGCCATAGCTGTGCTTTTTCACTTAGTATGGATCAGCTATTGTTTCTGTTCTGCCACTCATGATATGACAAAAGTACAGCAGCTTATAGGAGAAATAATTCACTCTGAGCTTTCTTTCGGCCATACAAATTCAATTTAATAGGCACTGAACAACTTTTTGGGTCAGAGACATCTCTTAGAGACTTGGAAAAGCAAAACAGATGATATAATCAGTAATGCATTATGCATAAATTTGTGAACATAGATGATGGAAAGATCTGTACGAAGGGGCAAGTTATACAAAGGCAGTCAAACTTGTCAAAGTGCTCAAATGGGTTAATATTGGTTAATTGTTAAAATATGGGTTGAATATTATTATTATTATTATTTTTATTTATTTATTTATTTATTTTTAAAGTGTTTAACTCCTGCTTTTACTACTATGGCACAGCAAGTGATGACAATGATGATACATGAAATTAAGATGGAGCACCAGTGGCATATGATGGTGGTGGAAACTGGAGAACCCAGAGAAAACCCACCCTGCGCCACTTTGTCCACTACAAATCCCACATGCAGTCACTTGGAATCAAATCCGAGCTGCCTGGGTGAGAGGCAAGTGGTCTAATCATCCACTAAGCAGTGATGAAGCCACTTCTGAGGTGAGGTGTCCAGCACATTGATTTCATTACCTCTGATGGTAGTATGAGGATGACAATGGAATGAGAGGGCCTACAGCTTTTACAGAAACTTCAAACCACCTTGGTCATTAGGGATATTTCATACCAAACCCTCAGCAAAAGAACCGCAAACAAAACCACTCATAAAAACGTATAGTATGTTTAATTATGGCACACCCATTGCCAACCTTCTCATCTTATATAGGTGCTTAATGAATGAAATGAGGATTTTCAGTACTTTATTTGAAAAACTTCAAAACTTTATTTAAAAAGTTCCCTCACCTTACTCTGTTTCTCAACGTAATTGCTATTACTATCTTATTACTATTTTGGCATGTGGTACCAGTGTTTCAATGCCTATGTTATTCTCTTCCACCACTAAAGATATGAGCCAAGATGTTGAGGTTTTCACTGATTGGAGAATCTTTTCCACCCAAAAAGTCATGTATGGTGACCAAATTGAAATACCAGTTTTTCTGGATTCTTTCGTCAACATTTGCTTTCAATTCCTTCATAACAATTGATGAATCTCCACTCTAGTCTTTGTCGGACACACTGGTTCTTCTTTGATTACTTGTGAATTATGCGCCATTTTCTCACTGAAGACTTGTTCATTGCTTTATCACTATACACTTGCATTATTTGCATATAAAATTTGATTGGCGGTAGAAAAGCACAACATTGGAATTGAAAAACTGGCACCATGTGATAATAAATATCTTGACAGAATGGAGATTACATTGACAAATAGAGTAAGGTACTGTAACTTTGTAGTTTAATGTTAATAGCTTTCATTATTATTTAATTATGCCCAATCATATCACTTTCTGGATGGCTCTCAAATTTTCGTTCCAAAAATTGTTTTGAAAAATTGGGAATTATTCAAATTTAACAGTGTTGCAAAAGATATGTCATAGTTGTGAACATAACACAAATGCCTGAATTATTGGTCTTAAGTTTTGCCAAGAGAGAACAGTAATTAACACAATTCCTATCATTGATTTATCTGTTCCAATTGGTTTCAAAAACTGCTCCCACGTTACTCATTTAGATTCATGAATTCTAATAACTCACTAGCATAGATTGGATGATTTCCTTTTCAATGTTTTCTATCAGAATTCATGATAGGATAATGATAACAATTCTATTTAATTGCTGATACAAATATTTAATTTTTTTATGTGTTTTTCTGTCTAATTGTAGTGGTGCCTGTTCCCTCTTCCCCCAAATAAAAAAGATAGCTAATGCATAGAGGTTTTACTGCATTTCAGTGATTTTGAAGTTGAAGGCAATTTTAAGTGTTAAAATGTATATAGTCCATGACCTGTTGAGCAGGGTTTCATGTTAGGATAAGGTTATAATGACAGAAAGTTGTTTTACAATGGTTCTAAAATAAAGGAAAATTATAGCATAACATGGTAAGGGTGCATAATGAAGTTCACAAGAAAGCAAAATCACTTAAGGCATAAAATAATTTGATAAAGTACCCTTAATGTTCTGAATTATTTCATATAACTTTGGAATCTGTTGTATATATTATATATAATTTTTTGTATTTAATGATTTTAGTGAAGGTATCACAGATTAAGCTTCAGTGTTCCTAGATCTCTGCACTGTAATCTAACATTTTAAAGCACTAAAGATTTTTTGCATGTGCTCAGAAAGTAAAAAGCTAGTACATAAATTTATGGAAATATTGAAATCAAATATGAAATATACCTAATCTGCAAATGTTCATTTAATTGCAATCAGAATTTGATATTTATAGTATTATAGATGTTTTAGGAATATTTTAAGCCATGACACTTCGCTGAAACCATTAATGTGGGGGAAAAATGAAAATGGCACATTTTGGGTTTTAGTACACACAATGTAGACTGCTGTGATTTTGCCATTTGTTAATAAAATGCTTCTTTCTTCACTGTTAAAATTTTTCCAAATTTAAATTGATAAATTCTGTAAAACTAATCATATTTTTAATTATACTGGAATATGTTTTTAGACATGCTTTACTCTAAAAGCACAAGTGGAAATCTCAGCTTTTAACTAAAATAATTTTAAAATAGTGCAACTTAATAAAAAAGAAATATTGTACAGACTATTAGGGGTTTAAGTTGAGTTATTTGTACTGATATTTGATGTCAGTGTAATGTACCGTTTTGCATGAATATTTACTTTGTTTGCAGAATAAGAATTTTAGTTATTAAGAGTAATGTGTCTTCAGGTTGGTTAGTACCTCCAAGTAAGAATGGCACACACAAGCCTTAAGTGTTTATTTTGCCCAAGAGTGTGGGGTGAGTATTTTGGAGGGGTAAAGTATAGCAGCAGGCCTCGCAGTAATAATAATAATAATAAGATATTTGCCTGAAAGTAATAACAATAGAGGAATCAGTCATGATTCTTAGGTGCACAAATATTCATTATGTAAAACATTAATGGAATTGCACAGTGAAGTAACTAATCAATTAAAAGTAAAAACGCAGCGTCACACTCAAACTTCACTAGTTGAAATAAGTAATATTCTTTGGACGTTTCGGCAGCTATTGCCACCATCTTCAGCGGAGATTTACTGATAAACTTGTGGTAGAGGTCTCTCTTCTGGGTGGATGAATTTTGAGATGAGACTGTTTGTGGTATATAAAAATGTATGACTTTTGTTTTTATTTTTTTTTTTTTTTTTAGAATTAATAGATTTTCCCAAACTGTTAATCCAATTGGGTTCTGCTTTGCTTTTAATAACTTGGGTTCACTGTGAAAATTATGGCTTTAAGTTCAAAAATGGTATGCTACAAATTACTTATGTCTGTTTTTGCTTTAAATACCTCATATGTTCTTTAAAGCATCCGATGTTTCTGTTTGTTTTCCCTATGTACACCTTTTCACATTCCTTTCAGCTAATTTCATATATCCCTGATTGTTTCAATGCGGGGATTTTATCTTTCATGTTTGGAGGTTTTGTTTCGTGGAGGAGATTTTTTAAACTGTGCTTATTAACTGGGGCTGTTAGAAAATCTTTTGAAATTTTTAGTGTGCCTAAGGGTGGTATACCACAAACCAATGGTCTCATCTCAAAATTCATCTATCCAGGAGAGAGACCTCTACAAGGCGCTACCATGAGTTCATCAGATGGTGGCAACAGTTACCGAAACATGTCCAAAGTATGTTACTTAATTTCAATGGGTGAAGTTGGAGTGTAATGCTGTGTTTTTACTCTTAATTCATTATTTGTGTTAACTGAAACTTAATTTTCATGAAGAAAGAAATGAGAATGGAAGTTTAAATATGTTTAATTGAGGATTTAATACTTATGTTGGCATTTCCAATGCATTCCGTGCTTATTTTAATTTGTAAATGAGTTTGAATGCTTTCTGCAAGACTATGATATCTGCCAGGGGCAGCATCAGATATTGAAAGTGTGATGCAAAATGGATAGTCTGTATTGACAGGCGTTGTTCATTTCATGGCGGTCAAGTAGTACAAGGGGCAGTCAGAAAGTAAGTCCCGACAACTGATAAAGAGAACAAAAACATCACTAAGTAAAAAATATTTATTGGAATAATTACATAGATTCACTGTCTACTTTTCAATATAGTCACCACCATTGTTGAGACATCCTAACGGAGCACCATCAGTTGTATGCCAAAGTCATAGAAGTCTGCCACCAATGTCCAGAGCCACAAAGTCACTTCATTTCTGCACCTCAGCGTCATTGTTGAAATGTTTTCCTGCCAAAAAATGCTTCATGAGACGGAAGAGATGAAAATCACAAAGGGCAAGGTCAGAAATGTAGGGTGGATGGTCGTAGATCTCCCATCCAAACTTATTCAACACATTTCATGTGTCATTGGCTGTATGGGGTCTTACATTGTTATGTAATAGCGTAATGCCTCTTGTCAACATCCCATGTCTCTCGTTCTGGAATACCCTCCTCAGTTTAAGCAACATCTGGCAATACCGATCAGCATTTACAATCTCCCCTCACGGCAAAAACTCGCAGAAGAGGACACCACGTTGATCCCAGAAGACATGTGACACAATTGGCGATGGATCTCTGCTGGAGTTTTTTTTTAGTGTGCAAAAATCAAATGACTGCACAAACCTTGCAGTTGGTGGGAGACAATATCAGAGCACAGCGCAGTAACCACTGCTGTTACAAGACTGAAACTTAACTGCGTTATTCCCACATACGTCCTCTCTACTCCTGCACATGCGCATTCTTATCCGTCTGATGGTGCCATCTCTGGACACAATCAGAACTTACTTTCTGGATGCACCTCAAAAATTATGTTATGTCCTTGTAGAAAAACTGTGTGATCAAAAAGAGAAAACAACACACTGAAGTGGATGCATGCTATCGTACCAATTATGAAAATATATGTGCTTATACCCCTAATACTCTGTATTTTGAAAAACTCTGGTAGCTGGCTCTAAGTTTCATAACTTAGAATATTTTTAAAATATCCTTTATAACGCAGCATAAATGCTTATATAGCTGAGGATATTTGTTTTCTACTTTCACCTATTATCATGTGCAATATTTTTCACCATTTGATTCTGATACAAAACCTTCAGCACTAGTCCACTTAAAGCATATGCTTGCATTATGGTTATGTCAATGTTTTTAAAAAGTTTCCATGTACTAGACTTTAATGAATGCCTTGATGTAAGTTTAGAATATTTTTTATGCATATGTGTACAGAATTAAATGTTTCTGGACATACAGGGCCGTTAAATTATAAGGTAACCCCTCTTGTGGCCTCTCAACATTGGGTGGGGGAACTGAGAGTCGCTGGGAAAGCTGTACCGGTAGAGACGTACTAAAATCCTTACCTTATAATAAATGCTGGAAACGTTGACCTTCTGCTCTCAAATGAGTGGCATATCTTATACAAATCTGATGTGTTCAATTCACATGACTTTCACTACATCTCAGCAACAAATTATTGTTAAAAAGCTTATGCATCTATTTACTTCATGCTAAGCAAGAGAAAAACTAGCAGAAATAGTCTTATTACTTGCTTCCTTATAATTAGAAGCAAAATAAGGGGGTACCATAGGTTAAAGTGATATTCAAAAGCTGGTTGCTATGTGACTGAAGTTCCTTTGTTTGTATGTGTGGACAGGAGTTAACAGATTCCTGTATGAGAAAAGTATTAGTTTTTTAAAGCTGAAACCAATAACAAGGAATATCTTAAAAATGATCAACTCCACAAAAAAAATGTATATAACATAAATTGTGTGCTTTAATCTGCTCTACATTTTTTGTGTGGTAAGTTTTTGTCCATCTCTTACGGTTTAGCAGTTATGCAAAATCCCCTAAAATTCATCCAGAATAAAGTAGTCTTCAGAGGCTATTCCCAGAAAATTCAAGATATACATTTTATTTGTCTGGTAAATATCTTTAATATACAGTATTTTAATCAAAATCATTAGCCATTTTTAAGAAAATCAAAAATTTCGAAAAAAAAGTTCCATGTAAAGAGTAGTTTGGGGTGGGGGAATTTTTGTAAAAGTCTTTGTGTCACATCCCTGAAAGGTACTCAACTTAAATACCAAGTTTGGTATTTTACCGACTTTTAATTTTTGAGCTACCATGTTCACGGACACACACACGTGGACCTTTTTCTGAAAATGCTTCTTTTTTTTTTTTTTTTTTTTTTTTTATACAGGGGACCCTAAAACATATTTCTATTGAAATCTCAGTATCAAATTTTTGGGTGGAGTGCAATACCTTCTCTATACACTATGCACATAGTACGTATAGAGAAAGTAAAAATGATTTTGCCCGTTTGCCTAAGCTTTGCAGCAAATCCTTGTGATTTCTTGCATGTTGCTATCAATCACTTAATTCTTGTAATGTACAAAATTAGAACAATACATGAAATTAGAGAGGTGGTTCATGACAAGGATAAGTATTGATTTGCAGCCCAACTAGTTGCGAGTTTTATTTATGTTTTTGTTTTTAATAAAAAGTGCATCGTTCTAACCCACATACACTACAGGAACTTAGTGATAGTATGCAAAAAATCCTGTTGCCGGGCGGAGGCAAGTGAGCAAGAACATGTTTACAAGATATGCGGCCTGTTTGAAGACACATTCAATGTTTGTTCAATGCATTTCTAGCATTTATTATAAGGTGAGGATTTTATGTGTCTCTGCAGACGATTCTCGGTTCTCTCACGCAGTAGAGAAGGCGCAAGAGGGGCTACCTTTTAATTTAATGACCCTAAATAATAGAATAAATCTCATATTTTCACTGTGTTGTTTTATATTCTTGCTAAATTCTTCCCAAATTGCTTGTTTATTATGGTATAACAGGTGATTGTCAATGTTGATTTCTGAGGTTCAATTGAGAACAGATAAGCATGATGGCCTTGGTGCACTTCCATAATGGTATCCCTGATGACAATCACCAAAGCAATGTTTTGTTATTGTTGTTAACGCTTGTAAAAATTTTAACTATCACATCTTTGTTACAATTTAATAATTTGTTACTAAGATATTATATTAGGTGTTCATTTTTATGTGTGATTTCCTGCACAAAATTTGTCATTATTGATATCATTGATGTAAGTTTATGTACAGTCCCTCTAATGGCAGAAGGTCCTATTTGTATTTATTTATTGAAACAATAACAACTCCCTGTATTTATGGGCTGCCAATAAGGATAGAGTAAACAAAAAAAATTATACCTGAATTATCTAAAAAAAAAAAACTAATAATAATGAAATTCAAACTGTACTTTAAATATAACAATGTAATATAGACAGTTGCTTTACAATGGCAATCAAAAAGAAAACTAAGAGGTGCAAAAGGACTATTAAACATGATATAAAAATTACATACAATAAATAATTTATAGCAATGGAATATAGACCATAAAAACACTAAATATAAAAGATTTCAAGGAAGAGAAATTGAATCACTTATTGCAGATATATTTCTTTTATTGTATCCTTCTTCAGCCCAAACTTGATCCAAGTGTTGAAAAAATGTAAAGGAATGTTGCCCCAAGCTCCGACCATCCAGGCCAATTACTTCTGTGTTTTATAGACTGTATTTTGTCATGAGGTGTGGGATTGTAGGTGTGTAAATATCCCTTTTCTCATTGTCTGGTTGCCTTTTAAGCTTTTCAAATCTAATGGTAGGGTCAATAATAAATCCTATTTTTGTGTCTTCTCAAATTACAAACATTCAATTCATCTTGTGCTACCTTTAGTTTCCAAACCATGGACTTCTTCAAAGACTTTATAGTTATGCATTTGCAGTTCCTCAATAATCACAGAGCAAATTTTGTAATGACAAAAGTTGCATACTACTTCTCCATAAGGGCAGAGTCCCAAGAGTGTGGAATAATAATTATTTAAAATTAAATGTAATACCATCCTGATGAGGCAACTGAATACTAATGGCAGGTATTCATATTTAATATTTTCCTTTATTGATCATTAAGCCACCATGGCAAAGATCTTGTCAATAAAATTAAGTAAAAATACTTCACTAAAATAGGATACTAATCATAGATATTTATGATCTCATCATTAAAAGTATATAATAAATAAATTACAAAACACAATAAAGTGCTAAAACCCACAGTTAAAAATGTATCATTGTAATCAACACACTTAAAATATCAAATCATCATCGCTAATACTTTTCAAATTCTTCAATGCTATAAAATACTTTCTTTTTTAGCCAAGGCTGTAAGACTGTTTTAAATCTTTTATTAGTAACAGTTATAGCAGCTGTTGGTAAATTGTTAAAATATACTATACCAGAATACCTAAAACTCTTTTGTGATTTATTTAATCTAACATGTCATTATTTATACAATTTCTTTGTCTGGTATAGTAAGAACAAATGTTGTTCCTGAAATAAAAATTCTGATAATGTTCTTTAACATACAATAAAATAGTTTATAAAGTGAAGGTACAGTGATAATGTTACAATTTTTAAAATTTGGTTTGCATGTTTTAGCTTCTGATAGGCCCAACATAAATCTTATAACTTTTTTTTTTTGCCACATAAATATTTGTTTGCCATCAGTAGAGTTTCCCCAAAGTAACATTTATTTTTCACAAATTTTAAAATTATTATACATTTCCTTATATTTTTATCTCTACACTGAGTTGCTGTTTACCCTGGGGCCCAATAGGCTCAAACTCAGTAGTTGCTGAGCTATTGGTCCTAAATTTTGTCTTAAATCTAATACATACTACCTCTTAGTGTTTAATTTTCTTCTTCTTCATCCTGCTTACTAATTTTCCTTTTCTATTTGGCTCTTACTACATCCAAAAAGTTTTTAATTTCAATTAAATTTCTCCTAAATTTTATATTCATTAACTTTCTCGCTTGGATTTCTTTTGGTAACATTGTTCATTCCTTTTGCCCTATCCTCTCCCTAAGCATCTTAGTTTCTTCACATCTAAAAGTATATGTCATTCTTTACCCTTCAGGTGACCTAAGGGGCACTTCTCTATATCACTCTCTCGCTTCTCAAGCCTTTCAATTTCACCAGCCCTGTTCTAGCCCAAGCAAAGCCTTCTCTTGCTTCTTTATCACAAATATCAATGTAATTCTCCATGTTCCAGACATTTTTATCTATCTTTACAATGCCAATGAGCTTTTTGTATTGAAATTTGCTATTATTTCTTGTCTTTCATTATCCTCCATTTTTAACCTTATTTCTTTGCAGAACCCATCGTGCAGTGATTCCCTAGCTTTCCATATTTCCAAAAGCCAATTTTTAACATAATTTCCTTTATATTATTTAGCCAAGAATTTTTTCCCAAAGTAATTACCATTTTGTGAGTGACTGTGAAAAAAGTATAATATGCCATATGGACTAGACTTAAATTGGTGTATAGTATTTGATGGTCTGGCTTAGATATAAATCATATTTGTGTGCTGCCTCTATGTTGACACCAAAATGACAACACTCAACAAGGTGTGTTTAGTTCACATTGAGCTTGTCAACAAAGAACAGAGAAGTATTTGAATGTTATACATTACTGCAATAGAATGGTAGGGAAAGGCTGATTGTATTTGTAATGCAATACATCCGAGGCACTGTGGTTTGCTGACTATTACTGCTATTTTTGTGTAAAGGTCACTGTTCCTAGGTAGAGGTTATTATGAAAGCTTTCTCTTCCACAATCAAATACCACTACTTTTCAGTAGAGAGTGCTATGACTTCACTGTATGCTCACCAGTCAACAATGAAATCATTTTTGTTCAAGTCGGTGTGTAGGAAATCATAGATAAAAATGAACATGCAATTTTGTTGAGCATGGTGAGGAAGTTGTTAGATAAGCCTTTAAAAGAAAAATAACTATAACTATTGAGATTTTAGTTAAATAAGCTTATGCCCATCACTATTACATTAGCGTTTAAATTAAACTCCAGCTTTTGTTGATTTCAATATATGTTAACTCCTGCTGGTTTATATCACTGTTACAATTATTATTATTATTGTAAACAATTCTTGCAGACGTTTGTGTTAATAATTGTGAGAGATTAAGATTATTACCAGAGGCTTATTTGGCCACTGTTTGATCTAGTATTTTAAATTCAGTATGTGTAGTTATTATACTGTTGATAATATTCATACCATAAGTGACTTGAGCCAAGCCTACACATTGCTACTGATTCTCTGCACTTGGCAATTCAGGTGGCTTCACATAGTGTTGGCTATATTGTGATTGCAACAATGCCAGAGTTGCTAGTAAACAACAGATAGTTAACCCTTTCCAGCCCTATTTATTTTCGACAAATTATTTTTTGAAAACTAATAGCATAGGATAAATGCTTATGACCTTAAAAAGATTACTCTTACCTGATCTCTTATTGTTAGTTCACATGTCTAAACCCTTAAAGCACTTAACATCACTGATGAAGATTTTTATGTAAGAGGTTAACCTAGATTGGAATTTTTGCTGCAGTGCTAACAGGTATGATAAAGGAAAGGATGGGCCCATGTAAAGTAAACAGTGGTTGGCATTTTTAAGTGTTGGCATTTATTGTGGTGGAATATTTCTATATGTGGTTAGAAGTTATAATTGAAGCAATTTTGTTTTTACTTTTGCTCGCTTTAAGTGCTGCTAATATCAATAAATTTAAAGAAAAGACCAAAAGTATACACCTATAAAGGTAGCGAGTTGTTGAATGTTAACCTTTTAAATTTTAACCTCCTTGAACAACAAATAAGACAATGATGCTATATGGCACCAATGAGCTGGAAATGGTTAATAACCTTTGTATTGTGTCTATAGTCACATATAAGTAGTGTACAAAGTAATGACTGCTGATGAATAATTAGTTTGCTGCTATTGTTGTTAATTGAAAATATGCATAATATATTGCAACACGTAGAATAAATTGTTCTTCCAGCAATATAGAGCCAATTGATACAAACATGTTTGCTACAATGAGAGAGATGAAGCAGATATAAGCATAGTATAACAAAGTGCTTTAAAATTGTAAAGGCTCAATTCCATCCAAATGTCATCTTTGGTAGAACCATCATCGTTGCTGTCAGTGTTTCACTCTCTTGCTAATAACAGTTCTGGTACTTAGTCAAAGAGCTACTCCAGGTTTTATCAGCAGGAACCTTCATGTACTCCTCTTCTGGTTCAAAGAATTCCTCTGTGCTTCTTAATAATTCCAATGTCTTGCTATTAAGTTGCACTCCGTTATGCAAAGGATTTTTGCAAGTCATCACTCGATTTTTGAGATACTATTGAATTCAAATCTTGTATAGATAATGTTAATGCAGCGTATAAATAGGTTATAGAATATCTTAGGCTATTTCATGGCTGATGTCATTATATTTAAAAAAACTGAATCTTCTGGGCTGTTGTGTCATGGTCGTAGGTTAAAATGCGAACCATATGTTTCGCCGATTTCTACGGTTAGCATCTTCAGTGGCAGTCACTGTAAGAGGTAAATTATTCTCTTCATTTAGGAGGTGGGGGGGAGGGGTGATAGGTAACGTACACGTGTGCTCAGCTGGCGAGTGAAGGTCAGCCAGCTGTTTGTTTACTAATACCGGTTTCCAGGTCTTACTTATCCAATAACTGCCGTCTTTGTTTATGTTATTTGGATACTGTTCAATTTCAGTAGCTTCTCTCCTGAGAAGATTGTTTTTGCCAACACCTCCATGTCTTGAAATTTGATTCAATGGCCCTCTGTAAATACGTGCTCTGCAGTTGCTGAATGTTCTGGCTGCATTAGATGGACATGACGTCAACAGCTTCACATTTTAACCTACGACCACAGCACAACAGCCCAGAAGATACAGTTTTTAAATATATAAATAGGTTATTAAATATGTATAAATAAACTAACAACACTATCAACGACAAATATAAATAACCAATAATACATAGCTTGCAAAGAACAACTTGATGCAAATAATAGAAATTACAAACAGAAGCACACAGTTGGAAATAGCTAGATCCAGTACTCCCAGTTCTATTTCCACTTTGTGATCAACAGGCTGGAACTCTGCCTTGTGATTGGCTCAAAAAGTATAACAGGTAAAGTTTTTATCTGTTTTTTACAAGTGTACCAACTTAATTGCAAGCTGTCAAGTGCAGAGATTCAGAGGGTATACTTAACACTCTAAAACTTAATTTAAATGGTGTAAAAGAAAGGAAGGTAGGTTGAAAACTAAAACCATAATATGCTTTATTAAAAGTCTATATGTTTCAAAGAACAATTAACTTCATCTTTTGCAAATTCATGAAATATAAAATTTGCAGTGTTGCTGAATTATAGAGTAATTAATTCTCTATGCATTACAAGGTTCTTGAACATATACATTTTCTCTAAAGATGATAATGTATTTACTTTAATTAAAAAATTAAAACAATGCTTTTATAATAATATAACTTTTTTTATGAAAGTGTGTACATCTCATTTATACATGATTGCCTCCTGTCTATGCCATTGTCAAAAGATAATTTTGATTACTCGCCAAACATTTTGTTAAGAATTTAGACAAAGCTGAAATGATACCTGGCTCTAGCCCCTTCCTAGATCACTATGCCCATAGTCTTCAAATGATATGCGACTGATTCCTCTTCTCCTGGGTGGACCAAAATCCGACCAGAGTAAGCTTTGACACTGCTAGCAGATATGTCATTGGCACAATCGTCCAGTGTGCAGATCCCATGGCTGGTCGAGTAAATCAAAGGAAGTTGTAACATGGTTGGCAATAATCCTATAATCTTTGCTGCATGATGTAGGGGACGAGATGGCACAGTTGTTCTCTAGTATCTATAAACTATTACTCAAATGGTTCACAGTTATTCAAAGTAAGGTTTCGTATAATTATTGTTAAAGAAGTCAATCTGTGATGCCTTTTATAAGTTTAACTAGCATAAAAAATTTGATTCTCCTAGGAAGAGAGTCTTATTTCTTCCTTAGTAACTATGTCAATAATAGTACATCTGTAATTATTTGTTATTAGTTTTGTATAACATGTGATAATTTATAGTATTCCATTTTCTTGCCAGCTTTAATTGTCTGTTATCTGTGGTATAATTTATTTTTCAGTAGCAGGTTTATTTATTAAGTTGTTATGAAAAGTCCTGAATTGATGAAATTGCTTTTTATACAGACTGTAAAATGTTTACATAAGTTCCAAAATTTTTTTATAACCATAAGAAGGGTAACTTCATGTAGCGGTAAAAATTATGAAATACAATAAATATATTTAATAGCAGTGACATTTCTTGTACCTAAGTAGTCAGTTATACAAGTAATGTGAGTTAAAATAACTTATATTCAAAACAAAGTTAATAAAAAAAAAAAAAGAGAAACAACAATGCATTAATTTCTGTAGTGTTGCTTTTAGTGTTTCAATCAAGCTATGTGTATGAATACTTTTATTTTCTCTAGCACATTGTACAATGCACATAGTAGAGAAGATATTGTATTCCATCCAAAATGTTGGTACCAAGATTTCAACGGAAATACATACTTTGAGATAACCTGAATCCAAAAAATGCATTTTTAGAAAAATGTACGCACAGGTGTGTGTGTGTGTGTGTGTGTGTGTGTGTGTGTGTGTGTGTGTGTGTGTGTGTGTGTGTGTGTGTGTGTGTGCCAGAGTAAAGTCTGTTGAATATCAAACTTAGTATTTAAGTTCAGTATCTTCTAAGGATCCTACACGGAAGATTTTCCAAAATCCCCCCACCTTCAACTACCCTTTACATGGAAAATATTGATTTTCTCAAAAATGGCTCAAACGATTATGATTAAAATACCACATGTAAGAAATTCTCTCGACAAATGTAATGTGTATCTTAAATTTTCTGGGAAAAGACTCTGAAGACCTCTTCATTCTGGATGACTGTTGGGTAGCTGGTAAACCATAAGAGATAGACAAAAACTTATTAAAAAAAATATAGATCTCATTAAAACACATAGTTTGTCATATATCTTTCTTTTAGAGTTAACTGTTTCCAAGATATTCTTTGTTACTGATTTCAATTTTCAAGTACTTAAAATTTCTCAAATAGAAAGTCATCTTCAATTTAATAGAGTTTTGTTTTACTCCTAGCCACACAAAGAGAACCAAATTTCAATTGTTTCACATAATGGAATCTGCATGCTTCCACTGTTTCGTTGTTTTGTTTCTCTTGTATAGCAGTAGACCCATACTTCAGCTGTGGTCACAAACTGGCACAAAAAATCATGTTGGTTTTTCTGAAAATGAGCCAAACATTGTTCAGAAATTTGCACTCTGATGCATTTTTACTTTCTCTACACATACTATGTACATAGTGTATAGAGAAAGTATTGCACCCAAAAATTTGATACCAAGACTTCACCAGAAATACATGTTTTGTTAGAAAAAAATTTATCTGTGTGTGTGTGTCTGTGCGCAGCATATCTCAAAAACGAAAAGTCTGTTAAATACCAAACTTGATATTTAGGTTCAGTATCTTCCAAGGTGGTGACACAGATTTTCAAAATGGCTTCCCCGCCCTCCTGCACAGTCCAGCTGGGAAATGGTATTTCTCTGTGTGTGTTAAAATCGTGTATATATTCATATCATAAGTAATCAAATATATTCTCAAATCCTTACAATATAATAAATTTGTACATCTCTTTCACACTGTTGCGTGCTTGGCATTATTCCACAATATCTCCCTCATTTGCCGTATCAGTGGCCATTTCTTCTGCTGATTTAGCATTGCTGTCGAATCCTGGATTACTATTATCCTTTCCATTTTTTCTTCCATTTGTACATCTCTATTTCAGTATGTTTCTTGAATATTTTTCACCTTCTGAACCAAGTTTTTCCAGTCATTTGCTGGTATTGACCCAATAGTATTCTAAGAAATTATGCTCTTTGAGCCATAGTGTTCTCTCAGTAGACTCTGTTTATCTTTACACTTTTAAATTTCAATTTTCCTAAGCATTTTTTATACATCCAAAGAAGTTAATCTCCTCCTTGCAAAAGTTAAATAATTTTCACAGCATGGGGATTTCTTTTTAACCTCGTAATACCCCTGAAATTTTCTTCTAATGACATACATGCCCATATTATCCAAAATAACTTTGTTTGCAAGAGGTTCACTGAACCTGTGAAGTGATATAATTTTGCTTGTTGTTGTATATCCGGTAGAAGCAACAAGTTCAGTAGAATTTGTAATGGGTATTTTCTGAGTTTCTTTCTTCTCTTCCAAAAATATAATATACAACACACTTTGCATTCCATCAGTCACTGAATACTATGCAGCATGCTAGTGAAGTAAACCAGACTGTACAGTATTTCATGTCATATTGCCTCATCATGTTAGTTCGCTTGTTCTCTGCTCCCAGAGTACGACTGCACTCGCCTTGGCAAAATTATAGAAAGGAAGTTTGTTTTTTCACAGTTTACATGGGTGCTCTTTGTTTTTTTGTAGTCGTGAATTGCCTAATTTAAAATTATTTTGCAAATTTATTTCCCTTACTGTAATACTTTTTCATATTCAAAATGTAATAAATGCTATTAGTACCAGATATAATGTATATTTTGCTCATTTTAGATGTATTCCTCCATTTTTCTATCTCAAAGTGTAAATTTTCGAAGCTAAATTTTTCATAATTTTCTCAGGAGGATCCCCCAAACTACCAGGCACACCCCACCCCTATTAAAGAAATCATGGTTCTGCCCTTGTGCTCAACATCAGATTTGTAATACTTTAAAAATCTTTTATTAAACCCCACTATGAACTAAACCCTGTTCAGCCTTAAGTTGATCCTCATCAAAACAACCCCAGGCGACCAGTGCACCATTGCAAAGTAGCCTTCCGCCATTCACACCAGAAATTCTGTCATACTTTCTCGACCACGCGGCATATTGTAATGTAAACCGAACAGAGCCCTTATTCCGATAACTTAAACGGTAACTAAATTATTCTGTTTAGTATAATGGTGATAAAATTGATAGTCGTATCAAAATAAATGCGTGCACATGTAATAATTACATCTAAAAAGCACATGCAAAAAAATAAATAACATGCATGCAATAACTTACATTTATTTGCTCTCTGGAAGCGGCTCTATTCCCTTGAGATCGGAATTGTCATCTGAACTGTATGTACTCTGCTTTCCAATCCAAGTTTGATAACAACAGCGTCACTTAAACTATTCATCTCCCAAAACAACGCTTCTTCTTTTCTTACATGTCCAAACTGCAAGCAACTGTTATTATGTAAATAATTTGCAGAAATCAGGTGACTTATACGAATTGCATGCTGGGTCTTACAGCTCTGTTTAACAGTATAAATCGGCGCTTGTTAAACTCGTAAGTATTTGTATACAATATTATATCATTTAAGAATAAATTTATTCTGTCATGTAGAGTATTAGCATGGTATTACATTACTGCGCGCATTGCTACTGTGTTGCACTGCGGTCCACTGACCACATAGATCCGTTTTGGCGGGGATCAACCTAAGAGTGAATAGAAAATAGGAGCTTGCATTTAGTTGCATGGTCTAGAACTCAATTAGAGGCTCAATAACTTAACTTGAAGAAGAGGAACAGCAGTAGGAGAAGAAAGATGAAGAATTCTGTTATTTTTGATGCCTTGTCTAAGTCTGTAAGATATAATAATATGCAATTAAAAAGCCTAAAAGTTGAGAAAGATCTGTGCCCACTATATGGCAATGTTGATAACAGTTTACACTGCATAATTGTGTGTGAAGAAACTAAAATGTGGAGAGAAAAAATACGGAATAAAAACTGGGGAAAAGTTACTGCCAGAAATAACATACTCAAACTTTTTTGGAAACAATAAGAAAGAATTTCTAAAACAATTAGGTAATTATATAGGGAAAGTAAGAGAGAAATGGGGAAGGAAAATCTTCAAAGAAAGAGAGGTTCTTAATATTAAAACTGATGAGGTTGTAAGATATAAAAGAGAAAAATAGATTAAATTGGTAGGGTATAAAAATGTATAATTAGAGGGAAAAGTACATATACATAAATTCAATTCAATTTATTGTCCATGGAGATTACAAAATCTATTAGACATTGTCAATACAGCTAAAATACAATGCATAAATAAATAGAGAAAGAAATACTTATAAATGATATACAAAGAAATAAATACATCAGTTACCCATAAACTCTTCAACTGAATAGTATGCCTTACTTACTAAATATTTGCATAGTTCTTTTTTAAACTTTTTTACATCCATTATTAACTTTAGTTCCTTTGGCAGTTTATTATACCATATAATTCCTTTATATTTCGTACATTTTTCAAAAATGTTTAATCTATGGCTTACAATACTATATTCATCCTTATTCCTAGTGTTATAGGCATGATTATCAGAATAATGTATCTTAGTATATAGTATGGCTTTAAAAATTAATAAACAAGGAAATGTCAGTAATTTCATCCTTATAAATTCTGATTTAACACTTTGTCTTAATTTTAATTTTAGCATAATGCGAATTGCCTTTTTTAGCAGAACTAAAAAATAACCAGGATGTTAGCATATATGATACCAAATTCAACAACTCCAGGAAAATAACTATATATGTATGGAGTTTGTAACTTTAAAAGCTGAAATAAATTATCTAAATACATTAGAATCCTGATAACTCGACCTTATGTGGCCTGAGAGGGTGTCGGATTACCAAAATGATTAGCTTTACAGAATAAGAGGTCTGTTATTCACAACTCATAACATAATATGCACTCCAAATTACATAAATACATAAACTTGGTATCAGTACACACTCTTCATGCTCTTTTCACACAATAAGATTCAATTTGAGAACTCTTCTTTTTCCACCCTATTATAGTAGTTCAACTCCTAAACCCATGGCAATTTTGCAATTATTTTCCCTTTGTTCCAGTCTCTTTAATGCATTCAATTTAATTTCCATTGTCATGTTAACTTGTTACCTTCTCATACAACATTTTCACTGGCACAAACACAACACAACACTAACAGTAAACCTGAAATCTGATAAACTGTACTGTAACCAGAAATAGCTGAAAATTCAGCTTACCACATACTGGGTAAAGCAGTAAACCTTCAAACCTTCCAAAGCAATGTTTATGCTAATCATTATTAATGACAAGCTTTTGATTTTGTAATACTGGTCTGATGTTCAGACTCAGATATCGAAGGTCAATACATGATCAGCCCTTTTCTTAGTGAGGAAGAATGTGATAGGCTCTTCCATAAAAAATAACAAAACCTGACACCAAATTAGTCTCGTAAATAAATGTCAAAACCTCAAAGTGCCATACCAAATACTCGAACATGGACATTTATGTGCATGAATTTGAACACTAATTTGTGCACTAATCAAAATTTATCTGTACTGTTCATACTGCATAGTGGATTATAAAATTATTGCAGTCAAATTTAATGATTAAAAGTAAAAAAGAGGTCAGCTCTAAATTTCCACGGGGCTTCTAGCCAGGATTGACTCCAAATTTTTGAAGATATGAATCATCTTTGTCTTCCGGGTAAACTGATGACTTGAAAGTCCAGATTCACATACTTATAGTGCCAGAATGAAGCATCTGATTGGTTTGCATATTTTTTGCCCATGAAGCAGCGGATATTTAATATGATTGAGGCATGGCTATGGACCTTGTAGAAAACTATATATGGCGGTTATATACCTAATGTTTTCAACTTGAGCAACGAGAAAATGTAGAGTTAATACGTTGTCAGGAAAGCTTCAGCTCTTACTTTAAAGAAGTCATTGAGTTATACAAAATGTCAAGCTATTTGGTTTTACTGTATCTATTCTAATACTGCTTCATAATTCTATTTATAAAGGCTGAACAATAAAATTAAAAGACAAGAGTAGTTTTACTTCTCTCATGGGCACTAAACAGAGAAGAAATACTAGATTTTGCCCAAAAAGTTTGGTGACACAATTTTGCCAAAAATATGTTTTGAAATCTTTAAAAGAAAAGGAAGGAAGTAAAGCAACATGTGTGCATGCATGTGTGTATGCATATGCATGAGCCGTGTGAGAGAGAGAGACAGATTGAATCAAAATGTTGAATAAGTGTAACTTTAGGATCAATTGTTTTTTTCACACAAGCCGTGCGTAGGTCAGGAGGTGGATGGGTAGAGTCAGACTGAAAAATTCAATACCATAGCCGGGATTTGAACCATGGATCTCCCGATCGCTCCCAGCTATGGCATTGAATTTTTCAGTTTGACTCTACCTATCCAACTCCTGTCCTACACACGGCTTGTGTGAGAAAACAATTAATCCAATACCAATTGACCGTAACAGTTGGCTATACTATGAATCCTGGGACTTAAAGTACTTACAACATTGTAAGTAGCCATTGGGGTTGTCATCTCAAAATAATTTGAGATCACCTTGCGGTTTACTGGGAAACATGCAAGTCAATTGAGAAATTCAATGCTATGTTGGCATATTGCCATGGTAGCTCAGTGGAAGAGCAACCGACTAGATGTCGGGAGATCCATGGTTCAAATCCACGGACTCTACCTATCCAAGTGTAACTTAGTTAAAAGTGAATATCTAGAATGTTTGATGAAGTGCTTTAGGAAATAAACTCGGAGTCAATATGAACTCTTAGATGGAATGACAAGATAATTTAAGAAGTAAAAAAGTTGAACTAAGACTATGTTGCATAACCACCTAGCCATTAGCAAACCTCCATCAACAGTAGCAGCAAAAGCTAATAATTGTCAAATTAGCAGAAAGCAAGAATTGAGACTGCACATAACGAACTTATTGATGTCATTGCAAATTATTCACTTCATCTTGCCATTACAGTGGTGTATATTATAGGCTTTCGAAGCTATCACCGAAGCCCACATATAAGGTAAACTAGGAATTAATAAGTAATATTAATAATAATTGCCATACCAGGCAGTTTCTCTTATGGAAAATTTGCGCTTTGTGAATGGAATATGTCTTGTTTTCTACTGAGGAGAGAACAAAGCTTTGAATGCCTGAAACTGCTTCCGTACACTATGATACAGTCAGAAAGGGGTTCGGGAGAAGTAATGCAGGAATCAGCAAACAAAAACTTCAGAAAATAATACTGTACAGATACAATTGGCTTGTTCTTTGTTTGGAATCTGCATTGCACATGGAGAGGTTAAAAGCATGAAAGAGCATGTTGTGTTTTCAATTGCAGTTATTATATGATTAATTATTGTTTTGGTCCTTAACAGTTATGAGTGTTAGTATATATTAGTATTATTCAGTTCATAGTATACAATGCACCAAGACAGCTGCCAGTAGTAATTCTTTGAAATGGATGAACAATATGTAATTAAACAATTAGTAAGCAGACCATTCTCACAGTTGGAATACGAGGATAAGTTGGTGATCGTCAAACAGGAGAGGCCTACACTTCTGCACGTGTAGTATGAGCAGAAGTAAAACAATAAGAACCCTTACAAAAAGGATTTTCAATTTAAAACAAATACAATAAGTATGTGTGGCTGTGTGGTTCATGCAAACTAAATAAACTTTATATCAAATAAGAAGTATTTTAGACAGTGGAGCACCATAATGTACATGAATTGAGTCACCTTTTTACGTTCTCTACACGTACTATGTACATATTGTATAGAGAAGATATTGTATTGCACCCAAAAATTCGATACCAAGATTTCACCAGAAATACATGTTTTGGGTCCCCCTAAATCCAAAAAAAGTATTTTTGGAAAAAGGTTTGTGTGTGCACGTGCGCGTGCAGCATAGCTCAAAAACAAAATGAACGTTGCATACCAAACTTGCTATTTAGGTTTGGTATTTTCCAAGGATGCGACATGAAGATTTTCAAGAAAATTCCCTCACCCCCAACTACCCTTTACATGGAATTTTTTTCGAAAATTTTGATTTTCACAAAAATGGCTCTAATGATTTTGATTAAAATATCATACATTAAAGATATTTAGTTCATAAATAAAATGTATATCCTGAATTTTCTGGGAATAGCCTCTGAAGAGTACTTTATTCTGGATGAATTTTACGGAATTTTGCATAACTGCTAATCCGTAAGAGATGGACAAAAACTTACCGGAGAAAAAATGTAGAGCACATTAAAACACACAATTTATGCTATATACATTTTTTCTTGGAGTTGATCGTTTTTTATTCATTCCTTGTTTTAAGTTTCAGCTTTGAAAAACTTAATACTTTTCTCATACAGGAATTTGTCAACTCCTGTCCATACCAACAAAGGAACTTCAGTCACATAGCAACCAGCTTTTGAGTATCACTTTAACCTATGGTACTCCCTTATTTCACTTCTACTTATAAGGAAGCAAGTGATAAGACTATTTCTGCTAATTTTTTTCTAGATTAGCATGAAGTAAATAGAAGCATAAGCTTTTTAACAAAAATTTGTTCCAGAGATGTAGAGAAAGTCATGTGGTTGGAACACATCAGTTTTTTTTTTTTTACACCACTTCACCATGGTTTGGGAAGACCGGTTTTAGGGTATCTTAACCCTATCTTCAGCTGCAAATTTATCATCAAGGAAGATTCCCTTCTGAATTTTGAGGTCCCCACCATGGATGTCATCCTATTGACAAGACTAGAGGGCTTCCTGTTGTATGTAGTGTCAGACAACCTCAGAATTGAAGATAGCGTTAAGGTGCCCTGAAACTGGTCTTCTCAAACAAAGGTAAAGAGATGCAAAAGGTGTAAAAAGTGACTCAATTCATTTAAATAAACTTTATTGCTGTCCATGCATATTGTTTGCAACAATAAAAACACCCTGGAATGTGACAGATTTTGCATATTTAATCACAGCTCTTGAGGCGGTATTGCCCCACTTTATAAGTGGTTCCGTGATGGTGCTGCGATGTTCTCAGCTTCTGGACAAGGCGTATGCCTTGAACTTCTTTTTCCCTCATTGCTACTGTTCAGCACCACCTAACGGTTGCAACCCCACCTCCCATGCTATTATTAATGTCAGCATCGCTCTTACTGTTTTGGGTGTTTAAAGCTATATGATCTCGGGGTTGAGAGAGAAACAGCGATTCCGGCAGTTGTGGAGGTGACGTGTATACATACTACATAAAATACAGTAAGATTGACTTTGATGAATTGTAGTTTTGCTACCATTTCAGTAAAATGAGGATGAATACTTGATGGCCACGTTAAATCTTTCACTGGTTATTGCTAATGATATCTCTAGGCCATGTCCCCATAATACAACACAGAATAAACTAATGCAAGTTTGAACTCCTATTTCCCCACTGCATGTGCAGCTGCTTGCATGAGCTTAGCACCGACTCCTTTAAACACTTCTAGTCGCGTCGCTGTCCTAAATCAGAGTGCCCAAGCTTAATCCAACAATATACTAACTGAACCTCCGCTAACTCCCACTATTTGGTTACAAGACTATGTGACTTAGGAGTAGCCCATTGGTCACATATGCGTCAGCCATGCCTGGCCTCTCACCGATTGGCTGAGCGAACAGCTTATGTGACCTGTGTGCTAACTCCCACTCCTACATCTCGGTTCACTAAAATTCAAAATAGCATGGATTCGCCAAAATTTAACCACGTGAAAGTCTTTAACAAACCCAAGCTTCCAGTGGTCAAACACGTTTAAACATGAATTTACAATATGGGAGCCGTTGAACATTTACAATACATGAAATAAAATAAAATATTTTCCATAATACTTAGTTACAATGGTTATCATTTCCCTTTGCCAAATTTAATGCGTAATTTACTATCTAAGAATCTGACAGTGATATTAAAATGAATATTAACTAATATTATTAGCAAATAATTAATATTGAGGAAATTTCATAGATGTGGAATTTCAATCTCACTCTGTATAAAGGTAAGAGATCAACAATCCCTGTTATTATCTGGCTCTGCTAGGTCTACTGACAGCCCAGCATATGCCACTGTACCAGTAGTGTGTAGTACAATGTAAGCTTCATAAACTTTTGGTATTACTGTGACATGACAGAAAGAAAAAGCAATTATTAGCATGAAGCTGTTATTTAAACAAAAGTGACAGTTATAGTTATCTGAACGAGAAGGAGGACAAAAAAGTATGTTTTAATACAATTCAGTTTAAAAGTTGTAGACTGTTTTTCTCATGCATATAGAGATACAGAAATTTAATTTAAATTTGCTGAAACAGTTTAAAATCTTTTGTTATCTTTTTTGGTTAAGGTATCGTTCCTCATGATTTTTCATGATTGTTAATTGGAGTTTAGTGGTTGTTTTGTCATATTAGATACATTAAGGGATGTTTAATAACAATGACATGTTTTTTACTGTAGCTTCTGTGACTCTGACGGAGACAGAAAGAAAGCGACAGGATGCTATAGAGGAGCTTATAATTACAGAACAGGCTTATATAGATGACATGACAGCTGTTCATGATGTAAGTATGTAATCCATTATATCTCACACTTTAATTTGAAAATCATTACAGAACAGCGTCCCATATTACAGCAAAAATCCCATATTTCATGCTATACTTATAAGTTTGCTTTCTGAAATGCATGCACATTCTTTCAATACTACAATATTGGTAACTACTTATCACATTTTTATGCTGTAGCAAGGCATGGTTGCCTGCAGAGCCGCACACTAGTTCTTGAATGCTGACCTTGATCCAGAAATCAGTCAGCGAGCCTGGATCTATCCTCTTTCTGGATTCCGCAAACTTAAGGCTTGTGTAACTTGAAGCAAACAGGGAGAATTATCTATCCCAAGTACAGTTGAGTGTAAAGTATTGTTGTTAGTGTGCTTTTACATTGATTTAAATTTTACTTTCCTCACAAAGCATTCTTATTTGAACTATCTGTTTTTGCAAATTGCCTCATTCATTTATACAACCAAACCATCAGTGACAACAGAAGGCTGCTTTCAACAAAACAATAAGAGCCTGCCTGGGTAGTATGGTGGTAGCATGTCTGCCTCACATTCAACAGGTCGCAAGTTTGAAACTCGCTTAGAGTGAGTGACCCTGATAAGGTTTATTTTTTCAGAGTTTTCCCTTATACTGAGAAGACGAATGTCAAGTAAGTTTAAGCTTCATGAGCCCATAGACCATTTGAGCATCATTTCACCAATTTCATTCATGGTCCAATATGGCTAACCCATTTAAAGGCATTAAGCTACAAAAAAAAAAAAAAAAAGTCAATGTTTTTACAGCAGCATTAAGGATGGTGGAAGTTTTTCAATGCAAAGGAAAGTTGCAAATATGATACTCCATCAAAATTGACAGATGACTTAGCTAATAATGTATTAAAGGTATTTTCTGTTATCAAAATAAATAAGTGTAGTTTAAAAATATTGTTTTGAATGTTATATTTCAACTTACAATGAAGTTTTGATATGTTTAATGATGTAATTTTTTCTTTCATTTCAATTTTAATTGAAAATGTCTCTGGCCTTCAAAATCAGGGGTGGAATGAGTGTTGCATATTGTCATTCTAAAAATCTGGCAAGTCTATTCTAGAGCTGTATATATCCATATTTGTTGTCCTATTGCTATAACAATAATCCACAAACTGGATAATCCACACACACACATAATTGGAGTACCTACACTGTACTTCATTCCTGTGTGGACTGTCATATGCATCGAAACAAATAGCATAAACAACAAGTCCAACTAGTAGCATAATTTTGCCAATTATGTTTTACATTAATCACTTAATCATCAAAGAAACCTGAGCTATAGCCTCATGTTGTTTAAATATGCTGTGCATTCGGTCTTTATCTGTTAGTTGAGAGAAAATTTGCACAAAAATGAAGGCTTGATGCTGTGCAATATTAAATGTTTCATGAAAGAAAATAAAGGCAATTATTCTGCCGCACTCATAGCATGGACTTTGATGTACAAGTTTAGCATTTTGAGTTGCCCAACAGTGATTATTTTGTAAGATAAGTAAAACTGAGTCTTGGACTGGAAGCAGTACTAAGGATGCAATACAAAGATTTTCAAGAAAATCCCCCACCCCAAATTACCCTTTACACGGAACATTTTTTGAAAATTGTGATTTTCCAAGAATGACTCTTAATAATTTTGATTAAAATGGCATATGTTTAAGATATTTTCATGACAAATGAAATGTATATCTTGAATTTTCTGGGAATAGCCTCTGAAGACCTCTCCATTCTGGATGACTTTTGTATTACTTTTGTATAACCGGTAAACCACAAGAGATAGACAAGAATTTAGATCTCATTAAAATGCACAATTTGTCATATACACTTTTTTTTAGAATTAACCTCATTTTGAGATATTCCGACTTATTGGCTTTAGTTTTAAAGCAAATGGGAAACATCTTTCTTTTTGTCTCTTATTTGTGGTTTTTACTCCGAGCAAGCAAAGAGAACCGCATTACAATTGGTTTACTTATCAAAAGCTCTATTGAATTAACCCAGCTAATTCCCTTATTCCCCTTCTACTTACAAAGAAGTAAGTAATAAGACCAATCCTGTAATGTTTATCTTGGTTAGCATTACATGTATAAAATAATCTTTTATAAAGCGAATCGTGAGAAGTCATGTGAGTGAAACACATTCATTATTTTTCCCCTACTTTCTTTACTGTTTCATTTCTTTGATCTCAATATCCACTTTAAATTCTTATGTATGTATAATATAATTTCTGTAGTTTTAAGGGGAGTCGAAATGGTATTTTCATAATTTTTTTCCATTTTCATGTTTTTATTGCAAATGAATATTTTGAATCTCCTGCTTATTTAGTATGGCTTTCATAGAGGTGCGCTAATTGTATAGTTAAAAGTATTGTTGAACATTGTCTAGTAGTTTTTTAAAACATTCTGGTACACTCACTTGATAAACTATAAATAGGTTTGTAAATATTAGTGTTAGAGAATATTTTTTTTTTTTTATGGGAAAGTTTTACTTTAGCTGTTGGCAGCATTGGCATCCCGCTCATATTTCCTTCATGTGAGAGTTTCGAAGTACTGCAAAGTTGTGTTTGGAAAGTTAGATTACATTTTTCTTTTTAATATTACATTTGAAAGCAATTTCTGAAGAATTAAAATTGTCTATTCAAATGCCCCATTATCTCAGAAACTAATTGACACTAATGACTTAAATTTTTACCACACATTTGCACCTAAATAGGCTTTATTTTAACGAGTAAGTGTTTATGTATATGGATTACTTATTTTTTCTTAAATTCAATAACATTTAAGAGTTTATTTTAAAAATGCATACCTTTCCTTCTAGCCATCAGAAGTATTCTATTTTTCATCAATCAAGAGTAAAAGGATTGCTGAATATACCTTGAAAAATGTAGCTTGTTATCTTAAATAGCTACTGAGATAATGGGTCAAACTTTAACATTGGCAAGATAGGGCTTTTCAACTCCCCTTAAAAGTGCTTTAATTCTGTATTTCATATCCTTTGAACATATTGATTTGAAGGTTTAAGTGTTCTTTTCTTAGTGCATAATTGTGTAAAGAAAGGTGGAATATATGCTTTTGAAACAAATAGAAATGTTCATAGAAATACTTTATTGGCCAACAATACTTTAGATGTGAAACATACGAGTCAATTGAGAAATCCATGCTCTGCTGGCATGTTGCCATGGTAGCTCAGTGGCAGAGCAACCAGCTAGAGATCGGGAGATCCATGATTCAAATTCCAGCTATGGCATTAAATTTTTCAGTCTGACTCTACCCATCCAATGCTTTAGATTTTTCCTTCTGTAGTGACAGAACTTACATTTTTAATGTTTATGTTCAGTAGACTTTCTGAACTTAAGATACTTCTGCAGTGGTTTTGTTAATGCGCACACTGGCCATGAGGAATTTAATAGGACTATAATTGAATCTAAATAATAAATTGCAAAGTAAGGCTTATACTGAGAAATATGCTGTTTAACCTTTATATTCATTTTATTTAGGTTTTTGAAAACCCCTTAATGAAGATTCTGAGCTCAGGAGATGTTCAGAAGATTTTTGTAAACTGGAGGGAGATTATTGATTGTAATTATATGTTTCTCAGGTAAGCATTCCACTATTTTTAGATGCCATTGTGTGAAGTTATTAATAAATTAACATAATCAGCATTTGAAAACTTTACTGCATGTTGACATTTTCTAAGCTTATCAGCTTCTCTTTTGTTTGATATCTCATACAACCTGATACTATAGTGTTTTTCAAATGGGAAGGGTACTACTCTGCTGCGAATGAGATGCTTTATCGGGCTGTGCGTTGCCAGGTTGCTACCCTCACACTTTTTCATATTTCCCTCTCACTTGCACACTGAGCATGCAAATCCTTCTGGTGAGATAATGGTCAATGTAATGAAATCCTAACTGATTTTTCTAAACTTCTATAATTTTGCAGTTTTTAAATCTAAAATTTGAACATGCATATTTGCATATTATGCACATGTTTTCTTAAATGCTATATTATTATAATTTATGAAGTACCTGTTCTTTTAATCCAATGGAACTGCCAGTGACTCCTCCATATAGCTGTCATCAGTTACATCAAGAAACAATAATTTGTCATTACTGCATTTTTTAAAAAACATGTAGACCCAAAAAATAATACTTTGAGCCTGGCTACATAATACCTGCCTCGTAGATTTGCCACTAAAAGCCATTTCACTTACTCTGTTCCTCACTAAACAGCATCTGAAAACCGACTTGAAGTCTATAGGTACTAGGGTTAAATAAACACAAGCCCTGATTTTGAGACATAAACATGCAATAGCTGATGCAGCATTCTACAGCTAACAAAAGTGTGTTCACTCTCTGTCGCTCAACTTTAACAGTTTGCTAAGCATAATAAATATGATAATTTTTTTAGTACCATCTTATCAATTATGTACATTCCATTTCTGTGTAATTATGTATGTATGCACATATATAGTAGAACATACATACATAATATACTTACAAATAATAAATGTCATTATAGTGCTTATGTGATTCTGATTAAGGTATAATACATGGGTATGTTTATTCATTTGTATTATGAAAATTATTTGAGCCAAAGATCTGCAGTTTTTATGGTTCTGCTACGAACATTATTCCCTATCTTCCTCGTGAATTATTTTTTTGCAAACTGAATATTGTATCTTAGCACATGTAGTATTTATGAGAGATAGAATCACTTAGCACATTACTGCCCAGTTAAGCGGGAATGCAATATTTCAACACATCAGCGCTCCAGTTGGCTGCCGGCCTGGTGGCGCTCAAGGACAAACCTTGTCCCATTTGAAAGTCACTAGCTATAAATAAACAACTGTGTAAGATTGCTGCATTTGTGCAGAAAGCCTGTTGCAGCATTTGCAATTTCAATTTATGCAGACAAAATGGAGGAGAATACATAACATTTTCAGTTGTTTCATTAAAAACCATTTAATAAAATTGTAATTGTCAGAAAATTGGAAAAGTAATTCTATTGTAATTGCCAGAATTAAGATTTAAGAAAAATTCTTGACTTGGATCATTATGAAAATCAGTTGTTTAGGAAGATAAGGAATATGAAAATCAAAACAAAACAAAAAGCAGATGTTTTAGAAAGGGCAGTAAGCATATAAACCTGAAAGAATGAAAAGAAAGTCCTAATAGGAGAAAAAAATCCTCTGAAAACAGTGAAAGTTAAGAATAAACCTTTAAAGTGGATTATTTTACATATCTACTAATTATTCAGTTACTCTTAAATAGGAATGCATCTATAAAAATTGTGCTGTATTCAGGAGTGCAACAAAATAATTTTACTGTAGAACATAAGTATTATCTCGTAAAAGAGATACCATAAAGGATAAGGATGACCTATATGCATTAATTTGTAACTGTATTGATGAAAATAATAATAATTAATAGTACTCATAATAAGCTAATTGAAATAATTCTATTAAAATACTTATAGTAAGTGTTACATGCATTATTGTAATATTATTGCTTTTGTTATAAAAGTTACTCATATAATCACTATTGTAAATCTGTTATCATTCTTGCTATATGCTATTTGATTCCTTTTTTCCGTTCCCCTTTCCCTGATATACTTGGTTCCTGTTCATCATCAGTCACCCTTCCTGCTCTTGCTCTTATCTGTGGTCTTGCACCATAGGAATGATAGGTTTGACTATGTTATGCAGAATCATACAACTATGTTAAATAAAGGTACTCTGCAGCTAACCTTACTTTTTACTTTCTCTACATGTACTATGTACATAGTGTATAGAGGAGGTATTGCACTCCACCCAAAAATTTGATAACGAGAGTTCACCAGAAATATATGTTTTAGGGTCCCCTGTAACCAAAAATGCATTTTCAGAAAAAGGTACATGTGTGTGTGTGTGGGTGGGTGGGTGTGGGGGTGTGTGTATGTGTGTGTGAACATGATAACTCAAAAACGAAAAGTCAATAAAATACCAAACTTGTTATTTAAGTTTAGTATCTTCCAGGGATGCGACATGAAGATTCTGAGAAAAATCTCCCAAACTACCCTTTACATGGAACCTTATTCAAAATTGTTGATTTTCTTAAAAATGGCTCTAATGATTTTTATTAAAATGCTGTATATTAAAGATATTACATAACAAATAAATGTATATCTTGAATTTTCTGGGAATAGCCTCCTAAGACTACTTTATTCTGGATGAATTTTACGGAATTTTGCATAACTGCTAAACCATAAGAGGTGGACAAAAGCTTACCACACAAAAAAGTAGAGCACATTAAAACACACAATTTATGTTATATACATTTTTTTTGTGGAGTTGGTCATTTTTGAGATATTCCTTGTTTTGGGTTCAGCTTTATAAAACTTGTACTTTTCTCATACAGGAATTTGTCAACTTGTGTCCATACAAACAAAGGAACTTCAGTCACATAGCAACCAGCTTTTGACTATCACTTTAACCTATGGTACTCTCTTATTTCGCTTCTACTTAAAGGAAGCAAGTAATAAGATGATTTCTGTTAATTTTGTCTCGATTAGCATGAAGTAAATAGAAGCATAAGCTTTCTAACAATAATTTGTAGCAGAGATGTAGAGAAAGTCATGTGAATGGAACACATCAGTTTTTTATTGAAGTATTGAAAAGGCCTGTTTTGGCTGGCCAAAATATCTTTTTATTATACCACGTGCCTTGGCAAGATACCTGCATATGGGTTGGTTCTGTGTGATGTCCATAAGCCATTCCCTAAGAAATAATGCATTCGCATTATTATTGTTTTGTTATTATTGGGAATATTTCTGCAGACATCAGAATTTTTTTCATGAATAAAAGCAGGCCATTTTGCAAAACAGTACTTTTCCTCTTTCTCAGTTTCTTGATTAAGATATCGGTATAATCTAAAGCTCCAATTATTGCATCAGGAAATGTATAGCATTGTTGCCATACTGCTTTAGTTTGAAGTACAGCAGCTTTTGCCAGAAATTTGATTCCATCAAATGCTCACAGCAGACTGAAATCTGAGAGGCCACCTTATCTACTGCGATGCCATGCTGAAACCCTGCCACAATAATATTCTGATCTCTACTTGTTTGTTTAAAAGTCAACCTCTTGTTCCTGTTGTTTCAGAAAGAAAACATTATGTAAGCCACTATGCATTTTATTTAAATCTATAAAGTTAGTTGTTGTGTATTACATCAGAAGCCCTCCTGCTTTTATAACACTTGCTTCTGTGCTCAAGAAACAATCAATAATTTATTGCACAAACCTGCGTCTGATGTGTTGAGACACTCACTGAGGTGGCTTAGCAAAACTGTAGACATATCTCATGAAAGTAAGATGCAGCTCTGCAAAACCTGAGATGTGTCTTATTATGTAAGCAAAATGAGTCTGGTCATCAACCAAGACTTGAAAAATTGTCATCTTGAGTCATCTAACTTTATACATCCAAAATAAAAATTGCACATGTCAAGACATGTCTGACTTTTATTTATTCCACCCATTATTCACAGTTTTCATCCTGATCAGAACAGAATTTCAATGCCATCAAATAGCGACCAGCTTTTAAAATAATGTTACTACTGCTTTAACCTAATCATTTCCTTTATTCCCATGTTAGGGGAATAGTAATACCCACAAGAGAATAGCTAATAAACCCATTTCTGCTAATATTATTTGATTAGGATGAAGCAGAAGAATAAGCTTTAGTAGGAACAGATTTTTGTAGAATAGGTAGAGAAATCATGTGATTGTAACACATACAATTTTTCAAGTCTGATTCAACATTCTAAAAGTAGATCTCTTTTTCACACTCTTGAGTAATTTGATCAAAATATTTACTACCCTTTGTTTTCAGTGTTTTTTTATACAGTATATCTCAAATGTAAGCATGTAGATGTTGCTCCACTTTCACATGATCTTAAAGACCTTGTTCACAGTATTTGTTGACTGAAATCTTTCTGTGACTGTTACAGAGCACTCCAAGTTAGAAGAGACATGAGCACGGAAGGAGTTATTCGTATGATAGGAGATATTCTCTGTGAAAGTGTAAGTTAATACTAACTTATCCATTTTGAAGTTTGAATAGTTGCATACAAATTCATATATGAGGAATTTCTGTGATATATTTATTTAATTTTCATAGCTGAGTCACTTGTCTAAGGAATCTACACATTTTCAAATTTTGAGAACAAGGAAAACTTCATTTTTTAAAAAAAAATGAATGTGTGTATGAATGAATTTTTTTTTTTACATGAAGGTGTTCATTACGGATGATTGAAACGCTTCGTAAACCAATTGTTAATGCCAGTTCAATGCCCTTGTAGATTAGTTTTGGATCTTCTTGAAATCAAACAACAAATTATTTTACAAAAATTCAGATTTTCATAATTACAGTACATGAAATGAATTTTTTTTTTTCATTTCTTTAACATCTAAGGTCATATTGGAGGCTTTGCATTAGAAATAACTCGTCTGTAGGTTCTTTTACATTTGGTTTAAATCATTTTATTTGCCTCAAACACACACACACACATTTACTCTGACATACATACTTCCAGACTCTGTGGGGGATAGGGAATAATTCTGGCTAAAGAAAAATTCCCCAATGCAGCCGGGAATCGAACCCGGAACCTCCGGGTCAGCTCGCTGATCACTCGACCACGAAGGCACTCTAAACTGCACATTTGTTGTCCATTGAAAATCATAAATTCACAAAGTATGAAAAATCACCTGCATATTCTGGCACTGTGCTTTTAAATAAGTTACTGTTACATATACAAAAATTGCCTTTAAAAAGGTGTAAACAAATTTTAATGGATCAATGTTTCTATTCAGTGAAAGATTTTGTAAGTTGCAAGTTTTAAAATGTTATTAGTTATGTATTTTACTGTGTTTTTCTTTTTATACTGACATGTAAATCCATGTACTATTGGAATGCTACAAATAAAATTCAATCAATCAATTGTTTTCACAGTGATGATGTTTTCCTCGGTCACTCTGTTTTTGGTCTGCCCTCTTCTCTCTGTCTTTAAGAGATTGCTGCCCTCTCTTGAATTCTCCAAACAAGCGGAACACAGTGGCAGGTGATGGAGAATAGTCCTCAAAAGCCCCCCTCAGATGCTCAAGTGACAGCATTTCATTTAAACCTCATTTGGAGCTATTCAAGATCATTACATGAAAATGCTCTCTCTGAATCTCCATTGCACTTGAAAGTTAGATTAGATTAGAAAGCATTCTGTAGGTTCGTTTAGGCCAGGAAGCCACTGAACATAAAACTTGTCAAGGCATATACATGTATACATATGTTTATATAAACAATGTATAAAGCTCTATGCTAAAAAAAACATGGTTACAAAAACAGCAGAATAGACATATAATCACACCATTTGCTTTTGAAGACTGTACGCCACTGCACTTACTTAATGTGCTCTAAAAAAGCAGTATTTTTGCATGCACATAAAAACAAAGAGTATCAAAAATTAGTATTAAAATGTATAAATAAATATAATTTCATTATATGTGACACTGATGTAATGTTAGATTATAGTTTTCTAATTATCAACAATAGTTATTACTAACTATTATATAAAACTAAAATATGATTATTGTATTATGTACTCTTCATAAATGTCAACAAATTACAATACATATTTACAAATATATTACAGAATTTACAATGCAAAAATTTACAATTATGTACTAGAGTGTAAAATATCAAAGCATCAGGCTTTACAGACCTTATGTCATTGCTAAATACTAAAAAATTCATTTGACACATTCATGCAAGTCAAAATATACATCAGTTTAATTTGAATATAAAACACACACACATACACAAAATGCAATACATTATAATACTTATAAATACAAGATTATTACGGTACTGTCAGTTCATACTTGCCAGACCTAAAACATAAAACAAGAGAAAATGTATGATGCAACAATGTTCTGCTCACTACAGTCAGCTATTTTGATACAGCAACAGTGCTTTCCCCAAGGGTGGTCAATATTCCATGTCTCAATACTTATGTAAAGGCCCTGTTCTTAAAAATTAAATTAAAATAACTTCAAAGTGCTTCTGCTATTTACAAATTATTATGCTGAATTGTTGAATGCTAGTGTAATTAGCTAACTACTAGTCTGTTAAACAAATTCTTAATTGCACATGTGTTTGTTTTCAGCTTCCTTGTATGACTGCGTACATACGTTTTTGCAGTCAGCAGCTTAGTGCAGCTAAGTTTCTTCAGCAGTTGACAGAGGAATCTCCAGATTTTTGTGCTGTAGTAAAAAAATGTCAAAGCGATCCTCGTATTCGAGGAATGCCTTTAAGCAGCTTTCTTATCAAACCAATGCAACGGATAACAAAGTATCCACTTCTGATAAAGAAGGTGAGTGTTACTCCTTATTGCATGGTGTTGCATTAATGCAGCAAAGATGATTAATAAAAGCTTTTAGTAGACTTATGTCTAAGTTCATATTACACTAACTTTTAGCAATAAAATCAGGCTAGTTATACCTGTTTTATATTGTAAAATTATTAATATTTTTGCAATAAAACTGTAGTGTTTTTTACTTTCTCTATACGTACTATGTTCATAGTGTATAGAGAAGGTATTGTATTGCACCCAAACATTTGATAACAAGATTTCACCAGAAATACATGTTTTAGCCCCCCCTGAATCCAAAAAAGGCATTTTTAGAAAAAGGTCCATGTGTGTGGGTGGGGGTGGGGGCGTGGGCGTGTAGCTCAAAATAGTAAAGACCTTTAAATACCAAATTTGGTATTTAAGTTTGGTAACTTCCAAGGATACGACACAAAGATTTTCAAGAAAATCCCCCCATCCCCAACTACCCTTAATATGGAACTTTTTTTCGAAAATTTTGAGTTTCTCAAAAATAGCTGTAACGATTTTGATTAAAAATTCTTATATTTAAGATATTTACATGCCAAATAAAATTATATCTTGAATTTTCTGGGAATAGCATCTGAAGACTACTTTATTCTGGATGAATTTTACGGATTTTGCATAACTGCTAAACTGTAAGAGATGGATAAAAACTTATCGCACAAAAAATGTAGAGCATGTTAAAACACAATTTTTGTTATATATTTTTTTTTTTCGTGGTGTTGATCATTTTAGAGTTAGTCCTTGTTTTTGGTGTTTTGGTGTTTCTCATACAGGAATTTGTCAACTCCTGTCCATACAAACAAAGGAATTTCAGTCACATAGCAACCAGCTTTTGGCTATCACTTTAACGTATGTTACCCCCTTATTTTGCTTCTACTTACATGGAAGCAAATAATAAGACTATTTTGCTAATTTTTTCTCGATTAGCATGAGGTAAATAGAAGCATAAACTCTTTAACAATAATTTGTTGCAGAGATATAGAGAAAGTCATGTGAATGGAACACATCAGATTTTTAACAGAGTTTCAACGTATTTATCTTAACCCTTAATTGCTTGATTTATTTTGCTACATATGCCATTCCTCCCTTAATTTATAAACTGGTATTTATATCCCTTTCACTTTCACAGCTAGCTTCTATCTGGCACTATAAATACGTGAATCCAGACATTCAAGTTACAGTAATTTCATCTTTAAATCATTATTTATGGATCATACAACTAATTATAATATTAAATTTCAAAGAGAGTTTTATTTATCTTTTAATCATCCCAATTGGAAGATAACAATGGAATGAAGGAGAGTAAATTAATTTCTAGATCTATTCATGCTCCTATTCATGAATTGGTACTATTCATAGTGAACTTTGAAGATGAAGATGGTGCGCATCTTTGAAACATTGCAGTCAATCCATCTACTTACCTGACTAGAAGCCCAAGAACACTTAAAAAAAATTCGAGGGTGATTCAAATATAAACGGTAATTGTTGCATATCATGGAGGAAGCAGTTCAGAGTGGGACAGTGGAGTAGGGGGTTGAAGGTCGGTGTGTTAGGGAGGGGAAATAGCTTTGTTAGCTGCTTCGCTAGGTTCTGGCATCAGTACAGCCATGACTGAGCAAGAAGTCCCTTCGTCTGTTGCACAACGTATTATTAATCAAGTTTTTAACCAAGGAAGAGGTTAAACCTTCGGAGATTTTAACTTGTTTAAGGGCACAGTTTGGGGACACTACACTGTCACATAGTCAAGTGTTTACTTGGGCCAGACAATTTAAGGGCGGCCAAGAATTTGTGGAAAACAAAGGTCATGCTCGATGCCTAAGGTCAAGTCTCGCAGATGACAACATCTGTGCCATCCGAGAGCATATTGAAGGTGATCGCCGCTCCACTGTCAAAGAAATCTCATCAGAAGTTGGTGTCAGCATTGGGAGTGCTCATACCATTATTAGGAACCATCTTGGCTTTAGAAAATGTAGTGCTTGATGGGTTCCGAAGTTGTTAACCAGGCAGTAAAAACAGGCAAGATTGGAGAACTGTGATGGGGCTTCTGAATCGATGGATATGCACTGGGAAACCCTATGAACACCCTCCCTATAGTCCAGACTTCAGACTAGTTTTTGTTTGCACCCATGAAAGAATTGCGCGGAGGGTAAGAGTTCGAAAACAATGAGGACGTCAAGGAGCATGTGTGCAATTGGTTGGTGATATGCCCTCAAACGTTTTTTGTAGAATGAATGTTCAAGCATCCAAAACGTTGACAAAATGTGTAAAGTGTGAAGGAGGCTATGTTGAGAAATGCTGATGAAGTCACTTGTGTATATATTTAATGAATAAATATTTTTAAGAAAATTACCGTTTATATTTGAATCACCCTCGTACTGCATCAGGAAAACTTCAGCTCTTACTTTAATGCTTAAAATGTTGTACAATAAGCCAAAAAGGGTGTTATAGGAAAAGTTTGGTTTATTTTTGAACACACCTTGTATACCTTTATTTTGGAATGGAATTGTTGTAGCATTATTGTGTTTAAGGGCAATAAACCTTTTCTTTCAGATACTAGAGTACACACCTGAGACTCATCCAGACAGGCAGAATCTGTATGAGGCCTTAGCAAAGGCTGAAGAATTTTGCACCCAGGTAAAAGTATCTTAATTTTTTATCTCCTTATCATATAATTAATGTTAGTAAAACTTTTTAATCCTAGAACACTAATATGTCATGAATTTTACGATGACAGTAGGCAAAAATGCTCACAAAATGATCTTTCTTGCTTTATTGTCACTATAATTTTTAGTAGCTTCATTGTTGGCTGTGACTAATTAAATGGTTCCATTTCTTTGTTGGTATAGCAACACAGCCAAGCTCTATGAGTCAGTCATGATCTTTGCAAGGCATTAGTGATAGTGTGCATTATTTGTTTGAAAGTAAGACTTTAGCAGTTTTTTTTTTTAAGAATAAGAATAAAGTTTATTGACCGTAAAGCTGTTTTACAATATTGCAATTGGTCTCATCAAGTACATAAATTATCACATTACTTTATACAATTATTTACACCATTTAAAATAGCTGAATATATTTGCTACTGTTTGCATAACGAGCTATTTCATCATGTTTATGATAAATTAATGGTTACATTTTACAAAGCTAGCTTAGATATTACTCATCTATGTGAAAGTTATTACATTCAAGGAATTCTTCTACTGAGTAAAAAAGCTTTATTTTTCAGCCAATTGTCCAGAAATGTTTTGAATTTATGATTGGGTAATGAGGTAATATGTATTGGAAGTTTATTGTACATACTTAATCCTAGATATTTATGGCTGTCATGAATTTTTTATAACCTTGAGTAACGTTTGTCCATAGTATAATTATTTTGTGTTATTAAGCCATGTACTGTCTGTCGGAGTGCATATTTATAACTATTAAAGTACTACCACAGAATGCAATTTCAATTTAACATATTGTTTACTAATGATCAATTCCAAATTACTCAACATTTTTTGAAGATGGAAAGGGAAAGGATTGAAGAAAAGTTCATTTCAGGAAAACTAGCACATCAATGTTTTGCTTTGTTGGAAATAAGACACTTGTTTTTAAGCAATCAAGAATATTTTATAAAGTGATCCAGATACACTATAGCTTCACATAACTAAACTTTATTCCCGATGCGTTTCAGCTTCAGTTGAAGGCATCCAGTGTCTGGTCGACTCAATCTCTATTATTTTATAAATTTTTCCAGGGCTTCACAGTGTTAATTCCAATTGGTTTTTCAAACAACAATATGTTCCTAATTTTGACAACACACTCCTAACCTATCAGCAAATATGAAACAAGTGTCAAATTCTGTAATTCTATAACTGCACTAAAAGAGCCGTCGATACTCTTGACCAGATGTGCTACTTCTATTGCACCATCAAAAGTCGCCTCTTTTTTACTTTCTCTATACATACTATGTACATATTGTATAGTGAAGGTATTTCACTCCACCAAAAAATTTGATTCCAAGATTTCACCAGAAATATGTGTTTTAGGGTTCCCTTTATCCAAAAAGAGCATTCTTAGAAAAAGGTCCGTGTGGGTGTGGGGGTGGGAGTGCATGTGTGTTTCGGTGCGTGCGTGTGTGCGTGCATGCATGCGTGCAAGCAGACAGGCAGGAACATGATTGTTCTAAAACGAAAAGTTGGTAAATACCAAAGTTGGTATATAAGTTTTGTATCTTCCAGGAATGGGACATGAAGATTTGAGAAAAATCCCCCACTCCAAATTACCCTTTACATGGAACTTTTTTCGGAAATTTTGATTTTCTCAAAAATGGCTCTAACGATTTTGAGTAAAATATCATATATAAAGAAAATATTTACCTCAATTAAAATGCATATTTTGAATTTTCTGGGAGTAGTCTCTGAAGACTACTGTATTCTGGATGAATTTTATGGACTTTTGCATAACTGCTAAACCGTAAGTGATAGACAAAAACCTACCACACAAAAAATGAAGAGCACATTAAAACACACAATTTATGTAATATGCATTTTTTTTTCGTGGAGTTGATTGTTTTTTAAATATTCCTTGTTATTGGTTTCAGCTTTAAAAAACTTATACTTTTCTCATACAGGAATTGGTCAACTCCTGTCCATACAAACAAAGGAACTTCAGTCACATTGCAACCGCTTTTGACTATCACTTTAACCTATGGTACTCCCTTATTTTGCTTCTACTTACAAGGAAGCAAGTAATAAGACTAGTTAAGCTAATTTTTTTCTCGATTAGCATGAAGTAAATAGAAGCCTAAGCATTTTAACGATAATTTGTTGTAGAGATGTAGAGAAAGTCATGTGATTGGAACACATCAGACTTTTATTTTATGGAATTATTGGCATTTTCAATGTAAATTCTTGGATAAATCCCTGCACACAACATGGGAAATGAAAAGATAAACTCTTGACCAGAATTTGCTAACTTTTTGTTCTGCAAGGATGGATCCAAGATTTTGGTAAGGGAAGCAGGGGGAGCAATGATTTGTTTAGGGCCAAAAAATAGTAAAAACTTTAGTTTAAAAAATGTAGAACTTTGAGGTAGAAAATGTTTGAAGCAACATGTAAGAGTGGCAAAATAAATAATACCTTTTATATCTGACACTAATGACGATGGCAGTGATATAACCTAACTTGAGTAAGGTCTTGAATGGAAGAAGATGTTCCACTTGTGGAAGGAGCTCAATCCCTTCTTCTTAATTTTAAAACAATCCACTTTGTAAGACATAAACTACTTAAAAAGCCAAAACATAATTATCATATAATGTGCAGAATAGCACAACTGGCAGATTTATAACAATACTTTTAACTGCTGCCCCCTCACTATAATGCCTGTGTCTTACTCCCCTCTCAGCTTAGCAGATCCAGGTGAGTCAGCAAAACTTAAGCTACACATTATAGTTTTGATTACTGGAAGTGATACACTGTGAAGCTAGCAATTAGTTTTAATTTTAATTGGAATAGAATATACACACATAAAACAAAACAAAAACAAACAAAAAGCTCCCAATTGACAAAGAACCAGGCATCTAATAGAATTAATTGTATTGAGTGTAACAAAGTATACATTGGCAGAACAAAAAGGAACATAGGTACCATCTTAAAGAATATATTAGAAATATTAAAAATAAGGAAACTGAAAAATCTGCAGTATCGGCTCATTTTTGGAACAACCAATATGAAATTAAACAAGACATCCATCTTTTGAAAAATGTGCAACAGACAGTAGAACTCGGCGCATGGAAGAAAATGTACATGAAACACACCTCATGAATTTTGATCATCCCTCTGAAGAAAACCCGCTAATGAAGTTCATCAATTCAACCCCAGAGGGAAGACAGTCATACATCAAGGATCCTCATGTTGAATCTGACAGTCGAAAGCAGTAGACAATGCATGCAACACGCATAGGAAACTAGTTCTGCATAAGTAAGTTTTTGTGAAGCACATGAGTGTATACTCGACTCCAATTACAATTAAATCTAAAATTAAGCTACACATTTTAGGTTAGGTAAGACTGCAGTACTTATTAGTACATAAGTACGTAGATAGAGAAGGTATGAGCATTCCACCTGAAAATTTGATACCAGTAAATCACTGGAAAAAAACGTTTTAGAGCCCCCTGTATCCCAAAAAAAAAATATTTTTAGAAAATGGTCTGTTTGTGTCTGTGAACAACATAACTCGGAAATGTAAAGTCAGTTAAATACCAAACTTGATAATTAAGTTCTGCATCATCCAAGAATGCAACATGAAAATTTTCAAGAAAATCCCCCCTGCTTCAAAATACCTGTACATGGAAAAATGTTCAAAACTTTTGATTTTCTCAAAAATGGTTAAGAACCTTTTTGTAGAGTTAACTGGTTTTGAGGTATTTCTGATTATTGGTTTCAATTTTAAATTGCTTTCACTTTTCTCAAACAAGAAGGCATCATTCCTTTCATCTCTCTGTTGTTTTACTTCTGGTCATGCAAACACAATTGCATAACAACAGTTTTTAAAAGATTTGAGTTTACATTATATTAATATATTCCCTTATTTCCCTTCTACTTGCAGGGAAATAAGTAATAAAACTATTTTTGCTAATCTTTATGTTGATTAGCGTGAAGCTGGTAGAAGAATAAACTTTTCTATGAATATTTTCTTGTCGAATAGGTAGAAAAGACATTAATTGAATACATGAGATGTTTTAACCTTTATTTAAAATTATTATTTTGTAATATGTGCTTTTACTTTCTCTATTTTGTATGTAGTACATGTGTAGAGAAGGTATTATATTCCACCCAAAAATTTGATACTGAGATTTCATTGGAATATACATTTAAGGGTCCTGAATCTAAAAAAGATGGTTTTTTTTAGAAAAAGTCCATGTGTCTGTGAACAGCATATCAAAAATGAAAAGTTATTTAAATACCAAACCTGATATATAACTCAGCATCTTCCAAGGATGTGACACAAAGATTTCCAAGAAAATTCCGTCACCACAAACTACTCCTATATGGAAAATGTAAATTTTCGAAAATGTTGACTTTCTCAAAAATGGCTCTAACAATGTATATTAAAATACCATACATTTTAAGATATTTTCATGACAAATATGTATCTTAAATTTTCTGGAAATAGTCTCTGAAAACCTCTTCATTCTGATTGGCTTTTGTGTGAACTATAAACCTTAAGTGAGAGACAAAAATCTTGTTGAAACACATTATTTATGTCATATATACACTTTTTTGTAGAGTTAACCATTTCTAAGGTATTGCCTGTTATTGGTTTCATTTTCGAATTGCTTAAGCTTTTCAATTCATTTCTGGTCATGTAATTTTTCAATTGTTTCACATAGCAACAGGCTTTTAAAAGATCTGAGCATCGCTATAGGCTAGTTTATTTTGTTATTTCCATTCTACTTACAAGGAAGCAGCAGCTATGTTTATCTTGATTAGAATGATGCAGATAAAAGAATAATCTTTTGTAATGTATATCTTAATTACATGTAAATAAACAGCAGTAATAATGGTAAGTTTGAAAGCGTGTAAAGGGGTTCTTAATTCAGTAGTCCTTCTACAGTGTATAGGAGTTTAATGAACACTGAAAACAATGAAATTGACGCTATTTGTATGATATGGTATATTATTATACTAAAAACTTCCAGATATCTTAGTTCCTCTTGACAATGCTTCCCAAAATACAATTGTCTTAAATAACCAATGTTTTTTGTGTATTTAATTTAGTTTTGTAAGTTTTATCAAGCCTATATCTTGTACAAGATTTAAATGGTGAATAAATAAAGAAAGATCACAGAAGAAGAATAGTTTGTTAGCAGAACAGATAGAGAAAAATCATATGAATGGAACTCATAAGATTATTATTATTATTATTGTTGTTGTTGTTAGTATTACTATTATTATTATTATTATTATTATTATTATTATTATTATTATTATTAGTAATTTTTCCTGGAAATTCTTTGGGGAAAAAAGCATTATTTTATATTCAGAGAAATGTGGTATATTTAAACCTTTACACTCCATTGTGTAAATATATGCTGTTTTCAGTTTTTTTCTAAGAATAATTAAAGCAATGTGTGCTTTTGACACTTCAGGTGAATGAAGGTGTTCGTGAGAAAGAAAATTCAGATCGTTTGGAATGGCTTCAAAGATGTGTGCAATGTGATGGACTTGAAGAAGAATTGGTGTTCAATTCATTGACAAACTCTCTTGGTCCTCGAAAGTTTCTTCATTATGGAGTGCTGCGTAAGGTATGTGCAATGGTTGATGGACAGAACCTCTTAATTGCCATTAGCATTAACAGAAAGCTAGCGCTTGATTTGTAACTGCATTTCATTTTCTATCTTTCAGGCCAAAAGTGGTAAAGAACTAGTTGGTTTCTTGTTGAATGACTTTCTTCTTCTTGTTCAACCTTCAAAACCAATAGGCAATACATTTTCATTTGAGAAGTATGCCAATGCAACATTTAAACTGTACAAAAAGGTAGGTTCCTGCACAAGATCTTTTATTAATTAGCTTAGATTTCTTTCATGTGTTAAACTCATACTATGTACATAGTGTAGAGAGAAGGTCATGCATTCCACCCAAAAATTTGATACCAAGATTTCACCAGAAATACATGTTTTGGGTCCCGCTAATCCAAAAAAAGCATTTTCAGAAAAAGGTCCATGTGTGTCTAGCTCAAAAACGAAAAGACCATTGAATACCAAACTTGGTATTTAAGTTTGGTATCTTCCAAGGATGCGACATGAAGATTTTCAAGAAAATCCTCCCCCCCCAACTACCCTTTACATGGAACTTTTTTTCGAAAATTTTGATTTTCTTAAAAATGGCTGTAATGATTTTGATTAAAATATCATATATTAAAGATATTTACCTGAAAAATAAAATGTATATCTTGAATTTTCTAGGAATAGCCTCTGAAGGCTACTTTATTCTGGATCAATTTTACGGAATTTTGCATGACTGCTAAACCATAAGAGATGGACAAAAACTTACCACACAGAAAGTGTAGAGCACATTAAAACACACAATTTATGTTATATATATATTTTTTTTGAGGAGTTGATTGTGTTTTAGATATTCCTTGTTTTTGGTTTCAGCTTTGAAAAACACTTTTCTCATAGAGGAATTTGTCAACTCTTGTCCATACAAACAAAGGAACTTCAGTCACATAGCAACCAGATTTGACTATCACTTTAACCTATGTTACTCCCTTATTTCGCTTCCACTTACAAGGAAGCAAGTAATAAGAGTATTTCAGCTAATTTTTTTCTCAATTAGCATGAAGTAAATAGAAGCATAAGCTTTTTAACAATGATTTGTTACAGAGATGTAGAGAAAGTCATGTGAATGGAACACATAAGATTTTTTTTGTAATAGTTTAATACTCTACACAGCGAGAATATATCAACATCTTGTGTTTAATAGTTTCATTTGTACAGCTTGTTTAACTTCTGTATCATATTAACACTTTCTTGCTGTGTTATTTGCTGAACTGTAGGTTTTTTCTTTTCTTTTTTGCTTCACTTACAACATACATAGTATGTAGAGAAAGTGTTGTACTCCAATAAAAATTAGATGTTAAAATGTCAGTAGAAATACACGTTTTAGGTCTCCTGAATAAAAATTAGACAAATGTTTGAGTATCTCTCTACCCTACCCTACCCCCCTTGCTCCCTCTCTCGCTCTTCCCCTCTCTCCCTCATCCTACCTCATACCCTATCTCTCTCTCGCTCTTTTTCTTGCTCTCTCTCTTTAAGATGACAAACCAAGCTACTCTTTTTATAGAAGTTTTTAGAAAATTTTGATTTCCTCAAAAATGGATCTGAACGATTTTGATTAAAATATCCTATGTTTAAGACAAGTTTATAACAAATGAAATGTATATCTTGAATTTTCTGGGAATAGCCTTTGAAGACCTCTTCATTTCGTATGACTTTTATATAATTGGTAAACCGTAAGAGATCGACAAAAACTTACCACATAAAAATATAGATCTTGTTAAAGTACAGTTTATATCATATACAGTTTTTTGTAGAGTTAACCATTTCCAAGATATTCCTTGTTAGTGAAGTGACAGCAAGAGGTAGCAATAAAAACTGGACAAGTTCACAATATTTTTAAAATCCAATTTTTGGCTTTAAGGTAGTTCATCATATTAATATCAAATTATTCATCCAAAATAAATATTGCCATAAACATTACTATTATATTGCCATTCTAATTTTAGTATGGAATACATTCAATTCATAACATAAATAAATTTCTGCACTGAAAGTCACAAAATTGGCTTTGCAAGCCAGAGTTGAAGTCTGCTGATGAAAAACAAGACATCTCAGCTTTAGAATTAATGAAAACAATATAGGCACTAATTTAGTGTTTTGCGTGTGCATTTTAGCCAATGTTCCTAAATGAGTTCATCATTCTACAAGAAGGTGCTAAAGGTGAAGATGGTGGCAGCAGTGGATCATCAGACTCTCCAGAAATGCAATGTCTGCTCCGCCTGCAAGATAATAAAACCAAGAATTGTTTGAATCTTCTAGCTCCTAGTACAAAAGAAAAGAATGTCTGGCTGAAGAGACTATCACAGGCATGTAGTGAATTCTTAGAAAATGAAAAATGTCATCTTCAGCGTCAGCAATCAAGTAAGTCATTTGTAATGATTCATTATTTGTTGATTTTTCTGCTGTTAGGTATTCTATTTAGATCTTGAACATTTTCATTTTCAAAGTTTAAGTTCAGTTCTTAGTTCATTCTGGTTGTTATTACTTACATCAGCTATTAATCATATCTCTGCACTTCAGCTCTCTCTTGTATTCATCTTATCCTAAGTTGAGTTCTTGAAATACACTGTATGCAGCTCTGCCCAATTTTATGCATTTATTTTTTTAATAGTGTTTTTATTCCAGCCACTGATGGTACATAAAAGAATGAAATGTTACATATTCTCAATTTTATGAACACAAAAAGCAGCAATTTTACTATTAACTATACTTGTTATTATGGGGCCTACTCAATTGACATGCATAAATAAAATGAGGAGTTAAAAAATTATTCAATTTAATATTTTTCCCCCAAAAATTACAAATACTGTCAAGTAAGATATACAAATATTCTTACTTGTTTAAAATTAAATAAGAAGTAATGTTTACATGAATAATTCACATAAATAACTTCTCTGTGGATGTGACACAGGTTGATATATAATTCAGAATTTATTATTATTATTATTTTTTTTTATCTTTAATATTTTTAGTGAATGCTAATTTTTTTTGTTTATATAAACTTGTAGACTTACATGTAATAGATTAAATTAAAAGAATAACATTTAAAACCTTTGTACTCCTTACTAAAACATTTCAACATATTACTTACATGTTTAGTGTGCCAAATCATTTATTTATTTATTTATTTCCATGATAAGAAAAGATGTCAAATCAGCCCAGTTGGCAAGAGGGATGGCATTTGGGTGGAAGTTACCTACATTTCCATCCCCAACAATCTCCACAACATCTTCTGTCTTCTCTCTAAACAACAGGGCCCATTTCAAAACCACACCACTCAGAGCTGAGGTTCAGCCCCCCCCCTCCCCTCCCAAGCACTTAGAATATTCCTACTGATGCAATGACACCATTTAACTCCACCTTGGTTTGTAAACTGAAACCTTACTCAACACAAGATAATACCTCTGATACCTATAATGTCCAGAATACCACAATAGTTGGGAAAGGAATTTTGTGAAGGAAATGTACATGGCCTAAGTTTAGGGTAGCTCACCAGCACTTGCCAGTTATGAGAAGCAAGGAAAAAGCTCTATCAGGGAAGATAGTCTTATCAAGATTTGAACATCTGACCTTAGTGTAGTTCATATTAGTTAAGCCTCATTCAGAAAACATAGGGTCGTTAAATGTTAAAGTAACCCCTCTCACAGCCTATGTTTCCCTCGCCATCTATCAGGTCTTGAGACAGCCAAATCCTTCAGATCCAGTCCATCAGGTGCCTCTGTTGTTACAGTTAACATGGTGCATCACATGGAGTTGATTAAAGGCTTCCAACTCTGCACCACCTTCAACACAAATTTGTAGCTTCGGGTTTAGTGTTAGATAAGAAACATTCAACAAGATCAGTGCCAGTTTAGAAAATCACTAAGCAAATTAACTGAATAAACAAGCTATTTCTGTCTTTTGTGAGAAATGCTACATGTTATTTAAAACTGAAACTCCATCGCTATACACGATACACCATATTTTATCAGATATGCTGCCTATTTCAGAGCAGAAAGTCAATATTCAAGCACTTATAATTAACTAACACTGATTCAACATAAGCACTCTTATGCTTCACAAACCTTGTTTTGCTTTAGGGCAATTGTTTCACCTTCCTTGAAAGCATCCTCAGCTATGGCTGAATGGTGGGATTTTTGGAAACATCTTGATCTTGGCTACTGGCAGCACTGGTGCTGATTCTACAAGTTTCAAAAGAATGTTGTCTGCTGCTGGCAAATCAAAATTCATGAGGTTTCCTCCAAATTTTTTATTAAGATATTTTCCCAAGTATTCAGTTCTACGGTCTTGTTTATGGATTTTAGAAGAACTGAACGCATGAGAAAATGTCTGTACATCTCCTTCTGGATCATGTGAAGTACCATCTGCAAATTTTCTTTTATTTCGTCTATTGTTAAAAATCTTCACGCTTTCAACTTTGGAAAAAAAAATGGTTTGCAGGGACCAGTTCTGAGAGTATGGAGGCTGATGATATCGTTTTATGTACAATAGTCATGCACCAACAGGAATGAATATGTGAGTGTGTTGTGGTGCAAGAGACAAGAATTGTCTCACCACATTTCAGGTCGCTTCTTTCACATATTTTCTCACAGTCATTGCAACACATCCCGGTAGTACCATTAATTAACAGTTTGTCCCTGTGGCACAAATTCATGATGAATCCTTCAAAGTCAAAGAAAACTATCAGCATGGTTTTGACATTTGACCTGTCCTGACAAGTTTTTTTTTGGTCTTGTAGAACCTCTCCCAACCCATTGTGAAGATTGAATTTTGGTCTCAGCATCATAACAGCAGACCCACGTCTCACCACTAGCCATGATTCTCTTGTTCTCATTTTGCACAATCCAAAATCTCTTCACAGATTACGATGGTCTTGACTCATGAGTCGTGGGACGAACTTGGCAGCAGCATGATCCAACTGAATGCCACATTCTTCTGCAATCTCTCGGGCAGTCAGTATTCGATTGGCATGCACAATTTTGTTGACGTTCCTGACATGAGAGTCATTGGCAGACATCGAAGAGTGTCCTGAATGAGGGTCATCTTTAATTTCCATCTGGCCATGTTTAAACTGCATGAACCATTTATAACTCCAAGTGTGGCTTAAGCTCTCATCACTGTAGGCTTCCTGCATCATTTTGAGTGTCTCTGTAATGCAAACATATTGCTCCTCTAACTCTGCCATCTCAAAATTCACAAACTGAGCAATGTTCTACCCAATACAGCACTGAACAATAACTAACAGATATAGAATAATGGAACTTCCAGCCGTTACACATCAAGCACAGGTGTGTGCAGGGGTGCCTAGCGCATTTTGCTCCAACATTTCATTGGTGCGAAACACTCCAATTCTGGAAATTTTTGAACAGACCTCGTACATCCCACTGCAAATCTTAAAAATCTTGTTTCAGCTGCTACAAATCTTCTTTTATCTTCCTTCCTTAATGTCCAGTTCTCGCTGCCATATAGTTGAACTGGTAATGCCATAATTTTATCAAATTTCAGTGAGCTCTCTTTTTGTAGTTTTCTTTCTAATGTACAAAGTATGGTTTCACAAAAATAATTAAAAGCATTCACTTTATTATCTATGTATTTTAGAATTTTCCCATAGGTTACATTACAGCCCAGGTATTTAAATATATTTATCTGCTCTTTTATTATTAAATTTTTGCTCTAATTGACTAGGAACCCAGTTTTCAAATTGTACGTTAGCTATCTCATTTAGTTTATTGATTAACTGTACTTCAGCTAAATACTGGCCTATAATGACCTGGTTGTCTACAATAAAAGAGTTGTAAAGTTTACATTGTCAATTAAAAATATTTAATACTACTTAACCAAATTTGCACTATCATATCATGTTAAAAAGTATTGGTGACAGAGGACACTCTTACCAAACTCCTTGATTAATTTCAGCTATTTTCTCCTTTCCATTTGGTATTTTTATTTGGATTTAACTATTTTGTATAAGCTCTGTTTATTTCTTATAAGATGTGGAGGTGTACCTTTCTTAAATATTTCTTATAATAATATTTGATTTACTCTTATCAAACACTTTTTCGTAGTATATAAAAGTCAGATAGGTTGGTAAATTAAATTCACAACATTTTTCATTAATCTGGGTAACAGTAACTATAAAATCTAAAACCATGCTGCACATCTAACAACATAATATTAGTTATTGGATAAAGTTGTATACTTATTATTCGAGCATATAATTTTCTAAGTGTATTTAAGAGGCTGATATCCTAATAGCTTTTGCAATTCATTCTATCTCCTTGTTTATATATCAGTCATATTTGTGCTGTTTTCCATTCCATAAAATCCAGTCTCATTTACAGTTCATATGGTCCATATTAATTCTATCACTACTCAGAGTTGTTTTGCTTTTACTGAAATTAATAGCTTGTTGTAATTCATCTAAAGTAATAGGATTAACATTTACATCTGTTCTATCATTTTTACATTTATGTCCTCTTTGTACTTTGCATATTTTATCACATCATATTTATTGCAAAATAAAATCATATTATAACTTGTCCCTTGAGATAACTTCAGCAATCTATGATAGCAGTATAAACAGTGGAAGTGTTCTGTTATGCTGGAAGTTAAGGCAGCGTTGAATGGTATGTGACTGTCACTGCCGTCTCTCAAAGGACAAGTTATAAACACACCTGAAACTGAATCCTTTACGTACATTTAGATTTTGTTTTTAAGTCTTTTGTTTCAAAATTCCATTGTGGACATGATTTTATGCTAACTTAGAGTGTAAGATGATAATTGTTTTAATGTCCACAGAGCAAGCCCAGTTTGGGGCATGTGGAAGAGTTCTGGTTGTTGTGATGGAGGGGGTAGGTCTGAAACCCCGCTCTTCCAGTGGTAAGCCACATTTGCATGGACCAGATAATCCTGGTTTTACAGCTTGCATTGGCTTCCCTAGCATGTCCTGAATTCTTAGGTCTTTAGACAACAGATATTGTGTTTATAATTGCTTACTTTTAGATTATCAAATGGCATTGGTTTGCTAACCTGACAGAGAAAGTCAGTCTATAGGTTACATATTTTAAAATAATTTAAATGATTATGTGGGGGGATTTTGGTGCTTCAGTAGCATGTTATGGCGCATGTTTGAAGGGGTTTAGGTGCTTCCCATTGAGCATCTGTGTAAAATGGAATTATACCACCAAATTGAAATAGCAATTATGGTGGGGATGAATATTCATATTGTTGAATATTCAAATTTCCTCTGACTTCTTTCTGCATAAAGTTTTAATGATATGTTTTCTGTCTTTGTTGATCCCAGCAAATGACTAAACAGATTCCCAACATGAAGTGTTTTATATATCAGGTTTTAATGGTATAGAAGACAAAAGAGAACCATATATGTGTAAGCTTTGGTCCATAGTTTAATAATTTAAAATTTCGAGGCTGTTTTATCATGATCTGTAGGTTAAAACACTGTTCTTCATTTAAAGCCAACGGTCGCATGGCATTTTGCCTGTGCACAATTGGATGTGCCACAGCCAGCTTTGCTCCTACATAAACTCCACACATAAATCACACATGGACATGTATCTAGTGCTAACAGCACACTAAACTCCAATCATAATGAGGGATTTCTTGAACGTGACGTGGATTTTCAGAGGCCCAGTACTGTGTTATGAGTGTTGACACGACCATTTAGGTGGAACCACGCCTCATCGAAAAAGAACAAGCGTGAATCAATTAAATCATCATTCACTGATGAAATAAATAATTAACAATAAATCATTCATGATACTGGGTCACTTTGTTTTAAAGAATGGACACTTGTATACTTATAAGGTTTTAGTTTTACTAATTTAGTTGCTCTATGTGCAGAAGACTTAAAATTCCCACCTGTTGTGCTAATTTTGGGATGGATTTTGTTGCTGAACTTGAAAACTTGCGCCTATGTCGTCTAACTCTGTTAATGCTGTACGTTTACGCTTTTGTTCTTTGTTTGTCACAGAACCAGTGGTTTCAACTCTGGAAGGAGAGCACTTCACCAGGGAACTTTTGAATATACTCTGTGCGAACATGGCTTGGTGATTCCTATTTATAATAACTTTTACACACAAAAAAGCGTTGCTGTAGAATCAATCTGTTCATGTTGGTGGCTGGTACAATATAGTCAATGCTGGCCCGCAAGCACAAAGGCAACCAGTAGTGGGGGAATCCAGCAAAGTCTTGGGAGAGGTGAAATGTGGTGTGCTCCGTAAGGTTTTAAATGAAGAACCCTGTATTTTCATTTCTTAAAATATTTTTCATCCCTATTTGTAAAGGACATCTTCAGAGGTTTGTGTTCATGTCACTTCTCTGTCAAGAACTAAATACACTGTAAAATAGAGCCATTATATATACTCTTGGCATGATGGGCAGAGACAGCCAAAATACATTCTAACAGCCAAATTACCTTTCTTGATGTATTGGTATCTAGGAAAATCAACAGAAGATTTACGTGTGCAATATATAGAAAACCAACTCATATGGACCCTTACCTTAGTAAATAATTAAATCATCATTCTAAACAAAAAAGAAGTGCAATTAAAATATTGGTGGAGCGAGCAAAAATATCTGTGACCTGGAACATTTATAGCAGTAATTAAAATACCCATACAAGATGCTACAGTATAATGGGTACACTAAGATTATGAAAAATTAGCAAATAACAAAGAATACAACCACTTTTAAGTCCCCAAACATCTTCCCTTTCTGCAGTCAACATGCAGCATGGTTTGTATACATGAACAACTAATATAGTAAATGAACATGCATACATTTCAAAACATAAACTTTAAGCGTAAAATGAAATACAGTATTTTTATGGTAATGTGGGAGACAAGTCTTCCTCCTTGAATGCAGAATGTCAGGCAAGTGTACTATCAAGAATCTCATTATTATTAAATGAAATAACTCAGAAGTTTTAGACCAGTGAAATAGTTCAGGTATAATAGAATGAGTTGGGATAGCATCACTCACCTCACTTAAAATGCAATTCACAAAACAGTTCAACAAATCTCCACTCTGTTCAAACCAAAAGTCACATACAAACAACTCACTTATCACTCAACAGCAGGTAAAAAATTCAAAAACATTTTCAAGAAATACAACATAAATTTAGCTTCAAGTAACCAATTCAGCATAAAAAATCTAATGTGTTCCATTCACATGACTTTCTCTACATCTGTGCAACAAATTATCATTAAAAAGCTTATGCTTCTATTTACTTCATGCTAATTGAGACAAAATTAACAGAAATCATCTTATTACTTGCTTCCTTGTAAGTAGAAGTGAAATAAGGCATTACCATAGGTTAAAGTGATAGTCAAAAGCTGATTGCTATGTGACTGAAGTTCCTTTGTTTATATGGACATGAGTTGACAAATTCCTGTATGAGAAAATCATAAGCTTTTCCAAGTTGAAACCAAAACGACCAACTCCACGAAAAAAATGTATATAACATAAATTGTGTGTTTTAATGTGCTCTACATTTTTTGTGTGGTAAGTTTTTGTCCATCTTTTACAATTTAGCAGTTATGCAAAATTCCATAAAATTCATCCAGAATAAAGTACTCTTCAGAGGCTATTTCCAGAAAATTCAAGATATACATTTCATTTCACAGGTATCTTTAATATACAGTATTTTAATCAAAATCGTTAAGAGCCATTTTTAAGAAAATCAAAATGTTCGAAAAAAGTTCCATGCAAAGGGTAGTTTGGGGTGGGGGGATCTTTCTCAAAATCTTCATGTCGCATCTCTGGAAGGTACTAAACTTAAATACCAAATTTGGTATTTTACTGGGTTTTCATTTTTGAGTTATTGTGTTCACACACACACACGCACACGCACAGACACATGGACCTTTTTGTGAAAATGCTTTTTTGGATACAGGGGACCCTAACACATATATTTCCAGTGAAATCTCTGTATCCAATTTTTGGGTGGAGTGCAATACCTTCTGTATACACTATGTACATGGTACATGTAGAGAAAGTAAAAATGCACTGAAAATAGACATCAAAGACCCCATACCAGAGATTAGGCATCTACAAAATTGATTGTAATGACTGTGAATAATGTTTCATTGGTGAAACACAGAAACAGATGTCTCCACCATAACACACCACAGATTACAACTCCCAACTATCGGTCAGACTTCAACTGAAGAAGAGGGCGAACACCTTGAAACATATGTTTTGTAAATTTCATTTTAAGTGAAGCGAGTGTCACTAACCCGACTCATGATATTATCATTATTATTAAATTAATTTACACTATTTTGATTAGGATTTGAATGATTATTTGTATAAAGAGGTTTATTTCTTTTATATTGCATTACAATTTTCTTTCATGTGCATTACAATTGCACATCCTACCAATATGTGTTTGAAGTTGCTGGATGTTACAGAATCCATTGGTTAACAGCAACATCCATTAAAGATATGATGAAAAAAACAATGTTGAAACCAAATATCATACTCATTGTACTCCTATAAATGCTCTGAAATCACGCAAAATTTGGGCTCAAATTATATCTGTACAGAGATTTCAGGAATATAACTATGCCACATAAATTCAGCTTGATCTGAACTTCAGTGTGTCAGATAGATCTTTGGACTTTGCACATGATGAACGATACACTGTAAGCTAGAAACGTTAACTTTTTGTTTCAAGAGTCCAACAAATCCAATTTTATTACCAACCATTGCTCTCGCACCATCCATACATACACAAGACAACTTTTCAAATCCACCATTCTTCTACTGCGCCTTGAACAGCATTAAATATGTCCTTCCTCTTTGTAGTTCCGTGTAAAGAGCAAACCTTCAATAACTCTTCAAGTCCATAGATCTGTGTGAGGCCATGGCTACTGTAATAAAAATAACAAATTTGATTAAAGTAGGAAGTTTGTTGCATACTTGGATGATATAAACTTGACATATGGTGATCTACTTTTACATGCTCATGGCAAGGGAAATGCTGGTTATGATTTTTTGAACTGAGAAATGAAAGTTTTGAATTCCTACGTGACAATCTTCCACATTCACTTGACTTTCAAAAGAAACTCAAAGATATTGTATTTCTGCAAGATGTAGCATTTCTGACAGTTATTACTCAACATTTAAATACACTTAATTTACAATTGCAAGGGAAGAACCAGACCATTTTTGTAATGATGGGATTTGTAGATGGTTTCAAGATGAAGTTAAATTTATTCCAGCAGGTGTTGAAGGCAGATAATTTATGTCACTTTTCCTGTTGTAAACAACTGTATGAAGAAGAAAGAGTCAGTTTTAAGAAGTGTGTTCAGTTTATTGAAGATCTCATTTTAGAATTCGATGGTAGATTTCAAGATTTTGAAGTATTTTGATCACAGATGGAAATTTCAACAATGCCATGAGATGTTAAGTAGAGTGTCAAACCCAGGGATCTAGTTAGAACTATCTGAGCTCCAATGTGACTCATCTCTTCAAACAACAGATACAATTGGTGTTGATATTTGGAAACTCATTTCAAAGGAATGTTTTCCACATCTTAGAAACTGGGCTTTAAAAGTTACTTCCATATTTGGTGGTACTTACATATGTGAACCTGCCTTCTCTGCTATGAAACTAGTGAAATCAAAGTTCAGAAGCAAATTAACTGATTCAATGTTATCTCATATTCTTAAAATTGCAACATCAGAACTGGAAGTGGATTTTAAATCTTTTGTAAAAGATTTTGACAAACCTCATTGTTTCCAGTAAAAAGCAATGCTTGTTCCTTCACTGTGCATGTAATAATATTAAAAATAATATGCTCTTAAGCTGCCATTGCTGTTATTTTATTTTTAATATAATTATTATTAATTTTCCTGGCCGTCAAGTGCAGTCATTATTGTATTCTGGCACTCGTGCATTACTAATTGGCCATCACTGCTTTAAACAAAGAAAAGAGCATCAACTGTAATTTCTAAAACCAATGCCAGCAGGTTCCAGGTAGCATTGCTAAAAGGCGCTGTTGCCAAATCCATTTCAACAAAGAGTTTTACATTCACTCATCCTTAACATTTATGCAACCCAACAAAATCAAATTGATCAGAGATTAATTGATCGGCAATCAGTTGATGATTGATTTGCTTTCCTGTAACTGGGCATTAGCGTTATAAAATATTTCTTATTGACAGATATTTTAAACTTCTGTATTGACTATTGATTGTATTAATTTTGTTTTTGTTGGTATTCCCACTTATCTGTTCCATGTAGTGGTATAAATACTCAATATCTGTTGTCTAGCAAAGACTGAGGTAATAGATGTTTAGACATAACATTTACTTTAGTAAATATCAGCTAATATAGTGCATGTTGCATGTAACTTTTATAGTACGATGTCGGCCACCAAAAGGCTCTCTTCATTTGCTGATTTTTGGATCATCCAGGCTTAGTATTTCAAAACAAAGAGGTAACTTAATATAAAAGCTTTCAATTAGTGCATTGCTTTAGCTGTAAGTACAAGAGGTGTTAGCAAAATACAGACAATGTTCAGTATGGCTTGTGTAGAAGGTTACTGTTGATGCTGAAGCGACAGTTTGCGAGATAAAGCTTAAAAAGCTTGTCAGAGACCAGCTTGATAGAAAATCATCCCACCAAAAGCTTTGAGGGGTACAAAATCTTTGTTTACATCAAGTCTGGTTCTAGGGATGGATTGACAATTGCTGCTTATTTCACATTCTCCCACCCATTTTCTTGGCTGAAGCGTGATACATATCCTTCATAGTTTTATTGTATTCAGGAGACTGTGAATATGTATCATAACAAGATATTTTGCCTATATTTTGCTGACACACAGAAAATCAATATTAATTCTATCATATGGCATAATAGAGGATTACTGTGCGACCCAAAAACATTTGAACCGTTGCGCTGTGTTTTTCCACTGTGCACATGGAAGCATGATAACATGCAGCTGGTGTGCACTAGGTCATGGTGTTGATTTGTTTCTCTCTGCTCTGAAAGTGCAGTATTGAGCTGACTGTGATATTGTGTGGTGAGGTGCTTTTTATTATTTTGTCCTATACTTAGTCACAAAGCATATTATGGCTCAGCATTTGTTTTCTACTGCACAGCGTGTATTTATTTATGATTCGCATGTGTTAACACATTTTGTGAGTGGACTCTCAATACAATGGCAAAATTGACGCACATTTAATATTTTTCACGAGCGAGGCTTGGTTGCATCTTCATGGATATGAGTGTACACAAAATAATCATTATTGGAGCTCTGAGAAACCTAATATTGTTCATAAAATACCCCTTCATAACAAAAAAATTGGTATATGTACCATTAGTGGAGAAAGAGTTATAGGTCCAATTTTTTGAGTCTACAATTGACAATGTACATACATGAATATAATTTTTCCCCTTTTTTTATAGAATTAACAGACAGGGAGCATGATGTTTCAACTCTGCAACAGCTCGTATAGCCAATCTTTCAATGAGAACAATTGAAAGTGTGTTTCAGGACTGAATTATTAGTAGAGATTTGTGGCCCCCTTAGTCCCCCGACCTAACCCCCTGTGATTCCTATCTCTGGGGTAACTTAAAGCATATAGTGTACAAGCAAACCCACACATCCTGGAAGAATTCAAACAAAATATCTTCCAGGAAATTGCCACCATTTCTCAACATGAACTACGGCTAGTGATGGATAGTTTCCTAAAGAGCTGCCAAAAATGTATGGACAACGGCCGAGGCCAGTTTCAATATCTCCTTTAATAAAATTGGTAAATAAAGCCTTTAAAAGTAGTTTTAAAAATGTTGTATGGATTCATCTGTGCCTTTCTATGACAGCAGCAGATGGTAATGAGTGCCAAGGGCGCAGACAGGCAAAATACCGTTTTTGGATTACCTGGTATTAACCATACATTAGTTTTAATGAAGTTAATATGCTTGAGCACATTACATTGCTCCTTTGGTACACCAAGCTTATTGACTAACACACTGCTGATTACCAGATTGTAGTAAAATGTTAAAACATCAGTTGTGACCTCCATAACTAACCTTAGCTTTCTGATACTCATTAGACTATAAAATGCATTTTACAGTAATAAGCGTTTTGAATGTACTCCATATGAAGCTTTTTGATTTTTTTATATGTGCTTATCATTTTGTATGGTATTTAACATAGACAATGAAGCCTGCAAGCTTATATGCAGAAATAAAGCTTATGTTTGTATTCACATAACCTTCTCTACTCATCATTTATGTTTAAGGTTTTTCATGGCAAATGAAATGTCTGGAATTAGCCTCTATGTTTGTGAACAGCAGAACTCAAAAACAAAAAGTTGGTTAAGTCCCAAACATTTTAGTATCTTCCAAGGATGACAAAGATTTTCACCCCAAACTACCCTTTATAAGGCACATTTTTCAATTTTATTTATTTTCTAAAAAATGGCTCTAATGATTTTGATTAAAATTCCATATATTAAAAATATTTACCTGACAAATAAAATGTTAATATTGAATTTCCTGGGAATAGTCTCTGAAGCCCTCTTCATTTTGGGTGACTTTAGCATAACCGGAAACTGTAAGGGATAGACAAATTCTTACTGCATAGAAAATGTAGGTCTCATTAAAACACAGTTTATGCCAGATACATTTTTTTGGTACAGTTAACCCTTTGTAAGATGTTCCTTGTTATTGGTTTCAGTTTTAAAATACTTATACTTTTCTCAAACAGAAAGTAGTCATCCATTTTTCTTTTGTTTTATTCCTGGCCAGGCAAAGAGAACTGAATTTCAATATCATTGCTTATCAACAGTTTTTAAAAGATTGCATTATTTGACTGTCGGTTTAGCCTAGTGTATTTCCGTATTTCCCTTCTACTTAAAAGGAATTAAGAGCAGTCTGTTTGCAGAACAAAAAGTTAAAGTCATGTGAATGGAACATATGAAAACTTTTAAATACATACCACCAAGCCTCAGGCATTTGTCATATTGTGGGAGCAGTTTATGTATCTCTATGTTATAAAAGTCTGCTCTGGAAGTAGAACCGCTCTGCAATTCTGAAAATATTGACCTTGTACTGGAAGCAGAAGCCTGTAATACAAAATTCCTAGGTCTGATGATTGATCGTAACATGAGTTATATCTTACCCAAACCGAGCTCTGCATGCTTTGCAATCAATTTTTTTTTTTTTTTTTTGTGGCTTAACATCCTTTAACCTGGTTGGTCATATCTGATGATGAGTGAAATGATTCTCAAATGATCTCGGGGTCCATGGAGCTTAAAGTAACTCGACATTCGTCTTCTCAGGATAAGGTAAAACCCCCCCAAAAAAAACTTATCCAGGTAGCTCACCCTAAGCAAGGTTCGAACTCACAACCTTATGAATGTGAGGCAGACATGCTACCACCACACTACCCAGGTAGGCAATCCAATCTTTAATTCAGCTTATAAATAAGAGCATACTAAAAACAGCTTATTATGCATATTTCCATTTTTTAATGACCTATGGAATAATATTTTGGAGAAATTCAGTAAATGCTAAAAAAGTATTCATTATGCAAAAAAAGATAATAAGAATAATGGCAGGGGAAAGATGTTCAACTTACTGCAAACCCTTTTCAAAATGTTTGGAATTTTACCATTAGCCTGTGAATATATTTTAACCATATTGTCATTTGTAATAAATAACCTAGAAAAGTTTACAAAAATGCAGATATTCATTACAAAGAGACCAGGCATATGCAGGACTTACATAGACCAACAAATAATTTGCAGTTATTCCCAAAAATGGTTTACTACCAAGGAATAGTTTTGTTTAATTCACTTACCTCTTCTATAACAGAATTGAAAATGAACAAGCTTAGATCGGAATTAAAAAGATACCTTATTATTCACACCTTTTATAAGAGGAGGATTTCATTCAATCAAAAAACACTGGTAATAATGTAACGTTGTAAATATAATAAACACAAACATTCTAAGATGCAAGTGTATGTTAGGCTTATGGAAACGGACATGTAATTGAAAATTATGCAAAATTGACACCTCTGAAAATTCATTGTCAGAGTTATTATTTGTAAATAAATGTATTAATAAGTATGAATAAATGTAAATGTTGACATGATCTACAGCCTAGAGTTTCGGTTTTGAGTCTAATCTCATAATAGGATCTACAGATTGCAATGTTATGTATGTATGTGTGTGTGCATGCTATAGGAAAACTTCTTTAGGTGTAAGGAAGGGTAGACATCACAGGGAGTTTGATTTAGGCTGGACGATTACATACCTCCCAGTTGAGCTGTGTTATCATGCAGCAATACCAGCACTAAGCATCAATAATTTATTTATTCTGGATTGCCTGTCATAATTTCTGCAGTGTCTTCACATCACAAATTGTGGGAATGCCCATCATAACATATTGGTCAGTCATGCTACTCCGCCTGAGAAGACAAGCCACTATGCGTGCAGCTTTTATTAGGTGATAGTTTTATGGGGAAGGGAGGGCTGGGGGAAGCAGAAGCTTCTGTCCCAGAACACTGAACACCAACATAATGTGCTTGACACACGGTGACACCAGTGCAATGACTGCTACTTTTTTCTGGGATACAAAGTGCAACCACATTTCATCACCAGTCCAGAAACTGTTGCCATCATTATGGTACTGCTCTAGGTGCTTGGTGTGTGTGTGCGCGTGCGTATATTAACATAAGAAATAACACAAGACACCTATATATAAGTCAAAAAAAAATCAGTTTTAAACATTATTGGGAACATAGGTAATGCTTACAATCTATATATTCAGATTACAAATAATTAGTTTAGTTTCTAAAATAATCAAAATACTCTTGCACACTATAGAAACTCTACTCAATTAAAAATGTTTTTACTTTTTTCATAAACTTTGTATAGTTACTATTATTAATTTTATTTGTGATTTGGTTGTACATATGCATGTCCTTGTGCAGTATAGAATTTACCTTTTTTTGTTCTGGCAGTCTGTATGTGTATTTTATTACTGTTTCTGGTACTGTGTTTATAAACAACATTGTTTGTACTAAATAAGTGTGTATTGTTTCTTATAAAGCAGACAGTTTCAAAAATATAGAGACTTAGTAGAGCAAGAATATTATTTTGTTGAAAGTCTGGTTTACATGATGTTGTTTTATGTAGATTTAACATTAACCTAAATATTTTCTTTTGCATTCTGGAGTCAGTTGCTTTGACATCCACCTGGCATACATATTCCTGAACAAAGGTGCTCTGCAACAAATTCATGCAACAAGAAAAGTGGAAAATCAGCTGAGTTTTATAATTGTACAACAATGCTTCTCTTCACAGACATATTTAATGATGAATGGCTTTACACGGAGGTCTTCATATGCACATTTGGTTGACTTGCTGAAGTCCACCAGTGAAACATCATAGGGCCATAGACCTGGCACATCTAATGATGAACTTAATCTTTGCATTCAAAAACTTTACCACAGACAGCACTTGACACTCAACAGGAGCTGCAGTAAGAGCCTCCATCTTCAAATGCTGCAATGCTGCTACTGCGAGAATTTGGGAAATTCTGCTGAATCCTTGCACTTGACAGTTAGGAGTTAAGATGGTACATCCACAGAAAACAGATGAAAAGCTCTACCCGCTTGACTTTCTGAACCAATCACAAAGCAGCATTGCGATCGGCCGGTCAGACAATGGAAACGCCTCTAGATGCTGCACCGTTGCAATATCTGGCTATTTCCAATCACGTGCTCAGTTTGTGAACTCCTAACACGTGCATTGAGCTGTTCTGTACAAGATACGTATTATTTGTTGTTATTTATATTTGTTGATAGTGTTTTGGTGTTTGTTTGTATGTGAGGGAACACAACAAGACTTTCACAATTATACAGGTGGATAGACTTTTGCAGAAGGTGTGGCGAGAGTGGACGCTGCTATATGAAAGAAGAAAGTGAATCATGTGTGCAAAATAATACAAAAAGCACAGGAATTAGATGGGATCATCCGTGAATGCGAACCACTAATGATATGTCTTGGTGATGATGACGATGTTGATGACAATGATGATGATCCTTTCCAGAATGATGAAGACTTGGATGGAATTGAGCCATTAAATTGCTAAACTAGTGAAAATCATTTTTTTTATACCTTTCTCTCATTGTAACAAGCTATTTTGCATTAATCTGTTCTATATTGTTGTGAATATCTAATGTATGCTAAAGCGTTACAGTATCACTGTTATTTTCAGTTAACATCAATAATAACGAATTAGTTTCACTATTCAGAGGGATTCATTTACTATGTACACTGTTTATATTCATCGTTACACACGATAGACATTTGTAATCAGCTATTGTTGTTTACTAATTACTCTGGCAACACTGCAAAGGCAGCATAACCAACCTTACGTGAAACCATCCGAACTGTCAAGTGCAAGGATTCAGCGGCAGGGGTATAGTCCATGCTGCCATTGCTCTTTATCATGTGCACACAGTTGCTTCAGCAATATAAGGTAGCAGGATGCACCTCTAGTAAATGGGCTAATGCAAAAATGACTGCACACATTTAGGGTATATATGAATCTGGATTGGTTAAGTTGTAAAAAATATAGTTATAAAGTATTAAGGAAACCAATGTTTTAAAAAATTCTTTAAAATTTGGGTTAAATTTGTTTTTTGGAAGGATAGTCCTTTTTCAATTGTATTTCATATAAACAAAAATTAACCAAAACAATATCATTCATTTCATATTACATCTAATTGCATAATAAATAATTTATCTTATAGACCATTAACAGGGGCATATTCTGTGGGCTAATTAGACCAAGTAAATTTGTAAAAAAGAATTTCTATTAAATATATAAATAACCAATTATGTATTCCCAATTGTTGGTTGTTTGCATTCTAGCCTATTGTTACAGCATAAAATGTGTGCATGTAATAGAACACAACTGTGTTTGCAAAATATTGTACTATGTGTACACGTTTCTTGGGTGCTGAGCTGCCTAGTCTTCATTTGGTAGGTTGCATGCAATTTCAGAAGCAGAGCAACAACAATGACACAAAATATGCTATACATGCTGATATATCTACTGGCTTCAGTGCTAAGATTTTATTCTGTCTGTAGATCCAAAAGTTCAAGTAATATTGTGTTTTATTTAATAATTTGACTATTTGCAGTAAATTAGACAGTCTACTCACCATAATGGCTGGGTCCTCAAAGAAAGAAATTTTGTTTGGTTGTCAACACTGAGGTACAAGAGGCAGGCAATGTTTCTCTGCTTCTGCTTCCGCTTCCCCCCAGCCCTCCTTCCCTATAAAACTGGTGCCCAATAAAAGGTGCATGCACAGCAGCCTGTCTTCTCAGCCAGGAGTAGTATAACTGACCAATGTGATATAATGGACATACCCACAGTACGAGACGTGAAGAAGGACGTTAGTACAATAACTCCTTAAATCTTCTTTCTTGCCGAGCAAAGCTTAGATGACAAGTATCGAGGACAACTGAAGCAATTCCTGATCTGAGTTAAGCATAAGGTTAAGTATAACCTTACCGAAGGATAGGGATTCTCAATTTGCTTTATAGGCACAAAATCAGATGTTATGTTTTTCAATATTAGATTGAGGTAGTTATTTTTCTTTTTTTCTTTTTTTTTTTTAATTAAAGATTTAGTTAATGAGTAATTATATTTATTATATTATTACTATTATTATTATTATTATTATTATTATTATTATTGTTTTCATTAACTGTATGTATTAAATTTCATTTAAAATATTTCTTATAATTAACTTTCATTAAATTCAGAAAAAATGTAAATATTATTTGCCATGTAAAGAAAAAATCCTAAATACATTTTGAATCCTAGTCAGATAATGTTGTGTGAAAACATAAACATATGGTTACATAGGTTGAAGTTTCAGTACAATCAATATTTTTCCCTCACATTCACACCTCCTATAGGCAGGCAGAGCAAAGTGCAGAGGAGAGTCAACTGTGTGACCTGTTATGTAAACATTCACTGAGTGTCTGAGAGAGCTAATAAATGCCATCCTAAAATCATCGTGAAATTTTCCTTTTGAACATAACTTAAGAAAATAAATACAAAAGAAGTTGCTTTAGTGTTCTTCAGTAATTGTATTAAGATGCAGTATTTATTTCCTTTCCAGACATGCATGTTAAATGGCTTGAAAGAATTTATACAGCTGTAATGGGAAAAAAATGCTCTATGGGGCAGAGGTATGGTGAGTAGATAAGGCTTGGAGAGAGGTTGATAAAATTAATAGCTCTTTTTGTAAATATACATTAGGTCTACCGATAGCATCACCAAGTGGGGCAGCTCTGGGGAGGCATTCCACTAAGTTCAAAATTATCACAAGCTATGAAATATCTATACAATCTAGAACATAGGGATATTATTAAAGAATGCTTTATTCTTCAAGAAAAAAATAAATGAGAGTGTCATGGTCAATAAAAATGCAGGAAATTATGGAGAAAATAGGTATGGGAAGTTCATGGTCAAATGCAGAATATAACAAATGGGACTTTTGGAAAGTAGTAGAGTCAAGGCTAAAGGATATTGATAGACAAGATCTTTTTAGCAGTATAAGAGAGAAAACATCCTTGAGGATGTATAGAGGAATAAAAATAGTCTAGCAGAGGGAAAAATACATAAAGATATGCAATAAATTAAGGAGAGAAAGATTTGCCTGAGCAAAAACAGGGGCTAAAATCTTGAAAGGCATAATACATGATGAAGCTGTAAAAAATGTCCAATGTGTGGAGATTTTAATAAAGATTTCCGTTATATTCTTTATTGTAATCAAACAAAGATATGGGGAGATCAAATTTGGCAACAAAAATTAGACAAATTGAATGAGGAGATAGTAATCAGGAGGGCTCTGTCTGCAAAAGCAGAAAAAAATATAAAAGGTATAGAAAACTTCTTAAGTAAGGTTAGCGAGAAATGGGTAAGCATGTGCAACAAGAAGATAGAAGAGGAAAGAGATTAGAAAATAAGAAAAAGGAGGTAAGAATAGTTGCATGATGTAGGTCAACATTCATTATACATATAGAGTAATTAAATTATAAGGTAACCCCCTCTCTTCACTGTACAAGAGATCTGAGAGTCACCAAGGCAAAGATGCTTTGAAGTCCTTACCTTAAGTAAATGCTGAAAATAATGAGCATCTGCTCCCAATCAGGCAGTATAACAAGTTAAAGATGTTCTCGCTCAGCAGCAGAAATCCCTGTGTAATCTATAGAAACTTGGTGATAACATCATGCAAGAAATCACAAGGATACCTGTTGCATGAGCGTGAATATTTTTGCAAATTGTGCCCCCCCTATGTGAACAGAAAGTCAACATTTCTGTAATTTATGTGCGCCTTTGCCAGCACCACTTTCCCAGGCAACTCTCGGATCTCTTGTACAGTGGAGAGAGGCCACGAGAGGGGTTACCTTATAATTTAATGACCCTATACATACCCATGGGGTTAAGGTGTATGGTAGACTAAGAGAAGAATAAAAATAGGAAGTCTAAGAAAGGTATAACAAAAATGTAGAAAACATGCACAGTATTATGGTTAGTAAAAATGTTCATTCATACTCCTGTTTTCTTTTGCTTATATTTTAGATAGTGTGTTAGTTCACTCATAAGAAAATATAAGAAAAGCAGTTATCCTCAATTTTTTCATAGTTATTGTCTCTTTTATCTTGTCATTTGAAGGTAAATGTGGAGTGTTTTGTGAGGTTACAATGGGCGTTCAAAAGAACCGCACAAATGTGGTGATGGCTACATCAGAAGCTCAGTGGAATGCAACCATGCAGTTCCTGGTGAAGGATTTACAGGAAGATGTTTTATGTCTTACAGTATTTGATCGTGGACATTTCTCTCCCAATGGTAAGTGTGTGTGCATGCAGTGCGCTTAGGAGTTAATAATGAAGTCATTCTCCTTCTTTAGAAATTAATATGGAGTCGAACCTAACACTTTTAAAACTTTGCTTGTTTTAAAAGTGTTAAGTTCGACTCAATGTTAATTTCTAAAGTTATCATTTCGCTTCACTGTGCACCACTTCCTGTCAGGTTAGTTATATTCTCCTTGCTTTCCAATATTTTGAAGAGTTTTGAGGACCATAAGGAATTCACAATTTTTTAGATGTTTCATGTCCATTTCTTCTTTGGAGCACAATAAACAATTTGGAGATGCCAATATTCCAATTCTGAAAAGATGTGTATTCAAACAATCATGCCCAACAGTGGATTCTTGGTAAATCAGGAGCTATTGATGGATCATCCCAACATTTTCTTCCATTTTGACTGTTCATTTCGAAGTATTATCTGTTGATTATAATTTGAAGTTATTTCTCTTTTAATAATTATTTTAATTTATTCATTAGAGAAATGTTTTTTTATTACTAAATTGATTTTAGATCCTTTCTTTGCTAAAATATCAGCCATTTCATTTCAAAAACACCACAGTGTGCAGGAATTCACTGTAAGACTATATTTTTTTGTAGGCTCTGTATTTAGGTGATCATATCATGTATTTCTTTGATCTTCATCATTTCGGATTACACAGTAGAACCGATAGCTTGGTGGGCAGCTTTAGAATCAGATAGAATAACTATATTTTCAAAATCTTCTCGGGCTTCTAGCCAGGTAAAAACTTGGCTTGACACCAACGTTTCGAAGAAGTGCATCTTCCTCGTCTTCAGGGTGAACTGAACTCATCATCAGTTCACCCTGAAGACGAGGAAGATGCACTTCTTCGAAACGTTGGTGTCAAGCCAAGTTTTACCTGGCTAGAAGCCCGAGAAGATTTTGAATTAACACGTCGCCAGGAAAGCTTCAGTTCTTATTTTAACTATATTTTTGTATTTGTGTAGCCATGGAAATAAATTTACAAGTGATGTATATATGGTATGAATTTCAGCATCAAAATTGGCTGTATGTTTCCCCACTTTTTTTATAAAAGGAAAAGAATTGACAAAATGCTCCAGCTCCTTCTTTGTAATCCAGAAGAGAGCTATCAGTTATACATATGAATCCAGTCCCAATGGTAAGTAGATCTTCAGGTGACTAGTACATCAGAACCCTTGGCTATAGTACATAGGAACATTGCTGCAGTGATAAGTGCACCTCTCTCTTGGTTATGAACTGCCTCTTTTACTTTCCTTACTACATAGTAGGTAAAGAAGGAATGGTAGTGCACCTAAAATTTGATACCAAGTTTTCACCAGAAATACATGTTTTACGGCTCCCTAGATTAAAAAAAAAAAAAAATAGTGTGCATGCATGTGTGTAACAGAACAGCATAACTCAAAAATGAAAAATTATTAAATACCAAATTTGATGTTTAAGTTCAGTATCTTCCACAGATGGGTGACACCATGGCCAACTGATTAGACCTCCCATCTGCGGTTCAATCCCAAGCACTTGCATGTGGGATTTGTGGTGGACAAAGTGGCATCTGGGTGGGTTTTCTCTGGGTCCTCCGGCTTCCCCGCCACTCATTCTACCAATTACTCCATTATCACCTTTCCTATCATCCATTTTGCTTGCATTTCATATCATCATGTTCCTCACACTCATGCCTGGCCATGGGCCGACTACTCATTCCAGGTTCTCCATTATGTGATTTCGTGCCATTGGCTCCCTGACAGACTTCTGATTCTTAGGCATTCCCTTTTAAGTTCTAGGGAGGTGTCAGTCCTAGAAAAATGGGCAGGGTAAGCCGACTATGAACGGATCTTCCATAGATGAGACATGAAGATTTTCTACAAAATCTCCGAACCCCAAACTACCCTTAACATGGAGGATTTTTAAAATGTTTTTATTTTTTCAAAAATTGCTACAATGAGTTTGATTAAAATGCCATTTATTGATATCCAGATAGTGAATAAAGTGTATATGTACGTGGAATTTTCTTGGAATAGCCTTGAAGCACTCTTCATTAAGAAAGAATTTTATATAATCTTATATAACTGGTAATTGTTAAGTTTCATTTTGTAATCGGCTTACCCTCCCCATATTTAAGACGGACATCCCCCTAGAACTTACAAGCCAAAGTCTAGAGGTCAGAAGTCAGCCGGGGAGCCAATGGCATGAAACCAAGGAATGAAGAACCTGCTACGAGGGGTCAGCTCGTAGCCAAGCGTGAACATGAGGAAGTGAATGATATGAAATGTAAGCAAAATTGATGATTGGAAAGGTGATTATGGGGCAATTGATGGAACAAGTGGCGGAGAAAACCCACACAGATACCGCTTTGTCCACCACAAATCCCACATGCGGGCGCTTGGGATCGAACCCAGGCTGCCTAGACAGGAGGCAAGCGGTCTAACCACTCAACCATGGTGCCACCTAAATGTTAGGTAATAGACAAAAATATGCTACACAAAAAATGTAGATCTCTAAAACCCACTATTTATTTTAAATAACTTCTTTTTTCATGTCATAAGTGATTTCCGAGTTAGCTGTTATTAATGATTTTAATTGTTCAGTGCTTGATCATCCTTTGAAAGACCTTTTAATGCTCAGCCATTTCTTGCTTGGAACTTTAAGGCCAGTATCAATAAGGATTGTTAAACATTTAACTATTGATATTCTCTTTGCATCTAATATGAAATGTGTGTGACTAATTTTGGAAAGATGTAATGTAGATAGAAATATAAACTTCATACCACTAAAAATAAGTGTACATCAGTACTTTATTGAAATTATTTTGTTTCACAGAGTTTCTGGGTCGAACAGAAGTACGCATTGCAGACATTTTAAGGGCAACACAGAACTGTAATGGACCTATAATTAAAAAATTAAAACTTCATCTTGTAAAAACTGGAGAGGTAGTTCTGAAGCTGGATCTTCGATTATTCAACAAAGATACCTGATATGGGTATGTTGCATTGTATTACTTAATTGATAATTACAGGATTTTAGTTGCAGTGTTGTTCCAATTATACGAGTATATTTGTGGAGTCTGTTTTATATGTCACTTACACCCTTTATTTATGAGGAACTAGCTTCAGAAGCTCTTGCTTCCATTTTCAACCTTGGACACCTAATCCTGAAGTAAAAGGAGTTGCAAAAATTACAAAAACATCCCCAAATCTTTTATTTTGTTCTTCAATGAAAACATGTTACAATGAACAGGATTCATAAAAACAAGCTATATAAAATAATTTGTGTTTCTAGCAAATAATACTGATAACTTGTAACAAAAAAAAAAAAGCAAGCAAACAAATTAGTAATTTAACCATTGGCAGGATTGAATTTTGCAGTCTAACTTTACCTATCCAACTCCTGTCCTACACACGGCTTGTGTGAAAAAACAATTAAATCAGTACCAATTGACCGTAATAGTTAGCTAACTATGAATTCTGGTACTTAAAGTACTTACAACATTGTAAGTTGCCATTGGGGTTGTCATCTCAAAATAGTTTGAGATCACCTTGTGGTTTACCGGGAAACATGCCAGTCAGTTGAGAAATTCAATGCTATGCTGGCATGTTGCCATGGTAGCTCAGTGGCAGAGCAATCGGTTAGAGACTTGGAGATCTATGGTTCAAATCCCGGCTATGGCATTGAATTTTTCAGTCTGACTCTACCTATCCAACTCCTGTCCTACACACAGCTTGTATGGAAAAACAATTAAATCAATAACAATTAATAGTTTGTAATAATTCTTCAATTATCTTTTTATATAAATAAATCAGCCTGTAGAACAAAATGCATTTTTTTGGCAACTTTGTGTGTGTGTGTGTGGGGGGGGGGGGTAGGTTGGTGCATGTATGTGTCTTAATATGAGTTTATAAATAAAACAATTGAGAAGTTTAAATATAGGAAAGCTGTCAAGGAGGTTTATACTCTTAAGAGAATAAAAGATAATTATATTTTTAAAAATGTACTTATCACCCTTGGGCAAATAAAGCATTCACAAACATTTTCAAAGAATAGGGTATAATGTTGGTTCCTCAAAATAAATACAATATAAAAAATGTGTAAGGTTTTTCGAAAAACGATTAAATTTCAAAAAAGAAAAAATCTGGCATTTAGCAATTAAATTGTTTAAATGGTAATCGTGTTTGCACTGATAAGACCAAACTTCATTTGGAAACCAAAATAAGGGAGCACTTTAGAAATATTAAATAAAAACAGATTGATAAATCAGCTGTGGCAGAGCGTTTTTGGAAATTTACTCTTGAAATAAATCCAGATGTTAAATTATTAAAACACTTAAATGGACCCATAGATTTATTGTTTTGGGAGAAAATACTTATATTAAAAAGTAAAAATCATGCAATAAATTTGATATATCACCAATTAATTTGTTTTGATTCCAGCAGTTGGCAATGCCTTGGTACACAATTCACCTAGCAACCATAACAATGTAAATAAACAACAGCAAATAAAAATTTGAGTTGAAGATGCAATAAAATTTTAATTGCAGAACTAGTCATGGTGATAAAATGATAAGTGAAGAAATGTTACAAACTATTGTTATATTAATGAAATAACATAATTTCTTATGAGCCTAAATGAATGGAAACTGGCCATTGAAAAAACATGTTTATATAGCCCAATAATATGTTTTGTGCCCGCCTGGGTAGCGTGGTGGTAGCATGTCTGCCTTACGTTCAAAAGGTCGTGAGTTACCCAGGTATGGTTTTTTTCGGGGTTTTCCCTTATCCTGAGAAGACGAATGTCGAGTAACTTTAAGCTCCATGGACCCCGAGATCATTTGAGCATCATATCATCAATTGCATTCATCGTCCGATATGACCAAACCAGGTTAAAGGACGTTAAGCTACAAAAAGATATGTTTTGCTTTTCAGAAGCAAAAATAAGAGCTCTTATTCCTTTAAACTGAGTTAACATGAAAATAAAGATGTGGAACTGCTCTGTATTGTACTAACCATTACTTTAGGATATTTTTCCTGTTTTTGCAGCTTTGTCCATCCCAGTTATTCACAAATGAAGGATCTGAAACACAGTGGTGCACAGCAATAACAATCTGGAACACATCACAAATTCATACAGGTGCTACCTAGGGATAAGAATGGTTTAAATTTGTTTTTAAACACTTTTAAAAAATAATTGGCTGTAATGGTATACTAGCATTTTGATTGTTACAACAATTGTGCAAAACAAAAACTTTTCAGAAGCTTTCTGTATATTATCAGTATTTTCATAATTGTTGTTTTTAAGAATGAAATTTGGAAGAATCGAAAGATTGTTCTTTTTAAGGTACAAAACTGCATCTAACATAATAGCTTTGTGGGGTAGTATAAGTTTATTAAGTATTGTGATCAGTTACTTGGAAATAAATTAGTACTATTTTTGTTTAATTTTTCATATTTTGTATTTTAGCATTTAATCATGGTTTAGGAACAAATCATTTTGGTGTTATAACTTAATACATTTTTCATGTTTAAATGTTATGTTGTTCTTTGATGATTTAATACAGCCCCTCTGTTTCTTTTTAACAACACATCAGTATTCCTTAAAAGTGTGTCTTCCTATTGGCAAGGCATTTTATAAGTATAAAATGTGCGCTATTCTTGTACTGTATTTTGATATTTCCTCCTGTTATGTTTTCTACAGGTGTTACAAATTTGTGTCAGATGAACTAGTTTTAATAATGTTTTATGTGCTATATTTACTCAAATCTAATGTGCTCGCATTAGGTAAATTTGTTGAAGTGGGCTGTAATGCTACTGCGTAATTTCAAAATAGTGTTGAGATTCAAATTTGTGTGTGTGTGTGCGTGTGAGGTGGAGAGAGAGAGACAGAAGGAGAGAGAGAGGGAGGGATGATATTAAGTCTGGATATACAGTTTAATTGTTCACAGTTTGATATATGCTCCATATTCATTTCTTCTTCCTTGTTGCATAACAGACAATTTGGGGACCATAGCAATCCAATTTTATGCAGCTGTTTGCTGAGACAGTTATGTCCAGTAGTAAACTTGAACATGGTGACGATTGTTTTTCAAGGTAGTTCAGAAGTTAGTTTCAAGTTTTTTAAGAATTTTTCCCCTTTGGAATTTAATATATTTGTAGCCATTTAGCTTTATACTCATCATACATTGTCTTCTTAATGATATGTTTAATTGATTCCAGTGGTACTTTTGGTTATATCCTATTTTGAATTTTGCTTTCCTTCTCATTGTTACTCAATCCACAGTGTAGGAATCCACTGGAAGACTTCTTACATAAATTTTGTATCTGTTTAATCAAAGAGTGAGTTTCTCTTATTTTTTCTGTTTTTGGATTCTGAGTTAATGCTATTGCTTGGATTGCCGCTCAGCAATCCAATATATAACAATACTTTTATATTTTTGTAGCCAAACAATCAGATATTTTACTTATTATACTTAAATTGTAGAGGAATATGGGAGATTATTTACCTCTATATCAAATGTTGAAAATGTCCTCCAGCCTGCATAAGGCACAACTCTACACGTCGTTCCATGTTACTGGCCACTCGGAGGACTCTGTTGTCAATAGCTTAAATCTCCTTTGTGATGTTGTGCTTCAAATTGTCCAATGTCTGGGGACGTGTGGTATAAACCCTGTCTTTTAAGTAACCTCAGAGAAAGAAGTCTAGCAATGTCAAATCTGGAGATCTTGGTGGCCACAGGTTCCTGGGAATTATCCGGTTGTCAAAGAAACTTGCAATCATGTTCATGGATTTATTTGATGTATGGCATGTAGCGCCATCTTGCTGAAAATATCCTTGACTCAGCTCTGCATTGTACTGCATTTTCACGATGACTACAAGAACAAAATGTCGAAACAGCTGCCAACAATGCAATTAGGAATAAAACATAAAAATCGAAACTCTAGAACATTCTGCTTAATTTGGTGCCAAAATCGGGTCATTGTATGAATTTCCAATGGAATAATTAAAGAAAGAATTGTGTCAGTTCTACATAAATCACTCTGTATTATATGAATGGTATTCATTGTTTAGCTTAACAATGCTTTTATTTTCATGTAATGAATGGGTAAAAAGTTGGTTAGTTGGTTTCTAGTGTTTAGCACTTGGCAATGAAGCCTTTCATTCCAGTATTTTGATGAAAGGCTGGTGGTCTTGTTCCATTTCATCTCCGAGTTCACAAAATGGACATATAGGAGTCTCAGCAATATCAATCCTGTAGTCTAAAAGTTGCTACTGAAGATGTCTCATTATTCAGATTTTCATTTTCCTTGTGATGCAAATTTGTCTTTAAATTTATTGCTATATGTTCCAGTAATTATTCTTTTAATAGACTGATAAGATAAGGAACAGATGATTTTGATATCATTTTGATGCCTTTTTTGGCAAGAAAATCAGCAGTTTCATTGTCTTTTATTCCACAATGTGCTGGTAACCATTGAAGAGCTATTTTTGCTTTCGCTATACATACTATGTAGGAGTGTACCCAAAAATTCAGTACCAAGATTTCACCAGAAATATATATTTTGAGACCCCCTGAATCAAAAAAAATTTTTTTTAGAAAAATGTCTGTGGGCAGCATAGCTCAAAAACGAAAAGACAGTACCAAACTTGGTATTTGAGTTTGGTATATTCCAAGCATGTGGCATGAAGATTTTCAAGAAAATCCCCCCACCCCCACTTACCCTTTACGTAGAAAAATGTTCAAACATTTTTATTTTCTCAAAAATGGCTCTAACAATTTTGATTAAAATTTCTTATATCTAAGATATTTACATGGTAAATAAAATGTATATCCTGGATTTTCTAGGAATAGCCTCTGAAGACATGTTTATTCAGGATGAATTTTGTGGACTTTTGCATAACTGGTAAACTGTAAGAGATGGACAAAAACTTACCACAGAAAAAACATAGAACATATTAAAACACACAATTTATGTTATATACATTTTTTTTGTGGAGTTGACTGTTTTTGGGATATTCCTCGTTATTAGTTTCAGCTTTAAAGTACTTATACTTTTCTCATACAGGAATTTGTCAACTCTTGTCCATACAAACAAAGGAACTTCCGTCACATAGCAACCAGCTTTTCACTATCACTTTAGAGTATGGTACTCCCTTTATTTCCCTTCTACTTATAAGCAAGCAAGTAATAAGATCCCTTCTGCTAATTTTTTCTCAATTAGCAGAAGTAAATAGCAGAATAAGCTTTTTAACAATAATTTATTGCAGAGATGTAGAAAAATTCGTAGCAAACTGCAGTAGTCGTTGCCGCAGTGAAAGGAAACTAAATGGCAGGCTTGTTACAAAATTATTGAAGAGCAGATTCTGATTGCAATCATTTTGTGGAAGAAATAAAGAATTGGAGGAAAAAAGAGTTTTTATTACAATATGTTAATTTAAAAAATTTGAGTCAGTTTTTGTAACACAAACATCATTTAATAATTCTTATTGGGACCAGTTTCAGGAACATTTGTTTCCATTTTCAAACCTAATTCTGAATAAATCTTGCTTTGTTGGCATCAACAATGAGGGTGGAGGAGCATTACTTGTGGAGGCATCTGGTGCTGGATCTATGAACTTCCAGAGGTAGCTGCATCGTAGTAAATCAAAATTCATAATATGGTTCTTTTTCTTCATGATATAGATCTTCTCTCAGACTTCTAACTGTGTTTAAGCAGGTTTTAACAGTTTTATATTAGGTGTGATCCATGTTCTGATGACCAGAAATGATTGGCAACTGCTGATTTTTCTGTTTGTATTTTATGTTTCTCATATGTTCCTTTAATCTGGTTTTCAAACTTCTTTTTTAGACAGTTGATATTAAAAGTGGGCCTTTTAATAGATATCAGTAGTGTTAAAAGTAGAAAATTCTGTCACCCAGTGTTATATAGCCACTTTGATTTATGAATCCAAGCCTCATTCAAGTAGGCTATGACTCTGAAAGCTCATATTGATCCATAAATGGTGGATGATTTGAATGTCATGAACATGGAATCTGCTGAACCAGACAAAATCATGCAAGCAGCAGAGAGAGCAAAATTACAACTGCCACACTGCCTCAGTTGTATAGAATATTTTTGTTCTGTATGAGTAAGTCATCATGTTGTCAGCACTGATGCTAAGCAAAGCAGCAACTGAATATCGCAGACCATTATGCTTGAACTCCATGAAATAGGTAAAACAATCTATTTATAGTTATAATATGTCTATAAATATTGGGAACTGTTGAAAATAAGTGTATGACAAACATGTTAAAGTTATTTTATATTATAAGTTGATTGATTTTGAAGCTGCTTGCAGTGAAGGCATAATCAAATTGAATTAATACTTCACTTACTTTTATTGTGCAGGACAATTGTTTCGCAGACCATTGCCCGCATCCTCAGCTGCTGAACCACTACTGCTTGGGTTTGGATTCCAAGTTGTAGGTGTGTTGGTTAAAGTGACATCTGTTGGGCAGTTGATGAGACTTGTTAAGCAAGCCTTAGGAGGGAACTCCATGTTCATCAATGTGTGGTGGTATTTATGGATGTAGATTTTCTCTTAGGCTGATAATTGAAAAGGATTCTTATTGTCTTCCCAATGTACTCAAGACTGCAACAGGAAATACATTGGGATGACAATAAGAAATCTTGAAACACACAACAAAGAACACAGAAGACACATCAAGTCAAAACAGCGGAAAAATCTGCAGTGCCACATCACTTTTGGGAAGCACACCATGAAATCAACGCTAACATCAAATTATTGAAAAAAACTTTCAAATCCATTTGAATTATCAGCATAGGAGAAAATCTACATCCATAAATACCACCGCACATTATGAATATGTAGTTCCCCCCTAAGGCTTGCTTAACAAGTCTCATCGTCCGCCCAACAGATGTCACCACAACCAACACACCTACAACTACCCAAGCAGTAGTGGTTCAGCAGCTGAGGAAGCAGGTAACGGTCTGCGAAACAATTGTCCTGCACAATAAAATTAAGTGAAGTGTGTGTTAATACTTACCACATTAATTAATTCAATTTGTTTTATATTCTTCATAGGATTACTGTACTCAGCCTCGTTTCTCAAGCCTCCTACTCACAATTTAAAACACCATTTCTACCACTTGTATCATAAATAACTATTTGTCCTTCCTGTGTGTCCAAAATACAGTCCAAGTTAATCACATTACTGTTATAAGCTTCTTTGCATTTGCGCAAAATTTCAGAACAATATGGTTAGCTTGCAAGTAAGCTATAGCAAATCATCTCTCAGCTTATATGTCTCCATACTCCTCTACTTTTCTTCTATTATGTCACTTTCACCTATAATTTTCCATCTTACTTTAGTAACTCAGAAGCACAACAATGAGAAACTTATAAATCTAGAAGCTTAAAATGAACCTAGGCAAACCCAAAGCTGTGGTCATTGAGGCTAGATGTGCAATAAGAAATGAGACTGATATTTTCTAATTAGGACATGAATTGAAGATTTTAATACTTATTTTATATAGAGGCAAAAAGTGCATTGCATTTGAGTAAATATTGCATTACATCATTAAGAGTCAAAATGTATTTGTAAATTAAAATATTGTAGAGGATATAAAAGAAATAAGGTTCCTCTTTTAAACTGGTGAAATTAGCTACCATTCTGAACATCTTCTGTTAACAACAATTTCATGCATCTTTAGTTGTTGTAAAACCAAGCAGAATTTTGAGTCAGTATTACAATTTACAATACATAATAACATGATTTTGTCATTTCCATCTCTAAAGGTGGCTAAAAATGTTCTCATTTTGATATTACAAGGAAGTAGGAATGGATTGCTTGAATTAATTGCTAATAGCATGCAGAGGTGCTATTTTTACTTTCTCTGCATATACTGTGCACATGGTGTATAGAGAAGGTATTGTATTGTACCCAAAAACAATACGTGTATGTGTGCGCGCAGCAGGCTCAAAAATAAATACCAAACTTGGTATTTAAGTTTATTATATTTCAAGGATGCAAAACGAAGATTTTCAAGAAAATTCCCCTACCCCAAATTACCGGTACATGGAAAAAGTTTTGAAAATGTTGTTTTGATACATATTAACATCACAAATAAAATGTATATCTTGAATTTTCTAGCTTCTGAATTTTACATAACTAGTAAAACCATAATGACCACGTAAAAAAAGCAGATTTCGTTAGAATGCCAATTTATGTCATATGTATTTTTGTTGTAGAGAAGACCATTTCCAAGATGTACCTTGTTATTGGTTTCAATTTTAAAATACTTATATTTTTTTTCAGACAGGAAGTATCCATTTTTCTTTTGTTCTACTCTTGGCCAAGCAAAGAAACAAATTTCAATGACATTTAAAACATTTGGCTATCACTTCATCATAGCCCATTCCTTTAGTTTCTTTCTACTTATAAGGAACTAAGTAATAAGTATATTGTGCTAATGCTTATCTTGATTAGCATGGTGTAGATATAAGAATAATCTTTTATATGAAATTCGCTTGTAGAACAGTTAGAGAAAATCATGTAAGTGTAACACATCAGAATTTTTTTCTTAGGTATTTATTTATTAATATTTTTATTATACAACTATAATTGGCATTTCTCCCCCCAGTTCCAAAACCCATTTGGAAATCCAAAAAGAGATTGTTTCTTCTAGCAAATTCTGTATCCTATTTGCCAAAATTCCAGTAACAGTTTTACCTTCATTCAATAATCCCACGATAACCGTTTGTTTTGAACATACTACCACCTTTTTATAAATTGGGTGTGTAGTTGCCTTTCTCCCACTTCTTATATTTGTTTGAATTAAAAGTTTTATTAATTTCCTATGTATACTAGATCTCATGCAAGAGTATTTCCGTGACATGATTTTTTAATAGTTTTCTAAAGTTTATTTAGAGAAGAGAGAATGTCGTGAAAGACTGCATTAGAGCATTTGGAGATGTTTGTCCCTCGCAATCCATGATTTATTAATGGTTTGCAGAGTTTAGATGAGGAAGGGATTCCCTCATATAGAAAGACAGTATGGCTAGCTAAAACAACAATGGATAAAAATATGATGAAACTAGAGCACCTGTTGTTGCATTTATTATCATATTCAAGAAAACATGATATTGGATTGGCAGCACGAATTCTATTCTTATATAAAAACTTCATAACATGAAGCTCTGCTGTCATTAGATCCCCAACCACCCCACAAATGAATCAATGGTGCCAGGCAGTGATAAAAAATTTGACAGGGTAGTTCCCAAAAGTATTTAACACTGTAACAGATGATGAAAACTGGATATACCAGTATGATCCAAACTGTCTACATGTCTCGTGACAGGCGTTCTCCATTCTGTCGTAAACTATGGAGATTTAGTGATAGCACCATGGAAGAATCATTAGGATTCATAATGCTGAGCTAAGACTGAGCAAGAACATTCTTACGAAGATATGCTGCCTGGTGGTAGCAGAAACTCAACATTTCCAGCATCCACTATAAGGTAAATATTTTAGTATACTTTTGCTGGCACAACTTTTCCCTCATGCAGTGGAGAGAGGCCACAACAGGGGTTACCTTATACCATAGCAACACCTGCCTATCCACTTCTTTTTGCGGATGACACAATATAATTAAAGAATACAATGTCAGTCGGCTCCCAGACTCATCCAATAAAATCTTCAGCACACTAAATAATTGCTTTGAAAGTAAAAAATTCACATAAACTTTGAAAAAACTAACTACATGAGTTTTTACAGAGAGCATAAAAACATTGCAGACCTAAGGATAGAATGTGAAAATAATCAGATTGCAGAAGCTATAATTCAACATTCCTGGGTCTTATGATTGATCGTAACATGAATTGGAAACACCATATTGATTATATCTTACCCAAACTGAGCTCTGCGTGTTCTGCATTTTGATCTTAAATTCAGCTTATAATTAAGAGCATACTAAAAACAGATTCTGCACATTTTCATTCATTGAAGACCTATGGAATAATATTTTGGGGAAATTCAGTAAATGCTAAAAAAGTGTTCATTATGCAAAAAAAGCTAATAAGAATAATGGCAGGGGCAAGACAATAAACTCACCGCAAACCACTTTTCAAAATGTTTGAAGTTTTACTATTAGCCTGTGAATATATTCTAGCCATATTGTCATTTGTAATAAATAACCCAGAAAAGTTTACAACAAATGCAGATATTCATAACAAAGAGACCAGACATAGGCAGGACTTGCATAGACCAACAAATAATTTGCAGTTATTCCAAAAAGGGGTTTGCTACAAAGGAATAGTTTTGTTTAATTCACTTCTCTCTCCTATAAAAGAATTGCAATTGAACAAAAACAAGTTTAGATCAGAATTAAAAAGTACCTTATTTTCACACCTTCTATAGAGAGAAGGATTTCATCCAGTCAAAAAATACTGGTAATAATGTACCGTTGTAAAATAATAAACATGAATATTCTAAGAATGCAAGTGCACAGATAGGCTTGTGGAAACAGACATGTAATTGAAAATTATGCAAAACTGACATCCCTGAAAATTCATTCTTAGAGTTATTTGTAAATAAATGTATTAATAAGTATGAATAAATGTAATTCTTAACATGATCTACATTTAGAGTTTGGACACTGAGTCTAATCTCATAATAGGATCTACAGATTGCAATGTTGTGTGTGTCTGTCTGTCTGTCTGCAGATACACCGAAGTGCTGATATTACACAATGTTGAAGTGCCCCTAGGCTTGTACATGTTACTACCTGAAATTCACTCTAAACCTGCTTTGGTTTACCACATCTCATTGTTGCCTATTCTCAAAACTTGCAGAGTGACCCTCATATTATGAGGGCAATTAATTGCAGATTAATTCATCTGCCACCAGTGAAAAAGTGGAACCTTATTCAATAAAATCTCACATTATAATTCTGTATGGAATAAGCATGTAAACTAGAGTATATATTTTATAAATTATTTGTGTTTTAAATTGATGTTATGTTTTACAGCTATTTTAAGTACATAAAAGTATATTTTTCTAATCATGTGCTAAATAATTTTCATGCAAATATTGCATAAGCAAATAAAGCAAATAGTTTACCTTTATATAGATGAAGTTTGGTTTTAGAAAAAAATAAAAAAGGGTGTAGTTAGTTAAATATTCCGGCTGTCTGTGCTCTTTGTAAAAGTGTGAATGTAAGATACCCTATTGCATAAGAGGCTGAATGAATTTGAATAAGCATAACATTGTAAATGATAAATAATCTTCTACATAAAACTTTATATTCTGTGTGTGCTGATACTTTGCAGCTTGAGCTAATATATAATTTTCTCTCTCTCTTTTTTTATACATGTTTAAGTTATTACAACCAACAACACTTTAAATGAATATAGCCAAATAAATCATTAATTTTTATCGAGATAGTTAATTAGTTCTGTATTTATACTTTCTTTTGTACTTTCTCTTAATAAACAGCTTTTATTTTTATGTGAACATATTTAATTTTATAACATTGATCAGGCTGTTCCAACTCTGCTCATCTGAGCTGGAGTACTCATGCATACTAAACCACAAACCTTGGAGCATGGATTTAGAGGAAGGTGATAGCAATATGACATTGGGGTAAGGTCACAGCACAATGCTTGCACTTGCATTCTTATACTTGATTCAGCTATCACAATTCCACCATGCTGAGGAGTATTGCATACTGCAGACCCTAATGAGTGAGTGAGCAACTTGATACTCATCAGCATGCAGACAAGTCTGCCATAGGTTGAACCTGAGATATGAGTTTTTAAAATTTGAATCAAATAAAATGAATGAATGTATGATTGCATAGTTTTTTTCTTGACTGCCATAACAAATCCATCATTTTAACTTTCTCTGGCCGGTTTGTACAATGTACATAGTGGATAGAGAAGGTATTGCATTCCACTCAAAAACTCGAAACCAAGATTTCACTGGAAATATATGTTTTGAAGCCCTAGAAGCCAAAAAAAGCAGTTTTAGAAAAAGGTGTGTGTGTTGTCCATGTGTCTATGAACACAATAATTCAAAAACAAAAAGTTTATAAAATCCAAACTTTGTATTTAAGTTTAGTATCTACCAGGAAAGCAAAACAAAGATTCTGAGAAAAATCCCCCCATCTTAAACTACCCTTTACATGGAAAAAATTTTAAAACTTTGGTTTTCTCAAAAATGGCTCTAATGATTTTGGTTAAAATACGGTATATTAAAGATATTTACATAGCAAAAAAATGTATATCTTAAATTTTCTGGGAATAGCTGCTAAGGATATTTTTATTCTGGATGAATTTTGTGTAACTGGTAAACTGTAAGGGATAGACAAAAACTGTAAATCTTGTTAAAACACACAATTTATGTCATATACATTTTTTTCATGGAGTTGATCATTTTTTAAATATTCCTTGTGATTTGTTTCAGATTTAAAATACTTAAACTTTGCTGACATGGAAATTTGTAAACTCCTGTCAATGCATAGAAATGGATTTCAACCACATAGCAACCAGCTTTTAAAAGATTAGACCATTGTTTTAGCCTAATGTACTCCCTTATTTCCCTTCTACTTACAAGGAAGCAAGTAATTAAGACAATTGCTGCTAATGTTTATCTTGATTATCATGAAGTAGGTAAAAGAATAAGCTTTTTAACAATAATTTGTTTCAGAAATATAGAGAAAATCAAGTGAATAGAACACATCAGATTTTTTGTAAAATTTTGACTAAAAAATGTAAATGGCATATCTGAGATTGGAACCACAGGTCTTGAGGTTTCAGTTTGTCAGCTCTAACAACCGAGCACAGTTGGGGAGTTATTTTGTGTTTTCATGCTGCCATGGTTATTCAGTTGGTGGAAACAATTATATGGAAACCAGAAGATCCTGGTTCAAATCTTTCCTATAGTACTGAATTTTTCAGTCTCTGATTCTACCTTTCCAATCTTGTCTTACTCATGGTTTGTTTGAAAGAACAATTGATTACCTACCATTTTCATCAGATTTTTACTTTCTCTAACATGTACAACATACAGGGTGTTGCATTCCACCCAAAAATTTCATACCAAGATTTCACTAGAAATACACATTTTGCAGATCCCTAAATCCAAAAAAAGCATTGTTAGAAAAAGGTGTATGCATTCATGTGTGAGTGAGCAAGAGCGCGAGAGAGAGAAAACAGCATAACTCAAAAATAAGTACTAAACTTGTTATTTAAGTACATATCTTCCAAACATGTGACTCAAATATCTTCAGGAAAATCCCATCACTCCAAACTATGCTTTACATGCAACATTTTCAATTTTCTCAAAAATGACTCTTGAATGATTTTTATTAAAATACTATATGTGAAAGATATTTACAAGACAAAATGTATATCTTGAATTTTCTGGAAATAACCTCTGAAGACCTCTTCATTCTGATTGACTTTTACATAACTGGTAAACCATAACCACAAAATCTTACCACACAGAAATCGTAGATCTCATTAAAACAACAATTTATGTCAAATTCTTTTTCGGGGGATGGGGAAGTTTAGAATTAACAATTTTCAAGATATTTCTATATTTATGCTTTTATCAAACGGGAAGTCATCACTTTTTTTCATCATCTTAGTAATGCAAATATGATGGAATTTCAAGGTCATCATATAGTAACCAGATTTTAAAAGATTTAACTAAAGTTTTAGCCTAATGTATGTTGTTATCCCCCTTGAAACTATTAGAAAATATGCAACAAAACCATTTCTGTTAATGTTTAATCAATTAGAATGAAGATGATAGAAGAGTAAGCCTTTGTAAGACTTGTTTGTTGCAGAATAGGTAGAGAAAGTCATGTGAATGGAACTCATCCAATTTTTACTTTTTCTAGCATGTACCCAAAAATTGATTTCAAGATTTTGACAGAAATGTATATTTTGAGGTCCCCTACTACTTGTCTATAGTAAGAAGCAGAAATGCATTCTGAAAAATATATTTTATAATGTAAACATTTTTTGCAGAAGTTCAGACAAAAACAGTAAGTATATGCTTAAATTCCAAGAGGTCTGTTTCTAAAGCAGAAAGAAAGAAAAGAAATGTAAGCAATTTGACACAATTTAATAATCCATAATGAAACAATCTGATGTGTTCCTTTCACATAACTTTTTCTACATCTCTGTAACAAATTATTGTTAATAAGCTTATTCTTCTATCCCCTTCATGCTAATCAAGATATACAACTTATTACTTAGGTCCTTATAAATTGAAAAAAATATAAGAATATACCAGGCAAAACCTACAGTCAAATGTTTTAAAATGTGGTTGAATTCCGTTTCTTTGCGTGGCCAAGAGTTGACAAGTTCTTCTTGAGAAAAACTTTAAGTATTTTAAAAGTGAAACCAATAACAAGGAATGTCCGAAAAAGGGTCCACGAAAAAAATGTATATGACATAAATTGTGTGTTTTATGGAGATGTACATTTTTTGTACAGTAGGTTTTTGTTTATCTTTTACAGTTTACCAGTTATGCAAAATATGTCGTATAAATTATATATGTATTTCTTCAAAGGCTATTCCCAGAAAATTCAAGATATACATTTTATTTTCCATGTAAATATGTTAAATATAAGCAATTTTAATCAAAATGATTAGAACAAGATTTAAAAAAAAAAAAAAATTAAATTTTTTCCATGTAAAGAGTAGTTGCGGATGGGGGGGGGTTTTCTTGAAACTCTTCATATCACATCCTTGGAAAATACTCAACTTAAATATCAAGTTTGGTATCTAACAGATTTTTCATTTTTGAGCTATGCTACCCACAGATACATACAGCGACATTTTTCTAAAAATAATTTTTTTTTCCCCTTTTTTGATTCAGGGGATCCCAAAACCTGTATTTCCGATGAAATCTCTGTATCAAATTTTTGGGTGCAATACAATACACTAGGTTATTTCCCTTTTTCTTATAAGGAACTAAGAAAGAAGACCGTTTCTGCTAATGTTATCTCAATTAGCATGAAGTAGATAGAAGAATAAGCTTTTTAACAATAATTTGTTACAGAGAAGTAGAGAAAGTCATGTGAATGGAACACATCAGATTTTTTTTCTTTTGCGTTTTGAATTAACATTTTACTAAATATATGTAGCACAGAGGTTTTTTCATTGCTGCCTTCTGTAGGAGTAAAGGTGAACACTCCTATTGGACAGCCCTAACAATGACAGTGATGGCAAGGAACATTAAAATACAAAATTGGACTTTGTCATGTTATTGCTGTTTCTTGATAAAACTTTCTTGGAAAAAACAGTTTTGATAAGGAAACCAGTTCTGATTATTGTTTAGGGTCATGGAAGGGGATAGTGCATGTGTGTATGTGAGAGACAGAGAGAGAGAGAGAGAGAGAGAACTAAATATAGCAGAAGTCTGGCACAACTGCCTGAGCTCAGCAGTGAAGGGAAAAATCAACAGTTTTTCTCTACATGTGAAGAATGTGACAACAGGTGTATAGAAGAGTTATTTGTGTCAATCTCTTTGCCGGTAAGTATGGTATTCATATTTAAGAATTTAAAATGAAAACATGTATTACATTCAGTCTCATTATCACTCTGTGTGTGCTCTTGGCTGTAAACCACATTGTTTTCATCTCTCTAACAGCTGTTAATAGCATTAGGGACTTTCTTATAGCATTATTAAAGCAGAGAACTCTCAATATTCTGTGAAATTGTACTGACAAAGTATTAAGACAATTTTTAACCAGTATTTTATTTGAAAACATGTCATTTATCATAAATCAGCTGCTTGTGAAGAGAGAAATAAATGTAAACAGTTCAGTTTCTAGGAATACCATGATTCATTGGTCTTCACTGAAAGGCTGATGAAGAAAATATATTTATAAAATGGCAAATTACTAATTATAGAATTACTGTGAAAAGATGTGAAATTTATTGTGGCAAAATATAAGATAGTAAAATGAATATTTTGATGCATACTATTTCTAAGAAGAGCTTTTAGAAAAAAAAAAAAAAAACTTGATTAAAGGTTTTATCCATAATTAGAATGCGTTAAACTAATAAAACATACAAGTATTTCAGTATCATATATAACCATAGAATAGCATGACAAAACCATATTTTAAATTATAAGGATGAAAAAAGTGCAGTAAATGACAGTTAATAGACTTAATTATATAAGTGAAAATAACAGTTAAACTAAAAGTAGTATTACTTAAGTATTTTTAAATGTAATTTTTACTATATAGTAATTCATTATTTTCTGGCAGATATTTTTGAAGTAAAGAAAAAATTATATAAAAAAAATATAAATACCATTGCTTTATATTAGAAAATAATTTTGTAAACTCAGATGTTGCATCAAAGAGTGTTCAGTGAAATTATGTGTGTGCCTAAGATTTCCAAAATGAAACCAAGAATATATATATATATATATTTTTTTTTTTTACTTTCTCTACACATATTATGTACATAGTGTATAGAGGCAGTATTGTATTCTACCCATAAATTTGATATTGAGATTTCACTGAAACTACATTTTTAGGACCCCCTGAAACAAAAAAGAAAAAGCATTTTCAGAAAAAGGTCTGTTTGTGTGTGTCTGTGGATAGCATAGCTCAAAAACGAAAGGACCGTTAAATACCATACTTGGTATTTAAGTTTGGTATCTTCAAGGATGCAACATGAGATTTTTGAGAAAATCCCCCCCCCCCATTACATGGAAAAATTTTCAAAAATTTTGTTTTTCTCAAAAATGGCTTTAACGATTTTGATTAAAATACCACATATTTAAGCCATTTCCCTTACAAATAAAATGTATATCTTGAATTTTCTGGCAATAGCTTCTAAAGACCTCTTTATTCTGAGTGAATTCTCCGTAACCGGTAAACCATAACAGGTAGACAAAACCTTACAATACAAAAAATGTAGATCTCGTTAAAATATACAATTTATGTCTTATATGTTTGTTTGTTTGTTTTTTTTGTAGAGCTGATCCTGTTACTCATTACTGGTGTGGAAGAAACAATTAATTCAAACTGATAGTGTTGTTAACAAAGATATAATGATAGCACTAGGGCGATCCAGAAAGTAACTAACTTTTTGGCATAATTAAAAAATAATGAAAGATATCAACACAAAACTTTATTTACAAAGTTACAGCACCTTACTCTCTTTCTCAATGTAATCGCTATTACTATCAAAGTATTTATTGTCATGTGGTACTGATGTTTCAATGCCTACGTTATACTCTTACACCGCTAAACATCTGAGCCAAGATGTTGAGGTTTTCACTGATTACAAAATCTTTTTCACTCAAAGAGTCATGTAAGGTGAACCAAAGTGAAATACTGGTTTTTATGAATTCTTTCATCAACATCTGCTTTCAATTCCTTCATAATGATTTGTCACCCTCCGTGGTGTAATGGTTACCATGCTGACTTCGTATACCCAAGGTCGTGGGTTCAAACCCGGCGGAGGACGATGGATTTTTTCGGGCGTAAAAAACCTTAGCATGGCTTCCTTCAGAAGGGAAGTAAAGCCATTGGTCCCATGTCGTAGATTTACGGCACGTAAAAGAACCTCAAGCCTGATAGAGAGGCCTCTGAGCAAAATTAAGCGGTCTTTCACGCCCAATATAGAATGTGACTCAGAGAACTGCCATTCATAATGATTGATGAACTTCCACTCTGAACTTTGTCGTGCACACTGGTTCTTCCTTGATTACTCATAAATTATACGCCATTTCCTCACTGAAGGCTCGTTCTTGCATTATCACTATACACTTGCCTATGTTGGCAGTAGAAAAGTATAGCTGGCATTGAAAAACTGGTACCACATGACAAAAAATGTCTTGACAGAATGGAGATTGCATTGACAAATAGAGTAAGATACTGTAACTTTGTGAATAAAGTTTTGTGTTCATATCTTTCGTTATTATTTAATTATGTGAAATCGTCTGTCATTTTCTGAGTGGCCCTCATAATAATGATGATGATGATGATGATGATATATAATAATAATTATTATTATTACTATTATTATTATATCATTATCAACTTCATTATTATTATTGTTATTATTATTAATTATCATCATCATTATTATTATTATTAGTATTCTTGTTAGTATTCTGCATCTAGTAGCAGAACATTAGCATTTTTAAATAGCTTCCTCTCAGTTGCATTTATAATGATCTGTTCCTTGTGCAATGCCACTATTTTATAAATCAGAGCTTCATTTGGACAACCCTTATGAGCTATATATATAACAAATTTACTGTTTTAATTTTTTTAATTTCTTGTATATGTTAACTCAAAGCTACAAACTTTTACCAATTGCATTTGCAGACAATGGATTTACACGTAAGAGAGAAACGGCTGACTGTGCTGTATGCAGCTGGAGCATGTCTCTCGTTGGTTACTGTGATCTGCACCTCTGTACCATGGAATTACTGGCAGAGGCTACTGGACAGTTGTATAAGTGTGCAATGTGGGTGTATACTCTATGGCACTGACCAATACACAATGTTTAGTGGAGGTGGAAGTTCTCTGTGTTACTTCACAGCTCTGGCATCGCTTCCTGCATTTGTTATTGCTATCATCATGGCTTCATATCATGGCTATAGAGTATTCCATGTCAAAAGAAAAATACATCATCAAGGTGCAAGACTTTCACCCAGGTAAGTCACCTTTTGGAAACAATCATATTTCTGTAACTAGAAGAATTTTCTGGGCTGAGAAGCCGTGGTCTGCTGGAGTTTTCAGGTCCAGATGTTTCGTTCACGACTGTGATGAACATCTTCAGTTGCGTGAAGATGTTCACCGCAGTCTGGACCTGAAAAATTCCTGCAGACCATGGCTTCTCAGCCCAGAAAAGTCTTCTAGTTATAATTTGCTCTCCGGCTGTGAAAGCTTACAACTACTGTTGACTCGCATGCCACTGAAGATGTTCACCACAGTCGTGAATGAAACGTCTGGGCCTGAAAAACTCCAGCAGGCCACGGCTTCTCAGCCTGGAAAATTCTTCTAGTTATAATTTGGACTTTGGCCATGAAAGCTTACGACTACTGAATCATATTTCTACTTTCTCTTCAAGTACCATGTACTGTATAGAAAAGATATTGTATTGCATCCAAAAATTTGATACTGAGATTTACCGGAAATATATGTTTTGAGGTCCCCTGAGTCAAAAAATATTTTTAGAAAAAGGTCTGTGTGTGTCTATGGACAGCATAGCTCAAAAACAAAAAGTCCCTTAAATACCAAACTTGATATTTAAGCTCAGTATTTTCCAAGATTGCAACATGAAGATTTTCAAGAAAATTCCCCCACCCCCAACTACCCTTTCATGAAAAAAAAAATTCAAAAATGTTGATTTTCTCAAAAATGGCTTTAATGTATTTGATTAATATATTGTATATTAAAGATATTTACATGACAAATAAAATTTATACCTGAATTTTCTGAAGACATGTTTATTCTGGATGAATTTTGCGAAATTTTACATAACTGGTAAACCATAAAAGATAGACAAAAATGTAATGCACAAAAAATGTAGAGCTCATTAAAACACAAAATTTATGCCATATACGTTTTTTTTCCTGGAGCTCACCGTTTTTGAGATATTCCTTGTTATTGGTTTCAGTTTTAAAATATATATACATTTCTAATACGGCCATGCAAAGAAATGGATTTCAATCACTTGGCAACCAGCTTCTAAAAGATTTGACTATCACTTTAGCCTAGTTTAATCCCTTATTTCCCTTCTACTTACAAGGAAGTAAGTAATGAATGCATTTCTGCTAATGTTTATTTCAATTAGCATGAAGTAGATAGAAGAATAAGCTTTATAACACTAATTTGTTGCAGAAATATAGAGAAAGTTATGTGAATAGAAGACATTAGATTTTTAGAAAAAGGTCTGTGTGTGCGGGTGTTTTTTTTTTTTTAAATCTTTCAAGGATGAACACAAAGATTTTCAAGAAAATCCCCCACTCCAAACTACCCTTTACATGGAAAAATGTTTGAAATGTTTCTTTTTTTAAAAAAATGGCCCTAACAATTTTGAATTAAAATACTGCATATTAAAGATATTTACATCATAAATACAATATATATATATTGAATTTTCTGGGAATAGCCTCTCAATACCCCTTTAGTTTTGCAGGACTTTGAATAACGGTTAAACTGTAAGAGATAAAAAAAACCTTACTACACAAAAAATGTAGATCTCATTAAAATATGTAATTTGTCATATATATTACTTTCTCTATACATGCTATGTACATAGTGTATAGAGAAGGTATTGTAATGCATCCAAAAATTCAATACTGAGATTTCACTGGAAATACATGTTTTGAGACCTCCTGAATCCACAAAAAAAATTTTTAGAAAAATGTCCGTGTTTGTCTGTGAGCAGCATAGCTCAAAAACGAAAAGTCCATTAAAAACCAAACTTGGTATTTAGGTTTGGTATCTTCCAAGGATGCGACACGAAGATTTTAAAGAAAATCCCCCCCACTCCCAACTATACTTTACATGGAACTTTTTTCGAAAATGTTGATTTTCTAAAAAATGCATCTAACGATTTTGATTAAAATATTGTATACTAAAGATATTTACCTGACAAATAAAATGTATATCTTGAATTTTCTGGGAATAGCCTCTTAAAACTACTTTATTCTGGATGAATTTTGCATAACTACTAAACTGTAGAAGATGGACAAAAACTTATCACACAAAAAATGTAGAGCACGTTAAAACACGCAATTTATGTTATGTACATTTTTTTCGTGGAGTTGATCGTTTTTGAGATATTCCTTGTTTTTGGTTTCAGCTTTGAAAAACTTACAGGAATTTGCCAACTCGTATCCATACAAACAAAGGAACTTTAGTCACATAGCAACCAGCTTTTGGCTTTCACTTTAAACTATGCTACTGCCTTATTTCGCTTCCACTTACAATAAAACAAGAAATAAGACTATTTCTGCTAATTTTTCTCAATTAGCATGAAATAATTAAAAGAATAAGCTTATTAACAATAATTTGTTACAGAGATATAGAGAAAGTCGTGTGAATAGAACAAATCAGATTTTTTTTTTTTATGTTGAGCTGACCATTTATGAGATATTCCTTGTTAATGGTTTCAGTTTTACACTGCTTAAACTTTTCTCAAATTACTGCACTGCCCAACCTTTAGTCAACATGATAATGTGACATCAAAATACTGGAATGCAAGAGAGCGAATGGCTTCACTGCCAACTGCTCTACATTAGATACCAACCAACCTCATTTCTCAAATGGGAAATGACAGTTTCTTTCATCTCTTTGTTTTACTGCAGACTATGCAAAGTAAACCAAATTTCAGTATTTTCACATAGGATGAGCTTTAGCATAGTGCATTCCCGTATTTCCATTCTACTTACAAGAAAGCAAGTAATAAGACCATTTCTGCTAATTTTTACCTTGATTAGCATGTCATAGATAAAAGAATAATCTTTTGTAAGGAGAGAAAGTCATGTGAATGGAACACATCATATTTTAAAAAATGTGATCACCGTGACCGAGTGTTCAGACACTTGCATTTTACCTAGGCATATTGGGTTCGATCCCAGGGATGGTATGTGGGATTTATGATGGGTGAGGTGATGTCTGATTGGGTTTTCTCTGGTTCCTCCTGGCAAGCATTCCACCAATTTCTCCATCTTTCCTGTTATCCACTTCCTTCTTGTTTCATACCAGGAATAGGGTTGTCCTATGTGATCCAGGGGTAAAATGCTAGCCTCTGATTCCCAAGGTCATGCAGAAGGCAATGGATTTTTTTGGGCATGAAATCCTTAGCAAGGCATCGTTCGAAAGGGCAATAAAGCTGTTGGTCTCATGTCATAGATTTGTGGCACATAAAAGCACCTGATAAAGAAACCTCTGAGCAAAATTATTTGGTCTTTCACGTCCAATACAGAATGGGTCACTGAGCACCATAGTAGTTAAAGTAAATCCATAAATAATGCTCAGTTTCAATTTATACCAGGCAGAGGGCTGATCACTCATTTGGCTTCCCTCTGCTCTGGCCCTAGATGCTGTCTTGTAGTACTTTATTATAAATAATCTGATGTGTTCCACTCACATGACTTTCTCTACATCTCTGCAGCAATTATTGTTGCTTCTATTTACTTCATTCTAGTAGACAAAAATTAGCACAAATAGTCTTGTTACTTGCTTCCTTGTAAGTAGAAGTGAAATAAGGGAGCACCATAGGTTAAAGTGATAGTCAAAAGCTGGTTGCTATTTGACTGAAGTTCCTTTGTTTGTATGGACAGGAGTTGACAAATTCCTGTATATGAAAAGAATAAGTTTTTTAAAGCTGAAACCAAAAACAAGGAATATCTCAAAAACGATCAACTTCACGAAAAAAATGATCATAACATAAATTGTGTGTTTTAACATGCTCAATATTTTTTGTGTGGTAAGTTTTTGCCCATCTCATATGGTTTAGTAGTTATGCAAAATTCCGTAAAAATTATCCAGAATAAAGTATCTTCACAGGCTATTCCCAGAAGTTTCAAGATATACATTTTATTTGTCAGGTGAATATCTTTTATATGTGACATTTTAATCAAAATCATTAGTCATTTTTGAGAATATTAAAATTTTCGAAAAAAGTTCTATACAAAGGTTTGTTTGAGGTGGGGGGATTTTTCTCAAAATCTTCATGTTGCATCCCTGGAAGATACTAAATTTAAATACCAAGTTATACCACACATACACAAACAGACCTTTTTCCGAAAATGCTTTTTTTGGATACAGGGAACCGTAATACACATATTTCCGGTGAAATCTTGGTATCAAATTTTTGGGTGGAGTGCAATACCTTCTCTATACACTGTACATCTTTGTAACAAATTAGTATTAAAAACCTTATTCTTCTATCAACTTCATTCTAATTTAGATATACATTAGCAGATCGGTCTTATTACTTGGTTCCTTATAAGTAGAAGGCAAAAAATCTAATGTGCTCCATTCATATGATGTCCCCTAGCTGTTGGTAAACAAACTTTTTATTCAAAACATTAATCTGTTATTTACATCATGCTAATCAAGATAAACATAAGCAGAATTAGTCTTATTACTAGTTTCCTTGTGAGTAGAGGGGAAATAAAAAAATGCACAGACTAAAGCGATAGTCTAGTCCTTTAAAAGCCAGTTGCTTTGTGAAACAATTGAGGTTCAGAAAACAAAAGAGAAACAAAAAAAAGATATCTTTCGGTTTGAGAAAAATTTAAGTGACTTAAATTGAAATCAATAATCCAGAATATCTTGAAAATGGTTAACTCTACAAAAAAAAATGTATATGACATAAAATGTGTGTTTTAATGAGATCTAAATTTTTTTGTGTAGTTCTATAAAAGTCATCTAGAATGAAGAGGTCTTCAGAGGCTACTCCCAGAAAATTCAAGGTATACATTTTTTTTTTTATAAAAATATCTTATACATAATGTATTTTAATCAAAATCATTTGAGCTATTTTTGAGAAAATTAAAATTTTCAAAAAATGTTACATGTAAAGGGTAGTTTGGAGTGGGAGGATTTTGTTGAAAATGTTCATGTCTCATCCTTGGAAGATACCAAATGTAAATACCAAGTTTAGTATTCACGGTCTTTTCATTTTTGAGCTATCTGTTCGCTGCACACACGCACGCAGACACACACATACACACACACTCTCACACACAGACCTTTTTCTGAAAATGCTTCTTTTTCTGGATTTAGGGAGACCCAAAACATTTATTTCTGGTGAAATCTCGGTATCAAATTTTTGGGTGCATTACAATACCATATACACAATGTACATAGTAGTGTAGAGAAAGTAAAAATGTGAGATTTTTGGGATTTTTGCCAGAACATGTTTCAAAGGACTAGTTTCCTTCATTTTCAACCAAGAAAGCACTGCTTCTTTAATCTCACTATCACTTTTAAATCTTCGTCCTCTGAGAGCTTTCCTTCTTTCTTTCAGGGGTACAAACACATGGTAATTGGTAATCAGAAGTAGGAAGATCAGGGCTGCATAGGGGCTGCTGTAAGACCTGAAATAAAAAATATCCGAAGGACATGAAGTGTTGCAGCGGCAGTGTGGGGGCATGGTCCTCTGCAATTGCTCCGTCTTGCTGGTTTTAGGTCATTCTCCAACATGTCACTGTATTGTTTCATAAATCTGCTGGTAGTGTTCCAAAATCTGCCCACTCATATCCCAGAATAGGGTGAAAAAGAACCTTTCCAGCAGAGGGCTGAGACTTGAATTTCTTCTTGGCTGAGAATGCATATGTTGCCTGCCGTTTGCTTTCTGGTTCATAGTTATGCACCCATGTTATATCACACCAGAAACAACGTGGAAGTCTGAATACACACCATTTTGTGTTCATTAGTGAGCATCCTAGGTACCCGCTGTGTACACAAAATATGGTACTCGAGAACCTCGTAACAATAGTATGAGCAGATCCGACACTGATACTTCTACAGAAATAGGAGGGGCATTCAATAAGTTCTTAAAAAAAGATAGAAAAACAAATTATTTTTGGTGTTTTTTTTTTTTCCTCAACATAATCTCCTTTTAGCTTGATACACTTATTCCAGCATATCTCCAATTATTTTAAGTCTTCCAAAAAGTAGGATTTTGGAAGGTCCTCAAAACAGGCATCTGTTTGGGAGATGACCTGTTCATTTTACATAAACCGTTTTCCACCTTTTCAAGTTTGGAAATAAAAAAGTCACTGGGGGCACAAATCTCGGAATACAGTGGATGTTGTAGTAATTCAAACCTTAATCCTACAATTTTTGCCATCAAAACAGTGCAGGTGTGCACCCTTGCATTGCCTTGTTAGATGAGGGCATTTTTACTTGATTTCTCCATTCAACCAGTGCAATAACGATGCATAATACTCCCCATTTATCGTTCTTCCTTTCTGCAAGCGATCAATATAGATGATTTGCTAGCATCCCAAAAAGCCGAGGCCATCATCTTGTCTGCAGATTTCACCACCTTTGCTTTCTTCAGAGCCTTTAAAAACCCACTGTTTCAACTGTACTTTTGTCTCTGGAGTGTAGTAGAGTATCCATGTTTCAGCCGCAGTTATGTATCAATGCAGAAACTTGTCTGGATTTTGACAGAAATGTACCAAACCAGCTTTTGAATTGATCACACAATTATGTTTATTCTCCATTGAGAGCAAATGTGGCACCTATCTTGCCTAGACCTTTGTCATGCCTAATTTTTGGTGCAAAATTGAGAATGCTGTACCTTGTGATATGCCTGTGGCCTCTACTATTTCATGAACTTTGATTCATTGATCACTCAAAACCATATCCTGGATTTTGTCAATTATTTCAGAGGAAGTCACTTCTTCTGGAGGACCAGAACAATGTTCATCATTTATGGATTATGGCCATGTTTAACACATTGAAGCCTGGGTGTTTCAGTTGCTGAAGTGCCAAGAAACCCAGGGTTTTTATGCCTACTTTGAGTTATTATTTATAGTACATCAATTAAATCTGCGGAAAAGTATTGGTACAATCTAAAAGTATGGCATTCAAGGAGATTTCTCAGCAAGTAAGAAAATAGTCATAATTTCTGTATTAAAATTTTATTTTAAATTTACAACAAGTAGAAAAAATCTACGTAAAGCTGCTTACACTCCATTTATTCAAAGTTCAAAAAACTCTCCCTCGGAATCAGAATTTTCCACAGATTCATTTGTGTCCTGAATTTCAGCTTCATTTCACAGAAATCGAGGAAAATGCAGCATTTTAACATTTAAGAGCACAAACGTAACAAACCGATCACCACCTTAAAAGAAAATGGCGCGACTACCCGAGAGCTGCCAATATTACTAAATCTCCTAAAATTCCTAATAGTTGACTAAAGTGAAAACAGATGGTAGCACAAATCAGACAACTAAACGATAACTGATGTATGTTTTGCCGCATAGCCCAAGACCAAGTTAAGGTCGTGGAATTGCATTAAAAGCATTAGAAATACCTGCCCAAGCTATGCTCGAGCGTGGGCCTCATAAACATTTCACACGGCCTGAGCTATACTCGGGCTTAGGCTCCAATATGCTAAATTCATTTATCCAATTGTAAATTGTTGCAAATGCAGGAGCAAATGTGCCATGAACTTCATCCAACTCAGCTTTTATCTCTTTCAGTGTTAAGCCTTTTAAATAGAAGTGTTTAATCACCGCACAAAACTCGTTTTTATCCATCTTTCTGAAGAAGCACAAGATTTTGATTCATTCGCATATGGCAATAAAACCACGAGGTAGCTGAAACTTTAACTGCTCTCTAGTAGGAGAGAATGGTTACTAAATACAAACTTTTTTCGATCCTATGAGTATAATTACTTGGATTTTCTAAGGATTTATTGAACACCCCTTGTACGCTAGTTCTCATGAATCATGGCATCAGCATGTTCCACATTCTCATCAGTAATGGCCATGCTGGGATGACCAGAGGATTGATTATGTGTAACTGATGTAATCCATTTTTAAATAAATCTACCCACTTATACATTCTTCTCTCACTAATACAGCTGTCTCCATTACCTTTGCAATACCCTTTTATGGATTTGTCAAGCTTTTATGTCCTCTAACCACAAAAATCTTATTACTGCATGTTATTCTTCTATGGTGCAATGTAGCCATTTTGTTTCAATTGTCCTTGCTATTCAACATGTCATTCCATCTGTTGGCATATGTCAAAACTTCCTCAAAGTATGCATGTTCATTTCCTGGGTTTGAAATGCCTGAGTGAATGCTACATCTAATACTGTTAGTTAGCCGCTACTTTTTGATCTGCCCTCGTTTATGTTACACTCAGAGAGACATAGAAGGAGAGAATATCTTTATGGTAAAAGATGTGGTAAATAAAAGTCAGAACTTTAGAAAATAATGCATTAACTGCCAAAGGGCTACTGTATGCTTCTAGTGGCAGGTTCAAACAAAAAACTGTCTTTGCTTCATTTAGCATTAGTTGGTGAAAGATCAAGGTGATGCTGGTTATGTTTTTTGACTGAAAGGCATTGTTCATCAGGAATTTGTACCACATGGTTGATTGATAAACAAGAAAGTGTACCAGGGAATTTTATTTGCATAGCATTTGCATAGCAATTGAAATTTGCTATGTACAGAAATGAAATGTAGTTTTATATGTGGATACTCTCTAAAGTCGGGGAGATACATAGTGATCCCTGACAGCTAGCGCAATGTCTCAACTGATAAGAGGTGTGACGGCTAATAGATTCATGCTACGTAAGCAATGATGTCATCCTTGTTGCAAATGTAACAAACATTCCTCAAGGCAGTTTCAGTATCTGCTTGTACGGCGCTAGTTTACTTTGCTACAGATTTTTATTACATGTTGTGATATAGTGTGCTAGTGTTTTAGTTTATTTGAAAATGGCTTATTGTCCTGCTGCAGCAGTAAACAGGACAGCAGCAACTGTGTGAAGCGACCACAAGATTAGACACTTTTCAGGGATCAATATGGATCTCTCTGATTTTAACTAACGTGGTGCTCAGTGTCCCTTCTAGGTTGGGCATGAAGGACTACTTAATTTTGCACAGAGGTCCCTTTATCAGGTTGAGGTTCTTTTACGTGCCGTAAATCTACGACACAGGACCAACAGCTTTAGTTCCCTTGGAAGGAAGCTATGCGAAGGATTTTTATGCCCAAAAAAATACATCCTCCTCCGCCAGGTTTAAACCTGCGACCTTGTGCAGGAAGAGGCCTTATTTATGAAAGAATCAGACTTGGATGTTGCATCGTAACAATGTGTTGCTCCTTATCTGCAGCTATCTGGCAAAATATCAAACTCCCATTGTGCCCCATCCACCCTATTATTCAGATCTAGCCCCAACAGAGTTTTTCTTGTTTCCCAAACTTAAAACTATGTTAACAGGATGTTATTTCCAAGCTATAGAGGGGATTCAAGATACGGCAACATGAGTTCTTGCCATCCCAGAAATTTCATTTCAGGGTGCTTTCCAAAAATGGAAGAAAGTTGGGAATGGTGAGAGGGGATGTAGAGGAGACAAACTTGAGAGGGGGCAGTGCTAAAAATGTTTTACAAAGAGAATAAAGGCATTACAACAAAAATTTTTTTTTTTTCAATGCACCTTTTAATACAATAATACAAACATGCTTAAAGAAAATACCAAATATGAGAGTAAACGGCTAGAGAGAACATTGCAGCAACAGTGGAAGATTTGGGGAACTGAAAAACAGTGGGAATATATAGATCAAATTCACAGATCCTTTTGCAAAATGATGTGATTACCAAATATAGCTCCAAATGGAGTAGCATTAGTTGAATTGGGGAGAGCTGGGAGGAAGGGATCAGTGGTCAAAGAACAGCGAAATATTGGAACAGGATCCAAGTATTATCAAAGAGTGTTCTAGAGCACAAGAATCAGCAAAATGGGAAAGTATAAGTTTATTTCATCCAGTAAGACTTACATTAAGTATAGGACACATCAAAAATTATATGTACAAATAGTTAATAATAATGGAATACAAAATACATTATTTGAATAAATATACAATTATAGATCATAGATGAATTACAAAAATTGATCAATTTAATATAAAAAATTTCTTGTAGTGAGAGCCGGATTAAGTTTTCTTTTTAACTGCTGGTGGAACATCTTTCTTCCAGTTCATTCATTCAGCCTAGCAGTTCTCAGACATGTAACAGGGCATATAAAAGCAATGTATTAGTTAATGACTCAATAAATGATATAGATTACTCAGTTTACATCATTTCAAAACTTATCTCTGCCATGACTCTTAAATTCGTCAATTGAATAGAACTGATTATTAAATAGGAATTTATGGATTTCATTTTTGAATTGTGTTATAGAACCTTTGTTTTTCAAATATATGATTATACAGTTTAATTCCAGTATGTTTAAATGACTTCTCAAATAGACTGGTTTTATGAAAGCTCATGTGCAGATTATCTTTAGTTCTAGTATTATATGTATGTACCTCAGCATTGGTTGATAAACATGTTATATTTTCCTTAACATGAACCAGCAGTTCTTTTATGTATAAACATGGTAATGATAGAATGTTTAATTTTTTAAAGTGCTCACGACAGCTTTCAGTTCTTGATATCCCCATGATTATTCTAATGGCCTTTTTTTGCAATTTGAAAATTAATTTACTGTAAACTGAGTTCCCCCACAATACAATCCCATATGATACATAGAAATGTCAATTAAAGGAACTTGAAAGAGAAGGTGAATTGAGTGAGCTAGCCAATCAATAGACATAGCAGAGGGGGACAAAAAATATGGAATAAAGTGGAAGTGAGGATAGACGACATAGAGAAACAAGAAATAATAGGTAGCTTAAGGGAGAAGAATGTCTTATATTATATAGCAGTGTTAAAGAAGTATGGGGAAGAGAAAAATACATTGATGTCTGTAACAAAAATGGAAAGAGAGGGTCTGGCATGGGCAAGAACAGGATCAATGTTATTAAAAGATCTAAAAGTTGATAAGATCTATGCCCACTATTTGGCAATGTCGAGAACAATTTACACTGTATAATTGAGTGCAAAGAAACCCAAAAGTAGAGAAAGATAATATGGGATAATAAAAACTAGGAAAAGTTACTGGCACTGATATTGTACTTAAAACTTTTTGGTAACAATAGAAAAGAATTTCTGAAACAACTAGGTAATTAGTTATACAGGGAAAGTAAGAGAGAAATGGGGGAAGAAAATCACCAAAGAAAGAATTGATAAGATTGTAATTTGTAGAATAGGTAAATAGATTAAATTACTAGGGTATAAAAATGAGAGAGAGAAAGGTACATATACATAATAACCAGGGTGTTAACTCTATATGATACCAAATTCAGCAATTCCAGGAAAGTAATTATATATGTATAATATTTACAACTTGAAAAGATGAAATATAATATCTATCTACCATATTGATTATGTCTTACCCAAACTGAGCTCTGCATGTTTTGAAATCCAATCTTTAATTCAGATTATAAATAAAAGCATACTAAAAACAGCTTATTATGCATATTTTCATCATTGATGAGCTATGAAATAATATTTTGAGGAAATTCAGTAAAAGCTAAAAAGTGTTAATTATGCAAAAAAGGTTAATAAGAGTGATAACAGGGGCAAGTCGATTAACTCACTGCAAGCCACTTTTTAAAATGTTTGGGAATTTTACCATTAGCCTGTGCACATATTCTAGCCATATTGTCATTTGTAATAGATAACCCAGAAAAGTTTACAAAAAATGCAGATATGCATAACAAAGAGACCAGTCATAGATAGGACTTGCATAGATCAATAAATAATTTGCAGTCATTCCAAAAAGGGGTTTATTATAAAGGAATAGTTTTGTTTAATTCACTTCCCTCTTCTATAAAAGAATTGCAAATGAACAAAAACAAGTTTAGATCAAAATTAAAAAGATACCTTATTACCTTCTATACAAAGGAGGATTTCATTCAATCAAAAAATACTGGTAATAATGTACAGTTGTAAAATAATAAACATGAATATTCTAAGAATGCATGCAGACGAGTAGGTTTTTGGAAACAGACATGTAATTGAAAATTATGCAAAACTGACATCTCTGAAAATTCATTGTCAGAGTTATTTGTAAATAAATGTATTAATAAGTATGAATAAATGTAATTCTTGACTTGAGCTTCATCCTAGAGTTTGGGCATAGAGTCTAATCTCAAAATAGGATCTACAGTTTGCAATGTTATGTGTGTGTGAGTGAGTGAGAGAGAGAGAGAGAGACAGAGAGAGAGAGAGAGGGAGGGAGAACAATAATGCAAGTAGAGCTGCATAGTTTAGTAGTTATATACATGTAGGTTAATACATAATATGTTGTTTTTGACAGGACTGGTGAAGTGATTTTGGTGAATGAACAATTGAAGGAGAAAGTGAGTGATCCTGGCTGTGTGTGCTGGATGGCCATTAGCATCTTAACTGTGGGACTTGGAATTCTTTTGTTTATAAATGCTATCATTCTGATGGATGGCTATTATAGTACATGCAACCAGTACAGAAAAACCCTCACACGAAACTTGGATGCATCTGATAAGGTGTCAGCAGTGATATATCATCGACTCCCATGTGGTGCAATTTATGATTTCATGGATTATCTGGAGCCCACAAAAAGACCTTTCTTACAGAAGGATAATGTTAATTACTATTACTCCCCTGAAAATACAAGCAATAGGGAAAGAGGATCTTTCATCAACACAGGAATTTCTTTACAGATTGCAGTTATTTCTGCATGGTTCAATTGCACTGTTTGGGTAGCTTTATTTCTGTGTAACTGTCTGTTGCTTCGGTCCTATATAAGAAATGATTTCTGTAGATATTAACTAAGAATGTACTTAGTGCATGAAAATACATTTTTATGTTTATATATAGGTCATTTTATTTTCATTCATTCATTTCTAGATTTAACAGCTGATAACATGTACAACAAACAAAACAGACACTAGATTACATTCTGATTTTTAAAAGACGTTAACTGACAACAGTTACTTTGTCCACATGGAAATGTACAATGCTGCTACATCTCCCTCCCTCTTCATCCCTCAGAGTTCCTATAGGGTGAATATAAAGTTTTCTCCCTTTATATGAGGGTTGGGGCAAAAGTCATGGCAACTTTTTATTTTCTTGAAGGTACCAGTCCGGTTGGAAAATGTGACATATACAGACGAAAGGACAAGGTTCTAACTACATGTGTGGACAATGAATAGCACTGAATATCGTAACACACTAATTTATTACAGTAGTATACAGGGCAATATGGCCTTTACGGTGCAAAAGAATGACAACACAGTACACATACAGTTGACATAACAAACCTGGGCCTAAAGACCCTCAAAGTAGTCCCCTGATACTGTCACCACATGCTGCCAATGATGTGAGAGGCACTGAATACCATCTGCAGCAGCATTTGCTGCACCATGTGTGAATCAGGTCATCTGTTCACTCAAGGCATTAGCAATGTCCTCTCGTGTTGCAAACTGCCTACCATCTCTCTTTCAAATGAGATCAAAGTCACAGGGCAAAATGTCGGGAGAATGTGGTGAGTGCTCCATTTCTTCCCATCCCCAACATCGCAGAAGCTGCCCTACACACTCGGCTTTATGTGCTTTTGCATTGTCATATAGGATTGTTGCACTGTCCACAAGATCCAGACGTTTGTCCCGAATGCCATGTCGTACCTGTCACACCAGGAAGTCCCTGTAGTACTGTGCAGTCATTGTTCTGCCATGTGAAACAAAGGTAGCAAACAATGACACCCCTGACATCATATGCGACGATCCCCATCAATTTGACTGGGGAAGGATTCTGATGGAACTTCTGCCCCCTTGTGATCCAGTATGTTGACGTTTCAGTTCTGGTTCATATGCCTAGCCCAACATTCATCAATGGCAATCATTCATGACAAGAATTGATTGACGTCCTGTAGCCAGTATGCAAGGTGGTCGGCACATATTGCATAGCGCACCCACCTTTGAACTTCCATCAGTGCATGTGTACCCACTGTGATGCGATTTTGCGTAGTTGCAGCTCATTATGCAATATCCTGTGGATGGTGCATTTCTTCATGCCACTTGCCCTCTCTAATTCCAGTAGCGTCCATCATCTGTCTTCATCCAGGAGCTGCTTGATGATAACACGTGCCACGTCGGTCCGCACACTGACAGGTCGTCCCAAATGTTGCTCATCACTGGTTGACACACGTCCTTGCTGAAACTTTCCTACCCACCATGCTACTGTACAGTATGGTAGGGCATTATTCCCAAGGGCTTCCACTAATTCACTGTAACATTCCATCGCATTTCTTCCTCGGAGAACGGCTATTTTAATGTAAGCATGCTGCTCAACATGGGTTACTTCCATCTTGCACGACACTCACCAACTGACTGATTTCACAGCCCTCACTGCACTACTACCAGCTATCACAGAGCCATCCGTTGTTCTGCATTCACAGTGTCTCTGTAGAACTTCCACACGACACGTATATGTTTGTGATCCGTTCACATATCCACAAGAAAAAAACTAGTTGCCATGACTTTTGCCCCAACCTTTGTATTTTTAACAATACTGTATTTAAAATATTTTTTTACAAAAGCTAATTTCTACTACCTTAAGTGTGCCAAAAACTTGGCCGTTAGGCTCCTGGTCCCATACTGTTTACTTGCTGGCAGTTGCATGGCCTGTCACCCAGTCACACATGCGCGGACATGAAATAAAATCTCAAATCACATTAACAATTATCAGAATAAACACAAAACATTCTGTATCACAGGAGATGATGGAAATGTGGTCCATCTGTATCAATACATCTATGGCATCTTCTGAGGAAGTTTTCATACATGCACATTAGCTCAGCTTCCAAAAATTTGTCCTCATATTTTGTTTTAATTCTTCTAATGTGTGGGGATTAGTTTTGTATACTTTATTTTTCAAGTTTCCCATAAATAAAAATTGCATGGTGTTAGTTCAGGGAACTGAGCGGGCCATAAACCTTTACTAATGATTTATCCTAAAAAATTTCCGCAATAAACTGTAATGATACATCAGCAGTGGCAGAATCTTGCTGGAAATATCCAGACCGACATTCAATGTCCATTAGCTGTTCAAAACATGGTTCCAGTATATTATTTCTGTATCTTTCTGCATTTATGATACACTCATAAAAATTATTGCATACCATACCCCAATTTTTTGATCATGCAAGATAGTTTCATAAACGAAATTGGTTTTGTTGTGATGTCACATGACCATGTAAATGAAACCATGCTTTGTCACTGAACAGTATTAATCGTGGATCGATTGTTCCGTCATTAACATTCCTCAAAATTCAGATACAGAAATTTAGCCGACTCAGGTGATCACGTGTAAGCAATTCCTGGACAACAGTAATCTTGTATGGTTTGAATTTTAAAAGTTTTGTTACTTTCCATGCTGAAGCTTTCGAAATGTCAGTTTCTTGTGCAAGAGATTTTTGAAGGGACTGTTCAAACGTTACTCCAATTTCATCTAATTTGTGCTCTGTAAGCAGACACCTGTTTACCTTTCTTTTCCTATCACAATTGAATTTATTTACAAGTAAATGAATGGCCTCTCTACTTGCAACATGCACGCCAAGAAATTTAGTTTCATATTGCCATACAACTTCCCTCCAAGATGATGTAAGCAGATATATATCGTACATAAACATTCTTTGTGGTACTGTATACTGCATTTTGAAAGCATTTCAAGAAAACCTAAACATTTCTAAATATTCCTAATGTTATTCACGTGTGAACTGGACTAGAACAGAAGTAAGACTGATGCACGTGTGATGACAGAATGGATGTAGGATGCATGCGCCAGAAAATGCAGTGAAGGTCACACAGGCCATGCTCCTGGTGGCCAAGTTTTGTAACAAACATAATGTATAATGAAGGAATCACATAACACACTTTTTCAGTACTTTGTAAGGTGTTCCTTTATTCTGGAAGCATTCTTCTACCCATCTGGTAAAACTCTCTGCGAGCACTGCAGTCTCGCTGGGTGTGATGGAGTCCCGTTCCTCTTGTACATGTCCAACAAGTTGATCCCTGTTGCATGGTCAAGGTTCCTAGAATACTGAATCCTGGAATTTGGCCCATAAATGTTCCACAGGTTGAGGTCTGGGCTGTTTCCAGTGCTCCCAAATAGTTGGAAATTTCCTCTTGAAAAGGCTGATTGATTGTTGAGCCTTGCATCATTGTGCATGAAAACAGACTGCCTGGATCTGTGAAAAGAGACCATATCAAATTGTGTTAGTTTAGATGTGAACTATGTTTTCTCTGTAGTACTGGACTTTGACAGACTTTTTAGCTTCCGCCACATACAGCTGTGACTTCCCGTAACCATATATGCCACCAGCCACCATAATCTTCAATCCAAATTATGGTCTTTGGACTCGAAAAATCTTTTGAGGATTATTTGTGTGGATGGGTGTTTTGCCTGTTTGGCTTCACAGGAATAAGATATACAGGGTTACTACAAAAGAAATAGACAACTTCAACTGCCTGTAAAACAAAAACTATTAGAGATAGCAACCTAATTATTTTGGAGGTATGTTGAGAAACTCTCAAAGTTTCGTTTGTTACTATTGGTAACGCTGTAGTGTTTTGTTTGTTGTTGCAGAAGCTGAAATGGCGGAAAATCCTGTGGAAAAGGCATATTGCGTGTTGGAATTTGCTAGAACGCAATCAGCAACTGTTGTCCAACGACATTTTAGAACACGTTACCACAAAAATGAAATGATGCGCTCACAAAAACCAGCATCATCTTCATCATGTCGCAACATGTCGATGCAAAAGTCACGCTGTATGACCTTATCTTCTTCACTCAGAAACTGCAACATCTGTAATCTGTAAGGCATCATGTGCAGTCGCCTCTGCAAGATTTTCCATACAGTTTGCTGTGGAATTTGTAATTGCATACTTGCCCTAGATGTCGATTTCTGTGGGTTCTTATGTAGGCAGAACGAACACATTCAACGTTTTCTTCCGAAACTCTTGGTCTTCCCGAGCTCTTCCCTTTGCACAAACATCCCGTTGTCTCGAATTTTCTATACCAGTCGGTGGCATTTTGTGGTAACGTGTTCTAAAATGTCGGACAACAGTTGCTGATTGCGTTCTAGCAAATTTCAACACGCAATATGCCTTTTCCACAGGATTTTCCGCCATTTCAGCTTCTGCAACAACAAACAAAACACTACAGCGTTACCAATAGTAACAAACGAAACTTTGAGAGTTTCTCAACATACCTCCAAAATAATTAGGTTGCTATCTCTAATAGTTTTTGTTTTACAGGCAGTTGAAGTTGTCTATTTCTTTTGTAGTAACCCTGTATAATCACTTCTTTCTTTCTTCATTTGAGTCACAGAAACCATCATGGCAGCATCCTCTCAGAAAGTGCCTGACAATTAGCAATATTTTTTCCCATCAGCGTGGTTTTGGTTTTTGGCACATATGCATGCTTCCCCAGTATTGCTTCTGAATTAAATATTTTAGAGTTGTTCTTCCAATAGTTTTGTTTCTCTGCTGATAATAGTCTAAGAAATTCAAACGTTTGGCAACTATACATGTACCAACTACAATATTGTCCTTTACCAAATGCCTTATTTTGTACTTGGTGTCTGGTGTTAGTTTTGTTGGTCATCCTGTTCTCTTGCCAGCCTAAACGTTTCTGTCTCCTTTCTTAAGCCAAAATTGGATAGTTTTAGATCAAAACCCAGAGTTTTTGCAATATCAGAGTTGGACACCCCATGGTATGTAGCCTTGAACTTGAGAATGAATAGTTCTCTTTTTGGACCCATTTTACCATCACACTCTATTAATAAAATAAAAATTATAGTTTAGCACTGTGCATTAATTGGACCGAGTTTAAATGCATAAATAACATGATTAAATTCTTTAAACTGAGAGCAGCAGTTCAACGACATCATTATGGCAAGTTCATTAACATAACCGTATTTTCTCTCCTTACTAGAATATCTAAGAATACATAAGAAAATCATAATACAAAACTTTTGTTTACACTTGCCAAGTTTAGAAATTTAAAAATTAAAAGTTGCCTATATCTTAAATATAAAAAAAATGCAGCACAACAGAAACATCTGCAACAATCAAACAACCAAACATGGGAAAGACTGCAGAATGAATCAGCAAATTCCCCAGGCAAAGGCAAATAACAGGTTTTACAACTTGTACCATCTGTTGGGGAGAAATGGTACTACAGCCACACAGTAAGAAACTTGGGTGTATCGTATTGAAACACAATACATGTTATAGGACACGTCAGTTTAAGTTACAACAAAAACAAAATTATATCAAGATGCATACAAGATTAAAATACAGAAATATAAGATATAGCAAATTTTAAATATAAAAGGAAATAATATACAGAATTGAGTCATAAAGACAATATTTACAGATTGTACAATGTACACCAGTTCGTGATGTATAAATTCATCTACAGTATAAAAGCTATTGTCCATTAAGAATTTAAACAAAACTTGTTTTGAATTTTAGCTGGGATTCAATATTCTTTATATCTTGGGGTAGTTTGTTGTATAAATGTAGACCAACATATATGAAGTTATTTTCATACAGTTTGGTTCTATGTGAATTTACAAATAAATTTTTCTTTGCTCTGGTGTTATGTGTATGAACTTCAGCATTTGTTTTGAAGTTTTTATTTTAAGTTTTCTTTTGTATAGTTTTTCATAAATAAACATACATGGTAAAGGTAAAATTTTAATTTTTTTAAAATATGGTTTACAACTAGTTTTATTTGTGACATTAGCCATAATTCTTATCACTTTCTTTTGCAACCTGAAGACCTTAATACTGTTTTTAGAATTTCCCCAAAAGATAATACCATATACTAGTAGACTATGAAAGTATACACAGTAAACTATTCTAAGAATATGCAGACTGGACATAAATTTGACTGACCTTACTAAGAAGCATATCTTACTAAGTCTTTTAGTCAGGCTGTCTATATGCACTTCCCAACTTAAATTATCATCTAATAATAAACCCAAGAATTTATTAGATTTTACGTACTTTATTTCATCTTGGCCCAGTTTAATTTTTGGACATATAATATTTTTATTAAGTTTATTATGGAAGCTTAGAGCTGCTGTTTTTTCTTTATTTAGTAATAATACGTTTGCACTAAACCATTTTTGAATAAGCTCTAGTGCATTACATATTTGAAGATTTAAATTATTTTCATTTGTCCCCATTATAAAGATGCTTGAATCATCTGCAAAAAGTGTTACATTCACATTTATCAGACTATTTGCGTTATCAGCTAGGTCATTTATGTACAATATAAATAACAATGGCCCGAAGACTGATTCTTGAGGTACGCCATATTTTATATTTTTAAAACCAGAGAAGTCTTTTTTAATTTCATTGGTTTTACTGTCAAAATATTCAATTTCTACAGATTGTTTCCTATTTTCAAGATATGATTTAAACCAGTTTAAAGCTAATCGTCTCACACCATATACAGATAATTTCTCAAGTAAAAGTGAATGATCCACTATGTTGAATGCTTTTGTTAGATCTAAAGATTAGATCAATAAAAAAGAGGAAATCACCCATCCACTCTGTAGTATAATAAACAAGATTAGGATATATCCCATATCAGCAATAACACTGTAGACGTAACCTATTTGCAGATATCGACTGGGAATGCGTAAAGGATTATCTCAATGCATCAACCCCACCTAACCACAAGTATATTGACATGCCTACCCCGGATACAGCAGTAAAGTTCTTCACAATCACAGAGGTGCAAACGATTCACACCCCCAGCACCCCATCCAAAGGTCCTATCCCTTGACCAAGAAATCCTCATCCGTCGCTCCTGGGTAGCCCGCAACATTATTTCAACGAAACCGGATGCCACACAATTGGGATTTTCCGCGGCATTTCCGTCGCGAGGTGCATAACCGACTACATACATACCGAGTGGATAGGGTTTTTAAATGTTTAGCAAAAGTGTCTTTTACCTTGAGGTTTTAGTGTGATAGCAGATTTTTTAACTCTTAGCTAGCTCTTTTAGTTTTAATGTGTTGGTTTTAGATGGAGTTTTATATCCAGCTCTGTTACAGGGCTGGACAATTATTTTACTTCGATTTTCTACTCTTTTAGCTCTACTTTTACCTGTGTTTGATTTTTTGCAATGGTGTTTTCTTACTGACTATTGTCAAGTTTTAATCATAAGGGCGCTAATGACCTCGGCAGTTGAGCGCCCTTAAACACCATTATCATCATCTACATGCACACCGAGTGCAAGCGTGGAAGGCCACGATAGCCGTGCAAAATCTCGAAGGTAACAACGTCTGAAGAATCACAAAAAGCCTCTGACGCCAAGGACATCAATATCACTCCCCTCTTGAAGGCAACCAAAGCTTGTGTACGAACCTCAAGCTAAAGGATACCTGCAGGCCGAGAGAAGACCCCCAGGACATAATCTTTACTGCCCATGTTCATAAGGAAGTAGACCGCTACCTGCTACCTGAAGATCCTCATCCAATCAACCGCCCAAGTGAAGACCAATACACACTCTGGCATCTCATTGATAAAAAGGCTTGCGGGCAAGATGGGGTGACACCCCCATGCTATGCAAGTTTCCTTTCAGAGCAGTTCTGTTCCTCACCAAGGTGCTCAATATCTGCCTTACTCAAAGTCACTTCTCACGTGAGAGGAAGGTGGCATGAGTTATGTGCCTCTTAAAACCTGGCAAGAACCCTGCACTTCCCTCCAGCTACTGCTCCATCAGCGGTCTTTGAGAGGTTAGTACTTCACCACTTGTTGCCGTTACTGGCCGACATTCAAGCTATCCCACTTCACCAGTTTGGATTTCATCTTGGCATTCAACTACCCAACAGCTGCTGCGGGTGGTGGAGGCTGCTGTTTTGGATTTCGTCTTGGATATTCAACTACCCAACAGCTGCTGCGGGGGTGGAGACTGCTGTTCTGGGGTTCTAGGACAAAACCTTTATGCCGGCAGTATCTCTGAATATTGAGAAGGCATTTTCTATCACTTGGTTTGAGGATCTCCTCTACAAACTCATCCAGGTTGACTCAAACAGACACCTTATCAACATTTTAGACAGCTTTCTATACCAATGCTCCTTTGTGTTGTATTTGCGGTGAAAACGTCTACACAGAAACCTCTACAAGGTGGAGCCCCCGAATGCTGTGTTCTATCAACCAAATTATTTAGCCTTCTCATGGCAGACTTACCTACAGTGCAGAAGGTCAATGTGACCTATTTTGCTGATGACGTTCTTACTTTACCGTACACATAAAAACCTATTAAGAACCTTCAACCCCTTACAGGGATACCTCCGTCTCATTTAGGACTGGTACAGACAGTGGCAGATGTCTGTTAATCTGAGCAAAATCATGTTCTGTTTACCAGGAAACGCACCCCCTCAGCTCAGATACCCTACGTCTCCTATCAGGATCAAAGAATTCCACCCGTTATCTAGGCGTCACTTGACAAGTGTCTTAACTTTTTGTGAACATCTACAGAGAGTGACAAACAGAGCTAGGGGGGCGGCAGCGGCCGATCTATATCCTGTCCTGACCTCTCAAGTGCCTGTTTGCTTAAAACTAGACCCTTTCAAGGTGCCGTATTCTCTCTGATGCTCTATACCTGCGAGGTATGGGGCATGGCAGCAGACTCCTGGCTTCTCTGGTTACAGCGTCCATAGAATAGAGGGCTTCGGTCCATCTACTCTACGCGCCATCGCTTCCCAGTGAGCTACTACATGAAGCTTCGGCTCTCCCATATGTTGAAGGATGTGATTAGGCGCCGGCTCAAAATTTCTATTCCAGATTGGCCCAACATGAGAACGCCCTTATCAGATCTCTGGAAGACTACTTACCAACTGAATGACGATGCAGGCAGTTGCGGTATAAGGGCATGGAGGCTTCAAACCAGCCAATAGCTAAAATGCTGAACCTTACGGGAGTGGCCATCAAAACTCAAACCTACATTGAGCAAAATCAAAAAAGAAGACACCAGCAGAGCAGTGACAAAAGTGCTAGAAAAACAAACTTTTCGAAACTTCATTCGATTCTCCTCAAAATCTTCGTGTTGCATCCTTGGAATATACTAAACTTAAATATCAAGCTTAATATTTTCCAACTTTTTTGAAATATGTCACTGACGCACACGCGAGCCCAAACGTGTGGACTTTTTTCTATTTTTGATAGAGGGGACCTTAAAACGGGTATTTCCGGTGAAATCTCGATATCAAATTTTGGGTGAAACCATAGCCGTCTATAGTTTACAAGCCAGAACCTGGTATGTTTGGCAACCTCTAACAAGGCTGTTTTGGAGGCAGTAAGCTTTCTGCTAGAGGCGAAACCAACATTGATTATTAAATAGTGATAAAGTGGAAACAATTTGAAATTTGTGTACTTTGTAACATCAATCGTTATACATATAGAATTAATGAAGAAAATTTCAGTTAAAGGCGTTTTATTATTGTAATAAGCTTTGATTTACCAGTGCTTCTCTATACAGCAAGGTAAGTACAAGTAACACATTCAATTTATCATTTATATTGCACGTTGTAAAAAGTTATAGCATAAATAATTAATTCCGTTCTTTTTCTGATTACAGATGTCCAGGAGGTGCTGTGTTCCTATGTGCAGGAGCAATTAAGACAGCTCTAAAGAAGGTGATTATTTAACTAATTTTCGATTCCCAACTGATTCTGAGATGAAAGAAAAGTGGTTACGAAGCATCCACCGGGACCAATGGGGGCCAAATAAAAATCGGCAGTGTGCATTAAGCATTTCTCGAGAGAGGGTTTTGCAAAGGTGCAGCATGTACTGATAATCGCGGTAATTTGATTACACCACCACCAAAACGAAATGAACTGCTGCAGATGCCTATCTAACTAAATTTTTGGGCTACCCACACATTTCACAAAACGTGGAAGTATTTAAAAGAAAAGAATCTGAACAAATGATGGCTGACATTGTAAACAGAGAAATAAGACGAGAGATTCTGAGGAGACACTCAAGCATACACACTTAATAAATTGCATATTACTAGTAGTAATTATGTGGACACTTCTGTGTGACAGATAAGTATTAATGATGATTTTCTTTTTGTGTATTTAAATTACATTTTGATAACATGGCCAAATGTGCGTTGAAATATCAACTGGATATTCTAATCCTCTGCAATGTTACGCCAAAAGAAGCTAACCAAATACTTTATTTGTTTTTGTGTATTATGTTGCTCATATTTATAACTTTACAGTAAAATTAACCAAATTGTGTGATAACATTTGTAAAATACTTAAGTGTTGGGCTGCTTTGTGTGCACACCGCTTGAAAATATAAAAGTCAACTGCTTCAAAATAAATAAGCCCGCTTGGGTAGTGTGTCTGCCTCACATTCAACAGGTTCCGAGGTGGAATCTCGCTAAGGGTGATTTACCCGGATAAGCTTTTTTCTGCGTTTTCCCTTATTCTGTGAAGATAAATGTCGAGTAACTTTATGCTCCATGGTCTAGGGGTCATTTGTGCATCATTTTATATATCGTCCGATATGACCAACTAGGTTAAACGACATTAAGCCGAAAAAAAAAAATAATGCAGGTTACCTCCTTAGACGTTTCAGGAAAGATATTTCAATGTTTATAATGTCTTTAACAGTGTAATCTACGAAGAGTGTCCAGAAAAGTTCCCACTGTAGCAACAGCAGCAAAGTGCAAAATTATTTCGCAGAAAACTGCTACATAAATTGAGCAAATTGGGAAAACCTAATAAGGAAATACGGAATCGTCGGGTCTTAGCTTCGTGGATCATTCAACTTTGCTATTGTGACATTCCCACAATCTACTGAGCACTTATGACTTGTATTTTCGCATTTCTTTTTAAACCGCAATAAAACAGCTTTTAGATTATTTTTCCCATTAAGCTATTACCTAAACTCAGGGAGGTCAAAGTGATCCCTGACAGTCAGCGCACTGTCTCAGCTGATAAGAGGTGTGTCTGCCTCTTTGCCAATAGATTCATGCTACGTAAGCACTGATATCATTCTTGCTGTAAGAAGTAATAAAGTCGTCAATTCAATTTCAGTTGGTGCAGAGTAATCCCAGTGTAAATTGTAGATATAAGCAATGATAACGACAGTGACTTTAACTTTAGAGCAACGATGAAAATGGGTTAACGATGGAGATGATTTATGAGAAGAGCCCTTGCCAAGCGAGTGAAAGGTTTGGTGCTGTAGCCATGGACGGGACAAAGTGGCAACAGTGTGACGGAGCAGCCACGAGGTAAAGCAAATGTAAGGGATCACTATGGAAATCTCGACTTTAGATACCATAGGTCTCTGATTGACATTTCTGAACAGCGTAGCCAAGACGACTCTGGTGGAGCGCAACATCTTCTCTATTTACGTACCATGTAGTGCCCAGAGAAAGTAAAAGATGGAAACAGTGCCATTTTATTTTATAGAGAAACCATAATTAAACTCCCAGCCAGGTACGCAGAACTTTCTAGGCATCTAAATTATATTTAAAGTGATTTAGAAACATATATTTGGAGTTCGGGTTTAAATCTGAGGTTAGGTAAAGTTTTCTAATCTGTAAAGTAAATGCTGATTCAGCTGCCGCGTTCTCAAAACTGCTGCATAGAGCACTTAAACAGACTTCATTTAGCACAAACGCAATTTAATTTGTCGTTATGCAACATTCGAACACTTTCAAAAAGAAACACACGTGTTTGTTTAAGTACAAGACAGCTCTACGAACGCTGGCTTGTAAATTCCAGAAGGCATTGCAAACGTACGTCCCTACTAACATCTTGGGTGCGTGACATCATCAATTCCTTTGATATTCAGGTGATTTCGAACATCAGGAATATGACATTGCTTTCTTGAACAGCTCCTAAGGGCCGGCACACGCATTACGATATACCTGTCAGGTAAACCGGAAAGTATACCTGTGTAGGCTAGAGCACACACGCTATTCAGTCGAGAGTAAACAAGAAGACGCGATCACTTGTAGCCATGACGTGTAAAAAGAAGCGAAAACGCAAAACCTGTTATAAAGATTGACTTGCAAAGAGAAATGATTGCTAAAAGATTCAAGTTCAAATTACTGTAATTAATTGCGAATGTATGAAGATGTCTATCAAAAACTGTTGCCTCTTGTAACTCCCCTAATACAAAATAAAAATACAGTTATGAGAATTTGCATTTCACCCAATGAAAGACTGACAGCTACTTTGAGGTTCCTTGCAACGGGTCGATCATGCGAATGTGTCAAGTATTCTACTATATCACCCCAAGCTCTTGACAAAATAATTCCGGAAGCATGTGGCGCCCTCTACAATGTGCTGAAAGAAGTGTACCTTCAGGTATGCATAATAAATTCATACACTTTTTTATGTTTATTCTTAATAACTCGTTTTACAATTCAAAGACAACATTTAACTGATGCTTAATAATGAATAATAAATTAAATTAGAATAGTTAATTGAAAATTGGCAATTTCGATCAATTAAAAGCATAGACAACTTAAAACTGCCTCAAAAATCAAATCTTATTAAAGTTAGCTAAGTAGGGGGCCATTGAGGCGGCCCACGTTTCCGAGGGACCGCACGTAGGATCAGTGATGGACATAGCAGCGCAGGGGCGGGTTTTCGCCGGGTTCTCCGATTTCCCCTACCATCGCATTCCACCGGTGCTCCATCTTCATTCCATATATCATTAGTACCATCGCCTGCGGTGCCTAAGTAGTAAAAGCGGGCGCTAAATACTATCAAAAATGTAATGTTTCATATTAACGCAGCTGAATCTCTCTCTCTCTGTATTAATCATATTCATGTTCCTGGCCCTCTTAAGAGGATAAGAGATATGAATGTGTAAAGTATCTCTACTCCAAACTATCCATTCATCACTGTCGGTTTCTAGAAATAAACGCTGTTCATATGTAAGGATGTAATATTACTCCCAAATAACATATAGCCTGATGTGGAAGGTAATTTAAGATGTAAACTGATTATACTCAAAGTACTTTATCTAAGCAGTGATGAAAGCAATATACATTCTACTTCTTACCATGGAGTTAGGACTCCAGGATCTCTGAAACCCAACGGTGTACCGAAATTCAAATGAAGTGTGGAAGTGAGCTGTATAATAACATTGTTCGGTTTACCAGACAATACGTTTTATAGTATTTTATTATTTGTAGTCACAGTATGTTAATTGTTTGTAGGACTTCGACTAAATCTGTTCATCGTGGGAATGCCTTCTTATATACAACCTTATCGAAAACAGTGGGAGAAGCAGTATAAGTATTTAAGGCCGATTGAATATTATAGCATAAAGCCTTTTATGTTCTTCGTGTATGCAAAATCTGCAGGTTTGAGAAAATATTCCGAGACACAAAATCATAAGACTCGAGCCGCACCCTTCACGTCTCAAAAACAAATAAAACTAAATTTGACGTGTTCCATTCACATGCTTTTCTCTACATTATTGTAACAAATTACTGTTAAAAACGTTATTCTTCTATTTACTTCATGCTAATCGAGGATAACACAAATTATTACTTGCTTCCTTGTAAGCAGAAAGGAAATAAGGCAGTACCATAGGCTGAAGCGATAGTCAAAATCTGGCTGCTATAGGTGATATTTTATGGTGATTAGCAAACAAATATTGCTTTGAAGGGTATAGATGTTATACTTTAAACCAGAGCGAGTCCTGAATTAGTGTATTGGTAAAATTGTTTATTAAATGCATGTATGTATATATTTATTTATTGTAAGAAATTTTAGAAAAAAAACCTCTCTGGAAACAGTCGCATCTAAGTTCTTCACTTTAGTAAGAATATGCATTGGAGAGGAATGTCATGTTTTGCTCACATCAAAAGCTGCTGAGAAATTCTCAGATTGAGTCTGCATTATGTGAATGATATTAGCTTTTGTTAGTTGTATTCATTTCTTACAGAAGTTCATTTGTACATTTATAGTGCATTAATGAAGGAAACTAGAACCAAAACACTTGCTAAGTTTGAGTAAAAGAATGAAAGAAAATAAATGCTTTAACATTTACTTGAAGCACACAAAGTAAAAACAAAGTGGTTACAATAGGATACTTGATACCTATGTCTCACGATTTAAAAAAATGTGATTGACGTTCCTTTATTTTTATGGACAGGAGTTGACAAAGGGAGAAAAGTATAAGTGGTTTTAAAGCTGAAACCAATAACAAGAAATATCTCAAAAACGACCAACTCCACGAAAAAATGTATATAACATAAATTGTGTGTTATAACGAGCTCTAAATTTTTGTGTGGTAACTTTTGCATATCACTTATGGTTTATCAGTTATACAAAATTCCGAAAAATTCATTCAGAATAAACATGCCTTCAGAGTCTGTTCCCAGAAAATTGAAGATATACATTTTATTTGTCACACAAATATCTAAAGTATAAGAGATTGTAATTAAAATCGTTGGAGACATTTTTGAGAAAATCTAAAATTTTGAAAATGTTTTATGTAAAGAGTAGTTTGTGGGGGGGAGGGGGTCTTGAAAATCTTAAGTGTCGCATCGTTGGAAGATACTGAACCTAAATGCTAAGTTTTGACGCAAGATTTAATGCTAAGTAAATCAAGTGAACAGAAAATGGAACAATACTGCCCTAAAAGAATGGTTTAAAATAATAAAACATATTGTTTGGCAATGTAAGCCAAAAGTAATATGTATAAAAATGACTGCGTGACGTCATCGCCTCACGATACACACGAATATAGCCTTAAATGGCGTGCTTCTACAAAAATAGCACAGCCAAAGCTATAAAACTAATACAACACATTATATTGTACAATGTATAGATAAGAAATGGTAGTTAGAAAAGCATATTTATTACAAAACATAATTATAAACAGTATATGAGAGAAGAAGAAGAATCACAAAGATGAACGAGATACCGGATGCTCTAAATTGTTTATACCGGTAACAAAGCATAGGAACAAAAGTTAAACAAATATGTATTTAAGAAATGTTAACTATTTAAAAGTACATTTTAATTTAAATTACACAAAAGTATTGACTTTAAATTACTAGGAATGTATAAAATGTATTATACATATATACATGTATTATACATTTGTATTTCACGAAATGTAGAATGGAAAATCTGCCGTTCTCATGGAAACGGACAGATTACAATGTATAAAACATTGATCTTCAACTATTGCATGTAGGTGAACATTTTAATAAGTTTCCGGGACGCAGTTATTGAGATAGACGCCAGGGATAAGGACGCAAAGAGATAATCTCTCCAATCGAGACCTCTTATGCGCGATTCAGTGTAAATCCTAGCATTGTATTATTTATCAAGAAGAGATTGATTGTAGGTACACATTATATTGCATATATGTGGCACAGTTTTATAAAAAGATGATTCTGTTCTAATAGCATGCCTTAATGCACCACATTGTTTCGGAAAGTTAACAAATAAAAGTTAATGTATATCAAGAAATCTTTTAAATTAATTTTATTAATTATCACATCCTACCGTCCAACCACGGAGGTTAAGATTTTCGTACTCGCCGACTGAAGCTAGCTGCATAAATAGAAAACGTGGCTGCTGTGCACAATAAGTAATTCGCTGCCGACACAACCTTAGCTGCTTCAACAATTAAGTCTGGCGCAACTAGCTAATTATAGTTTCGCCAACAGTAAGAGTTACCAACTTCTTATACAGTCGCAAATCCAAACCCGTACAAAAAGGTTTAAAATACCACAGCGCAGCAATCAGCAACCCTGAGAACCACTAGCCATTCTACAACCTACACAGCAGACCATCCATCCATCGATCTTCCTTTGTAAATCCGCCCCAGTTTTGTATTTAAAGAGAAGGTTTTATGCTGCACACACACGCGTACACACACGGCCAGTTTTCTAAAAATTTGTTTGTTTTTTTATTCAGAGGGTCTTAAAACATATATTTCCGGTGAAATCTCCGTATCGAATTTTTGTGTGAAATACAATACCTTCTCTATACACTATGTACATAGTAAGTGTAGAGAAAGTAAAAAAGAAAAACTGAGTTCTCGAATATCTGAAGGCAATTTGACATTGTCCTGGGTGAAGCTCCATAAATTAATCTTAAAGCTCTCTTCTGTAAAATAAAAACTCATAATGCTGAAGCGGGTTTACCCCAGAGGAAAAGTCCATAATTCAGATGACTATGAATGTGTCCATAATAGACTGCAATTAAAGATTCTACATTAACATTGTTCTTAAGTATTCGCAGCATGAACAAACCCTTACTTGCTTATTTTTTTTTTTTTTTTTTTTTTTTACAATATACGTAACATGACTTTGCCCGCACAAATTTGAGTCGACATGCAAACCTAGAAATTTCACTGTTTTATAGTCATCTGAATTTATTCTCCTTAAACTAAAATGTAAGGTCTCCTTTTTTGTACTGTTTAAAATCAAATTATTAGCATCACAGCATGTTAGGACACTATTAGTTAAATCTTTAAGTTTTGAGTTCAATATATCTGTTCTTGACTCAGTAATGTTAACAGCCAAGTCATCTGCAAACATGTATGTCTCTAAATAACAACTGTGAATAAAATTAGGAAGATCATTAATGTAAATTATGATCAATATTTGTCCCAATATGGATCCTTGAGGTACACCATTCTTCAAGAGTTTGAAAGAGGAAACTTTACTACAATTGAAAAACACTGCTTGGTGCCTATTGCTAAGATAAGAAGACGGAAGGCTTACACTAATATAATTAAAACCATAAAATGTTAACTCCTGTTGAAGCGTTTTATGAGAAACGGTATCAAAACTGTATAATTATTATGAGTAGACTGGTATTTCCGCCAGAGAAGTATTAGCACTTGTGGTATTGCCGTATTACTCAAAAGATTAACATGTCGGCTTCAAACTCTGCGATAAGCTCAAAATATTAATATGTGGGCTTCAAAGGCTGCGATAAGACGTTGTTTTTTACTCCACGTCTTTCTGTCAATTGTGATTTCTTTGGCTGAAATGACGCGCACATTGGTGCACTCAAAAATGTGGCGGAATCTCAGAATGATCAGTGCGTTATCTGAGAAGTTTGTATTAACAAAGATAAAGCCCGTGTTAGCCTTTTTGAGTGGCACGGTAATACGCTATTTCGGTATTAACTTGGGAAGGATCGTTTCGAGGTTTTTGAGTTTGTTGGTGCTTGCAGATGGCTCCGTAGAGTCAATTGCACAAGCAAGCATATCCAATTTAAATGAACTAATATTAAACCCTTTAAAATTGCCAAGTTTATGAGTAAGTAAAGCAAACTCTGGACTTCATAATGGTGTTTGTGAAATTTTGAAAATAAAATTGAACCTTTCACATTTGGTGGGGATAAGATATATAGATATGTATGTCAATCCTTGTAATTAGAAGTGTCGCGTCCAAATGGAAGAAATGTTACCTCGAAATGTAGATTTCTTGGTACGGCAGGCGTACAACCAGTTTTCTCAACCAATTAACAAACAGAATGCATATAAAGAAGTCTACACTACCCGTAATAATGTTGAATCTCTGAAAATTCTAAATGGGATGGATATTTATTGAGTCCGCTGCATTTTCAGCTAGTCCGCTCTACAAAAATTGCTATACTGCATAAGAAATGCTTTTTCGGATGTATTCAGATCTAAGCAATAAGTTGTATTTGACATATTTTTTCTATTCTCTATGAAGTTCAGCGAACAACCAAAATGTTTGAAGCGAAAAATGTGGATCCTACACGTTTGTTGGATGATTTAATCACCATACTGCTTTCATTAGCTAAAAGACAATTTCAGCTAGTTCGATCTACACAAATTGATATATTGCAGAAGAAATGCTTTTTCGGATGTATTCAGATTTAAGCAATAAGTTGTATTTGACATCTTTTTTCCATTCTCTACTAAGTTCAGCGAACACCCAAAACGTTTAAAGCGGAAAATGATGATCCTACACTTTATTGGATGGTTTAATCACCATACTGCTTTCATTAGCTAAAAGATAATTATTCCAACGGCTCGAGCAGATATTTTGACTGAAAGCACTGATTTGACAGTTATGTTGATTCAAAACCCCATTTAGGGTATGAATTTGAAAAATTAGCTGAATGAATTAAATCACATGTAGTTAAAGCTGTGCGCAGAGTTTACGAAGAAATTACTTAAAGAATTTAAGCACAGGCTCCCAAATAATGCCAACATACTGGACAAATGTCTGCTATCTATTAATATAAGCGTGAATGTTCTGAAAGGTTCCATTATTGATTTGGCTGCGGAATGCGGCTGCATTTCTCCTCAAATAAGTGCAATGGGCAACCAGTGGTGTAATTTAAATATTATAAAATTTAAAAACCCTTCCAGCACAGTAGAGTTTGCAATCGCAATTATCTCGCATACATATTCCAATACGACGGTGCAAAGGCCAGTTAAACATTATACATATAAAACTAGGGAATCGGCTGAAGTCCGCGTCTGTGGTAGCAATTCTGCATTGCACAATGCTCTCGAGATTTTAGGGAAAATGTGTTACTCATACTACCTCCAAGAAAAAGTAATGCATACATAAAATTGGTTCAACATCGATACTCACGACCCGTGTAAAAAACAACAATCGACATTCACGATAGAGGTAGCAGAGGAGGAGCTGGAAATGAAATGGCGGTTTATTTATGGACACTCTTTAATTGCTGTGGTTCTCAGCGTCCCATTCTATACTGGGCATGAAAGACCGCTTAATTTTGCTCAGAGGCCTATCTGGCTTGAGGTTTTTTCGTGCCGTAAATCTACGACACAGTACCCACGGCTTCACTTCCCTTCCGAAGGATTTTTACGAAAAAATCCATCGTTCTCCGCAGGGTTTGAACTCGCGACCTTCGGTATTTAAAGTTAGCATGGTAACCATTACACCATGGAGGGCGACGAAGAGCCGCAAGACGAAGAGGAACAATTATTCTTCCAACCATACCTTCCATTTTATATTTCTAAACTGTAATATATTATACAAATATTTTTACTTTCTCTAAACGTACTATTGCACCCAAAATTCGATATCGGGATTTCACTAGAAATACACGTTTTAGGACCCCCTGAATCCAGAAAAAGCATTTTAGAAAAATGTCCGTGTGTCTGTGAGTGTGCGCGCGCGTGTGTGCAGCATAGCTCAAAAAGGAAAAGTCCGTTAAACACCAAACTTGATATTTAAATTCGGTATCTTCCAAGGATGCGACACGAAGATCTTAAGAAAATTCTCCAACCCCCAACTACCATTTACATGGAAAAAAATTTCGAAAAGTTTTATTTTCTCAAAAATGACTCTTTAACGATTTTGATTGAAATCTCTTGTATTTGAGATACTCACATGCCATTTTAAAACATATATCTTGAATTTTCTGGGAATCGCCTCCTAAGACCTCTTTATTGTGGATTATTTTTCTGAAATTTGCATAACTGATTAACCGTAAGATATAGACAGAAACTTACTACACAAAAAATGTAGATCTCATTAAAACAAATAAGTTATGTCTTATACATTTGCTTTTCGTGGAGTACCGTTATAGAGACATTCTTTGTTATTGGTTTCAGTTTTAAAATACTTAAAAAGTTTCTCATGTTGGAACTTGTTGACACAACAGCTTTCAATCCCATAGCAACCACATTTTGAAACATTTGACTGTCGGTTTAGCCTAGTGTTTCTCCTTTTCTCCCTTCTATTTAACATGGAACTAATTAATAAGAGCCTTTCTGCTGATGTTTTAATAGCTTAGCATGAAGTAGATAGAAGAGTAAGTTTATTAATGATAATTTGTTACAGAGATATAGAGAAAGTTATGTGAATGAAGCACATCATATATTTATGGTAAATGTATTCTTTAATTTATTTTAAAATCTAACAACTTTTTACTACTATTGGTTGGCAGCACCGACTCCCTGTTAACGCTTGGCTTTGAATTTTTATGTGACTAGGAGCTAATTCTTTTTATGAATATAATAATTGTTGACTTTTGTACTCTTGTATTAAATTGAACAGATGAAAATCTGATGGAATGTAACTCTTAAAATACAGTGTATGTGCAGGTTAGCTGTATTTCAGGGAAAAGTAAAAGAAACACACAGTGGAACAAACTTATTTAACAAGTAGAAAACCAGTACTGAATATGGTGAATGACTGCGTGCAAAGGGGAAGTGGATGAATCGAAAAAGTTATAGATGCAAATAATGCGTACAGTGTAGTTTGTTACTGGTGTAGAGTTTTCGTGATATTGGTTTGACATTTCGAGAGAATGGGTCGCGTAAAACACCAACCGAGGAAAAGTATTAATAATGTAGGGTAAGCTTATAGGTTACTCCATAAGTGTATGCTGCTGCAACTGCTCCACTCCTCTACTTTTAAAAAAATCTCTCGGCTACGTGTTGCGGGTAAGGGCCCTCCACCTTTGTCTTCGCTTTGTGAATTAAGATCCCAAAAAAGGGTTTATAAACAAGTAGATAAGTAACTAAAGTTGCTGTAATGGCAGAACAGCGAAAGTACGAAACCCGGATCACGTATGGAAGTGGCCAAACTTTTACATTTCAGGCTGTCCACGAGTGATGAATGGGATATTTGGAGTTAAGGAGGTAGAAATAAATTGTTAGCAGTGTATTTAAATTTGATTTCTCTCTGTAGTCAACATGTTTTATAAATCGGTAAACAGGACTAACAGATGGTAAATCAGGGTTTTACACAATGTAAAGAGAAGTAACAACCAAAGCCCTATGATGTGTTAAGATTTATTGGATATTGTCCATTTTCAACTTTTTCTTGTCAGTATTACTTCCATACATGATTCGGATTTGGTATTTTGTTATTCTGTCATTAGAGTTGCTTTTTAGTTACTTATTGTGGTACACCCTTATGGATCTTTATACACTTTTGGGCCCTAAGTCGCAAAGCATAGCCCAAAATGAAGGACCCAAGATTAAAAGCATAGCCGAGGGATCTTTGAAGTTAAAATCTCAATGATTCCAAGTAGTCAAAATCTTGGCAATCTAATGAATTTCGAATCTGTACATGTTAATATTTTCAACACATACTAATTGGGTCGGCTGTGGAAGTTCTACTTTCTTGTATATCAAATGACATTTTCATATATTCAGGTAATTATAATCAATAGGAAATGGTAATTATTTACTTTAACTACAGAATGAATTTCTTGATTTTTGAATGATGGGAAGTGTTTACCACTTAATTTTGGCAATTTTAGTGTGTATATTCTTTAGTAAAAGTGATCAGGTTTTGAATAATTGATACAGGGTCATTAGATTAAGTGGCCATAATGACACCTGGGTCACGGTCGTGTGCTGCTTCCTTCTCAACCTTTTCCCTGCACACACCATCTTATGCATTGAAATGAATAGAATGAATGGACAAGGTCAAATAGAACCATTATTTCACAAATTACAGTACTGAATGCCCCTTAAATTACTTTCTTTTCCAAGATGAAGTTGGAAATGTACTCATGATGCTCAAAAATAGATATTGCAGCCTCTTAACAGATTATTAAAAGCATGTTGCAATTCTTCATGGTATATGTTGGTCATTTCTTCCTGTTTATTATTTTGTAGTTCTTGTAATGTTCAGGGTTTGGATTTATTCACTTTGTCTTTCAAATTGCCCCACATGTAAAAATTGCAAGGTCTAGGGATTGAGCAGGCCAAATCCCTACACTAATCATTCTGTCAAAGACATCAGCAATTGCATCTGGAGAAGGGCAAACTTTATGAACTGTAGACCCATCTTGTTGAAATATGCGCTGCATGCACTCTTCATTTGTTGGTTGGGGGAAAACTATTCCAGAATTAAGGTTGGTACTGTGCAACATTTATTTTATTGTGAAGAAAATATAACCAATTATTCAAATCACACTCCAGCACACCAAATACCAACCTTATGATCATGTAGTGGACTTTGATGTATGAGTTTTGAATTTTGAGTTGCCCAGTATGAATTATTTTGAGAGTTTACTCATCGATTCAAGAAAAATCACACTTTGTCACTGAACAATACAAATTGTGGATTTATGTTGTACCACTAACCCTGGACTCCAGAAACTGGGGCAAAGCTGATTTATTCTCTGTGGGTCCCTCTCCTTCATTTCTGTTGCTTTGTACGACCATAATTTGAGTAGGCTTTTTGCTTTTTGTGCTAAACTATAGCTCACCCCTGCTTGTTGTGCTAACTTTGAGAAAATCTTTATTGGCAGATGTTCCAAATGTGCACCAATACCATCACTATTTTAGTCTTAAAACATGACATTTTCAATTTTTTTTCTGGTCTAATACTGATCCTGTACTTTAAAATTTCTTGGCTAATTTACGAACTGTAGTTCAATTAGAGGGATCAATACCAGGAAAGCATCTCCAAAATGCTCTAAAGCCTGTATTACACTATATCACATTTCTGTGTGATCAAATAGATTTGATAAAACATTTTATAGCATAATATAGCATCTTTGATCACATCTAGCAATGACTTACCTCTGTGATAGTGATTAAAAAATAAAATAGCAGATATTGCTCATGTTCAGTGACTACAGCCAAACTGTCATTTCCTATTATTAATCACATGAAATGCTTCACAATCCAAAACATAATTATTATAAAAAGAAACAAAACACTGGAAATATATAAAAATATAGCAGAAGGATGTTGAAGTGCATGAAAAAAATAAATGGCGTGTTATTTATGGGCGCTCTTTAACTGTTGTGGTTCTCAGGTCCCATTCTATACTGGGCATGAAAGACTGCTTAATTTTGCTCAGAGGCCTCTCTATCAGGCTTGAGGTTCTTTTACGTGTTGTAGACTTACAACACTTCCCTTCCTAAGGAAGCCATGCTAAGATTTTTACATCCCAAAAAAATCCATCATCCTCCACCGGGTTTGAATGACCTTGAGTATATGAAGTTAGCATGGTAACCATTACACCACGGAGAGCGACTGAAGTATATGAAGGATATATAGGTAATGATTTGTGGAAAAACTTTTAAAGGCATTGGAAAGCCAATATTTACAAGAGCTAAGTAAATGTTGTTATGACCGCCATTAATTACCATTTTTGCTGCTGGCTTTGTTATGCATACTTTAAATATAGTATTAATTAACATTCTTTAAGAAATGGACTATTGAGATTAATTTTAGGTTAGGTTATATGAAAATATTGCAGATGAATGTAATAGAAACTAAGACTAAATTTATTTATAAATATTTAATATAGTGAGACAGCTAACATTCTTAACAGAACAAAATGGGTACCATTATTACAGTGTTAACTGTTGAATATGGTTTTTAAATCTGTAATAAAAGGTTTGACATTGTGTAATATACTCAACAGCTTTAATGTGGTCACAATATGTGATCAAAGGTTTTATCATATCCAGTGATACAGTAATGTTATAGTGTAATATAAGCCTAAGACACAGAGATGGAGATTTTGTGTTTTATAAAATTACAACAAATGAAACTTTTTGTTCTGAAGTATATTGGATCATGACTACACTAACACACAACTGAACTATGTGACACAGTATTAAAAGACCTGCAATCTCAGCAGGAGAGTGGTACATGCTGAGACCCAAGTGCCCACAAGAGCTTGGCCACTTAATCCAATGGCACCATATTTAGATTTTTTTCCAATTTCATGGAATCTGAACCTTTAAGTATGCCTTGTTATAAATAGTAGCTGGCCACAAACTTTGAATCAGTTACAGGTTCTAAAGCTAAGCCCCAGAAAGGGAAGAATAAAAATATAGTTCCCAAAAGGTATTTCTAAGTGCATGAAGTTTGGGAGTTTTCATAAGAAAAAAGCTACCGAAAAATGTTCTGTAGTCAGTGTAAAAAAATTAGCAAGAAAAAGTATGATGATGGAGCAAGGCAGAATTAGTGTAGCTTATTTTGATAAATTAATGTGAAATATTGGATAGGTAGAGTCAGACTGAAAAATTCAATGCCACAGACAGGATTTGAACCACAGATCTCCTGATCTCTAGCCACTTGCTCTGCCACTGAGCTACCATGGCAACATGTCAGCGTAGCATTGAATTTCTCAACTGACTCACATGTTTCCCGGTAAATCACAAGGTGATCTCAAATTATTTTGAGATGACAACCCCAATGCCGTATGCCGGCATGTTGCCATAGTAGCTCAATGGCAGAGCAACCGGCTAGAGATCGGGAGATCCGTGTTTCAGATCTTGGTTATTGCATTGAATTTTTCAGTCTGACTGTACCTATCCAACTCTTGTCCTACACATGGTTTATGTGAAAAACAATTAAAACCAATGTGAAATATGTTGCTCATTCTATGGTTAAAATTTTCTGATATACAGATTAGGGCTTCAATCTGGAAAACAACTGGAGGCAGACAGCATTAATTTGAAGCAGAAAGCATCAGGGACCAATCAAAACATGAAGGTAAACAAATGACATTCTAGTCTTGATAGACAGTTGGGTGCAAGTGGGACCAACATGCTCATCTAACAGAACTGCAGTATTAACGTGTTACATGAGGGCAACTCTGAACAATTTTATAAAGCAATATTTCTAAAAACAAATACAATTTGTTAATTCTCATTCTAAGATGTGTTTACCCAAAAATAAAATTAGTTAGAGAACATTTCGAGCTCTTATTTCTTTCTCTACACATACTATGTACATAGTGTATAGTGTCGATACCGAGATTTCATCGGAAATACATGTTTTGGGACCTACTTAATCCACAAAAAGCATTTTTAGGAAAAGGTCCATTTACGTGTCTGTGGAGAGCATAGCTCAAAAATGAAAAATTTGTTAAATACTAAACTTGATAAGAACTGAAGCTTTCCTGGCGATGCATTAATTCAAAATCTTCTCGGGCTTCTAACCAGGTAAAAACTTGGCTTGATACCAACGTTTCGAAGAAGTGCATCTTCCTCGTCTTCAGGGTGAACTGATGGATTGAGCTTGCGGGGACTGGTATTTATAAGAGCTGGAATGAAGCTAACATCTGATTGGTTCGCATGATATTATGGCTGTAGTTGCTGCTGAGATCCATGCTACTGTCCTGGTAAGTGCCTGGTTCGAGGGGTCCCTTGGGACCTTTCCACCAGACATGTTACTGGCAGAGAAATGAAGCAACAAAGTTAATTGATCTGAGCCTCTGTATAGTTATGGGGTCTGTTGGAATACTAAATTAGCAATATTTGCATCTGTTGGCAAAAGTCATTACCTATATTTTTGGTGATGTTTGAGTACATTTGCCCTAAATAAGAGAGGCCATCAAAAAGGATAGGTGGATGGCCATGTATCAATAGAATTTCGCAGTCTCAATAGGAAAATCTGCCACTGCCTTCACCAGTGAGCGCTTCAGGCTGTCAATACTGGGATGCCTCCTCTTACACACCATGCCCTCAAGTACGGACCACATTTTATAGTCCAATGGATTGAGGTTAGGGCTACTGGAAGGCCAGTCATCTGGAGCATTTTTCCATAGCCAGTCCTGGGGACTTTGCCTTGTGTGCAGAATGCTGAATTCTTCTGGAAGCTCCATTGTTGTTGCTTCACTACAGTCTCCAACACAGTGTTTTGGTACACTTTGGCAGAAGTTTTCACCCCATTTGCACAGAAATGAAGTTTAGTTGTGCCGTCATATGCCACTCCATACCAAACCATAAGTGAGGCAGGATGGTGCCCTCTTTGGATCTTTGGAACCTTCTCATGAGCTTCTCAAGATGATTTGGCATAAACATGATAATTTTGCCTGTTGAAAGCCTCCTCAATAGTGAACATTTTTTCATCTGTGAAAAGAATTTTTCTGCGAGTATTGCATAACACTGAAGAAGGCGTTTTGATTTTATCACCCTCTGCTCTTTTAGACGCTGGGTTAGAGGTGACCTGCACTCTGCTGGTAAGCTTTCAACCCTAGGTCATCACTCAACAGGCGGAACATCATTTTTGAAATGTTCAGCTCTCGAGCCAGCACAGTGCTTTATCACAGGATTTTGTCAAATATGAGCTGCTAGTGATTTAACCATCTGCTTGTCCCTAATGCTGCATGGATGACCTTGCCTCTGGCAATCAACAGTCCCAGTTTCTAGGAATTAGTTAATGGTTTCATACACAAACATTCTGCTTATTTGCAGCTTCTTAGGGGTAATGAAAATTTTGGAAGCTGATTTACGCACCTTATGAAGGGCTAACACTGCTACAAGATTCTCATAATCCCCCCCACTCCATCACTAAAATATATGAAAACACAATTTCTCTTCTGCAGCTACACTCATAATGACCCCCATAAGGGTTGGCTGCGACCTTCAAAACTGGTTGTACAGCCTGTGCCAAAAGTTTGTAACAGTATTTATGGTCAGATTAGGTGTTGACTGGATTTCATTGGTAATTACTAAGTAAAACAGTCATTGGCGAAGATTTATTTATGAAGATCACATTATGAACTTAGATTTGCCAGAAACAGACAATTCCCTTTTCATGCTCATCAACAGGCCATCGGCGACAAGGATTTGAAGGTCTATGCAGTTTCTAATTGCTTACACAGCTTGACTATATTATTGTGGTAACATTTTGGAAATAGAATGGCAAGGGGAGTAACTCTGCTTGTAACAGTTTAAAAGAATTGAGGCACTGAGCACCACAAGGGCCTAAAGCATAGAAACAAAGTTTTGTGAAAATTAAATTTGTAGACAAGACACCAGTTTGATGTGCTTTCTTAACATTATAGACCACTTGATGAGATGAAATAGATCTCAAAACAAGTCAGACACCCAAAAAATATGTGATGCAAGTTTCTATTCTGACTTAAATCTTCTCTTAAGTTTGTTATATTCCTACAACTTTTCCAGTATAAACATTGCGATAATTTTCACTAAATTTTCTTCTAACGAAAGATATTACATGTACATACTCTCATTTAGTTTTACAGGCCTCAAGGCTGTAACTGAGTTTTATTGGGTTGTTTTGCCTATAATTAAAACCAAATATACAAGGAATATTAATCCATGTCTAACATAGCTTGTAACATTCTTAATATACTGTCCTATCCTTAATATTTTAATGGTAACGCAATACAGATTACTGGTCACCACTGATGGTTGACTCATGGGCATATACCTTGCTGGCACAAACCTTCAGCAAAATGGAAATGGCATTTTATTTATGGACCCTCTTTAACTGCTGTGGTTCTCAGCGTCCCATTCTATAGTGGCTGTGAAAGATCGCTTAATTTTGCTCAGAGGCCTCACCAAATAAGAAAAGTTTATACATGATGCTCTAACACATTTTAGTTTTATTGTTCAAGATGCACTGACTGGTATCTAGCATAACAAATGGATACGTAGAGGGGGGGACTGCATGTTCCCCTGACTTCAATCTTTTGGATTTTTATCTTTTTGGGGCACTTAAACCATTGGTTTATGCAGCAGAACTCTGGGATGAAGAAACTCTTAATCTATAATGTGTCATTGAAGCCTGCAACATCATAACACCAACTGAGAGTACTTGATATTCCATGCTTCGACAAGTACATGCATATCTAGATACAAGAGGAGGACATTTGGATCATTTGCTATAAGTGGTGTTTGTGTGGAACACCTCCTAACAAGCTGAAAACATCAAAAATAGAATAATGTGTCACTTAAAACAATTTTCATTAATAGCACTTTGAACTTCAATAAATCGAGAATGAAGGGTTTTGGGATGTGTCTTTATATGAACATTCATGCTAATCGAGAAATAGTCTTATTACTTGCTTCCTTGTAAGTAGAAGCAAAATAAGGGAGTACTATAGGTTAAAGTGATAGTCAAAAGCTGGTTGCTATGTGACTGAAGTTCCTTTGTTTGTATAGACAAGAGTTGACAAATTCCTGTATGAGAAAAGTATGGGTGTTTTAAAGGTGAAATAAAAAACAAGGAATGACTCAAAAATGATCAACTCCATGAAAAAAAGTTATGTTACATAAATTGTGTGTTTTAACGTCCTTTACATTTTTTGTGTGGTAAATTTTTATCCATCTCTTGCGGTTTAGTAGTTATGCAAAATTCCGCAAAATTCATCCAGAAGAAACTTGTCTTCAGAGGCTATTTCCAGAAAATTGAGGATATACATTTTATTTGTCAGGTAAATATCTTAAATATAAGTGATTTTAAACAAAATCATTAGCCATGTATGAGAAAATCAAAATTTTCGAAAATTTTTCCATGTAAAGGGTAGTTGGGGGTGGGGATTTTCTTGAAAATCTTCGTGTCACATCCTTGATCTTAAATACCCAGTTTAGTATTAAACGGTTTTTTTGTTTTTGAGCTATACTACACACAGACAGACACACATATGAACATTTTTAAATGCTTTTTTGGATTCAGGGGGTCCCAAAACCTGTATTTCTAGTGAAATATTGATATAAAATTTTTGGGTGCATTACAACACCTCTATATGCTATATATGTAGTATGTGTAGAGAAAGTAAGAAGCGTTTTTAAAAAAGGGTCTGTATGTGACCATGTGTCTGTCAACACGATAACTCAAAAATGAAAAGTCAGTAAAATATCAAACTTACTATTTAAGTTTGGTAATCTCCAAGGGTGCAACACAAAGATTTTGAGAAAAATCCCTCCACCCAACTACCCTTTACATGGATAAAATTTCAATAATGTTGGTTTTCTCAAAAATTGCTATAATTTTGATTAAAATGCCCTATATTAGAGATATTTATATGGCTAATAAAATGTTTATACTGAATTTTCTGGGAATAGTCTCTAAAGACCTCATTATTCTGGATGAATTTTGTGTAACGGGTAAGCCATAAAAGATGAATAAAAATTTACTACACAAAAACGTAGATCTTGTCAAAACACACAATTTATATCCAATACGTTTGTTTTGTGGAACTGACCATTTCTGAGATATTTCTTGTTATTTGTGTCAGATTTAAAACACAATTTTCTCACACAGAAATTTTGTGAACTCCTGGCCTTGCATAGAAACGGATTTCAATCACATGGCAACCATCTCTTAAAAGATTTGACTACCGTTTTAGCCTAGAGTATTCCCTTATTTACCTTCTTGTTACAGGGAATAAAGTAATTCAAGACAATTTCTGCTAACGTTTATCTTGATTATTGTAAAGTAGAATAAGCTTTTTAACAATACTTTGTGACTGATGTAGAGAAAGTCATGTGAATGGAAAACATCAGATTCTTTATTTACTAAGGCTATTTATACCTCCACCACTGAATCCTTGCACTTGACATTTAGGAGTTAAGTTGGTACATCAACAGAAGAAAAGCTTTACCCGTTTGCCTTTCTGAACCAATCACAAAGGAGCATTCCGGTCGGTTGGTCGGTCATACAATGGAGACGCATCTTGATATCGCACCGTTGCAATATCTGGTTATTTCCAATCACGTGCTCAGTTTGTGAACCCCTGACACATGCATTGAGCTGTTCTGTATAAGATACGTATTATTCGTTGCTATTTATATTTGTTGATAGTGTTTTGGTGTTTGTACGTGAGGGAACATAACAAGACTTTCACAATTATAGAAGTGGATAGACTTTTGCAGGAGGGTATGGCAAGAGTGGATGTGACTTTATGGAAGAAAGTGAATCATGTTCACAAAATATGAAAAGCACAGGAATTTGACAGAATCATCAGTGAATGTGAACCACTAATGATATGTCTTGGTGACGACAATGTTGATGACAATGACGATGATCCTTTCCGGAATGATGACGACAGAGTCTTGGGTGGATTTAGCCATTAAAATTCTTAACTGGTGAAAATCATTTTGTTATAGCTTTCTCTCATTGTAACAAGCTATTTTGCATTAATGTGTTCTATATTGTCGTAAATACGTAATGTAAGCTACATGCGTTACAATATCACTGTTATTTTCAGTTAACATCAATAATAACGAATTTGTTCCATTATTCATTGGCATTCATTTACTATGTTCACTGTTTATATCCGTCATTACACACGATAGACATTTGTAATCAGCTGTTGTTGTTTAATAATTACTCTGGCAACGCCGCAAAGGCAGCATAGCCAACCTTGTGCGAAACCACCCGAACTGTCAAGTACAAGGATTCAGTGGCGGGGGTATATATGGTTATTCCATGATATATATTTTGTCTTCCTGCACACTTAAGAAATTGTATGATTTGGATTCCTGAATAACCATGTCTTCAAGTTAAGTATGTAAAGTATGTTTTTTTTTTATTTCTCAATTCAAATTTAATTATATTAGTCTTTCCAGAGCTATTACTGTGGCTCAAGGGTTTGAAATAGTTAATTATTCTAATAAATTCCTTGGTAGCTAGTGACTGAAGGTCATGATGATCATCAGCATAACTTATAATTTTACATACAGGATACATATCAATTATGTAAAGTATAAAAAATAAAGGGCTAAGCACTGAGCACTGAGGTAAAGAACATCCATAAATAAACCTCCTTTTCATTTCTCAGTGTGTCAATTGTATCAGGGCTGACAGACGATTTGGCATAACTAAATAACAACATTTATCAACACACAAGTTCATTTACAAAGTGTCAGTACCTACAGTTTCAATGTAATCGTCATTGCTATCAGCTTTTCAGTGCTTTTGTACCGCCAAATATCTTATTTGTTTCTTTAATGCACAAAATGTTCGACCAATCAAATTTTATAGGTAAATAATGCAAGTGTATAGTGATAATGTAATGAAGGAGTCTTCAGTGAGGAAATGGCATATCATTTACGAGTGATCAAAGATGAATCAATGTGTACGAAAAAGGCCAGAATGGAAGTTCATCTATTGTTATGGATGAGTTAAAAGCAAATGTTGATAAAATAATTCAGAAAAATTGGTGTTTCACTTTGGACGTGGTACATGACTCTTTGGTTGGAAAAGATTTCCCAGCCATGAAAACCTCAAAGTGACAGTGACATCTTGGCTCACATCTTTAGCAGTGAAAGAGTACAATATCTGCATTGAAAAACTGTTACCACGGTGACAATAAATACCAGATAGCAATGATGACTACGCTGAAAAATAGAGTAGGGTACTGTAACTTTGTAAATAAAATTTTGTGTTGATAACTTTTGTTATTGTTTAGTTATGCCAAATCGTCTCACTTTCTGGATGGCCTTTGCATTAACACCAGTTTTATGTGATGTAATATTATTTTTGTTTCAGAGAAAAATTTCAATTGGCAGTCGTAGAAACCCACAAAGAAGACGTCATCGACCAGGCCAGTTGGCATTAAAAGAAATAAGACATTATCAGAAATCTGTTGGTTTTCTCATACCAAAACTTTCATTCTCAAGAGTAGTAAGAGAAATCGTTGGTCGCATATATGGAAACAGAATATGTGATTTCAGGTAGGAAACAAATGAAATTTGTCACTAGTTATTAGAAATTTCCAGCTCAACTTTCTAACATGTGATGTGAGAATTTTTCTATGTTCAACTTGAGTGGCATGGTTTTACCAACTAGTGCTTGGCATGTTGTGTTCTAATATAGATTTAGAATTATTTTTTCTTATAATTTAATGCTAGAGAACATTTTCTTATAATCTTAATTTTGGTTGGTTAGTATCCAATGTTAAATGCTTCGTAATGAAATTCTTTTTCTTCACTCCAATATTTCACTGGGAGGTTGTAATCTTCTGTGAAAGTTGGATAATGTAAAAGATGATCATGATCCATTTCTTCATTTAAGTTTCAGAAAGGACATATAGGAGCCTCTGCTATGCCAAATCTGTGTAACAGTCATGTTACTGTTTTAGTCTAAAAGTTGTTACTGCAAATTTTTTCGGCAATGTAGAAATATTGAAATCTTTTGATGTTTTCCAGATGTTTTGTTTGTGTATTCTTCATTGATTTTGTTTATGCACTTATTTGATATTCTTTTAATAGAGCAAAAAGGAATTAAATTAGGTATTGATTTCGTGATAATTTTACATCCCTTTTTGGCCAAAAAATCAGCCGTTTCATTGCCTATTATTCCACAATGGGCTGGAATCCATTGGATTACCACTCTTATATGTAAATGGATTAATTGTATTATTTTACGACATTCTAGAATATTAGCACTTTTGGGTGTTGTATCTTGTGATAAGGTGATAATGGCTGCTTTTGAATTAGATGGGATTACAGTTATTTCAAATGTTTTATATAATGAAAAAGATTTTGTAGACTTAAGAGAATTACCATGATTTTGCCATAAAAATTTGTTGAATACATATCTAATTTTTGATAAAGTGAGAAGAGTGGGCATGTTGCTCTGGCACCAGTGTAGACTGCAACCATCTGTAAAAATGTGTAACCATTCAGGTGAAGGAATTGTAAATTTATTATTTCCAGTGACTTTTTTTTAAGATGTCTGGAGAAGTTTCTGATTTCTTGACTTCTTCTGTTAGATGGAGAGTATATTGAATTTATAATTATTTACCTATTGTGCATGTAGACCATATTAAAGAATGCAAGGCAGCCAAAATCTCATTTGTGTTTCATTTAAAACAAGTCTTTATTTCTTTCTCTCTCGCATATGTTCAATATACATAGTAAGTAGAGAAGGTATTGTATTCCACCTAAAATTTTGATACCAGATTTAATACCCAGATTGGAGCAGAAATACATGTTTTCAGGTCGCCTGAATCCATAAAAGCCATTTTTAGAATAAAAATGTGTGTGTGTGTGTGTGTGATGTTCAACGTAACTCAAAAACGGAAAGTCCATAAATACCATGATAATATTTAAATTTGATATCAAGATAATCATCCCAGACCAAAGTTGCCTTTACATTGAAAAATTTCCAAAAATTAAAATTTTCTCAAAAATGACTAACAATTTTGATTAAAATACTGTATATGTTGAATTTTCTGGGAGTAGTCTCTGAAGACCTGGATGGCTTTTGCATCACCAGTAAAGTGTAAGAGATAGACAAAAATGTAGATATTGTCAAAACACACAGTTTTGTCGTCCAAGATATTCCTTGTTATTGCTTTCACTTATACTTTTCTCAAAAACCGTTAACTCCACAAAAACAAAAAAAAGTATATAACATAAATTGTGTGTTTTAATGAGCTCTACAATGTTTTGTTAAGAAAGTTTTTTTTTTTTTTTTTTTTTTTTTATCTCTTACAGGTTACCAGTTATGCAAAATTTATCCAGAATAAAGACGTCTTGAGATGCTAACCCCAGAAAGTTCAAGATATACATTTTATTTGTAATGTAAATATCATTAATACACAATATTTAATCAAAACCTTTACAGCCATTTTTGAGAAAACCTAAATTTTCCATGTAAAGGATAGTTGGGGCGGGGGATTTTCTTGAAAATCTTGGTATCACATCCTTGAAAGATATTGAACTTGAATATCACACACACTCATATTCTCTCTTTTTCTAAATATGCTCTTTTTAGGATTTAAGGGTCTCAAAATGTATATTTCTGGTGAAATCTCAGTATTGAATTTGTTGGTGCAGTACAATATTTTCTCTATACACACTGTATATAATATGTGTAGAGAAAGTAAAAATTTGTCACATCACATGTTAGAAATTTTCTCTAGTTGTTGCTAATATCTTTTGTTTGCTTTTTAGGATGCAGCGACTTGCATTAGAGGCACTACAGGAGGCCTCTGAAGCATTCCTGGTTCAGTTCTTTGAAGACTGTTTACTTTGCTGCATGCATGCCAAAAGAATGACAATACTTCCAAGAGATTTTTATTTGGCAAGGCGCATCAGGGGACACCACATGCCAACGTGAACCACGATGCCAGCAATTCAGTCATCATGCATTCTTGCCTTATCAATTACCAAATTTTAATTATTGAGCTTTTTTAATTGTACCAAAGCTAATGGTCAAAGTTTTTAAATATATTCTTATTACACAGTCCTGCTACTTTTTTTTAAATGTTCTGGATTGCTCAAAATGCACACTTAAGTGCCTGTAAAATGAGGAACTGATACTGATCTTAAAATGTGCTGGCCATGTGAGCAGAGTTTTTGTAGTGAAATTTTGTTTCAGAAACTTGCCTAATTCCGAAAACTGTGCATAAAATGATGATATTTTTTATGAAAGGAGCCATTGAAGTGGATTGTGAGGTTAAGATATGCTATGAAATGTTTGCATGTTGATATTTGTAAGGTCTTTTTCATATACATGTTTTGTGCTCATTAGAACAAAGTCTAAAAGGTTTTTGTTTTTATAGTTGTTTATGTACAGATTTACCGTATTTATCCGAATACAAGACAGTGCTTTTTTCCCAAAACATGTCCAGAACTGAGGGGTCGTCTTGCTTTCGCGATATATGTTTTCCGAAAAATCATATGAGGAAAAAGTAAGTTTCAAACTTTGTGGGTACAGGTAGGGGAAGTGGTATAGAGACTAAAATAAAGTTACAGACTTCCTTTCATGTTGGTGGTTGGACATAATGTTATGTTGGAAGTCAACTGTCGAGCAGAAAGAGAGGTTAGCGGCACATTTCCACTTTTTGGGATGCACATATGCCCCATTGTGAATCTATGGGCAAATTCGAACTAGGTAAAACATCAAATAGGAGTAAAAACATAGATTACACTCAAACTTCACTCTTGAAATAAAGTAACTTACTTCGGACATGTTTCGGTGGTTGTTGCCACCATTTTCAATAGAGATTCACTGATGAACTCTTGGTAGCGGCCTGTGGAGGTCTCTCTTCTGGGTAGATGTATTTTGGTATGTCAAAATTCTTGTTTTTCTTTTTTTAAAATTAATACATTTTCCCAAATTGTTAATCCAATTGGATTCTGCACTAATTTTAATTTGGGCTCACTGTGAAAATTATAGTTTTCAGTCCAAAAATGATGTGCTACAGTGAATTATCTGTCTATTTGTAGGTTAAACATTTTATGATATATCAAGTATGTTGTTTTAACAGAAAATAGCATCCATAAATAATTGCTGCCACCACCGACGCTACCACGTTTTATCATTGCATATACTATTTCGTTCTCCCTTCTCCATCTCACAATGTGAATTTCTGCATAAATTCAAATTTGCTAAAAACATTTACAATATGTTATATTGAGTATGTTGTCTAAATACAAAATCATATCCATCATCGTCATTACATTTATGCTACTGCCACTGTCAGGTTGTACCATTACACCCAAACCGTACATTTCCAAACTCACCTCTCTGGCAACATCTCAAAACGTGAATTTCCATGCAAAATCAAATTAAGTACAAAAAGTAAATAAATGAGGGACTTAATCAGCTTAAGTGTCTATTAGTTTGTTCAAGCCTTTAAATTTCATTTAAAAATTCTTCTTTTTATATGCCTATATCTTTTAAACATGTCTTATGTTGGTTGGTATCTAATGTGCAGTTGGCAGTGAAGCCATTCGCTCTCTTGCATTCCAGAATTTTGATGTTATATTATCATGTTGACTAAGGTTGGGCAGTGCAGTAGATGGTTTCCGTCCATATCTTCTTTAAGTGTATAGAAAGGACACAGAGGAGATCTCACTATACCAATCCTGAATAAATGTTTATTGAGACAGTCATGGCCTGTTAGGAGCCTAAAAGTTGCTACAGATGATTGTTGCTACTTCCTTTCCACATATCAGATCCCCTCTTTTACCTTTCCTATCCAGTTTTCTTTGATCCCAATGGTATTAGAGTCATAGGTGATCATTCCATTTTCTTTCCTGTCCATACCTTTCTTTTCTTAGGTGATGTAACTGCCATTTATGGTGCCTAATATTAAACAGTTACAAAAAGTTGAATAAAAACATTCCAGATAAAGTGATGTCCCATTGGAAAAAAAAAATATTCTGGAACATGTCTTATGTGATGATTTGCTAAATTCCAAAATTAAGTTGTGAAAAATGAGGGTCATCTTGTAATCGGATAAACACAGTAATTGGGAAGTTAAAATTAGCAGTTTTTGAGGTTAGAGGCCAAAGTATACTTACTCATGATGTAAAAAGCTAAGATGATCATGAAGCAGCATGTTTCATGAAACTTAATAATTATAACAAAATATCTTAAATTCTATTGTTTACAATAAATGGTTTTATTTTGATGCTAAAGCACAATTTTATCTTCTATGCTCATACACAGTTTAATGACTGCTCCCTGTACTCAAAGTGTGCTCTTGGAGTTCTTTGTCAATGACATGGCCAAACATTTCCAGAAGTATAAATTATTATTGCATGTGTGCTCTCTTCACCCAAGTACGTCAATTCTCGCTTTGATGTAAACCGCCAGCTTTCACCATGTTATTACTTTCTCTTCACATAATATGTGCATATTGTATAGAGAAGGTGTTGCACTCCACCCAAAATTTTGATACCAAGATTTCACCAGAAATATGTTTTAGGGTCCCCTGTAACAAAAAAAAAAGCATTTTCAGAAAAAGGTCTATGTGTGTGTGTGTGTTTGTCCGTGTGTATCCATGTGTCTGTGAACACGATAACTCAAAAACCAAAAGTCGGTAAAATACCAAACTTGGTATTTAAGTTTAGTATCTTCCAGGGATGCGACACAAAGATTTTGAGAAATAGCCTCTGTAGACTACTTTATTCTGGGAGAATTTTGCATAACTGCTAAACCGTAAGAGATGGACAAAAACTTAACACACAAAAAAATGTTGAGCACATTAAAACATACAATTTACGTTGTATAAATTTTTTTCGAGGAGTTGATCGTTTTTGAGATATTCATTGTTTTTGGTTTCAGCTTTGAAAAACTTGTACTTTTCTCATACAGGAATTTGTCAACTCGTGTCCATACAAATAAAGGAACTTCAGTCACCTAGTAACCAGCTTTTTACTTCACTTTAACCTATGATAACTTACAAGGAAGCAAGTAATAAGACTATTTCTGCTAATTTTTTCTCAATTAGCTTGACGTAAATAGAAGAATAAGTTTACTAACAATAATTTGTAACTAAGAAATGTTTCTGGGCTGTTTTGCCGTGATCTGCTGGTGTTAGAAGTCCCAGACATTTCGTCCACAACTACGGCGGACATCTTCAGTGGCGCGGTCGAAGTTTTCTTGGAGAAGGTTTCGCTGCATCTGAAGCGTTGACTGTCGGGATCGCTACTTTTATACTGGCAAGTGGGGGGCGGGGCTTGGGCTCTCCGGCGTACGTGGCTTCTGATTGGACTGCTTCATTGCTTCTCGTTTCCTGCTTTCAATGACGGGATGCCAATTTCTGTTGAGTTTTAATGCCTCTTCTTCCTCCTCTTTTTTATTAAAATTGCTCGGATGCTTATAAATCTCTATGGCCTCTCGCTGTAGTCATGCATGGTAGTGTGTTGTAGATGAGAGGATGGAGGTGTCTTGGAAATTTATAATATGCTCGGCAGCATGGCCAAACAGAAGAGCATGCACATACAGCAGGCCATGTAAAGTCTCGCAGTGCGATCGTTTGTTATTGAATTCATGCGCAATGCATAGAGAGAAGAAGCAGAATTTGCATACAAGGCAAGGATAAAGTTAAAGTTTGCAAACTCTTGCATTGCATTGCGTTTTGCGTGTTTCTATGTAAATGCTTACATTAATTAATATGAGTCCAAACTCTTGTGCTTAAGTTGCTTGTGCGCTTGCATTTCTTTGTGAATGTAGTATTATACACATTACTTCTGGGAGTGATGTCTTCTCAGGTTGGTCTAGTCCCTGCCTACATTTGTTTCAGGAGTGGTCCAACCATGTCTGCCAGCTGCTCCCTAAGGTCTATGCTATCCTCACAGACATAGAGAGAATAGATAGGAAATATCCTGTCCTTATGCTTGTGGTTGGTGAATTACATGTTGCCAAGCTGCCACTTTTAGACACTACACTTTTAAGATGAGTACGCCTTGTATGGGTTTGGGTGCACCCAAAAACAAATCTGATGTGTTCCAGTCGCATAACTTTCTGTATATCTCAAGAAAAAATTAGCAAAAATAGTCTTATTACTTGCTTCCTTGTAACTAGAAGTGAAATAAGGGAATACCATAGGTTAAAGTGATAGTCAAATCCTTGTTGCTATGTGACTGAAGTTCCTTTGTTTGTGTGGACAGGAGTTGATAAATTTCTGTATGAGAAAAGTATAAGTTTTTCAAAGTTGAAACCAAAAATAAGGAATATCTCAAAAACAATCAACTGTACAAGAAAAGTATATATAACATATATTGTGTGTTTTAACGTACTCTACATTTTTGGGTGGTAAGTTTTTGTCCATCTCTTACGGTTTAATAGTTATGCAAAATTCCATAAAATTCATCCAGAATAAAGTAGTCTTCAGAGGCTATTCCCAGAAAATTAAAAATATACATTTTATTTGCCAGGTATGTGATATTTTAATCAAAATCATTTTTGAGAAAATCAAAAATTTTGAAAGAGTTCCATGTAAAGGGTAGTTTGGGGTGGGGGGATTTTTCTCAAAATGTTTGTGTCACATCCCCAGAAGATACTAAACTTAAATACCAAGTTTTGTAAAAATGCTTTTTTTGGACTCAAGGAGATCCAAAACATGTATTTCTGGTGAAATCTCGGTATCAAATTTTGGGTGGAATGTAATACCTTCTCCATACACTATGTACATAGCACGTGTAGAGAAACTAAAAAGGAAGATCATCAAGCTTCTGAACTGTTTCCCTCCATGTCTGAAATCAACTATTGGTACTTACTAAACAAGTGAACAACATAGCCTTTTTGAGAATGGCACTTAGCATGTATTTGGATTACACTCTTCAATTCTTAAAGTGATTTCGCAAACTTCAGGCTTGTTGTACCAAGGGCAGAGCTTTCGTGTTGGTATGACGAGAGGTCCACTCTCCATGCAAAGAAGCTCAGGAAGTTAAGGATCTCCCTGCAAATTGGGTAACACCTCGTATATCTCCTCAGGAGGAGGTGATATTGGCTCTCTTGCATATTGGTCACTGTATTTTTACACATAAGCACATTTTTAAGAACATATGGAAAACATGCAGAAAAGTAGAAAAAGTCTGATGTGTTCCATTCACATGAATTTCTCTACATCTCTGCAAGAAAGTATTGTTAAAAAGCTTAGGCTTCTATTTACTTAATGCTAATTGAGAAAACATTAGCAGAAATAGTCTTATTACTTCCTTCCTTGTAAGTAGAAGTGAAATAAGGGAGTACCATATGTTAAAGTGATAGTCAAAAGCTGGTTGCTATGTGACTGAAGTTCCTTTGTTTGTATGGATCGAAGTTGACAAATTCCTGTATGAGAAAAATATAAGCTGAAACTAATAAAAAAGGAATATCTTAAAAACGATCAACTCCACGAAAAAAAAAATATATATAATATAAATTGTGTTTTTAATGAGCTCTCCATTTTTTGTGTGGTAAGTTTTGGTCCATCTCTTACCGTTTAGCAGTTATGCAAAAATCTGTTGAATTCATCCAGAATAAAGTAGTCTTCAGAGGCTATTTCAAGAAAATTAAAGATATTCATTTTATATATCAAGAAAATATCTTAAATATACAAGATTTTAATAAAAATCATTAGAGCCATTTTTAAGAAAATCAAAAATTTTGAAATTTTTTCCATATAAAGCGTAGTTTGGGGGGGGGTTTCTTGAAAATATTCTTGTTGCATCCTTGGAAGATACCAAACTTTAATACCAAGTTTGGTTTTTAATGATCTTTTCATTTTTGAGCTATACTGCCCACAGACACACACAAGGACATTTTTCTATACATATGTAGAGAAAGTAAAAAAATACCATCACTGAAGTGATTAGCAGGGAAAAGTGGGGCTGCAATATACAAACCTGTACCAGATGTACATAAAACCTATTATTCATTATTGTCAAGAAATTCTAATAACTACAAATGTAGAAAAATTTAATAAACTACAAAATCAAATCCTTCGCTTGATAACAGGAGTTATTAAAAGAACACCAATCACTGCCCTGCAAATTTTGATCAACAACCGAAACAGAAAGTAAAATTGAGAAAACAGCAATCATAAAATGCGAGAAACTTATAAGGTTACTTCACAATAATTGGATTCAGCAAAAACCAGAAATCCATTTTAAAACCCATCAAAGTTTCTTAAACATAGTACATAAAATCAAACAGAAATTACAAATTTCAAGGAAAACTTACAAATAAGAAACTTCTCTAGTTTAAATGTCATTGGAAATACAGTTGAACCTGTATTATACATAACTCAGTTGTAAGTAATTTGCATTTATACGTAAATTTTCATAGGTCCCAGCAAAATGTCATTCAGAAACCCGTTAACAGAACCTTATTTATATGTAATCCATTTATACGAGTTACATTTCAGTGAAATACAACTTGAGTTTTTGTAATTATAATGAGCATATAGCATACACTGTCTTAAAAGAAACTCGAGTGAGTGTATTTTCCTTATCTTTGTTGACAAAGATTCAAGCTGATCAGCAGCTTTTGGAAACAAAAGACAATAATACGTTTGCTGGTAGAGTGTGACAATGCAGCAACAAATGAGAAGTAACAAAAAAATGTTTGGTATCTGGTGTTTATTGTTAAATAGTGGTTTGTTTTTCAGTGCTCAGTTGCTTTTAATTAGCCACAGAGAACAGAAAAACAAAATGTTATACACTAGATCAGAAAGTGAAATTTAAAGAGAGGTGGAGCGTAGTCCATGCAAAACCTAAATTGCTTCAGACTTAGGAATTGGGTGCCAAATCAACAAAACTCAACCATCAGCAGGAAGGGAGATATGCAAGCCATGGAATTTATTTTGGCTGCCTGGAGCAGGTGTCATCCTCCACAATCAAACACTACTTCATTAAATCTGCTGTCCTACAGGAAGAGGCTTTCTCTGATGATGATGATGATGATGATGATCATGATATTGGTAGTGATAGTCTATAAATGAGCTAGCTCTACCGGAGGGTGTAAATTTCGATACCTTTGTGCATCTTGATGACTATCTAGCTGTGTGTGGAGAACTACAGTCTGAGGCGATTATTGTTGATGTGTGCCAAAAACATGATGGTGATCAAGATAGTGGACCAGCTTCAAGCGACACTCACAATAATGTGGATGATGACTCAAATCTTGAAATACCTAAGGTGAGTAAAGTGTTAAGTGCAATATATGTGTGTAACATTGTGGTAGGGAAAAAGCTCCAAATTCATTAATAAGTTGGCAAAATGAGGTTTATGCACTTAGCACAACAAAATTGAAACAAGATAAATTAACTGATTTCTTTAAAGCAGGACCAAGTTCAAAATAATGTTTCCTTCATATGTATCTTTGTTGTTTGTAAACTTTTGTACATGTAGGCCCACAGTATTGCCCCCCCCCTCCCCTTTTTTAATATATATATATATATTAAATTATCAACATCTCAGTTGTAAGCAATTCTGAGTTATAAGCAATCTTCCCTCGTTCCCTTGATATACGCATAAATCAGGTTCAACTGTAATAAATTTACAATATCTTTCCCGTGAATGGTTACATATTTTTACAGATGGTTTCAGTCTACACTGGTGCCAGAGCAATATGCCCACTCTTCTCATTTTATCGAAAACTAGATATCCAACAAATTTTGATGGTGAAATCATGGCAATTCTCTTAGGTCTACAAAATCTCTTTTATAATATAAAAGCAGCCGTTATCACTTTAACAAAAGATATAACACCCAAAAGCGCTAATATTCTAGAATATCGTAAAATAATACAATTAACCTATGTACATAAAAGAGTGATAATCCAATGTGGAGCAATAAAATGGCTGATTTTTTGGCTAAAAAGGGAAGTAAAATCAACACCTAGTTTAATTTCTGTTTGCTCTATTAAAATAATAATATCAAATAAGTACATAAACAAAATCACTGAAGAATACACAAACAAAACATCTGGGAAACAATGGAAAAATTTACAAGATTACAATATTTCTACATTAGGAAGAAAATCTGCAGTAGCAACCTTCATACTACTGGGACATAACTGTTCATAAAAAACATACAGATTTGGTATAGCAGAGACTCCTATGTGTTTTTTCTGTAAGTTAAATGAAATGGATTTTGATCATTGTCTGACTTTTACAGAAGCTTACAGCCTCCCAGCTAAATATTAGAGTGCAAGAAAATGCAAGTGTTTAAGATTGGATATCAACTAGCCAACAATTTTTAGGAAAGAACTGGCTCCTATCTGTGCGCCTATGAGAATCTTGCCAATGACCACAGAGTGGTAGAGAAGGTTTTATCTTTTTACTTTCTCTACATATACTACGTATATAGAGAAGGTATTGCACCCAAAAATTTTATATAGAGATTTCACCAGAAATACTGTTTTGGGTTCCCCTGAATCCAAAAAAAAGCATTTTTAGAAAAAGATCCGTGAGCATGTGTGTCTGTGGATAGCATAGCTTAAAAAAGAAAATTCTGTTTAATACCAAACTTGGTATTTAAGTTCAGTACCTTCCGAGGATGCGACACAAAAATTTTCAAGAAAATCCCCCCCCACTTATAAGTAAGTAATAAGACCATTTCTGCTAATGTTTATTTCAATTACCATGAAGTAGATAGAAGAATAAGCTTATTAACAATAATTTGTTACAAAAATGCAGAGAAAGTCATGTGAATGGAACACATTTTGTTACCTCAAGTGACATTCCCAATATGGATAGGTTTTTTTCTTTTATCCCGACAGTTTTTAATGGAGCATCAATTATTACATTTTAAATCATTTACTTTTAACCCAGGGATTGGGTTTTGTGTCCTATTTGCTCCTTTTAATAAAATCTGTGTTGGTTGATCTGTGGCCTTCGCCTTGAGTAGCTTTATTCCCTGAATTTTATAACTTATCCTTTTATTTGATCTTTGTTTTGTTTTTTATATTGTTTTACACTGGTGTTTTTATTGTACCTTGTTTTTATAGGGTGCTAATGGCCTTAGTCGTCGAGCACCCCTAAACACCAACCATCATTATCATCCTCACAACACCAAACTTGTTGGATTTACAGGTTCAAACACAGCCAAGATCAATGCTTTTTAAATATGCTTAAAAGTGACCCTATATCAGTAGATTCACTGCCATGTAAAAGAACTCCTGTGAGACAAAATTCTGGCTCAGAGGCAGCATTAAACTGATCCTGGCAATTGCAGTGCCGTTATAAAAACAAATACAGTATACTCTCTTATTATCCAAGGTAATGTGGGGGAGAAGAAGCATGAATGATCGAAAAACAAATAATAGAGAAACCTGTAATTTAATGCTTTTAAGCTACAGCATACATTTATAAATAGGAAATTACGTTTAAAAGCTTTTTTCAACACTTATACTTTATTCAAAAGTTTATTCTGCTTCTGTGCATAGGATTGCTTTCCTTTACACACAAAAAAAACAAAAAACAACCAACCTGCCTCATGACAATAGGTGCCATTTCCATTGTTTAAACGATCACTGCGTGACAACAGAGTACCATTTCATTTGTTGTCAGCCTGCCTGGTCTGTGTAAACTAAAAATAAATTCAGTTTTTATGATGTTAATCAGCGTAAAATGTAAATGGCATGTTATTTATGGATGCTCTTTAACTACTGTGGTTCTCAGCATCCCATTCTAAATTGGACGTGAAACACTGCTTAATTTTGCTCAGAGGCCTCTCTGTCAGGCTTGAGGTTCTTTTATGTGCTGTAAATCTACGACATGGGACCAATGGCTTTACTTCCCTTCCGAAGGAAGCCATGCTAAGGACTAATCAGCGTGTGTCAATGAAGCAAGTTAAGAGAAATTTGTAAAAGGAGATGGCGGAGAAATAAAAAAACATATGTTGAATTTAAAAGATTTTTTTTGGTGGGGGGGGGATGTGTAGATAATCTGCAAACCGGATCATCTGCACACAAACAATCAGGAGTATACTGTACCACCAAACTACCCAATCATGCTCTGTGTCTTGAAAGCTGATAAGTAGATCTCAGTCCAGGGTCAGTGTTCAGTGCTTTGATGTGATGGAGTTGGCATGGTTTCTACAGCCTGTTTCAAAATGTGTTATACTATCTAGCATTGCTCACTGCCTGGCCTTGTCTTTTATTTTCTTTTTCCTATTTTTGTTTTCACTGTTTTTTGTTTTGTTTTTCTATTGGTTTTCCATCTTACAGACATACATACACACATTTACAAGAGCACAAATACTCATGCCCAAGGCAGGAGTCAAACCTGGATCCCCTGTGCCATGGAGGCACTTTGGCAAGGGCAGCCATGGGGATCACTGTACCTTCAATTCCTGCTAGTAGATAAATTTGGTTGGTTGGTATCTAATGTTGAGCAGCTGGCAGTGAATCACTCTTGGATTCCAATATTTTGACTTCATATTATCATTCAAAATCTTCTCGGGCTTCTAGCCAGGTAAAAACTTGGCTAGAAGCCCGAGAAGATTTTGAATTAACACGTCGCCAGGAAAGCTTTAGTTCTTATTTCATATTATCATGTTGACTAAAGGTTGGACAGTGCAGTGGACAGTTTCCATCCATATCTTCTTTAAGTATACAGAAGGGACACAGAGGAGATCTCACTATACCAATCCTGAATAAATGTTTATTGAGACAGTCATGGCCTGTTAGGAGCCTAAAAGTTGCTACAGAGGATTTTCTTGGTAATGTAGTGATTCTGGTCGTATTATTACATACATTTTCTCATGGTTTTCCTTTTGTTTGTAATACATTACATTCTTTAATTTTGTTATTATATGTTGATATAATGATCAGATGAATTTGATGTAATTTTACTACTTTCTTGGCTAGAAAATCAGCTGTTTCATTCCCTGTATTCTGCAATGTGCTGGTGTCCTCTGAAGTATTAATCTTTCATTTAAATTTATTAGTTGCTTTATGATTTTGTGGCATTCTGCAATATTCAAGTTATTAAAGTAGTGTACACTGAAAGATTGTAAAATGTCAAAAATATAAAAGGGTAGACATTTGGCACTGAACAAACTTGTGGATGGCTCAAACCTATTTTGAGTGACAGGAAGAGAGGAGTTTCTTTCGATACAGCAAAGTCTTATCTTGTAATTCACTGCAATGAATTCTGAGTGAGTTTGGTTCATTTATGCTCATTGTCTTTTCAAAGCTCTGCATATCATTATCTTGATTTTTTTTTTGTATCATGCATTATACTTTTATTTGTAAAAGTGCAAGGCATTTTTATTTTTAATCATATTATGGAATGATTGTTTTATTGTGTTACTTTATGAATTAGAACGATGTGCATAATGTCAATACATGTAGTTAGTTACTTTTGGAACAGTGTACCTCAATGTGTAGCATGTGTATGCTACAACCCCCCCCCCCCCCCACTACCCTCTTTTTCTGTGTGTTTGTAACTCTGTGCACTTCAGAACCCAAAAACCAATCTCTAATGATACGTGAAACTAAATGATGGGAAATGGCGTGGAAACATTTATGATATTATAAAAACCAGTCCATCTGCTGGCAACAAATCAGAGTTGGTGGTTGATGGGAATCAAACATGTGGTTTCTTGAATGAGGGTCACTAACTGCCTGAGCTGCTATAGTATGTTCCTGCTCTTATAATGCCACAAAGTACACAGAATGTTCATATAGGATTTATATATGACAAAATTCTATATAGAGAAGTGAGATAGACAAATTCACTACTATTCAAATGCCTTAAAGAGAATTCGGATTCTTGTGACAAGATTTAGGGAAATGTGATTTATTCTTGATAAGAAAGAAATCAAATATATATCTTTGTGTGTGTGAGAGAGATATTAATGCACAGGAATTGACAATGAAGTCATTCTCCCTCTAACTTCTCAGTATTTAGCAACAATGATATGATACATCTTCAAATCTTGGCATGATTCTAGAAGTTCCATATTCATAAATTCTTTTTTGGTAAATAAGTAGCCAGTAGGTTATGAGGTCTAAATGGTTGAGAAATCACATCCAGTTATGAGAGTTTTTTTTTTTTTTTTTCTTTTGGGGGGGTTCCTTTCTTTTCCAGAAAATCTGCTTTTTCATTACTATCTTGTCCATTACAATGGAATCCATTAATTTAATGAATCATCTTTTGGATTTCTTTATTTTTTTTTTTTTTTCCATTTTAGGGAGTCTTACTATTGCTTGTGTGGCAGCATTATGAGTCTGAAAGAATAACTATTTTTGCATTGATGCAGCCATAGAAATAAATCTTGTAGTGTTATAAAAACAGCTTCTATTTCTCCTTCAAAATTTGTGGTATTTTTTCCTACATTTCTATAGAAGGAAAAGAACTGGCATATACCACCTGCTCCAGCTCCATCATTGGTATCAGAAAGAGAACCATCTGTGTATACATGTGTCCATTTGTGAGTAAATTGCTATGTCCTTAAATATTAAAATGATATCAGAGAAAAATTAGAAACAAGTCCACAGAAATCTCTGAGAAGGCTTGCACAGGAATCAGAAATGGAATGTCACTAAACTTTTAAAATTAAAACCCTTTAAGATAGCTAGTTTGGGTGGTGTGGTGACTGACTCCTTTCTCTACCAAGCTAGTCCAGGTTCAATCCTGGAGTAACACATTTTAGGTGGAGAAAGTGGCTTCTGGGTAGGTTTTCTCTGGGTTCTCCAGTTTTCCTCTGACTTTCAGTCATCCTTCGTGGTGTAATGGTTGCCATGCTAACTTCATATACCCAAGGTCATGGGTTCAAACCCGGCAGAGGACGATGGATTTTTTCGGGTGTAAAAATCCTTAGCATGGCTTCCTTTGGAAGGGAAGTAAAGCCGTTGGTTCCGTGTCATAGATTTATGGCATGTAAAAGAAGCTCAAGCCTGATAGAGAGGCCCCTGAGCAAAATTAAGCAGTCTTTCAGGCCCAATTTAAGAAGGGGATGCTGAGAACAACAGTAGTTAAAGAGAATCCATAAATAACACAGCATTTACATTTTTTTTTGACTTTCATTTCACCACCTGCTCCATAATCACTTTTCCTTTCATCCATTTCACCAAACTATCATGTTGTTTTTCTTCCTCATTCTTATATCAGGTATCAGGCTGATCACCCATCCTGGCTTCTCTCTCTTAACCAGAGCCCATCTGCTTCTCAACAGGCATCTGAACCCAGGCGACACATGAGAAGTGGAAATAGTGAAAAAAGAAGAGAGATGAATGTAAGTGGAGTTAACCCTTAATTGCATGATTTATTTTGCTACATGTGCAGTTCTTCCTCTAGTTCACAAACTAGTATTTATATCCCTTTCACTGGCACCACAACTGAAGCGACTTGAATGGCTGTGTTGGGATACATAATGGACTGGCCATCCATTCAAAGCCGAACATCGCGAGTTCGAGTCCCAGCGACTGCAGTCAAATATGTGGTAAAGGATGGGGAGGTCCCAAGTAAAATATGAGGGTCACTAGATATGTATTGAGACAGCAAAATATGAATGCTCACAGAAACATTTTGTTTATCTCAGTATCTCAAATTATTCTCCCTGGCGCTGTATACAGCATTCTATCCCCCGGAACCACTTCTGGAAGCAACCACACCACTCAGTTTCTGATAGACCCATGATTAGAGCCAGTTGAAAAATTCAATGCTTCAGCTGGGATTTGAACACAGTTCTCCCACTCCATGCGGTTCTGTAACCATTGTGCTACTGTGACAACTTGCTGATTATTTATGTGTTTTACCCAGTTCAACCAACCAGTATGGCAACTTACCATCCTAAGTACTTAGTATTAGAGTAACATTAACCCTATTTACGCCTACATATAGGCTGTCATCCTGGTGGTTCTCTGCAGTGAGACATACTGGTTGGTTGAACCGGGTAAAACACATAAATAATCAGTTGGAAAATTGAATGCCATACCGTCAAATTGTCACAGTAGCAAAGGTTGGAGCAACTGCACCGAGAGCGGGAGAACCGTGTATAAATCCTGGCTGTGGCATTGAATTTTTCAGCTGGTTCTAATCACACTGTACTCTTCAATATATATAAAAAAAGAGAGGAGCATTATCATTTAATAAAAAATGATGGATCCATGTTTCATCACCCATAACAATATCTGAAGCATTGTGAGTCTCCACGGTTAAATCTTTTCAGTATTTCTTTGCACCATTGCACCCCATGGAACCTCTGTGCTTTAGTTAAATTATGGAGCACCCATCTTGAATTTTTTTTATACACAAAGGTGTTGATGGAGAATGGTTGAAACATTTGGCCAACTAACCCCCATGCCAACTCAATGTCCTTATTAGGTTAGTGTTGGATCTTCCATAATCATTGTTTCCACATTGGTGATGTTTTTGTCAGTCACTACTGTTGTTGGTCTGCCACTCTTCTCTTCATCACATTGAAGCCCAAGCCTTAGTATAGCTAGGGCCGTGCAAAATATTCATGCGGCCCACTCCCGAGTATAGCTCAGGCAGGTATTTCTAACGCTTTTAATGCAGTTCCACGACCATAACTCGGTCTTGGCTATGCGGCAAAGAACATATATCAGTTATCGTTTAGTTGTCTGATTTGTGCCATCATCTGTCCTTGCTTTAGTCAATATTAGGAAATTTAGGAGAGTTAGTAAAATTGGTTGCTTGCAGGTAGTCCCGCCATTTTCCTTGGTGGTGATCTGTTTGTTAGGTTTTGTGTTCTTAAATATAAAAATGCTGCATTTTCAATTTCTGTGAACTGAAGCTGAAATTCAGTATACAAATGAAGGTCTGGAAAATTCCGATTCCAAGGGAGAGTTTTTTGAGCTTTCAATAAATGGAGTGTAAGCTGCTTTACGCAGATTTTTTCAAACTCATTTGTTGTAAATTTAAAATAAAATATTAATACGGAAGTTATGACTATTTTTTTACTTGTTGAGAAATCCTTGAATACCATACTTTTAGATTGTCCGAATACTGTTTAGCACATTTGATTGATGTAGTGTAAATGATAACTCAAAACCCTGTGTTTCTTGGCCCCTCAACTAAAGAAATGCCTGGGCTTCAGCAGAATAGAGTGGCAGTGATGGTGATTAGTCCCCAAAAGCACCCCCCTCAAATTTTCAAGCGACTGTGTTTCACTTAAGCCACAAGTACAAGATCATTGCACAAAAACACTCTCTCTGAATCTCCATTGCACTTGAAATTACGTTCACACTTTCCAGACTAGAAACATAAACTGTGCAACAATAGTCTGCCTGCTACGAGGGTGATTCAAATGTAAACAGTAATTTTGTTAATAATACTTATTGATAAAATATATACACAAGTGACTTCATCAGCATAGCCTCCTTCACACACTACACATTTTTGCCAACGTTTTGGGAGCTTGAACATTCCTTCTTCAAAAAAAGTTTGAGGATAGGTTGCCAACCAAATGCGCACATGCTCCTCGTTTTTGAAATGTTTCCTCCAAGCGATTCTTTCATGGGTGCAAACAAAAAATAGTCCGGGGGGAACAAGCCTGGACTATAGGGAGGGTGTTCAAGGGTTTCCCAGTGTATGTCCGCCACTGTGTCCATTGTCAAATTGGTGGTGTGAGGTGTAGCGTTGTCTAATGGAAGGATGACATCTCTGATGGGCATACGTCTTTTGCTTCGGTAGGCAGCTTTTACAGACCTTAACAATTGACAATAGTAAGTTGCAGTCACTGTAAGTTGGTCATGAAGAAAATCAACCAGCAAAACTCCTCTATAGTTGAAAAACACAGTAATGTATGTGTCATCTGTGAGACTTGACCTTGGGCATTGAGCATGACCTTCGTTTTCCACAAATTCTCTGCCACCCTTAAATTGTCTGGCCCAAGTAAACGCTTGATTCTGCAACAGTCTAGTGTCCCCAAACTGTGCCCTTAAATGAGTAAAATCTCTAAAGGTTTAACCCTTCCTTGGTTAAAAACTTGATAATAATGCGTTGTGCAACAGACGAAGGGACTTCTTACTCACTGATGCCAGAACCAAGCAAAGCAGCTAACAAAGCTAGTTCCCCTCCCTAACACACCGACCTTCAACCCCCCACTCCACAGCCCCACTCTGAACTGCTTCCTCCGTGATATACAACAATTACCATTTATATTTGAATCACCATTGCATTATCAATGAGTTAGCTATTTTGATAAAGCAACAATGCTTTCCCCAGAGTTGGCCAATTTTCCATGTCTTAATACATATCTAGTGAGCCTTATAACTGGTGTGATGACACTTTGGATGCTGATGGAGTTATATTTGACTGCAGATGCATGAATTTTGCTCTGTTATACTAAAAAAAAATACAGTTTTATTGCCAACATATTAATAATTTTAGAATATTAAAGATCTATAACTAACCTAATTTTATTGCTGAAGATTGGTGTAATATGAAATTGTAAAAAAAGTGCATAAAAATACTAAAAGCTTTGATTAATCATTTTTGTTACAACACAATGCAATGAAGGGTTAATATCTGTCACTGGGTATTGGATAATATTAGTAGCTGTTCCATTCACGTGCATATAACAATGTTTTGTTTTTACAGACAAACCATGGTTTTGGATAGGTAGAGTCAGACTGAAAAATTCAATGCCATAGCTCAAAATAATTTGAGATCACCTTGTGGTTTACTGGGAAACATGCGAGTCAGTTAAGAAATTCAATACTATGCCAGTATTTGCCATGGTAGCTCAGTGGTAGAGCAACCAGCTAGAGATCGGGAGATCTGCGGTTCAAATCCTGCCTATGGCATTGAATTCTTCAGTCTGACTCTACCTATCCAACTCCTGTCCTACATACGGCTTGTGTGAAAAAACAATTAATTCAATACCAATTGAACATAATAGTTGGCTATACTATGAATCCTGGGACTTAAAATACAGCATTGTAAGCCGCCATTGGGGTTGCCATCTCAAAATAATTTGAAATCACCTTGTGGTTTACCAGGAAACATGCAAGTCAGTTGAGAAATTCAATGCTATATTGGCATGTTGCCATGGCAGCTCAGTGAAAGAGTAACTGCCTAGAGACTGGGAGATCCGTGGTTCAAATACTGACTATGGAATTGAATTTTTCAGTCTGACTCTACCTATCCAACTCCTGTCCTACACTCAGGTTGCGTGAAGAGACAATTAATTCAAAACCATGGTTTTATTTGCATGGCCATGAAGAATGAGTGTTACTGCAAATTTGCTTAAAAGATATGAGAGATTTATGGCAGGACCAGGACATTATTTCAAACTTCTTTTGTGACAAAGGTATATGATTATTGTAATTATAAGTGATATGAGAAAGCTGTGCACATGAATCTAAGTCTATGGGTATTTGACTTGACTGGCAAATAGTGCGCTTCCTGGTGCTATGGGAATTCTCATTAGGCAGGCCAAGGATCCAAACGAAGACTCTGTATCAACACAATAGGCACACTTTGTTACTAAAAATACCTTGTCACTTTATCCCAACAATCCCCAAGTTCTGGACAGGATTACATTTCCGTATAGGCAGTGTGCATCAAAAGATGAGCAAGACAAAAAATAATGCAGCACAAGTGCAAGCGCAAGGGAAGCCTGTTCACAATGCAGCTGTAGACATGATGTCAGTTTCTAGATCTGTAAATTTTATATGGAAATCTTCTGAGTGCAATACAAGTTTCAATTGTCTATAGGTTCTTTTACGTTTGTTTTATATCATTTTATTTTCCTCAAACACACACATTCACTTTCACATACATACTTCCAGACTCTGTGGGGGATAGGGAATAATTCTGACTAAAGAAACACTCCCTGCCCCAGCTGGGAATCAAACACAGGATCTCCGGGATAGAAGTCAGCTCGCTGACCATTCGACCATGGAGGTAGTCTTTAAGATAATTGTTTCACCTTCCTTGAAAGCATCCTCAGCTATGGCTGAATGATGGGATTCTGGGAAACATCTTGATTTTGGCTACTGGCGGCATCTGGTGCTGATTCTAAGAGTTTCAAAAGAATGTTGTCTGCTGCTGGCAAATCAAAATTCATGAGGTTTCCTCCAAATTTTTTCATGCAGATATTTTCCCATGCGTTCAGTTCTGCAGTCTTAATAATGGATTTTAAAAGACGAGTTTCATTATTAATATTGTGATTTTTCTCCCAAATCCATAAACAAGACTGCAGAAAGCCCACCTGGGTAGTGTGGTGGTAGCACATTTGCCTCACATTCAAAAGGTCGTGAGTTCAAATCTCGCTTAGTGTTACCTGGATAAGGTTTTTTTGGGGGGTTTTCCCTTATCCTGAGAAGAAGATGAATGTCAAGTAACTTTGAGCTCCATGGACCCCGAGATAATTTGAGCATCATTTCTCCAATTTCATTCATCGTCTGATATGAACAAACCAGGTTAAAGGACATTAAACTACAAAGGAAAAAAAAAAAAACTGCAGAACTGAACGCATGGGAAAATACATGAAAAAAATTTGGATGGAACCTCATGAATTTTTATTTGCCAGCAGTAGACAACATTCTTTTGAAACTCATAGAATCAGCACCAGATGCTACCAGTAGCCAAGACCAACATGTATCCGAGAATCCCATCATTCAGCTGAAGCTGAGGATGCCTTCAAGGAAGGTGAAACAATTGTCCTAAAGGAAAACAAGGTTTGTGAAGCATAAGAGTGTTTATGTCAAATCAGTGTTAGTTAATTATAATTATCATTCTTCACAGTGAGAGAATTCCAATAAATAATATATTATTGTGTCTAGCATAATAATGTTTAAAATTAAAATTCATCCAATCTTTATGACTAATTGGAACATAAAAATCTGATGTTTTCCATTCACATGACTTTCTTAACATCTCTGCAATAATTTATTGTTAAAAAGCTTATGCTTCTATTTACTTCATTCTAATTGGGAAAAAGTTAGCAGAAATAGAGTTATTACTTGCTTTCTTGTAAGTAGAAGCAAAATAAGGGAGTACCATAAGTTAAACTGAAGTCAAAAGCTGGTTGCTATGTGACTGAAGTTCCTTTGTTTGAATGGACAGGAGTTGACAAATTCCTGTATGAGTTTTTCAAAGCAGAAACTAAAAACAATCAACTCCACGAAAAAAAATGTGTATAACATTTATTTTGTGTTTTAACATGCTCTTCATTTTTTGTGTGGTAAGTTTTTGTCCCTCTCTTACAAATTAGCAGTTATGCAAAATTCCGTAAAATTTGTCCAGAATAGTCTTCAGAGACTATTCCCAGAAAATTCAAGATATACATTTTATTTGTCAGGTAAACATATTTGATATACAATATTTTAATCAAAATTGTTAGAGCCAACTTTTGAGAAAATAAATATTTTCGAAAAACATTCCGTGTAGTTTGGGTTGGGGGGATTTTCTTGAAAATCTTTGTGTCGCATCCTTGGAAGATACCAAACTTAAATACCAAACACACACACACACATGGACCTTTTCCAAAAATGCTTTTTTCGGATTCAGGGGGACCCAAAACATGTATTTCCGGTGAAATCTCGGTATCAAATTTTTGGGTGCATTACAAAACCTCCTCTACACACTATGTACATAGTACGTGCAGAGAAAGTAAAAAAGTATATAACATAAACTGTGTGTGTCTTAATGAGCTGTGCATTTTTTGTTAAGTAAGATTTTGTCTATCTCTTATGGTTTATCAGCTATCCAAAATTCTGCAAAATTCATCCAGAATAAAGATGTTTAGAAAATTCAAGACATACATTTTGTTTGTCATGTAAATATCTTTAATATACAATATTTTAATCAAAATCATTAAAGCCATTTTAGAAAAAATAAAACTGTTTGGAGATTTTTACATGTAAAGGATAGTTGGGTGTGGGGGGGGGGGATTTTCTTGAACATTTTTGCGTCACATCCTTGGGTGATATTGAACTTAAATGTCAAGTTTGGTATTTAACAAACTTTTCGTTTTTGATCTATGCTTCCCACAGACACACTGACAGACAGACACACCAGATTTTTCTAAAAATGCTTTTTTTGGATTCAGGGTATCTCAAAATATATATTTCCAGTGAAATTTTGTATCAAATTTTTGGGTGCAATACAACACTTTCTCTATACACTGTGTACTTAATACATGTAAAAAGTACTGTATCAAGAAAACATCAGATTGGCATTTAAATGGTAAGGCATGCTCCTAAGGAAATAACACCATATGCTTGCACAGCAGATCACTTAAAATCTCAAATTTCAACTGTGTAGTCTTCAGAAGCTGGCAATACATGGAGACAGGATACATAAGGTTTGAAGTTGTAGTGTGTTACATGCCTCCAATAAATAACATGAGAGCAAAGTCTTGCACTTATGCTGAACTGCACTTGCATTTCATTGTGAATGTTACTTAATGCCTGGCATTCTTGTCTTCGTCATATTTGTTTCTCATTTCTAAGTTTTGAATATCTTGCATTGCTCTTAATGCACACCACCTTTTAAGGAAAACAAGAAAATATAACCGTGCTTTTGTGATGTATTGCTGTTATGTATCAAGATAAAATTGTAACAAAGAATTCATATTAAAATCTGTTAGCAACAACAAATTAAACAAGAAAATGGGGTATGCATTTATGTTCAGTTTGTCACAAATGTTAATTTCAGCCACTTGAATTTGCAAAGCCTATAATAAAATTAATGTGAACAGTGAATGCATAACTAAAGTAAAACTTTTTCCTTTCTCATTTTTGTTTGTCTGTTTTTTACTCTCAGAGTAGCACATTTTCAAAAACAAATCAAATCATTTAATTAAAACCTGTGTCTCCTGTTTAGATTTTTCAAATCTAGGATATGTATAGTAATGTAATTAGTGTACAGAAGTTAGTAAGTGTAATGTGTATTTGAATTAGAAATTTTCTGAGTTGGAATTAGTAACACTAAAACATCATTAATGGACATGTTTTGAGACTTGTTCTCAGTGTTTTTTGAAGGGGTTGGCTTTGATGTGAGCTCTTGGTTTGTACTTCCAGAGGGTGTTATGTGGCAGCAAATCAAAATTCATTATATCATTTAGGTTTTCTAATGTAGATTTCCTGTAAAAACCTGCAAGATATGCAACAGAATTAGAAACAGAAAGGTAAAGTCAGACTGAAAAATTCAATGTCTTAGCTAGGATTTGAACCAAGGATCACCTAGTCTCCATCCAGTGGCTCTTGCCACTGAGCTAACATGACAATATGCTGAATTCCCTTACTGAATTGGAAGTACTTACAACATTATAAATGTCATTGGGGTATGACATCTCAAAATAATTTGAGATATCCTTGTGGTTTACCAGGAAGTATGCAAGCTAATTGGGGAATTTAATGTCATGTTGGTATGTTGCCATGGTAGCAATCAGATCCATGGGAGATTCATGGTTCAAATCCCAGCATTGAATTTTTCAGTCTGTCCTATGCATGGACAATAGTTATTTATGTTATAAGTGCCTTAAATAGATTATTATTTAGTATGTTTAGTACACGAGCTCGTAAGTGCGAGTCTTCTAATTTCTCATGAGCAAATAATAGTTTAATAAGTCATGTGTCATATACAACATTTTATCCTATCCTAATATTAACTGAAATATTCTTATATTTATTAGTATTATTAGTCATCATTACGGGAAATTGAATTTTAGTTGTGACATTGGTAGTGCTTTGTTTGTTCGTTGCTGCGTAACCCTGCCAGAATAAACAGTTTCAATTCTGCTTGTTTAAATTGCACCAAATAAATCAATAAATGAATGAAAATGGATATTGCCGAAGAAGTTTAAGAATATGCTAAAAAAGCTGTTACCTGGCAAGTCGAAGGACTTATAATGCAAGGAATTTTCATGATTTAAAGAATGAGGATTACTTTATTTCACGATGAAATAAAGGTTCATTTTTGTTGTTTCCTAGGATACATGAACTCTGTAGGATAGGATAGGATTAATTACAACACAATTACACATTTGGAAAAAAGTCCACATCATAGGAAACCAAAACAATATAATGAATTTAATTTTGCTGCCACAAAACACACACTCAAAGTGCATAACAACTGGACCACTGCCCAGCAGTTACAGTAAATGCTGATGATGGGGTGAACAAGCCCCAAAATCATCCAGGTGAAATTATGTGATGTTTTACTGTTAATATTGAACATTTCTAATCCTATGTATAGTATATAATTTTAAAGCCTATGTATAGGTTTTGTCCTAAAATAGAGCAGACATATTTATGCGCTCCCCATTTTCAATTTAATTTAATTCAAGCATGTTGCATGACAAAGGAGGCTGAAATTAAGCTTTGTGAGAAAAAATATTACATGAGAATAGCAGACTCTTACAAAGTTTAGCTGAAGAAATCATTCTTGCTAAAGAAATGATTTTAAATAGTCATGTTAAAAGAAAATGGAAAAGAACAAGAAAAGGTTTGATGATTAATAATTCTGATCAATTATATCACAATGAGTAGCTGTCTTTTTCCTTCTAAGCACTATCACCATTTTCAATACGCTCTTTTAAATTCTTTTATTTCAATCCTTTGCTTACCCAGAAAATGGGTTTTATGAAACTCTTGACAAACTAAAATAATCAACAATATTCAACAAGTGATGTGAATATACATCTTTAAACATACAATTCATTTTTTTTCATTCATTTTCTCTTCTTTTCTTCTCACATTTCTTAACCATTTCTAAAACCAACATGGTATATTATTTTGCCTTTCCTTGCAAACCTTGACTTCCACAGGAGTCATGTATACTTACTGCAGTTAGAAAGTACAATCTGGTGCGAAGACAAGCAATTGCTGAGCTCTCTAAAAGGAATTAGTTAACTATGAATTCCCAACAATATGCATATTGTTAGACTTTGAGCTAGAATTCCTTGTCTGGACACCACAGTAAATACTGCAAACAACCAACAATCATCAAACTCATCTCTGTTCAAACATGATGTGAAGGTTTTTGTTTCCATTTTAAAGCTGAGAAGAAAACCGAATGCCATCTATGCAGTAAGCAGCCAGCAGTTAACTTCAGACAACATTGCATTTGTTCACGCTTTGCTGAATTTGGATTATTCCAAATTAATACTGAAAGTATTTTAATGCAGTCCAAACTTCTTAAGGGGAGATAGTGACCGAAATAGTAAAAAATCACTGTGTTTTTATTTTTGAAAAAGAAATGTTAGTCTATTAATTTATGTTACTTTAACTATGGTCATATCATGATGGATCTGCTAGGTAAGATACTCATTGATTGGTATATGGTAGTATATTGATGATAGCCTTCTAAGCCCATACCACACCACTTTTGTTTCATGCTAAACAGGTGGTATTAGGGTGCCATCCAGTCTAGCTCCTTTCATGTAGTCAGATGGCAACATCTGTAGTCAGAGTACAACTAGCCTTTAAGGTTTCTTCCATTTATACCACATCACTTTGCTCTGCAACAAGCAGATGGGTTTAAGGTGCCATCCAGTCTAGACCAGAAAATTAGGTACTCATGAAAACAGAGACATGTGCACAAAAGCGAATCAAGTGTACATTCATTGGCTGATGCCACGTATTACAAGGTACATTGGTTACAAAATAGTTCACTAGTACTAACAAAAACTAATGGACCTCCTCTAAATCAGGTAACAATCGTATGCTTAGCATGTGATTATGTAAAGTTGCAGCAAAATAAATCTAAAGTAAACAATCAAATTGGACTTAATGAGCAAACAGGATGCGCAGACTGCCTTCTGCTGGTGGATTTTGAAAGCGGGAAAGTGAGGCCATTAGTACATAAACCATCATAGCCAAACAAGTGCATTTGTAAAACAGCGCAGAGATAAGCCTTTTAACGAGTGGTGAGAAAATTGTAATTTTGAACTGTTTCACAAACTGTGTAAGAAATACCTTACGTTGGCCATCAATGATGCTGTTAATGTGACAGCAAGTTTACAGGTGTGTATGTGTGTATTAAGTATAAATTTTGCACACAGTGAAAGGTTAAAAACACACCTTTTCCACACTTAGAAAATCAAGGAAATGTAAATAACAGTGCTAGAAGTTCAGTTTGACAAATTTGTTTTGAATGCAGTGTGTAAAAAGATTCATAATTTCTTCCACATTAATGAGCCACTTACAATAAAGAAACTACTTGCATTTATGAACCGTTACCTCTAACTTCCTACATTCAAACAAACACTGTTTTATAATTGATTTTGAATTGCAGAAAAGAAGCCATACGAATATCATTTTTGACTGAGAGGATGTATTGTTAAATTCCTGCATACAGACAGCTGTTATTTTCTCAATGAAATATGGGCAGACATCATCATTAAGAGTAAAACTCAAGCAGAAAATGATGAAGGGAGAGGGGAAGAGCAGAACTCTGATACAAACTCTCTGATTCATAATAGGTATATTCTTGTATTTATTTTCGTATAGTGATTTTTATATTTCTTATTTATATCTTTAGCTTGGAGTGCTATACACAATGTTTATCTGATCAGGAGCATGTTTTCTAAACAATCCTACGAAGAAGAACGGGTAGAAAGAAAGTGATGACAGTTCCACGTGGTAATCTCCCTTGGCACCATGTGGTTACGAAAGTAAACGGAGGAGCACATTTTGTGCTTTGTTTACATGAGGACTAACTTATCCAGTGAAAAGGGTCTAGCTTCATTCACTATCTGTTGGCAGTTCACTCACAGTTATCATCTATTTTGGTTTTTTATTGTTTTAGACTGCAAATGAAATTTTTACTCTATTAAATTTCCAATCCAATATTTGCCTTGGCAGCTGAGGGGAAACCACGAAAACAACCCAGCCAGATTGATCGGTCCACAGGATTTGAACCCAGGACATCCAGAATGCGGGTCATCTTCTCAGCAATATTATTTATGCCTTTAAATGACTACTGCATAGGTAGTGCACCCTTCAAATGTCTGGCATGCCTCTACTTTAAATTGGTTTCCTCAAAACTACATTTTCTTTGCTTTATATTCCTTTCCTCTGTCAATCATCTTGAAACTTTGCCACAACATATAAACACAACACTTGCTTATTTTGAACTACTGTCATCTGTGTATCTTGAATTATATAGGCATTAATGAATATTATTTGTAAAAAAAGATGCATTTCTTTCTTCAAACATATTTTTTTCATGAAAGTTGTTAATTAAGCTATTCAATTCATTCTGGTGGTGCTATGGTTGTCACCTCCCATCTAGGCAGCCTGGGTTCAATCCCAAGTGCCTGCATGTGGGATTTGCAGTGGACAAAGCAGCGTCTCCGGGTCCTCCATTTTCCCTGCCACTCATTCCACCAATTGCTCCATCATCACTTTTCCTATCATCCTTTTCTCTTGCATTTCATATTGTCCACTTCCTCACACTCGTGCCTGGCTACGGGCTGACTATTCGTTCCAGGTTCTTCATTCTGTAGTTTCATGCCATTAACTTCCTAACAGGCTTCTGATGCTTTTAAGTCCTAGGAGGGTATCCTACAGGGAGGGTAAGGGGACTATGCATGAACGATTCATTCTAGTTCATTTTAAAGTACATATTGTTGAAAGTCTCTGTACTACAAAGTTGTATCATTGAGAGTTTCTGCAAAAAATTAACATAAAATTCTAGTTAAAAAAACAAAACAAAACAAAATATAGCCTCTGGATAAAAACAGGTAATTCATGAACTAAACGATACTTATATTTTGTATGCAGCAGACACTGTTGTGAATGCATATGAAATTTATTGAGATTTTCTGCCATAGTTTAAAACGAAACAGTACTTTTGCTTATTTCAGTCCCCTATCTTCTCTTAATCTAAATAGAGATGCTACATAAAATATTGTGGATGTTGCAATGCTGAAATCCCATATTGGGGATATCTAATATGATGAGTATTGGTTATAATTAACTTATAAACATTTATTATGTTGGCTGGCTTCAGAATGCAAAGACGACCTTCAGTAATTCATTGTAACAGAATGCTTATATAGTCTTCAGAGAGTATTTTGGCAACTGCACTACTGTTAAATGATTGATACAAATTTGCTTATTACCATTTTAGACCAGTAGAACTGTTTAACAATTATGAGTATTCACATTACTCCAATAACAAATATTCTGAGCTTTCTTTGCACAAAAATATACAAAACAATTATTATTATATTATTTATATTTTTTGTCTTTTATAATTTCAATGAATGCGCAGTAATTCATAATTCATAATAATAAAAATGATTTGCGATCGAGCAACCTTATCGATAAATTGAACAAGACACACAGGTGAAAAAAATTGTTGAATAGTTTTTTGCACGTCATAGCGCAAGAAACATGGTTGATGAAAAAGTTCCTTCCTCAACTTAGAGATAACTTTTTCACTGCCTTGCACTCTTGCATAGTCACAAGCAGACATCTGGAAACATCCAGTACTGTGAAATCCAACACTGACAAATAACACACAAAATTATGTTAAAAGATTGAGGCTCCACAAAGCCTCGCTCGCACTGTGGGCATGAGAAGCCATGTTCTATAAAAAGGGGATGGTTGGCTAGATTTGGCTAGCCATTCACAGAAAACAAGTATTTGTAAAACTCTAAGAAATAAAACAAATACAGCAAACCAAAATGCTAAATACTAATCTTGCATGGCCCTAGTGAACAGGAACATAAAACCAAAACAAAGGAAGGATAAAGTGATGCTCCAAAGCTTAGTGATAAATATTTTAGAAGAAAACTACTGGACCTTTCTTTAAATTGAAGAAGAGGAAAAGAGGTAATAAATTTGAATATAAACCCATTCTTTCTTGCACACTTACACAATCACATGCACACACATTCATCTCAGTGTGGCAATAGGAAACAAGAGCACAACAATAGTAGTATGAATCTTGATGCAGCCAACAAATGAAATATTACAGAATATTAGAAATGATAATAATAATAATCACAATAAAAAAGGAGTTGTAGTTCTTGTCTTTCAAAAGATTCAACATGATTGTAATAACACATCAAGTACAGCAGTGGTCCAGCCACTTTGCAAGTTCCATGACAAAAGTGATTTATCACTGGCTTCTGTTGTAGGAACCAATATGTTCCACCACTTACCACTGCCTCCCGTTATATGCTTCACTTGCACACCATTGTTTCATGTAGCGGAGGGGAGAAAATTTATGAATCACAATGTTTCTAGCACCACAAAAAATTAGAATGGAAAGAATGGAGAGCCAAGATGACTCTTAAGCACTGTAGCAGCTTCGTCATCTTCATTTAGTCTCTTCCAATCTCAACCAAACTAACGAGAAGCAATAATCTTCATTTCATATTCCATTTGGACTGTTAAGATGGAAGGAAATATTCATATTTTTTTCATATCATAAAAGTTCAAGGTCTTTAGATGCATTTTGTATAAAAATTATCTAATTTTCTTAAGTCCTTAGCTGTGGAATAGTTTATAAAGATGGTTTTAGTTTGTAGCGACCCCCAGATATATGCTTGCTGTTTAAAGAGGATTCCTTGGTGCATTGGCTACCATGGAGCCTCTTTTTCCACATAGGCCTTTACTCCTAATGATGGAGAAAGCTATTCCTGCCCTCCAGTAATCAGCCATTTTGTCTCAACTTAGGTGATCATTTTCTAATTGCATAATTCTAGGAACTGCAAATTCTCTTCTCCTCTATCTGTTCATATTAGGTTTTCTAATGTAATGGAATATTACAAGCTCTGCCTCTGTGATTATTCAGGTTTTTACCAACAGAAATATGGTTATTCCTCCAAATCCAAGTGTGCAAGTTTGAAAATTATAGGAACCAAATAGGTAAATGTTTACTTGAATTTAGAGCAATCCAGGCATGTTGGTTGCTAGGCCCATTGCACTCGTACAACAACAAAAGCATTGTTTGCACACACTGTCTCTTGTTTATTCATCCGTGTATCTGCAATTCTTCATATCCGAAAGTTTTATAACTCTTTTCATTGTAACATGAACAGATAATTGTTTCCATTTAAGTGGTGGGCTGAAGACGGGGGCAGGAGTTAAAGCTTTGAGCAGGTGGCCTAGATATAGGAGTAAGGCCCATCAGTGAGGGCGCTACAGAGCAATAGTCAGGAGTTGTCGTCTTTGCCTCTTGTCCCTCGGTTTGGTTTGTACTCAAGTCCGGGATCAAACTGCATCAGGACAAAAACCTGCAACACGTAGAATATCATCTGTAATACTTTTGTAACTCATGTAAATACATAAATAGGATACATCTTCTAACATCAAAATGAGATTCACTCAATTTTCCTAAGATAAGAATGAGTTGAAAGTTGTAAGTGAACAGTGAAGGTGAATGAATGTGTTTCTTTTTTACTTTCTGTACTACACACACTATGTACAGTGTATAGAGAAGGTATTGTAATGCAGCCAAATATTCGATACCGAGATTTCACCGGAAATACATGTTTTTAAACTCCCTGAATCCACAAAAAAGAGCATTTTTAGAAAAATGTCCATGTGTGTGTGTGTGTGCCTGTCTGTGTGTGTGTCTATGTGTCTGTGGGCAGCATAGCTCAAAAACGAAAAGTCATTTAAAAACCAAACTTGGTATTTAGGTTTGGTATCTTCCAAGAATACGACACAAAGATTTTCAAGAAAATCCCACCACCCTCAACTACCCTTTACATGGAACTTTTTTCGAAAATTTTGATTTTCTCAAAAATGGCTCTAACAATTTTGATTAAAATGTTGTATATCAAGGATATTTACCTGACAAATAAAATGTATATCTTGAATTTTCTGAGAATAGCCTCTGAAGACTACTTTTATTCTAGATGAATTTTACAGAATTTTGTATAACTGCTAAACCGTAAGAGATGGACAAAAAACTTACCACACAAAAATGTAGAGCACGTTAAAACACACGGTTTATGTAATATACATTTTTTTCATAGAGTTGATTGTTTTTGAGATATTCCTTGTTATTGGTTTCAGCTTTGAAAAACATACTTTTCTCATACAGGAGTTTGTCAACTCGTGTCCATACAAACAAAGGAGCTTCAGCCACATAACAACCAGCTTTTGACTGTCACTTTAACCTATGGTACTCTCTTATTTCACTTTTACTTACAAGGAAGCAAATAATAACACTATTTCTGCTATTTTTTTCTCGATTATCATGAAGTAAATAGAAGCATAAGCTTTTTAATAATATTTTTTTCAGGGATGTAGAGAAAGTCATGTGAATGTAAAACATCAGATTTTTTTTTTTGGTAGTGTTTAATACCTGCTTTTACTACTATGGGATTGCAGGTGATGACACTGATGAAGATAGAGCACCAGTGGAAAGTGATGGCGGGAGAAACTGGAGAAAACCTACCCCTGCGCTGCTTCGTCCCCCATGTGGTCACCTGAGATGAAACCCGGGCCCCCTAGATGAGAGGTGAGTGGTCTTACCTCTCAGCCATGGCGTAGCCTAATAGATGCATGGTAGAGAATCTCCCACAGAAGTAAGGAAAGAGGAGATGACATGGCAGCCAAAGAGATGATAGACAAAGGAATGAAGGAACTTGTGGGGAGATTTAGAAAAGAATGGAAAAGTATGAAAAAAAATCTGATGTGTTTCCATTCACATGACTTTCTCTATATCTCTGCAACAACTTATTATTAAAAAGCTTATGCTTCTGCTTACTTCATGCTAATTGAGATAAACATTAGCAGAAATAGTCTTATTACTCTTGCTTCCTTGTAAGTAGAAGCGAAATAAGGGAGTACCATAGGTTAAAGTGATAGTCAAAACCTAGTTTCTATGTGACTAAAGTTCCTTTGTTTGTGTGGACAGGAGTTGAAAAATTCCTGTATGAGAAAAGTTTACGTTTTTCAAAGCTGAAACCAAAAACAAGGAATATCTCCATAAAAAAAAATTATATAACATAACTTGTGTGTTCTAATGTGCTCTACATTTTTTGTGTGATAAATTTTTGTCCATCTCTTACGGTTTAACAGTTATGCAAAATTCCGTAAAATTCTTCCAGAATAAAGTAGTTTTCAGAGGCTATTCCCAGAAAATTCAACATATACATTTTATTTGTCAGGTAAATATCCTTAATATACAACATTTTAATCAAAATTGTTAGAGCCATTTTTGAGAAAATCAAAATGTTCGAAACTTTTTCCTTATAAAGGGTAGTTTGGGGTGGGAGGATTTTCTTGAAAATCTTCATGTCGCATCCTTGGAAGATATCAAACTTAAATACCAAGTTTGGTTTTTAATGCTCTTCTTGTTTTTGAGCTATGCTGCCTATAGACACACACATGCATACAGACAGACAGACACACACGGACATTTTTCTAAAATGCTTTTTTTGGATTCAGGGGGTCTCAAAACATATATTTCCGGTGAAATCTCGATATCAAATTTTTGGGTGGAATACAATTCCTTCTCTATACACTATGTACATAGTGCGTATAGAGAAAGTAACATGAAGGAGAAAATAAGGAATTGGAAAAATAAATAAATAAACTGATTTTATTTATGTGTACTCTTTAGCTGTTGTGGTTCTTAGCATCCCATTTTATTATGTGCATGAAAGGCTGCTTAATTTTGCTTAGAAGCCTCTTTATTAGGCTTAAGGTTCTTTTACGTGCCGTAAATCTATGACACGGGACCATGTCTACTTCTCTTCCGAAGGAAGCCTTGCTAAGGATTTTTATGCCTGAAAATATCCACCGCCCTCTGCCGGGCTTGAATCTATGATCTTGGATACTAGAGGTTAGCATGTTACTTCTAGATCATTCCAAAAGATTGACAGAAGAATGGGGAATATACAACTTATTAATATAATAATTAATAGTTGTAACAAATCTTCACTTATCTTCTGGAATCCTTGGACTAGTTTCACAATAAATGTATTTATTGCATCCTCAGCATTAATTTCCTTTTGGTCTCAGCTTTGGTTTGGTTTTTGATTCCAAGGATTCCAAAAGATAAGTGAAGATTTGTTACAACTATTATTATTATATTAATATTTATGTTACTTCACTGTTACTAGCTTCTTTTTACATTTATAAGATACAACTTACTGATTTTGGGGATTGAAGAGAGAAGGGGTGTTGGGGAGTCCTAGAAAGTATGAGATCAATTAGCAAGAAAATGAGAAATTTAATTGAGAGGCTTAGATATGTGGTTTATTTAGTATAGGGGAAGTAAACAAAACAAGAACATTCTAGTGAAATTTGCAAGTACGCACATGATTTATGAGATTTAGAAACAGGCTAAAAAGCTAAAGGATGGACATTTTTATCAACAAAGATGTAATATTTGGACAACAATACAAATGAAGGAGCTAATAAGCTAAGAAGGCAGGCACAGAGTTAAGAAAAGAATGTGTGTATATATATACACATACAAGGGTTGTTACTTTAGTTTTGGCAGCTATATAATGGAATCCAGATAACACTAGGGTTTGCAATTCATTTATTGCATGTGTAGTTTAGGTGTCTAGGGGAGAAAAGGAGGGGCCATCCAGGCATATGGACTCGCCTTTCCCTCCTCCCCTCCTCATGCAATAATGAACTGAAGGTCATCTTTAGATCTAGGCGTCGAGAATAATGTTTTTAAAGCAGGAGCAGAGAATCTGGTTGAAAATTAAATGTGCCAGAGGTAGAAATGCACGACAGTGTCACCCAGGATTATGAGATGCATTGCCATACTGAACAGTGGCAAGGTGGGCACAAACCTTAAAAGGAGGATGCAAAAATGCATCATATGCCAGATCTGGTCATCCACTGGTTAATCAGTGAGCAGAGAGTGTCTGCATTAGTGGAACCGGATTGGAACTGCACTATTTGAGAGTTAGCTGCAGATCTGGATTTGCACTTTTGACTCTGCATCGAATCCTTAAGATCCACTTAGGATGTGAAAAATTGCTTCACGAGTTATCAGAGATGCAAAAATGTCTGCCATATGAAGCTGCTCACACACACTTGGAGCGCTAGTGGAGGGAGGTATCATCACCATTGAGGACGGCAAAAAACAACACTTCAGCAGATCACTACCAATGAAAAAATGCTAATCCTGGTCTATGGTTGGGACGGTTAAAGCAGACTGTTTATGCACAGTTGTTCATTTCTGTGAGCAGCGTTAAGAGGACCCAATGACACTTATGCATAATTGCATAATTCTAGGAACTGCAAATTCTCTTTTACTACATCTGTTCACATTAGGTTTTCTAATGTAATGGAATATTACAAGCTCTGCCTCTGTGGTTATTCAGGTTTTTACCAATAATCCACCCATCATTCTCATGACAATAAGAGGGCACATGCAATAGGAGCCCTGATTTGTTCCATCATTGGGTTGGGAGGTGCTTTACCACGTTCCAAACTCTCCAGACATAAGTCCCTGCGACTTCGACCTAATTCCTAAGCTGAAGGAAACGCTGCGTGGGAAGAAGTTCACAACAGCGACGACACTGAGTGCAGTTGATTGGTCTCTATGTACCATCCAGAGATTATATATATGGAGCTTTATTTATGTTTGCTCTTTAACTGCTGTGGTTCTCAGCATCCCATTCTATACTGGGCGTGAAAGACACCTTAATTTTGCTCAGAGGCCTCTCTATCAGGCTTGAGGTTCTTTTACGTGCTGTAAATCTATGATATGGGACCAATGGCTTTACTTCCCTTCCAAAGGAAGCCATGCTAAGGATTTTTATGCTCGAAAAAATCCATTGTCCTCCGCCGGGTTTGAACCCGCGACCTTGGGTATATGAAGTCAGCATGGTAACCATTACACAACAGATGGCAACATCCAGAGATTAGGCAGTGCATTTGACATCACTGGGAACACATGTATGCAATGCTGTTGACTACATCGAAGGCCTGTAAAATTTACAACCTTGTATGTATGCTTTGTATCCACAAAATAAACAGTTGCCAAAACTAAAGAAACAACCCCTGTATAAGTATTTAAAAATTCAAACCAATAACAAGAATATTAGAAATGGCTAACACCATAAAAAATTTGATGATATAAATTATGAGTTTCAACTAAAATAAAATGAACTTATTAATTAACATTTAAGTAGATATCAACATTTTTTGTGCAGTAAGACCTTCTCTAACTCTTATGATATTACCAATTATTACTTTTTATATTACCAAATAGTTTGTCTAATCTTACTTCGAAAAGAGCAATCTTAGACTACTTGTAATGTTATAAGGATAATTATTTATCTTACTATCAGGTCAAAACTGATTACAATTAATTTGCTTCTTACTTAATTAAACTAAATAAGGATAATTATTTATCTGCTTGTTTGTGGTATAAATATTCTCATCTGTAGAGGCTCTTGCAGAATCTTATATTAATGAAAAGCAAAACATATAATTCAGAAACAATAGTCAAGCATTTTAATGTTAAAATATTCATTCTAATAGAAAATGAATATAATGTACATTTTGAAACACTTTTCAAACAAGACAAGGGCTCATTTGGGCTGAATGTTCATCTATAACAACTGAAAGAAAAAGCTAAAAAATAAGAGGAATTGAAACAATGGTTTTCTGAAAATCAGATAATACATACAAAATACTTTTTATATTACAAAAAAGAGCAATTAGGATACTTAGAGGATTAAACAGACAGAAATCATGTAGAGAATACTTTAGAAAACTAAACATTTTAACTTTTATATATATATATATAAAAGAGTGTTAATGAACTACACCGAAATAATTTGTGAGATTGTGCACGTGACTGATATAAGTAATTTGAGATCGGCGATGTATGGTCCCGGGATAAACATAACGCAGCTACATAGCGTTAAACGTGTGGGTATCGGGTGCTGATAAGTCGGTGTTAAAGCAGGTTGAAAAAATGGCTTAGAATGTCTTTAAAACTGCTGCCCGAGTATAGAAATATCGATTTTTAGCAGCTCGTTACTAGCGTTCTCAAGATTTAATGTCCCAAAAATCTGTAAAATCTCAACAGTGCGTTACTGAGCATTCATTAACTATGTTCTTGAGTTATGTAGCCTACTCTGGAGGCATATTTTCAACTGCTCTGGTGGCTTAATGCATAATGCAGTAAGCTGCTATCCCAAAGGTCATGAGTTCAATTACTGTCATAGAGTAAATAATTTTTATTATTATTTTTTTCATTCCAGACGAAGTGCCACAATACGTGAACGAGACCTGAACTATCTTTCACTTCAAAGCCAGTATTATAACCACTACGCTAGAGAGGTACGCTGTAATATGTCCCCTCGTTTTTCGTGTTATGCTTCAAATGGTTGATAAATTAGCCAGTGGCATACTGGCACTTCAGAAACTTATAGCCGTTACTTCGAAATTTCAATAAACAGGCCATAATTCTCCTATCTTAAATGACTTGTTTAAGTATTCTACATATTCTGTGAAAATATTTCGGTATAGTTCATTAACATCCTGTGTATATATATATTTTTTTTTCCAATAAGTCATATTTTACTTTTTTTATATCATATTTTCATAAATTTAAGATCATTATATAGGTAATTTTTAATAAATTTTAGGTATCAACTTCCAAGTGCTACTGATAAACCTTCAGGTTAACCTTAAATATACAAGGCACAAAGTTGCAAGTACTTTTAAATTCTGGGCTTTATAGTGACTAGTATGGATTATCAACAAAAATGTTGTGTTGGCTTACCTGATCTGTAGGCAGCAATTGGAAGTCATCAGGAGGATTTGTAATGACGTAGCGCTTCGACGATGCATCACACGAGGAACTCGTGTCCCGAAACCTAAGCCAATATATGGCAGACACGATAAGTATGAAAAGACTACTGATAAGATACAACACCAAGGATGCAGCATAAGCCATCACAAGATGCAATGGCAATGTACATGAAAAACATAAAAATGTCATTAGGCATTTCATGTTTCTTCATTGCCTCAGCTTTCATGCACTTGCAATTCCTGCTTAACTCTTTTAATGCCAGTTACACCGATACAAGCTTAGAATCAAATCAGTGGAGATCATTAATATATGTGTGTTTAAAGAAAAAAAAAAAAGAATTGATCCAGATGCAACGAGTCAAAAATTAAAGTTACATTATAATTAATATAGCGGGATAGGGTGGTTATTATAGCCCATTTGTAGGATACTCAGGACAAATTAAAAGAAAACACACAAACTCAAAGTAATATAGAACAATGCACTTATATATCTATATTTTATTACTTTTAAAACCACACTTTGTTGTAAGTGGCCTTCAAGGCAATGAATGCAATCTGCTATGAAAGCTCTGCATAGCTCGTCTCAACAGCTGATGATGGTGCGATGCTTGTTGCAATACACCCTACTTTTCAGATAACCCCCTAGGAAGTAATCAGCTGCAGTCTGATCAGGAGATCTTGGCGGTCAGTAAATGTCCCCAAATTGTGAAATTAAGCGTCCAGGAAAACATGTTTTGCAAACAGTTCATTGAACCACGAGCAGTGCACACTGTGGCACCATCTTGCTGAAACCATAATTTGTCATTGACATTAATTTCATCAGGAATTTCCAACATTGCAGAATGAGTTGGACTTTGTTGCACAGCTTCTCTAACTCTTGCAATGTTTTCAGGCATGCATACTGTTTTTGCACTATCAACAAATTTATCACAAACATTGCCAGAATTGTTAAATTTACTAACTCACTTTAGGAGTGTTCGGGACCGAGTTCTTCCATGCCATGTGATATTAAATTAATTTCTGAATCCTCTCTGCACACCAGTGATTGATTTCAACTCAAAATAAGTTCTTACTGTGAACACACATTTTGCTGTACGCTTGTCATCCATACTGTCTTTCACAACAATGAGAAAAACAATTGCACTGCATGCGAATCACATTACCAACATTGCTAAATCCTTCACTCAAAACCATGAGCAACAAGCGCATTCTAAAAACTGGCATATCCCACTGACGGACCATTTATAAGTATGGAATACTATTTTTTCAATTAATACCTAACGTTTCCTCTTTATACCAGTTTGCCATGATGTAACACAGATACAAGATATATCAAGAAGTTTATGGAATGAGGCCATATATAACACAAGACTTTGATTTGTTTATTCTGCACCATCACTCTCGGAGTATCTTCCTTAGGAGTTGATACACTTGTCCCAGTGCTTTCGTCACCTCTGGAAGTCATTTTCTTTGAACAAAGTCCGAGCCTTCTGTGATTTGTGATTGATAACATCAATGTCCTCAGTGGTAGATTTTAAACTGTAGGAAAAGAAAAAAAGCTGCAGAAAAGGCAGGATGGGAAACTAAATTGATCCTATTTTTATCCAGAAATTGATGGATAGAATGACTTTGTGTGCAGATCCATTTTCGTGATGCAGGAACAAGTCACCCGTCACTTATTTGCATCCTAATGAGAGTCCTAATGAATCAGAAATGCCTCTTTTTGTAATATGCTTATTATTTAATAGATTTTGTTCCTCTGATTGCCCTGAATTATGCCACACCACTTTTAAATTTTGAAAACTACTGGAATGCTTGGGTTTTATACTTTACTTCCTCCCCAAAAGATGTTCATAGCATTTCATAGTAGACTTCAGTTGCACTTTTACCAAGTTTGAAGCAAAATTTGACGTTTACTCTTTGTTCTTCTTATTTGCACACATTTACTTCAGAGCTTCTACCTGTGCACTGCAAGGTCTCAGAAAGTCATGCAACTCCTCATTATCAGGAGGGAGTGCTACATCAGTCTGGTAAAAAATTAAAGACAGCTCAATGGCAAAATTGTTGTGAAGTCATTCTGGAAACCTATTGTCACACTTTATACATTTCATCAAGTTCTTATGCATCCTTTTTTACTTTCTCTATATGCACTGTGTACATAGTGAATAGAGAAAGTATTGCATTCCACCAAAAAATTTGATACCGAGATTTCACCGGAAATATATGTTTTAGGGTCCCCTTAATCTAAAAAAAGCATTTTCACAAAAAGGTCTGTGTGTGTGTGTGTGTGTGTGTGTGTGTGTGTGTGTGTGTGTGTCCGTGTGTCTGTGAACACGATAACTCAAAAATGAAAAGTCAGTAAAATACCAAACTTGGTATTTAAGTTTAGTATCGTCCAGGGATACGACACGATGATTTTCAGAAAAATCCCCCACCCCAAACTACCCTTTACATGGAACTTTTTCGAAAATTTTGATTTTCTGAAATATGGCTCTTAACGATTTTGATTAAAATATCATATATTAAAGATATTTACCTGACAAATAAAATGTATATTTTGAATTTTCTGGGAATAGCCTCTGAAGACTACTTTATTCTGGATGAATTTTGCATAACTACTAAACCGTAAGAGATGGACAAAAACTTAACACACGAAAAATATAGAGCACATTAAAACACAATTTATGTTATATACATTTTTTTAGTGGAGTTGATCGTTTTTGAGATATTCCTTTTTCTTGGTTTCAGCTTTGAAAAACTTATACTTTTTTCATACAGGAATTTGTCAACTCCTGTCCACACAAACAAAGGAACATTAGTCACATAGCAACCAGCTTTTGGCTTTCACTTTAACCTAAGGTACTCCCTTATTTCGCTTGTATTTACAATAAAGCAAGGAATAAGACTATTTCTGCTAATTTTCCTCGATTAACATGAAATAAATAAAAGATAAGCTTATTAACAATAATGTGTTACAGAGAGATAGAGAAAGTCATGTGAATGGAACACATCAGATTTTTCCTTTTTATTGTTTTTTTTTGTCCAAATTCAAGGCAAGTAAACAACTATCATAAGACAGGTGAGGCAGGTAGACTCTCCTTTAAAATTGCACAAATCTGAGCTTTTGTCACACATTGCTCCTTATTTCTAACAATAGCAACAACATATGTATTCATTCTCAACAATGTTGTCACAGGGATGAAACAGATGTTACATGCCACAACGGAAACAAAACAACATCCATCCATTGGCTGCAGAGTGGCTCACCTGTGGAGACCAAATTCAAGCAGCCAATCTCTGCCAAAAAATTCATGTGCACTGTCTTTTGGAATTGATGTGGTATGCTGTGCAAATTTTTATGGTCTCTCTTGATGAATAATGCTAATTGGATTGTCAGAGATTGCAAAATCTGACGAGGGTGACCTAGGTTAAGAGGCGTGGAATGCTGGAGACATTATGCTTTTGCATGATAATGCATTTTTTCATACAGCTCAACCTATGGGGTCTGTTGCTTCAGTTTGAATGGGAGATCTTTGAGAATTCACCCTCAGTCCAGACGTTGTACCAAGTTCTATCTCATGAAATGCTTACTAGCAGGAAAATATTTCCAGGGTAACACTGAGGTACAGACAACAATGACTTCATGGCTCTGCATATTGTTGGCACATGTGCTGTTGCAGATTCTTGTTGGAACCAACCATAAAAACTATTTTTTTTTTTGTCAAATAATTGAAAAATTATGCTAGAATTAGTTTGCAATGTTGCCCAGATTAAATGTTTCATTATAAAATGGGTTATACATGTTTACCTTCATGCACTTATCACACACTACACTCCAATTTTCAGGTCGTTACAGTGAGAGAACAATAATTGCACACATTTTTCTGAAGTGCAATATTGACCGTTGTGAATTTTTGTATGCCTATTATGGTGAAACCAAGATTTATTGGAGAATAACACAAACTTGTATCAATGAAACCACTTTCTAGAGATTCAAAAAACCAATTACAATAATTCACTTGCTTACAGGATGATTTTGTTTCAATGCTCATGTATAGTGGTTTTTAAGTTTTAACAGAATGTAGGGCTTCTCACAGTAGATGAAGTAAACTGTTTGTTGAGTTAATTTGTTTAGTGTTCTGTTAAAGTTGATCTTTTCCTGGGATGTTCTTGTCTAATACTCAGCTTCAACTTATGCATGATTGAATTATAGTTTTTGTTGCAGGTGGTGTAGAGTTTTATTTTTTTATATTACAATTTATTTTCATACAGAATGCTACAAAAGCATTATAAATTTGCACACTTCAAAAGTCAGAAAACTAGTTTTTTTTTTTTTTTTTTTTTTTTTATTTTTCTTTCTTCAGTGTAGCTACTTAGCAATAGCCTTTCAAATTTTAACTAATGATGAATTTTTTCCACCAATCCAGCAGGAGGAGCGAAGAAAAGCAACAATTCTGTTAACTCCATCTTCGTAATATGATTCACCTCCAATATCCAATAAAATGAGCCAGGTACAACAACCTCGTAGTGCAATGAGTTTTTCTGGGAACTTGTAGCAAGCATAACTCCAATGGGCGATATGTTTGTATTCCATTCGATGCTCCACCCAGTGCCATATTTGGTCCACACTCTTGCAATACAACAAAGTGTTGCAGAGTGTCTGGTTTTGTGCAAAATGCACCATTTCCATGAGTATGTATCGGATGTCACTACTGTTCTTGCCTGTAGGAATGTTGTCATTAACAGCAGCATATACTACAGCTTTCCAGAGTTGAGAAACCTTTCAACAAACTCCCTCAGCACTGTGTTTAAAGTAAACTTTGCAAATAAATAAGCAGATGTTCTTCCACAGATAAATGATGGATCATGTTCATGTAGTGACACAGGCACCTGATGCAACAACAGTGAGACTTGGCACCAATGCACCTTCAAGCGGAAATTGACTGTATGAAGTGCTGATAGATGGAAAGGGAAGTGTGAGGGAGGTATAGGCTGCCTTATAACGACCTTATACATTTATGACTATGCTCCATTTTCTTAATTTTACTAAGGTATTTAACAAAATTAAAGATAAAAACCCAATCCTCCTACCGTGAAAAGAAAAATATTGATTTAATATAATATACAGTACTGTTTGTGAAAATTGCAATGCCATGAAGGAAACTCGTGAATGTAATGAATTTAATACCACAGATTAACTACATGACAAGTAACAAATGATAAACTAAAATAAGAACTGAAGCTTTCCTGGCGACGTGTTAATTCAAAATCTTCTCGGGCTTCTAGCCAGGTAAAAACTTGGCTGTTGTGTTGTGTTCACCCTGAAGACGAGGAAGATGCACTTCTTCGAAACGTTGGTGTCAAGCCAAGTTTTTACCTGGCTAGAAGCCCGAGAAGATTTTGAATTAAATGATAAACTTTTTAAATCTACATGACATTTGACCCCTTATTTTTGGTGTGGCCTCCATGTGCTGCAATTAGAGCTGCTATACACCATGGTATTGAATCAAAAAAGTTCTGAATAAATTCCTAAGGGATTTCCCTCCATACATTTTATATTTGATCCCAAAAATCTGCGACACTGGTTACCAGAGGAGTGCGATGCACCAGGTGCTGACCATCCATATACCCGACATGTTTGATGGGCAACATGTCAGGTGAACGTGCAGGCCAGGGAAGCAATGGTACCTGTTGCTCTTCAAAGAAGGCTCATACATTCCTCGCAATATGTGACCAGGCATTATCCTGCTGAAATATGACCTGTGGGGGTGCTTGAAGTAAGGGGAGTACATCAGGCTCTATTAGGTATTGGTTGCTGTTCAAAGTGCCCTTAAATTGTAGGAGGTGAGATCGATTGTTGTAACTAATAATGGGGCACTATTGGTTACCATCATGTCTGGTGTTTGTCCACTGCTCAACAATGCAGCTCCAGAAATTACTGCAGCAGATGGTGATGAACTATTATTGAAGCTGTATGGTCCGTTATGGCCATGCAGACAAGATGGAGGTCATCCCATGCTTTGATCATCTTCTGTGGTCCAGTACCTGCTCTTAGCTGCATACGACCTTCATCTATCCACTGCTTCCACACACACACACATCACTGTCGTAGTTGCATGCCCTGCACGAGCCAAAATGTCACAGTATGACAAACCTGCTTCCTAGAGACTGATCATTCTGCCCCGTTCAAAGTCACTCACATGCTGATATGGTTCCCTTTCATGTTGATGAGGCGTACTGGCACTCACTTTATTGTTTCCACCTTTTTTGGTAGCTCTGCATTGACCTTGTTGGAGTAACACGACAAGGTTCTGCTTGGCCTACATGTACTCCATCTCTCTGCAAACCTAACCATTTATTGCTTGCACACTCTTCTATACTTCCACCAAGTTTGGAGTTATTCGGGAAATTCTTTCTTGGTGTTGCAATTTTCACAAACAGCACTGTATATTAAATTGATCACTCTATTCAAGTTGGCCTAGAAAACCTGCTTCATCATCAAGGTGCTAACCACAATTAAAATATGTATCTTTTTCTGGACAATAAAGCAAAACTAGTAGTTGTGTTCTTTATTCTGCTTATTTGATATCACTCTAATTGCTAGGTGGTACACACAGTCAATGTACAGCCAGATAGATGACTTTAGGTTGCAGTTGCCTTGCTGTACAATGTATTACAATAATAATTTGCTTAGTTTAGTTATTACCATTTTGTAATGTTATTTTCTTTGTATATATTAAAAATCTGCACAGGCTTGAAAAAAAAATGAAGAAAAATGAATTTATATCACATCCAACATAGTGATTTATTTGAATATACACCATTTTAATGAATATTATAAGCACAATTTCTGCGGTAAAGCAACCAAACACTTCCCAATGTAAAGGGAAAATAGACAAAAAGCATTGATTTATTCAGATATTTTGGTCTGAGATGTTGAGATGTTCAGAATATTACAATTATTGCAGCATACAGATAACCATAGCAGTAATATATTAGTACTAGTAATAAATATTAGAGCAGCTGTTAACTCCACTCCCCTCCAGCCACCTACACCCAGGACATCCTGGGCACAGTGCAGTAATACAGGCAGGATGAGGCAGTATGCCATCAACGTGCTGCTTATTATACAATTCCAGACCTCAGCTGGCATTATTTATGTAAAGTGGCTTCTCAATTATCGGCTCCAAGGACCTGAGTGAATCCTTTACCAGACCTCCCAGCAGAAGAAGAAAAATTCCCATGTCAAAACCAAAAATCAAACTCCAATCCCTTTCCACCAGAGAGCTTCATGGAATAGCAACAGCTGCCACTGCCACCACCACCACATATACTTTTATTTATAACAAAATTACAGAATAAGACCTTGGGCGGTGGTATGGTGTAACTTATTCTTGAGGTTGGACTTGGTTCAGACCTGGCCGGGCCTAAGAATTTTGGCTGTGCAGACCTCTAATAAACAGAGGTATAAGTAAAGATATTTTGATAATTGGTATCTTGATATGCATCCACTTCAGTGTATTAATTGTTTTTCTCTTTGTCTAACAGTTTTTCCACAAACACATCACATAATTTATTACTTAATGTTTTTGACGCTGTCATAGCTGTGCCACGAAATGAACAATGCCTATCAGTATAAACTATTCATTTTACTTTCACATGTTCACACTTTAATACTTGATGCTGCCCAGGGGCAGGCAGGGGTCATTAACCTTGCAGAAACCTTTCAAACTTATTTATACATTAAAATAAGCAATGAACATTTTTGAAATACAAATATAAGCATTTAGTTCTTAAACTTTCATTCTTATTTCTTTTTCTTTGAAAGTGCAAGTTTCAGCTAACACAAATAATGAATATGCTGGGATTATATAGCCAGTTTAAGGGTCTTATTATATTTCTTATTTTAAAATCTATGTATCTCTATTTTAAATATTTGAAAAAGTTTCATTGTTTACATTTCTTGCATTATGCACACAAATAATGAATATTTAGATAAATAAGAACTGAGATTGATTCCTTCATTTGTTATTAAGAGGGTGAATCAAATATAAACTGGAATTTTGTATTAGTGCCTGTAGTAGTGGATGGAAATAAGTGGGGCTTTGAGAGGATGTTGGTGGGGATGTCTGGAATTGCGGCATTGTTGCATCATGCACTACAGAGTGGCTGCTCACTTCAGTATGCCATGAGCGAGCAAGAGGTACATGTGTCTGTTGCGCAACCCATCATTATCAGGTTTTGGAAATTTTGAGAAGGCTTCATGATCAGTTTGGGGCAGAAACCCTTTCAAAGACCAGGCGTATGAGTGACACAAAAAATTTTTGGCAGGACGAGAAGCTGTGAAAATGAGCTGCATCAAAGGTGACCACGGACAAGCATCACTACAGACAATATTTGAAATTGCTCACTCGGAAATGCTCAAGCAATCATCAGTGATGAACTCAAATTGCAGATATTGACTGCCAGGTGGGTTCGTCGTCTCCTCATCCATGAACACAGGAATAAATGGAGGAAAAGCATTGGAACATCCACCTTACAGTCCAGATTTGTCACCTTGTGACTATCATTTGTTTGGGCCACTGAAAGAAGAACTGGGAAGAAAGCAATTTGATGATGATGATGATGATGATGCAGCAGTAGAGGAGTATACATTCCTCTTCCTTCTTCGAGGACAGTATCAAAAAGCTACCAATTCAATGTCAAAAATGTGTGCCAAATTTGGGAGATTATGTAGAAACATTTTATGTCTTCCATTGACATGACTTTCTCTACATCTCTTTAACAAATTTTTGTTAAAAAGTTTATTCTGTCTACTTCATGCTTATTGAGATAAACATTAGGAGAAATGGTTTCTTTTAAGTATCAGGGGAACAATGGAATACACTAAGCTAAAACAATAGTCAAATCTTTTGAAAGCTGATTGTCATGTGGATAAAATATATTTCTTTGCATTGCCAAGAGTTGACAAATTCCCGTATGTGAAAAGTTTTAAGTATTTTAAAACTGAAACCAATAACAAGGAATATCTCAAAAATGGTCAATGTATATGACATAAATTGTGTGTTTCATTAAGATCTACATATTTTATGGAGTAAGTTTTTCTCTATCTCTTATGGTTTACCAGTTATGCAAAATTCAGCAAAATTCATCCAGAATGAAGAGGTCTTCAGAGGCTATTCCCAGAAAATTCAAGATATACATTTTATTTGACATGTAAATATCTTTAATATAGGTTATTTTAATCAAAATCGTTAGAGCCATTGAAAATGTTTTAAAATTTTTCCATGTAAAGGGTAGTGTGGCATGGAAGGATTTTCATCAAAATCTTTGTGCCGCATCTTTGGAAGATACTAAACTTGTATACCAAGTTTGGTATTTTACCGCTTTTCATTTTAGATTTATTGTGTTCACAGACACACAGACCTTTTTCTAAAAATACTTTTTCTGGATACAGGGGATCCTAAAATGTCTATTTCTGATGAAATCTCTGTATCAAATTTTTTGGTGGAATGCAATACCTTCTCTATACACTATGAACATAGTAAATGTAGAGAAAGTAAAAATGAAGTATTTATTGAGTTTTTGTTGGTGGATTCAATAAAATTATAAAAATAATTCTGATTTATATTTGATTCATATTTATATTTCGTACAAGTGACATCAACATTTGTTATTGTGAGCCCTACACACACTGTTTTATGCCTCCCAATGCTCTGGCTCTGTGCTCTTAAGGAAAATAATGTACCACATTTATAAGGAGGTATTATTCATCCTGAAAATATACTACTCTTAATAAGCAAAACTATTAGTCCACAAATAAATAAATATTGATGTAGTGTGATTCATTACACTGTCCTCAATTACCAATTCAAATATCTGCACTTATACCCCTAACAACCTGTATGTAGAGCCTTTGTTTGGATGCATGGCCATATTATGGGAATTTCTTGCCCTACACTGTACTGTTTCTAATCAGTTCTGCTCTCAATGTGCTAGCTAATCACTTGGCATGAAGTCTTTGTACATTCTGAGACCATATACGAGGTGCACCCAGAAAGTAAGTCCCGATGACGAATAAAGAGAACATCACTAAGTAAGAAATATTTATTGGTATAATTACATAAACTCACTGGCTACTTTTCAATATAATCACCACCATTGTTTAGGCATTTATTGTATCGGTGCCCCATAGTTGTATGCCCAAGTCATAGGATTCTGCCACCAATATCTGCAGCCACGAACTCATTCTGCACCTCAGCGTCACTGTGAAAATTTTTCCTGCCAGAAAACGCTTCATGAGGCGGAAGAAATGAAAGTCACTTGGAGTGAGGTCGGGGCTGTAGGGTGGATGTTTGAAGACTCTCATCCAAACTTATTCAACACATTTTGTGTGGCGTTGGCTGTATGGGGTTTTGCATTGCCATACACAAGCATAATGCTCCTTGTCAACATCCCACGTCTCTTGTTCTGGATTGCCTGCCTGAGTTTATGCAATGTCTGGCAATATTAATCAGGTCGTCCCTCGTGGTAAAAATTCGCACAAGAGGACACCACGCCGATCCCAGAAGACAGTGCACTTGATTTTTTTTTTTGACAAAGATTGTCTGCTTGAATTTGGTCTTCACAGGTGAACCACTATGGTGCCAATGCATTGATTGTTGTTTTGTCTCTGGTGTGGCATGCGACATGCATGTTTCATCCCCAGTGACAATATTGTTGAGAAACTTGTCAGCTTCCATTGCATCTCGCTGTAGGAATGTCAATGTTGTGGCCGGACATTTGGTTTTGTGTTCATCTGTCAGTTGTCTAGGCATCAATCTTGCACACACTTTGTGAAAACCAAGCCACCGGGAGACAATTTTGTGCATAAGCGAGCGAGACATCTGGGGAAACTGACAAGAGAGTTCTGGAATTGTGAAGTGCCTATTCTGCACAATTGCTTGCCACACACTTTCCAACACTTCTGGCATGGTCTTCATCATGAATATTGGTTCTTCCTTCCATGAATTACCTGCACCATCGTCTTACCATACTGTCACACATAATGTCCTGTCCATACACGTGACACAATTGACAATGGATCTCTGGTGGAGATTCTTTTGAGCATGCAAAAATCGGATCACTGCACGAACCTCGCATGTGGCGCCATTTTCTCCTAGCAAAGAGCAGTAACCACTGCCATCACAAAACTGAAACTGTACTACAATGTTACCATATACTTCCTCTCTTCTCCTGCACATGCACATTCCTATCCGACTGGTGGTGTTATCTCGGAACTTACTTTCTGGATGCACCTCATATTTCATTGTTATAATGCTGAACAGTCTATACAATTTAGCACAGAAAATCTTCATGTATAATTCCTACGTGACAGCAAACTATTGAAGGGAAGGGACATGACTTTTTGTACACAGATTTCCAGCTGTTCTTAATACTCCACAGAAAAGGTTTGTAATCTTGGGAATAGATTTATGGAAATAGTATCTATTCTTAATGAGAAAACAAAATTAAATTGACATAATACCAAAGAAAAGTTAGAATGAAATCTAAAGAAATCTCAGGGAAAGCTTGCACAGGAATCAGGAATTATGTAAACCTTAGCTTGGAATGTTGTTTAAATGGTTTACAATGAAAACCCTATAACTTGACATGCAACAATGTGAGTAGATAAAAGTTTTCACAGCCGGCTTAGAATCCATGGTCTACTGGAGTTTTGATGTCCAGACATTTTGTCCACACCTGTGGTGGACATCATCAGTGAAGAGGTGAAGAGGTGAAGGTTCAGGCACGACTGAATTGATGGATGGATAGATAAAGGTATTTAAGGATCTACTCAAAGCTGTTTTAGGGGTTTTCCCACTTCAGCCACGTTAACTATTTTCATTAGCTAATTTGTCATGTCTTTAAATTTTGTGGGCAACTCATTTGTTCCGACAGGCAGGCATCTTTTTTTCTTTCTTTATTCCAAAATTAATACATTTTTGGAGGGTATTTTTGTCATCTTTTTTGTTTGCTTTTTGTTATTTCTAGTTGTTCGTATATTTTAGTGTGGTCTTCTTTCAATGTTGGAAGGGTTCAAACCCGGCGAAGGACAATGGAGGAGCCAAAACAAAATGGCGCAGCCCATTGAAAAAGTTGAGTATCGTGTGGTAATTAATTTCCTGCATTTGAAGGGGAACCGCACTGCAACAATCCATGTGCTGAGTTGGTGGAGGTGTACAGCAACAATGAACCATCATATGACCCAGTGATCAGGTGGTGCAGATGCTTTCAGTGTGGTCAAACAAGTCCAAAAAGGTGAAAACCCAACCATCATCATGCAAGGTGTGGTGCTGACAGATTCTGCTCAGAAGGAGCAAACCATCACAGGATTACATTACAAAATCTGCTGACAAGTTTATGGGAGGCTATAAAGATAAAGCATCATGGGGGAAACTGGCCAAGGGGGTCCTTCTGCATCACGACAATATCCCAGCTCAGTCTGCACAGGACACAGTCACATATGCTGCTCTTTAGCTATTAAATTTTGCCTCACCCCCCTGATATGGTACCCTGTGACTTCTTCCTCTTTCCTTGGCATCGTGTGGCAGGTATTTCCAGAATGATGAGATGATTTATGAGGTAGAACATTTCCTGAACAGCCAAAATGCTGACTTCTACAACCAAGGCCTCCATCAAGTCATCCATCATTGGGAAAAATGTGTCGCATTGAAGGGTGAATATGCAGAGAAGGCCTAATACCATCACCAAGTTTCATGGTCACAGCTTCATTTTTTTTTAGGTGATTTTGACTACTGCTGTTTGTAAGTCTTCTCTAGAGCTTATGTAATTTGGTCTTCTTTGCTGTTGGGGTGGTGTTTTTGATGTTTCAGTGGATGTGGTTTGCTGATTTGTTGTGATTCTTGTGGAGTCGGCGATGATTGGTTTGGATGTGTGGATGTTCATCTTGCAGTTGTGCTGGGTGGTTGTGTGCACTTCCTTTCATGTGGATCATTGATTCCTTGTGGTGTTTGCATTTCTTGTTGGGGGTAGTAATGGCCAGTGTAGTGATTGTGGAGCAGTATCGGTGGTGTCTGGTGAGATCATGTTGTCTCCAAACTGATATTGGATTTGGAACTCCACAGAAGTGACAGCATGGTGTTGAGTTTCAGCAGTTTGTCCATAGTGGCAGCATCTTCTGCATGGTGGTATCCAGGTTGTAGGTCTCATATTTATATCCAGTCTGCTCGCAGGGGATTGGCTGGGCTGTAATGGCAGGGTATTTGCTTGATGGGCCAAGCTTCTCTTCTCTGATTGGTTTGTGTGATTTTTGTGTATTTGGGCTTGTTTTATATGCTCAAGTATTGGATGCCAGGTTTTGTTTAGTATGAGAGCTTTTCCCTTCTGTTAAAGTCATTAGGGTATTTGTGAATTTCTATTGATTTATGTTGTAATCTTGCATGATAGTATGATATTAAGAAAGAACAGTTGTCACATTAAACTGTATAATGTGTTCTTCATTGACCCATACTGCATGTTATGCAACTGCGACTTATCCAGTTGGCCCAGATGGCAGCATCATATTCTGAGAGCAGGGTGTTGATGCTTTCTTGAGTGGTACTTATAACTGGCGCAACAGATCTGGACATGAGAAAATCTTAATGAGAGCTAGGAAACAAGTTGTACTTTCAGATAACCAGTTCACCAGTCGATTCATGCATGCTAGAAGAGTCACAGTCAATGTCAAATATCTGTCACCTGCACTATAAGGCGCTGCACTGATAAACATGTGTTTTCATATGTATATTCATATCTACAAATAAGTAAAATGAACACCATTTACTGGGTACAAACATATGCGGAACACTTTCGATACAGACTGTACAAAGTTTGTTCGCTGTGACTTTAAGTAAGCAAAGTATCATATCACAAACTACAATAAGCTAGGCTCGGTAGCTAGGCGTCGCCCTCCATGGTGTAATGGTTACCATGCTTACTTCATACACCCAAGGTCGCGGGTTCAAACCCGGCGGAGGACGATGGATTTTTTCGGGTGTAAAAATCCTCAGCATGGCTTCCTTCGGAAGGGAAGTTAAGCCGTGGGTCCCGTGTCGTAGATTTACGGCACGTAAAAGAACCTCAAGCCTGATAGAGAGGCCTCTGAGCAAAATTAAGTGGTCTTTCACGCCCAATTTAGAATGGGACACTGAGAACCACAGTAGTTAAAGAGCGTCCATAAATAACACGCCATTTCCATTTTTTTTTCGGTAGCTAGGCGGTCAGGGTCACGATTTGAGAATTTTTGCGCTGGCAATATAAATACTGCACCATAGGAGCAAGGAATCAATCCCCTGTCCCACCCACATGTCACTAAGCCAACCTCAGACAGGATCCACCCAAGAGCAATGGAATTTGCTTTCCTGCCATACTTTAAAAATGTCACAGAAAGAATTGAACACCTACTCAGCACCACAATATTAAAACTATCTTCAAGCCTGCCAGGTTAATACTATTGGAATCGTTTACAATGAGTCAAAATTTTAAATACGTTTAAATTCTCCACTTATATGTTGATCTACTGCTGCTCCAGTGTTGTGTCTGGTTCCACTAAGAGTTGTGCTGCCATCTCTTGTCTTTGTTAGCCAGATGACATCATCTATGTCGGAAATCTCAAAATTCATGAATAAAGATGTTTCCCCAGGTGTTTAGTTCCCAAGGTTGCCTTTAAGTGTTTGATCAATCTTATTTCTGGTTCTATATTGTGATTCTCTGTCCGAAAATGATGAGCAATGGCAGATTTGTCTATGTATTTAAATCTGATGTCCCAAGTTTTTATAACTGAAGATAGGGAGGACACTCCATGAAACTACTCTTAAAAAGATCAGCGTGTAAGTGGAGAATTTTTAAAGTGTTTAAAATTTCCAATCATTGTTAAACGATTCCATTTTTATCATGCTCCACTATATACAAATATTCCTAATTATGTATAGGTTAATACTTTGGTACGTTTAGCCAAATACCCCAGGGACCCACTGGCTTTGGCCAGCGTCTACTGGATCCCTTGCTCCTGTGATGCAAGTTTTACAAGTTTACAACTTTAGTATGGGTCTATAAAAGTTCCTCAGTATGATATGAATAGGCTTTCAGTGAAATGTCCCAGGTATATAGTCACCCTATGAATATCTCACTCTGCTGGCAAACATGTGCTTTGTGCCTCCAAGAAAATTCCTATTAGGGCAGCCATGCATTCAAACTAAGTCTCTGTACATGATTTACTGACAACATTTATTGCAAGAAATTTTAATACTGACTCCTTTCTTTTTTCTTGTATGTGAGTGTGCACAACATAACCAAAAGTTTTGAAAGCACCTGTTATAATACTATAGGATCGAGATCTCATTATCTTAATTTATAAATAAATTAAAACTATGTCTAACTAAATACCTTGGTACTGACATTAAAAGAGCAAGTATAGTTTAAAAAGATGTCTACAGAAACACCAGTGCATTTAAGGATAAATAGCAATTGTCATTCATTTAATTTTGGGCAGTCATCATATCAGTTTCATATGCATAGTGTGCATAATTCTCAAATTGCAATAATGAAATGATGCAGCAAATCCATGCATTCTTAACTTACTGCATAGCAAAAACTTTTTGATTTTACCATTACATGACAGTATTTAGAAAAGATAGCTCGGCCCAAATGAAGTGTTGCAAGGTAATATTTCTTAAATGAATCAATAAATTAAATGCTGATGTTATTTTCTGAACCAATTAGCTATTAAGCAGTATCACAAACATCATTTTGTCAGGCTTCTCTCACAGACAGAGAGGAAATGGACATGGTGATTCATCTTTATAATAAAGTACCTTTAAATGCAAAATGTAAAATAAAATGTTAGCAAATTTAGAGTTTTTAAACATTACAGTTTTACATTGGCAGTTTGTTACTGCACATCAAAGTTAGATTTTTATGAGAACTTGCATAGCTTATTCAAAATTAAATGGAACATTTATATGCAGCAACTGGAATTTTATACGTCTATCTTTACTTATTATTATTATTATTATTATTATTATTATTATTATTATTATTATTGTTGTTGTTGTTATTATTATTATCATTATTATTATTATAATTTGTTTTGTTTCCTAGTTAGTTTACCCTCCCCAAATTTAGAACTGACACCTCCCTAGGACTTACAAGCATGTCGGGGAGCTAATGGCATGATATCACAGAATAAAGAACCTGCAATGAGTGGTTGGCCTTTAGCCAGGCATGAGCATGAGGAAGTGGTTGATATGAAATGCAAACAAAATGGATGATAGGAAAATTGATAATGAGCAATAGATGGAGTGAGTGGCTGGGGAAACTGGAGGAACCAGAGAAAACCCGCCCAGATGCCGCTTTGTCCACCACAATTCCCACATGCAGGCACTTGGGATTGAACCCAGGCCACTTAGATGAGAGGCGAGTGGTCTAACCACTTATCCATGGCACAATAATAATAATAAACATAATAAACATAATAATAACAACAACCCATAAAATAAACACAATCAATTAAACTTGATGTCCATATGAAAATCTCATTGTACATCCAACCTGAGAAGACCATCTATAAGACACAGGAGGAAGTGTGGCAGTGGATATAAGCTGATGACGGAGACAAGAGTCTCTAAAACATGTCACAGTAAATTCCAGTGCAGAAAGTAAAGTTAGATATTGTGCATATAGATGCCAAAAAAACAAAAAAAACAAAAAAAAAAAAAAAAACACTTCACTGTGATTCCCAAAAAATATTTATAAATGGAACATGTTTTGAAAGCAAATTGCTTTAACCAAGATCTTGAAGCATACAAAAATTTAAAATATGAGTCAGAATTTCAAAAAGGTGACATAAGCTTTTTTTATGACTATATTTAATAACGTGAAGCAGCAGCATTTTCCATTTATGTAGCACTTAGGATAAAACTGTATTATAAGAGGCTAACTGGCTGAAAGATAATATGATTATACAGTGTCTTATTTTTGACTCACAGCTGGCTGGCAGGAGGTTGTCATGTGTGCATAGTGCTTCTAAGCAATCGTGGCTCCCGCTTTTCTCCGCGTCAGGGTGCTTACAGAGGGAAACTTAATGAAATGGGACAAAAGTTGGAACTGAGTAAGTTATCACAGGAAATGGGAGTTTCACAATTCTTGTCTTGCATGCCACTAAACTTTTCAAATTAAAACCTTATAAGATAACTGTAGTTCAGGATCTGCAACCATGTGATACTTTGAGTAGAGTAAATTTCTGCAATGGGGTGTCTGGTAAATTTAATGATGGATCTATGGACCCAAAGTTAATATTTATCGCACAGATATTGGAGTGCAAAAAACCCTATATTGTACACAAAATGCTATTCAGACCAGAAAATTGGCGTGCTGTGAATGCATACCGAATTATAAGGCTATTCTTTGAGGATACAATTAATGGACAGATGTACAGGGATACAGTAATCAAACCATTCCTGGAATATTTGTGTGACACAGGCATATTGTCAACAAGATTCTGCTACAGCACATACAGTTGATCTCTTGTTGAAATTAATTGACAACATTTTTTAAGATAGAGACATCAGTAAAGGTCTGGTCACCGAGCTCCCCAGATCTTATGGTATGTAACTTTTATTTATGGGGGAGCTTAAAAAATAAAGTGTATCGAAAAAACCCACATACATTGGAAGAACCGAAAGACAATATCAGAAGAGAAATTACTGCAATTTCAGAAGAAGAATTGATGCGTATTAATGGAAATTTTCATAAAAGGTGTGAGATACGTGATAGCACAAAGATGTCATTTCCAACTTTTATAGCATAAATATATGTGGTTATTGTAAGCATGTAAATCTATATGGTTGAATTGCCTGTACGCATGCACTTGTGCTCAAAGTCTGTGAATATTCAGCTGCCAGTCACGAGTCAAAAATAAGGCACTGTATATAGATCATATTATCTTTCAGCCAGTTAATGGTTCTTAAAATCCCATATATTAAGCTAGAAGCCCTGAAAATTCTTAAAGGTTTCATTCAAGGGACAAGACTGTTTTGCTTTTTGTTATGTCCTTTTACCCGGTAGGTTATATTGAAGGATGGATGAAATGCATGAAATGATGCTCAAATGAACCCAGGGTCCATAGCTTAGAGTTACCCAATATTTGTCTTCTTAGGAGAAGGAAACACCCTGGAAAAAAATTTATCTGAGTAACTTGCCCTACTGAGATTCAAACCTGGGACCTCCTGAATGTGAAAAAAATTTGTTTGAATTTTTAAGGAAAATAATAGAAGTTTATTATTCTTAATCAAATATTGAAGCCTTCTCCTTCACCCATATCTCATAAACCTGACAATTGTTAGTCTATCTCTTTTTCCGAGAAAATCAGCATTTAATTTTATTGATTCATTTAGGATTTATTGCATTGTAAAATTCTGTGGAGTAAAATCAAATTAAAATGCTCTTAACATGCTACAGTGTTATATTATTTTCAGTAGCTGGCTTCATGCATAGCTATACCCAGAGAAAACTTAAAGTCAGAGCCAATAAACAAAGTTTGGCAGTTCCAAATAATTGTCAAGCACATATTACAGTCTCAAGATAATTTTGTATATTACTAAGCTGGTTATGATGAGAAAAATTATAAGTCCATACAGGGTGATCCAAAATTAACATAATATTTATTATCTTAAATAGAGTAAAATTATATAAGGTATCAGAAAAACAAAGTTAATATGATAAATTACTACATAATGAACTTAGTGAATTGTATTATTGTTAAACATTGAGTTACTACTGTGAAATTTCACATTATTAAATATATTCATTTAATATACTGACAATTAGTATAATAGAAAGTTATTCTCAAACTGCTAATATTACAATCTAAATAGAGTTGGAAAACTATTAACTACAATACTACAACATATGTTATATGCATACATAATCATAGCATCATATTTCACAGCAATTAGTTGATTCTAATGTTTAGAAATTAAGAGAAATATACATGCATATTTGTAGCAGAATTTGTACAGTGATGCATGCAATGTAATTCTCAGAATTGTGATGCTTATGTAAAAATATTAGTACCAGATGTAGTATCTAATTACCAGCAATCCTTTATGCCAACTATATCTTTGAAACAACAAATTGGGAATAAGGAAGGATGGTTCTTCTACTACAACAGGACAGAGGAATTCATGCTTTGGTATTAGAAAGGTATTTAAGGTCAGTGTCACCCAACTGAATCTTTTAAGGCCAGTATCAGCCAACTGAAACTTTGAGATCAGTGTCAGCCAACTGAATCCTTTGAGATCAGTATCAGCCAACTGAAACTTTGAGATCAGTATCAGCCAACTGAAACTTTGAGATCAGTGTCAGCTAACTGAATCCTTTGAGATCAGTGTCAGCCAACTGAATCCTTTGAGATCAGTGTCAGCCAACTGAATCCTTTGACATCAGTGTCAGCCAACAGAATCTTTGAGATCAGTGTCAGCCAACAGAATCTTTGAGATCAGTGTCGGCTAACAGAATCTTTGAGATCAGTGTCAGCCAACAGAATCCTTTGAGATTAGTGTCAGCCAATAGAATCTTTGAGATCAGTGTCAGCCAACTGAATCTTAGGTCAGTGTCAGCCAACAGAATCTTTGAGATCAGTGTCAGCCAACAGAATCTTTGAGATCAGTGTCAGCCAACAGAATCTTTGAGATCAGTGTCAGGCAACTGAATCCTTTGAGATCTGTGTCAGCCAACAGAATCTTTGAGATCAGTGTCAGCCAACAGAATCTTTGAAATCAGTGTCAGCCAACAGAATCTTTGAGATCAGTGTCAGCCAACTGAATCTCAGGTCAGTGTCAGCCAACAGAATCTTTGAGAATAGTGTCAGCCAACAGAATCTTTGAGATCAGTGTCAGCCAACAGAATCTTTGAGATCAGTGTCAGCCAACAGAATCTTTGAGATCAGTGTCAGCCAACAGAATCTTTGAGATCAGTGTCAGCCAACTGAATCCTTTGAGGTCAGTGTCAGCCAACAGAATCTTTGAGATCAGTGTCAGCCAACAGAATCTTTGAGATCAGTGTCAGCCAACAGAATCTTTGAGATCAGTGTCAGCCAACAGAATCTTTGAGATCAGTGTCAGCCAACAGAATCTTTGAGATCAGTGTCAGCCAACTGAATCCTTTGAGATCAGTGTCAGCTAACAGAATCCTTTGAGATCAGTGTCAGCCAACAGAATCTTTGAGATCAGTGTCAGCCAACAGAATCCTTTGGGATCAGTGTCAGCCAACTGAATCTTTGAGATCAGTGTCAGCCAACAGAATCCTTTCAAGTCATTGTTGGTCATTTGAATCCTTTAGAATATCAGCAAGCATCTTCTTGTTCTCATCCCTCAGTTAGGAATTTTTTGAAATATTTTAGGCAGGTGAGGAAAGTAGAGGTTACTGTTAGGAAAATACTAATTGGATAAGGAAACTGTGATGCTCAAAATAGTTTCACGTTAAAGACAGTAGCATGTCACATAACTATAATATCTCACAATTAAGTTGGCTGACTCTGCCTTAGATTATGATTTGTACAGGGTGCTTCAACTTATGTAGTTATTGTCACTATCACACAGTATAAAGAATAATAAGCTATTTACCCTCCTTTTATGGAGGACTTACAAGTCTGCGCCTGGTCTCAGATGCCTGTTGAGGAACAGGGAGAGTAGCCAGGATGGGGATCTGCTTGATGTGTGGTGTAAAAGTGAGGAAGAAAATGATACGATTGTGAAATGGATTAAATAAAAGATTATTAAGGAGTAAGTGGTTGTATGACTTGCAGGAGAACCAGAGAATCCACAGAAAACCTGCCCAGATGCCACTTTGTCCACATGCAGTCCATTGGGAGAAGTGAGCAGTCAAACCACTATTTTATGGAAATTGACCCATTTCAATGTAATTAATTGAAAGAGGCTTGAGACAGTGAAGCTGGACAAATTGGATTATTAGTCAACATAATGATACAATTAGTGCATTTACTTGATTAAAAAAGTAAATTTACTTGTACTTAGTCTGTTATCTGGCAAGTCGAAGGATTTATATGACAAGCAATTTTCATTATTTAAAGAATGGGGAGCTGCCAGAGGAGTTAAAATAATTTATAATGAAATTTGTTGTTTCCTAGGACACATGAAATGTATACATGAAGTCTATAGGATAGGATAAACATTTTTGAAACTTTGTTTAAAAAAATGTTTCAAAAAATGTTTATCCTATCCTATAGACTTCATGTATACATTTCATGTGTCCTAGCAAACACAAACTTTATTGTGAAATAAAGTAAGTACTTTATTTCATTGTAAATTATTTTAACTCCTTTGGCAGCTCTCCCTTCTTTAACTAATGAAAATTCCTTGTCATATAAGTCCTTCGACTTGCCAGATAATAAACTAAGTACAAATTTTTTAGTACAATCTAAAATTTCTTTGGGAATATCCATTTTCATTCATTTATTGATTTATTTGGTGCAGTTTAAGCAACCAGAATTGAAACTGTTTATTCCAGCGGGTTTACACAGCAACAAACAAACAAAGCACTACCTTCATCACATCTAAAATTCAATTCCTCATAATGACAACTTTAACAATATTAATAAATATAAGAATATTTCAGTTAATATTAGGATAGGATAAAACATATATTACATGTAGCTTATTAGACTATTATTTACCCATGAGAAATTAAAACACTTGCACTTACACACTCTTGTACTAAACATCCCACTCACAAATAATAGTCTATTTAGGGCACTTTTAATATAAATAACTATTGCATTCATCTCTAGCTGTGGTTTGACAACTACTGTTGCAAGTAGATGGCTCAATGTGTCTGGTAGTGAAGCTTCAAAATTCATTACACTGTGTTTGTGCTTACTAATAGAAATATTTTTACTTTCTCTACACATACTATGTACATAGTGTATAGAAAAGGTATTGTAATGCACCCAAAAATTCCACACCGAGATTTCACCGGAAAACATGTTTTTTGACCCCCTGAATAGAAAAAACATTTTTAGAAAAATCTCCATGTCTGTCTGTGTGTATGTGTGTGTGTGTCTGTGGGCAGCATAGCTCAAAAATGAAAAGAACGTTGAATATCAAATTTGGTATTTAAGTTTGGTATCTTCCAAGGATGCGACATGAAGATTTTGAAGAAAATCCCCCCCCCCCACAAACTACCCTTTACATGGAACTTTTTTCGAAAATTTTTACTTTCTCAAAAATAGCTCTAATGATTTTGATTAAAATATTGAATATTAAAGATATTTACTGGTCAAATAAAATGTACATCTTGAATTTTCTGGGAATAGCCTCTGAAGACTACTTTATTGTAGATGAAGTTTACGGAATTTTGCATAACTGCTAAACCGTAAGAGATGGACAAAAACTTACCACACAAAAAATGTAGGGCATGCTAAAACACACAATTTATGTAATATACATTTTTTTTTCATGGAGTTGATCGTTTTTGAGATATTCCTTGTTATTGGTTTCAGCTTTGAAAAACTCATACTTTTCTCATACAGGAAATTGTCAACTCCTGTCCATACAAACAAAGGAACTTCAGTTACATTGCAACCAGCTTTTGACTATCACTTTAACCTATGGTACTCCCTTATTTCACTTCTACTTACAAGGAAGCAAGAAATAAGTAATGAAGTAAATATAACCATAAGCTTTTTAACAATTTGTTGCAGAGATGTAGAAAAAGTCATGTGAATGGAACACATCAGATTTTTTTATGTTTTACTATGTTATTTTGCAGCACTTAAGCCTACATAGAGCACTACCAAAAGAACCAAAGCACAAGATGCAAAACCACCAAGTGTGTTGGACAGTCTACTAGCTACACAAAAACAACAGGTGCTAGCAGAACTACAGCTGAAGGCTTTTGAAACATGACCTATTTTTACTTTCTCTACACGTGCTATGTACATAGTGTATAGAGAAGGCATTATTATTATGTCCAAAAATTTGATACCAAGATTTCACCAGATATACATGTTTTGGGACCCCGTGAATCCAAAATAAGCAGTTTTAGAAAAATGTCTGTGTGTGTGTGTGTGTGTGTGTGTGTGTGTGTGTGTGTGTGTGTGTGTGTGTCTGTGGACAACATAGCTCAAAAACAAATAGTTGGATAAAAACCAAACTTGGCAGTTAAGTTCAGTGTCTTACAAAGATTTTCAAGAAAATCCCTTCATTCCTAACTACCCTTTACATGAAATATTTTTCGAAAATTTTGATTTTCCCAAAAAAGGCTCTAACAATTTTTATTAAAATGCCATATGTGTAAGATAATATTGTGAAAAACAAAATGTATATCTTGAATTTTCTGGGTATAGCCTCTAAAGAACTCTTCATTCTGAATGAATTTTGCATACTTTTGCGTAACTGGTAAACAAAAGAGGTAGACAAAAACTTACTAACAAAAAATGTAGATATCTTTAAAACACACAATTTATGTCATATATTTTTTGTAGAGGTAGCCATTTTCGAGATATCTGGAGTTATTGGTTTCCGTTTTAAGCTGCTGAAACTTTTCTGAAACAGTAGGAAGTCTCTTTTAGTCCCTCATTTGTTTCACTCTTAGCAAGCAAAGAGTACTGAATTTCAATTGTTTCACATAGCAATTTTTAAAATATTGTTTCTGTGTGGATCAGCTAAAACAAGTCAAGTGAATGGAACACATAAGATTTTTTCAAACAAGTGAAATAATTGCATCATTACATCAACTCATGGTTGCAACAATTTATAAATCTGTAGCCTTCCGAGTTCTATTTAAGCAAATCCACAGTATAATAAACTATAAGTCAACACATTGAAGCCCAAGCCTGAGTATAGCTTAGGCCGTGCGAAATGTTCATGAGACCCACGCCCGAGTATAGCTCGGGTAGATATTTCTAACGCTTTAAATACAATTCCATGACTTTAACTCAGTCTTGAGAAATGCAGCAAAGAACATACACCAGTTATCGTTTGGTTGTCTGATTTGTACTACCGTCTGTCCTTGCTTTGGTCAACTATTAGGAAATTTAGGAGAGTTAGTAATATTGGTTGCTCGTGGGTAGTCCCGCCATTTTCCTTGAAGATGGTGATCTATTTGTTATGTTTTGTGTTCTTAAATGTTAAAATGCTGCATTTTCCTCAACTTCTGTGAACTGAATCTGAAATTCAGTAGACAAATGAAGCTCTGGAAAATTACGATTCCATGGTAGAGTTTTTCAAACTTTCAATAACTGGAGTGTAAGCAGCTTTACACAGATTTTTTCAAACTCACATTTGATACTTGTTGTAAATTTAAAATAAAATATTAATACGGAAGTTATGACTATTTTCTTACTTGTTGAGAAATCCTTGAATACCATACTTTTAGATTGTCCCAATACTTTTTGGCACATTTGATAGATGTACTGTATATAAACTCAAAGTAGGCATAAAAACCCTGGGTTTCTTGGCCCTTCAACTAAAGAAACGCTTGGGCTTCAATGTGTTAAACACAGAAGCAGGGCCACCAATAACAGGGTCAAAGGTGGAGGCATAGTTGAGGGGCCTGGAAATTTGGAAACCCAAAAGGATCCAAGAAGGTACTACATTTGTTTTATAGTTGGTTAAAGAGATGGTCAGTGTAGGAAATATGTAGATGATTAATAAATTTCAGTAAAAGGAGTTACTTTAATATTCAGAGCTTATTTTGCAGTGGTTTGATATTGTCTATTGCAGTATATTAATGCTAAGACTAGAGGCTCAAGAGCAGCAATATATAATTCTAAGTTTCTATCACAAAATAAAGGATCTTCTCTTTCCAGTCCCTCAACATCATGCAAAAGCATCTCTATTATGAAAGGCAAGGTACACTGAGGCTCTCTGTGAATCCTGCTGTTATATTTAAGTCACAATGGAATGGCGTATTTGTAAGGATCAAGGCTGGGCACACAAACGAGAAAGAATGCTGAGAAAACACACTTATGTTTAAACAAACAACATGATAACTACTCAATATCAAAAGAGAAAAGTTGAAAGCACATGCACATTATAGAATTATCAGAAACATTTATAAAATGTTATTAACAAAATACATGCACGAAGCATCTCTATTTTACAAGCAGTAGATACTGAAAATTAAATTCTCAGGTTAGTACACAGATAATACATTTCAGTTAACCCTTTATTGCATGGTGTTGCACTTCTGCAACAAAGATGATTAATCAAAGTTTTTATTATTTTTGGTGGACTTTTTTCTAATTTTGTATTACACTAACCTTCAACAATAAAATAGGTTAGTTATAGCTGTCTTATATTGTAAAAATATTAACATTTTTGCAATAAAACTGTAGTGTTTCTTTTTAATAAAAAAGAGAAAAATCCAAGTAACTGCAGTCAAATGTAACACCATCAGCATCCAAGTGTGCCATTACACTGGTTATTTTACTTGGACCCTCCCCTTCCTTTACCACAGGCACATTCGACTGCAATCGCTGGGACTCAAACTTGCAACGGATGGCCAGTCTACTTTGTATTGCATTAACAATCACGGCTATTCAAGTCACTTCAATTGTGATGCCGGTGAAAGGGATACAAATACTGTTTTGAAAATTAGAGAAAGAATGGCATATGAAGCAAAAAATTCATGCAATTAAGGGTTAAATAAGGGTAATCAGCTTAGAGCTAAACAGGTTTAATGGTGTTTAACTGGCCAGCGAACTGCTTACTACGTGAGCTGAGTGGGTGACAGCTTGTCCAAAGTAAATATACTAAGGTTTGTTATATAAGTTATTTCTAACAAAGAAACAAAATGCAAACACTCAAAAAAATAAAATTACTCATGTATATGAAGCCAGGAGATGTTGGAAGTGCCTCTCTTCATTATTCAAGTATTTTGTTCAGGTATTTCTCATACCTACTTAGGGAATTGACCTTTACTGTAGTTCCTCTGAGAAATGGCAGCAATTTCATGACAAATGCTATTTTTAAGTTTCTTTAAAATATAAGGATTTGTTTTACAAGCTTTCTTCTTTAATCTACTCCAGAGATAAAAACCGCAGGGAGTTAAATAAGGGGAATATGGAGGCCACTTACAGATTATATACATATGTATGAATTATAAATGAATAATTTTTTAGGAACAAAATACTAGTATCTATTTAGAGTAATTTCACTTAAACCACATGTGCTATGTTTGCAACTGACACTGAGGCCTTGTGCTTCACCACCAGTCTGTTTAGAGCCATGAAACCTATTCTGCTCTATGCTGATCACCCAGTACTTGACAATAAGCTTTCTTCATCTCTTGTGCAGAGCAAAGGATAGGTTTCCTACTTTATATTTATTGTAACATTTAAAATTCTGCTGTAAACATATTTAATATCAAGAGCTTTCATTTAATGATACTTTAGTGATTTATAGAGAGTAACATCATAATGTTAACTTTACTTTATGAAACTTTAGCAAATAGGTTGTGAAGTTGGGGCATGCATTAACCAAGTTATTGAAGTGAATCATTCTAACTGCTTTACAAAAATTATTGTTTTATTTTCTGAAAAGTTACTGTAATTATTTAGTGAATCACCCTGTGCATGTTAAATTCACATAAAAGCCAAAAGTGGATGCATCTTCTAAAGGTCAACAAATGCCAGAGTTAACCGCAGAATGGAAAATCCTGCTTGTTCCTGCTGGCACTTTTTGTTGATTTCTGCTTGAAGCCAGAATCTGAGAATTAAGGCAGATAAGATATTTACCTATAAAGCCCTATACAAAGCATTCCATAGGACTTGAGAGCGGCAACGAACAGGTCTCCATACTTTCCAGCTTCTCCATACTGTGCCAGTGGACCGTCGTACAGTGAGATCTGTCCCACTCTACATCTGTCACGGTTTGACAAACTATCAGCCGTGCTGTTAACAGAGATCGTTATGTTTACAAGATAGACAAGCAGTTGGTGAAGGGAGCAACAATCCATAAAAATATTGAGTCTTTCAACAGTCACTTCAAACTTTAAACCATTATAAATATTAGGCTCTTCTTTCTGATATATGTAGCAGGATTTTCTTGCATTCTTTGTTTTTTCAAAAACCAACAGGAGGCGAGTGGAAGCTGTAAAATGAAAATGAAAAATTAATGTTTTACTGAAACTATCAAAGTCTTGGGTAAGCTAAGCATTTCTATTCATTTGATATAAAAAGACCTCAAGAACTGCAGATTTTCACTTAAGGAAATATGTAGGCAAACTTTTTAAAAACAGTCTTTTTTGCAGAAACCACAAAATTGAGCCCAGCAATAGATAAACCTTGCTTCAAAAATTTATTTATCAACCAAAACTACACCACAAGTTTAAAAAAATATTCAAAAAACATTTCTATTAGTTTGATATAAAAAGGCCTCAAGAACTGCAGATTTTCACCTAAGGAAATATGTAGGCAAACTTTTTAAAAACATCTTTTTACAGAAACCACAAAATTGAGCCCAGCAATAGATAAACCTTGCTTCAAAAAGTTTACTTATCACCCAAAACTACACCACAAGTTTAAAAAAATATTCAAAAAACATAAAATCACACTTCCCTCCCAGAATAAGTTCAGCCTACAAAAAAATGCTCTACAACAACCAAAATGACCAAATCCCAGAACATAAAAAGTCAGGAATATACAGAATAAACTGCACAGATTGCAACAAATTTTATATTGGTAAAACAAAAAGACACCTTGAAATAAGACTTAAAGAATACATGAGAGCAGTAAAATACAAACTGACAAATCAGCCGTTGCACACCCCTTTTGGTCTACTAACCATGAAATAGCACCTAACATACACCTTACAAAACCCGCCAGATATGCGGCTGAGCTCAACGTCTGGGAAAAAATCAATATCATTATAAACCAAAACGTATTCAGCTTTGAATTTCCGCCACGAAACATATTGTGGAAGTTCGTCACCCAGACACGAAGGACCGTCACACTTCAACATAGAACAGCCTGTGGAAATTCAGTTGGAAACCATCGACAACGATGCCCACATGGCTTCGAAACTGGTCTGGAAAAATTATACATAAGCGATACTTAACTGTTACAAACCCAACTCAAAAATGTTCTAGTCTTTTTGCTTTTGGCATAATAATTTCAGTTGATAATATAGATTTTAGTCTATGAAATGGTATAAGTGTAGTAATTGATAAACTGATGAGTAGAGAGAGGGAACTATATCTGGCTTTCATAGACCTGAAATCAGCCTTTAACAGAGTACATAGAGAACAACTGTGGAAAGCCCTAAAAGATGAGGGCACATCAGAAACATTGCTAAAGAAGATAAAATGTTAATATAATAAAGTGACAGGGTTAGTAAGAATAGGAGGTGCCAAATTGGAAGAATTTGAAATGAATAGAGTAGTAAAACAAGCAACAGCTTGAGTCCATTAATGTTTATTATATAAAATTGACCAAATAATTAAACAATGTAAAACAAGAACAGGCGAGTGAAAATAGGAAACTGGGACTAGACATCAATATACATTTAGTTGACATTGTCCTAATGACCAATAGTGAAGAAGAACTACAGAATTCAGTAATCGGGTGGGCCAATACATGCAAAGATTGAGGCATGGAAGTAAATGTGAATAAAAGCAAAGTAATGCATGTAACAAGATGAATAAATATTGAATGGAATAGAGGAATAATAGAGCAAATTGAGAAATTTCAATATTTAGGGACAGTTGTCAATTCAAAAAGAAAAATAGGTACAGAAATAAATCATAAAATAAATGAGGCAAATCAAATCCATTACCAAATCAATCAAACATAATACGAAAAAAGGAAATTAACAATGATACAAAAATGCAAGTATATAAAACAGTTTATCTCCCAACACTTTTTTCTGGCTCAGAAAGCTGATAATATTGTCGAAACATGAAAGTAGAATTACAAGTACAGAAATGAAGTAATTACGGAAATGTATAGGAAAAACCAGCAGGGACAGAATAAGAAACTGTCAAACAAGGAATATTCTTAATCAAAAACCAGTAGTAAAAAAGATAGAGGCAAATGTTTTAAGATGGTTTGGACACATAAATAGGATGATGAGAGCAGGAAACTGAATCAGATATGGGAGGCCAGAGGAGAAGGAAGCAGAGGGAGAGGGTGACCAAGAATAGAATGGAGTGATTATGTAGAGAAAATAGTGAATAAGAAAGGAAAGACTTTGAGGGGAGTTAAACATCTATCCAAGGATAGGACAAAATATAGGAAATGGATCATTACCAACTGAGGAAACCCTTCACTCAAAAGGGCATAAGGGAGAGGAAAAGAAGAATAAGAAATGATAAAAATGTGCATTAAATAATTTTTTGCTTTACATCATTCATGTAAGTTGCTGATTTAGTGGAATTGGTTATAATCACTTATTCTGATTTGATATTCCTGGAAAGAAAACTTTTATGCCCATAAGTATGCTGAAATTAAAATATTTTTGAAAAATAAACAAAAACTATTAATAGGAAGTGTTAACAGTATTGCTATAATAATGCAATAAAGCTAGAAAAATATGTAGGATAATTCTTCCAGAAATGGAGAATAATACTGCAATACCGAAAATTATAGAATTAACATGACCGATTTTAATATATGTTTAACTGCTATATTATAAAAAGTAGCTATGCAAAAATTTATAACTGTGGTTAATAAGCCTCAGAAAATAGGATGTATATAGGAATAGGATTACTCATGGTCAGGATCCCAGTCACTGTTGCACAAAAGAGCACATAAGCCCTTGGGGCCCTTTATGACTTACATGATCCTGAGGGGGAGGGATGGAGCAAGACCTGAAGGGCAACTACATAGATCCTGATGACACAGATGCTAGTGTCAGACAGGATCCCAAATGTTTCTGGTGATGCCTGGGCCCAACCCATGTCTCTGGGGCTTACCCTAAGGGGTCTAGCCCGATAGCACCTGAAGGCAGGCCCCAATAGAGTGGTACATGCTGCCAAGAATAAACTCTACGGATACCAGTAAATGGGGGTTAATAATTAATAGTAATAGATATGTGAAATTAAATTGTTTATAAATAAATAATGTAAAAATAAATAAATAATAATAAATAAATAAAATAAAATTAAATAATATATAAATAATAATATTTAAAATAAAAAAGATGAATAATTAATAAAAGATATATATATATATATATATATATATTAATTAAATATTATAATTTAATAAATTGATAATTAAATATGTAAAAGAAATAATTTTAAAGTTAATAAATACATTTTAATATTAATTATTGATATAAAAATAATATAAATATATAAATAAAATTGATGGATTATAATTTATTATATTTTAGTAAAATTAAAATTTAAAGATAAATAAATTCTGTAATTTGATTATATACTTGTTATTGTTGTTTAGAAATAGTAATAGCAATTATTGGTTTTAATTATGAATGTATGATGTGTGTTTGATGTTTAGTTTATTATTTATTTATTGTATTTTAGAAATTTTACTACTTTTTTTATTATTTTTTTTTTGTTGTTGTTAAAAGTTATATTGTTATTTTTTACATTTTTACTTTTATATTTATAATTTATGTTAGCTTAAATTTATCTGTAAAAGATGATGTATGTATAAATTTGCCATTTAATGAATATTAAAAATTTGGTATATTAGCCCTAGTTTAAGTAATTGGGTACCATGGTTATTATACAGATTTTTATTTTATGTTATTTTTAGTGCACATCTACCATCCTGCTGAGCACCTTCACTTGGTCCTTCAACCATGAAACAGATGACAATGAAATGATGAACAGAAAAATTCAGGGGATGTAATGAACGTTCCTGGTGATTTGGGGAAACTCCCAAAGGGTTAGGAAGGTCAAACCCAAAACCTCCCAAAGCAAGTCACACATGTTGCTGTGATGCCACCTTGCTCTGTATAGGAGTATTTCCTTCGGCACTGCAGTTATACCTACATCTCACCTTAAGGCTTGTTCTAAACTACAGGTCCATACTGTTCTTTTGGCAGTGTTAGCTAGTGGGTAGGGGCTTAGCAATTGAAAGGAGTTAGTGTTTACTTAGTCTAAAGCAAGCAAAAGGTAAAAGTGCGTGACAGAGTGGAAGAAGTAAACACTGCTGCTGATAATATTTGTGTGCTCACTGTGTACAATTTGAGGATTGTGTGCCCTTCAGTAAAGTAAATTTAAAGACATAAACAAGAGTAATAATGTGGCGTTCTTGGGAAACTGTGAACATTGATTGTGATAGTGAAAATGAACAAATATCTCCAATTGCAATATATCTCCCAAACACATTCAAGCAGCTAAAATAATTCAGAATGTGTACACATATTTTAAACAAGGAAATGGCAAGTGTCATTATCCACTTGCTAAAACCTGTGACCCAACAAAAGTACCATTTCAGCAATCAAGAAAATTAATTAACTGGATATGACAACATATGGTACAGCAAACGAAAAATAGAATTTGATAGAATTTATGCATTTACTATGGATCTGATTCATAGAACAGTGAATGACTTTTATGCAAGGCAGTCAGCAACATCTTAGCATTCTGCACAGCAAATCTTCAGGTACTGAATACACGTTTCACTACCAGAGAACAACTCTTATGAAAATATTGCATTTAATGGGATTTAAATACAAAACACACGGATGTCGTACATCACTTATGGAATCGACTTGTTTAATACGCATTTAACACTGCCCAAACTATATCAGAAATACAAGGAAAAAAGAAGATGAATATCGCATTTTAGAGGAAAGATTTGAATACAATGTCACTCCCTTTCTGATTCCTGTACATTTTGAAGACTCGTTATGCGACCCTGAGTAAAGTATTGCAACACTGTTGACTGTTTTTCCACATGCGGAACGAGGTCCGCATATGTGTACCCCTCCCACAGGTTTAAGTGTCACTTGAGCAATAAGCCACCCAACCCACTAGCTATAACACCGCTGAATAGACAGTGTGTTGTAAATCACAAACATTACCTGTAGCCCCCTCGGAGACCAGCTCCTTCAGCTAATATCAGTTCTAACTCTGGAGTAGCTCCACCAGTAATCAAGGAACGTATCAGCGTAAGAGCATTCTGGTTGAAATATGTCTGCAAAGAAATTAAACAAACTTCAGTTATCATTATGCTCATAAATGTACAGTCCCATGCAAATTAATTGGAACAGAACAATGGCACATTTTTCATGCTTTCGTTAATTTAATTGTGAATTACTTCCAATGTACATTTCTTAATACTTAATATGTCTTCCTTTCTTTTTTATAAGTTCCATTACATGATTAGGCATTGAATCCACTTTTTACTTCCTCTATATATACTATGTACATAGTGTATAGAGAAGGTATTGCACTCCACCTAAAAATTTGATACCGAGATTTCACCAGAAATATATGTTTTAGAGTCCCCTGTAACCCAAAAAATCATTTTTAGAAAAAGGTCTGTGTATGTGTGTGTCTCTGAACATGATGACTCAAAAAGGAACAGTCAGTAAAACACCAAATTTGGTATTTAAGTTTAATAGCTTCTAAGGATGCGACACAAAGATTTTGGGGAAAATCCCCCCACCCCCAACTACCCTTTACATGGAACTTTTTTCGAAAGTTTTGATTTTCTCAAAAATGCCTCTAATGATTTTGATTAAAATATTGTACATTAAAGATATTTACCTGACAAATAATTTGTATATCTTGACTTTTCTGGGAATAGCCTCATAAGACTACTTTATTCTGGATGAATTTTACAGAATTTTGCATAACTGCTAAACCATAAGAGATGGACAAAAACTTGCCACACAAAAAATGTAGAGCACATTAAAACACACAATTTATGTTATGCATTTTTTTATGGAGTTGAGCGTTTTTGAGATATTCCTTGTTTTTGGTTTCAGCTTTGAAAAACTTATGCTTTTCTCATACAGGAATTTGTCAACTCCTGTCCATACAAACAAAGGAAATTCAGTCACATAACAACCAGCTTTTGACTATCACTTTAACCTACTGTACTTATTTCGCTTCTACTTACAAGAAAGCAAATAATAAGACTATTTTTGCTAATTTTTTTTCTTGATTAGCATGCAGTAAATGGAAGCATAAGTTTTTAAAAATAATTTATTGCAGAGAGGTAGAGAAAGTCATGTGAATGGAACACATCAGATTTTTGAGATCATCATTAAACCACACTTTAATTAAAGCTAATATCAAGCCTTCTTTTGTGGAACAACTAACTTTGGCAAATAGCCCACAAATGTTCTATGAAGATAATGTCAGCGAGTTCCCTGGCCATTCAATATCACATTTCAGTGGCCTTTCCTTTACTATAACCAACTTTTCCTAATTCCAGCACTGTTGCACCATTTGGCGATGCTATGGATAACCCTAATATCCATTTTCAAAACTATCTATGAATTTTATCTACTAATCACCATCCTTCATCTCCCTCCCAAATCTCTTGCAAAATCAATTTACACATTCTTTTCTAATTAATTAATTTGCATTATATTATGCAAACGAGAACTTGTGGTTGGCTAAAGATAAGTATTTGATGTTCTTCATAAAAATAACAAGACAGCAACCACAAGGAAAAAGGAGGTAGGTGCAGACACGCACATGCATGGTATGGAATACAATATGCAGAAAACTGAGAATAGAAAAACAGTAACTTACCGTGGACATGAGTGAATCTAAGACACTAACAGCAAAAGCTGTCCCACAGGCAAATGGTTGAGTTAGGTACAGCTCTGTATCTGGGTCATCGTCATCATCCTGATCCAGAAACTGAACGTTACTATCGTTAACCAGCTCTGGAAAACAAAGCAAAAGGATAGTTCCAGTGAGATGCAATTTGTTTCCATATAATAGATTATTAAATTTTATCTCAATGAACTTCATTTCTCCAAACATGCATGAACACTTTTGAAACTACAGTTGAAACTCGCTTATATATTATTCATTTCAACATTTTTCGCACATATACGCTAAAATTTTAGGGACCAGTCATTCTCCATTAAAATTTTGTTCAATTATACGTTTTCTTGGTAATGCATCACTTTTTCTGATCCCCATACCCAAAATGTACCCATTTATATGTTTTAAAAAATGTATGGTGGTATTCTTGTGGTGTATAGCCTTGGAATTGCCTGGTTTGCGGTTTTCATCGATGCTTATCGTTTCATTGTCATTATATTGTTCCAACAATCTATTAACCTTGGTTTCAACAGTCACTTCTCTGCTCGAGTACTGCCAGTGTGCTGTTTTCATTGTCATTTATCCTTTCATTGTCGTCATAACGTTCCAACAGTCACTTGTCTATTTTATGTGGAATTTCGAGTTACAAATAGGAGAAGAAACATACGTGAATATCAACCAGCAAGGAAGAAAACAAGAAAAATTAAAAATTCTGGATGAGGCCCATACCAGAAGAGAAAATCAGTTACACGTTTTCTCATTAATACAGTATTTTAGTAGTCTCCCTTGTAAAACGTATTCCACTCTACATATTAAAAAAATCTGGTTTATTGCCATCACGTGAATTTCAGATATATTCTTTCTGTATGTCTGTCAAGATTATTTTCTAAGTCCAACACCAGACTGGACTGCATGAGCACTGACAGAATCTACATAGGAGACCAGTAATTGTGTGGCCATTTGCTACCAACCCCTGCATCCACACCCCAGAATGTCTCTTGCAGATGGTGCTGAAACTCAACAGGTACTCACCATATGAACCATTGTTAGAATCAAACTAGCTTCACTGTTTATTTTGGAAATGAACATCTTGTTAGGTCTCTGCCATTCAGTAATAAAATTTTGTACATGCAAGATATGCTTGAATGCAGTGGCTAGGTTTGTTACTCTTAATTGATCTCACAGTTTATGACAAAAGTTTATTAATCCTTACCTATCATCCTGAAAATACGAGGGTGATTCAAATATAAATGGTAATTTTGTTAAAAATATTTATTGATTAAATATATACACAAGAGACTTCATTAGCATTTCTCAACATAGGCTCCTTCACACTCTACACATTTTTGCCAATGTTTAGGATGCTTGAACATTCCTTCTTCAAAAAAAGTTTGAGGGCGTGTCGCCAACCAATTGCGCACATGCTCCTCGACGTCCTCATTGTTTTCAAAATGTTTCCCTCCAAGCATTTCTTTCATTGGTGCAAACAAAAAATAGTCTGGGGGGGGGGACAAGTCTGGAGGGTGTTCAAGGGTTTCCCAGTGCACGTCCATTGTCAAATTAGCAGTGTAAGGCATAACGTTGTCTTGGAGAAGGATGACATCTCTGATGGACATACTACATCTTTTGCTTCAGTAGGCAGCTTTTAAGACCTTAACAATTGGCAATAGTAAGTTGCAGTCACTGTATGTCGATCATGAAGAAAATCAACCAGCAAAACTCCTCTGTAGTTGAAAAACCCAGTCACAGATGTGTCATCTGTGAGACTTGACCTTGGGCGTCTGACTTTTGTTTTCCACAAATTCTCGGCTGCCCTTAAATTGTCTGGCCCGAGAAAACACTCAATTCTGTGACAGTATAGTGTCCCCAAATTGTGCCCTTAAACAAGTTAAAATCTCCGAAGGTTTAACCCCTTCCTTGGTTAAAAACTTGATAATAATGCATTGTGCAACAGACGAAGGGACTTCTTGCTCACTCATGGCTGTACTGGCGCCAGAACCAAGCAAAGCATCTAACAAAGCTAGTTTCCCTCCTTAACACACTGATCTTCAACCCCCCACTCCACTTCCCCACTCTGAACTGTTTCCTCTGTGATATGCAACAATTACCGTTTATATTTGAATCACCCTCGTATCACGTTACATATCTGGGGTCTTTTATGACCCCACAGGTTTCTCCTTGTTTTGGGGAGTAGTTTGTACGTAATAACTTTTGGAAATACGTTTCATGTTATGTACTATATTACATTGTAAACAAATAAAACTCAAAAAAATAAAAAAGAAAAGAATTTGAGTCGGTTTTTTGTAACACAAACATCACTTATTTTTACTTACTGGGGACCGGTTTCAGGTAACAGTTGTTCCCATTTTCAACCCTTAATTCCGACTAAATCTTTCTTCGTTGGCGATGATGGGGGTGGTGGTGTATTACTTGTGGAGGCCTCTGTTGCTGGATCAACAGAGGCCTCCACAAGTAATACACCACCACCCCCATCATCGCCAACGAAGAAAGATTTAGTCGGAATTAAGGGTTGAAAATGGGAACAACTGTTACCCGAAACCGGTCCCCAGTAAGTAAAAATAAGTGATGTTTGTGTTACAAAAAACCAACTCAAATTCTTTTATTTTTTATTTAATCACATCACTGTCAAAAGCTTCTATGCATATTTGCAAGTTTTGAAAATAAAGTTTTGTTTACAGTAATATTGAACTAGTATTGGAAAAATAAATTCCACAAATTTTCACAGATTTTCCCAATATGAAGACCAGCACAAACATGGGGAAGAACATGACTTGAGTGTCATACATATTTGTACTGGGTTGTTTGCACTGTGATGGTGGTACTGTATCATAAACTAAGTTCTTTTTTCGATTCAATCTGAGGTGTTTCAAGGACTGTTCTGATCTCCATGTCCAAAACTGAATCTCAACTTCATCTTGAATCTCATTTTCTTCTTCTGTGTTACCATCTGCATCACTATAAAATTCATCATCCTCATCAATGTCACTAGCATTTCTAGTAATAACTTCCAGTGCCTGTTGAAAACTGTAGCCTCTAGCAAATGCAATTTATCCGATATTATACCTAAGATTGCATTCGTAACACAACAGACCACTTGCTTTCATTAAATTGCCAGTTTATGTTTATAGAAATATTGATTACAACAATAGACTTGGTTAGACTGTTACACTTTTTTTGTATCACTGTTGTCTTTTCTTGTGTCTGTTTATGAGTAGAATTAAAATTTTATCTGTTATAAAATAAAACCACATCCAAGCTATCTGGCGTCAATTATGACCCCAGGCGAATACTTGCACTTTACCTCATAATTAAAGAAGTGAAATCAATTTAAAATAAAGATTGAAGGAGAAAACAACTATAGAAAGAGCATATCTACATGTTAGTCTTATTGAAAATTGTTTTAAAAAGTTGAGACGTTAATATATGGAAGCCAAGCGTTTTCATATCAAGTGTTTATTTTATGTTAATGGAAGGAAATTGATGCCATATTGATTTATTGATTATGTAGTAAAGAAAAAATTAATTACTGGAAGTAATTAGCCTGTAAGTGTTCTGTGAATATCAGAGTATTGAATTTAATGTGTATTTTAAGTATAATTTCATTTATGATCAAAAATAATTATTTGAAAAAAATCAACAATGATAATTGCATTGCTACATGCATGAAAAAGGAAGTTGTTCTTTCTAGTATACTGCATCCCCAAACGTGTATACCCATATTTAAATATTCATTAAGCGCAAATAGCTTATGAAATAATATTATATGTACCAAAAGTAATTTATTTATAAATAAAAGGAAGTCTGCATTATAAACTTCCTTAAAGAATGTTTAATAAGGAGAAACATGTAAAATAAGTTTCGAGTCTATATAAGAGCTGAATAGATGCTCAACCTTGGGCATTCCTTATTGGTCAGTCTTCATGTGATCATCATGCTCGGCACAAGGGTAGCGTCCTATGGGAGCGCATGCTGTGGAATGCAATCTTAATTTATCTGTGCCATCATACAGTGTTGATAATTATTGTATCCAGTGATATTGAAGAATATACAAGAACATGTTACCAGTGTATCATTTACAAGTATTATATTACCTGTAATGCATTATCTCCCTCGCGGTCATGACCCTGAGATGTAATAATAACATTATTACAGCGAGTCATCATTAGCTTGCCAATTCACCGATTTATTAATAATTTGTAATAAATTGTAATTTGTAACAAGGAGGTTAACATATCAACAGCTGTGGGGTCAAAAAAGGCTGCAGATGAGTACAAAGGGTTAAGAGCATGGATGCCAACCAGCATCCTGTGATGAAACCATGTTTTCTTGCAGGAAATAGCTCAGCGGTTTTCCAAGCCATTACAAACAGCTCTTAGTTTTAGAACTCTGAACTCCACCTGCTGAAGTGCTCCTAGTTACCCACAGCTTTCTTCATAAATTGCTCATGAAAATTTGTTGTACAAAGTTCTCTTGTGTTATAGCAATAGCCATTGTTCAGCTATTGTTGCAAGTTTGACTAAATACACCAACAGGGAAAAAATAGATGGTGCCAGCCACGTTGAAAAATTGGCTGAAGAAAATAACAATGCAACTGCACTGCGGAAGAAAACTGGATCCTGGGAATGATCTAAACTGTCGCAAATGATTAGAGACATAGTGACACCCTCTTTGCTTTAATTGAGGAGCATGTGTCCCAGCACAATCTATTGCTGGGGTGGTTTTGCTGCCCATCTTACTTTAAACCACCACCAGCATTTTGTGGACCCAGTGACAAACGCCCAGAGAAACAATATTGAATAACACTGACAATCTCTGTGGTATCGCCTATCGAGGGACAAGTTGGTGTGCATTTGGCAGAATACTTGTGGTGGCAAGTCTGTGAAAACCAATTATGCAACCCATTTCAAGAGGTATCTACAATATTCAGGAAGTTTACTCTAGTAGTGTAATTGTGAATTAGATCAGTAGTATACATAAAATATAAACTTCATTTAGAATGTTTTTTTTTAATAGTTTAGAAAAGTAAAAACAATCAGAAAATTTAATTAATTAACTTCAAAATTAGCACCAGTGGTTATCAACAGTAGTGTATGCACAGTAACTATATTAGAACTTAGTTTATTCATTCTATTTATTTGAAATCAAATTACTCTTCTCTACCTACTATTCCACAAAATATTCCACAAAGTATATTCTTCAATCTTCCTCTTTTTAACCAAGATACACTTTCAATACACATTCTTTTGTTAGCATAAGAAGATTACAGTAGGCTAAAGTGATAGATTTTTAAATAGTGCATGATTAAACAATGACTTTGAAATTCCATGTTCTTTGAATCACCATGAGCAAAAAAAAAAAAAAAAAAAAAAAAAATAACAGCTTCATTCAAAGCTGTTCATGTTATTCATTATAGCATTCAAAGGTTGCTCTGTTCTTTTTTTCTTTTTTTTTAGTTTAACGTCCTTTAACCTGGTTGGTCATATTGGATGATGAATGAAATTGATGAAATGATACTTAGATGATCTCGGGGTCCATGGAGCTCAAAGTTACTCGACATTTGTCTTCTCAGGATAAGGGAAAACACTGAAAAAAAACCTTATCCGGGTAACTCAGCCTAAGCAAGATTCGAACTCATGGCCTGTTGAATATGAGACAGACACACTACCCAGGTGGGCGCTCTGTTCTTTGTTGAAAGCTGAATATGAACAAAACACACCTTGTGTCTGTGTTAAGATAGCAATGTTGTTGCATAGATATGATACTACTCTGAACCATCAAGTAAAACCAGACAATACTCATTTGGATGGCATCATATGGATGCTTATTGTGTAGCTCAGTTGGTAGAGCACCTGACTTCTGTGTGAAGGGTCCCAGAATTAATTGTCAACTTGGGGGTTGAATTTTTTACTTTCTCTACAGATACCTTGTACATAGTGTATAGAGAAAGTATTGTAATGCACCCAAATATTGATACTGAGATTTCACCAGAAATACATGTTTTGAGACCCCCTGAGTCCAAAAAAGCATTTTTAGAAAAATGTCCATCTGTATGTCTGTCTGTGTGTGTGTCTATGGGCAGCATAGCTCAAAAACGAAAAGACCATTAAATATCGAGTTTGATATTTAAGTTTGTTATATTCCAAGGATGTGACACAAAGATTTTGAAGAAAATCCCCTACCCCCAATTTACATGGAACATTTTTAAAAAATATGGATTTTCTTAAAAATGGCTCTTAATGATTTTGATTAAAATGCTATATGCTTAAGATATTTATATAGCAAATAAAACATATATCTTGAATTTACTGGGAATAACCTCTAAAGACCTCTTTATTCTGAATGAATTTTGGTGAATTTTGTATAACTTTTAGACAAAAACTTACTACACAAAATGCAGATCATGTTAAAACACACAATTTATGTCATACACGTTTTTTTTCGTGGAATTGACCATTTCGGAAATATTCCTTGTTATTTGTTCCAGATTTAAAATACTTACTTTTCTCATAGGAAAGTTGTAAACTCCTGGCCCTGCATAGCAATGGATTTCAACCATATGGCAACCAGCTTTTAAAAGTTTTCACTATCATTTTAGCCTGGAGTATTCCCTTATTATCCTTCTACTTACATGGAAGCAAGTAATTTAGACAATTTCTTTTAACGTTTATCTCAATTATCATAAATTGTATTTCTATCCACTTCTTCTTGAAGTTATTTGTTACATCAATGTAGAGAAAGTCATGTGGATGTAACACATCAGATATTTTGTTTTTTTTGCTTCAGAACTCCTGCATATACTAATCTGTGTATATAAGGAGTAGCAATAAAGAAACCTGACTATTGTTGTGTGCATTTCTGGCTTCATCAGTGACAGAGAGAAGAGTGGGGACTGACCTTGGCACTCTCTGACATGTGTACAACATTTCACACCGCTGTGAGCCTTCTTAGAAATGGATTGTGTGTCTGAGTTCTGTCAGAATTATGCTACACTCTAAAGTAGAATGTGTTAACATCAAATTCCTCATAAAACTTGGCAAACGTGCCACAGATTTGTTGAAACAAGTTTATGGTGATCAGTGTCTATCTCGTATGCAAGTTTTCCAGTGGGTTAAGAGACAGTTGAAGATGGATCCAAAATTGAGCCATCCCTTCCACTTTGAAAACTGAAGAGAATGTAGAATTTCAGAACTTACCTTCATCAATAAGGAAACCATTAGAAATTTTGCACGATGATCTGGGCATGACAAAAATTATTGCTAAAGTGATACCAAGAATCTTCACAAATAAGGAAAAGCAACATTGAGTGGACTGCTGTGCTGACACTCTTGAAAACATTGAAAATGACCCTGATTACCTCTACAAAGTAATTATGCGAGATGAAACATGGATATTCCAGAGACTAAGTGACAGTCCATATATTGGAAGAGCCTTCTATACCCTTAGGAAGAAGAAAGCATGCATAAGCAAATAAAAATTCAAAGCAATGATGATTGTATACATTAATTGCATGCCTGAAGGTCAGACTGTCAATCAAGTTTATTATACAACTGTTCTGAAGACCCTCTGTGAATGTGTGCGACAAAGGAGACCAGATCTGTGGAAGAATCGCTCTTGGATTCATCAGGATATTGCACCAGCCCTTAATGCAATGTCTGTGAAGAGGTTTTTGGCAGAAAAACAATATTCCAGTGATGGAACATTATGCAGCTTTTTTCTCTTCCCAAACGTGAAGTCTGCGCTCCTAGGAACCAGGTTTGAGTTTGTGGATGCATAAAGCAACAAGACTCCTTAACAGAAAGAGACTTGCAGCATTGCTACCAACAGTGCAAAATTTGCATGGAGTGGTGCAGGAGTCGGGGAGGGGACTACATTAAAGGGTCAACAAAGAGCTAGAGCATGAGTCTAGTTTCTTTATTGCCACACCTCGTAAATTAATCTTGCAAATTTGCAACTTTCAGCAAAAAGTCTTCACAGTAAGCCACAACATGTGAACGAATCTTTCAACAACAGTATGCTCGAGGATTCCAAAGAACACATTTGTGGGGAGAAAAGCTTTACAATTTGACATACATGATGCGTTTTGACCTTTAATGTAGGAAACATAGCTGAATTAAAGTATAGAATACTTGGGAAGTGAACATAGGAAAAAATGCAACAGCAAACCTGTAATATTTACACCACATGCATACTTCCAAAGGTGAAATTATAATGAAAATTATGACTAAACTGACAAGATATTGAAGAGAAGGGCCCAGTTTGAAGAAGAAGAGGCAGAAGAAAACTAGGAGTTATTCCAGGAAGATTTTAACATATTTCTGCAGCAAATGTTACTTTTTCATTAGTTTGAGATTTAAACCGATTTTTCAAAAATAAAAAACAATTATAACACACTTTTTCTTTTCCCAGAACTATAGGGTTGTTAAATTATAAGGTAACCTCTGTCACAGCCTCTCTATGCGAGAAATCTGAGAGTCGTGGAAAAGAGGTGCCGGCAAAGATGCACTAAAATACATATCTTAAGATAAATTACGGAAATGTTCAACTTCTGCTCACATATGGTCAGCATAATTTGCAAAAATATTCTTGCTTACTGTTCTAAGCTTAGCAGCAGGAATCCTTGTGATTTCTTGCATGATGTTATTATTAACTTACTGTAGATGATACAGGGATTTCTGCTGCTGGGCGAGAACATCTTTAACACATTGGAGCCCAAGCCCGAGTATAGCTCGGGACATTGAAATGTTCATGAGATCCATGCCTGAGCATATTTCTAATGCTTTTAATTCAATTCCATGACCTTAACTCAGTCTTGGGCTATGCGGCAAAGAACATACATCAGTTATCATTTAGTTGTCTGATTTGTGCTGCCATCTGTCCTTGCTTTAATTAACTATTAGGAATTTTAGGAGATTTAGTAATATTAGCTGCTCTCGGATAGTTGTACCATTTTCTTTGAAGGTGGTTGTTATGTTTGTGCTCTTAAATGTTAAAATGCTGCATTTTCCTCGATTTCTGTGAACTGAAGCTGAAATTCAGGATTCAAATGAAGCTGTGGAAAATTTTGATTCCGAGGGATAGTTTTTCGAACTTTGAATAAATGGAGTGTAAGCAGCTTTACGCAGTTTTTTTTCAAACTCATATTTGATACTTGTTGTAAATTTTAAAATATTAATATGGAAGTTATGACTATTTTCTTATTTGTTGAGAAATCCTTGAATGCCATACTTTTAGATTGTCCCAACACTTTTCGACAGATTTAATTGATACACTGTAAATAATAACTCCAAGTAGGTGTAAAAACCCTGGGTTTCTTGGCACTTCAACTACCGAAATGCCCGGGCCTCAATGTGTTAACTTGTTATGCTGCCTGTTGGAGAGCAGATGCTCAATATTTTCAGCATTTATTTAAGGTAAGGACTCCAGTGCTCCTTTGCCAGCGCCATTTTCCCGGTGACTCTCGGATCTCTCATGCAGTGGAGAGAGGCCAGGAGAGGGTTTACCTTAAAAATTAATGATCCTATATAAGAAGTAACATTATGAAACTTTACATAAATAAATACAACACTTTGCCAGCAAACAGTCTGCTTTTCAAGTGTCATGAAAATTCCCAATAGCCCATGAACTATTAGTTTCTCCTACCTGTTATCATAGGCACATTAGCTCCATACACAGATCCTCTCCGTTGCAGTACAATCGGACTGCCAACAGGCGTCAAGTTATCTTGCTCTCCAGCTGCAGCTAGAACACCAAAATTAAATGCTTGCAATGTAATTACAAGCTTCACTGAAAACATTTGTTTAACATTTAATAACTTGTGAAATTCATAATAGAAACTAAAGAGAATATTGATAGTGAAGTGATGTAAATTAAAAGGACTTGGAAAAATATTATAAATTATTTTTCTAAAACATTACACCTAAGATTAATATATGTACAGGCATTGCAAGCATTAATTGCTTGTGTACACAAAAGTTGAGTTTAATATCTAATTGCATTCAATTTTATTAGAAATAATAAACTACCTTCTCTGACAGATATTGAACTAATGGTGTACTTTTTTATAATTGCATTCCTTAATACCTTTATAAAAAATTGTTTGATGGAAATTTCCCTTATTAGATAGCTTTTCTATAAACACATATTATATAGGTAGAGCAAAATGTGTAAAAATCATAAAAAATAATTCTTTTTTAAAAAATAAAGTGTGGGTGATAATCAAATTTCCAACCTGATATTTTATTACTCACATTCTTAAGTGCATGCATTATGGAACTATATTTTTGTCGGAAAAAATATGTTTTGAGTAAGCAAAGCATCATTTTGTTGAACATAATGTAATTTAAATGGTACAATGTATTAATAATGGTATCCAAATACAGAGTGATTAAAAATATTATTACAAAGTTTGGGTACAGGTTTCTTACATCAAAACAAGAAAAAATGTTCATACGAGGGCTGTTTTTTTGTTTTTTTCAACCTCCGATAGGCTATAAATAAAAGACAAGTTCATAGAAAATAATTATTTTACTGCTAAAACTTTTGAACACTTATGGTTACTTTTCAACATAATCACCGAAAACATTGAGACATTTATCGTACCTGTGCACAAGCTTTGCAATACCCGCTTCAAAATATGTTGCTGCCAATGATTTCAAATGAGCATTGGAGATCTTCGTTGGTTTGAAAGTGCTGCCCTCCTAGCCAAGTCTTCAGTTCAGGGAAAAGGTGAAAGTCGCTGGGTGTCAAGTCAGGACTGTACGGCGGATGATCGAAAATGTTCCATTGAAATTGTTCAAGGAGCTGATGGGTTGTGCCAGCAGTGTGTGGACGAGCGTTGTCATGGATCAACACGATTCCTGAAGTCAGCATTCCTCTTCGTTTGTTTTGAATGGCTCTCCAAAACGTTGTAAAGTACAAACATCTTCAAAACAACGTCAATGCTCATTTGAAATCATTGGTGGCAACATTTTTTGAAGCAGGATTGCAAAGCTTGTGCACAGATACGATAAATGTCTCAATCTTTTTGGTGATTACGTTGAAAAGTAATCAAAAGTGTACACCTTTTAGTAATAAAATAATTGTTTTCTATGAACTTGTCTTTAATTTATAGCCTATTGGAGGTTGAAGAAAAAAAAAAAACAGCTTTCATATAAACACATGTCCCAAAACCCTTCATTCTTGATTTATTCAGGTTCAAAATGCTACTAATCAAAACATTTCAAAGTGACACTTTATTCTATTTTTGAAGATATCAGCTTGTTAGGAGGTGTTCCACACAAAGACCACTTGTAGAAAATTATCCAAATGTCCTTCTCTTGCATCTAGATACACATGCACTCGTCGAAGCATGGAATGTCAAATATTTCCAGTCGGTGTTGTATGATTTTGCAGGCTTACATGACACGTAGATTAAGAGACTCCTCATCTAGGATGTCTGCTGCATAAAGCAATAGTTTAAGATGCTCCCAAAAGATAAAAATCCAAAGGATTGAAGTTGGGGGAACGTGCAGGCCATGGAACTGGTCCCCCTCTACCTATCCATTTGTCGTGCTAGATAACAGCCAGTGCATCTCGAACAATGAAATTAAAATGTGGTAGATCATCATGCATAAACCACGTGTTTCTTCTTACTTACAGAGACACATTTTCTAAAAGTCTGTAAGAGTGTTCTCAATGAAGTTCCTGTAGACAGCACTTGTAAGGTGTGCTGGGGGAATGTATTACACATCTGATAAATGACAAATGTTAATAAGTAGCCATGGCAACATAAGGCCAACTCTGCAGTGTAAAATTGGTCAAAGCCTTTTATGAATGAGTGAATTAAATGAAGTTATTAGGTTGGACCCGGAAAGCCGCTGAAGGTGACTTTCATTAATAAATTGATAACATGAAAATGAAGTGTTTTAGAGCATATATTTATATGAACATGTTTTCTTGTTTTGATGTCAGGAATCCATCCCCAAACATTATAAAAGTATTTTTGAATCACTCTATGTATGTTACATTTGCTCCCTGCTCTCACAACGTAGCCCTCCGTGGTGTAATAGTTACCATGCTAACTTCATATACCCAAGGTTGCAGGTTCAAACCCGGTGGAGGACGATGGATTTTTTCGGATGTAAAAATCCTTAGCATGGCTTCCTTCTGAAGGGAAGTAAAGCCGTTGGTCCAGTGTCGTAGATTTACAGCACGTAAAAGAACCTCAAGCCTGATAGAGAGGGCTCTGAGCAAAATTAAGTGGTCTTTCATGCCCAATTTAGAATGGGACACTGAGAACCACAACGAAACCAGGATATTAAAACTTTGTAAATATGTAGTTTTAATAAGGATATGTTTTTTTCACCAAAAATCCAAAAAGTTATTTTTATACTAAAACTACACATCTTATTGACACAAATTTCAGTTACCATGTTTTGAACAAACTAGTTTTGGGAGAACTCTCTACTGTCCGCAACATTAAGCTGACTGGCATGTAATGTGGATGTGGCACTCTCTGTGCCTTCTGGGACTTCATGATTAATCTACCATAGCTGTCAATAGATACATACAATTCTGCAATTTTTACCTCCTGTGCCTACTTACCCTGGCAGGTCAAGAAAAACCTGTGTTTATGTCTCTCATGCTATTGACTCTTATTGATGGTAAATAGATACAATGCATGGTGTTACAATACAACATTCTAATGCTTATAACTAGGACTTGGAAGTTAATGAAATGTCAGTTTTTTTCTGAGATACCATAGAAAATGCTGGATGGGATATAAATTTATTTTGGCTAAGATAGAACAAATATGGATTAATTTTATTTTGCAGATTTTGCATTTTATCATCTATTGGTCATCTTTTAGGATGTTGCCACCATTTTCAATGGAGATCTCCATTTATTTCATGAGTGAAGTTTGAGTGTAATCTATGTTTTCACTCTTAATTGATTAGTTACTTCACTGTGCATTTCCCATTAATGTTTTAACTGAGAAGAGCATCAGTTCGTAAAGGAAATTTGAGACTATAGAAGGACCGACGGCAAACATGGAGGTAAGACCATTATCACATTTTAATATTGACCATAATGGAAGCAAACCACAGATTAAGAAGTTCATAAACATCAGGATAAAGAAAAGATTAATTTCTGCTAATATAAAATTCTTATGCACATGTCTCAAGGACAATTTGATACCAGTATTTGTACGGAAATTGGTAGATCAACCAGGAATAGCAAGGCATAGAGGGAAGCCAAAAAGAAAGTTTTACAAATAGAAATAGAAAAACATTAAAATTTTAATGAAAAAACTATAAAAAGCAGTGAATCTCAGTTGAACATGGTGGCAACAGCCACCGAAACATGTCCAAAGTTACTTTATTTCAAGAGTGAAGTTTGAATGTAATCTATGTTTTTACTCCTAATTGATTAGTTACTTCACTATGCATTCCCATTAATGTTTTAGTTCATTCTTTTGTTGTTGTTGTTTTTTTTTCTTTTCCACCATCAGAATACATTTTTCCAGCATTGCAAAGCAAGTGATTTAGTTCATGTTACGTTACCTCTAGCTGCATCATTCTGGCTTCAGTCCTGTTGCATTGTGACAATTTTGACAAAGTCAAATCAGCAATTAACATTTTTAATCAGAAAACACTTGAATAGAAATTTACCAAGACTTACTGATTGATTCTGACTTGAAAAGTTTTCTATGAATTAATAGTAAACCTTTCTGTTCTGATAACATGGCTAAAAGAAAGGACAAGATATAAACTCAGTTCTCGAGAGGATACAAACAGCATTTGGAATACTGTGTAGGAAGATAAATCAAGCAAAGTGTAACATTGATAAAGTTCCGCAAGGTGACTCTTTATACTTGTGGAAGACTTTGCCTATTATGCACCCAGGATAGCAGTTAAAGCAGAAAGAAGTTTTTCAATGTACCAAAATATCCTTCAGAATATTCAGTAATCCTTCAAGTTCAAGACACTATGAATGTATGTGGTTCTTTACTGCAATTATAAATAAAGTATTTCGATAGGTACAGTTTCCATTAAATCATTTTGTTTTTTCCACCTTTTATGCCATAATCTTAAAAAATTTAATAGTATTTTATAGGTAATTTTTCAGTAATTTTTGGTCATATTTTCATAAATTTAAGGTTATTAAATATGTCACTTTTCATTATATTTATGTCATCAACTTCTGAGCCCTGCTTATAACTGTTAGATTTAAATTGTTTTCTATAATCATAGGCTACAAACTGCTTGTGAAATAATAGAATTTTGTGACTTTGAAACTGTTTGGGAACAAACTTTTTTGATGATTTTAAAATAGCTCGAGGTATTTTGAAATTCATATATGTTTGATCTTCATCATGAATTGTTATATTCTTGTGGTACAACTGTTCAAAGTATATACCTTTAATAAATGTTCTGCAATAGGATACTACTGCCTGGTGGCAGAGTTAAATGTATAAAATTCATCTACAATAATAATCTTACAATTAATAATAGTAGTACAAATTAATAAAGTGAAACAAATTACATGTTGGACATTATTTATATTGGAAAAACCAAAAGAAATTTGGAAATTAGGAAAAAAAAAGATCACTTCAGAAATATAAAATATAAACATGTTGAAAAATTAACTGTGACAGCTCATTTTTGGAGTAAAAATTGCAAAAAGGAACAGGATATAACATTATTAAAAGCAAGCAAAAGTGCGACACAGCTACTTAATGGGAAATACTGTTTGTTAACTCTGATAGAAAAACAACTGAGAAAAATAAAAACTGCATGATCTTTGACTTCCCACCAATGTAATCACCAGAGAGCACTACACCCACACCAAGTGACAGTAATCCTAATACTGAAGATAGGAGAGTTTCTATTTTAAAAAAACAGAAGTGATGCTGTATCAATAAGAGGACTCATCTTACATTAGTTGTGATGAGAAGACATCTTACTCTGACTAAGAACTCCTATTGTGTCATCAAAGGTCATTGCTTTGATGTTGAGGGAAGCCAATATGGCTTCTTTGTCTGCTAACGTTGGGTCGTCATTACTTGGGACTTTGGCCGAAAGAATAACACACATGTCACAGAGATTCACGTTCACAGCCCGCAAATCAGCTCTGCTTAATGGAGAGCCCTAAGAAAAACAAAATATTTAGGTACATTAAATACATATCATAATGTTCAAACATGAGAAACTTAACCTTAACATGCATGCAAAAACTTCTACATTCCAACAACAAACTTTCAGAGAATGTTCAGAGGTACCTTCCAAGTTTTGGTATACGAGATCTATGGTCTCTGCAATTTGTTACAGAGTAATAATATAGACAATTTAGCTCAACCATGAAAGCTCAACTATTTGAAATCTTGTCCCATTGACATTCATTTATTTAATCTCCAGTCTTGGTTATTGGTAACAAGGTGACAATCCAGTCAGCCAATCTTCACTTTTAATAACTTTCAGGATCACAATTGTACTTTCAATTAATTCAGTTACAATGTTTATTTAAAGTGTTATCCAATTCATAATGTATTTAGTTAAAAAAAAAGGAATGAAAATAATCATTATTTGTAATTTTTATGTATGAGATGAGTGCAATAACCTCAAATAAAATAACGTTTTTTTCCATTTTATGTAATACTTATTAAAAACTGAAATAAAATAATTGTTCCCTTTTTCTATTGTTGTTATCAAAATTCGTACATTAGATGCAGGCACAGTCAGCCATACCATAATTCAGGAAGCAGTAAAGAGGAAAACATTTGATAAATAAACATGGTTGAATGCGTCATCTACCATTTGAGAACGAACTAAATATAACCTGATAAAATCTCCCTTCCTATATATGATAAATTATTAATAGCCATTTCGCTGAATTTTCTTATCAAATACAACTCATGTTTTCATCTCTTAGGACAATTCACTCCCTTGCTGCACTCTGGTTGTAAATTATCAACAAGATGAAAACACTCGTGGTATTACTTATGATGATTATGATTTATTTGCTTTGTTACCCTAATGAGACCTTGTTTCTGTGAAAATACTTTCACAACAGTGAAGAAACCTGTGTAGTTTGCAATTACCAAAATATACAACATACAATGCAGAATAGGTATTGCAATATCTTGCAGATGAAATATGTGCACTTTTATTACAATACATAACAAATGCAGAACTGTTTCTTTACAGGTATTCTTTAAAATGTTGCCACCATGATGATGGCAGCATGTGTAGTGATGGACTTTGACTGTCTTATATGCTCAAGTAGATCAGGATTTTGATATACTATAGTGCTGTTAAGTTATTAGGTAACCCTGTTGCAGCCTCTCACCACTGTGCGAGAGATCCGAGAGTAGCTGGCAAAGACACACTAAAATACATATCTTAAGATAAATTATGGAAATGTTGATCTTCTGCTGACATACAGAGTCACTATTGAGAGGCCATGGAGATGTGTGTATGCCATTGAAGATACTTGCCACAGACGCAAGCAAAACATCTGGGGAACAAGGGGAGAAGCCCAGTGGATACAAGCATACAAGCCTAGTTTTGTTTTCTATAAGTGATTCTAACACCGGCTGTGAAAGCCTTAAATTTTAAGGAATCCCTAAAAGTAGTTTCTGTAGATTACACAGGGATTTCTGCTGCTGAGCGAGAACATCTTTAACATGTTATGCTGCCTGTTTGGGAGCGGATGGTCAATATTTTCAGCATTTATTTAAGGCAAGGACTCCACCTTTGCCGGCAACTCTCAGATCTGCAATAATCCTAGGAATCAGGTTAAAGCAAGTATTGACAGAGTCTTCTAAACTAGGCTCTTCATAGGCCCCAGAAGAAGATGTCCATTGGTGTCATGTCTGGTGACTGAACTGGACCACCACAACCAAACCATTGTCATCCAAACTGTATATCATTGTGGTTCCTAACATTGAGTGCAATGTGTGCCAGGACCCCATCAGTTAAAACCACGCCAACTGACGAATTCTCAGTTGCTCATCTTCTAGGAACTGTGAGAGGACATGTTGAAGAAAAGTGTTATACATGACTGTTCAGTGTAACAAGAAGTATGCAAGATTCAATCAAAGAATTGTTGACAAAACCACCCATACATCCACAGCAAACTGCTGTTGATAGATGTCAGAAGTTTGAGACAAGTGAAGTAGCTCAAGTATAATAGCATGAGATGGAATAGTGGCACTCATCTCACTTAAAATTAAACTTACAAAACATATGACTTCAACCGAAGAGGAGGGCAAATGCCCTTGAAACATATATTTTGTAAATGTCATTTTAAGTGAGATGAGTGCCACTATCCCAACTCAAGCTCTTATGCGATTGATAGGACCAACACATCAGAGCATGTGGATTTCTGTAATCTCATTTGTTGATGTTTCTACATGCCCTTTCTTGAAAACTTGGCCTCCTCTGTAAACACCACTAAAGAAGGAAAATTGTGCTTTTCTGCACATTTTTGTGGAAACCAATTTTCAAACTCCACTCCAAATGTAAAGTTCACTGGGTACAATGACTGACTGCATCTTCTGTGGATGATATTAATCAGGTGAGACTCTCGTAACAGATGACTGGCTTGTGTTCAGAAATTGTGCTAGCAGCAGGATTGTAACCAATCATATGTACCATATTCTCTTACAGATAATACGTGAAATTCCAGGCTTGTAGGCTGTGGTCTATTGGAAACTGTTTTTCCATATGTTTTGTCTGAAGCTGCATCGAACATCATCAGTGGAGATAGGTGCTTGGTGCTTCTTTCTTCTCGACAGTGACTGTTGCAGAATCCTGGGGTTTCACTGGCCTTATCCTCATGGGCCAGGTAGACCAGGTGGGCGCCACTTGGTCCCAACTGGTCCACTTGTTGTTCTCCCCTGCTCTGATTGGCTTAGCAGCTGTGTAGACTGGATTGGAGTGGAGTATTCCTTCAGTTGCAGTCCGAGGGCTGGTGTTTGTTGTAACTAAGGTGGTTGGTGGCGTATGGTCGCTGGTTTGTCTCAGTCTGGTTTTCTACATACGTTGGTTATTGCAGGGTACCAAGCTCTATTTAGGGTTTGGTTTCTTCCTTCCTGTTGAAATTACCTTTATGTTCTATAGCTTTGTGACTAAAGCAGGAGTAATAGTTGACAGCAGAAGATGCTACAGTTGTGTCAGCATAACGGTGATGTGTTCTCCCTGTGCTAGTAAGGCATATAAGAATCATATCATGGACTTCCTCAATGATTTCCTTGGTAATCACTGCCAGGTCCTGGGTGCTCCTCATCATTAACAGATGTTAGACCACATTCAAAATCAAAACTCTCCTCCACTTTCCCAAAAGCCACCCTGCAATTTTTTTTTTTGCAAATTTGTTATCTTTCAACTCATTAAGCACAAAATATAAATACAATTGTTTTAATTTGATCTGGGAGCTCTAGACGCTACATCAAAGAGCTTGCAGCCCGCCTGGGTAGTGTGGTGGTAGCGTGTCTGCCTCACGTTTAAAAGGTCGTGAGTTCGAATCTCGCTTAGAGTGAGTTACCCGGATAAGGTTTTTTTTGGGATTTTCCCTTATCCTGAGAAGACGAATGTCAAGTAACTTTGAGCTCCATGGACCCCAAGATCATTTGAGCATCTTTTCACCAATTTCATTCATCATCCGATATGACCAACCAGATTAAAAAAAAAAAAAGAGCTTGCCTCTGTAATCCCTGAAAGTTTGTTGAGTGAATTCTGTAACATCATCTACGTATATGCATAGGGTGTTACAGTAATGATGATCCTTAATTTTCAAGGTTCTTGATTGCCTATTTAAATGACTGGGTGCTTGGAGAAAAGTGAGCATTCATTTTCTTTCATGTTTTTCTGCATTTAAAATTGATAGTGTTTGGTGTTCATGAAGCACTATGGAGATAAAATTTGCAAAGCATTTGATTTCAAACTTAAAGTTTTTTTTCTTTGAAATGAGCAAACAGGACAATTTTTAGAAGCAATTTTTAGACCTTAATCTTAATGAATGCAATATTAATTACACATTTTATATTAATATTAATATGGAAATTTAAAACTGGAACAATAGTTAATTATACGATGTGAAGAATTTTGCAAATATTGCAAGAACTGGGGTTAAAAATTATGGATAATAGAAATTACAGCATTCATTTGTCTCAGAATCCTTTCTCCCCCTCTCTCTTTACATAACATTTTTCGCTATTTTAATTCAAATTTATCCATACATTTTCTTAGATTTGTAAAACAAATGCAGCATTGGTACTTACATTAAGGACAGAAATTTTGGGAAGGTTTTGAAGCATTTTCCACTCTCTTCGGATATAATCCACAGAGCCTACAATAACTACATGCTTTAGCTCATGATAGTGGAAATTGGAGGCACGCAATGGCATCACTAGGTTACGCAGTCCTATGAGGGGTGAATCTGGATCCGCAAAGAGACAGACCACCACATGACCATTCAGTACTGTCATGGCTGCTTGGTTTCGATCCTGAAACATCATCATGAAAATAGCAGCAGTTATATTCATATAAATCTAGAGCTGAACAGAAAAGATGAGTCACTAATTTCAATTATCAGTTAAGCAAAGTATGTAGTCTCCTCAAACTTTACTGTATGAGGCAAGTTTTTAATCAAGTACCATTTTGAAATTAAAACACATGCAAGTTTATCTTTTTATCAAAGCCTGTATTTTACTCTATAGTGCCTTATTACTTTCTCTATATGTACTATGTATATAGTGTATAGAGAAGGTATTGTATTGCACCCAAAAATTTGATACAGAGATTTCACCAGAAATACATGTTTTGAGACCCCATGAACATTATTTTTAGAAAAATGCCTGTGTATGTCTGTCTGTGGGGAGCATAGCTCAAAAACAAAAAGGCTGTTAAATACCACACTTGGTATTTAAGTTTGGTACCTTCCAAGGAAGTGACACACAGATTTTCAAGAAAATCTCCCCACCCCCAACAACCCTTGACATGGAACATTTTTTGAAAATTTTGATTTTCTCAAAAATGGCTCTAACAATCTTGATTGAAATACTGTATGCTTAAGATATTTTATGGCAAACAAAATGCACATAATGAATTTTGCATAACTGGTAAACCATAAGAGAGAGACAAAAACTTACTTGACAAAAAATTTAGATCTTGATAAAACGCACAATTTACATCATATACATTTTTTTCATGGAGTGGCCAGTTTTAAGATATTCCTTGTTAATGATTTCAGTTTTAAAAAGCTTTTAACTTTTCTCATAGGGGAACTTGTCAACACTTGGCCACGCAAAGAAACCATGGAGTTCAATCCCATAGCAACCACATTTTAAAACATTTGACTGTTGGTTTAGCCTAGTATATTCCCTTATTTCCCTTTTACTCATAAGGAACTAAGTAATTAGACCATTTTTGCTAATGTTTTACATGAAATAGATGGAAGAATAAGCTTATTAACAATAAGAGATGTAGAGAAAGCCATGTGAATGGAGCACCTCAGTCTAACCAGTCCTGGGGCTGCTGCTTTTCTCTGCATCAGTGTTGTTAGCGCAAGTTCTTGTCTGCTCTTTGTGGTTAGATTGTGATAGTTCTGTTATAATGCCAACAAGTGAGTATCTTTAGCACATTGCATATTCCTACGTGCCAACACAGTTTTATAGACAAGTGTCATGGCTATTGATAGACAGATTTCCTGGTATCTCTGACACCTCACAGAGAGACAGTTTGTAAACTTGTAAACAGATTTAGAGAAACGGGTTCTGTTCTTAATGGAAACCCAAAAGGACTTGCCATGTGCTTACAGAGGAAAAGATCGATGAGATAGAATAAAAGTTGGAACATAGTTTAAGAAAATCTCTGAGTAGGTTACCAAGGAAACAGAAGTTTCACAATTCTTAGCTTGGAAAGCAACTAAACTTTTGAAAGATAAGGTTCAGGAACTGCAACTGCGTGATACTGTAAGTAGAGTAAATTTCTGCAATTGGGTATCAGGTAAATTTAATGATGGCTCTATGGACCCAAAGTTAATTTTTTTCACAGACAAAATATTCTTTTATTTAAATGGCCATGTATCGGCACAAAAAATAGACATTGGAGTGCAGAAAAACCCAATATTTGTGCACAAAATGCTATTGCAGACCAGAAAATTGGTGTTTGGTGTGATGTGAATGCCTACTGAATTATAGGGCCTACATTCCTTGAGGATACAATTAATGGTCACAGGTACAGTAATCAAACCATTCCTGGAATATTTGCATGACACTGAGTGCACACAGGCATGTTTTCAACAAGACTCTGCTACAACACATACAACTTTGGGGAGATTCTAACCAATCAATTGCAATATTCAAAATACAAAAGAAAATCTTAAGAATAATGAAGCATGTATTGCCTCATACTCCAAGTAAGCCTATTTTTGATGAGTTTAATATACTCCCACTACTATGTATATATATTCTAGAAACAGGCTCCTTTATTCATAGCAATATGCAAAATTTTAAAAGAAATAAGGAGTGTCTTGCCTATAATACTTGAACAACTGAGGCAGTACACCTACAATGTCACAGACTTAATAAAACTTGCAATAGTTTATCCCATAAAGGAATAATTCTATATAATAAGATACCCAGAGCATTAAAAGCTGTGACAGGAAACATTTTTAAATTTAAAGTGCATAAATTATTATTAAAACACAAATTTTATAACATTAATGATTTTTTAACTCTGTTATTTAACACCTATTGTATTAGGACAACTGTCATATATTACACCTGTATATTTCTTGTACTATTTTATTGTAAGTGATGACGAAGCCATATGTACAAATTGTATATCTGCGGTGAATAAAAATTGAATTGAAAATCTCTTGTAGAAATTAATTGAGGAAATTTTTGAAGATACGGTAACGGTTAAGGACTATGGCCACTGTGCTCCCCAAACCTTACAGTATACAACTTTTGTTTTTCGGGGGGCTTAAAAAATAAAGTGTATCACAACAACCAGTATATGTTGGAAGAACCAAAGAGAAATTACTGCAATTTCAGAAGAATAATTAATGCGTGATAATGGAAATTTTTTTAAAAGGTGTGAGAGATGCATGGCAACACAGGATATCATTTTCAACACCTCTGTGATAAAGGTATGCATTTAAATCTATGCACTTGAACTGTCTGCATGCTATGTGCTTGAGTTCACGGTCTGTGAGTTTTCAACTTGGCCGGCAGCAGCAGGCAGCCACAAGTCAAAAATAAGGCACTGTACATTTGAACATAATATCTACCAATATTACAGTATTTGTGATATTTTACAGCCAGCTTTTGAATTCCTCTTATTGTTGTAAGAGTTTATTAAAGATATTTACAAGACAAATTAAATTTATATCTTGAATTTTCTGGGAATAGCGTGTGGAAACTTCTTCATTCAGAAGGACTTTTGTATAATCTTGTATAATTTTTAATTATATATACGTTAAGCAAAACAAACATAAGTTATACACAAATATAGATCTCTTTAAAACATACATTTTATTTTAAACACCATTTTTGTGCCATAATGGATAATGACTGAATCCAGGGTTATAAATGGGAACACGTGTTCCCATAACAGTCCCAGTAAAGTAATTACTGAGTGATGTTTTGTTACAAAGACCGACTCAAATTCTTTTGATTAAACTATATCACTTACTTTTATTAATCGGAAATTCGAGAGTTCCGAATAATACTGCAAATGCAGCAGTTTTAATAGAAGTAGGAAAGTTTGGTTTCAGGGAGAGAGGGAATATTTGTTTTGTATTCAAGAGGTACCTGCTACTGACTTACTGAAAATATGCCTAATATATCAAGAAGAAAATTTGGGTGTTTTGCCTAATGTCTGGCTGAAGAAAATTAGGGAACAGTTAATTTTGGGCTAATATTGGATATTTTGGAAGAGAGTTTTGGAAGGAAATAAATAAAAAAAATTTAAATGGTGTGTTATTTATGGACGCTCTTTAACTACTGTGGTTCTCAGCATCCCATTCTATACTGGGTGTGAAAGACCACTTAATTTTGCTCAGAGGCCTCTCTATCAGGCTTGAGGTTCTTTTACTCCCATAAATTTGTAACATGGGACCAACGGCTTTACTTCCCTTCCAAAGGAAGCCGTGCTAAGGATTTTTACACCCGCTTTTAACCCACGACCTTGGAAGGAAGTGAAATCCAGGATGGAAGATATGGAAAAACAAATTTTGTTTTCTCAAATGAGAGAGAAAAGTTCACAGGCATTTTATAGGGAGCTGAAACATGACCCAGAGACAGAGAAGTGTATTTTGATCTGTAAAAAAAAATGAAAGAGAAGGGATAGCCTGGTTTAGATTAGATATTTGAAAATTAAGGGGAATGAGGGGGACTGTGTGTGTTATCTGTGTGGAGAAGGAAGATGAAGTTCACATTCTCTCTCAGTGCAGGGCCACAAATAACTGGAGGGAAAATTTAATAAGTAGGAAATGGCTACTGAGAAACAATCAAATTGCCCTTAGAAAAATTGTTCAGGATCATAAACAGATACCTATATTAGGTGAGGTTTTATGGAAGGTAAGAATGAAATGGAAATGGTCAGTTGAAAAACATGGAAACTAGATTAATTTTAGAGGATAAAGGATGCTTAGTAACACTTTGAAATGTTGTATATTTAATATTTATGGCCTGGCCAACTAACTAGGGTTAAGGCCAGTCCATAATCATGTACACATTTAGCACTATAAATAAACAAATAAATAAATTGGAAAACATGTTTCAGAAGCTGTATGCTTCCATTGTCATCTAAAGAAATTGACAATGGAAGCGTATAGTTTCTGAAACACGTTTTCCAATTAATTAAAGTGATATAGTATTACAAAACTTGAACAAAATTAATTTCAATTGATTTTAAAGCTTAGCCTACTCTCGGTAATGTTGAAATGACAATGTGAGCATCCAGTGACTTCCTTACCAATATACACTCCTCAAGGCTTTTGGCAGGCCCCCAGTGAAACATTCCTGTTGAATCATATTTCATTTCTGTCTTCTCAAAATCAAAATCCTTGGCTTGATCGTCAGCTATACCTACTTGCAGTCCACCATTGTTGTTCATATTATTGCCTCCTGAACCTCGTGATGTTGGCCTGCAACAGATAAACCTTGCTTTGTAACAAACGTCCAATAAGGAATTACAGTGGCAAGTTGGCAGATAACATCCACATTTACAGTTATTGGGCCATCTTTAGTTCAATCAACAAGTTGACATGAGCTTTAGCAAAACTTTAATTGTTGGTGGTGACAATGCTTCTAATCACTAATTTGAAGAAAAATACTGATATTAATTTAAATACCTCAATATTCACAGCAGTGAAGCAACTGTTATAAAATATAACACAAGCATTTTATGCTGTAGTTAATAATCCAGAGGTTATTTTTATCTTGCTAAGTCAAAAATAATGTACTATGAAATTTGGAATGAAGCTAATGCTGAGCTTTATAATATACAAATATTTTCTGTGTGGATGTGCTGGAAACTTACCAACACTTGAAAAGAAAATTGTTCTCTTACTTTTTTTTCTTTTTCATTTGCTCATTTTACAGCAAAAGCATTTATTCTACAGTATATTACTTGATTTCTTTTTTCTAATTATTAATGTTCTTCAGCATGATACAAGCACTTGTGTAAGTCCATAGCAAAAACAATAAGCCATCTAACCTCAATTCAGTTTCACTTTTTAACAACTTGAGAACTGACCCATAATAGTTATTTAAATGATGAAGTAGAAAAATGCTCCAGAGCACTGAAAAGAAAAGATTTAATTAAATTGAAATAAGATGAAGGTATTTTTCTTTCCATCCTTCCTTCAAATGAAACTATCCAAAGATAAGACTGGACAAATAAATCTGTTTTTGACTTAAATATTTGTTTTCTGCTAGGAATATTATACAAAATGTAGTACTGCAAAATGAAAGGAAACTGAACTGAAGTTGGAAAAGTTAATTCTCTTTAAGCTCCCATGAAGCACATTTAAAGCAGGTTTGCATTGTACCAATAAAAGCCCTGCTTTATTGTCTCTAAGTTACAAAATCGCTATAATCTACCACCAACTGTCAACTAGTAGTTCTTGTACATTTAGAGTAAACTGCAAAATATCTATAACAAGCTACTTTAACAAACTATGTAGGTATTACAAATGTTTTGTAGTTAGTAAATACTTTCTACTGTTTAATCTGAAGTATATACTACACAATGTGCTAATTAAAATTAGTTCTTATCACTGTAGTGAATAGCTTTTATATTTGTAACTAGTTTTTCATATTGATATATTACGATTATCAGGGATGTTGTCATGCTTCTAAAACAGATACATAAACATTTATTCTAGCATACTAAAAACAGTTTAAAGAATGAATGACTTGTTTATTGACAAGCCTAAACTACAGATAAATTGATTTTAAAATGCTAATGAAATTTAGCAACCCACTGAAAGGGGTTGCATCATAGTTTTCATGCTACACAAAACATTACAGTCACATTCATTAAAATGCCAAATTAATTAAATACATTCCCAATGCTGAGAATATTTTAACATTCTGTGCTTTCAAACAACTGAATTTAGAATCTTGCTTAATAAGTCTGTAACCATATCCAAGTAAAACATTGTGGGTACAACAGATTAGAAAGAAAGAACAAGCTGGAAGAACAAAGGGGAATTATGTGCTTGAGAACGTAATCACTCCATCCATTATTAAAGTAAATTGATATGCGGCACATAGAATTATTTTGCAGATATTATATTTAAAAGGAATTCATGTAGATATATCAAACCAAACTCTTTTGCTTTACCCAAAATATTTAATCCTTTTCCCTCTTTCTAAAACAACATTGTATATAAATTTTCAAATTGAATTACTTATTTGTTAATTTTGTTTATAGGTGTACAGATTACATCATTATGTTCCTTTGTTTCTGAGCAGATTTCTATACTGGAAGTACGGTTTTGGGCATACAACTCTAAAGGTAATATACATAAAATATAAACTTACACATGTGAAGCATCTCCGAAATTAATTTTACTTAAAATTTCACCATATTTTCTATCACAAGTGGGCATGCAGAACATAACAAATTACATCTCACAATAGAAATCAGATTATAGCATCTTCCTTCCCAAATACCAAGGTGATGGATGGATCATTCACAGAATTTGTAATTTTCCACTTGCTTATTTAAATGATAAACATGTCAATGTTTATACATGGACTGCAGAAGAAGAATCAGGACTTCTCTCCACCACTGTGTCTTTCCCACTCTGCATTCCTGGTTTATTACTTTACAATATTTATTACTGTATAAATACTTTTTGAAAACAGGAAACAATTATAAAAGTACAAAATTTGACTCAATAAATTCAAATATTTGATAAAAAAAAGTGGTCTTACAATGGATCCTAGCTTATTGTGGAAATGCAGGAGCAGATATATTAGCAAAAAAAAAAAAAGGATGTGTTCCATTCACATAACTTTCTCTAGCTGTTCCACAAACAAATTTGTCTTACAAATGATTATTCTTTTATCTATGTCATGCTAATCTACATAAACATTAGCAGAATTGGTCTTATTAATTGCTACTTTATAAGTAGAAGGGAAATGAGGGAATACATTAGGCTAAAGCTATAGTATAATTTTTTAAAAGCTGGTCACTATGTGAAACAATTGAGGTTTGGTTTGCTTTGTATGGTCCCATTTGAGAAAAGTTAATTAGTTTAAAATTGAAACCAATAAGAATGAATACCCCTAAAATGGTCAACTCTACAAGAAAAACATACATGACATAAATTGTGTGTTTTAACAAGATCTACATTTTTTGTGTAATAAGTTTTTGTCCATCTCTTATGATTTAATCATTATGTAAAATTCTGCAAAACTCAATCAGAATAAACAGCTCTTCAGAGGCAATTCCCAGAAAATTGAAAATATATACTTTATTTGTGATGTGAATATCTTTAATATACACCATTTTAATCAAAATCATTAGAGCCATTTTTGAGAAAATCAAATTTTTTTTAAAAATGTTCCATGTAAAGGGTAGTTAGGGGTGGGGGGGATTTGCTTGAAAATCTTCATGTTGCATCCTATATACTAAACTTAAATACCAAGTTTGGTATTTTAGCAACTTTTCATTTTTGAGTTATTGTGTTCATAGATATGGATCTTTTTCTAAAAATTCTTTTGTTGGATACAGGGACCCTAAAATGTGCATTTCCAGTGAAATTTCAACATCCAATTTTTGGGTGGAATGCAATACCCTCTCTATACACTATGTACATGGTACATTTAGAGAAAGTAAAAATCAAACTTTTCAATTATTGTGATAATTTTAGTTCAGGCTTTAGAACAATAAAATTTCTGTTTTTATTCTTTTGTATCATATTTCAAGTTAAGTCAGGAGCCTCCCTTCTGAGGGGAGGGGAGATCATAACAGTGGGAGGGTTGCCATGACAATCTTGGAGGTGAAGAATTTCTGTCTCCATGCTGAAGCATTACTCTTGTCCCCTCGGATAGGAGCCTGTAGGTTGTAACATAAGAACTTTAGACAAGCAGACCATGTGAATCCTGAATACAAGTCATTTGTGTCTTGTTTCCAAATATCCTCACCTCAAACTACACTTTAAATGGAAGATATTTTTGAGATATCAATTTTATCAAAAATTGCTTTAGCGATTTGAATTAAAATATCATATATAAAAAGTGTATCTTTAATTTTCTGGGAATAGCTTCTGAAGTCCTCTTCATTATGGATGATTTTCATATAACTGGTAAAGAGATAGACAAAATGTCACTGACAAAAATGTAGGTCTTGTTAAAAATACAATTTATGTTGAAACTTTTTTTTTTGTGGGGTTAATTATTTCCAAGATATTCCTTGTTATTAGTTTAAGTTTAAATTTTCCAATACTTATACTTTTCTCATAATGTTTTACTCCTGAGCATGCAAAGCGAGCAGAATTTCAATGAGTGACCAGCTCTTAAAAGATATGTCTATTGCTTTAGCCTAGTGTATAGCCTTAGCTCCACTGTATCAACAAGAAAATATTGAATAAAACCATCTAGTTTATCTAGATTAGTATGAAGTAGGTAGAAGATTACTTCTGCAAGTGTAGTTGGTTGTAGAATAAGTAAAGAAAGTTAAGTGCATGAAGCACCAGATTTTTGACAAAGACTGCCAGTATACAGTCTTACTAACAGAGGATGTAGAAAGGATGTACAGAGATGGATAAAGGCATTAGTAGATAACTTTCAGTTTACACCCAACAGGCAAAAAGAAAATATCCATCGTCCTAATGCAAAACTCTCTTGCTTCCCGAAAGATGTATACTTACTATAAAACATTTAAAATATTTAATGCTCTTCTCAGTAATCTGAAGGAAAAAGTTAGCAACTACAATATTTTAAAGCTTCTCTCAAACAATATCTTTGTGGTAAGTCATTTTATTCTTTAGAAAAATACTTAAATCAATTATTGGCATAATTCTTTTCTTGTAATGCCAGCATTAAGTGAAGTGACACAGGGTATTAAAGCCAAGTGAAGTGGTTTTATGTTTAATGTGCATACTCAATATTTTTAGATTGTATATCTTAATATTATATTTTGATGCTCTGTACATTTTAATACCAAATTTTGACATTCCATTCACGTAACCAAGAATTAAACACTAAGTGATATGACACATACTAAAAGTCAAGTGAAGTTTTTTATGTTTAATAATTGTTACATTAAATTAATATTTATTGCATGTATATTTTTAGTATTGTAATTTGGAATATATAATTTGTAATGTAGTTTTGAGAGTTATAACTTACAATTATGTAGAAATACATTGACAAAATTTCTATGTACACATTTAATATTTTCAGAATGTGGATACTAACATTAAATCTGGACACCTTTATATATAAGGATATAAGCACCAGATAGTGATATAGGCTATAAAAGCCATGTGATGTTGAAAGTTTAAGATATTTATTCTTGGTTGTAATGTGAGAACTTTAAATGTTGTTACTTGGTGTATTTAATTTTGTATGCTTTGACATGTTATATGTTCAAGGCCTGCTTGGCCCTACAGAATGCAATCTAATCTAATATTTGTTTTCCAAAATCAACGAGGTACTGTGTTATAAAAATAGAATCACTGGAAGTTAATTTTCACATTTTCCAGCAATTGTACATTCTGTTTTGATTTAGCATTGATTTGTGTTTCAAGTTGGCATATTAACAAGTGGAGTGCAAAGCTAACAATGGCAGAGTACAGTCAAGTGTTGAAGAAGCTCCATAGATGGGAGGAAGAAGGGAATAAAAAATATGGCAACATGAGGGAATACAGCAGAGACAATAAGGCGCAAGTATTGGAGAAAAAATTGCAATAAGGAAGAGATATGGAATATTAGAAGAAGCGTTGAAAAAACGGAAGATATAAGTGGAAGGCTTAACCTGATAATATTGGGGATAGAAGAAAAAGTGGGAAGAGATGCAAGATGGAGGTGAGGGAACTGCTAGGAATAGAAGTGGACAAATATGATATAAGCAATACATTAGAATTAGAAACAGAAGAAGGAAGAGAAACATATTGGTGAAATGTATAAGTATGCAAATGGTGAGAGAATGATAAGCCAAGCAAGGGAACTAAAAGGAACTGACATTTGTGTTAATAAACACTTGCTTACAAGCAAAGAGGATTACTAAGAGAAATAATTGAACAAAAAAGAACAGCCCATAGACAATGAAAAGTTGTATATATAAGAAACTTCAAATTATGGGTTGGTGACAAAATGAGAGAAGGAAAATATGAACAAGCAGAAAAGCAGGAAGCAGAAAAAACAAATGTGTTAGCAAATTCTCAGGAGAGGGCAATAAGCCATGGGATGAATGGACATATATGGCAAACTCATTAAAATACAAATGATACAGTGAGCAGTAAAGGAGACAGTAGGTAGTCAAGAAAAGGAACAATACGTCCGAGTTAGGGGAGATAGAAGCTGTGTAGAAGCAGGGAAAGAAACAGAGAAGGAAATGGTCAAAGAAGGGAGGAACCAGGTCAGTGAACAAAAAGAGCAAGGGAGCATTTCCGAAGATTAGAAGCACAGGAGTTTGGAAGAACTATTATCAAAAGGTAAAGAGAGAGGAATAGACTATGAAGGTAAAAATGGAAGCGAATCAAAACGGTTCTATTTATGGATGCTCTTTAACTGCTGCAGCTCTTAGCATCCCATTTTATATTGAGCTTGATTCTGTTCAGAGGCCTTTTTATCAGGCTTGAGGTTCTTTTATGTGGAATAATCCTTTTTATTGTTTCAGAAGTATTTTCGTTCATATCATTCTTTTGAACATTTGATCACAGAAGTCTTGCACCTGCTATTGATATTGGATCTTTATGACTCCCTAAAAGAATTATCCCTTTTAATGCTCTCCAAGTCCCAATTATTTTTCTATTTTTTCTTTTTTTTTAAGAAATTTTTTATTCATTGGAATGAATTTGGAGTTTCATGTATTTATTACTAAATTAAGAAGATTTAGGTAAAAATTATATCTATGACATGGGACCACAAACTTTGCTTCCCTTTTGAAATAAGCCATGCTCAGGATTGTTATGCACAAAAAAATTCATTGCCCTCCACTGAGTTTGAACTTGCAGATTTGGGAACCAGAGGCTGGCATGTTTTCCCTATACCACAGAGAACAAATGGAAGGATAACATCACTAGGGAAGAATGGGTGTATTACAGGGAACAGATGGCAAGATGAATAGACTGTTCAATAGCATATAGAAGGAAAGAATGTTGTGCAATTACAGGATACATCAAGGCAGAGAAAAAGATAGGAGGGAAAGGAGGGTAGGAGTAAGACCAATGACAAGTGCAGTGTGTATAAACCTAATAACCTAAATATTGCAGAATGCCACAAAATCATAAAGTATCTAATGAATTTAAAAAAAAGATTAATGCTTCAATGGATACCAGCACATTGCAGAATACAGGGTAATGAAACAGCTGACTTTCTAGCCTAGAAAGGTAGTAAAATTACATCAAATTCATCTGATCCAATAAGTTATCACTCTATCAAAAGAATCATTATATCAACATATAATAACAGAATTAAAGAAGATAATGTATTACAAACAAAACGAAAACCATGGAAAAATTTATGTAATAACACGACAAGAATCACTACATTATCAAGAAAATTCTCTGTAGCAGTTTTCAGACTCCTAACAGGCCATGACTGTCTCCATAAACATTTATTGAGGATTGGTATAGTGAGATCTCCTCTGTGTCCTTTCTGTACACTTAAAGAAGATATGGATGGAAACCATCTACTGTGCTGCCCAACCTTGAGTTGACATGATAATATGACATCAAAATACTGGAATGGAAGAGAGCAAATGGCTTCACTGCCAACTGCTCAACATTAGATACCAACCAATCAACCATATAGTGTATAAAAGATGAGAAGAAAAGTGATAAGGGTTAAAGGCAGGAAAAGTCAAAGGGAGGTCAAATACAGTTTCAAGAAAAATCCAAGAAAGGTGTAATTAGGCAGTACAGGAGTAAAATGGATAGTAGAGCAATGAAACAGAATCAGAAATAGATGGCAAGTAGAATATAAAATTCAAAGCAATCCATGAACTAGAGGATGGCATACAGAATTCTGAAAAAGTGTACAGCATGTTGAGGGTCAGAAGGGTTGTGACCCTTGTCTAATGCCTGTTATATAAATAAATCTTCACTTTTAATTTGTATGAATAAATGTGGAAGTACTAATAAACAGCACTTTCACTGTGAATGCAGGTGGGTTAGACAAATAATTTGAGAAAGAATCTATAACCACAGATAAAACGTTGTATATACAATCCCATCAATATAGTTTTAAAACAACTGTAGCTAAACAAATAAATAGAGCAATGGCTGTAGCTAAAATGATTATCAGACGGGGAAGTCAACATTTCATAAAAAGTAGATGTGAATGTTAAAAAGCTAGTGTGCAAAACATAAATATGAGCTTATGTTATGGAGAATTTCTATTTTTTCCACCCACAGAGATATTTTTGCTTTGCTATATTGTGTCATCTCAGCTTAACTTTACAAATTTTAGAATACAAAGAAAGAATAAAGTTTTGAAAGAGCAGGAAACGGGTAGGCTTCTTTGTGCATGTTAAATTATTTCTTTCAAAGAAAAGAGCTAAAGCATTAAATTCAGATAATTACCAAGGGCTTGAGTAGCTGAGGGTCAATATTTCAGACACAAGTAAAAATTAATAATAAAAATGAGATCTCAATAGGCAACAGAAAAAGAGGAAGACTTGAATGCAATAGAGAGAAAGAATTAGAATAGCTCTACTCGATAAGTACAGGGTTACTACAAAAGAAATAGACAACTTCAAGTGCCTGTAAAACAAAAACTATTAGAGATAGCAACCTAATTATTTTGGAGGTATGTTGAGAAACTCTCAAAGTTTCGTTTGTTACTATTGGTAACGCTGTAGGGTTTTGTTTATTGTTGCAGAAGCTGAAATGGCGGAAAATCCTGTGTAAAAGGCACATTGCGTGTTGGAATTTGCTAGAACGCAATCAGCAACTGTTGTCCAATGACATTTTAGAACACGTTACCACAAAACGCCACCGACTAGACAGTCAATCTACGACTGGTATAGAAAATTCGAGACAACGGGATGTTTGTGCAAAGGGAAGAGCTCGGGAAGACCAAGAGTTTCGGAAGAAAACGTTGAACGTGTTTGTTCTGCCTACATAAGAAGCCCACAGAAATCGACATCTAGGGCAAGCATGCAATTACAAATTCCACAGCAAACTGTATGGAAAATCTTGCGGAAGCGACTGCACATGATGCCTTACAGATTAAAGATGTTGCAGTTTCTGAGTGAAGAAGATAAGGTCATACGGCGTGACTTTTGCATCGACATGTTGCGACATGATGAAGACGATGCTGGTTTTTGTGAGCACATCATTTCATGTTTGTGATAACGTGTTCTAAAATGTCGTTGGACAACAGTTGCTGATTGCGTTCTAGCAAATTCCAACACGCAATATGCCTTTTCCACAGGATTTTCTGCCATTTCAGCATCGGCAACAACAAACAAAACACTACAGCGTTACCAATAGTAACAAACGAAACTTTGAGAGTTTCTCAACATACCTCCAAAATAATTAGGTTGCTATCTCTAATAGTTTTTGTTTTACAGGCAGTTGAAGTTGTCTATTTCTTTTGTAGTAACCCTGTATATTGGAGAAGACAAATGAAGTGATAGACATGATGATTAAGTTGTGGGATATTGTTATGACTGTAGGATCCCCCCCCCCCCAATAAAAAAAAACTGTGTATCTTACACTGCACTGATGATTTACTATTTGGACATCCACATCTTGAATCATCAACTTGAGCTGACCCCACTAATAAATAACATCACCACCACTCTGGAATATTGGTACAATAATAACTCCATGAATATGAGTTAATAAAAAGTGTTATAAGTTGTTTTCTTTGACATTGCATTATGTGAGTTCATCTGAAAAGGAATGATCAAAATATTCAAACACTGTGGCGACTATTGAAGGGAGACTCAAGGACGACACCCCCCTATTAGAAGTTGAAAATGATATTTTTATGGTCCTAATATGTCCATTGTATAGGTATATTATTTTGCACACTAAATATGTTTAAAACTGTTCTGTTTTTCTTCTATTTCTAAGACTAATTTTTGTGATGACAGTCTGCCAGGCTGAGGTCCTCACAACCCTCCAATGCAAAGGCATAGTTTAAAGGTTGTCCCACTCCCTAAGATAGGGCACCATGGGACTAAGAAACATCAGCCTGGGTATCATGGAATGTATGGAGAGGAAACTCTTGTTATTCTTTCTGTATTGAGGAAAAGGTTGGTGTTAATTACTTCATTGCATGATTGTTCCCATAATGTTTACAGCATATGAGCAAATTTGCACAGTCAAATTTTAATTTTAAGTATACAGAAGGTACCCAAAGTTGAAACTGTCTGGCTTCAAATTGGAGATATGAATGATGGAAATGACCACTCCGATTTCAACCTCTGAGGATGCATTTATCTGAAGCGAGAAAAGGGATGAGATATTTCCTTGTATGGCTATTTCGGGGTTTATGCCTTTGATGTCCAGTCACAGTAACCAGCTGGCTTGGCACTCAGTTGCAATATGATACAACCACAAAACAATGAAAGTTTGTGAATTAAAAATGGTTGCATTAAGCTTGCTAAGTTTATCCAAAACAGGGGCCGACCAAAGCCTGAGATAACATTGTTCAAGTACAACTGCAATATAAGAGTAGAGGTTCTTTTACTAAAAAATTTGATATTTTGTTGTACACAAAAGTTTTCTGGCTGTGTGGATATGAAGAAAAAAAATTGTGTGTGTTTGTTGTTCAGTGTGAGTGTGTGACTTGCAGCATCTGCAGGAAAAATCATGATGGTTCTTCTAAGCATAAAACTAATTTAGTCAATTTTCAACTTCTAGGAGCAATAATATTTATATTATTCTGCAAGAGGGGTAATCGTATGGAGTTCCAGTTTAAATGAAAGGTCATCATGTAATTGCAGTTTATTTCTATTTGGCATGAATTTACATTCTTAGCATAAGAATTCTTCATTTTAATGTAGACTCACTGAGGCTCCTCTCCCCCAAAGATAAAGATTCATGAGCCGTCACTGTTCAAACACCATGATCATGTTAAGTATTTGTAGAGTTTGATATAAATTATATCATATTATGTCAAAACTCCAACTGTAAAATTAGATATGTCATAATATTCTAAACAGACTAGAAAGAATAAAATGGAGATACTGAAGATCAATATCAAATAATACCAATAAGACATTTATTAAACTTGTACTATTTTATGATGGTGAAAGTTGATCACCACTAACCCTAGGTAGCCTTAATAAACTACAGTGCAACCCAAATACATCCAAACCACTGCGCACACGGAAACATGATAACACAGAGCTGCTGTACACAAGGTCACGGTGCTGACTTGTTTTTCTCTGCTCTGAAAGTGCAGTATTGAGCTGATGATGTGGTTGAGTTATTACCAATGTTCTTTATTATTTTGTCCTGTACTTAGTCACAAAGTGTATTATGGCTCAGAATTTGTTTTTTACTGCACAGCGTGTATTTATTTATGAATCGTATGTGTTAACACATTTTGTGAGTGGACTTTCAATAGTGTATACAATGGCAAAATTGACCCACATTTAATATTTTTCATGGACGAGGCTTGTTCCACCTTCATGGATATGTGTGTACACAAAATGATCGTTATTAGAGCTCTGAGAAACCTAATATTGTTCATGAAATACCCCTTCATGATGAAAAAATTGTTGTATGGTGCACCATTAGCAGAGAAAGAGTTATATGCCCACTTTTTTGGACTCAACAGTTGACGTTCATACATATGTGAGTACAATTTTGCCCCCCCCCTTTTTTTTTAAGAGAATTAACAGATTGGGAGTGTGATTTTGCCTTTTTTCAACAAGACTGAGCAACAGCTCATACAACCAATCTTTTGATGAGAACAATTGAAACTGTGTTTCAGGACCGTATTATTAGTAGAGATTAGTGGCCCCTTCGGTCCCCCGACCTAACCCCCAGCGATTTCTATCTCTGGGGTAACTTAAAGTATAAAGTGTACAAGACAAACCCACATAACCTGGAAGAATTAAAACAAAATTTCCCCAGGAAATTACAGTATTTCTCAACATGAACTATGGCAAGTAATGGATACTTTCCTAAAGAGGTGCCAAAAAATTATGGACAACAGCAGTGGCCAGTTTCAGCATCTCCTTCAATAACATTGGTAAGTAAAGCCTTTAAAAGTAGTTTTAAAAATGTTGCATGGTTTCATCCACGCCTTTCTATGATAATGGCAATGAGAGTACAGACAGACAAAACACCGTGCAGTCAGTTCGGACGTTTTTGGATCACCCGGTAGAAACAAAGCAGAATAACTCTCTATAACTAATAACAGGCACACCAAATCTATTCCAGCAATAGCAATGCAGATGGTTATTGAAAATGAGCCAATAACTCATCAGATCATTAAACAAGCCCTATTACAATACAAAACATCATAAGATTACCACAAGATAATTACTTGTTAATTTATCAAGATAAACGAAGAGACCTAAAAACTTAACATCAAACTACAAAAACATAACAACCTAAATAAAAAGAACAGAAAACATTTTCTTACCAATATCACCCCTGGAAGAGTTGTATTGTGCATAACACCAATTTAATTGAGCACATCCTAAAAATCAATAAGATGTCTACTGATCTAACACAATCTCACTGGAAGCAATTCACAATCTATTATAACCTCTCAGTGGTTACATTTTGATACAGACAGATTCAGAATGGAAATACAGAGAGGAGCTGGAGCTCCCCATTCAACTTGCATATACGAAAACTTCTATCTGTTGATGGAGAAATTCAGGCAATGGAGATAGTACTCTACAGTTTAGATTAATTTCAGTGTACAGCTGTGAGTCAACTTCAGCTATACAAGCAATAGCAATAAACAATCCTCCATTCATGTTAATTTAATTGTTTTTTTCACACAAGCTGGAGTTGGATAAGTAGAGTCAGACTGAAAAATTCAATGTCATAACTGGGATTTGAACCACGGATCTCCCAGTCTCTAGCCAGTTGTGCTACCACTAAGCTACCATGGCATTAAATTTCTCTACTGATTCACATGTTTCCTGGTAAATTACAAGGTGATCTTAAAGTGTTTTGAGATGACAACCCCAATGGCAACTTACAATAAGTTCCAGGCTTTATAGTATAGCTAGCTATTATGGTCAATTAGGGTTGATTTGTTTTTTTCATACAAGCCATGTGTAGGAAAGGAGTTGGATACATTGAGTCAGACTGAAAAATGAAATGCCATTTGAACCACAAATCTTGTCTCTAGCCAGTTGCTGTACCACTGGCTATACTGTGCTACTATGGCAACATGCTAACACAACATTAAATTCCCCAACTGACTCATAATTTTCCCAGAAATTCACAAAATATTCTCAAATTTATTTTCATTTTTTCTACTATGTATACTAAGTAGGGGAAGTAGTAAAACACATTTTGAGAGAAAGGTCTGTGTGCATGTAAACAGCAAAACTAAAAAAGGAAAAATCGGTTAAATACCAAACCTAGTATTTAAGTTTAGTATCTTCCAAAGATGTGATATAAAGAGTTTCAAGAAAATCCCTCGCTACAAACTACCTTTTACATAGAAACATTTTTGAAGAAGTCCATTTAATTTTAGATGACTTGCATAACTAGTAAACCATAAAGACAAAATTACCTCATTACTACCCAAAAAATGTAAATCCTCTTAAAGCACCCAATTTATACAATATATTTTTTGTGAAGGTAAACCTTTGCCAAGTATTTCCTGTTATTGGTTTCAGTTTTTAAAATACTCGTACTATTCTCAAATGGGAAGTTATTTGTTTTTCTTTCTCCTTGTTAAGGATAACATGGCAACCAGTTCTTCAAAGATGTCACTATTGCTTGAGCCTACTGTATTCCAATATTCCCCCATATGGATTAAAATAATATGCATAATTGGATGTCTGGGAAAATTTTACATCATGAAGAAAAAGCACCATACTGTGAATTTTGATTTACTACCATACAGTAACCTTCGGAAGTTCATAGATCCGGCACCATATGCCTCCAAAAGAGACGTACTTTCACCCTCATCGTTGAACCAACGAAGCAAGATTCAGTTGGAATTAAGGGTTGAAAACAGGAACAAGTGTTCCTGAAGCAGTCCCAGTAAGTAATTACTAAGTGATGTTTCGTGTTACAAAAACTGACTCAAATTCTTTCCATTTAATAAGAAATTCATTGCTTATCTGTGGCTTACTTTTTTTTGTGTAGCTTAACCTCCTTTATCCTGGTTGGTCATTTCGGACCAAGAATGAAATTGGTAAAATGATGCTCAAATGAACTTGAGGTTCATGGAGCTTTAAGTTACTTAACATTCATTTCTCAGGATAAGGGGAAAAACCTTGAAAAAAATCTTATCTGGGTAACTCACTCTAAGCAAGATTCGAGCTCGCAACCTCTTGAATGTGAGGCATGCATGCTAATCCTATATTACTGAGGTGGCTGGCTTACTATCTTGTTATAGATGACTTTTAAATTGTTATGCACTCGTGAAGCAAATAATTAAGTACAACTTTCTTTTAATACTATATTGTCAGTGCTAAAATGCCAATGAAATGACTGGAAAGATTTTATGAAGCAGTGGTTAAGTCAAAGTTGCTTTAGGGAATAGAAATCTGGGAAATGACAAAGTGATGGCTAAAGATCAATGTGGTCCAAAGAAGTTTTGGGTTTACTTAAGAGTTCACTAAGGGGCATAGCACTGTCAGAATTAGGTAAATTTGCCAGATGTTTACAATGACAATAAGGGACACTTGTACCCACCCAATTTTTAAGGTCAGATGTGATACTGTAAATATCACCTTGAAAAAAAAAACCTTTGTTTACACCAATAAACATTTTTTTTTTCTTTTAAAATTCCACGCAAAGCACTAGATGACAAGCTGAAATATATACATTGAAAACAATATTTTTAAACTGGTTTATTTATTTTGATAAAAAACATTACTGTAATATACAATTAGTCAGTCATATGTATATTCAATCGAGTATTGTACTAGCAACTTTTCCTTGCATTGGTCAGAAAAAATGCAACATTTTTAATAACGTCATAAAAAGGTTGGCAAACCGCCTCATAATTCAACGCGATTTTAATTTCAAACTTTACTGAATTAAAACATTTACTCATCTCAGTGCTTCATTTTTTTCTGTTCAAAATTCAAAATGCTCTCTCTCTCTTTGTACAAAGTGATTTGAACTCTGGTTCAGTGTTCTCACTAAATATGATGTTAGCATATTCATATTTGGGATAACTAATTAAATGTGATAACCAAAAGTGTTAGCAATTTATTTTTAGATTATTTACATTTTGATTGATTCAAAGACATAAATCTTGAAATAAAAAAAAATTACCTTCACTTACCAGTATCAAAAGTTCTATTTTGATTGTAACATAGGCAGTGTACTTATGCTGCTGCAATTGTCACCAAAGTGTGTTAAAAGAGGTACACATTACAAATTGAAACTATTATAACTAAGAGCACTTTATACTGGATATAAAACAGGTCAGTTAGAAATTATACTTTCTCATAAAATAAGAATAAATATAATAACTACAATAAATGAAAATTTTGTTTATCTCGAATTTAAAAGATTTAATTTGGTATTTTAATTATTGTATCATAATTATTAAAAATGTTTTATTGGTATATATTCTTATTGGAAGATAGCAATGGAATGAAGGAGAGTAAAATAATTTCTAGACCTATTCATGCTCCTATTCATGAATTGGCACACAGTGAAATTAATTTTTCTCTGGCTGTAACAGTATTCTTCCTCACAAGGAAAGAAAATTTTTCTGCTTAGAAGAAGACAGTATTGCATTTTTATAACGCATTGTAGAGGCATGTTTCAAACTGGATTTGCCGTAATAAAAAAAAAAAAAACAACTTGCAAATATTACACTGCACTTTGAAGCAGTAAAACCATCACAAGTCCAATAAGCGTCTTCCCTTTTTGTGGTCTTCTAGCAACATCACTTGAGCATATGAAGAAGCAGCATAGCACTATAGCATGATTATGTGACCGATAGTGACCAATACCAGTGTAACAAATGAACATGTGCACACTTCAAAATACAATCTTTAAGCATAATATGAAATACAGGATTTTTAATGTCTTGTATGACCATAATACAGGATACAACCCCTACTTCTTGAGTAAGGGAAATCCCATACATTAATTTAGATGACAATAACATAATAAAACAATGCTCAAAGTTAAAAAAATGTGTAGAAGGAAGATACATTTAGTATGGGAAGATGGGCATGATGTTAGAAGAAATTGGCATGAAGAATATTTAGCTATTAAATAATAACAACAGTGGATTTTAGAAAGAAGTAAGGTTGAAAGTGTAAGAGATATAGGCAAGTTTTGAGGATAAAATTCTTTGAGATTACACAAGATATTTAAGACAAATTGGGGAAAGGAGAAACACGTAGACATATGTGGAAGAATAGATCTTCCATAAATGTACACAGGATTGTTACAACAAATAAGAAACAATTGTTTGGAGCATGTATTGTGTGAGAAATTGGGTAATGTTATGCGTTGTGTAATAAAATGTGAAAAGGTAAAAAAATGGAAAGAGGATATATGCAACAAAGGAATAATGGTGATTAAAATGTTGTAGAGTTCAAGGGCACAAACAATTAAAATGATTGCGACATTTTTAGGAAATCAAAGAGAGAAACAGAAAGGATCCTAAAAATGGACAACAGATCGAGGACAACTTAGAAACTGAAGAGTTAGTGTAGAAGCTGTCACCCATACATATAAACTAGGGGTTAAATTATGTGGGGGGGAGGGAGGCTAGCTGGTAGACTTATTAGATTTTAAACATTTGTTATTCAAATGTAAGTTTTACTTATAATATAATACAATAAGTATGCTGCAAAACCTGGCTCTCAGGTGCATGGTCCATCTCCCGGTCGAGTACTGTTCACTTGACTGGCAGTCGCACAGCCCGTCACCCAGTCACACATGAGTGGACATCAAATAAAATCTCAAATCACATTAAAAATTATCAAAATAAACACACACAATCACAGGAGATGTTGGAAATTCCTGGACAACATGGTATGAGATTTAAAAGTTTTGTTTATTTCCATGCTGAAGCTTTTGAAATGCCAGTTTTTTGTGCAAGGCTCCTAAGAGATTTTCGAGGTGACTGTTCTAATCTTTCTCTGATTTTGTCTAATTTCTGCTCCATAAGCACACGCCTGTTTACCTTTCTTTTCTTATCACAAACTGATCCTGTCTGCCTGAATTTATTTACAAGCAAATGAATGGCCTCTCTACTCGGATCATGCACACCAGGAAATGTTGTTTCTTCTTATCAAAATGATGTAAGCACATATGTATCGTACATACACATTTTTTTGGTACAGTATACTACATTTTGAAAGCACTTTAAGCAAAACTAAACACTTCTAAACATTCCTAATGTTATTCACATGTAAACTGGACTAAAATAGAAGTAAGACTGACGACAGAATGGATGTAGGATACGGGCGAAGGGGGATACAGTGATGGTCACATGGGCCAAGCTTCTTGAGGATGGGAATAAATCATTCATTCACCAAAATGCAATTACAGAATTATCAGAAGTACAATTTAATTTCAACCTCAAAATAAGAGCATCATGTATTTGCCTTATTAAATGAAGAAGTGACAGCTGTATGTTCTATTCAATGATAAAATGCTTTTAAAACATACCCTAATCATATAAAGAAACAAATAGCTGAAAGTAGTGTTAATAACATAAACTAACCCACTGTAAAATACTTATATAATTTGCAAATCAATTCCAAACTAAAATTAAGTCCTGCATACATTTTAAATAAATGGTTAAGCAAAATCAACATGTTGAAAAATTTCCCATTATAATCTTACTGAACAATTTACTTCACTGTTTATGATACAGCTACATAAATTTTAACTGTTTAATGATTCTAAAGTGGCTATTTGGCCAAATTGCATTTACTGAGGTAAACAGAATTACAAATAAATCACTTTCAGTTGCCAGTAATATTTTTCAAGTCTCAGCTCAATCCAATTTGAGCTCTCTATAATGATTATTTACAGGTGCTTGGCAGAAAAATAACAAAATAAAACTGGAAGGAGACATTAACATTCAAACAATTAATAGATTTTATTTTTAGAGCATAAACACATAGTATATGGAGATTGCTGATAAAAACTTGATTATTAATAATAATCAATCACATAAGCTTTTCAAAAATTATATTCCAGACATTATTTATGCATCTTATTATCAAAATAAAATTTAACGCTAAGTAAAATATCTGATTGACTTTCAGATTGAAAAATTACAAAAATATATTAAAATTTTTGATTATCATTGATATAGGAATTTATTGAATTTCAGAAGCATACATACCTAAACTACTTTTGCATTAAACTTTTTTATTTTTATATGCTCTATACAGAAATGTTCCTGAAGCATGCTGCTGCATTTTGGTGCTTACTGTTTTATACAAAGCTCATTGTTTAGGTCTCATAATATTTTTGTTTGTTTATTTCTTTGTATTCCTTTTGTTATTGATTATCCATCATTATACAGTTTCATTTTATTAATGGTTTACAGCTTGTAATATAGTGTTTCCTCCTTTTTGTCTTTTGTACATTGCTTCTTTTGATGCATCATGCAATGTTAGTTTTTATATTTCCTGAAGAGCAGAGTTCTCACATAAATTTAACTGATCATGTCATTTATACAGATATATTTTATTTAATATTCTGAGTAATAATCATGATATTTCATCTCAAGTTTGAGTGTGATGTTCACTGCTGATATGAAAATTTGCTAAAAATAATAAACATACTTTATCCATGTGTTTTTACTTTCTCTACATGTACTATGTACATAGTGTATAGAGAAGGTATTTGATACTGAGATTTCACCAGAAATACATGTTTTGGGACCCCTGCATCCAAAAAAAGCATTTTTAGTAATGTGTGTGTGTGTGTGTGTGTGCGCACACACACTAAAATAATGCAAAAATACTAAACTTGATATTTAAGTTCAATTTCACCCAAGGATGCAACATGAAGATTTTCAAGAAAATCCCCCTGCCCTCAACTACCCTTTACATTTAACATTTTTCAATAGTGTTGGTTTTTTCAAAAATGGCTCTTATGTTTTTGATCACAATCTCTTACAATAAAGATATTTACATGACAAATAATATTTATAAATTGAATTTTCTGGAAATAGCCTATGAAGAGCTCTTTATTCTGAATGAATTTTTGCAAATTTTGCATAACTGGTAAACTATAAGAGATAGACAAAAACTTACAAAAAATGTAGATCTGCTTAAAACACATAATTTACATCATAAACATTTTTCTCATGGAGTTGACTGTTTCCAAGATATTCCTTATTATTGGCTTCAGTTTTAAAATACTTTCATATATGGGAGGTTGTCAACTCCTGGCTTAGCAAAGAAACAAATTTCAATCCCATAGCAACCACATTTTAAAACATTTGACTGTTGGTTTAGATTAGAGTATTCCTTTATTTCCCTTCTGCTTACAAGGAAGCAAGTAACAAGACCATTTCTCCTAATGTTTATTTTGATTAGCATGAAGTAGATAGAAGAATAAGCTTATTAAAAATAATGTGTTACAGAGATGTAGAGAAAGTCATATGAAAGAACACATCAGAATTTTTAAATTACTCATCTGAATCAATATTTGATAGTGAAACCAGTTTTTTATATGTTGAGTAAATTAGTAGCATTTGAATATGTTTATTTATTATATTCCTTAATCTTTTTTATTTTTAATTCTTTTTTTTTTCCTGTATAAGCACAGCTGATTACTGTTTATCTTTTTGTTTCATATGTTGTTCACTCCATCTATCATGTTTTTGATTCTGTTTTCTGTCTTCTTTTATAAACACTTGGTGTACATCATCTTTTTAAAGTTTTTGAGAACAACATGTGTTTCATAATACTGGTCTCTGTACTTATAACCAGGGCTCTTTTTCTGGTGGAACACACTTTTGAATGTTTAGAACCAAAAAGATGAAAACATATTAAATTCCTTTGACAATTAAGACATGTTTCGAGGGCTTTGTCCTCAACATCAATCATAGACTGACCGATAGGAACTGTTACAGTTGCTTCCCATTTGTGTTTTGAGATATTGGTGATGTGATGAAAGGTCACTCAGGGCTAGCATATACAAATATTTACTCTTTCCTAGTGTTTTATGTTTTCACAGATTAAAAGTTCAACTGCATTCTGGAGGAGTTTTAACAGTTTTTCTTCTTGTTTTTTATTATGATTGTACAAGGTGCTATCCAAAGTTCCCGAAATGCCCTAATAAATGCAATCACCTGCGATCTTGTTCAGTGGTCGTGTGATTTTTCTTGAATTTCCTCAACTGTCTTAAATATTTCAATTAGATTTTCATATTTGGGAACAAAAAATACTCATACCAGGCTTAACCTAGTGATTACGATGATTGAGAAATGGTTATAATTTACTTTTTTTCCAGGAAATCTTGGCTTTGCATTGTAGTGATGTTTCTGAAGTAGAGTTAATTGGACAAACTCCTCTGGCATGTGCCGTAAGATAGTCCAATAATATTGCCAACACCATGGATGGTTTGCCTGTAATTTTAAAGTTACTCAACCCAAACAGCATATGATATGGAGCTTTTATTTATGGATACTCTTTAACTGCTGTGGTTCTCAATGTCCCATTCCATACTGGGCATGAAACAGCCTTAATTTTGCTCAGAGGCCTCTTTATCAGGCTTGAGGTTCTTAATACATGCCATAAACAGCATTACTTCCCTACTGAAGAAAGACATGCTAAGGATTTTTATACCTCAAAAGATCCATCATCCTCTGCTGGGTTTTAACCCATGACCTCTGGTTAAACAAACAGCAGTGATATTTTCTGGTATAATGCCAGTTGAGCTGTCCAGAACCATTGTCATCATAAACCTATATTGATGTTTTAAACCTAAGTTTTAAGCCCCTTGAAGCACTCTTAGGTTTTGATCAGGCCTAGAACACCATCTCCAAATGCTTCTTAACATTGCATGCATCTCTGCAGCAGTTTTCTGAAGTTTTAAACAAAACTTTACGAGTCACACTGGTCCCTCAATCTACTATAGTAAAATTATGATGTAATCAACATGCAACAATGGAAAAACGCTCCCAAATACTTGGAATGAAGCCATTTGGCACTTTGGCTCAACAGATGATAGAGTGTAATCTATACACCACCACTGAATCCTTGTACTTGACAGTTCGGGTGGTTTCGCGTTAGGTTGGCTATGCTGCCTTTGTAGCGTTGCCAGAGTAACTAGTAAACAACAACAGCTGATTACAAATGTCTCTATCGTGTGTAAACAATGTACACAGTAAATGAATGTTGATGAATAATGAAACTAATTCATTATTATTGATAAAATAACAGTGATACTACAACCTATGTAACATACATTACGTATTTATGACAATATAGAACAAATTAATGCAAAATAGTTCGTTACAATCACAGAAAGGTATACAAAGTGATTTTCACCGGTTTAGAATTTAAATGGCTCAATTCCATCCAAGTCATTCTTGGAAGCATTATCGTCATTGTCAGCAACATCATCATCATCATCATCATCATCACCAGGAAATATCATTAGTGGTTCACATTCACTGATGATTCCGTCTAATTCCTGTGCTTTTCGTATTATTGATTCACTTTCTTCTTTCATGAAGCCGTGTCCACCCTCACCGCACCTTCCACAAAAGTCTATCCACTTCTATAATTGTGAAAGTCTCGTCATGTTCCCTCACGTATAAACAAACACTAACAACACTATCAACCATAATAACAAATATACATAACGAATAATACGTAGCTTGCACAGAACAGTTTAACACACGTGTTAGGAGTTCACAAACTGAGCATGTGGTTGGAAATAGCCAGATATTGCAACAGTGCGGCATCTAGATTCCGTTGTCAGACCGATCGACCGGAATGCTGCATTGTGATTGGTTCAGAAAATCAAACAGGTAAAGCTTTTCAACTTTTTTTGCTGGGGTATCAACCTAACTCCCAACGGTCAAGAGCAAGGATTCAACGGCAGGGGTATAGCAGAATGTTCTACCATACAGTTGCGCACCACTTAAGAATTTCAAGAACTTTTGGGTAGCATCTCATATGTCCAAAAATACATGGCAACTATTGCTTTAATAACTGTTTTAATTTTAGGTTTCAGAAATATTATTTCATCCTTATTTCCAAAATTGTTTTGAATTTTTAAATATATAATGTCAAGAAAAAAACTTCAATACTTACAGAGTAGGTAGTATGCAAAAAAGAAGAAAAACACTGGTCATAAACCTAATATCTTCTGCATCATCATCTTATATTATTCAAGGAGCACATCTTGCACTCTGATATTTTTGACATGAAATGGATGAGAACACACTCTATGTAGAGGTTTATTACTATGTAGCATATCGCCCATTTTCATCATAAGATTAGGCAACTTGGTCTTTCATGAGTGATGGATTAGATGGGGAGGGCCAATACCTTCCCATTCTCCTGACCTTATTAACCCTTTAAATTTTTGTCTTTGACAATGTCTGCCTCACATTCAACAGGTTGCGAGTTTGAATCTCGCTTAGCGTGAGTTACCCGGATAAGGTTTTTTGGGGGGTTTTCCCTTATCTTGAGTAGATGAATGTCAAGTAACTTTAAGCTCCATGGATCCCGAGATCATTTGAGCATCATTTCACCAATTTCATTCATCACCCAATAAGACCAATCAGGTTAAAAAAAAAAAAAAAAAAAAAACCCATGGTTTATGCAGTCCCCATTAAAATGTACACACACTATAAGAAAATGTGCAAAGCAATCTGATAACAATCAGAGGTGTTCCAAAGAAAGTATGACTCCACGAGATGCAGTGGAGGACTGCCTCATTGCGCACATATCCTGAAGAGTAGATCAAAGACAAGGTAGTGTAGTAGACCATAACTAAGTAGATGTTAATTTATGACCAATAAAGGTATATAAGAACTGCTTTTTACTTTCTCTAGCCCATATATACAATTTACATAGTGGATAGAGAAAGTATTATATTCCACCGAAAAATTTGAAATTGAGATTTCACCAGAAGTATATGTTTTGAGGTCCCCTGAGTCCAAAAAAAGTGTTTTTAGAAAAATATCTATGTGTATGTGTGTCTGTGGACAGCATAGCTCAAAAACGAAGATACCATTAAATACCAAACTTAGTATTTAGGTTTAGTATCTTCTCAAAAAACTACCCTTTAGATGGAACATTTTTTAAAAAATTTTAATTTTCTCAATTTTTGTGTATCTTGAATTTTCTGGGAATAGCTTCTGAAGACCTCTTCATTCTGGATGAATTTTGCCAAATTTTGCTTAACTGCTAAACCATAAGAGATAGCCAAAATCTTACCGTACAAAAAAATGTAGATCTTGTCAAATCACAATTTATATCCTTTACATTTTTGTTGTGGAGTTAACCATTTCCAAGATATTCCTTGTTATTGGTTTCAATTGTGAAGTACTTACACTTTTCTCAGACAGGAACTGTTCATTTTTCTTTTCTTCTACTCCTGTCCAAGCAAAGAAGAAAATTGGAATGACAATCACATAACGACAGCTTTTAAAACATTTGATTATTGCTTTAGCCTAGTGTATTCCCTTAGTTCTCTTCACTTATTAGGAACTAAGTAATAAGAATATTCTGCTAACGTTTATCTCAATTAGTATGGTGTAGAATGAAGAAGAATTTTTTGCAAGAAGTTTGTTTGTAGATCAGCTAGAAAAAGTCATGTGGGTGTTACACATCACATTTTTCTTCTTTTGTTGCATACTTCCTTCTCTGTAAATATCGGAACCTTTTTTCTGGATATTCTGTATATTCAGTTACTATCTAAGCAAGTGTTTTAATAGATTTAAGTTATGTCATTTTTTACTTTCTCTATACATACTATGTACACTCCACCCAAAAATTCGATACCAAGATTTCAATGGAAATATATGTTTTAGGGTCCCCTGTATCCAAAAAAAAGCATTTTCAGAAAAAGGTCTATGTGTGTGTGTGTGTGTGTATGTGTGTGTCTGTGTCTCTGTGAACACAATAGCTCAAAACAAAAAGTTGGTTAAATACCAAACTTGGTATTTAAGTTTAGTATCTTCCGGGGATGTGACACAAAGATTTTGAGAAAAATCCCTCCACCCCAAATTACTTTTTACATGGAACTTTTTTTCAAAAATTTTGATTTTCTCAAAAATGGCTCTTAACAATTTTGATTAAAATTTGAAATATTAAAGATATTTACTTGATAAATAAAATGTATATCTTGACTTTTCTGGGAATAGCCTCTGAAGACTACTTTATTCTGGATGAATTTTACAGAATTTTGCATAAATTTGCTAAACCCTAAGAGATAGACAAAAACTTACCACACAAAAAATGTAAAGCACATTAAAACACACGATCTTGTTATATATAATTTTTTCGTGGAGTTGATCATTTTTAAGATATTCCTTGTTTTTGGTTTCACCTTTAAAAAAAACTTAACACTTTTCTCACACAGGAATTTGTCAACTCGTGTCCATACATACAAAGGAACTTCAGTCACATAGCAACCAGCTTTTGACTATCACTTTAACCTATTTTTCGCTTCTACTTACAAGGAAGCAAGCAATAAGACTATTTCTGCTAATTTTTTCTCGATTAACATGAAGTAAATAGAAACATAAGTTATTTAACAATAATTTGTAGCAGAGATGTAGAGAAAGTCAATTGAATGGAACACATCAGATTTTTGTAGTAAAGCTGGTGTCCTGAACTGGGAAGGCTATATTGTACAGTAAATGGGTGAAACAAGTGGAATGACAGTGGACTGAATCCTAATCACCTAACATTTATCTTCTGGGAAAAAATTGGGAATCAAAAACTCTAAGACAGACCTAATCCCAACTGACAAGGATCCATTTTCATCTTGATGTTACTGCTACAATTTGTTTAGTGAAAATAGAAAATAAAAATGACCTATTTCTTGTCTTTCTCTACCATAAGTCCAAGTTTTGCAAAAAAAAATTATTTCCAAATTAGAATTATTCATAATACGAGGGCCATCCAGTCAGTGACAGACGACTTGGCACAACTAAACAATAATGAAAGATATCAACACAAAACTTTATTTACAAAGTTATACTACCTTACTCTATTTCTCAATGCAATCTCCATTCTGTCAAGATATTTATTGTCATATGGTACCAGTTTTTTACCAGTTTTTCAATGCCGGTTATACTTTCCTACCACCAAAGAACTTACACATATGTAAATAGGAAAATTACATTTTAAAGCTTTTTTCAACATATATTCTTTGTTAAAGTTGATTCTACTTCTGTGTATAGGTATTGTTTTTCTTTAGGAAACAGCAATAAAAGGCCTGCTAAGTGTCATTTCCATTGTTTAAATGATCACCACATGATAACAGAGTACTGTTTCCATTGTTATCGGCCAGCCTGTTCCACATAAATTAAAAACAAATTCAGTTTTTCTGATGCTAATCAATGTTTAAGTGTCAACAAATAATTAAAAGAAATTTGTAAAAGAGATAGTGGAGAAATAAAAAAAAACATGTGTTTACATTAAAATGAAATATTATTTTTGTGGGGGGCGAGGATGCAAGGATAATCCGCACATGAATAATCGAGAGTATACTGTATAAGTTTTATATGCTTTCCCACATCTGGTGCATTAAAAGTGGCAGTAACAATACTGAATATGTGGATAATGCTGAAACTATAGTCTCATATAAAGGCCTACAAAAACACTAAGAGAACATGTGTCCATATTTTTGTTAACTTCACATTGTATTAGGAGGGAACTTGAAAATTTTAGTTATCTATTGGGAACAGAGAGAAAAAGAGCCCTACTTATAACCAATGCTTCTATGTTCTATTTAACATTGCAAATCCGTTATAAAAAATTGTTCAGCGTAATAACAAAACATTTTCAAAAACTGTATTTATAGTTAGCTTTCTGAAGTTCAAATTGAGCAAAAAACTTTAACATAAGGGTAAGAAAAATGCATTAAGATATAATGCTTTTGTATTCACAGTAGAATGTTTACTACAAGCAATATTTTCAATGATACTAGCATTAAATTAGTTGATTTATTAATAGAAGTTGATGGTCTTCCTTGCATTAAGTTCTTTATCTGATTATTAGTTTTGTTATTCTGCTAGGAGAGCAGATTTTTTGTTATACTTGTCGGTCAAAAACTTTTAGGACCCTAAGCTGCAACGCATATCTGAGGGATGTTTTTTTTTTATAAGTAGAGAGTGGAGCAGTCACTGCAGAGCGATGACAGGGCTTAGCCAATCTATGAAACTAAAACTCATTGTTCCCATGAAGAAGTGAAAACCCCAGCAATCTATTGGATTTCAAATCTAGAGATGTTAATATTTTCAACACTTGGTCACTTACGGAAATGTTACCAACTTCCTTTTCTTTTTATTTCCTCTGTTACCATCAATTGGGGTGGGACTGGTCGTGCAAAATGGGACTGTTCTATCTAAGGCAATGCAATTATATTTTCGTCCTCAATATAAGTGAATTGTGTGGTTTTAGGATATTTATTGGCCATACTGAAACAACTGCTTGATTTTCAAGAAGATTCCACTAGGGGCAGCACTGTTTTTGGAGGGAAAAATTATCTTGAAGTTTCTCATATGTCAAAGTTCCTCACACTGAATTAATTTTATTTTAGAAATAATGCTTGAATATCAGCTATCTCCATTCCTGAAGTGAATTAAAGTGCGTTTTTGTGCAAAAGCATAAAACTGAAAGAATTAATAGAGAGGCAAAAGTGTGTGAAAGAAAGTGTGAATTATCATCAGCAAACAACAAAGAATAGCAAGTGATTGTTAGACTGTACACAAGTGAAGGTTCAGTGCATCAGGTGTGCAAAAAGCCACTGCACATTACAACAGTAGAATTTTACATGCAGTTTTTCATATATACTTTAAATTACATATATTTTTGTCACAATATATAAGCATTTAAAATGTTTTAGATGAAAACAAGATTAACTTTGTTGATATATTCCAGTTTTCTTTAAAAAAAAAAAACATAAAAAGAAACAGTAATGGTGCTTAATTTGTACATATATAATTTGTTATCTAACCACATGATAAATTAAGATGGATATAAAGCTTAATAGTGCTAAAATAAACATGATTTTAATACATGATACCTTTACAAGTACTGCATCTTTGAGGGTAATGCAATTTATCAATCAAGTTCATTAGTTTAAACTGTGCCTACATATTAAAATAAAAAGTGAAGAAGCTAAGCCCATTCATAGCAAAAGTATACACAGCAGAGCATTATATTCACACAACTCTCATGCATTATTATTCACCCAGATTTATTAAAATTGTAGTGAAGTCTTCATTGTTGAATTCCCATTCAGCAATTTACTCTATTCTCTTAAAGTACCCTTTTTCTGTATTATATAATTATGCTGTCATCTAGATATGTAATATGAGTAGTTTAATAGCTAATAATGATGTTTAGGATTAGTTTCCTTATTTTAACTAAACTGTACCAATAAGTGTATCTCATCTTTGAAAAAGATAAAGACTAAGCAAAACTTCAGCAAAAAAAACTTGTATCATAACGAGACAGTGTGAGTATTTAGAAGGGGAATAAATGTTCAATTAGAGGTGTTGGTTAAGGAATACACTTAATCAACAAAACAATTGCTTGCTCTTTGGTCCAGCTTATGTTTGACAGTAGCGAATTATGCACTGTAATGTGTTACTGAAGGAAACAAATCATTTATTTCTGTTTCTGTCTGAGATATTGATCCATCTTGAAGAACCAAGAGCAACATTTAATGTGTTCTATTGCTAAGTGAAATAACTCAGAAGTTTGAGATGAGTGAAGTTGTTCAAGTATATCATGAGCCAGTATAGTGACACTCACCCCATTTAAAATGAAAAAACATATGTTTCATGCCCTTGAGGCATATGTTTCATGCCCTTGAGGCATATGTTTCATGCCCTTGAAGCATATGTTTTGAAAATTTCATTTTAGGTGAGGTGAGTGTCACCATCCCGACCCATTATTATTATTGTTCCATTGCTGATTGCTTTCAATATTTTTTTTAACATTGTGCACAAAGTTCTTAAGCCCCCAAGTTACTGCATTGGCATATAAAGTACACCATTGATGAAAAATTTGTTTTTTTTTTTGTTTTGAAGTTCCAGGTTCTAGCTATTCTTTCATCGTTGTTCCAACTGAACCATTTTGTTTACATTGTCGAGTGGTAGTCTTGCATAAGTACTACTGACCACTGCAGTGCTTTGGTATGAGTTACTTTCCGTCTTCAGCACGTTTGTGTCCTATCTATATTAGAATGTACAGAGTAGCTACTTGTAGGTCTGTGAATTGAGGTGTTCTGAAGATAAATTTGTAAGTAATTCTTTTGATGTTTATTTAACTATCAGGTATTGAACAGCCTGCTCATGATTCATATATGCTGTGTTTTGTAACAAAATTGGGGGGGGGGGCTTACAATCCAAATAATTTCTATAAGAAACTGTAATGTAAATTTGTTATTTCAGATTTAGAATTTCAGTGCTTTGGCATACAGCCACATTTTCTTGTGTGTTGGTTTTCAATTTCCTTCAGTATAAATTGTAATATTTTTATTTTCTCTACACATACTATGTACATAGTGTATACAGAAGGTATTGTAATGCACTAAAAATTCAATACCAAGATTTCACCAGAAATATATGTTTTGGGTCCCCCTGAACCCAAAAAAAGTATTTTTAGAAAAAAATCTATGTGTGTATGTATGTGTGTGCATGCATGCATCTGTGGAGAACATAGCTCAAAAAGCGTTTTATACCAAAGTTGGTATTTCAGGTTGCCCTGTCTTATTGGAACCACTGTCTATTCATCTGAATGTTCTTGGTATGACTAAACCTTCTTAGATCCTGAAATAAAGGCCTGATCACCATGTTCCTATGACATTCCTGGTTAACAGTAAAAGGTGCACCATCATCTTCTTATGAAATACAGACCTAGCCACCATTTCCTGACAGTGCACACCAAATCCTCACTAGCACATAGGTAGTAGTTTCTAAACGATAGCGTCTGGCCTCTCAAAACAAAAAAATAAATTGTTTGGTGATTGATAAAATGTCTAAATGAATGTAATTTTTGTTTGAGAACCACACATTGAACAAGAAATCTGGATCTTTGTACACCATGGTCAAAAATCGTGCACAATATTCAATCCTTAGATGTCTATCTTGCTCCATCAATCATTGTCCAACCTGTATTCAGCACCTATGTCTTTAAACAATCGCTGAAGTGACGTATTGCTGATATTTCATTTCAAGGCTGTTCACTTTGGTGACTGCAACACCTGATTCAGGACATGTCCATGATTTTCATTTGTGGACACAGTTACTGGCCCACAGATCTTCCCTTCCATTGACACAAATCACTACCCATACAACAACATTTTGTAACGATAGACAGCATAACTGTGTTGCTTGGTGCCAGCTTATTAAAGTGTTCTGCCACTAACTTTAAACTCGGCCTGCCTTGATGACCATTTCCATACAAGTGAAAATAATACTCCACTATGAACACTTTTAACTCCATTGCAAGACTCATTGTCACTTCCAACCACATAGCACAATGTTCCTTACACAACAACATGATGGTGATGCAACAACATGCGTGCAGACTGTGCAACAACCAGTACTGTACATTTTGGCACATACTGTACTATTGGAAAGTGTGGGCTGGTTGCCAGTCTCTCTTCTGCAATGATAGTTTCTTTCGTTTTGGCACTCAGCCAAATAGATTATCTAATTTACCATGAACTAGCTGAAGTATTAAACAAAACACAGTGCACATGCTTGTGTGTGAACTCTGTGATATACAGACAGAATGGAACAGTGGCATTGAAGTTGCTGTATAACAGGATGTATAATGTATTTGGTGAATCAATTTTGTTGCTGTGCTCTACTTCCGAAGACCAGGAAGCCAAGCACCCAAGAAAACATGCCCACAAAGTATACTGGCACCAAAGTGTATGTAAATGATTAATTGAAGCCCATTTCTTAGGGCAAGCACTTTTCTATGTCATTGGTCTTCTTGTCTTTGTGTCTGAGAAATGTAAATGGCGTATTATTTATAGAAGCTCTTTAACTGCTGTGGTTCTCAGCGTCCCATTCCAAATTGGATGTGAAAGACCGCTTAATTTTGCTCAGAGGCCTCTCTATCAGGCTTGAGGTTCTTGTAAGTGCCATAAATCTGTGACATGGGACCAACAATTTAAGGATTTTTACACCCGAAAAAATCCATTGTCCTCTGCCAGGTTTGAACCCGCAACCTTGGGTATAGGAAGTTAGCATGGTAACCATTATACCATGGAGGGTGACTTGTGTCTGAGATATTTAAGGGAGACAATCCTAGGGCTTTCCACTTGCTTCTGCAGCTTCCTCTATAAAATTAGGCAAAAAGATTTAGTTGCAGCAAATGTGGTGCAAAATGGTTACATTTCACAGTTGAATTGCACAAGGGCGGTGTGGTTGAGTAGTATTTCCTTTTCTTTTTAGTTATATTCTGATATAAAAGTTATGGTTCCAGTAACAGATGTACAGTTGTTACATAAGAATGAATAACTGAGTTAACAGTCAGAGATGGTGAGTTCTTCTCCAAAATTTAAGTGTTGGAACTTTTGGAAACCTTTAAGTGCAGAGTATACCTGAAGTTACCTAGCATTGAGTGGAGTTGTAATATCATCAACTGAGAGTAAAAACACAGCTTCACACTCAAACTTCACTAGTTGAAATAAGTATCAGACATGTTTCGGTGGCTATTGCCACCATCTTCAACGGAGATTTACTGATGAATTCATGGCGGCCTGTAGAGGTCTCCCTTCTGAATTTTGAAATGAGATCATTTGTTTGTGGTAATATAAAAATTTATGACTTTGTTTTTGTTTTTTAGAATTAATATATTTTCCCAAACTATTAATCCAATTGGATTTTAATAATTTGGGTTCACTGTGAAAATTATGATATAGAGTCCAAAAATGGTATGCTACAGCTGACTTATCTGTTTGTTTATGCTTTAAATACCTCAAGTGTTCTTTAAAATGTTCGATCCTTCCTTTTGTTTTCCCTGTATATACACCTTTTCACATTCCTTGCAGCTGCTTTCACATGTCCGTGATTGTTTCTGTGAAGGTATTTTATCTTTCATGTTTGTATGGAGGAGGTTTGTTAAACTGTGCTTATTAACTGGGACTAAATTGGTGTTCCATTTTTTGAAATTCTTTTGAAATCTTAGGTGTGCCAAAGAGTAGTAAGTGAATTTTTTGAAGCAACTTTCTGATTCTATGCTTTTTAGAGTGAAAATTTCTTCTAATTTCTTCTGTTTCATAAATTTATTAATCTTCTTCTTTACCAGATGTTCTGTGTAGCCATTCTGAACAAAAACATGAACCACAAAATGGAAGAATTATCTGCCACTTGTTGGGAGGGGTGGATGCCTACACATTGTAATTGGAATAAATCACATGCTAACCCATAAAGAGAGCATTATAAATGGGATTTAAAACTTATATACATATAATTCAATATTCCAAAAAAATTAATACAATCATTTCCCTGAGTCCAAATTATTGAAACTGAAATATATGTTATCATTATACTATACACTGAAGGCTGAAAAATGTTACTATTCAGTGTGGATTTGGTCCTATGGGACCTATATGTATTACTGGAGGTATCTTAGTGAAATGGAAGCATTTCTAAAAATAATTTAACATTCAAATGATAGAGAAAATATTAAAAACACAAATGTAAACATATGGTGTACAAAGTATGCCACACACCTGATGGAGGGTTAAAGTGGCATGTTGTTCAAGCCTTTCATAGGATTACATAGAAGACATTATTACTTTTTGTTTATTCCATATTATTATTGTTGTTTAAGGTTACAGACTGCACTGTGTTTGGTCTAGTTAGGTTAAGTCCAATCTTATAAACAGCAGAGGAAGCCATATATAGCTTATAGTAATGAGATCACTAGGGGCATGCTGGGGGGTAATAGAGGGACACATGTGATACCAAGTAGAGACCATTACCTACTGCTCGCACCCATATGTAAATAACCTTTAGTAACATTGGCGAACGAGGTTCAACGCAGCAGTGTACTATGCTGTATATTACAATACTGTTTTACATACAGGTAAATACCATCAAGATTATAAAATCTCTTGCTTCAAATGGATTGCATGAAGATTTGCAATTTTTTTTTCCCCCTTTTATGGTAGCTTAACGTCCTTTAACCTGGTTGGTCAAATCGGACATTGAATGAAATTGGTGAAATAATGCTCAAATGATCTCGGGGTCCATGGAACTTAAAGTTACTCGACATTCGTCTTCTCAGGATAAGGGAAAACACTGAAAAAACCTTATCTGGGCAACTCACCCTAAGCGAGATTCGAACTCATAACCTTTTGAATGTGAAGCAGACACGCCACCCAGGCGGGCTTGCAATTCATACAGAAGAACTTTGCAGACATATTTACGATAATAACATATTTGAAATGCCTTGAGCCCTGAAAGCTGTCGATGAACTTGTGCAAGCAATTTAATCAGAGACGATTCGCATTTGAGATGTTATGAATGTAAGCTGTGGTGCAATTGAGAGAAAATTAAATAAATAATGATGTTGATGACTTGTACAACAGCAATTGAATGTATATAAATATTAAAATTGTTAGTTCCCATAAAACAATGGTATTTATGTTTACCACCCACTCAACCTTAATTGCCTTCCACTGCTAGTGAAAACTTCATCTACCACACAACCACTGCCCCATTTTGCTCCTATTAGTACACATCACAACTATATACCAAGCTGCCCTAACTTTGATTCTGTCCTGCTATTGGTCCCCAAGATGCTATCCCTAGAGATCACTATCCTTTATTATGTGGCACTTCATTCTACCTGTTTGTTGGTTGCATTTGCACTATGTGCATTTTTCCCATTGCGTGTCACTTTGGTAAAGAGGCAGTAGATCCAAATCTTGACATTGATGCCATGCAATACTAAAGCTTGCAAATGTACACAAGCCTATATCAAATAAACATTATCATTCATCTGTCTCTTGGTTATTTACAAACAAGAATCAACTTTGGTGTTTACATGCACTTACTCATGGTAATCTGTAATTATTGCAGGTTGTTTATACACAACAATGTTATTGCCATTTACCAGAAAAAAATGAGAGGCAGTTGGGGAATTTAATTGTTTGTCGGTATGTTACCATGGTACCTCAGTAGTTAGAGCAACTGGATGAAACCAAGTGATCCGTAGTTCAAGCCACGGCTACTTTCTCTACACGTATTACGTACATAGTGTATAGAGAAGGTATTATATTCCACCCAAAATTTTGATGTCGGGATTTCACCAGAAATACATGTATTGAGGGTCCCTTTATTAAAAAAAAATTTAGAAAAAGGTCCATGTGTGTCTATGCAAAACGTAGCTCAAAAACGAAAAGACCATTAAATACTTAACTTGGTATTTAAGTTTGGTATCTTCCAAGGATGCGACAGAAGATTTTCAAGAAAATTCCCTCCCCCAAACTACCCTTTACATGGAACATTTTTTGAAAATTTTATTTTCTCAAAAAGGCTCAAACAATTTTGATGAAAATACCTTATATATAAGATATTTTTGTGACAAACGAAATGTATATCTTGAATTTTCTGGGAATAGTCTCTGAAGACCTCTTCATTCTGAATAACTTTTATATAACCGGCAAACCATAAGAGATATAAAAAAACCACAAAAAATGTAGATATACTTAAGAGATATTATACTTTGTCACATAAAGTTTTTTTTTTTTTTTGTAGAGTCAACCATTTTCCTGATATTCCAGATTATTGGTTTCAATAAACTTTTATCAAATGGAAAGACATCTTCTTTCTCGTTTGTTTACTCCTGGCAAGCAGAGAGATTGGAATTTCAATTGTTTCACATAGCAACTGGTTTTAAAGGCCGAGACTATTGCTTTAGCCTGCAAATTTTTTTATTTTATTTATATTTATAAGGAAGCTAGTAATAAAACTAGTTTGCTTATGTTCATCTTGATTAGCTTGATGTAGCTATCAGATAAATATTTTGAACAAAAGGTTTGCTTACTAAACAATTAGAGGGCATCATGTGAATGGAACACATTAGATTTATTCCCTTCTACTTACATGGAACCAAGTAATAAGGACAATTTCTGCTAATGTTTATCTTGATTATCATGAAGTAAATAGAAGAATAAGCTTTTTAACAATAATTTGTTACAGAGATGTAAAGAAGTCATGAGAATGCAACACATCAGACTTTTTTCAGTCTGACTCTACCTTTCCTTTTTACTAGGGATGAGATGTCAATACTGTTGATACCTCAATACAGAAGAGTGACATTAAATACTTCTAAATCTTTAATTTTTGCAGTTCTGTTCCAGACATCAATATTGGCAGTTGGCTTGCCACCAAAGTATTGCTGGAGTTCATCATTCTTGTGCCTTGCTCATCACGCCATCTACTGACATTAATCAAATCAGAATTTTTTTTAAAATCAATTTTATTTTATGTCATGTAGCTACGTAGTCATATCATGGCAGATTTGTTAGGTGAGATGCCCGTTGATTGGTATGTGGTGGACAGAAACCTGTTAGGTCTCATCTCCATACTGTGTTATTGGATAAACTAGAAAATTATGGGATAAGGGGTAAAATGCATAATTTAATAAGATCTTACTTAAGGAATTGAAAGCAATATACAGTGATAACACTTAAATTCAATGCTTTGATGAAACATTTTACATCAACTATATGAACTTTTATTCTTATTATATATAAATGAAATGCCTGAGTTTGGAAATTGCTGATGATACCACATTTCTGTATTGGAATACACCTTAGAAAACTCAATGATGGACTCATTAAAGGTTATATTGAAATATCTAGAAGATAAAAATTTATATAAGAATATAGGAAAGACAAAATTACTTAATTTTCAGTATCATAATCAAAATACAAATAATTCTCTCATTATAAGTGTACAAAATACAATACTTGAACATGTACAGTAGATTAAACTGCTGGGAATAATGTTAGACAAAAATTTGTCTTTTGACAGCCATATTGACTTCATCTGTGATAGAATAAGATGAGGGTTATATCTTTTGAGGAGACTATGTAAATATCTAGATATTGCTACTTTAAGAACTGTATATTTTGGTGTAACATATCATTTACCTTCAATATGGAATTGAGGTCTGGGGAAGTACTAGTAAGCACAATTTAAATAGGTTATTAATTTTACAGAATTGTGTAAGAGATAAATGATAGGAGTTCATATCATAATGTTTTTAGAGAAAAAAGCTTATCTCTCTATATGTGTATAATGTAGATATTACAAATTGTAATAATCAATATTATAATTATAATACACTAATATTAATAATATACATAGGATTACTGTTAATAAGAGGACAAGTGAAAGTGACCCATTTATAAGTGGAGTGAAACTTTACAATAAATTGTCACATACTGTAAGAGCTAATCAAGGTATAAACTTTAAAAAAGAATTGAGGAAATACCTAATAGAAAAATGTTTATACTGTATAGATGAATTGTAAATGTGTAGTATTACATATAATCATTATTATGACTTAAGACTGATCATGTCAATTTCTGCTGTTTTTTTATCACACCTGTAACCTGACAATGCTTGAAACATATTGTATTATGTCTATGGGCAATAAATACTTCTTTTGCTTTGTATCAAACAGATAAGTGTTAGGGGGCATTAAGTCTTGCTGCTTTCACCATCTGTATAGATGGCAGAGTACAGTTAGTTTTTAGGGTGTCATTCCTTTTTAACAATACTGCTTTGCTATGCAACAAGCAGATGACATTAGGATGCCATCCAGACTAGCTGCTTTTAGTATTTGTGGATAGATGGCAGCATAATTGCTATTACCATCTACTTTCAGTTTTACTATTGTTTTAGATGAAAGGTGGAATTTTGAGCTGTGGTATGAAATATTCAATCAATATTTGTATATCTTAGCGACTGAGGGAAACAATGAAAATTCTCAAAGAATTTTAACACAAAGGCTTCTGAATGCTGGCCACAGACATTACTGCCTTAGCCATCCTGCTGACTCATATCTAATGCAAATGTAAAACATGGAAAATAATGGAGTAGGAGTGAAAAAAACTCTCAGAACTTGCATTAACTGAGCTGATTTAGAATATTCTACACTGCATTGTTTCTGCAGTTGCCTAGCTTGGTAAGTGGCTAGCTCTCAGCCTTTACCTCTGATTGTTCTGGTTGAATACAGAAATAAATTAAAAATTCAGATCTGAAACAATTTGAAGATTTGAAAATATGAAGTTTTTGCAGCCTGTTTTATGGTTATGCAGTCATGCTCACCAACATGAGTAGTGCAGGTCATTAAATCAAGGGCTTGTAAATGGGAAGTCCACAGTTCAAATTCTGCAAGGACCATCCTCACTGACAGAGGTTTTCCTCAGTCCTCATAATGACAAATGCTGGGGAGGTACCCAAAATTTATGCTTAGCTATAATATCCAGAACTTATTAAATCACCCTTGAAAAGATATCATACCAAAAATTAAAAAAAATCAGGGATTTATAAGATGAGCTTCCGAGACTGCAACAATATTTATATAAGGAAAACAAAATGAAATTTGGAAACTAGGATGAAAATACACTTAAAGAGCATTAGGTACAAGAACATAGACGAGTCCGCAGTAGTACATCACTTTTGGTCTGAAAATCATAACATAAAGGAAGAAATAGAGTTGATTAAATATGTAAAGGAACCTTTGGAACTGCAAATTTGGGAAAACATCTTTATCACCAAGGAAGAAGATTTCCTTATGGGTTTTGAGGTCCCTGCTGTGGATGACATCATCCTATTGACAAGAGTAGAGGGCTGCACACAACCACCTGTTGTATGTAGCATTAGTCAGCCTCGAAACTGAAGATAGGTTTAAGGTACCCTGAAACTGCTCTTCCCAAATGAAGGCAAAGTGGAGCAAAAAGTGACTCAATTCATTTAAATTTGACCTAGAAGTTTCTTTTCAATTATCATTTCATTTCAGGTATCATTGATGTCCACTATCTGTGGTATATCATGTAGTAAGAATGAGCATTAAAAACTACCTATACAGTCATGCTCTGCATTGGTATCATAACTATGTAGTGGGAAATTAAAACAGAAAATTTGGCCATGTCACCACCATAGACACCAACTTATGGTACAACAAATTCAAAGACTTGAGTTACATTTACACAGAGCTAGTTCTAATCCCCTATTCTGAGCCATCAATTATCAACACCAGAGGAACAGTATTCAAGTCAGTCATCAGAATGTCATCACATTCAATACAATTTCCTCTCACTAGAGGGACAGTACCTACATAAACTCACTTCATCAGCAATGACATCAGTGACAACATTTCTTGTGTAAAAAATCATGGATAAAAAGAAGATCTGAAATACTGTTTTACACTCATATACTGAAATGTGTTCATTTACTGTTAAAAATCTATATCAAAATGAAGACCATAACCTCCAAGAATATTTAATTATATATATATATATATAAGAATATATAATTATTTCCCATATCTAAACTCATAATATTAAGTAAGCAAAGCAAAGTAGGTCATGATATTGGCATCACAGAGATGTGAAAATCAATAATCCAGCTCATGGAACTAAATTCCTTGCCATTATCACTAGGCCAAAATACCTCAATCTCCATCTTGCAAATCAGCTATCACCGTGAATCAAATTTCATTTGTTATCCACGCATGCATATAATATGCATATATAACATGTATTACAACTGTATAACTTTTCCAAGAAAAACTTATGTATGCAACTCTCATAAAATCGTCATTAGAATACTCGTGAGGTTTTTCGACACAAACAAAGTGAGCGTCAAAGCTTACCTCTCACTTGTATCCTAATAACTGCCATTATAGGATCGTTGTATAAATAACTATAGCAGAATATGAATGGGTGCTAAATAATACACAATAATTAGCCTGCACAATTTTGAAATGGTGTGGTGTACTGGTCATAACATTTTCTGTGAAACCATCACTGATGAAACATTTGAATATTTTTCCTGTGAGAGAATTTTCTAACTTTTTTAATTTTAACACTTTTTCCTTGAAAACTGGCACAATTAATATGAGTAAATTGCTCTGGCTCAAATACTTTCTCAGATGATGCAATTAAATAGTTTTTTAATTAGAGAAAAATTGCAAAATTTCTAAAACTGCCTTGTGCAATCACATTAGTCAGAGAAGTATGATAGTGACAAAAGTAAATTTGGGGATATCATTGAAGTTGATGACATTATAGGTAGAGAAATGTATATTATTAAGGATTTCTTCTCTTGATGTCAGCCAGGTAAGTGTTGGATTAATTTCCAAACTTTCAAGAAAGTACTCTGTTGCCATTATGAGAGAATTGGAAGCAAGTGGTATTTATACCTGGAGGGGAAGGCTGAGGCAAGCGGTTATGAATTATACAAGCCATGTTTTGCTTATTTGCAGATTTTTTATGAAGTCATTAATGTGAAAAGTCTCCTTGCTTTTTTCAGTACAAATTAAATCATTTTTGAGCCAAAGAAAAAAGCAATCATAAAATGCATCCTTAACTGTTTAGACAGCACATTAAGATTATGCATTAAAATTTTCTAGCAAATCAGAGCAAAAAACCTGAAATGTAAAAAATAAATTTCATGTACAAAAATGCAAAACTGAGAAAGAAAAAAAAAAGCACATACAGAAAGGAGAAGCAGGGTTAAAAGGCATCACATTTGTGATTTAAGCATGTTGCTTGATTTTTAAAAATGGCAGATCATGAATATTATTCAGCCAAAATTATTCATAGGTGTCTATAGGAATTTATATGATATAATTAAAAAGTAAAAATATTTGTCATTGTCATCTCAAACCAGAGTCCCAGTGTCCTCCAACTTCAAGAAAACCTATTTTAATGACATTCTACTGTAAGGGACCAGCTCCATGTGGCTGGAAGGAATGTAACTAAGGGGAGCAGAAGAAAGGCAGTTGGGTGCCAGTTTTCAGTGCTGGCATAAAGAAACAAACAGTGCAACAAAATTTCAAATCTCATCAATGTTAGGCCTATATTAAAGTCATAATAAATCATGTCCTGACAGCACCATTATGTTTCACTTTTCTTTTTATGGAAGTTAGTAAACAGTGCTGTTATATTCATTTATTTGATGAGTCGATTAATTACACTAAACAACACTTGCTTGGGATTTTTGCCGGCACATGTTTATAAGGACTTCATTTTCAACCAGACATCGACTAATTCCTTGTGGTGAAGCTGGCGATGTTGTCTCCTCTAGTGATGGTGGTTCAATAAACACATTCTTCTGTGGAATGTCAAAATTGAAACAACATTCAGCCAGCACCAGTAAACCATCACAGCATAAAAAATGAATTAGACTCAAATATCAAGAATGTCATCCCAGCAAAGAAAAAATTGGTCATATACAAAATGCAAGGATTGTAATCAGATTTATATTGGAAAAACAAAAAGAAATCTCAAACAAGATCCAAAGAACACTTCAGAAACATAAATAAAAAACAATTGGAAAAATCATCAGTTGCCACCCATTTTTGGACAAAACATAATATAAATTCAGAGCCAAAACTTTTAAAACAATAACAGGAAAACAAGAGCTGGCCACATGGGAACACATCTTCATTATATAAAATAGAAACAGGGTTTTCAATTTTGACGTTCTACAGAAGGATGTGTTTAGCAAGTTCATTGAACCACCACCACCTGTGGAGACAAAACTTACAACATCGCCAGCTTCACCGCAACGAATTAGTCCTTCAAAACATGTTCTGGCAAAAATACCAAGTAAGTGTTGTTTAGTGTGATTAATCAACCTGTCAAATAAACCATTATGTTTGCCTCTCTGTACAACAATGAATATTCTTCTGCCTGCATTCTTGCTAAAAAGTTTCCACATTGTAGTGTAGTAAAGTGTGTTAATAGCTTTAAAGTATCCCTCTTTCAAATGAAAGCAGTTCTATTATTGTCACTACTGCTAAAAGTTTTCAGTGAAGTTTTCTCATAGGTTTTCTGATTCACCATTGGTGGTTGATACAAACAGTAAAGATGGTGACATTTAGCTAATTGAAAATTCAGAATAGAAACAAAGCAGTGCATTATGTAAGGACAAGATAAAGCAGGTAAGTCACTTTCTGTGATTATCTGAAAAGTACAGAGTGATGCACAAAAAACTGGCCCCAAACACAGACTGTTCACCGGCCAATTATGCATGAGCAGATACCGCAACCAACAGAAAAACATTTAATAATTGGATAATAACAAATAAGCTAATGCAAAGGTCTATACTATTACTGAATTGATCTTGTCTTTTGCATTACATTAGGTGCTGAAAATGTCCTCTTGTGTGTGCCAAACATGTTGTGCCAATCTGCAGCATCAATTCTCAAATTTAATTACCGATATTTTCCTTCAAGTATTCTGACATTATTGGGTTATTTGTGTATACTTTTTCCTTTAGACTGCCTCACAGATAAAAGGCACAAGTGGTTAGGTCTAGTGAAAATGGCAGCTGGCAGTTATTTCTTCTGTGAATCTTTCATAAACTTGTGAGATTGGCTCATGTGATGTCATCGCATCATATTGAAAGACATCATTCTCACTTGCATGGAGGCAAATGTGCATAAAATTCCTTAAAGATTTGCATACATACATCAGAGTTTGCTGGTGTTTTAAAAAAATATGGGATCCACTTGCTGACACATTACACCACAATCCAATTTCTTTCACCACGAACATGTTCCTCATTAATCTTATAGGGGTTCTTTGTCGATCAATATCTGGTGTTCTGGGAGTTCACATGTCCTAACAGATGGAACCAGACTTCATCAGTCTTCAAATACTGCAGTAGATCCAACATTCAGCTCTCATTTGTTTGATATAACCATGTACAGTAATTCACATATTTTGCTTTATCTTCCTTCAATTCCTGGATGCATGTCATTTTGCAAGGCTTCATCTCTATATGGTGTAAAACACACTGACAAGACCTATACTCACTTGTTATAACATTTTATATTTTGACTTCTTTGGACTCTAGATCATTTGTGCTCGAATATCTGCAATCGCAGCAGATTGATTTTTTTACTTTCTCTATACATACCATGTACATAGTGTATAGAGAAGGTATTGCACTCTACCCAAAAATTTGATACCGAGATTTCACCAGATATACATGTTTTTGGGTCCCCCTGAATCCAAAAACAGCATTTTTATAAAAATGTTCGCGTGTGCATGTGCGTATGTGTGTGTGTGTGTGGGCAGCATAGCTCAAAAACGAAAAGACCATTAAAAACCAAACTTGGTATTTAAGTTTGGTATTTTCCAAGGATGCGACAAAAAGATTTCCAAGAAAACCTCCCACCCCAAACTACCCTTTACATGGAAAAAATTTCGAAAATTTTGACTTTCTTAAAAAGGGCTGTAACGATTTTGATTAAAATCTCTTATGTTTAAGATATTCACTTGACAAATAAAATGTATATCTTTAATTTTCTGGGAATAGCCTCAAAAGACCTATTTATTCTGGATGATTTTTATTGAACTTTGCATAACTGGTAAACCGTAAGAGATGGATAAAAACTTAACACACAAAAAACGTAGAGCACATTAAAACACACAATTTATGTAATATGCATTTTTTTTTTCGTGGAGTTGATCGTTTTTTTTTTTTTTTTTTTTTATATTCCTTGTTTTTGGTTTCAGCTTTGAAAAATTTATACTTTTCTCATACAGGAATTTGTCAACTCCTGTCCATACAAACAAAGGAACTTCAGTCACATAGCAACCAGCTTTTGACTGTCACTTTAACCTATGGTACTCCCTTATTTTGTTTCTACTTACAAGGAAGCAAGTAATAAGACTGTTCTGCTAATTTTTTCTTGATTAGCATGAAGTAAATAGAAGCAGAAGCTTTTTAATAATATTTTGTTTGCAGAGATGTAGAGAAAGTCATTTGAATGGAACACATTAAAATTTTTGCAATTGCAACTGACCCTGTAGTATGTCACTTTGTCACCAAATACTGCACACTGCTCTTTGCTGATATGGAAATGCCACGAAAATTCTTCGCAAAAATGCTTGCATATCCTTAAATGAACCAGTAGACACACCTTCAATATTGCGATTTTTTCTTGAAGCGAATATATCTTGCTGAAATATTTACTTCATAATTTTAACCAAGTCACAATGCCTTTGTACAGACAATACAAAACATAGTTGCAATATCTTTGGACAATAGATGAAAATTGGCAGGCGAAAATGAACCATCTGGTACTCTGAGTCAGTTTTTTGTGCACCACCATGTATAAAGAAATGGTATAATTTTGGCATTATAATTACTTTAGTGATCACTAAAGTTACAAAAAGTGGCACCATTCTCACAATGATTACTTCAGTGGTAACACTTACATTACAAAAAAATGGCATCGTTCTTGCAATGATCACTTAAGTGACTATACAAAATTGCAAAAAGGCATAATTTCTGCAATGATCACTTTACACAGCTATGATCATATACTTTGAACTGCACCAAAGTTACAAGTATCTTTGCAAGACTGCACTACAGATAACTAACTTACAATCAAGATTTCATGCTGCAAAGATAAAATTCATCACAATTACATTTTTTATTTTTGCAGCAATGGGTACTTTCAAGAAAAAAACTGAAGAGATAAAACTCACATTTTTGTAAACTCTCTTGTTTAATACTTTTAACTCACTGATATACGCAAGGAATTAGGCATCACTAGTGAATCATTCTAATTTTCAATACCTTTTTTCTTGTCTTGCCTTTGGAAGAGAAAGCCGAGACTTGGGTATTTTTATTTTCAACAATAAATATAATTTTCACTAAAAATCTAATTCAATCTGTAACACTAATGTGACAATGGCTCATTATAAAAGTACAAAAATTAGTATAATTCTCATACTGTAGTTATCTTACCGAATCCTAATCTTGCTTGTATAGTCTTTTTAAACAATTTAATTGAGCTTTTAAACTCATGCTTGTTGTCATTAGATAATTATTTTCTGGCTGAAGGTCACAAAATAATTAACTTGAAAATAGTCCTTTGTTAGCCTCAATTAAATGGCTATTTAGAAGTCAATATGTTATTTACTATATGGGTTATGAAGTACTAGTGAATTTAACCTAACCTATGTCCTTTTAAATAGCAAAAATAACTCAAAACATTAAAAATGTAACAAATGGAAAAATATTTGACATAATTATTTGAGATACAAATGTCTCCTTCAACTTTCCTGAGCTGGAGTTCAAGACAATGCCTTTTATACTGAAAGTCATCCAATTGCTATCTAAAGCTTCAAAATACTGAAACATGTTTAAAAATAATGTATGCTTGACTTAACATTTTTCAAAACATGAAAGTTTTTCTTTCTGTATTTCTATTCTTCAGAGAAAGACAATATTAAAAGAATTGCTTGTAAATTTATGGAATTAAATTAAGAAAAAAAAAATGGTTGGAATATCCTTAAGAGGTGGTAATGGGATACTCCTGCTCACTCCCTAGTCATTAGATTTTACACCTTTAGCTTTCATACTTTTCCACTTAACAGTTACAGTCACCGAATAAATTAAATGGGGAGCCTCTGAAAAATTATACCAGATAAAAGGTACTGTGGTAGTGTTCAAGAATATTATGTAAATAGAAGCACAATTTCATTTATATTGTCTGTAAACACATCATGCACACTCTTTTAAAGGTACACACCAATGTTCTCCTAGTTAAATGTATTTACCAATGCCTGTCAAGTTTATTGTTTATCTTTAAACGTTAAGACATATATACATTCAAGTGTACACCAAATAAGTATGGATACAATATATACACATATACACAAGAGTTTATCAGTTATACAGGGATGCAACAATAAAGCTAAACTGATAATTGATTAATGCAGTTACAGCATTAATTACTTTAGATTTTACTTTTAAAGTAAAATAATAAGTTTATTACTTAGATCCATATATAAATGTAAAATCACGGAGCTCATAGAAATTGATTTGAAAATAAACTACAAAACTAAGGATTGTGTAGTTTTTAAAATTACACCATTTCCAATGATTAAAACAACTGGAATAAATGATAAGAAAATGTCATGAAAATATGAGAAAGCTTATGTTTACTGGTTTACAAGGGTCTGCTGAGCTGAGAGGGGCAGGTGGGGAGTGAGATGCAGGTGCAGTAATGGCAGCTAAAACAATGTTAGGATTCTGCTGGTTGTGCTATACGTCATATGTGATCATTATATTTGCTTTTTTTATGTGCTTTATGTCTTACAACACTGGTACTTTTGTAATTAAGATGAAGAAATTAAATTATGATTTTTCTCCACAAGCAAAACTAAAATTAAATATCTTTGGCTCCAGTACAAAAGCCTGAACAAGTTGAGGTTATGTTACTGCCATCATCATCAATCTCTAGACAGATTTGGTGGGAAAAATCATAGAAAGATCAGATCTACGGAGAAAGGAAGGTTCCCCCCATTCTTTACATGGGTGCTCTTTGCTTTCCTTTTCTTTTTTTTCCTAAGCCAAGTAGTGTTTTAAAATTTAAGTAACAATATTGGGATTTTACTTGTACATTACTCAATTCATAACTATTTTAGTATATTTTTCCTGTTATAATTCTTTTTTAACTGCTCAAAATGTAATAGATATTACTAGTACCAGATGTAGTACTAGGTATTTATTTTGCCCCTTGTGGGATATGTTCCTCCAAAGTTTTTCTATCTCAAAATCTAAATTTTTGAAGACAGATTTATAAAATTGTTATGAGGAAGAGCCCCAAAACACTCAATGTGCCCCTCCCTTACAGAAATCCTGCATCCACCCTTGAGTGTTGTATATCAATTAGTTGCACTCAAAAGAATTTGTGTCTTGGAGAGGAGAGAAAGCTTTGTTAAGGTATTTATTTAAACTAAGCTTCTTATAAAGAAAAAGCACAAAGAATATGGTTAAGTGTTCAGTCCAGGTTAACTTACCATATTCACTATACAAGTTCTACTAGCTACACATTAATTTCCTTAAAATTATACCCTGTTCACTTCTCTTTGTAATGACCATTCCATTTTTTTTTAACTTTGTATAAAAACTCTCCAGTTTTCATATAATTTTTATTAAACATTTTTATTGATGCAATCTTTCTATCCATTTTAAGCTATTTCCCATTTATATATTCTTTTCTCCATAGCTCTGCCCCTTCACACTAAAAAATTATGTGCTCTATATCTTCTTTTCTCCCCCATATTGGGCACTGTTTTTGTGGAAAACCTTTTCTCATTCCTTTCAGTTTCTATACACCTGCTCTCACCCATGCTATACCTCTCTTTGTTCTTTATTTAGTCTGTCTATATATTCTTCTCTTTCCCATTTACTTTTTATTGTAATATACAATTCTAATGATCTTTTTCCAACTATATCAGCAAACAGTGTTTGTATTTCTATATCTTCATATCTTATTCTAACTTCTTTTCAAAAACCTTTAACATTGTTTTCCCTCATTCTCCAAATTTCTCCTAGACCATTGCTTTCCAGGTTATTTGTCAGTATATGTTAGTGCGCTTACTGTATTATGACCATGACTTGCTGACCATAATAGCACACATGTGTGAATGACTTGCTTCAGAAGTCATAGCTCATAGTTGCTGCTCACCCATTGGCTTCCTTTTGTTAGTTAATGCATTGTTACACCAGTACGAATGAACATGTATGATTTGGTGAGCACTTTACTTGCATGTTTGATTGTTGCACCTGTGTGTTTGCAACATCTGCAGTAGTTTGCATGTGCAACAATAAACACTACTTCTGGAAGTTTCATGTCATGTCATCAGCAGGTATGAAAAGGAGAAAATGAGCCCCAGAAAGTCAGTTTTTTATCATGAAGTTTGAAGCATTCAGTTGTAGTTGCTATTGCAGTGAATGTTGAAAGAAAACTGTATAAAAGAATTGTTGCAAAAGCATCGAATAAAGATGTTTATTTGTAATCAGATTTTTTATTGTAATCAGCTGGAAGAAATAAAGAGTTGCTTGTAGCAGTAATAAGGAACAGTTACTGTTACACTGTTTTCAGAAGTGGGTGTCACTATTTAAAATAAAATAATCTGAAGGTAAATCTGAATAAAAGAAAATCTCTTCCAACACTGAAATAATAGGTCAAATAATGAAACTCTATCATGATGAAACCGTTGAGTAGATAGAGAAAATCAAATTTCTGGGAAGAATTATAGATGAAAATGTGAGTTTCAAATACCATGTTGAATGCATATGCAAGAAAATAAGTACAAATGTATACCTATTGAGAAATCTAAAAGGCTACCTAAACAATAAATCACCTAAAGCTAGTTTATTTGGATTAATTCACCCCACCTACAATACGAAATCGAGATCTGGGGCAGCACATGTATAACCAATGTGAACGAAGTGTTAATCCTTCAGAAAATATGTACAAGATGTATATATAATGTAAATAATAGGAAATCATGTAGAAATATCTTTGTAAAGGCTGAAATATTGACTGTTGTATCAATGTATGTATATAAAGACATTGTTTATAGTAGGTAAGGAATACACGGTACAAATAAAAGATAGCCATAAGTATAACACCAGAATGAAAAATAACTACCATAGAGGAAATGTAAATAAAAAGACCACAGAAAAGGATCTCCTAACGATGGGCAAAATCCTTTACAATAAACTACCAAATGAACTAAAAACTATAAGAGCTAATAAGTTCCAAAGACAACTAAGAACATTCTTAATAAATAAATAAATGGTTATATAGACTGGATGAATTGCAAACATTTTGTAAATACATATTTAATTTTGACAGTGCTTGAAACTGTACAAGTCTATAGGCCAATAAAGCTCATCATCATCATCAATAATAATAATAATAATAATAATAATAATAATAATAATAATTATTATTATTATTATTATTATTATTATTATTATTATTATTATTATTTAACAAGATGGAGGAGATGATGAAAACCTGAATGTGAAATCAAGAATGGAGAAGATGAGAAATGAAATAGCGAGTAAAACTGCACAATGGAGAACATGAAGGTGGAATCAATCAAACAACTGACCAGCTTGATAAAGGATGTGGAAGGTTGAAGATTCTTGACCAACATGCTAATGCCCTGGAGTGTATCAAGGGACATGTTGATGCCCTGGAAGACCCCAGGGAATGCGTTAATGCCTTGGAAGGAAAAGTCGATGACAGCACCAAGGAATTGAATGCCATGGTACACAAGATGCTTGGCGGAAGGCTTAAGGAGTTGAAGGTCAAGACACAGGACATGAAAACACACCTGTATGTGTCAAGTCATCCAAATACAATGGAGCATCAATTTTCGAAGCCTTTTGCTGAAAGTTCACGTGTGGCCACCCACAACGGATGGTCAGCAGAGGAGCAAGCTTCTCACACATGTGTGGCAATTATGGCCAGCAGCATGGCCATAATTATTATCAATGAAAGCAGTTGTTTAAAAATGGTACTAAAGAAGGATAAACAAGAAAGATGCTTCTCAATATTTATAAACTTTGAGAATAACACAGAAGGAGAAGTTCAAAATCCCAAAAGAATGCACATAGAAATTCTAAATATCAATAAGGAATGATATAACAACTGGTGGCTATTGTCACATTCATGTTGCAGATATAACTGCAATTTTTTATACAGAAAACACATCAAAATCAAAAATATCCAGTCTTGGCTTTCTCTTCCAAAGGGTCTCTAATCACTAGGAAAACATTATAAAGTTTTAATTGTAATAGCTGATTTAGGTCTGTGTTTCACTTAATGATCACCTGCCTATTATCTGTCCATCTGTACTTCACCGGTGATGTAAACAAATCAGAATGTATTCTTCTGTGAATACACATGCACACACCACTTGGTGCTAAGCTGGTTTGTCAGCTGTACAATTATAAAATCATGTACCTCCATTTGGCTGGAAAAGAAATAGCTACCTACTTTCACTGGTCACAGATGATTATAACTGTATTAAATACGTAATAAATAAAACACAATAAAACATGTACGCGAGTCGTTATATATTCAGTATGAAATGTAAAACTGTCCCGTAAAATTATAAAATGTAGACATCTTGTTTTGAAAGTTTGTTGAAATATTGCATATGTTACCAGAAGAGCTAATCTGAAGATGAAACTTCATGATATGCATTTGTTGCAGTTGCAATTGAACTGTCTGAATCATCACAGAGAGTCGCCCTCCGTGGTGTAATGCTTACCATGTTAACTTCATATACCCAAGGTCGCAGGTTCAAACACAGCAGAGGACGATGGAGTTTTTCAGGCGTAAAAATCCTTAGCATGGCTTCCTTCGGAAGAGAAGTAAAGCTGTTGGTACCAAGTAGTAGATTTATGGCACGTAAAAGAACCTCAAGCCTGATAGAGAGGCCTCTGAGCAAAATTAAGTGGTCTTTCATGCCCAATATAGAATGGGACGCTGAGAACCACAGCAATTAAAGAGCGTTCATAAATAACACACCATTTACATTTATTTTTTTCATCACAGAGATTGATAATTAGTAGACCAACGACAATGTCCACCATTCCCTCCAAATTTAACTCTTTTTGCTCTTCCCAATCATTTTGTGTTACACATTCACTGCATTTTTGGCTGTCACTTATAAAGCTGCTGGTACAAGATGTCACACCTTGGCTAATTTAAAAGTTTTACACATTTTATGCTGCTTTCAGAAACACCAGTAAATTCTACTGTTTAGCTAAGAACATTGTTTAATGAAAAGGTAAGCAACTTTTCACAAAACTTATATATACACTAGGAATAATTCTTTCCTTGCCTATGTTTCACTACACTGATATTACATGTTTCTGCCATTACTTGCTGACTAGAAGCAACCGTTAAAAACAAACTGCAAATGGATAAGCATTTATACATAAAGAAATAATGATTAAATGATCACTAAATGTTGTTCATTAATCATTCATACTATATTATTTAGATAACATTGCATAGTGTAATACAATATTTCTATGCTCACTCAACAATCTAAGAGGAACTATTTTTGATAGAGAAAAGCAGTAAAATGTTCAGAAACCAATCACAGCCATTGCAACCTGTTGCTTTTGTTTACATTACCGGTGAAGTAATGCTGGGAAGCAAATATTATTATGCCAGATAAACTTTGCCTTGTACCAGACCACACTAAAAATAACTTATATCCAAGATTTCAAGTGGTAAAGTGAAAAATAGCCACAGTTATGTTTCATCAAGAAAAGATATCTGAAAGGATAAAACTTTTTGTAAGTTCTTGCGTTTGAGGCTTTTTAATCACCTATATATGCAAGGAGTTAGTTATTATTAATGAATCATTCTAATTTGTAAACCATTATTAGGGGACTATGGAAGAGAAGGCAAGACACAAGTATTTTTACTTTTGATCCATTTTTACAAAAAATGCAAGATCGATCTGTAACACGAATGTACCAATGACCACTTGTACAATAAGAAAGTAAAATAATTTGAGCAAAGGTTAAGGAAACACAAAGCTGAGAGAACTTCATTTAGCATGCCTGGAAAGCATCGGAATGAGGTTAAGTGACATGGACATTGGTAGCTTGATAAATGCATTACTTGCCATATTGCTCATGAAAATTTAGAATAGCAAGTCTCCAACTGTTTCCATATTACTGTTTCAAGTTTTATATCAAAGGAAAAATCAGGGAGAGCCTTCTCCGAAATAATTTCTGGAGGGGGGGGGAAGACACCTCATCATTTTGCCTAATATGAGAGTGGCACTAAACATTTTTAGAATGCATGTCTCTAAACTCAAATGTAGTTTTATATATAACAAGATGATGGAAAACAAGGTAGATTTTGCATATTTTAACCTTATGCTATACGGCTGCGGAAAGACTTTTGTTACTAACAGGGAGGAGACCCTTTAATTCCTTTAATAATTAACTGAAGGCTTAAAGGAACTGACCTGGACAAAAGCCTAATGTCTGATCCCTCACCTTCATACGGTGCAGTAATCACATATCAATTTTGGTATAATAGAAAGGAGACCCTTTAATTGCTTCTAGAATTTGATGACTTAAATGAACTGATCTAAACAAAATTGTGTGATGAACTAAAGGGAAGGGCTGCTCTGGTCAACTTGGTGAGTTATTGACCTGGACTGATATTTCTTCCTTTCCACATATCAGATCCCCTCTTTTACCTTTCCTATCCAGTCTTGCTTGACTCAACTCTTGTTTTCTTTGACCCCGGTGGTATTAGAGCATTTGAGGCCTAGGGGATCATTTCATTTTCTTTCCTGTCCATACCTTTCTTTTCTTAGGTGATGTAACTGAGCCATTCACTCTTTTGCATTCCAGTATTTTTGTTTTTATTTAACTTTTTGTAACCGTTTAAAATTACGCACCATAAATGACAGTTGAGCTTTTCAAATCTAATGGTAGGGTCAATAATGAACACTATGACTTCTTGAATTGCAGCCATGTGAATTCTTCTTGTGCTACCGTTAGTTTCCAGACCATGGGCTTCTTCGAGACTTTGTTTAATGCCACTTGGTGGTCACATTCCACGATAAAAACACCATTCCTAATGTAATAAGTAAAACATTTGTATGCATGTATTTATTCTCTGCAATTGACATAACAAATAAATGCCTTTTTTTTCTTTCTTTCTTTTTTGTATGTGGTATTAACTATTTCCAAGATATTCCTTATTATTGGCTTTAATTTTAAAATACTTACTTGAACTTTTCTTTTTATGGAAGTTTGTAAACAGGTTGTTATATTCATTGATTTGACAAGTCAATTAATTACACTAAAGTAAGTGTTGTTTAGTGTAATTAATCGACACATCAAATAAATACCTACTTGCAACTTTCTCAAACAGAAATTTTTCATTTCTGATTCTTTTGTTTTGCAAAGAGAACCAAATTTCAATTACATAGTGACACGTTTTAAAAGATTTGACTATTGCTTTAGCTTATGATGTATTCCCCCATTTCCCTTCTAAGAAACTATGTAATAAGGAAATTTCTGGTAATGTTTATTTCAATTAGTATGACACAGGTAGAACAATATTCTTTTGCAGGAATAGTATGTTTGCAGAACAGGAAGGAAAATTCATGTGAATGGAACTCATAAAAATTTTTGACTACTTCAACTGTCATCAAGTGGTCAGTGTTTTGGCCTCTCAAACCAGATATCCCAGGTTTGATTCCTGGCTAGAATGGGGGAATTTTTCTTTCATTAGAATCATTCCCTATCCTACATAGAGTCTGTAAGTATGTATGTGGGAGTGAGTGCTAGTGTGTTACTTAATAAAAATGGTTGTATCAGAAATAGCTGATACTTCAACTAAAAACAAAACCATTATGTTGCATATTCACCAGTCCCTGTGACTTCTTTCTATTCACAAGATAGAAGAGAACCAAAAGAGTCCAATGTTTTGCTACCACTGATAGGATAAAAACAGAATCACTGAAGAAGCTGATCACCATATGAAAAGTGAACACATGGAAAAAATGCTGGCACAATATTTAGGGGAATTACTTTGAAGGAGACAAAGTTAATGTTGATGAATAAATACAGATTCTTTAAGGAAAATACAAATTCCTGTTATTCTTAAATCACCTCACATTATTACCAATTTCAGTTCATCTGTTGTCTTTGGACTCCTCTCTGACATGAACATACCATATCCAATACATTGTCAGCAAAACAAATTCTATTATTTGCATATTGTACAGACTGAAAGATTTGGACTTAGATAACAGCCGTAAAAGAAGTCTTTATTTTACACTCTTGCACCCCAATTTTCTGTATTTAAATGCAGTATGGTTCAATAATAATCAAGAACAGCTAAACTGTTTAGGAATCCTACAAAAGAGAGCTATTAAAATACTTTATGGGTTTAATATTTAAAACCTTCTATAGAAGTATTCAAGAAAACAAACATACTGCCATTTTCCTATCTCTGTAAATACAGCGAATCTTTATTAAGTACAAAACTGAAAATATTCTCATGTGTACCAACTCGGTAATCAAACACAAAAAAGATACTCCTACAAAACTAGATCAGCCAATCACATCTCCATAGAATAAGTTAACTCTACCAAATATGAAAACATACAACAGTCTCCCACATAGCATCAAAGAATCTTATACTTATCCCAATTTAAAAACAAACATCTCAAATACCTACTTGAGCAATTCTGTAATTCCTAAAACTTTGACAATAGAAAATCCTTATAGTGTTTGTTGAAATACTGCAATAAGGTTAATCACAAAATAGGCTAATAAAATTAATTGTATGTACTCCTTTTTATACGTTTATTTTAGGCTTTGTACTTTGTTTAACGCCTTACTAAAGGCCCTATCTGGAGCAATATGCTCATTACTTCTTGTACATGAACAGAACAATTTCACAAAAGTTACTTTTTAAACTGCAAATGCTATCTCGAATCTGTAATTTGGAAACTGCTGTTAAATTTTTGTTTCACTTTTTCTATACATCTATCACCTTTTCTAAAAACATTCTCCACGTAAAAGATGCACTGTTCCATTGAAAACATTTTCAAATTAACTTGAATGAAAACACACTTACACATTGGTAGAGAGATCAGGACCAATCATTCACAACCTTGCCCCCACAAATCAACTCGATAGGTTTCGTCTATCAACTAGGGTAAAGTATCTCTTCTTCCGGCCTAACAACTTTGGAAGAAGAATATGTGTGGAAGATTATGCTGATTGGTTCCCCATCGATGCAGTGGGGCAAAACACTATTAATTAGGATTTTTCTACCCGGCCAGCTCAGCATTTCGAAGGAGTTGGACTGCAGGAGTGAATACCAGTACCAAAGTGGGCAAGCTGCTTTTCTTGATGCGTAATTGTAGTAATTTGTTTTGTTACCCTCCCCATATTTAGGGCTGATACCCTCTAGGACTAAGAGATCCTGAATGTCAGCGCTCGTTTAGCTGCCCTAGAAGAGTGTGCAACAGCGTCTTGAACCCAAAGCTGCAAGACCTGCACCGTCATCATCTCCGCACACCAAACCACCACAGCTGATGTTTCATCATCACGTCGCAGCTGAGCTGATTATTAGCCAGCAAGCAGCCTACTCCACCAAGCTGTTCCGATCCAGGAACCAGCCAATCAACATAGCCGCTCCTCCTGCAAGACCCACTACCTCTGGAGGGAAGTGGGTTCTGATGGAGAAAGACCTCGCCACAGCGGCAGAATGGAGGAAAATCTGCAAGGACCTCGAGAGGCAGCAACGGCTGAAATGAGCTCCCTCAAAATCTCATTACTCCAACCCAAACTTTCCCTCATACCTTCATGACCATTTCCCTAGGCTGCAGTCAGGTTCCATGACTGTAGCCTAGATTCACATAGTGCGGCAGCATCCTGCCTTACTCTTACTAATGCAGTTGTATATGTGGGACAGCGCCGAGCTATAACGCACGTTTATCTCAGCAATATCTCACGTTATAACGTGGAGGGGTTTTTATTGGGTATGCCGCATGAGGAGGAGAGAGTCGCACATATCCTCCCATCCATTGCACCTTGGCTGGGAGTCGAATGCGTAATGCATTTTTCCCCTCCACAGTAAAAAAAGATTTACAAGCAAACACCTAGAATTCAGAAGTCAAAACCAGAGAGAACCTGGAACAAGTGGTTGGTCCATAGCCAGGCTGAGCATAAGGAAGTGGATGATATGAAATGAAAGCGAAAAGGATGATAGGAAAGGTGATGATGGAGCAATTGGTGGAATGAGTGGGGGGTGGAAACCAGAGGACCTGGAGAAACGCTGCCCAGATGCTGTTTTGTTTATTACAAACCCCAAATGTGGGTGCTTGGAATCGAATTTGGGCTGCCTATAAAGGAGCCGAGAGATCTGACCACTTGACCACGGCAGGCTGTTCAGGTTTATTCTTTTCAGGCAATTTGTAAAGTAACAGATATCTAAATTACAAAGAAAGGAATTTAAAATATAAGCAAGTGCTGTAACATGAAGATTGTTATCAAACAAGTGTGAAATTAACTAAATTGATGAGAGGACAATATTCAAATATGCGACAAGTATTAAAATTAAAGTGCTGCAATACGACATTGTAGTACATAAGTTAAAGTTATTTCCAATCGTGCAATACATTTCAAATATTGTACATTTCTTTATTTTTCTAAATAATATTTATATGTGCACATAATTATATTATACTAATAGTTAATATCTCCAATAAAGCCAAAGTGCTTAAATGTTCTCCACTTCTTGTCATTATCAAAGTGAGTTTCATAGATACCTTCTTGCCTACTCATAAACCGGCAATATATTTAAAGAGAAATGATTCATGGCATTTATGTGTAATTCACTTCTGACACTATGTCATATTGCCAGAAATGAAAGTAGGTGGGCCGCCGCAAACAAAATAGCAATTACTGCTACGAAAAGTAAGTCAATTGTTTTTAGTCGTACTAAGGGGAAAGTTCTTCATAGCTATCATATGGGCAGGGAACAAATTCCACAGCTGCAAACATCTGGGAGTGTGTTTGTCAAGTAATGCCGGATCAGATAAATTCTACATCTAGGAAAGCGTGGGAGATATTGCACTTCGTAATGAGAACACTGAAGAAGGGGAGCGCAAAGTCCAGGGAAATTGCCTACAAGTCCTTAGTGCGGCCAGTTATGGAATATGGAGTAGCTTTGCTGTGACCCATACTGGGTTCAACAAACTGCTTTGCTGGAAAAAATACAGGGACAGACTGTTAAATTTATAAAGAGAGGTAAAGATTTTGGACTTATGAAAGGTGAAGAGAATAAATGGGAACCACTAAAAGTTAGGCGTAAAACAAATAGGTTAGTTGCGCTATTTAAAGCTATACTGGTTTAAATGTATAGGTGGACGTTAGAAAAGTTTAGAAAACCCAGTATACTACGGATGAAACAATCATTTGTACAAAATTAAGGGTAGAGGGTACAGAACCAACATAGGAAAATTTTCTTTTGTTAATAGGACCATTGAAGAATGGAATGAATTGCCTGTAGCAGCCTTTCAAGGCTGCCCTCTGACCTTAAAGAAGTTTAGGAATGATTTAAAGAGAATAAATGTTAGTTAATTTGAGTAAATATTGTGAAGTAATTAAGGATCTCAAAAACTGTATTATTGTACATTATTAATGTAAATATTAGTATTGTATAGTATTATTGTTGAGACTTCACAATAACTGTTTATAAACTAGCTGGTAATTGACATAAGTATTGCTATACTGAATAATAAGTAGTTAGGCATTTAAAAAAAAAAACATGTATATATAATATTTTTGTTGTATTACTATTCTCAATTTAACATAAGATTATTATTGTAAGTGAATTGCACATTTAACTCGGACACCGGGCAGCACCCAATTGCAGAGAACAAATACACACATACAAATGTTTCTCTTGTTACATTAGAAATGGTGTTTTTATCGTGGAATGTGACCACCATGTGGCATTAAACAAAGTCTTGAAGAAGCCCATGGTCTGGAAACTAACGGTAGCACAAGAAGAATTCACATGGTTACAATTCAAGAAGTCATAGTGTTCATTATCAATCCTACCATTAGGTTTGAAAAGCTCAAAGGACAACCAGAAGATGTCAACAAAGAGAAAAGGGATACTTACACACCCACAATCCCATACTTCAATGCAAAATACAATCTAAATATCATAGAGATCATTGGTCAGATTGTTGAAGCTTGGAACTCCATTCCTTTACATTTGTTCAATACCTGGAAAAAGTTTTGGACTGAAGAAGGAAAAAAAAAAAAAAAAGAAATTGCCATATCTACAATAAGAGGTTCAATTCTTCTTCTTCAAAATCATTTGTATAATAACCATTTTTAGCATTTTCACGGTCTATATTCCTTTGCTATAAATTATTTATTTTATTTCCTTTTCAATTGCCATACAAATGAAAACTGTTGATATTACATGATTTTTATGGAGGAGTTTCTGTTCTGTTTTATTACTACTTTTTTCTTTTAGATAGTTCATTTATAATTTGTGTGGTTTACTGTGCCCTTGTTGGCAGCCCTTAAATACAAGGAGTTGTTGTTGTTATTGGATAGTAGTGTCAGACTGAAAAATTCAATGCCATAGCCAGGATTTGAACCACAGATCTCCCGATCTCTAGCCAGTTGCTCTGCCACTGAGCTACCCTGGCAACATGCTGGTATAACATTGAATTTTTCAACTGACTCGCATGTTTTTCCAGTAAACCACAAGGTGTTCTCAAATTATTTTGAGATGACAACCCCAATGGCGACTTACAATGTTGTAAGTCCCAGGATTCATAGTATAGCCAACTATTATGGTCAATTAGTATTGGATTAATTGTTTTTTCATACAAGCCATGTGTAGGACATGAGTTGGATAGGTAGAGTCAGACTGAAAAATTCAATGCCATAGTCAGGATTTAAACCACAGATCTCCCGATCTCCCAATCTCCTGATCTTATTGTTTCAATAAATAAATAAATGGTACTGAGTGGTACATATGGTACAATGGAGGGACTAAAATATTGGACTGCTCTTGCAGCCATAATTACTGCACATGCGTATTGGAAGTCGTAATTGACTGTTACTGTGCATAGTTATGTATCCCAGCAAGTTCTTTAACATCAAAGGCAGACATTGTTACACCTGCATGAATTTGTGACACTTGCAGTGGTTTGCGCCTTCGAGTGTTTCTGGAAGTTTCTTACATCACGCCAGATATTAAAGGAGAGAACAAGCCCTGCATAGAGTTCAGTTTCAACTGAGAATGAATAGCATGCAACAATTGACTCAGTTTTGATGGGAAATTTGTAGCATGCAGTAGTAGCTGCCACCACAGTAAATGTTGAAAGGAAGCAACACAGCAGAATTCTTGTGGAAGCAACTAAGAAAAACAGGGGAAGAAATAAAGAATCAAAGTAGGAGCTGAAGCTTTCCTGACAAAGTATTAGCTCTAAGTGTTCTCCTGCTTTAAGCCAGGTAACTAGATGGATTGACTCCAATGTTTCAAAGATGTGTATCGTCTTCGTCTTCAGGGTAAACTGATAACTTGATTTGCATATTTATAGTGCCTGAATGAAGCTAGCATCTGATTGGTTCGCATGATATTCTTTGGCTGTGAAGCAATTTTAATTGTTTTTTGTCTTCTTCTTCCTTCCAAGCTGCTGGCCGATGACCTGTTCCGAGGCTAATTAAATTTCAGTTACATATGTTGATAGCTCCATCATCTTCTTGGTCTTCCCAAGTTTCTTGTTCCCTTAGGTTCATAAAACATTGCTAGCTTAGGTAATCTACAAGGGGGCATTCTCATAATATGCTCTTTCCCTTGCTTCCAGTAGTTACATATTTCATCTACTATATTCACGGCTCCCAACTGTGCTCTTATGTCTTGATTTCTAACTGTGTCTCTTCTAGTCTTCCCTACCAGATAATGCATAAAATACATTTGTGCTGCTTCTAGTCCTCGTTTATCTTGGTTTCCCAGGTTTCACTTCCATGTCTCAGGACTGGCTTAGATATTACATTATATAATCTCTGTTTTACTTCAGTTCTCATGCTCCTTCCAAACTATTTCTTAATACATCCATTCAGTTTATTGTGTTTTACAATGTTCGTTTCTAGGTTGTCATTGTTTTTTGTGATCGGGGGAAAAGGCCCTAGCCCCAGCCGAGCCTGAGAGTGTGGGACTCCTGAACTCGACTCAACTGGACTCAAACCGGTGCAGCACTTAACTGTCACTCAACTGTAAAACAAAAATCAGTTAGAACAAAGCCGAGAAGCAGATCAAAAAAAAAAAAAAAAAAAAGTGAAATGGTGTTTTATTTATGGACACTCTTTAACTGCTGTGGTTCTCAGCATCCCATTCTATATTGGGCATGAAAGACAGCTTAATTTTGCTCAGAGGCCTCTCTTTCAGGCTTGAGATTCTTTTCCGTGCCATAAATTTATGACACGGGACCAATGGCTTTATGAGAAGCAGATCAACATGCCTATTCCAGTCACCTTACATGTTAGGGATGAGGCCAGCAGCTGACACAATTAACTTTTCAAACACACTGCCCCAGGGCACAAGTCATATATGTCCCCTGACACTTCAGTCATACTCTCGCTATTTCTGCCACTGATCTGCCAGTGCTACCTGCAGCTTTCATAGATCACCAGAAATGCTCAGGTGCTTTATGCAGTACTGCACAAGTGAGGCATGGGCCTCTTATTTCTGGTGGGCATGAAGCAACTGACATTAGGCATTAACATATTAAATGTCAATTGCTTCATGGCCAAAAAATACCATGTGATATTTTTTGTGCTAGCTTCATACGGGCACTATAAATACATGAATCTGGACTTTCAAGTTATCAGTTTACCTTGAAGACGAAGATGATACACATCTTTGAAACATTGGAGACAATCCATCTACAGTGTGCGCACAAAGTCTGCATACCCCTATATTAAATTTAAACTGACATGAAATAAAAGTACAAATTTCCAATATTTATGTAATTAAATGTTTCTCTTTACATCTTGGGACTCCAAAACATTGGTATGTGCCCCCCCCCCCCCCACAGCCGAATACGCCGCCATGTTCTCGTGTTCATCTTACTCAACATCATTGGAGTCACTGTCTGGAAAGCTACTCACATCACATTTTGCAGTTCACCAGTTGTAGCATACCGTCGTTGCTTCCACACCTTCTCTTAGATGCAACTCCATCTGGAGTTGTTAGATCAGGGCTCCTTGGAGGCCATGTGAGATTGCCTGATCCTCTATCAATCCAACAATTTCCAAAGACGTTGTCGAACAGCCACTGCAAAGTGAGCTGGTACTCCATTCATCTATGAACATGACTTTTGCCTTCTCAGACATTCCTTGGAATTGCTGCAGCATCCGACCACAAGCATTAACACATGTCTCCAAATCAGCATCTGATAATTCATTGGATGCCAACACTTCATTTTCAGATCCACTTTAATGTGTTTTCTCCTGGTTGATTCTGCTACCCCTAACTCTGCAGCATGTTTCCTTAAGGATTTAACTGGAGATTGTTGGATAGATTTTTCCATGTCAGCACAAAGTCCAAGTCTGATGGATGGTCTTCCACTTCTCATCGCGTTGTAAACACTGTCTGTTAAATATGTTTTCCGTTCCCATGCTAACGTCTTCTTTGTCGGCGCTGCTTTCACAAACTGTGCAATGAAATCGTCCATGACTTTTTCATTGATTTGTAATTAATTTGATGCTCATGAACCGACACAGCAGACACTAAGCGTTCCTCAATTGTGTAATCACTTGTATCAGCCATTCTTTCTCAATATCTCGGCATCAACTACTTTGATTCATAAGATTTGTTGATTTATTGTCATAAGAGGCAACAACAATCGAACAATCAAAGTCGTCAACAATGGGTATCTGACAGGAGACAGGAGAATAATATGAATATATACCAATCTCAAAAAAACACATTTACTCACGTAATTTTAAATTTAGTATAGCGATATACAGACTTTGTGCGCATACTGTACTTACCTGGCTAGAAGCCCAAGAATACTTAAAGTAAATAAAGAGTTATTTGTTGGAGCAATAAACAGGATTTTTGTTACACTGACATCAGGAATGGGATTTAATGTCACGATGGAGGAGATGATGAAAACTTTACTCAAAGAAATAAACAACATGAACACGTTGGAGAAGATGAAGATAGAGATATCAAACAAAACTGATGAACAACTCCAGCATGTAAAAGGACATGGGGGAAAATTGGAAGAGCCTGCTGGAGCAGTGAAACACCATGAGCAGCGCCTGTAAGACATCAGGAATGACTTAAGGGGAATCGAAATACCCCATCTTACCGATATTCAAGTTAGACCCATTATGTCAGTAACTATTTAGGATAATGAGCTAAATTTTTATTTTCAGCAATACCTTTACTGTTGATTAATGAAAAATAGAATATTTCTGTCCATTAGAAGGAAAAGCATGATTTTTTAAATAAAGCTCCTAAAATATTTTATTGAAAAGATGATTTTTAAAGTTTAAAGAAATAACTAATCTACATACATAACTGTTTTGTCAAAATAAAGCCTATTTAGGTGCAAATGTATGGTAAAATTTTCAGCCCTTAGTGTCAATTACTTTCTGAGATAATGGGGTATTTGCATAGACAATTTTACTTCTTCAGAAATTGCTTTCAAACATAACATTTAAAAAAATAATGAAACCTAACTTTACCAACACAACTTTGCAGTATTTCGAAACTCTCACATGAAGAAAATATGAATGGGATGCCAATGCTGTGAATAGCTAAAGTAAAGTTTTCCGATCAAAATAATAAAAAAAAAGGATCTCTTCTCTAACATAAATATTTACAAATATTGATGTTTTACCAAATGAGTGTACCAGAATGTTCTAAAAACTACTACGCAGAATTATTTTCGACAATATTTTAAAACTATTTACTATTAGCGTACCTCTATGAAAGTTATATCAAAATGAGCTGGAAGATTCAAATATTCATATGCAATTAAAACATGAAAATGGAAAAAAAATTATGAAAATCCCATTTTGACTCCCCTCAAAGACCTTGGATGGAGTATGTGAATCACTTGATGGAAAGACCTCCTTGGAGCAAGTGCCATGTGATGTGATGTTTGGAAGTCCTCCTTGGACAGAACAGTCAGCAGTCGACTACATGCATGAGACAGCACACCTACATATTCAGGTGGCGAGTCACTGGATGAACATCTGTTACGACCTGCAGGTATGGCTATGTCACCTCACCTAGACCAAGGGATGCTGCCCCGAGCTTACAATAGTGACAGCTTAAATCACCCAAGGTGATTATCATCACGACAGAGGCATATTTTGCAGGGTTTGACAATTCCTATTTTTTGGAGGTGCTAAAATTGGCAGGAACATTGAGAGAAGAGTATATACCTAAAATGGGACTATGTTGAGAAATAATTTGTGTTTGAAAAAATTGGTATCTTCACATAAATAATTAGGTATATTTGTATACAGTGGAGCACCATTATAATGGAATCGTTTAACAATGAGTCAACATTTTAAACACTTTAAAATTCTCAGCTTACATGCTGATCTTTTTAAGACTAGTTTCACGGAGCATCCTGAAACCAGTAAATTTGTTGACAAATTAACCTAAGATAGGAAGGGCACTCCCTGAAACTAGTCTTAATAAAGATCAACATGCAAGTTGAGAATTTTAAAGTGTTTAAAATTTTGACTCATTGTTAAATGATTCCATTTGGTATCTTCATTATTAAACCACCCTAATATATAGACTATGTGGTCAAAAGTTCCACGTATTTCCTGCTACAACTAAATAGAAATACTCTTCAAAAAATCTGTTTGACATATTACACAGTATAATTTTTACAGAAACATATAATTCTTAATATTACTGTTGTACAAATTGTGAATCATTGGCAACATTTTTAAATGACAGCGTATATGTTGTTGTATACCATCTCAAATAGTTTATCATTGCTCATGATGAAACAAACTGTCGTATGTTTTCTACAAACATTACTATGGTAACCAAATAAATAATTGAAAGAGAACCTTTGATAAAATGCATGTTATTATCTATAATAAACTGCATCATTAACATTCAGCTATTTATTTGATTACCATAGCCACATTTGTTGTATGAAACAATTGATAGTTTGAACAGTCATACACAATTATAAAATCTTTGAAATGGAATAAATAAAAAATATGGAGTGTCATTTAAAAATCTTTCCGATGATGTGATCACAAGTTATACAACCATGCTATTAAGAGTGTTTTTGGTTTTTTTTTTCTGTAAAAAAGCATCTTTTAAAATATACCGTTTGATGTATTTGAGCATTTTTTGAACAAGACAATTCCATTTAGCTACACCAGAAAATATGTGGCAATTTTGAAATGCACTGTATTATATGAATAAAACTGTCTTCCAATTTCTGCTGTAGCTTCTTGTTCTTGCCCTGCTATTGTACTTCACATATTAAATGACATTTCCATTAAATCCAAAGTTTTTATATTCATTCCTACACTTTTCATATTTTTCCTACTAGCAAAACATAAATAAGAAAAAAAGTGTTGTATGCCCAAATGTATGGATGTTATATGTCTTTGTTATAAGGGAACTCATTTTTCTCACTATTTGTGATAACTTCAGTGCTCTGATTTAAAAAAAAATCAAACTTAACTAAAAACCAAACAGTTTACACATGTATTAAAACTTTTTTTCTTATATTTTAATGCAACTTGGGTTTAAAGCAAACTGTAACAATATCTGCTCAAAAATTTAGGACATAAAAATGTAATTCTAAGAACACAGGATTTTAGTTCAGGAATAAAAATCACTTAAAATACTGTATATTTGAGAAATCTCAAGTATAGTTTTTAGAAAATGTAATCATATGCATTATTTATAAGGCAAATTGTATGCACAAATATGATTTACTTGTAGAACTTTCAGTAAAAATTTTTGTCATTAATACAGCTCCATAACCAATCTTTTATACACTCTTTATTAATTTGTAAATGATTCAGCAGGATAAAACAATTTGTTTAATGAATCCTACATTTGTTAATGTTACTGATGGTAAAAACAGTTGAGTATGTTCATAGGTAATTCAAGAAATATTTTGTATCAGATGGATCAAAATTAGAACATTATTCATTTTAATAATGAATTTGTTATCATATTAAGTAAAACATAAATTACTTAAGGCAAGATTACTAGTTAACAACATTGGTGGTTATTAAGTAAGCTGGTAAATATTATCCATATAATACCTAACTCTATTCATTTTCTTGTCATCTAGAACCTGCATGAGTTAACACTTTGTTATCCCATCTTTATGTAAACTATTAAAATGGTATAGCAAAGTGAATAAAACAAGGGTCTAAATGCAGGAATACACGAGGCCCATCCAGAAAGTGACAGACAATTTGTCATAACTAAACAATAACAAAAGCTATCAACACAAAGCTTTATTTACAAAGTTAGAGAACCTTATTCTATTTCTCAATGTCATCTCAATTCTGCCAAGGTATTTATTGTCACGTGGTACCAGTTTTTCAATACCAATGTATATTTTTCTACCACCAAAGAACTTACTCATGTTTTTGAATGCACAAAATGTTTGGCCAATGAAATTTTATAGGCAAATAACGCAAATGTATGGTGATAATGCAATGTGAGGAAATGGCGCATAATTTATGAGTAATTAAGGAAGAACTAGTATGTACGATAAAGACTGGAGTGGAAGTTCATCAATCGTTATAGAGGAGTTGGAAGAAAATGCTGATAAAAGAATTAAGAAAAACCGGTGTTTCATTTTGGACATCGTACATGACTTTTTGGATGGCAAAGATTTCTCAGCAATGAAGACCTCAAAGTGGCAGTGACATCTTGACTCAGATCTTTAGCAGTGGAAGAGTACAACCATTACCATGTTGAAAACCATTACCATGTGACAATGAATACCTTGATGGCAATGACAATTATGTTGAAAAATTGGGTAAGGTACTGTGACTTTGTAAATAAAGTTTGTTGATAATTTTTGTAGTTATTTAGTTATGCCAAATCAGCAGTCACTTTCTGGTTGGCCCTCCTAATATTTGACACAAAGCAACATAGACAAAAAAAGGGGGGGTTAACACCGACAACCAACCATTTATTCTACATGCACATACATTCACTATTAATGGCTACATAAACAGCCCACACCAATTAACAAGAATAAGCATCTAGTGGTAAAGTTCTACTACCAAAAGATAGGCTGACAGATACACATAACGCTACACACAGAAAGAGACAGATTCTTCAGCTAACAGATCACTAAAAGAAGTATGTTATTTAATAGAGAGCTCCTTTGGAAAGCATACATGAGTTTTTTGACTTCATAGGCAAGGTGATACCCAGCATATGTGGAGTCCTCTTGAGTCCTGTAATGATATTAAACATTTACAGCTTTTCCTTCAGTTTTTACGCAGGTACCCACTTCTCTCTGATAATCTCTTTCCTTCCTTTCTAAACTGTTATGCCTCCTTAATTCTTTTGGTTAACAAAAATGTATCTTTTTTATCAAATTGATCTCCAATGTGTAGTCAAGAATCAGAAACTCAGTTATGAAACCTTTTAGAGCCTTTTTACCTCTATTTTTATTTCCCCCTGAATTTTTCATGTTGTCTATTATTGCATATACAGGTGATTTAAAAATACTTAAGTTTGGGGACAAGTTCCTTACATAAAAACAAGAACAAATGTTATATATGTCCCAAAACCCTTCATTCTCAAGCTATTGAGCTTCAAAATGATACTAATCAAAGCATTTTAAAGTGACACTTTCTTCTATTTTTGACATTGTCAGCTTATTAGGAGGTGTTCCACACAGACACCACTTATAGAAAATTATCCAATTGCTTTCCTCTTGTGTCTAGACATGCATGCACTCGTCAAAGTGTCAAATACTCCCAGTTACAGGCTTACATGATACATAGATTAAGAGTTTCTTCATCCAGGATGTTTGCTGCATAAACCAATGGTTTGAGGTGCCTCAAAAGGATAGGTTGAGGGAATGTGCAGGCCATGGAACTGGTCCCCCTCTATCTATCCATCTGTTATGCTAGATACCTGCCAGTGCATCTCAAACAATGAGACTAAAATTGCTAGAGCATCATGCATAAACCACATGTTTCTTCTTATTTGCAGAGGCACGTTTTCTAATAAGTCTGGCAGAATGTTCTGAATGAAGTCCCTGTAGACAGCACTTGTGAGGCGTGCTGGGGGAATGTATTACACATCTGATAAATGAAAAATGTTAACAAGTAGCATGACAACACAAGGCCAACTCTGCAGGGTAAAATGAGTCAAAGCCTTGTATGAATCAGTGCATAAATAAATTAAGTTATTAGGTTGGACCTGAAAAGCCACCTTGAAGGTGACTTCGAATAATAAACTGATAACATGAAAACAAGGCATTTTAGAGCATATGTTTATAAGAGCATATTTTCTTATTTCAATGTCAGGAATCCATCCCCAAACATTGTAAAAGTATTTTTGAATCACTCTGTTTAGTAAGTAGCTTTCATTTTTAAGTTATTTAATAATTTATTTAGTTCAATTGCTGTACAAACCTAATTTTTAATTTTGTTTTCTCCCAAAAGCTGGATTTTCCATGAAAAGCATAATAAGTGCATCACAAATACATTAAAACTATTGTAAATGTTTATTATTGTTAGCTTGGACACAAATACCTTTACTGTATACCACAAGTTATTAATAACAATTTTCCATTTAGCAGCCAATTTTTGAAAAATTAGGGTTCAAACTAACTAGTAAGTTAGTAAAACTAATGTGTTTTTTTCTTTTTTGAGTATGTTATACATTAAACAGAGCATACTTGCTTTTCTCCCCATTTTGCAGCAAATGCATTTGGGAGGCTGTATACTTTACAAAAGTTAAGGATTTTCTTACTTAGTCATTTTGTATTCCATAGACACAAGCTTTTGTTCATTTTTCATAAAATAATTCAATTCAGAACCTATTTATTTAACCTCCCTAATTTAGTAAGAAATGTTATGTGTTTTCAAAAGTCATGGCATTGTTTCTTTTGCTTTATTAATAAATGTTTTACTTATGTGTAAATGTTTTGCCCACTATCTATACAAGTTAAACTAAAAACACAAGGAGCAGAGGAGAAATACGTTACAATAATGACAAAAATTATAGAAGTACTACTGCAGCCATCAGAATGGACAGACAAGAAAGAAATTTCAAATACAAAGAGGAATAAGGCAGGGAGATACCTGGGCATCACTCTTGATAAGGGCCTAACTTTCTGTGAACATGTGCGGGGAACATCAGACAGAGCGAAGGGGGCGCTGGTCTCCCTTTACCCTGTTCAGGCCTCCCAAATGCTGGGTCACTTAAAGTTACGTCTTTTCAAGGCGCCTGTAGTCCCCCTGATGCTCTACGCCTGCGAAGTGTGTAGCATGGCAGCAGACTCCTGGCTTCTCTGGTTACAGTGGATACAGAATAGAGGACTCCAGTCCATATATTCTGTATGTCGACGTTTCCCTTTGAGGCTACTACATGAAGCTTCGGCCCTCCCATATGTGCATGATGTCATTAGGCACCGGGCTCAGAAATTCTATGCCAGATTGGGCGAACATGAGAATGCACAGATCGCTGGGGCAGTATTTACTCACTGAATGCCGATAAAGGCAGTTTCGGGTCCCCTGCATGGCTTGCGGGCACCCCGGTACCAACGGCTTCAAACCAGCCAACAGCAAAATAGCTGAACTAAGTACTCCCCCCCCTCCCATCGGGAGTGGTCAATCAAAATTCTCCAACAAAAACAATTTTTCACAGCGGAGCAGAGGAAAAGGATGCTGCTCCTGAAAAATGCAACTGTTTGAGGGGCCTATCTAGTATTACCTCCTTAACATCACCACCTGGAACCTCGAATCCAAAACCTGAGCCTTCAGCTTATTCCTGTGATTAAGTCCATATCAGGGTAGGTACACAGCAACAACGCCTAGACTCACCATGAGTCTACCAGATCTCGCTCAGGGAGATGTAATATCACTCTAACCCTTCATATGTCTCCTAGAATGATATTTAGAAGCATGGTATCAGCACAGATGGCTAAAAGTTATCACATTTAAGATTAGCAGATGGCATTGTCCTACTCACCACACCAAGCACACCTGCAACAACTAAACATACCTAGCAAAAACCTTCATCTCCAAATGAAGACAAAACTCATGACAAACCTTGTAGAAGAAATTGTAGGACCTCCCCCAGACAATCCAATAGAATAGGTCAAGAAATTTCCTACCTTTGACAGACAAAACACTAACACAAACAAAGAAATAGAAAGAGGCATAGCAGCAGTGTGGGCAATGTTCTGGGAATTGAAGTTTATACTGTAAGTAAAATCATGTAGCCTTGAGATTAAAGACATGGCTATGAGTATGTCCATGTTGTATGGCACATAATCATGCTACAAGTATGTTAAAACAGACATACTAGGTGTAGCATGGAAAGGCACTACCTCACCTGGGTAGTGTGGTGGCAGCGTGTCTACCTCACAAGTTCAAATCTCACTTAGGGTGAGTTACCTGGATAGGGTTTTTTTTCAAGGTTTTCCCTATCCTGAGAAGATGGATGTCGAGGAACTCTAAGCTCCATGAACCCCGAGATCATTCGAGCATCATTTCACCAATTTCATTTCATCGTCCAATATGACCAACTAGGTTAAAGGACATTAAAAAAAGAAATAAATAAAAAAAAAAAAGAAGAGAGAAATGGGACAATAAGAAGGAAAATAAAAATAACAGATGCCGTAATAACCAGCAGAAATTTGAAATGGAGTTGGGCAGGCCATATTGTATGAATAAATCCCAATAGATGGAACCACAAATCAACAGATATGCACAATAGCCGCTACTCAATTCAGGATGTATATCGATACAAAGGAAGCTGCAACTCTTCAAAAATCTGATTCTACCAATACTGGTTTACGCAGCTCCAGCATGGGTCTATATAGATGATTCAACATTTAAGCCACTGCAGGTTGCAGAAAATAAAGTTTTAAGAATTATTCACGGTGGGGACTGGTATACCACAACCAAACAAATCCACGAGGACTTGTCTGTACCTTACTTGTGAGAATACAATTCACAACATATACAAGATTTCTACTACCGTCTGCAACTGAGTCCAAATCCTGCAGTACGACATCTTGGAGACTACAATGTTAATCAATATATAAGATACAAGACACCAAAGACTGCTTTTCCTGATTGATAACCTATGCTAAATTTTTAGAAAGGTTTTATAAATAATACTCATTAACTGTGTATGATGCCATTTATGTATAGTCAGGGACTGCTTGTCAGTTTGATGCTATTATCATTGTAAAAAAAAATGTGGATGCTGAGAACAGATGGGCAGATGAAGTCTGAAAACTTTTGGGTGCAGATGGAAAATGTCCAACAAAGAAAGGAGGACATGGAAGCAACTTATCGACATGGCATCGCAGACCAACACAACATAAGACACCAAATAGAAAAATACGGTGCTGGAGAACAAAACACAAGCAATGTGAAAGGAAAAGAAAAAGTATCCCTACATATCCGTACTTATAAACTGCAAAAACAGTGAAGGAGGATCCTTCTGAAATGACTCATCAGCCCAGCCACCTTCCATCACAAGGAACATCCCATGGCCAAAGAGGATATTATATTGAACTCACTACTTGCTTCTTTTTTTTCTCTTATTTGGTTATCCCTAAAACTTAGACACTCTGTAAATAAATTAAATTATGTGTGTATGATGTCAAATATTCATAGTATCAGCAAAATTTAGTTTTATTGAGAAGAAAAGTTCTGTGTGTGTGTGTGTGTGTGTGTGTGTGTGTGTGTGTGTGTGTGTGTGTGTGAGTGTGTGAACAGTATAACTCCAAAACAAAAAATTGGTTAACTACCAAACTGGATTTTTAAGTTAAAACATTAATGGGAATGCACAGTGAAGTAACTAATCAAATTAGAAGTAAAATCATAGATTACACTCAAACTTCAATCTTGAAATACAGTAACTTACTTCAGGCATGTTTCGGTGGCCAACATTTTCAACAGAGATTCATGAGATGAACTCGTGGTAGCAGCTTGTGGAGGTCTCTCTTCCGGATAGATGAATTTTGAGATGATCTATACGGAAGAGAGACCTCCACAGGCCGCTACCATGAGTTCATCAATGAATATCCGTTGAAAATGGTGGCAAAAGCCGCTGAAACATGTTCGAAGTAAGTTACTTTATTTCAAGAGTGAGATTTGAGTGCAATTTATGTTTTTACTCCTATTTAATTATTAGCTTTGCACCTTTCACAGATATTACACAAAGATTTTCAAGAAAATTCCCCCACCTCAAACTATCCTTTACATGGAACCTTTGTTAAACATTTTGATTTTCTATAAGTGTTTTTAATTAAAATTTGATAAGTTTAAGATATTTTCATGATAAATGAACTGTATGTACATCTTGAATTTTCTGGAAATAGTCTCTGAAGTTCTCTTCATTTTGGATAGCTTTTGTATAAAGTAAACTGTAGGAGATTGATAAATTCTTAATATATAAAAAATGTAGATCTCATCAAAGCATGTAATTTATATCAAATTTAAATTTTTTGTGAAGTTCAGCTGTATCCAAGGCGTTCCTTGTTATTGGTTTAAATTTTCTAATACTTACACTTTTCTAAAATGGGAAGAAGTCTTCCTTTGTTAAACTTCTGATCATGCAAAGAAAACCAAATTTCAAAGTATTTACATAGAGATCAGCTCTTAAAAAATATGACTATTCCTTTAGCCTACTGTATTCCATTAATTCATTTCTAATTACATGGAAGGAAGTAATACGGCTATTTTTGTTAACGTTTATCTCAATTACTATGAAATAGAAGAATCAGTGTTTATAAGGAAATTTTGTTGCAGAATACTTATAGAAAGCCAGTGAATCGAACACATCCATTTTTTCTAAAAATGTAATTAATTTATTAGAACTTGATTTTAAGGCAAATACCCACTAAGTTTCTTTGGTTAAGAGATCAAAAATAATTGTAGCTGATTAAAAATGGCAAAAAAGAAAACTGATGAGTGTATTTTAAATACCATAAAATGTGCTAAAGAATGGTTATACTCAGTTTAGTGCAATTTAAATTATTAATTAAAATACCTAAAAATTCCAAAAGTGAGTTTCAAGTCCACTTTAATAGTTCTCTCTTTCCCATATTTATTTAATTTCTAGAATGATCTGAAAAAAGAAATTTCTGAAAGCTGTTGTTTAAGTTTAAATTTCTGTCACCCACAGAAAGAATGTGAACTGAAAAGGTTACAATGTGGATTCGAGTCAACAATGAAAAGAGATCCTTCAAGGCTGGTCACCAACAATTAACAGGTTTCTAGTCAAAGCCTGAATGCTGCATCAACAATGTGCAATTTTTATTTTAAATATCATTTATTGTCTCTGTGTATCTTTAGTGATCATATTCTGTATTAGATTCAATGTGATTTTATGAAAAGAAACAATGCCACGTTTTCAAAAGCTTCTGTAATTAATTCCTACTTAGTAGTTTATAAATAACATATTTCAAGAAAAGAACCTTATATTCCTGTCATCTGAAAAAAAGGGAAAGCAATTAAAAATATGTTTTCCTAAGGTAGCATTTAATTAATTTTTAAGTGTATTAAAATGATTATTCCAAATGTCTTTTAAAGTGAATTTCAGATACTGAATTTCCAAAACCACCTACTTTGTTCTCTCCAACAGCTGAAAGATCATTGATTAGCCAACTTATGGTCTAGGTTTGTGAAGAACATTTTTAAAACTATGAAAAATGTAGCAAAACTTAGTACACATTTACAATAATACTATTTTTTTAAAACTTCAATGGTTATAGTATAGAGATATATATATATACAGTCTACTGTGGAGAAGCTTCAATTAAATTTTAGTAACATATTGTATTTCTAATTGTGAAAAATATGCTTAGGTGAGTCATACTCAAATGTTAAAATATATTACAGAAATTTTGTGACTTACTTTAGGTCTTGAAATGTACCTTCTATAAGCTCAAGGTATAGTTATTATATAGCTGCATAATCAAATAAATCTATTATCACAAATCAGTTAATCTGATTAATTATCTATTTTCTGTTGCAAAATAAGAGATCCTATAGTGCAGTGTTTAATTCAAATTCTAAAAGAATTTCAAAATAAGTGCCACTGCTCTGATAGGTTTACAATCACAGTGCTTAGTTTTATAATGTTTTCTTCAATTCATTATTTACATAATAATATAGGCACATGCAATCTTCTGCAATGTATTTTACATCCAACCTGGGTCAATAAATAATGAATTTCTGGCATGCCGTGTAGTTGATCCCATTGGCTGGTAGCCAGTTCAGCAAAACCTAAGCTCAGTGAGCTATTGTTCATGAAGCTGTGTGACATGTTCAGGCTTGCATTTTGTGTGTACACATTGTAGAAGTTAGGTATAGTGCAACAATACTGTTATGGGTGAAATGGATTTTTTTTTGATACTGTTTAACACCTACTTTAACTACTATGGAACTGCAGGCAATGATATATGGAATGTGATCGTGGGACAAACTGGAGAAAATCTGCCCCTAAGCAGATCTCTACCACAAATCCATGTGGTCTCTTGGGATCGAACCTGGGATGTCTAGGTGAGAGGCAAGCAGTCTAATCACTTGTCTCTCACTAAGGTTTGATACCAAGCGACCACAGGTGATATTTGTGGTGAAAAGCTGCACCGGGGAGGTTTTCTCTAGGTTCTCCAGTTTCCCCCACCATCACATTCCACTGGTGCTTCATCTACATTCCATGTATCATCAGTGTACTCACCTGCAGTGCCATAGTAGTAAAAGCGGGCATTAAACACTATAAATAACAATGGAGCAAGTTATGGATGTGAAATTCTGCTTTAAACTTGGGAGAACTCCAAAGGAATGTATGACATACTGCCCAGTGTATAGAAACAGTGCCTTATCCAAAAATGAGTGTATGAGTGGTACAGGAGATTTTGTGATGTTCAAACAAGTGAAGGACATGCAACAATCAGGTAGACATGTGATGTGCACAAATGAAAACATGGAGAAAACATGCCAACTCCTTACTGAAGACTGACAGTTGGAATGTTGGCAAATTTTCCCATGTTTTCATCAGTGTGCAATGCAATGGGCTGACCTGGTCATTGCATATTTTTCATGCTGCCCTGACTGTCACAGAATCTCACATTTGTACCATTTCACCTGTAACAGCATGCTGCACTTCACCTAACTTCCATAATGTGTATGCACACAGCTTCATGAATGATAATTGATAAACCATGGGTTTCGCTAAACTGCCCATCAACCAATAGGATCTAGCACACACATGCCAGACATTCATTTACTATATTTATTGATCACAAGTTGTTTCTTATGGAGTGCAATCAAGTAAAAATGGGTCATAAAACAACTTTTATTTTAAATGCCTTTACCTAAAAAGTAATCTCCATAACTGCTGAAATGTTTACTACAGAGGAAAATAAGACAGTCATTACATTCTTGTAAAAGTTTTAAGGTAGCTAACACATTCACAATTTGATCCACTCATATAGGACCTCATCTGGTTCAAACCAATGTCCAGAAATGCCTTTCCATGTAAGATAATTATGTACTGAAAACTCTTATCTGGCTTTTTAATTTTTTTTTTTATTTTTTTTATGTTTAATGCCCACTCTTAATGTGCAGGGTGGAAGATGAATAGGCGCAAATAATTTTATATTTAGTAGAGAACAATGTGTGTGACACATAAATGTATCTCATTTTATTAAGGTTTCTTACTTAGAAATATGCTTTCGCTGGCCATTGCAAGCATCTTCAGCTAACAACTGTATAGTTTAGTAAACTGTGCATCATCTTGGATTCCTCTATTGTCAGAAAAATTAACTTAAACTTAGTATTATTGTCTGAGTTGACATCCCAATTTATCACAAGATTTTCAGATTTTTTAGTATCTTTTCCCAGACTTTTAATTACTGTGAAAAATTCCTTATTTCAGTACCTCATTTTGTCCGCTTACTAATAACACAACATTAAAGAAGCACAAATTTCAGGTTCTAATGTGTTTTGAACAGCCCTACAATGTCTCTCCTATGTTTACATAATCAGGTAATGAGCAGCTACTGTGTTGCAATCACATGACTCACAATGAGGAAACGAGGGACCGATTCAGTTGCAAACTTTCCTGTGTGCAATGAATGGCTTTACATATGCTGAATTAGCAGATATTCAGTTAGATTATGGCACAACTGGGAAATCTGCTAACCTGTGAGGGACTGTATGCTCAGAAATTTCTAAATTATCTTCCCAAAAGACAAACGTTAACTGCAGTGTATCAAAGGATTTGTGACTCGGGTTCTCTTAGTTCCTGAACTGAAGATTTTGTTTGAATGTTGAGATTTAATTATAATTTCTCACCTTTATAGGAGCAATGGGTGATTTTGTGGTTTGAAGAATGGAAGTGCAAATGCTTATATGTTGGTTTGAGTTATGTATTTTTTCAATGAAATCAAGTTTAAAGAAAGCATAATCATCTCATTGTGTTCAATATTTTTAAATTGAACCCTAAAAGCATCATGAATCCTAATCAGATAATGTTGTATGAAAACAAAAACATATGGTTGCATAGGTTGAAGTTTCAGAGTGATTGATACCTACTCTTCCTTCACATTACACCCCCTAAGTTGGACAGGACAAAGGGTAGAAGGCAGAGGAGGGTCAACCATTTGACCTGTGTTACATAGAAAATCACCAAGTGTCTGACACAGGGCACAATAGCCATCCTAAATACATCATGAAATTTTCCTCATGAACATAACTTTAGAAAATAGCAGGGAAAAAAAAACACTGCAAATATTGGATCATCACATCATCTTTAAATGCTGATACATTTATTTGCACTTATTCATCTCCCACACTGTATATGATACCACAGGCAGTGAACACTGATAGATGAAATGAAATGATGGTTGAGAAAGGAAGTTTAGGAATGAAATGTTCCAGGACTAAGTTTAGGATATCTCCCTAACATTTGCCAGTTATGAGGACTGAGGAAAATGTGTAAAAGACTTCGGCCAGAGAGGATGCTCCTGGGAGGTTTTGAATCGCAGACTACCTATGTCCTAATGACTTCGGTTACTCATGTTTGTATGAATTATTTTGCTACATATGCCATTCTTTCTCTAATCTGCAAACTGGTATTTATATCACTTTCACCGGTGTCACAACTGAAGTGACTTGAATAGCTGTGATGTTAGTGCATTACTGAGGTGGACTGGCCGTACATTCAAAGCCAAACATTGTGGTTTTGAGTCCCAGCACTGCAGCAAATGTGCCTGTGGTAAAGAATGGGGAGGGCCCAAGTAAAATAACCGATGTGATGGCATGCTTGGATGATGACGGGATTACAGTTGACTGCAGTTGCATGGATTTTGCTCTTTTTTAATTAAAAAGGAAGCACTAGGGTTTTATTGCAGAAATATTAATATTTTTTCAATATAAGACAGCTACAACTAGCATAATTTTACTGTTGAAGGTTAGTGTAGTACAAAATTAGAAAAAAAAGGTCCACTGAAAATACTACAAACTTTGATCTATCATCTTTGTTGTATATGTAAACACCATGCAGTAAAGGGTTAAGATTTTGATATTTCTCAGTCAAATCCATAATCCCATATCCCTGTGATTGAAACATATTTGCAAGCTTTGGGACTGAATGATTCAACACCACCATGTTGCCTTTTTCTATAATTTTCCAGTGTCGGGGGAAAGGAGTATAAGACCAAAAATCTAATTTTTCAGTAAGCAATTTCAGACAATTTTCACTGATAGCAGTTCCACATTTCAGTATCTTTATTGGCACCAAGTTTTAGGTTAGCTATCAGTGTGATAATTAAAAGCTATCCACAACCAAAATGAAATGAAATGCAGTTTTATTTATGGACACTCTTTAATTACTGTGGTTCTCAGTGTCCTATTCCATATTGTGCATCAAACACTGCTTCATTTTCTTTAGAAGCCTCTTTATTAGGCTTAAGCTTCTTTTATGCCCAAAAAAATCCTTAGCTTGGCTTCCTTTGGAATGGAAGTAAAGCTTTTCGCCCTGTGTTGTAGATTTACAACACCTCAAGTCTGATAAAGAGGCCTCTGAGCAAAATTAAGTGGTCTTTCATGCCCAGTATAGAATGGGATGCTGAGAACCACAGCAGTTAAAGAGCAACCATAAATAAAAATTCCATTTCATTTCACTACACCACAGAGAGTGTCATCCACAACCAAGATTGGACCTTTCCTGGCTTCATTCTGGTATATCATATAGCATGTGTAAAATGCAATTTTTGGAGTTATACACCTTTCCCCAGGCACCAGCAAACTTTTTATATAGCTTTGGAGTTTGTTTGTATTCCCACAATTAATTCATATACTTCCATTGCTGGTTTTGCTATTGTAATTTTTTTTATGAACTACATATAGTAAGTAAGGGAAGTACAGTATTCCACCCAAACATTTGACATTGAGATTGATTTCATTGGTAATACACATTTTGTGATTCCCTGAATAAAAAAAAATCCATTTTAAAAAAGTAGTGGGTGTGTGTGTGTATGTGTGCATACGCATGCCTGTTAACAGCATAGCTAAGAATAAATAAATAAACCAATAAAGAAAATTGTTAAATACCAAACTTATTATTTAAATTCCATTTCTTCAAAAGATATGAAACAGACTTTCAACAAAATCTCTGAAAATCAAACTACTAGCTATTTATGAGATTTTTCAAAATTTTCAATTTCCTCAAAAATGTCTCTAACAATTTTTACTTTGCTAGCATGTATGTACAATATACATAGTAGATAGGATTTTCAGTGTTTTTTTTAATAATTTTTTTCAGTTTTACTCTAAGTTTTACACTTCTTCCCGATTCTCAAATTTTGTACAATTTCAGACATTTCGACAATGTTAAATATTTAAACTTTACTTTAAAATAAATATTTCTAGATCTTTAATATTTTTTTATTCTTACAAGTTTACCACCCTTTTGTTAGATTGCAAACAGCTTCTGAGGTTTTCTTTGCAGTGACAGATTTTACCCAAAAATTTAATAACAAGATTTTACTATAAATACATTTTTGAGAACCCCTGAATCCAAGAAAAAAGCTTTCTTAGAAAAAGATCATAAGAGTATCTGTTTGAGGACAGCATAACTCAAAAATGAAGTCACTTAAATACCAAGTTCAGTATTTAAGTTCAGCATCTACCAAGGATGTGACATGATTTTCAGGAAACCTCCCCACCACTTCAAACTACTCTTTACATGGAAGATTTTTTAAAAGTTTTGATTTTCTAAAAAATAGCTAACAATTTTAATTAAAATACCATATGTGATGATTTTAATTGTTTCCTCACAGAAACCGTGTGCAGAATAGGAGTTGGATAGGTAGAGTCAGACTGAAAAATTCAATGCCATAGCTGGGAATTGAACCATGGCTATGGCATTGACTTTTTCAGTCTGACTACCTATCTAAAATACGATAAAGATATTTACATGGCAAACAAAATATATATCTTGGGAACAGCCTCTGAAGTCCTGTTCATTCAGAATGCCTTTTACATAAAAGGGTAAACCGTAAAACAGAGAGAGAAACTTACTACACAAAAAATGTAGATTTCATTAAAACATGCAATTTATGTCATGTATACAAATTGTTTTTAAAGTTTAAATGCTTAAATTTTTCGTAAATGGGAAGCCCTTTTTGTCTTACTCCTGACCATGGAAAGAGAATGGAGAGCAACATCTTTTAAATGGTTTGACTGTTGCTTTAACCTAGGGTATTCTCTTATTTTCCCTTCCAGTTATAAGAAACTAAGTAATAAGACCATTTCTGGTAATGTTTATCTTGCATGAAGTAGATAGAAGAATAATCTTTTGTAAGAATAGTTTGTTTGCAAAACAAATAAAGAAAGTCATGTGAATGGAACACGTCAGATTTTGGGGGGGGGGGGGGGGTCCATTAACTTTAACTGCACAGTCATATCAGTGGTATTCACCTTAGGGACATATTTGCATAATTGGGTTTCTGGTTTTCTTTGGATTTTATTCATTTTGCACATTCTGGGGAAGATAAGGAATGTCTTGTCTAGAGAAAAATTCCCACTCCCATGCCGGAAATTGAATTTGGGACCTTACACATAGCACAGGTGCTCTACCAACTCAGCTACAGGACCAGCCCACAAAAATGTTGATTAAAAAGATATTAAAGATATCTACATACCATTAAAATGTAACTTGAATTTTCTAGGAATAGTCAATGAAATTCTTGTTCATTTGGCAGGAATTTTGTGTAATCTTGTATATATATACACTTTTATTGTTTCATTTATATAGCCCCCTTTAACATCTAAGGTCATATTGGGGATTTTGTATAAGAAGCAACCCATTGTCTGCAAGTTCTTTACGTTGGGTTTAAATAATTTGTTTTATTTTCCTCAAAAACACACACATTCACTCTCGCATACATACCACTACTCTTTGGGGGATAGGGAATAACCTTGGTTAAAGAAAAGCTCCCCACCCCAGACGGGAATTGAACCCAGGACCTCCAGGTGAGAAGTTAGCTTGCTGACCACTTGACCATGGAGGCAGTCTTTTGTATACTGGTAAATTTTAAATGAAACAAAATATAGATCCCTTTAAAACATATAATATTTTTATGTCGCAAGCCATTTCTGAGGTATCCGTTATTAATGGTTTAAATTGTTTAATACTTGGTCATTCTTTTGATATTCAGTTATTTCTTGCAATTGCATTGAGGAGTATGGAATTTTAAGGCCTGTATATTGTTCTTAAACATTCGGTATTGTTATTCCCTTTGTATCTATAATGAAATGTGTAATCAGCTATTTCTATAAAAGTTTATATTGATTAAAATGATGTAGATGGAAATATGAACTAATAAACCAAGAGAGTGGAGAATATCATGTGAATGTAAGACATTAGATTGTTATGCTTTTATTGATATGAAAAGTGATATTCCAGACATTGATTGATGAACAAAAAGTATGTTAACATATTGTTTTGGTTATATTAACAGCCAGAAACCTTTTACAAGAATGAAACCAGCTATTACTTCTGCCACTAAGATATAACATTTTCGGTTATGGAGATTACTTTTTAGATAATAAAGGCTTATGATGCACATTGATGCTTTATAGATTTCATTTGCAATCTAATGAATGTTATGATAAATCTAAATTTATGGTATAACAGGCTAAAGTGCTTTATACTCTTCTCAAGTACTGAAATAAATTTACTCAGAAATAAATTAATTGAAATATTAAATAATTTTGATGAAGGTTGAGAGTTAACAAAGATCTTTTCCTCAAAATTTTATTTCACAATCAGATAAGGCAATGATGCCTAAGTTTTACTAAAATATTTGCTAACTATGTTATTGACCCTAGCATTCTCAAATCCAGAGTGTCTGTATTTTCCTTAATAAATATATTGGTGTTAAGAAAGAAATAGAGAAAAAGGCTCTCAAATGGATTTAAAGTACCACATTCAAATTTTAAATATGTAAAAGTAATAAATAATTTTATAAAATATTTTTGCCTGAATGCTGTAGTCCAAGGGTTTTATTCTATTAGATATTCAAATTTACCATTTAAAAAAATAGAATTTTTTTAAAATCACATTACAAAGGATAAAGGCCTGATTATGTTACTATTGGCTTGCATATTTACGCTAGCATACCCTTTGTATTCAGGAGGTCTGTATTACTTTATTTTTCCAAATGTTAATGTAAGAAATGAAAAGTTTACAATCAGCTATTTTGAACAATCAGTTCTTTAAATAAACAAAAAGATCTAGTCATAATAGAATAATGTATTATTTAAAATATGAAGTTCAGATACATAATAATAGACTGATAAATGTTTCCACTTTCAGTTTAGGAATGTGCTAGGTCTTGGGTTTCATCAACTCAAGCAATATGTAGCAACATTGGAATCATCTTTTTATCTCGTGAAATTATTTTGAATAAAAGCTATTGGGGGAAACATATTGATTGCTTAGAAGGAAAGGAAATTATACATAATGTGCTCAAGAAGTTAGATATACAGTGCTCTGAATAGAAGGAAACTATTGAAAGCGAGAAGAAGCAGCAAGAATTATTGCATCAACCCAAGTCACAAACCAAGGGCCTAGCCACCTGTGACCCTGGCTTGTCTTACACATGTTACCTTTGTTCTTATAGTCATGGTATTTTGGAGTAAATTATTATTTCTTTTCTTACCTGCATACTGCACAGATTGCAGCAAACATATCCGTAACACACTAATTATATCATCAATGAGGTGATGACATTCTCTTCATATACTATTGGTGGTTAAGTCCTTACATGTAACAGGGCTAACGTTCTCAAGAAATATTTCAGATACATTAGAGATGCTAGCAAAATAACTCAAAGAATGAATAAAATCAGCAGTAATAGACAGTGGAGTAATATTAATAGTAAAAATCATAATTTGAATACTTGAAGAAAAAATGAGAAGTAACTAAATCTGATGCCTTATGTGAAACACAGCGTGCAAGTCAGTTGTCGGCTTGCTGGTAAAAGAAAGAGAACAAGTTCCACTCAGCCTGGGTGTAATAGTTTTTTATTAACTCTTAACTTTATGTTAAATTTAAATTCCACATCACTGTTATTAGCTTTTTCAAGCATTATACAAATTCTTAACAAGAGTATTTATTACAGTTGAGATATAACTCTGCTCTGAAGATTCCATCTAGTTATTAATTTTGAGCAAAATTATTAGAGGTATTCAAAGTTTCACATTTAAGGGCACAAAAGAACCCTATATGAAAAAAGTCCACACTATAATGGCAATAAATGTATAATAAACTAATTGCATAATATATAGAGAAGGTATTATATTGCACCCAACAATTTTATACTGAGATTTCAATGGAAATACATGTTTTGAGACCTCCTGAATCCGAAAAAAGATGTTTAGAAAAGTGTCTGTGTGTGTGTGTTGATGTGTGTCTGTGGGCAGCATAACTAAAAATGAAAAGTCTGTTAAATACCAAACTTAAAATTAGGTTCAGTACCTTTTAAGGATGCGACACAAAGATTTTCAACAAAGTTCCCCCACCACCAATACCCTTTGCATGGAAAACATTTTTGAAATTTTTAGTTTTCTCAAAAAGGGATTCTAATGGTTTTGATTAAAACCTCTTATACTTAAGATATTTTCATGATAAATAAAACATATATCTTGAATTTTCTGGGAATAACCTCTGAAAACCTTTTTTATTCTGGTTGAATTTTTCTGAATTCTGCATAACTGGTAAATCGTAAGAGAGAGACAAAAACTTACCGCACAAAAAATGCAGATCTCCTAAACAAAAATGTGGTATACATTTTTTTTATAGAGTTGACTATTTTTGAGATAGTCCTTGTTTTTGGTTTCAATTTTAAAATACCTACATAAAACTTTTCTCATACGGGAGGGAATCTGCCAACTCCTGGCCACGCAAAGAAATGCATTTCAATGCCATAGCAACTACATTTCAAAAAATATTTGACTGTTGGTTTAGCTTAGTGTATTTTCTTATTTCCCTTATACTTATAAGGAACAAAGCGATAAGACTGTTTCTGCTAATGTAGCATGAAGTAAATTGAAAAATAAGCTCATTAACAATAATTTGTTACACAGATATAGAGAAAGTCATATGAATGTAACAAATCCTATATTTTTTTTTTTTTTCTCTAACAGTGTGTGGACTATTTTCTTTGATATGATGTGACATTTTTAAATTCTCTACCACGTACAATACACATAGTAGTTTGAAAAGGCAATGCTGCATTTCCACCCAAAAATTTGATACTGCGATTTCACTAGAAATACTTATTTTGAGGACCTCTGAATATGAAGAAAGTGGTTTTAGAAAAATATTCACCTGTTTGTGTAAACATGATAACTCAGAAATGAAAAGTTAGTTAAGTACAAAATTTGGTACCTATTTTAGTTCAGTATCTTTTTAAGATGGGGCACAAAAACGTTCAGCCTGCCTGGGTAGTGTGGTGGTAGCATGTCTGCCTCATATTCAACAGGTCGTGAGCTCGAATCTCGCTTAGGGTGAGTTACCCGGATAAGGTTTTTTAATCGGGGTTTTCCCTTATCCTGAGAAAACGAATGTCAAGTCACTTTAAGCTCACCAAGATCATCTGAGCATCATTTCACCAATTTCATTCATCATCTGATATGACCAATCAGGTAAAAGGATGTTAAGCTACAAGAAAGAAAAAAAAAAAAAGTTGAAGAAAATTCTCACACCTTAAACTACTCTTTACATGAAAAAGAATTTTGATTTTATCAAATTTGGTTCTAATGATTTTGATTAAAGTACCATTTGCAAAGATATTTACATGCCAAATAAAATGTATACATAGAATTTTCTGGAAATATTCTCTGAAACTCTATTCATTTTGGATAACTTTTGCAAAACTGGTAAACTGAAGATATAGACAATTTCTTACTACACAAAAGTGTAAATGAAAATATTCTCCCAAACTGCGAGTGCTGCCGGGCTGTTTACAGGTTTAAGCAACTTTAAGTCATTTTCTATTTCATGGTGCAATGTCTAAAAATGGTGTGCCAATGTGTACTTATCTCTCTGTTTTTGTTTGATGTGTCTGAAATGTTCTTTTAACCTTGTTTCCAGTCTTCTTTTTGTTTGACTAATGTAATATAATTTGCAGTCCTTACAATCAATTTTGTAGATGCCTGATCTCTCCTACGCAAGTATGGGGTCTTTGATGTCTGCTTTCAGTGTTGAGTTGTTTACTTGATTTCATCACTTAACACAAAGACTGGCTCATGAAATTTCAAATATTGCCACATGAGTACAAACTTGTGTTGAGAACACCAGATGTCTCCACCACAACAGACTTCAACTGAAGAAGAGGGTAAATACCCTTCAAACATATGTTTTGTAAATTTCATTTTAAGTGAGGTGGGTGACTCATATTATTATACTTGAATTACTTCGCTTGTCTCAAACTTCTGAGTTATTTCACAATTTATGCACTTTACATTTTTGTTGTAGTCATAACCATTTCTGAGATAATCCTTGTTATTGGTTTCAATTTTAAAATGCTTATACTTTTCTCAAACAAGAAGTAATCTGTGTTTCTTTTGTCTTACTCCGTGCCAAGCAAAGAAGCAAATGTCAATGACAATCATGTAGCAACAGCTTTTAAAGCATTTGGATATTGTATTGTATTTATTTTCATCCATAGAAATACAATACATGTTATAGGGCATGTCAATTCAAAGTACAAGAAAAAACAAAATTATATCAAGATATGTACAAGATTAAAATATAGAAATATAAGATTTAACAAATTTTAAATCTAAAAGGAAAGAATATACAGAATTGAATCATAAAGACAATTTTTACAATTGTACAATTTACACCAGTTCGTGATGTATAAATTCATCTGCACTATAAAAGCTATTGTCCATTAAGAATTTAAATAAAACCTTTTTTGAATTTTAGCTGGGATTCAATGTTCTTTATATATTGGGGTAGTTTGTTGTATAAATGTAGACCAGCATATGTGAAACTATTTTCATACAGTTTGGTTCTATGTTAATTTACAAATACATTTTTCTTTGCTCTGGTGTTATATGAATGAACTTCAGCATTTGTTTTGAAGGATTTTGAGTTTTCATTTGTATTGTTTAGTGTATCATAAACATGCATGGTAAAGGTAAAATTTACATTTTTTTTTAAATATGGTTTACAGCTAGTTTTATTTGAGACATCAGCCATAATTCCTATTACTTTTTTTTTGCAACCTGAACACCTTAAAACTGTTTTTAGAATTTCTCCAAAAAATAATACCATATACTAGTAGACCATGAAAGTATGCAAAATAGACTACTCTAAGGATATGCAGACTGGATATAAATTTGACTGACCTTATTAAGAAGCATATCTTACTAAGTCTTTTAGTCAGGCTGTCTATATACATTTCCAAACTTAAATTTTCATCTAATAACAAACCCAAAAATTTATTAGATTTTACATACTTTATTTCTTCTTGGATCAGTTTAATTTTTGGACATTTAATGTTTTTATTAAGTTTATTATGGAAGCTTAGAGCTGCTGTTTTCTCTTTGCTTAGTAATAGCAAGTTTGCACTAAACCATTTTTGAATATGCTTTATCCTGGTGTATTCCGTTAGGTCCCTTCTACTTATAAGGAACTAAGTAAATAAGTACATTCTGCTAATGTTTATCTCAATTAACATGTAGTAGAAAGTAGAATAATCTTTTGTAAGAAGCTGAGAGCAGTAACAGAAACAGCATTTTTGTGGGGAGTGGGGTATGGTCTGCTGTGTTAACAGATTTATCCAAAATCTTGTAACCAGTGCTTGTATGGAGTTATAGTTGCAGTAGCATATAAACTGATAAAAGTGGCACATATAGTGTATATTCTATCATGCCATGTTGGTGTAGTTTGGTCTCCCAGAATACACCATAGTGCTTTCCTAGATCAGGTGGAGATTCCTATTTTATGCACATGGTGACAAGGATCAGTAATTCATTACCCATAGATGGCACTATAGGATAAAATCATGACTTGCAAATGTTAAAATGGTGGAATTATAGTTGAGGACCATTTCTTTCAAGCTATGGGATTCTTTTACATCGAAATAAACATTACTTCATTTCCCTTCTGAAGGAAGCCATGCTAAGGATTTTTACATCCAAAAAAATCTATCACTGTCCACCGGGATTAAACTTGTAACTTGAGGTACTAGAGGTTAACCACCAGACGGTGACAACGGCACATAATATGCCTAATTATTCTATTCCACATTGAATGTTTATTTATGTTTCTTATAGTTATACAGAGTCTACTCATGCTGTCACAAGATTATTTTAAGGTTATTTGAAGCCTGTGACTATTATCTCTGGGAATCATTAAAAGATAAAGTCTTAAACTGAATCCACATTCTTTATGTGTACTTAAGGAAAACATTTGCCAAGAGATCAATTCAATTTCTCAAAGACAGCTAAGAAAATAAATGAGAAATTTCAAGAGAAGCTGCCAGAAAAGTGTCGAAAACAGTAAGCAGCTCCTGCGTCTCCTTAAGAGACATGGAAAAGTACATGAATTTTAAAGTGCATCATTCTACCTGCTAAACAATGGCTACTCATAATAACTGGCAGACGTGAAGTGGGAACCTGCCTCAACCGTGGATATATGATATATGGGAGACAATTCTAATAAGATATATGTTTAGACAGCATACCTGAAGCATAAGTACCAATGGCTGCAGTATGCATGTTATTCAAAACCCCATGTGACCAACCAGGTTTTCTATGGCAGAAAGCTCTATTAAAAGGAGTACAAATAATATGAATACTCTACATCTGGCCACTTGTTGAATTTACAGGAGTTCACTGTCATATTGCATTGGTCTGCATTTTTTTATAGTGAAAATAGGTTTTCTATTTGATGGAAAAAAAAAATTATAAACCTTTAAGCTGTAATGGCTCACTTAAGATCTGTCTTCTGCTCAACAATCAGTTTCAGCAGATGCTGACAATGAACTTTGCTTGCACCAAGGCTGTAAGTATCTGCATTAAAGATAACTTACAACCAAGAGTTAATTTAACAAAGAGAATATAGTCCGTAAATTTAAATGAATTGAGTCATCTTTTTTTCACTTTTTGCTCCACTTCCCTTTGTTTGGGAAGACCAGTTTCAGGGTACCTTAACCCTATCTTCAATTCCAAGGTTGACTGACGCTACATGCAACAGGTAGTTGTGTGCAGCCCTCTACTCTTGTCAATAGGATGAGCTAATCAATGACAGGGATGTTGAAATTCATAAGGGAATCTTTTTTTTTTGGTGATAAAGATGTTTTCCCAAATTTGCAGTTTGGTTTCTTTACAGTATGTATATATTATGAACTTTGAGGTCCCCACCATGGATGACATCTTATTGACAAGAGTAGAGGGCAGCACAGCACCAGGCTGCATACAACCACCTTTGCACGTAGCGTCAGTCAACCTTGGAACTGAAAATAGGGTTAAGGTACCCTGAAACAGGTCTTCCCTAATGAAATGGAGCAAAAAGTGTAATCAAGGTGACACTCAATTCATTTAAATTATGGTGCTCCACTGTCCAAAATACTTCTTACGTATTATTTGATATAGTCTGCAGAAGTTTAATTTTTTCTCCAGTGATGGGTGCCTCCAAGAAAGAAAAAATAAATTGAAATAATAAAAGTTGCTCACTATTGTAAGTTCTCTCATTTAATACTTTTTAAAACATTTGCATATGTAAGGAATTAAATATTATTGGTAAATTATTTTAGTTTGAAATTTGTTTTTCCCACCAAACTTGGGTCTGTGGGAGAGAAAGCCAAGATATGGGTATTTTTATTTTCAATTTACTTTCACTAAAAACATTTCCAGCTCGACTGTGAGGTGTCAATGACTCCTTGTCAGTATTATACTATTTACACTGCATGCCATTTGGTTTGTTAATGTCTACAGATATTAACACTCTTAGGATGCTTCTTAATGCAACAATGATGTAAAAAATAAGGAAAATGATAGTATAATTTATTCTAAATTGAAAAGATATTGAGAGCTGAATTAAATGTGTAACTAGACTTTGAATCAAGTCTGCTTCTTCAGACTGTGCTACATTTTCTATAGAAGTTCATTTTAAACAGTAACATCAAAGTGAAGGATTCATATGCTTATGTTCTTGTAAATAAAATGATTATTTATCAGAGATTAATTTCATAAAAGTAATATAGCAAGCTAATTCTTGGATGTTATAAACTATTACATATGTGCATGTAACCAATCCCCTTCAGTAAAATGGAGCAATGAATTAACATTTTGAAAAGGGAACAAATAAACTCAAATAGCTAATTCCCTACCAGCTATTAGCATGGCCATTGCTGTTAGTTATTTTAGTGCTTAATGCATTCTGCCAATGCATGAAATATCCAAATGCCTATTACACACTAGTAAAGTACAACTTCTGTACATTATATCATAAACAAAAAAAAAATAAATGTACAACTAGAATGGATTCCTCTGAATGATATGTCATTTTCAAGAGCAAAAACAAATGAGCACCAAATACAAAGAAAGAGTTTTGTTACACCCTTGATGATGGAATCTTGTTCATCTTTTAGCTTTCACCATCTAAAACCTACATTCATTCTCATTTTTAAACTTTATTTTCATTTAACTAAAAATGATATTACTGCTTATTGTTTTAGATGTATGCACATTGGCACTTACTGCAGTAGGCCAAAAGTTAATGAATATTAAAGCTTTAAGAACTGTTTACATGTCTTTAAACCACACATAAAACATGCCTATGTTGGAGCAAGAGTCAAGCTGCATGTTAAACTCAGTAATGACAACATTGATTGTTTTTGTCTTTACACATAAAAGGTTAGTTCAGTAACATTCCTCTTTAAAGCTTTGTTGTACCTAGTTTTTGAGGGAGTCAGATTTACTCAAGTGCAGATATATTTATTTATTTATTTCTAAAAATAATATTTGTGCATCCTTTAAGAGCATGCAATAGTATTACTACATAAGTTTCTAACAAGAAAACCCTTCAAATGTACCCATACAATTTAGTGCAACATATTACCTGTTTCATTTACTACAGGATCTATCTTTTTATGGATGCATCAGAATCAGTGAATATAAACTGAAGCCAGTTTCAGGTTTTGCTAAATATTAAATGTACACATGGACATTACAAATATATACATACATTATTTAAGTTTAGTTTTCTAAGAGATATTGCTGAAGCCTTGCCAGTATAAAGTTACTTGAATCTTAAATCTTAAGGTTTATTAGAAATATAATACAAGAAAGTTTACAACTTTACAGCATAGCTTTCTATCTGAACAGTTTTACGTATATACACATTTATTATATATGGTATTTGACATGTGCTAATTTGATTTTGTAGAAATTCTTTGGAAAGGGAATTTGGAAGATGAGAAATTGATTCAGATAAGTGCTGTCTCCAGAAAAACTCATTTTCATATAATTTTAAATGTAACTAAAAATAATTATTGTGCATAAAAAAATAAAAAACTGATGATAGGACCTTCAAAATACCTATTGTTGAATTAATATATTCTAGATTAAAAATTATTCTTGTAATTATTTTATAAACCCATAATGCTTTAGTCAGTTTGACTTTACTTCATGGAATACTGCTTATCCTACTAATTATTCATCCTCTATGTACAACCTAGGGGGATGAATTAAGACCATGTCACTCACTGGTTAAGCTTTAAAATTGCCTATAAAAACCTAATTGTTAAAAGTAATCAAATATAAGTAATAACACTGTTGCATTATGTCTCAATTAACACTGGCTTTGGTAGATTGTATTTTGCAGATTTATTCACAGACAAGGGCAGATTCTGAGGGGCAGATTTAATAAAATTGATATAGGCTGCAACATAATAAATCCCATATAAACATTTAAAAGCTGGGCACAATATTAGTAAAATAAGAATAAACTTATGTAAAATTGATTTACGTATGGCAAAAATAAATAAATGGTTGGCCTCATAGCTCAGTCGGTAGAGCTCTTGCCTGCTGTGTTAAGGGTCCTGGGTTCAATTCCCAGCTGGGGGAGGGGGAATGTTTCTCTAGTCCAGATTATTCCCTGTCCTTCCCAGAGGCTGGAAGTATGAAACAGAGTGTGAATTTGTATGACATTTAATGGAAATGAAAGAAAATAGAAACCTATGACAACAAAGAGTACACAAATTAACAATAGGCAATACATTCCACAGGGAAATGCTGCTGATAAAAGACAGGGTATAAGTAGAACAATTAAAAATATAAATAAATACTGAAATCTGCTTGCCTAACTTGAAGTGCAAGGCTTTAGGTTTGCCGGCTTAAAAGAGTCTGCTGAGCTGAGAAGGGTGGGTGGAAACTGAGATACACAACACAACAAGATTAAATTCTCACACTTATAATGCTAAGATGTGTCCTGCAGGAAAACTTGTCACCCTCTTTGATCAGAATGCTATACTTTGAGCCTGTTCTCTGCCCATCACAACTGCATTGATACCACAACTGAGAAAACCTAACCTAAAAATTCATCCCAAATTCCAACGCAACCAAAGCCCTCACATGTTCACTGAATTCATAAGGTTTACAGATTGAGCTGGAATTTTTTGTAGTGGAAGTAGATAAAAAATAAGATCTGTGTCTTAGATTTCTCTCCCAAAGGTCCAAGTTTGACATGAACAAATTTATTCACAATTTAGAATGATTTACTAATAAACTCCATGCATGTGTTGGTGTTTAAAACATATTAAACAACAGAACTTATAGAAATGAGCAATTTTTACCTCTTCAACTTTTTTTTTTCCCCCTAGGAGCCACTCTCTTTGCTAAATGAACTCTTGATTATAAGTTATCTTTAGTGCAATCTTGCACTTAGATAATTATAGCCTTGGTGCAAGCAAATCAGTGCCTGGCATAATACCAGGCAGCTGATAGACCTTAAGGCAGCTATTACAGCTTAAAACCTTTCAATTTTTTTTCCAACCAATAGAGACCCTTTGGCAGAGAAAACTAAGACACAGCTACTTTAGTTTTCTATGCATTTTCACAAAATTGCAGCTCAATCTGTAACAATGACACATGTCAGAATGTTCCTAAAATATCTTTTAGTAAAACAATATGAAGAACAGCAGTGATGAGAGTTTGCTTGACAATTCATGCTTTAATTTAAGCTTCAATTATAACTTATTTAATTAATTCTAACTTAATTTGCTTCAATTAATAACAAATATCAGTGTACAATTACACTCAGAGCTTTTTTTACCTTTTTAAATCCCAATACAAATATATATTTATATACAAAACATCTAAGTTAATATGAACTCAATTTTGATATGATAAAAGTACTAACTATTCCCTTCTTGACAGTTGCTAATGTTTTCAACTTAATAAACAAGAAAAGTCTATCTAAGCTCTCAGACTTCTGTGGAAATCTATGACACCACTAAGCAAAGTTTAACAATCCAAATACTATTAATATATTTAGCTATATATAAATTGCTTAGAATCTTTGTGCTTCCTGCTAACAATTATTGATACACTAGTTGCTATGCCCTTGTTGGTATTTATCCGCTTGTCCTATCATGCATTCACAGAAAGCCAATAAAAGCCCTCTCAATACTCAATAAACTTATAATCTTATAACCTCAATTTGCACAATTTGTGGAAATAATTCACCATAGGATGAATAAGGTAATTGCAGCAGAGTTAATTCCACAATGTATGTAACAAGCTTCCAGTGGTTTACATTATAACATCAAATTATAAAATGAGAGAAAACTTCTTGTTGAATAGCTTTTCTGAAGCTCAGGGACGTGTATCCCACAGCATTGCCTTTTTACTTTCTCTACACGTACCATGTACATAGTATATAGAGATGGTATTGTATTGCACCCAAAATTCTGATACTGAGATTTCTCCCAAAATACACGTTTTGGGACCCCCTGAATAAAAAAATAGCATTTTTAGAAAATTGTATGTGCATGCAAGCGTGTGTGCATGGTGTTTGTGTGGGGGAGGGGAGGGCAGCATAGCTCAATAATGAAAACTCCATTGAACACCAAACTTGACATTTAAGTTCAGTATCTTTCAAGAATGTAACATGAAGATTTGGGGGAAAATCCCCCCCTGTCCCAAACTACCCTTTATATGGCAAAAGTTTCGAATTTTTGATTTTCTCAAAAATGACTCCTAATGATTTTGATTAATATACTATGTATTACAGATATTTACACGACAAATAATATGTATATCTTGAATTTTCTGGGAATAATCTCTAAAGACCTCTTTATTCAGAATGATTTTTTTTTTTAATTTTGCATGACTAGTAAACCGTTAAGATTTTTTTTAAATTTTGCTTAACTAGTAAACCATAAAAGAAGCTCTGCATAAAAAAGAGCTCCTTAAAATATACAATTTGTCCACATACATATTTTCCTGAAGTTGACTGTTTTTAAGATATATCCTTGTTACAGGTTTCAGTTTTAAAATAGGTACTTAAACTTTGTACATCTTTTCCCAGACATATCATGAAGAAAAAGAGCCATATTATGAATTTTGATTTACCACCATACAACAACTTTTGGAAGTTCATAGATCCAGCACCAGATATCCATACAAGTTATGCACCACCATGCTCATTGATGCCACAAAGCAAGACATAGTTGGAAATAAGGGTTGAAAATGGGAACAAGTGTTCTTGAAACCAGTCCCAGTAAGTAATTACTAAGTGATGTTTGTGTTACAAAAGCCAACTCAAATTCTTTTAAATTAAGATGTTTCGTGCTGTGGGCAATCTAGGCTACGCTTATTACAAGTTGGGAAATAAAATCAAGTCAATTTATATTTTCTTTATAAATAACAATAGCAGTTTAGTATTACGTGATTTTGCAGATGTTTCTAATGGAATGTTTGACATTGGAAGGAGAGGTTTGAAAGAACTGGAAGAAATATGGAAACACAACAACAGAATTTAAAAAGATATATGAGGATAGATTAAAATGGAGTAAATGGGTTGGACAAGGCTGCCCCAATGCTTGAAAAGGCAGCAGGGAATTGAAGAAGAAAGATGTACCCAAAACCATGTTTTCCTCAATTTCTGTTGGCTTTTGTCACTTACAGATCATGGCTGCTAAATGCAGCATGAGTGGGCGCAGGCCCTCTATATGTGACGAAAATCTGCTACCACAAAGGTGGGCTTGAACTTATGTTCCATGGCTGGAGCCAGCACCACACACCTACCAACTATGGTATAGTGCAGGAAAATGCCTCAGCAGTAAAATAAATTTTCAAAGTAAAACAATATTTAGTTTTACTTAAAGCATTATATTAAACTTGACTTCACAAACTTATATTACATATTTATTATGAATGTATTTCTGTAAACTATATTATCTCGAGGTTCATTAAGTGTGTATAACAAATATAATAAATAAATTAGTTAGTATAGAAAGATCATGAGTCAGTTTTTTATGAAAATGAGTTTTATACTGGATTGGCATATTTAAGCATACATATACACAAAATTGGCATGAATATACCATTAAATATGCTGTTAAAATTTATTGTTAAATTCATTGATGGCCTAAGTAAGGAGAATTTTCACCTTTTGCACAACCTACAAAGGAGACATACACTTCCTACAGAGCCTGTATATCTATTGGGTAAATTGTCTATCAATAGGAGGAAAATACGGGACCGAATTAAAGAAAAAAGTGTGTTGTTCCAGCATAAGTAAAACATGAGACTAGATAGTTAAAACTGTTTTTGAAAGGGAAAACTATTAAAGATAACAGTTTTTGTTAGTTTTCTAATCCTGGTATGTCCTTACTATCGATGACATTGAATAAAGTAAAAATAATCAATTTGCACTTTTAATAATAGTGCATTCATTGCAGAAAGGACATGAGTCTAGATAATTAAAATTGCATTTTTGAAAAGGTTAACTTTTAAAAATAAAAGTTTTTGTTTGTTTTCTAATCCTGATGTAGCCTTTATTAACAAGGACATTAAATAAAGCAAAAATATTCAGTTTATTTCCATTCTAAATAATCTTTTATCTTTCCTGTAAAGTTTTGGATTAGTGACTCAATGACTTTCTGCAATTACTGCTTCAAATGTATAACATTTCTGCATCTGACTTCAGTTTATATTACCTTTATTGTAAACAAGTGTCTCAAGCAGTCATTTATTTTTCAGAGCCTCAGGTTTGAGTTAAAGAACGTCTCTAATACAAACTGAAATATTTGTGTGTGTAGCAGCATTTAAAAATAAGCTTTGTGCAAACTGCACTCAACTTTAAAGTAGAATGTTCAGGATAGATACAATAAGGTGGTGACTTGCTGCACAGGAAGATTAGACACTCAAATATGTACAGATATGAATACTAAAAACATGTCTTTTATATTAACACTTAACAATAGTTATTTACACTTACAGTCATACAAATATCATTTGTTAATTTTTCTTCCCTTTTTGGTTGTTATTGTCATGCCAGTAAAATCTGAGTTTATAGTTGGTGAGCTTTAACACTGACGGTACTTATAAAATTTAATAGGAAGTCTGCAATGATGCTTTGCACAAAGCCTTAAGATTTTACTATCTGTAATGCTCACATTTGATCACAAAGTAAATTAACCATCTCTTTTTAGAATTAAAAAGCCATATATTACTGTTACATATTTTATTATGTTCTTAACTTCAGTGGATGAACTCATTTCTTTATGTTAACATGTTAAATCATAATTAATGTTGCTTGCTCTTATTGCATTATGAAGAGAAAAATAACATCAAAGGTTATAATTTTGGTGAAATAATGCAGCTGCCAGCTTTGTGATTTTCTTACTGTTTATGGATAAGTAAAATACATACACGCACACACCATGACAGCTGTATCACACTTCACTTACCTGTTGTAACCACCACCTGGTTGTTGGTTTGGTGAAACAGCCATGTTGTCAGGAGTTGAGCGGTTTACTGTGGGTTTCACTTTGTTTACTTGCTTACTGCTGCTCATTGAATTCACCATTGCTGTCGGCGTACTTCGGTGGTTTCGCATCACTGTACAATAAAACATTGTGAATTTAATGCTTCATGCTCTACTCTTATATAGATGTACACTTTTGGTTCAACTTTCTTTGAGTTTAACATCCTTTAACCTAGTCGGTCATATTGAATGATGAATGAAATGGGTGAAATGGTGCTCAAATGAGCCCAGAGTTCATGGACCTCATACTCAACTTTACTTTCTCAGGATATGGAAAACCCCCAGAAAAATCCTTATCCAGCACTCACTCTAACAAAGATTTGAACTTGGGAGTTTTTGAATGTGAGGCAGACTTGCTATCTCCATATGCAGAGATTGGTATTGGTTCAGTTGTAATGTATTTATTTTATTGTGGGTATATGTACCTAGAAGGTTTGGCACTAAAGAAACTGGCCACACTGTGGCTGAGTGGTTAGACCACTTGCCTTTCAACTAGATGGCCTGGGTTCGATCCCAAGCAACTGCACGTGAGATTTGTGGTGGACAAAGCAGCGCTGGGGCAGTTTATCTCTGGGTTCTCCAGTTTCCCTGTCATCGCATTCCACCGGTGCTCCATCTTCATTTCATGTATCACCAGTGTCATCGTCTGCATGCCACAAGTAGTAAAAGTGGGCATTAAACACTACAAAAAAAAAAACAGCTAAAGAAACTGGATTCATACTCTTACACTTTATTGGCTATCTGCATCATATTAATGAAAATAAACATTACATATTTCCTTATTGAAACAAAGGAATGCAGTAGGCTTAAGGAATGGTCAACATTTTTAAAAGCTGGTTGCTATGTGATGGCTTTGAATTCCATTCTCTATGTATGGCCAAGGGAAGAAAAATATACAAGAACTTCCAGTTGAGAGAAATAATAAGTATTGAAAAGTCTAAATTAATAACAAGGAATATCCGAGAAATGGTTAACTCCACAAAAAATTGCATTAGATATAAATTGTGTGGTTTAACAAGAAGTACGTTTTTTGTATAGTAGATTTTGTCTATCACTGAGGAGGACTTCAAGCCATTGAGGTATGTTATCAAACTCAAAATAATTTGAGATCACCTTGAGATTAACCAGGGTACATGCGAGTCAGTTGAGGAATTCAATGCCACACCGGCATGTTGTCATGGTAGCTCAGTGAGTAGAGCAACTGGCTAGAGATCAGGAGGTCTGTCGTTCAAATCCCGGCTATGGCATTGAATTTTTCAGTCTGAGTCTACCTATCCAACTCCTCTCCTACGCATGGCTTGTGTGAAAAAGCAATACATTAACAAAAAATCCACTATTCAAATCCCAGCAATGACATTGAATTTTTCAGTTTGACTCCTATCTTTATCTGATAAAAGGATTTATGAAAATTATGAAAAAGTATAAAGTAATTCAAAATCATCTCAGGCTTCTAACCAGGTAAAACTTGGCTTGATAACAACATTTCGAAGAAATGCATCTTCCTCATCTTCAGGGTGAACCTGGTTAGAAGCCCAAGAAGATTTTGAATTAATACGTCACCAGGAAAGCTTCAGTTCTTATTTTAAGTATAAAGTAATTACTCAGTTTTCAAAACCTTGCTATGCTGATGATAATCATATAAAAAGTGATGCTTCTATCCTTGCTATATTACATATTTATTATTTTCTCTACTATATACAGTAAGGAGAGGAAGTAGTGCATTCCATCCAAAAATACTGTACTAAGATTTCACCAAAAATACACATTTTGTGATGCCTTGAAAAAAAAAATTTAGAAAAGGTCTGTGTGTCAATGAACAGCATGATTCAAAAATAATCTGTTGAATATTAAACTTGGTATTAGTGGTCAGTAACTTTCAAAGATGCGGCACAAAGACCATTTGCATGGAAGATTTTTAAAAAAAATGTTCAATCTTCTCAAAACTGCTCTAAAGATTTTCATGCAAATGTCATATATTAAATATATTTTCATAAGAAATGAACTGTATATCTTAAATTTTCTGGAAATAGATCCAAAGTCCTCTTTAATCTGAATGACTTTTGCATAATTGGTAAACCACAACAGAGAGACAAAATTTTACTGCACAAAAAAGGTGCGTCTTGTTAAAGGAAATGGACGCTCTTAACTGCTGTGTTCTCAGCATCCCATTCTATACTGGGCGTGAAAGACCGCTTAATTTTGCTCAGGGGCCTCTCTATCAGGCTTGAGGTTCTTTTACGTGCCATAGATCTACATCATGGCACCAACAGCTTTACTTCCCTTTTGAAGGAAGCCATGCTAAGGATTTTTATGTCCGAAAAAATTCATCATCTCCTGCTGGGTTTGAACCCACAAAGAAGTCATATGAATGTTACATGTAAGATTTGTTTGTTTTATATTTTTCTCTTTTCTTTTGCTTAGGAAGCACTAAGTATCAAGAGATGGTTGGTCACATGTACAGAAGCAGAATTCATATGTTTTTTTGTGGTAATGTTTATTCTTATATGTAAAGAAAAGAAAGATGCAAACCTATAAACATGTCTGTTAGCTGATGCTTAGTATGGAATATTTCAATATGAGCTTTTTCAAAAAAGCTTACTCAACAGAAGTTGTATGTTTAAGTGTCTCTATATTATCCATGCAGAAAGTTATTGTCTATATTTTAAGATGTTCTTGTGATTCAAAAACTACATAAAATTCAGGCAAATAAAGGAGTCATATATATATATATATATATATATATATATATATCTCACTTTATCAAAATTGTTACAGCTATTTTCAAGAAAATCATGTATGTACAATGTATATGTAGGTACAAAAGGTATTGTATTCCCCCAAACACTTGATACTGAGACTTCACCAGAAATAAATGTTTTGAGGACACCTGAATCCAAAAAAAGGATTTTTAGAAAAAGATCAATTTGTGTGAGTGTGTGTGTGTGCGCACATGCATACACAACATGAAGATTTTATGTATAGTCCTCCCATTTCACACCACCCTTTACATTGGACATTTTTCAAAATTTTAGATTTTCAAAGAAATATGTTTGATGATTTTGATTAGTGATATTTACATGAAAATAAAATGTATATCCTGAATTTCTTGGAAATAACCCCTGAGGTCCTCTTCATTTTGAATGCCTTATATATAACCGGTAAACTATATGAGATAGACACAAACTTAGTACACAAAAGATATAGATCTCATTAAAAAACAATTTATGCATATACAGTTTCTTTTTATAGAGCTATTTCAGAAATATTCCCTGTTATTGGTTTCAATTTTAAAATACTTAAATTTATCAAATGGGAAGCCCTAATTTATTTCATCTCTCTTTTGTTTTACTCCTGGCCATGGAAAGTGAAATAGAATTTAAAATGATAATCTCACATAACAATAGCTTTTAAATCATTTGACTATCACTTTAGCTTAGTATATTCCCTTATTTCCCTTCTGATTATACGCTACTAAGTTATATAACCATTTTTGCTAATGTTTATCTTGATTGGTATGATTAGGGTTGCCAACTCTCCCAGAATGGCTGGAATTCTCCTGGAATTGAATGGGATCTCCTGGTTCCCAGAACTGAAATTAAATCTCCTGGAATTATGTGATACCACCTTAATCCTTTATTAATATTGCTATTTATACACTATTTTTTTTATAAAATATGAGTATTTCATCTGCTGTATGCAAGGATTGGCAGAGCATAGAAGGAAATGCTAGTGAAGGAGAAGGGAAACCAATTGTTGCATCAACATCAGGTCTATATGTGCTATATTTACAAATAGAAATCACAACATCAGTAATTATTAGCAGCTTGAGGTCTTTGAGTCAAGGACTTCAACAGTGGATGTAGTGGTAAGTTGGTTATTGTAATGGCTACTTCATCGGGAGTAGAAAAGAAAAAGAAATGCTATTGCATGTTTAACAATGCCTGGAAAAGTTTATGTCTTGCTTTTTTATAAATTTTTCTACCTTTATTGTTATATCTAATTTTTTCTCAGAATTCAGTGTTGAGAAGTTGGTAAGCATAAGTATGATGTAGATAAATTCTGGGACAACCTTTGCAGAAAGTTTGACATCCTGTGGGTCAACAACTACAACAAAGGGCTGGTCAGAGGAACTGGTTTATTTTTTTCTTGAGCACAGGTGCAGCTGTGTGGTCAGTGTATTGTATTGCTTGGGTGCAGACGTTATTGTTCTCTTACTCCTGTAAGTATGGCAACCAAAAGAAACAAAGTGTGATTAAATGGAGGGAAAGTTGAATGTTTTTATTCTTCTTTTATTATAGTGTTTAATACCTGCTTTCACTACTATGGCACTGCAGGTGATGACATGGAATGAAATGGAGCACCGGTGGAATGTGATGGTGGGGAAACTAGAGAACCCGGAGAAAATCCGCCCCTGTGCTGCTTTGTCTACCACAAATCTCACATGAGATCGAACCCAGGACATCTATGTGAGAGGTGAATGGTCTAACCACTCGACCATGGCCCAGCCAAAGGACTGGACAAGGGGGAAACTCTTCAAAAAGTGGCTTCATATTATGGTGTTGGACATGTTACAGTGGGGGACTGGTAAAAAAAAAAAAAAAAAAAAAAGGAAGAAATTGAAAAGTGGTGTACTGCCAGAGCAACTAGAATGTAATAAAAATTAGAAAACCAATGAAAAAATGTGAATACAAAAAATAAGAAAAGCATTGTTTCTTTGATTCACTCAAAAACAGGAAATGGGTGTACCAATAACTGGACCAAATCTGCAAGAAAAAGTACAGAAGGAGTTTAATGAAGGGGGACCTGATTTTAGTGCCAATATTGGGTGTCTATGGCACAGTATTAGCAGCTTAATATCTGTAGTGAAAAACTGTCAGGTAAATCTGATGATGTTTTGAAGTTTAAAAAGGAATTTCAATAATTAATTCTTGCTGAATGATTTTTAATTATGACAAAACTGGGCTAAATTACAAGATCTGCCATTGAAGCATATCATTGTGAAACAGTATTTATATCTGATGGATTTCTTTATTCAAGCCTTCCATGTAAGAGAACATGTTTTTTCCTGTTTTTTCTAATATTTTATATTTTTCTTTATTATTCTGTGAGTTCTTTTTGTAAAGACAGAATTGCATTACATTTTTATTTCTCGTCATTCAGTTTTTGTGTGTGGTGAGGTGGATAAATAAATTTGTTTTAGCAATGGAAAAGTTTTCACAGTAACCAGGTAGGATTTAAAATTCTTCAATGGAAGTAATTCTATGAGATAATCATTTCTTCAATGGATCTTGTCAAAGAAGAAAGTCCTAGTGCTATTTGACAAGATAATTACATTAACCAGGAAAAATAATTAGGTTATTTTCTGGAATATTTTTGCAGAAGTGATAAGAGATGATAATAATTTAAAAAGAAAATATAAGAAATAATTTGATTAATTCAGCATCACTATTTAATTCATCATATTTGAAAACGCTCCATTGCACTTTGAAGAGAGGGCTGTTGTTTATGCTGATTTTGATTGCTGTTGGAAATTTATTAAATATAAAGTAAATTTTTTGAAAGAAAATATCTTCTTTTCAAAAATTATTCCTGCACCACTAACACGCCCTGAGGATGTAGAGATCACTTAAAGTGCTCAGCTGGCTAGCCAAGCTGAGGTGAGACCATCGGCAGCCACAGCTGAGACATCTGCACCTGGCTACAAGCATTAAGGAAAGAGTTGCACGGCAAATCAGCCTTTGCACACCACTTTTGGTCTACTGCCCATTAAATAGTACCTAACATACACCTTGTAAAACACGCCAGATATGCACCAGAGCTTGATGTTTGGAAAAATAAATCCATATCATTAAAAACCAATACCATGTATTCTACTTTATATTGTGGAAGTTCGTCATCCAGCCACCAGGGACTGTAACACCTCAACATAAATCACCCTGTGGAAATTCAGTTGGAAACCATCAACAATGATGCCCACATGGCATCGAAACCGGTCTGAAAAATTCTACCTAAGTGAAACTTAAGTGTTACAAACCCAACTCAAAAATATTCTATTCATACGTATCACTGTTCCAAAACACCCTTTCATTAAAATTGTTCTTGAAAGAGCTCCTGTTTTTGCTGTAATAATGTTACTACAAACCACAAGGCAAACTTGCTTGTTATTGGTCAAAAAACCCTAGAGTGTTTAAAAACATTTCTGTAAATGTTCTACCAGTGCATTACATGAATCGGAACTCCGCCTGGATATCTGCTGCAATCTTCAAAGACTGGTTACTTTCTCTACATGTACTATGTACATAGTGTATAGAGAAGGTATTGTCTTGCACCCAAAAATTCCATATTTAGTATCTTCCAAGGATGTGACACACAGATTTTCAAGAAAATCCCCCCCACCAACTACCCTTTACATGGAAAAAATTAAAAAAATCCTGATTTTCAAAAAATGGGTCTGATGATTTTGTTTAGAATCTCTTATATTTAAGATATTTACATTATATATAAAATTTATATGTCAAATTTTCTGGAAATAGCCTCTAAAGAGCTCTTTATACTGGATGATTTTTTTTTGAATTTTGCAAACCAGTAAATCTTAAGAGATGAACAAAAATATATTACACATAAAATGTAGATCTTGTTAAAACACACAATTTATGTCATATGCTTTTTTTTCTGGACTTGATCATTTTTAAGATATTCTTTATTAGTGGTTTCAGTTTTAAAATACTTAAATTTTTGTCATACAGGAACTGTCAACCCCTGGCCTTGCAAAGAAATTAATTTCCATCCTATAGCAACCACTCTTTAAAACATTTGTCTGTCGGTTTAGCCTAGTATACTCTCTTATTTCTCATCTACTTATAAGGAACTAAGTAATAAGACAGTTTTTTGCTAATGTTTATCTTGATTAGCATGACGTGGATAGAAGAATAAGCTTATTAAGAATAATTTGTTACAGAGATATAGAGAAAGTCATGTGAATGGAGCACATCTGCAGAGTAATTTCTTGCTTCAAACAATATCTGAGGAAAAGCTCTTCTTCTGCCTCACATGCCCAAACGAAGAAGAAACTTGGAATTGGTAACATCAAAGTGTTGTTCCTCCCACCCATGGAACAAGCTGCGCTGGAAACATTGTCAGCAACTCCTTTCTGCCCTAATAGAGGAAATGAACAATGACAAAGACATGATCCAAAAGTTACAAGCAATCAATATAAAAGATGTAGCATATGGATTGCTCAGGCTTGGGAGGAAGTCAAAACAATGGCAAGTATTGAAACATGTTGTTAAGTGAGGATGAAAGTCAAGAGTAGGGGGTGCAAGAAGACATGGACAACATCCACTGGATTCATATCTATACTGATAGCTATCTTCTGGATTATGAAGAAATAGATGGAGCAGGAGCATTTTGTCAATTCTTTTCCTTTTATACATAAGTGGGGACATATACAACTAGTTCTGATGGTGAAATTGAGGTCATTATACAGAATGATTAAAAAATACTTTTACATTATTTGAGGATGCACTCCTGACATCGAAACAAGAAAATGGTTTCTTATAAACATATGGTCTAAAACACTTTGTTTTTGTGTTATCAATTTATTAATGAAAAATCTTCAATGGCTTTCTGATTCCAACCTAATAACTTCATTTAATTATGCGCCCATTCATAGAAGGCTTTGAACTATTTTACTCTGGCTACTTGTTAATGTTTGTCATTTATCAGATGTGTAATACATTCCCCCAGCACGCCTTACAAGTACTGTCTGCAGGGACTTCTTTCGGAACACTCTCCCAGATTTATTACAAAATGTGCCTCTGCAAATAAGAAGAAGCATGTGGTTTATGCATGATGTTCTGGCACATTTTAGTCTCATTGTTCGAGATGCACTGGCTGGTATCTAGCATGACAGATGGATAGGTAGAGAGGGACCAGTTCCATGGCCTGCATGTTCCTCCAGTTTCAATTCCTTGGATTTTTATCTTTTGAGGGCATCTTAAACTATTGGTTTGTGCAGCAGACCTCCTGGATGAAGAAACTCTTATTCTACTTGTCACATAAGCCTATGACATCATAAAACACTGACTGGGAGTATTTGACATTCCATGTTTTGACCAGTGCATGCCTGTCTAGATGCAAGAGGAGCACATTTGAATAATTTTCTATAAGTGGTGTTTGTGTGGAACAGCTCCTAACAAGCTGAAACCATCAAAAATAGAATAATGTGCCATTTTAAAATGTTTTGATTGATAGCATTTTGAACCTCAATAAATCGAGAATGAAGGGTTATGGGACATGTCTTTATCTGAACATTTTTTCTTGTTTTGGTTCAAGGAACTTGCCCCAAAGTTTGTAATGGTATTTTTTAATTACCATATGTATATCAGTTCAAAATTTATTTCCATGCATATACAAAAATATAGCTATTCTATCTGATTCTAAAGTTGCTTTCCAAACTATCGGTTCTACTGCTTGGCCCAAAATGAAGATCAAACAAATACAGAACCTACATAAAAATATAGTCTTACCTTGGATTCCTGCACTCTATGGTGTTTTTGGAAATGAAATGGCTGATATTTTAGCAAAGAAAGGATCTAAAATCAATTTAGTGATAAAACAAAATTTCCCTTATGAATCAATTAAAATAATTATTAAAAGAGAAGGAAGAAAATTTTGGATTTTCCACCAATAGTTCCTGCTTTACCAAGAAAATCCACTGTTGCTGCATTTTGACTGATCACGGTGCATGATTGTTTGAATACACATCTTTTCAGAATTGGAATAGTGGCATCTCCAAATTGTTTATTGTGCTCCAAAGAAGAAATGGACATGAAACATCTAAAAAATTGTGAATCCCTTATAGCTTTTGAAACTCTAACTTCAAAATATTGAGGAACAAGAAGGAGAATGATTTCATTATTAACTCCTGAGCATCAGATGCTCCCTTAATGAACCACATTCCTGGCTGTGAGGAACTGGTGAGTACAAGATCCTGATATTGTTGATTTTGTGACTGTTAATGAAAATGAAGATGAAAACCAAAGCATTGCAGAACAGAACAAGAAAAATATAACTCGCAGTGAAGGATTAAATACACTGGAAATGGCATTAACCAATGTTGAGCAACAGCCAGGGGAGAGTGCAACAGAGCTATTAATGTATCGACAATGGGAAAGTCTCGTAGAATAGAAACATCTTTCAGCAGGAAAGCAGCAGACATTGTTGAAAAGTTTTTTCTTCCAAGATATTAACAGTATTTTTTGTAGCTTAAAACGTCCTTTAACCGGTTGGTCATATTGGACAATGAGTGAAACTGGTGAAATGATGCTCAAATGATCTTGGGATCCGTGCAGCTTAAAGTTACTTGACATTCGTCTTCTCAGGACTACCCAGGCGGGCTAAATAAAAATATTGTTGTACTGTATGCAGTATGTAAATTGAATTGATAATTTAGTGCAGTAAATACAGTATCCTAAATATGACTTGTTTCAATAATATATTAGCCTATAAAGTACTTACCTTATTTCATTTCATTTAGCAAGCTATTCTCTACTATCCAACATTTTTTGTCCAGTTTAAGTTGGATTATTGAGACTCAGTTTTAAACGACCCCTTGATAGTTTGTATTTTTTTTTACTTTCTCTACATGTACATTGTACATAGTGTAGAGAAGGTATTGTATTGCACCCAAAATTTGATACTGAGATTTCAGTGGAAATATATGTTTTGGGATCCCCTGAATCCAAAAAGAGCATTTTTAGAAAAATGTCCATGTGTGTGTTTCTTATGTTCAAAGACGAAAAGACCACTAAAAAACTTGGTATTTAAGTTTCGTATCTTCAAAGGATGCAACAAGAAAATTTTCAAAAAAATCCTCCCACCCCAAACTACCATTTATATGAAAAAAGTTTTGAAAATTTTGATTTTCTTAAAAATGGCTCAAATGATTTTTATTAAAATATCATATATTAAAGATATTTAGTTGAAAAATGAAATGCATATCTTGAATTTTCTGGGAATAGCATCTGAAGACTTCTTTATTCTGGATGAACTTTACGGAAGAAACCATAAGAGATGGACAAAAACTTACCACACAAAAAATGTAGAGCACATTAAAACACACAATTTATATTATAAACATTTTTTTCGTAAAGTTGATAATTTTTTAGATATTTCTTGTTTTTTGTTTCAGCTTTGAAAAATTACTTTTCTCATACAGGAATTTGTCAACTCCTGTCCATACAAACAAAGGAACTTCAGTTACATAGCAACCAGCTTTTGACTATCACTTTAACCTATGGTACTCTCTTATTTCCCTTCTACTTACAAGGAAGCAAGTAATAAGACTATTTCTGCTAATTTTTTCTCGATTAGCATGAAGTAAATAGAAGCATAAGCTTTTTAATAATATTTTATCAGAGATGTAGAGAAAGTCATGTGAATGGAACACATCAGATTTTTTTAAATAGTATTTAATGCCTGCTTTTACTACAAATGGCACTGCAGGTGGACACTGATGATACATAGAATGAAAATGGAGAACAGGTGGAATGCGATGGCAGGGGAAACCAGAGAACCCAGAGGAAATCTGTCTTGCGCCTCTTTGTCCATCACAAATCCCACATGCAGTTGCTTGAGATCGAACCTGGGCCACCAAGGTGAGAGGCGATTGGTCTAATCACCATGGCCCCTTGTTAGTAAATATTATTGAAGGTCCATTTTGAAGGGTTGCACTACATATTTTGTCAGCCAAGAGACTTGTTTTTATTGCGTGATGTTAAAATACTTGTGGGTGATATTGCATAATAAGTGCTCAAGGTGAGCAGAATTCTGAATGATAAAGAGGACCCCCGAATGCTGGTGCATCAAAGAATGGTGATTTGAAAAGTTTTCATTATTTTTTAATTTTTCAAAAATGTTTCTAACAATTTTGATTAAAATACCATTAGTATAAAATATTTTCAGGACATACAAAATGTATGTGTTGAATTTTCTGGGAATGGCCTGTGAAGCCTCTTTAATCTGAATGACTTCTGTATTATTGAAAAACCCTAAGGGATAGAAAAAATCTTACTGCATAAAAATTGTAGTTCTCATTAAAACACACAATTTATGTCAAATACAATTTTTGTGGCATTAAACATTTCCAAGACATTCTTTGTTATTGGTCTGAACTTTAAAATCCTTCTTCCTTTCTTTCTTTATATTTCCTGTTAATGCAATCACATAGCGACAGGCTTTGAAAAGATTAGACTACTGCTTTACCTTACTGTATACTTCTTATTCTTACAACAAAATGTCTAAATGAAGGTCCATCTGCATACATTAGTAAGAAATAGAAGAATAAGCTTTTGTAAAGACAGTTTGCAGAAGAGTGACTAGACAAAGCACCGCAACAGATTTTGTCAATGTAATAAGGCTGGTAATTCATCAAAAGTTGAACCACCATTCCTTAAACGTTTGAAACTAATGGCTCATTAAACCTTTCATTCAATGAATCATCATGGGTATACCTCTGAAAATTACCTTAACTTATTGAGCAAAATTATTAAGTTGTATGGGACATTTTGCAATTTTATTGCACAAAGATGTTGACCATTTAGGGGTTCCTTTAGGAGTTAAAACAACATATGGGCTTACCAAATTCTATGTATATTCCAGAGATATTGGGTGATCAACATAGAGCAGAACAGGGTTTGTGGCTCTTAGCCAGCTGGGGTTACTGCTTGCTATGGTTTAGCAGATGGCAGCATGTCCACATTAAGTACTTTGTTGCATTAGTTATTTCTAACAAAGAAACAAAAGGTAAACACTTAAGCACCTATTGGGTGTTTTGCCTGTCCATGCCCTCAGTGCTTGCTGTCTTCTGCCACCATTATAAAACGGCGCAGATGAAACTATACAATATTTTTAAAACATTACTAAAGGTGATGCTGAAACTGGCCACCACTATTGTCCATACATTTTTGGTACCCCTTTAAGAAATATCCATCACTCGCTGATTAGTTCATGTTGAGAAATGTTGGCAATTTCCTAGCGAATATTTTATTTTAATTCTTCCAGGGTGTGTGGATACAGTAGCTGTGTGTTATCATGTTTGTGTGTGTGAGGTGGAAAATACAGTGCACAAGTTTGAATATTTTTGAGTCTCAATTTTTTTCAAGTCAACAGTTGATGCCTGTACATATGTGAATATAATCTTGCCCCCCTTTTATAGAGAATTAATTGACAGGGAGCATTTTTGCCTTTTTTCAACAAGATCTACATTTCTTTTGATGAGAACAATTGAAAGTGTGTTTCAGCACAGAATTATTAGTAGAAATTTGTGGCCCCCCCTCGGTCTCCCCAACCTAACCCCCTGCGATTTATATATTTGCAGTTACTTAAAGCATAAATTGTACAAGACAAACCTGCACACCTAAGAAATTGCCAGCATTTCTCAATGTGAACTACAGCGAGTGATGGATAGTTTCCTAAAGAGGTATCAAAAATGTATGGACCATGGCGGTGGCCAGTTTCAGCATCTCCTTTAATAACATTGGTAAATAAAGACTTAAAAGTAGTTTTAAAAATGCTGCATGGTTTCATCGCACCTTTCTATGATAGTGGCAGTCAGCAACAAGCACCAAGGGTGCAGACAGACAAAACACTGTGTAGTGGTTTGGACATTTTTGGATCATCTGAAACGTTTGTATATCAAACCATGTTGTTGGAGATGTTGGAAATGCCTCCCTTTGTTGTTCAAGCATTTTGGCACCTGTGAGGAGATTGACCATTACATGCTCCAGTTCCCTCTGCGAAATAGCAGCAATTTCTTGACGAATGTTATTTTTAAACTCTTCTAAAGTGTGTGGATTTGTTCTAAGAATGTTCTCTTTTAGTTCCCTTCAGAGATAAAACTTGCAGGTGGTTAAATCAGGGGAATGTGGGAGCCACTCACAGATGTATGTACAGACATGTGAATCAGTAAATACTTTTTGGGGGCAAATACTGATACCCGCATAGAGTCATTTCACTTAATAGACACTGTACTGCATAAAAAGCTGAGTTCAATTCACACTGGCCTCGTGCCTCCCACTGGCTAGCCAAGAACCATGAATCCTGTTCTGTTCTATTCTGATCATCCAATACAAAACTTTCACAGGAACCATAGAAGCCATAGTATTCTATAGTTACATAACTATGAAAAGAATAATAGTAATTTATATTACAAGTGCTTTAAATAGACTATTATTTGTGAGTTATCGTTATTTATATCATAAGTGGCTTAAATAGACTATTATTTGTGAGTGGGATGTTTATTACAAGAGCGTGTACGCGTGAGTCTTCTAATTTCTCATGACAAATAATAGTCTAATAAACTATGTGTAATATACAACATTTTATTCTATCCTAATATTAACTGAAATAGTCTTATATTTATTAATATTATTAGAGTCGTCATTACAAGGAATTGAATTTTAGTTGTGATATAGATAGTGCTTTGTTTGTTCATTGCTGCATAACCCCATCAGAATAAACAGTTTTAATTCTGGTTGTTTAAACTGCACTAAATACATCAATAAATGAATAAAACTGGATATTCCTGAAGAAGTTTTAGATTATGCTAAAAAAGCTGTACTTAGTTTGTTACCCGGCAAGTCGAAGGACTTACATGAAAAGGAATTTTCATTATTTAAAGAATGGGGAGCTGCTAAAGGAGTTAAAATAATTTATAATGAAATAAAGACTCAGATTTGTTGTTTCCTAGGATACATGAAATGTATACATAAGATCTATAGGATGGGATAAAAGGTATAAATCCTGAATTAAAAATGTTCAAAAGCAGAGAAGTCTAATATAGCAGATCAATTGGTCATTTGCAGCAAATTGCAACAATACTCTTGAAATGTAACCATGCAAAATAAAAATACTCTATTATGGGGTCATCTTTCCATATTTGTCATAGGTATAGAAATATGGGGGAGCTGTCCAAGGATACATCTGGACAGAGTATTCATCCTGCAGAAAAAGTGTATTAGGTTAATTTTTAACTTAAAAAACTGACTCTTGTGTAAATATATTTAAAGAAAACAAAATCTTCACACTTTACTCACTATGTATATAAAGCAATTATCTTTGTTGTAAACTTGCTGAGTAGGAAGAATAATGATGTACACAACTACTACATTAGACAAAATAATGACTATTTTTGGAAATGGACTACCAAAAAATCGACTGACAAGGATGTTTTGTAATGGAGCAAATGTTACATAACAAGCTGCCCACAACAATTAAGGCATTAAATGGTACAATACAGTTTCAGAGTAAATTAAAAGTCTTTTTAATAGAAAAATGTTTGAATAAAGCGGTAAATATTCCTAACACTTATCCTCTTATTATATTTATTATTTTCTCTTTGTATAGTATGTAAATAGTTTGCTATTGACATTGTCAGAAACTTGTACAAGTATATAAATTTATGAGTTCAAAGCTGTAAATTATGGAGTTCAAGGATCATTTTGCTGTCTCAATCTGTGATGAAAACTTTGTTCCTTATCTATATGCAGAAAATCTAGCAATTACTTTCTATGACAAAGCTGAACACATATTAAGACCTAAACTACATACGGTAGCATCAGTAGTTAATAATTGATGTAATGCCGATAATTTGAGTATAAACACTGGAAAAATGTCTAATATTCAGTATAAATTTAACATTGATTGTTTTGGAAGCTCCATAAAAGTTTTAGATGTTCATATTGATTCACAGCTTGGATGGTCAACACTTATTTATCATATTTTTAAAAAAAGTCACAATAAGAGTTTCTACGCTGAGAATCTTAAGCCAGTGCTACTAGGAATGTGCTGATGAAGGTGTATTATGCTCATATTTATTTGCATGCTTCTTTGAGGGAATCACTCCTTGGCAACGAAGATCTTTGTATTACAAAGAAAGGGCTGTTAGATTAATCTATGGAGCTCATCAAAAAGAACATTGTAAACCACTTTTTATTGATTTAGGTATTTTAACCTTGCTAAAAATGTCTGAATTTATATATAAACAAATTTAAGTATACAAAGATTCAGAATAACTTTATAGTTATTTCTATTAAACTTTATAACATTTTACTCCAAAGATTAAGAGAGCTTCCTGTTTCTACTTTCAAAAAGACTATACGCCATACATTGGTGGCTAATCCATTGTATTTTGTGAATGATTTTTATAATTTAGCTTGGTAACTTTTAATTTATGACATTGCTAGACTGTAATAGTTTTTGGCAATAAATGCTCTCTTATCTATTGATAGCAAATAAAGACATAGAAATAAAAAAATTCCTATTTTGATTTTCTAGTGACATTTTAATGTTTATACTTACACAAGTCTTCCTTCTCTCTGCCTGCTTCACCTGCAAAACAGTGAATGTTTATGTAAGATACTTATTAATATATATCTTTATAAGATATACATCTAGTCTGGCACTCACGTGGGCTTCCTAATGTCAAGAGACTATTGATTAATTCCCACATCTCTTTGTGTCTGAACTTCCTTTTAAGGGTGGGAAATTCTAATACAGCCCATCAAAATCCAAGTAGCACTTCAATTTGATTCAGTAATTGTGGAATGCTTTTGTTCCCTAAATATGAACATTCAGGATGAAGTTTACATTAGAGCAATCTTTCCATTATCACAATTCTATCTGTTGTTTCAAGAGCAGTTGCTTTTATCTTCATACCTAAACTGAAAACTTATTTATTATATTTTTTACTGCCTTATGAAGAAATGTTATCAAATTTTCTTTGGCAACCCTAACAGTAGGTACACTATGGTGCTATTTATACAAATTTATTATACAGTGTTGAGATATGGGGAACAGCAGCAAAGGTGTATATGGATAGAATATTCATTCTACAAAAGAGATGTATTAGGGTTTTAAATAATAATGCTACTCACTGAATCATGTAGAAATGTTTTCATAAATAATAATGTACATTACACTCTACTCATGATACACATAGAAAGCAATATTATTTGTAAGGGAAAAAAGATCTAATAACAACTATGTACACAACTATAATATTACAATTATTATAGAACTGCAACTAGTAAGGCAGCTACAGAAAAAGATGAATATATTATGGGAACTATACTATTTAGTAAATCGCCATCAAATATAAAACTTTTAAATGGAACAACCTTTAAGAGGGAACTTAAAATGGACCTAATTAAGAAATGTATGTATTCCATGTACAAAGTGTAACTACTTGTAAAACAGAAAATTGTAAACAAATTGTACATACAACTTGATAATGCTTGAAATTTGTAAGATCAAATCTGAGCAATAAAGATTATTATTATTATTATTATTATTATTATTATTATTATTATTAAGAAAGTCACATTTATATTGTTGTGCACCTTTAATGTATTATTAGTTGAGCACAGTGACAAACGGTGATACCTACTTCACAGCTTGACAACTATAGATATATAAAATGTCCAGCAACAAAAAACTTAGAAATATAGAAGTATAGGGCATCAGAGGGGAAGATTCTTTTATCTGTATACATTTTTATTAACCTCACATTCGATGAGCCTAGAAACCTCAACAGTATCTTAATTGTGAAACAAGTGAAGATTTATGGCAACTCTTTCTACATTACATATTTCAATTATATCTCTTAAATAATATTTATGATTTGAAGAATATGCATTTTTTGGGGGGGGGGTAAATTTAGCAATACTGCAGGTGAATGCATATATTATCTGTATTTTACATGAAAAGTTGTATGTCTACATTTCTGAGTTCGGGTTGAATTCCTGTTTGGGATTATTTTTATATAAGTAGCTTTGGTCACACCACTGTGTTCATAGATTCCACTATATCTATTCAACATTGATTCTGCGGTATAAAGAAAAATAAGTGACCAATGGAGATTGGTGCCCTGAATTCAAACTGATGTCCATTTTTGGCTATCACATCTAGTTGTGTGCACGTATGTCTATGTCGCTAAATTAATTCAGCTTATATAGCTTACAGCTACGTTTTGTTGTGTTATTCTAAATTTGTTGTTGATTCTTTTCCTAATTGGCTCATTTCTTTCCTTCTTTATCACCCAGATGTTTATATTTATATTATACTGCACTTAGCAGTTTGTTCTATGGGTCACGTCTGTCTTCTTGTGAGGTATTTATACAGTATACTCTTGATTATCCGGGGTAATGTGGGGGAGAAGAAGCACAAATAATCGAGAAACCTGTAATTTAATGCTTTTAAGGTACAACATTGGTACATAGGAAATTATGTTTAAAAGTTTTTTTTTTCAGCATGCATTCTTTTTTTCTTTTTTTTTTTTTTTTAAGCTTAACGTCCTTTAACCTACTTGGTCATATTGGAAGATGAATGCAATTGGTGAACTGATGCTCAAACGATCTCGGGGTCCATGGAGCTTAAAGTTACTCAACATTTACCTTCTCAGGATGAGGGAAAACACCCCGAAAAAACCTTACCTGGGTAACTCACCCTAAGCGAGATTCGAACTCGCGACCTGTTGAATGTGAGGCAGACATGCTACCACCACACTACCCAGGTGGGCTATGTATTCTTTGTTCAAAAGTTTATTCTGTTTCGGAGCATAGGTATTGTGTTTCTTTAGGAAACAGTAATAAATGACCTGCTGCGTGCCATTCCCATTATTTAAATGATCACCGCAGAGTACCATTTTCATTGTTATCAGCCTACCTGTTCCGTGTAAATTAAAAACAAATTCAGTTTTTCTGGTATTAATCAGCTTGTAAGTGTCAAATAAGTAAGTTAAAAGAAATTTGTAAAAGAGATGGCAGAGAAACGAAAAGAACATGTATTGACATTAAAACAAAATAATATTTGGGGGAAGGGGATGCAAGATAACCTGCAAACCGGATAATCCATACATGAATAATCGGGAGTATACATATTTACATTTATAGCTATTATAGATTTCAACTTGTTGGGCTGAAAACTTGTGTTAATACATGCTCATCTTCTATATGTGTAGTGCTAAAATAAAAGTTTGAGTTTGAGGGAGATAATGTGTACGGAGTCCTCAAAAGTTTTGTTACATTTGTGGGAGTTGCAAGATATGTAAAATAGCCTCACAAATAAAACAACTATATTACTCATATTTCAAAGAGAAAGTTGGTGATTGGGATAAGTTGTTTATGCCTCATATTGTATGTAACAGTTGTGTTGAGGAATTACATCATTGGCATAAGGAAAACGGAAGGCAATGTTGTTTATGAAACCAATTATACGGAGAGGGATTGTTACTTCTGCATGTGCAAAGTTGCTAGCTCTAGCGAACAAATATGTGATGACTTGAAGGTCGTTCATTGGTCTGTTACTAGGTCAATAGGAAAGATACACAAAATTCCCTTGTTTTCTGTGTGAATGGGATAGCAGGGCGAGGGACAAACATTGGGAAACTGACCAATGGCCTGAGAGGCAGCAACTGGAACTCTCTGTGCCTCTTGTTGATTCGTCAAAAAATCTACTCCATCCATTACACATATAACTTGGTACAATGAAACAATTCATGAAAGCACTTGATAAAAGTTGCCCTTGCTTCCAGTAATTATGTAAAACTTTCCATCATTGTCACAAGCTAAAACCAGAGAGGGAGCATTTGATGGACCACAGATCAGGAAATTGATGAAAGATGTTAATTTTACCATTTCTATAAATGAATTTGAAAAAGATGTGTGGAATAGAACCAGAGAGGTTGTTAAGACATTTTTGGACAATGTGAAAGATCCTCAGTATAAAAAAATTTGTCAGAAATGTGCTGGCAAATCTCAGACTGCTTGGATGTAATATGAGTTTAAAGTTTAATTTCCTCAAGTCACATCTTGTCTACTTCTTGTCAAATTTAGGAACTGTCAGTGAAGAGCAAGGTGCAAGGATTCCTCAGGACTTGAAAGATGTTGAACAACATTGCTGTTGGTTTCTTGCATGTGACAAATGTACCAGAGAACACTCAAGAAAATCAACACGCTGAACTTCCTTGGGAAAAGACAAAGGTGTATACAAGATACCTAACTAATATATATTCTTAAATTCAGGTGTTCTTTCATGTTGTAATTCTTCATTATTTTCTTTAAAACTTGTTTATGAGTGTGTAATATTTTTGCAAATTTTACAAGTATATTTTCATTAAACGTTGTCATATTGCCAAAACAAGATGTGATAGAGAGAAACTGAATGTATTTTGGAATTCAGTGCCTGGAAATTAGTAAAAGCCACCTATTTTTAAACATACTTCAGAAGAAAAAAAAATGTAATTTGTAACTAGTGTTGTTAGGTATCTTCTACTTATTATGGCTGCACTTAAACTTAAGGCACCTATATTTTTCTGAATAAGTAATACTGCTCCTAGACAGTCAAAAAGGTAGAATCATTTAAAAACATTACAAACAATCAATGGTGCCAACATTGAGAATAGTTTGTGTGTGCTACAAAATATTGTATATACATTCAGAAACATGCATAATAAAATGCATAGAAATGTGAACCTAACATTGTGTCTTATAATCTGCATATAGATAAATGTAATTTTGTTTGAAGAATAAGTTGGTCTTTATAAATTTTGTATAGTGAAAAACCAGGTTTTTAATTTTATGCATGATATTGATAACATTTTGAGCCTTTTAAGAGCATTAATTTACTCTTACCATTTTGTGCCTACATTCAATTTATAGACACCAGATTTAACACTAAACTTGGGAAATTAACCAAGAAATAACATATCTGTTGTCATGATGTCTTGTTTACTTTCAGAGCTGCAGAGTGTACACGGAATAATTTCAGAGAACTTAAAATCCATTCAATACAATTTTAGTTCCTACTGTTAACATATTTAAAACCTATCTGAAAACTTGCTAATTATCAATATTTAACAATTTGAATTATATTTTAAAATTTTCTTATTTATTATTTAATATTTATGAATCATTTCTTCTTATACAACTATTTATCATGTTATCAGGTCAATGGTTATTTGCATTGTTACAGCATCTACCTGCAAACATTATTATTAGTGTTCAATTAAGAGTAAAAACATTTTCACTAGTTCAAATAAGTAACTTGCTTCGGACAGGTTTGGTGGCTATTGCCTCCACCTTCAGCGGAGATTTACTGATGAACTCGTGGTAGTGGCCTGTAGAGCTCTCTCTTCTGGGTAAATGAATTTTGAAATGAGACTGTTTGGGTATATAAAAATTTATGATTCTTTTTTATTTATTTATTTATTTATAGAATTAATAGATTTTCCAAACTGTTAATCTGATCTGTTAATCTGCACTGATTTTAATAACTTGGGTTCACTGTGAAAATTATGGCTTTGAGTCCAAAAATGGTGTGCTACAGCTGACTTATTTGTTGTTTATGCTTTAAATACCTCATGTGTTCTAGACATTGTTTGATGTTTTTCCTGCATCGGACAATGTTTTAAAGAACACACAAGGTATTTAAAGCATAAACAGATAAGTCAGCTGTAGCACACCATTTTTGGACTCAAAATCATAATTTTCACAGTGAACCCAAGATATTAAAATCAGTGCAGAATCCAATTAGATTAACAGTTTGGGAATGTCTATTAATTCTAAAAAACAAAAACAAAGTCATAAATTTTGATATACCACAAACAAATGCTCTCATCTCAAAATGCATCTACCCAGAAGAGAGACCTCTACAGGCTGCTATCACGAGTTCATCAGTAAATCTCCACTGAAGATGGTGGCAATAGCCGCCAAAACATGAGCGAAGTAAGTTTACTTATTTCAAACAGTAAAGTTTGAGTGTGATGTTGTTTTTACTCTTAATTAATTAGCTACTTCACTATACACTCCCATTAATTTTTTAATTATTAGTGCTACTTCCAAATGAAGTTTCAGTGTTATATATTCACATATTTTTACTTCAGGATCCCTGTGATTGTTAGCAAACTTGTGAATGTTATATTGAATCATAATTAACTTCAAACTAAAGTGGCAATTGTTGTCACCTGAGAATTGCTTGGTATTCATCTTATGAAAAAAATATCTTACCCAGGCAACTGACCACAATAAACATTCAAAATGGATTTCTGGATAATAGGCAAACATTCAGTTTCATCCCATAGAAGGGCACAGATGTAAAATGGTCAGCTTTGTCCTATTTATAGAGAATTCAAGGCTATATAAAGAGATGATGAAGTGTTTGATGTCATGGATATACATATATTGAATGCTGAAAACTTTTTAATATATTAATGTTATCTTTTCAGATAGTGGGAAAACTAGAAAAACCTGTCAAGGAATCTTGATCTTTACTGAGACTTAAGCTCAAGACTTTGGATCATGAGACAAATGCACTCATTTCCAAATTAGGAAGTCTGACATTTCTTGTATATGGTCCTTTTTCCCTGAAATAATGAGCTAATATTATCTTTTTCCAAAAGTTGGATAAAATTTTCCTTGTTTTTATGCAGGATGAGTTGCCTAAAATTACCATTGCAAATATCTCAAAAGCAAAATTAGGAGTGAAATCATGTCATGAAGTTAGGAGATGATTTCATTAAAGTAGATTGTATAGGCCATTCAAAAATGCAAGCAAACATGATTATCAACATAGAAAGTAACATTAAGAATGGTCAATGTACTGGCCAAGCCTAAATTGAGACTATCATTAAAATTAAAATTGGCTGAAAAATTCAATGCTATCCAAAATTTGAACATAGTTCTTCCACTCTCTGTGCAGTTGCTCTAGCCATTGAGCTACTATGACAGGATGCTGGTAGAACATTGAATTCTCCTAATAACTCGGTTATTTCCTGGGAGACTACCTCACATCAGAAGTATTTCCTTTATTTCTATTTTTAATTGGAAGTCCTTTTTTATTTCTATCACAATTGAACTTAATGACATGTTTGAACGTCAGAATGTGCAACCAAAGTGCATTTCAAATGTCAACTTCATGTTATAATTTCTGAATGTATAATTGATTTAAGGAGTTCAACAAAATGCCATTCTTAATGAATATTAATTTCCTGTATACTAATCAATAATTGCTTTATTCAATTTAAAATTATTTCTTCTTCTTTTATTTGATTTATTTTTTAGTTTTAATATTTGTATTATCAATAATTTTTTTAATTATTAGTCCTAATTTAACTAGAATTTTATTGAGCCGAGATGGATAGGGTTACATTCATTTTAACAATTTCCTCAAAAATTATATGGGTTTCCATTTAAAAAATGCATAAGTTTATGTTGAAAATCATATTTGTTTATATTTTGAATGGCCTTTACCATCTATTTTAATATGTCACTCCCCTTCTTTATGCTTGTGAAAATAGTTTTTCAATTCTGATTTTTGTTTTGGACTTAAGTTAATCAAGATTATATAGCTCCTGGGGTAGACTCTAGTTGTGCCGAGGCACTCTAAAGCGCAGTAAAGTACAGTACCTGGCAGGCAACAACAAAGGAATGCACTGTTCACACCTAAATCTTCCTGAAATGCTGTGTTACCATCTTGCTGCATTTTGAAGTTTAGTTAAATCCAGTGCAAAAATAGACACCAATATATCCTTATTAACAAATATACATGTTTTAAATATAGTAATGTCATTAGGTTTTAAAATTATGGAGCATCATTTCCATATTTGTTTTTAGTTTTAAATGTTAGTGGTTTTTAAAAATAATACATCTATGAACTGTCGGCGGCAGTTATTGTTAAATTGCTGGCATTAGTCTTTCCATTTTCTTTCTGTTTCATGGAATGGTACGCAACCACCTCTTATAACGTACTCCAGAAACTTCTAGGCATAAGCTTGCTCTGATCTTTTGTCTAAAACTTGAATGCAAAAGCACTGTTATATTTTCTGTTTTCCACATTAAGAAATGTATTGACTATTCACAAAATTACACAATAGATCAATGTTACTGCAGGAATAAACAGGTATTTGAACAGTTTTATTATATCAATACTTTCTTGGCACCGCCAGTAGCAAGCCCCAGCGGCTGTCACTGGTAAACACATCTCCCTGCACTGTGTTAAGCTGTGCTTCTAAAAAACAATATTTTCATCTGAGTTACTCAGCATCCTGTTCTCTACAGAGTCCTAAAGAATCTGTGTGACTTGTCAGGAGCTCCACGACCACTCCAGAAAATAAACAAATAAATTAAAGATTAAGAAACCAAGAGTAGAATGTTTCTGCTTTACATTATTTTATCCTACATTAAGAGATTCCATAGAAACCAATTTGAACAAGGGTGAGTCCAAAGGTTGCAAATGCCTGATCTATAGTATTTTCAATGTCTTGAGATTAAAACTAAGATAGAATTGTGTGTAGACAAGATACTCAGTACTTATTTCTGTCAGAATAGTGCTACTCAGTATGTGATAGGCATTCTATGAAAATTACAAAGGACTTGCTTTCATCTATAAAACTCCAAAGAGAAACATTACATAGCTAGTATTTTTACTATTAAAAATAACAAGAGACAACATATCAGCGATACTACCATAAAATATTAGTTTTTCTCTGCATTTTTACAAGAGAATATTATTTAGAAACTTAAAAATAACACAGAAGGAGCACATGACAAATCTGCTTGGTTATTTAAGCAATTTTTCATCATTTATATAAACTATAACTATAATAATTGTCAGCAAGTAACTGATATAGGCAAAGTTTATATTTTTGCTAAGTTTAATACAGTATGTTGTCTCTCAACTACCCAGATATCTACAAAAGGTCCCTGCTAGGCCTTTATTATATTTTACAGTTATTAAATACCAGGAACCTTAGCTCTAAATTGCTTGTTTCAAACACTTTATTTATGTGTCAGATTGTTTTCAAGATTAAAAGCAGTACTTACTTAGATTATGAAATAAATCTCTGAAGCTATTTTCATGATAAACTATTGTTCTTTTGTTCATTTTAGACAGACATGTTATTGTAAGCAAATTTAAGTTTTAGGTTAAATCGACTATTAAGATACATTTTAATATTATACAGGTAATTTATGTATTTATTAATGCATTAAGGTCACATTATATACATATACACAAATTTAGCAAAACCTCTGATTAATATTAACCATCAACAATGTAATGTAACCTTGTAATAACCTGTACCAGGTACCCATCACTGCATATTATGTACATAACAACTGTTGGCTTTAATTCTTCTTCCTCTTCCTTGTGCTTCCATCTGACTGCAGCTCAGTGCATATTCTCTTCGTTTAATAACATTTTGTTAAAATGTACTAAACCTGTATTAAAATTAGTTAAAGTACACAAATGGCATCAAAAAGGTTATTAAAAGAGAATTTATTTCATACGCAAGAATAGAATCCCACCCAGTCACGTGCAAAACATTGTCAGCAACATTCAAAAGCAAATGGAAATATTATTTGAAGAATTAAACGTTCATTAATGACTTTTATAATAAAATATTTTCTGAAATTAAAAATGTAAAATCCTCCTAAAACTTCAAGAAATATTTACATCATTTCTTAATGAGTAACTGATACCTATTAATTAATTTATGAGCTTTTGTATTCAGATTGTAACTGGGCTATTTCATTAATACCTTGCTTTTATATGAAAAAAAAAAATTGTAAAACATCAAGAAAAATAAATATGCATATTAATCCATGGGGCACAAAATCATATACATTATGAATCTCAGTTTTGCTTACAAATTAATGTCCAGAAACTCTTGGTTTATGTGCTAGACATTTTGCAATGGTAAGGGAGAAAAATGTAGGTAAACAAACATAGACTGCATGAAAAGCAGTAGACATTGCATCCATCAGAGTTGTTTATCAGTGGAACTACATCAGCTGTTATGTGATGCATAGCAGTCCTTCACCATACCTACAGCCAATGATGGTGCTTATGGTATTATTCTGTTTAATAGTTCCATACTTTACAATATTCATTTGTTTGGCTATCATCAAGTGAGATGGTAGACTTATACACAAAGTCAGGATACAGTAAAAGGCTTCTCATATATGGGAAAGCTCAGGAAAATGAAACATAAACTTACAGTTCTACCAACAGTGTTACACCAACAGACATCACCCAACCCATACCAGGTTCTCAAGATTGGAGATGCATTTAAGTTAAACAGGTAATTTACATTCTAACAAACACCCCTATGGGTGTCCACAGAGATGCCAAATACCAAAATGTTAACTCTTTAACTGGGTATGGATATGGCAAGGGAACAACCTGGGTGATATATAACCATGTTCCTTGTAATGTTGCAAAGTACAATAAACTCTTTCCAAGAGATATCATTTAACCAGTATCATCAGCAGTTCCTTATATGTTTTCTTATGGTACCTCAATTTTCTTTTTTACTTCTTTCTGATTGTTTGTTTTGTTGCCTATGTCCTGCTCCATATTTCAGATATCCTAGCATGTAAGCAAAGAGTTTGTGGACATGGGTTTATTAATAAAATATCATCACTTGGTATCTATTTACCAGCCCCTGAGCCTTGGATATATCCTGTATATAGTATCTACCCATATCCTTTAATCTAATGAAAGTTTACATTTTGTTTCATTTTAAGTAGGTACTATTATTTTAGTGAACTTATCATTGTTAAAAACCCACATATTTAATATAAAGATTATTGTATTCACTGTTTTACCTATCCCACAATACATACATCATGTTGTGGGTGAAATAAATTTTATTTAGTTATCATTGCTGGCTTAAAATAGAATTGGACTTTATTATCTGTTTAATGTAGAACATTTTCTCCTCAAGGGAACCTATTGTAATTCCTTCCTCTATTGTATCTCAACCATGTCTAACTAGGTAAAACCACATTTAGTTGCTTAGCATGGTAATGTGAGCCATGCATTTCAGGTTTTTCTCACCGATTTTGTTGTAGTTAGAACTGCAAAAACGTGTATGTTTATTTTAGCTATATGTATTACTTGTTTGTCTACAGCATTTTTTATAAATAAACGGCATGTAATGATTTGTAGAATGGCTTGAAAATATCCGACGAATATTGATATTAAATGTGCTCAGTCCAACCACAAATGAAATGCTTTCTGACATAGATTCTGAATTGTTTTAACATTTTTGAATAAATGGATGGCACAAATTATTCAAGCAAACACTCTTAAGAGAGCTCTAAAATTGAACACTTCATTCAGAGAGCACACAGACCACCAATACCAAAGGAATAAAATGTGCTCTAAGGATATGTTATGTTTACACTTACACTTTAAATGTTCAGGTAGCTACATTTGTGTTCAGTGAAACCAGGTTACATTAATATCATGTTTTGGTACCAAATAACATTAGGTAGATACCTGTGTTTACCCATTATTGGCAATACTGAATCATACTGAATTAATTAAAATAATAGACTTATTCAGTTGCAGATTTAAAATGTGCAAAATCATGATGTGTTCCATTCATATGACTTTCTCTAGCTGTTTCACAGAAAAATTTTCTTACAAAAGATTATTCTTTTATCTACATCATGCTAATTAAGATACAGATTAGCAGAATTGTCCTTATTACTTACTTTTCTGTGTGTAGAAGGGGAATAAAGTAATGCACTAGGCTAAAGTGATAGTCAAATCTTTTAAAAGCCGGTCGGTACGTGAAACACTGAAATTCAGTTCTCTTTGCATTCTGGAGTTAACAAAAGAGATGAAAACAAAGATTTGAGAAAAGAATAAGAACTTGAAACTGAAACCAATAACATGGAATATTTCAGAAACGGTTTTCTCTACAGCAAAAATATATATGACATAAATTGTAATAAGAACTGTAGCTTTCCTGGCTTCGAATTTCTCTCAGGCTTCCAGCCAGCTGTAAATATGGTGAGGTGGGAGCATACATTATTCCAGTCTTCAGGGTTGCTGAATGATTTGAACTGATGTGGTCTTCTTATATAGATATGTGGGCCAATGAGCGTGCCGAGGCAAGGCCGGTGAGGTGAATTGGAGCACGGACGTGAAAGAAAACATTGTGATTCAGGAGACTCTTCTAAGGGTCTGATTTGTGTTTTTCTGCAGGTCTAAGGCCGGTTTCCAAGCGTTGCTCAATTGTAATCCTGAATCTCTGTTGCGATTGCGTCTTTCCGAGGTGATAGCAAGTGCTTCTTTTACCCTACGTGGCCAATATCCAGTCTCCTTGGCAATAATTGTGGTGTTGTCAAAGTCGGCCCTGTGGTCATGTTCAAAACAGTGTTCTGCCAGACCTGATGCAACCCAAAAAATCAGGTCTGGCAGAACTGTTTAGAAATTAAAAAAACAAATTTTAGAAAAAGGTCTTGTGTGCCTGTGTGTTTCTATGAGTAGATAGCTCAAAAATAAATATTCGCTTAGATACTAAAGTTGGCATTTAAGGATGCAAAACAAAGATTTTTCAAGAAAATCCCCCACCCTAAACTACACTTTAGGAGACAATGTTTAGAAATTTTTTATTTTCTAAAAGATGACTCTAATGAATTTGAATAAACTGTCATATATTAAAAATATTTACAAACAAATAAAAGGTATATCCTGAACTGCTTAGATTATAGGTCCTGAAATCCTCTTCATTCTGAATAACTTTTGCAACGCTGGTAAACCATAAGAGATAGGCAAAAGCTTACTACAAAAGAAATATAAACCTCGTTAAAACACAAAATTTATATCATATACAGTTTACAACTTATGCCATACACACGGTGAAATTGAATAGGACACCTTTTAAAACATCTAATATTGTTTTAGCCTAATGTATTCCCTTATTCCTCTTCTATATATGAACTACCACAATTTCTGGTAATGTTTATCTTGATTAGTTTGATGCAGATGAAAGAATAATCATTTGTAAGATTATTTTTTTTGTAAAATAGTTTGTTTGCAGAACAGATAGAAAAAGTTATATGAATAGAGCATCAGATTTTCTTTCTCCTGGTCAAGCAAAGAGAGTGGAATTTCAAAGTATTACATAGTGGCCAGCTCTTAAAAGGTTTGCTTATCACTTTCAGTCTCATTCCTTTATATCTACAAGAACATATGTAATAAAAGCCTATATGCAAATGCTCATCTGGGTTAACATGAAGTAACACAGAAGAACTTGCAGAGAAAGTCACGTGAATGTAACACATCAGAATTTTGTTTTTGTGCTCATTCCAAGAAAACAGATTTTCAAAATCATCAGACGGTATCTTCTTTTTACTTGCTCTACACATACTATGTACATAGTGTATAATGCACCCAAAATCTGATACTGAGATTTCACCAGAAATACATGTTTTGGGTCTCCCTGAATCCAAAAAGCATTTTTAGAAAAAGGTGCATGTGTATGCATGTGCCATGTGCGTGTACATGTACGTATGTATATGGATGTGTGTGTTTTTTTGTTTGTTTTTTTTTTCTTTTTTTTCTCTGTGGACAGAGAAGTTCAAAAACGAAAAGACCGTTAAATACCAAACTTGGTATTTAAGTTTGGTATCTTCCAAGGATACAAGAAAATCCCTCCACTCCGAGCTACCCTTTAAATGGAACATTTTTTGAAATTTTCTATTTTCTCAAAAATGGCTCTAACGGTTTTGATTAAAAATACCTTATGTTTAAGATACTTTTTACGACAAACAAAATGTAAATCTTGAATTAATTTTCTGGGAATATCCTCTGAAGGCCTATTCATTCTGGATGACTTTTATATAACTGGCAAACCATTAGAGATATACAAACATTTACAAGAAAAAAAGTTAACCTCATTAAACACACAATTTTTGGCATATATATTTTTTTTGTGTAGTAAGCCATTTGAGATAATCCGGATTATTGGTTTCAATTTTAGCCACTTAAACTTTTCTCAAATGGGAAGACATCTTTCTTCTTTTTCTCATTTGTTTATTCCTGGCAAGCTAAGAGATTGGAATATCAATTGTTTCACATAGCAACCAGCTTTTATAACAGAAGACTATTGCTTTAGCCCTGGCATTTTCTTATTTCCTTTCTCTTACAAGGAAGCTAGTAATAAGACTAATTCTGCTTATGTTTATCTTGATTAGTAAGATGTAGAAAACAGAATGTTTTGAATAAAAATGATAGGAATGGAACATATTAGATTTTTTCCTTCTATTTACAAGGAAGTAAGTAGTAAGGACAATAATGTTTACCTCAATTATCATGAAATAGATAGAATAGGCTTTTTAACAATAATTGGTTACAGAGATGAAGAGGAAATCATGTGAATGGAACACATGAGATTTTTTAATTATGGACTTAGTGCATTTTATTCATTCACCATGTCTGTAATTTATAGGCATATATTATGGAGTTATTAATTCCTTTCAAATTTGCCTTTTGGTATCTGTGCCATGCTTTATTAATAAATACCAATAACTGGACATAGAAAGGTTTCTTTCAATATTAAATGACATAGTATTTAGCTCACTACTTAATAGGTTAAACATTTGCCAACAAAATTAGTGCCCTGATGTCCTATTATACTTAAGCATACTAGAAAGCTTGAGATGTAGCTGTGTGTTTCATTTTTAAGAATGAAATATTATTTCCTGTTGTGTACATACTATTACATTATTTTTATAATTTACTCATCTTTAAAAAAAAATTGCAATATATAACATCTCATAAAAATGTTACTCCAGCTACAGTGTTACAAATGTCCAGAGCCTGATTACATTTTAAGGTCACAGATCTGCTTTTATGACTAATAAATAACCTGTAAACTTGAATTTTAGTACAAAATGTTAAAATAGAAAGGAAAATATTACTGAGTAAACTAGCTTATCATATAAATTTCTTCAGAAATTATTTTGCCTAAAGTTGGCCAAGAAACATTCTAAATATAACGTAAAAATCTGACACATCTTTTCTAAAATGATCTTTCCATTACTTTGCTTGAAACAAGCCTTTATACATAGAAAATAACCAATTCACATGCTACATTTACTATTACTAAACATGGAAATTAACCATGAATAATGCAATAACAACATTATGGCAGTCAGGAAGAAAAAAAATAAGTGAAATTCACACTCTCAATTACTCACCCAAACACACTACAAAATTAAAACAAAAACCTGTGACAACATTCTCAATGCTTAAACATTTTAGTTTTAGAATTGAAAAAAATGCAGCAAACAGCAGTAACAAAACTTGCATGTGTCACTAAAAAGTTAAACAATTCTGAGCAGGGCAATAAAATATATTCCCACTACATGCCTTAACACTAACCCACACCAATAAGTATTCAAAACAAGCTACATATACTGAAGAAACAAAATTCTAAGCAAAACAACAAAAACATGGCTAACACAGAATAAAAATAGAGAACAATAGAAAAGAAGTGTGAAGAAGCAAGAAGTTTTAATAAAATACATGTTTTAATGTTATTAGTATTTAAGTATTAACTCATACTTTGAATGAATTCCATAACTGTTGTGTCAAAAAGTTAAATCTCCACATATTTTTATAAGTATTTTAAATATTTACTTGTATAAAACTCAATGTACATATTTATGTATGTATACAAATAATCGGTGTGATGCTTGGAAGCTAACACTGTTACATTTGACTATAGCTATGCAAGTTTTACTCTTTTATTCATTTAAAAAAAATCATTGCAATTTTAGGGCAAAAAGTGTATATATTTTTATAACCTGATCACTTGTCGTTTATGGTTGAAGGTTAGTATTAGTATAACATGAAATTAATCCTAGAGTGCAACCCTATTTGTATTGTTATGCTTAAAACAAGCGAAACTTATAGGTACCGACAGATAACAAAGGGCTAAAGGAACACCAGAGAAACATAAAACTAAAGTATGGGCATTTGCTGTTTCATACCATTTTTGGACAGAAAACCACAACATTGGGCAAATTATAAAATTGTTAAAACCACTAGAGCTGGATATCTGGGAGAGAATACAATAATAAAAAACAGCAATTACGTAATAAATTTTAAAATCCTGCCACTGAATGAGGTGTTAAAACTTTACATCCTCAACACAAGATGGCAACACGATGGGAAACAACAGGAGGAGGAGTATTATGAAGTAACTGCCTGGAAGACCTCCTCATAACCATCATCATAATAATGACCAATATGGATAATAAAGATCATTAAGGTAAAGACTCCTAAACTGCAGGCCACCTATAGTTCAAATCCTGCCAAGACTCTCCTCCCAGCCTAGGATTTTTTCCAGGTCTTCCTAAGTCCTCATAATTTGTAAATATTTTAACAAAAGTCTCTTTAATACTTGAAAAACTAATTATGAATAGTCTTTATTGTGATTCTTTCACAACAATTCTTCAGTATGATTTTTATTTAATTGCTTCGATTCGTGGACAGTTGACTGCTCTCTGTCTCTCGCATGCAACTGCACATTCAGATCTCCAGTTGAAAACTGACTGACCTGGCTTGCAGCTCCCCTTTTATACCTGTTAAAACGCTGCAAGAAACTTCCAGAAGTAGAAATGATTATTTCATGAATATATGTCAGACAGATATGACCTCTTTACCCAGATGGCACAGAGACTTGCGATTTGGAACTACTCAGCCCTGTCTGTAGTAAGCCTGTCGAGCCTTCCCCAGTCCTGCTAGAAGGATATCATCTTATCTGGGTGGCCAAGCCTGGAACTATTGGAGAACTCAGCACATCTATGTCATCTGTGGCAACCTGCAATCCATTCACCTCTTGCAGTTTCTTCCCCTTATCTGCTCTTCCACAAAGGATCTGCTGGGGGTCAAGGTATTATATTACACTCTCCCTCTGTCAACTGATCATTTTTATTGTTATAGAATGTTGACTAATTGTTGAAAACTATGTTGGAGGTCCCTAAGCTTCAAAATTGGATGATAGAATTAATGATGAATCAATATAAAGCATTTCAATATATGTGCTGCAATGACAAGTAATTTGAATTCTGCACTAGATCTTTTGGTACATATATGTGAAAACTGTCAAGCAGAAATCATGTTAATTTCAAATTCATTAGTGTGCTGCTGCAGGAGCGCTTCAAGTAGATCAGTCTGTTCCAGCTGGTCGGTCTGGGTGGCTCAGTTGGTTAGGTGCTGGCGTTCCCAAGATCTTGGTTTCAAACCTGGTCCAGATCAATGGTATTTAAGTGCTTTAAAAGTGACAGCCTCATGTCACTATATTTACTCCTGCAGGGAAAAATTCAGGCACACTGGTGGTTCTGATAGGATCCTGGCAATTGACAGCATTGTTAACAAACAAAATATACAGACTGTTCTAACTCCGCTCCAATGGTGAGAAATTACCTTGTGATTGACATTCCTGCCCACACATGGCTGTCTTGGTACACTATTCAAGTTTTACTCGTTATTGTCTGCAGTGGTACATTTTTCACTGCTTGCTCTAAAATGTGTTCTTTCCATGCATTTTCTATCACAGTTCTCGTATGTTGAACTTCTTTTCCCCATCTCTTATTAGTTACCTCATCTGTTCCTTTCAACACTGGGTCCTGTACTTCACTAAAGCTAAAAATGTTATTATTTTGGTTAAAGTAATCTCAACTTGGTTATCACGGCTCTAAGAGATTTTAAACCACAGTATCACATGGTAGGGTAGTAATGATTATAAATGTAAATCCTTGTGGAATCACTATGTATAACACAAAAGAACTTTTCATAGAATGAAATCGAACAATCAGACCAGTCATGAAAGAGAATGCACACATAAATTTCCACTGAACCCATAGGTGTTGCAACGCCGATGACAGTTATATGATTGGTCAGCAACCTGACAAGCCCCTGCCAGCAGTCGATACACCCCACAAGGAAATTTCTCACCGACCGTACTTCCATGAATGAATCACAGACCTCAGAGCTTGGCTGGAGGGGGAGCATGATAAAGGTGATACCCCAATACTTGCTCTTCCCACTAGTTAATTCCAACAACTGATTCACCATGATGACAGCTTGCTCTTAATGCTTAACTGTATTACATATTACAGAGGACCCCTGTAAGCTATGCATAACTTGTTGCTCTTTTGGCACATGCACCCAACTGGAATAGCCTGAAGTAGAGAAAGGTGACTATGTATAAAGACAATCCAGAAAGTGACAGACAAATTGGCATAACTAAATAATAACGAAAGATATCACCACAAAATTTTACTTACAAAGCTACAGTACCTTACTCTATTTCTCAACGTAAACTCCATTCTGTCAAGACATTTACTGTCACATGGTGCCAGTTTTTCAATGCCGATGTTATACTTTTCTACCGCCAAAGAACTTATTCATTTTTTTACTTTCTCTACAGGTACTATGTACAGAGTGTATAGAGGAAATATCGTATTCCACCCAAATTTGATGTTAAGATTTCACTGAAAATAAATGTTTTGGGATCCCCTGAGACTGAAAAAAGCATTTTTAACAAAAAGTCTGTGTGTGTGTCTGGGTCTGTGGACAGCATAGCTCAAAAACGAAAAGAGCATTATATACCACACTTGGTATTCAGGTTTAGTATCTTCTGAGGATGCGACACAAAGATTATCAAGAAAATCTCCCCACCACAAACTACCCTTTACATGGAAACATTTTCAAAAATTTTGATTTTCTCAAAAATGGCTTTAACGATTTTGGTTAAAATCCATATATTAAAGATATATACATCCCAAATAAAACGTATATCTTGAATTTTCTGGGTATAGTCTCTGAAGACCTCCTTATTCTAGATGAATTTTGCTGAATTTTGTTCAACTGCTAAACCATAAGAGATAGAAAAAAACTTACTGCACAAAAAGTGTAGATCTTGCCAAAAAATTTAAATGGCGTGTTATTTATGGATGCTCTTTAACTGCTGTGGTTCTCAGCGTCCCATTCTATATTGGGCGTGAAAGACCGCTTAATTTTGCCCAGAGGCCTCTCTATCAGGCTTGAGGTTCTTTTACGTGCTGTAAATTTACGACACAGGACCAACGGCTTTACTTCCGTTCCGAAGGAAGCCATGCTAAGGATTTTTTCGCCCGAAAAAATCCATCATCATCCGCCGGGTTTGAACCCGTGACCTTGGGTATACGAAGTCAGCATGGTAATCATTAAGCCACGGAGGACGACAGATCTTGCCAAAACACACAATTTGTGTTCCTTTACGTTTTGTTGTGGAGGTAACCATTTCCGAGATATTCCTTGTTATTGGTTTCAATTGTAAAGTACTTATACTTTTCTGAGACAGAAAGTGACCGTATTTTTATTGTTCTACTCCTGACCAAGTAAAGAAGCGGTTTGCAATGACAATTGCATAACGACAGCTTTTAAAACATTTCACTATCACTTTAGCATAGCACATTGCTTTAGTTCCCTTCTACTTATAAGGAACTAAGTAATAAGAATGCTCTGCTAATGCTTATTTTGATTAGCATGGTGTAGAAAGAAGAATAATCATTTATAAGAGGTTTGTATATAGAGCAGCTATAGAAAGTGACGTGTGTAACACATCAGATTTTTTTTTTTTAATGCACAAAATGTTTGGTCAATTGAGTGTTATAGCACAAGTGTATAGTGATAATGCAGTGGATGAGTCTTCAGTGAGGAAATGGCACATAATTTACGAGTAATCAAGGATGAACAAGTACGCTTGACAAAGACCAGAGTGGAAGTTCATCAATCTTTATGGAAAATTTGAAAGTAAATGCTGATAAAAGAAATCAGAAAAAACCAGTGTTTCACTTTGGACACTATACATGACTTTTTGGGAGAAAAAATATCCCAACCGCAAAGTGGCAGTACATCTTGGTTCAGATCTTTGGCGGTAAAAGATTATATATAACACCTGCATTGAAAAACTGGTACCACATGACAATAACCTTGATAGCAATGATGATTACATTAAGAAATAGAGTAATGTACTGTATCTTAATAAATAAAGTTTTGTGTTGATATCCTTCGTTATTATTTAGTTATGCCAAATTGTCTGTCACTTTCTGGAAGGGTTGTTGCATTCTAAGGAATATTCAATATGTCTTAGTAATTAAAGTAGTTTTAATTGATTTTAATGACTATAAAGTACTTGTGATTCTTTGTATCAAAACAAAGATATGAAAATAGTTTTATGTATCAAAATCTTAAAATATGTGGAGATTTAACTAATTACAAAAATGTGTAAAAAGACAGATAGAGAAAGACAAGGGAGAGAAGAGAAGGAGGATAACTGTCTAGAAGCAGCAGTAGCATAACTAAAACACTGATAGCATTGAATGAGAAATAACAGCATACAGAGGAAGTTCAGTACGGCTCAGTGAACCCAGAGGAGCCCAGACCTGGCACATTCACGATCTCAAAGTGTTTTTATCTTTACAGTTCATGGTGCATTTTGTTTCAACAAATTTAAAAAATCAATGTGCTTCTGATCCAGGCAGGTCACACGACATCTGCCTTTCTTCAAGTTGTAATCAAAGTTGAATTAATTGTGTCTAATGTGAACTAACTTGTTTAGTGTATGTTTGTGAGTATAATTGCTGTTATACTTTTAATATCTGTTGTATAGTATGCATTTACAGATCTGATTATTCCATAAATATAGAATGTTTTTGAGTTGGGTTTGTAACACTTAAGTATCATTTACGCATAATTTTTCCAGACCGGTTTCGAAGCCATGTGGGCATCATTGTCGATGGTTTCCAATTCAATTTCCACAGGGAGTTATATGTTGAGGTGTGATGGTCCCTGGTGGCTGGGTGACGAACTTCCACAATATATTTTGTGGCAGCAATTCAAAGTTGAATACATGGTATTGGTTTTTAATGTTATGGATTTTTTCCCACTTGTCGAGCATACATGGCTTCGAAACCGGTCTGGAAAAATTATACGTAAATGATACTTAAGTGTTACAAACCCAACTCAAAAATATTCTATTCATACATATCACTGTTCCAAAACACCCTTTCATTAAAATTGTTCCATAAATAGTACTTTAAATTTAAAACACTTTGATCTGATAGCCAATAAATAAAATATTTTTTATGTAATATGACCATTAGAGACACTAAAATTTCACAACTCATGTTATATATTGCACATTTTAAAACATAATGCAAGACATGATTTTAAATCAACTGTGAATGTTTTTAGTTCTGCTTCTGTATATTTAAATGCTGTTTTAGCTAGACGAAATTATCTGTCTCTTCTTTATATTTTACTTAAGCTCATATCATAGATTAATTTTACTGATATAGTTATTACAAATTGATGTAGTAAAGATACTTGAACATAAGATCATAAACAAATGATGTAAAAAATGTATTCGAGAAGCTTGAATATTGACGCTATATATGAATATATCTCACTTACCATTGCTGGCTGTGTAAAAAATATAGAGGATGAAAGGGATATAGATGTCCACCTTTAAGCTACAAATACAAACATACCATCTGGCAATATAGCATCACTGAATCCTATAACACAGTGTATTTCAAAAAGGACTTAACAATTTTGACAACTCATAGTTCTTTATTCATTTCACTTATAGGCATGGTTTTGATGTCATCTTGGCTGACAATTGATCAAATTTTGACTCAAGTGGTATGCTAGTGTAGTATTATGCCAACACAAGCGCCAGCGGCAGTTGCAGCAAAGGTCCCAAAAGCGCTTGCTGTGTGTTTTGGTTTGAAGAGGCAACAACTGTGCAGCATAATTTTTGTACAAAGTATGATAAAGATCCTTTCCTAAATAGACTAATGTATTTTATTCAAACTGGATGTTCAGTATGCCTTAAGAAATCTTCAGATCCTCTGTGTACATCTGACAACTGGTAGAGCAAGTGAGAAGTGAAAATCCCTGACATGTCCTAGAACATGAACGTAATAGCCCAAAATTGAACCTGTTTTGTGCATTGAGAAAGAGCAAACTTTACGGGAGGCCTTTCTTCTTCAGTGAGAGAACCAACACCAGAATAGTGTACATAAAATTGCTGCAAAACTTTTTAATCCTCCAGATTGACGTTGATGACCAAAAAAGCAGCATACATTTCATGCAAGATGGTGCACTGCCACACTATCTCTTGATGTCTGGGATTTACTGAACATGCACTTTCTGGGTAAGTGGCACCAATTGCATGCCTCCATGCTCACCGAACCTGACACCTCTTGACTTTTTCTTGTGGGGATTCATGAAGGATACAGTGTTCGTTCCACCCTTACCAGCTTCTCTACCAGAACTCAAACCTAGAATCTGCATCGCAATTGAATGAGTAATGCTGAGTGAGTTTGGGAAGCAATCGACTTTAGATGGGGTATATGCCTATGACCGATGGAGGTCACATTCAACCTGTTTAGGTAAAACTTGATCTGTTATCAGTCAAGATGACACCAAAATCATGTAAGTTAAAAATGAATAAAGAACTTGAATTGTTAAAGTGGTTGGTTGGTATCTAATGCTGAGCAGTTGGCAGTGAAGCCATTCGCTCTCTTGCATTCCAGTATTTTGATGTCATATTATCATGTTAACTAAAGGTTGGACAGCGCTGTAGGTGGTTTCCATCCATATCTTCTCTAAGTGTACAGAAAGGGGATATTTTCATTTTCTTTCCTGTACATACCTTTCTTTACTTAGCTAATGTAACTGCCACATTTATGGTGCCTAAATTTAAACGGTTACAAAAAGTTAAATAAAAGCATTCCAGACAAAATGATGTTCCATTGGAAAAAGAAACATTCTGGAAGTAAAACAGTCCCCCATTTGGGGACCTTTTTCCAAGGTAAAAAACAAAATATGAATGAGTTGTTAAAGTTGTAAAGTCCTTTTTAAAATGCGCAGTATACTGCCTGCTGTAAGAGGGCAGCTGTTTTATGAAGTCAATACCACTGCTCATACTCAGAGTTTACATTTTAACTGCGTCAATATTTAATTGCAGCAACTGAAAAGGTTGCTCTAAGTTGTAAAGCAACATTTCAAGTTAGATATTAATAAGTGCTTTACATTGTAAAAACATTTTGAAATTACACTTTGCCTTATCACCCGCATAGATAGCTGTGAAAATTGTAAACACCACATTTTGTTCATAAGATAAAGAGGCTTATAAAGGGTCACTGTTTAATATGGTAACCCACTCGTGTGCTAACAATGTGCGAGACCCGGGAGTTGCCAGAAAACTATACATACAGTAGAGGCAGACTAAAATCCTTACCTTATAATAGATGCTGGAAATATTGACCTTCTGCTCTCAAACAAGTATCATATCATATCTGCTCGCTTGGGTAGTATGATGGTAGCGTGTCTGCTTCTCATTCAGCAGGTCGTGACTTCAAATCTCACTTAGGGTGAGTTACCTGAATAAGGTTTTTTTGGGGTTTTTCCCTTATCCTGAGAAGATGAATGTCAAGTAACTTTAAGCTACATGGATCCCGAGATCATTTGAGCATCATTTCACCAATTTCATTCATCGTCTGAATGACCAACCAGGTTAAAAAAAAAAGTAAGTATCATCTCTCTTAAAAATGTTGTCACTCACTTCTGAAGCTCAGTATCGACTGAGTATTCACAAGTCCATTTAAGTGAAACCAAGATTCATCAGAGAAAAACAAGAGCTGTGGTCAATGAAACCTCTTTCTACAGAATGGAAAAACTAATTGCAATAATTCACATGTTTACCCTTGTCATTTACTTTTATGCTTGCACCTGTGTGTAGCAATATGGTTGTTTCAAGAGATGTGTAGCATTTCTAGCATAAGATGGAGGTACACCTGTTTGCTGTGCTAATTTGCTCAGTGATCTTCGAGGCGAATGCTCCAAAGTGGCACTGATTTCATCCAGTTTATTTTCTTTTAACACTGACCTCCTAAAATGTTTCTTGTCCAACACTGAACCCAAAGCTTTAAATTTATTGACGACCGCATGTATAGTTTTCTTGCAGGTGGTAGAGCGTCTATAAACTTTTCAGCAAACTCCCTGTGCACAGAGTGAGCCAGATTCATGCTTAAAGTAAACTTTACAAACAAACACGCATTCTTCCACTGTTAAATGATGCACCATGTTTACAGCAGCCTAGCTGACAATGATTGACTGCACAGAAATGGTGACAATGCAGTTTTGAGCAGAAATTGGCAGTTCGAAGTCTCAGTATGGGAGTAGCGAAGGAGAGAAAGACCGTAAATGAGTTACCACATAATATAATGACCCTATATATTGTGAATGAATTCTCAATCCTAATGCAGTAGTCATTAACATACCCTATGCAGTGCCATTTAAACAAACTGCGACTTGTGACATTTGCTGGAGTGGCACATTTCCTTTCTCTTCACCTACAAGCTCAACTTTGAGGGATAACATGTTGCTATATTGTGGTTAGCTATTGCTTACTAAAGCACATTCAACAGGTTGCAAGTTCAAATCTAGCTTAGGGTAAGTTACAGATAAGGTTTTTTCAGGGTTTTCCCTTATCCTAAGCAGACAAATGTTGAGTAACTTTAAGCTCCATGGGCCCTGAGATCATTTGAGCATCATTTCACCAATTTCATTCATCGTCCGATATGACCAACCAGGTTAAAGGACATTAAGCTACAAAAAAAAAAGTCAGTTACATTTAATTGCAAGGAATTAATATGGATGACCATAATGTGCCACTTCGGCAAACAAAGTTTAAAAAACAATCAATCAATCCTGTATTATTTTTTTTCTTTAATTGCCATTTATCAAATCTGCAGATGTGTATATAATAAAACAATTCCCAAATATCTGAATAATCTCTATTCTAATTCTATAGATGTACGCACTGAAGTTTCTGGATGCCAAAACCTTCTAATAATTCTCAAGTAAGAATGTTTTATTTTATTTCCTTAGTATTTTATTATAATCAAATTTGTTAGCAGGGCATACTAAATTATTGTAAAAAGAGAGAAATTGTTAACAATACAAATCAGTGAACCAATATTTTACATTTTGCTCCCTGGTGTAGACTATTTCTCTTTTCCAAAGAGATTAAGTTGGCGACCTGGAAGTGTGGAGCCTTATTTCATTGTATATGATTAGGGTGTCAGCATTATGTGAATATTATACAGCTTATATAATGTATATTTACAAACAGCTGACAGTAAGGAAATGATTCCTTGAAACTAGTCCTGAGGTAATTAACCTAATTCAGTGCTCTAATCATCTAACCTTCTGAGGAAGGATTCTTACACCTCCAAAGAAAACTTGTAAGCTGTGCAGCACTTCTAGAACTTACTGTGAGGAGGTTAAAGAAGTCAAATATTTTACCGATGTTTCACTCCTTTCGTATGTATAAGATAACAAGTTAATAAGAATATAAGGGGGCTATTTCAACCAAGAAAAAGAAATTACAATTAAGGGATAAAGGGGAGGAGTGGCTAAAAAGACCTCTGGATCATTGTAGAATAATTTCTTAAAGAAAAAGGGAGCTAAGTTAAATTAATTTGTCACTTGAGTTTAAAAAGCTAAGTATGCACCATCAGGTAAGATAGCTAGTGAATTATAATCATTATGCTCCACATTTTATATGAAAACTGGGAAAATGATATGAATTAACATTAACCTCATGTGCTGAATAAGCTACATTTCAATTTACCATTATGGACTTACTAAGTGATTTATTACTAAACAGATGACAGATGTACTATTACAACATGGCAATGCAGTTTTCCCACTTTTCCTCTTTGAGTGAACTGTCACAATCTACATATTGTTTAAATAACACTGCAATTTTAAGTGCATTTGTTTCCATCATGTTTATGATATAAAACAATTCAGCAACGAACTGCAACTATCCAAATTATTATTTCCTTCCAGATTTCATTATTTTTCTACATTAAACTACTGGGTGGTGTTTACAGTCCTGTCTTCTAAAGTAATAATTCACATTTCTGATTTCAAAACAGAAATCTGGAGAACTTCTAGCAGACAATTTTGGTTATAAATTCCAGCTGCATACCAATTCTATAGAAGTTTCTGTATATTATCAATATGTTATAAACTTCAGACTTGACATTTTTATACAGCACTGTGGCCTACTTTTACTCAGTGCAAAGTGCAGCTGCTGTTATCTATTTGAATACATACATAATCAGGTCAGGACATCAGTACACCATAAAAATTACGATTCTGAAGAAACTTTAATGAAAAGTTGTGTAAAAAATGCTGATTCTACAAGGGTCACTTCAAAAGTTTTGAGAATGAATACAATAACATTTTAAAAATTTAGATCTGATTATTGCATCTTTCCAAAATATTTTCCAATTGGAATAGCAATAATTATAGTAAGCCTGTGTATCTACTTACCATGCAAACTTCATATACCCGAGGTTGCAAGTTCAAACCTGGCAGAGGATGATGACTTTTTTGAGGTGTAAAAATCCTTAGCATGGTTGGTCCCTTGTTGTAGATTTACAGCACATAAGAGAACCTCAAGCCTGAAAAAGAGGCCTCTGAGCAAAATTAAGCTGTCTTTCATGTCCAGTGTAGAATGGGAAGCTGAGAACCACAGCTGTTAAAGAGTGTCCATAAATAAAATGCCATTTCTTTCTTTTCTTTGAGTGTCTACATCTATTGCTATTGTAAATATACTGCATTCAATACAATTCCTCATTCTTTCTAACCAGTCTTTAAATGCTTAACACCTTTCTTCTTTGGAGATAGTACAGATGATTTCATTGTAAGCAGCTACTGCTTTTTAAATTGTTAACCTCAAATTTTTTCTTTTAATTTTGGAAATAAAAAAATATTGCATGAAGCCAGATTTGTACTTTAGGAGAGATGGGACAAATGTTAGAGTGCTGACACTTGCAGATATTGGCTTGTTTCTAGTGGAAGGTTATGCAACATAATGCCATGCAGATCAATCTTAGAATGCATTGTTCTCAGCTCACTGGAGACTTGTGACAGGCTATTGTTTTACCATATGAAAGTGACAGTCTTTTGTCCCCTCAAGAAAAATTGTCACAATGTGGCCATTAACTGAGAAGAACAAACAGATCCATCTTCTTGCTTGCATTGCTGTTGTTGGGAAGTCTTCCTTGATGACTGTCACTTAGTCTTGGATCATATCCAGCTTTCATCACTTGTTACAATGTTAAATATGTTTATGAATTGTTTAGTCAGGAATCAGAGAAGAGATCACTTGTATTTTATGAACCCATAAAATAGCTGGGAGAGAGAAAGATATATAGATAACACTAGTTATAAAGAAAGGAGGGGAATAGCATGGTTAAGAGCAGGAATATGGAGGCCAAAAGAACAAAACAGCCACCCTCAAAGTGAATGTCCATTATGTGGGGGAAGGCAACATGTTCTACATATAATTTTTTATTGTAAGAAAACTGAGAAATGAAGAATAGAAAATATATGGCCAAAAATGAATAGGAAATCCGATAGAAATAACATTATTGATAAAAACTGTAAGATATTGGTACAATATTTAGAGAAAATAAAAAACAAATGAAAATGGACTGATAAGAGAAAAGAGCATTTAGTAGTAGTGGTAGGTATTATAATTTTATTTTTTATTTTTTTTTTATATAACAAACTGGACTGTCCACTGAAAAAGAGGCCTGGGCAAATTCTAATGGGCAATACAAAATATGTATTGTACAATATATGTATTTCTTAGTGCTTCAATAAACTTAAACTTCAGATATGTTTATGGAATTTCCCCCATCAATTTTTTCTGACTTTGTGGTACCATTTCCTGATCATTTGTAAGATGATGGAGGATCCAACGACTACAGAGCTTCCTGATATGAAGTTTTACCTTATGTATGATGTCCATAGTTGCTGATTTAGTATTCTGGATTTGTTGCAACAATGATCTTTGGACACCATGCACAAGCTTTCATCACATTTTCATTCATTGTTGTTGTAGCCATTTTCATCTTTATGGTGATTCCTCTTCCAGATGCCATCCTTTGTGGTGTAGTGGTTACCATGGTTTAACTTCATATACCCAAGGTTGTGGGTTCAAACCTGGCAAAGGACGATGAATTTTATTCGGGAATAAAAATCCTTAGCATGGCTTCCTTTGGAAGGGATGTAAAGCTGTTGGTCCCGTGTTGTAGATTTATGACAAGCAAAAGAACCTGAAGCATGATAAAGAAGCCTCTGAGCAAAATTAAATGTATCCCAGTATAGAATGGGATGCTGAGAACCACAGCAGTTAAAGTGTCCATAAATAAAACTCCCTTTCCATTTCCTCTTCTAAATATTGCAAACCACCAAACACCATGGGTTGCAAAGGATAAAAAGCCCAAAATGCCTGAATGCAGTCTTTCACAGCATTCTCCTTTTCATAAACAGACTTTAAAAAACATAGAGAATCATTGAATGGAAAAGCTCTCATTTAAGATCCCTCCTAGCATATGGTGCACACCTGTTTACTGATGCTACACATTGTTGGAACACACTCAGGTTTGCATGTGTTCTATTTGAACTTCAATCTAAAACTAGGAGGAGCTTCTTTAGCATACCGCAATTTATTGTTGCCCATTCTCAAAACTTTCAGAGTGCCCCTCATATAGTCATTATTTTATATGGTAATCCATTCCCTCACTCTCTAACAATGTGCGAGAGAACTGGGAGTTGTTGGGAAAACTATGCAGGCAGAGGTGGACTAAAATCCCTCGCTCATAATAGATGCTTCGGCTCTTAAAGATGTCATTCCTTGCTGGAGCTCAGCAAAATGAATTGTTGTGATTTTTTGTGCGATATTATCTTCAAGTTCCTCTTTCTACAGATTGGAAAAACCAATTGCAATACTTGCTTTAATGCTTGCGATAAGGTTTTAGTTTCAACAGACATGTAGCATTTCCAGCAGAAGATGGAGATACACCTGCTAGCTATACTAATATTTGTTCAGCGGTTTTCGAGGCAAATGCTCCAAAGTGGCACCAATTTTATCCAGTTTATTTTCTGTTAACATTGACCTTCTCCTAGAATGTTTCTTGTCCATCACTGAACCTGAAGGCTCTAATTTAGTGATGACCGCATGTAGAGTTTTTCTTGCCAGAGTTTGTAAACTTTTCAGCAAACACCTCGTGCACAGGGCGAGCAGATTCATGCTTAAAGTAAACTTTACAAATACACACATGTTCTTCCACAGTTCAGTGACGCACCATGTTTGCTGCAGTGACAGAACCACCTGACAATGATTGACTGCACATGCACCTGACTCAGCAACACAGAAATGTCGGCAATGCATTTTCAAGCGGGAATTGGTAGTTCAAAGTCCCAGCAGAGGCGCAGGAGTAGTGAAGGAGAGAAAGGCCGAGAATGGGTTACCATATAATATAATGACCCTATATAAACAAATTGATTCAATTTCTTTATATCTGCTCTTAGACCTAACCATGGTTTATGACTAAAATTCATTAAAGAACAATGCTGTAATAAATATTGTAAAGCCACAGTGCACAAAGGAAAAATTCTAATTCAGTGTAACATATGGAATCAACAGCTAAGCTATGGGCATCTATACTCCTTCCACTCTGTATACAATGTACTGCAAATTGTAAAATATGTACCATAAAATACAAACTAGCAGAAAATCAGTCCTAATGGATAAATTTGGAAGTGTTGAATAAATTTCAAAAGCTTTCAGATCAAATTCTGGCTAAGGAATAGATATTCCCATTCCAAAGGATAAAAAGAAGACATATTTGTGAAATATTTCAGAAGTGAATTCATTGTATCACTAGAAGTCAATTAGATGAACGAATAAAACAGTTCTATCAAGATAGAACAAAGATATATGAGGATATGATTATGTACAGTTTTTGCATTGAGCTATCTTTATCAGAAACCTCAGATGTTATAAAGAAAGCATGTTGCATGCAAAAAAGGTGCAACATATTTTAGCATTGTTTTGCATTTATTATTTCAGAATTCTGCCTGTCTATATAGGTCAAGCTAACTCAAAGTACTGACACAAGCAATTAAGGTTGTTAAACATTAACTCATAATCCGGAGGCCTGCAGATCAAATCCAGGACCATCCTCCCTTACTGAGGTTTTTTCTAATCTTAATAAATATCATACTCTGAAGAGATATCCTAAACTTAGGCCTGGAACATTTCCTTCCCAAAATTCCTTTCTCAATTATCATTTCATATATCTCCAGGGTCCTATCAATGTATGGCGTAAGAATGACCATTAAAAGAAAACTCAAAAGTAACTGAAAATTTTCATTTCTCATTTAAGCATTTTACTGTTTTGTTCAGGAATTTTTATCTTCATTATGCAAGAAGTTAAGCACATTTTATTTAGAAATTTGAGTGTCTTGGAATTACTAAAGGTTGTTTTAAACACTTTTGTGAATAGAGTACTCAACCATGAATGATAATTTTTGCTTTCATTTTTTTTTCTTTCTTTATATTTTTGATACATCTTTATAATATCTTTGAAAATTTGAGTACTTTCCCATTTTTGAGTTTCAATGAACTTATTAAAATGTACGACTTTTAGTTAACAGAATATATAAGAATAACGAGATTCAGTGTAAGTGAACAGAAGCAAGAATGTGGTAGAAGTGCATAACAACAGTCTGGACTGCTCTGACGATCTAGCCCACGTGTGTATTCGTGTGTTTCAGATTGTACAAAATAATAAAAAAGTAAAAAGTTCTGAAATGAAATCAGAGATAGAAACATTTTTCCCTCCCAAAGCTTTAAACAATTTTTCTTCCTTTCTTAATATTTCTTTAAGTCTCTGTCATTTAGGAAATACCTCGTACGTGCACCTTCTTGGGTAGTTCTGGTGGCGTGAACGTAGGGGGAGGGTGGTGATCATCTGCAAGAACAAAACCACCCTCAAAACACGACACGTCAACCTCACACTACATACCCCTTTAAGAAGGGACAGTTATTGAGAGAAGTTGCTTTTTACAAGGAAAGTCCCTTGCTTAGCCAATATTGCTTATGTACCCAATTGAATATTAAGCAACATAGTTGCAAATTTAAACATCTGATCAAAACATGCTTACTGCTGTATTATATGTCATATTTTAATGAAGACATCACAGTATTTAAGAACCTTAATAAGGAAGTAAAATAAAAAATAATTCCCTTTCTGAAATACTGAACTGTTTCATGAACAACTATCATTATTTCATTATAAAGTACAATAAATATGAAGTTACATGAGAGATAATTACAGCTATGTGAAGGGCTTTCCTTGTAAATGGCCATGCAAATCTGTATGCTACCATGTAATTATAGTAGTTTCTTAACTGAATTACAAAATATTCTTTACTAGTTTAGAAACATTTCTATTCTCTACACTAAAAACACTGATTCATTAATAAAATTGTATGATCTTTCAGTTAGCAACAGTGTTATTTTCAAAGCAAAAATTATGCCTTGTTGTGTCACTGAACATGGTGGGAATTTATTGTTAATATTTATTTCAAAACAAATGTATCTGCAGTTATCATTCCTTACCAATCTGTAAACTCCAAATATAACCTATAAAAGTAGAAAATAAAATGCACATTCTAGAGAAACATCTTAAGTTTAGCTGAGAAGCTGACAATATTTCTCCTTTCTTGTAAATTTCAATATCTATTAACATGCATTTTTTGAGAAGAATGGAAAATATGTTGTAACACCTTCACAACTGAGCAAATATGTTTCTTTAGTAAGTGCTGGGTTAATTTTCTACTTGCTAAGACTACTGGTATTACAACACAAGAAATGAACACAGAAGAGTAAATATACACAGAACACTACATACTGTCATCATTGCCATACATAATATGTAACATAGCTGTGAGCTGCAAAAAGTAAAACTAATAATCAGTGATAATGCACAAAATGGAATCATTCCCCACATCACCATGACGGTACAACTGCACCTCCTACAAATCTTTGTTACCACTTTCTCTCCACAAAATTAGTAGGTACTTCAGTTGCGCTAAGTTTTACAAGATTTGGTTCAAGAATGCAGTAGACAGTCATGGCATAAGCATGCATGTGACTACCATCAATATAATTTTCCCTGTGAATTGTAAAACCTGGTTTGTTAACTTGAATTCTGCCCTTTAGAAGGGATATTAGCTGTTGGGGTTCAAATTATTAAATGTAAGGATGATGTTCATGCTGAGAAGTATTGAAAACTTTTGGAATATTTGAGCTCTGAGAATTAGATAGTGTTATTTAATGGCACGAGAAGAGAGCTAATGAATGAGTGCTGCTGGGTTGAAATATCATTACTCATAATAAAGCAATGGAGTCAACTAGCAATAGATACACTTTCTGTTCATTAAAGAAAAGATACTGCAAAAGAATTCAAGCAACAGGTTCCAAAATTCATTGAGGGAAATTATAAAAGAAAGTGGGTTTTGGAGCTAATTTATGCAGAAGTAATCAAAAGCGTGACATCTACATCTAATGGCATGCCATATTAGCTACTCAGCTCTGCCACATCGTGGAAATATGGATGGATTAGGAAATAGGAGTTCATGCCCTGTTCAAAGGCAGCAAATGTCAACACTCTAATAAACAATGTCATTAAATAGAAAGAATTAAACAAGCTATTCAAAAATAACAAACACAAATAGAAACTTGAAATGGCAGAGGATAAAAAAATAACAGGTAAATCAGTTTAAAATGCACTTAAAGTTAGAATAGCATGTGCCATGTTCAAATATGACCCTTTACCATTGAGAGTTCCTTTTGTTTTTTGACAATATGGGGCACAACAGCATAAATTTACACTTTCCAAATGTTTTGGATCAAACTGAAAACACAGTTCCATAAATTAAAATTATGTTATTAAACAATTTTTAAATGAACTTTCCACATGTGAAGTTAAAGATGGGGTTTTGTCATTTTTAATCATTATTCTCTCCAAAAATCCATATAAGGTGGCTTACGGATAAATTTGCACAACACATTTGTTATATTATGCAACGACTTTAGTTTTTGTTAACAAGTACACAAAAATTGATCTATATAGAAACAATAGATCATTAAATTTAGAATTAATTTCAGCTTATATTCCTATTATTGTTGCTTTTTCTTCCTCTGTTCATGCAATGCAAAAATGCATCATTTTAAGTTACTCAAAAATGAACACCATTAATTGTTTATGAACAACAGAAACCCATGCTGACTAAAACAAATGAGTTGCCTCTGTTTACTAGCTATGCAAAGCAACAACTTCTAGTGTTCTGAACCAGAGCAGGGCAAATAAGTGCACTAGTGCAGGATCCACTCTCACATGGCGCTCAAACCCAGTGTAAGGCCAATTCACACATGGCACCAACAGTGTATGTGAGTGAAGGACAGAAGAGAGTAAGAGTTGGACAAGTGATTCAAGAAACAAGATCAAGTTGTGTGCACCCAGAAAAGAGATAAAAGAGAGAGAGAAATATAGGGAAAAAAATCCATATCTTCAATGAGCGAGCGAGTTAGCTGATGGCCTAACTTACTTGCATATAGGTAGTCCTCGTCAGCTATCAGCCAATAACAGAACAGGAGAGATTGAGATAAAAAAAAGAACAAAGAGAAAAATAATGAGGGAGTTGAAGTGATTTTTTTCAAAACTAAGAAATAGAAAACATAAAATACATAGTTTGATCTTACATTAAGAGAGAGTTAGTAGCAATAACAGTAATAACAGAGAAAAATAATCTATTTAGAGTGTTCCAGATGAGATGTTACTAAAACCTAGATCCAAAGCACATACATCTAGTCTGGCTTAAAACACTCTTTCCAATTATAAGAGGCAATTTTTGGAGCCATATAATAAATAACAATAAAATATCCATGAACACACTGCTTGACTATAAACTTTCTCTATTAATAATAGTAATAACAGTAGTAGTGATTTGAGTGCAAAAAACTCACATTATTCTGCAACAGCTAGACTGCAGTATGCACTGCTCGGCATAAATTATAAACTATTTCTAATATTTTTATCATATTTATAATGCTCAATGTAAAATATGCTAACTTTTAATGAGTTTTACAGACTGGCATGTTGCAGATAATGATGAACCAACACTCACCATCTAGTGGCTAGAAGATAGGAAAGGAAACAAAAGGAAGAAGACTCAGGCAATTGTCGCCTCATGCGCAGTATGACAATCGAGAAAGACAGGTGAATACAAGTACAGCACGACAATTAACCACTGCTGAAGAGGATAAAAGGGTCAGGGAACACAAATAACAGCAAGGAATGTCTACAACACTCACACACCATGTCAACTTGTGTTCTGTCATGTCATGTGTGTCACTATTGTCTTAACCTGCCGTTTGCTTTATGTGACATGTAGCACTCTTTTAAATAAATGAATGCTCGGTTTACATATTTACCTACTTCTTACCATAACAACTTAGCTATGATAAATGCAAATTGAATGACTTATTAATATGTACATTAAAAGAGCTTAGATATTACATCATTAAAATATTTACACATTTAAATAAAAAATTATGATAAATAAATTTTGTAGTAGAATTAAAATCCATGTTAATCCACCGTAATTTTATGGGTATTATTTTTATCCAATTGTCACAAACAGGAGTGTGTTATCTAAAACATCCAGTCCAAAACCAGAATGTAAAGCAGCACACTTAAATTTAAATTGCTAAGCGTTTACATATAAACAAGTGAATTTATTCTTTTAACAGACTGACTTTAAATTTTTTACACATATTGGAAAAAGTTGCCTAGTTAAAGATTAATGTAATGTAATTATTGTATTAAGTACTGTTTTGAATGTAGTCTGGAAATCTGGCCAGAAAAGGGGAAACAATAGCAAGCAGCCTTAAAAATGAAAACAATAGTGCAGCTCCAAAAATTAACTACTTTAAGTTGGTACCTACATTAGCTTTTTCTGTTGGGTAATGGAAGAATCATCATCATTATCATCATTCAAATTGTCTCCCATGGTCTAGAGGGACCATGCTAGCTTCTAGTTCCCAAGGTCATAGGTTCAAATTTGGCAGACAGTGATGTATATTTTTCCCATGTAAAAATCTTTAACATGACTTCCTTCATAAGGGAAGTAAAGCTGGTGGTCTCACGTCTTAGACGTAGGCACATAAAAGAAACTTAAGACTGATAAAGAGGCCTCTGAGAAAAATTTATGGCCTTTCACATGCAATATAGAATAGAATGTTAAGAACAATGGTAGTTAAAGTGTCTCAATTTCATCATGAACCAAGTTTGTTAAGGCATGGTTTCATGAATGGGATATCTACCAGACCCCCTGACCGAGGATGGTTCTCTCCAGGTTTTCCTCAGCCCTCATAACTGGCAAATGTTGAGGAGGTACCCTAAACTTAGACCTGTAAGTTTCCTTTCCCAATTATCATTGTAGCCCTCCACAGTGTAATGGTTACCATGGTAACTTCATACGTTTAAACCTAGTGGAGGACAATTGGTTTTTTTAGGCATGGCTTCATTTAGAAGAGAAGTAAAGCCGTTGGTACTGTGTCATAGATTTACAGCACATAAAAGAACCTCAAGTCTGATAAAGAGTTCTCTGAGCAAAATTAAGCAGTTTTTCATGCCCAGTATAGAATGGAACACTGAGAATCACAGAAGTTAAAAGAGCGTCCATAAATAAAACTCCATTTCAATTTCTCACTTATCATTAACTTTATGTACCATCGGTGTCATTGTGTTGATACCATGTGAAGCGGGCATTAAACAACTGTTCAGAATTATATTCAGCACACAAAAGGAAAAAAAAAAATTGAAACAGAAAAGCTACTTTTAACTTTTCAAAATTCAGATGATTGCTTAACTTAGAAGAAAGAATAGACGAAGAAAGTGTACATCAATTTAATGAAATACTGCTTGGCTTTACATCATGGTGTGGAGAAATTAAAATGTTTTATCTGTCATGCCGTTCACTATTCTAAAAAGAGCTAAAAGATTATGTTGACAAGAGTATAATGTAGTTCTACTCTAACCAAATATGAATGCAGGGTCCACTACTTGACGTGTATGTCAGTCTGAGAGAATGTCATGTCTTGTGTAGGTTGTGTGTTTATGTACAATATGAACTAGTAAATTGGTGTGTGTGTGTGAGCAGGCTGAATACATACTTGCTCTGCCCACCATCTGCACTGCTCGTACTCCTTTCCGGAACGTAGCCACTGTGTGTTTCAGTCCAAGCGTGTCAGAGAGAGACAAGTTATGTGTTAGTCCAGATTGTTGTTAGTAGGCATAACACACTTATCAACTTTGACAGGGTTCATTGAAAAGGTATACCACAAGTTGCATGATTGCTTGGTGCTATTTTGTTTGGAAAATGAATCTCTTGTCATCACAGTAATGATGTATTCTCCTGGAGAGCAAAGGAAGCTAAAACAACATACCAACCTTTGGAGACCCCCCAATGCCAGATCCTGAGAGTTCAAAGTGCAGTATGGACTGCCCTGAGTTTAGAAATCTAATAGTGGTTACAATCAATCAGTATGGTTAAAAAAATCACAAAAGAAATAAAGTATAGCAAATAATTGTCATTTAAATGAATTACAACAACAAAACAAGAAGAAGAAAAAAGATGGTGCAAATTTGAAGTAAGGTCAGGTGAAAATATACATTTGGCTGCCAATGGTTTTTAACTTGATAGCTTAGTTTAATAAAGCCACATTTATAAAATTCAGAGAGATATTGCTAGTTAAAACTCTCAGATAAAGTAACATATAGATGCTGAAGGCATGTAAGGTAAAACAAGAAAAGAGCAACCTCTGAGTTTGAATTTCTCACTTAGAACGAGTTACCCAGAAGGCATTTTGGTGTTTTCTCTTATCCTGAGAAGATGAATGTCGAGTAACTTTAGGCTCCTTAAACCCTGAGATCATTTCACTGACTTCATTCATCATCTGATATTAATTTAACCTGGTTTATGTTGTTAAATGATAAGGTAACCCCTCTCGTGGCCTCTCTCCACTGCACAAGAGATCTGAGAGTCACTGGGAAAGTCGTGCTGGCAAAAGTGCACTAAAATGCATATCTTAAGATAGCTTATGGAAATGCTGACCTTTTGCTCAGATATGAGCAGCACAATTTGTGAAAATTCTCGCTCACTCGTCTAAGCTTAACAGCAGGAATCCTTGTGATGTTATCACTAAGTTTCTGTAGATTTCTGCTGCTGAGCGAGAACATCTTAAACTTGTTATACTGCCTGTTTGGGAGCAGATGGTCAACATTTTCAGCACATTAGCTGGCATCACTTTCCTGGAAACTCTTGGATCTCTCGCGCAGTGGAGAGAGGCCATGACAGAGGTTACCTTATAATTGAATGACCTTATATACATACACACACCTGGTTTATTAAGGCAGTCTTGGAAAAACAAAAAAGAGGAGGAAATAACTGACTAAGGAAGTGATTTGCACTGTATTAAACCAATGCACAGATTGTTGTTCACTTATTAAGTGTTCCACGTTTCACTAGCAAACTCTCAGCAGAAAGTGAAACAAACACATTTTTAAATTTCAGAAAACAACATTTTTAACTGTTAATAAACCGTATCAATCCTTGAGACATAACTAATTATAATAACTCAAGGGAATATAAGCTTTTAACATTGTATTGTCTATCCTTAGAAGAAAAGCTGTATAAAAATGTGATGCCAGGAGCAAACTGGTGTCCTTTGTAAACAAGTGGCTGATGGGGCAGCAAGTTGGTCATGACTCACAGGGGTTTGCCTGCAATGTGCAACAAGCTGGGAATTCAAGGTAACCTATTTTACCAGCTGAATCAATTGTTTGTGTGAACTGGCAGGACAAGTAAATATTGTGCTATAACTTTCCCCAGTGGCTATCAAGCTCTCCCTCCAAAGAGCTCCAAGGTTTGTGGTTGAGTACAGGTGAGTACTCTGATTCAGATGTGTCCAGTTGGAACAGCCTGTATTACATTGTTTTTGCTGATATTCTAAGCAAACTACACAAATAAATCTAATAGAAATAAGAATGACTGAAGGGGAATCAAAACCCAACTGCCAACAGCATCAGTTTAATTTTTTGATGCAATGTTCTTTTCACTTAATTATATGCAGTAATAAATTAATTTCCATTGTGAAGCTTTGTAATTTAAAAGTCACCTAACAGACTTGGCCTTAGATGGCAATGATAAAAGATGAGGAAAAACAGAAAGTGATCGTTGCCAAAATGAATTCAGTGCATAAGAAATAAGTATGTGCAAGTTTATAAAAGAGCATCATTAAGGCAACAGTATCAACTTTCATTTTCACTTTCAGTGAATATCGCAGAATAAATAATGCTTACATTAATTGTTAAAAACCAGTCAGTTTGGCCTATTGCTGAGCAATTTCAAGCAACAGAAAGAACACTTTTCATGGCAGTCTAATGTATACAGTCTTTTTTGGAAAAACAGGTCACTGGAGACAATAATAGACAGGGGTGTGGAAGAGGAAACAGAGCAATGCTGTTTTATGCAAAATAACAAACAAATAATAAAGGAGATCAAGAGGTGTTTCACAAGCTGCATTATTTGTCCAAGGAGTCAACTTCCTTCAGCTACCAACTCCAGCAATGCTTTCTTGCTTTCAATATTTATTATCTCTAAGTGTTTTTGTAGCTGGATGTTGCTGAAGGTGCATTAAAATAGTACAATAAATATGTGATTCATATTTCTAACTGTATGACATAAGACTGCTGAATGATCAGAATAAACAAAAATAGGCTTTGCAGCTCTTAACTGGCCAGCGGTGAAGCTTGAGATTTTAGTGTGAGTTGAAGTCTTGAAAGCGTGGCATGTCTTTGTTAGCAGATGCAATAAGTGTGTATTAACTGAACTGTCTCTATTCAGGTATTCTGTTCCCCTAAAGACAATTTAGATTCATATGTCCATACAAGTGGGATTTGTGGTGGACAAAGCGGTGCAGGAGCGAGTTTTTTCCAGGTTCTTCAGTTTCCCCTGCCATCGCATTCCACCAGTGCTTCATCTTTATTCCAGGTATCATTATAGTAGTAAAGATGGGCACTAATACACTACTAAAAGAATGTCCATACAGAATCTGGAAATGACTCTGCATTCCCCAAATTTAACCCCCTGCAATTAGAACAGAGAGTTTACAAAACAAATCTGCCCTCTTTAAGGGAACTTAAAAATTACATTTGTGAAAAAATGTCTACCATTTCTCAGAGGTAACTGCAGCAAATAATGACCAATTTCTTAAGTAAGTGCCAGAAATGCTCAAATTATGAAGGGAGGTACTTCCAACCTCTCCTGGATTAATATATGTTATTACATTTATCTTTCAGTGTTTACTTTTTGTTTCTTTGTTAGAAATAGCTTTGTCATAGTCTGCTTACCCTCCCCATATTTAGGACTGACACTGCCCTCCCACCTAGTCTTACTAGCAGATGCCTATGGGTCAGAAGCCTGCTGGAGAGACAATGACACAAAACCACAGAATGGAGAACCTGGAATGAGTGATCAGCCCATAGCCAGTAATGAACGTGAAGAAGTGGACGATATGAAATGCAAGCAAAATGGATGCTAGGAGAGGTGATGATAGAGCAATTGGTGGAATGAGTGGCAAGGGAAACCAGAGGACCTGGAGAAAACCCACCCAGATCCCACATGTAGGGGCCTGGATCGAACGTGGGCCACGTAGATGGCAGGCAGGTGGTTTAACCACTCAATCATGGTAGGAATAACTTACGAAACAAAACCGTAGTATATTTACTGAAAACGTGCTGTCATCCACTGAGGATGTATGGCAAGCAGCACCACTGGCTGGCTAAATGGCGTGAAATCTGTTCTACTCTATACTGATCACCCAGTAAAGTAAAATCCAATATGATCTGTATTATGTATGCTTTTTTTTTTTTTTTTTCCCCTATTTTACTTGAGAGCTGACAGCTTCTGGAAGTTGAACATCCTCATTTATAATGATAATTCGTTGTCAGCTACAATGCAAAGTACTGTGAAGGGCATAGACTACAAACCTCACCTAAAAGAGAAGAATATACTAGTTTACTGCATTAAAGTGGTTACAACAACAACATCAAAATAGCAGCAACAGCAGCAGCAGCGGCGGCGGCAGCAGTAGCAGCAGCATGTGACCAACACAAGCACGACCTAGTACAACACACCTTGCCCCACACTGCCTCTGTTTTCATAATAAGGTGGGGGAGAATGTGTGCACATACAACGACCTCCCTTTACATCTATGTACAGTCAATATGTATTACATGGAAAATACTCATTTATATATGCTTACACCGAATATATACAAATTTTGAATACTGCTAAGAATATTGTATGAAATACAGCCATGATTTTCTATTTAAAAATGCAGCAATAAATGTGCTTGACCTCATTAAAACAAACAGTATAGTTAAATGTTGCCAAATACATCTTTGAGAACCACATACACAGTTTCATGAAACTTTGCAAAATAAAAATTGGAAGCATATTTAATCTAAATAGTTTTTTTAACATGCTAATGCAATATTTTTGTTTCATTTTATATGTTTAGTTTACTTGTAGAAATGATTTAGGAATAGCATACTATGTTATTATACACATGCAAGTGGTCTATACAGTGCATGTTTTAATACATCTGATAACAGTTAGCAAGGCAATGCGTTTTGTTGATGTTAAGGGGAAGGTACTCATGCTCATATGCTGATGGGGATCTATCCTCTGCCATTTCTTGCTTGTACATTGGATACACTAATGCATATATGCAAAAATAAACCAAGATGCAATGCACCTCAAATTTTTTCATTTAGCTCTGAAAAGAATACTGCCATATTGAATTTGTCCATATAATAATATCTTCAGACAACTGCAAGTGCTGACTATAGCTCAATAAGTTTAAGGCCCAGTTTCACAGTTTAAGTTTAAGCTTTAAGTGGGCTTAAGCAGAGGCTTAAGCTACAGTGGTGTTTTACAATATGTATGAGTTCAAGTGAGCTTATCTGTGGCTTAACTAAAACTGTAGTTCATTATGGTTTAAACAAGAAGTCACCATGTTATTTGAAGAAGGCAATATTAGTGCTGAAGAAATACAAATTATTTTAACTCAAATACACAACAGAAGAGTATCTAGAATGCTTAGAATGCAAACCACTCTCATGTATGGAATGAATGAGAATTCTACAAAAGATTTAGGTACAAGGTACAATCAAATAAACATAAAACTGACTGATAAACAAAACTTAATTTTAAATTTATATTTCATATCATTATCATACACTTTATCACATTTGTTGTTGTAATATCTATTATTACTTTATAATTCAGTAACAGAGCCTTCTCTAAACATTTGTTGTTGTAATATCTATTATTACTTTATAATTCAGTAACAGAGCCTTCTCTAAACATTGAGGTTATATAATATACAAGGGGAAGTATTGTGCATGCACCTTTTCTTGGGCACTAATTTTACAGGGAAGTGGGGACTGGGGGAAGAAGAAAAAGCAGCCCAGCCTGTCTTTCCACAGTGTTGTCAACCAAAGACATTTTATTTCTCTGAGATTCTCAGCCATTATTGTGAGTAGATTATCTAATTGACCATAAAATACAGAATTAACCCTAGAATGCATATGGGGTCGTCCACCTGGAGTCCTTCACTAAATTATTTATATACTTAAGAACCATATTTTCTATAAAGTAGCAACATCATGCATTTTCCTCTTTTATCAAATAGTTTATGTTGATCAAGAATCTGATTTTTATTTCTTATCAGTTTCAGATAAAGAGAGCTATTTGCAGCACTGGTTCTCTATTTATCATCCTTATAGATCTGCTATATATTAGTACTAACTTATAACTGTTGCTTTTCCTGCAAGTTTTTGTGTAGTGCATTATTACAAAATGTATTCAAAGACCTGAAGTGTTACAAAAACACAATTTTATAAAATGGATACATAATTTCTTGCATAGTATGTGTTGCACTTTAGTTTTAATTAAAAACTTCAACTAAATCTTTTATTTTATTCATGTTTTTTATTAAATGTATGGATTAAACCATAAATTAATTAAAATAAAATAATTTTCAGTCAGAAGAATATACAATTTTAACAGAAAATGTGTACTTTCCACAGTGGGGTTCGCATGGACCCCATATGCAGAATGTGGTATTAAAAAGGCATATGCATTGTAGGGTTAATAAATGAAAGACAGTACATGTGCATGTGCATGAACTCTGGGATCTACAGACAGAAAGAACCTATAACATTGAGCCACTAGATATCAGGGCATACAGCATACTTCAGATTTCAACACTGTTCCTCTGCTCAGTTCCAAAATTGCTTGAAACCTACCAAATGAAAACTAGAGAGCCAACCACAGAGGAAAAAGTGCATGAATTAGATGCTAATTGCAGCTGAACATTTTTGCAGCACATCAAAATCTACGGCATGCAGGGTTATCAAAACTGTCTTACTTTGGGTTGCACTTTTCCCCCACATTTGATTTTTCTTACTTCACAGTAATTAGTCTGATTGCTGGAATTCTGTCAAATGCTTAGCATTTTACAATTTCTAGGAGAGTACTGAACTCTTAAGAAGTAAAGTTTGTAGTACATTTTGACCTGATTTTTTGGTTGTTTTATCTTTATGCTTCTTCAAAAGCTTACTTTAGAAACAGTGTTGTCATAAACAAAACATGAGAGTTCACTAAATGCACAAACATTACCAATTTTACTGTTTGGTGCCAAAGCTTAAGCCTAGATTAAGAGGCATCTGTAGCTTACTAAAGCTTCAGTTTAAGCTTAAACTGTGAAATCGATCCTTATCGTTTCAGGAAATAAGCTTTGTTACTCACTTATGCATCTGCATGTTTTATGTTATGCTTTCCTCAGATTAAATTATGCTGCAATTGATTTAATGATTAAATCCTATAATAATGAATATTAAGATAAAATCTTAACTCTCAGACTGTGATGTAGATTAAGTGGCAACTGTAACCTCCAATTTATTCAGCAGGAATCAAATACACTTTTTATTTTTAAAAGTAAATCAATGCAGAACTTAAATTTGTTTATCTGAACAAACTTGAAAGCACAAAGGGCATTCACAAATTACTTACAATTGTGTTGTTTTAAAAGTACTGCTCAATGCAGAGGCACATTGTCTCGTAGAGCAATGAACTGATGTTAGTACACTATGCAGACTCTAGATGGCAATTGTGGACACAGTGTATAGTGAAAGAACAGTGCTTGTTTGTGGTTAAGTAGAGAAAGCGATCAACAAGATAGAAGAGGACTATCATGGATAAAGATAGGTTAATATACATGGTTTTTGAGGAAGGAACAACTCAAAACATTAGATACTATTGGATAGGTAGAGTCAGACTGAGAAATTCAATGCCAAAGCCGGGATTTGAACCACAGACCTTCCAGTCTCTAGCCAGTTGTTCTACAACTGAGCTACCATGGTAATATGCTGGTATGACATTAAATTTCTCAACTCACTCATATGTTTTGTGGTGATCTAATATTATTTTTGAGATGACATACCCCAATGCCGACTTACAATGTCATAAGTATTTAAAGTCCCAGGATTCATAGTTTAGCCAACTATTATGGTCAATTAGTATTGATTTAATTGTTTTTTGACATAAGGCATGTGTAGGACAGGAATTGGTTAGGTAGAGAAAGACTAAAAAATTCAATGCCATAGCCAGATCCAACTCCTGTCCTATGCAAGGCTTGTATGAAAAAACAATTAAATCAACACTAATTGACGATATTAGATACTATGTTTGCATATTTTCTAGGGTGCTAGATTTAAGGGGAAGCGAGCACAAGGTGGAAGAAGTCTTTGAGGCTCTCAGCCATAATGGTGAATAGGTTATCTAATTTATCATGAACTAGCTGAATTATTAAACAAAACGCAGCCCACTGCATGTGCATGATCTACAGACGAATGAAACCTCAGCAATGTTGTCACTCTGCTTGGCTTTCAAAATTGCCAAAACCTACTAAATGAAGACTAGAAAGCCAAGACTAGGTTGCATTGTCTCATAAGCATTAATTGCATAATGTGGTCAAGAAGCTACTGCACAAAAGATTGTCTGCAACTGGATTATTTGTAGATAAGCAGATGACCTCTAACTTTTGGGCCACTTGTGGCATACTGCTAATGGACTGGCTTCCACAAGGGGCAACTGTCAGCAGCAGGGGTTGCTTCACACTCAACTTAGATACAGGATTCAACAATCGTGACAGGGAAAGCGATCAAAAGGAGTGACAATATGCAACCACCATTCTAATGATTGCAAACTTGATGTCACTAAGATTTTTTGTTGTACCATACCTACCATTCACCAGATCTTGCTTCATCTGTTCAATAATATGCAGGGTGAGCTGCTAGGTAAAAGGCTTAGCAACAATGAGGAATTGCAGGCACCTCCACGAGTAGGGGCATAATACCCCAAACAATGGTTCCCTGGAGTGCTAAGCCAGCAGTAATAGAGGAAGGTTATGTTTTGTGAGGTGCTCCTGTGGTGAAGGAAGAAGGACTTAAGTTACCATGGGAGTGGACATTACAGTGTATAGAGCAAGAATTGGGCAGTTTAGGAAAGTAAAATTTGTCAATTTTAAAAACAATTTTGGAGAGAAGATGACAAATATATTGGTTTTAACAAGTGTTATAACTTTCTTGTTAGTGATTGGAGGAATTGAGGTAAACCCCAGTCCTGCAGTTATTAAAACAATCTGGAAAACCTAACCGAGAAAATCAATAAAAGAGAAGGCATGGACAATGAATATGTAAATATCAAAAAAAAAAGTTTAAAAGAACAAGGGATGGGAAGACTTGTTTCAGAAATAACTGGAAACTAGTGGGTTTGGGGAAATGTGGAGAAGAGGAGAAAATAACTGCCAGAAAATGGTAAGGAAAAGGTTTGAGGCTATAAAAATACAAAAAATATATAGTAAGATAGCTGAAAAGAGATCTTTAGTGTTCTATACATCAACGAAAGACCCATGGGGAAGGAAAAATACATAGATGTGACAGATAAAGAGGAGCAAGATGGCACTGCATGGATGAAAACAGGAGTATAGAGGTTTAAGGAAAGGTATTCCACAAAATCAATGTCCTAGTGTGGTGGAAATGAAGACATAGAACATATAATACTTAAATGTAAAGGGGCTGAAGATTGGAGAAAAGAGTATATTCATAAGAAATGGTTTCAGAGAGATAAAAACATATCTGTAGTTGAAATATTTCAAAAAGACAGTAAGAAGATTGGGCAATATTTATATAAAGTGAAAAATAAATGGGTATGGACAGTAAATAGAGTCAACATGTAACAAACTAGAATTAAGAAACAATTGTAAAATATGAGTATGAACCAATAAAGAGCCAAGGCTGAACACCGGTCATATTCACTTGTATACAACTAGGATCAATAAATAAAATAAAAAAAAATAATGCAGTTGCCAGGAAGATGACAGCAGTGTATTGACATCAGTGGGGAGTATATTGAGAGATATTGTGTACATGTCACACAAAGGTGCCATTGTAAATCATTTCTGAATGCCCCTCTAAATCTGTATTGTATGTTTTTGTCCATCAGCTTCACTTATCTTTCAGGACAGGACCAGAGGTGGCCCAGATTCCTTTACGAAGAAGCTAACATGTTTTAAAACATAACTTATCAATGAGCAAAGTGCTGTCAATGAGAGAGCACTTTCCCTTGTAAATTTTGAAACCTCATATAAACGTTCTTTAGATTATTTAAACACTGAGAAAACTCACAAAAAGATTTAGTAAACATTCATGCCTTTTAAATAAATATTTAAGGAGTTTGAAGCTCAGTTTTTGCTCATTATTTGAGAGCCTAATTCTTATTCTTAAGTTGTTAACTAGTAAATGTAAAGCACACTTGATTCAGCCCATTAATTTTTTATCTCCTTGAATTAGGAGAACATCTTTTGAGGTATAATAGTCCACCATTATGATAAATTCATTCACTGACTGAACAGAAATGCTCATCTGGTTTAAGTAAATTTATATTGTTTGCTTTCATTTTATTAAAGAAAGATAGCACCATAACTTTAAGTATGAAAATTATCACATATTATCTAAATTCTCAGCCCCTCCTTTGTTCTGTACATGCTTAGGACACACCTTTATTTTTCTTTGAAAAATTTTAGGTCACCTTGGTCATGAATTTATAAGCTAATTTAACTTTCTAACCTTCAGGCTACACATGGCCAGTATAAAAAAACAAGATAAATCCATTCTCCTGTTTTTTTCTCTCTCTTTCTCTCTCTTTTGTTCTTTCTTTTGGTTTCAGATGCTATTGCTCTATTAAATTAAGCTTTAAGTATAATATTAACAATGATCTGAGGTAGATATATTGCATATCTACTCAACTACTGGTGGGTAACACCAAAATCTACCAGTAGACCAATTTTCGGATTTATTTCAGAGCACAATGCTATATCTCTTAATATGAGGAAATTTAAAGGCAAGTTAATATACAACATACATTGGTACATGTGACATGTGGTTCTGTATTAAAAATGGTAATATATAAGATTTCTTCTCAAATGAGTGCATAAGAAAAACACCCAAAACAAAATGTCATTAATTACTGAATAATTATGCAGCATGAAACATTACAAGGGGTCATGCTTTTGGACACATTCTCCCTCACACTACATAGCATACAGTTCCTGCAACAAAACTGAAGCCAAGCGCTCAACATTCTTCTGCAGGGGAAAAATGCTAGCAAGACAATCGACAAATAGATATACACATCCTGTGAACTCAGTTTCTATGGAAGTATTCACAAAATTAATTATTTGAAAATAATAAATTATCTTGTTAATTCCTAAATTGCAAAGTAAAGTACTAAATTACATATGTACACAGATTAGAATCTTCACGCAAAGTTAATGCCACAGTTGTTAAGAACAATCCAATCCAGAGTTTCTATAACTGCACAAAGCTATCCAATTTTGAGCTTTAGGAAGAAGAAGCAGCACAGGAATGCTAGGTGAAACTAAGTAGTGGTGATGGTCATGGTGACAGAGAAATGATGTAATAACACAAAAATAAGTTTGAATCTTTGTTAGAGCAAGTTACCCTTATCCTGAGAAGACAAATGTCGAGTAAATTTGGGTTACATGGATCCCAAACACATTTGAGCATCGTTTCATTGAATTCATTCTTCGTCCGATATGACTTACCAGGTTAAACAGCATTAAATTTAAAAAAATACAAAAATAAGTACATTGGGTTTCTAGGTAGCCTTTTAACGAGTTTGTCTTTCAAGATAAGGGAAAAATATGTAAAAAATCCAGGAAAAATATTGAATCTGACGACTAACAAAAGACACACACCCTAAAAGTGATCCAAAATAACGTACTCACTGTTTGACCATGAATAACTTTGTAATACACTGAGATACAAGGTTCAAATTTGGTGAATTTGATTTGATGTATATTTAAGGGCATTCAGTTATAAGGTCATTTACCTTATACATGTCAGGACATAAGCCACAGACAAACATCAATATAAAACTAATCATGACAAAAGCCAGAGATAAAGATGAAATTATTTTGTCATTATAAAAGGTCAAAAGGCACAAAAGCTTCATATGTATGAGGGCCATCGAGAAAGTGACAGACTATTTGGCATAACTAATTGATAATGTAAGTTATCAACACAAAACTTTATTTACCTTACTCTATTTCTCAACATAATTGCCATTCTGTCAAGACATTTACTATCACATAGTACCAGTTTTTAATGTCAATATTATACTTTTCTACCTTAAAGAACTTATTTTTTTTGAATACGCAAAATGTTCGGCCAATCAAATTTAATAAGCAAATAATGCAAGTGTATGGTGATGATGCAATGAATGAATCTTCAGTGATGAAATGGCGCATAATTTATGAGTAATCAAGGAAGACAAAGATTGGAGTGGAAGCTCATCAATCTTTATGGAGGAGTTGAAAGCAAAAAAAAAAAAAAACCTGTGTTTCACTTTGGATGCAGTACATAACTTTTTGGATGGAAAAGATTTCCCAGACATGAAGACCTCAAAGAGCCAGTGATATTTTGGCTAGAGTATAACATCTGCATTGAAAAGCTGGTACTGTGTGGTGATAAATACCTTGATAACAATGATTATGTTGAAAAATAGAGTAAGGTACTACTATAACTTTGTAAATAAAGATTTGTGTTGATAATTTTCGTTATTGTTTGGTTATGCCAAATCATCTGTCACTTTCTGGATGGCCCCGGTATGTGACTAAATCCTGCTTGAATTTTGACAAAAACTTATGAACGTTACCATCTGCCTGAATCTTTGCAAGAGTTGAAGAGATTCCCGAAGTTGTGTTAGAGAATAGACTCTAGTAAAAACATGGCAGACCAAACAACTTTTACCACATAGCTGAGGGTTCCCCTTAAAAACGTAATTGCAGTGACCAATATGTGATCCTCATGATAGGAAGTTACCAGACTGTCCGTCACTACTCTAAGTTTGTTTCTGCAGAGGGCTGACCACCTGGTAACACTGTTCACCACATAACTAACACAATATATTGCAATCCTAGCTGTCTTTGCTGGCGAATCTGCCAGTTCATCCCAACATGACCAGGAATCCAACTACAGCAAAACCCCTCTCAACAGATACCTATAATTCTTGGCCCTTGCAAAAGTCTAAACATCTATTAATACAGACATTCTCTATTACAGATGTGGATGCGCAAAAACTTTTAATAATTCTAAGAAAACCTCGCTTAGCAGTTTTTTTTTTTTTTTATTATTTTTGAAAATACAGTTCCAGAGGCTGTATTCCTTTGTTTCCTACATTTATTTAGTTGACCTATTAAATTTAACGTTTTTTTTGACATATACACATTTATAAACACCCTTGCCCAAGGCGGGACTCGAACCCACGATCCCCTGCACCACGCCGCACCAAAGCGAATAGTTTTAGCAAGCACAGCCATGGGGACTGGCACGGTTGAACACACACTGTGGTGTACCTCTTGTGTGTACACACTATGTGAACTTTTGATGCTGTCTATACTTTCTAGAAAGTGGGACTGCCAATGATCTCACCCCTCCAATGTTCGAAAAACATAACATCACTACTTGCATAGTTGAGTGTTGGAATTCAATTGTTTCACTTCCAGATCAGTTTTATAATTTTCTTGGACCTATGCATTTAGTGAGCTGATGTGTTAAAAGTTTCAGGAAGTGAGTGTATGTGCAATGACTCCAAGAAACTGTTTAATGTTAAAAGAAATTCTGTCACAAGACTTAATTGTGCACAATGAGGATATTATTGTAAAGCCGAAGTGTCATAAACAAACTAACATTAGTGATTATTTTTGCATTAATAATGGTGGTTCCTACACATCTATTCTCAATTAACAAACAAACAAATAAAAACCTTAATCTATTAGTAATATAGAGTGTATAGTATGCTCAAGAAGTTTATCTATAGTATTTAATTGTGTTCTTCTCTTCAATAAATTTCATCAGCTGCACTCCTGTATATTTTTCTGTAAGTACAAAGTGCATGTACTGTACTGTACTGTAATATATGTTTTTGTACTTTTTTGCAGTTTTGTCGCACTTGGTGTACAGTAATTTGAAGTATACTGCTGATTAATTAAGAATAATTAATCTATAAAATTTGTAGATTAATAATTTATAGAATAATTACTAGTTAATTTTATTACAATTTATCAAAACCCTTTTTAGAAGACATTGCTCTTAAACAGACATTTTTTTCGGTGATTACTTTTGCTAATACTCAATATAACAATTTATGTCTTTGTGCTCATATTCTTATAAACAAGTATATTTTTCTCTGCTCCTAATTATCTTATGTGATAGTTTAGTTGCAGTTTATTTATTTCTGATATAAACAAATATTAAAACAAGATTTTTCATCAATAAAGTATTTTAACATACAATATTTTTACACTTCATACTCATTTTTCAAATTTTAAAAAATGTCATAATATTCCTTGTTTTATAAAATATATGTGTGCCAAAATTCATGATGGGATACAGATAAAAGGATAACTAAAACAATAACTTACAGAGCTGGATACTAGATTCTATGTCAGACTGTATGCTGGGGTCTGGCTGTTGGAGCATCCTAACAGAACCTTCTCATACTGTATGGATGCACAGGTGCTATGGTTTCAGTTTTGCATTTGGTTCATGTGCAGCATTTAACGTTTCCCATTTTTAGTTGGTTGTACTCTATCAGGTTGGTGGGGGTGGGCTTACAGCACTGTGATTGTATCTAGACTGTCTTGGATTCAGTTTGCCATGAAATGTTGCCCTGTGCAAAAGCGCATTTTCTGCATTGAACAGTCTATTGCAAGCAAGTCAATTGCTGCTTTCAAGTGTGAGTTTTGGCAGGTTTTTGGTGATGACCAACATCATTGTCATGAAAACTAATCTGCGCGTCAGTGGCAAGAAACAGGATTGCTTCAAAACAAACCTTGGGTTCCTCAGAATACAGTGCAGACACCTGAATATGTTGAACACATAAGAGCAGCTCTACAAAGAAGTCCATGTCATTCCGTGAGGCAGCATTCCTCAATCATGAATTTGTTGGACAGAAGTGTGTGAAGATTTGCTGTTCTGTCCATATAAACTGCAGGTCGCACAGAAGCTTCTATTTTTTGCAGATAGTATCCTCATCCCTGTACAATTGCCTTCCGTGATGAAATGGTTACCATGCTAACTTCATATACCCAAGGTCGCGGATTCAAACCTGGTGGAGGACGATGGATTTTTTTAGGCGTAAAAATCCTTAGCATGGCTTCCTTCAGAAGGGAAGTAAAGCTGTTGGTTCTGTGTCGTAGATTTATGACATGTAAAAGAACCTTAAGCCTGATAAAAAGGCCTCTGAGCAAAATTAAGCAGTGTTTCATACCCAGTATAGTTAACACATTAAAGCCCGGGTGTTTCAGTAGTTGAAGGGCCAAGAAACCCAGGGTTTTTATGCCTACTTTGAATTATTATTTACAGTGCATCAATTAAATCTGTCAAAAAGTATTGGGACAATCTAAAAGTATGACATTCAAGGATTTCTTAACAAGTAAGAAAATAGTCTTAACTTCCGTATTAATATTTTATTTTAAATTTACAAAAGTATCAAATATGAGTTTGAAAATAACTGCATAAAGCTGCTTTTCTCCATTTATTCAAAGTTCGAAAAACTCTTTCTCAGAATCAGAATTTTCCACAGCTTCATTTGTATCCTGAATTTCAGCTTCAGTTCACAGAAATCGAGCAAAGTGCAGCATTTTAACATTTAAGAGCACAAACGTGACAAACAGATCACCACCTGCAACTACCTGAGAGCAGCCAATATTACTAAATCTCCTAAAATTCCTAATAGTTGACTAAAGCAAGAACAGATGGCAGCGCAAACCAGACAACTAAACGATAACTGATGTATGTTTTTTACCGCACAGCCCAAGACCAAGTTAAGGTCGTGGAATTGTATTAAAAGCGTTAGAATACCTGCCCAAGCTATGCTCCGGCGTGGGCCTCGTGAACATTTCACACAGCCCGAGCTATACTCGGGCTTGGGCTCCAATGTGTTAAAAGAGCGACCATAAATAAAACCATTTCCATTCATCCCCATACAGATCTCAGAAAAATCACTAAAATCAATGTCTACAGTTTTTCGAGATAAATGCATGTTATCTTTGAATAATAGACTTGTAGTCGGACATTTGGTGTCACTATTAACATCACTTACATGAACAAAACACATTGCCTATCCAAGGCAAACCAAATTAGAGAAACTAAGCTATACTATCACCAAATCTGAGACTTGTACCTCAATTCATTACAAATTTATTGATTTATTCGATTAATTTGTATGTGACAGTGAAGGTGATTTGGTGGTTGTGAGATGCTAGTGATGATACTGCTAAACAAGTAGGTATTGAGTTAAATTACATGCTAATTGCTAAATATTTATAAGCATTCTGGTAAGTATATTATTTTTATTATCAAAAACCAATTTTGAAAAAAATATTCATTAATATTTCAGTCTCTTCCATAAATCCACCTGATTTAAATGCTGTTAAAGAACATAGTTAAATAACCATAAATGTTTTATCATCATTTACAGTTATTTTACCAACTATTTTCAGCTCAAAATCACATGAAGCATAGTAACTAGTTCACAGGAAAGATGTAAAAGATAGAAGACAGGCAAAGAAATATGGTAACAAGAGAAGAACGTGAATGTGTGAGTGAGTTAAGTGAGAAAGCTCATCAATTAAATGTTGAATGAGCAAGATAGAGTGAGATGGAAACCCTAACAGAAAACTCGGTAGGTCAGTTGAGGCCTACCCTCCAGATAGCTCTGGTAGGAGGCAGCAGTAGTGTTACTCAAACCACCTTTCACCATTCCTGTCTGCATCATCATCATCCCCACATCTGCAACAGGAGGATAACGCAAACAAAACAACAAAAGGTAAATAAGGGAATAAAACATTTATAGTTCACCCCTAGAAATCATAGGAGCACCTCTTTACAGTTTCTGAATATTCACTCACATAAAAAGAAACAATCCAATTAACTATGAACATTTTCAGAAAAAAAAATAAATTGCTGCAATTCTGCTCAATTTACTAAAAACTAAACACACATACAAAAACACCAACATATAAGAATGATCTGCTAAGATGTGTGTGATTACATTGCCTTATATTAACCTTAAACCATAGATAATTGATGTCACCTTTTAAGTTACAAAATTCATACATGTATAGTTACTTTCCTGGAGTTTCTGAACTTGGTAGCATATACAGATAACACCCTGGTTATTATGTATTCCTTCTATTTGTACATTTTTATACCCTACCAACTTAATGTTTATCTCTTCTATAAGTTACAACCTCATCATTTTTATTATTAAGATCCTTATTTCTTTGGTGATTTTCCTCCCCCATTTCCATCTTACTCTCCCTGTATGAGGGATTATCATGCCTATAATACTCGAACAACTGAGGCAATACACCTTCAATGTCACCAATATAATAAAACTCACAATAGTGTATCCCATAAAGGAATTATTCTGTATAATAAGATATCCAAATCGTTAAAAGCTGTGTCAGGAAACATTTTTAAATCTAAAGTACATAAATTATTATTATTAAAACACACATTTTTTTTAATATTAATGATTTTTTAACTCTGTTATTTAACACCTATTGTATTAGGACAACTGTATTATATTACACCTGTATATTTCTTGTACTATTTTATTGTAAGTGATGATGAAGCCATATGTACAAATTGTATATCTGTGGTGAATAAAAATTGAATTGAATATAATTATCTAGTTGTTTCAGAAATGTTTACTTATTGTTTCCAAACAGTTTTAAGTACACTACCTATCTCTGGCGGTAACTTTCCCCAATTTTTATTCCATATTTTAGTTTCCTTGCACTCAATTATACAGTGTAAATTGTCATAAACATTGCCACATAGTGGGCATAGATCTTTATCAACTTTTAGACCTTTTAATATCATTGTTCCTGTTCTTGCCACCTTCTCTTTCCATTTTTTCACAAACATCAATGTATGTTTCTCTTCCCCATTCTTTCTTAACATTCCTACATAATATTAAGGTACTGTTATCCCTTAAGCTACCTATTGTTTCTTGTTTCCCTATATTGTCTATCCTCGCTTTCACTTTATTCCATAGTTTTTGTCTCTCTATTGTCTAGCTCCCTCTATCCAATTTCTCTTACAATTTCCTTTAATTGAAATAACCAATATCTTTCCTCCCATTTTGCTGATACTTATGTCCTAAAACAGACTTTGATAATATTTCCTTCCTCTAATACTAGGATCAAATTCAAATATTTTACTATCTGTTTTACTACTGATCCCTTCCTCCCAGTTTTTTCCAATTTAACTAATGCTCTTAAAGTTTAGAAAAAATTATAATTAAATAATTTTTCATAATAATTATGTTGTCTTACTAAATGCACATAACAGAATTTGAACATCATGATCCTCAAGCTCTGACAGATAAAGGATTACAATACAAAGTAAGGGAGATGAAAATAATCTACTATTTAATTGTAAATAAAGTCTTAAAAACGCCTGTAAAATATAAACCCCTTACTTCTCCTTAATAAACTGTACTCTTATTAATGAACTTTTAAGAGGACATTATCAGATTGCAGATTGAGCTGCAATTATTATGATGAAAACACATCAAAAATAAAAATACCTGTGTCTGGCTTTCTCCCCCTTATCACTATTGACAAAATATTTAAAAAGTTTAAAGTTGGACAGATAGAGTCAGACTGAAAAATTTAATGTCATAGCTGGGATTTGAACCATGGATCTTCCAGTAGCTAGCTGGTTACTCTACCACTGGGCTACCATGGCAACATGCTGGAACAGCAATAAATTTCTCAACTGACTCGCATGTGTGAAAAAACAATTAAATTAAAAAAGTTTAAAGTTGTAACAGCTGACTTTAGGTCTGTCTTCTGCTCAACTGTCTGGTAGTATGCTGATGCTGATGAAGTTTGCCTGCACCAAAGCTACCGGTTTCAGTGTACAAGACTGCACCAAAGATAACTTACAACCGAGAGGTTCTTTTTGGGTTTTTTAGCAAAGAGAATATATTCAACACCAATATATGTAAGAAATTAAATATTATTGGTATTTATTAGTGTTATTCTAATTTGTAAATTGTTTTTCCCTTTTTAAATTTAGACTTTTGGGAGAGAAAGCAGAGACAAGGGTGTTTTTCACTAAAAATGCCCCAGCTTGATCTGTAACATCAATGTGATAGCTATGAAAGGAACCAACTTAAATATGACTTTCCTCATACTTGAAAAAGGTTACAAGTCAGGCTCTTCAACACTAGATCTATGACTTCATTTAAAGTTTCTCACCAAATAGGACAGAAAGGAGAGGAACATAGACATTGATAAGGTAAGCGCTGGAGAAAGGGTAATGGGATCTTTGCATCACACATGCTGTAGCATCATAAATCCCTGAGCTGGCTGTGCCTGTCTGAAGTTAAGCAAACTTACATAATGCAGTTATCATGCCCAAGCAAGCATTAGGTAATGCTATTCATTATTTTTGTTGATTATTTCTGATTTCTCAAACTCTTTATCCTTTACCATCATCATCATCATTTTCTTCTTTCACAGGTAAAATGAGCTCACAAAAGGGAGTTATTTTACCTGATTTCATTCTTGCCAGATTTCTGAAATGAAACTTGTAAAGTTTTTCTTCATCTAGTAAAGCATTAAAATTTTGCAACAACATGAAATCTAAAATGTGTAAAATGTCCAGTACAGTAAATGTACAGAAATTACATGCAAACTATATGATAATTTTGTTTTATAAGAGTCCTTGAAGACATGCTTCTTTCTTTCACACACGAGATGAAATTTTTCCTGGTAGGTACCAGCAATAACCATTTTTAAATGGTAGCAGAGAACACCACTTCCTAAACTATAAGCAAATTTCTAGACCCCATTTTACAGTTCATACCATGAACTATAACCAAGCTCTGTTATAATATAGGTTAAGAATGGCCAATTTATTTAAGTAGAAGGGCTGCATTAATGATGTGTTGTATCATCACAGGCCTTACAATTTAGGCAGGATTGCAAAATTTAATTCAATTAGTATTTTTTTCAAGATAACAGTTATATGTATATCAAATTATTCTTAAAAGCTTTACTTTACTAGGGAAAAAAAACATGTGATATTATAAATAAAAGTATTTAAGCATAACATTTACTAAAAATGTATTGCCTTCTTAAACTGAAGAGTAACTAACCAAAGTCAATCTTCAATGTTGACATGACTATTTATACAAAGTTTTGAAAGTTATCATCAGTCTGTTTCTTTCTGATGATTTAACTCCCTTCAGAACAGAGAAACTGTTGTTTCTAAGATATCCCTCTGATGCTAATATCACTTAAAATAGGATATTTTTCCCAGGTACTACTTTTTCAAAAATTGATGCCTCTCTCTGTCCTTGACTGGGAAAAAGGATCACTTTGCAGAGCCCTCAGTTCAATGTATGAATACTGTCTTGCTGCTCTGAATTATTGCAGTTTATCACCTTACTGAACAATTCAGTTGATTAATTAAGATTTAATTATTAAATTTATTAGAACCTGTAGTTGGCCATCTCTAAAATAGGTGATACTTATATCCTGCAGCCATAGAGCGTGAATAAAATAAATAATTTATGAGGGGGAGTTGACTATACAGTTCATGTCATCCATCATTGCACCCATTTACTGCTGGTTATCACCAGAGGTCTCTAGTGCTGCAATTACATTTTAAATCCCACAAATCTAAGTACCTGTGCATATATTATGTTTTGTTGCAGTCCATTGAAGGGGGTGTATTGTGAAAAATAAATTGCACAGTTCTGACCTATCACAACATTGTATATTAGTGTGGTACTTTTGGGCTATAATAGTAAGTTAGCAAGAAGTCTTACATTTCTACCATAAAAAATTACAACACAATCTAGAGAAATGAATGTTTAATAATGTCCCTAATAAAAATTTGCAACACTTTGAAATAGCTCAAAAAAGGAGTAAAAGAAGGCATGGTTCTATAAAATCATAAAATGCTTCAATTCCTATTTTTATGTACAAACCATAAAATTCGCAAGTGTACTAAGCCAATCTGAGTACACTTTCTTCTAAATTTATCATGATTTTATTCACATTAGTTAATTGTTATTCTGCTAAAGTTGACCTGTTAATCTGGATATTTTATATTACATAATACAACTAATATAAAATTCTATTTTGTATTTAATCTTCATCAGATATACTAAGAAGAAAACTCATAACAAATTTGAACTAGCAAGCTACATTATATTAATATAAAATTTCCAGATGAAAACAAAAGAAAATTATTTAATTAATAAATGCATTGCACAGTACATAAATAATAAATAGAACTCAGTTTTGTTATAAAATAATAGTCTTCAGCTGCAACAAATGTACACATAAGAATGAACCCAATGCTGTAATCCTCCATTACCCCATTTCACATTTTAAAAGTTTTGTGTCTCTCAACATTGCATTTCTCTTAAAATGTATATAAGGAGCATTCTAAATGGTCTCTGTCTGATAAGAAATCCAAAATTTAAAGGGATTCTTCCCCCACCCAAATCAATGGTTTTGCAACTTTCAGTGAAATAAGATTTGTCCAAGTGAGCAAACTGAGTATGTTTCACCTGATGCATTCTTCATGCACTTGACATTTCCTCAGCTTTGGGAACAAAACTAATTCAAGAAACCACTTCCAGCAAATACAAGGGTGACATTCAACATTTTATTTCTAAAAAACAAATGGTAGAATTAGGATTTTGATTATACTGGGGCAGCACCATGGCTCGCCTACCACCTAGGTGCCCTGAGTTCAATCCCAAGCACCCGCATGTGGGATTTGTGCTGGACAAAGTGGTATCTGGACGGGTTTTCTCCGGGTCCTCCTGTTTCCCCTGTCACTCATTCCACCAATTGCTCCACCATCACCATTCCTATCATCCATTTTGCTTGCATTTCATATCATCCACTTCCTCACGCTCATGCCTGGTTATGGGTCGACCACTTGTTCCAGGTTCTCCATTCTGTGCTTTTGTGCCATTGGCTCCCCAACAGGCTTCTGACCCCAAGGGGGGGGTGTCAGTCCTAACTACGGGGAAGGTAAGTCAACTAAGAAAAAACATATTTAAGTTTTATCCTTATTGTTGCAAATATTAACACAAGTTTGTTTACACAATTGTTACAAATAAGTGACTACACATATGCATATGAAACTTTACCGCAAGCCATTCTTCCCGAGATCTCCATGAGAGGTTGAGAACCTTTAGAATGCTCTTTGTACTGCATTAATGAGTAACAATAACACCTAATATACAAATATAAGTAGTTATAACACATTAAAACATATATTACTGTATATTTAGTTATTAATAATATTAAAAACAATATGTAAAAGGTTAAGAGCAAAAGCACACTAATATAACTATTTTACACTTGAAGAAACACAAATAATAAAATTGTTAAGCAAAGTTTGAAAAATCAAATTTGATTATGAAATTAAAAATAAACATGTAACCTATTTTCCTTCTAAAGGAAAAGAGGAGAAAATTACAAAAATTAAATTAGTTTAAATGCAATTAATGCCTGTCATGAGCGTTATTTGCCTGCTAATTTATGTTAATATCCAGTTAGGTAGAATTAAGAGATTACAAACATACCATTGGCGTATAGCTTGTTTTAGTTATTTAATGAATAAATGGCTTAAGGGAAAGTTGGATAAAACAGGGTAATTGGTCAAAATACAATAATTTCTAATTCCCATAAAGCCTTCTTAGGAGTAATACATTACTATTATGATTAGTCATCTGTTAATGATGTTCTATTTCTTGTTTTCTTTACTAACATAATATTGTATAGAGAATATTTTAAGTATTATTTTGAAAAAAATGTATGAAAAGTATATGGTATATGTCTGAACTGTTTATGTGTATTTTAGCAATTGTCTTAATGGACTTGGAATTCTTCATTTTCACCTTCATATGAATAGCATTAATATAACAATTTAATTGTTCCACTGCATCTGGTGAAATTAATTAACATTTCAATTGAATGAGGCTTAAATGATTAAATGTGCATATTTTGAAACATTAAATGCTCAGATATGATCAATTTATTAATATTACTGGTTTTAAATGCTTTTGTTTAAATTTTAAATTATATTACAATAAACTAAATGAACTTGAGTATTTTTATATTTAAAAATTATATGTAACATTCACACGACTTTCTCTACCCATGCTAACACAAACTATTCTTTCAAAAGTTTATTCTTCTATCTTTTCATGATAATCAAGATAAACATTAGCAGAAATGGTTTTATTATATATCTATTTATAGGTTCAAAGGGAATAACCCAGGCTTATAGACAAATAGACATTGATAGACAAATCTTTTAAGAGCTGCCCAGCATGTGATGGACTTGAAATTGCATTCGATTTGCATGACCAGAATTAAAAAAGAAAAGATGACTTCTTATTTGAGAAAAGTGTAAGTATTGGGAAATTTGAATCGAAAACAAGGAACATTTTGGAAATTGTCAACTCCAGAAAAAATGTATTTGATATAAACTAAGTGTTTTAATGAGCTATACACTTTTTGGTAAGGTTTTCTATCTGTTACAGTTTACCAGTTTTGCAAAGGTCACAGAATGACTAGGGCTTCAGAGACCTTTGTCAGAAAATTTAAGATATGCATTTTGTAAGTAAACACTTTTAATATTAAACATTTAATTTTAATCAAAATTGTTAGAGCCATTTTTAAGAAAATTTAAAAATTTGAAAAATCTTCCATATAAAGGATAGCTTAGGGTGGAGGAACTTTCCCAAAAATGTTCCTGTTGTTTAAAAATCTGTTAAAATCCTTGGAAAATACTGAACTTAAATATCAAGTTTGGTATTTAACCAACTTTTCATTTTTGAACGATGCTGTTCGTGCACACATGCATGCACTTTTTTCTAAAAATGCTTTTTTTTTGGATTCAGGGGTTCTCAAAACACTTTGATGAACACTCATAACAAAATTTTCGTTGGAATGTAATTCTTTTTCTCTACTGTGTATTCTGGTTCTCACAGTAAAATAGTATACCCATGGTAACGCAAATATAGCAGCATTGTCAGTACAATAACACTTGCCATATTTAATGACAAATGAATGTCTCAAACTCTATTTTGTTTTCATGTTCAATGTGCCACAGCTGTGCTCCAGTATTTGTTCTTATTCAAAACATATGCTGATAAAGATAAAACTTTACATATTTATGGTTAATAAATAATTTAATAAATACTTTTCTCATACAGATGACTAGCCATTTTACTATACTGGTTGGAAAAAATTAAATTTGCCTTTTGTGAAGCTGGATTGCTTAGATCACAATTAATTAAGGCTTTTGCTAGAGGTACAAAAATAAGTAAGGTGTGTCACCAAGTAGTAATAAATGCCCAACAACAATTTGTATTTTCCAAAAGTCTGACCAAATTCTGATTCTCCTGTTTTTTCCACCTCCCCTGTACCCATCCCTTTTTGTCCTGAGCCCAGATGCTGTTAAGATCTAAGTAGAGCTTAAGGCAGGTCTGCAGCAATGGGTTTCAGGAGAAAAAGGGCTGAAATCAATTGAGAAAATCTGAGTTAGATAAAAATAGTCATAAGATAATATCTAGAACTGTTATGAGGGAGACTAAAGGACACAGAGAGTAAATAAAAATTAGCGTAAGATAAAGAGTAGAAAGAGAAAAAAAAAATTGTGTGGAGAAATTTCCTAGCAAAACAATCAGCCAAATCAACCATAGCTGACCAATACAATAGACCAACTCATAAAAGTTGATAAAAATAGTACGTTGCCATTTATTTCAGTTTATATTAAGATGCATGAGTTACAGGTTTTAACATTGCTAGGTGAGAAAACATTAATATCTACTTAAATATACAAAATTACTACATTATTTGTAAGTTTGCATTAAAAGGCAAGATATAAAGGTTGTTAGGGTTATAAGTACAGATATTTACATCAATATTTACTTTGTTTGCTGACTAATAATTTTAGTTATCAAGAGTAGTGTGTTTTCAGGTTGGATGGTATCTTCAAGTACAGTGGTACACACAAGCATATGTGCATTTTCCCCAAGAGCATGAGACAGATTATTGGGAGGCAGGCCTTGTGATAACAAATGTTGAGGTCACCTGCACAAAACTAATAATAAATGGATGGTTTTTATGTACCCATATATTCATCATTTGTATTATTTAAAACTTGCACTTTCAAAAGGAAGAAATCAAAGTGAAAGTTTAAGTATGTTTAATTAACCATTTAATGATTATCCTTGCATTTCCAGAACATGTATTGCTTATTTTAATGTATAGGTGAGTTTGAATGCTTGCTCCAGACTGCTAGAGCTGGAATCAGGTACTCAAGTGTGAACACGTGGAAGCAAAAGGGATAGTCTATTCTAAAAGACATTGTTCATTTTGCAGTGCAGTTATGACTGTGTAGAAAACATCAGGTAGTAAATTATTTTATATGTTTGTGGAAAAACTGTTAAAAAAAAGAGAAAAACAACCAACTAATTGAAGTGAATACTTATTAAGGAAGCAATTATCAAAATATCTGTACATACATCCCTAACATTATCATTAATGCAAGATTAATATAAACAGAAGGGAACAGATTAAGTGTTAATGTGTGCTGTCAAATGGGAAAGGAAAAGATATTATTACTCACAGTTTTTACATTTGCACTTCTTTATTAATGTTTCATCCTTGATATCTTCGTGACATGCCTTACAGTAGAACCACGCCCTAGAAGACAAAACTTTTATTAATTGACATAAATAGTCAAAACCATTGATAGTGTTGCAACTATTATACAAACATTCATTTGATGTTCAACTTCTCTCAGGTACAGCAACCAAATTGTCTGGCTTTTTTTGTTGTCAATGATCATTTTTACTTTCTCTGCAAGCTGCTTATACTAGATAAGAGGAAGTATAGTATTTGGTGTGGAGATTTCTCCAGAAATAAACATTTAGAGGTCCCTGAATTCAAAAGAAGAATTTTTATAAGGATAGGTCTGCACATATGTATGTGTGTGCTTGTGGAAACTTCAGGAAATTGAAAGACATCAGGTCAATCCTGGAACGCAATGTAATAAAACAGAATTCTACAGTGTGACCCATTGAACCTTATGCTGTATTCTCTCACCACTGAAGAAGTCTATTGAATCACAGAAAAAGAAGACATACATATTTATACATATGCAGATAATGTAGCCACAGGATCAACAGATTTACAGAAGCTGCAGGGCTTCTTAGGGTGCATGGAGTACTGTTGGTGTGAAATTCCCTTGTGATTGACACTTGTGGGGTGTGTCGTCTGCTGGCAGGGGCTCGTCAGGTTGCTGACCAATCACAGTATAAGAATACAACCATAAGAGAGATCATGTCATCAGCGTTGCAACACCTACGTGGTTCAGTGGAAATTTACGTGAACATTCTCATGGATGACTGATTAGATGTTTGCAATCTGATAGTTTGATTTCACTCTGTGAAAAGGTTGGTTGTGTTATTCACAGTGATTCCATAAGTGTATACATTTATAATCATTACTACTTTTTATACATCATGGACATTGCTGTTGTTCTCATCCTAGAAATACCACAAGTGACACAGTAGTTTGAAAATGTCTTACAGCCATGATAAATTAGTTGAGGTTACGTTAGCCAAAATAATAAAACTTTTATGTTTAGTGAAGTACAGGACCCAGTGTTGAAAGGACTTAATAAGGTAACTAGTGAGAAATGGGGAAAAGTAGTTCAACATACAAGAGGTGTGATAGAAAATACATGGAAAGAAGAAGGCATTTTAGAGGAAGTAATGGAATGCATGCTGCTACTGACAGACAGCGAGTAAATATGGCAACAGCATACTGAGACAGCCACGTGTCAGCAGAATGTCAATCACAAGGTAACTTCTCACCAATAATAATGTATTGTATGTATTTAGGTATGTTTTATTCACCAATTGGAAATTAATTACAATTTCAAGGCTTCATCAAGTACAAGTTAGAATTATCTGAAATTTATCTAATCCTGTATACAGTAATCATGATTATATTAACAATTATATACAACATAATGACCCTATTTACATCATTCATGAATTGGGCTAAAGAACTCGTAAAACTTTTGTACGTTGTAGAAACATTGTTCAATTCAAAACTTCTTAACATGCTTCCTGAGCTTTGGTGGATGCTTGTCATCTATCTTTTTTGAGATTAAATTATACATGATTCCTGTATGTAGTATGGAGTTAATCTTTTTTGTTGTTCTGGCAGCTTGCAAGTGAAGATTATTCTGATTTCTAGTGGCATGCTCATATACAGTGTTGCTTGAAGTTATTTATGAAGCAAACTATCTCTAATATAAACAAACAAGGTAGAGCAAGTATATTCTTTTGTACAAAATGTGTTTTGTAGTGTTCAGTTTTCTTTAAGTTATACATGTTTCTAATTATTTTCTTTTGTGCTATAAACAACTTATTTACATCAGTTGAATTTCCCTAAAGGATTATGCCATAAGCAAATACTGACTGCACATAGGAAAAGTATATCATTCTTTTGTTTGAGGAGTGCATAGACATTTTAGCATTGATATTACATAGTGTACTCTATTAATTTTAGATGCAATGCATTGTATGTGTGGCTTCCAATAGTTATTCCTAAAAATGTTATGTTAGGTACATGCCGAATTATTTTACCATTATAGTTGATTACTGGTTCAATGTTGACATTACCTCTACCAGGTAATACAAAGGCCATGCATTGGGATTTGTCACTGTTTAAAGCCAGCCATTGCACCAAGTTTGCCATAACACAATTAGCCTGCTTTGCACGGTGCAAAGTGCAAGTCACTTGGCTAGGTTGACCACAGTGCCTTAAGTTTGAGCAATAGTACTGTTGCTCTCTTTCCTTATGCTTGCCTTGCTTTGCCTGTCTTCCACTTCCCCACTATTTCTTCCCCTATGAAATGTTCCAAGGGAACCTCTGCACCTCAGTTTGCATGTCTCACATTTTATGCATTTGAGAAGCCCTGCTATAGAAAATATGGGCAAATTATACAATAAACACAAACTACACATAAACATGTCAATAACAAAAATGATGATTTTCAGAAATGGGAACAAAGCATCAACAAATGCTGAAATCAACATCAAAGGGAAAAACCTCTAAATCTCACCAGACTAAAAATCTGATGAGTTCCATTCGCATGACTTTCTCTACATCTCTGCAACAAATTATTGTTAAAAAACTTATGCCTCTATTTACTTCATGCTAATTGAGAAAAAATTAGAAGGAATAGTCTTATTACTTGCTTCCTTGTAAGTAAAAGCAAAATAAGGGAGTACCATAGGTTAAAGTGATAGTCAAAAGCTGGTAGCTATGTGGCTGAAGTTCCTTTGTTTCTATGGACTCGAGTTGACAAATTCCTGTATGAGAAAAGTTTAAGTTTTTTAAAGCTGAAACAAAAAACAAGGAGTATCTCAAAAGCAATCAACTCCTCAAAAAAAATTATATAACATAAAGTGTGTTTTAATGTACTCTACATTTTTTTATGTGGTAAGTTTTTGTCCATCTCTTACGGTTTAGCAGTTATGCAAAACTCTGTAAAATTCATCCAGAATTAAGTAGTCTTTAGAGAATATTCCCAGAAAGTCGAAGGTATACATATCATTTTTCAGGTACATATCTTTAATATACAATATTTTAATGAAAATCGTTAGAGCCATTTTTGAGAAAATCAAAATTTTCAAAGAAAGTCCATGTAAAGGGTAGTTAGGGGTGGGGGATTTTCTTGAAAATCTTCGTGTCACATCCTTGAAAGATACCAAACTTAAATACCAAGTTTGTATTTAACGGTCTTTTGCTTTTTGAGCTATGCTGTGCGCACACACACAAACACACATGCACACATAAACACATACACACATGCACGTTTTTCCATGGATTCAGAGAGAACCAAAACATGTAATCTCAGTATTGAATTTTTGGGTGGAGTACAATACCTTCTCTATACACTATGTACATAGTACATGTAGAGAAAGTAAAAATACCTAGGGGTAACATTTCAACCAACTGCCAAATGTTTCAGAAAACATGTAACACAGTGAGCAACCTAGGCAGCAATAGCACTGTACATGAGACATAAAAAAACATCTGGCTACTCAAGACTAGAAGCAGCCATGTAATTATTCAAAGCCAAAATCATGCCAATCTTAATCTTATGGGATAGAAGCTGTATGGAACCAAGTCAAAGAAAGCAACCTAGAAAAGGTAAAAATAAGGTATTTAAAAAGAATACTGGGACTGTTAAAAACACTAAGATCAAAACTGGGCTACTTCCTAACAGAAATTGAAAACATCAAGCTCTGATATATGTATGTAGGGTCATTAATAAGGTAACCCTTGTTGTGGCCTCTCTCCACTGCGTGAAAGACTTGAGTGGTGCTGGCAAAGGTGCGCTAAAATATGTATCTTAAGATAAATTTCTGCTTACAAACAGGCAGCACAATTTGCTGAAATATTCTCACGCACTCGTCTAAGCTTAGCAGCAGGAATTCTTATGATTTCTTGCATGAAGTTATCGCTAAGTTTCTATAGATCACACAGGAATTTCTGCTGCTGAGCTTAGGTGAATGACAACTTGTTATACAGCCCATTTGAGATCAGATGGCCAATATTTTCAGCATTTATTTAAGGTAAGGACTCCAGTGTGCCTTTCCCGGCGACTCTCGGATCTCTCGCGCAATGGAGAGAGGCCTCGAGAAAGGCTACCTTGTAATTTAATGACTATATATCTACACATACACACATAATACAACACACCAACTGAAGACAATGGCCAGAGATCTAGCACTAAAACTATGAAGGACAGCACTGAATTTCAAACTGCAGTATGTCTATTCATGGCTTCTGTCATCTAACATGGAAAAAAACAAGAATTATCTTAACCCAAACACAGCATGTACATATGAACTGTGTAAGTAAAGTCTGTGAATACCACATAGAACTGTGTATGAAAAGAATGGGATCAATAACTGAATATGCAAACATACGAACATGTTACATGTAAAGTAACAGTATATGACTATTTGGCTGCAATTAATAACAGTTTAAAAATGAAACCTCAGATAGATACCAAACTTAATTGGTACTTAATTCAGTATTTATAAAAAACTGTGATATGAAGACTTCAAGAAAATCTCCAATTTTATACAAAAGTTTTTTACAACTTTTTATTTACTTAAAATATCTCTAAAATTGTTTATTAAAATACCATTTAATTAAGATATTTACACAGCAAATAAAATGTACAAGGGATGATCAGAAACTAAGGTTATAAGGCTCAATTCTTAGTGTATCGTCTTTTGCAGTGAACTTGGTAGTGTGAAATAATTCTAATATATGCAGTTGGCAACTGTGCAGAGGTTCACCAACTGCCACCTACAGCCTTACTGCAAGGTAAACACAAATGGCAACTCATTTGGAAAATTGTTCTCGCAAAGAAATCCACCCAGTTATTTGATTTGTATGTGTGAAACATGTAACTGCGACTGACATTCACCAACAGCTAGTAGAGGTTTATGGAGAGACTAATGTCTTGCCAGCATGTTACAGAATAGTGTCGAAAGTTTGCGGCTAATAAAGAAAACATCATCAACAAGGATTGCAGTGGTTGATCCAGCATAGCAACCACAGATCTGAATACAGTTTGCATGGAGGAGCTGATTCAACAACAGGAGATCATGTTACAACTTATGGCTGTACAACTGCGAATATCTTTTGGAAACATTCATCACATTGTTCATGATATTCTGCAGTACTGAAAAGTTTTTTCTCAATGGGTTCTATGAAATCTGTACAACTAACACAAGGAGAAGCACATGGGGAGAAGTCTGCAACTTTTGCAATGGTTCTCCATGGAAGGGAACAGATTTCTTCACCACATTATCATGGTAGACAAAATATGGATCCTCCACTATACCTCCAGCAGTAAGAGGTCATCAATGGAATGGAAAAATCCCTCTTCTCCAAAGATAAATAAGTTTAAGGTGGCACAATCTGCCAGGAAGATGATGGCCATGTGTTTTAGGGACAGTGTAGGTGTCATACAAGTGGAGCTTTTGGAAAAATGGCACACAGTGACCACAGATCAATACTGCAAGACCATGAAATGATTGCAGGAGGAAACAGTCAGGATTCCTCACTGAGGAGGACATCTGCCTTCACAACAACACGCAATCTCATCAGCCCAGAAGACTGCCTGTTGAAGCAATTTTCCTGGATATTGACCACCCTCCCTACAGCTGGGATCTCGCTCCAAGCAACTTGCACCTGTTTCCTCACTTGAAGGAACACCTAGGAGGCCGACGATTCACTTCAGGTGAGAAGATGCAACACTTCATGACAACATGGCTGAACATGCAAGAACAGGATTTTTGCTAGGAGGGAATATTTAAATTTGTGCCACGAAGCAACAAGTGCCTCAACTGATATGGTGACCACATGAAAAAATAACGTAATGTTTGTAATGGCTGTTTCAGTGCAGGATATGTAACTTTAGTTTCTGATCATCCCTTGTAAGTATTGAATTTTCTTGGAAAAGCCTGTAAAGCCTTCTTCATTAAGAAGGAATTCTGTATAATGGTGAACTTAAGATATAGACAAAATATTATTTGCAAGTCAATTCACCAAAGAGATGAACATCTAATCTTCATTGAAGTACATGTGGCTCTATATATATATACATATATACTACCCAACATTCTATAAGCACATTCATTAGTGAACACAAGATGTGCTGCCATCAGCAGTTGTGGAACATGCCTTACTAGCACAGGGAGAACACATCACTGTTACGCTGACACAACTATAGCATCTTCTGCTGTCAACTATTACTCCCGCTTTAGTCACGAAGCTATAGAACATACAGGTAATTTTAACAGGAAGGAAGAAACCAAACCCTAAATAGAGCTTGGTACCCTGCAATAACCAACGTATGTAGAAAACCAGACTGAGACAAACCAGTGATCATACGTCACCCACCACCTTAGTTACAACAGACACCAGCCCTCGGACTGCAACTGAAGGAATTTCCCACTCCAATCCAGTCTTCGTAGCTGCTGAGCCAATCAGAGCAGGGGAGAACAACAAGTGGACCAACAGGGACCAAGTGCGCCCACCTGGTCTACCCAACCTATGCATATAAGGCCAGTGAAACCCCGCATCAGTTATTGTCGAGAAGAACAAAGCACCAATCTCCACTGATGATGTTCGATGCAGCTTCAGACAAAACATATGGAAAAACAGTTTCCAACAGTCCAAGAAAATATTGATTACTTTAATTATTTGCCAGAACAGGAAAGCTGGGAAGACATTTATGAGAAAATTCCGGTAGATGTTACTTACTCTAGATTCCTAAAAAACCTTCAATTACTACTATGACATAGCTTTCCCACTGGTTAAAATAAAAATCAAAGAAATACCTGGATAATCAAAGGTTTAAGAATTTCTAGAAACAAATTAAAAACATTTAAATAGAAATGGAAGTGCATCAAGGAATTAAAACATTACTACAAAAGGTACAAATCAGTTTACAGAAGGACAATTTAAATAGCCATAGTACTAGAGAATAGCAGAAAGATAAGTAAATCAGAAAACAAACAAAACACCATGTAAGACATTATAAACTAACTCAATGGAAACTTCAATGCAAGGAAATATCCAGTTGAAATATAAAGACAGCATTGTAACTAACCCTAAGAAAATGGCAAAAATATTTAACAAACACTTTCTAGAAATCATGAAAAACTTACAAAGCAAAAAATTATCCCATAAGTATTGATAATGAAGTTGTTAGTTTTTTCAATGAACAAATGCTTATTCCTTGCTCCTGTATGTCTAAATTATGTGTTAAGTATAATAGGAGAACTGAAAAACAATAAATCTGAAGCAATGGATGGAGGTATCTAATTAAAAAATGCAGCATGAATATCATAAAACCTTTATGCTACATTGTATATGAATCACTTCAAAGTGACACATTTCCGAGTGAGTTAAATATAGCAAAAATAAAACCATTATTCAAGAAAGGTGAAGCTCAGGATCCAAACAATTAGAGGCCAATAGCATTACTTTCAGCCTTCTCCAAAATATTAGAAAAAATTATGTATAAGAGATTAATCAAATTTCTTACTAAACATAATATAAGTACCAGTTGTCAGTGTGGATTCCAAAGTAATAAATCAACTAGCTTAGCAGTGATAAATTATGTTGATGGCATTTATGATATACTAGACAAAAGTGAGGTTGGTATAGGATTATTTTTGGATTTATCTAAGGCTTTTGACATGGCGGATTACAAAATTCTGCTGAACAAGTTATATAAATACGGTGTAAGAGGAATTGCTTTCAACTGATTTAAATCATACTTACAAACGAGAGAGCAGGTAGTTGAAATAGATGCTGTAGATGTAAAACTCAAGGAAATTAGAAAGAAACTCTCAGAAAAGACCTGTAATATCAGGAGTTCTGCAGGGCTCAATTCTTTGTCCTTTACTGTTCCTATTGTGCATTAATGATCTACCTTTATATCTTGAAAATATAACAGAAGCCAGCTTATCACTATTTGCAGATGATACAAGCATTTTCATCACAGGAAAGGATGATGAAAGTCTCCAACAAAGCTCAACTGTAGTTGTGAAGAAAATCATTAATTGGTTTAAAGCCAACAAACTGCTTGTAAATGAAGAGAAATCAATAGCACTTAATTTTCAGCATAAAGTTTGTTGAAAAGCAGGGAATCCCAGCATCAGAAAAGGTCCTAAATTAATCAATTTTGAACAGGAAACAAAATTTCTAGGATTATGGGTAGATAAAAATCTAAGTTGGAACAAACACAGAGAAAAACTATCAGGGAAGCTGAGTCGAGCTTGTTTTGCTCTTCATCAACTGAAACCTTGAGTATCATTTACAGTTCTTAAAGCTTGTTGCTTTGCTTACTTTCATTCTTTACTGCTGTATGCTTTACCTTTATGGGGAAATGCTCTGAATAGCATTTAAACTTCAAAAAAGGGCATTAAGAATCCTAGTTGGCATTCCAAAGAAAGAAATTGTAGGGAACATTTCCTGAATCTCAATATTCTAACTTTACCTTTATTAGTCTACATGAAGATAAATGCTGTAAATTACAGTACTAATGGGGAAATTCATTCTCACAATACATGCAATAAGGACAAGCTACACTACACCTCGCACAAAACCAAACTATTTGAAACTTCCTTAAAGTATAATGGCTTAAAAGTATATAACTATTTACCAGGGAACTTGACAAAAATATATCCTCTATAAATAAATACAACAGAGATACACAAGTTTTTACTAAAAAAACAGTTTTACTCTTTAAATGAATATTTCAAAAAATGTAAACTAGATATTTATGAGAAAAATTACAAATATACTTTTAAACAGCTGTGGCTATTTAGATTTAGAAGCCTGCTAACATTTAGCACTGCACCATAGAGACTTCTTTAAAGATCCTTGTTTGTTTCATAGTTCCTGTTCACCTAAGGGAAGTTTGATGACAGCGCTAAAGACCAGGATTGCACTCATTCAAATTTAATATTAAGTTCAATGTTGTTATTAAATGTAAATTTTTATGAATGTAGTCAATGTTTAGAATTTGTTTTATATCTTTTGATGAAGCCATGAATTCTATTGTAATTATGAAGGTGAATAAAATTATTTATTTATTAAAAAAATGTTTATTTTTGCCTTTTGCATCTGCACATTTTATATAATAAATGGACCCACCTACCTTTTGACTTCGTCTGCAGACTGAGCAATGAAGAAACCTTGTGTGTTGGCCTGAATCTTCGCTCCCCGAGGATTGATGGATATCTTGCTGTCACTACCATCTTCTCCCTTGATCTCAATGGCAAGTAGCAGCAACTTCAGTTTTGTAAAGCACAGCCTGATGAAATTCATATTAATGAACAACAAACAGCTAAATTTCTCATTAAAACATGTACAAAACCTGGGTATTTCTATGATCTAAATTCTTTATCATTTGAAGAAATGTCAACAACATATGCAAGATAGTCTACATCAGAGTTTTTCTAAGGTCTTATGGCCAGTAGGATTGGCTACAAAATTAAATGCTTTCAAGTCACATCCCAGCATATCAATTCTTTTCCTCATAAAGATGGGAATACCAGCTAGTTTAAAGTGTTTAACCTTAAAGCAGGAATTTATTAATGGAATAATATTACATAGAAATACTGTGGCTTTTTATGACAAATAAAGAAAGCAGAATCCATAGGCACCGACTTCTTATACATTTTGAGGAGGGCAGGGTTGTGTAATAAAGCCAGGTATTAATAAAATATTTATTTCAATTCCTAGAGTAAATAGTACCTATTTAATCACAGTGTGACACAGATGCATTCAATTGCCTGTAAATATTAGCCCTTTTAGTGCCAACCACAATCTAATCATGAATCAAAAATTTTGCAAGAATTGCCAATCACAATCTATCATGATGACATTTTCATCTTTTTTCCAATAGGAAAGTCTGTGTACTTTGTACACCATAGAATTAGAGAACGGCTTTCTGGAGCATTTCAGGACCTTCTTTACACTTCAAAGTGCTTAATTACCTCCAAAATTAATTTCTCTAGTCAGTGTTTGTTTATGTTGTTTGAAACATGGCGTCGTCTAGTCAAAGGTCATGAACCGAAGAGGAAATAAATACTGCAGTTCACAATGTATTAGAAGAAAGCAAGTGACTTTGAATTTTTAGATCTTGATGAAAGAGTTTCTGACATCAACGTAAGAGAGGAAGATATATATTCTAGCTTCAACGGTGAAAACGCATTCGATAACAATGGACCTCGTACGCATGCAAATAATCAGTATACTAATCAAAATGGATTTATGGAGGTGTAACCAAATAATGCAGACAATGTGAATCAATCATTCAGCTATGCAACAACACAAGTACTAAATTGTATAGTAATCTATGTTACATCTGTATACTATTGCTTTATGTCATTTTCATTAATAGTGACATCATTCTTATGTGTATGTGTGATTTTGGTGATTTTTGTTTTTTTTTCAGTTTTCAGCCTTCAGGTCACGTAAATTTATTTTTTGTATTTTAAAAAGTAAACCACCAGACCAAAACAGGATGCTGTTTTAGTAAAACATATTAATTAGCCTGAAATTTCCTTGTAGTAAGGTTTTTTATGCCTAATTATTGATTATTTTGGGATTTTTAATTTTATTTTCAAATTTTTCTTTTCTTATTAATTTTTTAAAAATAGTAAAGAAACTCTCATCCATATAATGTATATATATATATATATATATATATATATATATATATATATATATATATATATATATATATATACAGTAGACAAAAGAGTTTACTAAAAATGAAAAAAGTTTCAGCTCTCTATGTCTTATGGTAGTCATTTTATTACTAATAATTTAAAACCCTACATTCTCCTCTACAATTGCTTGGTACTTACAGACAGTATTTTGCTATTTCGGCTAGCACTAAAAGGGTTAAATATATGGTTCATTAATTTTAAGTTTGAAGAAAAACATGCTAGGTCTGCAGACTTTGGTAGTTTTCCTGCCAATTGGATGCATCTCAGTACATTCTTACCAACATGGGTGACCGAGGACAAGAAAATTCAATCCTGGGCCACAGAAATGACAAAAGTAGTTTTAAAGGCCAACTGCGTATATGTGAGGATAGTCTTGCGACCCAAAAAATGGATAGACTGTGATTCCTGTAAGTGGATTTCTCACCACATGCAAAGCGCAATTAATTTTGTATCTCACTTTGTAGATATTAAATCTGCAAAATATATTTCTATAATATACGAGGGCAGATCGAAGAGTAATGCACAATAATTTTTTTCTGCCTTGATATTGCAGCTGGAATGTTGCAATTTCACACAGATATAGTTTGAAGTTATCACTACAGAGAGTATTTTTTGTTTCACATGCAGCTCTAGCAAGACAAGCTTGAACTATACAACAAAGATGGCACGCATACTACTGTCTTCCATGCGTGAAGAGCAGAGAGGTGTGGTTCGATATTTGTGGGCCAAAGGGAATAAACCAAGTGAAATTCACAGGGACATGCGTTGCTTGTATGCGGATGATTGTGTGGACCATAGCAATGTCTCCAGGGGGTGTGCATTCTTCCAAGAGGGCCGTGTGAAGTTTAGTGTTTTGCCACACCCCAAGAGGCTGGCAACAGCTGTAACCCTGCGGAATGTCAGAAGCATTGAGGCAGCAATTTTGATTGACCAGCATGTGCAACTGAGAACCTTATCACAACAGTTCAACGTTTCCTTTGGAGCAGTGTACGATATTGTTTATAACATGTAATGTGATAAAGTTAGTGCTCACTGGGTGGCTAAGAACGTCACAGAAAACTACAAGGGCCAGCAAATGATGGCAAGCTAAAGATCACTTAACGTGGTGCACCACAGAAGGGCATGACTTTTTGAAAGCAATCATCACTGGTGATGAGTAGTGGGTATACCACTACATGCCCAAAACAAAGCAGGCAGGTATGGAGTGGAAGCATGCTGGTTCCCCAGTAAAGAAAAAATTCAAAGTGACTCAGTCTGTTAGGAAAGTGCTTGTGACAGTGTTCTGGCATATATAGTGTTTTATTGGTGGACTTTGCTGAATACGGGACCACTGTGAATGCTGCAATCTACATTAAAACTTTGGCGAAGTTGCATCATGCCCTTCGTGACAAATGCCACAACATTAATGTTGATGATGTCAAACTTCTTCATGACAATGCTCGCCCCCATATTGTTGCTGCTGTTCGTAAGAAAATCACCAAATTTGGTTGGGAAAGGCTCCAGTATCCACCATACAGTCCGGACCTTGCACCATCGGGCTTTCATCTGTTTGGTCCCATGAAGAAATTCCTGGACAGGCAATGCTTTGCGACAGATGTGGAAGTGAAATCAGCAATGCACAGATGGCTGTACTCCAAGGAAGCAACTTCTACATATAGGGCATTTTGAAACTTGTCGCGATGGGACAAATGTGCTGAGAATGTTGGTAACTAATTTGAAAAGTAGGTAAAAGGTATAAATTCATTTGTGATTTCTTTATTTTTTTAACTATTAAACTTTTTTGTAAAAAAATTATTGTGCATTACTTTTTGATCCGCCCTTATATAATGTAACTATGGATGTGTCAACATAAGAAAAATTCATTACTTGTGTGCTCTGATTCTGATCCGATGTTAACCAAAACTGAAACTAAGGTTACATCATCATTGCCTTTGTTTAAATGTTGAATTCTACATTCTAAATAAAGGTAGCCCTTTATAACAACTTCATTTGGTCTATTTAAACATTTATTCCTTCTGTTTTTAATGACAAACCTTGGAATTTTAGGTGACCCAGGCTCTTTCAGTAAAATTTTTGAGGGGGTAATACTTCTGGTTTCAAAAGTTAGGGGAGCAGAAAGTGTTTTGCCCCATTTAAGTTGATGCCTATGAATATATGTAATTTTGAATCATTGGTTTCAAAGAATATTTTAAAACTGGCCTTGTTGAATCTTCTAATTTTTTTAGCAGAAACTTGCATAAATTCTAGTAAAAGTGAAGTATATGAAACATCTTAACTAGCCTTGATGACAGAAAAAAGAAAGAAAAAAAAAGGTAAAGCAAGTTATTTTTCAACAAGATACCAATTTTGTATGCTTGTTGATTTTCTTGTGTTTATATAATGCCCAAGGTGCATATGTTATTAAAATATGTAAACGCAAAGCTAAATAAACACTTCATCTTTAGACTTCACACAGAATGTATATCTGTTAGTTTGCAGATGATTTGCTATACCAATATCAGATTACATGTTAAACTATTTTAGTCAAAAACATTTAAGTAATTCAATGATATCATGAGTTTTACACACATCAACTAATTTAAAGTGCATAAAATGAATATGTTATAAAATAAATTTTCATTTTAAAAAGATATTATTACCTCATATTTAATTGAACTCTAATAAATTGTTATGATATCATATTGGAAGTGGATTATTATTTAATGTATTTTTAACATTGTAAACAATTGTATTAATTTGGATTTCATAATTGCTTCATGAATTTATAAAGGTTATGGAAATAGAATAATCTTGAGCAACTTTAAAATACATATTTGAATTTTCTTTTGCTATGAAAGATTTTTGTAATGATACAGACTATTTTTCTTATTTTATTTATCCTTGCTGAATAAACATCATCATTGAGAAACTGAGATAGGGAGGTTGTTCCCTGAAATCAGTCTTAAAAATGGTCTTGCACATAAGGGCAGAGTTTTAAACTTCAACTCAAGGTTTGTTAAATGATTTCATGTAATTATATTGTGAGCATCATTGACTTGAGAGTAATTCATTACTCACTACTGAACTTGAAGCAGCCACAACTCTAATAGAATAAATTTGGAGGAATAATTACACTTTCATTACATCAAAATGTACTATTCCCTGCTAGGTCCTTTAACTGACAATGGTTGTCATGCATCACACACAGAATGTCCCCAGCAGTGAATGGTGTGGTATAGCCCTCTTGCATGGTTTTTACATAGGGTTTTATGTGCCACTATCTCTCTTACATGAGACCATTGCCATTACATAGAAATAGTGATGAAACTCTTTGAAACTACAACGGTGCCAATAGTTACGTATGGGATAGAACTCTACTGGGAGAAACTAAAAACATGGAGAAAAATACAATCAATATAAAAGGCATTTTTTTTATTATGGATGCTCTTTAACTGCTGTGGTTCTCAGCCTCCCATTCTATACTGGGCGTGGAAAACTGTTTCATTTTGCTCAGAGGCCTCTCTATCAGGCTTGAGGTTCTTTTACGTGCCATAAATCTATGACACGGGACCAACGGCTTTACTTTCCTTCCAAAGGAAGCCATGCTAAGGATTTTTATACCTGAAAAAAACCCATCATCCTCCGCCGGGTTTGAACCCAAAAAATCAGTAAAAGCAAGATATATAAAGAGGGCAATAAAAATGGTTTATTATGCATTAATACATAGCCATCTTAGCTATTGTATAGAGATTTGGGGCTGCAGTGGCATCACAAATATGAATAGAATCTTAAAATTACAGAAGATGTGTGTAAGAACAATAGAACAATGATTAAAATAGGACATGAAACATTGTATAGACCGACTTTTATAAAAGAAAGGATTTTAACTGTAATTTCATTGTATACATACAAATTGATATTACTAGCACAAAAAATGATTTCAATGTAATTAGTGTAAATATAAATAACACATTTTATGATTATAATACTAGAGGATGTGATGACTTTCACAAAAACTCAATAAGTAGTAAGTCAACTGAAAAAGATCCATTATTGAAAGGTATTATTATAATTTACCAAACTATTTAACAATTTTAAAAGGAAATATATTTAAGAATGAACTAAAGAGGTATTTAATTGAGAAATGTATATATAGAATTGAAGAATTATAATGAACAATCTTGTGTGATTAATTTTTGTAAAATTATTTTATTAGTTTATGTCGATGCTTGAAACTACAGAATGTAAGTCTATAGGCAAATAAATACTTATACTTAATAGGAATCAGTAAAAATACACCAAATAGAATGAGAGTGAGAAACATACTTCTTGGAAGACGTAAGGAACACAATATTACTACCAAGTACAGAGGCACTTTGCAAGGAGGAAGGAGATAAACCCTGATTTCTTCAGAACGGATGCCATGGTCAACAGGCAACCAACTACAGAGGAATGCAATAGCAGGACTATTAATTTAAGGGTACCACCATCTGATGTGCATAACCAAGAAGCTTCACCAATCGAATGATCAGTATTGTGTGCAGAGAAGTGTTAACTATACCACTTCAACAAGTGCGGAAAAAGACATTGTTCTTAAGAGATCATAAAAGAAAACAGATAGACAAAACACTTAAATGCTCTTTTGAATGCACCTTTGTATCATTATTATTATTGCAGAGATTTGATGCAATGGACTATATCAGAGAGAGTTGATGGGAAAGGATTTTCCCCAAATTAAATTTTGAAATGTTGACTTCTGAAAATTCTATTCTAAGCACATTTTGCTATCAAAACCTGTGGTTTCAAAATGTGAAACTCCAAATTTTTATGTTAATATAATGTTCAATTAAGTAATTTTATTTAAATTCCATTTAAAGCTACAATTGAACTGAAGCAATATTTATAGGTTTTATGAAATCAAGAGTTGAAGAAAACCAAGACACAAAGACTTGCAATCTGTACCTGACTGTAAAGCAATATTATCCTCTTGTATGGGACCATCCTTTTGAGTTCTTCAATAATATCTTCTGAACTGACTTCTAAAGCAAGTTTCTATTCCATTAACAAGATTTCTTGCTTTGTAATAGTTCTTAGTTTAGTTTTAGAGAATCACATAAGAGGATTTTTGTTATCCTATTGGCATATTCCTCGAATATATAATGCACACAGCCAAGACTTTCTAATTTAAATAAGTACTTACTGAAATGCTGTCGAGTTCAATCAAGAAAACCTAACATCCCAATAATTTGGAAATTTTCCCTTGAATATTTCTTAAGAAGTTACTAATTTTCAGAGTATCAAAAAAAAAAAAAAAAAAAAAAAAAGGAACTTGAAAGAGAGATAGGAGTGTATTGGATCAGTCTTGAGGTGTATTGGAACAGTTTGTGAGGTGTATTGCATCAGTTTGTGAGGTGTATTGCATCAGTTTTGAGGTGTACTGGATCGGTTTGTGAGGTGTATTGGATCAGTTTGTGAGGTGTGAATTGGAACAGTTTGTGAGGTGTATTGGAACAGTTTGTGAGGTGTGTTTTGGAACAGTTTGTGAGGTGTATTGGAACAGTTTGTGAGGTGTGTATTGGAACAGTTTGTGAGGTGTGTATTGGAACAGTTTGTGAGGTGTATTGGAACAGTTTGTGAGGTGTGTTTTGGAACAGTTTGTGAGGTGTATTGGAACAGTTTGTGAGGTGTATTGCATCAGTTTTGAGGTGTACTGGATCGGTTTGTGAGGTGTATTGGATCAGTTTGTGTGGTGTATTGGAACAGTTTGTGAGGTGTATTGCATCAGTTTGTGAGGTGTATTGCATCAGTTTTGAGGTGTACTGGATCGGTTTGTGAGGTGTATTGGATCAGTTTGTGAGGTGTGAATTGGAACAGTTTGTGAGGTGTATTGGAACAGTTTGTGAGGTGTGTTTTGGAACAGTTTGTGAGGTGTATTGGAACAGTTTGTGAGGTGTGTATTGGAACAGTTTGTGAGGTGTGTATTGGAACAGTTTGTGAGGTGTATTGGAACAGTTTGTGAGGTGTGTTTTGGAACAGTTTGTGAGGTGTATTGGAACAGTTTGTGAGGTGTGTATTGGAACAGTTTGTGAGGTGTGTATTGGAACAGTTTGTGAGGTGTATTGCATCAGTTTGTGAGGTGTATTGCATCAGTTTGTGAGGTGTATTGGAACAGTTTGTGTGGTGTATTGGAATAGTTTGTGTGGTGTATTGGAATAGTTTGTGTGGTGTATTGGAACAGTTTGTGAGGTGTATTGGAGCAGTTTGTGTGGTGTATTGCAACAGTTTGTGAGGTGTATTGGAACAGTTTGTGAGGTGTATTGGAACAGTTTGTGAGGTGTATTGGATCAGTTTGTATGGGGTGCAATGGAACAGTTTGTGTTGTGTATTGGAACAGTTTGTGTGGTGTATTGGAACAGTTTGTGAGGTTTATTGCATCAGTTTGTGTGGGGTGCAATGGAACAGTTTGTGATGTGTATTGGATCAGTTTCTGAGGTGTATTGGAACAGTTTGTGTGGTGTATTGGAACAGTTTGTGAGGTGTGTATTGGAATACTTTGTGAGGTGTGTATTGGAACACTTTGTGAGGTGTGTATTGGAACAGTTTGTGAGGTGTGAATTGGAACAGCTTGTGAGGTGTGAATTGGAACAGCTTGTGAGGTGTGAATTGGAACAGTTTGTGAGGTGTATTGGAACAGTTTGTGAGGCGTGTATTGGAACAGTTTGTGAGGTGTATTGGAACAGTTTGTGTGGTGTGTATTGGAACAGTTTGTGAGGTGTGTATTGGAACAGTTTGTGAGGTGTATTGGGTCAGTTTGTGAGGTGTATTGGAACAGGTTGTGTGGTGTATTGGAACAGTTTGTGTGGTGTATTGGAACAGTTTGTGAGGTGTATTGGAACAGTTTGTGAAGTGTATTAGAACAGTTTGTGAGGTGTATTGGATCAGTTTGTGAGGTGTATTGGACCGGTTTGTGAGGGGAGTATTGGACTGGTTTGTGAGGGGAATATTGGATCGGTTTGTGAGGGGAGTATTGGATCGGTTTGTGAGGGGAGTATTGGATCAGTTTGTGAGGGATGTATTAAGTAAAAAAAGACAAAAGGCCTGTCCTCCCAGTCACATGTGTAGATTTATATGAATATCCATGTTTTCTACTGTCCAATTAAGGCATACACCTCTTCATTCTCTTAAAATGAATGACTGAGATTGCAGCAATTATATTCATACATATTTTATAATGTTTGAGATTAGCAATGCTAGAATAACTATGACAAACGTTTCAGGGTTAACATTTATTGCATTTATGTTGTTAATGATGATGCTTATTCTAATTATTTCCCTACATTGTAGTAAGTAATGAATCATGTTAAAAATAGTATAAACAAAACTATAGTATGCAACGAAACAAATGACACGTAAGTTATTAATAATTTGCAGTCAAAGTTTTCTTAGCAATGAGGTATTTTTTTACCTTATACAATAGTTTGACGATTGTGGATTACTTTTTGTGTTGGTTCTGAAATTATGGTTCTCACAAAAGAAGCGAAAGTGTTTAATGTCATTCAATGTTTCTGGTGACACAGAGTGAATGAAGTGCATAAAAACTAGTAAATGCTTGCAAGAACTTAACCTGTTAAGAACACTTACTACATTTTTGAAGTGAATAAAAGAAGAGAATATCTGCTAGCAAATACTTGGCTTTTCCATTTACTTTAGAGTATTTACTTGTTCTGCTTTTATTCAGTTGTGTATATGTATTTACTTCCAATGGTATTCCTCTGTTTCAGTTAAGGTAATTGCAACTAGATTTTTAAAACTAAGAATGTGGTGGTAAACTCATGTAGGACCAATTGTTGGGCATGAAAGAGTATGCTGCAATGATTGATGTAGTCATAGTACATTTCCTTGGTTTTCTTATCTCTATGGGCCAATCACCATGAGAATTTGATATTTATTCACCATTTTCTTCTTATCGAGTTTATTTCCTGTAAAATATTTAGTAAAACTGACTAATCATACTATCTGTGCAATTCTCTCAGAAAAGCTCAATATCATTTTACAAACTGTAGTGTTATCAATTTTCTAGGTTGTCCCTCTGTGTGTTTCTCCATGCTGAGGAACAAACTAGTCAGCTAAAAAATCAAGTTAAGCACTGCTTTAAACTTTCTAGACTTGGATCTTGCCTTTCTTAATAGAGCTTTGTCTCCTGATATGCATTTTAAGAGAAATTATAACAGAAATAGGTGTATAGAGTTGACGAGGATACCTCTAACCGACCTTCAATTGGGCAAGTATTTATTTATGCTGCAAGTAGTTACTGATTTTTTTATCATACTTTTGGAGTAGGTGTTACCAACTGGTTGGTTTTTCAGTAAAGCAGAGCAAGAAGGATACATAGAAAAAAAAATGAAAGATTTGAATCAGGTTACATAGGAAAGACTAAACAAAACATAGGAATTAGAGTGAAGGAACACCTAAGACATACAAAAACAGCCAAATTCAAGGTTGTAAGTTTCACAGGCCTTCGATGTTGTCACCAGCATTGTGTACAATGTGATCCCAGGAGTGTTGGTTGGTTGATATCTAATGTTGAGCTGTGAAGCCATTCGCTCTCTTGCATTCCAGTATTTTGATGTCATTTTATCATGTTGACTAAAAGTTGGGCAGTGCAGTAAGTGGTTTCCATCCATATCTTCTATAAGTGTACAGAAAGGACACAGAGGAGATCTCACTATACCAATCCTGAATAAATGTTTAACGAGACAGTCATGGCCTGTTAGGAGTCTAAAAGTTGCTACAGAGGATTTTTTTGGTAGTGTAGTGATTCTAGTCATGTTAAATTTTCCCATGGTTTTCCTTTTGTTTGTATTATATTACCTTCTTTAATTTTGGTATTATATGTTGATATAATGATTCTCTTGATCATTATCATTATCCCAGGGATGTAGTGGCTGTTAAATGCACTGCCTAATCTCTGATTGGAGCATAGAGACTGATGAACTGCACTCAGAATGTTGTTCACTGTTCTGAATTTCTTCCCACGCAGTGGCTCTTCAGCTTAGGAATGAGGTTAAACTCACGGAGAGTGAGCTCCCAACCCCAGTGATGGAACAACTCAGTCACCACTCCTGCTACATGCGCCCTTACATTCTCATGCAGAATGATGGGCGGATTATCCATAAAGTGTTGTAGGGTTCTTTTTAACGCTGCTAGCAGATTATTTCACAGAAGCAAACAATAGTACTCTGTATTGAAGGTCTGCCTTGGGGGAATGACAATCTGGCTAGGATTAGCATCGTTTTCACATTGGTAGCAGTGACCCATGATGACAATTGATGTTTCAATTGTGATGAAACTGTTGTTTTGCTCAGGTCTCATCAATCATGAGGATACGTCCTAAGAAGGGCTCTCCTTCTCTCTCATAGCGCTCCAAGTGTGTTCCAGCATTCTGCATCTCCAATGACTCATGCAGAACACATCCTACAGTGGATTCTTTCACATCCTACAGTGGATTCTTTCACATCCTAAAGTGGATTTTAAAGATTGGATGCAGAGACAAAAGTGCCAATCCAGCATCTGCTGGTGTCGAGTAGTGCAGTTCCGATCTGCTTCCATTAATGTGGACACTGTCTGCACTTCATTCTCACTAACCAATGGATGATCAGATCAAGACATATGAGCATGTTACACATTTTTGCATCCTCCTTTAAAGGTTTGTACCCAGCTTCAGCTTGCCACTGTTCAGTACAGCTGTGCATCTGTACCACAAGCCTCCTGCAATGCTTGGCGACACTGTTGTGCGTTTCTACCTCTCCCACATTCAATTTTAACCATATTCTCTACTCCTGCCTTGAAAACATTGTACTATATTAAACTGCAACTCCTGGATCCAAACTGATGACCTTTGGCTCAGTATTACATGAGGAGGAGGGGGGAAAGGCAAGTGTATATGCCCAGATGGAGGGGAGATATCTAGACTACTCATGCAATAAACAAAATTGTCAACTGTAGTGTTATTTAGATTCCATAATATAGTTGCCAAGCAGCCATTGTAGAAAAATCAGCAGTAGCAAGCATCACATCTCTGGAACAAATACCATAAGATAGAAAATAGTTTACACTTGGTAAAATTGGTACAGCGACTTGTAGAATTGAACATATGGGAAAACATTTTTATCGTAAAACATAAGTCAAAATTATGAACTTAAAATTCCCACCAAAGGTAACCTACTTTTCTGGTTCATCCAACCTCCACCAGAGAAGCATAAGATGTCCATTGAGGATATCAGGGCCTGCCAGTCAAGATCTGCTCACTGGTCTATGAAGCTATTCAGATAATTTGTTGCTTAGTTAAGCAACTTAAGTGTAAACTCAACTCATTTTGCATTTTCTGTGTACAGGGAGAGCAACTTTATTCATCTCTTTCACTGAATTTCCTGACGTGCACTGCATGACCTTTAAATGCACGGAAGGCAGCAGCAGTTAATTTCTTCAGTGCAGTGGCAGTATGCAACATTTTGCATTTGAAATTTGTAATCCACCTTTCATAGCTGCATAATTGGTACAACAATTGCTCCATAATAATGTCTCTTTCATTACTATTTATATTTCTGATATGAGCATATACATACAGTGGCTGTCCCAGAAGTACCCGACCTGACATATAGATAGCAGTGGTTGTTGCAAACAACAACAATGGTAAAAAATAGCAACTTTAGGAAGCTCAAGTTTGAAGTTTGGCAATTTTACATTGTGTAGCATTTGTTTAGCAGCCATCATTAGTGAATGTTCTTAGCAAACATGGATAAAACTGGTCATTGCTGAGCTAAATTCTACTTTGGGGGAGTCTGCTCCTTTGTTTACAACACTGAAATATTGGGTGGCAGAGTTTAAGCGCAGCTGTACGAGCTACCAAGATGAATATTGCAGTGATCAACAAATGAGGTTACCAGTCCAGAAATTGTAAAGAAAATCCACAAAATGGTATTGGATGACCATCGACTGAAAGTGTGCAAGCCAGCAGACGTTGCAGGCATTTCAAAAAGTTCTGCACATCGCATACTGACTGAAAATTTGGATATGAGAAAGTTGTGTGTGAGGTGGGTGCTGCGTTTGCTCACAATAGAACAAAAACAGCGATGTTTGCATTGATTCATAACAATTGATAAAACTGGGTCCATCACTTCACATCTAAGATGGAAAAACAATCAAAACATGGATCAGAAGGGGAGAATTGGCTCCTAAGAAGGCAAAGACAGTTCCATCTGCAAGCAATGTCATGGTATCAGTTTTCTGGGATACACACAGCATCATTTTCATTGATTATATCAAAAATGGAAAAGTAATCAATGGTGAATATTATGCAAGCTTTAGAGCATCTGAGTGATGAAATCGAGGAAAAACAGCTACATTTAGTACAAAAGAAATTTTTGTTTCATCAACACCAGTTCACACATTCATTATTGCCATGGCCAAAATCAATGAGTCAAAGTTCAAATTGCTTCCTCATGCACCCTATTTTCCAGATTTAGCCCCCTCTGATTATTTTATGTTTCCAAACTTGAAGAAATGGCTTGGTGGTAGGAGATTTGTCAACAATGAAGAGGTGAAGTCCTCAGTTGATGGCTATTTTGCAAACCTCTATAGTTCTCACTATAAACAGGGTATCAAAGCTATTGAACGTTGCTAGGAAAAGTGTATTGAGCTGAAAGGAGACTAGGTAGAGAAATAAAGATGTTTATCCCAAAAATTTTTGTACTTTCTTTGTTACGTCGGGTACTTTTGGGATAGCCCTCAAATGTTCATAAGTTTGATAATCATAATTGACAGTCATAACTTATATAACTACAAAAAATAATAATAATTATTATAGTATAAACAAAGTAAAAGAACAATCTCCTTAACTTGGTCAATACCATTGTAATCGCACCTCAATTGCCCAGTGTAAGAATTAATTTGTAACAAGAAGCATCTTGGTATTTAATTGGCATTGAACAAAATTTGAAAGAAGACCTTCTGCTTGGTAACTGTTGTATATTCCTATTTTTTAGGATGAAGATGTGTTCCCATGTGGCCAGCTCATGTTTTCCTGTTATGTGTTTTAGAAGTTTTGGTTCTGAATTTATATTGTGGTTGGCAACTGCTGAATTTTCCAACGGTTTTGATTTATCTTATTGAAGTGTTCTTTAGATCTTGTTTCTAATTTTCTGTTTGTTTTCCCTTTATAAATCTGATTACAATCATTGCATTCCATTTTGTATATGCCCGATTTTTGCTTTGCTGGGATGATGTCCTTGATATTTGAGCCTAATTCATTTTTATGCTATGACGGTTTATTGGTACTAGCAGAATGTTGTGTTCTTTGAAAAATTTATCAAATGCCCATGGATGGTATATGAAGCTCGTCTTCTGTTCTATTGCTGTGAGAGTAGTTGTTTCTATTAAGAATTTCTTCTTCTTCTTTTTTTTTTTTTTTTTTGACTAGTTTTATTTTATTTACCATGGATCTTGGGAAACCATTTCTATTTGCAATTTTGATTATTCTGTTGTCTTCTGCTCTGTATTCATTTGATAGCAGTGGAATTTTTACCAGTCTTTGTGCTAGGCTATTGAAGATTGCCTGTTTATGCACCATTGGATTATAGCTATTGGCTTTTATATAATTGTGAGTAGGTTTCCTATAAATACTGAAGATTATTCTATTTTTATATTTGATTATTTTCAAATCCAAAAATGGTAGTTGGTTATCTTTTTCTACTTCTACTGTGAATGTTATACTTTTTTCTTGGATGTTCAAAAGTTTTAGGGCATCATCAATGTGCCTTTTTGGCAAAGATGTCATCGACATACCGCTGCCCGGTTTTGAACATCCAAAATGGTTTCCTTGTAGAGCCATATTCTAATATAAGATTGCTTTGCAAAAATAAATAAATAGTTCAAATAAAAGCCTTTAACTAACTTTTCAGTGTTTTTGTTTGGCTGCATACTGTATTAGTTTTAGTCTCTCTCTCTCTCTCTCTCTCTCTCTCTCTCTCTCTCTCTCTCTCTCTCTCTCTCTCTCTCTCTCTCTCTCAATATTACAAGGTAAAAAATAATCGTCACACTTCAGAAGTAATATAAATATTTGGTTTATGTAAAAGCACAAACACATATCAGCAATACTTAACTACACAAAAGAAAACTACTCACACACTGCACTGTGCATGCTTTCAGTGCTTAAACATGAAGCTAGGTAAAGTTAGTAAGTTAGTAGTCAGCTGTTTAAATACATTTTACAAACAATACACTAGTGTACAACACTGCTCTACTCCAGGTTTTCATCAAGCAAGTGTGTAGATTATTATACTGGTGTAGGTGTGATAATGGACCAGTTATAATACAAAAGAAGTTTACTTTAATTAAAATATAAAAAGCAAAAAAAAAATACATTCAGAGTTATGAATATGTTACAGTAAAAAGGAATTCAATTTTATATCTATTGTGATTTTTATTACTGCAGTAGATTGACTGTTTCCTATTATACAAGTTATCAGATAGTTTTAATTAATAAGGGATTGCATCTGCTGTGTCATATTCATTGCTTGGTTTATGTGGTGAAAAATGACAATTTTTGTTAAAAATCAACACTTTATTATTATTATCAAATATCTTGAACTCAAAGAAAACACCCTAACATATCATGGAACTTCTGAAATTTAAACACTTACATTAGACACCTTTAAACCTTTGCACTTGGTTTGGGCCTTCAAATTTGGAAGTATTGTCCCAGTCTGAAATTTTGTAATAATGCAAGATTTTCTTTGCATTAGCCATCGTACTGAAGTTGATTATACTCTAGTGAGAAACTTACTTTTTATAAGGGATATTCCAAGTGCTAAACAAGGTCAGCAAAATATAAATCCAAGAATGCTGAGTTATATTTAATTTAAACAAAACTAATAAATCAAACATTAAATAACATATGAAGTTATCAATTTTAAATGTTTCAAATAATTAAGTTGTTGTAACGGCTAGATCAATTAAAGATAGACTTTAAATAAAACAATTAAAAACATTGATAAACACGGAGCTAAATTTTTATTTCTTGTATAGTAAGAGTTATTAATGGACATTAATCCCAATATGAAAACAATTACTTTATTACCTTGTTGAACTACCTACTTATTAAAAGCACTCAGTGAATGAAGTTTTAAGCTCCATTGCAGTATGATTTGAATATAAAACATACATAAGCTTTTCTGCATACTTTTCAGGGTATTTTCAGAAAATATAACAAGTTATTAAATAAGGGAATAATAGAATATTTTATTGATGTTAACTTTGCGGTAGCCATTGATTCTTAATCCTTATACTTCCTATTGTCTTCAAAATCTAACAATCAAGAAATGTAGTTACCAATATTTGTGGCTACTTGGAGAGTTTGGTATATTCCATAAATGACATTAACTAGTTTTAAGATTTTAGTGCGAGAAAGAGTGTTGTTGAAATTTCTCATATGTTCATTAGTTCTGGTAGCATGCTGTTAAGTGTAACATTTTAGCCACATGCTAAATAATACTCTGGTATTAAAAGCCTTGTTATTCGAGTGTGTTTTCTCTTGTCATAGTAACCTTTCACAGCAGTGTATTAAATGCTTTAACATTTTTCCCTTCAAAATACAAAAAAAGGTAAAGCAAAATTTAAAGTAAATCTTCCACATCATTATATATTGTTATATATTGATGTACAAAATCTTCTGTAAAGAGGAGCATCTTCTCAAATGAGCTTATAGTCATTTTCTCATATCTTAGGAGAGATATTTTCTCATTGTAGAATTAACATCTATGAAACTGGCAACTATACTATATTATTTAACTAGGTGCAAACATGCGAGCTTTTTAATGAGTGGGTCAAGTTAGATCACAACCGCAGTGAGTGATCTAAGACCGAGTTAATAAAGCAATTTTTCCATCAAGTTCAATACAATACTTTATCCACATTTATTTAAGGAAATACATTTTTAATGCAGGAAATAATTATAATATGGCATATTAAATTGTATATCAGTGGGCAATTTTAATTCTATTACTATTCATGTTGTGAACTTGATTGTTGTTATGCTAACCATTGTAGCTAATTGAAATCAATAAATTGCCATTTCTGATAATGAATGTTAAAATTATGGATTATTTTTAGGCTGTAGAGGACTTTGAAGTAAGGGCAAATAGCGCCACTACAGGAATAGTACTTAAGGGAAACAATATACTAAAAATTTGGAAAGGGAACTGTTTATTTCTTAAGAATCACGATGTAATTTATAAAGTGCTTTGTTAACATGTTGCTATCTGAAAATGATGCGTTATTTACTTTATATGAAAATAAACAGAAGCTTTTGCAATAGAATAGCCTGCTTTTAAAACAAAACTAGATAAAAGTATTTAACAAACTATCCCAAAAATTTAGAGAAATAAAAAATATCTATTCTACAGGCAGGTAAACCACTACCCACAAGGAAAGCATATGTAAAATAATTTATGGAGAATGAGACTTGAAATTATTTAAGTAGTTATGTAGGGGATGTGTTTTATTATTTTTTAATCTGTTCATATGCATGATTTACAAGGTGCATCTAAAAAGTTTGGTGGTTGAAGCTGTATTCTGAACGGCAACATTGTACAGGCATGAGGAAATGCAACACCTACTGGCACTGTGGCCAGTAGAAGATAGTCAATGTGGGAAATGGTGTCTCAGCACAATGAGCAATGTAAACTCCAACTTCTGCCAGAAATTAGGGAAAATGGCAATGGAAATGTACAAAATGTTGCTGCAGGTTTATGGGAGGGAAGCCATAAGCAGAAATGTGTTTCGGACTGGTTCTAACACCTTTTGCAAAGGAAATGACTGAGGATGAGCCATGCTCAAGTTGGCCAAAGCTACCAGAACACCGAAAGTGATCGAGAAAGTGCAATAATGCTGGCACAAAATTGACAACCGACTCTACAATTGAAAGTGGAGGAATTGGCCATTGGCATGAAGATGGTGCACATCATTGTCTATGGTGTTTTGGATAAGCAGAAGATGTGTTCTCTGTTTGTGTCAGACAAGTGACAGATGATAGAAAACAAAACAGATGGAGATTTCTGGAGCCCTTCTGCAAACTATCATCGTAGAGGATGATATTTGGTGTTTAGAGTTGCCAACTCTCCCGGAATGGCCAGGAGTCTCCTGGAATTGAATGGGATCTCCCAGCTCCCAGAACTGAAATTAAATCTCCTGGAATTATGTGATACCTCCTTATTCCTTTATTAGTATTACTATTTATACACTATGTTTTTATAAAATATGAATATTTCATCTGTTATATGCAAGGGTTGGCAGAGCGTAGAAGGAAATGGTAGTGTTTTGATTTGTGTACCGGCAGTGTTGAAGTTGGGAGGGAGAAGAGAAACCAATTGTTGTGTCAACATCAAGTCTATATGTGCTAAATTTACAAATAGAAATCACAACATCAGTAATTATTAGCAGCTTGAGGTCTTTGAGTCAAGGACTTCAACAGTGGATGTAGTGGTAAGTTGGTTATTGTAATGGCTACTTCATCGGGAGTAGAAAAGAAAAAGAAATGCTATTGCACGCCTGGAAAAGTTCAATGACTGATTTTTTTTTATCAATTTTTCTAGTTTTACTGTTATACCTAATTTTCTCCCAGAATTCAGAGTTCAGAAGTTGGTAAGCCTATTGATATAACCAGTATGATCCAGAAATGAAGTGGTAATTGATGACATGGCGTTCACCAACCCCCTACAACCAAGTGAAGAAATTTGTTTCTATCTTCTATTTTGTTTTGTTTCCTGACTAATTTGAAGGAAAATAAAGCAAACTGATTCTATATTTTATTTTACTTGCTTTTTTAGCCGTCATCAAACTTTTTAGACTAATCTTGTATATTTATGTATTTTTATTAATAGATTGTATTTATGCAATTCAATTTTTATTACTCTTTATGTTATATTATACTTATGTTTACAACTATTACTTGACAAAGCTCCTTTTTACAAGTAGTTGCTCATTATTTTAAATGTAATATGGCAATAAAGCTTCTATTTTATTCTCTCCAAATTTTGGAACCAGAAATATTTTCAAAAAACATTGTATATTGGTACAAAATTTGGTGGTTTTTTCCTAAAATGTCATCACTGTTCAACTGGATCAGGAAAAAAACTAACTTTTTCCATTCAAAAACCAAATTAAGGCAATGTATCAGTGAAATTTGATGTAAAAAGTGACAAAATTTGAGGAAATAAACAATGAGTGACAACAATGAGAAATCAGCATGTTAAGCAGAGGAAGGATTTTGTTTTAATAAACATTAGGTATAACAAAAATGGAAAAACAATTAGTGTAACGTTTGTCATATCAATCATTTTATGGAAATTAATTATGAAGGAGTTAAGAATTTCAGCAGTATCAAAACATGCACAGTTCGCAAGTATGATATAGTTTACTTATAGAGCATATGTCGAAATTATATAAATTTAATTATAGAAGATTCCTATTCTTTATTTACTTTATTTAACTATTTTAGCCATTTTCTCTCTTTCTTCATAAGTAAAGGAATGCTTAATGATTGTTGTTTCTATAAAATGGCAGCATCACTAAATTAAAAGCATATATGTGTGAATAGGATTAAACTTTGTAGTATTTTGCGACTTGAATATCTCGTGGATTTTTCAAGAAATAGTCCTAAATTAAATTAAGAGCAGAAGCTTTTCTGCCAATGTATTAACTCTAAATTAATTTGAAAAATTTCAATGAAAGAGCTTTTGAGCAAGTATGTATAAATATTTAAAAACATCCACGTGTGTTATACAGCTATTTGAATAAGCTAAAAAAGCTTTTAAAATAATCAAAACCTAACTCAGTGATTAAGAGCAACACAGATACACATTTAATGGCATGTCAGTAAACAATCGTAAACACTCTTAGTTTCCCACAAGAACTTGTACTCTTACAAACAAAAATATGGATGCACTACTTCCCCTTACTTGCAGAGTTTTATATTTCTATAACTACAGTAAACTTTTCTAGGTGGTTAAGAGCAAATACACAGCATCACACTCAAACTTCACTACTTGAAATAAGTAACTTGTTCATGTTTTGCAGGCTATTGCCACCATCTTCACCAGAGATTTACTGATAAGCTTGTGGTAGCAGCCTGTAGAGGTCTCTCTTCTGGGTAGATGAATTTAGAGATGAGACCGTTTATGCTATATCAAAATTTATGACTTTGTTTTTGTTTTTTATAATTAATAGATTTTTCGCAAACTGTTAATCCAATTAGACCCTGCACTGATTTTAATATCTTGGGTTCAATGTGAAAATTATGATTTTGAATCCAAAAATGGTGTGTTGCAGCTGATTTATCTGTCTGTTTATGCTTTAAATACCTCAAATCAGCTGTAGCATACCATTTTTTGACTCAAAAGCATAATTTTTACAGTAAACCCAAGTTGAATTGAAATTTATTTGTAACATGCCAATAGTACATGGATTTACACATCAGTATAATAAGAAAAGCATAGTAAAATACATAACTGATAACATGGTAAAATACATAACTAATAATATTTTAAAACTTGTAATTTAAAAACTCTTTCATTGAATAGAAACATGTGTCATTAAAATTTGTTTTACACTTTTCTTAAACCAGTTGTAAGGAAATTTTTGTATATTCAATAGTAACTTATTAAAAAGCATAATGCCAGAATTTGCAGGTGATTGTCATATTTTGTGAGTTTATGATTTTCAATGGATAACAAATATGCATTTCGTGTATTTTAATTATAAAAATTTGAATTTTTGTAAAATAATTGTGAAAAAAATGTGCAGAATCCTATTGGATTAACAGTTTGGGAAAATCTATTAATTATAAAAAAACAAAATAAAGTCATAAATTTTGATACACCACAAACAAACTGTCTCATCTCAAAATGAATCTACTCAGAAGAAAAACCTCTACAGGCTGCTACCATGTGTTCACAAGTAAACCTCCGATGTAGGTGGTGGCAATAGCTACCGAAGCATGTATAAAGTAAGTTACTTATTTCAGCTAGTGAAGTTTGATTGTGATGCTGTATTTTTACTCTTAATTAATTAGTTACTTCACTGTGCATTCCCATTAATGTTTTAATTTTCTAGATGGCTTTACCATTTTTGTAATGTGAAGGAAATAATATCTCTACATAATAAACTGCAACTATAAAACATTTTCACTAACAATGCTATTTAGTAGGTTATTTTGAAAACAGCCTGGGAAGCCTGCGGGGGAAAATCAATTTGCCTGCAACTTACTCGCTGGCTTGCGGAAACGTCATCCCAGTGAAAGAGGGGGATAAAGTTTCTGTATACATCTCACAGCCAGTTCCTTGGAGGTAATCGTTCTGCCAGGCCTGAGTGTCTGGGGACTGAAAAAATCAACAATAGGATGGGTGACTCATTCCAAGGAAATATAGGGTAAAGAGGAAGATGGCATTAACAACAAGAAAATAGCAGCAGTTGAGAAGGAAGCCCAAGTAAGATCACTAAGAAAGAAAAACATGTATTCATATATTTGTACAATACAAGCCAAAACAACAACAACAACAACATACAAAAAGATGAAGAATGGTAGTAGACAACAGACAGCAGTGTGTTACATGTTTCACAGCAATTCAAATGCTGCTATTTAATGACAAGCCTCTAACAACTGCAATTTCATTTCAGTTTTAATCTATGTTAATAAAACTGCAGACAAAATGTTCTCGTAATTTGTAGTTTTGGGTGATTAATTAATAATTAATATCAGTGTGTATGATGAGTTCCTTGAAGCTAAACATTGTATTTTTGAAATTTTGGTTTCTGTGTGTAAGTGTATGTTTTTGTATTTTTATCTCTCTGTGCAGGAATGGCTGAACCAGCTATTATGAAATTTGGTGTATAATATACCTCAATTTCCTCTTAGAAAATTGATATCTGTTATCTTAATTATTTGGCAAAAAAGGGACAGTTTTAATATGAAACAATATCAAAGCATCTAAATATGTTGCTTATTATTCAGTTCTTTTTGTTGGAATGTTGCATAATGTTTCTGACAATTTGATATATATACAATTTAAGGATTATATAATTTTTTTCTTATTATTATTATTCTTGTAAGTAAACCACTTAATATATAATTTTAACTACATTATAAACATAAGGAATATGCACATGTTTGTGTAGTTCTACACTTTTTATCTGTTTTAATTTTTTTTAACCTTCAGTAAAGTAGATATATTAGATACTGGTTTTCAAAATGTCATCCGACATGTACATTGCCTAGAGAAAGAGAGTGAGAGAGAGTGAGAGAGAGAGAGAGAGAGAGAGAGAATGAATGGAAAGGGTGGAGAGAAAGGAAGAGTGAAAAAGGGAGGGAAAAAGATATGAGAGGAAAAATTGGAAGGAGGTAGAGATAGAAAGAAGAAGAGGAAGTGAGAGAGTCACAAAGTGACAAAGAGAGTGACAAAGCATAGTATCCCCAAAGTTAATCAAGAATGTTAACAAAGCTGCAGGTTTTGCTGGTGTATATATGTTGCAGATAAATATATATTTGTTGCAGGCTTTTGGTGAAATCTCATAATTTTATGAAGAACTGGGTGGTTGTGAAAAGCCAGCATGTAGTGTAACTTTATTCTATAGCTTATGTGATGAAGACTCTAAAAGCTGACAGGTTTAGGTTTAGGTTAGGGTTAGGTTAGGTTAGGTTAGTAAGAAATGGAGTTTTATTTATGGATGCTCTTTAACTGCTGTATTTTCAGCGTCCTATTCTATACTGGGCGTGAAAGACTGCTTAATTTGTTCAGAGGCCTCTTTTATCAGGCTTGAGGTTCTTTTACGTGCCATAAATTTATGACATGGGGCCAACAGTTTTACTTCCCTGCCAAAGAAAGCCATGCTAAGGATTTTTATGCCCGAAAAAATCCATCGTCCTCCACTGGGTTTGAACCCAGATTAGGATAGATTAGGTTAAGTCATGTTAGGTAGGAGTTTTGGTTAGAGTTTCATTATATTAAAACTAATAAACTTTGTTTTTTGCTGGCTATTTAAGATCTGCCTAAGATTTGTAAGGTCTGTAACTTATATAAAACTACTAGTTCCTTTATTCAGTGTTACATAAGTGCATTTCTGTGCGTGTTTTCGGTGAGAGACTGCATCTATACAGCTCTCAGATGAAATTGAGCTCAGTGATTTTACATAAAATACAGTGCTAGTTTACACATTGAAGCAAACATTACTTATACAAGCCACTTCCATATTTCTATGAATAAATGATCAGTTTTTAATCATAATGTGCTATAATTATTTTGCAACAAGATCTACACCTGCTGAAAAGCATTTAGAAAAAGGGTGAAGGAGAGAGAGAGAGAGAGAGAGAGAGAGAGAGAGAGAGAGAGAGAGAGAGAGAGAATGAACAATAACATATGATAATTTAGAAGAGGTTGAGTTGAGTTTACATACATACATAACATTGCAATCTGTAGATCCTATTATGAGCTTAGACTCAAAGCCCAAACTCTAGGATGTAGATCATGTCAACAATTACATTTATTCATACTTATTAATACATTTATTAACAAATAATCACTCTGACAATGAATTTTCAGAGGTGTCACTTTTGCATAATTTTCAATTACATGTATGTTTCCAAAAGCCTACCCATACACTTGCATTCTTAGAATATTTCTTTAAACGTGATTATTCAGTTCATGCTTACACTGCCCAGTTTAAATGTTAATTGTGACACAGGTACTCTTCAAAAATATTTCCACTGGCAATAGCATTTTAAACCTGAATAAAGGTATGAACATTTTTTCTTGTTTTGATATAAGGAACATATCCCCAACTTTGTAAATGTATTTTTGAATCACCCTATATATTTACAACGTATGTGTAAGTGAATTAGTTGTGATGAATAATTTTTAGTTGCCGTTTCTAATCATTGCAACTTAATTTAGATACATACAATAATACATTTCTAATATGATAATGAAAGAAAAATGCCATTTTGTTGCATTGCTTGCCATTGACATCAACACATCTGCTGTCTGTGGAATTTGAGACACATAAATATATTAAAACTCTTTGAAGAGGGCTGGATCACAACACTGGATAGATGACTCCTCTCACTTACTCTGTGGCTTGAGCAAATGGCATGCCTATAAATGTTGGGCTCAGAGTTTCTGTGTACATTTCCATTCCTGTCCCACGTAAATAGTCATTCTGCCAGGACTGCATATCTGGAGACTGCATACAACACACAACATACTAAAATACTACACTACTCATCTGCAAGTAAGAAACAGAAACAAATACCTAATTAAGGGGAGTTGAAATGTCCTATCTTGCCAATGTTGAAGTTTGACCAATTATCTCAACAACTGCTTAGCTAAGTTTATTCAGCATACTTTTGATTGATGAAAAACAGAATACTTCTGCTCATTAGAAGGAAAGGTATGACATTATAAATAAACTTCTATTTAAAATTTTACTGAGAAATGATGATTTTTAAATTTAAAAAATTTGATGTGTTCCATTCACAAGACTTTCTTTACATCTCTGCAACAAATTATTGTTAAAAAGCTTATGCTTCTATTTATTTCATTCTAATCGACAAAAAATTAGCAGACATAGTCTTATTACTTGCTTCCTATAAGTAAAAGCGAAATAAGCGAGTACCATAGGTTAAAGTGATAGTCAAAAGTTGGTTGCTATGTGACTGAAGTTTCTTTGTTTGTATGGACAGGAGTTGACAAAATCCTGTATCACTTTGCAGTACTTCAAAACTCTCACATGCAAATATGAGTGGGATGCCAAACTGCAAATAGTGAAAGAAGACTTTCCCGACAAAATAAAAGAAATATCTCTTCTCTAACACTATTATTTTGAAACCTATTGATGTTTTATGAGTGAGTGTACCAGAATGTTCTAAAAAACTGCTATGCAGGATTATTTTCAACAATATTTTTAAATAATTAATAAAGCTCTATGAAAGTTATCCCAAAATGAGCAGGACATTCAAAATATTCAAATACAATTAAAACATGAAAATGGAAAAAAATGATGAAAATTCCATTTCGACTCCCCTTGAGATACTCATTGGTCATAAGAACTGCACAGTTAATTATCTTCTTGACATGTTTATCTTACCACACAGACCCTTGGTGTGGTACAGAGCCTTTGTTTTGAGACTTGGCTGTATTACGGGGAATTGTGTGCACTGCACTGCATTACATGTTTCTAATCAGTTCTGTTCCCCCTCCAGTTCTCCTCCTCAACTGACACAAAGTGTTTGTGTAAAGGATAATTCAGGATGATCAGACTGCAGCAATATGTGGCCTTTTGGGCTACTGAAATGGAGTTTCGTGACTGTTTTAACTCTTTATTGTTTGGTGTTGCATATATGCAACAAAGATGATTAATCAAAGCTTTTACAATTTTCAGTGGACTTTTTTGCTAATTTTGTATTACACTAACTGTCAAGAATAAGATTAGGCTAGTTATAGCTGGCTTACATTGTACAAATATTGATAAAAATGAGTAAAATCCATATAATTGCAGTTAAATGTAACCCTGTTAGCATCCAAGAATGCCATTGTACTGGTTATTTTACTTGGGCCCTCCCCATCCTTTGCCACTGCAGTCGCTGGGGCTCAAATTTGCGATGTTCGGCTTTGAATGGATGGCCAGTCCACTTTGTATCGTACTAACAATCACGAATATTCAAGTTACTTCAGTTGTCAAGCCAGAGAAAGTGATATAAATACTGGTTTGTGAATTAGAATAAGAACGGTATATGTAGCAAAATAATTTGTGCAATTAAGGGTTAAAACCAAATGTGACTAACACTATTTAGGCAATATTTGTCTGGGGGATCAATTTCTATTTTCATCCCATTTCTACCATTATTTAAACCGTTTCATTTAAATATGCAGCAGCAGTAATTTCAGATAACACAACTAAAATACAACAATACAGTATTCTGACATTGTAATATGATATGCAACTGTTACTGTTGAGCGGTGTTATCAACAATGCCAAAGCTCATCCAAACTAAAAGAAAATGCTGATAAACAGCTACTGCTATTTCAATTTGTAATAACAATATTGTCTGATAAAAGTTGAGTGACAAAGGAACAGCATTTCTACATTGCCAACTGTTGCATAATTACACTACTCGCACCATAATTTCATTCTCTGTTGCATAGAATTTCTATTATGTCAAATTTTTAGTGCAATAAAATACTGTCTCTGTACACTATGTACATAGTACATGCAGAGAAAGTAAAAATGGAGCATGTAAATTTCAGATTTATTTTCTCTGTTGGACAGTTGATGTATGCTCAAATGAGCCTGGAAACCCATGAGTTAAGAGTTACCAAATGTTTGTCCCCCATCAATTTGATCACATGCCCTCAGGAATGTGAGCAAAGCATTATACCCAACACAATGGAGATGGGTAGATCTCTTATTTCAACCTGTAAAAGTTTAGTGTTTCATATGGATGTTGAAAAATGTGTACAAAAAGCAATTAAAGCACAAAAACATATTCTGTTATATTCAATATTGAGCACAAAAAAAAAAAAAAAAATCTGGACACATTTTATTACAATGATATTTACAACTTTAGTACCAGCCTAGGACAATAATACATTATACCTACTACAGTAAAATTGTGATTGCTGAAAGCTGAAACACATAATCACTTTTTAACTTACAAACATATATTTTAAGCCCTTTCGTTTAGTTATTGTAGTCTAACATAGTCAGCTACAAAACAAAATTGTGGTATAAATTTTTGTTTTGTATATTAAGATTACAGAGCATATTTTCATATGCAGGCTAAAATTCATACTGTATGTGTTATTTTTATGGTTCTCTTAAATGTTCCAAATATTTTAGTAATTTATATTATTAACCTATTTGAACACCACGAGCAAACTCATTTGTGATGGTGTTATACATAGGTGCCGACTTCTACATTTGAGGGCGCGGAGATGCAGCATTGTGCAATAAAGTCAGCTATTAATAATATATTTAGTTTAATTAAAGATAATCATAGATTATGTGCATACCTTTTCTTGGGCACTGGTTTTATTGCAAAGTGAAGGCCGGGGGAGAGGGGGGGAAGAGAGAAACTGCCTGCCTATCTTTCCGCTGTGTCGTCGAACAAAGAACTCTTCTTTCTTTGAGCCCTCTGCAGTTATGGTGAATATGTTTTCTAATTTACTGCAAACTAGCTGAATTATTAAACAAAACAATATGTGTATGTCTGGATCTATAGACAGAATGGCAACTTAACATTGAAGCCACCAGGTTAAAGTGTGTATAGCGTACTTCGTGTCTTAATGTTGTCTCTGTGCTCTGGTTCCGAAATTATGTGAAATCTACCAAATCAAGATAGGGAGCTGTATGCCTAAGAAAAGATGCACAAATAGTAGAATACAGATACTTTCAGTTGACTGAAAATTAAACAAATGGTTGATTAATTTTAAGTTTGAAAAAAAAAATAATGCTAATTCTGTTGATTCTTAGCTTACTATTTCCAGCAAAACTGTGTTGCATCTCAGTTCATTCTTATAAAAAGAGGTGGCCGAGGTCGTTATGACATCTAATGAACTACAGGTCTGTAGTTAAAATCCAGCAGCATTATCCGTCCAAAGTGAGCTTTAATTTTTAAGGTTTTTCTCCTTAGGTATGTACACTAAACTTAACCCTACATTGCATGGTGTTGCCAAAGACGATTAATCAAAGGTTATAGGATTTTTAGTGGACTTCTTTTCTAATTTTGTATTACACTAACAATAAATATAGGCTATTTATAGCTGTTTTATATTGTAAAAATGTTAATATTTTTGCAATAAAACTGTAGTGTTTCTTACTTTCTCTACACATACTATGTACACAGTGTATAGAGAAGGTACTGTGTTGCACCCAAAAATTCTACACCAAGATTTCACTGGAAATACATGTTTTGAGACCCCTGAATAAAAAAAATATTTTTAGAAAAAATAAGTGTGTGTGTGTGTGTGTGTGGGGGGAGGGGGGGTAAGATAGCTCAAAAACGAAAAGACTGTTAAATACCAATTTTGTTATTTAAGTTGGTATCTTCCAAGGATGCAACACAAAGATTTTCAAGAAAATCCCCCCCCCACCCCCAACTACCCTTTACATAGAACATTTTTCGAACATTTTGATTTTCTCAAAAATGACTCTTAACAATTTTGATTAAAATACCTTATGTTTAAGATATTTTTTATGACATCTTGGATTTTCTGAGATAGGCCTCTGAAGATCTTTTCATTCTGGATGATTTTTGTATAATTGACAAACCATAAGAGATTTGAAAAACTTACTATAAATGGATCTCATTAAAACACACAATTCATGTCATAAACACCTTTTTTTTTTTTTTTTTTTTTTTTTTTTTTTAGATTTAACCGTTTTGAGATATTCCAGATTATTGGTTTAAATTTTAGCCACTTAAGAATTTTCTCAAACAAGAAGACATTTTTCTTCTCATTTCTTGTTTGTTTTTTCCTGACAAATAAGATTGGAATTTTGATTATTTCACATTGAGACCAGCTTTTAAAGGACAAGACTATCATTTTAGTGTGAAAATTTACTTATTGCCCTTCTACTTACAAGGAAGCTAGTAATAAGACTAATTCTGCTTAAGTTCATCAGCATGATGCAGATAACAGACTAATGTTCTGAATGAAAGATTTGTTTGCTGAACAGTTAGAGGACATCATGTGAATGGAAACATTAGATTTTTTCCCTCCTACTTACAAGGGACCAAGAAATAAGGGCAATGTCTGCTAATTTTGATCTGGATCATCATGAATTAGATAGAAGAATAAGCTTTTTAACACTAATTTGTTACAAAAATGTAAGGAAAATTCATGTGAATGGAATACATCAGATATTTTTAAATAATAAAGAGTAAATTCCATGTAACTGCAGTGAAATGTAATCCTGTCAGCATCCAAGTGTGTCATCACACCAGTTATTTTACTTGGACCCTCCCCATCCTTTACCACTGGCACATTTTACTGCAGTCACTGGGACTCGAACTTGCGACATTTGGCTTTGAGTGGAAGGCCAGTCCACTTCGAATCGCACTAACAATCACAACAGCTATGTAAGTCGCTTGAGTTGTGGTGCCGGTGAAAGGGATATAAAATCCAGTTAGCAAATTAGAGGAAGAGCAGCATATGTAACAAAATAATTCATGCAATGTAGGGTTAAATATAAATGTTTCCTTCTCCAATTAACATTCCATTTATCATGTTTCCACTGCCATATGCAGTAGGAACTAGTGTTAAAACGCTACCAAGAAAGAAAGAAAAAAAGTAATTTCTGCTTATAAACTCCTCTGCCACTAAATGAAGATATAACTTCAAAGTTATGAATGATGGCAACATGTTACAGCAACAGCATTTAAGCAACTACATGGAATTTCAATCAATGCCAAATAAATGACAAAGGTAATTTTAATTGTTTGCTTTTACTTAAGTGTAAGGATCGTGACAAACTCAAAAAATCTATGTAATGTTATCATTTAAGTGGATTTCTCAATACATGAATTGCATTTTGCAATACATCTTACTTCAAAAACGATTGTAGATATTAAAGCTGCAAGATTTGTTATTACAAGAGTATTTGTGTGCTCTGATTCTAATAGAATGTTAACTGAAACCTAGGTTGCACCATCACTGATTTTGTTTAACAGTTGAACTCTGCATTTGAAGAAAAATTAATCCTGCACAAATCCATTTGGTCTATGTATATATTTCTTTAAAGACTATCTTTGAATTTGGGAGATAAATTTGTTGGAGGTTGATATCCAAGGCATTGTAAGCAAGGGGGCAGAGAAGGCACCTATGAAGTAATGTAATGCCTGCCAAGTGTACGGGAACAGTTTAAGACAAAGGTAAGCGATTTAAAAACAAATTAAAATATACTTAACTCAAAAATGTATATATAGGTTAGGTAGACTGTGACATTATATATAAATTAAATATGAGTGACAAACAAATTTAAAAATTGTAAATAAGCTGTACTGTGAAAATAATTGCATACATGATATTTGTAAATAAGTTATAATCTTAATACTCTAAATATATATATATTAGGTGGAAGGGAAGTCATTACATTAATTTAAATCAGTGATAGATCTCAGTATTTGGAACACGATTTGTATCTTAAGTTTTTGTCTCTCACCATTTCCTGCGGAGATATTTTAGTTTTGTCGAACACAAGAGAGAGACAAACTGGCAATGCTGCAGGTTGTGTGGGTGTCACTTGCACTAGGTCAGTACATAAACATGCCTCACTGCTGGTATCACACCAGTGTAGGCCTATCAGAATGTCATTTGCACTCATTATTCTCCACCCTCCATCGTGTCTCCAAGTGATGACATGTTTACATCCAGAAGCCGGTTCAGATCCCTGACCAACCTCAACACAACGTTGATGAGTTACTTCACATCTGAAAAAGCTGCTCAGTATATTCCTTTAATACTTTTAAGTGATTAATTATTTCAAAACCCTGTATGACGTCCCATAATTCCTACCAAAACTAATGTCAGAAATACATTGCTCTACACATCTTAAAGTAACAAAGTATTATCTTTGTACATTCTTGTGGAATTTGGCATCCAATTTGGAACAAAAACCATTTATTTTTTTCAAAATCGGCTGATCAAAGAACAAAATGCTATTAGACCTTTTTGTTTGTATGCTTCTATGAAATACATATTAGAAGAAATGTAGTAAGTTCCCTTCCACCCGGCAAATAGTAGCATAAATCACACTTACAAATGTAACATTTTAAATGTAGAATCTTTGACAATGTCCAAAGTATGAAGTGTATGGACAATAACATTATTATTAATATTATTTATTGGCTTTTATTGACAGCAACCAGTTTTATAATCAGTGATATGTACATACCAAAACTAAACTTACCGTCTTGAAGGACCGCATAGCGAATAGATTGGCCATCATGGTGGAGAACCCCGGTGCAAGGCAACTTTGTGCTATAAAGCCCAATTTTAACTCTGCAAGACAGATGACATCATCTCCTTGCTTCCAGTCCCACGATGGAATATTCAGCAGATAGGCCTGTCGAGATTGCAAATGCCTTGCTGCTTAACTTTAGTAACACATTTATAACTGTCAAATCTTAAAAATAAAATACGATAGGATTTTAATAACATTCATTATGCCACACATGATCTTCTTGCTGTTAAATAATTATTTAAATTTTGCAATCTTATATTGTAAATAAGGTGCTCTGTTTATTTAAAAAGCGTATTAAAATCATGCACATTAATTTGAAACATCTTGCATAATAACAATAAATTTGAAATTCATGCAATTGAAGACTATAGGCAAAAACTTAGATAAATCCATCTTGTAGCTCATAAATGGTACTATATTCCTATTAAAAGCTATTAGTTCAGAGATAAAATTCTTTTAAATAAAAGCTTAGAGTATTTGTGTGCCTTCGTTTTGGGTTTAAAAAGCTGTTCATGTAAAATTCTACTTAATGGACAAACTTCTTTCTTCCCTTATAGTCCTCATTTCTTAATTCTTCTTAATTTCATTCACAATGCATGGCTGATTGATTAAAAAAACATAAATGCATATATATGAAAATTATTAAGTATATAAACATGATTTATTGAAATGACAGCCTTAAATTGATGATTATTTATTAATAGAGGCTGCTTCATTTTAGGGAACTACACATTCCCAATTTCATGAGAATGAATATAACTCATAAATGAACTGAATTTCAAAGTATTAAGAAGTAGGTATATTTGATAAAAGAATAATTTTGCTAAGTCAAGTAGAGTCTGTCACAGGAAAATATTAAAAAGAAAATCTTATGTTCTATTTCACATAATTTTCTCTATCTGTTTCATGTACAAAATATTTTTAAAAAAAGATTATTCATTTTATCTGCATCATGCTAATTGATTTAAGCATTAGCAGAATTGGACTTATTACTTGCTTCCTTGTAATCAGAAGAGAAATAAGGGTGTTACATTAGGTTAAAGGGATAGTTAAATCTTTTGAAGCTGGTTGCTTTGTGCAAAAATTGAGGTTTGGTTTGCTTTACATGGTCCCTTTAGGTAAAATTTGGTAGTTTAAAATTGTAACCAATAACAATTGGGTTATTATGTGTTTTAACGAGATCTACATTTTCTGTATAGTCATTTGATCTGTCTCTTACGGTTTACTGGTTAGGCAAAATTTTTCAAAACTCATCCAGAATAAAGAGGTCTTCAGAGGATATTCCCAAGAAATTCAAAATTAACATTTTATTTGTAATGTAAATATCTTTAATATGATATTTTAATTAAAATTTTTAAATCATTTTTGAGAAAAATAAAATATACAAAAATTTTTCCATGTAAAGGGTAGTTTGTGGTGGCTGGATTTTCTTGTGAATCTTTGTGTCGCATCCTTGGAAGATACTAAACATAAATACCAAGTTTGGTATTTAATGATGTTTTCATTTTTGAGCTATGTTGTCCACAGACATACACGTGGTCTTTTTTTCTACAAATGCTCTTTTTGGTCTCAGGAGACCTCAAAACATATATTTCCTGGAAATCTCAACATGGAATTTTTGGAGTGGAATACGATACCTTATCTAGCTAATATGCACATTGTATGTATATATGTGCTAGAGAAAGTAACTAGCAGAAACAAAATTTAACACCTCTAGAAAAAACATTAGTATTACGTATAGCACATATGTTAAAACCTGTCTTGAAATATTGTGGCAATGAATTAATAATGTAGAAACAACTAGAGAAAGCTCAAAACCAAATTGTTCTTTGCAACATTTAATATAGATATCACCAACTGGTTGCTCTCTGAGTAAAGCAGAGAGCCACTTTGCTCATTGCTCTTTTAGAATCACCCAATGAGCACCGCATGACCTCCTTCTGGGCAGAAAGGAGGAACAGATAATTCCTTCAGTGCAGTGGAGTATACAATATTTTGTTTTAAATACATAACCCCCAATTCATGTGTTAATATACCTATTGTAGGTTCACAATTGGTAGAATAATTACTCTACCATCATTTATTATTCTAATATGAACATACACACATTTTCATTGGTTTAATTGCAAAAATTAATGACAGTTATTAATAAGCTCGTTAGTCTAGTTAATATCATTGTATTTGCATTTTAATATTAACAGTATGAGAATTAATTTGTAACAAGAAACTTTCACATTTTTGGCAGTGAATATGATCAGGCATCTTGGCAATTAACAGGTATCTAATACAACTTCAATAAAAGTTCTCTTTGGTAGTTATCATTATTCATGTCCATTGGATGTGTAATGACACTAAAACATGCATTTTCTGAATGCACAACTTGGCATCAAACTGAACATTTTATCATTCTGCCACTTTCTAGAAATAAGCAGGCATAAACTTAGGTGTCAATGGTCTGCATGTTGGATTGCTAGAGCCTCATTTCTCTAGCACAAAATCAAGTCAGTTGGTGTTGCCTAATCTAATATGTCACTGACTTACAACTTGATAAACACTGCCAACATATTATGAAAAACTTATATCAATTCCAAATTTAAATAAATTGGACAAATATTAGGATTTTAACACATTGAAACTATTATGAATTCTATCTAGGTACAGACACTGTTCTTTGGATTAGCAAATGATGGTAGTCTGTATAACATGTTCTAGTCAATGTTTGGACTAAATAGACAAGTGAAATGGAATTTTGTTCTGGGGGAGTTCACTACATTGTAAACTCTTGTTTAAAGTGCAGAAAAGTTTGCTAAGGCTGGAGTAAAGTTTAGGTTAACAGGTAGACCCATCTTTAAAGCATTTCACGTCTTACCTCTCCCAGACATACATTTACAAATTAATCCTTTTTTGCAATTAACTTGTGGAAATACATTTCCGATAAATAAAGAAATTCACAACCATAATAATAGAAAAAAAATCAGATATTCATATAATGAGAACCAGTACAAAACTATTGTAAGATGGAACAAACTTCCAGTCAGTTTTATGTCAACTGAGCCATTTTCTATCTTTAAATCAGCTTCCCTGGCACTTTACTTGGTCACTGTTACTGCACAACGGAGCAAATTCTACAACAGTGAATGTATGTCCTAAATAATTTGTGTAATTTTGGCACAAATTTATTTATAATGTAAAAATTTATCTGTATGAAGAGTAATTCAAAAGTATTTTTACAACATTTGGGGATGGATTCCTGACTCTAAACAAGAACATAGGTTCATATAACAATATGCTCTAAAATACCTTGTTTTTATTAACAATTTGCTTCAACGGCTTTCTGAGTCCAACCTAATAACTTCATTTATTTATGCACTCATTCATAGAAGGCTTTGACCCATTTTATCCTGCAGAGTTGGCCTTGTGTTGCTTGTTAACATTTGTCATTTATCAGATATGTAATACATTCCCCCATCACACCTTACGAGGGCTGTCTACAGGAGCTTCATTCAGAACTCTCTCCCAGACTTATTAGAAAATGTACCTCTGCAAATAAGAAGAAACACGTGGTTTATACATGAAGATCTACCACATTTTAGTCTCATTGTTTGAGATGCACTGGCTGGTATCTAGCATGACAAATGGATAGGTAGAAGGGGGACCAGTTCCATGGTCTGCACATTCCCTGACCTTAATCTATTGGATTTTTATCTTTTGGAGCCACTTTAAACCATTGGTTTATGCAGCAGAGATCCTAGATGAAGGATCTCTTGATCTATGTGTCATGTAAGCATACAAGATCATATGATATTGATTGGAAGTATTTGACATTCCATGCTTCAACAAGTACTTGCATGTCTAGATGCAAGAGGAGGACATTTTCTATACATGACGTTTGTGTGAAACTCGTCCTAACAAGCTGACAACATCAAAAATAGAATAAAGTCTCACTTTAAAATACTTTCACTAATAGCATTTGAACTTCAACAAATTGAGAAAAAAGGGTTTTGGGGCATGTGTTTATAAGAATTTTTTTTCTTGTTTTGATATAAGGATCCTGTCCCCAAACTTTGTAAAAGTATTTTTGAATCATTCTGTATATCAAAACCCTGTGGAAGCAGTCAGGCTTTATACTGTAACTCTGTGGACTGAAACTTCTTGGTGATACACACTTTACTGAATATCTGTTCAAGCATGATAAAGCTTTTATGAATAAATAGAACAGTCTACATGGTAATGATAATATGTTGAATTCTTTAAATACTGGTTTAGTTGAAGAAAAACTAGGTATAAATTTCATAATTTTGTCAATATACTTTTGCACTATGAACACATCAGTGAGCTTCCTGGAGGATCCTCCTGAAAAGTATGTCATAGGAAAATGTAGAATCTACCCATCCAAAAATGACAGCCCTTACAATGTCAACAAAAGATATCTGACTTAGGATATGCACTGTATAACTTACCAACTCAAACAACTAGTAATTAATTAGAATATGTTTTCTGACTTGTAAAATGCTTTTTACTTCTTAAAGTAGTTGTTATATTTATATGAGTTTTATTCATTCCCAAAATGGCAAGCATTTAAAAGACTGAAAATGATGAATAATCATACCTTGTTGTGATACTGCATGAGCTGGATGATGACCCGAATGTCGTCCGAGTAGTTCTTGATTGAGATGACCCTCATAATGTTGGCTGCGTCCTCAGCATCCGGGTCTTGGCAGTACTTATTGGCCAGCACCAGGCACGCATCTGCCTCATGCACCTGTGCCAGAGTCAAGAGTGCCACCATCAAACCCGTCGCATTTGGGACAAGGACGTAGCCACCACAGTTGTCCAGTATTTTTAAAATGCTCACAATGCTTTTTTTTTTTTTGTTTTTTTTGTTTTTGTTTTTTTTCCCAGATTATGTTTGTTCAGTGCAGCAGAGAAGAAAATTATACCAAGTCCCAGCCCTTCCCAGACCAGAGCCATCAGTACAAGAGCGGCGTAAGAGAGTGCACACTGCCATCTTCAGGATTTTAAGCTTTTGTAATCTTAAGCCAAGTAATAATATTCTTAATACTATCCTATATAATTTTGAAACTTTTTATGTAATACGTGTACTTATCCTAAATATAATAGCACAAATAAAATATCTTCTTTAATAATAACAACAATAATAATAACAATAATAATAATAATAATAATAATAATAATAATAATAATAAAAAAATTGGATTAATTGTTTTTTCACACAAGCCATGTGTAGGACAGGAGTTGGATAGGTAGAGTCAGACTGAAAATGATGAATAAATCACACATAGATGAGAACACCTTGTGGTTTACCGGGAAACATGCAAGTCAGTTGAGAAGTTCAATGCTATGCTGAAATGTTGCCATGGTAGTTCAGTGGCAGAGCAACCGGCTAGAGATCGGGAGATCCATGATTCAAATCCCAGTTATGGCATTGAATTTTTTCAGTCTGACTCTACCTATCCAATAATAATAATACTTTATTCATCGCATGAGCTACTGCTCATAAATTGGCAATTCGTCAGATATGAAATGAATAAAACACAAAGTGTGAATAAAAATCCTTATGCACAGTATAATACTATCCAACATTTACGAGATCACATCCTTAATTGAATAATTTGCTTTGTTAAAAAACAAATTTCTTATAGATTTTTATAGTGATTTTGGTTATGTATTTCCCTAAGATTTTGTGGTAATTTATTATATATTTTAATCCCCATATAATAAGGACTTTTTTCAAACATTGCAAGTCTATGTGTGGGGTGTTTTATGTCTCTTTTACCTCGTGTTGTAATTATGTTTGTGTTGATTGTTTAGCAGACTATCATATCTATTGTGAGCATATATACCAAGATTATACACTTATAGACATGGTTGTGTCAAGATTTTTAAAGTTTTGTAATACCTATAGGTTTATTTAGGTAGCAGTTGTGCTAAATAAGAATGGTGGATTGTTTATGCTCTACCACTGGATTTATAAGAAATTTCACATTTTCACCTTCATGTAAGTGCACAAACAGCAGAATGTGTTCTCACTTTTTAAAAACTGAAGAGTACAATGAATTTGGATAAAATTTTGCATTTCATACAATTTTAGTAAGAACTTGTGTAATTTTTATAACTGGTGAACTAAAAGGCATAGACAAAAGCTTACGAGGGTCATTTCATAAGTCATGGCAAGTATTTTTATTAGCTGTTAAGAGCTGCAATAATCAAAATTTAGTATAAATAGTTGACAGTTACTGGATTGTTCTTTGCAGTACTAGTACAACATTGGTATCTGGGTAGAGAAGGCCATAGATAAGGGGCATTAAAAGAAGCATAAATAGTTTTATTTATATTGCACATGCACAAAAAATAGTTTTCATACGTAAATCACATGCTCCAAGAATCTACACATTTTTGCCAACAATGAGAAGGCACTGAATTCCATCAGCAGTGTGTAATGCATCTATGTGCATAAACTCTTGTCCAAACACTGTTAAGATGTCATCCCTGATGGCAAAATACTGCCCATGCAGTATTTTGGAATGAGATCAAAGTAGGAATGGCATCAGTGGAGAGGGTGTTGCAAAATCTCCTATTGCTTTGAGCACAGCCACTAAGGAACTAATTTTTCCATGTGCTGTTCTGCTGGCCCATGAGACGCAATCTGATGGTGGCATCCTTACTGTGTATAGCATACTAACTGCACTAAGATAAAAAAAATAGTTGCCCTGACTTTTGAAATTACCTTTATTTGCAAATCTCTTTAAAACATAGAATTTATTTCAAATAGCTTTTTTTGTAGCACCAGCCATTTTGGATGCATCTGTTCTTTTTCAGGTTTTGTACTACTGTCCCACTGAATTATTCCTAGCTATGTCATTCAAAAAATATTAATGCCAGAATATATTGAGTCAGTTTTAAACTTTGACCATCACTTTGGTCTATTGGATGCACCTTGACCCTACAAAAATGAGCAATTAAACTATTTTTGCAAATCTTTATCTCAATTAATATGTAGCTGGTAGAATAAGCTTTTGCAGAAATAATTTGTAAAAGCCATATAAAAATAAGGTTTGATTAAAGTGTCATATGTTTAATATATTTGTTTGATGAATAAAACTTATTAGCCTGTAAGGTCCTCTTCATTTGAAAGACTTTTGGAATTATTTTGTATGATTGTCAACTATAGAAATCTTACTACACAAAAAATGTAGATCTTATTGAAATGCACAACTTATATCATTCTATGTTGAATGTTTTGTTTACATTTTTGTTGCACATTTTTATAATATATTTGAATTGTAAAAGGTTACTTTTTGTTTGTATTTTTTTTCTGAAATACTAAGTCACTATTTGTTTCTTCACTTTCTCTGCCACATACCTAATGGGTATAGAAGTATTGCATTCCAGCGAGAAAAAAAAATTCTATTGTAATTTCACTGAAAATACGTTTTGCAAACTTATTATTTAAAAATGTACATGCACACATGAATACGCATGTGCACATACATACAAAATACATTAACGTTTTTCTAAATTTCTTTTATTTAGGGGGTCCTCAAAACAGGTGTTTTCAGTGAAATGCCAATATCAAATTTTTGGGTGTAGTGTAATACCTCTATATTACTATTGTGGTAGAGAAAATAAAAAGCAATGACTATAATTAAAGGATAACAAAAGAAAACCAGTCATAAAGCCTAAAGGAATGTTGTGCATGGGTTTAAACTATTACATGAAGACATCAATAATTTTTTTACAATGAAGAAGGCAAGTCACTTGAATCTCTTAACCTTTGTGATGACACTGGTCAGGGAGAGACCAAGTCTCTGTATAATTCTTTCTGTGCTCACTGATAGCATTCCAACAAGCAAAGTAAATGAATTAAAATCTCAAGCCAGATCAGGGCTTCATAACATGCAATTTTTTTAAATGTCAATACCATTCATGGATCAAGTGTTCATACCAAACAGTCTGAGGCAATGTTATGCAAGTGCTGTTTTGTTATTCAGCTACAACTGCTATTTATTGAAGTGAGATATTTGAATAAGAAACCTTCCTCACAAAGCAGTAGCAAAACAAGAGCAATACATAATGAATTAAACAATGTTAATACAACCTGAATACACAATAAAAAAAGAATTATGTATGTATAAATGTATGTTAATCCACAGAATAAAAATTTGCTGCTAAACTGGTAGATTAAAATGTCTGATACTAAACTGAAATTACTATTTGCTCTTAAAGACAAAAAGCAATAGCAAGTATGTGGTGTCTTTAAGGAATACCTAAATTTGTTGGAGTATGTTTATTCAATGTTCCTTTTTAAAATTTTTTACAGTATGGGAATATTAAAGTAGGTGCCCCCATAACCTATAAATCTCTCATGGGATAACAACACCATAATACATTTCCCAGCAATATACAGACTGAAGGGAACTTATTGTATTCCTTCTAATATGCTCTTCAAAGATGTATTACAAACAAAGGTATAATATCAATTTGTTCTGTGATTACCATTTTCAGAAGACAAAAGTACTCCTTCTCAATTAGATGGTTCATTCTGCAATAATGTATAAAGATAATACAGTAAGTATGCTACAAACCTTGGCCGTCAGGTTCATGGCTGGCAGTCGCACAGCTTGTCACCCAGTCACACATGTGTGGATGTCAAATAAAATCACGTTACAATTATCAAAATAAACACAAAACATAACTTAGCACAGGAAACGTTGGAAATTCCTGGACAACAGTAACCTTGTATGGTCTGAGTTTTAGAAGTTTTGTTGTTTTCCATGATGAAGCTTTCAAAATGTCAGTTTCTTGTACAAGATGCCTAAGAGATTTTTGAGGTGACTGCTCTAACCTTTCTCTGATTTTGTCCAATGTCTGCTATATAAGTGTATGCCTGTTTACCTTTCTTTTCTTATCACAAATTGATCCGTCTCCCTGAATTTATTTACAAGCAAACAAACGGCCTTGCTCGGAACATGCTTGCCAGAAAATTAAATTTTATCCCTACAAAATGATGTAAGCACATATCCATTGTACATGAACACTCTTTGTGGTACTGTGTACTGCATTTTGAAAGCACTTGAAGCAAAACTAAACACTTCTAATCATTGCTAATGTAATTCACGTGTGAACTGGACTAGAACAGAAGCAACACTGATGCACGTGTGATGTAGGACGTGCAGTGAAGGTCACACGACCACTTCCTGGTGGCCAAGTTTTGTAAGAAATGTACTGTAGTTTGCTACCTGTAAGATGGGTAGAGCAACTATCTATTTCTGACCTAATTTCAGAAGTAATTATGTGATATACAAGGTTTTGAAATAATTAAACCTTTCGGGACAGAGTTTTGCAGATGTGAAATCTATTTATGTGCTGACCTAGTTCCTGTCAGCTACCACTGCTATGTTGCCAGCATGTGCATTTTAAGTTCTTGAAAAACCTGAAGTATCTCTGCAGAAAATGGTCACAGAAATAAAAATTAAACACAAAGTGTGTTCTAACAATGAAATCTGTATCTGGTTTAAATTAATGCAATAAGTTCCCTTCCACCAAGTGTACCCCTTCCATGGGCGCACAACTACACATACTCCAATTTTAAATGTTTAAGTTTTTAGTATTTTAATTAGAATTTTATTGATTCCCAAAACTGCCTTCTACCTTAAGGGGAAACTAATGACAAATTTTTCAAAAAATATATTTTTAATTTTTGTGCAGTGTTTTTAATTGGAATTTTCTTTTTAAATATATATATTTTATCATTGTAGGCACAATAGATATTTTAAATGTGTGTTTAAAATGGTACTGTATCTATCATTTTATACTGTGAATTTTGCACACTTCTCAGGTAAAAGAAATGCACAATTCCTACATCTTTGGAGTAGAGGAGTAAACTTCAACCTACTTTTATAAACAGTTTTGCTCTACAAATTGGCACTTTTGTTAATGACAGCTTCTGTGTACTCAAGCTATGTGATTTGTTTCTTTGTAAATACATTTGAGCTTGTTTTCTTCATGTTTGCTTGGAACAGATTTTTTTGTGAATGAGATTTTATGGTATATAAATAGTATAAATGAAATTAAAGTTTTGGATGCTAAAAATTATTCCTAAATGCTGCTGTGGGTCTGCTTTGATATTAATAAAATAGTTGGATATATTACACATCTATATCAGTAAAAATTACAGTCAGATATCCTAAGCACTTTCTGAGATAATGGGTCGTTTAGCAGATTTAACTTATGGGATAGGTCTTTTAATCTACCCTTAAATGATCACTTAATTTACCGATCTAAAAACAATTCTGGGAAACTACACATATATTGTTGCTCTGTATATGCTTTAGCCACTTTTGACTATTTTTAAATGCTTGTAAAAAGAATTTTTTAAACTTTTTTTCAGACGACTTAGTTCACGACGCCGTGGCCTATTTTCCACCATAAATACTTTTAGTCACTCAGGTTCATGCTGCCTTTCCTTGTGGAATGCATTACCACTTTGAATGAAGTAATTAAAATACTATATTTATCCAAATTATCCAAGATAGCCTCGAAGAAGGAGACCCTATTTTTAGAACTTAATTTTGGAATTTAGCATACCATCTACATGTAAAGAGAAGGCATGTTTAAAAGACATATAAAAAGAAGAATTTTTAAATGACATTTAATGGTTTGCCATATATTTGGAACAAACTAATAGACACTTAAGCTGATTAAGGTCCTTGTTATTTGTCTATTTTTTTTTTTTTTTTTTTTTTCTATTTTAGTGAATTTGAATTTGCGTGAAAATTCATGTTTTGAGTGGTTGATGGAGAGGGGTGTACGGAAATGTGCAGTATGGGTGCAATGGTACAACATGACAGCAGCAGCGCAAAATTGGAACGACGATGATGGATATGATTTTCTGTTTAGAAAACATAGGTATTGACTATAAAACACTGTACTTTTTTTTTAGCTAAATTGAATTTGTGCAGAAATTCACATTGCGAGCGGGAGAGAGACGGAGAAGAGAGAATGGAAATGAACCAGTATGTCTGTGATGCCAGCAGCTGACTGTAGTGACAATTAACACAATATCACATATCGTAGAATGGAACTGTGTGTAAATGTGATGCTGACGGCAATGGCAGGAGCATAGCTGTAATGGGAGGTATTTTCTGTTAACACAACATACTTAGAAGCCCTCTAATTTTATTTAGTCTCAGGGAGTAAGCTTTTCCCAATGGGAATATTCATAGGCCCATTAACAGCTAACTTTTGGAGTGAAACGGAATGCACAAAATCTGCTGCATATCTACTAATCTATGGTTGCGACCTTGGTATCGCTAATCTATACCATTTTCCCCAGGCATCTGCCACTGCTGTACCCGCAAATTTTGAAACTTACTGTATGATATTCGGAAAGCTTATATTGTGAATGAGCTATAATATCCATAACATCTGATGTAACACTTAACAACTTAAATATTGCAGAATGCCACAAAATCATAAAACAACTAATGAATTTAAATAAAAGATTAACACTTCAATGGATACCAGCATATTGCAGAATACAAGGTAATGAAACAGCTGACTTTCTAGCCAAGAAAGGTAGTAAAATTACATCAAATTCATCAGATCCAATAAGTTATCACTCTGTCAAAAGAATCATTATATCAACATATAATAACAAAATTAAAGAAAATAATGTGTTACAAACAAAAGGAAAACCATGGAAAAATTTATGTAATAACATGACCAGTTGTCTCAATAAACATTTATTGAGGATTGGTATAGTGAGATCTCCTCTGTGTCCTTTCTGTACACTTAAAGAAGATATGGATGGAAACCATCTCCTGTGCTGCCCAAACTTTAGTCAACATAATATGACATCAAAATACTGGAATGCAAGAGAGCAAATGGCTTCACTGCCAACTGCTCAATATTAGATACCAACCAACCATATTGCGAATGCAAGACGAAAAAACATGGTGTTGTATTTGGATAAATATGACAATTCATGTGTGCAGAAAGGGTTAAATAGCTTAAAATAAACTTTAGTTCTGTAAAGAGACATTCACTTCTGCACATACTGGCGAAAACCCCACTGTTAGTTCAGTTTCTATGAGTGGTTTTAACTTTGGTTACATAATGTAATACCAAAATAAACTGTTTGCTAGTTTGCAGTATTCAAGGTCTGACTGCCTGTAACAAAATGTTCCTATTCTTGACATTGTAAACACACCAGCTTGAGTCAGCTTGCAGTTTATAAAGGATCACTCCAAAAGTTTTGAGAATGGACACCAATGAGTTGTGGTGGTTTACAAAATGAGATTGTCAGCATGGACAGCAGGTGTTGCTATGCCATATGGATCTCAAGCTAAAGCTTTTCTGTCATTTTCTATGGATTTAAATCAGTTTAAGTGAGAGAGTATGCCTTCAAAGACTGCATCATGCTTTTGGGAATCATTGTCTTTCACTATCCACCATTATCAATGGTATGTAGAGTTTAGAAGATGAAGACGACCAGGACTGCCTGCTACAGCAACAAAGTAGTCAAAGTAGTAGTAGTTTTATTTGTTCTGTAGATCACAATACATGATATAGAACATGACCAAACTTTACATAAAAAACATTACAGTATTTACAAATATATTTACATATATACATATAATATGACAGATCTCTGAGATTATTATGTTAATCTGTTACACGGAATGAATATGAATATTATGTAGAATTTAATGATAAATTGATACTACTTTTGAAAGTGTTCACAGAACTCTGTAACACTTTACAGTGGCCGCAATGGAAATCTTTACATTTTAAACATAAGGAAAATCTTTACACAGACAATGTGCTCTTCTCCCACCACTATACAAAAAAGGTGGGCAGGGCTGCAAATCACGTGATTCTCTATGGCACAGCAGCAACTTGCTTACATTAGCAGTTCAGATCTCAGTCTGCCCCTGGTATTTGTTTGCTGTGTGTTGTTTTCATCTGATTTTTAGTCTGAGTGCTGTTTTTCAAGGTGTGTATTTCTGCATCTAATACACAACATGGACACAAGAAGCTCACTTCTGAGGAGAAGGCTCATGCTTAAACTCTGTTAGAGGGCGCCTCTATAACTCTTGTAGCTTCAAAAGCTTCAACACAAGCTATTTATGACCTAAAAAAAAGCAGCAGCATCTTTGCCATGAGGCACCACACCAAATCGAAAAACAGGCTCAGCATGGACTGATGACCTTCTAAAACATGAAGTGATGGCTAATCCATGGATTACAGCTGCCGGGTTAAAGAAGAATCATCCAGACCATTCTGCATCAGCTTCAAAAAGACCTAGGTTTACCAATTCGGTATGCTGCCAAGAAGTCTCTTCTAACTGAAGCTATGATGAAGAAAACAGTACATTCCTGCAAAACATATCAGCACTGGACATCAGAGGACTGGTGCAAAGTAATGTTTTCTGATAAAAGCACTTTCAAATTGGTCAGAGGAAAGTCCAAAAAGGTGAGAAAGCCAAAAAAGGTGTCACAGTATGATCCATAGTTTACTGTCAAAACTGTTAAACATCCAGAAAGTGTGATGGTATGGGTTCTTTTAGTGGTAATCATGGTAGAGGTGGCTTGTACTTTCTCCCTAAGAACATAACAATGAAGGGAAGTAATTATTTAGAAGTGTTGCAACAGCATTTGATCACATTTTGGCCAATTCATCAGTGTCAGTACTTTATGCATGATGGTGCCCCTGCTCATAGAACAAAGATGGTTCAGAAGTTCCTAAAAGAAAATAATATACCTGTACTTGACTGGCCTGGTAGCTCTCCTCACCTAAATCCAATAGAAAATGCTTGGGATCAAATGAAAGATAAAATATAAGAGCTGCAACCATCAAATATTAAGGATCGACAGGAGGTGTTGAAGATATGGGTGGAAATGGACAAAAACTATTTTGAAAATCTAGTAGACTCAATGCCTAGGAGACTCATGAAAATGATACAAGTTAAGGGAAATGTGACCAAGTACTAATTGTATGGAGAAGTTAAAATAAAACAATGTAAAGTCAGTGCTTGTTGTTTTTATTACCACGTAAAGATTTTCATTACACCAACTGTAGAAGCAGTGCTGTAAAAGAAACTTTTTGCCATGACTTCTGAATTGATGCAGTGCAGGTAATTAGGTAGGCTATTATAAAGCTGGGGGCCTGTATACCCAAAACTACTTCTAAATAGACTTGTGTTATGTGTGATTATACAGAGTTGATCTTTCTGTCTTGTTTCAAGAGAATGTAACTCTGAGTTTATAGTGTGCATTCCAATGGATGAAAATGTGGTGAAAGCAGAGCACACATTGTGGGAAGATCATCACTGTACTATGGTCAGATTCAAGAAACCCTAAATATTGGATCAGTAACAACAAAAGCAATCCTGAAAGAAAAACTTGACATCAGGAAAATCTGCAGTCATGGATAACCTACCACCTCACAAATGAGTAGAAACAAGCACATGTACAATGGTGCCAGGAAATGATTGAAAAATTAAATGGAGGAAGATCCAAAAACATACTTAACATTGTAACAGTGACATAAGCTGAATTTACCAGTATGATCCAGAAACTAATGACAGTCATCTGGAGAACATCCCCCACAAAAGTGAAGCAAATAATATTCAAAAAAACATAAAATAACACTTACCCCCCAGAATAAGTTCAGCCTACAAAAAATGCTCTGTAACAACCAAAAAGACCAAATCCCAGAACATAAAAAAAGTCAGGAATCTACAGAATAAATTGCGCAGATTGCAGCAAATTTTACATTGATAAAACAAAAAGACACCTTGAAACAAGACTTAAAGAACACATGAGAGCAGTAAAATACAAACAAATCAACAAATCAACTGTTGCACACCTCTTTTGGTCTACTAACCATGAAATAGTACCTAACATACACCTTGTAAAACTGCCAGATATGCGGCAGAGCTCGACATCTGGGAAAAAATCCATATCACTATTCAACTTTGAATTGCTGCCCCAAAATATGTTGTGGAGGTTCATCACTCAGCCACCAGGAACCGCCACACATCAACATATAACACCCTGTGGAAATTCAGTTGGACCATTGACAATAATGCCCATATGGGTTCAAAATCAGTCTGGAATAATTATACGTAAGTGATACATAAGTGTTACAAACCCAACTCAAAAATATTATACTCATATGTATCAATGTTCCAAAACACCCTTTCATTAAAATTGTTCTTAAATAACAAGTATTGGTAAGGAGATGATTTGTTCCGTCTTCTCAGCAAGCAGCCATATTGTGAGGGATGAAAGACTGTTATTGCCAGATGATACACCACAAAATGTCTACCACAAGACTTCAATGAAAAAAGTGTCTTAAGATTCATCTGCATAGAACTTTGTTGCACCACAACAATGCCTCTGCCTACAATGCACAAGAAACAACCAATTTCTGCAGGAGTCAGTAGACATTTTTGTCCCATCCTTCCTACAGATCAGATCTGGCCCCATGTAACCATTTTCTATTCCCCAAAATGAAAATAAATTAAGATCAATGATTTGAATCACCTGAAGGCACAGCAGCTGCTTATGAAGACTGTGCTTGCACTCTCTCCAAAGAAGAATGGCATTCAGCATTTGAAAACTTCTCTGAAAGGACGGGATAGTGTATAGAATGCAATGGAGAATATTTTGTAAAGATCTAAATTTTTAATATGTTATTACATTCATTCTCAAAACTTTAAGAGCCAAACGCAATCAGCCCAGAATGTGAACAGTACCTAACATAACTTACTCTTGCAGTCGTTATATTGCTGATTGTTTTGTATTTAATGTTTTGTGATGTATCAATAATTCTAGAAGGTATTGAACTGGCCTGTGTCTGTTCTTTGTGCAGGGAGTGTTTGCTAAATGTACATTTTAAAGAGTCCAGTAACAAAATGTCAGATCAAGAATCTTGCACTTCTAACAAAAATAGTGTCAAGCATCACTTTCAAGTGATTCTCAGCCGTGCAATGCTCAAGTTTCGAGTTCTTAGAAGAGAGTGACTCTGATAATGAATACAAAATATGACTCCTGAGGTGATGTGAATGATGAAATTCTTAGTGTTTCCTTGGAGTAAAAAACTACTAAGATATGTTAAAGAATTACTTAATTATAATAAAAGTTTTTAGCTATTGTTTACTAGCTGTTACAATATTGTCCTTTGATATGCTCCATATGAACCATAAATATTAGTTATCTATTTTATTACTTCATTAATAACATGTAACAGCATTTACGTTTGTTTCCTTGTGCTCATTTACTGCTATAGAATGTGCTATCAGGTTGGCTGAACCCATGAACTAAGTCATATGACAAGGATAATAACAACTGTGAATATGTCACAGGATATGTATTGGAAAACTCAGTGTGTTTATAACAAATTTTACTCAAATAATGCAAAATTGGGAACTGTCATTGCAAAAATCAGTATTTTCTGATGCTCTAGAATATATGACAAACATAAACTAGCTTAATATTGCTTTTACAAGAGCATCTTCATATAAAAAACAATGTTAATTTTCAAATATGAAATGATTCAGTCATGAATTATGATTATACCATACTCTGGAAAATCTGGCATAATACACAAACTTTCAGCTAACCCTTCCCTCCTGCTGGAAAAGATACAGACCTAAGTGTTAATTTGTTCCCCTCTAACATTTTATTAATTTAAAAGAAATGTGAGGTGTAAATACAATAATTTAAACTCAATAATTGGCAGGTCTAAGAGTTGTAATAATGAATCATATTTACATGTAGGTGAATATGTACTTCATTTATTTAGTGTTTGAAACATGACCCTTTGTAGAATATTTGAATAACAAGATTAACTGACAGAGCTGTTCTAGAATCAAATATAAGTTTCTGTCTTTTCATTCTGATATTTATGTAAAAATTCAGTAATTTCACACATAACCTTATCTTTTTTTTCTTTTTTTTTTTTTTTCTCTCTCTCTCTCCATCTAAGGTACCTACTCAGCTGCAGTTCAACAAAAACAAAGCTAAAAAAAGAGATTCTGAACAGTTAATTAATCTTGTTATAAAAATTTAAGCATTCTATATTTGGATTATTCAAAAAATAACTAGCTTAGAAAAGATCAATTTTATTTGCAGCTTCTCTGACTTTACTGAACATATTTCTTTAGTCTTTATCAAATTCAACCCCACATTCAGTTATAAGTGTTGTTGAATTTTATAAAGCTAGATACATGCTGAAAAAGAAAAAGAAAAAAAGGTGATCTTTAATCACCCAGTAACCTTATTTGAAATAAATCTCTACAGGCATAAATGCCTCTTCTTGTTTTAAAAACATGCCTTAATAATATATTCTCAAAATGCAGGTAGTGCACACAAACCTTCTAAATAAAAGAAGATTGCTAAGGAATGCAAAACTCTAATGATATGAGAAAAATTGATGCTCTACATTACCATTTAAATTAGGTATACCAATTAAAAAATATATATGTATTCTTTTTTTTTTTTTTTCTTTTCTTTTTCATTAAAATGTGATATAACAAACATAGAGAAACTGTTCCCTTTATTTTCATATAGAATTTTGGGTGCATCTATGAATTTAATTGCCTCCAGAATTAATAAATTGTTTTATAGAAATCAGTTGTACATTGTTTAGTAGTGCAACAATATAAATTAATCATAGTTCATGATGATTCATAAACTTCACTGAATCCCTGATCTAGAAAGAGTATAGTACTTATTATGAATGGTGGCTAGGCCCAGGTTTAAGATACAAGTTATTCCTTCAATAATTAAGCTTAAAATGAACACTGAAATATAATTAAAAGTATGAAGTGCCATATTTTCATTTAAACATTTAAACTATATTTAGACAGAGCAATGAGGTCTACTTTTCATGTTTATAAGTATTATGTTTAATTATTTATTTAAAATATGTGCATAAAGTTATGCCTACAGGAAGTACCTATCCTAGGAGCTACAATGAAAGCTTTTATGACTATTTAAGCACTGTAGATTCCCTTCCCTAATGGAAGAGAATACAGATCCATCAGTTAATCAAAACTAAGAAATTAAACTTCATGTACTATTTCAGATATTTCAATCACTGACACAATATAACATGAACTTTCTGTGTGATTCACTAAAAGCTATGTATACTGTCCCTTCTAAGTTGCAAAAGGAAATGTTTTCACATTCCCAAAGCTCAGCTATTCTAATGACATTTACTCAAGAGCATAATTGTTCCACCATTTTACAAATAAAACTTGTTGACAGAAATTCACAATCTTGAACTTTGCTTTTCATATCACCTATTTAACACATTGCATTACATATGCTGCTGGATAAATGTTTTATGGCACATTTTGTGCATTAGATATTCATTTTGTTCTGTTTGTACATTACATTACATGTCTGCTGCACAAGTGTTTGTAATCGTATTTAGCATTATAAATGTTTCTTTTGTCTTACATTTTATAATACTCACTCTGTGTAACAAGTTAGTTAAATGTAAAACATTTAAAGTGATATAAAAGCAAAGCTATGTTATGAATTTGACTGTCAGCTGTTTATTTTAAGATGGCTTCAATCACAATACATTGTGCACAATCACTGCCTAACACAGTTTGAGTGAGCTTCATGAACATGCAACACAGACTTCCAACTAACATGCTCATGAGCATGAAAGACAGACAACAGGAGAGCTGGTAAGAGAGAAGTAATACCACTTACCATGGCAAATCAGGGGAACCAACACATTGGTATGCAGCCTAGGTCAGCAATTTGAGGATGAACACTTATGCTTTATATCCATTGACTTCCTTATTTCTTTCACTCATACATTCAGCCATTCACCCACATTTAAAACATTCTAAGGCTCCTTCTTTCTGTCAGGTAGTTTAAAATATGGTGCTAAATCTGTCTACGTATCAGTATCATTGCACACATTTTCCTTACACTTATAACTTTATTTTCTTATTTATAACTGAAACTTGCACCAAGAGGCTCATTGAACTTATAAGCACATGGACATTTAAAAGAAAATATGATCTCTTTGTCACAGTTTACAGATAAACTGTTATATCAGAACTAGGTTAACATTTTCAAGGTTAAGTATCTCTGTTAAGAAGGTTTATTTATTTGTGAAAGATAAACAACAGATGTCTGAGCTCTTCCCTATCCTAACACAATTTGTATCTAACTTGTATTTTATCTGCAAAGTAATTACTTTTTATGCATTTCTGCTGACTATGCACTGGCACAAATTACTTATTTATGTAGCGTTTTAAAAATTGTTTCCTTCATTGCTTCTAATAATCTTCAAACAAATGTCAAACTACAAAAGAAGATCACAAGCATTATGCTTAATGCACAACAGGAAATCCCTAGTAGCCACTTTTTGCCAAGTTAAATATATTACCACTGGCATGTCAATATATGTTAGAAGCTGTGTGCTTCATACACAATAATATTAAGGACTTCAAAACAAACAGGGAGTATCACGATTATTCAATGTTATGTTCCTTAAAAAGCAAAGCTATTGAAAATGTTCAAGTATCTGTCAAACTTTTAGGCATTGTTGTTAATCAGAAATTAACACGGAATGATCATATTAATGAAATGTGTTTAAGACTATCTACCTATACAAATATAAGTTTAAAATATTAAGTACCAAAGGATTTTCTCAAAACATCTTACTATTCCTTTTTCAACAGCATTAGTAGTTGTGGTATTCACCTATGGAAAAACTGTTCAAACATACTTAAGGTACTAATTTTTCAAAAAAAAAGGCCATATGCATACTATCAGGAGCAAATTATGATGCTTACTGCCATCCTTTGTTTATTTCTGAGAAAATCTTGACGGTCATAAATTTGGATACATTTAAATGTTTATTGGATGTTAAATGTAATTATGATAGTTTAATTAACAACAGTGATACCCATCATTATTCCCAAGACACAATTACCTGCTGTCATGCCAAAGGCTAGGTTAACTGCGCTGGTATAAATCTGAATCTGTTTCTTTGTTCAACAAACTACCATATCAGAGGTATGTTTTAAATATTGATGTTTTCAAGAAAAAGGATCAAGGATTGGTTAACTAATAACCATTTTTATACCTAAGAGAGTTTTATACATTTTACCTTAATTTTTTTGACTGTCTATGTGCCATCTGTCACCACAATTGTATGAGCAATAAATTCAAAATTCAGCAAGAACAATAGAACATATCTCTCTTAACTCAAAGAACCTATAAAAACTTAAAATGTATTTACCATCAAGGTATAAAATTATGTAATAGATTAAGTAGAGGATTTGGGGATTTTAGTGCTCATAAATTTAGAAAGAAAATTAAAAATATTTTACTGGAACATATATATTTGTCTATAAATGATGCATTTGTAAGCATATAAACTATTACTGTGTTGAGGATTTTGTGACAGTGATGCATACTATATGTAAGTATTATTTGAGACAATTGCAACACTTTTACATCACTTACATTTTATAATTAGGAACATGTTTTCGAAGCTCTGTTGCTTCCATTATTATCTCTCCCTCGACTATTGGTGTCATGGTTTGCAGGTGTTATGGTGGATGGGTTTGCCTCTGGTGGTGGATTTAAGAATCCCTGTATGAGCAGAGATCCCACCTGGAGAGATTCTTAAATCCACAACCAGAGGCAAACCCATCCACCATAACACCTGCAAACCACGACACTGGTAGTCGAGGGAGAGTTGGTTATAAAAGCAACAAAGCTTCCGCAACATGTCCCTAATTATAAAATGTAAGTGATATGAAAGTGTTACAATCAACTCAAATAATACTTACATATAAACTATTGTTTAATTTGTCTTTGACAACTATAATCTATGGTTATTCCTTGTAATTAATATGTTGTATTGCACTAAACTAGGTTGTACTGTTAAACTTATATGCATTGACAACACCATAAATTGTAACAATTTTGAAGGTGAATAAAAAATTGAATGGAGTTGAATTAACTAAACCTAATCTAGGCTACAACAGTGAATATGGAACAGTGTGAACTTTTGTGTAAAAGTTTAGATAAGTCATGTACTTGCTTTTGCAGAAAAGACTATTTTTTTTAAAAGGCTCCTAGTGTTAGACCTATTTCAAATGGATTCTCTATATTGATCATTATTTTAAATGCTAAATTCTGCCTTAGAGCAGTGATTAAACACAACAATCAGCTCTGATGGAACAAAACATGGTGAATTTTCCATAATCTGCTGCTAATTGTAGCAATTTTAATAATGATTTAAAGTTTTCTACCAGATAAACAAAAAAATATTGTGATAACTAAAGATGTGAGGTTTGTTGATTTCTCATCAAGTTGCATGTGCAGATGTGTGCATAGACCTCTGACATAACAAACCATGCAAAGCATAAGGCCTGAATATGAGAAATATGATACTCCACTAAGGTCTAGCAGATGAAAATACACAAATATGAAGGAAAATGTAAATGGCGAGTTATTTATGAACGCTCTTTAACTACAGTGGTTCTCAGCGTCCCATTCTAAATAGGGCATGAAAGACCACTTAATTTTGCTCAGAGGCCTCTCTATCAGGCTTGAAGTTCTTTTATGTGCTGTAAATCTATGACACGGGACCAACGGCTTTACTTCCCTTCCGAAGGAAGCCATGCTAAGGATTTTTACATCTGAAAAAATCCATCATCCTCCGCTGGGTTTGAACCCGCAACCTAGGATATATAAAGTTAGCATGGTAACCATTTCACCACAGAGGATACGAGGGATATGATTAGGAACGCATGTGTTTGTTCATATTGTTATGATATGAGGCAAGTAGGTAAATGAATAGCATTTATGCTGCTAATTGAATTTTGTTTGGGTGCACTGTCCTTATTTTCTATTCACTCTTAGGTTGAACCTCACCAAAACAGACCCACATGGCCATTGCACTGCAGTAAAACACAGAAGTAGTGCACGCAAGAATATAATCCCATGCTAACAATCTAAATTACAAAATGAATTTATTCTATTGTATAATTTCTATACATATGACACCAACTTGTACTGTTAAACAGAGCTACAAGTCTCAACATGCTATTTGCACGAGTCACCTGATTTCTGCAATATTGTTTATACAGTAACTGTTGCTGGTTGTTGCTGTTTAGAATCATGGATGATGGTTGCCATGAGTTTCCTCTTGCATCTTCAACGAGTTACATAAAGCATAAAGCAGTAAATTCAATTCAATTCAATTTTTTATTCACCGAGGATATACAATTTGTACATATGGCTTCGTCAAGACTTACAAACTAATTATTACAAGAAACATAAATATACAATATACAGGTGTGACAGAATACAGTTAAGTAGTTAAATATCTAAGTTAAGAAATTCATTTATGCTATAAAATTTGTGTTTTAATAACCATTTATACATTTTAGATTTAAAGAATTTTCCTGGCACAGCTTTTAAAGATTTGGGTCTCTTATTATATAAAATTATTCCTTTGTGACACTGTAGATGTATTGCTTCAGCTGTTCGAGTATTATGGGCATGATAATCCTTGTTTCTCTTAATACATTGCATATTATTATGAATGAAGGAGACTGTTTCTAGGATATATATACATGGTAGAGGGAATATGTTAAGCTCTTCAAAGATAGGTTTACTTGGAGCATGGGGTGGTTCCTGATTAATTATTCTTAATATTTTATTTTGTATTTTAAATACCATATTTGATTGGGTAGAGTTCCCCCAAAAGAGTATTCCAAATGAAATTATTGAATGTATATATCCAAAGTATACCACTCTCATTACCTCTTTACTACAAACTTTGCTTAACACTCTTATTGCGTAAGTTAAACGATTCAATTTATTACTAAGAATGAGAATGTGATCTTTCCATGTTAATGTGTTGTCAATTGTAATACCAAGGAATTTTGTAGAATGTTGGTGACTTATTGGGCTATTTTCTACAAGTATTTGGAATTGATTTGTGAGGTTTGGATACTTTTCAAAATTTAAGTAGCTTGATTTATTAACATTTAACAATAATTTATTATAATTTAACGAGTTACACAATTTTGACATTGAGTCATGTATAGTCCGTTGTAGCGAATTTTGGCAATGACTTTTGAACACAAAGTTTGCATCATCTGCAAAAAGAACAGTATTAACAGGAGTCATGTGTAATGGTAAGTCATTTATATAAATAAGGAAGAGAACTGGCCCTAATATGGAGCCTTGTGGTACGCCATACTCAGCTATTTGTAAATTTCGACTAGTGATGAAATAGCTATAGTGTTGAATGTTTATTGTTAAGTTTTTATTTTTTTTTATAGTGTTTAACGCCCGCTTTTACTGCTACGGCATTGCAGGCGGTTAACTTTTGTGAGAAATATCCAACACTTCCCGTGAAAGATGTGGTAAAATTAACATCTGAGTTCACCGGTGTTTCGGCTACAAATATAAGCAGAGCTCACAAAGAAAAATCTTAAACAGAAAAAGTGATTACATCTAGAAAAAAAAAGAAAGCATGTGAAATACACGATGCAAGAATGTGACAATTTTGTGAAGAATGCAATTGGCATAATAGTGCACAATTTCTTTTTTAAAAATGAGCCACCAACAGTTGAAAAAGTGCTACAGTAATGAAAGAAGAAGTGTTGTTTTGGAAGATGGATAGTTTAAGTGATACCGTTATTGATAATCTGGTTATCAACTTTAGAGTGGAAAGCAGCAGCAGAAACAGTTCGGACAACGATTCTGATCTGGAGGGAATAGAGCAGCTTCCAGAGAGTGACTAAATGTAAGTTATTGCATGCCTGTTATTTGTTTGTTCGCTTATGTTTTTTTAGAGTTAATTATTACATGTGTACCTATTTATTTTGTTATGACTATCAATATTATCATCATTATACCTAATAGAATATTTTAGTCACCATTTAAGTTGTTGGAATAAGGTCTCTGGTTCGTTTTACATTACAAATGTAGTATGTACATGTATGGTTGTGGAAGTATGGATTTCTAGCGCAATGGCGGAGGCTACATTATAGTGGAGCACTGGTCGCCTGGCTTTTGTTTTGGCGAGGATCAATTTAAGGCTGAATAGGCTTCAGTTCTTTAGCTGCCTGTCCATCTTTTTTTAAATTACTTCTCAGCATAAGGGAAAACCTTATCTGGGTAACTCAAACTTGCTACCTGTTGAATGTGAGGCAGACGTGTTACCACCACACTACCCTTTACACACTGTCAAGTACACTTCATGTTGCACACAACCCCTCATCTTTAATGGTAATTAATCTGTTGCATCTGTATAAATTCTAGCATCTTGTTCACTGGTAGTGTTTTTTTTATCTATTGCAATAATTTAACAAAAAGTATAAAACATGTCACTTTTTTTAATTACAATTGATTTTTTTTCAGTATTAGAGTCCTGTAATTTTGTCCCTCAAACCCTTAAATTATTCAAATATTTGAGTTTTGAATGAGAAAAATGTCTCCTCTGTTTTGTGGAAGTAGCCATAAGAAAACCACAGATTTATTAACTATAATTTGCAATTTTCTATGCATACTCAGGTTGTAGTCTATAACTGCAGTGCAATCCAAATACATACGAACTGCAGCACAGTGTTTTTCCACACAGTTGCTGTACACAAGGTCATGGACTGACTTGTTTTCCTCTGCTCTGAAAACGCAGTATTGAGCTGATGTTGATATCCTGTTGAATTATTACCAGTGTGCTTTATTATTTTGTCCTGTACTTAGTCACAAAGTGTATTATGGCTCAGCATTTGTTTTTTACTGCACAGCGTGTATTTATTTATGATTCATATGTGTTAACATATTTTGTGAGTGGACTCTCAATAGTGTATACAATGGCAAAATAGACCCACATTTAATATTTTTCATGGGCGAGGCTTGTTTCCACCTTCATGGATGTGTGTGAACACAAAATGATCAGCTTTGGAGCTCTGAGAAAACTAATATTGTTCATGAAATACCCCTTCATGATGAATAAATTGGTATATGGTGCGCCATTAGCGGAGAAAGAAATATAGGCCCAATTTTTTTTCATCCATACATAGATGAGTACAAGTTTGCCCCATTTTTAGCGAATTCACAGACAGGGAGCATGATTTTGCCTTTTTTCAACAGATTCAGCAACAGCTCAAACAGCCAATCTTTCAATGAGAACAGGTGAAAGTATGTTTCAGGACAGAATTATAAATAGAGATTTGTGGCCCCCTCGGTCCCCTGACCAACCACTGCAATTTCTATCTCAGGGGTAACTTAAAGCATAAAGTGTACAAGACAAACCCAAAAACCCTGGAAGAATTAAAACAAAATATCCAGCATTTCTCAACATGAACTAAGGCAAGTGCTGGATAGTTTCCTAAAGAGGTGCCAAAAATGTATGGACAATGGCATCTCCTTTAATAACATTGGTAAGTAAAGCCTTTAAAAGTAGTTTTAAAAATGTTGCATGGTTTCATCCGCACCTTTCTATGTTAGCGGCAGACGGCAACAAACGCTGAGGTCACGGACAGGCAAAACACTGTGCAGCCGGTTCAGATGTTTTTGGATCACCTGGTATTTAGGTAATAGGGTAACTATCCCTCACTAGAATTGGTTTATCAAGGATGATGCTGGTAAAGTTGTTGCTAAATTCTTTAGGTGCTGGAAATTTGGTCTTCTGTTCCCAAACAAGTAGCACATCTCATGAATATGTTCTCTCACAGCAACAAAAGTTACTGTAATTTCTTTTTGTTTTATTCCTGCAGTAGAAAGGATTATAGTGAAGCTTTTTGTCTTTACTTTTGTCTAAAAGCAATTTTTTTATAGATAAGAAAAATCAATGTAGTAATTCAATCACTTATATGGATCATCTACTTTCATAGCAGTACTTTTATATAGCAATAGGGTTTTAGCTTTAATAGAGGTATGGAATTTTGTATTGTTTGGTGAATATCTTTAGGATTTTTTTGAAAATGATTCTAAACTGGAAATGGTTTCATCAGTTTAACTTCTCATAGAATGTCAATCTAAAATCAAACCTGAAAGCTTATCTTTATGTCCACTTGTTGATTTTTTCTTGAAAGTGGAAGTTTTATGAACATTTTCAGTAAATTCCTACACACATGCCGACACAGTCATGTTCAAAATAAGCCACAAATAAATACATTCCTCCACATGAATTAAATTTGAATTGAATTGTAATGGTACATCTTTATTACAAGGTTTCCATTACTGGCTATTTAACTATGCATAAATTGTCTGAGCAGCTGTACTCCACATGTACTGCTCAGTTAGCCCAACACACTGGCTTTATGACTCATCAGAGCAGCCTTCTGCCAATTGTGACTCCCTAATCACTCTCCCGCCTCATCTATTTTGTCGCTCCTTTCTTGCCTCTCTTGCTTTCTTTAAAAACTCCATGCTTTTATTTTCCATATCTAATCTTTATAATAGATGCTGGAAATGTTGACCTGCTCTCAAACAAGCATTGGATGTCTTAAAAATGTTTTCATCCAATAGCACAGGATTTTTGAAGCCCAGCATCGACTGTTGTGAGTATTCACACGCCCATTTATGTGAAACCAAGATTCATAGAGAAAGCAAAAGCTGCAGGACAATGAAACCTCTTTTTACAGATTGGATAAACCAATTGCAATAATTCAATGTTTAGCGGGTTATTTGCTTTTAATGCTTGCACTTGTGTGTAGCGATAAGGTTTTAATTTCAACAGATGAAGATATCAGAAGATGGAGGTACACCTGTTTGCTGTACTAATTTGCTCAGCGGTTTTCAAGGCGAATGCTCCAAAGTGTCACTGATTTCATACAGTTTATTTTCTGTTAACACTGACCTTCTCCTAGAATGTTTCTTGTCCAACACTGAACGAAGCTACAATTTTTAATTATTTATTGACGACCGCATGTATAGTTTTTCTTGCAGGTGATAGAGAGTTTGTAAACTTTTCAGTAAACTCCCTGCGCACACAGTGAGCAGATTCATGCTTAAACATACTGCAGCAAAAGAAGCATCTGACTGACAATGATTGACTGACTCAGCAACAATGTATTTTCAAGTGGGAATTGGCAGTTCTAAGTCCCAGCAGATGGCGCGGGAGTAGCGAAGGAGAGAAAGGCCACAAATGGCTTACCAAATAACATGACCCTATACTATTCTTCTATTTTATACCATTTTTTCTCGCATGAATTTTGTCTTCATTTCACTAGTTTTTCACATTCTGTCATATAAGGCTGTGTACTTTTGCTGCCTCCACATTGTTCACAGATTCAATTTTTTCTGCCTCTTAGTCTTCTCATGTATATTAACCCTGTTCTCACACATGCTAATACTTCCTTTTCTATTTACTAATAGTCCAACATAACCTTCTCTTCCACATTCCCATTTTATTAACCTATAAAACCTTAGGAATTTTTCATTCTTCCACTTACAAATAACACAACTTATTTTCTTCAGCAATGGGACCTTAAATTTAGCAACAATACTAACTATCCAATAAGAGAAAAATGCAAGGGGATCCATTAAAATTGCTGCAAAAGCATGTCTCAAATGCAACTTTTGAAAATGCCATTGCTTTGGTACTGACAATTACTTGGATGCTAGTTATGAAGCAGTCTGTTGCATGTTTGTGACAGCTTATGTTGTCCAAGATCTACAAAAGCCTACATATTGACTGGCTGTTCTATGGAGAACAGACAACTTTATAGTCAGATAAAGTATATAAATTGCTTGTGAAGATGATCTCTAAAGGATTTTAAATTGTTTTTATTGTTTCAATACAATATTATTTTCTCAATTTACTTTATTATTTAAAAAAGGACTATACTAAAGTCATATGAGTATGTTAGCCTAACATAGTTTATTATTCTCCAACCTAGAAATAACATTTTACTTGTACATGGCTCAGATGATATGCAAAGTTACTACACCTTTAAGGAGCATCTCAACATCTGAATATTGATGACTATGTCTTGACAACTGTCATTGTTGCATATATTTTATTATGTCCTGGATTTTATTTCATTGTGAATATTTTTCATTGTAATCTTTTACTTTTATACATTATACTGACATGATTTAATAGTATTTCCACAATATTGAATTGCTATAAACTGAAATTGCAATTATATTTATCTTCAGAATTCCTTCTGCAAATTATGGTGACTACCCAGGCCTTCTTGCCTTCTCAGATAACTCAGAAAGAGAGAGAGAGAGAGAGAGAGAGAGAGAGAGAGAGAGAGAGAGACAGAAGAATATGAAAACAATAATACTGTGCTTACACAGAAAATTTCATATTCAGTAATTGTACTTAGATGTTTGTAAACAAATATTTATTTTTAAGGAAACTTATTCTCTAAATAAAATAATTTAGATAAAAAGGAAATAACTAAATAAAATGTCTGCTTTAAAATCTTTTTATGCATGTGTGCATGATAAAATTTCTTTTGAAAATGTGTTACTTAAAAAAATCAAGTTTTATCATACTAATTTGGGAATAACACTTAAAGTAGCCTTAGAATGTACTTTGCATGAGCATTTTGCTGAAGTTTCTTTGCATAAGACAGCAGGCATAATTAATTGTCTTGAAGAAGTTTCTTCTATATTGTAGCTTTGGAGCCTTTTCTAGGTCTAAGTTACCCATGCTGCATTAACAACAGGTATGTTTCATTTTTATTTGCACTGAAAAAATTGAAATCTCTCCTTTTAATCTTGACAGGTTCATTCATTTATATTAATCAGTTGTATTTCAGTGCTGACTAAGATGTGTGCAAATATTGGTTTATTCACTTATAAAATTGGCCATACACATTGTGACATGAATTTGTTGCTAAAACCCTGGAAAAGTTAACATAAAAAGTAATAAAAATAAATGTTCTCATTTTATTCCCGAGTGTAAAAAAAAAAAAATAACTGTTAATGATTTATGAATGTTTCTTTCCAAACTAATTTTTCCAAACGTTCCACATGTGGAGCCCATTTGAAACTTTACCACAGAGTCATAATGAGGCATCTTCTGCCTGTGTAAATGTTGTACTTATATTTCAGGATCAGATGATGACAGTTTGAAACCCACTCATCCACCCCATTAAAGCAAAAATGATGATGCCAATCGCTGAAAACATGCCACTTTACGGTGATGCATTTTTAAAGCTTATACTGGTTTAAATGTGTGGGTGGACGTTAGAAAGAGGTCTACGAACGAAATAATCATTTGTATAAAATTAAGGGTAGAAGGTACAGAACCAATGTAGGAAAATTTTCTTTTGTTAATAGGACCATTGAAGAATGGAATGAATTGCCTGAAGCAGCCTTTTCAGGGCTGCCCTCTGACCTTAAAGAAGTTTAGGAATAATTTAAAGAGAATAAATATTAGTTAATTTGAGTAAATATTGTAAAGTAATTACGGATCTCAAAAACTGTATCAGTGCATATAATTATTAAAGTATATATTAGTAATGTATAGTATTAATACTGGGGCTTCATAATAACTGTTTATAAACATGCTGGTAATTGACGTAAGTACTGAAATACTGTTAGACTTTAAAAAAAAGAAAACATGTATATGTGATAGGTTAGTTGTGTAACTATTCTTAATTTAACTGTGATTATTATTGTAAGTGAATTTTGTACATTTAATTCTGCAGTACCCAATTGCAGAGAATTAATACATACATAAAATATGCACAGATTTGTGGCCAATCTAAGCGAGACATTCAAATCTAGTAGATTGGCTGCTATTTTCACTAGCATTCTAAACAAAAAAAGTTTTTAAACATTTTTTATTGTGTCATTTGTACAGCCTCCTTTAGATTCTATTAAATAAAATGGAGTTTTATTTATGGACACTCTTTAACTGCTGTGGTTCTCAGTATTCCATTCTATATTGGGTGTGAAAGACCACTTAATTTTGCTCAGGGGCCTCTTTATCAGGCTTGAGATACCATAAATCTATGACATGGACCAATGGCTTTACTTCCATGCCATGCCATGCTAAGGATTTTTATGCCCGAAAAAATTCATTGTCCTCTGCCAGATCTGAACCTGCCACCTTGGGTATATGAAGTTAGCACCTTTAGCTTCTATGGTCATACCTAATGCTTTGATTTGAGAAAAACTGCTGGTGTTTTGCTCACAGAAATGTAGGCTTTCTTAACTTTGGTTTTTCAGCTTTATAATATTAAACATACACTCATTCACTCCCACATTAATAATTCCAGACTCTGTGGGAATGGTTCTAGTTAAAGAAGAATTCCCTGCCCCAGCTAGGAATTGAACATGGAACCTATGGATGAGAAGTCATAATCACTCAACCATAAAGGCAGTCAAATAATAGATTGTTTTTTGAATTAGTAATAAAGGAGAGAATATGGGATTTGTAGTGTTTTCTCTCAATCCCTGTTCATTGGGGTTTCAAGCTCATAAATCCTTTGGCTACACTGTGGTTCTTTGGAGCTTGTCCTTCACAGACCCTTGGCCTATGTCACTTTTTCCTCTCCTTCTAAATAGCACCCCTTGGCTATGCTTTGCACTTAGGGCCCTCAACATTGGGCAACTTGCAATTTAAAACCTGGTATGTTGCCAGTGTCATCATCTGGTGATATTTGTTAATCATAGTTGGCAGCTCTACCAAAGTGGATCATATCAACAGGAGAGCCAGCACTACCTACCTGGTAAGTTACTGTGTGTTTTCATGTTAAAATGGGCTCCATATGCAGAACATTTTCACTAGACTAAATCTGATTTTATCAGAATTTAATTTTAACAAAGTTGTATAAAGAGTTGTTTATTCTTTTGACAATGTTGGCAGCTGTAAAAGTTCAACATAATGCTACTGTATGAAAATCAATAAAATCTAAAACTTTTATTTTGACACATTTGTAGGGCTAAATTGTGGTTCCATTTAATTTACTTTAATAGCAGTTCCTGAAGAAGTCTTCTTTTACAATTAGCTTTTTTGTTATATTTATAACAATAAATGAAGGTGCTAAATTAATATCAGAAATCTCTTTCAATTAGTAATTTTGCTTATCTACTTATTCACCATTTGCTAAATAATCATTTAAATGAGGTTATTAGAGCATAATGATGATTATCTATAAATAAAGTGATGCTCATGTATTTATAATGAATTGAAAGATAAAAAGAAGTTTAAAATATGAAAGCTATTGAATTTGTAATTTTCCACATTATTTAATAAAGGATATCAATGTATGCCACATACTCTCAAAAAAAGAAGAAATAGAAAGTTGCTACAATTGCATTTCACAAAACTCCTGAAATGTGGTATTTAATCATACTTATTAAAAACATTTGTCATCACACAATAAAGATATTTTCTCTTTTCATTGCTTTATACTGAAGTTACAAAACATTTACCCATCTAAAGGTTTAATAAGTATTTTTGAAAAAAAAAAACACACCATAAATTAAATAAAGATAATTTTAAGGATATAAAAATGCTAAGATATAATTAATTAAACCTGGAAAAGTATTGTAGTTGAATGGCCTTTTAGAACAGAAATATAATAGCACTAGACATTACAAATTGGTTTAATTTTTTATTATTCAGTCAAGGTTAGAAAAAGTTTTGTTTGGTTGTGAAAATTAATAAAAATAACTATAGATATGCTACTGAAAGTATTATCTGTTTCTATTATAATAATATAAAGATGCAGTAATAGAAAAAATGTTTTCTTAGCAACAAATTCATGACCTGCTTACCAATGAGTTAACTAAAAGAAAGAAATAAGAAACACTGTGCACTAGTTTTCTTTATCATGCAGCAGTTTTATTGCAGTAAACTGTTTGATTGTGTGTCTTAGCCACTTTTGTATTTGTATGGGGTGATATTTCGTACTCCTAGACTAATGTTTGACTCAGTTTCTATTAACCTGTAACATCTAAGCAAATTAGTGTTTTCAGCTACTGTAGCACTATCAACCCTTAAACTATGTTCTAACTACTTCACATCTTTCAAGCTGTTTGCTGAAATATAAGAGACAGCTTGAGTGGTTGATAATCCTGTTAGAAACCTCTTATATGGGAAAGTGAAATTAACGTTCATACAGGGATTATATTTCAAAATTTCCCACTCTAAATAACAATTTATTTAAATTTAAATTAAAATTAAAATTAAATAAAGACAAGTAAACTTAGATATTGAGGGGGAAGCTGGTCTTAGTTGAATTTTAGATTTCACACCCCCCTCATCCCTAGCACTCCAACTTTGAAATTTAAATTGGTACCCCTGTATTTTTGCTTTCCCTACGTGTACTATGCACATAGTGTATAGATAAAAATATTAAACCAAGAATTCACCAGAAATACATGTTTTGAGACCCCCTGAATAAAAAAAAATTACTTTTTAGAAAAGATCTGTGTGTATGAAAATGAAATGCAGTTTTATTTATGGGTGCTCTTTAACTGCTGTGGTTCTCAGCATCCAATTCTAAACAGGTGTGAAAGACTACTTAATTTTGCTCAGAGGCCTCTTTTATCAGGCTTGAGGTTCTTTTATGTGCCGTAAATCTACAACACAGACCAAAAGCTTTACTTCCCTTCTGAAGGAAGCCATGCTAAGGATTTTTACACCCAAAAAAAATCCATTGAGCTCCGCTGGGTTTGAACCCACAACCTTGGGTATAGGAGGCTAGCACGGTAACCACTACACCACGGAGGGCGACTCTGTGTGTGTGAAGGAGGGGGGGGGAGCATAGCTCAAAATCGAAAAGACCATTAAATACTAAGGATGTGACAAGCACATTTTCAAGAAAATCCTCCTACCCCAAACTAGCTATCCTTTACATGGAAAATGTTTAGAAAAATTTTTTTCTCAAAAATGGCTCTAACAATTTTGATTAAAATACCATATATTAAAGATGTTTACATGGCAAATAAAATGTATATCTTGTATTTTCTAGGAATAGCCTCTGAGGACCTCTTCATTATGGATGAATTTTGCTGAATTTTGCATAACTGGTAAACTGTAAGAGATAGACAAAAAACATCCACACAAAAAATGTAAACCTCATTAAAACACATAATTATGATCATATACTTGCAGAACTGATTATTTCCGAGATGTTTTTTGTTATTGGTTTAATTGTAAAATATTTAAAACTTTTCTCCTATGGGAATTTGTCAACTCTTGGCCATGCAAAGAAACAAATTTCAATCAAGTAGCAACCAGATTTTACAAGCTCTATTGCTTTAGCCTAGTGTATTCCTTTATTTCCCTTCTACTTACAAGGAACCAAGTAATAAGACCGTTTCTGCTAATGATTAACTCAATTAGCATGAAGTAGATAGAAAAATAATATTTTTAACAATAATTTGCTGCAGAGATGTAGGGAAAGTTATATGAATTGAACATATCAGATTTTTAACTCAAATATGCAAGAGTGTTCAACTGTCTATTCATCTCATTACTTATTTTACATCTTTTGTTTTAAATTGTTGCCTTGCATTCAGGATTGTTGAAATTGTGGAAGACAATTGTGAACATTTCTTGTGTATTAAATGTTTGTAAAATGGTGTATTACATTCAAGAGCAAACAGAAATCTATTTATTTTCTAGTAAGTTCACATATAATTCTCCAGAAGGTCTTCTTCAATGAGTCAGTCCAACAATATCATCCCCCAAATAGCATTATAAGCCCCAGGGTGAAGCGTGTCCGGAGAAATAATGGGAATCTGTATCAAAATGAACAAGATGAAGAAGAATCATCATCATCTCCCATAATTCCAGCCCACACATAAAATCTGCATATTATCATAAGTAATACCATGACTGTTTTCATCTTGTTGGTAATTCATGACCTGAGTGAAGCAATGGGAGTCAATTGTTATAAGAGATAAAAACACGAGTTGTATTTGATAAGACAAATTGTCGAAATAGACTATTAATAATTTATAATGTATAGGAAGGGAGATTTATCAGGTTATATTTGTGATACAATAGTTCTCAAATGGTAGATGACGCATTCTACCATGTTTATTTACCGAATGTTTTGTTTCTTTTTTTTTATTTCTCTTCACTGCCTCCTGAATTATGATATGGCCAACCATGTCTACACCCAATGTATGAATATTGAAAGCAACAATAGATATGGGGGAGAATAATTTTATTTCAGCTTTTAATAAGTAAAACATGATATGAAATCAAACGTTATTTTATTTGAGGGTATTGAACTCATTTCATACATAACAAATACAAATATTAATTATTTTTACATAAAAGCTTGTGACCTCTTTCTAAGCACAATTGCATGAACTGTTTCCATATATTAGTATGGTTTTTATCCGTATTAATGGGTCTGGCTTCAATAATGATTTGTTTTATTTCTTGTGTGGTTGCTTGACCAAACCGCTTCTAACTTTCCGCCATCAGGCAATGTCGCGACTGACTGGATTGTCGCCTTGTTACCAATAACCAAGATTAAATAAACAAATATCAGGTGCAACAAGATTTCAAAGAAATGAACATCGGGTATGATAAGATGTTTCGACAATATCGCTCCAATCAGATGAAATTGCCTAATCTCGGCCATTGCACTGGCGCTTTAATATTGAGCTAAATTGTCTTCACAAAACACATGAGGATTTTCACTGACCCAGTTCTTACAATTGTGTTTGTTGACAAACAACCCACTTAAGAAAAAGGTTTACTTCATCACTAAAACAAAATATATTTTGTGTCAAATTTGTATCATCTTCAATTTTCTGAGACATCTGTTTACAAATCTTATTCTTCTATCAAAATAGTCTTCATTGAGCTGTTGGTGAATTTGTACTTTGAAGGGATAACATTTGTTCATTTTTAACACTTTATGTATGAACCAACCAAAACGTTTGTTACAGCAGATACTTTTAGAATGGATGAGGTGGTTCAATTCTGAAATTACCTAATATTTCAATCTGCAAAATTTCTTTTAGTTTTCTAGGTTGCTTATTTACGTCATTGCACACAGACCAGTTTCTTCAAATTGACACACTATTCTTTGTTTGCTGTAAGCTGAAAGTAATATATTCCTATCTGTTCAGCACTGAAAGCCTCCTGCACACTATTAGTTTAGTTTATCCCAATTCTCAGGGACAACAATAATAGTGGTGTCACTTCTTTGTTCAGATAGTTGCGATTCAGCCTGCTCTTTTTGTTTTTAAACAACTAACCATTGCATTATTGTCATATGTGAATGCCAATCTGATTTGTGCTCATTGTGTTTATTATAGACATATAAGAAATGCTACATTTAATATACATTAGTGTTTACATTTTAACCACAACTTTAAACTTGCTTCCCTGGTTCATGTAAAGATGGCAGAAAGGCAAGCAGCTGATCATGCATGATAATATTTCGCAATAGGTTATGATAAACATACAGCGTAATGTTGCAATAATATTGCATATTGTATTATAACAACATCTTGAGTGTTTTGTAGAATGCAAAGAGTCAATATATGTAATAAAGCATGGAACTATGTTGTGGGAAAATAATGAAGTGTGCTAAAAACCACCACCACTGTTTATATCTAGTTTCAAGTTACAGTGAACAAGGTGTAGATTATGACATCACTGATTTACATTTACATTTTTCACAGGATGCCTCTTATTAAAAGCAGTAGGAGTTCTGTGGGCACAATAGCTTTCAATTCTATAAATATAATTTCTGTTTTCTCTTGAATGGAATACACCATTTTACAACATTTAATGCATGAGAAATATTCAAAATGATCTTCCACAATTACAGTAAGGCAGGTTGCTAGGCAACGATTTAAAACAAAAGATGTAAAACAAATGAATGAGATTAATAAACAAGTGAATACTTTTTCATATTTAAGTTATAAAAATATATGGGTGCCATTTGAAATTTCAAAGTGAGGATGAGAGGGTGAAATCTAAATTGCAATTAAGGACATGTATGACTGAAAATTTGAAATTCCAACTTAATAATGCTAACTTTTTTTAAATATATGTCACAGATGTAATTAATGCAAATTTCATCCATTTTGCTGTAATGGTTTGGAGGTTATGGTCAAATTTCTTTATGTTTTTGTGAAGTCACTAAAAAAATACCTTGCGACAACATATATTAAAATGTTGGTCTAATATTTTAAGCATAGGTTCACAATATAACTACATTTTGAACTTGCCCTAAGTTTCTCTGTGCCTCCAATGGTTTACCAAAAATGTTTGAAGTTATGAATGTGGATTTTTTTGTCATAAAAATATGTTTATGTTTGAAAATTTAAAACATATACTTAAATACATCTGGCAGTAAAACTTAGGGCAGTTCTTATTTATTGTACCTCTGTGAACATGTACAAAAAAATGTATTTGTGTAACAGAAAAACTGCTCCACAAGGAGCACTTTACAGGCAGAAAACTGCTGAAAATATTAATAGCGAGAAAACAAGGAAAGATTTGAATACATGGCTCACATTAAAATCCACCAGGTTGGTAGGTTGGATCCCCAGCTTTCCTTTTCCTCTCCTCTGCTGCTGCCTTTTCTTCTTACATTGCTGCTTTTCTTGTGCTCAATTTCATTTTTTTCTTTGCATGATGCGAATGAGATCTTGTTAAACTGAAATGTTTCCTGCAGAGTCCGGTACAGTTTCATGTCTAATACAGTGCTGCAGCTCCAGTAAAGGTATTTAAAAATGCCACCTGGTAGCCAATTATACCATTTATATTCAGGAATGTTTAAATTATGTTATGGAATTAAAATAAAAAAGGTTGATTTTTTTATACCATTTATATTCAGGAATGTTTAAATTATGTTATGGAATTAAAATAAAAAAGGTCGATTTTTTATTATTTTTCATGAAATTTCAGTCATACATACCCTTAAGATTAGTTTTAAGCTTCCCTCTCAATATCCAAGTTGACTTACTTTTTGTTGAAATTATATTCAATTTAAACAAATTGTTTTTTAGAATGGGAGATTTTGAAATAAAGGCCCTGTATTTAAGTGACAGGTTTCTCCATTCTCTCCCTTTTTGTGAACTTGTATACAAAAAATGTAACTAAATAATATTCAATCCATTAGTGATTGTGTCAGATAATAATAGTGTAAAACAAAACAAAAAGTGATGTTTACATAAACAAGTAACAAGCTACAAAGACTTTTAAGAATGTAATTTACATTTTTTTCTCCAGCAGTTGTATTTATATGGAAAGTGTAGAAAAATAAACAAGATCTCTTTAAAGATCTCCTGTGTTAAATATTTGCTATTGTGCCAAAAAGGTTATAAATAGAATTATTTATGCATAGTTTGTATGAAAACAAACTGTGTTTATAGAATTTCATTGTCAAAACCCTTCCAAACCAGATATGATCATTTTAGAGTAACTTATTACATTAGAGGAAATATGAATAAGTGAGCTTGTTGCTACATCCAACAAAGCTGCAGCAGAGAGGCATGAAAAAGAGCAAGGCTGTTTCCTATCCTGCCCCAGAGTACCTACAGGATGGATTCAAAAATACTTTTACAACATTTGGGGATGGAATATTTTCATATAAACATATGCTCTAAAACATGTTATACATTTTTTAATGAAAGTCAACCTCAACGATTTCCAGGTCCAACTAACTTCATTTATTTATAAAGGTTCTACTCTGCAGAGTTGGCCTTATGTTGCCAGGCTACTTGTTAACATTTGTCAATTATCAGATGTGTACTAAATTCCCCTAGCACGCCTTACAAGTGCTGTTTACAGGGACTTCATTTAGAACTATCTCCCAGACTTATTAAAAATGTGCCTCTGCAAATAAAAAGAAACACTTTTAGCATGAAGCTCTAGCACAATTTATAATCACTGTTCGAGATGCACTGGCTGGTATCTAGCATGACAAATGGATAGGTAGAGGAGTACCAGTTCCATGGTCAGCATGTTCCCTCAACCTCAATCCTTTGGATTTTTATCTTTTGGGGGGCAGTTTAAACCATACATCCCAAATGAAGAAACTCTGCAAAATCATATGACACCAACTGAGAGTAGTTGATATTCTATGCTTCGACAAGTACATGCATGTCTAGATACAAGAGGAGGACATTTGGATCATTTGCTATAAATGGTGTATTTGTAGAACACCTCCTAACAAGCTGAAAATATCAAAAATAGAATAATGTATCACTTAAAAATGTTTTGATTAATAGCACTTTGAACCTCAATAAATCAAGAATGAAGGGTTTTGGGACATGTGTTTATAAACTTTTTTTCTTGTTTTGATATAAGGAGCCTGTTTCTAAATTTTGTAAAAGTATTTTTGAATCATTCTGTATAAATAGTTTCAATTCATTTTTTTTTAACACAAATTATGAAAGGCTCTCAAGACATCCATGTCATAAAATGGGCAAGGTTCCACATGCCAGTACAATTAAAAAGATGATACCAAAATTACTTTAGGAGTGTAAAGGTCTTAATGAAGACTGAAAAATATATAAAGAAACTTAATTAGTGATGTGAAGCAAACTTCATAAACTAAAGGTCTAACTTAAAGACTTAGAAGATGGAAGTCAATATAATAAATTTACCTGCAAGTCACTTTTGAGCAGAAAATAAATTTAAAATCTCAGAATCTGGCAGAAATTTCTAAACAGTATGGAGTTTTTCTTCTAAAAAATCATTCCCTAGCCAGAATTTGGAAACTATGAAGGTCAAAATAAGTGTGCGAGTATTTCCAAAGTTGCTAATTAAAAGCATTACAATCTTATACATTTCATCTCTCAACAGCTCACTGGTAAATTAAGACAACTTTGGAAAAAGAGCATCAGAGGTGCATAAAATTAAAAAAAACTTAAGAGAAATCTCTACACCTTTCACGATTTGGTTTATTATCATGAGATTCAATACCAGTAACTGAAATTTCAAAACCTTTGAGTAATCTACATAAAATTGTAATTATTAAAACCTTTTTATCTCAGCCTCAATGAGAACTACCAAAAAAATTAGGATCTTTGGAGATATTTATCCAAATTTATTTGTTATTTGTATTTTAAAATTCTTTCTTATTTTGCTTTGATTGAATTGAATTAAGCATCAACGTAAACTCATTTCTGTTTATTTTACATATAATTCTAATGTTTTCATTTGACTGACGTATTTTTTTTCTGAAAACAGAGGTGAAGTAATGGGTAGAATATATTTGAGTTGAGCACCAGTTAAGCCCTGATTCTGGTCACTATATTGGTGAAGTAATAGTTCTAGCACTAACCTCTATTTCTAAACAAAAACCTGCAGTTAGAAAAGTTTTTAAAAAACATAAACTAAAGAAGTATAATTAAAAGAACAAAGAAGAATTACATAATAAAGAGCAGGTTTAACTTAACACTGTTTGCTTTTAGCAGTGTGAAGAATCATTACATATTATATCGCACATACTGTGAGAATCATTAATATTGACATCTCAGACTTCAATGGCTCTTTTATTCCTCGTTGCACTTATAAAATTAAGCAATCAATTCCAAATGTTCAATTTTTTTCATTGATAGTTTTCTTTGAATCAATTCACAAAAATTATTTTTAAAAATATGTCATTGTTGATTATAAAAGTGAACATAGCCTTATGGTTTCAGATTTTGAAATCAATGGCAACAAAACCATTAATTTAAAAAGTCTAACATTTTAAATTCTTTTTATTTATATATTATAACTTTGAAACAAAATTACATTGAAGTGTGACATATCAAGATCCAGAACCTGGGTGTTTTGAGAAGGAATGATTCACTGAGGAACTAGAAATAGTACATCAACAAATTAAAAGTAACAAAAGATAAGAGGTATAAGGTGCAGTAATGTTTAATGACATGAGAATCCCAGCAAGCATTAGCTAAATTATTCACCAATTTTGATTGATGGGCTGTAGACTTTTGTTTGATAATTTAGGTAATGCTGGCTGATTTCTCTCTAAATCATTAACAACTGACACAAAGGAAAACTTACACATTTAAACAATTATGTTTACAAATGATTCAGAAATGATGCATTATGCCACTATTCCAAAACTGCAGTTGGAGAAATATTTTAGAGCATGAAGTCTTGTTGTGTTGTTGCTTCCAGATTTTTGTCTATTGCAAACATTTCTTCTTCTTAAAGCATTTGGTAAGCTTGTTCATACTATCACATTAGTTTCTTTACAATATAATACTTGCCATTGATATGATTATGTCTGCAGAAATACTTTTTTTTATTCTTATCATCTAATTGCTGATAGGGCAATGATAAGAAAATTTGGAAGATGAGGGGTAACTTTTAAGGCAATGCAACTAAAAAATTAAGCTCCACAATTTTCTTTTGATACCAAGGAGATTAAAGCTACTCATTCTAATGTAGAAAGTTTTAAATATGGAGTTCCTCAGAGGTCGATATTGGGTCTCTTATTGTTTATACTTTATATTACTTGCCTGAAAATGACTACATTGATACTAAATTTACTCTTGGTAGTAATAAACAAGAACTTGAAACTGACATCGAAGGGATAATAGGTTATGTAGTTAATTGGTTTAACCCTTAGTTGCCTACATTAACATAATACATATGCCATTTTTCTTTAATTCAAGTTTAAAATTGGAGTTCTACTAAAAATATATTATAAAATTATATGAAATAATAGAGATTCTTTATTAATCGTTTTCTTCCCAATTTAAAGATTAAATTCTTCTAAACCAGCTTTCATAATCCTGCCAAAGGTACTACCAAAAAGTGGTTCAAATGGCCATGAGTGTTAGGTGATAGGTAATGGACTGGCCATCCATTCAAAGCCAAATGTTGCAAGTTTAAATGCTGTGGTAAAGGACGGGGAGAGCCCAAATAAAATAATCGGTGTGATACTTGGAAGCTAATGAGGTTATATTTTACTGTAGCTATGCGAGTTTTACTCTTTTATTTATTTAAAAAAAATCACTGCAATTTTAGGGCAAAAATTGTATATATTTTTACAGTAAAAAACAGTCTTGATTACTTGTTTATGGTTGAAGGTTAGTATAGCATGAAATTAATATTAGAGTACAACCCTATTTGTTAGGTAGTTATGCTTAAAACAAGTGGAAACTTATAGGTACTGACAGGCAACAAAGGGTTAAAGACAACAGACATCTTATTAATAACAAAAGTGTTGCTCTAGTCTTTCATTATAAATTAACAGAACTGTAAGGTTTCCTCATGTTTACTTAGAGAAAGAATTAGTATCCTTTTCAAATAAAATTACATTTCTTAGAATTTGGGTTGATAGTCTTGATTGAGGAATTCCTATTGATTTATTATCTAAAAAGTTAAGCCAGATCTGTTTTGCATTATATAATCTAAGATCATCCATTAATCTTGACATGCTTAAAATAGCTTACTTCGCTTACTTTCACTCTTACTTATCATATGGTATAATGTTCTGCGGAAAGTCAAACTATAACAGAATTCTTATAATATAAAAAGGTCAATATGATTGATGGTAAACCATTCCAGCAGTACAAGCTATAAGATCTTATTCAAATACTTAAACATTCTAGCAGTTCCATCTGTTTACTTTTATGAAAAGCTGGTGTTCACACATAATCAATTAAATAGTTTTGTCACAAATGGTGAGATTTATAACCATAATACTAGTGATAAATCAACGCTTAACATTTTAGGGCATAAAAGAACTATAAATGAAAAAAGTCCATACAATAATGACACTAAATTGTATAATAAACTCCCCCATCCTTTAAGAAATTACCAAGCATGGCTGCATTTAGGAAGGAATTAAAGAGTATTTTAATAAAGGGTTGTTTTTATTCTGTAAATGAATACCTGGAAACTGTCTAGTTAATTCAATTCAATTTATTTTGTCTTTATTTTAATTTTGTTATGCACATGTATTATATTTTGAAATCATTAAACCATGCTTTGATATTGTAATTTATTGTAAATAGAAACATGTTATACTTTTAGTTCTTCAAGTATTTACTTTCATTGGTCTGTACATATTAATCTATAACTTATTTGTGTCCCTATATTTCATTGTTTGTAACTGATGAAGTCGATATTTCTGTAATGAAAACCTAGAGTGAATAAATTTGAATTGAATTGCACTTGACATTTTTAGCATGTTTGGAAAAAATAAAACAAAAGATGATATAGAAAACATGAATGTCAAACTGTTTTTTTTTTAATTATTTTTTCTTTATTTGTAATTAAGAGCTTTTGATGTAATAAAAAATAGTGAGCAACCAAATTTATTCCGAATCTAACTTTATATGCATGAAGTGATTACTAACCATTAAACCTTGCTCTTGTGGGGAACAGAAAGAGCATCTTCAAGAGCTAAGTCTGGGAGACAAGTGGAGGTCTATCTTTGAGATTGAACTACCAGGTGGTTTAAATTCAACTGTCAGTGTAATATGGACCAAGGATAGATCCAGAGGGTGGTGCAGGGGTGCATGTGCCCCCTCCTCACTAAGCAAAATGTTAACAACAAAAACACAAAAATAAAACTTGACACAGTATTAGTTAAATACCTAATATTATTGACATAAAAGTAATCGTTGCAGTCTGCTTGATACATGTTTATGGCTTACTTGGGTCTGCTGAGGCTTGGCATAGCTCTTCCAAAAATCCATTAAACTGGCACTGTCATGTGACCAATTGTCAACAATATAGATTCTCCTACATACAATCTCACATCATTACCAAAATATCCCAGCTTAGGATCTGACTCACAAAATCTCCACCCTGGAAATAAAACCTGAAGACACCTTGGTATCCTTCGACATCACAGCAATGTACCCAAAGATACCCATTCCTCAGATGTTAGAAAGCTGGCTAACCCACAATAAAATAGAAAAACAAGAATTAGAAGACTACCGAAACTTAACTAAACTATGCCTTGATCAGAATTTTTCACCTTCAACAACAGAACATATCAACAAACTACAGGCTTTACTATCAGTAACCCAATTTCACCACTTCACATCAGCTACCTTGAAACACACATAACCTCAGTATTCCCACACATCTTCAAGACTTGGCATAGATATGTTGATGATGACATTTTTGCCATAGTCCCCAAATGTTTCACACAGGATTCTCTCAAATTACTCAACTTACAACAGAAAATAGTACAGTTCACAATAGAAATAGAAAAAGATAACTTCCTTCCATTTCTAGATATGAGAATAATCAGAGAGAGCAACAAACTGTCCTTTGTATAAACCCACACACTCCGACAACTATATAAAGAATTATGGCCACAATCCTATAGCTCACAAACATGCAGTATTCAATAGCCTCACCCATAGACTTGTCTTCACACCATTAAAAGATGAAGAATACAACACATAATATCTACTACTAGAAACAATGGCTTCAACCAAAAATTAATAGATAAAAAATAAAAAAATTCAAACAATGGAAATTAATCACAGAATCCACAAAATTAAGCCCAGCAATAGATAAACCTTGCTTCAAAAAGTTTACTTATCACCCAAAACTACACCACAGGTTTCAAAAAATATTCAAAAAACATAAAATCATACTTGCCCCCCAGAATAAGTTCAGCCTACAAAAAATGCTCTGCAACAACCAAACAGACCAAATCCCAGAACATAAAAAATCAGGAATCTACAGAGCAAATTGCACACATTGCAACAAATTTTACATTGGTAAAACATAAAGACACCTGAAACAAGACTTAAAGAACACATGAGAGCAGTAAAATACAAACAAACCAACAAATCAGCTGTTGCACACCGCTTTTGCACACCTAACATACACCTTGTAAAACCTGCCAGATTTGCGGCAGAGCTCGATGTATGGGAAAAAATCCATATCGTTAAAAACCAATACCATATTCAACTTTGAATTGCCGCCACAAAATATATTGTGGAGGTTCGACACCCAGCCACCAAGGACTGTCATACCTCAGCATAAAACACCCTGTGGAAATTCAGTTGGACCATCGACAATGATGCCCACATGGCTTTGAAACTGGTCTGGAAAAATTCTACGTAAGTGATACTTAAGTGTTACAAACCCAACTCAAAAATATTCTATTCATACGTATCACTGTTCCAAAACACCCTTTCATTAAAATTATTCTTAGATGCTGTTTTTTTGCAATGGTTTGGCCGAAAACAAGTAGAAGATTCATTGTTTCAGGCGTGATGTGAGCCGAAAAAGCTAAATTTTTTCATGAAGCACAAGGGTTTGAGGAAGAATGTTGCACCTTAAAAACATTAAATTACGGGTTTGATTATCCATACAACTTCTCCCTCATATTACTCCAAATAATATGGAGTATACTGTATAGAGGCAGAAGCTGTAATGCACATAAAAACTCAATAGCTGCAATTTGGATAAAATTAGATTCCCTTTCTTATCCACACAGATAATATTTAATCATATTTAAAAGTTCAGAATTTAAGCCAACCTCTGTAGTATGGGGGTAGTGTTATCTGTCACACATTTAAGAGGTCCTGAGTTTGAATCTCGGTTGGAATGAGTTACCCCCAAATAAGTTTTTTTTTTTGTCCCCAGGGTTTTCCCTTATCCTGAGAAGACTGAGACCATTAATTAGCTCCCCTATTACAATTATTATTGGTTATTAATTATTTAGCAATGTAAAATTAAAAGAGTATAAATATATGTAGTTAGTTTTTAATTGGTAGTCGAATATACACACATGTGCTTCACAAAAACTTACTTTTACGCAGAACTAGTTTCGCATGCATGTAACAATTAAAAACTAATTGCTAGCTTCACAGTGTACCACTTCCAGTATTCAAAATTATATGTAGTTAACTGAAAATTCAGCTGGAGAATAACTGATGCCAAGAGAATCAAAGGGGATGAGAAGCTCTTTTGTCAGAAAGGACTCTTTTGTCAAGTCACGTATGCTTGAGCTAGGTCGGGGGTGAACTGAAATATATGGAAGATTGTAATTCTTCATTGTACTAGGCTTGTCACATGAGGTTTACAGTGCGTCTTGGGATAAGGAAATTGATTCTTGGGTAATATTGACGTCAATTGTGCGCCCTTTCTGTCCAATCAGAAAGAGGCCGCCATGACAGTAATTTTGTATACAAAGAGCCCAAGAAGGCACCTCGGGAGCTCTGTTCTAATTCATCTGTTCTGACCTGTGCGTGAAAGTTGTCTGTAGCTGTTCTGCTGTTGTTCGTCGGGCTGAACTTAAGTACTTCACATAAAGCCAGTAACGAGTACTAATATATTACATGTGTCCAGTCATGTTATTAGAATCGTAACAAGTGTATAAGTGAACATTATTATCAGGCAAATGTGCTTGTCTTGTCTCTTTTAGGAAGGAATAAACTCAAGCAAAGTATATAACTTTTAATTATTATAAGATCACTCCTGACTTACCCCCATTTGCTTTACCACCCCGGGTGAGTCAATTATCGTGCCGACTGAGCGACACCGAGGCAAACTCACCGGTAGTAGATTCACCGTACCAGATAAGTGGATCTACTCATAGGTAGGGGAGTGAGTCTGGTCAACGACTCCAATCTGCGCTCATTGCATAAGGCATCTTAAATGTGGTGCAAGAGGCAACCCTGCATATAACATCTAATGTCAACACCATATTAACACTGCATATGGTTTACAAACGCGGGGCTCAATAATGCTACAAGACAAATCTCCAGTAACTTTAAGCTCTATGGACCCAAAGCTCACTGGTTTCATTAATCTTCCTATATGACCTAATAGGTTAAAGGAAAAACTAAACAGGAAAACAAAAAAAACAGTTTCAGGATTTACACAGAAATTTTTAAATCCATTTCCCTGAATGTTTATATTAATTTCCCTGACTTAGTAAAGAAACAAGAATACAATTAAGGTGAGGCAACTTTGAAACTTGGAAAATTCTAAGTATGTAAATTGATATTTTAACCAGTTATTATAAACAATAATAGTGATATTTTTGTCATATTTCAAAATTCTAGTTTGCTTGGCTAATAAAATAATATTTTTTTCTTATCTAAATCCATTGTTCTAATAAAAATGAACCACATGGTGTAGTTTTAAAAAAAAGAAAAATCACATAAAATCCAGCTTTACAGAATATTAATTTACAAATAGATCTGGCATTAAATTTCTTTTATATTAGAGCTAATTATTGTAGAAAAAGTATTACTTTTCATACTCTTCAAAACCTTTAATTTTTCAAAATTGGAGCATTATTTTAAAAAAGTATATGACCATTTTCTTTAATGTGCTTTTGAGGGGAAGTATACAAATTTTAAAACAAATTAGTAAAAAACTGCGTCATGTGAAGCATTTTCAGTATGGAAATGTGTTTGATAAAACAAGGTTTAAAGTTGAGAGTGACCATTCATTAGCATGCATATGTTCATAAAGTTTACAATTCATAGAATTTTACTCTGCTTTTTATTTATTTATTTCAATTTTTCACAAGATGCAGAACCTCAAAGGATAAAAGTCTGAAGTCAAATTAGCAAAATAAGAGATTAGAATGTTGCCCTTTAAGGCAGGTTTTTCTAGCCACTAAGCACCAATGAACAGTACAATATACCATCCACTAATATAACTCTGGGTAACTATTGAAACACTATTTCACATCATTTAACTTCATAGTTGCATAATTTTTAAATCACTGCTTCTAAACCTCCTCGACTTTAATCCCAAGCCAGAATCAATTTCCCTCATTTTTACCACACTACAAATAATTTTCCTAATTTTCCCTGAGAAATTTTGATTTCCCTGACCTTCCCCAACTTTCCAGATATGTGTGTGAACATGGAATTTTTATATTATTGGAAGGATTGCAAATAATGTGGGCAGATGCTGTCTGTACAGAAGCATTTACTGCTCATACGAGGGTGAATCAAATATAAACCAGAATTTTAAATTAGCACCTCTGGTAGTTAACGGAAATAAGTGAGGCTTTGAGAGGATGTTGTGGGGGATGTCTGGAATTTGGACAGTGTTGCGTCACACACTGCAGAGTGGCCGCTTGCTTCAGTATGTCATGAGCGAGCAAGAGGTACATGTGTCTAAGATGCAATGCATCATTATCAAGTTTATGGCAAAAGAAGGCACCAAAGCTCTGGAAATTTTGAGAAGGCTTCATGCACAGTTTGGGAAAGAAACCCTTTAAAAGATCCAAGTGTATGAGTGGCACAAATATTTTTTGGCAGGATGGGAAGCAGTGGCAGGAACAAGGTACATTTGGACCAATGAAGGCCAAAACACATCTTTCTGCTCGAAAGGTGCTTGCTTACAGCTGTCTTTTGGGACTCTAACGGCATTTTGCCATTGGATTTTCTTCGTGAGCGAAGTTCTGTGAATGTGGTCTATTACTGCCATCTTTTGGTCGAGACAAACTCTACATATCATAACAAACTAATCCCAGATGTGACTGTACAAAGCCACATACTGCTGTCTTAACACAGGAAAAAATGGAGGAAATGTATTTGACACCTCTGAAACATCTACCTCACAGTCCAGATTTGTTACTTTGTGACTATCATTTGTTTGGGCCACTGAAAGAAGAACTGGGAAGAAAGCGATTTGATGATGATGCAGTAGAGGAGTACATGCACAACTGGTTGTGCACATGTTTCTTTTCTTTCTTCAAGGAGCATTAAAAAGCTACCAACTCATTGGCAAAAATATGTGTGAAATTTGGGAGATTATGTAGAAAAATTGAGTGTTTATTGTGTTTTTGTTGATCGACTCAATAAAATTATAAACTTTCTCTAGCTTTTCTACAAACAAACTTCTTACAAAAGATTATTGTTCTTTCTACACCATGTTAATCAAGATAAACATTAGCAGAATGTTCTTATTACTTAGTTCCTTATAAGTAGAAGGGAATATGCTGTGCTAAAGTGATAGTCAAATGTTTTAAAAGCTGTCTTTATGTGATTGGCCAGGAGTAGAACAAATGAAAGGCGGACACTTCTAGTCCGAGAAAAGTATAAGTACTTTACAATTGAAACCAATAACAAGGAATATCTCGGAAAGGGTTACCTCTGAACAAAAATGTAAAGGATATATATTGTGTGTTTTGACAAGGTGTACATTTTTTGTGCAGTAAGATTTTGTCTATCTCTTGAGGTTTAGCATTTAAGCAAAATTCGGCGAAATTCATCCAGAATAAAGAGGTCTTCAGAAGCTGATCCCAGAAAATTCAAGATATACATTTTATTTGGGATGAAAATACTTTTAATATAAAGGATTTTAATCAAAATCGTAACAGTCATTTTTGAGAAAGTCAAAATTTTTCAAAATTTTTCCATTAAAGGGTAGTTTATCTTAGGGGGATTTTCTTGAAAATTTTTGTTTCACATCCAAGTTTGGTATTTAATGGTCTTTTTGTTTTTGAGCTATGCTGTACACACACCCACACCCCCACCTCACCCCCACCCACACACACACACACACACACCCCCACACACACACACACACATGAACCTTTTTTCTAAAAATGCTGTTTTCAAACTCCAAAACATATATGTCAGGGGACATCAAATTTTTGGGTGGAATACAATACCTTCTCTATCCATTATGTACATTGTAATGCAGGCTAGAGAAAATAACAATTCTGGTTTATATTTGATTCACCTTAGTAATTAGTATTTAAAAGCCCTGAAATGTATAGATTTAGATTTTGTAAGAGATACTGTTGCTCTGCAAGCAACATTTTATCCAGTACTACTAAGGTATACTGCTCTAATTTCCAAAGGGGAGCAAACTAGTGTTGCAGCCTAAAGTAATAAATATCTTTATTGCCAGGGATTGGCATCCATTTAAGAGAAGAGTGCAAGAATCTTGCTATTTTCTATTCATCTTAGGTTGATCTGTGCCAAAACGGATTCATGTGGCCAGTGCACCATGGTGCAACACAGTAGTAGTGCAAGGAAGAATATAATCCCATGCTCACAATTTAAATTACACATGAATATATATTCTTAAATTGTATAACATTCTATGAAAATATCTAAAAGTTAAATTGATGCCCATTTGTGCCATTAAACAGAGCTACAAGTGCCAACATCTATTTGCATGAGTCACCTGATTTCAGCAAAATTGTTTCCACAGCAGCGATTGCTGGTTTTTGCTGTTTGGAATCATGGAGGACAGGCACCGGGAGTTTCCTCTTGCATCTTCATTGAGTAATAAAGCATAAGGCTAAACCATTGACTAGTGGTGAAAAAGTTGAATGTTTATTGTATGTTTTGTGAGAAATATCCATTCATTCATTTATTTATCATCCATGGAAACATACATATGTTATTGGATATGTCAGAAAATATATACATTATTTATAAGTTATGTCAAGTGTGATGTCCAGTGTTACAATAATTACAAATTTAAAAATTCATGTATACTATAAAAGCTGTAGTCTTTTAAGAAGTTTAACAATATTGTTTTAAATTTTTGTGGGATTCAATATTTTGTATGTATTCATGTAGCTTGTTATATAGATGTAGGTCAGCATATGGAAAACTATTTTCATAATGTTTGGTCATGTGTGTATTTACAAATAGATTATGCTTAGTTCTAGTGTTATGTGATGAACTTCTGAATTAGTTTTAATGAACTTATATGAGCTTTCATAAACACAAGAGTTTCATGTACGTTGATACTTGGTAAAGGTAGAATGTCCAACTGTTTAAAGTATGGTTTACAATTAGTTGTAATAGTGAGATCCACCATGATTCTAATTATTTTCTTTTGTATTTTGAACACCTTTACACTGTCTTTGGAGTTTCCCCAGAAAATAACACCATATGTTAGTAAGCTATGGACACATGCAAAGTAAACTGCCCTAAGTACATCTGACTGCCCTTATTAGGTAGCACATTCTACTAAGCTTTTTGATTAATATATCTGTGTGTGCTTCACAACTCAGATTTTCATCTAATATTGTACCTAAGTATTTGTTTGATTTTACGTAATTTAATTGGCAATGTCCCAGAGCTAAGTTGGGATACATCTGATTGTTTTGGAAGTTTAGAGCTGCTGTTTTCTCTTTACTGAGTATTAGCTTGTTTGCATTGAACCAGTTTAGAATATATTTCAAACTGTTATTTATAATGCAGATTTGCATCACTCTTGTTCTCCCCTTTTATAAAAAGACTTATATCATCTGCAAAAAAGTGTTACACTTAAGTCTGCCATATTATCTACATTGTCTTATACATAATATAAATGAAAGAAGTCCGAGCACAGACCCTTGAGGTACTCCGTACTTTATTATGCTACTATCAGAAAACTGAGTTTTGACTTCACCAGTTTTGTATCAAAATATTCTATTTCTACTGATTATTTCCTATTATCCAGATAAGACTTGAACCAATTTAGCACTATTCCTCTCACTCTACATATGGATAATTTCTCTAACAATAGTGCATAGTCTGTCAAATCAAAGGCCTTCGTAAGGTCCAAGAACGCTATTCCTAACTGTTAATTATCCAATGCATCATATATTTTTTCGGTAAAGCTTATTAAAACTGAGTTTCTAGATTTATTTTTCCTAAAACCATTTTAGTTATTATTTAAAACCTATTCAGGAAGCTTATTAATCTTCTATGAATTATTTGCTCAAATATCTTAGCAAAAGTTGAGATAATTGATATTGGTCTGTAATTATCTATCTCTCCTTTGTTACCCTTTTTATAAATAGGTTTTACTTTTGCCTCTTTTAACCTCTCAGTAAACAGCCTGCTTGAAAATCAAAGATTTATTAAATATGTGAGTGGTTCAATTAGAAAAGTGGAGCACTTTTTTATTACACAGTTTGAATACCCATCTATTCCTGCTGACTTTTTATTCTTCAATTTTGTTATAATATCTTTTATTTCATCTACTATCACTGGTATTAAAAACATATAGCATCCGAGTTCACAGTGTTTTGGCTACAAATATACAGTGCTCATAAAGAAAAAATCTTAAACAGTAAAAGTGGTTACACCCAGAAAAAGAAAGAAAGAATGGGAAACATACGATGCAAGGTTATGATGATTTTGTGAAGAATTCAATTTTCATAATAGTACACAATTTATTTTTTAAAAATGAGCCACCAACAGTTGATAAAGTGCTATATATAATGAAAGAAGCAGCACTGTTATGAGAGATGGATGATTTAAGTGACACCGTTGTTGATAACCTGGTTATCAACCTTGTAGTGGAAAGCAGCAGCACAAACAGGGAATAGAGCCGCTTCCAGAGTGCGAATAAATGTAAGTTATGGCATACATGTTTATTTTTTTGCTTGTGTTTTTTAGAGTTAATTATTATATGCATACCCATTTATTTTGTTATGACCATCAATATTATCACCATTATACCTAACAGAGTATTTTAATCACCGTTTTTTAAGTTGTCAGAATAAAGGCTCTGTTTGTTTTACATTACAATATACTGCATGTATACGCCATGTGGTGGGGAAGTATGACAGTATATCTGGCGCAAATGGCAGAAGGCTATTTTATAACATGCACTGGTCGCCTGGGTTTTGTTTTGACGAGGATCAATTTAAGGCTAAGTAGGCTTTAGTGGTCATGGCATTGTTAGAGCTAGCTAATAGGTTGTGTCAGTACCTGCAGAGAGTTGAGTGCTCTCTAGTGGACATGAGGGTCTTTTCTCTCCAATACAACTCACTCATTTCCAACAATTTGGTATGGCTTGAGAAAACCTGGCAACTTGTTTTGCATATCCAATTTTTTAGTATGGAATGCAAATAGTGGATAGACGGAAAAATATACAAAGGCCATCCAGAAGGTAATGAACGATTTGACATAACTAAATAATAATGAAAGATATCAACACAAAACTTTATTTATAACGTTACAGTACCTTACTCTTGTTTTTCAACATAATCTCTATTCTGACAAAACATTTTTTGTCATGTGATACTAGTTTTTCAATGGCAATGTTATACTTTTCTACCACCAAGGGACTTTCTTTTTGAGTGCACAAAATGTTTGACTGATCAAATGTTGTAGACAGACATTGCAAGTGTATACTGATAATGCAATAAACAAGTCTTCAGTAAGGAAATGGCACATAATTTACGAGTGATCAAGGCAGAATCATTGTGCATGACAAAGACTGGAGTGGAAGTTCATCAATCATTATGAATGAGTTGAAAGGAAATGTTGATAAAAGAATTCAGAAAAACCGGTGTTTCATTTTGGACACTGTACATAACTTTTTGGGTGGAAAAGATTTCCCAGCTGATGAGGACCTCAAAGTGGCAGTGTCATCTTGGCTCATATCTTTAGCAGTGAAAGAGTACAATATCTGCATTGAAAAACTGGTACCATGTGACAATAAATACCTTGATATTTCACGTTGAGAAACAGAGTAATGATTTGTAACTTTATAAGAAAAGTTTTGTGTTGATATCTTTTGTTATTATTTAGTTATGCCAAATCATTTGTTACCACCTGGATTGCTCTTGTATAACCTAAGAGCTTTATACAAAGAGAACATGAACATGACAGAAACAAGGATATCTGGCAGATTAATGCACAAGTGAGTTTCAGGTTGACTATGGACTTATTACTAAACTTAAACTTTAGACCTGTATGCAGCATTCTTTTTCTTCCAAAAATGGAAGGTTTGGATTTCCACAGGAGAGATGTAGCCTGTGAATAATTATGGAAAAATATGAGTTGAATAGTAGCAGCTATTATAGTCATATAATAAGGAAAATTCACAAACAGTAAAAGCTAACTAATTTCTTCTTACTTAATCTAGACCTAACCTAAGATTTAGAGGAACTTCATCCAAGTGGTAGATATTTATGTCTGTCCATGACATTTGTTTACTAGGTGCTAAAAATTGTAATGTCATCACTTGGTCCTTTACAAATTATAGCAACTGTGACAATAATGTTATTAAGCATCCAAATTACTCAGCTGAGGTTCTTAAAAAATATTTGTATTGCTTAGGATCTTCAATTTGCAGTTCATTACAGGCTTCCCATAGCATTTCTACAGTCTGCCCATTCTTAACCCAACATTTCCTCTTTTGACTGTGTTTTGTCTTAAAAATGAAAACCGTTATAGTTATAGCTATTTACCCATTTTGTTTACAGAAGTTCACATTTACTTGGCAACCTAGTGGACACAGTTGTGAGAGTAACTGTCATTAAGAAACCTTTCTAACTAAAAGATATTCTCAAATGTACAAAGTTCTGTAAGTCACTTGAGTCTTAACAGGGGATATAACAAACTTTAGAAGCCTATTGATTGCTAAATTAGTCAAGTAATCCATGATGAACTATACAGCAGTTATGTATATACAACATGTGCATAAAGACTGAGGTGTCATTTCTGAAACATGCCTTGTAAACCTACTTTCTGACAGACCATTTCCTGAAGCAGTACATCCACACACAACAGTAACACTGCATCACATATTATGAGCATAACTACAAAGGACAAAACAAAGTCATCATTCAGTACACATAAATTCATTGCCCACACAAGGTAAGAGGGTTGTGAAAATGTTTCATATTCAGAAAGGCACTCATTCATTAAACAACAAAGAATATTTTTTGTCAACAAAGCTTGAAAAAACTTGTTTAATCTTTTATACATCATAAGAAGGCATTTTGCAATCAATGGTAATTATAAAAACTTAAACATCAAAGGTACCATATTAAAATATTTTTATGCTAGAATATTCAGCAGAAATAATACTCACAATGATGTTACATATCAAGCTGGGAATTTTTTAGTGAAAGTAGATCGAAAATAGAGACCCATGTCTTGCCTTTCTCTTCCATTGACTCAAGTTTGACATGACAAATTATTTACAAATTAGAATGAATCGCAAATAATGGAAGAAAAAAAAAAAAAAAAAAAACTATTGCAGCTGATATTCTCTTAGCTAAATAACTCTTGGTTGTAAGTTATCTTTAGTGCAGTCTTGTGCGCAGCATTATCAGCATCTGGCACAGTACCAGGCAGCTGATTGTTGAGTGGAAGACAGAATTAAAATTAGGTTATAGCTTATAACTTTTAATTTTTTTTTTTTTTTTGTTTTTTTTTTGTTTTTTTGTTTTTTTGTTTGTTTGACAAATAGAGAGAAAGCTGATACATGGATAGTTTTGTTTTTAATGCTTTTACACCATAAAAAAGTGCAGCTCAATTTGAGACATCAATATGACAATGATCCTTTGTCTAAACAAGCTACTTTTTTCAGGCTCTGTTTACAAGAAGGATGGATTATAGAGCAGAAAGAAAGGTTTTGCCTATCCAATAAATATTCTTTAGGAAATTAAATTGAGTAAAACAAGTTGTGCTCGTATGACTGGACTATTTTCCGGTTTACTTACACAAATAAGTATTAAATGTAATAATAATAAGAAGAAGAAAATCATATTAATCTGCACCAACCACCCAACACCATCCTGCAGAATTTCATAAACACTGTCATCTTTAGGTATATGAAGCATTCTGAAGCATGTAGATACAGAAAAAAGTAATATTATACATGTTATGAAACATAATTTATAACAAACAGAAACAAAATGAAGTTTAAGAATTTTCCTCAAGAACGGCCACAAGATGGAGACAGAGTATGCACAAGAATAGTTTCACACCTGAAGAAAGATAGTTAAGGACAAAAGAGAACAGTCACATTAACAGCAGCAGGCATCTCAACATAAAACACATTTCAATTTTTCTTCCATCTTCACAAGACAGAATAGTTCTCCCACATCTGGAAAACAGTTATGTTAAATCACCATGTTATGCCATATGCACACTCACCACACACACACATATTCACACATTTCACCACTAGCTTACCTTCACCCTCTGCAAATCGATGGGGTTCATGATAGACCCCTGGAAGAACTCAACTGTAGTAAAATGCCTCTTGAACAGGCCTTCCAGCTCCAGGTCCGGGGGTTTTCTGCCAATCAACGTAACCCAACCAGCGAATCACAGTACACCACCGACCAATAACACAAACAACGGGAAAAAAAATTAATGTGAGCTACAAACCAAGAGACCAAAGGAAATGAAACTGTTCACGGTTATGCAAAATAGATATTCTGCATATTCCGAACAGTTGCTAGGAACATGACAAACTTACCCCCTCTGAGAGCGAGAAGAGAAAAGCACCTACAATTATAGAAGTGCTCCTTGTTATGATGAGAAAGATCCCTTCTTTTAAGTAGTGTGCACAACTGCTTGAGAAGTCGTAGAGATTTTCAGAATCTGAGTGCAATGTCTGTAAGGTGATACGTACTCTATAGCATGTCAAAACAAATATGTGCATTCCTAAATTGCACTACAAATAATAATTCAGGATTCCTTAAATCTTCATGAGTTTCTCAAGCCACTACCTTACTCAATATGCAAGATCAATTTTCTCATCATGAGCACTTCTACAAGGACAGAAAATAATCTTGCTAACAAAAATAAATCATCTAAGATCTTTCACATGCAGGGACTGCAAAAATTAAAAGGTCCTTAAAATGCTTATTCCAGCATGAACCTTAATTTAACAAAAAAATGAAAATAAGTATTTTTCTGAGAAAAAAATCATGTATAAAAATGATACAAATCTATCGCTGGAGACTACTTAATGCAGCAGTTTCTGTTTACAATATTAGCAGGCAGAAGATTCTGAAGTATGCTAAAGCTGGAATTATGATGAATTTACTTAACATGATGGAACACGTGAAGTTAAGAAATGTTGCTAAACTGAACACCTGTTAGGATGCAGTTATTGGCAGTTGCTATTACTTCAAGTCACTGCTTCAAGAAACTGTGACATTGCTTAACATAACAGGAATGAAAAGTTTGGCATTGCCAAACTTTTAGGTTATGTCATGTTAAGTCAAACATTTAATACAATATGTTAGACTTTTGAGTTGAACGTCATGTTAAGTTCATCATAATCCTGGTGTAATGGACAATTATGCCTGTCATTTCATCAAGTACATGAACATTTTTCTCAGAAAATATTTTAAATCACTGACTTACATCAAATGATTCACATTTGTAAGACAAACAAAGAGCTAATAATGCAAGCAATATCCACTTTCCTAATAGAGATGCTAAGTCTAGATAATAATGGTCATCTGATGCAGACCCAGCATTCCAGCTAGCCATTAATAATAAAAATGAGGCAGCCAACAAAAAAATAAAAACGTTGAGATGGGGGCAAGGGAAAGACAGGGCCTACAGCCCCAACGCACGATGCCATCATGGTCCCAGAAGTGCCAGCAGCACGCATGAGCGAGCGAGCGAATGGTGAGTGTGTGTTAGGTTAGGTTAGGTTTACCTTCACTCTCTCTAAGTCTACAGCATTCATCATTGTTCCCTGAAAAAACTCCACAGTTGTGTAGTGACGCTTGAGCAGCCCTTCCAGCTCCAGGTCAGGCTCTTTCCTGCAATACAAGGTGAGGGTCATCCACCCTAGCAGTGCACCAAGTGTGCACTGCAACCCACCCCACCTCCCTACCTCCCGCCTCAAAATTTCTGACAAAGTGCAAATGTGCAGTGCTATGCACAGATGCCTCTGAAATATCATGCATATTTACACTGAGATGCTTTATAATTGAGTCTCACATAGGCCTCACTTCTACGAGTCTAAGTGAAAAACAATTCACAAACTTTCTCTTGCATGATATTATAAGCCATCTGTGATTAAAACTGCTACATTTCTACATTAAAGGTAGTAACAATGTCTGAAGCATTTGTTTAACTTGCTAAGTGAAGAATATATCTCTGCAATCAAAGATTAAATATATCTCACAAGACATTTCTTAGGTTCTGTTCAGTAATTTAATAAAATTTTGCAATTTTTTATTTATTGGCCTTCCCTTAAGCTTATGTACACATAATTAATGTATAAAAACAAAATTTAAAATATATACATTTATCAATTTGCAAGTCAAACACACAAAAACTGTTACCAACTTTAATGCTAACCCCAATAAAATTAAATAGCCAAATTTTTTATATTTAATCTTATTCAAAGACTTTCTTTTTCAATATCAAATTTGGATTTAATTACGTTTAGCAGTATAGTTTTTTACAAAATTTACTAGAATAGTAGCCATTCATTCTTTTTGAAAATTTCAGTTAAAACATAGCAAAAAAATATATGTATAATATTTTTTAACAATTTCAATTGTGTGCAGATATGAAAATATTGCTTATAGATATAAAAATTACGGATACAACAAATTGAATTGATTTATATGCCCAAAGGCAATTTGAGAAAATTTAAAAAGCAGATTTTGATTAATAGTTAACCTTATGAAATACACCACTACTAAGTGAAATAAGTCAATCTTTCAACTAAGGGAGAATGAAATTAGCTTATATAGTAGGCAACTTCTGATACTACTGTAAAAAATTATGGTTATGTTTCAACACACTAAATATTTTGTTCAAACAAGGACCATCTTTTTAATAACTAAAATGTATTACACCCATTAGTAAATATTTACTGAATCTTTATGAAAGTTGTGATTATTGATGCATTTTAATTTAGAAAAGTTACACAGCTTTAATTGCTTTATGTTATTTAATTGGATTTGTAAATGCAAACATGTAATTAAGCATTATACATGTGTCATAGGGATCAATGTCAAAGTTACCTCAGTAGCTTCTGATGTCTGGCTAGCTGGGATTATCCTCAAGTTTTCTCTTGAAATTGATTGAATCTAATTCTTCTCACAGATATGTTAAAATGGTCAAGGAGACCAAATCATTTAGAAATAGAGAAGTATGCCAAAAAAAAAAGAAAAAAAGAATGTAACAAACTTAAAATCATTTTAAGTTTTTTTTTTTTTTTTATTAAAAGAATCCCCCATAATATGTATGCAGATTACTTTTGGAAGTTTTAGACCCTCAAAACAGAGTAGGATTGTGAAAAAGGACTTTAATTGTCTGCTCTCCATTTAGCAATGAAACTTTCTTTTTCCTGTTAATTTATTATTCTCATTGCCAGTTTTATATCAAGGGAACTTTAAACTGAATATTGTCTGCTCAAATAAGGCAATAGTATCTCAAAATAATGCACACAAAATATAAAGAAGGGAACTGATTTATTATCGATCACTGGTAGCTAGAATAATAAATGTACTACTAACGAAAGCACTGCCTTTTGGGAGAGACAGAACCTTGTCCTTGAGAACAAATGAATATAAAAAGGGGGCCTCTTCCACATGAAAATAGGGCTATGAGCTGACATGTGCATGGATAGAACCACTAGCACACCTGCAGAATTCTTCCTTGCAGTTAGTGTGGGCCGGTTGGTGCCAGGAGAAAAGCATGGATACTTGGAACTATCATTTGTAATGTCATTATGTACAAATAATCTGAGATAATCAAGCGTTCAAGTATTTAATGCCTTGCATCCATTTTCCTTCTGGCTGTGTGGTATTTTACTACCACATAGCAAATACTATTTAAAGGACCAGCACTGACTGCAAGTACCTGAATGCAGCATATGATCACTTTCAGCGAGACAAATCTCTGGTCCAGGATTACAGCTGCATCTTGTTTCAACCTCATTTGCAACTATCTAAGACTTAGACAAACATATAACTAATTCTCTGTTGCTGTTTTTCAATATGCTAAAAAAATTGGCACACCAGTGATAAAAAATATCATAAAATAAGCTCTTTTATTATACGAGGGTGAGTCAATAAAAAAGTTGCAAACCCCTTATACCATTTGTAAATTATGCGAGCATTTTGTGTCATCAAACAGCAGCATACATATGCTTGTCGTAGAAGTTGGGTCATATTTCTCTGGCATGCAGTCAGTTTAAATAAATGTAAATGGCATGTTATTTATGGACGATCTTTAACTGCTGTGGCTCTCAGCACACCATTCTAAATTGGGTGTGAAAGACAGCTTAATTTTGCTCAGAGGGCTCTCTATCAGGCTTGAGGTTCTTTTACGTGCCATAAATCTACGACACAGGACCAACAGCTTTACTTTCCTTCCGAAAGAAGACATGCTAAGGATTTTTACACCCAAAAAAATCCATCGTGTTCCGCTGGGTATGAACCCATGACCTTGGTTATATGAAGTTAGCATGGTAACCATTAAACCACAGAGGACGACAGCCAGTTTAAGATGGTTGGTGCGCTGCATGAATGTACCCGAGCAAAACAGCATGCGGTTGTGTGTTTTTTTGTGGGCCAAAGGACTGTCCACAGAAGAAGTGTGTCACAAAATGCATCCCGTGTATGCTGACACGTGTTTCACGGTAATCTGATTTCAATTGGATCCAGCAGTTTACCAGGTATCAGGAGTGTCCTAATCGATCTGCAGCCATAGTGCAGTATGTGGAACAAATTGTTCATAATGACGTAGTGGCTGTTCACATGGAACTGTTTACAACATCATGCCTGAGCTGTTGAAGTTTTGTAAAGTTTGTGCATGTTGGTGTCCTCTCAGTTGATTGAGGAGCACAAAATGAAGAGTCAGTCTACCTTTGCAGCACCTCACTTGGTACAGTGAGGAAGTAGATGACTTCCTGGCATGAATTGCTACAGGAGGCAAGTCTTGGGTTCACACCATTTTCAACCAGAATCAAAAAGATCTTCCATGAAATGGAAACATCTCACCTCACCAACACAAAACAGTCCAAGGTGGTTCTAACAGCTTGCAAGGTTATGCTCACTGTGTTTTGGGACATGCAAGGCATCGCAGCCTTATTGTGAGACATACTGCATCATTCTGTGGGAACTTTGATAGGCCATTCGCTGCAAGCGACCTGGACTCCTGACAATGGGAGTGATTCTCCTGAATGACAATGCCTGCCCTCACTTGGCAAGATTAACGCAGGAGCTGTTACATACATTTGAAACAGTTGAAATATCCACAATACAGTCCTGACTTAGCCTCCAGTAATTTCCATCTATTCGGGCCTCTAAAGTCATTTAAGTGAACATTACTTTGAAGCTGATGATGCTGTAATCCAAGAGGTTACTCGTTGGCTGCGACAGCAACCAAAAGACTTATTTGCTGCCAGCATTCAAGGTCTTGTAAAGAGATGGGATGTGTATCTCAATGTACAGGGTGGTTATATCGAAAGCTAAAAGTAATTTCAGGTAGTTACTTTGATTATTATTGCCTCTATCCAGTTTTGCAACTTATCTATTAACTCACCATCATACTTTGAACAATAACACTTAAGCCTTGCCTAAAAGCAGCACTACATATTGAAAATGCATATGTCGGTGGCATGATATTTCTCATTATTGATGTGTATGTTTTTGTAACATATTGCATGTAACCTAACATTTATTGCGAGAAGTAGTGTGTACTGCTCCTGGACCAGCAGCATGCATGTCTCAACTGTGGACAATGCAAGGAGTTTGTAACCTAGCTTGCAGCATCTTTCTTTTACTGATATTTTTTCAAGCAAGTATTCTTAGTTCAAGTTATGATAACAGTAAATTATACAAGCCATTTGGGTAAGAAGCTCTGCATAGCTTTGAACGTAACAATCATACCTGTGCAGGAATACCACCTCGACATCCACGTCTTCCCTGTCTTCATGAAGGAAATCCTTGAGGAAGTGCGACACTGATTCATACGTGATGTGACCACATACGACGATATGCCTGTGATAATCACACACACACAAAAACAAACACAAGCTACAGTTCAAGGCACTTTTCTATAACCTTCCAAAATTAAAGATTACTGTCAATTTGTCAAAGGATAATGGCCCCAGATCAAAAGCATTTCTTACTGACTTGCAACAACTGCAATACGAGAAATCCAAATAGTCCATAAAACTGATATCTACATTTCCAATCAAGTTTTTGCTTAAGGATGTACAAATGTACAGCTTTCTGGGTATTATGGTTAAGTTTATATTATTATGTGTTATTGATAGAGTCAAAATATATTTAATTTGGCAACCAGTTGATTAATTACACTAAACAGCACTTATAAGGAATTTTTGCTGGAACATGTTTCGAAGGACTAGTTTACTTAATTTTCAACCGGACATCAACTAATTCCTTTGTGAAGCTGGTGATGTTGTCACTGCTGTCTCCTCTGGTGGTGGTTCAAGGAACTTGTTAAATGTATCCTTCTGTGAAATATCAAAATTGACGACTCTGTTTCTATTTATTAAGATGAAGATGTGTTCCCATGTGGTCAGCTCTTATTATGTGTTTTAGAAGTTTTAGTTCTGAATTTATATCATGAATTTTTGTCTAAAATTGGGTGGCAACTGTTGATTTTTCTAATTGTTTGTGATTTGTGTTGCTGAAGGGCTCTTTGGATTTTGTTTCTAAATATCTTTTTGTTTTCCCTATATAAATCTGATTACAATCATTACATTCCATTTTGAATATGGCCAATTTTTTCTTTGCAGGGATGATGTCCTTGATATTTCGGAAAAAAATTGGCCATATGCAAAATGGAATGCAATAATTGTAATCAGATTTATATAGGGAAAATAAAAGGAATTAAGGAACAAGATCCAATGAACACTTCAGTAAAATAAATCACAAACAATTGGAAAAATCAGCAGTTGCCATCCACTTTTGGACAAAAAACTAGAAACCAAAATTTCTAAAACACATAACAGGAAAACAAAAGCTGGCCACATGGGAACATATCTTCATCTTAAAAAATAGGAGCAGAGTTTTCAATTTTGACATTCCGCAGAAGGATGTGTTTAGCAAGTTCATTGAACCACCACCAGAGACAACACTGATAATATCACCAACTTCACAACAAGGAATTAGTCAATGTCCAGTAAAAGAAACTAGTCCTTCGAAACATATTCTGGCAAAAATCCCAAGTAAGTGTTGCTTAGTGTAATTAATCGACTCATTGTCAAATTAAATGATTATAACACTATTTTCAAACTTCCTTGAAAAAAAAGAGTGGATCAAAATATATATCAGAAGTACTATATTTAGCTGAAGCCTGTTAGAAACAGTACATACTTGGCATGATTAGGAATGGCATTCAACAAAATTAATACAGAATAGATACATATGGTAACAAAATACAAAGCACTGGGTGATCAGCATTGAGCAGAACAGGTTCCACAGCTTTCAGGAGGCTGGCAGTGATGGTTGCTATGCACATGAGCAGGTGACAACACATCTACACCACAGTTTGTTGCATAAGTTATTTATAACAAAGAAACAAAAAGTAAACAAAAATCTATCTACCATTCATGTGACTTTCTCTATATCCTTGTAACACATAATTGTTAACAAACTTATTCTTCTTTCTAGTTCATGTTAATCAAGATAAACCTAAGTAGAAATGGTCTTATTACTTAGTTCCTTGTAAGTAGAAGGGAAATAAAGGGAATACACTAGCCTAACCTACAGCCAAGTGTTTTAAAATGAGGTTGCTATGTACCTAATTGAAATCCATTTTTTTGTGTGCCAGCAGTTGGCAAGTTCCCATATAAAAAACATTTAAATATTTTAAACCTGAAACTAATAACAAGGAATATCACGAAAACAATCAACTGAACGAAAAAAATGTATATGACACACATTGTGTGTTTTAATGAAAGCCATATTTTTTTTGCAATAATTTTTTGTCTATCTTTTATGATTTACCAGTAATGCAAAGTTCAGGAAAATTCATCCATAATAAAGAGATCTTCAGAGGCTAATCCCAGAAAATTCAAGATATACATTTTATTTGTCAAAATCATTAGAGCCATTTTTGAGAAACCAAGATTTTCAAAATTGTTTCCATGTAAAAGGTAGTTGGGGTAGGGGGGAGGGGGATTTTCTTGAAAATCCTAGTGTCGCATACTTGGAAAAACTGAACTTAAATATCAAGTTTGGTATTTGACAGACTTTTTGGTTTCGAGCTTGACATACATACACACCTGCGCGCAGATATTTTTCTAAAAATGTTTTTTTGGATTTAGAGAGTCCCAAAACATATATTTTCTGGGAAATCTGGGTATCAATTTTTTCTGTGGAATACAATACCTTCTCTAAATAAAAGTACTCACTTATGTCAAGTCAGAAGATGTTGGAAGTGCCTTTCTTTGTTGTTCAATCATTTCTGGCACCTTGTTAGGGAACTGCAGTTTCCTCAGGGAAATGGCAGCAAGTTTTTGATGAAGATTATTTTTAAGTTCCTTTAAAATGTATGGATTTGTTTTGCAAACTTTCTCTTTTAATCTTCCCTGAGATAAAAATGAAAGGGGGTTACACTGATGGAATGTGGAGTCCACTCACAGATTCAGTATGGATGTATGAATCACAATAAATCCTTTGTGGGAAACAGAAGACCAGTACCCAAATAGAGTACTTTCACTTAATATGCACTGTATTGCACCAACTGATAAACGTGTAAAGTAGAAGCTTAGAGACAGTGAAGCACCTTTGAATTAAATTTGTAAGCCAAGGTGTACACATTTATTGCTTCACTTACTTTTTTTTTAAACTGGACATGTTTCAAAAGCCATTTCTTTTATCTTCAGCTGTAGTTTTTTGGCAGGCATGGATGGTGTTGTCTTCTCCATATCTATGGCTTGTAGATGATGTAATGTGCTTGCCAAATATGAACAGTGGAACCTCACTTATACGTTTTTCAAGGGAGACTACTAAAAGACTATATAAATGAGAAAACGTGTAACTGATTTTCTCTTCTGGCATGGACCTCATCCAGAATTTTTCATTTTTCACCAAGAGTTAAGGATTTTCTTGTTTTCTTCCTTGCTGGTTGATATTCACACAGGTTTCTTCTCCTGTTTGTAACTCGAAACTCTGCATAAAACATAAGTGACTGTTGGAATGATATGACAATGAAAGGATAATTGACAATGAAAACAGCACACTAGCAGTACTCGACTTAAATCAAAGAAGTGACTGTTGGTGGAACCAAAGTTAATCGATTGTTGCAACAATATGATGACAATGAAACAATAAGTGTCAATGAAAACCGCAAACCAGGCAATTCCAAGGCCTATACTCAGCAAGCATAACGACTGGTCCCTAAAATTTTAGTGTATATGTGCGATAAATGTTGAAGTGAATAACGTATAAGCGAGTTTCAATTGTAATAATACTGGTGGCAGTGTTTCAAAATTCATGACCCGATGCAAGTCAGCAGTTGCACCACATTTTTGGAGTTCCAACCACAAAATAAACAAAAAAATGGAGTTAATAATGCATGTGAACCACCCCATAGACCTATATATGTTTGGGAAAAAATATTTATCAAAAAGAACTTGGTCAGGAATTTTAAAATACCGTCACTAGACTTATATGACAAGTACATTATGCCATCTACAAGCCAGAGATATGGAGAAGACACTGCCATCCATGCCAGTCAAAAAACTACAGCTGAAGAAAAAAGTAACGGCTTTTGAAACATGTGCTGTTTAAAAATAAAGTAGTGAAATGTAAAAGAAACAGAGTAAGTGTCTATACCTCAACTCACAAATTTAATAAACATGTGCCACATTTGCAAGAGAAGCATACTGAAGCCTCGGGCTAAGAGCCATGATACCTGTTCTGCTCCTTGCTGATCACTCAGCATGTACCAGGTCACACAAGTCAGGAATAAATATAGCATAACATGTTCATATTAGAGTTATGGATTCTTTTATGGAGATCAATAAGGAAGAAATGGGTATCACAAACTTTAGGTGAGCAATAAGAACTGTTTTAAAAATCCAAGAAAACAAATACCTGCAGAAAGGCTTATAAAAAAACTCCATGTACTAATGACACCATCTTGTCTATATTTATGCCTCTAAAATATATTTTAAAACCCCCAAAAATGGACTAAAATATAAATATTCATAGATATAGCACTTGAACAGAACAAAAAAGATACTACTATAGAAAAAGATTAGAAGTTCACTAGAAACTAAATTTACTTAAAGTGATGCAAAATATTTATATTGTCACTATTCTCAGTGGATTAAAATAAACAGAAGAGGAAGCAATGAAAGTAAAACAAATTATGTCTTAATTTAAAATAATTTGAGTTGTTTTTTGTAACACAATCATCACTTAGTAATTATTTACTGGGACCAGTTTCGGGAACACTTATTCCCATTTTCAACCCTTAATTCCAACTTGGTTGAAACTGGGAACAAGTGTTCCCGAAATCAGTACCAGTAAGTGATTATAAAATGATATTTGTGTTACAAAAACCAACTCAAATTATTTTAAATTAGTATTAATCACATCACTGTTACAAGCTTCTTTGCATATTTGCAAAATTTCAAATTATGCCTTATTTTGTTAACAATGTTTATGCAGTAGAAAAGTATAAAATAGAAAAACCAAACATTGATTAATTTATTAAAATTTTATGCAAAAATTCTAAATAAAGAGAGTGTAAAGTACCTGTTCTCATAATTACAGTATAAATTAAATTGTAACTTGTATACTTCTTTTTGTTCATATAACAAAATCATTGCAATTATGAGCTTGATATGTCCTAATATTTTAATTATACCTCCAAATCCTGTAGAAAAATTACAAGCAGCTCACCTCCATTAATAGCTTTCTGTCTCATATTCAAGGTGTCATGAGATTGAATCTTGCTTAAGATGAATTACCTGGATGTGGCTTTTTTCCAGGTTTATGCCATATCCTCAGAAGATGACTCTTTGGACCCTGGATTTATTTGAAGGTATCATTTGTTCATTCACAGTCCAATATAACCAACCCACTGATGTTAAACCTACAGCCTTCCACTAAAATGAAAATAACTATTATCCCACTGAAGTTAACATGATGTAAACAAATACTAATCTGCAAATTGTATTGCTATGCTCTGGGCATGCTGCAGACAGGATGTCTTTGCACACTCACACACACTCTCCCTCGTAAATGTGCTTGCATTTAGAGATATTACACTATCCATTAATGTAGAGCTGCAAACATGACTAACAAAATGTTCTAGGTATTGCACAGCCAACATATTAACAACAATTTCTGCCCGGCCCACTGTGGAGGGTCCTAAACCACAAAGTGTAGTGAGGGATGTCTTTTATGAGTAGAGGAACAGTCATGGCTGAAGGCACAACTGTGAAGCGTTGCGGAGGCATAGCCACGGGGTCTGGAGGGAACCAGGATCAAAGGAAAACACTACTAAAGGTGTATACCTATTTAGTGACACTAAACCACACTACAAATAAGAATCACAAAGAATAATAATAAGATGCAGACAAAACCATGCCCAACCAGCAATTTTCAATCCCCTTTTAGGTTGGCAATGAATCTCTGCATATGCAATACCAACAGTATGCATTTCTCTTTAATTTTAGTCATCAGCTTTACTATACAAGAAAAGTTTTTAAATAGGGCAGTTAAAATTTTGGTATAAATGTTTGGTAAAAGAAGATGGAGAAACCTTAAAACTATGTATGAAGCAACAAAAACATTTAGAGAGCACAAATGGTTGGTGGGCAGGGATTGGAAAAATTATGGAGAAAATACAAATAAGAGATATGTGGAGGCTTGAAGAAAGAAATGAAAGTAATATAGGTTAACTAGTAAAATGCAGGGTAGAAGACATAGAAAGACAGGAGACATGGGGAAGTTTAGAACACAAGAAATCAGTATAATTGTATATGTAAATAAAAAGAGACTGGGAACAAGAACTAAATGTAACAGGCAAGAAAATGGACGAGCTTGCATGACAACAGCAACAATATTTTAAGAGCGATAAGAGGCACTGAAAAAGGAATATGTGAAATGTGTGGTGAGAAAGAAAGTATAGAACATTATTTGACAGAATGATAGGAACTAGCAATATGGAGAAACATGGTTTGGGAGAAAAAATGGGAAAAAATAGGGGGGAAAATTGTATCTATAAAAATGTTAACAGGGAAAGAAAACAAGATGAGAAGCATAGGTGGGTTCTTGCAGAAAGTAAGAGCAAAATGGGCAAGAAAAATAAGGAGTACAAAAGAAGAGAACAGAGTGGAGAAGAGGGATAATTAAGATAAAAAGGGAAGGGTTAACAAGAGCCACTCGGGAGGTTAATGACCTGGGTGCCATGCAAACCGAGGTAGCAAAGAAGGCAATCAAAATCTGTACATAGTTTAGGCTAGAGTAAGAAAAGCGTAAAAGCTATTTAAAAGAAGTTGTAGAAATAAATATTCATTCATTCAAATAGGGCAGTTGGGTAGGTAACAGGATGCAAAAGAGTCAACAACTGCTTCTACATCACTTTACAAAGGTAAAACTATCATCCACAGTACAACTGCTAAGACTTTCATGGCCGGCATTAATTCAATAGAATGAATTTTCCAAACATTTCATCATCTGCTAAACCACAGCCAAAAAGCCTGAAAAATTCATTCTATTGGACCCTCACTTTAGTAAGATTTCCAATAAGGACCACTTATGGAAAAATCTGATGTGTTCCATTCGCATGACTTAATCTATTCTGCAAACAAACTATTCTTATAAAAGATTATTCTTTTCTTTACATAATACTAATCAAGATAAACATTACCAGAAACAGTCTTATTACTTGCTTCCTTATAAGAGAAAGGAAATAAGGGAATATACTAGGCCAAAGTGACAGTCAAATCTCTTAAAAGCTATCACTATGTGACCGACATTGAAATTTGGTTAACTTTCTATGGTCAAGAGTAAAACAAAAGAAAAATGAAAGTTTTGAGGACTTCCCCTTAAAGTATTTTAAAATTTAAACCAATAACAGTAAATATCTTGGAAATGGTTAACTCTACATAAATACTGTGAATGATATAAACTGTGCATTTTAACGAAATCTACATTTTTGATAAAGCAAGCTTTTGTCTCTCTCTCTTACAGGTTAACAGTTATGCATATGTCATTCACAATGACAAGGACTTCAGAGGCTATTCCTAAGAAATTTAGAATACACACTTTATATGTCATGTAAATATCTTTGATATACTGCATTTTAATCAAAATTATTAAAGCTATTTTAGAGAAAATCAAATTGTGAGTTTTCGAAATATATTTCATGTAGAGGGTAGTTTGAGGGGGGGGGGGTGTCCTGAAAATTTTAATGTCATGTTCTTGGAAGATACTGAACGTAAATACCAAGTATTTACTTTTTGTTTTTGAGTTATGCGTCCACAAACACACACACATACATAGACCTTTTTCTAAAACTGTTTCTTTTTTTTATAGTCAAGAGTCCTCAAATTATGTATTTCCAGTGAAATCTTGGTATTAAATTTTTGGGTGGAATACAATACCTTCTTTACCTAATATGTACATTGTACATACATGCTAGAGAAAGTAAAAATAGCATTCAAATATAGGTAAATATAAATCAAAACAAAAACCAATGACGTTGAACAATAAAAATCAAGGTCAGGCTAGAAAAGTCTTATTTTTGGTAATAAAAGAATAAAAAAGAAAGGTAGGCCAAGTTTGCACTGAACTATAAATGATGCAATTGTATATGATGCAATAATTATTAATAGCTCAATAAGTAATCAGATGAGACTGGCAAGTTATCTAGGTTTAGATTATGTAATTCCAACATCTACCTAATTCTTTCTGCTAATCTAAAGACAGAATTAGTGTTCATTCAATAATTCATGCACTTATCTTTTAGAAAATGAATGAATTTGCTACTACTCAGCGACCAATGAGAATTGGAAATAACAAAACTAATAAATGGTTCTTTTTATTATTCCTTTCATTTGCATAATCTTATTATCTCTGCTTTTATATATTCTTTAAATCTTTATAATCCAATCATAGTTGAAGATTGAGGATCACTTGCACTATCTGAATATAAGAATATCTATGTACTCTTAATAATATTTGCAAAAGCAGATATAGTTTTCTTGAGGTAATTCAGTCTTGCTTTTCAGTTAATATTTTCTGAAGATAACTATTTCTGGACCTTTGATATTGAATTGTTGTGCCAAAAAGTAAATTTTGTTAAGATAAATTGAATTTCTGGAAAATACTACTGGCATCTAAGTCAGGGAATAATTGCTATCTAATTCTGAGGATGTTTCTTTAATTAGATTATTCTCTTTCACAAGTGTGAGTTTTAATCCTATCCATTTCAATAAAGACGAGTAATCAAAGATTTTAGTATTTTTAGTGCTTCTTTTCTAATTTCATATTACACAAACCTTCAACAATAAAACTAGGCTATTTATAACTGTTTTATATTATAAAAATCTTAATATTTTGCAATAAAACTGTAGTGTTTTTTTTTTAAAATAATAAAGTGCAAAATTCATACGACTGCAGTCAAATGTAACCCCAACAGCATCCAAGTGTGCCATCACACCGGTTATTTTACTTGGACCCCCCTCCCCAATCTTTACCACAGGCACATTTGATTGCAACCAGTCCACTTCGTATCACACTAATGATCACAGCCATTCAAGTCACTTCAGTTGTGGTGCTGGTGAAAGGGATATAAAACATGGTTTGTGAATTAGAGGAAGAGTGGCACTTGTAACAAAAAATTAATGCAATGTAGGGTTAATGTCCTTTTAATGGCATGCATCTGTGAAGTTTGGAAAACCACAACATGCAAGATATCTTACTGAAATTTATATTAGTTATTATACACAATAATATGATATTTTTGCCAGGTATCAAAATTCTGGATTGCAGCATGGCTATTTAAATAGTGTGTGGAAGCAGATAATATGAAATGCAAGTGAAATGAATGATAGGAAAGGTTATGATGGAGCAATTGGTGGAATGAGTGGTGGGGAAAACTGGAGGACCGGGAGAAAACCTGACCAGAAGCTGCTTCGCCCATCCCATGAGGGCACTGGGGATCGAACCCAGGCTGCCTTGGTGGGAGGTGAGTGGTCTAACCATTCGGCCATGGTGTCGCCTTATACTAAAATTACTCTACAATAATTCAAATTTATTTTCTGATAGTGTTTAACACCTGCTTTTACTACTGTGGTACTACAGGCGAGAAAACTAATTAGTTTTCATACTCTCCAAAACACTTCAGTTTTCAAAATTTAATAATTTATTTCTCAAAACTGAAGCATTATTTCAAAAAAAAATATAGATACAACCATTTTATTTAATGTACCTTGAGAAACAAATTAATAAAAAATTACATTGTGTGGATCATTTTGAGTGTGAAAAGAATTGGAAAATAGATTGTAAGACAACAACATGGTTTAAAGCTGGCATGGCTATTAATAAGCATGTGCCTGCCCATTGTAATCGTACATAACCTAGAAAATAAGACTGGTATGCTCAAAATCTATGTAAAATTGATAACTGGATGCAAATAAATTACATTATATAGTTTCAATTAATTCGTAGCTAAAGTGCACCAAGTGGGAAAAACATATAATTTCTTGAAATTTAGAATTTATATTATTTTATTATGAAAACAAATAATTTTTGACAATTTTTGGTCAAAATTCACAGATACATCATCTTAAGGTTTAAGAGTGAAAAAAAAAAAAGAAAAATATATATATATACATACACACATTTTCTTTGAAATTCGAACACCTAAATAAGTTACAAATATCATTCATTGGTTGTCCTTGAGGTTAAAGCAACCAAGACTAAAAGAAGTTATGCAGCTATATGAGTAAACCACATACATAATTAGAACATTATCAGCTTTTGTGTATCAACAGAATATTGCTGATAATTACGCAAAACCAAGCAAGACAAAATCAAGTAGAAAAAATTGTAATAAGGAGGGAAGAAAAAGACAGGGATATAACACACATTATCCTTTCTTTCACGCTTATTTAAACTACCCTAGACTTAACATATAAAAGTTAATACTGTGTGTCACAATATTTCTAGTAATATTGCTATGGCAATCAAGTTTGATAATATTCTATTTTTCTGATCATTCCTAATATTCTGTTTTAGCACACTTGAATGCATTACATTGCATCACAAGGTTGACACCACCTGGCTGGTATCAGTTCTCTATATGGCTGGCCTGAAAAACAGGTCACACAGAAAAATGAACCAATAAACAAGGTTGCATCTATGTGAAATGTAGAGGTGGTTCATATACCTCTTCTATGAAAGAGTTTCACAACAGTTGGTTCGCACAGAAATGTTTAAGGACACTGCATATTGTAAATCAAGTTTTGATTGCTGTTTGAGTGCCAACTTTGATTTCAAGTTTCTCAAAGACTATTTTACATTATCAATGAAACTTTGACACTGAATAAAACAATATTTTTCAAATATAACCTAATTAAAATTGTATATATATGCTAAAAAGTAATGTTTCACACTTAATATAGCATGAATACTTTATATTAAATTACCAACAGTAAGAGTGTATTAAGGTGCATTTTTCTCTAAAACTAGATATTTTTTCAGTAAATTTGATGTGTGTTTTAATACTTGCCCCTTTTTGACAATTTCCAGCTCAATTACTTTTGTATCTTTCAATGCAATTTCCACCTAAATTATTTTATATAATGAATACAAAATTGATGCTAACATTTACATGCACGCGCACACGCACACACACACTCATAAGGTAACCTCTGTTACTGTATGAGAGATCCGAGAGTCATCAGGAAAATGGTGCCCGTAAAGACACACTAAAATATGTATCTTAAAATAAATTACGGAAATGTTAGCCTTCTGCTTACATATGGGCAGCACAATTTGTGAAAATATTCTCGCACACTCGTCTAAGCTTAGCAGCAGGAATCCTTGTGATTTCTTGCATAATGTTATCACTAAGTTTCTATAGATTACACAGGGATTTCTGCTGATGAGTGATAACATCTTTAACTTATTATCCTGCCTGTTTGAGAGCAGATGGTCAATATTTTCAGCATTTATTTAAGATAAAAGCTCCAATGTACCACCTTGCCCGGCACCACTTTGCCAGTGACTTTCGGATCTCTCATGCAGTGGAGAGAGGCCATGAAAGTGGTTACCTTATAATTTAATGATCCTATATAATACATATTTAATGATACATTATGGTTAGCCATGTAAGGAATAATTGTAGTTTCTTAGACTGAGAAATGACCAGTAAAATTTACATCCATTTAGCTTACTGCTTACACAGAAAAGCTTACCTAAATATATTATTACTCAATGATAATTTAAAATAAATAAATATATTACTTATTATATATGTGTAACTTAATTTTTAGCACACATTGTAATTTTAAATGGATAGTATTTGGAAAGGATTGTTGAACTCAGTGTTAAATTTTCATTTCTTATGTTTAATAGTATTTGAGAAACTTAAAATCAAAGTTGGCATTCAAATAGCAATAAAAAACTTGACTTATAAATATCTAGTGTGCTTAACCATTTGTAATATAATTCGGCTTTGTAGAGGAAAGGGTGAAGAATTATTTGCATGTATTATATCATATCAATTATATTTTTTAGAGCTTTCATCAACACTATTATATGTGTGTTGTTATTCTATAAACTTTATTTTTGTGCCAAAACTACTCAATGAAGCAGTGTCATAACAGTATTATGCTATAAGAACATTGACAACTAACATGTAATATTACCACTATATTTTGAGGAGATAGAGTAGCCTGGTAATCCAGGGGATAGAGTCATGTTCAAGGAACACAGGTGGAGCTAGATTTTCACTACCAACTTAAACAGCTGCATTCCATTATGGGCCACATTTTAACCATGTCAGTATACATATATTTGATAGCAGGAATACTCCTCCCTCCAACAAATACCTTTGGCAACAGATATTGCAAAATGTCCATCTTATACTAAAAGTCAACTTTCATTTTAAAAAAGCACAATAATGTTTTTACATGGGCCATTTCCATAAACAAAATTAACAGTAACCTCATACTTAAAAGTAAAGTTTTCATGGCATGTAAATAAATTAAATATAAAGGAAATATTTTTCCAGACAGAGACATGCACCAAAACTAATTTAAGAAGTATTTGGCATTAAATAAAACTTAATCAAAATATTTATTTTACTTTTCTAATTTGTACCTAACTTTCTGTCTGCTGCCCTTTCTCAAAGAAATTGAAAGGAAGTTCAAGTTTAAATTATTTCAAGTGACACATGTAATTTAAAAACATGAAAATGAGCAATTTGTGTGGAATACATAGATACAAAACTAGTAAATATTTAAAGTAATTCAAATATTACAAATGCAATGAACAGTCCTATATGAATTTTAATAATGGTATTTTTAATTCAGATTTCTGTTCAAAGTTGTACCCATGTATAAGTCCACTTACCTATCATATAGCAACATAACATATAATTCACATTGTGAACACAAAAAATCAATTACTGCCTACTTCCACACTAAGGAATTCTGACAAAGGGTTATACGAACAAACTAACCACAAAAGCATTCGGGTTAAAAGAATTTGTTAGTAAACACATCTTAATCTATCTTCAAATGGATGTCTCTAGAGGCTTACCCTAATACTAAATACTTCTTACTAGCTTTTGTTAACTGTGCTGGAACAGATTAGATTCAACTGAATGATAATGATGATAATTAAGCATGCTTGCATCTCTTTCTTTGGAGGCTCCCAAAATGGGCATGCATTTTCATCTTTCCAGCACAGTTCTATATTGCTTTCTAATACTAGTTTTTGAAACAAGCAGGAAGTGACTTTTTATCATGCATGCTATTCCCTCTTGAATAAGCTTAGTGCAGCCCATTTACAATGACTCTTCATACAAAGCGGGAGGCACAGAAGCTGAGGATATAGGAAGGATTGGTTCCTAAACAAACCTGGCATAAAGCATATCAATATCATTTTAAGCAATGTTATATCTTATTGTTAATAGTTATTAACTGATAAACTGCCTTTTTTATTGAAGAGTGTCAGTAAACTGGCCATTCTAAACTGCTAAGTGTTTATACAGTGAGCCATATTCATGGGACAGACATCTAAAGCTTATTTTTGGACAAGAAAAAAGCATATTTATTAAATACTAAGTGTAACAGTTACCAAAATATGGGAGTGTATCATTATGTTAATTTTTTGAATATCATATCCCTTAGATACCGGATGATCCAAAAACATCTGAACCAACTGCTCAGTGTTTTGCCTATCTGCATCCTTGGCACTCATTGCTGTCCCTCGCTGTCATAGAAAGGTGCGGATGAAACCATGCAATAGTTTTAAAACTGCTTTTAAAGACTTTATTTACCAATGTTATTAAAGGAGATCTGAAACTAGCTACCACCATTGCCCATACATTTTTGGCACCTCTTTATGAAACTATCCATCACTCACTGTAGATCACCTTGAGAAATGCTGGCAATTTCCTGCTGGATATTCTGTTTTAATTCTTCCTGGGTGTGTGGGTTTGTCCTGTACATTTTATACTTTAAGTTACTCCAAAGATATAAATCACAGAGGGTTAGGTTTGGGGAACTGGGGGGGGGGGGGCCACAAAACACTACTAATAATTCTGTCCTGAAACATACTGAGATTGGATGAGCTCTTGCAGAGTCTTGTTGAAAAAATGCAAAATTATGCTCCTTCTCTGTTTATTCTCTAAAAACAGGGGGCAAAATTGAATTTATGTATGCACGGGCATCAACTGTTGACTTGAAAATAATTGAGACCCAAAATCATCCAAGCCACTGCACAGTGTTTTGCACTGCACACACGGAAACATGATAACACACAGCTGCTGTACCCACACAATCTGGAAGAATTAAAACAAAATATCTACCAACATTTTTCAATGTGAACTACGACAAGTGATGGATAGTTTCCTAAAGAGATGCCAAAAATATACGTATAACGACAGAGGCCAGTTTCAGCATCTCCTTTAATAACATTCGGAAATAAGGCCTTTAAAAGCGGTTTTAAAAATGTTGCATGGTTTCATTCACACCTTTCTATGACAGCAGCAGTTTTGACGTTTTTGGATCACTTGGTAGTTGCCACTTTCACAAGAACTTTCTTGGCTTCCTTAAGGTGGTTCATCATTTTGGCTGGAATGGCCTCTATCTCCCTTCAGATGTTTTCTTTCACAGTTTTCATAAGGTTACCTAAAGGAAAAGTTGCAGATGTCAAGGCCCTGTATGACTGATAAGCTGAAAGATATCATCCGAAGTGAGATAAAAATCATAGGCCATTCCAGCCAAAGTGATGCCCCCATTATAAAGGAGAGTCGAAAAATGTTCTCGCCAAGGTGGCAATAATCTAAGGGATGTCATATTCAAAAAATGAATACAGTGATAAACTCCCATATTTTGGTAACCTGTTACACTTACAAGAGGTCATTGTACCATTGATGTCGCAGATTGAGCTGCAATTTTGTTCAGTGAACATCAAAAACAGAAATGCCTGTGTGTCGAATTACTCTCCCATAGGGTCCCTGTGTGATGGTGACTTTAGGTGTTTTCTGCTCAACTGCCTGGCAGTATGCCAAGCAACGACAATGAACTTTACTCAAGTGTTTGCATGCAAGACCACACCAATGATAACTATAATGAAGAGTGCGTTTAGTGAAGAAAAATTCCTGCAGATACATTTCATTTTTTTACCAATGATGGGTGCCTCGAATAAAAACCACTGAAGAGATAAAAATTGCTCATTTTTGTAAGTTCTCTCCTTTAATATGTTTTAAATACCGATATATGCAAGAATTGAATATTATTAGTGAATCATTCTAATTTGTAAATAACTTTTTCTTGCCAGCATGTTGCCGTGGTTCAAATCCCAGCTATGGCATTGAATTTTTCAGTCTGACTCTTAACTATCCAACTACTGTCCTACACACAACTTGTGTGAAAAAATAATTAAATTAAAACTAGTTGACCATAATAGTTGACTATACTATGAAGCCAGGAACTTAAAGTACTTATAACATTGTAAGTTGCCATTTTGATATATTATCTCAAAATAATTTGAGATCACTTTGTGGTTTACCGAGAAGCATGCGAGTCAGTTGAGAAATTTAATGCTATGCCAGCATGTTGCCATGGTAGCTCAGTGGTAGAGCAACTAGCTAGAGACTGGGAGATCCATGGTTCAAATCTCAGCTATAGCATTGAATTTTTCAGCCTGACTCTACCTATCCAACTCCTGTCCCACATGCAGCTTGTGTGAAAAAAACAATTAAATTAAAACTTTTTCTTGTCAAACTTGCACCTATGGGAGAGAAAACAGACACACAGGTATTTTTATTTTTGATCTTCTTTCACTAAAAAATATCCGGCTTGATATGTAACATGAATTTCACAATATTCCCTTGTTAGTATTTAGTAAATATGCTTTTTCCTTACCCAGAAATATGGTCCTATCAATATGGCTCAACCCCCCACAACTGAATTACTTATAAACATTTTTAATTTTTAACAGTTTAAATTTAATTTACTCCTAAAGAGGTTCTGGCAGTTTCTCATAAGGTCTATAAGGTAAACTTATGTAATTCTTATAACAAAGTCTGAGTTTTACTGGAGAGATCTCCTTTGAGATGAAAAATACAGAATTTGTAATCAAGGAAGGTTTTTGGTTGCTTTTGAAACCCTGTGAAGAGTTTGTTTCAATTAGCGGCTACTATTTTGAGAAAGGTGCTTTTAAAAGTTCATATTTTTCCAGAATGTTATTTTTTTTTGCTAAAAGTATGATTGAACTCATTGTAAGTGGGCTGTACCACAATGCTATTGGTGCTGCTGTGACAAATGCTAGCTAGCATACCAGCAAGGATATAATGTGTGTTAAGATTTCTCTACTAAAAGATTGAAAGAACTAGTTTTGCTAAATCAAAACTTGCACAGCTGCAGCAGATGCCTTTCTTTCTTTCTTTCTTCTTTTTTTTCTATTAAAAATTTTAGTCCTATTAATCTTGAATTATAGTTTCTGTGGGAGTGAGGAAATCGATTGTTAAAATATAGAATGTAGCAGCAACAGCAGCAGAAGTGTTCTTTGTTGTAGCAAAATATTTGTGGCAGTGGTGAAGGTGACAGTGTTTGTGAAATTGTTTGTTCCAGCATGGCAACAAACCAATGGAGACATTTCAAAACAAATGTTGTCACTCTTTACACACTCTCCCGAGAAAGTTTGAATAGACACCATTATTCATAGTGGCAATAGTTTTTTGCCCTTCAAATTTCCTTCAAGAATACTAGCACTTGCTCTATATGCTTAATCCCAATAGTAAAAGTTTGCACCATTCTAATACTATCATGATGTCCAATAAAAATAAATTAAAACACCTCCTAAAGACACTTCAACTCCATTTATTCCCTAATAATACAGGAATGCAATTATACTCACAGAAAAAAGCAAAATTTAGAAACATATGAACACTTCTCATTGACTATTTTAGGTTAGCACTTTACTGGTAACACTTGACAAGCCATGTTATACCAGTCAATTTTTATTATTTTATACTTTAAAGTACTTACAGTCTACCTACCTACCTACTTACTAAGTTAGTTCACCTTCAGTATGGTCAAAGAAAATGCTAAAACATTTTAAAATCAAACAGGCAAACTAAATATAAAAAATATCATGTGTAACATTCACATGCTTTTCTTTGTTTTCTTTTCTATGTACTATTATTCTAGAAGCTGTTTTTTTTTTCTTTTTTTTTTTTTAACTTGGTAAGATCCATAGAGCTTAAGTTACCCAGGATAAGAAAAATTCCTTGGAAAACCTTATCTTCATAATGCACCCTAAACAAGATATGAAACTTTGAACCTCTTAAAAGCTTACTGTTCGCTCTAATTTTTGTTAATATTCATAAACTTCCATTACACATTTACAGACTTCATCATAGTAATAAAAAGAATACAGCCAGATAAACCAAGAGTCAGGTTTTAAAAAATCTGATGTGTTACACTCACATGACTTTCCCTAACTATTCTAAAAACAAACTCCTTACAAAAGATTACTCTTCTTTCTAAACCATGCTAATTAAGATAAGCATTAGCAGAATGTTCTTATTACTTAAATCCTTAAAGAAATGTACTATTTTAAAGTGATAGCCAAATGTTTTAAAAGCTATCATTATGTAATTTTTCATTGAAATTGGCTTCTTTGCTTGGCCGGGAGTAGAACTAAAGAAAAGCAGACACTTCATCTTGAGAAAAGTATTAAGTATTTTAAAACTGAAATCAATAACAAGGAATGTCTTAGAAACAGTCAATTCTACAACAAAAATGTATACGACAAACTGTGTGTTTTAACAAGCTCTACCTTTTTAGTGCAGTAAGTTTTTGTCTATACCTTACGATTTAACCATTATGCAAAAATTCTGTGAAAATCAACCAGAATAAAGTGCTTTTCAGAGGTTATTCCCAGAAAATTCAAAATATACATTTTATTTGCATTATGAATAAGTTTAATATACAGTATTTTAATAAACATTGTTATGGCCATTTTTGAGAAAAACAAAATTTTCAAAAATGTTTCTATGTAAAGGGAAATGGGCTGGGGGCAATTTTCTTGCAAATCTGTGTGTTGCATCCTTGAAGATAATAAATTTAAATACCAAGTTTGGTATTTAACGGTCTTTTAGTTTTCGACCTATGCTGTCCACATTGTGAAAATGCTTTTATTGGTTCAGGGAAATTTCAGAATCAAATTTTTGGGTGCAATACAATATCTTCTCTATATACTATGAACAAGGTATGTGTAGAGAAAGTAAAAATGGATTGCCAGGTGTAGCTTTGAAATACCATACTCTCCTCACATGACCAGCCAAATAAAACAATAGTGAGTTATATCCAAAGAAAGTATAAGTATTTGAAAATTCATACCAATAACAAAGAATACATTCAATGAATAAAACAAAAAATTCTATTTCACATAACTGTGTGTTCTAATGAGATTCACATTTTGTCTATCTGATAAGGTGGTGCATCTGTGAAATTTGACCAAAGATTCTGAAAACTTAAACAATTACTCTATGAATTTTAAACTTTAATATATAATTTTTTTACTTAGTGAGCTTTAAGTACCAATTAGCTGAAGCTATAAATGGGTAGACACATGCTTATTAATAGGCACTCCCAACTTAAAATCTTATTTTCTCGCAAACTTTTTTCCAACACTTTTTCAAACTCAAAATGTTTCACATGTTACAATTTTTCACTAATTTATTTGAAACTTTTGTACTCCCTCTCCAAAGCACATTGCATAACATGGTCACAATTTTTTAACATAATTTTTCAAGTTTTATAAATTAATTATTACATTTTAAAAAATTAAGTTTTGGAGAGCATGAAAAGTAATAATTTTTCTACACTAAATAGGGCTAATATAAAAAAATATATGATGATAGAGCTATTTGTAAACTCATTTACTGTGAAACTGGATTTTTATATGAATATTTTTAAAAATGCATCAGGTAGCGCATTTTTATTAGAATAATGAATTTAGACAATATCATCATTATTCAGATAACCACGAATGCTAGAAGTTTGATGCATAGCAAAAGTATCATATTATTTTGTATAATAACTGATATAAATTTCAACAAAATATCTTATATACTGGATTTTCCAAATTTTACAGCTGCATCCCTTAAGAAATGGATTAAATTTAAGAATATGGACATTAGTAAAAAATTTATAAGAGTAACACACACAACACACACTTTATACATACAATGTGTATAGAAAAAAATCTGATGTGTTCCATTAACATGACTTTTTCTGCACAAATTATTGTTAATAAGCTTATTCTTCACTTTGTGCTAATTGAAATAAACACTAGCAGAAGCGTTCTTGTTACTTAGTTCCTTATAAGTAGAAGGTAAATAAGGGAATACACTAGACTAAACCAAGTCACATGTTTTAAAATGTGGTTGCTGGGATTGAAACCCATTTCTTTGCGTGGCCAGGAGTTGACAAGTTTTTGTATGAGAAAAGTTAAGTATTTTAAAATTGAAACTAATGGAAAATGGTAAACTCCATGGATAAAATGTACATGACATAAAATGTGTGTTTTAAGGAGCTCTATATTTTTTGTATAATAAGTTTTTGTCTATTTCTTAGAGTTTGCTAGTTATGTAAAATTCAAAAAAATTCATCCAGAATAATGAGGTGTTCAGGGGCTATTCTCAGAAAATTCAAGATATAGATTTTATTTGCCATGTAAATATCTTAAATATAAGAGATTTTAATCAAAATCGTTAGAGCCTTTTTGAGAAAATCAACATTTTTGAAGCTTTTCTCATGTAAAGGGTAGTTGAAGGTGGAGGGAGTTTTTTGAAAATGTTCATGTCACATCCTTGGGTGATACTGAACTTAAATAAGTTTGATATTTAACAGGCTTTTCGTTTTTGAGCAATGCTGTGCACACACACACGCATGCATGCATGCACACATGCATGCACACAGATAGACACACACATGGACCTTTTTCTAAAAGTGCTTTTTATGGATTCAGGGGGTCCCAAACATATATTTCCGGTGAAATCTCAGTATCAAATTTTTGGGTGCAATACAATATCTTCTCTATACACCATGTACATAGTATGTGTAGAGAATGTAGAAATATTAATTTTGATGTCCCACCTAACATACTAAGAGCTGTCTGTGTTTTTTCCATACAACTAGTGCATATAAAATACATATTGTATTAAGATAAATGGACCTGAACTATCACAAAAATTGTAAATAATATATGATTAAGACAATACTATAAACTCAGCCCTGTATTATTCAACCTATTCATTGATGACGCATTGCATGATCTGACAAGACAATTTATATTTTCCTACAGTAATCAATATAGAAAGACCAGGATTATTTTTTTTTAATATGGTGCGGTTGGGATCTTGTGATAGATTTTGTTTCATGAATTTTCCAAATCATAAATGTGTATTCTAATAAATGGGGCCTAATAATTTACTATATTTAAAATGGGCTATAAAATATAGAGATAAGATTCATTTGTCATTATGCATATTACTCATTGTTTACTAGCAAGAAAAATGTGGGTGAAAAAAATACAATACATTTAATTAACGAAGTTCATGTAAAACCCACAATCGAGGATACAACCCTAAAAGACAATAAAATGAAAATAAATGTTTGTCAGCTTACACATATACACCAGGACATAGGCAAATTCTAATGTGTTCCATTCACATGACTTTTTCTAGCTGTTCCGCAAACAAACTTTCCTTACAAAAGATTATTCTTTTATTTACATCAAGATAATATTATCAGAAATGGTTTTGTTACTTGCTTCCTTTTAAGTAGAATGGAAACAATGGAATACACCAGGCTAAAGCAATGTTAAATCTTTTTAAAACTCTTCACTATGTGAAACAATTGAACTCTGGTTCTCTTTTGTATGTCCAGGAGTAAACAAAACAGATATGAATTATGTGATGTTTGTGTTACAAAACCCGACATAAATTCTTTTGATTTAATTTTAATCACATCACTAATACAAGCTTCTTTGCAAGATTTCAAATCATTTTAATGTATGGTATTTTATTAAAAATTGTCATTTTTGAGAAGATCAAAATGTTAAAACATTTTTCCATGTAAAGTGAAGTTTGGGGTAAGGGTGATTTTCCTGAAAATCTTTGTGTCGCATCTTTTATTTAACAGACTTTTCATTTTTTAATTATGCTACTCATGCAGGCACTTACGCAGCACGCACGCACACACACACACACACACACACACACACACACACACACACACACACTCACACACACACACACTGACTGACCTTTTCTAAAAATGCTTTTTGTGGATTCAGGGATCTCAAAACATATATTTCCAGTGAAATCTTGGTATCAAATTTTTGCGTGGAGTAGGTTACCTTCTCTATCCACTATGTAGATTGTACATACATGCTAGAGAAAGCAAAAGGATTACATCACTGTGATTTCAGTACAGTAGGAAATTGCAGCAGGTGCAAAAAAGTCTGAGGAATGGAAGTGGGGCGTATGATATTTATGGCTCAAATTTGTTAGATTTCCTCTTATGGGATTCATGAGAGGAGGAAATGTGCCTGATACAAATATGGCAAACTTTTTAAAGAAAAAACAGGCATGCTGAATAATTAATACATAATTAAATATATTATATACCTTATAATTAAAGTGTCATGCATTTATTCTACGAAGTTCTTTATTTAAACATTAGAATTCATTTTAATGAATTTTAACAATATAGCAAGTTTAAAGTTCACCTCATTGTTGATTGTTGAGATAGTGGAGACGCCTTAAAACTGTTTTGAAATCTTTTTCATCAATTGCTATTGATATGGATCTTTGGATATGTCATGGCTATTTGAGCACCTCCTGGCATGATCAACTGATTGCATTGTATGGATTTGTTTCTGAAGGAAGGAAACAACTTCAAGGTTCATGATACAGTTTTTGAACTGCTTAATTTAAATCAATTCTTTGATAATTAGAGCATTCAATGCCAGCTTTACTTTCTTTTTTGTGTCACACCCATAACTGAAGACCTGTAATGAATTCTTTTTTTGTATATTCTTAAAACTCTTAAACAGTCCCACTGTAGTATCTAAACCTTTACGAGTAAGATGGTGGAGGCAATAGCACTCATGACTTACATTCGGGATGTGGTAAGTTAAGTTTCCACGGCTGGCATTCATTTGTTTTTTGGGGATCACCCTGGATCACCAGGTGAAATCTCCAAAGGCTCATTACCTTCCTTGCATTTTCTGTCCTTATGTTTCATCCTACTTCTCAATTCACATCACCCTTCATCTGGTTGTTCTGTTTTGGAACTGTATGGTTGATGTGTTCTCAGCATGCATGACAGAAAAAAGGATATTCTCTGATCACCTTCAACCTTCAGTGGGGAGGTCTCTAGTATCTGAGCCCTTAAGTGGGATGTCTAAGCTTATGGGGAAGGGTAGCCAGTTGTCAGGGAGTTCCAATCTGGAAATGATAAAGACCCTGCCCTGTGCTATATCATGGATTCTTGAATCTGTCAGCCTCTATCTCCTATTGTCGCATCCTTCCTCGCAGGGGTGCCCCACCAAGAGATAGGTACAAAAGACCTTTAACACATTGAAGCCCGAGCGTTTCAGTAGTTGAAGTGCCAAGAAACCCAGGGTTTTTACGCCTTCTTTGAGTTATTATTTACAGTACATCAATTAAATCTGCAGAAAAGTATTGGGACAATCTAAAAGTATGGCATTCAAAGATTTCTCATCAATTAAGAAAATAGTTATAACTTCCATATTAATTCTTTATTTTAAATTTACAACAAGTATCAAATATGAGTTTGAAAAAAACTGCGTAACGCTGCCTACATTCCATTTATTCAAAGTTCGAAAAACTCTCCCTTGAAATCAGAATTTTCCACAGCTTCATTTGTATCCTGAATTTCAGCTTTAGTTCACAAAAATCGAGGAAAATGCAGCATTTTAACATTTAAGAGCACAAACGTAACAACCAGATCACCACCTTCAAAGAAAATGGCGCGACTACCTAAGAGCAGCCAATATTACTAAATCTCCTAAAATTCCTAATAGTTGACTAAAGCAAGGACAGATGGAAGCACAAATCAGACAACTAAACGATAACTGATGTATGTTCTTTGCCGTATAGCCTAAGATTGAGTTAAGGTCGTGGAATTGCATTAAAAGCGTTAGAAATACCTGCCTGAGCTATACTAGGGATGTGGGCCTCATGAACATTTCGCACGGCCTGAGCTATACTAGGGATGTGCCTCATGAACATTTCGCACAGCCCGAGCTATACTAGGGACGTGGGCATCATTAACATTTTGCACGGCCTGAGCTATACTAGGGACGTGGGCCTCATGAACATTTCGCACAGCCCAAGCTATACTAGGGATGTGGGCCTCATGAACATTTCACACGGCCTGAGCTATACTAGGGACATGGGCCTCATGAACATTTTGCACAACCCGAGCTATACTAGGGACATGGGCCTCATGAACATTTCGCACGGCCTGAGCTATACTAGGGACATGGGGCCTCATGAACATTTCGCACAGCCTGAGCTATACTAGGGACATGGGCCTCATGAACATTTTGCACGGCCTGAGCTATACTAGGGAAATGGGCCTCATGAACATTTCGCACAGCCCGAGCTATACTAGGGACATGGGCCTCATGGACATTTCGCACGGCCTGAGCTATACTAGGGACGTGGGCCTCATGAACATTTCGCACAGCCTGAACTATACTAGGGACGTGGGCCTCATGAACATTTCACACGGCCTGAGCTATACTAGGGACGTGGGCCTCATGAACATTTCGCACAGCCTGAGCTATACTAGGGACATGGGCCTCATGAACATTTCGCACGGCCTGAGCTATACTAGGGAAGTGGGCCTCATGAACATTTCGCACAGCCTGAACTATACTAGGGACGTGGGCCTCATGAACATTTCGCACAACCCGAGCTATACTAGGGACGTGGGCCTCATGAACATTTCGCACAGCCCGAGCTATACTAGGGACATGGGCCTCATGAACATTTCGCATGGCCTGAGCTATACTAGGGAAGTGGGCCTCATGAACATTTCGCACAGCCCGAGCTATACTAGGGACATGGGCCTCATGAACATTTTGCACGGCCTGAGCTATACTAGGGATGTGGGCCTCATGAACATTTCGCACAGCTCGAGCTATACTAGGGACGTGGGCATCATTAACATTTCGCACGGCCTGAGCTATACTAGGGACGTGGGCATCATGAACATTTCGCACAGCCCGAGCTATACTAGGGATGTGGGCCTCATGAACATTTCACACGGCCTGAGCTATACTAGGGACGTGGGCCTCATGAACATTTCACATGGCCTGAGCTATACTAGGGACGTGGGCCTCATGAACATTTCGCACGGCCTGAGCTATACTAGGGACGTGGGCCTCATGAACATTTCACACGGCCTGAGCTATACTAGGGACGTGGGCCTCATGAACATTTCGCACAGCCCGAGCTATACTAGGGATGTGGGCCTCATGAACATTTCACACGGCCTGAGCTATACTAGGGACGTGGGCCTCATGAACATTTCACACGGCCTGAGCTATACTTGGGCTTGGGCTCCAATGCGTTAAGGTCAAGGTGGCAAACCCACTCTGTGACTTATCCTATCCTATCAATTCTTTTTCTTTTCTTGTCTTTTTAATACTAATTTTATTACAATATTAAAAATTAATCTAGTAATCTCCTAATCTCTCTCTCTCTCTCTCTCTCTCTCTCTCTCTCTCTCTCTCTCTCTCTCTCTCTCACTTCCTACCTCTTCCTCTCACTTTCTCTTATGTATGCACACACTTTAAGGTTTAAGATTGTTGGGTGGAATGTAATAAGTTTTTTTCACAGTGTTCAATAATTTTTTTTGATAAAAAATTAGTTAATATTATTACAACAAAGGAAATTATTAATACAATTGTAGATATAAACATTAGAGCTTGAATTAATTATTCTAAAATATTAGACTTTTTGACAAATTCAGAAATTATTTGAGCCCTATTAATTCATCCAAAAATGTACTCCAAAAACAATTATATTCTTGCACTATTTCTCCTACCTAGATAAGTAGTAGAGAAAATGAAAATGTATCATATATGGTTTGAGTTGCATTCTGTTGCTTATTTTCAAAACATTACATAAGAAGATATGTGTGAGAAACAGTGGGAACGTGAAAGAGGCAGAGGGAAACAGAAGGAGGGAGGGAGAGAGATTGAATTGATGTTAAGATGAGAGTGAAACTTCATGCTCTATTACTTTTTATAACAACAGTCATTAAATGTTGTACTAGTGTTAATTTAGCAACAGAAGTAATGAGTTAGTTTATTGCATTCATGTTTGGCTGTAGGTCAACTAAGACACTAATACAAATTATTTTTAAACCAGAATTTTGCCTTAATGGTTCATAACATCACATACTCGGGCTTCAATTAATTTTCTCTGATGTAATGCACAATCAACATGTTAAAATACCAATTTATGCAAGCAAAAACAAAAACATTATACCAAGCCAATGAGAAGTGTATACATATGCTAGTGTTCTACTTCATCATATTATATGCTATGAAAATGCTAAGCTGCATAAACATAAACTTTATCTTTCAAAGATACGTTTCTCTTACATCTAACAAAAATGGACATAGCTACAGAGTACCACACAAAACAAATTATAGACAAACACAAAAGTAGACATCTTCCAATAATTGTTCCAATATTGGTTTCTGTTTTTAAAATTCAGTAAGATAAAGGCTTTGAAACTCTTAGACTTTTAAAAAGACTAACCATAGGTTTGATGTGACAAAAAGAACTAACTATTTTGTTTATCTAATACCTACTGAAAATATTGTTACATTGGTAACTTTCTTTTACACACTCTAAGGCCAGTATTCATAGTTGGTGACTTATTTGTTTAATAAGAATAGCTTTTTAAAGTTTTAATTAATAAAAAGATATTCATAGTAATCTCATAAAAAAGTTCAAGCGCATTGACAATTGAATCAACATATCGTATTGGTCTTTTTTTTTTTTTCACTTTTATTTACAACAAAGCCACCTGAACATGAATTTTACATTCATTTTAATGAGAAGATACAAATCTAAATGTGGTGGTAGTAATATGGAGAAGAACAGAAGTAAACATTTTACTACAAATGAAAAAAGTGAACCTAATATTTATGTACATTGTTTCCTCTTTTGACTAATTATCTTCTTCATATTATAAAATATTTTATTTTGCATTAATATCTAATTACGAATCACAAGTATATTTTTATATGTCCAAATTACATGCATTTCAAAATGTAGCAATATCTGATAATTATATTCCAGTTAATTTTTATATTTTAATAGTAACAAACTTACCTGGAAGTTTCCAAAGGCATAATGTTGCAGGCAAACTAGACAATGGAATACTGGAGGAACAGTAATCCTCATTGTTCAATTTAGCAAGAATTGGTCCAATTTTTGGAAGCAACTAAACTCATTTTTACATTCATTATCATCATAGAATTCAAATGGATTTATTAGGTATGTAAATAACATTTTGGGGCGCAAATTTCTTCTATGTCAATTATTTCCTCATTCAAATCATTATCCACATCCATTTTGTTGTTTGAAACTGAAATAAGTCAAGTGTATTGTTGACTTGATAAAGAATAGCTTATTTTCTAAACTAAGTAGTATTTAAATGACTATGAACAGCAGAATGTTTGTCTTTATAAAATTTAAAATAATGCTTATTTGGGCCAGAATCTGCAATAAGGTAGAGATTTAAGCAGTTCTTAGATATATGCATTACGAAATGTGTATGAATACTGGCCTTAGACCAGAAGAATATTATTTTCTTAGGTCTTAAACGCAACATTAAATTTTAAATGGGTAAAGTAGAATTGATTAACTATTTAGTTATTTGCTGCAGTGTTTGAATAAGCATTTTTATTAATATTTTTATAATTATATTCCTATTTTCAAATTAATCTATCAACTCAAGGAAGTGACAGCTATTATGTGGAACTACATAAGAGGAATTTGTTTTCTTGGAAGTGAGCCAATCTCTCTTTATGATTCTCCTTCTCTGATACTAGTGCAAATACATTGGTTTGTTCCTCTGCTTACTTAATGAGAAGCACTTACATCTAGGGATCAGTCCATTCCTGCAAAGAGAAAGTACTCCACCAAGAACCCTGTCTTCACACAGTCTCGTGCATCAGAGTCTGTGTAAAATATCTATTTGGGTATTGTACACACAAAAGGATTTAGCATAAGAGTAAGATTTAGTCATAGTAAATATGGGTAAAATAATTAAAAGGTTATAATGAACATAAGCATGAAGACAGCATCATGGCACAACATAACAGTGATGCAGAGAAATGAATAAATGCTCAGTTTCCTCGACTGCAACTTTTCAAAAGCAGATACTGAATGCTCTACAGATAGGTATAGTATGACCAAGAGCTCAGAAGGGTGCTAGTATATTTGTTCTGATAGGGAACTGTGTATATCATGTAAGGTGTGAAAATGATTGTAGCTCTTGTCCTGATCTTATCAACTAAACGCTTGGTCAATCTAAACCGTTCTGTCATCAAATAATAAGTTTGTTTGAAACATAACACATCATTATGAATGACCATAACAATTTTAGAACAACCTAAAGGTATGTACAGTGAAAGCTTATAATTGCAAACGTGCAGAAACATTATTTCTATTGGATAACAGAATGTCCTTATTTTAATTATTAAAGATACATTTCCCCAACTCAATTATACCCTATTGACAGCAAGCCAGAATTTTCCATAGTAAAATGCTCTACAGGTTTTTCAAAATGACACTGAACAAGCATAATAGCTTATACTTGAACTAGTTCCAAGTTTGATGTTGCAGCTTCCAAACTCTTTTAGGTGTGTTTTTATGTAATATTAAAAATTATATCATTTTGAGATTAAGCAAGACATGAACACTAGTGCATGATGCCCACATACTCACACCTCAGAGGATGTTCTGCATATGAAATGAAAACATGCTCATTATCACCAAACCTGTCCCAGCGTTCAGGTAATGGGGCAAAGGGTAGTTACCTACTCAAAATACTACTTACTTGGACACTTTCAAGTCACTCTTAAATGCAAAACATATGTACGAGACCCATCCAGAAAGTAACAAACAATTTGGTATAACTAATTAATGACAAAAGATATCAGCACAAAACCTTATTTACAAAGTTACAGTACCTTACTCTATTTCTCAACGTAGTGTCCATTCTGTCAGGACATTTACTGTCACATGATACCAGTTTTTCAATGGCAATGGTATACTTTTCTAAAACCAAAGGATTTGTTTTTCTGAATGCACAAAATGTTCAGCCAAGCAAATGTTATAGGCAGAGAGCCCAAGTGTGTAGTGATAGTGCAATGAATGAGTCTTCAGTGAGGAAATGGCGTATAATTTACGAGTAATCAAGGAAGAACCAGTGTGCATGACAAAGACCGGAGTGGAAGTTCATCATTCATAGAGGAGGAGTTGAAAACAAATGTTGATAAAACTTCAGAAAAACTGGTGTTTCACTTTGAATACTGTACATGACTTTTTGGGTGAAAAAGATTTCCCAACCGATGAAGGGCTCAAAGTGGCAGTGACATCGTAGCTCAGATCTTTGGCAGTAGAAGAGTATAACATGTGCACTGAAAAACTGGCACCATGTGAAAATAAATACTTTGATACCAATACCAATTATGTTAAGAAATAGAATAAGATACTGTAACTTTGTAAATAAAGTTTTGTGTTGAAGTCTTTCATTATTATTTAGTTATGTCAAATCATGTTACTTTCTGGCTGGCCCTTGTATTTTGCCCCAATCATGAATTTTTTTGTATTTATTATCCAAACCAGTGTGTAACTATATTAATTGCAAGCCCTCAACAACTTATTATAGATATTAACAAGAGCTTGTTGTTAAATGTACATACGTTTCATACAGTGTTACAAGTTACAGAGTAAAATAAACTTCTTGACTCAAAGGAAATTATGTTTAACTTTATAATGTTATGTTATCTTTATGAATTTCCTGCCTCAAATCTCAATATTATTGACTTAAATTTTTTTCTAAAAGATGGTATTAACAGCATAGGTATCATAGCTTATTTTCTCATATATTTCTTTTCATTTATTATACATGTTCATTTATTTCAGTCATATTCAGCGCAACTGAAATACATCCAAACTGCTCCACAGTGTTTTTCCAATGTGCACACGGAAACATGATAACACACTGCTGCTGTACACAAGGTCATGGTACTGACTTGTTTTTCTCTGCTCTGAAAGCACAGTATTGAGCTGATGGCAATATCGTGTAGTTGAGTTATTACCATGTGACAGCATTTGTTTTCTACTGTACAGCATACATTTATTTATGATTCATGTGCGTTAACATATTTTGTGAGCGGACTTTCAATAGTGTATACCACGGTGAAATTGACCCACATTTAATATTTTTCACAGACGAGGCTTGGTTCCACCTTCATGGATATGTGTGTACACAAAATGATTGTTATTGGAGCTCTGAGAAACCTAATACTGTTCATGAAGTACCCCTTCATAGCGAAAAAATTGGTGTTTGGTGTGCCATTAGTGGAGAAACAGTTATAGGCCCAATTTTTTTGAGTCGATAATTGATGCTCATACATTCGCGAATACAATTTTGCTCCCTTTTTTTTTTGGAGATTGACAGAGAGGGAGCATGATTTTGCTTTTTTTTCAGCAAGTCTCTTCAACAGCTCATACAACCAATCTTTCGATGAGAACAATTAAAAGTATTACACATGACTTCATAGGATCTGACAAATACCACAGAGTCAAGGTGGTCAAAAACCTGGATTTCTTTGATTCCAATTAACTCGGTTGCTATCCCATGAAGTCATCTGTGATAACTAACACCAAGAAAGCTTCAAATCTTTAATTGAAAGTGTGTTTCAGGACAGAATTATTAGCAGAAATTTGTGGCCCCCTCAGTCCGCTGACCTAACCCCCTGCTATTTCTATCTCTGGGGTAACCTAAAGTATAAAGTGTACAAGACAAACCCACAAATCCTAGAAGAATTAAAACAAAATATCCGCCAGGAAATTGCCAGCATTTCTCAATGAAGTATGGCAAGTGATGGATAGTTTAAGAGATGCCAAAAATGTATGGACAACGACGGTGGCCAGTTTTAGCATCTCATTTAAAACATTGATAAGTAAAGCCTTTAAAAGTAGTTTTAAAAATGTTGTATGGCTTCATCCGCGCCTTCTATAATGGAGGCAGATGGCAACAAGCGCTGAGGACGCGGACGGGCAGCTGGTTTGAATATTTTTGGATCACTGTAGTGTACACTACAGACCATATTGAAATAAAGTATTATCTGTAGTTGTAAGCTTTCACGGCCGCAGTCCAAATTATAACTAGAAGAATTTTTCGGCTGAGAAGCTGTGGTCTGCTGGAGTTTTCAGGTCCAGACTTTTTGTTCACAACTGCGGTGTACATCTTCAGTGGCATGGTCTAAGTCTTCTTAGTGAAGGTTTGGTCGCAACTGACAGACCTTCACCGAGAAGACTTAGACCACGCCACTGAAGATGTTCAGCTGGAAAATTCTTCTAGGTATAAAGTACTATCTGTTATGTTGAAATTGTATGTTGGAAGAATAAACAAACAACTAAAATAAAGGTTATTTAGTGGGTTTTGTAAGACACAGAATCTCTTTAATGTTAGCTAACTACTGTGAAGCATATTGGTATGCATACAAAAAAACTGCTAAAACATGTGACTCTATGCTTCCCAATCTGTTTGCATTACCTCCTCTAGTAAGGGCCAGGTATGCAGCTTTGTTGCTGGCTTACTGCCTAATCCACGCTGTCAATGAGGTATTTCATTGATGTACCTTTATTGACATTGAAAACTATATTTTTGTGTGACAGAGGATCTGAGCCACAACATCCACATCTTGGTACAGTGTCATTTTGAAACACCTGATTAATGCTTTGTTTTAATATAAACAATCAAGCAAGTTCAAAATTGAAAAGAATGTCAAGAAATGAACATTCAGTGACCATACCCACTTAAGAAATGAAGGCTTGCTGTACATACATAATTCTGAAATCTCAATATGAGATGTAAAGATGATTTCTGATAAAAATTCAGAATAAACAAATAAAACACTTAAATAGAGAAAAAAATTAAGGTAAATCTGTACCAGCTTTTAAAGTTAAACAGAGTCCCAGGTTCATCTCTTGGCTGAACAAAAGGAAAATATTCAGTGAATAGAATCATTAAACCTGATCTTCATGATGAATGAAAACTGTACATTCTGTTAATGTTGTTATATTTTGATGTTTGAAAAGAAAAAGGTTGCAACTTAGAACTACAAATGTTTAGGAGATATTACAGATATTACTGCCTCTCAAAAATATATTAAATCCGAGATAAGTTTATCTCACCTAAATTTACTCAAATTGTAATTCTTCTAAATTGTCAAACTGCTTGAAAAACATCAAAGCTATTTCCTGACACTAACATATTAGTGGTTGTAAAATTCAAATTAATTTATACATTAATAATCTCTGAAAAATGTAGTTCATTGGTCATAACCCTTCATTCCCAGGCATTGATTGACAGCTATTTATCTAAGTCTAAATCATAGGTTGCCTCAAAGGTAGAGATAGAAAAAAAGAGAGAAAGAGAAATATTTACAATAGGTATTTACAGCAGATGGAAGGGAGAGAGGAAACTGTGTTAGTTTTATCTGATTTAATAAATATTTGCAAAATTATTTTAATGTCAACTTAGTTTTTCAAAGTGGAACCTCCTACTTAATAACTAGATTTTTACTCTAAATAAGAAACACATAATTTTATTATTATTGATATCTGGTGCCCTTTGTGACAGTTATGTGTTCTATCAATTGAAATTAATTAGTGAGTCTATTTTGTAACACTACATCACTTATTTTTATTATTGGAAAACATGTTTCAGAAGCTATGTGTTTCTAATGCCAATTTCCTTAGTCGACTGCCGGCATCGCCTGCTGTGGTGGTTTGACGAACCTCTGATTCAGTAGGTCGACTGATAGGATTTGGAAATTGAAAATGCGGTTCTTGTTTTTCCAAATATAGATGTTCTCTCAAGCTTTTAATTCTGTTTTCCATGTGATATTTTTGAGACTTCTTGAACTTCTATTTATGATGTCTTGCTCTTTCCAAAGATACCAAGCTGTTGCCAATTGATCTTCTTGTTCTTCATTAATATTTCTAAGATGTTCTTTTGCTTTGTTTACATACCACCCTACAACTTTCTACAAATTCCAGAGGATCCTGAAATGAAACATCATCATTCTGCCCACAAAAAACATATTAAATTCTAAATTAAAAGGTGGTATTCCAAAGAAAAAAAATCAGGAATATATCAGTTTAGCTGCAACAACTGAGAAAAAATCTACGCTGACCAAACTAAAAGAAATGTAAAAACAAGCGAAAAAGAACACCTCAGAAATATCAAACAAAAAGAAGAAGACAAATCAGCAGTAGCTTGGCATTTTTGGAAAGAGCAACACATCATATATAGAAGTCCAAAATTACTCAAAAATATCACAAGGAAAACATTGGGAGAAGTTTGGGAGAACATCTATATTTGGAAAAATAAGAACTGTATATTCAATTTTAAAATCCCACCAGACAACCTACTGATGCAGAGGTTCATCAAACTACCAAGCAATGCCAACTTGACTAAAAGAATTGACAATGGTAGCACATAGCTTCTGAAACATGTTTTCCATAAAAAGAGTGAAGTGATATAGTGTTACAAAATTGACTCACTAATTATTTCAATTGACATAATTTTATTTTGAAATTATTTTATAAAATCATCACATTGTTTTAGAAAGTTGAAAAATAATATTACACAACAAAACTTTCCAAGAGTAAGTTCTGAAAAATGCCACAGATTTATCCCAAATGTATGCTTGGAATATTTCCTTATTATACTCCTTTTCTCAATTTCATTTCTTTTCGTGAATCACAGTGTCCATTGCCTTATGTAATAAGAATGGATGTTTAAAAATCGGTTGTTGTATTCACATGACTACTCTCTATTGTTTATTAATGGGCATACAAATGATTCCTATTAGTTTATTTTTCTATCTACTTCATTTTAATTAAGAAAAATCTTTGCAGAAATCGCTACATTACACATTTTGTTACAGATTTAAAGAGAAAAGTGATAGTCAAATGTTAACGACTGGACTCTATATGCAGGCCTTAAAGTCCATCTCCTTCCATTCAATCCCAAGAAGCAACTGAAAATTAATGACTTAAAAGAATGACATTATACTGAATCATTAATAAATTATATCTCAGAAATGGCTTATGCCACAAAAAAGTTATTTGAAATAAATTGTATTTTTGTAATATGTTTTTGTTTATTGTTTGGCATTTATTATTTGAATTGACTATACAAAATTCCTGCCTATTGAAGAGGACTTTGGAGGCTATACCCAGAAAATTCGAGATTCTTTAAAACATACATTTTTGGTAAAATATATGTGAAAATCTTTGGGTGGAATGCAATACTTTCTCTTTCTATGATAGGAAAAATTACTTTTTGTTACATTTAACCAACTCCTTCAAAGTTTTATTGTGGTTAATACTTTTCAACAGTTGCAGAAATATATGATATGATAAATTAAATGTTGAAACAGTTGTTTCTTATATAGAGTAAAAACTGCTAAAAAGTACTGGAGTTTCAGTTAACTCCCATTCCACAAAAGTAGAGAAAGGAAAAGGGAAAAAAAATCTCTAGTTGATCTGAATTTATCTTCAAAAACTTCAATAAATAAAACATAGATGTTACCTGTTATGTTTGTCACTTAATTGAACATATTCTTATTGTAAATAGTTTGACTGAAAATGCATTGCTTTGGGACAAGGAACAGGTGAGTGAGGAGGGAGGGAGGAAGGAGGAAGAGAGAATAAACTAGAACTATATATAAATACATTTGAAGGGGTAGAATCAAAGCAAAGGAGTATAAGTACTAAATATGTAATAGAAAAAGAATCGCAAAGTGGATACTATTGCAAGTTCCTAGTTATAAATTTGTTCTATGTACTATTGTGCATGTTTATGTGAAATCCTAATAACAATAAGTATGATCTTGGCATTAAGGATAGCATTAAGGAAGCTGCAAGCATTTGCATCCCTTTCTCTTAAAATAATTACAGATTTTGGTCAACATGTAACGATATGAAACAACAAATTGAATGTTAGACATAAATTTAAAGTTTAGTGATACTAAATTATGATAATCATTGAAAATAGGAAGTAAAACAACTTTTAGGCCATTTGTAGCCTAATATTTTATTAAAATCGAGAGACCATAAAATAAAAGAGGATAAAAATTATATAAGTTTCAAATTTTGCAGGTTCTTTTTCTTCCATAAATTGGAAGGTTAAGAATTTTATTTAAGAGAAAGTGGCACAGATGGCTTATTGTAAACAATATGGAAGCAAAGAGTTCTAAACTGTATTTGTTTCCCTTGGCCAACAGAATAATCATTTTATGAGGAGGTTCTGAGATAATATGCTATACATATATATTATATACATAATATAAATACAAGACAAAGAATGAACTTACACAAACCAAAAGTTAGCTTAACTTGTTGCCAAAAAAGGAGTATACTATGAATAAGTCAAAATATTCAATGCCCTTCCAAATTACTTAAAATTATTATTTTGGGGAAAAATAGAAAGATACAAATCTGCTGTTAAAAACTATTTATGCAGCAAGGGCTATTACTTCATTAGAGTTTAAGGATAATCATTAAAATATCCTCTGCCACTGTCACAATTGTTGTTGAGAAGCGCAAGGATCCACAGAAGGTTTGGACATTCACATTTATGGACACTTTGGGCTAACTTATACATTCATCTAAATTTTGATATTTTCTTACATTGCACAATCTTTCTTGGCAAAGCTAGTATGTAACAGGATTTTAGCGGCTAATCCCTTCCGCTGGGGGAATTCTATGGGGACTCACAGTTCATAAACTTCCTGAGTCCTACGTGCCGTTTTGCAATCACCAATCATCAGGTGGAATGTTCTAGAACATCCTGTTATGCTTAACTCCATAGGAAATGATTGGCTATATAAGGAGCGCCAGAACCTTGGGCTTGGTCTCTTGGTCGAACTCCTGCTCTCTGATTCTCGAACTCTTGCCCTGGTTCTTGCAGCACTACATCAACAGTAACCGTGCGTGCCATCTAAGCTCCAATGGGAGTCTTTATATAGCTAATAAAAATGAACCATTCTGAACCACCATCTTTACCATTCATAATCTACCATCTTAATGGAGCCCCCCTGTCATCACACACTTGTAAGGTGACACCATAAGGTAAATGTAATGTCATTGTACTGGTTTTAATGTATTGCACATATTGTTAGTTGGAATTTCTTAAATTATCTTTAACTTGTCTGGTGTTCTGGCCAGCTGGATGGCATGCTTTTTCATCCTACTAATTTTGATCTTGCACAATATTAAAAGCATTATTTATGTTTTTTCTGGAATACTGATAATGAGTAATTGAATAATATGGTGATCGTACTAAAAAAAAAAAAAAAAAAAAAAAATCATATATTCATAGTGGTTAAATATTTAGTGTCGTGGACAAAATGGTTATGTGACAGTTGATTTTCTGTATGACATGTTCAATGTCCCCGGGCCTTGCTTAATAATAGGACCAAACAAACAAAAATAAAAAAATAAAAAAAATCCATGATAGCACTTGCACTGTTTTCCACATATTTGTTCTTCCCTTATACTAGGCATAATTTTTTAAATTTATTCTAGCATCTATACTCCTTTGCTTCTAGCCCCCTCATATTAAATAATTAATATTACTGCTAAGGTGTCTAATAAATCCATGCCTAAGCTTCCACATCAGCCAAAGTGGGGGTGGGTAAAAGAGGGATCATTCTTATAAGACCAATCTATCATTCACCCTCTCCATATAAGAATACTTTGAAGTACAAGGAAAAAATAAGGCCATCCCATAAGAGGACGTCTCTAATTGTTGCTATACAAACTTACACTGTACACACTTATCTGTGAACAATGCAATAAGGTTAAGAGGAAACTGAGCAATTCTATTTGACCAACTTTGAGGTAGTGTAAACATTACATTTTTAGCATTCCCCATCTTTAAAATCTTAGGATGATACAATTTCAGTCTTACATTAAAATCTGTTTGGAGTTCCTAGTTATTTTGGAGAAAAAGTTTATATATGTAGAAAATGGTTGGTGGTTGTGATTGTGTATGTTAAAGGCATAAACAACTAGGGAGGAATTCCATGTTGTTTTGGGGTCAGATCTCACCTTCTGCCACGCTCGTTCTTGAGGGTTCCTCCATACTTGGGCCTAGTCCCGATCAGATCAATAATCTCGGGAATACAACTCGCGAAAATGGCCTACACACACAAGAAGAGAAGACACGAACCGTGGATGATGAAGAAGAAGAAGGCACCGACAAGCAGAGCAGCATGATGAATGATGATTGAGGGAAACGAGAAAAAACAGAGATACAAGAAAACACTTACTCATATTCAAACCTCCTGGTTCAGTGTCCTGGAAATGACAAGGAGTGGAAATGACAGGAACAGCAGCCTGAAAGCATTTTGCATGTGTTGTGTCTTTTCAGAAAACTTAATTTTTGTAATGGCATCCCTTTGCTCACTTTTGACACACAATGTTGTTAGTCATACTAGAAAACCTGATTTGCTACAGTAAAATTTATTGTAAATTTTGAAATTATAATAAATATCCTTACCTCAATTCTGAAAAATTTTAAACAAGTAATATAATTCCAAATCATCACAAGGCGCAGGTAAATAAAACTAAATATATATATAGTTTTGACTGGCCTGTTAAACCTGGATGATGAGTAATACCTCATGTTTTTTACCATTTAAATACGTCTATGTGTTCTCAGTAAACATATTACTCTTCATTTTTTTTTTGAAAAATCAATTGGAGTTGACGCTGTGAAGCACTGTATTAATTTATAAAATAATATAGATTGAGTCAAACACACACTATGCCTTCACACACCTAAACTTTATTCCCAATGCGTGTCACCTTCAGTTGAAGGCGTCATCAAGGTGTCGACTGACTGGAACTCAGGTACTCCTTGGGTATTGCTTCTCTGGGGTGGAGACATCTAGTGGAGGTTTTATGAAGCTTAATAGCAAGTGAACTTCTGAAGGGATGTCAAATAAGATAAGTGCCATCTTTTTTATGTAAATCTTTTCCCAGATATTTAATTCTGAAGTAAAAGATTTATATTAAAGAATACGGCGCTTAGCTTATAAACTTTGATATCACTCCTTCATAAAACCTCCACTAGATGTTTCCACTCCAGAGAAGCAAGAGCCCCAGGAGCACCAGAGTTCCAGCCAATTGACACTTTGATGATGCCTTCAACAGAAGGTGAAATGCGTCGGGAATAAAGTTTAGGTATGTGAAGCCATAGAATGTCTATTCCACTCAATCTATATTATTTTATAAATTATATTACTTTTCTTTGGGAATAACTGTGGATTTAGCTGGTAAATATTTTAATAAGTTCTTAGTTATTTTATTTTACATAAGTAACTTTGAAACATGAAAAATATAATGGAATGGTTAATTATTATTTTTCAATGGCATTCTTATGAGAATTGAAATTGTAAATAAAAATAAGTATTATCAAGCATTAGAACATGCATACTGTACGTATACGATTCTTGAAATTGAGAAAACAAGCATTCTCTCATACTGGTAGCAGCTATTGCATTGATAAGCATGTACTTAAGTCTTCTCCTTCCCTAGCTCAAAGAACATAACCTTATATGCAGTATATATTATTTTTAAAATGTATTCAAAAATGCTTTTTTGATTTTAGAAGTTTAATCTAACTTCATGGTTTTATATATAACATATATAGCTAAATTACCTATTAAAGTTATAACTAGTTTTAAGATTATTTTTAGGATTTTTTAAAATTATTATTTACTCATAACAGGGATCCAGAAAATTCCAATATGGATTCACATAAATCATAAATTTCTTAAGTAAAACTGAAGAATTCTTAATGAAATCAAGCAAATTTGGAGCACATGTTTTAACCAGTTCAGTTTGGCATTGATAAAGCTACTGGCTATAGCTTCTTGGTATATTATCATTAGAGCAATTAATTATGTTTGTCAGTAACTAAATGTTCTTTAAGGGGGATGGAATGCCTTCCCTTGACAAGTTTAAATGATAGCTTATTGCAAAAAGGGAATGGTAGGATTGTTCGAGCCCACTGCTGTGGTTAAGTCTGCAATGATGCAGGCTAGGGGGAGGACTCAAGCTACAGGGACTAAAGAAGCTAGGTGCCTAAAAATGGAAGCTTCCAGAAAGTGCTAGAACTCTTTGGGAAGAGGAACTTATTAAGCCTGACACAATTCTACAAGTCAGTGGCAGTGATTGCAACCAACATGCAGCTGAGGAGTTAAGTGAGTGAAATTACTAATGCTAGGTGGCAAGAATGCCAAATTCTGGCATTGTCTATTTGTGATACAGTAGAATCCAGAAAACTCAACTTTCTGTATAATCAACAACTTTTTCATTTATTTTTAATTGTTAAATTTGACTGTAATATTATTAAGTAGAAGGTTAATAACAGTGATGTCTTTATCATTAGAAGTAATGAGTTGGAGTGATTAATACTGCAGCACTTAACTTTATTTCTTGCTTGAACATGTTTCAGAAACAGTTTTTTTCCATCTATCCAACTAGTTTTGTACCATGGTTTGTTGTGGTAGGTAGATGTCTACGGTGGCATCTTGTGGTTGTAAGATGAACTTCCATAGTGAATTTCCTGGCTGTGAATCAAAGTTTAACATATGTAATTTGATTTTTATGATGAGTATCTTTTCCCATGTGACGAGTTAGGCTACATATCTGGCTGGTTTTATCAGTTTTATATTTGTGTTATTTCATGATTGGTAGACCAGAAATGATGGCCTATTGCAGATTTTCTGTTTGTTTGTATTTCACACATCTCATGTGTTCTTGTAGTCTGGTTTGTATACTTCTTTTCATTTTTACCAATGTAAAATCTATTGCATTCTGAAAAATCAATTCTATATACACCTAATTTTGTATGTTCTTGAATACAGTCTTTTAAATTGTTGCACAGTAAGTTTTGGACACTAAAACTCCATTCCAGAACATACATCAGGTGTATACAGAATTGAATGTTCAGATTGCAATAAACATCAGAAAAACAAAATAAAGTATACAGACCAGACTACAAGAACATGAGATATGTGTGAAATACAAACAAAATCTGCAATAGCTCATCATTTCTGGTTCGCCAATCATGAAATATAAAACTGATAAAACCAGCTAGATATGCAGCCCAACTCAACACATGGGAAAAGATACTCGTCATCAAAAACAAATTATGTATGTTAAACTTTGATTTACGACCAGGAAATTCACTATGGAGGTTCATCTCACAGCCAGAAGATGCCACCACAGACAGCCTACCTACCTTAACAAAACACAGATCAAGTCAGTTGTACAGATGCTGACGGTGGAAAAACAAACCATTTCCAAAACATGTTCAAGTAAGAAATTCTGTTAAGTGATGTTAGTGTTAACAAGGCTAACTCATTACTTCTATTGACTAATAATTTCTATAATCCACTACGTAAATTGATAAATTTTAATTAGTGTACATATTAGTGTTCATATTCATGAACTTCTCATTCTAGACAATGGTTCATCTCATTCTGATGTAGAAAATTTACAGGATGAACACATAAGAACCATGTTTCTCCCTGCTAACATGATTTCAGTGAGTCAACCAATGGACCAGGGAATTTTAGAATTACCGAAGGAGAGATAAGACACAAACTTCTTTCATCGCTTGCTTTAGCCACAGAGAAAGGATGTCACATAATTGACAAACTGAAGAAAATAGACATGTTGGTCATAGTAGGCTGGATAACTGAATCTTGAAATAAAATTGAGCAAATAGGCCTAATTTGTTCCTGAAGAAAGTTGCTGGAACTTTTAGGAAACAAATTTCAAGAAAGCAGGGTTGAATCAGTAAAATTGTTTTTTTTTATACTGCTTAATGCCTGCCAGGCTATGACACTGATGATACATGAAGATGGAGCACTGGTGGAATGTGGTGGTGGGAGAAACTGGAGAACTCAGAGAAAACCCACCCCTGCAATACTTTGTCCACCTCAAATCTCACATTCGGCCGCTTGGAATCGAACTCGGACTGCCTAGGTGAGAGGCGAGTGGTCTAACCACTCGACCACGGTGAAGTTCAGAAAATTATGAAATAATGGACTCTTTGAAGAAAATTCCAGGCTGTGAAAACGTTATTGTTTTTTTTTTAACGTCCTTTAACCTGGTTGGTTATATTGGACGGTGAATGAAACTGGTGAAATGATGCTCAAATGATCTCGAAGTCCATAGAGCTTAAAGTTATTCGACATTCGTCTTCTCAGGATAAGGGAAAACCCTGAAAAAAAACTTATCTGGGTAACTTACCCTAAGCGAGATTCGAACTCATGACCTTTTGAATGTGAGGCAGACACGCTACCACCACACTGCCCCGGCGGGCTCAGAAAATTGTGAAATAATGGACTTTTTGAAGAAAATTCCAGGCTGTGAAAACGTTATTGATGTTGATGTTGAAGAAAGGATGGGGCAGCATGAAAACTGTAAACTTTTAGGAGATTCTAAAATAAATGCATTACTGAAAGAGAACAAGTACAAAAACAAAGTGGACTGAGATGAAGCAAAGGAGATGGAAAAAAGTAAAACAATGTCTCACAGTGATGGACTTAAGACTGCTCTATTTCTGAAGAAAAAAGGTGCATCTGCTATGGACATTTTAATTCTCCATACCTACATGATGAAGCAGCATAGCAACAAAATGAGTGTGAGAGACAGCCTAGGTTTCGTTCTACATAGAGCTAGCAATTTCTTTTCTATTCTGTATTACTATGCATTTTTAAATTTACACTTACAGCAATAATTTTTAGGTTACATTATACTTTTCTGTTTTCTATATTGCGCTAGTAATGGATTTGTATAATTTGCTGTATATATTATGTTATTAGTTGTGAATAACAGACCTCTTTTTCCATAAAATTAAACATTTTAGTAACCGAACTCCTCTCAGTCCATATTAGGTCAAGTTATCAGGACTCTACTGCATATCAATATTTATTGATAGTGTGGTCAGATGCTGTGCATAGAAAATTACTAAGTACAAAGAAAATTCCACAAAATTAATGTCCCTTTGTGCTTAAAACTTTGGAGAGTGAAGGGCAAATGCAAAAGTCTTTTACAAAAATTTTCAATTTATTTTTCTTCTTTTTTGATGGATGTAAACAGAAATAAAAAATTTGAAAAGAAAATAAAACTGTATTTTCAAATGATTTAGAGATGGAAAAACTGCTATATTGGTAGGTAAACACACCTTTTGAGCTGCTTTCTGCACACTTGCCAACTTCCCAAAATTGAAACCCAGAAAGTTTCCTTCATCCAGCAAAGCATAATATTTGCAATGACATAAAATTTAGAATCCATAAATTTCACAGTAAATGTACAAAAATTACATGTAAAAATAAATGGGAATTTTGTTTGATAAAAATCTCTGAAGACCTGATATTAGGAGCTGCTTCTGTCACATATTCTGAAATTCTTCCTGATACCATAATAAATGCATAAATTCAAAATTTCTAGTTCACATTTTATACTTCATAACAAACTATAAACAAAAAATATTGCAAAAATGGGAAACTTGCATCCCACAGTCACATAATGCAAATAAGGTGAAAAATTTATGTGGGGGCGTTATTTTAACCATTTGTCATACATTACTGAATATTTACCCACTTACTGGAGATTACTCTATACAATCAAATTTTAAATCTGTGAGCTGTGTATTTTGTTGCAGCCCAGTCAAGGAGGCACCATGATCATTATGAAGGATAGATACATAGATAAGCTCTGACCTATCATAGCAGTCTATAATTTTAAGTTACAATATAATGCAATAGAACTTAATGTCCATGGTGAAAATCTAATATTTTTAAACTACCATAAAGCTGTAAAAACGTCTTTTTGACATAACGACATAAAAAGGCCTCCACCGTCATAAATTTTCTGAACAAATTGCAAAGATTGGCAAGTAAGAGAATACAATTTTTTCATGAAACTTGCAAATTTTCTGGGTCTGTTTGTTATAAATTGAAAATTTTAAGAATTGACATTTTGTCTAACCGAAGTGATTCCCTACTAATTTGTTATAGAAATTTCATAAATTTGTTGTGCACATGTGTTTCTTTATATACTTTAAAGTTTTTGTAGAAGATGTTACAGTTGATACAATTTATTTTCTGTAACCTTCATTCCTGACAGAATCCCTAATTACTTTATCTCCCATCATAAACAAATATGTTTAGTTAACTGTTCACAATATTTGGCACAATACATGCATATTGATTGCAGCGAAGAATAAAATAATCAGCAATAATGTTGCAATTGATTTGGTGTGCCAGAAATAGTTGATCACTCAGCTTTTAATGCACGCTTGCATACAGTAAAGTGTTGTGTGTGCATTTTCCAAGAGAAACTGTTAATATAATTCATAAATAAGAAAATGTGCAAATATTAAAAAACTGTAAAATAATATTGGATTACTTCTTTTGAAATGTACTTATCGGTATTTGATAGTAGAAATAAAATCAAGGAAATTGATAATGCTTCTTAAAACGATATCTAATACATGGAGCTTCTTAAAATGATGATTCATCATTAAGGACTATTATATTATTATTATTATTATTATTATTATGATCATCATCATCATCAAAGGAATCTTTTTCCATGTGTTTTAAACTGAAATGCCCATGAATACCAATCTAGCTGCCACCAGAGAATTTCTTGCAAGTTTATAAATGAGAAAATGCAAGCTTTTTACATAAAGAAATCTCTTACAAAGTTTTGATTTATTTAAAAATACATGATTATAATTCATTTACCTATTTCCATAATATGCCATAGCATCTTCAAAGCACAGTTCTTCCTAAAGTCGGGGGTTATTTGATAAATGCATATATTCTTTTATTGTTGAAAGCATGTATGGGCACTACCAAATAGTAAAACATGCAATATCTAAAGAATAGAAGGTTGTCTGATATTTATTGGGATTATAACATTCTGTTTTGCATTAACAACTCTTTTTAACATGTTGTCAGAAACATCTGCCTGTTTCATCTCTACCTCTAATAATTGTTGACGAAATGTTATGAGACATGTTTGTTAATAATCACTTAGGCTAACGCTGTGCTAGGATGCTACACTCACAGTGCAACTCATGCTTTCAGGGTAAAGACAATAGGTATGTCAAATATGATTTTCATTTTTGCACAGAACTTAGGTTTTGGGCATAATAAAGTGTAAAGTTATGTGCTGTGGCATTTTAGGACAGATCTAGAGGATGGATAAGGAATACAGGTAACTCCTTCTACCCATTTAAACCCCCTGCATATATAAATTAAAAAAAAAAGAAAATAGAATCTTAATTTAACATGTTTTATTTCCATTCCCAGTAAAAGAAAGAAGAAATATATGTTAATGAAATGCAGAATATGAGGCACACACACAGAGAAACCCTGGCTTGTTAGATTCCTGGCACAAAAAGTTGACAAGTTTTAGTTTGTTAATTCACATATCACAAACCAAGCTTTCAGATTCAGTTATTAGTTATGCTAGGCTAACCAATCAATTCACCGTAACTACCCCAATACAAAATATTTGTATTTTTTATTGTTTTATTTGCCTTGATGCAGTTGAGACCATTTTATATGTGTTTTCAAAATACTTAATGATGATGATGATGATACTTTGAATCAGCCTTAATTTAGCTGCAATATCATCCTCACAATGCAAAATGAAAAGCTGCACAGTTACTAATAATTTTGAAGTTTATCATAACAAAATGGGTAGTGTTACTATTCGGGTAACTACGGTGAGCTTATTTAAATGACATTCAACATCCACCAACCAACGAGCCAATGTTTCTTGGTGTATAGCCGACGTGCATTACATTCCCTCCAAGCAACCAACAAAATAACAGCCAGTAGCTGGCCCAAAGCTCAAACTGAACAAAATGTTCCTTAAATAACTCCAGCCAGGAATGGAGCAAGATGATAATAGAGGAAAAAAGCTTCTATTTAACATTTTCTCTTTAAACCCATAAAATTTATATCTCTTAGGCTATAATTCATCTCTCCTGTAAAGTCTCAAGTGCAATAAAACAAAGATGAACTAAACCAAAGAGTCAGCATGTCCTTTCTCGGAATAGCGTGCACCGCCACTCATTTAAGTGCAAATATAACTTGTGAGTGTTGGGGCAAAGGGAGGGAGATTTTCTTTTTCTTTTATCTTTCCCCCCCTTTTTTGTTTTTGTTTAAGATTCTAAAGCAGTCAAATCAAAAGGCATGTGAAGTGCATTTCTACTACAAAGGTTATAGGGTAAGGTTCCCATGTCATGTCAGCCAGTGGATTAAACTAGCATGAATATAATTATATATAAAACTCTACTCTATAGAAGTAGCATATCCGAGCAGAGCTTCTGTCAATTAGAGAAGTATATAGAAAAGCCTAATTATGACATTCTGATTATATATATATATCAATCAATAAAGGCATGCCACCAAGAAATCTAATGGCATTGGCTACAGTGGTAGATGGACATTCTCATACGTACTTTTACCCAACAATTTAAAAAAAAAAAAAAAAAAAATAAATAAATAAAATAAAATAAAAACCTAGCCTAAAACATAATCACTCTGGAAACAACCTTTTCTACAAAAGGCAATTTAGTTGCTTGTAAAATTGGTAACATTCAGTTTATGACACCATTCTACTAGCTTAAAAGATAATACAACATTGCACAACAAACCCAACCTAACCTACAATTCTACTTTGCTAGTCAGACCAACCATACGTGATTGATGGTGGTGCAATGGTGTCATAAACTCAACCAATCTACCATTCTTGGTAACTAGCATAGGCGGAGCTATTGAGGTGCCTGAGCACCCTTTAATAAACCAGTCAATCCTAAAACAATATTCATAGGTCAGAGAGAGAGAGAAAAAAAAAAACACCTTTGAGAGTTTCTAAGGCTAAATAAAAAAAAAGGAGGAAACAAGAATGTATAAACTTTTGTTTTAAACAGACTATATTATGGCTGGAATAACAGCTCATGAATGTTAGGACTCAAGTTACTTTCATTGTTGTCCATCAGTGTAGATGATAAATTTGAGAACACATTTCCATTTTCATAGGCACATTTTGGTAGGTGTGTTCATTTGCTACTACAGAACGCACTTATTATTACTGCTTTGTCCATTTGTCTAAGCTAACAGGTGAGTCAACTAAAACTCCCCCTATAAATATCTCTGACAAGGGGATACTGTCATATCGATGTTATATAGGCTCATTAATTTATAAGGTAACCCCCTGTCGTGGCCATTATCCACTGCGTGTGAGATCCGACAGTCGCTCTAAAATATGTATCTTAAGATACATGAAGGAAATGTTGACCTTCTGCTCACATACGGGCAGCACTCATCTAAGCTTAGCAGCAGGAATCCTTGTGATGTTATCACTAAGTTTCTGTAGATTACACAGGGATTTCTGCTGCTGAGCGAGAACATATTTAACTTGTTATACTGCCTGTTTGGGAACAGCAGGTGCTCAATATTTTCAGCATTTATTTAAGGTAAGGACTCCAGTGCGCCTTTGCAGGCACCACTTTGTCAGCGACTCTCAGATCTCTCGTGCAGTGCAGAAAGGATTTACCTTATAATTTAATAACCCTATAGATTGAGCTGGGATTTCTTTTTTTAGTAAAAATAGATATTTAAGAACACCCATGTCTTAGCTTTCTCTTCCATATGCTAAAATTTGTCAAGATAAAAAATTATTTGCAAATTAGAACGATTAACTAATATATATAATTCCTTGTATATACCACTGTTTAGTATTAATGGGAGAACTTACAAAAATGTGCAATTTTTCTCTCTTCAGTTTCTTTTCTTGGAGGCACCCAACAAATTAAATGTAATTGCTGCTGGTTTTGAACTTGCAACATGAATTGAAAGTTGTCTTTAGTGCAGTCTTGTATGGAGATACTTGTAGATTCTGTGTACGAAATCCATTATCATATTACTTAGGCAGTTGGTCGTCGAATAGAGCACAGATCTAAAGTTACAACTTAAACATCTGTTGAATAAAGACTTTATGGGAGAAAAAGCCAAGACACATGTATTATTGTTTTCAATGCATTTTCACTATAACAATTACACTCAATCTGTGACAATAGCCCCTTGTGAAACAGCGCTCACTGGTATGAAGGCAGGGGAGATGTTCATTAATATGCATGATGAAGGCATTAAAAATGTAAGTTAATGCAATTTTCAATATAAACTTTGTTTTTTAAAATGGATACCTTATAGCATGTTTGATGCAATTGATAACATGTAAAATAACATTGAGAATAACATTTGTTGCATTACAACTAATAGCACAATTACATCCCTAGAAAGTGTAATGGATTTGATGCTCGAGATGCAACGCATGTCCTGAGAACTGTATCATTGAATCTCATGTGCAAATTTCCTGTTGCAGTTGATCAGATGTGACTGTTGTACTAAATGCAACAATATCTGCTACTGAAGTTATTTTTGGTGTGGCCAATAGTGCTGAGTTAACATAGAGTTTCTCGCCACAACAGAAAAAAAAAAAAAAGTTTACTTCTTTCATTGTATCTCAAGCATCAACTTTATGTTATTTCTCGGGTTATAACTGACCTACTGCAATGTAATACATACAATTCTTAATGTTAGATATGATGTTATCAACTGCATCAGAAATGTGAGGTTTCCATTTATAAAACATAGTTTATGTTAAAAACTATATTTGTTTATATTTTTTAATAAATTATATATTTAAATGAGCACCTTCTCTATCTTAAAGCATGTGAAAATTGATGTTCAATTCCAATTTTTATTTTAGACAAATTTATGGTGAAAGTTTTAAGTGATTTACCTGTATATACATATGCATCAACTGCTACAATCGTTTATATTTTATTCACAAGCATATAACACCAGTTTTCACATTTAGTTGAAACTGGTAGAAAATTCACATTAGTTTATGTGAATATGATAATTTCTTGGGATTATTTTCCAAATTTTATTTCCACTAAAAATTATTGCATCCTTAATTATAGTGCAAGATATGTTTACAATATAGTTTTGTAAACTACATATTAGATAACGTGATTAAATATGTTGTACAAGAAACAAGAGGCAGTCAAAATAAGACTGAAACTTCCTGATGACTATTGACTCATTTTCTTAGGCTTCTAGCCGGGTAAATACAAAATTTTGGAGTCAATCTATGTATTTACCTGGCTAGAAGCCTGAGAAAATTTAGATTTTTTTTTGTAACAATATCCATTAAACTTCTTGTAGCCTGATGTAGTATGTTTGACATTAAGATATTTTCTTTAGCTTTTAGATTTTTAATATATTTTTATAACTTCATATTATACTAATTTTCAACCAAAACTATAAGACTGTTTCATAAACTGTTATGTATTATAAAAATAGCAAATGTTTTCAATAAAATTTTAGTGCTTTTACTTTTCGTTAAAGAAAAAGAAGGGAAATCCAACGTAACTGCAGTCAAAGGTAATTCTGACAGCATCCGAGATGCCATCATGCTGGTTACTCTACTTGAAACTTCCTCATCCTTTACCAAAGGCCTGCAGTCTCTGGGATTCAAACACTCAACCTTTGGCTTTGAGTAACCTCTTGCCTTGTTGCTCACAGCTATTTGAACCACCTCAGTTATGGTGTCTGTGAAAGGGTTATGAAAGCTGGTTTAGGAATTAAGAGGAAGAGCAGTATATGAGTAAATAATTCCAGAAATAAGGGGTTAATTTATCTTATCAAAAAGTTGAAATAAAAAATGTCTCAAATTAGAAAATGTATGCTATGATGCATAGACGGAAAGTAAGGCAGAGTATAAACATATTTATTTCTAACTTGGGACAAAAACTAGATGAACGCAATATTTTTAAATTGCATTATTACCTTGGCAATACTGTGCCATCCGATAATTGAGGTTACTTTATGATAAATGGTGCTAAAACAAAAAATGCATAGCTGTAATTTTTTTTATAATGGGTTGTAACCGATATTCATTAATAGTGAAATATTAATTTTAAAAAAGTTGGCCAAAATAAGTTGGTGAAAGAAGTCTAAGTTTAGCACTTGCACCTCTAGCTCCGCCTATGTAACTAGTTGCATGGCTGAATGCAATGTGGCACCAATTCATGTGTCAGAAACAGTACGAAATTCATTCACATAATGCTCAAGCAATGCACAGCTCTAAGTAAATAAACATTTTATTTCATAAAGTTGAAACAGCAAAATGCTTAGCTGCATTATATTAGCAAACAATGGCAATATATTGGCGTCTTTGTGGTTTTCGTCCATATTCTGAGCATGTATCAGTTGTCCTTGAGCATATCAACCGCATTCCAACTAGCCAACAATGTGGGAACTATATTGTTAATAACAAAAATCCCATACTGAAAGACTGGGAGAGTTACATCAGCTGCAAAAATGTAACAATAGTAATAACAGTAAACAAATGCTATATGTTATTACTTGAGCCATCACAGTGTGAGATAAGACAGATAGAAAGATAGAGAGAAAGAGAAAGAGAGAGAGGTCAGATTGACCAGCAATCATAGCGAGCAGCATCGTCATCATCATCGACCATTCGTGTACCTCCGTCCACGTTCCCGCTTGTATTTCCCACCATATTTGCACCGGTTTCCTGCGAGCTCGGTTATCTCTGGGATCCAGCTGGCAAACACCGCCTATATAGGGTACAAGAACCAGCAAACCACCAACCAGATACTTAATGTTAAAATAAAACAAAAGACATCGTTGAGCTACTCGTCACATCCATCATCAACCTATCAAGTATGCAATGCTAGAACCTTGTTTTTACAGTTTTTTTTTGCAAAGCTGGACATTAATGGAAATTAAAGTTCTTTAAATTTAGCATAAAATAATCGTTAAAGAGGAGTGGTTCAATAAGCACATATGCTTTAAAATAGATGGTGTTGATGTTAACATTGCCAAAACAAATTTGGTAGCACTGTTTTGTAAGTTAGTTTGGATTTGAAAGGTTTTTTAGTTATTCATTAACATAACTAACTTTAATCATCACATACATTTACAAGATGTTGAGCAATAGCTCTGTAAATGACAAGGAAAACTATAGAATTAGAGTAATATACAACAGATCAGTAACTTATAAATAATTTGGGCCAAAGATTTACACTTGCTATTTACATTTATATATTATCATCCAAACATTCCTTTACTGAGTAATGAGATTTATTAATGAAGATATCTTTAACAATTAAAACATTAATGGGAATGCATAGTGAAGTAACTAATCAATAAAGATTACTTACTTGATATCTTCAACAGTTTACTGAACAGCTTAGTATCTTTTATTTCTCTTATATTGGGAGGTAGTTAGTTATGTGCTTTTATTCCAGAATAAAGAGGGTATTTTTTGAATAGTGTTAGTCTATGTCCTAGTGCTTTTAGTTTCCTTTTCTTCTTGTTTCATAAGAGTGTTGATTCTGAGCATTATACAAATTTACATGTTCAAGTACATATTGTGATTGAAAAGTGAGTATTCTAAGATCTTTAAACAGGCCCCTACAAGATACACATCGACCTGTGATTGACATTATCCACACTATTTTCTTTTGATTCTAATGCATGTCCCCACAGTATTTTCTCATATGTCATAATAAAATGGAAGTAGCTGAAATACACAGTTTTCCTGGTCTCTAGGTTTGTGATATGAGTCAGGTACAACATATTGAACCAGGCACTGTTTAATCTTTTTGTGAAAAGGGGAATTTTTTTCACGATGTTCAATAATTTTTTTTGATAAGAAATTAGTTAATATTATGACAATAAAGGAGATCATTAATACGATTATGAGAAATTATTCCGAATCCTGGAAGAATTAAAATATGGACTTCAGGATGTCCAAAAAATCAAAAAATTGTATGTGTTCCTGCCATTTTAACTGACTGTTGACATATATTCCTAGTATTTTAGCAGTGTCCACAGAATTTATATTCATTGATGTTTTTGTTTGGGTTCTCAACTGTATAATAGAACATGTTTTTGCTAAAATGAAGTATCATTCAGTGATTTGCTTTTAAATGGGAAAACCTGCAAGGAGATAAAAGCAAAATTGGCTGCTGTTTATGGAGACCCTTTGACATCTATGACTATTAGATATTGGTTCAATGACTTTAAACATGGTAAAACATCCATTTTTTTATGAGGAGACCCGAGGGTCCTTGGCAGAAGTAGTTGCTGACAACACCAGGGGCAATCGATAAGTCCTTAGAAAAACCCAAGAAATTTCACTTGTAGCATTGAAAAAGGTTTGTATTTAGTAGCCGTCGCCTCTTGCTAAATGGGAGATAAAGTTTTGGCAGTATCCATCAGGTGGTTTCGTTGCCATAGGCAATTGAATCAACAGTCTTGTGCTTCTTTAGAAAGAAGGAAAAAAAAAATCAAGTTTTATGCTGTCATTAAACACTTCTATTTAAAAACACTGAAAGAGATAAAACGCAGTTGGTGAAGTTCATGGCACATCAGCTCCTGCATTTGCAATAGTTTACAATTGGATAAATGAATTTAACTGTGGCCGAACATCCACAAATGATGAGCATTATTCAGGATGTCCAGTAGAAGTGACTTCCTCCAAAATAATCGACAAAATCCAGGATATGTTTTTGAGTGATTGACGAACCAAAGTATGCAAAATCTAGAGGCTACAGTCATATCACAAGGTACAGTATTCTCAATTTTGTACCAAAAATTAGGCCTGACAAAGGTCTAATATGGGTGCTGTGTTTACTCTCAATGGAGAATAAATGCAATCATGTGATCGGTTTGGTACTTTTCTGTCATAATCCTGATGAGTTTCTGCATCAATATATTGCTATGGATACACCACTATACCCCAGAGACAAAAGTAAGGTTGAAACAGTGGCTTTTTAAAGATAAACCGGTTCCAAAGAAGGCAAAGGTGGTGAAATCTGCAGACAAAATGATAGCCTCAGTTTTTTGGGATGCACACAGAATCATATAAAGTGATTGTTTGCACAAAGAAAGAACAATAAATGAGGAGCATTATGCATTGTTACTGCACTGGTTGAATGGAGAAAGCAAGAAAAAAATGCCCTCATCTGGCTAAGAAAAATATTCTCTTCCATCAAGACAATGCAAAGGTGCACATCCGCACAGTTTTGATGGTGAAAATTGTAGAATTAAGATCTAAATTACTACAATATCCTCTGTATTTACCACATTTAACCCCCAGTGGCACTTTTATTTTCAAACTTGAAAGTGGCTTGGCAGAAAACGATTCATATCTAACAAAGAGGTCATCTCCCAAAAAGATGCCTATTTTGAGGACCTTAAAAATCCTACTTTTGGAAGGCTTAAAACAGTTGGCAAAACACTTTCAAAAGTGTATCATGCTAAAAGGAGATTACATTGAAAAATAAAAAAAAATCTAACAAAAATAATTTCTTTTTCTATCTTTTTATAAGGACTTACTGAACGCCCCTAGTAGTACTGAGAAAGTCTGGATATCATTGATATGATTCTCGCTGGACCTCAAGCAAAAGTTCACAAAGTGACAGAGACCATGGGTGTGTCAACGGAAGTGGCAATTCATCTTTTGAAGATGAAAGAAAATGTGATCAGTAATCAATTGGCAAGTGCAACTTTCAACTTAAAAGCTGTGTTTGGAGCTATTTAAGTAAAATCTCAATTTTACTTTGAGTTGTCACTGTTGACAAGACCTGGATTGTCATTTTACTCCGGAAACCAAGCAACAATCAAAACAGTGGGTTGCTTCTGATGAGTCACTCCAAAGAAGTTAAGCGTTGGTGCAAAGGCTGTCATTCTCATTGACTGCTTAGAAAATGGAAAAACAATTACTAGAGTTATTGTACTGTTGACCTCATTTAATGATGAAGAAGAAAGCGCTGTTTCACTATTACAGCACTGTTTCAGCCAAAGTTATCAACGCAAACTGCATGAATTGCAATATGAAATGCTGCCACACTCCTATATTTGCCTGACCTGGCTCTGCAATTTCTTTTTCTTCTCAAACATGAAGAAATGGTTAGCAGGAGCAAAATATATACCAAATGAGGTCATTGCTGAGACAGATTTACAGTGATTGATAATTCCTAATTTTTGGAGGGGTTAAAAAATGGCAGGAACATTGAGAGAAGTACACAGGGTAGGAGTTGAATAGGTGCAAGTATTTGTATCAGCATTTGAGGACAATAGAATCATCCAGTACTTGCATTTATTTATTTATTTATTTATTTTTTGCAATTTATTAAAGTTATGTTCCAGAGGAGCATTTCCCAAAGTTTTTAGGATGGCTATTATTCCGTATCTCAGACATATGGTTGTTTACATAACAGGTCACAAGGACAACCCTCCTCTTCCCTCACTCTGTCCAATTATAGGTGGAGTGATGTCTGTAAACACAATAGAGACTTAAAAACACATTAGATCCTGAAATTTGTGTTTCATTTATGACTATGCCATTTGTAAGTGGACAAAATGAGATAGACTTATGTGTTATACATATTGTTCTTTGCTAAATGTTAAATTACTTGCACTTACTCACTCCCACCTGTATATTTCTAAGAGAAATGTTGAGAAATAATTATTTTGTGTTAAAAACAAATGGTGTCTTCATTCCTAACATGGGTACTTATTGAACGGGCCTCATACAGCAACCACAATAATTTTACGCACTGATTCAGTGATTAGTACCAAGCCTGTCCAGTTTTGCTTTTCAAAGAAAAACTAGGCTATTTCTATTAGTACATCATAAAGAAAATACCATATAACTAATAAAACATTAGCTGCTAGCTAACATGAGTAACCTCACAGCTGAAAGTTAAATTACTTCAACATAATGTTATGCTCTGAACAGTCACATTTCTTTTAATGTTCATGTATCTCTACAACAAGAATAAATATTTCTGTGAAGGAAAGCCCTGATATGTAATTTAAAACAATTTTTAAAATTTAAGAGAATTTTATTTACTAAACTATAAAAAGAATGAATGAGTGGATCTGAAATGCAGACACTCAAAGCTTGTATTAATGCATAAAACATAAAATGAAACTGTTTACCTCATTACATAACCAACAAAACCTACTATTAACTATGCTTCTGACTATATTCATCAGAGCTCAAGATACTTTCTTTTTCTTAAAGAAAGAAAAATAATTGTATACATTCTTTAAATACCACACAAGTGATAACCCAACTGCCAAACAAGAAAATTTGATGTGTTACATTCACATAACTTTTTCTAGCTGTTTCACAAAGAAAATTTTCTTTCAAAGTGGTACTAATCTAAATAAACATTAGCAGAATTGGTCTAATTACTTGCTTCCATGTAAGTAGAAGGGAAATAAGGGAATACATTAGGCTAAACCAATAGTCAAGTCTTTTAAAAGCTGGCCACTATGTGAAACAATTGAGGTTCAGATTGCTTTGCATGGTCCTGTTTAAGAAAAGTCAATTAATTTAAAACTAATTGACTTTTATATAAACAAATAGGAATAAATATCACAAAAATGGCCAACTCTACAAGAAAAATGCATATGACATAAATTATGTGTTTTAATGAGATCTATACCTTTTGTGTAGTAAGGTTTTGTCTGTCTCTTATGGTTTAACTGTTATGCAAAATTCTGCAAAACTCAACTGGAGTAAAGGGGTTCTTCAGAGGCTATTCCCAGGTAATTCAAAATATGCCTTTTTTTGTGATGTAAATGTCTTTAATATAGGGTATTTTAATCAAAATCGCTAGAGCCATTTTTGAGAAAATGAAAATGTTTGAAAAATGTTCCATGTAAAGGGTAGTAAGGGTGGGGGGGATTTTCTTGAAAATCTTTGTATCATACCTTGAAATATACTGAACCTAAATACTAAGTTTGGTATTTAACCAACTTTTTGTTTTTGAACTATGTTGTCCACAGTCAGTCAAATAGACAGACAGACATGGACCTTTTTTCTAAAAATACTTTTTTCGAACTCAAAGGACCTCAAAACGTGTATTTCCGGTGAAATCTTTGTAACCTTCTCTATTCACTATGTACATTGTACATACGTGCTAGAGAAAGTAATTATCAGTAACAAATGATTAACTGAATAAAACAATCATCTTGTGTCTTTTTCTTGGAAGACATGAAAATTACATTTACAAGGGGCCATTTTCATATTGGTACCACAGATTGAGCTGCAATTTTTAAAGAGAAAATACATCATGAACAAAAACACTGGTGTCTCTCTTTGCTGGAAAAAAATTATGAAAATTTAAGTTGTAAAGGCTAACTTTAGATATATCTTCTGCTACCTGGTACTATATCAGATGTTCATAATAAACTTTCCTGCATAGAGGCTACAAGTATCTGCATGCAAGACTGCACTAAAGATAACTAACAACCACGAGTTCATCTGTGAAGAGAAGAATTGCCAATGACCATAATTATGTTTCATTTTTCCCAATGATGGGTGCCTCAAGAAAGGAAAAAAAAACTGTACAATACGAGGTACGTTCAGAAAGTAAGTTCCGTTTCAATTTATCTCCGCTGCAGCGCTGCGATCGTAGTTCCACACATGCGCGGTAGACGCTCTGTATCAAGGAGAAGAAACGTGCGCCATTTTGAGATCGCTGTCAGCCACATACGCTTTGTTGTGCTTGTTTACAATGTCGGTATTGATTTAAAATCCCGTCGCTTGTGAAATCAGATCTGTGATTCGTTTTCTGAATGCTAGGAAAGTGAAACCAATTGAAATTTATCGGCAAATTTGCGAAGTTTACGGACAAAATGCGATGAGTGATTCAATGGTGAGAAGATGGGTCCGACAGTTCAATGAAGGACGTAGTCAAGTGCACAATGAAGAACTAAGTGGGCGTCCATCTTTGGTTACAGAAGAACTGGTTCATGCGATTGATGACAATATCCAGGAAAACCGCAAGGTTACAATTAGTGCCCTCGCTATGGAATTTCCCCAAAGCTCAGGATCACTAATTCATGAAATTGTTACCGAAAAACTGAAATTTCGTAAACTTTGCTCACGTTGCGTACCAACTTTTTGAAGACACAGGCGGCAAATTTCTATGAAGAAGGTATACAAAAGCTTGTGCCACGCTATAACAAATGCTTGCAAAATTTCGGCAGTTATATGGAAAAGTAGTTTAAGAGTTGTAGAATTTTGTGCAATAAATAATTATTCTGTATCTGTACACAATTTAATTTTATTATCAAACGGAACTTACTTTCTGGACGTACCTCGTAAAAATTTCTCATTTTTGTAAGATTCTCTCATTATAAGCTGATATATCAAGAAGTTAAATATTTTGAGTGAATCATTCTAATTTTGTAATTCATTCTATTTCTTGGCAAACTTGGACTTTGGAGAGAAAGCCGAGACATGAGTCTTTTTATTTTACACTATTTTCTCTACAAAAGTCCCAGCTCAATTTGTAACATCAATGTGAGTGCCTTGTAATATGTGTTTGGGAAACTGGGGCTGTCTAGTAAATGCTATGTTGTGATTTTAATGTAAGGTGTTCATTACCACATTGTCAGATCAAGATTAGGAATAATGTGCCAAACAAACCTGATAAACAAAGATAAGTAGCACCCTCATCTATTGCAATACTGCCCTATTGAGATATATCTAGTATCTAATGGAGGCTTTTCTGCCCCCTTCCACAACACTTCCTGAACTTTTCATAGAAAAAATGGAAATGGAGTTTTATTTTTGGATGGTCTTTAACTACTGTAGTTCTAAACTGCCCATATTAGGTATGAAAGACTGCTTAAGTTTGCTCAGAGGCCTTTTTAACCCCACTTGAGGTTCATTTCTGTGCCATAAATCTACGACACAGAACCAATGACTTTACTATCCTTCTAAAGAAAACCATACTAAGTATTTTTACTCCCAAAAAATGCATCACTCTCTGCCGGGTTTGAGCCCACAGCCTTGGGAACCAGAGGCTAGCATGTTACTCCTATATATGTCTATATGTTCTATAGATATATTACTTTCTATGTAAGGTTTTTCACCTGAGGAAATCAGTTAATGAGTGCATTTCTGGTGTGACAAAAGGTTATATTTTCCAAGAAAGTTAGTGATAACTGCTGTGAGTGCAATCACATTAACAAAGAGACACTGGCAACTGAGAGATGATGGTAAAAATCTCGACAAAGTCACACTATCTACCATAAAACAAGGCAATTAAATGTATGCCAATATATTTCTAGTAATTTTCTACTTAGGGTGAATAATTGATACAAAAATGTATTTTGAAAACATAAATCCCACTAATTCAAAATCTTCTCGGGCTTCTAGCCAGGTAAAAACTTGGCTTGACACCAACGTTTCGAAGAAGTGCATCTTCCTCGTCTTCAGGGTGAACTGATGGTTTGAGCTTGCGGAGACTGGTATTTATAAGAGCTGGGATGAAGCTAACATCTGATTGGTTCGCGTGATATTATGGCCTGGTATTTAAGATGACTGAGACATGGGGACGGACTTCGTAGAAAACTATTTATAGCAGGCTAATGTTTTCCCTTATTCCCCTTGAACCTATAAGAAAATATGTAATAAAACCATTTCTGTTAATGTTTATCCTGATTATCATGAAGTAGATATACAGAGGCTGTCCTAGAAGTACCCGACCTGACGTATAGTTAGCGGTTGTTGTTTCAAACAACAATAGCAAAATGTACCAACCTTAGAAAACTTAAGTTTGAAGATTTTACATTGTTTAGCATTTGTTTGGCAGCCATCATTAGTGAATGCTCTGAGTGAGTTTGTAAACATGGATAGAACTGGTTATTGTTATGTGATACAATACTTTCAACACTAGTCCAACTAATATTAAAGCTGAGCGAGATTCTACTTTAGGGAAGTCTGCTCCTTTGTTTACAGCAGTGAAATATTGGATTGCAGAGTTTAAGCGCGGCCATACGAGCTGCCCACAGAGGTCGACCAAATGAGGTTACCAGTACAGAAATTATAAAGAAAATCCACAAATTGGTATTGGATGACCATCGACTGAAAGTGAGCAAGCTAACATACATTGCAGGCATTTCAGCTTACTGACTGAAAATTTGGATATGAGAAAGTTATGTGCAAGGTGGGTGCTGTGTTTGCTCACAATGGAACAAAAACAGTGTCGCGAGGATGTTTCAGTTGAGTGTTTGGCTCGGCAATGTTTCACTGCCATGAAGCCGAGCTTTTGCATCGATTCATAATAATGGATGAAACCTGGGTCCATCACTTCACACCTCAGACGAAGGAACAATCAAAACAGTGGATTGGAAAGGGAGAATCGGCTCCAAAGAGGGCGAAGACAGTTCCCTCTGCAGGCAAGGTCATGGCATCAGTTTTCTGGGACGTATGCAGGATAATTTTCATTGATTACCTCAAAAAAGGAAAAGTAATCAATGCAAACTTGTTACAGCATTTGAGCGGTGAAATCAAGCAAAAACGACTGCATTTAGTGAAAAAGAAAGTTTTGTTTCATCAAGAAAATGCACCAGTTCACATTTCCATTATAGCCATGGACAAAATCAACGAGTTAAAGTTTGAGTTGCTTGCTTCCTCATGTACCCTATTTGCCAGATTTAGCACCCTCTGATTATTTTCTGTTTCCAAGCTTGGTGGTAGAAAATTTACCAACAATGAAGAGGTAGAGTCTACAGTTGATGGCTATTTTGAGGACCTCAATAGTTCTCACTAAAAACAGGGTATTGAAGCAATTAAACATCACTGGGAAAAGTGTATCGAGCTGAAAGAAGACTATGTAGGAATATAAAGATGCTTTTCCCCCAAATGTTTGTGCTTTCTTTGTTAGGTTGGGTACTCTTGGGACAGCCCTCATAAAAATAAGCTTTTGTAAGAAACATTTTGTACAGAACAGGTAGAAAAATTCATATAAATATAACAAAATTTTAAAATGTTCCATGTAAAAATAGCCAAACTCATCACTGTAATATCTGCTATGTGACACTGTTAGATATCACTTAAAAAATAGGGTATATGGCTTTATGAAGAACAATTTTTAGTACAACACAAAAATAAAAATGTCACATGTGTTGCATTTGTCGTCTACAAAGTATTCTTACAGAAGCTTATATACTTTGGGTTAATCAAAGCAAAGTTTGCAGAAATAGTTTTATTAATTTTGTGTAGCTAGAAGTAGATTTTGCTGTAGAGTGATACACTAAGTTAGAGCAACAGTCACATGTTTTAATAGTGGACCAGTATATGATGGCCTTGAAATCCCATAATCTTTACATGACGAGAAGAAAAAATCTGATATGTTCCATTCACATGACTTTCTCTACATCTCTGCAACAAACTATTATTAAAAAGCTTCTGCTTCTATTTACTTCATGTTAATTGAGAAAAAAATTAGCAGAAATAGTCTTACTATGCACTTCCTTGTAAGTAGAAGCAAATTAGGGGGGTACCATAGGTTAAAGTGATATTCAAAAGCTGATTGCTATACGACTGGAGTTTCCTTGTTTGTATGGATAGGAGTTGACAAATTCCTGTATGAGAAATGTATAACTTTTTCAAGGCTGAAACCAAAATCAATGAATATCTCAACTCCACAAAAAAAAATGTATATAACATTGTGTGTTTTAATGTGCTTTACATTTTTTGTGTGGTAAGTTTTTGTCTATCTCTTACGGTTTAGCAGTTATGCAAAATTCCGCAAAATTCATCCAAAATAAAGTAGTCTTCAGAGGCTATTCCCAAAATATTCAAGATACACATTTTATTTGTCAGGTAAATATCTTTAATGTACCATATTTTAATCAAAATCGTTAGAGCCATTTTTGAGAAAATCAAACATTTTGGAAAAAGAAGTTCCATGTAAATGTCTTAAATATAAGAGATTTTAATCAAAATCGTTAGAGCCATTTTAGAGAAAATCAAAGTTTTCGAAAAAAGTTCCATGTAAAGGGTAGTTTGGGGAGGGGGAATTTTCTTTAAAATCTTTGTGTCGCATCCTTGAAAGATGCCAAACTTAAATACCACGTTTGGTATTTAATGGCCTTTTCGTTTTGGAGCTATGCTGTCCACAGATACAGAGACAGACAGACAGACAGACAGACAAACATACAGACAGACAGACAGACACACACACACAGACATTTTTCTAAAAATGTTATTTTGGATTCAGGGGATCTCAAAACATATAATTCTGGTAAAATCTCAGTATCGTATTTTTGGGTGCAATATATTACCTTCTCTATATACTATGTGCGTAGTACATGTAGAGAAAGTAATAACCATATCCATCTACTTTTGAAATGATTAACTTCTGATTCTGTGTCCATTATGAAAATTAAGAATCCTTATCTTCAGTAATAAAAATCACTGGGCTGGCTATACAACACATACTGGTTTGCTTTGGCTGTCTTTGAGACTCATTGGCTAGACTTCACTTGGGGAATGGATAGGTTTGTTGTAGTGACTTTCCCCTTCTTTTGTCTTCCTGCTTATATGCCCATTATACTACATACATTGGTCAGTCATGCTACTCTCGCCTGAGAAGACAGACCTATATTACATAGCGAACAGAATCAAGTTTTATCACATGGAGCCCATTTTATGCCATCACAATAGGCTAGAATTAAAAAAAATCAAAAGAAATATTAGAAATAATTTCTTTGTTGCCTGTAAATTTAATTAAAATTCTTCCTTCACAAATTTACCAAGCTTTGCAACTACTCTAGCTAGCCCACAGAATACAGACATGATCTTATGGTTTAGTTATTTATTGGCATTATTACTCAAATGAATATGTCAGAATTCTGGAAAAGCTGTATATGAACTTGATGAGAATATTACCACTTATTTACAGTAGTATCAATGTATAGGTACATATTTATATCTTTAAAATAAGACTGGCCATGTTTCACTTACAGATCACTTGTGTGGTTTTAAAGAATGTCAACATTACTGATCTTCTAGAGCATTTCTCAGTAATTAGATAAATGTTTACACTGCTCACAGACCCCAGCTGGAAGACTGCCCATTTCTGTCTTACTTCTTTAAGGGGAAGAATGGTGAAATTTATATATTCTAGTGCAAAAATAGAGACAAAATAAAACAATTCAAAGAAAAGTATTTTACACTGCAATAAATTCAAATGTGTGTCACAGCTGTGCAACATTCCAAACAACCATTCTGGAAGCTAGTTTTCAAATATTTGCATTATGATTCAAGACTTGAATTATACTTATATTTCCCCATTCTAATTTCTTCATGCAAATTCCTCAGTTATAAATAACTTTTCCCCCCTAATGTTTATACCTAGAGATCTTAAATTTTAAGCATGTACTTTTCAATTTCTTGAAGCTTAGGAGATATTTCATAATATTCTGAATCTGGTTATGCTTCTGTTACCTCAAAAATTAAAATTTAATAACAAAATGTGTTTTGCAAAACAGACAGCTTTAAAAGCTGGGGACATGGCTTAATCATGTATTTTAGGCATACTGTAATACTTTGGAGTCTTGTGGTTAAAATAGCCATGAAATACAAATTCTAGCCAACTGTCAATTTATTTAAAGACGTCTTAAGTGTTTTGTTTAACTTCAGGAAATATTGAGAATATTAATATTGATAAACAATTAATAATAATGCAGTTACTTTAAATTAAAATTTCACCATTCCCCTTAAATATCAGGTTAAGGATAAAGTATAGGGAATGCTAATGGAAAACGTAAGAGGTTTTTAATCTATTATCACTTTAACCTATCTTCATACGAATATTACAACTAAATGCTAGTAATTATTAACAGACACACAAACTTTATTTGTAGGAAATACAATGTTTAGCTAAAGGTTCTTAAACGTATTTTCATCTGTAACTAAATATGATTAAAATGCAAAGAAGTACTGTAAATCATAACAATTTCCTAATGCATAGTTAATCTCCAAAAAGTTAACAGTTACTCAGATATGCCTGAGGTGATGCTGAATCTCTAAACTAATGCATTCAAAGCATCAAAGACTATGCTGCTAAATACAAGAGCCATCCAGAAAGTGACAGATGATTTGGCATAACTAAATAATAACAAAAGTTATCAACACAAAACTTTATTTATAAAGTTGCACTTCCTTACTCTATTTTTCAAATAGTCATCATTTCTAACATGATATTTACTGGCTCCTGGTACAGTTTTTCAACACAGATGTTATACTTATTCCATTTTTTGAATGCACAAAATTTCCTGCAATTGAATTTTACAGGCAAATAACGCACAAGTATAGTGAAAATGCAATGAACGGGTCTTCAGCAAGGAAATGGTGCATAATTTACGGGTCATAAAGGAAGAACGAGTGTTAATGAAAAAGACCAAAGTGAAAGCTCATCAAACGTTATGGAGGAGTTGAAAGCAAATATTGATAAAAGAATTCAGAAAAACCAGTGTTCCACTTTGGACACCACACATGACCTTTTGGATGGAAAAGATTTTCCAGCCATGAAGACCTCAAAGTGGCAGTGACATCTTGGTTCAGATCTTTAGCGGTGGAAGAGTAGAGTATCTGTGTTGAAAAACCAGTACCACGTGACAATAAATACCTTGATAGCAATGATGATTATGTTGAAAAATAAAGTACTGTAACTTTGTAAATAAAGTTTTCTGTTGATACTTTTGTTATTACTTAGTTTTGTTATTGGATGGTCCTCATAGTACTCTTTAAGAACTATCTTTGGAACATATATCTTATGGCTACTGCTTAAGTAAATGATATCTCTGTATCTTTTACCAACCAATAATAGTTATTAATAACATATCATTAGTCAACATCAAATTAAAATTATTTTATTATGATTATAAAAACATTTTTATTTTATTTACATAAATTAATTTAATTTTAATTAAGATGGAAATTAATTTCAAGCAGCATTAAATTGCATATAAAATGAGGCATATATACTATTCTCAGTGCGACAACTTCAAACAAAGCCACATTTGAAGGATTTCTACGGGCTTTTAGGTGTCTTACATCAACACCATATTGTGTTAAGTGCTACTTAATATTAAATATAAACAACACAAGACATTTCAATGAAGGGTAAAAAATATTACGCTTCTATACAAATAAATATGGTTTTGTTAGAGACAAATATCTATAAATGCACTAAGTACTTCATATAGCATGCATACGGAAGATTAATATACCTTTTTTTAAAATTAAATCCCCAAAAATGGAGAAGATTAAATCTGTAAAATGTATGCCCTAAGTTACATTTAGTAAAATATTTACTCCATTTATTAATACTTTATTTTGTGCAGTGAAATGTTTGACACTCTTATACTGCAAATGCTGAAAATATATGTTGAAATTGAAGTGGTCATGACACTTGAGCTTTACTTAGTTTTCACTCAAGAAGTGTTTCAAAGAGGTTTGTCTCCATTAACACCTGCATGTTCTCTAGAGTCTGGAAGGGAATCCCCTACTTTAGTGTTAGTTGTGCTGCAATTTAGCTGTCTAGTGAAGAACTTTGCTATTTCATTCATTGGTAGATTTAGAAATTCATTATCCTGCATGTATTTTTGGTGATGAATTTTTGCCCATATTGTGAGTTGTGCTGACATTTTGGCATGTTTTGAGAGCATCATCTCCTATTTAATGCTATATCCTGTTCACCAAACATGGTGAGCTACTGCAGATTTGAAAATGAAATAAAATGGCAATTTATTTATGGACTATTTAACTGCTCTGGTTCTCAGTGTCCCATTCTATGCTGGATGTGAAAGACCACTTAATTTTGCTCAGAGGCCTCTTTATCAGGCTTGAGGGTCTTTTACCTGCAATAAATCTACGACATGGGACCAAAGCTTTACTTCCCTTCTGAAGGAAGTCATGCTAAGAATTTTTACTCCCAAAAAATCCATCGTCCTTCACCAGGTTTGAACCCATGACCTTGGGTATACGAAGTTGCTTGATAACCATTACACTACAGAGGGCGACTGCAGATTTGTATATTTAACAATCTACAACACCAAAACTCCACAATGGGTAATATATTTTAAAATTCCATCAATTGAAGACATTGTGAAGTGCTGATTTCTAAGGTTGCAGGTCAAGCTCCAGCAGAGAATGATGGATTTTTTCAGATAATAAAATCTATAGCATGGCCTCCTTTGGAAGGGAAGTCAAGCTAGCTGTTCCATGTCATAGATTTATAGCATAAGAGAATCTCAAGCATGACAAAATGGCCTCTGAGTAAAACTTCCAGTCTTTCATGCCTAATACATAATGGGAGGCTAAAAACCATAGTAGTTAAAGAGTGTCCATAAATAAAAATAAATTTAATTTTTTCTCCACTAAACAGCTAGATGGCTGGAGTAAGGGATTCCCTTCCAGTGTTGAGCCAGTTCCAGCTGACGGTAGAAATGAATACCTTCAAAACATGTTCTGAATGAAAACCATACTGTCATCAATCCACTCAGTTTCAAAAACTTCATTTTTATAATCAATTCACTTCATATAACATAATTTTTCTGCATATAGAAGCAACAATAGCAACTTAAATACCTGAACATAGAGATGTATTTAAAAAGCCAAGGTTAATTCATTTGATGTACCAAATAAGCCTGAAGCATTCATGACAAATTGAAAACACATGTTCTTTTACTCACCTCCAGTTGAGATCCTGGTGTATTATAAATGAAAAATGCTTACCAAATATAAGCTAATTATTTTTTACAAATGTTAATATGTTAATAAATGTATGAAGTACATTTAAGAGTGGCATTTCATTTTTGACAAATAAGCTAAGGGAAGGGAAAAGTTGAGAGAAAAGAGCAGCTGACAGTCCTTTGTTTACCGAGCAGCCAACAGAATAGTAATAAAGTATTTAAACAGTTAAATAATTAAATTTTGTTCAGGAGGCTAAGCTTGTATTAAAAAGTTAAATATTCACGAAGAAAAAAAAAAAAATAGAAAGTTTTTCTCAATAATTTCTGTTTGAATGACAACATTCTGATTATAATTTATTTCTTCATCATTTTCACTTTTAATCAATGACATTATATAGGAAATTATTCACATGTACCTTTTTTTCATTCATAAATTATTTTACTCAAAAAAGAAAGCAAGAGAGGAAAAGTTATACAAGCACCATGACTGCTTATAATTTAATTTGAAAAAAAATATATATAAATTGTTAAATTATAACATAACCCCTGTCGCAGCTTCTCTCCACTGCACGAAAGATCTGAGAGTTGCCGGGAAAGTGGCACATTGAAATACATATCTTAAGATAAAATACGGATATGTTAATCTTCTACTCACATATGGGCAGCACAATTTGTGAAAATATTCTCGCTCACTCGTCTAAGCTTAGCAGCAGGAATCCTTGTGATTTCTTGCGTAATGTTATCACTAAGTTTCTATAGATTACACAAGGATTTCTGCTGCTGAGTGATAACATCTTTAACTTGTTATCCTGCCTTTTTGGGTGCAGATGGTCAACATTTTCAGCCTTTATTTAAGATAAGGACTCCAGTGTGCCTTTACTGGCACCACTTTCCCGGCGATTCTCAGATCTCTTGCATAGTGGAGAGAGACTGCATGAAGGGTTACCTTATAATTTAATGACCATATATATATATACAAACATTCATATGAATTTTTCTACTCTCTATCATTTATTCATTGTTCATAAAAGTTTATTTTTGCATCCACTTTATATTGATCGAAACAGGAGAAACAGTTACATTACATATTTTTATATAGATGCACTGAGAATAGCAATAGTAAAATGTTTAATTTGTTTGTTTGTTAATAACTCTATCAATTGTTAGGAACATATCAGTGCCAACAATGTGCCAGAATTTCATCCCACAGGAGTTTTTTTATAGGTCAATAAATCTACTAACATGGGGCTATTGTTTTTAAGCACACTTAAAAAGCATCAATCTGGGATGGATTTGAACCCTGATTTGACCTTGGGAGATATCTTTAAGAACTGGACTTTATATATTGGTCTTAACATTCCTTACTCCTCTCATACAATCATGAGAAACAAGTGAATATCAAAATGACTTCAAAAGAATGCCAATAACTTGAGAATTCAAACCATTAATGCATATGTCACAAATGGCTTATAGCACAAGAAACCTATTTGGAATAAAATATGCGTTTATGAGAGACGTACATTTTTGGTGTAGTACATTTCATGTATGGCTTAATATTTAACAGTTAGGTATATAAGATAATACAAAATTTCAAAAAACCTTCACAGCCTGTTCATCAGAATATTTTTGAGAAAATGGCAATTTTTGAAAACTGTTCCATGTAAAGGATAGTTGGGGGTGGTACGACTTTCTTAAAAATCTTTTTGTCGCATCCTTGGAAGATACTGAACTTAAATACCAAGTTTGATATTAAACCAACTTTTCGTTTTTGAGCTTTTTTTTTTTTTTGGTAGTGTTTAATGCCAGCTTTAACTACTTATGGCACCGCAGGCGGTGACACTGCTGATACATGAATGATGGAGCTCTGGTGGAATGCAATGGCAGGGGAAACCGGAGTACCCGGAGAAAACCCACCCCAGCGCCTCTTTGTCCACCACAAATCTCACATGCGGTCGCTTGGGATCGAACCCCGGCCATCTAGGTGAGAGATGAGTGGTCTAACCACTCGGCCACGATGCGGCCTTTTGAGCTATGCTGCCCACAGACAGACACATGGACCTTTTACTAAAAATGCTTTTTTCGGACTCAGGGGAGCTCAAATATATATTTCTAGTGGAATCTCAGTATCTAATTTTTGGGTGCATTACAATACCTTCTCTATCTAATATGTACATTGAACATACATGCTAGAGAAAGTAAAGATTGTAAAATGTATGTATCTGCATTCAATCAAAACTTGTCAGCATCCAACCATCCCATCACACCAATTACTTTAGGTGGGCCCTCCCTATCCTTTTCCACAGTTTCTCTTGAATGCAGAACATACATTTTGGCTGGATTTAATGCTGAGATTCTTGGTTTGATAGGTTTGATTGGCTCTCTTATCTTGCCTTAGACTCAATGGCTATAAACTTAGATGTTAAGGTTTGTATTATTTAATGAATTTATCTGTTGTTACCTGTCAGTAAAATGGGTTATTTAACAGTCAAGCCTAGGATATCATATCACGTCCATATTGCTGTAGGGGTTAATTATTAGAAAGGGGGAATCAACTCAAAACCTAGCAATGTGGATAGTGCATTACAGCAATATACTTCCATTTTAATCTAATGAAGAGGGGTTATTTTCACATTCAGATCCAGTTCCAATTTTTACAGTGAAAATATATTGTAAATAAAGTATCTGCATGTCAGTTTTCTTTCCCATAGGATACCTATTTGCTGGAAAAATGTTATTAAGATTTTAGTTGTAATAGCTGACACTGCTAAATGATCAGATGCTGACAATGAACTTTGTCCACACCGAGGCTTGAGTAACTGCACGCAAGACCCACTAAAGTTAATTTACAATCAAGAGTTTGTTTAGTGAAGAGAGTATCAGCCACAGATAGTTTCATTTTTTTCCCAATGATGAGTGACCCCAAGAAACAAAAACTGAAGAGAAAAATTGCTCATGTTTCTAAGTTCTGTACTGGCCATCGAACTTCGCCGAGATTACGACAAAAAATTACAAAGTAATTTAGATATCTCTCCTAATTATTCTCAAACTAAAACTCTCATCATTATCATGATTAAGATCTATTAACAATAACAAATTTAAGTTTTAACAGTATAAATTTACATTAGTTTTCAAAGTAAACAATAGTTGCTCCTCGCAAAAGTATGAAGTATAACCACTGATAAACTCTATAATAAATTTAACCATCAACAATATAGCAAAGGTAACTAAAATAAAACATGGGCCTGATGTCCATGTAATTATTGCATAATAGTTTTTCTTAAAATTTGGAAAAGTTCTTGTATATATTCTTGAAATACACTGCTTTTATAAATTTACAATTTGCTGTCTACTTGTTCACAAAAGCACTGGCTTCAACTATATTATAATTGGCAAACAAGCAGAACACTAAAATAAAACATGGGCCTGATATCCACGTAATTATTGCATAATAGTTTTTCTTAAAATTTGGAAAAGTTCTTGTATATATTCTTGAAATACACTGCTTTTATAAATTTACAATTTGCTGTCTACTTGTTCACAAAAGCACTGGCTTCAACTATATTATAATTGGCAAGCAAGCACAACACAATTTACAGCTCAGCAACCCCAATGCAGCCTTCAGAAAAGACCGGGAAAAACAAGCACTTAGAAAGAGTAAGGCCTGGTTGGACTAACCCAGAATGTACTGGAATGGTCTCTGGCAGAGACAGAAGGACACACATTACGCGCTAGCCAAGCTACATCTCCCACTCAACTACGTACAGATTTTTTTTTTTACTCTGTGGTAACTACACTTGAGAAGTAGACACTCCTAGTGAATTATTTGGGTGAAAAAAACAAATGCTAACAGTCATTATTTAGACTGACTGCCATCTGTCATGCTGAATCAGCACAATTCTCTCAGTTAATACTTTTTAAACTCTGATATATGCAAGAAATTAAATATTATTAGTGAATCATTCTACTTTATAAATAATTTCTTTTGTGTCAAACTTGGACCTTTGGGAGAGAAGTCTAAAATATGGGTCTTTTTATTTTCAATTTACTTTGACTAAAAAAATCTCAGCCTGGTCTGGAATTATCATTGTGATAATAGCTCCATATAAGTCTAGAAAGTTTAAATTGTACGTATTACTTTCTCTATTACGCACTTACAGTAAGTAGAGGAAATTACTGCATTGTGCAGTATAATTTCTCTGGAAATATGTATCTTGTGAGAGTGGGTGAGTGCTTTTTTTTTTTAATGTATAATACTTTATTAGCACATGTTTCATTACAGATACAGTAATACTACATGCTTGATTGTATCTGATACTTTGTTGACAATATTCCTATAAGTTAGTATTAGCATTTTTTTAACTATGAGACATTTACAGTTTATATACATGTGATTTAAAACAATTCAAAGTTAATAGAATTCACAAATTTGTAAAAGTTCTTTCTAAAGTTTTGAACTATTTCCTTCTTTTGTATTGGCCACCTTCCACCTTTCAGAGTTACACTTTTTGAAAATGTTTCTCTTCCACTTTTCAACTTGATACACTCATATAGAATGTGCGTGTGCGTGTTGAAAAGTCAGTTATTTACCAATTGGTATTTAAAGTTCAGCATCTTCCAAGGAAATTTGAAAGGATATACATGGGTATTTTTATTTTCAATTTATTTTTACTTAAAAAAAAAAAAAAAAAACCGGCTTGATCTGCGACATCAAACTTGCAGGCAACTAACATTGGGGATGTATGGATCTTATTTTTTTCTTCTTTGTAACTAAAAACCTACTGAGGTCTTTCTTCCAATATCAGTGTACCTACACTTCTATGGTTAGTAGATATGTAACAAAATAAAGAGTTAAAAGTGTATATTTTGGCTTAATACCCCAGCCCTGGATGATTTAGTGTTTTCACTCTTACAAACTTGCATCAATGGTACCACACATCTCTCAGTGTGTTCTGCATGTACCATCCATCCCAATTACACCACCATGAACAATACCAACATCATCAACATTAATATTACATTATTCTTACATGTTTTATGGATGAATAGAATACCCTTGCTTATTTGACAATTGACATTTTAAAGCAAAATGAAAGGATCATATAATAATAATATAATTTAATACACATAACTTTGTCAATACATTATGCAGTGGATGATGATGATGATGATGATGATGATGATGATGATGATGATGATGATGATTTTGGTTAGTGTTTAGGGGCGTTCAACTACAAAGTCATCTGCGCCCTTATCAAACAAATCATGGCAAAAGTCAGAGATAAAACTCAATAAAAAATATTATAAATAAGAACAAAAGTTAAATCTAAAATTCAATATATAAAAGTAATCACAACAAAAGCCACAGATAATTTATTTCAGAAAAGTATTTCCAAACTGATGCATAAACAAGGATTAAAACAACTAAATGTGAAATTTGAAGGTTATCTTTGATAAAAATTTAAAAATCTTAGCTACTGCTCGATTATTATGCAATGGAATTTGGAGGGGGATCTGAATTAAGCAAGGCAATGAATCATATGTGCAGATGTTTTGTAAAGAATTACTGGGGCTGCACCAGGGAAAATAGCTTTAGTAGTATTGAGAAGAATAAGGAGAAATTGAATAATACTAGAAAGAATTCTAAAATATGATGTAGATGTTTGACAAAGGCCAGGAGTAAACAAAAGAGAAATGGAACAGATGAGGACTCCCTATTTGAGAAAAGTGTCGAGTATTTTAAAATTTAAATCAATAACAAGGAATATCTCGGAAATCATTAACTCTATTAAATAAAGGTTTATCACGTAAATCTCATATGGTTTACCAGTTATTTACAATAAAGAGGACTTCAGGGAATATTCCTAATAAAATTCATTTTTTATGTAATTATCTTTAATATACATAATTTTAATCAAAATGATTACAGACATTTTCGAAAAACGTTCCATGTAAAGGGTAGTTAGAGAAGAGGTGATTTTCTTGAAAATCTTTGTGTTGCATCCTTGGAAGATACTGAAAATGCATGCACATACACATGCACGTACGCACCCGCACATATTTCTAAAAATGCTTTTCTTTTCGGATACAGGTGTGTCAAAACATGTATTTCTGGTGAAATCTCGGTATCAAATTTTTGGATGAAACAAACCTTCTCTTTTCACTATGTACATTGTACATATGTGCTAGAGAAAGTAAAAAAAGAAAAAGAAAATTAAAGTTATGGGGAATGTTTAAAGAAAGTAAAAGAAAAAGGGATTAGAAAAATAAGTACAAAGGGGAGCTTGGGGTAAGCAAAGAAGAATTACTGAAGGCTAATGGAGGTAAAGGGCTACTCAATGAACTACAAGGCTTGGGAGCCAAGCAAACTGAGTATCGAAACTAGAATATTTATAGGTACACATGTTCAATTAGTTATAAAACTATTGTATGAATTTTGTATAGCTTGTAAATAAGATGTACAAATAAATTCAAATTCATGGATATAATTTTAGAAGGCTGAAGTACATATCAAGTTGAATTCAAAGCCCGCCTGGGTAGCGTGGTGGTAGCATGTCTGCCTCATGTTCAAAAGGTCGTGAGTTTGAATCTCACTTAGGGTGAGTTACCCGGGTAAGGTTTTTTTCGGGGTTTTCCCTTATCCTGAGAAGACGAATGTCGAGTAACTTTAAGCTCCATGGACCCCGAGATCATTTGAGCATCATATCATCAATTGCATTCAACGTCCGATATGACCAAAAAACCAGGTTAAAGGACGTTAAACTTCAAAAAAAAAAAAAAAAAAAGTTGAATTCAAACTAATTTGATAGTTTAAAAGATTGTCTAAAATAAGCTGCATTCCTGTGCTTTTTGTGTTATTCTGAGTTGAAATGGAGTTTTATTTATGGATGTTCTTTAACTACTGTGGTTCTCAGCATCCCATTCTATATTGGGCATGAAATACAGTTTAATTTTGCTCAGAGGCCTCTTTATCAGACTTGAGGTTCTTTTAAATACTGTAAATCTATGACATGGAACCAATGGCTGTACTTCCCTTCCAAAGGAAGCCTTGCTAAGGATTTTTGCGCCTGAAAAAATCCACCATAGAGGGTGACTGTATTATTCTGTTTTGACATGGTTGATGATGATGATGAAAAACTGAGTGGCTTCTCAAGAGACCTTGAATGAAGTTATTGAAGTCTTTTGTACCTTTTTAAAATGGTTAACCTTTTGGTCTTGAACTCTTAGGTTAACTTTCATTACACAAAAACAACTTTGTACACTTGAATATGACTAGGAGCAGGGGCTAAAAACCATCTTAACCCTTCCTTGCATTTGCATCTGGAACAGCTGCTTTAAGTGAATCATTAATAACTAGAAAGGGCTCTTAATACTCTGTGCTTTTATGACATTACGTACTTCAAACAAGTAGTGTTTTCAGCACCTAGTTTTCAAATAGCATTTTGATAATGTGTATAATAAACCAATAATCTGATTAAAGTACTAGTCAACCAAGAAATAAAATGCAACAATTTACATAACGATGTGTTTGCATAATATTCAGCATGGGTTTAAATAACAGCTATAAAACATTAATAATAATAAATAATAATTAATAATAATAATAGCAAGAAGAAAAAGAAGACAAAGAAGAAGACTGCATTGCTTAAAAATCTGGTAGAACTTAAGAAAACTTCTGGATATGAATACAACATATTATGCCTCTATTTTTTTTATTTTTCGTAAGATCTGGGGGCCAATGTCAAATACATCTATTACACAATGAAATACATTTCTCTGAAAAACATCCTTCAGGGCATCATCTCAGAATGAAAGTTTTGTTACACATGTGAATCTAGGTGGTAAGATGTAAAATATGTGTTTGAAGGAAAGTTTATCAGATTTACAATGGCAGTCGTAGAAAAAATATTAATTTTTGTGACAAATAAGAGCATTAAGCAAGAAATTACTTTCTTGGATTTGTGTCACATTATTTTCTGTGTTTCAGAAGCAAGTCATGGTAGTATAACCAATTTACAAAACAAATAGTTCCATCATTAATTTTAAATTTTTACTTTAATTTTGTGCTTTCAAATAAGTCCTATAATTTTAATGTTCCTAGTATCAAAAAGCAAAGTGAAATGTCAGTTTATACATATTTAATTTTTTCCTACATTCTTTAAATGTTGGCATTGTCAAGATTATTAATAATTGAAGCAAATGCCCTGGTTTTGCACCCACAATAACATTCCATTGCCTTCCTTGCTTGAATGTAATAGGTTTTTATTCATTAAGTAAATTTGTTTTTATTAAATAAATATGATGAAAGATATGTACTGCATTATTTGTAAAAGCAGTCAACAACATTCTAATTTTCTTTTGTTTTAGCTATTCACAGGAGCACACATTTTCTCTATAATTGGCATTTCTATTAGTTTAAAAAATTCATGAGTTGATGATGATACAAATAAGGAAAAATATGCAAACGTCATTAAAATATAAAAATCTAATGTGTTCCATTTACATGACTTTCTCTATAGCTCTGTAACAAATTACTGATAAAAAGCTTATTCTTCTATCTACTTTATGCTAAGTGAGATAAACACTAGCAGAAACGGTCTTATTACATACATCCTTATAACTAGAAGGGAAATAAGGGAATATACTAGGCTAAAGTTCCCATATGTAAAAAGTTTAAATATTTAAAAACTGAAACCAATAATATTAATATAATAAGAATATCTCAAAAATAGTAAACTCTATGAAAAAAATGTATATGACATAAATTGCATGTTTTAACAAGATCTACGTGTAGTTTTTTGTCTCTCTTTTACGCAAAATCCAGCAAAATTCATCCAGAATAAAGAGGTGTTCAGAAAAGTCATGATATACATTATATTTATCATGTAAATATCTTTAATATATGGTATTTTAACCAAAATCGTTAGTAATTTTTAAGGAAATCAAAATTTTCGAAAATTTTTCCATATAAAGGTTAGTTTGGGGTGGGGGGATTTTCCTCAAAATCCTAATGTTACTTCCTTGGAAGATACTAAACTTATATACCAAGTTTGGTATTCTACAACTTTTTGTTTTTGAGTTAACATGTTCTCTCTCTCTCTCTGTCTCTCTGTCTCTCTGTCTCTCTGTCTCTCTGTCTCTCTGTCTCTCTGTCTCTCTGTCTCTGTCTCTCTCTCTCTCTCTCTCTTGTACACATGCACACACACACACACACACACCTTTTTCTAAATTTTTTTTTTTTTTTGTACACAAGGGACCCTAATATGTGTATTTCTGGTGAAATCCTGGCATCATATTTTTGGGTGGAACACAATAGCTTCTCTATGCACTATGTACATAGTACACGTAGAGAAAGAAAAAAATGTATTCTTTAATGGATTTTTCATTAATCATCACTTGTCTACTCTTAAATACTATACATTTGGAAATCTATAGCACAATAAAAACTGTCCCCTAGCATAACCCTTGATGGTATGACCACAATGAATTTGCATATCCCATTATTGCATTAATTATCTTTTCCCTTATTTCTGTTGTAGTTTATTTTTCCCAGGGATGGAAGCTATTCCAGGAGTCAGCAAGAAACCTTCATCTGGAGCACTTCTATACTGTACGAAGCAATTTTAACGCGCTGGCTACTGAGTTAGGTGGGCAACATTCAGCTTTCTAAATTCTATCAACCTTTTATAAATTTACTTGGTTAAATTAATAATCTTTAGCCTGGATTCGGTGAGTAATTTTCTGTTTCTTATACTAACTATTACTAGTCGAAAGCTGATACATTTTACTACATATTTGAGGGTTTGTATATTTTATACTTTGTTTATTTAGTACATAGCACAATAGGTAAAGAAGATATAGCACTCCACCCAAAAATTCAATACCACCATTTCATTGGAAATGCACATTTTACGGTCCCATGTATTTAAAAAAGCAATTTTAGAAAAAGTATCCTGTGTGTGCACACACATTCTCACATCCATGTGTCTGAACACCATAACTTAAAAATGAAAAGTTGATGAATTACCAAACTTGGTATTTAAATTTAATATCTTCCAGGGATGTGATATGAAGAGGACAATCCACCAATACTATCCTTTATATGGAAAGAATTTAAAAAAGATTGATTTTCTCTAATGATTTTGATTAGAATACTGTATATTAAAGATATTTACATGACATATAAAATGCATATTTTTAATTTTCTGGGAATAGCCTCTGAAGACCGTTTTATTCTGTATGACTTCTGCATAACTGGTTAACTGTAAGAGATAGACAAAAACTTACTACACAAAAAATGTGGATCCGTTAAAATGCACAATTTATGTAAGATACATTTTTTTTCATGGAGTTGACCATTTCCAAGATATTCCTTGTTATTGGTTTAATTTTGAAAATACTACTCTGGCCGTACAAAAAACAAATTTCAACCAAATAGCAACCAGCTTTTAAGTGATTTGACTATTGCTTTAGCCTAGTTTATTACTTTACATCTTTTCCACTTACAAAGAAGCAAGCAATAGCCTATTTCTGCTAATGTTTTTTTTAATCAGGATGAAGTAGATGGCAGAATAAGCTTTTTAAGAATCATTTGTTACAGAAATGTAGAGAAAATCATGTGAATGGAATACATCAGATTTTTAATTATTTGAAAACTTTGTGACATTTTATGTGAATTATGATTTTTTTTTTCTTTTTTTTCATTTCCTTATTTTTCTTTGAGAAAGATTTAAATGTGAGTATATTCACTTTTACTCTCTGGCTGTGTTATATAAATATTGTTAATGCTATGATAAATCAGTGCTACTTTTCTCCCACATTTGTAAGTACAAGTTCATAATATTTACCTTTAATCTGTTTTTGTTCAATCTTACTTGATATAAGTAACTTCTTTATATATATTGAATTGTTTAACTTATGCAATAAGAGTGTTAAGCAAAGTTTGTAGTGAAAAGGTAATAAGAGTATATGTACACTCAATAATTTCATGTGGTACACCCTTTTGGGGAGGTTCTAACCAATCAATTGCAATATTCAAAATACAAAAAAAAAAATCTTAAGAATAATGAAGTGCGTATTGCCTCATACTCCAAGTAAGCCTATTTTTGAGGAGTTTAATATACTCCCACTACTATGTGTATATATATATATATATATATATATATATATATATATATATATTCTAGAAACAGGCTCCTTTATTCATAGCAATATGCAATACTTTAAAAGAAATAAGGATTATAATACTCCAGCAACTGAGGCAATACACCTACAATGTCACCAACTTAATAAAACTCGCAATAGTGTATCCCATAAAGGAATAATTCTATATAATAAGATACCCAAATCGTTAAAAGCTGTGCCAGGAAACACTTTTAAATCTAACGTGCATAAATTATTATTAAAACACAAATTTTATAACATTAATGATTTTCTTAACTCTGTTATTTAACACTTAATGTGTTAGGACAACTGTATTATATTACACCTGTATATTTCTTGTACTATTTTATTGTAAGTGATGACAAAGCAATATGTACAAATTGTATATCTGTGGTGAATAAAAATTGAATTGAATAGAATATGCAATCAAGCAAAAGATGTAACTCTAATCAAAATCAAGAGTTATTTTTGAAAAAAATGAAAGAAAACAAAAAAAGAAAATTCTGATGTGTTCCATTCACATGATTTTCAACATCTGTAACAAATTATTGTTAATAAGCCTATTCTTCCATCTATTTCATGCTGACTGAGATAAAAATTAGCATAAATAGTCTTATTACTTAGTTCCTTGTAAGTAGAAGGGAAATAAGGGAATACACTAGGCTAAACCGACAGTCACATGTTTTAAAATGTGGAAACTATGGAATTAAATCTGTTTCTTTGCGTGGCCAAGAGTTTCCAAGTTCCTGTACGAGAAAACTTTCCATTTTAAAACTGAAACCAATAAAGGAATATCTTGAAATTGGCCAACTCTACAAAAAAAATAGATATACATTTTTTGTGTAGTAAATTTTTGTCTATCTCTTACAGTTTAACTGTTATAAAAATGCTGCAAAAATCAACCAGAATAAAGTGCTATTCAAAAGCTATTCCCAGAAAATTCAAAATATATGTTTTATTCAAGTTCTAAATAACTTTAATATGATATGTATTTTAAACAAAATCATTGAAAGCCATTTTTGAGAAAAACAAAGTTTAAAAACTGTTTCCATGTAAAGGGTGGTTTGGGGTGGGGGGATTTTCTTGATAATATTAGCATTGCAGCCTTGAAAGTTTGGTATTTAATGGTCATTTAGTTTTTGTGCTATGCTGTCCATAGCTGTCAACACCACACATGGACCATTTTTCTAAAAATGTTTTTTTTTGGATTCAGGTGGTCTCAAAGTATATATTTCCGGTGAAATCTCAATATCAACTATTTGGGTGCAATACAATACCTTCTCTATACACTATATACATAGTACATATAGAGAAAGTAAAATAAATGTTCCATATAAAAGTCAGTTGGGATATGAGGAATCTTCATGTCACATGTTTGGAAAATACTGAACTTAAATACCAACTACTTAACTGACTTTCCATTTCTGAGTTATGCTGTTCATACATACACACACAGGATCTTTTATCATGTATTCAGGGGACCTCAAAAGGTGTATTCTAGTGAAACTTCTGTATCAATTTTTTGAGTAGAATTCAATACTTCCTCTACTTACAATAGGCAAGTAATAAATAAAGTAAAAATATTCATAATACTTGAATTTGAGAGACACAAAGTTGGGTATCACACCACAATCATCTTGAAAACATTTCACCTTATTACAAATATGTACGATTTGTTTTTTATATGTGTTTTTATGAGCCAATCCTAGTAAATATATACTTTTATTTTTTTCTATTTATAAAGCTACCTTTTATTTATACCACAAGAGAGATTTGCTTTGGAAATGTTTTCATATTGACTCATTGTTATTAATGTTTTAACATAAAGTTTAATCTCTGGAACATGCTCACTTGAATTCCCTTATTCACATTTCAGACTCTATGGAATCAGCTCAATTAAATAAACATTCCTACACTCCAGCAGGAATCAAACTTCTGGCATGAGAAATCAGCAAGTTGACTATTTTATCACAAAGGTTGTCCCAAATCTCTTGGAAAATACAGGGTTCTTCATTTAAAACCTAACAGAGCACAGAGAGGTATTGCTGGATTCCCTCACTACCGGCTGCCTTTGTACACATGGGCTACCGTCGGCCCCCACATGAACAGGCGATTGACTCTAGAGCAATGCATTTTTGTATGTAAAAGTTATTATATACACACAGAGTATATTCAAAAGTTCCCATCCAGATTTACAATCCACAAGATTGTGAAGAAATTTAAAACCACTGGTTCTGTGGCCTTCAAAAAATGAACGCATAAATGTACAGTTTCAACAGAGGAAAAGTTAGACGACATAGCTGCAAGTCTTGAACATTCACCAACAAATTCCATCCTAAAATTAGCACAACAGGTGGGAATTTCAGAGTCTTCTGCACATAGAGCAACTAAATTTTTAAAACTAAAACTTTATAAGTGTACAAGTGTCCATTCTTTAAAACAAGGTGACCCAGAATCATGAATATTTTGTTAATAGTTTCTTTCATCAGCGAATGACAGTTTTTTTGATCCACAGCTTCTGTTCTTTTCCAAGGCATGGTTCCACCTAAATGGTCATGTTGACACTCGTTACACAGTACTGGGCCTCTGAAAATCTACACTGTGCTTAAGAAATTCCTCATTATGATCGGAAAGTTGGAGTTTAGTATGCTGTTAGCGCTAAATGCATAATTGGTTCGATATTTTACGAGTAGATTGTAAATGCAGAGCATTATATTTGCTTTATGTGCAGAGTTTATGTAAGAGCAAAACCGACTGTGGCACATCCAATCGCGCACAATCAAAATGCTGTATACACATTAGGCTTTAAATGAAGAACCCTGTACTTCCTACAAATAACTTTTTTCAAGAATTAAAAAGTTTAATATAATAAAAAAATATGTGCTCCTGAAAACTGAGTTCTCTCTAGATTATTTTTCTTAAAATAAAAAGAAATATCACAACTGAAATATTGTGGGTACAAATTAGCAGCATTTTGTGTAATAGAGCAATGAAGCATCACAAGATAGCTATACCTCTTTCCATGCTCACGCCTGTATTCGCCACCATACTTGGATCTAGTGCCTACCAGCTCTATTATCTCAGGGATGCTACTGGCAAAAATTGCCTAGAATAAAAGGTAATAATAGCAGGGACACAACAATAGTTATACAAACATAACATTTCAGCAATCTGAATCCACATAACACAATTCATCTGATTGCCTGGCTACCTTATAAATATTTTTCTTACTTGTCTGCAGCACTATAGTTTAATATGAAAAGAGAATATGGAAAATTCCTTTATTTCTCTTATTAAATAGGTACACTTTTCTAATACTACTAGTCCAAGAGCACACTTTGTTAGTAGCCATAAAACATTTTATTGCATCAAATATCACAGCACCACAAAATTTGAATCAAGCTCCATGAATGAAACCAATGAATTAAATAGCCTAACAGATCTACATTTCTGATTGCTACAATTTTTCTGTTCTTTCAACTTTCTATTTCAGTTCTAGGAATGTCCTCTACATACATGTTCAAATTATTTTTGGGTTGAGGTAAGAGTTAGGTTAGGGTTGGAAAAAATGGAAATGCATTTATGGATGCTCTTTGACTGCTTTGGTTCTCAGCATCCCATTCTATACTGGGCCGCTTAATTTTACACAGAAGCCTCTTTATCAGGATTGAGGTTCTTTTACATGTCATAAACCTATGACAGGGGGTCAAAAGTTTTACTCCCCTTCCAAAGGAAGCCATGCTAAGGATTTTCATGCCTCAAAAAATTCCATCACCTTCCACTGGGTTTGAACCATTGACCTTGGGAACCAGTGGCTAGTATGTTATCCCAGACTAAGGAAGACAATATATATATTTTGTGGCTTTTATCCAATGATGTGCCTTGGCAATGAAGCAATTAGTGCCCTTGCTCACCAATATCTTTCTGTGATGCTTCAGATGATGCTTCACAGGTTTTGACATGATCTTCAGTCATATTTTCTTCTTCGTTGCATAGAAGACAACTTGCATCTGTATACTAGGGTCATTCAATAAATAACCGGATATATTTTAAATTTTTTTTATTACGAGAATGGAATACGAGTCATTATTTTTCAACATAATCCCCCCAAGTTCTATGCACTTATGCCAGCGCTGGATAAGCTTCTCCATTCCACATGAAAAGAATTCTTGGGGCTGTGTGTGTAATCATTTAAGCACTGCTGCCTAGACTTCCTCATCTGCGAATCTTGAGCGACTAAGAACTTCTTTCAGTTGGCTAAAATATGATAATCTGAAGGTGCCAGATACGGAGAATACTGGGGATAGGGCAAGCAGAGAAACTTCAAATCTTTGATGATATCCAAAGTGACTCTAGTAGTGTGTGGCCTTGCATTGTCATGCAGTAACAGTATGCCACTGGACATCGGCCCATGCCACTTCCTCAATATCATTGGTTTCAAATTTTAACACATAAGGTTTACATATGTCTCAGTGGTTATATTTTGACCTCACTTTACTCCCTACCTCCCCCTACTACCTTATGGTCCAAACATGACCTTACCAGCACTTCTTTCAGTTTGCACCAACTGTGCATTGCCATCCGACGGTGAATATCTGCTCCATGCTGGTGCAAACTTGTAACTTGTTTTCACTGAATACCAGCATTCCATTCAAGAGGCAGATGTGCCAAGCCATCTTATAATAGCTCTAGGACAACACTAAAGCATAACAAAGAGGCACATGCTTCGTCAAAGTTTTGTATTTTTTATACACGTTTTCTGGTTATTTCTTTGCATCAACCTAGCATATTCCTAATTTATGTATATGCTTTGCCAAAAATTCTTGTTCTGTGAGCAGTTTAAATTTTGCTACTGGAGTTTTACAAGGAATTTCTAGGATAATTTCTGGTTTCTGTATTAGAAGGCACCATTTTTATTATTCACTTTATGATACATTTCTTGGATTTCGATGACTTTACATTTGTTTAGTCTTTTCACGAATGTGAAAGAGAGATACTTTAAAAAGTGAGTATTATTTATGAATGCTCTTTAATGCTTTGGTTCTCAGCACTCCATTCTATATAATTGATATGAATGACTGCTTAATTTTACTCGAAATGAAGTGGAGTTTTATTTATGGACATTCTTTAACTACGGTGGTCCTCTGCATTCCATTCTATATTGGGTGTGAAAGACTGATTAATTTTGCTCAGAGGCCTCTTTATTGTGCTTGAGGTTCTTTTACATGCTGTAAATCTATGACATGGGACCAATGGTTTTACTTTCCTTCTGAAGGAAGTCATGTTAAGGATTTTATGCCTGAAAAAATCCATTGTCCTGTGCAGGTTTGAACCTACGGCCTTAGGTATAAGCGTCATTGACCAATGAGAGAAGCATGAACTATGCAACAATGATGGCGCACATGCTACTGCCGTCCATGTGTGAAGAGCATCGAGGTGGGGTTCGATATTTGTGGGCCAAAGAGCATAAAACCAAATGAAATGCACAGGGATATGCATGGCATGTAAGGGGATGATTGTATGGACTATAGCAATGTCTTCAGGTGGTGTGCATTCTTTCAAGAGTGCTGTGTGTGCCTTAGTGATCCAGGAGGCCAGTAATAGCTGCAACCCTGCAAAATGCCAGAGGCACTGAGGCAGCAATTTCGAAAGACCTTCATGAGTAACTGCAAATCTTATTGCAATGGTTCAGCATTTCCTATGGTGCAGTGTATGATATTGTTCATGACACGTTGAAATTTTGTAAAGTTAGTGCTCGCTGGGTGCTTAAGAACCTGACAGACAACCACGAGGGCCAGCGAATGATAAGCTTGGATCACTTAACGCAGTAAACCGCAGAAGGACATGGCTTTCTGAAAGGAATCATCACTGGTGATGAATCATGGGCATACCACTACACACCTGAAACAAAGCAGGCAAGTATGGACTGGAAACATATTTATTCCCCAGTAAAGAAAAAATTCAAAGTGATCAATCTTCTAGGAAAGTGCTTTTGACAGTGTTCTGGGATATGCATGGCGTTTTATTGGCAGACGTTACTGAACATGGGACCACTGTGAACACTGCAGCCTACATTAAAACTTTGGTGAAGTTGCATTGTGCCCCTTGTGACAAACGCCACAATGTCAAACTTCTCATGACAATGCTTGCCCCCATATTGCTGCTGCTGTTCGTCAGAAAATCATCAAATTTGTTTGGGAGATGCTTCAGCATACACCATACAGTCCAGACCTTGCACCACCAAACTTTCATCCGTTTGGTGCCATGAAGAAATTTCTGGCTGGCCAATGCTTTGCAACAGATGTAGGAGTGAAATCAGTAGTCCACAGGTATCTGTACTCCAGGGATACCTGGGCATATTGAAACTAGTATCACAATGGGGAAATGTGTTGAGAAAGTTGGCGACTCTGCCAAAAAGTAGGTAAAAGGTAGAAGTTCATTTGTGACCTCTTTTTGTTTTTTTAATCATTAAATTCTTTTGTAAAAAAATGATTGTGCGTTACTTTTCAATCTGCCCTCATACTTAATAAACGGTTACAACTAAGCCTAAGATAGGGATGACTTCAACTTATATTATCTAATTGTAAATATGTTCTCTGCAGAAAAATACTTATTTCAATTAACATATTTGGAAAAATCAACATCAGTCTGAAGAATGCTTTCATATGCTAAGTTACAAGATCTGTAGGTGCCTCTGGACTAGTAGGAATATTAATTAAAAGTTTCCAATTAAGTGTGCAGCAAGACGATTTTGAGGTACTTTAATATCCTTGGTAACATCAACATTTATGGCTACTGGTAAACAGATTTTTGTTGATTCAGATTGCTGTATATAACACATGGAAAACAAACAAAACTTATCCAAATAACACTATGCAAATATTTTAGAAAGTGTATGAAGTATTAAGATGTTAAAAGGCATTGCATGGTTAATGAGAAAGCAATAATTTCTGTGTGTGGTTAGTTATAAAATTACATTAGAGTTTTTCAGTGCAAATACATTCGTCAACTGTCTAAATGTAAAATGAATGCAGCAGAAATTGTTGACAGATTCACCAAGTCAAGCTGTTCAAAGCAGTTTATTAGATCTTTTACTTAATACTTGGTTCTTTTACAAACTGGGTAATTTAGTTGAAAGGCACCTATGCATAACTGGATAATAAAGAATTAGGTAAATACATGTCACCCATTTTTCATTTTATAAATTACTATTAAACACCTGATGTGTTCCATTCACATGACTTTCTCTACATCTCTGCAACAAATTACTGTTAAAAGGTTTATTTTTTTTTTTTTTATTTACTTCATGCTAATTGAGAAAAAAATTAGCAGAAATTGTAAGTAGGAAGGAAATAAGGGCGTGCCATTGGTTAAAGTGATAGTCAAATGTTTTAAAAGCTGGTCGCTATGTGACTGAAGTTCCTTTGTAAAACCAGGGGTTGACAAATTCCTTTATCAGAAAAGCATTTTAAAATTGAAAGTAATAACAAGGAATATCTAAAAAACGATCAACTCCAAGAAAAAAATATGTATAACATATATTGTGTGTTTTAACAAGCTCTAATTTTTTTGTTAAGTAAGTTTTTGTCTATCTTTTATGGTTTAGCAGTTATGCAAAATTTTGTAAAATTCATCCAGAATAAAGATGTCATCAGAAGCTATTCCTAGAAAATTCAAGATATACATTTTATTTGTCATGTAAATATCTTTTATATACAATATTTTAATCAAAATCATTAGAGCCATTTTTGAGAAAATCAAAACTAGGGACATTTTTTCCATGTAAAGGGTAATTGAGGATGGGGGGATTTTGTTTAAAGTCTTTGTGTCGCATCCTTATAAGATACTAAACTTAAATGACAAGTTTGGTTTGACTTTCCTTTTTTTGAGTTATATTGTGTGTGCATCTGCAAATAGACATTTTTCTACAAATGCTTTTTTTGGATTCAGGGGGTCCCGAAAACATGTATTTCCGGTGAAATCTTGGTATCAAATTTTGGGTGCAATCTTCTCTATACACTATGTACATAGTACTTGCAGAGAAAGTAAAAACTAGGAAACTACAGCATATTTAAGTGTCACTGTGCAAACATCTTTGCAAATAGTTCATGAAAATGTCTCATGAAATTAGCTGTAAAACTTAGAATCACCATGTAAACTAGGCTTTAAAATGCAGCTGTCTCTGCATAGCAGGTCCTCTGGCTACCAGAGGAACACCATTTGACAAACACTAAATGAAGTCGCTATGCCACCTCCTTGAAATGGTGACTTTGTTGTCAAATGCAATTAGGGCTTTTGCACAGACTATTCCAGCAAACACTCATATCATGCTAATGGAAAAATGATAATGTTTCATTCTGTAGTCAGCTTATCCTCCACATATTTAGGACTGACATCCCCTAGGACTTACGAGTGGATGCCTAGGGGTCAGAAGCCTGTTGGGGAGCCCACAGCATAAAACCACAAAATGGAGTACCTGGAACGAGTGGTCAGTCCTTCGCCAGGCATGAGCATGAGGAAGTGGATGAAATAAAAAGCAAGCAAAATGGATGATGGAGCAATTGGTGGAATGAGTGGCAGGAAAAACCAGAGGAGCTGAAGAAAACCCACCCAGACGCCGCTTCGTTCACCACAAATCCCACATGTGGGCGCTTGGGATCAAACTTGGGCTGCCTATAATAACTCAGCCATGGAGCTGCCTAAATGAAATGAAGTTTCATTTATGGAGGCTCTTTAACCGCTGTGGTTCTCAGAGCCCCATTCCATACTGGGTGTGAAAGACTGCTTAATTTTGCTCAGAGGCCTCTCTATCAGGCATGAGGTTCTTTTACGTGCCGTAAATCTATGACATGGGACCCATGGCTTTACTTCTCTTCTGAAGGAAGCTGTACCAAGGACTTTTACATCCGAAAAAATCCATCCTCCTCCGTCAGGTTTGAACCCACAATCTTGGGTATATGAAGTTAGCATGGTAACCATTACACCATGGAGGGCGACACTGAGATGCCTATAATAACGTTTTGTCATAAAATGATTTCTGGAGAATGGGTAACATATATTTTTTAATCCAAAGCCTTATTTTGTTTCAGCAAGTTTTTAGCACTCATTAAACATTTAGACATATATCTGATTAAATTACAAAATATTAGTATGTGATATAAAATAAATACTACTGTCAAAAGCAACCACAGAAACAAAAGTTATTTAAAAAGCAATCAATAAAAACTGAGTAATATTCTTACCATATGACTTTTAATTACACCACATCAACCAGAGATGTAACACTTTTGATACTTTTTTCTCTTATTTGTTTAATTTTGCACTACAGTTTCCCAAGTTTTTAATAAGTGCTAATTCTCTGGTCATTGCATGAGTAAACAATGTATATGAACACAAAACATTAAAACTACTATTGTCTAAAATAAAAGAAAAATAGCTTTACCTTATAAGATGGCAAATAAGCTGTTGCATTTAATAATGCATTACCAGATACCAGCAAACTTCCTAAGTGCAAAGCTTTTAACACTATATATGCTATATATGCTCTACATAGTTAAAATAAAATCAAAACTGCAATAGCTTTTCATTTCTCATTCTGCCTTTAAAGTATTGGCAATTCTTGCAAACAGTAATAATTCATATAATGTAAAATTTGGGTTATTTAACAGTTTTGTTTGTAATTTATAAACTACGTTAAACTGCTAGGGTATGTATTACATCACCCACATCCATTGACCCTACGCTCCTGGCTAAGTCTGACTTAAAGCTTAAGTTACAGATTTTTAAATTCTGTCTGCAATCAAGATAAATGATTGAATTTCTAGCCTGCTATATAACCTGCCAATTGTGAACACTAATAAAACCATTATAGAATTTGACTAAACATCAATTACTAGTATAGGACTAGTCTGATAAGAGATTATGCCCATCAACATGCAATTTAAAAATCTGATGTGTTCCATTCACATGACTTTCTCTACTTCTCTATAAACAATTATTGTTAATGAGCTTATTCTTCTATCCAATTCATGCTAATTGAGATAAACACTAGCAGAAACGGCCTCATTATTTAGTTCCTTACAGTAGAAGGAAACTACAGGAATACAGTAGACTAAACCGGCAATCAAATGTTTTAAAATGTGGTTGATATGGGATTGAAATCTGTTTCTTTGTATCAAAAAAAGTATATCACATAAATTGTGTGTTTTATCGAGAGCTACATTTTTTGTCCATCTCTTACGGTTTACCACTTATGCAAAGTTCAATAAAAATCATCCAGAATAAAGAGGTCTTCACAGGCTATTCCCAGAAAATTAAAGATATACATTTTATTAATCATTTAAGTATTTTAAACATAAAAGATATTAATCAAAATCATTAGAGACATTTTTGAGAAAATGAACATTTTTGAAATTTTTTCCATGTAAAAGGTAGATTGGGGTGGGGTATTTTCTTTAAAATCTTTGTGTCGCACTCTTGGAAGAAACTTGGTATTTAACAGTCTTTTTGTGTGTGTGTGTGTGTGTGTGTGTGTGTGTGTGTGTGTGTGTGAGAGAGAGAGAGAGAGAGAGAGAGAGAGAGAGAGAGAGACATACACATTTTTCTAAAAATGCTTTTTTTTTATTAGGGGGTCCCAAAACATGTATATGCAGTGAGATCTTGGTATCAAATTTTTGGGTGCAATAAAATACCTGCTCTATACACTATGTGTAGAGAAAGTAAAAAAAAAGGAGGGTAGGAACATGCAACCTTTTTTAACTTCACACTCAGATTATTAGAAAAGTATCCACAATAATAGATGACCTTTTTCTGTCATCATGTTATTCATAACAATAAGAAATGCGAAACAGTTTCTCTCAGGTAAGAGTCATATCCATTTTTATCATTGTATTACTGTTTGCAAGAAATAATTAATGTTTCTATATCAAAGCAGGTGCCTAAGCAGAATAAGCTTTCTGGTTTTATATGATAGCTTGGTGTGTAGTGACTATTATATACGACAATAAATCAAGTGGCACAGCTCTCTTCACTATTTCAGAATCTGAATAGGAATTTCAGAAGGTGGACCTCCCTTTTTTGAGCAAACTTCAAATTAACATACTGAAAAGAGAGTAATGCCATTTGAGAGTACAAAATACATTTCAGAATACTGAATTTATATTAATATTAAATTAGACACTTTACCATATATTAACATTTTAAACTAAGCACTAAAACAATAGAACATATTATATGAAAGAAACACCATCTCTGACTCTTTACATGGAAGCTGAAGCAAAAGAGTAATTCTGTAAAACAGTCTTGAGTCTTTTGTTATGTGTAAAATATATAGATCTTTGATGGTCAGTAATTTTAGTGATAGCAATTAAAGATGAAGAAAAATTATTTACAAAAGAAATAACCTGAAATAACAATACTTTCTCTACCTATTATGCAACAGACTGTTCTTACGAAAGCTTAATCTATCTGCTCTATGCTCATCAAGATAAACATTAGTGCAATTGTTTTTATTATATATTTCTTTGTAGATACAATAATTGAGGAATAAATTAAGACTTAAGCAGTAGTCAAATCTTTTAAAAGCTGGTTGCTGTGTGATGACATTGAGCTATTCTCCTTGGGGGGGGGGATGATCCATCACCAGGATGATGATAAAAAAAAAAAAAAAAATAAAAAAACATTTTAGAAAAAAGTTTTACCAAGTATTGAAAAATTGAAACCACTAACAAGGAATATCTCAATGTGATTACCTCCACCGGCAACATTTATGTGACAAATTCTCTGCTTTAACAAGATCTTCATTTGTTGTATAGTAAGATTTTATCTATCTGTTACTGTTTACCAGCTATACAATAGTCATCCACAGTGAAAATGACTTCAAGAGGCTATTCCGAGAAATTCAAGATAGGTAAACATTTTATTTATCATAAAAATATCTTCTATCTATGGTGTTTTCAAAATTGTTAGTCTAAATTTGGAGAAAATGAAGAATTTGAAAAATCTTCCATGTAAAGGAAAGTTTGGGCCAGGTGGATTTTGTTGAAAATATTTGTGTTGCATCTTTGGAAGATATTGAACTTAAATACCAAGTTTTCAAGTGACTCTCTCCACCTATTCTGCAAACAACTATTCTTTTATCTACTTCATGGCAATAGAAACTGTCACATTTTTTTGCTTCTTTGAGTTTTACTGTCCACAGATACCAAGGACCTCCTTCTAAAAATGTTTCTTTTGGATTCCAGGGTCCTAAAAACATATTTCTGGTGAAATTTCAGTATCAAATTTATGGGTGGAATACAATATCGTCTCTATCTACTGTGTATATTGTACATATGTGCTGGGGAGAGCAAAAATGGATTCAGGGAGGCTAAAAACGTGTATTTCCAGTGAAATCGTGGTACCTAATTTTTAAGTGGAATGCACTACTTCCTCTCATTATATGTAGTAGAGAAAGTAAAAATCTGGTTGTTGTATTCTTTAATCACTCTTCTATAAACACATCTTAAGAGAGCTTATTCTTGCTAATACAGATAAACCATCATTACACACTGATGTAAACTCTTCTAAGTATAAGCAAAATACATTAAACTAAAACAATGGTCAAGTCTTTTCAGGGTCAAAATTCTATTTCTTCCCTTTGTGTGAATACAAAAAAGTCTGAATTTATAAATTTAGGAACTAGGTAAGCAGCAGAGGAAGTAAAAATCTGATTTGTTCCATTTAGATGACTTTCTCTACATCTCTTCAATAAATTAGTGTTAAAATCTTATTTTTCAATTCAATTCTTCTATTTACTTCATGCTAATCAGGAAAATTTAACAGAAATGGTCCATCATTTGCTTCCTTGTAAATAGGAAGAAAATAAAGGAGTACCGTAACCTAAGGTGATAGATCTTTTAAAAGCTCTGTGATTAAAGTTCCTTTGTTTGTATGGCCAGGAGTTGCTATTTAACAAACTTTTCATTTTTGAGCTATGCTGCCCATACTCACACGCTAACAGACACACACATGGACATTTTTCTAACAATTCTTTTTTTTTTTTTTTTTTTTGGGTTTCTCAAAACATAAATTTCTGGTGAAATCTAGACATAAAATTTTGTGCAATACAACACCTTTTCTATACACTATGTGTAGAGAAAGTAAAAATAGATATGCACTGCATATTTTAACCACATTGTACAATTTCTTGCTTGTTTTTTGTGTTGCTTGTTTTCAAGTGCAAATAGTTTTCATGTGTAAGGGATGACATCCATTTTGATGGATGAAAACAAATTGTAATGAAATTATACATCTTTGTGGAGCATAGTGAATTTTTTAATAATAAATAAATAATGACAACAACAATGAGCGTCATATTATAATTTTTGATTACTGGAAGTGGTGCACTGTGAAGCTAGCAATTAGTTTTATTTTTAATTGGAGTCGAGTATACACACATGTGCTTTACAAAAACTTACCTATGCAGAACTAGTTTCGCATGCATGTTGCATGCATTGTCTACTGCTTTTGACTGTCGGATTCAACATGAGGATCCTTGATGTATGACTGTCTTCCCTCTGTGTTGGATTGATGAACTTCATTACATGAAAAAACACGACATGCATCTCATGAAACCTGCTAATGAAGTTCATCAATCCAACACAGAGGGAAGACAGTCATACATCAAGGATCTTCATGTTGAATCTGTCAGTCGAAAGCGGTAGACAATGCATGCGAAACTAGTTCTGCATAGGTAAGTTTTTGTGAAGCACATGTGTGTATACTCGACTCCAATTAAAATTAAAACTAATAAGCATCATGTTTACGCAACTGTCTGATGTCGCTACAATGTGTTATAGAAAATAAAACCTTTAAATAACAAAATAAATAAACCTATTTCAAAGATGTTTCTTGCATAAATGATGCAAGTTTTTCTATAATAAATTTTGAAGTGTTGAACAGTGGTTCAACATTTTTTTTCTTATGTATCAAGCTACTAAAAGACTCAAGCCTGTTTATTCTACCTTAAATTTTATGACATATCACTAAAGCATTCTATTGCCACTAGTGTGCATAAAGCATGTAAAAAGATGTGAAACAAAGGCTAGAAAAAGCTAATACAGTGGCTTGAAGCATGTAGCTGTAGATCACTTTACAGAAAGTATGATGATGTATGGCATACAAATGCATCTCCATACTACAGCACTGGATAAGAAACAGCAACAACTTTTATCACACTAACCTCTAAGTAGGTACACTTTTAATTTTAACTTTCTGAAAATATACACTCAAACTCAGAAGATATTAGAAAAGCTGTTTTAAGGTTATGTATGACTGAAATTTCATGACAAATCACAAAAAATTGATTTTTTTTAATTGTAATTCCATAAAATAATTTAAACATTCCTGAATATACAAAAAGTATAATTGGTCACCAGACCCCATTTTCAAATGCCTTAACTGGAGCTGCAGAAAAGCTTTTAGAGGTGAAACTGCACTGGACTCAGCAAGAAAAACTTCAGTTATACCATATCTCATATGTATCGTGTAAAGTAAAAAACGAAGTTCTGCAGAAGAAAAGCAGAATGCAAGAAGAAAAGGACAGAAAAGGCAGCATCAGAGTAGAGGAGAGGAGAGGAGAAAGAAAGCTGAGGGTCCAACCTACCAACCTGGTGGATTATAATGTGAGCCATGCATTCAAATCTTTCCTTGCTTTCTCGCTACTGATATTTTCGGTATTTTTCTTCTTGAAAAATGCTCCTTGTGGAGCAGCTTTTGTTATATAATTAAATTTTTCCATACATTTTCACAGAGGTACAATGAATAAGAATTGCTCTAGGTTTTCTGTCAGATGTATTTAAGCATATGTTTTCAATTTTCAAATAAAATATTATATATTTTATGACAAAAAAGTACACTGATAACTTTAAAAATATGATGAGTTCCATTCACATGACTTTCTCTACATCTCTGTAACAAATTATTGTTAATAAGCTTATTCTTCTATCCTCTTCATGCTAATCAAAGTAAACATTAGCAGAAACAGTCTTATTACTTAGTATCATAAGAAGGGAAATAAGCAAATACACTAGGCTAAACCAACCATCAAATGTTTTAAAATGAGGTTGCTATGGGATTGAAATCAATTATTTGCAGGAGTTGACAAGTTCCCGTATGAGTAAAGTATAAGTATTTTAAAACTGAAACCAATAACAAGAAGTATCTCAAAAATGGTCAACTCCATGAAAAAATGTATATAACATAAATTGTAAGTTTTAACCAGATCTACATTTGTCGAGGAATAAGTTTTTGTCTATCTTTTACGGTTCACCAATTATGCAAAATTCCACAAAATTCATCTAGAATAAAGAGGTCTTCATAGGCTATTCCCAGAAAATTCAAGAAATACATTTTATTTATCATGTAAATACTTTAATATACAATATTTTAATCAAAATCATTAGAGCCATTATTGAGAAAATCAAAACTTTCGAAAATATTTCCATATAAAAGGCAGTTGAGGGTGGAGGGATTTTCTTGGAAATCTTCGTGTCACATTCTTAGAAGATACGAACTTAAATACCAAGATTGGTATTTAATAGACTTTTCATTTTTGAGCTATGCACACACACACGCACACACAGAGACATTCTTCTAAAAATACTTTTTTATGATTCTGGGGGTCCTAAAACATGTATTTCTGGTGAAATCTCGGTATTGAATTGTTGGGTGCATTACAACACCTTCTCTATACACTATGTACATAGTACGTGTAAAGAAAGTAAATAAATTATGTAGCCTAAACAAAAGGGCAATTTCAAAAAGTAGATGTATTGTGAACCTAGGGTTAAAATATTAGACCAAAATTTTAAAGTTTTTGTCGCAATGGACCTTTTTAGTGACATGAAAAAAACAAACAAATTTCATCATAACCTCCAAACAATTAGAGCAAAATGAATGAAACTTGTACTGTCACTTATTTACATTATATTTCATCTGTGGTAGGTATAAATTTCAAAATTAGTTTGGAATGTGAAATTTTCAGTCATACATGTCCATACCAAACTGAAACTTAAATTTATTAAGCAAATTGAACTGGTTTGCTAAAGCTTCTGGTTGGCAGTGCTTAGGAAGCAGATTTGCTGCAGCAGGTTACCCTTTATTTCTTTGTACAAATAATAAGTGGAAGAGTTAAAGGTATTTTGTCATGCACTGTGAAAACACATTTTATATACAGATAAGCGAAAGATAATATAAAGGTTTAGCAAAATATAATAATTTTTCAGTTTAGATATATTTTACACCAGCTTCTCCATTAAAAATAGATTTGAAATGCAGAAACATAGCATAAAAATGGAGCTATGTGGAATTGTGACTGAGACCATCAAGTAAAGGAGTTCTTTAATATTTAAATAAGAGAGAAAATTTCTTCTGTTTAGGATGTTAAGGACAATGGTGTATTTAATATTTGCGGGAAGAGTCAAAGTCAATTACTGATCTTTATATTTCACTTACGCAGAGAAAATAATTTAAGTTTAATTATTTTGGCTATAATGTCCTAGTTTATTATGATTAAAATAGACTTTTGCATATATTTATGTTCCATTATTATGTTTTGTGTGTTGACTTCAAATGATGTAATGTAAAATGAATTCTATAATTTATAGCTGCTTACAAGTAACCTATAGAGAGAGAATCTGTTTATTTCTAAATGTAATTGACCTAAATATAGGGTTTTTTATAACATAAGGTAACCCCTGTCACAGCCTCTCTCCACTGCTCAAGAGATCTGAGAGTTGCTGCGAAAGTGCTGCCGCCTAGGTGCACTAAAGTATGTACCTTAGTGTAAATTCCAGAAATGTTGGCCTTCTGCTTCCAAACAGGTAGCACAGCTTGCAAAAATATCCTTGCTCACTTGTTTAAGCTTAGCAGCAGGTATCTTTGTGATGTTATCACCAAGTTTCTGTAGACTACACAGGGATTTCTGCTGCTGAGCTTAGATGAATGAGGAAAACCTTTTTACTTGATATACTGCCTGCCTGGGAGAAGAAGCTCAGCATTTTCAGCAAAAAGAACTCCCGGAACTCTCGCACAGTGGAGCAAGCCCATGAGAAGGGTTACCTTATAATTTAATAACCCTATATATCCAGGATATGGAATTTGTACAATTGGTTTCTAAAATGACATTAAATTAAATGGTTTTAATATATGGCTTAGAATTTTAGAAACATTAACACAATTAGTAAGACAGTATGAATCTGATTAATTGAAGAGTGGAAATGTCAAACGTTCCAAGTGCCATTTTGTAAATTTTCCAGGAGATGCAAAACACCATCTATATATGTTTGTATATAGCATATGCCTATAATCAGTGTGGGAGCAGTTTTGTATTACAAAATTATTTTGTATACAAATGTTATGTCAAAAATACAATGGTGAAGGAGAAAAAGGGTAGTGATAATAAGAACATTCTATGTACTGTCAGTTACAAGTACCAATCAACCTGTTGTTACATTTTATTTAAGAATTTTGAGAGAAATAGTACAAAAAATTATGTAACATTTTCCAAAGCACTATGTATCCATTAAGCAGAAAAGTTGGTTGGTTGATATCTAATGTTGAGCAGTTGGCAGTGAAGCCATTCACTCTCTTACATTTCAGTATTTTAATGTCATCTTATCATGTTGACTAAAGGACAGCGCAGGAGATAGTTTCCATCCATATCTTCTTTAAGTGTACAGAAAAGACACAGAGGAGATCTCACTATACCAATCTTCAATAAATATTTATTGAGACACTCATGGCCTGTTAGGAGTCTAAAAGTTGCTACAGAGAATTTTCTTGGTAATGTAGTGATTCTGGTTGTGTTATTACATAAATTTTCCCATGGTTTTCCTTTTGTTTGTAATACATTATCTTCTTTAATTTTGTTATTATATGTTGACATAATGATTCTCTTGATAGAGTGATAACTTATTGGATCAGATGAATTTGATGAAATTTTACTACCTTTCTTGGCTAGAAAGTCGGCTGTTTCATTACCCTGCATTCTGCAATGTGCTGGTATCCATTGAAGTATTAATCTTTTATTTAAATGCATTAGTTGTTTTATGATTTTGCGGCATTCTTTTCCGATGGGACATCAATTTTATCTGGAATGTTTTTACTCAACTTTTTGTAACCGTTTAAAATTAGGAACCATAAATGGCGGTTACATCTCCTAAGGAGAAAAATACAAAACTGTAATATTGTTTACATAAACTACAATAGCAAAGAAGTATTCGTGTTTTGTTAGCTGAAAACACTGAAAGGAAGACTGGTTGAGTTGTTCACCTCTTACTCTGTGGTTGAAATCAATGTCTTATAAAGCGCTCTATGCTCTTCAGGAGGGAATGGCAACATGGTTCAGACATCTTTCTTTTTCTCAACTAACAATCATGGCTGATCTTTCACTGAAGTAGAGTTTGCTTTATATTAATTGCTGATTTTCCTCTCTTTAAAACATGAACTAATGTCCACTGTTCTAATGTTGAGTAAGTGGTTTTCTTGTTATTTGAAAGGGATGAAGTTGTGACACTTTTAGCATTGTGCACTTTGAAATGTTGCTCTTGTTTAATGTTATCAGCAAATCAGCAACATTATTCAAATCAAAGAAATTACTTTCTTCCATTGTAACTACATGAAAAGAATTTAAAGTTTTAGCTGACTCTACCACTGTATGTAAAAATTTAATTGTTTAGTGTAAAATGAATACCTAATAATGTAACCAGTTCATAACATAACAGTCAAAAAATCTGATATGTACCATTCATATGGCTTTCTCTACATCTCTGCAACAAATTATTGTTAAAAATCTTATGCTTCTATTTACTTCATGCTAATCAAGAAAAAAATAGCAGAAATAGTCTTATTACTTGCTTCCTTGTAAGTAGAAGCGAAATAAGGGAGTACCATAGGTTAAAGTGATAATCAAAAGCTGGTTCCTATGTGACTGAAATTCCTTTGTTTGTATGGACACGAGTTGACAGCTTCCTGTATGAGAAAAGCATAAGTTTTTCAAAGCTGAAACCAAAAATAAGGAACATTTAAAAAACGATCAACTCTGCGAAAAAAATGTATATCACATAAACTGTGTGTTTTAATGTGCTTTACATTTTCTGTGCAGTAAGTTTTTGTCTATCTCTTACGGTTTAGCAGTTATGCAAAGTTCTGCAAAATTCATCCAGAATAAAGTAGTCTTCAGAGACTATTCCCAGAAAATTCAAGATATAAATATTATTTGTCTGGTAATTATCTTTAATATACATTATTGTAATCAAAATCTTTAGAGCCATTTTTGAGAAAATCAAAATTATTGCAAAATGTTCCATGTAAAGGGTAGTTGGGGGTGGGGGAATTTTCTTGAAAATCTTTGTGTCGCATCCTTGGAAGATACTGAACTTAAATACGAAGTTTGGTATTCAATGGTCTCTTCGTTTTTGAGCTATGCTGTCCACACACACACACACACACACACCCACACACCCACACACCCACACACACACGGACCTTTTTCCAAAAATTCTTTTTTTGGATTCAGGGGGATCCAAAGTGTATTTCTGTTGAAATCTTGGTATCAAATTTTTGGGTGGAATGCAATACCTTCTCTATATGCTATGTACATAGTACGTGTAGAGAAAGTAAAAATTGACTCTCGCGCTGGCACTTGGAACACTAGATGGCATCACTGCTTGGAACTTAGACCTATGCCATTTGTTAACAAGTCATTGAACTACATAATCCACGAACTGGCACTTGAAACATGAATAGGGATATGTACCGGTGCACATGGAATGTTCTTGTGGAAAAAAGCCCAAAAAATTAAAAAGGGCACTTAGAATGTTTGACATTTGCACTCTTCAATTATATGATTAACTGTGCACAATATGTATGGAGTATTTTATAACAACCATGCAGATTGATGTTAAACTAATTGTTTTAATTAATTTCAAGTTTTTTTAACCAGTGTTAGGCATTTTAAAAATTACAAAAAGTTAAATATTTTGATAATATTTTATTATGGTCATAGAACTCTCCATGATTTTTAGACAAAACACCGTTTTAAAACACCAGTAATTGCGAGTTTTGGTCAGGCAATGACTGTAGTTTAATCTGTAGTTTAAAGATTAAACTTGATTTAATTGTTTTTTCAATTCAACTAAATTATCAGATGAGAAGAAAATCATACAGTTATCTAGATACTACTATACTAATTATATTATTACATCTTACACTGATGTGTGTTTTATTCTTTGTATTTTATTTCGAGACTTTACAGCATTTAGAAATGTTAATTAAAAATTGTTAAAAGATCTGCAGTGCTCATTATTTTTCTAGGCATCTTTAGAAAAGTAATACTTTATCAATCATGCCACAAAGAAGTCATCAGTATGCTTGTATTTTTTAAACCTAATCCTTAAGTAAAATGAAACATTTTTGTGTGTAACAATTACTGAACTTTTGCATATATTCCTTTTATATTATATAACTTGTATATACATGATTCTTCTATCAACTTTATATTATTCCAGAAAAATATTAACCTTGTAATGAGGTCAAATATTGTGACCATTTTTTTTTTATTTCATGCAAATGTGAAAACTAAATATAACTAATTGCATCACAAGTCAGATTTTATTACTAACGAGTTCTTAGTAAAAAAAAAATCTGATGTATTCCATTCATATAATTTTCTCAGCTGTTTCATATACAAATTATTCTTACAAAGGATTATTCTCTTATCTACTTCATGCTAATTAAGATAAACATTAGTAGAATTGGTCTTATTACTTGCTTCCTTGCAAGTAGAAGGGAAATAAAAGAATACACTAGGCTAAAATGTTAGTCAAATATTTTAAAAACTCATTGATATGGAAACAATTGGGGTCACTTAGCATGGTGCATTTGAGAAATTTAGGTACTTTAAAACTGAAACCAATAAAAAGGAATAACTTGAAAATGGTCAATCCTACAAGAAAAATGTATATGCTATAAATTGTGTGCAGTAAGTTTTTGTCTATCTCTCACGGTTTAACTGTTATGCAAAATTTTGCCAAACTCATCCAGGATAAAGAGGTTTTTAGAAGCTATTCCCATGAAGTTCAAAATATACATTTTATTTGTGATGTAAATGTACAGTGTTTTAAACAAAATCATTAGAGCCATTTTTGAGAAAAACAACATTTTCAAAAATGTTTCCATGAGTTGCATCCTTGGAAGATACTAAACACAAAACCCAGTTTTGATATTTAATGGTCTTTTCATTTTTCTGCTGCACGCACGCATGCATGCGCACACATAAAACATTTTTCTAAACACGCTTTTTATGGATTTAAGGGACTTCAATACTTTTATTTCCGGTGAAATCTTGACATCAATTTTTAGTACAATGTAACACCTTCTCTATACACTATGTACACAGCATGTTTAGAGAAAGTAAATTACTTCAGTGAGATTTACATACGGAACAATAGTTAGAGGCACAATTTTATACAGATATGTAATAGGCAAATAGTAGCTAAGGCAGCCAAAGGTACAAGCACAACACATACAGGAGGCACTAAACAAGAGAATCATAACTTGAAATGCATTTGTAATCACAGGCACATCAGTTTAAATCCAAGATAACCCAAAAATGATTCTACAATTCTAAAGCTTGCTACAATCTGATAAAGTATTTATCCAGATACAAGACAACCCCAATTTTTCAGAACTTAACTTTGGAATCTAGCATATCATTTACATGACATCATTAAAAGGCATAGGTGTCTAAAAAGAAAGGGAAAAAAAATAATGAAATGTAAATGTTTGCACTATATTTTGAACAAACTAATGGACACTTTAGCTGATTCAGCCTCTTATTTATTTATTTATTTATTGTACTTAATTAGAATTTGCGTGGAAATTCACTTTTTGGGTGGTTGTCGGAGAAGGGAGTATGGAAATGTACAGTACGGCAGCGTTGGTACAACGTGACGGCGGCAGTGACGGTAACCTAACTATAACAATGATGACGATATGACTTTGTATTTAGACAATATACTTAATATAACACATCGTAAATACTTCTACCTAATTTGAATTTACGCAGAAATTTACAATGCGAGCGGGAGAGACGGAGAAGGGAGAACAAAATCTACAGTACATCCGATGACAGAACGTGACGACAGCAGTTGCAGCGTAGCTGTAATGGTGATTATTTATGGATGCTATTTTTGTTAAGACAACACACTTAGCATAATCGTAAAACGGTTTACCTAGTTTGTGCGGTATATGTGTGGCCCAAGGAGGGAAATGCGCAGCTAAGTTGGCTTGAAAGTTGGCTTCCAATACAACATTACTGATGTGAAAGTTTACGTTAGTCTGGGAGAGTTATCTTTTTTCCAATGAGAATGTTCACAGGCTCCTCAACGTCTAATTTTCAGAGTGAAATGCTCAAAATCTGCCGCATACGTCACGACCTTGGCGGTAATTTACCCCATTTCCCCTAGGCTGTACCCACGAAGTTTAATATTTATTTTTTCCCCATATGATATTCAGAAAACATATATCGCAAATGTAAGACGACCCCCAGTTCTGAACCTTTAACATTTTGAGAAATAACATCTTGCATTCGGATAAATACAGTATTTTAAAACTGAAACCAATAACAAAGAATTTCTCGGAAACGGTCAACCCCATGAAGAAATATACCTGTATGACATAAATTATATGTTTTAATGAGATATATATTTTATGTGCAGTAAGTTTTTGTCTAACCCTACAGTTTTCCAGTTATGCAAAATTTAGCAAAATTCATCCAGAATAAAGAGATCTTCAGAGGCTATTCCCAGAAAATTGAAGATATACAGCTTATTTGTCATGCAAACATGTTTAATATACAGTATTTTAATCAGATTGTTAGAGGCATTTTGAGAAGATAAACATTTTCGAAATTTTTTCCATATAAAGGGCAGTTGGGGGTGGGGGAAGTTTCTTGAAAATCTTTGTGTTGCATCCTTGGAAGAAACTGAACTTAAATACCAAGTTTGGTATTTAACAGATTTTTCATTTTTGAGCTATTCTGCCCACACACACGCACACAGTCAGACACACACACACACTTGGACATTTTTCTAAAAATACTTTTTTTTTTGGATTCAGGGGATCTCAAAATATGTATTTCCTTCTTGGAATCAAATTTTTTGGTGCAATACAATACTTTCTCCATGCACTATGTACATAGTAGTGTAGAGAAAGTAAAAATGTATGTAATGTTTCAGGCACTGCATTGATCCAAGTTTTCCCTTATTTCTTTCATGAAGTACTCTTCCCTTGCTAAAACAATTTTATTCTATGCCACTACACTGTAAAACCATTTAAATATGCACAGGATGAAGGTGATAGGTGTGTTTTCAACTTGCACACCTTCATTTAAGTCTTTGAATTTTCATAATTACATACAATATTCAAAGTTATTTGGCAAATTTGGTACTTAAATATATATGTAATATAAGACTCTGCAAATATATAATTTATGCTTTGGTTTACTTGATTAGTGCTAAATTTCACCTAAACTGTAATGTTCCAAATAAATATTTAACTGTAAAATATTTCACATGCTCAGATTTCAACATATAGAGTGAATATAAAATACTATGTGTGTATCTTTTCTTGGGCATTTGGCTCCCTAGTCTTCCTACGGTAAGTTTCATGCAATTTCAGAAGCAGAGCAACAAAGTTGAGTCAAGGGCCATCGAGAAAATGACAGACGATTTGGCATAACTAAATGATAATGAAAGATATCAACACAAAACTTTATTTACAAAGTTACAGTACCCTACTCTATTTCTCGACATAATCTCCATTCTGTCAAGACATTTATTGTCACTTGGTACCAGTTTTCAATGCCGATGTTATACTTCTCTACTGCCAAAGAACTTATTTGTTTTTTTGAATGCACAAAATGTTTGGCCAATCGAGTTTTATAGCAAATAACATAAGTGTATGGTGATAATGCAGTGAATGAGGAAATGGTGCATAATTTACAAGTAATCAAGGAAGAACCAGTGTGTACGATAAAGCCAGACTGGAAGTTCATCAATTGTTATGGAGGAGTTGAAACAAATGTTGACAAAAGAATGAAGAAAAACCGGTGTTTCACTTTGGACACTGTACATGACTTTTTGGATGGAAAAGATTTCCCAACCGATGAAGACCTCAAAGTGACAGTGACATCTTGGCTCAGATCTTTAGCGGTGGAAGAGTATAACATCTGCATTGAAAAACCGGTACCACGTGACAATAAATACTTGATGGCAATGGCGTTTACATTGAGAAATAGAGTAAAGTACTGTTAACTTTGTAAATAAAGTTTTGTGTTGATAACATGTTATTATTTAGTTATGCTAAATCATCTGTCACTTTCTGTATGGCTCTCGTACCATAACATCTATTGGCTTCAATGCCAAGGTCTTGTTCTTTTTGTGGATCCCAGAATTCATGTACATGCACTGTGTTTCTTTTCATAATTCAACTAGTTTGCATTTAGATGATCTATTCACCATAATGGATAAAAGCTTCAAAGAAAGAAGCTGTCTTTGGTTGGCAACACTGCTGAAAGACAGGTAGGAAAGCTCCCTCTTCTTCTCCTGCCCCTCACTTCCCCAAAAACCAGCACCCAAGAAAAGGTGTGCACATAGTATGGAATATTGGCCTTAACTTTTAAATGAGTCAATAAAATCAAGTGCTGACATTTTTTAATTCTTGTGGGAGGTAGAAAGTCTTCAGACTGCAATGCCCCAGTGGGTTGAGGGGGTGTGCTTCAGAATTTTAAATGGAACTATTGTACACATTTGATATATTCTGATAGTCCTTAAGAAACGTTTATTCAAAACATATTTTTCTAAAATGAAAACATTTGTACATTTTTATACCCTACCTACTTCATCTGTTTATCTCTTTAATAACTTGCAACTTCATCAGTTTTGTTATCAAGAACCTCTCTTTCTTTGGCAATTTTCCTCCCCCATTTCTCTCTTACTTTCCCTGTATAATTACCTAGTTGTTTCAGAAATTCTTTCTTATTGTTTCCAAAAAGTTTTAAGCACACTATCTCTAGTGGTAACTTTTCCCAGTTTTTATTACATAATTTTTCTCACCACATTTTAATTTTCTCGCACTCAACTTTACAGTGTAAATTGTCATCAACATTGCCACATAGTCGGGATACATCTTTATCAACTTTTAGACCTTTTAATGACACTGTTCTTGCCCAAGCTAGACCCCCTCTTTCCATTTTTTCACCAACATCCAGGGCCCTATTTATGGTGGAGCAAACTAGGCAACTGCCCAGGGCAGCACATTTTAGGGGGTGGAAAAATTACTGGAAAGCCACAAATATACTTGAGCACTCCTGCTTCCAACTGCTCAACTGAGACATCATTTTCTGCTCTAAGATGCATAAATAATTATTTAAGAACATCACAAGTGAAGGATCTTCTTAGTTATCTTGGTGTTCTTGCAATTGAAATGTGACTTAACAGTGAAAATGGACTATGATGAACTCGTAAACTCGTTTGCAAATGATAGGGCAAGGAGGAAGTCTCTTGATATTTAAATAATATATGTTTTGACATCTAATATGGGGTGATGCCTCTTTAGTGCAAGTTCTTTCTATTAAGATGTTTCTACTTACATTTTAATAACTCACTTAAGGTGTTTGCCACTCATACTTAAGCATCCAAACTAGTGAAATCGTTCTCTATGTTGTAAAAATTTAAGTAATATATGTATTGCAAGTTGGGGAGAGGGGGGCAGCAAATGTTTTTTTTTTTTTTTTTTGCCCAGGGGCATCAGAGGTACTAAATTTAGGCCTGCTGACATCAATTTAGTTTTCTCTTCCACTAACTTTCTTAACATTCCTATATAATGAAAATTTTATAATTTATAGAGTATTGGCATTTTATGCCATTTATTTCTTCATTCGTAGCAGATTTTGGTCTTCTGAACTTAAGACTATTCACACTTCTTACAGTGTCACACTTCTTGCCAATTGTTGATACCATGGACTGAGTTACATTTTTGTTTGGACTCAACTGATTAAATAAATCACACACATTTTTAATGACCTCTTCCTATAACTATCATTAATATTTGTATTCTTTCCATTTCAGTGAGATTTGCCATGATATGTAAAAACTCAATGAAGAATAATTTGTTTGAAAACAAATAAACACATTGTTGTCTAGTTGCTAGACCTTTTTGATTCTCAAATAATTACGTTAGAGAATAAAAAGTGTTTAGGTATGTTAAATAAAACTTCAGTACCCTATAAATTCTCAAGTTTTCATTTCAGAAAGATCTGATTATTTCCATTCACAGGACTTCTCTATTTGTTCTGCGAACAAAGTATTATTACAAAAATGTATTCTTTTTATCTACATCATGCTAATCAGGATAAAAATTAGCAAAAATTGTCTTATTACTTGCTCCTTTGTAAGTAGAAGGGAAATAAGGGTCTACACTAGGCTAAACTTATAGTCAAATCTTTTAAAAGCTAGCTGCTATGTGATACATTTGAAATTTGTTTCTCTTTGCAAGGCCTGGAGCAAAGAAGAGAGAGAGAGAGAGAGAGAGAGAGAGAGAGAGAGAGAGAGAGAGAGAGAGAGAGATATGAAATAAATTAATATTTCCCATATAAGAAAAAATATTTTAAAACTGAAACCAATAACCAAGAATATCTGGAAATCGTTAGATCTAAAAAAAAAAAAAATTAATGGCATAATTTGTGTGGTATAGTGTAGTATTTTTGTCTATCTTATGGTTTACTGGTTATGCAAAAGTATCCAAGGTTAAGAGGACATCAGCGGCTATTCAAGTTATACATTTTATATGTCATGTAAATAATACATATATATCATACATTATTATAATCAAAATTGACTGCCTCCATGGTCAAGGGGTCAGCAAGCTGACTTTTCATGTAGAGGTCCCAAGTTTGATTCCTGGCTGGGGTGGGCAACTTTTCTTTAACCAGAATTATTCCCTATTCCCCGCAGAGAATGGAAGTAAGCATGTGAGAGTGAATGTGTGTACATTTAATGATATAAAATTATTGACCTAATGTCAATAACCTACAGTTAATAAAGAGTTGTTTCACAAGTTAAAAACCCCCATATAACCATAGCAGTTAGATGGGCTATACAAATGAAACAATAAAAATCAAACTTGTTAGATGCTATTTTCAAAAAATATTTCTTGAAAATAGTTTAGTGTGGGGGATTTTATTGAAAATGTTGTGTCGCATCTTAGTAATTTGCTAAACTTATATCAAGTTAGGAGTTTAAAAGATTTTTCATTTTTGAGGCTAGCTGTGTACACATGCAAATACAATAACCTTTTTTTAAAAATGCTTTTTAAAATTTAGGGAGCCTCAAAACAATGTATTTCTGGTAATGTCTCAGTATAAGATTTTTGGGTGGAATATAGTACCTTCATTACCTACTATGTACATTGGTAGAGAAAGTAAACAATGCTTTAAGCAGAAGTTTCTTAAGGACTATCAGAATATCTCAAATTTACATCATGATTGTATTTAAAACTCTGAAGTTCACCCCCTAACCTCACATTGTACCCACTGCGGTACTGCCCCTAATGCTGTCAAGAAGGGCCCCTAACTCCCATGAGAATAAAAATGATCCTCACTTAACTCTATTGATCTATTTAAAAGTTATGGCTAATATTTCATACGTTTTGCTCACTGCGAATAAGCATATTGGAAATAAATGAATACTATTTTCCAGGTAATATAAGACATGAAGGTGTATTCAAGTAGATAGATACTAGATTTATTTTCCATCGGGTAATGAGTTTCTGGTATCCTTCAGATAATTACATTGAGAGAAGATGTCCTTAACATCAAAAGAAACCAATAGTTTCTTTATAACATCTAATCTAATGTTTGGAATTCATGTACAAGAGCCATCAGAAAGTGACAGATGATTTGGCATAACTAAATAATAATGAAAGTTAACACAAAACTTTACCTACAAAGTTACAGTACCTTACTCTATTTCTCAATGTAATCGTCATCGATATCAAAGTATTTATTGTCACATGGTATGGTTTTTCAATGCAGATGTTTATACTTCTCCACCACTAAAGATATGAGCCAAGATATCACTACGACTTTGAGGTCTTCATTGGTTGGGAAATCTTTTCCATCCAAAAAGTCATGTACATGTCCAAAGTGAAACAACAGTTTTTCTTAATTCATTTATCAACATTTGCTTTCAACTACTCCATAACGATTGATGAACTTCCACTCTGGTCTTTGTCGTGCTCACTGGTTCTCCTTGATTACACGTAAATTATGCGCCATTTCCTCACTGAAGAGTTGTTCATTGCATTTTCACCACACACTTGCATCATTTGCTATAAAATTCAATTGGCTGAACATTTGTGCATTCAAAAAAATAAATAAGTTCTTTGGTGTTAGAAAAGTATAACAGCTGCATTAAAAACTGGTACCATGTGACAGTAAATGTCTTCACAAAATGGAGATTATGTTGAGAAATAGAGTAAGGTAATGTAACTTTGTAGATAAAGTTTCGTGTTGATAACTTTCATTATCATTTAGTTATACCAAGTTGTCTGTCACTTTTTGGATAGCCCCTGTATTTTCCAGGTAATATAAAGCATGAAAGTATATTCAAGTAGATAGATACTAGCTTTAGTTTCCATCAGGTAATGAGTTTACATTGTCCTTCAGATTACATTGAGAGAGGATGTCCTTAATTGTCAAAAAAACCCAACAGTTTCTTTAAAACATCTAATCTAATGTTTGGAATTAACGGTACATAACTACTTCAACCTGACTCCCAATGATGCATTGTACGAGGGCCATTAGAAAGTAACAAATGATTTGGCATAACTAAATAATAACGAAAGTTATCAACACAAAATTTCATTTACAAAATTACAGTACCTTACTCTATTTCTCAATGTAATCTATTCTGTCAACACATTTATTGTCATATGATACCAGTTATTCAATGCTGATGTTAGACTTTTCTACCACCAAAGGACTTATTCATTTTTTTTTAATGCACAAAACGTTCGGTCAATCAAATGTTATACACAGATAGTGCAAGTGTATAGTGATAATGCAATGAAGGGATCTTCAGTGAGGAAATGATACATAATTTACAAATAATCAAGGAAGAAAGTAATAAAGAAGTAATCAACAAAGAGCGGAGTGGAAGTTCAACAATACTATGGGTAAGTTGAAAACAAATATTGATAAAGAAATTGAAAAAACAAAAAACAAGTGTTTCAATTTGAATACCATACATGACTTTTTGGGTGAAAAAGATGATTCCCCAACTAATAAAGACCTCAAAGTAGCAGTGCATCTTGGCTCAGATCTTTGGCGGTAGAAGAGTAGAACACCTGCATTGAAAAACCATACCACATGAAAATAAATACCTTGATAGCAATGCCGATTATGTTGAAAAATAGAATAACGTACTTCGGCTTTGTTTACAAAGTTTTGTGTTTATATCCTTAGTATTTAGTTATGCCAGATTGTCTGTTACTTTCTGGATGGCTGTTGTATACCATGTGTTTCATTTATAGCCGGGCCATAGATCACATATGCATAGTTCACTCTCACTGGAGTGACCTCTGTATTTTCCTGCAACACTCTATCAGTGAATGACCTGCTCAAGGCTACATTTTTAGCCGTATTATACTGAGTCAGTGTTCAGTGTGTATCTCAAAAGTGAAAGTTTACTCAAGAGATCTGTTGTGTGTGAATCATATTACATTATTCTTATTAGTCCACTGAAATGCCATCTGATGTGTTCCATTTGCATGACTTTCTCTAGCTGTTACACAAACAACTTTCCTTACAAAAGATTTTTCTTTTATCTATGACATGCTATTCAAAGTGAAATGGGGCTTTATTTATGGATGCTCTTTAACTGCTGTGGTTCTCAGCATCCCATTCTATGTTGGGTGTGAAAGACCGCTTAATTTTGCTCAGAGGCCTCTCTATCAGGCTTGAGGTTCTTTAACGTGCTGTAAATCTAAGACACGGGACCAATGGTTTTACTTCCCTCCGAAGGAAGCCATGCTAAGGATTTTTACACCCAAAAAAAAAATCCATCATCCTCCACCAGGTTTGAACCTGCGACCTTGGGTATATGAAGTTAGCATGGTAACCACGGAGGGCAACATACTATTCAAAGTAAACATTAGCAGAAATTGTCTTATTACTTGCTTTCTTGTAAGTAGAAGGGACATACAGGAATACACTAGGCTAAATCGATAGTAAAATATTTTAAAAGCTGATCCTATGTGAAAGAACTGAAGTTCAGCTCGCTTTGCATGGCCTGCAGTAAAACAATTGAAATGAAATGAAATGAAACGTCACTTCTCCTTTGAGAAAAGTTTAAATAGTTTAAAATTGAAACCAATACAAGGAATATCTCAGAAATGGTCTACATAAAAAGCGTATATGAATTAACTGTTTTAACGAGATCTACAATTTTTGTGTAGTAAGTTTTTGTCTATCTCTTACGGTTTACCAAGCAAATTTATAAAAAATCATCCAAGAAAAGAGCTCTTTAGAGGCTATTCCCAGAAAATTAAAAATACACAGTTTATTTGTGATGTAAATATCTTTTATGTACAGGATTTTAATCAAAATCATAAGCGCAATTTTTAAGAAAACAACATTTTCAGAAGTTTTTCCATGTAAAGGGTAATTTGGGGTGGAGGGATTTTTTTAAAATCTTTGTGTTGCTTTCTTGGAAGATACTTAACTTAAATACCAAGTTTGGTGTTAACTTTCTTTTTGTTTTTGAGCTATGCTGTCCACAAACACACACAGACCTTTTTTTTCGGACTAATTTACCTAATTTACTGTAATTTCACTGTAAAACCTATGTACAGTGAAATCTTGACATGAAGTTTTTGGGTGGAATACAAGCTGTGTAACAAGTTTAAAAAACCTCTGTTCAAAGAGATGCTAAGCTTTTAAAACTGAATGACAATTGTTTATGAAATACAAACTCGTGGTGATAAGGAATGTCAGGAAAGGTACTCATTATAGTATATGCAACTATCACTCATGCGAAATTAAAGTCAGAGTTTCAAAATGGAAAACACAACAGCATAATAGACCGTGCACATTTGTGCGATCAACAGCCCAGCAATATAAAGAACACACTGTATACGTAATCAAACACATATGTTAGATCTATTAAACTACATAGGAAAGATAGAATTAGAGGCTGAGAAACTTCAATGCAATATGTAAAAAGAAAGGCTAGTAAAAGTGAAGTAACACAAATATTAATATATCAATAAATAATTTGTAACAATTCTCCACTTATCTTTTTGAAATCCACAGGGCCAGTTTTGCAATCTTGTTTAATAGCAAGAGCAAAAAGAAATTTAGCTGAGGATGCAATAGATCTTTTGATTGCAAGACTAGTAAATAAGGGAAGAATTGTTACAAATTATTTATTGTTATATTAATAGTCAATGCAATGCTTTCTGTCAGGTTGCTCTTTCCCACTGAGCTACCATGGCAATATATCAGCATGAAATTAAATTCCCCAGCTTACTGACATTTTTCTTGTTAAAACTAAAGGAGCTCTCAATGCATACTGAGATGATATATCCCAATTACGACTTACAAAGTTGTAAATACTTAAAGTTCCAGGTTTAACCAACTATTAGGTCAATCAAAGATAATAATTGTTGTTTGGTGCAAGTAGTGTGAAAGAAGCCTGGGGCTTAAATACTTATGGCATTGAGATATGTCATTGTAATATGAATTGAGATCTCCCAATGTTTACCAAGAAAAGTGCGAGTCAGTTTGGAAATTTAATTTCATGCTGGCATTCGCCATGGTAGCTCAGTTAATTAGAGCAGCCCAATAGAAACTGGAAAGTCTGAGGTTCAAGTCCTGGCTGTGGCATTGAATTTTTCAATCTCTGATTCTACCATTCCTACCTTGTTCTGAGCTCAGCTTGTGTGAAAGAACAACTGTTTACCATTAAGTATAAGTTAGTTTTCACTTACTGAAATGATGAAAATAGATTCATATATCTTTATTAAATAGGTGATATTATTAAATGGTTTTTGTGTTTTATTGTTAGAACCAGCTGTAAAATTTGAAGCCAAAGCTGGGATCGGAACACAGTTTTCTCTCTCTTTGTTGCTACTGTAACATGCCAGTATGACATTAAACCCTCCAACTGATTCAAGTTTTTAAGTGGTATGTCTCACTTCAGAGATGATACCTTAACTGTGACTTTAACTGCTTAGTATCCAGTAATACTGACATAGTTTATTCCAACAATTGGGTCATCTTATTATATTGATGTTATTTTTAAAGGATCTTGTTTTTGTATTTTATTGTTAGAACCTGCTAAAAACTTCAGCTGAAGTGAGACTTACCAGTTGGTTCAACCAGGTAAAACTTCAAGTCATTTGAAGAAATTAAAACATTAATGGGAATGCACAGTGAAGTAACTAATCAATTAAGAGTGAAAACACAGCATCACAATCAAACTTCACTAGTTGAAATAAGTAACTTACTTCAGATATGTTTTGGCAGCTATTGACACCATCTTCAGCAGAGATTTACTGGTGAGCTCATGGTAGTGGCTGTAGAGTTCTCTCTTCTGGGTAGATACATTTTGAGATGATATTATTTATGGTATATCAAAATTTATGATTTTTTGTTTTTTAGAATTAATATATTTTCCCAAACTGTTTATCCAATTATGGTTGAAAATTATAATTTTCACAGTGAACCCAAGTTATTAAAATCAGTGCAGAATCCAAGTGAATTAACAGTTTGGGAAAATCTATTAATTCTAAAAACATAATCTTCACAATGAACCCAAGGTATTAAAATCAGAGGAGGATTCAATTGGATTCACAGTTTGGGAAAATCTATTTATTCTACAGAAAAAAAACAAAAACAAAGTCAAATTTTGATATACCACAAACATCTTAAAATTCATTTACCCGTAAGGCTGCTACCACGAGTTCATCAGTAAATCTCCGCTGAAGATGGTGGCAATAGTCACCGAAACATGTCCGAAGTAAGTACTTATTTCAACTAGTGAAGTTTGCTCTTAACTTATACTGACAGTAGCTTAATGGTTAGTGCAACTGCATAAAGAGCAGGAGAACCGTGTTCAAATCCTGACTATGGCAATGAATTTGTCAGCTGGTTCTAATGACAATTCATATAGCTTATTTATTTAATTCTTAAGGCTTTCAGTTTTAAATCATATTTATTAGCATAAGCATTTAGGCAATAGTGTTGATTTATTTATTTTATATAATAATTTATAAATATTTTTCTCACATAAACGGATTCAAAAGTTAAAATGATACATGTCGAGACAAAGTACAGATACTCAAAGCAGAAGTTCAATATAGTAAAGGAGTATACAACATGCCCTTAATACATATTTACATGCAAAGCTATACCACAAATAAGTTAAAAAGGATAGCTACACAAGACTGATATGATTCCTGTCTTCATGTTATATACATAGTTATTTTATTAACTTGCAAGAAACACAAAGGATGTAACCTCTCTAGATTTGGCACATCTATTAACAATGACAAAAAAAAAGGCTATGATTTACCACAGGCTGTCATGACGTTATTTCTTTGTCATTATTTTTCCTCATGCTGTAACAGAAGTAAATGTCTTCAACGGTTAAAAGCTTGGCAAGCACCCATATTCTCTCTGGCCTCACTCTCACATGGTTATTACACCCATTCATACACATAGCAGCCCCATAGCTTAGGTTGGAGAAACTTGACAGTATGTAGCGTTGTTAGTGAGGAAAGAGGCAAGATATACAGAAGAGAAGGAAAAGTAAGAAAGTAATTAGTAACGAGAGAAATGTTGGCAGTCCTCCTGTGGCCTGCTGCACTGGCCAAGCGGACAAAGAAACAAACAAACAGTTACATTTGCATCACAGGAAAGCTTTGAGAGTCAGTTGCTTACATTCTAGTTCTTAACTTTTAAAAACCCTTTCAATTATATACATTTTGCAAACAATTATATGTTCATAAACCTAAAATTAAACAAAATATATTTTACTTCATTAACATTTAAAAATTTCTGTAATAACTTTTGTATTTAATGCTACTAAATTAAAATACATTTTATTCATCAACTGTACAGGTGTGCCTGGTGATTTGATACCTCTTCAAATAGCTCTTACAAACATGCATGCAAGTTCCAAATTTCACTAAAATGGAACTATTCTAAACAAGAAAAATACAAGTGATAAATAATTTTGCATTCCTAGACGTGATTTTGATTCTAAAACCAACTTTTAAGAAATTATAAAGTGTGTTAGGCATTTGATTGTAACTGTTTCAATTGTTAAGTTCAAAGAGTTTAATTCAGAGAATATTTCACAAGTTTTTCATATATCATGACACTAAAATAATCAGATATTTCTAAATTAGCACACACTGTACACATCCAAAACAATTACAACAAATAACTAGAAATATCTTATTATTTTTGGAGTTTAAAACTTAATAACTGCCAAGTAATAGGCATAGTGTTAGGTTAAACTCATATTCCTCTATTGTAGGAACCCTATTACTCATTTTCTCATTAATGATATAATAAATAAATTATGATTTCTGCTTTTTTCTGCAATAAGTACAATCAAATACTTTGTTTTAAATACTTTCAAAAATGTTTATCATCATATAGGTATGCAATTATTTCTTAATGAGAATAAGTCCATTAATTACTTATTTTTAAAAAGCTTCTATACAGCTAAGTTATTAATTTTGATCCAGAGAACCCAATCTTTGAAGTTATGATTCAGCTTAATATTTACCTAAAAATCCTAAATACTTTCCGTAATGTTTTTGTCTTTAGTAGTAACATTAAAGAAATTGATCAAAGAAAAATTGTTTACTGTCAAAGATAGAAAGACACTTTGAAAAAATATTTATTTTATTTATGAAAGCTATATACATAATTGATTCTAATGATCATACCAAGTAACTTTTATGTGCAACTCCTAAAGTCAGTCAAATCACCAGTTTAGAAAAATACATGCTGATAACAAAATGGCGTTGGCAGATATAAAAATCCTGTACATAATTTAGTTTATATATATTTTTTTTAATCTTGGAGTGAGGAAGTGGCCAACTTGAGTACATGTGTGTTTAATGTTATCAGCATGTGGAGACATCTGCACCAGTAACAACTTAATCAACAAATGAATATAAAGAAATGAAGCTGTATGAACTTACCAAGCCCACAAGTAGAAAAAATACGAGGAACGTTCTCCCAAGGACAGTCTGGCAGTAGACATCTCCGTAGCCTACAGTGGACATGGTCACAATCAGAAAGTATACGCACGTCCAATAGGATAACTGCTGAGGATTCTTGAAGTCCAATGGATCTCCAGAATTCTCCAGCTTCAAAAATAAATAAACACCAATGGTGTCAATAAAATGTTCGTTTGTATCAGAATAAGCTAATACCTTAGAATATACACAGTTTATCTATATAGGATGATTTGAAAATACCTTTAAAATGTTTGGGCGTGGATTCCTGACATTAAACCAATAGGTTCATATAAGTATATGCTCTAAAATATTTCGCTTTCATGTTATCCAATCACCTTCAATGACTTTCTGGATCCAACCTAATAAATTCATTTATTTGTGCACTCATTCATAGAAGGTTTTGGACCCATTTTACCCTGTAGAGTTGGCCTTGTGTTGCCATGGCTACTTGTTAACATTTGTCATTTATCAGATGTGAAATACATTCCCCCAGCACACCTTACAAGTGCTGTCTACAGGAACTTCATTCAGAACTCTCTCCCAGACTTATTAGAAAATGTGCCTCTGCAAATGAGAAGAAGCATGTCACTTACGCATCATGCTAATTATTCAAGATTCACTGGCTGATATCTAGCATGACAAATGGATAGGATGAGAGGGACCAGTTCCATGGCCTGCACAGTCCGCCAACCTCAATCCTATGGATTTTTATCTTTTTGGGGCACCTTAAACCACTGGTTTATGCAGCAGACATCCTAGATGCAGAAACTCTTAAATCTGTTTGTCATGTAAGCCTGCAAAATTGTACGACACTGACTGGGGGTATTTGACATTCCATGCTTTGACAAGTGCATGCCTGTCTAGATACAAGAGCACATTTGGATCATTTACTATAAGTGGTATTTGTGTAGAACACTTCTTAACAAGCTGATAATGTCAAAAATAGAATAAAGCGTCACTTTAAAATGTTTTGATTAATAGAAATTTTGAACTTCAATAAATCAAGAACAAAGGGTTTTGCGACATGTTTTTATACAAGCATTTTTTCTTGTTTTGTTGTAAGGAAGCTGTCCCCAAACTTTGTCATGTATTTTTGAATTAGCCTGTATACAGCAAAGCTGCAAAAAAAAATCAGCTGGTAGTCTTAGATTTTGTATAAATAATAGACTGATGTCTGTTTATAATGATGTACCCTGAGACAATCCTATTCTATTGCTTGTGTATACCTGGATGTTTACATTCAAGAATAATAGAGGCAATTACTATGAAACTTGGTAAGCTATTTCATATCTTAAAAAATCTTATGTTTTACACTCGCATTATTTTCTCTAACTTCTTACAAATAATTCTTCTTCTTTCTACACCATGCTAATCAGGAAAGCATTAGCTGAATGTTCTTATTACTTAGTTCCTTGTAAGTAGAAGGCAACTAAAGGAATGCGCTATGCTAAAGTGATAGTCATAGTCTGTCGTTAATGCGATTATTATTTGCTTCTTTACTTGGCCAGGAGTAGAACAAAAAAAGGACACTTCCTGTCTGAGAAAATATAAGTATTTTAAAATTGAAACCAATAACAAAGAACATCTTGGAAACAGTCAACTCTACAACAAAAATGCATATGACATAAATTGTGTGATCTACATTTTTTGTGTTATAAGGCTTTGTCTATCTCTTATGGTTTACCGTTATACAAAACTCTGCAAAAATCAACCAGAGGCTATTCCCAGAAAATTCAAAATATACAGTTTGTGTTGTGAATAACTTTAATATACAGTATTTAAATCAAAATCATTACAACCATGTTTCTTATCTTTGGAAGATACTAAACTTAAATACCAAGTTAGGCATTCAGCAGTCTTTTTATTTTTGAGCTATGCTGTCTCCCTCCCCCCCCCTCTCTCTCTCTCTGGCACTGGCACACGCACGTACACACACACACACACACACACACACACACACATGCGCACACATATTTATAAAAATGTTTATTTTTGCACTCAGGGGCCTTAAAATGTGTATTTCCAATGAAATCTTAACACAGAATTTTTGAGTGGAATACAGCACCTCCTCTATTATTTGCTTAGTATGTGTAGAGAAAGTATACGACACTGGTGGAAACCCCAATAGAGACCAAGAATGGATGATAAGTATCAGACTGCTGGTGTTACTGAAACAGCAGATGCAGCCATTCATGAATTCAAGAAGATAGTGATGCTTTTTCTTAAAAGTAAAGGTATTTCCATATTTATAGATGCCCTGAGGTCCTTTTTGCTTCTAACATGACCTCTAGGTGGGAGAGATAAGGGAGATACCCTAAGGGCGATCAGAGGGCAGAGGCAGACCTAAGAATAGAATATGAAAATAATGAGATTGCAAAAGCCTGTAATACAAAATCCCTGGGTCTGAGGCAGTATTTATATCTTAACCATAAAATCTGCCGACATTTTGTGAATTTCATGTATTTTTGTAATATTTGATGTTCAAATGTTTTTGTTCTGTTGCATTCCGAAGTTGAAATCGTTGGATGCAAATGTTTATTATTCCTTGTGTGCTCACTGCGTATAAGTGTTTTGATTTTCTCTATGTGATTTTGTTTTCCAACAATAAGTATCATAGTTACATGTTGATTTTCTGGCTTGTGAAAGTTATCAAAAAAAGAAAGAGGCTTTTTCACAAGTATGGAAAAGACCACTTGGAGATTGCTCGTACATTAATGTATTCGTGAAGAATTATATGCGTACAAATATTTGCAGCATTCAACAAAGCACATAAATTGCACCAAGCGATTGTAGTTTCATTTTAGAACTGTACGAGATTATTACAAAATAAAGTACAATTCTACAAAGTAAATCCTAGTGATTTATTATTTAAGAAGTCGCCAGGTAGTGAAGCCCAACAAGCCCGTTAAAACGCTCTGAGAAGAGTCGATGGGTACTCCAAACCAAGCATAAGCGCGAGTAAACCTTTAGTTCAAATTTAGTGTGAATACGACGAGGATTATTTGCTTCAAATGTGGCCCCAAACATAAAGGCGCTCTAGGAAAAGCAGATCTTATGCTTCAGGTCTTATGATTGATTGTAACATGAATTGGAAACACCATATTGATTATATCTTACCCAAACTGAGCTCTGCATTTTGCAATCCGATCTTTAATTCAGCTTATAAATAAGAACATACTAAAAACAGTTTATTATGCAATTTTTCATTCATTAAAGGCCTATGGAATAATATTTGGGGAAATTAGGTAGATCTAAAAAACGTGTTCATTATGCAAAAAAAGTAATAAGAATAATGGGCAAGACGATCAACTCACTGCAGGCCACTTTTCAAAATGTTTGGAATTTTACCATTAAAATTCTAGCCATATTTTCATTTGAATTAAAAACTCGGAACATTTTACAAAAACTGAAGATATTCATAACAAAGAGACCAGACATACGCAGGACTTACATAGACCAACAAATAATTAACAGTCATTTCAAAAAGGGGTTTACTACAAAGGAATAGCTTTGTTTGATTCACTTCCCTCTCCTATAAAAGAATTGCAAATGAACAAAAACAAGTTTAGACCGGAATTAAAAAGATACCTTATTACTCACACCTTCTATACAGAGGAAGATTTCATTCAATCAAAAAATACTGGCAATAATGTAACATAAACATAATAAACACGAGTATTCTAAGAATGCATATGTACAAGAAGGTTTTTGGTAACAGACATGCAATTGTAAATTATATAAAACTGATACCTCTGAAAATTCATTGTCAGTGATTATTTACAAATAAATTATTAATAAGTATGAATAAATGTAATTGACTTGATCTACTTCCTAGAGTTTGGGCATAAAGTCTAATTTCACAATAGATTGCAATGTAATGTTTGTACATCCGGACGGGGTCCCTAACGCTTCTAGTTCGAATGCATCCGACGCCACCGTTGGTCCCAAGTGGGAAGTTTAAATCGTCAGTCACAGCCCAGCTGCAAAAGTGGAACACTGTCATCTGGTCCTATAACTCTCAGATGACAATGCGAGTGAATGTCCTGTACAGGAAAGCCTTGGTAGAAAAGAACCACCCCAGCATTCGCCTGTCGATCCGAGGAAACTGCCATGAAGCCTCTATACGAGTGCATAAAGTCGCGCATAGGGCGACATTGTTGCAGTGGGTGTTATAGCAGAAAACCCATACATGGACCTGATTTTCCGTGTAGCCGACAGTAGAAGCCGCAATTTCGGTCCTCAGATTTCCATGCAATGAAAGGTTGCTACCACAAAATGAACCCATTATTAAGAGGAAAATATAAATTGTGGCTGTCCAATTCTTTCAAACGCAGCATTTTTAGAGCATTACTGGTAGATGACCCTCAAAAACAATATTTTCAAGAATTATTTGTTTGTTAACGACGCCTTCAATAGCCAGAGTGCCGGAATTTCGGCCCGCACATGCCAGTAAATCTATTGACATACACTCAAAAACTGTCGATCTGGGCCGGGTTTGAACCCGTGACCTTGGGATCAGAGGGCCAGAGTCTAATCAACTGAGACCGACTAGGTATACCATCCATTAGAGGTTTCTTGGAGTTTGAAACGCGAGATTCACCGGTGGCTGCGGCAGTTCTGTCCATGGCCTGTGTAACGGATATTCAACACTTCCATTCATCAGCGAACTTGTGTATCAAGTATACCATTTCCCTTGCACCAGATTACATATCGTCTTCCAACACCAGCTTAGAACAATACGAAAGTCAACAAAATAAACAGGGTTTTATTTAAACTCTCTTTATTTAAACTTTTAATTGGAAAGAATGCTAGATTACCGTCTACAAATATTCTTAAAAGATTGTTATTGAAATATAATTTGAAGGTGGATTACTGGGCATTAGAAAATAGAGATAATTCATTATAAATTTTCCCATATTATCGTATTAATAAAAACCACTTTATCTATTAATCAGATCTAAAATTAGTCACAACACTATTCGACTTAGACTAGGCAGTAGCGGATTGCTGCACACCACCCTTGCCACCCCTCCCCTCTTATATGGCGAGGTAGCAAGAAGTATGTTATGCTTCAAGACAACCCAGATGCGCTAAAGGTAGTTTTTTGTAGTGTCAATTATCAACACTTACAGCAGTACAGTATTTTTCAGAACTTGATGACCCTGCCCCACTCTTCTTCCAAAGACTTTAAAGTCTGGTATTAGGGTATATGCTGCTGGAAACCAACCCTCGATGTTGCCAAGTCTTCCACTTACTGGTCCCTTAACCGAGGCGCGATTCTCGACTTGCAAGCAGAGTCTTCGAGTCTCCAGGAAGCAGATTTTACTAAATTGCCTCTCGCCTCTAGTACAGGTTCATTTTTTGTTAGATTACAACGCGAAGCAATAGAAGTTTATAAATATTCCATTAACTTTGATAGGAAAGAAGAGAGACAAAAACTAAGCAAAAACTGGTATCCGCCACTTGAGAATATCAAACAGGCACAGACCCAACGAGATCATCAAAACCAATCAGGAATCAAAAGCACCGGTGGCTAAGCCCCTCCCTTCACCACCCCTGCACATGCAGCTCCAGCCGGACCAATCGCGTGAGAGCAGCCTGAGTACGATATAAATACTGCCGCTATTTCAACACTTCGGAAGATGTCTTAGTTTTTGTCAATGTCAAAGTAATCTACTATATCACACGGGTAAATCCGCAAGAAAAGCGGATAGGTACCGTGGTGATTTGCCCCCGCCCGAGTACACTCGGGCGACTAGTTCCTGCTCCTGGCTCCTGGCTCCACTTCGGAAGAGAGATTCGGAGCTTGATCTTCGAGCTGTCAACATGACGAAGAAGAGACAGCGCAGAGCCGCCGCTGCTACAGCAGCATCCGGCATCTTGCCGCCCCGGTTCAGTGCCGTGGTACGGGGGGTCCCTCGGGACCTTTCCACCCGGTATCTGCTCACCGCCGTGCAGGCTCGGTGGCCTTCTTGTTTGAGGGCCACCCGCATTATCAGCGACCGGGGACCAACGCTGTTGGTACGAGTGGCACAGGACACTTCACCGGGCAAGCCCAATGCCCTCTTTACCCCAGGAGCAGGCCACCAACGCCACCAGCCCGGACTACACCACCGCCGACCACCATCATAAGACACCACGCCACCTGCACCTTCGATAGACGCAGCTACACGGGACGCCATTCAGGACCTCCACGCGGAGATACTGACGTCGGCGCTCGTTTAGCTGCCCTTGAAGAGCTGTGCAGTGGCTTCACAGAGAAACTGCAGGACCTCCAGCCGCAGCAGCTCCACTCCGCCGAGCGGTCCCTCTCCAGGGGCCAATCACACACCGGGGCTACTCCAAGAACCAGCACTGAGTCTTGGCTTCAACGATCAAGACATCTACGACTGGAGAAGAACAAGTAACCAACACTAGCTCCATCCTTCACCTCTAAATTCCTCCACTTCTCTTCCAGAACCCTCTGCGGTGACAGTCTGGGCCTCGGTCAAGGCTGTCTCCCGGCCCTCATTTCAATCTGCAGTCAGATATCTATCACCTTGAATCCGCGAGTGCAATCATGTGGTACCGCCTCTCCTTACTTCCTTCTAATGCCGGTGGAGGGGTTTTTTAGTCGGTATGCTCACATGGGAGACCCCGACACTCCGGGCTTGCCCGGGTCAGTCTTTAAGGTGGTTTTTCCCCCTCCATTCGAAAAAAACAACAAAAAAAAAACAAGATTTCGCTCTCTGCCTTCACAGAGTAAAGATGGAAGGTAAACGCCGCAAGCCTGCCGCAGTAGCCCAAGAGCCACTCGAGGAGCCGCCGGAGACCGTCACCGCCAACGCCGACCCAGTCTCCCAGCCCACAACCACTGCCGAGCCTCAGCCAGCCATCCCGGTCAGTCACGCCCAATCACCCGCCGTCGAAGCCGTACAATCTCCGCAGAACATTTCTACTGACAACACCAGTGCTAGACCTTTCCTCGCTGCCGCGCTTCTGCGCAGTAGTGCGTGGAGTTCACCGGCAGCTACTCGATGGTCTAGTCCTCAACGCACACCGAGAGAGGACCATCACCACTTGTCAGGCTGGAGTTCTGGGACGAAGCGGACTACCGCGCTGCCTTAGCTGATGGACTGCTTGCCCTCGGGCAGGTGCTCACAGTTGAGCCTGGCCTCCGTCCGTGTTTTCCCGTGCCGCCGGTGCTGCCAGTACGACCACTCTTCAGACACCTACACAGCCGCCGCTCGTTGCCACTATTGTGGTGTCGGATGCCTCACCGCCACCTGCACCTACCACAACCTGTACTGTGCTACCCGCAACAGTGCAGGTCACTACACGGGTCAAGCGGTGTGCCCACAACATCCACGCCGAAGATGCCAGCCAGTCACCAGCAGCATGCCGCGCCACCACAGCCAGTCTCTCACCCGCTAGCACCCACCATCAACTCTTCACAGACAGGACAACAACCGCAGACCTCCACATTCATCCAACTCCAAACCGACATAGCAACCAACACAGCCGAACTCCAACCCCTACGCCAAGCAGTTCACACCATCGCCGACCGTATATCCACGTGGGAGGAAGCCCTGACCCGCTCTCTGGCGGAGGTTCAGGCAACTGCCCGCAGCCTGCCTCAACACCACAAGAAGTACACCGGGAGAACGCTGCGAGATCACTTCAACAGGAGCTTCGAGAAAGTGGTGGACTACATTAATAACTCAAGGATCTACAAGGTCCACAAGCACCTCGATGAGCTGCTGCAACAACAGACTCGTGGCTTGACCATACGGCTTAAAGACATGACACAGCAACTATACAACAACGTCCCAACATGTTAAGCTTTGGAGCTCCACCGGTTAGGCCGTCCAGAACCCACTTGGGAAGAGCTCCATCGCCCTCTTAACACACCATTCTGGAGGTATGATACACCTAAATTTTTGTAGGTCTCCGTCAGGGCATTGCGCTATGGCGTCTACCTACTCCCCACCCTCATCATCATAGTAATCACTCACAAACACTGGGTTTGCTTCGGCGGTACCGGGGCCGATGTTACCACAGTTGCCCCAATAAACAGAGACACCACAGTATTAAATCCTTTCTCCCCTCTCTCCTTTATCCTTCCCAAACACCTTACATACCTGTTATCCTTAGAACCTTTATTCCTGCCTCCCCCCCCAAAAAAAGCCAACGAGTCAGTTGAGACCAAACCTTACCGAGAAGACTTAGACCACGCCATTGAAGATGTTCACCGCAGTCGTGAACGAAACGTCTGGACCTGAAAACTCCAGCAGACCACCGCTTCTCAGCCCGGAAAATGCTTCTAGTTATAATTTCCTCTATTGTTTGCTAGTGGTTATTGCCCAGTAGTAGGGGAGCGGTCAATTGGTGTGACAAAGGCAGTTTTCTTCAGTGTAAAATCACACAACTGGATATAAATAGTAGCATAAGACAAGTGAAACACATGTAATGACCATGCTTTTAGAAATACATACCAGGTGGATGATACCTGCTGCCGTAAGCCACACAGATATGAATATGGACACCAGCTGAGCAAGACGAATTGAGCTCGATGTCTTGAGGATGTTGAGGTACTGTAGGATATCTGGCACAGTCATCAGACGTAAAGCTCTCAGGAATCTTAAACCTAAACACACAAACTTTGTTATTTCAACTGCTAGGTTCGGACCTCAACTTTCAGAGCCTTTGTTTGAACTCGTGGCTTTATTACGAGCAACTGATTGTTAATCAGTATTTATCTACTTTCGTTTCAAAAGCACGCCTTTAATAGATACTTTTCTGTTGCAAAAGATTTTTGGTAGCTTAATGTCCTTTAACCTGGTTGGACATATCGGACGATGAATGAAACTGGTGAAATGTTGCTCAAATGATCTTGGGGTCCAGGAAGCTTAAAGTTACTCGACATTCGTCTTCTCAGGATAAGGGAAAACCCCGAGAAAAAAAATGTTACCCGGTTAAATCACCCTAAGCGAGATTCGAACTCACGACCTATTGAATGTGAGGCAGACACTTGCTCTTTATATGTTCATCATGATTCTTAAGAAATAAACATTTCCCTTTCCAAATGTTTAGTTTCCCTCGAGTACAATAGGTCTTGTAAAAAAAAGAAGGCACTCTTCTAGTGATTATTGCCAACTAATCATTCATGAAAACCAATTGTTACTTTTAGGTTAAGTATGAGTTCAACCATAAATCACACAAGAAAATTCTAACGGAAATTTATAGCAATCTGACAATTTGTACAATTTTTAACATTGAGCCATATCATCACATGAACTGACATTTTTTTCAACCAACTCATTTGTTACACTCGCCGACTTCTTAAAAAATCTGGTTACGCGCGTCAATATTATCACATTCAATAGGACCCAAAAACAGACTGCATAATTTGATAAAAATCGTGCATAATTTTAACTACTATTTTCGAAAATGGCGATTTATTAATTTCACTTAACTACAATGGTTATCATAACAACAATCAAGTTCACATGAATAGTAATTGTTCACTGATATAAGATTTAATAACCCATATTGTAATTATTTCTTGCGTTAAAAACGTATTTCCTTAACCTTTTGTTGCCTGTCGGTACCTATAAGTTACGCTTGTTTTAAGCAAATAGGGTTGTACTCTAGGATTAATTTCATGTTATACTAGCCTTCAACCATAAACGACAAGTAATCAAAACTGTTTTATATTGTAAAAATATATACAATTTTGCCCTAAAATTGCAGTGATTTTTTAAATAAATAAAAGAGAAAACCGACAAAACTACAGCAAATGTAACACAATTAACTTCCCAGCATCACACCGATTATTTTACTTGGCTCTCCCCATCATTTACCACAATCACTGGGATTTGAACTTGCAACATTTGGCTTTGAATGGATGGCCAGTCCATTACCTATCACCTAACAATCATGACCATTTGAACTTCTTTTTTTGGTAGTGCCTTTGAATACTGGTTTAGAAGAATTTAAACTTTTAATTGGGAAGAAAAATATTAATAAGGATTCAACATTTATTTTCATTTCTATTTTCTCTGTTATTTTATATAACAATTTTATAGGTTTATTTGCAAATATTTTTACTAGAACTCCAGTTTTAATTTGAATTAAAGGGAAAACGGCATAAGTAGTATACTAGTGCAGGAAACTAAGGGTTAAATAACCTCCCTGCGGTCGTGAATTTACTTAACCCAACGCTATTAATGCTATAATGCCAAAAAGTACTTAGCACACAGAGACTTTATGTATCGTTTCTGAGACAACAGACACTTGTAAATAGTGATGTATGGTATAAGGGCGCCCATAAGGTTAGACATCTTGCCAGAAGCAATGATGTAATTAAACTTAGCGTGATGCTTTTCTACGACCGAGCGTAATTGAGTAGTTTACGAGCTCATTTCAGATCGAAAATAGATTCTTACGGAGGAAGTGCAGCATGCGTAAAGTAGTTTTTTTTCCTCAACTTAATGCTCGGCAAAGTAATTCACGATATTGGTGTGTATACATCACTGATCAACAGACACCACTTCATAAATTTCTCATATTGTGCCTCACAAACTTTTTGGGATTTAGCAGGTAGTAAATTTGATTCTACTTCTTTCGCGCTCTAAGGATATCATAATTCTCAAAATCGCCATTTTCTCAAAATACATCACAGAACAACAATACTATTGGTTTGTCACGGCCTGCTATAACTGCACCGTCATCGCGCCCAACAATACGAAATAAATAACGAACTATAACCCTTGCTGAATGGCTCAAACTTAACCTAAAATTCATTTCATCTTTTGTTACTTTTCTTTTAATATCAGGAAATTCTCATAGACAAAAGTGCGTTTCGTTTCACAATATTGCGCTCGAATCGAAAACTATAACTTTGCGCTCTTACATGTAATTATTTCGCCTTATGTAAACCACACTATTTCCTTCGGAAATGTTCGGAATTATTCGTTTTTCATAGCTTTCATTGTTATAGTCTGCTGTCAGCTGTTCGTATATGTGAAGCTATATTAATCTACGTAAATCACGAAAGGTTTATTAGCCATTGCTTTACTGAACAATTTGAGTGGTTTTGAAGATATTATATCAGCTGTTTTAACAGACAAATACATTTTAGAACCAATGGCTTCTCACCTGAAAGCAATTGCTCGCGAAAATACTTGAATGAGTAATAATAATATTTATTAAACCTTGTATGTATATTTCATTAAATAATCTATAAACACAGTACCTTATATTGATTTTTTTTTTTTATTTATGAAGTGAACCTTTTTGTGTTCCCTTGCAAACTTCATTGAGGATACGCTTATCCCGTGGCATCTTAGTAAGGATTCTTTGCTAACATTCCCGAAGAAGATATCATCATTAATTACAAATCCCACACACTTGCGTTACTGTCCATGATCTTCTTGCAAACGTTCGGTTACGTGCGTCGTTATGCAAGCGGTTATACATATATACTGCTTTCTGATTTGACGTAAAATTAATAACGCCAGAATAACGTTTAACAAAGATTTCTAATCAGGGTGCGAAAACTCCTTAGTTTCTTAAAACCATATTTCATGAACTGTGTTTAATTATTTTAACGTACGAAATATGGGTTTGTTTACATGGCCGTGATCTGTGTAATGCATATTTTGTTAAAAGGTGATGGAGATCTGTGGCAACACAAGGATATGATTTCCAACATCTTTATAACGAAAGTATGTGGCTATTATAGTTATAATTTGCACGAGACATCCATGCGCTTGAATTTAAGGGCTATGAATTTTCGACTAGGCCGGCAATCAGCGTGCTTCCCGGTGCCATGAAAATTTCCTTTAGGCCGGCCACGTGTCCAAACAAACACTCTGTATAGTAATGGAATTCTTACCTATCCATGTTCTATCCAGGTATATTGAGACAAACGAAGGTGGAATTGTGAAGTAATCTACAAACGAATACATTTCCAGCATGAACCACAATTTGTCACTCGCTGCTATAAACTGAAACAAGAAAAAAAATAGGATTTGTTAAATTTACATGGCTTTCTCTACAATTCTTCAACAAATATCTTTAAAAAGCTTATTGTACTATGTAATTCACGTTAATAGGGTTTAATATTTACAGAAATGCGTTTATTGCACATTTCCTATGGGTACAATAGGAGAACGCTGTAAGCTTAATTGATAACCAAGAGCTGTTACCTATGTGATAACTTTGAAATTCTGTTCATTTTGTTGACTAGGACAAAGAAAAACTAATAAAGACGTACCGTTTGAGAAAAGTTTAAGTATTTTAAAATTAGAAACCAATAACAAGAAATATCTCGTAATGTTTAACTCCGCAGAAATTTATCTGACATAGTGTTTTAACGAGATCTGCATTATTTGTGTACGGTTTACTTGTTACGTGTAAGTTGTTCAAAATTATTAAGAAATCAGAGGTAATTCCGAGAAAATTCAAGATCTGCATTTCATTTGCCAGGAAAATATTTAAACTTACTGTATTTTAATGAAAATCTTTAGAACTACTTTTAAGAAAATCTTTGTATCTCTGCAATCACTTGTATTTCTGTAGTATCTTTGGAAGATACTAAACATAAACACCAATTTCCTTTAAGTTATTGTTCTCTCTCTCTCTCTCTCTCTAACACACACACACACACACACACACGAAACTTCTTCTAAGATCCTTTTTGGGTTCAGAGAGCATCAAAACAGGTATTTTCACGAAATCTCTGCATGGACATTTTTAGATGGATTGTGCTACATCCTCTACTTACTATATGTGGTAGAGAAAGTAAACATGTTTGAGAATGAGGGTAACTTTTATAAGGTGGGAGAGAAGACCATAGTAAGTATTTCAATTCAGAACTTCAAAATTGGAAACATCGCTGCTTGGATATCCAACGGTTAAGAGAATTTACATTGGTACTGTTCCGGTGTAAACTTGCATCAAAATTGATACTTTTTCCATAAAGAAAAAATCTGAGTGTTCAATTCACAAGACAAATTATTGTTAATAAGCTTATTCTTCTATCACCTCATACTAATCGAGATAAACATTAGCAGAAACGGTCTTATTACCTAGTTCCTTATAAGTAGAACGGAAATAAGGGAATACACTAGGCTAAACCGATAGTCAAATGTTTTAAAATGTGGTTGCTATGGAATTGAAATCCGTTTCTTTGCGTGGCCAGAAGTTGACAAGTTCCCATTTGAGAAAAGTTTTAAGTATTTTAAAACTAAAATCAATAACAAGCAATATCTTGAAAATGACCAACTCCATGAAAAAAATGTATATGACATAAATTGTGTGTTTTAAGGAGCTCTACATTTTTAAGTTTTTGTCCATCTCTTACAGTTTACCAGTTATGTAAAATTCAGAATAAACAGCTCTTCAGAGGCTATTCCCAGAAAACTCAAGATATACCATTTATTTGTAAATATCTTAAATATAAGAGGTTTTAATCAAAATCGTTAGAGCCATTTTTGAGAAAATAATTTTTTTTAAATTTCTTTCATGTGAAGGGCAGTTGAGGTTGGGGGGCTTTTCTTGAAACTGTAAATGTGGCACCCTTGGGGGATGCTGAACTTAAATGTCAAGGTAGGCATTTAACGGACTTTTCGTTTTTACTTTCTCTACACGTACTGTGTACATAGTGTATAGAGAAGGTATGTAATGCACCCAAAAATTCCATACCGAGATTTCACCGGAAATATATGTTTTGAGACTCCCTGGATCCCCCCCAAAAAAAAAAACACTTTTAGAAAAATGTCCGTATGTGTGTCTGTCAGTCTATTTATGTGTACCTGTGTGTGTGCATGTGTGTGTGTGTGTGTGTGTGTGTGTGTGTGTGGATAGCATAGCTCAAAAACAAAAAAGACCGTTGAATATCAAACTTGGTATTTAAGTTTGGTATCTTCCAAGAATGCCACACGAAGATTTTCAAGAAAATCTCCCATTCCAACTGCTCTTTATATGGAACTTTTTTCGAAATTTTTGATTATCTCAAAAATGGCTCTAACGATTTTGATTAAAATATCGTATGTTAAAGATATTTACCTGACAAATAAAATATATACCTTGAATGTTCTAGATATAGCCTCTGAAGACTACTTTACTCTGCATGGATTTTACGGAATTTTGCATAACTGCTAAACCGTAAGAGATGGACAAACGCTTAAAACAGAAAAAATGTAGAGCACATTAAAACACACAATTTATGTAATATGCATTTTTTTTTCGTAGAGCTGATGGTTTTTGAGATATTCCTTATTATTTTCAGCTTTAAAAAACTTATACTTTTCTCATACAGGAATTTGTCAACTCCTAAGGAACAAAGGAACTTCAGTCACATAGCAACCAGCTTTTGACTGTCACTTTAACCTATGGTAATCTCTTATTTCGCTTCTACTTACAAGGAAGCAAGTAATAAGACTATTTCTGCTAACTTTTTATCGGTTAGCATGAAGTAAATAGAATAATAAGCTTTTTAACAAACACTGTGTGCATAGTAAGTGTAGAGAAGGTAAAAAGATATGAACTGAAATACAAAACATTACGTGGCCGAGCTGAATCGTATTTACTTTGTTTACCTGTGGAATGTAGATATGTCCAGTATTTACTCTGAGGTAAATATTAATTATATTTTATGTACCTAGAGCATTACAGGAATACACGCTTAAGGAGCGAGCATCTCGTGTTACTCATACGTAAAATCCCGTGCTATTGGTCAGCTTTTATACTATATTCTTAAGGTGATGCAACTGTGAAACTTAAAAAACTAGATGTGTTCCATGCACATCACTTTCTCTTCATCTCTTAACCTGGTTCATGCTAATCAAGATAAACATTAGCAGGAACGGTCTTATTATTTAGTTCCTTATAAGTGGAAGGGAAATAAGGGAGTACACTAGGCTAAACCGACACTCAAATGTTTTAACATGTGGTTGCTATGGCATTGAAATCCGTTTCTTTACGTGGCCAGGAGTTGACGAGTTCCCGTATGAGAAATGTATTTTAAAATAGAAATCAACAAGGAATATCTCGAAAACGGCCAACTCCACGAAAAAAAAGGTATGTGTCATAAATTGTGGGTTTTCATCGAGAGCTACATTTCTTTTGGTGTGGTAAGCTTTTGTAGGTGTGTGTGTGTGTTTGTGTCTCTCTCTCTCATGATTTACAAAATGCAAAGTTATGCAAAATTCATAAAATTTCATTCAGAATAAAGAGGCCTTCAGAGGCTATTCCCAGAAAATTCAAGAGCTACATTTTATTTGTCATGTAAATATCTTAAAACATAAGAGATATTAATAAAATTCGTTACTGCCATTTTTGAGAAAATTAAAAAAAACAGAATTTTTTTCATGTAAAGAGTAGTTAGGGGTGGGGTATTTTCTTCGTGCTGCATCCGTGGATGAGCCAAGTTTGGTTTTTAAAGAACTTTTCGTGGCTAAGCTATGCTGCCCAGACCAGACATACAGATAGACATAGACACACACACATTTTTCTAAATATATTTTTTTGGATTTAGGTGCCTCCAAAACAAGTATTTCCGGTGAAATATTTTTATAGAATTTTTGGGTGCAATGCGTACTATATAGATAGTACATTAGAGAAAGTAAGCATTGACTTTTTAATAATCGAATCATGTAAATTTTAAACTTTAAGAAAAGATATCGTTTTCCAACTTGGCACACTTTAAATATCAATTAACTGAAGCTATAAATATGTATACTTATTAATAGGCAATGACAAACTTTTTCCAAATTTTTCCATACTCGGAATGCTCCACATGATGCAATTCTTTACTAATTTGTTTCAAAATGTTTATAAAATAAATCAATAGTAAAATTAAGAGAATCAAGATTTCAAGGATAAATACCTTCTCTTTAAACTGCCTTTCAAAAGTGCATTAAAGAAAATAGTCATACAATTTTTCGAAATAATACTCCAATATTGAGAAATAAATAATTTATCTTTGAAAAATCAATAAATTTGCAGCTTAAACTACATGTATCTAGAGTTAATATGACATGACTCATTATTTTAAAGTTGAGTTTTTTATGACAATAGTTTAAAAAATGAATCATGAGGCTCGTTTTTACTATAACAATGAGTTTAGACAGTAAAATATTAATATTCAAATAACTAAGGAAGCTTAAATGTTGATACATGACAAATATATCATTATCACTGATATAAATTTCATAAAGTTTCAGGCTGTGAGTTTTCCAAATTTCACAGATGCATCGGCTTAATGCATCACCTGCGTGGAATCAAATCATTAATTTTGAGATTAACTAGTTATACATTTATTAGACACTATACTCTTAACACCAAGTGTGTTAAGCATAATTATCAAAGTTTAGAAATGCATACTTACTCGTATAAAAAAGTACACCATAAAAAATATATTGAAGGCTAAATCTATCTGCTGCGTGATGTTGTTACTCCATTTTTGACATCTCTCCACCTCCTCACTGAAAAACAAAGAAAGGATATTTGGTTTTTAGTCAGCCATTTTGAAGATGCTAATCCTATCACACTCCCTTGTCAGGTATTTCTTACATCTATGATGCTGTTTAAAACTGGCCCAGTAAGCAAATATAAGGTCAACGTATCTTTGCCCTATAGTTCCACTTGGGTTTATTTAGTTTATCATTTTGTAAAACAAGGTGGGTATTAGATAGGTAGAGTCAGACTGAAAAATTCAATGCCATAGCCGGAATTTGAACCACGGATCTCCCGATCTCTTTCAGTCTGACTCTACCTATCCAACTCCTGTCCTACACACGGCTGGTGTGAAAAAACTATTATTCCAATACCAATTGACCATAATAGTTGAATATACTATGAATCCTGGGTCTTAAAGTACTTACAGCATTGTAAGTCGCCATTGGGGTTGTTGTCATCTCAAAAAAAAAAAAAAAAAAAAAAATTAGATCACCTTCTGGATTAACAGGAAACAGTTGAGAAATCCAATGCAATGCAATTGCCATGGTAGCTCAATGGCAGAGCAACCGACGAGAGATCGGGAGATCCGTGGTTCAAATCCCGGCTATGGCATTGGATTTTTCAATCTGACTCTATCTATCCAACTCTTATTCCAAGAATGAATGCAGACGGCCACAAGTGGAAACTTGCGCAAACTCAAACAGATAAAAGTAAAAGTATTACGTCATCACTCCCGGTGCATGCCCTGTACAACACAACAGTACTGCAATGCAGCAGTTGAGTCTCTTACAGTTATCGGCTGTGAATCAAGTCAAAATGCAAACACCGCCGCGCGCAGTCATACGCTCACAAAGTAGAACATTAATATTCATTAGTGATAAAGAGAACAGCAAGTTTAACTTGTTGTGGATCGTTTAGTTTACGCTGCGCTGATGTTTTGGTGGTCAGACTGTATTGCACTATATTCCAGCGTTCTCTAAACTCTGCCATGCTACACCAGCAATCTCCCCTAACAACTGCATTCTATCGTCAGACAGGTAGCTCTGTAATATTTATAATAAACAAATATTCAACTTGTCCCTGCATATATGAATAATACCTTCAGGATATAAGATATTAGAGTTTGTTGTAAGGAATGCTACTGTTTTAAAAATGTAAAAATATTAAGCAGTAGCTATTTGTTTTCTTAACTATGGAATTGTACATCAGTAATATTATTATTATTATTATTATTATTATTATTATTATTATTATTATTATTATTTGTGTTAGCTTCATTTAACCACTGTGGTCATATCAGACGACGAATGGATGGAATGATTCTCAAGCTAGCTTTAATGTTACCCAACATTAATCTTCTTAGGCCAAGGGAAAACGCTCGAAGAAAAATATCCGAGAAACTCGCCCTATCGCTACCCTAACCACAGATCCTACTATTAGTAAGTAGGTAGCAAGCAAGTAACTAAGTAGTAAGTAATAAATAGTAGGTCGTAATTATTGTTATTGCTTATGTTGTTGAGAGTAGCTACAATAGATCTATTTGAGAAGCCTTGGGAAATTGGGAAAACTGTCAAACTGATGTGCAGCTACTCTCATATGCCCATATTTTAAAGCAAGAAAGGGTGTTACGTCAGTTTACTTTCTCTCGTCTCTAAACACCAATATTCATATTCCATAGCAAAGTTATCATCTGAAAGAGCTTAACTAGAGGACACAACTTACCTTGATGCGTCAATGAAGTATATCATTAACGATGCGATACTGAGAATGAACACCAGCACAACCTGAAAACAAACACAAACTTTGTAGTAGTAATAATAACAATAATAATTTAAAACACAAACATACTTAGCAAATAAAACCACTAATTCTATAAAACTCTGGGTCAAAATATCTTATCCACATTACTGCAGATCGCAGAAGTGTCGCTTGGATAGGTTAGGAAATTGAAATGGAGTTTTATTTATGGACGCTCTATCCTGGGAGTGAAAGAGGCATCTTTATAAGGTTTGAGGTTCTTTGACACGGGACCAACGGCTTTACTTTCCTTGCGAAGGAAGCCATGCTGAGGATGTTTACGCCCGAAAAAGAACCCATGGTCCTCCGCCGAGTCTGAACCCGCTAACCTCGAGGGGGCGCCCCCGGCAGCGAGGGATGGGGGTCAGAGGATACTCCCGGTGGCCGGAACCAGGAGCGAGGATCCCTACAGTTTCCTGGCAGTCGGACAGGCAGACCGGGGTTTCCGCCCCACATAGGGTCCTGCGCCCCCGTCAGGAGCGCACCTCATTTCTGTAACCAGACCGATATAGTCACTTTGAGCATCCTCTTTCCCCGCCACGTCGCACCGACACTTCTAACCCTGAAAGAAACAAACAGGATGATATGATAATGGAAACGATAGGAAGTTCGGGGTATGAAAGAAACCTACCAAGAATTCGCCTGAAAACGGAGAAACTTCGATAAAACCTATTGGTCAGTAGGCGGGTCACGGGAAGCGAACCCGCGGCGACCTTAATCAGGTCAAGGACGAAACCGTCTGAGTCATTCCGCTCACTAAGCTATCCTTACATTTGCCCCCCCCCCCCAATCATGGAATAAATTACACTTTTTCTGCATGTAAAGTGGGCTTTCTGTAATACAACATCATTTCCTGTTTTGGGAGTAAAATATTCGCAGTATAACATCCGTCAGTTGCTTTCAGGTTTTCAATTAATGCTGCGATTAATCTGAATTGTACAACGTAATGTGAGGTTAGGAAATTCTGCTAAACCTGGGGTCTAATTAGGATGCTTGGGGACGACACCTCGTATTCTGTTGTCTAGTGGCGAGAAGTAATGTTGTGCTACAAGTCAAGAGCAGCGGTGGCTTTCTTGTCTACTCTACACGCAGTAATAACTTCTTCTCTGGTATTCTAGTTACTAATCCTAATTTTGTAACGTGTTGTCTATGTTCAGAGTATTTTAGTGTATTTAATTAAATTTAGTTATTGTGGAAACGAACTGTTTAGAAAAAGAGCAAGGTGGGCTTTGGGGGGGGATACTCGATAAATTAATAAACATGGTTATACTCTGCAATTTTGGATACTAGTTTCATATGTGAAATTGAAATAAAAATCTGATGTGTTGCACTTACATGACTTTCTCCTAACTGTTCTACAAACAGACTTCTTACAAAATATTGTTCTTCTTTCTACGCCATGCTAATCGAGATAAACATTAGCAGAATGTTCTTATTACTTAGTTCCTTATAGTAGAACTAAAGAAATGCGCTATGCTAAAGTGATAGAGTCAAATATTTTAAAAGCTATCGTTATGCGATTGTCATTAAAAGTGGCTTCTTTGCATGGCCAGGAGTAGAACAAAAGAAAAACGGACACTTTCAGTGTGAGAAAAGTATAAGTATTTTAAAATTGAAGGAGTTTCTTGGAAGCCTTACAACAAAAATGTTTATGACATAAATTGTGGGTTTTAACGAGATGTACATTTTTTGTATAGTAAGTTTTTTGCCTGCAAAAATCAACCAGAATAAACTGCGCTTCACATGCTATTCCAAGAAAACTCAAAATATACATTTCATTTGTGTTGTGAATAAGTTTAATATATGCCATTTTAATCAAAATCATTAGTCATTTTTAAAAAACAAAATTTTCAAAAATATTTCCATGTAAAGGGTAGTTTGGGATGAGGGGATTTTCTTGAAAATCTTTGTATAGCATTATTGGGAGATAATGAACTTAAATACTAAGTTTAGTATATAACGGTATTTTCCTTTTTGAGCTATGCTATCCACAGTCTGTCTCTCACACACGGACCTTTTTCTAGAAATGCATTTTTTGGGGGATTCAGGAGGTCTCAAAACATATATTTCCTGTGAAATCGGTATTGAATCTTTGGGTGGAATACAATACCTTCTCTTTACACTATGTACATAGTACGCCTAGAGAAAGTAAAAATAGGCGAAGAAGCTGATTTTCGCAGTTCAATAGGAAGAATATCAAAAGCAGTCAAAGACGAAACATACATAGTAATTTTACGTCCAGAAAAGTAAAGAGAAGTTTATTTACGTAGTTATGCGAAATTCAAGGTAAGGGGCAATGAAACAGACGTAAATAAAGATTCTTTGTTTGCGTATTTTTATGAGAAATCGAGAAAATGTTCCATGTTGAGATCAACTCTTTTGATTAATGACAATATTATTATCAAGAAAAATAAGATCTAGATGACAATTAAAATGTATTTTACGTGTTGAAACTGTATTTTATGTTTTGGTGACATGTTTTGTGTTTTTGTTAGAATATATAGCATAGATTTTATTGCCTAGTAACTACGACCTAAAACATCACTGATTATTTTAAAAGTAAATACAAATATTTTTCCTACGACCGAGCATAATTGAGTAGTTTACGAGCTCATTTCAGATCTCAAAGCTGGGGTTTACGGAACCCGTAAAACGCAAGCGTAAAGTAGTTTTTTTCCAACTTTACGCTCATCAAAATAATTCACGATATTGCTGTATATTCATCACTGATTAACAGACAATTAAAATTAGTCGTGCATGATATAATGAAATATTACAGTGAAATATACTTTTCAACGTGACAAATATTCTTTCAGAGCTCAAAGGATATCATAATCCTCAAAATCTGCCATTTTCTCAAAATACATCACACTACAACAATAATATTGGTTTGTCATGGCCTGCTATAACCGTACCAATATCGCGCCCAGCAACCATAAAGCGAAGCTATACCCACTGAATGTACCCTGTCCTAACGCTGCGAAATAAGTAACCAACTATAACCCTTGGTGAATGACTCAAACCTAACCTGACATTTATTTCACATTTCGTTGCTTTTATATTAATATCAGAAAATTCACATAGAAAAGACAATATGCGAGCGTAAAGTTTCTTTTTGATTCTCGTGTGGTTGTGACACCAGACGCGGTCAAGCTACCATGGCAACATGTATGTCATCACAAAATAATTGGTTATATCCTTGTGTGGTTAACCGATAAAACGGGAGTCACTTAGAGAATTTAATGCTTTATTGGCATGTTGTCATGGTAGCTCAGTGATTAGAGCAACTGGACGGAGGCCAGGAGATCCGAGGTTCAAGTCCCGTCTATGACATTGAATATTTCAGCCTGAGACTACCTGTATTACTTTTGTAAATCACATAATATTCTGCCACTCTCCATAAAACTGGCGTTCAGAGTTCGAAGCCTTATCCGCCAATGACTGAAGCCATCCGAAATGCACGTGAAGGACACAAAATGGAGGTGGAGTGAGACAAGCCTTTCAGGGCAGTGACCCTTTGGAGCCGTTTTTCCCATGCCTGACTTAATGCAACGTGAATGACTTCATTAGTGCCTGTTTTTATTACCTCTTTTACTTCTTTATTCTATAAAGAAAGCAAGTTAACAGCACTGCGGCACTGATGATATCAGCAAAGAAATAGGGACTGCACTAGAATAAAAGTATAGTCAAATCTTTTAAGAGCTGGTCACTGTGTGATACAATTCAAATTCGGTTCCTTTTGCGTGGCCAAAGGTAAAACAAAACATATCAAACGAACGAGGACTTCCCGTTTCAGTATTATAGTATTAAGTTGAAGTAAAACTGAAAGCAATAACAAGGAATATCTCGGAAATGAATAACTCCACAAAAAAGTAAACGACACAAATTATATGTTTAACGAAATCTACATTTTTGGCGTAGAATGTTTTTGTCTATCTCTAACAGCTTGCCAGTTAGACAAAAGTCATCCAGAATGAAGAGGTCTTTAGAGGCTGTTCCCAGGAAATGCAAGATATAAATTTAGTTAATTATGAAAATATATTAAAAATATAGCATTTTAATAAAAATCCTTAGAGCAATCCTTGAGAAAAATTAACATTTTTGGAAAATGTTCCATGTAAAGGGTAGTTGTAAGAGGGCGATTTTCCTGAAAATCTTCCTGTCCCACTCTTGAAAGATACTGAAATTAACTACCAAGTTTGGTATTCAACCGTATTTTTGTTATGCTGTCCACACACAAGCGCACACGCACGCGCTCCACTTCTGCAACTACTGCAAACAAGCTATTTTTTAAAAAATTATTCTTTTATCTACATTTGCTAACCGTGATAAACATCATCAGAATTTGTCTAATTATTTATTTGCTACGGCGGCAATCAAATATTTTAAAAGCTGGTCGCTAAGTGGTCAATTGAAGTTCGGTTCGTTTTGTATTGCCAGTAAAACAAAAGAGATGAAACGAAAGGTGACCCCGTTTGAGAAAAGTTGCGTAGTTTAAAATTGAAACCAATATTAAGGAACTTCTCAGAAATGGTCAACTGTGCAACCAAAATGTACATCGCATATATTATGTGTTTGAATGAAATCTACATTTTTTGTGTAGTAAGTTTGTCTATTTTTTATCGTTTATTAGTTTAAAAAACTCGGCAAAATTCATCCTCCATAAACAAATCTTCAGAAGCTATTCCCAGAACATTCACGATATACATTTTATTTGTGATGCAAGTTTGATATTCATCCAACTTCTGGATTTTGAATTAATGTTTTTTAAAGACCAAACACACGCGAATCTTTTTCTTATTGTTTAGGTAAGTAATAGAAGAAAAACAGAAATAATAAAAAGAGAGGATAGAAACAGAAGTAGATTTGTCGAGTCTGCTGGATATTTCTATTAAGGTAAATAGACACACAGTGTGCAAGATATCTTCTTATAATACCAGTTATTAGAACCATTGACAGTGATAAGTTTTTTTTCCATTTAAACATTCTAGAGTGTATACACATTTAAAAACATCAATATTTTACTGACTTAATTCATTGTTCTAATAAAAATAGTGTACGCAATGCACCATTTAAAAGATGTATATTAAAATTCAAGTCTTGCAGTAAATGAGTTTAAAAATAAATATATTGTATAAGATTTGTTTATATAATGCTCTAATTATCGAAGAAAAATTATAACTCTTTTAAGTTTATAAAACTTTTGATATTTTTAAAATTTAATAAACTATTTATAAAAATTGGAGCATTATTTCGAAAAAAAAGTATACTGACGTGTTAATTAGCTTTTGAGAGTCAGTGCAACCTTTTTGAAACAAATTAGTAATAGACTGCGTCGTGCGGAGCATTTTGAGAATGCAAAATTGTTGAAAAAAGTCTGATGTGTTGCATTCACATGACTTTCTCTTTATTTTTAAAACAAATTATTGCAAAAAGCTTATGCTACTATTTACTTCATGCTGATTGAGAAACATTAGCAGAAATATTCTAATTACTTGCTTCCTTTAAGTAGAAGCGAAATAAGGGAGTACCATAGATTAAAGTGATAGTCAAAAGCTGGTTGCTGTGTGACTAAAGTTCCTATATTCGTATAGACAAGAGTTGACAAATTCCTATATGAGAAAAGTATACGTTTTTACTTTCTCTACACGTACTATGTACATAGCGTATAGAGAAGGTATTGCACTCCACCCAAAAATTCGATACTGAGATTTCACCGGAAATATATGTTTTAAGGTTTCCTTTATTTAAAAAAGCATTTTCAGAAAAAGGCCCGTCAAAAACGAAAAGTCGGTAAAATACCAAACTTGGTATTTAAGTTTAGTATCTTCCATGGGTGCGACACAAAGATTTGGAGAAAAATCCCCCAACCCCCAACTATCCTTTACACGAAACTTTTTTCGAAAAATTTGATTTTCTCAAAAATGGCTCTAACGAAAAATCGTATATTAAAGCAATTTAGCTGACAAATTAAAAGTATATCTTGAATTTTCTGGGAATAGCCTCTGCAGAGTACTTTATTCTGGATGAATTTTACGGAATTTTGAATTACTGCTAAGCCGTAAGAGATGGGAAAAAAAACTTACTGCATGAAAAATGTAGAGCACGTTAAAACACACAATTTATGTTATATACTTTTTTTCATGGAGTTAATCGTTTTTGAGACATTCCCTGTTTTTGGTTTCTGCTTTGAAAAACATACTTTTCCCATATAGGAAATTGTCAACTGATGTCCATACAAACAAAGGAGCTTCAGTGACATAGCAACCAGCTTTTGACTATCACTTTAACCTTATTTCGCTGCTACTTACAAGGAAGCAAGTAATAAGACTATTTCTGCTAATTTTTTCTCGTTTAGCATGAAGTAAATATACGTATAAGCTTTTTAAGAATAATTTGTTGCAGAGATGTAGAGAAAGTTATGTGAATGGTACACATCAGATTTTTTAAAGCTGAAACCAATAACAGGGAATATCCCAAAAACGATTAACTACACGAAAAAAAAAATGTATATGACATAAATTGAGTTTTATCGTGATCTATATTTTATGTGTGGTAAGTTTTTGGGTATGTCTTACGGTTTACCAGTTATGCAAAATTCAATAAAACTCATCTAGAATAAAGAGGTGTTTTGAGGCTATTCCGAGAAAATTCAAGATGTACATTTTATTGCTCATGAAAATATATTAAATAAGAGATTTTAATGAAAATCGTTAGAGCCATTTTTCAGAAATCAACATTTGCGAATACTTTTCCATGCAAAGGATAGTATGCAGAGGGGGACTTTCTTGAAAATGTTCGTGTCGCATTCTTGGAAGATACCAAACTTAAAAACTAAGTTAGTTCTTTAATAGTATTTTCGTTTTTTGAGTTATACTGTCTAAAGACAGACACACACACACGCTCACCCGGACTTTTTTCCAAAAGGCTTTTTTGGATTCAGGGGGACCCAAAACTGCATTTCTAATGAAATCTCGGTTACGAATTTTTGGGTGTAATACAGTACCTTCTCTATGGACTATGTACATAGTACACGAAGAGAAAGCAAAAATCTACATATTCTCTTATTTTATTATGAAAACACATGCTTTTAATTTTTCACATTTTTGTTCAAATTTCACAGTTGCATCACTTTAGGCTTAAATATGAATAGTTCAGGAAATAATAATGAATAGGGAAAGTCATACGACAAAAGATTTTTAATCTCTGAGGAATTAAAGCTCTTTGTTCAGTGAGTGGCATATCAGACTGTTTCCCTTTCTTTATCTTGCGGCTATAATTATTTTCACGTCAGTATTTCTAAGCTTGGTGCAGATGGTGTGAATGAAATATCTTTTCTCCTCTTGTGAAAAGAGTCTGTGCAGTTGGAGCGATGAAATATCGCCGTGCTTATGCGGCAACTTGTTCAGCCTTACTGTCTGGCGGGCTAGTTGCAGTTCAGGCGTAAAGCAAGCCCTGCACACAATGAAATAATGTGCAATGGATTGTACACAAAATACGTGTTCCATTCACATGACTTTCTCTACGTTTCTGCAACAATTTGTTATTAAAAGTCTTATTATCATATTTATTTCACATTAATCGTAAAAAATAGTAGAAATGGTCTTAATACTTGCTTCCTTGTAAAAAAGAATATAGTGAGATCAAGCAAAATTGTGATTTTATAGAAGTCCTGTTATTTGCGATTTTTACTTTCTCTACACGTACTATATAGAGGACCGAGATTTCAGTAGAAACACATGTTTTAACCCTTTGAACTAAAATAAAACCCACATTTTTAGAAAAATGTCCATGTGTGTATGTGTGCAGCATACCTCAAAAACGAAAAGTTCGTTGAATACCAAACTTGATATTTAAGTTCAGTATCTTCCAAAATGTGACATGAAGATTTCCTAGAAAATCAAAAACACTTAACTACCCTTTACATGGAAAAAGTTTCGAATATTTTTGTTTTTTCAAGAATGGCGCTAACGCTTTTGAATAAAACCTCTTATACTTAAGATTATTTACATGACAAATAAAATTTATATTTTGAATTTTATGAGAATAGGCTCTTCATTCTGAATGAATTTTGCATAACTGATAAACCGTAAGAGATAGACAAAAACATACTTAACAAACAATGTATTATTTAAATTTTTTTTCATGGAGTTGGCCGTTTTTGAGATATTTCTTGTTATTGGTTTCAGTTTTAAAATACTTATACTTTTCCAATATGGGAATTTGTCAACTCCTGGCCGCACAAACAAAGGAATTTCAGTCATATAACATCCAGCGTTTAAAAGATTTTACTATCGCTTTAGACTATGGCACTCCCTTATTTTCCTTCTACTTACTAGAGTAGCAAGTAATAAGGCCATTTCTGATTTTTTTTTTCGATTAGCATGAATAAGAATTAAGCTTTTTAAAAAATTATTTGTTGCAAAGACGTAGAGAAAGTCGTGTGAAGGAACACTTCAGATTTTTTTTTTAAATTGGTCTAACGATTTTGATTAAAACATCATATATTAAAAATCTGATGTGCTTCAGTCACATGACTTTCTCTAGCTGTTCTAAAAATTTCATACATACGATTCTTCTTCTTTCTGCACCTTGCTAATCGTGGTACTTATTAGCACAATGTTCTTATTACTTAGTCCCGTATAAGTAGGAAGAAAATAAGGGAATACACTAGGCTAAACCAATAGTCAAATGTTTTAAAAGCTGTCGTTATGCGATTGTCATTACAAATCGCTTCTTTTCTTGGCTAGGAGTAGAACAAAAGAAAAACGGGCACTCCCGTCTGAGAAAAGTATAAGTACTTCACAACTGAAACTAATAACAAAGAATACCTCGAAAGCGGTAAGCTCCACGAGAAAAATGTATATGACATAACTTGTGTATTTTAAGAAGACCTACATTTTTTTGTATAGTAAGTTTTTGTCTATCTCTTACGATTTATTAGTTATGCCAAATTAAGCAAAATTCATCCAAAATAAACAGGTCTTGAGAAGCTATTCCCAGAAAATTCAAGATATACATTTTATTTGTTAAATAAATATCTTTAATATATAATCTTTTAATCAAAATCGTTAGAGCCAAATTTAAGAAAATCAGAATTTTCGAAAAATTGTTCCATGTAAAGGGCAGTTTGGGGTGGGGGGATTTTTCTCAATCTTCCTGTCGCATCCCTGGAAGATACTAAACTTGAATGCCAAGTTTGGTATTTTAGCTACTTTTCGTTTTTGAGTTATCGTGTTCACAGACACACACACATACACACATGGACCTTTTTCTGAAAACGCTTTTTTTTTTTTTGGATACAGGGGGCCCTAAAAAAAAGTGTATTTCTGGTGAAATCTTGGCATCGAATTTTTGGGTGGAATACAATACGCCTCTATCCCTATGTACATTGCACATATGGGGCTAGAGAAAGTAAAAATATTAAAATCACAAATAAAATGTATATCTCGTGGGAATAGCCTCTGAAGATGTCTGCATTGTGGATGGCCTTTATATGAATTTTGTATACTTACTATAGTATAGAAAAAACTTACTACAAAAAATGTAGATCTCGTTAAAACGCACAATTTATATCTTTTTTTGTAGATTTAACCGTTTTCGAGAAATTCCTTCTTATTGCTTTAAAGTTTAAAGTACATACATAACTTAGCTCGAATAGAATTTACGTTTGGATTCATCTCTCTTTTGTATTACTGCTGGTCATGCAAACGAACCGAACTTCAATTGTTCACATAGCGACCAGCGACTAAATAATGACTCACTTTAAGTTGGTGTATTACGTTATTTTCCTTCTACTTAGAAGGAACTGATATAACCATTTCTGCTAATGTTTATCTCGATTATCACAACGTGCGTAGACAAAGGAACCATCTTTTGTAATAATAGTTTGTAGAGAAAGTCTTGTGAATAGAACAAATCCGATTTTTTAGAAACAGAGGACCCCAAAATGTGTATTATAATGAAATCTCGGAATCGAATTTTTGGTGGATTGCAGTACCATCTCTACTTAATATGTACCTGTTAGAGAAAGTAAATATTGATACCTATGGTGCTTTATTGGGTACCTACATTGCAATATTTGTTCTACGAGTATTTACTATACTGAAGTAACAATTTTGAGGTTAGAACCATTCCACTCGGCGTTCATACCTCTACATTAGCGGCAGTCACTTGTTTCATGCGGGTTTAATCGTTAAGTTCCTTTGTCACAAGAGAATCAACCGACTGTATTCCGTCCACATAACTGTCTCTACATCTCTGTAACAATTTTACTTTCTCTACACGTCCTATGTACATGGTGTATACAGAAGGTACTCTAATGCATCCAAAAATTCAATACAGAGATTTCACCGGAAATACATGTTTTGGATCCCCCTGATTCAAAAAAAAAAAAAAGCATTTTTACAAAAATGTCTGTATGTGTCTGTGGGCAGCATAGCTCAAAAACGAAAAGACCGTTAAATACTAAACTTGGTATTTAAGTTTGGTACCTTCCAAGGATGCGACACTTAGATTTCCAAGAAAATTCCCCCCACCCTTAATTACCCTTCACATGGAAACATTTTCGAAAATGTTTTTTTAAATGGCTCCAACGGTTTGAATAAAATATCGTATATTAAACAAATGAAATGTATATCCTGAATTTTCTGGGAATAGCTTCTGAAGACTACTTTATTCTGGATGAATTTTAAGGAATTTTGCACAACTGCTAAACCGTAAGAGACGGAGAAAAGCTTACCACATAAAAAATGTAGAGCACCTTAAAACACACAATTTATGTTGTGTACATTTTTTACGTGGAGTCGATCGTTTTTAAGATATTTCTTGTTTTTAGTTTCAGCTTTGAAAATCATACAGGAATTTGTCAACTCCTGTCCATACAACAAAGGAGCTTCAGTCTCATATGGTACTCCCTTATTTCGCTTCTACTTACAAGGAAACAAGTAATAAGATTAATTCAAAATCTTCTCGGGCTTCTAGCCAGGTAATAACTTGGCTTGACACCAACGTTTCGAAGAAGTGCATCTTCCTCGTCTTCAGGGTGAACCTGGCTAGAAGCCCGAGAAGATTTTGAATTAACACGTCGCCAGGAAAGCTATAGTTCTTATTTTAAGTAATAAGATTGTTTCGGCTAATTTTTTTTTCTCGATTAGCATGAAGTAAATTGATGCATAAGCTTTTTAACAATAATCTGTTGCAGAGATGTAGAGAAAGTCATGTGAATGGAACACATCAGGTTTTTTGTCTATCTCTTACAGTATACCAGTTATACAAAATTCATCAATATCCCACCCAGAATCTTCGGAGCATATTTTCAGAAAATTCAAGATATACATTTTATTTACGATGTAAATAGCTTTAATATGCGGTATTTTAATTAAAATCATTTTTGAGTAAATCAAAATGTTTGAATTTTTTTTCCATGTAAAGGGTAGATGGGATGGGAGAAATTTCTGAAATCTTTGTGTCGCATCTTTGGAAGATAGTGAACTTAAACACCAAGTTTGGTATTTAAATTTAACCAAACTTTTCGTTTTTGAGCTATGCTGCCCATAACACACACGAACCTTTATCTAAGAGTACTTTTTTGGACTCAGGGGGTTTCAAAGTATATATTTCCAGTGAAATCTCGGTATGGGATTTTTAGGTGCAATACAGTACTTTCTCTATACACTATCTACATAGTACGTGTAGAAATACAAAAATGGTTTCCGCGTTTCAGAAATGGAACAAAAAGTCGAGAGAAACAACTTTTTACTTTCTGTACCATGTGCATAGTAGACAGTGAAGATATTTCAGTCTACCTAAAAGCTCAATCCCGAAAATTCACCGAAAATACCTGAATTGAGAACCGCTAAATAAAAAATCTGATATGTCACACTCACGTGACTTTCTCTAGCTACTCTACAAAAGAACTTCTTACAAAAGATAACTCTTCTTCAACACCATGCTAATCGAGATAAACATTAGCAGACTTTTATTACTTAGTTCCTTATAAGTAGACTGGAACTAAGGGAATGCACAAGGCCAAAGTGATAGTCAAATGTTTTAAAAGCTGTCTATATGCGATTGTGATTGCAAATCGCTTCTTTGCTTGGCCAGGAGTAGAACATAAGAAAAACGGGCACTTCCGTCTGAGAGAAGTAGAAGTACCTCACAATTGAAACTAATAATAAGGAATACCTCGAAAACGGTAAGCCCCACGAAAAAAAATGTATATGACAAAACTTGTGTATTTTAACAAGATCTACATTTTTTGTATAGTAAGTTTTTGTCTATCTCTTACGGTTTACTAGTTATGCCAAATTAAGCAAAATTCATTCAGAATAAACAGATCTTTAGAAGCTATTCCGAGAAAATGCAATTTATACATTTTATTTGTAATAGAAATGGCTTTAATATGTAGTATTTTAATCAAAATCGTTAGAGCCATTTTTAAGAAAAACAAAATTTTCGAAAATATTTCCATGTAAAGGGTAGTTAGGGGTGGGGGAATTTTTTTGAAAAGCTTTGTGTCGCATCCTTGGAAGACACAAACTTAAATACCAAGTTTGGTATTTAATCGATTTTTCGTTTTTGGGATATGCTGTCCATAGACGCACGCACAGACAGACAGACAGTTACATACACACACACACACACGGACCTGTTTCTAAAAATACTTTTTTTGGATTCAGGGGGTCCTAAAACATGTATTTCCGGTGAAATCTCGACATCAAATTTTTAGGTGGAATACAATACTTCTCCATTCCTATGTACATTGTACATACGGGGTTACGTATTCCACTCACATGACTTTCTCTAATTGTTCTACAAACAAAGTTTTCTTACAAAACAATATGCGTTTATCTATATCATGCTAATCAAAATAAAAATTACTAATAATGGCCTTGTTAATTAGTTCGTCATAATTATGAGGGAAATAAGGAGACCATTAAGCTAGAGTGACAGTGAAACCTTTTAAAAACTGTAGCTCTGCGGTTATCATTGAATTTCCGTCCCGTTCCATGACAGTAATTAAAACAAACGAAGGATAAAAGTGAAACCAATATCAGTGAATATTTCTGAAATGGCTTCTACAAAAAAATGTTTGACATGAATTGTGGGCTTTAATGAGTTTTAATGAAATCTAAATTTTTTGTGAAATAAGTTTTATCTACCTCTTACGTTTTACCAATGTTTTTTGCGTCCAAAAAGGTCGATCACCCTCCACCATTTTTGAACGTGCAATGTTGGATTTTAGAGTAACAACTACACCGTGGAGGGCGACCTCGTTTGGATACAGATCTGGAGATCGCGGTGGCTACTTTGTTGCGACTTTACGAATGGGACATGCGCCTGTTCTTAAACTGTTAACAGTTCTAAATGTTCTCATCTTTGAGAAAAGCGTCAGCTGTAATATAAAAAAATATGCTGCTACAAGACAAAGAGCAGAAGCAACTTTGGAACGTGCAGGGTGCGATGTGTTTGAAAATGGCTCTTATATCGCTCTTGCACTAGATAGGGTTTGTATATCGTCATTCAAAGATATCCTTGCCAATAAGGGGAAAGGGGAAGGGCACTGTTCGCGGAAGGTAACATAGGAGCAAGGCAAGCTTAGAAAAAAAAACAGGATTACTAAGAGACCCTTGAAATACGAGCATTTGTTTAAATCGTTAAAAAAAATCTGACGTGTTCATTCACATGACTTTCTCTACATCTCTGTAACAATTTACTATTAAAAACCTTATACTTTCATCTATTTCATGCTAATCGAGATAAACATTAGGAAATGCTTTCTTGCAATACACTAGTCTAAAACGATAGTCAAATCTTTTAAAAGCTGGTTGCCATGTGGAAGAAATCCGTTTCTTTGCATGGCAAGTAGTTAATAAATTCCCATATGTGAACATTTTTAAGTATTTTAAAACCATAACCAATAACAAATAATCTCTCTAATACTGTCAACTCTACGAATGATAGCAAAAATCGTGTGTTTTAAGTTTTTATCTATCTCTTACGGTTTACCAGTTATGCAAAATTCATCCAGAATAAAGGGGTCTTCAGAGGCTATTCCCAGGAAATTCAAAATATACATTTTATTTTTGATATGAATATATCTTTAATATACGTATCTTAATCAAAATTGTTAAAGCCATTTTTGAGAAAATCAAAATTTTCGAAAATGTTTCAATGTAAAGTTTGCAGTGGAAGGATTTTCTTGAAAAATTTTGTGTCACATCTTTGAAAGATACTAAACTTAAATACCAAGTTTGGTATTTAACACTGTTTTCGTTTTTGAGCTATGCTGTCCACACAACCACACACACACACACACACGCACACACACACACGAACATTTTTATAAAAATGATTTTTTCAGGAACAGGGAACCTCATATTACATATTTCCGGTAAAATCTTGGTAGCTTCTCTATCCACTATTTACAATGGACGTACAGGTTAGAGAAAGTACAAAGACATATCCACCAGAGGGTATCATCATTTGTAACCGCTGCACTTTTAAGACGTAGTAGAATAAGCTTATTACTTTCTCTACACGTAATTGCACTCCACCCAAAAATTTGATACCGAAATTTCACCGGAAGTATGTTTTAGGGTCCCGTGTATCCAAAAACAGAATTTTCAGACAAAGGTCCATGTGTCTGTGAACACGATAACTCAAAAATGAAAATACCAAACTTGGTATTTAAGTTTAGTATCTTCCAGGGATTCGACACTAAGATTTTGATAAAAACTGCCCCACCCCAAACTACTCTTTACATGGAACTTTTTTTTGAAAATGTTGATTTTCTCAAGAATGGCTCTAATGATTTTGATTAATATATCGTGAAATAAAGATGTTTACCTGACAAATAAAATGTATATCTTGAATTTTCTGGGAATAGCCTCTGAAGACTACTTTATTCTGGATGAAGTTTACCGAATTTTGCATAACTGGTGAACCGTAAGATAGAGGCAAAACCCTACCACACAAAAAATGTAGAGCACGTTAAAGCACACAATTTATTTTATATACATTTTTTCGTGGAGTTGGTCGTTTTTGAGAAATTCCTTTCTGTTTGGTTTCAGGTTTGAAAAAACTTATACTTTTCTCATACGGGAATTTGTCAACTCCTGTCCATACAAACAAAGGAACATCAGTCACATAGCAACCAGCTTTTGGCTGTCACTTTAACCTAAGGTACTCCCTTATTTCGCTTCTACTTACAAGGAAACAATTAATAAGACTATTTCTGCTAATTTTTCTCAATTAGCATGAAGTAAATAGAAGCATAAGTTTTCTAACACAAATTTGTTGTAGAGAAAGTCATGTGAATGGAAGAGAGTGAGTAGAGAAAGAGAGCAGCCCACAGGTGGGGGATGCAGCAGCATCTGGGTCATTGGTACACGCGTACGGCCGCACTTGCCCCAGTTCGATCCCTGCCTCGTAACCATGACAACCACCTCCCTCTCTGCCACACAGGCGTGCGCCTCGCTTAAAGATAACTTGGGCAAAGAGCGCCCCGCAAGTCAATACAGAGCACAGCAGCTGCACCAGCGCAACTTTTAAAACGGTTCCCCTAGTGCGCAGAGTCGCAGTTTTCACCATTTCTATACACAAAGCGGCAGCTCAATAAGTGCAAATACTCTTGGACGATGTCATGATCCAGTATGTGCTTTTTTACTTTCTCTACACGTACTATGCACATTGTGCATAGAGAAGGTATTGCATCCGCCCAAAAATTCGATGCCAAGATTTCACTGGAAATATATGTTTTAGGATCCCCTGTATTAAAAAAAAAAACATTTTCAGAAAAAGGTACGTGTGTGTGTGAACACGATAACTCAAAAAGGAATAGTCGATATCTCCCAAGGATCCGACACGAAGATTTTCAAGAAAATCCTCCCACCCACAACTACCCTATACATGGAACATTTTTTGAAATTTTTGATTTCCTCAAAAATGGCTCTAACGATTTTGATTAAAATATCATATAATAAAGATATTTACCTGACAAATAAAATGTATAGCTTGAATTTTCTGGGAATAGCCTCTGAAGACCGTTTTATTCTGGATGAATTTTACGAAAGTTTGCATGACTGCTAAACCGTAAGAGATGGATAAAAATTTACCACACAAACATTAGAGCATGTCAAAACACACAATTTATCTAATATACATTTTTTTCGTGGAGTTGACCGTTTTTAAGATATTCATTGCTATTGGTTTCAGCTTTGAAAAACTTATACTTTTCTCATATAGGAATTTGTCAACTTGTATCCATACAAACAAAGGAACTACAGTCATATGCTACCAGCTTTTGACTATCACTTTAACCTATGGTACTCCCTTATTTCGCTTCTACTTACAAGGAAGCAAGTAATAAGACTATTTCTGCTAAGTGTTCTCATTATTATGAAGTAAATAGAAGCATAAGTTTTTTAACAATAATTTATTGCAAATATGTAGAGAAAGTCAAGTGAATGGAACATATCAGATTTTTTCTCTATTTTCTAAAGAAGAAAATTTCACGATGCCTTTTGGATCGCTATTACTCCCTATATCCGTCGTTTGGTGATTGTTTATATAACAGGTTACATGGTTGACTCTTCTCTGTCCTTTACTCCGCCCGACTATAGGTGGTTTGATGTGAGGGAAGAATATCGACCACACTGAAAATTCAACCTAGTAACCATATATTTTTACTTTTTTAGCTCGCACGTACTATGTACATAGTGGATAGAGAAGGTCGTACTGCACCCAAAAATTCCATACCGAGACTTTACCGAAAATACATGGTTTGAGGTCCCTGCTGCCGAAAAAAATATAAAAAGGTCCGGTATGTGTCTGCGGACAGCATAGCTCAAAAACCGAAAAGTCTGCTAAATACCAAACTTGGTATTTAAACTTATTAATTTTCAATGATACGACATGAAAATTTTCAAGAAAATCCCCCCACCTCTAACTACCCTTTACATGGAAAAATGTTCGAAAATGTTGTTTTTCTTAAAAATTGTATTAACGATTTTGATTAAAATATCACATATTCAGGCCATTTCTATCACAGATAAAATGTATATCTTGAATTTTCTGGGAATAGCTTCTAAAGACCTGTTTATTCTGGATTAATTTTGCTTAGTTTAGAATAACTAGTAAACCGTAAGAGATATAAAAAACTTACTGTACAAAAAATGTAATCTCATTAAAATACACAAGTTATGTTATATACATTATTTTCGTGGAACTTACCGTTTTAGAGATATTGCTTGTTATTAGTTTCAGTTGTGAAGTACTTATACTTTTCACAGACGGGAGTGTTCGTTTTTCTTTTGTTCCACACCTGGCCAAGCAAAGAGGCGATTTGCAATGACAATCGCATAACGACGGCTTTTAAAACGTTTTACTGTCACTTTAGTCTAATGCATTCCCTTAGTTCAGTCTACTTATAAGGAACTAAGAAACAACATTCTGCTAATGTTTATCTCGATTAGCGTGGTGTTGAAAGAAAAATTATCCTTTGTAATACGTTTGTTTGTAGAGTAGCTGGAGAAAGTCATGTGAGTGTAACACATCAGATTTCTTTTCCTGTAAAATGCTCTTTTTGTGGTAGTTCTGTTACAAAAATAAAATTTCCTGTACATGTTTACAGGTATAATGCATAAGAAGTGCGTTAGGTTTTACTTTCAGATGTGTTTAAGCATATGTTTTCAATGTTCAAACACAAAAATTATATTTGTTATGATAAAAAGAGCACATTCATAACTTTAAACCAAAGGAGACACGAGAACAATAGGTAAACTTCAAAACGTAGATGTATTGTGAACCTAAGTTTAAAATATTAGGCCAAAATTGAATTTTTTGTTGTTGTTGCAAAGTACTTTTTAGTGAGTGACAAGTCAAACAAATTTGACCATAAGCTCTAAACTATTGGAGGAAAATGTACACTGTAACTTATTTGCATTATATTACATCTGTAGTATACATTTAAAAAAATTAGCATTATTAGTTTGGAATTTCAAATTTTCAGGCATAAAAGTCCTTAATATTTATGCTAAAGTGTATCAGTTTAGCAATTAAACTATTACGAGAGTTTTACGTTACAGATATTGGTGTCAGTAAGGTTCTGCAGTCATAAATGTTTTATGTTCAGAACTGAGGGGAAATAACCTGTGATATATCCGCATGGCATCATAAACTACTTCCCATATTGGCAGTGTGTTCCATAAAATATCCCGCCCGTGCATTTGAAGTATAACATATAGCACGTTTATGCAGTAAATTCTACACTATTGGCCAATTTCATTCCATGCCACAGCGTAAACTTACTGGATGTTTTGCATCTACCTGCTTGTATTTTAAAAACCGTCCCGGGTTCGATTCCCGGCTGTGGCAGGGAATTTTTCTTCAACCAGAATTATTCCTTATCCCCCACAGAGTCTAGAACTATGATTTGAGAGTGAATGTGTGTGATTTAAACCTACAGACAACGAGTTGTTTAAAGTGTGCCGGTCCCCTTGGCCGCGCTCGCCAAAGCGTATCGCTTTGGTGTTTCGCAGCACAGGGGATCGTGGGTTCAAGTCCTGCCTTGGGCATGGGCGTTATATGTTTGTGTATGTGTGTAAAAAGTAAAACAAAAATTTAGTAAACATACAGTAATCAAAGTAAACAAATTAAGTAAATAAAAAGTAGGGCATACTCTCAGACCCCGAACTGTATCATAAAAAAAGTGCAAAGACCCCGATTATACACTAGATGTTTATGCTGTTCTAAATGAAACAAAAATAAACGGTCTTTTCCATTCATATGAGTTCTTTATTTATTATACAAACATTATTCTTCTATCTATATCAGCTAATCAAGATACACTTTGTAAAACATAGGAGAGATGAAACGAAAGATGATTGTTTAAATTTGAAGCCAATAATGAAGAATATCCTTGAAATTCTATAAAAAATTGTATGACATAAACTGCGTGTTTTAGCGTGTAGTAGTTTTACTTTCTTTGGGCCCGTTTGTACAATGTCCGTTGTATTCAATACCAGATTTCACCGGAAATATTTGTTTTAGGAAACCATGAATCCAAAAAAGCATAGCTCAAAAGACGGTTGAATACCAAACTTGGTATTTAAGTTTGGTATTTTCCAGGATGCGACACGAAGATTTTCAAGAAAATCCCCCCCCATCCCTAACTACCCTTTACATGTAAACATTTTCGAAAATTTTGTTTTTCATAACGATGACCAACGGTTTTGATTAATATACCACATATTAAACCTATTTTCATCGCAAATAAAAAGTATATCTTGAATTTTCTGAGAATAGCTTCTGAAGACGTGTTTATTCTGGATGAATTTCGCTGAATTTGGCCTAACTGGTACACAAAAAACTTAGTACACAAAAAATTTAGATATCGTTAAAATACATAGTTTATATCATATACCTTTTTTACCTGGAATTTACCGTTTTCGAGATATTCCTTTCTACTTTCTCTAGCCCCATGTGTACAATGTGCATAGGAATAGAGAAGTATTGTATTCCACCCAAGAATTCGATACCGAGATTTCACCGGAAATATATGTTTTAGGACCCCTTGTATCCAAAAAAAGCATTTTCCGCGTGTGTGTGTGTGTGTGTGTGTGTGTGTGTGTGTGTGTGTGTGACCGTGTGTCTGTGAACACGATAACTCAAAAACGAAAAGTAGCTAAAATACCAAACTTGGTATTTAAGTTTAGTATTTTCCAGGTATGCGACAAGAAGATTTTGAGAAAAATCCCCCCACCCCAAACTACCCTTTACATGGAACTTTTTTTTCGAAAATTTTGCATTTCTCAAAAATGGCTGTAACGATTTTGATTAAAAATTCGTATATTAAAGATATTTACCTGTCAAATAAAATTTATATTTTGAATTTTCTGGGAATAGCCTCTGAAGACTACTTTGTTCTGGATGAATTTTACAGAATTTTGCATAATTGCTAAACCGTAAGAGATGGATAAAATCTTACAACACAAAAAATGTAGCACCTTAAAGGACACAATTTATCTTATATACATTTTTCTGAAATTTATAGTTTTTGAGATACTCCTATTTTTTTTTTTTTTTTTTTTTTTTGTTTCAGCTTTAAAAAACATACTTTTCTCATACAGGAATTTAACAATTCCAGTCCATACAAATAAAGGAACTTTAGTCTCATAGCAACCAAATTTTGACTATCACTTTAACCAATAGTACTTCCTTATTTCGCTTCTACTTACAAAGAAACAAGGAATAAGACTATTTCTGCTATTTTTTCTCGATTAGTATGAAGTAAATAGAAGCATAAGTTTTTTAACAACAATTTGTTGTAAAGATATAGAGAAAGTCATGTGAATGGAACACATCAGATTTTTTGTTTTTGAGTTATTGTGTTCACGGACACACACAGCCATGCGTGCGCACGCGCACGCGCACACACACACACGGACCTTTTTCTAAAAATATTTTTCGGACCCTAAAACGTGTATTTTTGATGAAATTTCGGTATCGAATTTTTGGGTGGAGTTCAATATTTTCTATACTTGCATATCATACTCTACTTAGAAAACGTAACATGGTTTTACGTATCGCAGTTGTGACTTTTTTGAGTCCATATTCTTTTGTTTCTATAGCAACCAGGTTAGATGTGGGAGTGCTGGCTTACGTTCAGAAACAGCAATATCCGTGAGTAGTAAAATAAAATCTGACGTGTACCATTCTCATGACTTTCTCTACATCTCTGTATCAAATTATTGTTAAAAAACCTATTCATCTATCTAGCCCACACTAATCGATTAGCAAACATGGTCTTATTACTTAGTTGCTTGCAAGTAGAAGGGAAATAAGGCAGTACCATGTGCTAAAACAAAGCTGGTTGTCATGTGGTTGAAATCCACATGTGTGAGAAAAGTATTTTAAAATGTGAAAACATAATAAAGAATATCTCAGAAATGGTCAACTCCATGAAAAAGAAACGTAAATGACATAAATTGTATGTTTTAACAAGATCTACATTTTTTATGTAATAATTTTTGTCTATCTCTTACAGTCTACCAGTTATGCAAAATTCAGAAAATTCATCCAGAATAATGAGATCTTCAGATAGATTTATTGTTACTATACACTGTACAGATAGACTGGTCATAAAATGTACTTTAATTAAACAATTCATTTAGACTATAAAAAGTTTTGTCACGTAAAAATTAACATAGTGATCTTTTAAATTTACACATATCATGTATTTTAATAATTTCATATGGGAGAGCATTGACAATTTTACTTATGAGGCACTTTGGTGATTTTGAGTATTTATTTGTTTTATATTTTCCTATATGGATGTCATTCATACTTCTAGTAAAATGATTATGAACGTCACAGTTGAGAGCGAATAAGTATGAGTTTTTCTTATAAAGTAGTGCAGCATTATATATTAATAAATCAGTCAAAGTAAAAATATAAAATTATCTAAAAGTATTTCTCAATGAATCTCTTGGCTTCATATTAAAAATTATTCTTAGCACTCTCTTCTGAATTAAAAATACTCTTATTTACTTCAGTTGCAGATCCCCATATTAAAATAGTGTATGATAAAATTGATTTACAGTGGCATAATATACAGTAAGCAAGCAGTTAATGTCCAAACTCATTTTCAGGTATCCAATTGCAAAACATGCACTATTTAATTTGGTATATATATGATCAATCTGTTCATGCCAAGTAAGGCTTTGGCTAAAAATTTCGCGTTGTAAAGACACTTTAAAATAGTACCATCCATGCTAAAATTCATATTTGTTAAAATTTTTTGTTACTAAAATACAAGCAAGCAGTTTTGTCAAGGTTGAAAATAAGTTTATTTGCAATGCACCATTTTTAAAAGAATTCACAGAATTTATAAATTTCAAATTAAATACATCGATGCTATTGGCACTTGCTGCAACTGAAGTATCGTCTGCATACATAGTTAAACAGTCTACATCACTGTGATGTTCTAAATCATTAACGTATAAAATAAACAACAAAGGTCCCGAACCCTGTGATACTCCATAACTAGGGGAATGCTTCCTGGAATAATAGTTCTTCACTTTAACTACAGATTCTCTAGATCCAACGAATGACATGATTAATTCATTTACCGTGCCTCTTATACCCAAAATGATAAAGCTTGGTTTTTAAAAACAGAAGATCTATTGGGTCAAATACACTACTCAGATCAAAGAACAGACCAACTACATGCATATTTCGATCCATACAATCAATAAGTTTAACACAGGCAGTACTAGTTGATGTATGAAGCCATGCTGATTTACATTTAACACATTGTAGCTTATTAAAGACTTAAGGAATCTATTATACAATATCTCTTCAAATGTTTTAGAAAAAGAACTTAACAATGATATAGGTCTATAACTTCATCTCGTATTACATGGGTCACCATTTTTAAATACTGGTACTATCATATTCATTTTTATGCAGTCTGGAAATTTACCTGTCAGTATAGCGAAATTAAATAAATATGTTAAAGGAATAATGATGTTCTTTAGTATAACTTTTATAACATTTATAAATATTTGGCCGTACCCAGCTGTTTTTGTATTTTCAATGTTTCTTTCTTTTTCCAATTCAGTTACAGGAAAGAGAACCATAGATTGCTTGTTAAAGGTCATTTACATTTGGAAAATGCTGGTTTAATTTATTTGAAATCATAGTAGAAAAGTCATTAGCAAAAGCATTGGCAATCATAAGTGGATTCTCTATATATTATCGTCAACAAGTACCTTACTTATCATATTTTTAGTAGTTTTCCGTAATTCATTATTTACAATTTTCCAAAATGTTTTGGTTTATTATCTGAATTGGAAATTGCATTGGTATAATAGCTTCTTTTACACTCAGATACAAGTGATTTATGCTTACGTTTCTCTTCTCTATACACCACAGTTGAAACAGGCTTTTCAGGTTTTTGATACCATTAATGATTTTTTCAGTAAACCATAATTTAGACAACTTCTTAATGTTAGTACTACTTATTTTACACATCGTTGGACAGTGTTGCTAGAAATCTATTAAAAGCAATATTTATATTTGTGGCTTCATACACGTCACATCAGGTAACAGTGCCCAACATCCAATTTAAAAACTCGAGGTTATTCAAACTGAAATTTCTATAATAAATTACTTCATTTAACGGTGCATGGTTACTTAGCACATCAATTTTACAATTAAAGATAACAGCGTACTGATCAGAGATGTGAGGATCTGTAACCTGGTGAAGCATTACATTGGATACTATGTAATCTATTGTACTGTCATTAACAGTCCCTTGATGAGTAGGCTCATCATTGTGAGATACCATCTCAAAAGATTTGAAAATATCAGAAAGTCTATCAGTACAGTTAGTTCTTATATTAGCATTTAAGTTAAAATCTCCAACAAGAATCACTTTATTGCTTGTTTTAGTTGCTAATTTTAAAATGTACTTATCATAGAACATATCTATACTGCCAACCGGTGACCACACAATTAAATTCATTAACGGCCATTTTTGTGCCGATACACTCAAAGTGAATTTCTTCTGCAATACTCATGATATTACTTTTAGTTGTACTTGATTCACATTTACAGTAAATTATGACACCACCATGGACATGTTTAGTTCTCGAGAATGCAGCTGCCACTTTATATCCCATAAAATGCTGATAACTGTTGCCGGATAGCCAATGCTCCGTGAAGCATACAATGTATGGGTCTGCCATGTTTAGAAACAAATCGATGTTGTTAATTTTGTTCATAATAGATTGCACATTCAAGGTAATAACTTTAAAATTTTTGCTACTGTTTTTGACACCACTTTTTGAAATCACAGTTTCTTCTCGGAATTTACTCTTGGGTATAAAAAGCGTCTAACACAAGCACTTTTCGGTCACAAACTGCTTCTAAATGTTCCTCAATGACTTCAACTTTAAAAGAGGAATAAAGTTCCAGATGTCTAGATTGCAACAGTTTGCATTTAACTTCTGGAAAACATCCTTCAAGAAAATTGACAACTTGTTGTACCGTTGTTTTAGGAACAAGACGATAAACACGTAAAGCTATCATTTTTGGTACACCTTGCAAATTTAAACTATCTGTAGTAGATTCATTATTATTCCCAACCACTGTGATACATTTTTGCTTTCTTCCCACAACCTTAGCCCACTTTTCTTGAGGTAACTTAGCATTAGTAAGACGCTCATTAATATTGTCTTTAACAGTCAAAATTGTTCAGCCATTTTCATTAGAATTTACAGATGTTTCACTACCATTTTTACAGCTATCAGTCACTTTGTGTTCATTGTCAAACTTACTTGGATTTTTCTAGTATTCTTGATACTAAATACCTGTGAATTATCCGGTGCATCAGCTGGCTTGTTTATTCCGACCTCCTTACTGGGTTGAATGGGGGGTCCTTAATGCAGTTTTCCAACAACTCAACATGTCGACTTAAAATTGTAATTTTTTCACGAAGTTCACAGATCATAATGCCTATCCGTTTAAGAATGTATTTCACAATACGCATATCTAATGTGAAAGAAGTTAAAAAATCGATATATTTTTGTCCATTCACCACTTTTTGCTTGCATAACACACCAGAACCAATATTATTTGTGCTAGGCATACTGCCTTACTGATGTAAACAGAGCGAAGCGGTGACACGTCCGACCGCCTCGACAGTCCGAAGCGCTCTTTTGAGGCTATTTCCAGAAAATTCAAGATATACATTTTACTTTCCATGTAAATATCTTTGGTATATGGTATTTTAATCAAAATCGTTAAAGCTATTTTTGAGAAAATAAAACATTTTAAAATATTTTCCATGTAAAGGGAAATTTTTGGTATTTAAGGGACTTTTCGTTTTTGAGCTCTGCTGCCCGAAGACACGCACACACACGCACACATTTATAGACATTTCTAAAATTGTTTGTTTGTTTTTTGTTTTTGGATTAAGGGAGTCTCAACACATATATTTCCGGTGAAATCTCGGTATTGAATTTTTGGGTGCAAAACAATAACTAGCCCGCCTGGGTAGCGTGTCTGCCTCACAATCAAAAGTCCTGAGTTCGAATCTCGCTTAGGGCGAGTTATCCGGATAAGGTTTTCCCTTATCCTGAGAAGACAAATGTCGAGTAACTTTAAGCTCCATGGACCCCGAGATCATTTGAGCATCATTTCACTGATTTCATCCATCGTCCGATATGAGCAATCGGGTTAAGGGACGTTAAACTAAAAGCAATACCTTTTCTATACACTATATAGTAGTATGTGTAAAGAAATTAATCAGTCACATCGCCCAAAAAAGAACTTATGATATTGCAAATCACCATTAGAGTAAGTACGTCTTGTCAAAATAATTTGACATATACCAACGGTTCACCGACAAAAATATCGAGTCAGTTGGGAAATTTAATGTCCTATCGGTATGTTGCCATGCTAGCTCAGTGGTTAGAGGAACTATACACAGACCAGGAGATCGGTGGTCAATTTCCGGCTATGCCATTGCCTGTTCCTCTCCAATTTCGTAAGAATAGTTTATACACCCTCTAAAAATAAGAGATTAGAGAAATTAATGTGAATGTAATAGTTCAGATTTGTAATTTGACTCTTAATTGCATGATATATTTTGTTACAAATGCCATTCTTCCTCTAATTGGCAAATCCCTTTCATTGGCACCACAACTGAAGAGACTTGAACAGCTATAATCATTAGTGCAATACAAAGTGGACTGGCCATCCATTCAAAGCCAAAGTTCGAGTCCCAGTGACTTCAGTCAAATAGGTCTGTGGTAGAGGACGGGGAAGGCCCAATTAAAATAACCGGTGTGATGGCACACTTGGATACTGACTGCAGTTGCTCTTTTGTATTTAAAAAATGTGATGTGTTCCATTCACATTACTTTCTCTACAATTCTCTAAAAATATATTATTAAAATTATTATGCTTCTGTTTACTTCATACCAATCGAGGAAAAATTAGCAGAAATAGTGTTATTACTTACTTCCTTATAAGTAGAAGCGAAATAAGGGAGTACCATAGGTTAAAGTGAAAGCCAAAAGCTGGTTGCTATGTGACTGATGTTCCTTTGTTTGTATGGACAGGAGTTGACAAATTCCTGTATACGAAAATTCTAAGTTTTTCAAAGCTGATACCAAAAACAAGGAATATCTCAAAAACCATCAGCTCCACGAAAAAAAAATGTATACAACACAAATTGTGTGTTTTAATGTGCTGAACATTTTTGTGTGGTAAGTTTTTGTCCATCTCTTACGGTTTAGCAGTTATGCAAAATTCCGTAAAATTCACTCAGAATAAAGTAGTCTTCAGAGGCTATTCCCAAAAAATTCAAAATATACATTTTATGTGTCAGGTAAATACCTGTAATATACGATATTTTAATCAAAATCATTACAGCCATTTTTTAGAAAATAAAAATTTTCGAAAAAAGGTCCATGTAAAGGGTAGTTTGGGGTGGGGGATTTTTCTCAAAATCTTCATGTCGCATCCGTGGAAGATACTAAACTTAATTACCAAGTTTGGTATTTTACCGACTTTTCGTTTTTGAGTTATCGTGTTCACAGACACACGGACCCACACACATGGACCTTTTTCTGAAAATACTTTTTTTTTGGATATAGGGGAGCCTAAAACATATATATCCGGTGAAATCTCGGTATCGAATTTTTTGGTGGAAAGCAATACCTTCTCTATACACTATATACACAGTTCGTATAGAGAAAGTAAAAATGTGATGTGTTCCATTCACATGACTTTCTCAACAACTCTGCTACAAATTATTGATAAAAAAGCTTATTCTTCTATTTGCTTCATTCTAATCGAGAAAAAATAGCAGAAATAGTCTTATTCTTGCTTCCATGTAAATAGAAGAGGAGTATCATAGGTTAAAGTGATAGTCAAAAGCTGGTTGCTATGTACTAAAAGTTCCTTCGTTTGTATGGACAGTAGTTGACAAATTCCAATACGAGGAAAGTACCTATAACTATTTTAAAACTGAAACCAATAACAAGGAATAGCTCAAAAATGATAAACTCTACGGAAAAAAAGTATATAACATAAATTGTGTGTTTTTATGAGATCTATATTTTCTATTCAGCAAGTTTTTGTCTATATCTTACGGTTTACCAGTTATTCAAAATTCCGCAAAATTTATCCAGAATAAAGATGTCTTCAGAGGCTATTCCGAAAAAATTCAAAATATACATTTTATTTGTTATATTGTCTATAATATACGATATTTCAATCAAAATCGTTAGTCTTTTTTCAGAAAATCAATATTTTCGCACAATATTCCATGTAAAGTGTGGAAAGATTTTCTTGAAAATCTTTGTATCGTATCTTTGGAAGATACGAAACCTAAATATCAAGTTTTATTTAACGGTTTTTACTTTCTCTAGCCCGGTATGTACAATGTACATAGGGATAGAGAAGTATAGTATTCCACCCAAAAATTCGATACCGAGATTTTACCGGAAATACATGTTTTAGGACCCCCTGTATAAAAAAAAAAAAGCATTTTGAGAAAAAGGTCCGTGTGTGTGTGTGTGTGCCCGTGTGTCCATGTGTATGTGAACACGATAACTCTAAAACGAAAAGTAGCTAAAATACCAAACTTGGTATTTAAGTTTAGTATCTTCCAGGGATGCGACACGAAAATTTTGAGAAAAATCCCCCTACCCCAAACTACCCTTTACATGGAACTTTTTTTCGAAAATTTTGTTTTTCTTAAAAATGGCTCTAACGATTTTGATTAAAATATCTCATATTAAAGATATTTACCTGACAAATAAAATGTATATCTTGAATTTTCTGGGAATAGCTTCTAAAGATCTGTTTATTCTGGATGAATTTTGCTTAATTTGGCATAACTAGTAAACCGTAACAGATAGACAAAAACTTACTGTACAAAAAATGTAGGTGTTGTTAAAATACACAGCTTACGCCATATACATTTTTTTCGTGGAGCTTACCGTTTTCTAGGCATTCATTGTTATTAGTTTCAGTTGTGAAGTACTTATACTTTCTGAGACGGGAGTGTCCGTTTTTCTTTTGTTCTACTCCTGGCCAAGAAAAGAAGCGATTTGTACTGACAGATTTTAAAATTTTGACTATCGGTTTAGCCTAGTGTATTCCCTTATTTTCTTCCTACTTATAAGTAACTAAGTAATAAGAACATTGTGCTAATGAGTATCTCGATTAGCAAGGTGCAGAAAGAAGAAGAATATTATGTAAGAAGTTTGTAGAACAGCTAGAGAAAGTCATGTGAGCACATCAGATTTTTTCTTTTGAGCTATACTGTCAAAAGATGCCCACAGACATAAAAATGCTTTTCTTTTGGATTCAGGGAGTCCCAAAATATGTATTTCCGGTGAAATCTCGGTATCGAATTTTTGGGTGCATTACAATACCTTCTCTATACTTTATGTACATAGTACGTGCAGAGAAAGTAAAAAAATCTTATGTGTTCCATTTACATGACTTTCTCTTCATCTCTGTTTAACATTATTAATAATTTTACAATATAAAACAGCTATAATTAGCCTAATTTTATTGCTGAAAATTAGTGTAATACGAACTTATAAAAAAATCCACTAAAATTAATAAAATATTTGGTTAATAAATTTTGTTGCGTATGTGCAAGACCATGTGATTTAAGGAATTGAGATGCGGGTTCAGCCCGAAGTCGGTGGAATACTATTTCTGCATAAAAGCATACAAACGGTGGTTGTGTTGGCAGCCGAAAGCCGCAGGCGACAAAACGAAGAGCGTTCCTGCAGGTGAATTGTGGTAGCGGCGCACCAAGGAGGATTGGATTAGACGCACAATGGCTCGCGGGAAAACAATGGAGAGCGGAAACACAATCATTTGTGTACCACAGAAAAGCTGCTGCTACCCGTTGTCTACCGGTAGCAACATTCCCAAATGATTACTTTCTATATCACGGGGAAGTATTTTATTCCACCCAAAAATTGGTTGTTGAGATCACCTGAATTCAAAATAAACAAACAAACAAATGCATATAAAAAGTCAACATATGTGTATCTGCGTGAGGTGTGTTTGTGTGTGTGTGTGTCTGACAATCGCATAGGACAGCTTTTAAAATGCTTGGCACTTGTTTTAGTCTATGGTACTCTCTAATTTCCCTTCTACTTAGAAGAAAACGCATTAGCACCAATTCTGTTAATGCTTATCTCGATTAGCATGCTGTAGATAAAACATGTTTACTTTCCCTATTCATACTATGTATAGAGAAGGTTTTGTATTCCACCCAAAAATTTTGATGCCAAGGTTTCACCGGAAATATATGTTTTAGGTCCCCCTGAATCTAGAAAAGACATTTTTGGAAAAGGGTCCTGTGTGTGTGTATGTACGGCATAGCTCAAAAATCAAAAGACCGTTGAATACCAAACTTCCCTTTACATGGAACATTTTTGGAAATTTTTTATTTCTTTCAAAAATGGCTCTAACGAGTTTGATTAAAATCGCTTATATTTAAGATATTTACATGACAAATAAAATATATATCTTAAATTTTCTGGGAATTACCTCTAAAGACCTCTTTATTCTGGTTGATTTTCATTGAATTTTGCGTAACTGGTAAACCGTAAGAAATAGACAAAAACTTGCTACACAAAAATGAAGATCACGATAAAACACATAATTTATGTCATACACATTTTTACTTTCTCTATACGTACTATGTGCATAGTGTATAAAGAAGGTATTGTATTGCACCCAAAAATTCGATACCGAGATTTCACCGGAAATACATGTTTTGAGACCACCTGAATCCAAAAAGGCATTTTTAGAAAAATGTCCGTGTGTGTGTGTGTGTGTGTCTGTAGGCAGCATAGCTCAAAAACGAAAAGACCGTTAAATCAATATTTTCCGAGGATGCGACACGAAGATTTTCAAGAAAACCCCCCCCCCCCACCCTCAACTTTTGATTTTCTAAAAAATGGCTCTAACGATTTTGATTAAAATATCATATATCAAAGATATATACTTGACAAATAATATGTATATCTTGAATTTTCTGGGAATAGCCTCTGAAGACTCTTTTATTCTGGATGAATTTTATGGAATTTTGTGTAAGTAGTAAACTGTAAGAGATAGACAAAAACTTACCACACAAAAAATGTAAAGCACATTAGAACACACAATTTATGTTATATATATATTTTTTTTTCGTGGAGTTGATCGTTTTTGAGATACTCTTTGTTTTTGGTTTCAGCTTTAAAACATAATTTTCTCATACAGGAATTTAACAATTGCTGTCTATACAAAGAGACTTCAGTCACATAGCAACCAGCTTTTGCTATCACTTTAACCTACGTTACTCCCTTATTTCGCTTCTAATTTTTTCTCATTTAGCATGAAGTAAATAGAGGCATAAGCTTTTTAACAATAATTTGTTGCAGAGTTGTAGAGAAGGTCATGTGAATGGAACACATCAGATTTTTATTATATTCATGGACGTTGATATGTGGATGACTATGACCGGCTTTAGACTCAGCACATTGAGGACGAGAGGTCGCTGTTAAATTAAAGGAAGATAAATGTAGTGCGAAGGGTTAGACAACGTTAACTGATTTACAACCTCGGGGCAGAGGTCGCTCGTGACGTCACCCTACAAATTAATGTAGTAAGGAAGCAAACATCCTTCCCCCTACCCTTCTTAGCTTCTTCCTTTTATGGTTCAGGCGTTTGGCAAAGACTTCGCGGGTTTATTATTAGTTTTCTCACTAAAACCTAATTTGTCTTCATCCAACTTATTACCGCAAGTTCTCCTTGATTGGTGCAATTTCCGTTACATTACATTACTCTTTTAATCGGAGTAGGTAAATATTTTCAGATTTTTGCTAATATAAACTTAATTTTATGATGGATATATAGAGTCAGACTGAAAAATTCAATGCTATAGCCGGGATTTGAACCACGGATCTCTCAATCTTTGGCCGGCTGCTCTGTCATGAGCTACCATGGCAAATGCCGGCATAGCATTGAATTTCTCAACTGACTCGCAAGTTTCCCGGTAAACCACAAGGTGATCTCAAATTATTTTGAGATGACAACCTCAATGGTGACTTACAATGTTGTAAGTACTTTAGACCCAACATTCATAGTATAGCCAAATATTATTGTCAATTTGTATGTAGAGAAGGTATTGCACTCCACCAAAAAAATCGATACCGAGATTTCACCGGAAATATATGTTTTAGGGTTCCCTGTATCCAAAAAGAAACAGGGTTTTTGAGAAAAAAGTCCATGTGTATGTGTGTGAGTAAGTCCGTGTGTCAGTGTGTCCGTGTACACAATAACTCAAAAGCGAAAAGTCGGTAAAATACCAAACTTGGTATTTAAGTTTAGTAACTTCCAGAGATGCGACACGAAGATTTTGAGAAAAATCCTGCCACCCCAAACTACCCTTTACATGGAACTTTTTTCGAAAATTTTGATTTTCTAAAAAAATGGCTCTAACGAGTTTGATTAAAATATCGTATATTAAAGATATTTACGTGACAAATAAAATGTATATTTTGAATTTTCTGGGAATAGCCACTGGACTACTTTATTCTGGGTCAATTTTACGGGATTTTGTATAACTGCTAAACCATAAGAGATGGACACAAATTTAGCACACAACAAATGTAGAGCACCTTAAAACACACAATATATACTATATACCTTGATTGTTTTTTTAGATATTCCTTGTTTTTGGTTTCAGCTATAAAAAACACACTTTTCTCATGAACTCGTGTCCATATAAACAAACAAACTTCAGTCACATAGCAACCAGCTTTTGACTTTCACTTTAACCTATGGTACTCCCTTATTTCGCTTCTACCAACAAGGAAGCAAGTAATAAGACTATTTCTGATAATTTTTTCTCAATTAGATGAAGTAAATAGAATAGTTTGTTGCAGAGATGTAGAGAAAGTCATGTGAATGGAACACATCAGATTTTTTTACACATAGCCGTGTGAAGGACAGGAGTTGGATAGGTTATTCTATACAAATTGACCATAATAGTTGGTTATACTATGAATCCTGGGACTTAAAAGTACTTACAACATTTTAAGTCCCCTTTGGGGTTGTCATCTCAAAATAATTTGAGATCACCTTGTGGTTTACCGGCAAACATGTGAGTCAGCTGAGAAATTCAATGCTATGCCGGCATGTTGCCATGGTAGCTCAGTGGCAGAGCAACCGGCTAAAGATCGGGAGATTCATGGTTCAAATCCCGAATTGAATTTTTCAGTCTGACACTACCTATCCAACCCCTGTCCAACACACGGCTTGTGTGAAAAAACAAATTTAATTTTATGAGTTCTTCAGCAAGCGGAATGGTTCAGGTGATCTGAGGAATAGCGTGGTTAGGAGATCACTTGGAATTCTTAGTCATTTCCTTTCGTGTATAAAGGAAGTATTGTATTCCACCCAAAAATTCGATACCGAGATTTCACCGTAAATACATGTTTTGAGGTCTCCTAAGTCCAAAAAATTAGAAAAAGGACCGTGAATGCGTCTCTAGACAGCATAGCTCAAAAATTAAAATACCATTAAATACCAAACTTGGTATTTAAGTTTAATATCTGCCAAGGATACCACACGAAAATTTTCAAGAAAATTCACCCACCTTAAACCACCTATACATGGAAAACCTTTTGAAAATTGTGTTTTTCTCGAAAATGGCTCTAACGATTTTAAGTTAAATGCTATATATTAGAATACTTACATCACAAATAAAATGCATATCTTGAATTTTGGAGAATACTTCTGAACACCTTTTCATTTTGGATGAATTTTATTAAATTCTGCATAATTGGTAAGTCATAAAAGATAAACTTACTGCACAAAAATACAGTTCTCATTAAAACACACAATCTATTTCATATACGTTTCTTTTTTTCGTGGCGTTAACCATTTCTGAGATATTCCCTGTTATTTGTTTCAAATTTAAAATACTAAAACTTTTCTCACACGTAAATTCCTGGCCATGCACAGAGGCAGATTTCAAGCACATGGCAACCAGCTTTTAAAAATATTTACTATCGCTTTAACGCAGTGTATTCCCTTATTTCCCTTCTGCTTACAAGGAATCAAGTAATAAAGACAGTTTCTGTTAATGTTTATCTTGATTATCATAGGTAGATAGAAGAAAAAGATGTCTGAGGATAAGGTGTTTTAGTGATAAAAAATGGTAAATGGAGTTTTATTTATGGACGCTCTTTAACTGCTGTGGTTCTCAGCGGGACGCTATACTGGGCGTGAAACACCGCTTAATTTTGCTCAGAGGCCTCTCTATCAGGCTTGAGGTTCTTTTACGTGCCGTAAATATACGACACGGGACCAAAGGCTATACTTCCCTTGCGAAGAAAGCCATGCCAAGGATTTTTACGCATCGTCCTCCGCCGGGTTTGAACCCGAGACCTTGGGTATATGAAGTTCGCATGGTAACCATTACACGACGGAAAGCGACTGTTACAGCGCTGTAGAGAAAGTCATGTGAATGAACACATCAGCTTTTCTTTTACATTGTGAGATATTTACATTTTACAAGTTGGGACATGCATCGCACGTATCGAATAGGCCTTGCGTACTTAGAAACAGTAATTTACTATGGTGCATGTTTCTCCTTATGTTTGTCACACTCAACTTTAAAATTAATGATATCTGATAAGTGGAAAAAAAAAAGAAAAACCAGCAAACATGAAAGAACAACAGAAAAATTCTTATGTGTTCCATTCATATGACTTTCTCTACATCTCTAAATTACTGTTAAAAAGCTTAATCTTCTATTTACTTAATACTAATCGAGAAAAAAATTAGCAGAAAGAGTGTTGTTATTACTTGCCTCCTTGTAAATAGAAGGGAGTAACATAGGTTAAATCGATATAGTCAAATGTTTTAAAAGTGGTTCCTATTTGACTGAAGTTCCTTTGTTTGTATGGACAGTAGTTGACAAATTCCTGTGTGAGAAATGTATAAGTTTTTTAAAGCTGAAACCAATAACAAGGAATATCTCAAAAAACTACCACCTCTACGGAAAAAATGTGTATAACATAAATTGTATGTTTTAACGAGATCTACACTTTTTCTTAAATAAATTTTGGCCTATCTCTTACGGTTTATGAGTTATGCAAAATTCATCGAGAATAAACATCTCTTCAGAGGCAGTTCCCAGAAAATTGAAGATATCCATTTGATTTGTCATTAAAGTCCTTAGAGCCATTTTGATTAAAATATCGTATATTAAAGATATTTATCTGACAAATAAAATGTATATCCTGAACTTTCTGGGAATAGCCTCTGAAGACTACTTTATTCTGGATGAATTTTACTGAATTTTGTGTAACTGGTAAACCGCAAGAGATAGACAAAAACTTACCACACAAAAATGTAGAGCACATTAAAACACACTATTTATGTTATATACAGTATTTTCGTGGAGATAATCGTTTTTTAGATATTCTTTGTTTTTTGATTCAGCCTAAAAAGACTTATAGTTTTCTCATACAGGAATTTGTCAACTCCTGTCCATATAAACAAAGGAACTTCAGTCACATAGCAACCATATTTTGCAATCACTTTAACCTATGTTACACCCTTATTTCGCTTCTACTTACAGGGAAGCAAGCAATAAAACTATATCTACTAATTTTTTCTCACTTAGCATGAAGTACATAGAATCATATACTTTTTAACAAAGCTTTGCTGCAGAGATATAGAGAAAGTCTTGTGAATGGATTAAATCAGATGTTTGTGTAGCACTTTTTGTCTATCTGTTACGGTTTAACCGTTATGAAAAATTCTGCAAAACTCATCCAGAATAAGGTCTTCAGAAGCTATTCCCAGAAAATTAAAAATACACTTGGATGTTAATATCTTTAATATACGCTATTTTAATCAAAACCGTTACAGCAATTCTTGAGAAAAACAAAATTTTCAAAAATGTTTCCATGAAGAGTAGTATGTGGAAGGAGAATTTTCTTCAAAATCTTCGTGTCGCACCCTTGGAAGATACTAAAGATAAATAAAGAATTTGGTGTTTAACGGTCTTTTCGTTTGTGATCTATGCTGTCCACAGACACACATACACACACAAACACGCACAGACCTTTTTATAAAAATGCTTTTTCGGACAAAGGGGACGTAAAAACACATTTCCGGTGAAATTTCGACATACGGGCTAGAGAAAGTAAAAATCTTATTATTGTTCAATACGTGGCGACATAAGCCTGCAACTTAATTTTTTGGAAGTAGTTTATAATTTTTCTGTGAAAGTGGGTTAGTGTCTGCCTCATAGAGCTAATCTAAACCTGACATGAAGCTTTAAGCAAACACTAAAAGAGGTCGTTACTCCCTTGTTGCGCGAACAGAATGATGGCAATAAAATTTGCATGAGAATGGCAGAGAGTTTAGTCTTGCTTCTAGCTCCTCCTTACTCCGCGCCGCGCACCGCCATAATTACGATCTCTGGCAGCCGAAATGAAAACAAATGACAGTCGAGAAAGAGGGCACCATGGCTTTTCTTGCGGTCATGGCGCATTGCGCGTCGAGGAACTGGCAGCTTTTAATGATGTCGTTGAAAATGTAGGCAATTGATGACTGTATTTCTTTCATTTTGTGGTTACATCTATCCGAACTTTTTAATTAAAAATCTAAGTGTCCCATTCACATACTTTTCTCTACATATCTGTAATAAATGATTGTAAAATGTTTATTCTATCAACTTAATGATAATCGAGATAAACATTAACATAAATTATCTTATTACTCTCTTTCTTGTAAGTAGAAGGGAAATGGGGGAATACATTAGGCTAAATCAATAGTGAAACCTTTTAAAAAAGGGTTGCCATATGGTTGAAATCCTTTTTATGCTTGGCCAGGAGTTTACAAATGCCCATGTGAGAAGTATTATAAATCTGAAACAAATAACAAGGAATAGCTCAGAAACGGTCAACTCCACGAAAACAACGTATATGACATAAATTGCCTGTCTTAATGAGATCTATATTTTTATATAGGAAGGTTTTGCCTAGCTCTTATGCTTTACCAGTTACGAAAAATTCAGCAAAATTCATCCAGAATAAAGAGGTCTTCAGAGGCTATTCCCACAAAATTCGAGATATAGATACAGTTTATTTGCCATGTAAATATCTCTAATTTTCGGTATTTTAATCAAAGTCGCTAGAACCATGTTTGAATAAATCAAACATTTCGAAATTGTTTCTATGTAAAGAGCTGTTTAGGTTGTGGGGTATTTTTATCAAAATCTTCGTGTCGTATCCCTGGAACATACTGAACTTATATACCAAATTTGGTTCTTTACTGATGTTTCGTTTTTGAGTTATTGTGTTCACAGACACACGTGGAATTTTTGTAGAAATGATTTGTCTACTTTTTCTACACGCACTATGTATACAGTGTATAAAGAAGGCTTCCACTATAAAGGTTGATACCGAGATTTCACCGGAAATAAGGTTTTAGGTTCCCCTATATAAAAAACATTTTTAGAAAAACGTCCGTGTATGTCAGTGTGTACCTGTGTCTGTGAACACGATAGCTCAAAAACGAAAAGTCGGTGAAATACTAAACTTGGTATATAAGTTTAGTATCTTCCAAGAATGAGACACGAAGATTTTGAGAAAAATCCTCTCATCACAATCTACCCTTTACATGGAAAAATGTTCGAAAAGTTTGATTTTCTCAAAAATGGCTCTAGCGATTTTGATTAAAATGCCGTATATTAAAGATATTTACACGGCTAATATAACGCATATATTGAATTTTCTGGGAATGGTCTCTGAAGATCTCTTTATTCTGGTTGAATTTTCCTGGATTTTGCATAACCAGTAAACCGTAACAGATAGACAAAAACTTATTACCCAAAAAATGTAGATTTATGTCGCATACATATTGTTTTCGTAGAGCTGATCATTTTTACTTTCTCTACACGTACTATGTACATAGTGTATAGAGAAGGTATGCACTCCACCCAAAAATTCATACCGAGATTTCACCAGGAATATATGTTTTAGGGTACCTTGAATCCATAAAAAGCATTTTCAGAAAAAGGTCCGTGTGTGTCCGTGTGTTCGTGAACACGATAACTTAAAAACGAAAAGTCGGTAAAATACCAAACTTAGTATTTCAGTTTAATATCTTCCAGGAATGCGACACGAAGATTTTGAGCAAAAAATCCCCCCACCCCAAACTACCATTTACATGGAACTTGTTTCGAAAATTTTGATTTTCTTAAAAATGGCTCTAATTATTTTGATTAAAATATCGTATATTATAGATATTTACCTCACAAATAAAATGTATATTTTTAATTTTCTGGGAATAGCCTCTGAAGACTACTTTATTCTGTATGAATTTTAAGAAATTTTGCATAACTGCTAAACCGTTAGAGATGGACAAAAACTTACCACACAAAAATGTAGAGCAATTAAGAGACACAATTCAAGTTATATTCATTTTTTTCGTGGAGGTGATCGTTTTTGAGATATTCCTTGTTATTGGTTTCAGCTTTGAAAAACTTATACTTTTCTCATACAGGAATTTGTCAACTCCTGTCAATACAAACAAAGGAACTTCAGTCACATAGCAACCAGCTTTTGGCTATCACTTTAACCTATGGTACTCCCTTATTTAGCTTCTACTTGCATGGAAGCAAATAATAAGACTATTTGTGCTGATTTTTTCTCAAATAGCATGAAGTAAATAGGAGCATAGGCTTTTTAGCAATAATTTGTTGCAGAGATGTACAGAAAGTCATGTGAATGGAAAACATCAGAATTGTTTAGATATTTCTTGTTATTTGTTTCAGTTTTAAAATACTTAAAACGTTTCACATACGGGAAACACAATTGGCAATGCATAGAAACGGATTTCATCCATATGGTAACCAACTTTTAATATCGTTTTAGCCTAGTGTATTCCCTTATTTCCTTTCTGCTTACAAGAAAACATTTTTGCTAATATTTATCTTGATTAGAATGAAGTAGATAGAAGCTAAAGCTATCTAACAATAATTTGTTAAAGAGATGTAGAGAAAGCCATGTGAATGGAACACATTAGATTTTTTTATACAGAGAATCCTAAAACGTGCATTTTCGGTGAAATTTCGGTATCGAATTTTTGGGTGGAGTGCAATACCGTCTCTACCTATATACCATGTACTGTGTAGAGAAAGTAAAAATGGCATGCAACTGCAAATACAAAACAGCATATACAGTGTGCGCACAAAGTCCATATACCCCTATATTAAATTCAAACTGACGTGAAATAAAAGTACAAATTCCAATATTTATGCAATTAAATGTTTCTCCTTACATCTTAGGACTCCAAAATATCGGTATGTGCCCCCCCCCCCCCCACAGCTGAATACGCCGCCATGATCGCGTGTTCATCTTACTCAACATATTGGAGTCACTGAATGATTTATCAGATGCTGATTTACAGACACGTGTTAATGCTTGTGGCCGGATGCTGCAGCAATTCCAAAGGCAACACTTGATTATCAGATCCACTTTAATGTGTTTCTTCATGGTTGATTTTGACCTTCAATAGAACAAGTCAGAATTTGTTACTTTCTCATCTTCACAGACGAATGTTCTTAGAAAAGCATGTGTTTATTAATTGTCACATTCCGGTACCCCTAACTCTGCGGCACGTTTCCTTAAGGATTTAACCGGAGATTGTTGGATAGATTTTTCCACGTCAGCACAAAGTCCAAGTCTGGTGGAAGGTCTTCCATTTCTCGTCGCGTCCCGAACACTGCCCGGTAAAAATGTTTTCCGTTCCCACACTAACCTCTGCTTTAACAAACCGTGCAACGAAATCATTGATTTGCCATTAATTTGACGCTCATGAACCCACACAGCATTCCTCAATTGTGTAATCCTCAATATCTCGGCCTAAACTAATTTGTTGATTTGTCATAAGAGACAAAAATCGAACAATCGAAGTCTCAACAATGGGTGTCTGAATATATACCAACCTCAAAAAACCTATTTACTCACGTAATTTTAAATTTAGTACAGCAGTATATGGACTTTGTGCGCACACTGTATGTAGCGAGTATGGGATGTATTGCATTTCACCGTGGCGTACAATTCGAGATGAGAAACCAAGTCAGGCTGCATATGCGACCATAAAAACGTGTGAGTGGAGCGTGTAATCTAGAATACCCGAGCCACAGATATAGAGAAGCTACAGGAAATGCATGCATTGTGGTTGGTGAACCACACTTTTGTCAAGCCGCCATATTTTCATGCTACACTTCTGAGAAGAGTATGGCTTTCGTGGGTTAAATATGCACCTAAAAATGAGAATTTGTGGTGTTAAATATCAATTAAGCAATACATTTGGACTGTAGATTTTAAACTAGTATAATGGTGAATACGTGCATGATTTTGGTTATGGTTTCTCGTATAGCAGAAGAAACAACAAGGAAATGGAAATGTTTCAACACATAGATTAATGTACTTATTTAAGTGATTTTTCGGCAGTATAATTACTAAAATATGTTATATTATCAACAGAACGATTCTGTGTGGTTGTGAAATATAGATTTCTAACTCGGAAAGTCCTTAGAGTGAAGGCAATTCGCAGACAAAATTGACAACTATTCCTTTTTTTTTTTTGTTTTTTGTTTTTTTTTGTTTTTTAATGTTTCACTTATATAGCCCCCTTTAACATCTAAGGTCATATCTGGGGCTTTGCACTTGAAACAATTCGTTGTCTGTACGTTATTTTATTTTGGTTTAAATAACAAATCAATCACACACACACACACATGCACTCTCACATACATACTTCCAGACTCTGTGGGGAATAGGGAATAATTCTGGCTAAAAAAAAATCCCGCCACAGCCGGGAACCTCCGGGTGAAAAGTCAGCTCGCTGACCACTCGACCACGGAGGCAGTTTATTCTTTCTTTGTTTCCTGATTATTCCTCTTATTTGCAGAAATGTCCTACATCTCGAGTCAGACTGCCAAACAGAACCCCAAATAGTGCAAGTACCCCAATTGTTTGTTAAAGAGTAGAAGGCCACCAAACTGATACTGACAATTGTTGTATTGCAAGAAAGAGAAAATTAATGTTGAAGTTGAAGAACAAAACTGCTCACTTGTGTAAAGCATGTAAAAGAATAAAGCTGCTAAAGCAGAGGTTTTGAGCAAGGAAATATATATTAGCAGTAATAGGGAAGTAATTGCTTCTTTAGTAAAAAAGAATTAATTAAAATTCTACTAAATCTCTAAATCAATGCTGTAATGTATGTATGTATTTATTTCTCTGCAAGTGGGTATCACCCGGTGGCAGAGTTATATATGTATACAAGATATATAAACAATAAATCACAGCTGCCAGTTTATGGCTTTGTAAGCTAGATATAATAGTTATTTACACAAATATGAAAACATTAATTTTTCTCTCAATTCAGATTAATTACCTTCATAATTAGAATCACCAACCAATTTAACATTTGTATTTACAACAATATAAAATCACAAGCATTTCATTTAAGGAATATTTACAAAAATTATCCAACATTAAAATCAAGATTTTTCCTAAATTTCTTCAGAGACAGGGGACAACCTCGAAAGGCTGCTCCAGGCAATTCATTCCAGTCTTTTATGGTTCTATTTACAAAGGAGAACTTTCCCACGTCAGTTCTGTATCTTCTACCCTTAATTTTGAACGGATGATCGTTTCGTGCATAGTAAGTTGGGTTTTTCCAGTTTGTCAGTAACGTCCTCCCATGCGTTTAAGCCAGCGTAAGCTTCAAATAAAGCGCACAACCTCTGTTTCTCACGCCTAACTTTCAACGGCTCCCATTTTATTTCCTCAGCGTTTGGAGGCCCAAAATTTTTGCCCCTTTTTATGAATTTTATAGCCCTTTTCTGGATCTTTTCTAACGAATCAATTTGATTTACTCTATACGGGTCCCAACAAGTTACTCCAAATTCCATGACCTGCCGCACTAAGGACTTGTACGCGATTTCCCTGGACTTTGCACTCCCCTTTTTTAAAATCCTCATTAAGAAGTGCAGTGTTTTCCACGCTTTCTTACATACCGAATTTACCTGCTCGTCCCATCCAGCGTTACTCGCCAAGTAAACTCCCAAGTATTTGCAGCTGTCCACCTGTGGAATTTTTTCCCCACCCATGTGATAGTTTTGCAGAAATTTTCCCTAGATCTATTAAATGCAATTGACTTTCTTTTGCCAGCGTTAATTTTCATTTTATTTGCAGCAGCCCAATCACTAATTTCATTTAAATCACCCTGAAGAGCAGTCTCATCTTCAACATTTCTAATTTTATTGTAAATAATACAATCGTCTGCAAACAACCTTATCTGGCATTTTATATTAACAGTTATGTCATTTACAAAAATAAGAAAAAGTAACGGCCCCAGTACTGAGCGTTGGGGTACGCTCGAGCTTACCATAACCCTCTCAGATAGCTCCTTGCCTACTTTTACCCTTTGCGATCTTCCTTCCAAAATATTGTTTAACCCATAGAACTACGCGATTATCAATTCCTGTAGCAGTTAGCTTCTGGATAAGTAAATTATATGATACAGCATCAAAAGCTTTGGAAAAATCTATCACGACTACATCTGTTCTTCCCCCTGCATCCACCTCCTCTGCTAAATCTTGAAATAATGACGCTATCTGGCTTTCACACGAGTATCCAGGTCTAAACCCATGTTGCGCTTTATTGAACCACTTTTTGTTTTCTAATTCCTCCGTATATATTCCACAATTAAATGTTCCATCAATTTGTACACTACTGAAGTTAGGTTGACTGGTCGATAATTATTTAATTCTGTTTTATCCCCCCTTTATGAATTGGAACTACAATCGCGGTTTTCCAGTCTTCCGGTAAGGCACAGTTATTTATTGACATATTAAATAAAAGCATTAGGTACGGAATCATGGATTCCCCTCCAATTTTCAGTATTTCGGTCGGTATATTATCAGGCCCCCTCGACTTTCGATTTTGCAACATTCTGATCCTTCTGCGCAATTTGGATGCCATTATTTGAAAAACGGAATTTCCAGTATCCTCAATTTCCAATTTATAATTATAATCTGTTTTGTTAAACACAGACACAAAATGTGAATTTAATGCGTTCGCTTTTTCCTTATCGTTCAATATGGCAATTCCATTTTCCTTGAGTTCTGGTATGCCAAGTTTATTTCCCCTGCGTCTACTTAAATAATTGTAAAAAGATTTCCAACTATTATTGGTCCCGCTAAGAATTTGTTCTAAGAACCGCTCCTGGGCTTGCAACGTTTCGTCTTTCAATTGTTTAGCTAATTCTTTATATCTGTTAAAATGCCAATCTGACTTCTTCCATTTATGAAACGCGCCTAGACTTTCGTTTAAGTATTCTGATGGATCTTGTATAATATTCTGGATCATTATTTTGTTTGATAACTTTGTATGGAACGTATTTCTTTATTGATTCCGAAATAAGTATTTTGCTGCATCTACATTTGTTGCAGATTTTACAAACAGGCAAAATTGCTTTTTGAGAAAAGTCTGAATTCCATCTACGTCTGCTCTGCAGAAGTTAAAACTAATAATTTCCTCTCCTTCAAACCGGTTTCGCACCTTCCAGTTTATGTCTAATTGTACACAGCTGTAGTCACTTATACCTGGCAAAACCTCACATGCTGGCGATTGAAAAATTAGTTTGTTACATACGGTTATTTTGGCACTTCTCTAGTACAATGTACCTACCCTTATACTTGTAAAACCTTTGAGCACACGATGTGAACACATTTAAAGCTATGTCAAATAACTGATCATATCTTTTATCCAGTTTTGTAAAGGAAACCCAACATTTGACACCATGAGCAGCAATAATGGTTCCCATCCTTCTGTTAAGAATGTGTGTTGCGTCATTATACTCAATATTTATAAATAATTTTACTAATAGCGATTATTTTATTCGTTTATTTATTGCCGCTTAACTGCAAATGTTTTGCTTTTTTTGCGACATAAAAAACAGAACGTACAACAGTTAATTACAATATAAGTCATTAGAACACATCACATAAATAGTCACTACAATGAGTTAGAATAAAATCGTTAAGATACAATACATGAACATCGTTTAACAAAGGAAAGTCTGTATGGATGTTTACAGTTACAGTTTGTTGTATAGTGCTGTAGAATGAAGCAATTTTAAGACACTCTTAATTGTTTTTTGGTCATTGAATATTGTTGAAAGTTGAGTGGCCATTTGTACTCTCTCCTTTTTACTTTCTCTATACGTACTATGTACATAGTGTATAGAGAAGGTATTGTACTCCACCAAAAAATTCAATATCGAGATTTCACCGGAAATATATGTTTTAGGGTCCCCTGTATCCAAAAAAAGTATTTTCAGAAAAAAGTCCGTGTGTCTCAAAAACGAAAAGTCGGTAGAATACCAAACTTGGTATTTAAGTTTAGAATCTTTCAGGGATGCGTCACGAAGATTTTGAGAAAAATCCGCCCACCACAAACTACCCTTTACATAGAAATGTTTTCGAAAATTTTGATTTTCTAAAAAATAGCTCTAACGATTTTGATTAAAATATCGTATATTAAAGATATTTACCTGACAAATAAAATGTATATTTTGAATTTTCTTGGAATAGCCTCTGAAGACTACTTTATTCTGGGTAAATTTTACGGAATTTTGCATAACTGCTAAAGCGTAAGAGATGGACAAAATCTTACCAGACAACAAATCCAGAGCACTTTAAAACACACAATTTATGTTATATGCATTTTTTTCGTGGAATTGAAAGTTTTTTTTAGATATTCCTTGTTTTTGTTTTAAGCTATAAAAACTTATACTTTTCTCATACAGGACTTTGTGAACTCCTGTCCATATAAACAAAGGAACTTCAGTTACATAGCAACCAGTTTTTGACTATCACATTAACCTATGGTACTCCCTTATTTCGCTTCTACTTACAAGGGTGCAAGTAATAGGACTATTTCTGCTAATGTTTGCTCCATTAGATGAAGTAAATAGAATAATTTGTTGCAGTGATACAGAGAAAATAATGTGAATGGAACACATCAGATTCACAAGTTCTTTTGGCAGTGTTGGAATTCAGGCGGTGGCTGCTTCAGGAAAATGACGGTGTGGGTGAGTTTTGTGTGTCCAATTCGAAGTCTCAATATCAGCACTTGGTCTTGTCGTTTTAAATTTGATAATATAGTCTGTGATAACAATGTATTAGATATAATGCCATGCAACTTGGTTTGGGGAGCAGTAAGCCATGTATTGGTCCAATTAACTTTTATTTTATTTTTCATATGGGTTTTAACATCCTGGAATGTGATAGGAAAAGCAAATGGGGTTTAGTAGCTTCTCGTGCTGCAGAGTCTGCTTCTTTGTTGCCTTTAATACCAACATGCGATTGTAATTTGTTTCAGCTGTTGTATTTCCTGAACGATGGCATTACGCGAGTATCTGTCTTCTAAAGCTTTTACTAATCGTAATTTATTAAACTTCACATAACCTAACCTAAAACTTAACCTCAAAAAGATACTTTCTTAAAGATTGTCAACACTCCATTTAAGAACATTAATAAAAAAGATAGCGGTTAAAAAGTACTTAATGGTTGTAGCAATAACATTCATTTTCTTCTTCTAAGTTTTGGCTTCTGAATCCATTTAATTTATTCATCATATTATTCGCAGTATATGCTTCATATACTTCGCTAATGGCTTCTTCTATACTCCAAAATATTTGCAGTCTTTTGTTTGTGTTTTTATAAACTTTATGTTTTAAAGTATGCAACATTTCATACAATTAATGATAGCAAATGATCTGTTGTTTGTAGCCATTGAAAAAAATCTGATGTGTTACACTCACATGACTTTCTCTACCTGTTCTACAAACTTCATACTTAAGATTCTTCTTCTTTCTGCACCTTGCTTATTGAGGTACTCATTAGCACAATGTTCTTATTACTTAGTTCCGTATAAGTAGGAAGAAAATAAGGGAATATACTAGGCTAAACCAATAGTCAAATGTTTTAAAAGCTGTCGTTATGCGATTGTCATTACAAATCGTTTCTTTTCTTGGCCAGGAGTAGAACAAAAGAAAAACGAACACTCCCGTCTGAGAAAAGTATAAGTACTTCACAACTGAAACTAATAACAATGAATACCTCGAAAACGGCAAGCTCCACGAGAAAAATGTATATGACATAACTTGTGTATTATAACAAGTCCTAATTTTTTGGATAGTAAGTTTTTGTCTATTTCTTACAGTTTACTAGTTATGACAAATTAAGCAAAATTCATCCAAAATAGACAGGTCTTCAGAAACTATTCCCAGAAAATTCAAGATATACATTTTATTTGTTAGGTAAATATCTTTAATATATGATATTTTAATCAAAATCGTTAGTCATTTTTAAGAAAATAAAAATTTTCCAAAAAAAAATTCCATGTAAAGGGTAGTTTGGGTTGGGGAATTTTTCTCAAAATCTTCGTGTTGCATCCCTGGAAGATACTAAACTTAAATATCAAGTTTGGTATTTTAGCTACTTTTTGTTTTTGAGTTATCGTGTTCACAGACACGGACACACACACGGACCTTTTTCTGAAATGCTTTTTTTGGATACAGGGGGTCCTAAAACATATATTTCAGGTGAAATCTCGGTATCAAATTTTTGGGTGGAATACAATACTTCTCTATCCCTATGTACATTGTAATATGGGGCTAGAGAAAGTAAAAATGGAAATGGCGTGTTATTTATGGACGCTCTTTAACTTTCACAGACCGCTTAATTTTGTTCAGATGCCTATCAGGCTTATGGTTCTTTTACGTTCCGTAAATCTACGACACGGGACCAACGGTTTTACTTCCCTTCTGAAGGAAGCCATGCTAAGGATTTTTGAACCCGGCGATCTTGGGTATATGAAGTTATCATGATAACCATTACACCACGGGGGGCGACTGTCTGTCATTTTCTTTTCTAATCACAGAGGGGATCAAAAGTGTGATGGTGGGTATAACATTTATCACAGAAGTATGTCTCAGGTAATGTGATCAAAGATGCTAGTAAAAGGTTTTGATCAGTGATAGTGTAATATAGGCCTATTAGAGACATGCTCAGAAAATACGGAATGAGAAGAGGGGTGACGTAAGAAACAAAAACGAGCACTTTGGTTAATACAAAGTAAGATTTACAAAAATGTATCGAAGAGCAGAAAGCTTTGGTACTTACTCCAAGTTTTCGTTCTTTGAAATGAAACAAGTCTTTGCTTTACTTACCTGAAACAAAGAAACAAGAGTCTAAGTTAACAAACCTGTACAAGAGCAGCAGCAAGAGTAAGTAAATCCTTTGTAACCCTTCCTAACATAAAAGAGAACAATAGAGTTGACAAAAAAGTGTTTATCCATACTCAACATTAGTGAGAAGAACGACTTCCTTTTCTCAACTGCATCAAGCTATCTAACAACACGTACTAAACAAATGCAAATCGAGGGGAAACGGCCGTCATTGCTCTAGGTAGTAAGAGGAAAAACAAGGTCGGCATCTGAGGTTTGTTTTCTTCTATTTTGTTTTACTTCCCTCTAACAACTAGCTCATATTGCGACGGAATTGTTCGGTAAGGTTTTGCGGTAAGCGGTTTAGAGGTCTCATCTCTGAACCAAAGACCAAGCAGATGGTGTTAGAGGGCCGTCCAGTTTAGCTGCATAAATCCATCTGTAGTCAGTAATGGGCAGCTAGCATTCTAAAGTCTCATCTCCTCACACCATTCTTACAAAGGGCGTTCAATAAGTCCTTAGAAATTCAAAAAATCTCATGTGTTCCACTCACATGACTTTCACTACATATCTGCAACAAAGTATTGTTAAAAAGTTTATGCTTCTATTTACTTAAATCTAATCGAGAAAACATTAGCAGGAATAATCTTATTACTTGCTTCCTTGTAAGTAGAAGCGAAATAAGGGACTACCAAAGGTTAAAGTGACAGTCAATAGCTGATTAGTATATGACTGAAGTTCCTTTGTTTGTATGGTCAGGAGTTGATAAATTCCTGCGTGAGAAAAGTATACGTTTTTCAAAGCTGAAACAAAAAGCAACGAATATCTTAAAAACCGTCAATTCCACGAAAAAAATGTATATAACATAAATTGTGTGTTTTAATGTGCTTTAAATTTTGTGTGATAAGTTTTTGTCCATCTCTTACGGTTTAGCAGTTATTCAAAATTCCGTAAAATTCATCCAGAATAAAGAAGTCTTCAGAGGATATTCCCAGAAAATTCAAAATATACATTTTATTTGTCAGGCAAATGTCTTTAATATATGTTATTTTAATCAAAATCATTAGAGCCATTTTTGAGAAAATAAAAATTTTCGAAAAAAGTTCCCTGTAAAGGGTAGTTGGGAGTGGGGAGATTTTTATCAAAATCTTCGTATCACATCCCTTGAAGATACTAAACTTAAATACCACGTTTGGTATGTTACCGACTTTTCGTTTTTAAGTTATCGTGTTCACAGACACACACGGACACACACACACACGGACCTTTCTGTGAAAATGCTTTTTTTAGATAAAGGGGACCCTAAAACATATATTTCCGGTGAAATCTCGGTATCGAATTTTTGGGTGGAGTACAATACCTTCTCTATACACTATGCACATAGTACGTATAGAGAAAGTAAAAGAGAAAGAGTGTGGGTAGGCGTGTGAATGTGGGTGTGTAGATATGTGTGTGGGTGTACGGTGAATAGCACAACTCAGATATCTGCGATAGTGGAATCTTTTAAAAGCTGGTCGCTATGTGATTGAAATTTGCATGGCCTGCAGTTGGCAAATTCTGTATGAGAAAAGTATAAGTGTTTTAAAACTAAAACCAATAACAAGGAATATCTCAACAATGGTCAACTCTGTGAAACAAAATGTCTATGACATAAAGAGTATGTATTAACGATATCTATATTTTTTGTGTATTAAATTTCTGTCTCTTATGGTTTACCAGTTATGCAAAACTCAGCAAAATTCATCCAGAATAAAGAAGTCTTCAGAGGCCATCCCTAGAAAATTCAAGATACACATTTTATTTGGCATGTAGCCAAAAACGTTACAGCGATATAGAGAAATCAAAATTTTAGAAATGCTTTCAATGTAAAGGGTAGTCTGGAGTGTGAGTATTTTTCTCAAAGTATTATCGCCCTGTTTGAGAAAATACAAAATTTCGAAAATGTTCCATGTAGTGGTTGGAGGGGGGGGGCATTTTCTTGAAATCTTCGTATGCATCTTTAGTAAATTTTGAAGTTAAATATAAAGTTTGGCATTTAATCCACTTTTAGTTTTTGAGCTATACTGCCCATAGGCGCAACATTTACATAGTGGCACACACGGACATGTTTGTAAAAATGCTTTTGGATGGGGGAGTATTCAGGGAGTCTCAAGACATGTATTTCCAATGAAATCTCGATATAGAACCCTTTCGATCTACCATGCACATTGAACACATGTGCCAGAGGAAGTAAAAATCTGATGTGTTCCATTCACATGACTTTCTCTATATCTATGCAACAAATTATTGTTAAAAAGCTTATGCTTCTCTTTACTTCATGCTAATCTAGAAAAAAAAATAGCGGAAATAGTCTCATTACATGCTTCCTTGTAAGTAGAAGCGAAATAAGGAAGTACCATAAGTTAAAGTGACAGTCAAAAGCTGGTTGCTATGTGACTGATGTTCCTTTGTTTGTATGGACAGGAGTTGACAAATTCCTGTATGAGAAAAGTATAAGTTTTTTAAAGCTGGAAGCAATAACAAGGAATGACTTAAAAACTACCAACTCCACGAAAAAAAGTGTATATAACATAAAGTGTGTGTTTTAACGTACTCTACATTTTCTGTGTGGTAAGTTTTTGTCCATCTCTTACGGTTTAGCAGTTATGTAAAATTCCGTAAAATTCATCCAAAATCGTCTTCAGAGGCTATTCCCATAAAATTCAAATATACATTTTATTTGTCATGTAAATATATTTAATATACGATATTTTAATCGAAATCGTTAGAGCTATTTTTTAGAAAATCAAAATTTTCGAAAAAAGTTCTATGTAAAGGGTAGTTTGGGGTGGGGGGATTTTTCTCAAAATCTTCGTGTCGCATCCCTGTAAGACCTAAACTTAAATACTAAGTTTGGTATTTTACCTACTTTTCGTTTTTTGAGTTTCGTGTTCACAGACACATGGACAGACACACGCGCGCGCGCGCGTATATTTTTCTAAAAGTTTTTATTAGATTCAGGGAGTCTCAAAACATGTATTTCCGGTGAAATCTCGAATTTTTGGGTGCAATACATAACTTCTCTATACACTACGTACATAGTACGTGTAGAGAAAGTAAAAATAGCCGTCAACTGTTGATAAAGTGCTACAACAAGTTTATGCTATTCCAGACTTACGCATTTTACAACTTTTACGTGAAACTAGGTTCGAATTTGCTCAAAAAGGCAGGTAAAGTGCTATAATTGATAGGAAGAGTATTCCTTTCGTTCATTTCTTTTAGAATCAATATATGTGTACCCATTTATTTAGATGTAGCTGTGGATATCATCACCTTCAACCAATAATAGAACAGTTCATCGTTTAAGTTGTGTGTATTACATGTCACGTGGTCGCGAAAATATGACAGTATTTCCGGCGCGAATAACGGAAGTCTACACTAAAAATCTGATGTGTTACACTTACATGACTTTCTCTAGCTGTTCTACAAACTTCATACATAACATTCTTCTTCTTTCTGCACCTTGCTAATCGAGGTACTCATTAGCACAATGTTCTTATTATTTAGTTCCGATTATTTTACTTGGGCTCTCCCCGTCCTTTACCACAATCACTGGGATTTGAACTTGCAACATTTGGGGATTGAATTGATGGCCAGTTCATTACCTATCATTTAACACTCATGGCTATTTGAACCACTGTTTTGGAAGTGCCTTTGGCAGCATTATGAGAACTGGCTTACAAGAATTTAAACTTTTAATTGAGAATAAATAGATAAATAAAGGATTTAGATATATTATATTTCTATTGTTTTTACTTTCTCTATACGTGCTATGTACATGTCTATAGAGAAGGTATTGCACTTCACCAAAAAATTCGATACCGAGATTTGACCGGAAATATATGTTTTAGGGTCCCCTGTATCCAAAAAAAAGTATTTCCAGAAAAAGGTCCGTGTGTGTATGTCCGTGAGTCAGTGTGTCCGTGTGTCTGTGAACACGATAACTCAAAAACGAAAAGTCGGTAAAATACCAAACTTGGTATTTAAGTTTAGTATCTTCCAGGGATGCGACACGAAGATTTTGAGAAAAATCCCCCACCCCCAACTATCCTTTACATGGAATTTTTTTCGCAAATTGGTATTTTCTAAAAAATGGCTTTAACGATTTTGATTAAAATATCGTATATTAAAGATATTTACCTGGCAAATAAAATGTATATTTTGACTTTTCTTGGAATAGCCTGTGAAGACTACTTTATTCTGGGTAAATTTTACAGAATTTTGCATAACTGCTAAACCGTAAGAGATGAACAAAAACTTACCACACAACAAATATAGAGCACCATTAAACACACAATTTTTGTTATACACATTTTTTCCGTGGATTTGATTGTTTTTGGTTTCAGCTATAAAAACTTATACTTTTCTCATACAGGACTTTGTGAACTCGTGTCCATACAAACAAAGGGACTTCAGCCGCAGAGTAACCAGCTTTTGACTATCACTTTTACCTGTGGTACCCCCTTATTTCGCTTCTACTAACAAGGAGGCAAGTAATAAGACTATTTCTGCTAATGTCTGCTCAATTAGATGAAGTAAATAGAATAATTTGTTGCAGTGATATAGAGAAAGTCATGCGAATGGAACACAGATTTTTTCTATTATTTTATATAAACATTTCATAGGTTTATTCGCATATATTTTTACTAGAACACCAGTTTTAAATTTGGATTAAGGAAAAACGTCATATGTAGTGTACTAATGCAGGAAATCCCGATTTGGAGCGTTTGGAAAGCAGCAGCACTGAGACAGGTTGTTTGCACCTGGTTGAAATGCTTCTCCCGCACTTCATGTTAAGTGCGTGCTAAAAGACGCATTTTCTCTTTGGCTGCATGACAAGAGACAGTCGATGTGGCAAACCCAAAACATGGGACAAGGGATGATAAGATATAAATAGAGGCAGGAGGGAAGTTCAAGAACGCGGGTGACTGACGGAAATAGACGCTAAGAGTGGAGTGTCACGTGTTCTCACATCAAGTAGGTCATGACTTAGCTAAGTCAATACCTTGGTATGGCGACATGTGCCATTCTTCTCTCCGACCATCACCACTGGTGAGGACGTTTACATTGCCTTCCTAATATTACTGCAAGTATATCATCTGATGTGTTCCATTCACATGCCTTTCTCTACAAATTATTGTTAAAAAACCTACACATCTATTTACTTCATGCTAATCGAGAAAAAATTGGCAGAAATAGTCTTATCACTTGCTTCCTTGTAAATAGAAGCGAAATAAGGGAGCACCATAGGTTAAAGTGGTAGTCAAAAGCTGGTTGCTATGTGACTGAAGTTCCTTTGTTTGTATGGACACAGGTTGACAAATTCCTGTATGTGAAAAGTTTTTCACGTATTTTCGGTGAAATTTCGGTATCGAATTTTTGGGTGCATTATAATACCTTCTCTATGCACTATGTATTTACATAGTACGTGTACAGAAAGTAAAAATATCATAATCCTCTTGTTATATTGAAGATAGAGAATTCAAACTAGACATGCATCTACATTCTAGTTCACTCTAGTTAAAAAAAATCTTGTGTTCCATTCACATGACTTTCTCTACATCTCTACAATAAATTATTTTTAAAAAGCTTATGCTTCTATTTACTTCCTGCTAATCGAGAAAAAATGAGCAGAAACAGTCTTATTACTTACTTCCTTGTAAGTAGAAGCGAAATAAGGGAGTACCATAGGTTAAAGTGATAGTCTAAAGCTGGTTGCTATGTGACTGAAGTTCCTTTGTTTGTATGGACACGAGTTCACAAAGTCCTGTATGAGAAAAGTGTAAGGTTTTCAAAGCTGAAACCAATAACAAGGAATATCTAAAAAACGATCACCTCCACGAAAAAAATGAATATAACTTAAATTGTGTGTCTTAATTGCTCTACATTTTTTGTGTGGTAAGTTTTTGTCCATCTCTAACGGTTTAGCAGTTATGCAAAATTTCTTAAAATTCATACAGAATAAAGTAGTCTTCAGAGGCTATTCCCAGAAAATTCAAAATATACATTTTATTTGTGAGGTAAATATCTTTAATATACGTTACTTTAATCAAAATCGGTAGAACCATTTTTAGAAAATAAAAATGTTGGAAAAAAGTTCCATGTAAAGGGAAGTTTGGAATTTTACCGACTTTTCCTTTTTGAGTTATCGTGATCACATACACACGGACCCACACACACACGGACATTTTTCTGAAAATACTTTTTTTGGATACGGGGGACCCTAAAACATATATTTCCGGTGAAATCTCGGTATCGAATTTTTTGGTGGAGTGCAATACCTTCTCTGTACACTATGTATGTCGTATGTTTTAGGGTCCCCTGTATCCAAAAAAAGTATTTTCAGAAAAAGCTCCGTGTGTCAGTGTGTCCGTGAACACGATAACTCAAAAACGAAAAGTCGGTAAAATATCAAATTTGGTATTTAACTTTAGTATCTTCCAGGGATGCGACACGAAGATTTTGAGAAAAATCCCCACCCCAAACTACCCTTTACATGGAACTTTTTTCAAAAATTTTTATTTTCTAAAAAATTTCTGTAACGATTTTGATTAAAATACCGTATATTAAAGACATTTACATGACAAATAAAATGTATATTTTGAATTTTCTGAGAATAGCCGCTGAAGACTATTTTATTCTCGGTCAATTCTACGGAATTTTGCATATCTGCTAAACCGTAAGAAATGGACAAAAACTTACCACACAACAAATGTAGAGCACCTTAAAACACACAATTTATGTTATATGCATTTTTTTCGTGGAGTTGATTGTTTTTGAGATATTCCTTATTTTTTTTTTCAGCTATAAAGACTTATACCTTTCTCATATTGGACTTTGTGAACTCGTGTCCATACAAACAAAGGAACTTCAGTCACATGGCAACCAGCTTTTGACTATCACTTTAACCTGTGGTACTCCCTTATTTCGCTTCTACTAACAAGGAAGCAAGTAATAAGACTATTTCTGCTAATTTTTGCTCCATTAGATGAAGTAAATAGAATAATTTGTTGCAGTGATATAGAGAAAGTCATGTGAATGGAGCACATCACATTTTTTTTCAATATAATCTCATTTTAGGTCGATACACTTTTCTCAGCGTTTCCCCAACTGTTTTCCAAAAAGTAGGATTTCCGAAGGTCCTTAAAATAGGCATCTGTTTGGGAGACGACCCCTTCGTTAGACGTGAATAGTTTTCCGCTGAGCCATTTTTTCAATTTTGGGATAAAAAACGTTACCGAGGGCTAAATCTGGTGAATACGGTGTATGCTGTAGTAATTCGAGCCTTAATTCTATACGTTTAGCTATCGAAACTGCGAAGGTGTGCACCCTTGCTATGTCTTAATGGAAGAAAATCCTTTTCTTTGCCAGATGAGGGCGTTTTTTCTTGATGTCTCCATTCAACCGGTGCAGGAGCGATGCATAATACTCTCCATTTATCGTTCTTCCTTTCTGCAAGAAATCAATGTAGATGATTCCGCGTGCATCCCGAAAATACCGAGGTCATCACCTTATCTGCAGATTTCATCACCTTTGCCTTCTTTGGAGCCGGTTCATCTTTAAAACCCCACTGTTTCTACTGTACTTTTGTCTGTGGAGTGTAAGCTGTGTATCCATGTTTCATTCACAGTTATTCACAGAAACTGGTCAGGATTGCGACAGAAAAGTGTCAAACCAACTACGGATCGATTACACGGTTGCATCCTTCTTGACGAGATCTTTGTCAGCCCTAATTTTCGGTGTTAAGTCTTTTAAATAGAAGTGTTTTCTTTCCATATTTCTAAATATCAACGAAACCACGTGATGGATTTAGCTGAAACTTTAACTGCCATCTAGTAAGAGACAACGGCTACTAAATACAAACGTTTTCTATGCTACGAGTTTAGCTAATAGAAATAACCGTCCTTGATTCACAATGGATACACAACCGTTTATCCTTTTCGTTACCGATGATCTGGAAATAGCGAACCTCGTTTCCTCTTCCTTTACTTTGTGCTTCATTCGGCACTACACAACATTGTGTGCGTCCTGGAAAAGTTTAAGGAGAGATGGTGATGTAATTCATATGGCGTCGGCGTGAGTGGGCTGACATGACGTCATTTACTCTTTCCGTTTGCACAAGTGGCTTTCTTCCAAAAGATACTCTGGCAAGGGCTACCTTTTATAATAAATTAAATTCTGATATGCCATTCACATGAATTTCTCTATATATCTGTAAAAAAATTATTCTTAAGTTTATTCTACTATCTATTTCATGCTAATAAACACTAGCAGAAACGTTCTTATTACTTAGCTCCTTGTAAGTAGAAGGGAAATAAGGGAATACACTAGGTTAAACCGACAGTCAAATGTTTTAAAATGTGGTTGCTAAGGGATTGAAATCCGTTTCTTTGTCTGGCCAGGTGTTGAGAGTACTTGTATGAGATGAGTAAAATAAAACTGAAACAAATAACAAGGAATATCTCTAAAACGGGAAAAAATATGATGTATGACATAAATTGTGACTTTTATGCAGCTCTACATTTTTTTTTATTTTGTCGTAAGTTTGTATCTATCTCTTGCAGTTTACTAGTTTATTCAGAATAAAGAGGGTTTTAGAGGATATTCCCAGATAATTCAAGATATACATTTTATTTGCCATATAAATACTTTATCTTTAGTATACGGTATTTAAATCAATATAGTTAGCCATTTTTGAAAAAATCAAAATTTTCGAATTTTTTTTCGTGTAAAGGGTAGTTTGAGGTGGGTGAATTTTTCTCGAAATCTTCTACAAGATATCCTGAAGGACATTAAACTTAAATACCAAGTTTGGTATTTTACCAACGTTTCGTTTTTGAATTATCGTTTTCACAGGCACATGGACACACACTGACCTTTTTCTAAAAATGTTTTTTTTGGAATAAGGGGACCTGAAAACATATATTTCTGGTGAGGTTTCAGTATGGAATTTTTAGGTGCAATACAATACCTTCTCTCTACACTATGTACATAATACATGCAGAGAAAGTAAAAATGGCATTCATATATTTTAGGGAAGCGCATATATCAACCATGCTGCACTCTTCTGGCGAGGACTGTCGTCTTCCTAAGTGACTGACCCCTGCACTAGAGATGTAGCACTAGACTCACTCAACCAGTGTATAAATGTGTGCACTACAGACCAATGTCCCGCCGCAGTAAAAATATGCTCCTGCCGTGACGTCACTTCATCCATGACGTCACTAGTATGACAGCTCTGTCCAGCTGGCGTGCTCGTTCATATACAGGATGTTAATGAACTACACCGAAATGATTTTCGAGATTTTGCGCCTGACTGATATAAGTAATTTGAGATCGGCGATGCATGGTCCCCGGATAAACATAACGCAGCTACATAGCGTTAAACGTGTGGGTATCAGGTGCTGATAAAGCAAAGCAGGTTGACAAAGATGGCTTAGAATGTCTTTAAAACTGCTACTCGAGTATAGAAATATCGATTTTTAGCAGCTCGTTACTAGCGTTCTCAAGATTTAATGTCGCAAAAATCTGTAAAATCTGAAACTATTCACTTGACAGTGCGGCACTGAGCCTTCACTAACTACGTTCTTGAGTTATGTAGCCTACGCTGGAGGCATTTTTCAACTTTTCTGGTGGATTAATGCGTAACGCGGAAAGCTGCTATCCAAAGGTAATGAGTTCGATTCTTGTCAGAGAGTAAATCTTTTTGTTGTTTTTTTTTTTTTTCATTCCAGACGAAGTGCCGCGACACGTGGCGTACAGGCACTTCAGAAACTTATAGCCGTTACTTCGAAATTTCAATAAGCAGGCCACAAGTCTCCTATCTAAGTAATCTACATATTCTGTGAAAATATTTCGGTATAGTTCATTAACACCCTGTATAAGTGGCCCAAAGGTCATTCATTTTAATTTAGTTACGTTGTCCTGACCACTAATCTGTTTGATGGATGTCGACGGTTCATGGCAATTCTAATTCTGTTAAATAATAAGAATGCTGTGAATTTGGATATGTAGAGTCAAACTGAAAAGTTCAATACCGGGATTTGAAACATGGATCTGCCGGTCTCAAGCAGTTTGTTCTATCATTGAGCTACCATGGCAACATACCAGATTATCATTAAATTCCTAAACTGACATGTTCCCCGGTAAACCACAAGGTGCTCTCGAATTATTTCGAGATGACACACCCCAATGGCGAGTTACAATCTGACGTGGCTGCATATTCTACACCTTGTGTGGGGGGGGGGGGAAACACGACTTTTGTGAAGAAAAAAAAAAAAGCTATTAATTTAAGGCTTTGAACTGTCTGACCAAGAGAAGAAGGCGAGCGGGGACCTAGGTTAGAGGGGATCATTGCTCAAACAGTCGAATTGTTATAACATGCATGCATGTCTTTTGAGTACACACTGCGGCCGAAATCTCAGTACATGTGTGAACGGCTTGCTTCGGAAGCCATAGCTGCCATCGATTGTTACACCTGCGTTAGTGAATACGTGTGCCGTTGGCGAGTACTTTTGACACTGAAGCTGCTGTTGTTACGCCAGAGTGAGTTGCTGTCTAATTTCTTTGACATGAGTGAGTTTGTGACACCTGCTGTGGTTTGCTTCTGGAAGTTTCCTATCATGTGATCGACAGGTATAAAAAGGACAACGAGCCCTGCAGAGAATTCAGTTTTCAATTGTTAATGCATAGAGTGCAGCAACTAAGGCAGTTTCGAAGGGCAATTTGGAGTGTGCAGTAATAGATGCAGCCAAAATTGTTGCCAAAGTCGTAGAGAATTAACAATCTTCCAGCGCTCACGCCCACCCATTAGCTTAGAGCAATTCTTTGTGATTACATCCACATTTTATATTAGCTCAAGATTTACATCTTTTCTTTCTCTACCATATGCAGAGAAACCAGAGATGGTTTCCACCATTCCACCTGAAAAAATCTGACGAGTTCCATTCACATGACTTTCTCTACATATCTGCAAAAATATTATTAAAAAGCTTATGCTTCTATTTACTTCACGTTAATCGAGAAAAACATTACCAAAAATAATCTTATTACTTGATTCCATGTAAGTAGAAGTGAAATAAGGGAGTACCATAGGTTGAAGTGACAGTCAAAAGTTGGTTGCTATGTGACTGAAGTTCCTTTGTTTGTATTGACAAATTCCTATATGAGAAAAGTATGTTTTTCAAAGCTGAAACCAATATCAAGGAATATCTCAGTAAATGACCAACTTTACGAAAAAATGTATATTACATAAATTGTGTGTTTTAACGTGCTCTACATTTTTTGTGTGGCAAGTTTTTGTCCATCTTTTACGGTTTAGCAGTTATGCAAAATTCCATAAAATTCATCCAGAATTAACTAGTCTTCAAATTCAAGATATACATTTTATTTGTCAGGAAATATATTTATTATACGATATTTTAATCGAAAACTTAAGAGCCACTTTTAAGAAAATCAAAAATTTCAAAATAGGTTCATGTAAAGGGTAGTTGGAGGTGGGGGGATTTTCTTGAAAACCTTCGTGTCGCATCCTTGCAACATAACAAACCTAAATACCAGTTTGGTTTTTAACGACTTTACGTTTTTGAGGTATGCTGCCCACAGACACACACACACACATACACACACAGGCAGACAGATAGACACACACACGGAAATGTTTCTAAATATGCTTTTTTTATTTAGGGGGTCTCAAAACATGTATTTACGGTGAAATCTCGGTATCGAAGTTTTGGGTGCATTACAATACCTTCTCTATACACTATGTACATAGTACGTATAGAGAAAGTAATACAATACCGAAATTTCATTGGAAATATACATTTTAGGGTCCCCTGTATAAAAGAACATTTTTAGAGAAATGGCTGTATGTGCGCGCGTGTGTTAGTATACGTAAACACGGTAACTCAGAAACGACAATCCGTTAAATACCAAACTTGATATTTAAATTCAGTACCTTGCAAGAATGTGACAGGAAGATTTTCAAGAAGATCCCCCAGTAAACTACTTTTAAATGAGACAATTGACAATTTTAATTCTTTTTTTTAAAAATTGCTGTAACGATTTTAATTATAATTACACATTTTCAAGATACATGACATAAAACGTATACACATTTTTTTTTAGAGTTAACGCTATCCGAGATATTCTTTGTTATTAGCTTCAGTTTTTTTTTAACAATATCTGTACCTTTCTCAATCAGGAAGTAGCAATCCGTTTTACATTTGTTTTATTTCTGGTCATGCAAAGAGAATCGAATTTCAAAGTTAGAAAAAGGTCAGAGTGTATCCGTGTGTGTGTGTAAACAGATTAACTCAAAAATGAAAAATACATAAGAAACATAATGTGAGAGATATATTTATAAACCTGTTTAGTGTAATAATAAACCTTTTTATGTGAATATTTTTAAAATGTATCGTTTGTCTCGTATTTACTAGAATAATAAATTTGGACAGTTAAAATTCGTATTTAAATAATCGTGGAATTTTGATGCATGGCCGAAGTATCACTATTATTGTGTATAAGAAGTGATATAAATTTCAATAGGATAGCTTACATGCTGTGGGTTCACGGATGTATTACTTTAAGACAATTTCTGTAAATGTTTAGCTCGATTACAATAAGTAGATAGAAGAAAAAAACGTTTGTTCAAGAGTGAGTAGAGAAAGCCGTGTGAGTGCAACACGTCGGATTTTATTTATAGTTAGAAGTATTGTGAATAATCGGTTTCCGTTTGTAAGATGCCCAGGAGCGCGAAGGTGAAAGAGGGACGAAGAGAACGTGACCCAGTTCATCCCGGAGAGAACAAAAGGAAAACGACTTCCTACACAGAATCTTTAGGGGTGGCATCATCGGAGAAAAGTCACAAACAGAAACAACCTTTTATCTCTGCAGTACAAAACTTCTGAGATCAGAATCACACAACCAAGTTTATCACTGCAAAATAACACTTTCAGAGTCGAAATGTGTATTTCATAATTTTTTTCCATTTTCATGTTTTAATTACATATAAATATTTCCAATCTCCCAATCATTTTGATATAACGTTCATAGAGATGCACTGGTGTAAAAATGCTTAGCATGGCTTCCTTCGGAAGAGAAGTAAAGCCGTTGGTCCCGTGTCGTAGATTTACGGCACGTAAAAGAACCTCAAGCCTGATATACTCCTATGAGCAAAATTAAGCGGTCTTTCACGCCCAATTTAGAACGGGACGCTGAGAATCACAGTAGTTAAAGAGTGTCCATAAATAACACGCCATTTACATTTTAGAGATACACTAATTGAAAATAGTTCAAAAATATTTTTGAAAATAATCTTGCGTAGTAGTTTTTTAGAACATTTTAATACACTCACTTGCTTGGTAAAACATCAACCATTTTGTAAATATTAGTGTTAAAGAAGAGATATTTTTCTTATTTTGATGGGAAAGTTTTACTTTAGCTATTGGCAGCATTGGCATCCCGCTTCTGTTTCCTTCATACGAGAGTTTTGAAGTACTCCGAAGTTGTGTTTGGAATATTAGGTTACTTTTAACTTTCTCTACACGTACTATGTACATAGTGTATAGAGAAGGTATTGTATTGCAACCAAAAATTCCATACCGAGATTTCACCGGAAATACATGTTTTGAGACTCTCTGAATCTAAAAATGCATTTTTAGAAAAATCTCCGTGTGTGTGTCTGTCTATATGTGTATGCGTATATGTGTGTGCGCACCTGTGGGCAGCATAGTTCAAAAACGAAAAGACCGTTGAATACCAAACTAGGTATTTAAGTTTGGTATCTTCCAAGGATGCAACGCGAAGATTTTCAAGAAAATCCCCCCACCCCCAAATACCTTTTACATGGAACATTTTTCGAAAATTTTTATTTACTTAAAATTGACTCTAATGATTTTGATCACAATATCGCATATTAAACACCAACGAAATGTATATCTTGAATTTTCTGGGAATAGCCTCTGAAGACTACTTTAATCTCGATGAATTTTACGGAATTTTGCATTACTGCTAAACCATAAGAGATGAACAAAACCTTACCACAAAAAATATGTAGAGCACGTTAAAACACACAATTTATGTTAGACACATTTTTTTCCGTGGAGTTGATCGTTTTGAGATATTTCTTTTTCTTGGTTCAGCTTTAAAAAACTTATACTCTTCTCATACAGGAATTTGTCAACTCGTGTCCATACAAACAAACGAACTTCAGTCACATAGCAACAAACCACTCCCTTATTTCGCTTCTATTTACAAGGAGGCAACTAATAACACTATTTCTGCTAATTTTTTCTCAATTAGCATGAAGTAAATAGAAGCATAAGTTTCTAACAATATTTGTTGCAGAGATGTAGAGAAACTCATGTGAATGGACATCAGATTTTTTTTTAAAATTACTTGATGTTTAAAAGGAATTTCTGAAGAAGTAAAATTTTGTATACAAATGCCCCGTTATTTCAGCGACTAACTCACACTAAGGGCTGACATTTTTCAATAATTTTAAGAGTTTCATTTAAAAATCATACATTTCCTTCTAATGACCAACAGTATTCTGTTTTTCATCAATCAACAGTATGGGTATACCTTGAAAATTTGGCTCCTTACGTTAAACAGTTGCTGAGATAATGGGTGCCCTTGCCGGTCAGTTATTTATTCTTCACAAAGAATGATAATGGGTCAAACTCTAATATTGGCAAGATAGAACGCTTCAACTCCCTTTAAGTGTATTTACTGTTACGTATAACGTTTTGAATAACATTTAGATATTTCATTTGTAAATCCATATAATATGTATATAATAATTGTTATGTTAGTCTGGGATTGCCCCGGTACCATAACCTAGGTAACTGTGAACATAACAAGAGTACAACGGGAGGCACTATTATCGGTGAGAAAGTTCCTTGTGATTGACACTTGTGGGGTGTGTCGTCTGCTGACAGGGGCTCATAGTGTAAGAATACTTAACCATAAGAAACGTGACGTCATCGGCGTTGCAACGCCTTCGTGGTTCACTGGAAATTTACGCGCGCGTTCTCATGCATGACCGATCAATTGTTTGCAATCTGTCAAAAGTTCGGTTATGTTATACACAGTGACTCCGTAAGGATTTACATTTATAACCATTACTACCTTTTATATATCGTGGACATTGTTCTCATTCTAGAAATATCACGAGTGACGCTGTCATTTGAAAATGTCTTACATCCGTGATCAGCAAGTTGAGGTTACTTTAGCCTTTCCGCTCCGTTTACAGAACCCAATGTGGAAATGAATAGAGGAAGTAATTAGCGAGAAATGGGGAAAAATCTGATGTGTACCATTCACATGACTTTCTCTATATCCCTGCAACAAATAAATCTTAAAAAACTTATGCTTCTATTTACTTTATACTAATCAGAAAAAAATGAGCAGAAATAGTCTTATTACTTGCTTCCTTTTAAGTAGAAGCGAAATAAAGGACTACAATAGGTTAAATGATAGTCAAAAGCTGGTTACTATGTCAATGAAGTTCCTTTGTTCATATGGATAGGAGTTGACAAGTTCCTGTATGAGAAAAGTATAAGTTTTTCATAGCAGAAACCAAAAATAAGGAATGTCTCAAAAACGACGAACTCACGAAAAAATTGTATATAACATAAATTGTGTGTTTTAACGTGCTCTACATTTTTTGTGTAATAAGTTTTTGCCCATCTCTTACGGTTCAGCAGTTATTCAAAATTCAGTAAAATTCATCCAAAATAAACTACTCTTCAGAGGCTATTCCCAGAAAAGTCAAGATATACAGTTTATTTGTCAGGTAAATATCTTTAATATGCGAAATTTTAATCAAAATGGTTAAAGCCATTTTTGAGAAAATCAAAATTTTCGAAAAATGTTCCATGTAAAGGGGGATTTTTTCAAAATCTTCTTGTCGCATCCCTGGAATGTTCTAAACTTAAATACCAAGTTTGGTATTTTACTGACTTTAGGTTTTTGAGTTATCGTGTTCATAGACACAAACACACGGACCTTTTTGTGAAAATGCTTTTTTTGGATATTGGGGACCCTAAAACATATATTTCCGGTGAAATCTCGGTATCGAATTTTTGGGTGGAGTGCAATACCTTCTTTATACACTATGTACATAGTGCGTATAGAGAAAGTAAAAATAGTTCAACATACGAGAGGTATGCATGGAGAGAAGGAGGCATTTTAGAGGAAGCAGTGGAACATTTATTGCTGCAGACCGTCAGGGAGTAAATATGGCAACAGTATACCGAGGCGGCCACGTGTCAGCAGAATGTCAATCACAAGGTAATTTCTCACCGATAATACGTCTAAGCGACATTAATAAGAATAAGCTTTTAGATATATATTTTTCTTGATAAGTAGTTAATATGAGTCTGCCAGTTTCGATGTGGATGCCGAGAAATTTAACTGATGACGGGGAGGAAGAATTTATAGAGAAAATGGCGTCTACAGTTTTATTATGAGTAATACAAGGTTTATTGGCATTATATAATTTCTGCAGATTACAGGATAAATTGTGACTTTTAACAGAAATAAGTCTTGATTTTCGTGAGAAAGACATTCATATCAGTTTAATAACATCCAGGAGCCATTCTAAGCATTCTAGTTTTATCGCAATTTAAAGCAACTTGCACCCTTTTCCTACAAAAGCAAGGTGATTTAATATTAATAAGATATTATAATCATTATCTTCATTATTGTTATTAGATTATTATTGTTATATTAATATTTAATAAATGAAGCCAGTCTTGAAATGTTTCTCAAACTAACTCCCTAAAAAATAAATAAATAAAATAAAGTTTCTACAGGGGAACCGGATTTTAAAGTGTTGAAAACGTTAACATGTCTATTTTTGAAATCCGCTACATTTTCGATATTTTTACTTATTCTTGGGCTTTAACTTCACATATCTCGTCTACGCCCTGTCGTCGCTCCGCGGTCGAAGACAATGGCTTCTCCACAGCTCTATTTATAAAACATTCCTCGGCTAAGCTTTGCGACGTAGGACCCTCCACCTTGGTCTATGTTTTGCTCACCAGGACCCTAAAAGTTTATAATAGACAAGTAGGTAGCTACAAAGCGGCTCTAATGCCAGAATAACACAAGTACCAATATCAAAACACGTATAGAAGTGGAAAAATTCCACAGGCAATCCGGATTTGAAAATACATACTAACATGACTTTATTTGAAATGCGCTAGATTGCCGAGGTTTAGGCCTATTGGGATCACTGGGATTTTAGCCTCACAGACCCTCCGGCTACGCCCTCGTCGCTCTTCTACTAATAAAAGCATGCCTCGGCTACGCTTTCCGGCTTAGGAACATCCATATTGAACTACGATTTGCGGATTAGGGTCTTAAAATGTTTATAACAGACCAGTAATTAACTACAAAGCGGCTCTAATAGCAGAATAATAAAAATTCCAAACCGGATCGCGCATGAAAGTGGAATACGTAACTATTAGCGCGTATCAGTACTTTTAATGCATAACTCTTTAAGTTTATCATGAATACGTACATACGTTTCTCAGCTCACAGTTATAAAGTGTTCGGTTTTCAAATCTGTACGCAACTAACCAGTAAGGACATGCAAACACCAAATGGGCGTTCATGCAACACTTGTGAAAAGTAGTCGACAAGCACTAACGAAAAAAATCTGATGTGTTCCATTCACATGACTTTCTCTACATCTCTGCAATAAATTATTGTTACAAAGCTCATGCTTCTATTTACTTCATGCTAATCGAGAAACCATTAGTAGAGATAGCCTTATTACTTGCTTGCTGTAAATAAAAGGGAAATAAGGGAGCACCATAAGTTAAAAAATGCTGGTTGCTATGTAAATGAAGTCCTTTGTTTGAATGGACAGGAGTTGACAAATTCCTGTATGAGAAAATACAATCTTTAAAGGTGAAACCAAAAACAAGGAATATCTCAAAAAACGATCAACTCAACAAAAAAAATCTGATGTGTACCATTCACATGACTTTCTCCATATCCCTGCAACAAATAATTCTTAAAAAGCTTATACTTCTATTTACTTTATGCTAATCAGAAAAAATTAGCAGAAATAGTCTTATTACTCGCTTCCTTGTAAGTAGAAGCGAAATAAGGGACAACCGTAGGTTAAAGTGATAGTCAAAAGCTGGTTGCTATGTCAATGAAGTTCCTTTGTTTATATGGATAGGAGTTGACAAGTTTCTGTATGAGAAAAGTATACGTTTTTCATAGCAGAAACCAAAAATAAGGAGTGTCACAAAAACGACGAACTCCACGAAAAAAATTTATATAACATAAATTGTGGTTTTAATGTGCTCTAGATTTTTTTTCTAGTAAGTTTTTGTCCATCTCTTACGGTTTAGCAGTCATTCAATACTTAGTAAAATTCATCCAAAATAAACTACTCTTCAGAGGCTATTCCCAGAAAATTCAAGATATACATTTCATTTGTCAGTTAAATATGTTTAATATCCGAAACTTTAATCAAAATCGTCAGAGCCATTTTTGAGAAAATCAAAATTTTCGAAAAAAATTCCATGTAAAGGGTAGTTGGGGGTGGGGGGATTTTTCTCAAAATCTTCGTGTCGAATCCCTGGAAGATACTAAACTTAAATACCAAGTTTGGTATTTTACCGACTTTTCGTTTTTGAGTTATCGTATTCACAGACACACGGACACACACACACGGACCTTTTTGTGAAAATGCTTTTTTTGGATATTGGGGACCCTAAAACATATATTTCCGGTGAAATCTCGGTATCGAATTTTTGGTGGAGTGCAATACTTTCTCTATGCACTATGCACATAGTGCGTATGGAGAAAGTAAAAAGTATATTACATAAAGTATGGGTTTTAACGTACTCTACATTTTTTTGTGTGGTAAGTTTTTCTCCATCTTTTACGGTTTAGCAGTTATGCAAAATTCCGTAAAATTCATCCAGAATAAAATAGTGTTCAGGGGCTATTCCCAGTAAATTCAAGATATACATTTTATTTGTCAGGTAAATATTTTTAATATACGATATTTTTAATCAAAATCTATAGAGCCATTTTTGAGAAAATAAGAATGTTCGAAAAAAGCTGATATAAAGGATAGTTTGGGTTGGGGGATTGTTCTTAAAATCCTCGTGTCGTATCCCAGGAAGATACTAAACTTAAATACCAAGTTTAGTATTTTACCGACTTTTCGGTTTTGAGTTATCGTGTTCACAGACACGCGGACACACACACGCAGACCTTTTTCTGATTTTTTTTTTTTTTTTGATAAAGGAGACCCTAAAACATATATTTCGGGTGAAATCTCGGTAACAAATTTTTGGGTGCAGTGCAATACCTTCTCTATATACTATGCACATAGTACGTGTAGAGAAAGTAAGAAACCATCATAATATACGCCATTTTTATATCGATGTGCATAGAAACAAATGTATTTCAATGCGTACAGTATTTATACAACCCACAAGTCATGTGACTTTTAGATTCCATGTTAACTCCCTGCGCAGTGAAGTATTTCAGTGTTACTATAGTCGATACCGAGATTTCACTAAAAATTCATGTATCATGTTTTGAGGACCCTTGAACCCAAATGAGCCTTTTTAGAAAAAGGTCCATGTCTCTCACTTTCTGTGAGTATGTGTAGAGGAGTATACTCTAAAACTAAAAGCCGTTTAATAAGTTCAGTATCAACTACTCTCTACAGTTTTTAAAATGTTTGATTTTCTCAATAATGTCCTTGAATTTCCTGAAATATTCTCTGAAGTCGTCTTCATTATGAATGTCAAACCATTATTTATTATACACACACACACACACACACACACACACACACACACACACACACACACAATAGATACATGTTGGTTGTGCAGCTAACCATTTCCGAGATATTCCTTTATTCCTTTCAATTATCCAAATGGGAAGTCGTTATTCGTATTTTTTCTCCTGATCAAGCAAAGAGAACGGAATTTCTAAACCATTAAATATATAAATATATAATAGTTTGTTGCGGCAAAAGTAGAGAAAGTCAAGTGAATGCAACACATCGATTGTTTTTCTCCGCTTCCAAATCAGCTAATATAATGTGGGTTAGCTAACGTTATTATCTAAATACAGATCCAATAGCATTTCCAATTCCTTTCGTCGTAGCAGTCTATCAGGCATATTATATTATTTAGTTGTTCTTAGTTAACTTCCACTGATTTGTGCTCTTTTTTGTAGTTTTTGGACCAATCAAAGGACTCTGTCAATAATTGTTCCAACTCTGCTCGGGTGAGTCAGTATACTTGCGCGTACACAGCAACACTACTCGGAGCGCTGTTGAGGGAGGAGCGTGATAACCAATACGTCACTGGGAGAAGGTCATAACATACGCGCTTCCTGCCACTTCATTTCCTCATTTCATTCATCCGTGACAATAGATTGCCCGCAATTCTATACAGGCAGACTGCTGCGAGTCGTGAGTATTCCGTTGCTCTCTGGTGTACACCCAAGCACTTAATGAATCTGCAGGAGTAAGGATCTGAAGTTAGGACGCACATGTGTCAGAATGTCTTTCACTTTCATTATTCTAGCTTGCGACTAGACAGAATTCTATATTGGATCCGCTCTAAGAAGCACTCCGCGGGGTATACATTCGCTATATGATACCTGTTAGATCGACTGTTACATGGCAAGACCGCCTAACATAATTTCTACAGAGAAGAGTCTAATAATCACAATATGGATCTAATTGGCAGTGCCTGGAACTGTGACTAAGAAATTAAATATTATTACTTTCTCTACACGTACTATGTACATAGTGTATAGAGAAGGTATTGTATTGCGCCCAAAAATTCAATACCGAGATTTCACCTGAAATATATGTTTTGGGTCTCCCTTAATCCAAAAAAAGCCTTTTCAGAAAACGTCCGTGTTTGTGTCTGTGTGAGTGCGTCTATGTGTGTGTCTGTGGACAGCATAGCACAAAAACGAAAAGACCGTTAAATACCAAACTTGGTATATAAGATTGGTATCTTCCAAGGATGCGACACGAAGATTTTCAAGAAAATCCCTCCATTCCCAACTACCCTTTACATGGAACTTTTTTCGAAAATTTTGATTTTCTTAAAAATGAAATGATTTTGATTAAAATATATTAAATATATTTACCTTACAAATAAAATGTATATCTTGAATTTTCTGGGAATAGCCTCTGAAGGCTACTTTATTCTGGGTAAATTTTACGGAATTTTGCATAACTGCTAAAGGGTAAGAGATGGACAAAAACTTACGACACAAAAGTGTAGAGCCCTTTAAAACACACAATTAATGTTATATACATTTTTTTCTGGAGTTGATCGTTTTTATATATTCCATGTTTTTGGTTTCAGCTTTGAAAAACATAATTTTCCCATACAGGAATTTGTCAACTCCTGTCCATACAAACAAAGGAACTTCAGTCACATAGCAACCATTTTTTTAGTATCACTTTAGCCTATGGTACTCCCTAATTTCGCTTCTACTTACAAGGAAGCAAGTAATAAGACTATTTATGCTAATTTTTTCTCGATTAGCATGAAGTAAATAGAAGCATAAGCTTTTTAACAATAATTTGTTGCAGAATTGTAGAGAAAATCATGTGAATGGAACGCATCAGATATTTATTGTTATTGTTAACATCCCCGCTTATTTAAACCTTAATTGCTCAACTTTTCGGAGTAGATACATTCGTAAACCATTGCACAGGATAGGTTACGTGCAAAGAAATATTTTGGCTTCCTTGATTATTTTTGTCAGAAACATACAGATAAACTGCATTTTGTTCACTAGAAAGATATCCGGCAAAGCACGCGAACCACAGTAAAGCGGAATAGGGCCAGGTACGAGCAGCTGGTCAGGGACACGGCTCCTCCTATTGATCGCAAGGTTGTGCTGATTGCAGAGCACACCAAAAGTTCAGTAACCCAGATCTCCACAGCTGGTGAGCTTACAGCTGTGTTCAAGGAAAAGCAGGGCCCGATACCAGCAGCTGGTGAGGGACATTATTTGTTATTGGTGATGTCCACTCTAGTATTCACCACCAGGTTCAGTAACCCAGATCCTCTACAGCTAGTGGCTTTACGGTATTTTTCAGAACACGATAACCCTCTGCCAAAGGCGGATGACTTAAAAGTTACGGTTCAGGTGGTTTGCGGTTGGAAACCAAACCTCGCAGTTGCCAAGTGTTCCATTTACTGACCCCTTAACTGAGTCGTGACTCTCGACTTGCAAGCAGAGTCTTCCAGTCTCAAGGAAACAGAGATTTTACTACGTTGCCTCTCATCCTAGTACAGACTCGTCATTTGCTTGCTAATGGTTATTGCCCAGTCGCAGGGGGGTGGTCTCGTTTGAAGGCCATTATGTTTTGGAGAAAACTATACAGCTGCATTCAAGTAAGCAGAAGCAGCTGGTCAGGGACATTATATGTTATTGATCGTGTTGACTCCAGTACTCATCACCTTGTTCAGTAACCCAGATCCTCTATAGCTGGTGGCCTTACAGCTGCATTCAAGTAAAAGTAGGACCCAGCAGAAGCAGCTGGTCAGGGACATTATATGTTATTGATCGTGTTGACTCCAGTAGTCATCACCTTGTTCAGTAAACCAGATCCTCTATAGCTGGTGGCCTTACAGCTGCATTCCAGTAAAAGCAGCCGGTACAAGGACCCGGTACAAGCAGCAGGCAAGGGGTATTATTTTATATTGATCGTATTGACTCCAGTGTTCATCAACACGTTCAGTAACCCAGTTTCTTCACAGTTGGTGGCCTTACAGCTGCTCTCAAGTAAAAGCAGCCGGTACAAGGACCCGGTACACGCAGCAGGTCAGGGACATTATTTGTTATTGATCGTATTGACTCCAGTATTCATCAACACGTTCAGTAACCCAGTTTCTTCACAGCTGGTGGCCTTACAGCTGCTCTCAAGTAAAAGTAGGACCCAGTAAAAGCAACTGGTCAGGGGCATTATACGTTATTGATCGTGTTGACTCCACTCATCATCAGTTCCAATGACCCAGGTCCTCCACAGCTAGTGGCTTACAGCTGCATTCAAGGAAAAGCAGGTAGGAGCAGCTCGTCATGAATACGGAATCGATGGTAAGATCGTGTTCACTCCTATACACAGCAACAGGTTCAATAACCAGGTCATCCAGGCCATCCATAACTAGTGGTTACAGATATATTGAAGTAGAATTAGGGCTAGGTACAAACAACTGTTCAGGAACACTATTTTTTATAGATTGTATTAGCTCCAGCACACACCGTAGGTTCAATACCCCACCATACCTTAGTGTATTCAAGTAAAAGTAGGGACAGGTACGAGCAACGGTTATTCATCGCGTTAACTTAATACACACCAACTGGTTCAGTATTCAGGTCCTCTACTGCTGGAAACAGAAGTATTCAAGTAGAATAGGGCAATTTCCGAGCAATTGCTCAGCGACATTAATTGGTATTGGTCGTGTTGGCTCCAGCAGACATCAGCAGGTTCAGTAATTGGTGGATGCAATGTATTCAAGTAGAAGTAGGGCCAGGTACAAGCAACTGGTCAGGGACCTTACTTGTTCTTGACCGTGAGTTAGTGCCGATTCCAACAGGTCGAGTAACCTAGATTCTGGACAGTTAATGACCCTAAAGCTCAAAATTTATTATCAATGACATTCCAATTTTCACTGTTCTGTTTATGTTAAGGATATGCACTAATGTGATAAAATTACTTTGGAAGACGAGGAGGACAGTTTAGTTGTTGGATTACTTGAATTAATGTGTAGTTTCTTTTGATACAGAAACTATGACAAATGCACACAGGCGTCATTATCATCTACTCACGTGAAGTTACAGCACAGCTGTCTCATAGCAGGTAGGCTACCAATGGTTACAAAAGGAATGCTTGAACAAAAAGTAAATGGGGTCGCTAATGCTATCCTCTACGACTTCTGAAACGGAAGCTGAGTAGGCATGCCTTTGTTCTAAGACGTTAACGAGCTTTTGCACAAACTTTATTACTGAGAACAGCAGTACAGTCATGTTACATACTCATTGGTCTTAGCTGTCAGTACTTATTTAAATGTGTGGATGCTTGCTAAACGAGTGCTGCAGTTCCTCTCAAGGTAAATGTAAAGATGAAGGTAAAACCTAATCAACAGCGGAGAAGTCGTCCTTGGTGGTCTAGGGGCAACAGGCAAGCCTCTGGTTCCCAAGTTCGTGGGTTCACATCCGGCGGAGGGTGATGGATTTTTTTCGGGCGTAAACATCCTTAACATGCTTCCTTAGGAAGGAAAGCAACATCGTTGGTCCCGATCCTCCAGCCTTTAGAAAAGAGGCCACTGAGCAAACCGGTCTTTCACGTCCAATATAGGATGCGACGTAGTTGAAACAGCGTCCATAAATAACACTCCGTTCGATGACGGAAAACCCTCACACACTGCGACATTCACAGATCTATTGTGCGTTAACACCCACCCTCCAGGAGAAAGGAGTGAAATGAGGCAACCACAGGCCGGGAGTAGACAGACTACTTAGTAAGTAACGTGGATGTTCCTAACTGTTTGGCTGATAGTTCTTAATTTAAGCGCCAGGAGCACCAACGACCGAGCAAGGCAACCGTCCACACATCCGTAAGGACAGCGATCACAACGCCGAGAACAACATTTAAAGTAAACGCACACATTGCCAACCCAATCGGGTGTCTCTGTACAATGGCCAACCTATGTTCCTCCTCCTCTTAACATAGCCATCATAAACATCTTGGAGAAGAAGAGTATAAGTGTTACTGACAGGACTAGCGCCTATAATTACGGACAAGAACGCCCTCCTAATTGCTAACAGATGGGTTTGTGGTCAGATTCCAAAGCGTTCCATTAGATTTGTTGTCGGCTGGGTAGCTAATACCTACCCGCTATGACTTTACGAAAAGCATGCAACCGCGCGCCAACTGCCACACACCACGAGCCCAGAGACACACACAGATGAAAGATAAGGAATTGACATGAAAGGGAATGAGCATAAGGAGAATAAGCATCCCAGCATTCACTTCAGTTACAAAGGGGAAACCACTGAGCACGCGGCCGTCGGGGAATGAACCCGTAACCCATGCGCCACCTAGTACACGCTGAAAAGCAATAGGGACCATTATTTATTCAGATGGAAGCGAAGAAAGACAAATCGCCCAATTTGCAATTAAATTAAAATGTTAACAATTCAAACGTGTTTGATGGCTGTCTTCCGGTTCTTCATCCAATGAATCAGAAAGTTGAAATAAAACAAGCAACAGGAGAAGAAAAATGAAGCTTCCGTTTTCAATATGCTTACGGAGCTGTTGACGCTTCATTAAACTATCATTTATCTTAGTCAAGAGTGCGCAGGCGCGTGTCAATAGCTGCTGGCACTTGGCCAACACATCACATTCATCTTAGCAAATAAATCACAACACCGTTACCAGCTGGCTATTCTATTGCACCTAGAGAAAGGAACATTTTTCAATTGTTTTGCTCGAAATATCTTGCGCTGATTCTTAGCCACCAGAAGGTGCATAGGCTCGAGCATACCCACGAGGAGGTTTTTATTTTCTCTAGCACGAAGGGATAAAGTACACAGTAGAGAGAGAGAGAGAGAGAGAGAGAGAGAGAGAGAGAGAGAGTATTGTATTGCACCCAAAAATTCGATTCCGAGATTGCACCGGTCATAATGTTGAGACTCACTGAATAAAAAAATCTGGTGTGTTCCATTCACATGACTTTCTCCACATCTCTGCAACACATTATTGTTAAAAGCCTTATACTTCTACTTACTTCAAACTAATCGAGAAAACATTAGCAGAAATAGTCTTAATACTTGCTTCCTTGTAAGTAGGAGTGAAATAAGGGGGTCCATAGGTTAAAGTGACAGCCAAAAGCTGGTTGCTATGTGACTGATGTTCCTTTGTTTGTATGGACACGAGTTGACAAATTCCTGTATGAGAAAAGTATAAGTTTTTTAAGGCTTAAACAAAAAAATGGAATATATAAAAAACGATCAACTCCACGACAAAATGTATATAATATAAATTGTGTGTTTTAAGGTGCTCTGCATTTTTTTTTTGTCCATCTCTTACGGTTTAGCAGTTATGCAAAATTCCGTAAAATTGACCCAGAATAAAGTAGTCTTCAGAGGCTATTCCCTGAAAATTCGAAATATACATTTTATTTCTCAGGTAAATATCATTAATATACGATATTTTAATCAAAATCGTTAGCCATTTTTTAGAAAATCAAAATGTTCCATAAAAAATCCATGTAAAGGGTAGTTTGGGGTGGGGGCATTTTTCTCAAAATCTTCGTGTCGCATCCCTAGAAGATACCAAACTTAAATACCAAGTTTGGTATTTTACCGACTTTTCGTTTTTGGGTTATTGTGTTCACAGACACACGCTCACACACACACTGAAAATACTTCTTTTGGATACAGGGGACCCTAAAACATATATTTCCGGTGAAATCTCGGTATCGAATTTTTTGGTGGAGTGCAATACCTTCTCTAAACACTATGTACATAGCACGTACAGAGAAAGTAAAAACGGACTCTTCCACTCTGAGAAAAAAATTAAATACTTCAAAATTGAAACCAATAACAAGAAATATCTCGGAAACGGTTACCTCCACAACAAAAACGTTAAGGAGTACATTTCGTGTTTTGACGTAATCTACATTTTTTGTGTAGTGAGTTTTTGTTTATCTCTTACGGTTTAACAGTTAAGCAAACTTCATCCAAAATAAAGAGGTCTTCAGAGGCTATCCCCAGAAAATTCGAGATATACATTTTATTTCGGGTATAAATAGCTTTAATATACGGGATTTTAAACAAAATCGTTAGTCATTTTTAAGAAAATCAAAATTTTCGAAAAAATTTCAATGTAAAGGGTAGTTAGGGGCGGGGGGATTTTTCTCAAAATCTTCGTGTCGCAACCCTGGAAGATACTAAACTTAAACACCAAGTTTGGTATTTTACCGACTTTTCGTTTTTGAGTTATCGTGTTCACAGACAGACGGACACACACACACACGGACCTGTTTCTGTAAGTGCTTTTTTTGGTTTCTGGGGGTGCTAAAACATCTATTTCCGGTGAAATGTCGACATTGAATTTTTGAGTGGAATACAATACTTCTCTATACGGGGCTAGAGAAAGTAAAAAGAGAGAAGGGAAGAAAGCATGGGAAAGCAGCGAATGTGCTGTTGTCTTTACGAAAGTTCTGGGCTACTAGACCACCCAAATCCCCAAACTAAGAGTTTAGATATTGCTCGAGCCCCCCCCCCCCCAAGGATTAACAACTGACAGAGTCAAGGAAGACACACCACAGACTTGATCCTCTTATTAGGAACTTGGGCTGCAGCTTCCAGACATATATTGTTGTCACTTCATGAACTATACAGTTTCAGGAGAAACTCGACAGCGTTAAACACCAGAGGTAATGAAACTCAAGTCCTTGCATGAGAAACCATATTTTCATTTGTTGTTTTATCAGGCATGCCTTGTGTAGGACAGGGGTTGGAAAAATTCAACACCATAGCCGGGATTTGAACCCAGGATCTCCGGGTCTCTAGCCAATTACTCTACCTTGACAACATGCACGCCATTAAATTTCTCAACTGGCCGCATGTTTTCTGGTAAACCACAAGGTCATCTCAAATTATTTTGCCACTATTATGGTCAAATTGATTCAATCCAAATAATAACGAAAGTTATTAACACAAAATTGTATTTACAAAGTTACAGTACCTTACTCTATTCTTCAACGAAATCGCCATTGCCATCAAGTATTTATTGTCACGTGGTACCGGTTGTTCAATGCAGATGTTATACTCTTCCACCACTAAAGATCTGAGCCAAGATGTCACTGTCACTTTGAGGTCTTCATGGCTGGGAAATGTTTTCAATCCAAAAAGTCATGTACGGTGTCCAAAGTGATATACCGGTTTTTTTTTTTTTAATTCTTTAATCAACAATTGGTTTCAACTCCTCCGTAAAGATTGATGAACTCTGGTCTTTATCGTACACACTGGTTCTTCCTTGTTTATTCGTAAATTGTGTGCCATTTCCTCACTGAAGACTGGTCCATTAAGTTATTTGTCTATAAAATTCGATTGGCTTAACATTTTGTGCATTCAAAAAAGTTCTTTGGCGGTAGAAAGGTATAACATCGGCGGTACCACGTGACAATAAATATCTTGCCAGAATAGAGATTAGAGTAAGATATTGTAGCTTTGTAAATAAAGTTTTGTGTTGATAACTTTCGTTATGCCAAATCGTCTGTCACTTTCTGGATGTTCCTCTTATTGTATGATTGTAATACAGAGCCTGCATTCTGGCGTTCCACAGAGATTGCCTTTGTTCGTTCTCTAGCAAAGCACAGGTCAGTAAATAACAAACTAACCTTCAACTATTCCCAACTACTCGAGTCCTATTGAAGCCGAAGAGCTTTGTTCATAGCGATCCGCCTTTCTATTCGTCTTTACTTCAGGTTTCTTTTCATCTCTCAAAGCACGAAAATGGTCCCTGGGGCTTTGCGGTTGATCGTCATTAAATTTATATAAAGCTCTCTCCCTCTTTGATAATACCTCAACGACACAAAGAGCTAGGTAGCAAATTGGAGGAGTCCTTGCACTAGGCTCCGGGCTTCAAACACTGCCAAGTGTCCTGTCGATACATATTGAGCACCAGCTATGACTTCTCTAATACTCAACCTCGAGTAGTCTTACTTTTTACTTTCTCTACACGTACTATGTACATAGTGTATAGACAAGGTATTTTAATGCACCCAAAAATTCGATACCGAGATTTCACCGGAAATACATTTTTTGAGACCTCCTGAATCCAAAAAAAAAAAAAAAACAAAAAAAAAAACATTTTTAGAAAAATGTCCGTGTGTGTGTCTGTGGGCAGCATAGCTCAAAAACGAAAAGTCCCTTAAAAACCAAACTTGGTATTTAAGTTTGGTATCTTCCAAGGATGCAACACGAAGATTTTCAAGGAAATCCCTCCACTCCCAGCTACCTTTTACATGGAACTCTTTTTTCGAAAATTTTGATTTTCTGAAAAATGGCTCTAACGATAATCGTATATTAAAGATATTTACCTGACAAATAAAATGTATATCTTGAATTTTCTGGGAATAGCCTCTTAAGACCATTCTGGATGAATTTTGCATAACTACTAAACCGTAAGGGATGGACAAAAACTTAACACACACAAAATGTACAGCACGTTAAAACACACAATTTATGTTATATACAGCTTTTCGTGGAGTTGATCGTTTTTGAGATATTCCTTGTTTTTGGATACAGCTTTGAAAAACTTAACACTTTTCTCATACAGGAATTTGCCAACTCATGCCCATACAAACAAAGGAACTTCAGTCACATAGCAACCAGTTTTTAACTATCACTTTAACCTATGGTACTCCCTTATTTCGCTTCTACTTACAATAAAGCAAGAAATAAGGCTATTTCTGCTAATTTATCTCGATTAGCATGAAATAAGTAAAAGAATAAGCTTATTAACAATAATTTGTTACAGAGATATAGAGAAAGTCATTTGAATGGAACACATCAGGTTTTTCTACAAGTACTAGTGTATAGAGAAGGTATTGTAATGCACCCAAAATTTCTATACAGAGATTTCACCGGAAACACAAAGTTTGGGTCCCCCTGAATAAAAGAAAAACATTTTTAGAAAATATCGGTGTGTATGTGGGGGGGGGGGGCAGCATAGCTCAAAAACGAAAAGTTCGTTAAATACCAAACTCGATATTCTCACATCCTGGCTGTGTGCACAGGATGTGGTAATACTGGAATATATAATGTTTCATATGTTGGCAACATTGCTAACTTTATCATTCATAAAAACCACCGTTAGAGTGGCATTTTTCTCTTTTGTAATGTGCACTTAGGAATAAATAGTTGTACAGAAGGAGCCTTGGCGAATATATTTCTAAAAACACCTTTTTTGGATTCAGAGGGTCTTAAAACATATACGTATTTCCGGTGAAGTTTCGATATTGAACTTTTGGGTGCAATATAATATCTTCTCTATACAATATATAGTACATAGTACGTGTAGAGAAAGTAAGACTTTTTCAAAGATTGGGAACTAGTTCCTTACATCAATACAAGAAAACATGTTTTATAAGCGTATGTCTCAAAAGCCTTCTTGTGAATTATGGACGTGCAAGATGTTATTAATCAAAACATTTTAAAGTGACACTATTTTTGACATTGTCGGCTTGTTAGGAGGTATTTAACAAAAACACCACTCATAGCAAACGCTCGAAATATCTTCCTCTTGCGTCTAGATACGCCTGCAATTGTGGAAGCATGCACTGTCAAATACTCCCTTTCATTGTATGGTTTTACAAGCTTCTATGATACGTTGACCAAGAATATCTTCATCCAAAAGTCTGCTACATAAGCTAATTGTTTAAGGTGCCACCAAAGATGAAGTCGAAGAAACATGAAGGCCATGGGACTATTCCTCCTCCATTCCGTTATTTGTTAATTTGGGTGTTTTAACTTTGACTTCATTGTTTGTGTTCCACTGCCTCTTATTTGCTAAGAAAAATAGTCATAAATACAATCTATGTTCCGAAATCCATCTTCATCACACCAGAACTAGTTCCAATATTTACATAAATAGATGTAAATATAGTAAGATACAAAATTCATTTGAAATAATATCATTAAATCTATTTAACAAACTCAGCAACAGCACTAAGGCTCTCTCCATTGAATCTTTTAAGAGGTCAGTGAAGCGCACTTTGATTTTAAATCCATTTTATTGTCTGGAGGAATTTTATAATTCTGCCAATTGTTTTTGATCTTACTTGTATTTGACGTTGCTACACGTCCGTCCATCTATCTATGTAGATATGTATCTATCTGTTATGATAAATACCGGCCAGCGCAACCTGGAACAATGAGATTAAACTGTGCTGGAGACCCAGGCATAAACCACATTTGCAGGGACACATCTTCTGGTAAATCTGGAAGAGTGTGTTGAATAAAGTCCTGAAGACAGCACCTGCAAGGCGTGCTGGGAGAATGTATTACACAACTGACAAATGTAAATTAGTAGCCATGGCAACGCAAGGCCGACTCCACAGAGTACAAGGAGGCAAAGCCTTCTATGAATGAGTGCATAGATAAATAAAATTGGATTGAACTAGAAAGTCCATGAATGTAAACTTTTATGAATACATTCATAACGTGAAAAAATAGGGTTTTAGAGTATATGTTTATATGAATTTATTTTCTTGGTGTAAGGAATCTGTCCCCAAATGATGTGAAGTAACCTTCGTTTTCGCGTATTCAATGTATTAATGAAAGTTTATGTTCAACGGTTTTCTGGGCTCATTTTATCTATGTACTCGTTCATAGAGCAGAGTTGGCATTGTGTTGCCATGGCTACTTGTTAACATTTGTCATTTATCAGATGTGTAATTCATTCCCCAGCACACCTTACGAGGGCTGGGGGTCTTACACGGACTTCATTCAGAACTCTCTCCCAGACTTATTAGAAAATGTGCCTCTGCAAATAAGAAGAAACATGTGGTTTTGTATGATGCTCTAGCAGATTTCAGTGTCATTGTTCGAGATGCACTGGCTGGTATCTAGCATGACAGATGGATAGGTAGAGAAGGACCAGTACCATGGTCTGTACGCTCCCCCGGTCTCAACCTTTTGGATTTTTATCTTTTGGGGGCACCTTAAATAATGATGTTTGCAGCAGATATCCACAATGTAGAACTTCTTAATCTACAAGTTCATGAAAGCTTGCAAAATCACAGGACACCGAAAGGGAATATTTGTCAGGCCAAGCTTTGACCTGTGCATGCGTTTGTACATGCAAGAGCAGGACATTTAGAGCATTTGCTGTGGTGTTTGTATTGAACATCTAACTAGCTTTTTTTTTGTTGTGTTTAACGCCCGCTTTTACTACATGCGATGACTCAGGTGTTACATGGAATGAAGATGGAGCATCGGTGGAATGCGATGGCGGGGGAAACTGGAGAACCCGGAGAAAATCCGACCCTGCGCCGCTTTGTCCACCACAAACCTCACCTGCGGTTGCCTGGGATCGAATCCGGGCCTGACATCAAAACAGAATTGTGTGTCACTTTAAAATAAATCGAAAACGAAAGGTTTTGGCACATTTAGTTTTTATGGACATTTTTTCTTGTTTCAATGTAAGGAACCAACTCCCAATATTTGTAAAAGTATTTTTGAACCACTCTGTATATTAGTTCAGCTTGATTTTACTTTACTTTAACAACTCTGTCATCCGGCGATGGAATAGTTCCAACTTTTATGGCTTGCCAGTTATGTAAATTAAATTTCAGCACAATTCATCCAGAATGAACAGGTGTTCATAGGTTATTCCCAGAAAATTCAAGATATATATTTCATTTCTCATGTAATATATTTTAATCAAAACCGTTAGAGCCAATTTTGAGAAAAACAAACTTTGAAAAATACTTCCATGTAGACGGTAATTTGAGGTGAGGAAATGTTCTTGAGAATCTCCGTGTCACATCCTTGATAGTGTTTAACGCCCGCTTTTACTACCATGGCACCGCAGATACATGGAATGAAGATGGAGCACTGGTGGAATGCGATGGCGGGGGAAACCGCAGAACCCGGAGAAAAAACCCGCCCCTGCACTGCTTTGTGATGATGCTTAATTGAGTTTAAGGGTGTTCAACGGCAGGGTTATCAGCGCCCTTAACATGAAACAGGGAAATTAAAACATCAGTGATAAAAGCATGCTAAAAAGGATCGTAATTAAAATATTTAAAACAAGATATGAAACCAGTATAAATTAAAACGAACACTAAAACTGTCAATGGAACTTGATTAGAGAGTTAAAACAAAATCGGAGAGCTAAAGTCAACTGTGATTGAAAGCTAAAAAGTCTGATGTGTACCATTCACATGCCTTTCTCTATATCCCTGCAACAAATTATTGTTAAAAAGCTTATATTTCTATTAACCTCATGCTAATCAGTAAAACATTAGCAGAAATAGCCATATTACTTGCTTCCTTGTAAGTAGAGGTGAAATAAGGGAGTACCATAGGTTAAAGTGATAATCAAAGGCTGGTTGCTATGTGATTGAAGTTCCTTTGTTTGTATGGACAGGAGTTGACAAATTCCTGTATGAGAAATGTATAAGTTTTTCATAGCAGAAACCAAAAATAAGGAATGTTACAAAAACGACGAACTCTACGAAAAAAATGTATATAACATAAATTGTGTGTTTTATCGTACTCTACATTTTTTGTGAAGTAAGTTTTTGTCCATCTCTTACGGTTTAGAAGTTATTCAAAATTTAGTAAAATTCATCCAGAATAAACTACTCTTCAGAGGCTATTCCCAGAAAAATTCAAGATATGCATTTTATTTTTCAGGTAAATATCTTTAATATACGAAATTTTAATCAAAATCGTTAGAGCTATTTTTGAGAAAATCAAAATGTTCGAAAAAATCCATGTAAAGGGTAGTTGGGGGTGGGGGGATTTTTCTCAAAAGCTTCGTGTCGCATCCCTGGAAGATACAAAACTTAAATACCAAGTTTGGTATTTTACCGACTTTTCGTTTTTGAGTTATCGTGTTCACAGACACACGGACACACGGACCTTTTTTCCGAAATTTTTTTTTTTAAATAAAGGGGACCCTAAAACATATATTTCTGGTGAAATCTCGGTATCGAATTTTTTGGTGGAGTGCAATACATTCTCTATACACTATGTGCATAGTGCCTATAGAGAAAGTAAAAAACTGATGTGATACACTCACATGACTTTCTCTGGCTCTTCTACAAACTTCTTACATAAGATTATTCTTCTTTCTGCACCTTGCTAATCGAGATAATCATTAGCAGAATGTTCTTTTTACTTAGTTACTCATAAGTAGGAAGAAAATAAGGGAATACACTAGGCTAAACCGATAGTCAAATGTTTTAAAAGCTGTCGCTTTTCGATTTATCTTTAATATACTATATTTTAATCAAAATAGTTAGAGCCATTTTTGAAAATTTCAAAATTTTCGAAAATTGTTCCATGTAAAGGGTAGTTTGGGGTGGGGGGATTTTTCTCAATATCTTCGTGTCGCATCCCTGGAAGATACTAAACTTAAATACCAAGTTTAGTATTTTACCGAGTTTTCGTTTTTGAGTTATCGTGTTCACAGACACAGGGACACACACACACACACGGACCTTTTTATTAAAATGCTTTTTCTGGATACAGGGGACCGTAAAACATATATTTCCAGTGAAATTTCGGTATCAAATTTGTGTGTTGAGTGCAATACCTTCTCTATACACTATGTACATAGTACGTATAGAGAAAGTAAAAGGAGGAATTAACGTTTTGGTTTTTATTTACAAGTACACCAATTGCCACCTCCCACCACTTGGTTAGTAGTGCATTCGCTACAAAATGGCAACATCTGCGGCCATTATATTTCTTTCTTGGTAATGTCTATGTAGCATATTTTATTGTAATGATTATGACTGATGTTAAACAAAGAAACTAAAACAGTAGATACTTTATACTCTCTGGAATGAGGTTGGCATCATATCGGCATGGGTTAAACGATAAAAGTGATTTGAATAAGTGATTCGGGACTGTAGACCAATAGTATTGTAACATTTAAAAGGCGAATGAAAACCGAATAATTGGTTAATAATCGTATAATCGATAGTTATCGAATAATACATTCGATAGTGCCCATCACTACTATGATCTATTGGGGACTATAGACTAATAATTGTATTAGTTTAAAACGAATGAAAACTGAATACTTGGTTACTATCGTGTAATCGATTGCTGCTGTTTAATTCGATAGTTTTCATTCGATAGTGTCATATTATATATCCTCCTTCCGCTCTGTATTGTAGAGTTTGGCCACATCTTGTAAGCACACCAGACATCGAACGTGTGAACACTTAAAGCAGCAAGAAAGCACGGGAATCGATAGGCAATAAACGAAGTAGGCGTGACGTAGTTAACAGTGTTGGCTTTCATCGCGCCTCAACAATCCGTGCACGTTGCGTGACTTGGCGCGCGTGTGTGTAATCTTGCAAATGCGTGTTGATAACTCACCAAATGACCCCCTCTGTTGACCGGATAATTTGTAGTCATTATCTTACGGTGTTCTATCACATTACCACGTGATTCAATTTGCCAGCCTTGAGCTTCTCCCACCTCGCCTACCATTACAACAATCACCAGTAGAATCTGCACTTCCGATTGTTCCAACATGCTCAGGTATGTTTTGCCTCTATCGCGTTATTAGGGGAGTCGGCTGATAAGTCTCCCAACATAACCTCCAGAAAGGCTAATACATTTGTCATATCGGTGTTCTAATTTAATTAAACCATCTCAAGGTCCTCAAAATAGCTGTTTATCGCATCAATGACTTCCTTGTTGCGTGAAATAATTGGTCCTTCAAGAAATTGTTTGAGATTTGGGAACCGGTGGTAGTCACTGATTGCTAGATCTGGCGAATAGGGTGCATGTTCAAGCAATTCCAACTTTAATTCGCACATTTTCCCCATTACAATGACTGAACGATGGGCCGGAGCATTGTCGTGATGAAACAAGATTTATTCTTTGCCAAATGAGGTCTTTTTTCTTTTCACCTCATCACTCAAACGTTGCAGTAAGCTTGCGTAGTAGTCACCAGTATACGTTTATCCTTTTCCAAGTAATCAATAAAAATAATTTCCTGTGCAGCCCAGAAAATACTCGCCATAACAAAGTTGTTAGCTGACAAAATTGATTTTGCCTTGTTGGTTCACGTGGCGCAATCCACTGTTTTGACTGTGATTTACTTTCTGGAATTTAGAGATGTATTCAAGATTCATCCAAGGTAATAAGCCGTCTCAAAAATGCACTGAGATTTTTACGGTAGAGCTCCACATTCTTATCAGAAACAGTTTTCCTTGGCAACTTTTGATCAGGTATCAACAAACGTGACATCCATCTTGCACAGGCCTGTGAAATTCCAAAACATTACTTAAAATATTACCTGCACGTTCTTTTGATATATTTGCAGCCTCTGCTATCTCAAACAACTTTAATCTGCGGTCTTCCAGTACTAAACGATGAATTTTTTCAATGATCTCTGGAGTTGTCACTTCTACAGGACGTCCAGAGCGAGGTTCATCACTAATGCTCCTACGTCCTATTTTAAACTCTGCAACCTACCTTTTAATCATTGAATATGAAGGGGCAGAATCTTCCAATGTACTGTGCATTTCCTTCTTGATTTCTTTAGGTGTTAAGCCTTCCAAATGGAAGTATTTAATCACTGCTCGTTTTTCCAAATCCTCCATTTTCGTGAAAACTCTAAAGTTGCCTTATTTAAAATGCTGTCATTTGAAAACTAACGTCTAACTGGTCTAGGGCGCCATTAATGTGTGAGGCCTGGGACTTATCAGCCCACCCCAGTATGTTGTTTTGTTGTTCCATTTATACCCCGCCTTCCACTGCAGTGATCGCCTTGACGACCTTTTACTTTAGCAACATGTTGCCTATTATAAATGGTGTTAAACTTGTACACAAGGTCCATGGACTGTATTTCTTTGGGTTTTACACCTTAAAAAAAATCTGATGTGTTCCATTCTCATGCCTTTTTCTACATACGTGTAACAAATTATTATTAAAAAGTTTGTTCTTCTCTCTACATCATGCTAATCGAAATAAACATTAGCAGAAATTCTCTTATTACTTGCTTCCTTATAATTAATTAGAAGGGAAATAAGGAAATACACTATGCTAAAGTGATAGTCAAATCTTTTAAAAACTAGTTGCTATGTGACCAGGAGCTGATAAATTTCCATATGAGAAAAGTACAAGCATTTTTTAACTAGAACCACCAATAACAAGGAACATCTTAAAAACGATCAACTACACGAAAAAATGTAGATATACATATAACATAAGTTGTGTGGTTTAACGAGCTCAACATTTTTGTTAAGTAAGTTTTTGTCTATCTCTTGCGGTAAACTGTTATGCAAAACTCCACAAAATTCATCCAGAATAAAGAGTCTTCAGAAGCTATTTCCATAAAATTCAAGATATACATTTTATTTGTCAGGTAAATATCTTTAATATACGATATTTTAATCAAAATCTTTAGAAACATTTTTGAGAAAATCAAAGATCTCAAAAATGATTATATGTAAAGGGTAGTTGTAGTTGGGGGGATTTTCTTGAAAATGTTCGTGTCGTATCCTTGGAAGATATTAAACTTAAATACCAAGTTTGGTATTTTACCGACTTTTCGTTTTTGAGTTATCGTGTTCACAGACACACGGACACACGGACCTTTTTCTGAAAATACTTTTTTTGGATACAGGGGACCCTAAAACGTGTATTTCCAGTGAAATCATGGTATCGAATTTGTTGGTGTAATACAGTATTTTTCTGTGCCCTATGTACTTCGTACGCGCAGAAAAAGTAAAAATAATATTTTTACTTTCTCTATTCGCACCATGTACATAGTGTATAGAGAAGGTATTGCACTCCATCAAAAAATTCGATATCGAGATTTCACTGGAAATATATGTTTTAAGGTCCCCTGTATCCAAAAAAAGTATTTTCAGAAAAAGGTCCGTGTGTCCGTGTGTCTGTGAACACGATAACTCAAAAACAAAAAGTCGGTAAAAACAAAACTTGGTATTTAAGTTTAGTATCTTCCAGGGATGCGACACGAAGATTTTGAGAAAAATTCCCTCACCCCAAACTACCCCTTACATGGAACGTTTTTCGAAAATTTTGATTTTCTCAAAAATGGCTCTTAACGATTTTGATTAAAATATCGTATATTAAAGATATTTACCTGAAAAATTAAATATATATTTGGAATTTTCTGGGAATAGCCTCTGTAGACTACTTTATTCTCGGTCAATTTCACATAATTTTGCTAAACCGTAAGAGATGTACAAAAACTTATCACACAAGAAATGTAGGGCACTTTAAACACACACAATTTATGTTATATACATTTTTTTCGTGGAGTCGATTTGTTTTTGAGATATTCCTTGTTTTTCGTTCCAGCTATAAAAAAACATACTTTTCTCATACAGGTGCTTTGCGAACTCGTGTCCATATAAACAAAGGAACTTCAGTCACATAGCAATCAGCTTTTGACCATCATTTTAACATATGGTACTTCCTTATTTCACTTCTACTTACAAGGAAGCAAGTAATAAGACTATTTCTGCTAATTTTTTCTCGAGTAGCAGGAAATAAATAGAAGCGTAAGCTTTTTAACAATAATTTATTGCAGAATTGTAGAGAAAGTCATGTAAATGGAACACATCAGATTTTTTAAGAACATTTTCTTTGCAGAACAGATAGAGATCATTAGAATGGAACACACCAGATATATTGAAGTATACAGGATCCCAAATCGTACATTTATGGTGAAATGTATGTTAAATTTGTAGGTGCCTATGACAATAAGTTGCAGAGGAATGTATAAAAATGATGGATTCTGCTGTGGTATTGTTTGTGCTATCTAGATATAATGTTTTACCAGGCTTACAAACACGTGCAGTAATCATATTTCAAAAGTGGCAATATATAACACGATGAGGCAAGAAATAGTTTTTCCTTCACAATAGCGACCCCTCTCCCCCCGTACACAGCCAGCAATGTTTTCTGGCTACTTTCCCGGGCGTAGCGAATAATAAAACATCAGATGAAGGGCACAAATTATTAAATTCTCGGAATTCCTGATATTTCCCGATAGCTCCCATGAAGGATAGCGAATGAAACCCGCATAACTCCGAGAGAATGCTGTTTACGGAAATAAGGTCAAAAGGAAAATTTTATTGCGCAAATTTCCAGCTCTTTCCACTCGTTAATTAGAGCATTCCTTCAGTAAAAATCTGATGTGTTCCATTCACATGACTTTCTTTACATCTCGGCAGCAAATTATTGTTAAAAAGCTTATGCACCTATATACTCCATACTAATCGAGAAAAAAATAACTGAAATAGTCTTATTACTTGTTTCCTAGCAAGTAGAAGCGAAATAAGGGAGTACCATAGGTTAAAGTGATAGTCAAAAGCTGGTTGCTATGTGACTGAAGTTGCTTTGTTAGTATGGACAGGAATTGACAAATTCCTGTATGAGAAAAGCATAAGTTTTTCACAGCTGAAACAAAAAACAAGGAATATCTCAAAAACGATCAACCTCACGAAAAAAAAAGGCATATAATATAAATTGTGTATTTTAACGTGCTGTACATTTTTTGTTTAGCAGTTATGCAAAAATCCGTAAAATTCATCCAGAATAAAGTAGTCTTCAGAGGCTATTCCCAGAAAATTCAAGTTATACATTTTATTTGTCTTGTTAATATCTTTAATATACGCCATTGTAATCAAATTCGTTAGAGCTATTTTTGAGAAAATTAAAATTTTTGAAAAGTTTTGCATGTAAAGGATAGTTGGGGGTGGGGAGATTTTTCTCAAAATCTTCGTGTCGCATCTCTGGAAGAATCTAAACTTAAATACTAAGTTTGGTGCTTTACCGACTTTTCGTTTTTAAGTTAGCGTACTCACACACACAAGGACCTTGTTCTAAATTTTTTTTTGATATAGGGTACCCTAAAACGCATATATCTGGTGAAATCTCGGTATCGAATTTTTGGGTGGAATGCAATACCTTCTCTATACACTATGTACATAATACGTACACAGAAAGTAAAAATACTAGAATTATTTGATGTATATTAGCGCATATTTTAGGTTTTGAGTGTGCATTGCCTAGTTATGTGTGACCAGCATGCAATCCTACTGGAGTTATCTAACGGATAAGTAACTGTAGGTTTGGCTGGCAACACACGCTTCCCCACTAATTGCCTCCAACCCCAAGGCGCTACTAATTAATTTTGAACGGCACTTCATCGCAGGGCGTTGATGTCGCCCAGCACAGCTTCGGCTGTTTCTAGCGCGAAGTAATTGAGGTATTTAAGGCAGCGACTTTCTTTTACTCCCTTTTTCGTCTAAATAACGACTGCTAGTCGCTGCACATTCAGCTTCGCTATAATTGGATTCTCTCGCAACATATTTACAGCTTCTAATGAGGCCATTCTATGCGAAACAGTCAGAAACGAAACGGGGCAAATCATTTGTTGGGCGAGAGAAATTTTACAGCATGGAAGGACTGTTCTGGATATAAACATCGCATATACATACATATGTGTGTCATTCCGGAGGGGTGGAATACATTAGGGGCATGGAGAAAAATTAAAAACTGACGTGTTATGTTCACATGACTTTCTCTACATCTCTATAACAAATTATTGTTAAAAAGCTTGTGCTTCTATTTACTTCATTCTAATTGAGAAAAATCTGATGTTTTACACTCACATGACTTTCTCTAGCTGCTCTACAAACCTCTTCTTCTTTGTACACAATGCTAATCGAGATTGTGTAATGCAATCAATGTATGTATATTGGTTTTTCAATAACTCCACTTATTCATTCATACTTGAGGGGCTTCCCACACTGCAGCCATTGCCGAAACCGGACCACGAACAAAAACCCGTAGTTCAAGCAGTTTCAATAGAAATAATGGTGTCATATTCCCTTGGAGGTACCTTAAGAATAGGGAAATATACCCATAGGTTAAGGTAATAGTAAACTCTTTTAAGAGAGGGTTGCTATGTGATACGTTGAACTTCCTTTCTCTTTACATGACCAGGACAAACAAGCAAATAACGGGCGTTTTTCTAAACATGCTTGTTTTGAATTAATGGAATCTCAAAACATATATTTCCTGTGATATCTTATTATAGAATACTACAATACTCCATCTACTTGGAATAAGTTAGGAGGGAAAACAAATATGCCCGATTCCTGATGTAAATGCAGCTCGACGGATCGGTTGCCACCGCGCCTAGATGACAGACGATTTAAGCTACCAAATATTCCATTTCTTTCTTGAATGACGCCTGGCATCCGAGCGAGTTAATGAACAGGCCCAGACACGAACATGGAAAAGCGTTCTTGTAGAATAAACTTGACCAGGATCTTCTATGGGAATCACATATTAAACCCTCTTTGCCCGTATCTCTAAACTGTCACGTGCACTGCTGCAGTACAATCTAAATGAATTGAGAAATTCGCACATCATCAATTTTCTGCAGAGCAAATTTTGTTTGTGATCGGCGTTGCTGCCTGTTAAATGATGAAGTAATCGTAGGCCATGATCTATTTTATTCCTGACCTCTCACTCTGCAAATTTCAGTTTATTTTACTGTTTTAACAATATTATACAACAATTTTTATACAGCTAAATTCAATTAATTTTACTTCAGAACCTAATAAAAGCTAATTCCGTTATTTACGCAATAGAATACCTTTATTTAGATAAAACTAGCGGACCAGACAGGCGTTGTCCTGTAGTCACGTCTTTAATTCGAAAATTTAAAACTTTTTTATAGGTTAGGGTGGCTGTTAATTAACGCACGTGTAAATTTCATAGAACATTATACAAAGTACTCACATCAATTTCACACTCAATTTGCAAAATGTATAGTTTTTTATGCACACTTTAAAACTCTTGAAACGTTAATTGAATCTTATTGTAATATTTCAATTAGCACACGTTTTGTAACACATTAAATAACACGAAGTTATAAAATATTTTCCTGAATTTGATCGTAGCACCACCTGTCGGGAAAAACTGGAATTGGAATAAAATATTATTGAATATTCGATACTGCGATTGTAGCGTAGTCTGCCGGATCCAATCTAAAACATTCCAAAATCAACAACAACAACAGTTTATAAATAAAAAATTAATTAAATACACAATTTCCATTGAACCGAACTGAGAATCTAAACCATTCTCGAATCCACTGGAACACACACACAAAATTCCATTACAATCGGTCCAGTCGTTTAGGAAGAAGAATTATATATAAAGATATTTTCTAAGCAAAGGCAGACTATACGAATAAGCAAAATGTGATGTGTTTCATTCACATGACTTTCTCTACCTGTTCCACAAACGAACTTTCCGCACAAAGGATTGTTCTTCTATCTACTTCTTATTAATAGACATAAACATTAACAGAAACGGTCTTATTACTTAGTTCCTTACAACCAGAAGAGAAATAAGTGAAAACACTAGGATAAAGCAACAGTCAAATGTTTTAAAAGCTGTTTGCCATCCTTTCTTTACATTGCCAGGGGTTTACAAATTCCTGTTTGTCCAAAACCTAAATATTTTAAAATGCAAACCAATAACAGAAATTGTAAACACCGTGAAAAAGATTATACAACATAAAATGTGTATTTAATTAACATCTACATTTTTTGTGTTGTAAGCTTTTGTTTTCTCTTACAATTATTAGTAATGTAAAAATTAAAAAAAAAAACATTCCGAATAAAGAGGCCTTTAGAGACTATTCCCGGAAAACTCAAGATATATATTTTATTTGTCAAATAAATATAGCTAATATAGGGCATTTTAATCAAAATCGTTTGAGCTATTTTTTGAGAAAATCAACATCTCCGAATTTTTTCCATGTAAAGGGTAGTTTGTGGTGGGTGGATCTTCATGAAAATCTTCGTGTCGCATCGTTGGAAAATACTTAACTTAAATACAAGTTTGGTGATTTACCGACTTTTCGTTTTTGAGTTATCGTGTTCACAGACATACGGATACACACAGAAATGCTTTTTTACTTTCTCTGTATTGTATACTCCACCCAAAAATTCGATACCGACATATCACCGGAAATATATGTTTTAGGGTCCCCTGTATCCAAAAAAAAAATCATTTTCAGAAAAAGATCCCTGTATGTGTGTCTGTGAACACGATAACTCAAAAACGAAAAGTCGGTAAATACCAAACTTGGTATTTAAATTTAGTATCTTCCAGAGATGCGACACGAAGAGTTTGAGAAAAATCCCCCCCACCACCAACTAACCTTAATGAAATTTTTTCGAAAATGTTAATTTTCTCAAAAATGCCTTTAACGATTTTGATTAAAATATCGTATATTAAAGATATTTACCTGACAAATAAAATGTATATCTTGAATTTTCTGGGAATAGCCTCCGCAGAGTATTTTATTGTGGTTGAATTATACGGAATTTTGCATCTGCTAAACTGTAAGAGATGGACAAAAACTTACTACACAAAAATGTAGATCACGATAAAACACAATTTACGTCATATACATTTTTTTTTTTTTTTTGTGCAGCTGATAGATTTTGAGATATTCCTTGTTATTGGTTTCAGCTTTCAAATTTTATACTTTTCTCATACAGGAATTTGTTAACTCGTGTCCATACAAACAAAGGAACTTCAGTCACACAACAACCAGCTTTTGACTATCACTTTAACCTATGGTACTCCCTTATTTCGCTTCTACTTACAAGGAAGCAAGTAATAAGACTATTTCTGCAAATTTCTTCTCAATTAGCATGAAGTAAGTAGAAGCATAAGCTTTTTAAAAATAATTTGCTGTACAGGTGTAGAGAAAGTCATGTGAATGGAACACATCAGACGCTAAAGCATGTTTTTCCGGAGATATATTTGTATCGAATTGTTCGATAGAATACAATACCTTCCTTATACACTACGTTTATAGTAGGTATGTGTAGAGAAAGTAAAAATCCTATGAATTTTAAATTGAACATACTTGCTACAGAATGTAAGAATGGACGGAACTTCGCCCTATATTCTCATTATCCGAATGCTGAGACGTGCCAGTACACAGGAACAGAGTTCGATTCCCTCGAGGACGAACTCTAACCTTGTTTTGTTTGCTGTAAACATGTAAGTGCGCGCACGTAATGTCTATATATCGTATCTGCAAATCTTTTATTTTGGTTTACCCTCTTCTTTATGTTCCTATCTCTCCCGCTTGTCTTTGTTCTATTTCTTCTCTTCTGTCTTTCTTGAAACTTCTGTCCCTGGAACACTGAATTGCTTTATAGCATCTCTCTTATTTCGCAAAGCAGACACCCTTCAAGGCTTCCTCCTTTATTCGAAGGCCAGCACAAGTGAGTTTATTTTCGTGTTGTCTAGAATTTGAAACAGTAAAACAAATCTGATGTGTTCCAGTCCAGTCCCATAAAATTCTCTAGCTGTTGCACAAACCAATTTTTCTTACATAAATGTCATGTTAATCTAGATAAACATTAGCAGAAATTTCTTATTACTTGCTTCCTTGTAAGTAGAAGGTAAATGGGGGAATACATTGGGCTAAAGTGATAGTCAAATCTTTTAAAAGCTTGTCGCTATGTGAAACAATTCACTTTACATAGTCTCGTTGGAGAAAAATTAATTAATTTAAAATTTAAACCAATAGAAATAAAAAACAATGTCACTGGGGGCCAAATCTGGTGAATACGGTGGATGTTGTTGTAATTCGAATCTTAATTCCACAATTTTCGCCATGAAAGCTGCACAGGTGTGCAGCCTTTGCATTGTCTTGATGGAAGAGGATTTGTCCTTTGAACCGTTGCAATAATGATGCACAACACTGCATTTATCGTTCTTCCTTTCTGCAAGTAATCAATGTATATGAGCATCCCAAAAAAATGAGGCCATCGCCTTGGCTGCAGATTTCACCACCTTTGCCTTCTTCTACCCGGTTCTGCTTCATCCACAGTTATGTATTGACGCAGAAACTCGTCAGGATTGCGACAGAAAAATACCAAACTAGCTTCCGAATTGATCATACGATTGCGCTTATTCTCCATTGAGAGCAAATGTGGCACACATCTTGCCGGCACCTTTGTCAGACCTTAATTTTGGTGCAAAATTGAGAACACTGTACCTTGTGATATGTCTGTGGCCTCTACACTACTCTACTCGTTCACTCAAAACCATATCCTAGATTACATCAATCTTTTCGGAGGAAGCCACTCTACTGCACTTATACAATTGTAAACTGTTTCAAACGCAGAAGCAGATGAGCCATGAACTTCATCCAACTCGGCTTTTTTCTCTTTCGGTCTTTAAAATAGAAGTGTTTAATCACTGAACGAAACCTTTTTTTTTTTTTTCTTTATCTTTCTAAATAATCACAAGAATGTTGATTCATCGCTTATGGCAACGGAACCACTATGGCTGAAACTTTAACTGCCATTCAAAGACGGTTACTAATTACCAACTTTTTTTCGATGCTACAAGTGTATATTTCTAGGATTTTCTGAACGCCCCTGGTATACAGAGTTTCGTATTAATTATCCACGTGTTCGGAAAGTTATTTAAGTGCTGCAGGACAAATCCGTATAAGTAGGAGACAGAGGAAGCATAACTAGTACATAGAATGTCTATGGAATGGCAAGGAAGAAGTGGCTATACAGTGCGAAAGTTGCCAAATGCTCGACATCGATCTTCCCTCTCGTAGTTTAAGCTTCTGGGTGCTCAGCACAAATAACGATTATTCCCGCATGTAAATCCCCGTCTGCCTCTCTCTCTGGAGCAGATAAGCAGTCGATAAATTTCAGGCTGCAGTGTCGGCGCACTCAAACAAAAAATGTGCCATCTAAATCCTGTTCACTGCTACCCTCAACAAAATAACTCGGCGAGCTTCCTCACCCACCATTCCTTAAGCTCAGAAATGTTTGATAGTCCAGCATTTCACATGCGCATATCAGACGAGATCGCATTGTTACTTTATCTACACGTACCATGCACATAGTGTATGAAGAAGGTATTACAATCCAACCAAAAATTTGATACCGAGACTTCACCAGATATATTCGTCTTAGGGTTCCCTGCATCCAAAAAAAGTATTTTCAGAAAAAGGTCCGTGTGTGTCCGTGTGTCTGTGAACACGATAAATCAAAAACGAAAAGTCGGTAAAATACCAAACTTGGTATTTAAGTCTAGTGTCTTCCAGGGATGCGACACGAATCCCCCACCCCAAACTACCCTTTACGTGGACCTTTTTCGAAAATTTTGATTTTCTCAAAAATAGCTCTAACGATTTTGATTAAAATATCATATATTAAAGATATTTACCTAACAAATAAAATGTATATCTTGAATTTTCTGGTAATAGCCTCTGAAGACTACTTTATTCTGAACGAATTTTACGGAATTTTGCATAACTGCTAAACCGTAAGAGATGGAAAAAAACTTATCACACAAAAAATGTAGAGCACTTTAAAACACACAATTTATGTTATATGCATTTTTTATGGAGTTGATGGTTTTTTAGATATTCCTTGCTTTTGATTTCAGCTTTAAAACTTATCCATTTCTCGTACAGGAATTTGTCAACTCCTGTCCATACAAATAAAGGAACTTCAGTCACATATCAACCAGCTTTTGACTATCACTTTAACCTATGGTACTCCCTTATTTCGCTTCTACTTACAACGAAGCAAGTAATAAAACTATTTCTGATAATTTTTTTCGATTAGCATTAAGTAAATAGAATAAGCTTTTTATCAATAATTTGTTGCAGAGATGTAGAGAAAGTCATGTGAATGGAACACATCAGATTTTTGTAATATTTGATGTTCAAATGTTTTTGTTCTGTTGCATTCCGTAGTTGAAATCGCTGGATGCAAATGTTTATTATTCCTTGTGTTTTCGTCGCGTATATGTGTTTTGATTTTCTCTATGCGATTTTGTTTTCCAACAATAAGTATCATAGTTACGTGTTGATTTTCTTGCCGGTGAAGCCAGTTATCAAAAAGAAAGAGGCTTTTTCACAAGTAAGGAAAAGCCACTTGGAGATTACACGTACATTAATGTATTCGCGTGGAATTATATGCGTACAAATATTTGCAGCATTCAACAAAGCACATAAATTGCATCAAGCGATTGCAGTTTCACTTTAGAATTGTACGAAATAATTACAAAATAAACTACAATGGTACAAAGAAGATGCTAGTGATTTATTATTTAAGAAGTCGCCAGGTGTGTGAAGCCCTCACAAGAGTCGATTGTCACTCCAAACCAAGCACACGCGCGAGTAGAATTTAATTCAAATTTAGCGCGCACGCGAATAGGATCATTTGCTTCAGTACAATGTACATAGTGAATAGGCACCCTAAAATTCCATATGGAAATTTCACCGCATCATATATCTTTTGAGACCGCCTGAATCCAAAATAGCATTTTAAAAACATCACCGTGTGTGTGTGTGTGTGTGTATGTCTGTATGCTGCATAGCTGAAAAAGCCCCCGCCGTGACCGAGTGGTTACACCACTTGCATCTCACCAAGTTCGATCCCATTGACTGTATGTGGGATTTGTGGTGGCCAAAGCGGCACAGGGCGGGCTTTTATGGGTTCTCTGGTTTCCCCCGCCATCGCATTCCACCAGTGATCCAGCTTCATTCCAAGCATCATCAGTGTCATATTACGAGGTAGAAGCGAACGTTAAACACGGACTTTTTCTAAAAATGCTTCTTTTTTTTTATTTAGGGAGACCCAAACATATATTTCCGGTGAAATCTCGGTATCGAATTTTTGGGTGGAATACAATACCTTCTCTATCCCTATGTACATTGTACATATGGGGTTAGAGAAAGTAACAGCTTTTAAACGTATGTTTATTTACGTATATAATGTAGACGTTTAAAAGCATTTTTATAGTGTTTAACACCCACTTTTAGTACCTTGGCACCGCAGGCGATGATACTGATGATACATGGAATGAAGATGGATCACCGGAGGAATGTGATGGCGGGGGAAACCGGAGAACCCGTAGAAAACCCGCCGCTGCACCGCTTTGTCCACCACAAATCTCACATGCGGTCGCTTGGAATCGAACCTGGAGGATCTAGTTGAGAGGCGAGTAGTCTAACCACTCGTCCACGGCGCGGCCCATTAATAGCACTAAATTACGGGTTTCTCGATTATTCGCGCGTCTTCTACCCCACTTTACCCCGGAAAATCGAGAGCATAATTTCTGTTATTAGGTGGGAATGTTAAGCAAGGAGCAAAGCAATTAGGCAGATGTGAGGAGTATTACTTTCTCTACACGTACTATGTACACAGTGTATAGAGAAGGTATTGCACTCCACCCAAAAATTTGATACAGACTATTCACCGGAAATTCATGTTTTGAGTCCCCCTGAATAAAAAAACATTTTTACAAAAAAGGTCCGTGTGTGCGTGAGTGTGTGTGTCTCTGTGGACAGCATAGCTCAAAAACGAAAAGACCGTTGAATACCAAACTTGGTAATTAAGTTTGGTATCTTCCAAGGATGCGACACGAAAATTTTCAAGAAAATACCTCCACCCCCAACTACCATTTACATGAAACTTTTTTCGAAAATGTTGATTTTCACAAAAATGGCGCTAACGATTTTGATTAAAATATGGTATATTAAAGAAATTTACCTGATATAATATGTATATCTTGAATTTTCTGGGAATAGCGTCTGAAGACTATTTTATTCTGAATGAATTTTACGGAATTTTATATAACTGCTAAACCGTGAGAGAGACAAAAACTTACCTCACAAAAAATGTAGAGCACGTTAAAACACACAATTTATGTTAAATACATTTTTTTCGTGGAGTTGGTTGTTTTTTTAGATATTCCTTGTTTTTTGTTTCAGCTTTAAAAAACTTATAATTTTCTCATACAGGAGTTTGTGAACTCCTGTTCATACAAACAAAGGAACTTCAGTCACATAGCAACCAGCTTTTTACTTCACTTTAATCTATGGCACTCCCTTATTTCGCTTCTACTTACAAGGAAGCGAGTAATAAGACTATTTCATGTGAATGGAACACATCAGATTTTTCTCCATGGAACACAATCTTTGCGAGTTTATAAAGGTAGAACAAACGATGAGCAGTTGTAGGTGGGTACGACGTTAAAGAAAATAAAGGCATTTAAAGCTTGGAGTTTTGCTTTACACTCGGTTTAAAGTACGAGCAATTTGCAAATCGTAAAATGCTCGCTTATCGCGTGTTTGCTTTCGTCTCGGCCCATTCTGCTCGAGGGCTTGGGAGAGAGAGAAGGGAAACCCGCGAGCGCATGTGGGCACAGCTGCAGTAAATAGAAAAGTTTGCAACAAGAGTACTCAGAGTCTAGAGCTTGCTCGCGTCCAACATGTTACCAACTTCGGCTTCTTCAATTATCATCATAACATTTGAACAAATGTTACATATGTTGCTACTCCTGCTTCTGTGTCGTTTTAACTCTAAAATAAACTCATATCCATCCGTTTAAAAGACCTTTCCTGAATCTTAATACATGTTTACTTTCTCTACACGTACTATGTACATAGTGTGTAGAGGAGGTATTGTATTGCACCCAAAAATTCGATACCGAGATTTCACCGAAAATATATGTTTTAACGTCCTCTGAATAAAATATAAACATTTTAGAATGTTCATCTATAGGCGATGTGACTGGTAATATATGAAAAGAAGATGGAGCACCGGTGGAATGTGATGGCGGGGGAAACCAGAGAACCCAAAGAAAATCCGCCCCTACGCAGTTTTTCTTAATTTATTTATTTAAGGTCACTTTATAACAACAACGTTCATCAGCGACCACTACGCCGCTTTGTCCACCACAAATCTCACATGCGGTCGCTTGGGATCGAACCCGGGCCGTCTAGGTGAGAGGCGAGTGATCGCACCACTCGGCCACGGCGCGGTCTCATGTGTGTGTGTGTGTGTGTGTGTGTGTGTGTGTGTGTGTGTAAATGAAAATGGAGTTTTATTTATGGACGTTCTTTAACTACTGATTCTCAGCGTCACATCTTATACTGGGCGTGAAAGACTAATTTTCCTCAGAGGACTCTTTATCAGGCTTGAGGTTCTTTTACATGCCATAAGTCTATGACACGGGATCAACGGCTTTACTCCCGAAGGATTTTTACGCCGGAAGAAATCCACCGTCCTCCGCTGGATTTGAACCCGCTACCACGCCACATCACTCGAAAACCAAGAGTCGGTTAAATATCAAACTTGGTACTTAAGTTCAAAATTTTCCAAAAATGTGACCTGAAAGTTTTCAAGAAAATCCCAGCTTCCCCAACTACTCCTTATTTGGAAAGGTTTTCTCGAGTATAGAACTGTATGCTTAGGAATGTCGTCCTCCGTGGTCTAGGGGTAACATGCTAGCTCTGGTTTCCAAGGTCGCCGGTTCAAATCTAGTGGAGAGCGATGGTTTTCTTCGGGCGTAAAATTTGTTAGTGTGGCCTCCTTCGGGCCTGCCGTGTCGTGTTTTTACGGCACGTAAAACAACCTCAAGTCTGATAAAGCGGCCTCTGAGCAAAATTAAGCGGTTTTTCACGCCCAATATAGCATGGGACCCTGGGAACCACTGCAGTTGAAGAGCGTCCATAAATAACACTCAATTTCATTTTGTATTGAGGAGGAATATTTTTGTTTCGAAATCATCTGATTGCAGAACAAAATGCTATTATACATTTACATTTGTAATATATCTATGATGTACTTAAGCTACCTTCCATACTGTATATGAGCTGCAGCATTATGTTATTAATTTAATTGTTTATTCACACAAGCCGTGTGTAGGACAGGAGTAGGATAGGTAGAGTCAATGCCATAGCCATTGGGGTTTGAAGCACGGATTTCCCGGTATCTAGTCGGTTGCTCTACTTCTCAGCTTCCATGGCAACATGTCGGCACAGCATTACATTTCTGAACTGACTCGTGATATCAAAGCTGTTGCCATGGAACCTCAGTGGTAGACCAACCGGAACATCTGTGGTTCAAATCCCGGTTATAGTATTCAATTTTTTAGCCTATCTATCCAACTATCACACACGGCTTATGTGAAGAAACAATTAAATTAATACCATTGTCCATAATAGTTGGCTATACTATGAATCCCGGGACTTAAAGTACTTTGCAACATTGTAAGTCGCCATTGGGGTTGTCATCTCAAAATAATTGAGATCACCTTGTGGTTTACCGGGAAACATGCGAGTCAGTTGAGAAATTCAATGCTATGGCGGGATTTTGCTCAGTGGTAGAGCAACCGGCTAGAGACCGGGAGATCTGTGGCTCAAATTCTGGCTATGGCATTAACATTTTCAGTCCGACTCTACCTATCCATTATTATTATTATTATTATTATTATTATTATTATTATTATTATTATTATATCATCGGCTTCATCATGAAAATGTTCACCCCTGTTGATTACAAATGAGAGAGAGGGAAAGATGGAGAGAGAATGAGAGATGGAGAGATAGGCATAAAGAGAGAGATAGATAGAGAGATAAAGAGAGAGATGGAGAAACAGAGATAAAGAGAGAGATAGAGGGATAGAGAAGAGATGGATATAGAGCGATAGAGAGATATAGATATAGAGCTAGCGAGAGAGAGATAGAGATAAAGAGAGAGATAGCGAGAGATAAAGAGAGAGATAGAGATAGAGCGACAGAGAGAGAGATAGAGAGACATAGATAAAGAGATAGCGAGAGAGAGATAGAGATAGCGAGAGAGAGATAGAGATAAACAGAGAGATGGAGATAAACAGAGAGATGGAGATAAACAGAGAGATGGAGATAGAGCGATAGAGAGAGATAGAGATGGAGAGATAGAGATAAAGAGAGATGGAGATAGAGAGAGATGGAGAGACATAGCTATAGAGATAGCGAGAGATAGAGATAAAGAGATAGAGACAGAGAGGCAGAGAGAGATGGAGATAGAGCGATAGAGAGATAGAGAGAGATAGAGATAAAGAGAGAGATGGAGATAGAGCGATAGAGAGAGATAGAGATGGAGAGATAGAGATAAAGAGAGACATGGAGGTAGGGCGATAGAGAGAGATAGGGATGGAGAGATAGAAATAAAAAGAGATGGAGATTGAGAGAGATGGAGATAGGGAAAGAGAGAGAGATGGAGATTGAGAGAGATGGAGAGACAGAGATAAAGAGAGATAGAGATAGAGATAAAGAGAGATAGAGATAAAGAGAGATAGAGATAAAGAGAGATTGAGAGACAGAGATAAAGAGAGATGGAGATAGAGATGGAGAGATAGAGATAAAGAGATGGAGATACATAGATAAAGAGAGATGGAGATAGAGATGGAGAGATAGAGATAAAAAGAGATGGAGATTGAGAGAGATGAAGAGACAGAGATAAAGAGAGATGGAGAGATAGAGATGGAGATACAGAGATAAAGAGAGGTGGAGATAGAGATGGAGAGATAGAGATAAAGAGAGATGGAGATTGAGAGAGATGGAGATAGAGATGGAGAGACAGAGATAAAGAGAGATGGAGAGATAGAGATAAAGAGAGATGGAGAGACAGAGATAAAGAGAGATGGAGAGACAGAGATAAAGAGAGATGGAGATAGAGATGGAGAGATGGAGATAAAGAGAGATGGAGATAGAGATGGAGAGATAGAGATAAAGAGAGTGAGATAGAGAGAGATGGAGAGACAGAGATAAAAAGAGATGGAGATAGAGACAGAGATAAAGAGAGATGGAGATAGAGAGACAGAGATAAAGAGAGATGGAGATAGAGAGACAGAGATAAAGAGAGATGGAGATAGAGAGAGACAGAGATAGAGATGGAGAGACAGAGATAAAGAGAGATGGAGATAGAGCGATAGAGATGGAGAGACAGAGATAAAGAGAGATGGAGATAGAGATGGAGAGATGGAGATAGAGATGGAGAGATAGAGATAAAGAGAGTGAGATAGAGAGAGATGGAGAGACAGAGATAAAAAGAGATGGAGATAGAGACAGAGATAAAGAGAGATGGAGATAGAGAGACAGAGATAAAGAGAGATGGAGATAGAGAGAGACAGAGATAGAGATGGAGAGACAGAGATAAAGAGAGATGGAGATAGAGCGATAGAGATGGAGAGACAGAGATAAAGAGAGATGGAGATAGAGAGAGACAGAGAGATAGAGAGAGACAGGGAGATAGAGAGAGATGGAGATAGAGCGATAGAGAGAGATAGAGATGGAGAGACAGAGATAAAGAGAGATGGAGATAGAGAGAGACAGAGATAAAGAGAGATGGAGATTGATAGAGACGGAGATAGAGATGGAGAGACAGAGATAAAGAGAGATGGAGAGAGACAGAGATAAAGAGAGATGGAGAGAGACAGAGATAAAGAGAGATGGAGAGACAGAGATAAAGAGAGATGGAGATAGAGATGGAGAGAGACAGAGCGACAAAGAGAGACAGAGAGATAGAGACGGAGATAGAGCGATAGAGATAGAGATGGAGAAACAGAGATAAAGAGAGATGGAGATAGAGAGAGACAGAGATAAATAGAGATGGAGAGACAGAGATAAAGAGAGATGGAGATAAAGAGAAATGGATATAGAGATGGAGAGACAGAGATAAAGAGAGATAGAGATGGAGAGATAGAGATAAAGAGAGATGGAGATACAGATGGAGAGATAAAGAGAGATGGAGATAGAGATGGAGAGAGACAGAGAGATAGAGAGAGATGGAGATAGAGCGATAGAGAGAGATAGAGATGGAGGGAGAGATGGAGACAGAGAGAGACAGAGATAAATAGAGATGGAGAGACAGAGATAAAGAGAGATGGAGATAGAGAGAGACAGAAATAAAGAGAGATGGAGAGACAGAGATAAAGAGAGAGAGAGATAGAGATGGAGATTGAGAGAGATGGAGAGACAGAGATAAAGAGAGATGGAGATAGAGAGAGATGGAGAGACAGAGATAAAGAGAGACAGAGACAAAGAGAGATGGAGAGAGAGATAAAGAGAGATGGAGATAGAGAGAGATGGAGTTTGAGAGAGATGGAGAGACAGAGATAAAGAAAGATGGAGATAGAGAGAGATGGAGAGACGGAGATAAAGAGAGACAGAGATAAAGAGAGATGGAGAGACAGAGATAGAGAGAGATGGAGAGACAGAGATAGAGAGAGATGGAGTTTGAGAGAGATGGAGAGACAGAGATAAAGAGAGATGGAGAGACAGAGATAAAGAGAGATGGAGATATAGAGAGTTGGAGAGACAGAGATAAAGAGAGACAGAGATAAAGAGAGACAGAGATAAAGAGAGATGGAGAGACAGGGATAGAGAGAGATGGAGATCGAGAGAGATTGAGAGACAGAGATAAAGAGAGACAGAGATAAAGAGAGATGGAGTAAGAGAGAGATGGAGAGACAGAGATAAAGAGAGACAGAGATAAAGAGAGATGGAGAGACAGAGATAGAGAGAGATGGAGATCGAGAGAGATGGAGAGACAGAGATAAAGAGAGACAGAGATAAAGAGAGATGGAGAGACAGATATAGAGAGAGATGGAGATTGAGAGAGATGGAGAGACAGAGATAAAGAGAGATGGAGATAAAGAGAGATGGAGAGACAGAGATAGAGAGAGATGGAGATAGAGAGTGATGCAGAGACAGAGATAAAGAGAGACAGAGATAGAGAGAGATGGAGATAGAGAGAGATGGAGAGACAGAGATAAAGAGAGATGGAGGAACAGAGAAAAAGAGAGATGGAGATGGAGACAGAGATGGTGTGATCTATCAGGAGCTATTTGTTGTGGTAATGAGGACACGCTGCTGTTTCAATAAGAACCTTTCTCGGAGCGCAATATCCGGCACCTCGACCGTTAACATGAGCTTCTTACTTTCATTAGCGTCCAAACAACACACAAGCTCAATGCTAAACATGTGTGTAGCAACTTGTGTATCCGGCACTCATTTGTTTCTTCTTGCCTTTTTACTTCCTCTAGCACGTATGCACCTTGTAAAAATTCGATGTCGAGGTTTCACTGGAAATGTATCTTTTGAGGACCCTGGAGTCCAAACAGTCCGGGTGCGTGGAAAACAAACATGGTATTTATGTTTTTCACAAAAATGGCTCCAGGGATTTCGATCAACATGCCGTATATTAAAGATGTTTATATCACAAACAAAATGTATATATTGAATTTTATGGAAGAGCCTCTGAAGACCTTTTTTCTGGATGCCTTTTGTAAAATTTTGAATAACGGTTAAACCGCAAGAGATAGATAAAATGGAAATGTAGTTTTATTTATGGACGCTCTGTAACTCTGTGTTTCTCAGTGTCCCATTCTACTATATTGGGCGTGAAAGACCGCTTAGTTTTGCTCAGAGGCCTCTGTAGCTATGCTAAGGATTTTTACGCCTGAGATAATCTATCGTCCTCCGCCGGGCTTGAACCCACAACCTTGGGCATATGAAGCTAATGGTAATCATTACACCACGGAGGTTCACTTTAAAAGATAGACAAAAGCGTACTACACAAAAAAATATTAATCTCGTTAAAACGTGTGATTTATTCATATACGGTTTTCTTGTAGAGTTATGCGTTTCCCAGATATTCCTTGTTATTGGTTTCAATTTTAAACTACCTAACTATACTTAAATGAGACCATGCAAAACGAACCGAACCTCAATTGTTTCACATAGCGATCACCTTTTAAAAGATTTGGATAACGCTTTAGCCTATGGAACTTCATTTTTTCCCTTCTACGTACGAGGAAGCAAATAAGAAGACTATTTTTGCTAATGTTTATCTTGATTAGTTGTTATTTGATATTTCATAACTTTAGTAATACAACGCTTGTATTTATCATATACAGAGTTATTCAACAAACAGAACAGATTTCAAACTTTTATTCCTTCCAAACTACAAAAGATAGAAGCATGATTCCAACGTTCATGGAGAGAGAAAAGTTTACAATTGAAATAGCGCAGGGGGTAGAAGTTCCAATCACGGCCGCATTGGCGCTGTTTGTTGTATGTCTGTAGTGAAATGGCCACGACCTAAGAGAAATCATTTTGTGTGCAGCAATTATCAAAGCTAGTCCATTGTTGCAGTTCAACGAGCATTTCGCCGTCAATTTAATAAACAATCGCCGCGTCACAAGCAAATTTAGGAGTGGCATCGAAAATTCATAGAAGATGATTGCATGTGCAAAAGGAATAGCACGGGACGGGGACGCGAATGTCGAGCATATTCGTACACTATACGAAAGGATCCCACATCACGAGCAAGCAACCAACGGTATGGCGAGTTCTGAAACATCGTCTGCACCTGAAACTGCAGTTATTGCAAGCATTGAATTCTGACGACCACAACAAAAGCTACGAATTGTACATTGGCATGTTAATAGATGTGAAAGAAGACAATTTTACTCAACTATTAATGTTTTCCAATGACATTTTTCATGCAAGATGGTGCCCCGCCTCATTTCTCTTACCACGTCCGACGTTACTTGAATAACACATTTACAGGATTGCGAGAGGAGGAGCAGATCAACTTTATCCCCGGTGGCCTCCCAGGTCTGCAGATCTCCAGATCTCACTCCATGGGATTTTTATCTATGAGGTTACGTAAAAGACCGTTTTTTTATTCCTCCTATGCCTTTCACTCTTGAAGATCTACGACATCGAATTGTTGAAGCTGTAAATTCGATAACTGAAGACCAGCTGATTCGTGTGTGGCAAGAAATGTGCCACCGTTTTGGCACATGTCGTATAACACACGGTACTCGTATTGAATGCATATTATAAAAATGTACGCTTTTCTATCTCCATGAACGTTGGAATCATGTTTCTATCTTTTGTAGTTTGTAAGCAATAAATATTTGAAATCTGTTCTTTCTTTTTGAATAATCCTGTATATAGTTTCCTGTTCTGTGTGTGTGTGTGCTTTTTTTTTTTTCCTGTCATGTGTTTGTTACAGAATAACAAGAAGTGTTTATCGCAACCTTTCAAAAACATGCAATCGATAGTGAGCTGTTTAACATTCTCAACCGCCATCTATTGGAATTTTCTCAAATATATCAAAAGTCCAAAGAAATAGAAAATCTGCGACAGAAACTGCATAACATATAAACAATCTACAGCATCAGCAATGTCGAAAAATATTGTAGTGCCTCCATTCTAAAACAGTGAAAATAAACAGTGCAATCGACAATGTATGAGGGGCCCTCAATAAGCCCTCAGAAAAAATTGAAAAATGTATTTTTGGTAATTTTTTTCTACATAATCTCCCTTTAGCTCGATAAATTACGACTGTTGCAAGCCTTCCAAAAAGTAGGATTTTGATAGGTCCTCAAAATAGAAAATAGGCATCTGTTTGGGAAATGACATTTCGCCAGAGTGAATCGTTTTCCGCCGAGTCACTTTTTCAAGTTTGCAAATAAAAAAAAAAAAAAGATCACTGAAAGCCAAATCTGATGAACAAGGTGGATGTTGTAATTTGAACCTTAATTCTACAATTTTCGCCATTCAAACTGCGCAGGTGTGAATCCTTGCATTGTCTTTATGGAAAAGAATCCTTTCTTTGGCAGACGAGGGCGAGTTTTCTTGATTTCTCCGCTCAACCGGTGCAATAACGATGTATAATACTCTCCATTTATCGTTTTTCCTTCCTGCAAGTAATCAATGTACCTAGATGATTCCGCGTGCATCCCACTAAAACAGAGGCCATTACCTTGTCTGCAGATTTCACCACCTTTGCATTCTTTAAAACCCCACTGTTTCGACTATACTTTTGTCTCTAAAGTGTAATAGTGTACCCATGTTGCATCCACAGTAACTGCGCAGAAACTCGTGTGGGTTGCGACGGAAAAGTGCCAAACCAGCTACCTATTCGATCACGCGATTGTCTTTATTCTCCATTGAGAGCAAACGCGGCACCCATCTTGCCGAGACTTTTGTCACACCTAATTTTTGGTACCAAACTGAGAACACTGTACCTTGTGATATGCCTGTGGCTCTACTATTTCGCGAACTTTGATTCGTCGATCACTCAAAACCAAATCCTGGATTTTGTCAATAGTCACTTCTACTGGACATCAGGAACATGTTAATCATTTATGGATGTACGACCTCATTTAAATTCATTTATCCAATTGTTAAATTGTTGCGAGCGGAGGAGCACATGTGCCATGAACTTCACCGGTGTTAAAGCCTTTTAACTAGAAGCGTTTAATCACCGCACGAAACTCGTTTTTTACTTTCTCTACACATACTATGTACTTAGTGTATAGAGAAGGTATTGGATTCCACCCAAAAATTCGATACCGAGGTTTCATCGGAAATACATGTTTTGGGTCCCCCTGAACCCAAAAAAGCAATTTTGGAAAAAGTCCGTGTGTGCGTGTGTGTATGTCTGTGGACAGCAAAGCTGAAAAACGAAAATTCCGTTAAATACCAAACTAGGTATTTAAGTTTAGTATCCTCCAAGGATCCGACACGAAAATTTTCAAGAAAAGCACCCTTACCCTTTACATGGAACTTTTTTTTGAAGATTTTGATTCTCTCAAATATGGCTCTAACAATTTTGATTAAAATATCGTATATTAAAGATATTTACCTGACAAATAAAATGTATATCTTGAATTCTCTGGGAATAGCCTCTGAAGACTACTTTATTCTGGAGAAATTTTACGGAACTTTGCATAACTGCTAAACCATAAGAGACAAACACTTATCACACAAAAAATATAAGCACATTAAAACACACAATTTATGTTATATACGTTTTTTTCGTGGAATTGATCGGTTTTAGATATTCCTTGTTTTTTGTTTCAGCTTTAAAAAGCTTACACTTTTCTCATACAGGAATTTGTCAACTCGTGTCCATACAAACAAAATAATTTCAGTCACATAGCAACCAGCTTTTGACTGTCACTTTAACTTTTGGTATTCCCATATTTCTCTTCTACTTACAAGGAAACAAGTAATAAGCTGTTCCTGCTAATTTTTACTTTCTCTACGCGTACTATGTACTTAGTGTATAGAGAAGGTATTGCATTCCACCCAAAAATTAGATATCGAGATTTCAACGGAAATACATGTTTTCGGTCCCCCGGAATCCAAAAAGGCATTTTCAGAAAAAGTTCCGTGTGTGTGTGTGTGTGTGTGTGTGTGTGTGTGTGTGTGTGTGTGAGCGTGTGTCTGTAGACAGTATAGCTCAAAAACGAAAAGATCGTTAAACACCAAACTTGGTTTTTAAGTTTGGCATCTTCCAAGCATGCGACACGAAGATTTTCAAGAAAATCCCCCACCCCCAACTACCCTTTATATGGAACTTTTTTCGAAATTTTTGATTTTCTTAAAAATAGCTGTAACGATTTTGATTAAAAAATCGTATATTAAAGATATTTACCTGACAAGTAAAATGTATATCTTGAAATTTCTGGGAATAGCCTCTGAAGACTACTTTATTCTGGAGAAATTTTACGGAATTTTGCATAACTGCTAAGCCGTAAGAAATGGACAACAACTTACTTCACAAAAAATGTAGAGTACATTAAAACACACAATTTATAATATATCCCTTTTTTCGTGAATTTAGTCGTTTTTAAGATATTCCTGGTTTTTCGTTTCAGCTTTGAAAAACTTATACTTTTCTCATACAGGAATTTGTCAAGTTCTGTCTAGTCACATAGCTATCACTTTAACGTATGGTACTCCCTTATTTCTCTTCTACTTACAAGGAAGCAAGAAATAAGACTACTTCTGCTAATTTTTCTGAATAAGCATGAAGTAAATAGAGGCATAAGCTTTTTAACAAAAATTTGCTGCACAGATGTAGAGAATGTCATGTGAATGGAATACATCAGATCTTGTTTTCCTCCCCATCTTTCTAAATCGTCACAATATTGTTAATTCAATCGCTATGGCAACAAAACCACGTGATGGATATAGCTGAAACTTTAACTGTCATCTAGTAAGAGACGTTGTTACTAAAGACAAACTGTTTTCGATGCTATGAGTGTAATTTCTTGGATTTTCTGAGAACTAATTGAACGACCCGAGTATAACCTCTAAATGTATTGTTGCAGTATCCATGACAACTGTTTTGTGTGCGAGTTTACATTGTTTGCTTCCTGATAGTGTGATCAGTTGCTGGTTCTGGCCAACTTGATTCCCGAGAGAGACAATCGAATTGCCAGTCGCAGCACGCGCAACAACCATTTTCCATTTGCCCGCCTCCTCAATGTATTCCTGGCCAACAAGGGCAGATTTTGCTATATCTAACAGCGCTCCAACACACGCGAGCTGAATAAAATTCTACGCCATTATTCCCCCTGATATACCGATATTGTTCTTGCATACAAGTCTTTATCTCCTCCACTCTCTGTTTTTAAGATAATAGATTCAACTGAGCGAGATGACGCCGCGGGTAACTCATGGTATCTTGCATGAGTTTTCCCGGATCGTAAGGCGAATGCTGGACTGTTTTTTTCTTCATCCCCCGATCTTCGTTACCTCCATGTAGTATCATTATAATTTTATCCACCCTTCAGACCGCTGGTCGCTTTGGAAGTATCGGCGATGGTGTTTCGGTGCGACGTGGCATGGATATTCTTACCGTCCCCCGACCGTTCGTATGGTTGCTGGGGTATAGGACCGTGCCATGGCAGAGTTAGACCCATGCAGAGAGGGATATCCTACTGTCGAGAGTTATCTATGTTTGTATTTTCAGTTTATCTACCACGTACTACGTACATTAGATAGAGAAGGTATTGTATTCCACCCAAAAATTCGATGTCGAGATTCATCGGAAATAAATATTTTGAGACACTCTGAATAAAAACGGATTAGGAAAAAAAAAACGTGTATGTGTGTGGTGTGTGCTGAAATATTTTAAACATTACACAGTAATAACTGACACTCGTGGCAGTAACGTCACAATAATTGTTTATCCAAAATATTGAAAATAATGCAAGTATAGAGACTGCAGAAAGTGATAAATGAATTGTGAATTATCTCTTTGCGCCTAACGATTTGTGAGAGCCAAGAAATTACATCAAAAGAGGATTCGCAAAGAGACTGCTATAAACACTTGAAGGAGACTCCGCGGCACGGCCAAATATTAGAGCATTTATGTACAGCATGCGCTGTAAAATCTCGCATTGTGATCGTCTATTGTTGAACACCGGGCAAAGCATAGAGGAAGGAATGCAGAATTGTTTCTTTATGTGCGCAACGCAAGGATAAGGTTTGGAGTTTGCAAACACTTGCGTTGCATTGCAATGCGTAGCATGTTGCGTGTGTCTATGTGGATATTTGCATTGCGCTGCGTCTGCGCTTGCATCCCACTGCACAATGAGAAATGGCTGTTATTTATGGACGCTCTTTAACTGCTGTGGTTCTCAGCGTACCATTCTATAATGGGCGTGAAAGACCACTTAATTTTGCTCAGAGGCCTCTCTATCAGACTTGAGGTTCTTTTACGGGCCATAAATCTACAACATGGAGCCAAGGGTTTTACTTCCTTTCCGAAGGAAGCCATGCTAAGGGTTTTTACGCCTGAAAAAATCCATCATCCTCCGCCGGGTTTGACCCCGCGACCTTGGGTCGCCCTCCGTGTTGCAGCGGTTACAATGCATGGTTAGCATGGCTTCCTTCGGAGGCGAAATAAAGCCGTTGGTCCCGTGTCGTAGATTTAGCCAGAACCTCAAGCCTAATAGAGATGCCTCTGAGCAAAATTAAGCGGTCTTTGACGCCCAGTTTAGAATGGGACGCTGAGAACCACAGCAGTTAAAGAGCGTCCATAAATAACACGTCATTTACGTGTTATACCACGCAGGGCATCTCATTGTGAATATCTATATTATGTAAAAGAAAGATTACTGCGCGAACGAATTCGTGTAGTATTGGCGGGGAGCTGCGGAATGCCTGTCTGATCATCCAATGGAAATATTTCAATAAACTGTTTCTTCTATCGTTTAAGGTAAATGTGAGAAATTGGCAACTTTATAGAATGAAACATTATTATTCTTTGTATATAAATCTGGCAAAAAGCCAAGTTTTCAGCAGAAGCGCCTCTAATCTTAGGGATTTGTGTCATTTCAAAATGCAGAAAAGAAGCTTAAAGCTCCTTGGCAAAGGGAAAGCTATGAATGTTTCATGAAATGCGAGGAAGGAAAACGCCGACTATCCATCCAGAGTGTCTAATACCGTTTCCATCTCTGGAAGCCTTAAAAATACATGCAGCTCCGGCCGGCGCTGTAACGAATGTTGCCTGTCAAACTTAATTTTCCGGCGTTCACGTGTCACTTCGAGACAGCAATATTACTCTTTCCGTCACTACGGAGGCGTCGCTATCATTTTTAAGGACAGTGGGACGTGTGGAAAGCACAACACTTATGTTTAACTACCCGCTTTTGAAAAATAAAAATTCATGGGTTTGCTTTGTCACAGAACAATGAAATTCATACCATACAACAAGCAAATATTTTTTAACAAGTTGATAATGTAAAGTATGTAATTTAAATTCATACTTTTTCTCAGAAGGTTTCTAAAGTGACGTCAACAAACGAAATTTTCAAAACAGATGTTATTATTTAGGTACGCATAACGGGCACAATTTTTTTCACATAAAATCCAGTATTTTAGGACATGTAAAGCACTTAGTGGTGCATAAAAAAGAGCGGATTAAAAATTCAAAATGTTGCATTTCAAAATATTACATACTTTACATTATCAACATGTTAAGAAATAGTTACTTGTTACAGGATATGAATTTCAATAACCTGTGACAAAGCAAACAAATGAATTTTGATTTTTCAAAAATGTGTGGTTAAACACAAGTATTGTGCCTTCCACACTTTCCACTGTCCTTAAAAACTGAACAAATTAATGTTTCATAGAAACATTAAATAATTTTCTAAAATTTAAAAAAATACACTGTGTTAATGAACTACACCGAAATCTTTTCAGATAATAAGGAGGTTCTTAAACAACTAATTTGAGATAAAATAGAATGTCGTTTCTGGAAACCTATTCTGGGATTGGGGAGGGATACTCCTAATTACGGTGTTCCTCGTGAGGTAGGATGCTGGGAAGATGCTGTACATGCTAAATTAAATGTAGTTAGATACTGGCTGCGAATAAATAAAGGTGATCAAACAATAATATATTATCGGCATCAGATGAATAACATAGAACATCCAAAATGGTGGGGACGGGGATATAACGGGGATTATCAAAGATTGGCTTAAACGATATTTGGCAAAGGGGTAACGAAAATAGTTATAACGTCGTAAATAAAGTAAAAAAACTATTATGTGATATAAACATGCAGGAAATCGTCATTGCAGTTACCTAACGAAAATTGGGTGGGGTAAAGAAACACATATTTTAAAATTGGGTATGAAACAAAGGTCGGGAATAGCGTGGCTTAGGGTGGAAAGCCCATAAGGTAGTTGAAGCTGCTAGGCAGATTTGTCCATTATGTGGGGGACCAAGAAGACTAGACGCTTTTTTGGCAGATTGCGTGCAGATGGAGGATATTAGGAAAAATTATTACCGGAAGTATTTTTAGCTTCAAACAGACGAAGGACAGCATTCTGGGATTTGATTCTAAACAGCCAAAACTGGCCAAGCCTGGGCAATAAGAGATAAAATATTTTTGTAAATATTGTATTGACTTATTTGGTGTTTGAATTATGTATATGTATGAATACGTGGTGTATTTGTGACTGCAAGTGTGTGTGTGTGTGTGTGTGTGTCTGTGTGATATCAAAGTGTTCTTTCTTTTATTGTTCTATGGTTCTGTTGTACTAGCGCGCGAGCATATGTATGTGTGTGTGTATTTATAATGTTGTTAAGATACATAAAATATATATGTAGGTAATATTTTAAATTCAAGTATTTTAGGCAGCATGTACGGTCACCCGACCCATGCGACAGTCTGATGCAAGTATTGTATTATTGTAAACTTAATAATAAAATACTACTACTATAATTTGAGATAGACATTAACTTAGTATTTCTTTTCGAGTTCGAATCTCTCCACAAGCAGCACATCTTTGTATGTACTTAAAGGAAAAAATCTTATGTGTTCCATTCACACAACTTTGTTTACATCTGTGATAACATTGCCAGTGCTTCTATTTACTTGATGCTATTCGAAAAAATTAGCAGAAATAGTCTTATTACTTGATTCCTTGTAAGTAGGAGCGAAATAAGGGAGTACCATAGGTTAAAGTGATAGTCAAAAGCTGGTTGCTATGTGACTGAAGGTCCTTTGTTTGTATGGACACGAGTTGACAAATTCCTGTATGAGAAAAGTATGAGTTTTTGAAAGCTAAAACCAAAAACAAGGAATATCTCAAAAACGATTAAGTCCACGAAAAAAATGCATATTACATAAACTGTGTGCTTTAACGTGCTCTAAATTTTCTGTGTGGTAAGTTTTTGTCCGTTTCTTACGGTTTAGCAATTATACAAAATTCCGTAAAATTCATCCAGATAAAGTAGTCTTCAGAGGCCATTCCCAGAAAATTCAGAATATGCTTTTCATTTCTAATATAAATATCTTTAATATACGGTATTTTAATTAAAATCTTTGGAGCCATTTCTGAGAACAAAATTTCAAATATTTTTCCATGTAAAGGTTAGTTTGTGATGGGCGTATTTTCTTGAAAATCTTCGTGTGGCATCCTTGGTAGATACTAAATATAAATACCAAGTTTGGTATTTAACTATCTTTTCATTTTGTTCTATTCAATCCACAGACACATACATCACATATGAGCATTTTTCTAAGAATGTTTTTTCCAAATCAGGAGAACATCAAAACATATTTCCGGTGAAATCTCTGTAAATTTGTTGAGTACAATACAATACCTTCTCTGCTTACTACGTACATAGTCGTGTAGGGAGAGTAAGAAAATGATATACACTCTAAATGAGCTTATAAAACAAGTAAATAGCCAAAACTCTATATTTGTATTCTGCATGTTCATTCGAGCGCATTTTGATTACAAAAAATCTTATGTGTTACACTCACATGACTTTCTCTAGCTGTTCTACAAACTTCATACATAAAATTCTTCTTCTTTCTGCACCTTGCTAATCGTGGTACTCATTAGCACAATGTTCTTATTACTTAGTTTCTTATAAGTAGGAAGAAAATAAGGGAATACACTAGGCTAAACCGATAATCAAATGTTTTAAAAGCTGTCGTTAGGCGATTGTCATTACAAATCGCTTCTTTTCTTGGCCAGGAGTAGAACAAAAGAAAAACGGACACTCCCGTCTGAGAAAAGTATAATTACTTCACAATGAAACTAATAACAATGAATACCTCGAAAACGGTAAGTCCCACGAGAAAAATGTATATGACATAGCTTGTGTATTTTAACAAGACCTACATTTTTTGTATAGTAAGTTTTTGTCTATGTCTTACGGTTTACTAGTTATGTCAAATTAAGCAAAATTCATCCAGAATAAACAAGTCTTCAGAAGCTATTCCCTGAACATTCAAGGTATACATTTTATTTGTTAGGTAAATATCTTTATTAAATGATATTTTAATCAAAATCGTTAGAGCTATTTTTAAGAAAATCAACATTTTCGAAAGAAGTTCCATGTAAAGGGTAGTTTCTCAAAATGCTTTTTTTGGATACAGAGGGTCCTAAAACATGTATATCCGGTGAAATCTCGGTATCCAAATTTTGGGTGGAATGCAATACTTCTCTATCCCTATGTACATTGTGTATACGGGGCTAGAGAAAGTAAAAATGTGTGATATTGCAGTAGGACACACACGGTCGCTTCCCACTGCCCCAACAATAACTGTGACCCAAACCAAGCACCCTCGCTTCAATGGCTGCTCTTGTTTTCGTATGCATAGAATTTTCAATCAACTGTCTAACTTGCATCTTGACGAGGAACTGATGCATTAGCCTGGTCCAAGCTTGCCACAAATGCTGCAAAATGTCGCGTCATACATCCGGAAAACTGAAACACATGTATGCGGGTCATCCACAAAGTAACGAACCATTTGGCACATGACTTTCTCTACTTCTGTGTAACAAATTATTGTTACTAAACTTATTCTTCTATTTATTTCAAGCTAATCGAGAAAAAAATAGCAGAAATAGTCTTATTACTTATTCCTTGTAAGTAGAAGCGAAATAAGGGAGTACCATAGGTTAAAGTGAAGTCAAAAGCTGGTTGCTATGTGACTGAAATTCCTTTGTTTGTATGGACACGAATTGACAAATTCCTGTATGAGAAAAGTATAAGTTTTTCAAAGCTGAAACTAAAAACAAGGAATATCTCAAGAACGATCAACTCCTAGAAAAAAAATCATATCACATAAATTGTGTGTTTTAATGTGCTCTACATTTTCTATGTGGTTAGTTTTTGTCCATTTCTTACGGTTTAGCAGTTATGCAAAATTCCTCCAGAATAAAGTAGTCTTCAGAGGCTATTCCCAGAAAATTCAAGATATGCTTATTATTTATCAGGTAAATATCTTTAATATACGATATTTTAATCAAAATCGTTAGAGCTATTTTTGAGAAAATCAAAATTTTCGAAAAAAGTTCCATGTAAAGCGTACCACGTTCGGTATTTAACGGTCTTTTCGTTTTTGAGCTATGCTGTCCACAGACACTCAGACACACGCTCACAAATACACATTTTTCCAAAAATGCTTTTTTTTTTGGATTCAGAGGGGCCCAAAACGTGTATTTCCGGTAAAATTTCGGTATCGAATTTTTGGGTGGAATACAATACCTTCTCTATACACTATGTACATAGTACGTGTAGAGAAAGTAAAAATGTAAGGAAAGTTTGCTTAACGAGGCCGTAAGGTCGAGTGTAGAATCCTACGAGCAAAATAAAAACACTTTACTTCAAAGTCGTACATTATTTTTTAGACAGCACAATATTTCTAGATTTATCAATAAATTTATAATATAAGGTTAAACATTATTTTTGTTCAAGGAATAGTACGTTTTCCTATCGCTTGGAGGCGCGTGTGTATGTGTGAATAGAATTCGTCTATCAATTTAGATTGGTAATCGATGTAGTAATGTCAGTTCTTTACTCTTTACCATAAATACTATAAATTCCATTCCATTCCTTCTGCTATTAAATGATAAACTCGAGTATGTTACAACCAAATACCCAGCAAACACATTTTATATGTTTGAAGTTGCCAAACGAAGAAAATTGTTGTCTAGTTGAGCATGTTTAGACACGAGAACGGATTAGTAAAGAAGGCGGTGGTACTATTATTGATTTTTTTTTTTCTCAGGAACATAACCTCATTCATTTTTATACGGATAAATAACAGACAACAAAAATGTAGGTACAAGTTTTATTAATAATAGGCAACATTAAGTTCTTAACTTGCGATTATGGTGAAAGTGTGATATTTATTGTACAAAATGGCATTAAAAATAACGATGTATCGATCGCACTCCACTACCAACGTAACTCTTTCAAAACCACAACATTCTATATAACGGATGCAGTGATATATATATTATAAATCTAGAGTTATAAATAACAATTTTAGTTAGAGTGTTTTGTGTTAAAAAAGCTACTTTTAAAACTTGTCTAAAAACTTTGCAATGAACGAATCTTCAGTGAGGAATGGCGTATAATTTACAAAGTCCAGAATGAAAGTTCATCAATCTTTATAAAGGAATTGAAAGCAAAAGTTGATGAAAGAATTCAGAAAACCTGTATTTCACTTTGTTTACCATGCATGACTTTTTGGGTGGAAATTATTTCGCAACCGGAGAAAACCTCAACATCTTGTCTCAGATCTTCAGCGGTGGAAGAGTATAACATGTGCATTGAAACACCGGTACCACGTGACAATAAATACCTGTAATAATGACAACGTTGAGAGATAGAGTAGGGTATTGTAGCTTTGTAAATAAAGCTTTGTGTTGATATCTTTCGTTATTATTTAGTAATGCTAAAACGTTCGTTACTTTCTGGAACGCCCTCGTAATTTGCTCTGGAAATAACAATCGAGGTTTCAATTTGAAGTCTAATTCCTTGTTTTTGGTTATTCAAAAATTTGATCACCAAAATCTAAATGTTTGGTAACTTTGTCTATAATCTTCTTTTAAGGATTCCTATCACGTATTGAAATACTTTCATGAAGAGTTAAATGCATACTAAATGTCCTGGAAATGTTGTAAAGTCCTTTCCGTTTTCATTGGATTGTTATTATTTTGAGTTGGCAATACTAACTAAAAATGCTCTTTAAAATATACGAGGAACATTATGTATATTTTGAGCCTAATAATAAAAAATCTGATATATTCCATTTACATTACTTTGTCTACATCTCTGTAATAAAGTGTTTATAAGCTTATTTTTCTATCCACTTCATGCTAATCGTGATAAACACTAGCAGGTACGTTCTTATCACTTAGTTCCTTATAAGTAGAAGGGAAATAAGTGAATACACTAGGATAAACCGACAGTCAAATGTTCTAAAATGTGGTTGCTATGGGATTGAAATCCGTTTCTTTACGTGGCCAGGAGTTGACAAGTTCCCGTATGAGAAAAGTGTTTTATAACTGAAACAAATAACATGGAATATCGCAAAAACTGTAAACTCCACGAAAAAAATGTATATAAGACAAATTGTGTGTTTTAAGGAGATACATTGTGTGTTTTATTCATCCAGAATAAAGATCTCTCCAAAGGCTAAACCCAGAAATTTCAAGATATACATTTTATTTGTCATGTAAATATCTTTAATATAAGACATTTTAATCAAAACTGTTATAGCAATTTTTAGAAAATACAAATTTTCGAAAATTTGTCTATGTAAAAGGTACTTGGGGTTGGAGGATTTTTCTCAAAAACTTCGTGTCGCATCCTTGGAAGATACTAAGCTTAAATACAAAGTTTGGTATTTATTCTCCAGAGATAATTGAACAAATTCATCGTTTAGTACTGGAAGACCGCAGATTAAAGTTGTTTGAGATAGCAGAGGCTGTAAACATATCAAAAGAACTGCAGGTAATATTTCAAGTATGTTTTGAGCTTTCACAAGGTCTGTGCAAGATGGGTGCCGCGTTTGTTGACACCTGATCAAAAGTTGCAAAGGAAAGCTGTTTCTGTTAAGAATGTGGAGCTCTACCGTAAAAGTCCCAGTGATTTTTTGAGACGGCTTATTACCATGGCGAGAGTTTTCTGGGATGCACAGGGAATTGTTTTTATTGATTACTTGCAAAAAGGTAAAACTATCACTGGAGACTACTACGCAAGCTTACTGCAACGCTTGAGTGATGAGGTGAAAAGAAAGAAGACCTCATTTGGCCAAAAATAAAAAAAATAAATCTTGTTTCATCACGACAATGCTCCGACCCATTGTTCAGTCATTGCAATGGGAACAATGTGAGAATTAAAGTTGGAATTGCTTGAACATGCACCCTATTCGCCAGATCTAGCATCCAGTGACTACCACCTGCTTCCAAACCTAGGATCGTGGGTTCGAGTCCCGCCTTGGGCATGGTGTTTCTGTGTTTGTAAATGTGTCTATGTTTGTGTACATATATGTAAAAAGAAAACGTTAAGAGTAATAAGGACTACTAAGGAAATATATGAAACTGGAAAAAATGGAGAAAAAAAGGCAGGGGATCGTGGGTTCGAGTCCCACCTTGGGCATGGGTGTTATATGTTTGTGCAATATGTATATGTTTGTAAAAGAAACAGTAAAACCAGTAATCAGTAAAACCTACGGGGGAAAAGTAAATAGGGATACAGTACCGGAGTACTGATCATACTCCGTTACTGTTTAAAATAAAATAATAAAAAAAAAAAAACCCTCATTTCTTGGAGGACAAAGATATCACAGCAACGAGGAGGTCATTGATGTGGTAAACAGCTATTTTGAGGACCTTGATAAATCACACTACAGAGATGGTTTAATTAAATTATAACACCGATATGACAAATGTATTAGCCTTTCTAGAGATCATGTTGGGAAATAAAGCAAAAAAAAAAAAAAATAATAATAATAATGCTGTTTTCATTGAGCCGACCCTAATAGATCAGACCGGTAGGCTTGCTATTATTGGAGTACAAACATTTTCCGGGAAAATAAATCGCATGGAGCTTCAATAACGTGAATCTGAATTAAGTATGTAACGCTATTGTCCATTAAAAAGGTATACATTTATCATATTCTGTTTAAATGCGCAATTTCAAACTGGAAAATATCAATAAAATAAACCGGGTTGATACTCGAGGAGATTTCGAGTTGATTTTTTGCCTAAATTTCTTCTGGAGCATATGAATGTTCTTCTAGAACCCTGATTTAAAAACAGAGAATGAGAAACAGAGAGAGAGAGAGAGAGAGAGAGAGAAAGAGAACCAGAGAACTAATTAAAGACCATTTTATTACCAGTTTGTTTAACAAGCATGCTCTCCTACCTTGGCACACAGGCGCGTAAATTAAAGCAGAATCAACTTACCTGAAACAAAAGAAACACCATGTTACTTTCCTTCCAACATATGCACTGCATTCCTAATGTCGAGTATTGGAGGTAAATAATGGTAATGGTTTTTATATTGTTCCAATTTACATCTCACCTTTAACTACATGGTCCTATCGACGGCATTTACCTTTAGAAGACATTGCCTATCGACAATAGTGTTAACTCACACACTGATATCATTGGATGTCTATGCATATTTAATTCTATTCCTTAACCCTTTCCAGCCTGATTTATCTTCCACTGATTTTATTTTTGAAAACTAGTGCCATAGGATACGTATTTGTGTTAAAAAGTCGCTCTTGCCTCATCTCTTTCAAACTTGTGAAGCACTGAACACTATTGATTGAGATTTCAATGATACAGGTTAACTTTGGAATCCTAGCTACATTGCTACTGTAATATAGGAAGGGGTGCACCCAGGTAAAATAAATACTGATTGGCATATCTAAGTGTTGACTCAACTTCGGTAGCATTAAGGCGGAATATAGTTCTGTTTTGTTAGAAAAATGCTTCTTTGAAGGGATTTTATTTTCGCTTTCGCTTCTTCTAAGAAAATACCGATATATACACAATGAAAGTAGAATATTATTGAACGTTAACCTTTATCCATATCAAACAAACAATACAGATAACAATGCCATATGGCAAAATTGCGCTGGAAAGGGTTAATATCACACACACTTTCACACTGCCAGACAGATTCTGGGGAGCACATGGTGTAATCTGGGCTAGATAAAAATCCACACCCCCAGCCGGGAATCGAACTCTGGACTCTCGCACAGTCAGGTACTATACCGATTGAGCTATGGAGCCAACCGGGTAATATTATCTTGTGTTTTATAGGGAAATGGGCTGCAGTATAAAAAATGTATACGGTAGCAATATTTGTATACAACAATAGTTTGGGAGGAATTTAAAGTGCATACAGTTTGAAATTAAAAAAAAAATCTGATGTGTTCCCTTCAAATGACTTTCTCTACTTCTCTGCAACAAATTATTGTTACCATAGGTTAAATTGGTAGTCTAAAGCTGGTTGCTATGTGACTGTAGTTCCTTTGTTTGTATTAACAAATTCCTGTATGAGAAAAGTATAAGTTTCTTAAAGCTGAAACAAAAAACAAGGAATATCTATAAAAACAATCAACTCCACGAAAGAAAATGTATATCACATAAATTGTGTGTTTTAACGTGCTCTACATTTTGTGTGTGATAAGTTTTTATCTAAATCTTACGGTTTAGCAGTTATGCAAAATTCCGTAAAATTCACTCAGAATAAAGTAGTCTTTAGAGGCTATTCTCAGAAAATTCAAAATGTACATTTTATTTGACAGGTAAATATCTTTAATATACGATATTTTAATCAAAATCGTTAAAGCAATTTTTTAGAAAATATAAACATTTTCGAAAAAAAGTTCCATGTAAAGGGTAGTTTGGGGTGAGGGGATTTTTCTCAAACTCTTCGTGTCGCTTCCCTGGAAGATACTAAACTTAAATACCAAGTTTGGTATTTTACCGACTTTTCGTTTTTGAGTTATCGTGTTCACAGACACACGGACCTTTTTCTGAAAATACTTTTTTTGGATATAGATGACCCTAAAAAATATATTTCCGGTGAAATGTAGGTATCGAATTTTTGGTGGAGTGCAATTCTTTCTCTATACACTATGTACATAGTACGTGTAGAGAAAGTAAAAATTGATGTGCTCCATTGACATGACCATTCTCTGTCTGTTCCAAAAACAAAATTTCCTTACAAAATATTATTCTTTTATTTACGTCGTTCTAATCGAGCTAAAAATTGCCGCAATTGGTCTTATTACTTCCTTCTTTATAAGTAGAGGTAAAATAAGGGAATGCACCAGATTAAAGCAACACTCAAATATTTTAAAACCCTGTCGCTATGTGAAATAATTGAGGTTCGGTTCTATTTGCTTGCTAGGAGTAAATAAAAGAGAGACGAACAGAAAGATGTCTCCCGAATAAGAAAAGTTTAGCTTAAAACTAAAACCAATAATTCGGAATATCCCCAAAAGGGTCCACTCTATAAAAAAGTATATGGCACAAACTATGTTTTTTAATAGCATTTACATTTTTGTCTAATAAGTTTTTGTCTATCTCTTACGATTTAGCAGTTACACAACTTTTGTACAACTCACACAAAAGTGATCCAGTATGAAGAGATCTTCAGAGGTTATTCCCAGAAAATTCTAGGTATACATTTCGTTTGTCATGAAAATATCTTAAAACATATGACATTTTAATCAAAATGCCATTTTTACTAAAACCAAAATGTTCGAAAAAATGTCTATGTAAAGGATAGTTGGGGTGGGGGCATTTTCTTTAAAAACTTCGTGTCACATCTTTAGGAGATACTGAACTTAAATACAAAGTTTGGTATTTAAACTATGCTGTTCACAGACACACAAACGTACGCGGCCACGGATATTTTTCTTAAATGTCTTTTTATACAGGATGTGGCGGGTGGATTTTATTGAAAATCTTCGTGTCACATCCTTGAAATATACTTAACTTAAATACCAAGCTTGGCATTTAAGGGTCTTACGTTTTTGAGCTATGCTGTCCAAATACATTCACCAGAACCTTTTTCTAAAAATGCTTTTTTCGGACTCAGGAGACCCCAAAACATATATTTCCGGTGAAATATCGATATTGAATTTTTGGGTGGAGTACAATACCTTCTATATCCACTATGTACATTGTATATAAGGGGCTAGAGAAAGCAAAAGTATTATAAAAATTCGTATTGTTACTATACTTTAAAAGGCTTAGAATTAGAAACCTTCCTTAAATTCAGTTCATTGCAGAACTCTGATGATAAAATTTAACAAGCTTGAGCTGTCGTGCCATGGAGTTATCCTGGTCAAGCAAAGAAGCGATTTGCAATGACAATCGCCATAAAATATTTGATTAGCACTGTAGCCTAGTGCATTCCCTTAGTTTCCTTCTGCTTATAAGGAACTAACAAGTTTGTAGAGTAGCTCAGAGAGTCATGTGAGTGTAACACATCAGATCTTTACTTTCTCAACACGTACTATGTACATAGTGTATAGAGAAGGCATTGTAATGTACCCAAATATTCGAAACCGAGATTTCACCGGAAATATATGTTTTGAGACCCCCTGAATCCAAAGAAAGCATTTTTAGAAAAATGTCCATGTGTGTCTGTGTGTGTCTGTGGGCAGCATAGCTCAAAAACGAAAAGTCCGTTAAAAACCAAACTAGGTATTTAGGTTTGGTATCTTCCAAGGATACGACACGAAGATTTTCAGGAAATTTTGCCTACCCCCAATTACCCTTTATATGGAAAAAATTTCGAAAATTTTGATTTTCTTAAAAATGGCTGTAGTGATTTTGATTAAAATGTCTTACATTTAAGATATTTACACGCCAAATAAAACGTATATCTTGAATTTTCTGGGAAAAGCCTCTGAAGACCTTTTTGTTCTGGGTGATCTTTATTGAATTTTGCATAACTGGTAAACCGTAAGAGATAGACAAGAATTTACACTAGAAAAAATGTAGACCACGATAAAATGCACAATTTATGTCATATAGTTTTTTTTTCGTGGTGCTGATCGTTTTTGAGATATTCCTTATTATTAATTTCAATTATGAAGTACTTGGAAGCCTCCGTTTTTCTCTTGTTCTACTCCTAGCCAAGCAAAGAAGCGATTTGCAATGACAATCGCATAACGACAGCTTTTAAAACATTTGAATATCACTACTTATAAGGAACTAAGTAATAAATTTCTGCTAATGTGTATCTCAATTAGCATGGTGTTGAAAAAAGAATTATATTTAGGAAGAAATTTGTAGAGTAGCTAAGAAAGTCATGTGAGTGGAACACATCAGATTTTTCACCTGCAGATACAGGGATGTGTTTGCTGTTTTCACCTTGTTCTAGAATCAGTTGCTAAGCAGCAGAGGATGAAATTGTGCAGCTAGCTATAGCTGCCAAATCGAAGTCATAAAAACTTGACCCATTACGGCCTAGCTCCAAGTCTCTTCTGCAGAGCTCGTTTGCCTCTCGTTGCAGACTCCCTCCAGTTACGCATTTTGTTCTTCCTTTTTCTTAACAAGAGCTGAGACCAAACGGAGTTTTGATCAATGGTTAATTCAGAAGCAGACTAATTATACGAAATAGGCCACTCAACCAGTTTCTAGATGCTCTGAACAAAACAAACTCACACAAGAAACTGCCAGCACACTGTCTGAAGCAGCTAAACACAGTTGTGATCAAACTGGCTTTTCAATTAAACAGTTTACAAGAAAAATGTTGAAAAAAACTTGACATTATCATAAAATTATGTGTTATTTATACGTTGTCTTTTTATTTTCTCTACACGTACTTCGTACATAGTGTATAAAGAAGGTGTTGCACCGAGATTTCACCAGAAATATATGTTTTAGGGTCCCTGTATCCAAAAAAAAAAAATATCAGATGTTCCCATCACCTGACTTTCTCTACATCTCTGCAACAAGTTATTGTTAAAAAGCTTATTCTTCTATTTACTTCATGCTAATTGAGAAAAAAATTAGCATAAATAATCTCGTTACTTGCTTCCTTGTAGCTAGAAGCGAAATAAGGGAGTACCATAGGTTAAAGTGATAGTCAAAAGCTGGTTGCTATGTGGCTGAAGTTCCTTTGTTTGCATGGACACGAGTTGACAAAGTCTGTATGAGAAAAGTATAAGCTTTTCAAAGCTGAAACCAAAACAATAAATATCTATAAAACGACCAACTCTACCCGAAATGTATGTGTATATATATAACATAACATAACATAACTTGCTCTACATTTCTTGTGTTAAGTTTTTGTCTATCTCTTACAGTTACGGAAAATTCAGTAAAAATCATCCAGAATAAAGTAGTCTTTTGAGGCCATTCCCATAAAAGTTAAGATATGCAATTTATTTAGCAAGTAAATATCTTAAATATAATAGATTTTAATGAAAATCGTTAGAGCCATTTTTAAGCAAATCATAATTTTCAATTTTTTTCCTTGTAAAGGGTAGTTGGGGGTGGGGCATTTTCTTGAAAAGATTCGTGTCGCATCCTTGGAAGAAACCAAACTTAAATACCAAGTTTGGTTTTAAATGGTATTTTCGCTTTTGAGCTAGGCTGCCCACACACACAAACGGGCATTTTTCAAAAAATGTTTTTTTCTTTTTGGATTCAGAGAGTTTCAAAACATATATTTCCGGTGAAATCTCGGTATCGAATTTTTGGGTGCAATACAATACCTTCTCTATACACTATATATAGTGCGTATAGAAAAAGTAAAAAGCATTTTCAGAAAAAGCTCGTGTGTGTATGTGTGTGTGTGTGTACGTGTGTGTCAGTGTGTCGTGTGTCTGTGAACACGATAACTCAAAACCGAAGAGTCAGTAAAATACCAAACTTGGTATTTAAGTTCAGTATCTTCCAAGGATGTGACACGAAGATTTTGAGAAAGATCCCCCTACACCAATCTACGCTATACATGAACATTTTTTCGAAAATTTTGTTTTTCTCAAAAATGGCTCTAACGATTTTGATTAAAATATCATATATTAAAGATATTTACCTATCAAATAAAATGTATATCTTGAATTTTCTGGAAATAACCTCTGAAGACTACTTTATTCTGGTTGAATTTTACGAAATATTGCATAACTGCTAAACCGTAAAGCATGGACAAAAACTTTAGAGCACGTTAAAACACACCATTTATGTTATATACATTTTTACTTTCTCTGTACGCACTATGTACATAGTATATACAGAAGGTATTATATTGCACCCAAAAATTCGATACCGAGATTTCACCGGAAATATGTGTTTTGAGACCCCTGAATCCAAAAAAAAGCATTTTTAGAAACATGTGCGTGTGCGTGTGTCCGTCTGCGGGCAGCATAGCTCAAAAATGAAAAGACCGTTAAAAATCAAACTTTGTATTTACGTTTCGTACATTAAAACATACAATTTATGCTATATACATTTCTTTCGTGGAGTTGATCTTTTTGAAGACATTCCTAATTTTTGGTTTCAGGATTGAAAAACATAATTTTCTCATACAGGAATTTGTCAACTCCTGTCCATACAAACAAAGGAACTTCAGTCACATAGCAACCAGCTTTTCACTATCACTTTAACCTATGGTACTCCCTTATTTCGCTTCTACTTACAAGGAAGCAAGTAATAATATATTTCTACTATTTTTTCCCCGATTGGCATGAAGAAAATAGAAGCATATGCTTATTAACAATAATGTGTTACAGAGATGCAGAGAAAGTCATGTGAGTGGAACAGGTGTGATTTATATTACTGAGAATGTCCGAAAATGCAGTTGTTCTTCAAGCCAAAGTGATTTGTAACCAGAGACCTCTGCCTAATGCATCTTCTTTGCTTCCGTACTTGTTATTCCATCCATCAATTGTTCCCTTGATCTACCTCTTTCCTTTCTTTGACCTCCATTTAAGGACCTTCTTCCATCCCCTTCCATTCGTAGGCGGTGTCTATATCACCTTAAATGCTTTTCTTCCACTTTTTACCGTGTCTACCACGTGTGTTTCATTCACATGACTTTCTCTACATCTCTGTAACAAACTATTGTTAGAAAGCTCATGACTCTATTTACTTCATGCTAATCGAGAAACAATTAGCAGAAACAGTCTTATTACTTGCTTCCTTGAAGTCTGTATTCTTGTACTATTTTTAATAATTTTGAATGAGCAATTATTGTAACGTCACTGCCGCGAGCGTCAGTTGTTAGTATGTAATTTTATAACATGTTTATTTGTAAATGATTGAGTGATTTTCTTATGTGGTTATGTTATTCAGTTTGTAACTTGGAAGATATTCGCATGTAACTTGCGGATCTAGAAACGCGTGACAACTTCTTGCGTTGCGCTTACGATTGTGAATGGTGTCCCCTTGCGTCACGTCTGCACTTGCATCTCATTGTGAATATAATGTAAGTCCCGGGCTTCATAGTTTAACTATTGGCCCAATTTAACGTTCTCTCGGCATGCTGCCATGATAGCTCAGTGGTTAGTGCAACTAAACGGAAATCAGTGGATCTGAGTTTCAAATCCTGGCTATGGCATTGAATTTTTCAGTCTGGATGTACATCTCCAACTTCTATCCTACACACGGCTTGTGTGGAAGAAACAATTCACAACATATTGTTGTTAAAACACAAATTTATCTCATATACATTTTTTTTTTTTGCTGCGCTAATTTCCATTTTTCTGTTTTTAAATTTTAAAATGTTTCTCAAAATGGGAAATATTTATTCAATTTTTTCATCTTTGCTATCCAAAGAGCAGGTGATTGCAGTTGTACCTTACTGCGTCCTTTTAAAAGATTTAACTCTCGATTTCATGAATTACAAGAATAAGCTTTCGTAAGGATAATTTGTTACAGAGCTGGTACTGAAAATCAAGTATATGGAACACCCAAGAATGTTTTCCCAATATTTTCCATTTCCACTGCTTGTTGACTTGTCTGCGACGGCCATGGGGCAAAATCTGGTGAAAACGGTGGATGTAATTAGCAATTCGAACTTTACTTCTACAATTGTTGCCATCGAAACTGCGCAGGTGTGAATCCTTGCATTGTTTTGATGGTGATCAGCTTTTTAAACATTTGGCATTCATTTCAACCTCTTGCATATTCCTTGAAAACTGGATGTGTAGTGAAAACTGCTTCTGTAACGTTTTATATCTTGATGATTATGAAATAGAAAATAATTTGTTTAAAGATCAAAAGAAAGCGGTGCCGTGGTTGAGCCGGCCCGTGTTCGATCCCAAGTAGCCTCAACTGGGATCGGCGTCTGGGCTTGTTTCTCCGGATCCTCCGGTTTCCCGCGCCACCTTTCCTGTGATCCATTTCGCTTGCATTTCATATCATTCACTTCCTCACGTTCATGCCTGGCTACGGACCGACTACTCGTTACATGTTCTCCATTCTGTGGTTTCGTGCCGTTGGCTCCCCAACAAGCCTCTGACCCCTAAGGCATCCGCATGTTAAGTCCTATGGGAGTGTCTGTCCTAAATATGGGGAGGGTAAGTCGACTACAAAACGAAAGTATCCAAAAGAAATACAAAAGTAAACGATAGATGCTAGAAAAAGTGATGTGAATGTAACAAATATGGTTTGTAACCGTTCGAAAATAAACTTTTAGTTAATTATGTTAAACATATTCGAGGGGAGTCAAGTATGCATATACACAGGGTGTTAATGAACTATACCGAAATATTTTTACAGAATAAGTAGATTACTTAAATAAGTAATTTGAGATAGGAGACTTATGGTCTCTTTATTGAAATGTCGAAGTAACGGCTATAAGTTTCTGAAGAGCCCGTACGCCACGTATCGCGTAAAAAATGAAAAAAAAAAAAATGATGTGTACCATTCACATAACTTTCTCTACATCTCTGCAACAAATTATTCTTAAAAAGCTTATACTTCTATTTACTTCATGCTAATCAAAAAAATAGCAGAAATAGTCTTCTTACTTGACTCCTGGTAAGTAGAACCGAAATAAGGGAGTGCCATAGGTTAAAGTGATAGTCAAAAGCTGGTTGCTATGTAACTGAAGTTCCTTTGTTGTATGGACAGGAGTTTACAAATTCCTGTATGAGAAAAGTATAAGTTTTTCAAAGCAGAAACCAAAAACAAGGAATGTCTAAAAAACGATTAATTCCACGAACAATATATATTATATATAACATAAAATGTGTGTTTTAACGTGCTCTACATTTTTCGTGTAGTAAGTTTTTGTCCATCTCTTACGGTTTAGCAGTTATTTCCGTAAAATTCATTCAGAATAAAGAACTCTTCCGAGGCTATTCCCAGAAAATTCAAGATAAACATTTTATTTGTCAGGTAAATATCTTTAATATACGAAATGTTAATCAAAATCGTTAGAGCCATTTTTGAGAAAATCAAAAATTTTAAAAAATGTTTCACGTAAAGGGTAGTTTGGGGTGGGGAGGTTTTTCTCAAAATCTTCGTGTCACATCCCTGGAAGATGCTAAACTTAAATACCAATTACACACACACTTAAATACATCCGATTTTTTTTATAGATAAAAGGGGACCCTAAAACATATTTCCGGTGAAATCTCGGTATTGAATTTTTGGGTGGAGTGCAATTCCTTCTCTATACACTATGTACATAGTGCGTATAGAGAAAGTAATAGTAATAAAAAACATTTACTCTATGACAGGAATCGAACTCGTGACCTTTGGGATAGCAGCTTTCCGCGTTTCGCATTAATCCACCAGAGCAGTTGAAAACTGCCTCCAGCGTAGGCTACATAACTCAAGAACGTAGTTAGTGAAGGCTCAGTGCCGCACTGTCAAGTGAATAGTTTCAGATTTTACAGATTTTTGCGACATTAAATCTTGAGAACGCTAGTAACGAGCTGCTAAAAACCGATATTTCTATACTCGGGCAGCAGTTTTAAAGACATTCTAAGCCATTTTTACTTTCTTTATACGTCCTACAATGTACATAGTGTATAGCGAAGGTATTGTATTGCACCCAAAAAATTCAATACCGAGATTTCACCGGAAATATACGTTTTGAGACCACAAAAAGCATTTTTAGAAAAAGTTCTATGTGTGGGGGGGGGCGTGGGCAGCTTAGCTCAAAATCGAAAAGTTCGTTAACAAACTTGGTATTTAAATTCAGTATCTTCCAAGGGTGCGACTTCTCAAAAATGACTTCTAACAATTCTTTCAACTTGCTTTCCTTTAACACTGACTTATCAGCACCTGATACCCACACGTTTAACGGGGTACATGCATCGCCGATCTCAAATTACTTATATCAGTCACGTGCACAATCTCGCAAATTATTTGGGTATAGTTCATTAACACTCTGTATATATGTTTCTTTATAATGATTACCTGCACATATTCACTAACTGATTTTTATTTGCAGTAGTTCTTTTAATATGTGCGTAGCATTGTAAACTGACGATGTAAGAAAGAAGAAGGAGGAAAACATGTCTGCCAATGTTTAAGCGAAATTAAAAATCACAAAACCATAGAGACGTGCTCCTTTCAACACGGGTACTAATGAAACTTGGGTAATGAAAGATAAACAAGGGAGGTAAAAATGACTTTCATATTGAGTCGCACACCAGGGCAAGCTCGTGCCAAACGAATATATGAGCAAAGAACAAAATAAGTCCATTTACCTTGAATACTACTTTAAGTGTTCAACATAATATTTGCTTTTAACATACAAGGATACTTTGATAAATCTGATAGAAGAGCAAGAAAATAATTTGATGTGTTCCATTCACACGTGTTTCTCTACATCTCTGCAAAAAGTTATTATTAAAAAGCTTATGCTTCTATTTACTCCATGCTAATCGACAAAAAAATTAGCAGAAATAGTCTTATTACTTGCTTCCTTGTAAGTAGAAGGGAAATAAGGGAGTAGCATAGGTTAAAGCGGTAGTCAAAAGCTGGTTGCTATGTGACTGAAGTTTCTTTGTTTGTATGGACAGGAGTTGACAAATTCATGTATGATAAAAAGTAAGTTTTTCAAACCTGTGGACAAAAACAAGGAATATCTCCAAAACGATCAACTCCAGGAAAATGTGTATACGACATAAATTGTGTGCTTTAATGCGCTCTACATTTTTTGTGTTGTAAGTTTTTGTCAATCTCTATTGGTTTAGCAGTTATGCAAAATTCCGTAAAATTCACTCAGAATAAAGTAGTCTTCAGAGGCTATTCCCAGAAAATTCAGAATATAAATTTTATTTGTCAGGTAAATATCTGAAATATACGATATTTTAATCAAAATCGTATCCAAAAAAAGTATTTTCAGAAAGGTCCGTGTGTGTGCGTGTGTCCGTGTGCCAGTGAACACAATAACTCAAAAACGAAAAGTCTGTGAAATACCAAACTTTATATTTAAATTTAGTATCTTCCAGGGATGCGACACGAAGATTTTGAGAAAAATCCCCCAACCCCAAATTACCCTTTACATGGAACTATTTTCAAAAATGTTTGTATTTTCTAAAAAATGGCTCTAATGATTTTGATTAAAAGATCGCATATTAAAGATAAACACTTTAAAACACCCAGTTTATGTTATATTTTTTTTTTTCGTGGAGTTGATTGTTTTTGAGATACTCCTTATTTTTGGTTTCAGCTATAAAAAACATACTTTTCTCATACAGGATTTTGTGAACTTGTGTCCATACCAACAAAGGAACTTTAGTCACATAGCAACCAGCTTTTGACTATCACTTTAACCTAATGTACTCCCTTATTTCGCTTCCACTTACAAGGAAGCAAATAATAAAGCTATTTCTGCCAATTTTTTCTTGATTAGCAGGAAGTAAATAGAAGCATAAGCTTTTTAACAATAGTTTATTGCAGAGTTGTAGAGAAAGTCATGTGAATGGAACACATCAGATTTTTACTTTCTCTATACTTACTATATACATGGTGTATAGAGAAGGTATTGTATTTCACCCAAAAATTCTATACCAAGAACACCGGAAATATGTTTTGAGACCACCTAAATCCAAAAAAGCACTTTAAGAAAAATGTCCGTGGGTGTGTGTGTGTGTGTGTGTGTGTGTGTGTGTGTGTGGGCAGCATAGCTCAAAAACGAAAAGACCGTTAAATACCAAACTTGGTATTTAAGTTTGATATTGTCCAAGGATGCGACACGAAGATTTTCAAACAAAAATTCCCCCTACCCCTAACTACCCTTTCATGGAAAAAAATTCGAACATTTTGATTTTCTTAAAAATAGCTCTAACGATTTTGATTAAAATGTCGTATTTACCGGACAAATAAAATATGTATCTTGAATTTTCTGGGAATAGCCCCTGAAGACTACCTTACTCTGAATGAATTTTACGGAATTTTGCATAACTGCTAAACCATAAGAGATGGACGAAAACTTAAAACTCAAAAAATATAGAGCACCTTAAAACACACAATTTATGTTATATACATTTTTTTATTGGAGTTGATCCCTTTTGAGATACTGTTTTTGGTTTCAGCTTTGAAAAACATACTTTTCTCATACAGGAATTTGTCAACTCGTGTCCATACAAACAAAGGAACTTCAGTCACCTAGCAACCAGCTTTTGGCTTTCACTTTAACCTATGGTACTCCTTTATTTCGCTTCTACTTAAAAGGAAACAAGGTATTTCTGCCATTTTTTTTTTCTCGATTAACATGAAGTAAAAAGAAGCTTAAGCTTTTTAACAATAATTTGTTGCAGAGATAATTTGTTGTAACCATAAGTGTACAAAACTTTTAGTAATAAAATAATTGTTTTCTATGAGGTTGAAAAAAACTGTCATTGTGGTTAGAACAATAATTTATTACAGCGATGTAGAGAAAATCATGTGAGTGGAACACATCACATTTTTGTCAACTCAGCAATCAACAGCGGTTGCTTAGCAGGCTATATTGCAACGTATAAGCAGAGAAGCGTCAATGGGTGCTGAGTAAAATGCCAAAAACGTATGAAAGGAAATATAGGAAAGCACGGCAGAAGATTCTAAACTTTCAGGTACATGGCCTATATAAAACTGAACGATTCCATTTGTTGCAAACTTTAAGGATTTACAACTTAAAAATAAGATGTGTTCCATTCATATGGCTTTCTCTACATCTCTGCAACAAATTGTAGTTAAAAAGCTTATGCTTCTATTTACTTCATGCTAATCTAGTCTTATTACTTTCTTCCTTGTAAGTAGAAAGGAAATAAGAGAGTAGCATAGATTAAAGCGATAGTTAAAAGATGGTTACTATGTGACTGAAGTTCCTTTGTTTGTATGGACAGGAGTTGCAATTTCCTGTATCAGAAAAGCTAAGATTTTCGAACCTAAAAACAAAAACAAGAAATATCTAAAAAAACGATGAACTCCAAGAAAAAAATGTATACAACATAAATTGTGCGTTTGAATGTGCTCTACATTTTTTGTGTGGTACGTTTTTGTCTATCTCTTGCGGTTTAGCAGTTTTACAAATTTCCGGAAAATTCACTCAGAATAAAGTAGTCTTCAGAGTCTATTCCGCAAAAATTCAAAATATACATTTTATTTGTCAGGTAAATATCTTTAATATGCGATATTTTAATCAAAATCGTTAGAGCCATTTTTTAGAAAATCAAAATTTTCGGAAAAAGTTCCATGAAAAGGGTATGGGGTGGGGGGGGTTTTCTCAAAATCTTCGTGTCGCAATCCTGGAAGATTCTAAACCTAAATACCAAGTTTCGAGTTATCGTGTTCACAGACACACGGACACACTGACATACGGACACACACACGTACCTTTTTCTGAAAATACTTTTTTTAGATAAAGGGGACCCTAAAACATATATTTCATGTGAAATCTCGGTATGGAATTTTTTGGTGGAGTGCAATACCTTCTCTATACACTATGTACATAGTTCGTATAGAGAAAGTAATAAGATGTGTTCCATTCACATGGCTTTCTCTACATCGCTGTAATTAATTATTGTAAAAAAGCATATCCTTCTATCTACAAGGACAGTTTTTTTTTTTTCAACATCCGATAGGCTATAAATAAAAGACAAGTTCATAGAAAACAATTATTTTTTTACTAAAAGTTTTGTACTCTTATGGTTACTATTCAACATAATCACCGAAAAGATTGAGACATTTATCGTACCTGTGCACAAGCTTTGCAATATCCGCTTCAAAAAATGTTGTCGTCAATGATTTCAAATGAAGATTCACGTTGTTTTGAAGATCTTACTATGTTAATGTCACTAGAAAAGGTTGAGAAAGTCATGTGAGTGGAACAATCAGCCAGAGAAGTGTTACATAGAATGTTGCAAGGTATGAACTGTCACTCACACACACTGCAGCTGTTACAGCAGACAATGAAAAATGGACACCAGGCTGCACAACCGACACACACTACGATTGATTATAGCGACCTCTCAATATCATCGATCATGTTGCTATCTTCGTCACCAACCGGAACCACAATTCGATAAAATGAGAGCTGCTCCAATGAAATATGACATTCACAGTCTCTGATCTGCAAACACGAAAATCATTGGGATGGCTCGGGAGGTTCCTCTCTGACCGCCCACGGGATAGGCCTTCTACAGTGCGATCCATACAAACCTGAACATTTTTAATGGGCCATAATTTCTCTCTGACAGCTCGAGAAAAGTGATATTTGTTTTAATGATCTCAGTGAGAATCGACAACAATCATGGCAACAATCAAACATTGCCATCTGTTGACTCTAATGGAAATTAAGAGCATTTTCATAACATTGTACACCAGTGTTGCCAGTTTAATAGCTGGTTCTAGCTATTTTGAAAAGTGATTTGCTGCAAAATTTTGAGTTTAGCTATATTTTTAGCAATAAGTTTCTTTTTCATGAGGTATTTTGGTTTTCATTCATTTTAATACTTTTTTTAGTGATTCGTGTTTTTTCTGTCCCACTGCGAATGACACACGAGTCAGTACAGTGACTATTATCGGTGAGAAATTACCTTGTGATTGACATTCTGGTGACACGTGGCTGTCTCGGTACGCTGTTGCCCTATTTACTCATTATCCGTCTACAGCGGCACACGTTCCACTGCTTCCTCTAAATGCATACCTCTCGTATATTTAATTATTTTCCCCTATTTCTCACCAGTTACCTCGTCTATTCCTTTCCACATTGGGTCCTGTATTTCGCTAAAGGGAAAAGTTTTATTATTTCGGCTAAAGTAACCTCAACATACTTATCACGGATGTAAGACATTTTCAAATGACGGTGTCACGCGTGATATTTCCAGGATGAGAACAAGAGCAATGTCCGCAATATATAAAAGGTAGTAATGATTATAAATGTAAATCCTTACTCAGTCACTGTGTATAACATAACCGAACTTTTGACAGATTGCAAACAATTGATCAGTCATGCATGAGAACACGCGCGTAAATTTCCAGTGAATCACGTAGGTGTTGCAACTCCGATGACATGATCTCTCTTATGGTTATGTATCCTTACACTATGATTAGTCAGCAACCTGACGAGCCCCTGTCAGCAGACGACACACCCCACAAATGTCAATCACAAGGAAATTTCTCACCGATAATGCGCGTTGATCTCAACAGGTCAATAACACAACCATTACGCGGGATTCTGGAAATCCCCAAATTCCAATTGTGACGCAAAGTAAATGAGTGAAATATACGACTGTTGCTGACAATGTAACATCAACAGTAATACAGTGCTAAGAGAGCTGTTGGAAACCAGGAGGATATATTTTTCATTGATTATGTGAGTTAATGTAGCCTTTTCTTCAGCTATTTTTACTTTCTCTATACGTACTAGGTACATAGTGTATAGAGAAGAAATTGCACTCCAATAAAAAATTCGATACTGAGATTTCACCGGAAATATATGTTTTAGGGCCTTTGTATCCAAAAAAAGTATTTTCAGAAAAACGTCCGCGTGTATGTGTGTGTCCGTGTGTCTGTGAACACGATAACTCAAAAACGAAAAGTCGGTAAAATACCAAACTTGGCATTTAAGTTTACTATATTCCAGTGATGCGACACGAAGATTTTGAGAAAAGTCCCCCCACCCCAAACTACCCTTTACATGGAACTTTTTTCGAAAATTTTGATTTTCTCAAAAATGGCTCTAACGTTTATGATTAAAATTTCGTATATTAAGGATATTTACCTGACAAATAAAATGTATATTTTGATTTTTCTGGGAATAGCCTCTGAAGAGTAGTTTATTCTGGATGAATTTTACTGAATTTTGAATAACTGCTAAACCGTAAGAGATGGACAAAAACTTACTACACAAAAAATGTAGAGCACATTAAAACACACAATTTATGTTATAAACAATTTTTTTCGTGGAGTTCGTCGTTTTTTTTAGACATTCCTTATTTTTGATTTCTGCTATGAAAAACTTATACTTTTCTCATACAGAAACTTGTCAACTCCTATCCATATAAACAAAGGAACTTCATTGACATAGCAACCAGCTGTTGACTATCACTTTAACCTAAGGTTGTCGCTTATTTCGCTTTTACTTACAAGGAAGCAAGTAATAAGACTATTTCTGCTAATTTTTTTTCTGATTAGCATAAAGTAAATAGAAGTAATTTGTTGCAGGGATATAGAGAAAGTCATGTGAACGGTACACATAAGATTTTTACTTTCTCTATACGTACTATGAATATTGTGTAATTAGAAGGTCTTGCACTCCACCAAAAAATTCGATACCGAGATTTCACTGAAAATGTGTTTTAGGGCCCCCTGTATCCAAAAAAAGTATTTTCAGAAAAAGGTCTGTGTGTGTCCGTATGTCTGTGAACACGATAATTCAAAAACGAAAAGTCGGTAAAATACCAAATTTGGTATTTAAGTCTAGTATATTCCAGGGATGCGACACGAAAATTTTGAGAAAAATTCCCCCACCCCAAACTACCCTTTACATGGAACTTTTTCGAAAATTTTGATTTTCTGAAAACTGACTAACGATTTTGATTAAAATTTCGCATATTAAAGATATTTACCTGACAAATTAAATGTATATATTGAAATAGCTTTAATATACGAAATTTTAATCAAAAACGTTAGAGCCATTTTTCAGAAAATCAAAATTTTCAAAAAAAAAGCTCCATGTGAAAGGTAGTTGGGGGTGGGGGGATTTTTCTCAAAATCTTCGTGTCGCATCCCTGGAAGATAATAAACTTAAATACCAAGTTTGGTATTTTACCGACTTTTCGTTATTGAGTTATTGTGTTCAGGGACACACGGACACACACACACACACACACACACACACACACGCGGACCTTTTTCGGAAAATACTTTTTTTTTATACAGGGGACCCTAAAACATATATTTCCGGTGAAATCTCGGTATCGAATTTTTTGATGGAGTGCAATACCTTCTCTATACACTATGTACGTAGTGCATATAGAGAAAGTAAAAAAGCGTTGAATAGATTGAGTCATGAATCAGGCTATTCATATGGTACATATCAAAGAGACGCGACTGTTTACAACTCCATTAAAATGTTCTTAAATTCCATCGAAATCAACATTATAGTCCACAAATGGCATTGATCGATTGTTGACATGACGCTTTTTTTGGATTAAGGGGTCTCAAAATCTATAATTCTTTTGAAATCTCGGTATGGAATTTTTGGGTGGAATGCAACACGTTCTCTATACACTATATACAAAGTACATGTACAGAAAGTAAAAAAAAAAAAAAAATCTGATGTGTTCCATTCACATGAATTTCTCTACACCTCTTTAACAAATTATTGTTAGAAGGCTTACGCTTCAATCTACTTCATGCTAATCGACAAAAATTAGCAGAAATAATCTTATTACTCGCTTCCTTGTAAGTAGAAGCGAAATAAGGGAGTACCATAGGTTAAAGTGAAAGCCAAAAGCTGGTTGCTATGTGACTGAAGTTCCTTTGTATGGACAAGCTTTTTTAAAACTGAAAATAAAAACAAGGAATATCTCAAAAACGATCAACTCAACGAAAAAAACATGTATAACATAAATTGTGTGTTTTAACGTGCTCTACATGTTTTGTATGGTAAGTTTTTTCCATTTCTTACGGTTTAGCAGTCATGCAAAATTCCGTAAAATTCATCCAGAATAAAGTACTCTTCAGAGGCTATTTCCAGAAAATTCAAGATATACATTTTATTTGTCAGGTAAATATTTTCATTATACGATATTTTCATCAAAATCGTTCGAGCCATTTTTCATAAAATCAAAATATTCGAAAACTTTTCCATGTAAAGGGTAGATGGGGGTGGGGTGATTTTCTTGTAAATCTTCGTGTCGCATCCTTGGAAGATAAACTTAAATACCACACACACGCACACACGGACCTTTTTTTGGATTCAGGGGATATAAAACATGTATTTCCGGTGAAATCTCGGTATGCAATTTTTGGGTGCAGTACAATAACTTCTCTATACACTATGTATATAGTACGTGTAGAGAAAGTAAAAATAGTTTATTCAAGAGCGGGTATTTGCGTTCAGAAAGCTGTAAGACATGTAACAAAGACACACAAACCAATAAAACAGAACGAGAGCTTAGAGCACCGCGACCCTGAAGTGTCACTACTTTTATACAAAAGGAAGAGTTGTTTAATTGCGACCTGACAGAGTTCTTGCTCCTGAAGAGCAGGCTTCCCGCAGCACAGACCCTCAAATACCTTAGGTCACAAGTTCACGCCTTTCTTCTCACCTTACATTGCAGCATCCCCAATATTACCATCAAAGAAACTCTTCCTGTAAACATGTGTTACACTCACACGACTTTCTCTAGCTACTCTACAAACAAGCTTCTCACAAAAGATAATACTTCTTTCACTACCTCGCTAATCGAGATAAACATTAACAGAATTGTATTACTTAGTTCCTTATAAGTAAACTAGAACTAAGGAAATGCACCAGGCAAAAAGTGATAGTCAAATGTTTTAAAAGCAGTCGCTTGCTTGGCTAGGAGTAGAACAAACGAAAAACGGAGAAAAGTATAAGTACTTCTCAACTGAAACTAATAACAAGGAATATCTCGAAGCTCCACGATAAAGATGTATAAGACATAACTTGTGTATTTTATCACGACTTACATTTTTTGTATACCAAGGTTTTCCCTATCTCTTACGCTTTACTAGTTATGCCAAATTAAGCAAAATTCCTCCACAATAAACAGGTCTCTAGAAGCTATTCCCAGAAAATTTAAGATATACATGTTATTTGTGATAGAAATGGCTTTAACATGTACTATTTTAATCGAAATTTTTAGGAAAAACAAAATTTTCGAAAAATTTTACATGTAAAGGGTAGTTAAGGGTGGGGGGATTTTCTTGAAAATCGTCGTGTCGCATCCTTGTAAGATACCAAACTTAATTATTAAACTTGATATTTAACAGTCTTTTCGTTTTTGAGCTATGCTATCCACAGACTCACACACACACATGGTCCTTTTTCCTGAAATGTTTTTTTTTTTTTTGTGTTCAGGGGGACCCAAAACATGTATTTCCGGTGAAATCTCCGTATCCAATTTTTGTGTGCATTACAATACCTTCTCTATACACTAATATACTTAGTACGTGTAGAGAAAGCAAAAAATCTGATGAGCTCCATTCATAAGAGTTTCTCTACATCTCTGTAAACAAATCAGTGTTAAAAAGCTTATTCTTCTATTTACTTCACGCTAATCGAGAAAACATTAGCAGAAATAGTCTTATTACTTGCTTCCTTGTAAGTAGAAGCGAAATAAGGCAGTACCATAGGTTAACGTGAAAGCTAAAAGCTGGTTGCTATGTGACTGATGTTCCTTTGTTTGTATGTACAGGAGTTGACAAATTCCTGTTTGAGAAAATTATAAATGTTTCAAAGCTGAAACTAATAACAAGGAATATCTCAAAAACGATCAACTCCGCGAAAAAAGTGTACATAACATAAATTGTGTGCTTTAATGTTCTCTACATTTTTGTGAGGTAAGTTTTTGTCTCTCTTACGGTTTAGCAGTTCCGTAAAATTCATCCAGAATTAATTAGTCTTTAGAGGCTATTCCCAGAAAATTCAAGATATACATTTTATTTGTCATGAAAATATCTTAAATATACGATATTTTAATTAAAATCGTTAAGAGCTATTTTTGAGAAACAAAATGTTCTAATTAAGTTCTATGTAAAGGGTAGTTTGGGGTGAAAGGATTTTCTTGAAAATCTTCATGTCGCATCCTTGGATGATACCACATTTAAATACCGAACTTTGTATTTCTTTTCGTTTTTGAGCTATGCTGTCCACACACGGACCTTTTTATAGAATTTTTTTTTTTGATTCAGGGTGACCCAAAACATATATTTCCAGTGAAATCTCGGTATCGAATTCTTGTGTGCATTTCAATACCTTCTCTATACACTATGTAGATAGTACGTGTAGAGAAAGTAAAATCCGAGAAGTACCAAGGTGTTAAGTAATTAACTTCAGAATAGCATAGTAGTAGGTAATCTACAGTTCAAATTGCATATGCTTAGTGGCTATATGTGCAACAAAATACTGTTTTATATTATATATGTTCTGTTTGGCAAGCACTACACGTACGCAGTTTTCATTCCCTGGACAAAATCCTCACAAATTGCATGTCTTGGATGTAGCGTTCCGGAGATGCCGCATAATATCTCTTGGTAGGCTTAACAAATGCGTTCAGTGTGCAAGCAAATCCCTACACTCTTGCCAACCTCTCGCAAACGTTAAAAAACGTTACAATCCACAATATTGAAATAACAATAGATATAAACCACAAGCGTGTTATGAGGAATACTCAAAGAAAGAGATAGCTTAAACAAATTATTTTTGGTAGATTTGGTAGATTTTTTTCAACATAATCTCCTTTTAGCTAGATACACTTTTCGCAGGTTTTCTCCGACTATTTTAACTTTTTCAAAAAGTACCATAGGTTAAAGTGACAGTCAAAAGCTGGTTGCTATGTGACTGAAGTTCCTTTGTTTGTATGGACACGAGTTGACAAACTCCTGTATGACAAAAGTATGTTTTTAAAGGTGAAATCAGAAACAAGGAATATCTTAAAAACGACCTACTCCACGAAAGTATGATATAACATAAATTGTGTGTTTTAATGATATACATTTTATTTGTCAGGTAAATGTCTTTAATATACGATATTTTAATCAAAATCGTTAGAGCCACTTTTGAGAAGATCGAAATTTTCGAAAAAAGTTCCATGTAAAGGGTAGTTTCGGGTGGCGGGATTTTCCTCAAAATCTTTGTGTTGCAACCCTGGAAGACACTGAACTTAAATACCAAATTTGGTATTTTACTGACTTTTTGTTTTTGAGTTCTCGTGTTCAGACACACACACGGATCTTTTTCTGAAAATGCTTTTTTTTATCAAGGGGACCTTAAAACATATATTTCCAGTGAAATCTCGGTATCGAATTTTTGGGTGGAGCGCAATACCTTCTCTATACACTATGTACATAGTACGTGTAGAGAAACTAAAATATTGATTTGCGCACATGTTAAACCCCGCCGTACTCCGGCGATAAGACCGACAGAATAAATCTTACGACGCAGTTCCAGAGGTGATGTCATGTTCTTGCATATTAACATCTCTGGAGAAGGGTTTTGATTAGAAGTGCTTTGAATCCGATATACGGTAACCTAGTTACTTTTTCTGCCAGCATCCTGAGAGAGATTAATTATTACTTTATCCACAAGCAGAATTCTAATGTAAAGGTCTTGGAGACGATCATGTTTCTAACGGTTGCTTCCTTAAATCTTATACTCTGTGTTACATACATATTTCATTATCATTCATTCTCTACATCTCTGCAACAAATTATTCTTAAAAGCATATGATTTTATTTACTTCATGCTAAACGAGAAAAAATTAGCAGAAATAGTCTTATTACTTGCTTCCTTGTAAGTAGAAGCGAAATAAGGGAGCACCAGAGGTTAAAGTGATAGTCAAAATCTGGTTGCTATGTGACTAAAATTCCTGTGTTTTTATGGACGGAAGTTGACAAATTCCTAAGTATAAGTTTTTTAAAGCTCAAACCAATAACCAGGAATATCTAAAAAAACGATAAACTCCACGAAAAAAATGTATATAATATAGATTGTGTGTTTTAATGTGCTCTACATTTTGTGCGGTAAGTTTATGTCTATCTCTACGGTTGCAGGTATGCAAAATACGGGCCGCGCCGTGACCGAGTGGTTAGACCATTCGCCTCTCACCTAGACGGCCCGGGTTCGATCCCAAGCAACCGCATGTGAGATTTCTCCGGGTTCTCCGGTTTCCCTAGCCGGTGCTCCATCTTCATTCCATGTATCAGCAGAGCCATCGCCTGCGGCGCCTTGGTAGTAAAAGCGGGCGTTAAACACTATCCAAAAAATTGCAAAATTCCGTAAATTTCATCCCGAATAATGAGGTCTTCGGAGGTTATTCCCACAAAATTCAAGATATATTTTAATTAAAATTGTTAGGGCCATTTTTGAGAAAATCAAAATTTTTGAAAAATGTTCCATGGGGTGGGGGATTATATTGAAAATCTTTCGTGTCGCATCTTTAGTAGATACCAAACCTAAATACCAAGTTTGGTTTTTAAGGGTCTTTTCGATTTAGAGCTATGCTGGGCACACACACGAACAATTTTTCTAAAAAACTGTTTTGGATTCAGGGGGTCTCAAAACATGTATTTCCGGTGAACTCTCGGTATTGAATTTTTGGGTGCATAGTGTGTGTAGAAAAAGTAGAAATTTATACTTCTATCTGCTTCATACTAACTGAGATAAACAATAACAGAAATGCTTGTAAGCAGAAGGGAAATAAAGGAATACACTAGAGCAAAACAATAGTCAAATCTTTTAAAAGCTGGTTGCCATGGGGATGAAATCCGTTTCTTTGCACTGCCAGGAGTTGACAAATTCGTGAAAAGTTTTAAGGATTTTAAACATGAGAATAATAACAAGGAGCATCTCAAAAATTGTATATCACATGAAATGTGTATTTTAACGGCATACAATTTTGTGTAATAAGACCTTGTCTATATCTTACAGTTTAGTAGTTATGTAAAATTCATTCTGATTAAACAGGTCTTCAGAGGCTATTCCCAAAAAAATCAAAATATACAGTTGATTTGTCATGTAAATACCTTCAATATAAATATTTTAGTTAAAATCCTTAGAGCCATTTTTACAAATTCAAAATTTTCGAAAAATGTTGCATGTTAAGACTAGTTTGGGGTGGGGGATTTTATTGAAAATCATCGTGTTGTATCTTTGGAAGACACTGAACTTAAATACTAAGTTTGGTATTCACCGGACTTTTCGTTTTTAGGCTATTTTGTTCACAGGCACACACAGACCATTTTCTAAAATGTTACTTTTTACTTTCTCTATACGTGCTATGCACATAGGGTATAGAGAAGGCATTGCACTCCACCAAAAAATCGATGCCGAGATTTCACCGGAAATATATGTTTTAGGGTCCCCTGTATAAAAAAAAAAAAAGTATTTTCAGAAAAACGTCCGTGGTGTGTGTGTGTGTCCGTGTCTTTGAACACGATAACTCAAAAACGAAAAGTCGGTAAAATACCAAACTTGGTATTTAAGTTTAGTACCTTCCAGGGATGGGACACGAAGATTTTGAGAAAAATCCCCCCACCCCAAACTACCCTTTACATGGAACCTTTTTCGAAAATTTTTATTTTCAAAAAAATGGCTCTAACGATTTTGATTAAAATATCGTATATTAAATATATTTACCTGAAAAATAAAATGTATATTTTGAATTTTCTGGGAATAGCCTCTGAAGACTACTTTATTCTGGGTCAATTTTACGGAATTTTGCTTAAGTGCTAAACCATAAGAGAGCAACAAAAACTTACCATACAAAAAATGTAGAGCACATTAAAACACACAATTTATGTTGTATACATTTTTTTGTGGAGTTGATTGTTTTTGAGATATTCCTTGTTTTTGGTTTAAGCTATAAAACATATTTTTCTCATACAGGACTTTGTGAACTCGCGTCTATACAAACAAAGGAACTTCAGTCGCAGAGCAACCAGCTTTTGACTATCACTTTAACCTATTGTACCCGCTTATTTCGCTTCTACTAACAAGGAAGCAAGTAATAAGACTATTTCAGCTAATTTTTGCTTCATTAGAGGAAGTAAATAGAATACTTTGTTGCACTGATATAGAGAAAGTCATGTGAATGGAACATATCAGATTTTTTGGATTCAGAAGAACCAAAACATATATTTGCGGTAAAATCTCGTATTGAATTTTGGCGTGCATTAGAACATATTCTCTATACACTATGCACATAGTAGTGTAGAGAAAGTAAAAATGTTATGTGGTTTCATCCGCGCCTTTCTACGATAGCGGCAGACGGCAACTAGCGCCGAGGATGCGGACAGGTTAAACACCGCGCAGCCGGTTCGTACTTATTTGAGTACCTCGTTATTTTGCCAGATGTGAAAGGTTTTTATGTAAACCCAGATTAACCTGTGAACAAGTCTCTACCTAGTATGGAATAACTGCAACGCAGTAATGAAAGCTTTTAAGTTGGCGCTAAGAGGGCAGGCTACCATCTGTGCCAAAGTTTCTCGTCAAATTTTAGCAATGACAGGATCTGGACAGATCACCTGGATGCCGTCCAAACACTTACATTCGGCGCCACGCTCTCCTAAATGATTTACGGTTAAGAGATGAGACTGTCACTTTTTTTCTTAAATTCCTCCGACACCTCGTCCACGTAGGTCAAACAGCGTTTTAAAAACTTAAAAAAAATCGTATGTGTTCCATTCACATGACTTCTTCTACCCACTACCGTTAATTAGTGGCAGTATAAACTATTCTTACAAAAGCTTACTTTTCTATTTGCGTCTTTTTACTTTCAATGCATACATAGTGTATACAGAAGGTATTGTATTTCACACAAAAATTCGATACCGAGATTGTTTTGGGATCCCCTGAGTCTCAAAAAGCATTTCTAAAAAAATCTGAGGTGTTCCATTCACATGACTTTCTCGACATCTCTGAATCAAATTATTGTTAGGAAGCTTATTTTTACTTTCTCTAGCCCCGTATGCACAATTTACATAGCGATAGAGAAGTACTGTATGCCGCCCAAAAATTCGATGCCGTGATTTCACCGGAAGTACATGTTTTAGGCTCCCTGAATCCAATAGAAAGCATTTTCAGAAACAGGTCCGTGTGTGTGTGTGTCGTGGACAGCATAGCTCAAAAACGAAAAGACGGTTAGATACCAAGTTTGATATCTTCCAAGGATGCGATACGAAGATTTTCAAGAAAATCCCCCCACCCATAACCACCCTTTACATAGATAAAGTTTCGAAAATTTTGTTTTTATTAAAAATGGCTCTAACGACTTTGAATAAAATACCATATATTAAAGCCATTTCTATCAAAAATACAATGTATATCTTGAATTTTCTGGGAATAGTTTCTAAAGACCTGATATTCTGGAAGAATTTTGCTTAATTTCGCATAACTAATAAACCGTAAGAGCTAGACAAAAACTTACCATATAAAATGTTGATCTTGTTTAAATACACAACTAATGTCATCTACATTTTTTTCGTGGAGCTTGCCATTTTCGAGGTGTTCCTTATTAGTTTCAACTGCGAAGTAATTATACTTTTCCCAGACGGAAGTGTCCGTTTTTTCTTTTGTTCTACTCTTGGCAAAGCAACGAAGTGATTAGCAATGACAATTGCATAACGACAGCTTTTAAAACATTTGACTATCGTTTTAGCCTAGTGCATTTCCTTAGTTCCATTTTACTTTAAGGAACTAAGTAATAACATTCTGCTAATGTTGAAAGAAGAATTATCTTTATAAGAAGTTTGTTTGAAAAGTAGCTAGAGAAAGTAATGCAAGTGTAACACATCAGATTTTTCTATTTGCTTCATGATAGTGTGATAAATATTAGCAGAAACTTTTTTGGTGGTGTTTAACGCCCACTTTAACTACTTATGGCACCGCAGGCGATGACATTGATGATACATGAATGATGGAGCACTGGTGGAATGCGACGGCGGGGGAAACCGGAGTACCCGGAGAAAACCCTCCCCAGCGCCGCTTTGTCCACCACAAATCTCACATGCGGTCGCTTGGGATCGAACCCCGAGTGAGAGGCGAGTGGTCTAACCACTCGGCCACGGCGCGGCCGTTAGCAGAAACCGCCCTTATTACTTGGATCCTTGTAAGTAGAAGGGAAAAATCTAATATGTTCCAACCACATGACTTTCTCTAGCAACTTTCCTTACAAAATATATACAGAGTGTTTCAAAAATACGGGGAATAATTTCAGGTATGTATTTCCCACATGAAGACAATCAAAATAGTTCATTATAATATGTGTCCGGAAATGCTTCATTTCCGAGTTATGGCCTTCACAACATTGAAAGTCCCACCTGTAGACAATCAAAATAGTTCAAGTCCGGAAATGTTTCATTTCCGAGTTATGGCCTTCACAACATTGGAATTCGCTGGAACGTTTTTCTTTCCGCAGGTCTTGGCCGTCAAAGGAGACATTAGGAGGGCGCTCTGATAGTTCATTCTGAGGAAGGTTACATTCAGTGTTCTTTAGGCGTTAAGACTGTGCGACATGTATTCAAATCAAGAGCTGGAGAGATACACTTCATGTACGGTAAGGCGGACGGCAATGCTGCGCTGGCTCGTCGTTTGTACCAGGAGAGGTACCCACAGCGACAATGTCCAGATCGGAAGACATTTGTACGTCTCCGTTCCCGTCTGTGCGAGTATTGAACATTCACCTCTCCTGGTTTGGGAAGGGGACGACCAAAATCTACAACTCCAGAAGTGCAGGAGGAGATTCTGGAGGCTGTGGACAGGACTCCTTCTATCAGCACACGACGGTTAGCGTTGCAAGTCAATGTTCCTCATACGACTGTCTGGAGACTGTTGAACGAGTATCAATTGTATCCTTATCATTTGCAACGTGTACAGGCCCTGTCACCAGCAGATTACCCTGCACGAGTTAGGTTCTGTCAGTGGTTCTTGCAGCAGTGTGGTGTAAATCCGAACTTTTCTGCCGTCGTATTATTTACAGATGAAGCACAGTTCACAAGAGATGGCATAACAAATTTCCACAATCAGCATGTATGGTCGCATGAAAACCCGCGTGCAACTGTTGTACCTCATCACCAGGTGTGGTTCTCTCTCAACATGTGGGCCGGTATCATTGGTGATCGATTAGTAGGACCCCATGTACTTGTAAACAGACTTACGGGCCAGGCGTACACAAACTTCCTGGAAAACACCATACCTGACGTTTTCGAAGACACTCCACTGATCAATCATCAACACATTCACTTCTTGCATGATGGCGCTCCTGTACACTTCAGTCTTACGGCTCGCCGGTACTTGGATCGAAGGTTTCCTGATCGATGGATAGGTAGAGGTGGCCCAATTGCTTGGCCTCCACGCTCACCTGATCTGAACCCTCTCGATTTCTACTTGTGGGGCCATTTAAAATCATTGGTTTATTCGTCTCCGGTGCCAGATTTGGAATCCCTTCGGAATCGAATTGTGGCAAGTTGTGAGGACATACGCAATACTCCTGGAGTTTGGGATCGTGTTCGCAGGTCAATGAGACATCGATGTGAGGTCTGTATTCAAGCAGGAGGTGGACCTTTTGAACATCTTCTGTAATAACAACAACCTGCGGAAAGAAAAACGTTCCAGTGAATTTCAATGTTGTGAAGGCCATAACTCGGAAATGAAGCATTTCCGGACACATGTTATAATGAACTAATTTGATTGTCTACATGTGGGAAATACATACCTGAAATTATGCCGCGTATTTTTCAAACAGCCTGTATGTATGTGTGTATATATATATATATATATATATATATATATATATATATATATATTTTATACTTAACGTCCTTTAACCTGGTTGGTCATATCAGACGATGAATGAAATCAGTGAAATGATGCTCAAATGATCTCGGGGTCCATGGAGCTTAAAGTTACTCGACATTCGTCTTTTCAGGACAAGGGAAACCCCGAAAAGAAAACCTTATCCGGGAACTCGCCCTAAGCGAGATTCGAACCTTTTGAATGTGAGGTAGACACGCTACCACCACACCACCCAAGCGGGCTACAAAAGATTATTATTGTATCTACATCATACTAATCAAGACAAAAATTACCAGAACGGTCTTATCACTTGCTTCTTTATAAGTTGGTGGGAAATAAGGGAATGCATTTGGCTAAAGTGATAGACAAATCCTTATAAAGCTAACTGAAGCAATAGAAATTCGGTTGCCTTTACTTCTTAGAGTAAACAAACGAGAATAAAATAAAAATGTCCCCTTTTTGAGAAAGTACCTTAACTGAAATCAATCACTAGGAATATCTCGAAAAGGGTTAACCCTACAAAAATCAGATACGTTATGCGTTTTAATGAAATCTACATTTAGTATATTCATTTTTGTCTATCTCTTACAGTCTAAGCCTTATGCAAAATTCTACAAAACCTATCCAGAATAAAGTGGTCTTCAGAGGCTTTTCACAGAAAACTCAAAATATACATTTTAGTTGTGATGTAAATATCTTTAATATACAGTATTATAATCAAAATCGATACGGCTACTTTTGATAAAAAATGTTCAACAATGTTTCCATATAAAGGGTAGTTTGAAGGGGGATTTATTTGAAAATCGTTGTATTGCATCCTTGGAAGGTACCAAACTTAAATACCAGGCTTATTGTTTCACAATTTTTATAGACGTTTATGGGAAAATAAAATGTTTCATTAAAGGGTAGTTATGTCGCATCCTTGGAAGGTACTGAACTTAAACATCAAGTTTGGTATTTAACTCATATATTTTTTGAGTTATGCTGTCCATACACACACGTACATATTTTCAAACGTGAGTTTTGGATATAGGTATCCTTACAACGTATTTGCTATATCGAAATTTTGGGCGCAATACGATACTTGTCTACCTATTATGTACAAGGTAGAGGAAGTAATATAGTTACGTAGCGTTCTCGTTCAAAAGCGCTATCGTCAGAGTTTCCCTTTCTCCCGGCTTCCAGAACACTCTAGAATGTTCTGTGTAAAATACCACGTTTAAACGAACGCGTCAGAAAATGAGCGGAGTTGGTAAGTGAATCTCTGAAGCGAGATCAACTGCAGTTCTAGTGAGTTAGTGAAGTCCGCTTGAAGTGCAGAGAGTGCTGCTACCGCGGGAGATTAGAGACGCCTCGTGTTCGATTCCCCTGCGAGTAAAATGGACCGAGAAGAGTCGGCTTCGCGAAGAAAATGTTAGGGAAATGCGGGTGATCATATAACATGAGGTTTTTCTAAATTTGGATTACTTATAGTTTTCTATTGCAGAGTATTAAATCAGTTGTAACATAGTAAAGACATATAAAACTTCAAACTAGAGAATAAATCCCAGTATTGTTTTTATTTTCTTCAGATTTGACACTTAATTTATTTCAAGTCGACATTTTTATCTTCATTAATTTAAAGCCAAATTAAAAGAAACTGTGAAATCAACAATTCGAAGAGGTTTAATTCAAGTAAAAGCTGCAATGTAGCAAGAGTTTCCAATAGGAGATAAAGAAAGGGCAATTTATGTCCAGAATGTCTTGCAATTTCCGCTCCCCCTTTAGGGTGCATGGTACTGCATTGGGGAGGTAAAGATTAATCACCAGCGGCTATTTAAGGGCTCCCATTCCCTCTCCTAAAGCAATTAATGGAATACTTTTTCAGTCTGGGACCAGTAATAGAGTGAATACTGTATGGAGGATGCGGGACATCATTTAATTGAGTTTCGGCCACGTCCCCTTCTTTGTCTCTAGAACCTTATGAAAATGTCGAACTATGAGACAGTGCTCAAAAGTTAAAAGAGGATAGAAGCTCCTATCTGATTCATGGGTTCATTCAAATAAAGCCAGAGGCCGTGTGTTGATATCTCCGAAATTCATAGATTATACCAGAAATGCTAACGTTTATAATGTTATACACATTCCAGCATAAAAATCTGATGTATTGCATTCTGAAACAGTAAATGTCGTGTCATGGGATAAAGGGGTCTCTAAAAGGGAGATATAAATTTTATATAATGGGTGGTTTATATAGAGCTGACACATTAGCTTGAATCTGCTTTGTGATGTGTTTAAGATCGTCCAATGTCTGGGGACGTGTGGCGTAAACCCTGTCTTTTAATTAACCCCATAGAAAGAAGCCCGGCGATATCAAATCCGGAGATCTCGGTGGGCACAGGTTCCTGGAAATTATCTAGTCGTCAAAGAAACTTGCAATTAGGTTCATGGGTTCATTTGATGTATGGTATGTAACGCCATCTTGCTGAAAATATCCTTGACTCAACTCTACATCGTACTGCATTTTCACGTTGACTACAATATGTCGAAACAGCTGCCAACAATGCAATTAGGAATAAAACATAAACATCTGCGCATCTAGTGACAAGGAATCTAAACTCCAGAACATTTTGCGTAATTTGGTGCTAAAATTGGGTCATTGAATGAATTTCCAACGGAATAATTAAAAAAAATCTTATGTGTACTATTCACATGACTTTCTCTACATATCTGCAACAAATTATTCTTAAAAAGCTTATACTTCTATTTACTTCATGCTAATCAGTAAAACATTAGCAGAAATAGCCATATTACTTGCTTCCTTGTAAGTAGGAGCGAAATAAGGGAGTACCATAGGTTAAAGTAATAGTCAAAAGCCGGTTGCTATGTGACTGAGGTTCCTTTGTTTGTATGGATACGAGTTCACAATTCCTGTATGAGAAAAGTATGTTTTTTATAGCTGAAACCAAAATCAAGGAATATCTCAAAATCAATCAACTCCACGAAAAAAAGTATATAACATAAATTGTGTGTTTTAAAATGCTCTACATTTGTTGTGTGCTAAGTTTTTGTCCATCTCTTACGGTTTAGCAGTTATACAAAATTCCGCAAAATTGACCTAGAATAAAGTAGTCTTCAGAGGCTATTCCCAGAAACCTCAAGATATACATTTTATTTGTCAGATAAATATTTTAATATACGAAAATTTAATCAAAATCGTTAGAGCCATTTTTGAGAAAATCAAAACTTTTGAAAAATGTTTGGTATTTTACCTACTTTTAGTTTTTGAGTTATCGTGTTCACAGACACACACACGCGGACCTTTTCCCGAAAATGCTTTTTTTTTTAGATAAAAGTGACCCTAAAGCATATATTTCCGGTGAAATCTCGGTATCGAATTTTTGTGTGGAGTGCAATTCCTTCTCTATACACTATGTACATAGTGCGTATAGTGAAAGTAAAAAGAAATGTCACAGTTCTACATAAATCACTCCATACAATACAATATAGTATAATACTTGTTACATTAAGAAGAAACAAATGTTCATTGGAAATTGGCAGGGAAGAAATGTTGTAAAACACGTCTAAGAGGGCACATATAAAGTTACCACAGCTGGAAAACAACCCAAGTAGAAAAGTACCGTTAAGGGCAGGAGTTGGGACATAAAGCAAATACAAACAGTTGCTCGAGCGACGCGATTCACTTGCTATGGAAGATTCGTTGGGCTAAGACGAGACGTTTGATTCCGCGGAGGAAATGAACGGGCTACATATGGCCACGACGGAAATAGTTTTTATTTAATACACCAGTAGCTGTAAAGGGGAAAACTTATGAGATTTGCGTGTGTGTTTTCCGGCAGAAAATGTCGAAGAAAATGAATAAAGGAGTTAAAAAACAATCGCGAACTCAAAGGAAACCACACCTGAGAATGATTCCATGCTGAGCTAGGACATCCACATCCCCACACCATTCCACAATCTCCTAAACTTGCACACGGGATACGAACCCGGAACTCCCATTTGGGAACCGCCACAAATCACATGACTTTCTCTACATCTCTGAACCAAACTACTATTAGAAAGTTTCTCCTTCTATCCATTTCATGCCAATTGTCTTAAACACTAGCAGAAGCGTTCTTATTACTTGCTTCTTTATATGTAGAAGGGCAATAAGGGAATACACTAGGCCAAAGTTAAATATTTTAAAAACTGGTTGCTATGTCATTGAAATTCGTTTATTTGCATGGCCCGGTGTTGAAAAATTTCCATATGAGAAAATGTTAAGCATTTTAAAACTGAAACCACTAATGAGTATCTCGGAAATGATTAAGTCCACGAAAAAAATGTATATTACATAAATTGTGTGTTTTGAGGAGATCTACAGTAACTTTTGTCTATCTCTTATGGTTTACCAGTAATGCAAAATTCATCCAGGATGAAGAGGTTTTCAGAGGTTGTTCACGGAAAATTCAAGATGTACATTTTATTTGTAATGTAAATATTTTACTATATGGTATTTTAATAAAAATCATTAGAAACATTTTTGAGAAAATGACTAATAGACGATATAGGGTAAGTCAATCTTCCCAGTCTGTAGTTTAATTGAGCACTGGGTCAATATTTTGACCAGCTTACAATTAAACTCAAAGAAAAATGTATCCATATATATTTCTTTTCTTTTCTCGTTTGTTTCTTTTTGTCAGTTTAATGTACCTTAAATAGGCAAGCAGGGTCAGCGACCTGTGGAGTACGTGTTTATTTATTAACATTAATAATTGAACACTAATCAAGATATATATTTATACATCTATCACATCTCTTTCCGCCATCTATCCACCTATCTAAGAATGTCAAAGATTCTTCAAGCATTGTAACACTTTATGGTATGGGGTTGCACATAAGCAACACTGATGATTAATCAAAGTTTTAATGTTTTCAGTGGAATTCCGTATTACACTAAACTTCAACAATAAAATTATGCTACTTATAGGTGTCTTATATTGGAAAAATATGAATATTTTTGCAATAAATCTAGTATTTTTACTTTCTCTATATATACTATGTATATAGTGTATAGAGAAGGTGTTATATTGCACCCAAAAACTCATTACCGAGATTTCATCGGAAATATATGGTTTGGGTCCCACTGAATCCAAAAAAAAGAATGCGTGTCTCCCCTTTACATGGAACTTTTTTCGAAAATTTTGATTTTCTTAAAAATTGCTCCTAAGATGTTGATTAAAATGTAATATATTAAGGATATTTACTTGACAAATAAAATGTATATCTTGAATTTTCTGGGAGTAGCCTATGAAAAGTACTTCATTCTGGACGAATTTTACGGCATGTTGCATAACTGCTAAAATATAAGAGATGGACAAAAACTTAACACACAAAAAATGTTCAGCACGTTAAAACACACAATTAATGATCAATACATTTTTTTCGTGGAGTTGATAGCTTTTTAGATATTTCTTGTTTTCGGTTTCAGCTATAACATACTTTTCTCACACAGCAATTTGCCAATTCCTCTCCATACACACAAACAAAGGAACTTCAGTCACATAGCAACCAGTTTTTGACTATCACTTTAACCTATGGTACTCTCTCATTTCGCTTCTACTTACAAGGAAGCAAGTAATAAGACTATTTCTGCTAATTTTTTCTCGATTAGCATGAAGTAAATAGAAGAATAAGCTTTTTAACAATAATTTGTTGAAGAGATGTAGAGTAAGTCATGTGAATGGAACACATCAGATTTTTTTAAACTCAATTTGTTTCCTATGTTCTAGTGTTAATTTCGTATATTACTGCACCCAGCTCTATTGCATGTTGCCTTACAGTTTTAATTAACTCGCTTCATGACAAGATACTACAGCCACCGACAAAAATAAAAATATCTTCTGTTTCAGAGGATAGAGCAGCAAAAAAATTAAATTCACTGTAACTGGCGGACACGAAAAGGGAGAATACGATATGATGTTCGATTTAGTAACATGAGCTACCATTTTACAGTGTATTCGATTGATTGAGTAGATTTTATTTAAACAGGTACGTAAAAACGTATTGGATGAATAGCAGAAACGATAAGCTTCAAATATTCTCTATTAAAAACATTTTAGTGGGTGTCTATGGGCGCAGGAAATTTACATAGTCGTGTGCATTATAGTACGTCTGGCTTATGTTGAAAAAGTGACCTAGAGCATTAGACTGCCTAATCCCAAGCCGTACCAATTTTCTGAATGACTTTCGTGAGGACATACATAGGTAGAGAAAATTTGGTGTTCCACCCAAAATCCGACACCGCGATTTCACAGGAAATATATGTTTTGAGATGCCCTGAGTCGGAAAGAAACTTTTTCTTTTTAGAAAAAGCTTTGTGTGTGCCTGTGTGTGTGTATGTGTGTGTATCAGCGGGCAGCATAGCTCAAAAACGAAAAGACCAAACTTGGCATTTATTTTTAGTTACTTCCAAGGACGCGACATGAAGATTTTCAAGAAAATCCCCGCACCACAAACTATCCTTTACATGGAAAAATTTTGAAAATTTTGTTTTTATAGAAAATGACTAAGGATTTTAATTAAAATACCATATATTAAATATATTTATATCACAAATAAAATGTATATTGTGAATTTTCTAAGAATAACCTCTGAAAACCCCTTCATTTTGCATGAGTTTTGCAGAATTTTGAATAATGGCAAAACCGTAAGAGAGAGAAAAAAACTGATGTGTTACATTCACATGACTGTCTCTATACCTCTGCAATAAATTTTTTTTAAAAAGCTTTTTTTACTTCTATTTACTTCCTGCTAATCGAGGAACAATTAGCAGAAATAGACTTACTTCTTGCTTCCTTGTAAGTAGAAACGAAATAAGGGAGTACTATACCTAAAGTGATAGTCAAAAGCTGGTTGCTATGTGACTGAAGTTCCTTTGTTTCTATAGACACGAGTTCACAAAGTCCTGTATGAGAAATATATAAGTTGTTATAGCTTAAACCAAAAACAAGAAATATCTAAAAAACAATCAACTCCACGAAAAAAATGTATACAATATAAATTGTGTGTTTTAGAGTGCTCTATATTTTTTGCGTGGTAAGTTTTTGTCTCTCTCTTTCAGTTTAGCACTTACGCAAAATTCCGTAAAATTCACTCAGAATAAAGTAGTCTTCAGAGGCAATTCCTAGAAAATTCAAAATATACGTTTTATTTATATATTTAATATACGACATTTTAATCAAAATCGTTAGACCCATTTTTTAGAAAATCAAAATTTTCGAAAAAATTTCCATGTAAAAGGTAGTTTGGGGGATTTTTCTCAAAATCTTCGTGTCGCATCCCTGGAAGATACTAAACTTAAATACAAGTTTGGTATTTTACCGACTTCTCGTTTTTGAGTTATCGTGTTCACAGACACAGGGACACACATACATGGACCCTTTTCTGAAAATATTTTTTTTGGATACAGGGGAGCCTAAAACATATATTTCCGGTGAAATCTCGGTATCGAATTTTTTGGTGGAGTGCAATACCTTCTCTATACACTATGTACATAGTGCGTATAGAGAAAGTAAAAACGACCTAGAGCGCGCGCATTTCTGCTAGCCCCGTTGTAGGTAATTCTCAGACTGCCTAATCCCAAGCCGTAGCAAAATCCAATACCGAGATTACACTGGAAATATATGTTTTCAGGTGTCCTGAGTCTGAAAGAAACTTTTTCTTTTTAGAAAAGGGTCTGTGCGCGAGTGTGTCAGCGGGCAGCATAGCTCAAAAACGAAAAGACCAAAATTTACATTTATTTTTAGTATCTTTCAAGGACGCGACATTAAGATTTTAAAAAAATCCTCGCACCACAAACTATCCTTTACATGGAAAGATTTTGAAAATTTTGTTTTTATAGAAAATGACTAAGGATGTTAATTAAAATACCATATATTCAATATATTTATATCATAAATAAAATTTATATTATGAATTTTCTAGGAATAAACTCTAAAAACCCCTTCATTTTGCATGAGTTTTGCAGAATTTTGAATAATGGCAAAACCGTAAGAGATAGAAAAAAATCTTACTGTACAAAAAATAAAGCTCTCGAGAAAAACATATAATGTATACCATATACGTTTTTCTGGTAGAGTTGGTTCAGTTTTAAACCACCTAACTTCTCTCAAACGGCACCAAGCATAGGGAACCGAATCTCAATCGTTTCACATAACGACCAGCTTTTAAAAGATTTGACTATCGCTTCAGTCTAGTGTATTCCCTTGTTTCTCTTCTCGTACTTACAGGAAGCAAGTAGTAATACAACGTTTATATCAATTATGATGATGTAGATAAAATAATAATCTTTTGTAAGAATGGAACAGCTAAAGAAAGTTATGTGGATGGAATACATCAGAATTTTTTCGGCATTATTCAAACCTTCACCTCTGACTAACGTGCAGTATTCTCAAGCCGTAGGGTGGCTAGGAATTTATGGTATAAGCTGTAGGTCCTCTCATCCTGCCGCCATTCACATCATAACGCTACCATCGGAGGTCTTTCACGCCCAATATAGAACAGGACGCTGAGAACCAGAGTAGTTAAAGAGCGACCATAAGTAACACGCCGTTTACCTTTTCCCTATTTCTTGCTATAGCCAATGTTTTGCAACTTTCTTTAACTGTATGAAGCTTCACTAACTGCTAATTAATTACGAATAAAAATAGTAATAACGTAACAAAGGTTTCACATGGATTGTTAAAATTGTGTGTACGAGGGGCGTTTGATAAATCCTTACAAAAAGAAAGAAAAACAAATTATTTTTGGTAGATTTTTTTTTTTATTTTTGAACATAACCTCCTTTTTACGCGATACACTTTTCAAAGCGTTTTTTCAACTGTTTTAATCCTTCCGAAACGTATAATTTCGGAAGGTCCTCAAAATAGACATCTGTTTGGGAAATGCCTTCTTCGTTGGACGTGAATCTTTTCCTCCGAGCCACTTTTTCAATTTTGGGTAATAAAAATAAGGCACTGGGGGTGAAATCTGATGAATACGGTGGATGTTGTAGTAATTCGAAACTTAATTATACAGTTTTCGCCTTCGAAACAGCGCAAGTGTGCATCCTTGCATCGTCTTAATGGAAGGGAATCCTTTTCTTTGTCAGATGAGGATGTTTTCTCTTGATTTCTCCTTTCAACCGGTGCAATAACGATGCATAATACTCTCCGTTTATTGTTCTTCCTTTATGCAGGTAATCAATGTAGATGATTCGGCGTGGATTCCAAAACACCGAGACCATCACCTTGTCTAAAGATTTCATCACCTTTGCCTTCTTCAGAACCGGTTCGCCTTTAGAAACCCACTGTTTCGACTGTATTTTTGTCTCTAGTAGTGTATGCATGTTGCATCGATAGTTATGTATCAACGCAGAAACTCGTCAGGATTGCGACAAAAAAGTCAGGATAAGCTTCCGAATTGATCACACGATTGCGTTTATTCTCCATTGACAGCAAACGCGGTACCCATCTTGCCGAGAGTTTTGTCAGACCCAATTTTTGGTACAAAATTGAGAACATTGTACCTTACCATTTCGCGAACTTTGATTCGTCAATCACTCACAACCATATCCTGGATTTTGTCAATCATTTGGGAGGAAGGCACTTCTACTGGACGTCCGGAATGATGTTCGTTCCTCATTGGTGGATGTACGGCCACGTTTAAATTCATTTATCCAATTGTAAATTGTTGCAAACGCAGGAGCAGATGTGCCATGAACTTCGTCCACTCGACTTTTAGCTCTTTCTAAATAAGCACAGGATTGTTGATTCAATCGCCTATGGCAACAAAACCATGTGATAGAGTTGAAACTTTAACTGCCATCTGGTAAGTGACGACGTTCCTAAACACGAGGGCCGTTTTTTTTTTTCAACCTCCGATAGGCTATAAATAAAAGATAAGTTCATAGAAAACAATTATTTTATTACTCAAAGTTTTATACACTTATGGTTACTCTTCAACATAACCACCGAAAAGATTGAGACATTTATCGTACCTGTGCACAAGCTTTGCAATACCCGCTTCAAAAAATGTTGCCGCCAATGACTTCAAATGAGCATTGACGTTGTTTTGAAGATCTTCGTACTTTACGACGTTTGCGGAGAGCCATTCAAAACAAACGAAGAGGAATGCTGACTTCAGGAATTGTGTTTATCCATGACAACGCTCCTCCACACACTGCTGGCACAACCCATCGGCTCCTTGAACAATTTCAATGGGGCATTTTCGATCATCCGCCGTACAGTCCTGACCAGGCACCCAGCGACTTTCACCTTTTCCCTGAACTGAAGAAGTGGCTAGGAGGGCAGCACTTTCAAACGAACGAAGATCTTCAAGATTAGTGACTCAATCTTTTTGGTGATTATGCTGAAAAGTAACCATAAGTGTACAAAACTTTTAGTATTAAAATAATTGTTTTCTATAAAGTTATAGCCTATTGGAGGTTGAAAAAAAAAACGGCTAGCGTATAAACTTTTTCGATGTTATGTGTGTAATTTCTTGAACTTTCTAAGGACTTATTGAACCCGCTTATGATCTGAGTGTATGACAAACATCAAAACGACATCAGAAGGAAATGTTGATTTTCATTTTGCCTCGATTGACCCACAAATCAGTTTATGCTTGAATTAAGATTTGGAAACACCGAGGGAAAACCAATGTAGGAACTTGTTTCTCCATAAAAATAAGTTGGTGGAAGCGCCAAGCACTGCAGCGCCGCATCATAAAATGCAGAATATAAGCTAAAAAAAGAAGGCAAGTTTTCGACTCCAGCAAGGCGTTCGATTCAAGTGACGGCGCTGCATTTTACTCGGAAATTACGACCCATTTCCGTTGCTTCTGCTTTCGAAGTTCTGTTGGAGTAAAAAACTTCTGAGAGAAGGTATTAACGTCATCTTCCCCTACATAATAAATTTGCACGGTCCACTAACTGAGTTATCAGAGAGAGAGAAATCTATAGCGAATGTCATAGTAAGATCATCTACCATATTTCTTAGCTCTGGCGCATTTGACAGCGCATTTTCTGACGTGACAGATGCAAATGTTCATTCTAAAGTCGGACTTGAACCTCCTCAACTTCTCGAAAACCAGGGCACGGCACCCTAACTTTAACTTATTTTTACTTTCTCCATGCGTACTACATACAGAAGATATTGTATTGTATCAAAAACTTTGATACCGAGATTTCACCATAAATACATGTTTTGAGACCCCCTGAATCTAAACTTTTTTTTTTTAGAAAAATGTCTATGTGTGAGTCAGAAAACGATCTTCCAAGGATGCGATACGAAGATTTTCATGAAAATCCACCCCACCCCCAGCTACATTTTATATGGATTATTTTTCTAAAATGTTGATTTTCTCAAAAATGATTAACGGTTTTGATTAAAATGTCATGTATTAAATACATTTGGCTGGCAAATAAAATGTATATTTTAAATTTTCTAGGAATAGCCTCTGAAGACTACTTTATTCTGGAAATTTTGCGTAATTGGCAAACTATAAGAGATACACAAAAACTTATTAGCAGAAAGTGTAGAGCACGTTAAAACACACAATTTATGTTATACACTCTTTTCGTGAAGTTGATCTGTATTTAGATATTCCTTCTTATTGGTTTCAGCTTTAAAATACGTATACTTTTCTCATACAGGAATTTGTCAACTCGTGTACATACAAAAGAACTTCAGTCACATAGCAACCAGCTTTTGACAATCACTTTAACCTATGATACACCCTTATTTCGCTTCTGCTTACAAATAAGCAAGTAATAAGACGACTTCTGTTATTTTTTCTCGATTAACATGAAGTAAATAGAAGCATAAGCTTTTTAACAATAAATTTGTTGCAGAGATGTAGAAAAAGTCATGTGAATGGAACATCATATTTTTTGTAGTAGGGTTTTGTCAGTTTACTAGTTATACAAAATACATTATGAATGAGGTGGTCTTCAGAGGCTATTCCTCCAAAATTCCAAGATATAAATTTTATTTGTCATGTAAATATCTTTAATATAAGGTATTTTGACTTAAATTGTTACAGTCATTTTTGAGAAAAAACATCAAAGAATTGTTCATGTAGAGTGTAGTTTAAGGTGCGGGATTTTCTTGAACGCTTTTTGTGACGCAACCTTGGCAGATACCAAATGTGGTATTTAATGATATTTGTGTTTTTAACTATGCCATGCAGACACACACATACACACACACACACATTCACAGCTGCACAAAGATGTGGAACTTTTTCTACAAATGCTGTTTTTGAATTCAGGGGTTCTCAAAATATATATGACCGGTGAAATGTCGGTATCGAATTTTTGGGTGCAATACAATATCTTCCCCACACTATGTACATAGTACGTGTAGAGAAAGAAAAAAACGTATTCTTCTCTCTACTTTGTGCTAATCAAGTAACGTTAATACAAATGGTCTTATTACTTGCTTCCTTGTAAGTCGAAAGGAAACATACTATACTAAAGCAATAGTCAAATGTTTTAAAACCTGGTTTTTATGTGGTTGAAATTCGGTTCTCTTTACATGACTAGGAGTAAAACAAAAGAAAAAGGAATGATATTTTCCCGTTGAGACAATTTAAAATTGAAACAAATAACAAAGATGTTGGACATAGTTAACTTCACAAAATATGTATGACATAAATTTTGTTTTTAACCAGATCTACATTTTTACTTTCTCTAGCGTCTATGTACAATATACATGGCAGATAAAGAAGGTGTTGTATTCCGCCTAAGATTCGATAACAAGATTTCACCGAAAATACATGTTTTGTGGTACCTCTGAACGCAATAAAAGCAGGTTTAGAAAAACGACAATGAGTGTTCTGACTTAGTATTTAAGTTCTAGTATCTTCCAAGAATGCGACAGGAAAATTCTCAGAAAAACCTCCCACCCTAACTACCCCTAAGTCTTGGCTCTAAGGATTTTGATTGCCATATGATTACCATATGTTTTAGGTATTTACATGACAAATAAAATGTATATCTTGAATTTATTGGGAACAGGAGTTTTATCTGAGTAATAGGTTGTTAACGGTCTTCAAGATATTAGGTTTAAAAAACTTTAAAACTGTTCTCCTGAAGCTTTTAATAAAAGTGACTTAACTCATTCTTGCGCTGTGGTGTTCATAGGTAACTAACAGCGCAGCGCTTGGTGTTGGTTTCGTTCACACTCTCGAAAGTCGAGCGAGCATTCCTCCACGCCATTATATCGATTCAATAATCCCTCAACATTTTTGGGTCACGAAAAGCAAACAATAGCGCCTCGCAATAATGAGATGCGGTGCGGTGGTATATTTTATACCTACTGCTCCTTTGTGAAGATATGGAATCCAATTTGCCTTTTCTCCAGTCAGGTGAGGAAAGAGATGGAATGTGGCACGCTCTAGCGGCACGTTTTAGTATTAGAACTTTCTAAGGGACTCGGAACAAACTTGTGAAATCCAGGGGCCATTTGCCCATCTCATAAAACGTGAAATTTCAGAGAAGATGAGGATGTGGAGGTTCAAAGTATCACCCCCCTCCCCATCCTTTTGTTTAATGTCGTATTCTCTTATAGATGTGCTTCTCTGTGTTCTGGGTAGTAAGCAAATGAATCGATAGATGGGGACACAGGCAGTTATTCTATCTTTCTAATATAACTTACATGTACAGCACAATCCATGCAGACCTGAACCATTTTAATAGGCGATAATTTCTCTCTGAAGGCTAGAGAAATGTGAAATTTGTTTTAATGACCTCAGTGGCTCAGGAAGAATCGACAAAAATTATGGCAGCAATCGATCAATGCCATCTGTTGACTATATTGATAATTTTGATGGAAATTACGAGCATTTTTTTTTCATGGCAGACTTCCCTACAGTGCAGGGCGTCAACATGGCCCAGATGACGTCCTGCTCTACCGCATTGACAGGAACATACGCAGAGCCTTCAACCCTATACAGAGACACCTCCGTCTCGTCCAGGATTGGTGCAGACAGTGGCGGATGTCCGTTAACAGGGCAAAAGTCATGCTGTTCTGTTCACCAGAAAACTCCCCGCAATAGCCCAGATACCCAACTTTTCCTATCAGGGCCAGAGGATAGAGTGGGGAAATTCCATCAAACACCTGGGCGTCACTCTTGATAAGGGCCTAACTTTTCGTGAACACGTGCGGGGAACGTCGGACAGAGCCTCCCTTTACCCTCGCAAATGCCCGTTCACTTAAAGTTACCTTTTTTCAAGGCGCTCATAGTCCCCCTGATTCTCTACGCCTGCGAAGTGTGGGGCATGGCAGCAGACTCCTGGCTTTTCTGGTTGCAGCGGATACAGAATAGAGGACTCCAGTCCATATATTCTGTATGTCGACGTTTCCCTTTGAGGCTACTACATGAAGCTTTGACCCTCACATATATGGAAGATGGCATTAGGCGCCGGGCTCAAAAATTCTACGCCAGATTGGGCGACCATGAGAACGCATTTGTTAGATCGCTGGGGAGTACTTGCCCATTAAACGCCGAAAGAGGCGGTTTCGGGTTCCCCGCATGGCTTGCGGGCACCCCCGGTAACAACGGCTTCAAACCAGCCAACAGCGTAATAGCTGAACTTTCCCCCTCCCATAATTGGGAGTGGTCAATCAACATTATCCAATAAAAACAATTTTTCACAAATTAAACACCAGCGGAGCAGAGAAAAGGATGCTGCTCCTGAAAATGCAACCGTTCGAGGAGCCTATCTAGCGCTACCTCCTTAACATCATCATCCGAAACCTCAAATGCAAAACCTTAACCTTCACCTCATTCCTGCGGTTAAACCAGGGTAGGTACACAGCAGCAACACCTAGACTCACCACGAGCCTACCAGATCTCGCACACACGAGCATTTTCATAGCATTGTAGACAGTCTTTAAAGTGCAGTCATAACAGCAACATGCAGTACTCACTTCGAGAGCGTGTTTTCATTGTGAACACATATTGGAAGACAAATACCTTGTAACCACACAACGGAAATTTCAAAGGGAATTTAATGTACGGGATGTTCCAACAAAGGCAACAATTTTATCGCTAGCTGGAGACAACTGATATACTCGTTAGTGAGAGTGGGAAACATAGACCACCATTGAGTGCAGACACTCTTACAAATCTTCCAAGAAGGCTAGTGAACTCTCCAAACAAATCGTTGCGTCGATTGAGCCAGAAATCAGGCTTTTCATGTGACACAATGCCATGAAAATACTAATTTCCATCGAAATCATCAACATAGTCAACAGATGATCGAGTGTTGCCATATTTGTTGTCGATTCTGCGTGACCCACACAGATCATTAAAACAAATTTTACATTTCTACGAGCTTTCACAGAGAAAGTACTGCCTATTGAAATGGTTCAGGTTTATGTGAATCTCACAGGGTTTAACGCCTATTCTTACTACATAGGCGCTTAACCTGCGGAGTGCAAGATACATAATATAATTTGTGTTGTTAGGAGTATATGCTTTTTACTTTCTCTGCTACGTGTACTAAGTAGGGGAAGCATTGTGTTTCGCACAAGCATTCCATATCGGTAATTCATCCGAAATACATTTCAGTGTCTTTATGTGAGCAGCATAACTCAAAAACGAAAATGAATTAAAAACCAAACTAGGTATATAATCCTTTAACGCACGATTTATTTTGCTACATATGCTGTTCTTCCTCTAATTCGCAAAATGGTATTATATCACTTTCACTGACACCACAACTAAGCTACTTGAATAGCTGAGATCGTTAGTGCGATACGAAGTGGACTGGCTATACATTTAAAGCCAAACGTCGCATGTTTGAGTACCGGTGACTGCAGTCAAATGTGTCTGTGGTGAAGGACGGGGAGCGGCCAAGTAAAATAACCGGCGTGATGGCACACTTGGATGCTGACAGCGTTACATTTAACTGCTGTTGCATGGATTTACCTCTTTATTATTAAAAAAACTGATGTATTCCATTCACATGACTTTCTCTACATCTCTGCAACAAAGTATTGTTATAAAGCTTATTCTTCTATTCACTTTATGCTAACTGAGAAAAAATTAGCAGAAATAGTCATATTACTTGCTTCCTTTAAGTAGAAGCGAGATAAGGGAGTACCATAGGTTAAAGTGATTGTCAAAGCTGGTTGCTATGTGACTGATGTTCCTTTGTTGTATGGACAGGAGTTGTCAAATTCCTGTATAGGAATAGTATAAGTTTTTTAAAGCTGAAACCAGAAACAAGGAATATCTTAAAAATGATCAGCCCCACGAAAAAAAGTATATAACATAAATTGTGTGTTTTAACGTACTCTACATTTTTTGTGTGGTAGGCTATTGTCCATCTCTTATGGTGTAGCAGTTATGGAAATTTCCGTAAATTTCATTCAAAATAAAGTAGTATTCAGAGGCCACTCCTAGAAAATTCAAGAAACATTTTATTTGTCAGGTAAATATCTTTATTATAGGATATTTAATCAAAATCAAAATTTTCGAAAAAGGTTCCATATAAAGGATAGTTTAGGGTGGGGGATTTTCTTGAAAATCTTCGTGTTGCATCTTTGGAAGATACCAAACTTAAATACACACATGGACATTTTTCTAAAAATGTTTTTTTTTTTATTATTCAGGTGGACCCAAAACATATATTTCCGCTGAAATCTCGGTATCAAATTTTTGGGTGCATTACAATACCTTCTCTATACACTATGCACATAGTACGTGTAGAGAACGTAAAAAACACACTACAGTTTTATTGCAAAAATATTACTATTTTTACAATATAAAAGAGCTATAAGTAGCATAATTTTATTGCTGAAGGTTAGTGTAATACGAACTTAGAAAAAAATGCACTAAAAATACTAAAATCTTTGATTCATCATCTTTGTTGCAACACCGTGCAATAAAGGGTTAAGTTCAGTATCTCCCAAAAATACAACAGGAAGCTTTTTAGAAAATCCAGTTACTCCAACAATCCTCCACAGTCGGCGGGGTCAGAAATTGTTTCTAACTTTCTGGATAATCACTAACAATATTGTAAACACAACACGATTCTGATGTATAGTTTTCTCCAAAACATGATGGACCTCAAACGGGACCGTTCCCTCTACCACCGGGCAATATCCATTAGTATGAATGAATAAGTTATTTATTTACATAACAATATCATACATAGAATTTCAACAATCGCACGGGTCCACAGACAGTACGTGCTTTTGTAATACACAAAATAAAAAACAATATTAAAACAACAACAAAGACATCAAAGAGTATACACGAAAATAAAGATACACAGATATTCAAATATAGCAATTTAAATTTACAGCACAGAGTACACCTTCATAAATGCACCCTCTTATAATAGATAATTACACTTAAAAGACATATATACACATGATATATACACCATATATAAAACCATAGCACAACAGTGACCTAAGTATAATACATATGTAAAAACATTGTAGTCACTTTTGTTTAGTTGTTTTTTATCCCTCCCACCCCCTTCTCTATTGGCAGCCTCCTCAGATCTCAGCTGTCTTGCCTCAAGTATAAATTTACCTAACCCGTCCACGTCTTCCGTGCCTGCCAGTAGCGCCCAACATGCTTCTAGCTCTACATTCGTGGTTGTAAAGAATCGCGGTGAATATTTTTCCCGCCATTCCTCCGCACCCCTACATCTATATCCATTAGTAAACAAAAGACGACCATATACTAGGGGCAGGAGGCAACGTAATAATATCTGTTTCTTGGAGACACTGCTTGCAAGTGGAGAATCATGCCTCAGTTAAGGGACCAGTAAGTGTAAGACTTGGCAACACACCCTATTCCCAAACTTCTGAAGAAGAGTGGGGCAGGATCATCATGTAATGACGTCAGGGTAGAGAACAATGAATCAGAGAGACGATTGCGCATGCCTGGAACTGCGACACTAGCGGTAGAACGAAATACTACATACTTTCCGGACACGCCTCGTGCTATGATGTAACATCAGAGCCTGAATGATCACAAATTACAAGATACTTTAGGACTTCAACAGGAAGGTAACTTAACACATTGAAGCCCAGGCATTTCTTTAGCTGAGGGGCCAAGAAACCCAAGGTTTTACGCCTACTTTGAGTTATTATTTACAGTACATCAATCAAATCTGCCAAAAAGTATTGGTACAATCTAAAAGTATGGTATTTAAGGATTTGTCAACAAGTAAGAAAAGTCATAATTTCCGTATTAATATTTTATTTTAAATTTACAACAAGTATCAAATATGAGTTTGAAGGAAAAAAACTGCGTAAAGCAGCTTACACTCCATTTATTGAAATTTCGAAAAAATCTGCCTCGGAATCGATATTTTCCAGAGCTTCATTTGCATCTGGAATTTCAGCTTCGGTTCACAGAAATCAAGGAAAATGTAGCATTTTAACGTTTTAGAACACGAAACGTAACAAACAGATCAACCACTTTGAAGGAAATTGGCGCGACTACCCGAGAGCAGCCAATATTACTAACTCTCCTAAATTTCATAACAGTTGACTAAAGCGGGGACAGATGGTAGCACAAATCAGACAACTAAATGGTAACTGATGCATGTTCTTTACTGCATAGCCCAAGACCGAGTTAAGGTCGTGGAATTGCATTAACAGCGTTAGAATACCTGCTTGAGCTGTTCTCGGGCGTGGGTCTCATGAACATTTCGCACGGCCCATGTGTTAAACGTAGACCTCGCCGCGGAACTGTGCAACTGACCATGGCTTTTTCGGGGTTACTCCGGATCACCAAGCGAATGCTGGGTAGGTTCATTACATCCCTCGGTCTTTCCGTTGATCCACTTACACACACACACGAACACAGCCTCGATTTTCAATCTCCCGACACCATTACGCTTCCGTGCAACAGATTTCAATTTTGTATTGGCCTCATTTTCCACCGAAGCGCAGTTCCCGGAAAATATTCATTTACCGGCGTCGACAGTGGAGGGCAGATGAATTTGCGTAGCTCCAGTTTACTGCACATTGCATTGATTGGTCAGACTTCCCAGATTCCAGGAAAACGGAATTTCCAGGCGTGGGAGCACATTCGCAGAAACATACGGTACGTTGGGGAACAGCGTTTCAAATCTTTCCAACTGCACATCAACACTCTTTTCATTCTTAACTATTATTTAATAATAATAATAATGGTGCATGCGTGTCTGCCTCACATTCAAAAGGTCGTGAGTTCGAATCTCGCTTAGGGCCAGTTACCCGGATAAGGTTTTTTCGGGGTTTTCCCTTGTCCTGAGAAGACGAATGTTGAGTAACTTTAAGCTCCATGGACCGCGAAATCATTTGAGCATCGTTTCACCAATTTCATTCATCGACCGACATGACCAACCAGGTTAAAGGACGTTAAGCCACAAAAAATAAATAAATAAATAATAATATCAATAATAGTAATAATTTAGGTATATTTGGTTCATTTCTACAGTCACTTTAATTGCTATGGTAATATTAAGGTTATGAAATACGTGATATTTTACGCTTTGAAATTTTAGGTTCAGTTCTGAAGGGTGTCGTCGTTACTAAATTATTTTCACATCTACATTCACAAATCAAGACTCTATGGGGGAGTGGGTAAGGAATAAGTAAAGAACAATTCACACTCCTCATCCCTGGCCAGCAATAGAATCCAAACCTCCGGGTGTGAAGTTAGCTCGCTGGTCACTGACCACGAAGGCAGTCTATTACTATCATTATTATTATCAGCATTATTATCATTATTATATTATCATTATCATTGTCATTATTATCTTTATCATTATTAACATTATCATCATTATTAATCATTATCATTATTATAATTATCATTATCATCATTATTATCATTATTATTATCATTTTGTTATCATTATTATTATCATAATGATTATTATCATCATTATTATTGTCATCATCTTTATTGTTGTTATCATTATCATCTTTATTATTATAATTATCATTATCATCGTTATTATCATTATTATTATCCTTATGATTATTATCATCATTATCATTATTATCATTATTATTGTCATTATCATCTTTATTGTTATCATTATCATTATTAGTATCATCATCAATATCATTATGATTATTGTCATCATTATTATTATCGTCATTATTATCATTATCATTATTATCATTATCATTATTATTATCATTATCATCAATATCATTATGATTATTGTCATCATTATTATTATTATCATCGTCATTATTATCATTATCATTATTATTATCATTATTATCATTATTATCATTATCATTATTATTATCATTATCATTGTCATTATTAGTATCATCAATATTATTATTGTTATTTTTTATTGATTATAGCAACTGCAGCTGTGAGAATGATTGCAGTAAACTGTGTCTCATTGTATTCCACCCAAACATGCGATTCCGAAATTTCACCAGGAATATATATTTTGAGGTCCCCTTAATTCATAAAAGAAGCATTTTAGTGGATAGCATAACTCAAAAACGGAAAGTCCGTTGAATAAAAAACTTGCTAGTGAAGTTTAGCATCTCCTAAGGACGCGACATGAGTTTCAAACAGTTTCCCCCACTCCAAACTACCCTTTACATGGAAAATGTATTGAAAAACTTTATTTCCCCAAAAATGGCTCTAACGACTTTGATTAAAATGCCGTAAGTATATCAGAAATATTTACATGACAAATAAAACGTAGGTATATCTCGAATTTCCTGAGAAGCAGTCTTTATTCGGCATGACTTTTGGATATTTGGTAAATCGTAAAACTTAGCACACAAAAATATAGATTTCGTCAAAACACACGCTTATGCCTTTTTCATGTCTGTTGTGGAGGTACCTAATCGTTTCCGATATATTCTTTGTTATTGGTTTCAATTTTAAAATACTTATACTTCTCTCAAGTATGAAGTCGCGCGTGTTTCTTTTGTTTTACTCCTGGCCTAACAAAGAAGCGAATTTCAATGGCAATGCTTTTAAAACATTTGACTATCACGTTAGCATAGTGTATTCCTTTAGTCCCCTTCTACTTATGAGGAACTAAAAGTACATTCTGTAAATGCTTATCTTGATTAACACGGTTTAGAAAGAAACAATATTTTGTAGGAAGTTTTGTTTTTAGAATAATAGAGAAAGTCCTGTACAAGATTTTTTTGTTTTGTTTTCCCCTAATGGTTATCACAAACTGTTATAAGTAGTGCCCACAAACTTGTAATACCTTTTCAAAAGATTTTTCGAATACCTTAAAATACTAAAATTCTGAATTCAGTTCTCGGATAATTAGCTAAATAATCACAGAAAGACTTTGGATTTTCACGGAAATACCCCTATATGCCTATCAGGTAAAAAGTATCCAAAGTGAGAAGCATTGAACTCCTATAATTTCAAACTACAACATTAAAGGTATGATTGTTTTTAGCAGATTTGAAACCACTAAAAGTGCTTCAGGTCCATTAGAAGGTTATTAGTAGTTCATTACTTCACTTTCAGTAAAATTCTTTAATAAAATATAAAATACCGTAACAGTGCCGTCTCCTGCAGTGGTTCTCACGTTCTCCATGGTATGTTAATTATTACAGTTGGAGACCTTGGAACACGCAAACAAAGAAGTTAGGCGCAATGTAAACAGGAGACTTCGAAACGTGACACGTCTGGTACACGCGAGAAGCGTCCAGTATCTTCGACAAGTTCCCAGGAGGTTCAGTGACGTCACTTTCTCACTATAAAAGGAGGAAGAATTGCAGTGAGGTTGTTGTGTTTTGAAATGTATTGAGTAGTGAGTGACTAAGTGTTAGCGCGCAGTGGTGCTCAAGCCGTAAATTTATGACTTTATTTGTAAACAATTTTTGAGTCAATAAAGACATATGTTAGAATAATATCTTTTAAATTAATAATTAAATTTAATGCACTTTTTATATATTTCAAAATACACATAAACAAATTAACAACAACCTAATAGCCTAATGCAACAAATGAATACATCAAACAACACACGCCAGATATTAAATAAATATGTATCTAATTTTCCAAATTGTTAATTTAAAAAGTCTGATGTGTTACTGCTTTAACTGCTCTACAAACTAAATTCTTATAAAATATCATTCTTCTTTCTACACAATGCTAATCGAGATAATTATTAACGGAATGTACTTATTACTTAGTTCCTTATTGGTAGAAGGGGAATAAAGGAATGCGCTATGCTAAAGTGACTGTCAAATGTTTTGAAAGCTGTCATTAAAATTGGTAAATGAAAAAGAAATAGAACAAAAGTAAAACGGACACTATCTGTCTGAGAAAAATAAACGTAAGTATTTTAAAATTGAAATTAATAACATGGAATATCTTGGAAACGGAAAATCTACTACAAAAATACATATGACATAAATTGTGTGTTTTAACGAGATGTACATTTCTTGTGTAGTAGGTTTTTGTCTATTTCTTACGAATTAACCGATATGCAATATTCTGGAAAAATCAACCAGAATAAAGTGTTCTTCAGAGGCTATTCCCAGAAAATATATACATTTTATTTTAGTTGTGAGTAGCTTTAATATACGGTGTTATAATCAAAATCGTTATAGTCATTTTTGAGGAAAACAAATTAAAAAATGTTTCCATGTAAAGGGTAGTTGGGGGTGGAGGCTTTCTTGGAAATCTTCGTATCGCATCCTTGGCAGATATTGACCTTAAATACCAAGTTTGATATTTAACGGGCTTAATGTTTGAGCTCTCTGTCCGCAGACATACACACGCACACACGGACCTTTTTATAAAAATGTTTATTCTTTTTTTTTTGTTGGATTCAGGGGGTCTCGAAACCTGCATTTCCTGTAAAATCTCGGGATCGAATTTTTGGGTGCAATACAATATCTTTTCTATACACTATGTACATAGTACTTGTACAGAAAGTAAAAAACAAACTGCTGTGTTACATTCATATGAGTTTCTCTACCTGTTCTGCAACAAACTATTCATATAAAAGCTTACTTTTCTATCTATTTCCGCTAAGTGAGAAAATGCGTGTGATCATGGTGTCAGTGGTGGGATAACGCGATCTAGGAAAGCAGCAGTGGTCTTGGTATGCTTTGCAAGGTGCAAGCAGATCGATGCGAAGTGTGAGAGGGGTGAGAGAAGGTAACAGAAGCTACCTTCCTGATCGATCGGTTCTTCTCCCGTTATTGATGTTGCTCAGGATGTCAAGTCACGTGAAAAGGATACAACATGGCTACGTGCCCAGAGATAAACGTCCAGAACATTCAAAAAATACTTCAGCCTACCTTTATTTGTTTATTATTTTATGAAAAATACTCCAACGAGAAAAACCAACCTTAGTTGAGATGTGATATGAACATTAATAAATCACAAATCGGGCGCAGGACCGAAGCCTCCCGCGAAAACGGTGTAATTACCCAGCAGGTGGGGTGGGATGGGTATGCCTAATTTTTTCCTTGATTTCTTTCAGTGTACGGCAAATTAGTTCACAGTTAACATGCTTTCCGACGAGACTGGAATTGCGGTGAGTAGGACAGGAAGGAAAAGGAACGGTTACACTTTCGGATTCCAGAAGTGTTTAAGAAGTGGGGTAGCGCGATGGACGTGCAACGTTAAAAGTTTTATTGAAAACTTTTCATTGAAGAAATAGATGTCCTGGATATTCAAGAGGACCATAACCACGCGGCACTACCTAGTGACAAAATTCAGAGGCAGAAAGTACTTTGTGTTCTTGTAAGGGTATATGATGTACATAGGGAATCAATATTAACTAGCAACATAAGGAAATGTATATAATTTAAGTATTACTTATATAAAGGCAATATGTTAAAACATGTAGAAAGCATCGGCTTGAAACCGCTTAACGGGGCAGGTTTGGACAGGCTTTACAGAAAGGTAATTTGCAATTAGCTGGATTTCTAGGTAAACAAGCAGACCAGCTGTTCCTGCAATTTGTGAAACGTAGTAACTTTGACGATGTTTGAACCAGAAGTTTGTCATACCTAGCAACGACCTGACAACCAATCAGGTGGTCCCTGACGCTCGAGGCGCCAAAGCCTAGCGCCACCCCCTAGTAGTAGAAATTCAGCGTGCTACCCGGGGCGCTTTCTTCTGAAACAAATCTTCAAGCAGGTGACAGTGTGGTAATGTGCGTGTGCTAGGTGACGCTGCCAGGCGATAGTAGTTCAGTTTAGGCTCCTGTAAGCAAGTGATTATCGAGGTTTATTCAAAGTATTTATGTTTTATGGGAATTTAGAAATCAAGTATCAGCTAAGCCGTCAACATTCAAGTAGTAGCACTTTAAGTTAATAAACATACTTTTATTAAGGGGAAATGCCAGTCTCGTTATTTTGCCTCGCCCACAATTAGAACCCTGAGAAGTAAGTGAATTAGAAGTTAGGATTGAAGATGAGCAACAGACTGATCGGCCGAGGATCCAGCAATGAGCAGCTGTATGTAGAGACAGCATTCCAGCCACGTGGTTTGAGAAGGTAACAACCCACATAGTTCATTTTCCCGCCACAATCTGAAGAGAACAGCTACAGAAGATATATGTGAAAGGTCATCAAAACAAAGGCCATACCAGCAACTGAAGAGAGAAAACAAGGAAGAAGTAACCATTGGAGCTGTCCACAGTTTACGTAAATCCAAATACAAAGCTAGGCGGAAAATGTTGCCAAAATTACCCATAAGTATAGAGGAGGTTCATGATGTTCTGAACACTTTAAATGTGAAAACTACAGATGGAGTCGAGTTGTTGCTACACAACGATGTTGCGAAGAACGTTCCGGAAACCTCAGAGTACTCAGTGTGACAGAATATATGTTGATGGAACTTTCAAGTATTCCACAAGCTATTTACAATCCATGGGCTCGTTAATTTAAATACATTCCAATGGTATTTTCTTTGTTGAAGGACAAGAGAACTTCATCATATCAGCAGGTATTTTCAACAGTTGCTCATAAATGTAATAAGCTAGGTCTGAAATTCTCTCCATCAACAATGTTTTCTGACTTTGAAGAAATGTGACATCTTCCATTAGAAGTATGTAATGCTTCATCAAATATTACAAACACCAAACTGAAACTGTTTCCTGTTTCGACCGGGATACTACCTGCTTTGGGGAGGCTTAAGGACCTTTAAGGGTCCGTGAGACTTCGGTACATAATCATAAAACACAGAAAATGACACAAAAGATATGTAATGAACTATAAAAATCTGATGTGTTACACTCACATGACTTTCTCTAGCTGCTCTACAAACCTCCTACAAAAGATTATTCTTCTTTGTACACAATGCTAATCAAGATAAATGTTAGCAGAATGTTATTACTTAGTTCCTTATAAGTAGAAGGGAATAAGGGAATGCACTATGCTAAAATGATTGTCAAATGTTTTAAAAGCTATCGTTATGCGATTGTCATTGCAAATGACTTCTTTGCTTGGTCAGGAGTGGAACAAAAGAAAAACACACACTTCCTGTGTGAGAAAAGTTTAAGTACTTCACAATTGAAACCAATAACAAGGAATATCTCGAAAACGGTTACCTCCACAACAAAAACGTAAGGGACAAAAATTGTGTGTTTTGCCATGAGGTACATTTTTTGTGGAATACGTTTATTTTCTATCTCTTACGGCTTAGCAGTTAAGCAAAATTCAGCAAAATTCACCCAGATTAAAGAGGTCCTCAGAGGCTATTCCCAAAAAAATCGAGATATACATTTTATTTCGGACATAAATAGCTTTAATATACTGGATTTTAATCAAAATCGTTAGAGCCATTTTTAAGAAAATAAAAATTTTCGAATTTTTTTCCATGTAAAGGGTAGTTTGTGGTGAGGGGATTTTTTTGAAAATCTTCGTGTCGCATCCTTGGAAGATACTAAATCTAAACACCAAGTTTGGTATTTAACAGTCTTTTTGTTTTGGGGCTAAGCTGTCCACAGACAGACACACACAGACAGACACACACACACACACACAGACTTTTTTTTAAAAAATGCTATTTTCGGACTCAAGGGACCCCAAAACATATATTTCCGGTGAAATCTCGGTATCGAATTTTTGGGTGCATTATAATACCTTCTCTATCCCTATGTACATTGTACATATGGGGCTAGAGAAAGTAAAAATGTTGGAAAGGTAAGTATAAAAATCTGATGTGTTTTCCGTCCGCAAGAATGTCTCTACAAACTATTGTTACAAAAGATACATCGTGGTAATTGAGATAAACAAATGTTTACATTAGTTACCTCTAAATAGAGGCTAATAAGGCAATGCACTAGAATACACCGATAGTCAAATGTTTTAAAAGCCGGTCGCTATGAAACAATTGAAATCCGGTTCGCTTTGCACGGCCAGGAGTAAAATAAAAGAGAGATGAAACGAAAGTTGACTTTCCGATTAAGAAAAGCTTAAGCAGCTTAAAACTGAAAGACTACTTTAGAAACAACTAAATTACAACAAAAAATGTATATGGCATAAATGGTGAGTGTTAACAACCGCTACACTTTTGTGGAGTGAGTGTTTGTCTATCTCTGACGGTTTATCAGTTGTACAAGTCATTCAGAGGCAAATCCCACAAAATTCAAATTATACACTTTATATTTGTTGTAAATATCTTTAATATGCCTACTGTACTTTCATCAAAATCATCGGAGACTGCCTCCGTGATGGAGTGGTCAGTGAGTTGCCTTCTCATCCGGAGATCCCGGGTTCGATTCCCGGATGGAGCGGGAATTTTTCTTTAACCTCAATTATTCTCTATCCCCCACAGAGTGTGGAAGTTTGTATGTGAGAGTGAATATGTGTGTTTGAGGAAAATAAAATATTTAAACCTACAGACAACGAGTTGTTTCAAGTACAAAGCCCCCGATATGACCTTAGATGTTAAAGGGGGTTATATAAATGAAAGAATTAAAAACAAATCATTGGACTATTTTTTGAGAAAAACAAACGTTTCAAGAAGTTTACATGTAAAGAGTAGTTTGAGGTGGGGAATTTTTCTTGAAAATCTTCGTGCAACCTTGGAGGATGCTAAAACTTAAATACCAAGTTTGGTATTAAACGGTCTTTTCGTTTTTGAGCTATGCTGTACACACACACACACAGGGCCTTTTTCTAAAACAAAATTGTTTTATTTAGGAGGCCCCAAAACATATATTCACGGTGAAATCTCGGTATCGACAATTTGGGTGTAATGCAATACCTTCTCTATACACCATTTTCTATTCACTGTTAGGTTGATCCGCGCGAAAACATATTCACCTGGTCAGTGCACCGCGGTAGTAGTGCGCGCAAGAATGTAATCCCATGCTAACAATAAATTTATTCTTAAATTGTACAATATTCTATACAAATACCTAATAGTTAAATTGACGCCGATTTGTACCGTGTCCCACATGCTATTTGTGTGTCACCTGAGTTCTGCATTGTTTATCCAGTAACGGTCGCTGCTGTTTAGAATCATGGAGGACGAGCGCCGTCAGTTTTTTCTTGCAACTTTTGAGTTACACAAAGCATAAGGCTGGTAAACCATTGATTAGCGGTGAAAAAAACCAGTGTTGAATGTTTATTGTAAGTTTGTGAGAAATATGCAATATTTCCCGTGAAAGAAGCGACGAAATTAACTTCTGAGTTCGCCGGTGTTTCAGCTACAAGTAGATATAAACAGTGTTCATAAAGAAAAAGGAGCACAAACACCTCAGACGAGGATTCCGAACTGGAGCGAATAGAGTCGCTTCCGGAGAGCGAATAAATGTAACTTATCCCATACATGATATTTATTTTTTCACTCATGTTTTTACTTTCTCTATACGAACTATGTACATAGTGCATAGAGAAGGTATTGCACTCCACCAAAAATTCTATACCGAGATTTCACCGGAAATATATGTTTTAGGGTCCCCTTTGTCTAAAAAAAGTATTTTCAGACAAAGGTCTGTATGTGTGTGTGTATTTGGTATTTAAGTTTAGTATCTTCCAGGGATGCAACACGAAGATTTTGAGAAAAATCCCCACACCCCAAACTACCCTTTACACGGAACTTTTTTCGAAAATTTTGATTTTCTAAAAAATGGCTATAACGATTTTGATTAAAATATCATATGTTAAAGATATTTACCCGATAAATAAAATGTATATTTTGAATTTTCTGGGAATAGCCTCTGAGGACTACTTTATTCTGAGTGAATTTACCGGAATTTTGTATAACTGCTAAACCGTAAGAGATAGACAAAAACTTACCACACAAAAAATGTAGAGCACATTAAAACGCACAATTTATATTACATACATTTTTTTTTCTTGGAGTTGATCGTTTTTGAGAAATTCCTTGTTTTTGTTTTCAGGGTCGAAAATCTTAACTGTTCTCATACAGGAATTTCTCAACTCATGTCCATACAAAGGAACTTCAGTCACATAGTAACCAGCTTTTGACTATCACTTTAACCTATGGTACTCTCTTATTTCGCTTCTACTTACAAGGAAGAAAGTAATAAGACTATTTCTGCTAATTTTTTCTGGATTGGCATGAAGTAACTAGAAGCATAAGCTTTTGAAGAATAATTTGTTGTAGGGATATAGAGAAAGTCATGTGAATGGTACACATCAGAGTTTTTCAAGTTACTATTATTATAATTATACCTAACAAAATGTTTAAGTTGTGGGAATAAGGACTCTATTCGTTTTACATTACAATACGCTGCATGGTCGTGAAGATATGACGCGAATGGCGGAAGGCTACATTATGACGGTGCACTGGTCGCCTGGCTTTTGTTTTGGCGAGGATCAACTTAAGGCTGTAGGCTTTATATACATAGTAATTGTAGAGAAAGTAAAAATATACTTTTTTCATAGCAACATCTAAATGTAGGCTAACTGATCATTATATCGGCATCATTTTTGGGTAGAAAAGGCGCCTCACTCTAGGCTCACATTATTTTAAAAACGCAGTAAGCTCTAACGCTATCCAACATTGAAGTTCACGTTGCGTTAGCACACATCGATTTGTTCTGAATAACATGGACAGCTACATTAATATTTCAGACTCACCAAACATGCCGTGCACGCAAGCCAGAAAACGTTCCAAGTCATGAACTTACCTGTAACACAAAGACAAAACACTGACTGTTACAACAATGTAACATTAACAAACTTTATAACAACTTTGTTACAGACTATAAAACGTATCTACAACATGACACTTGGGTACAAATGAGAAACTACAGGAGAAAAAAAAATATATGTTGTAAAACATTCATATGCCTTTCTCTTCAAATATAAACTTATTACTTTCTCTACTATGTATCTACGTTAAATAGGGGAGTGTTGTATTCCACTCAAAAACGATACCAATATTATTTCACCGGAAATATAAGTTTCGAGGTCCCCTGAAACCAATAAAAGCAGTTTTGGAAAAATGTATGTGAGCGAGGGTAGCATAGCTCAAAAACGAAAAGTCCGTTAAATATCATATTTTCCAAGGATGCGACTCGAAGATTTTAAATCAAATCTCCTCCACCCCAAAATACTCTTTGCATAGAAAATACTTTGAAAAGGTTTATTTTCTTAAACATTTCTAACGAATTTGATAACATCTCAAATAAAATTGAATTATCTGAGAATAGTCTCTGAAGACCTCTTTATTCTGGAAGATCTTTTCATAATTTTGGATAACAGTTAAACCTTAAGAGATAGATAAAACCTTACTGTTCAAAAAATGTAGATTTTGTTAAAATACACAAGTTATGTCATATACATTTTTTCGTGGAGCGTACCGCTTTTTGAGGCATTTCTTGTTAATAGTTTCGATTGTGAAGTACTTATACTTTTCTCAGACAGGAAGTGTATTTTTTTCGTTTGTTCTACTCTTGGCCAAGCAAAGAAGTGATTTGCAATGTCAATCGCATAACAACAGCTTTTAAAACATTTGACTATCACTTTGGCCTAGTGCATTCCGTTAGTTCCAGTCTACTTATAAGGAACTAAGTAGTAAAATTCTGCTAATGTTTATCTCGATTAACATTGTGTTGAAAGAAGAATTATCTTTTGTAAGATGTTTGTTTGTAGAGTAGCATCAGATTTTTCCTTGCTGTTTCAAGTGTACAAGGACCAATAATCGACAACTTGTCTGTTGCCTAAAACAACTGACTCACAACATGATTTACCAATTAAAATATTCACAATGTAGGTAGGTTTTGAAATACACGCATCTTTTTCTAATGAATATGAAAGGTTATGAAACGAACTTTTCTCTTCGCAAACCATTTTAAATGGCATATCGGTTAAACTTGAAAATACCAAGTAGTGCATTAGGTAGATAGTGAAATGCATTCTTAAAAGTACATAACTCAACATTAAAAAAAAAATCTGACGTGTTCCATTCACATAACTTTCTCTACTTCTGTGTAACAAATTATTGTTAATAAGCTTATTCTTCTATTTATTTCAAGCTAATCCAGAAAAAATTAGCAGAAATAGTCTTATTACTTACTTCATTGTAAGTACAAGCGAAATATGGGAGTACTATAGGTTAAAGTGAAGCCAAAAGCTGGTTACTAGGTGACTGAAGTTCCTTTGTATGGAAACGAGAAAAGTATAAGAAAAGTATAAGTTTTTCAAAGCTGAAACCAAAAACAAGGAATATTTAAAAAACGATCAACTCCTCGAAAAAATTATATAACATAAATTGTGTGTTTTAATGTGCTCTACATTTTGTGTGTGTTAAGTTTTAGTCCATTTCTTACGGTTTAGCAGTTATGCAAAATTCCTCCAGAATAAAGAAGTCTTCAGATGCTATTCCCAGAAAAGTCATTATATACATGTTATATGTCAGATAAATATATTTAATGTACGATATTTTAATCAAAATTGTTAGTCATTTTTGAGAAAATAAAAATTTTCGAAAAAAGTTCCATGTAAAGGGTAGTTGGGGGTGGGGGGATTTTCTTGCAAATCTTCGTGTCGCATCCTTGGAAGATACCAAACTTAAAATACCAAGTTTGGTATTTAACGGTCTTTTCGTTTTTGAGCTATGCTGTCCACAGTCACACACACACACGCACGCACACACAGACCTTTTACCAAAAATGTTTTTTTTTTTTTTTGGCTTTTTTTGTATTTCCGGTGAAATCTCGGTATCAAATTTTTTGGTGGAATACAATACCTTCTCTATACACCATGTACATAGTACGTGTAGAGAAAGTAAAAATTGGCAGATTTTGATACTAGGCTCCTCAAATATGCATTTGAAATAGCCAGAGAAGAAATATTGTGAAAAACAGCGAAAAGTGTAAAGACAGAGTTTACCAAGGCGCGAAGGTGCATTGCTCGAGGGTGGATATGACAAAAGAAAATGCAAGGAATTGCTTGTTGGTCGGGGGAAGCGACTTCTCTTGCTATGGTAGACGCGATGAGTTAAGACGTGCTATTTCATCAAGCGGTGGAAACGAATGGCTATTATAGAAACAGTGTTAATTAATACACCATAGTAAGCGCCACAAGTAATAAGGAGCTCGCCTGGGTAGCGATGGTAGCGTGTCTGCCTCACGTTCAACAGGTCGCGAGTTCGAATCTCGCTTAAGGTAAGTTATCCGGATAAGGTTTTTTTCGGAATTTTCCCTTATCCTGAGAAGACGAATGTCGAGTAACTTTAAGCTCCATGGACCCCGAGATCATTTCACCAATTTCATTCATCGTCCGATATGACCAATCAGGTTAAAGGACGTTAAGCTAAAAAAAAGCTGAAAGTGGTGAGAACTTAGAAGGAATGCGTGTGTGTTCGAGGCAGAACATATCAAAGAAACGAAATAAATGAGTTCAAAAGTAATCATGAACCCGAAAGTAACCACTCTTGTCGTACCACACCTAGGGCAGCCACATCCCCACACCATTCCATAATCTCCTAAACCATCACGCGGGATTCGAACCCGGAACCCGCAACGCGAACCGCCACAGACTTCAACCTCAAATATTTTGACATTTTACTTGGTCGCATTCCTGAACTCAAAAAATATGCGGTAAAGGTTCCGTAGGACGTCCAGATTGAAAATACTAACCTGAGCAATAAAAGTGCACATGGAACGTGTGACCACTTTGAGCTGCTGGGACCCAGCCACCCTCCCTAATTGAGCCAGTTGCTTATATATAGAGCTGGTCGCAAAATGTAAACAACACACTCCATTTTGTTATGTTTACGACCGCACAAACCACATGTTTCATGAAATCCGCGAGTTATCTGTCCTAATAGCGACATTGCAGATTCTAGTTCAGTTTTAGATTTGAATTTGATTCTACCATTGGTCGATTGACCAACATGGCTGCCCACGGACAAAAGGAACGGAAGACTGTGCATTTCGCATTGGAAAGAAGAACCAATTTTCAGAAAGTCCATTTTTACTTTCTCTATACGCACTATGCACATAGTGTATAGAGAAGGTATTGCACTCCACCCAAAAATTCGATACCGAGATTTCACCGAAAATATATGTTTTAGGGTCCCCAATATCCAAAAAAAGCATTTTCACAAAAAGGCCCGTGTGTGTGTGTGTGTGTGTGTGTGTGTGTGTGTGTGTGTGTGTGTGTGTGTGTGCGTGTGTCCGTGTGTCCGTGTGTCTGTGAACACGATAACTCAAAAACGAAAAGTCGGTAAAATACCAAACTTAGTATTTAAGTTTAGTATCTTCCAGGGATGCAACACGAAGATTTTGAGAAAAATCCCCCCACCCCAAACTACCCTTTACATGGAACTTTTTTCGAAAATTTTGATTTTCTCAAAAATGGCTCTAACGATTTTGATTAAAATTTCGTATATTAAAGTTATTTACCTGACAAATAAAATGTATATCTATAATTTTCTGGGAATAGCCTCTCAAGAGTAGTTTAATCTGGATGAATTTTACTGAATTTTAAATAATTGCTTAACCGTAAGAGATGGACAAAAACTTACTGCACAAAAAATGTAGAGCACGTTAAAACACACACTTTATGTTATATACATTTTTTTCGTGGAGTTCGTCCTTTTTGAGACATTCCTTATTTTTGGTTTCTGCTATGAAAAACATACTTTTGTCATACAGAAACTTGTCAACTCCTATCCATATAAACAAAGGAACCTCATTGACATAGCAACCGCTTTTGACTATCACTTTAACCTATGGTACTCCCTTATTTTGCTTCTACTTACAAGGAAGCAAGTAATAAGACTATTTCTGCTCATTTTTTGTGATTAGCATAAAGTATATAGAAGTATAAGCTTTTTAAGAATAATTTGTTGCAGGGATATAGAGAAAGTCATGTGAATGGTACACATCATATTTTTACTCCTGATTTCGATCCAGTTCATTTACATACACCTAACGTAACGTAGCCTAACCTCCACGAAACATTTGTTCACCTGTCACGTAGCCATATTGTCTCCCTTAAGGAATACTCATCTCGCGGTATTATTTTTATCAATGTTACCAGCCACTGCCATAATGAATTATAGAGACGAAAACAACAAAAAACTTGTAAACAATAACATGAGCGATCCTAACGACCGAATAATATACAGTGAAATCTGGATCTGCAAAGGAATAAAGACCAAATATTCCACTCGCCATGAAATAAACACTGAGTATTAACTTTGTCAATGGTATTATAAATACGATGACATCGAACAGCTAGCAGGCTAGCACGTCCTTTGGACCTTTCCCGTCACATAAAGAGGTGGAGGTGTTCAGAGACCACATTTCATGGGTTAAGGTTGGTCTCTCTAGTGACCTATGGACACGCTGATCGAGAGCGCTACCGCGTCTATTTATCTCTGCAACTGACCCACGCAGCGGCGTCACAATATTTTAGTCAAATAAACAGAAGGCTTAGTCATTAAATATAACGGGATTTCATCTGTCAGAATTAGTATTTCATTATGAAAATGGCTGGTTATATTTGTCTCAAGAATATTCCCATGTGAGAACGTCCTTCTTTCTCAGCAATCTTCCAAATTAGTGCATCGCCAACTTTTAATCTATGTAATTGCCTTGAAGCACAACAGAGGTCCCTGGAGTCGAGACGGGACCATGCTGTCGAACAATCTATGGAAGTGGGGTTATGGAATCTTTAAACCCGTATTTCGTGATGGCTTTCTTTATGAGGAAACCTTATAAATAGCTACAACCCCATCTATCTCATTGATCCAAATATCTGCAGCGAGCTAATTCCTTAGTGTGGAGCTAATTCCGGCTCGAATCTTGACACAGGTCCTGTTTAATCTGGATCTTAGGCTGATATAGTTCATGTGAAAACATTTACACAACTCCGATGTGTTCCATTCACATGACTTTCTCTCTATCTGTACAACAAATTATTGTTAAAAACTTATTCTTATATTTACCTCATCCTAATCAATAAACAATTACTGGAATAGTCTTATTTCTTGCTTCCTTGTAAGTAGAAGCGAAATAAGGGAGTACCATAGGCTAAAGTTATAGTCATAAACTGGTTGCTATGTGATTGAAGTTCCTTTGTTTGTATGGACACGAGTTGACAAATTCCTGTATGAGAAATGTATAAATATTTCAAAGCTGAAACCAATAACAAGGAATATATAAAAACGATCAACTCCACGAAAATAATATGTATAACATAAATTGTGTGCTTTAACGAACTCTACATTTTTGTGTGGTAAGTTTTTGTCCATCTCTTACGGTTTAGCAGTTATACAAAATTCCACAAAATTCATCCAGAATAAAGATGTCTTCAAAAAAGTCAAGATATGCATTTTATTTGTCATCTTTAATATACGACATTTTAATTAAAATCGTTATCATTTTTGAAAAAATCAACACTTTCGAAACATTTTCCATGTAAAGGGCAGTTGGGGCTGGGGGATTTTCTTGAAAATTTTCGTGTTGTATCCTTGGAAGACACCGAACTTAAATACCAAGTATGGTATTTAACGAACTTTTCGTTTTTGAGCACACACACACTCACATACACAGACATTTTTCTAAAAAAGCTTTTTTTGGATTCAAGAGGTCTCAAAACATATATTTCCGGTGAAATCTCGGTAAGGAATTTTTGGATGCAATGCAATAGTTCTGTATACATTATGTAAATAGTACGTATAGATAAAGTAAAAATATAGCGCTTCAGAGTGAGAGAAAGGTAAGTTTGTTAGCTCTTCGTTGCGCCAATTTTATAGGTTTCTCTTAATCTAAGTCCTAAACCGAGCTTATAACGATGTTAATATCTTTAATGTACGAAATTTTAATCAAAATCGTTAGAGCCATTTTTGAGAAAAGCAAAATTTTAAAAAATTTCAGTCTGTGCTGGGGGAACTTTTTGAAAATCTTTGTGTCGCATCTTTAGAAATATTCAAGTTAATCTTTTCTAAAAATGTTTTTAGGGACTCAGTGGATCTCAAAACATATATTTCCGGTGAAGTCTCATCGAATTTTTGGGTGGAATGCAAAACCTTCTCTATCCTCCATAAACACACTGAGAAGCTTGAAAAAGTAAAAGTTAGATTTATAACAAAGTGATTCCGCTAAAAGTATGGATATGTGCCAGAAATTACTTTCAAGTGAATTGCAATTATTAATTAACGCTGCCCGCTGTTGTGGTTGTGTTATTCGCGCCAAGCTGGCATCTCTATTGCCCCTCTCGGATGTTGCAGAGAAGCAGAAGGAAAGCAACTCTCAAGATTTGTTCATATATCGTCTCACGACCTATAGTTCCCTTCAGAGGGAAGCCATGCTAATGATTTTGACATCCGTAAAACCACGATGGCCACCCAGAATGTAATAGACAATTTGGATAACTAAACAATAACGAAAGTTATCAACACAAAACTTTATTTACAAAGTTACAGTACCTTACTCTATTTCCCAACATAATCGTCATTGCTATCAAGATATTATTGTCACGTGGTACCGGTTTTTCAATGCAGATGATCTGAGCCAAGATGTCAGTGTCACTCTGAGGTCTTCATTGCTGGGAATCCTTTCCATCTGAAAAGTTATTTAAATAATTCAAAATGAAACGCCGATTTTTATGAATTATTTTATCAACATTTGCTTTCAACTCATCAATAACTATTGATGAACTTCCGCTCTGGTCTTTATCGTACACACTGTTCATCCTTGATTACTCGTAAATTATGCGCCATTTCCTCACTAAAGACTCGATCATTGCATTATCACTTGTGCTATCTGCTTGTAACATCCGATTGACCGAACATTTTGTGCATTCCAAAAAACAAAAATATAATGTATTCCATTCACATGACTTTCTCTACATCTCTGCAACAATTTTTTTTTTTTTTTAAAAACTTATCCTTTTATTTACTTCATGCAAATGGAGAACATATTAGTAGAAATAGTCTTATTACTTGTTTCCTTGTAAGTAGAAGCGAAATAAGGGAGTACCATAGGTTAAAGTGATAAAAGCTGGTTGCTATGCGACTGAAGTTCCTTTGTTTATATGGACAGGAGTTGACGAATTCCTATATGAGAAAAATAAGTTTTTCATAGCTGAAACCAAAAACAATGAATATCTCATAAACGATCAACTCCACGAAAAAAATGTATATAACATAAAATGTGTGTTTCAACGTGCTCTACATTTCTTGTGCAGCAAATTTTTATCTAAGTCTTACGGTTTAGCAGTTACGCAAAATTCCATAAAAGTCATTCAGAATAAAGTAGGCTATTCCCAGAAAATTCAAGATATACATTTTGTTTGGGGTGTATGTGTCAGCAATTGGATTTTTAGGGTTTGTAGTATGAGCGCATCATATATTACAGTAAGAGTAGATGTAGGTACACGAACTTATTTTACAAGAGCTACAATAAGCATCGCCATAGCAACAGAATATCTTTAATATACAGGACTTTAATCAAAATCGTTAGAGCCATTTTTGAGAAAATAAAAATGTTCGAAAAAAAGTTCCATGTAAAGGGTAGTTGGGGGTGGGGGGATTTTCTTGAAAATCTGCTAATTTTTTTCTTGATTAGCATGAAGTAAATAGAAGCATAAGCTTTTTAACACAAGATTTTTTTCTGGCTAGTCTTCGTATTTCAGGTTTGAATCTTGGGTATTAGGGGCAGACATGGAACCACTATATCACGAAGGGGGACAAAAAGAATATAATTCTCTTTTACTCCACATTTCCTACACATTTTTTCATTCTTTTATTACCTGCCCTGGTGCATTTAATGTGGGCTACATATCTTTATGGTGTCATGTCTTTCATAACAGTTATATGAGCTCTCATAAAATATGCCCGTTTAAGCATTAAACTTCTTTCTCTATCCAATATGGAAGTAGGTTTTGCTTCCTCAGAAGCGTAGTAGCTAACAGAAAATAAACTTAAGACACAGAGATATTAAATGCTATCAGCAAGAAAATCTAAACTGTAAATATTTGATGTTTTCCATTCACACGACTTTCTCTACATCTCTGTAACAAATTATTGTTAAAAAATTTATTCTTCTGTCTGCTTCATCCTAATTGAGATAAACATTAGCATAAATTGTTCTTATTACTTGGTTCCTTTAACGTAAATAGGAAAAAATTTAATATGTTCCATTCTTTAGCTGTTCGTTAAACAAATCTTTTATTCAAAACATTAATCTGTTATACACATCTTGCTAATCAAGATAAACATAAGCAGTATTAGTCTTATTACTAGCTTACTTGTAAGTAGAAGGGAAATAAGAAAATGCACAGGCTAAAGGGATAGTCCTGTCCTTTAAAAGCCGGTCGCTACGTGAAACAATTGATATTCCAATCTGTTTGCTTGTCAGGAATCAACAAACGAGAAACGAGTAGAAAGATGTCTTCCCCTTTGAGAGAAGTCTAAGTGCCTAAAATTGAAATAAAAATTCCGGAATATCTCGAAAACGGTTAACTCTACAAAAAAAAATATATCTGATGTGTTACACTCACATGACTTTCTCTAGCTCTTCTACAAACTTCTTACATAAGATTATTCTTCTTTCTGCACCTTGCTAATTGAGATCATCATTAACAGAATGTTTTCACTACTTAGTTACTTATAAGTAGAAAGAAAATAAGGGAATACACTAGGCTAAACCGATAGTAAAGTGCTTTAAAAGCTGTTGTTATTCAATTGTCATTGCAAATCGCTTCTTTGCTTGGCCAGGCGTAGAACAAAAGAAAAACGGACACCTCCTGTCTGAGAAAAGTATAAGTACTCACAACTGAAACCAAAAGCAAGAAATATCTCGGAAACGGTTACCTCCACAACAAAAATGTAAAGGATATACATTGTGTGTTTTGATCAGATCAACATTTTCTGTGTAGTAAGTTTTTGTCTAGCTCTTAAGGTTTAGCAGTTAAGAAACATTTAGCAAAATGTATCCAGAATAAAGAGCTCTTCAAAGGCTATTCCCAGAAATTTCAAGATATACATTTTATTTGGTATGTAAATATCTTTAATATACGGGATTTTAATGAAAATCGTTAGTCATTTTATAAAAAATCAAAATTTTGGAAACTTTTTCCATGTAAAGGGAAGTTGGGGGTGGGGGGATTTTCTTGAAAATCTTCGTACCGCATCCTTGGAAGATACCAAACCTAAACACCAAGTTTAGTATTCAACGGTCTTTTCGTTTTTGAGCTATATTGTCCATAGACATACACACAGACACACACACATACACACGGACCTTTTTCTGAAAATGCTTTTTTTGGATTCAGAGAGTCCTAAAACATGTATTTCCAGTGAAATCTCGGTATCAAATTTTTGGGTGAAATACAATACTTCCTCTATACACTATGTACATAGTACGTATAGAGAAAGTAAAAATGTATTTTTGTGTAATAAGCTTTTGTATATTTCTTACGGTTTAGCAGTTATACAAAAGTGCTCCAGAATGAAGAGATCTTCAGAGGCTAATCCAGAAAATTCAAGATATACATTTCGTTTGCCATAAAAATATCAACATATGGTATTTTAATAAAAATCGTTAGAGCTTTTTTGAGAAAATCAAAACTTTCTAAAAATGTTCCATGCAAAAGGTAATAGGGGTGGGGGGATTTTCTTAAAAATCTTTGTGTCGCATCCTTTCAAGATACCAAACTTAAATACCAAGTTTGGTATTATCGGTCGTTTCGTTTCTGAGCTATGCTATCCACAGACGGACATACACATACGCGCGCAGACCTTTTTCTGAAAATGTTTTTTTTTTTCAGGGGTTCATTAAAAAATCTGATGTGTACCATTCACATGACTTTCTCTATAAGAAATTATTGTTAAAAAACTTATGCTTCTATTTACTTGATACTAATTGAGAAAAAATTAGCAGAAATAGTCTTATTACTTGCTTCCTTGTATGTAGAAGCGAAATAAATGAGTACCATAAGTTAAAGTGATAGGCAAAAGCTGGTTGCTATGTGACGGAAATTCCTTTATTTGTAAGGACAGGAGTTGACAAATTCCTATATGAGAAAAGTAAGTTTTTCATAGCTGAAACCAAAAACAATGAATATCTCAAAAACGATCAACTCTACGAAAAAAATGTATGTAACATAAATTGTGTGTTTTAACGTCCTCTACATTTCTTTTGTAATAAGTTTTTATTTAAGTATTACAGTTTAGCAGTTATGCAAAATTCGGTAAAATTCGTCCAGAATAAAGTAGTGTTCAGAGGCTATTCCGAGAAAATTCAAGATATGCATTTTGTTTGTCAGGTAAATATCGTTAATATGTGATATTTTAATCAAAATTGTTAGAGCCATTTTTGCGAAAATCAGTGGGGGGATTTTTCTCAAAATCGTCATGTCGCATCGCTGGAAGATACTTAACTTAAATACCAAGTTTGGTATTTTATCACCTTTTCGTTTTTGAGTTATCGTGTTCACAGACACATGGACGCACACACACACACACACACGGAGCTTTTTGTGAAAAGGCTTTTTTTGGAAATAAGGGACCCTAAAACATATATTTCCGGTGAAATCTCGGTATCGAATTTTTGGGTGAAATACAATAACTTCTCTATCCACATGCGGGCTAGAGAAACTAAAAACACATTCTTTAATTTTTCACATTTTTGGTAAAATTACATATTTAACATTGTTTTATTCAGAGCCGCATATAAATGTCGTAGATTGAAAGATGTTGATATGCTCTGCAGATTGCGGAAGGCTTGAAGAGGTTGTTTGTGTTGAACGTGTCTGCTAAGGTGGAGAGGCCCGGTTTTGGACACCCGCCCAAATCTCTCAATTTGAGCGACGTCGCCATTATGTTCAACAGCTTCGCCATTCATCTGCCAATCAATCATACTAAGATTCGCCCTTCCTGAACATCTCACACGCTTTAACACCTCACCTTAACGAAAAAATCTAATGTATTCCATTCACATGATTGTCTACATTCCTGCAAAAAAATCATTTAAAAGCTTATGTTTCTATTTAGCATAGGTTAAAGTGACAGTCAAAAGCTGGTTGCTATGTGACTGAAGTTCCTTTGTTTGTATGGACATGAGTTGGCAAATTCCTGTATGAGAAAAGTTTAAGTTCTTCAAAGCTGAAACCAATATCAAGGAATATCTCAAAAACGATCAACTCCACGAAAAAAAAATATATATTACATAAATTGTGTGTTTTAGCGTGCTCTACATTTTTTGTGTGGTTAGTTTTTGTCTATCTCTTAAGGTCTATTAGTTATACTAAATTCAGAAAAATTCATCCAGAATAAACAGGTCTTTAGAAGATATTCCCAGAAAATTCAAGATATACATTTTATTTGTGATAGAAATGGCTTTAATATATGGCATTTTTATCAAAATTATTAAGAGCCAGTTTTAAGAAAAACAAATTTTTCGAAAAATTTTCCATGTAAAGGTTAGTTAGGGGTGGGGGAGGGGATTTTCTTGAATCCTCGTGTCGCATCATTGGAAGGTACCAAATTTAAATACCAAGCTTGGTATGTAACCGTCTTTTCGTTTATGAGTTATGCTGACCACAGACACACACACACACACACACACACACACACACACACACACACACACACACGGACCTGTTTCTGAAAATGCCTTTTTTTAATTCAGGGGTCCTAAAACACGCATTTCCGATGAAATCTCGACATCAAATTTTTGGGTGGAATACAATACTTCTCTATCCCTATGTACATTGTACATACGGGGCTAAAGAAAGTAAAATGTATATAACATAAATTGTGTGTACATTTTTTGTGTGGTAAGTTTTTGTCCATCTCTTACGGTTTAGCAGGATTCCGTAAAATCCATCCAGAATTAAGTAGTCTTCAGAGGCTATTCCCGTAAAATCCAAGATATACATATCAGGTAAATATCTTTAATATACGATATTTTAATCAAAATCTTTAGAGACATTTTTGAGAAAATTAAAAATTTCAAAAAAAGTTCCATGTAAAGGGTAGTTTGGGGGTGGGGTATTTTTCTCAAAGTTTGGTATTTTACCGACTTTTCGTTTTTGAGTTATCGTGTTCACAGACACACGGACACACTGACACACACACACACACACACACACACACCGCACACTTTTTCTGAAATTGCGTTTTTTTTATACAGGGATCCTAAAACATGTATTTCCGGTGAAATTTTGGACTACGTGTAGACAAAGTAAAAAGTATAAAAATACAGACACTTGTTTGCTGTAAATGATCAAAAAGAGTTTATTTTGTTCCATTGCTGTCAATTCTTAATAAATTCAGTTTTTCCTTGATTTAATGTTTCATTCACAACTTGAGTTATTCTCAGTTGTAAAGCTTTTCTATTAAATTATGCTTGTTTTTGTTTTGTTTTTTTTTCTTCGGTTCTCAGTGTACAATGCGCTTTCTGTATACTTTCCCTACAACTTAAATTTGTATTACTTCTTTAGAGATGGTTTATTTTGTTTGTTAAAGCAACGACACACATCGCATTAGAATAATGGCGCTCTTGCTCGTCACTTGTTGCTGCTGATAACGTTCTAGCGAACAATTAATGTCACTGATATGCGTGTTGCTCTTCCAGTGTGAGATAAAACTTAATTTAGCTCCATAAACCTTTTTATGACACAGAGAAAAAAAATTGCAAAGTAAAGATAGCGCAGTAAACTTTACGGTCCACTTCCACTGGTGACGTAGATGATGCTCACATGACTTTCTCTAGCCTCTAGAAAGTGATGCATCTGTGTTATTTGAACCAAAAGTTGTGAAAAATTAGAAAATAATTTATTTATGTTTGTTTTATTGTTTCGTTTATAGCCCCCTTTAACATCTATGGTCATGCCCGGGGCTTTTCACTTGAAACAACGCGTTGTCTGTAGGTTTAAATCATTTTATTTTCCTCAAACACACACATTCACACGCACATTTATACTTCCAGACTCTGTAGGGATAGGGAATAATTCTGGCTAAAGAAAAATTCCCTGCCCCAGCCGGGAATCGAACCCCGGACCTCCGTGTGCGAAGATAAAATAATTTTATTTGATAACAAAATAAGACTTATAAACTTTAAGAAAATATATATTTTTCCAATTTGGCGCACTTTAACAGAAGCTATATAGTTTTTTTCCAAAACATGATAGCCCTCAAACGTCCCCCTACCACTGAACAATAACCAATAGCAAACAAAAGACGACCCTGTACTAGGGGCGAGAGGCAACGTAATAAAATGTGTTTCCTGGAGACATTGCTTGCAAGTCGAGAATAGCGCCTCAGTTAAGGGACCAGTGGAGGACTTGGCAACAGCGAGAGTTGGTTTTCACACACCCTAATCCCAAACTTTGGAAGAAGTATGGGGCAGGGTCATCATGTTTTCTAAAATACTGTAATTGCTAGGCACGTGCATATCAGTATGCACTCCCAATTTTAAACCTTTTTTTTTTTTACTTATACTTTTCCACACCTACTCAAAATGTTCCACACGATGTAATATTTCACTAATAATTTTCAAACTTTCTATACTGAATCTCAAAGACACATTAAAGTAAACGATTATATTACTTTTTCGAAATAGTGCTCCAATTTTTATAACTAAATTACCCAATTTTATTTTTTTTTTTATTTTCTCCACTAATGACGATCAATATAAAAATAAAATCTGATGTGTTATACTCAAATGACTTTCTCTAGCTGCTCCACAAACTTCTTACGAAAGATTCTTCTTCTTTCTATACAATTAATCGAGATAAACTTTAGCAGAATGTTATTATTACTTAGTTCCTTATAAGTCGAAGGAATACATTAGGCTAAAATGATAGGCAAATGTTTTAAAAGCTATTATGCGAGTGTTAATGCAAATCGCTTCTTTGCTTGGCCAGGAGTAGAACAAAAGAAAAACGGGCACTTCCTGTTTGAGAAAAGTTTATGTACCTCACAATTGAAACCAATAAAAAGGCATATCTTGGAAACGGTTACTTGCGCAACAAAAACGTAAATGACGTTAATTGTGTGTTTTGACGAGATCTACATTTTTTGTGTAGTAAGGTTTTGTCTTAACTCTTACGGTTTAGCAGTTAAGCAAAATTTTGCAAAATTCATCCAGAATAAAGAGATCTTTAGAGCCTATTCTCTCAAAATTCAAGATATAGATTTTATTTGGGATGTAAATAGCTTATATATACGGTATTCTAATTAATCGTTAGAGACATTTTTAAGAGAATCAAAATGTTTTGAAAATCTTCCTTGGAAGATAGTAAATCTAAATACCAAGTTTGGTATTTAACGGTCATTTCGTTTTAGAGCTATGTTGTCCACAGACACAACTAATTTAACGTCCTTTAACCAGGTTTGGTCATATCGAACGATGGTATGATGCTGAAATGATCTTGGGGTCCATGGAGCTTAAAGTTACTCGACATTCGTCTTCTCAGGATAAGGGAAAACCTTACCCTAACCGAGATTCGAACTCACGACCTTTTGAACGTGAGGCAGACATACTACCACCACGCTAAAATGTTTATGCCTGTCTTATTTTTTACGTAAATGTCTTTTTGTAGAAGTCTGATGTGTTCCATTCATATGATTTTCATTACACCGTTGTAACAAATTATTGTTAAAAAGCTTATTCTTCTATCTACTTCGTGCTAATCCAGATAAACATCATCACAAATTGTCTCACTTCCTAGAAGGTAAATAAACAAATACATTAGGCTAAAGCGATAATCAAATCTTCTAAAAGCTGGCTGTTATGTGATTGAAATTCGTTTCTTTGCATGGCCAGGAGTACCAATAACAACGAATAATATCTCGGAAGTGGTCAACTCCACGAATGTATATAACATGAACTGTCTACATGTTTTGTGCAGTAAGTTTTTGTCTATGTCTTACGGTTTACTGGCTTCATCGATAATGAAGATGTCTTCATTGCCTATTCAAAAAAAATTCAAGACATATGTCATGAAATATCTTTAACGTACGGTGTTTTAATAAAAATCGTTATACCTATTTTTGGGGAAATCAAAATGTAAAGAACAGTTTGGGGTGGAGGATTTTTCTGAAAATCTTCGTGTGGCATCCTTGGAACATAGTAAAGCTAAACACCAATTATGGAATTTTATCGACTTCTAGTTGCTTTCTCTACACGTACTATGTACTTAGTGTATAGAGAAGCTATTATATTCAGAAAACGGTACGCGCGCGCGCGTGTGTGTCCGTGTTTCTGTGAACACGATAACTCAAAAACAAAAAGTTCCTAAAATACCAAACTTGGTATTTAAGTTTGATATCTTCCTAGGATGCGACACAAAGATTTTGAAAAAAATGCCCCCACCCCAAACCACCCTTTACATGGAACTTTTTTTGAATTTTTTTATTTTCTCAAAAATGGCTCTAAAGATTTTGATTAAAATATCGTATAGTAAAGACATTTACCAGTCAAATAAAATGTATATTTTGAGTTTTCTAGGAATAGCATCTGAAGACTACTTTATTCTGGATGAATTTTACGGAGTTTTGCATAGCTGCTAAATCGTAAGAGATGGACAAAAACGTACCACACAAAACATGTAGAGCACGTTAAAACATACAAGTTATGTTATATATATATATTTTTGGAGTTGATCGGTTTTTAGATATTCCTTGTTTTTTAGTTTCAGCTTTGATAAACCTATACTTTCTCATACAGGAATTGAGACAGCTACCTGCTTTTGATTATCACTTTAATCTATATTTCATTATTTCGCTTCTACTTACAAGGAAGCAAGTAATAAAGACTATTTCTGCTAATTTTTTCTCAATCAGGATGAAGTAAATAGAAGCATAATGTTTTTAATAATAATTTGTTGTAGAGGTGTAGAGAAAGTCATGTAAATGGAACACATAAGATATTTTGATTCAGGGGAGCCTCAAATATGTATTTCCGGTGAAAAACTTTTTTTCCGAAGTTCTAAATTACATGTGGTAAATTTTCTTTATTAATTTTGGTATCACTTATCGTTGTGAATCGCCCCTCTGAATGACCGTACTTGAATCGATTCCCACTTTAAAGACTCGGATGGTTGTACGGAAGTCTGCTGTGTAACCGCCGTTAAGATAGCACGTAGACCAATATAATATACAAAATCCTTCCATATCCAAGAACCATTATAAAAATGAGATTGTTATGAAATGGACCACTTACGAGAAGATTGTGTACCACTCAGAAATTGCGTTTTCTTGAGAAAAAAGGCAAAGAGACGAGAGATTTGTGAGATTACCCCTTGCAGGTTGAAATCGATACGAATCCAAAGATACTTTCAGGAAAGAGCGCAGATGCAACTCAGCTGAGTCAATCGCAGGGAAAATGATATTTGTGTGCTGTGTTAGGAAAACAGGGTAGAGGCGAAAAAAACCTTGAGCTGTTTTATAATAACTAGGGCTCCGTCCTGGGTCACAAAACTGTTGGATTGAGGTTCGTGCACACCGAGTATAACTTGCATGAGATGAAGCAGGCGTGCTCTCTAAACTTATTGCACTATCTAGCATTGCTCACTGCCTGACCTCGTTCAATTCCTGCTAGTAGATAAACCAGTAAACACAGAACGAGAGCGCAGATTGGAAAATATTGAAATTGCGAAAGGATAGGCGTTTGACACTAAAAAAACTTGTGAATGATTCAAATATTAGACAATTCAATAAATAACCGGAAAAGTTGATTAAAATACAAAACTTTACCTCTTGTTTTGGTGGTGTCCTAGAGCTATTATCAGATGACTCGACATCCCTGCCTCGCGAACGGAATGTAGGTATTCAGTGAAAACAAGTTACAGGTTTGCACCAGCGAGGAGCAGCGGAGTGTAATTGGGTTTCTGTCAGCAGAAAGGTTGAAACCAATCGAAATTCACCGTTTGATGCCAGTGCAATAAGCTGAAAGTTGTTTGAGTCGAGTGGGCAGATAAGTTCCAACAAGGAGTTCCAAAACCAAAGTTGGTGCGAACTGAAAGAAGTGCTGGTAAGGTTTAACACATTGAAGCCCGGGCGTTTCAGTAGTTGAAGGGCCTATTTTTGAGTTATTATTTACAGTACATCAATCAAAGCTGCCAAAAAGTATTGGGACAATCTAAAAGTATGGCATTCAAACGATTTCTCAACAAGTAAAAAATAGTCATAACTTCCGTATTAATATTTTATTTTAAATTTACAACAAATAGCAAATATGAGTTTGAAAAAACTGTGTAAAGCTGCTTACACTCCACTTATTCAAAGTTCCAAAAAGTCTCCCTCGGAATCAGAATTTTTTGCAGCTTCATTTGTATTCTGAATTTCAGCTTCAATTCACAGAAATCGAGGAAGAGCATTTAAGAGCACAAACGTAACAAGCAGATCAACCACCTTCAAAGAAACTGGCGCGACTACCCGAGAGCAGCCAATATTACTAAATCTCCTAATAGTTGACCAAAGCAAGGACAGATGGCAGCACAAATCAGACAACTAAATGTTAACTATGCATGTTCTTTACCGCATAGCCCAAGACCGAGTTAAGGTCGTGGAATTGCATTAACAGCGTTAGAAATACCTGCTTGAGCTGTTCTCGGGCTTGGGCTCCAATGTGTTAATTGTTTTTTCACACAAGCCGTGTGTATGACAGGGGTTGCATAGATAGACTCACACTGAATTGCAACAATTAAGTTGTGTGTGTGATTGGTTGGTCAGTATACAGAGACCAGATACATTTAAATATAACTACCAAACTGCTTTAGCTTGGTTCACTAAATCTGATGTGTTACACTCACATGACTTTCTCTAGCTGGTCTACAAATTGTAGTTAAAAAGCTTATGCTTCTATTTACTTCATGCTAATTAGCAGAAATATTCTTATTACTTGCTTCCTTGTAAGTAGAAGCGAAATAAGGGAGTACCATAGGTTAAAGTAACAGTTGCTATGTGACTGAAGTTCCTTTTTTGTATGACAGGAGTTAAGAAATTCCTATATGAGAAAAATATAAGTTTTTCAAAGCTAAAACAAAAACCAGGAATATCTTAAAAATTATTCACGAAAAAAGTGTATATGATATAAATTGTGTGTTTTATCATGAGCTACATTTTCTGTGTAGTAAGTTTTCCCTCATCTCTTACGGTTTAGCAATTATGCACAAATCCGTAAAATTCAGTAAGCATAAAGTAGTCTTCAGGGGCTATTCCTAGAAAATTCAAGATATACATTTTATTTGTCAGGTAAATATCTTTAATATACGGCATTTTAACAAAAATCGTTACAGCCATTTTTAGGAAAATCACAATTTGCAACATTTTTCTATGTAAAGGGTAGCTTGAGGTGGTGAGATTTTCTTGAAAATCTTCGTGTTGCATCCTTGGAAAATACCAAACTTAAATACCAAATTTGGGCATTAACGGTCTTTTTTTAACTGTGCTGCCCACAGACACACACACGGACATTTTTCTAAAAATGTTTTTTTTTTTATTCAGGGAGTCTCAAAACATGTATTTCCGATGAAATCTAGGTATCAAATGTTTGGGTGCAATGCAATACCTTCTCTATACACTATGTACATATTTCGTATAGAGAAAGTAAAAATCTGATGTGTTATACTCACGTGACTTTCTCTAGCTCCTCTGCAAACTTCTTACACAATATTATTATTATTTCCATACAAAGCTAATCGAGATAAAGATTAACATTTAGTTCCTTATAAGTAGAAGGCAACTATCGGAATGCGCTATCCTAAAGTGATAGTCAAATGTTTCAAGGTTGTATTATGCGATTATCATTGCAAATTGATTCTTTGCTTAGCCAAGAGTAGAACAAAAGAAAAACGGACACTTCCTATCAGAAAAGTATAAGTACTTCACAATTGAAACCAATAACAGGGAATATCTCGGAAACGGTTACCTCCACAACAAAAACGTGCAACACATAAATTGTGTTTTGGCGAGATCTACATCTTTTGTGTAGTACGTTTTTGTCTATCTCTTACGGTTTAGCAGTTAAACAAAATTCAGCAAAATCCATCCAGAATAAAGAGGTCTTCAGAGTCTATTTCCAGAAAATTTAAGATATACATTTTATTTGGGATGTAAATATCTTTAATATTATGCATTTTAATATGAATTGTTAAACTTTTTTTTAAAAAATCAACATTTTCGAAAATTGTTCCAAGTAAAGGGTAGTTTGTAGTGGGGAATTTTCTTAAAAATCTTCGTACCGCCTCTTTGGAATATACTGACTGAACTTAACTATCAAATTTGGTGTGTAACAGACTTTTCGTTTTTGAGCTATGCTGCCCACAGACACACACACACACGGACATGTTTCTAAAAATGATTTTTGTTTCTATTCAGGGGGTCCCAAAACGTGTATTTTCGGATTTGGGATGCAATACAATACCTCCTTTACACACTATGTACATAGTATATGTAGAGAAAGTAAACATCTGATGTGTTCCATTCACATAACTTTCTCTAGCTGTTCCAAATGCAAACTATTCTTTCAAAACATTATTCTTTTATCCATATCATGCTAATCGAGATAAATATTAGCAGAATTGGTCCTTTTTGGTTGCTTCCTTATGAGTAGAAGGGAATAAGGGAATACCTAGGCTAAAGCGATAGTCAAATATTTTAAAAACTGGTCGCTATGAAAAACAATTGAGGTTCAGTTCGCTTTGTATGGTCGCGTTTGAGAGAAGATAGGAAGCTTAAAACTAGAACTATTAATTCAGTTTTAAACTATTCCTTGTTAAATATCATAATAACAAGGAATGTCTCGAAAACGGTTAACCCTACAAGAAAAACTACGCAAGATAAATTATTGTTTTAACGAGATCTACATTTTTGTTAGTTAAGTTGTTGTCTATCTCTTACAGTTTAACCATTATGCAAAATTCTGCAAAACTTATCCAGAATAAGGAGAAGTTCAGAGGCTATTCCCAGAAAATTCAAAATGTTATTTGTGATGTAAATATCCTTAACATACGGCATTTTAATGAAAATCGTTAGAGACATTTTTGAGAAAAGCAACAATTTCAAAAGCTTTTCCATTTAAGGTTAGTTTGTGGTGGGGGAGTTCCTTGAATTTCTTCGTGTCGCATTCTTGAACAATACTAATACAAATATCAAGTTTGGTTTTTAACGGTTTCGATTTTGAGCTATGCTGTCCACACACACACACACACACACACACACACACACACACATATTAAGACCGTTAGTCAGCCTCGCTACTATTCTTACTATTATTCCTATTAATTATTGATTATTTAATGTATTTAAAAATGTATAAACTAGCTTAGAGCAAGCAGAGCTCAAAGCTGTTTACCAAACTAGGACGCCGCATAAGTCAAAGTTCTTTGTGAAGGAGAATGCTATTGTAAGTCACGTACTTTAGTGCATGTGTGTGCAATAGAGAAATAACTGAAAAGAGATTTCGGGGGAGCCCTGGATGTTTGAGAAGTGAGTTTGTGTTGAGGCGGTCACGATGTGTTTATAATACCTTTTGGGTTAGGAGAAATGCATTATGGGACACATAGACGCCAAGTTCGCGGTCTTTCTGACCAATGAAAACAAAAAGGCCATGACAGCAGATTTTATTATATAAGCAACAGATTGCAGGCTGTTGGGCAGTCACTATCAAGTTTGGGGTCACATACGCCTAATTGCCGTCAAGTTGGAGAGACACTTACCGCCAAGTTTAAGGCTCGCATACTCATCAAGTTACTATATAGTTTGAAGATTAATTATTATAAGTGTTATAGACGAGCAAAGTGATAAAGTAATTAGTTGAACGAGATAAGTAAATTTAAATCGTCGAATATGGAAAGTTCTAAGGAGTCTTAAAAACTCAAGTAGCATGTAAAGCAAAGTAATTGTCTAAATAAGTAACAATTTCTAGTCAAGAATAAATTCATATACAAAAGTGAAAGTGTTAAACATTTCAAAACGGCCGCGCCATGGCCGAGTGGTTAGACTACTCGCGTCTCACCTAGACGGCCGGGGTTCGACCCCAAATGACCGTATGTGAGATTTGTGGTGGACACAGCGGCGCTGGAATTGGTTTTCTCTGGGTACTGCGATTTCCCCCGCCATCGCATTCCACCGGTACTCCATCATCAGTGTCACCGCCTGCGGTGCCTTAAGTAGTTAAAGCGGGCGTTAAACACTACCAAAAAAGTCTCAAAAGACACCTCCTAACTACCCCATTGTTTTCTCACCCGAGAGAGTCAATTTCATGCAGACTGAGTGACGTCGAGACAGCTTTATAGTGGTTCTCAAAATCAGGCACGTTGCTATGTTGGTAGGGGAGTACGTCCAGACACACTTAATGCGCGTGGGGAAATAATAATAACCACAAAAATATCACCACATACTTGGTATTCCCCAAAAGCACAAAACCGCTACAACATACATGGACCTTTTTCTAAAAATAATGTTATCGGAAACAGGGGGCGCGAAAATATTATTTCCGGTGAAAGCTTGACAACGAATTCTCTTGGTGGAACAATTCCTTCTCTAGCTATGCACATTGTGTGTGTTAGGGAAAGTAAAAGGCTGTTCACATCTGTATGTGAAACCCAACATGAACATTATGCGTGCAGCAAGTTGTTAGATGTGTGTCCATGATTAGGAACTGGTAAGCTTTGCTTGTGTCAGGCTTGTATATCGAGCACTGGCGATTAGAAATCCTTGCTGCACTGTTCAAAGTACAGTGTCACAGATAAACAAACTGAAATGAGCGGAGGGGGTTCCACACAGCAGTCAACATGGGCTTATTGTGCGTCAAAACTCAGGAGTATAGGATAATATGAGAGTACTACCAACGGGCAGCCGAACAGGACCGCAAAGAAACACCATGGAGTGCCACTAACATAGTCCAAACAGTTCATCTCGACGTGAGGACCTCTATAAATCCGCGCCCCAGGTCTGACCGAACCCCCTAGGTCCTACAAACGACTCCAAAGCCATTCCCAGCCGCACCGTGGCCGAGTGGTTAGACCACTCGACTCTCATCAATGGTTCGATCCTAGGCGATCACATGTGGGATTTGTGATGGACAAAGCGGGTTTTCTCCAGGTTCTCCGGTTTTCCCTGCCAACGCATTCTACCAGTAACACCAGTACCATCGCCTACGTAGCAAAAGCATGCTTAGCGCACTACTACGCCGTCGAGAGCTATATTTTCAAAACGCAATCACAACCACGGAAAGGCGCCAACACCGTAGTACTCGCTAACATAACCCTAACAGGGATGGTTGTACAAAATGGAGATGAAACGAAGGGACAAAACGTTTGGGGAATGAAACCTCACCCTATTTGCTTAGTGATCCAGGGAAACTCCGAAAAAAACATGGGTCAGAGAGGTCGTCCGTATGAATCGAACCCGCGACCTCACTACAAGACGAAACGCCTAGGGAGGGTTAGTGTCCACTGCCTCCAAAGAGGCGGAAAGTCCCGTCTAAGATATCAGAGCAGCGCTATAGTAAACTTCAGACACACAACGCTCAAAATCAAGTGATTTTTAGATGTGTTCCATTCACACGACATTCTCTATCTGTTCTGCAAGCTATTCATACAAAGTACTCTTCTTCTATCTACTTCATGATAATCGAGATAAAAACTAGCAGATTTGGTCTTATTACTTGCTTCCTTACAAGTAGAAGGGAAATAAAGGAATACAGTAGGCTAAACCGATAGTCCAATCTTTAAAGGACTGCTTGCTATGTGAAAGAAATTTAATTCTCGCATGGCAAAGAGTTTAAAAATTTCCGCATGAGAAAAGATTAAATATTTTAAAACTGAAACCAAAAACATGGAATATCTCGGGGATGCCAAATCCACGAAAAAAGTATATATTAAAATTGTGTGTTTTAACAGGGTTTACATTTTTGTGTAGTAAGTTTTTGTCTATCTCTTACGATTTATCAGTTATATAAAAGTCATCCAGAAAGAAGAGGTTCTGACAGGTTGTTCCAGAAAGTTTAAGATATCAATTTTATTTGTCATATAAATATTTAAACTATTCGACTCTCTAATCAAAATCACTTGGGCCACTTTTGAGAAAAATAAAATGTTCAAAAAGTTTTCCAATCAAAGCTTCGTGTTACATCAATAGAAGATGCTAAACTTAAACACGAGGGGCGTTCAGTAAGTCCTGAGACCTTAATATATGGAAGCCAAGCGTTTTCATATCAAGTGTTCATTACTTTCTCCATACGCACTATGTACACAGTGTATAGAGAAAGTATTGCACTCCACCAAAAAATTCGATACCGAGATTTCACCGGAAATATATATTTTAGGGTCCCCAATATCCAAAAAAAAAGCATTTTCACAAAAAGGTCCGCGTGTGTGTGTGTGTGTGTGTCTGTGTCTGTCCGTGTGTCAGTGTGTCCGTGAACACGATAACTCAAAAACGAAAAGTCGGTAAAATACCAAACTTGGTATTTAAGTTTATTATTTTACAGGGATGCGACACGAAGATTTTGAAAAAAAATCCCCCACCCCAAACTACCCTTTACATGGAACTTTTTCCGAAAATGTTGATTTTCTTAAAAATGGCTCTAACGATTTTGATTAAAATTTCGTATATTAAAGATATTTACCTGAAAAATAAAATGATTATCTTGAATTTTCTGGGAATAGCCTCTGAAGACTATTTTATTCTGGATGAATTTTACGGAATTTTAAATAACTGCTAAACCGTAAGAGATGGACAAAAACTTACTACACGAAAAATGTAGAGCACGTTAAAACACACAATTTATGTTATATACATTTTTTTTCGTGGAGTCATCGGTTTTGAGTCATTCCTTGTTTTTGGTTTCTGCTATGAAGACTTATACTTTTCTGGTATAGGAATTTGTTAACTACTTTCATACAAAGGAACTTCAGTGACAAAGCAACCAGCAAGGAACAAAACAAACATAGAATCAAGGAACCAATTAATAAGACTATTTCTGCTATTTTAGTCTGATGAAATAAATAGATGATAAGCTTTTTAAGAGTAATTTGATGCAGAGATGTAAAGAAAGTCATGTGAATGGTACACATCAGATTTTTTCTTAATGGAAGGAAATTGATGCCACATTCATTTGTTGATTATGTGGCAAAAGAAAAATTAATTACTGGAAGTAATTAGCCTGTAAGTGTTCTGTAAATATCAGAATATTGAATTTATTGTGTATTTTAAGTATAATTTCAGTTATGATCAGAACTAATTATTTAAAAAAATTAACAATGATAATTGCATTGCTACGTGCATGAAAAAGGAAGCTGTTCTTTCTAGTATACCGCATCCCCAAGCGTTGTGTACCCATATTTAAATATTCTCTAAGCGCAAATAGCTTATGAAATAAATATTATATGTAGCAAAAGTAATTTATTTATAAATAAAAGGAAGTCTGTATTATATACTTTCTTAAAGAATGTTTAATAAGGAGAAACATGTAGAATAAGCTTTGAGCCTATATAAGAGCTGAACAGACGCTCCTCATTTGTCAGTCTTCATGTGATCATTATTGCTCGGCACAAAGGTAGCGTCCTATACATTTGGCGGGAACGCGTGCTGCTAGTGGAATGCAATCTTAATTTATCTGTTCCACCATACAGTGTTAATAATTATTGTATCCAGTGATATTGAAGAATATACAAGAACATGTTACCAGTGAAAAACAAACACATACATGGACATACGGACACACACAGTACATATATGAAACTTTTTATAATGTTTACTTTCTCTAGCTCCATATGTACATTGTACATAGGGATAGAGAAGGTATTGTAATACACCCAAAAATCCGATACCGAGATTTCACCGGAAATATATGTTTTGGGATCCCCTGAGTCCAAAAAAAACATTTTTAAAAAAGTTCCGTGTGTGTCTGTGGACAGCATAGCCCCAAAACAAAAAGACCGTTAAACACCAAACTTGGTAGGTTTTTTCAAGGATGTGACACGAAGATTTTCAAAACATTCCCCCCACAACAAACTACCCTTTACATGAAAAAAATTTCGAAAATTTTGATTTTCTTAAAAATGGCTCTAACGATTTTGATTAAAATCTCGTATATTAAAGCTATTTATATCCGAAATAAAATGTATATCTCGAATTTTTTGGGAATAGCCTCTGAATACCTCTTTATTCTGGATGAATACTGCTGAATTTTGCTTAACTACTAAACCGTAAGAGATAGAATAAAAACGTACTGCACAAAAAATGTACCTCATGACAAAACACACAGTTTTTGTCCTTTACGTTTTTGTTGTGGAGGTAACCGTTTTCGAGATATTCCTTATCATTGGTTTCAATTGTAAAGTACTTAAACTTTTCTCACATAGAAAGTGTCTGTTTTTCTTTTGTTCTACTCCTGGCCAAGCAAAGAAGTGGTTTGCAATGACAATCGCATAACGATAGTTTTTAAAACATTTGACAATCACTTTGGCATAGCACATTCCCTTATTCCCTTCTACTTATAAGGAACTAAGTAATAAGAACATTCTGCTAATATTTATCTCGATTAATACTGTGTACAAAGAAGAATAATCTTTTGTAGGAGGTTTGTAGAGCAGCTAGAGAAAGTCATATGAGTGTAACACATCAGATTTTTTTCTTCTTGTGCTATAGTTAACCGTAAAATGCTTGTTTCCCGTAAAATCTCGTTATCGACTCTTTGGGTGGAATGCAATACCTAATATCTACATTGCACATACGTGTTATAAAAAGTAAATATCGGAAAATTTAAACCGTCTATAACACGGAATGGATTAATCTATTGGTCAGAATCCCAGTCATAAGGCTGAAAGCCCACCAGTCATAAGGCTGAAAGCCCAAGCACGGAAAGGTTGGGCTGAGAAGCGCCCGATATTGTTTCAGACCTACCAAAACCACCTGGCTTAATTACAGGCAGAGATATATGGAGATGAGACCGGAAATCTCTATCCTTATGCATTGTGGTTGGTGAAGCACAATTTTGGCCAAGCCGCCATATTTAGAACTACTCTTTTGAGTTATGTACACCTTGAGTTAAATATGCACACAAAAAAATCTGATGTGTACCATTCACATGACTTTCTCCATATTCCTGCAACAAATAATTTTTAAAAAGCTTATACTTCTATTTACTTTATGCTAATCAGTAAAAATTAGCAAAAATAGTCTAATTACTCGCTTCCTTGGAAGTAGAAGCGAAATAAAGGACAACCGTAGGTTAAAGTGATAGTCAGAAGCTGGTTGCTATGTCAATGAAGTTTCTTTGTTTATATGGATAGGAGTTGACAAGTTCCTGTATGAGAAAAGTATACGTTTTTCATAGCAGAAACCAAAAATAAGGAATGTCTCAAAAATGACAAACTCCACGAAAAAAATGTATATAACATAAAGTGTGTGTTTTAATCTGCTCCACATTTTTTGTGTAGTAAGTTTTTGTCCATCTCCTACGGTTTAGTAGTTATTAAAAATTTAGTAAAATTCATCCAGAATAAGCTACTCTTCAGAGGCTATTCCCAGAAAATTCAAGATATACATTTTATTTGTCAGGTAAATATCTGTAATATGCGAAATTTCAATCAAAATCGTCAGAGCCATTTTTTATAAAATCAAAATTTTCGAAAAAAGTTCCATGTAAAACGTAGTCGGGGGTAGAGAGTTTTCTTGAAAATCTTCGTGTCGCATCCTTGGAAGATATCAAACTTAAATACGAAGTTTGGTTTTTAACGGACTCTTCGTTTTTGAGCTATGCTGCCCACAGACACACACGGACATTTTTACTTACACTACACGTATATTGTACATAGTGTATAAAGAAGGTATTGTATTGTACCCAAAAATTCTAAATCTGTTACACTCTTCTGACAAAATAGTCAAATTAATAAAATTCAATTTTAGAAGACTTCTTTACTCTCGATGAATTTTACGGATTTTTGCATAACCGCTACACCGTAAGAGATAGACAGAACCACACAGAAAATGTAGAGCACATTAAAACAAACAATTTATGCTATATACATTTTTTTCGTGGAGTTCATGGTTTTTAAGATATTCCTTGTGTTTAGTTTCAGCTTTGAAAAACATACTTTTCTCATACAGAAATTTTCAAATCCTGTCTACACAAACAAAGAAACTTCGGTCACATAACAACCAGCTTTTTACTGTCACTTTAACCAAAGGTACGACCTTATTTCGCTTCTACTTACAAGGAAACAAGTAATAAGGCTACTTCTGTTAATTTGTTTTCGATTACTAAGAAGTAAATAGAGACATAAGTTTTTTAACAATAATTTGTTGCAGAAATGTAGAGAAAGTCATGTGAATGGAACACGTCAGATTTTTTTTGGATTCATCAAAACATGTATTTCCGGTGAACTTTCGGCATCGAATTTTTGGGTGCATTACAATACCTTCTCTATACACTATGTACATAGTACGAGTAGAGAAGGTAATACAATTTTGTGGTGTTAAATGATCAATTAAGCTTTAAGTTTTAAACCAATATAATGGTCAATACGTGTGTGGTGTTTGGTTGTAGTTCTCGAATAACACAAGCAAAAATATAAGGGAAATATGTTTCAATAGATAGGTTAGTGTACTTAAGTAATTTTTCAGCGATATACTTGGTGAAATATGTTATACATTATCAACAGAACGATTCTGTATGGTTTGCAAAATGTAGATTTCCAATTCGGAAAGTCCTTAGAGAAGCTTGGGTGAAGGCAATTCGCAGACAAAATTGGCAACTACTCCGGCTTCTGTTGTGTGCTCACAACACTTTACATTCAACGATTTTGACTTGCCAGGGCAAACCAGGAGACTAAGAGAAGCAGCTACTCTTTCTTTGTTTCCTGCTTATCGCTCTTATTTGCATAAATATCCAACATCCCGACGTAGACCGCCTAAAAGACCCCCAAATAGTGGGAATACTCCAATTGTTTGTGAAACAGCAGCTGAAAAGCTGATAGTATAGCTCATATTTGTCGAGATGTAAATTATGATTGACTTTTACGTATACTTCATGCAAATGATGTTTCAATATTTACTTTCTCTATACGTACAATGTACATAGTGTATAGAGAAGGTATTGCACTCCACCAAAAAAATCGGTACGGAAATTTCACCGGAAATATATGTTTTAGGGTCCCCAGTATCCAAAAAACTGTATTTTCAGAAAAAAGTCCGTGTGTGTGTCCGTGCGTCTGTGAACACGGTAACCCAAAAACGAAAAGTCGGTAAAGTACCAAACTTGATATTTAAGTTTAGTATCTTCCAGGGATGCGACTCGAAGATTTTGAGAAAAATCCCCCCACCGCAAACTACCCTTTACATGGAACTTTTTTCGAAATTTTTTATTTTTTGAAAAATAGCTCTAACGATTTTTATTAAAATATCTTATATTAAAGATATTTACCTGACAAATAAAATGTATATTTTGAATTTTCTGGGAATATCCTCTGAAGACTACTTTATTCTGGGTCAATTTTACGGAATTTTGCATAGCTGCTAAGCCGTAAGAGATAGACAAAAACTTACCACACAACAAATGTAGAGCACCTTAAAACACACAATAAATATTATATATATTTTTTTCGTGGAGTTGATTGTTTTTTAAATATTCCTTGTTTTTGGTTTCAGCTATAAAAACGTATACTTTTCTCATACAGGACTTTGTGAACTCGTGTCCATACAAACAAAGGAGCTTCAGTCACATAGCAACCAGCTTTGACTATCACTTTAACCTATGATACCCCCTTATTTCGCTTCTGCTAACAAGGAAGCAAGTAATAAGACTATTTCTGCTAATTTTTTCTCGATAAGATGAAATAAATAGAACAATTTGTTGCAGAGATGTAGAGAAAGTCATGTGAATGGAACAGATCAGATTTTTGTGTGTATTTATTCATATATTGGACGAGGTATATATTATGGTTCATACAAATTTTATTGCTAGAAAACAAGCCTTGGAATAATTAATACGTCGCCAGGAAAGCGTCAGTTCTTATTTTAATGTGATTGTATTAAATATTCCTTCAATTAGAGATCTCAGCCCTTCCACTGACCTTGTTCTTTACTTCTAATACTTGGAAAAACAATTAATTTGACAGATAATGTGTATGGTAGTGTGTAGTGCTTCATCAAAACTGCAGCAGTTGCGCCCTGTGTCAGAATCCCGGTAATAGAGCTGAGAGCTCAACCACGGAAAGGTTGGACTGAGAAGCGCCCGATATTGTTTCAGACCTACCTCGGTTAATTACACGCAGAAAGTGGCGTTCGAGAGCCAGATTAATTTAGAGTGTGGTATGGCTTGGATCATGCCCAGCCATCAGTATAAATAAAGTTCCTTTGTGAACCCAGGCTTGGGGTAAACATCTACTTCATTGTTTCTGTTTGTTTTATGGTATTTAGGTGCTCAGCCAAGGTCGACGGAGGACGCTAATCACCAAGCAAAGTCTGCGTTCAACTTCTAAAGTGTTATCATCATCTTGCTTAAAGGAAATTTCCACTTAACCTATAATAAACTCCTCATGTCGTACTACAAGCTGTAACATGTTATGTGTTCCATTGTAATGACTTTCTCTGTAACAAATTATTGTTAAAAAGCTCTATCTACTTCATGCTAATCAAGATAAACATTAATAGAAATGATTCCTTGAAGTAGAAAGGAAATAAGGGAATACACTAGACTAAAACGACAGTCAAATTTTTTAAAAGCTGGTTGCTATGGGGTTAAAATTCGTTTCTATGCATTGGCAGGAGTTTACAAATTTCCGTATGTAAGAATAGCTTGTTTTCAGAATAAATAGAAAAATGATCACGTCAAATTTTTACTTTCTCTACACGTACTATGTACTTAATGTATAGAGAAGATATTGTAATACACCCAAAAATTCAATACCGAGATTTCAATGGAAACATTTACACTTTTGAGATAAGTACGCCTCGTGCGAGTTAAATGTGCAAACAAAAATAATATTTTCGGTGGCCCTGGGTTCGATTCCCGGCTGGGGCTGGGAACTTTTCTTTATCCAGAATGATTCCCTATCCCCCATAGAGTCTGGAAGTATGAATGTGAGAGTAAATGTGCATGTGTTTAGTAATATAAGGTTTATTAACCTAATGTTCTGAACCTACAGCTGCACAAGTCAAAGCCCCCGATATGACCATTGATGTTAAATGGGGCTGAACAAATGAAACAATACAAACAATAAGATTTTGTAGTGTTAAATGTCCAATTAAGAATCCATAATAAACCATTTTAGAAAAACGTCCGTCTGTGCGTGTATCTGTGGACAGCAATGCCCAAAACCGTCAAATAGCAAACTTGGTATTTAAGTTTGGAATCTTTCAAGGATCAGACACGAACATTTTCAAGAAAAACGCCACACCCCCAACTACCCTTTACTTGTAACTGTTTTCGAAATTGTTGATTTTCTCAAAAATGGCTCTAACGATTTTGATTAAAATATCGTATATTTAAGACATTTGCCTGACAAATAAAATGTATATCTTAAATTTTCTGGGAATAGCCTCTGAAGACTACTTTATTCTGGATGAATTTTACGGAATTTTGCATAACTGCTAAACCGTAAGAGATGGACAAAAACTTAGCACACAAAAAATGTAGAGCACACTAAAACACAATTTATGTTATATTCATATTTTTCGTGTAGTAGATCGTTTTTGAGATACCCCTTTTTTGGTTTCAGCTTTGAAAAACGTATACTTTTCTCATACAGGAATTAGTCAACTCCTGTCCATACAAATAAAGGAACTTGAGTCACATAGCAACCAGCTTTTGACTATCACTTTAACCAATGGTACTCCCTTATTTCGCTTCTACTTATAATAAAGTCTTCTCAATTAGAATGAAGTAAATAGAAGTCTAAGCTTTTTAACAATAATTTGTTGCAGAGATGTAGAGAAAGTCAAACTTCGAACACAAGGCGCTCTATTGGGAGTGTATTATGAAGCAGTATCTCTGAGTCCCAACAGAAGGATTATAGCAGCAGGTATTGTCACTCAGACTATTTGCTGCCCTCACAGGATTTGCGTCAAATTGCAAGCCACTGTAAGCATCAATTTCCTGTAATGATAAGCATTAGCTGTTGATCCTTGAGGCACAGCACACGGGCAACAATAACCATCACCATGTCGCCATTCGCTCGATTAGCGTCTCGATTCTGGCGACCATTATTATGCAACTCGACTGTCTAATGATAAACGTGTGAAATCGCTGCAGGAGAGCGTGACCTCATGTCCATAAAGCTGTTCGGACACAGCGAGTAAATAGAATAATACGCTTTTTAACAATAAGTTGTTGCAGAGATGTAGAGACTTTAATAAGAATATATTGTACTGTGTCAAGAAAGTTCCGGGAATTTGCCAATAAAACACAAAAATGAATTATTCATCCAATTTTATTTCATCGCCATCAAAGTAGGCCCCTTCTGGAATTATACATTTATGCCAACGAATAATCCAGTCATCAAAACATCTTTTGTAGGCACTTTTAGAAATCGATGTCAATTGTCGCCGCGAACTTTCCTTTATGTCTTTTATCGACTGAAAGTGCCTCGAAGTGGTAACTTGAGTTTTGGAAAGAGAAAGAAACCATCAGGAGCCAGATCAGGTGAATACGGTGGTTGCTCGATGAAATTTGTCGAGTTTTTGGCCAGAAATTCGTTCACACTAATAGCCTTGTGAGCTGGTGCGTTATCGTGGTGCAGAATCCATGAGTTGTCGTTCCACAAATCTGGCCTTTTTCGCCGTATTTTTCTCTCAAACGCCGCATAACGTTCAGATAATAGTTTTTATTTACCATCTGACCTTCTGGCAAGAACTCTGAGTGCATGACACCGCGATAATCGAAAAAAAACTTGTCAACATGACCTTCAGTTTTGGTCGAGTTGGACGTGCCCTTTTAGGTTTCGGTTCAGTTGGAAGGCGCCATTCGGAAGCTTGTTGACTGGTTTGAGTGTCAAACTCGTAAACACACGTCTTATCGCCAGTTACAATGCTTTTCGTGAATGTGGGATCGTTCTAGTCTTTCGGAACTAACCGAGCTGCACGCGTGTCCCCAAATAATCGTTTAAAATGGTACGAATCGATTTGTCAGACACAGAAAGTTCAGCGGCAATCTCTCTCAGACCTAAATGACGATTTTCAGACACCATTTTCTTCACTTTAGTTCAGTTGAAACCGTTCATGACCGACCAGAGCGAGGCAAATCTTCCACCACATCTCGACCACTTTTGAATGCACTGTACCACTCATATGCACATGTTTTTGATAAAGTCGATTCACTGTAAGCCCTCTGTAACATTTTCTGCGATTCGGCACACGAAATACCATTTACAATGCAAGATTTGAGTCAGATTCTTTGTTCCTATATTTGTATCCATCGTAAAATCGCAAATCACCTTTGAGATGAACTAACAAAATGGCGTACTGTAAACAAACTAGATGACAGATGACGATCAAACTCCGCGTGGGTATAGAGGAAAGCTGTACCAACTTAGCGACAACAATACTTTCGAATCCCCTTTAAGCAGGATTTTTAAATGACCAATTCCCGGTTCTTGCTTGACGGAATGTATACCTAATGTTGAATATAGAGGGTCATTATAGCACATTAGATTTTGTATCCACATTACGCTACGCGACCTTTTAGCTCGGTTTCTCCGAGTCCAAAGCTTGAACTAAGCACTTAGCATAGTGTGAGAACTTTGTTGTTGGGTAATAAAGATATGAAACATGACATTTATTACACGCGGGTTCAGGACTACCGCAAGGTTCCACGGCCATATAGAACTGCGTGCATATAAACCTTAAATGGAATGCTGCAAATTAGCGTGTCAACTCTGGTGCACGGAATTGCCCAAACGAGGCGTGACCTACTTTAATATTTTTCCTCGGCAGTTTCTTACAGCAAGTTTAAACTTTTGAGTTAGTTGCCTTCACAGCTGAAATGTAAGGCACATAAGAGATTTCATTTTTCCGAAACACGCAATAACCACAAAAGGAAGATCAAAAGAAGACGATTGTGTTCTGGGGAGGCCTCGTCTTGGCTGAAACTCATGCCAAAGTTTCGTTTCATTATATGGGGCTTCCTCAGGGGTTTCAACTTTACGATAGTGCAGAATGATGATTCAGTTCAAACACAATGAACACCAGCAGCCGAATTTTTGCTTTCTCTACACGTACTGTGTACATAGTGCATTGAGAAGGTGTTGCATTCCACCCAAGAATTCGATACCGAGATTTCACCAGAAATAGACGTTTTAGGATCCCCTGTATCAATAAAAAGCATTTTCAGAAAAAGGTCCGTGTGTGGGTGGGTGGGTGTCTGTGTAAACACGATAACTCAAAAACGAAAAGTCGGATAACTACCAAACTTGGAATTTTAGTTTGGTATCTTCCAGGAATGTGACACAAAGGTTTTGAGAAAAATTTCCCCACACCAAACTACCATTTACATGGAACATTTTTGAAAATTTTTGATTTTCTCAAAAATGGCTCTGACGATTTTGATTAAAATGCCGTATATTAAAGATATTTATATGACAAATAAAATGTATATCTTAAATTTTCTGGAAAGAATCTCCAAAGACCTCTTTATTCTGAATTAATTTTGCTGAATTTTGCGTAAATGGTAAACCGTAAGAGATTGACAAAAACTTAGCACGCAAAAAATGTAGATCATTTTAAAACACACAATTTATATCATATACTGTTTTTTTTTTTTTTCGTTGAATTGGTCGTTTTTGAGATATTCCTTGTTATTTGTTTCAGATTTAAAATAAATAAACTTTTTTTCACTTTGTGTGTGTGCGTGTGTGTCTGTGGACAGCATAGCTCAAAAACGAATAGACCGTTAAATACCAAACTTGATATTTAAGTTTGGTATCTTCCAAGGATGCGACACGAAGGTTTTCAAGAAAATACCCAAACTTTCAACTACCCTTTACATGGAATTTTTTTCGAAAATTTTGATTTTCCCAAAAATGGCTCAGACGATTTGGATTAAAATATCGTATGTTAAAGATATTTACCTTACAAATAAAATGTACATCTTGAATTTTCTGAGAATAACCTCTGAGGACTACTTTATTGTGGATGAATTTTGCGGAACTTTGCATAACTGCTAAACCGTAAAAGATGGAGAAAAACTTACCACACAGAAAATGTAGAGCACATTAAAATACACAATTTATGTTATGTACATTTTTTTCGTGGAGTTGGTCGTTTTTGAGATAGTCCTTATTTTTGGTTTCAGCTACGAAAAACTTATACTTTGCTGATACAGGAATTTGTCAACTCCTGTCCATACAAACAAAGGAACTTCAGTCACATACGTTGCAAGTAGTAAAACTATTTCTGCTATTGTTTCTCAATTAGCATGAAGTAAATAGAAGCATAAGGTTTTTAACAATGATTTGTTGCAGAGATGTAGAGAAAGTCAGATGTTTTGTACATATGTAGAATGATAATATAAAATCAATCATATCAGCTGACATAACTATTACGGATGAGCTAAGATGCAGAGCGTATTGCAGAATCTGAAGCACTGAAAACTTAATTTTGTAGATTCAATGCGGGTGATGCATGTATCTAGGATACGTCGCTTCATCAAGTTGGTAATGCTGACGAAATGAAGTGCCGCACGTTCCCATCGCTTATTTGCCGGAGTGCATTTCTCAGGATATGAAAGCAATTCCATCAGCGACAGACTCTGGGGGCGATCTGAGAAGATGAGTTTCAGGCACGCTTCACTATATGGCCTCTTCCTGGAAATGGAATGACCTACTACATGCTAAAAGGTTACTCATTAATGATTTATTGTATAATGGATTAACTGTCAGTTGTCCTATTGCATACATTTATAGTTTTTCGATATATACAGAAGGCAGTACATGAAGACAGTAACACGGCAGTCGTTTTGATCAAGTCTTAGAGCTCTTAGATCGTGGAGTAGTCCACTGTGATGCTGAATTTTAATATACAGGATGATTTATATAGAGTTTCTTTAATTGTTTCAAAAAGAATTGAGCTAGTGACAACTTATTATACCTAAATTGTAGAGGAATTTTGAGAGATTATTTACCACTATAGCAAATGTTGAAATGTCCTCCATCCTGCATAAGGCACTACTCAACACATCGTACCATATTACTGGCCACTTGCTGGAGGACTCTGTTGTCAATATCTTGAATCCACTTTATGATGTGCTTCAGATCGTCCAATATCTAGGGACGAGTGCCGCAAACCCTGTATTTTAAGTAACCCCATAAATAAAGCCCGGCGATGTCAAATCCGGAGATCTCGGTGGCCACAGGTTTCTGGAAATCATCCAGTCGTCAAAGGAACTTGCAATTAGGTTCATGGATTCATTTGATGTATGGCATGTAGCGCCGTCTTGACTCAGCTCTACATCGTACTGCATTGTCACGTTGACTACAAGAACAAAGTTTCGAAACAGCTGCCAACAATGCAATTAGGAATAAAACATAAACATCTGCGCATCTACTGACAAGGAACCGAAACCCAAGAGCTTGATTCTATGCTAAAATTGGGTCATTGAATGAATTTCCAATTGAATAATTAAAGAAAGAAATATGTCAGTTCTACATAAATCACTCGATGTATACAGAAGGCAGTACATGAAGACAATATGCTTGCGTAACACGGCATTCGTTTTGATCAAGTCATACAACAGCTATTGATTCGGTGTAACTAGATGATAACTAAAGATATCAACACAAAACTTTATTTACAAAGTTACAATAGCTTACTCTATTTCTCAACGCAATCGTCATTGCTATGGGCGGTAACGTGGTTACGGGTTCGTATCCCGGGTGCATGTTTTGGCTATTAGGAATGGTGTGGATTTGTGGGTGCCCTATTTCAGGATTTTTACGAGCATGGAAACTCTTTTCAGGGTGTGGTACGACACAAGTGCTTTATTCAATTAATTCGGTCTTTTTCCGCCGTCGAACACACACGCATTCCTCCTAAATGTTCTACTGAGAGACTATACTTTACCCGAACGTGACTATAGGCAGTGATTTATTCCGTACTCTGGTCTGTATTAAAATTAACTATTTCCGTCAACACTAAGGGCTACACCACGCACCCGAATATCACATCTTTGCTCTGCTGATGTTCTACGCCAACTGCCCCCGAACTGTGTCGCCTGACCAGCGGTAGCATTTGTTTTCTCTGTTCCCGTTATATTCCCCTCGGGCAGTGTACTCTCACCCCCTTCGGGTCAATGCTCTACCCCTAACGGTACTTTCCTACCAGCTCGTGACAACTCGGCTACTTAGACGTGTTTAAGATTTTTCTCTAATGGTTTGGAACTTGTGAACAAATTTGTTAATATTTTTGTCATATCACTAAACAGTCTCATTCTGGATGACTTTTACATAACTGATAAACCGCAAGAAATAGACAAAAAAAGTTACTATACAAGAATTTTGTTAAAACACCCAATTTATGTCATATACTTTTTTCTCGTAGTTGACCATTTCCGAGCTATTCCTTGTTATTGCTTCCTGTTGTAAGTTTTCTCATACGGGAACTTGTCAACTCCTGGTTATGCAAAGAAACGAAATGCAATCACATAGAAACCAGATTTTACAGAATTTGACTATCGCTTTAGCCTGTGATACTCCCTATTTCCTTTCTGCTTATAAGGAACTAAGTAATAAGAATATTTCTGCTAATGTTTATCTCGATTTGCATCAAGTACATAGAACAATAAGCTTTTTAACAATGCAGATAACAATGTTTCAGAGATGTAAAGAAAGTCATGTGAATGAAGCACATCAGATTTTTGTATATATATACTTTGGGATATGTTTTTCTTGGACGAATCTATCAATATCTGCTGCTAAGGATGATGTGCAGAGCTCTTACAACAAAACCAAATGGTTGTGGCGTAGTCTACCGTGATGCTGAATTTTAATATACTTTATTCTGGAGAAACTTTGCTCGTAAATTTATGTGGCACCAAAAATTTTCAATAAATGTGATGTTAATAATCACAATGTGGAAAATAAACAATTTTGTGGAAGAAGTAATTCTATTTGCACTTCACCTGGATCGTCCAAAAATAATATTACTTGCTGCATTTTAAAGTTGACATTCTGTTTATGTTTGCTTAAAAACAGCACATATGTTACTGACCACTGTATACAGAGTGATTTATGTAGAACTGACATTTTTTTTCTGTAATTATTCCGTTGGAAATTCATTCAATGACCCAATTTTAGCACCAAATTAAGCAGAATGCTCTGGAGTTTCAATTCCTTGTCACTAGATGCGCAACTGTTTATGTTTTATTACTAATTGCAGTGTTGGCAGTTGTTTCGACATTTTGTTCTTGTAGTCAACGTGAATATGCAGTACGATGTACAGCTGAGTCAAGGATATTTTCAGCAAGATGGCGCTACATGCATACATCAGATGAATCCATGAATTGCAAGTTTCGTTGACGACCGGATAATTTCCAGGAACCTGTGGCCACCGAGATCTCCGGATTTGACATCGCTAGGCTTTATTTATGGGGTTACTTAAAAGACAGGGTTTACGCCATACGACATTGGACGATCTGAAGCACACCAGCACAAAGGAGATTCAAGCTATTGACAACAGAGTCATCCAATGAGTGGCCAGTACGACGTGTTGAGTTGTGCCTTATGCAGGATGGAGGACATTTTCAACATTTGCTACAGAGGTAAATAATCTCCCAAAATTCCTCTACAATGCAGGTATAATAAGTTGTCACTAGCATTACACGGTTTGAAATAATTAATGAAAGAAATGTGTCAGCTCTATATAAATCAGCCTGTATTACTGATTGAAGTCGAGAAACGAGTTTTGATGTCAAGTCTGATCTAGGAGAACGAGCTAGTTTTAATGCACGCGAGTGTACGTGGCAGAGAAAGCAAAATGAAACAGACCCGCACCACAGGGTCGAATGCAGAGCAAGAGAGGCGGATTTTACGCCGAGAGCAACCTGTTACAGAGATATTTGGAAAATGAATGTAGGTCACATGGGGTAAATCAATACACTGCTACCGATGTAGGTCATATTTATGCTCATCTGCACCTTCATTACCTTTATTAATGTACTCTGTATTCCGAACAATCAAATAAATGGCCAGCATAACAGTATAAAGCAATGGTCTCTAGTTTGAATTCAGCTTGGCTGAAACATGGTCAATAGTGCACACGTACGAAGGTTAATACTGCATGTTGTGCCAAATACAAGCATGTAGTGGTTTTCCCTCGCCTTTCATCTAACAACCTTTGTATCCACTCAGCCTGAAAAACAATTCAGTCAAAAAAAGTTTGACGTGTTCCATTCACATGACTTTCTCTACATCTCTGCTATAAATTATTCTTAAAAGCTTATACTTCCATTTACTTCATGCTAATCAGTAAAAAATAGCAGAAATAGCCACTATACTTGCTTCCTTGTAAGTAGAAGCGAAATAAGGGAGTACCATAGGTTAAAGTGATAATCAAAAGCTAGTTGCTATGTCACTGAAGTTCCTTTGTTTGTATGGACCGCAGTTGAGAAATTCCTGTATGAGAAAGTTTTTCATAGCAGAAACCAAAAATAAGTAATGTCACAAAAACGACGAACTCCACGAAAAAATGTATATAACATAAATTGTGTGTTTCAACGTGCTCTACATTTTTTGTGTAGTAAGTTTTTGTCCATCTCTTGCGGTTTAGCAGTTATGCAAAATTTCGTAAAATTCATCCAGAATAAACTATTCTTCAGAGGCTATTCCTAGAAATTCAAGATATACATTTTATTTGTCAGGTAAATATGTTTAATATACGAAATTTTAATCAAAATCGTTAGAGCCATTTTTGAGAAAATCAAAATTTACGAAAAAAGTTCCATGTAAAGGCTAATTGGGGTGGGGGGATTTTTCTTAAAATCTTCTTGGAAGATACTTAACTTAAATACCAAGTTTGGTATTTTACCGACTTTTCGTTTTTGAGTTATCGTGTTCACAGACATACGGACACACACGGTCCTTTTTCTCTGAAAATACTTTTTTTGGATGCAGGGGACCCTAAAACATATATTTCCGGTGAAATCTCTGTATCGAATTTTTTGGTGAAGTGCAATACCTTCTCTATACACTCTGTACATAGTACATGTAGAGAAAGTAAAAATCGGGCTCCTGAAGGAAGGGGTTGAAGAACTATTTATAAGTGTCACTTAAACTGGACGCCAAACAGAATATTTTATCACAAGGGGACCTAAAATGAAAGTACTTTACAACATTGTAAGTCGTCATTGTGTACATCATCGCAAAATAATTTGAGATTACCAGGACGCAAGTGAGTCAGTTAAGGAATTTAATGCTGTATCAACATTTTGCCATGTTAGCTTAGTGGTTTAAAGCCCCGGCTAGAGACCGGGATATCCGTGGTTCAAATCCCTGCAAACGTATTGAAAGTTTCAGTCTGACGCCACCTATTCAACTGTTGTACACAGAGCACAAATAGTAATAGACATCGAATTTCTGATTGTCTGTAGGGACGTGTCTTCTGATATCCGCTGGCCACTCCGTCTCACTCTAATTGGGGAAGGAGGAGAGGTTGTAGCTTACTGTTGTAGTACACGTTACCTAATCTCACTTCCAAATGAGCAAGGTGGCTATTCATATTAGCGAGTGAATTGACAAACCCAGCATATATGCCCAAGTTCGCGGGTTCAAACCCGGTGGATGACGATGGATTTTTTCGGGCGTAAAAATTCTTAGCATGGCTTCCTTCGGAATGGAAGTAAAGCTATTGGTCCCAAGTCGTAGATTTACGACACGTAAAAGAACCTCAAGTCTGATAGAAAGATCTCTGAGCAAAATTAAGCGGTCTTTCACGCCCTTTATAGAATGGGACGCTGAGAACCACAGCAGTTAAAGAGTGTCCATAAATAACACGATATTTATTTTATTTTAAACCCAGTATAGGTGTGCTCTATTGGTTCGATATAGAACACGCGCCTGCAAGGTGTCAGTATCAGCCAGTAAAATAAAAACATGACGTAATAAAGTAACCTACAAACGGTAAGGAATGCGGTGTACGGAACAAAGTTTCTTTTTGTGCCTTTTGTACTATCCAGCTTGACTTGCATGGAAAAAATCAAGTGTTTCATTCCATTTCATGATAATAAATATAAATATTAGCAGACGTTTTCTTATTATAGTTCCTTATAAGTAAAGAGCAAAAGATAATACACTGGGATAACGCGATGTCAAATATTTTAAAAGCTAATTGTTATATGAAACAATTGAAATTCGGTTTTCTTTGGTAAGGTCAGGATTCAAACCAAAAAAAAACCGAAAAGAAAGATGACTTCCCTTTTGTAAAAGCTTAATTAGTTTAAAATTGAAAAAAAAAATAATATCTCGGAAATGGTTAACTCTACAAAAACTATATATTACATAAATTGTGTGTTTCAACATCTATGTTTTTTGTGTTGTAAGTTTTTGTTATGCAAACTTCATCCAGAACAAAGAGGACCTAAGGAACTATTCCAAAGAAATTCAGGATTCATTTTATTTGCCATGTAAATATCACTAATACACTGCATTTTAATCAAAATAGTTGAAAGTAATTTTTAGAACATTGAAAATTTCGAAAAAATGTTCATGTAAAGGGTAATTTGGAGTGGGTGGATTTTTCTGAAAATCTTTGTGTCTAATTCTTAGAAGATTTTTTTTTTTTTTTTCGTAGTCGGCTTACCGTACCCATTTTTAGAACCCCCTCCTTACAAGCGGATGCGTAAAGGCGAGAATCCTGTCGGAAACACAGAATGGAGAGCCTATGGTCGGTCCATAGCCAGGAAGTGGATGATAGTAAAGGTGGTGCTGGAGCAATTGCTGGAATGAGTGGCGGGGAAATCAGTGGACCCTGAGAAAACCCGCCTTCAGGCCGCTTCGTCCACCACAAATCCCACATGCGGGCACTTGGGATCGAACCGGGGTCTCCTAGGTGAGAGGCGAGGGGTCCAACCACTCAACCACGGCGCTGCCGTCCTTAGAAGATTCTAAATATGGATAGCTTGTTTGGTATTTAAAGCACTTTTATTTTTGGGCTATGCTGCTCAGTCACACACTGAAACAGAGAGAGAGAGAGAGAGAGAGAGAGAGAGAGAGAGAGAGACATGACCTTCTAAAATGCTTTATTTTTGGTTTCAGGGGTCCAAAATTCATGTATTTACCGAGAAATTTCGGTATCTAATTTCTAGATGGAATACAATACCTTCTGTACCTACATGTATATTGTACATACATGGTAGAGAAAGTAAGAACAATTAATAGTAAAGAAAAATGTTAGGCATTTAATGTTGGTTGTGAATGGGCCCATAACCTGGCGTCACAACATCGCCAGACCACTGTTAACAGCTGTTTGTTTAGCTACATAGAGTGATATGGCACGTTCGCACCTGTTACATGACTCACACACACCAGTGACTTTATTTTCTACGGCAATAATATCTTCCTTTTCATTTTTTCCTGGCAGCAACTTCTATTTCTCTTTGTGACTGGCAAACCATGAACGCTGTTTTTGTTGGTGTCAACCTTCTTTCTTGACGTCTTCTTTTCAATGAAGTCCATTAAATCGGTGAGATCACAAAAGATAAAATTCCACTTCCTGAGTAAAAGTATCTGGCCAACTTCTTCATCCAAGCAAAATTAAGATACCATTTTCCGCTTCAAGGACACCAGAATGTTATGAGATAACTATTGTTGATTCAAAAATATTTTTACAACTTTTGCGGATGAATTCCTGACATAGACAAGAAAATAGGTTCATATAAGTATATGCTCAAAAAGTTTGATTTCGCGCTATAAATGTATTAATGAAAGGCACTTTAAACGGCTTTCTGGTCCAAACTTATAACTTCATTGATTTATGCACTCATGCAAATATGTCTTTTTTATCCATTTTACCATGACTACAGTGTTGCCAGATTACGCGAAAAGTCGCCAATTGGGCCATTAAAATCCGCTTTTAACGTATAAATTTTGATGAAGGCGATTTGCGAATTGTTAGGCTACTAAAATACTTCTGCAAACTATAACTTTTATTAATGTCTGTTTTTAACTTTATACGCCGCTTGGCAGGGAGGAGGGCTCTAAATCTAAATTGACGAAAGACAAATACTAAATCCTCTCTGACGTGAGTAAAACTTGTTTACGCAATGTTATTTTAAGCCTGACAATAATTACTTTTTTTTTTACTTTCTCTATACGTACTATGTACATAGTGTATAGAAAAGGTATTGCACTCCACCAAAAAATTCGATATCGAGATTTTACCGAAAATATATGTTTTAGGGTCCCCTGTATCCAAAAAAAGTATTTTCAGGAAAAGGTCCGTGTGTGTGTCCGTGTGTCTGTGAACACAATAACTCAAAAACGAAAAGTCGGTAAAATACCAAACTTGGTATTTAAGTTTAGTATCTTCCAGGGATGCGACACGAAGATTCTGAGTAAAATCCTCCCACCTCAAACTATCCTTTACATGGAACTTTTTTCGAAATTTTTGATTTTCTTTACATAGCAACCAGCTTTTGACTATCACTTTAACCTATGGTACTCCCTTATTTCGCTTCTACTTACAAGGGAGCAAGAAATAAGACTATTTCTGCTAAATTTTTTTCGATTAGCAGGAAGTAAATAGAAGCATAAGCTTTTTAAAAATAATTTGTTGCAGAGATATAGAGAAAGTCATGTGAATGGAACACATCAGATTTTTTTTAGCGATATAGTTAATTTGCGGTACTTATTAATATTGTTGGTATGGATGGTCATAAGTTGGCATTCTCACCTGCAGTGTGGTTTCAAAGAAAGCAAAAGAAATTTCAGTGCTGGTAGTTAATGTTTCATTATACTTCTTATATATTAGAATTGTTGGTTTGGTTTTATCGATATTTTAACAATTAAATGTAACCATGATCAAAAGCATTAGTGGGGGAAGTAAAACCATACGAATAAAAACTATGTGCCCCTAGCAACACATCGGAGAATCGGCTCCTCAAATGTAACATTTATCGTTCTGTTAATAAGATTGTATGGTTATAAGTCTATATAAGGCAACTGAGGGAAGTAATTAATAAACTAAATACTTCAGGTAATGTTTCAATTTAATTATCGGCGCAAACGCCTCGTATTTTCATACTCTTTCCTGAGTCTGCGTCAGCGCAGCTCACACAAGTTAGTGTTCCAATATTATGATTGTGCTATACTTACAGAGATACTAGCTATAAGAACCTTTTGAAAATATTCCAAGAGAGTGTGTGTGTGTGTTTGTGCATATAAATAGTACAATAAATTACATATTTTAATAAAAAAATATTGGGCGATTTTTTAATGGTTTGGGAGAAATTTTGAGAAATGCTTTTGGCAACACTCCATGGCCATTTGTTAACATTTTTCATTCATCAGATGTGTAATACGAGGGCCGTTTTTTTTAACCTCCGATAAGCTATAAATAAAAGATAAATTCATAGAAAACAATTACTTTATAACTAAAAGTTTTGTACACTAATGGTTACTTTTCAACATAATCACCAAAAATATTGAGACATATATCGTACCTGTGCACAACCTTTGCAATACCCGCTTCAAAAAAGATTGCCGCCAAAGACTTCAAATGAGCATTGACGTTGTTTTGAAGATCTTCATTGGTTCGAAAGTGCTGCACTCCTAACCACGTCTTCAGTTCAGGGAAAAGGTGAAAGTCGCTGGGTGCCAGGTCAGGACTGTACGGCGGATGATCGAAAATGTCCCATTGAAATTGTTCAAGGAGCCGATGGGTTGTGCCAGCAGTGTGTGGACGAGCGTTGTCATGGATCAACACAATTCGTGAAGTCAGCATTCCTCTTCGTTTGTTTTGAATGACTCTCCGGAAACGTCGTAAAAAAAATATATGGAGCACGTTAAAGCACACAATTTGTGTTATATACATTTTTTTCGTGGAGTTGATCGATTTTTAGATATTCCTTGTTTTTGGTTTCAGCTTTGCAAAACTTATACTTTTCTCATACAGGAATTTGTCAACTCGTGTCCATACAAAAAAAGCAACTTCAGTCACATAGCAACTAGCTTTTGACTATCACTTTAACCTATGGTACCCCTTTATTTCGCTTCTACTTTCAAGGACGCAAGTAATAAGACTATTTCTGCTATTTTTTCTCGATTAGAACGAAACAAATAAAAACATAAGCTTTTTTAACAATAATTTGTTGCAGAGATGTAGAGAAAGTCATGTGAATGGAACACATAAGATTTTTAATAGTTAAACTTCTCACAAACTCACAAACACACACATTCAAATGTTTCTTTTTGACTCGGGGTATCTCAAAATACATATTGCCAGTGAAATCTGGTATCGAATTTTGGGTGGAATACAGTATTTTATCTATATGTAATGTAAGTTGCACATACTTGCTAGATAAAGCAAAAACCTTATTCGAGTAACTCGTCCTAATCGAGATTAGAACTTGGGAGGCAGACGAGCAACTGTAATTGTTCTGGAAGTTAAACTGGCCATCTGTATATTTGCTCATGACTGAGCAGCAAAGATGTTGCAGTTAGTGGTTCATTGGTTCCATACCCGTTACAACAGAACCATAACCATAACATAAAATGGTGGAGTCTAGGCTTTCCCAAAAGGGGTATAAAGGCGAACTTGTAAACTTCCTTTTAACGCCTTCGCTGAGGTCATTACGCCTGGCTTCCTTTTGATGATAATGCTAACATAAAACAAAAGAAGGAGCAGGTTGCCTTGGAAACGTCATCACGGATCTGCAATGCATTCATAAACTTCACACATGAGATTCTGCCTCCTCATTAACCCTTAGTTGCCTGCATTAGTATACGTCATATGCCTTTTTTCCTTTAATTCAAGTTTAAAACTGGAGTTATAGTAAAAATATTTGAGAATAAACCAGTAAAATGATTATATAAAATAGAGAAAATAAAAATGAAAATAAAAGTAAAAATTCCTTTATTAATATTTTTCTTCCCAATTAAAAGTTTAAATTCCTCTAAGTCCGTTTTCATAATGCTACCAAAGGCACTACCAAAACATCTGATGTCTTCCATTCACATGACTTTCTCTATATCTCTGCAACAGATTATTGTTAAAAAGCTATTTACCTCATGCTAATCGAGAAAAAATCAACATAAATAGTCTTATTACTTGCTTCATTGTAAGTAGAAGCGCAATAAGGGAGTACCATAGGTTAAAGTGATAGTCAAAAGCTGGTTGCTATGTGACTGAAGTTCCTTTGTTTGTATGAGAAAAGTTTAAGTATTTTAAAGCTGAAACCAGAAACAAGGAGTATCACAAAAACAATCAACTCCACGAAAAAATGTATGTAAGATAAATTGTGTGCTTTAAGGTGCTCTACTTTTTTTGTGTTGTAAGTTTTTGTCCATAGCTTAAGGGAGATGGACAAAAATTCATCCAGAATAAGTAGTCTTCAGAGGTTATTTCCATAAAATTCAAGATATTCATTTTATTTGTCAGGTAAATATCTGTTATATATGAAATTTAATCAAAATCGTTGGTCATTTTGAGAAAATTAAAATTTTCGAAAAAAGTTCCATGTAAAGGGTAGTTTGGGGTGGGGGGATTTTTCTCAAAATCTTCGTGTCGACTCCCTGGAAGATACTAAACTTAAATACCAAGTTCGGTATTTTACCGACTTTTCGTTTTTGAGTTATCGTGTTCACACACACACACACACACACACACACACACACACACACACACACACACACACACACGGACACTGACCTTTTTCGTAAAATGCTTTTTTTGGGTACAGTGGACCCTAAAACATATATTTCCGGTGAAATCTCGGTATCGAATTTTTGGATAGAGTAATATACCTTCTCTATACACTATGTACATAGTACGTATAGAGAAAGTAAAAAGTAGTTCAAATGGTCATGAGTGTTAGGTGATAGGTAATGGGCTGGCCATCCATTCAAAGCCAAATGTTGCAAGTTCAAATCCCAGTGACTGTGGTAAAGGACGGGGAGAGCCCAAGTAAAATAATCGGTGTGATGCTTGAAAGCTAATGGTGTTACATTTGACTGTAGTTATGTGGGTTTTATTCATTTATTTATTTAAAAGAATCACTGCACTTTTAGGCCAAAAATTGTATATATTTTTACTTCCTCTACACGTACTAATGTACAAAGTGTATAGAGAAGGTATTGCACTCCACCCAAAAATTTGATACCGAGATTTCACCGGAAACAATGTTTTAGGGTCCCCTGTATCCAAAAAAAGCATTTTCAGAAAAAGGTCCGCATGGGTGTGTCCGTGTATCTGTGAACATGATAACTCAAAAACGAAAAGTCGGTAAAATACCAAATTTGGTATATAAGTTTAGTATTTTCCAGGGATGCGACACGAAGATTTTGAGAAAAAATCTATCCATTACATGGGACAGTTTTCGAAAATTTTGATTTTCTTAAAAATGCCTCTAATGATTTTGATTAAAATATCGTATATTTAAGATATTTGCTTGACAAATAAAATGTATATCTTGAATTTTCTGGTAATAGCCTTTGAAGACTACTTTATTTTAGATGAATTCAAGGGATTTTTACATAACTGCTAAAGCGTAAAGGATGGACAAAAACTTGCCGCACAGAAAATGTAGAGCATATTAAAACACTGAATTTATGTTATATACATTTTTTCGTGGAGTTGATCGTTTTTAAGATTTTCCTTGTTTTTAATTTCATCTTTGGAATACTGGTAGTTTTCTCATACAGGTATTTGTTAATTCGTGTCCATACAAACAAAGGAACTTCAGTCACATAGCAACTAGCTTTTGACTATCACTTTAACCTATGTTACTCCCTTATTTGCAGGATAAAGTCTACAAAATACTGCCAAGTTTCACACAATCACATGGGCGGAAGGAAGACCCAGCGCTAGCTGCCATCTTATTACGTCATTACCACCAGGTTGCTCATTGGTTGATTTTATACGTTTGGACCCAAAATTAGAGCCCGCTGTATCATGTTGTAGCAAACTGGAATTGGACCAAAAAATAGGACGTAAATTGCATACAATGAAATTATCCCACATGTCCGACGATCCCATTTGTAGTTTAAAGAGCATTGGACCAAAATATTTGACCGTGGGACACAGAAAGTCATGTAAATGATTCAGGGTTTTACTTTAGTAATTGTAGTGAATATTTTATGAAAGCTGACTATTCCAGAAAGCACAGACTTCGGGTTGAAAGGCACCACAAGCTGATAGCAAAAGCTTCATTTCAAAGTTTCGCAGTCTGGCTGGCTAGTGGTGCCGATAAAATTTCATTAAAGAGCAGAGAAGCAAGTTCCCTTTTGTGATACTATCTTAGGGTTTCAATCTTTCACCTCCTTCTACAACAAAAACATTTCTTTTTTACTCTTTCTTTCTTTCTTTCCTTGATTACGTCCCGTGCTTAAGCAACTATTTCCTTGTTTTTGCAAGCAGTTTTCTCACTCAGTCTATCAGATTCTCCGCGGCAGGCAGCGCTGAGATAGACTTACTGAAAAATCATTACTACCGCTTCCATATCGACACTCAGGTCATTCATTGTGGTTCGCACTGTTCCAGAGAGAAAACAATTAACGGGAGATTAAATATCCTATCTCAGCAATATAAAATAACCTAGTTTCTTATTCTCTCTCCCTGGTTTACATATCAATTTATTCCATTCTTCTGCCTAACCCTTTATTGAATGGTGTTGCATATGTGCAACAAACATGATTAATCAAAGAGTTTAGTATTTTCAGGGGACTTTTTTTTTAATTTAATAATAGACCAAACATCAACAATAAAATTAAGCTATTTATAGTATTAATATTATTGCAATATACCTATTGTACCCCCGCCAACACCCCCAAGGTGCCACCGGTTATTTTACTTGGGCCCTCCCCAGCCTTTATCACAGGCACAACTCGAGTTGTATGGCTTTGAATGGGTGGTCAAGCCACCTCATATCACGGTTATACAAGTCGCTTCAGTTGTGGTGCCTTTGAAAGGGATATAAAGAAATCAAGGGGTAAAAAACGTCCTCATCTGGCAAAGAAAAAGATTCTTTCATCAAAACCATGAAAGGGTATACACTTCCACGAAAATTCTAGAATTAAGTTTTGAATTACTAGGATATCCACCGTATTCACCACATTTGTCCCCCAGAGACATTTTTACTTTCTCTACACATACTATGTACATAGTGTATAGAAAACGTATTGTATTCCACCCAAAAAATCGATACCTAGATTTCACCGGAAATATATGTTTTGGGTCCGCTTCAATCCAAAAACAAGCATTTTTAGAAAAAGGTCCGAATGTGTGTCTGTGGACAGCATAGGTCAAAAACGAAAAGACCGCTAAATACCAAACTTCATATTTAACTTTGGTATCTTCCAAGGATGCGACACGAAGATTTTCAAGAAAATCCTCCAAGTACGTTTTACATGGAACTTTTTTTGAAAATTTTGATTTTCTCAAAAATGGCTCAAACGATTTTGATTAAAATGTCGTATATTAAGTATATTAACCTGACAAATAAAATTTATATTATTTAATATTTAATTTTTTGGGAACACTCTGTGGGGACTATTTCATTCTGACTGAATTTTACGGAATTTTTCAGATTTTTAAGAGATGGACACAAACTTACCACACCAAGTGCGTTAAAACACACAGTTTATGTTATATACATCTTTTCGTGGAGTTGTGATATTCCTTGTTATTGATTTTCGCTTTAAATACTTATACTTTTCTCATACAGGAATTCGTCAACTCCTGTCCATACAAACGAACTTCAGTCAAATAGCAACCAGCCTTTGACTAATTTTACTCGATTAGCATGAAGTAAATAGAAGCATAAGCTTTCTAACAATAATTTGTTGCATAGATGTAGAGAAATTCTTGAGAATGGAACACATCAGACTTTTTATTTTCAAACTTGAAAAAGTGGCTCGGCGGGAAACGATTCTCGTTTAACAAAGACATCATCTCCCAAACAGATGCCTATTTTGAGTACCTTTTGAAATTCCACTTTTTGGAAGGCATAGAACAGTTTGAGAACCGCTGGGAAAAGTGTATCGAACTAAAAAAGAGATTGTGTAGAAAAGGAGAAAAATATTGTGTTACACTCATATGACTTTCTCTAGCTGCTCTACAAAACTCCTACAAAAGATTATTCTTCTTTGTACACAACGCTAATCAAGATAAAAGTTAGGAAATGTTATTACTTAGTTCCTAATAAATAGAAGGGAATAAGGGAATGCGCTATACAAATCACTTCTTTGCTTGACCAGGAGTAGAACAAAAGAAAAACAGACACTTCCTGTGTCAGAAAAGTTTTAGTACTTCACAATTGAAACCAATAACAAGGAATATCTCGAAAACGGATACCTCTACGACAAAAGCGTAAAGGACAAAAATTGCGTGAAATAAGGGAGTACTATAGTTTAAACTGTTACTCAAAAGCTGGTTGCTATGTGATTGAAGTTCCTTTGTTTGTATGTACAGGAGTGGACAAATTCCGGTTTGAGAAAATTGTTTTTTTAAAGGTGAAATAAATAACAAGAAAGATCTCAAAAGCGATCAACTCCACGAAAGAAATGTATATAACATAAATTGCACGTGTTAACGAGCTCTACATTTTTTGTGTAGAAAGTTTTTATCCGTCTCTTACGGTTTAGCAGTTATAAAAAATTCTGTAAAGTTCATCCAGAATAAAGTAATCTTCAGAGGCTATTCCCAGAAAATTCAAGATATACATTTTATTTGTCAGCTAAATATCTTTAATATACGATCGTTTAATCAAAATCGTTAGAGCCATTTTTTAGAAAATAAAAATTTTCAAAATAAGTTCCATGTAAAAGGTGGTTTGGGGTGGGGATACTTTTCTCAAAATCTTCGTGTCGCATCCCTGGAAGATACTTAACTTAAATACGGTATTTAACGTTATTTTCGTTTTCAAGCTATGATGTTTAAAGACACACACATGCAGACGGACTTTTCTTCCAAAAATTCTTTTTATGGATTCAGGGGGTGTCAAAATATATATATTTCCGGTGAAATCTCGGTATCAAAATTTTTGGGTGCATTACAATACCTGGTCTAAACACTATGTGCATGGTACGTGTAGAGAAAGTAAAACAAAATATTTTAAAAAAGGTTCGTGTGCCTTATGCTACTTTTCATAAAAACTTGAACATTTATTGTAAATATTGTACATTTATTAAAAGAAGAAATACTTTGTATTTTAAACCTTCAAATTTCATTTTAATCAAATAAATTTTATAACAAAATTGAAAATGAAGTTTTATATATAACTTGGTAAGGCAGAAGTTTCTTGGTAACTTTAAGCACATAGGGTTGAAACGGGAGCGTGTAATGGAAATGAAGGTAATAAAAGTATCGTCCGAAATGTCCGTTTTCGCGACAAGGGGCAGATTAAACAGGTATGGGCAGGATACTGGGTCGCCAATCTCTATTTCCAGCAGCTATACTCATTACAGACTTTAACCTGCTTCTAGGAAACCTTTCTTGTTTTCTGCATTTCAGCAAATTGCCTCTTTCCTTTAGGGCTTTGGACAAAGTGATTCAATTCATTAGACGATACACTATAAAAAATCTGAAGTGCTACACTCACGTGACTTTCTCTAGCTGCTCTACAAAACTCCTACAAAAGATTATTCTTCTTTGTACACAATGCTAATCAAGATAAATGTTAGCAGAATGTTATTATTTAGTTCCTTAAAGTAGAAGGGAATAAGGGAATACGCTATTCTAAAATGATAGACAAATGTTTTAAAAACCATCGTTATGCGATTGTTATTGCAAATCACTTCTTTGCTTGGCCAGGATTAGAACAAAAGAAAAACGGACACTTCCTGTCTGAGAAAAGTTTAAGTACTTTACAATTGAAACCAATAACAAGGAATATCTCAGAAACGGTTACTTCCACAACAAAATCGTAAAGGACATAAATTGTGTGTTTTGCCGTGATGTACATTTTTTGTGTAGTTTTTTTTTTTCTATCTCTTACGGTTTAGCAATTAAGCAAAATTCATCCAGAATAAAGAGGTCTTAAAGAGGCTATTCACTAAAAATTCGAGATATACATTTTATTTCGGACATAAATAGCTTTAATATACGGAATTTTAATCAAAATCGTTAGAGCCTCTTTTAAGAAAATAAAAATTTTTGAAATTTGTTCCATGTAAAGGGTATTTTTAGTAGGGTGATTTTTTTTTTGAAAATCTTCGTGTCGCATCCTTGGAAGATACTAAACCTAAATACCAAGTTTGATAATTAACGGTCTTTTTGTTTTGGGGTTATGCTGTCCACAGACACAAACACACACACGGACCTTTTTTTAAAAATGCTTTTTTCGGACTCAGGGGACCCCAAAACATATATTCCCGGTGAAATCCAGGTATCGAATTTTTGGGTGCATTACAATACCTTCTCTATCCCTATGTACATTGTACATATGGGTCTAGAATACCACGCGTGCTTTCATCTTGTCGACCACGTCAGTCAATTGTCCTAAGAGATGAAAATACGAGTTGTATTTGATAAGACAATTCAGCGAAATAGACTATTAAAACTTTATAATATATAGGAAGGGAGATTTTATCAGGTTATCATTATAATACTGAAATTAGTTCTCAATACTTACATTAGATTAGATTAAGCATTCCACAAATTTATTTACCGAATGCTTTTTTTTACTTTCTCTATACGTAGATACAATGTACATAGCGTATAGAGAAGGTATTGCACTCCACCAAAAAATTGGATAACCGAGATTTCACCGGAAATATATGTTTTAGGGTCCCCTGTATAAAAAAAAAAAAAGAATTTTCACAAAAAGGTCCGTGTGTCTGTGAACACGATAACTCAAAAACGAAAAGTTGGTAAAATACAAAACTTGGTATTTGAGTTTAGTATCTTCCAGGGATGCGACACGAAGATTTTGAGAAAAATCCCCCCACCCCAAACTACCCTTTACATGGAACTTTTTTCGAAAATTTTGATTTTCTAAAAAAATGGCTCTAACGATTTTGATTAAAATATCGTATATTTAAGATATTTACTTGGCAAATAAAATGTTTATTTTGACTTTTCTGGGAATAGCCTCTGAAGACTACTTTATTCTGAGTGAATTTTACGGAGTTTTGCATACCTGCTAAACCGTAAGAGATAGACAAAAACTCACAACACAAAAAATGTAGAGCACATTAAAATACACAATTTATGTTGTATACATTTTTTTCGTGTAGTTGATAGTTTTTGTTTTCAGGTTCGAAAAACTTAACTTTCTCATTCAGGAATTTGTAAACTGCTGTCCATACCAGCAAAGGAACTTCAGTCACATAGCATCTTGCTTTTGACTATCGCTTTAACCTATGCTACTCCCTTATTTCCCTTCTACTTACAAGGAAGCAAGTAATAAGACTATTTCTGCTAATTTTTTGTCGATTAGCATGAAGCAAATAGAAGTATAAACTTTTTAAAACTAATTTGTTGCAGAGATGTAGAGAAAGGCATGTGAATGTAACACATCAGATTTTTTACCTTCTGCACACGCATTATGTACATAGCGTATACCGAAGGTATTGTAAAGCACCCTAAAATTGGATATCGAGATTTCACCGGAAGTACATGTTTTGTGTCCCCCTGAATCAAAAAAAAAAAACAAAAACTAATGCGTTCCATTCACACGATTTTCTCTACATTTTTGCAACAAATCGTGTGTGTGTGTGGGTCTGGACAGCATAGATCAAAAACGAAAAGACCGTTAAATACCACACTTAGTATTTAAGTTTGGTATCTTCCAAGGATGCGACATGAAGATTTTCAAGAAAATCCCCCCACCCCTAACTACGCTTTACATGGAAAATTTTCGAAAATTTTGATTTCATTAAAAATGACTAACGATTTTGATTAAAACACCACATATTAAAGGCATTTCTATCACAAATAAAATGTATATCTTGAATTTTCTGGAAAAGCTTCTAAAGACCTGCTTATCTGGATGAATTTTGCTTAATTTGGCATAACTAGTAAACCGTAAGAGATAGACAAAAACTTACTATACAAAAAATGTAGATCTTGTTAAAATACACAAGTTATATCATATACATTGCTTTCGTTGAGCTAACCGTTTTCGAGTTATTCTTTGTTAGTAGTCAATTGTGAGGTACTTATACTTTTCTCAGACGGAAGCGTCCGCTTTTCTTTTGTTCTACTCCTGACCAAGCAAAGAAGCGATTTGCAATGACAATCGCATAACGACAGCTTTTAAAAGATTTGATTATAATTTTAGCCAAGTGCATTCCCTTAGTTCTATTCTACTTATAAGGAACTAAGTAATAACATTCTGCTAATGTATATATCGATCAGTATGGTGTTGAAAGAAGTAAGAAGTTTGTGGAGTAGCTAGAGAGAGTCATGTGAGTGTAGTGAAGTGAAGAAGTTTGTATAAGCAACCCTTAACGAATATTAATGAATCCAGAAACAGAAAATATAGTGCATGTAGCTAGGTCTACTCACGTGCTCGATTGTTCAGAATACTTCTCCCACTCAGTTCAAAACAAAATGACGAATCTATTCAAAGAAAAATAAGTTGAAAACTTTTGAAGATAAAAACTTCTGCGCATAGGAATCCGATATCGAAACGGTCTGTTCTTAGAAAGAAGTTGAGAATTCGTGTCGACGAGTCACGCACCTTTTGGCCGTTGACCGGAATTCTTTAACATGTGTCTGTAGCGTGGGTGGGAGGAGGGGAAGCCCCGAAACAGTTCGCTCTTGAGAAGCGTCAGCTGGAGCTGTGCTGCATCTCCGATCTGGTATACAATTGGCACACCTGTCTATCATATGCTGGGATGGCATTCTTTCTACATCTCGAGCGAATTCAGAGAATTCGGTTCAGTACAGAAGAAGATTCTTTACTTATAATGATATAGATATATACGGTAGTACTCACAAGTGTTTTGACAAAGCCTGATTCATGTCTAAATTGGAGTGCGTACACAAACGACCCAAGTGTACAAGGATGCAGGTGGATGAAAGTGCTTATTTCAACACAGCAGAGTCAACACGTCAAGCTAAGTGTCTTCTAAATGGGGCAGAGCTAGCTAAAAAGTCTGTTCACAAAAATTGTTTAGATTTCTCTTTCTGAAGTTTTACTTCATGTGCGTTTTCAGACAAATTATGAATCATTAACTAAATATCATGCCAGAAAGAATACTCTTTACAGTTCCAGGAAGGTAAATCACAAGCAGAGAGGTTGGTCGTAATTTTTATATATCCAGCCAACTTGTATCTGCTTGGAACAAACTTTACAAGAAAGCCGAGGTTGATCTAAGTTTCACATATCCAGACAACTTGTGTCTGTTTGTAATTCGTTTTTTTAAAATGCACAAAATATTCGGTCAATCGAATAATGCAATGAACGAGTCTTCAGTGAGAAAATTTACAAGTAATCAAGGAAGAAATCAGTGTGTACGATAAAGACCGGAGTGGAAGTTCATCAGTCGTTATGGAGAAGTTGAAAGCAAATATATATATTTTTCTGTATCCCCATTTACATTTCCCCCCGTAGGTTTTACTGTTCCTTTACAAACATAGACACATTGCACAAACATATAACACCCATACCTAAGGCGGGACTCGAACCCACGATCCCCTGCCCACGAAGCACCAAAGCGAGATTCTTTAGCGAGCGTGGCCATGGGGACCGGCTATGTTGATAAAAGAATTCAGAAAAGCCGGTGTTTCATTTTGATCACCGTGCATGACTTTTTGGATGGAAAAGATTTCGCAGCCATGAAGACCTCAACGTGATAATGACATCTTGGCGCAGATCTTTAGCGGTAACATCTGCGCTGAAAAATCGGTACCACGTGACAATAAATACCTTGATAGCAATGATGATTACGTTGAGAAATATTACAGATATATTCGACGAGCTAATTGAGATTCTTTTTAGTATTACTCACTGCAATAGGTATTATTATTACGTCTCAGGGCGGTGGTCGCGAGGGAAATAATGCATTACAGATAGTATAACACTTGTAAATGATACACTGGTAACATGTTCTTATATATTCTTCAATATCACTGGATACAATAATTATTAACACTGTATGGTGGAACAGATAAATTAAGATTGCATTCCACTAGCAGCACGCGTTCCCGCCAAATGTATAGGACGCTATCTTTGTGCCAAGCAATAATGATCACATGAAGACTGACAAATGAGGAGCGTCTGTTCAGCTCTTATATAGGCTCAAAGCTTATTCTACATGTTTCTCCTTATTAAACATTCTTTAAGCAAGTATATAATACAGACTTCCTTTTATTTATAAATAAATTACTTTTGCTACATATAATATTTATTTCATAAGTTATTTGCGCTTAGAGAATATTTAAATATGGGTATACAACGCTTGGGGATGCGGTATTTTAGAAAGAACAGCTTCCTTTTTCATGCACGTAGCAATGCAATTATCATTTTTTTTTTTTTAATAATTTGTTCTGATCATAAATGAAATTATACTTAAAATATACATTAAATTCAATATTCTGATATTCACAGAACACTTACAGGTTAATTACATTCAGTAATTATTTTTCCTTTACCACATAATCAATAAATCAATATTTCCTTCCATTAACAAAAATTCTGATGTGTACCGTTCACATGATTTTCTCTACATCATTGCAACAAATTATTGTTAAAAAGCTCATGCTTCCATTTATTTCAAACTATTCGAGAAAAAATTAACAGAAATGGACTTATTGCTTGCTTCCTTGTAGGTAGAAGCGAAATAAGGGAGTACCGTAAGTTAAAGTGATAATCAAAAGCTGGTTGCTATGTGACTGTAGTTCCTTTGTTTGTATGGACACGAGTTGAGAACTTCCTGTATGAGAAAAGAACAAGTTTTTCAAAGTGAAAACTAATAACAAGGAATATCTTAAAAACGATCAACTCCAATAAAAAAATGTATATAACATAAATTGTGTGTTTTAATGTGCTCTACATTTTCTGTGTGGTAAGTTTTTGGCCATCTCTTACGGTTTAGTAGTTATGCAAAATTCGGCAAAATTCATCCAGAAGCTATTCCCAGAAAATTCAAGATATACATTTTATTCGGGGTACAAATAACTTTAATATACGTGATTTTAATCAAAATATTAGAGCTATTTTTAAGAAAATCAAAATTTTCGAAAATTTTTCCATGTAAAGGGTGGTTTGTGGTGAGGGGATTTTATTGAAAATCTTCGTGTCGCATCCTTGGAAGATACTATACCTAAATACCAAATTTGGTATTTAACGGTCTTTTCGTTTTTGAGCTATGTTGGCCACAGACACATACACGTTGACTTTTCTTTAAAAATGCCTTCTTTTTTTTGATTCAGGGGATCCTAAAACATGTATTTCCGGCAAAATCTCGGTATCAATTTTTTTGGGTGGAATACAGTACTTTCTCTATACACTATGTACATAGTACGTGTCGAGAAAGTAAAAATAAACTCTTAATATGAAAACGCTTGGCCTCCATATATTAACGCATCAGAAATAGAGTAAGGTATATCGAATTCTTGGATGGGAAAGTAAGAAATGTTGGTTTGGTAACGGGCTTCTGAAGCAAACGATTCAATTCCCCCCTGCTCGTCGTATAATCCAGAGCACCATTATCGGAAAATACATTCGACAATAAACAGTGTCTATCTGTCGAGTTTGAAAGAAAGGCTGGGGCTGCACGTCTCATCTTTATGGTTTACTCAGATCCCTCCACTTTCTTTTTATCTTTCTCTCCTCTCCCCTATGACCTGGAGACTTCATCTAGAAAGTATGAGATGCACCAGAGAACAAATAAAGGACGGAGAATTACAATATCTGCACGACTTCTTCTGCAGACTGTAATCAAGTCTTTTGATGGTAAATGTGAAGCACTGTTTATTGAATTCCCATTGTTAATAACCCACAAAAGAGAAATCTTATATGACTTTCTCTGCTCACTTTTCAACAAACTATTATAAAATTGTATTGTTTAAAAAGTTGTAATAATTACTTTCTCTATACGAACTATGTACATTGCACCCAAAAATTCGATACTGAGATTTCACCGGAAATACATGTTTTGAGACTCCCTGAATAAAAAAAAGCATTTTTAGAAAAACGTCCCTGTGTGTGTCTGGTATTTAAGTTTGGTATATTCCAAGGATGCGACACGAAGATTTTCAAGAAAATCCTCCCACCCCAAACTATCCTTTACATGGAAAAAATTTTGAACATTTTTATTTTCTTAAAAATAGCTCTAACGATTTTGATTAAAATATCGTATATTAAAAGATATTTTATCTGACAAAATATATATCATGAATTTTCTGGAAATAGCCCCTGAAGACTACTTTATTCTGGATGAATTTTACGGAATGGGCATAACTACTAAACCGTAAGAGATGGACAAAAGCTTACGACACAGAAAATGTAGCTCACGATAAAACACAGTTTATATAATATACATTTTTTTCGTGCAGTTGATCATTTTAAAGATATTCCTGGTATTTAGTTTCAGCTTTGAAAAACTTATACTTTTCTCATACAGGAATTTCTTAACTCCTGTCCATAGAAATTGTAGTTAAGAAGCTTATGCTTCTATTTACTTTATGCTAATTAGCAGAAATAGTATTATTACTTGCTTCCTTGTAAGTAGAAGCGAAATGAGAGAGTCCCATAGGTTAAAGTGAAAGCCAAAAGCTGGTTGCACGTCTTAACCTAACGAGTCTTCCATAGCAAGTGAAGTCGCGCCCCTCGACCAAAAAGAAATCCATATGCATTCGCCACTGCTATGTCCACCTTGGGCAGTGGGAACCCCGACTCCCTGGTTCACTGTAACGCCCCAACTCCTCCTCCTCAATTCCTAATATAATTTACATACAATACCAGATATAATCCATATCTCCCTTTTAGAGACCCTTCAATCCGGGGACATGGACAAAGCGGCGCAGGGGCGGGTTTTATCCGAGTTCTCCCGTTTCCCCCACCATCGCATTTCACCGGTGCTCCATTTTCATTACATGTATCACCAGTGGCATTGCCTGCGATGTCATGGTAGTAAAAGCGGGCGTTAAACAAAACCCCACCGACATACAATCCCGGAACACACTGTCACACTTGAGAGTAGAAGAAAAATAAGAAAATACACTAGGCTAAAGTGATAGTCAAATCTTTTAAAAGCTGGTTGCTATGTGGTGGAAATTCGTTTCTTTACATGGCCAGGAGTTGAAAAATTCTCGTATGAGAAACTTTTAAGCATGTTAAAACTGAAATTAATAACAAAGAGTACCTCGGAAATGGTTAATTCCACGAAAAAAAAAAAAAAGCATATGAAATAAACTGTGCGCTTTAACGAAATTTATATATATATATATATTGTTTTTTATTGTTTCGGTTATATATCCCCCTTTAACATCTAAGGTCATATCGGGGACTTTGCATTAGAAACAGCTCGTTGTCTGTAGGTTCTTTACGTTGGGTTTAAATCGTTTTATTTCCCTCAAATATTCACTCTCACATACATCTTCCAGACTCTGTGGGGGATAGGGAATAATTCTGGCTAAAGAAAAATTTCCTGCCCCAGCCGGGAATCGAACCCGGGACCTCCGGGAGAAAAGTCTGCTATCTATGTTTTTGTGTAGTAAATATTTGTCCATCTCTTACGTTTTACTAGCTATGCAAATTGATCCAGAATGAAGAAGTCTTCAAAGGCTATTGCTAGAAAATGCAACATACATATTTTATTTGTGATGCAAATATCTTTAATATACGGCATTTTAATAAAAATATTTGTGTCATTTTTTTAAAAAAACGATATTTTCAAAAAATATTCCATGTAAATAGTTTAGGGTGGGGGATTTCACTCAACAATTTCGTTGCGTATTCTTGGAAGATAAATATCAACTTTCAGATTTAACGACCTTTTCGTTTTTGAGTTATGCTGTGGACAGATTTTCTTTTTGGATTCAGGGTCTGAAAACATATATCGCCGCTAAAACCTCGGTACGTTTTAGATATACGCTAAAGTAAAAATGTCATTCTGTAATGACGGGTTTGTAGAGGACGTACTGCTTGCGTCTACAAGTGAACGTGCAGTGAACTGCAATGTTTATATGCACCAAATGTGTTGTGTAATTACAACGCTCCAACTAGCAACACCATGTTGTTTTCAGCAACATGGCTGCATGGCCAATTGCATATCAGAAATTATATTGATTATCCGCTCATATTTGATTTATCGGATCTAGCAGTGGCCTCAATTTCAGCTAATCTCGCTCATCAAGCCCATTAAATTGTTCAACTTGAATTATCGCACCTGATGCTCAACTGTCTGTATTTGCATTCATATCATTTCCATTAACACTATATAGCAGGGCATTTTTACTTTCTCTACACTACTATGTATATAGTGAATAGAGAAGGTATTGCACTCCACCAAAAAAGTTCGATACCGAGATTTCACCGGAAATATATGTTTTAGGGTCCCATGTATCCAAAAAAAGTATTTTCACAAAAAGGTCCGTGTGTGAGTGTGTCTGTGAATACGATAACTCAAAAACGAAAAGTCGGTAAAATACCAAACTTGATATTTAAGTTTAGTATCTTCCGGGGATGAGACACGAAGATTTTGAGAAACATCCCCCAACTCCAAACTACCCTTTACATGGAACTTTTTTCGAAAATTTTGATTTTCTAAAAAATGGCTCTAACAATTTTGATTAAAGTATCGTATATTAAAGATATTTACATGACAAATAAAATGTATATCTTGAATTTTCTGGGAATAGCCTCTAAAGACTACTTTATTCTGAGTGAATTTTACTGAATTTTGCTTAACTGCTAAACCGTAAGAGAGAGAGAAAACTTACCACACAAAAAATGTAGAGCACATTAAAACAGAATTTATGTTGTATATATTTTTTGCGTGGAGTTATTTTTTATGAGATATTCCTTGTTTTTAGTTTAAGCAATAAAAACATATTTTTCTCATACTTTGTGAAATCGTGTCCATACAAACAAAGGAACTTCTGTCACATATCAACCAGCTTTTGACTATCACTTTAACCGATGGTACTCCCTTATTTCGCTCCTACTTACAAGGAAGCAAGTAATAAGACCATTTCTGCTAATTTTTTCTCGATTAGCAGGAAGTAAAATAATGTATTGCAGAGATATAGAGAAAGTCATGTGAATGGAACACATTAGATTTTAGGAAAAGGTCCGTGTGTGTGGACAGCATAGCTCAAAAACGAAAAGTCGATAAAAAACCAAACTTGGTATTTAAGTATGGTATCTTCCAAGGATGCGACACGAAGATTTTCAAGAAAATCCCCCCACTCCAAGTTACCCTTTACATGGAAAAAAATTCTCAAAAAAAATGGTTTGACATTCTCAAAAATGGCTCTAATTATTTTGATTAAAATCGCTTATATTTCAGACATTTACATGCCCAATAAAATGTATATCTTGAATTTTCTGGGAATAGCCTCTAAAGACCTCTTTATTCTGGATGATATTTATTGAATTTTGTATAATTGGTAAACCGGAAGCGATGGACAAAAACCTAACAAAAATGTACATCACCAAATTTTTTTCGTAGATTTCGCCGTTTTGAGATACTCCTTGTTATTGGTTTCAGCTTTAAAATACTTATGCTTTTCTCAATCGGAAAGTTGTAAGCTTCTGGCCCTGCATAGAAACGGATTTGAACCACATGGCAACCAGCTTTTAAAACATTTGACTATCGTTTTGCTCTAGTGTATTCCCCTATTTCCCTTTTAGTTACAAGGAAGCAAGTAATTAAGACATTTTTTGCTAATATTTATCTCGATTATCATGAAGTAGAGAGAAGAATGAGATTTTTAACAATAATTTGTTACAGAAATTTAGAGAAAGTCGTGTGAATGAATGCATCCGATTTTTTCAGGAATGTTCAAATTATTTTATGCAATTAAAATAAGAACGTCAATTTTTACTTTCTCTATACGCAGTATGTATATAGTGTATAGAGAAGGTATTGCACTCCACCCAAAAATTCGATACCGAGATTTCACCGCAAATATATGTTTTAGGGTCCCCTGTATCCAAAAAAAGTATTTTCAGAAAAAGGTCCGTGTGTAGGTGTGTGTGTGTGTGTGTCCGTGAACACAATAACTCAAAAACAAAAAGTCGGTAAAATACCAAACTTGGTATTTAAGTTTAGTATCTTCCAGGGATGCGACACGAAGATTTTGAGAAAAAGCCCCCACCCCCAACTACCCTTTACATGGAACTTTTTTCGAAAATTTTGATTTTCTCAAAAATGGCTCTAACGATTTTGATTAAAATTTCGTATATTAGAGCTATTTACCTGACAAATAAAATGTATATCTTGAATTTTCTGGGAATAGCCTCTGAAGAGTAGTTTATTCTGGATGAATTTTACTGAATTTTGAATAACTGCTAAACCGTAAGGGATGGGCAAAAACTTACTTCACAAAAAATGTAGAGCACGTTAAAACACACAATTTATGTTATATACATTTTTTTGTGTAGTTCATCGTTTTTATATATTCCTTGTTATTGGTTTCAGCTTTGAAATATTTATACATTTCTCATACAGGAATTTGTCAACTCGTGTCCATACAAACAAAGGAACTTCAGTCACATAGCAACCAGTTTATGACTATAACTTTAACCTATGGTAGTCCCATATTTCGCTTCTACTTACAAGGAAGCAAGTAATAAGACTATTTCTGCTAATTTTTTTTCTTCTGATTAGCATGAAGTTAATAGAAGTATAAGCTTTTTAAGTATAATTTGTTGCAGGGATATAGAGAAAGTCGTGTGAATGGTACACATCAGATTTTTTGTGATTTTGCATGAAATGTCAGTTATACAGGAATTGTTAATCTGGATCCAGAGCAAGAAACGGTTGGCGTATATGCGATATTTTACAAATGACTGCTGTCCAGCGGTTGTGGTCAGAAAGGCACCAGTTGAAGGGGATATCTAATTACATCTCAGAAAGGGGGGTGAGTAGCGTGGTTTTGACAGCTGTGATTGGTGGCGACCCGTCGCTACAAATACATTATCACACTGACAATGTCCAAAGCAAAATCCCTTCTTTTTGCTTTAGTATTAACAGACATTTTTCTGATCATATAGGAAACATCTCCACAGAAACACAATGAAAAGCTACACATAGCATCACTCACATCTTCAAAACGCTTTCTGATAATTGAACTTTTACGTCCTCTACCACCCTTAGCCAAAAAATTCATTCTTAATAAGCTTATTCTTCTATCTACTTCATGCTAATCGAGAAAAAATTAGCAGTAATAGTCTTATTACTTGTATCCTTTTAAGTAGAAGAGAAATATGAGAGTACCATAGGTTAAAGTGATACTCAAAAGCTGGTTACTAGGTGACTGAAGTTTCTTTGTTTGTATGGACACGACTTGACAAATTCCTGTATGAGAAAAGTACAAGTTTTTCAAAACTGAAACCTATAACAAGGAATATCTCAAAAACGATCAACTCCTCGTAAAACATTTACATAATATAAATTGTGTGTTTTAAAGTGCTCTACATTTTTTATGTGGTAAGTTTTTGACAATTTCTTACGGTTTAGCAGTTATGCAAAATTCCTCCAGAATAAAGTAGTCTTCAGAGGCTATTCCCAGAAAATTCAAGATATACATATTATTTGTCAGGTAAATATCTTTAATATATGATATTTTAATCAAAATCGTAAGAGCTATTTTTGGGAAAACTCAAAATTTTCGAAAAAAGTTCCATGTAAAGGGTAGTTGGGGTGGGGGGATTTTTTTGAAAATCTTCGTGTCGCATCCTTGGAAGATACCAAACTTAAACACCAAGTTGCTGTCCACAGACACATAGACACACACACGCACACACACAAACGACTTTTTTCCAAAAATGCTTATCGAATTTTTGGGTGCAATGCAAACTCAGATGTGTGCCATTCACATGACTTTCTCTGCAACAAATTATTGGTAAAAAGCTAATGCTTCTATTTACTTCATGCTAATCCAGAAAAAAATACCAGAAATTGTCTTATTACTTGTTTTCTTGTAAATAAGGGAGTAGCATAGGTTAAAGTGATAGTCAAAAGCTGGTTGCTATGTGACTGATGTTCCTTTGTTTGTGTGGACAGGAGTAGACAAATTCCTGTATGAGAAAAGTATAAGATTTTAAAGCTGAAACCAAATAATAAGGAATATCTCAGAAACGGTCAGCTCTACCAAAAAACATATATAACATAAATTGTGTATTTTAAAGAGATCAATAGTTTTTGTGAAGTAAGTTTTTTCTATCTCTTACCTAAGGTTTGCAAAATTAATCCAGAATAGAGTTCTTCAAAGGTTGTTCCCAGAAAATTCAAAATGAACATGTTATTTGTGTCGTGAATAGCCTTAATATATGGGATTTTAATCAAAATACCGTCATAGTCATTTTTGAGAGAAACAAAATTTTCATGTGTTTTTCCAACTAAAGGTTATTTTGGAGTGGGGGGATTTTGTCGAATATGCATTTTTGGAAGTTACTAAATGTAAACACACACGCGCAAACATTTTTCTGAAAATCCTTTTTTTCGGATTCAGGTAACTCAATAACATATATTTCCGGTGAAATCTTGACATTGAATTTCTGGGTGGAATAAAATATCTTGTATATAAGGGCTAGAGAAAATAAAAATATCACATACACTTAGAAGAACACGAACGTTTTTCAAAAAGTAAGCACAGTTAAGTTTAAAATGGTTTTGTTTTGGAAAATTTTACTTACTCTAGATTAAGCCATGAAAGCATTATTTTTCATCCGAAAATTCGATGTCGAAATTTCACCGAAAATATACCTTTTAGGGCCCTCTCAATGCAGAATAATCCCCAAAACAAAAACTTCCATTAAATACGAAACTTTACATACGAGTTCAGGATCTTCCAAGCTACTACACCAAGATTTTTCAAGAATATTCCTCCAAACTATGCAACATTTTTCTAAATGTTCGCTTTGTTTAAAGAATTGTGTAATGATTTCTAAAATCACTCTCCGTGGCCTAAAGTCCACATACTAACCTCCGATTCCCGAGGTCATGTGTCAAACCGGTTGGTAAGATGGTGTTTTTAAGGGCTTAAAAATGTTTGGCTTTACTTCCTTCGGAAGTGACGGTATTTCGTGTCATAGCCTTGTGGACAATAAAAGTACTTCAAGCTACACGATAGCGCCCATTTACAAAAAAAAATCTGATATGTTCCATTGACATAACTTTCTCTGCATCTCTGAAACAAATTATTGTTAAAAAGCTTATACTTCCATTTACTTCATGCTACTTCAGAAAAAATAGCAGCAATAGTCTTATTATTTACTTCCTCGTAAATAGAAGCAAAATAAGGGCGTACCAAGGTTAAAGTGATAGAAGCTGGTTGCTATGTGACTGAAGTTCCTTTGTTTGTATGGACAGCAATTGACAAATTCCTGTATGAGAAAAGTATAGGATTTTAAAGCTGAAACCAAAAAACGATTAACTCCACGAAAAAACTGTATATGACATAAATTTAGTGTTTATCGTGTTCTACATGTTTTGTGTAGTAGTTTTTGTCTATCTCTTACGGTTTAGCAATATTCCGTAAAATTCATCCAGAATGAAGTAGTCTTCAGTCTCTCTTCCCAGAAAATTCAAAATATACATTTTATTTGTCAGGTAAATATCTTAAATATACGATATTTTAATCAAAATCGTTAGAGCCATTTTTGAGAAAATCAAAATTTTTGAAAAAAGTTCCATGTAAAGGGTAGTAGGGGGTGGGAGGATTTTCTTGAAAATCTTCGTGTCGCATCCCTTGAAGATTCCAAACTTAAATGCCAAGTTTGGTATTCAACGGTCTTTTCGTTTTTGAGCTATGCTGTCCTTAGACACACAAACACACGGTCCTTTTTCTGAAAATGTTTTTTTTTTTTTAATTCATTGTATGCACATATGTGCTAGAGAAAGTAGTTAGAAATGCGTCCTAAATATGAAGTAGCGTCCTATTTGAAAATTGGTTTTTATATTTCCGCACTAGAGGAAATAAGTTTGTTTTGAACTCTGAGCAGGGCTGTGTCACGTGGTCACTAAGCGAGAACTGGGTTTGACGTTAATGGTTCCCCTGATAGATAGTCAGCCACACTCGCACAGATTACTTGGGTGTCATCAACACTGCATTAGCGCTTAACGATCTTCTTATTCTTTACGCTAAATTTGCTACCGCGGGTAATTAAGCAAGCCATCTGAAAAGTCGAACCCACAGAAAAGACTTTGAATATAAAAATCCGATGTGCTACACTCACATGACTTTCTCTAAATGTTACACAAACTTCTTACATAAGATAATTCTTCTTTCTGCACCTTGCTAATCGTGGTACTCATTAGCACAATGTTCTTATTATTTAGTTCCTTATAAGTAGGAAGAAAATAAGGGAATACACTAGGCTAAACCAATAGTCAAATGTTTTAAAAGCTGTCGTTACGCGATTGTCATTACAAATCGTTTCTTTTCTTGGCCAGGAGTAGAACAAAAGAAAAACAGACACTCCCGTCTGAGAAAAGTATAAGTACTTCACAACTGAAACTAATACCAATGAGTACCTCGAAAACCATAAGCTCCACGAGAAAAATGTATATGACATAAATTGTGTATTTTAAAAAAACCTACATGTTTTGTATAGTAAGTTTTTGTCTATCTCTTACGGTTTACTAGTTATGCCAAATTAAGCAAAATTCATCCAGAATAAAGGGGTCTTCAGAAGCTATTCCCAGAAAATTCAAAATATACATTTTATTTGTCAGGTAAATATCTTTAATATACTATATTTTAATCAAAATCGTTAGAGCTATTTTTAAAAAAATCAAAATTTTCGAAAAAACTTACATGTAAATGGTAGTTTGGGGTGGGGGTATTTTTATAAAAATCTTCGTGTCGCATCCCTGGGAGATACTAAACTTAAATACCAAGTTTGGTGCTTTACCGACTTTTCGTTTTTGAGTTATCGTGTTCACAGACACACGGACACACACACGGACCTTTTTCTGAAAGTGCTTTTTTTGGATACAGGGGGTCCTAAAACATGCATTTCCGGTGAAATATCGGTATCGAATTTTTGGGCGGAATGCAATACTTCTCTATCCCTTGTACATTGTACATACGGGGCTAGAGAAAGTAAAAATCTGATGTGTACCATTCACAGGACTTTCTCCATATCCCTGCAACAAATAATTATTAAAAAGCTTATACTTATATTTACTTTATGCTAATCAGAAAAAAATTAAAAGAAATAGTCTTATTACTCGCTTCCTTGTAAGTAGAAGCGAAATAAGGGGCAACTGTAGGTTAAAGTGATAGTCAAAAGCTGGTTGCTATGTCAATGAAGTTCCTTTGTCTATATGGATAGGAGTTGACAAGTTCCTGTATGAGAAAAGTATACGTTTTTCATAGCAGAAACCAAAAATAAGGAATGTCACAAAAACGACGAACTCCACGAAAAAAAAATGTATATAACATAAATTGTGTGTTTTAATGTGCACTACATTTTTGTGTAGTAAGTTTTTGTCCATCTCTTACGGTTTAGCAGTCATTCAAAATTTAGTAAAATTCATCCAGAATAAACTACTCTTCAGAGGCTATTTCCAGAAAATTCAAGATATACATTTTATTAGTCAGGTAAATATGTTCAATATACGAAATTTTAATGAAAATCGTTAGAGCCATTTTTGAGAAAATCAAAATTTTCGAAAAAAGTTCCATGTAAAGGATAGTTGGGGGTGGGGGGAGCTTTCTCAAAATCTTCGTGTCGCATCCCTGGAAGATACTAAACTTAAATACCAAGTTTGGTATTTTAACGACTTTTCGTTTTTGAGTTATCGTGTTCACAGACACACACACACACACACGGACCTTTTTGTGAAAATGTTTTTTTTTTATATTGGGGACCGTAAAACATATATTTCCGGTGAAATCTGGGTATCGAATTTTTTGCTGGAGTGCAATACTTTCTCTATACACTATGTACATAGTGCGTATGGAGAAAGTAAAAATCTGACGGTGTTCCACTCACATGACTTTCTCTACATGTCTGTAACAAATTATTGTTAGATAGGTAGAGTCAGACTGAAACACTTAATGCCATAGCCGGGATTTGAACCACGGACTCTATCTATCTAACTCCTGTTCTACATACGGCTTGTGTGAAAAATGGATTAATCCAAATTATTGTTAATAAGGTTATTCTTCTATCTACTTCATGCTAATCCAGATAAACATTAACAGAAACGGTCTTATTACTTAGTTCCTTATAAGTAGAAGGCAATGCCATGAGTTGACAAGTTCCTGTTATGACAACTTTTTTAAACAATTTAAAACTGAAACCAATAACAAAGAATCGCTCAAAAACGGTCCATTCCACGAAAAAATTGTATACGATATAAATTGTGTGTTTTAAGGAAATCTACATGTTTTGTGTAGCATGTTTACTGGTTACGCAAGAAAAAAAAAAGAAAGCATCTATAATAAAGAGGTCTTCAGAGGCTATGCCCAGAAAATTCAAGATCAATTTTACTTCTCATGTTTTGTGTACAATGTGTTGCTAAAATGATATGTTTAGCCACAAAATGATATTAAAGAATTGGATTCCAGCTTGTCTACTGAAATAAAGTCATACGGTTGGCAACTACGGAACAGGAATGTAATATTGTGCCTCGACACCTTGCACAACAGTTGCCTCTCTCAGTGCGTTAGATGCATTCTTTACAAATCAAGATTATCTAGATATGCTTCTTGCTTATGGCAACGCTCAGTCCATTAGATCATTATTTCTGTGGACATTTGAAGAGTCAAGTGTACCATGACGAGTTAAGGTATCAGCTTTGAAAAACTTATACTTTTCTCATACAGGAATGTTGTCTCAACTGCTGTCCAGAGAAACAAACGAACATCAGTCACATAGCAACCAGCTTTTAGCTTTCACTTTAACCTATGGTAGTCCCTTATTTCGCTTCTACTTACAATAAAGCAAGTAATAAGACTATTTCTGCTAATTTTATTTCGATTAGCAGGAAGTAAATCGAGGCATAAGCTTTTTAACAATAATTTATTGCAGAGTTGTAGAGAAATTCATGTGAATGGTACACATCAGATTTTTTTTGGATACAGGGGACCCTAAATCACGGTATCTAATATACACATAGTACGTGTAGAGAAAGTAAAAACAGAATAGACAGTGTGTGCCTCAGTACTGAAGATCTGCAGGATCTCGCAGGTGATGATGGAACCTCATTAACCTTTTATTACCTCTAAGTGTGCTATGGGTGCAAAACTTTTAAGAGACTCTTGTATGTAGCAGAGCCAGGAAATACGATAATCACTTGGCTATGCAAGTCGATACAAATCGATAGGTCGCGACCTCGTTCCCCTGTCAGCTTTGCAACTCTGCAGCACTTCAAAACCTTTCCCAACCTTGTTTCTTTAAAACAAAGAGTCGAATCAGAAAATATCCTGTAAAAATCTGATGTGTTCCATTCACATGACCTTCTCTACATCTCTGCAACAAATTATTGTTAAAAACTTATGCTTCTATTTATTTCATGCTAATCCAGAAAGAAAAAAATAGCAGAAATAGTCTTATTAATTGCTTCCTTGTAAGTAGAAGCGAAATAAGGAATTACCATAAGTTAAAGTGAAAGCCAAAAGCTGGTTGCTATGTGACTGAAGTTCCTTTGTTTGTATGCACAGCAGTTGACAAATTCCTGAATGAGAAAGCTGAAATCAACAACAATGAATATCTCAAAAACGATCAACTCCACGAAAAAAAAAAATGTACATAAGATAATTTGTGTGTTTTAACGTGCTCTACATTTTTTGTGTTGATAGTTTTTGTCCATCTCTTACGGTTTGCAGTTATGCAAAATTCAGTAAAATTCATCCAGAATAAAGCAGTCTTTAGAGGCTATTCCCAGAAAATTCAAGGTACACATTTTATTTCGCATGTAAATATCTTAAATATAAGAGATTTTAATCAAAATCGTTAGGCCATTTTTGAGCAAATCAAAATTTTCGAAAAATGTGCCATGTAAAGGATAGTTGAGGGTGGGGGGATTTTCTTGAAAATCTTCGTGTCGCATCCTAGGAACATACCAAACATAAATACCAAGTTTGGGTTTTAACGGTCTTTTCGCTTTTGAGGTATGCTGCCCAAAGACACACACATGGACGTTTTTCTAAAAATGCTTTTTTTTTTATTCAGGGTATTTCAAAACATGTATGTACGGTGAAATCTAGTGTCGAATTTTGGGTGCATTACAATACCTTCTCTATACACTATAGTACGTGTAGAGAAAATAATAAGGTAGACAAAAAGCTGCTATACAAATATTTTGATGCTCGTTAAACCACACAGTTGTTATTATATATTTTTTTGTTATTGATTTCAATTTTAAATTATATCCCGTTCCAGTTCAGACTGCAGCTGACAGTGGCGTCGCTAATGTTGCTGTTTAACGAATGTTGACTACTGAGGTGTCAAGGAGAGTTGTGTGGATCGAGCGCATAGCACAGTCCGTCATGTAAGCTATAAACTATGTCGATGTTCCATTTATCGCGTTATCAATAGACAACAGTTATCGGATTTATTATTACTCACCTTTTGTAAAGCCAGCACTGCTGTAATGGGGCATACACTGTATCCCGTACTTGTTTAAATACACACTGATATTCCACAGCGCCTGTCCATGCATGACGTAACAGTTAGTGCGAGAGATCGCCACCGGTAACATCAGATGGGACGGGTAGTACTTAAAATCTTCTCAAACAGGAAGTCATCTTTCCCTTCACATCTCTTTCGTTTTACTGCTAGCCTGGCAAACATAGCCGCTATATCAATTATTTCCCATTATCCTTTAGCCTACTGTAATGCTTATTTCGTTTCTACTTATAATAAACTAAGTAATAAAACCATTTCTGATCATTTTTATCTCGATTTGCATGACTTTGATAAAAGATTAATCGTTTGTAACAGCAATTTGCTTTTTTAACAGCTAGAGAAAGCCATGTGAATGCAACACGTATTTTTTTTTACTTTCTCTAGACGCACTACGTACATAGTTATAGAGGAGATATTGTAATGCACCCAAAATTCCGTACCAAACTTTCATGAGACCCCTGAATCCATTTACAGATGCATATGTCCGCATGTGTGTCTGTGGGCAGCATAGCTCAAAAACGAAAAGTCGCTTAAATACAAAATCAGAAACATTTTTCCAAAATGTTGATTTTCTCAATAATGACTCTTAACGGTTTTGATTGTTGCCATATGTTTAAGATATCTTTGTGATAAACGAAATTTATATTTTGGATTTTCTTGAAATAGCCTTTAAAGTCATTCTGGATGACTTTTGCATAATTGCCAAACCGTAAGAGATACACAAATACCTGCTTCATAAAAATTATAAATATCATCAAAACACACAATTTATGTCATTTTTTTTTTTGTACAGTTAATCGAGATGTTCCGGAATATTGGATTCACTTTTAGGTCACTTTAACTTTTCTCAAATGGGAAGACATCGTTTTTCTTGTTTCACATAACGAGCGGCTTTTAAAGGACTTCATTATCGCTTTAGCCTGTGCATTTTCTCATTTCCCTTCTATTTACAAGGAAACTAGTAATCAGATTAATTCTCTTTATGTTTATCATGATGTAGATAACAGATTAATGTTTTGAATAAAAAGTTTGTTTACCGAGCAGCTAGAGATCATCATGTGAATGACATATATTATATTTTTACTTTCTCTACACGTACTATATATAGTATATAGAAAAGATATTGCACCCCTCCCAAAAATTCGAATCAGAAATTGTGTGTCCGTGTTTCTGTGAACACCATAACTCAAAAACCAAAGTCGGCAAAATACCAAACTTGATATTTAAATTTAGTATCTTCCAGAGATGCGACACGAAGATTTTGAGAAAAACCCCCTTTCAAACTGCCCTTTACATAGGTAAAACTTCCAAATTTTTATTTTCTCAAAAATGGCTCTACCGATTTTGATTAAGATACCGTATACTAAAAGATATCTATGTCAAATAAAATGTATATCTTGAATTTTCAGGGACTAACCTCTGAAGATCACTTTATTCTGAATTAATTTTGCTGAATTTTGCGTAACTGGTAAACCATAAGAGATAGGCAAAAACAAAAAATGTAGATCAAGTTAAAACACACAATTCATGTCATATACGTTTTTTTTTTTCCGTGGAATTGGCCATTTCTGAGATATTCTTAGTTATTTGTTTCAGATTTAAAATACATAAACTTTTATCACACGGAAAGTTTAAAACTCCTGACCCAGCATACAAACGGATTTCATGTACATCGCAACCGGATTTTAAAAGATTTGATAATCGTTTTAGCCTAATGTGCTCCCTTATTACTTTCTCTATACGTACTATGAACATAGTGTATAGAGAAGGTTTTTAGCCAAAAATTCGATACGGAGATTTCACCGGAAACATATGTTTTAGCGTCCCCTGTATATAAAAAAGTATTTTTAGAAAAAGATCCGTGTGTGTCCGTGTGTCTTTGAACACGATAACTCAAAAGAGAAAAGTCGGTAATATACCAAACATGGTATTTAAGTTTAGTATCTTACAGGGATGCGACACGAAGATTTTGAGAAAAATCCGCCCCCCCAAACCACCCTTTACGTGGAACTTTTTTCGAACATTTTGAAATTTTCAAAAATGGCTCTAACGATTTTGATTAAAATATGGCGTATTAAAGATATTTACCTGACAAATAAAATGTATATCTTGAATTTTCTGGGTATAGCCTCTGAAGACTACTTTATTCTGGATATATTTCAAGGAATATTGCATAACTGCTAAACTGTAAGAGATGGAAAAAACTTACCATACAAAAAATGTAGAGCACGTTAAAACACACAATCTGTGTTATATACATTTTTTTCGTGGAATTGGCCATTCTAGGATATTCCTTGTTATTTGTTTCAGATTTAAAATATTTGACTAACGTTTTAGCCTATTGTACTCTCTTATTTTCCTTCTACTTGCAAGGAAGCGAGTAATAAGATCATTTCTGCTAATGTTTATCCCGATTATCAAAGTAGACAGAAAAATATACTTTTTAAGAATAATTTGTTACAGCGATGTAGAGAAAGTCATGTGAATGGAACACATGATGTGAATTGTTCTCAACATTTTAAAATAAATTAAATGGCATAAAAGTTGAAGTCATTATGGCTATAAAAATATTATTTTGACATAGAATAGAGTTCTAAGTAGTGATAGTTTTCTCTCATTCTCTCTCCCTCCCTCAACAAGCACACATCTGTGCTGAAAGTCATTAAATGCAGACTCAGAGAGAGGAAAACAAAAATATTAACGGAGAGGTATTGTAGCACAAACGGCTGGCTTTTGTTTAAGCAGTAGCCGTGACCTCGCCTTTTGTGTAGTGGCCAGCCTGACCCCTGTGTGACTTGAGAGGACAACACACAACCATTGTTGCGTCATGCATCACTTAATGAGATGGGGCATCATGCTGCATGCATCGCTTTAAATGTCAAATGTCGCATTATACCCAATTTTCTCAAGTACCATCAAGGACACAAGTGATCACAATGTGGCCAAACAGTTGATTAATAACCACGGGCGTGACTGGGGGTTTCGACTTGCCCCACTTCTCTAACCCAAGCTCTTGCCAATTGCAATTTCATATTAGTGTTTTTAGATTTATATTTTACTTTTTCGACCACGTATGTACAATGCAATACTAGGTAGAGAAGGTATTGTATTCCACCCACAAATTGGATACTGAGATTTCACTCGAAATATGTGTGTCTATACGAGGGTCATTACAGAAGTCATGGCAACTATTTTATATATTCCGAATAACCGAATATGCGGTTATTGCAATATATAAATTTGAAAAAAAGATTGTACACAGTACGGGCTGCCACCACCAGATGACGTCTGAGTACATTCGTTGGTGCTAGTAGACACATGCAAACGTTAGTATCCAAGACAAGATGGATGTGTCAAAAATTGATGGTATTCAGGGCGTTCCTCATCGTTGGCAAAGATTTTTGGAAGCTTTGGGGGAATATTTTGAAGGTCGTTAGATCATAAGGGTATTACGCGCACGTACGTGTACTTTTTTGTGCGTATGGACACAATACGAATAAAACAATGATCACTATTTACGCATCTTTCAATGCCCCGTACCAATAACCCCCTGTACCAGGATCCCAATTTAGTACCAGAATTGCAAAGAACATTCCAGCGACTTTCAATTGTATATCCTGAGTTTTGTTTCCTGCAGCTTTATTGACTGAATAAAATTAGTTGCCATGACTTTTGAAATGACCCTCGTGTAAACATATTTATATATATTCGGTATCTTCCAAGAACGCGACACGAAGACTTTCAAGAAAATCTTCCCACTTCACCTTACATGGAACATTTTTCGAAAATGTTGCTTTCTCAAAAATAGCTGTTACTTTCTTATTTAAGTACCATATGTTTAAGATATTTTATGACAAATGAAATAGGTATATATCTTGACTTTTATGGGAATAGCCTCTGAAGACTTCCTCATTCTGGATGACTTTTATACAAAACTGATAAACCGTAAGAGATAGAAGAATAGCTTACTATACAAAAAATACAGACACCGTTAAAACACAATTTATGCCAAATATGAGGGTCAGTCAATAAGTAATGCCTCTTTTTTTTTTCTTCCTCCTGAACCAAGTAAGTTATGTGAACAATTTAAACGTTGCACAATTCCTCAAACCTTCTTCTCCACTCCACTGCAATAGCAGCTTCATATGTCTACCAGTGGCAGCACTGCTTCTTGTTGCAAGATGGCTGACATTGATGTTCGTATTACACAGCAACATGTCATTGAATTCTTGAATGTGGAAAGTGAAACGTCCATTCGCATTCATGAAAGGCTCACAAAGGTGTATGGAGATGCAACAGTGGATGTCAGAAGATGGGCTCGTCATGTAATGAAGCATGTTGGCTGATGAACAGCGGTAGACCGGTGACTGCAGTGACTCTACGCAACATTGCGCGAATGAATAAGATCATTTAGGCTGACCAGCGGATAACAACGGATGAATTGTGTTGCATTATGTCTCTCGGTAAACGCAGTGTAAAGGTGATTATTCAAGAACTGAGGTACTCAAAAGTGTGTTCGCAGCGGTTACCCCAAATGTTAACCGAGCAGAACAAGGAGATAGTCTCTGAACATTTGGAGGGATACGGAAGCTCATTGCAGGATTCACTTTCCAGATGCAGAGGCCGTGAAAAAATCCGTTCATCATTGACTTCGGAAGCAAGACCCTGCATTTTACCACACAGGAATACAAGCCCTTGTTAAAAGATAGCTTAAACTGTGGGAAAGGATGGGGCTTACATTGAAAAGTGACAATTCAATCCTCAATGTTGTGGCTTTCATGCTGTATAACGAAAGTTTAATTTTCTTGCAAATTAAAAGATAAAAAATCTGATGTGTTCCATTCACATGACTTTCTCTACATCTCTGTAATAAATTATTGTTAAAAAGCTCACGCTTCTTATTTACTTCATGCTAATCGAGAAAAAATTAGTAGAAATAGTCTTATTACTTGCTTCCTTGCAAGTAGGAGCGAAATAAGGGAGTACCGTAGATTAAAGTGATAGTCAAAAGCTGGTTGCTATGTGACTGAAATTCCTTTGTTTTTATGGACACGAATTGACAAATTCCTGTATGAGAAAAGTAAGTTTTTCAAAGCGGAAACCAAAAACAAGGAATATCTAAAAAGCGATCAACTCCACGAAAAAAATATGTATAGCATAAAGTATGTGTTTTAACGTGCTCTACATTTTTTGTGCGTTAAGTTTTTGTCAATCTCTTACGGTTTAGCAGTTATGCAAAATTCCGTAAAATTCATCCAGAATAAAGTAGTCTTCAGAGGCTATTCCTAGAAAATTCAAGATATATATTTTGTTTGTCCGGTAAATATCTTTAATATACGATATTTTAACCAAAATCGTAGGAGCCATTTTTAAGAAAATCAAAAACTTAGAAAAAAGTTCCATGTAAAGGGTAGTTTGGTTGGAGGGATTTTCCTCAACATTTTCGTGTCGCATCCCTGGAAGATACTAAACTAAAATTCCAAGTTTGATATTTTACCGACTTTTCGTTTTTGAGTTATCGTGTTCAAAGACACACGGAGCTTTCTTCTGAATACAAGGGACCCAAAACATGTATTTTCGGTGAAATCTCGGTATCGGCTTTTTAGGTGCATTACAATACCTTCTCTATGCACTAAGTACATAGTACGTGTAGAGAAAGTAAGGCACCTTAACATTGTAAGGTGACGCCATGGGTAAGTGATTAAGCCGCTCGCCTGCCACCTAGGCGGCCCGGGGTCGATCCCAAGTGCCCGCATGTGGGATTCATGGTGGACGAAGCGGCGTCTGAGAGGGTTTTCTCCGGCTCCTCCGGTTTCCCCCGCCACTTATTCCACCAATCATCCATTTCGCTTATATGTCATATAAGCGAATATATTATATTATTTATATTATATATATCATATCATCCACTTCCTCATGTTCATGCCTAGCTCCGAGCCAACCCCTCGTAATAGGTTCTCCATTCTGTGGTATCGTTCCGACAGGCTTCTGACCCCTAGGTATTGATTTGTAAGTCCTAGAGGAGTGTCAGACCTACAAATACGTGGAGGATAAGCCGATAACGAAATTGTAAATAAAGTTTTGTGTTGATGACCTTGATTATTATTTAGTTATGACAAATCGTGTGTTACTTTCCGATTGGCCTCGTATAAGAGTGAGGGAGAAACTAATGTGACAGCAACACGTAATATTTTATTTTTCTGGTTTCAAACTGAATCTGGAAGGATTGGTTGGCAGAGATGCGCGCGCAGCACATCTGTAGCAAAACTTTAAAGACCATCATCCCCCCAACCCCTGAAATGATTTCAGTTCATGTACTTCTGGCCAATCGATTTATTGACAACCGGACTATTGTTAAGTTATCTGTGTAAGCGATTTTCCAGACTGGCGAACCATTATACCCGAGTCATATCTCCTAGCAACTTTGTGGTTCTCTTCTTAAACACACGTTATGCCACTGTATTCCTTTCCTGCTTCAGTTTCCTGTAATACCTTGTTACATTAAAGAAAAATAAATTATTACTTTCTCTACACGTACTATCTACATCTGTACAGAGAAGGTATTGTAATGCACCCAAAAATTCCATACCGAGATTTCACCGGAAATGTGTGTTGTAGGAACACATTAACTTCTCTACATCTCTGCAACAAATTATTCTATTTACTTCATCTAATCGAGAAAAAATTAGCAGAAATAGTCCTATTACTTGCTTCCTTGTTAGTAGAAGCGAAATAAGGGGGTGCCATAGGTTAAAGTGATATTCAAAAGCTGGTTGATATGTGACTGAAGTTCCTTTGTATGGACACGAGCTTACAATGTACTATATGAGAAAAGTATAAGTTGTTTATGGCTGAAACCAAAAACAAGGAATATCTCAAAAACAATCAACTCCTCGAAAAAAATTTATGTAACATAAATTGTGTGTTTTAAAGTGCTCTACATTTGTTGTGTGATAAGTTTTTGTCCATCTGTTAGGGTTTGGCAGTTATGCAAAATTCCGTAAAATTGACCCAGAATAAAGTAGTCTTCAGAGGCTATTCCCAGAAAATTCAAAATATACAATTTATTTGTCAGGTAAATATCTTTAATATACATTTTAATGAAAATCGTTAGAACAATTTTTTAGAAAAACAAAATTTAAAAAAAAGTTCCATATAAAGGGTAGTTTGGGTGGAAGATATTAAACTTAAATACCAAGTTTGGTATTTTACCGACTTTTCGTTTCTGAGTTATCGTGTTCACAGAAAAACTGACACACACACACATGGACCTTTTTCTGAAAATATTTTTTTTTGGATACAGGGGACTCTAAAACATATATTTCCGGTGAAATCTCGGTATCGAATTTTTTGGTGGAGTGCAATACCTTCTCTATACACTATGTACATAGTACGTGGAGAAAGTAAAAATCAGTTTTAGAAAAATTTTCCTATGTGTTTGCCCGTCTCTGTATCTGTCTGTGGGCAGCATAGCCTAAAACGAAAAGTCCGTTAAAAACCAAACTTGGTGTTTAGGTTTGGTATCTTCCAAGGATGCGACATGAAGATTTCCAAGAAAATCCTCCCACCCCCAAATACCCTTTACATGAAAATGTTTTGGAAATTTTTAATTTTGTCGAAAATGACTCATGATTTTGATTAAAATGTCGTAAATTAAAGATATTTACCTGACAAATCAAATTTATATAATGAATTTTCTGGGAATAGCCTCTGAAGACTACTTTATTCTGGCTGAACTTTACTGAATTTTGTCTAACTGCTAAAACGTAAGAGATGGAAAGAACTTAAAACACAAAAAAATGTAGAGCACGTTAAAATACACAATTTGTGTTATATACATTTTTTCGTGGAGATATCGTTTTTGAGATATTCCTATTTTTGGTTTCAGCTTTGAAAAACTTATATTTTTCTTATACAGGAATTTGTCAACTCGTGTCCATACCAACAAAAGAACTTCAGTCACATAGCAACCAGCTTTTGACTATCACTTTAATCTATGGTACTCCCTTTCGCTTCTACTCACAAGGAAGCAAGTAATAGGACAATTTCTGTTAATTTTTTTTTTGTCGATATAATAAAGTAACTAGAAGCATAAGCTTTTAAACAATAATTTGTAACAGAGATGTAGAGAAAGTCATGTGAATGGAACACATCAGATATTTCTACATAATCTTCTTTTAGTTCGATACACTTTTCCCAGCGTTTCTCCAACGGTTTAAACCTTCCAAACAGTAGGATTTCGGAATGTCCTCATAATAGGCAGGCATTTGTTTGACACCTCATCGTTAGACGTGAATAGTTTTCCGCCGAGCCACCTTTTCAAGTTTCTAAATAAAAAATCTGATGTGTTCCATTAACACCACTTTCTCTACATCTCTGTAACAACGTATTATTAGGGAAACTAAATACTAGTTTCCACACAAAAATTGATGAAGAGTATGGATTTTGTAAATAAATTTAAAAGACGGCTGTGCGAAATAAACATGCAGGAAATAGAATCTGAATGTAGAACTAAATCGTTATTGAAGTTACAAAACGAAATAAAAATTGGGTGGGGTAAAGAGACATATATTTTAAAATTGGGTATGAAACAAAGGTCGGGAATAGTTTGGCTGAGGTTGGGAGGGTGGAAAAGCCATAAGGTAGTTGATGAAGCTGGTAGGCGGATTTGCCCATTGTGCGGGTATCAGGAAGACTGGGCGCATATTTTGGCAGACTGCATGCAGATGGAGAGTGTTAGGAAAACATTACTGCCGGAAGTATTTTTAGCTTCAATCAGACGAAGGACAGCATTCTGAGATTTGATTCTAAACAACCAAAACTGGCCAAGCCTGGGCACATAATGGAAGGTCGTGCACTAAGAAATAAAATAGTTGTGTAAATATTGTATAGACTTATTTGATGATTAATCTATATGTGTGAATATGTGGTGTAGTTGTGAGTGTGTGTGTGATATCAGAGTGTTCTTTCTTTTTACTTTCTCAACACGTACTATGTACATGGTGTATAGAGAAGGTATTGTATTGCACCCAAAAATTCGATACCGAAATTTCACCGGAAATACATGTTTTGGATCCCCCTGAATCCAAAAAAAAAGCATTTTTGGAAAAAGGTCCGTGTGTGTCTGTGGACAGCATAGCACAAAAACGAAAAGAGCGTTGAATGCCAAACTTGGTATTTAGGTTTGGTATCATCCAAGGATGCGACACGAAGATTTTCAAGAAAATCCTCCCACCCCCAACTACCCTTTACATGGAACTTTTTTCGAAAATTTTGATTTTCTTAAAAATGGCTCTAACGATTTTGATTAAAATATTGTATATTACAGATATTTACCTGAAAAATAAAATGTATATCTTGAATTTTCTGGGAATAGCCTCTTAAGACTACTTTATTCTGGATGAATTTCACGGAATATTGCATAACTGCTAAATCGTAAGAGATGGACCAAAACGTAACACACAAAAAATGTATAGCACATTAAAACACACAATTTATGTTACATACATTATTTTCGTGGAGTTGATCGTTTTAGACATACTCTTTGTTTTTGGTTTTAGCTATGAAAAACTTACACTTTTCTCATACAGGAATTTGTCAACTCCTGTCCAAACTAACAAAGGAACTTCATTCACATAGCAACCAGCTTTTGAATATTAGTTTAGCCTATAGTAGTCCCTTATTTTCTTTCTGCTTACAAGGAAGGAAGCAAGCAATAAGACTAGGTATTTGTGCTAATTTTTTCTCGATTAACATGAAGTAAATAGAAGCATAAGCTTTTTAACAATAATTTGTTGCAGAGATGTAGAGAAAGTCAGGTGAGTGGAACACATCAGACTTTTATGTTCTGTGTTTCTGTTGTATATAAGTATTTTTCGACAGTATGTACGGTCACCCGACCCATACGACTGTGTGACGCAAGTATTGTATTATTTAAACTACAAATATTTTCTACGAAAATCATTTGTTTTGAAGAGCTTTGACATATTTGAATTGTTAAAATGAAGCTATACTGAAACCGTCTCCGGACATTTCTGATTGATAAAACTAGCTTAAGTGAATATTTGGAAAGTGGTTTCAGTTGTAAATATTTCTTTCTGAAAAAACTGTTATCCTATGTTTCCCAAAATAAGTATGGTTTTGGATTATCTGGTTCATCTTCTTAAACAGCAGTAAAACTGCAATAAAACATGTCAATTTTTTTTCGTAATCAGCTTATCCTCCCCGTATGTAGGACTGATATCCCTACAGGACTCGGGGGGTCAACGGTACATAACCATAGAACGAAGAACCTGGAACGAGTGGACGGTCCTTAGCCAGGCATGAGCGTGAGGACGGGATGATATGAAATGAAAGAAATGGGTGATAGGAAAGGTGATGATGGAGCAATTGGTGTAATGAGTGGCGGGGAAAACCGGAGGACTGGGGAGAAAACCCCCCAGACACCGCTTTGTCCACCACAAATTCTAGATACGGGTGCAGGCAAGGTGAGAGGTCTAACCACTCAGTCACAGTGTAATAATGATAATAATAATAATAGTAATAATTGCACTTACCAACATTAAAGCTAAAATTCATCTATAGTTGTAATCAACACTCACCTGAAACAAACAAAAAAGGAATTAGATACATTTCCACAAATGAGATTTCGTTACTTAATTTAGACTAAAAATCTTCATAACACATTTTCCCTCAAATATTAGCTATACAGATAGAAAATGGCGCTTATAATCCGAAAATAATATGGTGTAATGGTTACCATGCTATACACCCAAGGTCGCGGGTTCAAATCCTTCGAAGGACGATGGATTTTTTCAGGTGTAAAAAGCTGTTAGTCCCGTGTCGTAGATTTACTTCAAGCCTGGTAGAGAGGCCTCTGAGCAAAATTAAGCGGTATTTCACGCCCAGTAGGTATAAAATGGGACGCTTAGAACCACATCGGTTAAAGAGCGTCCATAAATAACAGGTCATTTACATTTTTGTCATTAAATTACTATTTAATCTGCAAAGAGATCACGTGAGAGAATAATGTATCCTTATTGGCCTGACGTCACCGTTCTGTATGAGGAGATTAGCAGAGAGAATTTAATAATGTTTAATTTCTCTAGCACATATGCACATACAATGTGCTAGAGAAGATATTGTACTCCATCCATAAATTCGATGTTCCATATTTTACCGGAAATATATATTTTGAGATCCCTTTATTCCAAAAATAACATTTTAAAAGGTGTGTGTGTGTGTGTGTGTGTGTGTGTGTGTGTGTGTGTGTGTGTGAACCGCATAGCTCAAAAACGAAAAGACCCAAACTTGTTATTTATGAGTAGTATCTTCCAAAGATGCGACACGAAGATTTTCCAGAGCCCCCTTCACAAACTATCCTTTACGTAGAAAAACTTTGGTTCTAAACGATTTTGATTGAAATGATGTATATTTAAGATATTTATGTACCAAACCAAATGATTAACTTGAATCTTCTGAGAATAGTATCGGAAGACATGTTTATTCGGATGAATTTTGCAAAGCAACCACATTTTAAAACATTTGACCGTCGGTTTAGCCTTGTGTATTCCCTTATTTTCCTCCTACTTATAAGGAACCAAGTAATAAGACTGTTTCTGCTAATGTTTATCTCGATTAGCATGAAGTAGTTAGAAGAATAAACTTATTAACAATAATTTGTTACATAGCTGTAGAGAAAGTCATATGGAACACGTCAGATTTTTCTGTTATGACTACCAAGTCTATGAAAATGTGTGAAGCAGCCATATTAATGTTAGAGATATTATATTAGAACAATTAGTCTACCAATGATGAACCTACAATAGGTATTGTTACAAATGCCGTTATTGACTGAATAATTAGTTACAAATAAAGTATTTAAATCACTGCTGTAAACAGTTCACTCGACATTAAACCTTTGACAGTTTATGTCCGCAGGCCGTCCATGGCTCAGTACAACTCACAACTCGCTGCAATTCTTCCTCCTTTTATAGCGAGAGAATGACGTCACAAGCTTTCTGGACTCGTGTCGAAGATACCACAAACCGAAGCATGGGGAAACATCTCGAATGTCAGAAGAATCATTATGTCGCTATAAGCCTCGCGTTCCGAAGTGCGTTGCGCCGTTGTTTACCACTGAACTGCGATGTCTCACGTTCCAGCTTCACTGACGCATACCAGAGTGGACCTGAGAGCGATCACATACCAGACGGCGTGGTCACCTATAAACAGTGAATTATGTAAAATACGAGAATATTCCCGATTATTCGTATATTCCCCCAAATTATTTTGTTTTAATGTCAATATACTTTGTTTTTTTCGTTTTTCCGAAATATCTTTTACAAATTTCTTAGTTGACATTTACACACTGATTAACTGAATTTGTTTTTAGTTTACACGGAACAGGCAGGCCGATAACAATGCCATGCGGTGATCGTTTGAACAATGGGAATGGCACCTATTGTCACACGGCGTGTTTTTTATTGCTGTTTCTTAAAGAAAAACAATACCTATGCACAGAAGCAGAATAAACGTTTGAACAAAGAATAGATGTTGAAAAAGCTTTTAAACGTAATTTTCTATTTATATATGTATGTTCTACCTTAAGGGCATTAAATTACGGGTTTCTCAATTATACGGGTTTTTTCGATTATTCGTGCCTTTTCCCGCACATAACCTCGGATAATCGAGAGTATACCGTACTTTTTTATTTTTTTTATTAAAAATTCTTCTACATGTGTGTCTGTGTGTGAGTGTGTGTGTCTGGACAGCATAGCTCAAAAATGAAAAGACCGTCGAATACCAAACTTGGTATTTAAGTTTGGTATCTTTCAAGGATGCGACACGAAGATTTTCAAGAAAATCCCCCCATCACCGACTACCCTTTATATGGAACTTTTTTCGAAAATTTGGATTTTCTCAAAAAATGGTTCTAACGATTTTGATTAAAATATCCTGTATTAAAGATATTTACCTGATAAATAAAATGTATATCATGACTTTTCTGGGAATAGCATCTGAAGACTACTTTATTCTGGATGAATTTTACGAAAATTTGCATAACTGCTAAACCGTTACATATGGAAAGAAACTTGCCCCACAAAAAATGTAGAGCACATTAAAACACACAATTTATCTTATATAATTTTCGTTCGCGGAGTTGGTCGTTTTTAGATATTCCTTGTTATTGGTTTCAGCTTTGAAAAACTTGTACTTTTCTCATACAGGAATTTGTCAACTCCTGTCCATACAAACAAAGGAACTTCAGTGACATAGCAACCAGCTTTTGGCTTTCCCTTGAACCTATGGTACTCCCTTATTTCGCTTCTACTTATAAGGAGGCAAGTAATAAGACTATTTCTGCTAATTTTTTCTCGATTAGCATGAAGTAAATAGAAGCATAAGCTTTTTTACAATAATTTGTTGCAGTGATGTAGAAAAGTCATGTGAATGGAACACATCAGACTTTTTTTTTTCTTTTTTTAGAAAGAAACTCATTGCAATCAAATAGTGATAAATGTTACAATAAATATATAGGTACACTTAAATTTTGTTTTAGAAATAAGCTTATTGCAGTCAACTGTCATTAAGAATCTTATATATTTGACTGTTTAAATTATTTTTAGAATTATTCTGTAATCGGATTTAGTACATATCAATTATACAATTTATTTGCTTTAATATCCATGTATATCTAAATGTACTCTAAGCGCAAAATGTTGCATATCGCCACTGCACTGAAGGAATTTCCGGCGAGCAACAAGCAGGTTTCTCTCTCTTGCTCAAAAGAGCAAGCAGGTGCTGACGCCTGCTCTAAGGTATGAACAGAGTCAGTTTGCAGCTTATATCTGGGTAACACTGACACAGAATGAACTGTCAGCTGCGGGTCGATGCCCAGATACGTACGTGGTCGCCGCCATTTTGACAGCTGTCGAGAGTCGCAACATGTCCGTGTCATGGAGCGCAAAGTGTCTACTTCTTGCCTGAGGAATCAGTTAACGTTAAGCCTGCTTTACCTCTTTCTCTCTTTCGGTGACTGGTCGAGTAAGATAATAGTGTTATTTGATAAAACAGAAGCACGTAGCAGCTCAACAAAGGACTGTTTCAGAAGGATTACATATAACCGCGTGTAAGTACATCCTTAGGGGAAAAAATCTGATGTGGTGTTTTATATATATATATATTTTTTTTTTTTTTTACTTTCTCTATACGTATAGTGTATAGAGAAGGTACTGCATTGTACCCAAAAATTCGATACCGAGATTTCACCGGAAATACATGCTTTGAGACCACCTGTATAAAAAAAAAAGCATTTTTAGAAAAATGTCCATGTGTCTGTCTGTGTGTGTGTGTCTGTGGGCAGCATAGCTAAAAAACGAAAAGACCGTTAAATACCAAATTTGGTATTTAAGTTCAATATCTTCCAAGGATGCGACACGAAGATTTTCAAGAAAATCCCCCCACCCCCAACTACTTTTCACATGGAAAAATTTTCGAAAATTTTGATTTTCTAAAAAATGGCTCTAACGATTTTGATAAAAATATCATATATTAAAGATATATACTTGACAAATAATATGTATGTCTCGAATTTTCTGGGAATAGCCTCTGAAGACTACTTTATTCTGGATGAATTTTACGGAATTTTGTGTAACTGCTAAACCATAAGAGATAGACAAAAACTACCACACAAAAAATGTAGAGCACATTAAAACACAAAATATATGTTATATACATTTGTTTCGTGGAGTTGATCGTCTTTTAGATATTCCTTGTTTTTTGTTTCAGCCTTAAAAAACGTATACTTTTCTCATACAGGAATTTGTCAACTGCTGTCCATACAAACAATGGAACTTCAGTCACATAGCAAACAGCTTTTGCCATCACTTTAACCGATGTTACTCCCTTATTTCGCTCCTACTTACGGGAAACAAGTAATAAGGCTATTTCTGCTATTTTTTTCAGATTTAGTATGAAGTAAATAGAAGCATAAACTTTTTAACAAAAATGTGTTGCAGAGATATAGAGAAATTCATGTAAATGGATTACATCAGACTTTTTTTTTTTTTTTTTTTTTTTTGGTCATATTGGACGATGAATGACATTGGTGATATGATGCTCAAATGATCTCGGGGTCCATGGAGCTTAAAGTTACACGACATTCGTCTTCTCAGGACAAGGGAAAACCCCGAAAAAAGAAACCTTATCCGGGTAACTCACCCTAAGCGAGATTCGAGCTCACGACCTTTTGAATGTGAGGCAGACACGCTACCACCAGGCGGGCTGGTTTACATTTTTGTTGTGGAAGTAACTGTTTCTGAGATATTCCTTGTTATTGGTTTCAATTTTTTTTTTTTTTTTTTTTTTTTTTTTTTTTTTTTGCGCTACTCCTGGTCAAGCAAAGAAACTGATTGCAGTGACAATTGCATATACAACTTTTAAACATTTTACTGTCGCTTTAGCATAGTGCATTCCCTTATTGTAGAAAGAAGAATAATCTGTTGTAAAGTTCGTAGAGAAAGTAATGTGAGTGTAGCACATAGAGTTTTAGTGAAATGCAATACCTCGTCCACTTAAAATAGACAAGTTTCGGAGGGAAATTATGTATTTTTATGCACTTACCTATATAAAATGCTAATGGTTTTTTTGGTTTGAGAGATGAAATTACGGATGATGTTCTTCAAGAAGTTATAACAAAGGAAACCCGGGCAGCTCAAGCTATATTGATTCTACACAAGTCAAAAGAGCTGCATGAAAAGGAACACGAATGCGGATGAGCGGGAAAAGTTGCAACAAATTAAAACCACATTGCGTCAGTGTTGCCAGGTAGTGGATTTCTCCTCTAACAAAAAATTCCCTGCTTTTCACCATCCACAAAAATAGAATAATACCTTTATGTTTGTTATTTCATTAACTTTGGACTTAATTAATGCTACGCAATTAATTTTAGGTTGCCCTTCGTAGTGTAGTGGCTCCCTACTACCTTCTAATATTTAAGGATGCAGGTTGAAACTTCCTTCACGTCCACAAATCGTAATTTCGTCCTATAGTGACATCTACCGGAGGCTTTTGCTATTTAAGGCATTGCAGGCGATGCCACTGATAATACAGAGCCGTTTTTCAACGTAATCACCGAAAAGATTGAGCCATTTATCGTACCTGTGCACAAGCTTTGCAATATCCGCTTCAAAAAATGTTTTCGGCAATGATTTTGAAGATCTTCGTTGGTTTGAAAGTGCTGCCTTCCTAGCCCATCTTCAGTTCATGGAAAAGGTGAGAGTCGCTGGTTGCCATGTCAGGAATGTACGCCAAAATGTTCCATTCAAATTGTTCAAGGAGCCGATGGGTTGTGCCAGCAGTGTGTGGACGAGTCATGGATCAACACAATTCCTGAAGTCAACATTCCTCATCGTTTGTTTTGAATGGTTCTCCGCAACGTCGTTAAGTTCCAAGATCTTGTTTGTATGGCCAGGAGTTGACTAATTCCTGTATGAGAAAATTATAAGTTTTTACAAGCCGAAACCAAAAACAAGGAATATCTCAAAAACGACCATCTCCACGAAAAAAGAAATGTTTATTAAATAAATGGTGTTTTAATGTGCTCTACATTTTCTGTGTGGTAAGTTTTGTCCATCTCTTACGGTGTAGCAGTTGTGCAAAATTCATCCAGAATAAAGTAATCTTCACAGGCTATTTCCTGAAAATTCAAGATATACATTTTTTTTGTCAGGTAAATATCTTTAATATACGATATTTTAAACAAAATTGTAGAGCCATTTTTGAGGTAATCAAAATTTTCGACAAAAGTTCCATGTAAAGGGAGTTGGTGGTGGGGGATTTTTCTCAAAATCTTCGTCGCAATCATGGAAAATACCAACTTTGGTATTTTACCGACTTTTTGTTTTCGAGTTATCATGCTCACGGACACATACACACACATACACACAGACCTTTTTCTGAAAATTTTTTTTTTTACATACAGGGAACCCTAAAACATATATTTTCGGTGAAATCTCAATATCAAATTTTGGGTGCAATACAATATCTTCTCTATACACTATGTACATAGTACGTGTAGAGAAAGTAAAAAGTGTTCCCTATGTGTATTGTTGCTGTCGATATTCGTACATTGGGTGTAGACACGGTCGGCCATATTATAATTCACGAAGCAGTGAAGAAAGAAAGAAAAAGTTCGGTAAATGGACATGGTCGATTGCTTCATCTATCATTTGAGAACTAATGTAAGTATTACAATGATAAAATCTCCCTTCCTATATATCACACATTATTAAACTATAAGTTCCGCTAGTTTTAAGTGTAACTATGCAAATAGGGTTGTACTCTAGGATTAATTTCATGTTATACTAACCTTCAACCATAAACGTCAAGTAATCAAGACCGTTTTATATTGAAAAATCTTATGTGTACCATTCATATAACTTTCTCTACATCTCTGCAACAAATTATTCTTAAAAAGCTTATACTTCTATTTACTTCATTCAAATCAGAAAAAAAAATAGCAGAAATAGTCTTATTACTTGCTTCCTTGCAAATAGAACAGAAATAAGGGAGTACTATAGGTTAAAGTGAAACTCAAAATTTGGTTGCTATGTCACGGAAGTTCCTTTGTTTGTATGGACAGCAGTTGACAAATTCCTGTATGAGAAAAATGTAAGTTTTTCTTAGCAGAAACCAAAAACAAGGAATGTCTCAGAAAAGACCAAATCCATGAAAAAAATGTATATAACATAAATTGTGTGTTTTAACGTTCTCTGCACTTTTGTGTAGTAAATTTTTGTCCATCTCTTATGGTTTAGCAGTTATTCAAAATTCCGTAAAATTCATCCAGAATAAAGTAGTCTTCAGAGGCTATTCCCAGAAAATTCAAGATATACATTTTATTTGTCAGGTAAATGTCTTTGATATATGATATTTTAATCAAAATCGTTAGAGCCATTTTTGAGAAAATCGAAATTTTCGAAAAAAGTTCCATGTAAAGGGTAGTTTGGGGTGGGGGGATTTTTCTCAAAACCTTCCTGTAGTATCCCTGGAAGATACTAAACATAAATACCAAGTTTGGTATTTTACCTACTTTTCGTTTTTGAGTTATCGTGTTCACACACACATGGATTTTTTTCTGAAAATCCTTTTTACTTTCTCCATACGCACTATGTACATAGTGTATAGAGAAAGTATTGCACTTCACCAAAAATTCGATACCGATATTTCACCGGAAATATATGTTTTAGGGCCCGCTGTATCCAAAAAAAGTATTTTCAAAAAAAGGTGTGTGCGTGTGTGTTCGTAAATACGATAACTCAAAAACGAAAAGTCGGTAAAATAACAAACTTGGTATACAAGTTTAGTATCTTCCAGGGATACGACACGAAGATTTTGAGAAAAATCCCTCCCCTCCAACTACCCTTTACGTGGAACTTTTTTTCGAAAATTTTGATTTTCTCAAAAATGGTTCTAACGATTTTGATTAAAATTTCGGATATTAAACATATTCACCTGACAAATAAAATGTATATCTTGAATTTTCTGGTAATAGCCTCTGAAGAGTAGTTTATTCTGGATGAATTTTACTAAATTTTGAATAACTGCTAAACCGTAAGAAATGGACAAAAACTTACTAAACAAAAAATATAGAGCACATTAAAACACACAATTTATGTTATATACATTTTTTTTCGTAGAGTTCGTCGTTTTTGTGACATTCCTTATTTTTGTTTTCTGCTATGAAAAACGTATACTTTTCGCATTCAGGAACTTGTCAACTCCTATACATGTAAACAAAGGAACTCTATTGACATAGCAACCAGCTTTTGACTATCACTTTAACCTACGGTTGTCCCTTATTTCGCTCTACTTACAAGGAAGCGAGTAATAAGACTATTTCTGCTAATTTTTTCTGATTAGCATAAAAGTAAACAGAAGTATAAGCTTTTTAAGAATTATTTGTTGCAGGGATATGGAGGAAGTCATGTGAATGGTACACATCAGATTTTTTGGAAATGCCTTTGGCAGCATTATGGAAACTGCTTTAGAAGAAATTATACTTTTAAGAATTAGTAAAGGTAGTAGAGGATCTACATTTATTTTCATTTCTATCCTCTTTAATATTTTATATAATAGGTTTATAGGTTTATTCCCGTATAGTTTTACTAAAACTCCAGTTTTAAACTTGAATTAAAGAAAAAAATCTCATGTGTACCATTCACATGACTTTCTCTACATCTCTGAAACAAATTATTCTTAAAAGCTTATACTTCTATTTACTTCATGCTAATCAGAAGGGAAAAAAATAGCAGAAATGGTCTTATTACTTCCTTCCTTGTAAGTAGAAGCGAAATAAGAGAGTACCATAGGTTAAGGTGATAGTCAAAAGCTGGTTGCTATGTCACTGAGGTTCCTTTGTTTGTATGGACAGCAGTTGACAAATTCCTGTATGTTTTTCAAAGCAGAAACCAAAAGCAAGGAATGTTTCAAAAACGATGAACTCCTCGAAAAAAATGTATATAACATAAATTGTGTGTTTTAGTGTGCTCTACATTTTTTGTGTAGTAAGTTTTTGACCAACTCTTGTGGTTTAGCAGTTATTCAAAATTCCGTAAAATTCATCCAGAATAAAGTAGTCTTCAGAGGCTATTCCCAGAAAATTCAATATATACATTTTATTTGTCAGGTAAATATCTATAATATACGAACTTTTAATCAAAATCGTTAGAGCCATTTTTGAGAAAATCAAAATTTTCGAAAAAAGTTCCACGTAAAGGTAGTTGGGGGTGGGGGGATTTTTCTCTAAATCTTCGTGTCGCATCCCTGGAAGATACTAAACTTAAATACCAAGTTTGGTATTTTACCGACTTTTCGTTTTTGAGTTATCGTGTTCACAGACAAAGGGGACCCTAAATATATATTTCCGGTGAAAGTGCAATACCTTCTCTATACACTATGTACATAGTGTGTATAGAGAAAGTAAAAAGGCATAGGTAGTATACTAAAACAGATAACTAAAGGTTAATTGTGGTATTAACCGGCTTTCTTTTTGGAGTGCCTGTACAAACTTGGAATGTATTATTTATTTCCAAATCACTCGATGCGTACGGTACGATAATCGATAGGTTCAAGTGCCCAGAGCATGGAATTATCGACCTCCCAATTATAGTAGTGTTTATTGTGACGTAATAGCAAGTTTAACACTGTGTTGTGCGTCATCACTTGAAGCAAAGAACTCTCTCCAGAAGGTTGAAGAAGATCATTCCAGGAAAGTTAATTAAGTCCTCCGGGTAGCATCTCAGAAACATTGCTATTGTGTCAAGAAACAGCGTGGCTGCTGCCAACAAAAGAAGCTCGGCGGCCAAACTTTTCCTTTAAAATAACTTTCTGTTTAGAAATATCTCTCTGTACTGCGTGCTAAACCCGTGAACTTTCTGAAACGCGTAAAAGATTCACAACGTTAATAACCTTCTCTATAGGTACTATGTATATAGTGTATAGAGAAGGTATTGCACTCCACCCAAAAATTCGATACCTAGATTTCACCGGAAATATATGTTTTAGGGCCCCACTGAATCCAAAAGAAGTATTTTCAAAAGAGTGTGTGTGTGTCAGCGTGTGAACACGATAACTCAAAAACGAAAAGTCGGTAAAATACCAAACTTGGTATTTAAGTTTAGTATCTTCCAGGGATGCGATACGAAGATTTTGAGAAAAATCCCCCCACGCCAAACTACCCTTTACTTGGAAAAAGATTAGAAAATTTAGATTTTCTCAAAAATGGCTCTAATGAATTTGATTAACGTACCGTATATTAAAGATATTTACCTGACAAATAAAATGTCTATCATGAATTTTCTGGGAATAGCCCCTATAGACACTTTCTTCTGCGTAATTGAATTTTGCGTAACTGGTAAACCGTAAGAGATAGACAAAAACTATAGATCACGTTAAAACACATAATTTATGTCAAATACATTTTTTTCGTGGAGTTGATCGTTTTGTGATATTTCTTGTTATTGGTTTCAGCTTTAAAAAACTTTTACTTTTCTCATACGGGAATTTGTCAATTCTTGTCCATACAAAGGAACTTCAGCAACATACCAACCAGCTTTTGACTATCACTTTAACCCATGGTATTCTCTTATTTCGCTTCTATTTACAAGGAAGCAAGTAATAATACTATTTCTGCTAATTTTTTCTCGATTAGTATGAAGTAAATAGAAGCATAGGCTTTTTAACAATAATTTGTTGCAGAAATATAGAGAAAGTCATGTGAGTGTAACACATCAGATTTTTATAGAGAATAATTTATGTAAAACCATTTATTAAATGCGTAAATGATATGGTAAATGTACTAGACGCTACCAGACCATTTTAACATTTATATATTCATACAAAAAAAAAAGGGAAATGGCCTGTTATTTATGGACGCTCTTTAACTGCTTTGGTTCTCAGCGTCCCATTCTATATTGGGCGTGAAAGATCGTTTAATTTTGCTCAGAGGCCTCTCTTTCAGGCTTGAGGTTCTTTTACGTGCCGTAAATCTACGACACGGGACCCACAGCTTTACTTCCCTTCCGAAGGAAGCCATGCTAAGGATTTTTACGCCCGAAAAAATCCATTGTCCTCCGCCGGGTTTGAACCCGCAACCTTGGGTATATGAAGTTAGCATGGTAACCATTACACCACGGAGTTCGACATATTCATACAAAAATATGTGTTGCGTTCACATGACTTTCTCTACCATCAGCAACAAACTATTCTTGCAAAACCTTATTATTTTATTTACTTCACACATATCGACACCAGCATTTGCAGAATAGATATTTACGATACAAGTGTATAGAGTTGCACTGTGTGTCTTGCAATATTTGTTATTTTCTCTACACGTACTATGTACATAGTGTATAGAGAAGGTATCGTAATGCACCCAAAAATTCAATTCTGATATTTCACCGGAAATACATCTTTTAGGGACCCCTGAATCAAAAAAAAATTTCAGAAAAAGGTCCATGTGTATGTGTGTGTGTCCGTACTATGAACACCATAACTCAAAAACGAAAAATACCAAACTTAATATTTAAGTTTAGTTTCCTCCAAGGTTGCGACACAAAGATTTTCATAAAAATCCCTCCACTTCCAACTACCCTTTAAATGGAAAATGTTTCGAATTTTTAATTTTCTCAAAAATTACTCTAATGATTTTGATTAAAATATCGTATATTCAAGATATTTACCCAGCAAATCAAATGTATTTCTTGAATTTCCTGGGAATAGCCCCTGAATACTACTTAATTCTGGATGAATTTTACGGAATTTTGTATAACTGCCAAACCGTAAAAGATAGACAAATGCTATCTAGATAAAAAAAATATAGAGCTCATTAAAGCACTTAATGATTTTCAAGAAAATCCCCCAACCTCCAACTACTGTTCACATGGAACTTTTCCCGAAAATTTTCATTTTTTCAAAAATGTCTCTAACGAATTTTATTAAAATATCTCTACTAAAGAAATTTACCCCACACACAATATGTATATCTTGAATTTTCTGGGAATAGCCTCGGAAGACTACTTTATTCTGGATGAATTTTACGAATTTTACATAACTGGTAAACCGTTGGACATACACAAAAACTTACCACACACAAAATTTGGAGCACATTAAAACACACAATTTATGTTATATACATTTATTTTCGTGGAGTTGATCATTTTTTAGATATTCCTTGTTTTTGGTTTCAGCTTTAAAAAACATACTTATCTCATATGGGAATTTGTCAACTCGTGTCCATACAAACCAGGAACTTCACTCACATAGCAACCAGCTTTTGACTATCACTTTAACCCATGGTACTCCCTTTTTTCCCTTCTAGTTACAAGAAAGCAAGTAATAAGATTATTTCTGCTGATTTTTTTCTCTCTTAGCATGAAGTAAATAGAAGAATAAGCTTTTTAACAATAATTTGTTGCAGAGTTGTAGAGAAAGTCATGTGAATAGAACACATCAGATTTTTTTTGGATTCAGGTGCTCTAAAAACATATTTGCGGTGAAATCTGGGTATGGAATTTTTGGGTGCAATACAACACCTTCTGTATACACTATGTAATAGTGCGTGTAGAGAAAGTAATTAGTGTATATTATTATTTATTGTAATAGTTATAACTACTATAACGATTAAAATAATTAACAAATAATAATAAATTAAAATAAAATAAATTGATAAAAAGATAATAAATAAGTAAACATATTAATTATAGTATAATAAAGTGATAATTGATGTTTAATTAATATTAGTGTAAAATAATATGTACATATAATTTTAAATTTTGGGGTAATTACTAATAATTAATATAATGCATAAACACTTATGTATTAAATTTAATTTTGATAAATTTATAGGTTCAGATGTATAATTTAATTTAAGTTATTTAGGTTACATTATTAATCTGACAATTGCATATTTATTTTATTTTGTAAAATTTAAAAAAAAAAGATTTGTTAATAAATGAAATAAGTCTGAGATATTTGCTCCGGTGTAAACAATTAGATATCGGGGTATAGTATATAGATTTTATTTTTAATTTAGTACGTGAGAGAATGTAATACAGCTAAAAGCTTTGATAAATCATGTTTGTTACAAATGTGCTACAGCAGCTAAGCTGAGAATGTCCGGTAAAATTCAAGCGAGTCGCAGTTGGAACGTGCCGCACAGCTAGGTATATTTAATGCTGGTGTATGAAAGACAAAAGAAAGCCTGCAGCACTTGCTGTCGCGTTTATACCTGCAGAACCTCTTTGTGTTACTCTGACGCGTCAACTCCCTTGGCGTTTCATTAGTTGCCGGGGCCACTGAACCAGCACCATGACCGCTTTTCACAAATAAATACTTCCATAATATGAGAACAAGAATCTGATGTGTCCAATTCACATGGCTTTCTCTACACCTCTGCAACTAATTATTGTTAAAAAGCTAATGAAACAGTCTTATTACTTGATTCCTTGTAAGTAGAAGCGAAATAAGGGTGTACCATAGGTTAAAGTGATAGTCAAAAGCTGGTTGCTATGTGACTGAAATTCCTTTGTTTGTATGGACACGAGTTGACAAATTCCTGTGTGAGAAAAGTATAAGTTTTTTAAGCTGAAACCAAAAACTAGTAATATTTTAAAAACGAACAACTCCACGAAAATATATATAACATAAATTGCGTGTTTTAATGTGCTCTATGTTTTTGTGTGGTAAGTTTTTGTGTATCTCTTACGGTTTAGCAGTTATGGAAAATTTTGTAAAATTCATCCAGAATGGTCTTCAGAGGCTATTCCCAGATAAGTCAAAATATACATATTATTTGTCAGGTAAATATCTTTAATATACGAGATTTTAATCAAAATCGTTACCGCCATTTTTAAGAAAATCAAAATTTTCGATTTTTTTTTCATGTAAAGGGTAGTTTGTGGTGGGGGATTTTTTTTTGAAAATTTTCGCATCCTTGGAAGATACTAAAACTAAATACCAAGTTTGGTATTTAACGGTCTTTTTGTTTTGAGGCTATTCTGTCCACAGACACACACACGGACCTTCTTCTAAAAATGCTTTTTTCGGACTCAGGGGACCCCAAAACAATATTTCCGGTGAAATCTCGGTATCGAATTTTTTGGTACATTACAATACCTTCTCTATCCCTATGTACATTGTACATATACTGCTAGAGAAAGTAAAACACGTTAGCATTAATTTCTAAACGACGTTATCCATGCTGCAGTTAATTTTAAGCACATGTTACTGTTTTGAGGTACAATATAATATTAGTGTACTTCTTTCGATATACACTTGAATCCATAGATTTCTTCTTTGCGCTTCAGTTTTCCGCGTGGGAAAAGAACAAAAGGCAATACATCCTACAACACAGCAGTTATTGTTCGCTTTCCGCCTTCTTTTAGTGTTTACATTTTCAGGAGGTTCGATACTACACATCTTAGCACACGCTTATATTCTTACTCCACTGTCTGTTATCCTCTTGTTAGTAACCAAACTTGCCGCCAGAGTAGCGTGCACGGTGCGTATAGTATCAGAGCAAATTATATGTATATCTTAAGCAGTAGTGGTGGGAAAATGTGTTATTTTTGCGAAACAGTTTAATCTGTTTCTGTTGCAACCACGAAACAGTTTCGAAATAACAGTTTCCTGCAACAGAAATTCTATAAACTGTTGCAGACATATTGTCTACCATCAAATACTATAGAGATAAATACAGACAACTGGATAAAATCACAGTACGCCAAATCTCACTAGGTACACTGAAGAGGAAATTATCAAACTACGCGTTAACGAGAGGGAATGAGTTTGATTGGTACATTCAAATTTCGCGGATAGCACGAGATCTCGCGCTACAAGGGCGGTAAGCAATGACAAAATATTTACGCTAGAGGAACACAACAATCGCAATAAGTGAAGTAACTATTCAGGCGTTGCTGATATTGTTGCACGAATCCGTTGCGGGGAACCGATGCATGAAAGATCAACACAACGCACGCAATTTCCAAAAGTGTTTTATGAAACAGTTTCAAAATGGTTGTGTTGTTTTTATCCCATCAGTATTAAGCCAGCAGTAACAGAGGAAGATTGTGTTTTGTGAGGTGCTCCTGTTGTGAAGGAAGAAGGATCTAAGTCACAATGGGAGAGAACATTACAAAGTATACTTCAAGAATTGGACGGTTTAGAAAAGTAAAATTGGTGCACTGTAAAAAACGTTTCCAGAGAAGATGACAAGTATATTGGTTTTAGCAAGTGTTTTAACCTTCTTGTTGCTGATTGGAGGAGTTGAGATGTAATAACAATGCTGGAAAAGTAACAAGACATGGAACAACGAATAGGTAAACAATTGGAAAAGATGGCAATAGATATCAAACAAGATGTTAGAGTTGAGGTGCAGGAAATAAGAAGGTAAGTTGAAATGGTTAAGGGAAGAATGGAGAGATTGGAGGAAAGAGAGAGAAGATTTAAGTTTGTGTTCATAGGAGTTATGGAAAGATTTGGAAAGATTGGAGGAAAGAGAGAGAAGATTTAGTTTAGTGTTCATAGGAGTTAAGCAAAGATTTGGAAAGATTGGAGGTAAAGGAGAGAAGATTTAAGTATGTGTTCATAGGGGTTATGGAAAGATTTGGAAAGATTGGAGAAAAGAGAAAAAAGATTTATTTTAGTGTTTATAGAAGTTCAGAAAAGATTGGAGGAAAGAGAGAGAAGGTTTAATTAAGTGTTCATAGGAGTTAAGGAAGGAGGGGATAAATGCCAGCAGATGAAATATTAGAAATACTGAAGGAAAAGCTGGAATTGGAATAGCATAGATGGGAAATTATTGAAGCTTATCGAGTTGGAAGGAAAGAGAGCAATCATAGTGAAATTTGCAACATACCAATTAGTACATGAAGTACTTAAAATATCTAGGTTGGGGCCAAAATGCTGTATGGGATAGAAGTATGGGGACAGGAAGTCAGAGATGAGGTACATAGGAGGTTTTGCAAAGAAATACTTGCGTTGCCAAATGAAACCGTTAGGCAGTTAGCTGGGTAGAGTGACAAGCTAGGGGAAGATTATGGAAAAGGGCATTGAAATTTTGATATAGAATATTGAATTTGGAAGAAAGGAATTTGTTAAAACAGTGTTTAGCGTATCAAGAGAAAATTTTAAAAAACAAGGGATGGGTAGACTGTCCGCGAAATAACTTGGAAAGTACTGCGTTAGGGGAAATGTGGAGAAGAAGAGAAAATAATGTGAATAATTTCTTTAAGTTAGTAAGGAAAAGGTTTGAGAATATAGAAATAAAAAAAAATTAATGAAATAGCTGAAACGATATCTTTTGTTTTTAATTTTTCTACACGTACTATGTACATAGAGTATAAAGAAGATATTACATTCCACCCAAAAATTCTATACCGAAAATACGTGTTTTGGTTCCCCCTGAATCCAAAGAAAAGCATTTTCAGAAAAAGGTCCGTGTGTGCGTGTGTGTGTGTCAGTGGACAGCAAAGCTCAAAAACGAAAATACCGTTGAATACCAAACTTGGTATTTAAAATTGGTATCTTCCAAGGATGCAACTCGAAGATTTTCAAGAAAATCCTCCCACCACACACTACCCTTTACATAGAACTTTTTCCGAAAATTTTGATTTTCTTAAACATTTTTGTAACGATTTTGATTGAAATATCGTATATTAAAGATATTTACCTGACAAATAAAATGTATATTTTGAATTTTCTGAGGATAGACTCTGAAGAATACCTTATTCTGGATCAATTTTTACCGAATTTTGTGTAACTGCTAAACCGTAAGAGATGGACAAAAACTTACCGCTGAAAAAATGTAGAGCACGTTAAAACATAAAATTTATGTTACATACATTTTTTTGGTGGAGTTGGTCGTTTTTTAGATATTCCTTGTTTTAGGTTTCAGCTTTGAAAAGCTTATACTTTTCTCGTACAGCAACTCCTGACCATACAAACAAGGAACTTCAGTCACATAGCAACCAGCTTTTGACTATCTCTTTAACCTATGCTACACCCTTATTTCGCTTCTACTTGCAAGGAAGCAAGTAATAAGACTATATCTGCTATATGTTTCTGGATTAGCATGAAGCATTTTCGTTTTTGAATTATCGTGTTCAGAGACACACGGACCTTTTTGTGAAAATGCTTTTTTGGATATTGGGGACCCTAATACATATATTTCCGGTGAAATCTCGGTATCGAATTTTTGGGTGGAGTGTTAATACCATATACACTATGTACATAGTGCGTATAGAGAAAGTAAAAATAAATGGATATGGGCAATAAATAGACACAAAACTGTGTAATAAACTAGAATTAATAAACTATTGTAAAATATGAGTATGACCAATAAAGAACCAGGGATGAACGCCGGTCATATTCACCTTAGCATGAATAAATAAATAAAAAAGTCTGATGTATTACATTCACATGACCTTGTCAATATCTCTGCAACAAGTTATTGTTAAAGAGCTTATACTTCTATTTACTTCATGTTAATCGAGAAAAAATTAGCAGAAATAGTCTTATTACTTGCTTCCTTGTAACTAGAAGTGATATAATAGAGTACCATAGGTTAACGTGAAAGCTAAAAGCTGGTTGTTATGTGACTGAAGTTCCTTTGTTACTATGGACAGGAGTTGACAAATTCCCCTATGAGAAAAGTATAAGCTGAAACCAAAAACAAGGAATATCTTAAAAACGATCCAATGCACGAAAAAAGTGTACATAACATAAATTGTGCATATTAACGAGCTCTACTTTTTTTTAGATTCAGTTTTTGTCTATCTCTTACGGTTTACCAGTTAAGCAAAATTCTGTAAAAGTCATCCAGAATAAAGTAATCTATAGAGTAAAGATGCAAAGGGTAGTTGGGGATGGGGCATTTTCTTGAAAATTTCGTGTCGCATGCTTGGAAGATACCAAAGTTATATACCAAGTTTAGTATTAACAGTATTTTCGTTTTTGAGCTATTATGTCCACAGACACATACACACACACGGACTTTTTTCCAGAAATGTTTTTTTTTTTGGATTCAGGGGCACCTAAAACATGTATTTTCGGTGAAATATCGGTATGGAATTTTTAGGTGAAAAGGTCCGTGTGTGTGTGTGTGTGGACAACATAGCTCAAAAATGAAAAAACCGTTAAATACCAAACTTGGTACTTAAGTTTATCTTCCAACGATGCGATACGAAGATTTTCAAGAAAACCCCCCCCCACCCACAATACCCTTTATATGGAAAGAATTTCGAACATTTTGATTTTCTCAAAAATGGCTCTAATGATTTTGATGTAAACTCTTATATTTAAGATATTTACATGACAAATAAAATTAGCTTGAATTTTCTGGGAATATCCTCTGAAGACATGTTTATTCGGGGTGAATTTTGCGAAACTTTACATATGTGTAAAACGTAAATTATTATACAAAAAGTGTACATCACGATAAAATGCAAAATTTATATCATGTACATTATTTTCGTGGAGTTGGCCATTTTAGACATATTCCTTGTTATTGATTTCAGCTTTAAAATGCTTAAAACTTTTCTCATACGGGAAGCTGTCAACTGTTGACCACGCAAAGAAGCGGATTTCCGTCCCATAGCAACCACATTTTAAAACATGTGACTGTCTAGTTTAACCTAGTGCATTTCCTTTTTTCTCTTCTACTTATAAAGGAACTAAGTAATAACACCGTTTCAGCTAAATTAAATAAATAGAAGAATTAGCTTACTAACAATAGTTTGTTACAGAGATGTAGAGAAAGTCATGTGAATGGAACACGTCAGATTTTTTTTCCGTATTCGGCAGTACTCTAAAGGGCCGCACCGTGACCGAGTGGTTAGACCACTAGCCTCTCACCTAGACGGCCGGGGTTCGATCTCAAACGAGGGCATGTGAGATTTGTGGTGGACAAAGTGGCGCTGTGGTACTCTCCGGGTACTCCGGTTTCCCCCGCCATCGCATTCCACCCGTGCTCCATCATCATTCATGTATTATCAGTGTCACCACCTGCGGTGCCATAAGTAGTTAAAGCGGGCGTTAAACACTACCAAAAAAAAAAAAAAAGTGCTCTAAACATTTTTTCGCTGGTATCTCGACATTGAGTATTTGAGTACAATATTTGTTGTACCTAACAAGTATATATAGTACGTGTAGAAAAAGCAACAAACAATAAAAATGGCCTTTTATTTATTTATGGACGCTCTTTAACTGCTGTGGTTCTCAGCGTCCCATTCTATACTGGGCATGAAAGACCGCTTAATTTTGCTCAGAGGCCTCTCTATCAGGCTTGAGGTTCTTTTACGTGCCGTAAATCTACGACATGGGACCAACGGCCTTGCTAAGGATCTTTACGCCCGAAAAAAATCCATCGTCCTCCTCCGGGTTTGAACCCGCGACCTTGGGTATATGAAGTTATCATGGTAACCATTACACCACGGAGGGCAATGCAGTAAACGATAGTGCGTGGAGAAAATAATATGAATGCAACAGCCCATATACTTCTTAGATGTTTACACAATTTAGGTTTTCTAAATATTGTAAGTTTTTTACTTTCTATACACATACTACATACATAGTGAATAGAGAAGGTATTGTAATGCACCCAAAAATTCCATACCGAGATTTCACCGGAAATACATGTTTAGGGTCCCCCTGAATCCAAGAAATAACATTCTCGAAAAGGTCCGCGCGCGTGGGCGCGCATGTATGTGTGTGTGTGTGTGTGTATGTGTGTGTGTGTGTGGACAGCATAACACAAAAACAAAGACCGTTAAATACCAAACTTGGTATTTAAGTTTGGTATCTTGCAAGGAAGCGACACGAAGATTTTCAAGAAAATCCCCCCACCCCCAGCTACACTTTACATGGAAATGTTTTCGAAAAGTTTGATTTTCTCAAAAATGGCTCTAACGATTTTGATTACAATATCGAATATTAAAGATATTATTAACCTGACAAATAATATGTATATCTTGAATTTTCTGGGAATAGCCTCTGGTGAATACTTTATTCTGGATGAATTTTACGGGATTTTCCATAACTGCTAAACCTTAACAGCGAGACAAAAACTTACCACATAAAAAATGTAGAGCACGTTAAAACACACAATTATGTTATATATATTTTTCGTGAAGTTGTTCTTTTTTTAGATATTCGTTGTTTTTTGTTTAAGCTTTGAAAAACTTATACTTTTCTCATACAGGAATTTGTCACTCCTGTCCATACAAACAAAGGAACTTCAGTCACATAGCAATCAGCTTTTGACTATCACTTTAACCTATGGTACTCTCTTATTTCGCTTCTAATTAGAAGTAAGCAAGTAATAGGACGATTTCTGCTAATTTTCTTCTCGATTAGCTTGAAGTAAATAGTATCATAAGCTTTTTAGCAATAATTTGTTGCAGAGATGTAGAGGAAGTCATGTGAATGGAAAACTTCAGATTTTTCAAGTAATTTATGTCACAGAAAACGAAACACAACGCTATAATTAAAGCAGATATTAGGTGACAGTTGAACTCCGCGGTGCGGACAGTTCTGTAGACCCAGATAGCCTTGACAAAAGCAATGTAGTAGGTATATAACGTTAGCGTGACCTAAGGAGGAAGGTTGGCTCTGCTATCGATCCAGCCGCTTTCCACTGTTTGCGCAGCCCGGTAGCTCTTGTGTCAGCCGCATCAAGCGCTGCTGTCTCCCAACATGGCACTCTCTATCTTATTGCACCGTTTACAAACAAACTACTGCCTCAACATTACATCGCCATTCGCTTAAAAATTATTTTTTAAATATTGATATGCAAGTTAATCATTCTGAACACATATTTTGGTAATGTAAGCTAAATTTACAAGTCAATTATTAATTGTCATGCCAACAAGCGCTGTAAGTATTCACAGTAAGAGTTTAAGAGGTCATTAATACTTATAATACAATTAGGAAATGACGTAACACTCAAGACATGTGCTACTACAAGTAAAGAATCTTTTGCAAAAGTAATTAACAAAAGAGTAAGGGTATAAGAAGGCTTTGTCCATATAATTCAGATGAAGCCTTTCATTTGTTCACATCGAGAATTCATTATATACTTCCTCTATATAGTGTATAGAGAAGATATTGTATTCCACTCAATATTCGATACCAAGATTTCACCGGAAACACATGTTTTAGGGTTCCCTGTAACAAAAAAAAAAAAATATTTTCAGAAAAAAGCTCCGTCTGTCTCTGAACACGATAACTGAAAAACGAAATGTCGGTAAAAAACCAAACTTGGTATTGCAGTTCAGTATTTTCCAGGGTTGCGACACGAAGATTTTGATCTACTCAAAAATGGCTCTAACGATTTTGATTAAAATGCCACATATTAAAGATATTTGGTAAATAAAAGGTAGATCAGGAATTTTCTGGGAATAGCCTCTAAAAACCTCTTTACTCTGAATGGATTACGCTGAATTTTGCGTAAGAGATAGACAAAAACCCTACACAAAAAATGTAGATCAATTTAAAACACACAATTTATGTCATATACGGTTTCTCGTAAAATTGACAATTTCTGAGACATTTCTTGTTATTTGTTTCAGATATAAAATACTTGCCTTTTCTCACACGAAAAGTTGTAAATTCCTGGCCCTGCATATAAACGGATTTCATCCACAGGGCAACCGGCTTTTGAAACATTTGACTATCGATTTAGCTTATGGTATTCCCTTATTTTCCTCCTACTTATAAGGAACTAAGTAATAAATCCGTTTCTCCTAATGTTTATCTCGATTAGCATGAAGTAAACATAAGAATAAACTTATTAACAAAAGTTTGTAAAAGAGAAGTCATAAAAAGGAACAAATCAGATGTTTACTTTCTCTACCCGCACTATGTGCATAGTGTATAGCGATGCACTCCACCCAAAAATTCGATACCGAGATTTCACCGGAAATATATGTTTTAGGGTCTCTTATATCCAAAAAAAGCATTTTCACAAAAAGGTCCGTGTGTGTGTGTGTGTGTGTGTGTGTGTGTGTGTGTGTGTGTGTGTGTGTCCGTGTGTCTATGAACACGATAACTCAAAACCGAAAAGTCGGTAAAATACCAAACTTGGTATTTAAGTTTAGTATCTTACAGGGATGCGACAAGAAGATTTTGAGAAAAATCCCCCCACCACAAAATACCCTTTTCATGAACTTTTTTCGAAAATTTTGATCTTCGCAAAAATGGCTCTAACGATTTTGATTAAAATATCATATATTATAGATATTTACCTGACAAACAAAATGTATATCTTGAATTTTCTGGGAATAGCCTCTGAAGACTACTTTATTCTGGACGAATTTTACGGAATTTTGCATAACTGTTAAACCGTAATACTTAGATAAAAACTTACTTTACAAGAAATGTAGAGCACGTTAAAACACACAATTGATGTTATATACATTTGTTCGTGGGGTTGATTGTTTTTTAGACATTCATTGATTTTGGTTTAAAAAAATACTTTTCTCATACAGGAATTTATCAACTCGTGTCCATACAAAAAAAGGAACACCAGTCACACAGCAACCAGCCTTTGACTATCACTTTAACCTATGGTACCCCATTATTTCGCTTCTACTTACAAAGAAACTAGTAATAAGACTATTTCTGCTAATTTGTTCTCGAGTAGCATGGAGCCAATAGAGGCATAAGGTTTTTAACAATAATTTGTTGCAGAGATGTAGAGAAAGTCATGTGAATGGTACACATCAGATTTTTTTAATTTTCAGCGCCTATTGCGCAGAGCTGTATTCATAACAGCGTGCATTGGTAACTTGCCTAATCGTTCTATGCAATATCTATGGAACTGTTTTGTTTTTTCGATTATAGTACCGTGTCGAGAGCTTAACATCGGACATCGATTCCTACCTCGATATCGAAATCTCTATTGAATTCCGACACATATTTGTTCCCTGCATTATTAACATTCTGAATCGGACGTGCTTCAGATATTGCTTAAAGGTAACCGTAATATACAAAATATGATGTGTTCCATTCACATGACTTCCTCTTTATCACTGCAACAAATTATTCTATTTAATTCATTTAATGGAGCAAAAATGAGCAGAAATAGTCTTATTACTTGCTTCCTTGTTAGTAGGAGCGAAATAAGGGAGTACCATAGGTTAAAGTGGTAGTCAAAAGCTGGTTGCTATATGACTGATGTTCCTTTGTTTGTATGGACACGAGTTCACAAAGTCCTGTATGAGAAAAGTATAAGTGTTTATAGCTGAAACCAAAAACAAGGAATATCTCAAAACAATCAACTCCACGAAAAAAACGTATTTAACATAAATTGTGTATTTTAAGGTGCTCTACATTTCTTGTGTGGTAAGTTTTTGTCCATCTCTTATGGTTTAGCATTTATGCAAAATTCCGTAAAATTGACCCAGGGGCTATTCCCAGAAAATTCAAGATATACATTTTATTTGTCAGGTAAATATATTTAATATGCAATATTTTAATCAAAAATGTTATAGCCATTTTTCAGAAAATCAAAATTTTCGAAAAAAGTTACATGTAAAGGGCAGTTGGGGGTAGGGGGATTTTTCTCAAAATCTTCATGTCGCATACCTGGAAGATACTAAACTTAAATACCAAGTTTGGTATTTTAACGACTTTTCGTTTTTGAGTTACCATGTTCACAGACACACGGACACACACACATGGACCTTTTTCTCAAAATACTTTTTTTTTTTTTTTTGGATACAGGGGACCCTAAAACATATATTTCCGGTAAAATCTCGGTATGAATTTTTTGTTGGAGTGCAATACCTTCTCTATACACTATGTACATAGCACGTATAGAGAAAGTAAAAATATGATGAGTTGCATTCACAAGACTTTCTGTACATCTCTGTAAAAAAAGCCATTGTTCACAAGCTTATACTTCTATCTATTTCAGGCTAAACACAGAAATGAACTTATTACTTGCTTCCTTGTGAGTAAAATGGAAATAAGGGAATACACTTGGCTAAAGGGATAATCAAATGTTTTAAAACACTGGATGCTATGTGAATGATTTATATGGCCAGGAGCTGACAAATTCCCATATAGAAAAGTATACGTATTGTAAAGCTGAAAACAATAACAAGAAATATCTCAAAAATGGTCAACTCCATGAAAAAATCTGATGTGTTCCATTTACATCACTTTCTCTACATCTCTCCAAAAGTATTGTTAAAAAGCTAATGCTTTGTTTGTATGAACAAAAAATGACAAATTCCTGTATGAGAAAAGTGTAAGTTTTTCAAAGCTGAAAGCAATAACAAGGAATATCTCAGAAACGATCAATTCCACGAAAACATAGGTATATTACATAAATTGTGTATTGTAACACGTTTACATTTTTTGCAGTAAGTTTCTGTCCATCTATTACGGTTTAGCAGTTATAAAAAATTCGATAAAATTCATCCAGAATAAAGTAGTCTTCAGAAGCTGTTCCCAGAAAATTCAAGATATACATTTTATTTTTCATGCAAATATCTTTAACACACAATATTTTAATCAAAATTATTAGAGCCATTTTTGAGAAAATCAAAATTTTTGGAAAAAGTTCCATATAAAGTGTAGTTGGGGATGAGGGGATTTTGTTGAAAATCTTCGTGCGCATCCTTGGAAGATACAAAACCTGCATACCAAGTTTTCGTTTTTGAGCTATGCTGCCCAGAGACACACACATACACACACGCACACATACACACAGACAGACACATACATGGACATTTTTCTAAAAATACTTTAGTTGTATGTATGCGTGCATGTGTGTGTCTGTGGAAAGCATAGATCAAAAACGAAAAGTCCATTGTTTAAGTGTTTAAGTTTGGCATCTTGCAAGGATGCGACACGAAGATGTTCAAGAAAATCCCCCCACCCACAGCTACCTTTATATGGAACTTTTTTCTAAAATTTTTATGTTCTCAAAAATGGCTATAACGATTTTGATTAAAATATCGTATATTAAAGATATTTACCTGACAAATAAAATGTATATTTTGAATTTTTTGGGAATAGTCTCTGAAGACTACTTTATTCTGGATGAATTTTACAAAAATTTTTATAACTGCTAAACCGTAAGAGATAGACAAAAACTTACCATAGCAAAAATGTAGAGCAGATTAAAACACACAATTTAAGTTATATACATTTTTTTCGTGGAGTAGATCGTTTTTTAGATATTTCTTGTTTTTGTTTTCAGCTTTGAGAAACTTATACTGCTAGTTTGTTCTCGATTAGCATGAAGTAAATAGAAGCATTAGCTTCAATAATTTGTTATAGAGATGTAAGAGAAGTCACTTCCATCACGTAAGTTAACGATGATGGTAATGTAACCACGTGAATGAAGTTAAATCTTTTAAAAACCTCTCTCTGGAAAATCATACTGCTAGTTTGTTCTCGATTAGCATGAAGTAAATAGAAGCATTAGCTTCAATAATGAGATGTAAGAGAAGTCACTTCCATCACGGAAGTTAACGATGATGGTAATGTAACCACGTGAATGAAGTTAAATCTTTTAAAAACCTCTCTCTGGAAAATCAATCTCCGTTTCCATCCGTAAATCCTTTTACTGCTGTGGCAAGCACGTCTGGTGACCACGTGAGTAGCACGACATCTAAAGAGAAGCTAACAAAATCACCACCTATATAAATGCTATTCCACACAAATGTACTGTCGTGCAAACCAGTACTTTTAAATCTTGTTACCACTGACCACCAGTAAATGAAATTCTTGGCTGAAACAGAGGAAACAAGATATCATAAACCTACTTTTATGTACTATATACATAGTGTATAGAGAAGGTATTGTATTGCACCCAAAATTCGATACCGATATTTCACCGGAAATATATTTCAAGGTTCCCTGTTAACAAAAAAAGCATTTTCGCAAAAAATGTCCGTGTGTGTATGTGTGCCGTGAACACGATAACTCAACAACCAAAAGTCGGCAAAATACCAAACTTGGTATTTAAGTTTAGTATCTTCCAGGGATGCGACACGAAGATTTTGAGAAAAATCCCCCCACCCAAAACTACTCTTTACATGGAAATGTTTTCGAAATTTTTTATTTTTCTAAAAAATGGCTCTAACGATTTTGTTTAAAATATCAGATATTAAAGATATTTTCCTGACAAATAATATGTATATCTTAAATTTTCTGGGAATAGTCTCTGAAGACTACTTTATTCTGGATAAATTTTGCATAACTGCTAAACCGTAAGAGATGGACAAAAGATTGCCACGCAAAAAATGTAGAGCACGATAAAACACATAATTTATGTTATATACATTTTTTTCGTGGAGTTTATCGTTTTAGAGACATTCCTTGTTTTTGGTTTCTGCTTTGAAAAACATACTTTTCTCATACAGGAATTTGTCAACTGTTGAATACAAACAAAGGAACTACAGTCACATAGCAACCATCTTTTGATTATCACTTTAACCTATGGCACTCCCTCATTTCCCTCCTACTTTCAAGAAAGCAAGTAATGACTATGTCTATTAATTTTTCTCGATTAGCATGAACTAAATACAATCACAAGCTTTTTAACAATAATTTCTTACAGAGATGTAGAGAAAGTCATGAGAATGGAACCATCAGATTTTTGTTTCCAAGCAAAAAAACATTTTAATATACCTTGGTACACCACATAAACTACCATTTAATCCACTAGGGACTTCAATAAGTCCTTAGAAAATCAATATTTTGCACTAATAGCATCGAGAGAAAAATCTGATATGTACCATTCACATGACCTTCTCTATATCCCTGCAACAAATTATTCTTAAAAAGCTTATATTTCTATGTACTTCATGCTAATCAGAAAAAATTAGCATAGATTTTTCTATGTTGTCACATCTAAATTTCATTACTTCTGGCCCGGAAACAGTTGCTACCCACCTAGCAGCCACTGTTATACCATGCAAAATTTCGCAAATGTAGCTATTTAAGAAATTGTATTTAAAAAGCAAGGGCTGGTGGGTTATACCAAAACGATTACATCTTAGTTCCTAGACGCTCTTCAGTGGATAATAAATAAGGGAGTTTCACTTCTCAAATCGCTATACTAGAGGACGGAACCATCGTATATTTTTACCAAAGCGAACGAGTGCTTATTTGCTATGGTTCTCAGCGCTCCTTCTATACTGGGCGTGATTTTTGCGCAGAGGCCTTTTTATCAGTTGTCAGATACGTTTATATACCGTATACCTGTAACACGGGACCAACTGCCTACTTCACTTCCGAAGGAAGCCATAAGACGGAGTTTTATACCCGAAAAAAACCCATCTCCCTTCGCCGGGTTTGAACTCGCGACTTTGTAACTAGAAGCTACCCCTGGACTACAGAGGACAACAAGCGATATGGCCAGCATCATGCTTTCCCTAGGCGGAATGTTGGCTATTATGGCCAGGATCACTGCCTATCGCGGCTCCTCCTTTTCCTGCATGGGTGGGATCACGTTCTAGCCCGCTACGCCACGTTTAAACACCGGGATATACACTTGAGTACTGCTTGCAAAGAACGCACAGCAATGACTACTACAATCTTCCCCAAAAAGCAGACGAGAAAAGAAAAAAAAGACGTGAACGTTGCGGCTAAGAGTAATCGCTGGCTTTACGTTAACGCCATCTCCCTTTTTTTATTCATCCTTGCTGCTTTATGGTCCATTATCCGTGCTTCCCTTTTATCGCCCTCTTTTCTGGAGCCCACTGAAATTAAATTCTGCCTATCCTTATTGAAGCTGGGAGAAATTAAAAGAAGGAAAGCACAAAGCGACGCTCTTATTTTATTTCCACATCTGAAACACAGAGCCAAGTCTTATGGGGGAGCTGTTTGACTTGTAATACACCGCCATCGTGATGTCTTCCATTCACATGACTTTCTCTATATCTCTGTAAATTATTATTGTTAATAAGCTTGTCTTTTATTTATTTCATGCTAACCGAGAAAAATTAGCAGAAATAGTCTTATTTATTGCTTTATTGTAAGTAGAAACGAAATAAGGGAGTACCATAGGTTAAAGTGAAAGTCAAAAGCTGGTTGCTATGTGACTGATGTTTCTTTGTTTGTGTGGACAGGAGTTGGCAAATTCCTGTATCAGAAAAGTATAAGTATTTCTAAGCTAAAACCAAGAAAAAGGAATATCTCAAAAACGATAAACTCCAGGAAAAAAATGTATATTACATAAATTGTGTGTTTTAACGTGCTCTACATTTTTTGTGGGTTAAGCTTTTGTCCATCTCTTACGGTTTAGTAGTTATTAAAAATTCATCCAGAATAAAATAGTCTTCAGAGGCTATTCCCAGAAAATTCAAAATATACATTTTATTTGTCAGGTAAATAACTTTAATATAAGATATTTTAATCAAAATCGTTACAGCCATTTTTTAGAAAATCAAAAATTTCTAAACAAATACCATGTAAAGAGTAGGTTAGGGTGGGGGGATTTTTCTCAAAATCTTCGTTTCGCATCCCTGGAAGATACTAAACTTAAATACCAAGTTTGGTATTTTACCCACTTTTCGTTTTTGAGTTATCATGTTCACGGTCACACTGACACACGGACACACACACGGACCTTTTTCTGATAAAAACTTGTTTTTTATACTTCTCAAAATACTTGCAGGGGACCCTAAAACATATATTTCCGGTGAAATCTCGGTATCGGATTTTTTGGTGGAGTGCAATACATTCTCTATACACTATGTACATAGTGAGTATAGAGAAAGTAAAAAATTAGTGGAAATAAGGGCATAGTATAGGCTGAAGAATAAATCAAAAGCTGGTTACTATGTGATTGAAATTTCTTTGTTTGTATGGACAGGAGTTGACAAATTCATGTATGAGAAAGGTGTAAGTTTTTTCAAAGCTGAAACCAATAACAAGGAATATCTCAAAAACCATCCATTCTACGAAAAAGATGCAAAGAACATAAATTGTGTGTTTTAACGTGCTCTACATTTTCTGTTCGGTAAGTTTTTGTTTATCTCTTATGGTTTGCCAGTTATGAAAAATTCCGTAAAATTCATCCAGAATAAAGTAGTCTTCAGAGGCTATTTCAAGATACACATTTTATTTGCCAGGTAAATGTATTTAACATATGTTTATTATACAATTTTTGAGAGAATCAACATTTTTTAAAAAAGTTCCATGTAAACGGTTATTGGCAGCGGGAGGATTTTTTTGAAAACCTTCGTGTTGCATCCTCGGAAGATACCAAACTTAAATACCAAGTTCGGTTATCAATGGTGTTTTCGTTTTTGAGCTATACTGTCCACACACACACACACACACACACACACACACACACACACACACACACACGGATCTTTTTCCAGAAAGGTTTTTTTAGATTCAGGGAGAGCCAAAACATGAATTTTTCGGTGAAATCTCGGTATCGAATTTTTGGGTGCAATACAATACCTTCTCTACACACTATTCACATAGTACGCGTATAGAAAGTAATAACAATTTTACTCGTATTTCAGCGAAATTAGCATCAACTTAGAGAAAACGTCAAAAGCATGACGGTATTTAAAAAATGTAAGGATGATTAGAATAACAGAAGAACATCCCACAGTGGATACAAGTGACCCTCAACTAAGAGTCGCAAAATATATATTTCCGGTAAAATTTAATTTTTGGGTGGAATAGAATACTTTTTCTACCTATTATGTTCGTACATAGTACTCGTAGAGAAACTGAAAAGAAACTTCGTGCACTAATTACAATTCTATGTACAAGATTAAATACTGAAAGAGATCAAAGGCAGTCGTGCCACCCGTGCTGCTTGTTTGGGACGAACTGATCGTGGCCATACATCCAGAAATGATAAAAATCGTTTGGGACATCCAATGGAAGTCACTTGATCTGAAATGATTGATAAAATCCACGATATGGTTTGAGCGCGACAAATCAAAGTTTGCCAAATAATTGAGGACACAGACATGTTGCAAGGCGCAGCGTTTTAAATTTTTCACGCAGAATTGGGTTTGACAAAATCTCGTCAACTGGATCCCGCGTTTGCTCTCAGTGGCACTTTTTAGTCGCATTCTTACAGAACATCATGTTACTCGAGATAAAGAATACCAGAAACGGTCTTATTACTTAGATCCTTATACGAGGGCCGTTTTTTTTCAACCTCTAATAGGCTATAAATAAAAGAAAAGCGCATAGAAAACTATTACTTTATTACTGAAAGTGTTGTACACTTACTTTTACTTTTCAACATAATCACCGAAAAGATTTGAGACATTTATCGTACATGTGCACAAGCTTTGCAATACCCGCTTCAAAAAATGTTGCCGCCAATGATTTCAAATGAGCATTGACGTTGTTTTGAAGATCTTCGTACTTTACGACGTTTGCGGAGAGCCATTCAAAACAAACGAAGAGGAATGTTGACTTCAGGAGTTGTGTTGATCCATGGCAACGCTCGTCCACACACTGCTGGCACAACCCATCGGCTCCTTGAACAATTTCAATGGGACATTTTCGAACATCCGTCGTACAGTCCTGGCCTGGCACCCAGCGACTTTCACCTTTTCCTTGAACTGAAGACGTGGCTAGGAGGGAAGCACTTTCAAACTAAGGAAGCTTTCAGCGGAAATACATGTTTTGGGTTACCCTGAATCCAGAAAAAAAAATTTGGAAAAAGGCACGTTAGTGTGCGTGTGTGTGTTTCTGTGGACAGCATAGCTCAAAAACGAAAAGACCGTTAAATACCAAACTTGGTGTTTAAGTTTAGTATCTTCCAAGGATGCGACACAAGATTTTCAAGAAAATTCCCCTACCCCAACTACCCTTTAAATGGATTTTTTTTCGAAAATTTTGATTTTCATAAAAATGGTTCTAACGGTTTTGATTAAAATATCGTATATTAAAGATAATTACCTGACAAATAAATTGTATATCTTGAATTTTCTGGGAATAGCCTCTAAAGACTACTTTATTCTGTATGAATTTTGCGGAATTCTACATAACTGCTAAACCGTAAGAGATGGACAAAAACTTACTACACAAAAAATATAGAGCACATTAAAACACACAATTCATGTTATGTACATTTTTTATAAGATATTCCTGGTTTTTTGTTTCAGCTTTGAAAAAATCATACTTTTCTCATCCAGAAGTTTAACTCGTGTCCATACAAACAAAGGAACTTCAGTCACATAGCAACCAGCTTTTGACTATCACTTTAACCTATTGTACTCCCTTGCCTCTTCTACTTACAAGGAAGCAAGTAATAAGACTATTTCATTGGCTTTTTAACTATAGTTTGTTGCAGAGATGTAGAGAAAGTCATGTGAATGAAGCACATCAGGTAATCGAGCTGATGCTAAGATTTCTCACGAAATACAAAGGTTTAACAACGCCAACAGTCTAAGTAGAAGTTAGGCAAAGTTATGTGCCGTGGAGCAATAAGGTGTGTGTGTGTGTGTGTGTTTACACGTTAAGTAAGCGAACTACATCACTGGGATGTACTGGCTTTAGGTCAATTTCCGGTTCCTGTAGCGTGCCGCTCATTGCGCTGCCAAGTGACGTCACGCTATGCTGATTCTGACAGATAATGTGCCATAATGCATCTGGCCTCAACTTATGTTGTAATCAACTAAGAAAGGGTTTTGATGTCAACAACCACGTGCTGCCTTATACTCAGTCATAACACTCTATATAATTCACATGACTTTCTCTACATCTCCGTAGCCTATTACTGTTTTTTCTTATTTAAATAATAACAGTACCGGAGTCTGATCAGGACTCCGGCGCTGTATCCCCGTTGTACATCCCCCCCCTAAATTTACTGTATGATTACTGGTTTTACTGTTCCTTTACACATTGCACAAACATATAACACCCATGCCCAAGGCGGGACTCGAACCCACGACCACCTGCCCACGAAGCACCAAAGCGAGACGCCTTAGCGAGTGTGGCAAAAAGAGTGGTCAATGCCAACGGTACGTGGTATTCCCAAGCGGTCACCCATCCAAGTACTGACCACGCCCAGTGCTGCTTAATATCGGTGATCGGACGAGAACCGGTGTTTTCAGCATGGTATGGCCGTTGGCAAATTGTTGGAAACCTTATTCTTCTATCTACTCCATGCTAATCGAGATACATATTCCAGAATACTTGCGTTCTTGTAAGTAGAAAGGAAATAAGGGAGTCTACTAGGCTAAAGCGATGGTCAAGAGTTGACAGGAGTTGACAAATTCCTGTATGAGAAAAGTTTAAATTATTTTAAGGGTGTGTAATTCTGAAATTTCATGAATTATCACAATCTACTATTTTAATTTTAATGCCATAAAATAATTTAAACATTCCTGAATAAAATCTGATGTGTTCCATTCACATGACTTTTTCTATCTCTCTGTAACAAATTATTGTTAATAAGCTTATCTTTTATTTATTTCATGTTAATCGAGGAAAATTAGCAGAAATAGTCTTATTCCTTGCTTTATTGTAAGTAGAAGCGAAATAAGGTAGTACCATAGGTTAAAGTGAAAGCCAAAAGCTGGTTGCTATGTGACTGATGTTCCTTTGTTTGTGTGGACAGCAGTTGACAAATTCCTGTATGAGAAAAGTATAAGCTTTTCAAAGCTGAAACCAAGAAAAAGGAATATCTCAAAAACGATCATCTCCACGAAGAAAATGTATATAACATAAATTGTGTGATTTAAAGTGCTCTACATTTTGTGTGTGTGTGTTAATTTTTTGTCCATCTCTTACGGTTTAGTAATGCAAAATGCATCCAGAATAAAGTAGTCTTCAGAGGCTATTCACAGAAGATTCAAAATATACATTTTATTTGTCACGTAATTATCTTTAATATATGATATTTTAATCAAAATCGTTAGAGCCATTTTTTAAAAAATCAAAATTTTCGAAAAAAGTTCCATGTAAAGGGTAGTTGGGGGGGGGGATTTTTCTCAAAATCTTCGTGTCGCGTCCCTGGAAGATACTAAACTTAAATACCAATTTTGGTATTTTGCCGACTTTTCGTTTTTGAGTTATCGTGTTCACAGACACACTGACACACGGACACACACACACACACGGACCTTTTTGTGAAAATGCTTTTTTTTCTAGATAAAGGGGACCCTTAAACATATATTTCCAGTGAAATCTCGGTATCGAATTTTTTGGTGAAGTGCAATACTTTCTCTATTCACTATGTACATATGGCGTATAGAGAAAGTAACAAAAAAGGTATAATTGGCCAACAGGCGCTATTTTTAAATGCGCTAACTGGAGTTACAGCAAAGCATTAGAAATGAAACTATACTGGACTAGGCAAGAAAAAGTTCAGTTCGACGAGATGTCATTCCCATCATGAAAAGTAAAAGACTAAGTTGAGCAGAAGAAAGCAGCAATGCAAGAACAAAAGGACAGAAAAGGTAGCAGGAGAGATATAGGAAAGCCGAGGTTCCTTGTTTTCATGCTATTGAAATGCTCAGCGTTTTTCTTCCTGTAAAATGTTCCTTGCGGAATAGCTTTTCTGTTACACTAATAAAATTTGCTGTACATATTCACAGAGATACAATGAATAAGAACTTCTCTATGCTTTACTGTCAGAGTATTTAAATATTATTAAAGATTATGTTTTTGTGACAAAAAAAAGCACATTCAAAATGTTATAAAATTTGTTGGACCCTACACCAAAGGAGACACAGAGAAACCTAGACAATTTCAGAAAGTAGATGTATTGCTAACCTAGGGTTAAAATATTAGACAAATATTTTAATTTGTTTCTGTCACAAGAGACTTTTTAGTGATAACAAAAGCAAACAAATTTGACCACGGACAATGGACGAAATTTGCACTGCGGCTTATTTGCATTATATTCCATCTGTGGTATAAATTTAAAAAAGATAGCATTATTAGTATGGACTTAAAAGCCTTCAATCATACCTGTCACTAAAACTGAAACCAATAACAAGGAATATCTCGGAAACGGTCAACTTCACGAAAAAAAAAAAAAAAAAAAACATTACTTAAAATTGTGTGTTTTAACAAAATCTACATTTGAGGGGGTCAGAGCAACAGTGGTCTAACCCAGAAAAGGATTTACACCACACTAATAAAAATTGTTACGTAATATCTCAACATTATGTTAACAGTTACTCAATGTGTTGTTGTGTAACAATCTGCAAAAGTGTCAGTTCGATTAAAATAAGGTTTTCGTTACTCTCAAAGAAACCAGGTGTGTTTAACTGAGTCATTCTCCATTTTTAAAAAAGATGAGTTACACCACTGTTGCACTGACCCCCTCATTTTTACTTTCTCTATACGTACCATGTACATAGAGTATACAGAAGGTATTGCACTCCACCCAAAAATTCGGTTCCGAGATTTCACCGGAAGTATATGTTTTAAGGTCTCCTGTATCCAAAAAAATCTGATGTGTTCCATTCACATGACTTTCTCTACAACTCTGCAATACATTATTGTTAAAAAGCTTATGCTTCTATTTACTTCCTGCCAATCGAGAAAAAATTAGCAGAAATAGTCTTATTACTTGCTTCCTTGTTAGTAGGAGCGAAATAAGGGAGTAGCATAGGTTAAAGTAACAGTCAAAAGCTGGTTGCTAAGTGACAAGTTCCTTTGTTTGTATGGACACGAGTTCACAAAGTCCTGTATGAGAAAAGTATAAGTTTTTTATAGCTTTATCTCAAAAACAATCAACTCTACGAAAAAAATGTATATAACATAAATTGTGTGTTTTAAAGTGCTCTACTTTTGTTGTGTGGTAAGTTTTTGTCCATCTCTTACGGTTTAGTAGTTATTGAAAGTTTCGTAAAATTTATCCTGAATAAAGTACTCTTCAGAGGCTATTCCCAGAAAATCCAAGATATACAGTTTATTTGTCAAGTAAATATCTTTAATATACGAAATTTTAATCAAAATCGTTAGAGCCATTTTTAAGAAAATAAAAAATTTCGAAAAAAGTTCCATGTAAAGGGTAGTTGAGGGTGGGGGGATTTTTCTCAAAATCTTTGTGTCGTATCCCTGGAAGACATTAAACTTAAATACCAAGTTTGGTATTTTACCAACTTTTCGTTTTTGAGTTATCGTGTTCACAGACACACGAGCATACGGACACACACACACACACACACACACACACACACACACACACACACACACACACACACGGACCTTTTTACGAAAATGTTTTTTTTTCGGTAAAGGAGACCCTAAAACATATATTTCCGATGAAATCTCGGTATTGAATTTTTGGGTGGAGTGCAATACCTTCTCTATACACTATATACATAGTGCGTATAGAGAAAGTAAAAATCGATTGAAAGCACAAAATGTTCGGACACAGGAATTGTATAGGCAAATAACGCAAGTGTATAGTGATAATGCAATGAATGAGTCTTCAGTGAGTAAATGGCGTATAATTTACGCGTAATCAAGGAAGAACCAGTGTGTGTGATAAAGACCGGAGTGGAAATTCATCAGTCGTTATGGAGAAGTTGAAAGCAAATGTTGATAAAAGAATTCAGAAAAACCCGTATTTCTTTGGACACAGTGTATGACTTTTTGGATGGAAAAGATTTCCCAACCGATGAAGACCTCAAAGCGGCAGTGACATCTTGGTTCTGATTTTTAGCAATGGAAAAGTATAACAGGTCGGCGCCGTGGCCGAGTGGTTAGACCGCTGGCCCGGGTTCGATCCCAAGTGCCCGCATGTGGGATTTGTGGTGGACAAGGTGTAATCTGGGGGGGGGGGGAGTTTCTCCGAGTCCTCGTGTTTCCCCCGCCATTCAGTCCACCAATTGGTCCATCATCACTTTTCCAACATACCTTTCACTTTCCATATCATCACGATCATGCAACTACTCGTTCCAGGTCCTCCATTCTGTTGTCTCCCCTACAGTCAGTCCTAAATACGGGAAGGGTAGGCCGACCAGGAACGAAAAAACCGCGTTGAAAAGAACACGTAACATGTGATGACAAATACCTTGATAGCAATGACGATTACGTTGAGAAATAGAGTAAGGCACTGCAACTTGTAAATAAACATTTGTGTTGATACTTTTCGTTGTTATTTAAATATTCCAAATCGTTTATTATTTTCTTGATGGCCCTCGTATATCCAATATCTAAAAGTCGCTTGAAGTACTGTTAATCTTTGAACTATATTACTTTCTCTACACGTACTATGTACATAGTGTATAGAGAAGGTATTGTAATGCACCCAAAAATTCGATACTGAGATTTCACTGTAAATACATGTTTTGACACCCCTGAATAAAAAAAAGCATTTTTAGAAAAATGTCCGTGTGTGCGTCTATCTGTGTGCGCCTGTGTGTGGGTAGCATAGCTCAAAAACGAAAAGTCCGTTAAAAACCAAACTTGGTAGTTAGGTTTGGTTTCTTCCAAGGATGTGACACGAAGATTTTGAAGAAAATCCCCACCCTTTACATGGAACTTTTTTCGAAAATTTTGACTCTCGCAAAAATGACTAACTACTTTGATTAACATATCGTATATTAAAGATATTTACCTGCCAAATAAAATGTATATCTTGAATTTTCTGGTAATAGCCTCTGAAGACTACTTTATTCTGGATGAACTTTACGGAATTTTGTATAACTGCCAAACCTTAAGAGATGGACAAAACCATACCACATAAAAAATGTAGAGCACGTTAATATACACACAATATATATTTCGTGAAGTTGATGGTTTTTGAGATATTCCTTGTTATTGGTTTCAGCTTTGAAAACTTATACTTTTCTCATACAGGAATTTGTCAACCTATGGTACCTTATTTCGCTTCAACTTGCAAGAAAGCAAATAATAATATTTCTGCTAATCTTTTCTCGATTAGCATGAAGTAAATAGAAGCATAAGCTTTTTAGTAATATTTTTTGCAGAATTGTAGAGAAAGCCATGTAATGGTACACATCAGATATTTTTTTTTTAACTTCTCTTCTTATCGTTCTGTACTTCAATTCGTGGCACATCGAGCGAATACCGGATTTCATAAACGTCATAATCCCCACATACTGTATGCGCGGCACGTTTTAAAGCAGGAAAAGGGAAATGAATCTTGGAATATTTGAAATTCCACTTGCAATTTCTCGCCAGCGTTTGGTACGCAGACAGGCTTTATATTAAAGTTGGCAGGTGCGGTTAGTGAGCAACTAGGGCATCCCTTGCCTGACCTATTTTTGTAGACCAGCTGATGCACGACTTGGGACGATATCAAAACAGACAGGCTTCCTAGACTTCAGGGAATCCTTTTAGAAAAGTTACGTCGAGGTTTTATGTACTTGCCGCCACTGAGCAAGAGTCTCTATTAGAGCTGTTCAATGAGTACTTACAAAATATGATGTGTTCCATTCACATGACATTTTCAACATCTCTACAACAAATTATTGTTAAACAGCAAGTTGACAAATTCCTGTATGAGAAAGTTTTTTAAAGCTCAAACCAAAAACTAGCAATATCTAACAAAAAGATCAACTCCATGCAAAAAGTGCATATAACATAAAGTGTGTGATTTAATGTACTCTACATTTTTTGTGTGGTAAGTTTTTGTCCATCTCTTACGGTTTAGCAGTTATGTAAAATTCCGTAAAATTCATCCAGAATAAAGTAGTCTTCGGAGGCTATTGCCAGAGAATTCAAAATATACATATTATTTGTCAGGTAAATATCTTTACTATACGATATTTTAATCAAAATAGTTGGAGCCATTTTTGAGAAAATCAAAATTTTCGAAAAAAGTTCCAAGTAAAGGGTAGTTTGGGATGGGGGGATTTTTTTCAAAACCTTCGTGCCGCAACCCTTGATGATACTGAACTTAAATACCAAGTTTGGTATTTAACGGTCTTTTCGTTTTTGAGCTATGCTGTCCAAAGTCACACACACGGACATTATTCCAGAAATGCTTTTTTTATATTCAGGGAGATCCAAAACATGTATTGCCGGTGAAATCTCGGTATCGAATTTTGGGTGCATTACAATACCTTCTCTATTCACTGTGTACATAGTACGTGTAGAGAAAGTAAAAAGGAAGCTACAACTCTTCAAAACTCTGATACGACTAATACTGGTTTACGCGGTTCCAGCATGGGCCTATGGAGGTTTCAACATTTAAGCCACTGCAGGTTGCACAAAATAACGTTTTAAGAATTATTCACGGTGGGGACTGCTATACCACAACCAAACAAATCCACGAGGACTTGTCCTTACTTGCAAAATGTAAATGTCATGTTATTTATGGAAGCTCTTTAACTGCTGTAGTTCTCAGCATCCCATTCTAAATAGGGCGTGAAAAACCGCTTAATTTTGCTCAGAGGCCTCTCAATCAGGCATGAGGTTCTTTTACGTGCCCTAAATCTACGACATGGGACCAACGGCTTTGCTTCCCTTCCGAAGGAAGCCATGATAAGGATTTTTACGCCCGAAAAAAATCCATCGTTCTCCGCCGGGTTTGAACCCGCGACCTTAGGTATATGAAGTTAGCATGGTAACCATTACACCACGGAGCGCGACACCTTATTGCAAGAATACATTTCACAACATATACAATATTTCTACCACCGTCTTCAACTGAGTCCAAACCTGCAGTACGACATCTTGGAGACTACAATGTTAATATACAAGATACAAGACTGCCTTAAACGAATGATTTTCCTGATTAATAACTGTCGCAAATTTTAGGAAGATTTGATAAATAGTATTCATTAGCTTTGTATCACATCATTTATGTATAATAAGGGACTATTTGTCAGTTTGATATTATTATCATTGTAAGAAGCACGAAGAAGAAAAAAGCAAAAAAACAAAACAAAACAAAACAAAAAAAAAACGTGGTTCCGTTGCCACAGGCGATTGAATCAACAATCTTTTGCTTATTTAGTAATAAAAAAAAGAGTTTCGTGCCGTGATTAAACACTTCTATTTAAAACGTTTAACACCGAAAGAGACAAAAGCCGAGTTGGATGAAGTTTATGGCACATCTGCTCCTGCGTTTGCAACAATTTACAATTGGAAAAAAGAATTTAAACATGCTTGTACATCCACAAATGATAAAACATCGTTCCGGATGTACAGTAGAAGTGACTTCGTGCAAAATTATTGACAACATCGTGGATATGATTTTGAGTGGTCGACGAATCAAAGTTCACGAAAAGTAGAGGCCAAAGGCATATCACAAGGTAAACTGTTCTCAATTTTGCACTAAAAATAGGTCCGATAAAAGGTGTGTGGCGTGTGATGGATTCGGAAGCTGGTTTGACACTTTTCCGTCGCAATCCTGACGACTTTCTACGACGATATATTAGTGCGGATGAAACATGGATACACTTCTACACTCCAGATAGAATAGTGAAATCGAAACAGTGGGCTTTTAAAGGCGAACCGGTTCCGGAGAAGGCAAACTGGTGACATTTACAGACAAGGTGATGGAAGCGCTTTTTTGGGGGCGGGGGATACACGCAAAATCATCTACTTGCAGAAAGTAAGAAGAGTATTACGAATCGTTATTGCACCTGTTGAACGGAGAAATCGAGAAAAAACGACCTCATCTGACAAAGAAAAATATTTTTTTTTTCATCAAGACCATGCAAGAGTTCACACCTACATAGTTTCAATGGTGAAAATTAAAGAACTAAAGTTCGAATTACTAAAAAAATCGAAGTATTCACCGGATTTGCTCCCCGTGATATTTTACTTTCTCTACACGTACTATGTACATAGTGCATAGAGAAGATATTGTATTGCACCCAAATATTCGATACCGAGATTTCACCGGAAATACATGTTTTGGGTCCCACTGATCCGAAAAAGCATATTTGGAAAAAGGTTCGTGTGTGTGTGTGTCTGTGTATCTCTATGTGTTTCTGTAGGCAGCATAGCTCAAAAACGAAAAAACCGTTAAGTTTGGTATCTTCCAAGGATGCGACACGCAACTACTCTTTACATGGAACTTTTTTCGAAAATGTTGATTTTCTCAAAAATGGCTCTAACGATTTTGATTAAAATATCGTATATTAAAGATATTTACCTGACAAATAAAATGTATATCTTGAATTTTCTGGGAATAGCCTCTGAAGACTACATCATTTTGGATGAATATTACGGAATGTTGTATAACTGCTAAACCGTAAGAGATAGAGAGAAACTTAGCACACAAAAAATGTAGAGCACGTTAAAACACACAGTTTATTTTATTTACATTTTTTTCGTGGAGAAGATCGCTTTTGAGATATTCTTTGTTTTTGGTTTCAGCTTTGAAAAACTTATACTTTTCTCACACAGGAATGTGTGAACTCCTGTCCATACAAACAAAGGAACTTCAGTCACATAGCAACAAGGTTTTGGCTTTCACTTTAAACCCATGGTACTCCCTTTTTACATTAATTTGAACAATTATTGTGAGAAACACCACGTATCTTTTAGTTGTTGAAATGAAGTAGACGTGAATACAAAGATAACCTGAGGCACACGCGAGCAAGCGTTGCCCTGGGCAAGGAGGGAATGTTTACTAAATATATTGAGAGCGGGTCAAGTGCGGTCATGAGGTCAAGGGTTTGGACGAAAGCCCGTTTTTGCCTTTAATGCAACCGTAACCAAACTTTGTCCACCTTTTCATGACACCCTAAATATATATCCTAAATTTTTACTTTCTCTATACGAACTAAGTACATAGTGTGTAGAGAAGATATTGCATTGCACCCAACAATTCCATACCGAGATTTCACCGGAAATACATGTTTTGGGACCCCCTGAAACCAAAAAAAAAACATTTTTAGAAAAATGTGCGTGTGTGTGTGTGAGTGTCTGCGTGTGGGCAGTACAGCTCAAAAGATCGTTAAGTACCAAACTTAATATTTAGGATTGCTATTTTCCAAGGATGCGACACGAACATTTTCAACTACCCTTTACATGGAGAAAATTTCGAAAATTTTGATTTAATCAAAAATTATATTTAAGACATTTACACGACAAATAAAACATATATCTTGAATTTTCTGCAAATAGCCTCTAAAGCCCTCTTTATTCTGGATGATATTTATTGAATATTGCCTAACTGGAAAACCGTAAGAGATAGACAAAAACTTACTACACAAGAAATGTAGATCACGATAAAACACACAATTAATGACATATACATTTTTTCGAGGGGTTAATTGCATTAGAGATATTCCTTGTTATTGGTTTCCGGTTTAAAAATCGTATAGTCTTCTCATATAGGAATGTGTCAATTTCTGTCCATACAAACAAAGGAATTTCAGTCACATAGCTACCAGCTTTTGACTATCACTTTAACCTATGGTACTCCCTTAATTCGTTTCTACTTATAGGAAGTAAGTAATAAGACTATTTCTACTAATTTTTTCTCGGGTGGTATGAAGTAAATAGAACCATAAACTTTTAATAACATTTTTGCAGGGATGTAGAGAAAGTCATGTGAATGGAACACATAATATTTTTTGGGTACAGGGGATCCTAAAACATATATTTCCGGTGAAATCTCGGTATCGAATTGTTGTGTGGAGTGCAATACCTTCTCTATACTCTATGCACATATAAGTATACAGGCAGTAAAAACAATAAACGATATATTTATTTGTGGGCCGCCATTTGGCTATTACTGCAGTAAGATATGACCCTCAATAAAGGTGTTTAGAATCGCCAGGGGTTGATTTGTCAGCTTTATAGGGTTGGTCTAGTTGAAAGCGGTACAACCAGGTCCCGCTACCCTCTGCTATATTTCTCATCATCCGGTCCCGAATTTAATTACAGAGGCATTTGAACCCCTGCCAAACCAAAGCTCCACTCTCTCCTGTAATATGTGCCGACTTGCAAAGGTTATACTTGTTACATGGTTCGTGATTTTGTAACAACGTTCAGCGTGCTGTAACCTCCCGCATATAGCCATGTTAACGGAAATCATTCATTCCCAGCCTCGCGACAGACTCCTACTAAGATCTGCGACATCAAAATTGACAAAGACTGCCTCCTTCTCACCTGGAGGTCCCGGTTTCAATTCCCGGTTGGGGTGGGGAAGTTTTTTTAACCAGAATTATTCCCTATCCCCCACAGAGCCTGGAAATATATATGCGAGAGTGAATGTGTGTGTTTTAGGAAAATAAAATGAAAGTGCAAAGCCCCCTATATGACCCTAGATGTTAAAGAAGGCTACATAAATGAAGCAATAAAACTTGACAAAATTTGTTCTCTATTCCTCTATAACTTCGTAACTGAGCTGTTCAGAGACACTTCGTGTATCGTGTCAGCGCAGAGTAAGCTTTCAAGGTCTCATCCCTGTCTTGCATCGACACGTGTATACAGTGCTATAACATTATGATGGTAATCTATCATCATCATTACTAAGGTAATTTTACTTGCGCTACACGTACCATAGTATGTAGAGAAGGTATTGTAGTACACCAAAAAATTCCATATCGTGATTTCACAAGAAACATATCTTTTGAGACCCCCTGAATCCAAAATAAGAATTTTAAAAAAATGTCCGTGTGTGTGTCTGTGGACAGCCTAGCTCAACAATGAAAAGACCGTTATATAGTTAACTTGGTATTTAAGTTTGGTATCTTCCAAGGATGCTACATGAAAATTTTCAAGGATATCCCCCACCCACAACTACCCTTTACAGGGAACGTTTTTTGAAATTTTGATTTTCTCAAAAATGGCCCTAACGATTTTGATTAAAATTTCGTATATTAAAGATATTTACCTCACAAATTAAATGTATATTTTGAATTTTCTGGGAATAGCCTCTAAAGACTACTTTATTCTTGATGGAACTTTTCATAACTGTTAAAACGTAAGAGATGAACCAAAACTTACCTCACAAAAATGTAGAGCAATTAAAACACGTATTGATGGTTTTTGAGGTATTTCTTGAAATCAGGAATTTGTCAACTCGTGTCCATACAAACAAAGGAACTTTAGTCACATAGCAACCAGCTTTTGACTATCACTTTAACCTATGGTACTCCCTTATTTCGCTTCTACTTACAAGGAAGCAAGTAATAAGACTATTTCTGTTATTTTTTTCTCAGGTAGCATGAAGTAAATAGAAGCATAAGCTTTTTAACAATAATTTGTTACAGAGATGTAGAGAAAGTCATGTGTATGGAACATATCAGATTTTTCAGTTGGTAGTAACAGTAAAAAATTTGATGTGCAACAATCACATGGCTTTTTCTATATCTCAGTTATAAATTGTCGTTAAAAAGCTTATTCTTCTATTTACTTCATGGTAATCGAGATAAACTCTAGCAGAAATGGCCTTACTACTTAGTACCTTATAAGTAAAAGGAAAATTAGGAGATACGCTAAGCTAAACCGATACTATAATGTTTTAAAAGCTGGTTACTTTGCTCTGTTTCTTTGCGTGAGCAGTAGTTAGCAACTTCCTGTATGAGAAACGTTTAAGTATTTTAAAACTAAAACCTAAAACATGGAATATGTCTAAAATGGTCAACTCCACGAAAAATAATGTATTGGGTGTTTAAAGATATCTATCTTTTTGTGTGAGTATTAGCATTTGTCCGTCTCTTACGGTTTACCAGTTATGCAAACCTCCTCAAAATTCATCCAGAATAAAGAGTTCTTCACAGACTATTTCCAAAAAAAAATCTGATGTGCTCCATTCACATGACTTTCTCTATATCACTGCAACAAAGTATTCTATTTACTTCATCTAATGGAGCAAAAATTAGCAGAAATAGTCTTATTACTTGCTTCCTTGTTAGTAGAAGCGAAATAAGGGAGTACCATACGTTAAAGTGATAGTCAAAAGCTGGTTGCTCTGCGACTGAAGTTCCTTTGTTTGTATGGACACGAGTTCACAAAGTCCTGTATGAGAAAAGTATAAGTTTTTATAGCTGAAACAAAAAACAAGGAATATCCCAAAAACGATCAACTCCACAAAAAAATGTATGTAACATAAACTGTGTGTTTTAATGTGCTCTACATTTGTTGTGTGGTAAGTTTTTGTCCATCTCTTACGGTTTAGCAGTTATTCTAAATTCCGTAAAATTGACACAGAATAAAGTAGTCTTCAAAGGCTATTCCCAGAAAATTCAAAATATACATTTTATTTGTCAGGTAAATATCTTTAATATACGATATTTTAATCAAAATCGTTATGGCTATTTTTTAGAAAATCAAAATTTTCGAAAAAAACTGCCATGTAAAGGGTAGTTGGGGGGTTGGGGGATTTTTCTCAAAATCTTCGTCTCGCATCCCTGGAAGATATTAAACTTAAAACCAAGTTTGGTATTTTACCGACTTTTCGTTTTTGAGTTATCGTGTTCACAGACACACGGACACACACACACGGACTTTTTTCGGAAAATACTTTTTTCTTTGATACAGTGGACCCTAAAACATATATTTGCGGTGAAATCTCGGTATCGAATTTTTGTTGCAGTGCAACACTTTCTCTATACACTATGTACATAGCACGTATAGAGAAAGTAAAAATCAAGATATACATTTTATTTATCACTGAATATTTTAAAATACGATATTTTAATCAAAATCTTTAAAGCCATTTTTGAGAAAAACATCTTCAAAAATTTTCCATGTAAAGGGTAGTTGGAGGGAAGGATTTTCTTGAAAATTTTCGTGTCGCATTCTAGGAAGATATTGAACTTCAATACCAAGTTCGGTTTTTAACGGACACATCGTTTTTCAGCTATACTGTCCACAAACATACTCACGGACCTTTTTCTAAAAATCTAATTGTCTCATTCACATGACCTTCTCTAATATCTCTATTTCAAACTATTATTAAAAAGTTTATTCTTCTATCTACGTCCTGCTAATCGAGATAAACATTAACAGAAATTGTCATATTACTTGCTCCCTTGTAAGTAAAAGGGAAATAAAGGAATAAACTGACAGTCAATGTTTTAAAATGTGATTGCTATAGGATTAAATCACTTTCTTTGCATTGTTAGGAGTTGAATAATTGAGAAAGTATTTTTAAACTGAAACCAACAACAAGGAATACCTCAATAACAAAAAAAACCCATGACATCAATTGTGTATTTTAACGACCTATACATTTTTTTTAAGTACGTTTTTGTCTATCTCTTACGGTTTACCAGTTATGAAAAACTCCTCAAAATTCATCCAGAATAAAGAGTCTTCAGAGGCTATTCCCAAAAAAAAATCAAGATATACATTTTATTTATCACTGAAATATTTTAAAATACGACATTTTAATCAAAATCATTAGAGTCATTTTTGAGCTAAACAACATTTTCAAAATTTTTTCCATGTAAAGCGTAGTTTGTGGCGTGTAATTTTATATTTCCGTAGAAATCTCAGTATCGAATTTTGGGTGCATTACAATACCTTCCCTATATGTTATGCGCCTACATAGTACGTGTAGAGAAAGCAAGAAAGACCTTAAATTTAATCACGGAAGTCATAATATTTTGTTTTTTTCCCTTGAAGGTAAACTATAGTTCTGAGGTATTATTAGAGAATAAAGTAAAGTGGAAGGGAAGGTTGTGGTTTTATAGAAAGAGTGCAGGTGTAGGGGGGGGGGGGAAATTATATGAGTATTGCATATCAGATAGCGTGCAGGAAACATTAGACAAGCACGCACGTTTTCCTGCGTGTTATGCTGCCGGGACGACATATAGCCATATTAAACCAGCGCTGAAGTAGTTCAACTCTAAGTCACTTATTTTTATGATTATTATTATCAGCTATTTTTACTTTCTTTAGCCCGTATCTTCCAAGGATGCGACACGAGCATTTTCAAGAAAATCCCCCCACCCTTAACTACCCCTTACATGGAACTTTTTTCGAAAATTTTGATTTTCTCAAAAATGCCTCTTAACGATTTTGATTAAAATGTCGTATATTTAAGGTATTTACCGGTTAAGCAAAATGTATATCTTGAATTTTCTGGGAATAACCTCTAAAGACTACTTTATTCTTCATGAATTTTACGGAATTTTACACAACTGCTAAACCGTATGAGATGCACAAAAACTTACCACACAAAAAATGTTGAGCACATTAAAACACACACTATATATTATATAATTACTTTCTCTAACCCCGTATGTGCAATGTACATAGGGATAGAGAAGTATTGTATTCTACCCAAAAATTCGATGTCGAGATTTCACCGGAAATACATGTTTTAGAACCCCCGGAGTCCAAAAAAAGCATTTTCAGAAACAGGTCCGTGTGTGTGTGTCTGTGGACAGCATAGCTCAAAAACGAAAAGAAGATTAAATACCAAACTTGGTATTTAAGTTTGGTATCTTCCAAGGATGCACCCCAAACTACCCTTTACATGGCAAAAAATTCGAAAATTTTCATTTTCTTAAAAATGGCAAACGATTTTGATTAAAATCTCGTATATTAAAGACATTTACCTGACAAATAAAATGTATATCTTAAATATTCTGGGAATAGCCTCTGAAGACTACTTTATTCTGGATCAGTTTTACGGAATTTTGCATAACTGCTAAACTGTAAGAGATGGACAAAAACTTACCATACAAAAAATGTACAGAACGTTAAAACATACAATTTAAGTTATATGCATTTTTTCGTTTTTTATATATTCCCTGTTTTTGGTTTCAGCCTTGAAAAACATACTTTTCTGATACAGGAATTTGTCAACTCGTGTCCTTACAAACAAAGGAACTTCAGTCACATAGCAACCAGCTTTTGACTATCACTTTAACCGATGGTACCCCCTTATTTCGCTTCTACTTACAAGGAAGAAAGTAATCAGACTATTTCTGTTAATTTTTCTGGATTAGATGAAGTAAATAATATAATTTGTTGCAGAGATGTAGAGAAAGTCACGTGATCAACATCAGATTTCTTTTTCGTGGAGTTTATCGTTTTTTAGATATTCCTTTTCTTTTGTTTCAGTTTAAAAAACCTATACTTTTCTCATATAGGAATTTGTCAACTCCTGTCTATACAAACAAAGGAACTTCAGTCACATAGCAACCAGCTTTTGACTATCAATTTAACCTATGGTGCTCCTTTATTTCTGCTATTTTTTTTTTCTTAATTAGCATGAAGTATATAGAAGCATAAGTTTTTAACAATAATTTTTGCAGAGATGTAGAGAAAGGCATGTGAGTGAAGCATATCAGATTTTTCAACATACAGAAGCTCTTGTTATTGTAATCTAATGGAAGCACAAAGGAAAAGCAAAGCACATTTCCAGCGTATCATACTTCTGAATAGGGCTTACTCCGGCCATTTCAAAGCCAGGCCTGAAGGGCCAATAATTGCACCAGGTGAAGCATGCACTCGAAAAACAAAGGTTGCACACGCAATAAAATGCAAACTTTCAGTGCCAGAAATGGGACAAACAATGAAAGACTAAATTATTATTGCTATTTCGCTCATTATATTTACCGCCTTTTTCGTTTCTTTATTAATATGCATGCTGTTTAAATAGATCGCGGCAAGATGTCTCTACTTCTAATTAAATAAGTTTAAAAAATCTGATGTGTTCCATTCACATGACTTTCTCTACATCTCCGTAATTAGTCTTATTACCTTCTTCCTTGTGAATAGAAAGGAAATAAGGGAGTACCATAGGTTAAAGTGATAGTCAAAAGCTGGTTGCTACGTGACTGAAGTTCCTTTGTCTGTATGGACAGGAGTTGACAAATTCCTGTATGAGAAAAAGTATTTCAAAGCTGAAACCAAAAACAAGGAATATCTAAAAAAAAACGATCAACTCCACTAAAATAATTGTATAACATAAATTGTATATTTTAATGTGTTCTACATTTTTTGTGTGGTAAGTTTTTGTCCATCTGTTACGGTTTAGCAGTTATGGAAAATTCCGTAAAATTCATCCAGAATAAAGTAGCCTCCAGAGGCTATTCCCAGAAAATTCAAGATATATATTTTATTTGTTAAGCAAATATCTTTAATATACCACATTTTAATCAAAATCATTCGAGCCATTTTTAATAAAACGAAAGTTTTCGAAAAAAGTTCCATGTAAAGCGTGGTTATAGGTTGCGGGATTTTCTTAAAAATCTTCGTGTCGCATCCTTGGAAGATACCAAACCCAAATACCAAGATTGGCTTTTAACGGGCTTCTCGTTTTTGAGCTATGCTGCCCACAGACAGACAGACACACACACACGGATATTTGTCTAAAAATGTTTTTTTTGGATTCAGGGGTTCTCAAAACACTTCCGGTGAAATCTCGGTTTCGAATTCTTGGGTGCTTTACAATACCTTCTCTATACACTATGTACATAGTACGTATAGAGAAAGTACAAATATAACTTTGGGGCTTTATAGTCACACAAAGCTACTTTTTACTTCCTCCACTTATTATATAATATTATACAGGGAAGTTTTGCCGGAAATGTCTGTTTTAGACTCCACCGTATCCAAAAAGAAAGTATTTTTAGAAAAAGGTACGTGTGTGTCCTTGTGTTTGTAAACACGATAACTCGTATACGAAAGGTCAGTAAAATACTAAACATGGTGTTTCAGTTTGTTAGCCTCCAAGGATGCGACAGGAAGATTTTCAAGAAAATCCCCCACCCCCAACTACCCTTTACATGGAAAACTTTTGGAAAGTGTTGTGTTTCTCTTAACAATGGCTCTAAAAGATTTTTATTAAAATACCACATATTAAAGCCATTTCCATCACAAATAAAATGTATATCTTGAATTTTCTGGGAAAAGCTTCTGAAGACCTGTTTATTCTGAATTTTGTATAATTAGTTAACCGTAAGAGATAGACAAAATCTTTCTACACATAAAATGTAGATCTTGTTAAAACACAATTTGTCATGCACATTTTTTTCGTAGAGTTGACCATTTCCGAATTATTTATTGGTTTCAGTTTTAAAATTTTAGGCTTTTCTAATACGGAAATTTCACTTTCTCTGTCCCGCATGTACGTATTGTACATAGTGTATAGAGAAGACACTGTATTCCCCCAGTTAGTGAGGGGTGAATTGGTTTGGTTGGTGAGGGGTGAATTGGTTTGCTTGGTGAGCGGTGAATTGGTTTGGTTGGTGAGCGGTGAATTGGTTTGGTTGGCGAGCGGTGAATTGGTTTGGTTGGTGAGCGGTGAATTGGTTTGTTTGGTGAGGGGTGAATTGGTTTGTTTGGTGAGGGGTGAATTGGTTCGTTTGGTGAGCGGTGAATTGGTTTGGTTGGTGAGCGGTGAATTGGTTTAATTAATGAGGGGTGAATTGGTTTGATTGGTGAGCGGTGAATTACGTTAATTAGTAAGGGGTGAATTGGATTGATTGATTAGGGGTGAATTGGATTGGTTGGTGAGCGGTGAATTGGTTTGTTTGGTGAGGGGTGAATTGGTTTAATTAATGAGGGGTGATTGGATTGGTTGATGAGGGGTGATTTGAATTAATTAATGAGGGGTGAATTGGATTAATTATGAGGGGTGAACTGGTTTGGTTAGTGAGGGGTGAATTGGTTTAATTAGTGAAGGGTGAATTGATTTGGTTGGTGAGGGGTGAAATAGATTGGTTAGTGAGCGGTGAATTGAGTAAAATTAAACAAAGATCTTCCTTCCCAAAGAAAATGATTATGTCCAAAATACGATTTTTAAAAAAAATTAAATAAAACGATGGTTCTATAAACAATACATTTAGTATATTTTATATTCACAGATTCATCTTTTTTTAATTCTGGTAAGAGAACCGGGTATCAATGACAGTTTTAAAACATTTGACTGTTGGTTTAACGCAATGTATTCCCTTATTTCCCTTCTATTTATAAGGAACTAAGTAATAAGAGCATGCCTATATTTATCTCGATTAGCTATCTTTATGCACATAAAATAGTGTGTTTTAGGAATAGTTTTTTGCAGACAGATAAACTCGTGTGATTGGAAAATTATACTGGATATTTTGGGTGGAATACAATACTTTCTCTGTATATTGAAAGTAAGGAGGGCTATATGTTTTCATGTGTGTAATGAGCCACAATATTTTAAAGCAAGGCTCCCTTATTCGCAGTCGCCAGGGAAACAAACAGAAATAATTTTACTGCAAACATGTGTTACTGCAGTGAGGGTCGCTAGGGATATTAGCGAACCGCATTTCATTCTGATTACGTCCAAAACTTTTATATCGCAATGCTAATCCAAAACAGATGCTCCAAAACCAAATGTATCACCAATAGTATTAGTATACAGGCTGTTTCATAGGACCTTGTTGGTCATACCGTACGTGATTCGTGAATATGTCAGCTCTAAATTCGGCATATACAAAAACTGCCATAAAATCACCATGGATTAGGAAGTCGTACATAACCAAATGGCCCGTACCTGGCCCACTCCAAGAGAGATGCCGGTTGGTAGCGAAGGTCCCAGTCGCGTGGTTTGATAGACACGCCGGCGCGGCACAGGTCACCTTAGTAATGGAAAACGTGTTAAGTGTTTCGTATAACACGTTCTGAGGTTGTTAACGTGGCGTATGACAGCCGTTGTTCCTTCGCTGCCTATTCCCAAATGTGTGCGAGTTTTAAACACATAAAACTTGAAAACATAGAGTTTGAAAGTTGCAACATCAAGTTTCGGACAAGTCAAAGTGTAAACTATACTAATACTATTAAGAGACAATGAAATTTCCAATCTCTGTATTTACTTTCTCTATAACGTATGTACAGTGTGTATAATTTATGCAGAAGATATTGTTTGTTTATTTTATTGTAGTTTAAGTGTATGAATGTCTGAAATTTCATGAAAAAACACAAAAATAAACGATTTTTTTTATTTTAATTCCATGAAATAATTTAAACACTCCTGGCACTATTTCAAATGCCTTAACTGGAGCTACAGCAAAGCATTAGAGACTGTCACCGTGGTTGAGTGGTTAACGGGTTCGATTCCCGTTTGGGGCGGGGGATTCCCTCACGGAGTCTGGAAGTATGAATGTGAGAGTGAATGTGTATGTTTGAGGAATATAAAACGATTTAAGCCCAACGTAAAGAACTAGCAAGCTGTTTCTAATGCATATCCCCCGATATGACCTTAGATGTTAAAGGGGGCTACATAACTGAAACAATAAAAATAGGACCGCATCTGTGGTCGAGTGGTCAGCGAGCTGACTTCTCACCCGGAGGTGCCAGGTTCGTTTCCCGTCTGGGGCGGGGAATTTCTCTTTAGCCAGATGTATTCCCTATCCCCCACAGAGTTTGGAAGTATGTATGTGAGAGTGAATGTGTGTGTTGGAGAAAAAAAGTCTGATGTGTTACACTCACATGACTTTCCCTAGCTGCTCTACAAACCTCCTACAAAAGATTATTCTCTTTGTACACAATGCTAATCAAGATAAATGTTAGCAGAATGTTATTACTTAGTTCCTTATAAGTAGAAAGGAATAAGGGAATGCACTATGCTAAAGTGATTGTCAAATGTTTTAAAAGCTATCGTTATGCGATTGTCATTGCCAATCACTTCTTAGCTTGGCCAGGAGTAGAACAAAAGAAAAACAGGCACTTCCTGTCTGAGAAAAGTTTAAGTACTTCACAATTGAAACCAATGACAAGGAATATCTCGGAAACGGTTACCTCCACAACAAAAACGTAAAGGACATAAATCGTGTGTTTTGTCTTGATGTACATTTTTTGTGTAGTGAGTTTCTTTCTATCTCTTACGGTTTAGCAGTTAAGCAAAATTCATCCAGAATAAAGAGGTCTTCAGAAGCTATTCCCAAAAACATTCGAGATATACATATTATTTCGGACATAAATAGCTTTAATATACGGGATTTTTATCAAAATCGTTACAGCCATTTTTGAGAAAATCAAAATTTTCGATTTTTTGCCTTGTAAACGGTAGTTTGTGGTGGGGGGATTTTTTTTTTGAAAATCTTCGTGCCGCACCCTTGGAAGATACTAAACTTAAATACCAAATTTGGTATTTAACGGTCTTTTCGTTTTGGAGCTATGCTGTCCACACACACGCGCGCGCGTGCGCGGACGGACAGAAAATGCTTTTTTGGACTCAGGGGACCCAAAAGATATATTTCCGGTGAAATCTGGTATTCGAATTTTTGGGTGCATTACAATAACTTCTCTATCCCTATGTACATTGTACATATGGGGCTATAGAAAGTAATCAAATGATTTAAACCAACGTAAAGGACCTACAGACAACGAGTTTAAAGTGCAAAGCCCCGGATATGACCTTAGATGTTAAACGGGGCTATATAAATAAAACAATAAAATAATAAAAATAGGTATTACAGATGAAAATGTACTGGACTAATCAAGAAAAATTCAGTTCGACGAGATTTCATTCACATCATGCAAAGTAAAAAATCAGCAATGCAAGAAAAAAAGGACAGAAAAGGCAGCAGGAAAGGAAAGTAAAAGCAACGCTGAGGGTGCAACCTACCAACCTGGTGGATTTTAATGTGAGCCATACATTCAAGTCTTTCCTTAGTTTATTACTATTGATATTTCCAGCATGTTTACTTTCTCTATACGTACTATGTACATAGTGTATAGAGAAGGTATTGTAATGTACCCAAAAATTCGATACCGAGGTTTCACCGGAATATATGTTTTAGGGTCCCCTGTATCAAAAAAAAAAGCATTTTCAGAAAAAGGTCGGTGTGTGTATGTGTGTGTCCGTGAGCCTGTGGACACGATAACTCAAAAACGAAAAGTCGGTAAAATACCCAACCTGGTATTTAAGTTTAGTATCTTAACGGGATGCGACACGAAGATCTTGAGAAAAATTCTCTCACCCCCAACTACCCTTTACATGGAACTTTCTTCAATTTTTTTTATTTTCTAAAAAAATGGCTCTAACGGTTTTGATTAAAATATCATATATTAAAGATATTTACCTGACAAATAAAATATATATCTTGAGTTCTCTGCGAAAAGCTTCTGAAGATTACGTTATTCTGGATGAATTTTGCGTAACTGCTAAACCGTAAGAGATCGAAAAAAAAAAAAAGACTTAAAGTACAAAAAAGGTAGAGCACGTTAAAATACACAATTTATATTATATACATTGGAGATGATCGTTTTTAAGGTATTCCTTACTTATGGCTTCAACTTTCAAAACTTATACTTTTCTTATACAGGAATTTGTCAACTGCTATCCATACAAACAAAGGAACTTCAGTCAGATAGCAACCAGCTTTTGACTATCACTTTAACCTATGGTACTCCCTTATTTCGCTTCTACTTGCACGGAAGCAAGTAATAAAACTATTTCTGCTAAATGTTTGTCGACTAGTATGAAGTAAATAGAAGTATACGCTTTTTAACAATAATTTGTAGCAGAGATGTAGAGAAAGTCATGTGAATGGAACACATTTTACTTTCGGCATTGAAAAACTGGTCCACGTGACAGTCTTTACAGAATGGAGATAACATTGAGAAATAGAGTAACTTTGTAATTAAAGTTTTGTGTTGATAAATTTAGTTATGCCAAATTGCCTGTCACTTTCTGAATGACCCTCGTACCTCAAGGTAAGAAAGACAGGCTGCACTCCGCCGTATCCTGGAGAGGTATGCTCGGACACCATCTCGTACCACATGAACACCCTTCGAGGTGGCAAGATAAACCTCAAGCTCGCCACTGGAATTTTCTTCCAGAGATGCACCACTACCACTACTTAGTCCTATAGTGACAAGCATATTCAGACAAACTCGTTTATCTTCCCAGATCGAGTGAGACTTGCATTTAAAAAAATCTGATGTGTTCCATTCACATGACTTTCTCTATATCTCTGTAACAAATTATTCTTAAATAGCTTATACTTCTATTTACTTCATGCTAATCAGAAAAAAAATAGCAGAAATAGTCTTATTACTTGCTTCCTTGTAAGTAGAAGCGAAATAAGGGTTAAAGTGATAGTCAAAAGCTGGTTGGCACGTGACTGGTTCCTTTGTATGTACACGAGTTGACAAATTCCTGTATGAGAAAAGTAAGGAATATCTCAAAAACGATCAACTACACGAAAAAAATGTGTATAACATAAATTGTGCGTTTTAAGGTGCTCTTCATTTGTTGTGTGGTAAGTTTTTGTCCATCTCTTACGGTTTAGCAGTTGTGCAAAATTCTGTAAAATTGACCCAGAATAATGCAGTCTTCAAAGGCTATTCCCAGGAAATTGAGGATATATATTTTATTTCTCAGGTAAATATATTTAATATACGATATTTTAATCAAAATCGTTAGAGCCATTTTTTAGATAATTAAAATTTCCGAACAAATTGTGATGTAAAGGGTAGATGGGGTGGAGGGATTTTTCTCAATATCTTCGTGTCGCATCCCTGGAAGATATTAAACTTAAATACCAAGTTTGGTATTTAACGGTCTTTTCTTTTCTGAGCTATGCTGTCCACAGGCACACAAACACGCACACACACGGACCTTTTTCCAAAAATGTTTTTTTTGGATTCAGGGGGACCCAAAACATGTATTTCCGGTGAAATCTCGGTATCGAATTTTTGGGTGAAGTGCTATACCTTCTCTATACACTATGTACATAGTACGTGTAGAGAAAGTAAAAAATGATTGACGATTTCTCAGATTAGCCAAAAAATAAAGTGTGATATGTTCCATCCACATGACTTGATCTACCTTTTCAGCAACAGACTATTTTTATAAAACCATATTTCCGCATCTACTATATGCTAATCGAGATAAAATATTAGCAAAAATGGGCTTATTACTTGCTCCCTTGTAAAAAGAAATTCGAATAACTACTTCCCGTTTGAGAATGGTGTAAGTATTTTAAAACTGAACCCCAAAACAATGAATTTCTTGAAATGGGTTAATTTCACAAAAACTATGTATCTTTTAGAAAGTGAGTATTTTAAACAGATCTATGTCGTAAGCTTTTGCCTATCTCTGACAGTTTACGCAGGTATGCAAATGTCCTTCACAATAAATATATCTTCAGGGCCTATTCCCAGAAAATTAAAGATACACTTTTTATTTGTCATGTAAATATCTTTAAGATAATATGACATTATAATCAAAATCATTAGTCATTTTCAGAAAATAAAAATCTTAATCGATATAAACTTTGGCAGAATGTTCTTATTACATAGTTCCTTATAAGTAGAAGGCAATTAAAGGAATGCGCAATGTTAAAGTGATATTCAAATGTTTTAAAATGCGATTACGAAAAACGGACACTTTACAATTGAAACCAACAACAAAAAATATCTCGGAAACGGTTACATTTACAACAAAAACATAAATTGTGTGTTTTGACGAGATCTACATTTTTTGTGCAGTAAGTTCCTTTTCTACCACTTACGGTTTAACAGTTAAGCAAAATTCATCCAGTTTAAAGAGGTCTTCAGAGACTATTCCCATTAAAATTCAAAATATAAATGTTATTTGTGATGTAAATATCTTTAATATACTGGATTTTAATCATAAAAGTTAAGAGCCATTTTGGGGGGGGGGGTATGTCCTCAAAATCTTCGATGTCATATCCTTGAAATATGCTAAACTTATATACCAAGTTTGGTATTTTACAGACTTCGCTTTTGATTTATCGTGTTCACAGACACACGAACACACACATAGACCTTTTTTATAAAAATGTTTTTTTTGGGATACATGGGGACCGTAAAAGTCTACTTCCCAAGAAATTTTTATCCATATTTTGGGAACGAGTAGTTTGATACATACAAAGTAAGATTTATGAAAATGTATCGAGGAGCAAAAAGTTTGTACTTACCCCAGCTCTGCGTTCTTTGAAATGAAACAAGTCTTTGCTTTACTTACCTGAAACAAAGAAAAGAAATAAATGAGTCCAATAGTAATAGTAAATACAACTTGTGTCTTAACATCACCCCTGAAAATGAATCAAAGCTGACATCACACGGGAATCGAACCCGGAGCCTTTTAAATCACGAGAACTGCCGCAAATCTGACTAGCTAATTAGTACAGTCTGTATATAAAAATGTGATAGAGAAAGTAATAAGAATTGTGTAAAAGGTTAACACGCGCATTATCTTTGTTAATAGCAACCTCTCAGATAATTCACTGTTTATTCTGAGAACAAACTTGGTTTGCAGTGCACCAATGAGCGTGTTCACTTCAGCCAGTGAATGTGTAGAAATCAAAGCTGACTGAAACATGTCAACTCCGCGTGGAGTGAAATAAGCATTTTGATTTTCTCAAAAATGTCTCTAACGATTTTGTTTAAAATACCGTATATTAAAGATATTTACCTGACAAATAAAATGTATATCTTGAATTTTCTGGGAATAGTACTTTATTCTGGATGAATTTTACGGAATTTTGAATAACTGCTAAACCGTAAGAGATGGACAAAAACTTTACACGAAAATGTATATACATTTTTTTTTTCGTGGAGTTCATTGTTTTTGAGACACTCCTTGTTTTTGGTTTCTGCTTTGAAAAACATACTTTTCTCATACAGGAATTTGTCAACTGCTGTCCACACAAACAAAGGAACTTCAGTCACATAGTAGCCACCTTTTGACTGTCACTTTAGCCTGTGGTACTCTCTTATTTCGCTTCTATTTACAAGAAAGCAAGTAATAAGACTATTTCTTTTAATTTTTTCTGATTAGCATGAAGTAAATAGAAGTATAAGCTTTTTAAGAATAATTTGTTGCAGAGATGCAGAGAAAGTCATGTGAATGGTACACAGCGGATTTTTTTTTCAAAAGTGTCTTCTTGAATCAAGCTTCAAACACTTCCGCCGTTTAAAAATCTTACCAACACCTCAAAACATGTATTTCCGGTAAAATCTTCAGTTTCGAATTTTTCGGTGCATTACAACATTTCTACCTACTTTCTAAATTTACAGAAAGTACAAATAAAAAAACTGTATAGGATTCACATAACTTTACTCTTCCTTTAGGTTAAATTTTTGCAGCGTAATGTAATAATAAAATGTGGTTACATGTTTATTATTAGTACTGTACAGTATTCTCGTTGCACTTAATTATTCACTTGGTGTTGATGCGTGTAACACGAGTTTACTTGGAGAAAACGTGACAACGTTGCTTTCTATGTCACTGAATGGCGTCAATCTTGTCGCAGACTATGAAGCACGATTCCTAGAGACCGATAGCGGAAAACATGCATACCAACCGAGTAGAGACCTACCTGCATTGGCAACTGCATGCGCCGCATGTAAATAATCTGTTCTAACACGTCGGGGAACGTGGCCCGACGCAGCAGTATTCTATACTGTTTTACAGGTAATTAATACCGTTGATGATATTGCATGCTCTTCAATAAAGATTGTAAAATATCTTGCTTCAAATGGGTTCCACGAAGATTTGCAATTACATAGGAGGTACGTCCAGAAAGTAAGTTCCGTTTGGTAATAAAATTAAATTGTGTACAAATACAGAATAATTATTTATTGCACAAAATTCTACAACTCTTAAACTACTTTTCCACATAAATGCCGAAATGTTGCAGGCATTTGTCATAGCATGGCACAAGTTTTTGTATACCTTCTTCATAGAATTTGCCGCCTGTGTCTTCAAAAAGTTGGAAACATTTTCTTTCAGCTCTTCGTCATTGTTGAAGTGTTGACCGCCAAGGAAAGACTTGAGATGTAAGAACAGATGAAAGTCGCTAGGAGCGAGGTCAGGGCTGTACGGAGGATGGTCAAACACGTCCCAGCCAAATCCCTGTAGGAGGTTTTTCGTCACATTTGCAGTGTGTGGTCGTGCGTTGTCGTGAAGAAAAACAACACCTTTTGACAGCAATCCTCGGCGCTTATTCTGTATTGCGCGGCGCAATCTCCTAAGTGTCTCGCAATAAACATCTGCTTTGATTGTTTGACTACGCGGTAAGAAATCAATGAGTAAGATGCCTTTCCAGTCCCAGAACACTGTGCACATCATTTTTCGAGGTGTCAAGATCTGTTTCGGCTTAACCTTTGCTGGGGATGAAGTGTGCCTCCATTCCATTGATTGCGGCTTACTTTCAGGGGTGTCATAAGAAACCCAAGTCTCATCTCCTGTGACTGTCTGTATCAGAAATTTTTCGCCGTCATCATAACGGGTTAAAAACTGAAGTGCACTACCCATCCGTTTTGTTTTATGTTGCTCAGTAAGAATCTTTGGTACCCAACGTGAGCAAAGTTTACGAAATTTCAGTTTTTCGGTAACAATTTCATGAATTAGTGATCGTGAGCTTTGGGGAAATCCCATAGCGAGAGCACTAATTGTAAACTTGCTGTTTTCCTGGATCTGGTCATCAATCGCGTGAACCAGTTCTTCTGCAACCAAAGATGGACGCCCACTTCGTTCTTCATCGTGCACTTCACTACGTCCTTCATTGAACTGTCGGACCCATCTTATCACCATTGAATCACTCATCGCATTTTGTCCGTAAACTTCGCAAATTTGCCGATAAATTTCAATTGGTTTCACTTTCCTAGCATTCAGAAAACGAAGCACAGATCTGATTTCACAAGCGGCGGGATTTTCAATCAACACCGACATTGGAAACAAGCACAACAAAGCGTATGTGGCTGACAGCGATCTCAAAATGGAGCACGTTTCTTCTCCTTGATACAGAGCGCCTACCGCGCATGTGCGGAACTGCGATCGCAGCGCTGCAGCGGAGATAAATTGAAACGGAACTTACTTTCTGGACGTACCTCGTATTTGAAAACATCGAGCCTTGAAAGTTGTCGATCAGAGATCCATGACACAGGTTTTAGACCATGTGAAAAAGACAGTGAAGACAGTGGAACAAAATGGCAAATTTTTAATAAAGCGTGAAATACGACATATGCTACGGGCTGTTGCTATGGAAATAATTACTGATCTTACCCAATAGTCGATGATGTGTTCTATTTCCGTTTTGCTCCAATCACATGTTGTATGTGGAGCAAAGTTTTTTCACAATATAAAGCCTGTTTACGTGCCAATCGGAGACGATTCACATTTGAGATGTTACGAATGTATGTTGTTTTGCATTGTAACCTATATATCTTGAGAGAAATGAAAGGAACAATGATGTTGATGACCTGTTGCAAAATACCTCAATCGCTTTCCACTGCTAGTGAAAACATGACAGTCTATCACAGCCCCATTTTCCCCATTTTCCTCGGTACTAATAAGTACCACTATGTACACGCTGCATTGTCAATACATCACAACTATATACCATGGTGCGCTAACTTTTATTCTGTCCCGCTATCAGTCCCCAAGATGGTATCACTAATAATAACCCTAAGGTGTATTAATTACCACAGATCTCACCTGTGTTGGAAGAAGCTGTGAATCCCGGGCAGCACTATTTGGGACAAACAGTGCTACAAAAGCAAATAGGTTGCCAACAGACTTATGAGATGCACACTCCATTAACCCCGCTAACAGCACAGTTTCATTTCCTGTCCGGTCTGTGTACTGATCTACGACCATCATCTGGTGGAGTGGTTCCGAGAGGAAATAAGGTCTTTTACGGCGTAAACAGTTGACATCGGCAGGGCAGCCACCACAATAAAGTCAACAATACCACCCAAACAGCGGCTCATTATAGATTTCCTCCGTGCTAGCTTACCTATATCTACTAATAGCTAACAATATGTGTTACATTCACATGACTTTCTCTACATCTTTGTAACAAATTATTGTTAAAAAACTTATTCTTCAATCTGTTTCATGATAATCGATATAACCATTACCAAAAATTGTCCTTATTACTTGGTTCCTTGTAAGTAGAAGGGAAAAAATCTGATGTGTTACACTCACATGACTTTCTCTAGCTAAACCTCCTACAAAAGATTATACTTCTTTGTACACAATACTAATCGAGTTAAACATTAGCAGAATGTTCTTATTACTTAGTTCCTAATAAGTAGAAGAGAGCCCGCCTGTGTAGTGTGGTGGTAGTGTTTCTGCCTCACATTCGAAAGGTCGTGAGTTCGAATCTCACTTAGGGTGAGTTACCCGGATAAGTTTTTTTTTCTCGGGGTTTTCCCTTATCCTGAGAAGACGAATGTCGAGTAACTTTAAGCTCCGTGGACCCCGAGATCATTTGAGCATCATTTCTCAATTTCATTCATCGTCCGATATGACCAACCGGGTTAAAGGACGTTAAACTATAGAAAAAAAAAAGTAGAAGGGAATAAGGGAATGCGTTATGCTGAAGTGATTGTCAAATGTTTTAAAAGCGATCGTTATGCGATTGTCATTGCAAATCACTTCTTTGCTTGGCCAGGAGTAGAACAAAAGAAAAACAGACACTCCCTGTCTGTGAAAAGTTTAAATACTTCACAATTGAAACTAATAACAAGGAATATCTCGGAAAGGGTTACCTCCACAACAAAAACGAAAAGGACATAAATTGTGTGTTTTGTCGTGATGTACATTTTTTGTGAAGCGATTTTTTTTTATCTCTTACGGTTTAGCAGTTAAGCAAAATTCATCCAGAATAAAGAGTTCTTCAGAGATTATTCCCAAAAAATTCGAGATATACATTTTATTTCGGACACAAATAGCTTTAATATGCGGGATTTTAATCAAGATCGATAGAGCCATTTTTAAGAAAATAAAAATTTCGAATTTTTTCCATGTAAAGGGTAGTTTGTGGTGAGGGGATTTTTTTTTGAAAATCTTTGTGTCGCATCCTTGGAAGATACTAAACCAAAATACTAAGTTTTGTATTTAACAGTCTTTTCGTTTTGGACCTGGGCTGTCCACAGACACAGACACACAAGGAACTTTTTTTTAAAAATCTGATCTGTTCCATTCACATGACTTTCTCTACGTCTATGCAAAAAATATTGTTAAAAAGCTTATGCTTCAATATACTTCATGGTAATCAAGAAAAAATTAGCAGAATAATTATATTACTTGCTTCCTTGTAAGTAGAAGTGAAATAAGGGAGTACTATAGGTTAAAGTGATAGCCAAAAGATGGTTGATATGTGACTGAAGTTCTTTGTTTGTATGGACACGAGTTCACAAATCCTGTATGAGAAAAGTATACATTTTTCAAAGCTGAAACCAATAACAAGGAATGTCTCAAAAACGATCAATTACCAAAAAATCTGATGTGTACCATTCACATGACTTTCTCCATATCCCTGCAAAAAATAATTTTTAATAAGCTTATACTTCTATTTACTTTATGCTAATCAGAAAAAAATAGCAGAAATAGTCTAATTACTCGCTTCCTTGTAAGTAGAAGCGAAATAATGGACAACCGTAGGTTAAAGTGATAGTCAAAAGCTTGTTGCTATGTGACTGAAGTTCCTTTGTTTGTATGGACACGAGTTGAAAAATTACTGTATGACAAAAAAGTATACGTTTTTCATAGCAGAAACCAGAAATAAGGAATGTCACAAAAACGACGAACTCCACGAAAAAAATGTATATAACATAAATTGTGTGTTTTAATGTGCTCTACATTTTTTATGTAGTAAGTTTTTGTCCATCTCTTAAGGTTTAGCAGTTATTCAAAATTTAGTAAAATTAATCCAGAATAAACTACTCTTCAGAGGCTATTCCCAGAAAATTCAAGATATACATTTCATTTTTCAGGTAAATATGTTTAATATACGAAATTTTAATCAAAATCGTTAGAGCCATTTTTGAGAAAATCAAGATTTTCGAAAAAAGTTCCATGTAAAGGGTAGTTGGGGGTGGGGGGATTTTTCTCAAAATCTTCGTGTCGCATCACTGGAAGATACTAAACTTAAATACCAAGTTTGGTATTTTACCGACTTTTCGTTTTTGAGTTATCGTGTTCACAGACACACGGACACACACACACACACACACACACACACACACACACACACACACACACACACGCGCGCGGACCTTTTTGTGAAAATGCTATTTTTGGATATTGGGGACCCTAAAACATATATTTCCGGTGAAATCCGGCATCAAATTTTTGGGTGGAGTGCAAAACTTTCTCTATACACTATGTACATAGTGCGTATGGAGAAAGTAAAAATCGGATGTGTTCCATTCACATGCCTTTCTCTATGTCTCTCCAACAAATTATTGTTAGAAAGCCTATGCTTCTACTTACTTCATCGTAATCGAGAAACAATTAGCAGAAATAGTCTTAAAACTTGCTTCCTTGTAAGTAGAAGCGAAATAAGGGAGTACCATAGTAAAAGTGATAGTCAAAAGCTGGTTGCTATGTGACTGAAGTTCCTTTGTTTGTATGAACAGGGATTGTTAAATTCCTGTATGTGAAAAGTATATTTTTGAAAGCTGAAACCAAAAACAAGGAATATCTCAAAAACAATCAAGTCCAAGAAAAAAATACATATAATATAAATTGTGTGTTTTAAAGTGCTCTGAATTTGTTGTGTGGTAAGTTTTTGTCCGTTTCTTACGGTTTAGCAGATATGCAAAATTCCGTAAAATTGACCCAGAATAAAGTAGTCTTCAGAGACAATTCCCAGAAAATTCAAAATATGTATTTTATTTGTCAGGTAAATATCTTTAATATACGAAATTTTAATCAAAATGGTTAGAGCCATTTTTGAGAAAATCAAATTTTTAGAAAAAAGTTCCATGTAAAGGGTTGTTTGGGGTGGGGTGATTTTTCTCAAAATCTTCGTGTGGTATCCCTGGAAGATACTAAACTTAAATACCAAGTTTGGTATTTTACCGACTTTTCGTTTTCGAGTTATCGTGTTCAAAGACACACGGACACTCACGGACCTTTTTCTGAAAATACTTTTTTTTAATACAGGGGACCCTAAAACATATTTCCGGTGAAATCTCGGTATCGAATTTTTTGGTGGAATGCAATACCTTCCGTATACACTATGTACATAGTACGTATAGAGAAAGTAAAAATGTGTGTAACATAAATTGTGTTTTAACGTGCTCTACATTTTCTGTGTGGTAAGATAAGTAAATGTTATTTCTCAGGTAAATATATTTAATATACGATATTTTAATCAAAATCTTTAGTCATTTTTGAGAAAATAAAATTTTTCGAAAAAAGTTCCATGTAAAGGGTGGTTTGGGGTGCGGGGATTTTCTTGAAAAGCTTCATGTCGCATCTTTAGCAGATACCAAACCTAAACAACAAGTTTAGTTGTTAACGGACTTTTCGTTTTTGAGCTATGTTGCCCATAGACACACACAAGGACATTTTTCTAAAAATACTTTTTTGGATTCAGGGGGTCTCAAAACATATATTTCCGGTGAAATCTCGGTATGGAATTTTTAGGTGCATTACAATACCTTCTCTATACACTATGTACACAGAACACAAATAGTAATAGACATCGAATTTCTGATTTGTCTGTAGGGGCATTTATAGGGCGTGTCTTCTGACATCCGCTGACCGCTCCGTCACTCTAATTGGGGAAGGAGGAGAGGTTGTAGTAGTGCACGTTACTTAATCTCGCTTCCAGTTGATAGCGAATGAGTTGACAAACCCAGCATAGGTATGCTCTATTGGTTCCATATAGAACACGCTCCTGCAAGGTGACGGTATCAGCCAACAGAATAAAAACATGACGTAATAAAGTACCCTACAAACGGTAAGGAATGCGATGTACGGAACAAGACAGTGCCGGTTTCTTTTTGTGCCTTTTGTACATAGTACGTGTAGAGAAAGTAAAAAGGTTAACCTTTTCTCATTATGTTTTTCTGTCCATAATTATGCCACTCGAAAATGCTCTGATATTTATATTAATAAATGTAAATATACCAAAACCCTTAACAGTTTGTCATATATGTCAGTTAAATTTTTCAACAGCTCACCTCCAAATATCAATACACTTCCTTTGATAAACTTTAAGAGGAGGGTCAAAACAATCTTGAAGTCAACCGCTCTTTATAGCTTTTCGGAAATGTATGACCTGAAATGGGATTAATAATATTAATTTTTACTTTCTCTATACGCACTATGTACACAGTGTATAGAGAAGGTATTGCACTCCACAAAAAATTCGATACCGAGTTTTCACCGGAAATATATGTTTTAGGGTCCCCAATATCCAAAAAAACATTTTCACAAAAAGCTCCGCGCGCGCGTGTGTGTGTCCGTCCGTGTGTCAGTGTGTCCGTGTGTCTGTGAACACGATAACTCAAAAACGAAAAGTCGGTAAAATACCAAACTTGGTATTTAAGTTTAGTATCTTCCAGGGATGCGATACGAAGATTTTGAGAAAAATCCCCCACCCCCAACTACCCTTTACATGGAACCTTTTTTCGAAAATTTTGATTTTGTCAAAAATGGCTCCTACGATTTTGATTAAAATTTCGTATATTAAAGATATTTACCGGACAAATAAAATGTATATCTTGAATTTTCTGGGAATAGCCTCTGAAGAGTAGTTTATTCTGGATGAATTTTACTGACTTTTTAATAACTGCTAAACCGTAAGAGATGGACAAAAACGTACTGCACAAAAAATGTAGAGCACATTAAAACACACAATTTATGCTATATAAATTTTTTCGTGGAGTTCGTCGTTTTTGAGACATTCCTTATTTTTGGTTTCTGCTATGAAAAACGTATACTTTTTTCATACAGGAACTTGTCAACTCCGAATCCATATAAACAAAGGAACTTCATTGACATAGCTACCAGCTTTTGACTATCACTTTAACCTATGGTAGTCCCTTATTTCGCTTCTACTTACAAGGAAGCAAGTAATAAAACTATTTCTGCTAATTTTTTTCTGGTTAGCATAAAGTAAATGGAAGTATAAGCTTTTTAAGAATAATTTATTGCAGGGATATAGAGAAAGTCATGTGAATGGTACACATCAGATTTTAAATATATTGTTGTAACATAATTGTATGTAGAATGTTTAATTAATTTTAATTCTCTCATGACGCAGCCTATGTATGTTTTATACTTAATGACTGAAAATAAACTACCTATCTAATGGCAAAATACTCAGGTCTCTTCTTCTGAAGCAATTGGTGGAATGCGTGGCGGGGGAAACCGGAGGACACAGAGAAATCCCGCCCAGACGCCGCTTACACTCTCCCACAGCGCAGCTAAGGAACTAAGTAATAAGGCAGTTTCTGCTTGAAGGGGATAGAAGAATAAGTGTTTATAAGAATAGTTTTTTTGCAGTAGTGGGGCGGTAACATGGTTACGGGTTCGTATCCCGGTGCAGGTTTTGGGTATTAGGAATTGTGTGTATTTGAGAGTGCCATATCTCAGGATTTTTACTAGCATGATGCGGTAAGACGCAAGTTCGGTCTTTTTCCGCCGTCGAACACACACGCATTCCTTCTAAATTTTCTACTGTAAAACTATGCTTTACGCGACCACGGTTTTTACTTCTTATTACTTTTGATGCAGTGATTCCGTCCGTACTCTGGTCAGTATTACAATAACTATTTCCCTCTCAACCAAAGGTAGCCTGTCCGGCTCCACCACCGACCCTTGTTCTGCCGATGTTCTACGCCAAGTATCTCTAAAAGTGTCGCCTGACCAGCGGTAGCATTGTTTTCTCTTTTCCCGTTTTGATCCCCTCGGGCAGTGTACTCTCACACACTTCTGGTTAATGCTCTATCCCTAACGGTACTTTCCTACCAGCTCGGCTACTTATACGTGTTTGAAATCTTTCTTCCCTTCCCATTTTCAATGTACATTTATATTTCCCTTCTGAATGACTCTTAGCCCCAGGACAAGTAGATAGGGAAAGTTATGTGAATCCTACACATTAAACTTTTTAACGTATATCCTCTGTTTTCACTTGGTAGAAGAAAGGTTAGCCTTCAGTTTTTCTGAGTAAAGTAGTTTTTGTTTTTTATCAGTCACGTGTGCAGGCAGATCTACCTTCGCTTTTCATTGATATTCCTTACAAGGCGCCTAGCTCCTGAATAAACCAACCCATACGTCTTATTTTTTGCTGCCGTAAAAATTCACAACATGAAGAAGTACGTCTCTACTGTCTGTAGAGAGGAAATAGGAATATTCTTCAGCTTGCATTCCTTGAAATAAACAGGAACCAGCTACGAGAAATGTGGCACGGAAGTCTTTCATCAAACATTTCGTTTTTCTACTCTTTGCTTTGCCTTTGTTTCGTATTCTGTGCGATGTGCGTAAATTTACTAAACTTCATTTAAAACTATAGCGGGTTTATAACTCAAACCTGATGTACTACCATCATATAGATTTCTTCATTCATTGCCAATTCATGCGTATCCCTTAGCGTCCGTTGTAGGAGACAACGAACTGAAAACTTTTAGAAAAAAAATCTGATGTGTTCCATTCACATGACTTTCTCTATATCTCTGTAACAAATTATTAATAATAAGCTTATCTTTCATTTATTTCATGCCAATCGAGAAAAATTAACAGAAATAGTCTTATTTCTTGCTTTATTGTAAGTAGAAGCGAAATATGGGAGTACCATAGGTTAAAGTGAAAGCTAAAAGCTGGTTGCTATGTGACTGATGTTCCTTTGTTTGTGTGGACAGGAGTTGACAAATTTCTGTATGAGAAAGGTATAAGTTTTTCAAAGCTGAAACCAAGAACAAGGAACATCTCAAAAACGATCAACTCCACGAAAAAATGTGTATTACATAAATTGTGTGTTTTGACCTGCTCTACATTTTTTGTGTGTTAAGCTTTTGTCCATCTCTTACGGTTTGTTAGTTATGCAAAATTCATCCAGAATAAAGTAGTCATCAGAAGCTATTCCCAGAAAATTCAAGATATGCATATTATTTGTCAAGTATATATCTTCAATATATGATATTTTAATCAAAATCGTTAGACCCATTTTTTAGAAAATCAAAATTTTCGAAAATTTTTCCATGTGAAGGGTAGTTGGGGGTGAGGGAATTTTCTTGAATATCTTCCTGTCGCTCCTTGGAAGACACTGAACTTAAATACTAAGTTTGGTAATTAAAAGTCTTTTCGTTTTTGAGCTATGTTGTCCACAGACACACAGGCACACACACGGACATTTTTCTAAAAATGCTTTTTTTGGATTCAGGTAGTCTCAAAACATGTAATTCCGGTGAAATCTCGGTATCGAATTTTGGGGTACAATGCAATACCTTCTCTATACACTATGTACATAGTTCGTATAGAGAAAGTAACAAATAAAGATTAGGTAGAGCCAGACTGAAAAATTCAATGTCATAGCCGGGATTTGAACCACGGATCTCCCGGTCTCTAGCCGGTTGCTCTACCACTGAGCTACCATGGCACTGAATTTCTCAACTGACTCGCATGTTTCCCGGTAAACCACAAGGTGGTCTCAAATTATCTTGAGATGACAACCTCAATAGCGACTTACAATGTTGCAAGTACTTTAAGACCCAGGATTCATAGTATAGCCAACTATTATGGTCAATTGGATAGGTAGAGTAAGAATTTGAGTCAGTTGAGAAATTGATGTTGCCATGGTAGCTCAGTGGAAGAGCAACCGGCTAGAGAACGGGAGATCCGTGGATCATTATGGCATTGAATTGTTCAGTCTGAGTCTACCCATACAGGGATTAGTTCTTAAATTTTAAGCGATTTTATTGTTTTTACTTTCTCTACACCCACTACAAGGTTGTCCCAGAAGTACCCGACCTAACAAAAAAATCTGATGTGTACCATTCACATGACTTTCTCTGCAACAAATTATTCTTAAAAGCTTATACTTCTATTTACTTCACGCTAATCAGTAAAAAAAAAAAAAAAAAATAGCAGAAATAGTCTTATTACTTGCTTCCTTGTAAGTAGAAGCGAAATAAAGGAGTACCATAGGTTAAAGTGATAATCAAAAGCTGGTTGCTATGTCACTCAAGTTCCTTTGTTTGTATGGACCACAGTTTTCCTGTATGAGAAAAGTATAAGTTTTTCATAGCAGAAACCAAAAATAAGGAATGTCCCAAAAACGACGAACTCCACGAAAAAAATGTATATAACATAAATTGTGTGTTTTAACATGTTCTACATTTTTGTGTAGTAAGTTTTTGTCCATCTCTTACGGTTTAGCATTATTCAAAATTCAGTAAAATTCATCCAGAATAAACTACTCTTCAGAGGCTATTCCCAGAAAATTCAAGATATACATTTTATTTGTCAGGTAAATATCTTTAATATACGAAATTTTAATCAAAATCGTTAGAGCCATTTTTGAGAAAATTGACATTTTCGAAAAAAGTTCCATGTAAAGGGTAATTTGGGGTCGAGGATCTTTCTCAAAATCTTCATGTCGCATCCCTAGAATATACCTAACTTAAATACCAAGTTCGATATTTTACCGACTTTTCGTTTTTGAGTTATCGTGTTCACAGACACATGGACACACTGACACACACACGGACCTTTTTGTAAAAATGCTTTTTTTAGATAAAAGGGGCCCTAAAACATATATTTCCGGTGAAATCACGGTATCGAATTTTTGGGTGGAGTGCAATACCTTCTCTATACACTATGTACAAAGTGCGTATAGAGACAGTAAAAAACGCAAACATTTTGGGGAAAACATCTTTATTTGTCTACATAGTCTCCTTTCAGTTCGATACACTTTTCCCAGCGATGTTCAATAGCTTCGATACCCTGTTTATAGTGAGAACTGTCCAGGTGTGCAAAATAGCCATCAACTGCAGACTCTCTTTATTGACGGCAAATCTTCAAGTTTGGAAACAGAAAATAATTAGCTGGGGCTAAATCTGGCGAATAGGGTGTATGAGGAAGCAATTCAAACTTTAACTCATTGATTTTAGCCATGGCGATAGCGGACGTGTCAACTGGTGCATTGTCTTGTTGAAACAAAACTCTCTTTTTCGCTAAATGTGGCCGTTTTTGCTCGATTTCATCACTCAAACGTTGTAACAACTTCGTATAATATTCGCTATTGATTAATTTTCCTTTCTATGAAAATTATCCCGCGTGCGTCCCAGAAAACTGACGCCATAACCTTGCCTGTAAGAAGAACTGTCTTCGCCTTCTTTGCAGCCGATTCTCCCCTTCCACTTATGTCATGTGTTCTTTTAGTAGCAAATGCCGTTTTCGAGATATTCCCTTTTTCCAGTTAAACTTTTCTCATACAGGAACTTTGTCAACTCCTGCTCAAGCAAAGAAAAGGATTTCAATCCCATAGCAACCACACTTTAAAACATCTGACTGTCACTTTAGCTGTATTTCCCGTCTACTTATAAGGAACTAAATAATAAGACCTCTGCTAATGTTTATCTCGATTAGCAAGACGTAGATAGAAATAAAAGTTTTTTAACAATATTTTGTTACAGAGATGTAGAGGTAGTCAAAAGTATGGCACACGTTAGATTTTTTACTTTCTCTACGCGTACTATGTACATTGTGTATAGAGAAGGTATTGAAACTCGATACCGAATTTCACCGGAAATACATGTTTTGGGCCTCCATGAATCCAAAAAAAAACATTTCTGGTAAATGGTCCGTATGTCCATGTGTGTGTCCATGGGCAACATAGCTCAAAAATGAAAAGACAGTTAAATACCAAACTTGGTATATAAGTTTGGTACCTTGCAAAGATGAGACACGAAGATTTTCAAGAAAATCCCCCCCTCCCCAACTACCCTTTACATGGAACTTTTTTTAGAAAATATTTGATTTTCTCAAAAATGGCTCCAAAGATTTAGATTAAAATATCGTATATTAAAGATATTTACATGACAAATAAAATATATATCTTGAATTTTCTGGGAATAGCCTCTGAAGACTACTTTATTCTGGATGAATTTTACGGAATTTTGCATAACTGCTATACCGTAAGAGATTGTCAAAAACTTGCCACACAAAAATGTAGAGCACGTTAAAACACACAATTTATGTTATACATTTTTTTTTACTTTCTCTATACATACTATGTACATCGTGTATAGGGGAGGTATTGTAATGCACCCAAAAATTCGATACCGAGATTTCACTGGAAGTACATGTTTTGGATCTCCCTGAATCCAAAAAGAAAAAGCATTTTTAGAAAAAATATCCGTGTGTGTGTCTTGCGTGTGCCTGTGGGCAGCATAGCTCAAAAACAAAACGACCGTTAAATGCCAAACTTGGTATTTAAGTTTAGTATCTTCCAAGGATGCGACATAAAGATTTTCAGGAAATTCCCCCACCCCCAACTACCCTTTACATAGAACTTTTTAACTTTCTCAAAAATGGCTCCAATGATTTTGATTAAAATATCGTATATTAAAGATATTTACCAGACAGATGAAATGCATATCTTGCATTTTATGGGAATAGCCTCTGAGGACTACTTATTCTGGATTAAATATACGGAATGCTAAACCTAAGAGATGGACAAAAACTTACCATACAAAAATGCAGACCTGTTAAAAGACACAATTTATATTATATACGTTTTTATATACATTTACTTATACTTTTCTCATACAGGAATTTGTCAACTCGTGTCCAGTAGAAGTGAAGTAAATAGAAGCATAAGCTTTTTAACAATAATATGTTGCAGAGATGTAGAGAAAGGCATTAGAATGGAACACGTTAAATTTGTTTTATAAGGAATACAATAGCATCTCTATCTACTATATGCATAGTGCGTGCACAAAAAGTAAAAATACGGCCCACTGGAATACAAGTTATTTGAGTAGGCCGGACGAAATATGGTAAGCCTTTACGTCACAGATTAAACATGAAGGTGTCACCGCGCTGCGCAATATAAGGATAACATTTCACTGTGACAATTAAGTTTTGACTGCAAGATCACATACACTGTTGTTGCTGTAAAAATTACGTCCACCAACCTCGCTGCCGAAAGCTATAAACATTAATTAGGGAAGATTAAGGTCACAGCGCTGCAGGCTTACAACTCGTTTGTTTTCGCACACTCCCCCTCTTTTGTTCCACATACACACATAGCCACTTATATGTGCATGCCCAAATTCCAAAGCTGGACAGACTAAATCCCTTTATACTTGCTATGAAAAATAAATCTACTACATATGAGAAGAAATAAGCTTACTTGAATGGAGGGAAAGTTGCAAAATATTTCATTCGTTTTTTGAAACGCTTTTCTTATAGAAAATTACGAGTATAGAAAACCTGATGTGTTCCATTCACATGACTTTCTCTACATCTCTGTAACAAATTATTGTTAAAAATCTTAAACTTCTATTTATTTCATGCTAATCAAGAAAAATTTAGCATAAATAGACTTTACTTGCTTCCTTGTAAGTAGAAGTGAAATAAGGGAGTAGCATAGCTTAAAGTGACAGTGAAAAGCTGGTTACAATGTGACTGAAGTTCCTTTGTTTGTATGGACTCGAGTTGACAAATTCCAGTTTCAGAAAGGTATACGATTTTAAAGCTGAAACCAAAAACAAGGAATATCTCCAAAACGATCAACTCCACGAAAAACTTTGATATAACATAAGTTGTATGATTTAATATGCAAAGTTTTTGTCTATCTCTTCCAGTTTAGCAGTTATGAAAAATTCCGTAAAAGCCATTAGAATAAACTACACTTCAGAGGCTATTCTCAAAAAATTCAAGATATACATTTTATTTGTCAGGTAAATATCTTTTATATACGGCATTTTAATCAAAATCGTTAGAGCCATTTTTGAGAAAATCAAAATTTTCGAAAAAAAAGTTCTATTTAAAGGCCAGTTGAGGGTGGGTGAATGTTCTTGAAAACCTTTGTGCCGCATCTTTGGAAGATACTAAACTTAAATACCAAGTTTGATATTTAACGGTCTTTTTTGAGCTATGCCGTCCACAGACAGACACACACGCATACGGAAATTTTTGTAAAAATGCTTTTTTTGGATTCAGGGGGATCCAAAACATTTATTTTCGGTGAAATCTCGGTATCGAATTTTTAATGGAATACAATACCTTCTCTATACACTATGTACATGGTACCTGTAGAGAAAGTAATTAGCTTACTTGAATGGAAGGAAAGTTGCAAAATATTCCATTCATTTTTTGAAATGCTTATCTTATAGAAAATTACGAATCTAAAAATATGTTGTGTTCCATTCACATGACACTTCTCTAGCTATTGGCATAAAAGGTTATTCTTGTATTTACTTCTTGCGAATCCAGTTAAACATTAACAAGTTTGCTTCCTTGTAAGTAGAACGAAAATAAGCGAGTACATTACGCTAAAGCACTGGTGAAAGCTCGCCGCTATGTGAAAAAATTAAGGTTTGGTGCGCTTTCTATGGTCTGTTTGAGGAAATTATAAGTATTTTAAAGCTGAAACTAATACCTCAGAAACGCTCATGATAATGATGAAGAACAAGAAGATTGGGGTTCAAGGTCGCTCAACTTCTAACGTCATTAGATCCCTTAAAAACCAAATCTGATGTGTTCTATTCGCAAGCCTTTCTCTACATCTCTGCAACAAATTATTCTTAAAAATCTAATGCTTCTATATAAGTCATGCGAATCGAGAAAAAATTGGCAGAGACAGTCTTAGAAGCGAAATAAGGGAGTACCATAGGTTAAAGTCATACTCAAAAGCTGGTTGCTGTGTTACTGAAGTTCCTTTGTTTCTGTGCACACGAGTTGACACATTCCTGTTTGAGAAATGTATAGGTTTTTACTTTCTCTACACGTACTATGTACATAGTGTATAGAGAAGGTATTGCACTCCACCAAAAAAGTCGATACCGAGATTTCACCAGAAATATATATTTTAGGGTCTCCTGTATCCAAAACAAGTATTTTCAGAAAAAAATCCATGTGTGTGTCTGTGTGTGTCTGAGAACACGATAACTCAAAAACGAAAAGTCGGTAAAATACCAAACTTGGTATTTAAGTTTAGTATCTTCCAGGGATACAACAGGAAAATTTTGAGAAAAATCCCTCCACCCCTAACTACCCTTTATATGGAACTTTTATAAACATTTTTGAGTTTCTAAAAAATGGCTCTTACGATTTTGACAAATATCGTATATCAAAGCTATTTACCTGACAAATAAAATGTATATCTTGAATTTTCTGAGAATAGCCCCTAAAGACTGCTTCATTCTGTATGAATTTTACGGAATTTTGAATAACTGCTGAACCATAAGAGATGGACAAAAACTTGCTGCACGAAAATTTTTGAGCACGTTAAAACACACAATTTATGTTATATACATTTTTTTCGTGGAGTTCATCATTTTTGAGACATTCCTTGTTTTTGGTTTCTGCTTTGAAAAACTTTTCACATACAGGAATTTGTCAACTGCTGTCCATACAAACAAAAGTACTTCAGTGACATAGCAACCAGCTTTTGACTGTCACTTTAACCTATGGTACTCCCTTATTTCGCTTCTACTTACAAGGAAGGAAGTAATAAGACTATTTCTGCTAATTTTTCTCAGGTAGCATGAAGTAAATAGAAGCATAAGCTTTTTAACAATAATTTGTTGCAGAGGTGTAGAGAAAGTCATGTGAATGGTATACATCAGATTCTTCAAAGCTGAAACCAAAAACAAGGAATATCTCAAAAACGATCAACTCTACTAAAAATGATGATGATGATGATGATGATGATGAATGGTGTTTAAGGACACTTAACATTAAAGGTCATAAGCGCCCCAATAAAACAAAACACATGACGAGTTAAAAGACATATAAAAAGGAACGATAAAATGACAATCATGTAGAAAAAAAAAAACAAATGAAAAATTATGGGAGTAAAAACGACAGGTGAAACTAAAACGTGAACATAAAAAAACTAAAATAGAAGCTAAAACGAAATCCTCGGGTGAAATGCTTTAAAACATTCAAACCTACAACTAATGTTTCAAGATCTACAGCGGGAGAAATTTAAAATTAAATTCTTAATTGGAAGGTCAGTTTTGATAGAGAGGTAAAAACCCTATCTACAGCTTTGGGGTTATCCGCAAGCAGTATAATATGAAGTGCATGTTTTAGTGTGTTCTACATTCTTTATGTGTCAATTTTTTGTCCATCTCTTACGGTTTATTAGTTATGTAAAATCCAGAAAAACTCATACAGAATAAAGTAGTATTCCCAGAAAATTCAAGATATATATTTTATTTGTCAGGTAAATATCTTTTATATATGATATTTTAATCAAAATCGTTATAGCCACTTTGGAGAAAATCAAAATGCCAAGTATTTTCGTTTTAGAGCTATACTATCCACAGGCTCACACACACGCGCGCGCACACACACGGACCTTTTTCTAGAAATGCTTTTTACCTTCTCTACACGTACTAAGTACATAGTGTATAGAGAAGTATTGGATTCCACCCAAAAATAAGATACCGAGATTTCACCGGAAATACATGTTTTGGATCCCCCTGAATCTAAAAAAAGAAGCATTTTTGGAAAAAGGTCCGTGTGTTTTTATGGACAGCATAGCTCAAAAACTAAGAGACCGCTGAATACCAAATTTTGGTATTTAAGTTTGGTATCTTCCAAGAATACGACACGAGGATTTTTAAGAAAATCCTCCACCCCCAACTACCCTTTAAATGGAAAAATTTTCGAAAATTTTGATTTTCTCAAAAATTGCTCTAACGATGTAAATTAAATTCTATTATATTTAAGATATTATTGTGACAGTTAATATGTATATATTTCACCTGCTGGGAAAAGCTATGTTTATTCTGGACAAATTATGCGGAGTTTTGCATAAATGGTAAACTGTAAGAGATAGGCAAAAACTTTTGTAACAAAAACTGTAGATCTGGGAAAAACACACAATTTTTATATACATTTTTTCGTGGAGTTAGCTGTTTTATAGATATTCCTTATTATGAGTTACAGCTCTAAAATACTTATATCGTAATTTTCTCATACATTTATCAAACAAAGGAACTTCATACAAACAAAGGAACTTCAGTCACATAGCAACCACCTTTTCACTATCACTTTAACCTATGGTACTCCCTTATTTCGCTTCTACTTACAAGGAAGCAAGTAATAAGACTATTTCTGCTATTTTTTTTTCGATTCGCATGATTTTAACAATAATTTGTTGCAGAGATGTAGAGAAAGTCATGTGAATAGAACACATAAGATTTTTCAACTAGTTCACTGACAGGTAACCCATACTTTGGTAGCAATAAAATTACTAAAATGTTGAACAGCTATTTGCGAGCATTGTCAAAAGTTGTTTACTAAAAATATGATATGTTGGGCTTTGTCCCTTTCCCCCAACCAGCTAATTGGTATGCACTCTTATACAACCCAAACCACAAAAGGTTTTCAAAACGTTCTCTGAGCGGAAGTTTATCAAAACCTAACACGATAAATCTGCTCCGGAAAACCAAAAGCAGAACACATTAGTTGTGTTTCCCGTGCGGTTGCGGCAACTTCTCCGACTTTCCTGTAAAGCAAATAACATATCCGTTTTCCTGCAGGGATAACAGAACACAGTTTTGATGATTTTTTTTTTTTTTTTTTTTTTTTTGTAGTTTAACGTCCTTTAACCTGGTTTGGTCATATCGGACGATGAATGAAATTGATGATATGATGCTCAAATGATCTCGGGGTCCATGGAGCTTAAAGTTACTCGACATTCGTCTTCTCAGGATAAGGGAAAACCCCGAAAAAAAACCTTACCCGGGTAACTCACCTTAAGCGAGATTCGAACTCACGACCTTTTGAATGTGAGGCAGACACGCTACCCAGGCGGGCAATGAAAATTATTGAGCTAGCTAATACCGAGGGATCGAATTTAATAGGTTTTTATCGTGACAAAACTTAATTGATTATGTGGCTGTTGTATAGCAAATTGCTATCGAAGCCGAATAGTTCTGAGAACCTGCTGGAGAGTGTGCGAAGTGTTACTAGAGAGCAGGAGAGATCGGCAAGAATATATCAGGGCCTTTGGTAGTTTGAACCTAACTTCTAATAAATTTTCATTTTTCCCAGAATAAATGCTTAATACAAAAATCTGATGTGTTCCATTCACATAACTTTCTCTACATCTCTGCAACAAATTACTCTATTTACTTCATCTAATCCAGGAAAAAAAATAGCAGATATAGGCTTATCGAAACGAATAGTCGGTAAAATACCAAACTTGGTATTTATGTTTAGTATCTTCCAGGGATGCGACACGAAGATTTTGAGAAAAATTCCCCTACCCCAAACTACTCTTTACATGGAACTTTTTTCGAAAAATTCAATTTTCTCAAAAATGACTAAAGATTTTGATTAAAATATCGTATATTAATGATATTTACCTGGCGAATAAAACGTATATTTTGAATTTTCCGGGAATAGCTTCTGAAGACTGCTTTATTCTGGATCAATTTTACGTAATTTTGCATAACTGCTAAACCATAAGAAATGGACAAAAACTTACCACGCAACAAATGTAGAGCACCTGAAAACACACAATTTGTGTTATATACATTTTTTTCGTGGAGTTGATTGTTTTTTAGATATTCGTTGTGTTTGGTTTCAGCTATAAAAATTTATACTTTTCTCATACAGGACTTTGTGAACTCGTGTCCATACAAACAAAGGCACTTCAGTCACATAGCAACCAGCTTTTGACTATCACTTTAACCTATGTTACTCCCTTATTTCGCTTCTACTAACAAGGAAGCAAGTAATAAGACTATTTCTGCATCAGATTTCTTTGTTAGTATTGTTTTCATTCCAGACGAAGTGCCGCGATACTTGCCGTACTGGCACTTCAGAAACTTATAGCCGTTACTTCGAAATTTCAATAAACAGGCCATAAGTCTCCTATCTCAAATTATTTACGTAATCTACATATTGTGTGAAAATATTTCAGTATAGTCCATTAACAACCTGTATAGCTAATCTCTAATGTAGCTGAATAGTAGTGAGCACCTGCTGACGAATGTACAAAGAGTACTGGAGAGCAGGAGAAACCGGCATGGATATATCCGCGTTTGTTCGAACGAGCCTTATCAGCGACTTTTGTATTCTAAAAGAGTTACTTCTAGCAGCTACCATGATTCTAAGAATCCCTCTCGCGGGCTGAACCTGAGTTAGCCTACAAATGGATACATATATGGGTGAAAGCGGGAATGTTGTTTCGTGTATAGAGAAGGTATTGTATTCCACCCATAACTACAATGTGAATATTTCGCCGGAAATAAATGTTTTAAGATCTTTTGAGTCAAAAAAGAATTTTAAGAATGCGGTGTTTGTGTATGTGTGTGTGTGTGTGTGTGTCTATGGACATCCAACCTCAAAAACAATAAGACCGCTAAATTCCAAACGTGGTATATACATTATAACCAGAAGAATTTTCCGGGCTGAGAAGACTTAGACCACGCCACTGAAGATGTTCACCGCAGTCACGACTGGACCTAAAAACTCCAGCAGACCACGGCTTCTCAGCCCGGAAAATTGTTCTAGTTATAATTTGGACTCCGACCGTGAAAGCTGACTACTAATTTGTATATACATTTTTTTATCTTCCAAGATTACGACACGAATATTTTCAAGAAAATCTGCCCACCCCAAATTATCCTTTACATGGAAAAATGTTGTTTTTCTCAAAATTTACTCTAAACATTTTCATTAAAATAACATATATTAGATGTGAACGTAGTTGGGGCTGTAATTTTCTTGAAAATCTTCGTGTCGCATCCTTGAAAGATGCTGAACTTTGGTATTTAACGGACTTTTCGTTTTTGAGTTATGCTGCCCACACACATGTCCCAAAACATGTATTTGCCTGAAATCACGGTATCGAAGTTTTGAGTGGAATACAATACCTCTTGCAGGTAGAGAAAGTAATAAACGTAGCCTCTGATAGACGGTCATGTCAGATTTTTCACCTGAGTACAGAATTAGCATGGGGCTGTATGTGCTAGAGGTCGACTTGATATCGATTGTAAAGCTCTTACGTCACAAGTCCCTGGGTAGATAATCTGATTTTAACACAGAAGCACGCTTCTTGTTCAATCAATCCGTGATGTCACCACCTGTATGTGTTGGAATGGAACGATCCACCTCGCGCCGAGCGCACACACCCCATTAAATATAAAAGTGAGTCGTTAGACCTGCCAACCGACCGGCCCCCGGATTAAAAATTAATTATTACCATTGCCACTGACGTCACACTCAGTGTCCTGCCTCCACGACTCACCACAATAACATATATTCCTATTGCATGCCTTTTCACATCGCTTTCTCCACTCGCTCTTATACAAAAATTCCATCCTTAGAATTCACCGTAAATATACGATTTTTACTTACTGAAATGAAATGGCGTGTTATTTATGGTCGCTTTTTAACTGCTGAGGTTCTCAGCGTCCCATTCTATACTGGGCGAGAAAGAGAGGTTAATTTTGCTCATAGACCTCTCTATCTACGACACGGGATCCACGGCCATACTAAGGATTTTTTACATCGTCCTCCGCCGGGTTTGAACCCGCGACCTTGGGTATATGAACTTAGCATGATAACCATTACACCACGGAGGGCGACTATTTTTACTTACTCTAGACTTATTATGTACATAGTGTACAGAGAAGATATTGTATTCCACCCAAAAAATATCGAAACCGAGATTTCACAGGAAATGCATGTTTTAGGTGCCCCTGAATAAAAAAAACGTTTTAGAAAAAGGCCCGTGTGAGTGTGAAAACGGTAGCTCAAAAACGAAAAGACCGTTGAATACCAAACTTGGTATTTAAGTTTAGTATCTTCCAAGGATACGACACGAAGATTTTCAGGAAAATCCGCCACCCCAAACTACCCTTTTAATGGAAAATTTTAAAATATTGTACATTAAAGGCATTTACATGACAAACTGTATATCCTGAATTTTTTTTGGAAATAGCCTCTAAAGAATGAATTTTGCATAACTGATCAACCGCAAGAGATAGACAAAAGCTTACTGCACAAAAATGTAGAACGCGTTAAAACACGCATGTATATGCATGGAGTTGACCGTTTTTAAGATATTCCTTGTTATTCACTTCAGTTTTAAAATACTTAAATACTTTTCTCATATAGGAACTTGTCAACACCAACCACGCAAAGAAATGGATTTCAATCCCATAGCAACCACATTTTAAAACACTTGACTGTCGGTTTAGTCTAATGTATTCCCTTATTTCCCTTCTACTTACAAGGAACTAAGTAATAAAACCGTTTCTGCTAACGCCTATCTCTCTTAGCATGAAGGTGATAGAAGAATAAGCTTTTTAACAATAATTTGTTACAGAGATGTAGAGAAAGTCGCGTGAATGGAGCACATCAGATTATTACTTTCTCTATACGTCCTATGTACATAGTGTATAGATAAGGTATTATAATGCACCCAAAATTTCGATGCCGAGATTTTACCGGAAATATATGTGTGTCTGTGAACAGCATAGATAAAAAACGAAAAGTCCGTTAAATACAAAACTTGGTATTTAAGTTTGCTATCTCCCAAGGATGCGACGCGAATATTTCCAAGAAAATCCCCCACCCAACTACCCTTTATATAGAACTTTTTTCGAAAATTTTGATTTTCTGAAAAATGGCTATAAGGATTTTGATTAAAATATCGTATATTAAATATATTTACATGACAAATGAAATGTTTAATTTGAATTTTTTGGGAGTAGCCTTGGAAGAATTCTTTATTCTGAATGAATTTTACGGAATTTTGCATAACTGCTAAACCGTAAGAGATGGACAAAAACTTACCACACGAAAAATGTAGAGGATATTGAAACACACAATTTACGTTCTATACATTTTTTCGTGGAGATATTCCTTCTTTTTAGTTTCAGCTTTAAAAAACTGAACTTTTTTTATACAGATATTTGTCAACTCGTGTCCAGACAAACAAAGTAACTTCAGTCACATAGCAACTAGTTTTTGACTATCACTTTAACCTATGGTACTCCCTTATTTCGCTTCTACTTAATAAGACTATATCTACTAATTTTTCCTCGATTAGAATGAAATAAATGGAAGCATAAGCATTTTAACAATAATTTGTTACAGAGAGGTTGAGAAAGTCATGTGAATGGAGCACATCAGATTTTTTTAGACAGTTCTCAATATTTATAGACACATTATAATTATAAATAGATTGTTTTACCTATATCACGGAATGCTTGCGTAATGGCCTGTGATATTCAGCTTTTGCCTTGCTTAGCATCAGTCCTGACAACATTTGAACCACGGATCTCCCGATCTCTAGCCGGTTGTTCTGCCACTGAGCTACCATGGCAACATGCCGGCATGGCATTGAATTTCTCAACTGACCCGTATGTTTCCTGGTAAACCACAAGGTGATCTCAAATTATTTTGAGATGACAACTTGCAATGTTGTAAGTACTTTAAGTCCCAGGTTTCAGAGTGCAGCCAACTATTAGGTAAATTGGTATTGGTTTAATTGCGGGAAACATACGAGTCAATTGAGAAATTCAATGCTATGCCGGCATGTTGCTATGGTGGCTGAGTGGTAGAGCAACCGGCTAGAGACCGGGAGATCCGTGGTTCAATTCCCAACTAAGATATTGAATTTTTCAGTCTGACTCTACCTATCCAACTTCTGTCCTACACACGACTTAGGTGAAAAAAAAATTAAACCAAAATGTTCTACTATTAATTCTAGCGACATCTGGTAACAGATCTACTTTTAGCACCAACTAACGTTTTATAACTAACTTGTTTCCTTAACCCTTCAAATGTATATTTTCCAATGTGATAATTTTCTGCGAGCAGAAAGGTATAGCAAACCAAGCCACATCTTTGGGGAAGCCATAAACAAGAAACACCACATTCAAAGAAGCCTCTTAGGGAAGACTCAGTCGTCACTCAACCGGAAAATTAGCTTTTATATGCTATCTTTCCTTACGAAGCCGCAGACGCAAAACCTTTGAGCCATCACCGAATTTTAAGGTAATATGTACCAGAAAATACACAGCAGTTATCATGCAAAATAAGATTGTGATATTATTATCAAGAAAATTTCTGATGTGTTTCATTCACATGACTTTCTCTATATCAATGCAACAAATTATTCTATTTACTTCATCTAATGGAGCAAAAATTAGCACAAATAGTCTTATTACTTCCTTCCTTGTTAGTAGAACCGAAATAAGGGAGTACCATAGGTTAAAGTGATAGTCAAAAGCTGGTTGCTATGCGACTGAAGTTCCTTTGTGTATATGGACACGAGTTCACAAAGTCCTGTATGAGAAAAGTATAAGTCTTTATAGCTAAAAAAAACAAGGCATATCTTAAAAACAATCAACTCCACGAAAAAAAATGTATATAACATAAATTGTGTGTTTTAAGGTGCTCTACATTTGTTGTGTGGTAAATTTTTGCCATTTCTTACGGTTTAGCAGTTATGCAAAATTCCGTAAAATTGACCCAGACTAAAGTAGTCTTCAGAGGCTATTCCCAGAAAATTCAAAATATACATTTTATTTGTAGGTAAATATCTTTAATGTACGATATTTTAATCAAAATCAATCAAAATTTTCGAAAAAAGTTCCATGTAAAGGGTAGTTTGTAGTGGGGGGATTTTTCTCAAAATCTTCGTGGCGGATCCCTGGAAGATACTAAACTGAAATACCAAGTTTGGCATTTTACCGACTTTTCGTTTTTGAGTTATCGTTTTCACAGACACACGGACCTTTTTCTGAAAATGCGTTTTTTGGATACAGGGGACCCTAAAACATATATTTCCGGTGAAATCTCGGTATCGAATTTTTTGGGTGCAATACAATACCTTCTCTATACACTATGTACATATTAGGTGTAGAGTAAGTAGAAATTAAACGGATACGCTCTTGGAAACATTCTCGCCTCTGCGTTGCTCCAGTGACGAGAGTTCAAATTATTATCAAACGTCAAGCTATCACGGACCACCTTCCTGTTCTTTATCAACCCGCTTCCTTTGCTTGTGGTTGTACATATGTACATGTCTTAAAATTAACAAGCTAGCTTCTCCGAAACTTTGGAATGATGTTAGAAACGGTAACTATGGCAACTAATAACAACGTATGCATTACATTATCAGAGCTCCCTGCAGCTTTTGTAAATTCCACACAAGCAAAAAGTGTTTACCTTCTCTACACGTACTAGTGTATAGAGAAGGTATTGCACTCCAACCAAAAATTCGATACCGAGATTTCACCAGAAATATATGTTTTAGGGTTCCCTGTATCCAAAAAAGGCATTTTCAGAAAAAGGTACGTGTGAGTGTCCATGTGTCTGTGAACACGATAGCTCAAAAACAAAAAGTCGTTAAAATACCAAAGTTTGATTTAAGTTTGACATCTTCCAGTGATGCTACACAAAGATTTTGAGAAAAATACTCCCACCCCTAACTTCCCTTTACATTGAACTTTTTTCGAAAATTTTGATTTTCTCAAAAATGGCTCTAACGATTTTGATTAAAATTTTGTATATTAAAGATATGTACACGACAAATAAAATGTATATTTTGAATTTTCTGGGAATAGCCTCTGAAGACTACTTTATTCTGGATGAATTTTACGGAATTTTGCATAACTGCTAAACCGTAAGAGATAAACAAAAACTAACAACACAAAATATATAAGCACCTTAAAACATGTAATTTATTCTATATACATTTTTTTCGTGGAGTTGATCGTTTTTTAGATACTCATTGTTTGGTTTCAGCTTTAAAAACATACTTTCGTCATACAGGAATTTAACAATTCCAGTACATACAAACAAAGGAACTTCAGTCACGTAGCAACCAACTTTTGATTGTCAGTTTAACGTATAGTACCTCTTATTACGCTTCTACTGTTATTCAGGAAGCAAGTAATAGGAATATTTCTGCTGATTTTTTCTCGATTAATATGAAGTAAATAGAAGCACAAGCATTTTAACAATACTTTGCTCCAGAGATGTAGAGAAAGTCATGTGAATGGAACACATCAGATTTTATTCCGAAAGAATTTTGCATAACTGGCAAACCGAATGAGATATACAAAAACTTACTTGGCACTCTTTAATACACATAATATGTTATATACATTTTTTTTCGTAAAGTAAACCGCTTTTGAGTTATTACTTGTTATTGGTTTGAATTTTAAAATATAATTTTCCCTTATGAGAAGCTGTCAAATCCTGGCTATATAAACTAAAGAACTTAAATTACATAGGAGCCAACTTTTAAAAGATTTAACTATCGCTTCAGCCTATGGTGCTCCCTTATTTCACTTCTACTTACAAGGAAGCAAGTAGTAAGACTATTTCATAACACTAATTTGTTATAGAGATGTAGAGAAAGTCATGTGAATGGAACACATCAGACTTTTTACTTTCTTTAGCCCCATATGTACAATGTACATAGGGATAGAGAAGTATTGTATTCCACTCAAAAATTCGATACCGAGATTTCACCGGAAATACATGTTTTAGGACCCCCTGTATCCAAAAAAAGAATTTTCAGAAAAAGGTCCGTGTGTGTGTGTCCGTGTGTCTGTGAACACGATAACTCAAAAACGAAAAGTAGCTAAAATACCAAACTTGGTATTTAAGTTTAGTATCTTCCAGGGATGCAACAGGAACATTTTGAGAAATATCCCCCCACCCCAAACTACCCTTTACATGGAACTCTTTTCGAAAATTTTTATTTTCTTAAAAATGGCTCTAACGATTTTGATTAAAATATCATATATTAAAGATATTTACCTAACAAATAAAATGTATATCTTGAATTTTCTGGGAATATACTGTTTATACTGCATGAATTTTGCTTAATATGGCATAACTAGTAAACTGTAAGAGATAGACAAAAACTTACTATACAAAAAATTTAAGTCATGTTAAAATACACAAGTTATATCATATACATTTTTCACGAGGTATTCATTGTTATTAGTTTCAGTTGTGAAGTACTTATACTGTTCTCAGACGAGAGTGTCCGTTTTTCTTTTGTTCTACTCCTGGCCAAGCGCTTTGTGATGTCAATCACGTAACGACAGCTTTTAAAACATTTGACTATTGGTTTAGCCTAGTGTATCCCATATTTTCTTTCTACTTATAAGGAACTAAATAATAAGAACATTGTGCTAATGAGTACCTCGATTATCAAGGTGCAGAAAGAAGAATAATCTTATGTATGAAGTTTGTAGAACAGCTAGAGAAAGTCATGTGAGTGTAACAGATCATATTTTTTGTAACACAGCTCGCTTTATACGTATATGTATACTTGAAGCACCACTATATTGATAGAGCGGAATTCATTCAGACTGATCTTGAACAATGAGGGTTTTTGAAGATCTGTTTTTGTAGTTTTCGAAGGAAATAATCTTTGTATGCGCTTTGCAAAAACACTTGTGAAAGCCGGCTGTCCTGAAAGGCAAGAAGCCGTTGCATCAAGGACGTGAACAAATGACTTGTGAATCTTGTAAAATGAGAGACACACAGAATAATTAGGCCAATTCGAGGGAAATCCATTAATCGCCCATCACGTTTGTAAACATCTCAAGTGGCCGTAAACAATTCCTGTCTAGCAAATAAGTTTAGCGGAAAGGTTAAATCAATCAGATCTGTATTACACATAAGACAGTATCTTATGGTAGGGTTCTTTTCTCTTAATACAGTACATATGTAAACACGAGGTCCATTCAAAAAGTATCGAGAACTTTGTGTTTTTTCAAAAAGTATTTATTTATTCATGAATATCTATTTTGTCCCCTAAAAGTAATCTCCACCAGATATTATACACTTGTGCAAACGTTTTTCCAATCCTCGAAGCACTTAAAAAATAGTTGTTGTTGTTGTTGTTTTTTTTTTTTTTTTTTTTTTTTTTTTTTTGTGATCTTGTTTAGCTCCTCCTTCGATGTCGTCTTTATCTCCTCAACCGTGGAGTAGCGTTGTCCTTTCATGTGCCTCTTCAGTTTTGGGAATAAAAAAAAAAAAAAAGGTCACAGGGGGCCAGGTCTGGGGAATACGGTGGCTGCGTCATCATAAGTGTGTTGTTTTTTGCCAAAAATTCGCGCACAAGCAACGATGTGTGGTGGAAAAGCCAATTTTTTGTTCTTCCAGAAATCCGGGCGTTTCTGGCGGATTAATTCGCGCAAATTGCGTGTAACTTGCAGGTAATATTCTCTAATCACCGTTCTGCCCTTTGGCAAGAATTCATGATGCACCACGTCCCAGCAATCGAAGAAAACTGTAAGCAAATCCTTCACATTCGACCGAACTTGGCGCGTGTTTTGCGGTCTTGGCTCGTGTAGCAGCATCCATTGGGATGATCCAGCTTGTTTCCACATCATAATCATAAACACATGATTCCTCACCAGTTACAACCCTCTGGAGCAAGTTTGGTACGAATTTTGCGGCGACCGGTCTCATGCCCAAATTATTGGTAAAAATCTAATGTGTTCCATTCACATGACTTTCTCTATATCACTGCAACAAATTATTCTATTTACTTCATCTAATGGAGCAAAAATTAGCACAAATAGTATTATTACTTCCTTCCTTGTTAGTAGAACCGAAATAAGGGAGTACCATAGGTTAAAGTGATAGTCAAAAGCTGGTTGCTCTGCGACTGAAGTTCCTTTGTTTGTATGGACACGAGTTCACAAAGTCCTGTATGAGAAAAGTATAAATTTTTATAGCTGAAACCAAAATCAAGAAATATCTCAAAAACAATCAACTCCACGAAAAAAATGTATATAACATAAACGGTGTGTTTTAGGGTGCTCTACATTTGTTGTGTGGTAAGTTTTTGTCCATCTCTTACGGTTTATCAGTTATGCAAAATTCCGTAAAATTGACCAAGAATAAAGTAGTCTTCAGAGGCTATTCCCAGAAAATTCAAAATATATATTTTATTTGTCATGTAAATATCTTTAATATACGATATTTTAATCAAAATCGTTAGCTTTTTTTTAGAAAATCAAAATTTTCGAAAAAAAGTTCCATGTAAAGGGTAGTTTGGGGTGGGGGATTTTTCTCAAAATCTTTGTGTCGCATCCCTGGAAGATACTAAACTTAAATACCAAGTTTGGTATTTTACCGACTTTTCGTTTTTGATTTATCGTGCTCACAGACACACGGACACACTGACCTTTTTCTGAAAATACTTTTTTTGGATACAGGGGACCCTAAAACATATATTTCTGGTGAAATCTCGGTATCAAATTTGTTGGTGGAGTGCAATACCTTCTCTATACACTATATACATAGGACGTATAAAGAAAGTAAAAATCGAATGGCACGAGCCAATAGGTCCTCTAACGGCGATTCGACGATTGGCCAATACTACTTTCTTCACTTCTTCAATGTTTTCGTCTGCTGTTGACGAGTTCGGGCGTCCGGGTCGCTCTTCGTCGCTCATATCTTCTCGATCCTCTGAGAATATTATATATAAATGATATATGACGTCACATCATGTAGGCAGGCTGAGTTCAACCCGAAGAAGTGTGCCTTCCCATATTTGGTCTTAAGCATTTGTAGATAGTGTGACAGTGCCGACATCTTCCGCAGCGGTTCTCACGTTCGCCTTGGCATGTGATCATCAAAACTTGGTTTTGGCTTCGAAGCGTATACAGTTACGAACAGTCAGCGGTATAAATTGAGGTTAGTAGGGAGGATTTTGTAGCGTAAACATGCACGCGTTGAGAAATATTCTGTTACAAAAGTAGTTCATTACATGTATTGACATTAATTATATGTATCGTTCTAATTCATAAAGTAACACAATAAAACAATTATTTCATAAAATGATTAGTAAACAAACACGCCCTTTACTTTTACAAATAAAATACGAGGGTAGTCTGAAAAGTTCTCGGCCTCACCCAGAGATCGCAGCACTACTTGCATGATTTTTCCCCCTTACGTTGGTACACATGTTAATAGACCCTATGTAAAATTACAAGTCATTCCGGGCAATAGTCACTGTAGGCAGATGTTTGAAGCAGTGGAAGTGCGCATTGCTTTCCAAATGGGGAAATTCGAGTATCGTGCTGTGATAAAATTCTTCGTAAAAGAAGGTTTAGCACCTACAGAAATGCATTTGTGAATTGTAAATGTGTATGGTGACTCTTCTTCACCTTCAGTTTCCACTGTGAAGAACTAGGCGGCCGATTTTAAACGTGGCCGTGAAAGCGTCCAAGACGATCTACGCGAAGGACGTCCAAAAACTGTAACCACACCAGAAATCTTTGGAAGATCGGCGTACAAAGGTGCGTGACATTGCTAATGCTCTTGGAATTTCAAAGGAACGGATTGGTCACATCTTGCATCAGGAATTAAACATGAAAAAGCTTTGCGCAAGATGGGTGCCGCGTATCCTCACTGTGGATAACAAACGCATTCGCACGACACTTTCTGAAAAGTGCTTGGCGCATTTTCAGAAGAACAGAAGTGACTTTTTGCGCCGATACGTCACAATGGAACTGGATTCACCACTACACACCCGAATCCAAGCAGCAGTCGAGGCAGTGGACAGAAGCTGGTTCTTCAGCTCCAAAGAAGGCGAGGATTATGCCATCAGCAGGAAAGATCATGACGTCAGTGTTTTGGGATGCCAAAGGAATTTGTTGATTGACTATCTCGAGAAAGGTAAAACCATCTCAACTTGTAACCAAACTGACTGCAAGCATTCGTGAAAACAGACCCGGGTTAAAAAAGAAAAAAATTGTTATCCATCAGGACAATGCACCTGCCCACAAAAGTGTTTTGGCAATGGGGAAATTGAGAGATCTGCACTATGAAGTGCTGGAACATCCGCCCTATTCCCCAGATTTGGCTTCCTCGGTCTTCTATCTGTTTCCAAAACTGAGGAAATTTCTCGGTGGTAGGTGCTTTCGTCCAATGAAGAAGCAATTGCGGTTGTAAATGGGTACTTTGAGCACTTCCAGAGAAACACAACAGAGAGCGGATAACGGCATTGGAACACCGCTGGACAAAATGTATTGATATTAGAGGAGATTATGTTGAAAAATAAAAAAAAATTGAAGAGCATGAATTGTCATTTTCCACCATCAGGCCGAGAACTTTTCAATGGTTGATAAAAAAATGTAGCATAATAACGTGCAGTGCTTTGAAAAGACAATGAACATAATCAGCCAAACCCTTATCTCGCTTCTACTTACAAGGAAGCAAGTAATAAGATTATTTCTGCTAATTTCTTCTCGATTAGCGTGAAGTAAATAGAAGCATAAGCTTTTTAACAATAATTTGTTTTAGAGATGTAGTGAAAGTCATGTGAGTGTAACACAACCTTTTTTTTATACAATACACCCTAACACGCTTGTTTCCAAAGAAATCTCGCTATCGAATTATTGGATGGAATGTATTGCCTTGTATTACCCAGTTTTCTCACGAGTGACGTATTTCTAACATTGTCCTCATAGCAACGCGCAGAAAACACATTTACTTTTGTGTGGGCTGATTGTATAGGGATTCAGCGAGCCGCGCATATCAACCCACTCTATCGGAAGCTCACTATTAATACACGGACCACTGACAGTCATTTGTTAACCCACACTCGCTCTCCTGGTCATCTTATTCAACAAAAGCAAGATTCACTTTCTTTTGCATTCTCGTTTCTTAAAATCATTGCAAAGAAATACGTATATGTATTAACTTCCATGCATTTCCTTTTACTTTCTCTACACGGACTATGTACATAGTGTATAGAGAAGGTATTGTATTTCACCCAAAAAATCGATACCGAGATTTCACTGGAAATACACGCCTTGGGACCGCAAGAATCAAAAAACATTTCTAGAAAAAGGCCCACGTGTGTGTGCGTCTATGGACACCATAGCTAAAAATGAAAAGACCGTTAAATACCAAACTTGGTATTTAAGTTTGTATCTTTCAAGGATGCGACACGAAAATTCCCCACCCCCAACTATCCTTTACATGGCACATTGTGTTTTTCTCAAAAATGGCTCTAACGATTTTGATTAAAATATCCTATATTAAAGATATTTACCACACAAATTAAATGTATATCTTGAATTTTCTGAGAATAGCCTCTAAAGCCTATTCTGGATGAATAACCGTAAAACATGGACATAAACTTACCACACCCAAAATGTAGAGCACATCAAAACATACAATTTATGTTATTAAAATTTTTTTCATGGAGTTAATCGTTTTTGAGATATTCCTTGTTTTGGTTTCTCATACAGGAATTTATCAACTCCTGTCCATACAAACAAAGGAACATCAGTCACATAGCAACCAGCTTTTGACTATCACTTTAACCTTTGGTACTCCGTTATTTCGCTTCTACTTACAAGGAAGCAAGTAATAAGACTGTTTCATAAGTTTTTAACAATAATTTGTTGGCGAGATGTAGAGAAAGTCATGTGAATGGAACACATCAGAGTTTTTATTATTTTTGTTTTATTCTGTTTTGTTTTCCTTTTAATTAAATTGTCTACTACTTATCTAATGTAGAGATAAAATTACATTTCACCCAAATATTTGATATCGATATTTCATAACGTTTCCTTTTCCTTAAAATCGAACTTGAAATTAAATAACAAAATTATTCGTTGTTTTTCATAAAAATTACAATAAAATCTGATGCGTTCCATTAACATGACTTCCTCTACAAATTATTGTTACAAAAGATTATTCTCTTATCTACATCGTGATGAACATTAACAGAAATTGTCTTAATTAATTGCTTTCTTGTAAGTAGAAAGAAAATAAGGGAATACACTAGGCTAAAACAGTCATATCTTTCAAAAGCTGCTTGCGTTTCAATGCAGGGCCAGGAGTTTACAACTTTCCATGTGAAGAAAGTCTAAGTATTTTAAATATAAAAGAAATAACAAGAAAACTCTCAGAAATGGTCAATTTAACGGAAAAAACGAATATGATATAATTTGCATGTTTTAACGTGATCAACATTTTTGTGTGGTAATTTTTACTTTCTCTATACGCACCAAGTACATAGTGTATAGAGAATGTATTGCACTCCACCCAAAAATTCGATACCGAGATTTCACCGGAAATATATGTTTTAGGGTCCCCAATATCCAAAAAGAGCATTTTCACAAAAAGGTCCGTGTCTGTGTCCGTGTGTCTGTGAACACGATAACTCAAAAACAAAAAGTCGGTAAAATACCAAACTTGGTATTTAAGTTTAATATCTTCCAGGGATGCGACACGAAGATTTTGAGAAAAATCTCCCCACCCCAAACTACCCTTTACATGGAACTTTTTCGTAATTTTTGATTTTCTCAAAAATGGCTCTAACGATTTTGATTAAAATTCCGTATATCAAGGATATTTACCTGACAAATAAAATGTATAACTTCAATTTTCTGGAAATAGCCTCTGAAGACTCCTTTATTCTAGATGAATTTTGCATTACTACTAAACCGTAAGAGATGGATAAAAACTTAACATGCAAAAAATGTAGAGCATGTTAAAACACACAATTTATGTTATATTCATTTTTTTCGAGGAGTTGATCGTTTTTGAGATATTCCTTTTTCTTGGTTTCGGCTTTGAAAAACTTATACTTTTCTCATACAGGAATCTGTCAACTCCTATCCATACAAACAAAGGAACATCAGTCACATAGCAACCACCTTTTGACTATCACTTTAACCAATGGTAATCCCTTATTTCGCTTCTATTTACAATAAAGCAAGAAATAAGACTATTTCTGCTAATGTTATCGATTAGCATGGAATAAATAAAAGATAAGCTTATTAACAATAATTTGTTACAGAGATATAGAGAAAGTCATGTGAATGGAACACATCAGATTTTTTACTATCTTTTACGGTTTAACCGTTAAGCAAAATTCTGAAAAAAAAAAAAAAAAAAAAAAAAACAGAATAAAGCACTCTTCAGAGGTCACTCCCAGAAAATCCAAAATATACATCTTATTTGCGTTGTGAATAACTTTAATATATGATATTTTAATCATAACCGTTGAGAAAAACCAAATTTTCAAAAAACGTTCCATGTAAAGAGCAGTCTGGGGTGGCGGATTTTCTTGAAAATCGTGTTGCCTCCTTGGAAGATACTTAAATTAAGTATCAAGTTTGGTGGAGCCATTATTTTTTTTTTCTTTCCAATTAAAAGTTTCAATTCTTGATGGAGTTTATTAAATATTAAATTTCATAGAACTATTCTTCATTTAACGGTCTCTTAGTTACTTTCTCTACACGTACTATGTACATAGTGTATAGAGAAGGTATTGTATTGCACCCAAAATTTCGATACCGAGATTTCACTGGAAATATATTTTTTGGGACCCCTTGAAACAAAAAAAAAACATTTTCAGAAAAATGTCCGTGTATGTGTCTGTCTGTGTTTATGTCTGTGGGCAGCACAGCTCAAAAACGAAAAGACCGTTAAAAACCAAATTTGGTATTTAAGTTAGGTATCTTCCAAGGGTGGGACACGAAGATTTTCAAGAAAATCCTCCACCCCCAACTACCCTTTAAATGGAAAAAATTCGAAATGTTTAATTTTCTTAAAAATGGCTCTAACGATTTTGATTAAAATTTCGTATATTTAAGATATTCACTTGACAAATAAAATGTGTATCTTGAATTTTTGGGAATAGCTTCTGAAGACTTCTTTATTCTGGATGAATTTTACACATTTTTGCATAACTGCTAAACCGTAAGAGATGGATAAAAACTTACCACACAGAAAATTTAAAGCACATTAAAGCACACAATTTACGTTATATACATTTTTTTCGTGGCGTTGATCGGTTTTAAGATATTCCTTGTTTTTAGTTTCAAATTTTAAAAACATTCTTTTCTGATACAGGAATTTGTCAACTCCCGTTCATACAAACAAAGGAACTTCAGTCACATACCAACCAGCTTTTGAGTATCACTTTAGCCTATGGTACTCCCTTATTTCGCTTCTACTTACAAGGAAGCAAGTAATAAGACTATTTCTGCGGAGATGTAGAGAAAGTCATGTGAATGGAACACATCAGATTTTTTTTAGTTATGCTGCTCAAAGACACACGCACACGTTTCCGAAGAAATCTCGGTATGGAATTTTTGAGTGCAATGCAATACATTCTCTATACACTATGTACATAGTACGAGTAGAGAATATAATATTGATATGGACCTAGAATTACATTGCCATCTGTACTTGGTGAAGAGAAATGATAATTAAGCAATAATTTATATGAAACGGTTGCAGATAAGACGTTGTAAGATTTGCCCCAGGCTCTGCTGTGCGTGTTCTGGCTATTTTCATCACAGGCGTCTCTCGTCTGCCAATTCGGTAGCCCGCTTTCCTTTGTTTGCTTTACGTTGTAAACGTTTGGGATCGTTTGTTAAACACTGGGCCATGACTTGAGTGCGTTGAGAGAAACATTGCAGCAATGGTTTTGAGAGCCCATAAATGTGCTCCATCTTATACAACATTTTAAGCAAACACTTCAGTCTATGAGGTTGGCATTATCACCTCTGAGACAGTAAATCACAAGGATCTTCCAGAAACTGACAAGACGATTTGGCATAACTAAATAATAACAAAAATCTGATGTGTTCCATTCACATGACTTTCACTATCTCTGCAATAAATGATTTTTAAAAAGCTTGTGCTTCTATTTACTTCCTGCTTCCTTGTAAGTAGAAGCGAAATAAGGGAGCACCATAGGTTAAAGTGATAGTCAAAAGCTAATTGCTATGCAACTGAAGTTCGTTTGTATGGTCACGACTTCACAGAGTCCTGCACGAGAAAAGTAGTGTTTTATAGCTGAAACCAAAAACAAGGAATATCTCAAAAACAATCAACTCCACGAAAAATATGTATATAGCATAAAGTATGTGTTTTAAAGTGCTCTACATTTGTTGTATGGTAAGTTTTTGTCCATCTCTTACAGTTTAGCAGTTATGCAAAATTCCGTAAAGTTGACCCAGAATAAAGTAGTCTTCAGAGGCTATTCCCAGAAAATTCAAAATATACATTTTATTTGTCAGGTAAATATCTTTAATATACAATATTTTAATCAAAATCGTTAGAGCCATTTTTTAGAAAAATCAAAATTTTCGAAAAAAGTTCCATGTAAAGGATAGTCTGGGGTGGGGGGATTTATCTCAATATCTTCGAGTCGCATCCCAGGAAGATAATAAACTGAAATCCCAAGTTTAGTATTTTACCGACTTTTCGTTTTTGAGTTATCATGTTCACAGACACACGGACACACACACACACATACGGACCTTTTTCTGAAAATACTTTGTTTGGATACAGGGGACACTAAAACATATATTTCTGGTGAAATCTCGGTATCGAATTTTTGGGTGGAGTGCAATACCTTCTCTATACACTATGTACATAGTGCGTTTAGAGAAAGTAAAAATTATCAACACAAAACTTTATTTACAAAGTTACACTACCTTAATCTATTTCTCAACGTAATCTCCATTCTGTCAATACATTTATTTTCGCTTACGATGCCGATGTCATACAATTCTACTGCCTAACTTGTTTTTAATTAAATTTATTTTTACTTTCCTTACACGTAACATATACATAGTACATAGAGAAGGCATTGCATTCCAACAAAACTTCGATACCGAGATTTCACCGGAAATACACGATTTAGAGTCCACTGTATCCAAAATTCTGATGTGTACTATTCACATGACTTTCTCTACATCTCTGCAACAAATTTTAGTTAAGAAACTTATGCTTCTATTTACTTCATGCTAATCGAGAAACATTACCAGAAATAGTCTTATTATTTATTTCCTTGTAAGTAGAAGCGAAATAAGGGAGTACCATAGGATAAAATGAAAGCCAAAAGCTGGTTGCTATGTAACTGAAGTTTCTTTGTTTGTATGGACAGGAGCTAACAAATTCCTGTATGAGAAAAGTATGTTTTTCAAAGCAGAAACGAAAAACCAAGAATATCTTAAAAATGATCAACTCCACGAAAAAAAATGTATATGATATAAATTGCGTGTTTTATCGCGAGTTACATTTTCTGTGGTGTAAGTTTTTGTCCATCTCTTACGGCTTAGGAGTTATGCACAATTCCGTAAAATTCATCCAGAATAAAGTAGCCTTCAGAGGCTATTCCCAGAAAATTCAAGATACACAGTTTATTTGTCAGGTAAATATCTTTAGTATACAATATTTTAATCAATATCGTTAGAGCCATTTTAAAGACAATAAACATTTTCGAATTTTTTTCAGTATAAAGGGTAGCTTGGAGTGGGGGGATTTTCTTGAAAATCTTCGTGTCGCATCCTTGGAAGATACCAAACTTAAATACCAAGTTTGGGCTTTAACGGTCCTTTCGTTTTTGCGCTATGCTGTCCACACACACACACACACACACACACACACACACACACACACACACAAGAAGACACACACACACGGACATTTTTCTAAAAATCCTTTTTTTGGATTCAGGGATTCTCAAACATGTATTTTTGGTGAAATCTTGGTATCGAATTTTTGGGTACAATGCAATACCTTCTCTATACACTATGTACATAGTTCATGTGTGTCCGTGAACACGATAACTCAAAACCGAAAAGACGGTAAAATACCAAACTTGGTATTTAAGTATAGTATCTTTCAGGGATACGACACGAATATTTTAAGGAAAATACCCGCACCCAAAAGTACCCTTTACATGGGAAAATTTTGAAAATTTTGATTTTCTCAAAAATGGCTCTAACAATTTTGATTAAAATATCATATATTAAAGATATTTGCCTAACAAATAACATGTATATTTGAATTTTCTGGGAATAGCTTCTGAAGACCTGTTTACTCTGGATGAATTTTGTTTAATTTGGCATAACTAGTAAACCGTAAGAGATAGACAAAAACTTACTATACAAAAAATTTAAGTCTTGTTAAAATACACAAGTTATGTCATATACATTTTTCTCGTGGAGCTTACCGTTTTCGAGGTATTCAATGTTATTACTTTCAGTTGTGAAGTACATATACTTTTATCAGACGGGAGTGTCCGTTTTTCTTTTGTTCTACTCCTGGCCAAGCAAAGAAGCGATCAGCAACGACAATCGCATAACGACAGATTTTAAAACATTTGACTATCGGTTTAGCGTAGTGCATTCCTTTAGTTTCTTTCTAATGTTTATCTCGATTAGCATTGTGTAGAAAGAAGAATAATCTTTTTTAAGAAGTTTGTTTGTAGAGCAGCTGGAGAAAGTCAGGGGTGTGTAACACAGTTTTTTTTTATTTTATTTTATTTTTTTTTTTTTTTATTTTTCAAGTATTTCAAAAAATAATTGGCTAATCACGAACTGTAAGTAACTCTGCGGTCCTTCTATTTCCAATATGCATTCTAGGCCTGGTAAGTATAACTTACCAGTTCCTAGTACGCAATATACTGTTTATGTAACCATACCGTTATAAATAGGGAGTTAATTTTATTGAATACCGTGCATAAAAGTCTTGTTATGGCATGCATGCCAATAATTGCAGTGACGTATTTCCTGTAGTACTGACGCAATGGCATGCCGAGAAGTCCCTCAAGCAAATAGAAATCTTGAACAACGGACATATGTCAATTCCTATCATATCAGATAAATAGGATATGTTACTGCTACAATTTTGTCTTCAGTGCGACTGTGCATGGCTTCTCTGCAGGTCAGGAGTATTGTCGATGATGATTTGTGTTTAAGGGTGCTCAACTAAAAATCTGATGTGTTCCATTCACATGACTTTCTCTACATCTCTGCTACAATTTATTGTTAAAAATGTCTTATTACTCGCTTCCTTGTAAGTAGTAGTGAAATAAGGGAGTACCATAGGTTTAAGTGAAAGCCAAAAGCTGGTTGTTATGTGACTGATGTTCCTTTGTTTGTATGGACCGGAGTTGACAAATTCCTGTATGAGAAAAGTAAGCTGAAACTAAAACAAGGAATACCTCTAAAACGATAATTTCCACGAAAATATGTACATAATATAAATTGTATGTCTTAACGTGCTCTACATGTTTTGTGTGGTAAGATTTTGTCCATCTCTTACTGTTTAGCAGTTATGCATAATTACGTAAAATTCATCCTGAATAAAGTAGTCTTCAGAGGCTATTTCTAGAAAGTTCAAGATATACATTTTATTTGTCAGGTAAATATCAGTAATATACGATATTTTAATCAAAATTGTTAGAGCCATTTTTGACAAAACCAAAATTTTCGGAAAAAGTTCCATGTAAAGGGTAGTTAGGGTGGGGGGTTTTTCTTGATAATCTTCGTGTTGCATCCTTGGAGGATACGAAACTTAAATACCAAGTTTGATTATTGATGGACTTTTCGTTTTCGAGCAATGCTGCCCACAGACAGATAGGCAAACATACACACGTACATTTTTCTAAAAATGTTTTTTTTTTATTCAGGGGTGTCAAAAAATATATTTCCGGTGAAATCTCGGTATCTAATATTTGGGTGGAATGCAATTATTTTCTCTTTACACTGTGTACATAGTACGTGTAGAGAAAGTATAAAGTTGTATCCAGCTCATGGCCCTCACTGCACAAATCACTGTTATTTTGCAACATAAAGTACACGTTACACATCATCACCGCTCCTTAAAGCGAAAGCCTGACCACTGCCCAGTATACACACCTTGTCATGATTCAATGCATTCCATCAGTTTTACTCACATTAGGAACAGTTTCCGCTTTATCACCTTGTTCCAATCTTCAGTAAAAACCGTAGGCAACTCCTGCACAAAGAACCTCTACCTTATAAAATACTAATTGAGATAAATATTAGCAGAAATACTCTTATTGCTTGCTTCCTTGTAAGTAGAAGCGAAATAAGGGAATACCATAGGTTAAACTGATAGTCAAAAGCTGGTTGCTATGTGACTGAAGATCATTCGTTTGTATGGACAGGAGTTGAGAAATTCCTGTATGAGAAAAGTATAAGTTTTTATAGCTTAATCCAAAACAAGGAATATATCAAAAACAATCAACTCTACGAAAAAAATGTATATAACATTAATTGTGTGTTTTAATGTGCTCTACATTTTTGTGTGGTGAGTTTTTGTCTCTCTCTTATGGTTTAGCACTTATGCAAAATTTCGTAAAATTCACTCAGAATAAAGTAGTCTTCAGAGGCTATTCCCAGAAAATTCAAAATATATATTTTATTTGTCAGGTAAATATCTTTAATATACGACATTTTAATCAAAATCGTTAGCCATTTTTTAGAAAATGAATTTTTTTTAAAAAAGTTCCATGTAAAGGGTAGTTGGGGGTGGGGGGATTTTTCTCAAAAGCTTCGTGTCGCATCCCTGGAAGATATTAAACTTAAATATCAAGTTTGGTACTTTACCAACTTTTCGTTTTTGAGTTATCGTGTTCACAGACACACGTACACACACGGACTTTTTTCTGAAAATGCATTTTTTGGATAGAGGGAACCTTAAAACATATTTTCGGTGAAATCTCGGTATCGAATTTTTTGGTGTAGTGCAATACCTTCTCTATACACTATGTACATAGTTCGTATAGAGAAAGTAAAAACGGTCCTCGTATTTATAGAACAATTCCAAATGCAATACATGATATTTTGAAAGTATACAGAATAAGTTGGTGTCTTGTGTATATTTGAACGGTTAAGATAAACCTTCCTGGTACATGCCGGTTAATTTAATTTGAGCAGAGAATGTGGGGAAGTGCATCGAGAGCAAACAGAAGGATAAAACAACAAACGAACCGCCCATCAGCACCGTTGGTTAGAGCACTAATGCTTGTTTGCTTACATAGATTGCCATTAGAACCTGCGGCGGCGGTGGTGCCAAACAGCATTTGCACAAAAACCTGCGGAGACAACCGCCTCTCTGTTGCATTATCGAAACACGGTTTCTTTTGTTGACGTATTATCAAATTAACATTTTATTTCAAAGACACAATAATCACCTTGGTTTTGTGGGTGTAACCGCCCACACCGGTCTAATTATATCCAAATAATGATAACATAACTCCATGGCACGACAGCTCACGGGGAGCCTCGGCCTACCGCCCGGCCGCTGCGTCCCCCATCTCGGTCCACTACAGACGTCATGGATGGGGTGCAGTATTGCAGGGTGAGACGTGGTCAGCGCCTCGAGCCCCTCCCGGCCGGTTAATGCGGTCCTCATGACCTGGAGCCGCTACTTCTCCATCAAGTAGCTCCTCAATTGGCCCCCCAGGGACCTCACGAGGCTGAGTGCATCCCGGTCCAGGTCTCCCAGGGGGGAAAAACCGCCCACACCGGTCTAATTACATCCAAATAATGATGTTGAACTGTAAACGAAACATCATTAGTTTCAACAATAGAAGTTTTTAAAAATTCTGATGTGTTACATTCACATGACTTACTCTACAAACTTCTTACAAAATATTATTCTTCTTTCACACAATGCTAATCGAGATAAACATTAGCAGAATGTTCTTATTACTTAGTTACTTATAAGTAGAAGGGAATAAGGGAATGCACCATCTAAAGTGATAGTCAAATGTTTTAAAACCTGTCGTTATGCGATTGTCATTGCAAATCGCTTCTTTGCTTGGCCAGGAGTAGAACAAAAGAAAAACGCGCACTTACTGTCTGAGAAAAGTGTAAGTATTTTACAATTGAAGCAAATAACAAGGAATATCTCGGAAACGGTAAACTCCACGGAGTTCAACTATCTTATCGTTTTTGAGCTCTACTGTCCACAGACATACACACACGGACCTTTTTCTGAAAATGCTTTTTTTGAAATCAGGGAGTCCTAAAACAGGTGTTTCTGGTGAAATTTATGAAATTTTGGGTGGAATACAATACCTCTATACACTATGTACATTGTACATACGGGGCTAGAGAAATTAAAAAAAACATATAAATAATTACCTAAAATATAAAAATAAAGTGTACATAAACACATATTTTAAAATTGTTGGTTAAAATATCAATCTTTCACCAGCTGTGTGAAATAACATATTTAAGTGTCTTACATGAACAGTTTTGGAGAAAAATGCACCTAAAGAAAGAATTTTCTTCTTTATTGGAATATCAATAATTATATTGATTAACCTAGATTATAATTTGAGAATAGTTTCTGAATTAGAAGATGTTTTATGAGTATAAAATGTTCATTAATATACATAGTTTATAGAGTATATTCTGCCTCTGCCTGACAAGTGTCTTAAAAGGGAGTCGAAATGCGGTTTTCGTAGTCCCCCCCCCCTCATTTTAATGTTTTAATTGCATATGAATATTTTGAGTCTCCCGCTCAGTTTGGTATAACTTTCATAGAAGTATGCTAACCATAAATAGTTCAAAATATTATCGTAAATAATCCTACATGGTAACTTTTTACTCAAAACATCAATAACTTTGTAAACATTAGTGTCAGAGAAGACACTTTTTTTTATTTTGATGGAAAAGTTTTATCTTGGTCCAGAGTTTCCGGTGTAGACCGCGTCTTAAGGCTAAAATCTGCCGACGTTTCGCCCATCTTATGATAAGGCTTCCTCAGGGCTAACTGCGTCTGGTCCGGCTGGCGTACCTTCTTTTATACTGTAGTTGGGACATGCCAAGTACCGCCCTCCTGTGTTGCCATTGGTTATCGTTTGGCCAATGGCTGGGGTCGCTGCTTTCTGTATTCCTATTGGCTCACTGGCCGCAAGGTGGGATGCTTTTCTTAGCAGAGGTCTCCAGATGGTGTTCAAACTTTTTCCATTGTCTCTGTTAACTTTATGTTCTTCTTTAATTATTTCTATGCTTTCGCGTATAATGCGATGTTTGTAGTCTTCACATGGTACCAATAATTTCATGTTATCAAAATCAATGTGATGGCCAGTTTCAATAGCATGTTCGGAGAGAGCGGACTTTTCAGGCTGATTAAGTTTGAGGCTTCTGATGTGCTCTTTTCGACGTGTGATTGCCGATCTTCCGGTCTGACCTATATATGCTTTGCCGCAATCGCAGGTTATTTTATAAATTCCTGGCTTAAGTAGTGGGTTGGATTTGTCTTTTACTGGTCTGAGGGTGGATTGTAACTTCCGAACCGTGCTGTACCGAGTATTAATCCCGTGTTTGAGTAAAATTTTGCCAATCCTTTCAGTGGTGCCCTGAACAAAAGGAAGGCGAGCCCATCTTGTCTTTTGTTTTTCTTTTTCTTTTTGTGGTTTTTTGGCATTCTTTCCCCAGTATTTTATGTCGGTTTTTGAGTATCCGTTGGCTTTTAACACTTCCTGTAAGTGGTGTCTCTCTTCAGTTAAAAGATTTGGGTCACAAATACGCGTAGCTCGTTGGAACAGAGTTTTGACCATGCTTCGTTTTACTGAAATGGGGTGGTGGGATGTGGCATCTATGTATCTGTCTGTATGTGTAGCCTTTCGGTGAACTGAACAATGCACTGTTTTGCTTGCTGAATTTCGCTCTACTAGTTTTACTTTAGCTATTCGTAGCATTGATATCCTGCTCGCATTATCTCATGTGAGAGTTTCGAAATACTGCGAAGCTGTTTTTGGAAAGTTAGGCTACATTTTTTTTTACTTTCTCTAGCCCCGTATGTACAATGTACATAGGGATAGAGAAGGTATTGTAATGCACCCAAAAATTCGATACCGAGATTTCACCGGAAATATATGTTTTGGGGTCACCTGAGTCCAAAAATTTTTTTCAAAAAAAGCTTCGTGTGTGTGTGTGTGTGTGTGTGTGTCTGTGGACAGCATAGCTCAAAACCGAAAAGACTGTTAAATACCAAACTTGGTATTTAAGTTTAGTCTCTTCCAGAGATGCGACACGAAGATTTTGAGAAAAATCCCCCCACCTCAAACTACCCTTCACATGGAACTTTTTTCGAAAATTTTGATTTTCTTAAAAATGGCTCGAATGATTTATACTAAAATATAATATATTAAAGATATTTACCTAACAAATAAAATGAATATCTTGACTTTTCTAGGAACAGCCTCTGAAGAATACTTTATTCTGGATGAATTTTGCATAACTGCTAAACCGTTAGAGGTGGACAAAAACATAACACACAAAAATGTAGAGCACATTAAAACACATAATTTATGTTATATAATTTTTTTCGAGGAGTTGATCGTTTTTGGTTTCAGCTTTGGAAAACTTGTACTTTTCTCATACAGGAATTTGTCCACTGCTGTCTATACAAACAAAGGAACTTCAGTCATATAGCAACCAACTTTTGACTATCACTTTAACCTATGGTACTCCCTTATTTTGCTTCTATTAACAAGGAAGCAAGTAATAAGACTATTTCTGCTAATTTTTTCTCCATTAGCATGAAGTAAATAGAAGAATAAGCTTATTAACAATAATTTGTTACACAGAAGTAGAGAAAGTCATGTGAATGGAACACATCAGATTTTCGTTTTACTTTCTCTAGCCCTATATGTACATTGTACATATGGGGCTAGAGAAGGTATTGTAATGCACCCAAAAATTCGATACCAAGATTTCACCGGAAATATATGTTTTTGGGGTCCCCTGACTCCGAAAAAAAGCATTTTCAAGAAAAGGTCCGTCCGTGTGTGTGTGTGTGTGTGTGTGTGTGTGTGTGTGTGTGTGTGTTTGTGTCTCTGGACAGCATAGCTCCAAAACGAAAAGACTGTTAAATACTAAACTTGGTATTTAGGTTTAGTATTTTTCAAGGATGCGACACGAAGATTTAAAAAAAAAATCCCCCTACTAAAAACTACCCTTTACATGGAAAACATTTCAAAATTTTTGATTTTCTTAAAAATGCCTAACGATTTTGATTGAAATCCCGTATATTAAAGCTATTTATGTCCTAAATAAAATGTATATCTCGAATTTTTGGGGAATAGCCTCTTAAGACCTCTTTATTCTGGATGAATTTTGCTTAACTGCTAAACCGTAAGAGATAGAAAAATAAACTACACAAAAAAATGTACATCACGACAAAACACACAATTTATGTCCTTTACGTTTTTGTTGTGGAGGTAGCCGTTTCTGAGATATTCCTTGTTTCTGGTTTCAATTGTGAACTATTTAAACTTTTCTCAGAGAGGAAGTGTCCGCTTTTCCTTTGTTCTACTCTTGACCAAGCAACATGAAGTGATTTGCAATGACAATGGCATAACGATAGCTTTTAAAACATTTGACAATCACTTTAGCATAGTGCATTCCCTTATTCCCTTCTACTTATAAGGAACTAAGTAATAAGAACATTCTGCTAATATTTATCTCGATTAGCATTGTATACAAAGAAGGTTTGTAGAGCAGCTAGAGAAAGGCATGTGAGAGTAACACATCAGATTTTTTATATTTGAAAGCAATTTCTGAAGAAGTAAAACTGTCTATACAAACGACCCTTTATTTCAGAAACTAATTGATATTAAGGTCTGAAATTTTTACTGCATATTTGAACCTGAATATGCTTTATTTTAACGATTTTTATGTGTAGGGATTATTCATATTTTTTAAAATTAAAACTCATCAATTTTCAATAAAATATTCAGCGCTTTATTAAAAAAAAATACCTTTCTTTCCAAACAACAGAAGTATTCTATTTTTCATTATTAAACAATAGAGCTATTGCTAAATATACCTTTAAAAACCTGATGTGTTCCGTTCACATGACTTTCTCTGTATCTCTGCAATAAATTATTTTTAAAACGCTTATGCTTCTATTTACTTCCTGTTAATCGAGAAAAAATTAGCAGAAGTAGTCTTATTACTTGTTTCCTTGTAAGTAGAAGCAAAATAAGGGGGTACCATAGGTTAAAGTGATAGTCAAAAGCTGGTTGTTATGTGACTGAAGTTCCTTTGATTGTATGGACACGAGTTCACAAAGTCCTGTATAAGAAAAATATAAGTTTTTATAGCTTAAACCAAAAACAAGGAGTATCTCAAAAACAATCAACTCCACGAAAAAAATCTGATGTGTATAATTCACATGACTTTCTCCATATCCCTGCAACAAATTATTCTTAAAAAGCTTATACTTCTATATACTTTATGCTAATCAGAAAAAATAGTAGAAATAGTCTAATTACTCGCTTCCTTGTAAGTAGAAGCGAAATAAGGGACAACCGTGGGTTAAAGCGATAGTCAAAAGCTGGTTGCTATGTCAATGAAGTTCCTTTGTCTATATGGATAGGAGTTGACAAGTTCCTGTAGGAGAAAAGTATACGTTTTCATAGCAGAAACCAAAAATAAGGAATGTCACAAAAACGACGAACTCCACGAAAAAATGTATCTAATATAAATTGTGTGCTTTAATGTGCTCTACATTTTTTGTGCAGTAAGTTTTTGTCCATCTCTTACGGTTTAGCAGTTATTCAACATTTAGTAAAATTCATCCAGAATAAACTACTCTTTAGAGGCTATTCCCAGAAAATTCAAGATATACATTTTATGTTTAATATACGAAACTTTAATCAAAATCCTTAGAGCCATTTTTGAGAAAATCAAAATTTTCGAAAAAAGTTCCATGTAAAGGGTAGTTGGGGTGGGGGGATTTTTTTCAAAATCTTTGTGTCGCATCCCTGGAAGATGTTAAACTTAAATACCAAGTTTGGTATTTTACCGACTTTTCGTTTTTGAGTTATCGTGTTCACAGACACACGGACACACACGGACCTTTTTTTAAAATACTTTTTTTTTTTTTTTTGATAAAGGGAACCCTAAAACATATATTTCCTGTGAAATCTCGGTATCGAATTTTTTGGTGGAGTGCAATACATTTTCTATACACTATGTACATAGTACGTATAGAGAAAGTAAAAAGTAAACGTTCAATAGCAAGGGATAGTCAACAAAAGAAGGTGCAATTTCCGGAGTTTGAAGTAACCATTCAGTCTAGCAATGTTATTCACAGGGGCCATGGAACTTGGTGACATCTCATGCACGTTAAGGCAGCACATGCACTTTCTTGAATGTAGTATAGGAAAACATTAAAGGCCTTGAAAACTGAGAGAGAACAAAGGAACAAACAATTCTGTGTGTCATTAATCAACAACATGACGCTTTGTGTAGCAATAGACCCGACCCGTGCAAGGTACCAGCTCCATAGTGACTTCAAGATTTAATTTGGAAAATTGTATATCATTTTTTACTTTCTCTATACGTACTATGTACATAGTGTAAAGAGAAAGTGTTGTATTCCACCCAAAAATTCGATACCGATATTTCAACGCAAATACATATTTTGAGACTCCCTGAATCCAAAAGGTATTTTTAGAAAAATGTCCGCGTGTAATTTGGTATTTAAGTTTGGTTTCTTCCAAGGATGCGGCACGAAGATTTCTAAGAAAATGCGCCTACCCCCAATTACCCTTTACATGGATTTTTTTTCGAAAATTTTTATTTTCTCAAAAATGGCTGTAATGATTTTAATTAAAATGTCAGATATTTAAGATATTTTTATTTCAATGTATCTCCCTTACGGTTTACCAGCTACAGAAAAGTCATCCAGAATGAAGAGGTCTTCAGTGACTATTTCCAGAAAATTCAACATATTCATTTTGTCATGAAAATCTCTTAAACATGTAATTTTAATTAAAATCATTAGAACGTTTTTGAGAGAATCAAAATTTAGGACGGTAGTTGGGGTGGCATATTTTTCTGAAAATCTTCGTCTCACATCCTTGGAAGATACTGAATTTAAATACAAGTTTGGTATTTAACCGAATTTTCGTTTTTAGTTATCGTGTTCATCACAAACACGTTGCTTTTTCTAAAATGTTTTTTTTTTATTTACGGGACCCTAAAATATGTATTTCCAGTGAAATCTGGGTATCGAATTCTTAGATGGAATAGACCACCTACTCTATCTACTACGCACGTTGTACATACTTGCTAGAGCAAGTAAAATTATTTTATATAAGGGTCCGCAAAACATGCATCTCCGATGAAATCTTGGTGCCGAATTTTTTGGTAGAATACAATACTAAACCTCTCAACCTATTATGCACATTGATCATACGTGCCAGAGAAGTATTAAAAATCTGATGTGTCCACTCACATGACTTTCTCTACATCTGTTTAACAAATTAATGCTGAAAAACTTACGCTTTTACTTTATGTTAATTGAGATAATCTTATTACTTGTTTCTTTATAAGTAGAAGAGAAATAAAGCGATAGTCAAAATTTTTAAAAGCCGGTTGCTATATAAATGAAAACCATTTTTTGCATGACCAGGAGTTGACACGTTTCCATATGAGAAAAGTTAAGTATTTTAAAACTGAAACCAATAACAAGAAATATCTGAAATGTTCAATTCCATGACAAAATGTAAGTATACAACAAACTGTGTGTGTTTAACGTGTTTTGTGCAGTTTTTGTTATGGTTTATCAGTTATATAAAATTCAACAAAATTCATCCAGAATAAAGAGCTCTACAACGGCTATTTCCATAAAATTCAAAATATACATTTTATTTTCCATATAAATATCTTTAGTACACAGAAGTTTTATCAAAATCATTAGAGCCGTTTTGGAGAAAATCAAAATTTTCGAAATCTTTTTCCATGTTAAGGGTAGCATTTTTCCTCAACATTTTCGTGTCACATCCTTGGAAGATTCTGAACTTAAATACTACATTACTGTGTTTTTGAGTTAATGTGTTCACAGACACACGGACACACACGAACCTTTTTCTCAGAAGGCTTTTTTTGGTCACCTTCTCTATACACTACGTACGGAGTACGTGCTAGAGAAAGTATTGAAAATCTGTGTTTCATTCACATGACTTTCTCTACTTCTCCGCAACAAATTATTTTAAAAAGCTTATTATTCTATTTACTTCATATTAATCGAGATAAACATTAGCAGAAACGGTAGAAAGGCAATACATTACGATAAATAGACAGTCAAATGTTTTAAAAACAGGTTGCTATGAGATTGAAATCGTTTCTTTGCATTACCAGAAGTTGACAGGTTTCCTTATGAGAATATTAAGTATATTAAAGGTGAACCCAATAACAAGTAAGATCTCGGAAAATCAATTCCACGAAAAACAAATGCAGGTATATGACATAAACTGTATGTTTTAACTATATCTAGCACATATTTTGTGTAGTAAATTTTTTTTTCTGTCTTATGGTTTACTAGTTATGCAAAATCCAGCAAAATTCGCCCAGAATTAGAAGTACACAAAACATTCTCAGAAAATTCAAGCCATATCTACAGTTTATTTGCGATGTAAATATTTTAAACGCACAATATTTAAATAAAAATCTGATGTTTTACACTCACATGACTTTCTCTAGCTGTTCTACAAACTTCATACATAAGGTTCTTCTTCTTTCTACACCTTGCTAATCGAGGTACTCTTAGCACAATGCTCTTATTATTTAGTTCCCTATAAGTAGGAAGCAAATAAGGGAATACACTAGGCTAAGCCAATAGTCAAATGTTTTAAAAGCTGTCGTTATGCGATTGTCATTACAAATCGCTTCTTTTCTTGGCCAGGAGTAGAACAAAAGAAAAACGGACACTCCCGTCTGAGAAAAGTATAAGTACTTCACAACTGAAACTAATAACAATGAATACCTCGAAAACGGTAAGCTCCACGAGAAAAATGTATGTGACATAACTTGTGTATTTTAACAAGACCTACATTTTTTGTATGGTAAGTTTTTGTCTATCTCTTACAGCTTACAAGTTAGACAAATTAAGCAAAATTCATCCGATTAAACAGATCTTCAGAAGCTATTCCCAGAAAATTCAAGATATACATTTTATTTGTTAAATAAATATCTTTAATATATATTATTTTAATCCAAATTGTTAGAGCCATTTTTAAGAAAATCAAAATTTTCGAAAAAAGTTCCATGTAAAGGGTAGTTTGGGGTGGGGGGATTTTTCTCAAAATCTTCGTGTCGCATCCCTGGAAGATACTAAACTTAAATACCAAGTTTGGTATTTAACCGATTTTTCGTTTTTGAGTTATCGTGTTCACAGACACACGGACACACACGGACCTTTTTCTGAAAATGCTTTTTTTGGATACAGGGGGTCTGAAAACATATATTTCTGGTGAAATCTCGGTATCGAATTTTTGGGTGGAATACAGTACCTTCTCTATACACTATGTACATTGAACATCTGGGGCTAGAGGAAGTAAAAATCGTGGGAGTCGTTTTGTAGAAAATCAAAATATTCTCCACGTAAAGTGGTATGGTAGATGTACCTTGAAATCTTCGTGTCGCATCCTTGGAAGACAAACTTAAATACCAAGTTTAATATTTTCCAACACACGGAAACACAAGGACCATTTTCTAATTTTTACTTTCTCTATAGGCACTATGTGCATAGTGTATAGAGAATGTATTGCACTCCACCAAAAAATTCGATACCGAGATTTCACCGGAAATATATGTTTTAGGGTCCCCAATATCCAAAAAAAGCATTTTCACAAAAAGGTCCATGTATGTATGTATGTGTGTGTGTGTGTGTGTGTGTCCGTGTGTCCGTGAGTCTGTGAATACGATAACTCAAAAACGAAAAGTCGGTAAAATACCAAACTTGGTATTTAAGTTTAGTATTTTCCAGGGATGCGACACGAAGATTTTGAGAAAAATCCCCCCACACCCAAATACCCTTTATATGGAACTTTTTTCGAAAATTTTGATTTTCTCAAAAATGGCTCTAACGATTTTGATTAAAATTTCGTATATTAAACATATTTACCTGACAAATAAAATGTATATCTTGAATTTTCTGGGAATAGCCTCTGAAGAGTGAATTCAGGATGAATTTTACTAAATTTTGAATAACTGCTAAACCGTAAGAGATGGACAAAAACTTACTGCACAAAAAATGTAGAGCACATTAAAACACACAATTTATGTCATATACATTTTTTCGTGGAGTTCGTCGTTTTTTAGACATTCCTTATTTTTGGTTTCTGCTATGAAAAACATACTTTTCTCATACAGGAACTTGTCAACTCCTATCCATATAAACAAAGGCACTTCTTTGACATAGCAACCAGCTTTTGACTATCACTTTAACCTACGGTTGTCCCTTATTTCGCTTCTACTTATAAGGATGCGAGTAATAAGACTGTTTCTGCTAATTTTTTCTGATTAGCTTAAAGTAAATAGAAGTATAAGCTTTTCAAGAAGTATTTGTTGCAGGGATATGGAGAAAGTCATGTGAATGGTACACATCAGATTTTTCTCATACAGGAATTTGTCAACTCCTGTCCATACAAACAAAGGAACATCAGTCACATAGCAACGAGCTTTTGGCTTTCACTTTAACCTATGGTGCTCCCTTATTTCGCTTCTACTTACAATAAAGCAAGAAATAAGACTATTTCTGCTAATTTTTCTCGATTAGCATGAAATAAATAAAAGATAAGCTTATTAACAATAATAATTTACAGAGATATAGAGAAAGTCATGTGAATGGAACACATCATATTTTTGTGAAAATGCTTTTTACTTTCTCTATAGGCACTATGTACATAATTTATAGAGAAAGTATTGCACTCCACCAAAAAATTCGATACCGAGATTTCACCGGAAATATATGTTTTAGGACCCCCTGTATCCATAAAAAGCATTTTCAGAAAAAGGTTCGTGTGTGTGTGTGTGTGTGTGTGTGTGTGTGTGTGTGTGTGTGTGTCCGTGTGTCTGTGAACACGACAACTCAAAAACGAAAAGAAGCTAAAATACCAAACTTGGTATTTAAGTTTAGTATCTTCCAGGGATGCGACACGAGGGTTTTGAAAAAAATCCCCCCACCCCAAACTACCCTTTACATGGAACTTTTTTCGAAAATTTCGATTTTCTCAAAAATGGCTCTAACGATTTTGATTAAAATATAGTCTATAAAAGATATTTACCTGCCAAATAAAATGTATATCTTGAATTTTCTGGGAATAGCCTCTGAAGAGTAGTTTATTCTTGATGAATTTCACTGAACTTTGAATAACGGCTAAACCGTAAGAGATGGAGAAAAACTTACGGCACAAAAAATGTAGAGCACGTTAAAACACGCAATTTATGTTATGTACATTTTTTTCGTACAGATCGTCGTTTTTGTGACATTCCTTATTTTTGGTTTCTGCTATGAAAAACATACATTTTTCATACAGGAATTAGTCAACTGCTGTCCATATAAACTAAGAAACTTCAATGACATAGCAACCAGCTTTTGGTTATCACTTTAACCTGTGGTACTCCCTTATTTCACCTCTACTTACAAGGAAGCAAGTAATATGGCTATTTCTGCTAATGTTTTACTGATTAGCATGAAGTAAATAAAAATATAAGCTTTTTAAGTATAATTTGTTGCAGGGATATAGAGAAAGTCATGTGAATGGTACATATCAGATTTTTTTTGGATACATGGGACCCGAAAGATGTATTTACCAGAGAAACCTCGGTATCGTAAATTTGGGTGGAATGCAATTACCTCCTCTATACACTATGTTTACAGTACGTGTAAAGAAAGAAAACAATCGACTGTAGAATCAGGAGGCCATCTACGTTTATAAGAATGCTGAATCTCATTGCAGTAATGAAAGTTAAGCACTCTAGCCTTCCCCAAGGCACCTGTAATTACTGCATGTAGCTACTGCGTGTTGCTAATGTTGCAACACTGAGATCACGTGCTAGATATTTGTGAAACAGTAGGGGTCGCTGCAACTATCCACCCTTAACACAACTTATCACTTCATGCACTTAAAGTGCTAATTAGTTACTTTCAAGTTAGGTGGTATCGCCACATAAACGTTTTGCTTGCATAAAACTTCTTTGCAAAACATCGCCATTAATGTGATACCATAAACAGCACATTGTTATGTGAGTGTGGTAAGTGCATTATTACTACAGAATCGAGTAAAACTTTGAAAAATCTGATGTATTACACTCACATTACTTTCTCTAGCTCCTCTACAAACTTCTTACATAAGATAACCATTAACAGAATGTTCTTACTACTTAGTTCCTTATAAGTAGAAAGAAAATAAGGGAATACACTAGGCTAAACAATAGTCAAATGTTTTAAAAGCTGTCGTTATTCGATTGTCATTGCAAATCGCTTCTTTGATTGGCCAGGAGTAGAACAAAAGAAAAACGGACACTTCCGGTCTGAGAAAAGTATTAAGTACTCACAACTGAAACCAAAAACAAGGAATATCTCGGAAACGGTTACCTCCACACCAAACATGTAAAAGACATAAATTGTGTGTTTTTATCTGGTCAACGTTTTCTGTATAGTAAGTTTTTGTCTAGCTCTTAAGGTTTAGCAGTTAAGCAAAATTTAGCAAAATTCATCCAGAATAAAGAGCTCTTCAGAGGCTATTCTCAGAAAATTCAAGATATACATTTTATTTGGTATGTAAATATCTTTAATATACGGGGTATTAATCAAAATCGTTAGAGCAATTTTTTAGAAAATCAAAATTTCCGAAAAATTGTCCATGTAAAGGGTAGTTGGGGTGGGGGTATTTTCTTGAAAATCTTTGTGTCGCATCCTTGGAAGATACCAAACCTAAATACCAAGTTTAGTATTTAACGGACTTATCGTTTTTTAGCTATGCTGTCCACAAGCACACACACAGACAGACACACATGCATACACACGGACCTTTTTCTGAAAATGGTTTTTTTTTTGGATTCAGAGGTCCTAAAACATGTATTTCCGGTGAAATCTCGGTATCAAATTTTTGGATGGAATACAATACTTCCTCTATACACTAAGTACATAGTACGTGTAGAGAAAGTAAAAAACGAGATGAAGTTCATTTCAACAGCTACCATTTCTACGGCGACACTGGGATCATTAGACACAAGCTCTACCAGAAAAACGTTTAACCGTTACTCAAAATTATACAAAACTCATCAAGTGGTCTTCAGCGGCTATTCCCAGAAAAAACTCAAATATACACTTTCTGAAGTAAATATATTTAATATTCGGTAATTTAATCAAAATCTCGAGAGATATTTTTGAGGAAAACAAACTTTTCAAAAAATGTTTCATGTAAAGGGTAGTTTGTGACAGCATTTTCTTGAAAATCTTCGTGTCGCATCCTTTAAAGATAAAGATAAATACCAACTTTGGTATTTAACAGTGTTTTTGAACTATTCTGTCCAGAGACACAGACACATACCCGACCCCCACACACACATTCACGAACCTTTTTCTAAAAGTGCTTTTTTCGTCAAGGCTTATTTCCAGAGACTTCCAATTTTTGGGTGGTATACAATATTTTCTCTATCCACTATGTACATTATACACACGGGCTAGATAATTCATAAGCTTACTCAAATGGAGGGAAAGTCGCAAAATCTTCCATTTATTTTTACTTTCTCTACACGTACTATGTACATAGTGTATAGAGAAGATATTGTAATGCACCCAAAAATTCGATACCGAGATGTCACAGGAAATACATGTTTTGGGGTCTCATATATCCAAAACAAAGGCATTTTTGGAAAAAGGTCCGTGTGTATATATGTATGTGTATGTGTTTGTCAGGCTGTCCGTGAACATGAGAACTCAAAAACGAAAAGTTGGTAAAAATATCCTCTTGGTATTTAAGTTTAATGTCTTCCAAGGATGTGACACACAGATTTTGAGGACCACCCCCCCCCCGAACTACACTTTAGATTCGAAAATGTTTATTTTCTCAAAAATGGTTTAACGATTTTGATTAAAATACCACATATTAAAGATACTTATATGGCAAATAAAATGCATATTTTGAATTTTCTGGGAATAGCCTCTAAGAACCTCTTTATTCTGAATGAATGTTGCTAAATTTTGCGTAACTGGTAAACCGTAAGAGATAGACAGGGACTTACTACAAGAAAAATGTAGATCATGTTAAAACGTACAATTTATGTCATATACGTTTTTGTCGTGGAATGTACCCTTTCTGAGAAATTCCTTGTTATTTGTTTCAGATTTAAAATACTTAAAACTTTTCACACATGGAAAGTTGTAAACTTCTGCCCTTGCATAGAAACATATTTCAACCACACGGTAACCAGCTTTTAAGAGATTTGACATCCGTTTTATACAATCGTGTGTTGCCTTATTTCCTTGTACTTACAGGGTAGCAAGTAATTGAGAACATTTCTGCTAATATTTATCTCGATTATCATAAAGAAAATAAAAGAATATGCTTTTTAACAATAATTTGTAATAGAGCTGTAGTTTTGTATTTATTACTTGGTATATGTCTAGGGAAGCTCTTGAGTTTTGAACATAGTTCTTCCAATACTTATAAGAATTCGTATTGCATATTGCTAAGCGTTGTGTAGTCTTTCCGCATCTCTTATATGGATTCGCGATATGGATTCAACTCCACATATACAGGGTTACTACAAAAGAAATAGACAACTTCAACTGCCTGTAAAACAAAAACTATTAGAGATAGCAACCTAATTATTTTGGAGGTATGTTGAGAAACTCTCAAAGTTTTGTTTGTTACTATTGGTAAAGCTGTAGTGTTTTGTTTGTTGTTGCAGAAGCTGAAATGGCGGAAAATCCTGTGGAGAAGGCATATTGCGTGTTGGAATTTGCTAGAACGCAATCAGCAACTGTTGTCCAACGACATTTTAGAACACGTTACCACAAAAATGAAATGATGCGCTCACAAAAACCAGCATCGTCTTCATCATGTCGCAAAAGTCACGCCGTATGACCTTATCTTCTTCACTCAGAAACTGCAACATCTGTAATCTGTAAGGCATCATGTGCAGTCGCTTCCGCAAGATTTTCCATACAGTTTGCTGTGGAATTTGTAATTGCGTGCTTGCCCTAGATGTCGATTTCTGTGGGCTTCTTATGTAGGCAGAACGAACACGTTGAACGTTTTCTTCCGAAACTCTTGGTCTTCCCGAGCTCTTCCCTTTGCACAAACATCCCGCTGTCTCGAATTTTCTATACCAGTCGTAGATTGACTGTCTAGTCGGTGGCGTTTTGTGGTAACGTGTTCTAAAATGTCGTTGGACAACAGTTGCTGATTGCGTTCTAGCAAATTCCAACACGCAATATGCCTTCTCCACAGGATTTTCCGCCATTTCAGCTTCTGCAACAACAAACAAAACACTACAGCTTTACCAATAGTAACAAACAAAACTTTGAGAGTTTCTCAACATACCTCAAAATAATTAGGTTGCTATCTCTAATAGTTTTTGTTTTACAGGCAGTTGAAGTTGTCTATTTCTTTTGTAGTAACCCTGTACTTTTAAGAACCCTGATGTATTTCATTCACATGACGCTCTCTACACATTTACCCAAGTACAAAATAGTATCATATCATAAGAAGATATAAACAAAATTCAACTCTGGGCAAAATATAATAAAATGGAGATAAATCCAAACAAATGTAAAGCAATTATATTTTCAAGGGCAAGAATAATAGAAAGCGTAATATATAAATTAGACAATAAGAAAATACTGAGAGTAAATAGGACCAGATATTTAGGGGTAATACTAAATCAAAGATTGGAGTGGGGGAACATGTAAACTCGATCACTGGGAAGGCGTGGAAAGCGTTGCATTTTGTAATGAGCATCTTAAAACGCAGCAATGGAAAGTCACGAAATTTGGCATACACTTCTTTAGTTCGACCAATATTAGAATATAGTGCTGCATGCTGGGATCCGTATCGGGTGGGGCAAAAACTGGCATTAGAGAGATTTCAAAAAAGAGCAGCTAAATTTGTAGACAGAAGTAAACGATTCGAAAATCATCTGGGAAACACTAGAAAAACGTAGGAGTCGAGCAAGGCTATGTGCAATTTTTAGAGCCTATAAGGGGGAACCTGCATGGAAAGACATTATACTGTGGGAGGAATGATCACTCGGAAAAAGTAAGAAATAGGGAACAGAAAACAGACATAGGTAAATTTTCCTTCGCAGATAGAACAATAAACGAATGGAACAAAATACCTGCAGATTTACTGGAGACTTTACGTCAAAGAGTAAATAGTTTTAAAAAGAGACTAAAGAAGAGTAAATAAAAATATTGCGTTATTATTACTGTTGTTACAATTATGTATATATTAGTATACTATGACGTCATTGGTATTTTAACAGGGTATTGCTCACATTATTGTTTATTTAACTCAATTGTATTGTACATTGTATTATTACATTGACAGCGCTGCCAACGGGCCAAGCCCTAAGCAGTGAAATAAAGTATCTATCTATAATACCACGGGTGTTTCCATCTTGTGGATAATTCTCGAAGCGAAGCTTTATACAATATATAGGAAGGGAGGTTTTATCAGGTTATGCTTTTAATACTTATATTAGTTCTCAAATATTAGATGACGCTTAAAACCATGCATATTTATCGAGTTTTACTTTCTCTATACGTACTATGTACATAGTGTATAGAGAAGGTATTACATTGCACATAAAAATTCGATACCGAGATTTCATCCGAAATACATATTTTGAGAAAACCTGAATCCAAAAAAGGCATTTTTAGAAAAATGTCTGTCTGTGTCTCTGTCTCTGTCCCTGTCCGTGTGTGTGTGTGTGTGTGTGTGTGTGTGTGTGTGTGTGTGTGTGTGTGGTCAGCATAGCTCAAAAACGAAAAGACCGTTAAATACCAAACTTGGTATTTAAGTTCAGTATCTTCCAAGGATGCGACACGAAGATTTTCAAGAAAATCACCCCACCCCAACTACCCTTCACAGGGAAGAATTTTAAAAATTTTGATTTTATAAAAAATGGCTCTAACGATTTTGATTAAAATATAATATATTAAAGAGATATAACTGACAAATGATACATTTTTGAATTTTCTGGGAATTGTCTCTGAAGTCTTCTTTATTTTGGATGAATTTTAAGGAATTTTGTGTAACTGGTAAACCGTAAGAGATGGACAAAAACTTGCCAAACAAAAAATGTAGAGCACATTAAAACACACGATTTATGTTATACACATTTTTTTCGTGGAGTTGATCTTTTTTTTTTTAGATACTATTGTTTTTGGTTTCAGCCTTGAAAAACTTATACTTTTCTCATACAGGAATTTGTCAACTCCTGTCCATACAAACAAACGAACTTCAGTCACATAGCAGCCAGCTTTTGACTATCACTTTAACCTATGGTACGCAATTTTTTACAAGGAAGCAAGTAATAAGATTATTTCTGCTAATTTTTTCTCGATTAGCATGAAGTAAATAGAAGCATAAGCTTTTTAACAATAACTTGTTGCAGAGATGTAGAGAAAGTCATGTGAATGGAACATCATAATTTTTTTTTCTTTCTTCACTGCCTCCTGAATTATGATATGGCTACCGTACCTATACCGAAAGTACAAATATCGATAGCAACAATAGAACTACAAAGCATTTATTTTATTTCAGCTTTTAATAACTAATACATAAAATAGAAACACGTGTTATTGCACTCATCTCATACATAAGAAGATTATTCTCACTCCTTTTTTGAACTAAATACATTATGAAATGGATAAAACTTTAAATAAACATTGTAACTGAATTAATTGAAAGTACAATTGTGGAACTGACAAATATTAAAAGTAAAGGTTGGCAGCCTGGATTGTCACTTTGTTACCAATAACCAAGACAAGAGATTAAACAAACGAACGTCAGGTGCGACAAGATTTCAAAGAAATGAACATCAAATGCGATAAGATGTTTCGACAATATCGCTCCCGTCAAATCACCGCGATTGAATGAAATTGCCTGATCTTGGCCATTCTATTGGCGCTTTAATAGTTGAGCTAAATTGTCGAAATAAACCTTCATTACATATTTACAGATTTCGCTATAATATAAAGAAACAGCACACTAAAGCGGCCGTCAGCTTTTTACTTTCCATGGATACCTATATTATTGCATTCCTTCCAAAAATTCGATTCCGATATTTCACCGTAAACATATATTTTGAGGACGCCTGAATCCAACAAAGAGCATTTTAAGAAAATTATCCCTATTTTTTCTGCGTAAAAGAGAGACAATAGCATATCTCAAAAATGAAAAGTCGGTTAAATACCAAGATATTTATCTTCAGTTTCTCCCAAAGATACAAAACGAAGATTTTTCATAAATTCTCCTTCTCCAAAAATAGAAGATACTTTCAAAAATCTGATGTGTTCCATACACATGACTTTCTCTATATCAAAGCAACAAATTATTGTTAAAATACTTATGCTTCTATTTATTTCATGCTGATTAGCAGAAATATTCTTATTACTTGCTTCCTTGTAAGTAGAAACAAATATAGGGTATTTTATAGGTTAAACTGATAGTCAAAAGCTGGTTGCTTTGTGACTGAAGTTCCTTTGTATGGACACGAGTTCACAAAGCCCTGTGTGAGAAAAGTATAAGTTTTTTATAGCTGAAACCAAAAACAAGGAATATCTTAAAAACAATCAACTTCACGAAAAAAATGTATATAACATAAATTGTGTGTTTTAAAGTGCTCTACATCTGTTGTGTGGTAAGTTTTTGTCCATCTCTTACGGTTTAGCAGTTATACAAAATTCCGTAAAATTGACCCAGAATAAAGTAGGCTTCAGAGGCTATTCCCAGAAAATTCAAAATATACATTTTATTTATCAGGTAAACATCTTTAATATACGATATTTTAATCAAAATCGTTAGAGCCATTTTATAGAAAATCAAAATTTTCGAAAAAAGTTCCATGTAAAGAGTAAGTTTGGGGTGGGGGATTTTTCTCAAAATCTTCGTGCTGCATCCCTGGAAGATACTAAACTTAAATACCAAGTTGGTATTTTCATTTTTGATTTATCGTGTTCACAGACACACGGACACACACACACACACGGACCTTTTTCTGAAAATACTTTTTTTGTGGAGTGCAATACCTTCTCTATACACTATGTACATAGTACGTATAGAGAAAGTAAAAATGGCTGTAATAATTTTTAATAACATTCCACAAAGATAAATAAAATGCATATTTTAAACTTTGCGGTAATAGCCTCCGAATTTCTCCCCATTCGGAAGGAACTTCGTATAATTTTATATAAGTGATGATCGTTAAGCAATAGCCGAAAACGTACTGCACAAATATTAAAGATCTCGTTAAATCACACACTCTTTGGGCTAAAAATCACTTCCGAAATATCCGTTATTAATGCTTTGAGTTGTTCAATAATTTGTTATTCTTTTCAAGTCCCGATAGTCAGTTGTCACTCGCGAGCTATTTATACAAAGTTTTATCTCGATTAAAATGAAACAGATGGAAAATTAATTTCTTCCACACAAAAAATGAATATTTCGTTAAAGCATACAATTTATGCCAAATATATATCTGGAGTTAACCGTTCCTATAAATTAGTTTGAATTTTGAAATTCTTAATCTTTCCTGAAATGGGATGTCATTCTTCTTCTTTTTCTCTCTCTCTCTATCTCGGTCATACAAAAAAAATGTGACGATTGCTGAAAATGGTTATCTGGTTTAACTTAGTGTACACAAAAGAATAAACCTTTGGAGTAATAATTTATACAAGAGTGGTGAGAAAGTATCATGTGGGTACAATACATATGATTTTTACTTTCTCCAGTGCGTACGTACAGCGTTATAGTAGATAGAGAAGGTATTGTATTATACCCAAAAATGTCATGCCTAGCTTTCATATGAAATAAGTTTAGAGAGCCCCTGAATGCAAAAAATAGTATTTTTAGAAAAAGTTCAGTGTTTGTGTGAACAGCATATCTCAAATACGAAAAATGGGTTATATACCAAACTTTTGTCTAATTTTATATAAACTTTAGTACCTTCCAAGATTGAGAGACGAAGATTTTCAAAAAAAAATTAGAACTTTTTCGAAATTTTCGGTTATCTCATAAATGACTCTGATGATTTTGATTAAAATACCACATATTAAAGATATTTACATGACAAACAAAATATATATCTTGAATTTCCTGCGAATTGGCTCTGAAGGCTTTTATATTCTGGTAAACCGTAAGAGTAAAATGTAGATCTTGTTAAAAAAAACAAATTCGTCATACGTTTCTTTTTTTTTTTTGTATGTGTGTAAAATCAACCGTTTTCGAGATATTCTTTATTGTTTGTTTCAACTACTAAAAATGTTCTCAAATATGAAGTCATATTTCGTTTCAGCTCTCTTTTGTTTTTCGGCTGATCTTTGCAGAGCGAACCGCATTTCAATTGTTTTACATTGCGACAGCTTTTAAAGGATTTGACTATCGCTTTAGCCTAAATTATTCCCTTGTTTCCCTTACTTATAAGGAACTAAGAAATAAAGCCAATTTCTACTAAAGTGTATCTTGATCAGTATGAAGCAGATATAAGAATAAGCTTTCATAAGAATAGTTTGTTACTGAACAGGTAGAGAGTGTCATGTGAATGTAACACTTAAGATTTTTACTTTCTCTACATGCACTAGGTACAAAGAGAAGGCATTGCATTCCACCCAAAAATTCGATACCGAGATTTTACCGGAAGTACACTTTTAGGGTCCCCTGTATCCAAAAAAGGATTTCTAAAGAAAGGTCCATGTGTGTATGAGTGTCCGTATGTCTGTGAACACGATAACTCAAAAACGAAGCCGTAAAATATCAAACTTGATATAGAAATTTAGTATCTTCCACGAAGATTTTAAGAATGAACTATCCTTCACATGGAAGTTTTTTCAAAAATGCCTCTAACAATTTTGATTAAAATACCGTATATTAAAGATATTTACCTGACAAATGAAATGCATATCTTGAATTTTCTAGGAATAGCCTCTGAATTCCTCTTCATTCTGGATGGATTTTGCACAACTAGTAAATCGTAAGAGATAGACAAAGACTTACTACACACAAAATGTAGATCTTGTTAAAACACACAATTTATGTTATATATTTTTTTTTCATGTGTTGATTATTTTTTAGATATTCCTTGTTATTGGTTTCAGTTTTAAAATAATAACTTTTCACGTACGGGCATTTGTTAACTTCTGGCTATGCAAAGAAACGAACTTCATCAATATGACAACCAGCTTTTAAAAGGTTTGACTATAGTTTTAGCCTTTATATTCCCTTCTACTTACAAGAAATCATTTCTGCTAATGTTTATCTCGGCTAACATGAAGTAGATAGAAGCATAAGTACTGTAGATGTCATGTGATGTTTACTTTCTCTACACGCACCATGTACATAGTGTATAGAGAAGGTATTGCACTCCACCAAAAAAAGTCGATACCGAGATTTCACCCTGTATCCAAAAAAAGTATTTTCAGAAAAAGGTCCGTATGTAAGTGTGTCCGTGAACACGATAACTCAAAAACGAAAAGTTGGTAAAATAACAAACTTGGTATTCAAGTTTAGTATCTTCCAGGGATGCGACACGAAGATTTTGAGAAAAATTCCCACCCACCCCAAACTACCCTTTACATGGAACTTTTTTCGAAAATTTTGATTTTCTTAAAAATGACTCTAACGATTTTGATTAAAAAAGCATATATTAAAGATATTTACCTGACAAATAAAATGTATATCTTGAATTTTCTGGGAATGGCCTCTGACTACTTTATTCTGGACGAATTTTACGGAATTTTACATAACTGCTAAACCGTAAAACTTAGATAAAAACTTACTACACAAGAAATGTAGAGCACGTTAAAACACACAATTTATGTTATACACCTTTTTTATCGTGGAGTTGATCGTTTTTGAGATATTCATTGTTTTTGGTTTAAGCTATGAAAAACTTACTTTTCTCATATAGGAATTTGTCAACTCCTGTCTATATAAACAAAAGAACTTCAGTCACATAGCAACCAGCTTTTTGACTATCACTTTAACCTATGGTACTCTCTTATTTCGCTTCTACTTACAAGGAAACAAGTAATAAGACTATTTCTGCTAATTTGTTCTCGAGTAGCATGAAGTAAATAGAGGTATAAGCCTTCTAACAATAATTTGTTGCAGATATGTAGAGGAAGTCATGTGAATGGTGCACATCAGATTTTTACGTTAAAGAGCGTAATATTTCTGCATAGCCCCAGGAAATTAGCTCAACCATGTGTATTCCGCTCTTGGGAATAAAATACGTCATTCTTCTGTTTTGATGCAGCACACGGCATATCATAATTACTAAGTTTGTCACTAGGGTGGAGTCCTGAGGATATTTCCCTGGAGTCTCAAAATTTCTGAAGCATGGACATTCAAAATTTCACGCGATGTATTAAATTCAGGGTGTGCATGAGCTTCTAATGTGGCGTATTCAATTATGCTCACACCCCTATATCACATGCACTTCGTGACGGTTTTAAAAAGCTTCTAGTAATGTCATTAAGTATAATTATAAATTCAGAGTAATGTAGTCTCTAAAGAATGGGTGTGTGATATAACCTCACTTTCACGTACACTAAGGCAATGCATCAATGTGAAAACGTAAAACTCAAATTCCCTGCTGAACGACATTTTTGTTACATATTTCCTAAAACGTATTACTTTCTCTGCAGGCAATATGTACATTTGCATAACCATATTTCAAAATTGAAACCACTAACAATGGATATCTCAAAAAACTGATGTTTTCCATTTACATGACTTTCTAGAGATCTCTGCAACACATTAATGTTAAAAAGGTCATGCTTCTATTTACTTCATTCTAATCGAGAAAAAGTTAGCAGAAATAATCTTATTATTTGCTTTCTGGTAAGTAGAAGCGGAATAAGGAAGTACCATAGTTCAAGTGATAGTAAAAAGCTGGTTGCTATGTGACTGAAGTTACTTTGTTTGTATGGACAGGAGTTGAAAAATTCCTGTATGAGAAAAGTATAAGATTTTCAAAGCGGGAACAAAAACAAGGAATATCTTAAAAACGATCAACTCCACGAAAAAAGTATATGATATAAATTGTGTATCTTAATGTGCTCTACATATTTTGTGTGGTAAGGTTTTGTCCATCTCTTACGGTTTAGCAGTTATGCAAAATTCCGTAAAATTCATCCAGAATAAAGTTATCTTCAGAGGCTACTTCTAGAAACTTCAAGGAATACATTTTATTTGTGATGTAAATATCCGAAATATAAGACTTTTAATCAAAATCGTTTGCGTCATTTTTGAGAAAATAAAAATTTTCAAAAATTTTCCATGTAAACTGTAGGTTGGATGGGGGTATTTTCTTAAAAATCTTGGTATAGCATTCTTGGAAGATACTGAACTTAAATACTAAATTTGGTATTTAACAAACTTTTGGTTTTTGAGCTATGCCTTCCACTCCACATAGACAGGGGGTAAGCAGGTAATTAATTTTTTTATATTGCAAAGTTCCAACTGTTAACAGCAATATTTGAGAAAGATATAAATTTTCTTGCAATCTTTTGTAGTCATTACTTGAAATGAAATATTTCATTACTTTCTCTACTCGTACTATGTACATAGTGTATAGAGAAGATATTGCACTCCACCCAAAAATTCGATACCGAGATTTCACCGGAAAGATATGTTTTAGGGTCCCTTGCATCCAAGAAAAGCATTTTCAGAAAAAGGTCCGGGTGTTTATGTGTCCGTGTGTCAGTATGTCCATGTATCCGTGTGTCTGTGAACACGATAACTCAAAAACGAAAAGTCGGTAACATACCAAACTTGGTATTTAAGTTTAGTATCTTCCAGGGATGCGACACGAAGATTTTGAGAAAAATCCTCCCACCCCAAACTACCCTTTAAATGGAACTTTTTTCGAAAATGTTTATTTTCTGAAAAATGGCTCTAGCGATTTTTATTAAAAAACCGTATATTAAAGATATTTACTTGACAAATAAAATGTATATCTTCATTTTTCAGAGAACAGCCTCTAAAGATTACGTTATTCTGGATGAAGTTTACGGAATTTTGCATAACTGCTAAACCGTAAGAAATACGGCACAAAAAATGTAGAACACATTAAAACACAATTTATGCTATATACGATTTTTTCGTGGAGTTGATCGTTTTTCAGATATTCCTTGTTTTTGGTTTCAGCTTTAAAAAACAAACTTTTCTCATACAGGAATTTGTCAACTCCTGTCCACTTCAGTCACATAGCAACTAGCTTTTGACTATCACTTTAACCTATGGTACTCCCTTATTTCGCTTCTACTTACAAGGAAGCAAGTAATAAGACTATTTCTGCTAATTTTTTCCTGATAAGCATGAAGGAAATAGAAGCATAAGCCTTCTGACAATAATTTGTTGCAGAGATAAGAGAGAAAGGCATGTGAATGGAACACATCAGATTTTTTGTGTAGTAAGGTTTTGTCTAACTCTTGCGATTTACCAGTTGCGCGAAATTCCTCCAGAACAAAGAGCTCTTCAGAGGCTATTCCCAGAAAATTTAAAATATACATTTTATTGGTCATTTAGTTATATTGAATATAAGGTATTTTCGTAAAGGTATACGATGGTTGCAGCACACATACAGTGGTGGAACTATCGTATACTAATAATGATATTTTAACCAAAAGTTTTGAGCATTTTTTGAAAAAATAAAGATTTTCGAAATTTTTTCCTTGTAAAGGATGGTTTAGGGTGGTATTTTTCGACTTTTTGTACCTAAGTTATCGTGTTCTCGAGTTGTAACTAATTCTCCTTTGTTCATCAGAAACATTAAACTGCATCAAGAGTTTGGCAACCTGTCCATCAGATCTCTGTCAAAGATCTACTCTAAGTTACCTCGCGATTCACGAGCTCTGGTGTAAAAATTGGGAGAAAGAGAACGTCAACAGCCATCTCTGAAGAGAAACTTACCTCAACACATCTTACTATCGGATACCCAAATTGGACAAGAGTTGTAATAATCTTTCTTCATGTTAATACTGTTAATAATATAGATTCATTTTGGTAATTATGCAGAACCTCCGCCGCTCTAAAAATTGAATAAAGCTAAGCGTCATTATTTGACTTTGTATTTCTGATGACGATTTCAAAGGTTTTATTTGTCGGACAGCCTTGCTACTTTCTCTACACGTACTATGTACATAGTGTACCGAGAGTTCACCGGAAATACATATTATAGGACTCCCTGAATAAAAAAAAAGCATTTTTACAAAAAGGTCGTGTGTGTGTCTGTGGACAGCATAGCTCAAAAACGAAAAGCCCGATAAATACCAAACTTAGTATTTAACTTTCGTATCTTCTAAGAATGCGACACGAAGATTTTCAAAAAAAAAAAATACCCCCACTCCCAACTACCCTTTACATAGAACTTTTTTCAAAATTTTTGATTTTTTTAAAAATGGCTCTAACGATTTTGATTAAAATATCGTATATTAAAGCTATTTATGTGACAAAGTGTACATCTTGAATTTTCTAGGAATAGCCTCTGAAGACTATTCTGGATGAATTTTACGGAATTTTGCAATACTGCTAAACCGTAAGAGATGGACAAAAACTTACCACACAGAAAATGTAGATCACGTTAAAACACACACTTTATGTTATATATATTTTTTTTTTCGTGGAGTTGATCGTTTTTTAGATATTCGTTGTTTTTGGTTTCAGCTTTGAAAAACTTACTTTTATCGTACAGGAATTTGACAACTGCTGTCCATATAACAAAGGAACTTCAGTCACATAGCAACCAGCTTTTGACTATCACTTTAACCTATGGTACTCCCTTATTTGGCTTCTACTTACAATGAAGCAAGTAATAAGACTATTTCTGCTAGTTTTTTCTCGATTAGCATGAAGTAAACAGAAGCATAAGCTTTTTAACAATAATTTGTTACAGAAATGTAGAGAAAGTCATGTGAATGTAACACATCAGATTTTTTTTTATATCATACACAAATTCGTGTGCATGCTGGAAGGGTTGGCATTTTGCGTATAAGACGGATATTTACCAAATAATTATATAAAAACGATATTATATAAATAATAAATTGTTTTAAAATCTTGTGAAACATTTCTCCGTCAAGTACTACCACAACAGAAAATTAGAAACATAAATGTATACGCACACACACGAACCTAAGCTCGCGATAAATTTGAAAACCGCCGGACCAAGTGGTTTCGCCTCACCAACACTATAGTCACACTAACTGGTGAATTATTGCTACCTCACGACGCGGTAATCCTGCCAAGAGCGACATATGCCGTTCTTGCATACCAATAGTTACAGTCTCTCGCTAGCAACGAAACCAAGCTCTTTCATTATAAACCCAATATATCAGCATAAACCATACATTATAAACCATTTATTACTCGTTTTTGTATAATTATTTGGTAAATATCCGTCATATACGCAAAATATCAACCTTTCCAATATGCACCGAATTTGTCTATAGTAAAAACATCTGATGTGTTCCATTCACATGACTTTCTCTACATCTATGCCACCAATTATTATTAAAAAGCTTATACTTCTATTTACTTCATAAAAATAGCAATAGAAATAGTCTTATTACTTGCTTCCTTGTAAGTAGAAGCGAAATAAGGAAATAGCATAGGTTGAACTGAAAGTCAAAAGCTGGTTGCTACGTGACTGAAGTCCCTTTGTTTGTATGGACAGGAGTTGGTAAATTCCTGTACGAGAAAAGTATATATTTTTCATAGCTGAAACTAAAAACAAGGAATATCTCAAAAACGATAAACTTCACGAAAAAAAAAGTATATAACATATATTGTGTGTTTTAAAGTGTTCTACATTTGTTGTGTGTTAAGTTATTGTCCATCTCTTACGGTTTAGCAGCTATGCAAAATTCCGTAAAATTGACCCAGAATAAAGTAGTCTTCAGAGGCTATTCCCAGAAAATTCAAGATATACATTTTATTTGTCAGGTAAATATCTTTAATACACGAAATTTTTATCAAAATCGTTAGAGCCATCTTTTAGAAAATCAAAATTTTCGAAAAAAGTACCATGTAAAGGGTCGTTTAGGATGGGGGGATTTTTCTCAAAATCTTCGTGTCATCGTGTTCACAGACACACGGACCTTTTTCTGAAAATACTTTTTTTGGATACAGGGGACCCTAAAACATATATTTCTGGTGAAATTTCGATATCGAATTTTTTGGTGGAGTGCAATACCTTATCTATACACTATGTACATAGTACGTGTAGAGAAAGTAAAAAAGGTTTTCCCATAAATAAAACTTTGAAATTGTCATCAGAAATACAAAGTCAATCAATCGCATTTAGTTTTATTCAATTTTTAGAGCAGCCCAAGTTGTACATAGTACGTGTAGAGAAAGTAAAAAAGGTTTTCCCATAAATAAAACTTTGAAATTGTCATCAGAAATACAAAGTCAATCAATCGCATTTAGTTTTATTCAATTTTTAGAGCAGCCCAAGTTCTGGATAATAACCTTCATTTTTTAACTTCTATTTTACAAACTTTTTAATATTTTTATTTTAATTTTTTAATTTACCTGAAATTTGTATTTCTAAGCTTGTTATAAACTTCATCGGAGTGATTGTAACCTCTATGCTTTTCAGACAATATCATATGACCCACTTCAATGTTAATTACTTCTCATTTTATGCTAAATTATTATAAATGGCCTGTAAAGCTTTTAGCTGGTCGGTCAAAATAAATAATTAAAAAAAAATTATCGTGTTCATAGACGCACGGACACAAACGGACTTTTTTCTGAAAATGTAGTACATATTTAGAGGCGGTGGTTAAAATGGTTATGTGACTGTATGACATGTTCAATGTCCCCAGGCCTAGTTTGATAACAAAACATAACTAAACCAAGATGCACACCCGTAAACATCACTAATGAGATCAGAAACATTAGTTACAAGTAATGAATCTGCAGCAAATACATTAATGAACCAGGCATTACCTTACTTGGATCCACATCTGTCCCGTGTTGCTGTAAAATCTCTTACGTCAACATCTTCTTACTTTACATTCACGAGGTGCAGTTCCTTTCTTCATTATTGAATCGTTAATAAGACACAGTTCACACAAACATTGCAAGCCACGACTCTTTATCAACACGATCGTCAAATGTCATCGTCGATGTTCCACTGTCATTGCTTTGTTAAGCAGCGCTCTTGCTATTTCGTTTTCATTTATGTTTACAAAACCGAGTAAAGCGGTAGTCGAATGCAGTACAGTCTGCAGAATAGGGTTATAAAAATCTACTGTGTTCCATTCACATGACTTTCTCTAGATGTTCCGCAAACAAACCTTCTATTCAGCCAAATTAATCTTATTATTTACTCCTTGTAAGTAGAAGCGAAATAAGAAAATGCACAGGCTAAAGAGATAGTCCCGTCCAATAAAAGCTGGTCGCTATGTGAAACAATTGAAATTTCATCTCTTTGCTTGCGAGGAATAAACAAACGAGAAACTAAAAGAAAAATGTATTCCCATTCGACAAGTTTAAATGGCTTAAAATTGAAATTAATAATCCGGAATATATCGAAAACAGTTAACTCTACAAAAAAAATGTATATACGATTAATTGTATGTTTTAATAATCTATACATTCTGTATAGTAAGTGTTTGTCTATCTCTTTCGGTTTGTCAGTTATACAAAAGTCATCCAGAATGAAGAGGTCTTCAGAGCCTATTTCCAGAAATTCAAGATATACATTTCGTTTGTCACAAAAACATCTTGAACGTACGGTATTTTAGTCAAAATCTATATAGCCATTTTTGAAAAAATCAAAATTTTCGAAAAATGTTACATGCAAAGGTTAGTTGGGGTGGGGGATTTTCTTGAAAATCTTCTTGTCTCATCCTTGGAAGATATTCAACTTAAATACTAAGGTATTTAACGATTTTTTCGTTTTTGACCTATGCTGTACACAGATACACACACACGTGGATCTTTTTCTAAAAAACTGATGTTTTCCATTCACATGACTTTCTCTACATCTCTGCAACAAATTGTTAAAAGGCTTATGCTTCGTTTTACTTCATGCTAATCGAAAAAATGGTTAGCAGAAATAGTCTTATCACTTGCTTCCTTGTAAGTAGAAGCGAAATAAGGGAATACCATAGGTCAAAGTGATAGTCAAAAGCTGGTTGATATGTGACTGAAGTTCCTTTGTTTGTATGGACATGAGTTGACAAATTCCTGTATGAGAAAAGTTTTTCAAAGCTGAAACCAATAACAAGGAATATCTCAAAAACGATCAACTCCATGAAAAAAAAAAATGTATATAACATAAATAGTATGTTTTAACGTGCTCTACATTTTTTGTGTGGTAAGTTTTTCTCCGTCTCTTACGGTTTAGCAGTTATACAAAATTCAGTAAAATTCATCCAGAATAAAGTAGTCTTCAGAGGCTATTCATAAAAAATTCAAGATACACATTTTATTTGTCAGGTAAATATCTTTAGTATACGATATTTTAATCAAAATCGTTAGAGCCATTAAGAAAATCAAAATTTTCGAAAAAAGTTCCATGTAAAGGGTAGTTTGGGGTGGGGGGACTTTTGTCAGAATCTTCGTGTCGCATCCCTGGAAGACACTAAACTTAAATATCAACTTTGTTATTTTACTGACTTTTCTTTTTTGAGCTATCGTGTTCGCAGACACACGGACATGCACAGGGACATTTTTCTGAAAATGCTCTTTTTTTCTTTTTTTTTGATACAGGGGACCCTAAAACATATATTTCCGGTGAAATCTCGGTATCGAATTTTTGGGTGGAGTGCAATACTTTCACTATGTACATAGTACGTATAGATAAAGTAAAAACTATAGTTTCAAACACTCGTTTCATACAGATAATTTGAAAAACATTTTTTTTTTCGAAAGCAGCTCATCACAGAACAATTTACTATATATTTTTGTTTGTAATGACTTTTTGAAGTACATGTTATTTCCTTCCATCCTGTGTATTAGCTAGACCCAATTGAAAAGCACAAAAAGAAATTGTCAAAATCAGGTCAGTAAAATGAATATTTTCAGCAAATTAAAGAAAATGGTGTCTCCCAAATGACGATCGCACAGAAAGAACTTAATGGCTAAAGCCAATCTGGTTTTATCGTCAATTTATTGCCAAAAGAAACGTAAATTGGGAGTCGCAATGGCTGCGCTTAATGGCTCAAATTCGTGTTAACTACTGCGCAGAATCCATTTCCCTCAGACAAGAGCATCACATAAATCGTGTGATAAGCTACATACAGCAATTTCCCTCAAGCGTTTTTATGGCCACATTAAAAGTTAGCTTAGCAGTTAGTGGTGTTCCTTCTTGCACAATGCTGTTGATGTTAGGAATATGCGTGCGCAGATTTTGCGTGCTGGGAGATCCAAATTATGAGAATAATTAACTCCAATAACCAATTCATCTTGAGATAAATGGATATTATTGAACACATCTGACCAGAGTAAGATTTAAGAGCTGAATGTTTTGTTTCGTGCTTGAAATCCGGTTCGTCACATGTTTATTATCAGCTACGAGGGTGGTCTGAAAGGTTCTCCGCCTCACCCAGAGATCGCAGCACTACTTGCATGATTTTTCTCCCTTACATTGGTACACATGTTAATAGACCCTATGTAAAACTACAAGTCATTCCAGGCAGCGGCGGCTGCTGTGTAGGAGCACAAGAGCACGTGAACCTCCAATATTTCTTAGTGGATCTCCTTTTTCTCTTTCAGGAAACATTTAATAAAATGCGCTATCCGGTGCCACTTGTTTACATACACCGCGCTCTGCTCTTCAGATTGAACACAGCCGAGAACCCGAGGATGTGGCAACAACGCCTGTGACACAGGCATTGTGTGCTAGCGTATAACTAAAGTTTAGCAGCTCTGCGCTTGCGCGGCCAACAAAACAGCTCGGAATTTTACAGCCAGAAATGAGCACAGTGCGACCGTGCACTTTAACGCCTCCAGGTTTCTGTTTATCAGCGGGAGGTGCTGCTATCTTTGAGCTTTAGTTGAAACTATCCGGAAGTGCAACTACAGTCTTTGTGAGAGGCATAACTAATTACATTCTTAGTAATTTGCATTTTATGTGAGAGTTAAACAGTTCAAAACAGAAAACAACCTCAACGAAGAAACTTTTCCGCAACTAACCGAGCTACTGTAGAGTGTTATCATTACGACCTTGACTACATCAGAACCAGAAATATGCTTTTCCACAATAAAAAGAATTAAAACCTTTACTAGAAGTACGATGGGTGAAGACCGACTTTCAGCACTGGCAATGCTTGCTATTGAGAAGAAACTGGTCAACAGCATAAAATGCTTTAATCATTGAGTGATAAAAAAGTGTGCACATTTGAAAAACCGGCGCGTGGAATTTCTGTACAAATAAATTTGATGTAAATTGCGTAATTTAAACAACATAAATATTATTCACTGTAAATACCGTTCTTCACATGAACTTCATCAAAGGAGTTCACTCCTTCATCACCTCATGTTGCTGTTAACTCTCGGAGACTAAGAAATTTAACATCTTTACAATACTAGGTGGGTGAAGATTTGTGTAACAAATTTATAATTCTTGTTATTAGGCACTATGATTGTTTCTAATATTACTAGATTTGATGTTGCGGTGACGGCGGTAGCAGTAGCGGCAGCGGCTGCGGCGGTGGTAAATTGCTGATTTTGTGAACACCTAAATTTTTAATCCACGAGCCGCCACTGATTCCAGGCAATAGTTGACTGTAGGCAGTTGTTTGAAGCAGTGGAAGTACGCATTGCTTTGAAAATGGAGAAATTTTAGAATCGTGTTGTGATAAAATTCTTCGTAAAAGAAGGTTTAGCACCTACAGAAATTCATTTGTGTATTGTAAATGTGTATGGTGACTCTTCACCTTCAGTTTCCACTGTGAAGAAATGGGCGGCCGAGTTTAAGCGTGGCCGTGAAAGCGTCCAAGATGATTCACGTGAAGACGTCCAAAAACTGTAACCACACCGGAAGTCATTGAAAAAGTGCATGGCATGATTTTGGAAGATCGGCGTACAAAGGTGCGTGAAATTGCTAATGCTCTTGGAATTTCAAAGGAACGTATTGGTCACATCTTGTATCAGGAATTAAACATGAAAAAGCTTAGCGCGAGATGGTTGCCGCGTATCCTCACTGTGGATAACAAACGCATTCGCACGACACTTTCCCAAAACTGCTTGGCGCATTTTCAGAACAGAAGTGGCTTTTTGCGCCGAAAAATCCGATGAGAAACGGATTCACCACTACACACCCGAATACAAGCAGCAGTCGAGGCAGTGGACAGAAGCTGGTTCTTCAGCTCCAAAGAAGGCGAGGATTATGCCATCGGTGGGAAAGATCATTACGTCAGTGTTTTGGGATGCCAAAGGAATTTGTTGATCGACTATCTCGAAAAAGGTAAAAACATTACTGGAGAACACTACTCTCAACTTGTAACCAAACTGACTGCAAGCATTCGTGAAAACAGACCCGGGTTAAAAAAGAAAAAAATTGTTATCCATCAGGTCAATGCACCTGCCCACAAAAGTGTTTTGGCAATGGGGAAATTGAGAGATCTGCACTATGAAGTGCTGGAACATCCGCCCTATTCCCCAGATTTGGCTCCCTCGGTCTTCTACCTGTTTCCAAAACTGAGGAAATTTCTCGGTGGTAGGCGCTTTTAGTCCAATGAAGAAGCAATTGCGGTTGTAAATAGGTACTTTGAGCACTTCCAGAGAAACACAACAGAGAGCGGATAACGGCATTGGAACACCGCTGGACAAAATGTATTGATATTAGAGGAGATTATGTTGAAAAATAAAACTTCTTTGAAAGCATGAATTGTCGTTTTTCGCTTCAGGCCGAGAACTGTTCAGACCACCCTCGTACTGCCACTAACGAGGGGTGAGGTGGTTTTTATTCAAGCTATCTGCTCGTATTCACATCACTGTAAATATTCCTGACTTTCCGCTCCTCACACAACGTCCAATGTGGCGCAGTTGCCAAGCGTATAACCACGACTTCATTCCAGTAAACACATTGGAATTCAATTCTTTAATATCATTTTGTGATTAAATGTCTCATTTTGGTAAGAAAACACAAATAACTCACCTTAGTAGCTCTACATCGCTTTCAAATTTCAGAAGTAAATAATAAAGTTGTGGTAACATATTTGTAACGAAGCATTTGACCAATTTTATTTTTACTTTCTGTACATGCGCTGTGTATAGAGAAAGTGTTGTATTGCACCCAAAAATTCTATTCCGATATTTTACCCGAAATATATTTTTTGGGACTCCATGAATCCAAAAAAGTATTTTAAGAAAAATGTCCGAGTGCGTCTGTCAGTGTGTATGTCTGTCTGACTGTCTGTGGGCAGCATAGCTCAAAATGAAAAGATCGTTAAATGCCAAAGTTGGTATTTAAGTGTGATATCTTCCAAGGATGCGACAGGAAGATTTAAAAAAAAATCCCCCTACCCGAACTACCCTTTAAATGGAAGATTTTTCGAAAAGTTCGTTTTTTCTCAAAATGGCTCTAACGACTTTGATTAAAATATGGTATATTAAAGATATTTACATGGCAAATAAAATGTATATCTTGGATTTGATGGGTATAGCCTTAGAAGACATCTTTATTCTGGATGAATTTTGCATAACTTGTAAGAGAGAAAATCTTAGTTAACAAAAATTGGTTAACTTCATGAACAAGTATCTGAAAAATCTGATGTGTATCATTCACATGACCTTCTCTACATTCCTGCAACAAATTACTCTTAAAAAGCTTATACTTCTATTTACTTCATGCTAATCAGAAAAAATTAAAAGAAGTAGTCTTATTACTTGCTTCCTTGTAAGTAGAAGCGAAATAAGGGAGTATCATAGGTTAAAGTGGTAGTCAAACGCTGGTCACTGATGTTCCTTTGTTTGTATGGACAGCAGTTGACAAATTCCTGTATGAGAAAAGTATAAGTTTTTCAAGCAGAAACCAAAAACAAGGAATATCTAAAATACGATGAACTCCACGAAAAAAATGTATATAACATAAATTTTGTGTTTTAACGTGCTCTACAGTTTTGTGTAGTAAGTTTTTTCCCATCTCTTACGGTTTAGCAGTTATTTAAAAGTCCGTAAAATTCATGCAGAATAAATTAGTCTTCAGAGGCTATTCCCAGAAAATGTAAGTTATACACTTTATTTTATTTATCTTTAATATATGATATTTTAATCAAAATCGTTAGAGCCATTTTTGAGAGAATTGAAATTTTCGAAAATTGTTCCATGTAAAGGGTAGTTTGGGGTGGGGGGATTTTTTCTCAAAATCTTCGTGTCGCATCCCTGGAAGATAGTAAATTTAAATGCCAAGTTTGATATTTTACCGACTTTTCGTTTTTGAGTTATTATGTTCACAGACACACGGACATTTTTCTGAAAATGTTTTTTTTTTTTGGATAAAGGGGACCCTGAAACATATATTTCCGGTGAAATCTCGGTATCGAATTTTTTGGGTGAAGTGCAATACATTTTCTATACACTATATACATAGTAAGTGTAGAAAAAGTAAAAATTGTAGAGTAATATATCTCTTTTGGTTTACCAGTTATACCAAAGTAATCCACTTTAGCACATTGTAGTCCCTTATACCTGCACACATCTTGGGATCTTGCCCTTGTGGAGAACTATTACGCAACTCTCGCCATCACAAAATTCGCTCAATGATCGCCGACGAACTGCGAACGAACAACTACAAAATCTTTGAAGCAGTCCACGGACCGGAAAGTAACGAATTGACATGATCGAGAAGACACAAAAATAGGATTTATCATCGACCCTATCGTTAGGTTTGAAAAACTCAAATGACAACCAGAGGACGTCGACAAAGACGATCCCATACTTCAAGACAAAACACGATCCGATGGTCGGAGCTCAGGGCACCGTCCCTTTACATTTTTTCAATACCTGGAAGAAGTTTGGACTGAACGAGGGGAAAATAAAATAAATTGCCATATCTGCAATAAGAGATTCAATTTATCTTCTTCGAAATCATTTGTATAATAACCATTTTTAGTATTTCCACGGTCTATATTTCTTTGATAAAAATTATTTATTGTATGTTGATTTTATATTATCTATGTTTAATAATCCTTTTACTGCTTTTAGTTTTCTTTTTGATTGCTATACAATGAAAACTGTCGATATTTCATTATCTTTATAGAAGAGTTTCAATGTTTTTTTTTTTTTTTCGTTTTTTACTTTCTCTACACTTACTATGTACATAGTGTATAGAGAAGGTATTCCACTCCACCCAAAAATTCTATAACGAGATTTCACAGGAAATATATGTTTTAGGGTCTCTAATATCCAAAAAAAGCATTTTCACAAAAAGGTCCGTGTGTCTGAACACGATAACTCAAAAACGAAATGTAGCGAAAATACCAAACTTGGTATTTAAATTCAGTATCTTCCAGGGATGCGGCACGAAGATTTTGAGAAAAATCCCCCCTCTCCAAACTACCCTTTACATGAAACTTTTTTTGAAAATTTCGATTTTCTCAAAAACAGCTCTAAAGATTTTGATTAAAATATCGTAGTAAGACATTTACCTAAAAATGTATAAAACATTTACATAAAATGTATATCTTGAATTTTCTGGGAATAGCCTCTGAAGACTTCTTTATTCTGGATGAATTTTACTGAATTTTGCATAACTGCTGAACTGTAAGAGATGGACAAAAACTTACCACACAAAAAATGTAGAGCACATTAAAACACACAATTTATATTATATACATTTTTTTCGTGGAGTTCGTTTTTGAGACATTCCTTGTTATTGTTTTCAGCTTTGAAAAACTTATACTTTTCTCATACAGGAATTTGTCAACTCCTGTCCATACAAACAAAGGAACATCAGTCACATAGCAACCAGCTTTTGGCTTTCACTTTAACCTATGGTACTCCCATATTTCGCTCCTACTTACAAGGAACCAAGTAATAAGACTATTTCTGCTAATTTTTCTGATTAGCATGAAGTATACAGAAGTATTTATAATGTGTCTGTTTTACTCTGTCCTTGTTGGTAGCCCATAAATATGAGGAGATGCTAATGTTTCAATAAATAATATAAATACAAGGAAATTATATACAATAAAACCATTTTCCTTATATTTATCTTGATAAACGTTAATATGTAAGTAGCGAGGTAGCACATCTGATTTTTCTTCTTTCTTTTATCGGTTACATCAACTCCAGATTTCTTCCATTTTTTTTTTCTACGGAGTTTAACAAGAACAAAGAACTAAAAAGGAATAAATAAAAGGGTGGCCTTTTTCTTGCGAAGTTTCGGATACAGTGGAGAATGCTTGCGATGAAACTTTTGTGTTGGATGCAGCTGGTGTATAATGTATTTGCTGACTCAAGAAACAAAACACAGCCGAGTATTGGTAAATAATGCACAAGCAACTCCTGCTTCCGCAACAACAGAGAACATTCCTTCCCCAACAAAAATCTCATGTCTTCCTTTCCCTACATCTCTGCACAAACTTATTACTTTCTCTATACGCACTATGTACATAGTGTATAGAGAAGGGATTGCACTCCACCAAAAAATTCGATCCCGAGATTTCACCGGAAATATATGTTTTAGGGTCCCCAATATCTAAAAAAAGTATTTCCACAAAAAGGTCCGTGTGTCTGTGAACACGATAACTCAAAAACGAAAAGTCGGTAAAATACCAAACTTGGTATTTAAGTTTAGAATCTTCCAGGGATGCGACACGAAGATTTTTAGAAAAATCTCCCCACCCCAAACTACCCTTTACATGGAACTTTTTTCGAAAATTTTGATTTTCTCAAAAATGGCTCTAACGATTTTGATTCAAATTTCGTATATTAAAGATATTTACCTGACAAATAAAATGCATATCTTGAATTTTCTGGGAATAGCCTCTGAATAGTAGTTTATTCTGGATGAATTTTACTGAATTTTGAATAACTGCTAAGCCGTAAGAGATGGGCAAAAACTTACTGCACAAAAAATGTAGAGCACGTTAAAACACACAATTTATGTTATACACATTTAATTCGAGAGTTCCTCGTTTTTGAGACATTCCTTATTTTTGGTTTCTGCTATGAAAAACTTATACTTTTCTCATACAGGAACTTGCCAACTCCTATCCATATAAACAAAGGAACTTCGTTGACATAGCAACGAGCTTTTGACTATCATTTTAACCTATGGTAGTCCCTTATTTCGGTTCTACTTACAAGGAAGCAAGTAATAAGACTATTTGTGCTCATTTTTTCTGATTAGCATAAAATAAATAGAAGTATAAGCTTTTTAAGAATAATTTGTTGCAGGGATATAGAGAAAGTCATGTGAATGGTACACATCAGATTATTCTTCTATCTACTTCATGCTAATCGAGATAAACATTAGCAGAAACTGTTTTATTACTTGCTTCCTTGTAAGTAGAAAGGAAATTAAAGCGATAGTCAAATATTTTAAAAGCTGTTGCTATAAGATTGAAATTCGTTTATTTGCGTGGCTAGGAGTTGAAAAATTCTGGTATGAGAGAAGTTTTAAGTATTTTAATACTTGAACCAATAATAAGAAATGCCTCGGAAATGGACAAATCCAAGAAAAAAATGTATATGACATGAATTGTGTGTTTTAGTGAGATCTAAATTTTTGAAGTTGTTGTCTATCTGTTACGGTTTAGCAGTTATACAGGTGTTATCAGAATGAAGAGATCTTCAGAGGCTATTCCCAGAATATTCAAGAGAATCATTTTGTTTGCCATGTAAATAACTTTAAAATTGTTAGAGCCCTTTTTGAGAAACTCAACATTTTCGAAAATTTTTACTTGTAAAGGATAGTTTGGTGTGGGGGGTTTTCCTCACAATCTTCGTGTCGTATTCTTGGAAGATTTTGTTGTTGTTGTTGTTGTTTTTTTTTTATACTCGGCTACCCTTAAGTAAGAGTGACATCCCCCTAGGACTTAAAAGCGGGTGCCAACGACATCTAACCACAGAATGGAGAATCTGGAACGAGTGGTCAGCCCGTAGCCAGGAGTGAACGTGAGGAAGTGAATATTACTTCCTCTATAGGTACTATGTACATAATGTAGAGGGAAGGTATTGCACTCCACCCAAAAATTCGATACCGAGATTTCACCGGAAATATGGGTCCCCTGTATAAAAAAAGCATTTTCAGTAAAAGGTCCGTGTGTGTGTGTGTTCGTGGGTCTGTGAAATACCAAACTTGATATTTAAGTTTAGTATCTTCCAAGGATGCCACACGAATATTTTGAGAAAATCCCCCCAACCCAAACTACACTTTACATGGGACTTTTTATCGATTTTTTTTTATTTTCTCAAAAGTGGCTCTAACGATGTTGATTAAAATATGCCTGACAAATAAAATGTATATCTTGAATTTTCTGGTAATAGCCTCTGAAGACCACTTTATTCTGGATGAATTTTACGGAATTTTGCATATCTGCTAAACCGTAAGAGATGGACAAAGAGTTACCACACTAAAAATGTAGAACTCGTTAAAACACACAATTTATGTATATATATGTATATAACTCCACGAATATATATATATATATATTCGTGGAGTTGATCCTTTTTTTTTTTTTTTTTTTTTTTTTTTTTTATATTCTTGTTTTTGGTTTCACCTTTAAAAAACTTATACTTTTCTCATATAGAAATTTCTCAACTCGTGTCCTTACAAACAGAGGCACTTCAGTGGCATAGCAACCAGCTTTTGACTATCACTTTAATCTATGGTACTCCCTTATTTGTTGCAAAGATGAGAGAGTCATGTGAATGGAACACATCAGATTTTGATAATTGTTAATGTGAATTGAGATTTTATTTGACGTGCACGCATGTGTGGCTGGGTGACGGGCTGCCAGCCAAGTGTACAGTACGTGACCGGGAGAGGGACCGTGCGCCTGACGGCCAAGTTTAGTAGCATACTTACTGTAAAATCCGTGCCAACTTCTTGTGTTACACTCACCACTACATGTAAATGCTCTTCCTTTGCGTATGCGCGTATGCTGCGTTAAGCCGATGTCCCACGGTAAAATATTTTGGTCCAATACTCTTCAAACTACAAATTGGATCGTGGGACATCGAATAATTCCATTGTATACAATTTCCGTCCTATTTTTGGTCCAATTCCAGCTTGCTACAACAGGATACAGCGGTTTCTAATTTTTGGTCCAAACGTATGAAATCAACCAATGAGCGACCTGGTGGTAATTAGATGGCAGCTAGCGCTTGGGTCTTCCTTCCCGCCAACGTGATTGTGTGAAACTGCTGTATCTGGTAACTTTGTCCTAAATAATAGGGTTATAGTAGCTGAGCTATGGTGGAAATGCACCTTTTTTTGTGCGGCAGAGATTTGTGAAATAATTACTCGGGTGCTTATAACCCCTGAAATTTGTATTTTATCGGATCCATTTGTACCCAATAATCTTTTCTCAACAAAATATAAAAAGGTGGTCTTACTTTTGATTTGCTGGTATGGACTGCCTCATATTTGTGTCTTGGCGGGTGATTTTTGCCTCAACTAAGGACAGCAACTTTCCAAACAAATTCTCGTCCATTCTAAGAAAGTTAAAATAATTTAGAAAGTTCATTTTCCAGCATATGTAGTACACCTGTTCCTTGGCCTGCATTCCTACGTTCCAGCCATGGTCTAGTCCACCAACGCCTCTATTATTTTTGTCTTCTATTACAATATGCTCTTGCAATGGATGCATAAATTAAGCTTGCGACAGCGAACGTAAATAATTGTGGATCAGCAACCTCCGCCATTTTCTATCAGCTGTTCAAGTGCATCCGAGAAATATCTGAACCAATACACACTCCCGTGGGAATGGTATGGAGAAATTGTACACAAAGTTCAGTTGTATAACAATTTTGGACCAAATTTTGACCATGGGACTGCGCTTGCATGGCATTGTGAAAGTAGCTTAATAATCTGTTTCCACAAAAAGCAACAAATGATGGACGTCGTGGGGTTGTGCAGTTATATGTCCTACACACACCATGCTCTACGCACTACCGAAATATTTCTCCATTTTCTCCTGTGAAGCTTTTGCAGTTAAGGAAGCACTGCAGTACAGCCAATCAGACAGAATATGTAACTTTCACTGATTCACTAAGCACACACAATTCTTGCCACTCAGAATCTAAGTCCTACGCATCCTTTAATAAATGACATACTTCACCTCCACTCTATCACTCAGCGCTCTGGAAAACAAGCAATACTCAGTTGGAGATGAAAACGCCGATAAAGCTGCAAAAGAAGCCACCCGACATCCTATCAGTGACCACAGAATAACATCAAGACGTCATTAGATACACCAAACAGCTGTTTATAGAAAACTGGAAGACCACATGGTCAACATCCCACAGCAAACTGCTTGATGCCCGAGCCGGATCTACCAACTTCTTCGAACCCCTCTGAAAATTAGAACGTCGTGAGCAAACAATAATTACGCGCCTTAGAATTGGACACTGCAAACTGACACATTCCTTCATCATTAATAAAGACCCAGAATCAAAATGTGAGACCTGCAACACACCGCTTACTGTCCTACATATCCTGCTGAAGTGTCCGAGACTTCAGGCCGGCTTCAGTGACTTACCAAGAGCTCTACATAACCACCAGACAATCAAAAAGACAATAATACTTATAAGACAGGGTAAACTTTTTGAGTTATTGCGAAGTATAAATGTAAGCATATTTTACCAATGTGTAAATAACTATTTTATGTACAATGTGTAAGGTCGCGATATGACCATGCTGTTAAAGCGACCCAAAATAAATTATATTGCAAGCAACGTTGGTGCTACGTTGTAACGCTAAGTTTCTCTGCCGTAAACACTAGCGACATTACTGTAGAGGACTGGAACGAACTCTTATAAGAGGCGCCCTTAATTACAAGCCATAAAGCACGCAGTTTTTCACTTCTTCCTCTAGGAAATGCTGAATCGGTATTTCGGAGCCCAGAATCGATAAATCTCTCATCAGTTTATCGCTGCTGGTTAGCGATGCCAAATCTCCGAGTATGCCTCCCGGAGTAATGTTTTTCTGAGGTTCACTCTGGCTCCATGGGCCCTAAAATATTCTACCAGAATACGGTTTATATCCAAGCAATATCCTGCCTCTGTGGTTAGGGGTTAGCGAGCTCGTTGGAATATCATTTTACCCATTTCATTCACCGCCCGCTATGACCAGATCTACAGAAAAAAAAATCTGATGTTTCATTCACATGAGTTTCTCTACATCTCTGCAACAAATTATTATTAAAAAGCTTATGCTTCTATTTACTTCACTCTAATCTAGTAATAAGCAGCAGAAATAGTCTTATTACTTGTTTCTTTGTAAGTAGAAGTGAAATAAGGGAGTATCTACCATAGGTTAAAGTGATAGTCAAAAGCTGGTTGCTATGTAACTGAAGTTCCTTTGTTTGTAAGGACACGAATTGACAAGTTCCTGTATGACAAAAGTATAAGTTTTTTAAAGCTGAAACCAAAAACAAGGAATATTTCAAAAACGATCAACTCCACGAAAAAAAAAGTATATAACATAAATTGTGTGTTTTAATGTGCTCTACGTTTTGTGTCTGGTAAGTTTTAGTCTATCTCTTATGGTGTAGCAGTTATACAAAATTCCGTAAAATATATCCAGAATAAAGTAGTCTTCAGAGGCTATTCCCAGAAAATTCAAGATATACATATTATTTACTAGGTAAATATCTTTAATATATCATATTTTAATCTAAATTTTCGAAAAAAGTAAAGGCTAGTTGGGGGGGGGGGGTGATTTTCTTGAAAATCTTCGTGTCGCATCGTTGCAAGATACCAAACTTAAATACCAAGTTTGGTATTTAACGGTCTTTTTTGTTTTTGAGCTATGCTGTTCACAGACACACACACACAGATAGACACACACGGACCTTTTTTTAGAATTTGTTTTTATTCAGGGGGTTTCAAAACATGTATTTCCGGTGAAATCTCGGTATCGAATTTTTGGGTGCAATACAATACCTTCTCTATACACTATGTACATAGTACGTGTAGAGAAATAAAAATCAGAATTTTGAAAAATGTTCCATGTTAAGGGTAGTTTAGGTTTGGAAGATTTCCTGAAAATCTTCGAAGATACTGCACTAAGTTTGGTATTTAACAGAATTTTCGTTTTTGGCGTTTTTACTAAAAATGTCAGTTTTATTCACGTGTGCTCAAAACATATATTTGAGCTGTAATTTCGCTACTGAATTTTGGGGAGAATGCAATAAATTCTATATCTACTGTGAACCTTATGCGTACGTAAAGAAATAAATGTATAATTAATAAATGACTTATGAATATTATTTACATAGTAAGGTAGCGCCGTGGTTAAGTGGTTAGACCGCTCGCCTCCCATCTAGCCGGCCCGGGTTCGATCCCAAGCATGTGAGATTCGTGGTAGACGACGCGGCGTCTGGGCGGGTTTTCTCATTCCACCAATTTCTCCATCATCACCTTTCCAAACATCAATTTCGCTTACATTTCATATCATCCACTTCCTCATCTTCATGCCTGGCTACGGCCGACCCCTCGTAATAGGTTCTCCATTCTGTGGTTTCGTGCCGTTGGCTCCCCGACAGGTTTCTGACCCCTTGTAAATCCAAGAGGAATTTCATTCCTTCAGTCAGGGACTTCCAAACGAAATGTGTTAAATAGTAAAATGTAATAAATTGATTAAATATGTAAACGAATTAATTTAAAAATTAATAAATGTTAATATTAATTATTGACATAATAATTAATATATAAATAATAAATAAAAGGTAATATATTAATTACAATTTATTATATTTTAGTAAAAATGATATTTAAAGATAAATTTGGTAGTTTTGATTTTTTGTTGTTGTTGTAATTATTATCTAGAAGAAGTAATAGTAATTATTGGTGTTAATTATGAATGTACGTGTAACGTGTGTTAATTGTTTTAGTTTATTATTTATTATATTTTTAGAAAGTATTGTCATTTTTATTTCTTTAAATCTATATTTTTAATTTTATATTTATCATTATAATTATGTGAGTTTAAATGTATCAGTAAATGTTGATATGTGCATAAATGAGAAGTTTAATAAATATTAAAAATCTGGCAAATTAGCCCTGGTTTAAGTATTTAGTTACCAGAATTATTATTTTATTTTTTTATTTTTGTACATAAGTGCTAGAGAAAGTAAAAATGTTCCCAGTTTATTGACGGTAAGCTACTTTGGGATAAAAAGGGATGTGCCGGATGCTGGAGGAAGAGGCAGAACAGTGGACAGTAAAGTTCAGAGGTCACAGAGCGTGGAGACGTCAGATTGTTCCACCCCCAGAAACAAAAGACATTCTGCCGTCGCTGTTTTGCATCCACCAGCATTGTTATGTAATCCGCAGAAATTCCTTCCACCTTACAGGTAAGATGAGACGAAATAGTGATATTCATGGCTTTTTACTTTCTCTACACGTATTATGTACAAAGTGTATAAAGAAGGTATGTATTCCACCCAAACATTCAATGCCGAGATTTCACAGGAAATACATGTTTTAGGGTCCCTGTATCTAAAAAAAAAAGCATTTTCAGAAAAAGGTCCGTGTATGTGTCCGTATGTCTATGAATACGATAACTCAAAAACGAAAGGCCGGTAAAATACCAAACTTGGTATTTAGTTATAGTACCTTCCAGGGATGCGATATGAAGATTTTAAGAAAAATCCCCCCACCCCAAACTACCCTTTACAAGGAGCATTTTTCGAAAATTTTGATTGTTTAAAAATGGCTCCAACAATTTTGATTAAAATATCATATACTAAAGATATTTACCTGACAAATAAAATGTATATCTTGAATTTTCTGGGAATAGCCTCTGAACACTACTTTATTCTGAGTGAATTTTACATAACAGCTGAAACGTAAGAGATGGACAAAAACTTAAAACACAAAAAATATAGAGTACTTTAAAACACACAGTTTATGCTATATACATTTTCCTGCTGCAGTTGATCGTTTTTGAGTTATTTCTTGTTTTAGACTTCAGCTTTAAAAAACGTATACTTTTCTCATACAGGAATTTGTCAACTCGTGTCCATGCAAACAAACGAACTTTAGTCACAAAGCAACCAGCTTTTGACTGTCACTTTAACCTATGGCATTCCCTTATTTCGCTTCTACTTACAGGAAGCAAGTAATAAGACTATTTCTGCTAATTGTTTATCGATTAGCATGAAGTAAATAGAAGCAAAAGCTTTTAACAGTTATTTTTTGCGGAGATGTAGAGAAAGTCATATGAATGGAACACATCAGATTTTTTACTAAATAATGTGACAGTCATGAAATAATAGATTAAGCCTAAAAAGCTCTAAACATTTTGCTTACATTCGCGTATTGTAACAGAAAGCTGTTAAATATTGGTTAAAATTGCCTAAATGATGCAGAAAGTGTGCTACAACGTCTCCTCTTGTCCCATTTTACATGGGTAAAATGGGGCAAGAGGAATGTCACGGAATCCCGGGCGACAGTCGTTCGTGAAAAACAGAACAAGTAAACAAAATCAGAGTGCACAAGACAAGCCCCATTCCACCACTCAAACGGAGAAGGGATGACATGAATACACAACAATAATGCAATCTCAAGTTTAATACAAAATATAGGAAATATGCTCATTTAGACAACTGCAAAATGTATCATGATATTGCGATCTTTCACAATATAATGTTAAACTGTATAATAATTTATTATTTTCTCTGTCGTGTACACAATAGGTAGGGAAGGTATTGTATCCCACTCTAAACTCGATTTCGAGATTTTACCCGAAATATGTTTTGAGGTCCCCTGAATAATAAAAATTTTTAGGAAAAGGTCCTTGTGTATCTGTGAACAGCATAACTCAAAAACGAAAATCCGTTAAATATCAAACTTGATGTTTGAGTTCAGCATCTTTCAAAGATACGACACGAAGATTTTCAAGAAAATGCTCCAATATGGAAACTTTTTTACGAAAAATGTTATTTTCTAAAAATAGTTCTTACGATTTTGATTCAAATACCATATGTTTAAAATATGCTTATCCTGGGTGAATTCTGTATAATTGTAAACAAAAATGTAGATCTCGTTAAAACACACATTTTTGTAGGGTTAACCATTTCCGAAATGTTCCTTGTAATTAGTTTTAAAATTCCCAATATTTATATTTTTCTAAATAGGAGTTCGGTATTCGCTTTTCTTTTTTTTTTTTTTTTTTTTTACCCTGTACATGTAAAGAAAACGGAATTTTATTTGCTTCACAGAGCGACCAGCTTTTAAATGATTTGACTGTCAGTTTAGCCTAGTAAAATAACCCCTCCCCTTTTTATCTAGTAGATCATATTGGACGATAAATGAAATGGGCGAAATGCTACTCAAATGTGGGCTCAGAGATTTTAGAGTTGCTCGACATTTCTCTTCTCAGGATAAGAAAGCCCCGGAAAATACCTTATCCGGGTAACTCACCCCAACCGAGATTCAAACTCGGGACCTCTTGATGTGAGGCAGACAGTGTATTTTCCTTCTAATTACAGGGAACTAAGTAATAAGGTCATTTCTGCTAATGTTTATCTCGATCAACATGAAGTGGATAGAACAATAAACTTTTGTCAGAATAGGTCGTGAAAGTCATGTGAATATAATACATCAGATTTGTTTTACTGTGTCGTTAAGAACAGCAGAATAAAAATGTCATTATTTGATTTAAAGGAATATTTCTGACTTTGTTTTGTGTTTCTCTAAGCCTATTTTCTAAATACCATAAATGAAAGTTAATGAACAAAATTGTTGAAAAATAAATTGAATTGCTTTGTAAAAATATTAGCTTTAGATCTACGCATAAAAGTGATTTATTTGTAGCTATGTAAAGAAGCTCCCAAATGTGTGCTAATGGAATTAAACACAATATTTTAGTTCGTCTGTTACTCTTAAAAATGTTAACCATTTTAAAAACAGGACAGTATGGGGGAAAATCTTATGTTTACATTCACATGACGCTCTCTACCTATTCTGAAACAGCTATTCATATAAAAGCTTATTCTTCTATCTACTTCATGATATCAGAGATAAACATCAGCAAAAATAGTTTTAATAAATATTTTCTTAGAGGCTTGGCTATAACTAATGTCAATACTTTTTAAGATTTGGCCGCTACGTGATGTCACTGAAATTTGTTATATTTGTATGACAAGGAAGAAAAAAGAAAAACGAATGAAGACTTTACATTTGAGAAAAATAGAATTAGGTGTTGGGAAGTTTAATCCATAAACGAGGAATATCTCTGAAATAAACTCCAGGAAAAGCTGTATTCGGTATAAATTGTGATTTAAGGAGAGCTACAATAAGATTTTATATATCTCTTCAGGTATGCAAATGAAGAAGACTTAATCAGATATTTCCAGAATGTTCAGGATAAATATTGTAGTTGCTATTTTATGGCATTTTATTAAAATCGTAGAGCCTGATTTTAGAAATTCTAAAACTTCGAAAAATCTTTCATGTGAAGGTAGTTTTAGAAGGGGAAATTTTCTGAAGATCTTTGCGCCGCATCCTTGGAAGTTAGTTATCTTAATATCAAATTTCGTATGTAACCTACTTTTGTTTTTGAGATGTTGTTCATAGACACGCACGCGGACATTTTTCTATACTTTTTAATACACCGACCTCGATACATGTACTCCCGGTCAAATCTCGGTATCGAATTTTTAGTGGAATACAATACATTCCCCATGACGTGACAGATATATTTGTGGCATGAATATAAACAAAGGAAGGTGTGACTTACCAGAATTCTGCCCGTGGTCGTCTGTCCCGATATTAGTTCGCCAGCCCAGTCCTTCGCTTCGGTCATGAAGGTGCCTTCGAACTCCTGCTTGCCTTGTCGGGCAGCCTTCTGCTCCTTCTGTTTGGGGTCGTTGGGCGAGAACTCCGGCTCCTTGCGGCAGCAGAGGAAGGCAAATGCCCTCCATAGCAGCACGATGAGGAGTCCTGCCAGAAACGTGAAGATGCTGGACAAGAGGAAACACCACCATTTGCGGACCTTGAGGCACTCGTCCTCGGGGGTTAACTCCGTAGTGGCCTCTTCGCAGTCCGACATCTTCCTTGAGACAACTACAGCCTCATCCGAGCATCTTGTGGTTCAATGGTAGTACAGGTATGATCTGTGAGTCCGGGTTATTTGGGAGGGCGGCGTCGATTTAGCGGCCACTTTCACCTCAAAACCACGGAGTGCACATCTAAGGTAATAGCGGCGTCGGTTCTGCAAGTCTTCTTGCAGTAGAACTCCATCCGCAAAGAGAACAAAATTTTGTTTCCCCCCCAAAAATGAACAAACCAGCGCTAAAGTCGTCCCAACTAAATTTGTTCTTGACGCTTTGGCCGCCGCAGACCAAGTGACGAAATGTGTGTTGGAAGGTTGGTACTGGGAGAGCTAAGAGGGGTGGGGGATCAATACTCGGCGTCCCGGCGACCAATAGCGTGCGAGTTCGTGCGGCGTCGAGCTCGACACAGCACAGCGCCTGTGTGTGTGCATGGATGTGACGAGGTGCGGTGAGATCCACGCTCCACGCACCCGGGAAATGCATAGAAAATGCACTCAAGCACACAGCTTTGGAAACATAGGGAAAAGAACTTCGTATACTTGTAATACTGCACGGACACCGGGATATGTATTTTGTATTCGTCATCGTGCAACTTATCTTTGACTCTTACTTCATTTATTGTTTGCGTGTCCCCGAAACCAGCTTTCTACTACTGCGTTGCTTGATTCCTTGTTTGTTTTCTACATTCTGGCCCGCTGCACTTTTCGGCATTGTTATTACTGTGTGTGTAAAGCTTTATCCATATTTACAGTTAAAACCAAAATTAAAATTTAATACCCATCCTCTACACTCTTACATCGTATATTTCGTCTACTTTTCTTTCTGGACGCAATAGCTCAGCTTTACAGTTGGCAGTAGCGTCGTTAAAGAAATTCGGCTGAAGAAGAAGAAACACAGAGAATACACGACGACAAACAAACATCGCAAACTCATACAAAACACGAGAAACAAAATGTTGATTCCTTACTTTGTTACGTACCAATATTCTTCCATGCAAAGCTGTAATTACACTAATATAATCTTACGTTGTGCGCTCCTTTTACTTCAATCCTTCCACCATGACAACTATTTCCGAGAAAAAAAAGCAAAAATATCTGCCACACTAATCATCCCGTATAATTCCGATGTTCAAATGTTTCTCTCGGTGGGCGCGTCATAATCGTTTGCAATCAGTCGTTATATGTAACCCACAACAGGTGGCACGCATTTTATTTTGGAATATTAACAGTGGTGTTTATTTTGCTGGATAAAATATATACGAATTAAAATTTCATGTTGCTTATTAGCTGTTTCATTACCGCAATGCGAAACGCTCCGGGTGTAAGACCTCGCAATATCGTGGAAGTAAACAATATAACCGAAGACATCCGAATATTCCCGAACACCGTAAGGTTTCTATCTATTCTATCGTTGCTGCTCTGGTAGTGAATTTGCGTCCTTTAGACGGGATTGCAACGTGTTTGCTTGTAAATCCATTTTATTCATTCATAATCTCAAGGAAGGATGCAAGTTTCCTGATAAATGCACAGAGCTTGACCTACAAGCTCAATATTAAAAGATTCGCATTATATTATAGTTGCAACAATATAACATATGTGTTAAAATGACAATTAAAAGCCCAGCGTTTTATACATTTAGTGAAGATACAATCAGGTTATAAACTTTTTTGACATTTACTATATCTTGGGTGGTATCCTCCAGTGCTGTCCCGCCAATTCATGAACAGAACTATACAAGCTATCAGTAGAGAGCGCAGACAGGGTAATGTTTGAGGGATTGCATGTCAATAAGCGCGACCCGCTCATCCTCTCCGCTGATAAGAGGGGTAAAACAAAGGAAGCTTAGGCCTGTTCCTCATTGGCGGGTCTAATTTGAAATAGCCCCGTTGAGTTTTGCAACTCTTTCAAAACACAAAGGAATACCTGCATGTCAAATACGGGGTAGTTGGGCACCTGGTATGCAAGTTGCCTTCACATTTTGAGATTTCTAAGACTAAGACTAGCAATAATACAAGAACATGTTGCTAATATATTTTGATATTACTTTGGCAGTTTAAAAATTGCTTCTTTAGTATTTTAAAATAATTCTTCTTCTTCCCCTTCTGCCTTTCAGCGTCGGGCCTTCTGTCCATTTTCTGTACTGTTCTCTGTTCTGTTTCTTTCTGTTCAACTCAGTAATTTCCTCCCTCTTTTTCTTGCTATTTCTCCAAAATATTGTTCCCATTCCTTTCTCGGTCTTTCCCATGTCTACTTTCTTCTGATTTTGCCTCAAATACTTTGTTCTACTGATCATCCATTCTAATTAGGTGTCCATGCCATTTTAAATTTATTTACTCCATCTTTTCCACCAATGGGACCATTTTTAGAGTTTCCCTAATAATTTTATTTCTAACCCTTGTTTTCCCTTCCACTTTCCTCAAATTTTTCATTTCTCTGCTTTTATGTTTGTCTAGTATTTTTAGAAAAAGGTCCGTGTATATGTGTACAGCATAGCTCAAAAACCAAAATATCATCAAATACCAAACTAGCTATTTAAGTTTGGTATCTTCCAAGGATACAACATGAAGATTTTCAGGAAAATCCCTTCCAACCCAAACTACCCTTTACTAGGAAAAAATGTTTAAATTTTTGATTTTCTGAAAAATGGCTCAAATTATTTTGATTAAAATCCCTTATATTTAAGAAATGTATATCTTGTATTTTCTGGGAATGGCCTCTAAAGATATCTTTATTTTGGATGTATTTTGCATAGCTGGTAAACTGTAACAAATAGAGAAAAACTTGTACAAAAAATGTAGATCACAACAAAACACACAATTTAAGTCATATATATATTTTTTTTTTTTTTGTGAAGTTGGTCATTTTCAAGATATTCCTTGTTATTGGTTTGTTTTAAAATACTTAAACTCTTCTCATACGGGAACTTGTCAACACTTAGCCACGCAAAGAAAATATTTCAGTCCCATAGCAATGAAATTTTAAAACATTTGACTGTTGGTTTAGCCTAGTGTATTCCCTTATTTACCTCCTACTTATAAGGAAGTAAATGATAAGACCGTTTATGCCAATGCTTTTAGCATGAAATAGAGCACATCAGATTTCTTGATATTTCTTTCTTTCCTATTATTGTATTGAAGATCTGAAATAGACAGTGCCTTATTTATTCTATTATTTATTTCATCATCTATTGTGTTATTAGTGGAAATTATTCTACCTATATATTTTATGGTATCTACTTGATCTAAGTTTTAATGTTTCCATTCTATCTTTGTTTTCCCCAATCTTCATTACTTTTCTTTTCTTTATTTTCATTGCTCTCTTTTCTAATGCACTTGCCCATTGTATTACCCCTATTTAAAATAAGTGAAAACTTAAAAATAATTTCAGGGCAGTGAGTTACTGTTTACACACGTTTAGAGAAATTATTTTGGGTTATTTGTTTCAGCTGGTATTGTTGTATAATTTCCCTAAGATACTTATATCTCGTAAGGAATTTGCAGTTTTTCTTGCTGGCTGCTGAAGTTTATTTTTATGAATACCTCTGCTTGGATACTTTTTTAAAACATCAATAAAATAAATATATTTTCATGTGGATTATTAATTACTTACCCAATGTATCTACTGTGGAAACCTTTGCAGCAGTTTGTTGTGCAATCTGATGATAACCTCTAGCTTGCCACATCACTGGAGGAAAACAGTCCTTGGAGCCCATATAATTCTCCACTAAATCATTGGTGAATAGAGTAGCTTTTCACAAAATTGTTCTTGCTTCCTCTAGCATATATAAAATTACAATGTACATAGTAGCTAGAGATGATATTGTATCCCACCTAAAAATTTGATGTCGAGATTTCACCAGAAATATGTTTTGAGGTCCCTTGAGTCCGAAAAAAGCATTTTTAGAAAAAGATCCGTGTGTGTGTGAATATAAGTTAAGATCTTCCTAGGATGCGACAAGAAGATCTTCAAGAAAATTCCCCCAAAACTACCCTTTACGTGGAAAGATTTTTGAAAATGTTTATTTTCTTAAAATGGCGCTAATAATTTTTATTAAAATAGTGTATATTAAAAATATTTACATCACAAATAAAATGTATATTTTGAAATTTCTGGAAATAGCCTCTGAAGATCTCTATTCTGGATGAGTTACGCAGAATTTTGCATAACTAATAAATTATAAGAGACAGACAAAAACTTACTGGACTAAAAATGTAGATCCCATTAAAACACATAATTTATGGCATATATGTTTTTCTTGTAGAGCTGAACCATTTCCAAGATATTCCTTGTTTTTGGTTTCAATTTTAAACTACCTACCAAGTGCAAGGCATCAACCTTATGCTTCCTCACTTGTTACACTGCTGATGGGAAAGATTTTTACTTTCTCTATATGTACTATATACATAGTGTATAGAAAAGAATTTGTAATGCACCCAAAAATTCAATACCGAGATTTCACCGAAAATATATGTTGTTCCCTGTATCCAAAAAAGCATTTTCACAAAAAGGTCCATGTGTGTGTGTCTGTGAACATGATAACTCAAAAACAAAAAGTCAGTAAAACACCAAACTTGGTATTTAAGTTTAGTATCTTCCAGGGATGCAACACCCCCACCCCCAACTACCCTTTACATGGAACTTTTTTCCAAAATTTTGATTTTCTCAAAAATGGATCTAACGATTTTGATTAAAATATTGTATATTAAATATATTTACCTGACAAATAAAACGTATATCTTGAATTTTCTGGGAATAGCCTCTGAAGACTACCTTATTCTGGATGAAGTTTATGGAAGTTTGCATAACTGCTAAACCGTAAGAGATGGACAAAAACTTACCACACAAAAAATGTAGAGCACGTTAAAACGCACAATTTATGTTATATACATTTCTTTTCGTGGAGTTGATCATTTTTTGATATTCCTTGTTTTTTAGTTTCAGCTTTGAAAAACTTATACTTTTCTCATACAGGAATTTGTCAACTCCTGTCCATACAAACAACGGAACTTCAGTCATATAGCAACCAGCTTTTGACTTTCAGTTTAACCTATGGTACTCCCTTATTTTGCTTCTACCTACAAGCAAGCAAGTAATAAGACTATTTCTGCTAATTTTTTCTTGATTAGCATGAAGTAAATAGAACCATACGTTTTTAACAATAATTTGTCCAGAGATGTAGAGAAAGTCATGTGAATGGAACACATCAGATTTTTAGTTAATGTGGTGTTACCATTTACCAACTCACTTATTAAATAACAAAGGACATCAACATAAAATTTGTAAACAAAGTCACAGTAGCTTCTTCTATTTCTCATTGCTATCAAGGTATTTTGTCACGTGGTACCTGTTTTTCAATGCAGTTGTTATACTCTTCCACCGCTAAAGATCTGAGCCAAGATGTCACTGCCACTTTGAGGTCTTCATCGGTTAGGAAATCTTTTCCAGCAAATCTTCATGAATGTTTTTCCAAAGTGAAACACTGATTTATATGAATTCTTTTATCAATATTTCCTTTCAACTCCTCCATAATGATTGATGAACTTCCACTCTGGTCTTTGTCATGCGCACTGGTTCATCCTTGATTACTCATAAATTATGTGCCATTTTCTCAGTAAAGCCTCATATCACCATACACTTGCACTCTCTACCTATAACATTTGATTGGCCAAACATTGTCTGCACATATTAATTAATACTTCAGAGCTTACGACACCTACTATATCATATAAATAAATTTGAAAAAGTTGTACTATTATCTGTCTCTAAAGCTGCTATTATATCAATAACATCTGATATAACACCTAATAACCTAAATATTGCAGAATGCCGCAAAATCATAAAACAACTAAGGAATTGAAATAAAAGATTAATACTTTAATGGATACCAGCACATTGCAGAATACAGGGTAATGATACAGCTGACTTTCTAGCTAAGAAAGTAGTAAAATTACATCAAATTCATGTGATCCAATAAGAATCATTATATCAACATATAATAACAAAATTAAAGAAGATAATGTATTACAAACAAAAGGAAAACCATGGGAAAATGTATGTAATAACACGACCAGAATCACTACATTACCAAGAAAATCCTATGTAGCAACTGTTTGACTCTAGCAGGCCATGACTGTCTCAATAAACATTTATTCAGGATTGGTATAGTGAGATCTCTGTGCCCTTTCTGTACACTTAAGGAAGATATGGATGGAACCATCTACTGCACTGCTCAATCTTTAGTCAACATGATAATATGACATCAAAATATTGGAATGCAAGAGAGCAAATGGCTTCACTGCCAACTGGTCAACATTAGATACCAACTAACCACATTGTGTGCATTCAAAAAAACCGAATAAGTCCTTTGCCCTTAGAAAAAAATAACATTGCCATTGAAAAAACTGATACCACGTGACAATAAATGTCTAATAGAATGGAGGTTACATTGAGAAATAGAGTAAGGTAATGTAACTTGGTAAATAGGGTTTTGTGTTGATATCTTTCGTTATAATTTAGTTATGCCAAAATGTCTGTCACTTTCTGGACGGTCCTCGAAGATCAGGGCCTCTCAAATGCCTGTAAAAACCAAGGTATAGAGGTTTTGTGCACCTTGAAACAGTCCAACTCTGCTCTGGACAAATTGGAGTGAGGAAGAACAGGGGGAAGGTGAGGATGGAGGAGACAGGTGGAGTTAACATGACAAGCATAAGGAAAGAGAGAGAGGGTGCTAATGCTACAAATTGAAGAATTGCAGTTTGCACTGTCTCAACTTAGCCAAGTCATATTTTGCATACTCTGAAGCCATGTGTGATGCTGCAGCATGGTATTCATGTACATTTTGTAGGAAATAAATTGGCCACATCGAACAATCATACCTCGGACACCTCTGCCTTTTTCTTATAGTCCAACAGTACTGTTGCTGGATACGTAGAGTCAGACTGAAAATGCAATGCCATAGTCGGGATTTGAACCATGGATCTGCCATTCTCTAGCCGGTTGCTCTGTCACTGAGCTACCATGGCAACATGCCAGTATAACATTGAATTTCTCAACTGACTCGCATGTTTCCTGGTAAACCACAAGGTGTACTCAAATTATTTTGAGATGACAACCCCAATGGCAACTTAATATGTTGAGAAATTCAATGCTATGCTGGCATGATGCCATGGTAGCTCAGTGGCAGAGCAACCGGCTAGAGATCAGGAGATCCATGGTTCAAATCCTGGCTATGGTATTACATTTTTCAGTCCGACTCTACTCATACAAGTGCTGTTGTTTTCTAGACAAATCTAATATAGTTTTAGGAATGTACTAAGAGAATAGCATACCATTATCTTTAAAGCTTTTCATTTGCACTGGTACATAAAATCTTACACAATCTGTCATTTACATTTACATTGGCAACTTCTGGACTTGCAATACACTTTCACAATGGCACAAAAATAGATATAATTTCTTACACATATAAAATTTGATTGTGAACATTCAAGATAATATTCTTCTCCAAGTTAAGTACACAAGGATGTATCAATGTTCAGAATGAAATTGTACAGGTTAGCTCAAGTTTTTTAAATGTTTAAATTATAACACAGATAATTATAAAATGACATACCAGAATGTTCTAAAACTAAATTTTTCAAGAACAAAAAAGAAAACCTGCTTGAAGAGAACAAAAATGTAAGTAAGTCTTAGTTATGGATACTCTTTAACACATTGAAGCCCAGGCGTTTTTTTAGTTGCAGGGCCAAGAAACCCAGGATTTTTATGCCTACTTTGAGTTATTATTTACAGTACATCAATCAAATCTGCCAAAAAGTATTGGGAAAGTCTAAAAGCATGGTATTCAAGGATTTCTCACAAGCAACAAAATAATCATAACTTCTGTATTAATATTTTATTTTTAATTTACAACAAGTATCAATTATGAGTTTGAAAAATCTGCTTAAAGCAGCTTACAATCCATTTTAAAAGTTCGGAAAACTCTACCTCGGAATCAGAATTTTCCAGATTTTTTTGTATACTGAATTCAGCTTCAGTTCACAGAAATCGAGGAAAATACAGCATTTAACATTTAACAACACAAAACATAACAAACAGTTCACCACCTTCAAGGAAAATGATGGGACTACCCGCGAGCAACCAATATTAATAACTCTCTTAAATTTCCTAATAGTTGACCAAAGCAAGGACAGATGGTAGCACAAATCAAACTACTAAACGATAACTGATGTATGTTCTTTGTCGCAGAGCCCAAGACCAAGTTAAGGTCGTGGAATTGCATTAAAAGCGTTAGTAATACCTGGCAGAGCTATTCTCGGGCACGGGCCACATGAGCATTTCACACGGCCTGAGCTATCCTCGGGCTTGGGCTTCAATGTGTTAACTGCTTTGATTTCCACTGATCCATTCTATAAGGGTGATTCAAATATAAAGAGTGCAGGCAGATCTGAGCAGAATGGTGGTGTAGGGGCTGGTTAGGGAGGGGGAGGCAGCTTGGTTAGCTGCTTTTGATAGGTTTTGACATCAGTACAGCCATGAGTGAATAAGAAGTTTCTTTGCCTATTATGCAATGCATCGTTAACCATTGAAGGAGTTAAACCCTTGGAGATTTAAAATCATTTGAAGGCACAGTTTGGAGATACTACACTGTCCCAAAAATGAGTGTTTACCTGGGCCAGACAACTTAAGGGCAGCCCTTTCGGGTAGTGTGGCAGGTCTCAAGTTTAAATCTCACTTAGGGTGAGTTACCCAGATTAGTTTTGTTTTTTTCAGGGTTTTTCCTTATTCTGAGAACACGAATGTTAAGTAACTTTAAGCTCCATGGATCCCAAGATCATTTGAATATCATTTCACTAATTTCGTTCATTTTCCGATATGACAAACAAGGTTAAAGCTATAGCTTGGGCCATGCGAAATGTCCTTGAGGCCCATGCCTGAGCATAACTCGGGCAGGTATTTCTAATGCTTTTAATGCAATTCCAGTGATCACCTTGGTTCTCTCTCTCTCTCACACGCACGCACACTCAAAAAATTTTTTAAAAACGCTTTTTTTTTTATTCAGGGGGTCCAAAACAATTTCCGGCAAAATCTCAGTATCAAATTTTTGGGTGGAATATAATACCTTCTCTATACACTAAGTACATAGTAAATGTAGAGAAAGTAATTACTGCTTATATTTGAATCACCCTTGTATATCAAGATTTGAAAATCACTTAATTTTGCTCAAGAGGCCTTTTCATCAGACTTGAGGTTCTTTTACATGCTGTAAATTTACAACACAGAACCAACAGCTTTACTTCTCTTCCAAAGGAAGCCATGCTGAAGGTTTTTATATCTTCCATCACCCTCTACAGGGTTTAAACCCATGACCTTGGGAACCATAACAATTGATAAGAGGAGCACCAGTTTACAGAATCACCTAGCACTGCATAAAATTAAATTTACAACACACTCTTTGTGCCAGGAATCTCCTAAAATTGAATGGGATCTCCTGGCTCCTGGAAATGTAATTAAATCTCCCAAAATTATGTGGAATGTTTTTATTCCTTATATTAGTATTATATTATTATTTATATACTACACTTTATAAAATATGAGTATTTCATCTGTTATATGCAAGGTAGTGCTTAGCGCCCGCTTTTACTACTTGTGGCACTGCAGGCAATGACACTGGTGATACATGAACGAAGATGAAGCACCAGTGGAATGCGATGGCAGGGGAAACCAGAGAACCCGGAGAAAACCTGCTACTTTGTCTGCCACAAATCTCATATGCGGTCACTTGGGATCGAACCCAGGCTGCCTAGGTGAGAGGCAAGTGGTCTAACCACTTGGCCATGGCGCGGCCTGTTATATGCAAGGGTTGGCAATATGTAGAAGGAAATATAGTGTTTTGATTGTGTTGAAGTCAAGAGGGAAGGGAGAAATCAATTGTTGCATCAACATCAAGTTGCCGCTCTTATTATATTTACAAATAGAAATCACAAAACCATTAATTATTAGCAGTTTGAGGTCTTTCAATTGAGGATATTAACAATGGTTGTAGTCGTAAGTTGGTTTTTGTAATGGATAGTTCATTGGGCGTAGAAAACAAAATGAATACTATTGCACATTTAACAATGCCTGGAAAACTTCATATGACTGGTTAGTGAAGAAAAGTGAGTCTGAAGCAGAATGTAAAAATTGCCGTCAGAATTTTTCAATCAAGTTTGAGGCAATTGGTGCAGTCAATACGCACATGAATTCTTCTAAACATCAACGTAATGATCAACAGAGAAAACAAAGTGCTGTCCTCACATCATTTTTTAAAAAGCTGATGTGTTCCATTCACATGACTTTCTCTACATCTCTGCAACAAATTATTGTTAGAAAGCTTATGCTTCTATTCACTTCATGCTAATTGAGAAAAAAATAGCAGAAATAGTATTATTACTTGCTTCCTTGAAAATAGAGGCGAAATAAGGGAGTACCATAGGTTAAAGTGATAGTCAAAAGCTGGTTGCTATGTGACTGAAGTTCCTTTGTATGGACAAGAGTTGACAAATTCCTGTATGAAAAAAGTATGTTTTTTTAATGCTGAAATCAAAAACAAGTAATATCTAAAAAAACGATCAACTCCATGAAAAAAATGTATATAACATAAATTCTATGTTTTAACATACTCTACATTTTTTGTGAAGTAAGTTTTTCTCTCTTATGTTTTAACAGTTATGCAAAATTCCGTAAATTTCATCAAGAATAAAGTAAGCTTCAGAGGCTATTCCCAGAAAATTCAAAATATACATTTTATTTGTCAGGTAAATATCTTTAATATACAATATTTTAATCAAAATCTTTAGAGCCATTTTTGAGAAATTCAAAATTTTCGAAAAAGTTCCATATTAAGGGTAGTGTCTGGGGTGGGGAGATTTTTCTCAAAATCTTTGTGTCGCATCCCTGGAAGATACTAAACTTAAGTACCAAATTTGGTATTTTACTGACTTTTCGTTTTTAAATTATCATGTTCACAGACACACGGACACACACACATGCACGGATCTTTTTCTGAAAATACTTTTTTTTGGATACACGGGACCCTAAAACATATATTTCCAGTGAAATCTCGGTATCAAATTTTTGGGTGGAGTGCAATATCTTCTCTATACACTATGTACATAGTACGCGTAGAGAAAGTAAAAAACAGTTTACTAAAGAAGGTGATCTTATCACAGCAGTAAGTATAATATGACGTACGTCCAGAAAGTAAGTTCCGTTTCAATTTATCTCTGCTGCAGCGCTGCGATCGCAGTTCCGCACATGCGCGGTAGATGCTCTGTATCAAGGGGAAGAAATGTGCGCCATTTTGAGATCACTGTCAGCCAAATACGATTTGTTGTGCTTGTTTACAATGTCGGTGTTGATTGAAAATTCCGCCGCTTGTGAAATCAGATGAATTTGATGTCAAAATTTCACCAGAAATATGAGTTTTGAGGTCCCCTTAGTTCGAAAAAAGCATTTTTAGAAAAAAATTTGTACATGTGTGTGTCTGTGGACAGCATAGCTCTAAAACAAAAAGGCCACTAAAAACCAAACTGGTATCTATGTTTAGTATCTTACAAGGATGCAACAGAAAGATTTTAAGAAAATCCCATCACAAACTACCCTTTACATGGCAAAATATTTCAAAATGTTGTTTCTCTCAAAAATGGCTCTTATGATTTTGAATAAAATGCTGTATATTAAAGATATTTGCACCACAAAAAACTGAATATTTTGAATTTTCTGGGAATAGCCTCTGAGAACAAACAATTTTCTGATAACTCATATCACATTAACAATTATCAGAATAAACACAAAATATACCTTATCACAGGATTATACCCATTTATTGTGCACCATGCCCCAATTTTTTGATCATGCAAGGGGGTTTCATGAACGAAATTGGGTTTGTCTGCAGCATAATATCAGTTGTGTTGTGAAGACACATGACCATGTAAATGAAAGCATGCTTCGTCACTGAAGAATATTAATCGTGGTTCGATTGTTCCATCATTAACATTCCTCAAAATCCAGTTACAGAGATTTAACCGACTCTGGTGGTCACGTGGGAGCAATTCCTGGACAACAGTAACCTTGTATGATTTGAGTTTTAAAAGTTTTGTTGCTTTCCATGCTGAAGCTTTCGAAATGTCAGTTTCTTGTGCACTGCATCTAGGAGATTTTCGAGATGACCATTCTAATCTTTCTTTGGTTTCATCTAATTTCTGTTCCATAAGCACATGCCTGTTTACCTTTCGTTTCCTATCATAAATTGATCCCATTTCCCTGAATTTATATCCAAGCAAACAAACTCGGAACATGCATGCCAGGAAATTTAGTTTCCAATTCCTTACAACTTCCCTACAAGATAATGTAAGCACATACATGTCGTACATGAACACTCTTTGTGGTACTGCATACTGCATTTTGAAAGCACTTCAAGCAAAACTAAACACTTCTAAACATTCCTAATATTATTCACGTGAACTGGACTAGAACAGAAGTAAGACTATCACACATGTGACGACAGAACATAAAGACATGCGTGCCGGGAAATATAGCACAAGAGCTGTGCTCCTGCAGCCAAGCTTTGTAACAAACGTACTGTAGAAGTGCTGCAATGGAAAAATCACCCCTGGTATTAACAACACCTTAGACCTCTCATTCAGGAGCCTGTGCTTTAACAAGCTTGGCTACCCATGATAGTGTAAACTCTATAAGGGCTAGTTGCTATACAGCACTTGAAAAATGTTAAAAAACTAAAATGCAAATAGTTGTCCTCCATAGTTATCATGCTTGATCCAGTACCCAAGGTTGCAGGTTCAATCCCAGGAGTTTTTCAGACATAAAACCCCTTATCATCTGATTCCATACATTTGGACATAAAAGAACCCATACCTTGAGAGAGAAGGTTCCTGGGCAAAATTCCACCAGTTTCATGTCTGCAAGTTGTTATTTAATCTTATGGTGCCATCTTAAGGGCAACAAACTATTCTCTCATCACCAAGTACAGACAGTGACAAAATCACACATCAGAAATTTCATCTAGGTTAGGAAAACAAAACATTGTAAGTGTCCCAATATACCAATATCACATGATGGAACGTGATACAAAATGCCAATAATTATTGTTGTACGTTTGTATTGCATTTAGAGATATAATAATGTAGAAAAAAACAAAAAACTGAAAATTTCAGAACCAAAAGACCAAAATTTGAAATTCAAAACCAATAAAGAAAGAAAATGAATTCATTTTAGCATTGATACATACCTTAACACTCAATATTTAAAACAACAATAAACTGAGTAAAAGAGATGTAAATCTAGAGAGAAAAAGTTCAAACAAAATTTTCAGTAAAATTAGAAGAGTTAAGATGCATATACAGTTCAGTAAAATTGTCATTTCTACTGTAAAAAAAATGAAACACAAATCGTAACATTGCTTCAGTTTTTCAAATTTAAAAAATATTACTGCATATTTAAATGTAAAGGCATCCATTTTCCCAGAGTATATAAAAATACTATTATTTGGAGATGAGCACCTCTATTGTAAGGTATAGCTTTGTTTATTGCTAGTTTTTCATTGTGAAGAATATTTGCTTTGTAGTAGAAGCCTCCGAGGATCATCCTCATTTTACAGAGAGCTGTACTGTTTTATGATGCAACTGCGATTTGGTGAATGCTTTAGTCCTTCCTGCAAGTTCAATCTTATCTTTGTCTTCTGTTCCTTGTGTATAAGTATTAATGTTTATTTTCCAATGTTTCACACCAAATGCTACATGCAGTAAGTGTCCAAACGTAATTTTCCTTCATTTTCTGTCAGGTACAGTAGATCTGCCATCGTCTGCTCACAGATTGCCTCCTCTGCCTTCTCAAACATCTACCAAACAAAACATTCACAAGTATTTCAATAAGATATGAATATAAAGTGATTTATACAGTAAAACTTTTAAGTATTACGTAACTAATATGGACACTATAGTAAAGTTTTCCCCTCCAGATGTATTTCAAAGAATGTTCATTTTCCTTACCAGCGGGTATTATACTGCCTTCTGAAGGGGAGGTTCCTATCGTAATTTCATCTGTGCTGCCATCTGCTTTTCTTGAGGGTAGTCTTAAAATGTCGTCTGCCGGTGGTATTTCAAAATTCATAACTGAGCATTTTTCTTAATGTGTATCCTTTACCAAGTTGCTAGTTCAGTTGTAGTTTTTACATATTTAATGAGTTTGGTGTGTTGTGATGTCCAGAAGTGATGTGATACTGCAGATTTGTCTGTTTGCTTGAGTTTCAGATTCCTTAATGGCATTAAAGGACACCATACTAAACAAATCAAAATCTGGCATTTACCAAATAAACTATGAGGATTGCCCCAAAATTTACATTGGACAGACTAAGAGAAACCTTCAAACAAGATTGAAAGAACACCTCAGGAACATGAAACTCAAGCAAACAGACAAATCTGCAGAATCACACCACAACAAACCGGATATGAAACTTATCAAACATGTAAAAACTACAACTGGACTAGCAATTTGGGAAAGGATACACATTAGGAAAAATGTACACAGTTATGAATTTTGAAATACCACCAGCAGACAGATTACCCCAAAGATGGCAGCACATATGAAATTACGATAGGAACCTCCCCTTCTGAAGCCAGTCAGACACTCACTGATGATGAAAATGAACATCTTTAAAATGCATCTGGGAAAATCTTAGTAAGTGAAACTAAATGTCCATATTGACTCAAATTAGTTAATAATAATTTCAATACTTTAATTTGGTTTGTGTCCAACCGAAACCAATTAATATCTTCCCAACAAGCTTAAGCCGATGTCCCAGAGTCAAAATTTTTTTATACATGAACATTGTGTACAATTTCTCCATTCCATTCCACTCCATTTGTCTATTGGTCCAAATATTTCTCGCATGCACATGAACAGCTGATAGAATATTGTGGAGGTTGCTGATCCACAATTATGAGCTTAGTTTATGTATCCATTGCAAGAGCATATTAATAAAAGAGGCGTTGGTGGACTAGACCATGGCTGGAACGTAGGAATGCAGGCAAAGGACGAGATGTACTACATATGCTGCAAAATGAACTCATTTCTAACTCTGTAAATTATTTTAACTTCCTTAGAATGGACGAAAATTTGTTTGGAAAGTTGCTGCCCTTAATTGAGGTAAAAATAACTCGCCAAGACACAAAAATGAGGCAGTCCATACCAGCAGATGAACTATCAATCACGCACGTTCTTTATATTTTTGTTGAGAAAAGAAGTTAGGTCAAATGTGTCCGATAAAATGCATTTGCAGGGGTTATAAATACCCAAGTCATTATTTCATAAATCTCTGCCACACAAAAACACGTATATTTCAATCATAGCTCAGCTACTATAACCCTTTTATTTAGGACAAAGTCTACAAGATACAGCCAAGTTTCACACGAACAATCATGCTGGTGGGAAGGAAGACCCAGCGCTAGCTGCCACCACGTCGCTCATTGATTACATACTGTTGGACCAAAAATTAAAAACTGCTGTATCCTGTTGTAGCAAACTGAAATTGGACCAAAAAATAGGGCGGAAATTGTATACAATGAAATTATCTGATGTACCATGATCTAATTTGTAGTTTGAAGAGTATTGGACCAAAATATTTGACTGTGGGACATCGGCTTTAGAGCTTGCAACAGGCACTAAAAACTTAAAATAGGCAGGTAAATAGCTACTACAAGTTCAAAATAACCACAATGAGCAACAATAAGCACTGAAGAAAGCACAATCATTTATTCATTTACCACTTAAAAATACATCTGATGTGTTCCATTCACATTTCTTTTTCTACTTGTTCTGCAAACAACTCATCTTACAAAAGATTATTATTCTAACCATTTCATGCTAATTAAGATAAGCATTAGTAAAAATTATTTTATCACTTGCTTGCTTATAAGTATACAGGAAATAAGGGAATACACTAGTCTAAAGAGAGTAAATTCTTTTAAAAGCTGGTTGTCACATGAAACAATTGAAATTCAGTTCTCTTATGTGGCCAGAGTAAAACAAAGAGGTACGAAACAAAAAATGACTTCTCGTTTGCGAAAGTTTAAGTAGTTTAAAAATGAAACTAATAACATGGAATATGCCAGAAGTGGTTAACTCTAGAATAACTGTAAATGACATTAACTGTGTGTTATAACAAGGTATATAATTTTTGTGAACAGTTAGGTCCAATGGAACCCTGACCAAAGACAGGTGTAGCCCTCTATAATATTGGGGGTTGTGTGTGGATGACATAGCAAAAAATCTGACATCTACACTCATATGACTTTCTCAAACTGCTTTACAAACAGACTTCTTACAAAAGATTATTCTTCTTTCTACACCATGCTAATCAACATAAGCATTAACAGAATGTACTTGTTACTTAGTTCCTTGTAAGTAAAAGGGAACTAAAGGAATGCGCTATGCTAAAACGATAGTCAAATGCTTTAAAAGCTATCATTATGCGACTGTCATGAAATTGGCTTCTTTACTTGCCCAGGAATAGAACAAAAGAAAAATGAACACTTCCTGTCTGAGAAAAGTATAAGTATTTTAAAATCGAAACCAATAACAAGGAATATCTTAGAAATGACCAACTCTACAACAAAACTGCATATAACAAATTGTGTGTTTTAATGAGATCCACATTTTTGTGTAATAAGTTTTTGCCTAGCTCTTAAGGTTTAACCGTAATGTAAAATTCTGCAAAAACCTACCAGAATAAAGTGCTCTTCAGGGACTATTCCCAGAAAATTTTAAAATATACATTTTATTTGTGTTGAGAATAACTTTAATATACAGCATTTGAATCAAAATCATTAGAGCCATTTTTGAAAAAATTTAAAATTTTCGAAAATTCTTCCATGTAAAGGGTATTTTATGGTGGGGAGATTTTCTTGAAAATGTTTGTGTGGCATCCTTGGAAGATACTGAACTTAAATACCAAGTTTGGTAGTTAACAGACTTTTCATTTTTGAGCTATGCTGCCCACATACACACATACCCACTGACAGACAGACACACATGAACATTTTTCTAAAAATGACTTTTTTTGGATTAGGTCTCAAAATATATACTTCCAGTGAAATCTCGGTATTGAATTTTTGGGTGCAATATAAAACCTTCTCTATAAACTATGTACATAGTACATGTAGAGAAAGTAAAAATAGATGTCCACTTCTGCTCCAAGATGGAGCATCTCAATGCAAAATTCTTAATTCACCGAACTGCATCATGCTGTGTCAAGGAGAAGTCATTCAAAACTAGGAACATATTAGTACATGCTCTGTTCTTCAATTTTTCAACAGTCTGAGCATTAGATTAAATAAACAATTTTTTGTCTATATTTTACAGTATACCAGTTCTATAAAATTATCCAGAACAAAGAGATCTTCAGAGACTATTACCAGAAAATTCAACATATACATTTTGTTTGTCATGAAAGTATCTCAAACATATGGTATTTTAATAAAAATCATTAGAGCCATTTTTAAGAAAATCAATATTTTCGAAAAATGTTCCATGTAAAAGTTAGTTAGGGGTGGAGGGATTTTCCTGAAAATCTTTGTGTCGTATCCTTGGAAGAAACTGAACTTAAATACCAGGTTTAGTATTTAACTAACTTTTCGGTTTTTAATTATACTATCTACACACACAAAACATATATAGATCGGTATTGGATTAATTGTTTTTTCACACAAGCTGTGTGTAGGACAGGAGTTAGAAAGGTAGAGTCAGACTGAAAAATTCAATGCCATAGCCGGGATTTGAGCCACGATCTCCCAAACTCTAGCTGGTTGCTCTGCCACTGAGCTACCATGGCAACATGCCAGCACAGCATTGAATTTTTCAACTGACTCACATGTTTCCTGGTAAACCACAAGGTGTTCTCAAATTATTTTGAGATGACCACCCTAATGGCGACTTACAATGTTGCAAGTATAAATGTTGTATTAATAGTTGGCTATACTATGAATCCTGGAACTTAAGTATTAGCAACATTATAAGTCGTCATTGGGGTTGTCATCTCAAAATAATTTGCATCAGCTTGTGGTTTACTGGGAAACATACGAGTCAGTTGAGAAACTCAATGATATGCCGGCATGTTGCCAATGTAGCTCAGTGGCAGAACAATCGGCTAGAGATCGGGAGATCCATGGTCCAAATCCTGGCTATGGTACTGAATTTTTCAGTCTGATTCTACCTATCCAACATATGTTTACTACAAATACTATTTTTTATTCAGGGGGTCTTGAAACATATTTCCAGTAAAATCTCCATATCAAATGTTTGAGTTGAATACAATACCTACTCTACCATCTATGTACATTGTATATACTTGCTAGAGAAAGTAATACATCTTGACTTGATAAGAACAGAATAGAAGTATCAAATAGCCATGTCACACATATTAAACCCTCTTGCTGCCACTCTTCACTACGTGAGAAATCCAAGATGCCAGGAAAGTGGTACTGTAAAGTTAAAGATGTTATCGCTCAGCAACAGAAATCACTGTATAATCTACAGAAAGTTAGTGATAACATCATGCTAGAAATCACCAGGATTCCTGCTGCTAAGCTTAGATGAGAATATTTTCGCAAATTGTGCTGCCCACATGTCAACATTTCTGTAATGTATTTTAATGCATCTTTGTTGGCACCACTTTGCCGGCAACTCAGATCTCTTGCATAGTGGAGAGAGGTCACAACAAGTGTTATCTTATAATTTAATAACCCTATGGTAAATGGAGTGTAAACTGTAAACATTAGCTTTAAATATGCTCTCTTCAGTTACTCTGTATTTTTACTTTCTCTACATGTATTATATACATAGTGTATAGAGAAGGTACTGCATTCCACCCAAAAATTTGATACAGAAATTTCAGCAGAAGTACATGTTTTGGGTCCCCCTGAATCCAGAGAAAGCATTTTTGGAAAAAGGTCTGTCTGTCTCTGTCCATGCGTGCGAGTGTATGTGCGTGTGCAGCTTAGCTCAAGAACGAAAAGACCATTGAATACCAAACTTGGTATTTGAGTTTCGCATCTTCCAAGGATGTGACACAAAGTATTTCAAGAAAATCCCCCCACCCCTAACTACCCTTTACCCTAAATTTTGATTTTCTTAAAAATGGCTCTCACGATTTCAATTAATATATCTATATTAAAGATATTTACCTGACAAATAAAATGTATATCTTGAATTTTCTGGAAATAGCCTCTGAAGACTACTTTATTCTGGATGAATTTTACAGAATTTTGCATAACTGCTAAACCAAAGAGATGGACAAAAAGTTACCAGACAAAAAATGTAGAGCACTTTAAAACACACGATTTATGTTATATACGTTTTTTTTCGTGGAGTTGATCGTTTTTTTTTTAGATATTCCTTGTTTTTGGTTTTAACTTTAAAAAATTTATACTTTTCTCATAAAGGGAATTTGTCAAATCCTGTCCATACAAACAAAGGAACTTCAGTCACATAGCAACCAGCTTTTGACTATCAGTTTAGGCTATGTTACTCCCTTATTTCGCTTCTACTTACAAGGAAGCAAGTAATAAGACTATTTCTGCTAATTTTTTCTCGATTAGCAGGAAGTAAATAGAAGCATAAGCTTTTTAACAATAATTTGTTGCAGAGATGTAGAGAATGCCATGTGAATGGAACAGACCAGATTTATTTTTGCTTACAATCCTAGGCTAACAGCTAATGGCTAACTTTACAGCATGAAATCAAATGCAGAAATGTGATGACCTTACAGCAGTCTTTACCACTGCCACACCTACAAAACTTATAACTTGCTTTTTTCTTGCATGTTATTTGGCAAACATGCACATGTAACCCCAAGTTCCCAACATTTATATTTTGGAAAAAGACATTGTCTTGTATTCGGATAAATATGGTAAGACATTTATTGTAAACAGAATTAGAAGTAATAAAGAGATATTGCTGCAACATACATTAAAACATTTATAAATGTAAAAAGAAGCTATCAAACAGTGAAGTAACACAAATATTAATATAACAATTAATAATTGTAAGAAATTTTTACATATCTTTTGGAATCCAAGGGCTAGTTTTGCAATAAATTGGTATATTGCATTGTCAGCTGAGTTTCTTTTTGATCTTGTTTATTATATTGTTATGGTTACTGCTACAGGATGAATTGTGTACTAAGGCATTGCTAACTACTGGAATCAAAACAAATTTGGTGAGTCAATTGGTGGTATATCAAAATTTATTGCATGATTTTTATACTTTAATATAAATTTATGATTTTTTCAGGGCTCCCCATCTATGGGATATGGGATGGTGACCACAAGGTACCAAGTTGAGCAAAACGTTACTTCCACTTACTGGTGTTTTGCTCCTCACTGTAATCTTTTCTATCTGACCTACCTGGTCATCTCTTTTCTAACCCTGATGCTATTAGGGTATCTGAGACTAGGGAGTCCTTATTTGTCCATTCCTCTCCTTTCATCTCGCTTCTCCTTCCTGACCAAGGAAGACACCTCGGTCATACATGCTGACCTACCTGGTCATCTCTTGCTCTCTTCTAACCCTGATGTTATTAGGGCATCCGAGGGCTAGGGAGTCCTTATTTGTCCATTCCTCTCCTTTCATCTCGCTTCTCCTTCCTGACCAAGGAAGACACCTCGGTCATACATGCTGGCCTACCTTGGTCATCTCTTTCTCTTCCAACCCTGATGCTATTAGGGTATCTGAGACTAGGGAGACCTTATTTGTCCATTCCTCTCCTTTCATCTCGCTTCTCCTTCCTGACCAAGGAAGACACCTCGGTCATACATGCTGACCTACCTGGTCATCTCTTGCTCTCTTCTAACCCTGATGCTATTAGGGCATCCGAGGGCTAGGGAGTCCTTATTTGTCCATTCCTCTCCTTTCATCTCGCTTCTCCTTCCTGACCAAGGAAGACACCTCGGTCATACATGCTGACCTACCTCGGTCATCTCTTTCTCTTCTAACCCTGATGCTATTAGGGCATCTGAGGGCTAGGGAGTCCTTATTTGTCCATTCCTCTCCTTTCATCTCGCTTCTCCTTCCTGACCAAGGAAGACACCTCGGTCATACATGCTGACCTACCTTGGTCATCTCTTTCTCTTCCAACCCTGATGCTATTAGGGTATCTGAGACTAGGGAGACCTTATTTGTCCATTCCTCTCCTTTCATCTCGCTTCTCCTTCCTGACCAAGGAAGACACCTCGGTCATACATGCTGACCTACCTTGGTCATCTCTTTCTCTTCCAACCCTGATGCTATTAGGGTATCTGAGACTAGGAAGTCCTTATTTGTCCATTCCTCTCCTTTCATCTCGCTTCTCCTTCCTGACCAAGGAAGACACCTCGGTCATACATGCTGACCTATCTTGGTCATCTCTTGCTCTCTTCTAACCCTGATGCTATTAGGACATCCGAGGGCTAGGGAGTCCTTATTTGTCCATTCCTCTCCTTTCATCTCGCTTCTCCTTCCTGACCAAGGAAGACACCTCGGTCATACATGCTGACCTACCTGGTCATCTCTTGCTCTCTTCTAACCCTGATGCTATTAGGACATCCGAGGGCTAGGGAGTCCTTATTTGTCCATTCCTCTCCTTTCATCTCGCTTCTCCTTCCTGACCAAGGAAGACACCTCAGTCATACATGCTGACCTACCTTGGTCATCTCTTGCTCTCTTCTAACCCTGATGCTATTGGGACATCCGAGGGCTAGGGAGTCCTTATTTGTCCATTCCTCTCCTTTCATCTCGCTTCTCCTTCCTGACCAAGGAAGACACCTCGGTCATACATGCTGACCTACCTTGGTCATCTCTTTCTCTTCTAACCCTGATGCTATTAGGACATCCGAGGGCTAGGGAGTCCTTATTTGTCCATTCCTCTCCTTTCATCTCGCTTCTCCTTCCTGACCAAGGAAGACACCTCGGTCATACATGCTGACCTACCTGGTCATCTCTTGCTCTTTTCTCACCCTGATGCTATTAGGACATCCGAGGGCTAGGGAGTCCTTATTTGTCCATTCCTATCCTTTCATCTCGCTTCTCCTTCCTGACCAAGGAAGACACCTCGGTCATACATGCTGACCTACCTTGGTCATCTCTTGCTCTCTTCTAACCCTGATGCTATTAGGACATCCGAGGACTAGGGAGTCCTTATTTGTCCATTCCTCTCCTTTCATCTCGCTTCTCCTTCCTGACCAAGGAAGACACCTCGGTCATACATGCTGACCTACCTTGGTCATCTCTTTCTCTTCCAACCCTGATGCTATTAGGGTATCTGAGACTAGGGAGACCTTATTTGTCCATTCCTCTCCTTTCATCTCGCTTCTCCTTCCTGACCAAGGAAGACACCTCGGTCATACATGCTGACCTACCTTGGTCATCTCTTTCTCTTCCAACCCTGATGCTATTAGGGTATCTGAGACTAGGAAGTCCTTATTTGTCCATTCCTCTCCTTTCATCTCGCTTCTCCTTCCTGACCAAGGAAGACACCTCGGTCATACATGCTGACCTATCTTGGTCATCTCTTGCTCTCTTCTAACCCTGATGCTATTAGGACATCCGAGGGCTAGGGAGTCCTTATTTGTCCATTCCTCTCCTTTCATCTCGCTTCTCCTTCCTGACCAAGGAAGACACCTCGGTCATACATGCTGACCTACCTGGTCATCTCTTGCTCTCTTCTAACCCTGATGCTATTAGGACATCCGAGGGCTAGGGAGTCCTTATTTGTCCATTCCTCTCCTTTCATCTCGCTTCTCCTTCCTGACCAAGGAAGACACCTCGGTCATACATGCTGACCTACCTGGTCATCTCTTGCTCTCTTCTAACCCTGATGCTATTAGGACATCCGAGGGCTAGGGAGTCCTTATTTGTCCATTCCTCTCCTTTCATCTCGCTTCTCCTTCCTGACCAAGGAAGACACCTCAGTCATACATGCTGACCTACCTTGGTCATCTCTTGCTCTCTTCTAACCCTGATGCTATTGGGACATCCGAGGGCTAGGGAGTCCTTATTTGTCCATTCCTCTCCTTTCATCTCGCTTCTCCTTCCTGACCAAGGAAGACACCTCGGTCATACATGCTGACCTACCTTGGTCATCTCTTTCTCTTCCAACCCTGATGCTATTAGGGTATCTGAGACTAGGAAGTCCTTATTTGTCCATTCCTCTCCTTTCATCTCGCTTCTCCTTCCTGACCAAGGAAGACACCTCGGTCATACATGCTGACCTATCTTGGTCATCTCTTGCTCTCTTCTAACCCTGATGCTATTAGGACATCCGAGGGCTAGGGAGTCCTTATTTGTCCATTCCTCTCCTTTCATCTCGCTTCTCCTTCCTGACCAAGGAAGACACCTCGGTCATACATGCTGACCTACCTTGGTCATCTCTTGCTCTCTTCTAACCCTGATGCTATTAGGACATCCGAGGACTAGGGAGTCCTTATTTGTCCATTCCTCTCCTTTCATCTCGCTTCTCCTTCCTGACCAAGGAAGACACCTCGGTCATACATGCTGACCTACCTGGTCATCTCTTGCTCTCTTCTAAACCTGATGCTATTAGGACATCCGAGGGCTAGGGAGTCCTTATTTGTCCATTCCTCTCCTTTCATCTCGCTTCTCCTTCCTGACCAAGGAAGACACCTCGGTCATACATGCTGACCTACCTTGGCCATCTCTTTCTCTTCCAACCCTGATGCTATTAGGGTATCTGAGACTAGGGAGTCCTTATTTGTCCATTCCTCTCCTTTCATCTCGCTTCTCCTTCCTGACCAAGGAAGACACCTCGGTCATACATGCTGACCTACCTCGGTCATCTCTTTCTCTTCTAACCCTGATGCTATTAGGGTATCTGAGACTAGGGAGACCTTATTTGTCCATTCTTCTCCTTTCACCTCGCTTTTCCTTCCTGACCAAGGAAGGAACCTCAGTCATACATGCTGACCTACCATGGCATGTCAAGCGACTCTTCATTGGCAATGAGAGATAAGGTCAGTGGAAATTTTTAGTACTCCCGACTAGGTCAAAGTGACCCACTGACCTACAGTAGGTGCAGTCCTCCATTCAAATTAGGGGTTGTAAATGAGTGATGTAACTGCCAAAATGTAGAACTAGTGCTCATTCCAAAACAGTTATACTAAAGCTCAAATGAACATGTTTCCAAGTGTAAAATGTTGCTCTATTTCAACTACATACAGGACTTGATTGTTTGACTGCCCATCTACATGAACTACACATCCAACTCAAATTGTAGAGAAGAGTGTTCTACAATGAATATGACTCATCTTATGAACAGCTACAGATCTCTCACTGCGCTCCTGGGAAGCAAGAAGGCAAACTCCATTTTGCTGAGCATTAGCAACCAACCAAACACATTAAAACATTTACTGGACGTCAAACAGAACTTTTACAATTCAATGTAAAAGGAACTTAACACAGTGAAAATAATTAATAATATAAGAAATCCCGCCAGTAGACAGTTTAGTTAAAAAAAATTCATCATTTTGCCACCAGAGAAGAGAACACAAGCAAATGCAACCAGCAATGACAGTTGGCCCTGTGAGGTTGAAAATGGAAGCATAGGCTTCCAAAACTAGTCCTTCATAATAAAAATGTAAGTGACAGTGTTAAAAATACCAACTCAACAAATTAATAGCACATATAATTTGACCGTCACTGTTACTAAAACCCTCCAAACATCAATCAATAAGTATTCATTTGGGAAGAGCGGTTTCAAGTTACCCTAACCCTATCTTCAGTTCTGAGGTTGACTGACACTACATACAACAGGTAATTGTGTGCAGCCCTCTACTCTTGTCAATACTATGACGTCATCCATGGTGGGAACTTCAAAATTCATAAGAATGTAATGGTTACCACGCTAACTTCATATACCCAAGGTCGCAGGTTCAAAGCCGGCAGAGGATGATGGATTTTTTTCGGGCGTATAAATCTTCAGCATGGCTCCCTTCAGAAGGGAAGTAAAGCCGTTGGTCCCATGTCGTACATTTAGGGCACATAAAAGAACCTCAAGCATGATAGAGAGGCCTCTGAGCTAAATTAATTGGTCTTTCACGCCCAACATAGAATGGAAAGCTGAGAAGCCCAGAAGTTAAAGAGTGTCCATAAATAAAACGCCATTTCATTTGATATTTTCCCAAACAAAGGTGAAATGGAGCAAAAAGTATTAAAAAAAAAAGAGGGGACTCCATTTATTTAAAAAAAATCAGATGTGTTCCATTCACACTACTTTTTCTACAACTCTGCAATAAATTATTGTTTAAAAGCTTATTCTTTTATTTACTTTATGCTAATCAAGAAAAATTTGGCAGAAATGGTTTTATTACTTGCTTTATTGTAAGTAGAAGGGAAATATAGGAGTACCATAGGTTAAAGCTGGTTGCTATTCGATTGAAGATCCTTTGTTTGTATTGCCAGGAGTTGACAAATTCCCACATGAAAAATGTATAAGCATTTTAAAACTAAAACCAATAACAAGGAATATCTCAAAAACGTCAACTCCATGAAAAAAATGTATATAACATAAATTGCATGTTTTAACAAGCTCTTCATTTTTTGTTAAGTTAGCTTTTATCTATCTCTTACGGTTTACCAGTTATGCAAAATTCAGGAAAATTCATTCAGAATAATGTGGTAAAAATTCAAAATATACATTTTATTTGTCATGTAAATATCTTTAATATACAATATTTTAATCAAAATCGTAAGAGTCATTTTTGAGAAAGTCAAAATCTTTTAAAATTTTCCCATGTAAAGGGTAGTTGGGGATGGGGATTTTCTCAAAAATCTTTGTGCTGCATGTTTGGAAGATACTGAACTTTAATAGACTTTTCGTTTTTGAGCTGTGCTGTCCATAGACACACATACAGACATTATTCTAAAAATGCTTTTTATCAATTCAGGGGATCTCAAAACATATATTTCCAGTGAAATCTTGGTATCAAATTTTTGGTTGTAATACAATACCTTCTCCATACACTATGTACATAGTAAGTGTAGAGAAAGTAAAAACAGTGAAAACAAATTTAAGACTGAATTTTGTGGAAATGGAGTTGACTGAACACTTAAAGTGTTTTGTAAGGTGAGTGAAAGCTTTGAGTGCTCATTCGAGCTCATTTCCACAGAACATTTATACTTACCCCTCTAAACTTGTACTCCGTAGGTGGATGCTTGAACTTTGGCCCAAAATTGACAGACACCGTTGCACTTTTATGAAGTGACAGTGTAGGATAGTAATGGCCCCCATATACGTCTGTGAATGCCACGCCTTGACATGCACCATTCTTAAAGAATATGAGCTGACTGCCGGGGAGAACCTTCAGGCTCTTTAAACTCTCTGTCACTCTGTCTTTTTCTTCATAATACAGATGACTCTTGAATTTCACTAAAGGCTGTATGGAGAAAAATAAGTACATTATTATCTGTTTCCTATAATTAACAAGAAAATGTATAGCTGAAATTACTAAATTTTATTTCCTCAACCACATTAATTAAAAAAATAAGATCAAAGATAAACCAAGGAAAGTATGCTGTATCTTCTCAATTCAGAGATATATGAAATCAGCTGCAAGGAATGTGAAAAGGTATATATAGGAAACACAAAACGAAACATTGGACGTTTTAAAGAACACATGAGATATTTAAAATATAAACAGACAGATAATTCAACTGTAGCACATCATTTTTGGACTCAAAACCATAATTTTACAGTGAGTCCAAGTTATTAAAATTAGGTGCAGAATCCAATTGGATTAACAGTTTGGGAAAATATATTAATTTTAAAAAACAAAAACAAGGTCATAAATTTTGACATACCACAAACAAATGGACTCATCTCAAAATTCATCTATCCAGAAGAGAGACCTCCACAGGCCGCTACCAAGAGTTCATCAGTGAATCTCCATTGAAAATGGTGGCAGCAGCCACCGAAACATGTTCAAAGTAAGTTACTTTATTTCAAGAGTGAAGTTTGAGTGTAATCTATGCTTTACTCCTAATTAATTAAATATGCTGTATCTACTTTGAATGGTGTATGAGGGCCACTATATACAAGAGTTGTCGTAAAATAAGGTTCCCAATTTATTTTCACAATGAATAACATGCTTATTAGCACTGAATAACACATTCTTACTTTCTCTATATTCACTATGTACATAGTGTATAGAGAATGTATTGCACTCCACCAAAAAATTCGATACCGAGATTTCACCGAAAATATATGTTTTAGGGTCCCCTGTATCCAAAAAAATTATTTTCAGAAAAAGGTCCGTGTCCGTGTGTGTGTGTGTGTCCGTGCGTCTGTGAACACGATAACTCAAAAACGAAAAGTCGGTAAAATACCAAACTTGGTATTTAAGTTTAGTATCTTCCAGGGATGCGACACGAAGATTTTGAGAAAAATCCCCCCACCCCAAAATACCCTTTACATGGAACCTTTTTTGAAAATTTTGATTTTCTAAAAAATGGCTCTAACGATTTTGATTAAAATATTGTATATTAAAGTTATTTACCTGACAAATAAAATGTATATTTTGAATTTTCTGGGAATAGCCTCTGAAGACCACTTTATTCTGGATGAATTTTTCATAACTACTAAACCGTAAGAGATGGACAAAAACTTAACCCACAAAAAATGTAGAGCACGTTAAAACACACAATTTATGTTATATACATTTTTTTCATGGAGTTGATCGTAAAAAGATGGTACACCACATGTAAAAATACAGTGAGATATACTTTTCTCATACAGGAAGTTGTCAACTCCTGTCCATACAAATAAACAAAGGAACATCAGTCACATAGCAACCAGCTTTTGGCTTTCACTTTAACCTATGGTACTCCGTTATTTCGCTTCTACTTACAATAAAGCAAGAAATAAGAATATTTCTGCTAATTTTTCTCGATTAGCATGAAATAAATAAAAGATAAGCTTATTAACAATAATAATTTACAGAGATATAAAGTCATGTGAATGGAACACATCAGATTTTTTTGACTTAATCCCCGTTCAGATCAATGCATTTTTACATGTGGTGTACCATCCTTTGTAATGCCTGCATCGTAGTACTCTCCTGCTGCACGGCGTAGGTAGCTTAAAACATTTTCTTGCAGTGTTTGTTTAAACTTCCACGGCTTCTGCAAATTTGGATGTTTCTACTGACAAGATTATTGTTTCGTTTCAGGTGTCATGTAATGGACCCAGCTGTTGTCCCCAGTCGTCATAAGTTTTGTAGGCCTGAAGAAATTTGCAAGTTCGCTTCAACATGTTTCTGTCTGTGGTCTTCCATAAGCATTCTCAGAACCCACCGGGGCTTTTTAAGAAATCAGACATTGTCCTAATGGAAAACACTTGTACTCCCTGGCGCATCGAGAATGGGTAGCCATTCGAACTTAACCCCACAAGTGTCAATCACATCGATCGTAATTTCTTTGATTACAATGCATATTGCACTTACCCTATCTTTATATGTACGTGGTATGTAGTTGATGTCTGCTGACTCTGGAAGAACAATAAGAAAACCAAGAATGTCTCCTTCACCATAACCAGGACTGTAATGTTTACCTCTACACTCATGAAAGCGTGTTCCTTTCCTGAAAAACAGACATTTAAACCACAAATTTGAAATGGTAAAATAAATAGGTTATAAACTAAGTTATTTGAAGTGATTTTAAACAGTGAAACTTATTTGGAACTGTGAGTGGATTGTGACACTTTACTTTCACTTGCTAAGTTTTCACCCCAAACATGTTTTAAAGATGTTAGTCTCCATCATCATGTCCAATGGCTTCTAGAAAGGAATCTCTAATTCAGTGTTGGAAATACCATCACCTAGCTGTCTACATCAGCTCCACTCTAAAAAAAAATCTGTTATACTCCATTCACATGACTTTCACTACATCTCTATAAAACAAAATATTGTTAATAAGCTTATTCTTCTACTTCATGCTAATTGAGATAAACATTAGCAGAAACAGTTTTATTACTTATTTCCTTATAAGTAGAAGGGAAATAAGGGAATACACTAAGCTAAACAGACACTCAAATGTTTTAAAATCTGGTTGCTATGGGATTGAAATCTGTTTCTCTGTGTGGCCAGGAGTTGACAAGTTCTTCTATGAGAGAAGTAACAAGGAATATCTCAAAACAATCTTCACCACACAAAAATGTATACAATACAAATTGTGTCTTTTAACAAGCTCTGCATTTTTGTTAAGTTTTTGTCTCTCTCTCACAGTTAACCAGTTATGCAAAATACCACAAAATTCATCCAAGATAAAGATTTCTTCAGAGGCTATTCTCAGAAAATTCAAGATATACATTTTTAATTGTCATGTAAATATTTTTAACACACAATATTTGGCTCAAAATCGTTAGAGCCATTTTGGAGAAAATCAAAACTTTTGAATGTAAATTTTCCAACTAAAGAGCAGTTGGGGGTGGGCAGATTTTCTTGAAAACCGTGTCCCATCCTTGGAAGTTACTGATTGGTATTTTTGAGCTATGCTGTCCACACCCACACCAACACCATGGACATGTTTCTAAAAAAAATTTGTTGGATTTAGAGGATCTCAAAACATTTATTTTTGATAAAATCTCAGTATCAAATTTTAGGTGCATTACAATACCTTCTCTACACATTATGTACATAGTATGTGTAGAGGAAGTAATATGTGGAAAGGTATAGCCAAGTGACTCACTCACCTACCCTATCTCATCCAATTGTTTTATAAACACAAAATTTCACTTCTGTTGCAATGTGTTTGAGTCAGGCTTCTGCATCTAACATACACTACTTGCAACAGTATTACTTATAAATGTAAAAAGAAGCTAGTAACAGTGAAGCAATACAAATATTAATATAACAATTTATAGTTGCAACAAATCGTCACTTATCTTTTGGAATCCTTGGACTAGTTTCGCAATAAATCTATTGTATTCTCAACATAAATTTCCTTTTGGTCTCAGACTAAAACTAGTCCAAGAATTCCAAAAGATAAGTGAAGATTTGTTGCTACTATTAATTGTTATATTAGCAGTATTACTTTCTGATGACTCTGATTATGATTTCTAGATAAAATACATATGAGCGTCGTTCAATAGTCCTTAGAAAAAGATAGAAAAACAAATTATTTTTGGAAGATTTTTTTTTACTTTCTCTAGCCCCATATGTACAATGTACATAGGGCTAGAGACAGTGTTGTAATGCACCCAAAAATTCCATACCGAGATTTCACCAGAAATATATGTTTTGGGGTCCCCTGAGTCCGAAAAAAGCATTTTTAAAAAAAGGTTCGTGTGCGTGCGTGTGGTGTGTGTGTGTACAGCATAGCCCCAAAACGAAAAGACCGTTAAACACCAAATTTGGTATTTAGATTTAGTATCTTCCAAGGATACGACACACAGATTTTCAAAAAAATCCCTCCACCACAAACTACCCTTTACATGGAAAAAATTTCGAAAGTTTTGATTTTCTTAACAATTCTTTAACAATTTTGATTAAAATCCTATATATCAAAGCTATTTATGTCCAAAATAAAATGTATATCTCGAATTTTTTGGAAATAGCCTCTGAAGACCTCTTTATTCCGAGTGAATTTTGCTGAGTTTTGCTTAACTACTAAACCATAATAGATAGAAAAAAACACATTACACAAAAAATATACATCATGAGAAAACACACAATTTATGTCCTTTACGTTTTTGTTGTGGAGGTATCCGTTTCCGAGTTATTCCTTGTTATTGGTTTCAATTGTTGAAGTATTTAAACTTTTCTCACACAGGAAGTGTCCGTTTTCCTTTTGTTCTACTCCTGGCCAAGCAAAGAAGTGATTTGCAATGACAATCGCATAACAATAGCTTTTAAAACATTTGACAATCACCTTAGCATAGCCCATTCCCTTATTCCCTTCTACTTATTAGGAACTAAGTAATGACATTCTGCTATTATTTATCTCGATTAGCATTGTGTACAAAGAAGAATAATCTTTTGTAGGAGGTTTGTAGAGCAGCTAGAGAAAGTCATGTGAGTGTCACACACCAGTTTTTTATTTTTATCTTTCAACATAAAAGCTAAAAAGCTTGATACACTTTTCCAAATGTTTCTCCAACTGTTTAAAGCCTTCCAAAAAGTAGGATTTTGGAAGTTCCTCAAAATAGGCATCAGATAATAATGACCTTTTCGTTAAGACATGAATCATTTTCTGCCAAGCCACTTTTTCAGATTTGGAAATAAAAAAAGTCACTGGGAGCCAAATCTGTTGCAATAAATTGAACATTAATTGTACAATTTTTTCCATCAAAACTGTTCAAGTGTGCACCCTTGCATTGTCTTGATAGAAGAGAATCTTTTTCTTTGTCAGATGAGGGTGTTTTTTTTTTATTTCTCCATTCAACCTGTGCACTGACACATAATAATCTCCATTTACTGTTCTTCAACCAATGCAGTAGCATGTCACATTCAAAATAACAACAACAATAATAATAGTAATAATAATAATAATAATAATAATAATAATAATAGAAGATTTCACTGTCATTAAGCTTGGTATAGCAACAGACAATGTCAATAGACAACTACTAGTCATGAAAGGTCGTGAGTTCAAATCTCGCTTAGGGTGAGTTACCCGAATAGTTTTTCTCAGGGTTTTCCCTGATCCTGAGAAGAAGAATGTAGAGTAACTTTAAGCTCCATGGACCCCAAGGTCATTTGAACATCATTTCACCAATTTCAATCATCATCCAATATGACCAACCATTTATAAAAAAAAATATCGAATTTTTGGATGGAATACACTACTTCCTCTACCTGCTATGTGAATTGTATACGATAAAGAAAGTAAAAATGTGTTAAAATTGATTCAAATGCTACTCATTTAAAGTTTCTTTGTGTATCACTTCTAGTTTATCTAAGCTGCACAGTGTGTGTCTTGAAATTGACTTACCTTGATCTCCAAGAATAACCAAACTTATCATAACCGAGAGGAGCTTGTAGATTGGCATATTCCTGCGCCCAGCCGAGGCGTGTGGCAGAGCCTTCTGGCATTTCCTCTATCATTGCTTCCCAGTACCACATTCCTCTGCTCACCGCTGAAAAGCAAGGTATTCTTTCATTACAACAGTCTGTAGTTTAAGCAATTTAAAATGAATTATTTGTAGAAGTAACATAAATTTCTCAAGTAACTGCATTGTTACTTCACTTATACAGTACATGCTGTAGAAAAGTTTTTTATTTCACATCACTTTGTTCATACACTCAGCTCTTGGCTGCTTCAGCTGCCTCTCTAATCCACTGCACTCTCTGGATGTGCTGCCTCAATTGACCTCCTGTAAACCTGGCTACCCTCCTTTTATAGCCCATTACCTAGCTTTTAATATCCGAGATGATTGCCTAGAAACATATTTGTATGCGGACGATTTAGCACTAAGTATCTCTGTCAATTCTGATGCACTTACTGAAAAAAATCTGATGTGTACCATTCACATGACTTCCTCTATATCCCTGCAACAAATTATTCTTAAAACGCTTATACTTCTATTTAGTTAATGCTAATCTAGAAAAATTAGCAGAAATAGTCTTATTACTTTCTTCCTTGTAAGTAGAAGCGAAATAAGGGAGTAGCATAGGTTAAAGCAATAGTCAAAAGCTGGTTACTATGTGACTGAAGTTCCTTTGTTTGTATGGACATGAGTTGACAAATTCCTGCATGAGAAAAGTTAAGATTTTCGACCCTGAAAACAAAAACAAGGAATATCTGAAAAATGATCAACACCAAGAAAAATATGTATACAACATAAATTGTGTGTTTTAATGTGTTCTACATTTTTTGTGTGGTAAATTTTTGTCTATTTCTTATGGTTTAGCAGTTATACAAAATTCCGGAAAATTATCTCAGAATAAAGTAGTCTTCAGAGGCTATTCCCAGAAAATTCAAAATATACATTTTATTTGTCAGGTAAATATTTTTGATATACGATATTTTAATCAAATATTTACAATACAAAATATTGTTCATCAATGGTCACTACTCTCTCCTATCTTTCAGGCAGGTACAAATACCTTGTCGAAAAGAAATTATCTTTTGAGGCAATCAACGTATCGATCCAATTTTTTACTTCTTCATAAAAACGAGAATGCTGGTAAGCAAGGCCGTGTGCCATTGATCGAAACAAATGATAGTCAGAGGGAGAAATGTCTGGAGGACACTGTGGATGAGGAAGGACTTCCCACCTTGTTACATGGGGTCAAGCAAAATCACTTTATTGTGTCCCTTGTTGTATTGCAGCTCAGTTTTAACTCATTAACTGCTTTCGATACGGATTGCCTGTGACTCTTTCAGTCAGTTTTAGCACTGCTCTGAGCTGGTCCCACCAAATACAGAACATCACCTTGGAGCTGTGAATATTAGGTTTGGCTGTCAATGTGGGAGCAAGAAAGGAAGTTCCCATGATTTTCTAGGGGTTATCACAATAAACCCATTTTTCATCACCTGCCACAATGCGATGCAGAAATCCCTTCTATCTTTACCTTTCAAGCAGTTGTTCACAAGCAAACAAACGCTGCTCTCTCTGCTTCAAAAAGTATGGCACCCAATTTCCTTGTTTCTGAAGCATTCCCTGGTTTTAGGCATTTTGAAATGACTTGTTGAATCACTCCTAATGGTCCTGCAATTTCTTCTTGCATTTGACACAAATCTTCAAGAACTAATGCCTCAATTCTGTATCTCTGAAAACCTTCTCTCTTCCAGTCTTCATGCCATTCACACTTCAGTCTTCAATGTCAACACCACCATTCAAATCACTCACAACACGTTCTTTCACTAATAATCATGCCATAAGTCTTTGAGAGCATTTAATATATTGAGAGCATTTAATATATTGAGAGCATTTTTCATATTGAAAAAATATGTAAATGTAAATGGTGTGTTATTTATGGATGCTCTTTAACTACTGTGGTTCTTAGCATCCCATTCTAAATTGGGGTGAAAGACCACTTAATTTGCTCAGAGGCCTTTCTATCAAGCTTAAGGTTCTTTTACATGCCATAAATCTATGACATGGCACCAACGGCTTTACTTCCCTTCCAAAGGAAGCCATGCTAAGGATTTTTCTGCCAAAAAAAATCCATTGTCCTATGCCGGGTTTGAACCCATGACCTTGGGTATATGAAGTTAGCATGGTAATCTTACACCATGGAGGGCAATTTTTTTTTTTTTTTTTTCATATTGAAGCAGAAAAACAAAACCTCCCGCAAAAGACAAGAGTTTGGCTCATACACTGACATTTTCAATCGAATATACCCTTGTTACAGACACAAATCAACTAATTGCCCAAGCTTATTATATGAGGTCTTCATTTGTTTATTTCCACCATAATTTGCCACTAAAGTCATGTAATGGAAAATAGCAGAAGCAAAGTTGCATACCTGTATGTGTGTCAAACACGCTACCACCCATAATGGATAAACTTTTATTATTTGTTAATTGAACATGTTATTATGAAACAAACAGATTTTAAGGTTAATTTATATGGAATTATGTGACATGCTTTAACAATTTCTTCAAGTTATACTTATGTGGCATATTAGCACTAGAAACCTTATGATTGTATTATTTGTTACATAAACATATCACGAAACATCCCAATTTTAAAGTTGATTTAATATTACTGAATTCCACGAGGTTATAGTTTAATAATTATTTTAGGTTATGCAGCACCTTGCTGCCTGTATTTATTAATATATTATAAAACACCAGAGTTTAAGGTTAGTGTAATATTATAGAAATGTGCATGGTTATGCTTGAATAGTTATTTTGGGTCATATGGTTGCCATCTGCAACTGTGTATGAGAACTTTGTATTTACTAAATAAACATATATTGTAAAATAAATGTAGCGGTAGTTGAAATGTTTCAAAAAGACAGTAAAAAGATTAGACAATTCTTATACAAAGTGAAAAATAAATGGATATGGACAGTAAATAGACAAAATGGTGTAATAAACTAGAATTAATAAACTATTGTAAAATATGAGTATGAACGGTAAAGAGCTGAACACTGGTCATTTTCACCTATATACAGCTTAGCATAAATAAAATATAAAATGTATCCAGATTTTAAGGTTAATTTCAAATTGCTCAATTGTATGAGGTTATGTGGCAAATGAATTATTCATATTTCATCACTGTATAAGGAAGGCCCTCATTTATTCTATAATACAAAATATACAGTCAGCAATCCATTTCCTGAAGCCATAATCGCTGCAGGTGTGTGAGCAGCTTCCTTTGGAAGTTATACTGATCGTTACCGTGCAATGTTACATGTAAGTAAGCGGAAACATGTCTGTCAGCAAGTTCTTTTACATTGAATTCATGGATTGTTACACCTGAGTGAGGTTGTGACACCTGCAGTGGTTTGCATGTGCGACTGCTTCTGGAAATTTCTTGCCGTGTTGTCAGTGAGTATAAAAAGGAGAGAACAAGCCCTGGTAAGAGTTCAACTGGGAATGCACAGCATGTAACAGTGAGTCCGTTTAGATGGGAAATTCGTAGCGAGCAGTCATTGTAGTGAACGTCAAAAGAAAACTATATGGCACAATTATTGCAAAAGCAACAAATAAAGGCATTTATTTGTAAACAGACTTTATTTGTAATTAGTGAAAGGAATAAAGAGTTGTTTGTTACAATATGTATATAAAATGTTAATTTCCCACCTTAATCACCCGTTACAGAATATGTTACCAACAACATACCTCTTAAACAATGGAAGCTAAAAATTTAACTTCATTTGCCCGCCTGACATACAAAGAATTCCACATTACCTACCATTCTTATTGACTCTGTGGCACAGCTCACTAAGAGCATTGGCCAACCGCCCAGCCGCTGCATCCCCCATCTCAGTCCATTACAGATGTCATGGATGGGGTGCAGTATTGGGGGGGGGGGGGGGGGGGGGGGGGGGTGAGATGTGGTTAGCGCTTCGATACCCCCAGCCAGTTAATGTGGTCTTCACGACCTGGAGCTGCTACTTCTCCATCAAGTAGCTCCTCAATTGGTCCACCAGGGACGTCACGAGGCTGAGTGCACCCTGGTTCAGGTCTCCCAGTAGGGGAAAAATCCCCATGCCGGTACTAGGAATCAAACCTAAGTCTCCCGCTTGACCATTCTTACAGTATGCTTTAATTGCAAATGCAGGTTGAACACCAGTCCAGTTCTCCATCATCATAAAACGCTACACACTTGACATCACAGGAACAATGTCAAATGTCGAATCAAGCCTATAATAAGCTTATGACAAATAATCGAGATTTAAAAATTATCTGTTTCTTGGTCACTCTACCTAGGTATAGCACAATGAAATACTCATTGCTGATTTTAATATTACTTTTACTGCCACCTTAAAAACATTTAAATACCTGGGCTACTTAAATTTCTTAAACAGTGTGACAAGATTAATTTAAAAACTGCACAAATGACATTCTTACCATGTGTTGCACGCACCATGCAGTAACCCTTTTCTCCAGTAACTGCCAAACGATCCTCAGAAATACGCAGCTGGGGAGCTCTGTCATGTAGAGCTAACAGTACCGAACTTGGACTAAGCGTGCGATAGAGCCAACCAGGGATGGGTTTGCCTGCCCAGTCGCTGCTTTCATCAAATTCCTTACAAATGTAAAATTATACTATTAATAATTTAGTTTATCAACATGACTTTCACATATAAGTCTTCACACTCTCATATTTTACATTTGAAAATGATTATACTAATACTATAAAGAGAGATAATATATACCAGTTAGCCTCAAGAACCTTACATTCTACCTATAAAGGCCTTGTCAGCCATGATGGTAGATGGCATGCTTAATCAGTAAGGCTCGGATTTTTAGGTAAATACACATTTTGTTTGCACTCTACTTGAAACTGAGTTTAATGTTCTGGGTATGTCCACTAGACCAAACAATTTAGGTTTTATTGCACATAAAAATGCATATTTTGTGATTTTTATTTACATAAAAATCACAAAAGCAGCAGCAGAATTATTTTTAACAAGTCACTATCCCATTCTGTAATGCTCAATTACACATACCAGATGATGCAATTTGTTGTCAATTATTAGAACTGATATGTCAGGTATATTATCCCTACAATTTGAAGAATGCATTTCTTGCTCACAAGATAAGAATGGGAATTTCTCCACTACCATATGCTCAAAATAAATAAACACCTGCTACCGCTTCACAGCCCGGCTAGTATATACACTGATACTTGTTAAACTGTATAGTCAATTAGTCACTCATTTGTCATTTGTGAATCCGCAAAGTTTAGACAACCTTCTAGTTGTGTCGGGAAGTTACATATCCACAGTTTTGACTTCACAGTGGAATAAACATGCCCAGAGTGAAAAGTAGTGCAATATGCTGCGGAATTTAAGGATATTTTCAGTTCTATGATAAAATCCTGAAATTATTGATATGAGTGTGAACAACATTCCATGTTATAATTTACTTCTTGTGATGTGGAGCAATCATTTTCGAAATTTAAGGCACTTCTTCATCACAATTGTGAATCTTTCGGGATGGAAAATTTGAGGAAGTATGTGTCGTATACTGTAACTCTATAGTATTTGGTGATCCCTCCTACGAATGATGACTGGTGAGTACCACATGCATTTCTATTAGATCAGCCATTCAGATCTTTAAAATAAATATTTATTTTGGCACATATTTTTACTTTCTCTATACACACTATGTACATAGTATATAAAGAAGGTATTACACTCCACCCAAAAATTTGATACCGAGATTTCACTGGAAATAAATGTTTTAGGGTCCCTAATATCCAAAAAAAGCATTTTCACAAAAAGGTCTGTGTGTGTGTGTGTGTGTGTGTGTCCATGTGTCCGTGTGTGTGTGTGTCCGTGTGTGTGTGTGTCCATGCGTCCATGTGTCCATGTGTGTGTCCGTGTGTCTGTGAACACGATAACTCAAAAACTAAAAGTCGGTAAAATACCAAACTTGGTATTTAAGTTTAGTATCTTTCAGGGATGCGACACAATGATTTTGAGAAAAATCCCCCCACCCCAAACTACCCTTTACATGGAATTTTTTTTGAAAATTTTTATTTTCTAAAAAATAGCACTAACGATTTTGATTAAAATATCGTATATTAAAGATACTTACATGACAAATAAAGTGTTATATTTTGAATTTTCTGGGAATAGCCTCAGAAGACTACTTTATTCTGGGTAAATTTTACGGAATTTTGCATAACTGTTAAACCGTAAGAGATGGACAAAAACTTACCACACAACAAACGTAGAGCACTTTAAAACACACAATTTATGTTATATACATTTTTTTCGTGGAGCTGATTGTTTTTGAGATATTCCTTGTTTGTTTTCTTTTCAGCTATAAAGACACTTTTTTCATACAGGACTTTGTGAACTCGTGTCCATACAAACAAAGGAACTTAGTCGCAGAGCAACCAGCTTTTACTATCTCTTTAACCTATGGTACCATCTTATTTCACTTCTACTAACAAGGAAGCAAGTAATAAGACTATTTCTGCTAATTTTTGCTCCATTAGATGAAGTAAATAGAATAATTTGTTGCAGTGATATAGAGAAAGTCATGTGAATGGAACACATCAGATTTTTACTTTTTAGTGCATAAAAAATAAATATTTCCCAAGTTTTCAGCATCTAAAAATCCAGGCCCTAATCATCAGTATACCTCAGATTTTAGTTTTATACCCATTTTTTCCCCTGAAGAAATAAACATACCTAAATTATATATGTTGACATTTATACCTTCTGTAGAAATGTTATTATACCTAACTTTGCCTATTATACCCACCTGTACAATTTCATGGTTTTGAGCATAAAATGCCTAAATATAATACAGATACTCCTGGTTATTCATGTGCAAATTAGCTGGTTTACAGATAATCTTGCATCCAAAAAACACACATTATTTTTCTCTAGGAAACAGCAATAAATGACCTGCTGCTTGACAAAAGCACCGCTGCACGACAATAGAGTGCCATTTTCACTGTTGTCAGTCAGCCTCTTCCATATAAATTCAATACAAGCTCAGTTTACTGATGTTAATCAGCCATCAAGTGTCGACAATGTAAGTTAAAAGAAAGTTAGTACAATAATTAATAATTGTAACAAATATTCACTTATCTTTTGGAATCCAAGGACTAGTTTCGCAATAGATTGGTCTATTGCATCGTCAGCTCAGTTTCTTTTTGATCTTGTTTATTTACATTGTTATGGTTACTGCTACTGGGTGGATTGTGTACTAATGCATTGCTAACTACTGGAATCAAAACAAATTTGGTGAGTGTCAATTGGTGGTATATCAAAATTCATTGCATGATTTTTATATTTTAATATAAATATTTTCTCCCAAACCATTGAATCTATGGGTCCTTTTAAGTGTTTTAATAATTTAAAATCGGGATTTATTTCATGATTAAATTTCCAAAAATGTTCTGCCACACCTGATTTATCAATTTGTTTGTATTTAATATTCCCAAAGTGTACTTTTACTCTGGTTTCCAAATAACTTTTAGTCTCAACAATATAAACAAGGTCACAATTTAAACAATTTAATTGATAAATGCCAAATTATTCATTTTTTGAAACTTCATCCTTTTGTAGAAAAGCCCAAGAAATTTTTTATATTTTATACGATGCAATAGACCAATTTATTGCAAAACTAGTCCTTGGATTCCAAAAGCTAAGTGAAGAGTTGTTACAATTTTTAATGAATATATTAATATTTGTGTTACTTCACTGTTACTAGCTCCTTTTTACATTTAAAAGAAAGTTGTAAAAGTGATGGTGGAGAAATGAAAAAAACTTGTATTGACATTAAAAAAAATTAGGATTAACTGAAAGATTTGAGAAGCGGAAAACTGCTGCAAAACTAAGTGCTGATTATGCTACTGGAAATGCAAATTGTTTGGGACATTAAAAAGAATAAGCAGAACATACAAAGTTCTGTCAGGAACTGTAATTCAATTTTGAACCATCTGCACAGCACAGCATGAAAAGAGTCATGTCTAATTCATGAATTAGATACTGTTCTTTTGCAATAGTTCAGTCAAAAACAAGGAGAAGGGACAATTTCCATTTTATTACATATGCATATTGTGCCTTAAAATCTTTAAATTACAGGCTTCTTGATTAATCCTGTTATTGACCATTCATGCATCTTCTCCCCTACATTATCTCAATTATTGGTAGTAAACTGTAAATAGAAGTTATGAAACAGTAATGCTCAATTTTTATTTTGGAAAATGTGTGTGAAGTACTGAATGGTGAAGGGGTAGCCTAGCAACACAAAAAGTCATGTCAAAATTGACAAAATTTACCCTTTATTGCACAAATAATTTTTCTATAAATAACGCTCATCCTCTAATTTGCAAACTGGTAGTATATCCCTTTCACTGCCACAACTAAAGCAACTTGAATAGCTGTGATTGTTTGTATGAAATGTAATGGACTGTCCATCCATTCAAAGCTAAACATCATAAGTTTGAGTCCCTTCGACTGCAGTCAAATGTGCCTGTGGTACAGGATGGGAAGGGCCCAAGTAAAATAATCAGTGTGATGGCACACTCGGATACTCATGGGGTTATTTGACTGCAGTTGCATGGATTTTGCTTTAGTTTATTTAAAAAAAAACAAGAATTTTATTGCAAAAATATTAATAATTTTACAACATAAAACAACTAGTAAATGTAAAAAGAACCTCGTAATTAATAATTGTAACAATTCTTCACTTATCTTTTGCAATCCAAGGACTAGTTTTGCAATAGACCAAATTATCAATTATTATATTAATAAAACTATAACTAGCCTAATGTTACTGCTGAAGGTTAGTGTAATACAAAATTAGAAATAAGTCCACTAAAAATACTAAAACCTTTGATTAATCATCTTTGTTGTATATGTGCAATAAAGGGTTAAATACCCTCCCATCACTTCAGTGTCTGTTGAAAGCTTTTTCAATGTATAAAATAGTTCTCTCTGATAAAAAAATGCAGTTTGACACCAGAAAATTTAAAAAAAAAAGTGTTGTATTGCCAATTATCAATAAGGCACATTTATTAATTGTGGTAAAAGACAAAACAAAAGCTGAAATAAAACGCAGAAGATTGCATTGGTGTAGTAAAATGTGGTTGGTTGGTTAGCTGCTAATGCTCAGCATATTGGAGTTCTTCCATTTGTCTTCTTGCTTCCCAGTAACGCAACGAGAGATCTGTAGCTGTTAGATTTTGACATTTCATAAGATGAGCCATATTCATTGTAGAATCCTCTAAATATTATGCCATTTATTTCTTCCCATTGTTGCTTTAATTTGGATCTCACTTATAGCGAATAAAAAGCATTAAATTGTATTTCATAGGTGAAATAAATTGGAGTTTTATTTATAGATGCTCTTTAATTTGTGGTTCTCAGCATCCCATTCTATACTGGGCATGAAAGATCAGTTAGTTTTGCTCAGAGGCCTCTTTATCAGGCTGAGGTTCTTTTACATGCCTAAATCTATGACACGGTGCCAATGGCTTTACTTCCCTTCTGAAGGAACCCACATGCTATGGATTTTTACACCCAAAAAAATCCATCGTCCTCCACCGGGTTTGAACCTGTGACCTTGGGTATATGAACTCAGCATGGTAACCATTACACCACAGAGGGCACACAGAGGTGAGTCTCTTTGGCGACAACAATGGGGGTGGTGGTGTATTACTTGTGGAGGCATCTGTTGCTGGATCTATGAACTTCCAGAGGTTGTATATCGGAAGGACAAAGAGAAGTTTGGAGACCAGAATAAAGGAACACATGAGAAAACTAAAATACAAACAAATAGAAAAATCAGCAGTTGCCTATCATTTTTGGACATCAGGACACGAAATCACACCAAATATAAAACTATTAAAAGCAGCTTATAAACCCACAGAATTAGATGTCTGGGAGAAGATTTACATCATGAAGAAAAAGAGCCATATCATGAATTTTGATTTGCCACCTCTGGAAGTTCATAGATCCAGCAACAGATGCCTCCACAAGTAATACACCACCACCCCCATCATTGTCGCCAACGAAGAAAGATTTAGTCGGAATTAAGGGTTGAAAATGGGAACAACTGTTACCCGAAACCGGTCCCCAGTAAGTAAAAATAAGTGATGTTTGTGTTACAAAAATCGACTCAAATTCTTTTATTTTTTTTAATGAAATAGTACCTAACATACACCTTATAAAAACCGCCAGATATGCGTTAGAGCTGACATCTGGGAAAAAATCCATATCATTAAAAACCAAAACCATGTATTCAACTTTGAATTGCAGTCACAAAATATATTGTGGAGGTTCATCACTCAGCCACCAGGGACCTTCACACCTCAACATAGAACACCCTGTGGAAATTCAGTTGGAAACCATCAACAATGATGCCCACATGGCTTCAAAACCAGTCTGGAAAAATTATATGTAAGTGATACTTAAGTGTTACAAACCCAACTCAAAAATATTCTATATCTGTACTTATTCATCACCCACTCTGTAATATTGTTTCACAGAAACGAGCTACATAACTTAATTGATGATGTACCTCCAAAGAATGTAGTTTTTTTATGATGGTGTACTAGCTCATTTAAGAAGGATAGTATGTAATTTCTTGAATGATAAATTTCCATAAGCATAGATTGTCGTGCTTGATCTACTGATTTGAATCCAATGGATTTCTTTATCTGGGGACTTAAAGTCCCTGGTTTATGCAGCTCCTGTATCAGATATTGGCAATCTGAGAGAGCATATCCACTCTAGATTTGACCGAATATTATGCGCACACTTTGGTGCTAGTTTTACAGGGTAGCAAGAGCTGGGATGAAGAAGGACCTCACTTGCCTGTCTTATTGCAGTGTTGATCTTTGAGCAATTATGGTGAATAGGTTATCTAATTTACCACAAACTAGCTTAATTATTAAATAAAACACAGTGAACATACATGTGCGTAAACTCTGGGATCTAGACAGAATGAAACCTCAGCATTGAAGCTACTATAAGTCAAGGTGTAAAGTGTACTTCAATGTTGATGTTCTGATCTGCTTCCAAAATTGTGCAACACCTATCAAAAGAAGACCAGGGAGCCGAGCGCCCAACAGAAGGTGCGTGCATAGAACAAAACACTCTAGGTATTTCCAAAAGTGTACACATAGCATGCAACAAAGGCTTAGGGTATGCATTAAAGTAGAAGAAAGCCACTTCGAGCAATTTTTATAACCTTCAACATTGTCTTGTAACTCAGCAATAAATGATTTTCAGCACCCGTATTCAAATCAACATTTTTACTGTTTTGACTATGAGAGAGTGTTCTCAAAATATTTTACTCCAATAAACACACACTCTGTATACCGATAAACACACTATTCTTCTCTCTTTATAATATTAGCATGCATTGACAAGCATCTTTAGTTTCAATATTTACTCAAACAATCTCAGCATGCAATGATGTTTTAAAATAAGAAAAAATTAAAAACAACTTGCCTGTCTGAAGGGGGCATGAGGATCAGGCTCTGCAAGGATATATCGATACCCATCTTTATTGTAGGGATGCTCCAAAGGATAACCGTGTGCAGGTAACTTTGGTGCTGCCATCTCCCCTCCACCTCGGCCCTTCTTTCCTGTACCTTGACCCTGGTCTCCACCAGGCAGCTTTCTCTTGGTGCTTCTACCTTTAACTCCACCTGACAAGGGCACTGCCAAATCAGAAACATAGCGCCTTTCATCCTCTGATGTCAACCAAGCACAGAATGTCCCGGTGCATCATGAGTGTTCTTGGTTTGCTCTACACCACAATTTAAATAATCTTCCAAGGAACCCTTACAGTTACAAGCGTGAATCAAATACACAATGGGACAGAAACAATAAGCAGATTTCCAAATGAAAAATATTTATATTTGTAATATTAATTCTTTGCAACATGTGTCCAATGTGAGCGGAATATGTTTTCGGAAATTAAGAGCCGCTTTGTAATTACTTACTGGTCTGTTATAAATGTTTAGGGCCCTAAGCTGCAAAGCGTAGCCCAAGATGGAGCCAAAGGCCACTACTGCAGAACAATGACAGAACATAGCCAAGGCATCTATGAAGCTAAAACCTCAACAATCCAAGAAAATGTCATAACTTTGGCAATCTGTAGACTTTCACATCTAATCGACACTTTCAATTTGGATCTCCAGTAGAAGTCACTTAAAGTACTTCTTAAGACTGTTGTGTGTGTATGTGCTGCAACCTGTCTCGGCGTCCCCTATCAAACGTTGTAAAGAATTCCTCTTAACGTAACTCCATGGCATGACAGCCCACAAGGGGCCTCGGTCTACTGCTACCTACCCCATCTCAGCCCAGAGGCGTCATGAATGGGCTTGCAGTGCTGGAGGATGAGACATGAATAGCGCCTCGAGTCCCTCCTGACCAGTTAATGCTGTCTTCTTGACCTGGAGCTGCTACTTCTCGATCAAGTAGCTCCTCAACTGGCCCCCCCAGGGACCTAACGAGGTCTCCCAGCAGGGGAAAAATCTCCACACTGGTACCAGGAATCAAACACAGGTGTACACTTAACAAGCAGCTGTGCTACCACCATGTTTATTTTTTTTTTTTGGTAGTCGTTAATGCCCACTTTAACTACTAATGGCACCGCAGGCGGTAACACTGATGATACATGAATGATGATGGAGCACCGGTGGAATGTGATGGCGGGGGAAACCAGAGTACCCGGAGAAAACCCGCCCCAGCGCCGCTTTGTCCACCACAAATCTCACATGTGGTCGCTTGGGATCAAACCCCGGCCATGTAGGTGAGAGTCAAGTGGTCTAACCACTCGGCCACAGCGCGGCCCCCACCATGTTTAGGAGACCACCCTATATTCCTCTTACAGTACCTTAATGCACAGTTCTTGAAGATTCGAGAATGCATTTCACTTTTTGAATCCAATGTCTTTTAAATGCCCACCATCATTTTTAATGCACTTCGATCATCCTTCAGACAGATGCCTGTACTCATGCTAGTTTTGTCCTATATGTACAGATCAAAATCACCTAAGTGCGATTGTTTGAGACTACGTTTTGTTGCGTCCAACAATGAATAGCATCCCTAGATAGAGCGTCACATGGATTAAGTTCCTGTCGAAAAGCTGTCTGGGTTTCAATGATTGAATTGGTTCTGACGTACCAATTTACAGAATAAATATGCTGCCTCACTAATCAGGCTCCATGACTTACTGACGGAGGAAAAACAAATGCATTTCCAATGTCTACCCTACAGTCCTGTCACAACAATCAACCCACCAGCGATGAATTCAAACCTGCTTATTGTTTCTACCTCAGCCTGTATAAACAAGAATTCACAATTTTATTAAACTCACCAACAAAAACAAAACAAACACATTGTTTTTATTTTATCTACCACAAACAATATACATAGTAAATGAGAAGATATTCCTTACCACCCAAAAATTTAATACCAACAGTTCAATAGAAATAAATGTTTTGAGGACTTCTGAATGCAAACAGCTTACTTTTTTTGAAATTTTGAAAATATGCAAAACAGCTAGTAACAGTGATGTGATTAATATTAATCCTTGGGCATACAACAAATTTAAGAAAATCTTCAAGAATTATAACATCACCTTAGCTCCAAAAAACAACTATAGCATTCAGATACTGCTATGCAAAAAATTAAAGAATCTATCCCAGCAAAAAAAAAAAAGCCTGGAATTTATGAAATTAAATGCTCAGACTGTAATCTAGCATACACAGGAAAGACAGAAAGAAGTTTGGAAACCAGATTAAAGGAACATATGAGAAACCTAAGATAGAAACAAACAGAAAAATCAGCAGTTGCCCATTATTTCTGGTCATCAGAACATGGAATCACACATAATATAAAGCTGTTAAAACTAGCTTACAAACACTTATAATTAGATATCCAAAACAAGAGCTATATCATAAACAAAAAGAACCAAATCATGAATTTTGTTTACCACCATACAACCACCTCTGGAAGTTCATAGATCCAACAGCAGATGTCTCCTCATATGAAACACCTCCATCTTCATTGTCGATGTCAACCAGAAGCTATTACTTAGTTCCTTATAATACACTAGACTAAACTGACAGTCAAATGTTTTAAAATGTGGTTGCTATGGATTGATATCCATTTTAATGCATGGCCAAGAGTTGATATGTTCCCAAATGAGAAATGTTTAAGTATTTTAACACTGAATCCAATAAGAAAGAATATCTCAAAAATGATCAACTCCATGAAAAAAAATCTGACGTGTTCCATTCACATGACTTTCTCTACATCTCTGCAACAAATTATTCTATTTACTTTCTCTAATCGAGAAAAAATTAGCAGAAATAGTCTTATTACTTGCTTCCTTGTTAGTAGAAGCGAAATAAGGGGGTACCATAGGTTAAAGTGATAGTCAAAACCTGGTTGCTATGTAAATGAAGTTCCTCTGTTTGTATGGACACGAGTTCACAAAGTCCTGTATGAGAAAAGTATAAGTTTTTTATAACTGAAACCAAAAACAAGGATTATCTCAAAAACAATAACTCCACGAAAAAAATGTATATAACATATATTGTGTGTTTTAAGGTGCTCTACATTTGTTGTGTGGTAAGTTTTTGTCCATCTCTTATGGTTTCGCAGTTATGCAAAATTCCGTAAAATTGACCTAGTATAAAGTAGTCTTCAGAGGTTATTCCCAGAAAATTCAAAATATATATTTTATTTGTCAGGTAAATACCTTTAATATACCATATTTTAATCAAAATCGTTAGAGCCATTTTTAAGAAAATCAAAATTTTCGAAAAAAGTTCCATGAAAGGGTAGTTTGGGGTGGGGAGTTTTTTCTCAAAATCTACGTGTCGCATCTCTGGAAGATACTAAACTTAAATACCAAGTTTGGTATTTTACCGACTTTTCTTTTTTGAGTTATCGTGTTCACAGACACACGGACACACACACCCACACTTTTTTCTAAAAATACTGTTTTTGGATACAGGGGACCCTAAAACATATATTTCCGGTGAAATCTCGGTATCGAATTTTTTGGTGGAGTGCAATACGTTCTGTATACACTATGTACATAGTAGGTATAGAGAAAGCAAAAATATATGACATAAATTGTGTATTTTAATGAGATCTACATTTATCTCTTTCGGTTTACTTGTAATCCAAAATTCAGAAAAATTTATCCAGAATAAAATGGACTTCATAGGCTATTCCCAGAAAATTCAAGATTTACATCTTATTTGTCTTGTAAGTATCAATATAATAGATTTTACTCAAAATTGTTAGAGCCATTTTTGAGAAAACCAAACATTTTGAAATTTTTTCCATGTAAAGGGCAGTTGGGGTGGGAAGATTTTCTTCAATATTTTCAAATAGCATCCCTGGAAGACATTGAACTTAAATATAAAAGTTGGTGTTTAACAGACTTTTCGTTTTTGAGCTATGCTGCACACACATACACATACTCACTGATAGACTGTCACTCACACACATGGATTTTTTCTAAAAATGCTGTTCCCAAAACATATATTTCCAGTGAAATCTTGGTATCAAATTTTTGGATACCATACAATACCTTCTAGATACACTATATACATAGTATGTGATGAGAAAGCTAAAATCTTGGTAATATCCAAAAAATGTACTTGAAATAAATTGTGTTTTTAAAGAGGTCTATATATTTTTACTTTCTCTACACATAATATGTACATAGTCTATAGAGAAGGTATTGTATTGCACCCAAAAATTTTATTCTGAGATATCACTGGAAATAATGTTTTGGGTCCCCCTGAATCCAAAACAAGCATTTTTACAAAAGTGAGTGAGAGAGTGAGTGTGAGAGTGTGAGTGTGTGAGAGTGAGAGTGAGAGTGAGTGGGTGTATGTGTGGGTGGGTGCGTGCGTGTGTGTGTGTAAGAGATACATAAAAACTTAACATACAAAAAATGTATGGCACATTAAAACACACAATTTATATTATTTACAATTTTTTCGTCGAGTTGATCGTTTTTGAGATATTCCTTGTTTTTGGTTTCAGCTTTGAAAAACATACTTTTCTCATACAGGTATTTGTCTACTCCTGTCCATACAAACAAAGGAACTTCAGTCACATAGCAACCAGCTTTTGACTATCACTTTAACCTATGATACTCCCATATTTCGCTTCTACTTACAAGGAAGCAAGTAATAAGACTATTTTTTAAAGCTGAAACCAAAAACAAGGCATAACTAAAAAATTATCAACACCACGAAAAAATGTATTTAACATAAGTTGTGTGTTTTAACGTTCTCTACGTTTTTGGTGTAGTAAGTTTTTAAAAGATATGACTATTGTTTTAAACTTATTTCCCTCCTACTTATGAGAAAGTAATAAGACCAATTCTGCTAATGTTTATTATGATATCGATAAAAGAATCTTTTTTGTAAGAATAGTTTGTTCACAGAATAGTAGAGAAAGTCATTTGAATGGAGCGCATCATATTTTTTATATAAACATTTTTAATATGTGGCATTTTAATCAAATTCATTTAGCCATTTACGGTGGGGAGATTTTCTTTAAATTTGTGTGGTTATGCTGAGCATGCACACACAGACAGGACCTTTACCTAAACATAACATTTTTACTTTCTCTACGCGTACCATGTACATAGCGTATAGAGAAGGTATTGTAATCCACCCAAAAATTCGGTACCAAGATTTCACCGGAAATTGTGCGCATGCACGTGTGTGTGAGCGTGCGTGCGTGTGTGTGGACAGCATAGCTCAAAAACGAAAAGACCGTTAAATACCAAACTTGATATTTAAGTTTAGTATCTTCCAAGGATGTGACACACAGGTTTTCAAGAAAATCCCCCCACCCCCAACTACCCTTTAAATGGAACTTTTTTCGAAAATTGTATTTTCTCATAAATGGCTTAACGATTTTGATTAAAATATTGTATATTAAAAATATTTACCTGACAAATAAAATGTATATATTAAATTTTCTGGGAATAGCTTCTGAAGACTACTTTATTCTGGATGAATTTTACGGAATTTTGCATAACTACTAAACCGTAAGAGATGGACAAAAACTTACCCACAAAAAATGTAGAGCACATTAAAGCAAACAATTTATACTATATACTTTTTTTCGTGGAGTTAATCGTTTTTATGATATTCCTTGTATTTTGTTTCAGGTTTGAAAACTTATACTTTTCTCATACAGGAATTTGTATGAGAAAAGTAATAAGTATTTTAAAACTCAAACAACAAGGTATATTTCAAAAACGGTCAACTCCACAAAAAAAAAGTATATAATGTAAATTATATGTTTTAACGTGCTCCACATTTTTTGTTATATAAATTTTTGTCTATCTCTTACAGTTTACCAGTTATGCAAAATTCTGTAAAATTCATCCAGAAAAAGATGTCTTCTCAGACTATTTCCTTAAAATTCAAGATATGCATTTTGTTTGTCATGTAAATATCTTTAATATATGATATTTTAATCAAAACCATTAGTCATCTTTGAGAAAATCAAAATTTTCGAAAATTTTTCCATATTAAGGGTAGTTGGGGTGGGGGGATTTTCTTGAAAATCTTTAAGTCGCATCCTTGGAAGATATTGAACTTAAATACCAAGTTTGGTTTTTAACAATCTTTTTCATTTTTGAGCTATGCTGTACACATGTACGTGTACATGCATGCACACACACATGCGCACACACACACAAGCACATGCACGCACCTGCACACACACAAGGTACATTTTTCTAAAAGTGCTTCTTTTTTTATTCAGGCAGTTTCAAAACATATTTCTGGTGAAATTTCAGTATTGAATTTTTGGGTGCAATACAATACTCTCTCTATACACTATGAACATAATACGTGTAGAGTAAGTAATAAATTAATTTGGAAAAAAATAGTCATAGGAGAGTAAAACATCAGATTCTTTTTATAGCTTGCTAAGGTTCAAGAAAAAAACATTTGTCTTCTTGCATTTGGGATTGTATGTGTTTGGAGAAATATATTTATTATTAGATTTGACTGGTTATACATACCATGCTGGATACCCATATCTGTGACCTTGAGATGACCTCCACGGATCATAGCCTCATAGTTTGGCTTAATCTGTGTCAGATCAGGTGCAAGTAACCCATATAACAAATGGCTTTCATTCTCTTCACAGACAAACAATGTTCCCACATCCTTCTGCAGTGCTCTGTGAATCTACATAAAAAAAAAAGAAAATCAACATTAGTACTTTCACTCAAACTTTAATTTTACAAAGCCTATTTTATGCATTTCCACATTTTATATGAGGTTTCCAAAACTGCACCTTTTATTTCATTTGACAAGTACATTTTAAAATGCAATTTAATTTCCATTTCTGTCTTAGAAAACTCCAATTTAGGGCAGTATGCACCATGTTGGAGCAATTTACTTTAGAAGTAATGTTTACTGAATAAGTCCATACTATGGAAGTCAGTTATTATAGGAGTAACTGACTCTGGAAGTAACATTGAGAGCTTAACCCATTGACGTATCATTTATTGTAAAATCTGTGCCCTGAAGTACCATTTTTAAGCAAAAATTAATCCTTCAAGTGTTTGCTAACACGTGCTGATTTTCACCATATGTTGTGATTTAGTTCACCTCCAGATAAGCATTGTGCTTAAGATGGAACATTAAACATCACATCCCAAATCCAGGTATTCCAAATTTATAAGTTATAGTGACGGTACTAATGTCTAGAGTAGGCACCCACATTCTCCTCTTTCTCACTAACATCAAATTCTGATGATTCATCAGCAAACATAATATTAGAAGGCACATCTATCCTCAAAAGATTGCAAAAGCCTTGTATTTTTCACTTTGTATGGATCAGGCTTATTACTGTTCCGCCACTCAAGGAATGATGGTTTGGCAATTCTCTCAGGGTTTTTTTTTTAATGAATATGGAACATAAAATCACACTTGCCCCCCAGAATAAGTTCAGCTCTACAACAACCAAAAAGATCAAATCCTAGAACATAAAAAATCAGGAATCTACAGAATAAATTGCGCAGATTGCAACAAATTTTACATTGGTAAAACAAAAAGACACCATGAAACAAGACTTAAAGAACACATGAGAGCAGTAAAATACAAACAACCTAACAAATCAGCTGTTGCACACCACTTTTGGTCTACTAACCATGAAATAGTATATAACATACACCTTACAAAACCTGCCAGATATGCAGCAGAGCTCAACGTCTGGGAAAAAATCCATATCATTAAAAACCAATACCATGTTCAACTTTGAATTGCCACCACAAAATATAATGTGGAGGTTCGTCACTCAGCCACCAGGGACCTTCACACCTCAACATAGAACACCCTGTGGAAATTCAGTTGGAAACCATCGACAATGATGCCCACATGGCTTTGAAACTGTTCTGGAAAAATTATACGCAAGTGTTTGAGGCAATATTTATATATTATTCACAAAATCTGCCGACATTTTATGAGTTTTCTGTCATGTTTAAAATATTTTATGTTCTATTATTTTTATTCCTTTGCTTCCGAAGTTGGAATCGCTGGATGCAAATTTTTATTACTCCTTGTGCTTTCGTTGCATTTAAGTGTTTTGATTTTCTCGATGCGATTTTGTTTTTCAACAGTATCCATAGTTACGTGTTGATTTTTGTGGCTGGTGATGCCAAGTTATCATGAAGAAGGAGGCTTCTTCACGCGTAATAATGGAAAAGGCTGTTTAGAGATAACGCGGAAAAATGCATTTGTGTTGAATTATACACGCCCATGGATTCACAGCGTTCAACAAAGTAAAGAATTGCATCGAGCGAATACAGTTTATCTTTGGAATTGTAAAATAATAACTATAAAAATAAACTGCGATTCTACAAAAATGCTGGCAACTTATTATTTAAGAAGCCACCAGGTAGTCTGGATCTGTGAAGCCCAACAAGCCCGATAAAAAAATGCCCTGAGAAGAGTCAAACGCTACACAAAGTCAAACATAAGCGTGAGTAAACTTACAATCCAACATTTGACGAGCACTTATAGAAGCTTTATATTTAATGCTTCATGTTACAAACCCAACTCAAAATTATTCTACATTAAATTTTGTTTAAAAATTAAGTTATGCCTTACTTTTATATAGATGATATGCTAAATTCTAAAAAAAGGCCATCTTGCATTTCTTGTATTTGGATAACTATGATATTCTGTTATAAAGTCTGATTCATTATAAGAAACCTTTTTTTACATTTAATTGATAAAACCAAATATGTCAGTTTGTTTACTTACAGTAGAATGCCAGGACTGTGTCACTCTTCGAGGCATAGTGGTCATTCCTTCCCAATGAGAATCAATGAATGGTATGATCTCTCGATCCTTGGAAAACATTGTGCGAGGATTGCCCTCTTTGACTGCAGCTTGCATTAGGTTGCCAAGTGCAGTAACACACATCTGTGGAAAAGCTGTCAATAAATACAAATATTATTAGAGAGGGCCACTCTATTCTATGAGTTTGTGTTATGTTTCCTCTATGGAAAGGGAACTGAGCCAATAAGTGATACAGTTCATTAAAACTAATGATTCAGCACCAACACAAACAACAAAATTCAGTGCGAAAAACTTCTAATATTTATGAAATTGGATATACAGATTGCATGAAAGTATACATACAGAAGAAAAGGTGAACATAGACACAGGGTTTAAACAACACGTGAGAAAATGTGAGACACATTATACTCTCAATTATACAGGGTAATGCGAGGAGAAGCACAAATAATCCAGAAACCCATAATTTAATGCTTTTAAGGTACAACATACATATGTAAATAGGAAATTACGTTTAAAACATTTTTTCAGCATGTATTCTTTATTCAAAAATTTATTCTACTTCTGTGCAGAGTATTGCTTTTCTTTAGGAAACTACAATTAAGTACCTGCCGCAAGACATTAAGTGTCATTTCCATTGTTTAAATGATCACAGCCTGCCAGTTCCATGTAAATTAAAAACAAATTCCCTTTTTCTGATTGTAATCAGCGTGTAAGTGTATATGAAGCAAGTTAAAAGAAATGAGATGGCACAGAAATGAAAAATAAAAATCTGATGTGTTCCATTCACATGATTTTCTCTACATCTCTGCAACAAATTATTGTTAAAAATCTAATGCTTCTATTTACTTCATGCCAATCGAGAAAAAATTAGCAGAAATAATCTTATTACTTGCTTCCTTGTAAGTAGAAGTGAAATAAAAGAGTACTATAAATTAAAATGACAGTCAAAAGATGGTTGCTATGTGACTGAAGTTCCTTTGTTTGTATGGACAGAAGTTGACAAATTTTATTATGAGAAAAGTATAAGTTTTTCAAGGCGGAAACTAATAAGGAATATCTTAAAAACGATCAATTCCATGAAAAAAATGTATATAAAGTATATTGTGAGTTTTAGTGTGCTCTACATTTTCTGTATGGTAAGTTTTTGTCCATCTCTTATGGTTTAGCAGTTATGCAAAATTCGGCAAAATTCATCCAGAATAAAGAAGTCTTCAGAAGCTATTCCCAGAAAATTTAAGATATACATTTTATTTGGGGTGCAAATAGCTTTAATATGTGATTTTAATCAAAATCATTATAGCCATTTTTAAGAAACCCAAAATTTTCGAAAATTCTTCCAATGAAAAGGGTAATTTGTGTCACATCCTTGGAAGATACTATACCTAAATACCAAATTTGGTATTTAACGATCTTTTCAATTTTGAGCTAAGTTGCACCCACCCACCCAATGAACAAAATGTTCGGCCAATCAAATTTTATAGGCAAATAATACAAGTGTATGATGATAATGCAATGAACAAATCTTCAATGAGGAAATGACGCATATTTATGAGCAATCAAGAAAGAACTAGTGTATACAATAAAGATCGGAGTGGAAGTTCATCAATCGTTATAGAGGAGTTGAAAGCAAATGTTGATAAAAGAATTCAGTAAAACTGAAGTTTCACTTTGGACACTGTACATGACTTTTTGGATGGAAAAGATTTCCCAGCTATGAAGACCTCAAAGTGACAGTGACATCTTGGCTCATATTTTTAGCGGTGGAAGAGTATAACATCTGCATTGAAAAACCGGTACCATGTGGCAATAAATACCTTGACAGCATTGACGATTACTTGAAAAATAGAATAAGGTACTACAACTTTGTAAATAAAGTTTTGTGCTGATAACTTTCTTTATTGTTTAGTTATACCAAAGTGGCATTCCGGATGGTCGTCATATTTTATAGTGTATACGTTTCTGGAAGCAAGAGATTTTTGCATTAAGACAATAGATATTTCCCTTTTGCCTGGTGTTAAAATGAAGTATTTCCATGCTTATTATAAAGTTATATTGGTTATTGGCATAAAATTTTATGTAATGTTAAAATACCCAGTTTACGAAAGAGTTCTTTGCATGACTGTTTACTATGAGTGTTGCACATTATTTGTATTAATTTTCTTTTGTGTTATCATAAAAAAATGTCACCCTCTGAGGTGTAATGGCTACCATGCTAACTTCATAACCAAGGTTGAGGGTTCAAACCCAGTGGAGGACAGTGGATTATTTTGAGCATAAAAATCCTTAGCATGGCTTCCTTCAGAGGGGAAGTACAGCAATTGGCCCAATGTCATAATTTACAGCACATAGAAGAACCTCAAGCCCTGAAAAAAAAAAGGCCTCTGAGCAAAATTAAATGGTCTTTAATGTTCAGTATAGAACGGGACGCTGAGAACCACAGCACTTAAAGAGCATCCATAAATAAAACTCAATTTCATTTCACAAAATAAATTATATAAGTAATTTATAATTTGTACATTTCCTTCACAGTTACTACCAGTAGTTGCACTCTTTGTTGTAATAATTTGATGCAACTGCAATAAACTACTGAAGTTATAATTTAGTGGACTAGCGTACCTGCTTGGTTTTTCTTGAAGTTTTCGAGTCCTGTTGGAGAGCAGTTCTTGCACACAAAGAAATAGTTCATCATGAAGGGAACCAGTTTTCCTAGTTGATAGCCAATACATGATTCATGAAACCAGCGCAGACAGTTGGCACACAGCAGTTCTACTATATTCAGGTTGCGATCTTTCCCACTGCAGAACAACAACATTCATTTTGTTTAATACTTTACACTTAGGTTAGATTAAACTTCCTAACTAACTGTTAGTGCATTTAAAACCTTTTCATTTAGCATGTTTCTGATTGAACAAATAGCATAAGTAATATGCACAAACTGGGTCCCACGAGAGTACCATCCTATAAATATATCTTTAAGAATTGAAATTAACCTCATAATCCACTTCAGAGCATCAAGGAGCTAATATGTTTTCATCTAGAATTGGAATATCCCACCGTTCCCACCCTGTAAATACACTTTCCTAAATAGCAAAATTCATGAAAATTTTCATGTTGGGAGAAGATTTAACAGATGCTGCTAGGTGGGAAGCAAGTATTTATGGTCTAGAAACAATGAACTGTGTATGCTACAACGTAGATAAAGTCACCAAACAAGAAAGAAAAAAAAAAAGTGAAGCTCAAAAGTCACCAACAATCACACATTAACAATGGAGTGCTAAGGCTGTAGCTGGAACATAATACAGTTGGTGAAACCAGCGGAAATTGTTAAAACCAAAGTAGACACACACTAACCTAAACCTAACATACTTAATGCTTGCTTCGCTCGCCTGCTTTGGTGGACACAATCAAAATTATTAACACCAAAGTAGACGAAAATTAAGTAGTTTATTTAATAAACTGACCTAAACCTAGGACAGCGCATGATCACTTTGCTCGCAGCTTTGGTGACATCAGTGACAATTATTAACACCAAAGTAGACGAAAACTAAGTAGTTTATTTAATACACTGAGCTAAACCTATGCTTACCTCGCTCGCATGCTTTGGTAACACCAGTGACAATTATTAAAACTGAAGTACATGAAAATCAGTATATCTATATATCGCTTCGCTTGCATGCTTTGGTGAAATTAGTTGAAATTATTGAAACCAAAGTACAGGAAAATCAGTTTCTTTACACACTAATCTAAACCTACCACAGTGTATGTTTGCTTCACTTGCATGCTTTGGCGAAACCACTGAAAAGTACTAAAAATAAATTACACGAAAATCACGTATTTACACAATAATGGATTCAGAACTCTAAAAACACAGAATCACTTTTAGAATCGACAGGATGGTATATTGTGGTATTTTTTTTTTGTATCAATGTGGCAAATCATCGTCATGATGTAAAGGGCAACTCATGACTTAAAATCAATTATAAAGCAACTCTAGTGATCTAATAACAAACCACCAATGATGGTTCCACAACCTTTTAATGGTTAGTGATAAGCAGTTTTCAAATATTGGTAGTTCTGAATTTTGCAACATGAACGTCAACTATGAATGTCTGATAGCTAGTGAAACAATAGAAATTGTTGTAAAAAACCTAAGCAAACAAATACTTTTGGTATATTTTAATGTAAATTGCATACTTTGTTGAAACTTAAAGTCCAAAAATAGACAAGATATATTTTTAAAACTTTGTAATAGGATATTACGGTGAGTAAAAGTGAAAAAAACTAATGCCTAAATAGTTTTAGTGGTAGTTTAAGCAGTGGAATCAACATATAGTAATTATAAAAAAAATCTTGTGTGTTCCATTCACATAATTTTCTCTAGGTATTCCAAAAACAAACTATTCTTATAAACGATTATTCTTTTATCTACACCATGCTAATCAAAATAAACATTAGCAGAATTGGTCCTATTACTACTTCATAGTAAGAGGAAGGGAAATAAGGAAATACATTACTAAAGTGAGTCACAATCTTTTAAAATCTTTTTTTTTAATAGTGTTTAACGTCCGCTTTTACTACATATAGCACTACAGACAATGACATTAATGATACATAGAATGAAGATGGAGCACCGGTGGAATGCAATTCTTTTCCCAAGACAAAATATATAGGTTCATTAAATTATAAGGTAATCTCTCTCTACTGTGCGATAGAACCAAGAATCACTGCCAAAGTTGTGCTGGCAAAGACGCACTAAAATCCTCGTCTTATAGCAAATGCTGGATGCATTGACCAAATGTTGAATGTGTCTTCAAACAGGCAGCATATCTTGTAAAAATGATCTCACTCACTCGCCTAAGCTTAGCAAGTAATTTATTGCATGTTGTTATCACCAAGTTACTGTAGTGTATGTGGGTTAGAACAATATACTTTTTAATGATTTATTCTTGGGAAGTCAGCCAGGTAAGTGTTGGATTAATTTCCAAGCTTTCAACAACACACACTGTCATCATCATCAGGGAACTGGAGAGAAGTTGCTCTGGCAGTGGTATTTATACTTTGAGGGGAAGGCTGAAGGATCACCTAGCGCGCTGTCATTGATCGGCACTGGCCAATGGGGCTTGAGGAGGATGGTCTTTGTACTAATTGTCGGTATTTACAAAATCCTGTGCAAATGTGGAAAAATTTACATCAGCCAGACGGGGAAGACTGTGGAAGAGCGCATCAAAGAATACCAACACTGCGTCAGGTTGGGCTACCCAGAGATGTTTGCAGTGGCACAACATACTTACGATACTAGCCATAAGATCAACTTTTCATCCACCAAAATAATAGAAAAATCTACTGGATATCATGACAGATAAAAGAAGCAATATACATAAAAGCAAACAAAAATAATGTCATCAAAGAAGAAGGTCTGCAAATAAGCAAAACTTGGCTTCTATAATTCATAACCACTTGCTCCATCTTCCTCAACCCCCATTGGTCAGTGCTGACCAATGACAGCGTGCAAGACAGTCCTTCAGGCTTCCCTTCCAGGTATAAATATCACTGCCAGAGCAACTTCTCTCCAGTTCCCTGAAGGTAGTGACTGAGTATGTCGTTGAAAGCTTGGAAATTAATCCAAAACTAACCTGGCTGACATCCCAAAAAGAAATTGTTAATAACCAGTGCCGGGAAAGTTCCCAGTCCTTGAATATACTTTTTGTTTCAAAGAACCCCACAAATAAAACTTGCAACTAGTTGGAATGCAAATCAATACTTATCCTTCTGTCATAAACCACCTCTCTAATTTCATGTATTCTTCTAATCCTTGTGCATTACAAGAACTTAGGGATTGATAGCAACTTGCAAGAAATCACAAGGATTTGCTGCAAAGCTTAGGTGAATGAGCAAAATCATTTTATAAGATGTCGCCTGTTTGAGAGCAGATGGTCAACGTTTCCTGCATTTACTGTACGGTAAGGAATTTAGTTGGCACAACTTTCCCAGCAAGTCTCAGATCTCTCGCCCAATGTTGAGAGGCCACAAGAGGGGTTACCCTACATTATGCAAAGTAGCACCAGCTTTTTGCAAAACAACAAAATTGCGCCACATAATAATGTTGCTACAATTTTTTTTTTTTTTTTTAAACAGTACCAGAGTCTGGTCAAGTCTCTGGCGCTGTATCCCCTGTTTACATTTCCCCCCCTAAATTTACTGTATGATTACTGGTTTTACTGTTCCCTTACACAAACACACACACATTGCACAAACATATAACACCCATACCCAAGGTGGGACTCAAACCCACGAAGCACCAAAGTAAGATGCCTTAACGAGCGTGGCCATGGGGACCGGCAAGTATGACACTGCTCACAGTTTGGCATTACTTGTTGACAATAATTTTGCACAGCTGGTGTTACACTATTTGCATTCTATCCAAAAGCTCCCCACTCCACTGCACAATTATAGTTCAAGGACTGAGACATTCACCTGAGTAAATGACAGTACTACGTACATAGTAGGTTGGGAAGATATTTTATTCCACCAAAAAAATTGCTACAAAAATTTCGTTGGGAATGCCCGTTTTGAGGTCCCTTATTATTATTAAAAAAAAATTGTAATTATTTACAAGTTGGGCCACTAACTCTCTCCGCCAAGACTTATGCCAGTTTTGCACTCTAATGGTGTGGTTAGAGAGGGATTATGGGTGGGGAGACGGTTTAAAAAACTATATTGTATCCATTGCGCTGTTAGGAGTTGTTGGAAATATCGATAATGAGGTACTACCACGATATAAAATTAGAAACATAAATTTATATACACACACTAACCTAAATGGATTGAAACCTAACCTCGTGCTAAATTTGAAATCCACAGGCTTTGAAATAGTCATCATAAATATAAAGTCAATCAATCGCACTTAGTTTCATTCGATTTTAGAGTGGCCAAAGTTCTGCATAATAAAATTCACTGAACAGCTGTATCTGCATGAAACATACGTGTCATACATCAGCACAGCGTCTAGCGACACATGCCGATTTTAGACACTTTAGTGTGTAGTATTATTATATATTTACATTGCAAAAGTACTACAAGACTTCTTTATTCATATTCTACTCCTTCTAGGCAGCATACTTCACAAATATTCACAAAAAAGGATCGCTATGCGCACGTAATAAATTAGCGTTTAACTTAATTACAGAGCTTTTCCGATAAAAAAAAATTGGTGAAAACGTAACAAGTATAAACCAAACTTACAGTCAAACCACAATTTGTTTAATTTCTAGAGGGGCCCAAGTTCTCTATAATTACCTTTTTTTTTTTTTTTTTTGTAAGGGATCTCCAAAAAAAAGCTATGCGTACATGTGAAGGCACAACCCAAAAACGAAAAGTCTGTTAAATACCAAACTTATATTTAAATCCTGCATCTCCCAAGGATGTGATATGAATATTTTCAAGGGAATCCCCCCACCCCAACTCCCTTTACATTTGTTATTTTCTCTTGCAATTTTGATTAACAAACTTGGTTATGTCCTGTCATCGCTCGGCAGCCATGGCCTAAAAAATCCCTTGGCTACACATTGCAGCTCAGAGCTATCAACCCCTCGGTTATGCTTCATGGCTTAGAGCCCTCTGCCCTCAGCTATGCTACATGGCTTTTTCCACTAAGTTCAGATTGTGAATGTTGGCAACATGCAAAGAGACAAAGACAGAAGGAGCAATGTTACCATGATGCCCTGGTTGGGACGTCCATTGTGTTTATGAAAGAAAGTATAAAAGCTACAATTATAAATATGTTATAAGTGAATAAGTGCAGCAAAAGTGTTACTAGCATGTATTCTGCACATTTTGGTATTGAAACCGTACATATTACGGAAATATTGATTTGTAGCTTTGCCCTAGATTTCCAAAGTGTATCCATAATATGGGTGTTTTATAATACATACTGTGTTGAATTCTGTGCACACTTGACAGTTTCTAAATACAGTGCATCAGAGGTGATGCATCTATTAATTTTATGAATACGAAGGCACATGGAAGTTTTAAAGCTTTGACTTTTACAGTGTGACTTGTTCTTATTCAAGGCAATGTTTATCCCAATTGATGGACAGTTGGGTCTACTAATTCCATTTTTTGCAGTTCGGCATACATTACATCTATTAATAAGTGTAGACTGATGCCTTAAATATGCTCTACAAGGACTGCAATATTTTCTTATATTAAAGTTGTGCATTTAGTAGTGAGTTTAACATACACACACACACATACAAAAGAGCATAGAACCTTGATTATCTGTCACTTGGTTACCCTTTTGGCTCATTATACTTAATGATCTCTCTTACTTTCTGACTTTTGACTAAATTGCCTAAAGCACAGAATATCAATATTTCAACCACATTAGTACTATTTCAAAATGTGGAGAATGCACACTAATAACAATTTTGCAACTTATTCACTTATAATGGGTTTATAATTATAAATTGTTCACTTTTGTTACTTCATAAATACAATGAATGGATGTCCCATTCGAGGGATCCTGGCAACATTGCTTCTTCTGTCTTTGTCTCTCACATGTTGTAAACATCATAATATGAATATTAGGCAAGGGATGCTTTTAGGAGGGGCATGGTAACAACAGAGCATAGCCGAGGAATCTGTGAAGCTAAATCCCAATGAATTATGGTGTAGCCGTAGGATGTATGAGACCAAAACCCGCCCGAATTACCAAAATTTGCAGATTTTCATTTTAGCGGCATTTTCATAGATTGGCAACATTGAGTTACCGTTATTTTTGGCGCTCATAACAGACGATTTAGCTGATAATGATGTTACTTTGTTGTACATAAGTACGCCAACATGGGAGGATGAATTAGTAAAATGACTCCGTCCCAGCAACATCTATCCAATGTGTTCCTTGTTCCTCCAGGATTACACTGGATATACGAATCACCGGAATCCAAAATTGTTCGCTATAAAAACAATTACCCATAGGTTAGAGAGTAGAATCTTTATTATCAGGAGCAAAGCTTAAAAGCACTGCACTGCTTCAAGACTTACCAATAGCAATTTCCTTCTCTTTCCACCTGCTGTTTCTGTGTACCACCAGAAGTATTATTAGCTGCTTGTTTTTTTTCTTCTGACGCCTCCTGGTTTCCTGATTCTGGTACACTTTCTCCTTCCTTGGCTTCATCCTTAGATTGCGACAAGTCTCCTTCGCTAGTTGGAAGTAGTGAAGTTGAATCTGCACTTGTTTGAGAGTCCACAGATTCCTTTTTGCTTGAAAATAAACCAAAACATTACAACGGATAACAAACTGACAGTCGTTTACTGTTACACAGTTTTAAACACATATACTTCAAATTACGATATAATGTTAAAGCTTGCTAAGTATCTAAAACAGTTAAAGGGCTAACCAAGTAAACATAGATATTATTTATTTTTCTTGCACTTACTTTCCAGTCTCTTCCGCCATATTTTGTACTCTTCGGCGACTCGGCAGTCGACGCATGTTTCACAAGGTTCGATTAAAATTTCAAATGTAAATTACAGGTTAGGCAATATAGAGTGCAATATATGCGTTCAATAAAGTCCGTATTCTCTTTGGTTTGGTCACATGCAGTTTCGATGCTTTCTTTTTCTGCGATCTTTCTTAGTGAACTGATTCTTATTTGGCACACACTTTCCAGCCTCTTTTTACAGAAACCGTGAATCCATTACCAACACGTTGGTTTTACTGACAAGCTGTCAGCCATGAAAGCGCGCGGTATACCGGCAACAAATTAGAGCGGGACATTCAAATCAAAATGAATATGCTGCTTTAAACGTTTTGCCCAAAATACATTAGATTTAGTTCACTAGGGTAGCTCACTAGTTTCGTTTAGGATTCTCAAGCCTTCACCTCAGGCTTGTTCATGGCCAAAGGTTCGGAGTTCACAATAAAACTTAAAGTCCTCTTGTACCACTCCATCCTCATCACATCATTTGAGGTAATTTCAAGCCCAGTGAAATGGGTCCACATGGAGCTTTAGCATTATGTGGAGAACGTTAGAAACGAAAGAAATTTCATATTTATCTATTACTTATGCAACCCTATTATATATTGGTTTTTACTGCATATTATGCATAATTTAGCTCATAATGGTACACGTGCTGATAATACCAAAGGTGTACTTAATACATTAACATACAAAACAAATTCTATTATTCGCATATTGTGTAGACTAAAAGATTTGCACTTAGATAACAGCTGTAAAAGAAGTCTTTATTTTGCATTTTTGCACCCCAATTTTCTGTATTTAATAGCAATGGTCCCATGATAATAAAGAGCAGCTATACTGTTTAGAAATCCTACAAAAGAGAGCTCTTAAAATACTTTATGGATTTAATATTTTGAAGCCTTCCATAGAAGTATTTAAAGAAACAAACATACTGCCACTTTCCTATCTCTGTAAATACAGTACAACTTTATTCGTGTACAAAACTGAAAATAGCCTCCTGTGTACCAACTCTGCAATCTAACATAAAAAAGATATTCACTCCTACAAAACAAAATCAGCCAATCACATCTCCATAGAATCAATTAACTCTACCAAATTTGGAATAAAAAGTACATTACATAGTGCCAACAAAACATACAACAATCTCCCACTTAACATCAAAGAATCGCTCAACTTATCCCAGTTTAAAAACAAACTCTTCAAATACCTACTTGAGAATATTGTAATTCCTAACAATTTGACAGCAGAAAATCCCTATGGTGTTTGTTGAAATATTGCATTAAGGTTAATCATACACCCATACTAAATAGGTTAAAAAAATCTGATGTGTTTAATTCACATGACTTTCTCTACATCTCTGCAACAAATTATTGTTAAAAAACTTATGTATCTATTTACTTCATATTAATTGAGAAAACTCAGAAATATTCTTATTATTTGCTTCCTTGCAAGAAGAAGCGAAATAAGGGAGTACCATATGTTAAAGTGATAGTCAAAAGCTGGTTAGCCCACCTGGGTAGTGTGGTGGTAGCGTGTCTGCCTCATATTCAACAGGTCGTGAGTTCGAATCTCGCTTAGGGTAGGTTACATGGATAAGGTTTTTTTCGGGGTTCTTCCTTATCCTGAGAAGACGAATTTCAAGTAACTTTAAGCTCCATTGATCACAAGATCATTTGAGCATCATTCCGATATGACCAACCAGGTTAAAGGACGTTAAACTACTAAAAAAACAAAAATGCTGGTTGCTATGTGACTGAAGTTCCTTTGTTTGTATGGACAGGAGTTGACAAATTCCTGTATGAGAAAAGCATGCTTTTCAAAGCTAAAACCAATAACAAGAAATATCTCAAAAACAATCAACTCCATGAAAAAAAGGTGTATGACATAAATTGTGTTTTTTATCGTGATCTACATTTTTTGTATAGTAAGTTTTTGTCTATCTCTTATGGTTTACCAGTTATGCAAAATTCAATACAAATACTCTATTCTGGATGGAGGCTATTCCCAGAAACTTCAAGATATACATTTTGTCATGTGAATATTTTAAAAATAAGAGATTTTAATCAAAATCATTAGAGCCATTTTTGAGAAGATCAAAATTTTAAAATTGTTTCCATGTAAAGGATAGTTTTGGGTAGGGGAGGACCCAGTAAAAACCTGCTCAGATGCTGCTTCATCCACCACAAATCTCGAATGCTGGTACTTGGGATTGAACCCGGGCCACCTAGGTGGGAGGCAAGAGGTCTAACCACTCATCCATGGTGCTGCCACTCATATATAGTTACCATTAAATAAAACAAATCCCATAGCACTTACAGCCTGCGAGGGACCTAAGCCTGCCAACCTCACACCCACATATCATACATGTAAGAGATGAGTAATCATCTAACCATGATGGGGAGGTGATGTGGTTAGCATCACAAATCAGAAACTTGGCTTTCTTGACAGGGAGTGCTGCTTATCACAGCTCCTCACAATGCTGAGTGGGAACCAGCCCAATACCCAGGATTTAAAATTCATACTCCATGGGTGGGATTGAATCCAAGTGCCAGAGACTGTAATTCTTACACCATGGTGCACTAGGTACTTACCATACTGTGCTGATATGACCCTCACTTCATAAGTATTGAGACTGCAAATAATGAACACCGAGAGAAACATTTTGTTTATCCCAGCTGCTCAAAATATTCTCCCTGGCACTATATGCAGTGTTTCCATCCTCTGGAAGCATCCACTCTGCTCAGTTTCCAGCACTGCAGCTAACTCTTCTTCATATGCTGCAACAGCTTCTTCAGGACTGGAAAATCAATGACCTCAAAGCTTGTTCTTCACCATAACGAACAGGAAGTAAACCACATGGTGCCAGTTTGGGACTATAGTCAATAGTTTTGCCTCAGAGCAGAAACTCCATTGTTACATTATGGTGTGAGCTAATGCTTGGATTTTTACTTTCTGTACACATACTATGTATATAGTGTATAGAGAAGTTATTGTAATGCACCCAAAAATTTGATACCGAGATTTCACTGGAAATATATACTGAGACCCCCTTAATCTAAAAAAAAGCATTTTTAGAAAAATGTCCATGTGTGTGTCTGTGGGCAGCATAACTCAAAAATGAAAAGACCGTTAAATACCAAACTTGGTATTTAAGTTTGGTGTCTTCCAAGGATGCGACACAAAGATTTTAAAGAAAAACCCCCCCATTCCCAAACTACCCTTTACATGGAACTTTTTTCGAAAATTTTGATTTTCTCTAAAATGGCTCTAATGATTTAGATTAAAATCTCTTATACTTATATCTTGAAATTTCTGGGAATAGCCTCTAAAAACCTCTTTATTCAGGATGATTTTTATTGAGTTTTGTATAACTGGTAAATCGTAAGAGATAGACAAAAACTTACCACACAAAAAATGTAGGTCAGGATAAAACACAGAATTTATGTCATATACTTTTTTTTGTGGAGTTGATCGTTTTTTAGATATTCCTTGTTATTGGTTTCAGTTTTGAAAAACTTAAAACTTTTCTCATACAGGAATTTGTCAACTCCTGTCCATACAAACAAAGGAACTTCAGTCACAGAAATAGGGTTTTGAGTATCACTTTAACTTACGGTACTCCCTTATTTTGCTTCTACTTACAAGGAAGCAATTTCTGCTAACTTTATCTCGATTAGAATGAAGTAAATAGAAATAGAAGCTTTTTAACAATAATTTGTTACAGAGATGTAGAGAAAGTCATGTGAATGGAACACGTAAGATTTTTTTTAAACACTTTTGGAAGGAAAACTTCTCTGCACAATTTTGCAGTAACAAGATGAAATGCAGGTTTTTACTTATAGACACTCTTTCACTACTATGGTTCTCAGTGTACCATTCTATATTGGGCATGAAAGACCACATAATTTTTCTCAGAGGCTCTTTTTCAAGGCCTTCACTTCCCTTCCAAAAGAAGCCATGCTAAGGATGTTGTCCTCCACTGGGTTTGAACCTGCAACCTTTGGTATAAGACGCTAGCATGGCAGCCATTACACCATGGAGGGCGACTTTGCAGTAACAGTTTTCTGGTTTTTGAGCACAACTGTTGCCAAGTGATGACTTATAGAGAAGAAAGAAGGAACCATTTTCTTTCTGGCACTCCTTGCTTTATTGATCATAATCATCTGGGAGCATCCAAATCGAGGGCTGACATTTTGTTTCTGGGTCAAACTAATATATCCATTATTCATCACCCTAAAAATATCTGAAACACTGCGCAGCTTTTCAGCATTTCTTGGCATTATTCCTCCCTATTGAGCTTCTGTGCTTCAGATAAATTATGGGGCCCCAACTGTTGGATTGTTTTTTCACACAAGCCATGTGTAGGACAGGAGTTGGGTAGGTAGAGTCAGACTGAAAAATTCAATGCCATAACTGGGATTAGAACCACGGTCTCTAGCCGGTTACTCTGCCACTGACCTACCATGGCAACATGCCGGCATAGCATTGAATTTCTTAATTGACCATAATAATTGGCTATACTATGAATCCTGGGACTTAAAGTACCTACAACATTGTAATTCGCCATTGGGGTTGTCATCTCAAAATAATTTGAGAACATCTTGTGATTTTACCAGGAAACATGCGAGTCAGTTCAGAAATGCAATGCAATGCCTGCATATTGCCATGGTGGCTCAATGGCAGAGCAACCAGCTAGAGACCGAGAGATCCATGGTTCAAATTCCAGCCATAGCATTGAATTTTTCAGTCTGAGTCTACCTATCCAATTGAAAAGATTTTCTTACTTTCTCTAGCCTGCATGTACAATGTACCTAATGAATAGAGAAGGTATTGTATTCCACTTAAAAATGTTATGCCAAGATTCCACAGGAAATATATGTTTTTGGGTCCATGTGTCTGTCTTGCACAGCATAGCTCAAAAATGAAAAGGCCATTAAATACCAAACTTGGTATTTGGGTTTGGTATCTTCCAAGGATGTAACACAAAGATTTTTAAGTAAATCCCCCCACCACAAAATACCATTTACATGGAAAATTTTTTGAAAATTTTGATTTTCTCAAAAATGGCTCTCATGATTTTGATGATTAAAATCCCATATATTAAAGACATTTACATCCCAAACAAAATGTGTATATTGAATTTTCTGGGAATAGCCTCTGAAGACCACTTTATCCTGGATGAATTTTGTCGAATTTTGCTTAACTGATAAACAAAAACATGTTGCAGAAAAAATAAACATTTTGTCAAAAAACACAATTTATGTCCTTTACATTTTTGTTGTTTCCGAGACATTTCTTGTTATTGGTTTCAGTTCTAAAGTACTTGTACTTTTCTCAGACAGGAAGTGTACAGTGAAGTAACTAATCAATTAGGAGTAAAAATATAGATTACGCTCAAACTTCTCTCTTGAAATAAAGTAACTTACTTTGGACATGTTTCGGTGGCTGTTGCCACCATTTTCAACGGAGATTCACTGATGAACTCATGGTAGCAGCCTGTGGAGGTCTCTCTTCTGGGTAGATGAATTTTGAAATAAGTCCATTTGTTTGTGGTATGTCAAAATTTATGACTTGTTTTTGTTTTTTAAAATTAATAGATTTTCCCAAACTGTTAATTCAATTGGATTCTGCACTAATTTTAATAACTTGGGCTCAATCAAGTATATATGAAATCAGTTACAAGGAATATGAAAAGGTATATATAGGAAACACAAAACAAAACATTGGACAACGTTTTAAAGAACACACAAGTAGCACACCATTTTTTGGACTCAAAATCATAATTTTCACAGTGAGCCCAAGTTATTAAATTAGTGCAGAATCAAATTGGATTAAGTTTGGGAAAGATTTTGAAAAACAAAAACAAGGTCATAAATTTTGACATACCACAAACAAATGGTCTCATCTCAAAATTCATCTATACAAAAGAGAAACCTCCACAGGCTGCTATGAGTTCATCAGTGAATCTCTGTTGAAAATGGTGGCATCAACCACCGAAACATGTCCAAAGTAAGTTACTTTATTTCAAGAGTGAAGTTTGAGTGAAGTATAGGATTTTATCTCTCTTTCACCAGCACCACAAATGAAGCGACTTGAATAGCAGTGATCGTTAGTGTAATACAAAATGGACTGGCCATCCATTCAAAGTCAAATTTTGCAAGTTTGAGTCCCAGTGAGTGCATGGATGGGGAGGGCCCAAGTAAAATAAACAGTGTGATGACACACTTGGATGCTGACAGGGTACATTTCACTGCAGTTGCATGGATTTTGCACTTTATTATTTTAAAAAATCTGATGTGCTCCATTCACATAGCTTTCTCTATATCTGTGCAACAAATTATTGTTAAAAAGCTTATGCTTCTATTTACTTCATGCTAATCTAGAAAAATTAGCAGAAATAGTCTTAGTACTTGCTTCTTTGTAAGTAGAAGAGAAATAAGGGAGTACCATAGGTTAAAGTGATAGTCAAAAGCTGGTTGCTATGTCACTGAAGTTCTTTTGTTTGTATGGACACTAATTGACAAATTCCTGTATGAGAAAAGTATAAGTTTTTCAAAGCTGAAACGAAAAACCAGGAATATCTTTAAAAAGGATCAACTCCATGAAAAAAATGTAAATTACCTAAATTGTGTGTTTTAATGTTATCTATATTTTCTGTGTGGTAAGTTTTTGTCCATCTCTTATGGTTTAGCAGTTATGCAAAATTCATCCAGAATAAAGTGGTCTTCAGAGGCTATTCCCAGAAAATGCAAGATATACATTTTATTTATCAGGCAAATATCTTTAACATACAATATTTTAATCAAAATCATTAGAGCCATTTTTGAGAAAATCAAAATTTTCGGAAAAGTTCCATGTAAAGGGTAGTTGGGGATGAGGGGATTTTCTTGGAAATCTTCGTGTCGCATCCTTGGAAGATACCAAACTTAAATACCAAATTTGGTATTTAATAGTCTTTTCGTTTTTGAGCTATGCTGTACACTCACACACAGACCTTTATCTAGAAATGCTTTTTTGATTCAGTGGGACCCAAAACATGCATTTATGGTGAAATCTCAGTATCAACATTTTGGATGCATTACAATACTTTCTCTATATACTATGTACATAATACATGTAGAGAAAGCAAAAAACCACAGTTTTATTGCAAAAATATTAACATTTTTACAATATAAAATGGCTATGAATATCCAAACTTTATTGTTGAAGGCCACTGTAATATACAGTTAGAAAAACTAAAAATACTAAAACCTTTCATTAATCGTCTTAGTTGCAAAATGACAACACCATGGAATGTGGGGTTCATAAGGTTTTACTGAAATAGGAATATGCTACTGACTGAGGAATAGGAGGTAAAATTATGGTATTACAAAGAAAATAACTTTTTCTTTCAATTTAAAATAATTTTAATAGCCTATTCATAAAAAAGTCTGACTTCTTTGTTGTTACAATTAATCTGATAGCATTCTTTGCTGAAGCATTTCAAACATCCTCAATTGTTTGCAAGAAGCACATTTCTTGCATTTTTATATTCAAATGCAAAGACCATCACTGCTTCTTACAGACTTCCTTAAGACCAGTACAAGAGGCACCTTCCCAGCCTCGCATTACTATATGACAATTCAAGTCCCTTCAGGCATGCCCTCCGTCCCTGTAGCCATACGAGACATCAAGCTATGCTTATAATATATTTATATACTTAAAATATATCTCACTAAATGTCTATTATTATAATAATAATCATAATAATAATAAGAAAACATCACAGATACCAAAAAAAACTACTTGTATCTTAATGAAAAAGGACTCAATGCCTTGGTTATTACAAAGTTGTCCCAGTTCTCTTCGGCAGCATACACTCACGCACACATACGAACATTCTCTCTCACTGGACAAAATAAAGCCTTAAAACAAAGCATGGTGATGGATGATTCAGAAGTTCAACCGGTTTGATAGCAGAGCCAAAAGTGTTTCTACCGTTGGTGATGAAAAAGTTCCTGATATTTCAGTTACAACCTTCCTGTTATTTCACTGTGATGCATAAAATATAAATAACAGCATTATGTTCTCAGAGTAAAGTAACCCAACTATAGAATTAAGGAAACAAAGAGATGTGTTCACATAGAAATAAATTGTAATTAAAAAGAATTTTCAGGAACCATCACAATATCCCTGCACAATTATCATCCATCCACTCTCTCCACTGCCGTACCATTGCTTTGTTAAACTTGACAAGGGACTTACATTATACGCAGAAATGACCAACTAAGAATACTAACGCCTCATTCACAATAACAATTAAGCAGATGCAGCGCACACGTAAGTCTTTACACTCATGTTATTCAATGTAAGCATTCACATAGACATGCGCCATGCAATAGTTCGCTAACTCCAACTTTATCCTTATGCTCCATACATAGAGAAAGAATTCTACATTCCTTCCTCTATGCATTAGCAATCCTATTCTTGATGGTTTTACATAATATGATGAGTAAAGCCATGAATAGAAAAAGAGATATACAATGGAGATTATATGATATAGATTTTGCTGATGATATACACATAGTGGCACAAAGTTTTAAAGATATTGAAATGAAACTACAGGATTTAAAAGTTGAAGCTTAAGTTATTGGTATGAAAATAAATACCATAAAAACAAAGAAAATGAGAATAAAAAATATAAATTGAGTTGTACGTAGAAAACCACAAAATAGAAATAAGCAAATATTTGAGATATCTGGGATGTATTGTGTCAAAAAACGGATGAATGGACCAAGATATAGATAACAAAATAAACAAAGCAATTGAGAACATTATAGAATTCACAGAATATTCAAATACTAAAATTAGAATTTTTAAATAAAATGTATTATCTGTATTGTTGTACAGATGTGAAACCTGGAATACTGACACAAGAAATAAATAAAAAATTGCAAACTTTTATTGATCAATGTCTAAGAGACAGTGAGAATCTGGTGGTCAAAAATCATTAGCAACACTACATTATGGGAATAACAAACCAATTACTAATTGATAGAGAAATAAAGAAGCGTAAATGGACATATACTGAGAAAGGATTGTGGAAATATAGCTAGACAGATATTGGAATGGAATCCAAAGGGAGAAAGGATTGGAATACTGAGGATAACTTGGAGAAGAATAGTTGAAGCAGAATTGAGAGAAATCATGGAAAGAGATACAAGTCTTGTCAAGGAATAGAGTTTGATAGCAAAGATTTGTTGCGGCCCTATGTTCTGCCTAGGAATTAAAGGGAATCATCAGCCTCTATACATTGCCTCCTGATTAGCAGCAGATAATCACAATGTGACATTTTTACAGCGCCTACAAAACATTCATGCTCTTTTATCTTCTTCAAGAGTTTACAGAGTCTCCTTGCGAATCCTAAATTGATTAAATGGATGTACCCACCATCTTCACCCAAGATTTCTTGGCTCGCACAAATCATAAGGCGCAAAGAGATAATTCAAGTTTCATTAAATGTGCAGCTTTATATTTTTCCACAGTCCTCATGCTTGCATTATTTTCAGCAAGCGTCAGTTATGTGTAAGTAATTTTTATAACCTATTTATTCATTTATAACAGAATGAGTGAATATTCTTATATGGTATTGTTGGTTGTTATTCAATTTGAAACTTGTGCAGCGCTTGGAAGATATCCACATGTAATTCACAGATACCTGTGCCAACTTCTTGTGCTACGCTTACAACTGCCTTGTGAATGTGGCTTAAAATTTGATGCAATTAATTTTACAATAGTGTAACATACTTTTCTGACAAAAAAATCAATTGTTGAATCCAAGCAATGCACTTTTCAATGATATGTGTATTACAAAAAGTGGATTTTTTTTTCATTGCAATTCCAATAAACTGTTACATGATCATTTCTGCTTTAATACAGCTCATAAAATTAGTGAACACATAAAAGGAGAAACAAAATACAAAACATATAATACACTTTAAGGAGTTAATGCAATGTTTTATATATATTCTCTATGATATATATATATATTTTTATTTATATATTTATTATTTTTCTGATTTTTTTTTGGCTTTAAAATGAGTTTGGTTTTAATTACATCCTTTCATCCATTTGTGTGACCAAGGCATTTTGGCATTTCACATTTCAATGCCCAATTTAAAAAGCCTACATAGTTCATCACAGAAAAACAACATTAATTATTAAAAACAAATTTTTTTATTACAAAGTATAAACAATTTCGTAATACTGAGATCACACTGAGGGAGGGAAGTATGGGGAGTACTGCTATAGAGAGCTAATAACTGAAACTGCCACTTCTCTCTAATCGGTATTCTGTGCCAGCAGAAAGGTTTTCATAGCTTGTGCATTATTTTTGAGAAGAAAACCAAGAGGACTTTATCTTACGCAAGAGGCATTAAATTATAACAGAATTCTTTTACGGTAAATAAATTAATTTAAGGACAACACAGTTTTTTCTCATTAAAGCAAGACCTTTACAGAAGTGGCAGTAATGTGCCATGGAGATCTTTTTTCTTTAGAAAGGACACATTTCTAAGGAGCCACTCCCCATGAACAATCGACACTGAAGTATTGCAGGAGGAGCCTTTTCATTCAGTTCTAATCCTCAATCTTTTCTATGCCTTGCTTCATTAGAGAAACTACTACTTTGCTTCACAAGCTCAAGTTCACGTGGACTGGTTTATTATTTTTTTTCTTGCTCAGTGAATATGTCAATGTAACGCAATAATATTCAAATATTAAAACGTTAAGTTATGCAATAAAGAAGAAAAATGCTCTATATATTCATATGTTGGTGTTGCAGTATAGAAAATAGTTAAACAGAAAAGTTTAATTTGACATATTGGTTTGGAGATGGAAAAACATAAATTTCCAGATAGAAACAAAGTGTTTACAAGACATTTAGGATGACAAAATATTTTACCATCATTAAATTATTACTATTTTGAAACAATGCTTACATTTGGCATTTTAAAAACCTATCATGAATAACATTTTTAAAGAATAACACCTGTTTATGTGGGTGCAATAGTTAATTGGGATTTATTATAATGTTCTTTACAGTATGCCAGTAGTTTTTATTTTCTTTCTGCTGAGTGAGAAGCATTATTATGCTTGCATATTTCACTGGGTAGCTCTAACTCTGGTGAGCAAAGAACTATCATCTTTAATGCATCCTGTTTACAACAGCTGTAAAATTCCAGTAACCACAGGCTCAGGAAATTTTTTAATTGTACAAATCTTAATAACAATTAAGTTAAAGAATAGCATTTGTTTATGTAGTGCATTTTCCATAGCCTGGTTATTTGAAAACTATTATCTGTCCACTCTGGTTCATATGCACCTCAACGGATCCACCATTGCGTCATGATACAGTATATGTATGTAGGAAGGTAATTCCATGCTAATTGTCTTCATATCACAATGAATTTACTCTTAAATTATATAATATTCTATATAAATATCTAAGAGTTTAATTATCGTTCATTTATGTCATTAAATAGAGCCACTGATATCCAGAACAGTTGCTGCAGTTTATGCAGGAAGTTGTTCTTGTGCCTTCTTTGAGTTACGTAGAGCAAAAGGCTGGCAAACCACTGACTAGTGGAAAAAAACAATGTTGAACAATATCCAAAAAGTGGTAAAATTAACTTTAGTGTTCACTGGTGATTTGCTATAAGAATAAACAGTTGTAAAGAAGAGGGGAAAATATTGTGAAATACACAAGGCAAGAATGTAGAGATTTTGCAAAGAATGCAATTCACGGTAACAGTGCACAATTTCTTTTTTAAAATGAGCCAACAGTTGATAATGTGCTACATCAAGTTAATGCTGAAACAGATTTTCCTAATTTAAGAAGAACCAAATTTTATTAAATATTGTGCGAAATTTGATTTGTCATAATAAGCTGCAATATAATTAGAATATTTTCTTCACTTGTTCTTTTAGAATTATTATGTGCACCTATTTATTTTGTTGGCACTATCAATGTTTTAACCAACAACAGAATAAGGGCTGAGTGCATGCCACATCCACGTGGTCCTGAAAGTATGACTATTTCTGCATTACAATGGTATACCGATCGCTTGGATTTTGTTTTTAGTGTGGATCAACTTACGAGTGAATGGATAATAAAGCTACTTAGCAGATCAAAATACTGGAAGTGGTACACAGTGAAGCATAATTACACACTGGAAAAATGAGTCGAATTTTCACTTGATTTGCTTCACTAAGTAATTAATTACCTGGACATGTTTAGGCAACATACACCTTCGTAACATGTCCAGGTAATTAATTACTTAGTGAAGCAAATCAAGTGAAAATTTGACTCATTTTTCCAATGTCTACTTAGCAGACTTAAAATCCTAAGCATCATTTACTGTCGATAATTTCCCTCTTGTTCTTAAAGAGCATGGAATGTAATTCACGAGGAGCATTTGCTTACTACCCAGTCACATGAACTTGTACACTACGTGAAGCATGGTGGAAGAATATTTCATTCCGAATTGTAGAATATGACGACAGAGAAGTGAAGATTTCTCAGATATATTACTTCTCCTGCACTCAAACCCAAGGAAAAAGCTTGTAGGAACCAGCACAGCAAATGCCTTTACAATTACACAACTCCGATAAAAACTTTACCCCTTTTCGTTAATACTCCATCAACAGTTTTAACATGTTTTAAAACACTACCATGTATCAATAGCAATGTAATTAAAAAAATCAACATCAAGTGTTCCTAAGATGACAAATAAAAGATACCTCTCAACTACACTAATTAGTTATTGAATGTTTTCAACTATATTCACATACAAAGCTTCATTGAAGCGATAATATTACATAGTAAGTCAATTGGTTACTAATCCTCATATATAACACCGTTATTTAAACCAGTTTTTTTTTTTTTTTTCTGTCAAAGAGCTACCTTTTGCAATAATATATTGTTGTCCTATTAAAAGATTTTTTCTCAGCGACTAGGCCTCCCTTAAACTAATAAGCCTAGAAAATGTTTAGCAGATTCACACAAAATAAATCTTTTCCCTCCAGGAATCCAAGTCTGTGATGCAGCGTGTGCAATGATAACATCAAGGCGATGGACATGTTTGCCTATCAGCTGGGGTAACAATCAACAGCAATTCTTACAGTAAAAGCACTTCTACAAGCATTTTGACAACTCAAATATATTGGAAACCAATTAAAGGCTTGGTCGCTGATCTGCAAGACTTGAACTCCAAACGTAGGGCCAGTGAAGATTTAACACACAAATCAACTATAATGAAAGATCACAGTCATCTGTGTGAACAACGATACTTTTGTGCAGTGCATGCAATGTACAATTCTCATCTACGGTAAGGAAGAAGGGGGTTCCATATACAACATGTTATCATGTTCACGCATCCCTATGGAGGAAAAAAATTCTGCAAGTAGCTAGATTCCTTTACGCATACTAACCATCCTTTCAAATATTACACACCTATTTGCTGCTCCTCACTAAACATGCTAACATATGATAATTTGATTAATTAATTATTGTATAGTAGAAATGTATCCTCTGTTCGCATTCCACACACATATCCAAGCACTTGCTCACTCCACACCTACAGCACTTTAGTCTTGAAGAAACCATCACCTACGTCATATAACGCATCACAGCTCTCAGTGCATACAGCAGCTCGGCCTGCATACGGGCCTCCAGGACCATCAAATTCACATGCACCTGCAATCACAACAATAACATCTGCGATAAATAACAGGTCCAGCAGAAGTAAAACTGAGGTCCTATATATTACCAAGTGAGAACAGTGCACATAAAACAACATTGGTATCTAATGTTGAGCAGCTGACAGTGAAACTATTTGCTCTCTTACATTTCAGTATTTTGATGTCATATTATCATGTTGACTAAAGGTTGCTTAATATACATCTTGTAAAAAGTGTTTCAAGTTTGTGTACATTCAACATTACGGTTGATTTAATTGTTTTTCACACAAGCCGTGTGTAGGACAGGGGTTGGATAGCCAGAGTCAGACTGAAAAATTCAATGTCATAGTCTGGATTTGAACCACAGATCTCCCGGACTCTAGCCAGTTGCTCTACCATTAAGCTAGCATGGTAACGTGCCACCATGGCATTCAAGTTCTCAATTAACTCGCATGTTTCATAAGGTGATCTCAAATTATTTTGAGATGACATACCCCAATGGCGACTTACAATGTTGTAAGTAGTTTAAGTTCCAGGATTCTCACTGTAAGTCAGTTCAGAAATTTAATTCTGTGCCAGCATGTTGCCATGGTAGCTCAGTGGTAGAGCAATGGTTAGAGAATGAGAGAACCGTGGTTCAAATCCCAGCTATGGCTTTGAGTTGTCCAACAGTAGAGTTGTCTTACATTTTTCCTTAACCCTAGGAGCGTCAAATTCACGCATTTATCCAAGATGACGACCTCCAAACACAAAACATTGGCCATTTTTAACAGAACTTAATATTGAGACACATGTTTTGATCAAACTAAGGGACACTTCAGGTAATAAATTTTTTTTTTATCTCTTTACTTTCTCTACACAGTACATGGGACATTGGTAGAGAAGGTTTGCACTCCACCCAAAAATTTGATGCCAAAATTTCAAGGAAATACACGTTTTAAAGTCCTCTGTATTTAAACAAGTTTGTGAGTACACACACCTGTGTGTGTGTGTGTGTGTGTGTGTGTGTGTGTGTGAGAATGCAATAACTCAAAAACAAAAAGTTGCAAAAATGACAAACTTAGTATTTAAGTTTAGTATCTTCCAAGGATTTTACACAAAATATGAGAGGAAAATCTCTGAGCTCCCTTTGCTGGTAAAAACCTCGAGAAAAATTTTTTTTCTCTAAATGGCTCTAATAGTTTTGACTAAAGCACTACATATTAAAACACTACAACAAATAAAATGTACATACATCTTGAGCTTCTTAAGACCTCTTTATTCTGGATGAATTTTGCTGATATCTACATGTGTATCAAAACCTTATAATATTCCAAATATTTTAACACAAGCATGGTAAACGTACCTTTTCACTATGCTTGAATTCTCGTAGTACCCTATCGTAGTCTTTCTTTGTTACTCTCTCTGGATAGCAGCATGCTAACTTAATGAAAGCCTTCAGCGACCTCTCTAAAAGCTGGTTCACTTCTCCATAGTCGTAATCATCATGCCTGTAAACAAAAACATGGAATTAACAGCTGTATCTATGGCAAAACAACATTTTAAGATTACTGCTTTATATAAAATAAATATAAAGATAGAATATAGGAATTATGTTTAATCATTAGTATAACAAGAGGGTTGAAGAACAAGTTTACAAACTCATAAACTTTGAACAAGGCATAAATAGAAATATAACCATGGAATGCAGGTATTCGTTTTTCATTTAAATAAATAAATAAATAAAACAGTTTAAACTCGCTTATACATTATTCACTTCAACATTTTTCGCACATATAGGCTAAAATTTTAGGGACCAGTTGTTCTCCATTAAAATTTTGCTGAATTATACGTTTTCTCGGTAATGCATCATTTTTTCTGATCCCCAAACACAAAATATACCCATTTAGACATTTTTAAAAAAAGGTATGGCGGTATGGTTGCTGTGTATAGCCTTGAAATTGCTGTTTTCATTGACGCTTATCGTTTCATTGTCATCATATCGTTCCAAAAATCTATTAACTTTGGTTCGAACAGTCACTTCTCTGCTCGAGTACTGCTAGTGTGCTGTTTTCATTGTCATCATATCGTTACAACAGTCACTTATTTATTTTATGTGGAGTTTTGAGTTACAAACAGAAGAAGAAACATGTGTTAATATCAACCAGCAAGGAAGAAAACAAGATAATCCATAGCTCTTGGTGAAAATTGAAAATTCTGGATGAGGTCCATACCAGAAGAGAAAATCAGTTACAGTCTTCTCATTTATACAGTATTTTAGTAGTCTCCCTTGAAAAACGTATAAGTGAGGTTCTACTGTATATACATATTAAAGTATTTGTTTTCTTTCAAAAAGATTTACGAAAAATGTCTTTTTTAAAAATGTTCTTTTTCTTGTTTCTGAGGAAGGAATAAAAAACACATGAGCACAATGTAAATATGTTACTCACCTGATGCCAAACATGCACTGAATGTAGTTCCAGATAGCACGCCTGAACCTGGAGGTGTCCACGTCTTTCCTTCCTCCCATAGTGTAATATGTGAGATTATATGCAGTCTTAAATTTCTCATCCAGTAAGTTACCAACATCGTTATATAACCTATTGACTAGTGAGTAACCATGGTCATCCCATGAATAGTCCTGCAAACACACAAAAAAAAACTACCATTTAGTTGCTAAACCTAAGTGAACCTATATAAAATAGTAGTAAGTACCTATAGTAAGCTGCACCACTATATTTAGTTTTGATAAAATTGAGTTACCTATTTACTTTCTCTATATGCACTATGTACATAGTGTATAGAGAAGGTATTGCACTCCACCAAAAAATTTGATACTGAGATTTCACCGGAAATATATGTTTTAGGGTCCCCTGTATCAAAAAAAAAAGTATTTTCAGAAAAAGGTCCATGTGTGTGTGTCCGTGTGTCTGTGAACAAGATAACTCAAAAACGAAAAGTCGCTAAAATACCAAACTTGGTATTTAAGTTTGGTATCTTCCAAGGATGCGACACCAAGATTTTGAGAAAAATCCCCCCACCCCAAACTACCCTTTACATGGAACTTTTTTCGAAAATTTTGATTTTCTAAAAAATGGCTCTAACGATTTGATTAAAATCTTGTATATTAAAGATATTTACCTCACAAATAAAATGTATATTTTGAATTTTCTGGGAATAGCCTCTGATGACTACTTTACTCTGGGTCAATTTTACGGAATTTTGCACAACTGCTAAACCGTAAGAGATGGACAAAAACTTACCATACAACAAATGTAGAGCACTTTAAAACACACAATTTATGTTATACACATTTTTTCGTGGAGTTGATTGTTTTTGAGATATTCCTTGTTTTTGGTTTCAGCTATAAAACACACACTTTTCTCATACAGGACTTTGTGAGCTCGTGTCCATACAAACTAAGGAACTTCAGTCACATAGCAACCAGCTTTTGAGTATCACTTTAACCTTTGGTACTCCCTTATTTCGCTTCTACTTACAAGGAAGCAAGAAATAAGACTATTTCTGCTCATTTTTTCTCGGTTAGCAGGAAGTAAATAGAAGCATAAGCTTTTTAAAAATAATTTAATGCAGAGATATAGAGAAAGTCATGTGAATGTAACACATTAGATTTTTACACTTTTAATGGTGTTGCATATATACAACAAAGATGATTAATCTAAGTTTTTAGTATTTTCAATGGACTTTTTTCTAATTTTGTATTACACTAACCTTCGATAATAAAATTAGGCTAGTTATAACTGTGTTATATTGTAAAAAATGTTAATATTTTTGCAATAAAACTGTAATGTGTTTTTTTTTTAAGTAACAAGAGCAAAATCCATGCAACTACAGTCAAATGTAATCCTGTCAACATCCAAGCATGTCATCACACCAGTTATTTTACTTGGGCCCTCCCCATCCTTTACCACAGGCTCATTTGACTCTAACTCGCAACGTTCGGCTTTGAATGGATGGCCAGTCCACTTTGTATTGCACTAACAATCATGGCTATTCAAGTCGCTTCAGTTTGGTGCCAATGAACGAGATATGGTAATGTGGAAATTAACATAGTTTATTGCCTGGTTTCAAGTTTTGTTCCATCATTTGTGTTCATGTTGCCAACAATTTAAGTTACATCACAATATTTTCTGGCAGTGATGTATTCATCTTATTGACTGACCATCAGTTCAGTGAAACCTGAGTCAGCCAGCTATGTTCACAAAGCCATGAGCTTATTCCAACATGCACTTTGCGTGTATGTCTTGTGGAAGATCAGTGTCACGCAGCATCAGTATTAAGAATTAAATGGAGCAACATATGACTGTGAAATTCTGCTTCAAACTTGGAAGAACTCCAAAAGAAATGATGTGAGGTGCTTTTATCAAAAAGGTATGTATATGAGTGGTACAAGCAGTTTTGTAATGGCTGGGGCAGTGTGAAAGATGTCCAACAGTCAGATAGGCCTGTGATGTTGTGCACCATTGCCAACATTCAAACTGTCAGTTGAAAATTTCCAGCCAAGAGTTGACAAAGTTTCTTGGTTTTCGTTAGCACTTGACATCAAATACTATCTGGTTGTTGTGCATCTTGCATGCTGTCTTGACCATCATGATACCACTTATACACGCACTCTTTCCATACATTTGGCAGCACATCAGGACATTTCTTTGCAGTTGCCCTAAGTTTGAAGCAGAATTTCACACTCCATTTTACTCGTAACAGCATTGTTGCACTACACTCAACTGCCTCAAAGCCAAATAGAATGACTGTACTGCACACCAGAAATTTATGTATTTATTGATCACAGGTTTTATTTTTCTGTGTTGAAAGTAGAATATATGGGACCGAAGGACACGTACCTGCACCCTGAATGTGGGTATGTCAGAAACTTCGCCACGGCGAGCAAAGTCCTGATACAGGAAGGTGGGATCGTCCACAAAGTGGCCGATATCTGCCTTGAGTTGTGTGGTAGGCTCCATACCGGGTGACAACTCTACACTCTGGTTCTCCACGTGCTCGAACCTTTTGGTCTTCTCTTCTTGGGAGAACTCCTCTTGTGCACGCTCTGAAAGACTCTTCATGCGCTGCATCAGCTGCTCTACGCCAACCTCCTGCTCCACCGGGGACAGTGATGGCAGCCACGGCTCTGCTGGATTAAATAAGTCATCAATTTCAAATCTAACATATGCAAACAATACAAAGTAGATAAAGATTTAAACAAGGGGTTGATTTATACACTCTTCAATGTATCATTTACCAGCTTCTAGGTCGTGTTTTGTGTACGTTTGTCTGCATCATCAGCTAATGGATTCATGGACTTCAGAAACAGCTCCTGGCAAGTTTAGAGGTTTCTGACAATGTTCTAGAGAAGACTGAAAGCTTCTGGAGTGTCAAAATTATTATACTTCATGCAATTAAATATAAATGAATAGAAAATTCAGCAGTCTTATGTTTTTCACTCTACCGCACCAGAAATAAAATTTTTGTAGTGTATTTCCTATCTAATAAACCACATCCCACGTATATGTGTTTAGGCCGCAATATCTTAAAAACATAATGAGGTTTACTAAATTGTGTATATGTTACAAGGTATTATCACCCAGATGATCACTGATCTATATAAACTAAATTCAGACTGTCTTTTTAGCTTAATGTCCTTTAACCTGGTTGGTCATATCGGATGATGAATGAAATTGGTGAAATGATGTTCAAATGGTATCGGGGTCCATTGAGCTTAAAGTTACTCGACATTCGTCTTCTCAGGATAAGGGAAAACCCTGAAAAAAGCTTTGTCCAGGCAACTCACCCTAAGTGAGATTTGAAGTCTTGACCTTTTGAATGTGAAGTAGACACGCTACCACCACACTATCCAGGCAGGCTATACCTTGTATATATTCAGGGGAAAAGATAAACAATCACATATAAATACTAGAAACATCATTTTACTAACTTACCATCTCTGCTAGAACGTGGCGGTGCATTTATTGGAGGAGTAGGAGAAGAACCAAGTGGAGGCGGTGGGGAGGAACCATTATGGTGCCCTCCATCTTGATCCAGCTCTTCATTAACACCACAGCCAAACACAAAACTTGACAGTGAGTGGAAATGTGCCAGCAACACGATGGCATGTACCACTTCAGCCAGAGACCAACTGTCCTTGCCTTTGGTCAGCTTCTGCTCAACAACAAACACACAAGTAAGACAAACGTCTTATATAGGGTTGTTATATTGTAAGGTAATCCCTGTCGAGGTCTCTCTCCACTGCACGAGAGATTCAAGTGTCAGTGGCAAAGACACACTAAAATATGCATCTTAAGATAAATTACAGAAATGTTGACCTTCTACTCACATACGGGCAGCATTCGTCTAAGCCTAACAGCAGGAATCCTTGTGATTTCTTGTACATATAATGGTATCACTAAGTTTCTGTAAATTTCTGCTGATGAGTGAGAACATCTTTAACTTGTTATACTGCCTGTTTGGGAGCAATGCTCAATATTTTCAGCATTTATTTAACCCTTAATTGAATGGTGTTGCACATATGCAACAAAGATGATTATTCAAAATTTTTAGTAGTTTTAGTGGACTTTTTTCCAATTTCATATTACACTAATCTTCAGCAATACATTTAGGCTAGTTATAGCTGTTTCATATTGTATAATTATTAATATTTTTGCAGTAAAACTATAGTGGATTTTTTTTAAATAAAAAAGAGCAAAATCCATGCAACTGCAGTTAAATGTGATCCTGTCAGCATCCAAGTGTGACATCACACCAGTTCTTTTACTTGGACCCTCCCCATCCGTTACCTCAGGCCAGTCCATTACATATGGCACTATGGATCACAGCTATTCAAGTTGCTTCACTTGTAATGGTGAAATAGATATGATACCAGTTTACAAATTATCTCTCATGCAGGTAGGGAGAGGCCGCGAGAGGGTTACCTAATAATTTAATGACCCTATAGCTTTTTCACTTTCCTATGCTAGAGTATCTATCCACTTACGTTGAAAACTTACCTCAATATGAGACTTATTGAGTAGCCAAGGCCTATGGGCCAGGATCTTGTTGATGTCATACAAATCCCTCAGTTTCTGTGGGATGCGTGAAAGCCCTTTAAGCCAGGTGTGGTCCCCGCCCTGCAGCAGAAACTCCTGTTTCTGAAGGTTGATGAGATAGCTGCATTGATGCCTTCCTGCAGCCTAGAACAATATGGTAAAACCTTCTGTCATATGTTGGCCCTTTTATTATTTCCTTTCACTTCTAATAGAGTCTAAGAAAGGTAAAACAATATCTTGTCTTCAGATCATTCGGAGAAAATAACCAATAGTGTCAATAGTCGAAATGAGTTCATTTTAAATTCCATGTGAAATCTCCCACTCATGTTGGCATATCTTTCATAGAGGTACGCTAATTGTAAATAGTTTTAAAAATATTGTTGAAAATAATCTTGAGTAGTAGTCTTTTAAAACATTTTGGTATACTCACTTGGTAAAGCATCAATAACTTTGTAAACATTAGTGTTAAAGAAAAGATATTTTTATTTTATTTTGAGCAGAAAGTTTGGTTACATTTTTTTAAATGTTATGTTCGAAAACAATTTCTGAAGTAAAATTGTCTATACAAATGCCACATTATCTCAGAAACTAATTGACAGTAAGGGCTGAACTTTTTAGCACACATTTGCATATAAATAGGCTTTATTTTAAAGAAAAAGATTTTATGTATACATGCTATTTTTTTTAAATTTTTCAATAATAAGCTTAATACATTTCTTTCTAATTTATAGAAGTATTCTATTTTTCATCAATCAACAAAAAAGGCATTGCTGAATATAGCTTCAAAATTTAGCTCATTATGTTGAATGATTTTTGAAATAATGGGTCAAGATTGAGCATTTGTTTTACGTATTTATATCTTATAACTACAGTTAGTGAGAAATTTCCTTTAGATTGTCACTTGTGGGGTGTGTCGTCTGCTGCAGGGGCTCATCAGGTTGCTGACCAATCATAGTGTAAAAATACATAACCGTAAGAGACATCATGAAATGTAAATGTTGTGCTATTTATGGACGCTCTTTGACTACTGTGGTTCTCAGCATCCCATTCCAAATTGGGCGTGAAAGACCGCTTAATTTTGCTCAGAGGCCTCTCTATCAGGCTTGAGGTTCTTCTACGACACAGGACCACTACTTTCCTTCCGTAGGAAGCCATTCTAAGGATTTTTACGCCCGAAAAAATCCATCGTTCTCCGCCAGAGACATCATGTCATTGGCATTGCGACACCTATGGGTTCAGTTGAAATTTATGCATGCATTTCCATGCATGACTAATCTGAGAGTTGATTTCATTGTGTGAAAAGTTTGGTTGTGTTATACACAGTGATTCCATAAAGATTTACATTTATAATTGTTACTGTGTTTTATATATTGCAGACATTATCCTTGTTCTTATCCTAGAACACGAGTGACACTGTGATTTGAAAATGTCTTACAGCCATGATAAACGAGCTAAAACTTTTAGATCTAGGAAAGTACAGGACCCAAAGTTGAAAGGAATATACAAGGTAACTAGTGAGAAATGGAGAAAACTAGTTCACCATACAAAAACTGTGATAGAAAATGCATGGAGAGAAGGCATTTTAAGGAAGCAGTGGAACGTGTGGCGCTGCAGACAGACAGCAAGTAAATATGCCAACAGCGTACCAAAACAGCCATATGTCAGCAGGAATGTCAATCACAAGGTAAGTTCTCACCAATTATAAACAGAGAAACAAGAATACAATTTCTCGCCTCTCCTTGTTCCTCATATTACTCTCCTTATTGGTGAATCATAAAAATGAACTACTTACCATGATGGCTATGAAGTGACGATAATCGTATGGTAGAGGTCCATCGCCGCGCAGGATGAAATTTTGTGTGCGCAGGAAGATGTCCAAGTATGTTGGATGATAGCCCATCACCTGTGTTACGTGATCTAGACGGTTGTTCTGAAGAAAAGCATCGATGAACAGCATATGAGTCTGTAACACAAAAATAAACCTTCCGTCAAATATTTCCAATGCGCTGTGCATCTGCAGTTTCCAGAGAAAAAAAGAAGCTATGTCAAGAATTAAGACACCTCTAAAATGCGCATAACCTTAGCACTTAAGTAATGAAACATAAAATGGTACTCATATAAAAAGTAAACAACATAAATTATCATAGAAAAGACAATAAACACAATAAATAAGGGAAGAAACCAAAGTGAACCACCACAGACCATGGCTAGAAAATATGATTGTATGCGAACCTATAGGGTTGTTAAATTATAAGGCAGCCTCTCAACATTGTGTGAGAGAACCAAGAGTCACCGGGAAAGTTGTGTGAGTAGAGGCATGTTAAAATCCTTGTTATAATAAATGCTGGAAACATTGACCTTCTGCTCTCAAATGAGTGGCATATCTCGTAAAAATGATTTTACTCATTTGCCTACACTTTGCAGCAAATGCTTGTGATTTCTTGCATGTTGCTATCAATCACTAAGTTCTTGTAATGTACAAGGGTTAGAACAATACATGAAATTAGAGAGGTGGTTCATGACAAGGATAAGTATTGATTTGCAGGCCAACTAGTTGCGAGTTTTATTTATGGGGTTCTTTAAGTTTGTTGTTCTAACCCACATACACTACAGGAACTTGTGATAACATCATGCAAGAAATCGCAAGGATTCCTGTTGCTGGGCTTAGGCGAGTGAGGGAGAATATGTTTACAAGATATGCTGCTTGTTTTCAATATTTGGTCAATGCATTTCTAGCATTTACTATAAGGTGAGGAATTTAGTGCATCTGTGTGGCAATTCTTGTTTCTCTCGCGCAGTACCAAGAGATTACCTTATAATTTAATAACCCCACATATATATTCATATTTAGAAAACAATAGGCATGATATGTTTTCCTGTAAGATCCAGATTTGGTAATTTTGCTATTCCATCATTAGAATTGCTTTGCGTTATTTGCTAGGTCTGTAACAGCCCCATAAATATTTAGGGTCCTAAGCTGCAAAGCTTAACCAAGGGATATTCTTTTTTTTTTTTTTAAACAGAGGACCCTAAGCGAGGGATGCTCTTATAAGTAGAGGAATGCAGCAGTTGCAATGACTTCAGACCAACATAGTAGCCGAGGGATCTGCAAAAATAAAACCCCAATATACTGGATTTCAAATGTCGCTATCTAGAGCAAAGTGACAGATTCGTTGCCTTGAACTCTGCACAACAGAGAACCTAAATTTCATGAAATTGACAAAATTGTACAATAACATAGTATGTTCATGTTTTTTCAAGTATTGTAGCTTTGATTGTATGTAATTCTATTGTTTTCTCAGTGTTATTTATATTTAAATGCACTCGCTTAAAATAGTCTCGATGCCTATTTATTTAATGTCACTTCAACAATAAATGTTAAAAAAACTTGGACATGCCAATATTTTCAACACATTCAAATCTGGAACTCCTATGAAAGTTTTACCTTCATTTCTAGTATGTTTTCATTATTAGCTGGATCATCTGAGCCAAATCTAGGAGTGGGGGTAGTAAAAACTTCTTGGAACCCTACCGTTAACCCCCTTTTCACTAATTTCAACCACCGAATTAGGATGCTATATCTAAAAAAGCTGGGTAAATAACTATGTTTGAATATATAAGAATTATAAAAATGTCAGAAGAAGATAAGTACGTCTCTCTGCTTTTTCTCCATTTCCGTAAACACTATTATAAAATGATTTCTCTGTCACAAGAGTAAGCATAACACATTATTGAAAATGTTTTCTTTGTCACAGAGTAAAAGTAACGTCATCCATAATCTTTGAAAAATCAAATGTAACGTTCTTCAACTTCTAGCTCCATTTCTTAGATAGACCAGCGTTTACGATAGAAAATGCTATACGAAACGACCTCGAAACATTTTATGCAAATACTGTTCTCATTGCTTACAATTAGGTAACGCAAAACCGCGCGCTGTTTTCCCGCGAGCAACTTTTTGAGAAGCACCAACTGCTCGGCACACTTCCGTAATTGAAGTGACAGTAGAGTTGTGAAACAGGGCTTATTCTTCTCAAGCCTTTTGCAACCTCCTTCAAACTTTTCTCTTTTTCCATTCGCACGTGCGTGCGTCAGCACCGGAAGAAGGGGTTGAAAATTCGCAACCGATTTCCACTCCTTGCATTCGCATAGCCATTCATAGAGAAAGAATGAAAACTCTATTAACTGCAACGTCACGTTCTGAAAGACAAAAGACTTCTTCACTTGATAGTAGTGAAGCTGCAAACCCGTAGTTCTAGATCCACCTGGTAATAAATCGTATATCCTCTTTAGAAACTGATGTAAACGCTATACGAGAAGCCGCAACGAAATTAATTTGGATGATTATTATTATTGCTATTTGTCCCCTTTAACTGAAATGGTGACACCAGACCCCTTACCTTTGGAATATGGCAAATTTAATTCGTCTATTGGATTTTGTTTCTTTGGGTTTTTTTTTAGGTTAGAACACGCATGCGCGCGCACACAGACACTTCCAGAACCCGCGGAGGATGCTGAATAATCTTGGTTAGTGAAAAAATTATAAAAAATAAATTAAAAATATGCTAAATATGAACTGGCCGAGAACATGAAAATATGATGCAAATAAATTTATATTTTTTAGTTTTATTATTCTTTTAAATATAGTTAAGTGTGGTAGCTTAAAACCACAACATTTTGGTGGTATGTAATATACAGTGTGAAAAACTTGATGAGTAGAATGGTCTACTTTCCATCATATTTTTGGATTGTTGAGTTAATCTGTATAAATGATGTTTGTTGAAAAAAGAGCAGTAATAAATAATAATAATAATAATAATAAATTATTGGACTCGATAGACCCTCACTAGACCCTCTGACATTTACTACGTTTCCATGCGGATTCGAGTTCAATTCCATCTCAATACGATGCGCGGTTCACATGCTAAATTCAATACGAATTCAAATAGTTTTGAATATGAAAACTCCAAGAATAATGTTATTCATCCACTCATGGTGGTAAACTGTTAATTGCGTTGGCGAACCTGTTAAACACACACACACACACACATATATATATATAAATATATATATTTATATACATATAAATATATATATATATATTATTCCCCCCTTTAACCTGGTTAGTCATATCGGACGATGAAAGAAATTGGTGAAATGATGCTCAAATGATCTCGGGGTCCACGGAGCTTAAAGTTACTCGACATTCGTCTTCTCAGGATAAGGGAAAAGCCCGAAAAAATCGTTATCCGGGTAACTCACCCTTAGCAAGATTCGAACTCACGACCTCCACACTACCCAGGCGGGCATATGTTTATTATGTGTATTACTTGCAGGTTTCGATGTCAAATAATTATATTTGACAATACATTTCAAACTATTGAATCCATAAAAGTGGTTATGTTACTTATAATCTACTGCAGAGCTATATATATAGTGTGTGTGTGTGTGTGTGTGTGTGTGTGTGTGCAGATTAACAAATGACTACCGCGTGCAACGAGTATAGTAGAAGAAGAGTTTCTTACCTGTATTCAAATCGATTTGAATATTCAAGCGTTTCAATGCAACATATTTCGATCCGATCTCATTCCGATCCCACATTTTAAGAGGATCGAATCCAAGATTCAAAACGATAAGTGTACCTACTCAATCGATTTCCCTTCACCAAGGAAACGTGGTAATTGTCAATGTTATCTATAAAATCACAATACATAAAGTATTTACATACGCATATATCCATTATAATTCAGTACTATTACTATATAATAATTTTAGTATAAATTTAAATGTTTAAGACTTTAGTGTTGTTAATTGCTAATGGTTATTAATTATACGATACAGCTCCTATTTTATCGGTCTGAGTTAATGCGTTCTTACCTGGACTGCTTTACAATAAATGCAGTTACTTCCCCAAGAATGCCTCCTCTTTTCCTGTTCTGGGGTTAAACCGGAAGGTGTTGCCCGTTGTTACTAGGGTTGCATGAGGAATTAAAGTTCCACTCACTGCTCAAGATGAAAGCGCAGAAAAACTTAACGGTTCGTGCTACACAATGTCACAGAGGTAATTTTACCATCCAAAACATTGTCAGTTTTACTTCCTCTACATTTAGAGAAGGTATTGCATTCCACCCAATAATTCGATACCAAGATTTCACCGGAAAAAGAGACCCACTGAGTCCAAAAAAAAATAACCATTTTAGAAAAAGGTCCGCGCGTGTGTGACCTGTGTCTGTGAACACGATAACTCAAAAACGAAAAGTCGGTAAAATACCAAACTTTGTATTTAAGTTCAGTATCTCCCAAGGATGCGACACGAAGATTTAAAAAAAAAAAAAAAAAAAAAAGCCCCCCATCCCAAACCCCCCTTTACATGGACTTTTTTTGAAAAATTGTTTTTCTCAAAAATGGCTCTAATGACTTTTATTAAAATACCATACATTATGGAGTTTACATCACAAATAAAATGATATCTTGAATTTTCTGGGAATAGCCTCTAAAGACCTCTTTATTCTGGATGAATTTTGCATACCTAGTAAACCGTAAAAGATAGACAAAAAAAATTATTACTCAAAAATTGTAAAGCGACTTAAAACACACATTTAATATATATATTTTCGTGGGGTTGCCCGTTTTTGAGATATTCCTTGGTATTGGCTTCAATTTTAAAATACTTATGATTTTCTCAGACAGGAAGTGCCCTTTTTTTTTCTTTTTCTTTTTTTTTTCTTTTTTGTTTTGTTTTGTTCTACTCCTGACTAAGCACAGAAGCCAATTTCAATGACAATTGCATAACGATAGCTTTTAAAACATGACTATCGCTTTAAGCATAGCGCATTCTTTGGTTCCCTTCTACTTATAATGAACTAAGTAATAGCACATTCCGCTAATGTTTATCTCGATTAGCATTGTGCAGAAATAATAATATTTTTTTATAAGAAGTTTGTAGAACAGCTAGACCGTCTTGTGAGTGTAACACATCAGATTTGTATTGAATAATACTGCAGTGAAATCACGTGCCAAATCGGGACGCAGCTATTCTCCTAGGTTCGGGTCTTGGACATCGATCGAACAGCTGACGATTTCCGTGCAGCTGTTTAGCGAGCACTCAAAGGGTTTGCACAACTCTGCTGTTTGAATGAAAAGCTATTTAGCCCGCCCCCTTCATTCATGCCGATCGTTTGCAAATGACTTTCCTCCAGGTGAGGTTGCGGTGTCCGTTAGACCCCCCTGTCCTTTGTGTCTCCAGTTACGGAAATAACAATAGCCTTCCAGCTGAGGCAATGCATTTGCAGCGCTCCTCTCGAGTGCATTTGACATTACATCAACAGTTACACTAATAGTCCTATTTCTTTTTATGTTTATAGGTGAGGTACTTAGCTTGAAAAATAAAATATTGCAAAAAAATAAAGAAGTCCTTCACAGATTAACTTTGAAGGCGTTGCCTATTCTTGCTTACGAAGCTGATGAATGATGTAGCTTCAAGGCCTTATAATTTACATATTTTAATTTGCACCTGGATAACAAATGCTAGCGGGTTTTTTTTTTTTTTTCACGCACTATCTAAAATTTTAACTTTCTCTAGCCCGTATGTACATATGATGTAGGTACATAGTAGCCAGAGAGGGTATTGTATTCCACCCAAAAATTCTATTTTTATATTCAGATTTACGTGTGTCTAAGAACACAATAACTCAAAAACGAAAAGTTGGTAAAATACCAAACTTGAATGTTATCTTCCAAGGACGCGACACAAAGATTTAAGAAAATCCTCCCATTCCAAACTACCCTTTACATTAAAATATTTTTGAAAATGTGTATTTCCTCAAAAATGGCTAAACGGTTTTTGATTAAATTAGTGTATATTAAAGATATTTACCTGACAAATAAAATGTATATCTTGAATTTTCTGGGAATAGCCTCTGAAGGCCTCTTTATTCTGGATGATTTTTTTTTTTTTTTTTTTTTGCGTAACCAGTAAACTGTAAGAAAACTTACTGCACAAAAAATGTACAGCTCCTTAAAACACAAAAAACTTTTCTGATACAAACATGGCAACTCCTAGCCCCGCAAAGAAACGAATTTCAATTCCATAGTAACGACGTGTGAGTGTCGGTTTATCCTAGTGTATTCCCTTATTCCCCTTCTACTTGCAAGGAACTAAGTAATAAGACCGTTTCCGCTAATGTTTATCTCGATTAGCATGATGTAGATATAAGAATAAGCTTATCAACAATAATTTGTTATAGGGATATAGAGAAAGTCATGTGAATAGAACACATCAGATTTTTAACAGTGGAAACCATTACCGAATATCATATAAGCACTTCTGAAGAAAAAAGAATAAAAGATTTGCTGCATTATATATATATATATATATATATATATATATATATATCGAATATTAATCCTGCAACAAATCGAATTGAAGTGCTGAAGCGGTGTGTTGGTAAGTTAAAACTGCACCAAACAACTGACATGTGTAGGGCAAAGAATTGTGGGTTCTGAACAGAGAAATTATGGCGTAGTTCCGTTTCACTGATTAGTTAAGTAAGCGATAAGCTCCTTCCTGATTCACACAACTCTGTCATATAAATTAGGCATTCTGTTGTATATCTGACCATCATTATAAAACGAATGGTTTTCTTCCGTTCCTACGATCGATACAGCATGAATGTAAGAAATCCCTCCACAAGCAAGTTTCAATTTTTACATGCATATCCCTAAAATGGCTCACCTCGGTTAGAAATGTAATATATGTATGAATACGAACTCACTGAAACATAATCCTAAAAGTTTAGTTCTTTCTTAAAGGCATTCCTACACGTCCGGTTGCAGAAAAGCAAAACAAACCATAACCTACTGCTAATCTGAGTTATTCTCCGATAAATTTTATTTTTCGATGGGTTCCTAAACGGTAATCAAGCATAAGTGAACGTTCAACTGTTTACCGAAATGAATTTGGCAACAGTGTCTTTTAGCAACGCCATCTGGAACATTTTGGCTTTGTTTTTAGGAACCACAGCCAGCTGACGATGCTTTTTTTGTTTAAAGCAAGCGTCATCAACAGAAGTGATTCACTGCACTACATACCCGAAATGAATCGTCAGAAAGTATTTGGGGCCGAAATTTCTCCACAAACGATAGATATAGTGAAGGTTATTTACAAATGATTCTCCCATTAAAAAACACGAAAATTTATATTTATATATACATCATAATATTTGTAATTCCTACTTATACACACAGTTGAGGAAGTCAATTGTAGCAGAATTATGATAAACATTAGTTGAACAGTGGTCGAGCGAACAACGAGATTTCTCAACCGAAGGTTCCGGATTCGATTCCCGGCTGGGGTGGGGAATTTTTCTTTAACCAGAATTATCCCCCAGTGTCTGGAAATATATATGTGAGAGTGAATGTGTGTGTTTAAGGAAAATAAAACGATTTAAAACCCCACGTAAAAAGCCTACAAAGACCCTAATGCAAAGCCTCCGATATGACCTTAGATGATAAAGGGGATTATATAAATGAAGCAATATTTTAAAAATATCTGTATAACATGCATTATTAACACAAAGTAGGGCATATATGCACAGGTAAGGCTTTTAGCATTTCGATCCCCAAATAGGTTCTTGATTGGTAATCAAGCCAGTTAACCAGCAAGAATTTGCTGTTCACATCTGACTGGAGAATAATCTCCTACTAAACTCTGGGCTTTCGAAAATCAAAGTTGCCTTAACATGCGATCAATTTTGATTAGGTTTCCTGCAACCGGACGTTATAATACAGCTCAAAACCAACCTTAACTAAATTCAAATTCGATAAATTAATAGTATGAAGGTTTCTACGAATCTAAACAGAAATAGCATACAATATTACAACTTTTGAAGCAAGGGCCGGGGATTCTTTAGTGTGGCTTTGGGCTGCTATCCCTTAAGCTCTAATACTGGTTTGCAAAACTGATGTGCACTTCATCGAAAACTGGTGAAGCCCTTCACGCCATAGACTTCCAAATCTGCTTCCGGACAATTGGTCTAAAGTGCAGTAACTAAAAATCTGATGTTTTACACTCGCATGATTTTGTCTAGCTGTTCTACAAACTTCTTAAAAAGCATATTCTTCTTTCTACGACATGCTAACCAAGATACGCATTAGTAGAATGCTCTTATTATTTAGTTTTTTATAAGTAGAAGGAATGCACTATGTTAAAGCAATAGTCAAATGTTTTAAAACTTCGATATGCGATTCTCATAATAATTCGCTTCTTTGCTTGGCCAGGAGTAGAACAAAAGAAAAACGGACACTTTCTGTCTGAGAAAAGTATAAGTATTTCAAATTTTAAACCAATAATATGGAGTATCTCAGAAACGGTTACTTCCACGACAAAAACTTGTGTTTCAACGAGATCTACATTTTTTGTGTAATAAGTTTTTGAGTTAACAGTTATGCAAAATTCATCTAGAATGAAGAGGTTTTCAGAGGCTATTCCCAGAAAATGCAAGATATACATTTTATTTGTGATGTAAATAAATGTTATATACAGTATTTTAATTAAAATCTTTATAGCAATGTTTAAGAAAATCAAAATTTTCAAAAAATATTCCATGAAAGTGTAGTTTGGGTGGAGGATTTTCTACCTAACTTGAATACCAAGTTGGTATTTGAAATATCGGCATCGAATTTTTTGTTGCAATACAATGCCTTCTCTATACACTATGTATATAGTACGTGTAGAGAAAGTAATAAACAGCCAGGTATAAGCCCTACATGGTTGACTGTGGTTCGGATTCGAGCCCTGCCGAGGAAGCCTCTCTCTCCACTTCCGGCAGTTCTGGTTCGTGCTTGCGATGCCCTTGACCAATATAATCCACTTCCGGTGGTTGTACCTTCATCTGGAGAGACGGACGGGGAAGTTAAAAGAGTTCATATAGTTTGTCATGCTTCACGACAGAAACTCAACACCGAAACCAGAGGGGTATCTTCCACTTGTAAGTGTGCTTTGCCACACGCTCTTCTCTCCAAGTAAATAGCTTTTTATTTCCTCTACCATACACGTAACACGTTAGAAATGCACATTTTGCGGTCCTCCATTCACATGACTTACTCTACATCTCTGTAATAAATTATAGTTAAAAAGCTCAAAACAAGGGAATACTAGGATAAACGACAGTCAAATGTTTTAAAATGTGGTTGCTCTGGGATTGAAATCCGTTTCTTTGCGTGGTCAGTTGAGTATTTTAAAACTGAAACCAACAACAAGGAATATCTCAAAACCGGTCAACTCCACGAGAAAAATGCATATAATAAAAACTGAGTATTTTAACCAGCTCTACATTTTTTGTGCAGTAAGTTTTTATCTATTTCTTACGGTTTACCAGTTATGCAACATTCAGAAAACTTAATTCAGTATAATTAGGTCTTCAGAGGTTATTCACAGAACATTCAATATATACATTTTATTTGTCATGTAAATATATTTAAAATACGATATTTTAATCAAAATCGTTAGTGTCATTTTGAGAAAATGAGAAATTTCGGATTTTGTTTTTCATGTAAAGGATAGTTGGGGGTGAGGAGATTATTTTGGAAATCTTCGTGTCTCATCCTTGGAAGATACCAAACTTAAACACCAAGTTTGGTATTTAACTGTCTTTTCGTTTTTGAGCCTGCTGTTCACAGACTCACACGGACCTTTTTCCAAAAATGTAGTTTTTGGATTTGAATTTTTGGGTGCAATACAATAACTTCTCTGTACGCAATGCACATAGTACGTGTAGAGAAGGTAAAAAAAACACATTTGCTAATGTTTATCTTGATTAACATGAAGTAGAATAAGCTTCAGAATTTTTTACTATGAAAGGGTGTACTACTCGATTGACGTAACGTCTTATCACGAGGATATTGAACTTAAAAAAGAGTTCAAAAGTTGTTTGTTCCCAGCGGCATGTGATTTCCTGTATGTCCGCTAAAGGCGCTTGCTGACGGATATCGCTTGATTAACGATGTATAGCCTAAAACAGTTGACGATTGTTAACGCAAGTAACTAATGAGTACATGTAAGGACATTTATTATTTTCCGCCTAAAATATACATTCTATATTGCGATTTCATCGGAAAAACGCTTTTGAGAGTGAATTAAAAAAGCATTTTCTCAAAAAAGATTACTGTGACTGTGAACGTCATAGCTAAAAAACGAAAACTACATATTTAAGTTCCAAGAATACGACACAAAGCTTTTTAATGAAATCCTCCAAACCCAAACTACCCTTTACTTAGACAAATCTTCGATTTTTTTCTCTCTCTCAAGAAATGGCTTTAATGATTTTGATTAAAATATTACGCGTTTAAAACATTTTCGCGACAAAATGTATATCTCGAAGTCCCTGTTAAGTTCTCTTTACTCTGGATGACTCGCATAACTGGTAAACCATAATAGTTGAACACAAAAATGTAGATGTTAAAACAGAATTTGTCACTTTTGGGGGTTAACTGTTTCCGAGATATTGGTTTCAGTGTTAAAATTCTTATAGTTTCGTCGTTACTCACATCTTTCTAGTGTTCAAGCATAGATAACTAATTTGAAACCATCACACAGACACCAGCTCTTAAAAGATTTGAATACCACTTAAGCCGTGCATTTTATCATTCGTTTATATCTATAAGGAAATATGTAATAAACGCATTTATATAAATTTGTCTAAATTAAGTAAAGTAGAGAGAAAAATAAAGTTGTAAGGTTTTAAGAGTACCTACTTTGTTGAAAATAGGCAGAGAATTTAATGTGAATGTAACAGATTTGTCCGTGTATGTTTTTCTGTCTATGTACCTGTTCACAGCACTGAAAACAAAAAGGTGACACTAAGTTTTCAAGAAAATTCCCCACACTTTTGCAGGGAAGATTATTCAAAACTTTCTATTTTTTCAAAAAGGCTAACGACTGTGATTTGATATATCAAGCATCGAAATGTATTTGCTTTGGCAATTTGCAAGGAATTTTGTATACGCTTGTACAACAGTCAAGCATTATAGGAAAAGGAAAATGCAGTATACAAAAAATTTAGATCCATTTAAAACACAGAATTTACTTCCGAGATATTCGTTATTCAAGATTCATATGCTCAATATTTTAACTTTCTTTAAAGTACTTTCAATACTCCATTCCCATGGAAAGAGAATGTACAGAAATGTAAGGCGTCCAGCCCTAAAACATTTGACTATCACTACATTCTTTTGTTTCTATAACGAAAAGCAAAATGTAGCATTTCGTCAAATGTTTATCTCAAAATGAAATAAAAAGAAAAACTTTCATAAAGAACTGCTTGTACATTCACTAAAAATAGAGTTTTATAGTCATGCTGATATACGTAATCAGATATTTTTTTCTATAGAATCAAGTTTTATAAACTGATATCTAATTACCATAATTTGTTTCTGGCGGCGCTAGTTGCACACCTAGCGAAAGGCATCGTTACATAACCTATACTATTCTGTTACTAAGACGATCTTTGGAGTCTGTTACTAGCTTGCGTCAGGCTTCCTGCTAGTCTCTAAATGCAGTAAATAAGGCCGTTTAGATAACCCTTGGACACCACCAAATATCAAGATAGCTTATTTTCGCCATTCATTCTGACGCACACTGTCTGTAACCAATTCCTCATTAAAAAAACAACCCTTCTGACCTCGTGAAACCAATTTACCGCAAACAACGAACACAGGGTTCTCAGAATTATGCATTTGTTTGCTCCGATCACGGTTAAATCAAACACACTAATCGATAAAGTACGCTAAGGCGATAGTCAGATTTTTAAAAGGCGGATTGCTATGTGGAGACTTGGAAATTCCCGCTCTTACATAGCCACGAACATCGACTTAATTTGAATAAAACAAAAATTAAAACCAATAAGAAAGAATATCTCGGAAATGGTTAATGCCACATAAAGATTTAACTAAAAATATATGCTTTAATGATATTGTCCTAAGATCTTTTCTATCTCTTACTGTTGTTATACAAAAGTCATTCAGAATAAAAAGAATTCCCAGTTTATATGCAGAAAATTTAAAGTACATTTTATTTGTTATACAAACATCTTAAACATATCGTATTAAAATCATAGTTATTGATGCAAATTTAGAGGAAAAAAAACACAATGAACGCTTTTCATGTAAATTGTTGTATTGGGCGGGGGGGGGGGGGTTGAAAATCTTCGTGTCGTTTCTAGGAAGATGTTGAACAATTGCCAATTTCGGTACTTACCTATCTCCAGGAAAAGCCAACATCCTCCATAGATTAGTAATAGAAAATGTAAAGTTGGCAAGTGTAAACCGTCAAAAAGAGATAGAGATCGCCTTATAAGTTGTGCAATATTTACAAGTACCTTGAAATCTACATTTTGAAAATAAAATATATATGCTGAATTTAAAACGCCAACTATAACGACAAATGCGCAATTCCTTAATCACAAAATGGTAGATTTCTTGTAAACCTACGCTAGTCCTCATCTAAGCTTAAAATTACCATGACATAACTGCAAATAAAACCTGAACAACTCATTATAAGCTGGAAGAGACAACAAACGTAAATATTGTGACTGAAAATTCAATTAAACTGATTTAATGAATGACGCCTCAATTCGGAACTAAGCATTTAGTCTTCTCTGAAATACTTATTTCTCACTTGTTTGTTTGAATGTTGCCATGGCATTGTTTGTTGTGTTTTATAAGGTCCAATACATGCAATCTTCTGAAGATAGAATTCAAGAGTGTCTACAATAAATAAATAAGGCATTATTAAAAGAACGATTCAACTTAAATTATTATAAATGGATTATTGGCGTACAACGGCAAGAAAATCAAGAATGGATAAGATTAGAAATCAAAGAATTAAGTGTGTTTTTGAAAGCGGATAAGAATATTTTTGAAGCAATTAAGTTAAGAATATTGAGATGGTCTGCATGAGAGAAGACAGAATGATTCTGAAACAGAATGCTGAAGGCAGGAGGAGGTAAAACTGGGTAGACCGGATTAGGAGTATAAATTAAGAAGGAAACGACCGAAGGAGACACTCAAGACAGAAATTGTGGAGGATAAAACTAATTTGGAGTGAAGGAAAAACTTCAGTACAACAGAAACCTTCCTTAATATGTATTAATATTTATTCTATTTTTCAAACATGTTCTGAGATGATTTAGAGCTAATCTGATATCGCTCAAACAACATGTCTTCTGAACTCAACAGACAAGAGCTCTAAAATATCTCCCTGTCAATATGTCAGCCACAGAGGCGATTACCTTAATCGTGTGTTTGTTTACAAGTGAAATCTTTTATTCTAAGTTAGTTCTCCTTTCAGGAAATGCAATAGATTCAGCTAAACCTGAACACATACGGAAATAAATGTGATCGAATGTGCTGAAGGTTAATTATCTGAATTCAAGGCCAATCCTGAACATTCTAGCTCGGAAATTGCTTCCGCATAAACAAAAGTGACATGCGATCAATCTAATGAACTGTCTCTGCCGATTAAAATATATTTAGAAGTGGTAGCGTTCCATGTGGCAGTGCGTTCATCGTGCCCAGTGGCGCCACTGGATGCATCTTCTGGCGGTTGTCATTGATTCCTCATTGCGTCCAATTTCTCGCCAGTGACCCGGGACCACAGGTTCAAATGTTAAATTTGCAATCAAAACTGGGCACGCTTCCAAAACCAATCTATGACCCTGTGTACTATATGACCTCACAAGAATTTTTTTTCTTGTTTTGGTGTCGGCGAAGTATTCAAGGCTTCCTCCAGCAATGTAAGGAAGTATATATTTGACTTACTGGTATTTTTTCTGTTGGCACTGTTTTAAGAAACCATTTACACTTGCAAACTTGTAGGTTAATACTCTTATCTCAAGTTTCATATATACGAGGGCCTTCCAGAAAGTAAAGAACTTTTGAGATTCGCAAATAATAACAAAAGATAACTTAATAGACAAAGGTACCTTAATCTATTTCTCAACGTTTTCACCATTGCTGTCAAGGCATTTATTGTCAATCCCAATGTTATCCTCCTCTCCTTCCAAAGAGCGTGTCACTGCTACTTTGAGGTCTTCATCGGTTGGCAACTCTTCCGCCGAAGGTGTCGTAGTGAAATGCCTGATTTCCTCAATTATTTCATAATTTGCCATAACGAGTATCGACCTCCCATCCGGTCTTCGTCGTGCACAACATTGGTTCTTTCTTGATTAAATTATGCACCACATCCTCAGTGGACTCAGTCATCACCACAATCTTTATTTGCCCATAAATTTCGATTGGCCGAAGATTTTATGGATCCAAAAACCAAATCAGGTATTTGGTGATGCATTGAAAAACTGATACCACGCGACAATAATGTGATTACGTTGAGAAATAGAGTAAGGTACTGCAACTTAATGCCACCTATCACATCAAGCATGACTTGCAGATTCTGTTTTCTCTGATGAGAGTTGGTAATTGTTTGTATAGCTGCCATAAACGTATAAATGTAGAGCGTGATAAAAGGCAGAGTTGGCAACCCTGTGCATCCGGCAGGTGCCGGAAACGAAACCAAGTGGGCGACAGTGTCATGCTGATACATGTTAATTGGGCTAAATGTGAAGGCGTCAACAGATATTGACTTGTTTGTGTGTGCTTTGTGGTGCACATTTGACTTGGAATTCATTCCAATGATATCGCCATTCATCACATCAAACACGTGCTGCATTTGCTATTACCGCTAGTGCCAAAAATAACAACACATTGAACATTTTTACTTTCTCTAGCCCCATACGTACAATGTGGACAGCATAGTCCCAAAACGAAAAGACCGTTAAATACCAAATTTGGTATTTAGGTTTAGTATCTTCCAAGGATGCGACATGAAGATTTTTAAAAAAAAATCCCCCTACTAAAAACTACCCTTTACATGAAACAAATTTTGAAAATTTTGATTTTCTTAAAAATGGCTCTAACGATTTTGATTAAAGTCCCGTATTTTAAAGCTATTTATGTCCGAAATAAAATGTATATCTCGAATTTTTGGGGAATAGCCTCTTAAGACCTCTTTATTCTGGATGAATTTTGCTTAACTGCTAAACCGTAAGAGATAGAAAAAAGTCACTACACAAAAAATGTACATCACGACAAAACACACAATTTATGTCCTTTACGTTTTTGTTGTGGAGGTGACCGTTTTTCTTTTGTTCTACTCCTGGCCAAGCAAAGAAGTGACTTGCAATGACAATCGCATAACGATAGTTTTTAAAACATTTGACAATCATTTTAGCATAGCGCATTCCCTTATTCCCTTCTACTTATAAGGAACTAAGTAATAACATTCTGCTAACATTTATCTTGATTAGCATTGTGTACAAAGAAGAAGAATCTTTTGTAGGAGGTTTGTAGAGCAGCTAGAGAAAGTCATGTGAGTGTAACACATCAGATTTTTAAATGGTAGAAATTTCCTAAACATAATTTACTTCTGAAAGCAAGTAAAGTACATAGGTTATACACATTTTATGCTCAAAATGGGATGTTATGTTATATAAACGAAAATTACTATAATGTCATAATAAAGACATTAAACGCTATCCATGTATGAACAAAACTACGCAAAAGTAGTACCTATATAATGATATACTATTAAATAATTCAACACACTTAATACATCACTTGTTAAGATCATGAACAGCTATTAAGTATATAGGTCGCCCTCCGTGGTGTAATGGTTACCATGCTGGTCTCTAAAACCCAAGATTCCAGGTTCAAACCTGGCGGAGGGTGATGAATTTTTCGGACGCAAAAACCTTTAGAATGGCTTCCTTCGGAAGGGAAGTAAAGCCGTTGGTACCGCGTCGTAGATTTACGACACGCAAAAGAACCACAGGCCCAATAAAGAGGCTCTTGAGCAAAATTAAGCGGTTTTTCACGCCCAACATAGAAAGGGAAACCGAGAACCACAGTGGTTGAAAAGCGCCCATTCATTTCCGTTTCTGCAGTTTTACTTTATTATGAAAATAGTGTACAGAGAAGGTATTTTACTCTACCCAAAAATTCGATACCCAGATTTCACGGAACTACTATGTTTTGAGTTCCCCAGAGTAAAAAAAAAACATTTTTTAGAAAAAAAGTCCATATGTGTGTGTTTACAGACAGCATAGCTCAAAAAGACCTTTAAAATACCAATCTTGACAGTTAAGTTTATCTTCTAAGGGTAATTTTACTTTTCTTAAAAATAACCATTTTAATTAAAATACCGTATATTAAAATTATTCACTACATAAATAAAATGCATATTTATAATTTACTGGGAATAGTCTCTGAAGAGCACTTAATTCTGGTTGACTTTTGGATAACGGTTAAACTGTAAGAGAAAGACAAAAACTGCAAATCTCGTTAAAACACCCAATTTATGTAATGACATTTTTTATTGCAGACTTGACCGTTTCCAGATATTGGTTTAAATTTTGGTCACTTAAGACACCTTTCTTCTCGTTTGTTTAAAGAGTTTGGAATTTCAATTGTTTCACATAGCCACCGGCTTTTAAAGGACGCGATTATCACTTTAGACTGTGAATTTTCTTACTTCACTTCTACTTACAAGGAAACTAGTAATAATATAATTTCTGGTAATTTTTTCTGGATTAGCATGAAGTTAATAGAAGAATAAGCTTGTTAATAATAATTTGTTGAAGAGATGTAGAGAAAGCTATGTGAAATGAAAATATAAGATTTTTACTTTCTCTATACGCACTATGTACATAGTGTACAGAGAAGGTATTGCACTCCACCCAAAAATTCGATACCGAGATTTCACCGGAAATATATGTTTTAGGGTCCCCTTTATCTAAAAAAAAAAAAAAAGCACTTTCGGAAAAAGATGCTTATGTGAGTGTATCCGTGAACACGATAACTCAAAAACGAATAGTAGGTAAAATACCAAACTTGGTATTTAAGTTTAGTATCTTCCAGAGATGCGACACGAAGGTTTTGAGAAAAATCCCTCCACCCCCAGCTTTTTTTCGAAAATTTTGATTTTCTCAAAAATGGCTCTAACGATTTGGATTTAAATTTCGTACATTAAAAATATTTATCTGACAAATAAAATGTACATCTTGAATTTTCTGGGAATAGCCTCTGAACAGTAGTTTATTCTGGATGGATTTTACTGAATTTAGAATAACTGCTAAACCGTAAGAGATGGACAAAAACTTATCACACAAAAAATATAGAGCACGTTAAAACACACAATTTATGTTATATACATTTTTTCGTGGAGTTCGCCGTTTCTGAGGCATTCCTTATTTTTGGTTTCTGCTATGAAAAACTTTCGCTTCTACTTACAAGCAAGCAATATGGCTATTTCTTCGATTTTTTTACTGATTAGCATGAACTAAATAGAAGTATAAGTTTTTTAAGAATAATTTGTTGCAGAGATGTATTTTTTTGTATGTAGTGGGCCTAAAAATATACATTTCTGATGAAATCTGGTACCTAATGTTAGGTGAAATGTGGGAGAGTAGTAGATAGGCTGCAATAGTATGACTATGAGGTCGGAGTTTCACATATTCTCTCTCGTCCGGACTGTTTGCTCATTGTGAATGTGTTTTGACACGTGACTTCTATCTCCGAAAGCCAGCAATTTTGCGACATGGTGAGGCAGATGCAGCATCAATAGATGTAATGAAGACTCATCCCACACGGCTTCTGCTTGTGTATGTGAATCATTAACTCTACACTGACTGACGACTGGCTGGACTATAGAAAAACATGTTGTTCTTGGCTTCAAGCCCAAGGTTACGCATGTAAAAAACGTCGGGGGGGGGGGGGCTCCTGATCCAGCAGCACAAGTGATTTCGTCACCACCAAAAATTAAAGCAGCTCCTCGTTTTCACCCTTGATGCTCAAAAATAAGATTAGACATCATCTTGCATAGACCTGTAGTTTCAATGTACAAGCGCCGTTTTTTTATTACTAAAAGTTTTGTACACTTGATTCAAACATTTATCGTACCTGTGCATAAGCTTTGCAATACCTGCTTCAAAAAATGATTTCAAATGAGCATTGGCGCTGTTTTGAAGATCTTCGTTGGTTTGAAAGTGCTGCCCTCCTAGCCACGTGTTCAGTTCAGGGAAAAGGTGAAAGTCGCTGGGTGCCAGGTCAGGACTGTACGGCGGATGATCGAAAATATCCCATTGAAATTGTTCAAGGAGCCGATGGTTGTGCCAGCAGTGTCATGGATCAACACAATTCCTGAAGTCAGCATTCCTCTTCTTTTGTATTGAATGGCTCTCCGCAAACAACGTCAATGCTCATTTGAAATCATTGGCGGCAACATTTTTTGAAGTTTGTGCACAGGTGCGATAAATGTCTCAATCTGTTCGGTGATTATATTAAAAAGTAACCATAAGTGTACAAAACTTTTAGTAATAAAATAATTTTTTTCTATGAACTTGTTTTTTATTTATAGCTTATGGGAGGTTGAAAAAAAAAAAACGGCCCTCGAACAATGTGTGAAGATTTACTGAAATCCAGATAAATCTTTTCTATTTTTTTAAGTGCCCCCCCCCAGCAAACACAAAATATACACACTAGATAAAGCAGAAAAGGTGTTGTATTTCACCTAAAAATTCGATACCGAGAATTCACCGGAAATATATGTTTTGAATCCAAAAATCAAAATGCAATTTTAGAGAAACCTCCGTGTACATGTGTGTGGACAGCACAGCTTAAAACCAAAAAGACCGTTAAAATCAAATTTTCAATAAAATTCCCACACCCCAACAGAATGGATTTTTTTCGACACATTTTATTTTCTCAAAAATGGCTGTTAACGATTTTCATTAAAATGTCATATTACATTTAGATATTTTTTATGACAAATGAAATGTATATCTTGAATTTTCTGGGAATAGCTGTTGAAGCTCTCATTCTGGATAACATTTACAAACCTGTAAAGCTTAAAGGGAGGGCAATAAACCCACCGCGCAAATAAATAAATAAAATCGTACATACACGCTGACATATGCTTTGTTTTTATGGTTTCATTTACAAAGCCCCCTTTAACATCTAAGGTCATATCGGGGGCTTTGCACTTGAAACATCTCGCTGTCTGTAGGTTCTGTTACATTTGGTTTAAATTATTTTATTTTCCTCAAACACACACATTCACTCTCACATACATACTTCCAGGCTCTGTGGGGAATAGGGAATAATTCTGGCTAAAGAAACATTCCCAGCCGGGAATCGAACCCGGGACCTCGGAGTGAGAAGTCAACTCGCTGACCACTCAACTACGGAAGTAGTCTTAGTTTTCTTCTTTTTCACTTGCCTTTAAATGTATGGTCCTTCGGCGACATTTTGAGCTTATACCATGATCTGGGCTAGAAAAAAGTGCCTACCCCAGTCGGAAATCGAACCCGTGACCCCTTGAACAGAATGTAGCTGCTCTACCGACTGAACCATCCAGTTTTAAATGTTCCATACTTACATTTATTTTTCTCAAATGAGAAATCGCCCCCCCCTAATCTTGTCATCACATAGCGACCATCTCTAAAAAAAAATTGACTTGATTAGTCTAGTACATTCCCTTATACTTTTGTATCTACATGGACATACGAAACAAAAGAATGTCTGCTGTGTATCTAGATCAGCATGAAATACACAGAAGAAGAAGAAGGCTACTTTGCTGTAGAATAGATAAAGAAAGTCATGTGAATGTAACACGGAGTTTTGTTTTAAAGTTCCCCTGCTTACTAAAAGATAGCGCTAGGGTGCGGCGTTGTAATCTTTGTCTTCCTTCTTGTTCAGAATATAACAACACTTTGCATTACCCTTTTTATTCGTTTCCTTCGTCTCTTGCCTTCTACTTCCCCTCCTAATGACTTGGGCCGCCCCTGCCTCTCTTCACTCGACTCGTTCTCACTTTGGAGGATGGGAGGGGGGAACAAAGGAAAGAAAAACAAATTATATAAACTCGACAAAATTATACGCAATGGTTCCCAATCGCAGATAATGTTGCGCTACTCTAGGAAAACTAATGCGGTGACATCTGTTAACAAAAACTGAAACAACGCAAGTAAAATAATGTATAATTAAGAAAACTCTACATTTTTGGTAAATGATGGAGGTATGCATTTAATATCTCTACTTAGTATATAGGTAGAAAAGGTATTGCATTCCACCCAAAAATTCGATAGAGATTTCATTGGAAATATGCGTTTTAGGGTCTGCTATATCAAAATAAAAAGTTTTAGAAAAAGATCCATGTGTGAGTGAGTGTGTGTCTGTAAACACGATAACTCAAAGATGAAAAGTCCCTAAATACCAAAAATGATATTTGAGTTCAGTATCTCCCAACTATCCTTTACATGAAAAATTTTAAAAAAGGCTGGTTTTCTCAAGAATGGCCTAACGATTTTTATTAAAATCTCTTATATTTAAGATATTTAGATGAAAGAATATATATCTTAAATTTTCTGGGAATAGAATCTGAAGACATCTTTATTCTGGATTTTTTTTTTAATGTTACATAACTGCTAAGCCGTAAGAGATAAAAATTCACTGTACGTAAAATGTAATCTCCTTAAAACACACAATAGTTGTTACATACATTTTTTTCGTAGAGTTGACCGTTTTCGAAGTATTCTCTATTGATTTCAGATTTTTAAATACTTAAAACTTTTCTCATTCGGGAAACAGATTTCAATCCCATAGCAACACAGTTTAAAACATTTGACTGCCAGTTTAGCCTTACTTCCCTTCTACCTATAATGAACTAAGTAATAAGATCGTTTCTGCTAATGCTTATCTCGATTAGCATGAAGTAGACAGAAGAAATTAGCTTATTAACAATACTTTATTACAGAGGTGTAGAGAAACTCATGCGAAAGGAAAACATCAGATTTTTTGGGAGATGGAATGCAATTCCGCCTCAAACTGTGTGCTATGTACTCGCTAGAGTATGTATAAAAATCTGATGTGTTCCATTCACATAACTTTCTCTACATCACTGCAACAAATGATTATTAAAAAGCTTATGCTTCTATTTACTTCATTTTAATCGATAAAAATTTAGCAGAAATAGTCTTATTACTTGCTTCCTTGTAAGTAGGAGCGAAATAAGGGAGTAACATAGGTTAAAGTGAAGTCAAAAGCTGGTTGCTATGTGAATGAAGTTCCTTTGTATGGACAGGAGTGGACAAATTCCTGTATGAGAAAAGTTAAGTTTTTTAAAGTTGAAACCAAAAACAAGGAGTATCTCAAAAACGAACAGCTCCACGAAAAAAATGTATGTAACATAAATTGTGTGTTTTAATGTGCTCTACATTTTTTGCGTGGTAAGTTTTTGTCCGTTTCTTACGGTTTAGCAGTTATGCAAAATTCCATAAATGTCATCCAGAATAAAGTAGTCTTTAGAGACTATTCCCAGAAAATTCAAGATATACATTTTATTTGTCAGGTAAATATGTTTAATATACGATATTTCGACCAAAATCGTTAGCGCTATTTTTAAGAAAATCAAAATTTTCGAAAAAAGTTCCATGCAAAGGGTAGTTTGGGGTAGGGGGATTTTTCTCAAAATCTTCGTGTCGCAACTCTGGAAGATACTCAACTTAAATACCAAGTTTGCTGTTTTACCGACTTTTTGTTTTTGAGTTATCGTGTTCACAGACACACACACCCACAGGACCTTTTTCTGAAAATACTTTTTTTGTATACATGTATTTTCGGTGAAATCTCGGTATCGAATTTTGGGTGCAATACAATACCTTACTGTAAAAATGATTCCTCGTGCTGAAAACTGTCGAGTGTGCGTGCAAAGCGTAGTGATGTTCCCATTGTCGCTACGTCCATGTAGAAGTAACAGTTATTATGCAAAACACTGCAATAAAGCACTCACTCACACGAGAAAAAAAGCGTACGACTTCCCTGTTACGCCACTACGCAACGCAACTTACTTTTCTCATCATCCAGAGTTAATGTGTACGCATAAAAACTATGTCGGACTAATGGATCAAAATATACGAACGCCATCCAGAAAGTAACAAAAAGTTTTGGCATAAACAAATAATAACGACAGTTATCAACACAAAACGTTCTTTACAAAGTTACACTACCTTACACTTTTCTCCATTCTGCCACGTCATTTACTGTCATGTGGTATCAGTATTTTACTTTCTCTACACGTACTATGTACATAGTGGATAGAGAATCTATTGCTTTCCACTCAAAAATTCGATACCGAAATTTCGCCAGAAATACATTGTTTTGTGTCCTCCTGAATCCAAAACAAAAAGCATTTTGGAAAAAGGTCAGTGTGTGTGTGTGTGTGTGTGTGTGGGTGTGCCTTGGTATTTAAGTTTGGTATCTTCCAAGGATGTGACACGAAGATTTTCAAGAAAATCCCCTCACTCTAAACTACCCTTTACATGTAACTTTTTACGAAAATGTTCATTTTCTCAAAAATGGTTCCAACGATTTTGATTAAAATATCATATATCAAGGATATTTACCTGATAAATAAAATGTATATCTTGAATTTTCTGGGAACAGCCTCTGATGACTACTTTATTCTGGATGAATTTTTCGGAATTTTGCGTAACTGCAAAAGCGTAAGAGATAAACAAAAACTTACCACACAAACAATGTAGAGCACGTTAAAACACACCATTCAAGTTATATACATTTTAGATATTGCTTGTTTTTCGTTTCAGCTATGAAAAATTTATAACTTTCTCATAAAGGAATTTGCCAACTCCTGTCCATACAAACAAAGGAACTTCAGTCACATAGCAAACGAGCTTTTGACTAATACTTTAACCTATGGAACTCCCTTATTTCACTTCTACTTACAAGGAAGCAGGTAATAAGACTATTTTTGCTAATTTTTTCTCGATTAGTATGAAGTAAATAGAAGCATAAGCTTTTTAACAATAATTTGTTGCAGAGATGTAGAGAAGTCATGTGAATGGAACACATTAGATGTTTATGGAAGAGTTGAAAGCAAATGCTGATAAAAGAATTAAGAATAAATGAATTATGTCAAATCGTTTGTCACTTTCTGGATGTCCCTCGTATAAAGAACCCTGATATCGCATGACTGGTAACAAATACTATATGAGGAGCATTTGCCGACTCCGCTGAGAAACGAACCTGAGCCACCTGGGTCCACAAGGCCATCTCGCCTTTTTGGTGTCACGGTCCAACGACAAACTATTTCTGTAGCCAACCGGTTGGACCGGCTCCTTGTTATTCACATATCAATAAAACTTTTTTTCAGACAGCAAACAAACATCTTGCGAAGGGCCTTTCAGAAAACATCCAACTATCGTGTTCTCTTCCCAGCTATTGGTTTCATTAGTTCCCAACATGTTTAAGTTTCCTGTGACGTATTCCATATACAGGATGTTAATGAAATACACCGAAATAATTCTTTAAATGTGTTTAAAACCAATAAGCGAGTTTAAAAATATCGATTTTCAGCAACTCATTCGCGTTCTCATAAAGTTTGTTTTTTTACAAAAAAAAAACATTACTTTCTCTACATTTCTGCAACAAATTATTGTTAGAAAGCTTATGCTTCTATTTACTTTATTTTAATCGAGAAAAAATAGTAGAAATAGTCTTATTACTTGCTTCCTTGCAAGTAGAAAGGAAATAAGGGAGCACTATAGGCTAAACTGATTGCCATAAGATGGTTGGTATGTGACTGAAGTTTCTTTGTTGGTATGGACAGGAATTTGTATGAGAAAAGTATCTTTTTTTCAAAGTCGAAACCAAAAACAAGGAATATGCCAAAAACGACCAACTCCACGGAAAAAATATACATAACATAAACTGTGTGTTTTAATGTGCTCTACATTATTTGTGTGTTAAGTTTTTGTCCATCTCTTATGGTTTAGCAGTTATGCAAAATTCCGTAAAATTCATCCAGAATAAAGGAGTCTTCAGAGGCTATTTTCAGAAAATTCAAGATATACATTTTATTTGTCACGTAAATATCTTTAATATTTGACATTTTAATCAAAATCGATACAGCCATTTTTTAGAAAATCAAAATTTTTGAAAAAAGTTCCATGTAAAGGGTAGTTGGGGGGTGGGGCGATTTTCTTGAAAATCTTCGTGTCGCATCCTTGGAAGATAAAAAACTTAAATACAAAGTTTGGTATTTAACGGTCTTTTCGTTTTTGTGCTATGCTGTAAAAGTGTTTTTTTTTTTATTCAGGGGGACCCAAAACATGTATTTCCGGTGAAATCCCGGTATCGAATTTTTGGGTGCATTACAACACCTTCTCTATACACTATGCACATAGTGCGTGTAGAGAAAGTAAAATTATTTGCATTGCTTTTTCATATCTTCCTTTTGGCTTAATGGGATTAATTCTCTATCGTTTCCTCATATTTCTGTAATATCTGTTTTGGAAATTACCATCTTTTGTTTTAGTCTATTTTATTTCACTTCCTTTCATATTCGTTAACGGTATGTGGTGGACAGTAGCCTTTTCAGGACATCCACGTACCAAACCACTTTCATTCCGTGCCAAATAGATGGCGATAGGATGCCACACTTGGCCGCTTTCACCATTTGTAGTCAGAATGGCGCGTATATCCACTCTGTCTCCACCAGCCGTAATCAGATGAGTTCAGCCAGCCCTTCGAGGCCACACTCGCTCCGCGATAAACTGATGGCGTTAGAGTACCATTTAGTCCAAATATTATAACTATTTGTGGATAGATGGAGCGCAGACAGTTTTACTACCTATTTATTCAGACTGAAGATGGAACTTTGAGTCGTGACTGCTGAGGGAAACCACGAAAAATAACACAGATTATTTGGCTAATGGGATTTGAACCCGGGACCTCCTGGTTGCCGCCTGAAGCATTCAGCTGAGCTCCAATCTTTACTTGAAAACCCCGTCATGCTTTTAGTATTCCCTTCAACCGTTTCATAATCAATAACTGCTAGCCCTGCAATGAGCATAAACATTACTTCGTCCAAGTCCAACATAGTATTAGTACAATATTTAACAAATATAAAGCACGTTTCTTCTTCAGGACTCATTTCAGTATCTCTTACTCCTCCTACGAAATGAAAAAAACTCACTTTACAGTTACGTAAATAACTAATTCATGTTTCGTGCATGGACTTGCTTATCTTACAATGTGCCGTACAGCCATTCCACAGTGGAACAGATATATCACGTTTCCATGGAGAACTGAAATCAATTTGAGGTGAGCACTTCATGGACAGGCGGCAACAGCTCGTCATTTTGTTTTCTTAACAAACTTGCCAGGAACTGGTGTAATAAAACACAGAATAGACCCATTTTTGTCGTTTCCATAATCTCGCAATTTGCTCAAAAACATTCACTAACCTCAAAACCTGCTTACAATGCACAGAACTATATTTAACAGGTTTGCCAACGCAAATCCAAGTCGACCAACAATAAAAGCTTGAATTATTTATTCTCGTATTCAGAACAATCTTAATTCGTACTGACTTTAACATGTGAAACGTGGATCAAATTCAGATGGAATTGGACAAATCGATTGAATTCCCCACGGTATTGACCTCTGCCATACAACTCAACATTAAAACTGCCTGTAAAGCGATGTATCAACTTTTTTTGAAACTAGTAAGATCGATAAGGACTTCTCATCAAAGAGAGGTGATGCTCAATTATTCCTTGTATCGAACTTTCGAAGTAAAACGACTCCGAAGAAATAATTTGAATATAATTTTAGACATTCACTAACCTCAAAACCTGTTAAACCGTCAACGTAAATCCAAGTTGACCAGATTAAAAAAGGCTCGATTTATTCTCGTATTCAGATGCAATTGGATTTAAATCGATTGAATTCCCCACGGAATAGAGGTTTGGTATATGCAGGTCATCTTCGTACAACATAAATGTAGACTTAAACTGCCTATAAAGTTATGTATAAACCTCTAGTAAGATTTATACGAAGTTCTTACACAAGTACATTAGAAATTTAAGTTAGTTTACAGACTATTCCAAAATAAAAGAAACATTTAATGAGCGCCATTAACTAATTTTCCCTAACTCAAGCTTCCGGGGAAAACTGATTCCAGAGAAATAATTTAATTCTGATTTAGAAGGAAATCTTTAGTCATATTCAAATGAACTGTAGACTAAAGGCTTACCTTAAAAGTTTTACACAAGAGGTAATTTTGTTCGAATCAAAAATGGAACTGCCATAAGTTTCAGGACGCCCAAAATATCTTGATATTGTGAAATCAGCCTGCATTCAGTAGCGGACATGACGTCCAGTTAGTAGATTCATAAGGCTTCGAGAATAGTAGGAAAACAAGTTACATACACACAAACAACATCCAATGCCTAAAACCTTAGTCACTCTCTTGGTTTCCTAAATACGTTCTCTTTGGCTAATAGCGTTATCTCTATTTGTTCGTGAAAGTTATGAATCCATTTGGTCACCCGATGAATCACTCTGGGGCGTCTTTAGTCAGATTTTGGTAAATACGATAGGAAACTGCCTAATTATAGCAGTTTCAGAATGCAAGGCGATTTTTGAGTTGACAGAATACAAACACCATGAGAATTTCTCTACCACGTAACCAGATACCGAGATTCCACTGTAAATACATGTATTGATCAAAAAACGTGTTTAGAAAAAGGCTGTGTGTGGCTGTGGCCAGCATAACCTCAAAACTTAAAGTCAGTAAAATACTTGATTTGGGGGGTTAAAACACTGAAAAATGTGCTATTATATTTTTTGAGTGGTTTTAACAAAATTTTATTTCATTATTTAATAACGTAACATTGAAATGCTTCTAAAAAAAATTGATAGAGAACTAGGCTAGTATCAATAGATTAAATACTTAAAAAAAAGGCCAACCCTTTCTATCAAATCTTGGCAGCGCTATTGTAATAACAGGGTGTTGGTAGTTTTCTGGAGAAAGTTTTGTAATTTTAGCGGTTTCTGGCAGGATTCTACAGTCAATCGGGTGGTTTCTGAATTCGTTGGCAACCTTGGACAAGAGGGATGTGTGATTATTTGAAGGATACATTCAGAACCCAACTGTATGGGCTCGAAACGTCACGAATCTGATACCATCAGATTTCTTCCTTGTTTAGTCAAGAGTGTCGTGAACGCTTAGCAACTTTGGTGAAAAGATTCAAAGCCTTTGTAAGAATAACACCTGAGATGCCAGGTACATAAACATGACACATGAGAGGAATTAGTTTGTCGTGTCACAACGTTTAGAGTTTTGTTTTTCTCCAAACATATGTTGTACAATGTCCTGCCAAGCAATGAAAACTCAGCGTAATCACATACAACTGAACATTATAATCACAATTTCTATGCTCATAAATTACATGTCTTCCTCACCATGAAACAGCCATTAACATAGATCTGTGTCTCCTCCTTCACACATTGTATCCGTGGTTTAAATGGAGAGCCCATAAAATTGTGTTCTTGCAGTTTTAACGTTGTAAACCCTTGCATTCGTGCTAATTTGTGGGTATGAAAGTTCAACATGAACAAAAAGTTTGGAATGTCGAGTAACTTTAAGCTCCATGGACACCGAGATCATTTGAGCATCATTTCACCAATTTCATTCATTGTCCAATATGACCAATCAAGTTAAAGGACTTTTAAGCTACTAAAAGTTTGGATTAAACTTTAAGTTATAGCGTACCTATTTAAAAATATACTCTTTTTAATCATGACCCATAGTTTTATGTTTGAACTTTAATCTTCAGTTCTTTCTAAGGAAAGGTAATTATTTGAACAAAGACGCAACATCTTATATATTTATTAAACTTCTCACCGATTTTAATTGCCAAATATGGACGAAGTATAATGAAGATCATAATTGTAACAATAAGCTACCATATAGCTGAAAATGTAATTCAATATAGTACAAAAACAAACAAAAAATGGATAATTACAGAGCATAACAAACAAACCGTTTAACAATAAGATACACAGGAGAACAGTACATATTTGTAAAAACGAAATATTTGATGACTTCATTGGTATACGAATAGATGATTGTCTAAAATGGTTACAACTTATAACAGTGGATTCTGTACATTTGATGGCTAACAAAGCTATGATTTTTAGTTTCCGAAGATCTAGGTGAATTTTTTTCCAGACATTAATGACTATCGATCCCTTGATCACCAATTAACAGTCCATATATTTGAATATATGGCCAAGGTGGCGCCTTGACATATATTTGTCATTTCTCTTTGTCTATCTCCTCAGGTTGATCTCTGTTCGAGGCGAATAGTAAGATCAAGAATGTATTCTTTAGAGAAACCAGATTCAAATGCCAGGATGTTGATTCGATTATGACTTGTCCGAGAACTCCCTCATCCACAGTAACGAATGTTCCAAGTGAGTCCCTATACAACAGTTCTGTACAGCGATTGGTGAACCTCTCCACACGCAGGACTCAGAGAACTATTCAGTACTACAGGCTGCCATTCCGACACCATGTACAAAATATAAAATGCTGTAGGCCAACAAATATATTTAACACTTTAAGAAGCACTCGAATGCTCAAGCTGTACACAATTGCACACTTTTTCTTCTTCACCAAGTCAGATGGCCGGTTTAAAGATAGTTCTAACTCCCAAAAAGATTTGTGAATGGGGAAACTAGCGTATGCTCTGAGATAACCTGAGAAATCTCTCGTCTTGAGATAACCCCTTGAAAAACTAATTATAACGGAGATTTCATAACACTTGGCACACAAGGCAAAGGTCCGGCGGGTCACTGTATCGCTGTAAACAGCCGGTCGGTCTTATACTGTCATCGGCATGGCAAACAGCTTCATGATCTCTGGATTTTCGCCAAGCAGATGTCCTTCGTCGTTTAATGCGATCGCCTTTTCGCAAACCAGAACTCTTGGTCCGAGTTCTAGTTTCGGAACAAAGGAAGCATTGTCACTATTCGCAGAGATAGTTATTTCAACGAGTAATAGGGTTACTTGATGCTTATCTTATTAAGATAGAATATTTCACAAGAAAACTATTCAAACATACAATAAGTGGGGCTTAAAAGTAAATAAGAACAACATAAAACAGAGATCCATACATACACTAATAAAAATGTTGTGCTTCAAAAAGGATTGGAAGTAATTAAACACGCAGAGGAATATAAATATCTAGGAGTAAGAACAATACATAGAGAACAAGTAAGGGAAATAAAAAATAAAATTAACTAAGGTAAGCTTACTATGCCTACCTGATGTGTTCCATTCACATGACTTTCTCTACATCTCTGCAACAAATTATTCTTAAAAAGCGTATGCTTCTATTTACTTCATGCTAATCGAGAATTAGCAGAAATAGTCTTTATTACTTGTTTCCTTGTAAGTAGAAGCGAAATAAGGGAGTACCATAAGTTAAAGTGATAGTCAAAAGTTGGTTGCTATATGACTGAAGCTCCTTTGTTTGTATGAACAGGAGTTGACAAATTCCGGTATGAGAAAAGCATAAGTTTTTCAAAGCTGAAACCAAAAACAAGGAATATCTCAAAAACGAACAACTCCACGAAAAAAATGTATATAACATAAATTGTGTGTTTTAACGTGTTCTACATTGTTTGTGTGGTAAGTTTTTGTCCATCTCTTTCGGTTTAGCAGTTAGGCAATATTCCGTAAAATTCATCCAGAATAAAGTAGTCTTCAGTGGCTATTCCCAGAAAATTCAAGATATAGATTTTATTTGTCAGGTAAATATCTTTAATATACGATATTTTAATCAAAATCGTTAAGAGCCATTTTTTGAGAAAATTAAAATGTTCGGAAAAAGTTTCATGTACAGGGTAGTTTGGGGTGGGGGGATTTTTATCAAAATCTTCGTGTCGCACCCTTGCAAGATACCAAACTTAAATAGTAAGTTTGCTATTTTACCGATTTTTCGTTTTTGAGTTATCGTGTTCACAGACACACACGGGCCTTTTTCTGAAAATACAGGGGACATTAATGCATATATTTCCAGTGAAATCTCGGTATCGAATATTGGGTGGAGTGCAATACCCTCTCCATACACTATGTACATAGTACGTGCAGAGAAAGTAAAACAGTAACCTAATATTCCAGACACAACTTCGCAGTACTTCGAAACTTTCGCATGAAGGTAACACGAGCGGGATGTCAATGCTGCCAATAGCTAAAGCAAAACTTGACGATTAAAATAACGGGAAGATATCTTCTCCAACACTAATATTTATAAACCTATTGATGTTATGCCAAGCGAGTGAATCAAAATGGTGTTAAAAACTACAAAACAGAATTATTTTTTTAAGTATTTACAATTTGCGTACTTCTATGAAAGTTATACCCAAACGAGCGGGAGTTTCGAAATATTTACATGTAATTAAAACATGAAAATGGAACAAAAAAAATTATAAAAACACATTTCGACTCCACTTAATACCCAATACAACTATTAAAACTAACAAGTTTACCAAAATAACTTACCTCAACTCCCTCTATTCTGAAAACAACATGTAAATTTCACTAATAAATATCTCAAAATAATATTCAGTCAGCTGAAGAAGCCGCATGGACTAATGTCATGTGATGATGAAAGTGACAAGACAGTTTTATCGAGTGGTCTGATGGAACAATCGTGAAAACATCTGATAACTATGAGTGTGCAAAGGGAATCCTTATCAATTCCCCCCATGGCTACCTCTTTATGTATGCTCAGCCGAGTCTATTGTGAGCAACGTGTGAACTAGGAGGCAGAATTTCATCTAACCCACCAACTCGTCCAGTACATTTCGGGATGTGGTCTCAAAAATCTCCAACTTCCATCGCATCAAAAACAAATATCAGTCTTTCCTATCATTTATGTTTACTGTATAATCACCAAAACCTTAATTTTAACGGTACTATACCAAAAAGGCTTCAGCACATTACCAAGGAGTGTATCATGCTAATTCTAGTTGCAACTATTACTATGGTTTCATGACGAAATGAAATAGATTTGAAACCAATTCCATCTCAATATGATCCGCGTTTCACATGTTAAATTCAATACGAGTTGAGATCGTTTTGAATACGAAAGCTTCGAGAATAATTTTGATCATCCATTTATATTGGTCAACTTTTAATTGCGTTTGCAAACCTGTTAAGCATATAGGTACACCCAGATTGAAAAATGCAATGCCATAGCCGGAATTTGATCCACGCATCTCCCAGTCTCTAGCCGGTTGCTCTGCCACTGAGCTACCATGGCAACATACCGGCATAGCATTGAATTTCTCAACTGACTCGCATGTTTCCCGGTAAACCACAAGCTGTTCTCAAATTATTTTGAGATGACAACCCCAATGGCGAATTACAATGTTGTAAGTTCTTAAGCCCCAGGATTCATATTATGGTCACTTGGTATTGCATCGGGAGATCCAAAGTTCAAATCCCGGCTATGGCATTGACTCTTACCTATCCAACTCCTGTCCTACACACGGCTTGTGTGAAAAAACAATTAATCCAATATATTTATCTGTGAATTACTTACAGGTTTTGATGTTAGATAATTATATTTCAGAATACATTCCAAACTATAGAAACCATAAAGTGGTTATGTTAAAATGTGCCACAGTATCACAAAGCAATTTAAAAAAACCCATGTGTTCCATTCACACGACTTTCTCTACACCTCTTCAACAAATTGTTAAAAAGCTTATGCTATTTACTTAGAGAAAGAATTAGCAGAAGTAGTCTTATTACTTGCTTCCTTGTAAGTAGAAGCAAGATAAGGCACTACCATACGTTAAGGTTATAGTCAAAAGCTGGTTGCTATGTGGCTGGTTCCTTTGTTTCTATGGACAGGAGTTGACAAATTCCTGCATGAGAAAAGCCTAAGTTTTTAAAGATGAAATAGAAAATAAGGACTATCTAAAAAATGATCAACACCACGAAAAAAGTGTATATAATATAAATTGTGTGTTTTAACGTGCTCTGCATTTTTTGTCCATCCCCTACGGTTTAGTTATGAAAATCGGTAAAATTCATTCAGAATAAAGTACTCTTCACAGGCTATTCCCGGAAAATTCAAGATATATATTTTATTTATCATGCAAATATCTTTAATATGCGATATTTTAATCAAAATCGTTATAGCCTTTTTGAGAAAATCAAATTTTTCGAAAAAGTTCCATGTAAAGGGCAGTTGGAGGTGGGGGGATTTTCTTGAAAATCTTCGTGTCGCATCCTTGGAAAATACCAGTTAAATACCAAGTTTGGTATTTAAAGGATGTTTCGTTTTTGAGATATACTGCCCACGGGCAGGCAGACACACACACATATTTTTTTTCTAAAAATGCTTTTTTTTGGATTCAGGTGGTCTTAAAACATCTCAGTACCAACATTTTTGGTTGGGTGCAACAAGTCAACACATACAGGGACTAAATTTCGATTACCTTCTTTCATATTATCAAGAGTTCAAAGCGGTTTCAAAACATTCACTAGCCCACCTCATATTAAAGAGCCCCGTGTTCGAATCTCGCCAAGGGTATGCTACCTGATAAGGTTTTCCTTTACCGCCTTTTCCTTTTATCCTGAGATGATGGATGTGATGTAACTTTTAGCTCCATGGACCCCGAGTCCATTTAAAAGTCATTCTCCGATTTCATTCATCGTCCGATATGACATACCAAGATTTAAATAAGTTAACTAATTAATTGGCATTCCTGGATCTTTTTTCCTTGCTACTGACAAATATAGTTGGGTAATTTCAATGCAGAGAAACTCAAATTCGTGAACTTCATAGAACCTGGATTACCCTACAAATTGTTTCTATGTGTAAATATTTTGTATTTAAACAAATGTTACAGATATTCTAGAAACATAGTCTTAGATATCGTTCTTATTTTAAAACATCATTAATGGCTAACAACACCAGAGGATACACATGTGAAAGACGTTAGAGCGCTTGAATCATAGAGGGGTAGATGCAACTCAGTCTTCCTCGGCAAGCCGGCCGGCTTTCTCTTGCACGAACGTGTCGTTGCTTGTTTCCTGACGTGGTGAAACTCAGGTAGTAACAGAAAGCTGATGCAATCAGCTAGAAACATTCAGCTTTCAAGTAGCGACCTCCTGCGGCAAATTTCAATTTCAATGTGTTCCGGTTATTTAATTCTCTTTCCATACGATAAGGAAATGCCTGACGGATAATACAACCAGGCGGGTGACTAACGTTAGCTATTCCTTTACTGTTTCCTCCTTTTCCTGTTGCCTTTCTTTGAATTCAAAGACATGATACACTCGGCTTTGGAATTTCCGATTTACAGTGCTATTACAAATAGGTACTCAGATGTATTAAAAATGTCCTTTTTCTCCAGAAAGGTCCACTCAAAAATATTTAATGTCAAACTTTTAATTATTGAAAATAACTAACTGCAAAATAAATTCCATTTATCCTCGAGTGCCCTGCTTTACTAAACGACAGAAGGAACTAAACCTCAAGAGTGATCAGTATTTCATTTTTAACACCACCGAAGGATGCAGAAAAAAATATCGTTATTTGAAATATCACAAATGTTGTCTTTTATATAATGTGATTTAATTATCATAACCAGAGTTTGAAACTATTATAATTGTTTACCAATTTAGATGTACTATATTTCACTGTTACAAAAGACCAAATAAAGTTTATGACCACAGTTGTAATATATTTGTATTAAATTTTGTATAGACATTAATCGTGATATTATGAATATTGTGGTCGCTGATTACCTTTGTTGTTATAAAGTGACCTTAAATAAATTTAAAAAAAATGCGAGACAAAAAGTTTCAGAGTTCTTTTTTATTTCACAAAGAATTACACAGAAACTTCAAAGGAGATGAAAGACTCTCCAAATATTCCTGGTTCTTCAAAATACATGTTTTTGGCACACCAATTTTCAGTTTGAATTCTACATTCTCAACACTTTTCATCGCTAATTCCATTTTGTCCAAACCACATCGAATTAATCTTAAAGCACTAACGGTAACTAAATTTAAATGAAATAATATAGGAGAAACCCCAAACTGATATACAATTGATTATTAACTATTATTGCCACGTTTCGATGGAAAAGTGAAATCGATTTAAGTCCACATTTCGTGTTGAATATTGAATGGAAATGCGACCTCTGACTTTATTGAACTTTGGATATCCTCTTCGACATTTTGTTGCATGGAAATACCTATAACTATTCTTAAATGTGATAGGAACTGGTGTAATAAAACAATAATCTCACAAATTATTCATCTCGAAAACATTCATTAACATAACCTCAAACTTGCTTATAATAAACAGAAGAAGGTCGAGAGTGTAAATCCAAATCGATAAACGTGAACAATGTGTCATAATATCAACAATGGCCGTTATAATTATATAAAGTGGCTAACATTTATGTATTTAGCACAATTTGTGGTTATATTGTTTAAAGTTTTGGTGTATTTTCATGGTTAAATCACAAATGAGACATCTTACTTATTCCTAACAAAACACCATCGGTTTGTTCTGTGAGCCAAGAAGATCCGGTACGATATGCCGGCCGGCACGTACGCACAATAAACCTAGAACTTTGGTTTAATCCTCATAGTATTTTCACTTACTTATGTCACTTTCTCCTCGTATTCTGCTTCGGTACAGCTTGTTTTCTCTTATGAGCCGGGATGATTTCTCCGGCTCTTTCTCGTAGGTACCTTTGCTAGAAAGCTAAACTATGCTAAAAGTACCTACTTATATAATAAACTTTAGCTCATTGGAACTTCTTTTTTTTTTTTTTTTTTTTTTTTTGTAATTTAGATAAGTAAAGACTGATATAGGAATATAACTTTTGGTGACTATGCAGAACTTGGGCTGCTCTAAAAATGGTATGAAACTAAGTGCTATTGATTGGTCTAATTTTCTATTGTGGTAGTAATTAGCGAAGATTGCATGCGCACGAATCTGTCTATAATAAAAAAAACTAACCTTTAAAATCGTCAGCACAAATACAAGACCGATCAATCGCACTTAGATTTTTCGAGTGGCCCAAATAGTTTTTTTCAAAACTTACATTTCCGCCTATCTGGCCCATGGTGTCCTCGGGGGTAGTGGCTGCTGTGCCTTCGGCAGCAGCTTCGCCAGCAGTATTCTCTGCGACGGGAATCTTGTCGCCCTAACGAAACGTCCTCTCCACAATAACAGTTGCCGCAGCAACCACAACAATCACTGTTACTAGTACTTTCTAACAATATCACTTGGGTAGAGCAACACCAAGTGTCTCTCATCACACACGACAACAATACATCAACCGGCAGATATCTGTGCGATTGTTGCGCCTGGCGCCCCTCTCGTCACTGCACAACAATCAGAAAACGTTCTTCACACATCTTCCTCTTCCACACTTGCTCTCTCTCTGCCGATCCGTTCCCTACTGACAGACAAGCCGGCCGGAGAACAAAGAACAGAGAACCGGGCGATCATCTGTTTCAGGTCAAATTGGAGGGGAGCTCTCTCGGCTTCCTATTGGTCCGCGAGGCAACCAAAGAGATGGTTGCATCAGCTGATTCCGGAGAGGGGTAAACGATGCCTCCGGCTAGCAACAAGCGAGCTCTGCTGAGCGATCGGCTTTTTTTTCTTTCTTTCTCTACGCGTACTATGTACATTGTGTATAGAGAAGGTATTGTATTGCACCCAAAAATTCGATTCCGAGATTTCACCGGCAACACATGTTTTGAGGCTCTCTTAATCCAAAAAAAGCATATTTTAAAAAAGTATGCACGCATGCGCATGCGCGTGTGCAGCATAGCTCAAAACCGAAGACTTTAAATACCGAACTTGGTATTTAGATTTTAGTATATTACAAGGATGCGACAGGAAGATTTTCAAGAAAATCCACCTCCACAAACTACCGTTTATATGGAAACATTTTCGAAAATTATGATTTTCTCAAAAATGGCTCTAACGATTTTGATTAAAATACCTTATGTTTAGGATATTTTTATGATAAACGAAATGTAAGTCTTTAATTTTCTGGGAATAGCCCCTAAAGACCTCTTTTATTCTGGATGTTTTTTTTTTTTTTTTTTTTTTTAAGTTTGCATAACTATTAAACTGTAAGAGATAGACAAAAACTTACTGCATACAAAATGTACAACTGCTTAAAACATACAGTTTATCTTATATAGGTAAATTTTTACTTTCTCTACACGAACTACATACATAGTATTTCACTGCAAATACATGTTTTAGTTCCCCCTGAATCCCCCCCCAAAACTATTTTTGGAAAAAGGTCCATGTCTGTATATGTGTATGTCTGTGGGAGCATAGCTCAAAAACGAAAAGACCGTAAAGAACAAAACTTGGTATATAAGTTTAGTATCTTCTAAGGATTCGACATGAATATTTTCAAGAAAATCACCCTACCACTAACTACCCCTTACATGGAAACATTTTCGAAAATTTTGATTTTCTCAAAAATGGCTGTAACGATTTTGATTAAAATACCATATATTATAGCTATTTACGGCCCAAACAAAAAATATATCTTGAATTTTACTGGGAATAGCCTTGAATACCTCTTTATTCTGGATGAATTCTGCCGAATTTGGCTCAACTGCTAAACCGTCAGATAGACAAAAACTTACTACACAAAAAATATAGATCTCATTAAAACACACAATTTAAGTCCTTTACATTTTTATAGTGGAGGTAACCGTTTCCGAGATATTTCATGTTATTGGTTTTAGTTGTAAAGTAGTTTACTCAGATAGGAAGTGCCCGTATTTCTTTTGTTCTACTCTTGGCCAAGCAAAGAAGCGATTTGCAATAACAGTCACATAACGATAGCTTTAAAAACATTTGCTATCGCTTTTGCCTATTGTATTCCCTTAGCTCCTTTCTACTTACAAGGAAGTAAATAATAAGAACATTCTGCTAATGATAGTATGGGTAGAAAGAAGAATAATGTTTTGTAAGAAGTTTGTAGAACAGTTATAGAAAGTCTTGTGAGTGTAACACACCAGATTTTAATACACGCTGATGCTTTGAACGTTGCAGGCTTTTTCTTGTAACAGAGCCTTTCAACCGGTTTATTACTGGCGAAAACAGGCAAAAAAGTACTGAGGTGATTCAAACTCTCTTGTACTTGGTTCACGATAGGCCAACGGCGGTTTCCGAGCAATTATCTTTCAAACAAGCATCAAAGTTATGGAAATACTATCACCGACTTGTAAATTAGAGAGTGTTTCAGATATACAAGCACTATTCTTCATCCTGAGCGCATTTTCTTGTGCAGTTCACGTATTGGAAAGATAACTTTTACAAAATTGGATCATTCCCAATTACGAACCTCACAAAGGAAATTTAAATACATTTTAAAGTAATTTCATGCATGAATTCACTAGTGTTACGTGTGTACCATGTGATAATATGGTCGGACAGGACTTCCTAGCCCTGAAAAAACTGATGTGTTCCATTCATATGACTTTCTCTGCATCTCTGTCACACATTATTGTTAATAAACTAAGTCTTCTACCCACGTCATGCTAATCGAGATAAAAACACTAAAACAAACGGTATTACTAGCTAGTGATAAGTAGAAGGGAAATAAGTGAATGCACTAGGCTAAACCGATATACACGTTTTAAAATAAACATTTTAAAGCTGAAACCAATAACAAGGAATATCTCGAAAACGGTCAACTCCAGGAAACAAAGTATATGACATAAATTATGTGTTTTAACGAGCTCTACATTTTTACTTTCTCCATACGCACTATGTACATACTGTATAGAGAAAGTATTGCACTCCACCAAAAATTCGATACCGAGATTTCACCGGAAATATATGTTTTAGGGTCCCCAATATCCAAAAAAAGCATTTTCACAAAAAGGTCCGTGTGTGTGTATGTGTGTGTGTGTCCGTGTGTCTGTGAACACGATAACTCAAAAACGAAAAGTCGGTAAAATACCAAACTTGGTACTTAAGTTTAGTATCTTCCAGGGATGCGACACGAAGATTTTGAGAAAAATCCCCCCACCCCAACTACCCTTTACATGAACTTTTTTCAAACATTTTGATTTTCTCAAAAATTTCTCTAACGATTTTGATTAAAATTTCGGATATTAAAGATATTTACGTGACAAATGAAATGCATATTTTGAATTTTCTGGGAATAGCCTCTGAAGAGTAGTTTATTCTGGATGAATTTTACTAAATTTTGAATAACTGCTAAACCGTAAGAGATGGACAAAAACTTGCTGCACAAAAAATGTAGAGCACATTAAAGCACACAATTTATGCTATATACATTTTTTTCGTGGAGTGTGTCGTTTTTGAGACATACCTTATTTTTGGTTTCTGCTATGAAAACACGATAACTCAAAAACGAAAAGTCGGTAAAATACCAAACTTGGTACTTAAGTTTAGTATCTTCCAGGAATGCGATACGAATATTTTGAGAAAAATCCCCCCACCCCCAACTACCCTTTAGATGGAACTTTTTTCGAAAATTTTTATTTTCTCAAAAATGGCTCTAACGATTTTGATTAAAATTTCGTATATCAAAGATATTTACGAGACAAATAAAATGTGTAGCTTGAATTTTCTGGAAATAGCTTCTGAAGAGTAGTTTATTCTGGATGAATTTTACTTAATTTTGAATAACTGCTAAACCGTAAGAGATGGACAAAAACTTACTCCACAAAAAATGTAGAGTACATTAAAACACACAATTTATGTTATATACATTTTTTTCGTGGAGTTTGTCGTTTTTGAGACATTCCTTATTTTTGGTTTCTGCTATGAAAAACGTATACTTTTCTCATACAGGAACTTGTCAACTCCTATCCATATAAACAAAGGAACTTCATTGACATAGCAACCAGCTTCTGACTGTCACTTTAACCTAGGTTGTCCTTTATTTCGCTTCTACTTACAATGAAGCGAGTAATTAGACTATTTCTGCTAAGTTTTTTCTGATTAGCATAAAGTAAATAGAAGTATCAGCTTTTTAAGAATTATTTGTTGCAGGGATATGGAGAAAGTCATGTGAATGGTACACATCAGATTTTTTGTGTTGTAATTTTTTGTCTATCTCTTACATTTTACTAGTTAATCAAAAATAATCCAGAATAAAGAGGCTTCTAGAGGTTGTTCCCAGAAATGTCAAGATATACATTTAATTTGTCATTTAAATATCTTAAATATTACATATTTTAATCAAAATCATTGGAGCCACTTTTAAGTATGAAGGATAGTTGGTGTGGGAGATTTTCTTGTCGCATCCTTTGGGAATACTGAACTTAAATTTAACTAACTTTTAGCTTTTGAATAATGCTGCCCACAGACACATACACGCGGACCTTTTTCTAATTTTTTTTTATTCAGGGGGTCCAAAAACGTATATTCGCGGTGAAATCTAGGTATTGAATTTTTGTGTGCAACACAACAGGTAGCTTCTCTATACACTGTGTTCAATATCGAAGCAATGAGTGATATTTTTATATATTATGATGTGAATATCTGTTAATAGTGGTTTCTCTAAAGGGTTTCGGGGATGTAAATCATTAAGTGAATCCAATGTTTTGTGACATAAAATTACAGCAAAAATCAGATGTGTTCCATTCACAAGACTTTCTCTACATCTCTGCAACAAAGTGTTGTTAAAAAGCTTCTATTTACTTCATATTAATCAAGAAAAAATTAGCAGAAATAGTCTTATTACTTGCTTCCTTGTAAGTAGAAGCGAAATAAGGGAGTACCATGAGTTAAAGTGATAATCAAAAGCTGGTTGCTATGTGACTGGAGTTCCTTTGTTTCTATGGACAGGAGTTCACAAAGTCCGGTATGAGAAAAACAAGTTTTCATAGCTTAAACCAAAAACAATAAATATCTAAAAAAACAATCAACTCCACGAAAAAAATGTATACAACATAAATTGTGTGTTTTAATGTGCTCTACATTTTTTGTGTGGTAATTTTTTGTCCATCTCTTACGGTTTAGCAGTTATGTAAAATTCCGTAAAATTCATCCAGAATAAAGTAGTCTTCAGAGGCTATTTCCAGAAAATTCAAGATATACATTTCATTTGTCAGGCAAATATCTTTAATATACGACATTTTAATCAAAATCTTTAGAGCCATTTTTTAGAAAATCAAAATGTTCGAAAAAAGTTCCATGTAAAGGGTAGTTTGGAGTGGGGAGATTTTTCTCAAAATCTTCTTGAAGCATCCTCGGAAGACACTAAACTTAAATACCAAGTTTGGTATTTTACCGACTTTTCGTTTTTGAGTTATCGTGTTCACAGACACACACATACGGACCTTTTTCTGAAAATACTTTTTTTGGATACAGGGAAACCTAAAACATAATTTCCGGTGAAATCTCGGTATCGAATTTGTTGGTGGAGTGCAATACATTCTCTGTACACTATGTACATAGTACGTGTAGAGAAAGTAATAGTGTTTAGAAAAACTCTGTATGCGTGTGAACAACATTATACAAGAAGGACATTTCTGTTCAATATCAAACCAGGCATTTGAATTGAGCTTCTTACAAGGATGGGGCACGAAGAGTTTCAAGAACATCTCTCAATCTCAAACTATTCTTAAATGAAACATTTTTAGAAAGTGCTCATATACCCAAAAAAGGCTTCTAAAGATTTGGATTAAAATACCATATGTTTAATTTATTTGCATGCAAAAAATATATTCCTTGATTTTCTGGGAAACCCTCTAAACCCTCCTCCTTTTGGATAACACTTGATAACACTAAGAGATTTATCAAAAAGGGGGAGAAAAAAAACTTAATTTAGTCGACATACCCTTCCCGTAGCATCACTTACACATGATTTCCCAGGGTGAGAGCCTGTTAGACAAACACTTTCTTTTTTCTTACTCTCTTTCCTTTTTAAGCTGAGCATTTCCGAGATATTCCCTGTTGTTGGTTTACATTTTTGCAGTAATCGTACTTTTCTGAAACGGAGTATGGTTATTGTTGATCCTCCGACCCTTTATTTATTATTTACCAAACGATTTCTACAAAGATTTTTATCAATTTACATGAGTAGATAGTCTTGTTGTTGTTTTTTTTTTTTTTTTTTTTTTTTTTTTGTTTTTTTTTTGTTTCCTTAACGTACTTTAACCTAGTTGGTCATATTGGACGATGAATGAAATTGCTGAAATGATGCTCAAATGATCTGGGTCCATGGAGCTTAACGGGTAACTCACTCTAAGCGAGATTCGAACTCACGACCTTTTGAATGTGAAGCAGACACACCACTCAGGCGGGCGTCCAAGTATTTGTGTGAAGAGTTTGTTATAGGGAAAGAGAAAGACATGTACCATTTAAAAAGTACTGTCGCCACAGTGATAAAAGGTATTCTTAAATTCCACTTGATAAGACCAATAAGAGAAACGCATTTTATTTAATCTTTTATTAAGGCAGATATAGTCACCATAACCTAGCTTACCTTATTCCGTGTTGTTTCAAATGGTGATGATACGTTTCCTAGACCTCCCTCACACATGGACATAGCAGAATGTAGAGGGAATGTTTTACGTCACCACAAGCTCGAGTTTGACCTGTTAAAATCTTTTCCCTGAATCTTCCTTGTTCTCGACAAAATTTTGCTGACCCTGAAAGTTAGCAATATGGACATTCATGATTCACCATTACCATACACCAAGCACGTATTGCATCAGCCCGGTGATTCGTCACTCACCACAGGTGCATTACAAGCAGAAAATCGCTCTCGACCACCACTGGTGTCCAGGCTTATCACATTCATTTCACAAAATATCGCCAGAATTGTTTTAAAAATCGTAAAAATCATATTGAAATTGCCCAATTTCACATTCAAATTTTCTTAGGACGTAGGGCGGGGGGTTAAAAATGTCTAAGATTTGGTTTAGAATTTTGATTGTGTTTATTACCTCATGCTTTAGACCATTGGGCTCTTAGTGCAAACTTTACAATCACTTTCTCTAAATCTCTGCAACAAATTATTGTTAAAAAACTTATTGTTCTATTTTCTTAATACTAATCGAAAAAAGAAATAGCAGAAATAGTCTTATTACTTGCTTCCTTGTAAGTACATGCGAAATAAGGGAGTACCATAGGTTAAAGTGATAGTCAAAAGCTGGTTGCTATGTGACTGAAGTTCCTTTGTTTGTATGTACAGGAGTTGACATATTCCTGTATGAGAAAAGTATAAGTTTTTCAAAGCTGAAGCCAAAAACAAGGAATACCTCGAAAACGGTAAGCTCCACGAAAAAAATGTAAATGACATAACTTGTGTATTTTAATAAGATCTACATTTTTTATAATCTAAGTTTTTCTCTATCTCTTTCCATTTGCTGGTTATGTCAAATTAAACAAAATTCATCCAGAATAAGCAGGTCTTTAGAAGCTATTCCCAGAAAATTCAAGATATACATTTTATTTGTTATAGAAATGGCTTCCATGGGTGGTATTTTAATCAAAATCGTTACAGCCATTTTTAAGAAAAACAAAATTTTCGAAAAAATGTTCATATAAAGGGTAGTTAGGAATGGGGGGATTTTCTTGAAAATCTTCGTGTCGCATTCTTGGAAGATACCAAACTTAAATACCAAGTTTGTTATTTAACCGTCTTTTCGTTTTTGAGCTATTCTGTCGAAAGACACACACGCACACACACAGACCTGTTTCTGAAAATGCTTTTTTTGGCCTCAGGGGGTCCTAAAACATGTATTTCTGGTAAAATCTCGACATCGAATTTTTGGGTGGAATACAATACTTCTCTACCCCTATGCACATCGTACATACGGGGCTAGAGAAAATAAGAAAATAAAAAATGGATGTGTTACACTCACATGACTTTCTCTAACTGTTCTATAAACAAGCTTCTTACAAAAGATTATTCTTCGTTCTAACCGTACTAATAGACATAAGTAGAATGTACTAGGCTAAACCGACAGTCAAATGTTTTAAAATATGGTTGCTATGGGATTGAAATCCGTTACTTTGCGTGGTCAGGAGTTGACAAGTTCCTATATGAGAAAAGTTTAAGTATTTTAAAACTGAAACAAATAACAAGGAATATCTCGAAGACGGTCAACTCCAGAGAAAAAAAAATCTGTATATGACAAAAATGGTGTGTTTTAAGGAACTCTACATTTTTGTCTATATCTTACAGTATACTAATTATACATATTTAAAAAAAAAATCATCCAGAATAAAGAGGTCTTTTGAGGCTATTCTCAAAAAATTCAAACCATACAGTTTATTTGTTATGTAAATACCTTTTATATACGGTATTCTAACCAAACTCGTTAGAGCCATTTTTTAGAAAAACAAATTAAAAAAAAATCCATGTAAAGGGTAGTTTGAGGTGCGAGGATTTTATTGAAAATCTTCACACACACACACACACACACACACACACACACACACACACACACACACCCACAGAGACAGACAGACAGACAGACAGACAGACAGACAGACAGACAGACAGACAGACAGACAGACAGACAGACAGACAGACAGACAGACAGACAGACAGACAGACAGACAGACAGACAGACAGACAGACAGACAGACAGACAGACAGACAGACAGACAGACAGACAGACAGACAGACAGACAGACAGACAGACAGACAGACAGACAGACAGACAGACAGACAGACAGACAGACAGACAGACAGACAGACAGACAGACAGACAGACAGACAGACAGACAGACAGACAGACAGACAGACAGACAGACAGACAGACAGACAGACAGACAGACAGACAGACAGACAGACAGACAGACAGACAGACAGACAGACAGACAGACAGACAGACAGACAGACAGACAGACAGACAGACAGACAGACAGACAGACAGACAGACAGACAGACAGACAGACAGACAGATAGATAGATAGATAGATAGATAGATAGATAGATAGATAGATAGATAGATAGATAGATAGATAGATAGATAGATAGATAGATAGATAGATAGATAGATAGATAGATAGATAGATAGATAGATAGATAGATAGATAGATAGATAGATAGATAGATAGATAGATAGATAGATAGATAGATAGATAGATAGATAGATAGATAGATAGATAGATAGATAGATAGATAGATAGATAGATAGATAGATAGATAGATAGATAGATAGATAGATAGATAGATAGATAGATAGATAGATAGATAGATAGATAGATAGATAGATAGATAGATAGATAGATAGATAGATAGATAGATAGATAGATAGATAGATAGATAGATAGATAGATAGATAGATAGATAGATAGATAGATAGATAGATAGATAGATAGATAGATAGATAGATAGATAGATAGATAGATAGATAGATAGATAGATAGATAGATAGATAGATAGATAGATAGATAGATAGATAGATAGATAGATAGATAGATAGATAGATAGATAGATAGATAGATAGATAGATAGATAGATAGATAGATAGATAGATAGACAGACAGACAGACAGACAGACAGACAGACAGACAGACAGACAGACAGACAGACAGACAGACAGACAGACAGACAGACAGACAGACAGACAGACAGACAGACAGACAGACAGACAGACAGACAGACAGACAGACAGACAGACAGACAGACAGACAGACAGACAGACAGACAGACAGACAGACAGACAGACAGACAGACAGACAGACAGACAGACAGACAGACAGACAGACAGACAGACAGACAGACAGACAGACAGACAGACAGACAGACAGACAGACAGACAGACAGACAGACAGACAGACAGACAGACAGATAGATAGATAGATAGATAGATAGATAGATAGATAGATAGATAGATAGATAGATAGATAGATAGATAGATAGATAGATAGATAGATAGATAGATAGATAGATAGATAGATAGATAGATAGATAGATAGACAGACAGACAGACAGACAGACAGACAGACAGACAGACAGACAGACAGACAGACAGACAGACAGACAGACAGACAGACAGACAGACAGACAGACAGACAGACAGACAGACAGACAGACAGACAGACAGACAGACAGACAGACAGACAGACAGACAGACAGATAGATAGATAGATAGATAGATAGATAGATAGATAGATAGATAGATAGATAGATAGATAGATAGATAGATAGATAGATAGATAGATAGATAGATAGATAGATAGATAGATAGATAGATAGATAGATAGATAGATAGATAGATAGATAGATAGATAGATAGATAGATAGATAGATAGATAGATAGATAGATAGATAGATAGATAGATAGATAGATAGATAGATAGATAGATAGATAGATAGATAGACAAAACTTACTTCACAAAAATGTAGATCTCCTTAAAACACGCAATTTATTTCATATATATTCTTTTTCGTGGAGTTTATCATTTTCGAGATATTCTTATTGGTTCCTGTTTTAAATTACTTAAACTTTTCTCATACGGGAACTTCTCGACTCCTGGCACGCAAAGAAACAAAATCAACTGCATTTTAAAACATTTCATTGTCAGTTTAGCCTAGTGTATTGCCTTATTTCCCTCCTACTTCCGGGAAGAAAGTAATAAGACCTATCCAACACCGGGTTTCTGTGAGAAAACAATTAAAATTATCAGAATTGTACATAATAGTTGGCTATATTATAAATCCTGGGACTTAAAGTATTTACGACACCTTTGGGGTTGTCATCTTAAAATAATTTGAGAGCACATTGTGGTTTACCGGGAAAGATGCGAGTCAGTTGAAAGATTTAATGCTATGCTGGCATGTTGCCATGGTAGCTCAGTGGAAGAGCAAACGGGAGATCCGTGGTTCTATGCTATGGCATTGAATTTTTCAGTCTGACTCTACCTATCCAACTCCAGTTCTACACACGGCTTGTGTGAGAAAACAATTAAAATTATCACAAATTCTGCTAATGTTTATCTCGATTAGCATGAAGAAGAGAGAAGAATAAGCTTTTTAGTAATAATTTGTTACAGAGACGTAGAGAAAGTCATGTGAATGGAACACATCAGATTTTTTCTTCCAATTTTTACTTTCGTACTATGTAAATAGTGTATAGAGAAGGTGTTGTATTGAACCCAAAAATTCGATACCGAGATTTCACCGGAAATACATGTTTTGGGTTCCCCTGAATCCAGAAAAAAAAAAGCATTTTTGGAAAAAGGGCCGTGTATGTGTGCGTGCCTGTGTGTGTCTGTGGACAGCATAGCTCGAAAAGAAAAGTCTGCTAAAGACCAAGCTTGGTATTTAAGTTTGGTATCTTCCAAGGATGTGACACGAAGCTTTCAAGAAAATCCCCCACCCCTATACTACTCTTTACATGTAAACATTTTCGCAAATATTGATATTCTCAAAAGTGGCTTTAACGATTTTGATTAAAAGCTCTTACATTTAAGATATTTGATGGCAAATAAAATGTATATCTTGAACTTTATGGCAATAGCCACTAAAGTCATCTTTATTCTTGTTGATCTTTATTGAATTTTGCATAACTGATAAACCGTAAGAGATAGACAAAAACTTACTTCACAAAAAATGTAGATCTCCTTAAAACACACAATTTATGTCATATACGTTTTTTTCGTGGAGTTGATGGTTTTTGAGATATTCCTTGTTATTGGTTTCAGCTGTGAAAAACTTGTACCCTTCTCATACAGGAATTCATCAACTCTTGTCCATACAAACAAAGGAACTTCAGTCACATAGCAACCACTCTTGACGTCACTTTAACCTATGGTACTCCCTTATTACGGTTCTGCTTACAAGGAAGCAAGTGATAAGAGTATTTCATAAGCTTTTTAACATCAGATTTTTAGTAAAAGAAGCAACAATTAGAGTTTAATTGTATTTATTTAGGACTCTAGTGCTACAACTGAATGTTACAAAGCTAATTCCAGTCAGGGAGAGATGGATGCACGAGTGTTTGTTGATGATTCGTTGCACGTGCAGACGTGTCCTTGACAAGCTAAAACCTGCCTCCTCAGCCACCATGGTCTACTATAACTGTCACACCAGAGGGGAGGTCCTCCCAGCTAAACACAAATTTATGATTTCCAGAAAACACTTCTTTCCCAGCAGCTAGCACACAAAAACTCTATTTTTACACCACAACGTCACCTTTTACCATCTCTACACGTACTATGTATAGAGAAGGTATTGTAATCCACCCAAAAATTCCATACCGAGATTTCACCGGAAATATACGTTTTAGGCTCCCCTGTATATATAAAAAAAAAAAGCATTTTTAGAAAAAGGTCCGCGTGTGTGAACACGATAACTCAAAAGTCGGTAAAATACCATACTTGGTATTTCAGTTTAGTATCTTCCAGGGATGCGAGACGAAGATTTTCAAGAAAATCCCCCCACAACCAACTACCAACCAACATGGAAATTTTTTCAAAAATTTTGATTTTTTCAAAAATGGCTGTAACGATTTTGATTAAAACATAGTAAATTAAAGATATTTACCCGACAAATAAAATGTATATCTTGAATTTTCTGGGAATAGCCCCTGAAGACTACTTTATTTTGGATGAATTTTACAGAATGTTGTGTAACTGGTAAACCGTAAGAGATAGACACAAACTTACCACACAAAGAATTTAGAGCACTTTAAAACACACAATTTATGTTATATACATTTTTTTCGTGGATTTGATTGTTTTTGAGATATTCCTTGTTTTTGGTTTCAGCTATAAAAAACAGGACTTTGTGAACTCGTGTACATACAAAGGAACTTCAGTCACATAGCAACCAACTTTTGACTATCACTTTAACCTATGGTACCCCTTTATTTCGCTTCTACTAACAAGGAAGCAAGTAATAAGACTATTTCTGCTAATTTTTTCGCGATTAGATGAAGTAAATAGAGTAATTTGTTGCAGTGATGTAGAGAAAGTCATGTGAATGGAACACATCAGATTTTTTTGTTGATGGTTATTGCTGTGGTAGGACGGGGCGGGCCCCTTTTGAGGGCCATCATGTTTGGAAAAAACTATAACTACGATTATACGACTGCAACCCTGCAGACAGCAGACATATACTGCAACAGCTAATTAGACTTTCTGTGTTCTTTTCTGCATGACGTCTAAACTGTCTCACGCTTGCCAACATCTACACACAATATTCTTTTTGTGTGACCTCGGAGTGTGTACCTATTTATTTACGAGCTTCTAGGAAATGTTACTTTGGGGATTTACAACATGCCCGCTAACTTTAGCTCTACCTTGGACAGATTGATAAGTGGCAGAATATTTCGTAGAAAAGTGCCATAAAACAATGTTATGGTTTTCTTCTTAAGGAGTAGAGCATTTTCCTTACTCCATCTTTAACCTTCTCACAGCAAAAATAGCTATATTTCATTTGAACAAATTCCTCTATGAGAAAAATATAAATTTTTTAAAGCTGAAAACAAAAACAAGGGATATCTCAAAAACGATCATCTCCACGAAAAAAATGTATATGACATAAATTGTGTGTTTTAATGTGCTCAACATATTTTGTGTGGTAAGTTTTTCTCCATCTCTTACGGTATAGCAGATATAGAAAATTCCGTAAATTCATCCAGAATAAAGTAGTCTTCAGCGGCTATTCCCAGCAAATTCAACATATACATTTTATTTGTGAGGTAAACATCTTTAATATGCGATATTTTAATCAAAATCGTTAGAGCCATTTTTGAGAAAATCAAACTTTTCGAAAAAAGTTCCATGTAAAGGGTAATTTGAGGTGGGGGGATTTTCTTGAAAATCTTCGTGTCGCATCCTTGGAAGATACCAAACTTAAATACCAAATCTGGTATTTAACCGTCACACATAGACAGACACACGGACCTTTTTCTAAAAAGACTTTCTTGGATTCAGGGGTCCCAATACATATATTTCCGGTGAAATCTCGATATCGAATTTTTGGGTGCATTACAATACCTTCTCTATGCACTATGTATTACGTGTAAAGAAAATAAAAAGTGTTTGTTAGTTCGCTGTGCTTAACGTTTGTAACATAATATTCATACACTTATGCTACATTCACAATGAAATGCAAGCGCAGACGCAACGTAAGCGCAAGAGTTTGGACTCATATTATTTAATGCAAGCATTCACATAGAGACACGCAATTCGCAATGCAATGCAACGCAAGTGTTTGCAAACTCCAAATTTTATCGTTGCGATGCATGCAAAAAGGAGGAATTCTGCTTCTCTTCCCTATGCACTGCCTATGAATTCAATAACAAACGATCGCACTACGAGACTTTACATGGCCTACTGTACATGCATGCTCTTCTATTGGGCCGAGCAGTGCCGCGCCATCTCCAATTTCCTCAAGAGGTTATGACAGTCCTTCTTTGATTTAATGGATGTAACTATCATCTGTGTCTACATTTCTTGGGTCTCATAAATCGAAGACGCAGAGAGAAAACTCTTAGTTCATTAAATGTGTAGCTTCATCACTTTCTGAAGTCTCTATACTTGTATACTATTTTCAATAATCTTGAAAGAGCAATTATTGTGACGTCACTGCCGCGAGCGAATTGTTAGTTTGTATTTTTACTTTCTCTAGCCCCGTATGTACAATGTACATAGGGATAGAGAAGTATTGTATTCCACCCAAAAATTCGATACCGAGATTTCACGGAAATATAAAAGACCATGTGTGTGTGTGTGTGTGTGTGTGTGTCCATGTGTCTGTGAACACGATAACTCAAAAACGAAAAGCAGCTACAATATCAAACATGGTATTTAAAGTTTAGTATCTTCCAGGAATGTGACACGAAAATTGTGATAAAAATCCCCCCACCCCAAACTACACTTCACATGGAACTTTTTTCGAAAATTTTTATTTTCTTAAAAATGGCTCTAATGATTTTGATTAAAATATCGTATATTAAAGATATTTAGCTGACAAATAATATGTATATGTTGAATTTTCTGGGAATAGCTTCTAAAGATCTGTTTATTCTGGATGAATTTTGCTTAATTTGGCATAACTAGTAAACCGTAAGAGATAGACGAAAATTTACTGTAAAAAAATGTAGGTCTTGTTAAAATACACAAGGTATGTCATATACATTTTTCTCGTGGAGCTTACAGTTTTCGAGGTATTCATTGTTATTAGTTTCAGTTGTGAAGTACTTATACTTTTCTCAGACGGGAGTGTGCGGTTTTCTTTTGTTCTACTCCTGGCCAAGAAAAGAAGGGATTTGTAATGACAATCGCATAACGACAGCTTTTAAAACATTTGAATATCGGTTTAGCCTAGTGTATTCCCTTATTTTCTTCCTACTTATAAGGAACTAAGTAATAAGAACATTGTGCTAATGAGTGCTTCAATTAGCAAGCTGCAGAAAAAGTTTGTAGAACAGTTAGAGAAAGTCACGTGAGTGTAACACATCAGATTTTTATAACATATTTATTTGTAAAAGACTGAGTGAACTTTCTTATGTGGTATTGTTGGTTATGTTATTCAGTTTGTAACTTGTGGAGCGCTTGGAAGATATTCGCATGTAACTTGCAGATCTAGAAAGCCGTGCCAACTTCTTGCGTTGCGCTTACGATTCCATTGTGAATGGTGTTTCCCTGAGTCATTATGAGTTATGCTACGTTGCGTCTGCGCTTGCATCTCAATAAGAATGCAGCTTTACACCGTTAACACCCTGGCGTGAGTCTGCTTGTACACGAGGGATGTCCACAAAGTAAATAATATGTTGTAACCAGTGGCAGCTCGTGGATTAAAAAATCTGATATGTACCATTCACATGACTTTCTCTATATCCCTGCAACAAATTATTCTTAAAAAGCTTATACTTCTATTTACTTTATGCTAATCAGAAAAAAATAGCAGAAATAGTCTAATTACTAGCTTCCTTGTAAGTAGAAGCGAAATAAGGGACTTCTATAGGCTGAAATGATAGTCAAAAGCTGGTTGCTATGTCAATGAAGTTCCTTTGTTTATATGGATAGGAGTTGACAAGTCCCTGTATGAGAAAAGTGCAAGTTTTTCATAGCAGAAACCAAAAATAAGGAATGTCTCAAAAACGACGAACTCACGAAAAAAATGTATATTACATAAATTGTGTGTTTTAACGTACTCTACATTTTTTGTGTGCCTAATTTTTGCCCATCTCTTACGGTTTAGCAATTATTCAATTTTCAGTAAAATCTATCCAGAATAAACTACACTTCAGAGGCTATTCCCAGAAAATTCAAGATATGCATTTTATTTGTCAGGTAAATATCTTTAATATACGATATTTTAATCAAAACTGCTAGAGCCATTTTTGAGAAAATCAAAATTTTCGAAAAAAATTCCATGTAAAGGGTAGTTTGGGGTGGGGGGATTTTTCTCGAAATCTTCGTGTCGCATCCCTGGAACATACTAAACTTAAATACCAAGTTTGGTACTTTACCGAATTTTCGTTTTTGAGTTATCGTGTTCAAAGACACACGGACACACACACGGACCTTTTTTTGGAAATGTTTTTTTTTGATATTGGGGACCCTAAAACATATATTTCCGGTGAAATCTCTGTATCGAATTTTTGGGTGGAGTGCAATCCCTTCTCTATACACTATGTACATAGTGCGTATAGAGAAAGTAAAAATAGGTGTTCACAAAATCAGCAATTTATTACCACCGCAGCCGCTGCCGCTACTGTTACCGCCGTCGCCGCAACATCAAATCCTTAGAAACAATGATAGTGCCTAATAACAAGAATTATAAATTTGCTACACAAATCATCACCCATCCAATATTGTACTGATGTTGAATTTCTCCGAGAGTTAACATCAATATGAGGTGATAAAGGGGTGAAGTCCTTTGATGCAGTTCATGTGAAGAATAGTATTTACAGTGAATAATATTTGCATTGTTTGAATTACATTTATTTGTATAGAAATTCCATGCAAATGTGCAAACTTTTCTATCACTCGGTGATTAAAGTATTTTATGCTGTTGACCAGATTCTAGCATTGCCAGTGCTGAAAGTCGGTTCTTTTTATTGTGGAAAAACATATTTCTGGTTCTGATGTAGCCATGGTCGTAGTGGTAACAATCTACAGTACCTCGGTTAGTGTTTCTTCGTTGAGGTTGTTTTCTGTTTTTAACTCTCGCATAAAATGCAAATTACTCTCACAGAGACTGCAGTTACACTTCCGGATAGTTTCAACTAAATCTCAAAGATAGCAGCACCTCCCGCTGATAAACAGAACCCTGGAGGTGTTAATGTGCACGCTCGCATTGTGCTCATTTCTGGCTGTAAAATTCCGAGCTGTTTTGTTGGCCGCGCAAGCGCAGAACTGCTAAACGTTAGTTATACAAGGCCTGTGCTACAAGCGTTGTTGCCACATACTCAGGTTCTCGGCTGTGTTCAATCTGAAGAGCAGATCGCGGCATATTTAAACAAATGGCACCGGATAGCGCATTTTATTAAATGTTTCCTGAAAAAGAAAAAGGAGATCCACTAAGAAATATTGGAGGTTCACGTGCCCTTGTGCCCCTACACAGCAGCCGCCGCTGGTTGTAATAAAATGATAACGAGAGATATCAGCTCAAAATGTTAGTTACAATGTTACACTAGTTTCCTCTATATCTCAACGTTATCTCTATTGCAGACAATGTATTTATTGTAACCTGGTACCAGTTTTTCAATGCACATGTTTACTCTTCTACCGCAAAAGATCTGAGCCAGGCTGTCACTGCCACTTTGATGTCTTTATCGATTGGCACTTTTACTTTCTCTATACGTACTATGTACATAGTGTATACAGAAGGTATTGTAATTCACCCAAAAAGTCCATACCCAGATTTCCCCGGAAATACACGAAATAAATGAAAAAAAAATTCAGAAAAAGGTCCGTGTGTGTGCATGTGTGTCTGGGGGCAGCATAGCCCAAAAACGAAAAAACCGTTAAATACCAAACTTGGTATTTAAGTTTGAGTATCTTCCAAGGATGCGACACAAAAATCTCCAAGAAAATCCCCAACTACCCTTAACATGGAACAAATTTTAAACATTTTGAGTTCCTCAAAATAGCTCTAACAATTTTTGATTAAAATCTCTTATATTTAAGATGTTTACAGGACAAATAAAATGTATATCTTGACTTTTCTGGGAATAGCCTCTGAAGACTACTCTATTCAGGTTGAATTTTACGGAATTTTGCATAACTGCTAAACCGTAAGAGATGGACAAAAATTACCACACAAAAAATGTAGAGCATACTAAAACACACAATTTATGTTATATACATTTTTGTCGTGGAGTTTATCGATTTTGAGATATTCCTTGTTTTTGGTTTCAGCTTTAAAAAACTTATACTTTTCTCATACAGGAATTTGTCAACTGCTGTTCATACAAACAAAGGAACTTCAGTCGCATAGCAACCAGCTTTTGACTGTCACTTTAACCTATGGCACTCCCTTATTTCGCTTCTACTTACAAGGAAGCAAGTAATAAGAGTGTTTCATAAGCTTTTTAACAATAATTTGTTACAGAGATGTAGAGAAAGTCATGTGAATAGACCACATGATATTGTTTCTTTCAGGTTCGTCATAAAATTAGTTAGAGAAACGGTTACGCCCTCTACAGATGTTAAATAACAAGAGAGAACTATATTTACTTGAAGCGGATAGATAAATAAGCTGTTAGCGAACATGGAGGCAGCATAGAGAACAGGAAAGAGCTGACAATGTGGGCAATAAGCTGAAAGCCATTACGTGTAATGGAAGTCGTCAGTCCATGAAGCTGGGAGCGGCCGTTGTGTGTATTTCCGCCCAAGGAGTAATGGGGTGTTTTCAATCAAATTAACTTCCCTCTGGAAAATATTATGTTCCTTTCTTTATTCACGGAAAACAGGAAAACGTTACACACGCAGCAACAAAAATACTGTCATTTAAAAAATAGCTCTCCAACAACATGCACGATACCAAATTCTACAGATATTATACGTAAGAAAGCTTATGCTTTTAATTACTTCATGATAATCGAGAAAAAATGAGCAGAAATAGTCTTATTACTTGCTTAATTGTAAGTAGGAACGAAATAAGGGAGTACCATAGGCTAAAGTAACAGTTGCTATGTGACTGAAGTTCCTTTGTTTGTATGGACACGAGTTGACAAATTCCTGTATGAGAAAAGTATAAGATTTTCAAAGCTGAAACCAAAAACAAGGAATATCTAAAACAGGATCAACTCCACAACAAAAATTTATACAACATAAATTGTGTGTCTTAGTGTGCTCTACATTTTTTGTGTGGTAAGTTTTTGTCCATCTCTTACGGTTTAGCAGTTATGCAATATTCCGTAAAATTCATCCAGAATAAAGTAGTCTTCAGAGGCTATTTCCAGAAAATCCAAGATATACATTGTATTTGTCAGGTAAATATCTTTAATATATCATATTTTAATCAAAATCGTTAGAGCCATTTTTAAGATCAATCAAATTTTTCGAAAAAAGTTCTATGTAAATGGTAGCTGGGGAGTGGGGGGATTTTCTTGAAAATCTTCGTGTCGCATCCTTGAAAGATACCAAACTTAAATACCAAGTTTGGTGTTCAACGGTCTCTTCGTCTTTGAGCTATACTGTTCATAGACACACACACGGACCTTTTTCCAAAAATGCTTTTTTTGGTTTCAGGGGGCATCCAAAACGTGTATTCCCGGTGAAATCTCGGTATCAAATTTTTGGGTGGAATGCGACACCTTCACTACACACTATGTACATAGTACGTGTAGAGAAAGTAAAAATATGACTCCAGTAATTTGGTATGGACGACAGAAAAAGTACTGTGTGTTTGAATTTGTTTTACATTTAGACAACAAACACACATTAGCAATGAAATTTGAACATTCACTACCATAGATGAGTAAAGAGTAACCAAACGGCAACTTCTCAAGGGGTTGGTTTCTAGAATCTTCATGATGACATAATCTCAACCCGCCCAGAGTTTATTAATCGCTTTCTTTAGCATACATTCGAAAGGGCATCCTCGATAAAGGTTGTCGAAAACGAAAGGGCTACATAAAGTAACGCAATAAATGGGTGGTTCCACGTCATAGAGAACAATATAATGAACAAGAGTGACCTATTTTTCAGTCGTTCGTGTATGTGTTATTCGCCCTCAGGTTGGCAGTAATTTTACAGCACGTTCTACGTAAACAATAAAAAAAGTAAACTAAAAAATCGGTGTATCTCAGCACATTCTTCTATAAGCTATATACTCATAAAAGGAATATATGCTCCTATTTACCTCACATTAATGAACATGAACATTTATAGAAATTATTAAATATTTCCTTATAATGTAAGGTATATAACAGACTACACCAGGCTTACACTAGTCAAAATTTTAAAGAGTTGGTGACTATGTGTTAACTTTGAATATTCGTTGTCTTTGCTCGAACAGGAGAAATAAAGACGAAAAAATCAACACATTTTATTTGTCATGCAAACGTTTTAAACACATGCCATTTTAGTATAAGTCGTTCGCCATTTTTTTAGAAAATCAACATTTTCTAAAATTGTATCATGTAAAAGCTAGTGGAGTTGTTGGTTTTTAAAGTATTCCTTGTTTTTAGTTTCAGATTTGAAAAACATACTTTTCTCATGCAGGAATTTTCAACTCCTGTCCATACAAACAAAGAAACTTCAGTCACAAGCAACCAGCTTTTGACTATCACTTTAACCTAAAAAAGTAAAACGTAAAAAGAAGCATAAGCTTTTTAACAATAATTTGTTGCAGAGATGTAGAGAACACATCCGATTTTTTAATTAGGAGACCTAATAGGTGTATTTCCATTGCAGTATTAGAGGAGTGCAAACTCTTCTCTACCTAATATGTAGAGAAAGTAAAAATTATTGTATTTATAAGCTTTATTCACAAATAATAGATTTAATAATTAGTATTTGGTACGAAAATTGCTGCAAAAAGAAACAGATGTAAGCGTATTAAATTTTGAGGCTATGTTTGTCTTCGGGAAGTGAGTCAAGGCCTCCTGTATGAGTTGGTAAAAGAAAAGCCCTCTATAATTATTGAAGTCTAAATGTCCTTGATTGTTGGGGGAGTTTAAATCCCTACACTACATAAACCTGTTGGTAACAGCGAGCGAGAGAGCGGTCGCTTCAAGGTCATGACAACCTTCAGCGCTCGTCTGGGATCATCACCGAGAGAACCTGCTTGCTGCTGGATATAATCCTACAGAAGATTATGTGTGTGTATCACATCCCTGTGGTTTCCCCTATTCATACATTCAACTGTCACTAAAACAAGTGAGCAACTGCAAGGCAAACGTGTCAAAGCGATAATAATATCTTTTTGAGGCGTTGATCACTTTTTTCTTTCTCTTCACGTGTATAGAGAAGGTATTGTATTCAACCCAACATTTAAATACTGAAATTTAACTGCAAATACAATTAATAAACAAATAAAACTAAAAAACAGATAACAAATCTGTTGTGTTCCTTCACATAACTTCTCCAGCTGTTACACCAACAACTTTCCTTTTATTTTATTTTTACTTTCTCTACACGTACTAGGTACAGAGTGTATACAGATGGTATTGCCTTCCGGCCAAAATTCGACACCAAGTTTTCACCGGAAATATATGTTTTAGGGTCCCCTGTATCCAAAAAAAAGTATTTTCAGAAAAATGTCCGTGTGTGTCTGTGTGTATGTGTGTGTCTGTGGGCAGCATAGCCTAAAAACGAAAAGTCCGTTAAAAACCAAACTTGGTATTTAGGTTTGGTATCTTCCAAGAATGCGACACCAAGATTTTCAAGAAAATCCACCAACCCTCAACTACCCTTTAGATGGAACTTTTTTCGAAAATTTTGATTTTCTCAAAAATGGCTCTAACGATTTTGGTTAAAATATCGTATATTAAAGATATTTACATGATAAATAACATGTATATCTTGAATTTCCTGAGAATAGCCTCTGAAGACTACTTTATTCTGGATGAATTTTACGGAATTTGGCATAACTGCTAAACCGTAAGGGATGGAAAAAACGCAGAGTACGTTAAAACACACAATTTATGTAATATACATTTTTTTCGTGGAGATGATCATTTTTGCGACATTTCATTTAGTTGGTTTCAGCTTTATAAAGCTTAGGTATACTTTTCTCATACTGGAATTTATCAACTCCTGTCCATACAAACAAAGGAACTTTAGTCACATAGCAACCAGCTTTTGGCTTTCACTTTAACCTATGGTAACCCCTTATTTCGCTTCTATTTACAAGGAAGCAAGTAATAAGACTATTTCTCTAAGGTTTTCTGCATTAGCATGATATAAATAGAAACATAAGTTTTTAATGATACTTTTTTGCAGGGATGTAGAGAAAGTCATGTGAATGGAGCACAACAGATTTTTTTTTTTCGTAGAGCTGACCGCTACTGAGATATTCCTTGTTATTGGTTTGAGTTTTAAATACTTGAAATGTTCTCATACGGGAATTCTTCATCTGCTGGCCATACAAACAAAGGAAGTTCTACCACGTTCCAATTAGTTTTAAAACATTTGACTCTCGTTTTAGCGTAATGGATACCCTTATCTCCCTTCTACTTAGAAGGATCAAATTTCTGCTAATTTTATTTCCATTTGCACGTTCCGGTGTAATGCCGGTATCGAATTTTTTACTTTCACTATACGTACTACGTACATAGTGTATAGAGAAGGTATTGTATTCCACCCAAAAGTTTGATACCGAGATTTCACCGAAAATACATGTTTTGGGTTCCCCTGAGTCCAAAAAAGGTATTTTTGGAAAAAGCTTCGTGTGTGGTGTGTGCGAGCACGCGCGCGCCTGTGTGTGTGGACAGCATAGCTCAAAAACGAAAAGACCGTTAAATACCAAACTTGGTATTTAAGTTTGATATCTTCCAAGGATGAAACACGGAAGATTTTCAAGAAAATACCCCCACCCCAAACTACCGTCTACATGGAAAAAATTTCTAACATTTTTATTTTCTCAAAAATGGCTCAAATGATATTGATTTAAACATCTAAAAATGTATATCTTGAATTTTCTGGGAATATCCTCTAAAGACCTCATTATTCTCGATGAATTTTATTAAATTTTTACATAACTAGTAAACCATAAGAGATGGACAAAAGCTTACCACAAAAAAAAAAAAAAAAAAAAATGGACCGCGCCGTGGCCGAATGGTTAGACCACTCACCTAGATAGCCGGGGTTCGATTCCAAGCGACCGCATGTAAGATTTGTGGTAGACAAAGCGGCGCAGGGGCGGGATTTCTCCGGGTACTCCGGTTTCCCCCGCCATCGCATTCCACCGGTGCTCCATCTTCATTCATGTATCATCAGGGTCACGGCCTGCAGTGCCATAAGTAGTTAAAGCGGGCGTTAAACACTACCAATAATACACCAAAAATGTAGTTCACGATAAAACACACAATTTATGTTATATATTTTTTTTTTTCGTGAAGTTTACCGTTTTTGAGATATCCCTTATTTGTTTCATCTTTAAAAAACTTATATTTTTCTGATACAGGAATTTGTCAACTCCTGTCCATACAAACAAAGGAACTTCAGTCACATAGCAACCATATTTTAAAGCATTTGACTGTCGGTTTAGCGTAGCACATTCCCTTATTTCCCTTCTACTTACAATTTCAGCTAATTTTATCTAGATTAGCACGTTGCGTTGAAATGCCGGTATCGAATTTTTAAGTGGAATGCAATAGATACCTACCATCTCTACCGATGTACTATGTAGTAAATACAGAAAGCAAAACTGGAAAGGTTGTTAAATACCAGACTTGGTATAAGATAGGTTGGTAGTTTTGGAGATTTTTGTTGGTTTTGGGACGTTGATGTGAAGATAGAGTAACGCCATGATTGTTGGAAATGGTTCTCGTCATAGAACACGCAGCAAATGGCAGCCTCTCCAATCAACTCCAGCACAATGTAAAATAACATGCCTCTAGCTCAGCGGGAGAGCTGAGAAGATAATCAGTCTGTGTCTTGCTCACTTTTCTTCTTTTGTATCTGTTCTATCTCTCTCCACTCTCCCATCTAGAGCTATTTTTTGTGTCAATTTGCTCGCGTTTGTGTTTATGCTCTTCTCTTCATCTTGCCCTCGTTCTTTTGTTCCTTCCTGCAGTTAATTGCCTCTTACTTATTTTGGAGTTATTTACTAAACTTTTCTTCTTCTTCTTCTTCTTCTTCTTCTTGCACACCAACGATGAGCGTGTGATATGTTGCTTTAACTACCACGTGCAATGTACACAGTGTGTTGAGAAATTATTTCATTCCACTCAAAAATTCGATATCGAGATTTATTGTTAAAAAGCTTATTCTTCTACTTCGTGCCAATCGAGATAAACTTTAGTAGAATTGTCTTATTACTAAGTTCCTTGTAAGTAGGAGGGAAATAAGGCAATACACTAGGCAAAACCGATAGTCAAATGTTTTAAAATGTGGTTGCTATGGGACTGAATTTCGTTTCTTTACATGGCCAGAAGTTTACGAATTCCCGTGCCTACGAGATAAGTTTCATGGCGAATCAAAAAAGAATTTTTATATTTTTCCATTTTCATGTTTTAAAAATATTGTTGATAATAATCCTAGGTAGTGGTTTTTTAAAACATTTTGGCAAACTCACTTCTTGATAAAACCTCAATAACTTTGTAAATTTTAGTGTTAGAGAAGAGGTATTTTTTTTTTTAATTGGATTGGAAAGTTTTACTTTAGCTATTGGCAACATTGGCATCCCACTCATATGTCCTTCTTATAAGAGTTTCGAAGCACCGCGAAGTTGTATTTCGAAAGTTTGGTTATATTTTTACTTTCTCTGCACGTACTGTGTACATAGTGTATAGAGAAAATATTGTATTCCACTCAAAAATTAGATATAGAGATTTCACTGGAAATATGTTTTGAGGTCCCCTAAGCCGAAAAATAGCATTTAAGAAAAAAGGCCAGTGTGTGTGTATGTGTGTGCGCGTATCTGTGGATACCAAGTTTGGTAATCTTCAAGGATGCGACACGAAGATTTTCAACAAAATCCCCCCTCCCCCAAACTATCCTTTACATGGAAAATGTTTCAAAAGTTTCGTTTTTCTTAAAAATGACTAACGATTTTGATAAAAAATAACCTATATTTAAGCCATTTCCATCTACAATAAAATATATATTTGAATTTTCTGGGAATAGCTTCAGAAGACGTGTTCATTCTGAATGTATTTGTCTGAATTTTGCATAACTAGTATACCATAAGAGATAGATAAACACTTATTGCACAAAAGACGTAGATGCCGTCAAAACACACAATTTATGCCATATGCATTTTTCATGAAGTTGACCGTTTTCGAGATATTTCGTATTATTCGCTTCTTTGTAAGTAGAAGCGAAATAAGATAGTACCATACGTTGAAGAGATAGTCAAAAGCTGGTTGCTATGTGACTGAAGTTCCTTTGTTTGTATGGACAGGAGTTGACAAATTCCTGTATCAGCAAAGTTAAGTTTTTCGAAGCTGAAATCAAAAATAAGGAATATCTTTAAAAAAAAAAGAAGATGTATACAACATAAATTGTATTTTAATGTGCTCTAAATTTTCTGTGTGGTAAGTTTTTGTCCATTTCTTACGGTTTAGCAGTTATGCAAAATTCCGTAAAATTCACTCAGAATAAATTAAGTAGTCTTCAGAGGCTATTCCCAGAAAATTCAAAATATACATTTTATTTGTCAGGTAAATATCTTTAATATTTTAATCAAAATCGTTAGAGCCATTTTTTAGGAAATCAAAAATTTCGAAAAAAAATTCCATGTAAAGAGTAGTTTGGGGTGGGAGGAATTTTCTCAAAATCTTCGTGTCGTACCCCTGGAAGGTACTAAACTTAAATACCAAGTTTGGTATTTTAACAACCTTTCGTGTTTGAGTTACCGTGTTCACAGACACACGGACCTTTTTCTGAAAATACTTTTTTTTGGATACAGGGGACCCTGAAACATATATTTCCGTTGAAATCTCAGTATGGAATTTTTGGTGGAGCACGTTAAAACACTGCTTCATCTAATACAGAAAAAATTAGCAGAAATAGTCTTATTACTTGCTACCTTGTTAGTAGAAGCAAATAAGGGAGTACCATAGGTTAAAGTGATAGTCAAAAGATGGTTGTATGGACAGGAGTTGACAAATTCCTGTATGAGAAAAGTATGTTTTTCAAAGCTGAAACCAAACCAAAGGAATATCTCAAAAACGATCAACTCCACGAAAACAATGTATATAACATAAATTGTGTGTTTTAAAGTGCTCTACATTTTTTGTGTTTTAAGTTTTCGTCCATCTCTTACGGTTTAGCAGTTATGCAAAATTCATCCAGAATAAAGTGGTCGTCAGAGGCTATTCCCAGAAAATTCAAGATATACATTTTATTTGTCAAGTTCTTTAATATACGATATTTTAATCAAAATCGTTAGTCATTTTTAAGAAAATCAAAATTTTCGAAACGTTTTCCATGTAAAGGGTAGTTTGGGGTGGGGGGATTATTTTGAAAATCTTCGTGTCTCATCCTTGAAAGATACCAAACTTAAATACCAAGTTTGGTATTTAACAGTCTTTTCGTTTTTGGGCTATGTTGTCCACACACACGGAACTTTTTCCAAAATGCCTTTTTTGGATTCACGGGGACCCAAAACATGTATTTCCGGTGAAATCTCGTTATCGAGCTTTCGAGTGGAATACAATACCTTCTGTATACACATTGTATGTATAGAGAAAGTAAAATGTATGTGACATACAGTGTGTTTTAACGTTTTTGTCTATCTCTTACGGTTTTAGAGTTACACAAAAGCCGATCAGAATAAAGAGGTCTTTAGAAGCTATTCCCAGAAAGTTTAAATTATACATTTTATTTGGCATGTAAATATCTTTAATATGTACAGTAGTTCATTCAAAATTATTAGAGCCACTTTTTAGGAAATTAAAATTTTCGAAATTTTTCCATGTAAAGAATAGCTGGGGAGATGTTTAGCGTGTGTGCCTCATATTCAACTTGAATCTCGTTTAGGGTGAGTTACCCGGATAAGGTTTTTTTCGGGGTTTTCCCATGTACTAACTTCAAGCTCCATGAACCTCAAGATCATTCGGTATGGAATTTTTGGGTGCAATGCAATAGGTGCCTTCTCTATACGCTATATATAGTACACATAGAGAAAACAAAAATCTGATGTGTGCCATTCATTATGGATTTCCCTACACCTGTGTAACAAATTAGTGTTAAAAAGTTTATTCTTTCATCTACTTCATGATAATCGAGATAAACATTAGCAGAATTAGTCTTATTACAAGCTTCCTTGTAAATAGAAGGGAAATAAGAAAATACATAGGCTAAAGCGATAATCTCGTCTTTAAAAGCCAGTCGCTATGTAAAACAATTTAGGTTTAGTAAACAAATGAGTAAAAATCTGCTGTGTACCATTCACATGACTTTCTCTATATCCCTGCAACAAATTATTCTTAAAAAGCTTATACTTCTATTTACTTTATGCTCATCAGAAAAAAAAAAAAAAAAACTTACCTAACAAAAAAGTGTAGAGCTCGTTAAAGCAAACAATTTATGCTATATACATTTTTTTTTTTTTTCGTGGAGTTGATCATTTTTAAGATATTCCTTGTTATTGGTTTCACTTTGAAAAACTCATACTTTTCTCATACAGGAATTTGTCAACTCCTGTCCATACAAACAAAGGAACTTCAGTCACACAACAACCAGCTTTTGACTATCACTTTAACCTATGGTACTCCCTTATTTCGCTTCTACTTACAAGGAGGCAAGTAATAGGTCTATTTCTGCTAATTTTTAACAATCATTTGTTATAGCGATGTAGAGAAAGTCATGTGAATGGAACACATCAGATTTCTAAATAGGTACTATGTTTGGTATTCTACCCACTTTTGGTTTTTGATAAAGTTCACATACACACACCCACACCTTTCTCCAAACATGCTTTTTTTATAATTATAGGAACCTTAAAACTTGTAATTCCGGTGAAATCTCGATATCCAATTTTTGGGTGGAGTGCAATACCTTCTCCACCCTGTACAATGAATACAAAGTAAAAAGTAAACTGCATTTATAAAATCTGGGCAATAGAACACGGGCCTGTTAAGTCATATATAGCAAATTATTCACGGATTCCTATGAAATGATAGCAGGTTGACGTTTACATAAAAACTTTTAATGGGTGCCTTGGAATGTCATTACCATGCCAAAGTTAGTGCTATAAACCAAGGCGCTATGAAGATATCAAAGGAATGCATAGAGTTGTAAAAGTGATCTCAATACTGCCATTTCGATCAACACAAAATACTTGCAGATGTGTTCCAGCCATATCGCTATCTGTTTGTCAAAAAATTCTTCTTACAAAAGTATATGATTTTATATTAATTATGCTAATCGGATAAAAATTAACAGAAATGACCGTATTGCTTGAGTTCTTGTAAGTAGAAGGGAAATAATTGAATACACTATGCTAAAACGATAGTCAAATTTTTTAAAAGCTGGTTGCTATGTGGTTAAAATCCGTTGCTTTGCATGACCAGTAGTTTACAAATCCCAGTATAAGAAAAGTTTGAAGTATTTTAAAACTCAAACATATAACAAGGAATATCTCAGAAATCGTCAACTATGCGAAAAAAATGTTTATTGCATAAATTGAGTGTTTTCATGAGATCTAACATTTTTGTGTAGCTCTTACGATTTACCTGTTATGCACAATTCATTCAGGATAAGCCCTTCAGAGGCTGTTCCCAGAAAATTCAAGACATACAGTATTTTTCCTTTCTCTATACGCACTAAGTGCATAGTGTATACAGAAGCTATTGCACTCCACCCAAAAATTCGATACCGAGATTTCACCGGAAATATATGTTTTAGGGTCCCCAATATCCAAAAAATCTGATGTGTACATTCACATTCTCTATATCCCTGTAACAAATTATTCAAACAAAGCTTATACTTTTATTAACTTCATGCTAATCAGTAAAACATTAGCAGAAATAGCCATATTACTTGCGTCCTTGTAAGTAGAGGTGAAATAAAGGAGTACCATAGGTGAAAGTTATAATCAAAAGCTGGTTGCTATGTCACTGAAGTTCCTTTGTTTGTATGGACAGCAGTTGACAAATTCCTGTATGAGAAATGTACAAGTTTTCATAGCAGAAACCAAAAATAAGGAATGTCACAAAAACGACGAACTCCACGAAAAAAATGTATATCACATAAATTGTGTGTTTTAATGTGCTCTACATTTTTTGTGCAGTAATATTTTGTCCATTTCTTACGCTTTAGCAGTTATTCAAAATTTAGTAAAATTCATCCAGAATAAACTACTCTTCAGAGGCTATTCCCAGAAAATTCAAGATATACATTTCATTTGTCAGGTAAATAACTTTAATATACGAAATTGTAATCGAAATCGTTACAGCCATTTTTGAGAAAATCAACATTTTCGAAAAAAGTTCCATGTAAAGGGTAGTTGGGGGTGGGGGGATTTTTCTCAAAATCTTCGTGTCGCATCCCTGGAAGATGCTAAACTTAAATACCAAGTTTGGTATTTTACCTACTTTTCGTTTTTGAGTTATCGTGTTCAGACACACACACACACACACACACACACACACGGACCTTTTTCCGAAAATGTTTTTTTTAGATAAAGGGGACCCTAAAACATATATTTCCGATGAAATCTCGGTATCGAATTTTTTGGTGGAGTGCAATACATTCTCTATACACTATGTACATAGTGCCTATAGAGAAAGTAAAAAAGCATTTTCACAAAAAGGTCCGTGAACACGATAACTCAAAAACGAAAAGTCAGCAAACTTGGTATTTAAGTTTAGTATCTTCCAGCGATGCAACACGAAGATTTTGAGAAAAATTCCCCCACCCCCAACTACCCTTTACATGGAACTTTTTTAGAAAATTTTGATTTTCTCAAAAATGGCTCTAACGATTTTGATTAAAATTTTCTTATATTAACGATATTTACCTGAAAAATAAAATATATATCTTGAATTTTCTGGGAATAGCCTTAGAAGAGTAGTTTATTCTGGATGAATCTTACTGAATTTTTAATAACTGTTAAACCGTAAGAGATGAGCAAAAACTTACTAAACAAAAAATGTAGAGCACGTTAAAACACACAATTTATGTTATATACATTTTTTTCGTGGAGTTCGTCGTTTATGAGACATTCCTTATTTTTGGTTTCTGCTATGAAAAACTTATACTTTTCTCATACAGAAACTTGTCAACTCCTACCCATATAAAAAAAGGAAACTTCATTGACATAGCAAGCAGCTTTTGACTATCATTTTAACCTATGGTAGTCCTTTATTTCGCTTCTACTTACAAGGAAGCAAGTACTAAGACTATTTCTGCTCATTTTTACTTTCTCCATACGCACTGTGTACATAGTGTATAGAGAAAGTATTGCACTCCACCCAAAAATTCGATACCGAGATTTCACCGGAAATATATGTTTTAGGGTCCCCAATATCCAAAAAAAGCATTTTCACAAAAAGGTCCGTGTGTGTGTGTGTGTGTGTGTGTGTGTGTGTGTGTGTGTCCGTGTGTCCGTGAACACGATAACTCAAAAACGAAGAGTCGGTAAAATACCAGACTTGGTATTTAAGTTTAGTATCTTCCAGGGATGTGACACGAAGATTTTGAGAAAAATACCCCCACCCCCAACTACCCTTTACATGGAATTTTTTTCGAAAATATTTATTTTCTCAAAAATGGCTCTAACGATTTTGATTAAAATTTCGTATATTAAACATATTTACCTGACAAATAAAATGTATATCTTGAATTTTCTGGGATAGGCCTCTGAAGAGAAGTTTATTCTGGATGAATTTTACTAAATTTTGAATAACTGCTAAACCGTAAGAGATGGACAAAAAATTACTACACAAAAAATGTAGAACACAATTAAAACACACAATGTATGTTATATACATTTTTTTCGTGGAGTTCGTCGTTTTTGTGACATTCCTTATTTTTGGTTTCTGCTATGAAAAACGTATACCTTTCTCATACAGGAACTTGTCAACTCCTATCCATATAAACAAAGGAACTTCATTGACATAGCAATCAGCTTTTGACTATCACTTTAACCAACGGTTGTCCCTTATTTCGCTTCTACTTACAAGGAAGCGAGTAATAAGACTATTTCTGCTATTTTTTTTCTGATTAGCATAAAGTAAATAGAAGTATAAGCTTTTTAAGAATTATTTGTTGCAGGGATATGGAGAAAGTCATGTGAATGGTACACATCAGATTTTTACTTTCTCCATGCGCACTATGTACATAGTGTATAGAGAAAGTATTGCACTCCACCAAAAATTCCATACCGAGATTTCACCGGAAATATATGTTTTAGGGTCCCCAATATCCAAAAAAAACATTTTCACAAAAAGGTCCTTGTGTGAGTGTGTGTGTGTGTGTGTGTGTGTGTGTGTGTGTGTGTGTGTCCGTGTGTCTTTGAACACGATAACTCAAAAACGAAAAGTCGGTAAAATACCAAACTTGGTATTTAAGTTTAGTATCTTCCAGGGATGCGACACGAAGATTTTGAGAAAAATCCCCCCACCCCCAACTACCCTTTACATGGAACTTTTTTCGAAAATTTTTATTTTCTCAAAAATGGCTCTAACGATTTTGATTAAAATTTCGGATATTAAACATATTTACCTGACAAATGAAATGTATATCTTGAATTTTCTGGGAATAGCCTCTGAAGAGTAGTTTATTCTGGATGAATTTTACTAAATTTTGAGTGACTGCTAAACCATAAGAGATGGACAAAAACTTACTACACACAAAATGTAGAGCACTTTAAAACACACAATTTATGTTATATTCATTTTTTTCGTGGAGTTCGTCGTTTTTGTGACATTCCTTATTTTTGGTTTCTGCTATGAAAAACGTATAATTTTCTCATACAGGAACTTGTCAACACCTATCGATATAAACAAATGAACTTCATTGACATAGCAACCAGCTTTTGACTATCACTTTAACCTACGGTGTTCCCTTATTTCGCTTCTACTTACAAGGAAGCGAGTAATAAGACTATTTCTGCTATTTTTTTCTGATTAGCATGAAGTAAATAGAAGTATAAGCTTTTTAAGAATAATTTGTTGTAAGGATATAGAGAAAGTCATGTGAATGGTACACATCAGTTTTACTTTTTCTAGCCCCGTATGTACAATGTAGATAGGGATAGAGAAGTATTATATTCCACCCAAAAATTCGATACCGCGATTTCACCGGAAGTACATGTTTTTGGACCCCCTGAGTCCAAAAAAAGCATTTTCAGAAACAGGCCCGAGAGTGTGCGTGTGTGTGTGGGGGGGGGGGGGTGTCTGTGGACAGCATAGCTCAAAAACGAAAAGACGGTTAAATACCATACTTGGTATTTAAGTTTGGTATCATCCAAGGATGCGAACGAAGATTTTCAAGAACATACCCCACCCATAAGTAAACGGAAAATTTTTTCGAAAATTTTGTTTTTCTTAAAAATGGCTCTAACGATTTTAATTAAAATACCACGTATTAAAGTCATTTCTATCACAAATAAAATGTATATCTTGAATTTTCTGGGAATATCTTCTAAAGGCCTGCTTATCCTGGATGAATTTTGCTTAATTTGGAATAACTAGTAAACCGTAAGAGATAGCCAAAAACTTACTATATAAAAGTTTTGGTCTTGTTTAAATCCACAAGTTATGTTATGTATATTTTGTTTCGTGGAGCTTACCGTTTTCGAGGTATTCCTTGTTATTAGTTTCAGTTGTGAAGTACTTATACTTTTCTCAGACGAGAGAGTCCGTTTTACTTTTATTCTACTCCTGGCCAAGCAAAGAAGCTTTTAAAACATTTGACTATCACTTTAGCCTAGTGCATTCCGTTAGTTTCATTCTACTTATAAGGAAGTAAGTAATAAAATTCTGCTAATGTTTATTTCTATTAGCCTGGTGTTGAAAGAAGTTATATCTTATGTAAGAAGCTTGTTTGTAGAGAAGCTAAAGAAAGTCATGTGAGTGTATCACATCAGATTTTTCAGAACATGATGACCCTCGGCGTGACTTTGAAGTTGGGATTTAGGTAATTAGCACATAGAAACTACCCCTCGCAGTTGCCACGTATTCCACTTGCTGGTCCCTTAAACGGGGCTCGAATCTCGACTAATTCAAATTATTTGCCATGTAAATATCCTTAATATACGGCATTTTAAACAAAATCGTTAGAACCATTATGAGAAAGTCAAAATATACGAAAAGTTTTCCAAGAAAAAGGGTATTTTGGGGTGAGAGGATTTTTCTCAAACTCTTCATGTCGCAACCTTGGAAGATACTTAACTTAAATTCCAAAGATTTTTACTTTCTCTATACGTACTATCTACATAGTGTATAGATGAGGTATTGCACTCCACCCAAAAATTCGATACCGAGATTTCACCGGAAATATATGTTAAAGGGTCCCCTCTATCTAAAAAAAAACATTTTCGGGAAAAGGTCCGCGCGCGTATGTATGTGTGTGTGTGTGTGTGTGTGTGTGTGTGTGTCTGTGAACACGATAACTCAAAAAAGAAAAGTCGGTAAAATACCAAACTTGGTATTTAAGTTTAGTATATTCCAGGGATGCGTCAAGAAGATTTTGAGAAAAATCCCCCCACCCCAACTACCCTTTACATGGAAGTTTTTTCGAATTTTTTTATTTTCTTAAACATGGCTCAAACGATTTTGATTAAAATACCTTATATTAAAGATATTTACCTGACAAATAAAATGTATATCTTGAATTTTCTGGGAATAGCCTCTGAAGAGTACTTTATTGTAGATGAATTTTACGAATTTTGAATAACTGCTAAACCGTAAGAGATGGACAAAAACTTACTCCACAAAAAATGTAGAGCACGTTAAAACACACAATTTATGTTATATACACTTTTTCGTGGACTTGATTGTTTTTGAGATACACCATGTCTTTGGTTTCAACTTTCAAAAACACACTTTTTACATACAGGAATTTAATAATCCCCGTCCATACAAACAAAGGAACTTCAGTCACATAGCAACCAGCTTTTGACTATCACTTTAACCTATGGTACTCCCTTATTTTACTTCTACTTACAAGGAAGCAAGTAATAAGACTACTTCTACTAATTGCCATGCAGTATGTAGAAGCATAGGCTTTTTAACAATAATTTGTTGCAGAGATGTAGAGAAAGTCATGTGAATGGAACACCAAATTTATTCTTTATTGCATTATCGTGTTCACAAATGCAAACATTTATAAAAATGGTTTTATTTATATTCAGAGCATGGTTAACGGTGAAATTGTGACATCGAATACAACACCATGTACATCATATAGTTTCAATTTGTAAAATCTTGTGTGTTCCATTCACATAGCTTTCTCTACATCTCTGCTACAAATTATTGTTAAAAAGTTTATGCTACTTGTTAATTCATGCTAATCGAGAAAAAATTAGTAGAAATAAGCTTATTACTTGCTTCCTTGTAAGTAGAAGCGAAATAAGGGAATACCGTAGGTTAAAGTGATAGTCAAAAGCTGATGGCTATGTGACAGAAGTTCCTTTGTTTCTATGGACAGCAGTTGACAAATTCCTGCACATGAAAAGTATAAGTATTTTAAAGCTGAAACCAAAACAAGGAATATCTCAAAAACGACCAACTCCAGTAAAAAATGCATATAAAATAAAGTGTGTGTTTTAAAATTCTCTACATTTTATGTATGGTAAGTTTTTGTCCATCTCTTACGGTTAAGCAGTTATGCAAAATTCCGTAAAATTCATCCAGAATAAAGTAGTCTTCAGAGGCTATTCCCAGAAAATTCAAGATATACTTTTTATTTGTCAGATAAATATCTTTAATTTACGATATTTTAATCAAAACCGTTAGAGCCATTTTTGAGAATACCAAAATTTTCGATAAAAGTTCCATGTAAAAGGTAGCTTGAAAATCTTCGTGTCGCATCCTCGAAGGATACCAAACTTAAATACCAAGTTTGGTTTTTAACGGTCTTTTCGTTTTTGAGCTATGCTGTCCACAGACACACACGTAACTTTTTCCACAAATGCGGTTTTTTGAATTCAAGAGGACTCAAAATATCTATTTCCGGTGAAACCTTGGTATCGAATTTTTAGGTGCAATACAATACCTTCTCTATACATTATGCACATAGTACGTGTAGAGAAAGTAAAAATCAAATGACTTTCTCTAGGCGTTCTACTAACTTCTTACAGAAGATTATTTTTCTTTCTGCACCTTGTTTATCGAGGTATTCTGTACAGTGTTTTTATTACTTAGTTCCTTATAAGTAGGAAGAAAATAAAGGAATACACTAGGCTAAACCAATAGTCAAATGTTTTAAAAGCTGTCGTTATGCGATTGTCATTACAAATCGCTTCTTTGCTTGGCCAGGAGTAGAACAAAAGAAAAACGGACATTCCCGTCTGAGAAAAGTATAAGTACTTCACAACTTTTTTTTTTTTTTTTTTTTTTTTTTTATTGTAAGAAAACTCTTTTGTACAATTAGGTACAATGCAGTTGAGCTAATTAGATACACAGAACAGCATGTAATATGTGGTTGGGGTACCATCCAGCGATGGGCCCAAAGAAATAGTACAAAGATACAAAGAAAGCAGAACAGAAAATAATAAAAGAGCTAAATGTTCAGTCGCAGATCGGAGTGCCAGCGGCGCTTCAATCTTCGTCGTTGAGGTTCAGGAGGAAGATAAATATGGCGGAGAAGAGGATTGCTGTGGCGCAAACAGGATCGATGGAGCCTCTTGTAGCTGATGCGGAGGACACACATTACCTCCGGTAGACCTATGTCAGCGTGCAGAGTTGAGTTGCGCACGTACCATGGAGCGCCAGTCATGAGGCGGAGAAAACGGTTCTGTGTGCGCTGGAGTTTGATCGTCTGCGACGGAGCGGCAGAACCCCATATCGCACAGCTATATTGCCACATGGGTCGAATTAAGGAAGTGTAGACAAGACGCTTGTACCGCAAAGGCAATGGCGAGGAACCGGACACAAGATGATGGACGTCGCGGATGCGATGACAAAACCTCTGCACTAGACTGGAGAGCTGGGGACCCCAAGTAAGACGGCTGTCCAAGATAAGGCCGAGGTACCTTATAGAAGTCGCGGTGGGTATCTCCGTCCCATTGAGAGAAATGGGATGATGGGTCACGTTCGTTTTGTAGGTGAACTTCACAACACGGGATTTATGAGCGTTCATAGTCACTCTCCAACGTTGGCACCAGGAGTGAATTTGGTTGCAGAAGTCCTGAAGGCGGCTTGCCACCGTAGCACAAGTACCCACACTTAGCGCCGCCACATCGTCGGCATAGTGAGCAATGGTGAGTTGCGGATGACTAGGAAAATCCGAGGTATAAGCCAGGTATAATAAGGGGCCCAGTACGCTCCCTTGCGGCACACCAGAGGAGATAGGAAGGGCCTTGGAAAATGTACGATCATGTTTAACAGAGAAGGTGCGATTGCGCAAATAGGACTGTACAAGGCGAAAATAAGTGTCCGAGAGATGCGGTTTGAGTTTGAATAATAAACCATCGTGCCAAACTTTATCAAAGGCCTTCTCCGTATCCAAAAACAGTCCTAAGCATACAGATTGACGCTCATAGGAATCAAGAATAGCGTCAACGACACGATGGAGCTGCTGAGAGCAGGAGTGAAGAGAGCGAAATCCAAACTGGGTGTCAGGGATAATCGGTGTGAGCTGAGGCAAAAGACGAGGCAGAAGGAGACGTTCGAAGATTTTGGAGAGTAGGGGGAGTAAACTAATAGGACGATAACTGAGGGGATCACTCTTGACTTTATCAGGTTTGGGAAGAAGGATAACTGTAGCGTGTTTCCATTGATGAGGAATATGAGCTGTGCGGAGGATAGCGTTGTAGATTTGCGTCAACAAAACCAGCGCATTCCGGGGTAAATGAAGAAGTAAGGGTTGCACAATAAGATCAGGACCGGGAGCTTTGTGAGCTGAAGAGCGAGCGATGATGTTTTTAACTTCACCAGGGGTAAAGAAGTGGTGGAAAGGAGTGAGCAACAAAGGTTGCGTGAGTTCTTCCTCCACACGATGAGCAAAGTCCGCGTCCAGCACAGGATTCGGGGAAAACTGACGTTCCAGGAGTTCTGAGCACAAATTTACCTTTTCAAGTGGCGTAGAAAACCAGGTGTTCCCAACCTTAAGAGGCGGCATGGCAGCAGAAGAACGTGTCAAAGTTTTAGTCTTCTGCCATAGTGACCCATCACTGGCGTTTAAGTCTTGTAGTCGGTGTTCAGCAGCAGTGCAGCGTGCAGCACGTAAGGCAGCCTTCAGCTCCCGAGTAGCACGATTAAAATTGGTTTTGTGAAGCGGGTAGCGCGTGCGTTCCCAGAGTTTCCGACAGTCTCTCTTGATGGAGTGCAGTAGACGGATCTCGGGAGAATAGAATGGCACAAGACGAGGAGGACGAAGATCTTGGAGAGTACTGCTGGCAAGGTTAGCCGCACACTGGATATTGCGAGTCAGGGTAGAAACAGCCACATCAACATCACGGGGTGACTTAAGCGGCACAGTCGTAATAGTGAGATCGGCAAGCAAAGAGGTGTACAAAGGCCAGTCAAAAGGATGGCGTATCAGGGATGGGGGTAAGTCATTTTTACTTCGCACCATCGGAGAGAGTGAGCAGGACTGGTAAATGATCGGAGCTCAGATCATGAACAACGGAGAGACGGGAACAATGACGGGAAATATTACGTCCAATGAAGATATCCAGCACATCCGGAGTCGTACCATCGTGTGGGTAAAACGTAGGTTCAACAGGGGAGAGTACGTCTAGGTGTAACTGATGGATTGCAGCGTGTAAAAGTTTACCCCTAGGATTAGATAAGTTCCAACCCCATAGAGGATGTTTGGAGTTAAGATCGCCGCCGACTAAGAAGGGGCCCTGGAAAGCATGAACAAGATCCCAGAAGTCGGTGAGACTGACATGATTCTGAGGAGCAGAATAGAAAGAACCAACTTGAATGCTTGCGGAAGTAGTAGACAGCTGAATCCGAGCAACCTGGAATGAGTCTTCTAGAAGAGGCGGAAGGGCATGGTGAGCCAGACAAGTTTTGATAAACACCGCAGAACCACCCATTCGAGTAGAGTTAGGGTGATCAGCACGATACACACTATACCCAGGAAGATGGAAAGATATGTGAGGAGCCAATTTGGTTTCAGTGGCGAGTAGGAGATCTACGTCATAAGCCGTAAGGAAATGTAATAATTCATGAAACTTATTAGTGATACTCTGGCAATTCCAAGTGCAGATTCGAAGGCAGGAAGGAATTGAATTAGCCATGAACACGGAGCAGAACAGGAATCAATTGCTGCAGGGTAGTAAGAAGGGGCTGTAGAAGAGCGAAGATAGAGTCCAGTCGAGCCATCAAGCAGTCCAATGGAGAACGGTCCTGTTCACACTGACGGGTTGCGGCTGCAGAGGGCTGCGTAGCACCAGGAGGGGAACCTCGAGAAACTAGAGACGACAGCAAAGGTCGAGCATGAAATGCAGGAGGACGAGGAGAGGCAGCTTCAGTGGAAGTAGGCAAGGTAGACTCCATAGGTGGGAAAGCATGAAGTGGAGGAACGGCAGCAGGAGAGGCACCAGAAACGGTACGTCGGGGAGAAGAGCGAGACTGAATGACTTGGAGGCGTCGATGAACAGGGCAGCCTTTATAATTCGCCGTATGTTGACCTTGACAGTTCACACACTGCGGCGGCGCGTGAGGAGCCTTAGAGCACTGCGCACTGGGATGATGGCCATCACATTTGACACAACGGGGTTGTTTGTGGCAATAATTACGACTGTGCCCAAATTCCTGACAATTCATGCACTGAATAACACCCCTTTTGGGTTTCGGGGGCTCCACCCTCACCATCGTGTAGTACAAACGATCGAGCTTATAGATGTCGTCGTTGAGTGGACTGGGCTTGAGATCCACGAAAAAGAGAGGTAGCTTCGCCTTGGTGACGGGATGGTAAACTGGAGTCATCTGTGCGGGTGAATATCCAAGGGAGGTCAATTCTTGCAGCACTAGAGCAGTGTCTATAGTGGGATGAAGCCCACGAATAACCACCCGGAGGTTGCGATCATGACGCATTTGGTACGTGTGAAACTCGGCCTTTTGGTCCTCAAAATACTGTATGGCTGCACGATAACCGTCCACAGTCTCGAAAGTGAATTTGACCTTGTTGCTGTCCAGTGTAACAAGCTTGTAAGCGCCAACATTGGATGTTTGTAAGTGTTTGAGGACAGTATTCACGTTGAGTATATTAGAAACATAGATAGGAGGTGGCTTTGGGGGTGGGGAGACAGAAGGAGTAGGCGTACTTACGCCATGTTCACCATCCTCTAGATCCATGTCAGCCAAGGGTGCAAAACGGTTAGTTGTAGCGAAAGGAGAATCAGGTACAGCAGAATCCAGTTTCTTCCTCTTGGAGTCACGTGGGCAAGAACTATCCCGGCTGGGTGGTGCAAAACCGGCGGAAGGCAGGCCGCGGTCGATAGGCCGCATTTGACCAGAGCAATGCATAGTAGCGGGCACGGGCTGGCGTTGCTGATGAGGCGACAAAGAGGTTTCTCCCTGGGAGCTGCTTGACGCGGTTGGAAGAGCTGAGTGTGGCACCGGTAAAGAACATGGCTGGTCCTCAGATTGGTAGCACGTCTGCATCGCAGAATAAATAAGCTGCCCCGTAGCAACGGGGGCAGCCATGGTGTAGAAATGTTCCAATAATGTAATGGATGGAAAGAAAGCACGAACACACAAAGAAAGTACGGATAGAAGAGGCTGTCAAAGTAGCCCCGTTTAACTCCACGCGAAACTGCACGCGAAAAGAAAAACACAAGTCGCACCAGTGAGAGCAAGAGGCAGGCACCACAGCACGATGTGAGCTGCCCGGCTGTCAGACAGCGACTCCGACTTCACAACTGAAACTAATAACAATGAATACCTCGAAAACGTTAAGCTGCACGAAAAAAAATGTATATGACGTAAGTTGTGTATTTTAACAAGGCCTAAATTTTTTGTATAGTAAGTTTTTGTCTATCTTTTACGGTTTACTACTTATGCCAAATTAAACAAAATCCATCCAGAATAAACAGGTCTTTAGAGGCTATTCCCAGAAATTTCAAGATATACATTTTGTTTGTCAGGTAAATATGTTTAATATACAATATTTTAATAAAAATCGTTAGAGCCATTTTTAAGAAAATCAAAATTTTCGAAAAAAGTTCCATGTAAAAGGAAGTTGGGGTGGGGGGATTTTCTTGAAAATCAATACTAAGTTTGGTATTTAACGGTCTTTTCGTTTTTTAGCTATGCTGTCCACAGACACACAACGAACTTTTTCCATAAATGCTGTTTTTTGAATTCAGGGGGACTCAAATGATGCATTTCCGGTGAAATTTGGGTATAGAATTTTTGGTTGCATTACAATACCTTCTCTGTATACTATGTACATAGCACGTATAGAGAAAGTAATAAAGGCTGTAGTGAAGGTATGTCAGTGATATACATATCTAGTTTACGACCTCCAGTAGCTGCGAGAACAGTGATGACCTTGAGAGGACACCGGATGTCTTTACCGTAGAATTGTATAGACTGACAATTTGAGAGGATATCCGGGGTCAAGAATATCACACCTGCTCGAGAAAGAGCTTTCTCTCGCCTCACATACAATTACATACTCTTATTTATGCTTTTGTGTAGCCTTACGAAACCCTGTGTCTGATATTTAAGAATATCTCTGGGAATTTAGAGAACTCAATGTGTGTATGCTATTAAGTAGTTGTATGGTCTGCTAGAATGAATAAGAACATTGGACAATATTTAGAGTGAGTAAAAAAATTAATGAATTAAAGTAATAAGGGTTGCTCCACACTGTTTAAAAATATTTATATACACGTTTTAAGCTCCCCTGAATAAAAAAAATCTGATGTGTTCCATTCACATGGCTTTCTCTACCTCTCTGCAACAAATTATTGTTACAGCTGGTTGCTATGTGACTGAAGCTCCTTTGTTTGTATGGACTGGAGTTGACAAATTCCTGTATGAGAAAAGTATAAATTTTTCATAGCTGAAACCAAAAACAAGGAATATGTCAAAAACGATCAAATCCACGAAAAAAATGTATATAACATAAATTGTGTGTTTTAATGTGCTATACATTTTTTTGTGTGTTAAGTTTTTGCCCATCTCTTACGGTTTAGCAGTTGTGCAACATTCCGTGAAATTCATCCAGAATAAGTAGTATTCAGAGGCTATTCCCAGAAAATTCAAGATAAACATTTTATTTGTCACGTAAATATCTTTAATATACGATATCTTAATCAAAATCGTTAGAGCCATTTTTAAGAAAATCTAAATTTTCAAAAAAAGTTCCATGTAAAGGGTAGTTGGGGGTGGGGGATTTTCTTGAAAATCTTCGTGTCGCATCCTTGGAAGATACCAAACTTAAATACCAAGTTTGGTATTCAACGGTCTTTTCGTTTTTGAGCTATGCTGTTGACAGACACACAGACACACACATGCGGACCTTTTTCCAAAAATGCTTTTTTTGGATTCAGGGGACCCAAAACATGTATTTCCGGTGAAATCTCGGTATCGAATTTTTGTGTGGAATACAATACCTTCTCTATACATTATGTATATAGTACGTGTAGAGAAAGTAAAAAGATCCCTTAATGTCAATTAGTTTTTTACTTCCCTTAATATAAGGATTCTAATCAAAATCAGTAACAACTTTTTGGAAAATTGAACATTTCGAAAAATCTTTCATGTAAAGGGTAGCTTCGGATGAGGGATTTTCCTGAAAATATTTTTATTGCAAATATAAATACGAAGTTTTGGTATTTAACCAATTTTACGATTTTGAGTTATGTTGCTCATACATACACATACACGCGCGCGCGGGGATTTTATTCTAAAAATCAGATGTATTCCATTCCGTTATCTTTCTCAGTTGCTCCGCAAACAAACATTTCTTACTAAAGATTATTCTTTTATCTATTTCATGCTAATTGAGATACGCATTCGCAGAACTGGTCTTATTACTTAGTTCTTTGTAATCAGAAGGAAATAAGGGAATACACCAGGGTAAAGGGATATAAAAGCGGGTGCTATGTGAAACAACTGAAATGTCGTTCTCTTTTCTTGCCAGGAGTAAACAAAAGACAAATTTCAAAGATCGATGTCCAGGATTGAGAAAACGGCCAACTCTACAACAAAAATCTGATGTGTTACGCTCACATGACTTTCTCTAGCTACTCCATAAACAAACATCTTATGAAAGATAAATCTTCCTTCAACACCACGCTAATCGAGATAAATATTAGCAGAATTTTATTGCTGGAATGCACTATGCTAAAATGATAGTCAAATGTTTTAACAGCTGTCGTTATGCGATTGTCATTACAAATCGCTTCTTTGCTTGGCCAGAAATAGAACAAAAAAGCACAAACAATGGAATACACTAGGCTAAAGTGATACTCAAAGCTTTTAAAGCTGGTTGCTATGTGGCTGAAGTGCCTTTGTTTATATGGCCACGAATTGACCAAGTCCCATATGAGAAAACTTACAAGTATTTTAAAGCTGAAACCATTAACAAAAAATAGTTTAAAAAAGTGTTTTTTAAAGAGCTCTATAAGTTTTATATTGTAAGTTTTTGTGTATTCCTTACGGTTTACCAGTTATGCAGAATTACTCAAAATTCATCTAGAATGAAATATCTTAGAGACTATTCACAGAAAACTCAAGATTTGCATTTCATTTGGGATTTAAATATCTCTAATATAACATATTTTAATCAAAATCGTTGAGCCATTTTTAAGAAAATCAAAGTTTGCTAAAAAAAGTTCCATGTAAAGGGTAGTTGGGGGTGGGGAGGTTTTCTTGAAAATCTTTGTGTCACATCCTTGGAAGATACCAAACTTAAATACCAAGTTTGGTATTTAACGGTTTTTTCGTTTTAGAGCTATGCTGTTCACAAACACACGGACCTTTTTCTAATTTTTTTTTTCCGATTCAGGGGGACCAAAAACAAGTATTTCCAGTGAAATCTCAGTAGATATGGAATTTTTGGGTGGAATACAATAGTTTTTCTACTATGTACATTATACATTCGTGCTACAGAATGTAAAAATAAATTTTACAGTTGGAATGGATCATTATTGAATATTTAACAACGTCTACCAAAAAGAAACGTATTTATACATGTTAGAGGTAACCCAGAAGAATAATGAAAAAAAAAATGTGATGTGTTCCATTCACATGACTTTGTTTACATCTCTGCAACAAATTATTCTTAAAAAGCTAATGCTTTTATTTACTTACTGCTAATCGAGAAAAAATTAGCAAAAATAGTCTTATTGCTTGCTTCCTTAGAAGCGAAATAAGGGAGTACCATAGGTTAAAGTGATCGCTATGCGACTGATGTTCCTTTGTTTGTATGGACAGGAGTTGACAAATTCCTGTATGAGAAAAGTATAAGTTTTTCAAAGCGGAAACTAATAACAAGGAGTATCTCAAAAACTATCAACTACACGAAAAAATTGCATATAACATAAATTGTGTGTTTTAACGTGCTTTACATCTTCTGTGTGGTAAGTTTTTGTCCATCTCTTACGGCTTAGTAGTTATGCAATATTCTGTAAATTACTTCCAGAATAAACTAGTCTTCAGAGGCTATTTCCAAGATATATATTTTATTTGTCAGGTAAATATCTTTAATATACGATATTTTAATCAAAATCGTTACAGCCATTTTTGAGAAATAAGTTCCAAGTAAAGGGTAGCGGGGTGGGGGGATTTTCTTGAAAATCTTCGTGTCGCATCCTTGGAAGATACCAAACCTAAATATCAAGTTTGGTTTTTGAGTGAAATCTCAGTAGATATGAATTTTTGGGTGGAATACAATACTTTCTTTCTCTATTGTGTGCTACAGAATGTAAAAATAAATCTTACAGTTCGAATGGATCATTATTGTATATTTAAGAATGCCCACCAAACAAGAAACGTGTTTATGCATGTTAGAGACAACCCAGAAGAATAATGATTTTTTTTTTTTTATTTCAAACAGTATCTCAGCTTTGTCTGTGTAGTATTAGATATGATGGCCGCATTTGATAAGTCCCAGATAAGATAAAGAACAAACGGAAGAAAAGAGAGACACAGAGTAAATAAACTGATGAGTAATACATTAGCAAGTAAAGATAAGTAAATGATACGAGTCCTGCAGATATCCAATTTTGCAGTTTACTTTAGAGGCCCGATAATTCGACCCAATGTGGACCCAGCTCTCAGGTTACCGAAACGTCTAATTTCACGGAACTAAGGACACTTTTTTTCACATTCCATAACGCAATTAGCGTATTTATAAATTGTGATGAATTCTTTTCCTACGGTTTTAGAAGGGAATACTACGGTAGCCATTTTAAAATATCTGATGTGTTCCATTTACCTGATTATTGTTATAAGCTTATTCTTCTACTCCATGCTAATCGAGATAAACATTAAAATAATGTATTACTTAGTCCCTCATAAATAGAAAGGAGTATACTGGGCTAAACCGACAGTCTAATGTTTTAAAATGTGGTTGCTATGGGATTGAATTGCGTGGTCAGTTAGTTGTTGACAAGTTCCCGTATCAGAAAAGTTTAAAGTATTTTAAAATTGAAATCAATAACAAGGAATATCTCGAAAACGGCGGAGGACGTAAAAATCCTTAGGCTTCGGAAGGGAAGTAAAGTCGTAGATTTACGGCACGTAAAAGAACCTCAAGTCTGATAGAGAGGCCTATGAGCAAAATTAAGCCACTGCTGAGAACCACAGCAGTTAAAGAGCGTCCATAAATAAAAACGCCATTCCACGAAAAAATGTATACATCAAGTGTATGTTATATCGAGATCTACATTTTTTGTGTATTAAGTTTGTATCTATCTCTTACGGTTTACTAGTTACGCAAAATACAATAAAAATCATCCAGAATAAAGAGGTCTTCAGCGGCTATTTCCAGAAAATTGAGTATATACATTTTGTCATGTAAATATCTTAAATATAAGAGATTTTAATCAAAATTGTTTGAGCCATTTTTTTTTAAATCATAATTTTTGCAATTTTTTCCATGCAAAGGGTAGTTTGGGGCGGGGATTTTCTTGAACATCTTCGTGGAAGATACTGAACTTAAATATCAAGTTTGGTATTTAATAGTGTTTTTGTTTTTGAGCTATGCTGCCCACAGACACAGGGACATTTTTCTAAAAATGTTTTTTTTTTTGGGGGGGGGGGATTCAGGGGACTCAAAATATGTATATCCGGTGAAATCTCGGTATTGAAATTTTGGGTGCAATGCAATACCGTCTCTATACATTATGTATTTGTAGAGAAAGTAAAAAGTGTAGGCTTAAGTATGCATAAAATGTGTAGTAAAGTATTTTCCTATGGTTTTAGGAAGAAATACTACGATCAACACTTTGCCTCTTAGAACAACTTGATCTACTATCTGTCTACCTTTAGTTCACCGGTGATGTAAACAAAAGCAACAGTTATGATTGGTTGTCGCCCTCCGAGGTGTAATGGTTACCATGCTGACTTCATATGCCCAAGGTCGCGGGTTCTAACCCGGTGGAAGACGATGGATTTTTTCGGGCGGGAAATAAAGCCGTTGGTCCCGTGTCATAGATTTACGGCACGTAAAAGAACTTCAAGCCTGATAGAGAGGCCTCGGAGCAAAATTAAGCGGTCTTTCACGCCCAATTTATAATGGGATGCTAAGAACCAGAGTAGTTAAAGAGCGTCCATAAATAACACGCCATTTTGTGACTGGTTGGTGAACGTTGTACCGTTTTTCTCCGGGAATAGCCGAGAGAGTAGAGAAATGTCACATTAATCTATGCAATGTTGTCTAAGTAGTATAGTATTAATAATGATTAAGGAACAAAATTTACTGATAATTTAATATATTTATTCATATAACAATGAATATATGTTGTACAGTTCGTTTATAATAGATATAGGGCGATTCATGAACGAATCGTTCAAATAAACGACTACAAGGAAAGAATCGCATGAATCATGTCAGTCTTGGAATGAATCGTCGTTCAAAAAGAATCGCATAGTAAAAAAAAAAAATCTGATGTGTACCATTCACATGACTTTCTCTACATCTCTGCAATAAATTATTTTTAAAAAGTTTATGCTTCTATTTACTTCATGCTAATCGAGAAAAAAATTATTCCCTGTAAGTAGAAGCGAAATAAGGGAGTACCATAGGTGAAAGTGATAGTCAAAAGCTGGTTGCTATGTGACTGAAGTTCCTTTCTTTGTATGGATAAACGTTCACAAAGTGCTGTATGAGAAAAGTGTAAGTTTTTTATAGCTAAAACCAAAAACAAGGAATATCTGAAAAACTATCAACTCGACGAAAAAAAGGAATATAGCATAAATCGTGCGTTTTAAAGTGCTCTACATTTGTAATGTGGTCAACCTCTTACGGTTTAGCAGTTACGCAAAATTCCGTAAAATTGACCCAGAATAAAGTAGTCTTCAGACGCTATTCTCAGAAAATTCAAAATATACATTCTATTTGTCAGGTAAATATCCTTAATATACGATATTTTAATCAAAATCGTTAGAGCCATTTTTAGAAAATCAAATTTTTCGAAAAAAGTTCTATGTAAAGGGTAGTTTGGGGTAGGAGGATTTTTCTCAAAATCTTCGTGTTGAATCCCTGGAAGATACTAAACTTAAATACCAAGTTTGGTATTTTGTCGACTTTTCGTTTTTGAGTTATCGTGTTCACAAACACACGGACACACAAACACAAGGACCTTTTTCTGAAAATACTTTATTTGGATACAGGAGACCATAAAACGTATATTTCCGATGAAATCTCGGTATCGAATTTTTTGGTGGAGTGCAATACATTCTCTATACACTATGTACATAGTACGTATAAAGAAAGTAAAAAATGTAAATGGCGTGTTAATTATGGACGCTCTTTAACTGCTGTGGTTCTCAGCGTCCCGTTCTAAATTGGGCGTGAAAGACCACTTAATTTTATTCAGAGGCCTCTCTATTAGGCTTGAGGTTCTTTTACGTGCCGTAAATCTACGACACGGGACCAACAGCTTTACTTCCCTCCCGAAGGAAGCCATGCTAAGGATTTTTACACCCGAAAAAATCCATCGTCCTCCGCCGGGTTTGAACCCGCGACCTTGGGTATATGAAGTTAGCATGGTACCCATTATACCACGGAGGGCGATCAAACCATAGCAGGTATCCTCGTTCAAAAAGAATCCCAGATTTGAAGAATCGTGATTAGGTATTGGGGTTTGTTTTTCCTTTGCTTCCCTTTCCAAGTACCAAGCCGAACTTCGACGAAAACTGCCGAGTGCGCGCGTGTACAAGGATTTGTAACCATTTATTTTATTGTGAGAAAATAAATAGTGCTGAGACCATGAGGCTAAATATAAGAATATATATACATATACATTATATATATATGTACATTATATATAATGTACATAAGAAAACGAACACTGCCGATCATTGCCGAAGCCACCACGAGCGTCTGCATATTGCTTAGGGAGGGTTATTATACATGTGAAAGCAAGCATTAGAATTTACAACTGCTTTATATATATATATATATATATATATATATATATATATATACAAAATATATAAAAGTTTACGACAAATAAAGCAATTATGCTCCAACATAATAGGTATAGAAACATACTATTCTAATGCATTAAAATTACCTCAAATATTCCTGAAGAAAATAATAATTATCCTGGGTAATTGCGTTGCCTTATAATGACGTGTTTATAAAAATGGCATGACTTAGTGGCGCGCAAACGCGACAGTGCGCATTAACATTACACAAATACCACCATGCAGTCGAAGTTTAGGTGTCAATTCTAGATTTAACTAAACTTTTTATAGTTTTTTTTTCTTTTTTCTTTTTTTTGTCGCGTAATGGAGGAAAGATTGCCAAATATATTTGCATAGATGGAGAAAAGTAGAACGTTTTTTGTATAAATTACTGTTTTTATGGTAAAGGCGCTAGCATCACTCACGTGCACAACATAGGTCAAACACAGAAAAAGCATTGTAACTATCAATGAATAGTGAACGAATCGATTAAAGTGAATCGCTCGACACAACTCTATTACGGCTGCTTCTAGTGAACCAATGGCTAAACATGTAATACCAGTGAAGGGTAAAATCTCTTAAAAAATGTTGAGAAAATAACTATTCATAACAACATAATACGTTTTGTGAAAATTACCTTACTTTTGCATTAAACCATATTCTCAGCTTAACGGTAGAATTTACTGGTGTATAAAAAAAACAGCATGCAGCGTGGAAAACATTTAAATTAGCCTAGGTGCGACATCTTGTGCGAGCAGCTTTTCAACAAATGACAGACGAAAATGCAGTGTCACACCGTCGCCTACGCTATTATATAATGACGTAGGCTATGGTCACACATTGTTCGGGAAGAGGAAACAAAGTGAGATTTGGAGGGAATGATGGATATTGTCGTTGACCGAATAATTATAAATCTCGGTGATGATTCAGACAGTTCGAATGCAAATGCAACTGATGACTCATATCTGAAGCAGTGTAATCAGTTCCTTCTTCAGATTAGCTTTTCTGGGTAAGCTACTGCATTATGACGTATATTAAAGAAACGTGCGGTTTATAGTCGTCCATTTGCGAGTGCTAAGTTGGTAAAAAATGATGTATGCATACAATACACCAGTCAGGTCTCAAAACATGTCTGCATTTTGTAATTTTACGGGAGATTTTACATTTCGTACTGAATAACGACTCGCCTATTTATTTTATTGTGTTTTATTTCATTGAGATAATCATTAACTGTGAATAGAGTAAGTACCTACACGGATTTACAATTATACGACAGACGAACCAGCTTAGCACCTATTGGGCTGTACACGTGCGTTCATGGAAGCGAGATTGCAGTTTCTAGTTCCGCTTGGGACTAAGGCTCTTTCGTGAGCCTTTCCTATTGGTTACGGAGACTACGTAAGAGCTGAACGACAGGTTTCGAGGTTAGGCTTTGTTAGGTTAGGTGTATGTAAATGAACTGGATCGAAATAAGTGATAAAAATAGACTTTCCGAAAAGCGGTTTCCAATGCGAAACGCACAGTCTTCCGTTCGTGTTGTCTTCTTGTACATGTGCAGCCATGTTGGTCAATCCACCAATGGCAGAGTTAAATCTAAAACTGAACTAGAATCTTCAATGTCGCTTCGCGGAAGAATACATTCTGGTTTGTTTATATCGCCGGTGAAGTAACAATGGACAGATAATGCTAGCTTTTACTTTCATTCTTAGAATATACTATGATTGTGTATAAAACCTAGAAAAACAGTTTACTTGCAGGTATGTGTGTTTCTGTTTACTTTCTCTGCACGTATTATATACAAAGTGTATAGAGAAGGTATTGTATTGCACCCAAAAATACCATACCGAGATTTTACTGGAAATATATGTTTTGAGACCCTCTGAATCCAAAAAAAAAGCACTTTTAGACAAATGTCCGTCAGTGTGTTTGTCTGTAAGTGTGTGTGAGTTCTGGATGAATTGTATGGAATTTTATATTACTGGTAAACCGTACGAGATATACAAAAAACTTCCTTAATAGAATATGACGAGTTCGTTAAAACACGCAATTTATGTTGTATCCTTTTTTTTTTCGTGGAGTTGATCGTTCTTAAGACATTTGTTGTTATTGGTTTCAGCTTTAAAATACCTAGTTATACTTTTGTCATATGGAAATTTGTCAACTCCTGTCCATACAAACAAAGGAACTTCAGTCACATAGCAACCAGCTTTTGACTACCACTTTAACCTATGGTACTCCCTTATTTCGCTTCTACTTACACAGAAGCAAGTAATAAGACAATTTCTGATAATGTTTATCTCGATTAGCATGGAGTAGATGAGTAGGCTTTTCAACAGTAATTTGTTATAGAGAAATAGAGAAAATCATGTGAATGGGACACAATAATTTTCAAATAGCCACCAGATTTTAAAAGATTTGATCAACCTTTTAGCCTAATTTATTCGCTTATTTCCCTTCTACTTTTACGGAAGTAAGTAATAAGACCATTTCTGCTAATGTTTATCTCGTTTAGCATGAACTAGCTAAAAGAATAAGCTTTTTCACAATAATTTGTTACAGAGATCTACAGAAAGTCGACTTTTACTTTCTCTACGCGTACTATGTACATAAAATATAGAGAAGGTATTGCACTCCACCCAAAAATTCTATAGCGATATTTCTCCGGAAGCATATGATTTGTTTCTCCATGTATCCAAAAAGGGCATTTTCAGAAAAAGGTCCGTATGTGTATGCATACCTCAAAAACGAAAAGACCGTTAAAGCCCAAACTTGCTAATTAAGTTTGGTATCTTCCAAGGATGCGACACGAAGATTTCCAAGAAAATCCCCCCACCTCCAACTACCCTTTACATGGAACTTTTTTCGTTATTTTGATTTTCTTAAAAATGGCTCTAACGATTATGATATTATATCGTATATTAAAGATATTTACCTGACAAATAAAATGTATACCTTGAATTTTCTGGGAGTAGCCTCTGAAGACTACTTTATTCTGGATACCTTTTACGAAATTTTACATAACTGCTAAACCGTAAGAGATGGACAAAAACTTACCGCTTAAAAAAATGTAGACCACGTTAAAACACACGATTTATGTTATAAACACTTTTTTCGTGGAGCTGATCGCTTTTTCGATATTCCTTGTTTTTGATTTCAGCTTTGAAAAACTTATACTTTTCTCATACAGGAATTTGTCAACTCCTGTCCATATAAACAAAAGAAACTTCAGTCACATAGCAACCAGCTTTTGACCATCACTTTAACCTATGGTACTCCCTTATTTCGCCTCTACTTACAAGGAAGCAGGTAAAAGACTATTTCTGCTATTTTTTTTTTTTCTCAATTAGCATGAAGTAAAAGAATAAGCTTTTTAACAATAATTTGTTACAGAGATGTAGAGAAAGTCATGGGAATGGAACACACAAGACTTTTTAATTATTCTGTCCACAGACACACAAAGCTTGTTTTGTTGGCAGGAGCCCTAAACATGTATTTCCTACGAAATCTCGGTTTCGAATTTTTACGTGTGAACACAATACCTACTCTATATATTGTAAATACGTGCTATAGATGCTAAAAAAAATCCGATGTGTTCCACTCACATGACTTTCTCTACATCTATGTAACAAATTATTTCTAAAGAAACTTATGCTGCTGTTTACTTCATGCAAATCCGGAAAAAATTAGCAGACATAGTTTTATTATTTGCTTCCTTGTTAGTAGAAGCGAAATAAGGGAGTACCATAGGTTAAAGTGACAGTCAAAAGCTGGTTGCTATGTGACTGAAGTTTCTTTTGTTTATATGGACAGGAGTTGACAAATTCCTGTATGAAAAAGTATAAGTTTTTCAAAGCTGAAACCAAAAACAAGGAATATCTAAAAAACGACCAACTCCACGACAAAAAGGCACATAACATAAAATGTGTGATTTAAAGTGCTCTATATTTTTTGTGTGTTAAGTTTTTGTCTTTCTGTTACGGTTTAGCAGTTATGCAAATTTCCGTAAAATTGATCCAGAGGCTATTCCCAGAAAATTCAAGATATACATTTTATTTGCCAGGTAAGTATCTTTAATATACGATATTTTAATCAAAACCGTTGGAGCCATTTTTAAGAAAATCAAAATTTTCGAAAGAAGTTCCATGTAAAGGGTAGTTGGGTGGGAGGATTTTCTTGAAAATCATCGTGTCGCATCCTTGGAAGATTCCAAACTTAAATACCAAGCTTGGTATTCAACGTTCTTTTCGTTTTGGAGCTATGCTGTCCACAGACACACGCACACACGGACCTTTTTCTGAAAATGCTTTTTACTTTCTCTAGCCCCATATGTACAATGGTCATAGGGATAGAGAAGTATTGTACTCCAACCAAAAATTACATGTCGAGATTTCACCGGAAATACATGTTTTAGGACCCCCTGAATCCAAAAAAAGAATTTTCAGAAACAGGTCCGCGCGTGTGTGTGTGTGGACATCATTGCTCAAAAACGAAAAGACGGTTAAATACCAAACTTGGTATTTAAGTTTGGTACCTTCCACGGATGCGACTCAAAGATTTTCAAGAAAATCCCCCCACCACTAACTATCCTTTACATAGAAAGATTTTCGAAAATTTTGTTTTTCTTAAAAATTGTCTCTAACGATTTTGTTTAAAATACCACATATTAAAGTCATTTCTATGATAAATAAAATGTATATCTTAAATTTTCTGGCAATAGCTTCTAAAGACCTGTTTATTCTGGATGAATTTTGCTTAATTTGTCATAACTAGTAAACCGTAAGAGATAGACAAAAACTTACAGAGCGAAAAATGTAGGTCTTGTTAAAATACACAAATTATCGCATATACATTTTTTCGTGGAGCTTACCGTTTTCGAGGTATTCCTTATTATTAGTTTCAGTTGTGAAGCATTTACACTTTTCTCAGACGGGGGTGTCCGTTTTTCTTTTGTTTTACTCCTGGCCAAGCAAAGAAGAGATGTGCAATGACAATCGCCTAACGACAGCGTTTAAAACATTTGACTATCACTTTAGCCTAGTGTATTCCCTTAGTTCCATTCTACTTATAATGAACTAAGTAATATAATTCTGCTAATGTTTATCTCGATTAGTATGGTGTTGAAGGAAGAATTATATTTTATAAGAAGCTTGTTCGTAGAGTAGCTAGAGACATCAGACTTTTATGGATACAATGGACCATAAAAGATATATTTCCGGTGAAATCTCGGTATGGAATTTTTGGGTGGAATGCAATACCTTCTCTATACAGTATGTACATAGTACTGTAGAAAAAGTAACAAGAGAGTAGCAATTTGAGATTGAAAACCGGTTTGTAGGAGAAGTTGGTCACCCTGTTGATGAACGCGTTTTAATGAGAAGTGTATAAGATCTGAGGAAGATAACGTTGACAAGGACATCTATCATCCTCAGAGTGATACACGCACGCATGCGCTGATCCGTGACAAAAAGCTTGTCAACGAAATATTGATCTGAGAAGTTGCAGCTTGCCTGAGCTACACAAAGGACTTTGTGAAGGGTGAATCACAAGTGTTGGGCACAGGGGGGGGTCGGCAGTTTACTGAAACAGAAAGCTCGCGGTTATGTGTGCTGATCAATAACTTGGATATCACCTACATAGGCCTAACTTCAACTACTTCAAACTTAATAGGCGTGTGCCGGAAGATGTCTTATTTGAAACAGAAACACAATAAATATCAATACTTTCTCTACATGTACTTTGTACATGGTATCGAATTTTTGGGTGAAATGCAATAGCTTCTCTATACACTGAGATTTCACCGGAAATACATGTGTCTGTGAGTCTGTGAACAGCATAGCTCAAAAACGAAAAGACCGTTAAATACCAAACTTCGTATTTAAATTCAGAATCTTCCAAGGATGCGACAGGAAGATTTTCAAGAAAATCCCCCCACCCCCAACTACCCTTTACATGGAAACTTTTCAAAAAATTTTATTTTCTCAACAACGGCTCTAACGATTTTGAATATAATAACGTATATTAAAGATATTTGCCTGACAAATAAAATATATTTGTTGAATTCTCTGGGCACAGCCTCTGAAGACTACTTTATTCTGGGTGAATTTTGCATAACTGCTAAACCCTAAGAGATGGAAAAAAAAAACTTACCACATAGAAAATGTAGAGCACATTAAAATACAGGGTATGTTATATACATTTTTTTTTTCGTGGAGTTGATCGTTTTTAAGATATCCCTGGTTTTTCGTTTCAGCTTTGAAAAACTTACTTTTCTGATACAGGAATTTGTCAACTCCTGTCCATACAAACAATGGAACTTCAGTCACATAGCAACCAGCTTTTGACTACCACTTTAACCTATGGTACTCCCTTATTTCGCTTCTACTTACAAGTAGGCAAGTAATAAGACTATTTCTGCTAATTTTTTCCTCGATTAGTATGAAATAAGAAGCATAAGCTTTTCAATAATAGATAATTTGTTGCAGAGACGAGGTATGGAACACATAAGATTTTTTTTTCTCATGGAGTTGACCATTACTGAGAATTTCCTCGTTATTTCTTTCAGTAAAGAAGTTAAACTTTTCTCACATGCAAAGTTGTAAACTGTTGTTTTGAAGATCTTCGTTGGTTTGAAAGTGCTGCCCTCCTATTCACGTCTTCAGTTCAGGAAAAAGATGAAAGTCGCTGGGTGCCAGAGCAGCATTGCACGGTGGTTGATCGAAATTGTCCCATTGAAATTGTTCAAGGAGCCGATGGGTTGTGCCAGCAGTGTGTGGACGAGCGTTGTCATGGATCAACACAATTCCTGAAGTCAGCATTCCTCTTCGTTTGTTTTGAATGGCTCTCCGCAAACGTCGTAAAGTACGAAGACCTTCAAAACAACGTCAATGTTCATTTGAAATCATTGGCGGCAACATTTTTTGAAGCGGGTATTGCAAAGCTTGTGTACAGGTACGATAAATGTCTCAATATTTTCGGTGATTATGTTGAAAAGTAACCATAAGTGTAGAAAACTTTTAGTAATAAAATAATTGCTTTCTACGAACTTATCTTTTATTTATAGCCTATCAGAGGTTGAAAAAAAAAAAGTGTCTAGTATGTATTTAAAATGCAGGTACATACTAGGTATACAATGTATTGTATTTCGCCCAAAACTTCGATACCCAGTAATCAGAAGAAATACAAATGCTAGCCTCTAAAACTCAAGATATCAGCCATGCGAAAATCCTTAGCATGGCTTCCTTCGGAAGGGAAGCAAAGCCGGTGGACCCGTGTAATGCTTATTTGAACGTAAAAGAATCCCATATTTAGAAAGAAGAATGCTTCTGGGCAAACTTATGCCATTTCGCGTCCGCAAGTCCTAATTTCGTCCTAGAATGCCATCTGTGAGCGGCGAACTGGTCTCTCGTCACAACAAGGAAACATCGTAATGATGCCCTGTGGTACAGGAAATTAACTAATTAACCTTATTAAAATGCATATTTTTGCACCCCTGAGTGCCACAATTTTCATAAGCACAAATAAAAACGAAAAGTTCGTTAACCACCAAACTTCCTATGTAAGTTTAGTATCTTCAAACGATGCGAGAGCAAAGATTTCCAAATTACATGCAAAATTTTTCAAAATGTTTATTTTCTCAAAAATTGCTCTTAACATTTTCATTAAAATTTTTATGTTTTAATACATTTACTTGACAAATAAAATGTATATCTTAACTTTCCTGGGAATAACCTCAGAACACCTTTTTGTTCTGGATGAATTTTTCTGATTTTGCATAATTGGTAAGCAGTAAGATCACAAATCGCCTTAAAACACATATCCAAATCCTGTCCTACACACGGCTTGTGTGAAAAAACAATTATTCCAATACCAACTGATCATAATTGTTGGCTATACTATGAATCCTGGGTCTAAAGAACTTACAACATTGTAAGTCGCCATTGGGGTTGTCATCTCAAAATAATTTGAGATCACCTTGTGGTTTACCGAGAAAAATGCGAGTCAGTTGAAAAATTCAATGGTATGTTGCCTTGGTAGCTCGGTGGTAGAGCAACCGGCTAGAGTCCAGGAAATCCGTGGATCAAATCCCGGCTATGGCATTGAATTTTTCATTCTGACTCTACCTATCCAACTCCTGTTTTCTATACGGCTTGTGTGGAAAAAAAAAAAAATCCTAAATATAATTATTTTTTTTTTTTTTAATTTCTTGTTATTGGTTTCAATTTCAAAATACTTAAGCTTTTCTCACACAGGAACTTTTCAACTCGTGGCCACGCAAAGAAACGGTTTTCAATCCCATAGCAACCACATTTTAAAACATTTGACTGTAGCTTTAGTCTAGTGTATTCCCTTATTTTCTTTCTACTTATAAGGAACTAAGTAATAAGACTGTTGCTGGTAATGTTTATCTCGATTAGCATGAAGTAGAGAGAAGAATAAGCTTATTAATAATAATTTGTTACAGAGATATAGAGAAAGTCATGTGAATGGAATATTAAAAATTTTACTTTCTCTACACTTATTATGTACATAGTGTATGGAGAAGGTATTGTATTGCACCCAAAACTTCAATACCCAGATTTTACCGGAAATACATGTTTCGAGACACCCTTTATCTAAAAAAAAAACATTTCTAGAAAAATGTCCGTGAGTGTGTATGTGTGTGTGTGTGTGTGTGTGTGTGCAGCATAGCTCAAAAATACGTTAAATACCAAACTTGGTATTTAAGTATGCTCTCTTTAAAGGATGTGACACGAAGATTTTCATCCCCCCAAACTACCCTTTACATGGAACTTTCTTCGAAAATTTTGATTTTTTCAAAAATGGATCTAACAATTTAGATTAAAATCCAGTTTGTTAAAGTTATTTATATGCGAAATAAAATGCATATCTCGAATTTTCTGAGAATAGCCTCTGAAGACCTCTTTATTCTGGATGAATTTTGCCGAATTTTGCTTAACTGCTAAACCGTAAGATATAGACAAAAACTCACTACACAAAAATGTAGATCTCGTAAAAACACACAATTTATGTCTGTTACGTTTTTGTTGTAGAGGCAACCTTTCCGAGATATTCCTTGTTATTGGTTTCAATTGTGAAGTGGTTCAACTTTTCTCAGACAGGAAGCGATTTGCTATGACAACTGCATAACAGCTTTTAAAACATTTGACAATCACTTTCAGCTACTGCATCTTATAATAACTAATAAGAGCATTCTGCTGATTAGATTAGATTAGAAAGCATTCTGTAGGTTCGTTTAGGCCAGGAAGCTGCTGAACATAGAACTTGTCAAGGCATATACATATATACATATGTTTATATATTATGGGGGGAGGGAAATCTGATGTGTTACACTCACATGACTTTCTGTAGCTCTTCTACAAACTCCTCACAAAAGATTATTCTTCTTTCTGCACCTTGGTAATCGAGATAATCATTAAGAATGTTCTTACTACTTAGTTCCTTACAAGGGAACACAGTAGGCTAAACAGATAGTCAAATGTTTTAAAATCTGTCGTTATTCGATTGTCATTACAAATCGCTTCTTTGCTTGGCCAGGAGTAGAACAAAAGAAAAACCTCACCCGGGGGTCCTAGGTTCGATTCCCGGCTGGGGCGGGGAAGTTTTCTTTAGCCAGAAGTATTCCCTATCCCCCACAGAGTCTGGAAGTTTGTATGTGAGTGTGAATGTGTGCGTGTTTGAGTAGAACAAAATGATTTAAACCAACGTAAAAGTACCTACCGACAACGAGTTGTTTCAAGTGAAAAGCCCCCGATATGACCTTAGATGTTTCACAACTGAAACCAAAACAAGGATTATCTCGGAAACGCCTACCTCTACAACAATAATGTAAAGGACATATATTGTGTGTTTTGATCAGATCAACATTTTCTGTGCATTAGTTTTTGTCTATCTCTTACCGTTTAGCAGTTAAACAACATTTAACAAAATTCATCCAGAATAAAGAGCTCTTCAGAGGCTATTCCCAGAAAATTCAAGATATACATTTTATTTGGTATGTAAATATTTTTAATATACGGGATTTTAATCAAAATCGTTAGAGCCATTTTCTAGAAAATAAAAATAATGCGTATAGAGAAAGTAAAAATCATTTGACACGTTCGTGTAAGTCAAAGTATACATCAGTTTAATTTTAATATAAACACACACACTAACATACACAAAATGCAATACCTTATAATACTTATAAATACAATGATTATTAAAGGTATTGTTAGACAGATTTGTCACTTAAATATTCATCTACAGAGTAAAATGATTTATTGCAAAGGCACTCCTTAAGAGAAGCGTTAAATATCTTGTTTCGTAATATACACCTTTCTGAAAGCAACATATCGATTATCATTGTGTAGAAAGAAGAATACTCTTTTGTAGGAAGTTTGTAGAGCAGCTATAGAAAGTCATGTGAATGTAACAGTTAAGATTTTTTAATACTATATTCAGTCAAATCTCAACACTTTTGGAGTGACCCTTCTTGCGATAAATATCTCACTCACCGACAGCGTAATTATCCACACGTACCTGCAAACAAGAAGAAAAGCACGTGTTAGAGCATTAGCTAGCACAAACATAGTAGTCGAAACATCACCCAATCAGTTTGATCTATTCTTTATTTGTTTATTTATTTATTCTTTTTACAACCAAAATTAGGTAAACTTTTGAGGCACTATTTTCTTCCTTTAGATAACAAACATTCCAGGTTAAAGATTCTGTTCATACGAGTTTATGGACCCACCTGGGTAGTGTAGGGGTAGCGTGTGTGCCTTACATTCAACAGGCCCACTTAGGGTTTGATTTTCTCAAAAAAGGCTCCATGATTTTGATTAAAATACTTTATGTTTGAGATTGTTTGATGACAAATGAAATGTATATCTTGGACTCACTGGAAATATGTTTTACTTTCTCTACACGTACATAGTGTTTAGAGAAAGTATTGCATTCCACAAAAAAATTCGATTCCGAGATTTCACCGGAAATACATGTTTTGGGTCCCCCTGAATAAAAAAAAAGTCTGGTGTGTTCCATTCACATACATTTCTCTACATCAAATTATTCTTAAAAAGTTTATGCTTCTATTTTCTTCATGCTAATCGAGAAAAAAATTAGCAGAAATAATCTTATTGCTTACTTCCTTGTAAGTAGAAGCGAAATAATGGAGTACCATAGGTTAAAGTGAAGTCAAAAGCTGGTTGCTATGTGACTGATGTTCCTTTGTTTGTATGGACACGAGTTGACAAATTCCTGTATGAGAAAAGTATAAGTTTTTCAAAGGTGACATTTTAAATTATTGTCTAGTTCTATACCCAAAAAAATCTGATGTGTTCCATTCATATGACTTTCTCTACTTCTCTGTAACAAATTATTGTTCATAAGCTTATTCTTCTATTTATTTCAAGCTAATCGAGAAAAAATTAGCAGAAATAATCTTATTACTTGCTTCTTTGTAAATAGAAGTGAAATATGGGAGTATCATAGGTTAAAGTGATAGTCAAAAGCTGGTTACTAGGTGACTCAAGTTCCTTTGTTTGTATGGACACGAATTGACAAATTCCTGTATGAGAAAAGTATAAGTTTTTTAAAGCTGAAACCAAAAGCAAGGAATATCTCAAAAACGAACAAATCCTCGAAAAAAAATCATGTAACATAAATTGTGTGTTTTAATGTGCTCTACATTTTTTGTGTGGTAAGTTTTTGTCCGTTTCTTACGGTTTAGCACTATGCAAAAATCCTCCAGAATAAAGTAGGCTTCATAGGTTATTCCCAGAAAACTCATACATATTAAATGTCAGGTAAATATCTTTAATATACGATATTTTAATCAAAATCCTTAGAGCCATTTTTTAGAAAATAAAAATTTTCGAAAAAAGTTCCATGTAAAGGGTAGTTGGGGGTGGGGGGATTTTCTTGCAAATCTTCATGTCGTATCCTGGGAAGATACCAAACTTAAATACCACATACACGGACCTTTTTCCAAAAGTGTTTTTTTTGGATTCAGGGGGACTCAAAATGTGTATTTCCGGTGAAATTTCGGTATCGAATTTTTGGGTGGAATACAATACCTTCTCTATACACTATGTACATAGTACGTGTAGAGAAAGTAAAAAATTAGTGGATTCATCCTGCACTATGTCTTTACTATTTAATACTATATTATCTAATTTTAAACTTGTTCGGTATCCAAAAATGATTAATTTATTCTTATTTATGTTAATAAATTATGTTTTAATTGATCTTTTGGTTTATTCTAAAATATTATCGACGTGGCATCAACATATGTGATTGTTTTATAATTAATAGAATCTGCAAGACATCAAACTTTTCGGAAATACACCCTAAAAGCAGAGTTTTTATCTGATAGCGTTGTTATATTATGGAAGCCGTTACTTTGAACGCGAACGCCCCCAGAGGGACCTGTTGCCAAGTGCCCATGAACTCCTGCAGGTAGATAATGACGGCATTACGTCATCCTATACTTGCAGGTACATTCACCAGCCTTTGTGAGCACCGCTACTAAAACGGATTTTCTCGGCTTTAATTTTTTCTGCCTACAATCCCAGAAACAAAAGCAGCATTTCTTTCTAATACATCATTTAATTCTGCATATTATTAATGTATTCGTTCTAATTAACTAAAATCTAAATATATATTTCTAAAGATATTGACCTACATGCACCATGCCTACTTTCTCTGGCACTTATGTGCAATGTATGTAGTGTGTAGAGAAAATATTGTATTCCACCCAAAAATTCGATTCCGAAAGAGCACCGGAACTACATGTTTTGAGCCCCCCTGAATCCAACAAATCATATGTGTTCCATTCACGTAACTTCGTCTAGTTGTTCCAAAAACAAATCTACGTCATACTAACATAGAAAAAAATTAGCGGAATTGGTTTTATTACTTGCTTCCTTGTAAGTAGAAGGGAAATAAGGGGTAAACTAGGCTAAAACGAAAGTCAAACTTTTACTTTCTGTACACCTACTGTGTACATAGTGTTTAGAGAAGGTATTGCACCCAAAAATAGCAGATGTCACCGGAAATATATGTTTTCAGACCCTCTGAATAAAAATAAATAAAAAAAAAACATTTTAAGAAATATCTCCGCGCGCGCGCGCGTGTGTGTGGACAGCATAGCTAAAAAAGAAAGAACTGTTATTTTCAAGAATATCCCCTCACCTCAAACTATTCTTTGCATGGGCATTTTTTGTGCTTCTCAAAATGGCTACATATAAATATCGTACATGAAAGGTATCTACATAATAAAATATATATCTTGAATTTTCTGAAAATATCCTCTAAAGACCTTTTTTGTTCTGGATCAATTTGGCTGAATTTTATAAGCCAGTTAAACTGTAAGAAATAGACAAAAACTTGCCGAACAAAACATGAACATCTCGTCAAAACTCCTAACTTATGTCATATACATTATTTTGGTAACATTGGCTGTTTCTGAGATATTTCTTGTTGTTGGTTTCGGTTTTACATACTTATACTTTTCCTCATACGAAAATTTGTCAACTCCTGGGCATGCAAGAAAAGGAACTTCAGTCACATAAAAACCAGCTTTCTAAAAGATTTCAACATGAAGGGTATAGAAGAATAAGCTTTTTTACTTTCTCTACACGTACTATGTACATAGTGTATAGAGAAGCTATTGCACTCCAACAAAAAATTCGATACCGAGATTTCACCGGAAATATATGTTTTAGGGTCCCCTGTATCCAAAACAAGTATTTTCAGAAAAAGGCCCGTGTATGTGTGTCCGTGTGTCTGTGAACACGATAACTCACAAACGAAAAGTCGGTAAACTACCAAACTTGGTATTTAAGTTTAGTATCTTCCAGGGATACGATACGAAGATTTTGAAAACTCCCCCCACCCCTAACTACCCTTTACATGGAACTTTTTTCGTAAATTTTGAATTTCTAAAAAATGGCTCTAACGATTTTGATTAAAATATCGTATATTAAAGATATTTACCCGACAAATAAAATGTATATTTTGAATATTCTGGGAATAGCCTCTGAAGACTACTTTATTCTGAGTGAGTTTTCCGGAATTTTGTATAACTTGTAAACCGTAAGAGATAGACAAAACCTTACCACATAAAAAAATGTAGAGCACTTTAAAACACACAATTTATGTTATATACATTTTTTTCTTGGAGTTGATCGTTTTTGAGATATTCCTTGTTTTTGTTTTCAGGGTCGAAAACCTTAACTTTTCTCATACAAGAATTTGTCAACTCATGTCCATACACACAAAGGAAGTTCAGTCACATAGTAACCAGCTTTTGACTATCGCTTTAACCTATGCTACTCCCTTATTTCCTTTCTACTTACGAGGAAGAAAGTAATAAGACTATTTCTGCTAATTTTTATAGATTAGCATGAAGTAACTAGAAGTATAAGCTTTTTAAAGCTCATTTGTTGCAGGGACATAGAGAAAGTCATGTGAATGGTACACAACAGATTTTTAAGAATAGTTTGTTAGAGAAATGTAGAGAAAATCATGTGAATCGAATACATCATATGTTGTATTAAGGAGATATAAACACGTTGCTTTAAAGGGATGACTTTTCGGTTAGAGGAGGCACATAGGTAACAGAGAAAATAAGAATATATAAAAGGAACATTTCAATTTGCAAACTTTTTTGACAATTCAGCTCAACTATTAAAGCCCCAATAGAGTGGCCGAGATTAGGAAATTTTAACCAATCGCAGTCACCTGACTGGAGCGATGTTGTCGTAACATTTTATCGCAGCTGATATTCATTTCTTTGAAACCTTGTCGCACCTGACGTTCGTTTGTTTAGTATCCTGACTTGGTTATTAATAACAAGTTGACAATCCCGTCAGTCAACATTCACTTTTAATATGTCAGTTTCATTAATGTACTTTCAATTAATTAAGTTACAATGTTTATTTAAAGTTTCATCCACTTCATCATGGATTTAGTTAAAAAAAAAGGAGGGAAAATAATCTTATTTGTGTTCCTTATGTATGAGATGCGTGTAATAACCTCAAATAAAATAACATTTGTTTCCACTTTGTGTATTAATTATTAAAGGTAAAAAAAAAAAAAAAAATATATCTGATGTGCTCTATACACATGACTTTCTCTACATCTCTGCAACCAATTATTGTTAAAAAGCTTATGCTTCTATTTACTTCATGTTAATCCAGAAAAAAATTAGCAGAAATAGTATTATTACTTGCTACGTTGTAAGTAGAAGCGAAATAAGAGAGTACCATAGGTTAAAGTGATACTCAAAAGCTGATTGCCATGTGATTGAAGTTCCATTGTTTGTATGGACAGGAGTTAACAAATTCCTGTATGAGAAAAGTATGTTATTTTAAAACTGAAAACAATAACAAGGAATATCTCAAAAACGACCAATTCCACGAGAGAAATGTATATAACATAAATTGTGTGTTTTATCGTAATCTATATTTTTTGTGAAGTAAGTTTTTGTTTATCTCTTGCGGTTTACTGGTTATGCAAAATTCAATAAAACTCATCCAGAATGAAGAGGTCTTTAGACCAGTGTTTCCCAACCTTTTGAAGTTCACGGCACCCTTAGGAATAACATTAAACACCAGGGGCACCCTTCCTTGAATTAAAAGAAAATGAAGCTTAATATGTTAATTTATTGAAATATTATATAATAATAACGTACACCATAACATAATACAGTAAGCTTTACTACAATCACTGAGTAAAAATACATCAATAAATTTTGTTCGATTAATGATTAATGTGAAACTTGGGATTGATGCTTAGAGCACAGATATGTGATGTCGGGTCTTACAGTTGACAGTGAAACACGCAAATCATCCTCAAGGTTATTCAGTCTATTTCTTGCTTTGCATTTTATTGTCACCATAGCGGAGAAGGCTTGCTCGCATAGATAGGCTGTTGAAAAGGGCAAAAGTGCGTTAATTGCTTTCTTCATTAGGTTAGGGTACTCCTCTCTCCGTTGAAGCCAAAAACTAGCCACCGACGCCTCACTCTTGGTGAACTTACCTTTGAGTGTGGAATCAGCGCAAAGATCAGTAAATTCATCTCGTTCGCAAGCAGTGAAATCTATTTCCTCTGCACTATCTACGAAATCAAATGGTGAGACAACCCAGTCGAGATTCGTAGTGGAAATAGTTGGAAAGTACGCATCTATTGCATCTTGCAATCTTGATAAGTGATCACAAATGCGGTCTTTCAGTTTACCCAGATCTTTATCTCCTGCCACATTAAGAAGATATGGAAAGTTCGACAAATCTCCTTTTTGAACTGCAGACTTCCAAGAACTAAGTTTTCTTTTAAAACCTTTCATTTTATTGGTTGAGGAGATTATTGTTTCACGTCGACCCTGCATCGAAACATTCAGTTCATTCAGCTTATGAAAAATATCTGCCAGATACGACAGTTCAAAACACCAAGAATCACTTAGTAAGAGCTCATGAAATGTGTCTTGATTTTCATCCTTAAAAAAAGTTTTTAGCTGTTCTTTAAGTTCGAGAAACCGGTTCAATACACGACCCCGCGACAACCACCTTACTTCTGTGTGAAGTAACAAAGAGGTATGAGCTGCATCCGTTGCGCAACATAACTGTTCAAAAATTCTGCACTTTAAAGGTCGAGACTTCATATAGTTCACCATTCTCACAACTTGGTTAAACACTTCAGCAAAATCTTCATTACACGCTTTCACGACTAATGCCTCTCTATGCAGAAAACAGTGAGTTATAATAATGGATGGATTTTCATTGAGAGCTCTGGCAGTAAAACCTTTAATTTTCCCAGACATAGATGGTGCACCATCTGTACATATACCACAACAGTCTTTCCATGAAATATCATGGTCATTGAGATAGGAATTAATAGAAACGAAAATATCATGGCCTGTGGTTGTAGTCTCCAGCGGTCTACAGAACAGAAACTGTTCACAAATATCTTTTTCATCAATGTATCTGATAAAACCAAGGAGTTGCGGTTTGTCACCAATATCGAGACTCTCATCTACTTGCAAAGCAAATGTTCTATAAGTTTTTATTTTCTCCGTGACTTGTTCGTTGATATTGCATGACATTTCAGATATCCTGCGGCTGATTGTGTTGTTGGACAGAGGAACTTTCGAAATTTGATTAGCTGCTCCTTCGCCAAGTATTGTTGAAACTATAACTTGACATGCAGGGCCAATGATTTCCTCTCCAAGAGTATGAGGTTTATTTTTTTTAGCTATCAGTTCTACTACTTTAAATGAGGCTTCAAGAGCAGTATCACCTATGGTCATTCTCTTTACCATTCGCACAGCTGTTTTCTTCTCCCCTTCTAATATATTTGAAAAATACATTACACTTTTCTGTGACACACTAGGATGCTTTGTTGTAAGATGCCGCTTCAGTTTGCTAGGTACCATGGCCTCGTTGCTAAGTGTTTCGCCACAAACTAAACACACAGGGATAAGGTTTTCCTCGTTGTTATTCCACTTAAATTCATACGCTAAGTAACTCCTGGTATGTTCTTTTCTTTCGTTTGTCTTCTTTATGTGGTGAATTCGACGGTCCGGGAGAAACTGTAAGATTTGGCTTCTTAAAGCAAGCAGTAGGAGCCGACTGTTCACTTTCACTGTCCTGGCGTTTACGTTTAACAATGAACACTGCTAAACACTGTGAATCAACGCGAGGAAGACAACTGAAAGCGCCAAGCGGCGTACACTTTTATATATTCATGTGTCGAAGTCTCGGGAATGTTCGTGAGGAAGCGAGTAGTCTCGGGAATGTTCGACAGGGTATAGCTGTAATGCCATCTGTGGGATACTAGTATAACTGAATTATTGAAATGAATCGACCACTATCACCGTCTGTCGTGCATAAGAGTAATTGATTTGACTTATTTTATTTCAAGACCTTACAAGACTTAAGGCTTCAGTAGAAGGTATTTTTTTTTTGTTTATCTCAATATCTCGCGGCACCCCTTAGCCAATCACACGGCACCCTAGGGTGCCGGGGTACCCCGGTTGTCAACCGTTGCTTTAGAGGCTATTCCCAGAAAATTCAAGATGTACAATTTATTTAACTTTGTATCTTGGGTATTAAAGATTTAAATCAAAATCGTTAGAGCCATTCTCAAGAAAATCAACATTTTCGAAATTTTTCTATGCAAAAAGTAGTTTGGGGTGGGGGGTATTTTTTTTTAATCTTCGTGTCACATCCTTGGAAGATAACAAACTTAAATACCCAGTTTGGTATTTAACAGTATTTTAGTTTTTGAGCTATGCAGTCCACAGACATACAAGGACCTTTTTCCAAAAATGTTTTTTTTTTATACAGGGGGACCCAAAGCTTGTATTTCCGGTGAAATCTGGGTATCGAATTTTTGGGTGCATTACAATACCTCTCTATACACAATGTACACAGTACGTGTAGAGAAAGTAAAACATTCGGTAAATTAAATGGTCGAATTCGTCATCTACTATTTGAGAACTAACGTAAGTGTTACAATGATAAAATCTCCTTTCCTATATATTATAAATTATTAATAGTCTTTTTCGCTGTATTGTCTTATCAAATACAACTTGTGTTTTCATCTCTTAGGACAAGATGGAAGCACTGGTGGTATTACTTATGAAAATAGAATCATATGCTAGAAAGTTTGTTTGCGCGTAATATTCATGTAATACAGCTGGTTATATAGTTAAGCGGACATAACCTTATTATCCTAAACCACAGGAAATGATTGATACCTGGCGGTGACTTATTCTATCTAGGTTTTTATTCGACACCTTAGAGACTATCATCCATTTATTCAACATCCGAAGGTTATTCACCTGCGGCCTTCGGATTTGTAACAGCGGCCATTGACAGCCAGTCGTCTCTGTATAAATATGTAGTTCATCTTCATGTCAGAAACCTATAAAGCATTCAGTGATCTTTACTTTCTCTACACCCGTATCTACAATATACATGTTTTAGGACCCCCTGAATCCCAGAAAAGCCATTTTCAGACAAAAACGAAAACTTGGTATTTAAGTTTCGTATCTTCCAAGGATGCGACACAAGGATTTTCAAGTAAATCCCCCCGCCCCCAACTATCAACTATCCTTTACATTGAACTTTTTTTGAAAAATTTGATTTTCTCAAAAATGGCTCTAACGATTTTGATTAAAATATCATATACTCAAGGTATTTATTTGACAAATAAAATGTATATCTTGAATTCTCTAGGAAAAGCCTTTGAAGACTACTTTATTCTAGATGAATTTGTCGGAATTTTGCATAACTGCTAAACCGTAAGAAATAGACAAAAACTTACCAACCAAAAAATGTACAACACGTTAAAACACACAATTTAAGTTATATGCATTTTTTCATGAAGTTGATCGTTTTTTAGATATGTTTTTGGCTTCAGCTATGAAAAACTTATAGTTTTCTCAAACAGAAGTTTGTCAACTCGTGTCCATACAAACAAAGGAACTTCAGTCACATAGCAACCAGCTTTTGACTTCACTTTAACCTATGGCACTTCCTTATTTCGCTTCTACTTACAAGGAAGCAAGTAATGAGACTATTTCTGCTAATTATTTCTCGATTATTATGAAGTAAATAGAAGCATAAGCTTTTTGTAGCTCCGGACTCCAGGCAGCAGGTCGTCTGTTGCCAGCAAAGCCGGTTTCTCTCGCACTTACATTATAGTCGCCCCGTTATAATAACTCATTCCGCTTGTGGTGCGGTTTCCAACTTCCTCTCGTGATGGAAGTTTTGGTTTTTTTACTAGATGCTGTTCACTTGCTCCACTTTCGCACCTGTTTCTCTTCGTGGCTACTGTTTAATTTGCACTTTCCACAATATTCGTCATCATCTCATTGGATTGAAAACCTTTCCCCACTTCGCTACAAACTGAGTCCCTCAATAGCTGGAATTTTATTACTTCCAGTAAATAACAAACTAAACTTAAAAATCTGATGTGTTCCATTCACATGACTTTCTCTATATCACTGCAACAAATTATTCTATTTACTTCATCTAATGGAGCAAAAATTAGCAGAAATAGACTTATTACTTGCTTCCATGTTAGTATATGCGAAATAAGAGGGTACCATAGGTTAAAGTGAAATAAAAAGCTGGTTGCTCTGCGACTGAAGTTCCCTTGTTTGTATGGACACGAGTTCACAAAGTCCTATATGAGAAAAGTATGTCTTTATAGCTGAAAAAAAAAAAACAAGGATTATCTCAAAAACAATTAACTCCACGAAAAAAATGTATATAACATAAATTGTGTGTTTTAAGGTGCTCTACATTTGTTGTGTTATAAGTTTTTGTCCATCTCTTACGGTTTAGCAGTTATGCAAAATTCCGTAAAATTGACCGAGAATAAAGTAGTCTTCAGAGGCTATTCCCGGAAAATTCAAAATATACATTTTATTTGTCATGTAAATATCTTTAATATACGATATTTTAATCAAAATCGTTAGAGACATTTTTTAGAAAATCAAAATTTTCGAAAAAAGATCCATGTAAAGGGTAGTTGGCGGTGGGGGGATTTTTCTCAAAATCTTTGTGTCGCATCCCTGGAAGATACTAAACTTAAATTCCAAGTTTGGTATTTTACCGACTTTTGAGCTATCGTGTTCACAGACACACGGACACACACACACGGAACTTTTTCTGAAAATACTTTTTTTGGATACAGGGGACCCTAAAACATATATTTCCGGCGAAATCTTCGTATCGAATTTTTTGGTGGAGTGCAATACCTTCTCTATACACTATATACATAGCACGTATAGAGAAAGTATAAAGATCAACTCCACAAAAAAAAAAAAAAATTATATATATATATATAATATAATATAATATAAATCGTGTGTTTTAACGTACTCTACATTTTTATGTAGTAAGTTTTTGTCCATCTCTTACGGCTTAGCAGTTATGCAATTTTCCGTAAAATTCATCCACAATAAAGTAGTCTTCAGAGGGTATTCTCAGAAAATTCAAGATGTACATTTTATTTTCCAGGTAAATACATTTAATATACGATATTTTAATCAAAATCGTTAAGAGCCATTTTTGAGAAAATCAAAATTTTCGAAAATGTTTCCATGTAAAGGGTAGTTGGGGATGGGGAGATTTTCTTGAAAATCTTCTTATCGCATCCTTGGAAGATACCAAACTTAAATATCAAGTTTGGTATTTAATAGACTTTTCGTTTTTGAAGTGTGTTACCCACAGCAAGCAAGTAATAAGACTATTTCTGCTAATTTTTTCTCGATTAGCAAGAATTAATTTGTTGCAGAGATGTAGAGAAAGTCATGTGAATGGAACGCATCAGAGAAAACAAAGATACATTAGCAAAGAAACTCAGACCCACAGAATTACTGTGGCCAGATCAAATTCACTTCCAAAACGAGTTTTAAATTACAGACTGTGTGGTACACAAGATGATGATGCTTATCCAAGATGATTAATGCCTTTGCTGTAAATGGACACAGCAAAGTTGTCCAAATCACGATATCCACAAGATGAATTACAAAATATTACATGCAAGATCGAGGCAAAAGTCATTTACAAATAACAGTACGGAACAACGCTTCTCTCCGGTTTGCTAATCAAAAATCAAAAATGTGTTCCATTCACATGACTTTCTCTGCATCCCTGCAACAAATTATTGTTAAAAATCTTATGCATCTATTCACTTCATGCTCATCGAGAAAAAATTAGCGAAATAAGGGAGTACCATAGGTTAAAGTGATAGTCAAAAGCTGGTTGCTATGTGACCGAAGCTCCTTTGTATGGACAGCAGTTGACAAATTCCTGTATGAGAAAAGTAAAACTTTTTCAAAGCAGAAACCAAAAACAAGGAATATCTAAAAAACGATCAACTCCACGAAAAAAATGTATATAACATAATTTGTGTGTTTTACTGTGCTCTACAATTTTTGTGTGGTAGGTTTTTGTCTATCTCTTACGGTTTATCAGTTATACACAATTCAGTAAAATGCATCCAGAATAAAATAGTCTTCAGAGGCTATTCCGAGAAAATTCAAGATATACATTTTATTTTTAAGGTATATATCTTTAATATACGATAGTTTAAACAAAATAGCTAGAACCATTTTTTAGAAAATCAACATTTACGAACATTTTCCCATGTGATGAGTAGTTTGGGATGGGGGGATTTTCTTGAAAACCTTCCTGTCGCACCCTTGGAGGATACTTTTCGATTTTGAGCTGTGCTGCCCACAGACACCCACACACACATATACACATAGACAGACAGACACACACACGGACATTTCTCTTAAAAAAATTTTTTTTTTTTGTATTTATGGTGTCTTAAAACCTGTATTTCCGGTGTAATCTCGGTATCGAATTTTTGGGTGCAATACAATACCTTCTCTATAGACTATGTACATAGTAGGTGTAGAGAAAATAAAACCTGTCAGGAATATTGTTAAGCAAAGTATATCATCAATATGACATGTTTTCAGAGCTTCTATAAAACAAAACTGGCTTAATTTAAATGTCATTTATAAGACATTCAAACTTAAACAGCTATATATTACTTTCCCTACCACGTACTATGTAGAAAATAGGTAGAAAATGTATAAGTATTCCGGCAAAAAATTACTGTCGAACTTTCACCGTAAATATATATTTTGGGGGTCCCTGAATAAAAGGCATGTTTGATGTATTTCAATCACATACCTTTCTATTATTCCGCAACAAATTATTTTTACAACACATTTTTACTTTCTCTACACGTACTATGTACATAGCGTATAGAGAAGGTATTGTATACCACCCAAAATTCAATATTCAGATTTCACCCGAAATATATGTTTTGAGATACCTTGAACCCAAAAAAAAAGCATTTTTAGAAAAAGTTCCGAGTGTATGTATGTGTGTGAGTGTGTGCAGCATAGCTCAAAAACGAAAAGTCCGTTAAAAAACAAACTTGGTATTTATATTTGGTATCTTCCAAGGATGCGACACAAAGATTTTCAGGAAAATCCCCCAGCCTCAAACTACCCTTTACATGGAAACGTTTTCGAAAGCTTTGATTTTCTCAAAAATGGCTCTAACGATTTTTAATAAAATATTGTATATTAAAAATACATGACAAATAAAATTTATATCTTAATTTTTCAGGGAATAGCCTCTGAAGACATTTTTAATCAGGACGAATTTCGCAGGATTTGAGCATGTCTGATAGACAAAAACTTACTGAATAGGAAATGTAGAGCTCGTTAAATCACACGATTTAAGTTATATACATTTTTACTTTCTCTACACATACTATGGACATAGTGTATAGAGAAGGTATTGCATTTCACTCAAAAATTCGATACCGAGATTTCATCGGAAATATGTTTTGGGTCTCCCTAGATCCCCCCCAAAAAAAAAATCTGATGTAATCCATTTACATGACTTTTTCTATATCTCTGCAACAACTTTTTGTTAAAAAGTTTATGCTTCTATTTACTTCATGCTAAGTTAGAAAAAATTAGCAGAAATAGTCTTGTTACTTGCTTCCCTGTAAGTAGAAGCGAAATAAGGGAGTAAGGTTAAAGTGATCGTCAAAAGCTGGTTGCTATGTGACTGATGTTCCTTTGTTTGCATGGACGAAGTTGACAAATTCCTGTATGAGAAAAGTATAAGATTTTTAAGGCTGAAACAAAAAAACAAGCATATCTAAAAAACGATCAACTCCACGAAAAAGATTTGTATAATATAAATTGTGTGTTTTAATGTGCTCTACATTTTTTGTGTGGTAAGTTTTTGTCTATCTCTTACGGTTTACCAGTTACACAAAATTCCGTAAAATTCATCCAGAATAAAGTAGTCTTCAGAGGCTATTCCCAGAAAATTCAAGATAAACATATTATTTGTCAAGTATATATCTTTAATATATGATATTTTTATCAAAATCGTTAGAGCCATTTTTTAGAAAATCAAAATTTTCGAACATTTTTCCGTGTGAATGGTAGTTGGGTGTGGGGAGATTTTTTGAAAATCTTCGAGTCGTCTCCTTGGAAGACACTGAACTAAAATACTAAGTTTGGTATTTAGTGGTCTTTTCGTTTTTGAGCTATGCTGACCACAGACACACACACATACACAGACAAACACACACGGATATTTTTCTAAAAACATTTTTTTTTGGATTCAGGTGGTCTCAAAACATGTATTTCCGGTGAAATCTCGATATCGAATTTTTATGTACAGTGCATTACCTTCTCTATACAGTATGTGCATAGTACGTATAGAGAAAGTAAAAATCATTTTTGGAAAAAGGTCCATGTGTGTGTCTTTGGACAGCATAGCTCAAAAACTAAAAGACCGTTAAATACCAATCTTGGTATTTAAGTTTGGTATCTTCCAAGGATGCGACACGAAGATTTTCATGAAAATCGCCCCATACCCAATTACTATTTACATGGAACTTTTTTACGAAAATTTAGATTTTCTCAAAAATAGCTGTAACGATTTTGATTAAAAAGTCACATATTACGGATATTTACCCGATATATAACATTTATATCTTTAATTTTCTGGGAATAGCGTATGAAGACATCTTTAATCTGCACGAATTTGGCATAACTGATACACAAAAACTTTCTGAATAGAAAATGTAGAGCTCGTTAAAGCACACAATTTATGGTATATACATTTTTTTCGTGGAGTTGATAGTTTTTTAGATATTCCTTGTTTTTGGTTCAGCTTTAAAAAGCTTATACTTTTGTCGTACAGGAATTTGTCAACTCCTGTCCATACAAACAAAGGAACATCAGTCACATAGCAACCAGCTTTTGGCTTTCGCTTATTTCCTTTCTACTTGCAAGGAAGCAAGACTGATGTTTTTTCTTGATTAGCATGAAGTAGATAGAAGATTAAGCTTTTTAACAATAATTAGTTGTAGATCAGATTTGTTCACATTTAGTTCTTATATTTGTATAGCCAATGTAAGCATGGCTACCTAGAGACATCTGAAGACAGATTGATGCTATTACAGGCAAACAACAGGGTATTCTGAAAGGACAAAGAACTTGTCCACTTTGGTATTTAAAGGTAAGCTGTCCTATAGTTCAGCAAGGTCTGGAGATAGGGAATGGAAGTGGCGCCCTGCTGGAGATACACACAAAGACAGGCGCCAGGAGTCTCTGGCCGGAAGTCATGCGCCGACCGACTATTTGTTATAAAACAAGTTGCTTCTGCATCCATTAGAGCGGGTTTCACCTCCACATGTTCATACATAAACACCTTAGTCCAAACATAGCAGCCATCAAATTCTTTTGGAGCGGGAGAATCAAAACTGGTGAGAATTTAGCTTGCGATTGACATTCCTGCTGACACATGGCTGTCTCGGTACGCTGTTGCTGTCTGTCTGCGGCAATATATCAGACCGACCAAAAAGAAGTAGTTAAATAACAATAATTAAGCAATAATTAATGAAAAACCAAAAATCAAATTAATTTAAATGGTAATTTTTGGAAAAGAAACAATGTAAACATACCATTGGAAAGCCAGTACAGTACTGAACATCTGTTTTAAGTTTGAGCTATAATAGCCACATAATTTAAGATCTGTTTCTCGGTAAAGTTGTATAGATGGGCAAAATATAATTTTCTCGGAGTGTAACTCTCCGACATCTGACTGAGCAACAGTAAGGCGCATTCTCATCCTCCAAGCGTAAGGGTCTGTTGGAGAAAGCTTCATGACGCCAAGGAGAGAATAATATTTCAATTTAAACAAAAAGTGTCCACCAATCGTCGTCCAGCATCAGTTTTTCTAACTGGTGAGATTAGCGTGGGTCGGTGCCCATGTGAATAGAATTTTCATCCAAGTTCGGGGCAGTCACAAACCAAAAGGCAGTCAAGACAAAAACATGCTATTAGTTCGTCGTAATATGCGCTGAGATTTTATGTTTGTTTCTATTTGTCAACAGCGGTTATTGACTTGACGCTTTTATTGCCAGGCTCTCTCACACTCTCTGCCAATCACCGATCTTGTCTGCTGTAGATAATCGCAGATTCAACAAGTTTGAAACAGAAGCGGCAACGTTTGGGATTGGCATTCCGGAGTCCCGAGGTTCGACCCTAGCGGTCGTCAACTCTGACAAATGGTCCATCAGAGCTACAGTACACGCAATTTATTATTATTATTATTATTTAGCCCCTTTAACATCAAAGATTATATCGGGGTTTTTGCAGTAGAAACAACTCATTGTCTGTAGGTTCCTTTTACGTTTGGTTTAAATCATTTTATTTTCCATAAACACACACATTCACTCTCACACACATACTTCCAGACTCTCTGGGATATAGGTAGTAATTCTGGATAAAGAAAAATTCACCGCCCTAGCCGAGAATCGAACCCGGGACCTCCGGGTGAGAAGTCAGCTCACTGACCACTCGACCACGGAGGCAGTCCAAGTTCATTATTATTACTAGTTTTTTTTTTTTTTTTTAAAGAGTTGGTTTTAATTGTTTTTGCACATAAGCCGTGTGTAGGACAGAAATTGGATAGGTAGAGTCAGACTGAAAAATTCACAGCCATAGCCGGGATTTGACCCACGGATCTCCCGGTCCTTAGGCGGTTGCTCTATCACTGAGCTACCATGGCAACATACCGGCATAGTATTGAATTTCTCAACTAACTCGCATGTTTGCCGGTAAACCACAAGGTGTTCTCAAATTATTTTGAGATGACAACCTCAATAGCAACTTACAATGTTGTAAGTACTTTAAGTCCCAGGATTCATAGTATAGCCAACTATTATGGTCAATTGGTACTGGTTTAATTGTTTTTCGCACAAGCCGTGTGTAGGACAGGAGTTAGATAGGTAGAGTCAGTCATGCTGGCATGTTGCCATGGAAGCTCAGTGGCAGAGCAACTGGTTAAGAGATCGGTAGATCCGTGGTTCAAATCCCGGCTATGAAATTGAATTTTTCAGTCTGACTCTACCTATCCATCTTAGAGGATTGTTTGTAATTTTACTGTATTTATAACGCAATCACAATGTACATACTACGTAAAGAAGATATTGTATTCCATCCAAAACTTCGAAACTGAGATGTCACTGAAAATATATGTTTTGACATCCCCTAAATCCAAAAAGAAATGCATTTTTAGAAAAAGGTCCGTACGTGTGTGCGTCTGTGGGCAGCATAACTCAAAAACGAAAAGTATCTTGCAAAGATGCGACACGAAGATTTTCAGGAAAGTCGCCTATTCCAAACTAGCGTTTATATGGAACAATGCTTGGCATTTTTGTTTTTCTCAAAAATGGTTCTAACGGTTTTGATTAAAATGCCGTATATTAAAGACGCTTACATGACCGATAAAATGTATGACGTTGAATTTCCCAGGAAAAATCTCCGAAGACCTCTTCATCCTGGAGCATTATTGTATAACATAGACAAAATGTTACTGCTGAAAAAATGTAAATATCGTTAAAACACACAATTTATGCCATACAGCTTTTTTAAACGTTTCCGAAATATTCTGTGTGATTCCTTTTCAAGCTAAAGTGCATATACTTTTTTCAAACGTGAAGTCAAATTTCTTCTCCTCTCTTTTGTTTATTCTTGGCAAGCAAGGAGAACCGAGTTTCAATTATTTCACATAAACAATTTGACTATCCCTTTAACCTAGTGCATTCTCTTTCTTATTTCACTTCTATTTACAAGGAAGTCCGTAATAACACTATTTCTGCTAATGTTTATCTCGATTAGCACGATATAGATTAATGAACGCATCAGATTTTTAAAGAGTTCTCACAACATGTATTTCAGATGAAATCTCAGTAGGAATTTTTGGGTAGATTGTAATACCTTCTCTAAAAATGCTTTTTTCTACGACCTAGCGTAATTGAGAAGTTTACGAGCTCATTTCAGATTGAAACCTTTATTTTTACGGAATCCACGCGCAAAGAAGTGCGCCATGCGTTAGGTAATTTCGTTCCAACTTTACGCTCGCCAAAATAATTTACGATGTTAGTGTGTATACATCACTGATCAACAAACAAATAACAATATAATGTTATGTTCAACGTCAATAAATAACAAATATTCTTTCGCAACTCTAAATGTACCATAATTCTTAAAATCTGTCATTTTCTCAAAATACGAGGTACGTCCAGAAAATAAGTTCCGTTTCAATTTATCTCCACTGCAGCGCTGCGATCGCAGTTCCGCACATGCGCGGTAGACGCTCTGTATCAAGGAGAAGATACGTGCGCCATTTTGAGATCGCTGTCAGCCACGTACGCTTTGTTGTGCTTGTTTACAATGTCGGTGTTGATTGAAAATCCCGCCGCTTGTGAAATCAGATCTGTGATTCGTTTTCTGAATGCTAGGAAAGTGAAACCAATTGAAATTTATCGGCAAATTTGCGAAGTTTACGGACAAAATGCGATGAGTGATGCAATGGTGAGAAGATGGGTTCGACAGTTCAATGAAAGACGTAGTGAAGTGCACGATGAAGAACGAAGTGGGTGTCCATCTTTGGTTGCAGAAGAACTGGTTCACGCGATTGATGACAAGATTCAGGAAAACAGCAAGTTTACAATTAGTGCTCTCGCTATGGAATTGCCCCAAATCTCACCATCACTAATTCATGAAATTGTTACCAAAAAACTGAAATTTCGTAAAATTTGCTCACGTTGGGTACCAAAGATTCTTACTGAGCAACACAAAACAAAACGGATGGGTAGTGCACTTCAGTTTTTAACCCGTTATGTTGAACACGGCGAAGAATTTCTGACACAGATAATCACAGGAGATGAGACTTGGGTTTCTTACGACACCCCTGAAAGTAAGCGGCAATCAATGGAATGGAGGAACACTTCATCCCCAGCAAAGGTTAAGCCGAAACAAATCTTGACACCTCGAAAAATGATGTGCACAGTGTTCTGGGACTGGAAAGGCATCTTACTCATTGATTTCTTACCGCGTGGTCAAATAATCAAAGCAGATGTTTATTGCGAGACACTTAGGAAATTGCGCCGCGCAATACAGAATAAGCGCCGAGGATTGCTGTCAAAAGGTGTTGTTTTTCTTCACGACAACGCACGACCACACACTGCAAATGTGACGAAAAACCTCCTACAGGGATTTGGCTGGGACGTGTTTGACCATCCTCCATACAGCCCTGACCTCGCTCCTAGTGAATTTCATCTGTTCTTACACCTCAAGTCTTTCCTTGGCGGTCAACACTTCAACAATGACGAAGAGCTGAAAGAAAATGTTACCAACTTTTTAAAAACACAGGCGGCAAACTTCTATGAAAAAGGTATACAAAAACTTGTGTCACGCTATGACAAATGCCTGCAAAATTTCGGCAGTTATGTGGAAAAGTAGTTTAAGAGTTGTAGAATGTTGTGCAATAAATAATTATTCTGTATCTGTACACAATTTAGTTTTATTACCAAACGGAACTTACTTTCTGGACGTACCTCGTACATCACCGAACAACAATAATATTGGTTTGTCATGGCCTGCTATAACCGTACCGTCATCGCGCCCAGCAACACAAAGCGAAACTATACTCACTGAACGCACCCTATCATAAAGCTGCAAAATAAATAACATTTGGTGAATGGCTCAAACTTAACCTCACATTTATTTCATCTTTCGTTGCTGCTTCTGCTCTTGGCTGTGTCTCGTTTCACAATATTCCCGCTCGAATCAAAAGCATAACTTCACGCTTTTACATCATAAATAACTGTTTTGTGTTCAGGGGATCTGGAAGCATATATTTCGGATGAAATCTTGGATTGGAATACAAAACTTCCCGTACTTTACGGGCTGTGGAAGGCTAAAAGAAAAGATTGTGGCAGCAAACAATAGTTATCGGCTGATATTGACAATGGACAGTCGTATGGCGACAGTCGTGTTTATCGTCTCCAGAGGAATGGTAATTTGTGTTTCGGCAAACAAGTTTGTACTGCTCACTAGAGGTCTAATGGCTTCCATAAGAACCCCATCTTGGCCTTATTACTTGCTTCTTATAAGTAGAAGCGAAATAAGGGAATACCATAGGTAAAGTCAAAAGCTCGTTGCTATGTGACTGATGTTCCTTTGTTTGTACGGACAGAAGTTGACAAATTCCTGTATGAGAAATGTATAAGTTTTTCAAAGCTGAAACCAATAACATGGAATATCTCAAAAAAACGACCAACGCCACAGATAGAAACACGCCAACACGGACATTTTTTTCTAAAAAATCCTTCTTTTTTTTTTTGTTTCAGGAGGACCCAAAACATGAATTTGAGGTGAAATCTCGGTACTGATTTTTGGTTGAAATACAAAACCTCTATACACTATGTATATAGTACGTATAGAGAAAGTAAAAATTGTAAAGAGAGAAGTTTGGGTGGGGGCTTTCCTGAAAATCTTTGTCGTAACCCTTGGCGGATAGTAAACTTAAACATCAAGTTTGGGATTTTTGACTTTGAGCTATGCGCCCAAAGATGCATATACAATGTCATTTTTTCGAATAATGGGTTTATTTTGGATCCATGGGCCCTCAAAACATATATTTCCGGTGAAATCTCGATATCGAATTTTTGGGTGCAACACAATACCTTCTCAATAACTAGTAATGATAATAAAGTGGGAGAGGTGAAGCTCCAATGGACGAAGTGTCAGAGTTGGCGGCAGCAGGGATCGAACCTCGGGACTCCAGAATGTGAACCAACTGGATTACTGCTCTTGTGAGTTCAGTCCCAAACTTGTTGAATCTGCGACCCTGTACAGTAGGATCTGCAGGTGGTGAGTGACAGCAGAGCCTTGCAATAACAGCTTCAAGTCAAGAACCGCTGTTGACAGATAGAAACAAAAAAACAGCGATGACCGTGTCGGACGCGGTGACACGATCAACCTGCCTTTTAAATAGATGTGGACAGACAGGCAATTTTTCTTGCCACGAATGTATTCATCACGGCGCCGAGGGAAGCGAAGTCATCCATCAGACTTCCAGGGTGGACCTGACCTCGGTCGCGATGACGTCTTTCACCAGCATTTCCATCTGGAGCGCAGGTTAACAAACCTTTCCCATCAAAATAATCTCTCATAAATCAACTGCTTCAAATTGCAATTCTAATCCCAATAAACCAACTCCCTGGTTTAGAAACAAAAAAAATCTGGTGTGTTCCATTTACATGACCTTCTCTGTATCAAATTATTGTTAAAAAGCGTATGCTTCTATTTGCTTCATACTAATTAAGAAACAATTAGCAGAAATAGCTTGCTTTCTTGTAAGTAGAAGTGAGATAATGGAATACCATAGGTTAAGGTGATAAGACAAAAGCTGGTTGCTATGTGACTGAAGTTCCTTTGTTTCTATGAACAGGAGTTAACAAATTCCTGTGTGAGAAACGTTTGTTTTTCAAAGTTGAAACCAAAAACAAGGAATATATAAAAAACGATCAACACCACGAAAAATATGTATATAACATAAATTGTGTATTTTAACGTGCTCTACATTTTCTGTGTATTAAGTTTTTGTCCATCTTTTACGGTTTAGCAGTTATGCAAAATTCCGTAAAATTCATCCAGAAGAAAATAGTCTTCAAAGGCTATTCCCAGAAAACTCAAGATATTATTTGTCAGATAAATATCTTTAAATTCCGATATTTTAATCAAAATCGTTAGAGCCATTTTGAGGGAAAAAAAATTGATATTCGCGTCGCAACCTTGGAAAATACCAAACCTAAGTACCAAGTTTGGTTTTTAACGGTCTTTTCATTTTTGAGCTATGCTGCCCACAGACACACAGACAGAAACACACACGGACATGTTTCTAAAAATACTTATTTTTTATTTAGGGGGACTCAAAACATATATTTCCGGTGAAATCTGGGGTTCGAATTTTTGGGTGCAATACAATACCTTCTCTATACCCTGTGTACATAGTACGTATAGAGAAAGAAAAATCTGATGTATTCTTTTCGCATGACTTTCTCTACATCTCTGTATCAAATTATTGTTAAAAATCTCATTCTTCTATCTACTTCATGACAATAAAGATAAACATTAGCAGAAATTGTCCTTATTACTAGCTTCCTTGTAAGAAGAAGGGAAATAAGAAAATACACTAGGCTAAAGTATTAGTCAAATGTTTTAATATGTGGTTACTATGTGAAACAATTGAAATTCTGTTCTCTTTTTTATAAAAGAGAGACGAAAAAAAGATGACTTCCCGTTTAAGAAAAGTTTAAGTAGCTAAAAATTCAAACTAATAACACGGAAACGCTTATATAGAAAAAAAAAATTCTAATATCTTCCATTCACATGACTTTCTCTACATTTCTGCAACATATTATTGTTAAAAAGGTTAAGCTTCTATTTACTTCATGCTAATCGAAAAAAAAAAAAATTAGAAGAAATAGTCTTATTACTTGCTTCCTTGAAAATACAAGCGAAATAAGGGAGTACTATAGGCTGAAGTGATAGTCAAAAGCTGGTTGCTGGTTACTTTCTCTATACGTAATATGTACATAGTGTACAGAGAGGGTATTGTAATGCACCCAAAATCTCGATACCCAGATTTCACCGGAAATACATGTTGTGAGACTCCCTGAATAAAAACATTTCTGGAGTAAGGTCCGCGCGCGCGAGTGTTTGTGTCTGTCTGTGGGCAGCATAGTTCAAAAAACAAAGGACCGTTAAATGCCAACTTGGGTATTTAAGTTTGGTATCTTTCAAAGATGCGACATGAAGATTTCCAAGAACATACCCCCATTCCGAACTACCCATTCCCGGAGCATTTTTTGAAAATTTTGATTTTCTCAAAAATGGCTCTAACGAATTTGATTAAAATACTGAATATTTAAGATATTTATATCATAAACAAAAGATATATATCTTGAATTTTCTGGGAATAGCCTCTGAAGAAATCTTTATTCTAAATGAATTTTGTATAACTGTAAGAGATGAACAAAAACTTACCACACAAAAATGTAGAGCTCATTAAAACACACAATTTATGTTGTATACATTTTTTTTCACGGAGTTGACCGTTGTTTGAGATATTCCTTGTTTTTGGTTTCCGTTTTAAAATATTTTTACTTTCCCTACACGTACTCTGTACATTGTGTATAGAGAAGGTATTTTATTCCACCCAAAAATTCGATATCAAGATTTCCCCGGAAATATATGTTTTGGGTCCCCCTGAATCCAAAAAAAAAAAAAAAAACATTTTTGGAAAAAGGTCCGTGTCAGCGTGGAAAAATTATGGATTTCTCAAAAATGGCTCTAACGATTTTGATTAAAATATCTTCATATTTAAGATATTTATATGCCAAATAAAATTTATATCTTGAATTTTCTGGGAATATCCTCTAAAGACCTCTTTATTCAGGATGATACTTATTGAAGTTTGCATACCTGCTAAACTATAAGAAATGGATACAAACGTACTACACAAAAAATGTAGATCACGATAAAACACAATTTATGTCATATACATTTTTTCGTGGAATTGGTTGTTTTTGAGATATTCCTTGTTTTTGGTTTCCGTTTTAAAATACTTATACTTTCCTCAGACGTGAACTTGTCAACACCAGACCATGGAAAGGAACGGATTTCATTCCCATGACAACCACATTTTAAAACATATGACTGTCGGTTTATCCTAGTGTATTCCTTTATTTCCCTTCTACTTATAAAGACCTAAGTAATAAGAATATTTCTGTTAATGCTTATCTCGATTAGCATGTAGTAATAGCAGAATATGCTTATTAACATATTATTTTTGTGGTTATCTATCCTACTCAGCCTGATGTCGAAGTTTCCTAAAACGTTTCTTTTGTTATACACCACCAATAGCTCATAATGTGTTAGTGTTTTGTTAATTTTCAGTTCGCGTGTTAAACATCTCTCTGTAATCTCTCTAGTGATGTAAGAGGAGGTCGAGAAAAGAATATCAAAAACTAATATTCTCCTTAATGCCCACAAGCGATGTAGCAAACCTATGTTCAGTTTCCAGAACATAATTATAACGATAGAAGTTCTGATGAAAATAATGACCACATTATGTTTAACTTTCTCGACCATGTCCCATGTATATGCTAGGTAGCGAAACTATTGTACACTCCACCTAAAACTTAGACATCGAGATTTCACTTGAAATATATGTTTTGAAAACCCCCGAATCAAAAAACAAATTTAGAAAAGGGCTGCGCTGTGTGAGCAATTTAATTAAACATAATAATTTGCAATAAATTATTGTTAAAAGCTTATGCTTCTACTCACTTCATGCCAATTGAGAAAAACTTAGCAGAAATAGTCTTATTACTTGCTTCCTTGTAAGTAGAAGCGAAATAAGGGAGTACCATAGGTTAAAGTGATAGTCAAAAGCTGGTTGCTATGTGACTGATGTACCTTTGTTTGTATGGGCAGGAGTTAACAAATTCCTGTATGAGAAAAATATACCTTTTTCAAAACGGAAACCAAAAACAAGGAATATCTAAAAAATAACGATAAACTCCACGAAAAAAATGTACATAACATAAATTGTGCGTTTCAAAGTGCTCTACATTTTAAGTGGGGTAAGCTTTTGTCCATATCTTACGGTGTAGCAGTTAGGCAAAAGTCTGTAAAATTGATACACAATAAAGAAGTCTTCAGAGGCTATTCCCAGAAAATTTTATTTGTCAGATAAATATTTTAATAAACCATATTTTAATCAAAATTGTTAGCGTCATTTATAAGAAAATCAAAATTTTCAAAATTTTTTTCCATGTAAAGGGTAGTTTGGGGTGGGGAGATTTTTTTGAAAATCTTTGTATCGCATCCTTGGACGATACCAAACTTAAAAATCAAGTTTCGTATTTAACAGGTACAAACACATACACACAGACAGACAGACACACAAACGGACATTTTTCTATAATTTTTTTTTATTCAGGGGGGTCTCAAAACATGTATTTGCGGTGAAATATCCGTATCGAATTTTTGGGTGCATTACAATACCTTCTCTGTACAGTATGTACATAGTACGTATAGAGAAAGTAAAAAGTATCTCTTTTATTTTCTGGGAATAGCCTCTGAAGACCTCTTCATCCTGGATGGCTTTTGAATGACTAGATAAACATTTACTACACAAAAAATGTAGATCTCGTTAAAACACACATTTTATGCCATACCCAATTTTACTTTCTCTACACGTACTATGTACACAGTGTATAGAGAAGATATTGTATTGCACCCAAAATTCGATACCGAAATTTCACCTGAAATATATGTTTTAGGTCCCCCTGAATCCAAAAAAAGCATTTCTAGAAAAATGTCCGTGTGTGTGTGTGTGTGTGTGTGTGTGTGTGTGTGTGTGTCTCTGGGAAGCATAGCTCAAAAACGAAAAGACCGTTAAATACCAAACTTGGTATTTAAGTTTGGTATCCTTCGAGGATGCGACACGAGGATTTTCAAGGAAATACTCCCACCCCCAACTATCCTTAAATAGAGCATTTTTTGAAAATTTTGATATTCTCAAAAATGGCTCTAACAATTTTAATTGAAATCTTTTATATTTAAGATATTCACATGCCAAATAAAATGTATATTTTTAATTTTCTGAGAATAGCCTCTGAATATATATTTATTCTGGGTGAATTTTGCACAACTGGTAAACCGTAAGAGACAGAAAGGAAACCTTACTACACAAAAAATGTAGATACAATAAAACACATAGTTTGTTAATTTTTTCTTGCAGTAAATCGTTTTTTTTTTTTTACTTTCTCTATACGCACTATGTACATAGTGTATAGAGAAGGTATTGCTCTCCACCAAAAAAGTCGATACCGAGATTTCACAGGAAATATATGTTTTAGGGTCCCCCGTATCCAAAAAAAAGTATTTTCAGAAAAAGGTCCGTGTGTCTGTGAACACGATAACTCAAAAACGAAAAGACGGTAAAATACGAAACTTGGTATTTATCTTCCAGGGATGCGACACGAAGACTTTGAGAAAAATCCCCCCACCCTCAACTACCCTTTACATAGAACTTTTTTCGAAAATTTTGATTTTCTAAAAAATGGCTCTAACGATTTTGATTAAAATATAGTATATTAAAGATATTTACCTGACAAATAAAACGTATGTTTTGAATTTTCTGGTAATAGCCTCTGAATACTACTTTATTCTGGGTCAATTTTACGGAATTTTGCATAACTGCTAAACCGTAAGAGATGGACAAAAACTTACCACACAACAAATGTAGAGGAGTTTAAAACACACAATTTATGCTATATACATTTTTTTCATGGTGTTGATTGTTTTTGAGATATTCCTTGTTTTTGGTTTCAGCTATAAAAAACATACTTTTCTCATACAGGACTTTGTGAACTCGTGTCCATACAAACAAAAGAACTTCAGTCATATAGCAACCGCTTTTGGCTGTCACTTTAACCTATGGTACTCCCTTATTTCGCTTCTACTTACAAGGAAGCAAGAAATAAGACTATTTTTGTATTTTAACAATAATTTGTTGCAGAGATGTAGAGAAAGTTATGTGACTAGAACACAGCAGCCGCTGAAATCTCGGTAGCGAATTTTTGAGTGAAATGCAATACTGTATTCACTATGTTTAGGTGGCAATTGACTGCTAATGGTTTCAATGTACGAACTTGATAACGTAAGCTTGTGCACTTGAACTGCGAGGAAGCGCGTGGCATAGAGACGTTCATACAGAGATAAACCCAATTGTGACCTACATATGGTGTTATCTGACACCCTGGTTCACCAGGACAATAACACGCCTTGTTAAGACATCATCATTTCTTGGCACCAATACACTGCGCTTTATTTACGGCAACTACTTTCTCTATGCGTACTATGTACCTACAGAAAGTATTATAAGCCATCCAAAAATTCGGTATCCATATTTCACCGGATATGGGATCCCACGAATTTAATAAAATGAAAAAAAAATCGTATGTATTCCATTCACATGACTTTCTCTATATCTCTGCAAAAAATTATTGTTAAAAAGCTTATTGCTCTATTTACTTCATGCTAATCGAGAAAAAATTAGCAGAAATAGTCTTATTACTTGTTTCCTTGTAAGTAGAAGCGAAATAAGGGAGTAGCATAGGTTAAAGTGATAGTCAAAAGCTGGTTCTATGTGACTGAAGTTCCTTTGTATGGACAGGAGTCGACAAATTCCTGCATTAGAAAAGTATGTGTGTTTTAAAGCTGAAACAAATAACAAGGCATATCTCTAAAACGGTTAATACCATATATGTATATATATATGTGTGTGTGTGTGTGTGTGTGTGTGTGTGAGTGTATGTAATAAATTGTGTTTTTGGTTTAATTATTTTTTCACTCAAGCCGTGTGTAGGACAGGAGTTGGATAGGTAGAGTCAGACTGAAAAATTCAATGTTATAGCAGGGATTTGAAATACGGATATCCCGGTCTCTAGCCTGTTTCTCTGCCACTGAGCTATCTTGGCAACATGCACTAATAGGTGGCTTTACTATGAACTCTATGCACATAGTGTATAGAGAAGGTATTATATTGCACTCAAAAATTCGATACGAAGATTTCACCGGAAGTACATGTTTTGGGTACCTCTGAATCCGAAAAAAAGAAGCATTTTTTCAAAAATGTCCGTGTGTGTGTCTATGGGTAGCATAGCTCAAAAAAGAAAGACCATTAAACACCAAACTTGGTATTTAACTTTAGTGTCTTCCTAGGATGCGACTCAAACATTTTCAAAAAAATACCCCATCCAAAACTACCCTTTACATGGAACTTTTTTCGAACATTTTGATTTTCTCAAAAATGTTTCCAACGATTTTGAACAAAATATCGTATATTAAAGATATTTACCTGACAAATAAAATGTATATTTTGAATTTTCTGGGAACAGCCTCTGAAGACTACCTTATTCTGGATGAATTTTACGGAATTTTGCATAACTGCTAAAGCGTACGAGATAGACAGAAACTTACCACACAGAAAACGTAGAACACATTAAAACACTCAATTTATGTAATATACATATTTTTGTGGAGTTGATCGTTTTTAGGATATTCCTTGTTTTTAGCTTCAACTTTGAAAAACATACTTTTCTCATACAGGAATTTGTCAACTCCTGTCCATATAAACAAAAGAACTTCAGTCACATAGCAACCAGCTTCTGACTATCACTTTAATCTATGCTACTCCCTTATTTCCGTTCTACTTATAAGGAAGCAAGTAATAAGACTATTTCTGCTGTTTTTTCAATAATTGGTTGCAGAAATGTAGAGAAAGCCATGTGAATGGAACACACCAGATTTTTTCTGCATAAATTCGCTAAAAGTTGGAGCTTAAGTTATGATACCTTTCGCCAAACGTTCATTACTTTCTGGTTGGCTCTCGAAAATTGCCAAAGGTTTTTACTACGTGCAACTTGCCAACATTGCAAGACTGGTTCAGATATTCCAATTTTTGGTGAAAGGCGTTCTTAATATCATGGCGGCTTTATCGAATGCGGGCAACATGCAGGGTAATTTTATTTGAAAATTATTCATGTGGGCTCAGAGATATGTTTGCAATGATGTGGTGGCATAATCCATACGTGTCTGTGCACGTTTCAACTGCTTCAAATCGTAGCATTTCTGAACTTTATTAGATTCTTTCACGTACCGCTAATACCTCACATCCTTATACTTATGTTTCAACTACTATGTCTGCTTGTAAAATTTACTATCTTACTTCACATATATATTTGGATAAAACACCGCAAACACATGTTTTCAAACCCCTTGAAACCAAAAACATCAATTTTATTTTCTCTACATTACTATGTGTATACTGCATAGAGAAAGTACTGCATTTCACCTAAAATTTCGATACCGAGATTTCACCGGAAATACACGTGTATAAAAAATGTGATGTGCTCCATTCACATGATTTTTCTCATCTCTGCAACAAATTATTGTTAAAGAGCTTAAGCTCTATTTACTGCATGCCAATTCAGAACAAATCACCAGAAATACCTTCCTTAATTGTAAGTAGAAGCGAAATAAGGGAGTACCATTGGTTAAAATGAAAGCCAAAAGCTGGTTCCTATGTGACTGGTGTTCCTTTGTATGGACAGGAGTTTACAAATTCCTGTATGAGAAAAGTATGTTTTTTAAAGCTGAAACCAATAACAAGGAATATCTCAAAAATGACCAACTCCACAAAAAAATTGTCTAAAACATAAATTATCTCTTTTAACGTGTTGTACATTTTCTGTGTGGTAAGTTTTTGTCTATTTGTTACGGTTAAGCAGTTATACAAAATTTCGCAAAATTCATCCAGCATTAAATAGTCTTCAGAGGCTATTTCCAGAAAATTCAACATATACATTTTATCTGTCGTGTAAATATATTTGATATGTGATATTTTAATTCAAATCGTAAGAGCCATTTTTGAAAAAATAAAAAAATTCGAAATTTTTTCTATCTAATGGGTAGCTGGAGGTGGAGGAATTTTCTTGAAAAGCTTCGTGTCACATCCTTGGAAGATACCAAATTTAAATATCAAGTTTGTTGTTTAACGGTCTTTTCATTTCTGAGCTATGCTGTTCACAGACACACACACACACACACACACACACACACACACGGACCTCTTTTTTTTCTCCCAGAAATGCTCTTTTTGGATTCAGTGGTACTCAAAACATATATTTCCGGTGAAATCTCGGTGTCGAATTTTTGGGTGCATTACAATACCTTCTCTATGCACTGTAGACAAAGTAAAATATATATCTCTCCAAACATTTTATTTATTTCAGATACTTCTTACTTTAAGACTAAGGCAATGACTTTCAAAAAGGGTTGTGTTTATAGCAGGGAGGAGACTTGGACATATGCAGGACAGATACTGGACAATGTTAAATCTTTTGTGTACTTAGGACTCACATTTACAATGAACGGAAAATGGACAAAACACATTGACATTGCGAAACACAAGGCAAGGGTGAAAGCGGCGGAAGTTCTCCGGATACGCTACAGAATTCCGAATATATCCATAACCTTAATGGAAACTGTATACGGAGCGACAGTTAGATCCACGATGACATACGGAGGAGAAATATGGGGGTGGGAACAAACAGGGAATCTGGATCAAGTGAGGACCCAATTTTTGAAAGGAATTCTGGGTGTAGGAAGGGGTACGGCAAACGGCGGAATAATGAGGGAATTTGGGGTACATAGTGAAACGATAGAGTGCAAAATCAGAGCAGTTAAATATTGGATGAGAATCGTTCACGGAAACCAATCTCTAATTAGGGCAGTCTGCTACCGTGAACAGTTGCGAATGGAAGGTAATTTGACGTGGGCATCAAAATTAAAGAAAGGGTTGGAAACCATTGGGATGGGAGACATTTGGATGGCGGGGCAGGAAAACAGGCGAAGTATTTGGAGAAAAATTAAGAAACGTCTCTGTGATATTGACAGACAGCAAATAATTGCGCAATGCACAGAGAAGGTGTCATTAGAAGTACAGTCTGGGCTGAAATCGGAGTGGGGTATGGAGCAATACATCAAAACAGGTACCAAACTCATTAGAGAGGGGCTCGCGTGGATTAGACTAGGAGCATGGAGGAGCACGAAAATTTCTGACGAGAATGGTATAAGAATCTGTCCCATTTGCGAGGAGGAAGAGTCGTGGACTCACATCTTGGCAAGATGTAGGGGTACGGAGGAATGGCGGGAAAAATATTTGCCGCGATTCTTTACCACTGCGAATGTAGGGATAGAAGCATGTTGGACGCTACTGGCAGGCACGGAAAACATGGACGGGCTAGGTAAATTTATACTTAAGGCAAGACAGCTGAGATCTGAGGAGGCTGCCAATAGAGAAGGGGGGGGGGGAGGAATAAGATCAACTAAACAAAAGTGACTACAATGTTCTACATACATGTATATTATATCATACTTAGGTCACTGTTGTGCTAGGGTTTTATATACTATGTGTATATATGTCTTTTAAGTGTAATTATCTATGATAAGAGGGTGCATTTATGAAGGTGTACTCTGTGCTGTAAATGTAAATTGCTATATTCGAATATCTTGGTATCTTTATTTTCGGATTCACTCTTAATTTTTATTGTTGTTTAATATTGCTTTTGACTGTGTATTTCTTTTGTCTTTTTATTTTCGTGTTTACTCTTTTAATTCTTTGTTGTGGTTGTTGTTTTAATATTGCTTGTAATGTGTATTACAAAAGCACGTACGGTCTGTAGACCCGTGCGACTGTTGAAATTCTATGTATCATATTGCTATATTAATAAATACACTTATTCATTCATTCATTCATTCATACTTTCTCTACACGAACTATGTACGTAGTGTACAGAGAAGGTATTGCATTCCACCCAAAATTTCGGTACCGAGATTTCACTGGAAATACATGTTTTGAGTCCATCTGAATAAAAAAAAGGGTTTTTGGAAAAAGGTCCGTGTATGCGTGAGTGAGTGTGTGTGTGTGTATGTATATCTGAACAACATAGCTCAAAAAAGAGAAGACCGTTAAATACCAAAATTGCATTTAAGTTTTGTATTTTGCGAGGATGCGACACGAAGATTTTCAAGAAAACTCCCCACTACCAAATACCCTTTACATGGAACTTTTTTTTTGAAAATTTTGATTTTATAAAAATGGCTCTAACGATTTTCATTAAAATATCGTATACTAAAGACAAATAATATGTATATCTTGAATTTTTTGGGAATAGCCTCTGAAGACTACTTTATTCTGGGTGAATTTTACGGAATTGTGCATAACAGTTAAACCGTAAGAGATGGATAAAAACATATCACATAAAAAATGTAGAGCACATTAAAACACACAATTTATGTTATATATATTTGTTTCGTGGAGTTTATCGTTTTTGAGCTATTTCTTGTTTTTGGTTTCAACTTTAAAAAACTTATACTTTTCTCACACAGGAATTTGTCAACTCCTGTCCATACAAACAAAGGAACTTCAGATACATAGCAACCAGCTTTTGACTGTCACTTTACCCTATGGCATTCCCTTATTTCGCTCCTACTTACAAGGAAGCAATAATCAGATTTCTTTTTATGTGCATCACATAACAGAAAATAAGAGCTTAAGCTCCTGATGGATTGCTCAGTAGGAAAAAAACACACTAGAGCTCGATATGAGGAGCCGAAATTTTCTTTAGTTCGGTAATTATTTCTCACTTCTTTTCCAGGATTGAACAGAAGCCTTTTTCCCCTATCATATAGTCGACAAAGACAAATCGATTTGCCTCCCCAGAGTCAGGGAGAGCGTGGAATCAATAGAGCAGTCCCAAATAACCAGCCACGCTATTGTCCAATGATTTCGGGGCCTAACACATAAAAATGTTTCATAGGTCGACGAACGCTAACCTCAAAGCAAAGCAAGCATTTTCTACGTCAAGCAGGAAATATCATTCAAACTTGCAGCGTCTGCCATACGGTTCTTCTTGAAGAAATTTCCGTTACCTATGTATTTCAAAGGTAAAATATCTGATCTTCTCCATTCATATGACTTTCTCTTCAGCTCTACAACATATTATTTTTAAAAAGCTTATTCTTATATTTACTTCATGCTAATACAGAAAAAATTAGCATAAACTCTTATTATTTGCTTCCTTTTAAGTAGAAGCGAAATAAGGGAGTACCTTAGGTTAAAGTGATAATCAAAAGCTGGTTGCTATGTGACGTAAGTTCCTTTGTTTGTATGAACACGAGTTGATAAATTCCTATATGAGAAAAGAATAAGTTTTTCAAAGCTGAAAACAATAACAAAGAATAACTCAAAAAAGTACCAACTCCCAAAAAAAAAATATTTAACATAAATTATGTGTTATGAAAAGCTTTACATTTTCTCTGTCCCTTACGGTTACCAGTTTTGCAAAATTCCCCAAAATCCATGAAGAAAAGATGTCTTTAGAGGATATTCCCAGAAAATTCAAGATATACATTTTATTTGTTATGTAAATATTTTCAGTACACCGTATTTTAATAAAAATCGTTACTCATTATTGAGAAAATAAAAATGTTCGAACTTTTTACTATATAAAGGCTAGTTGGAGAGCGGGGGGGGGGGGGGTTGAAAATCTTTGTGTCGCATCCTTGAATATCAAGTTTGGTATTTGAGGTTTGCTGTCCACAGTCTCACACACACACGGACATTTTTCTAAAAATGTTTTGTTTTGGATTCAGGAGACCCAAACCATTTATTTCCGGTGAAATCTTGGGGTTGAATTTTTAGGTGCAATACAATACCTTCTCTACACAATATACGCATAGTACGTGAAGAGAAAGTAAAAATCTGATGTGTTCCATTCACATGACTTTCTCTTTATCTCTGTAACAAATTATTCTTAACAAATTCCTGTATGAGAAAAGTATAACTTTTACAAAGCTGAAAACCAAAAGAAAGCAATATCTAAAAAACGACTAACTCCACGAAAAAAAAAAAATGTATATAACATAAATTGTGTGTTTTAACGTGCTCTACTTTTTTGTGTGGTAAGTTTTAGTCCATCTCTTACGGTTTAGCAGTTACGCAAAATTCTGTAAAATTCAGCCAGAATACAGTAGTCTTCAGAGGCTATTCCCAAAAAATTCAAGATATACATATTATTTGTCAGGTAAATATCTTTAATATACGATATTTTAATCAAAATGGTTAGAGCCCTTTTTAAGAAAATCAAATTTTTCGAAAAACAGTTCCATGTAAAGGATAGTTGGGGGGGGGTTGCCTGAAAATCTTTGTGACGCATCCTTGGAACATGTCAAACTTAAATACCAAGATTGGTATTCAACGGTCTCTTCGTTTTTGAGGTATGCTGTCCACAGACACTCACACGCACGCACACCAAGGACCTTCTTCTGAAAATTTTTTTTTTTTTTTTTTTTTTTTTTTTTTTTTTTTTGATTCCAAAGGGATCCAAAACATGTATTTCCGGTGAAATCTCGGTATCGAATTTTTGGTTGGAATACAATACTTTCTCTATACACTATGTACATTGTACGTGTAGAGAAAGTACGAATGGTTAAAAGGTTGACGAACGTTGAAAACAAAACAAGGATTTCCTGTGATAAGCAGGAAATACGCTTCTAACTTGCAGCGACATTAGTCGGCGTCTTTGATGCGGTTTTTCTTAGAGAACTTTCGGTTATCTCGGTGTTTCATATGAAACCTGCGTCTTTAGAACTGAATAGTGTTCTTACAATGGAAATATCTCAGCCGTTCTTTGTTATGCAATGTTATAACTTTTCTTTGTACGAGAGCCGTTTTTTTTCAACCTCCGATAGCCTTTAAAAAAAAGACAAGTTCATAGAAAACAATTATAATATTACTAAAAGTTTTGTACACTTATGGTTACTTTTCAACATAATCACCGAAAATATTGAGTCACTTATCGTACCTGTGCACAAGCTTTGCAATACCCGCTTCAAAAAATATTGCCGCCACTGATTTCAAATGAGCGTTGACGTTGTTTTGAAGATCTTCCTTGGTTTGAAAGTGCTGCCCTCCTAGCCACGTCTTCAGTTCAGGGAAAAGCTGAAAGTCACTGGGTGCCAGGTCAGGACTGTATAGCGCATGATCGAAAATGTCCCATTGAAATTGTTCAAGGAGCCGATGGGTTGTGCCAGCAGTGTGTGGACGAGCGTTGTCATGGATCAACACAATTCTTGAAGTCAGCATTCCTCTTCGTTTGTTTTGAATGGCTCTCCGCAAACGTTGTAAAGTACGAAGATCTTCAAAACAACGTCAATGGTCATTTGAAATCATTGGCGGCAACATTTTTTGAGGCGGGTATTGCAAAGCGTGTGCACAGGTACGATAAATGTAAAAGTAACCATAAGTGTACAAAACTTTTAGTAATAAAATAATTGTTTTCTATGAACTTGTCTTTTATTTACGGAGGTTGAAAAAAAAAACAATAGGCCCTCGTACATAAGCACATAGGTAAGGTCGGTAATTATGTAAGGCTTAAACCTCAACAATAAAGATACTTAATACTCCCCATTTATCATTGTTCCTTTCTGCAAATAATTAATGTGGAGATTCCGCGTGCAACCCAAAAATCCAATACCATCGCCTTGTCACCACTTTGGCTTATTCAGACCCGGTTTGCCTTTAAAAGCCCACAGCTTGGACTGTACCTTAGTCTCTAGACGCAACGGTTCCCAACCGGTGTGCCCCGGCACCCTAGGGTGCCGTGTGATTGGCTAAGGAGTGCCGCGAGATATTGAGATAAACAAAAAAAAAATACCTTCTACTGAAGCCTTAAGTCTTGTAAGGTCTTGAAATAAAATAAGTCAAATCAATTACTCTCATGCACGGCAGATGGTGATAGTGGTCGATTCATTTCAATAATTCAGTTATACTAGTATCCCACAGATGGCATTACAGCTATACCCTGCCGAACATTCCCGAGACTACTCGCTTCCTCACGAACATTCCCGAGACTTCGACAAGAATATATAAAAGTGTACGCCGATTGGCGCTTTCAGTTGTCTTCCTCGCGTTGATTCACAGTGTTTAACTATGGATAAGTTCATTGTTAAACGTAAACGCCAGGACAGTGAAAGTGAACACTCGGCTCCTACTGCTTGCTTTAAGAAGCCAAATCTTACAGTTTCTCCCGGACCGTCGAATTCACCACATAAAGAAGACAAACGAAAGAAAAGAACATACCAGGACAGTTACTTAGCGTATGGATTTAAGTGGAATAAAAACGAGGAAAACCTGTGTGTTTAGTTTGTGGCGAAACAGTTAGCAACGAGGCCATGGTACCTAGCAAACTGAAGCGGCATCTTACAACAAAGCATCCTAGTGTGTCACAGAAAAGTGTAATGTATTTTTCACATATATTAGAAGGGGAGAAGAAAACAGCTGTGCGAATGGTAAAGAGAATGACCATAGGTGATACTGCTCTTGAAGCCTCATTTAAAGTAGTAGAACTGATAGCTAAAAAAAGGAAACCTCATACTCTTGGAGAGGAAATCATTGGCCCTGCATGTCAAGTTATAGTTTCAACAATACTTGGCGAAGGAGCAGCGAATCAAATTTCGAAAGTTCCTCTGTCCAACAACACAATCAGCCGCAGGATATCTGAAATGTCATGCAATATCAACGAACAAGTCACGGAGAAAATAAAAACTTATAGAACATTTGCTTTGCAGGTAGATGAGAGTCTCGACATTGGTGACAAACCGCAACTCCTTGGTTTTATCAGATATATTGATGAAAAAGATATTAGTGAACAGTTTCTGTTCTGTAGACCGCTGGAGACTACAACCACAGGCCCTGATATTTTCGTTTCGATTAATTCCTATCTCAATGACCAAGATCTTTCATGGAAAGACTTGTGGTATATGTACAGATGGTGCACCATCTATGTCTGGGAAAATTAAAGGTTTTACTGCCAGAGCTCTCAATGACAATCCATCCAGTATTATAACTCACTGTTTTCTGCATAGAGAAAGCGTGTAATGAAGATTTTGCTGAAGTGTTTAACCAAGTTGTGAAAATGGTGAACTATATGAAGTCTCGACCTTTAAAGTGCAGCATTTTTGAACAGTTATGTCGCGCAACGGATGCAGCTCATACCTCTTTGTTACTTCACACAGAAGTAAGGTGGTTGTCGCGGGGTCGTGTATTGAACCGGTTTCTCGAACTTAAAGAACAGCTAAAAAGTTTTTTAAGGATGAAAATCAAGACACATTTCATGAGCTCTTACTAAGTGATTCTTGGTGTTTTGAACTGTCGTATCTGGCAGATATTTTTCATAAGCTGAATGAACTGAATGTTTCGATGCAGGGTCGACATGAAACAATAATCTCCTCAACCAATAAAATGAAAGGTTTTAAAAGAAAAATTAGTTCTTGGAAGTCTGCAGTTCAAAGAGGAGATTTGTCGAACTTTCCATATCTTCTTAATGTGGCAGGAGATAAAGATCTGGGTAAACTGAAAGACCGCATTTGTGATCACTTATCAAGATTGCAAGATGCAATAGATGCGTACTTTCCAACTATTTCCACTACGAATCTCGACTGGGTTGTCTCACCATTTGATTTCGTAGATAGTGCAGAGGAAATAGATTTCACTGCTTGCGAACGAGATGAATTTATTGATATTTGCGCTGATTCCACACTCAAAGGTAAGTTCACCAAAAGTGAGGCGTCGGTGGCTAGTTTTTGGCTTCAACGGAGAGAGGAGTACCCTAACCTAATGAAGAAAGCAATTAACGCTCTTTTGCCCTTTTCAACATCCTATCTATGCGAGCAAGCCTTCTCTGCTATGGTGACAATAAAATGCAAAGCAAGAAATAGACTGAATAACCTGAGGATGATTTGCGTGTTTCACTGTCAACTGTAAGACCCGACATCACATATCTGTGCTCTAAGCATCAATCCCAAGTTTCACATTAATCATTAATCGAACAAAATTTATTGATGTATTTTTACTCAGTGATTGTAGTAAAGCTTACTGTATTATGTTATGGTGTACGTTATTATTATATAATAGTTCAATAAATTAACATATTAAGCTTGATTTTCTTTTAATTCAAGGAAGGGTGCCCCTGGTGTTTAATGTTATTCCCAAGGGTGCCGTGAACTTCAAAAGCTTGGGATACACTGCTCTAGAGTGTAGTAGTGTAGCCATTCTTCATCCACAGTTATATATCGACACAGACACTCGTCAGGATTGCCACAAAAAAGTTCCAAACATAGAAGCTTTTTTCCGAGACCTCTGTTAGACCAAATGTTTGGTGCAAAATTTAGTGATATGGCCTCTACTATTTCACTCAAAACCATATTCTGGATTTTTTTTCAAAAATTTCGGAGGGAGTAACCTCCTCTGGACGTCCGGAGTGGTGTTCATCATTTGTGGATGTACGGCCACGTTTAAATTGATTTATCCAATTGTAAATTGTTGCAAACGCAGGAGCAGATGTGCCATGAACTTGATCCAACTTGACTTTTATCTCTTACGGTATTAAGTCTTTTAAATAGAAGAGTTTAATCACCGCACGAAACTAGTTTTTTCCCTATCTTACTAAATAAGCACAAGATTGTTGATTCAATCGCGTGTGGCATCGAAATCATGTGATGGATATAGCCTAAACTTTAACTGTCATTTAGTAAGAGATGACGATTACTAAATACAAAGTTTCTTCATGCTACGAGTTTAATTTTCTAGGCACTTTTTGAACGACACTAAAGCGTATTTTAAATTTTCTTACAGGCACATTGAAGAAAATGTTATTGTGGCGGTGATGACGTCGTTGCTGTCTTGTTGCCATGTTAATTACGTCATTCATTTTCTGGCACTAGTGCCAGAAATAGGATATTTCGCACGATTTATGTGATTTCATAACAAAAAATCTGATGTGTTACACTCACATAACTTTCTCCAGCTACGCTACAAACAACTTTCTTATAAAAGATAATTCTTCTTTCAACATAATGCTAATCGAGATAAACATTAGCAGAATTTTACTACTTAATTCCTTAAAAGTAGAAGGAAACTAAAGGAATGAACTAGGCAAAGTGATAGTCAAATGTTTTAAAAGCTATCGTTATACGATTGTCATTGCAAATCGCTTCTTTGCTTGGTCAAGAGTAGAACAAAAGAAAAACATGTCTGAGACAACTTCCTGTCTGAGAAAAGTTTAAGCACTTCACAATTCAAACCAATAACAAAAATATCTCGGAAACGGTTACCTCCACAACAAAAACGTAAAGGACATAAATTGAGTGTTTTGACGTGATCTACATTTTTTTTTGTGGAGTGAGTTTTTGTCTATATTTTACGGTTAAGCAGTTAAGCAAAATTCGGCATAATTAATCTAAAAAAAGATCTTCAGAGGCTATTCCCAGAAAATTCGAGATATACATTTATTGCGGATATAAATAGTTTTAATATACGGGATTTTAATCAAAATCGTTACAGCCATTTTCTAGAAAAACATAATTTTCGAAATTTTATCCATGTAAATGGTAGTTCGGCGTGGGGCGATTTTCTTGAAAATCTTCGTGTCGCATCCTTGGAAGATACCAAACCTAAATATCGCGTTTGGTACGGTATTTTCGTCTTGGGGATATGCTGTCCACAGACACAGACACGGACTTTTTTACTTTCTCTACACGTACCATGTATACAGACGCTATTGTAGTGCACCCAAAACTCGATACAGGGATTTCACCGGAAATATGTTTTGAGACCCCCTGAATGCAAAAAAAGAGCATTTTTAGAAAAATATCCCTGTGTGTATGTGTGTGGGTGTGTGACTGTGTGTGTCTGTTGGCAGCATAGCTCAAAAACGAAAAGACCGTCAAATACCAAACCTAGTATTTAAGTTTGGTATCTTCCAAGGATGCGACACGAACATGTTCAGGAAAATCCCCCACCCCAGACTAGCCTTTACATGGAAAAATGTTTGAAAATTTTGTATTTCTTAAAAATACCTCTGACGATTTTAAGTAAAATACCACATATTAAAGCCATTTCAATCACAAATAAAATGTATATCTTGAATTTTCTGGGAATAGCCTCTGAAGACTACTTTATTCTGAATGAATTTTACGGAATTTTAAATAACCGCTAAACCGTAAGAGATGGACAAAAACTTACCAAACGAAACATGTACAGCATGTTAAAACACACAATTTATGTCATATACATTTTTTTCGTGGAGTTGATCGTCATTGAGATACTCCTTGTTTTTGGATTCAGCTTTGAAAAATATACTTTTCTCATACAGGAATCTGTCAACTCCTGTCCATACAAACAAACGAACTTCAGTCACATAGCAACCAGTTTTGAGTATCACTTTAACCTATGGTACTCCCTTATTTCGCTTCTACTTAAAAGGAAGCAAGTAATAAGACTATTTCTACTGTTTTTTTCTTTCTCGATTAGAATGAAGTAAATAGAAGAGTAAACTTTTTATGAATGGAAAACATCAGATTCTTTTTGGATTCAGGGGGTCCTAAAACGTGTATTTCCGGTGAAATCTCGGTATGACATTTTGGGTGCAATACAATACCTTCTCTAAACACTATGTACATAGTACGTGTAGAAAAAGTAACACGGTGAAAATTTAAGTTAAGGAAATCAGATGTTTGTAAAAAGATTATGGAAAGTTGTAATAGAGAAAGCCATGGGAGTGTGATGGATCATTTTTTCGGTTATTATCTTGTACAGGCATAATGTTAGTCTATATTCACTTGTCATGATTTGTTTAGATAAAAGTGTGTCGCCCACACAGATGAACTATCACATGGCACACAAAGAAACGTGAGTCATGATGACCAACCTCGTGATTTTGTTTACACAGCACTGTGATATCGTGCCATGCTACAGGGCGGCGCTATCCTCTATCAAAACCATTTCACGGAGCATCCTCTCGATGCTTCAGAATAGAGCCTCACTGCTAAATTAATTGTTATATAAACCTGCTGTGTATAGCCAGGAGTAGAACAAACGAAAAACGGACACTCCCGTCTGAGAAAAGTATAAGTACTTCACAGCTGAAACCAATAACAATGAATGCCTCGAAAACGGCAAGTTCCACGAAAAAAAAGTATATGACGTAACTTGTGTATTTTAACAAGGCCTACATTTTATGTATAGTAAGTTTTTGTCTATCTCTTACGGTTTACTAGTTATGCCAAATTAAGTAAAATTCATCCAGAATAAACAGATCTTTAGAAGCTATTCCCAGAAAATTCAAGATATACATTTTATTTGTCATGTAAATATGTTTAATATACGATATTTTAATCAAAATCGTTAGAGCCATCTTTGAGAAAATCAACATGTTTTAAAAAAGTTCCATGTAAAGGGTAGTTTGGGGTGGGGGGCTCTTTCTCAAAATCTTCGTGTCGCATCCCTGGAAGATACTAAATTTAATAACCAAGGTTGGTATTTTACCGACTTTTCGTTTTTGAGTTATCGTGTTCACAGACACACACACACACACACACACACACACACACACACACACACACACACACACACACACAGGGACCTTTTTCTGAAAAAATATTTTTTTTTTATACAGGGGACCCTAAAACATATTTCCGGTGAAATATCGGTATCGGAATTTTTTGATGGAGTGCAATACCTTCTCTATACACTATATACATATCACGTATAAAGAAAGTAAAAATGTATATTACATAAATTGTGTGTTTTAAAGTGCTCTATATTTTTGTGTGGTAGATTTTACTTCATTTCTTACGGTTTAACAGTTAATGCAAAATTCCGTAAAATTCATCCAGAATAAACTAGACTTCAGAGGCTATTCCCAGAAAACATAAGACATAAATTTTATTTATCAGGTGAGTAGCTTTGATATGTGATATTTTAATAAAAATCATTTGAGCCATTTTTGAGAAAATCAAAATGTTTTAAAAAAGTTCCATGTAAAGGGTAGTTTGGGGTGGGGGGCTCTTTCTCAAAATCTTCGTGTCGCATCCCTGGAAGATACTAAACTTGAATACCAAGTTTGATATTTTACCGAATTTTCGTTTTTGAGCTATGGTGTACACAGGCACACGGACAATTTTCTAAAAATGCTTTTTGCTTTCTCTATACGCACTATGCACATAGTGTATAGAGAAGGTATTACACTCCACCCAAAAATTCGACACCAAGATTTCACCGGAAATACATGTTTTAGGGTCTCCTTTATCTAAAAAAAGCATTTTCACAAAAAGGTCCGTGTGTGTGTGTCCGTGTGTCAGTGAACACGATAACTCAAAAACGAAAAGTCGGTAAAATACCAAACTTGGTATTTAAGTTTAGTATCTTCCAGGGATGCGACACGAAGAATTTGAAAAAAAAAATCATCCCACCCCAAACTACTCTTTACATGGAACTGTTTTCGAAAATTTTTATTTTCTAAAAAATGTCTCTAACGATTTTGATTAAAATACTGTATACTAAAGATATTTACCTGACAAATAAAATGTATATCTTGAATTCTCTGGGAATAGCCTCTGAACACTACTTTATTTTCGCTCAATTTTACGGAATTTTGCATAACTGCTAAACCGTAAGAGATGGACAGAAACTTACCACACAACAAATGTAGAGCACCTTAAAACACACAATTTATGTCATATACATTTTTTTCGTGGATTTGATTGTTTTTGAGATATTCCTTGTTTTTTTCAGGTATACTTTTCTCATACAGGACTTTGTGAACTCGTGTCCATACAAACAAAGGAACTTCAGTCGCAGAGCAACCAGCTTTTGACTATTACTTTAACCTATGGTACCCCCTTATTTCGCTTCTACTAACAAGGAAGCAAGTAATAAGACTATTTCTGCTAATTTTTGCTCCATTAGAGGAAGTAAATAGAATAATTTGTTGCAGAGATATAGAGAAAGTCATGTGAATGGAACACATCAGATTTTTTTGGATACAAGAGACCCTAAAACATTTATTTGCGGTGAAATCTCGGTATCGAATTTTTGGGTGCATTACAATACCTTCTCTTTATATTATGTACATAGTACGTGTAGAGACGGCTAATTCTTGGGATAGAATGAAACATTTCCCCTACAGCCCCTGATGATGACATCCTAAGCAAGTTTTTGCATCAGCATTTTGGGTAAATGTGAGCACCGTATACGAGAGACAAAACATCCTGGTTTCCATAAACAGCTTGCTGTTTATCAGTGACTAACAGTAAACATGTGTGTTTTCCAGGTTAACAGGCAATTCGGTTATTTTTAGATAACAACGGTGTTTTCCAAGAATCAGTAAATCTCTATACGGAACAGATATCACGTCTCTTTCAAAAGTGACAGAGTTAGTCATGACTAGATCTTGGTAATGAAGGCATTATATTCCACCCAAAAATTCAGTACCAATATTTCACCTGTAATGCATATTTCTTACCCCATGTATAAAAAAATCTGATGTGTACCATTCACATAACTTTCTCTATATCCCTGCAACAAATTATTCCTAAAAAGCTTATACTTATATTTACTTTATGCAAATCAGATAAGATTAGCAGAAATAGTTTTATTACTTGCCTCCTTGTAAGTAGAAGCGAAATAAGGGAGTGCCACAGGTTAAAGTGAAAGCCAAAAGCTGGTTGCTATGTGACTGATGTTCCTTTGTTTGTATGGACAGGAGTTGACAAATTCCTGTATGAGAAAGTATAAGTTTTTCAAAACTGAAACCAAGAAAAAGGAATATCCCAAAAACGATCAACTCCACGAAAAAAATGTATATAACATAAATTGTGTGTTTTAACGTGCTCTACATTTTTGGTGTGTTACGTTTTTGTCCATCTCTTACGGTTTAGTAGTTATGAAAAATTCATCCAGAATAAAGTAGTCTTCAGAGGCTATTCCCCCAAAATTCAAGATATACATTTTATTTCGGACAGAAATAGCTTTAATATATGGGATTTTAATCAAAATCGTTAGAGCCATTTTTAAGAAAATCAAAATTTTCGAAATTTGTTCCATGTAAAGGGTAGTTTTAAGTAGGGGGATTTTTTTTTAAATCTTCGTGTCGCATCCTTGGAAGACACTAAATCTAAATACCAAGTTTGGTATTTAACGGTCTTTTCGTTTTGGGGCTATGCTGTCCACAGATACCCACACACACACATAGACACGGACCTTTTTTTAAAAATGCTTTTTTCGGACTCAGGGGACCCCAAAACATAAGTGTTAATTTTCTCAAAAACGTGTGTAACGATTCTCATTAAAGTGTCTTATGTTTAAGATATTTTTGTGACGTATATATTGAATTTTCGGAGAATATCCTATGAGGATCTCTTCATTCTGGCTGAATTTTGCATAACAGGTAAACCTTAAGAGATAGACAAAAGTTTACTACACAAAACACACAATTTATATCATAGACCTTTTTACCTTCTCTATGCGTACTATATACATAGTGTACAGAGAAGGTATTGCACTCCCCCCAAAATTCGATACTGAGATTTCACCGGAAATACATGTTTTGGATCCCCCTGAATCCAAAAAAAGCATTTTTAGAAAATGTCCGTGTTTGTGTCTGTGTGTATGAGTGTGTGTCTGTGGACAGCATAGCTCAAAAACGAAAAGACCGCTAAATACCAAACTTGGTATTTAAATCCTACCACTCCCAACTACCCTTTACATGGCAAATTTTTCGAAGATTTTGATTTTTCCAAAATGGCCCTAACAATTTTCATTAAAAGATGGTATATTAAAGATATTTATCTGACAAATAATATGTATACCTTGAATTTTCTGGGAATAGCCTCTGAAGACTACTTTATTCTGGATGAATTTTATGGAATTTTTCATAACTGCTAAATCGTAAGAGATGGAAAAAAACTTGCCATACAAAAAATGTAGAGCACGTTAAAACACACACTTTATGTCATATACGTTTTTTTCGTGGAGTTGATCGTATTTCCCTCGATTAGCATGAAGTAAATAGAAGCATTGGTCTTTTAATAATATTTTTTTGCAGGAATGTAGAGAAAGTCATGTGCATGGAGGGCATCAGATATGTTTCTAGTTGAAGAAGATGGGCTAAGGTTGTTATTAAAGCGATGTTTGAACACGAGAAAGGCGGATGGACAATAGCCGCGGTGAGGAGATGTAAGGAGGTCATCTTGAGGATGAGGAGAGCTCCTCGTTGAGCTACTGTACAGCCGGTGTGATGAACCGGTCCACCCACAGGCTTCTGCTGCTCACTGGAACACAAGCCACGCCTTTCAGCTCATCTTTTGCACTACAGTCACAATTCTGCTCTGTTACTCATAATACGTTTCCTTATTTCATAACATACCTATGGGAAAAATCTGATGTGTACCATTCACATGACTTTCTCTATATCCCTGCAACACATTATTCTATTTACTTCACGCTAATCAGTAAAACATCAGCAGAAATAACCATATTACTTGCTTCCTTGTAAGTAGAGGTGAAATAAGGGAGTACCATAGGTTTAAATGATAATCAAAAGTAAGTTGCTATTTCACTGAAGTTCCTTTGTTTGTGTGTATGAACAGCAGTTGACAAATTCCTGTATGCGAAATATATAAGTTATTCATAGCAAAGGAATATCTCAAAAACGACGAACTCCACGAAAAAAATGTATATAACATAAATTGTGTGTTTTAATGTGCTCTGCATTTTTTGTGTAGTAAGTTTTTGTCCATCTCTTACGGTTTAGCAGTTATTCAAAATTCAGTAGAATTCATCCAGAATAAACTACTCTTCAGAGGCTATACTCAGAAAATTCAAAATATACATTTTATTTGTCAGGTAAATATCTTTAATATACGAAATTTTAATCAAAATCGTTACAGCCATTTTTTTAAACTTAAATACCAAGTTTGATATTTTACCTACTTTTCGTTTTTGAGTTATCGTGTTCACAGACACACACACACACACACACACACACGCGCGCGGACCTTTTACCGAAAATGATTTTTTTAGATAAAGGGGACTCTAAAACATATATTTCCGGTGAAATCTCGGTATCGAAATTTAGGGTGGAGTGCAATACCTTCTCTATACACTATGTACATAGTGCGTATAGAGAAATTAAAAATCTGATGTGTTACACTTACATGACTTTCTCTACCTGCTCCACAAACCTCCTACAAAAGATTATTCTTCTTTGTACACAATGCTAATCGAGATAAATATCAGCAGAATCTTAAGGGAATGCACTATGCTAAAGTGATTGTGAGAATATCAATAACAAGAATATCTCAGAAACGGTTACCTCCACAACAAAACGTAAAGGACATAAATTGTGTGTTTTTTCGTGAGGTACATTTGTTGTGTAGTGAGTTTTTTTCTATCTCTTACGGTTAGCAGTTAAGCAAAATTCATCCAGAATAAAGAGGTCTTAAGAGGCTATTCCCCAAAAATTTGAGATATACATTTTATTTCGGACATAAATAGTTTTAATATACGGGATTTTAATCAAAATCGTTGGAGCCATTTTTAAGGAAATCAAAATTTTCGAAATTTTTTCTATGTAAAGGGTAGTTTGTGGTGGGGTATTTTTTTTTGAAAATATTCGTGTTGCATACTTGGAAGATACTAAACCTAAATACCAAGATTGGTATTTAACGGTGTTTTCGTTTTGGGGCTATGCTGTCCAAACTCACACGGACCTTTTTTTTTTGTTTGTTTGTTTAATGCTTTTTCGGAATCAGGAGAACCCAAAACATATATTTCCGGTGCAATCTCGGTATTGAATTTTTGTGTGCATTACAATACCTTCTCTATCCCTATATACATTGTACATATGGGGCTAGAGAAAGTAAAAATTAACACAGTCTTATTACTTGCTTCCTTGTAAGTAAAAGCGAAATAAGGCAATACCATAGGTTAAAGTGACAGTCTAAAACTGGTTGCTGCTTCCTTTGTATGGACACGAGTTGACAAATTCCTATATAAGAAAAGTATAACATTTTTAAAACAGAAATCAATAACAAGGAATATCTCTAAAACGGCCGATTTCATGAAAAAATCTCTATGACATAAATTGTGTGTTTTATCATGATCTACATGTTTTCTGTAGTAAGTTTTTGTCTCTCTCTTACGGTTTATCAGTTATGAAAAATTTAGCAAAATTCACACAGAGTAAACATGTCTTTAGAGGCTATTATTATAAAATTCAAAATATACATTTTGTTTGTCATGCAAATATCTTAAATATAAGCGACTATAACGAAAATCTTAAGAGCCATTTTTGAGAAAATAAAAAATTTTGGAAAATTTTTCCATGTAAAGGGTAGTTGAGGGTGGGAGGATTTTCTTGAAAATCTTCGTGTCATATCCTTGGAAGATACCAAACTTACATACGAAGTTTGGTATTTAGCGGTCTTTTCGTTTTTGAGCTATGCTACCCACAGACACACACGGACAATTTTCTAAAAATGCTTTTTTCGGATTCAAGGCGGGTCTCAAAACATTTATCTTATCTATACACTATGTACATAGTACGTGTAAGGAAGGTAAAAAATTTGGTGTGTTACATTCTCAATTATTGTTAAAAAGCTGTTTAAGAGTTCTATTTACGTCATGCTAGACAAGAAAAAATTGTCAGGAATGGTACTTACTATTAGTCACATTCTTCTGAATAGAACAGAAGTAGAGGCTATTCCCAGAAAATGCAAAATTTACATTTTATTTGTCATTTAATAAACGATATTTTAATCAAAATTATTTGAATCATTTTTGAGAAAATCAAAATGATCGAAAAGTTTTCCTTGTAAGGAGTAGTTTGGTGTGGGGGGGGGGGGGGGGTTTCTTGAAAATATTCATGTCTCACACACACAGGAGCCTTTGTTTCTAACAATGCTTTTTTTGGATTCAGGGGACCTAAAAATATATATATATATATATTTCCGGTGAAATCTGATATCAAATTTTTGGGGGGAATACAATACCTTCTCTATCCATTGTACATACGGGATAGAGAAAACAATATATTTTAGGTAAATTTTGGTCGTGAAAATTTTGGGTGCAAGGTTTCTTCTACTTTTTACTTTCTCTATACATACCATGTACATAGTGTATAGAAGGTATTACACGCCACCCAAAAATTCAATACCGAGATTTCACCGGAATTATAATTTTAGCGTCCCCTGTATCCAAAAACGCATTTTCTCAAAAAGGTCCGTGTGTGTGTGTGTGTGTGTGTGTCCAGGTGTCTGTGAACACGATGTCAAAAACGAAAAGTTGGCACAATACCAAACTTAGTATTTAAGTTTAGTATCTTCCAGGGATGCGAAACCAAATTTTGAGAAAAATCCCCCCCACACCATACTACCATTTACATGGAACTTTTTTCGAAAATTTTGATTTTCTCAAAAATGGCTCTAACGATTTTGATTATAATATCGTATATTAAAGATATTTACCTGATAGATAAAATGTATATCATGAATTTTCTGGGAATAACCTCTGAAAAGTATTTTATTCTGAATGAAGTTTACGGAGTTTTACATAACTGGCAAACCGTAAGAGATAGACAAAAACTTACCATACAAAAAATATAGAGCACGTTAAAACACATAATTTATGCTATACACATTTTTTTCATGGAGTTGATCGTTTTTTAGATATTCATTATTTTTTGTTTCAGCTTTAAAAAACATACTTTTCTCATAAAGGAATTTGCCAACTCGTGTCCATACAAACGTTTCTACTTACAAGGAAGAAAGTACGTAGCAGAGAAACTACAAATGAGGAAGTAAGAGAAGAGGGAATGAACCTCTTGTACTGAATCCATATTTGGATGCTGACGAGGAACAAGTGTAAATGCGAATTGAGGCTTGGATAGTTTCACCAGGAGGATCGAAATCGAGTCCCTTCCGTTCCACTTTCCTCAACATGGCTATGACCGTGGCGTTTACAATTTGCAACCCACTTTTCCTTGCTAAATTACCACCTATGTTTGCTCATTAAATTGCTGCAAACGGAAAACGCAACAGATGTATTAGTTTTAAAAACCTTATTTTATATAACATCATAGAAAGGGGAAATTCTGATATGTTTCATTCACCTGACTTTCTCTACATCTCTCGTATAAATTGTTATTAAAAAGCTATGCTTCTATTTACTCCATGCCAACCAAGAAAAAATCAGCAGAAATAGTCTTATTACTTGCTTCCTTGTAAGTAGAAGCGAAATAAGGGAGTGACATAGGTTAAAGTGATAGTCAAAAGCTGGTTGCTATGTGACTGAAGTTTCTTTGTTTGTATGGACAGCAGTTCACAATTCCTGTATGAGAAAGGTATATGTTTTTCAAATCTGAAACCAAAACGAAGGAAGATTTCAAAAACGAGCAACTCCACGAAAAAAAATGTATATGACATATATTGGTATTTTATCGTGATCGAAATTTTTTGTGTAGTAAGTGTTTGTCTGGCTGTTACGGTTTGCCAGTTATACAAAATTCCGCAAAATTCTTCCAGAATAAAGTAGTTTTCAGAGGCTATTCCCAGAAAATTCAAGATATACATTTTATTTGTCAGATAAATACGTATAATATAGATATTTTAATCAAAGTCGTTAGAGCCATTTTTAAAAAAAATATAAAGGGTAGTTGGGGGTGGGGGATTTTCTTGAAGATCTTCGTGTCGCTCCCTTGGAAGATATCAAGCTTAAATACCAACTTTGGTATTTAACGGACTTTTCGCCTTTGAGCTATGCGATCTACTGACACACACGGACCTTTTTCCAAAACTTTTTTTTTTGGTTTCAGGGGGATCCAAAAATGAGTTTTTCGTGAAATCTCGGTAGTTAATTACCTTCTCTACACGTACTATGTACATAGTGTGTAGAAGAAGACATTGTAATGCACATAAAAATTCAATAGATACCGAGATTTCACCGGAAATACATGTTTTGAAACCCCCTGAAAACATAAAAAGCATTTCTGGGAAAAGATCAGTTTCTGTGCGTGCGCCTGTGGACAGCATAGCTCAAAAACGAAAAGACCGTAACACACCTAACTAGGTACTTAAGTTCGGTATCTTCCAAGGATGCGACACGAAGATTTTCAAGAAAATTCCCTCATCACCAACTACACTTTACATGGAAACAATTTCGAATATTTCGATTTTCTAAAAATTTCTCTAACGATTTTAGTTAAAGATATTTACCTGACAAATAATATGAATATCTTGAATTTTCTGGCAATAGCCTCTGAAGACTACTTTATACCAGATGAATTTTACGGAATTTTACATAACTGCTAAACTGTAACAGACAGGCAAAAACGTACCACACAAAAATGTAGAGCACATTAAAACACACAATTTATGTTATATAATTATTTTCGTGGAGTTGATCGTTTTTTACCTATACCTTGTTTTTGGTTTCAGCTTTAAAGAACACTTTTCACATGCAGGAATTTGTCAACTCCTGTCCATACAAACAAAGGAACTTCAGTCACATAGCAACCAGCTTTTGACTATCACTTTAACCTATGGTACTCCTTTATTTCGCTTCTACTTACAAGGAAGCAAGTAATAAGACTATTTCTGTTACTTTTTTCTGGATTAGCACGCAGTAAACAGAAGAATAAGCTTTTTAACAATAATTTGATGCAGAGATGTAGAGAAAGTCGTGGGAATGAACACATCAGATCTTTTTTGGGCGTATTACAATACCTTCTCTATACACTATGTGTACAGTGCGTGTAGGGAAAGTAATAAACGTTATTATAATAAACTTCAGCAGATATCTATAAACATTGACTAACATAGAGAAGGCGGTCTCGCCTTAAAATGGTTAATAAATACGCGTTTAAAGTAATTATAAATGTTATGTATAGTTGCTTATTCACACTATTTGAAACGCTCCAACAGCATCAAAAAACTCATCTTCAGACCTATTGAAACTACTTTATTTTGAAGACACGAGAGGAGTTTTCACCGCAAGGTGTACACGTTCGTTCACTACTTGCTTGACCTGCAGATGCTCTCTTGTTTACCTTAAGAGGACAGTACAGGTTATCCGCTTCTTATTCCGCAGTTCGAACCTCTGACCTCCTCACCTCCGAGACGGAGCTTAATATCACTACGTCACAACTCTTTTTACTTCCTCTACACGTACTATGTACATAGTGTATAGAGAAGGTATTGTAATGCACCCAAAATTTCCATACCGACATTTCACCGGAAATACACGTTTTAGGATCCCCTGTATAAAAAAAAAAGCATTTTAAGTTTAGTATCATCCAGGGATGCAACACGAAAATTTAGAGGAAAATCCCCCACCACAAACTACCCTTTACAAGTAAATTTTTTTCGAAACTCAAAAATGGCGTTAATGATTTTGATTGAAATATCCTATATATTTATGATATTTACCTGACAAATAAAATGTATATCTTGAATTTTCTGAGAAGAGCCTCTGAAGACTAGCTTATTCTGGATCAATTTTAGGGAATTTTGCGTAACTGCTAAACCTTAAGAGATGAACAAAAACTTACAATACGAAAAATTAGAGCACCTTAAAACACACAATTTATGTTATATACATTTTATTCGTGGAGTTGATCGTTTTCTAGATGTTGCTTGTTATTGGTTTCAGCTTTGAAAAACGTATACTTTTCTCATACAGGAACTTGTCAACTCCTGTCCATACAAACAAACGAACTTCAGTCACATAGCAACCAGCTTTTGGCTTTCACTTTAACCTATGGTACTCCCTTATTTCGCTTCTACTCACAATAAAGCAAGTAATAAAACTATTTCTGCTAATTTTTGCTCGATTAGCATGAAGTAAATAGAAGTATAAACTTTTAAACAATAATTTATTGCAGAGATGTAGAGAAACTCATGTGAATGCATCACATCAGAATTTTACTCTCTCTACACGTATATGTACTTAGTGTATAGAGAAGGTACCTACTGTATTGCATCCAAAAATTCAATACTGAGATTTCACCAGAAATACCTATATGTTTTAGGGTCTCCTGCATAAAAAAAAAAAGAAAAAAAAAAGGGCATTTTCAGAAAAATGTCCGTGTGGGTGTCTATGTGTCTGTGAACACGATAGCTCAAAAACGAAAAGTTGGTAAAATACTAAACATGGTATTTAAGTTTAATATCTTCCAAGGATGCGACACGAAGAGTTTGAGAAAAATCCCCCCACCCCCAACTATCCTTTACATTCAGCTTTTTTCGAAAATTTTGATTTTCTAAAAAATGGCTCTAACGGTTTTGATTAAAATTTCATATATTAAAGATACATACCTGACAAATAAAATGTATAATTTGAATTTTCTAAAAATAGCCTCTTAAGACTACTTTATTCTGAATGAATTTTACGGAATTTTGTATAACTGCTAAACCGTAAGAGATGGAAAAACTTAAAACACAAAAAAATTTGGAGCATCTTAAAATTCACAATTTATGTTATAGACATTATTTTCGTGGATATGATCGTTTAAGAGATATTCCTTGTTTTTGGTTTCAGGTTTGGAAAACATACCTTTCTCATACAGGAATTTGTCAACATGTGTCCATACAAATAAATGAACTTCAGTCACATAGCAACCAGCTTTTGACTATCACTTTAACCAATGGTAGTCCCTTATTTCGCTTCTGCTTACAAGAAAGCAAGTAATAAGACTATTTCTGTTATTTTTTTTTCTCGATTAGCATGAAGTAAATAGAAGAATAAGCTTTTTAACAATGCTTAGTTGCAGAGTGGTAGAGAAAGTCATGTGAATGGAACACGTCAGATTTTTTTTTACTTTCTCCACACTTACTGTGTTAAGTACATAGGCACGCAGATAAGGTACCGTATTGTATTCCACTCAAAAATTCGATGTCGAGATTTCACCGGAAATACTAGTATTAATGTCTGTTGTATAAAAAAACAAAAAACTTCTGTGTTCCATTCACACGAGTTTTTCTACATCTGTGTAACAAATTATTGTTAATAAGTTTATCCGGATTTTTTTTGTTTTTTTTTTTTGCAGAAATGATCTTATTACTTGCTTCCTTGTAAGGAAAATAAGGGAGTACCATAAGTTAAAGTGATAGTCAAAAGCTGGTTGCTATGTGACTGAAGTTCATTTGTTTGTATGAACAGGAGAAGGTGAAACCAAAAACAAGGGATATCTTAAAAATCATAAATTCCAAGAAAAAATGTATATAACATAACTTGTGTGTTTTAATGTGGTCTACATTTTGTACAGTTTAGCAGTTATGCAAAATTGCGTAAAAGTCATCCAGAATAAGGTAGTCTTCAGAGGCTATTCCCAGAAATTTCAAGATATACATCTTATTTGTCAGATAAATATCTTTAATAACTTATAATTTAATTAAAATCGTTAGAGCCGTTTTTGAAAAAACAAAAAAATTCAAAAATTGCTCCTTGTAAAAGGTGGTTTGGGGTGGGAGGGCTTTTCTCAAAATCTTGGTGTCACATCCCTGGAAGATACTAAACTTAAATACCAAGTTTGGTACTTTGCGGAGTTTTCGTTTTTGAGTTATCGTGTTCACAGACACACAGACATGCATACACACGGGTTTTTTTCTGAAAATGTTTTTTTTTTTTTTTTTTTGAATACAGGGGACCCTAAAGAATATTTTTCAAGCGAAATCTCGGTGCCAAATATTTGGGTGGAGTGCAATACTTTCTCTATACACTATGTACATTGTACGTATAGATAAAGTAATAATAATAATAATAATAATAATAATAATAATAATAATAATTCTAATTTTGAAGACGTAGGGAATTTTGAAAAAGCGGTGATATTTTAAAGCATGTCAAAAAAGATATGTCAAAACAGCACTTCGGAACCCATATTTCCAGGGCTATCCAATTCTGAAACATTTCTTAACAGCCAGAAATTCATTAGCCACTTTTTATAGTCCTACACGTATACAAACTCCCAAGGTGAGACTTGAACCTGTGCTGTTGCACCCTACGAAGCCCCAAATCTGAGAGTGGTGACTATTGGCAATTGATATTGATCGTCAGCTTTCACCTTTAGCACAATAAATTGTCGCAGCTAAAACAGAGAATTTGGCAATACATCAGGGGTTTAGATTATAAATCGGATTCTCCAAGCACCTGCTACCTCAGAGGCAATAATACGTACCATTGAACCTTGTGGAATTGAAACTCTTCATCCTTTTGCGTTTTCTAATTTTTATGTAGTACATAGGAAGAAAAGGTATTGCATTCCACCCAAAAATTTGATTCCTCGATAACACTGGAAATAACATTTTTGAGGAGCCAAGAACTCTCCCCCCCTAAAAAAAACATTTTCTGACAAAAGCTGTATACGTGTGTGTGTGTGTGTCTGTGTAGAGCATAGCTAAAAAATCTGATGTTTACCATTCGCATGACTTTCTCCATATCCCTGCAACAAATAATTCTTAAAAAGCTTATATTTCTATTTACTTTATGCTAATCAGAAAAAATTAGCAGAAATAGTATAATTACTCGCTTCCTTGTAAGTAGGAGAGAAATAAGGGACAACCGTAGGTTAAAGTGATAGTCAAAAGCTAGTTGCTATGTCAATGAAGTTCCTTTGTTTATATGGATAGGAGTTGACAAGTTCCTGTATGAGAAAATTATACGTTTTTCATAGCAGAAACCAAAAATAAGGAATGCCACAAAAACGACAAACTCCACGAAAAAAATGTATATATCATAAATTGTGTGTTATAATGTGCTCTACATTTTTTGTGTAGTAAGTTTTTGTCCATCTTTTACGGTTTAGCAGTTATTCAAAATTTAGTAAAATTCATCCAGAATAAACTACTCTTCAGAGGCTATTCCCAGAAAATTCAAGATATACATTTTATTTGTCAGGTAAATATGTTTAATATACGAAATTTTAATCAAAATCGTTAGAGCCATTTTTCAGAAAATCAAAATTTTCGAAAAAAGTTCCATGTAAAGGGTAGTTTGGAGAGGGGGGATTTTTCTCAAAATCTTCGTGTCGCATCCCTGGAAGATACTAAACTTAAATACCAAGTTTGGTATTTTACCGACTTTTCGTTTTTGAGTTATCGTGTTCACAGACACACGGACACACACACACACACACACACACACACACACACACACACACACACACACACACACACACGGACCTTTTTGTGAAAAAGCTTTTTTTGGATATAAGGGACCCTAAAACATATATTTCCGGTAAAATCTCGGTATCGAATTTTTTGGTGGAGTGCAATACTTTCTCTATACACTATGTACATAGTGCGTATGGAGAAAGTAAAAAACGAACAGACCGTTAAATGCCAAACTTGGTATACAATTTCGGTATCTTTCAAGAATGCGACACCAAGAGTTTCAAGAAAATCCCCCACCCCCAATTACCCTTTACATAGAACTTTTTTTCGAAAATTTTGATTTTCTCAAAAATGGCTCTAACGATTTTGTTGAAATTTCCTGCAATAGCCTATGAAAACTACTTTATTCCGGAGCAATTTTACGGAAATTTGCATAACTGCTAAACCGTAAGAGATGGACATAAACTTACCACAAAAAATGTGTAGAGCACTTTAAAACACACAATTTATGTTATATACCTTTTTTTGTGGAGTTGATCGTTTTTAGATATCTCTTGTTTTTAGTTTCAGTTTATACTTTTCTCATACAGGAATTTGTCAACTGCTGTCAATACAAACAAAGGAACTTCAGTCACATAGCAACCAGCTTTTGACTATCACTTTAACCTGTGCTATTTTTGTTGTTGTAAGAAATGTGTTTACGAAACAGATAGAGGATGCCATTAGAATGGAACACCTGTTCTTTTGTTTTTAACCTTTTCCGAGAACCACCCGAAAATTGGATAGCGAGATTACATCAGAAATACCTACATGTTTTGATGTCTGCTAAATAAAAATGTTGTAAAGAATAAAGGGGCGCATGTGTGTGTGTGAACCATATAATTCAAAAACTTGGCATTAAAGTTGAATGTCTTGCAATAATAATAATAATAATAATAATAATAATAATAATAATAATAATAATAATAATAATAATAATAATAATAATAATAACAACTCCATGGTACGATAACTCATAAGGAACCTTGGGCTACCGTCCCCCATTTCAGCCCACTACAGGCGTCATGAATTGGGGGGGGGGTAGTATTGGAGGGTGAGACGTGGTCAGCGTATAGAGACCCTCCCGGCCGGTTAATGCGGTCCTCATGACCTGGAGAAGCTACTTTTCCATAAGTACTCGTACTTCCTTAATTGGCCCCCCTAGGGACCTCACGAGGCTGCGTGTACCCCGGACCCGGTCTCCCAACGGGGGAAAGCAACTTCGCTACCACCATGCTTAGGAGTCCACCGACGGCATCCAAGAATGTTCAGGCCAATCCCCTCACACCCAAATATTCCTTACATGGTGTATAATTTCGAAAAATTGTATTTACTCAAAAATAACTAACGATTTTGATTAAAATACCTTATGTTTAAGATATATACATTACAAACGATATTTATATCTTAACTTTTCTGGCAGCAGCCTCTGAAGACCTCTTCATTCTGGATGACTTGTGTATAACTGTTAAACCGTAACAGATAGAAAACATCTGATATGTGCCATTCACATAAGTTTCTCTAGCTGTTCCAAAACAACCTTTACCAAGAGAACATTACTCTTTTATTAAAAATCTGATGTGTTCCATTCACATGACTTTCTCTATACCACTGTAACAAATTTTTCTATTTACTTCATCTAATCGACAAAAAATTGCAGAAATAATCTTATTACTTGCTTCCTTGTTAGTAGAAGCGAAATAAAGGGTTACCATAGATTAAAGTGATAGTCAAAAGCTGATTGCTATGTGACTGAAGTTCCTTTGTTTGTATGGACACGAGTTCACAAAGTCCTGTATGAGAAAAGTATAAGATTTTTATAGCTGAAACCAAAAACAAGAGATATCTAAAAATTAATCAACTCCACAAAAAAAAAAAAAAAAAAAAAATGTATATAACATAAATTGAGTGTTAAATTTGTTGTGTGGTAAGTTTTTGTCCATCTCTTACGGTTTACCAGTTATACAAAATCCCGTAAAATTCATCCAGAATAAAGTAGTCTTCAGAGACTACTCCTAGAAAATTCAAGATATACATTTGTCAGGTAAATATCTTTAATAAACGATATTATAATCAAAATCGTTAGAGTCATTTTTTAGAAAATCAAATTTTTCGAAAAAAAGTTTCATGTAAAGGGTAGTTTGGGGTGGGGGGATTTTTCTCAAAATCTTCGTGTCATATCCCTGGAAGATACTAAACTTAAATACCAAGTTTGGTATTTTACACACACACACAATTTTTGGGTGAATTGCAATACCTTCTCTATACATCATGCACATAGTACGTGTACAGTAAATAATAATTAAAAGGTTAAATTAATTAAAATAATATAAAATACAATACATTTGCAAAACAGAAATATTGTTGGAAAGGCAGCTGCCTCCTATACTATACTTATTAGTACATGTCTAACAACAACACTTTCTAATGTTTTTATTAAAGCTTACTGGAAAAGGGTATTGTCACTGCAGCTCGGCGCAAATCACGGACTGACTCACATTTACACTAAATGTAAAGGTACATGTTAGAGAGCTTACTGACGTCACCTGCTTCGCTGATTGTGTTCACAAATAAACATCTGAAGTTCACATGACGTTCTCTGCTTTGCAAACAAACTCTTCTTACTTTATTTACTTCATGCTAATCAAGATAAACATTATCAGAAATTCTCTTATTACTTGCTTCCTTATAAGTAGGAGGAAAATAAGGGAGCACACTAGACTAAAACGATAATTAAATGCTTTAAAATCTGTCACTATGCGATTGTCATTAAAATTTGGTTTTCTTTCCATTGCCAGGAATAAAACAAAAGAGATATGAAACGGGTTAGGGCTTCCTATTTGAATAAGATAATTAAATAATAGGAATTATCTCGGAAATGTCTAGAATAAACTGTAGGACACATACATTGTGTGTTTCTATTTGCTCTAGCACAGTAGGTACAATGTTGTCAGATTGGGCGAAAAGTCGCCGATTGGGCTACTAAAATCAGCTTTTTACAACCAAATTTTGATGAAGGCGATTTGCGAATTTTTGAGCTACTAAAATATTTCTGCAAAATATAACTTTTATTAATGTCTGTTTTTACTTTCTCTACAGGTACTATGTACAAGTGTATAGAGAAAGTATTGCACTCCATCCAAAAATTCGATACCGAGATTTGACCGGAAATATATGTTTTAGAGTCCCCTGTAACCAAAAAAAGCATTTTCAGAAAAAGGTCCGTGTGTCTGTGAATACGATAGCTCAAAAATAGCAAAGTCGGTATTTAAATTTGGTAGCTTCCAGGGTTGCGACACGAAATGTTTGAAAAAATCCCCCCACCCCAAACTACCCTTTACATGGCCTAACGCTAAACCGTAGGAGATGGACAAAACCTTACTATACAGAACTATACAGAAAATGTAGCTCGCTATAAAACACACAATTTATGTAATATAATTTTTTTTCGTGGAGTTGATCATTTTTAAGATATTCTTGATTTTTCGTTTCTGCTTTGAAAAACATACCTTTCTCATACAGGAATTTGTTAACTCCTGTCCATACAAACAAAGGAACATCAGTCACATAGCAACCAGCTTTTGGCTTTCACTTTAACCTATGGAACTCCCTTATTTCGCTTCTACTTACAATAAAGCAAATAATAAGACTATTTCGGCTAATTTTACTCGATTAGTATGAAGTAAATAGAAGCATTAGCTTTTTAACAATAATTTGTTGCAGAGATGTAGAGAAAGTCATGTGAATGGAACACCTCAGATTTTTTTTTTTTAATTTATTATCTTCCCAGTATACGGTATGAAGATTTTTAGAATAGATTTTCTAAGTAGTTTGGGGTATTCTAACAACTCACCCTAACCAATATTCGACCTCGGGACCTCTTGAAGGAACTCTTATTATAATTGACAAAAGCAGAGGAGTGTTTTAAGAAGCTCTAGCTATCGTGAAATGAGTTTTCATCTGTCTATAATGACTTCGTAGAAATAAGACTGTACAAAGTTTTACACTCTGGTTTTTTGAAGTTTTGTGGGACAAAGAAAAGAAAAATCGTATGTGTTACACTCACCTGACTTGTGTAGCATCTCTACAAACAAACTTTTTACGAAAGATTTCTCTTTTTTCTATGTCGCTATAATCGAGATAAACATTAGCAGGATGTACTTATTATTTAGAAGGGAATACACTCTGCTAAAGCGATAGTCAAATGTTTTAAAAGCTATCGTTATATGATTGTAATTGAACTTGGCTATTTTGTTTGGCCAGGAGTAGAACATGAGAAAAATATGCCGCCTGGGTAGTGTGGTGGTAGTGTGTCTGCTTCACATTCAAAAGGTCGTGAGTTCGAATCTCGCTTAGAGTGAGTTACCCGGATAAGATTTTTATCGGAGTTTTCCCTTATCCCGAGAAGACGAATGGACCCTGAGATCATTTGAGCATCATTTCACCAATTTCATTCATCGTCCGGTATGACCAAGGACGTTAGGTTAAAAAAAAAAATTCTGATGTGTTCCATTCACATGACTTTCTCTACATCTCTGCAAAAAATATTGTTAAAAGGCTTAGGCTTCTATTTACTTCATGCTCATCGAGAGAGAAAAAAAATTAGCGAAATAAGGGAGCACTATAGGTTAAAATGGTAGTCCAAAGTTTGTTGCTATGTGACTGAAGTTGCTACTGTATGGACAGGAGTAGACAAATTCCAGTTTTTCACAGCTGAAACGAAACAAAGAATATTTCAAAAACAATCAACTCCACGAAAAAATGTATGTAACATAAACTGTGTGTTTTAAAGTGCTCTACATTTGTTGAACAGTAAGTTTTTAATCCATCTGTTACGGTTTAGCAGTTATGCAAAATTCCGTAAAATTGACCCAGAATAAAGTAGTCTTCAGAGGCTATTCCCGGAAAATTCAAAATATACATTTTATTTGTCAGATAAATATATTTAATATACGGTATTTTAATCAAAATCGTTTGAGCCATTTTTGAGAAAAATAAAATTTTCGAAAAAAATTCCATGTAAATGGTAGTTTGGGGTGGGGGGATTTTTCTCAAAATCTTCTTATCGCTTCCCTGGAAGATACTAAACTTAAATACCAAGTTTGGTATGTTACCGACTTTTCGTTTTTGAGTTATCGTGTTCACAGACACACGGACACACACGGACCTTTTTCTGAAAATACTTTTTATGGATACTGGAGACCCTAAAACATTTCCGGTGAAATCTCGGTATCGAATTTTTTGGAGTGCAATACCTTCTCTATACATTATGTACATAGTGCGTGTAGAGAAAGCAAAAATCAGGTACTTCCGCCTCAGAAAAGTATAAGCATTTTAAAATTGAAACCAATAACAAGGAATATCTTGTAAACGGTCAACTCTACAACAAAAATGCATGTGTATGACCAGAAAATTCAAAATATACATTTTATTTCTGTTGTAACTAGTATTTTAATCAAAATCGTTAAAGCCATATTTGATAAAATCAAAATTTTCAAAAACGTTTTCATGTAAAGAGTAGTTTGCGGTGGGGTGGATTCTCTTGAAAATCTTCGTGTCACATCCTTGCGACATATTAACGGACTTTTCATTTTTGAGTAATACTGTCCACAGACACACACACGGATCTTTTTCTAAAAATGCGCTTTCTGTTTCCATTAATACATTTCCATCTCTGTCCGCTATGTACGTTGTATACGGGCTAGCGAAAGTAAAACAGCGTTTTTAGTAAAAGGTCAGGTATATATGTTTGTTCCTTACAAGTAGAAGGGAACTAAGAGAATGCACTATGCTAAACCGACAGTCAAATGTTTTAAAATTGCTTTGAAAGCTATCGTTAATATGATTGTCATTGATATTGGCTTCTTTGCCAGTAGTACAACAAAAGAAAAACGAATACTTTCTGTCAGAAATGTATAAGCATTTTAAAATTGTAACCAATAACAAGGAATATCTTGTAAACAGTCAACTCTACAAAAAAAATGCATGCATGTTTTTTGATAGAAACAAAACTTTCAAAAATGTTTTCATGTAAAGGGTAGGACCTTTTCGGTTTTAAGCTATGCTGTCCACACACACGCGTGAGCGCGGATCTTTTTCTAAAATGCTGTTTATTTTTGTATTCAGTGGGTCTCTAAACATTATTTCCGGAAAAATCTCGATACCTATTGTATTTTTGAGTGCAATACAATACCTTCTCTCTGCATTATATACATAGTACGTGTAGAGTAAGTAAAATACTGCACAAAGTATAGTTATATTGGTCTGCATGAACACCCAGGTTTCTTGAAGTTGAGGAACAAAGACAAGAAAAGTACATACACGACGGCCTTCAACGGGTAGCAGTAAAACTTATCAGCAGAAAACATGAGTCAGCCTGCTGTCGATTTACACAAAAACAATTAATGTTGCAGCAGAGCCAAGGTGACAGCTGCAGCTGACGTGACTTATTGTTACAGGGCGATGAACTGCACAGCTTTCACTGTTGCACAAAACAATATCAACAACTGGGTCTCATTCCACCCGTGTTGTAAACTTGAGACCTAACCTCACATTATTACAACTTACATTGCCTACATTATTCCTTCGTTTCTAATCAGGCTTTGGACATGAGGCCAGTTCTACGATGGCCGTTGTTTTTTTTTTTTTTTTTTCAACCTCCGACAGGGTATAAATAAAAGACATGTTCATAGAAAACAATTATTTTTATTTACTTTGCAACATAATCACCGAAAAGATTGAGATATTTATCGTACCTGTGCACAAGCTTTGCAATACCCGCTTCAAAAAATGTTGCCGCCAATGATTTCAAATGAGCATTGACGTTGTTTTGAAGATCTTCGTACTTTACGACGTTTGCGGAGAGCCATTCAAAACAAACGAAGAGGAATGCTGACTTCAGGAATTGTGTTGATCCATGACAACGCTCGTCCACACACTGCTGGCACAACCCATCGGCTTCTTGAACAATTTCAATGGGACACTTTCGATCATCCAGCGTACAGTCCTGACCTGGCACAGAGCGACTTTCACCTTTTCCCTGAACTGAAGACGTGTCTAGGAGGGCAGCACTTTCAAACCAACGAATTAGATTTGAAAAATTGGTATTACTTCCTCTACATAGTGCATCCAAAATTCAATATCGAGATTTCACCGGAAGTACATATATTTTGATGATTTTAGAAATATGTCCGTGTTTGTGGGGGGGGGGGCAGCTTAGATCAAAGACGAAAAGTCGGTTAAATGCCAAACTTGGTACTAATGTTCAATATATTCCCAGGATAGGACACGGATTAAAAAAAAAAAAAAAAAAAAAAAAACCCTACTCACAACTAACTACCCTTTATATGGAAACTTTTTCGAAAATTATGATTTTCTCAAAAATGGCTCGAAAAGATTTTAACTAAAATGTCGTATATTTAAGATATTTTTATGTCAAATGAAATGCATTTCTTAAATTTTCTGGGAAAGCCTCTGAAACGCTCTTCATTCTGAATTACTTTTGTATAACTTTTGTATATCTGGGAAACCATAAGAGATACGCAAAAACTATTGATCTCATTAAAACACACTGTCACTTTTTTTTTCGTAAAATGTCATTTTCGATATATTCCGAGTTATTGGTTTCTGGTGTAAGGTACTTAAACCTTTTTCAAACTTGAGACACCTTTCTTTTGTTTACTATTAACAAGCTGAGAGAGCGGAATTGCAATTGTTTCACTTAACGACCAGCTTTTGAAAGATTTGACTATCACTATAGCCTAGTGTATTCCCTTATTTCCCTTCTACTTATAGGAAAGCAAGTAACAAGACCATTAGCATGACGTAGATATAATAATCGTTTGTTTGTGGAACAGCTAGAGAAAGTCATGTGAATGGCATAAAACATTGGTAGCATTTTCCTTAAGAGATCATTCCTCCAAAGATCTATGGCAATACAGTTTTTCATTGCAATGACGTCATTTCCGCCGCAAGAAGAACCCGCCCAAATTGTGTCGTTTGTATTTATACTTTCTCTACACGTACTATGTACAGAATGTACTGAGAAGGTATTGTATTGCACCCAAAAATTCGATACCGAGATTTCACCGGAAATATATGTTTTAGGGTCTCCTGTATCGAAAAAAAGCATTTTCAGAAAAAGGTCCGTGTGTGTGTGTGTGAGTGTGTCCGTGTGTCTGTGAACACGATAACTCAAAAACGAAAAGTCGGTAAAATATCAAACTTGGTATTTAATTTTAGTATCTTCCAGGGATGCGTCACGAAGATTTTAAGAGATATTCCCCCACCCCCAAATACCCTTTACATTGAACTTTTTTTCGAAAATTTTTATTTTCTCAAAAATGGCTATAATGGTTTTAATTAAAATATCGTACGCTAAATATATTTACTGACAAATAAAATATATATTTTGAATTTTCTAGGAATAGCCTCTGAAGACTACTTTATTCTTGATCAACTTTGCATAACTGCTAAACAGTAAGAGATAGACAAAAACTTACCACACAAAAGAAGTAGATTACATTAAAACACAAGTTATGTTGTATGCACTTTTTTCGTGGAGTTGATCGTTTTTGAGATAGTCCTTGTTTTTATTTTTCAGCTTTAAAAAACGTATCTATTCTCATACAGGAATTTGTCAACTCCAGTGCTTACAAACAAAGGAACTTCAGTGACATAGCAACCAGCTTTTGACTATCACTTTAACCTATGGTACTCCCTTATTTCGCTCCTACTTACAAGGAAGCAAGCAATAACAATATTTCTGCTAAGATCGGATATTTTTTCTTTTTTCGATTTGAAAATGGAAGGAAAGTATGAAAAAGAAGTGAGATGATTGGATTCGTAATGAGATTTAAAATAATTACAAAAGCATGTTACGGAACAGGTAACAGAGTTGGTAGGCCTGAACAATCTGACAGTTATTTCCTGCTAGCAAATGGAAACGGGATGTTGTTGACAGTTAATGTTCACAATGGCTTAATTTATGCAGATCGAGTCGCGTACAAGTGAATGTAATATCGTTTTCTTTTTTTTTTTTTTTTTTTTTCGATCTTCCCATTTCAGTAATTCACGGAAATGCTATCATTAGATTTAGATAATAACACATTTATACGGAAGAAAATGTCTATTGTCGCTTATTAGTGTGGCTATACAACCTATTTGTACGTTACCTACTTAATACATAGTACTATTATGTACGTGACCAAAGTATTGCATTCCATACAAAAATGCGATACCGGGACTTCATTGGAAATACTAGTTTTACGCTCCTCTGTTTCACACAACAAAATCTGACGAGTTCCATCCACATGACTTTCTCTACATCTCTGCAACAAATTATTGTTAAAAAGCTAATACTTCTATTTACTTCATGCTCATCGACAAAAAAAAAATTGTTAAAGTGGTAGACAAAAGCTGGTTGCTATGTGACTGAAGCTCCTTTGTATGGACATGAGTTGACAAATTATTGTCTGAGAAAAGTATAAAATTTTCAAAGCTGAAACCAAAAATAAGCAATACCTCAAAAACGAGCAACTCCACGAAAAAAAGAATTATATAACATAAATTGTGTGTTTTAATGTGCTCAACATTTTAAGTATGGTAAGTGTTTGTCAGTCTCTTACGGTTTAGCAGTTACACAAAATTCCGTAAAATTCATCCAGGATAAAGTAGTCTTCAGAGGCTATTCCCAGAAAATTCAAGATATACATATTAATTGTCAGGTAAATATCTTTAATATACGATATTTTAATCAAAATCGTTAGAGCCATTTTTGAGAGAGTCAAAATTTTCAAAAAAAGTTCCATGTGAAGGGTAGTTGCTGGTGGGGGTATTTTTCTCAAAATCTTCGTGTCGCATCCTAGGAAGATACCAAACCTTGTGTTCTTTGTTTATGGTTTCAGCCTTGAAAAACTTATATTTTTCTCATACAGGAATTTGTCAACTCCTGTCCATACAAAGGAACTTCAGTCACATAGCAACCAGCCTTTGACTATGGTACTCCCTTTTTTCGCTCCTATTTATAACGAAGCAAGTAACAAGACTATTTCGGGTTAGCATGAGGTAAATAGAAGCATAAGTATAGAACACAAGAGGTTTTTATGAACGTAAACTAGCTTCACTTATTTTCCGCAACTTGTCATGAATGCCAACTTAACCGCTATCAAGAGTTTGGGATTCAGACGACTGGAGTTTATACCTGGGCTCAGTCACGTCCGAATCTTGTAGTAAATTTTCCACAGCAATTTGCGAGAAGTGGCGTGGAGGAAAAAAGAAATAAATTACGTAAGTGCTGCAGACATGATTCCAGTAGCCGAGGAGGTAGGTCACGCGAAGGGTGAGTCAGGCTGAAACACCTGTTCCATGTTGGTGCTTCGTGATGATTAAGGATCGGATTATATGCAACACAAAAACCTCAAATTAGGTATGAAAAATGTCAAAATATGCAACATCAAATAATAAAAACAAAGTAATATTTATATTATTTCAAAAACAACATATAATCGCCAATTTTTATTATTTCCTTCATCAGCAAAATCCGATGTGATCTGTTAAACGCTGGTTGCTATGTGACTGAAGTTTTTTTTAAAGCTAAAACCAAAAACATGGAATATCTCAAAAACGACCAACTCCACAATAAAAATGTGTATGACATAAATTGTGTGTTTTAATATGTTCTACATTTTTTGTGCGGTAAGTTTTTGTCCATCTCTTACGGTTTAGCAGTTATGGAAATTTCTGTAAAATTCATCCAGAAAAAGGTAGTCTTCAGAGGCTATTCCCAGAAAATTAAAGCTATACATCTTATTTGTCAGGTAAATATCTTTAATGTGCGATATTTTAATCAAAATCGTTAGAACCATTTTTAAGCAAATCAAAAGTTACGAAAAATATTCCATGTAAAGGGTAGTTGGGTGTGAGGGGATTTTCTTGAAAATCTTCGTGTCACATCCCTGGAAGATAGTAAACGTAAATACCAAGTTTGGTTTTTAACGGCCTTTTCGTTTTTGAGCTATGCTGTCCACAGACACACATACGTACTGACGTTCTTCCAGAATTTTTTATTTTTTTGATTCAGGGGGACCCAAAACACTTATTTCCAGTGAAATCTCGGTATCAAAGTTTTGGGTGGAATACAATACCTTCTCTATACACTATGTACATTGTACGTGTAGAGAAAGTAAAACAGACGTGGTGCCCGTATTTGTAGTGTTGAGCCATTGACTGCTGCTTCGAGCCCTGGTTGTGGACATCCTTGGGATTGTATGACAGTTATTGAGGAAGTGTACAACTCTGTCCTTGCCAGTTGACTGCATCTCAGAGAAGGTGTTGTGAATCCGGGGCTATAAAACGAACCTGTTCCTAGCCTGGAATGGTGTACTTTACTCGTCTTGTATTACTAGAAACCTTCAAGTTCTTACAAATTTCACTCGTAGCGTCAAAAATGTTTCCATTCAATGACCGTCATCTCTTACAATAATTATTATATTTAGGTTAAATGTAAAGTGCTGACAGTTATTATGAGAATGTAATAAGAGAGTACCATAGGTTAAAGTGATAGTCAAAAGCTGGTTGCTATGTGACTGAAGGTCCTTTGTATGGATACGAAAAGTGTATGACAAAAGTATAATTTTATTAAAGCTGAAACAATAACAAACGATCTACTCCACGAAAAAAGTGTATATAACATAAATTGTGTGTTTTATTGTGCTCAACATTTTCTGTGTGGTAAGTCTTCAAAGGCTAATCCCAGAAAATTCAAGATATACATTTTATATTCAGATAAATATCTTTAATATACGATATTTTAATCAAAATCGTTAGAGCCATTTTTAAGAAAATCAACATTTTCGAAAAAAGTTCCATGTAAAGGGTAGTAAGATTTCTTGAAAAATCTTCGTGTCGCATTCTTCGATGATACCGAACTTAAATACCAAGATTGGTATTTAACGGTCTTTTCGTTTTTGAGCTGTTGTCCACGCACACAGTCCTTTTTTTTTTTTTTTTTTTCCAAAAATGTTTTTTTTTTTGGATTCAGGGGGGCCCAAAACATATATTTCCAGTGAAATCTCGGTATCCAATTTTGGGTGGAATGCAATACCTTCTCTATACACTATGTACATAGTATGTGTATAGAAAGTAATATACAATAGTTATTAACCTAATCAAAAGGTAATAGTGGAAATAGAATAATGAATGGAATGACCAAATAATAATAATAATAATAAAAGTTAAATAATTGTTTAAATAATAATCATAATGACCATACTTATAATAATTATAATCATAATAATCATAACAATAATTATAGCAATCATAATAACAATAATAATCATAATAAAAATAATTAAACAATTGTTTAAATAATAATAATAATCATAATAAAAGTTAAATAATAATTCTTAAAATAATAATCATAATAATAACCATAATAATTATCATAAGCATAATAATTATCATAATAATAATAATTATCATAATAATAATTATCATAATAACAAAAGTTAAATAATAATAATAATAATAATAAAAAACCTGGTTATGAACGAAAGCACAGTAATCCCGGCGACGGAACAAACTTGGCAACGCTGCGCAGATTCTCCGTAAGAGTCATTGTGGCGTGAAAAGCTCTATAGATGGCAGTTCAAGTTTCAGCTATATCCATCAAATGGTTTCGTTGTCATAGGCGACTGAATCAACAATCTTGTGCTTCTTTAGAAAGTAACGCGTTTCGTGCAGTCATTAAACACTTCTATTTAAAAGGCTAACATCGAAAGAGATAAAAGCCGAGTTGGACAAAGTTCAGGGCACATCTGCTCCTGCGTTTGTAACAATTAACAATTGGATAAATGAATTTAAACGTGGCCGTACATCCACAAATGATGAAAATCCTTCCGGACGTCCAGTAGAAGTGCCTTCCTCCGAAATTATTGACAACATCTAGGACATGATTGACGAATGAAAGTTCGTGAAATAGTAGAGGCCACAGGCGTATCACAAGGTTTTTATTTTGCACCAAAATTAAACTAGAACCGGAGAATGCAATGATAATTATTACAATATTTCTCGACTAAAATTCTTCATTAATATCACACACATTCTAATAAAGCTTTAAACCAATGGTACAGTCTTTTGTTATATTAACAGTGGCTTTAGGCCAAGAAATTACAACAAAATTAAGCTTTGACCTTGCCGCGATGTTTACTGCAATATTACCAACTTATGAATAATAACTTCTCAAAAAAACCAAAAATGTGATTGTATTAAATATGCTTTAGACTAAAGATCTCTCCCCTTCTATTGTCCTTTGTTTTCTCTACACGTACTATGCACATAGTGTATACAGAAGGTATTGTATTACACCCAAAAACTCGATACCGAGATTTCACCGGAAATACATGTTTTAGGACCCCCTGAATAAAAAAAAGTATTTTTGGAAAAGTGTCCGTGTGTGTGTCTGTGGTCAGCATAGCTCACAAACGAAAAGTCCGTTAAATACCAAACTTGGTATTTAAGTCCAATTTTTTCCAAGGATGTGACACAAATATTTTCAAAAAAATCCCCGCAAGCCCAACTACCCTTTACATGGAAGGAGTTTCTTAAATTTGTTTTTCTCAAAAATCACGCTAACAATTTTGATTAAAATATCGTATACTAAAGATATTTACATGATAAATAAAATGTACATCTTCAATTTTCTGGAAATAGCCTCCGAACATGTTTATTCTGGATGAATTCTGCGGAATTTTGCATAACTGGTAAACCGTAATAGACAACAACTTAATTCACAAAAAATGTAAAGCTCATTAAAACACACAATTTATATTATTTACAGTTTTTTCATGGAGTTGACCATTTTTGAGATATTCCTTGTTATTGGTTTCAGCTTTGAAAAACTTATTCTTTTCTCATACAGGAATTTGTCAACTCCTGTCCATACAAACAAAGGAACATCAGTCACGCAACAACCAGCTTTTGACTGTCAATTTAACCTATGGTACTCCCTTATTTCCCTTCTACTTACAAGGAAGTAAGTAATATGACTATTCCTACTAATTATTTCTCGATCAGAATTAAGTAAATAGAAGCATATGCCTTTTAACAATAATTTGTTGCAGAGATGTAGAGAAAGTCACGTGAATGGAACACCAAACGACGATCTTTGTCCTGGGATGCACCAGCCATCACCTGTTTTCAGTCTTCAGGGTTTTTTCCACTTGGCAACCGACTCTTGTTCACCCCATCACCACGCTGTGCACTTCTTTTTCTGTTTTGTTGCCCCTTCCCCTTCAGCTCCCCCACTCTTATGTGAATGCGGGAATCTCTTCAAGATATACATCTGGGAGCTGCACTTTCAAACATCCACAGAGAAATATCAAGGGACCTTTCTTTGTAATTGCATCACCGCATCAGATATACAATTGTTCAACTTCAGTTATAAGGGGGGGGGGGAGCAACAGACACTATCTTCAGGGTACAGACCCTTACACCACCCTCAAAAGAAACTAGAAGTGAATTGTTCCATTTAATAAATATATAAATTTTGTTGAGGGATCAAAAACTAAAAAAAAATCTGATGTGTTCCATTCACATGACTTTTCCCTACTTCTGTGTAACAAATTATTGTTCATAAGCTTATTCTTCTATTTACTTCATGCTAATCGAGAAAAAATGAGCAGAAATACTCTTATTACTTGCTTCCTTGTAAGTAGAAGCGAAATAAGGAAGTACTATAGATAGGTTAAAGTGAAGTCAAAAGCTGGTTACTAGGTGACTGAAGTTCCTGTGTTTGTATGGATGGGGGTTGATAATTCCTGTATGAGAAAGTGCAAGTTTTTCAAAGCTGGAACCAAAAACAAGGAATATCTCAAAAACGATAAACTCCTCGAAAAAAATGTATATAACATAAATTGTCAGTTTTAATGTGCTCTACATGTTTTGTGTCGTAAGATTTTGTCCATTTCTTACGGTTTAGCAGTTATGCAAAATTTCGTAAAATTCATTCAGAATAAAGTAGTCTTCAGAGGCTATTCCGAGAAAATTCAAGATCTACATATTATTTGTCAAGTAAATATATTTAATATACAATATTTTAATCAAAATCATTAGAGCCATTTTTAAGAAAATCAAATTTTTTGAAAAAAGTACCATGTAAAGGGTAGTTGGGGGTGGGGGAATTTTCTTGAAAATCCTCGTGTCACATCCTTGGAAGACACCAAACTTAAATACCAAGTTTGGTATTTAACGGTCTTTTCGTTTTTGAGCTATTCTGTCCAAAGACACCACGCACAAACACGGACCTTTTTCCAAAAATGTTTTTTTTTATTCAGGGGAACCCAAAACATGTATTTCCAGTGAAATCTCGGTATCTAATTTGTTGGTGGAGTGCAATACCTTCTCTATACACTATGTACATAGCACGTGTAGATAACGTAAACATGTAATATCTTAGAATAAATAATTCAAGTCCTAACTTTTATATCTATGTACTTTTCTCTACATCTCAGTAACAAATTATTGTTAAAAGCTTTTCTTCTTCTTAGCTTTCTTCAAGCTAATCCAGAAAAATTAGCAGGAATAGTCTTATTACTTGCTTCCTTGTAAGTAGAAGCATAAGCTTTTTTATTATAATTTGTTGCAGGGATATAGAGAAAGTCATATGAATGGAACACATAAGATTTTTTTTTTAGTTCTTTAAAAAGATATGTGCCCACTGTCTCAAGTTAGAGGTGCACTCTATTCTCAGATGTTACGCGAGAGCCAAGTATATTTCAACTGCCTGTGCAAGACAGGATTGGCATAATCTGCTCGGAGACGCAGTGTCTAACGAACAGAGGTTGGGACACATTCCAACTTTTACTGAGCCGTGAGACGTCATTTAGGAATGGAATTCTGTTCGCTGTTCGTGTTATTTTAAATCTTTCTCAAAGACCCACACACAGATCTTAAACTTTCATTCTGTGCGTCACTATTATCAAGCACAAGAATGTATACTAACACAACTCAAACTGCACTAGTTTCAACAACACATTTATTAAAACTAACTTAAAAAATATTTCTATTTACTTCATGCTAACTGAGAAAAAATAACACAAACAGTCTTATTACTTGCTTCATTGTAAGTAGAAGCGAAATAAGGGAGTACCATAGGTTAAAGTGATACTCAAAATCTGGTTGCTATGTGACTGATGTTCCTTTGTTTGTATGGACACGAGTTGACAAATTCCTGTATGAGAAAAGTATAAGTTTTTAAACTTGAAATCAATATAAAGGAATATTTCAAAAACAATCAACTCCACGAAAAGAATGTATATGACATAAATTGTGTGTTTTAAAGTGCTCTACATTTGTTGTTTAGTAAGTTTTTGTCCATCTCTTACGGTTTAGCAGTTATGCAAAATTCCGTAAAATTGATCCAGAATAGAGTAGTCTTCAGAGCGTATTCCCAAAGAATTAAACATATACATTTCATCTGTTGTGTAAATATCTTTAATATACGAAATTTTAATCAAAATCGTAAGAGCTATTTTTGAGAAAATCAAAATTTTCGAAAAAAAGTTTTATGTAAAGGGTAGTTTGGGTTGGGGGATTTTTCTCAAAATCTTCATGTGCATCCAAGTTTGGTATTTTGCCGACTTTTCGTTTTTGAGTTATCGTGTTCACAGACACACACACGGACCTTTTTCTGAAAATACTTTTTTTCGATACAGGGGATCCTAAAATATATATTTTCGGTGAAATCTCGGTATTGAATTTTTTGGTGGAATGCAATACCTTCACAATACACTATGCACATAGTGCGTATAGAGAAAGTATAAATATGATCTGTTTCATTCATATTACTTTCTATTTACTTCATACTAATTGAGAAAAAATAACACAAACAGTATTATTACTTGCTTATTTGTAAGTAGAAGCGAAATAAAGGAGTACCATAGGTTAAAGTGATTATCAAAAGCTGGTTGCTATGTGACTGAAGTTCCTTTGTTTGTATGGAGAGGAGTTGAGAAATTCCTTTATGAGAAAAGTATACGTTTTTAAACCTGAAATCAATATGAAGGAATATCTCAAAAACAATCAATTCCACGAAAAAAATGTATATGACATAAATTGTGTGTTTTATCGTGATCTACTTTTTTGTGTAGTAAGATTTTGTTTATTTCTTACGGTCTACAAGTAATGAAATTTCAATAAAAATCATCCAGAGTACAGGTTTATACAGGCATTCTCAGAAAATTCAAAATATACATTTTATTTGTTAGGTAAATATCATTAATATACGATACTTTAATCAAAATAGTTTGAGCCTTTTTTGAAAAAATCAAAATTTCAAAATTTTGGGGTGGAGGGGATTTTCTTGGCACGCATGTGCCTTTTTCCAGAAATGCTTTTTTTGTTATTTAGGCGCACCTAAAACATGTATTTCCGGTGAAATCTCGACATCGAATTTCGGATGCAATATAAACCGTTCTCGAGCTACTATATACACTGTATACACATAAGTGCTACAGAAAGTAAACAATATTAAACATACGATATCTTAATGATAATCCTGATGAAAAACTTTTGAGAAAAATATTTTTTCCAAAAATCTTCTAAGTAAAGTGTACTTTGGGGAAGGGCATTTCAAAACCTAATATCGTGTCCTTGCAATATGTTGAACGTAAATCATTTTGGTATTTCACCCAATATTAGTGTTTAAGCAATGCAGTTCACACACACGGACCTTTTTCTAAAAATGATTTTATTCAGGTGTTCTGGTGAAATGTCGTTAGTTATCTATTCACTATGTAAGTGTTAGTGGGTAAAGAAGTAGAAATTCCTATTTTGGACAATCTTCAGAGCCAGTCCAAAGAAAAAGCTGATCATGTCCAGGTGTCGACTCTTTCACTCATCAATCACGTGACACCCTTATCTAACGATACTAGCGTCTCGGACACGTACCAACATATAGGTCAAAACTTAAAACGTTTTACTCGATAACATAACTGAGATACCTAAGAAAAATCAGAACGTATTACATTCACACAACTTTCCCTACTCTCTATTGTCTATTAATGCCCGATCATCTATTGATACCAAAGTTTACGACTTTCTCTATACGTACTATGTACATTGTGTATAGAGAAAGTATTGTAATCCATTCAAAAAATCCATACCGAGATTTCACCGGAAATACATGTTTTGGGACCCCCTGAATCAAAAAAAAAAAAAAAAAAAAAGCATTTCTGGAAAAAGCTCCGTGTGTGTGCGCGTGTGTGTATTTAAGTTTGGTATCTTGCAAGGATCGACACGAAGATTTTCAAGAAAATCCCAACACCCCCAACTACCCTTTACATAGAAATTTTTCCGAAAAGTTTGATTCTCTCAAAACAATGGCTTAACAATTTTGATTAAAACATCGTATATTAAAGATATCTACCCGACAAATAAAATGGCTCTGAAGACTAATTTTTCTGGATGAATTTTAGGGAATTTTGCATAACTGCTAAACCTTAAGACATAGACAAAATCTTACTAAAAGAACAAATTATGTAATATACATTTTTTCCGTGAAATTGGTCCTATTTGAGATATTCCTTCTTATTGGTATCAGCTTTAAAAAACTTATACTTTTCTCATACAGGAATTTGGCAGCTCTTGCTAATACAAACAAAGGAACATCAGTCACATAGCAACCAGCTTTTGACTATCACTTTAACCTATAGTACTCCCTTATTTCGCTTCTACTTACAAGGAAACAAGTAATAATACTATTTCTACTACTTTTTACTTTCTCTATACGCACTATGTACATAGTGTATAGAGAATGTATTGCACTCCACCAAAAAATTCGATACCGAGATTTCACCGGAAATATATGTTTTAGGGTCCCCTGTGTGTGTGTGTCCGTGTGTCTGTGAACACAATAACTAAAAAACGAAAAGTCGGTAAAATACCAAACTTGTTATTAAGTTTAGTATCTTCCAGGAATGCGACAAGAAGATTTTGAAAAAAATACACCCACCCCAAACTATCCTATACATGGAACTTTTTTCCAACATTTTGATTTTCTAAAAAATGGCTCTAACGATTTTGATTAAAATATCGTACATTAAAGTTATTTACCTGACAAATAAAATTTATATTCTGAATTTTCTGGGAATAGCCTCTGAAGACTTCTTTATTCTGGATGAAATTTTCATAACTACTAAACCGTAAGAGATGGACAAAAACTTAACCCACAAAAAATGTAGAGCACGTTAAAACACACAATTTATGCTATATACATTTTTTTCGTAGAGTTGATCGTTTTTGAGATATTCCTTTTTCTTGGTTTCAGCTTTGAAAAACTTATACCTTTCTCATACGGTAATTTGTCAACTCCTGTCCATACAAACAAAGGAACATCAGTCACATAGCAACCAGCTTTTGGCTTTCACTTTAACCTATGGTACTCCCTTATTTCGCTTCTACTTACAATAAAGCAAGAAATAAGACTATTTCTACTAATTTTTCTTATTAGCATAAAATAAATAAATGATAAGCTTATTAACAATAATAATTTACAGAGATGTAGAGAAAGTCATGTGAATGGAAACACATCAACTTTTTTAGTATTGCTGTCCCCAGTGTAATATTTAAATTGCAAATATAACAAATATAGATGTGGATGTACCTCGGTCTAGAACCCCGTCGAAGAGCAGAGATTTTTTACTTTCTCTATACTCACTATGTTCATAGTGTATAGAGAAAGTATTGCACTCCACCAAAAATTCGATACCGAGATTTCACCGGAAATATATGTCTTAGGGTCCCCAATATCCAAAAAAAGCATTTTCACAAAAAGGTCCGTGTGTGTGTGTGTGTGTGTGTGTGTGTGTGTGTGTGTGTGTGTGTGTGTGTGTGTGTGTGTGTGTCCGTGAACACGATAACTCAAAAACGAAAAGTTGGTAAAATACCAAACCTGGTATTTAAGTTTAGTATCTTCCAGGGATGCGACACGAAAATTTTGAGAAAAATCCCCCCACCCCCAACTATCCTTTACATGGAACTTTTTTCGAAAATTTTGATTTTCTCAAAATGGCTCTAACGATTTTGATTAAAATTTCGGATATTAAACATATTTAACTGATAAATGAAATTTATATCTTGAATTTTCTGGGAATAGCCTCTGAAGAGTAGTTTATTCTGGATGAATTTTACTAAATTTTGAATGACTGCTAAACCGTAGGAGATGGACAAAAACTTACTACACAAAAAAAATATAGAGCACTTTAAAACACACAATTTATGTTATATACATTTTTTTCGTGGAGTTCGTCGTTTTTGTGACATTCCTTATTTTTGGTTTCTGCTATGAGAAACGTATACTTTTCTCATACAGGAACTTGTCAACTCCTATCCATATAAACAGAGGAACTTCATTGACATAGCAACCAGCTTTTGACTATCACTTTAACCTACGGTTGTCCCTTATTTCGCTTCTACTTACAAGGAAGCGAGTAATAAGACTATTTCTATTAATTTTTTCTGATTAGCATAAAGTAAATAGAAGTATAAGCTTTTTAAGAATTATTTGTTGCAAGGATATAGAGAAAGTCATGTGAATGGTACACATCAGATTTTTTCTTATAGGGCTTCTTATCTCAGAGTGACTAGTCTGGGGAGCAGGAAGTTGGATCTTTTTATAGAACAAATAAGAACATTTTTGGCAGCATTAATTCCAGAAAATGTATTATTACTTTCTCTATACGCACTATGTACATAGTGTATAGAGAAGGTATTGCACTCCACCAAAAAATTCGATACCGAGATTTCACCGGAAATGTATGTTTTAGGGTCCCCTGTATCCAAAAAAAGTATTTTCAGAAAAAGGTCCGTGTGTGTCCGTGTGTCTGTGAACACGATAAACCAAAAACGAAAAGTCGGTAAAATACCAAACTTGGTATTTAAGTTTAGCACCTTCCAGGGATGCGACACGAATATTTTGAGAACAATCCCCCTACCCAAACTATCTTTTACATAGAAATTTTTTCTAAAATTTTGATTTTCTAAAAAATGGCACTAACGATTTTGATTAAAATATCGTATATCAAAGATATTTACCTGACAAATAAAATGTATATCTCGAATTTTCTGGGAATAGCCTCTGAAGACTACTTTATTCTGGGTCAATTTTACGGAATTTTGCACAACTGCTAAACGTAAGAGATGGGGAAAAACTTACTACACAGAAAATGTAACTCACGATAAAACACACAATTTATGTAATAAACTTTTTTTTTCGTGGAGTTGATCATTTTTAAAACATCCCTTCCTTTTGGTTTCAGCTTTAAAAATTATAGTTTTCTCACACAGGACTTTGTCAACTCCTTTTCATAGAAACAAAGGTACTTCAGTCACATAGGAACCAGCTTTTGGCTATCAGTTTAGCTTATGGTAGTCCCTTATTTCGCTTTTGCTTACAAGGAAGCAAGAAATAAGCCTATTTCTGCTAATTTTTTCTGGATTAGCATCAAGTAAATAGAAGCATAAGCTTTTTAACAATAGTTTGTTGCAGAGATGTAGAGAAACTCATGTGAATGGAACACTTAAGGTTTTTTAGATATTCCATACTTTTGGTTTCAGTTTTAAAAAATCTTATGTGTTACACTCACATGACTTTCTCTGTCTAGTCTACAAACTTCTTACATAAGATAATTCTTTTGCCAACACCACGCTAATCGAAATAAACATTAGCAGAGTTTTATTACTTAGTTTCTTATAAGTAGAATGGAACTAAGGGAATGCAATAGGCCCAAGTGATAGTCAAATGCTTTAAAAGCTGTCTATATGTGATAATCATTGCAAATCGCTTCTTTGCTTGACCAGGAGTAGAACAAAAGAAACACACACACACACACTTCCGTCTGAGAAAAGTAGAAGTACCTCACAATTGAAATTAATAAGGAATACCTCGAAAACGGTAAGCTGCACGAAAAAAATGTATATGGCATAACTTGTGTATTTTAACAAGATCTACATTTTCTGTATAATAAGTTTTTGTCTATCTCTTACGGTTTACTAGTTCTGCCAAATTAAGCAAAATTCATTCACAATAAACAGGTCTTTAGAAGCTATTCCCAGAAAATGCAATGTATACATTTTATTTGTAATAGAAATGACTTTAATATGTGGTATTTTAATCAAAATCCTTAGAGCCATTTTTAAGAAAAACAAATTTTTTGAAATTTTTTCCATGTAAAGAGTAGTTAGGGGTGGGGGGATTTTCTTGAAAATCTTCGTGTCGCATCCTTGGAAGACACCACACTTAAATACCAAGTTTGGTATTTAACCACCTTTTCGTTTTTGGGATATGCTGTCCACACACACACACACACACACACACACACACACACACACAGAAACACACACACGGAGCTGTTTCTAAAAATGCTTTTCTTTTTTTGGAGTCAGGGGTTCCTAGAACATGTATTTCCGGTGAAATCTCGACATCGAATTTTTAGGTGGAATACAATATTTTTCTATTCCTTTGTACATTGTACATACGGGGCTAGAGAAGGAAAAAAAATCTGTGTTCTATTCACATGACTTTCTCTACATCACTACAAGAAATTATTCTATTTACTTCATCTAATCGAGACAAAATTAGCAGAAATAATCTTATTACTTGCTTCCTTGTGAGTAAAGCGAAATAAGGGAGTACCATAGGTTAAAGTGATAGTCAAAAGCCGGTTGCTATGTAACTGAAGTTTCTTTGTTTGTATGAACACGAGTTCATGAGAAAAGTATGTTTTTTTATAGCTGAAACTAAAAGCAAGGAATATCTCAAGAACAGTTAGTAGGGTTTAGCAGTTATGCAAAATTCCGTAAAATTGACGCAGATTAGTCTTCAGAGGCTATTGCCAGAAAATTCAAAATATACTTTTTATTTGTCAGGTAAATATCTTTAATATACGATATTTTAATCAAAATTGTTAGAGGCATTTTTTAGAAAATCAAAAGTTTCGAAAAAAGTTCCATGTAAAGGGTAGTTTAGGGTGGGGGGATTTTTCTCAAAATCTTCGTGTCGCAACCCTGGAATATACTTAACTTAAATACCAAGTTTGTTATTTTACCGACTTTTTGTTTTTGAATTATCGTGTTCACCGACACACTGACACACACGGACCTTTTTCTGAAAATACTTTTTTTGGATACAGGGGACCCTAAAACATATATTTGCGGTGAAATCTCGGTATCGAATTTTTTGGTGGAGTGCAATACCTTCTCTATACAGTATGTACATAGTACGTATAGAGAAAGTAAAATTAGTTACTGACCGAGCCTCGTACTAATGAAGTAAATGAAGCGTAGAGGGAAGCCGTCAAGTGAGATTGGCTTGGAATAAGAATCGTGTAAGGAGAGACAATGGTGGTCTGATTAGGCAGACAGCGTGACTTCTGCTGTGGTCACGGGTCACCAGAGACCGCGCCACTAACGGTAGAGTACCATGTGTCCGTGCCTACTTGCCAGCTTCCATGTATTCATAGTCCTTCTTCGTGGATCCTGCCTTCCAATATTAGAATACATTATTATTAATACGAGGGCTACGTTTTACTTTCTCTACACCTGCTATATACATAGTGTATATAGAAAACATTGCATTCCACCCAAAAATTCCATACCGAGATGTCACACCGGAAATACACGTTTTGGGTCCAGAAAATGGTCCGTGTGAGAGCGGGGCAGCATAGCTCAAAAACGAAAAGATCGTTAAAATCCAAACCTGGTATTGAAGTTTGCTATCTTCCAAGGATGCGACACGAAGATTTTCAAAAGAATCCCCCCACCGCAAACTAACCTTTACATGGAAAAAATTTACAAAATTTTTATTTTCTTAAAAATGGCTCTAACGATTTTGTTTAAAATGTCTTATATTTAATTATTTATTTGCCAAATAAAATGTATATCTTGAATTTTCTGCGAATAGCCTCTGAAGCCTGCTTTATTCAGGATGAATTTTACGGAATGTTACATAACTGCTAAACCGTAAGAGATGGACACAAAAAATGTAGAGCACATAAAAACATGGATTTTTTTTCGTGTAGTTGACTGTTTTTTAGATATTCCTTGTTTTTGGTTTCGGCTTTTAAAAACTTGTATTTTTCTCTTTCGGAATTCGTTTTTGAGTTATCGTATTCACAGACACGCGGACACACTGACATACGGACCTTTCTCTGAAAATACTTTTTTTGGATACAGGAGACACTTAAATATATACGATATATATCGTATATTTCTGGTGAAATCTCGGTATCGAATTTTTTGGTGCAGTGCAATACCTTGTTTATACACTATGTAAATTGTACGTGTAGAGAAAGTAATGATTAAACATTTTAAATTATGTGCATTTTCACAAACGTTCACATTACTTTCTCTACATCTCTGCAACAAATTATTGTTATAAAGCTTATGCATCTATATACTTCACTAATCGAGAAAAAATTAGCAGAAATAGTCTTATTACTTGCTTCCTTGTAAGTAGAAGCGAAATAAAGGAGTAGCATAGGTTAACGAAATAGTCAAAAGCTGGTTGCTATGTGACTGATGTTCCTTTGTTTGTATGGACAGGAGTTGACAAAGTCCTGTCTGAGAAAAGTATAAGTTTTTTAAAACTGAAACCACAAACAAGGAATATCTAAAAAACAATCAGCTCCACGAAAAAAATATATACAACATAAATTGTGTGTTTTAACGTACTCTACATTTTATGTGTGGTAAGTGTTTGTCTCTCTCTTACGGTAACATTCACTCAGAATAAAGTAGTCTTCAGAGGCTATTCCCAGAAAATTCAAAATATACATTTTATTTGTCACGTCAATATCTTTAATATACGATATTTTAATCGAAATCGTTAGAGCTATTTTTTAGAAAATCAAAATTTTCAAAAAAAATTCCATGTAAAGGGTAGTTTGGAGTGGGGAGATTTTTCTTAATACCTTCGTGTCACATCCCCGGGAGATACTAAACTTAAATACCAAGTTTGGTATTTTACCGACTTTTCGTTTTTGAGATATCGTGTTCACAGACACACGGACACACACAGACACGGACCTTTTTCTGAAAATACTTTTTTTTGGATACAGGGGACCCTAAAACATATATTTCCGGTGAAATCTCGGTATCGAATTTTTTGGTGGAGTGCAATACATTCTCTATACACTATGTACATAGTGCGTATAGAGAAAGTAAAAATCGATACCGAGATTGCAAATGAAATTCATATTTTAGGACCCCAGAGTGCAAAAATGCATTTTATCTTTCTCTATACGCACTATGTACATAGTGTATAGAGAAGGTATTGCACTCCACCCAAAAATTCGATACCGAGATTTCACCGGAAATATATGTTTTAGGGCCCCCAATATCCAAAAAAAATCATTTTCAAAATAGGCCCGTGTGTGTGTGTGTGTGTGTGTGTGTGTGTGTGTGTGTATTGTGTGTGTGTCCGTGAACACGATAATTCAAAAACGAAAAGTCGGTAAAATACCAAACTTGGTATTGAAGTTTAGTATCCTCCAGGGATGCGACACGAAGATTTTAAGAAAAATCCCCCCACCCACAACTACCCTTTACATGGAACTTTTTTCGAAAATTTTTATTTTCTCAAAAATGGCTCCAACGATTATGATTAAAATTTCGTATATTAAAGATATTTATCTGACAAATAAAATGTATATCTTGAATTTTCTGGGAATAGCCTCTGATGAGTAGTTTATTCTGGATGAATTTTACTGCATTTGAATAACTGCTAAACTGTAAGAGATAGACAAAAACTTACTACACAAAACATGTAGAGCGCATTAAAACGCACAATTTATTTTATACACATTTTTTCGTGGAGTTCGTCGTTTTTGAGACATTCCTTATTTTTGGTTTCTGCTATGAAAAACGTATACTTTTCTTATACAGGAACTTGTCAACTCCTATACATACAAACAAAGGAACACCAGTCACATAGCAACCAGCTTTTGGCTTTCACTTTAACCTATGGTACTCCCTTATTTCACTTCTACTTACAAGGAAGTAAGTAATAAGACTATTTCTGCTAATTTTTCTCGATTAGCATGAAATAAATAAAAGAATAAGCTTATTAACAATAAGTTGTTACAGAGATATAAAGAATGTCGTGTGAATGGAACACATCAGATGTTTAGAAAAGGGGTGTACGTGTGTGCGACTGTGAACACGATAAATCATAAACGAAAAATCGTTTGAATACCAAACTTGATATTTAAGTACAGAATCTTTGAAGAATACGACAAGAAGATTTTCATGTAAATCCCCTCACACTAAATTACACTTTGCATGGAAAAATCTAATATGTTCTATTCACAAGATTTTCTCTATATGTGTGGAAGAAATTATTGCTAAAACGTTTATTCTTCTATTTTCATTAGCAGAAATAGACTTATTACTTGCTTGTAATAGAAGAGAAATAAGGGAGTACTATAGGTTAAAGTGATAATTTTTGGGGAAATACACACTTTGTGAACTTTATTTAAAACTACAGGTATAAAATTTCGCGGATGGGTACCTACTTGAAACCAGCAAGAAGAAGAAGAATAAAGAGTGCATATCGTGTTGAGGTTTTGCTCAGCAAAGCGTGGGTTTTTTTCCCACGACTGTTTTGTTGCAGTTACACATTGAGAAGTGCGTGACGAATTTAACCTAACAGGTACAGATGCCTTTCCAAGAATCTAATTATTTAATTTGCTCCATTTTTGTCGAGACGCGGGGTCGAGCAATGACTTCCATATCTACCAGTCAGCGAATCCATCTCGAGACATCACATCCGCTCTTCCTGTGAACTTCGGTCTCCATACACAACCTGCCTTCTTGCACAAAAACATAATGCTGAAACATTCCTTAAAACAACTTACTGTGTTGCATTTATATTACTTTCTCTGCACCACTCTAACAAACTATTCTTCTATCTACTTCACACAAAACGAGATACACATTAACAGAAATGCTCATATAGCTTGTTTCCTTCAAGAAAATCCCTCCACCCTCAACTACCCTTTACATGGAGCTTTTTTCGAAAATTTTTATTTTCACAAAAATGACTTTAACGATTTTGATTCAAATATCGTATATTAAAGATATTTGCCTGACAAATAAAATGTATATCTTGAATTTTCTGGGAATAGCCTCTGGAGACTACTTTATTCTGGATGAATTTTAGGAAATTTTGCATAACTGCTGAATCGTAAATGATGGACAAAAACTTACCACACAAAAATTGTAGAGCACATTAAAACACACAGTTTATGTTATATAATTTTTTTTCGTGGAGTTGATCGTTTTTGAAGTACTCATTGTTTTTGCTTTCAGCTTTAAAAAACTTATACTTTTCTCATACAGGAATTTGTCAACTCGTGTCCACACAAACAAAGGAACTTCACAGTTTTCTACTTTTCTACACGTACATTTTACTTTACTATAGTAGGTAGAGGAGAGATTGTATCTCACACCAAAATGTCGAGGTCAAAATTTAATCATAAATTTTTTTTAGGTGTCCAGAATTCACAAATAAAAGTATATTTAGAAAATCTGATGTGTTCCATTCACATTACTTTCTTTACATCATTATAACAAATTATTATTACTACTCTTATTCTTCTATGTACTTCATACAAATCGAGATAAACATTAGCTGAAACGGTCTTATTACTTAGTTTTTTTTTAAGTAGAAGGGAAATAAGGGAATATACTAGGCTAATCCGACAGTCAAATGTTTTAAAATGTGGTTGCTATGGCATTGAAATCCGTTTCTTGACGTGGTCAGAAGTTGACAAGTTCCCGTATGAGAAAAGTGTTATTTTAAAACTGAAACCAATAACAAGGAATGTCTCGAAATAGTCAACACCAGAAAAGAAATATATATGGCATAAAATGGGTGTTTTCACGTGATCTACATTTTTTGTTCAGTCTTACTGTCTAACAGTTAGGAAAATTCAGAAAAATTCATCGAGAGTGAAGAGGTCTTCAGAGGCCATTCCCAGAACATTCAAAATAGACATTTTATTTTTCATGTAAATATCTTTAATGTGTATCAAAATTTCAGTGGAATATACAAGGGCCGTTTATTTATTTTTTTTTTCAATCTCCGATAGGCTATAAATAAAACACAAGTTCATAGAAAACAATTATTTTATTACTAAAAATTTTGTACACTTATGGTTACTTTTCAACATAATTACCGGAAAGATTGAGACATTTATCGTATCTGTGCACAAGCTTTGCAATACTCGCTTCAAAAAATGTTGCCGCCAATGATTTCAAACGAGCATTGACGTTGTTTTGAAGATCTTCGTTAGCTTGAAAGTGCTGCCCTCCTAGTCACGTCTTCAGTTCAGGGAAAAGATTAAATTTGCTGGGTGACAGATCCGGACTGTACGTCGGATGATGGAAAATGTCCCATTGAAATTGTTCAAGAAGCCGATGGGTTGTGCCAGCAGTGTGTGGACGAGCGTTGTCATGGATCAACACAATTCCTGAAGTCAGCATTCCTTTTCGTTTGTTTTGAATGGCTCTCCGCAAACGTCGTAAAGTACGAAAACCTTCAAATTTTCTCATACGGGAATTTGTCAGCTTCTGTCCATACAAACAAATGAACTTCAGTCACATAGCAACCAGCTTTTGACTATCACTTTCACCTATGGTACTCCCTTATTTCGTTTTTACTTACAAGGAAGCAAGTAATAAGACTATTTCTGCTAACTTTTTCCCAATTAGCATGAAGTAAATAGAGGCATTGGATTTTTAACAATAATTTGTTGCAGAGATGTAGAGAAAGTCATGTGAATGGCACACATCAGATATTTACTGTAGTAATCATGTACAGAATCTAAAACTGGAGTCAGTGGAACAAAGACTAATGGCAAGCTCTAACCGAATGATGCAACTTCAATGTTACGCACTGCACGAAGAGAACGCACAATAGTTTTCCCCTTATAGGCTGTCCGTTGTAAAGAAATGGAAATGTAGCCAGAATATAAATTTTGTAAGGTCCCCACTGGTGGTATTTTTTGTGTGTGAAGTTGCTCCCAAAAGTGGGTGGGTACTGATGGGATGTCATTAAACGGCATCCAGGTAGCGTGTGTTGACACGTCATCCTGCTGGAAAGAAGGGTCCTCCCCTTCCCCCTTGACCAATATTTTTGTTCCATCAAAAGCTAGACGTCCAACGCTTTGTAAAGACTTGTACACTTTATGACGGTGTAACCTTGACGTTTTCTCACGTGTACCACAAACCTGCTTCGCTCTCATATCCATATTTCATTCACATGACTTTCTCTCTGCAACAAATTATTGTTAGAAACCTTATGCTTCTATTTACTTCATGCTAGTCGAGAAAAAATTAGCAGAAACAGTCTTATTACTTGCTTCCTTGTAAGTAGAAGCGAAATAAGGGAGTACCATAGGCTAAAGTGATAGTCAATAGTTTTTTCAAAGCTGAAACTAAAAACAAGGAATATCTTAAAAACGATCAACTCCACAAAAAAGTATGTGTAACATAAATTGTGTGTTTTAATGTGCTGTACATTTTCTGTGAGGTAAATTTTTGACCATCTTTTACAGGTTAGCTGTTATGCAAAATTCCGTAAAATTCGTTGAGAATAAAGTAGTCTTCAGAGGCTATTCCCAGAAAATTCAAGATATACATATTATTTTGCATGTAAATATCTTCAATATACGATATTTTAAACAAAATTGCTAGAGCTACCTTTGAAAAAATCAAAATTTTCGAAAAAAAAGTTCCACGAATAGCTTGGAGTGGGAGGATTTTTATCAAATTCTTCGTATTGCTTCCCTGGAAGATACTACACCTAAGTATCAAGTTTAACATGCTTATGACAGGGGACCTCAAAACATATATTATCTGTAAAATCTCGGTATTGAACTTTTGGGTGGAATAGAGTAGTTTATCTGCACAGTATGTTGCTTTCCCTATCTACTCTGCAAACAAACTTCCTGCAAAAGCTCATTCTTCTATTTACTTAATCCTAATCTCAAGATAAACAGAAATTGTCTTATTACTTGCTTCCTTGTAAGCAGAAAGAAAGTAACCTTGTACACTAGGCTAAACCGACAGTCAAATGTTTTAAAATGTGGTTGCTATGGGATTGAAATCCGTTTCTTTGCGTGGCCAAGAGTTGACAAGTTCCCTTACGAGAAAAGTTGTAAGTATTTTAAAACTGAAACCAATAACAAGGAATATCTCGAAAACAGCCAAATCCAAGAAAAAAAAAAGAGTACATGACGTAAATTGTGTGCTTTATCGATGTCTACATTTTTACTTTATCTACACATACTATATACATAGTGTATAGAGAAGATATTGTATTGCACCCAAAATTTGATACCGAGATTTCACAGGAAACACATGTTTTGGGTCCCCCTGAATCCAAAAAAAAAGCATTTGTGGAAAAAGGTCCGTGTAGGTGTGCATGTGTCTGTGGACAGCATAGCTCAAAAACGAAAAGACCGTTGAATACCAAACATGGTATTTAAGTTTGGTATCTTCCCAGGATGCGACAGGAAAATTTTCAAGAAAATCCCCCCACCCCTAACTACCCTTTAGATGTTTACCCTTTACCATCTTTAATATACGATATTTTAATCAAAATCGTTAGAGCCATTTTTTAGAAAATCAAAATTTTCGAAAAAAAGTTCCATGTAAAGGGTAATTTGGGGTGGGGGCTTTTTTTTTCAAAAGCTTCGTGTCGCATCCCTGGAAGATACTAAACTTAAATACCAAGTTTGGTATTTTACCGAATTTTCGTTTTTGATGTATCGTGTTCACAGACACACGGACACACTGACACACGGACACAGACACGGACCTTTCTTTGAAAATACTTTTTTTTGGATACCGGAGACGCTAAAACATATATTTCCGGTGAAATCTCGGTATCGAATTTTTTGGTGGAGTGCAATACATTCTCTATACACTATGTACATAGTGGGTATAGAGAAAGTAAAAATCAGTTGAATTTACGTTGCAGTTCCCTCAAGAAACACAAAGCGAAGATGAGCTGACAAGAAGAAAGAATAACCATTAACCTAAGCTTTGGTAAGAGTAGCGCAGCAGAAGATGAAAGCCCTGAGGAAGGAAAAACTGGTTGCCTGCTGGACCCACCCTCCTCTTCTTCCCTGCTGGTCCTCATTAAATTAGCCAGAGAGTCAGCAACAAAGGTTCCTATAACCCCAGGGCCCAGGGGCTTCTGCCAACACAAATAACTGTAATGGAGTCAACGATAACGCGATCCATCAACATTTTGTAACCTCGTCCCATTAAAACCCAAACTGGGGAGAAAAGGTTGCAATTTAAAACACATTTTATATCCTTGGTTCAAGTATCATGTGAGAATATTAAATCTACAAGCCTCACTCAGATTTGACATTAGGTGGAGTCAGAATGAAACATTCAATGCTATATCTGGGATTAGAACCACGGATCTGCCGATCTTTAGCCGGATGCTCTACCACTGAGCTACCATGACAACATGCTGGCATAGCACTGAATTCCTCAACTGATTCGCATGTTTCCCGGTAAACCACAAGGTGATGTCAAAGTATTTTGAGATGACCGTGAGTATGTGGTTCAAATCCCAGCTATGGCATTGAATTTTTCAGAATGACTCTACCTATCCAACTCCTGTTCTATACACGGCTTGCGTGAAAAAACAATATAACCAATAGTTAAATTTATCAACACAAAACTTTATTTACAAAGTTACAGTACCTTACTCTATTTCTCAACGCAATCTTCATTCTGTCAAGACGTTTATTGTCACCAGTTTTCAATGCCGATGTTAAACTTCTCTATCGCCAAAGAACTTTTTTTTTTTTTTTTTGAATACACAAAATATTCGGTTAGAGTTGTTAGTGAGCTGACTTCTCACCCCGGAGTCCCAGGATCGATTCCCGGCTGGGGAGGAGAATTTTTCTTTAGCCAGAATACTTCCGTCCCCCACAGAGTCTGGAATCATTAATGTTTCGTGATAAACAAATGAATAGCCTAATGTTCTGAACCTACGAGTTCAAAGCCCCCGATATGATTAATGAAGTTAAAGGGGGCTATAAAAATTAAATTATATATATTAGACCAATTGAATTTTTACTTTCTCTACACGTACTATGTACATAGTGTATAGAGAAGATATTGTATTGCAATCAAAAATTTGACACCGAGATTTCCCCGAAAATAAATACTTGGTATTTAAGTTTGGTATCTTCCAAGGATGCAACAAGAAGATTTTCAAGAAAATCCCCCCACCCCCAACTACCCTTCATATGAAATTTTATTCGAAAATTTTGATTTTCTCAAAAATGGCTCTAACGATTTTGTTTAAAATATTGTATATGAAAGATATTTACCTGACAAATAATATGTATATCTTGAATTTTCTGGGAATAGCCTCTGAAGACTACTTTATTCTGGAAGAATTTTGCATAACTGCTAAACCATAAGAGATGGACAAAAACATAACACACAAAAACTGTAGAGCACATTAAAACACACAATTTATGTTGTATACATTTTTTTCGAGGAGTTGATCGTTTTTGAGATTTTCCTTGCTTTTGGTTTCAGCTTTGAAAAACTTGTAGTTTTCTCATATAAGAATTTGTGAACTCGTGTCCATACAAACACAGGAACATCAGTCACATAGCAACCAGCTTTTGACTTCACTTTAACCTATGATACTCCCATATTTCGCTTCTACTTACAAGGAAGCAAGTAATAAGACTATTTCTGCTAATTTTTTTTCTCGATTAGCTTGAAATAAATAGAAGAATAACCTTATTAACAGTAATTTGTTACACAGAAGTAGAGAAAGTCATGTGAATGGAACACATCAGATATTTTAGGCAAAAAGCCCAAGTGTATGATAATATTGCATGAACGAGTCTTCAGTGAGGAAATGACGTATAATTTACGAATAATCAAAGATGAACCAGTATGTACGATAAAGAGTGGCAGTTCATCAATAGATATGGAGGAGTTGAAAGCAGATGTTGATAAAAGAAGTCCGAAAAATCTGATGTGTTCCATTCACATGACTTTCTCTACATCTCAGTAACATTAATTGTTAAAAAGCTTATGCTTCTGTTTAAAGTGATAGTCAAACCCTGATTGCTATGTGACTGATGTTCGTTTGTTTGTATGGACAGGAGTTGACAAATTCCCGTACGAGAAAAGTATTTTAAAGCTGAAACTAATAACAAGGAATATCTCAAAAACGGCCAACCTCACGAAAGAAATGTATATAACATAAACTGAGTGTTTTAACGACCTCTACATGTTTGTGTGTTAAGGTTTTATTTATCTCTTACGGTTTACCAGTTATGCAAAATTCCGCAAAATTCATCCAGCATAAACGTGACTTCAGAAGCTATTCCCAGAAATCCAGTATTCTAAACAAAAGCGGTCGCTATATGAAACAATTGAAATTCGGCACTCTTAGCTTGCAAGGTGTAAACAAAAGAGAGACGAAAAGAAAGATATCTCCCGTGTGAAAAAGGTTTAAGTACCTTAAAACTGAAGCAATAACTCGGAATATCTCGGAAATGGTTAACTGTACAAAAAATGCATATGACATAGTCTGTCTTAAGTACATGTGCTATTTTGTGTAACACGTTCTTGTCTATTTTAGAGGGTATTCCCAGAAAATTCAAGATATACATTTCACTTGTCATGAAAATATATTAAATTGTAATAAAAATCGTTGCAGTAATTTTTGAGAAAATCAAAATGTCTTAAAAGGTTCTATGCAAAGGATGTCTGGGGTCCCTGAATCAAAAAAAAAAATGGAAAAAGGTCCGTGTGTGTGCCTTTGGGTAGCATAGCTCAAAAACGAAAAATCCGTTAAATACCAAAATTGGTATTTAAGTTTGGTATCTTTCAAGAATGCGACGCGAATATTTTCAAGAAAATCCCCAACTCCAACTACCCTTTATATGGAAAAATTCTCGAAAATGTTGATTTTCTCAAAAATGGCTCTAACGATTTTGATTAAAATATCGGATATTAAAGCTATTTATCTGAGAAATAAAATGTGTATCTTGAATATTCTGGGGATATACTTTTTTTTGGTAGTGTTTAACGCCCGCTTTAACTACTCATGGCACCACAGGCGGTGACACTGATGATACATGAATGAAGATGGAGCACCGGTGGAATGCGATGCCGTGGGAAACCGGAGAACCCGTAGAAAACCCACCCCACCACAAATCTCTCATGCGGTCGCTTGGGGTCGAACCCGGGCCGTCTAAGTGAGAGGCGAGTGGTCTAACCACTCGGCCACGGCGCGGCCGAATAGCCTCTGAAGGCTAGTTTATTCTGGTTGAATTTTACGGAAATTTTAATAACTGCTAAACCGTAAGAGATGGACAAACACTTACCACATAAAAAATGTAGAGCACATTAAAACACACAATTTATTTTAGCCCGCCTGGGTAGTGTGGTGGTAGCGTGTCTGCCTCACATTCAAAAGGTCAGGAGTTCGAATCTCGCTTAGGGTGAGCTAAGGTATTTTTCGGGTGAGAAGACGAATGGCGAGTAACTTTAAGCTCCATGGACCCTGATATCATTTGAGCATCATTTCACAAATTTCATTCATCTTCCAATATCACCAACCAGGTAAATTAGCAGAAATAGTCTTATTACTTGCTTTCTTGTAAATAGAAGCGAAATAAGGGAGTACCATAGGTTAAAGTCATAGCCCAAAGCTGGTTGCTATGTGAATAAAGTTGTTTTTTTTTTTTTGTGTGTGGACAGGAGTTGCCAAATTCCTGTACGAGAAAGGTATAAGTTTTTTAAACCGGAGACTAATAACAAGGAATATCTCTAAAACGACCAATTCCACGAAAAAAATAAAATATATATATATATGACATTAATTGTATGTTTTAACATGCCCTACATTTTTTGTGTGTTAAGTTTTTGTCCATCTCTTACGGTTTAGCAGCTATACAAAATTCCGTAAAATGTATTCAGAATAAAGTACTCTTCAGAGGCTATTAGAGATATACATTTTATTTGGCAAGTAAATATTTTAAATATAAGAAATTTTAATCAAAATCGTGTCATTTTTAAGAAAATCAACGTTTTCGAAATTTGTTCCATGTAAAGGGTGCTTTAGGTGGGGGGGATTTTCTTGAAAATCTTTGTATTGCATCCTTGGCAAATACCAAACTTAAATACCAAGGCGGTCTTTTCGTTTTTGAGCTATGCTGCCCACAGACATACAGACATACACACACGGACATTTTTATAATTTTTTTTTTTTTTTTTTTTATTCAGGGGGTCTGAAAACATATATTTCTGGTGAAATCTCGGTATCGAATTTTCGGGTGCAATACAATACCTTCTCTATACACTATATACATATAACGTATACAGAAACTTAAACAAAATAATAATATATTTTTTCGTGGAGTTGGTCGTTTTTGGTTTCAGCTTTGAAATACAGGAATTTGTCATCTCGTGTCCATACAAACAAAGGAACTTCAGTCCATAGCAACCAGCTTTTGACTATCACTTTAACCTATGATACTCCCTTATTTCGCTTCTACTTACAAGGAAGCAAGTAATAAGACTATTTCTTTTTTAGAGTAAGGGGTCTCAAAACATGTACTTCCATTGAAATCTCGGCATCGTATTTTTGGTTGTGAAATTATCACTTCTCTATTCATTATGGACATTGTAGTTACGAGCCAGAAAAAGTAATACGACAGTAAAATGTACTGGAAATACACGTTTTGCAAGCGAGCGAAGAAGATTAAAGATTGTGAGTTGCAGCGAACCAGGTAGAGGGACATGGACCCGTCAGATGATCGTGGGCCAGTTCTGTGGGTCACGGCCCATCTTGTGAAAACCAGATGCAGGCTCGTCTACAAAACGAGCAACAAAGGCTAAACCTGCTGCAGCAGTCAGCTGATGCTGCAGGGAGATGAAGTACAAACCTCGGTAATTTTCCACTCAACCAACCCTCACACAGTTTCGTGTTTTTGACCTTGTTGACCTCAAGTGGCCTGAGAATGGCTCCACCTAGCTTCCTATGCTACACCTATTTAATAGCGATCTGCTACCTTCAACACAAGTGAAGTAAATTACAAAAATCTTATGCTTCTATTTACTTCATGCTAATAGAGAAAAAATTAGCAGAAATGATCTTATTACTTCCTTCTTTGTAAGTAAAAGCAAAATAATGGAGTACCATAGTTTAAAGTCATATTCAAAAGCTGGTTGCTATGTGACTTACTTCCTTTGTTTGTATGCACACGAGTTGACAAATTCCTGTATGAAAAAAGTACAAGTTTTTCAAAGCTGAAACCAAAAACAAGGAATATCTCAAAAACGATCAACTCCTCAAAAAAAATTTATATAACATAAATCGTGTGTTTTAACGTGCTCTACATTTTTTGTACAGTAAGTTTCTGTCCATCTCTAACGGTTTAGCAGCTATGCAAAATTCCGTAAAATTCATCCAAAATAAAGTAGTCTTCAGACGCTATTCCCAGAAAATTCAAAATATACATTTTATTTGTAAGGTAAATATCTTTAATATATGCTATTTTAATCAAAATCGTTACAGCCATTTTTGAGAAAATCAAAAATTTCTAAAACAGTTCCGTGTAAAGGGTAGTTTGGTGTGGGGGAATTTTTCTCAAAATCTTCGCGTCGCATCCCTGGAAGATGCTGAACTTAAAATACCAAGGTTGGTATTTTCCCAACTTTTCGTTTTTGAGTTATCGTGTTCACGGGCACACACGGACCTTTTTCTGAAAATGCTTTTTTTTGGATAAAGGAGATCCTAAAACATATATTTGCGGTGAAATCTCCATATCAAATTTTTGGGTGGAGTGCAATACCTTCTAGTCACCGCCTGTGGTGCCATAAGTAGTTAAAGCGGGCGTTAAACACTAACAAAAAAAATATATATATATATACACTATGTACATAGTACGTATAGAGAAAGTAAAAATAGATTACTTCTATTGATTAGAAGGAAACGTGTGATTTTTAGTTTCTCGACACGAAGTATGTTCGTAGTGTATAGAGAAGGTATTGCACTCCACCCAAAAATTCGATACCGAGATTTCACCAGAAATACATGTTTTAAACCTCCCCTTATCAAAAAAGCTTTTTAAGAAAAAGACACAGATCACGATAACTCAAAAACAAATAGACCGTTAAATAACAAACTTGGTATTTAAGTTTAGTATCTTCCAGGGATGCGACCAAAGATTTTAAGAAAAATTCCCCCACCCCCAATTACCATTTACATGGAGCTTTTTTCGAAAATGTTGATTTTCTCAAAAACGGCTCTAACGATTTTATTAAAATATCGTATATCAAAGATATTTACCTGTCAAATAAAATTATATCTCGAATTTTCTGAGAAAAGCCTCTGAAGAATGTTTATTCTGGATGAATTTTACGGAATTTTACTTAACTGCTATTGACCGTTTTAGAGATATTTCTTGCTATTAATTTCAGTTTTCATGCGGGAACTTGTCACTTGCCACGCAAAAAGAAGAAGAAAAAAACAACCACAAAAAATATTTCAATCTCATAGCAACCACATTTTAAAACATTTGACAATCGGTTTAGCGTGTTGTATTCCCTTATATACGCTCTATTTATAAGCAAGTAATAAGACCATTTCTGCTAATGTTTATCTCAATTGGAATGCAGTAAATAGAAGAATAGGCGTGTTAACAATAATTTGTTACAAAGATGAAGAGAAAGTCATGTGAATGGATCACATCGGATATTTTGTTATATTGCGTAAAATAAATTAAAACCTTAAAAACCATATCACAGTAAAGTGGGCAATTTTAAATGTTTTTCATACTTTCTGTACATCGTACATAGTGTATATAGACATACGTAAAGTAAAATATTTCACCCAAAAATTCGTTACCGAGATTTCACTGGGAATACACATTTAAGACAGTCTTGTATCCATAAAAAGCATTTTTATTTTCTCTAAACGTACTGTGCAAATAGTAGTTAGAGAAAGTATTGTATTCCAAAATTTCGATTAGATTTCCCCGGTGATGTCTGTTTTAACGGTTCCTGAATAAAAAGAAAAGTATTTTTAGGAAAATGTGCGTATGTAATAGCTTAAAAACGATTGAATACCAAATTTGGTGTTTAAATTCAGTACCTTCCAAGAATGCGACACGAAGATTTTCAAGAAAATCCCCCAACACCAAACTGCTCTTTACATGGAAAAAAATATTCGAAAATGTTAATCTTAAAATGGCTCAAACGATTTTACTTACAATACCGCATATTAAAGATATTCGCATTAGAAATAAAATGCATAAGTTGATTTTCTGGAAATAGTCTCCGAAAACCTCTTTATTCTGGATAAATTTTGCATAATTGGTAAATTGTAGGAGATAGACAAAAACTTACTACACAAAAATATAGAGCACATTAAAACACACAATTTATGTGATATTTATTTCGTGGAGTTGACCATTTCCGAGATATTCCTTGTTAAGGTATCTTTTAAAATACTTAAAGCTTTCCTCATAAAGGAATTTTTCAGCTTTTAAAAGATTTGACAATCGTTTAGCCTGATGTATTCCATTATTTCGCTTCTACTTATAAGAAAGCAAGTAATAAAGACTATTTCTGCTAATGTTTTATCTCGATTAGAATGAAGTAGATAGAATCATTAACTTCTATAAGAATAATCTGTTCCAGATTAGCTAGAGATACTCAAGTAAATAGAATAATCTGATTTTTAGAAAAAGGTACCTGTATGTATGTAAATGTTGCTTACAGGCCTCTTTATCAGGTTGGAGTTTCTTTTATGTGCTGTAAATCTACGACACGGGACCAACGGCTTTACTTCCCTTCCGAAAGAAGCCATTCTAAGGATTTTTACACCTGAAAAAAATCTATCGTCCTCCGACAGGTTTGAACCCGCGACCTTGGGTATATAAAGTTAGCATGGTAACCATTACACTACGAAGGGCAACTATAGGATATTACGGGGAAGTATCACCCAAAATCCTAAAAAAAAAAATTCGCCTAATTAATGCTCTGCAGGAGATTATGATATTCTAAGACTTACAAAGAAACAGTATTGAATTGTATGTTAAACTTTAAACCTATTTTCTTCTGTTTTTTTTTTATTTTTCAGCGTTTTCAAAGTTTTAAAATGTTCCACACGATGCAGCTTTTGTTCAAGCTGTCTTAAATTTTTAGGATGGGTTCTTAACAAGCAAAGAAGAGTTTCTGTGATATTATTTCTTAAAATTTCTAATATTGTTTTAGATATTGATTTTTAAACTCAATTGTATTATAACATTTCTTGAATTTTTGTCTGTTTCTTGCTTTAATTTTTTTACCTCTGGAACTAATTGTGGTACAACAGATTCATAAGACAGTTCTGTTAGTGATACTTAAATGAATATTTTGAAAAATAAAAAAATAAAAATTGTCATTTTCTTCGTGTGGAGTGATTTCAATTTGGCGCCAGATTTTTACTTTCTCTAGCCCCGTATGTACAATGTACATAGGGATAGAGAAGTATTGTATTCCGCCAAAAAATTCGATACCGAGATGTTACCGGAAATACACGATTTAGGATCCCCTGTATATAAAAAAAAAAAAACATTTTCAGAAAAACGTCCGTGTGTGTGAACAAGATAACTCAAAAAACGAAAAGTAGCTAAAGTACCAAACTTGGAATTTAAGTTTAGTATCCTCCAGGGATGCGACACGAAGATTTTGAGAAAAATCCCCCCACCCCAAACTACCCTTTACATGGAACTTTTTTCGAAAATTTTAACTTTCTTAAAAATGGCTCTAACGATTTTGCTTAAAATATCGTATATTAAAGATATTTACCTGACAAATAAAATGCATATCTTGAATTTTCTGGGAATAGCTTCTAAAGACCTGTTTATTCTGGATGTATTTTGCTTAATTTGGCATAACCAGTAAACTGTAAGAGATAGACAAAAACTTAGTATACAAAAAACGTAGGTCTTGTTAAAATACACAAGTTATGTCATATACATTTTTTTCGTGGAGCTTACCGTTTTCGAGGTATTCTTTGTTATTACTTTTGGTTGTGAAGTACTTAAACTTTTCTCAGACGGGAGTGTCTGTTTTTCTTTTGTTCTACTTCTGGCCAAGAGGAGAAGCGATTTGTTATGACAATCGCATAACGACAGATTTTAAAACATTTGACTATCGGTTTAAAAATTAATAACTCAAAAACTAAATTTTAAAGCATGTAACTACTGTAAAATATAAATGCATGTTAAAAATTTCAGCCTGATTAGTTGAAAACTGTTGGATTTAGGATTTTGGGTAACGCATCCTCTTAAGGTTATATGGGGCTTTCTTATATAAAGTTTCGAAACACATAATCTGAACAGAAACTTGAGTTTTAAGTGTCGTATAGAATACATGTTAACACATTACTGACAATTTGGAGGAATAAATTGGTGTGTTAAGTGATGAAATAGTCGGGCACGTTTTCTTTTGTCCTTTTCGAGAGTCAGGATTTTCAGCAATATCTTTTAAGTAGGTAGGTAGAGTTTTTCATCTAGGTCACCTTCGGTCTTCCTATTGCCTTGTGGGTTCCGCTCCACTGCCGAGGCTCAACGAAAAACTTGATCTGACCCAACCATTTCTTTCGTTTCAGTTTCTACTTTACCTTGAAGCAAAATGTGAGTAACAAACATTATCATAACAGCTTTCATGAAGCAGCTCTTCCATTCACAGGACTTTCTCTACCTGTTCTTCAAACAAACTTTACTTATATATATACAATAAATACTATTAAATATATAAATACATACTATTTATCTCTTATTATTTAGAAATATTATACTAATTATTTGTGTTAATTTTGAATGCATGCATGACGTCTGTTTGTGGCTTTAGTTTAGTATATATTATATTTTAGAAATGTCATTAATATTTTTATTTGTTTAAACTTATATTTTTACTTCCTCTGCACGGAGTATACACATGGTGCATAGAGAAGGTATTGTAATGCACCCAAAAATTCTATACCGAGATTTCACCGGAAATACATGTTTTGAGACTCCTTGAATAAAAAAAAAATTAAAAAAATATCCGCATGCGGGTTTGTGTGTGCCTGTGGACAGCATCGATCAAAATCGAAAATTCCGTTAAAAACCAAACTGGGTATTTAAATGTGGTATCTTCCAAGGATGCGACACGAAGATTTTCAAGAAAATCCCCCCCGCCCTAACTACCCTATACATCGAACATTTTTCGAATTTTTTTTTCTCAAAAATGGCTCTAACGATTTTGATTAAAATATCGTATATTTAAGATATTTACCTGACAAATAAAATTTATATTTTTAATTTTCAGAGAATATCATCTCAAGACTACTTTATTCTGAATGAATTTTACGGAATTTTGCGTAACTGCTAAACCGTAAGAAATAAACAAAGACTTACCATATAAAAACTGTAGAGCGCTTTAAAACACACAATTTATGTTATATACATTTTTTTCGTGGAGTTGATCTTTTTTTAGATATTCCTTGTTTTAGGTTTCAGCTTTGAAAAACTTATACTTTTCTCATTCGGGAATTTGTCAACTCCTGCCCGTACAAACAAAGAAACTTCAGTCACATAGCAACCAGCTACTCCTGTATTTCCCTTCTACTTACAAGGAAGCAAGTAATGAGACTATTTCTGCCAATTTTTTCTCGATTAGCATGAAGTAAATAGAAGCATTAGCTTTTTAACAATAATTTGTGGCAGAGATGAAGAGAAAGTCATGTGAATGGAACGTATCAGCTTCTTTAATTTTATTTTTTACAAACGTGCTAGAGAAAGTAAAAAATAGAACCTCAATGATAACAGATGATAGTATGTCTGAAAGGTAAAGCCACGGATATGAAAGTTGCAGCTGAAGGATGGTATATATGGTACTAGAGCCGTAAATATACTTGAATTAAGTTTCCCTTGTGACGCAGATAATCGCTCAGTCCGTTGCTTACACATGATGACATCATCATTAAGTTGTAACCCGCTCTGTCAGCGTCTGGCTGGCTTACTGCTGTTTGGGCACTAATTACCCTCACATCAGCAATTGACTCATCTCTATAACAAACTGTGGATTATCAGCCGGACGGGGCGCCTGCACACCGTTGATGCGACTCACAATTTTCTGAACTACCTAGAGCTTTAATTTATAGTTTACCTACTCGCCCGGTATAAGTAAAGTCGTTAAAGAAGTTTGTGTTTTATTTTTTTATTTTTTTTTTTTTTATTTTTTTTAACGCTCGCTTAAACCACTTGTGGCACCGCAGATGGAGCACCGGTGGAATGCGATGGCGGGGGAAACCAGAGAACCCGGAGAAACCCCCCCAGCGTCGTTTTGTCCACCACAAATCTCACATGCGTTTTGTCCACCACAAATCTCTTTTGGGATCGAACCCGGGTCGTCTAGGTGAGAGGCGAGTGGTCTAACCACCCGGCCACGGGGAGGCCAGAAGTTTATGTGTTGCAACCAAAAAGTCGTAGTCGAGATTTAAACAGAAATGTCTGTTTTGAGGACCAGTCTGTTAAATATAAAACTTGGTATTTAAGTTCGGTATCTTACAAGAATGCAATATTAAGATTTTCAACAAACCCCCCCCCCCACTCCCAACTAACCTTTACATGGAACTTTTTTCGAAAATTTTTATTTTCTTAAAAATGATTAGCGATTTTGAATAAAATGTCGTATATTAAAGATATTTAAGTGGCAAATAAAATGCATATTTTGATTTTTCTGGGAATAACCTCTGAAGACTACTTTATTCTGGGTGATTTTTACGGAATTTTGCATAACTACTAAACGCTAAGTGATGGACAAAAACTTACAACACAAAAAATGTAGAGCACGTTAAAACACACAATTTAGGTTCTATACATTTTTTCGTGGAGTTGGTCCTTTTTAAGATATTCCTGGTTTTTCGTTTCAGCTTTGAAAAACGTACACTTTTCTCATACTGGAATTTGTCAACTCCTGTCCATACAAACAAAGGAACTTCAGTCACATAGCAACCAGCTTTTGACGTCACTTTAACCTATAGTACTCCCTTATTTCACTTCTATTTACAAGGAAGCAAGTAATAAGACCATTTCTGTTAATTTTTCTGAATTAGCATGAAGTAAATAGCAGTATAAGCTTTTTAACAATAATTTGTCGAAGAGATGTAAGGAAACTCACATGAATGGAACAAATCAGATGCTTCCTGCATAGATCTCATTTTAGAATTTGATGGTAGATTTCAAGATTTTGAAGCATTTCGATCACAGATGGAACTTTTCAACAATGCCATGTGATGATAGGTAAAGTGCCAGCCCGGAGGTCCACAGAACTATGTGAGATTCATCTCTTCAAACATCAGAGACAACTGGCGTTGATTTTTGGAAGCTAATTTCAAAAGAACATTTTCCACATGCTAGAAACTGGGTTTTAAAATTTAGTTCCATATTTGGTGGTACTTACATATGTGAAGCTGCCTTCTCTGATATGAAACTAGTGAAATCAAACTCCAGAAACAAATTAACTGATTCAATGTCATCTCATATTCTTAATATTGCAACATCAGAGCTGGAAGTGGATTTTAAATCTTTTGTAAAAGATTTTGATAAACGCCATTGTTCTTAGTGAAAAGCTATGCTTGTCCTTCACTGTGCATATAATAATATGAAAAAAAAAAAATCTGTGTTCCATTCACATGACTTTCTCTACATCTCTGCTACAATTTATTGTTAAAGAGCTTATTCTTCTATTTACTTCATTCTAATCGAGCAAAAAATATTAGAAATAGTCTTATTACTTGCTTCCTTGAAAGTAGAAGCGAAATAGCGGAGTAGCATAGGTTAAAGTGATAGTCAAAAGCTGGTTGCTATGTGACTGAAGTTCCTTTGTTTATATGGACAGGAGTTGACAAATTCCTGTATGAGAAAAGTATGTTTTTAAAGCTGAAACCAAAAACAAGGAATATCTAAAAAACGATCAACTCCATGAAAAAAACGCATATAACATAAATTGTGTGTTTTAGAGTTCTCTACATTTTTTGTGTGGTAAGTTTTTTTCCATCTCTTACGGTCTAGCAGTTGTTCCGTAAAATTCATCCGGAATAAAGTAGTCTATTCCTAAAAAGTCAAGATATTCAGTTTATTTGACAGATAAATATCTTTAATATACGATATTTTAATCAAAATCGTTATAGTCATTTTTGTGAAAATAAAAATTCTGAAAAAAGTTCCATGTAAAGGGCAGTTGGGGTGGGAGGATTTTACTCAAAATCTTTGTGTCGCATCCCTGGAAGATACTAAACTTAAATACCAAGTTTGGTATTTTACCGACTTTTCGTTTTTCAGTTATCGTGTTCACACACACACACACACACGGACCTTTTTCTGAAAATGCTTTTTTTGGTTACCCTAAAAATATATTTCCGGTGAAATCTCGGTATCGAATTTTTTGGTGGAGTGCAATACCTTCTTTATACACTATGTACATAGTACGTGTAGAGAAAGTAAAAAGGTGGTAACCCTAGTGGAAGTTCATCAATAGTTATGTAGAAATTGAAGGTAAATTTGATTAAAAAATTTAGAAAAACCGGTGTTACATTTTGGACACCGTGCATGAGTTTTTGGACGGATAAGAGTTGCCAACCTTGAAGATCTTAAAGTGACAGTGACATCTTGGCTCAGATCTTTAGAGGAGGAAGAGAAAAACAACTATGGAATAATTGAATGTTATAGCCGGGATTTGAACCGCATATCTCCCGATTTCTAGCCGGTTGCTCTGCACTTGCCATTGGGGTTGTCATCTCAAAATAATGTGAGATCACCTTGTGGTTTACCAGGAAACAAGCGAGTCAGTTGAGAAATTCAATGCTATGACGGCATGTTGCCATGGTAGCTCAGTGGCAGAGTAACCGGCTAGAGATCTCTGGTTCAAATCCCGGCTATGGCATTGGATTTTTTCAGTCTGACTCTACATTTAAGGTCATATCGGGGGGCTTCGAATTAGAAATAACTTGTTGTCTGTAGGTTTACGTTGGGTTTAAACTATTTTATTTCTTCAAACACTACTTCCCCGCCCCAGCCGGGAGAAGTCTGACTTCTCACCGGGGGGGTCCCGGGATCGATTCCCGGCTACGGCGGGGAATGTTTCTTTAGCCAGAATTACTCCCTATCCCCCACAGTCTGTAAGTTTGTATGTGAGTGTGAATGTGTTCAAGTTTGAGTAAAAACAAAATTATTTAAAACCAACATGAAAGAATCTACGAGTTGTTTCAAGTGGAAAGCCCCCGATATGACCTTAGATGTTAAAGGGGGCTATGTAAATGAAACAATACAAAAAAAAAAGTAACAAGACTATTTCTGCTATTTTATGCCGGTCCCCGTAGCCGCGCTCGCTAAAGTGTCTCGCTTTGGTGCTTCGCGGCGCACAGGATCGTGGGTTCAAGTCCCACCTTGGGCATGGGTGTTTCCGTGTTTGTCTTTGTGTATGTATACGTAAAAAGGAAAACGAATAGGTCCACTAAGGAAATTTAGGAACTAGAAAAAATAGGTAAAAAGGAATAGAGCGCTGGAGTCCTGACAAGCCTCCGGAACTGTATTTCTTTTTCTGGAAAAAAAAAAAAAAAAAAGGTACCACGTGACAATAAGTACCTTGATAACAATGAAGATTACGTTGAGAAATAGAATAAGGTAGTGTAACTTTGTAAATAAAGTTTTGTGTTGATATCTTTCGTTATTATTTAGTTAAGCCAAATCGTCTGTCACTTTCTGGATAGCCCTCGTAGATAGAAGAATAATTTGTTTGCGTGTGCAACATTGCCGCCATTTTGTGTCTGCTTGAAGTTTTTAGCCAAGCTGTTTACAATGCTCCAGTTGGCATATCCACCTTTGCTCCGATACACCGCTGATAAAAGTTTTTTTTGTTTCGAACCACAAAGCAGAGAGTATGAACAAGATGTGACGTAACACTGAGCAAACCGTGAGTCACGCTCAGATGAAAAACGGGAACAAAGTTCTTCTTTACTGCTTCCGCGCCCGCAACAATCAAGTGAAATTTGTGCATGCAACGAGCGACAAACCGCTGCAGCAATATCACGTGATTCTGGGGAACCTTGGCTGTCATTAGGTTACAGGAGTGGGGAGCCTAGAGGCGACATTTTAGCGGAAATCCTACCCTGAGGGGCTTGCCAGCTAATATGTTACACTTCTTTGGTTCTACCAGCAGCTGTTTCTAAACTTTGTCACGACGCCTAGCAACAAATCTCCTTCTTCTACAAACTATCTTACGAAATGTTATTGTTATGTCTACTTCTTGAATAATAACAATAGAACATTTTATTTTGGGGGGTTGCCGTTGTACACAAACCTACTAAAATAAATATATATACAAGGTTTCTTTATTTTTTAAAATATGTTTACAAATACAATAGTCACTATTCACCGCTATATAATGTAAACAAAAGCAACAGGTTGCTCAACATTTTACCGTTTTTCTCCATGACCAAATAGTGGCGCCTCTTAAATTATCAAGTGAGTACAGAAATATCGTATTAAACCATACAAAGTTGCCAATTTTTTTACTTTCTCTATACGCACTATGTACATAGTATATAGAGAAAGTATTGCACTCCACCCAAAAATTCGAAACCGAGATTTCACCGGAAATATATGTTTTAGGGTCCCCAATATCCAAAAAAAAGCATATTCACAAAAAGGTGCGTGTGTGTGTCAAAAACGAAAAGTCGGTAAAATACCAAACTTGGTATTTAAGTTTAGTAGCTTTCAGGGAAGCGACACGAAGATTTTGAGAAAAATCCCCCCACCCCTAACTACCCTTTACATAGAATTTTTTTCGAAAATTTTAATTTTCTAAAAACTTGCTCTAACGATTTTGATTAAAATATCATATATTAAAGATATTTACCTGAGAAATAAAATGTATATTTTGAGTTTTCTGGGAATAGCCTCTAAAGACTACTTTATTCTGGATGAATTTTGCACAACTAATAAACCGTAAGAGATGGACAAAAAATTAACACACAAAAAATGTAGAGCATGTTAAAACACACAATTTATGTTATACACATTTTTTTCGTGGAGTTGATCGTTCTTTAGATATTCGTTTTTCTTGGTTTCAGCTTTGAAAAACATAACTTTTCTCATACAGGCATTTGTCAACTCGTATCTATACAAACAAAGGAACATCAGTCACATAGCAACCAGCTTTTGACTGTCACTTTAACCTATGGTACTCCCTTATTTCGCTTCTACTTACAATAAAGCAAGAAATAAGACTATTTCTGCTAATTTTTCTCGATTAGCATGAAATAAATAAAAGATAAGCTTATTAACATTAATTTCTTACAGAGATATAGAGAAAGTCATGTGAATGGAACACATCAGAATTTTTTTTTTGGTAGTGTTTAACGCCCGCTATTTACTGCTCTGGCACCGCAGGCGGTGACGCTGATGATACATGAAAATGGAGCCCCGGTGGAATGAAATGGTGGGGGAGAACCTGGAGAAAACCCGCCCCTGCGCCGCTTTGTCCGCCACAAATCTCACATGCAGTTGGGATCGAACTATGTAACAATGCGTATCCATTATGCAGTTCGTTTCTAACGGCTGGTTCTAGTCAGCAAGAAATGGCGGAAACATAATACCAGTATAGTGAAGCCTACGCAACGAAAGAATTATTCCTAATGAATATATAATAAGTTTTACGGAAAGTACGTTATCTTTTCTTAGAATTTACTGGTGTTTGAATGCAAAAGTTTAAATTACCCGAGGTGCGACATGTTGAGCCAGCAGCTTTACAAGTGACAACCGAAATTGCATATTGTTCGGAAAGAACAAACAGAGTGAGATTTGGAGGGAATGGTGGACATTGTTGTTGGCCCACTAATTATTATCAATCCCTGTGATGGTTCAGAAACGACTGTATCTTGAAGAAGTGGACCAGGTCCATTTCTAGATTACTTTTCTGGTAAGTCACTGCATTATGGAAATACAGTTGAAAGTCGCTTATACGTTATTCACTTCAACATTTTTCGCACATATACGCTAAAATTTTAGGGACCAATCGTTCTCCATTAAAATGTTGCTCAATTATACGTTTTATTGGTAATTGCTCACTTTTTCTGATCCCCATACACAAAATGCACCCATTTAAACGTTTTCAAAAAAACGTATGGTGGTATGGTTGCCTTGGAATTGCCTGGTTTGCTGTTTTCATTGACGCTTATCGTTTCATTGTCGTCCTATCGTTAACAATCTTGGTTCCAAAAGTCACTTTTCTGCTCGAGTGCTGCTAGTGTGCTTTTTCATTGTCGTCATTTCGTTCCAACAGTCACTTGTCTATTTTATGTGGAGTTTCGAGTTACAAACAGGAGAAGAAACGTGTGTGAATATCAACCAGCGAGGAAGAAAACAAGAAAATCCTTAACTCTTGGTGAAAAATTAAAAATTCTGGATGAGGTCCATACCAGAAGAGAAAATCAGTTACACGTTTTCTCATTTATACAGTATTTTGGTAATCTCCCTTGATAAACGTATAAGTGAGGTTCCACTGTGTATTAAAGAAAGGTGCACTGTATAGTTGTGCATATGCGAATACTAAAATGCCTATAAAAATAATAATAATAAAAACAAAACAAAAAATGCTGGAGTGATGTACGTGTGCAATACTTTAGCAAAGTTTCAAAATAACATGTTTGTATTTTATAATTTTACGGGAGAGTTTTACATTTCGTACTAAATATATATAACGACTTGCGTACCTGTTTTATTGTGTTTTATTTATTATACCATTATCTGTGAAGAGTGAAAGTAGGTAGCTATTTCTTTTCCTACCAAACATAGGTACGCGGTTTTACATGTGTAGGGCACCACGTGGTGTGTCGACGTGCGATCGCGGAAGAATACATTAGTGATGGGACAAAAATAGCACAACTACTATTTTGAAACAGTTTCGTCAACACAATAACCAGTTTCACCAGTAAAACTTTCATAAAACACTTCTGGAAATTGTGTTATTCTTTCATGTATCGCTTCCCCACAACAGATTCTCGCAACAACAACAACAACAACAACAACAACGTCTGAATAGCTGTTCACTTATTGCAACAGTTACTACGCAGCGATTATTGCGTTCTATAACGTAAATATTTTGTCATTGCTTCCAAAGTTTACCGCACCTGTGTACCTTGTAGCGCGTGACATGATATTATCGCGACATTCGAATGTACTCATCAAATTCATTAAGAATGCTTTGCCTCCGCAATTTGATGATTTCCTCTTCAGTGTAGTTAGTGAGTGATTGCATTTGGCGCATTGTGGTTTTATCGATGGACTATCTTTATCTCAACAGTATTTGGTGATACACAACATGTCTGCAACAGTTTTGCTGCTGATCAATGCGGCGAAACAGTTAAGGGAATTTCTGTTGCAGGAAACTGTTTCGTGATTGCAACAGAAACAGATTAAACTGTTTCGCAAAAAAAAAAAAAAACTTTTCCCACCACTAGAATGCATTCTGATTTGTTTACATCGCCAGGGAAGTAAGGATGCAGAGATAATAGACACGGGATATTGGCCACCCTGCTTATCGAAATAGCTGACTCATTGGTAATGTAGGGACAGTATTGTTGCGTCATTCATTTTCCCTCATTTTATGTTTGAAGTGAACGTTCTTGCAAGTACTGCGACAGTATTTTAGTGCAACACATATAATATTATTTTAATTCTTAATTTATCATATTTAACATAGGAAATATACGCTCAGTTGGAAGGCCTCACCACGGAGGGCAGCTTTTGTTTTCTTCGAGGTTGCACATGTGGCTAAAAGTAACAAACATTTTAATGCATCAAGGACATGAGTACGAGGAAGCTAGGGACTCTACCTTTTAAACCGAAGAAGGGGACTTTTGCTTTGTAAAACATAGTCACCTGGGTGTAATATAAAGAAAACTACCCGATAGCCACGTGATGACGCCAGTTTTCGCGCTCTTCCTCAAGCAATCAAAGAGGAGGGCAAAACTGTGAAGTTTTTTGTATATAAGTGACATGCGGATGAGAAGTCGGGAGTGACAAGGAGAAATCGAGGCTGACAGAAGTCGGGGCAAACAGTTACAGATTGATGTCGTCATACAGAGAGAAGTCGGCATTATTGCGTAGACAGAAACATCGCAGGAGACGTAACGCGTAACGCCTCAGGATCGTAAAGTATAACATATCCTGTAAGAAATCGCGCGCCACATATATCGCCGAAAGTCATCGTCTGAAATATAAGCAGATGGGTAATTATCATAGTGAATATTGTACAAACTTCGGGTCACAGTTACTAAGGTCAATCCAAGTGGAAGTAGTGCTTAATAAATACGATTTCATCAAGTTCGGGGTTGCTTGTCGGATTAGTGCCTCAAAGAACCCGTAATTCACGAATAAAAGAAGTATCCAGTGAATGAAGTGAACTTTCTCTTTAATTGAGTCTACCAACAGTGTAACATACCCTGTCATTCTTCCCTCCTGAGTAAGAGATTCATCATCGACCAGAAGGAGCTCAGCCGGTGCCATCAAGGCAACTTGTAGGTATGTCCACTAACTACAGAGAAATTCACCAGCATTAACCAACTCCAGGTAGACTCACCTGACAGCGACATACTACCACCCACGTCACCAAACAATACCGCGGCAGTACAATGGAGATTCAGAAGGAGTGCACTGATCTTGCACGACTTCAAATGTGGCTTGAATGAATCGCAGTCACCTGAGCGTTTGAGTGGGGCTTTAGGGGACTATTTTCCGTCAAGTGCATGCAGAATTCAAGCTCTTAAAGATGAAGAAAAGATGACAGACCAATTACAGCAGTGACTGAGAAAAACATCACCACAATGGAAACAATAGTTAGGCATTTAGAAAAAAACCTGATTCCACAGTGTTCTGAAAACAATCAAATCAGCAAACTACTTGAAGTTTTAATTTCATACATAGTTTCCAGAATCTATAAAGTTCTCAGCCGTCGTGAACGGATATTGCTCACCAGACTAAGAACTGGCCACACTAAAATGATTCATTTACCAGACAGGATCCTCCATTTTGTGGACATTGCATCAAAAGACTGACAATGAAACACTATTACAGAATGTAGCCGCTATTCCAAATACAGCATCAAGAAACACACATCTTCACGCAGTATTAGAACAACCAATCCATTATCACTATTTAAATTCTTAAAAGATTGTAAATTAACTAGTTTATTATAAAACTTTATAAAACCTATCAATGTGTTTGAAATATTGTAACAATGTCATCGCTACAAGACCTATGCTGTCAGGCGATATTAAATAAAGAATATTATTAAAATAAACAAAAAAATATGATATGTACCATCCATATGGCTTTCTCTACATCTCTGCAACAAATTATTCTTGAACAGCTTATACTTTTATTTACTTCATGTATCAGAAACAATTAGCAGAAATAGTTTTATTACTTGCTTCCTTGTAAGTAGAAACGAAATAAGGGAGTACCATAGGTTAAAGTGATAGTCAAAAACTGGTTGCTATGTCACTGAAGTTCCTTTGTTTGTATGGACAGGAGTTGACAAACAGCAGAAACCAAAAACAAGGAATATCTCAAAAACGATGAACTCCACGAAAAAAAATATATATAACATACATTGTATTTTTAACGCGGTCTAGATTTTTTGTATAGTTTTTGTCCGTCTCTTAAGGTTTAACAGTTATTCAAAATTACGTAAAATTCATCCAGAATAAAGTACTCTTCAGAGGCTATTCCCACAAAATTCAAGATATACATTTTATTTGTCAGGTAAATGTCTCTAATATGTGATATTTTAATCAAAATCGTTAGAGCCATTTTTGAGAAAATCGAAATTTTCGAAAAAAGTTCCATGTAAAAGGCAGTTTGGGATGAGGGGATTTTCCTCAAAAACTTCGTGTCGCATCCCTGGAAGATGCTAAACTTAAATACTAAATTTGGTACTTTACAGACTTTTCGTTTTTTTGGTTAACGTGTTCACAGACACACTGACCTTTTTCTGAAAATATTTTTTTTTGGATACAAGGGACCCTAAAACATATATTTCCAGTGAAATCTCGGTATCGAATTCTTTGGTGGAGTGCAATACCTTCTGTATACACTATGTATATAGCACGTGTAGAGAAAGTAAAAACTTCAAATGTGGCTTAAATGAAACGTGGTCACTTGAGCATTTGAGTGGGGCTTTTGGGGAATATTTTCCCCACAGGTGCCACTCACTGGTTCGGAGAATTCAAGAGGAAGTCGCACTCTCTTAAAGATGCAGAGAAGCGTGGCACACCAAAAACAGTAGTGACTGAGAAAAACATTACCACTGCGGGAACAATGATTAGGGAAGGTCCAAGACCAACCTACAAGCACACTGAGCTGGCATGAGGGAATACGAGGGCCCCTCCTATAAGCTACAAGGAGGCTTGGTGAGCGCGGCCATGGGGACCGGCTATACTTTGGAAGATGCTAAACTTAAATATCAAGTTTGGTACATAACCAAATTTTCCTTTTTTCGTTTTCACAGAAACATGGACGCAAATACATGGACCTTTTTCTGAAACTGTTTTTTTTTATACACAGGAGATCCTAAAACATGTATTTCCAGTGAAATTTCGGTATCGAATTTTTGGGTGAAATACAATACCTTCTCTACCTATGTTCGAAGTACTAAATCGAGAAAGTAATATGTTATTTGAAAATAGTTGAGAAAATTAAGAAATTTCGAAAATTGCTCCTGTAAAAGGTATTTCATGTTAGGGTATTTTATTGAATATCTTTGTGTCGCATTCTTGGTTGATGCTGAAGATAAATACCAAATATATTTGTTAAGTTATGCTTTTCAAGGGCACACGGACATGTATTTCCAGTGAAATCTAGGTATTAAATTGTTGGGTGGAATGCAATACTGCTCCTACTACTGCGCAGTAGAGAAAATAAAAATGGACCTCAGAGGACTCCCGTTATACAAATTAAGGCTCATCGCAGCCAAGTTGGTAGCTAACAACAGACTTCTAAGACAACAAATAGACTTTGAAGCTCACTTGTTTAATTAAAATATTGGAACAGTCCACAGCACAAACTTTGAACTCATCCAGGTTTGAGGTTATGTTCAAACAAAGCCAAGTGTACTGAACTTTACAATACTAGTTATATCCGGATAACAACTAGAATTACAAACACAATTATCAGACCACCTCCTCCTCCTCCTCCTCCTCCTCCTTTTTCCTCTTCTTCTTATTCTTTTTTCCTTTCCGGTTTCCTGCAGTTCATAGCCGGCTTTGCCCTATATTTGTTCAAGCCACTAGTTCAAGACTATAGTTAAGTCATTTCTAAACTGATGTATTGTGTTTAAATGTTTGCTTACATGCGCGTATGTATGCATTCAAGAACAGTTAGGGTTGCCAACTCTCCCGGAATATTCGGGAATCTCCCGGCTCCCAGAACTGAAATGAAATCTCCCGGAATTATGCGATATCTTTATTGTTTTATATTATTATTATTATTATTATTATTATTATTATTATTATTATTATTACTATTATTTACATACTATACTTTTGTAAAATGCGTGCGTGCGTGTCTGGTAGCCTCGTGGTGAGCCTAGGTGTTGTTGCTGTGTACCTACCCTGGTAAGGGTTTATCCACAGGAATGAGGTGAAGGTTGAGGTTTTAATTTTTGAGGTTTCGAGTGTTGGTATTAAGGAGGTAGCGCTGGTAGGCTCGAGCGGTTGCATTTTCAGGAGCAGCATCCTTTCCTCTGCTCCGCTGGTGTTTATTTTTTATTTAATTATGGTGGTGAAATTTTAATAGACCTCTCCCAATGGGAAGGGGGAGTGCTTTGTTCAGCTATTACGCTGTTGGCTGGTTTAAAGCCGTTGTTACCGGGGGTGCCCACAAGCCATGCGGGGAACCCGGAACCACCTCTTTCGGCGTTCAGAGGGTAAGTACTCCCCCCAGATATCTGACAAGTGCGTTCTCATGGTCGCCCGATCTGGCGTAGAATTTTTGAGCCCGGCGCCTAATAACATCTTCCACATATGGGAGGGCCGAAGCTTCATGTAGTAGCCTCAAAGGGAAACGTTGACATACAGAATATATGGACCGGAGTCCTTTTGTAAAATACGAGTATTTCATCTGTTACATGTAAGGGTTGACAGTGCGTAGAAGGAAATGTTTTGTGCTGGCATTGTTGAAGTCGGGAGGAAGAAGGAAAACCAACTGTTACGTCAACATCAAGTCTATATTTACAAATAGAAATCACGAAATCAGTAATTATTAGCAGTTTGAGGTGTTTAAGTCGAGGACTTTGACAGTTCTAAGTTGGTTATTGTAACGACTAGTTCATCGGGAGTAGAAATACTATTGCATGTTTAACGATACTTGGAAAAGTTCATATCAATCTTTCTAGCTTTACTGTTATATCTAATTCAGCCTGCTCAGTTTCCACAAAAACGTAACTATCTTTTGTTAGCACGTCGACGCCACGCTGTAACTCCGAGTTTTTCTGCCGTAAAACACAAGCGACATTATTGTAGAGGACTTTCACTGCCATCTAGTTAGAAGCGACGGTTACTAAATACACACTTTTTTCGATGCTTACGAGTTCAATTTCTTGGACTTTCTAAGGAGTTATTCAAAACCCCTAGTAATCTCAGTTTTAGGGTTGCCAAATCTCCCGGAAATTATTATTATTTATATAGTATACTTTTATAAAATACAAGTATTTCATTTGTTATATGCATGGGTTGGCAGTGCGTAGAAGGAAATGGTAGTATTCTTTTGTTTTTTGTATTTTTGTGTGTGGCAGCAGTGTTGAAGTTGGGAGGGTGAAGGGAAACCGATTGTTGTGTCAACTTCAAGTCTATATGCGCTATATTTATTAAGAGAAGTCACAAAATCAGTAATTAATAGCAGTTTGAGGTCTTTGACAGTGGTTGTAGTCGTAAGTTGGTTATTGTAATGGCTAGTTCATGGGAAGTAGAAAACAAACAGAAATACTAATGTACGTTTAACAATGCCTGGAAAATGTATATGACTGTTTTTTTTATCGTTTTTTCTAGGTTTACTGTTATATCTAATTTTCTGCAGGGAATTCGGAGTTCAGAAGTTGGTAAGCCTAAGTACAATCACGAATACAAACATTGGCAATGGTTAGTAAACTTCCTGCAGCTCCGAGGTGGAACAAAGGTCAACGTTATGATGTTTCTTCGATCGGATCTGAATTTCTAGTTCGTGAGTTCGCCGCTATGCGCCATCGGCTCCCGCCTCGACTTGCGCTCGCAAAATGACGAGATTTTATCCAGAAATCTTCTTCTTTCAAGATCTAGGGTTCTTTCTCGCACAAATAACCATTACAATAGACCACCGGCTTTACTTCCCTTCCGAAGGAAGCCATGCTTAGGAGTTTTGCATTCGAAAAAAATCTTTCACGCTGCGCCAGGTTTGAGCCTGCAATCTTGGGCTTTATACTGGTAATAGTTATTATAGCAGAAAGGGAGAAGATGTAAATGGAGATTTATTTATGGATAACTACTGTGGTCCTCAACGTCCCATTCTATACTGGGCGTGAAAGACCGTTTAATTTTGCTCAGTAGCCTCTTTATCAGGCTTGAGGTTCTTTTACGAGCCCTAAATCTTCGACACGGGACCAACGGTTTTACTTCCCTTCCGAAGGAAGCCATGCTAAAGATTTTTACGCCTAAAAACTCCATCGTCCTCCGGGTTTGATCATTTCTGCAGAGTGGGAGGTGTATAAGTGTAAATAATTTAATACAGAACAATGCGAATAAGGTGTACCTCATTTTGTCTGCTTACTAATAGCATTGTCATAAATGAAACACAAATTTTAGGGGCTAGTGTGTTTCGTACGGCCCTGGGCTATTAGCCGGGCAGACTAGAGAGCAGAGGAGAGTCAACAGCGTGACCTGTTACGTAAACAACTCAACACCTGAGATGTGGATTAATAGCCATCCTACATCGTGAAATTTTCCTCGTGGACACAACTTAAGTAAATAGCGAAAATAACTGGAAATACTAGATCATCTCATCGTCCACGAACGCTACTTGGTCTTCAGGTAAATGTATCTATAACTGGCGCAACAAATCTGGACATGTGACAATCTTAATAAGAATTAGGAAGCGAGTTGTACTTTCAGATAAGCAGTTCACCAGTCGATTCATGACAAATATCTGTCACCTCTTGTGCACCGCAATGATAAACATGTGTATATTCATATCTACAAAACATCTATACAAATGGCCTACTATATAAACAATGTCAATGGTCTGCCTCCAATTCACCTGGCAGTCCTTTGTCTTCGCTCTCGTCAGTCATCATCAACGTTATCGCTACTTTATTATCCTGGATTAGAATTCTTTTTGATTTTCTACAATTCTTTCTAATGATTTTCAATGTTCTCAACATTGTGGCCTGCCAATCTCTGCGATTCGTTGGCGACACAACTGTTCCACATTTTTTAATTTAAAAGTGATATATTAAGTTTTATTTTTCTTTCTTTCTTATCTTTGAGAACCCTGGAAACGGAGCTCAGTAAAATATCAGTTGCCTTGGCTGCTCTTTCATTCTCTTTCTACAGGCTTTTGAAGAACTCGGGGAGCATACATTTTCTTCCTTCATCTCTGCCTCTTGTTTCATGAAGTCAAGGACATTTGCAATTATTATCTACTCTAAAGTCATACCTTGCCACTTAACTTTGAAAACGTAGGAGCCATGGTTAAAAAAATAAAATAAACACTATTTACTGCCCATTTTGAATACAAACATATGCGGAACACTTTCGATACAGACTGTACAAAGTTTGCTCGCTGTGACTTTAAGTAAAGTATCATATCACAAACTCCGATAAGCTAGCCTCGGTAGCTGTGTTGGCGGTCAGGGTCACGATTCCAGAAGTTTCGCGCCGGCAATACCTGCCTTTAGCGCCACTAGGTTTAAATGCAGTGGCATAATTAGTTCAGCGAACCCCTTGTCTCAAAGGGAAGGTATGGAATTGAACCTTGGGCTGCATAAATTATTGTTGTTATACTGGTCGGTGCAGAGCTGTTTGTCACCAGGGTTTGTATGCTTGAGTGCTACTTCCGAATCAGCATACCTGCTTTCATATACCCAAGGTCACGGGTTCAAACCCAGCGGAGGACGATGGATTTTTTTCGGGCGTAAAAATCCTTAGCATGGCTTACTTCGGAAGGGAAGTAAAGCCGTTGGTCGTAGATTTACGGCACGTAAAAGAACCTCAAGCCTGATAGAGAGACCTCTGAGCAAAATTAAGCGATCTTTCACGTCCAATATACAAATGGAACGCTGAGAACCACAGCAGTTAAAGAGCGTCCATAAATAACACTCCATTTATATTCATCATAACTACTGCCATTGTGAGTTTGCAAGACGTGAGCTCCAAAAGTAAATATTAGTACGACACAAGTCCTATTTCATTACGGTACCTCGAAACTGTTGACATCCACCCCTTGTATTGATGGTTCGCTAGTTCTCTGCAAGAGGCAGATAAATTCGCTACTTAGTACTGACGTCATGCACAGACAAACGACTGGCACCAAACCCGATGTTACTTTGCCTACGCCCTACGAGGGGACAGCCCCGAGAGGGCGGGATGGGGTCAGAGGATACACCAGGAGGCTAGAACCAGGAGGGACGGCACAGGATGAGAAAGTTCCTACAGATTGAAGTGCCCTGATAGACGGGCAGGCAGAGCGCCCACACCAGGAGCTGTATTCATCCCGGCAACCAGCGAAGTCGGGGATGGAGATTGTCCCTTTGAGCATCCTTTTTCCCCTACCACGCCACACAGAGCTCCAATGCCGTCACTTCCAAATCTGAAAGAAACCACGAAGGATGAATAAAATAACAATGAAAACGACATGGAGGAACAACAAATTCGGTGGATGAAGGACACCTACCAAGCATTCTTCTGACGACCCGGGAACCCCCTTAAAATCCATGGGTCAGGTCACAGACCGCATGAAGCGAACTTGGGACCTTCCAAAAGCGGGCAACTGGCGAAACAACCTGACCCATCTCGCTCTGTAGAACATATAGTATACGTTCACACGATTTTCTCAACCTAATATCGTTCATTACTTCCTACTACACTACGGAAAGCCTACTTTTAAATGTTTTTTTTTTTTATCAAAGATGGCTGTAACGATTTTGATTAAATTTACCATATACTTAATATGTTTATATGACAAATAAAATGTATATCTTGAATTTTCTAGGAATAGCCTCTGAAGATCTCCTTATTTTGGATGACTTTTGTATAATTAGTAAACCTAACAGATAGACAAAATCTAACATTGCAAAAAAAATATAGATCTGGTTAAACACACGATTTATATGATATATATTTTTGTGGTTTTAATGATTTCTGATATATTTGTTGTTTTTGGTTTAAATTTTCCAAATGATAAACTTTCAAGTGTTAATAATTCCTTTTTCATCCCTGTCAAAACAATTCAACGAAATATGAAAGCCAGAATAACAATTAGCTCTTAAAAGATTTGACTATCGCTTTAGCCTAGTGTATTTCCTTACTTCCCTCCTACTTACTAGAAAACAAATTCTGTTAATGTTTATCTCGATTAGCAAGATGTATAACAATAATACTCCATGACACGACAGCTCACGGGGAACCTTGGCTTACCGCCCGGCCATCTCGGACGTCATGGATGGGGTGCAGCACCTCGAGCCCTCCCGAACGGTTAATGCGGTCCTCATGACCTGGAGCCGCTACTTCTCCATCAAGTAGCTCCTTAATTGGCCCCCAGAGACCTTACGAAGCTGAGTGCACCTTGGGCCAGGTCTCTCTGTGGGGGAAAAATCCCCACGCCGGTACTGGGGATCGAACCCAGGTCTCGGAGAGACCTAGGAGACGACCCAGCAATGTGTATAATAGGAAAATGTTTGTAAGAATAGTTTTTATTTGGAACAGCCAGAGAAAGTTAAGGGAATGGACCAAATTAGATTTATTATTATTATTATTATTATTATTATTATTATTATTATTATTATTATTATTATTATCATCATCATCATCATCATCATCATCATCATCATCATCATCAGACGCAGGGACAACTGACACATCTCTGGGATTCAACCACATAATTTACATCTCTTGAGAACATTTATGCCCTCAGGTGTACAATAAATTAACAACTGCCAAGAGAGATGCGTGTCCAGAAACGCGTTTTAAGCGCATCATCATGTTTAAGTGGTGATTATCAATAACAACCAGTACATAACAAAAAAAGCTAGGAAAGTACAGCTCTAAGATTCATTACTAGTTTGCCTTTTGGCGTTTTTCTAGAACTACTGATACAAAATTAACTTAATTGGTTATTTCCTTAATGACTTACGGACCGTAGTCTGCTTTTTAACGTTTACTGAAGGACAACTTTCAAGTCGTTAACGCTGTATGTACTGAATTTCTAATTAACGAGGCCTATACCTCGCATTCGGGAGGTTCCACGTTCGACCCTACTCTGACACTGGGTTTTTCAAGGTTTAACCTGAGCGACTGCAGAGTGGCTTAGCATTAACAACGATTTCCTACTCATATTTAAGGGGATAAAAATGTATAATTTCGATAAGATATATTTTTACTTTCTCTACACGTACTATGTACATAGTGTATAGAGAAGGTATTGTAATACGTCCAAAAATTCCATACCGACATTTCACCAGAAATATAAGTTTTGAGACCCCCTAAATGCAAAAAAACAAAAAAAAAGAACGAAAAGACCCTTAAATACCAAACTTGGTATCTAAGTTTGGTATCTTCCAAGGATGCGACACGAAGATTTTCGAGAAAATCACCAAAACGTCCAGCTACCCTTTACATGGAAAATTTTTAAAAAATTTTGATTTTTTCAAAAATTGGCTAGCTATTTTATAAAATATCGTATATTAAAGATATTTACCTGATAAATAAAATGCATATTGAATTTTCTGGGAATAGCCTCTAAAGAGCTCTACATTCTGGATGATTTTTATTGAATTTTGCATAACTGGTAAACCATAAGAGATAAACAAAAACTTACTACAGAAAAAATGTAGATCACGATAAAACACTCAATTTATGTTATATCCTTTTTTTTTTTTTCATGGAGTTGGTCGTTTTTGCGATATTCCTTGTTATTGGTTTCGGATTTGAAAAACATACTTTTCTCATATGCAGGAATTTGTGAACTCCTGTCCATACAAACAAAGGAACATCAGTCACTTAGCAACCAGCTTTTGGCTTTCACTTTAACCTATGGTACTCCCTTACTTCGGTTCTACTTACAATGTAGCAAGTAATAAGACTATTTCTGCTATTCTTTCTCGATTAGTATTAAGAAAATATAAGCATAAACTTTTTAACAATAATTTGTTGCAGAGATGTAGAAAAAGCCATGGGAGTGGACGCATCAGATCTTTATTTTACTTTTTTATTTTATTTTGTCTTTTATTTATTTTATATAGCTTAACGTCCTTTAACCTAGATGACCATATCGGAGGATGAATGAAATTGGTGAAATGATGTTCAAATGACCTCAGGGTCCATGCAGCTTAAGTTACTCAACGTTTATCTTCTCAGAATAAGGCAAAACCTTGAAAAGAAAACTATCTGGGTAACTCAATCTAATCAAGATTCGAACACGTGACCTCTTGCACGTAAGATAGAAATTCTACTCCTACACTATCGAGGCGGGTTTAAGATATCTTGTTTAAATTTATACCAGTTATTATATATAATAATAGTAATATTTTTGCAAGGTAACAGACTTGTAGCTTATTCTTCATTCCAAAATATAATGGTCATCAAACGTGACCGCTCCCACCTCCCGCTAGGCAATAACCATTAGCAAACAAAAGAGTACCCCGTACTAGGGGTGAGAGGTAACGTAGTAAAATCTGTTTCCTGGAGACTCTGCTTGCAAGTCGAGAATCGTACCTCAGTTGAGGGACCAGTAAGTGGAAGACTTAGTAACACCGAGGGCTGGTTTCCAGCCGCACACTTCCTAATCCCTAACTTCAAAGTTAGGCCATTGTTTATGCTAATAGAGAAAAAATAGCAGAAATAGTCTTATTACTTGCTACCTTGTAACTGAAACGAAATAAGGGAGTACCACAGGTTAAAATGACAGAGTAAAACTGGTTGCTATGTGACTGAAGTTCATTTGTTTGTATGTAAGAACAGGAGTTAACAAATTTCGTACGAGAAAAGTGTAAGTTTTTCAAAGCTGAAACCAAAAACAAGGAATATCTCAAAAACTACCAACTCCACGAAAAAATATATATGTAACATAAACTGTGTGTTTTAATATGCTCTACATTTTTTGTGTGGTAAGTTTTTGTCTACTTCTTAGGGTTTAGAAGATATGCAAAATTCCATAAAGTTAATCCAAAGTAATCAGAGGCTATTCCCAGAAAATTCAAGATATACATTTTATTTTTCAGGTAAATATCTTTAATATGCGATATTTTAATAAAAATCGTTAGAGCCATTTATGAGTAAACCATAATTGGGTGTGGGGGATTTTCTTGAAATTGTACGCGTAGAGAAAGTAAACATGTATATGACAAAACGTGTGTTTTAGTGATATCTAAATTGTTTTTGTATATTTCCTACGGTTTGCCAGTTACACAAAAGTCATCCAAAGTGAAGAGGTCTTTGGAAGCTATTCTCGAGAAATTCCAAACACACATTTCGTTTGTCATGAAATATCTTAAACATGTGGGATTTTAATGAAAATGTCATTTTTGAGAACAACAACATATTCGAAAAATCTATAAAAATAATTTGTTTTTCTATCTACTTCTAAAGAATTATTGAACGCCCTTCGCACGTCGTTCAAAAATCTTCAAGTTTAATATTCAGTTTATAAAATCGAGTTCACCTCTTCGGTGTCCGCTTAACACAAGATAGAAGACTAAGCTTGTGTAAGAGTAGTATGCAGAAGCGTCAGAGGAGAAGGCAACGTCTTATTAGATATTTACTTTCTCTACATGTACTATGTACAGTGTATAGAGAAGGTATTGCACTCCAAAATTGGATACCGAGATTTCACCGGGACTGCATCTTTTTGGTCCCCCTGAATCCAAAAACAAGGAATATCTAATAAACAATCAACTTCATAAAAAAATGAATAGAATATAAATTGTGTGTTTTAACGGGCTTTATATTTTTATGTGGTAAGTTTTTGTCCATCTCTTACGGTTTAGCAGTTATGGAAAACACCGTAAATGTCATCCAGAAAAAAGCCTTCAGAGGCTATTCCCAGAACATTCAAGATACACATTTTATTTGTCAAGAGAATTTAATAAAAATCGTGAGAACCATTTTTTAGAAAACCAAAATTTTCGAAATTTTTTACATATAAAGGGTAGTTTGGGGTGGGCGGATTTTCTTGAAAATCTTCGTGTCGCATCCTTGGAAGATACCAAACTTAAATACGAAGTTTGGTTTTTAACGCTATTTTACTTTTTAAGCTATGCCGCCCAGTCACACACGCATATACACACAAGGACGTTTTTCTAAAAATGCTTTTTTTGGATTCAGGGAGTCTAAAAACTTATATTTCCTGTTAAATCTCGGTATCGAATTTTTGGGCGCAATGCAATTCCTCCTCTATACGCTATGTACATAGTACGTATAGAGAAAATAATAAGTATTTTCGGAAAAAGGCGAAAAACGAAGAGACCGTTAAACTCCAAACTTGGTATTTAAGTTTGGTATCATCCAAGGACGCGACACGAAGATTTTTCAAGAAAATACCCACACCCCTAACTACCATTTACATAGAACTTTTTTAGAAAATTTTGATTTTCTTAAAATTGGCTCTAAAGATTTTGATTAAAATATCGTATATCAAAGATATTTACCGGAGAAATAAAATGTACATCTTGAATCTTCTGGGCATAGCATCTGAAGACTACTTTATTCTGGATGAATTTTATGGAATTTTGCATAACCGTTAAACTTTAAGAGATAGACAAATGTTCACCACAAAAAAAAAAAAAAAAAAATTAAAGCACATTAAAACATACAATTTATATTACACACATTTTTTTCGTGGAGTTGATCGTTTTTTATATATTCTTTGTTTTAGGTTTCAGCTTTGAAAAATACGCTTTTGTAATATAGGAATTTGTCAACAGAAACAAAGGAACTTCAGTCACATAGCAACCAGCTTTTGACTATCACTTTATCCCATGGTACTCCCTTATTTCATTTCTCGTACTTACAAGGAAGCAAGTAATAATACTATTTCTGCTAATTAGCTTTTTTTTGTTTTTGTTTTGTCGAAACGAAATGCCGTGACACAGTTTTGCTGTACCATCTCCAACCACGCATTCAAGTCTCCAGTATGATAATTCGGCCTTTGTGTGACGCGGGCATTTCCATACAATGCTACAGAAAACTATCAGCTGAAATCTAAACCCCAACCATGAAACAGGGAAAGTTGGTGTAGTATTATCTGCCTGTCCGTTTTACATCAGTCACGGAACATGTTTGTGGCCGCTTACCGTGGCTTCCTTCAGTTTTAACCCACATCTAAAACATAGTCGGTAGATAATCATATATCGTGTCTTAAATAAATATTATAATTACAAAAGCTGCTGCATAAATGTATGAGTGTGGTGGTATAACTGCTAGTTTGGGTCAATCCACAGATATACAGAGAATACATAGGAAATGCCCTGTACTTGTGGTTGGTGAAGCATATTTTTGTCAAGCCGCCATTTTACATACTACTCATTTTGGGTAAAATGTGCAAACTAAATTAACATTTTCTGGTGCTAAATGCCATTAAAGCAGTACATCTGCGCTGTAGTTTTAAACCAGTATCTTCCAGGGATGCGACACAAAGATTTTCAAGAAAATTCCCCAACCCCAATTACCCTTCACATTGAAAACGTTTCGAAAATGTTGATTTTCTTAAAAATGGCTCTAACTATTTTGATTTTAAATATCGTATATTAAAGATATATATCATAAATAAAATGTATTTCTTAAATTTTCTGGGAATAGTCTCTGAATACTACTTTATTCTGGATAAATTTAACGAAATTTTGTATAACTGGCAAACCGTAAAGGATGGACAAAAACTAACTTAAACGAAAGGTAAACATGCAATCTATGTGATATAAATATTTTTCGTAGAGTGGATCGTTTTTGAGACATTCCTTGTTATTGATTTCAGCTTTAAAAATCTGATGTGTACCATTCACATGACTTTCTCCATATCCCTGCAACAAATAATTCTTAAAAAGCTTATACTTCCATTTACTTTATGCTAATCAGAAAAAATTAGCAGAAATAGTCTTATTACTCGCATCCTTGTAAGTAGAAGCGAAATAACGGACAACCGTAGGTTAAAGTGATAGTCAAAAGCTGGTTGCTATGTCAATGAAGTTCATTTGTTTATATGGATAGGAGTTGACAAGTTCCTGTATGAGAAAAGTATACGTTTTTCATAGCAGAAACCAAAAATAAAGAATGACACAAAAACGACGAACTCCACGAAAAAAATGTATATAACATATATTGTGTGTTTTAATATGCTCTTCATTTTTTGTGTAGTAAGCTTTTGTCCATCTCTTACGGTTTAGCAGTTATTCAAAATTTAGTAAAATTCATCCAGAATAAACTATTCTTCAGAGGCTATTCCCAGAAAATTCAAGATATACATTTCATTTGTCAGGTAAATATGTTTAATATCCGTAATTTTAATCAAAATCGTTAGAGCCATTTTTGAGAAAATCAAAATTTTCGAAAAAAGTTCCATGTAAAGGGTAGTTGGGGGTGGGGGGATTTTTCTCAAAATCTTCGTGTCGCATCCCTGGAAGATACTAAACTTAAATACCAAGTTTGGTATTTTACCGACTTTTCGTTTTTGAGTTATCGTGTTCACAGACACACGGACACACACACACACACACACACACACACACACACACACACACGGACCTTTTTGTGAAAATGCTCTTTTTGGATATTGGGGACCCTAAAACATATATTTCCGGTGAAATCTCGGTATCGAATTTTTGGTGGAGTGCAATACTTTCTCTATACACTATGTACATAGTGCGTATGGAGAAAGTAAAAATATACTTTTCTCAACTTGTGTCCATACAAACAAAGGATCTCCAGTCACATAGCAACCAGCTTTTGACTATCACTTTAACCTATGGTACTCCCTTATTTCGCCTCTACTTACAAGGAAGCAAGTAATAAGACTATTTCTGGTAATTTTTTTCTCGATTTGCATGAAGTAAATAGAAGATTAAGCTTTTTAGCAATAATTTGTTGCAGAGATGTAGAGAAAGTCATGTGAATGGTACACATCAGATTTTTTTTGTTACATGTTGAGAAAGCAAAAATGACTTTCTTTAGATTCAGGGAACCCTAAAACATGTATTTTCGACGAAATCTCGACATTAAATTTTTGAGTGGAATTCATTCCCTTCTCTATCTACTATATAGGACCATTGTACCTACGTGATAGAGAAATTAAAAATGCCTTTTTTGGATACGGGGGACCCCCTAAGATGTTCATTTTCTGTGAAATCTAGACATCGAATTTTTAGGTGGAATACAATACCTTCTCTCTCCACTATGGGCATTGTACTAAGTGCTAAATAAAGTAAAAAAATTGAATTTAGGGGACCTCAAAATATGTATTTCCGGTGAAATCTCGGTACCAAAATTTTGGGTCGAATACAATACCTTCTGTATCTACTATGTACATTGTACATAAGTGCTAGAAAAAGTAAAAATACCTTTTTTGGATTGAAAGGATCCTAAAAGAAGTCTTTCGGGTGGTAAAACATCATTGTACATACGTGCTAGAGAAATATTTTTTGGATTTAGGGGACCTCAAAACATATATTTTCGTCGAATTCTAGACATCTAACTTTTGAGTGGAATACAATACCTTTCTTTTCTATGTACATTGTACATACGTGCTAGAGAAATAATTTTTTGTTTTAGGGAACCTCAAAATATACATTTCCGGCGAAATGTAGAAATCTAATTTTTAAGTGGAAAACAATACCTTCCCTTTCTATCTACATTGTACATAAGTGCTAGAGAACATATTTTTTTGGATTTAGAGGCCTCAAAACACATTTCTGGCGAAATCTAGAATCTAATTTTTGAGTGGAACAAAATATTTTCTCTTTGTATGTACATTGTACATACGTGCTAGAGAAAGCATTTTATTCAGGGGACCTCAAAACATACTTTTCCAGTGAAATCCAGAGACCTAATTGTTAGAGGAATGCAATAGCTTCCCTTTCTAAGTACATACCTGCTAGAGAAAGTATTTTTTGTGATTTAGGGCCCTCAAAACATACATTTCCGGCAAAATCTAAACAACAATTTTTTTAGTGGAAAACAATACCTTCTCTTTCTACTATGTAGGACCATTGTATATACGTGCTTGAGAAAGAAAATATTTTTGATCTAGGGACCTAAAAACATATATTTTACGGCGATATCTCGATATCGAAATTCTGAGAGGCATACAATATTTTCACTATCTACTATTCAGAACCACTTCGCATACGTGCTAGAGTAAGTAAAATACTTTTTACTTTCTCTATACGTGCTATGCACATAGTGTATAGAGAAGGTATTGCACTCCACCAAAAAATTCGATACCGAGATTTCACCGGAAATCTATGTTTTAGGGTCCCCTGTATCCAAAAAAAAGTATTTTCAGAAAAAGGTCCGTGTGTGTGTCCGTGCGTCTGTGAACACGATAACTCAAAAACGAAAAGTCGGTAAAATACCAAACTTGGTATTTAAGTTTAATATCTTCCAGGGATGCGACACGAAGATTTTGAGAAAAATCCCCCCACCCACAACTACGCTTTACATGTAACTTTTTTCGAAAATTTTGATTCTCTAAAAAATGGCTCTAACAATTTTGATTCAAATTTCGTATATTAAAGATATTTACCTGACAAATAAAATGTATATCTTGAATTTTCTGGGAATAGCCTCTGAAGAGTAGATTATTCTAGATGAATTTTACGTAATTTTACATATCTGCTAAATCGTGATGGGGAAAACTTACAGCACAAAAAATGTAGCTCACGATAAAACACACAATTTATGTCATACACATTTTTTTAGTGGACTTGATCATTTTTAAGATATTCCTCGTTTTTGGTTTCAGCTATAAAGACTTATACTTTTCTCATACAGGACTTCGCAGAGCAACCAGCTTTTGACTGTCACTTTAACCTATGGTACTCCCTTATTTCGCTCCTACTAACAAGGAAGCAAGTAATAAGACTATTTCTGCTAATGTTTTGCTCCATTAGATGAAGTAAATAGAATTTTTTTTTTTTTTTTTTTTTTTTATTCAGGGGACCTAAGACAGATATTCCGGTGAAATCTCGACATGGAATTATTGAAAGAAATACAATATCTTCTCTATCTACTATGTACACACGTGCTAGAGAAAGTAAAGGCACTATTTCCCAAAAAGGAAATGGGTTAGATAGTTTTTGTTTAGGAAACAAATGACTCCGCAGCACCACGCTGTTCCGTTTCCTCTGGAGATGGTGGTGGCATCTTTTATCAAGACTTTATTTGCCTTTACGAGCCAGATACACCGACATAAAAACATCTACTAAAACAAACGAGTAGTCACTTGTGAGTAGTTCAGTGCCACAAAATGTTGTCGTCTTCAGTTCAACCACAAAACCGCAACTTGAGAAACTTACAGATGACAAAATCTGGAAGAAAAACACCAAAAAGTAACAGCGCATCTTCCTCGAGAAAAAAACTTGACCGCGAAACTTCTGTGTAAAACACAACGAACATGGTCCTTAGAAAATCCAAGAAATTACACTCCTAGCATCGAAAAAAATCTTATGTGTTACACTCACATGATTTTCTCTAGCTGTTTTACAAACTTCATACATAAGATTCTTCTTTCTGCACCTTGCTAATCGAGGTACTCATTAGCACAATGTTCTTATTACTAGTTCCGTATAAGTAGGAAGAAATTAAGGGAATACACTAGGCTAAACCAATAGTCAAATGTTTTAAAAGCTGTCGTTACGCGATTGTCATTACAAATCGCTTCTTTTCTTGGCCAGGAGTAGAACAAAAGAAAAACGGACACTCCCGTCTGAGAAAAGTATAAGCACTTCACAACTGAAACTAATAACAATGAGTACCTCGAAAACGGTAAGCTCCACGAGAAAAATGTTTGACATAACTTGTGTATTTAAAAAAAAAAAAAAAAAAAAACCTACATTTTTTGTATGGTAAGTTTTTGTCTATCTCTTACGGTTTACTAGTTATGCCAAATTAAGCAAAATTCATCCAGAATAAACAGGTCTTCAGAAGCTATTCCCATAAAATTCAAGATATACATTTTATTTGTCAGGTAAATATCTTTAATATACGATATGTTAATCAAAATCGTTAGAGCCATTTTTAAGAAAATCAAACTTTTAGAAAAAAGTTCCATGTAAAGGGTAGTTTGGGGTGGGGGGATTTTTCTCAAAATATTCGTGTCGCATCCCTGGAAGATACTAAACTTAAATACCAAGTTTGGTATTTTAGTTACTATTCGTTTTTGAGTTATCGTGTTCACAGACACACACACACGGACCTTTTTCTGAAAATGCTTTTTTTGGATACAGGAGGTCCTTAAACATGTATTTCCGGTAAAATCTCGGTATCGAATTTTGGGTGGAATACAATACTTCTCTATCCCTATGTACATTGTACATACGGGGTTAGAGAAAGTAAAAGTTTGATGTGTTACACTCACATGACTTTTACTACAGCTCTGTAACAAATTTCTGTTAAAAAGTTTATTCTTCTCTCTACTTCATGATAATTGGGGCGGTAACGGGGGTTACAGGTTCATATCCCGGGTGCATATTTTGGCTATTTGGAATGGTGTGGAAATGTGGGTGCCCTCTCAGGATTTTGTTAGCATGGAAACTCTTTTCAGATGTGGTAACACTGATGCAGTGATTTCGTCCGTACTCTGGTCTGTATTAAAATAAATATTTCCCTCACAACTAAAGGTAGCCTGTACGGCTCCACCAGGATCCTAAATATCACATCGTTCTCTGCCGATGTTCTATGCCAAGTGCCCCAAAAAGTGTCGCCTGATCAGCGGTAGCATTGTTTTCTCTTTTCCTGTTATGTTCCCTTCGGGTCAATGTTCTACTCCTACTTTCCTACCAGTGCTCGTGACTACTCGACGTGTTTGAGATATTTCTTACCTTCCCATTTTCAATGTCTATATTTGTCCTCTCTTGGTATAATTTATATTATTTGCTTTAATTATACTTCCCTTTTAAAACGCTCTTAGCCCCGTGACAAGACATACTGTCTCATAATCCAGATAAACATTAGCAGAAATTCCCTAAATTACTTTCCTCTTTGTAAGTAGAAGAAAAATAATGGAATACATTAGGTTAAAACGATAGTCAAATGTTTTAAAAGCTGATTATCAAGTGTTTGAAATCCGTTTCTATGCATGGCCAGGAGTATACACATTTCCGTGTGAGAAAAGTTAGTGTATTTTAAATCTGAAACAAATAACAAGGAATATCTCACTAATGGTCAACTCGATGTTCTAATTTAATTAAACCGTCTCTATAGTGCGATTTATCAAGGTTCTCAAAATAGCTGTTTACCGCATTAATGACCTCCTCGTTGCTGTGAAATCTTCGTCCTCAAAGACATTTTCTGAGGTTTGGGAGCAGGTGGTAGTCACTATGGTGCTAGATCTGGCGAATAGAGTGGATGTTCAAGCAATTCCAACTTTAATTCGCACATTTTTACTTTCTCTACACGCACTATGTGCATAGTGTATAGAGAAGGTATTGCACTCCACCCAAAAATTCGATACGAGATTTCACCGGAAATATATGTTTTAGGGTCCCTTATATCCAATAAATGCATTTTCACAAAAAGGTCCGTGTGTATGTGTGTGTCCCCGTGTGTCTGTGAACACGATAACTCAAAAATGAAAAGTCGGTAAAATACCAAACTTGGTATTTAAGTTTAGTGTCTTCTGGGGATGCGACACGAAGATTTTGAGAAAAATCTCCCCACCCCAAACTACCCTTTACATGGAACTTTTTCCGAAAATTTTGATTTTCACAAAAATGGCTCCAACGATTTTGATTAAAATATCGTATATTAAAGATATTTATCTGACAAACAAAATGTATATCTTGAATTTTCTGGGAATAGCCTCTGAAGAGTGCTTTATTCTGGACGAATTTTACGGAATTTTGCATAACTGCTAAACCGTAAGACCGAGATAAAAACTTACTACACAAGAAATGTAGAGCACGTTAAAACACACAATTTATGTTACATACATTTTTTTCGTGGAGTTGATCGTTTTTGAGATATTCCTTGTTTTTGGTTTCAGCTTTGAAAAACTTACTTTTCTCATATATGAATTTGTCAACTCCTGTCCATACAAACAAAGGAACTTCAGTCACATGGCAACCAGCTTTTGACTATCACTTTAACCTATGGTGCTCCCTTATTTCGCTTTTACTTACAAGGAAACAAGTAATAAGACTATTTCTGGTAATTTGTTCTCGAGTAGCATGAAGTAAATAAAGGCATAAGCTTCTTAACAATAATTTGTTAGAGATGTGAATGGAACACATAAGATTTTTCCTATAGGAATGATTGAACGATGGGCCGGAGCATTGTCGTGATGAAACAAGTTTTTTTTTTTTTTTTCCAGATGAGGTCTTTCTTTTCACCTCATCATTCAAACGTTGCAGTAAGCTTGCATAGTAGTCTCCAGTGATACTTTTACCTTTTTCCAAGTAATCAATAAAAATAATTCCCTGTGCATCCCAAAAACACTCGCCATAAGTTTGTTTCTCAAAATCTTCGTGTCGCATCCCTGGAAGATACAAAACTTAGTTTGGTATTTTACCGACTTTTCGTTTTTGAGTTATCATGTTCACAGACACACGGACCTTTTTCTGAAACTACTTTTTTTTGGATAAAGGGACCCTAAAACATATATTTCCGGTTAAATCTCGGTATTAATTCTGGGTGGAGTGCAATACCTTCTCTATACACTGTGTACATAGTACGTATAGAGAGAGTAAAAATGAATATATAACATTTTTGGGCAATATTCGCCATTGGTGTACTTTAAAGCGTATAAAGTTTTGTGAACCTTAAACGCCGGTCCAAAAGTGACCGCCAGCTGTTGATAGGACACGATAATTTATTAAACAGCTGATAATCATGAAGCTTTTAGAAGCTAAGTGGCTGTAAAAGCTTAGTCCTCATGTTTTACGACAGAGACAAAAGTGTTCCATTTTGGACGGCCTTCATTTTGGCATGTGTTTATGAAGGGAGCCTGTCATTGCTGGGAGCCAACTATTTATAACGTCTTTTATATTCGCGTAGTGTTCTGTGACACTCAGATCAACATGCTGGTAAAAATAAAAGGCTTAACCTCAGGTACAGCCACAGGTTATATGACAAAATGCAATCTTATGCTTTCCATTTGACAGCGTCCTGCTATTTTTGGCAGAGATTCGCAAACATGCCTCAGGGCCGACCAGAAGAAGCAAGGGGACCATATTTACACTCCACCAGAGACGCGACTTGAAAAAAATCGCATGTATTCCATTTGCATCACTTTCTCTAGCTGTTCTGCAGACTATTCTTTTATCTATTTCATGCTAATAGAGATAAACATTAGCAGAAATTGTCTTATTACTTAGTTCCTTGTAAGCAGACGGTAAATAAGAGGTTACAGAGATAGTCAAATATTTTTAGGAGCTATCCTTAAGTGGTTACTGAAATTCGATTCTATTTCCGAGGACAGGAGTAAAACAAAACAGAGATGATACGAATAAGGACTTTCTGTTTGAGAAAAGCTCAAGTAGATATTTTAAACTTGAAATCAATGTAATTTGGAATCTTTAGCTCTCAGAAATCATTAACTCTAAAATATAAGTAGATCTTCGGCAGTTTAACCATAAATCGTTAGAAAAATGCTCCATTTAAGGTGGGGGATATTCCCAAAAAATTACCTCTCGCATTCTTGGAAGATACTAAACTTAAATTTTATATTTAACGGACTTTTCGTTTTTGAGTTATGCTGTCCACACACATCACACACATACATACACGGACTTTATTCTAAGAATGATTTTTTTTATTCAGGGGTCCTCAAAATACCTATTTCCGGTGAAACCCCGTGAACTTTTTGATGGAGTACAATACCTTCTTCTGTGGTTACACATACCTGCTAACGAAAGTAATAAGGGCTTAATCTCAGGTAGAAGCCACAAGTTATATGACAAAATGCCTTACCATTTGAGAGCGTCCTGCTGTTTTTGGCAGAGGTTCGCAAAAATGCTTCAGGGCCGACCAGAAGCAATGATACCTTATTTTCAGTCCACCAGAGACGCGATTTGAAAAATCTGATGTGTTCCATTCACACGACTTTATCTAAATCGCTGTAACAAATTATTGTTAAAAAGCTTATGCTTTTGTTTACGAGGGTGGTCTGAAAAGTTTCCGACTTCAACATGAAGATGGCAGCACTCGTAAATAAAAGCTAGCGAATTTCGTTGTTCATCTGTTACAGCTACTCACCAAAGTTTCAACCATTTTGGAAGTAGAGTTCTTATGTAACAGTCATTTGAGTGAGGTGATGTGAATATTTTTATGAAATTGGACAAAATCGAGTATCGAGCTGTCATTAAATATTAGTTTTTGAAAGGCAATACGCCTACGTAAATCAAAGATGAAATTACCACAGTGAAATTTTGGGCAGCTGAATTTAAACGGGGCCGTAAGAGCTTGGGACACCATGAACGTTCGGGACGTCCAAAAACTGCAACTACCGACGAAACCATCGCCAAAGTTCACCAAATGGTGCTAGCCGACCGCCGAATTAAAGTGAGAGAGATAGCAGAGGCTATGCACATGTCAAAACAACGTGTTTGTCACATATTAAATCAACATTTAGACATGAGAAAGCTGTCCGCGCGTTGGGTGCCGCGTTTCCTCACGTTTGACCAAAAATGTGTTCGAATGAATATTTCCAACGCTCTGTTGGCGTAGTTTAGGCACAATAAACCCGAATTTTGGCGCGGATTAATTACTGTAGATGAAACTTGGATACACCATAATACGCCCGAAAAAAAATTCAGTTCAAACAGTGGACTGCAAAGGGGGAACCGGCTCCAAAAAAAGCAAGAACTGTTTTTTCGGCTGGGAAAGTGATGGCAACTGTTTTTTTTTTTTTTTTTTGCAATAATCATGGAGTTATTTTAATCGATTATCTTCAAAAAGGAAAAACCATTACAGGAACATACTGCGCAACATTACTTGACAAGCTGAAGGCAGAACTTGCGGAAAAAAGGCCACATTTGCAGAAAAAGAAAATCCTGTTGCTCCAAGACACCTCAACGGTTGGAATGGCGAAAATCCACGAATTACGGTTTGAACTGCTTGACCATCCGCCTTACTCACCAGATCTAGCCCCAAGCGACTTCTGTTTGTTCCCTCAACTGAAAATTGCGCTCGGAGGACAGAGATTTTCGTAAAATGAAAAGGCAATCCCCTTCGTGAACAATCATTTTGCAGAGAAAAACGCCGAGTACTCTTTGGACGGGTTACAGAGACGGGAGCATCGCTGTGAGAAGTGTGTAGAGTTACAAGGAGACTATGTTGGGAAAAAAAAATCTGAAAAAATTGTCTTGTATCTTTATTAGAACGGAAACTTTTCAGACCACCCTCGTACTTCATGCTAATCGAGAAAAAATTAGCAGAAATAGTCTTACTACTTGCTTCCTTGTAAGTAGGAGCGAAATAAGGGAGTACTGAGGCAATATTTATATCTTAACCACAAAATTTGCCGACATTTTGTGAATTTCATGTCATTTTTGTAATATTTGATGTTCAAATGTTTTTGTTCTGTTGCATTCCGAAGTTGAAATCGCTGACTGCAAATGTTTTATTATTCCTTGTGCTTTCGTCGCGTATATGTGTTTTGATGTTCTCTATGCGATTTTGTTTTCCAACAATAAGTATCATAGTTACGTGTTGATTTTCTTGCTTGTGAAGCCAGTTATCAAAAAGAAAGAGGCTTTTTCACAAGTATGGAGAAGGCCACTTGGAGATTACACGCACATTAATGTATTCGCGTAGAATTATATTCATGCAAATATTTGCAGCATTCAACAAAGCATATAATTGCATCGAGTGATTGCAGTTGCACTTTCGAATTGTACGGAATGATTACAAAATAAACTACAATTCTACAAAGCAAATACTAGTGATTTATTATTTAAGAAGTCGCCAGGTTGTCTGGGTCTGTGAAGCCCAACAAGCCCGTTAAAACGCCCTGAGAAGAGTCGATTGCTACTCCAAACCAAGTATAAGCATAAGTAGACTTTTAGTTTGCGACGAGGATCTCATACTTCAGTACCAGAGGTTAAAACGATTACGACGTTTTCGGAGAGCCATTCAAAACAAACGAAGAGGAATGCTGACTTCAGGAATTGTGTTGATCCATGACAACGCTCGTCCACACACTGCTGGCACAACCCATCGACTCCTTGAACAACTTCAATGGGACATTTTCGATCATTCGCCGTATAGCACTTACAAACCAACGAAGATCTTCAAAACAACATCAATGCTCATTTGAAATCATTTGGCGGCAACATTTTTTGAAGCGGGTGTTGCAAAGCTTGTGCACAGGTACGATAAATGTCTCAATCTTTTCGGTGATTATGTTGAAAATTAACCATAAGTGTACAAAACTTTTAGTAATAAAACAATTGTTTTCTATGAACATGTCTTTTGTTTATAGTCTATCGGAGGTTGAAAAAAAATCTGATGTATTCCATTCACATGACTTTCACTATAGCTCTGCAACAAATTCTTGTTAAAAAGTTTATGCTTCTATTTACTTCTTGCTAATTCAGAAAACACTAGCAGAAATAGTCTAATTACTTGCTTCCTTGTAAGTAGAAGCGAAATAAGGGAGTAGCATAGGTTAAAGTGATAGTCAAACGCTGATTGCTATGTGACTGAGGCTCCTTTGTTTGTATGGACACGAGTTGACAAATTCTTGTGTGAGAAAAGCATAAGCTTTTTAAAGGTGAAATCAAAAACAAGGAATAACTCATAAGCGATCAACTCTACGAGAAAAATGTATATCACATAAATTGTATGCTTTAACGTGCTCTACATCTTTGGTGTGGTAAGTTTTAGTCTATCTCTTACGGTTTAGCAGTTATGCACAATTCCGTAAAGTTCATCCAGAATAAAGTAGTCTTCAGAGGCTATTTCCAAAACATTCAAGATAGACATTTTATTTGTCAGGTAAATATCTTTAATATACGACATTTTAATGAAAATCGTTAGAGCCATTTTTTAGAAAATCCAAATTTTCGAAAAAAGTTCCATGTAAAGGGTAGTTTGGGGTGGGAGGATTTTTCTCAAAGGCTTCGTGTCGCATCCCTGGAAGATATTAATCTTAAATACCAAGTTTGCTACTTTACCAACTTTTCGTTTTTGAGTTATCGTGTTCACAGACACACTGACACACATACACGGACTTTTTTCTGAAAATGCTTTTTTTGGATACAGGGGACCCTAAAACATATATTTCCGGTGAAATCTCGGTATCGAGATGGAGTCAATACCTTCTTTATACACTATATACATAGTGCGTATAGAGAAAGTAAAATCGGCCCTCGTACGTTGTACATACGTGCTAGAGAAATATGTAAAGTTCTATAACAAAATACAACTGGTGTTTACCATTTGAGAGGTCTTGTTATTTTTGGCAGAGATTCGCAAACATGCTTGTGTTCGCTTTGGGCTGTTTCAGGGCCGCCCAGAAGCGGCAACGGAAGGATATTTTCAGTCCAACAGGGTTGCGACTTGAAAAACATTTCCGCCTCGGCTCAAAATAAGCGCTCAAAGTCAGCCAAGATAAACGTTAATATTTTCTTGAGCTAGGTTACGGATAATATTAGTGCAGGCATCCAAACACGTACTGTGTGTAGGAGATATGGGTGCCCTACCTCAGCATGTATCGGCAAGGGTGTTTCTCAGATGTTGTTAAACACAAGTGGTTTCCTTTGGCTTCACAATTTCTATTGAAGTCGTTTTTTCATTTTCTGCCGGTGAACACACAAGCATTCCTTCTGAGTTTTTCCCTTTCCAGCTACTCTTTACGCGACCGCGTCTTTCATCTGTAGACACCATGTACATAGTGTATAGAGAAGGTATTGCACTCCACCAAAAATTCTATACCAAGATTTCAACGGAAATATATGTTTTAGGGACCCCTGTATCCAAAAAAAGCATTTTCAGAAAAAAGTCCGTCGGTCAGCGTGTCCGTGTGTCTGTGGACACGATAACTCAAAAAAGAAAAGTAGGTAAAATACAAAACTTGGTATTTAAGTTTAGCATCATCCAGGGATACGACACGAAGATTCTGAGAAAAATTCTCCCACCCCAAACTACCCTTTACATGGAACTTTTTTCGAAAATGATTATTTTCTTAAAAATGACTCCAACGATTTTGATTAAAATTTCGTATATTAAAGTCATTGACCTGAAAAATAAAATGTATATATTGAATTTTCTGGGAATAGCCTCTGCAGAGTAGTTTATTCTGGATGAATTTTACTGAATTTTGAATAACTGCTAAACCGTAAGAGATGGACGAAAACTTACTATACGAAAACCGTAGGGCACGTTAAAACACACAAGTTATGTTATATACATTTTTTTCGTGGAGTCATAGTTTTTGGGTCATCCCTTGTTTTTGGTTTCTGCTATGAAGACTTATACTTTTCATATAGGAATTTGTCAACTGCTTCCATACAAAGGAACTTCAGTGACATAGCAACCAGCAAGGAACAAAGCAAACATATCAATAAAGTACCAAGTAATAAGACTATTTCTGCTATTTTAGTCTGATTAACATGAAGTAAATAGATGTATAAGCTTTTTAAGAGTAATTTGTTGCAGAGATGTAGAGAAAGTCATGTGAATGGTACACATAAGAAATTTTGTTTTTGCAATTTAATTTATTTTGGGTCGCTTTAACAGCATGGTCATATCGCGACCTTTCACATTGTACATAACATAGTTATTTACACATTGGTAAAATATGCTTACATTTATACTTCGCAATAACTCAAAAAGCTCGCCTGGGTAGTGTGTCTGCTTCACATTCAACAGGTCGTGAGTTCAAATCTCGCTTAGGGTGAGTTACCCGGATAAGGTTTTTTTCGGGGTTTTCCCTTATCCTGAGAAGACGAATGTCGAATAACTTTAAGCTCCATGTACCCCGAGATCATTTGATCATCATTTCACCAATTTCATTCATCGTCCGATATAGGCAACCGGGTTAAAGGACGTTAAACTAAAAAATCTGATGTGTTACACTCACATGACTTTCTCTAACTGTTCTACAAACTTCATACATAAGATTCTTCTTCTTTCTGCACTTTGCTAATCGTGGTACTCATTAGCACAATGTTCTTATTATTTAGTTCCGTATAAGGAAGAAATTAAGGGAATGCACTAGGCTAAACCAATAGTCAAATGTTTTAAAAGCTGTCGTTATGCGATTGTCATTACAAATCGCTTCTTTTCTTGGCCATGACTAGAACAAAAGAAAAACGGACACTCTAGTCTGAGAAAAATATAAGTACTTCACAACTGAAACTAATAACAATGAATACCTCGAAAAGGGTAAGCTCCACGAGAAAAAAAAAAATATATATATATATATATGATATAAGTTGTGTATTTTAACAAGACCTAAATTTTTTGTATAGTAAGTTTTTGTCTATCTCTTACGGTTTACTAGTTACGTTAAATTAAGTAAAATTCATCCAGAATAAACAGGTCTTCAGACACTATACCCAGAAATTTCAAGATATACGTAAATTTGTTACGTAAATATCTTTAATATATGATATTTTAATCAAAATCGTTAGAGCCATTTTTAAGATAGTCAAAATTTTCGAAAAAAGTTCCATGTAAAGGGTAGTTTGGGGTGGGGGGATTTTTCTCAACATCTTCGTGTCGCATCCCAGGAAGATACTAAACTTAAATACCAAGTTTGGTATTTTAGCTACTTTTCGTTTTTGAGTTATCGTGTTCACTGACACACGGACACACACACACACACACACACATACACGGACTTTTTTCTGATACAGGGGGTCCTAAAACATGTATTTCCGGTAAAATCTCGGTATCGAATTTTTGGGTCGAATACAATACTTCTCTATCCCTATGTACATAGTACATATGTGGCTAGAGAAAGTAAAAACTCAAAGAGTTTACGTTGTCTTATTGATATTATTGTGTTTTTAATTGTCTGATGGTTATGTAGAGCACTTGGTAAGTCACTGAAGCCGGCCTGAAGTCTCGGACACTTCAGCAGGATGTGTAGGACAGTAAGCGGTGTGTTGCAGGTCTCACATTTTGATTCTGGATCTTTATTAATGATGAAGGAATGTTTCAGTTTGCAGTGACCAATTCTGAGTCGGGTAATTATTGTTTTCTCACGGCGTTATAATTTTCAGAGGGATTCGAAGAAATTGGTAGATCCGGTTCGGGCATCAAGCAGTTTGCTGTGGGATGTTGACCATGTGGTCTTCCAGTTTTCTATAAACATTGTTTGGTGTATCTAATGACGTCTTGATGTTATTCCGTGGTCACTGATAGGATGTCGGGTGGCTTTCTTTGCAGCTTTATCGGTACACTTCTACCTGGGTTGTTTGCCAGGTGTGGTAACTTTGTATTTGCGCTTTTAGATGTGTTCCACAACATTCACTTCCTGGCCATTTCCAAAATATATTTGTCCCTTTTTAATATAATTTATATATTATATGCAATTTATATCTCCCTCTAGAAGACTTTTTACTTTCTCTACTAGTACTATGTACATAGTGTATAGAGAAGGAATTACATTCCACCCAAAAAATTCGATATCGAGATTTCAACGGAAATACATGTTTTAGGAACCTCTGAATCAAAAAAAAATCGGTAAAAGGTCTGTATGTGTGCGTGTGTGGACAGCATAGCTCAAAAACGGTTAAATACCATACTTGGTATTTAGGTTTGGTATCTTCCAAGGATGCGACACGAATATTTTCAAGAAAATCCTCCCACCACAAACTACCCTTTACATGGAACACTTTTCGAAATTTTTGTTTTTCTTAAAAATGGCTCTAACGATTTTGATTAAAATACTATGAAATATTAAAGCCATTATATCCTGAATTTGCTGGGAATAGCCTCTAAAGACCAGTTTATCCTGGATGAATGTTGCTTAATTTACAATAACCAGTAAACCGCTAGGGATGTACAAAAAATGTAGATCTTATTAAAATACACAAGTTATGTCATATACATTTTTTTTGTGAAACTTACAGTTTTCGAGGTATTCCTTGTTATTAGTTTCAATTGTGAAGTACTTAATACTTTTGTCAGACGGAAGTGTCCGTTTTTCTTTTGTTCTACTCCTGGTCAAGCAAAGAAGTGACTTGCAATGACAATCGCATAACGACAGCTTTTAAAACATTTGACTATCACTTTAGCTTAGTGTATTATCGTTTGTAAGGGGTTTGTAGAGTAGCTAGAGAAAGTCATGTGAGTTTAACGCCTCATATTTCCAGTGAAATCTTTGTAAACATTTTTGGATGGAACACAGTACCTATGCACATTTTACTTATATGCTAGAGAAAGTAAAACTTTGGATATCATAATCTATAAAATTAAACATTGTTCACACATATTAAGTTGATGAAAAGTTTAAAGGTAGTCAAAAATTGAGTGCCAGTAACTCTAAACCAGATACGGTTTAATCAGGTCTAGAGTAATCCGAAGGCCCCATAACCTCAAATATGCTCGCCAAACCAAAGCTACAGCCAAGTCCAGGGCGCGGAATACTTTTCCAGCGGTAGGTTTTGTCGGCGAGAGCTGCCGAGGTAGCTTCTGATGTTTATTCCACACGAGTTGTGTTCTTCGGCGAGATATTCAACTTGCGTAACGACGAAGTGATGTGCCAAATTTGGTGCCAATTTGAATTATGATTCGTGCAGTAAACAACAGCCGCACTTGAGTATGCGGAGGCTTTGCTCAAGGATGACTCTGTTTACCATAACACTTTGGGTGGGGCTCGTTCTTCTGTATTCAAATAATAACTCAACAGGGCAGCACACACATGGGGAGCCCATCCTGAAAAGAAAATCTTCTATTTACTCCATGCTAATCGAGAAAAAATTAGCAGAAATAGTCTTAATACTTGCTTCCTTGTAGTCAAATAGGTTAAAGTGAATGACAAAAGCTGGTTGCTATGTGACTGATGTTCCTTTGTTTGTATGGACAGGAGTAGACAAATTCCTGTATGAGAAAATTATAAGTTTTTCAAAGCTGCAACCAATAATAAGATATATCTCAAAAACGATCAACTCCACGAAAAAAATGTATGTTACTTAAATTGTGTGTTTTAACGTGCTCCACAATTTTTGTGTGTTAAGTTTTTGTCCATCTCTTACGGTTTAGCAGTTATGCATTTTATTTGTCAGGTAAATAAATTTAGTATACGATATTTTAATCAAAATTGTTAGAGCCAGTTTTAAGAAAAACAAAATTTTCGAAAAAAGTTCCATGTAAAGGGTAGTTTGGAGTGTGGGAATTTTTCTCAAAATTTTCGTGTCGCATCCCTGCAAGATACAAAACTTAAATACCAAGTTTGGTATTTTACCGACTTTTCGTTTTTGAGTTATCGTGTTCAGACACACGGACACACATTCACACACGGACCTTTTTATGAAAATACTTTTTTTGGATACAGGGGACCCTAAAACATATATTTCCGGTGAAATCTCGATATCGAATTTTTTGGTGGAGTGCAATACCTTCTCTATACACTATATACACAGCACGTATAGAGAAAGTAAAAACGATCAGCTCCACGAAAAAAATGTATATTATTTAAATTGTGTGTTTTAGCGTGATACACATTTTTGTGTGTTAAGTTTTGTCCATCTCTTACGGTTTAGCAGTTATGCAAAATTCCGTAAAATTCATCCACAATAAAGTAGTCTTTAGAGGCTATTCACAGAAAATTCAGAATATGCATTTTATTTGTCTGGTAAATAAATTTAGTATACGATATTTTAATCAAAATCGTTAGAGCCATTTTTAAGAAAATCAAAATTTCGAAAAAAGTTGCATGTAAAGGGTAGTTGGGGATGGGAAGATTTTCTTGAAAATCTTAATTTCGCATCCTTGGAAGATACCAAACCTAAATACCAAGTTTGGTTTTTAACGGGCTTTTCGTTGTTATACTGCACAAAGACACGCACACATACACTAAAAATTCTTTTTTTTTAATTCAGGGGTCTAAAAACAAGTATTTCCGGTGAAATCTCGGTATTGAATTTTTAGGTGCAATACAATACCTTCTTTATACACCATGTACATAGTATACGTGTAGAGAAAGTAAAATTTCTTTTACCCACCTCATACTAATCGAGATAAACACTAGTTACTTTCTCTATATCTACGCACTATGTACATTGTGTATAGAGAAGGTGTTGCGCTCCACCCAAAAAATCGATACCGAGATTTCACCGGAAATATATGTTTTAGGGTCCCCCTGTATCCAAAAAAAGCATTTTCACAAAAAGGTCCGTGTGTATGTGTGTGTGTGTCCGTGAAAACGATAAGTCAAAAACGAAAAGTCGGTAAAATACCAAACTTGGTATTTAGGTTTAGTATCTTCCGGGGATCCGACACGAAGATTTTGAGAAAAATCCCCCCTTCTCCAAACTACCCTTTATATGGAACTTTTTTCGAAAATTTTTTTTTCTAAAAAATGGCTCTAACGATTTTGATTAAAATATCGTATATTAAAGATATTTACCTGACAAATAAAATGTATATTTTGAATTTTCAGGGAAAAGCCTCTGAAGACTACTTTATCGTGGGTCAATTTTACGGAATTTTGCATAACTGCTAAACCGTAACAGATGGACAAAACCTTACCACACAAAAATCTAGAGCACCTTAAAACACACAATATATGTTATATGCATTTTTTTCGTGAGTTCGTCCTTTTTGAGACATTAATTATTTTTGGTTTCTGCTATGAAAAACTTATACTTTTCTCATACAGGAACTTGTGAACTCCTATCCATATAAACAAAGGAATTTCATTGACATAGCAACCAGCTTTTGGCTGTCACTTTAACCTATGGTACTCCCTTATTTCGCTCCTACTTACAAGGAAGCAAGTAATAAGACTACTTCTGCTCATTTTTTCTGATTAGCATAAAGTAAATAGAAGTATAAGCTTTTTAAGAATAATTTGTTGCAGGGATATAGAGAAAGTCATGTGAATGGTACACATCAGATTTTTTTTACTTAGTTCCTTACAAGTAGAAAGGAAATAAGTGAATACACTAGGTTAAACCGACAGTCAAATGTTTTAAAATGTAGTTGCTATGGGATTGAAATCCGTTTCTTTGTTTGGCCAGCAGTTGACAAGTTCACGTATGATAAAGTTTCAATTATTCTAAAACTGAAAGCAATAACAAGGAATTCTTCGAAGATGGTCAACTCCAGGAAAAGAAAATGTAGGTATATTGCATAAATTGTGTGCTTTAAGGCGCTCTACAATTTTTGTGTACGAACTTTTTGTCATTCTGTTACGGTCTACCAGTTATGCAAAATTAATAAAATAAAAAAAAAAATCGGAATAAAGTGGTCTTTAGAGGCTTTTCTGAGAAAAGTCAAGATATACATTTCTTGTCGCAAAAATATCTTAAACATATAGTGTTTTAATCAAATTTATTGCAGCCATTTTTCACAAAATCAACAATTATGAAAATATCGATGTAAAGGCTAATTGAAGGTGGGGATTTTCCTGAAAATCTTCGTGTCGCATCCTTGTACATACAGAACTTAAGTTCCAAGTTAGGCATTTAACCGACTTTTCGTTTTTGAATTATGCTGATCACAGACAGACATACAAAACACACACTATATTGTTCTATTTTTACTTTCTCTACACGTACTGTGTACATAGTGTATAGAGAAGGTATTGTAATGCACCCACAAATTCGATACCGAGATTTCACCGGAAATGCATGTTTTGGGTCCCCCTGAATGCAAAACAGCTATTTTGGACTAAGGTCCGTATGTGTGTGTGTGTATGTGTGTGTGGACAGCTTAGCTGAAAAACGAAAAGACCGTTAAATACCAAACTTGATATTTAAGTTTGGTATGTTACAAGGATGTGATACGAAGATTTTCAAGAAAATCCCCCACTCCCAACTCTTGTTTACACGGAACTTTTTTCGAAAATTTTGATTTTCTCAAAAATGGCTCAAACGATTTTGATTAAAATATCGTACATTAAAGTTATTTTTCTGGCAAATAAAATGTATATCTTGAATTTTCTGGGAATAGCCTCTGAAGACTACTTTATTCTGGATGAATTTTACGGAATTTTGCATAACTGCTAAACTGTAAGAGATAGACAAAATCTTGCCACACAAAAAATATAGAGTACGTTAAAATACATAATTTATGTAATATACATTTTTTTCGTAGAGTTGATCATTTTTACTTTCTCTATACGCACTATGTACATAGTGTATAGAGAAAGTATTGCACTCCACCCAAAAATTCGAAACCGAGATTTCACTGGAAATATATGTTTTAGGGTCCCCAATATAAAAAAAAAGCATTTTCACAAAAAGGTCCATGTGTGTGTGTGTGTGTGTGTGTGTGTGTGTGTGTGTGTCTGTGTCTGTGAACACGATAACTCAAAAACGAAAAGTCGGTAAAATACCAAACTTGGTATTTAAGTTTAGTATCTTCCAGGGATGCGACACGAACATTTTGAGAAAATTCCCCCCACACCAAACTACCTTTTACATGGAAACATTTTTGAAAACTTTTATTTTCTCAAAAATGGCTCTAACGATTTTGATTAAAATATCGTATATTAAACATATTTACCTGACAAATAAAATGTATATCTTTAATTTTCTGGGAATAGCCTCTGAAGACTACTTTATTCTGGATGAATTTTACGGAATTTTGCATAACTGCTAAACCGTAAGAGATAGACAAAATCTTGCCACACAAAAAATGTAGAGCACGCTAAAATACATAATTTATGGTATATACATTTTTTTCGTGGAGTTGGTCGTTTTTGAGATATTCCTTTTTTTGGTTTCAGCTTTAAAAAACATATACTTTTCTCATACAGGAATTTGTCAACACCTGTCCATACAAACAAAGACTATCACTTTAACCTATAGTACTGCCTTATTTCGCTTCTACTTACCCGGAAGCATGTAATAAGACTGTTTCATAAACTTTTTAACAATAGTTTGTTGCAGAGACGTAGAGAATGTCATATAAATGGAATACATCAGATGGAATACATCCAAAATTAAGTAAGGAGTAACTTACCTTAAGAAGTTCTCCTGGCCTGGCTGGGAAGAGTGTATTACTAGGCATCCTTTCTGGACCAGTCCACTAAACGTTTGTTTTTCACTCAGATGATATGAGAGAGAAACTGGTAACAGATGAGAATCGATCAGCGAGAGAAGAGGTCATTCTCATTACAGATGTTGGTCTCGTGGCCTCTTCTACCAGTCGAGCCCGTTCAGACATCACTTCTTCCGGATCACTTACCGAACATAACTCAACTGTCACCTTGGATGAGACCGTCATATTAACCGTTGTATTTCACACGTGTTCACAAATGTTTTGGGAAACTAACCTCCCTAAATTTGCTTGCATTTCCCTACCCACACATCCAAGTACCATTCTTACAAACTCTTTTTACTTTCTCTACTACATCAAGTAAGTAGAGGAAGTACTTTATTCTACCCAACAATTCTATCACTCAGCGCTCTGGAAAATAAGTAATCCTCACTTGGGTACCGTCACATTCAAATATCGATGGAAATGAAAACGCCGATAAACCTGCAAAGGAAGCCACCCGACATCCTATCAGGGACCACAGAATAACATCAAGACGTCATTAGATACACCAAACAATGTTTATAGAAAACTGGAAGACCACATGGTCAACATCCCACAGCAAACTGCTTGATGCCCGAGCCGGATCTACCAATTTCTTCGAACCCCTCTGAAAATTAGAACGTTGTGAGCAAACAATAATTACCCGCCTCAGAATTGGACACTGCAAACTGACACATTCCTTCATCATTAATAAAGATCGAGAATCAAAATGTGAGACCTGCAACACACCGCTTACTGTCCTACATATCCTGCTGCAGTGTCCGAGACTTCAGGCCGGCTTCAGTGACTTACCAAGTGCTCTACATAACCACCAGACAATCAAAAAGACAATAATACTTATAAGACAGTGTAAACTTTTTGAGTTATTGTAAAGTATAAATGTAAGCATATTTTACCAATGTGTAAATAACTATTTTATGTACAATTTGTAAGGTCGCGATATGACCATGCTGTTAAAGCGACCCCCCCAAAAAAAAGATTTCACTCGTAAAGGTTAGCTTCACGAGAAAAAAAATGATATAAATTGTGTTTATTTTTAAGAAAATATACGTATTTTATAGTAAGTTTTTGGTCTATCTCTTACAGCTTACTTTAGGTGATATTCCCAGAAAATTCAATATATATATATATATATATATATATATATATATATATATATATATATATATATTATTTGCCATTAGTAGTCAGAGAAGGTATTCTATTCCATCACATGCACATGACTTTATCTGCATATCTGTAACAAATTATTGTTAAAAAGATTTAAGTATTTTAAAACTGAAACCAATAACAAGGAATATCTAAAAAATCTGATGTGTTCCATTCACATGACTTTTTCTATATCCCTGCAACAAATTATTCTTAAAAAGCTTATACTTCTATTTACTTTATGCTTATCAGAAAAAAAATAGCAGAAATAGTTTTATTACTTGCTTCCTTGTAAGCAGAAGCGAAATAAGGGAGTACCATAGGTTAAAGTGATAGTCAAAAGCTGGTTGCAGAAGTTACTTTGTATGGACAGTAGTTGACAAATTCTTGTATGTTTTTTAAAGCTGAGATCAATAACCAGGAGTATCTCAAATGCGATCAACTCCACGAAAAATCTATATAACATAAATTGTGTGTTTTAACGTGCTCTACATTTTTTGTGTAGTAAGTTTTTGCCCATCTCTTACGGTTTAGCAGTTATTCAAAATTCCGTAAAATTCACCCAGAATAAAGTAGTCTTCAGAGGCTATTCCCCGGAAATTCAAGATGTACATTTAATTTGTCAGGTAAATATCTTTAATATACGATATTTTAATCAAAATCGTTTGATCCATTTTAGAGAAAATCAAAATTTTCGAAAATTTGTCCATGTAAAGGGTAGTTGGATATGGGGGGATTTTCTTGAAAATCTTCGTGACGCATTGTTGGAAGATATTGAACTTAAATACCAAGTTTCGTGTTTAACGGACTTTTCGTTTTTGAGCTATGCTGCCAACACACACACACACGAACCTAATATTAAACTTCAAAACCACTCCTTGGTCTATCTTACTCGGCCGACAGTTGAATGTGTAAACAAGCTATAAACTCACCCTCTACAAACAATGAGTCACGAGATGGATGTTTGTATTCCCTAACAAAGAAACTTTATTTGATAAAAACAAAGCAATAACGATACTCACAACATGGGCCGATGGTACAACAGGGCAGGTCATCGTCACTCACCTGAAACAAAACATAACATGTTGGTATTACTGCTAATGATCATAAGTGACTGAATTACAACTAACTTTAAAAAACAACTGATGAGAAAAAATTAGCAGAAAACATGAAATATCTTAAAAACGATGAACTTCACAAAAAATGTATATAACATAAATTGTGTGTTTCAATGTGCTTTACATTTTTTGTGTGGTAGGTTCGTCTCCATCTCTTACGGTTTATCACTTTTGCAAAATTCCGTAAAATGCATCAAGAATAAAGTAGTCTTCAGAGGCTATTCCCAGAAAATTCAAGATATACATTTTTTTTTTGTCAGGTATATATCTTTAAAAAACGACATTTTAATTAAAATCGTTAGAGCCATTTTTTAGAAAATCAAAGTTTTCGAAAATAGTTCTATGTAGTCGGGGGTGGGTGGATTTTCTTGAAAATCTTTGTGTTGTATCCTTGGGAGATATCAAACCTAAATACCAACTATGGTTTTTAACGGACTTTTGGTTTTTGAGCTATGTTGCCCACACACACACACACACACACACACACACACACACAGACACACACGGACATTTTTCTAAAAATCTTTTTTTTTTCTGATTCAGGGGGTCTCAAAACATAAATTTCCGGTGAAATCTCGGTATCGAATATTTGGGTGCAATACAATTCCTTATCTATACACCATGTACATAGTACGTAAAGAGAAAGCAAAAAAATCTGAGGTTTTTCATTCACTTGCCATTCTCTTCTTCTCTGTAACAAATTATTGTTAGTAAGCTTATTATTTTATCCACTTCATGCTAATCCAGATAAACATTATTACTATCGACAGTCAAATGTTTTAAAATGTGGTTGATATGGGATTGAATCCGTTTTTACTTTCCCCATATGTACAATGTATATAGGGACAGAGAAGGTATTGTAATACACCCAAAAATTTGATACCGAGATTTCACCGGAAATATATGTTTTGGGGTCCCCTGAGTCCGAAAAAAGCATTTTTAAAAAAAGGTTCGTGTGTGTGTGTCTGTGGACAACATAGCCCCAAAACAAAAAGACCGTTAAATACCAAACTTGGTATTTAGGTATCTTCCAAGGATGTGACAAGAAGATTTTGAAAACAATCCCCCCACCACAAACTACCCTTTACATGGAAAAAATTTCGAAAATTTTGATTTTCTTAAATGGTTCTAATGATTTACATTAAAATCCCGTACATTAAAGCTATTTATGTCCGAAATAAAATGTATATCTCGAATTTTTTGGGAATAGCCTCTGAAGACCTCTTTATTCTGGATGAATTTTGCTGAATTTTGCTTAACTGCTAAACCGTAAGTGATAGAAAAAACGTACTACCTAAAAAATGTACCTCATGACAAAACACACAATTTTTGTCCTTTACGTTTTTGTTGTGGAGGTAACCGTTTCCGAGATATTCCTTGTTACTGGTTTCAATTGTGAAGTACTTAAACTTTTCTCAGACAGAAAGTGTCCGTTTTTCTTTTGTTCTACTCCTGGCCAAGCAAAGAAGTGATTTTCAATGACAATCGTATAACGATAGCTTTTAAAACATTTGACAATCACTTTAGCATAGCGCATTCCCTTATTTCCTTCTACTTATAAGGAACTGCGTAATAACATTCTGCTAATATTTATCTCGATTGGCATTGTGTACAAAGAAGAAGAATCTTTTGTAGGCGGTTTGTAGAGCAGCTAGAGAAAGTCATGTGAGTGTAACACATCAGATTTTTCTACACGTGATATGTACATAATGTATAGAGGAGGTATTGTATTACATCCAAAATTCGATACTGAGATTTCACCGGAAATACATGTTTTGGGTCCCCCTGAATCCAAAAAAAGCATTTCTGGAAAAAGGTATGTGCGTGTGTGTGTGTGTGGACAGCATAGCTCAAAAACTTGGTATTTAAGTTTGGTATCTTCCAAGGATGTGCACGATGATTTTCAAGAAAATCCCCCCACCCACAACTACCCTTTACATGTAACTATTTTCAAAAATGTTGATTTTCTTAAAAATGGCTCGAACGATTTTGATTAAAATATCTTGAATTTTCTGGGAATAGCCTCTGAAGACTACTTTATTCTGGATTAATTTTACGGGATTTTGCAGAACTGTAAGAGATGGACAAAAACTTACTCCACAAAAATGTAGATCTCGTCAAAACACACAATACATCTTTAAATTTTTGTTGTGGAGGTAACCGTTTCCGAGATATTCCTTGTTACTGGTTTCAATTTTGAAGTACTTAAACTTTTCTCAGACAGCAAAGAAGCTGTTAGCGATGACAATCGTGTAACAACAGCTTTTAGAACATTTGACTAACACTTTAGCCTGGTACCTTCCCTTAGTTCCATTCTACTTATAAGGAACTAAGTAATAAAATTCTGCTAATGTTTATATAGATTAGTGTAAGAAGTTTGTTTGTAGAGTAGCTAGAGAAAGTCATGTAAATGTAATACATACGATTTTTTTATTGATAACAGGAGATATCAAAACGCGTATTTCCTGTGAAATCTCGGCAGTTACTGCATAGTACAGGATGATTTATATAGAGCTGACACATTTCTTTCATTGTTCCAAACTGTGTTATGCTAGCGACATCTTATCTTAAATTGTAGAGAAATTTTGGGAGATTATTTAACTCTATAGCAAATGTTGAAAATGTCCTCCATCCTGCATAAGGCACAACTCAACACTGGCCACTCGTTGTCAATAGCTTGAATCTTCTTTGTGATGTGTTTCAGATCATCCAGTGTCTGGTGACGTGTGGCGTAAACTCTATCTTTTAAGTAACCCCATAGAAAGAAGTCCGGCGATGTCAAATCAGGAGAACTCGGTGGCCACAGGTTCCTGGAAATTATCCGGTCGTCAAAGAAACTTGCAATTAGGTTCATTTGATGTATGGCATGTAGCGCCATCTTGCTGAAAATATCCTTGACTCAGCTCTACATCGTACTGCATTTTCACGTTGACTAAAAGAACAAAATGTCGAAACAGCTGCCAACAATGCAATAAGGAATAAAACATCTGCGCATCTAGTTACAAGGAATCGAAGCTCCAGAACATTCTGCTTAATTTGGTGCTAAAATTGGGTCATTGAATGAATTTGCAACGGAATAATTAAAGAAAGAAATGTGTCAGTTCTACATAAATCACTCTGTATATTGCATAATAGAGAAAAGAAAAATGTGGAACACATGTTCATATCTAGAGTCTCAGAATAAGAACGCATACAAAAGCAGTACCACATGAAAAGAAGCATGTTGAATGCAACTCCACGTGGAAACGGAATATAGGTACACGTCTTTCTGTTCGCAGTCGCGGCACTGCTATATCAAAGCGAAGTTATTCATAAGTTTTCGTGACTGGAGTAAGTTAACTGGGAAGCAACTTCATTTGCCATACTCGGCATCTTGACTTCCACAAGGAACACTTTCTGAGTGGGACTCGAAAGCGGGACAACGACCGTTCCATACATTGATCTTCCACACGTACACTTGACAACCTGCTGAGTCTTTTTAAGAAAACTTCAACTGAATTCTGCATTACCAACTTTAAACGTGTCAACGTGTGGCAACATTTATATAAACCTGAACCATGTTAATAGTCCATAATTGAAGTGCTCTTTTCAAAATACCACTTAAATAATAATATTAAAAAAAAAAAAAATCAGATGTGTTCCAATCAAATGACTTTCTCTATATCTCTGTAACAAATTATTGTTAATGAGCTTATCTTTTATTTATTTCATGCTAATCGAGTAAAATTGGCAGAAATAGTCTTATTTCTTGCTTTATTGTAAGTAGAAGCGAAATAAGAGAGTACCATAGGTTAAAGTGAAAGCCAAAAGCTGGTTGCTATGTGACTGATGTTTCTTTGTTTGTATGGACAGGAGTTGACAAATTCCTGTATGAGAAAAGTATACGTTTTTCAAAGCTGAAACCAAGAACAAGGTTTATCTCAAAAACGATCAACTCCACGAAACAAAATATATAACATAAATTGTGTGTTTTAACGTGCTCTACATTTTTTGTCCATCTCTAACGATTTAGTAGTTATGCATAATTCATCCAGAATAAAGTAGTCTTCAGAGGCTATTCCCAGAAAATTCAAAATATACATCTTATTTGTCAGGTAAATATCTTTAATAAACGACATTTTAATCAAAATCGTTACAGCCATATTTTAGAAAATCAAAATTTTATAAAAAAGTTCCTTGTAAAGGGTAGTTTGGGGTGGGGGGATTTTTCTCAAAATCTTCGTTTGGCATCCCTGGCAGATACTAAACTTAAATACCAAGTTTGGTATTTTACCGACTTTTCGTTCTTGAGTTATCGTGTTCACAGGCACACGGACAGACACACACACACGGACCTTTTTCTGAAAATACTTTTTTTTTTTGATACAGCGAACCCTAAACCATATATTTCCGGTGAAATCTCGGTATCGAATTTTTTGGTGGAGTGCAATACCTTCTCTATACACTATGTACATAGTGCGTATAGAGAAAGTAAAAATTAGCAGAAATAGTCTTTACAGGAAACACGAAAAACGTATACTGGCTTTGTTGTGCTGATAATTAATTTTACTTTCTCTACATGTACTATGTAGATAGTGTACAGAGAAGATATTGTAATGCACCCAAAAATTCGATACCGAGATTTCACCGTAAATACATGTTTTGAGATCCCTGAATCCAAAACAGAATTTTAAGAAAAATGTCCGTCTATGTGTCTGTGGGCAGCATAGCCCAAAAACGAAAAGACCGTTAAAAACCAAACTTGGTATCTTCCAAGGATTCAACACGATAATTTTTAAGAAAATACCCTCACCCCCAACTTACATGGTAAAATTTTCATTTTCTCAATGGATCTAACGATTAAAATATCGTATATTAAAGACATTTCCATGACTTATAAAACGTATACCTTGAATTTTCTGGAAATAGCCTCAGAGGACTACTTTATTCTGACTGAAATTTTATGAATTTTGCATAACTGGCAAAGCATAAGAGATAGACAAAATCTAACTTAACAGAAAATGCAGAGCTCGTTAAAAAACACACTTTATGACTTATACAATTTTTTCGTTGAGTTGATCGTTTCTGAGATATTCTTGTTATTTTAAACTACTTTAACTTTTCTCATACAGGAAGTGACGTTTCTCTTGTTTTCTGTATGAATTTTACGGAATTTTGTATAACTGTCAAACCGTAAGAAATAGACAATAACTTACTGCACTAAGAATTTAGATCACGATAAAACACACATTTTTTCGTGGAGTTGATCGTTTTTGAGATATTCCTTGTTTTTGGTATCAGCTTTAAAAAACTTATACTTTTCTCAGACGGGGATTTGTCAACTCGTGTCCATACAAAGAAACTTAAGTCACATAGCAACCAGCTTTTGACTATCACTTTAACGTATGGTACTCCCTTATTTTATGTTTATTTCCAAGGAAGAAGGTAATAAGACTATTTCTGCTAATTTTTTTGTCGATTAGCATGAAGTAAATAAAAACATAAGCTTTTTAATTTGTTGCAGAGATGTAGAGAAAGTCATGTGAATGGAACACATCAGATTTTTTTTATAGCACTGAGTGACATAATTTTCTACTTTTAACATTTGACATCTGGTTAAAGGCCTATTTTTAGCATCAACTGTATAAAATCCCAGTTGCAACATCTTTTGACTGAAGCCGTTATTGCATAGAGCGGTTCAAATAAGTGATCCCATTTCTAATTCAGCTGCACGTAGCGGCTAAGAAGTGGTCCAAAGAAGCCCTCAGCAGCAGTTGACAACAAAAACAGCACCGGTACAAGATGCGGGCTCAGGGATCTGTCTTCTCCACCAGCATCTCAATGCAGGCAGGTTCTTTGCATAAGGGGCGCAGCCCGGCATTTGGAAGGTTTTTGTCCAAGTGTAAATAAGAGGCCAATCTAGAAGATTTGCCACAACTAAATAATAACGAAAGTAATATAACGAGAACTCCAATTTATCTAGAGAAAAGTTGTAGCTCCGATAGGCTATAAATAAAAGACAAGTTCATAGAAAACAAATACTTTATTACTAAAAGTTTTGTACACATATGGTTACTTTTCAACATAATCACCGAAAAGATCTTCGTTGGTTTGTAAGTGCTGCCCTCCTAGCCACGCCTTCAGTTAAGGAAAAAGGTGAAAGTCGCTGGGTGCCAGTTCAGGACTATACGGCGGATGATCGAAAATATCCCATTGAAATTGTTCAAGGAGCCGATGGGTTGTGCCAGCAGTGTGTGGACGAGCGTTGTCAATTCCTGAAGTCAGTATTCCTCTTCGTTTATTTTGAACGACTCTCCGCAAACGTCGTAAAGTACAAAGATCTTCAAAACAACGTCATTACTCATTAGAAATCATTGACGGCAACATTTTTGAAGCGGGTATTGCAAAGCTTGTGCACAGATACGATAAATGTCTCAATCTTTTCGGTGATTATGTTGAAGAGTAACCATAAGTGTACAGAACTTTTAGTAATAAAATAATTGTTTTCTATGGACTTGTCTTTTATTTATAGCCTATCGGAGGTTGAAAAAAAATAAATAAAGCGGATATTGTATACCTAATGAAAATGTCCCAAGTAACTCAAATTATGAGAAAATTAATAAGAATATCATGGATTAGAGTTTTGAACAACAACCAAAATAGCGATATAAACAACTTTTATTACTCATTTATTATAAGCTTTACTTTCTCTACACGTACTATGCACATAGTGTTATATTACACCCAAAAATTCGATACCGAGATTTCAGCGGAAATATATGTTTTAGGACCCCCTGGATTCAAAAATAACATTTTCACAAAAAGGTCCGTATGTGTGTAACTCTGTGAGTGTGAGTGTGTGTGTGTGTGTGTGTGTGTGTGTGTGTACGTCCGAACAGCATAGCTCAAAACCGAAAATACCGTTAAATGTCAAAATTGGTATTTATGTTTGATATCTTCCAAGGATGCGATACGAAATTTTCAAGAAAATCCCCCAACCACCATTTACACGGAAAAGTTTTCGAAATTTTTGATTTTTTAAAAAATGGCTCTAACGATTTTGACTGAAGTCCCGTATATTATAGATATTTACATCCCAAATAAAATGTATGTCTTGAATTTTCTGGGAATAGCCACTGAAGACCTCTTTGTTCTAGATGAATTTTGCCGAATTTTGCTTAACTGCTGAACCGTAAGAGATAGACAAAAATTACACTAACCTTTACATGGAAAAATGTACGATAATTTTAATTTTTTTCAAAAATTGCTCTAGCAATTTTGATTAAAACGTGATATATTAAAGATATTTACCTGGCAGATAATATTTATATCTTGAACTTTCTGGGAGTAGTCCCTGAAGACTACTTTATTCTGGATAGATTTTAGGAAATTTTGCATAACTTAAAAACTTATTTAACAGAAATGTAGAGCTCATTTAAACATACAATTTATAATATATACAATTTTTTCGTGGAGTGGACCGTTTATGAGATATTCCATGCTATTAGTTTCAGCTTTAAAAAGTTTATACTTTTCTCATACGGGAATCTGTAAACTCGTGTCCATACAAACAAAGGAACTTCAGTCACATAACAACCAGCTTTTGACTTCACTTTAACCTATGCTATTTCCTTGTTTCACTTCTACTTACAAGAAAGGAAGTAATAAGTCTATTTCTATTAATTTTTTCTCGATTAGCTTGAAGTAAAAAGAAGTATAAGCTTTTTAACAATAATTTGTTGCGGACATGTAGAGAAAGTCACGTGAATGGAACACATCAGATTTGTTTTTTCCTGTAAATGGTAGTTTATGCTGAGAGGAACTTCCTGAAAACCTTCACCTTGCATCCTTGAAACACGCAGGACTTAAATTTGAAGGTTAGTATTGACACTAACTTCTTTTCGTGTATTGCCTTATGTCTGCTATCCAAAAACAAATGAAATAAAAACTAAAAGAAACAAGCAAATAATAAAAATTAAATTGAACCTTATTTATACACGCTCTTTAATTGCTGCGGTTTTCAGCGTTCCATTCTAAATTGGGCCTTGAAACACCGTTTAATTTCGCTTTTTTTGGTTATTAGTTTCCCTACATATACTATGTACATAGTGTATAGAGAAGGCATTGTAATGCATCCAAAAACTCCATACCGAGATTTCATCGCAAATATATGTTTTAGGACCCCATGAATTCGAAAAAAGCCTTTTTAGAAAAATGTTCATGTGTGTGTCTGTCTGTGAGAGTGTGTTTGTGTGGGCAGCATAGCTCAAAAAACTAAAAGTCCATTAAAAACCAAACTTGGTATTTAGGGTTGGTATCTCCCAAGGATGCGGCACGAAGATTTTTAAGAAAATCCCCCCCCCAACCAACTACCTTTCACACGGAGCGTTTTTAGAACATTTTTATTTTTTCAAAATGGCTGTAACGATTTTGGTTACAATATCGTATATTAAAGATATTTACCTCAGAAATAAAATGTATATCTTGAATTTTATCGGAATAGACTCTGAAGACTACTTTATTCTAGATGAATTTTACGGAATTTTGCATAATTGCTAAACCGTAAGAAATGGACAAATATGTACCACACAAAAAGTGTAGAGCACATTAAAACACACAATATATGTTATATGATTTTTTTTCGAGGAGTTGAACGTTTTTGAGATATCTTTGTTTTTGGTTCCAGCTTTGAAAAAGTTATACTTCTCTCATACAAAAATTTGTCAACTGGTGTCCATACAAACAGAGGAACTTCAGTGACATAGCAACCAGTTTTTGACTATCACTTTAACCTATGGTACTACCTTATTTCTCTTCTACTTACAAGGAAGCAAGAAGTAAATAGTGGCATTAACTTTTTAAGAATAATTTGATGCAGATATGTAGAAGTCATGCGAATGGAATACATTAGATTTGTGACCATATTTTCGATTACAAAGGGTTATGAAACGTGACTGAGCTAGGCAAACCACATAGGAGAAAATTACTTTTTATAACATCTATTTTCGTTCCACTTTAATGATATTGTTTTACTGGACTGAAGATTCTGTATATTTTGATATGGAAACAGAGAAATCTGACACGTATTCGAGTACTTCATAATAACAATACTCTATTATTATGGGAGTGTAAAGTAAACACACCAAGAAGACAAAGGCCTCCTCACACGTGTTGGACCGATGAAGACACGTGTTTGCAAGTGACGTGACCTTGGCAACCAGCACAATACATTTTATTGTCATTAGTGAATCTTACTTGAAATGCAAGAAGGGACATGTAGGATGAACCAAGTGTTCGAATAAAACTCCCCCTTCTCTCTCGCATGGGATGACAAACATCGCCTTCTCTGTCTCAGCCGCGAAGTCCTAAAATCTCATGTCTTCTTTTCACATAACTTTCTCTAGCTATTCTGCAAACAATCCAAAAACTGCTTTTATCTATATCATGCCTTATTACCTGCTTCCCTGTAAGTAGGAGGAAAATAAGGGAATACACTAGACCAAAACGATAGTCAAATGTTTTAAAAGCTTGTCGCCATGCGAAACAATTGAGGTTAGGTTCGTTTTGCACGGTCCCGTTTTAGAAAAGTTATTTAGTTTAAAATTGAAAACAATAAAAAAAAAAAAAAAAATGCCTACATGGTAGAGTGGTCAGGAAGCTGACTTCTCCCCAGGAGGTCCCGGGTTCGATTCCCGGCTGGGGCGGGGAATTTTTCTTTAGCCATAATTATTCACTATACCGCACAGCGATTAGAAGTATGTGTGTGAGAGAGAATGTATGTGTGTGTGTGTTTGTTTGTCTGGTAGTGTTTAACGTCCGCTTTAACTACTTATGGCACCGCAGGCGGTGACACTGATGATACATGAATGATGATGGAGCACCGGTGGAATGCGATGGCAACCGGAGTACCCGGAGAAAATCCGCCCCAGCGCCGCTTTGTCCACCACAAATCTGACATGCGGTCGCTTGGGATCGAACCCCGACCGTCTAGATGAGAGGCAAGTGGTCTAACCACTTGGCCACGTGTTTGAGGAAAATAAAATATTCAAACCTACCGACAACGAGTTGTTTCAAGAACAAAGCCCCCGATATGACCTTAGATGTTAAAGAGGGGCTATATAAATTAAACAATAAAAAAATAACAAAAAAAATCTGATGTGTTCCATTCACGTGACTTTCTCTACATCTCTGTAACAAATTATTGTTAAAAAGCTTATGCTTCTTGTTACTTCAAGCTAATCGAGATAAAATTACTAGAAATATTCTTATTACTTGCTTCCTTGTAAGTAGAAGCTGGTTGCTATGTGAATGAACTTCCTTTGTTTGTATAGACAGGAGTTGACAAATTCGTGTATGAGAAAAGTATTTCAAAGCCTGAAACTAATAACTCGGATAGCTCAAAAACGGTCAACCTCATGAAAAAAATATAGATAACAGATGTCGTGTGTTTTAAGAAACTCTACATTTTTTGTGTGGTACGTTTTTGTCTATCGCTTACGGTTTACCAGTTATACAAAATTCAATAAAAATCATCCAGAATAAAGAGGTTTTTAGAGGCTATTCCCAGAAAATTCAAGATATACATTTTATTTGTGAGGTAAATATCTTAAATATTCGAAATTTTAATGAAAATCGTTAGAGCCATTTTTGAGCAAATGAAAATTTTCGAAAACTTTTCCATGTAAAGGGTAGCTTGGTGTTGGGGGGATTTATTTTAAAATGTTCGTGTCGCATCCTTGGAATATTAAAATTAAACTCCTGCGCAACAGCGCACAAGGAACCAAGTCCTACTGCCCGGACGTTTCGTCCTTCATCTCGACGCACGAAATATTAGAGGGTGAAACGGGGTCAGGTTCTCAAATCCCTCCCGGCCGGTTAATGCGGTCCTCTTGACCTGAAGCAGCTCTCAATCAAGTAGCTTCTCAACTGCCCCAGGGACCTCACGAGGCTGCGTACAATTCGGGCCTGGTCTCCCCGTCGATACCGGGAATCGAACCCATGTGTCCCAGCTTTCTCACCGCGCTAAGGATTCGATCCCTTGGAAGTTATCAAGTAGCTTCTCAACTGCCCCAGGGACCTCACGAGGCTGCGTACAATTCGGACCTGGTCTCCCCGTCGATACCAGGAATCGAACCCATGTGTCCCAGCTCTCTCACCGCGCTAAGGATTCGATCCCTTGGAAGTTACTAAACTTAAGTACCAAGTTAGGTATTTTTGAGTTATTTTAGTTCACAGAAGCACACATGTATTTTAGGTAAAATCTCAGTATCGAAATTTTGGTGGAATGCAGGGTTGCCAGATTCATTTCACAAAATATCGCCAGAATTATTTTAAAAATCGCAAAATTCATATAGAAATCGCCCAATTTCACATTCTAAATTTTTAGGGGGCGGGGGCAGTTAAAAATCTCTCTAAGATTTGTTTGTGTATTTACATCATGTTTTTTATGGCCAGACCATTGAGGTCTTAGTTGCAAACTTTACAATAAAAAATCTGATGTGTACCATTCACATGACTTTCTCTACATTTCTGCAATAAATTATTCTTAAAAAACTTATACTTCTATTTACTTCATGGTAATCGAAAAAAAATTAGCAGAAATAGCCATATTACTTGCTTCCTTGTAAGTAGAAGCGAAATAAGGGAGTACCATAGGTTAAAGTGATAGTCAAATGCTGGTTGCTATGTGACTGAAGTTCCTGGTTTGTATGGACAGCAGTTTACAAATTCCTGTATCAGAAAAGTATGTCTTTCATAGAAGAAACCAAAAATGATTGTCTCAAAAACGACGAACTCCACAAAAAAAATGTTTATAACATAAATTGTGTGTTTTAACATGCTCTACATTTCTTGTGTAGTAAGTTTTTTTACATCTCTTACGGTTTAGCAGTTATTCAAAATTCAGTAAAATTCATCCAGAATAAAATAGTCTTCAGAGGCTATTCCCAGAAAATATACATTTTGTCAGGTAAATATCTTTAACACAAGATATTTTAATCAAAATCGTTAGAGCCATTTTTTAGAGAATAAAAATTTTCAAAAAAGTTCCATGTAAAGGGTAGTTTGGGGTGGGGGATTTTTCTCAAAATCTTCCTTGTCGCATCCGTGGAAGATACTAAACTTAAATACCAAGTTATTTGGTATTTTACTGACTTTTCGTTTTTGAGTTATCGTGTTCACAAACACACTATACACTGTGTACATATTTTTTTTGGTAGTGTTTAACGCCCGCTTTAACTACTTAGTGCCCGCAGGCGGTGACACTGATGATACATGAATGAAGATGGAGCCCCGGAGAACCCGGAGAAAACCCGCCCCAACGCCGCTTTATCCACCACAAATCTCACATGCGGTCGCTTGTGATCGAACCCGGGCCGTCTAGGTGAGAGGCGAGTGGTCTGTCCATTCGGCCACGGCGCGGCCCTATACACATAGCACATATAGAGAAAGTAAAAACTAATATAGTGCAAATAATATTAAGATATATTTGCATTCAACTGATGCATTTGATCCAAACAGTTCTCTTGAATTCCTTGCGACTGCATTAATAGTGACGTAACAATGAAAAGATAACAAGCAGAATAATATAGCAGCTAATTTCACATTTTTCATAACAGCAGTGAGTTAACGAACAACTCTACTCATTAATACATTACTTAATTTGTAAAAACAAAGTACAATACACTTTTTACTTTCTCTATACGCACTATGTACATAGTGTTGCACTCCACCCAAAAATTCGATACCGAGATTTCACCCGAAATATGTTTTAGGGTCTCCTGTATAAAAAAAAACATTTTCGGAACAAGGTTCGTGTGTGTGTGTGTGTGTGTGTGTGTGTGTCCGTGCGTCTGTGAACACGATAACTCAAAAACGATAAGTCGGTAAAATACCAAACTTGGTATTTAAGTTTAGTATCTTCCAGGGATGCGACACGAAGTTTTTGAGAAAAATTCCCCACCCCCAATAACCCTTTACCTGGAACTTCTTTCGAAAATGTTTATTTTCTAAAAAAATGGCTCTAACGATTTTGATTAAAATATCGTATATTAAAGTCAATTATCTGACAAATAAAATGTATATTTTGAATGTTCTGGGAATAGCCTCTGAAGACTATTTTATTCTGGATCAATTTTACGTAATTTTGCATAACTGCTAAACCGTAAGAGATGGACAAAAACTTGCCACGGCACAAATGTAGAGCACCTTAGAACACATAATTTATGCTATAAACATTTTTATGGTGGAGTTGATTGTTTTTGAGATATTCGTTGTTTTTGGCTTCAGCTATGAAAAACTTATACGTTTCTCATACAGTACTTTGTGAACTCGGGTCCATACAAACAAAGGAACTTCAGTCGCAAAGCAACCAGCTTTTGACTATCACTTTAACCTATGGTATCCCCTTATTTCGCTTCTACCAACAAGGAAGCAAGTAATAAGACTATTTCTGCTAATTTTTGCTCCATTAGATGAAGTAAATAGAATAAATTGTTGCAGTGATATAGAGAAAGTCATGTGAATGGAACACATCATATTTTTAGGTCATATTATGATCTATATTGGTATTTTTGAGTTATTTGAGTTCACAGACACAACATGTATTTTAGGTAAAATCTCGATATCGAATTTTGGGTGGAATGTAATACCATCTCTACGTATGCACCAAGTACATGTAGAGAAAGTAGAAAGTGACCGTGAGAAGAATTTTTGCCATTCGCTCAGGTTTGTCAAGATGAGTGTTTTCACATAGACACAACATCCATCTGTCTAAAGCTTCAGCAGAATTTGGAACACGTCGAGTGTACAAGATGGTAAGTCACATTGTGTCTAACGCTCGTCACTTGTTTGGCCTGTGTTCAGGTTCCGCCCAAGGAACACACCCTGACATTGTCAACATCAAGCAGATGCATCGCCCACTCTGTTTCTTACAGCTCATACAGATACCTGGTTTCCAATATGAGTACATAGGTTACTGCCAGAGAAAATTAAAATAGCTTAAGCAGATGTCCCACGGTCAAATATTTTGGTCCAATACTCTTCAAACTACAAACTGGATCGTGGGACATCGGATAATTTCATTGTATACAATTTCCGTCCTATTTTTTGGAACAAGTCCAGTTTGCTACAACAGGATACAGCGATTTCTAATTTTTGGTCCAAATGTTTGAAATCAACCAATGAGCGTACTGGTGGTAATGACGTAATAATGGCAGCTAGCGCTGAGTCTTCCTTCCCGCCCATATGATTGTTTGTGAAACTTTGCTGTATCTGGTAACTTTGTCCTAAATAATAGGGTTATAGTAGCTGAGCTATTGTTGAAATACACATGTTTTGTGCGGCAGAGATTTATGAAATGATGACCCAGTGTATTTCTAACCCCTGCAAATCCATTTTATAACATCCATTTGTTCCTCACCTTCTTTTCTCAACAAAATATAAAAATCTGATGTGTTCCATTCACATGACTTTCTCTATATCACTGCAACAAACAATTATAGTTACTTCATCTAATGGAGCAAAAATTACCATAAATTGTCTTATTACTTGCTTCCTTGTTAGTAAAACGAAATAAGGGGGTACCATAGGTTAAAGGATAGTCTAAAGCTGGTTGCTCTGCCACTGAAGTATGGACACGAGTTCACAAAGTCCTGTGTGAGAAAAGTATAAGTTTTTATAGCTGAAACCAAAAACAAGGAATATCTCAAAAATATCAACTCTACGAAAAAAATGTATGTAACATAAATTGTGTGTTTTAAGGTGCTCTACATTTTTTGTGTGGTAAGGTTTTGTCCATCTCTTACGGTTTAGCAGTTATGCAAAATTCCGTAAAATTGACCCAGAATAAATTAGTATTCAGAGGCTATTCCCAGAAAATTCAAAATATACATTTTATTTGTCAAGAAAATATCTTTAATATACGATATTTTAATCAAAATCTTTAGAGCCATTTTTTAGGAAATGAAAATTTTCTAAAAAATGTTCATGTAAAGGGTAGTTTGGAGTGGGGGGATTTTTCTCAAAATCTTCGTGTCGCATCCCGGGAAGATCCTGAACCCAAATACCAAGTTTGGTATTTTACCGACTTTTCGTTTTTGAGTTATCGTGTTCACGGACACACACACACGGACCTTTTTCTGAAAATACTTTTTTTAGATACAGGGGACCCTAAAACATATATTTCCGGTGAAATCTCGGTATCAAATTTTTTGGTGGAGTGCAATACCTTCTCTATACACTATGTACATAACACATAGAGAAAGTAATAAAAACATGATTGCTAGTTCATTTGCTGGAATGGACTGCCTCATATTTGTGTCTTGGCGAGTGATTTTTGCCTCAACTAAGAACAGCAACTTTCCAAACAAATTTCCGTCCATTCTAAGGAAGTTAAAATAATTCAGAAACGAGTTCGTTTTGCAGCATATGTAGTACATCTCTTCCTTGGCCTGCATTCCTACGTTCCAGCCATGTTCTAGTCTAGATTTTTTTCTTTCTATTATAATATGCTCTTGCAATGGATACATAAACTAAGCTTGTGACAGCGAACGTAAATAATTGTGGATCAGAACCTCCACCATTTTCTATCAGCTGTTCATGTGCATGCGAGAAACGTTTGGACCAATACACACTCCCGTGGCAATGGAATGCACAAATTGTACACAACGAACACGTTGTGTAAAACATTTTGGACCAAATTTTGACCGTGGGACATCGGCTTTAGAAAAATGTGCACAACAGTCTGGTGTGCTCCATTCACATGACTTTCTAAAATTGTTCCACAAACAAACTTTCCAAACAAACGATTATTGTTTTATATACTTCATGCTAATCAAAATAAACATTAACACAGGCAGTCTAATTACATACTTCCTTGTAAGTAGAAGGAAAATAAGGGAGTGCACTAGGGTAAAGTGATGGTCACATGTTTTAAAAGGTGTCTCTATATCATACAATAAATTGAAAATAATGCAAAACAGAACCTAACCATTTTGCAATCCCAGGGGTAAAACAAAAGAGACGAAACGAAAGTTGACTTCACGCTGAAGAAAAGTTCAAGTAGATTAAAACTGAGACTACTAACAACGAATATCTTGGAAACGGTAACCCTTCAAATAAATAAATAATTACATAAATAAATAATATGACATAAATTGAGTTTTAATGGGATCTACATTTTTACTTTCTCTACACATACTATGAACATAATGTATAGAGAAGGTATTGTATTTCACCCTAAAATCGATACCGAGATTTCAGCGGAAATACAAGTTTTAGGGTCCCCTATTTCCAAAAAAACAAAAACAAAACATTTTTAGAAAAATATCCATGTGTGTGCGTCTGTGGACAGAATAGCTCAAAAAGGAAAAGACTTGGTATTTAAGTTTGTAATCTTCCAAGGAGCAACACGAAGATTTTCAAGAAAATCCTCCACCCCCAACTACCCTTTACATGGAACTTTTTTCGAAAATTTCTATTTTCAAGAAAATGGCTCTGAAGGTTTTGATTAAAATATCGTATATTGAAGATATTTACCTGACAAATAAAATGTATATCTTGAATTTTCTGGGAAGAGCCTCTGAAGACTACTTTATTCTGGATGAATTTTACGGAATTTTGTATAACTGGCACACTGTAAGAGATAGACAAAGTCTTATTTAACAGAAAATGTGGAACACTTTAAAACACACAATTTATGTGATATACATTTTATTCGTGGAGTTGATCGTTTTTTAGATGTCCCTTGTTATTGGTTTGAGCTATAAATGCTTACACTTTTTCATATGGGAATTTGTCAGCTCGTGTCCATACAAACAAAGGAACTTCAGTCACATAGCGACCAGTTTTTGACTATCACTTTAACCTTATTTCGCTGCTACTTACAAGGAAGCAAGTAATAAGAATATTTGTGCTAATTTTTTTTCGTTTAGCATGAAGTAAATAAAAGTATAAGCTTTTTTTGTGTGTTCAAAAGGGCTTCTTTATTTGCATTTAAATTAGAAAAGGTTGTTTATGTAATGGGAAAATCTCTCGACAGTTGTGTGGTGATTAAGTGTAGCAATAAATGGTGATAGGGAGGTGAGGCACTATGACTATTTATTAACTGGTGCACCGAAACTCCTGACCTTCGTAAAGCTGTTTTTTTTTTTTTTTTTTTTTTTTGAGAGATAGAGAGAGAGAGGAATATAATAATTTCGCTAATAGGAACAATAGAGGGACCCTTCGGCTTTCACTCCCAACTTTTAGGACTCACGCCAGGTAGGATTTTTCTTTTCGGAATGTTAGTTTGCCTGATATAAAGGTTAAACGTTTTCGTCCAATAATATTCCTCTTTCAATTATATAACGCCTTTTCAATAGCATCTGTTTTGATTAATACATTTATCTTTCGTATAAGCTTTGCCAACTAGCTATTTTTACTTTCTCTACACATACTATGTACATAGTGTATAGAAAAGGTATTGTAATATTCAAATTCGATACCGAGATTTCATCGGAGATATATGTTTTAGGGTCCCGTGTATCAAAAAAAAAAAAAAAAAAAAAAAAAAAAAAAAAAAAAAAAAAAGCATTTTTAAAAAAAGGTCCATGTGTGTGTGTGTGTGTGTGTGTGTGCGCGCGCGCGCCTGTGGACAGCATAGCCCCAAAACAAAACGATTGTTAAATACCAACCTTGGTATTTAGGTTTAGTATCTTCCAAGGATGCGACACGAAGATTAAAAAAAAAAAAACACCACAATCTACACTTTACATGGACAAATTTACGAATATTTTATTTTTCTGAAAAATGACTAACGATTTTGATTAAAATGTTGTAAATTTAAGATATTTATATTACAAATAAAATGTATATTTTGAATTTTCGATAGTTAGTTAATCGTTAGAGGTCAAAATCTTACTACGCAAAAACTGTAGGGCTCCTTTAAACCTCAATTTATGTCATATGACTTTTTTTCCTGGAGTCGAGCGTTGGCGAGATATTCTGGTTTCATATCTAAAATACTTAAAACTTTACTCATACGCGAATTGTCAACTCCTAAACTTACAAACAAAGGAATTTCAATCAGCCTTTTAAAGATTTGTGTATTCCGTTATTTCAGTTTTACTTACAAGGAATCATGTAATAACACCATTTCTACTAATTTTATCTCCATTGTCTTGACGTAGATAGAAGAATAAGCTTTTTAACAATAATTTGTTACAGAGATGTGAAGAAAGTCATGTGAATGGAACACATCAGATGTTCTTTTATTGAGGGAGTGTGAAAACATATATTTCCAGTGTAATCTCGAATTTCTGGGTGGAAAACCAATTCTCTGCGTGCGAAAGCAACACCCTCTAGATACTGGCCTAACAACTGCCTTTACCGTTTTCTGTGACGTCATTAGCTGGAGGAGAACTACCATTTTGCGAAGTTCGTTTGAAGGCTTGTTAAGAGTATATTTTTGGCATTCTTGCTAATTGTATACGACTACTGCAGTGTATTATTTAGTGTAATAATGGTGCTTAAGTGTTGTGTGTCGAACTGCAAGAGAAATTATGATCTGGACGATAAAATTCATGTGTTCAAGTTTCAAAAACTAGAGGTTATGCGACAGAAATGGTTGCATACCATTCCTAGGGAAAGCTATAAAGTTACGAATTATCCTGTGGTAATATTAATTACAACATATTTAACAAATTAACTATTAGAAATACAGAATTTTGCAAATACTAATAAGTGAATACGAATCCATATTATAGCATGTAAACCTAACCTGTTGCCTTTAGATAACCATTGCAGATTAATACTGCTATTCACACGTCTGCAGCTATAAATTGTAACTATTGTTATATATAATAATAGTAATAGTAATTATAATAATACCTATCTAGAAGGTATTGGCTAAATACATACTTCATAGCATTTGGTAGAGAAAATAAAAGCATCTGTGCATAAAGAAGGCCACGACAACTTTCAGATATCCGTTTCAACAATGCCATTAGTTTGTAGCATTTGCAAATATCTTAATGTACTTGACCTTGAGATAAAGTTTGATCAAAATGTTTAAGGTATTCATGTTACGATTTTTACCGTCAGAATGTGCTAACATCACATTTTCACTATAATTACATATCCTTGAATTAAGGTTACTTCCGAACTCTGAGCGCGTCCTGCGTGTGGCATACACATGCGTCTGTTGTCATGACAAACAGGGTCGACCTTCAAGTAGCCAACCGTATTTTAAGCCTCAAGTTCATAACTACAATGTCATATCTTCCGATTTTTTACTTTCTCTAGCCCCGTATGTACAATGTACATAGGGATAGAGAAGTATTGTATTCCACCCAAAAATCGATGTCGAGATTTCACCGGAAATACATGTTTTGGGTCCCCCACAATAAAAAAAAAAAGCATTTTTGGAAAAAGGTCCGTCTGTGTGCCTGTGAACAGCACAGATCAAAAACGAAAAGACCTTTGAATACCAAACTTGGTATTTAAGTTTGGTATCTTCCAAGGATGCAACCCGAAGAATTTAAAAAACAACCCCCCCCCCACCACAAACTAGCCTTTACATGGAAAAAATTTCTAAAATTTTGATTTTCTTAAAAATGGCTCTAACGATTATGAATAAAATTCCGTATATTAAAGCTATTTACATCCAAAATAAAATGTATATCTCAAATTTTCTGGTAATAGCTTCTAAAGACCTGTTTATTCTGAATGAACTATGCTTAATTTGGTATAACTAGTAAACCGTAAGAGATAGACAAAAACTTACTTATCAAAAATGTATATCTTGTTAAAATACACGAGTTACATCACACACATTTTTTTCGTGTAGCTTACCGTTTTCGAGGTATTCCTTATTATTAGTTTCAATTGTGAAATACTTATACTTTTCCCAGAAGGAAGTGTCCGTTTTTTTTTTTTTTTTTTTTGTGCTACTCCTGGCCAAGGAAAGAAACGATTTGCAATTACAATCGCATAACGATAGCTTTAAAAACATTTGACTATCACTTTAGCCTAGTGCATTCCCTTAGTTCCATTCTACTTATAAGGAACTAAGTAATAGGAACATTCTGCTAATGTATCTCGATTAGCATTGTGTTGAAAGAAGAATTATCTTTTGTAAGAAGTTTCTTTGTAGAGTAGCTAAAGAAAATCATGTGAGTGTAACACATCAGATATTTTTACTTTTTCTACACGTACTATGTATTGTCGGTCGCTAAAGTGCCTAGCTTTGGTGTTTCGTGGCGCAGGGTATCGTGGCTTCGAGTCCAGCCTTGATGTTTCTGTGTTTGTATATGTATGTGTTTAGAAGCAAAACGGTAATCAAATAAAGAAAGGAAATGTTGGGAAAATTGGGATAAAAAACGCGGGGGGGGGGGAGAGGAATACAGCGCCGGGATCCTTACAAGCCTTCGGAATATATCAATAATATAAAAAAATAATAAAAAATCTTATGCGTTCCATTCACATCGCTTTCTCTATATCTCTGCAACAAATTATTGTTAAAAATCTTATACTTCTATTTACTTCATGTTAATCGAGAAAAAAAAATGTCAGAAATAGTCTTATTACTTGCTTCCTTTTAAGTAGAAGCGAAATAAGGGAGTACCATAGGTTAAAGTGATAGTCAAAGGCTGGTTGCTGTGTGATGGATGTTCCTTTGTTTGCATGGACAGTTGATAAATTCCTGTATGAGAAAAAATAAGTTTTTCAAAGGTGAAATCAAAAGCATAAATAACTAAAACACGATCAACTCCAAGAAAAAAAATGCTATAACATAAATTGTGTGTTTTAACGTGCTCTACATTTTCTGTGTACTAAGCTTTTGTCTATCTTTTACCGTTTAGCAGTTAAGCAAAATTCGGCAAAATTCATCCAGAATAAAGAGGTCTTCAGACGCTATTCCCAGAAAATTCAAGATATACATCTTATTTGGTATGTCAGTAATATACGGTATTTTAATCAAAATCGTTAGAGCCATTTTTTAGAAAATCAAAATTTTCGAAACAAAAGTTCCATGTAAAGAGTAGTTTGGGGTGAAGGGATTTTCTTGAAAATTTTTGTGTCGCATCCTTGGAAGATACCAAACTTAAATACCAATTTGGTTTTTAACGGTCTTTTCGTTTTCGAGCTATGCAGCCCATAGACACACAGGCACACACATACACACAGATAGACAGACACACACACGGACATGTTTCTAAAAAAATTTTTTTTTTCTTTTTTTTTGGATTCAGGCGGTCTGAAAACATGTATTTTCGGTGAAATCTCGGTATGGAATTTTTGGGTGCATTACAATGCCTTCTCTATACACTATGTACATGGCCGCGCCGTGGCCGAGTGGTTAGACCACTCGCCTCTCAGCTAGATCCCAAGCGACCGCATGTGAGACTTGTGGTGGACAAAGAGGCGCTGGGGCGGGTTTTCTCCGGGCACTCCAGTTTCCCCCGCCATAGCATTCCACCGGTGCTCCATCATCATTCATGTAGCATCAGCGCCTGCGGTGCCATAAGTAGTTAAAGCGGGCGTTAAACACTACAACAACTATGTACATAGTACGTATAGAGAAAGTAAAAATTAAAAATGTACATAGCGTATGAAGAAGATATTGTACTGCACCAAAATATTCGATAGCGAGTTTCACCGGGAATACAAAGAAAAAAAATACAAAAAATGTACATGTGTGTGTCTGTGGGCGGTAAAGTCCAAAAATGAAAAGGCGGTTAATACCACACTTGGTACTTAAATTGAGCATCTTCCAAGGATGCGACACGAAAATTTTCAAGAAAACCCCCCTAGCTCCAACTGCCGTTTAGATAGAAAGTTTTTTGAAAACGTTGTATTTCTGTCTCTCTCTCTCTCTTGGGTTATCTGGGAAAAGCCCATAGTCCATTCATTCTCGATGACTTTTTCAAATCTGTTAAACCGTAAGATATGGTCAAAAACTTATAAAAAATCTGATGTCTTCTATTCATATGACTTTCTCTATATCTCTATTACATATTATCGTTAAAAAGTTTCGTTTTTGAGTTATGCTGTCCACAGACATACACACACACACACACACACACACACACACACACACACACACACACACGGACCGTTTCTGAAAATTATTTTTTTGGATTCAGGAGGTCCACTTGCATTCCGATGAAAACACGGTATCGAATTTTTGGGTGGAATACAATACTTCCTCTATACACTATGTACATAGTACGTATAGAGAAAGAAAAAAGTAATAAAGAAATGTATTAAGCAAAGCAGTGTGAGTAAACCGTATCAGGTACTCTTGTGGAATTTTCCTATTAGAGCCTAGAATATATGAAGTACGATTTTCGTGAAACTGAAGAGAAGAGATAAGGATATATGTTGATGGTTTGCTGTTCTTTTGTTCCACCAAAATTACAGACCTTGAGACAATTAGCGCTCCTAATCTCCAAGGTGCATAAATTTTCCATCACATTTGCAACAAGCGTGAACATTACGAGATACAAGGTCATTATTTACAGAAACTTATACACGGGGGAGGGGTTTACGGGAAAACATGTAAGTAACATCCATGATAATTAATTATGTGAAATAAATTTCAGTTACGCTTTTAACACGTTTTTGCTATACTGTAGGAGTTTTACGTACAAAGAATTAAGACCTTGCGTATGCCCTTATGGTTTTTTTTGAGGGGCTTAACGTCCTTTAAACTAGTTGGTCTTATCGGACGATGAATGAGATTGGTGAAATGATACACAAATGATGTCGGGGTCCATGGAGCTTAAAGTTACTCGACATTCGTCTTCTCAGAATAAGGGAAAACCCCGTAAAAAACCTTATTCGGGTAACTCAACCTAAGCGAGATTCGATATCACGACCTTTTGAATGTGAATTGTGGATCTCTGAACAAAAAAAATCTTATGTGCTCCATTCACGTGACTTTCTCTACATTTCTGCAATAAATTATTGTTAAAAAGCTTATGCTTCGATTTACTTAATGCAATCCAGAAAAAATCAGCAGAAATAATCTTATTAATTGCTTAAACTGATAATCATAAGCTGGTTGAGCCCGCCTGGGTTGTGTGGTGGTAGCGTGTCTGCTTAACATTCAAAAGGTCCTGAATTCGAATCTCGCTTAGGGTGAGTTACCCGAATAAGGTTTTTTTATCGGGGTTTTCCCTTATCCTGAGAAGACAAATGTCGAGCAACTTTAAGCTCCCGAGATCATTTGAGCATCATTTCAACAATTTAATTCATCGTCCGATATGACCAACCAGTTTAAAGGACGTTAAAATACAAAAAATCTGATGTGTACCATTCACAAGACTTTCTCTATATCCCTGCAACAAATAATTCTTAAAAAGCTTATACTTCTATTTACTTTATGCTAATCAGCAAAAATTAGCAGAAATAGTCTTATTACTCGCTTCCTTGTAAGTAGAAGCGAAATAAGGGACAACCGTAGGTTAAAGTGATAGTCAAAAGCTGGTTGCTATGTCAATGAAGTTCCTTTTTTATATGGATAGGAGTTGACAAGTTCCTGTATGAGAAAAGTATACGTTTTTCATAGCAGAAACCAAAAATAAGGAATGTCACAAAAACGAAGAACTCCGAAAAAAATGTATAACATAAATTGTGTGTTTTAATGTGCTCTACATTTTTTGTGTAGTAAGTTTTTGTCCATCTCTTACGGTTTAGCAGTTATTCAAAATTTAGTAAAATTCATCCAGAATAAACTACTCTTCAGAGGCTATTCCCAGAAAATTCAAGATATACATTTCATTTGTCAGGTAAATATGTTTAATATCCGAAATTTTAATCAAAATCGTTAGAGCCATTTTTGAGAAAATCAAAATTTTCGAAAAAAGTTCCATGTAAAGGGTAGTTGGGGCTGGGGGGATTTTTCTCAAAATCTTCGTGTCGCATCCCTGGAAAAAACTAAACTTAAATACCAAGTTTGGTATTTTACCAACTTTTCGTTTTTGAGTTATCGTGTTCACAGACACACGGACACACGCACGCACGCGCGCACACACACACACACACACACACACACACACACACGGACCTTTTTGTGAAAATGCTTTTTTTGGATATTGGGGGCCCTAAAACATATATTTCCGGTGAAATCTCGGTATCGAATTTTTGGTGGAGTGCAATACTTTCTCTATACACTATGTATATAGTGCGTATGGAGAAAGTAAAAATATTTAACATAAATTGTGTGTTTTTGTCTATCTGTTACGGTTTAGCAGTTATGCAAAATTCCGTAAAATTCATCCAGAATAAAGTAGTCTTCAGAGGCTATTCCCACAAAATTCAAGATGTACATTTTATTGGGCATGTAAAATATCTTAAATATAGGAGATTTTAACCAAAATTATTATAGCCATTTTGAGAAATAGAAGCATAAGCTTTTTAACAGTAATTTCTTGCAGAGATGTAGAGAAAATCATTTGAATGGAAAACATTAGATTTTGTGTCTGCATGTGCATGAAGTAGATGATAGAATAAGGTTTTTAACAATAGACATTTGTTAGTGAAATGTGGAAGAAGTTATTTATTTAAATCTGCCATCTTGTAGATTTAGTGATTCATGAGGACCGAAATTGCTGTGCAGCTTGCAGATGTTTGTTTAACGAAAATCCGGACGGTACAGAGCGCATGACGTTGAAAGTGACGCATGCACTATTATTATTTTTAGAAGAACATAAACAGTGTTGGGGAAAACAAAGAATTCTTTTGAGTTTTTGCACGATAGGCAATGAATCATGTTACAAGTCCATGGTCATGTACAGGACGATATGCGGGGTCGTGCTGATTTAAATTTACGTCATACTAGCCGAGTTATCGTCCATAAACAACCGGCCGCCTTCTAGAAGCATCAGCTTTACTGAGAAACGGTTCAACGTTCATATTCAAAAGTCATTTATACGTATTGCTACGTAAACAACAGTTTATAGCAACGTGACAAACTGAGCCAAGCGTGACAGATTGTGTTGAAACCTTTGATCATATGAACTGATCACTTATAAAATTATACTGCACATCATACTCTGCCGACAGTATTTTACCACGACGTATATATTATTAGTTTTTACATATGTAATATAAGAAATATCTGCTCAGTAGAACGCAGAACCGTAGCGTGTAGAAGCTACGTGCTTTGTTCAAAATAACCAGAATTTTAGAGCATTAGGGATACAAATAACACTTTTTTTTTAAACAGTACCGGAGTCTGGTCAGGACTCCGGCGCTGTATCCCCTATTTACATTCCCCCTGTATGATTACTGGTTTTACTGTTCCTTTACACAAACATATAACACCCATGCCCAAGGCGGGACACGAACCCACTATCCCCTGCCCATGAAGCACCAAAGCGAGACGCCTTAGCGCCCTTGGGAGGAAGAAGGGTTCACCCCCTTATATTTTGGAAAGAGGGAATTTCTCATTGTAGAGAAAGGTCGTGTGGTTGGAAAATAAAGAAAAATCCCCGAGTCACGTGACAACGCTACTTTACGCGCCTTTTTTCCAGCCAATCAAAAAGGAGGGCAATGCTCGGACCTTTTTAGTGTATAAATGATGTGCGTACAAGAAATCGGACACACATGCAAATCCAGAGTATAAGAAATGTGAGGAGATACTGTCTAAGAAATAGCGCGGCGTCCAGTGTAGGAAATCGGTGAGTTACAAGTTAATCTGACGGGCAACTGTTACCGTAAATGTTATACGGACCGTGAAGCTCAAGATTACGGTGACGAGTGTATAAATAATAACTCGGTAAGAGTGGAACTGGCACTTCAACAAAATTATATCATCAAGTTCGCGATCGGTTATGTCGGGAGTCGCTCGCAGGGTTACTGCTTCAATCCAACCACAGATTATCAATAAAAAAAATCATCAGTAAAATTTCTCTTTTATTTGAGTCTACCAAAAGTGTTACACACCTTTGTCACTCTTTCCCCCCTGAGCAAGAAACAACTCATGGCCTACAACAACGAGCCTAGCCAGAGCAAAAAAGGGAATCTACAAGGTATGTACACAATTAATGTAGAGGATTAACCCTCGACCAACTCCAAGTACCTGATAGCGTCATACTGTCGCAACAACGTGATACCAGAAGTAAAACTGCGACATCTTAGCACCAACGTGACGCTCAACAATAAAACTACGGCATATTGGCTCCCTAACGTGGTGGCCAAATTACTACAACTGTTAAACCTTCCCTCACATCATTTTCCCGGAAATATATGTTTTAGGGTTTCCTGTATCCAAAAAAAGTATTTTCAGAAAAAGGTCGGCGCCTGTGTGTGTGTCCGTGAACACGATACCTCAAAAACGAAAAGTCGGTAAAATACCAAACTTGGTATTTAAGTTTAGCATCTTCCGGGGATGCGACACGAAAATTTTGAGAAAAATCCCCCCACTCCAAACTACCCTTTACATGGAACTTTTTTCGAAAATTTTGATTTTCTAAAAAATGGCTCTAACGATTTTGATTAAAATATCGTATATTAAAGATATTTACCTGACAAATAAAATGTATATTTTGAATTTTCTGGAAATAGCCTCTGAAGACTACTTTATTCTGGGTCAAATTTACGGAATTCTGCATAACTGCTAAACCATAAGAGATGGACAAAAACTTACCACACAACAAATGTAGAGCACTTTAAAACACACAATTTATGTTATATACATTTTTTTCGTGGAGGTGATTGTTTTTGAGATATTCCTTATTTTTGGTTTCAGCTATAAAAAAAACATACTTTTCTCATACAGGACTTTGTGAACTCATGTCCATACAAACAAAGGAACTTCAGTCACATAGCAACCATGTTTTGACTATCACTTTAACCGATGGTACTCCCTTATTTCGCTTCTACAAACAAGGAAGCAAGTACTAAGACTACTTCTGCTAATTTTTTTCTCGATTATCAGGAAGCAAATAGAAGCATAAACTTTTTAAAAATAATTTATTGCAGAGATATAGAGAAAGTCACGTGAATGTAACACATCAGATTTTTATCTTCTCCACCTTGTACATAATACATAACTAGAGGTTATTGAATTCCACCCAAATAAAATGTATATGTAGAATTTTCTGGGAATAGCTTCTTAAGACCTGTTTATTCTGGATGAATTTTGCTTAATTTCGAATACCTAGTAAACCGTAAGAGATAGACAAAAACTTGCAATATAAAAAATGTAGATCTCGTTAAAATACACAAATTATGTCATATACTTTGTTTTCGATGTATTCTTTGTATTAGTTTCAATTGTAAAGTACTTAAACTTTTCTCAGACGGAAGTGTCTGTATTTGTTTTGTTCTACCTCTGGTCAAGCAAAGAAGCCATTTGCAATGACAATCGCATAATGACAGCTTTTAAAACATTTTACATTTTAGTCTAATGCATTTCCTTAGTTGCAGTCTACTTATAAGGAACTAAGTAATAACATTCTGCTAATGTTTATCTCGGTTAGCATTGTGTTGAAAGAAGAATTATCTTTCGATAGAAGTTTGTTTGTAGAGAAGCTAGAGAAAGCTGACTTCATATATCCAAGGTCGCGGGTTCAAACCCGAAGAGTGTAAAAAACCTTAGCATGGCTTCCTACGGAAGGGAAGTAAAGCCGTTGGTCCCGTGTTGTAGATATACGGCACGTAAAATAACCTCAAGCCTGATATAGAGACCTCTGAGCAAAATTAAGCGGTCTTTCACGTCCAATTTAGAATGGGACGCTGAGAACCACAGCGGTTAAAGAGCGTCCATAAATAACACTCCATTTACATTTTTTTTATTTTAGAGAAAGTAATGTGAGTGTAACACTTCAGATTTTTCTATATGTACTATGCCCATAGTGTATAGACAAGGTATTGTATTGCACCCAAAAGTTCTATACCGAGTTTTCACCGGAAATACCTGAATCCAAAATATCTGGCGTGTTCACATGACTTTATCTCTGCAATATATTATTGTTAAAAAACTTATTTATCTATTTACCTCATGCTAATCGAGAAAAATTAGCAGAAGCAGTCTTATTACTTGCTTCCTTGTAAGTAGAAGCGAAATAAGGGGGTACCATAGGTTAAAGTGAAAGCCAAAAGGTGGTTGCTATGTGACTGATGTTCCTTTGTTAGTATGAAAATCAGTTGACAAATTCCTATAGAAGTTTTTTTCAAGCTGAAACCAAATAACAAGGAATATCTCAGATACGATTAACTCCTCGAAAAAAACTATATGGCATAAATTGTGAGCTTCATCGTGACCTACATTTTTTCTTGGGAAAGTTTTCGTCTACCTCTTACGATTTACCATCTATGCAAAATTCAATAAAAATAACCCAGAGTAAAGAGGTCTTCAGAGGCTATTCCCAGAAAATTCAAGATTTGTATTTTATTTGTGATGTAAATATTTTAAATGTAAGAGGCTTTATACAAAATTGTTAGAGCTATTTTTGAGAAAACCAAAACTTTTCGAAATTTTTTCCATGAAAGGGTAGTTGGGGTGGGGGATTTTCTTGAAAATCTTCGTGTCGCATCCTTGGAAGATACTGAACTTAAATATTAAGTTTGTTATTTAACGGACTTTTCGTTTATGAGCCACACACACACGACCATTTTTCTAAAAATGTTTATTGCTTTTTTTTTTTTTTTTTTTGATTCAGGGGGTCTCAACACATCTATTTCCGGTGAAATCTCAGTATTAAATTTTTGGGTACAATACAATATTTCTCTATACACTATGTAAGTAGATCCAACGTGTAGACAAAGTAAAAATATGACATTTCGAATGTACAAAGTAAATAGTATTCAGGGGTCCTCCTGTGAAACCTTGGTATCGAATTTTTGGGTGGAATGCAAACCCTTCTTTATAACTACGTAGGTACATTGTACGCGTAGAAAAATTAAAAATAGAATATATCGAATGCACATGGTACATAGTATTTGGGGGGTCTAAAAGTATGTATTTCCGGTGAAATTTGGGTAATGAAATATTGGGTGGAATAAAATACATTCTCTATACACTACGTAGATACATAATACGTGTAGAGAAAGTAAAAATAGTATGTTTCGAATGTGTGTTCAGGGAGTCTCAAAACATGTATTTCCGGTGAAATCCCGGTATCGAATTTTTGGGCTGGTTTTCTATACACTTTGTAGGTATATAAAACGTGTAGAATAAGTAAAAATAGGACATTTCGAATGTAAAGTACGTGGCATTTCCGGTGAAATCTCGGTATCAAATTGTTCGGTGGAGTACAATACCTTCTCTTCCTACTGTTTACATTGTACATAGGTGCTAGAGAAAGTAAAAATACCAGTTTATTGGTAGAAGACCTGAAGTGTTCGGAGCGCCTAGCCTAATTCGGTACCCAGAGTGAAAGCAAAGCACAGTGAAACTTTATATATCAGTTAACGAAGGTGTGTTAAGACCTGTGAGGGCAGTGACCCCCTCCCCCCCTGGCGCTGCTCATCGAGGTCAAGGCACAAAGAACAGCGGGGATCCGCCTATGGACTACTAACACGCGCAGCACTCTAGTCGGAAAGGTCGCAGCTACGACTCCCAGACGAGTCCGTCCATCCAATTATATTGTCACATAATCTACTCTTCCACGTATTGCACCCAAAAATTCCGTACCGAGATTTCACTGCAAATATAGTTTTGAGACCTCCTGAATAAAAAAAAATCTGATGTGTACCATTCACATGACTTTCTCTATATCCCTGCAACAAATTATTCTTAAAAAGCTTATACTTCTATTTACTTTATGCTAATCAGAAAAAATGAGCAGAAATAGTCTTATTACTTGCTTCCTTGTAAGTAGAAGCGAAATAAGGGACTACCATAGGGTAAAATGATGGTCAGAAGCTGGTTGCTATGCCAATGAAGTTCCTTTGTTATATGGATAGGAGTTAACAAGTTCCTATATGAGAAAAGTATAAATCTTTCATAGCAGAAACCAAAAATAAGGAATGTCTCAAACACGATGAACTCACGAAAAAAATGTATATTACACAAATTGTGTGTTTTAACGTGCTCTATGTTTGTTGTATGGTAAGTTTTTGTCCATCTCTTACGGTTTAGCAGTTATTCAAAATTCAGTAAAATTCATCCAGAATAAACTACTCTTCAGAGGCTATTCCCAGAAAATTCAAAATATACATTTTATTTGTCATGTAAATATCTTTAATATACGACATTTTAATCAAAATCGTTAGAGCCATATTTTAGAAAATCAAAATTTTAGAAAAACGTTCCTTATAAAGGGTAGTTTGGGGTGGGGGGATTTTTCTCAAAAGCTTCGTGTCGCATTCTTGGAAGATACTAAACTTAAATACCAAGTTTGGTATTTTACCGATTTTTCGTTTTTGAGTTATCGTGTTCACAAGACACACGGACACACACACACACACACACACACACTGTTAATACTTTTTTTGGACACAGGGGACCCTAAAACATATATTTCCGGTGAAATCTCGGTATCGAATTTTTTGGAGGAGTGTAATACCTTCTCTATACACTATGTACATAGTGCGTATAGAGAAAGTAAAAACGCCCTATGTGTGTCTGTGGACAGTATAGCTCAAAAACAAAAAGTTCGTTAAATACCAAAATTCCAAAGGATGCGACACGAAGATTTTCAAGAAAATCCCCCCACCACAAAAAGATACGTGGAAAATGTTACGATTTTCTAACACCTGGAAAATTTTGATTTTCTCAAAAATGACTAACGATTTTGATTCAAATACCTTAAGTTAAATATATTTTTATGACCAACGAAATGTATATCTGGGATTTTCTGGGAATAGCCGCTCAAGGCTCTTCATTCAGCATGACTTGTATAACTGGCAAACAGTAAGAGATATACAAAAATTTACTACACCAAAATGTTGATCTCATTAAAATAACCAATTTATGTCATTTACTTTTTACTTTCTGTACAGGTACTATGTGCATAGTGTATAGAGAAAGTATAGTATTCCACCCAAAAATTCGATACCGAAATTTCACTGGAAATAAATGTTTTGTGACTCCCTGAATCAAAAACAATCATTTTCGTGTGTGTGGACAGCATAGCTCTAAAACAAAAAGACCGTTGAACACCAAACTTGCTATTTAAGTTTTCAGGACCTCCCCACTCCCAACTACCCTTTACATGGAACTTTTTTCGAAAATTTTGATTTTCTTAAAAATGGCTCTAACCATTTTGATTAAAATATCGTGTATTAAAGATATTTACCTGACAAATAAAATGTGTATCTTGAATTTTCTAGGAATAGCCTCTGAAGACTACCTTATTCTGGGTGAGTTTTGCGAATTTTTGCAAAACTGGTAAACCGTAAGAGACAGATGAAAAGTTACTACGCAAAAAATCTGATGTGTTACTACACTCACATGACTTTCTCTAGCTGTTCTACAAACTTCTTACAAAAGATTATTGTTCTTTCTGCACCTTGCTAATCGAGGTACTCATTAGCACAATATTCTTATTACTTAGTTCCTTATAAGTAGGAAAAATAAGGGAATACACTAGGCTAAAGCCACAGTCGAGTGTTATAAAACCTCTCGTTATGCGATTGTCATTACAAATCCTTTCTTTCTTGGCCAGGAGTAGAACAAAAGAAAACCGCACACTCTCGTCTGAGAAAAGTATAAGTACTTCACAACTGAAACTAATAACAATGAATACCTCGAAAACGGTAAGCTCCACGAGAAAAATGTATATGATATAACTTGTGTATTTCAACAAGGCCTAAATATTTTGTATAGTAAGTTTTTGTCTATCTTTTACGGTTTATTAGTTATGCCAAATTAAGCAAAATTAATCCAGAATAAACAGGTTTTCAGATGCTATTCCCAGAAAATTCAATATATACATTTTATTTGTTAGGTAAATATCTTTAATATATGATATTTTAATCAAAATCGTTAGAGCTATTTATAGGAAAATCAACATTTTCGAAAAAAGTTCCATGTAAAGGGTAGTTGGGGGTGGGGGGATTTTTCTCAAAATCTTCGTGTCGCATCCCTGGAAAATACTAAACTTAAATACCAAATTTGGTATTTTAGCTACTTTTCGTTTTTGAGTTATCGTGTTTACAGACACACACACACACACACACGGACCTTTTTCTCAAAACGCCCTTTTTGGATACAGGGGTCCTAAAATATATATTTCCGGTAAAATCTCGGTATCGAAATTTTGGGTGGAATACAATACTTCTCTATCCCTATGTACATTGTACATGCGGGGCTAGAGGAAGTAAAAATCTGATGTGTACTATTCACATGACTTTCTCCATATCCCTGCAACAAATTATTCTTAAAAAGCTTATACTTTTATTTACTTTCTGCTAATCAGAAAAAAAAATAGCAGAAATAGTCTAATTACTCGCTTCCTTGTAAGTAGAAGCGAAATAAGGGACAACTGTAGGATAAAGTGATAGTCAAAAGCTGGTTGCTATGTCAATGAAGTTCCTTTGTCTATATGGATAGGAGTTGACAAGCTCCTGTATGAGAAAAGCATACGTTTTTCATAGCAGAAACCAAAAATAAGGAATGTCACAAAAAAGACGAACTCCACGAAAAAAATGTATATAACATAAATTGTGTGTTTTAATGTGCTCTACATTTTTTGTGTAGTAAGTTTTTGTCCCTCTCTTACGGTTTAGCAGTTATTCAAAATTTAGTAAAATTCATTCAGAATAAACTACTCTTCAGAGGCTATTCCGAGAAAATTCAAGATATACATTTTATTTGTCAGGTAAATATGTTTAATATACGATATTTTAATCAAAATCATTACAGCCATTTTTGAGAAAAACAAAATTTTCGAAAAAAGATCCATGTAAAGGTTAGTTGAGGGTGGGGGTATTTTTCTCAAAATCTTCGTGTCGCATCCCTGGAAGATACTAAACTTAAATACCAAGTATGGTATTTTACCAACTTTTCGTTTTTGAGTTATCGTGTTCACAGACACACACACACGGACCTTTTTGTGAAAATGCTTTTTTTGGATATTGGGGACCCTAAAACATATTTCCGGTGAAATCTCGGTATCGAATTTTTTGGTGGAGTGCAATACTTTCTCTATACACTATGTACATAGTGCGTATAGAGAAAGTAAAAAACTGATGTGTAGCATTCACATGACTTTATCCATATCCCTGCAACAAATAATTCTTAAGAAGCTTATACTTCTATTTACTTTATGCTAATCAGAAAAAATTAGCAGAAATAGTCATATTACTCGCTTCCTTGTAAGTAGAAGCGAAATAAGGGACAACCGTAGGTTAAAGTGATAGCCAAAAGCTGCTTGCTATGTCAATGTAGTTCCTTTGTTTATATGGATAGGAGTTGTCAAGTTCCTGTATGAGAAAAGTATACGTTTTTCATAGTAGAAACCAAAAATAAGTGATGTCACAAAAACGACGAACTGCACGAAAAAAATGTATATAACATAAATTGTGTGTTTTAAAGTGCTCTATATTTTTTGTGTAGTAAGTTTTTGTCCATCTCTTACGGTTTAGCAGTCATTCAAAATTTAGTAAAATTCATCCAGAATAAACTACTCTTCAGAGGCTATTCCCAGATAATTCAAGATATACATTTCATTTGTAAGTTAAATATGTTTAATATGCGAAATTTTAATCAAATGCGTCAGAGCCATTTTTGAGAAAATCAAAATTTTCGAAAAAAGTTCCATGTAAAGGGTAGTTGGGGATGGGGGGATTTTTCTCAAAATCTTCGTGTCGCATCCTTGGAAGATACTAAACTTAAACACCAAGTTTGGTATTTTACCGACTTTTCGTTTTTGAGTTATCGTGTTCAAAGACACACGGACACACACACACACACACACACACACACACACACACTCGGACCTTTTTGTGAAAATGTTTTTTTTGGATATTGGGGACCCTAAAACATATATTTCCGGTGAAATCTCGGTATCAAATTTTTGGTGGAGTGCAATACTTTCACTATACACTGTGTACATAGTGCGTATGGAGAAAGTAAAAATGTAGATCTCGTTATAACACATAATGTCATATACATTTTTACGATCTCTATACGCATTATGTTCATGGAGTATAGAGAAGGTATTGCACTCCACCCAAAAATTTGATACTGTGATTTCACCGGAAATATATGTTTTAGGGTCCCAAAAAAAAAAAAAAACATTTTCACAAAAAGTCGGGGTGTGTGTGTGTGTGTGTGTGTCTTTCTTGTTATTTATTTCAGTTTTAAAATACTTATACATTTCTCATACGGGAACTTGTCAACTGCAAAGAAATGGATTTCAATCCCATAGCAACCACATTTTAAAACATTTGACTGTCGTTTAGGTTAGTGTATTCCCTTCTACTTATAAAGGAACTAAGTAACAAGACCGTTTCTGCTAATGTTTATCTCGATTAGCATGAAATAGATTTTTGTTGAAGTTGTATACGCTCAGTGTGGTAGTACCTATGACGACCAGGGTTTTGTTAAATCTCACACCCACTTCGCTACTTATTTCCATATTGAGTGGAACGGAAACAAAAGCCTGGCTTCCAGCGCAATGGCCACCGACAACTTTACGACACCAAATGCACACACAAAAAAAAAGCAACGTGGTACTTGAAATGTTTTGAACGCCTTTAATGGTTTAGCACGGATGTCTGTTGCAATCAGGAGTTACCGGAAACAAAAGAAGACATTTATGACGTCAGAAGGAGCAATAACAAGTAAAGTGCGTTTGCACGTTTTTTCTTGTCTGTCACGATAAGTGCTCTTGGGTTTTCTAGGAACTAAATTCAGTTTCACATTGAAATGTCCTCTCGGCTTTATGACCCTTTGACCTGTCGCTTGTTCTCCTTCTCATTGGCAGACATTTATGACCTCTGATCCGAACCGGTTCGTTACTTCACCAAGACTGCCCTCCACACTCAACGTACAATCATTGTAACTTCTTCTACCACGTTCTAGAGCCGTTCGCGAAGAATCGAATAATTGTACGCCTGGGAACCGATACTGTCGGTTCTGGAGTCGACTCCCTCTTCCACACGCCATCTATTGTTACAACAGATTTAAAAACGCGTTTCTGCAAATGAAGCACTGCAGGTATACTTAACGTGATACTTTTTCTACTACGCACAAAAGTAGATTGGATATTGCATTCCACCCAAAATTCGATACCGAGGCACCACTAGAAATACGCGTTTTGAGACTCCCTGAAAAAAACACAAAAAAAAAAAACAAATGTGCTCCATTCACATGAGTTTCTCTAGCTGTTCCACTTTTTTACTTACTCCCTTGCATTCATTAGGCTAAAGCAATAGTCAAATCTTTCAAAAGCTGGTTACTATGTTAAACATTTTGCATAGGCAACAATAAAAGAAGAGAGATGAAACGTTTGGATAAAGTTAAGTAGTTTAAAATTTGAAACTAATAACAAGGAATATCACTAAAACAGTCTGAGCTGGGCGTTCCATGACGTCAGCAAGACTTCGCGAGAGAGTCGACACCAGTGGTTTTTTTTTTTTTTTTTACATCCCCCCCCTAAGTTTACTGTATGTATCATAGGTTAAAGTGAAGTCAAAAGCTGGTTGCTATGTGACTGATGTTCCTTTGTTTGTATGGACACGAGTTGACAAATTCCTGTATGAGAAAAGTAAGTTTTTCAAAGCTGAAACCAAAAACAAGGAATATCTCAAAACAAAAAGGATCAACTCTTTGAAAAAAAGTTATATAACATAAATTGTGTGTTTTAATGTGCTCTACATTTTTTGTGTGGTAAGTTTTTGTCTATCTCTTACGGTTTAGCAGTTATGCAAAATTCCTCCAGAATAAAGCATCTTCAGAGGCTATTCCCAGAAAATTCAAGATATACAGACACCTAAATAGACACACACACTCGCATACATACACGCGCGCGTGGACCGGTTTCTAAAGATGTATTTTAATTTCTCTACACGTACGTTGTACATAGTGTGTAGAGAAGGTATTGTATTGCACCCAAAAATTAGATACCGATATTTCACCGAATATAACAAGATTTCAGATACAGTGAATACAAAAAAGCATTTCTAAAAAAAGGACTGTGTGTATGCCGGTGACTGTGGACAGCATAGCGAAAGAAGAGACCGCTAAATACCAAAATTGGTTTTTATTTTTAGTATCTTCCAAGGATGCGACACTAAGCTTTTGAAGAAATTCACTCTACACGTAAAAAGTCTTGAAAATTTGTTTTTCCAAAACATGGCTATCGATTCTGCCGTATATTAAAGATATTTGATCCCAAATAAAATGGACATATTGAATTTTCTGGCAATAGCCTCTTTATTCCGGATGGGGTTTTCACAATTAAGTTATAAGACAAATCGCCCGCCTGGGTGGTGTGCTGGTAGCGTGTCTGCCTCACATTCAACAGGTCGCGAGTTCGAATCTCGCTTTGGGTGAGTTACTAGGATGAAGTTTTTTTTTTTTTGTTGTCTCACTTATCCTGAAAAGACAAGTGTTGAGTAACTTTAAGCCCCATGGGTGCCAAGATCAATTGAGCATCATTACATGAATTTCATTCATCCTCTGACGATACAACCAACCAGGTTTAAGGACGTTAAGCATAAAACGACACACACAATAAAACTAACAAATTATTTCATATACGTTTTCCACCGCTTTTCGAGATATTTCTTGCTTTTGGTTTCAATTTAAACTACCTAACTTTTCTCTAATGGAAAGTCACATTTCGTTTCATCTTTTTTTTTTCTTTTTTTCTTAATGCAGGCCATGCAAGATGAATCGAACCTCAAATGTTTTACATAGTGACCAGCTTTTAAAAGATTTGACTCTCGCTTTAGCCTAGTGCATTCCCTTATTTCCCTTCTAACAAGGAAGCAAGTAATGAGACAATTTCTACTAATATTTATCTAGATTATCATGAAGTCGCTAAAAGAATAATCTTTTATAAGTATAGTGAGTGTATGGATCAGCTAGAGAAATTTATGTGAATGAAAATAACCTCTGAGGACCTCTTAATTCTGGATGATTTTTATTGAATTTTGATAACTGGTAAACCATAAGAAAAGACAAAAATGTACTACAAAAAATATGCAGATCACCATAAGACGCATTGTTTTTCGTGTAGTTGGATGTTTTCGAGATATTCCTTGATATTGATTTCAGTTTTTAAAAACTTTAATTTTTCTCTTACGGCAACTTGTCAATACAAATAAAGGAACTTCAGTCACATAGCAACCAGCCTTTGACTATCACTTTAACCTATGCTACTCCCTTATTTCGCTTCTACTTACAATGAGCAAGTAATAAGACCATTTTTGCTCATTTTTTCTCGATTAGCATGAAGTAAAAAGAAGCATAAGCTTTTTCACAATGATCTGCTGCAGAGATGTGGAGAAATTCATGTGAATAAAAGACATCAGAATTTTTTTTTGTAGAGTTGACCACTTTCGAGATATTTCTTGTTTTGGGTTTAATTTATACTAACTCCTCTCAAACCGTAAGCCACATTTCGTTTCATCCCTATAATTTTTCCTTTCTCTTCGCGTTTTATGTACATAGTGTATAGAGATGGTATTATAAATCACCCAAAAATTCAATACCGAGATTTCACCGGAAATACATGTTTTCAGTCCCCCTGAAACCAATAAAAGCATTTCTGGATAATGGTCCGTGTGTGGTGTTCTGTGTGTATGTGTGTGTTTGTGGACAGTATAATTAAAAAAAGAAAAGACTGATAAATTCCAAACTTGTTATTTAAGTTTGGTATCTTGCAAGGATTAGCACGAAAACCTCCCCACCTCCAGCTACCCTTTACATGGTCCTTTTTTCGACAAATTTTATTTTCTCAAAAACGATTCTAACGATTTTTATTAAAAGATCGTATATCAAAGATATTTACCTGGCAAATAAAATGTATATCTTGAATTTTCTGGAAATATCCTCTGAAAACTACTTTATTCTGTATGAATTTTATATAACTGCCAAAACGTAAGAGATGGACAAAAACTTACCATACAAAAAATGTAGAGCACGTTAAAACACACAATTTATGTTATATACATTTTTACTTTCTCTATACATACTATTACATAGTGTGTACAGAAGGTATTGTAATGCACCCAAAAATTCGATACCGGGGTTAAACCGGAAATACATGTTTTGGGTCCCCCTGAATCCAAAAAAAAGCATTTTTAGAAACAGGCCCGTGTGTGTGTGTGTGTCTGTGTGTAGCTCAAAAACGAAAAGACCGTTGAATACCAGGCTTGGTATTTAAGTTTGGTATCTTCCAAGGATGCGACACGAAGATTTTAAAGAAAATCCCCCACCCCCCCAAATACCCTTTACATGGAACTTGTTTCGAAACTTTTTGATTTTTTTTAAAAATGGCTCTAACGATTTTTATTAAAATATCGTATATTAAAGACAAATAAAATGTATGTCTTGAATTTTCTGGGAATAGCCTCTGAAAACTACCTTATTCTGGATGAATTTTACCTAACTGCTAAACCGTAAGAGGTAGGTAGACAAAAACTTACAACATAAAAATGTAGAGCACGTTAAAACACACAATTTACGTTATATACATTTTTTTCTTGGAGTTGATTGTTTTTGGTTTCAGCTTTGAAAAACATACATTTCTCATACGGGAATCTGTCAACTCGTGTCCACACAAACAGAGGAACATCAGTCACATAGCAACCAGCTTTGGACTGTCACTTTAACTTATGCTACTCCCTTATTTCGCTTCTACTTGCAAGGAAGCAAGTAATAAGACTATTTCTGCTAATTTTTTCTCGGTTGGCATGAAGTAAATATTAGCATAAGCTTTTTAGTAATAATTTGTTGCAGAGATGTAAAATAAGGTGAATGGAACACATCAGAACTTTTTTAACTATTTCTGATCACTTTTATCTTGATTAGCATTATGTAGATAAAAAAATAAATGTTTATACGAATAGTTTGTATATGGAACAACTAGAGAAAATTATGTGAATGGAACACATTTTAACTACGCTCGACACATACACACACGGCCAAAGTTCTAAAAATCTGATGTGTCCTTCCACATGACTTTCTCTACATCTCTGCAACAAATTATTGTTTAAAAGCTTATTCTTCTATTTTTCATGCTAATCGAGAAAAAAATTAGCAGAAACAGACTTATTACTTGCTGCCTTGTGGAAACGAAGTAAGGGAGTACCATAAGTTAAAGTGAAGTCAAAAGCTGGTTGCTATGTGGCTGATGTTCCTTTGTTTGTATGGACAGGTGTTGTCAAATTCGTGTATGAGAAAAGTATAAGTTTTTCAAGGCTGATACAAAAAACAAGGAATATCTAAAAAGTGATCAACTCCACGAAAAAAAATGTATATAACATAAATTGTGTGTTTTAATGTGCTTACATTTTTTGTGTGGTAATTTTTTGTCCATCTCCTACCGTTTAGCACTTATGCAAAATTCCGTAAAATTCATGAAGAATAAAGTAGTCTTCAGAGACTATTCCCAGAAAATTCAAGATATACATTTTATTTGTTACGTAAATATCTTTAATATATAATTTTTCAATCAAAATCGTTGAGTTATTTTTGAGAAAATTAAAATGTTCGAAAAAAGTTTCATGTGCAGGGTGGTTTGGGGTGGGGTGATTTTTCTAAAAATCTTCGTGTCGCATCCCTGGAAGATACTAAACTTAAATACCAAGTTTGGTGCTTTAATGAATTTTCGTTTTGGAGTTATCTTGTTCACAGACACACAGTTTTCCCATATCCAGCTGTTGGATCGCATGAGTGGAAGTCTAGTGTCACGTGGGACTGTTTACATTAGCATTGTAATGGATGATGTGGTTGGCATGCAGAGGTTACATCAGATAATAATGTAACCTGCATTTCGCGACATTGCATAACAGTTTGACCGCGGAGGACTACTCTTGACCACATTTGCATATTCTGATGCAACATTCCGGCCTTGAAAACGAGTTCAAGACCAAAATAAGTAACTTTGCTGATGAAAATTAAATAATAGTTTAATATCCAGTGTGACCTCTTTATTAACTGAAATGAGGCAACTTCCTCAACATTGCACAGTATAAGTGAAAAATATTATCACTGTCCCGGGCCTCTCAATGAAAACATCTTTTACTTTCTCTACACATAGTTAATGGAGAACGTATTGCATTCCGCCAAAAATTCTATACCGAGATTTCATCGGAAATATATGTTTTGAGACCTCCTGAATCAAGAACAAAAAACAAAAACAAAAAAAGAGCATTTTTTTGGAAAAATGTCCTGATGTGTGTCTGTGGGCAGCACGAAAACACCGTTTAAAACCAAACTTGGTATTTAAGTTTGGTATCTTAAAGTATTCGACACGAAATTTTTCAAGAAAATCCTTCCACCCCTTTACATGAAAAAAAAAAATGACATTTTGACTTTCTTAAGAATGGTTCGAACGATTTTAATCAAAATCTCTAATATTTAAGATATTTTCTTGCCAAATAAACTGTATATCTTGAATTTTCTGGGAATAGCCTCTGAAGGCTACTTTATTCTGGATAATGTTGCAAAACTGCTAAACCGTAAGAAATGGACAAAAACTAACCACACAAAAAATGCAGAGCACATTAAAACACACAATTTATGTCATTTAACTTTTTTTCGAGGAGTTGATCCTTTTTGAGATATTCCTTGTTATTGGTTTCAGCTTTGAAAAACTTGGACTTTGCGTATAGGAATTTGTCAACTCGTGTCTATACAAACAAAGGAACTTCAGTCACATAGCAACCAGCTTTTGACTATCACTTTAGCCTATGTTACTCTCTTATTTCGCTTCTACTTACACGGAAGCAAGTAATAAGACTATTTCTGCTAATTTTTTCTCGATTAGCATGAAGTAAATAGAAGCATAAGCTTTTTAACAATAATTTGTTACACAGAAATAGAGAAAGTCATGTGTATGGAACGCATCAGACTTTTTTTTACTTTCTCTACACGTATTATGTAGAGAAAGTACCGAGATTTCACCGGAAGTACATGTTTTGAGATTCCCTGAATCCAAAAAAGCATTTTTAGAAAAATGTCCGTGTGTATGACTGTGTGTGTGTGTGTGTGTGTGTGTCTGTGGGCAGCATAGCTCAATAATAAAAAGACCGTTATAATCCAAACTTGGTATTTAAGTTTGGTATCTTCTAAGAATGCAACACGAAGATTTTCAAGAAAATCCCCCCACCTGAAACTACACTTTACATGGAAGAAATTTCGAAAATTTTGATTTTCTTTAAAATGGCTCTAACGATTTTGATTAAAATTTCGTACATTTAAGATGTTTACTTGACAAATACACTGTATATCTTGAACTTTCTGGGAATAGGCTCGGAAGACTACTTTATTCTGGATGAATTTTACGGATTTTTGCATAACTGCTAAACTGTAAGAGATGGACAAAAACTTACCACACAGAAAATGTATAGCACATTAAAACACACAATTTATATTATATACATTTTTCTCGTGGAGTTGGTCGTTTTAAAAAACTCCTTGTTTTTTTGTTTCAGGTTTGAAAAACTTATACTTTTCTCATGCAGGAATCTGTTAACTCCTGTCAATACAGACAAAGGAACTTCAGTCACATAGCCTTTGGCTCTCAGTTTAACCTATGGTACTCCCTTATTCCGCTTCTACTTACAAGGAAGCAATTAATAAGACGATTTCTGCTATTTTTGTCTCGATTAAAATTAAATAAATAGAAGTATAAGCCTTTTAACAATAATTTGTTGCAGATATGTAGAAAAATTCATGTGAATGGAACACACAAGTTTTTTTGGAGTTGGTTCACCTGGCGCAATCCATTGTTTCTGGAGTGTAGTGATGTATCCAAGTTTCATCTATGGTAATAAGCCGTCTCAAAAATTCACTGGGAAATTTGTATCCATAGTTTCAGGTCAATAGCTTGTTTGGTTTTCGAATGACAGCATTTTGAACAAGACAACTTTAGAGTTTTCACGAAAATGGAGGATATAGAAAGTCAAGCAGTTATTAAATACTTCCATTTGAAAGACTTAACGCCTAAAGAAATGAAGGAGGAAATAGACAATACATTGAAGGACTCTGCCCCTTCATATTCAATGATTAAAAAGTGGGTTGCAGAGTTTAAAATGGGACGTACGAGCAATAGGGAAGAACCTCGCCCTGTAGAAGTGACAACTCCAGAGATCATTGAAAAAATGTATTGTTTAGTACTGGAAGGCCGCAGATTAAAGTTGTTTGAGATAGCAGAGGCTGTAAACATGTCAACAGAACGTGCAGGTAATATTTTAAGTAATGTTTTGGGCTTTCACAAGGTCTGTGAAAGATGGATGCCGCGTTTGTTGATACCTGATCAAAAGTTGCACGAAACAAAGTTGTTTCTGTTAAGGATGTGGGATGTGGAGCTCTACCGTAAAAATCCCAGTAAATTTTTGAGACGGCTTATTACCATGGATGAAACTTGGATACAACACAACACTCCAGAAAGTAAATCACAGTGAAAACAGTGAATTGCGCCAGGTGAACCAATTCCAAAAAAGGCAAAATTAATTTTGTCAGCTAACTAGGTTATGGTGAGTGTTTTCTGGGATGCACAGGGATTTAGTCTTATTAATTACTTGGAAAATGTGACTACTATGCAAGCTTACTGAAACGTTTGAGTGATGAGCTGAAAAGAAAAGCAAAACAAAAAACAAACAAACAAAATCTTGTTTCATCACGACAATGCTCCGGCCCATAGTTCAGTCATTGCAATGGGAAAAATCTGATGTGTACCATTCACATGACTTTCTCTACATCCCTGCAACAAATTATTCTTAAAAAGCTTATACTTCTATTTATTTCATGGTAATCAGAAAAAATTAAAAAAAAATAGTCTTATTACTTGCTCCCTTGTAAGTAGAAGCGAAATAAGAGAAAACCATAGGTTGAAGTGATAGTCAAAAGCTGGTTGCTATGTCACTGAAGTTCCTTTGTTTGTATGGACAACAGTTGGCAAATTCCTGTATGAGAAAAGTATACGTTTTTCATAGCAGAAACCAAAAACAAGGAATGTCTCAAAAACGATGAACTCCACGAAAAATATGTATATAACATAAGTTGTGCGTTTTAACGTGCTCTACGTTTTTTGTGTAGTAAGTTTTTGTCCGTCTATTACGGTTTAGCAGTTATTTAAAAGTCCGTAAAATTTATCCAGAATAAAGTAGTCTTCAGAGGCTATTTCCAAAATATTCAAGATATAAATTTTATTTTTCAGGCAAATATCTTTAATATATGATATTTTAATAAAAATCGTTAGAGCCATTTTTGAGAAATTCAAAATTTTCGAAAAAATTTCCATGTAAAGGGTAGTTTGGGGTGGGGGGATTTTTCTCAAAACATTCGTGTCGCATCCCTGGAAGATACTAAACTTAAATACCAAGTTTGGTATTTTACCGACTTTTCGTTTTTGAGCTATCGTGTTCACGGACACACAGACCTTTTTGTGAAAATGCTTTTTTTAGATAAAGGGGACCCTAAAACATATATTTCCGGTGAAATCTCGGTATAGAAAATTTTTGGTGGAGTGCAATACCTTCTCTATACACTATGTACACAGTGCGTATAGAGAAAGTAAAAAATGTGCGAATTAAAGTTAAATTGCTTGAACATCCACTCTATTCGCCAGATCTACCACCCAGTGACTACCACCTGTTCCCAAAGATCAAAGAGGAGGACGAAGATTTCACAGCAACGAGCGTGTCATTGATGCGGTAAACAGCTATTTGGTTTAATTGCATTAGAACACCGATGACAGCCTTTCTGAGGATTATGTTGATAAATAGATCAACAAAACATTGTATAATTGCTGTTTTCATTGAGAGGCCCGGGACTTATGAGTCGACTCTGGGTCGCAGTGTAGTTTAGTATTACAAACTGCGTCAGTGAACAAAAGGCTGTGGCAGCGCGTGAATCACTATGGTGCAACCAGACTACTTCCTAGGCAGCTGGCTTGCTTATCAGAACACCCTCATTTGATAAGAGTCAAGGTCCCGACATTACGTCATCGCAAATCGCGACAGTAATGTTCGACACGAAAACTTTCTGTACTAGCGGCCTTCGGAAAGTAATAGTACTCGAGGCCAGGTCTGTTATCACAGATAATAATCGACTAGCGGATTTTAATAAGTCATCTGCTGTAAATAACAATTAACAATCGCCAAGGGAATGTTCTGTTGCTATTGAGCATTACTGCACGAAGTAAATTCAAGGTTCACGTGACGATTTTCTATACCACAAACACATAATTATGCGAAAACAACGCTTAAAAGCTACAGAAAACAGCGCCGAAAGAAGCGAAGATACTCAGAAAGAAAGAACAAAAAAATATTATGTGTTACATACACATGACTTTTTCTACATCTCTGCAACAAATTATTGTTAAAAAGCTTATGCTTCTATTTACTTCATGCTAATCGAGAAAAAATAGCAGAAATAGTCTTATTACTTGCTTTCTTGTAAGTAGAAGCGAAATAAGGGAGTACTATAGGTTAAAGTGATAGTCAAAAGCTGCTTGCTATGTGACAAGTTCCTTTGCTTGTATGAACAGGAGTTGACAAATCAATAACAGATTTTTACTTTCTCTATACGTACTATGTACATAGTGTATACAGGAAATATTGTATTCCACCCAAAAATTCGATACCGAAATTTCAACGGAAATACATGTTTTAGGACCCCCTGAATCCAAAAAAAGTATTTTCAGAAAAAGGTCCGTGTGTATGTGTGTGTGTGTCTGTGGACAGCATAGCTCAAAAACGAAAAGACCGTTAAATACTAAACTGGGTATTTAGGTTTGGTATCTTCCAAGATGCGACACGAAGATTTTCAAGAAAATCCCACACCCCCAACTACCGTTTACATGGAAAAATTGTCGAAAATTTTGATTTTCTAAAAAATGGCTCTAACGATTTTCATTAAAATCCCGTATAGTAAAAATATTCACATACCAAATAAAATGTATATCTTGAATTTTCTGGAAATAGCTTCTAAAGAGCTCTTTATTCTGGATGAATTTTGCTAAATTTTGCTTAACTGCTAAACCGTAAGAGATGGACAAAAACTTACTATACAGAAAATGTTGATCTGATCAAAACACACAATTTATGTCCTTTACATTTTTGTTGTGGAGGAAACCGTTTCCGAGATATTCCTTGTTTTATGTTTCAGTTGTGAGTACTTGAACTTTTCTCAGATAGGAAGTGTCCGTTTTTCTTTTGTTCTACTCCTGGCCAAAAAGAAGCGATTTGAAATGACAATCGAATAACCGCAGCTTTTAAAACATTTGACTACTATCGGTTTAGACTATTGCTTTCCTTATTTTCTTTCTACTTGTAAGGAACTAAGTAGTAAGAACATTCTGCTATAATTATCTCGATTAGCAAGGTGCAGAATATTATGTAAGAAATTTGTAGAAGAGCTAGAAAAAGTCATGTAAGTGTAACACATCAGATTTTTTCTAGGTACGTCAAATGCTTGCAGCAATGTATATCTACGTACAACCATTCTAAGAGGACACTGAAGCACTGAAAGTGACTGTATTTGTTTTATAATTTGATTAATTCACTTGTAGGTTTCTTATCTGTAAAACCAATTACCGAATACAGCGCTCCCTTTGAAGACGGAAGCAATTTAATTCCCCTAACTTTACAGAACGGAAGTGCGGCGTAGCATTTAAACCCTGAACGTCTTTTGTTCGTTCCATCATGTCTTGCTGGAAGTCTGGGTTCCCGGCGAGTGGGTGTGCATTTAACAAAGGAAAGAACCTGGTTTCACACTTCTGCTACAACAGTCCATTAGCTGACATTCATCGTAGCCTTTTAAATCGTCCTACGAGAATGACTGCGGTTTTTACTTTCACTTCTACCTATAATAAGTAGGGGAAAACTGGTATTCTAACCAAAAAATTCGATGTCGATATTTCACCGGAAATAAATGTTTTGTGGCATCATAACCCAAACAAAACAATCTGATGTATTCCACTCACATGACTTTCTCTACATCTCTGCAACAAACTATTGTTAAAAACCTTACGCATCTTTTTTACTTCACGCTAATTGAGAAAAAATTAGCAGAAATAGTCTTTCACTTCCTTCCTTGTAACTAGAAGCGAAATAAGGGAGTACCTTAGGTTAAAGTGATCAAAAGTTGGTTGCTATGTGACTGAAGTTGCTTTGTTTGTATGGACACGATTCACAAATTCCTGTACGAGGAAAGTATATGTTTTTCTAAGCTGAAACCAAAAACAAGGAATATCTAAAAAAGTATCAACTCCATGAAAAAATGTATATGACATAAATTGTGTGTTTTATCGTGATCTACATGTTTTGTGTGATACGTTTTTGTCCATCTCATACGGTTTATCAGTTATGCAAAATCCGTAAAATTCATTCAGAATAAAGTAGTCTTCAGAAGCTATTCCCAGAATATTCAAGATATACATTTTATCTGTCGTGTAAATATCGTAAATATTAAGAGATTTTAATGAAAATCGTTAGAGCCAGTTTTGGGAAAGTCAAAATTTTCGGAAATTTTTCCATGTAAAGAGTGTTTTGGGGTAGGGGCATTTTTCATAAAATCTTGGTGTCGCATCCTTCGAAGATACCAAATTTAAATACCAAGTTTGGTATTCAATGGTCTTTTCGTTTTTGAGCTATACTGTCCACAGACACACACACACACACGGACCTTTTTGTAAAAATGCTTTTTTTTTTTTTTTTTTTGGATTCAGGGAGACCCAAAACATGTATTTTCGATGAAATCTTAGCATCGAATTTTTGTGTGGAATACAATATCTTCTCTATACACTATGTACTAGTCTTCCAAAAAGCAATTTATGTTATATAGATTTTATTTGTGGAGTTTGTCGTTTTTTAGATATTCCATGTTTTTAGTTTTAGCTTTAAAAAACGTTGCTTCTGCTTACAAGGAAGTAATGGAACACATGACATTTTTAAGGCTAGACCTCGAGCGTGGTCAGGAATCAGTAGAATAAGGAAAACGTTAGTATCGTGATGATGAGAGATAATGAAAGTGACGTTGGGGTTCACCATCTGTGTCGGCGTGCAAGTTTTCTGGGAAGTCACGATCGCCTGTTACACATTGCAGGAAGATATGATGATGTCATCATGGGTAGGCAAGTCACATACTGCATGTCCAAGGTTATGTAGGAAGCTGGTCACGCCGACTACCGTGGTTCGAGACCCGCTCCCTAGCCCAGGGACAAAACAATCACTTTCTTAAAGTCAAGGGTATTAACACATGACGTAACCGTTCATTGTTGTGGGGAGAGGAACGCTTTTGTTTTGACACTCCTTCATTATTTCCTTTCTTGTAATTTACAAAAACACTGAATAGTTATTTGTGATACAACAGGTAAAAATTGTGTTTTTAACGAACAATATAAAATAATTTTAGCACAGCCCGCCAGATAGGGTTTTTATCGGGAATTTTCCTTAACATGAGAAGACGAATGTCGAGTAACTTTAAGCTCCATCGACCCAGAGATCATTTGAGCTTCATTACACCGATTTCATTCACCGTCCGTTATGACCAACCAGGTTAAAGGACGTTTAGCCTCAAAAAAAAAAAAAAAAAAAATGCATAGATGTAGAGTAAGTCACGCAAATGGAGCACATCAGACTTTTTTATTCAGGAGTCCTCAAAACATTTATTTTTAGTGATATCTGGATATCGAATGTTTGGGTGGAATAAAATACCTTTGCTACATACTACGTACATTTTACACACATACCAGAGAAAGTAAAAATGTAACCTATGGCATGGGTTTGTTCTGTGGAATTAACCATTTCCGACCTATTTTTCTTAACTGGTTTTAAAATTCCAACACATAACGTTTTCTGAAATTCGCTCTAGCTTAGACAGCAGGCATGGCCGCCATGATTTCACTTCGTAACGAGCAATCACAGGTGACAATGGAGAGCTTTCAGCAACGTTTTTGTACCGTTTGGTGGAGACACCTGTTGCTAAGCGTGATATACGGCAATTTAGAGTTTCGCGGAAAATGAATGGAGGTCAGTAAATTGCGAGGGAAAGGCACGTCTTTGCGAGATTACACCTTTCCGAGAACAACGTCACTCATGTTAAAGAAACGGAATAAAACTGCAAGAACAAAAATCTGATGTGTTCCATTTACATGGATTTCTGTACATCTCTACATCAAATTACTGTTAAATTAGCAGAAATATTCTTATTACTTGTTTCCTTGTAAGTAGAAGGGAAATAAGGGAGTATCATAGGTTAAAGTGAAAGCCAAAAGCTGGTTGCTATGTGACTGATGTTCCTTTGTTTGTATGCACACGAGTTGACAAATTCCTGTATGAGAAAAGTTTAAATGTTTTAAAGCTGAAACCAATAACAAGGACTATCTCAAAAACAATCAACTCCACGAAAAAAATGTATATGGCATTAATTGCGTGTTTTAATGAGAGCTACATTTTTTATGTTGTAAGTTTTTGTCTATCTCTTACGGTTTACTAGTTATGCAAAATTAAGCAAAATTCATTAAGAGTAAAGAGGTCTTCAGAGCTCATTACAGAAAATTCAAGATATACATTTTATTTGCCACGTAAATATCTTTAATATACGATATTTTAATCAAACTAGTTAGAGCCATTTTTGAGAAAAACAAAATTTTCGAAATTTTTTCCATGTAAAGGGTAGTTTGGGGTGCGGGGATTTTCTTGAAAATCTTCGTGTCGCATCCTTGCAAATTACCAAACTTAAACACCAAGTTTAATGTATAACCGTCTTTTCGAACCTTTTTCTGAAAATGCTTTTTTGTCTTCAGGGGTCTCAAAACACGTATTTCCTGTGTAATCTCGGCATTGAATTTTTGGGTGGAATACAACACCTTCTCTGTCCACTATGTACATGGTACATAGGGGGCTAGAGAAAGTAACATTCTTCTTTTACAAACGAATTCAGAGGTATGCAAGTTTAATTTTCCTAATATTTGAGTATGGTAAGTAGAGAAATCGTTGCATTCCATGCAAAAATTCGATACCGAGATTTAATCGAAAATGCAGCTGTTGAGGTCATCTAAATCCAAAGTGTTCACCAGGAGAACCCTGGGTTAGTTACATTCCCCTAATTTTCCAAGCCACTATTTTATGACCCCATCATTCATCTCTTATCTGTTTCGGGGTTGCAGCATCAGACGACGGTTTTCGGCGGATTACGCCTGAATGGTGGCTTGCATACTCTATGACTTCGTACGTACTTGCTACCCAGCCGACAACAATGCGAATAGAACGCTTTGAAGTCTGAGGCAAATCCAAATGTAAATTGTTAGTAGGGTCTTCCCACGCGTAACCACAATAGCGCTCGATCTGCTCTTTGCGTGTATTTTTACTTTCTCTACACGTACTATGTATAGTATTTAGAGAAGGTATTGCATTCCATAAAAAATTCCATACCGAGATTTCACCGGAAATAGATGTTTTAGGGTTCCCTGTATCCAAAAAAAATCTGATGTGTTCCATTCACATGATTTTTTCTACATCTATAAGGCAAATTATTGTTAAAAAGCTAATGTTTCTTTTTACTTCATGCTAATCAAGTAAGTGGAAGTGAAATAAGGGAGTATCATAGGTTAAAGTGAAGCCAAAAGCTGGTTGTTATGTGACTGAAGTTCCTTTGTTTGTATGGACAGCAGTTGACAAATCCCTGCTGAAACCAAAAACAGGGAATATCTAAAAAAACGATCAACTCCGTGAAAAAAATTATGTAACATAAATTGTGTGTTTTAACGTGCTCTATATTTTTTGTGTGGTCAGTTTTTGTCTATCTATTACGGTTTAGCAGTTATGCAAAATTCTGTAAAATTCATCATCCAGAATAAAATAGTCTTCAGATGCTATTCCCAGAAAATTCAAGATATATCTACATATTATTTGTCAGGTAAATATCTTTAATATACGATATTGTAATGAAAATCGTTAAGAGGAATTTTGAGAAAATCAAAATATTCGAACAAGTTCCAGTTGAGAGTGGGGAGATTTTCTTGAAAATCTTTGTGTCGCATCCTTGAAAGATACCAAACTTAAATACCAAGTTTGGTGGTTAATGGTCTTTTCTTTTTTGAGCTATGGTATCCCCGGACACATACACACACCGGACCTTTATCCAGAAATGCTTTTGCTGGATTGAGGGGGACCTAAAAGATATATTTCCGGTGAAATCTTGGTATCGAATTTTAAGGTGGAATGCACTATATACATAGTAAGTGTAGAGAAAGTAAAAACGGCCCTCGTACATACGAGGTTGAGAAAGTATATAGTAACTGCCGTTGCCACGCGGAAAGGAGTAATTGTATCGAATTTTAAGGTGGAATGCAATAGCTTCTCTATACACTATATACATAGTAAGTGCAGAGAAAGTAAAAATGGCCCTCGTACATACGAGGTTGAGAAACTATATAGTAGCTGCCGTTGCCACGCGGAAAGGAGTAATTGTAACGAATCTAATGTTTATGGAAAAGCACACGTCGATAGCAACACTAAAATACTACCGGAAAATTGAGATTGTTCTCTCACAAAGAATTGTTTACCGAGGAATGTTTTCACATTTACACATGGAAAATAACTGGCACGCAATCAGCACTTCTCGCCCGAGATTGCAAATCTCGTTAAACTCGGTACTTTTCCACTCAGGAAAACGTTCACGGCCGCATAGCATATCCACATGACACACCTTAATAGTTCATTTAAGTTGCATAACATTACTGCCTTTGAACTAGAAGCGTCAGTGAAGCTAACCTAATCTAATATACTACCTTCACATGACTTTCTCTACCTATTCTGCAACAAATCATTCTTACGAAAGTTTATTAGATAGAGAATATATTTGAGATTCCTAAATAATAATAATAAAAAAAATCTGATGTGTTTGATGTCTGATGTCACATGACTTTCTCTAGCTGTTCTACAAACTTCTTACATAAGATTCTTCTTCTTTCTGCACCTTGCTAATCGAGGTACTCATTAGCACAGTGTTCTTATTATTTAGTTCCGTATAAGTAGGAAGAAAATAAGGGAATACCTAGGCTAAACCAATAGTCAAATGTTTTAAAAGCTGTCGTTATGCGATTGTTATTACAAATCGCTTCTTTTTTGGCTAGGAGTAGAACAAAAGAAAAACGGACACTCGCGTCTGAGAAAAGTATAAGTACTTCAGAACTGAAACTAATAACAATGAATACCTCGAAAATGGTAAGTTCCACGAGAAAAATGTATATAACATAACTTTTGTATTTTAACAAGACCTAAATTTTTTGTATAGTAAGTTTTTGTCTATCTCTTACGGTTTACTAGTTATGCCAAATTAAGCAAAATTCATCCAGAATAAACAGGTCTTCAGAAGCTATTCCCAGAAAATTCAAGATATACATTTAATTTGTCAGGTAAATATCTTTAATATACGATATTTTAATCAAAATCGTTAGAGCCATTTTTAAGAAAATCAATGTTTTTGAAAAAAGTTCCATGTGAAGGGTAGTTTGGGGTGGGGGGATTTTTTTTTCAAAATCTTCGTGACGCATCCCTAAAAGATACTAAACTTAAGTACCAAGTTTGGTATTTTACCGACTTTTCGTTTTTGAGTTATGGTGTTCACAGACACACGGACACACACACACACACACACACACACACACACACACGCAGACACGGACCTTTTTGTGAAAATGTTTATTTGGATACAGGGAACCCTAAAACATATATTTCCAATGAAATCTCGTATCGAATTTTTGGGTGGAGTGCAATACTTTCTCTATACACTATGTACATAGTACGTGTAGAGAAAGTAAAAAAGCTACGTGCACAACGTTGGGTAAGTTTGTTAGAGTGTTACGTTTTATTAAAGGCGATGATTTCCTTCCCTGTGTTCCCATCCTGAATGGTGGACAGCAGCAAGTTGAGGACGCTCGCGGTTTTCCGGACACACCCACCATATGGCATGACGTCACATGCCTAGGCTATCAGTTGCAATACTTGGAAGTACGTACCCTTATGCCAGTAGTTTTCCGTCCGCGCCATGCTGTCTGGTTGGTATAAACCGCTTGCCCCGGAGCTATGTCGGGTACCCCACAATTATCTACCTGCCTTCCTCAGTCAGGCGTGGGACTGCTCTACCTGGGTTACTGAACCGACCGTGCTAGTATTTTTCCTTGCTTTGGCACCTCTCATCTCTTCTTTACGTTACTTTCTCTACCTGCTCTGCAAACAAACTTCTTACATCATGCTAATCGAGATAAACATTAGCAGAATTTGTTTTATTACATAGTTCTTTGTAAGTATGAGGGTCAGTGAATAAATAATGCCCCCTATTCTCTCTCTCTCTCTCTCTCTCTCTCTCTCTCTCTCTCTCTTTCTCTTTTAATTTGTAAGAAAATTACGTTGAGGATTGAATTGTCACTTTTCAATGTAATCCTTTTCCACAGCTTTGGTCCACCTTTTAACAAGGTGTATTCCAGTGCGGTAAAATGCACCGTCTTGATTCAAAAGCCATTAACTCCCAGATGTTTTCACGGCCTCTGCATCTTCAAAGTAAATCCCAGAAAGAGCTTCCTTTAGCGGCCCAAAGAGATGCTAGTCTGATGGTGCTAGGTCAGGGCTGTATGGGGAATGATGCAAGACTTCCCATTCAATCGCTTCAGTGGTGTGATGACCGGTGTGTGGTTTTGCATTGTCATGCAGAAGGACATCCGCCATGGTTTTTGTTGGGCGAACTCGCCGAAAAAGTGCTTTAAGTTTTTTTGAGGGTGCTGACAGAATTTATTGTGCATCTCTGCTCCAAATATTCATCCAGAATCACACCCTGTGTATCCCAGAACACTGTGCCATCACTTTCCCTGCTGATGACATAGTTTTGAATTTTTTCTTCTTCGGTGAGGTTGTGCGATGCCATTCCATTGACTGTCTTTTTGATTCAGGTTCAAAAAAATCTGATGTTACACTCATATGACTTTCTCTAGCTGTTCTACAAACTTCTTACATAAGATTCTTCTTCTTTCTGCACCTTGCTAATCGAGGTACTCATTAGCACATGTTCTTATTATTTAGTTCTATATAAGTAGGAAGAAAATAAGGGAATACACTAGGCTAAACCAATAGTCAAATGTTTTAAAAGCTGTCGTTATGCAATTGTCTTTACAAATCGTTTCTTTTTTTGGCCATGAGTAGAACAAAAGAAAAATGGACACTCCCGTCTGAGAAAAGTATAAGCACTTCAAAAATGAAACTAATAACAATGAATACCTCGAAAACGGTAAGCTCCACGAGAAAAATGTATACGACATAACTTGTGTATTTTAACAAGACCTAAATTTTTTGTATAGTAAGTTTTTGTCTATCTCTTACGGTTTACTAGTTATGCCAAATTAATCAAAATTCATCCAGAATAAACAGCTCTTCAGAAGCTATTCCCAGAAAATTCAAGATATACATTTTATTTGTTAGGTAAATATCTTTAATGTATGATATTTTAATCAAAATCGTTAGAGCTATTTTTAAGAAAATCAAAATTTTCGAAAAATGTTCCATGTAAACGGTAGTTTGTGGTGGGGGAATTTTTCTCAAAATCTTCGTGTCGCATCCCTAGAAGATACTAAACTTAATATCATTTTTGAGTTATCGTGTTCACAGAAAATTCTTTTTTTTTTTTTGGATACAGGGAATCTTAAAACATGTATTTCCGGTGAAATCTCGGTATCGAATTTTTGGGTGGAATACAATACTTCTCTATCCCTATGTACATTGTACATATGGGGCTAGAGAAAGTAAAAATGAACCCATGTTTTGTCTCCAGTCGCAATGTTTTCCAGAAACTCCACTCGCTGCAAATTGAAGCGCTGCTAGAGTTCGGCGGCTATGGTTTTTCTTGTCTCCTTATTCTCGTCGGTACCCACCGTAGTTGTTGAATAATCGTCATCATACTGTCTTTACTGAGCGACATAGTGCAGCACAATGCATCCGTTGTTACCCGGCGGCCAGTACGAATGATCTCATCCACTCGCTGAATGTTGCGAGGAGTCACTGCAGTCACCGGTCTACCGCTCCGATTTTCATCAGCCAACGGTGTTTACCCTACTGCTTCATTACACCGATGGACCCATCTTCTAACAGTGCTGACACCCATTGTTCCATCACCATACACATTTTTCATCCCTTCATAAATGCAAATGGGCGTTTCACCTTTCGCATTCAAGAATTCAATTACGGAACGCACATCGATGTCAGCCATTTTGCAAAAGACAGCACAGCTGCCACCTGTTGACTTAGGAAGTTGTTACTGCAGGGATTAGAGAAGAAGGTTTGAGGAATTGCTCCAAATTCAAATTGTTCACATCGCTAACTTGGATAACGAGGAAAAAAAAAAAAAAGGAAAAAAAAGGAGGCATTAGTTATTGACTGACCCTCGCAGAAGGCAAACAATAGTGAAATGTTTTAAAGTTCTCTTTTCACGGCCAGGAGTAAAAATAGTAATGGAACAATAGATGACTTCCTGTTTGTAGAAAAATGTAAGCACTTTAAAATTGAAAGCAACAACAGGGAGTATCTCTTCAAATGGCCAGCTCTGCAACAAAAGTGTATATGACAAAGTGTATGCTTTAAAGAGCTCTACATTTCTTATGTAGCAAGTTTCTGTCTATTTGTTACGAAATGCAAGATATAAATTTTATATGACCTAAAAATATTTATACTACAGTGTATTTTAAATACTCCAGTGCCATATGCTTTTGAACGAGGTAAGCTGCATGGTGTAAAGGGATGTCAGCTCGGCATGCTGCGCTTCTTCATCTGACTACGGATGGTAGATCTTCTAGGGTGGATGGCACTCACGTCATCTGCTTGGCGCGAAGCGATAGTAGTAATGTACTTGTTTAAGATTTTGAAGACCGCCAACGTCGCTCAAGACCAAGTCGTTTAACAGACGAAAAATAAAAACAGTTTTTAAAAAATTATCACACATACAATGACCCGCATATGGGGCTTGTAGTGGCGCCTGGGTCCTCCGGTTTCCCTCGCCACTCATTCCACCAAATACTCTTATCATCCGTTGCGCTTGTATTTCATATTATCCATTCTCAAGCCTGGTTACGTGCCGACCACTCATTCCAGGTTCTCCAATCTGTGCCGCTGGAAGTCCTAGGGGGGTGTCAGTCCTGAATACAGGGAGGATAAGCCGCTTACGAGACCAAAATATGTAATACAAAATCATTTCATTCCGAAATGTAAATGCTTGTTGAATTTCTCTTTTTCCAGCATCTAAAATATTAATTTTAAATTATTAGAGTTATAGAATTTGGGGGGCGGGATTGTTATTAAAAATCCCTGTGTCAACTGCAATTAATTTTCCTGACTTCTATCATACTAGAAATATATTTCCTACTCTTTCTTGTCATATTATTTTTCGCTAAACTTTCCAGATCTGTATGAATGGTGAATCAATAGCCACCAGTTCTAAAATAATGTCATTGCGACGTGCAAAACACTTGACAGTCAGTGGTATTTTAAAGGACTACTTACAAAAGCAGATATTTAGTAACGACAGGCTCCAGATAGAATACAACCTAACCTAATTTTGTGATGTGTATTATATTTTACCTAAGTCCAGAGTATTTTAGTATAAGTTGTATATTTACTATATCTATGAAATTTACTTATAGTGAAAACGATATGTTTAGAGCAAGTAATGTGGGCTTTGGAGAAAAAAAAATCTGATGTGTTACACTCACATGACTTTCTCTAGCTGCTCTACAAACCGCCCACAAAAGATTATTCTTCTTTGTACACAATGCTAATCAAGATAAATATTAGCAGAATGTTATTACTTAGTTCCTTATTAGTAGAAGAGAATAAGATAATGCGCCATGCTAATGTGATTGTCAAATGTTTTAAAAGCTATCGTTATGCGATTGTCATTGCAAATCACTTCTTTGCTTCGCCAGGAGTAGAACAAAAGAAAAACGGACACTTCCTGTCTGAGAAAAGTTTAAGTACTTCACAATTGAAACGAGTAACAAGGAATATCTCGGAAACGGTTACCTCCACAACAAAAACGTAAAGGACATAAATTGTGTGCTTTGTCGTGATGGACATTTTTTGTGTGGTGAGTTTTTTCCTATCTCTTACGGTTTAGCAGTTAAGCAAAATGCATCCAGAATAAAGACGTCTTAAGAGGCTATTTCCCAAAAATTATATTTCGAACATAAATAGCTTTAATATACGGGATTTTATTCAAAATCGTTAGAGCCATTTTTAAGAAAATCAAAATTTTCGAAACTTTTTCCATGTAAAGGGTAGTCATTCATGGTAGAGCCCAATTGTTAAAATTAATAAGAATAGAAATCTTGTAATTATTCATATTTTTATGTTTGAGCTCGACCTGTTGAAGACCCTTACATTTTAACAGGACAAATTTTAACTATTTTATATTTCCTTTACTATATTTTAAATCCTTTAATTATTAAAATTTGGTAGGGGGATTTTTTTGAAAATCTTCGTGTCGCATCCTTGGAAGATACTAAACCTAAATACCAAGTTTGGTATTTAACGGTCTTTGCGTTTTAGGGCTATGCTGTCCACAGACACACACACACACACACACACACACACACACACACTCACTCACACACGGACCTTTTTTTAAAAAAGTTTTTTTCGGACTCAGGTAACCCCAAAACATATATTTCCGGTGAAATCTCGGTATAGAATGTTTGGGTGCATTACAATACCTTCTCTATCCCTATGTACATTGTACATATCTGCCTAGAGAAAGTAATAATCTGAAGTGTCCCATTCACATGACTTTCTCTACATCCCTGCATTAAATTATTGTTAAAATGCTTCTCCTTCTATTTGCTTCATGATAATTGAGAAAAAATTATTACTTGCTTCCTTATAAATAGAAGCGAAATAAGGGAGTACCATAGGTTGGTTAAAGTGATAGTGAAAAGGTGGTTGATATGTGACAAGTTCCTTTGTTTGGATGGAAAGGAGTCGACAAATTCCTGTAGGAGAAAAGTATAAGTTTTTCAAAGCTGAAAACAAAAGCAACGAATATCTAAAAAACGACCAACTCCAGGAAAAAATGAAAATACCATAAATTGTGTGTTTTAATGTGCTCTACATTTTTTTTTTTTTTGTGGTAGGTTTTTGTTCATCTCTTACGGTTTAGCAGTTATGCAAAATTCCGTGAAATTCATCCAGAATAAAGTAGTCTCCAGAGGCTATTCCCAGAAAATTCAATATATACATTTTATTTGTCAGGTAAATATCTTTAATATACGCTATTTTAAACAAAATCGTTAGAGCCATTTTTGAGAAAATCAAAAATTTTCGAGAACGTTTCATGTAAAGAGTAGTTGGGGGTGGGGGGATTTTCCTGAAAATCTTCTTGTCGCATCCTTGGAAGCTACCAAACTTAAATACCTAGTTTAGTTTTTAACCGCCTTTTCGTCTTTGAGTTATCCTGCAGACACACAAGGACATTTTTCTAAAAATGCTTTTTGTAGCAATTACTACAGATTAAAAAAAAAAGAGAGAGAAAAAAAAATCCCAGGCCCCAAAGTACCATTTTTCTCAAAAATGGCTCTAACGATTTTGATTGAATTTTCTGCGAATAGCTTCTGAAGACTACTTTATTCTGCATGAATTTTACAGAATGATGCATAACTGCTAAACCATAAGAGTCAGACAAAATTTCACTGCACAAAAAATGTAGAGCATATTAAAACACACAATTTACGTTATATACATTTTTTTCGTGGAGTTGATCGTTTTTAAGATATTTCTTGTTTTTGGTTTCAACTTTAAAAAACTTATACTTGAGATGTAGAGAAAGTCATGTCTATGGAACACGTCAGATGTATATAATAGCAGATAAAGGCTCTTGTTACAAAGCCTACAGTTCTTCACAAAGAAATAAGATAGGCATATTTGATTAAGAAAGAGATCGAGTCTAGAACATCGATATTAATTAACAAGAAATGTAACCAAGAAGTCCAGCAGGGGTAATGTTGTGGTTGCTAAGTGACCTGACCACCTGTTGAACGTGAGCAACAACAAAGATAGTGGATCCAAAAGCACGTGACTAGCATTATAATGTGAAAGTTCATACAATGGAAAAGAGGACATACAGGTCGTGCCTGACAATTGCTCTTGTCACCTGTAGGGGGAGTATCGCGTACCACTTTGAATCTCAATGTGATTCTCGTGTCCGTCAGCAGTGGGGCTCGTAACTACACCAAATTGTTCTTAAGTTTATGCTTCTATTTACTTCATGCTAATCGAGAAAAAATTAGCAGAAATAGTCTTATTACTTGCTTTATTGTAAGTAGAAGGGAAATAAGGGAGCACCATAGGTTAAAGTGAAGTCAGAAGCTGGTTGCTATGAGACTGATGTTCCTTTGTTTGTATGGACACGAGTTGACAAATTCCTGTATGAGAAAAGTTTTTCAAAGCTGAAACCAAAAACAAGGAATATCTCAAAAACGATCAACGCCACGAAATTGTGTGTTTTATCGTGATCTACACTTTTTGTGAGATAAGTTTTTGTCCATAAAAAATATAAATGACGTGCTATTTATGGACGCTCTTTAACTTCTATGGTTCTAAGTGTCCCAGTCTAGACTGGGCGAGAAAGAGCGCTTAATTTTGCTCAGAGGTCTCTCTATCAGGCTTGAGGTTCTTTTACATGCCGCAAAACGGTTTTACTTCCCTTCCGAAGGAAGCCATGCCAAGGATTTTTACACCCCAAAAAATTTATCGCCCCCCGCCGGGTTTGAACCCGCGACCTTGGGTATATGAAGTTAACATGGTAAGTATTTCACCAGGCAGGGCGACAGCATTTGGCCATGTCTTACAGTTTAGCAGTTATGCAAAATGCCATAAAATCATCCAGAATAAAGAGGTCTTTAGAGGCTATTCCCACAAAATTCAAGATATAATTTTTAGTTGTCAAGGAAATTTCTTAAGTATATGATATTTTGATCAAAATCCTTAGAGCCATTTCTGAGAAATTCTAAATGTTTGATTTTTTTTTTCACATGTAAAGGGTAGTTTGGGGTGGGGGGGATTTTCTTGAAAATCTTCGTGTCGCATCCTTGGAAGATACTAAACCTAAATACCAAGTTCGGCATATAACGGTCTTTTCGTTTTTGAGTTATGCTGTCCATAAATACAGACACACACAGACATTTTTCTAAAAATGCTTTTTTTGGATACAGAGGCGTCCTAAAACATGTATTTCCGGTGAAATCTCGTAATCGAATTTTTGGGTGCATTACAATACCTTCTCTACATACTATGTACATAGTACGTGTAGAGAAAGTAAAAACGATCACCTCCACGAAAAAATATATATATCATAAATTGTGTGTTTTAACGTGCTCTACATTTTTTGTGTAGTAAGCTTACCTCTAACCAGTTACGTAAAATCCAGCAAAATTCACCCAGAATGAAGATGTCTTTAGAGGCTATTCCAAGAAAATTCATAATATACATTTTATCTGTCAAGGAAATTTGTTAAATATAAGAGATTTTAATCAAAATCGTTAGTTCTATTTTTGAGAAAATCAAAATTTTCGAATAGTTTTCCATGTAAAAGTAGTTTTGGTTGGGAGGACTTTTCTCAAAACCTTCGTGTCGCATCCCTGGAAGATACTAAACCTAAATACCAAGTTTGGTATTTTACCGACTTTTCGTTTTTGAGTTGTCTTGTTCACACACACACGGACCTTTTTCTGAAAATGCTATTTTGGATACATATGTTTCCGGTGAAATCTCGGTATCGGGTGGAATGCAATACCTTCTCTGTACACTATCTATGTAGTACGTGCAGAGAAAGTAAAAGTGTATATCTAAACAAACACAATTTATATAAAATAAGAACTAAAGCTTTCCTGGCGACGTGTTAATTCAAAATCTTCTCGGGCTTCTAGCCAGGCTTTACCTGGCTAGAAGCCCGAGAAGATTTTGAATTACAATTTATATAGTTTATTAATTTTTTTTTATTTATTTTTTGTTCATTATAGAGTTATAAGTTTTCGAGATATACCAAGTTATTGGCGTCCGTATTAAGCTACTTAAACTATTCTCAAATGGGAAAATACCTTTCCTTTCGTCTCTCATTTGTTTATTCCTAGCAAGGAAAGAGATCCGAATTTCAATTGCATCACATAGCGACAGATTTTTACTTTTTCTATACGCACTATGTACATAGTGTATAGAGAAGGTATTGCATTCCACCAAAAAATTCGATACTGAGATTTCACCGGAAATATGTGTTTTAGAGTTCCCTGTATCCAAAAAAAAAGTATTTTCAGAAAAAGGTCCGTGTGTGTGTGTGTGTGTGTGTCCGTGAACACGATAACTCAAAAACGAAAAGTCGGTAAAATACCAAACTTGGTATTTAAGTTTGGTGTCTTCCAGGGATGCGACACGAAGATTTTGAGAAAAATCCCCCTACCCCCAACTACCCTTTACATGGAACTTTTTTCGAAAATTTTGATTTTCTCAAAAATGGCTCTAACGATTTTGATTAAAATTTCGTATATTAAAGATATTTACCTGACAAATAAAATGTATATCTTGAATTTTCTGGGAACAGCCTCTGAAGAGTAGTTTATTCTGAATGAATTTTACTGAATTTTGAATAAATGCTAAACCTTAAGAGATGGACAAAAACTTACTACACAAAAAATGTAGAGCACATTAAAACAGACAAGTTGTGTTATACATGTTTTTTTCGAGGAGTTTTTAGTTTTTGAGACATTCCTTATTTTTGGTTTGTGCTATGAAAAACGTATACTTTTCTCATACAGGAACTTGTCAACTCCTATCCATATAAACAAAGGATCATAGCAACCAGCTTTTGACTCTCACTTTAACCAATGGTAGTCCGTTATTTCGCTTCTACTTACAAGGAAGCAAGAAATAAGACTATTTCTGCTAATTTTTTTCTGATTAGCATAAAGTAAATACAAGTATAAGTTTTTTAAGAATAACTTGTTGCAGGGATATAGAGAAAGTCATGTGAATGGTACACATCAGATTTTTAAAGATTTGAGTATCAATTTAGCCTAGTGTATTCGCTTATTTCCCTTCTACTTACAAGGAACTAAGTAATAAGACCGTTTCTGCTAGTGTTTAACTTGATTAGCAAGATGTAAATAGAAGAACGATCTTTTGTAAGAGCAGTTCGTTTGTTAAGGAATAGAGAAAGCCAAGTGAAAGCATCACATCAGATGTTTTAGAATCATATTGTTATTTCCTCCCCCTCTTTACTTGCTCTCTGAATCATCAACAGTACATTGTGAATTTATTGGAAGGCTCAGAACGACAAAAGCCCAAGTAGATCCCAAGGACTGGTTTAATTGTGTACTTGACGGCCACGTGATAGAAACGTGCACACAAACTCTCCACACCAAAAGCTGTTACATTTCAATAACAACAAATCTTTGTGCTTAATTTATTTCGAATGCATTGCTGAGCATGTACAAGGTTGAGAGATACGGCTGGGAACATGTATAAAAAATGTGATGTCTTCCATTCACATGACTTTCTCTACATCTCTGTAACAAATCATTCTTATAAAACTTATGCTTCTATTTACTTCAAGCTAATAGAGAAAAAAATAGAAGAAATAGTCTTTTTTCTTGCTTCCTTGTAAGTAGAAGCGAAATCTGGTTTCTATGCGACTGAAGTTCCTTTGTTTGTATAGACAAGAGTTGACAAAATTCCTGTATGAAGTTTTTCATAGCTAAAGCCAAAAACAATAAATATCTCAAAAACGATCAGCTCTACGAAAAAAAGTATACAACATAAAGTGTGTGTTTAAATGCGCGCTACATTTTTGTGTGGTAAGTTTTTGTCCATTTCTTACGGTTTAGCAGTTATAAAAAATTCCGTAAAAGTCACTCAGAATAAAGTAGCCTTCAGAAGCCATTCCCAGAAAATTCAAAATATACATTTTATTTGTCAGATAAATATCTTTCATATACGATATTTTAATCACCATCCTTACAGCCACTTTTTAGGAAATCAAAATTTTCGAAAAAAGTTCCATGTAAAGGGTAATTTGGGGTGGGGGGATTTTTCTCAAAATCTTAGTCTCACATCCCTGGAATATACTAAACTTAAATACCAAGTTTGGTATTTTAGAGACTTTTCGTTTTTGAGTTATCGTGTTCACAGGCATTCCGACACACACACGGACCTTTTTCTAAAAATACTTTTTTTGGATGCAGGGGTCCCTAAAACATATATTTCCGGTGAAATCTCGGTATCGAATTTTTTGGTGGAGTGCAATACCTTCTCTATACACTATGTATATAGTACGTGTAGAGAAAGTAAAAAACATGACTTTCTCTACATCTCTGCAACATTCCATTTATTTCATTCTAATAAGGGAGTACCATAGGTTAAAGTGACAGTCAAAAGCTGGTTGCTATGTGACTGAAGTTCCTTTGTTTGTATGGACAGGAGTTGACAAGCTCCTATATGAGAAAAGTATAAGTTTTTCAAAGCTGAAATCAATAACAAGGAATATCTGAAAAACGATCAACTCCACGAAAAAAATTGTGTTTTAACGTGCACTACACTTTTTGTTTGGTAAGTTTCAGTCTATCTCTTACGGTTTACTAGTTATGCCAAATTAAGCAAACTTCATCCAGAATAAACAGGTCTTTAGAAGCTTTTCCCAGAAAATTCAAGATATACATTTTATTTCTGATAGAAATGGCTCTAATATGTGGGATTTTAATCAAAATTGTTACAGCCAGTTTTAAGAAAATCAAAGTTTTCGAAAAAATTTCCAAGTGAAGGGTAGTTGGGAGCGGGGGTATTTTCTTGAAAATCTTCGTGTCGCATCCTTGGAAGATATCAAACTTAAATACCAAGATAGGTATTTGACCGTCTGTTGAGCTATGCAGTGCAGTAAAAATCTGATGTGTTCATTCACAAAACTTTCTCTAGATTTTTATTCAAAACACTAACTAATCAGGATAAACATTAGCAGAAATTGTCTTATTACTTAGATCTTTATAAGTGAAAGGGAAATAAAGGAATACACTAGGATAAAGTGATATTGACCGTAAAGTCCTGCATTCCATCGTGTTACCATTTCGTAACAAAGGTAGTTAATCAAAGGTTTTAGTTTTTACTTTCTCTACACGTGCTATGTACATAGTGTATAGAGAAGGTATTGCACTCCACCAAAAAATTCGATACCGAGATTTCACCGGAAATATATGTTTTAGGGTCCCCTGCATCCAAAAAAAGTATTTTCAGAAAAAGGTCCGTGTCTCTGTGAACACGATAACTCAAAAACGAAAAGTGGGTAAAATACCAAACTTGGTATTTAAGTTTAGTATCTTCTAGGGATGCGACACGAAGATTTTGAGAAAAATCCCCCCACCCCCAACTACCCTTCACATGGAATTTTTCTCGAAACTTTTGATTTTCTCAAAAATGGCTCATACGGTTTTGATTAAAATATCGTATATTAAAGATGTTTACATGACAAATAAAATGTATAGTTTGAATTTTCTGGGAATAGCCTCTGAAGACTACTTTAATCTCGGTCAATTTTAAGTAATGTTGCATAACTGCTAAACCTTAAGAGATGGACAAAAACTTACCACACAAAAAATGTAGATAAAGCACACAATTTATATTTCATACATTTTTTCGTGGAGTTGATCGTTTTTGAGATATTCCTTGTTTTCGGTCACAGCTATGAAACAACTGTTGTTCATATAAACGAAGGAACTATCATTTTAACCTATGGTACGCCCTTGTTTTGTTCTACTTATAAGGAAGCAAGTAATAAGTCTATTTATGCTAATTTTTTCTCGATTAGCATGAAGTAAATAGAAGCATAAGCTTTTTAACAATAATTTGTTACACAGATGTAGAGAAAGGCATGTGAAGGAACACTTCAGATTTTATTTGCTTATTCTTGGTGGTTATATGCTTTGTCATTTCACCATTTGATTTTGCTTACAAACCCAAGAGGTAGGAACAGGAAAGATGTGGGCGGGAAGGCGGACGACCCGGATTCGATCCCCGAAAGAGGTATCTAGCACCCTTGAGTACGCGGATGACACCCTTCTGGTCCAGGCTGTAAGGAAACCTGTTCTCGATGTCGGTGTTGCATGACTTCCACTTCTGGAGCAACGACCCTTTCCTAAAGCCAATCGGGTCACGTGACTCGCTTATGTCAACCGCTGCAACTGCGTTCTCTGCGTGAAGTGCTACCCGTGATACAGCCCCAACTCTTATGTCACACAGGCAAGATTTCATTTTGAGAATGATTTTTACTTTCTCTAGCCCCGTGTGTACAATGTACATAGGAACAGAGAAGTATTGTATTCCACCCAAAAATTCGATACCGAGATTTCACCGGAAATATATGTTTTAGGACCCCCTGTATCCAAAAAAAGCATTTTCAGAAAAAGGTCCGTGTGTCTGTGAACACGATAACTCAAACACGAATAGTAGCTAAAATACCAAACTTAGTATTTAAGTTTAGTATCTTCCAGGAATGCGACTCGAAGATTTTGAGAAAAATCCCCCCACCCGAAACTATCCTTTACATGGAACTGTTTTCGAAAATTTTGATTTTCTTGAAAATGGCTCTAACGATTTTGATTAAAATATTATATATTAAAGAAATTTACCTGACAAATAAAATGCATATCTTGAATTTTCTAGGAATAGCTTCTGAAGACCTGTTTATTCTGGATGAATTTAGCTTAATTGGGCATAACTAGTAAACCGTAAGAGATAGACAAAAACTTACTGTACAAAATATGTAAGTCTTGTTAAAATACACAGGTTATGTCATATATATTTTTCTCGTGGAGCTTACCGTTTTCGAGGTATTTATTGTTGTTAGTTTCACTTGTGAAGTATTTATACTTTTCTGAGACGGGAGTGTCCGTTTTTCTTTTGTTCTACTCCTGGCCAAGAAAAGAAACGATTTGTAATGACAATCGCATAACGACAGCTTTTAAAACATTTGACTATTGGTTTAGCCTAGTGCATTGCCTTATTTTCTTCCTACTTATACGGAACTAAATAATAAGAAAATTGTGCTAATGAGTACCTCGATTAGCAAGGTGCAGAGAGAAGAAGAATCTTATGTATGAAGTTTGTAGAGCAGCTAGAGAAAGTCATGTGAGTGTAACACATCAGATTTTTAAAAGGTTATTGCCCGCCTGTGGTAGCGTGTCTGCCTCATATTCAACAGGTCGTGAGTTCGAATCTCGCTTAGGGTGAGTTACCCGGGTTTTCCCTTATCCTGAGAAGACGAATGTCGAGTAACTTTAAGCTCCATGGACCCCGAGATCATTTGAGCATCATATCATCAATTGCATTCATCGTCCGATATGACAAATGTAGTTCTTCTGTCTACTTCATACTAATCAAGATAAACTATTAGCGGAAATGCCTTCTTGTAAGTAGAAGGGAATGTAGAAGGCTCATACGATAGCAAAATCTTTTAAAAGCTGGTTGCCGTGTGGATGAAATCAATTTCTTTGCATTGCCAGGAGTTGAGTGAAAAGCTTAAGTACCTATTTTAAAACTGAAACCAATAACAAGGAATATTTCAAATATGGCCAACTGCACGAAAAAACGTATGGCAGTTTCAACAAGATCTACATATTTTGTGAACTAAGATTTTATTTACTAGTTATGCAAAATCCCGCACTATTCATCCAGAATAAAGTAGTCTTCAGAGGCTATTCCCAGAAAATTCAGGATATACATATTATTTGTCAGGTAAATATATTTCATATACGCAGTTTAACTATCGTGTTCACACACACACACATTCATGGTCCTTTTTTCCATTTTTTTATACAGGGGACCGTGAAACGTATCGAATTTTTGGGAAGAATGCAATATTTTCTCTGTACACTATGCACATAGCACGTGTAGAGAAAATAAACAGACATTTTTAGAAAAAAAAATCTCATTCTTCCATTCACATGACTTTCTCTACTTCTGTGTAACAAATTATCGTTATTAAGCTTATTCTTCTATTAATTCAAGCTAATCGAGAAAAAATTAGCAGAAATAGTCTTATTACTTGCTTCCTTGTAAGTAGAAGCGAAATAAGGGAGTATCATTGGTTAAAGTGAAGTAAAAAGCTGGTTACTAGGTGACTGAAGTTCCTTTGTTTGTATGGACACGCATTGACAAATTCCTGTATGAGAAAAGTATAAGCTTTTCAAAGCTGAAACCAAAAACAAGGAATATCTCAAAAACGATCAACTCCTCGAAAAAAAACCATGTAACATAAATTGTGTGTTTTAATGTGTTCTACATCTTTTGTGTGGTAAGCTTTTTTGTCTATTTCTTACGGTTTAGCAGTTATGCAAAATTCCTCCAGAATAAAGTAGTCTTCAGAGGCTATTCCCAAAAATTCAACATATACATATTATTTTTCAGGTAAATATCTTTAATACACGACATTTTAATCAAAATCGTCAAGAGCCATTTTTGAGAAAATCAAAATTTTCGAAAAAAGTTCCATGTGAAGGGTAGTTGGGGGTGGGGGTATTTTCTTGCAAATCTTCGTGTCGCATTCTTGGAAGTTACCAAACTTAAATACCAAGTTTGGTATTTAACGGTCTTTTCGTTTTTCAGCTATGCTGTCCACAGACACACACCCACACGGACTTTTTTCCAAAAATGCTTTTTTTTTAGATTCAGGGGGACCCAATGCCTTCTCTATACACTATGTACATAGTACGTGTAGAGAAAGTATAAACTCCGCGCGCGCGTGTGTGTATGAACAAGATCCAAAATAAAGTTTAGTACGTGGCACGGAGATTTTGAGAAACCCCAGCCCATACAACCCTTTACATGAAAAACTTTCGTACATTTTGATTTTCTCAGAGCTCGCTGTAACGGTTGTGTTTAAACTGCCAAATATTAAAATATTTACTTATTACTTAGTCTTATGTAAATATATTGTATACTCAAAACGTTCCACACGCCTAAAAATCTTTAGAAAATTGGTTGGCATTTCCTGACTTGGAACTTTGAAGCATACATAAAAACTTTGAACGGAGATATTTCAATATCTTTGATTAGTGAATCAATACAATTTTTTTAGAAAGTTAAAGTTTTTGAAAAGTTATTATTATTATTATTACGATAATTTTTTACTGTGAAATATTTCAACAGAAACTTCTCGTTTTCGAAGAATTTAGTTCTATTTAAACAAAAATAGTGGCACGTTTTAAAGTATAAAATATAGTTTTGAGAACAAAAAATCTGATGTTCTCTATTCACATGAGTTTGTCTACAGCTCTGTAACAAATTATTGTTAATAAGCTTATACTTCTATCTACTTCATGCTAATCAATATAAACATTAACAGGAATGTTCTTATTACTAGCTTCCTTATATGTAGAAGGGAAATAAGTGAATACACTAGGCTAAACCGACAGTCCAATGTTTTAAAATGTGGTAGCTATGGGATTGAAATCCGTTTCTTTGGGTGACCAGAAATTGACAAGTCCTCATATGAGAAAAGTTTTAAATTAAAACCGAAACCAATAACAAGGAATGTCTCGAAAATGGCCAACTTCACGAAAAAAGTATATGACAAATTGTGTATTAACGAAATTTACATTTTTTGTGTAGTATATTTTTGTCAATGTGGTTTAATTGTTTTTTCACAAGTCAGATTGAAAAATTCAATACCAAGTTTGGTATATTCCAAAGATGCGACACGAAGATTTTCAAGAAAATCCCCCACTCCCAACTACCCTTTACATGGAACTTTTTTCGAAAATTTTGATTTTTTCAAAAATGGCTTTAACGATTTTGATTAAAATATTGTATAATATACATATTTACTTGACAAATAAAATGTATATCTTGAATTTTCTAGAAATAGCCTCTGAAGACTACTTTATTATGGGTGAATTTTGAGGAATTTTGCATAATTGCTAAACCCTAAGAGATGGACAAAAACTTACTATACAAAAAATGTAGAGCACGTAAAAACATACACTTTATGTTATATACATTTTTTTCGTGGAGTTGATCGTTTTTTAAATATTCCTTATTTTTAGTTTCAGCCGTGAAAAACATATTTTTCTCATACCGGAATTTGTCAACTCCTGACCATAGAAATAAAGGAACTTCAGTCACATAGCAACAAGCTTTTGACTATCACTTTAACCTATCGTACTCCCTTAATTCGCTTCTACTTAAAGGGAAGCAAGTAATAAGACTATTTCTACTAGTTTTATCTCAGTTAGCATGAAGTAAATAGAAGTATAAGCTTTTTAACAATAATTTCTTGCAGAGACGTAGAGAAAGTCATGTGAATGGAATACATAAGATTTTTTATATAGTTTTAAAATGGTTAATGGCTCCATAGAAGTGCTGCAATTGGGGTAGAAATTTAAGGCCTGGTACCAAAACCAAAATGTAGCTTCCGCTTTGTCATTTATAACGTATTACTCAAGTGCTTGATGTTGATTTGTAGGTATTGTATTTAATACGCCAATAATGTTTCAGCACAAATACATAAAACATTACTAGAATCTTAAATGGTGTATTGTAAAACATCAGCATGTAGCATTGTCAAATCAAAGCATTATTCCAACAATTCAAGTAAACTTGGATAAAGAAAAATCTGATGTCTTCCATTCGCATGACTTTCTCTATATCACTGCAACAAATTATTCTATTTACTTCATCTAATGGAGCAAAAATTAGCAGAAATAGTCTTATTACTTGCTTCCTTGTTAGTAGAAAAGAAATAAGGGCGTACCATAGGTTAAAGTAATAGTCAAAAGCTGGTTGCTCTGCGACTGAAGTTCCTTTGTTTGTATGCACAGGAGTTCACAAAGTCCTGTATGAAAAAAAGTTTATAGCTGAAAAAAACAAACAAGGAATATCTCAAAAACAATCAACTCCACGAAAAAAATGTATATAACATAAATTGTGTGTTTTAAGGTGCTCAACATTTTTTGTGTGATAAGTTTTTGTCCATCTCTTATGGTTCAGCAGTTATGCAAAATTCCGTAAAATTCATCCAGAATAAAGTAGTCTTCAGAGGCTATTCACAGAAAATTCAAGATATACATATTATTTGTTATATATATATATTCAATATACGACATTTTAATCAAAAGCGTTAGAGCCATTTTTTAGAAAATTTTCGAAATTTTGTCCATGTTAAGGGTAGTTGGGGTGGGGGATTTTCTTGGAAATCTTTGTGTCGCATCCTTAGAAGATACTGAACTTAAATACCAAGTTTGGTATTTAACGGTCTTTTCGTTTTTGAGCTATCCTGCCCAAAGTCACACACACAGGGAAATTTTTCTAAAAATGCTATTTTTGGATTCAGATGGTCTCAAAACATGCATTTCCAGTGAAATCTCGGTATCGAATTTTTGGGTGCAATGCAATACCTTCTCTATACACTATGTAGTGGACGAGTTGTAACAATGCTCTTAAGAATTTTACCTTTGGAAGAAATGATGTTGGGACGAACTGATGCAGCCCCTGCCAGGCGGCCAGGATTCACACCGAAGATCCCATGTGTTGTTAACGTTAATATTGGAACTGACGCTATTGCAAGATAAGGCACGTATTTCTAAAACCAAAACTTCCTTCACATAAGCCTAGTTCCTATTCTCTTGAGCACGTCTGTTTAACGTACAAAGGATTTTACGGTTGGTGCCAATATTCCTATTCTATCACTGAAATGTGTTTCCCACTGAAGGCAGGTATGCCCAGGCTTAGTATTATATTAAACAAAACTCTGATGTGTTACATTCACATGACTTTCTCTACATCCGTTCGAAATTATTGTTAGAAAGCTTATGCTTCTATTTACTTCCTTCATGCTAATCGAGAAACATTATGTGACTGAAGTTCCTGTATGAGAAAAGATAAGTTTTTCAAAACTGAAACCAGTAACAAGGAATATCTAAAAAAAAATCTATTCACTCCACGAAAAAAATGCCTATAACGTAAATTGTGTGTTTTAGGGTGCTTTACATTTTTTGTGTGGTAAGTTTTTGTCCATCTCTTATGGTTTAGCAGTTATGCAAAACTCCGTAAAATTCATCCAGAATAAAGTAGTCTTCAAGAGGTTATTCCCAGAAAATTCAACATATACATTTCGTTTGTCATAAAATATTTTAATATACGTTAGAGCCATTTTTAAGAAAATCAAAAATTTCAACAACAACAAAAAAGTTACATGTAGAGGGTAGTTGGGAGTGGGGGGATTTTTTTGAAAATCTTCGTGTCGCATCCTTGGAAGATACCAACCTTAAATAGCAAGTTCGTTTTTGAGCTATGCTGTCCACACACACACACACACACACACACACACACACACACACACACACACACACACACACCTTTAGTACTCCCTTAGTTCCCTTCTACTCACAAGGAAGCAAGTAACAAGGCTATTTCTGCTCATTTCTTCTCGATTAATATGAAGTAAATAGAAGAATAAGCTTTTTAACAATAATATGTTGCAGAGATGTAGAGAAAGCCATGTGAATGGAACACATCAGTTTTTATTTGTTTACAGGAGACCCTAAAACGTATTCCTGTTGAAATCTCGGTATGGAATTTTTGTGTGCAATACAATACCTTCTCTAGCAATGCTTTTTGGCAATACAAGTCCCCTCTATACACTATATATATTGTATATTTCTTAATAATATTATCTCAATATATAATAACACATATAATTATATTTAATTACAGTTACCTGATTAAGTGTGTAATTTACAGTAACTTCTAGGTTTGAAAACAAGTTATAAATATACAAAACTGAACCAGTTCTTCTTACTTTCTCTACATGTACTATGAACACAGTATATAGAGCCGATATTGTATCCCACCCAAAAATTCGATGTCGAGATTTCACCGTAAATATATGCTTTGAGGCTCAATGGATACAACATTGAGCATTTTTATAAAAAAAAAAATTCCATTCACATGACTTTCTCTACATCTCTGAAACAAATTATTGTTAAATTTATGCTTCAATTTACAAGCTAATCGAGAAAAAATTATATAACATATATTGTGGGTCTTAATGTTATCTATATTTTTTGTGGTGTAAGTTTTTGTCCATCTCTTACGGTTTAGCAGTTATGCAAAATTCCGTAAAGTTCATTCAGAATAAAGTAGTCTTTAGAGGCTATTCCCAGAAAGTTCAAGATATATATTTTATTTGTGAGGTAAATATCTTTAATATACGACATTTTAATCAAAATCGTTAGAGTCATTTTTAAGAAAATCAAAATTTTCGAAAAAAGTTCTCTGTAAAGGGTAGTTGGGAGTGGGGGTATTGTTTTGAAAATCTTCGTGTCGCATCCTTGGAAGAAACCAAACTTAATTACCAGGTTTGGTATTCATCGGTCTTTTTCTTCTTGAGCTGTGCTGTCCACAGAAACATAGACAAACACACACACACAGACCTTTTTGTAAAAATGCTTTTTTATGGTTCAGGAGGACACAAAACATGTATTTCCGTTGAAATCTCGGTTTCGAATTCTTACGTACATTACAATACCTTCTCCATACATTTAGGTAATTAAAACGTGTAGAGAAAGTAAAACGTCCGTGTATGTAACTTTGTATTTACGTTTATCTTCCAAGGATGCGACACGAAGATTTTCAAGAAAATCCTCCAACCCCAACCACCCTTTACATAGAAAATGTATTTCTCAAAAATTGTTCCAAAGATTTTGGTTGAAACACCGTATGTTAGTTATATTTACAGTATAAGGAAAATGTATATTTTCAATTCCTTGGGAATCGCCTTTAAAGACCTCTTTACTTTGGATGAATTTTGCAGAAGTCTGCATAACTGCTAAACCGTAAGAGATAGACCTATACTTACTACTCAAAAAATTTAAATGTTCTTAAAACACATAATTTATGTCATATACAACTTTCTTGCAGAGTTGACCGTTTACGGGATATTCCTTGTTATTGGTTTTAATAATAAACAACTGAAGTATCTAAACAGGACCATGCAAAATGAATGGAACCTCAATTGTTTCGCATAGCGAAGACTTTTTAAAGGATTTCACTATCGGAGTATTTCCTTAATTCCCTCCTACTTATAAAGAAGCAAGCAATTAGACTAATACTATTAATGTGTATCTCAATTAGCCAGCAGTAGATAAAAGAATAACCTTAAGAAGGAATAGTTGGTACATGGAATTTCTAAGGAAGCTTATGTGAATAGAACACTTCCGAGTTTTAGAAACATCTGTCTGTATGTGTGGATGCTGTGTTCAAATAATAAGAAGCCGATAAATACGAAAGAGAAGTAGAGGAAGTAAAAATGTATGTCCCATAAATGCTATATTTTAACAAGATCTACACTTTTTTTCTGTAGCAAGTTTTTTTGTCTATCTCTTACGGTTTAGCAGTTATGCAAAATTCCTTAAAATTGATCCAGAATAAAGTAGTCTTCAGAAACTATTCACAGAAAATTCAAGGTATACATTTTAATTTGTCAGGTAAATATCTTTAGTATACGATATTTTAATCAAAATCGTTAGAACCATTTTTGAGAAAATAAAAATTTTCGAAAAAAGTTCCATGTAAAGGGTAGTTGGGGGTGAGGGGATTTTCTTACAAATCTTCGTGTCGCATCCTTGGAAAATACTAAACTTAAATACCAAGTTTGGTATTTAAGGCTCTTACATGGCTGTCATGGCTCTAACGATTTTGATTAAAATATCGTACATTAAAGATATTTATCTGACAAATAAAATCTATATCTTGAATTTTCTGGGATTCGCCGCTAAAGACTACTTTATTCTGAATGACTTTTACAGAAGTTTATATAACTGGCAAACCGTAAGAGATAGACAAAAAGTTACTTAACAGAAAATGTAGAGCTCTTTAAAACACACAATTTATGTTATATACATTCCCCCCCCCTCCCCGTGGAGTGAATTGGTTTTTTGAGATATTGTTTTAGCGTTAAAAACTTATATGCTTCTCATACAGGTTACCATGCTGATTTCATATACCCAAGGTCGCGGGTTCAAACCCGGCGGAGGACGATGGATTTTTTCGGGCGTAAAAATCCTTAGCATGGCTTCCTTCAGAAAGGAAGTAAAGCCGTTGGTCCCGTGTCGTAGATTTACGGCACGTAAAAGAACCTCAAACCTGATAGAGAGGCCTCTGAGCAAAATTAAGCCTATTTAGAATGAGACGCTGAGAACCACAGCAGTTAAAGAGCGTCCATAAATAACACGTCATTTCCATAGACAAAAAGTTACTCAACAGAAAATGTAAAGCTCTTTAAAACACACAATTTATGTTATATATATTTTTTTCCAGGAGTGGATCATTTTTTACTTTCTCCATACGCACTATGTACATAGTGTATAGAGAAAGTATTGCACTCCACCAAAAATTCGATACCGAGATTTCACCGGAAATATATGTTTTAGGGTCCCCAATATCCAAAAAAAGAATTTTCACAAAAAGGTCCGTGTGTGTGTGTGTGTGTGTGTGTGTGTGTGTGTGTGTGTGTGTGTGTGTCCGTGTGTCTGTGAACACGATAGCTCAAAAACGAAAAGTCGGTAAAAGTTTAGTATCTTCCAGGGATGCGACACGAAGATTTTGAGAAAAATCCTCACACACCCAACTACCCTTTACATGGAACTTTTTTCGAAAATTTTGATTTTCTCAAAAATGGCTCTAACGATTTTGATTAAAATTTCGGATATTAAACATACTTAACTGACAAATGAAATGTATATCTTGAATTTTCTGGGAATAGCCTCCGAAGAGTAGTTTTTTCTGGATGAATTTTACTAAATTTTGAATAACTGCTAAACCGTAAGAGATGGACAAAAACTTACTACACAAAAAATGTACAGCACTTTAAAACACACAATTTATGTTATATACATTTTTTTCGTGGAGTTCGTCGTTTTTGTGACATTCCTTATTTTTGGTTACTGCTATGAAAAACGTAAACTTTTCTCATACTGGAACTTGTCAACTCCTATCCATATAAACAAAGGAACTTCATTGACATAGCAACCAGCTTTTGACTATCACTTTAACCTACGGTCCCTTATTTCGCTTTTACTTACAAGGATGCGAGTAATAAGACTATTTCTGCTAATTTTTTTCTGATTAGCATAAAGTAAATAGAAGTATAAGCTTTTTAAGAATTATTTGTTGCAGGGATATGGAGAAAGTCATGTGAATGGCACACATCAGATGTTTACTTTCTCTAGCCCCATATTTACAATGTACATAGGATTAGAGAACGTTCTGTAATGCACCCAAAACTTCGATACCGAGATTTCACCGGAAAATTATGTTTTGGGGTCCCCTGATTCCGAAAAAAGCATTTTTAAAAAAAGGTCCGTGTGTGTGTGTGTGTGTGTGTGTGTGTGTGTGTGTGTGTGTGTGTGTGTCTGTGGACAGCATAGCCCCAAAACAAAAAGACCCTTAAATACCAAACTTAGGATTTAGTTTTAGTATCTTCCAAGGATGCGACACGAAGATTTTCAAAAAAATCCCCCCACCACAAACTACCCTTTACATGGAAAATATTTCGAAACATTTGATTTTCTTAAAACTGGCTCTAACGATTTTGATTAAAATTCCGCATATTAAAGCTATTTATGTACGAAATAAAATGTATTTCTCGATTTTTTTGGTTATAGCCTCTGAAGACCTCTGTATACTGGATGAATTTTGCTTAACTGCTAAACCGTAAGAGATAGAAAAAGACGTATTATACAAAAAATATACCTCATGACAAAACACACAATTTTTGTCCTTTACGTTTTTGTTGTGGAAGTAACCGTTTTCGAGATATTCCTTGTCATTGGTTTCAATTGTGAAGTACTTAAACTTTTCTCACACAGGAAGTGTCTGTTTTTCTTTTGTTCACCTTCTTTCACTTTAGCACAGCGCATTCCCTTATTCCCTTGTACTTATAAGGAACTAAGTAATAACATTCTGCTAACATTTATCTTGATTAGCATTGTGTACAAAGAAGAATAATCTTTTGTAGGAGTTTTGTAGAGCAGCTAGAGAAAGTCATGTGAGTGTAACACATTAGACTTTTAGATATTGTTTTAGCGTTAAAAACTTTAACCTATGGTACTCCCTTATTTCGCCTATACTTAAAAGGAAGCAAGTAATAAGACTATTTCTCGATTAGCGTGAGGTAAAAAGAAGCATAAGGTTTTTAACAATAATGTGTTACAGAGATTTAAGTTAAGTAACAAGTTAAGTTTTTCATGAAATAAGATTAGGGGAAGACGAGCCGCCACTGGGAGCTCAAATTAAGGGGAACAGTTGTCGAGAAAGTCAAGCGCAGGTTCCACCACTGCCTAACAAACACCATTTGAAAGTTGCAGCAGCAGCAGCGGGAAGAGTTCAAGGGAATCTGCGAGGCGTTCCTTACAAATGATAATTGTAACATTTAACTACGGGGAGATGATGTCACTTGTTCCAGGTGCTCGCCCTTCAGTCCTTTGTTTTTACAACTCTGAATTTCATTTCATGGTTTACACTCTCTACTCCGTACAGGGATCGATCTCAATATTTCAACGGAAATATACGTGCCGAGGACGAGCGGTTAGACGAGTAGTTTCCCCCGCCACTCATTCCACATCATCCTCACGCTCATGCCTAGCTATGGGCCACCACTCCTTCCAGGTTATCCATTCTCTGGTTTCGTGCCGTTGGCTACCCGATAGACTTTCTAATCCCTAGACATCCGCTTGTAACTTCTACGAAAATAAAAATCTGATGCGTTACACTCACATGACTTTCTCTAGCTACTCTACAAACTTCTTACAAAACATAATTCTTCTTTCAATAACATGGTAATCGAGGTAAACATTATCGAAATGTTATTACTTAGTTCCTTATAAGTGGAATGGAAGTAAAGGAATGCACTAGGCTAAAGCGATAGTCAAATGTTTTCAAAGCTGTCGTTATGCGATTGGCATTGCAAACCATCTCTTTCGGTTTATTAGTTATGCCAAATTATGCAAAATGCATCCACAAAAAACAGCTCTTCAGAAGATATTCCCAGAAAATACAAGAAATACATTTTATTTGTGGAAGGAATGGCCTTAATATGTGGTATTTTAATCAAAATCGTTGGAGCTATTTTTAAGAAAAACAAAATTTTCGAAAAGTTTGGTATTTAACCGTCCTGTTACTGAAATTGCTTTTTTTGGATTCAGGGGGTCCTAAAACATGTATTTCCGAAATAATCTCGACATCAAATTTTTGGGAGGAAACCAATATTTCTCTATCCCTATTTACATTGTACATACGGGGCTAAAGAAAGTAGAACAGATTTTAGACTCCCCTGAATCCCCCCTCCCCCAAAACTTATAGAAAAAGTTCCGTGTGTCAGTAAACGCGGTAAATAAAAAATGTCATGTGCACCATTCACATAACTTTCTCTAATCTCCGCAACATATTATTGTTAAAAAGCTAATACTTCTAATTACTTCATGCTAATCAAAGAAAAAAAAAAAGAGCAGAAATATTCTTATTACTTGCTTCCTTGTAAGTAGAAGCGAAATAAGGGAGCACCATAGGTTAAAGTGATACTCAAAAGCTGGTTGCTATGTGACTGAAGTTCCTTTGTATGGACACGAGTATTTTATAGCCGAAATCAAAAACAAAGGATATCTCTAAAACGATTCACTCCATGAAAAAAATGTATATAATATAAATTGTGTATTTTAATGTGCTCTACAGTTTTTGTATGGTAAAGTTTTGTCCATCTCTTACGGTTTAGCAGTTATGCAACATTCCGTAAAATTCATCCAGAATAAAATAGTCTTTAGAGGCTATTCAAGATATATACTTTATTTGTCGTGTAAATATCTTTAATATACGATATTTTAATCAAAATCTTTAGAGGCAATTTTAAGAAAATTAAAATTTTCGAAAATGTTTCATGTAAAGAGTAGTTCGTGTCACATCCTTGGAAGATACTGAATTTAAATTCCAAGTTTGGTATTTAACGGTCTTTTCGTTTTTCAGCTATACTGTCCACAGACATACACACGGACATTTTTCTAAAAATGTATTTTTTTTAATTCAGGGGGACCCAAAACATGTATCTCGGTATCGAATTGTTGGGTGCAATACAATAAATACCTTCTCTATACACTTTGTACATAGTACGTGTAGAGAAACTAAAAATCATACCTTTCCTTGTAACGAACAGAAGTATTTTGTTTTTCTGTCAATCAACAATAAAGGTATTGCTGAATATACCTCTAAATTTTAAATTATTATCTTAAATAGTTGTTAAGATAAAAGGTCAAACTTTAACATTGGTAAGTTGGGCTTTTGGACTCCCTTTAAGACATAATTTCGGTGTCAAATTTTTGGGTAGAATACATCTTCTTTATCCATTATGTTCATTGCACATATATGTTAGAGAAAATAAAAATATATGCTTAAAATGCTATTAACATTATGGTATCACTCAATACCTTGAACGGGAATAAAATCTTGTGTTCAGGACTGAATTTGATGGTGCTCTGTTCTATTATATCTGGAGCCTATGTATTCAGTTCCACCAACCTCATTTTCCACTCCTCTAAGCTATTCTATTATGTGATATTACATGTAATTTTCTTCTGAATTACAACCCGACAGAAACGCTTCTAGGAAAATTTTAGTTTCCACAGTTGGAAACCATTCGTGTCTTTAAAATATATGTTTATCTTAATGCAACGTGTTCAAGTTCATCCTTGATTGCTCTATTGTTCAAAATGGCTTCAAAGACATTGTTCTTTTACATATGAATAATCCAATGTGTTCCTTCACATTATTTTTCCTACTCATTCTGTAACAAACTCCTCTTACGAAGGCTTATGGCTAATATCTGTCTTAAAAATAAATGCCAGTTCTGCAATACTCAGTGTCTTATAGTGAACGGGTTCGGATCAAGTCAAAATACAAACAGCGCCGCGCATAACAAAGTAGAAAATTAATATTCATTAGTGATAAAGTAAACAGCAAGTTCAACCTGTTGTGGATCGTTTAGTTTATTACTTTCTCTACACGTACAATTTATATAGTGTACACAGAGGGTATTGTACTCCAAGCAAAAATTCGATACCGAGATTTCACCGGAAATACATGTTTATATATGTGTGCCTGTGAACACGATAACTCAAAAACGAAAAGTCGGTAAAATAACAAACTTTGTATTTAAGTTTAATATCTTCCAGAGATACGACACGAAAATTTTGAGAAAAATACCCTCATACATGGAACTTTTTTCGAAAGTTTTGATTCTCTCAAAAATGCCTCTAACGATTTTGATTAAAATATCATATATTAAAGATCTCTATCTGTGAAATAAAATGTATATCTTGAATTTTCTGGGAATATCCTCTGAAGACTACTTGATTCTTGATCAATTTTACGCAATTTTACATAACTGGTAAACCATAAGAGATAGACACAAAAAATATAGAGCACGCTAAAACACACAATTTATGTTGTATGAATTTTTTTCAAGGGGTTGATCGTTTTAGAGATATTCCTTGTTTTGGTTTCAGCTTTGAAAAACTTATACTTTTCTCATTTGTGAGCTCCTGTACATACAAACAAAGGAACTTCAGTCACATAGCAACCAGCTTGAAGTAAATAAAAGCATAACGTTTTTGTTAATATTCTTTGCAGAGATGTAGAGAAAGTCATGTGAATGGAACAGGTCAGTTTTTTTTTTTTTTCTTTATTATCTTTGAGAACCTTGGAAACGGAGCTCAGTGAAATATCACTTGCCTTGGCAACTCTTTCATTCACTTTCTACAGGCTTTTCAAGAAGTCGGGGAACATACATTTTCTTCCTTCATCTCTGCCTCTTGTTTCATGAAGTCAAGGACATTTGCAATTATTTCTCAGCTCTGACTAAGTAATACCTTGCCACTTAACTTTGAAAAACGTAGGAACAATGGTTAAAGAAATAAAATAAATAAAATGAACACTTTCGATACAGACTATACAAAGTTTGTTCGCTGTGACTTTAACTCCGATAAGCTAGGCTCGGTAGCTGGGTTGGATCAGAAGGACGATTCCAGAAGTTTTGCGCCGGCAATACCCGGACGGGTGGTAACCCTGTATGCCAAATCGTGTGTCACTTTCTGTGGAGCTCAGCGGGGAGATGAACAAAGAAAGGTATGAATTTATTGTCCTGTGGGACGCAGGTAACCAACAATTTGGCTGCCGTAAGGCCAGGTCTAACGTGATTAACGACACATAGGTGACCTTGAAAACCTACACTTCTAGACATCACTTCCGATATCTCTGGATGGAAGAACTTGTGAATATGTATGAGAACACCGGAGTGTCAAGGGCAGGGCTAGGGGACCGCGGGGTGTTCAAAATAATCACCTCCCTGCCCGATCCTCAGGTAGAAGTCTCTAGCAACAATTTCAGACCTTGTATACATCCCACACTAACATTTCCTTGAATGAATTCACTATCCAAATCAAATTATAATTAATGTAAGCTAGAAGTAAAGGTTCTAACCCCTTAAGAGAAATACTAATAGCAAAAAATCTTATGTTTACCATTCACGTGATTTTCTCTATATCTCTACAATAAATTATTGTTAAAAAGCTAATACTACTATTTACTTCTTGCTAATGAGAAAAAAAATTAGCAGAAATAGTCTTAATACTCGATTCCTTGTAAGTAAAAGCGAAATAAGGGAGTACCATAGGCTAAAGTATAGTCAAAAGCTGGTTGCTATGTCACCGAAGTTCCTTTGTCTGTATGGACAGCAGTTCACAAATTCCTGTATGAGAAAAGTATAAGTTTTTCAAAGCTGAAACCAATAACAAGGGATATCTCAAAAAGCGATAAACTCCACGAAAAAAAAAAATTGAACACCTGGTGTGTTTTTTAATCTGCTCTACATTTTTTGTGTAGTAAGTTTTTGTCCATTTCTTACGGTTTTCCAGTTGTGCAAAATTCCGTAAAATTCATCCACAATGAAGTAGTCTTCATAGGCTATTCCCAGAAGATATACATTTTATTTGTCAGGTAAATATCTTTAATATACGATATTTTAATCAAAATCGTTAGAGCCATTTTTGAGAAAATTAAAATCTTCGAAAAAAGTTCCAGGTAAAGGGTAGTTTTGGGTGGGGGATGTTTTGAAAATCTACATCCTTGGAAGATAAACTTAAATACCAAGTTTGGTATTGAACGGTCTTTTCCTTTTTGAGGTATACTGTCCACAGACAGACAGACACACGAAGACACACAGACCTTCTTCCAAAAATGTTTTTTTCTGGATTCAGGGGTTTCAAAACACGTATTTCCGGTGAAATCTCGGTATCGAATTTTTGGGTGCAATACAATACATTCTCTATACAATATGTACATAGTACGTGTAGAGCAAGTAAAATGTATTTTTCAATTCAAGAGGCTTCAAATACACTGTGTACATATTACGCTGTAGGGAAACTAACATTTTTTGGCTTTAGGGGACCACAAAACATGAATTTCCAGTTATAACTCGGTAGAGGATTTTTGGGTGGAATGCAGTATCTTCATTTTCTACTATTTACATGCTAGAGAGAGTAAAACTGAGAGTGAAAACTATGAAAATAAAAAATCTACTTTTAACAGCAGGAAATATACTCACCAGATCAAACTTGAAAAGCATCTTACCTGAAAATAAAAAGAAAATGTATAAATTAGACAAAATGTCATAATTATTAACTTATATGTTAACTATATATTCTGTCAAGAAAGTACGGGGGAATTGATCATTTAAAAATCCTGTTTAAAAGGGGATTCCAAATTATTGTTGTCGCTAAGTTGGTACAACTTTCCTCTATACCCACGCGGAGTTTGGTCGTCATCTGTCATCTAGTTTGTTTACAGTACACTATTTTGTTAGCTCATCTCAAAGGTGATTTGCGATTTTACGATGGAATCTGTCTCAAATTTTGCATTGCAAATGGTATTTCGTGGGCCGAATCGCTGAAAATGTTACAGAGGGCTTACGGTGAATCGACTTTATCAAAAACACGTGCATATGAGTGGTACAGTGCATTCAAAAGTGGTCGAGAAGATTTGCCTCCCTCTGGTCGACCATCAACGGTTTCAACTGAACTGAACATCGCTAAAGTAAAGAAAATGGTGTCTGATAATCGTCATTTAGGTCCGAGAGAGATTACCGCTGAACTTTCTGTGTCTCACGAATCGATTCGTACCATTTTAAACGATTGTTTGGGCACGACACGCGTTGCAGCTCGGTTAGTTCCGAAAGACTTGAATGTTCTACAAAAACTCAATCGCGTAAGGATTGCTGAAGACATGCTAGAACGAGCCAGTTCCGACCCCACATCCATGAAACTGGTGATGAGACGTGGGTTTACGAGTTTGACACTCAAACCAGTCAACAAGCTTTCGAATGGCGCCTTCCAACTGAACCGAAACCTAAAAGGGCACGTCAAACTCCCTCAAAACTGAAAGTCATGTTGACAGTTTTTTTCGATTATCGCGGTGTCGTACACTCAGAATACTTGCCAGAAGGTCGGATGGTAAATAAAGACTACTACTATCTGAGCGTTATGCGGCATTTGAGAGAACAAATACGGCGAAAAAGGCCAGATTTGTGGAACGACAACTCATGGATTCTGCACCACGATAACGCACCAGCTCACAAGGCTATTATTGTGACAGAATTTCTGGTCAAAAACTCAACAAATTTCATCGAACAACCACCGTATTCACCTGATCTGGCTCCTGCTGATTTCTTTCTCTTTCCAAAACTCAAGTTAGCACTTCGAGGCACCCGTTTTCACTCGATAGAAGACATAAAAGAAAATTCGCGGCGACAATTGACATCGATTCCTAAAAGTGCCTACAAAAAATGTTTTGATGATTGGATTATTCGTTGGCATAAATGTATAATTTCAGAAGGGGTCTACTTTGGAGGCGATAAAATAAAATTGGATGAATAATTCATTTTTGTGTTTTATTGGCAAATTCCCGGAACTTTCTTGACACAGCAGTATTTATGCTAAAATACACATTTATAAATCTTCTAATCCTCTAATTCATACATTGGTGTACGGGGGCTGTTTTTTTTAAACCTCCGATAGGCTACAAATAAAAGACAAGTTCATAGAAAACAATTATTTTATTACTAAAAGTTTTGTACACTTATGCATAGTTTTCAACATAATCACCGAAATGATTCAGACATTTAGCGTATCTTTCCACAAGCTTAGCAATAACCGCTTGAAAAAATGTTGCCGCCAATGATTTCAAATGATCACTGACGTTGTTCTGAAGATCTTCGCTTTACGACGTTTGCGGAGAGCCATTCAAAACAAATGAAGAGGAATGCTGACTTCAGGAATTGTGTTGATCCATGACAACGCTCGTCCACACACTGCTGGCACAACCCATCGACTCCTTGAACAATTTCAATGGGACATTTTCGATCTTTCGCCTTACAGTCCTGACCTGGCACCCAGTGACTTTTACCTTTTCCCTGAACTGAAGACGAGGCTAGAAGGGCAGCACTTTCAAACCAACGAAGATTGCACCCAAAAATTCCATACCGAGACTTCACCGGAAATACATGTTTTGGGTCCTCCTGAATAACAAAACAAAAAAAAAACAAAAAACACATTTTACTTTCTCTACACGTACTATGTACATAGTGTATAGAGAAGGTATTGCGTTCCATCCAAAAATTCCATACCGAGATTTCACCGGAAATACATGTTTTGGGTACCCTGAATCAAAGAAAAAAAAGTACGTTCTCTACACGTACTATGTACATAATGTACACAGAAGGTATTCTATTCCACCCAAAAATTTGATACCGAGATTTCACAGGAAATATATATTTTAGGGTCCCCTGTATCCGGAAAAAGCATTTTCAGAAAAAAGTCCGGGTGTGGGTCCGTGTGTCTGTGAACACGATAGCTCAAAAACGAAAAGTCGCTACAATATCAAACTTGGTCTAGTATCTTCCAGGGATGCGACACAAAGATATTGGGAAAAATCCTCTCACACCAAACTACGCTTTACATGGAACTTTTTTCGAAATGTTTGATTTTCTCAAAAATGTCTCTACCGATTTTGATTAAAATATCATACATTTAAAAATATTTACCTGACAAATAAAATGTGTATCTTGAATTTTCTGGGAATAGCCTCTGAAGACTACTTTATTCTGAATGAATTTTACATAACTGCTAAACCGTAAAAGATAGATAAAAACCTACTGCACAAAAAGTGCAGAGCACATTAAAACACACAATTTATGTTATATACATTTTTTCCGTGGAGTATGACATTTTTTAGATGTTCCTTGTTTTTGGTTTGAGCTGTAAAAAACTTCAACTTTTCTGATACAGGAATTTGTGAACTCGTGTCCATTCAAACAAAGGAACTTCAGTCACATAGCACCCAGCGTTCGTCTATCATTTTAACCTATGGTACATCCTTATTTCGCTTCTACTTACAAGGAAGCAAGTAATAAGACTATTTCTGCCAATTTTTACTTTCTCTAGCCCCATATGTACAATGTACATAGGGATAGAGAAATATTGCATTCCACCCAAAAATTCGATACCCAGATTTTACCGGAAATACATGTTTTAGGATCTCCTGTATAAAAAAAAAAGCATTTTCAGAAAAAGGTCCGTGTGTGTGTGTCCGTGTGTCTGTGAACACGATAACTCAAAAACGAAAAGTAGCTAAAATACCAGACTTGGTATTTAAGTTTAGTATTTTCCAGGGATGCGACACGAAGATTTTGAGAAAAATGCCCCCACCCCAAACTACCCTTTACATGGAACTTTTTTCGAAAAGTTTTATTTTCTTAAAAATGGCTTTAACGATTTTGATTAAAATAGCATATATTAAAGATATTTACCTAACAAATAAAACGTATATGTTGAATTTTCTGGGAATAGCTTCTAAAGACCTGTTTATTCTGGATGAATGTTGCTTAATTTGGCGTATCTAGTAAACCGTAAGAGTTAGACAAAAACTTACTAGACTAAAAATGTAGATCTTTTTAAAATACACAAGTTATGTCATGTTCATTTTTCTCGTGGAGCTTACCGTTTTCGAGGTATTCATTGCTATTAGTTTCAGTTGTGAAGTACTTATACTTCTGTCAGACGGGAGTGTCCGTTTTTCTTTTGTTCTACTCCTGGCCAAGAAAAGAAGCGATTTGTAATGACAATTGCATAACGACAGCTTTTAAAACGTTTGACTATTGGTTTAGCCTAGTGTATTCTGTTAAGAAACTAAGTAATAAGAACATTGTGCTAATGAGTACCACGATTAGCAAGGTGCAGAAAGAAGAAGAATCTTATGCATGAAGTTTGTAGAACAGTTAGAGAAAGTCATGTGAATGGAACACATCGTATGAACAAGAATATAGCTAGAATATGTTCGCAGGCTAATGGCAACATTTTAAACACGTTGAATAGTGGTTTACAGTGAGTTTTAATATAAAAGAGATGTCAGTAAAGTGTTGAATATTCTAAATATAAGTTACAGCAGCAGGAGAGGAGATTTCAATTGATCCCTGTCTCGCTAACGTCTTATTTTTAGGTGTCCTTCGAAAGCGAGGAGTCAAGTAGTTTTATATAAAGGTCATGTTCAACTGGAAGCACTTCAGACGGCTCATAAATTACATTTCACCACCAAGTGTTACCAACTTTACATCACAAACTCAAGAATCTGACCTTCTCGCAGAAAAAGTGACAGAAACTGACACACTATTTGGCATAACCAAAGTTATCAACACAAAACTTTATTTACAAAGTTACAAGACCTTATTCTCTTTCTCAACGTAATCGTCATTCTATCAAGGTATTTATTGTCACGTGGTACCGGTTTTTCAGTGCAGATGCTATACTCTTCCACCGCTAAAAATATGAGCCAAGACGTCACTGCCGCAGGAATTCTTCATCCAAAAAGTCGTGTACAGTATCCAAAGTGTATAGAGAAGTATTGTATTGCACCCAAAATTTGGATACCAAGATTTCACCGCAAATACATGTTTTAGATCTCCCTGAATCTAAAAAACGCATTTTTGGAAAAAGGTCCGTCTGTGTGTGCGTGTGTGTGTCGACTGCATAGCTCAAAAACGAAAAGTCGGTAATATACTATACTTGTTATTAAAGATGTTAATAAAAAAATCCCTCCAATCCCACACTACCCTTTACATGGAACTTTTTTCGAAAATTTTGATTTTCTCAAAAATGGCTCTAAAGATTTTGATTCAAATATCGTATATTAAAGATATAAAGACAAGTTTATTCTGGATGAATTTTACGGAAACCGTAAGAGATGTACAAAAGCTTACCACACGAAAAATGTAGACGACGTTAAAACACACAATTTTTGTTACATACATTTTTCTCGTGGGGTTGATCGTTTCTGAGTTATTCCTTGTTTTAGATTTCACTTTTAAAAATGTATCTCATACAGAAATTAGTCAACTCTTTCCATACAAAGGAACTTCAGTCACCTAGCAACCAGCATTTGACTATCACTTTAACCTATTATACTCCGTTATTTCGCTTCTGCTTACAAGGAAGCAAGTAATGACACCATTTCTGCTAATTTTTTCTCGATTAGCAGGAAATAAACAGAAGCATAAGCTTTTTAACAGTACTTTGTTGCAGAGATGTAGAGAAAGTCATGTGAATGGAGCACATCAGATTTTTAAATTTATGTAATGATGGAATGTCATTGAAATTGTTTCCGTATAAATCTAGGCTACTGCCAATTGGTTGTTGTAAACAAAAGAAGGTCGTTGACACTTAAATCGATCAGTCGCAGAAAACGTGTCAGATGACGCGGTCTTTGCAATAAATGTAAACATAATGTTATCACTACAGACAACGCCACAACGATCTATTCCACTTTTGTGTTTACAAACAGTCTAACATTTCCTTGTAAGTAGAAGCGAAGTAAGGGAGTACCATATGTTAAAGTCATAGTCAAAAGCTGGTTGCTATGTGACTGAAGTACCTTTATTTGTATGGACAGGAGTTGACAAATTCCTGTATGAGAAAAGTATGTATTTCAAAGTTTAAACTAAAAGCAAGGAATATTTTAAAAAGGATCAACTCCACGAAAAAAATGTATATCAGATAAATTGTGTGTTTTCATGTGTTTTACATTTTCTGTGTGGTAAGTTTTCTTCCAGCTCTTACGGTTTGCCAGTTATGCAAAATTCCGTAAAATTCATCCAGAATAAAGTAGCCTTCAGAGACTGTTCCCAGAAAATTCAAGATATACATTTTATTTGTCAAGTAAATAGCTTAAATATACGATATTTAATAAAAATCGTTAGAGCCATATTTTAGAAAATAAAAATTTTCGAAAAATTTTCCATGTAAAGGGTTGTTTGGGGTGGGGAGACTTTCTTGAAAATCTTCGTGTCGCATCCTTGGAAGATACCAAACCTAAATACCCAGTTTAGTATTTATCGGGCTTCTCTCCACAGACACACAAACACATATACACGGACCTTTTCCTGAAAATGCTTTTTTTTTTTTTTTTTGGATTCCGGGGGTCCTAAAACATATATTTCCGGTGAAATCTCGGTATCGAATTTTTGGATGCAATACAATACTTCCTCTATACACTATGTACATAGTACGTATAAAGTAAAAATGACAAAGCGCGCAACCACGACACGGGATGAATAATAATCACTCTGCGTATTAACATTACCCAAACACCGCCATGCAGTCGACACTTAAGTGTCACTTTTAGACTTAAACTGTTTATGTTTTTTTTTTCGAGTAATATGCTTGTAATTGATGGAAAAAAGTACTACGATTTTTACTTTCTCTAAACGTATTATGCACATTGTGTATAGAGAAGGTGCTGCACTTTACCCAAGAATTAGATACCGAGATTTCACCGGAAATATATGTTTTAGGGTCCCCTGTATTCAAAAAAAGCATTTCCAGAAAAAGGTCCGAGTGTCTGTGAACAGGATAACTCAAAAACGAAAAAGTCAGTAAAATACCAAACTTGTTATTTAAGTTAAGTACCTTCCCGAACTACCCTTTACATGGTACTTTTTTCTAAAATTTTGATTTTCTCAAAAATAGCTTTAACGATTTGTATTAAAATCACTTATATTAAAACTATTTACACCCCGATTAAAACGTATATTTTGAATTTTTTGGGAATAGCCTGTGAAGTCTACTTTATTCTGGATGAACTTTATGGAATTTTGCATAACTGCTAAACCGTAAGAGATGGACAAAAACTTACCACACAACAAATACAGAGCACGTTAAAACACACAATTTATGTTATATAAATTTTTTTCGTGGAGTTGATGGTTTATGAGTTATTCCTTGTTATTGGTTTCAGCTTTGAAAAACTTATACTTTTCTCATACAGGAATTTGTCAACTCCTGTCCATACAAACAAAGGAATTTCAGTCACATAGCAACCAGCTTTTGACTATCACTACAATGTTACTCCCGGAGAATGTATACCGAACTTTTGGGTGGAATACAGAAATGCTCTGTGGCACAGAAATGAAAGAAAGCCTGGCCCAAAATATTTCTCTTATTAAAACTTAAGACAAATACAAAAGTTTTGAAAAAGATACTTCATAAATTGCTGGCTGGTTATGATCCAGAGATTATCCGATCTGTCAGAAAGGATTTACCAGAGCGCGTATCTACAAGTTGGCAAGACTGCATTGCGGCGCATGTGCGATATTTAGGTCAACAAGAAAGGAGTTTCGCATTGGGAGACGATAAAAACGGTCGTTACTATATCAACTGAGATAAATACTGCGTGCTCTGAGATGAGGGATGTAAAAAACACACATCCCTTTTTTTAAGTTTTGTTCTGAAGTGTATTTATTAGCTCTCGGGAGCAAGATAGTCCTGGAATAAAAACTTGTTTCTGTGCGTTCAGTCCGTTGCTGAAACAACCTCTTGCATACGCTTGCGTTATATACTGATAAATGTTTACTTTATCTACGTACATAGTGTATAGAGAAGGTATTGTATTGCACCCAAAAATTCAATACCGAGATTTCACCGGAAAAAGCATTCTTATTGTATAATCTACAGAAATATTAGCGGTAAATGTGACACAATAGATCTACAAGAAGATTTAAACAAAATTCAACTCTGGGCAAAATATAATAAAATGGAGATAAATCCAAACAAATGTAAAACAATTATATTTTCAAGGGCAAGAATAGTAGAAAACGTAATATACAAATTTGGCAATAAGAAAATACTCAGAGTAAATAGCACCAGATACTTAGGAATAATAATAAATCAAAGATTGGAGTGGGGCGAACATGTAAACTCGATCACTGAGAAGGCGTGGAAAGTGTAGCATTTTGTAATGAGGATTTTAAAACGCAGCAATGGAAAGTCACGAAATTTGGCAAACACTTCTTTAGTTCGACCAATATTAGAATATAGTGCTGCATGCTGGGATCCGTATCGGGTGGGGCAAAAACTGGCATTAGAGAGAGTTCAAAAAACAGCAGCTAAATTTGTAGACAGAAGTAAACGATTCGAAAATCATCTGGGAAACACTAGAAAAACGTAGGAGACGAGCAAGGCTATGTGCAATTTTTAGAGCCTATAAGGCGGAACCTGCATGGAAAGACATTATACTGTGGGAGGAATGATCACTCGGAAAAAGTAAGAAATAGGGAACAGAAAACAGTCATAGGTATATATTCCTTCGCAAATAGAACAATAAACGAATGGAACAAAATACCTGCAGATTTACTGGAGCCTTTGCCTCAAAGAGTAAATAGTTTTAAAAAGAGACTAAAGAAGAGTGATTTATAGTCAGGATAGTAAATAAAAATATTGCGTTATTTTTACTGTTGTTACAATTATGTACATATTAGTATACTGTGATGTCATTGGCATTTTAACAGGGTATTACTCACGTTATTGTTTATTTAACTCAATTGTATTGTACATTGTATTATTACATTGACAGCGCTGCCAACGGGCCAAGCCCTAAGCAGTGAAATATATATATATATATATATATATATATATATATATATATATATATATGTGTGTGTGTGTGTGTGTCTCTGAGCGGAATAGCTTAAAAACGAAAAGACCGTTAATGCCACATTTGGTATTTAAGTTTGGTACCATCCAAAGATGCGACACGAAGATTTACAAGAAAATCGCGCCATCCCAAACTACCCTTTACATGGAACATTTTTAGAAAATTTTGATTTTCTTCAAAAATGGCTCTAAATTGTAATTAAAATACTTTATGTGTAAGATATTATGTAATATACATTTTTTTCTAGAGTTAACCATTTTCGAAATATGCGAAACACTTGAAATTCGGTTCACTTTTGCACTCTCGTGAGTGAAAATAGTTTAAAATTGAAACTGATAACAAAAAATCTGATGTGTTACACTCACATGACTTTCACTAGCTACTCTACAAACTTCCCACAAAAGGGTTTTCTGCTTTCTACACAATACTAAACTAAATAAACACTAGCAGAATGCTCTTATTACTTACTTCTTAAAAGTAATAGTAATGTAATGCACTAGGCTAAAGTGATAGTCAGGTGTTTTAAAAGCTATCGTTATGCGATTGTCATTGCAAATCACTTCTTTGCTTGGCCAGGAGAAAAACAAAAGAAAAACGGACACTTCCTGTCTGAGAAAAGTTTAAGTACTTCACAATTGTTACCAATCACAAGGAATATCTCGGAAACGGTTACCTCCACAACAAAAACGTAAAGGACAATGTGTGTGTTTTGACGTGATTTACATTTTTTGTGTAGTGAATTTTTGCCTATCTCTTACGGTTTAGCATTTAAGTAAAATTCAGAAAAATTCCTCCAGAATAAAGAAGTCTTCAGAGGCTATTCCCAGAAAATTCGAGATATGCGCTTTATTTCGCACATAAATAGCTTTAATATACGGACTTTAATCAAAATCGTTAGAGCCATTTTCAGGAAAATAAAACATTTCGAAATTTTTTCCATGTAAAGGGTAGTTTCTGGTAGGGGGATTTTTTTTTAAAATCTTCGTGTCGCATCCTTGGTCAGATACTAAACCTAAATACCAAGTTTGGTATTTAACGGTCTTTGCGTTTTGGGGCTATGTTGTCCACAGACACACACACACGGACCTTTTGTTTTAAAAATGCTTTTTCGGAGTCAGGGGACCCCAAAACATATATTTCCGGTGAAATCTCGGTATCGAATTTTTGGGTGCATTAGAATACCTTCTCTATCCCTATGTACATTGTACATATTGGGCTAGAGAAAGTAAAAATTGGTATATTCAGGGGGACCCAAAACATGTAGTTTACGGTGAAATCACGGTATCGAATTTTTGGGGCAATACAATACCTTCTCTATACACTATGTACATAGTACGTGTAGAGAAAGTAAAAATTGGATTCAGTTTTATATGTTGAAGTGAAATATGAGTTCATAAAAACGGCAACTGTGAAGTATTGGGGTCCGGTTTTCTGCTCCCCTAACTCAAGACAAAGAAAGGTGCACGTGAAGATCTGCACGTACGCCCTCTCGATCAAGACCCGAGACAGGTGAGTCCAAACCTGCTGTTAAATGTTCATCATCAGTTTCAACACTCACCTCGACGGGCGCCACATTTGCCAAGAGTCCAGGTCTATGCTAAACGTTATCGCCCTCCCAAAACTTTCATACCACGAGAATTTATTTGCTTTCGCTAGCCCCATATGTACTATGTACATAGTGTATAGAGGAAGTATTGTATTCCACCCAAAAATTTGATACCGGAAATACTTGTTTTAGGACCCCCTGAATATGAAAAAAGTCTGTCTGTCTTTGTTTATCTGTGGACAGCATAGCTCAAAGACGAAAAGTCCGTTAAAAACCAAACTAGGTATTTAGGTTTGGTATCTTCCAAGGATGCGACACGAAGATTTTCAAGAAAATCCCCCCCACTCCCAACTACCCTTCACTTGGAACTTTTTTTCGAACATTTTTATTTTCTAAAAAATGTCTATAACGATTTTGATTAAAATATCGTATATTAAAATATTTACCTGGCAAATAAAATGTATACCTTAAATTTTCTGGGAATAGTCTCTGAAGACTACTTTATTCTGGATGAATTTTGCATAACTACTAAACCGTAAGAGATGGACAAAAACTTAACACACAAAAAATGTAGAGGACGTTAAAACACACAATTTATGTTATATACATTTTTTTCGTGGAGTTGACCGTTTCTTTAGATATTCCTTGTTTTTGGTTTCAGATTTGAAAAACTTGTACTTTTCTCATAAAGGAATTTGTCAACTCGTGTCCATACAAACAAAGGAACTTCTGTCACATAGCAACCAGCTTTTGACTATCACTTTAAAATATGGCACTCTCTTATTTCGCTTCTACTTGCAAGGAAGCAAGTAATAAGACTATTTCTGCTAATTTTTCTAGATTAGCAAGAAATAAATAAAAGAATAAGCTTATTAACAATAATTTGTTACAGAGATGTAGAGAAAGCCATGTGAATGGAACACGTCAGATTTTTTTTTTTAATGTTATGCCAAACCGTTCATTACTTTCTGGATGAGCTTCGTACTAGCCCGTCTCGGTAGTGTGTGTCTACATTCAAGAGGTCTTGAGTTCGAATTTCACTTAGGATGGATTACCCGGTTAAGTTTTTTTTTGGGGGGGGGGCATAAAACGTGTATTTCCAGTGAAACCAAGATATCGAGTTTTTGGGTGGAATACAATGTTTTCTCTACCTACTAATGAACATTGCACAAACGTGTTGTCGCCCTCCGTGGTGTAATAGTTACCATGCTAAATTCTTATACCCAAGGTCGCGGGTTCAAACCCGGCGGAAGGCGATGGATTTTTCGGGAGTAAAAATCCTTAGCATGGCTTCCTTCGTAAGGGAAGTGAAGCCGTTGGTCCCATGTCATCGATTTACGTCACGCAAAAGAACCTCAAGAGGCCTCTGAGCAACATTAAATGGTCTTTCACGCCCAGCATAGAATGGGACGCTGAGAACCACAAAGCGTCCATAAAATATCTGAGGTGTTCCATTCACATGACTTTCTCTACATCTCTGCAACAAATTATTGTTAAAAAGCTTATTCTTTTATTTACTTCATGCTAATCGAGAAAAAATTAACAGAAATAGTCTTATTACTTGCTTCCTTGTAAGTAGAAGCGAAATAAGGGAGCACCATAGGTTAAAGTGATAGTCAAAAGCTGGTTGCTATGTGATAGAAGTTCCTTTGTTAGTTGACAAATTCCTGTATGAGAAAAGTTGAAACCGAAAACAAGGAATATCTCAAAATTGATCAACTCCACGAAAATAATATATACAACATGAATTGTATGTTTTAATGTGCTCTACATGTTTTGTGGTGTAAGTTTTTGTTTATCTCTTACGGTTTAGCAGTTATACAAAATTCCGTAAAATTCTTCAAGAATAAAGTAGTCTTCAGAGGCTACTCCTAGAAAATTCAAGACATACATTTTATTTGTCAGGCAACCCATGTAGTTTGGGGTGGGGGATTTTTCTCAAAATCTTCGTGTCGCATCCCTGGAAGATACTAAACTTAAGTACCAAGTTTGATATTTTCCCTACTTTTCGTTTTTGAGTTATCGTATTCACGGACACACACACACACACGGATATTTTTCTGAAAATGCTTTTCTTGGATACAGGGGACCCTAAAACATATATTTTCGGTGAAATCTCGGTATCAAATTTTTGGGTGCAATACAATACGTTCTCTACACACATGTACATACGTGCTCGGGAAAGTAATAAACCAATGTATCTGTAGTCGCGTCCTCTAATGTATGTAAGACTATACAGAGTGATTTATGTACAACTGAGACATTTCTTTCTTTAATTATTCCGTTGGAAATTCATTCAATGACCCAATTTTAGCACCAAATTAAGCAGAATGTTCTGGAGTTTCAATTCCTTGTCACTAGATGCGCAACTGTTTATGCTTCATTCCTAATTGCATTGTTGGCAGCCGTTTCGACATATTGTAGTCAACGTGAAAATGCAGTTCGATGTAGAGCTGAGTCAAGGATATTTTCAGCAAGATGGCGTTACATGCATACATCAAATGAATGCATGAACCTAATATCAAGTTTCTTTGAGGACCGGATAATTCCCAGGAACCTGTGGCCTCCGAGATCTCCGGATTTTATATCGCCGGGCTTCTTTCTATGGGGTTACTTAAAAGACAAGGTTTACGCCACACGACAGAACGTTGGACGATCTGAAACACATCACAAAGGAGATTGACAACAGAGTCCTCCAACAAGTGGCCAGTAACATGGAACTACGTATTGACTTGTGTCTGATGAAGGATGGAGGACTTTTTCTATATTTGCTATAGAGGTAAATAATCTCCCAAAATTCCTTTACAATTTAGATACAATAAGTTGTCGCTAACATAACAAGTTTTGAAACAATGAAAGAAACGTGTCAGCACTATATAAATCACCCTGTGTAATATTAATAGCCATTCTCGTTAACCCTGACCGTTTTGAACCAAGCTGAACGCACATATTTGGGCTGTGCACACGTGACGGAGGCACTGAAATTATCCTAACGGTTCATGTTTTATTTTCTGCTCTTGAGATGTGATGTGTGTGATACGTCTCTAGAGAAATATATTTACCGCTGAGTCCATGGTTATTTTCGTATTACAACTAAACGCTCTTTGGGCGTGGAAGTAGTACAATTTTCCTCACCTTTACTCAGGTTTTAACTTTAGAATCTCAACCTGTTAACATTTCATCTCACAAAATTTCCCCTTTCGTCATTTAGGTTATGCATGTCTCAAATTTGCAAAATCTACAGTATATAACACAAAAATCTGATGTGTTCCATTCATATGACTTTCTTTAGTTGATCCGCAAACAATTTGTTGTTTGCAAATAATTATTCTTCTGCTTACTAAATGCTAATCTAATGGTAGATCTCATTAAAACAATAATTTTATGCTATTTACATTTTTACTTTCTCTACACCTACTATCTACATAGTATATACAAAGGGCATTTATATTGCACCCATGCAATACCGAGATTTCTTCGGAAATACTTTTTTTGAGACCCCTGAATCCATAAAAAAAAAGCAAAAGTGTGTGTGTGTGTAAAAAACGGCGTGTTATTTTTACCGACTTTTCGTTTTTGAGGTATCGTGTTCACAGACACACATATACACACACACACACACACGGACCTTTTTCTGAAAATGATTCTTTTTATACAATAGACACTAAAACATATATTTCCGGTGAATACTCGGTATAGAATTTTTGGGTGTAGTGCAATACCTTCTCCATACACTATATACAGAGTACGTGTAGAGAAAGTAAAAATTGAATGGCATTTTATTCATGGACGCTCTTTAACTGCTGTGGTTCTCAGCGTCCCATTCTATACTGGGTATGAAAGACCGCTTAATTTTGCTCAGAGGCCTCTCTATCAGGCTTAAGGTTCTTTTACGTGTCGTAAATTTCCCTTCCAAAGTAATCCATGCTAAGGATTTTTACACCCGAAGGGTTTGAACCCGCGACCTTGGGTATATGATGTTAGCAATGCTAACCATTACACCACGGAGGTGTGTGTGTTTGTGAGTGAAAATTTTCAAGAAAATCCCCCCACTCCAAACCCTTTACATGGGACTTTTTTCGAAAACTTCGATTTTCTCAAGGATGGCTCTAACGATTTTGATTAAAATACAGTATGTTAAAAATGTTTTATGACAAACGAAATGTGTACATTGACTTACCTGGGAAAATCCTCTGAAGACCTCTTTATTCTGGATGACTTTTGTATAACTGGTAAACCGTAAGAGATAGACAAAAACTTACTGCATAAAATGTAGGTCTTGTCAAGAAACACAATTTATGTCATTTAATATTTTCTCTGTAGAGTTAACCGTTTTCGAGATATTCCAAGTTATTGGTTTCCATCTTAAGCTACTGAAGCTTTCGTCAAACGTCAAGATATCTTTCTTTTCGTCTTTCGTTTGTTCACTCCTAGCACGCAAAGAGAACCGAATTTTAATTGTTTCACACAGCGATAGCTTTTAAAATATTTCACTATCACTTTCGCCTCACTTATCTCCATTCTATTTACAAGCAACTAAGTGATAATAAAATACTTTCTGTTCATGTTTAGCATGTCGTAGATAAAAGAATAATCTTTTGTAGGAAAAGTTGTTTGTATAAGAGCTAGTGAAGGTATGTGAATGAAACAGGTCTGTGTGTGTGGACAGCATAGCTCAAAAACGAAAAGCCCCTTAAACACCAACTTAAGTTCAGTATCTCCCAAGGGCACGAAGACCTTCAAAAGATCCCCTCACCCCAACTACCCTTTTCATGGAACTTTTTTCAAAAATGGCTCTAATGATTTTGATTAAAATATCGTATATTTAAGATATTTACCTGACAAATAAAATGTATATCTTGAATTTTCTGGGAATAGCCTCTGAAGACTACTTTATTCTGGATGAAATTTACGGAATTTTGAATAACTGCTAAACCGTAAGAGATGGACAAAACCTCAACATACAAAAAATGTAGAGCACGTTAAAACACACAATTTATGTTATATACACTTTTTTCGTGGAGTAGATCGTTTTTGAGATATTCCCTGTTATTGGTCTCGGCTTTAAAAAATTTGCCAACTCCTGTCCATACAAACAAAGGAACTTCAGTCACATAACAACCAGCTCTTGGCTATGACTTTAACCTACGGTAATCTCTTATTTCGCTTCTACTTACAAGGAAGTAATGCGACTATTTCTGTTAATTTCTTCTCGATTAGCATGAAGTAAATAGAAGTATAAGCGTTTTAATACTTTTTTTTTTTTTTTGCAGAGATGTAGAGAAAGTCATGTAAATGGAACACATCAGATGCTTTTTTTTTTCTTCTTCTTTTTTTTTTAATATAATGGATTCTAAAAGTTTTCGTTGAAATCTCGGTATCGAAGATTTGGATGGAATGCAGTACCTTATCTAGCTAAGCACTAAATGTACACTTACACCCCTGAAAGAAAGCCCAACGGATGAAATAGAGGGACAGGAAATTTGGTGGAGTGAAGAATTCGCCTAGTGACTCGGGTAAACCCCCATGGGTCAAAAGAATTCGGCCAACGACCTCCCGAATGCCAATCCGAGACGAAACGCCTGGCTCGGTTACTTAAAGTAAAAACTCTTCTGTGTATACTGTATATAAACTTGTATGTGTATATAAACAAACCACGATTAAAACTCGATGAATCGCGTATGAAAATTGCAACCAAATGCCCCAAGAACACTATTATAAGTAACAACTATATTAGATGTAATAATACTGCAATCGCCATTTGGCGCATGCGCGAAACTGCCCACATTTCCTCGGTGAATATTTGCGTGAAACAAACAGGAACACACGTGTTTATTTCTGTAGCGAAATTGCAGCAGTAACTTGACCTCAAGCTATCTCTTTAGTGAAAACTTCCCCACATAAAAGTTAGGAGAGAATTACAGCTGTTAAATGTTGGCAGCTCGTTTGGATGTGTCACCATTTGCAAAATGTAACCAGTAAAAATATCTCGAACACCACGCGAATGCCCTAGATGCACAGGTAGCGGACAGGTCATTAAACCTCGCGACAATAATAGAACTTGATGATGATGATGATGATGGTAATTAGAGGAGTTCTTTGTTTGCTACGTCATTGCTGCAACTTTCCTGGCACACGCTGGCTTTATTAGCGTAATGAAAGCCGCTTGGCACACACCAAGAGGTAATTGCCAACATAAAAAGTAGTTTTTCACAGACCTGTAGGCACCTCTGCCTGATGTTGCCGCCAAATTATCTTTGACACATTGCATCCACAGCACATATATACAGTGGAACCTCACTTATACGTTTTTCAAGGGAGACCACTAAAATACTGTATATATGAGAAAACTGTAACTGATTTTCTCTTCCAGAATTTTTAATTTTTCACCAAGAGTTAAGGATTTTCTTTTTTTTTCCTCCTTGCTGGTTGGTATTCACACATGTTTCTTTTCCTGTTTGTAACTCGAAACTCCACATAAAATAGATAAGTGACTGTTGGAACGTTATGACAAGAATAAAAGAATAAGTGACAATGAAAACAGCACACCAGCAGTACTCGACTTAAAACAGACAAGTGACTGTCGGAACCAAGGATAATAGATTATTGGAACGAAATGACGACAATGAAAACAGCACACTAGCAGTACTCGACTTAAAGCACAGAAGTGACTGTCGGAACCAAGGTTAATAGATTATTGGAACGAAATGACGACAATGAAAACAGCACAACAGCAGTACTCGACTTAAAACAGACAAGTGACTGTCGGAACCAAGGTTAATAGATTTTTGGAACGAAATGAAGACAATGAAAACAGCACACTAGCAGTACTCGACTTAAAGCAGACAAGTGACTGTCGGAACCAAGGTTAATAGATTGTTGGAACGAAATGATGACAGTGAAAACAGCACACTAGCAGTACTCGACTTAAAGCAGACAAGTGACTGTCGGAACCAAGGTTAATAGACTGTTGGAACGAAATGACGACAGTGAAAACAGCACACTAGCAGTATTCGATTTAAAACAGACAAGTGACTGTCGGAACCAAGGTTAATAGATTGTTGGAACGAAATGACGACAGTGAAAACAGCACATTAGCAGTACTCGACTTAAAACAGACAAGTGACTGTCGGAACCAAGGTTAATAGATTGTTGGAACGAAATGACGACAGTGAAAACAGCACACCAGCAGTACTCGACTTAAAACAGACAAGTGACTGTCGGAACCAAGGTTAATAGATTGTTGGAACGAAATGACGACAGTGAAAACAGCACACCAGCAGTACTCGACTTAAAACAGACAAGTGACTGTCGGAATCAAGGTTAATAGATTGTTGGAACGAAATGACGACAATGAAAACAGCACACCAGCAGTACTCGACTTAAAACAGACAAGTGACTGTCGGAACCAAGGATAATAGATTGTTGGAACGAAATGACGACAATGAAAACAGCACACTAGCAGTACTCGACTTAAAGCACAGAAGTGACTGTCGGAACCAAGGTTAATAGATTATTGGAACGAAATGACGACAATGAAAACAGCACACCAGCAGTACTCGACTTAAAACAGACAAGTGACTGTCGGAACCAAGGTTAATAGATTGTTGGAACGAAATGACGACAGTGAAAACAGCACACCAGCAGTACTCGACTTAAAACAGACAAGTGACTGTCGGAACCAAGGTTAATAGATTGTTGGAACGAAATGACGACACTGAAAACAGCACAAGAGCAGTACTCGACTTAAAACAGACAAGTGACTGTCGGAACCAAGGTTAATAGATTGTTGGAACGAAATGACGACACTGAAAACAGCACACCAGCAGTACTCGACTTAAAACAGACAAGTGACTGTCGGAACCAAGGTTAATAGATTGTTGGAACGAAATGACGACAATGAAAACAGCACACCAGTAGTACTCGACTTAAAGCAGAGAAGCGACTGTCGGAACCAAGGTTAATAGATTGTTGGAACGAAATGACGACAATGAAAACAGCACACCAGCAGTACTCGACTTAAAGCACAGAAGCGACTGTCGGAACCAAGGTTAATAGATTGTTGGAACGAAATGACGACAGTGAAAATAGCACACCAGCAGTACTCGACTTAAAGCAGACAAGTGACTGTCGGAACCAAGGTTAATAGATTGTTGGAACGAAATGACGACAATGAAAACAGCACAACCAGCAGTACTCGACTTAAAGCACAGAAGTGACTGTCGGAACCAAGGTTAATAGATTGTTGGAACGAAATGACGACAGTGAAAAAAGCACACTAGCAGTACTCGACTTAAAGCAGAGAAGTGACTGTTGGAACCAAGGTTAATAGATTGTTGGAACGATATGACGACAATGAAAACAGCACACCAGCAGTACTCGACTTAAAGCAGAGAAGCGACTGTCGGAACCAAGGTTAATAGATTGTTGGAACGAAATGACGACAGTGAAAACAGCACACTAGCAGTACTCGACTTAAAGCAGAGAAGTGACTGTTGGAACCAAGGTTAATAGATTGTTGGAACGATATGACGACAATGAAAACAGCACACCAGCAGTACTCGACTTAAAGCAGACAAGTGACTGTCGGAACCAAGGTTAATAGATTGTTGGAGCGATATGACGACAATGAAAACAGCACAACCAGCAGTACTCGACTTAAATCACAGAAGTGACTGTTGGAACCAAGGTTAATAGATTGTTGGAACGATATGACGACAATGAAAACAGCACACTAGCAGTACTCGACTTAAATCACAGAAGTGACTGTCGGAACCAAGGTTAATAGATTGTTGGAACGAAATGACGACAGTGAAAAAAGCACACTAGCAGTACTCGACTTAAAACAGACAAGTGACTGTCGGAACCAAGGTTAATAGATTGTTGGAACGAAATGACGACAGTGAAAACAGCACACCAGCAGTACTCGACTTAAAACAGACAAGTGACTGTCGGAACCAAGGTTAGTAGATTGTTGGAACGAAATGACGACAATGAAAACAGCACACCAGCAGTACTCGACTTAAAACAGACAAGTGACTGTTGGAACGATATGACGACAGTGAAAACAGCACACTAGCAGTACTCGACTTAAAGCAGACAAGTGACTGTTGGAACGATATGACGACAGTGAAAACAGCACACTAGCAGTACTCGAGCAGAGAAGTGACACATTACCGAGAACACGTATAATTGAGCAACATTTTCATGGAGAACGATTGGTCCCTAAAATTTTAGCGCATAGGTGCGAAAAATGTTGAAGTGAATAACGGATAAGCGAGTTTCAACTGTATATAATAAAACCCCGTATTTAAGCTCCCAACAGCCTGCTGCGCACATAAACCATACGTAGATCGTAACCACGCTCTGCTACCATTTTACCTTTCTCTAGCCCGCATATACAAGGCACATAGTGAATAGAGAAGGTATTATTCGACACCGAGATTTCAACGGAAAAAAATGTTTTAAGATCCCCTGGTACACGTTGGCTTTGTTAGCGTAATGAAAGCCGCTTGTCACACACCAAATGGTAATTGCCAACATAAAAATTAGTTTTTCACAGACCTGTAGGCACTTCTGCCTGATGTTGCCGCCAATTATGTTTGACACAATGCGTTCATCTCAACACTACTTTCATACTGGTGGTACATGTTTCACGTTGGCGTTTTAGTTCCTCTAGTAGAATATATATATACAGGATGATAATGAACTACACCGAAATAATTTGCGAGATTGTGCACGTGGCTGATATAAGTAATTTGAGATCGGCGATGTATGGTCCCCGGATAAACATAACACAGCTACATAGCGTTAAACGTGTGGATATCAGGTGCTGATAAGTCGGTGTTAAAGCAAAACAGGTTAAAAAAAATGGCTTAGAATGTCTTTAAAACTGCTGCCCGAGTATAGAAATATCGATTTTTAGCAGCTCGTTACTAGCGTTCTCAAGATTTAATGTCGCAAAAATCTGTAAAATCTCGAACTAATCACTTGACAGTGCGACACTGAGCATTCAATAACTACGTTCTTGAGTTATTTAGACTACTCTGGAAGCGTTTTTTCAAGTGCTCTGGTGGCTTAATGCGTAACGTGGGAAGCTGCTCTCCCAAAGGTCGACCTCGGAAACTATCTTTCACTTGTAAGCCAGTGTCGTAACCACTACGCTAGAGAGGTATGCTGTAATATGTCCCTTCGTTTTTCGTGTTATGCTCTCGAATGGTTGATAAATTAGCCAGTGGCGTACTGGCACTTCACAAGCTTATAGCCGTTACCTTGACATTTCAATAAACTGGCCATAAGTCTCCTATCTCAAATTACTTAAGTAATCTACATATTCTGTGAAAATATTTCGATATAGTTCATTAACACCCTGTAAATATATATAGTAAAACCCCGTAATTATGCTTCCAATTGCCTGCTGCGCCCATAAACCAAAGGTCCGTGGATCGTAACCACGCTCTGCTACCATTTTACCTTTCTCTAGTAAGTATATATAATGTACATAGTGGATAGAAATGGTATTGTTCGACACCGAGATTTCACCGGAAATACTAAACTTGGTATTTATCTTCCAAAGATGGGCGGCGCCGAAAGTGAGTGGTAGGACTTCTAGGCGCTCCGGTTTCGATCCCAAGCGCCCGAAAGAAGGATTCGTGGTGGACGAAGTGGCGTCTGGGAGGATTCTCTCTGGGTCCTCCGGTTTCCCCCGCCACTCATTCCACCAATTGCTTCGTCATCAATTTCGCTTACATTTCATATCATCTACTTCATGTTCATGGCTGGCTATGGGTGGACCTCTCGTAACATGTTCTCCATTCTGTGGTTTCGTACCGTAGGCTACCCGACAGGCTCCCCTAGGTAATGACTTGCAAGTCCTACAATTACAAGAAGGGTAAGCGATTCCGAAACAAATCTTGTCAGGATAAGACATGAATATTTTCAACTCCCCCCCCCCCCCCCCCAAGACTCTTTACACGGAAAATTTTTCGAAATGCTTGATTTCTCAAAAATGGCTCTAACGATTTTGATTAAAATTTCGGTTTCAGATACTTTTATGAAAAACGAAATATATATCTTGAATTTTCTGGGAATAGCCTCTGAAGACATTTTCATTCTGGATAACTTTTGTATAAGTGGCAAATTCTAAGAGATATACAAGAACTTACTACACAAAAATGCAGATCTCATTATACACCGTTTTTTGTAGAGTTAACCGTTTTCGACACATTCCGGACTATCAGTTTCAGTTTTAGCCTAGAGTTTCAGTTTAGAGTAGCTAAAGAAAGTCATGCAGAGCGTTACACATCAGAATTTTTTGTGTTTGTTCTTAGCATTCGTCATATTGGACGATGAATGAAATTGTTGAAATTGGTGCTCAAATGATCTCAGGGTCCATGGAGCTTAAAGCTACTCGACATTCGTCTTTTCAGGATAAGGGAAAACTCCGAAAAAAACCTTGTGCGAGTATCACCCTAAGCGAGATACGAAGTCAGGACCCCTTGAATGTGAAGTAGACCGCTACCCATACACTACCCAGGCGGGCTCAAAACGTGTTTTTTTTAATTTATTTATTTTGACTGACCACTAAAAGTTATACAGGCCATTTATAATAATTTAACATAGATTAACATTAAAGTGGGTCATATGATATTGTCTGAAAAGTATAGAGGTTACAATCATATGATGGAGTTTATAACAAGCTTAGAAATACAAATTTCAGGTAAACTCAAAAATTAAAACAAAAATATGATGTGTTCCATTCACATGACTTTCTCTACATAACTGCAACAAATTATTGTTAAAAAGTTTATGCTTCTATTTACTTCATGCTAATCGAGAAAAAATTACCAGAAATAGTCTTATTACTTGCTTCCTTGTAAGTTGAAACGAAATAAGGGAGTAGCATAGGTTAAAGTGATATTCAAAAGCTGGTTGCTATGTTACTGAGTTCCTTTGTTTGTATGGACAGGAGTTGACACATTCCTGTATGAGAAAAGTTACGTTTTTTAAGCTGAAACCAAAAACAAGGAATATCTAAAAACGATCAACTCCACGAAAAAAATTATATAACATAACTTGTGTGTTTTAATGTGTTCTACATTTTTCGTGTAGTAAGCTTGTATCCATCTTCTACGGCTTAGCACATATGCAAAATTCACCCAGAATAAAGTAGTTTTCAGAGGCTATTCCCAGAAAATTCAAGATATACATTTTATTTGTAATGTAAATATCTTCCATAGACGATATTTTAATCAAAACCGTTTTAGTCATTTTTTAGAAAATCAAAATTTTCGAAAAAAAGTTCCATGTAAAGGGTAGTTGGCGGCGGGGGCATTTTTCTCAAAATCTTCGTGTCGCAACCCTGGAAGATGCTAAACTTAAATATCAAGTTTGGTATTTTACCGACTTTTCGTTTTTGAGTTATCGTGTTCACAGACTCACGGACACACACACACACGGACTTTTTTCCGAAAACATATATTTCCGGTGAAATCTCGGGATCGAATATAGTGCATAAAGAGAAAGTAATAATATTAAGAAGTTTGTAAAATAGGAGTTGAAATATGAATCTGTATTACTAACAATATTAACATGAAGAAAGAAAGTATAATAATTACAGCCAACGTCCATATCGTGCTGAAAACACGGTTCTCGTTCGATCACCGAAGTTAAGCAGCATTGGGTGTGGTCAGTACTTGGATGGGTGACCGCTTGGGAACATCACGTGCCTTTGGAATTGACCTTGGCCCGCCTGGGTAGTGTGGTGGTAGCATGTCTGCTTCACATTCAAAAGGTCATGAGTTCGGATCTCGCTTAGGATGACATTAAGCTAAAAAAAAAAACAAATAGTAATAATTGCAAAATAGGTTGAAACAGTGTTGTTCAATTTGGGTGTCCGATAGTAAGATGTGTTGAGGTTAAGTTTCTCTTCAGTCTTGGCTGTTGACGTCTTCTTTCTCCCAATTTGTACACCAGAGCTCGTGAAACGCGAGGTAACTTAGAGTAGAAGATCTTTGAGAGAGATCTGATGCACATGATACCAAACTCTTGATGCAGTTTAATGTTTCTGATGAACCAAGGAGGTATAAAAAACCTGAAGTTTATGAATATGTGTTTTACTAGGTGTCTGTTTCTGAAAGACGAAGAGGATCGAGGCATACACCACCTGTGACTGAAGTAGCCTCGACCTCTCAACTATTAAACCTCGGCCGACACTCACATGTATACACAGGGCCCATTAAAGAGGGGTGGAAGCAATTTGCTGGAATTGCTAATCACTTAATCATCCGACGAGCTCAGTCTGAAAATAGAACCGGTTCGAAGGGGAACCTAATTCTGATCAATTTACTAGCATCAAAAAGTCATCCGTCGTTACCTCGCTCGCTCGGCTTGTTGCTAGGGCAAAGGTGCCTCCCTGTGGGCCGCAGTGAAACACCGGCTCGCACAGTATTGTCTGGAGGAGGTGGGCATAAGAAATGCTTGTGCCAGTATTGGAAGAGACATGCTTTTACAGAAAACTTCATTCATAGAGCTGGGAAATGTGACTCCTTGGCATATCTCACTAACAGCCTTGGCCTACGTCCCCCATCTCGGTTCATTACAGACATCATGGATGGGCTGAGACGTGGTCAGCGCTTCGATCCCCCCGGCCAGTTAATGCGGTCCTCACGATCTGGAGCCGCTACCTCTCCATCAAGTAGCTCCTCAATTGGCCCCCCAGATGTGTGCACTCCGGTCCAGGTCTCCCAGCGGGGGAAAAATCCCCACGCCGGTCCTGGGAATCGAACCGACGTCTCCCGCTTGACAAGCAGCAACGCCACCAAAGAGAAGACCAATGAGGTAAGAGGGCAACATTTATCACACCAAGTTTCCCTCCGTGGTGTAATGGTTAGCATGCCAACTTCAGATACCCAAGGTCGCGGGTTCAAACCCGGCGGAGGACGATGAATTTTTTTCTGGCCTAAAGTCCTTAATATGGCTTCCTTCGGAAGGGAAGTAAAGCCGTTGGTCCCGTGTAGTGCATTTATGGCACGTAAAAGTACCTCTGATAAAGCGACCTCTGAGCAAAATTAAGCGGTGAATGGGACGCTGAGAACCATAGCAGTTAAAGAACGTCCATAAATAAAACGCCGTGTCATTTTTTACTTTCTCTAGCCCCGTATGTACTATGTACATAGTGGATAGTGAAGGTATTGTATTACACCCAAAAATTCGATGTCGAGATTTCACTGGAAGTATATGTTTTGGGGTGCCCTGAGTGCGAAAAAATCAGTTTCAGAAAAAGGTCCGTGTGTCTATAGCCAGCAAAGCTCAAAAACGGAAAGACCGGTAAATACCAAACTAGGTATTTAGCTTTAATACCTTCCAAGCATGCGACACGAAGACCTTCAAGAAAATCCCCCCACCCCTAACTACCCTTTACATAGAAAAATTTTCGAAAATTTTGTTTTTCTTAAAAATGGCTCGAGGTTTTGATTAAAATACCGTATATTAAAGATATTTATATGGCAAATAAAATGTGTATCTTGAATTTTCTGGGAATAGCCTCTGGGGACATCTTTGTTCTGGATGAATTTTGCTTAACTTTTAAATCGTAAGAGATGGACCAAAACTTTCTACACAAAAATATAGCTTTCGTCAGAACACGCAGTTTATGTCCTTTACGTTTTTGTGGTGGAGGTAACCGTTTTTTGAGATATTCCTTGTTATTGGTTTCAATTGTGAAGTACTTAGACTTTTCTCAGACAGAAAGTCTTACTTTTGTTTTACTCCTGGCCAAGCAAAGAAGCAAAACTTACCACACAAAAAATGTAGTGCACGTTAAAACACGCACTTTATATTACATATTTTTTTCGTGGAGTTGTTCGTTTTTTAGATGTTCCTTGTTTTTGGTTTCAGTTTTGAAAAACTTACTTTTCTCATACAGGGATTTGTCAACTCGTGTCCATAGAAATAAAAGAACTTCAGTCACATAGCAACCATCTTTTGACTATCACTTTAGCGTATGCTACTCCCTTATTTCGCTTCTACTTACAAGGAAGCAAGTAATGACACTATTTCTGGTATTTTTTTCTCGATTAGCATGAAGTAAATAGAAGCATAAGCTTTTTAACAGTAATTTGTTACAGAGATGTAGAGAAAGTCGTGTGAATGGAACATATAAGATTTTTTTTTTTAAACCTCGGTCACGTTAAATAATTTGGCTGTCTGAAGATGGAGAAAGAAAAGCAGAGATATTGCACGTTTCTTCTCCACAAGAGATTTGTTTAGCAGCTAATAATAAAGACCTCATTACCTTTGCAAATGTTAGCATGTGGCAAATATTGACAGTTGCATAACTGAAGGATTGCACCATTTATCGCCATGACACACATTACTGGCGAAATATGTCTATTATCATCAGGAAGGCGCATGATTCAGCACAGCTACGTACGTGCCTGCACATTTTAGAGGCCAATTGACAACAAATTATTAGTCACAGAAAATGTTACTCTAGTTTAAGCACTTTGTTCCAAGACACACTGCAACTAGTAACTGTACTTCAAAATAAAGCAAGTTGGTGTTGCCATCGTATATTCTCATCTGCCACACGTGCAGAAAACAAACTTTGTACTGACAGACAGTTCTATTCACATGCCTTTCTCTACATTTTTGACAAATTATTGTTAAAAAAGCTTATGCTTCTATCTACTTCATGTTAATCGAGGTCAAAATTAGTAGAAATTGTCTTATTACGCATTCCTGGTAATTAGAAGGGAAATAAGGGAGTATACTAGCCTAAAGTGTTAGTCAAATGTTTTAAATGCTGATTGCTATATCCTTGACGTCCCTTTGTATTGAGGGGAGCTGACAAACTTCCCAATGAGAAAAGCATTTTAAAACTAAAATCAGTAATAAGAGAGCTTCATCCGTGGGTCCCGGGTTCGATTCCCGGCTGGGGCGGGGAATTTTTCTTTAGCCAGAAGTATTCCCTATCCCCCACAGAGTCTGGAAGTTTGTATGTGAGTGTGAATGTGTGCGTGTTTGAGTAAAAACAAAATGATTTAAAACCAACATGAAAGAACCTACAGAAACGAGTTGTTTTAAGGGGAAAGCCCCCGATTTGACCTTAGATGTTTAACGGGGGCTATATAAATGAAACAGTTAAAAATAAAAAAAAAATAACAATAAGAGATATCTCAAAAATGGCCAATATTACGAAAAAAATCCGAAATGTTCCATTCACATGACCTTCTCTACAGCTCTGCAACAAGTTATTGTTAAAAACTTAGCAGAAATGGTCTTATTACTTGCTTCCCTGTAAGTAGAAGCAAAATAAGGGAGTACCATAGGTTAAAGTGATAGTCAAAAGCTGGTTGCTATGTGACTGAAGTTCCTTTGTTTGTGTGGATATGAGTTGATAATTTTCTGTGTTAGAGAAGTGTTCTTTTAAAGCTGAAACCAATAACAACGAATATCTCAAAAACGATCTACTCCACGAAAAAAAAATGTATATAGCATAAATTGTGTGTTTTAATGTGCTCTAAATTTTCCGTGTGGTAAATTTTTGACTGTCTCTTACGGTTTAGCAGTTATGCAAAAATCCGTAAAATTCATCCAGAATAAAGTAGTCTTCAGAGGCTATTCCCAGAAAATTCAAGATAAGCATTTTATTTCTTATGTAAATATTTTAAAAATAAGAGATTTTAATCAAAATTGTTAGAGCCATTTTTAAGAAAATCAAAACTTTCGAAACATGTTCTATGTAAAGGTTAAATTGGGCTGGGGGGGGGGATTTTCTTGAAAATTGTGTTTTCGTTTACTTTGGTCGTCATACTAGTGGCGATGCTAAAAACAAATGCAGTAACGCCCGATGTTCAGCTGTTACATCAACAAGCTCGCAAAGAAAATTGCCTTTTCCATACGGCAAATGGTAAAGAATTCAATGCAATAACAAAATAAATACTGTTACCTATATTTGTTGAGGTCCTGTATTTTACGATTAACGTTTACCCATTAGTAGATAACTGGGAAGAATCCCTAAAATCAAAATAGACACTTAAAACTGGAGTGAAACTCTCTCATCCAGCATACCGCGATTGGAAACTGATTTCAATCCCATAGCAACCACGTTTTAAAACATTTGACTGTCGGTTTAGTCGAGTGTATTCACTTATTTCCCTTCTAATTACAAGGAAGCAAGAAATAAGATCGTTTCTGTTAATGTTTATCTCGATTAGCATTTGTGGATAGAAGAATAATCTTTTACAAGAATAGCTTGTTTCGAGAACAGCTAGAGGTCACGGAAATGAAACACATCATATCGCTGGAAATATGCAGAGACGGGCGATTAAATTCATAAATATCTGATGTGTACCATTCACATGACTTTCTCTATATCCCTGCAACAAATTATACTTAAAAAGCTTATACTTCTATTTACTTTATGCTAATCAGAAAAAAAAAATAGTAGAAATAGTCTTATTACTTGCTTCCTTGTAAGTAGAAGCGAAATAAGGGAGTACCATAGGATAAACTGAAAGTTGCTGTGTGACTGAAGTTCCTTTGTTTGTGTGGACATAGGTTGACAAATTTCTGTGTTAGAGAAGTATTTTTTTAAACCTAAAACCAATAACAAGGAATATCTCAAAACGATCAATTCCACCAAAAAAATGTACATAACATAAACTGTGTGTTTTAATGTGCTCTACATTTTCCATGTGGTAACTTTAAATCCATCTCTTACGGTTTAGCAGTTATGCAAAATTCCATAAAATTCATCCAGAATAAAGTAGTCTTCAGAGGCTATTCCCAGAAAACTCAAGATATAAATTTTAATTTTCAAGTAAATATCTTCAATATACGAGATTTTAATCAAAATCGTTTGAGCCGTTTTTAAGGAAATGAACATTTTCTAAATTTTTTCCACGTAAAGTGTAGTTTGGGGTGGGGGGATTTTTTTGAGAATCTTCGTGTCGCATCCTTGGAATATACCAAACTTAAATACCAAGTTTGCTTTTTAACGGTCTTTTCATTATTGAGCTATGGCGCCCACAGGCACATACACGGACATTTTTTTTTTATTCAGGGAGTCTCAAAACATATATTTCCGGTGAAATCTCAGTATCGAATTTTTGGGTGCAATGCAATACCTTTTCTATACACTATGTACATAGTACGTATAAAGAAAGTAAAAACGCATGTGTTAATAATATGTTAGTTGCATTAGTATTCTTAATATAACTTAAGATTATTATTGTAAGTGAATTTTATACATTTAACTCTGCCACCGGGCAGCACCCAATTGCAGAGAATAGATATATTACATTACAATACAATACAATACAAACATTACATACATTACATACAATGCATACATACATTACATACATTACATACATACATACATTACATACATTACATACATACATACATACATACATACATACATACATACATACATACATACATACATACATACATACATACATACATACATACATACATATGCTTTGTTTTTCACAGCTTCACTAAAATTTCACAGATGTTAACCTAAGCAGCATTCAAATGAGTTTATTTCTTGGATCTGTGACAAGCAGGCGTGCAAGGAAATAAGGGCCAGATGTGAGAGAACGGACAGATGATTTATTGGGGTACTATGAGGGCTCGTCAAGCATCTACCTGCAACAGATTGACAGACCGGTCTTCTTGAAGCAGGCGCCAGTGACTGCGTGACTAAAATCCCGTCTTCCTAACGTTCCACGAAAAGAAACCAGGGAAGGGAAATTTCCGTGTTTCCCAGTATAGGCATTCCCGTTTTACTCACTTTCTGGAGCAGAAAATTACAACAGCTGCTCCCTTCATGGAAACACTACATTTTCTACATTTCTGTAACAAAAAGTTGTCAAAAAGCTTATGCTTCCATTTACTGCATGTTAATCGAGAAAAAATTAGCAGAAATAGTCTTATTTCTTGCTTTCTTGTAAGTAGGAGCGAAATAAGGGAGTACCATAGGTTAAAGTGAAGCCAAAAGCTGATTGCTATGTGACTGATGTTCCTTTGTTTATATGGATCGGAGTTGACAAGTTCCTGTATGAGAAAAATATAAGTTTTTCATAGCAGAAACCAAAAATAAGGAATGTCTCAAAAACGACGAACTCACCGAAAAAATATTATATAACATAAATTGTGTGTTTTAACGTGCTCTACATTTTTTGTGCAGTAAGTTTTTGTCCATGTCTTATGGTTTAGAAGTTATTCAAAATTTCCGTAAAATTCATCCAGAATAAACTACTCTTCAGAGGCTATTCCTAGAAAATTCAAGATATACATTTTATTTGTCAGGTAAAAATGCTTAATATAGGAAATTTTAATCAAAATCGTTAGAGCCATTTTTGAGAAAAACAAAATGTTCGAAAAAAGTTCCATGTAAAGGGTAGTTGGGGGTGGGGGGATTTTTCTCAAAATGTTCGTGTCGCATCCCTGGAGGGTACTCAACTTAAATATCAAGTTTGGTATTTTACCTACTTTTCGTTTTTGAGTTATCGTGTTCACAGACACGCGGACACACAGACACAGACCTTTTTCCGAAAATGCTGTTTTTAGATAAAGGGGGCCCTAAAACATGTATTACCGGTGAAATCTCGGTATCGAATTTTTGGGTGGAGTGCAATACCTTCCATACACACTATGTACATAGTGCGTACAGAGAAAACAAAAAACGATCAACTTCACGAAGAAAAGGTATGTAACATAAATTGTGTGCTTCAACGTGCTCTGCATTTTTGTGTGGTAAGCTTTTGTCCATTTCTTACGGTTTAGCAGTTATGCAGAATTACGTAAAATTGATCCAGAATAAAGTAGTCTTCAGAGGTTATTCCCGGAATATTCAATATATACATTTTATTTTTCATGTACATATCGTTAATATACGATATGTTAATCAAAGCCGTTACAACTATTTGTGAACATCAAAATGTTCGAAAAAAATTCAATTAAAGGGTAGCTTGGGGTGGGAGAATTTTTTTTTTCAAAATCTTCGTGTGCCATCCTTGAAAGATACTAAACTTAAATGCAAAGTTTGGTGTTTTTCTGACTTTTCGTTTTGCAGTTATGTTCACAGACACACGAACATTTTTCAGAAAATGCTTTTTCTGGATACAGCGGACACTAAAACACTATATTTCCGATGAAATCTCCGTATCCAATTTTTTGGTGGAGTGCAATGCCTTCTCTGTGTACTTTGTACATAATACGTGTAGAAAAAGTAAAAATAAAGTTCATAATAGTAACTAAATTGCAGCCCTGGCGCACCAAGGAGGCTATGCAGGCGCCGGGAGCCCGGAAGGAGGCCTATGCAATAGCCTGAACCAAGGGGAAAGAGAGGTTTACTGCAAAGCAACACTCGCGCTGATCTGAAAGAAGAAGGGAAATGAAGCGAGCGACGTTACTGGCTGGCTGAGGTTGATTCACAGTGCTCTTGCTGCGTATCCACCCTCAGCAGGGTGTTTTATTTCTGGATGGGGTTATAAGAATGGTTTTTTACTTTCTCTATGCTTACTATGTACATAGGGTATAGAGAAGGTATTGCACTCCACCCAGAAATTCAATACCGAGATTTCATCGGAAATATAAGTATTAGGGTCCCCTGTGTCCAAAAAAAAAAACAACAATTTTCAGAAAAAGGTCCATGTGTGTGTGTGTGTGTGTGTGTGTGTGTGTGTGAACACGATAGCTCAAAAACGAAAAGTCGGTAAAATACCAAAGTTTGTATTTAAGTTTGATATCTTCCAGGGATGCGACACGAAGATTTTAAGAAAAATCCCCCCACCCCAAACTACCCTTTACATTGAACTTTTTTCGAAAATTTTGATTTTTTCAAAAATGGCTCTAACGATTTTGATTAAAACGTCCTATATTAAAGATATTCACCTCAAAAATAAAATGTATATCTTGAATTTTCTGGGAATACCCTCTGAAGACTACTTTATTCTGGATGAATTTTACGGAATTTAGCATAACTGCTAAACCGTAAGAGATGGAGAAAAACCTACAACACAAAAAATAGAGCACCTTAAAACACACAATTTTTCTTATATACATTTCTTTCGTGGAATTGATCGTTTTTGAGATACTCCTTGTTTTTTAGTTTCAGCTTTGAAAAACATACTTTTCTCATACAGGAATTTAATAATTCCAGTCCATACAAAGGAACTTCATTGACATAGCAACCAACTTTTGACTATCACTTTAACCTATGGTACTCCCTTATTTCGCTTCTACTTACAAGAAAGCAAGAAATAAGACTATTTCTGCTAATTTGTTCTCGATAAGCATGAAGTAAATAGAAGCAGAAGCTTTTTAACAATCATTTGTTGCAGTGGTGTAGAGAAAGTCAAGTGAATGGAACACATCAGATGTTTCAGTTTTAGGTTGGGTGTGGGAGTAAGGAGGTAACATGTTGCTCCCCAACAAATGTTCTTTGGATGCAACTCTGGTGTATGAAGTTGCAAAATTTGGAAGCTAGTCACCTCTTGGTGAGATAGTAATGGAGCTGAGCTTTTGCTGCTGGTGGAGTTGCTCCATGTCATCTGTTGTGCTCGCAAGCCATGCGGGGAACCCGATAACGCCTAAAGCGCGTGTGCTGGGTTCATAATCACCAAGAGACCTAACCAGGACGCTCAGATGATGGTTTAAATGGTCGTAGAATTTTGTGGCCCGGCGTCTAATTTCGTCCTCCACATATGGCAGCCTCACAGGAAACGCACGGCCCACAGAATAGATGGATCGGAGTCCTCTGTTCAGTGCCCGTTGGAGCAGGAGAAACCAGCTGTCTGCGGCCATGCCCCAGACCTCACAGGCATGAGAGGGACTATCGGCGCTTGGAAAAGGTGTATCTTCAGGCGAACCGGACTTCAGCATGGGGTACAGGGAGGCAATTGCCGAGACGTCTCGGATGTGATGTTAGACCTATATCCAGTTTAACCCCCAGGTAGGTTACGGAGTTTCGCCACTCTATCCTTTGGCCCTGATAAGAGAGTGTGCGGGGATGTGGCGCTTTGTAAGTACAATAGTGTGGCTCTTGTCCGCATTCACGGACGTTCGCCAACGCTGGCACCATCCTTGGATGAGGCGGAGGTGTCGTTGTATGGGGTTGAAGGCTCGATCTAGGTTAAACAGCAGTACGTCATCCGCATGCTGGGATGTTGCGTTGGAAAGTCTGTCATGTAGATGTTGAAGAGGGTCGGGGTTAGGTCAGAGCCTTCGGGGACTCCACCTCTTACGGGTCGACGTGTAGATGTTTTCCCCACGTGGAAGTGTCTGAGGAAACTGTGTAGTATGTTCAGTGCCTGTGTGGGTAATCCCAGGTGGATCAGTTTATGTAGGAGACCGGCGTGCCAGGTCGTTGAGAAGGCCTTCTCAAAGTCCAGCGATACCGCGGCAGTGATTACCGCAGGACCTGCTGGGGTGTTGAGTGCCCAGAACGAAATCCAAACTGGTGGTCTGGGATAGCTTGGGTGTCCCCTAAAAGCGGTTACGGCCCATCCTCTCGAGCACCTTCGAAAGGGTCGGGAGGTGGTTGATGGCGCGGTAATTGGATGGGAGCACCGGGTCCAATATGTATATCACCCCAGCCTCTCTCCATTCTCGTGGAAAGTGGCCAAGCGCCAGACACATATTGAAGAGCACGGCGTTGAAAGGAAGGTGGCGGAGCATGAGGAGGGTTAGCTCGTCAGGTCCCGCTGCCTATTTGGGGGCAAGTGAAATGAAGGAATGAAAGGGTAGATACATAGCACCCCATCATTCGCCTAAGCGGCCCAGAAAACCCCAGAGGCAGAGCGCACGCTCAACAGGGAGCGAACCCTCGGTGTGTGTATCACATGAAATGTCTCAAAGAGGCCAGTTTAACGAAACGCTAAAGCCATATATGTATAAGGTGTTGCCGCCAGCGATGGATGACCTCGGCGGTTGTGGCTGTATAAAAGTTTTGTTGCCTTGGTTTCTGTGGTCACAGGTTCGGGTTACGTGCAGGTGTCACCAACATAAACTAATTCTGGACAACGCTTTCTGCTCTTCATCTCTCCCTAACAACCTTTCAACTTAGTCTTCCAATACTCACGGCATCTTAGATTCATCAAACTTTCCCAGAGTATTCCCCACAAAATTTAACTTTCTCTATACGTACTATGTATATACTGTATAGAGAAGGTATTGAACTCCACCCAAAACTCGATACCGAGGTTTCACCGGAAATACATGTTTTGGGTCCTTCTGAATCAAAAAAAAATTCAGAAACAACTCCGGGTGTGCGTGGGAGCCTGTGAACACGATAACTCAAAAACGAAAAGTCGGTAAAATACCAAACTTGCTATTTAAGTTTGCTATCTTCCAAGGATGTGACACGAAGATTTCCAAAAAAAAATCCCACCAACCCTAACTACCCTTTACATGGAACTTTTTTCGAAAATTTTGATTTTCTCAAAAATAGCTCTAACGATTTTGATTAAAATATCGTATATTAAAGATATTTACCGAACAAATAAAATGTATATGTTGAAATTTCTGAGAATAAATAGCCTCAAAAGACCTATTTATTCTGGATGATTTTTATTGAATTTTTCATAACTGGTAAACCGTACGAGATAGACAAAAACTTACTGCACAAAAAATGTAGATCACAGCAAAACACACAATTATATCGTATATATTATTTTCATGGAGTTGATTGGTTTTGAGATATTCCTTGCTATTGGTTTAGCTTTAAAAATCTTATACTTTTCTCATACAGGAATTTGTCAACTCCTGTCCATACAAACAAAGGAACATCAGTCACATAGCAACCAGCTTTTGGCTTTCACTTTAACCTATGGTACTCCCTTATTTCGCTTCTATTTACAAGGAAACAAGTGATAAGACTATTTCTGCTAATTGTTCTCAATTAGCATGAAGTAAATAGAAGTATAAGCTTTTTTACAATAATTTTTTTGCAGAGATGTAGAGAAAGTCATGTGAATGGAATACATCAGTTTTTTTTTTTTTTTTTTTTTTTTTATTTTTTTTTTTTTTTATTCTTTCATTTCTATAGCTCCCTTTAACATCTAAGGTCATATCGGAGGCTTTGCACTTGAAACAACTCGTCTGTAGGTTTAAATCATTTTATTTTCCTCAAACACTCACTCATTTACTATCACATACGTACTTCTAGACTCTGTGGGGGATATGGAATATTTCTGACAAAAGAAAAATTTCCCGCCCCAGCCGGGAATCGAACCCGGGACCTCCGGGAAAGAACTCAGCTCGCTGACCACTCGACCTTGGAGGCAGTCAGAAAAGCTATTGTATTGGACACAAAAATGCAATACCGTGATTTCAGTTCGTAAATGTTTTGGAACCCCATGAATCAAAAAAACAAAAACAAAAAAAAAATTATGGGAAAAGGTCTGCCAGTGCGTGTGTGTATGTGTGTAGACAACATAGCTCCAAAACGAAAATTCTACTACCTTTTACATGTACAAAGTTTCTCAAAAATGGTTCTAACAATTTCAATTAAAGTGTTGTATATTAAAGATATTTACATGACAAATAAAACGTATATCTTGAACTTCCTGGGAATAGCCTCTGAAAACTACTTTATCCGGGATGAATTTTGCGCAAATTTGCATAATTGCTAAACTGTGAAATAGAAAAAAAGTACTGATAAAAAGTGTAGAACTCGTTAAAACACACAAATTAGTTATATGCATTTTTTTCGTGGAGTTGATCGTTTTTGAGATATTCCTTGTTATTGGTTTCAGTTTTAAAACACACTTTTCTCACAAGCAAAATTGTAAACTACTGACCCTGCAAAGAAACGAATTTCTTCCACATAGCAACCACATCTAAAAGAATCGTTTTAACCTAGTTTATTTCCTTATTTCCCTTCTACTTATAAGAAACTAAGTAATAAGACCGTTTCTGTTAATGCTTATCTTGATTAGCATGAAGTGAATAGAAGGATAACCTTATTAACAATAATTTGTTAGAGCGATGTAGAGAAAGTCATATGAATGGAACACATAAGATTTTTTAAGGAGTCGGTGAACGCCACCCTTAGTTAAATAAACGTTACATAATTATTACATAAAACTGAAATGTCTATAAGAACTGTGAATAAAAAACTGTATCAGCAACAAGAACATCTTAACACTAAGCGCCACTAGGTTTATTCATGAGTGTCGCCCAGCAATCCCTCTGACACGCTCGCATGCCAGCACGAGTATTAACACCACTAGCCAGGGTGCTCATGCGGAACCATTTTGAGCTTTGTCTTACTAGAACACTTACTAACACGAGCACCTCATCAATGCTATATTTTTAATCAGCATGTATATGAAGAGGTGGCGTAGCTTCTGCGGTTGACCGCCACCGAGGACGGCGAGTATGGGGCCGCCCCTAAAAAATGTTAAAAATAATAAATACAAAAAGGAAAATCTTTGAAAATCTTCGTGTCGCATACTTAAATAGTGAACTTATATATCTACCTACCACTCAAAAACGCACACGGATATATATATATATATATATATATATATATATATATATATATATATATATAGCGTGCTAGCCAGGGTAAAAACTATCAGAAAGAAGGCTGATAGAAGAAGAATGAGCTCTGTTTTGGGTCAGACGGCATAAAGTTGTGATGACAGTGACATTATGGCCCCTAGGACCTGGTCAGCTGCCCTTAATAAACAGGAAGCGCTCCAGATATTTGGAGCAGACCCAGAGAGAAATGATCATTCTTTTTAAAAATATACACGTGCGCGCACTCTACACATACAAACAACCTGACATTCCTACAAACGCCCCTGGCGAATGTAAACACACGGCCAAGGGGATTTATGGGACCGATGACCTGTTTCACGCTCTATTTCTGATCGACCCCTTTCAACACCAATTAAAAACAAGATGTAACTACTTTTTGTCTGGCAACTGATTCAAAACATTGTTATGAGGTCAGCTATTCAGAAAATTTGAGGTGCTGCATTCACATGACTTTCTCTTCATCTCTGAAACTAATTATCGTTAAAAGCTTATGAAACAGTTTTAATACTTGCTTCCTAGTAAGTAGAAGCGAAATAAGGGAGTACCATAGGTTAAAGAGATAGTCAAAAGCTGGTTGCTAAGTGACTGAAGTTCCTTTGTTTATATGAACAGCAATTGACAAATTCCTAGGTCTTTCGAAGATGAAACTAAAAGCTGCAACCAAAAACATTTTTGGGTCCCTCTGAATAAAAAAAAAGCATGTTGGAAAAAGATTCGTGTTTGTGTGACTGTGGACAGCATAGCTCCAAAACGAAAAGACTGTTGAATACCAAACTTGGTATTTAAGGTAGGTATCTTCCAAGGATGCGACAGGAACATTTTCAAGAAAATCCCCAAATTCCCAACTACCCTTTACATGGAACTTTTTTCGAAAATTTTGATTTTCTCAAAATGGCTCTAATGATTTTCATTAAAATAAAATGTATATAATGAATTTTCTCGGGAATATCTCCGACGGCATTATTTTGGATGCATTTTACGGAATTTTGTATAACTGGTAAACCATAAGAAATAGAAAAAACTTACCACACAAAAATTGTAGAGCACATTAAAACACACAATTCAGTCTTATACATTTTTTTCGTGGAGTTGATCGTTTATGAGATATTCCTTGTTTTTGGTTACAGCTTTGAAAAACTTAGGAATTTGTCAATTCCTCTGCATACAAACAAACGAACATCAGTCACATAGCAACCAGCTTTTGACTATCACTTTAACCTATAGTACTCCCTTATTTCGCTTCTATTTACAAAGTAATAAGACTATTTTTGCTAATTGTTTCTCGATCAGCATGACGTACACAGAAGCATAAGCTTTTTAACAATAATTTGTCGTAGAGATGTAGAGAAAGTAAAACATCTTGAGTCTAACAAATCTACACTACTGGCAATTACGCCAGCCTGTAATGAAACTAAGAATGGAGAAAAAGAAAAAAAACAAAAGAAAACTGGAAAGTGGTCGCTGCGGACAGACGTATGTGGAGCGTGAGAAATAAGTGCAGACAGCAATGAAACCAAACAGATCATGGAAGCAAAGAGATTAAAGGGAATTAGTTATAATAATTATTTGAACGGAAAGAGATCACATGACCCGTGGGAAGAAGTGAGGACGGTGACCTAGTATTACTTATGTCGAATACAAATTGGTAAGATCACAGGAAACCGTTTCTTTTCACCAATTTTTAACAACATCATCATGAAAGCACCTCTGGTAACAATGTATTTTTACTTTCTCTATACGTATGTACATAGTGTATAGAGAAGCTATTGCAATTAACCCAAAAATTCGATACTGAGGTTTCACTGGTAATAAATTTTAGGGTCCGCTGTATCCAAAAAAAGCATTTTCACAAAAAAGTGTGTGTGTGTGTGTGTGTGTGTGTGTGTCGGTGAACACGATAACTCAAAAACGAAAATACGGTAAAATACCAAACTTGGTATTTAAGTTTAGTATCTTCCAGGGATGCGACACGAAGATTTTGAGATAAATCACCCCACACCAAACTACCCTTTAAATGGAACTTTTTTCGTAAATTTTGATTTTCTTAAAAATGGCTCTAACGATTTTGATTAAAATACCGTATATTAAAGATATTTATCTGACAAATAAAATGTGTATCTCCATTTTCTGGGAATAGCCTCAGAAGTTTACTTTATTCTGGATGAAATGTACCAAATTTTGCATAGCTCCTAAACCGTAAGAGATAGATAAAAACTTACTACACAAGAAATGTAGAGCACGTTAAAACACACAATTTATGTTATATACATTTTTTTGGTGGAGTTGATCGTTTTTTAGATATTCCTTGTTTTTGGTTTCAGCTATGAAAAACTTCTACTTTTCCCATTCAAGAATTTACCAAATCTGTCCATAGAAACAAAGGAACTTCAGTCACATGGCAACCAGCTTATGAGTATCACTTTAACCTATGGTACACCCTTATTTCCCTTCTACTTACAAGGAAGCAAGTAATAAGACTGTTTCTGCTATTTTTTCTAGATTAGCAGGAAGTAAATAGAAGCATAAAATTTTAACAATAATTTGTTGCAGGGATGTAGAGAAAGTCATGTGAATGGAACACATCAAATTTTTACTTTCTCTAGCCCTGTATGTACAACGTACATGGGGATAATTCCACCCAAAATTCGATTTCGAGATTTTACCGGAAATACATGTTTTAGGACCCCCTGAATAAAAAAAAAGCATTTTCAGAAACAGATCTCAGTGTGTGTGTGTGTGTGTGTGTGTGTGTGTGTGTGTGTGTCTGTGGATAGCATAGCTCAAAAACGAAATGAAGGTTAAATACCAAACTTGGTGTTCAAGTTTGGTATCTTCCAAGGATGCGACACGAAGATTTTAGAGAAAATACCCCCACTTAGCTAACCTTTACATGGAAAAATTTTCGAAAATTTTGTTTATCTTGAAAATAGCTCTAACGATTTCGATTAACATATCACATATTAAAGCCATTTCCATCACAAATAAAATGTATAATCTGAATTTTCTGTGAATAGCTTCTAAAGACCTGTTTATTCTGGATGCATTTTGCTTAATTTGGTATAAGTAGTAAACCGTTAGAGGTAGACAAAAACTTATTGTACAAAAAATGTAGATTTTGTAAAAATACACAAGTTATGTCCTATACATTTTTTTCGTGGACTTTACTGTTTTCGAGGTATTCCTTCTTATTAGATTCAATTGTGAAGTATTTATATTTTTCTCAAACGGAAGTGTCAGTTTTTCTTTTGTTCCACTCCTGGCCAAGCAAAGAAGCGATTTGCAATGGCAATCGTATAACGACAGTTTTTAAAACATTTGACTCTCACTTTAGCCTAGTGCATTCCCTTAGTTCCATTCTACTTATAAGGAACTTAGTAATACAATTCCGGTAATGTTCATCTCGATGAGCATGTTGTGAAAGAAGAATTATCCTTTATAAGAAGTTTGTAGAGTAGCTAGAGAAAGTCATGTGAGTGTAACACATCAGATTTTTCTATTATCCTTCGGAATCTTGCAATGTTACGGCAACGTCACTTCGCTTGGTTCCTCTATAACGTAATGTTTACCTGAGCATTTCGCTCCTAAAATAGATTATCCTCTATTCTACATCGACCCTTGGCTTTGGGAACAATCGACTATCGCTTTCCCAAAGGAACACGATTGTGAAGTAAAAATCGAGGAGACATTTGAATGCCAAAACATGGCATTTTACTTTCGAATGCGCAAGGTTCGACAATGACTGCAATGCACTGAATGGCACCTGCTGATATCCACTTTGCTTTCTGCAAGGAATTTCTGACCTCTAAATCTTTGTAACAAATTATTATTAATAAGCTTATTAAAATTAGCAGAAATAGTCTTATTACTTGTTTCCTTGTAAGTAGAAGCGAAATAAGGGAGTACCATAGGTTAAAGTGATACTTAAAAGCTGGTTGCAATGTGACTGAAGTTCCTTTGTGTGGACACGAGTTGACAAATTCCTGTATTTGAAAATTATAAGGAATATCTCAAAAACAATCAATTCCACGAAAAAAATGCGATTAACAAAAATTGTGTGTTTTAACATGCTCTACATTTTTCGTGTAGTAAGTTTTTGTCCATCTCTTACGCTTTAGCAGTCATTAAAATTTCAGTAAAATTCATCCAAAATAAAGTACTCTTAAGAGGCTATTCCCAAAAAATTTAAGATATACATTTTATTTGTTAGTATTTGTTTTAATATACGAAATTTTAATCAAAATCGTTAGAGCCATTTTTGAGAAAATCTAAATTTTCGAAAAAAGTTCCATGTAAAGGATAGTTGAGGATGGGGGATTTTTCTCAAAATCTTCGTGTCGCATCCCTGGAGGATACTACACTTAAATACCAAGTTTGGTATTTTACAGACTTTTATTTTTTGAGTTATCGTGTTCACAGGCACACACACATACACACACACACACACACACACACACACACACACACGAAAATGCTTGTTTTAGATAAAGGGGACCCTAAAACATATATTTCCGGTGAAATCTCGGTATCGAATTTTTGGGTGGAGTGCAATACCTTCTCTATACACTATATACATAGTGCGTATAGAGAAAGTAAAAAAAAATCTGATGAGTTTAATTCACATGACTTTCTCTACATCTCTGCAACAAATTGCTGTTAAAAAGCTTATGCCTCTATTTACTTCATGCTAATTGAGAAACAGTCTTATTACTTGTTTCCTTGTAAGTAAAAACGAAATAAGGAAGTAATCTAGGTTAAAGTGATAGTCAAAAGCTGGTTACTATGTGACTGAAGTTCCTTTGTTTGTATGGATAGGAGTTAACAAATTCCTGAATGATTTTCAAATCTGAAACTAAAAACACTAAATATCTTAAAAACGATCAACTCCTCGTAAAAACTGTATATAGCATAAATTGTGTGTTTTAAAGTGCTCCACATTTTCTATAGGGTAAGTTTTTGTCCATCTCTTACGGTTTAGCATTTATTCACAATTCCGTAGAGCACATTAAAACACACAATTTATGTTATATGATTTTTTTTCGTGGAATTGATCGTTTTTTAGATATTCCTTGTTTTTTGTTTCAGCCTTTTCTCATACAGGAATTTGTCAACTCCTGTTCATATAAACAAAGGAACTTCAGTCACATAGCAACCAGCTTTTGACTGTCACTTTAACCTATGTTACTCCCTTATTTCGCTCCTACTTTCAGGGAAGCAAGTAATAAGACTATTTCTGCTAATTTTTTCTCACTTAGCATGAAGTAAATTGAAGCATAAACTTTTTAACATTAAATTTGTTGCAGAGATATAGAGAAAGTCATATGAATGGAACACATCAGATTTTTTTTTTTTCCTTTGTTTCAGGTGATCTTAAAACATATTTCCGGCCGAATCTTTGGGTGCATCACAATACCGTCTGTTCGAATCCCGCTTAAGCTCCATGGACCCCGAGATCATTTCACCAATTTAATTCATCGTCCGATATGACCAACCAGGTTAAAATACGTCTTATGTATACACTATGTACATATTACGTGTAGAGAAAGTAAGAATCTGATGTGCTACGCTCACATGACTGTCTCTAGCTGTTCTACAAACTTCTTACATAACATTATTCTTCTTTCTGCATCTTGCTAATCGTGGTACTCATTAGTACAATGTTATTATTACTTAGTTCCGTATAAGTAGGAAGCAAATAAGGGAATGCACTAGGCTAAACCAATAGTCAAATGTTTTAAAAGCTGTCGTTATGCGATTGTCATTACAAATTCTTTTCTACACAAATTCTTTTCTTGGCCAGGAGCACAAAAACAGACACTGCGTTCTGAGAAAAGTATAAGTACTTCACAACTGAAACTGATAACAATGAATACCTCGAAAACGGCAAACTCCACGAAAAAAATGTATATGACGTAAGTTGTGTATTTTAACAAAACCTACATTTTTTGTACAGTAAGTTTTTGTCTATCTCTTTCGGTTTACTAGTTATGCCACTTTAAGCAAAATTCATCCAGAATAAACAGGTCTTTAGAAGCTATTCCCAGAAAATTCAAGATATACATTTTATTTGTCAGGGAGATATCTTTAATATACGATATTTAAATCAAAATCGTTAGAGCCATTTTTAAGAAAATCAAAATTTTCGAAAAAAGTTCCATGTAAAGGGTAGTTGGGGCTGGGGGGATTTTACTCAAAATCTTCGTGTCGCATCCCTGGAATATACTAAACTTAAATACCAAGTTTGGTATTTTAGCTATTATTCGTTTTTGAGTTCTCCTGTTCACAGACACACGGACACACACACACACACACACACACACGGACCTTTTTCTCCAAATGCTTTTTTACTTTCTCCATACGCACTATGTACATAGTGTATAGAGAAAGTATTGCACTCAACCAAAAATTCGATACCGAGATTTCACCGGAAATATATGTTTTAGGGTCCCCAATATCCAAAAAAAGCATTTTCACAAAAAGGTCCGTGTGTGTGTGTGTATGTGTGTGTGTGTGTGTGTGTGTGTGTGTGTGTGTGTCCGTGTGCCCGTGTGTCTTTGAACACGATAACTCAAAAACGAAAAGTCGTTAAAATACCAAACTTGGTATTTAAGTTTAGTATCTTCCAGGGATGCGACACGAAGATTTTGAGTAAACTCCCCCCAGCCCCAACTACCCTTTACATGGAACTTTTTTCGAAAATTTTGATTTTCTCAAAAGTGGCTCTAACGATTTTGATTAAAATTTCGTATATTAAACATATTTACCTGACAAATAAAATGTATATCTTGAATTTTCTGGGTTTAGCCTCTGAAGAGTAGTTTATTCTGAATGAATTTTACTAAATTTTGATTAACTGCTAAATCGTAAGAGATGGACAAAAACTTACTACACAAAAAATGTAGAGCACATTAAAACACACAATTTATGTTATATACATTTTTTTCGTGGAGTTCGTCGTTTTTGTGACATTCCTTTATTTTGGTTTCTGCTATGAAAAACGTATACTTTTCTCATACAGGAACTTTGTCAATTCCTATCCATATAGACAAAGGAACTTCATTGACATAGCAACCAGCTTTTGACTATCACTTTAACCTACAGTTGTCCCTTATTTCGCTTCTACTTACAAGGAAGCGAGTAATTAGACTATTTCTGCTATTTTTTTCTGATTAGGAGAAAGTAAATATAAGTATAAGCTTTTTAAGAATAATTTGTTGCAGGGATATGGAGAAAGTCATGTGATTGGTACACATCAGATTTTTTTGGATACAGAGGGTCCTAAAATATGTATTTCCGGTGAAATCTCGGTATAGAATGTTTGGATGTAATACAATACTTCTCTATACCTATGTATATTGTACATACAGGCCTAGAGAAAGTAAAAATACGGTAAGTTTTATCGAACGAGAAGTTTACTCGAGATTCTCGTTGAGACAAGAAACGACATTAGTGTTCAGGCAGCCATGACGACGAGGGGAGATTTTCCTGTTGTTTCCGGAGTGGTGATTAAAATCACCTGATGATTCTAATGTGGTGCTGTTCTCGGCTATTAAATTGAGGGGCGACTGAAACCAAATTCTTGTTGGAAGCGATTACTGCATGGGAAGTGTTATCCAAATGGGCAGCTGTTAACAACAATAGAAGTTCTCAGGAAAGTTTTGCAGATTCGCGGTTCACTGCCCACAAGATAATGCGCCTTACAAGTAACCTGCACTAGTCATGTTCTCATTAAACCCACAGGAACAGAAGAATGTCAATTGAAAACTTTGATAAACACACTTAAGTGTAGCTATGACGAAAATTTCATGAAAAACCTGATGTTTTCCATTCACATGACTTTCTCTACAACTTGCAATAAATTATTGTTAAAAAGCTTATGCTTCTATTTACTTCATGCTAAATGAGGAGAAAAAAAAAAAAACCTTGAAGAAATAGTTTTATTACTTGCTTTCTTGAAAGTAGAAGCGAAATAAGGGAGTACCATAGATTAAAGTGATAGTCAAAAGCCGGTTGCTATGTGACTGAAATTCCTTTGTTTGTATGGACAGGAGTTGACAAATTCCTGTATGAGAAAAGTATACATTTTTCATAGCTGAAACCAAAAACAAGGGATATTTCAAAAATAATCAACTCCACGAAAAAAATGTATATAACATAAATTGTGTGTTTTAAAGTGCTCTACATTTGTTGTGTGGTAAGTTTTTGCCCATCTCTAACGCTTTAGAAGTTATGCAAAATTCTGTAAAATTTACCCAGAATAAAGTAGTCTTCAGAGGCTATTCTCAGAAAATTCAAAATATACATTGTACTTGTCAAGTAAATATCTTTAGTACATGATATTTTAATTAAAATTTTTAGAGCCATTTTTTAGAAAAACAAACTTTACGAAAAAAAGTTCCATGTAAAGGGTAGTTTGGGGTGGGGGGTTTTCTCAAAATCTTCGTGTCGCATCCCTGGAAGATACTGAACTTAAATACCAAGTTTGGTATTTTACCGACTTTTCGTTTTTGAGTTATCGTGTTCACAGACACACGGACACACACACGCGGACCTTTTTCTGAAAATACTTTTTTTGGATACAGGGTACTCTAAAACATATATTTCCGGGGAAATCTCGGTATCGAATTTTTTGGTGGAGTGCAATACCTTCTCTATACACTATGTACGTAGCACGTAAAGAGAAACTAAAAATCTGATGTGTACCAACCATTCACATGACTTTCTCTATACAGCTGCAACAAATTATTCTTAAAAAGCTTATACTTCCATTTACTATATGCTAATCAGAAAAATTAGCAGAAATAGTTTTATTACTTGCTTCCTTGTAAGTAGAAGCGAAATAAGGGACTACCATAGGTTAAAGTGATAGTCAAAAGCTGCTTGCTACGTCAATGAAGTTTCTTTGTTTATATGGATCGGAGTTGACAAGTTCCTGTATGAGAAAAATACAAGTTTTTCATAGCAGATACCAAAAATAAGGAATGTCTCAAAAACGACGAACTCCACGAAAAAGCATTATATAACATAAATTGTGTGTTTTAACGTGCTCTACATTTTTTGTATAGTAAGCTTTTGTCCATCTCTTACGGTTTAGCAGTTATTAAAAATTCCGTAAAATTCAAGCAGAATGAACTACTCTAGAAAATTCAAGATATACATTTTATTTGTCAGGTAAATATGTTTAATATACGAAATTTTAATTAAATTCGTAACAGCCATTTTTGTGAAAATCAAAATTTTCAAAAAAAAAGTTCCATGTAAAGGGTAGGTGGGGGCGGGGGAATTTTGCTCAAAATCTTTGTGTCGCATCCCTGGAAGATACTAATCTGAAATACCAAGTTTGGTATTTTACTGACTATTCGTTTTTGAGTTATCGTGTTCACAGACACACACACACACACACACACACGGACGTTTTTCTGGGAATGCTGTTTTTGGATTCAGGGAGTCCTAAAACATGTATTTCCGGTGAAATCTCGACATCGAATTTTTGGGTGGATTGCAATACTTCTCTATCCCTATGCACATTGTACATACGTAGATAGAGAAAATAAAGAATTAGTAAAATAGTCTTATTACTTGCTTCCTTGCTACCAAGAAAAAAATGTATACAATATAAATTGTGTCTTTTTACATGCTCTACTTTTTTGTGTGATAAGGTTTTATCCATCTCTTACGGTTTGGCAATTATTCAAAATTCCGTAAAATTCATCCTCAATAAAGTAGTCTTCAGAGGTTATTCCCAGAAAATTCAAAATATACATTTTATTTGGAGTGTAAATATCTTAAATATAAGAGATTTTAATCTAAATCATTAGAGCCATTTATGAGAAAATCAAAATATTCGAAAAAGAATTTCATGTAAAGGGTAGTTTGGGGTGGGGGGATTTCCTTGAAGATCTTCGTCTCGCATCCTTGGAAGAGTCCAAACCTAACCCTTAGTATATTGCATATTCCGTTTTTCATTTAATTCAAGTTTAAAATTGGGGTTCTATTAGAATATATATGGGAATAAACTTATAAAATTATTATATACAATAATAGAGAAAATAAAAATAGATTGCCTCCTTGGTCAAGTGGTCAGCGAGATGACTTCTCACCCGGAGGTCCCGGGTTCGATTCCCGGCTGGGGCGGGGAATTTTTCTTTAACCGGAATTATTCCCTTTCCCCCATAGAGTATGGAAGTATGAATGTGAGAGTGTTTAGTAATATAACGTTTATTAACTAATGTTCTGAACCTACAGTTTCACATGTGAAAGCACCCGGCATGACAATTGATATTAAAGGGGGCTATAAAAAGAAAAAAAAAAAAATATATATATATATATGTAGATCCTTTATTAATTTTTATTCTTTCCGAATTAAAAGTTTATATTCTTCTAAACTAGTTTTCATAATGCTGCCAAAGGCATTACAAAAAAATGCGGTTTTAGTAATGGTTACCATGCTGACTTCATATACCCAAGGTTGCGGGATCAAACACGACGGAGGACGATGGATATTTTCGGGCGTAAAAATCTTTAGCATGGCTTCCTTCGGAAGAGAAGTAAAGCCGATGCTCCCGTGTCGTAGATTTACGGCCTGTAAAAGAACCTCAAGCCTGATGGAGAGGTCTCTGAGCAAAATTAAGCGGTCTTTCACACCCAATTTAGAATGGGACGCTGAGAACTACAGCAGTTAAAGAGCGTCCATAAATAACACGCCATTTCATTTTTTTCAAATAACCATGAGTATTAGGTGAAGGTAATGGACAGGTCATTCAAAACCAAACGTTGCAAGTTCAAATCCCAGTGATTGTGGTAAAGGACGGGGAGAGCCCAAGTAAAATAATCGGTGTGATGCATGGAAGTTAAGGGTGTTACATTTGTTTGACTGTAGTTATGTGGGTTTTACTCTTTTATATATTTAAAAAAATCACTGCAATTTTATGGCAAACATTGTATACATTTTTACCATATAAAACAGTCTTCATTACTTGTTTATGGTTGAAGGTTAGTTTAATATGAAATTAATCCTAGAGTACAGCCCTATTTGTAAAGTTACACTTAGAAAAGGCGGAATTTATAGGTACCGACAGGCAACAAAGGGTTAAATACCAAGTTGGGTATTCAACGGTCTTTTCGTGTTTGACCTATGCTGTCCACAGGCACACAGACTCACACACGGACCTTTTTCTAATTTTTTATTTTCTCTAGCCCCACATGTACAATGTACATAGGGATAGAGAAGGTATTGTAATGCACCCAAAAATTCGATACCGAGATTTCATCGGAAATATATGTTTTGGTGTCACCTTAGTCCGAAAAAAGCATTTTTAAAAAAAGGTCCGTCTGTCTGTGTGTGTGTTTGTGTGTGTGTATGTGTGTGTCTGTGGACAGCATAGCTCCAAAACAAAAAAACCGTTAAATACCAAACTTGATAATTAGGTTTAGTATCTTCCAAGGATGCGACACGAAGATTTAAAAAAAAAAAAAAATCCCCACACCACACACTACCCTTTACATGGAAAAAATTTCGAAAATGTTGATTTTTTTAAAAATGGCTCTAACGATTATGATTTAAATCCCGTATATTAAAACTATTTATGTTCGAAATAAAATATATATCTGGAACTTTTTGAGAATAGCCTCTGAAGACCTCTTTATTCTGGATGAATTTTGCCGAATTTTGCTTAACTGTAAGAGCTAGAAAAAAAAATCACTGCACAAAAAATATACATCACGAAAAAACACACAATTTATGTCCTTTACGTTTTTGTTGTGGAGGTAACCGTTTTCGAGATATTCCTTGTTACTGGTTTCAATTGTGAAGTACTTATACTTTTCTCACACAGGAAGTGTCCGTTTTTCTTTTGTTCTACTCCTGGCCAAGCAAAGAAGTGATTTGCAATGACAAGCGCATAACGACAGCTTTTAAAACATTTGACAATCAGTCATGCGAATGGAACACATCAGATTTGTCTTGCCAACATTTTCGGGTTGAGACTTAGTTCGTGATTTTAGTTGCCTTGTTGTGCTGCTGGTAGCAGAATGAGGTTTATTAACATTAAATATAGAGATACCAATAGGAAGTCCTTTATATCAAAAGAAGCATCCTTAGTAATCCCTTAATGCAAGCGCATTACAAACGCTTTTAAACTATATGAATTACTTCTCTTTCTTCTTTATCGCATTTCTCTTCTAGTTAGCGTTGCTAAGGGTTCTAGTGACGTCAGCCTCCTCCATAGCAACAGCCTTCCTTTTTTACTTTCTCTATACGCACTATGTACACAGTGTATAGAGAATGTATTGCACTCCACCAAAAAATTCGATACTGAGATTTCACCGGAAATATATGTTTTAGGGTCCCCAATATCCAAAAAAAGCATCTTCACAAAGAGGTCCGTGTGTGTGTGTGTGTGTGTGTACAGCATAGATCAAAAACGAAAGGACGATTTGGCATCTTCCAAGAATGTTACACGAAGTTTTTCAAGAAATTCCCCCCACCCCCAACTACCCTTTGCAAGGAAAATTTTTCGAAAATGTTTATTTTCTAAAAAATATCTGTAGCAATTTTGATTAAAATCTCTTATATTTAACATATTTACATGACAAATAAAATTTATATCTTGTAATTTCTGGGAATGGCCTCTGAAGACCTCTTTATTCTGGATGATATTTATTAAATTTTGAATAACTGGTAAACCGTTACAGATGGACAAAAACTTATCACACAAAAAATGCAGAGTTTGTTAAAACAAACAATTTATGCCATATACATTTTTTCTTGGAGTTGACCGTTTTCGAGATATTCCTTGTTAAAGTTTTCTCATACGGGATCTTGTCAATTCCAGGCCACGCAAAGAAACGGAGTTCAGTTCCATAGCAACCACAATTTAACCCTTAATTGTCTGCATTAGTATACCACATATGCCGTTTTTTCCTTTAATTCAAGTTTAAAACTGGAGTTATAATAAAAATATTTGGGAATAAACCTATAAAACCATTATATAAAATAAGTGAGAAAATAATAGAAATGAAAGTATATGTATGTAGCTCCTTTATTTTTCTTCCCAACTAAAAGTTTAAATTTTTGTAAACCAGTTTTCATTATCCTGCCAAAGGCACTACCAAAAAGTTAGTTCAAATGGTCATGGGTGTTAGGTGATAGGTAATGGAATTGCCATGCATTCAAAGCCAAATGTTGCAAGTTCAAATCCCAGTGACTGTGGTAAAGGACGGGGAGAGCCCAAGTAAAATAATCGGTGTGATGCTTGAAAGCTAATGGGGTTACATTTGACTGTAGTTATGTGGGTTTTATTCATTTATTTATTTAAAAGAATCACTGCACTTTTAGGCCAAAAATTGTATATATTTTTACTTTCTCTATGCGTACTATGTATATAGTGCATAGAGAAGGTATTGTAATGCACCCTAAAATTCGATCCCGAGTTTTCACCGGAAATACATGTTTTAGGTCCCCCTGAACAAACAAAAAAATAAAAGCATTTTTAGAAACATGTCCGTGTGTGTGTCTGTCTGACTATGTGTATGTGTGTGTCTGTGGGCAGCATAGCTCAAAAACGAATAGACCGTTAAATATCAAACTTGATATTTAAGTTTTGTATCTTCCAAGGATGCGACACAAAGATTTTCAACGAAACCACCCCATAATAACTACCCGTTACATGGAACTTTTTTCCAAATTTTTATTTTCTAAAACATGACTAAGGATTTTGATTAAGATATCGTATATTAAAGATATTTACCTCAGAAATAAAGTGTATATCTTGAATTTTCTGGGAATAGCCTCTGAAGACTACTTTATTCTGCATGAATTTTACGAAATTTTGCATAGATGCTAAACCGTAAGAGACGGACAAAAACTTACCACACAAAAAAATGTAGAGCACATTAAAACACACAATTTATTTTATATAATTTTTTTTCGAGGAGTTGATCGTTTTTGTGATATTCCTTGTTTTTGGTTTCAGGTTTAAAAAACTTACTTTTCTCATACTGAATTTGTCAACTCCTGACCACGTAAAGAAACTGATTTCAGTTGCATAGCAACCACATTTTAAAACATTTGACTGTCGGTATCCCTTATTTGTGGTGTAAATAAATGTTTATGCTAATACTCCGACGATAACTGAAGTATTAGCAATTGCAGTAGTATATCAAAATGTGGTTGGAATTTCGCTGGTTCACAATGGTCAATCAATCAGAACCCATGTATTATCTTAACAATAATGACCACAACAAAAGGCAGGGAGAGGCTACGCTCGGGTCACGTGCATGAACTTTGGAAGGAACGAGGTCGATTTCACTCCAGACCCGTCAATTATATTTCCATATCCAACCCGGGTACATCCGTCATTGATAATAGGCTCTGTACCACAGAAAAGGCACTCTCTGCCCACCAAATTCTCGCTTTCGGTAATTTATGTAGCACATGTATGACCTAACCCGGGCGGCGCCGTGGCCTAGTGGTTCCGAGTTCGATCCCAAGTTCTGGGATTTGCGGTCCTCCGGTTTCCCCCGCCTCTCATTCCATCGATTACTCAATTGTCACCTTTCCTATGGTCCATTTCTCTTTCATTACATATCATCCACTTCCTCACGCATTACGGGCCGACCACTCGTTCCAGGTGCTACCTTCTGGCTCCCAGACAGGCTTCTAACCCCTAGGTACCCGCTTGTAAGTCCTAGGGAGTTGTCGGGGAGAATAAACTGAATACCAAATATCTGATGAGTTCCATTCACATGACTTTCTCTACATCTCTACAATAAATTATTGTTAAAAAGGTTATGCTTCTATTTACTTCATGCTAATCCAGAACAAATTAGTAGAAATAGTTCTTATTACTTGCTTCCTTGTAAGTAGAAGCAAAATAAGGGAGTACCATAGGTTAAAGTGATAGTCAAAAGCTGGTTGCTATGTGCTTTGTTTCGTCGCCTTAGCGCAGTTACTTACCAAGCGGGAGACCTGGGTTCGATTCCCGGTACCGGCATGGGTTTTTTTTGAGGAGCTACTTAATAGAGAAGTAGCGTCTCCAGGTCATGAGGACCACACAAACCAGCCGGGGGGTTCGAGTCGCTGACCACGTCTCGCCCTGCTTCACTGCACCCCATCAATGACGTCTATCATGGACCGAGATGGGAGACGCAGCGGCCGGGCGGTAGGCCAAGGTTCCTTGTGAGCTGTCTAGCAATGGACTAATTATTATATTGTTATGTGATTGAAGTTCCTTTGTTTGTATGGACAGGAGTTGACAAATTCCGCATTTTAAAGCTGAATCTAATAACAAGGAATATCTCAAAAACGGTATGTATGTATATATCACATAAATTGCATGTTTTAACGAGCTCTACGTTGTTTTGTTAATCAAGTTTTTCCATATCTCCTACGGTTTATCTGTTATGAAAAAACTCAGTAAAATTCAATCAGAGGCTATTCCCAGAAAATTGAAGATACGTATTTTGTCATGAAAATATCTCCAACATAAGGTATTTTAATCAAAATTCTTAGAGACATTTTTGAAGAAATCAAACTTTTCCGAAAATGATTCATGTAAAGGGTACTTTGAGGGGGAGGTTTTCTTGAAAACATTAAAACTTCAATACCAAGTTTGATATTTAAGGGACTTTTCGTTTTTGAGCTATGTTGTTCAGAGGCACAGACACACACACAAGAACCTTTTTTCTAAAAATACCCTTTTTGGAGACCCAAAACATACATTTCTCGTGAAATCTCGGTAAGGAATTTTTGGGTGGAATGCAATACCTTCTTATACATGTAAAGAAAAAAAATGTATAAGACATAACTTGCGTGATTTAAGGAGATCTACATTTTTATGCACTAAGTTTTTGTCTATTGAACCCGTTTTTATCAATCAGAAAAATATGATAACTAGAATCAATATTCGAAGATAATAATTAATATAATTTAAATTAATGATATTAAATACTATTATTTAAGTGAAACACATGATTATATGGTTAGAGAGGAAAACTAAAAGTTTATATTTCGGCAAGTATGCTGTGGAACAAAAAGATGGAAATGCAGTAAATAAGGAGTTCTGCAAAGGACAGGAAATGGTCAGACCAACAATTTTTACGCCTCGCCAGGAGCAGGTGTGATCGACTGTTAATAACAGGGTTTTACCTGCATACCTGGATATTGCATGAATGTCCCAGGCAGTACTCGGCAGATGTAGGACAGTGTGCAGTGGCTGCTTACAAAAGCGCAGTTTTAAAACACGTTCACCACGCTACGGTAACAACATTTCTAAATGGAAACTAGTGTTTTTATATTCGCGGAGTTTCGCACAGAAACATAGATCAAGTATGTGGCTCTGCCCTGGCCGGTCTCAATAAGGATCAAAATAAACAACGATTACTGGAAATTGTAAGTGTTCACGGTGTCTGAATGTGGAAAACCTAAATCCCAAAATAAACTTACAGCTTACGTGAACGGGATGTACACCGCGCCCTGAGAAGTTCGACGTTCGAGATCTCATGCTCCAGAGACCAGCAGAGGGATGAAAGTGGGGTGAACGTACGTGAAAGTAGACATAATTTATTCCCCAGACTCACCCATCCCGATTCCGACCAGGCGGGCTCACTATCTCTGACATTTTAATCGTTATGCAAAATTTTGCATAACTCATCCAGAATAAAGAGGATTTCAGATTTCTTAAACATAAAATGTTTTAATTAAAATCCTAATAGCCATTTTTGAAGAAATCAAAATTTTCGAAAAACTTTCCATGTAAAAGGATACTTTTGGTAGGGGATTTGGAAAATACTAAACTTAAATACCAGGTTTGCTATTTAACCGACTTTTCGTTTTTGATTCAAGCTGTCCACATACACACATGCATCTTTTTCTAAAAAATGCTTTCTTTTTACTTTCTCTATACATACTATGTACATGGTGTATAGAGAAGATATTGCATTGCACTAAAAAATTCCATACCAAGATTTCACCGGAAATACACGTTTTGAGACTCCCTGTATAAAAAAAGCTTTTAAGAAAAATGTCCGTGTGTGTGTGTGTGTCTATGGGCAGCATAGCTCAAAAACGAAACCACCATTAAATACCAAACTTGGTATTTAAGTTCGGTACCTTCCAAGGATGCGACACGAAGATTTTCAAATAAATCCCCCCACCCTCAATACCCTTTACATGGAAAAAATTTCAAAATTTTTTATTTTCTAAAAAATAGCACTAACAATTATGATTAAAATCGCTTATATTTAATGACCAATCAAATGTATATCTTCAATTGTCTGGGAATAGATAGCCTCTGAGGAGATGTTTCTTCTGGATGGAATTTTGCATAACTCATAAACCGTAAGAGATAGCCAAAAGCTTACTTATGAAAAAATGTAGATCTTGTTAAAATACAAATTATGTTATATACATTTTTTCGTGGAGTTCACCATTTTTACTTTCTCTATGCTCACTATGTACATAGTGTATAGAGAATGTATTGCACTCCACCCAAAAATTCGATACCGAGATTTCACCGGAAATATATGTTTTAGGGTCCCCTGTATCCAAGAAAAGTATTTTCAGAAAAAGGTCCGTGTGTGTATGGTGTGTCCATGTGCCTGTGAACACGATAACTCAAAAATCAAAAGTCGGTAAAATACCAAACTTGGTATTTAAGTTTAGTGTCTTCCAGGGATGCGACACGAAGATTTTGAGAAAAGTCCCCCCATCCCAAAAATTACCCTTTACATGGAACTTTTTTCGAAAATTTTGATTTTCTCAAAAATGGCTCTAACGATTTTTGATTAAAATGTTGTATATTAAATATATGTACCTGACAAATAAAATGTATATCTTGAATTTTCTGGGAATAGCCTCTGAAGAGTAGTTTATTCTGGATGAATTTTACTGAATTTTGAATAACTGCTAAACCGTAAGAGATGGACAAAAACTTACTACACAAAAAATGTAGAACACGTTAAAACACACAATTTATGTAATATAGATTTTTTTCGTGGAGTTCGTCATTTTTTAGACATTCCTTATTTTTGGTTTCTGCTATGAAAAACTTATACTTTTCTCATACAGGAATTTGTCAACTGCGGTCCATACAACAAAGGAACTTCGGTCACATAGCAACCAGCTTTTGATTATCAAGTTAAACTATGGTACTCCCTTATTTCACTTCTACTTACAAGGAAGCAAGTAATATGGCTATTTCTGATATGTTTTTACTGATTAGCATGGAGTAAATAGAAATATAAGCTTTTAAGAATAATTTTACAGAGATGTAGAGGAAGTCTTGTGAATGGTACACATCAGATTTTTAGATATTCCGTGTTATTAGTTTCAGCTTTAACTTTTCGTATACGGAAATTTGTCAGCTCCTGTCCACACAAACAATGGTACTTCAATCACATAGCAACAAGTTTTTAAAACATTTGACCATCAATTTAGGCTATGGTACTCCTTTATTTCACTTCTATTTACAAGGAAGCAAATAATAAAATCCTTTCTGCTAATTTTTTTCTCGATTAGTATTAAGGAAATAGAAGAATGGGCTTTTTAACAATAATTTATTGTAGAGATATAGAGAAAGTCATATGAGTGGAACATGTCAGATTTTTTGTTTAATGAGTTTCAAAACATGTATTTCCGGTGAAATCTACGTATCGAATTTTTTATTGCAATGCAATACATTCTCTATTTTGGAGAGTCTAGATGCTTTTGTTGTGAAGGTTAGGCGGGCGACGTGACCTAGAATCTCTCCCGGAAAGTTACTTCCCTGTTTGACTTCCTCAGCGCTTGTCGAGGTCATACATATTCCATCTCCTTCTTGTAAACTGACATGTCATTGTGGCCATCTACATATACTAATATGGAGTGAGATTTAATTTATGCTTGATTTCTTAGGCAATCAGGAAACGGAAATTACGTCAAGAGCTCTCATAGCTTTATTACAAACATGGAAATTCATTACTTTACTACTAGCCAAAAGGGGTATATTCATCGTCCCAATACCATTCTTCGTTGCTTTCAGAAAGGTCTATATTACGAAACAATCAAGATATACGAGGGCCGTTTTGTTTTCAACCTCCGATAGGATATAAATAAAAGACAAGTTCATACAAAACAATTTTTTTATTACTGAAAGTTTGTACACTTATGGTTACTCTTCAACTAAACACCGAAAAGATTGAGACATTTATCGTACCTGTGCACAAGCTTTGCAATTCTCGCTTCAAAAAATGTTGCCACCAAATGATTTCAAATAAGCATTGACGTTGTTTTGAATATCTTCGTTGGTTTGAAAGTGCTGCCCTCCTAGCCACTTCTTCAGTTCAGGGAAAAGGTGAAAGTCGCTGTGTGCCAGGTCAGGACTGTACGGCGGAAAATGTCCCATTGAAATTGTTCAAGGAGCCGATGGGTTGTGCCAGCAGTGTGTGGACGAGCGTTGTCATGGATCAACACAATTCCTCTTCGTTTGTTTTGAATGGCTCTCCGCAAACGTCGTAAAGTACAAAGATCTTCAGAACAACGTCAATGGTCATTTGAAATCATTGGCGGCAACATTTTTTGAAGCGGGTATTGCAAAGCTTGTGCACAGATACGATACATGTCTCAATCTTTTCGCTGATTATGTAGAAAAGTAACCATAAGTGTACACAACTTTTAGTAATAAAATAATTGTTTTCTATGAACTTGTCGAGGTTGACAAAAGAAAAAAAGGCCCTCGTACCGAGTACGTGCAGAAAAAATCGAAAATTTGGTCCCCTTAAGTGCAAGTTTGTGGTAAAACTTTCTGCCCTTTGTCAATTAGTTTCTGAGATAATGGGGCATTTGAATACAAAATTTTACTTCTCCAGAAATTACTTTCAAACACAACATTTAAAAAAATGTAACCTAACTTTCCAAACACAGCTTTGCAGTACTTCCAAATTCTCACATAAAGGCAATATGAGTGAAATGCCAATGCTGCCAATAGCTATAATAAAACTTTCTGATAAAAAAAAAAATCTGTTCTCTAATATTTACAAAGTTATTGATGTTTTACCAAGTGAGTGTACTAAAATATTGTAAAAAACTGCTACGCATGATTGTTTTCAACAACATTTTAAAACTATTTGCAACTAGCCTATCTTTATTATAGTTATACCAAAATGAATGAGAGACTGGAAATATACATATTCAATTAAAAGATGAAAATGGAAAAAAATTACGAAAATTCCATTACGACTCCCGTTAAGCCAGAACCGGGCTAAAGATTCGAATCCGCAGAGCTCTAGATACGAACCGGACGCGCGGTTTTAGTGCAACTTATGATTAGTTTGTTGGTTATGTTGCGAAATTAATAATTCCTTGCATTAACAAGTGGAACAATGACATAAGGAGTATGTCCTCGAAACTGATTACTTACTCTAGGTTAGGAAAAAGTTATAGTATATTATTGCTATCGCCTTGTACTTCGGTAGGCGGTTCTGACCTGCACGTTACATCAGCTGATATTGAGAAAGGTGTAATAACCTCAAAGTGATGCTCCATTGTTGTGTTCAAGGATTTGCAGCTAATGACAGCTTTCTTGATGATTCATGAACAATAACGCACTCGATATGGAATTTACTATATGGTTCATGTTGTTTGATTAGCATGAAGTTAATAGAAGTATAAGCTTTTTAAGAATAATTTGTTGCAGGGATATAGAGAAAGTCATGTGAATGGTACACATCAGATTTTTTGGAATACAGGGGGTCCTAAAACATGTATTTCCTGTGAAATCTCGGTATCGAATTTTTGGGTGGAATACAATACTTCTCTATCCCTAGAGAAAGTAAAAATGTACACTTTTCTCTCTCCATGAACGTTGGAATCATGTTTCTATCTTTTGTAGTTTGGAAGCAATAAATATTTGACATCTGTTCTTTCTTTTTGAATAATCCTGTATTGCATGCTCATTTAGCCGTGCAAAAGGTTTTTTCACGCTGGATCTTACAAATTTGACACCATCTCAAAAGGTTACTTGTCTTGACTGGGGCACACAAATGCTCAAGAAATACAATGGTGCGGCTTCAAAAGATGTATATAAGATAATAACAGGTGATGAATCAAGGATCTGTGCATATGAGTCGGAACATAAACAGCAATCGATTGTGTGAGTGTTTCAAGAATAATCGAATCCAACAAAAGTTCTTCTAACTCGAAGCACTTTGAAACAAAGGTCGCCTGCTTGTTGTTTTGTTTGTTTTTTCCAGAAAAAACTGGTCAAGTAACAATGCCTTTAGAGGAAGATCAATTCGCAATGGTGCACAACCATTTGTTTGCCGGAAGTCTTCGGTGAAATAAGGAACTCAAGTGCCGTAGGAGGGACCATCAAGACGATATTATTCTCACACATTTCGAATTGATGACTCATCCGTCGTTCAGTCCTGCTTTGGCAGCCAATGCGACAAAAGAAGTCTTTGATGAGTTCCAAAATCGTGTTTGGAGGTTTCTCAAGCAGATTGGAAAAAATACCATGACAAATGGTTCGAACGCATGCAAAAGGAGAATATTTTGAGAAACAACAAAGCAATTTTGAATAACCCACCACTGTTTTAAATAGTGGCCCTCGTACAAGAAGAGACAAGTCAAACCTTGATTCAGCCAGACTGCGCATGCCCTTAGGGTCAGAAGAATGCAATGTTTACTCAGTATGTGCACAATTGGACTCATGACACTCTTGTGAATGTGTTTTTCTCGCGAGGTCAAATATATTAGAGGTCAATATCCGTACCTGATGCAACATTTGGTCGGGATTTCAAAGCTGAGATAAGCTGGGATATTGTTTACAAGATAACTGTAGGCAAGTCAACATTTAAGTGTTTGTTAGGCAATTAAAATAATACGGTTAATGTGTTGAGGACTACATACTTGAGGTAATCAGCTGTTATCGTTCAAACAGACAATCAACATTCCACGTAAATTAGTAATTCCTTCAATAGTGTACCATGGCTAATAAGCATTTTTACTTTCTCTACACGTACTATGTACATACTTTATAGAGAAGGTATTGCACTCCACTCAAAAATTCGATGCCGAGATTTCACCGGAAATATATGTTTTGGGGTCTCCTGTATCCAAAAAAAGCATTTTCAGAAAAAGGCCCGTGTGTCTGTGAACACGATAACTCAAAAACGAAAAGTCGGTAAAATACCAAACTTGGTATTGAAGTTTAGTATCTTCCAGGGGTGCGACACGAAGATTTTGAGAAAAATTCCCCTAATCCCAACTACCCTTTACATGGAACTTTTTTCGAAAATTTTTATTTTCTCAAAAATGGCTCTAACGATTTTGATTAAAATGTCGTATATTACCGATATTTAGCTGACAAAAAAAAATGTATATCTTGAATTTTCTGGGAATAGCCTCTGAAGACTACTTTATTCGGGATGAATTTTACAGAATATTGCATAACTGCTAAACCGTAAGAGATGGACAGAAACTTACCATACAACAAATGTAGAGCACATTAAAAACACAATTTATGTTATATACAATTTTTTCGTGGAGATAATCGTTTTTAAGATATTCCTTGTTTTTGGTTTCAGCTTTAAAAAAACATACGTTTCTCATACAGGAACCTGTCAACTCCTGTCCATACATACAAAGGAACTTCAATCACATAGCAACCAGCTTTGGATTATCGCCTTAACCTATGGTACTCCCGTTTTTTGCTTCTATTTACAAGGAAGCAAGTAATAAGACTAGTTCTGTTAATTTTTTCTCGATTAGTATGAAGTAAATAGAAGCATAAGCTTTTAATTTGTTGCAGAGATCTAGAGAAAGTCATGTGAATGGAACACATTATATTTTTACTTTCTCTACATGTACTATGTAGATAGTTTACAGAGAAGGTATTGTATTGCACCCAAAAATTCGATACCGAAATTTCTCCGGAAATACATGTCTAGGGACCCCCTGAATTAAAAAAATCCGATGTGTTCCATTCACATGACTCTTTCTCTTCATCTCTGCAACAAATTATTGTTAAAAAGCTTATTACTCCATTTGTTTCATGCTAATCGAGAAAAAATAAGCAGAAATTGTCTTTTTACTTGCTTCCTTGTGAGTAAAACGGAATTATGGAATACACTAGGCTAAAACGATGGACAAATATTTGATAAGCTGGTTGCTATGTGGCTGAAGCGCCAGCGTGAGGAAGTGGATGATATGAAAGGTGATGATGGAGCAATTGGTGGAATGAATGGCGGGGGAAACTGGAGGACCCGGAGAAATTCCTCTTCTTCCACTACATGGGAGCGTTTGGGATCGAATTCGGGCCGCTTTGGAGGCAGGCGAGCGGTCTAACCACTCAGCCACGACTGAACTTAGATAGCAAGTTAGTTTTTAAAATTCAGAAGGCCCTGACTCCGTGGCACAGCTCACTAAGAGCCTTGGTCTACGTCCTCCATCTCGGTCCATTACAGACATAATGGATGGGCTGCAGTATTGGAGGGTGAGACGTGGTCAGCGCTTTGATCCCCCCGGCCAGTTAATGCGGTCTTTACGACCTGGAACCGCTACTCCATCAAGTAGCTCGTTTGGCCTCCCCCCCAGGGACCTCACGCCGGTACTGGGAACCGAACCCAGGTCTCCCGCTTGGCAAGCAGCAACGCTACCACCGCGCTGAGACGACCCAGAAGACCGTAAAACATGCATTTCCGGTGAAATCTCGGAATAGAGTTTTTATGCGGAATACTATAGCTTCTGTACCTACTAGATAAAGTAAAATCTTCGACCCAGAGGATCTGAATGTTGGACTTCCCAAAAAACGGACCAGATGTTTACCTTCGCCTCGGTAGTATATTTATTAGTTATGTATGCACGTAACCTATAGATATGCAGGTAATAGTGAGGTAATTGCGTGTTTTCCATCATCTGAAGCAAGCCACGTTTATCTTGAGGCTATGGGAGAGACCTTGATGAACCTAGCGGTGTTTACACCCTTCAAAAACATGTACAAGGAGGACCACAATGTTGTTGTTGATGTTGTTTACGAGGAAAGCGAAACCACCAAACTATAGTTTCATAGTTTTCATCGCTTACCTCTGTGTTTGTTACCCAGCAAAATATACACATCAAAATCAGACAAATACACTGGAAAGATAGAGTCAGAGTGAAAAAAAAATCTTATGTGTTCCATTCACATGAATTTCTCTGCATCTCCGCAACAAATTACTGTTCAAAAGTTCATGCTTCTATTTACTTCATGCTAATCAAGAAAAATCTGATGTGTTACACTCACATGACTTTCTCTATCTCGTCTACAAATTTCTTACGTAAGATTATTCTTCTTTCTGCACCTTGCTAATCGAGATAATCATTAGCAGAATGTTCTTACTACTTAGTTCCTTATAAGTAGAAAGAAAATAAGGAAATACACTAGGCAAAACCGAAAGTCAATTGTTTTAAAAGCTGTCGTTATTCGATTGTCATTGCAAACCGCTTCCTTGCTTAGCCAGGAGTAGAACAAAAGAAAAACCGACACTTCCTGTCTGAGAAAAGTTTAAGTACTTACAACTGAAACCAAAAACAAGGAATATTTCGGAAACAGTTGCCTCCACAACAAAAATGTGAAGGACATAAATTGTGTGTTTTGATCAGATCAACATTTTCTCTATAGTAAGTTTCTGTCTATCTCTTACCGTTTAGCAGTTAAGTAAACTTTAGTAAAATTCATCCAGAATAAAGAGCTCTTCAGAGGCTATTCCCAGAAAATTCAAGATATACATTTTATGTGGTATGTAAATATCTTTAACATACGGGATTTTAATCAAAATCGTTAGAACAATTTTTTAGAAAATCAAAATTTTCGAAAATTTATTAATGTTAAGGGTAGTTCGGGGTGGGAGGATTTTCTTGAAAATCTTCGTGTCGCTTCCTTGGAAGATACCAAATCTAAAGACCAAGTGTAGTATTTAACGGTATTTTCCTTTTTGAGCTATGGTGATCACAGACACACACACAGACACACACATACACACGGACCTTTTTCTGAAAATCCTTTTTTTGGATTCAGGGGGTCCTAAAACATGTATTTCCAGTGAAATCTCGGTATTGAATTTTTGGGTGGAATACAATACTTCTTCTATACTCAATGTACATAGTACGTATAGAGAAAGTAAAAAATTAGCAGAAATAGTCTTATTACTTGCTTCCTTCTAAGTAGAAGCGAAGTAAGGGAGTACCATAGGTTAAAGTGAAGTCAAAAGCTGGTTGCTATGTGACTGAAGTTTCCATGTTTCTATGGATAAGAGTTGACAAATTCCTGTATGAGAAAAGTATGTCTTGCAGCGCTGAAACCAAAAACAAGGAATATCTAAAAGAACGATCAGCTCCACGAAAAAAAAGTATATTACATAAATTAGGTGTTTTAAAGTGCTCTACATTTTTTTTTTTTTTTTTTTTGTGGTAAGTTTTATTCCATCTCTTACGGTTTAGCAGTTATGCAAAATTCCATAAAGCTGATCCAGAATAAAGTAGTGTTCACAGGCTATTCCCAGAAAATTCAAGATATACATTTTATTTGTCACATAAATATCTTTAATATATGATATTTTAATCAAAATCGTTAGAGCCATTTTTGATAAAATCAAAATCTTCGAAAAAAGTTCCATATAAAGGATTTTCCTGAAAATCTTCATGTCGCATTCTTCGAAGATACCAAACTTAAATACCAAGTTTGGTATTCAACGGTCTCTTCGTTTTTGAGCTATGCTGTCTACACACACACACACACGCGCGCGCGCGCACATACACCACACACACACACACACACACACGGGGTCCATTTTTTGAAAATGCTTTTTATGGATTCAGGGGGTCTCAAAACATATATTTCCGGTGAAATCTAGGTATGGAATTTTTGGGTGCAATATAATACCTTCTCTATACACTATGTACATAGTACGTGTAGAGGAAGTAAAAATTCAATGTCATAGTCCGGATTTGGGCCACGGATGTACTGGTCTCCGTCCAGCTGCACTAAATGCTGAGTTTCCATGGCAACCTTCCGACACTTCCCAAGTGACTCGCTTTTACCCGTGCAAGACCGGGATTCAATACGAAGAACTTAACGCGACGGAATATAAAAGTGTAACACATTGAATAAAATGGAGTTTTTTACAGTTGTTCTTTGTTTTTAAACAGATATATTCCGAGGCCTTGTCAGGACTACGGTGCTGTTTTCCTTTTTACTTTCTCTACATATACTATATACACAGTGTATAGTAGGTATTGCATTCCACCCAAAAATTCGATACCGAGATTTCACCGAAAATACATGTTTTGGGTCCCCCTGAATCCAAAAAGAGCATTTTTACAAAAATGTATTTAAGTTTGGCATCTTCCAAGGATGCGACACGAAGATTTGTAAGAAAATCCCCCCACCCCCAACTACCCTTTACATGGAACATTTTTCGAAATTTTTGATTTTCGTAAAATGGCTCTAACGATTTTGATTAAAATGTCAAATATTAAAGAAATTTACCTGACAGATAAAATGTATATCTCATATTTTCTGGGAATAGCCTCTGAATACTACTTATTCTGGATGAATTTTACGGAATTTTGCATAACTGCTAAACTGTAAGAGATGGACAAAAACTTAACACACAAAAAGTGTGAGGACGTTAAAACACTCAATGTATGTCATATACATTTTTTTTAGTGTAGTTGATGTTTTTTTTTTTTTTTAGATATTCCTTGTTTTTGGTTTCGGCTTTTAAAAACTTATACTTTTCTCATACAGGAATTAGTCAACTCCTGTCCATACAGACAAAGAAACTTCAGTCACATAGCAACCAACTTTTGAATATCACTTTAACCTATGGTACTCCCTTATTTGCCTTCCACTTCCAAAGAATCAAGTAATAAGACAATTTCTGCTAATTTTTCTAAATTAGCAAGAAGTAAATAGAAGAATAAGCTTTTTAACTATAATTTGTTGCAGAGAAGCAGAGAAAGTCATGTGAATGGAACATAATAGATTTTTATTTTATATATATATATATATATATATATATATATATGTTCATATTACTTTGTCTAACCCTGTATGTACAATGTACATAGTGGATAGAGAAGTATTGTGTTCCACTCAAAAATTCGATGTCGAGATTTCTCCGGAAATACATGTTTTAGGAACCCCCGAGTCCAAAAAAAGTATTTTCAGAAACAGGTCCGTGTGTGCGTGTGTGTGCCTTCGGATAGCATAGCTCAAAAACGAAAAGACGGTTAAATACCAAACTTGTTATTCAAGAAAATCCCGCCACCCCTAATTAACCTTTACATGGAGGCATTTTCGAAAATTTTGTTTTTTTTAAAAATGGCTCAAACAATTTTGATTAAAATACCACATATTAAAGACATTTCTATCAGAAATAAATTTTATATCTTGAATTTTCTGGGAATAGCTTCTAAAGACCTGTTTATTCTCGATGAATTTTGCTTAATTTCGCATAACTATTAAACCGTAAGAGATAGACAAAAACTTACAACACAAAAAATGTACATTTCGTTAAAATACACAAGTTACGTCATATACATTTTTTTCGTGGAGCTTACCGTTTTTGAGGTATTCCTTGTTATTAATTTCAATTGTAAATTAGTTATACTTTTCTCAGACAGGAAGTGTCCGCTTTTCTTTTGTTCTACTCCTGGCCAAGCAAAGAAGTGATTTGCAATGACAATTGCATAACGACAGCTTTTAAAACATTTGACTATCACTTTAGCCTAGTGCATTCCCTTAGTCTTGTTTACTTATAAGGAACTAAGTAATGACATTCTGCTAATGTTTATCTCGATTAGCGTGGTGTTGAAAGAAGAATTATCTTTTGTAAGAAGTTTGTTTGTAGAGTAGCTAGAGAAAGTCATGTGAGTGTAACAATCAGATTTTTTTTTTGACTATCCTGCCCATAGACACACAGTCGTGGACATTTTTCTAAATAATTCTTTTTTTTATTCTGGTGGTCTCAAAACACATATTTCCGGTGAAATTTCGGTATGAATTTTTGGGTGCAATGCAATACCTTTTCTATGCACATAGTACGTGTAGAGAAAGTAAAAAAATCTGATATGTTATACTTAGATGACTTTCTCTAGCTCTTCTACAAACTTCTAACATAACATTATTCTTCTTTCCGCACCTTGCTAATCCAGATAATCATAGCAGAATGTTCTTATTACTTAGTTCCGTATAAGTAGGAAGAAAATAAGGGAATACACTAGGCTAAACCAATAGTCAAATGTTTTAAAAGCTATCGTTATGCGATTGTCATTACAAATCGCTTCTTTTCTTGGCCAGGTGTAGAACAAAAGAAAAACTGACACTCCCGTCTGAGGAAAGTATAAGTACTTCACAACTGAAACTAATAACAATGAGTACCCCGAAAACGGTAAGCTCCACGAGAAAAATGTATATGACATATAACCTGTGTATTTAAAAAAAAAAAAAAAAAAAAAAAAAAAAATTTTTTTTGTATAGCAAGTTTTTGTCTATCTCTTACGGTTTACTAGTTATGCAAAATTCATCCAGAATAAACAGGTCTTCATAAGCTATTCACAGAAAATTCAAGATATACATTTTATTTGTCCGGTAAATATCTTTAATATACGATATTTTAATCAAAATCGTTAGAGCCATTTTTAAGAAAATAAAAATTTTCGAAAAAAGTTCCATGTAAAGGGTAGTTTGGAGTGGGGGGGATTTTTCTCAAAATCTTCGTGTCGCATTCCTGGAAGATACTAAACTTAAATATCAAGTTTGGTATTTTAGCTACTATTCGATTTTGAGTTATCGTGTTCACAGACACACACACACACACAGACATTTTTCTGAAAGTGCTTTTTTTGGATACAGGGGATCCTAAAACATGTATTTCCGGTGAAATCTCGGTATCGAATTTTTGGGTGGAATACAATACTTCTCTATCCCTATGTACATTGTACATACGGGGCTAGAGAAAGTAAAAAAAAAAAGGAAATTTGAAGAAGAAATATTATTTAGTCCACCCCAAGACGTGGGCCCCTGCTCCTGTTTTAGAAGCCCCCCCCCAGTGTTTACAAGCCTCACTAAAAGCATTCCCAGCTATGATCTTGCATCTGTACATTGCAACTTATTTATTGCGACTCGCAGATACCAGGAACACTTCCTAAAATTAAAACATACGATATGTGTCGCGGTCTGCCAAGGTTATGCTGTAAATGATGCTTACAAACGATGGACGAGCTGCATGACCTTCAAAACAGACGTGCTGTAGTGGCACAAGTGAGCATTACTATTTTAGTCACGTCTTACACTTTTCACATCTCTTTGTTTACTATAACCATGAGATGCAATACACATGGCCACTATCGAATGAAAACTAACATTTTATTCGATAATCCCCATAGTACATGACTTTCTCAATATCACTGCAACAAATTATTCTATTTGCTTCATCTAATGGATCAAAAATTAGCACAAATATTCTTATTACTTGCCTATTTGTTAGTAGAAGCGAAATAAGGGAGTACCATAGGTTAAAATGAAAGCCAAAAGCTGGTTGTTATGTGACTGATGTTCCTTTGTATGGACACGAGTTGACAAACACCTGTATGAGAAAAGTATAAGTTTTTCAAAGCTGAAACCAAGAAAAAGGTGTATCTCAAAAACGATCAACTCCACGAAAAAATGTATATAGCATAGATTGTGTGTTTTAATGTGCTCTACATTTTTTGTGTGTTAAGTTTTTGTCCATCTCTTACGGTTTAGCAGTTATGCAAAATTCATCCAGAATAAAGTAGTCTTCAGAGGCTATTCCCAGAAAATTCAAAATATACATTTTATTTGTCAGGTAAATATCTTTAATATACGATATTTTAATCAAAATCGTTACAGCCATTTTTTAGAAAATAAAAATTTTCGAAAAACGTTCCATGTAAAGGGAAGTTTTGGGTGGGAGGATTTTTCTTCGTGTCGCAACCCTGGAAGATACTAAACTTAAATACCAAGTTTGGTATTTTACCGACTATTCGTTTTTGAGTTATCGTGTTCACAGACACAGGGACACGCACACACGGACCTTTTTCTGAAAATACTTTTTTTGGATACAGGGGACCCTAAAACATATTTCCGGTGAAATCTCAGTATCGAATTTTTTGGGTGGAGTGCAATACCTTCTCTATACACTATGTACATAGTACGTATAGAGAAAGTAAAAAATTGTGTCTAATAACCGTCGTCTCTTACTAGATGAGATTAAAGTTTCAGCTATATCCATCACATGGTTTCGTTGCCATAGGTGACTGAATCAACAATCTTGTGCTTCTTTAGAAAGATGGGGGGGAAACGGGTTTCGTGCGTGATTAAAAACTTCTATTTAAAACACTTATCACCGAAAGAGATAAAAGCCGAGGTTAGATAAAGTTCTTGGCACATCTGCTCCTGCGTTTGCAACAATTTACAATTGGATGAATGAATTTAAACGTGGCCGTACATTAGAAATTAATATCATTCCGGACGTCAAGTAGAAGTGACTTCCTCCGAAACGATATGGTTTTGTGTGATTGACGAATCAAAGTTCCTGAAATAGAGACCAGAGGCATATCACAAGGTACAGTGTTCTCAATTTTGACACAAATTAGTTTGACAAAAATAATTGCCGCGTTTGCTCTCAATGGAGAATAAACGCAATCGTATAATTGATTCGGAAGCTGGTTTGACATTTTTCCGTCGCAATCCTGACGAGTTTCTGCGTCGATATATTATAACAGTGGATCAAAAATGAATACACTACTACACTCCAGAGACAAAAATACAGTCGGAAAATGTTTTTTTAAAAGGGAACCGGCTCCGAAGAAGGCAAAAGTGGTGAAATCTGAGACAAAGTGATGGCCTCAGTTTTTTGGGGATGCACGTGGAATCATCTACATTGATTACTTGTAGAAAGGAAGTGCGATAAATGAAGAGTATTATGCATCGTTTGAACGGAGAAATCAATAAAAAACGTCATCTGGCAAAGATGAAAGATTCCCTTCCATCAAGACAATGCTCGGCGGAAGAATGTCTAACGAAGAGGTTATCTCCCAAATAGATGCCTATTTTGAGGACCTTCCGAAATCCTATTTTTTGGAAGACTTTAAATATTTGGAGAAATGCTGGGGAGAGTGTATTGAGCTAATAGTTATTTACGTCACAAGAGGACAAATGGTGTTTAATATTGTGAGTAGGCAGCTTGCGAAACAAGACCGTAATCTTACCAACAATATAATACAAAGTGTGTCATATAGTGTTTTAGACACTTGTCAATATTTATAGACTTATTATAATTATAAATATTTTATTTTATCTATTTCACGGAGTTCATACATAATGGTCTGCGATATTCAATTGTTGCCTTGCTTAGCATCAGTGCTGACAACATGATGACTTACTCATACGTAACGAAAACATTCTAGACTATGGAGGCAGTGAAGCAGTTGTAATTTTGCTCTCTCCGCTGCTTGCATAATTTCGTCTGGTTCAGTAGATTCCATGTTCATGACATTCAAATCATCCGGCATTTTATGGATGGATACGAGCTTTCAGAGTCATAGCCTACTTGAATGAGGCCGTGGACACACACACACACACACACAAACACACACACACACACACACACACACACGGTTGGCTATATTGGAGTGTTATAATTTTATAACCCTGAATGACAGACTTTTAAGGTTACTGACTTCTGAAAAATACCTACTTTTAGCATCAAGTGTATAAAAAAATCCGATGCGTTCCATTCACATTACTTTCTCTACATCTCTGTAACAAAATATTGTAAATAAGCTTATTCTTCTATCTACTTCATGCTAATCGATATAAACATTAGCAGAAACGGTCTTATTCTTAGTTCCTTATAAGTAGAAGGGAAATAAGTGAATAACTAGGCTAAACCGACAGTCAAATGTTTTAAAATGTGGTTGCTATGGGATTGAAATCCGTTTCTTTGCATGGCCAGCTGTTGACAAGTTCCCGTATGTGAAAAGTATATTTTAAAACTGAAACCGAAACATTGTGCCAAAACGGTCCACTCCACAAAAAAGATGTATATGTACAATTTTTTATTCAGTAAGTTTTTGTCCGTCTCTTAAGATTTACCAGTTAAGAAAAATTCCGCAAAATTCATCCGGAATATAAATGTCTTCAGAGGCTATTTCCAGAAAATTCAAGATATACATTTTACATCCTTAATATAACAGATTTTAATAAAAAAACGTTTGAACATTGTTGAGAAAAATTTTGGGTTAAATACAATACTTCCTCTACACACTATGTACATAGCACGTGTAGAGAGAGTAAAAAATCTTATGTGTTCCATTCACACGACTTACTCTACATCTCTGCAGCAAATTATTGTTAAAACGTTTATGCTTCTATTTACTTCATGCTAATCGAGAAAAACTTGGCAGAAATAGTCTTATTACTTCCTACCTTGTATGTAGAAGCGAAATAAGGGAGTACCATAGGTTAAAGTGATAGTCAAAAGCTGGTTGCTATGTGACTGAAGTTCCTTTGTTTGTATGGACACGAGTTGATAAACTCCTGTATGAGAAAAATATAAGTTTTTCAAAGCTGAAGCTAAAAACAAGGAACATCTAAATAAAATAAAAAAAAAAAAAAAATCCACCAAAAAAATATGAATATAACATAAACTGTGTGTTTTAATGTGCTGTACATTTTTTGTATTGTAAGTTTTTGTCTTATCTCTTACTGTGTAGCAGTTATACAAAATTCCGTAAAATTCATCCAGAATAAAGTAGTCTTGAAAGGCTATTCCCAGAAAGTTCAAGATATATATATATATATATATATATATATATATATTATTTGTAACGTAAATATCTTTAAATGCGATATTTTAATCAAAATCGTTAGAGCCATTTTTTAGAAAATCACAATTTTCGAAAAAAAGTTCCACACACACGGACCTTTTTCTGAAATGCTTTTTTTGGATACAGGGGACCCTAAAACATATATTCCTGTGAAATCTCGGTATCGAATTTTTGGATGGAATACAATACCTTCTCTATACACTATATACATAGTACGTATAGAGAGAGTAATAAACGAAAAGGTCGCGCATTTGTCAAAGAACAGAAGGTTATCCTTTGCAGCTAATCTTCCTTGAATTTCGGACAAATTGAAATGAATAGTTTATTTATGTCCATTCAATAATTCATTGCAGAGAACAGGTTCTCGTGGGAGGTGGATGATGCAATAGATCCCAATGTGAGGCAAAGCAAGACAAAAGAATTCTGAACAAGTGACAACACACAAGGTAAAAACTCGTTTCCAAGTAAAGGAGCGTATAATTATTGATATTATCTTCATTTCCGTCCAAATTTAGTTCGCTACAACTACATGCACGCTTGCCAACGTTAATACTCTTCAGCATCTCACAGATAAATTTGCTGCACGGAAACAGTTCCATCAGGAAAACGTGAGTTCCTATACAAAGCAATCACTAGCTGATGTGCTCCATTCACATGACTTTCTCTACATCATCGAGGTAAACATTTGCAGAAATAATCTTAAGCCGGTGTCCCACGGTCAAAATTTGGTCCAAAAATGTTTATACAACGAGAACGTTGTGTACAATTTCTCCATTCCATTACCACGGGAGTGTGAATTGGTCCAAATATTTCTCGCATGCACATGAACAGCTAATAGAAAATGTTGGAGGTTGCTGATCCACAATTATTTACGTTCGCTGTCGCAAGCTTGGTTTATGTATCCATTGCAAGAGTATATTATAATAGAAAGAAAAAATCTGACATGACTTTCACATGACTTCCTCCATATCCCTGCAACAAATAATTCTTAAAAAGCTTATTCTTCTATTTACTTTATGCTAATCAGAAAAAATTAGCAGAAATAGTCTTATTACTCGCATCCTTGTAAGTAGAAGCGAAATAAGGGACAACCGTAGGTTAAAGTGATAGTCAAAAGCTGGTTGCTATGTCACTGAAGTTCCTTTGTTTATATGGATAGGAGTTGACAAGTTCCAGTATGAGAAAAGTATACGTTTTTCATAGCAGAAACCAAAAATAAAGAATGTCACAAAAACGACGAACTCCACGAAAAAAATGTATATAACATAAATTGTGTGTTTTAGTGTGCTCTACATTTTTTGTGTAGTAAGTTTTTGCCCATCTCTTACGGTTTAGCAGTTATTCAAAATTTAGTAAAATTCATCCAGAATAAACTACTCTTCAGAGGCTATTCCTAGAAAATTCAATATATACATTTCATTTGTCAGGTAAATATGTTTAATATCCGAAATTTTAATCAAAATCGTTACAGCCATTTTTGAGAAAATCAAAATTTTCGAAAAAAGTTCCATGTAAAGGGTAGTTGGGGGTGGGGGGATTTTTCTCAAAATCTTCGTGTCGCATCCCTGGAAGATACTAAACTTAAGTACCAAGTTTGGTATTTTACCGACTTTTCGTTTTTGAGTTATCGTGTTCACAGACACACGGACACACACACACACACACACACACACACACACACACACACACACACACACACGGACCTATTTGTGAAAATGCGTTTTTTGGATATTGGGGACCCTAAAACATATATTTCCGGTGAAATCTCGGTATCGAAGTTTTGGTGGAGTGCAATACTTTCTCTATACACTATGTACATAGTGCATATGGAGAAAGTAAAAATCGATACTAGACCATGGCTGGAACGTAGGAATGCAGGCCAAGGAAGAGATGTACTACATAAGCTGCAAAATGAACTCGTTTCTAAATTAGTTTAACTCCTTAGAATGGACGACAATTTGTTTGGAAAGTTGCTGTTCTTAGTTGAGGCAAAAATTACTCGCCAAGACACAAATATAAGGCAGACCATACCAGCAAATTAACAGTAAGACCACGTTTTTATATTGTTGTTGAGAAACGAAGGTTAGGAACAAATGGACCCGATAAAATACATTTGCAGGGGTTATAAATACCCTAGTAATTGTTTCATAAATCTCTACCGCACAAAAAATGTGTATTTCAACCATAGCTCAGCCACTATAACCCTGTTATTTAGGACAAAGTCTACAAGATACAGCCCTAGCTGCCATCTTATTACGTCATTACCACCAGGTCGCTCATTGGTTCATTTTATACGTTTGGACCAAAAATTAGAAACCGCTGTTTCCTGTTGTAGCAAACTGGAATTGGACCAAAAAATAGGACGGAAATTGTACACAATGAAATTATCCGATGTCCCACGATTCAATTGGTAGTTTGAACAGTATTGGACCAAAATATTTGACCGTAGGACATTGGCTTTAGTTCCTTGTAAATAGAAGGGAAATCAGGAAATACACTTAGCTAAATCGACAGTCAGATGCTTTAAAATGTGGTTGCTAGCAAGATTGCAGTTTCTAGTTCAGTTTTAGATTAAGGCTCTTTCCTGAACCTTTCCTATTGGTTACAGAGACAATATGGCTACGTGAGAGGTGAAGAAATGTTTCCAGTACTCGTCAAGGTTAGGGTCGAAATAAGGGACAAAATCTGATGTTTCCATTCACATGACTTTCTCTACATCTGCAACAAATTGTTGTCAGAAAGCTTATACTTTTATATACTTCATGATAATCTAGAAAAAATAGCAGAAATAGTCTTATTACTTGCCTCCTTGTAAGTATAAGTGAAATAAGGGAGTACCATAGGTTAAAGTGATAGTCAAAAGCCGGTTGCTATGTGACTTTAGTTCCTTTGTTTGTATGCACAGGAGTTGACAAATTCCTATATGAGAAAAATGTAAGTTTTTAAAAGCTGAAACCAATAACAAGAATATCTCAAAAACGATCAACTCCACGAAGAAACTGTGTATATCATAAATTGTATGTTCTAATGTTTTCTACATTTTTTGTGTGGTAAGTTTTTGTCTATCTCTTACGGTTATGCAAAATTCGGATAAATTCAACCGGAATAAACTAGTCTTCAGATGCTAAATATAAGATATACATTTTATTTGCAATGTAAATATCATTAATATACGGGATTTTAATCAAAATCGTTAGAGTCATTTTTGAGAAAATAAAAAAAAATTGAAATTTGTTGCATGTAAAGGGTAGTTGGAGGGGGGGGGATTTTCTTGAAAATGTTCGTGTCGCATTCTTGGAAGATACTGAACTTAAATACTAAGTTTGGTATTTAATGGACTTTTCGTTTTTGAGCTATGCTATCAACAGGCACAAACACGAACATTTTTCCAAAAATGTTTTTGTTGGATTCAGGAGATCCCAAAACATATTTGCGGTGAAATCTCGGTATGGAATTTTTGGGTGCATTACAATACCTTCTCTATACACTATGCACATAGTATGTGTAAAGAAAGTAGAAAGTATACCACATAAATTAGGTGCTGTAAGGATCTCTACATTCGATCCCGAGATTCCACGGGAAATATACGTTTTGGGTCCCCCTGAATCCAAAAAAAGTATTTTTACAAAAAGGTCCGCGCGTGTGTGTGTGCGCGTGTCTGTGGACAGCTTAGCTCAAAAACGAAAAGACCGTTAAATACCAAGCTTTGTACTTAAGTTTGGCATCTTCTAAGGATGCGACACGAAGATTTCCAAGAAAATCCCCCCCCAACCCCAACTACCCTTTACATGGAACTTTTTTCGAAAATTTTGATTTTCTTAAAATGGGTCTAACGATTTTGATTAAAATATCGAATATTAAAGATATTTACCAGACAAATAAAATGTATATCTTGAATTTCCTGGGAATAGCCTCTGAAGACTACTTTATTCTGGATGAATTTTACGGAATTTTGCATAACTGCTAAACCGTAAGAGATGGACAAAAACTTACCACAAAAAATGTAGAGCACATTAAAACACACAGTTTATGTTGTATACATGTTTTCATGAAATAGATCGTTTTTTCGATATTCCTTGTTTTTGGTTTCAGCTTTGAGAAACTGAACTTTTCTCATGCAGGAACTTGTCACATAGCAACCAGCTTCTGATCATCACTTTAACCTATGGTACTCCCTTATTTCGCTTTTACTTACAAGGAAGCAAGTAATAAGACTATTTCTGCTAATTTTTTCTCGATCAGCATAAAGTAAATAGAAGCATAAGCTTTTTAACAATAATTTGTTGCAGAGGTGTAGAGAAAGTCATGTGAATGGGAGGAATCAGCTTTTTTTAAGTTGCATTGGTAAGCCTGACGCACAGCAGGTATGGAAGTACAAGCGGCTCTAAATATAGCAGTTAAGCTCGACAATTTAAAGACCCTTTATGGCACGTCGCAGTTATTCTGGGTCGCATTCTTTGTACGGCAATTGCTGCTTATTATTGGTGAATAGCAGCGTGACGTCATGTTGATTTTGAACCCCGTGCTGTGACGTAAATAGTTACATGTGATATCTCCTATTTCAGAGTCACCTATTTATTACTACTTTACTTTCTCTACACGTACTATGTACATACTGTATAGAAGTTCTTGTAATGCACCCAAAATCCGATACAGAGATTTCACCGGAAATACATGTTTTGGGACCCCTGAATCCAAAAAAAAAAAAAAAGCATTTCTGGAAAAAAGGTCCGTGTGTCCGTGTGCCTATGTGAACACGATAACTCAAAAACGAAAAGTCAATAAATTACCACACTTGTTATTTAAGTTTAGTACGTTTAAGAATGCGACACGAAGATTTTCAAGAAGCTCCCCCCACCCCAAACTACCCTTGATTTTCTCAAAACTTCCCCTAACGATTTTGATTAAATACTTTATGTATAAAAGATATTTATATGACAAACTCTTCATTTGTTTTGGATAGTGTTTAACGCCCGCCATTACTACTTGTGGCACAGCAGGTGATAACACTGGTCGTGGAGCACCGGTGGAATGCGATGATGGGGAAAGTCGCAGTACCCTGTGCCGTTTGTCCATCTAAATCTCACACGTGGTCGCTTGGGATCGAAGGTGAGAGGCGAGTGGTCTAACCACTTGACAACCAATTTTCTGAGGACGGTCGTCTCCTTAGCGCGGTGGTAGCGCAGCTGCGGGAGACTTGGGTTCGATCCCCAGTACCGGCGTGGGGATGTTTCCCCCGCTGGGAGATCTGGCCCGGGGTGCACTCAGCCTCGTAAGGTCCCTGGGGGGCCAATTGAGGAGCTACTTGATGGAGAAGTAGCGGCTCCAGGTCATGAGGACCGCATTAACCGACCGGGAGGGACTCGAGGCGCTGACCACGTCTCGTCCTCCAATACTGCACCCCATCCATGACGTCTGTAGTGGACCGAGATGGGGGACGCAGCGGCCGGGCGGTAGACCAAGGTTCCCCGTGACCTGTCGTGCCATGGAGTTAAGCCTCTGAGGACCTCTTTATTCTGGATGAATTTTACTGGATATTGTAAACCGTAAGAGACTGACAAAAACTTACTACAATATATATATATCACTTTAAAAAACACAATTTATGTCATATACATTTTTTTTTTTTTTTTTGAGTTGACCACTTTTGAGATATTCTTTGTTATTGGTTTAAGTTTTAAAATACTTATTGCTTTTTAACAATAATTTGCTACAGCGATGTACACGGCACATCACATATTTTATTCAGGAGGCCTCTAAACCTATATTTCCGATGCAAACTGGGTATCACATTTTTGGGTGGAATACAATACCTTCTCTATCAATTATGTAAACTATAGAGGGAAGTAAAAAGTGTTTGCCTTTGTCTAATGGGTGTGCAAATATTTGTAAGTTGGGTGGAAATGTGATATCTTGTTTGTGTGAGTGTGAGAGAGAGAAAGAAAGTCGCGAATTTAGCCTTGAGATAAGATGGGTTAGGACGTGCGTGCAACAAGGATATAAGCGACTCTGACAGCAATAACCGATGGATACAGAAAAACAAGCGCCTACCTGCACAGATTTAAGATTCTAGACAATCCAAACTGCCCTAGTAACATAGAACAACCTATAAATCACCTAATTTACGCGTGTTCAGGGTAAAACAAAGAAAGTCAAAAACTGATAAATTGTTAAAAAACTTATGCTTCTATTTACTTCATGCTAATCGAGAAAACATAGCAGAAATAGTCTTATTACTTGTTTCCTTGTAAGTAGGAGCGAAATAAGGGAGTACCATAGGTTAAAGTGATAGTCAAAAGCTGGTTGCTATATGACTGAAGTTCCTTTGTATAGACACGAGTTGACAAATTCCTGTATGAGAAAAGTGTGTTTTTTTTAAGCTGAAATCAGAAACAAAGAATATCCCAAAAAAGACCAACTCCATGAAAAAAAAAAAGTATATAACATAAATTGTGTGTTTTAACGTGCTCTAAATTTTTTGAGTTGTAAGTTTCTGTCCATCTCTTACGATTTAGCAGTTATGCAAAATTCCGTAAAATTCATGCAGAATAAAGTAGTCTTCAGAGACTAATTCCAGAAAATTCAAAATATATATATTATTTGTCATGTAAATATTTTTAATATACGAAATTTTAATCAAAATCATTACAGCCATTTTTGAGAAAATCAAAATTTTCGAAAAAAGTTCCATATAAAGGACACGGACCTTCTTCTGAAAATGCTTTTATTGGATTCAGGAGGACCCAAAACGTGTATTTCCAGTGAAATCTCGGTACCTAAATTTAGGGTGGCACGCAATATCTTTTCTATACACTATGTACATAGTACGTGTAGAGAAAGTAAAAAGAAACAAACGACATCAGGTTTATTATATGACCTCATGTTTGTCCCACGCTGAAACTTTAATCTTTACATCCCTCGAATGTTATGCTTCCTTTTTAGATACGGTTTCCTTCCTCTACATTCTTTTTTCCAATGTTTATTTCTATGCTTTCCTATCCCCCTTTAAATATGTCAAGTTCTCTTCTAAGCAGGCAGTTAGAGGAAGTTTTCTTTTCTTCTTTTAGTTTAACGTCCTTTAACCTGGTTGGTCATATCGGACGATGAATGAAATTGGTGAAATGATGCTCAAATGATCTCGTCTTCTCAGGATAAGGGAAAACCCCGGAAAAAAAACCTTATCCGGGTAACACACCCTTTGCGAGCTTCGAACTCACGACCTTTTGAATGTGAGGCAAACGCGCTACCACCTCTCTACCCAGCAGACCACAGAGTGGTCGATGCCAACGGCACGTGGTGTTCCCAAGCGGTCACCCATCCAAGTACTGATCACGTACAATGCTGCTTAACTTCGTAATCAAAATTTTCAATGGGAAAATGTGTATGTTAATATGTTAGTTTAAAAAAAAAAAACTGATGTGTTCCATTCACATGACTTTCTCTATATCACTGCAACATATTTTTATATTTACTTCATCTAATCGACAAAAATTTAGCAGAAATAGTCTTATTACTTGCTTCCGTGTTAGTAGAAGCGAAATAAAGGGGTACCATAGGTTAAAGTGATAGTCAAAAGCTGGTTGCTATGTGACTGAAGTTCCTTTGTATGGTCACGAGTTCACAAAGTCCTGTACGAGAAAAGTATAAGTTTTTTATAGCTGAAACCAAAAAATAAGGAATATCTCAAAAACAATCAACTACACGAAAAAAATGTAGATAACATAAATTGTGTATTTTAAAGTACTCTCCATTTCTTGTGTGGTAAGTTTTTGTCCATCTCTTACAGTTTAGCAGTTATGCAAGATTCCCTAAAATTGACCCAGAATAAAGTAGCCTTCAGAGGCCATTCCCAGAAAATTTAAGATATACATTTTATTTGTCAGGTAAATATATTTAATATACGATATTATAATCAAAATCGTTAGAGCCATTTTTTAGAAAATCAAAATTTCCGAAAAAAGTTACATGTAAAGGGTAGTGGGATTTTTCTCAAAATCTTCTAGTCGCATCCCTGGAACATATTAAACTTAAATACCAATTTTGGTATTTTACCGACTTTTCGTTTTTGAGTTATCGTGTTCACAGACACCCACACACGGATCTTTTTCTGATTTTTTTTATACAGGGGACCCTAAAACATATATTTCCGGAGAAATCTCGGTATCGAATTTTTTGGTGGAGTGCAATACCTTCTCTATACACTATGTACATAGTACGTATAGAGAAAGTAAAAACTAATGCATTTATTTACTTCATGCTAATAAAAGATTTTGACAAACCCCATTGTTATTAGGAAAAAGCAATGTTTGTTCCTTCACTGTGCATGTAATAATATTAAAATTAATATACTCATAAATTGCTATTGCTGTTATTTTATTTTTAACACGGTCCTGGTCATCAAGTAAGATCTTCACTGTATTCTGGCCATCACTGCACTAGGCTAAAGCGATAACCAAGTCTTTCAAAAGCTGTTGCCATTGAAGTTCCGTTGCTTTTCCATGGCCACAGAGATGTAAACGACATAAATTGTGTTTTAATGAGATCTACATTTTTGATAAGCAAGTTTTTGTCTAGCTTTCTGGGATAACTAATTATGCAAAAGTCATTCACAACGCACAGGTATTCAGAGAAAATTAAAATACACATTTTATTTCTCTGTAAATATCTTTAATATACGGCATTTTAATCAAAATTGTTTTCGAGTTTTATTGTTCTTCATACACGCGCGCGGGAATTTTATAAAAATCTGATGTGTTACATTCACATGACTTTCTCTACAACAATCTTGTATCTCTATTTACCTCGTGCTAATTGTTTCTCACAATTTATGTAATATACATTTTTTTTTTTTTTTTTTTTTTTTTTTTTTTTGTGGACTTGATTGTTTTTAGATACTCCCCATTTTTGTTTTCACCTTTAAAAAACTTCTCATACAGGAATTTGTCAACTCCATACATACAAACAAAGGAACATCAGTCACATAGCAACCAACTTTTGACTGTCACTTTAACCTATGGTACTCTCTTATTTCGCTTCTACTAACAAGGAAGCAAGTAATAAGACTATTTCTGCTAGTTACTTTTTTCCTCAAATAGCATGAAGTAAATATAAGTATAAGCTTTTTAACAATTATTTTTTGCAGAGTTGTAGAGAAAGTCATGGAACGCACAAGATTTTTTTACTTTCTCTACAGATACTATATACATAGCGTATAGGAGTCATTGTATTCCATTCAAAAATTTATACCGAGATTTCTCTGGAAAAACCTATCTGTTTTGTGACCCCCTGTAACCATGAAAAAGTATTTTTAGAAAAAGTTAGTGTATGTGCCCGCGCGCTCCTGTAGGCAGCATAGCTCAAGAACAATAAATCCGTTAAATACTAAAGTTCAGCATCTTCCAAGGATGCGACACGAAGATTTTCAAGAAATTCTCCCCACCCCCAACTACCCTTTACGTGGAAAAAATTACGATTTTTTTTTTCTTTGTAACTTAACGTCCTTTAACCACGTTGGTCACATCGGACGATGAATGAAATTGGTGAAATGATGCTCAAATGATCACGGAGCTTAAAGTTACTCGACATTCGTCTTCTCAGGATAGGGAAACCCCCCCTCCCAAAAAAAACCTTATACGGGTAACTCACCCTAAGCGAAATTCGAACTCACGACCTGTTGAATATGAGGCAGATAAGTATCTAGAGGGTGTTGGGCAGATTCGCTATCACCTCACTACCCAGGTGGACCGAAAATACTTGTTTTTCTCAAAAATGGCTCTAACGATTTTGATTAAAATATCGAATATTAAAGATATTTACATTCCAAATGAAATGTATATCTTGAATCTTCTGTGAATAGCCTCTGAAGACCTTTTTACTCTCGGTGAATTGGTGTGAATTTTTATTTACTCGTAAATGGTAAGAGATAGACAAAAACTTACTAAAGAAAAAATGCTGATCTCCCTAAAAATACAATTTATGTTATGCACATTATGTTTTTCTGAAGTTGACTGTTTTCGAGATATTCCGTTTTAAAATACTTTTTATCATACGTAAAGAAAGGAATTTCAATCCCATAGCAACCATATTTTAAAACAGTTGACTGTCGGTTTACCCGAACGTGCATTCCCTTATTCCCCTTCTACTTAAGGAAGCAAGTAATAAGACAGTTTCTGCTAAGGTTTATCTCGATTAGAATGAAATAGATAGAAGAATAAGCTTATTAACAATAATTTGTAGAAGATATGTAGAGAAAGTCATGTGAATGGAACACATCCGCGGTAATTATGTAATTGGCAAACTGCAGGCGTATGTGCCACTAATGAAAAAGATCAAGTTTTCTTGCAGAAGGTGGATAATGCATCTGGCGAGAGTAAAAAAGTTTAATATAGAAGGCCGTAAAGGAAAAACAAAAGTACAAAGACAAGAGCTTCCTGTTTTGTTAGTAACAAACTGGTCAATATATACGTAAACACGGTTATTATGATAAGTAAGATCTGGTAAAGACTGGTTACTCCTTCATGTGTGTGAAACTTTTTTTTGCCGCGTCTGCAGTAAATGACGCACGCATCAACAAAGAAGATAAAAGTATATTTGAGTGAAAACCAGCCGGGCCACCAAAGGTCAGGTATTTAAAAAAGTTAAAAAAAATCTGTTCCATTCACATGAATTTCTCTACATCTCTGCAACAAGTTATTATTAAAAAGCTTATGCTTCTATTTATTTCATGATCATTGAGAAAACATTAGCAGAAATATTCTTATTACTTGCTTCTTTAAGTAGAAGCGAAGTAAGGGAGTATCATAGGTTAAAGTGATAGTCACAAGCTGGTTGCTATGTGACTGAAGTTCCTTTTTTTTTTTGTATGGACAGGACTTGACAAATTCCCGTGTGAGAAAATTATAAGTTTCTTCAACCTGAAAAAAAAAAGAGGATATCTCAAAAATGATCAACTCCACGAAAAAAACGTATAAAACATAAATTGTGTGTTTTAATGTGCTCTACATTTTTTTTGTGTGCTAAGTTTTTCTCCATCTCTTACGGTTTAGCAGTTATGCAAAATTCCGTAAAATTCATCCAGAATAACGTGGCTTCAGAGGCTATTTCCAGAAAATCAAGATATACATTTTATTTGTCAGGTAAATATCCTTTAATATACGACACTTTAATCAAAATTCTCGAAAAATGTTCCATATAAAAGGTAGTTTAAGCTGGGGGGGTATTTTCTCATAACCTTCGTGTCGAATGCCTGAAAGATACCAAACTTAAATAGTTTAGTATTTTACCGACTTTTCGGTTTTGAGTTATCGTGTTTACAGACAGACACACACACACACACAGACTTTATTCTGAATTTTTTTTTTGGGGGATAAAGGGGACCATAAAACATATATTTCCGGTGAAATCTCGGTATCGTATTTTCGGGTGTACGTGTAGAGAAAGTAAGAATACAATTCTATACGATTTAATAAAAACAAATATAAAAAGGAGCAACAAGTATACTGAAATGAAAGGGGGAAAAAACTAAAAAAAACTATTTTAACTGGAACATTCATGTAAGTTGTAACAAAGGTTAGTCATATTACTTTCTCGATTAGCATGAAGTAAATAGAAGCATAAGCTTTTTAACAATAAGCTGTTGCAGAGATGTAGAGAAAGTCACGTGAATGAAACACATGAGATTTTTTCTTTCTAGTCTAATATGTTCTTGCAATGGATACATAAACTAATCTGGTGACAGCGAACGGAAATAATTTTGGATCAGCAACCTCCACCATTTTCTATCAGCTGTTCATGTGCATGCGAGAAATACACACTCCCGTGGGAATGCTATGGAGAAATTGTATACAGCGATCACGTTGTATAAACATTTTTACTTTCTCTACACGTACTATGTACATAGTGTATAGAGAAGGTATTGTATTCCACCCAAAAATCGATACCGAGATTTCACCGCAAATACATGTTTTGGGTCCCCCTGAATCCAAAAAAAGCAGTTTTAGAAAAACGTCCGTGTGTGTGTGTGTCTGAGGACAGCATAGCTCAAAACGAAAAGACCATTAAATACCAAATTTGGTATTTAAGTTTTTTATCTTCCAAGGATGCGACATGAAGATTTTCAAAAATATCCCCTCACCCCCAACTACTCTTTATATGAAACTTTTTTCGAAATTTTTTATTTTCTCCAAAGTGGCTCTTAGGATTTTGATTAAAATATCATGTACTAAAAATGTTTTACCCACAGATAAAATGTACATCTTAAATTTTGTGGGAATAGCGTCTGAAGACTACCTTATTCTGGATGAATTTTACGGAATTTTGTATAACTGCTAAACCATAAGAGATGGATTAAAACTTACCATACAAAAAATGTTGAGCACATTAAAACACATAATTTATGTCATATACATTTTTTTCGTGGAGTTGGTCGTTTTTGAGATATCCCTTGTTTTTGTTTTCAGCTTTGAAAATCTTATGCAAGGAAGCAAGTAATAAGAATATTTCTGCTTAATTTCCTCTTGTTTAGCATAAAGTAAATAGAAGCATAGGCTTTTTAACAATAATTTGATGCAGAGATGTACAGAAAGTCATGTGAATGGAACACATGAGATTTTTGGACTATATTTTGACCGTAACACATCAGCTTAAGCGAGATTCGAGTCACCGCCACACTACCTAGGCGGGCATTATGGACTTGATCGGACAGAAGATTTGCTATTGATGGAGATCATTTGAGTGTCGAGACCAGTTATAATCCCAGGCTCCCCCCCCCCTCCCAACCAGGCTTCCACAGAATGAGGCAAGTGGGCTGAGTCGCGAATATTAGAGATTCACTCCGCTCAGGGCAATAAAATATAAGGTGTGGTCACGTCTTTCATAATGTAGGTCCTCGAGGTATTCCAAAAGTAGGAATATGTACCTACTTTCACCTTCCACTGAGCCAGTAATTTTCCATTACTACATGTTCCTTGAACTGCGGGTCACCTCCACTAATCCTTATGCATAAAATACAGTATTGCGTTTGCTTTACCTACAGCAAAACCTCAAAGGAGTAGCATTTCAATTGTAAAAAATCTGATATTCCATTAACATGAAATAGTCTTACTTGCTTCAAAGTTTTTCAAAGCTGAAACCAATAACAAGGAATATCTCGAAAAAGGTTACCTCCACAACAAAAACGTAAAGGACAAAAATCGTATGTTTTGTCATGAGGTACATTTTTTGTGCAGTACGTTTTTTTCTTTCTCTTACGGTTTAGCAGTTAAGCAAAATTCAGCAAAATTCATCCAGAATAAAGAAGTCTTCAGAGAATATTCCCAAAAAAAATCGAGATATGCATTTTATTTCGGACATAAATAGCTTTAATATACGAAATTTTAATCAAAATCGTTACAGCTATTTTTAAGAAAAAGGGTAGTTTCTGGTGGGAGGATTTTTTTTTTTAAAATCTTCGTGTCGCATCCTTGGAACATACTAAACCTAAATACCAAGTTTGGTATTTAACGGTCTTTTTGTTTTGGGGCTATGCTGTTCACAGACACACACGGACCTTTTTACTTTCTCTATACGCACTATGTACATAGTGTATAGAGAAGGTATTGCACTCCACCCAAAAATTTGAAATCGAGATTTCAACGGAAATATATGTTTTAGGGTCCCCAATATCCAAAAAAAGGATTCTCACAAAAGGGTCCGTGTGTGCGTGTGTCTGTGAACATAACTCAAAAACGAAAAGTCAGTAAAATAGCAAACTTGGTATTTAGGTTTAGTATCTTCCAGGGATGCGACACGAAGAATTTGAGAAAAATCCCCCACCCCCAACTACCCTTTACATGGAACTTTTTTCGAAAATTTTGATTTTCTCAAAAATGGCTCTAACGATTTTGATTAAAAGGTCGTATATTAAAGACATTTACCTCACAAATAAAATTTATATCTTGAATTTTCTGTGAATAGCTTCTGAAGAGTAGTTTATTCTGGATGAATTTTACTGAATTTTGAATAACTGCTAAACCGTAAGAGATGGACAAAACCTTATTCCACAAAAAATGTAGAGCACATTAAAACACACAATTTATGTTATATACATTTTTTTCGTGGAGTTCGTTGTTTTTAAGACATTCCTAATTTTTGGTTTCTGCTATGAAAAACGTATACCTTTCTCATACAGGAGCTTGTCAACTCCTATCCATATAAACAAAGGAACTTCATTGACATAGCAACCAGCTTTTGACTTTCACTTTAACCTATGATACTCCCTCATTTCGCTTCTACTTACAAGGAAGCAAGTAATAAGACTATTTCTGCTAATTTTTTCTGATTAGCATAAAGTAAATAGAAGTATAAGCTCTTTGAGAATAGTTTGTTGCAGGGATATAGAGAAAGTCATGTGAATGGTACACATCAGATTTTTTTTAAAAATGCTTTTTTTCGGACTCAGGGGACTCCAAAACAAATATTTCCGGTGAAATCTCGGTATCGAATTTTTGGGTGCATTACAATACCTTCTCTATCCCTATGAACATTGTACATATGGGGCTAGAGAAAGCAAAAATATGTTTCATTAACATAGTCTTATTTACTTGCTTCCTTGCCAGTAGAAGGCAAATAAGGGAGTACCTACCATAGGTTAAAGTGACAGTCAAAAGCTGGTTGCTATGTGACTAAAGTTCCTTTGTTTGTATGGACAGGAGTTGACACATTCCGTATGAGAAAAGTATAAGTTTTTCAAAGCTATAACTTAAAACAAGGAATATCTCAAAAACGACCCACTCAACGAAAAAGATGTATATGACATAAATGATGTGTTTTAACGTGCTCTACATTTTTTCTGTTATAAGTTTTTATCCATCTCTTACGGTTTAGCAGTTATGCAAAATTCCGTAAAATTCATCCAGAATAAAGTAGTCTTCAGGGGCTATTCCCAGAAAATTCAAGATATACATTTTATTTGTTAGGTAAATATCTTTAATATACGATATCTTAATCCAAAATCGTTACAGTCACTTCTGAGAAAATAAAAAATTTAAAAAAAAAAGTTCCATGTAAAGGGTAAAACCTAAATACCAAGGTGGTTTTTAAGGGACTTTTTGTTTTTGAGCTATGCTGCCCACACACACACACACACACACACACACAGACGTTTTTATAAAAATAATATTAATGGATTCAGGGGATCTCAAAACATGTATTTGCGGTGAAATCTCGGTATCTAATTTTGGGGTGCATTACAATAGCTTCTCTATATACCATGTACATTGTACATGTACAGAAAGAAATAGAATAAGGTACTGTAACTTTGTATATAAAGTTTTGTGTTGATAACTTTCGTTATTATTTAGTTATAACAAAGCATCTGTCACTTTGTGGATGGTTCTCGTGCAGTTACCATGCAAGTGGAATGGCAAGACTTCTTGGAAACGTAACGCCAGTTCGCAGAAGATACTTCAAGGTCATCTGGTCTGTATAACACTCACGTAAAGCGGAAGTTGCCTGCATGGCTTCCGTGTTGCACAGCATGCTAGGACCTTGTCGCAGCCTCCTGGTGCTGTCATTGCTATGGACATCGTTTCTGACCTAGATATTAGCAATCACACATTTTCGATTCTGGGATATGAGGGCCATCTAGAAAGTCCATTTACAACAATTTCTCTACATCTCTGTGGCAAATTGATGTTTAAAAGTTTATTCTTCTGTATACTTCATGATAATCGAGATAAAATTAGCAGAAATGGTTTTATTAAGGGAAAATCAAACGGCGTTTTATTTATGGACGACCTTTTAACTCGACCTCCGCCGGGTTTGAACCCGCGACCTTGGGTATATAAAGTTAGCATTACACCACGGAGGGCGACTTATTAAGGGAGTACATTAGGCTAACGCTATATTCAAATGTTTTAAAAACTGGTTGCTCTCTGATTGAAATTATTTTGAATGCCCAGGACGTCTCTCCTCTCTCTCTTCAAGAAATCCTAAACTTATATAGCAGGTAGTATGAGACTTTTCGTTTTTCCTGAAGTTTTCGAGATAGTCTTTTTTATTGGTTTCGGTTTTAAAATACTTCAAACAGCTCTTCTACTGGAACTTGTCAACTCCTGGCTACGCGAAGAAACGTATTTCATTCCCATAGTAACCACATTTTAAAACATTTGACTGTCGGTTTAGCCTAGTGTATTCCCTTATTTCTCTCCTATTTAAAGTGAATGGAACACATATTTTTACCTTCTCTACACGTACTCGATGCCGAGATTTCACCCGAAATATATGTTTTACGGTCCCCTGTATCCAAAAAAAAGTATTTTCATAAAAAGGTCCGTGTGCGTGTGTGTGTGTGTGTATGTGTGTGTGTGTGTGTCCGTGTGTCTGTGAACACGATAACTCAAAAACGAAAAGTCGGTAACATACCAAACTAGGTATTTAAGCTTAATATCTTCCAGGGATACGACATAAACATTTTGAGAAAAATCCCCCACCGCAAACTACCCTTTACATAGAACTTTTTTCGAAAATTTTGATTTTCTTAAAAATGGCTCTAACGATTTTGATTAAAAGATCGTATATTAAAAATATTTACCTGACAAATAAAATGTGTATCTTGCATTTTCTGGGAATGGCCTTTGAAAACTACTTTATTCTGGGTCAATTCTACGGAATTATGCATAACTGCTAAACCGCAAGAAATGGACAAAAAGTTACCACACAACAAATGTAGAGCACTTTAAAACACACAATTTATGTTATATACATTTTTTCGTGAAGTTGATTGTTTTTGAGATATTCTTTGTTTTTGGTTTCAGCTATAAAAACTTATGCTTTTCTCATATAGGACTTTGTGAACTCGTGTCCATACAAACAAAGGAACTTCAGTCACATAGCAACCAGCTTTTGACTATCACTTTACCTATGGTAATCCCTAATTTCGCTTCTACTTACAAGGGAGTAAGTAATAACACCAATTCTGCTAATTGTTTCTGGATTAGCAGGAAGTAAATAGAATCATAAGGTTTTTAAAAACAATTTATTGCAGAGATGTAGAGAAAGTCATGTGAATCACATCAGATGTTTAAGAAAAGCCTCCCATACTCATACTCGGATTTAAATTGGAACTTAAAACGTACATTAATTGTTGGCAATCAATCGTTCTCCGAGTGTGAAACGGGTAGATAATAAACGCTAAAACTGCTTACATTGTGTGTTTGTTGAGTTTACCAGTCCATGTCGAGATGGTTTTATCTCATTTACGTCATTACAAGAGGCTTAGCGGATAATCTACGGCACCAAAACAGGGAACAGCTGCGCTCCTATTTTTAACACTGCATTAAAATAAAAAAAGGTTTATGACGTTACAGCAACAAACATAATGCTATAACTCGATCGCTTGAACATACTTGGAAACCAGACCTTTCCACCAGTGGCGGTTCGTACAAAAGCTGATCCAGAAAGTTAGGCACGTTTTAGCTATACTAAATAATAACGAATACAACACAAAACTTTACAGTACTTCACTCTATTTCTCAACGTAATCGATATTATGCTACATTCCCAATGAAACGTAAGCGCAAGAGCTTGGACTCATATTATTTAATGTAAGCATTCATATAGAGACACAAGAGTTTGCAAACTCAAAAGTATGTACTATGTACATAGTGTATAGAGAAGTATTGTATTCCACCCAAAAATTCGATACCGAGATTTCACCGGAAACACATGTTTTAGGACCCCCTGGAGGAAAAAAAAAAAAAAAAAAAAAGAAAAAAAAAAGGCATTTTCAGAAACAGGTCCGTGTGTGTGTGTCTATGGACAGCATATCTCAAAAACGAAAAAAAAAAAAAAAAAAACGGTTAAATACCATCATCCCCCACCCCCAACTACCCTTTACATGGAAAAATACTCGAAAATTGTTTCTTTGTTTTAAAAATGGCTCTAACGATTTTGATAAAAATATCACATATTAAAGCCATTTCTATCACAAATAAAATGTATATCTTGAACTATCTGGGAACATCCCAAATATCTCTTTATTCAGCATGAATTTTGCTTAAGTTAACATAATTAGTAAACCGTAAGAGATAGACAAAAACTTACATCTTGTTAAAATACACAAATTATATCATATACATTTTTACTTTCTCTAGCCCCATATGTGCAATGTACATAGGGATAGAGAAATATTGTATTCAAACCAAAAAATTCGATACCGCGATTTCACCGGAAATACATGTTTTAGGACCCCCTGTATCAAAAAAAAAAAGCATTTTCAAAAAAATGTCCGTGTGTGTGTGTGTCCGTGTGTTTGTGAACACGATAACTCAAAAACGAAAAGTAGCTAAAATACCAAACTTGGTATTAAAGTTTAGTATCTTCCCCCCACCCCAAACTACCCTTTACATGGAACTTTTTTCGAAAACTTTGATTTTCTTAAAAATGGCTCAAACGATTTTGATTAAAATATCATACATTACAGATATTTACTTAAAAAATAAAATGTATATCTTGAATTTTCTGGGAATAGCTTCTAAAGACCTGTTTATTCTGGATGAATTTTGCCTAATTTGGCTTAACTAGTAAACCGTAAGAGATAGACAAAAACTTACTTTACAAAAAAATGTAGATCTTGTTAAAATACACAAGTTATGTCATATACATTTTTCTCGTGGAGCTTACCGTTTTCGAGGTATTCCTTTTTATTAGTTTCAGTTGTGAAGTACTTATACTTTTCTCAGACGGAAGTTTCGGTTTTTCATTTGTTCTACTCCTGGCCAAGCAAAGAAGCGATTTTCAATAAAACATTTGACTATCGCTTTAGCCTAGTGTATTCCCATAGTTCCTTTGTACTTATAAGGAACTAAGTAATAACATTCTGCTAATATTTATCTCGATTAGCACGGTGCTGAAACAAGAATTATCTTTTGTAAGAAGTTTGTTTGTAGAGTAGCTAGAGAAAGTCATGTGAATGTAGCACGTCAGATTTTTTGATTTAATGGATGTAACTATCATCTGTGTCTAGATTTCTTGGTTCTCATAAATCGAAGACGTAAAGAATAATTTAAATGTGTAGTTTTATCACTTTCTGAAGTGTCCATTCTTGTACTATTTTCAATAATTTTTAATGAGGAATTATTGTGACGTCACTGCCGCGAGCGTCAGTTGTTAGTATGTAATTTTATAACATATTTATTTGTAAATGATTGAGTGATTTTCTTATGTGGTTATGTTATTCAGTTTGTAACTTGGAAGATATTCGCATGTAACTTGCGGATCTAGAAACGCGTGACAACTTGTTGCGTTGCGCTTACGATTCCATTGTGAATGGTGTTTCCTTACGTGTGCGCTTAATTTCATTGTGAATGTAGCATTACAGTCAAGGTATTTATTGTCACGTGGTACCAGTGTTTAAATGCAGATATACTCTTCAACCGCTGAAGATCTAGGCCAGTATGTTGAGGTATAGTGACCAAAGTGAAACACTGGTTTTTACTTTCGCTATACGAGCTATGTATATAGTGTATAGAGAAGGTATTGTACTGCACCCAAAAATTCGATATCAAGATTTCACCGGAAATACACGTTTTGAGACTCCCTGAATCCAAAAGAAAAAGCATTTTTAAAAAAATGTCCGTGTAGGCTTGGTATCTTCCAAGGATGCAACACAAAGATTTTCAAGAAAATCTCCCCACCCCTAACTACCCTTTACATGGAAAAGAAATTGAAAATTTTAATTTACTTAAAAATGGCTCTAACGATTTTTATTAAAATATCGTATAATAAGATATTTACCTGAAAAATAAAATGTATATCTTGAATTTTCTGTCAATAGCCTCTGAAGACTACTTTATTCTGGATGAATTTTACGGAATTGTGCGTAACTGCTAAACCGTAAGAGATGGACAAAAACTTACTCTACAGAAAATGTAGCTCGTGATAAAACACACAATTTATGTCGTATACATTTTTTTCGTGGAGTTGATCATTTTTAAGATATTCTTGGTTTTTCGTTTCTGCTTTGAAAAACATACTTTTCTCATACAGGAATTTGTTAACTCCTGTCCATACAAACAAAGGAACTTCAGTTACATAGCAACCAGCCAGCTTTTGGCTACTATTTTAATCTATAGTACTCCTTTATTTCGCTTCTACTTAAAAGGAAGCAAATAATAAGACTATTTCTGCTAATGTTTCTCGATTAGCATGAAGTAAATAGAAGCATAAGCTTTTTAACTAAAATTTGTTGCAGAGATGTAGAGAAAGTCATGCGAATGGAACACATCGGATTTTTCTGACTTTTTTTTTTTATCAACATTTGCTTTCAACTCCTCCATAACTATTGATGAACTGCCACTCCGGTCTTTATTGTACACATTGGTTAATCTTTGATTACTAGTAAATTATGCGCCATTTCCTCACTGAAGACTCGTTCTTTTCATTATCACCATATACTTGCGTTATTTGCCTATAAAATTCCGTTGACTTAACATTTTGTGCTTTCAAAAAACGAACGAGTTCTTTGGTGGTAGAACAGTATGACAACAGCATTAAAAAACTAGTACCACGTGACAATAAATATCTTGGCAGAATGGAGATACGTTGAGAAACAGAGTAGGTAAAGTTGCTAACGATTTTCATTAAACTATCGTATATTTAAGACATTTCACCTTCTTCAACACGTACAATGTATATAATAGGTACTGAGACACATACGGACCTTTTTCTAGAAATGTGGAAGTTCAACCAGCTAGAGATTGGGAGATGCATGGTTCAAATCCCGGCTATGGCATTGAATTTCTCAATCTGACCCTACCTATCCAACTCCTGTCCCTCACACGGCTTTGTGGAAAAAAACAATTAAACCAAATTCTGCTAATGTTTATCTCGATTGGCATGATAGAAGAATAAACGTTTTACTTTCTCTATACGTACTATGCACATAGTGTATAGAGAAGGTATTGTATTGTAACAAAAAATTCGATATCGAGATTTCACCGGAAATACATGTTTTGAGACTCCCTGAGTCCAAAAAAAAGAAAGCACTTTTAGAAAAATGTCCGTGTGTGTGTGTGTGTGTGTGTGTCTGTGGGCAGAATAACACAAAAACGAAAGCACCGTTAAAGCCCAAACTTCGTTTTTAAGTTTGGCATCTTCCAAGGATGCGACACGAAGATTTTCTTGAAACTCCCCCCACCCTTAACTACTCTTTACATGGAAAACAATTCAAAAATGTAAATTTTCTTAAAAATGGCTCTAACGATTTTGATTAAAATTACCTGACAAATAACATGTATATCATGAATTTTCTGGGAATAGCCTCTGAAGACTACTTTATTCTGGATGAATTTTACGGAATTGTGCATAACTGCTAAACCGTAAGAGATGGACAAAAACTTATTCTACAGAAAATGTAAAAATGTAAATGCAATAACAATTTTTGAATATTATTCTATGTCAAGGGTAGTTTGTATTGGAGGGATTTTTTTTTTTGAAAATCCTCATGTCACGTCCTTGGAATATACCAAACTTAAATACCAAGTTTAGTATTTTACGTTCTTTCATTTTTTGAGCTATGCTGTCCACACAAACACACACACACTCACATTCACATACTCACACACACGGATGTTTTTTACTTTCTCTACACTAGTACATAGTGTATAGAGAAGGTATTGCACTCCACCCAAAATTTGGATACCGAAATTTCACCGGAAATATATGTTTTAGGGTCCTCTGTATCCAAATAGAGCATTTTCACAAAAAGGTGTGTGTGTGTGTGTGTGTGTGTGTGTGTGTGTGTGTGTGTGTGTGTGTGTGTCCGTGAATATAACTCCAAAAGTCCGCAAAATACCAAACTTGGTATTTAAGTTTAGTATCTTCCAGGGGTGCGACACGAAGATTTTGAGAAAAATCCTCCCACCCCATCTACCTTTACATGGAACTTTTTTCGAAAATTTTAATTTTCTCAAAAATGCCTCTACGATTTTGATTTAAATATCGTATGTTAAAAGATATATACTTGACAAGAAAAAGTCATGGGATGTTTTTAACTGGCCTCTTGGTTATCTCACGGCAGATTGCATACAGAGATAACAATTCAAACAAAAGAAGGGAAATTATTATAAAAAGTTGAGAGTCGAGCAAATGTTTTAGACCTCGTTTTAAAGAACATTTGGCGATGTAACATGTGCAAAATAGAGTTCTTTGTGTGTAAAAGTTAGGCAAGCCAGGAAATTATATATTTACCATCTGCTTTAACAAGAGAAAGGTTTAACATGCGCTATTTTCTGGGCGCCAAGTGTCTGTAAATAGAAAGGGGGGAAACACAGCAGGCGCCTATCCCAAACTCTTCAAGGACGAACTGCAGCAAATATGTACACACAGACAAAAACAGCATTCTGAAAAAGTGTGAAGTATTCCTGTCTAGAGACGCTAACAAAAACATACATTTCAATTTAGCATAAATAGTAAATGAAAAATCTGATGTGTTCCATTCACATGACTTTCTCTATATCCCTGCAACAAATTATTCTTAAAAAGCTTATACTTCTGTTTACTTTATGCTAACCAGAAAAAATGAGCAGAAATAAATAGTTTTATTACATGCTTCCTTGTAAGTAGAAGTGAAATAAGGGAGTACCATAGGTTAAAGTGACAGTCAAAAGCTGGTTGCTATGTCATTGAAGTTCCTTTGTTTGTATGGATCGGAATTGACAAGTTCCTGTATGAGAAAAAAGTTTTTCATAGCAGAAACCAAAAATAAGGAGTGTCTCAAAAACGACGAACTCCACGAAAAAAATGTATATAACATAAATTGTGTGTTTTAACGTGCTCTACATTTTTTGTGTGGTAAGTTTTTGTCCATCTCTTACGGTTTAGCAGTTATTCAAAATTTAGTAAAATTCATTCAGAATAAACTACTCTTCAGAGGCTATTCCTAGAAAATTCCAGATATACATTTTATTTGTCAGGTAAATATGTTTAATATACGAAATTTGAATAAAAATCGTTACAGCCATTTTTGAGAAAATCAAAATTTTCGAAAAAAGTTCCATGTAAAGGGTAGTTGGGGGTGGGGGGATTTTTCTGAAAAGCTTCGTGTCGTATCCCTGGAAGATACTAAACTTAAGTACCAAGTTTGGTATTTTACTGACTTTTCGTTTTTGAGTTATCGCGTTCACAGACACACGGACACACACACACGGGCCTTTTTGTGAAAATGCTTTTTACTTTCTCCATACACACTAGGTGCATAGTGTATAGAGAAAGTATTGCACTCCACCAAAAATTCGATACCGAGATTTCACAGGAAATATATGTTTTAGGGTCCTCAACATCCAAAAAAAGCATTTTCACAAAAAGGTCCGTGTGTGTGTGTGTGTGTGTGTGTGTGTGCGTGTGTGTGTTTGTGTGTCCGTGTGTCTGTGAACACGATAACTCAAAAACGAAAAGTCGGTAAAATACTAAACTTAGTATTTAAGTTAGGTATTCTCCAGGGATGCGACACTAAGATTTTGAGAAAAATCCCCCCACCCCAACTACCCTTTACATGGAACTTCTTTCGAAATTTTTTATTTTCTCAAAAATGGCTCTAACGATTTTGATTAAAATTTCGGATATTAAACATATTTACCTGACAAATGAAATGTATATCTTCAATTTTCTGGGAATAGCCTCTGAAGAGTAGTTAATCCTGGATGAATTTTACTAAATTTTGAATAACTGCTAAACCGTAAGAGATGGACAAAAACTTACTACACAAAATATGTAGAGCACATTAAAACACACAATTTATGTTATATACATTTTTTTCGTGGAGTTCGTCGTTTTTGTGACATATTTTTGGTTTCTGCTATGAAAAACGTATATTTTGTCATACAGGAACTTGTCAACTCCTATCCATATAAACAAAGGAGCTTCATTGTCATAGCAACCAGCCTTTGACTATCACTTTAACCCACGGTTGTCCCTTATTTCGCTTCTATCGTACTTACAAGGATGCGAGAAATAAGACTTTTTCTGCTAATTTTGTTATCTGATTAGGATAAAGTAAATAGAATTATAAGCTTTTTAAGAATTATTTGTTGCAGGGATATGGAGAAAGTCATGTGAATGGTACACATCAGATTTTTACTTTCTCCATACGTACTATGTACATAGTGTATAGAAGGTAATAAAATTCTGCTAATGTTTATCTCCAATAGCTTGGTGTTGAAAGAAGAATTATCTTTTGTAAGAATTATCTTTCTCTATTCGCAATATATACATAAGTAAAAATCTGATGCGTTACACTCACACGACTTTTTCTAGCTACTCTACAAACTTCTTACAAAAGATAATTCTTCTTTCAACACCAAGCTATTGGAGATAAACATTAGCAGAATTTTATTACTTAGTTCCTTATTAGTAGAATGGAACTAAGGGAATACACTAGGCTAAAGTGATAGTCAAATGTTTTAAAAGCTGTCGTTATGCAAATATCATTGTAAATCGCTTGTTTGCTTGACCAGGAGTAGAACAAAAGATAAACGACACTTCCGTCTGAGAAAAGTATAAGTACTTCACAATTGAAACCAATAACAAGGAGTACCTCGAAAACGGTAAGCTCCACGAAAAAAATGTAAATGATATAACTTGTGTATTTTAACAACACATCTACAGTCGCCCTCCGTGGTGTAATGGTTACTATGCTGACTTCAGGTCGCGGGTTCAAACCCGGCGGAGGACGATGGATTTTTTCGGGCGTAAAAATCCTTAGCATGGCTTCCTTCGGAAGGGAAGTAGATTTACGGCACGTAAAAGAACCTCAAGCCTGATTGAGAGGCCTCTGAGCAAAATTAACCGTTCTTTCACGCCCAGTCCCTTCCTAGGAAGATACCAAACTTAAATAGCAAGTATGTTATTTAACGGTCTTTTCGTTTTTGAGCTGTGCTGTCCACACACACACACACTCACACACACGCATTCAGACCTTTTTACAATTTTTTCAGGAGGATCCATTTCCGGTGAAATCTCGGTAACGAATTTTTGGGTGCAATACAATACCATGGACAGGTAGAGTAGGTTGAAAAATTCAGTGATATAGCCGGGATTTTAACCACGGATCTCTCGGTCTCTAGCTCAGTGGTGGAGCAACCGACTAGGGACTGGGAGATCCGTGGTTCAAATCCCGGCTATAGTATTGAATTTCAGTCTACTCCTTTCCTACTCACAATTTCTGTGAGAAAACAATTAAAAGTATCACAATACAATACCCGCGCTATACACCATGTACATAGTATGTGCAGAGAAAGTACAAATCGGATGTGTTGCATACACATGACTCAGCGAATTTTCTCCGGGTCTTCCAGTTTCCCCCGCCACTCCACTCCATATGATCCATTTCCTCACGTTCTCGCCAATCTACGGTCCAGGTTGTCCATTCTGTTGTTTCAGCAGTTGGCAACCCAACAGGTCTCTGACCCCTAGACATCCGCTGTCAGTCCTAGGAGGTTGTCAGTTCTCAACACGAGGAGTGTAAGTCTAATGTGAAAGAAAACATTCGTCATGTAAACATCTTTAATATACGACATTTTAATCAAAAATTTTACTTCTTCAGAAACTGCTTTCAAGCATAAAATTTAACAAACAAACAAAAACTGATGAGGCCCATTCACATGACTTTCTCTACATCTCTGCACAAATTATTGTTAAAAAGCTTATGATTCTATTTAGTTCAAGCTAATTGAAAAAAAAAAAAAAAAGCTGGTTGCTATGTGACTGAAGTTCCTTTGTTCGTATGAAAAGGATTTGACAGATTCCTGTATGAGAAAAGCTGAAGTTTTTTAAAGCTGAAACCAAAAACAAGGAATATCTCAAAAACGACCAACTCCACAATAACAATGCACATAACAAAAATGGTGTGTTGTGATGTGCTCTACATTTTTTGTATGGTAAGTTTTTGACCATCTCTTACGGTTTAGCAGTTATGCAAAATTCCGTAAAATTCATCCAGAATAACAAAAATGGTGTGTTGTGATGTGCTCTACATTTTTTGTATGGCAAGTTTTTGACCATCTCTTACGGTTTAGCAGTTATGCAAAATTCCGTAAAATTCATCCAGAATAAAGTAGTCTTCAGAGGCTATTCCCAGAAAATTCAATATATACATTTTATTTGTCATGTAAATATCTTTAATTTACGATATTTTAATCAAAATCGTAGGTGCCATTTTTTTAAAAAATTTAAATTTTCGAAAAAAGGTTCATGTAAAGGGTAGTTAGGTGGGGGATTTTCTTGAAAATCTTCGTGTCGCATCAATTTTAATACCAAGTTTGGCATTCAACGGGTTTTTCGTTTTTGAGCTATGGTGTCCACAGGCACACACACTGTACACCCACACGGACCTTTTTCTGAAAATGCTATTTTTGGATTTAGGAGGATCCAAAACATGTATTTCCGGTGAAATCTCGGTATCGAATTTTTGGGTGGAATGCAATACTTTCTCTATACACTACATTGTGAAAAGTAAAAAAGCCTTATCCGACTCTATCATTTCAATCAACATTCGAACTCTGAACTTCTTGAATGTGAGCTAGGCACGGTACCACTACACCACAGAGGCAGGAACGTACCATTACGCCGACCTCTGGTCAGTTTATTTCGAGCTTGTTGACTTCCTCCCTTCACTGATGCCTTATTGCGAAGATTTGTGTGTTAAGAGTATCGGGTCTTCGCAGCTCTTAATGCTGCCGGTCCCCATGACCGCGCTCGCCAAAGCGTCTCGCTTTGGTGTTTCGCAGCGCAGGGGATCGTGGGTTCGAGTCCCGCCTTGGGCATGGGTGTTATATGTTTGTGAATGTGTGTGTAAAAAGTAAAACAGAAATTCAGTAATCATACAGTAAACAAATTAGGTAAATAAAAAGTAGGGTATACAGCGCCGGAGTCCCGACCAGACTCCGGAACTGTATTTATAAATAAAAAAAGGAAAAAAAAAATGCTTGTTTTCGTGGAAATGACCAACAGGTGCTCGCGAAGAGGTGAAGAACCTGCTTGGGTTTTGGATCCAGATAACGAAAGGCAGATGGGTTGAAGAAAATTGCAACTGGCAGATGATGGACAGCGTAAGGTCAATGACCGGGGTCGGTAGAGAAATTGGCAGGGCCGCTAATGTTCCGTGAAACTGCACGTGTGTGCTATAACCCCTGCGGCACTCCTTTATAACCTCCAGCGTAACCTGACGTAATCAGTTCGCTTCTTGTGCACGGGCGTAGCGCTTTTATAACATTCACGATTCTGCTTTCAGCGGATCGATACCTTATCGATATTTATAGTTACAAAAACATTTAAGAGATATGGATGTGCGTAGTTTGTGTTTTTAAAAATTCGCTTCTAAAACAATTAGTATATTACATTCCCATGCATTTTTATTCTCTACACTTACGAACTATATAGTGTACAGGGAAAGTATTGTATTCCACCCAAAACTTCATTACCGATATTTTAATGGAAATACATCTTTTGAGACCCCTTAATCGAAAAGAAAAATTCAATAGGCAGCATAACTAAAAAAAAATCTGATGTGTACAATTCACATGGCTTTCTGTATATCCCTGCAACAAATTATTCTTAAAAAGCTTATGCTTCTATTTACTTCATGCTAATCTAGAAAAATTAGCAGAAATAGTCATATTACTTTCTTCCTTGTAAGTAGAAAGGAAATAAGGGAGTAATATAGGTTAAAGCGATAGTCAAAAGTTGGTTACTATGTGACTGAAGTTGCTTTGTTTGTATGGTCATGATTTGACAAATTCCTGTATGAGAAAAGTTAAGCTTTTCGACCCTGAAAACAAAAACAAGGAACGTCTCAAAAACGATCAACTCCAAGAAATAATGTATACAGCATAAATTGTGTGTTTTAATGTGCTCTATATTTTTTGTGTGGTAAGTTTTTGTCTATCTCTTACGGTTTAGCAGTTATACAAAATTCCGGAAAATTCACTCAGAATAAAGTAGTCTTCAGAGGCTATTCCCAGAAAATTCAAAATATACATTTTATTTGTCGGGTGAATAGCTTTAATATACGATATTTTAATCAAAATCGCTAGAGCCATCTTTTTGGAAATTAAAATTTTCGAAAAAAGTTCCATGTAAAGGTAGTTTGGGGTTGGAGGATTTTTCTCAAAATCTTCGTGTCGCATCCCTGGAAGATTCTAAACTGAAATACCAAGTTTGGTATTTTACAGACTTTTCGTTTTTGAGTTATCGTGTTCACAGACACACTGACACACACACACACACGGACCTTTTTCTGAAAATACTTTTTTTAGATAAAGGGGACCCTAAAACATATATTTCCGGTGAAATCTCGGTATCGAATTTTTTGGTGGAGTGCAATATCTTCTCTATACACTATGTACATAGTTCGTATAGAGTAACAAGAGTCTGTTAAATCCCAAACTTGTTATTTTAAGTCTTCGTGGGTAGCCACATCTTCAGTTCAGGGAAAAGGTGAAAGTCGCTGGGCGCCAGGTCAGGACTGCACGGCGGATGATCGAAAATACCCCATTGAAATTGTTCAAGGAGCCGATAATTTGTGCCAGCAGTGTGTGGACGAGCGTTGTCATGGATCAACACAATTCCTGAAGTCAACATGCCTCTTCGTTTGTTTTGAATGGCTCTCCGTAAACGTCGTAAAGTACCAACATTTTTTGAAGCGGGTATTGCAAAGCTTGTGCACAGGTACGATAAATGTCTCAATATTTTCGGTGATTATGTTGGAAAGTAACCACAAGTGTAAAAAACTTTTAGTAATAAAATAATTATTTTCTATGAACTTCTCTTTTATTTATAGCCCATCGGAGGTTGAAAATTTAGGGCAATTGAAAGATATTTATCGGTTGTACGTTATCTATTTTCTTTATAGCTTTAGTGGTTAGAAATAATGTTATAGGCATAAAAATATCAAATACGGATATAAAATGACAAAGAAATTACTTTTAGAGCATCATCATTCATGACAATTCAGCTCAACTTTTAAAGCACCAATGCAATGGCCGAGATTAGGCAATTTCAACCAATCGCGGTTATCTTATTGCAGCTGATGTTCATTTCTTTGAAATTTTGTCGCACTTGACCTCTATTTCTTTAATACAGGAGGCAGTGAAGAAAGAGAGAAAAAAATCGGTAAATAAACATGGTCGAATATGTCATCTACTATTGAGAACTGATGTAAGTATTACAATGATAACCTCATAAAATCTCCCTTCCTAAATACAGGGTGTTAATGAACTATACCGAAATATTTTCACAGAATATGTAGATTACTTAAGTAATTTGAGATAGGAGACTTATGACTTGTTTATTGAAATGTCGAAGTAACGGCTATAAGTTTGTGAAGTGCCAGTACGCCACTGGCTAGTTTATCAACCATTCGAGAGCATAACACGAAAAACGAAGGGACATATTACAGCGTACCTTGAAACAAATTATAATAAAAAACATTTACTCTATGACAGGAATCGAACTCATGACCTTTGGAATAGCAGCTTCTCGCGTTACGCATTAAGCCACCTGAGCAGTTGAAAAAAACGCCTCCAGAGTAGGCCACATAACGCAGGAACATAATGAATGCTCAGTGTCGCACTGTCAAGTGATTAGTTCGAGATTTTACAGATTTATGCGACATTAAATCTTGAGAACGTTAGTCACGAGCTGCTAAAAATCGATATTTCTATACACGGACAGCAATTTTAAAGACATTCTAAGTCATTTTTTCAACCTGCTTTGCTTTAATACCGACTTATCAGCACCTGATAACCACACGTTTAACGCTATGTAGCTGCATATGTTTATCCGGGGACCATGCATCGCCGATCTCAAATTACTGATATCAGTCACGTGCACAATCCCGCAAATTATTTCGGTGTGGTTCATTAACACCCTGTATTATAAATTATTAATACGACAGTATGAAAACACTATTATTTAAAACAAAACTACATTCAGAACAGCAAAGGATGAGCGATGCGCCGCAGTCCTATAACATTGTATCGCTATAGCCTAGCGTGTTTTTGTTTCCCTTCTTACAGCGCCTTTCATAGCTCTCTTTTACGCTACATACTACTCATTTAACTTGAATAATGTAATGTTTCTTCTTCGTTTAGAAACATTATAAATATTTACGTACAATACGTAGATTAACGGGTTGAGGCTAGGTTCGGAATGGGCCGCGGAGACATGTAGTCTGAGTCCAGAGCCCCGGGTCAGGCTGCTCCTAGCGAAAGTACCCGATGATTCATCACACCGGCTGCTCGATATGTAATTATCTTGTTGGTTCCCCGCCGGTATCAAGACGGATTGGTTTCACGCAGACAGGGGCGTGCTAATTAAAACAAAATAAAGCTGCAACAGGTGACCTAAATCATGAGGATCATCAGGCTAATTACGTCACGGAAGTATACCATGCATGACGCTTCTTGTTCCGCTCCGATGACAACTGTTGCATTAATACTGTATGCTCTACAAACCTGCATAATAAAAATGCGAGGTGTTTACATTCACACGAGATTCTCTGTCCGTTCTTTAATAGTCCTTGAGTGATATTTTGCCTGTCAATAGTCCCAAAAGCGCTTTAGCATGTAAGAAACAGTTCTACTTTCTGTATATGTACATGGTGTAATGAGAAGGTATTGTATTGCACCCAAAAATTCGATACCGAGATTTCACCGGAAATACATGTTTTGAGACCACTTGAATAAAAAGAATCTGAGGTGTGCCATTCACATGACTTTCTCTACATCTCTGCAACAAGTTATTGTTACAAAGCTTATGCTTCTATTTACTTCATACTAATCGAGAAAAAAATTGCAGAAATAGTCTTATTACTTGCTTCCTTGTAAGTAGAAGCGAAATAAGGGAGTACCATAGGTTAAAGTGATAGTCAAAAGCTGGTTACTATGTGACTGAAGTTCCTTTGTTTGTATGGAGAGGAGCTAACAAATTCCTGTATGAGAAAAGTATGTTTTTAAAGCTGAAACCAAAAACAAGGAATATCTCAAAAGCGACCAACTCCACGAAAAAAATATATATGACATAAATTGTGTGTTTTAGAGTGATCTACATTTTTTGTGTAGTAAGTTTTTGTCTGTGTCTTTCGGTTTGCCAGTTATGCAAAATTCAGTAAAATTCATCCAGAATAAAGTAGCCTTCAGAGGCTATTCGCAGAAAATTCAAGATATACATTTTATTTGTCAGATAAATATCTTTAATATACGATATTGTAATCAAAATCGTTAAATTCATTTTGTAGAAAATCAAAAATTTCGAAAAAAAATTCCATGCAAAGGGTAGTGCGGGTGGGGGGATTTTCTTGAAAATCTTCCTGTCGCATTCCTGAAAAATACTGAACTTAAATACGAAGTTTGGTGGGTGACCGACTTTTCGTTTTTGAGCTATGTTGTCCACAGACAAACACGGACCTTTTTACAAAAATGCTTTTTATGGATTCAGGTGGACCAACAACATGTATATCCGGTATGGAATTTTCAGTCCCAGGACTCATAGTATAGCCAACTATTATTGTCAATTGTAACAATGGGGATGTCATCTCAAAATAATTTGAGATCACCTTGTGATGTTCACATGGTAGCTCAGTGGCAGAGCACCCGGCTAGAGATCGGTACATCATGCTAATCAAAATAAACATTAGCAGAAATTGTAGAAGGGAAATAAGCAATAGTCAAATCCTTTAAAAGTTGGTCGCTATGTGAACAATTGAGTTTAAGTTCGCTTTGCATGGCCAGCAGTAAAACAAAAGAGAGATGAAACGAACAGTGTCTTCCAATTTGAAGAAAGTTACGTAGTTTAAAATTCAAAAAATAATAAGGTACCTATATCTCGAACACAATCAACTCTACAAAAATGTATATAACATAAATTGTGTTTTTTGTATATCTTAAGCAAAATTACACCCGATTAAAGAAGTCCTCGGAGGTGTAATACGAAAATATATATAAGCAGAAAACTTACTTGCAATGGTGTTCAGGCGTACTCACTCACCTGCAAAAGAAGTAAAAACAGCATAAACAAAACAAATATGATTTTTATAAACTATTCTTACAAAATCTTATTGAAATGGGTAAGCCAAGAACCACAGAGCTTAGAGCTATACATATTTTGTCTTCACAGTATAAGGAAAAATCTTACGTCTTCCATTCACATGACTTTCTCTACATCTCTGCAACAAATTATTGTTAGACAACTTATGCTACTATTTACTTCATGCTAATTGAGAAAAAATCGCAGAAATAGTCTTATTACTTGCTTCCTTGTAAGTAGAAACGAAATAAGGTAGTACCATAGATTAAAGTGGTAGTCAAAAGCTGGTTGCTATGTGACTGAAGTTCCTTTGTTTGTATGGACAGGAGTTGGCAAAGTCCTGTGTGAGAAAAGTATAATGTTTACTTTCTCTATACGAACTATGTACATAGTGTATAGAGAAGGTATTGCTATGTACCCAAACATTCGATACCGAGATTTCACCGGAATTACATGTTTTGAGACTCCCTAAATCCAAAAAAAGCATTTTTAGAAAAATGCCCGTTTGTGTCTGTCTGTGTCTATGTGTGTGTCTGTGGGCAGCATAGCTCAAAAACGAAATGACCGTTGAATACCAAACTTCGTATTTAAGTTTGGAATCTTCCAAGGATGCTACACGAAGATTCCAAGAAAATCCCCCCACCCAAACTAGCCTTTACATGGAAAAAAAATTGTGAAAATTTTGATTTTCTTAAAAATGGCTCTAACGATTTTGATTAAAATATCGCATATTAAAGTTATTTACCTGAAAAAATGTATATTTTGAATTTTCTGGGAATGGCCTCCGAAGACTACTTCATTCAGAGTGAATTTTTACGGAATTTTGCATAACTGCTAAACGGTAAGAGAGAGAGACAAAAGCTTACCACACAAAAAATGTAGAAAAACACACAATTTATGTTGTATGCATTTTTTTCGTGGAGTTGATTGTTTTTAAGATATTCCTCATTTTTGGTTTAAGCAATAATAACTTATATTTTTCTCATACAGGACTTTGTGAACTCCTGTCCATACAAACAAACGAACTTCAGTCACATAGCAACCAGCTTTTGGCTATAACTTTAACCTATGGTACTCCCTTATTTCGCTTGTACTTACAAGGAAGCAAGTAATAAGACTATTTCTGCTAGTTTTATAAATTCCATTACACAATTAGACATCGACTCCACAAAATGGGAACAAAGAAGGTGTGATAAAAAAAATCTGATGTGTACTATTAACATGATTTTGTCTATAGCTCTGCAACAAATTATTGTTGGAAAACTTATTCTTCTAATTACTTCATGCTAATCGAGAAAAAAATTAGCATAAATAGTCTTATTACTAGCTTTCCTGTATGTAGAAGTGAAATAAGTGAGTACCATAGGTTAAAATGAAATGTGACTGAAGTTTAGTTTGTTTGTATGGACCAGAGTTGGCAAATTCCTGTATGAGAAAAGTATACGCTTTTCAAAGCTGAAACCAAAAACAAGGAATATCTCAAAAACGATCAACTCCACGAAAAAAATGTATATAACATATATTAGCGTGTGTTTTAGCGTGCTCTACATTTTTTGTGTGTTAAGTTTTTGTTCATCTCTTGCGCTTTAGTAGTTATGCAAAATTCATCCAGAATAAAGTACTCTTCAGAGGCTATTCCCAGAAAATTCATGATATACATTTTATTTGTCAGGTAAATATGTTTAATATACGATATTTTAATCAAAATCGTTAGAGCCATTTTTGAGAAAATAAAAAAGTAGTTGCGGGTGGGTGGATTTTCTTGCAAATCTTCGTGTCGCATCCTTGGAAGATACCAAACTTAAATACTTAAATACCAAGACACACACGGATCTTTTTCCAAAAATGCAAAGCGTGTATTTCCGGTGAAATCTCGGTATCGAATTTTTGGGTGGATTACATAGTATGTGTAGAGAAAGTAAAAAGAAAGAGACATAATAGGCTATTAAGTTAGACAATTATAGGCAGTATAAAATTGTTTGATTTACTGCAGTAAACATGAAACATGTGCCAGCGATTCTAAACAAAGGAACATCATAAACAAATACGGAACGTTATGTGTAACAGTCAATTCGGCCTTCACAAAGAGTCGATGTGTTGACCAGAACGATCCTTACGCACGACTGCAGAAGAAATTGCCCATGCCTCGCCCACAATTTGCTTCCGCTTACCTAACTTCATCAAGATGCAAACTGAGTCCATTGTCTTGCTTCTTGCAGTACTGCCTCTCCAACAAATCGTGACATACACTCATAAACACATCAACACCCTGTGCTTTTATTCCCTATTACTTTATCACATAGAGAAGGCATTCTATTCGACCCAAAAATTAAAAGTCGATGTAACACCGAGAATGTTTTAAGATTCTTTGAATTCGAAAAAAGTATTTTAGAAAAAGATCCATGTGTGCGGGTGTTCCCTCAAGTAAATTTGATGTGTTCCATTCACATTACTTTCTCTACATCTCTACAACTTATTGTTAAAAAGCTCATGCATCTATTTACTTCATGCTAATCGAGAAAAAATTAGCAGAAATAGTCTTATTACTTGCTTGTAAGTAGAAGCGAAATAAGAGAGTACCATAGGTTAAAGTGACAGTCAAAAGCTGGTTGCTGTGTGACTGAAGTTACTTTGTATGGACAGGAGTCGACATGGAATAATTCAAAAACGACCAACTCCACGAAAAAAAGTATATAACATATACTTAACGTGCTCTACATATTTTGTGTAGTAAGTTTTTGTCCATCTCTTACGGTTTAGCAGTTATGCAAAATTCCGTAAAATTCATCCAGAATAAAGTAGTCTTCAGAGGCTATTCCCAGAAAATTCAAGATATACATTTTATTTGTAAGGTAAAGATCTTTAATATACGATATTTTACTGAAAATCGTTAGCGCCATTTTTGAGAAAATCAAAATTTTCGAAAAAAGTTCCAGATAAAGGGTAGCTGGGGGTGGGGTGATTTTCTTGAAAATCTTCGTGTCGCGTCCGTGGAAGATACCAAACTTAAATACCAAGCTTTGTATTTAACGGTGCTGTTCACACAAACACACACACACACACACACAAACACACATACGCGCGCGGGCGATCATTTTTCTAAAAATTCTTTTTTTTTTATGCAGATTGTTCACAAACATATATTTCCGGTGAAATCTCGATACCGAATTTTTGGGTGCAATACAATACCTTCTCTATATATTATGTACATAGTATCTCCGTGTAGAGAAAGAAAAACAGTGCCTTCCAAATACAGACTAAGCTATGAATCAGTAAATGAAAAATCTGATGTGTTCCATTCACATGACTTTTTCTATATCCCTGCAACAAATACTTCTTAAAAAGCTTATACTTCTATTTACTTTATGCTAATCAGAAAAAATTATTACTCGCTTCCTTGTCAGTAGAAGCGAAATAAGGGACAACTGTAGGTTAAAGTGATAGTCAAAAGCTGGTTCCTATGTCAATGAAGTTCCTTTGTTTATATGGATAGGAGTTGACAAGTTCCTGTATGAGAAAAGTATACGTTTTTCATAGCAGAAGCCAAAAATAAGGAATGTCACAAAAACGACGAACTCCACGAAAAAAATGTATATAACATAAATTGTGTGTTTTAAAGTGCTCTATATTTTTTGTGTAGTAAGTTTTTGTCCATCTCTTACGGTTTAGCAGTTATTCAAAATTTAGTAAAATCCATCCAGAATAAGCTACTCTTCAGAGGCTATTCCCAGAAAATTCAAGATATACATTTCATTTGTCTGGTAAATATGTTTAATATCCGAAATTTTAATCAAAATCGTTAGAGCCATTTTTGAGAAAATCAAAATTTTCGAAAAAAGTTCCATGTAAAGGGTAGTTGGGGTGGGGGGATTTTTCTGAAAATCTTCGTGTCGCATCCCTGTAAGATACTAAACTTAAATACCAAGTTTGGTATTTTACCGACTTTTCGTTTTTGAGTTATCGTGTTCACAGACACACGGACCTTTTTGTGAAAATGCTTTTTTTGGATATTGGGGACCCTAAAAGATATATTTCCTGTGAAATCTCGGTATCGAATTTTTGTTGTAGTGCAATACATTCTCTATACACTATATACATAGTGCGTATGGAGAAAGTAAAAACGATCAACTCCACGAAAAAATTGCTTATAATATAAATTGTGTGTTTTAACGTGCTCTACATTTTTGTGCCGTAAATTTTTTACTGTCTTTTAAGGGTTACCACTTATGCAATATTCAATAAAAATCATTGAGAAATAAAAAGGTCTTCAGAGGCTATTCCCAGAAAATTCAAGATAGACATTTTAATCGTCATGTAAATATAGGATATTTTAGCCAAAATCGCTTTAATCATTTTCGAAAACTTTGTCATGTAAAGGGTAGTTTGTGGTGAGGGGATTTTCTTGAAAATCTTCGTGTCGCATCCCTGGAAGATGCTGAACTTGCCTATTAAGTTTGGTATTTGACAGTCTTTTCGTTTTTGAGCTGTGCTGTCCACAAACACACACACACACACACACACACACACACACACACACACACACACACACGATCATTATTCTAATTTTTACTCTCTCTACAGGCACTATGCACCTAGTGTATAGAGAATGTATTGCACTCCACCAAAAAATTCGGTACCGAGATTTCACCGGAAATATATGTTTTAGGACCCCCTGTATCCATAAAAAGTATTTTCAGAAAAAGGTCCGTGTGTGTGTCCGTGTGTCTGTGAACACGATAACTCAAAAACGAAAATACCAAACTTGGTATTTAAGTTTAGTATCTTCCAGGGATGCGACACGAAGCTTTTGAGAAAAATTCCCCCACCCCCAGCTACCCTTTACATGGAACTTTTTTCGAAAATTTTGATTTTCTCAAAAATGGCTCTAACGATTTTGATTAAAATTTTTTATATGAAAGATATTTACCTGACAAACAAAATATATATCTTGAATTCTCTGGGAATAGCCCCTGAAGAGCAGTTTATTCTGGATGAATTTTACTGAATTTTGAATAACTGCTAAACTGTAAGAGATGGAGAAAAACTTACTACACAAAAAAATGTAGAGCACGTTAAAACACACAATTTATGTTATGTACTTTTTTTTCGTGGAGTTCGTCGTTTTTGTGACATTCCTTATTTTTGGTTTCTGCTATGAAAAACATACATTTTTCATACAGGAATTAGTCAACTGCTGTCCATATAAACAAGGGAACTTCAGTGACATAGCAACCAGCTTTTGATTATCACTTTAACCTATGGTACTCCCTTATTTCACCTCTACTTATAAGGAAGCAAGTAATATGGCTATTTCTGCTAATATTTTACTGATTAGCCTGAAGTTAATAGAAGTATGAGCATTTTATGAATAATTTGTTGCAGTGATATAGAGAAAGTCATGTGAATGGTACACATCAGTTTTTTTCTGTTGTATCCGGAACATATATTTCCGATGAAATCTCGATACCGAATTTTTGGTTGCAATACAATACCTAGTATCTACGTGTACAGAAAGTAAAGACAGTACCTTCCAAATTCAAACTAAGCTATGAATCAGTAAAAAAATTGTTTTATAGGCGTATAATGAACGACAAAAAATGATAGTATCACCAACTTGCCTTAGCAGCACCATCTATTTTGAGACACGGAAACTTATCGAAATAGTTAGCTAAAGGAGCAGGAATAAAACTGTTATGTAAGGACGATGTGGAGGACAGAGGATTTCAGCCAAGTCCTACCACAACCCATGTAAGCGATAAACATTCACAACCTGCGAAATGCAGCCACGTTATGAGTGGGTCATTTGGCAACCTCGCATTTGCGTGTACATCAAACAAATGACAGTGCCAAACCCACGTGTGCCAATAACGGTCTATAACCTCTTCCTCAAATGTGACCTCACCACTTTTACGCGCATATAACGTTAAAAATCTTTCACGTGTTTCAGTCACATGACTTTCTCTACATCTCTGTAACAAATTATTGTTATTAGTAAAACATAACACGTCCGGGCTTGTAGCCCGTATTCGAATACTAAAATTATTAAAATAATTAAAACTTCTGACTGGCACAACAGCCAATCAGAACACAGCAATCCAATTACTCCCCTCCCACTACCTCAACAGTACCTATACAGGGTGCTTCAGAACGACACCAAACGAATATTTGGACCTTGTTAGTCATATCATACGTGACACGTAAATATCATTTTCAGCTCTAAATTTCAAAAACTATCATAAAATCACCATGGCTTAGGCAGTCGTACATAACCAAATGGCACGTGCCTGGCCCACTCCAAGAGAGATGCCGGTTGGTAGCGAAGGTCCCAGTCCCGTGTTTGATAGACACGCCGGCGCAGCACAGGTCAGGGCGAAAAGTCGCCTATTGGCTACTAAAATCAGCTTTTTACGACCAAATTTTGATGAAGGCGATTTGCGAATTTTTGGGCTACTAAAATATTTCTGCAAAATATAACTTTTATTAATGTCTGTTTTTACTTTCTCTACAGGTACTATGTACAAGTGTATAGGGAAGGTATTGCACACCTCCAAAAATTTTATACCAAGATTTCGCCGGAAATTCATGTTTTAGGGTCGCCTGTATCCAAAAAAGTATTTTCAGAAAAAGGTCCGTGTTTGTGTGTCTGCGAACACGAAAACTCAAAAACGAAAAGTCAGTAAACTACCAAACTCGGTATTTAAGTTTAGTATCCTCCAGGGCTGCGACACGAAGATTTTGAGAAAAATCCCCTCGTCCCAAACTACCCTTCACATGGAAGTTTTTTTTTCCAAAAGTTTGATATTCTCAAAAATGTCTCTAACGATTTTGATTAAAATCTCGTATATTAAAGATATTTACCTGACAAATAAGTGTATATTTTGAATTTTCTGGGAATAGTCTCTGAAGACTACTTTATTCTGGACAAATTTTACGCAATTTTGCATAACTGCTAAACCGTAAGAGATGGGGGGGGGGGGGAACTCACCACAAACAAAATGTAGAGCATTTTAAAACACAATTTATGCTATGTGCATTTTTTTCGTGGAGTTGATCGTTTTTGAGATATTTCTTTTTTTTTTTTTTTTTTTTTGTTTCAGCTTTAAGAAATTATACTTTTCTCAAACAGGACTTTGTCAGGTAATAAGAGTGTTTTTTTCCCCCTGGATTAGCGTGAAGTTAATAGAAACATAAACTTTTTAATAACAACTTGTTGAAGAGATGTAGAGAAAGTCATGTGAATGGAACCTCAAATTTTTAACTTTATGCGCCGCTTTATTTTTTTTTATTTATTTATTTTTTGCGCGATATAGCTAATTTGCGGCTTATTGTTGCTATGGATGGTCATAAGTTGGCATTCTCACTTGCAATGTGGTTTCAATGAAAGCAAAAGAAATTTCAGTGCTGGTAGTTAATTTTTTATTATACTTCTTATATATTAGAATTGTTGGTTTGGTTTTATCGATATTTTAACAGTTAAATGTAACCATGATCAAAAGCATTAGTGCGGGAAGTAAAACCATACAAATAAAAACTATGTGCCCCTAGCAACACATCGGAGAATGGGCTCCTGAAATGTAACATTTATCGTTCTGTTAATAAGATTGTATGGTTATAAGTCTATATAAGGCAACTGAGGGAAGTAATTAATCAAATAAATACTTCAGGTAATATTTCAATATAATTATCGGCGCGTATTTTCATACTCTTTCCTGAGTCTGTGTCAGCGCAGCTCGCACAAGTTAGTGTTCCAATATTATGATTGTGCTATACTTACAGAAATACCGGCTATAAGAACCTTTTGAAAATATTCCAAGAGTGTGTGTTTGTGTATATATAATAGTAAAATAAAATACATATTTTAATAAAAATATTCGGCGACTTCAACTGAAACTTTGCTATTTTTTTAATGGTTCGTGACGAAATTTTAAGAAATGCTCTTGGCACACTGGCATAGGTCACCATAGTAATGGAAAACGTAGCATGTGGGTGTGGCATATGACAACCGTTGTTCCTTCGCTGCCTAATCCCAAATGTGTGCGATCTTTAAACACACATAAAACTTCAAATAGAAGAGTTTGAAAGTTGCGACATCAAGTTTCGGACAAGTCAAAGTGTAAGCTAATCGACTGCTATCTTCGTTTTGAAACAGCCTGTATATTGACGTCCACTACTCCATGAATCTGCAGTAGCTAACCGTTCCTGCCCAGCTTCATTCCTGAAGATGTACTGCACAGCTGAGGACGAAACGTCAAGTTTTAATTATTTTAACACTCGACCACAGCCTACAAGCTCGGACATGTTATATTTTCCAAATAATAACCCGGCCGTGAAATTCTACGAACAAACTATTGTTAGTAAGCTTCTTTTATTTAGATAGTACCAGCAGAAACGATATTATATCTTAGTTCCTTATAACTAGAAGGGAAATAAGGGAATACACTAGGCTAAACCGACAGTCAAATGTTTTAGAAGTTGTCCATAGACGATTGACTTTGACATTTGTTTCTCTTTATAATATCAGGAGTACAACAAAAGAAAAACGAATGACTGCTTCCTTTGTTCACCCATCGACCAGCTTTTAAAACATTTGACTATCAGTTTAGCCTAGCGTATTCGCTTATTTACCTTCTACTTATAAGAAAGTAAGTAATGAGACCGTTTCTGCTAATGTTTATCTCGATTAGCATGAAATAATGAAAGAATAATCTTTGTAAGAATAGTTTGTTTGCAGAAGAGAAAGAGAAAGTCATGCGAATGGAGAACATCAAACTTTTTTTACTTTCTCTACACGTACTGTGTACATAGTGTATAGAGAAGGTATTATAATGCACCCAATAATTCGATACCGAGATTTCACTGGAAATACATATTTTAGAACCCCTGAATCCAAAAAAAGGATTGTGCAGCATATCCCAAAAACGAAACGTCCGTTAAATACCAAATTTAGTATTTAAGTTTGGTATCTTCCAAGGATGCGACACGAAGATTTCCAAGAAAATTGTCTCACCCCCAACTACCCTTTACCTGGAACTTATTTAGAAAATTTTCATTTACTCAAAAATGGTACTTAACTATTTTTATTAAAATATCGTATATTAAAGATATTTACCGGACAAATAAAATGTATATCTTGAATTTTCTGGGAATAGCCTCTGAAGACTACTTTATTCTGGATGAATTTTACGTAATTTTGCATAGCTGCTAAACCGTAAGAGAACCGTATGCTAACATAGCACACAATTTATGTTATATACCCTTTTACATGAAGTTGATCGTTTTTGAGATAATCCTTTTTATTGGTTTCAGTTTTGAAATACTGAACATTTCTCATACGGGAATTTGTCAACTCCTGTCCATACAAACAATGGAACTTCAGTCACACAACAACCAGCTTTTGACTATCACTTTAACCTATGGTACTCCCTTATTTCGCTCCTACTTTCAAGGAAGCAAGAAATAATTTGCCAGAAGTAAATACAAGCATAAGCTTATCAACAATTATTTGTTGCACAGATGTAGAGAAAGTCATGTGAGTGGAGATTTTATTTTTTCCCGTTTTCTTACCAATATTTATCCCAGACTTATCATAATTAGAAACAAGCCGTTACTAATAGGTTGGGAATGTGGAATCAATTTTGATAAAATATTTGGGCACGCTCCTAACATCAAATTTGAGTTTTTACCTTTTATCTTCACTAACACCAAAATTTTTATACTGACATTTAACCGGAAATGCTCGTTTTAGGGTCCCCTGTATAAAATTTAATGTGTTCCATTCATATGACTTTCTCTACATCACTGCAACAAACTATTGCTAAAAAGCCAATGCTTCTACTTACTTCATGCTAATCGAGAAAAAATTAGCAGAAATATTTTTATTACTTGCTTCCTTGCAAGTAGAAGCGAAATAAGGGAGTACCATAGGTTAAAGTGAAAGCCAAAAGCTGGTTGCTATGTGACTGATGTTCCTTTGTTTGTATGTATAGGAGTTGACAAATTCCTGTATAAGAAAAGTATAAGTTTTTCAAAGCTGAAAAAAAAAATCTCAAAATTGGTCAACTCCACGAAAAAAATGTGTATAACATAAATTGTGTGTTTTGACGTGCTCTACACTTTTTGTGTGGTAAGTTTTTGTCCATCTCTTGCTGTTTAGCACTTATGAAACATTCCGTACAATTGATCCAGAATCAAGTTTTCAGAGGCTATTCCCAGAAAATTCAAGATACACATTTTATTTTTCAGGTAAGTATCTGAAATATACGATATTTTAATGAAAATCGTTAGAGCCATTTTTTAGAAAATCAATATTTTCGAAAACAGTTCCATGTAAAGGGTAATTTGGGGTGGGGGGATGATATTGAAAATCTTCGTGACGTATCCTTGGAAGTTACCAAACCTAAATACCAAGTTTGGTATTTAACGGTCTTTTCGTTTTTTAGCTATGCTGCCCACAGACATAGACGGCCATTTTTCTAAAAATGCTTTTTTGGATTCAGGTGGTCTCAAAACATATATTTCCGGTGAAATCTCGATATCGAATTTTTGGGTGCATTACAATACCTTCTCTATGCACTATGTACATAGTAGGTGTAGAGAAAGTAAAAATCAATTCTTCTATCTACTTCAAGCTAATCAAGATAAACATTATCAGAAATTGTCCTTATTACCAAATACCTATAGTGTATTTGTTATTACTTAGTTCCTTATAAGTAGAAGGGAAATAAAGGAATACACTAGGCTAAAACGATAATCAGATATTTTAAAAGCTGGTCGTTATGTGATCGAAATTCTTTTGTTTGTATATTCAGGAGCTGAGATATTTCCGTATGAGAAAATTATAAGTCCCCCCCCCCCCCCCAGAAACAGTCAGCTTTACCATGAAAACAACTACCCTTTACATGGAACGTTTTTCGAAAAGTTTGATTTTCTCAAAAATGGCTCTAACGATTTTGTTTAAAATTTTGTATACCAAAGATATTTACCTGACAAATAAAATGTATATCTTGAATTTTCTGGTAATAGCCTCTGAAGAGTAGTTTATTCTGGATGAATTTTACTAAATTTTGAATAACTGCTAAACCGTAAGAGATGGACAAAAACTTACTACACAAAAAATGTAGAGCAGGTTAAAAAACACAATTTATGTAATATACATTTTTTTCGTGGAGTTGGTCGTTTTTGTGACATTCCTTATTTTTGGTTTCTGCTATGAAAAACTTACACATTTCTCATACAGGAATTTGTCATCTGCTGTCCATACAAACAAAGGAACTTCAGTGACATAGCAACCAGCTTTTGATTATCACTTTAACCTATGGTACTCCGTTATTTCACCTCTATTTACAAGGAAGCAAGTAATATGGCTATTTCTGCTAATGTTTTACTGATTAGCATGAAGTTAATAGAAGTATAAGCTTTTTAAGAATAATTTGTTGCAGGGATATAGAGAAAGCCATGTGAATGGTACACATCAGATTTTTTTTTCTGCTTTTTAAAGGAAAATTAATACGAATTTCTTCTAATGTTTTTCTAGATTCGCGTTATATACTCGTAGATAAAATTCGATGTTTATAAAAATAGTTTGTATGTAGAATAGGTAGAAAAAGTAATTTGAATGTTTTTTTTCTGTACCAATTAGAATAAAGTGTTGTATTCCAGACCTAAATTTCGATATCGGGAATTCACGACAGCAAAACGCCAAAAATTCTAGGGCGTATTTACTATACATGGAAAGAAGTGTGAAAATAATGGTTTGTATCGACTAAGCTGGTTGGCAAACCTGTCTTTATACGGTTACTTTCTCTTGAGACTGTCTATTGTTCCGTTTACCTAACACGCGTTCTCGTGTTAATCATAAATCTCGTTCGACAGTACGAAAACACACAGGTCGATTTATTAGCGATCTTGGTCAACGAACCCGAACAACATAATGGACGCCCGTATTCTCGCACCGAGTGTTAATTAAAAACTTTCATCAGTCACAAACTTGCTATTTGGTGCTAAAGAACGATACATTGTCTCTCTCATATACACAAATTAACAGTTTCAGATGCGTAACGTTGGCAACAGAAAGCAGCGCTCGCTCTGGCTTCCACATCTCTGACTCTATTCTTAGCAATATCGCTTGCCGCGTTTACGAATACTTTAAATAACTGGGATCCTTACTTCGCGTAGGTGAAGAACCCACGTAACTAATGCCCAGAAATAACATCTGCCGAACTTTCATTACACAACTGCCATCTGTGGAATAAATCGCGAAATGGTGAATAAAAAATATAAACGTTTCTATCTTTCTAATTTCGTTTTTCAATACCTGTAAACCATGTTTAATAGTTATGCTATATTTCGAACATTCGATAATATGCGAATCTCTCTCAAAATATTCGAATTGCACTTAAAGATTTTTAATATATATAAATAAACCGAGGAAATATGTATTATATCTTTTTTTCAGGTGAAACCTCAGTATCGAATTTTTGGGGGAATCCAGTGCCTTCATTATTGTACATACGGGCTAGAGAAACAAAAAATCTGATATGTTCCATTCACATGAATTTCTCCATATCTCTGCAACAAATTATTGTTAATAAGCTTACGCCTCTATTTACTTGCTTCCTTGTAAGTAGAAGCGAAATAAGGGAGTACCATAGATTAAAGTGATAGTCAAAAGCTGGTTGCTATGTGACTGAAGTTCCTTTGTTTCTATGGACAGCAGTTGACAAATTTCTATAAGAGAAAAGTAAGTTATCATAGCTGAAACCAATATCAAGGAATATCACAAAAACGATCAACTCCACGAAAAATATGTATATAACATAAATAGTGTGTTTTAACGTGCTCTATATTCCTTGATTAGTAAGTTTTTATCTAAGTCTTACGGTTTAGCAGTTTGCAAAATTACTTAAATTCGTCCAGAATAAAGTAGTCTTCAGAGGCTATTCCCAGAAAATTCAAGATATACATTTTGTTTGTCAGGTAAATATCTTTAATATATGATATTTTAATCAAAATCGTTAGTCATTTTTGCGAAAATCAAAATTTTCGAAAAAAGTTCCGTGGAAAGGGTAGTTAGAGGTGGGGGGGTTTTTCTCAAAATCTTCGTGTTGCATCCCTGGAAGATACTAAACTTAATGCCAAGTTTGGTATTTTACCGACTTTTCGTTTTGGGTTATCGTGTTCACAGTCACACACACACACACACACACACACACACACACACACACACGGACCTTTTTGTGAAAATGCGTTTTTTGGATACAGGGGACCCTAAAACATATATTTCCGGTAAAATCTCCGTATCGAATGTTTTGGTCGAGTGCAATACCTTCTCTATACACTACGTACCTACTACGTATAGAGAAAGTAAAAATGTGTGTTCCATTCACATGACTTTCTCTAGATTCTCCAATAAATTATTATTATTACTATACGTACTATGTACATAGTGTATAGAGAAGGTATTGTAATGCACCCAAAAATTCGATACCGAGATTTCACCGGAAATACACGTTTTTAGACGTCCTGAATGTAAAATAATCATTTTTAGAAAAATGTCCGTGTGTGTCTGTGGTTATGAGTGTGTGCGTGTGTCTGTAGACAGCATAGCTCAAGGTTTGGTATTTTCCTGGGATGCCACACGAAGATTTTGAAAAAAAAAAAAAATCTCCCAACCCCCAAATACCCTTTACATGGAACTTTTTTCCAAAATTTTGATTTTCTCAAAAATAGTTCTAACGATTTTGATTAAAATATCGTATATTAAAGATATTTACCTGACAAATAAAATATATATCTTGAATCTTGTGGGAATGGCCTCTAAAGACGTCTTTATTCTGGATGAATATTATTGAATTGAGCATAACTGGTAAACAGTAAGAGATACTCAAAAACTTACTATTGAAAAAATGTAGAGCACGATAAAACACACAGTTTATGTCACATACATTTTTTCGTGGAGTTGATCGTTTTTAAATATTCCTTGGTTTTGGTTTCAGCTTTAAAAAACTTTCTCATACAGGAATTTGTCAACTCCTGTCCATACAAACAAAGGAACTTCAGTAACAAAGCAACCACTTTAACCTATGTTACTCCCTTATTTCACTTCTACTTACAAGGAAGCAAGTAATAAGACTATTTCTGCTAATTTTTTTCGATTACCATGGAGTAAATAGAACCATAAGGTTTTTAACAATAATTTGTTGCAGAGAATCTCAAGGATCTTGTTATTATATTCAGACACAATAGGAGATTGCATATAAGTATATAGATCGAACAAAGCCACTAGAAAGAGATAGAAGAATTGTTTCTTGTTCCCTCGCAACGGTTGTTTTGCTTTATTTCAAAATTGTCCGCTGAAACTGGGAGTGGTTTTTATTGCTTGCGCTAATAATTTCATTCTGCTTCCTTTTGCTTCTTTGTCTTCCCAGCGCAATAAGAATAAAATGAAAACGTCGCATTGAAGCAGAGGCATTATAAATTCGATGTGCTTGCAAGCCAATTTCATCCTTTCTACAATATTTCTCCTCAAAAGTAGAAGGGATGCTTATATAAGGCTGCAGTGGCGATATAAGTGCCGGGCTTTTGACATCAAACCATTATCGCACGAACACGATTGAGGATTGCATTAGGGGATATCCAGAAAGTAACGAACGATTTGAGTAAACTAAATATTAACGAAAGATATCAAACATTATTTGATTGGTTGAGGTGACATCCCACACGGAAGCCCCGGGTTCGATTCTCTGTTGGGGCGGGGAATTTTTCTTAAACCATAAACAATTAATAAATAAATAAATAAATAATACATTTTATTGACGTTCAACTTGTACAGCAATAGACAACGTCAAATTATAATACAGTATATTCCGTTTCAAGAAATTCATTAACAGTATAAAAGGATTATTCACTAGCAGCTAATATAATCTAGCTTTAAAGATATTTATAGGTAATTCTTTTTGACCCAAGCCCAGCTTGTTGTACATGTTTAATGCCAGAACTACATGAGAGTTATGTGACTTGGTTAATCTCTGATAAGGTATTTCTATACAAGTGTGACCCCTAGTATTATAGTTGTGCACATCTCCCCTAACTGCTAATGTTGAAACATTATTTCTAACATACAATAATACATGATTAATACATAGGTTAACTACTGTCAAACTCTGCAGTCTAATAAATAATGGTTTACAAAGGTCTAATTTACCTGAGTCAGTGATTATCCTAACAAGTTTTTTCTGTAACAATAAAATGTCATGTACATGTCCACTATTACCCCATTACAAAATTCCATAAGATATAATACTTTGAAAAAAATCAAAATATGCTGCTCTCACATAGTTATCTGCAATATGATTTTTTAGATTCCTGATTAAATAAATAGCCCTAGAAAGCCCTGCTGTTATCTTTTTACTTTCTCTATACTGTCCCCTGCATCCAAAAAAAGTATTTTCAGAAAAAGGTCCGTGTGTGTGTCCGTAGGTCTGTGAACACGATAACTCAAAAACGAAAAGTCGGTAAAATACCAAACTTGGTATTTACGTTTACTATCTTCCAGGGATGCGACACGAAGATTTTGAGAAAAATCCCCCCACCACAAACTACCCTTTAGATGGAACTTTTTTCGAACATTTTGATTTTCTAAAAAATAACTAACGATTTTGATTAAAATATCGTATATTAAAGTTATTTACCTGACAAATAAAATGTATATTTTGAATTTTCTGGGAATAGCCTCTGAAGACTACTTTATTCTGGATGAATTTTGCATAACTACTAAACCGTAAGAGAAGGACAAAAACTTAACCCACAAAAAATGTAGAGCACGTTAAAACACACAATTTATGTTATATACATTTTTTTCGTGGAGTTGATCGTTTTTGAGATATTCCTTTTTCTTGGTTTCAGCTTTGAAAAACTTATACTTTTTTCGTTAGGAATTTGTCAACTCCTGTCCATACAAACAAAGGAACATCAGTCACATAGCAACCAGATTTTGGCTTTCACTTTAACCTATGGTACTCCCTTATTTCGCTTCTACTTACAATAAAGCAAGAAATAAGACTATTTCTGCTAATTTTTCTCGGTTAGCATAAAATAAATAAAAGATAAGCTTATTAACAATAATAATTTACAGAGATATAGAGAAAGTCATGTGAATGGAACACATCAGATTTTTTATATGTGGTTCCCAAAACAATTTACTATCAACAAGAATACCTAGACATTTAACACTCCTATTTCATGATGATTTGGTATATTTCTTAAACCAAAATACATTTCCTGAGTTTTACTTTCATTTAGTAGAAAACCATTTGCTTTGAACCATAAGGAAGCTTGAGAAAGAGTATTTTGTACTAAGGTTTGAAGCGACTATTCCCTATCCCCCACGGAGTCTGGAAGTATGTATGTGAGTGCGAATATGTGTGTGTGTTTTTTTTTTTCAGGAAAATAAATGACGATTTAAGCCCAACGTAAACAACCCACAATGCAAATGTTAATGTTAAAGGGGGCTGTATAAATGAAACAATAAAAAAAAAAAAATAAAAAAAAAATTGATGTGTTCCATTCACATAATTTCTCTACATCTCTGCAACAAATTATTGTTAAAAAGCTTATGCTTCTATTTACTTCATGCTAATTCAGAAAAATTAAGAGAAATAGTCTTATTACTTGCTTCCCTGTAAATAGAGGCGAAATAAGGGAGTACCATAGGTTAAAGTGATAGTCAAAAGCTGGTTGCTATGTGACTGATGTTCCTTTGTTTGTATGGACAGCAGTTGACAAATCCCTGTATGAGAAAAGTAAGTTTTTCAAAGCTGAAACGAAAAACCAGGAATATTGTCACGTTGTGGTAACATTGTAATTTATAATTATCATAAAGTTGGCGACATTGCCAACTTGAACGTTCATTAAAACCACGGTAAGCGTGTCAATTTGTGTCTTTAATAATGTGAACTTCGTATGGTGGGGTTGTAAAGACAGAGCAGCGGCTCCTCTGGGACGCCAAGATGCTGGCATGTAATAAGTACAAGGTAACATTCTATTAATTTTGAAGTGTTTGTTTTTACATTAGTAGCTTAGTTTACCCATCTTCGTCCTTTTTATTTAATCAATTAGGTTTTCCCCTGTTGTATAGGATTTTGCATATGAGGGTCCGTCCCCCCATGCCAACCCGTAGTTCACCTCTCAGCAGCCAAGCGAGTCCCTTATATTAGATGGTGTGACAATATTTTAAAAACGATCAACTCCACGAAAAAAAAAAATGTATATAACATAAATTGTGTGTTTTAATGTGCTCTACATTTTCTGTGAAGTAAGTTGTTTTCCATCTCTTACGGTTTAGCAATTATGCAAAATTTTGAAAAATTCATTCAGAATAAAGTAGTCTTCAGACGCTATTCTCAGAAAATTCAAGATATACATTTTATTTTTCAGGTAAATATCTTTAATATATGATATTTTAATCAAAATCGTAAGAGCCCTTTTTGAGAAAATCAACATTTTCGAAAAAAAGTTTCATGTAAAGGGTAGTTTGGAGTGGGGGGATTTTTCTCAAAATCTTCGTGTCGCATCCCTAGAAGGTACTAAACTTAAATATCAAGTTTGGTATTTTACCGACTTTTCGTTTTTGAGTAATCGTGTTCACAGACGCACACACACACGGACCTTTTTTGAAAATTCGTACTTTTTTTTGGATACAGGGGACCCTACAACATATATTTCCGGTGTACATAGTATGTGTAGAAAAAGTAAAAATGGAATAGAGATCACTCTTGAGGTTAAAGTTCCTTCTGTCGTTGAGTAAAGCAGGGCGCTCGAGGATAAGGTGAGATGTTGATACTTCTTTAGGAGCTGAACATTTCGATCTTTGGTTGTTTTCTTCATCAAATAACCATGGCTGAGGTTGAAGTGGCCAATGCGCAACCTGGTGTGCAGGACTTTTTGTTTTCTTCAGAATTTAAAGTGTGATATTGCCGGTTTTGTAATAGATTTCCTAACCAGTTGCAGTTTTGAGGGCATAGATTTCCTCTGTTTGTCCCAGTGGTCCGCAATATGACTTTTTAACATCTTTTTTTACTTTCTCTACACGTACTATGTACATAGTGTATAGAGAAGGTATTGTGTTGCACCCAAAAATTCGATACCGAGATTTCACCGGAAATACATTTTTTGCTCCCCCTGAATCCAACAAAAGCATTTTTGGAAAAAGTTTCATGTGTGTGTCTTTGGACAGCATAGCTCAAAAACGAAAAGACCGTTAAATACCAAACTTGGCATTTAAGTTTGGTATCTTCCAAGGATGCGACATGAAGATTTTCAAGAAAATCCCCCACCCCAACTACCCTTTACACGAAACTTTTTTCAAAAATTTTGATTTTCTAAAAAATGGCTGTAACGATTTTGATTAAAATATCGTATATTAAAGATATTTACCTGACAAATAATATGTAAATCTTGAATGTTCTGGGAATAGCCTCTGAAGAGTACTTTATTCTGGAAGAATTTTGCATTACTGCTAAACCATAAGAGATGGACAAAAACTGAACACACCAAAAATGTAGAGCACATTAAAACACACACTTTATGTTATATACATTTTTTTCGAGGAGTTGATCGTTTTTGAGATATTCCTTGTTTTTGGTTTCAGCTTTGGAAAACTTGTACTTTTCTCATACAGGAATTTGTCAACTCGTGTCCATACAAACAAAGGAACTTCAGTCACCTAGTAACCAGCTTTTGACTATCACTTTAACCTATGATAGTCCCTTTTATCGCTTCTACTTACAAGGAAGCAAGTAATACGACTATTTTGTTAATTTTTTCTCGATTAGCTTGAAGTATATAGAAGTATACGTTTATTAATAATAATTTGTTACACAGAAGTAGAGAAAGTCATGATGTTTACATCCTGAAGTGTACCACTTAATCCAGCTTATAGCAGCCTCGTAGCATATTTAGCTGCCAGATGTGCCTTTTCATTTCCGGTAATGCCTTTATGTGATGGAACACACACCAGTGAAATTTGGTAGCTGTTATTGTAGTGATAATATAACCGTTCTTTCAACGAGTGGATTCTTAAAGAATCTGTTAGCAACAGCAGTAAGTGTTGACAAGGAGTCAGAGAAGATCACAAGTGTCTTTCCGTGCATATTTCAATTACTTTGAGCATACATAAACTTTGTCAAGAAGCTGTAGAGAAAGTTAGTGAATATAACACATCAGATTTTTATGAATTCTTTCATCAGCATTAAACTGCTTTCAGTTCCTCCATAAAGATCGATGACGTTTCACTCCGGTCTTTATAGTAACACTGGTTCACCCTTGATTACTCGTAAATTAGTGCCATTTCCTCACTGAAGACTCGTTCATAGCTTTATCTCCACACACTGGCGTTTTTGCTTTTAAAATTGGATTGACCGAACATTTTGTACATTCATAAAGTTCTTTAGCGTTAAAAAAAGTATAACATCGGCATTGAAAAACCAGTACCACGTGATCACTAAACGCGGTAGGTTCTTAGACACCCATAGAGCACTTCACATTTCAGCGTGTCATGAACAATATCGTGTTAATGCCTCTGACAATATGCGGGGTTGCAGCTGTTACCGGCCCCTCGGAGCGTGGCGGATCAATAAGGTTCACACGGCCCTCTTGGAAGAATGCACACCACATAGAAACATTACTACGGTACATACAATAATCACAAATCTCTCTGCTCTTCACATGTGGACGACAGTAGCATGCGCGGCATCCTTGTTACGTAGTTTACGCTTCTCCCGCTAGAGCTGCATATGAAACAAAAATGAAATTGGAACATTCCAGCTGCAATACCACTCTCGTAGGGGTGTTCTAGTCCTGCACACAGGCGACATTTGTCACCTTTATTTGAATATGACATAGTGAACCCAAGGAGCAAGAAACACACAAGAGAAAGTAAAAATATTGTTGTTTACATTAAACCGCAGCATGCATGGTTCCCATAAAGTTGAAATATGAGCCGATACTGCAGTTGAGCAGAACGTATTCGACCTTGTGACCTCTGGGAGAGGCTTATTGTGTGGGTTCTTGTACCGGAGAATTACATCCTACATCCTGGTGTCACATTTCCACTTGATGCTCATCAGCTCTTTCTTCACACGTGGTTCCATATGTTTCGCTTTCTGACCACCAGTCCCAAGAGTGTGTGTTTCATGTGGGGTTTGGGGCTTCCTTCCCTGCCTCACAACTTAACATTCACATCACTTTGTCTCCTCTTTCTTCTTACTACTATCAGAATTTTGGGAGTTTATCTTACTCCCATGGATATTATACGTCTGATTTCGCCCTCGACCGCCTTCATTTTTTCGTTTTTTCTTTATTTTATTTATAGCAAAGAGAAGCAGGCATCGTGTTTGAGTATTTTTTATTTTTTCAGTTTATTAAAAAATCTTATGTTACACTCACATGACTTTCTCTAGCTGTTCTACAAACTTTATACATAAGATTCTTCTCCTTTCTGCACCTTGCTAATCGTGGTACTCATTAGCACAATGTTCTTATTATTTAGTTCCGTATAAGTAGGAAGAAAATAAGGGAATACACTAGGCTAAACCAATAGTCAAATGTTTTAAAAGCTGTCGTTATGCGATTGTCATTACAAATCGCTTCTTTTCTTGGCCAAGAGTAGAACAAAAGAAAAACGGATACTCCCGTCTGAGAAAAGTATAAGTCTGAAAGTAATAACAATGAACACCTCGAAAACGGTAAGCTCCACGAGAAAAATGTATGTGATCTAAATTGTGTATTTTAACAAGGCCTACATTTATTGTCTAGTAAGTTTTTGTCTATCTATTGCGGTTTACTAGTTATGCAAAATTAAGCAAAATTCATCCAGAATAAACAGGTCTTCAGAAGCTATTCCCAGAAAATTCAAGATATACATTTTATTTGTTAGTTAAATATCTTTAATATATGATATTTTAATTAAAATCGTTAGCCATTTTTAAGAAAATCAAAATTTTCGAAAATAATTCATGTAAAGAGTAGTTTGGGGTGGGGGGATTTTTCTCAAAATTTTCGAATCGCATCCCTGGAAGATACTAAACTTAAATACCAAGTTTAGTATTTTAGCTATTTTTCGTTTTTGAGTTATCGTGTTCACAGACACACGGACACACACACGGACCTTTTTCTGAAAATGCTTTTTTTGGATACAGGGGGTCCTAAAACATGTATTTCCGGTGAAATCTCCTTATCGAATTTTTAGGTGGAATACAATACTTCTCTATCCCTATTTACATTGTACATATGGGGCTACAGAAAGTAAAAAACCATTGATACACTTCTCACCCGAAGGTCCCGGGTTCGATTCACGGGTGGGGCGGAAAATTTTTCTTTTAACAGAATTATTCCCTATCCCCCACAGAGTCTGGAAGTATGAGTGCATGTGTTTAGTAATATAAAGTTTAAGTAATATAAAGTAAAGTTTATTAACCTAATGTTCTGAACCTACAGTTTTACAAGTCAAAGCCCCCGATATGACCATCGAAGTTAAAGGGTGCTATACAAATGAAACAAAAATAAAAGTTAACTAAGTAGGGAATTTGATCAATGCTGCTTATTACTTTCTCTACACGTACTATGTACATAGTATATAGAGAAGGTATTGCATTCCATCCAAAAATTCGATACCGAGATTTCACCGGAAATACATGTTTTGGGTCCCCCTGATTACAAAAAAAAATGCATTTTCAGAAAAAGTTCCGTGTGTTTGGGCGTGTGTGTGTCTGCGTTGGACAGCATAGTTTAAAAACGAAAATACCGTTGAATACCAAACGTGGTGTTTACGTTTACTATCTTCCAAGGACGCAACACGAAATTTTCAAGAAAATCCCCCCCACACCCAACTAGCCTTTACATGGAATTTTTTTCCAAAATGTTGATTTTCTCAAAAATGGCTCCAAAGATTTTGAATAAAATATCGCATAATAAAGATATTTACCTCATAAATAAATAAAAAAAAAAAATTCTGGTAATAGCCTGTGAAGCCTACTTTATTCTGGATCAATTTTACGGAATTTTGCATAACTGCTCACTGTAATAGATGGACATGAACTTCCATTCACATGACTTTGTCTACATGTCTGCAACAACTTATTAATAAATAGCTCATGCTTCTATTTACTTTATGCTAATCGAGAAAAAAATCACTAGAAATATTTTTATTACTTGCTTCCTCGTCAGTAGAAGTGAAATAAGGGAGTACCATAGGTTAAAGTGATAGTCAAAAGCTGGTTGCTATGTGAGTGAAGTTCCTTTGTTTGTGTGGATAGGAGTTTACCAATTCCTGTATGAGAAAAGTATATGTTTTTCAAAGGTGAAACCAAAAACAAGGAATTCCTCAAAAACTATCAACTCCACGAAAAAAGATGTATAACATAAATTGTGTGTTTTAATGTGCTCTACATTTTTTGTGTGCTAAGTTTTTCTCCATCTCTTACGGTTTACCAGTTATGCAAAACTACGTAAAATTCATCCAGAATAAACTAGTCTTTAGAGCCTAATCGCAAAAAATTCAAGATATACATTTTATTTGTCAGGTAAATAACTTTAATTTACGATATTTGAATCAAAATCGATAGAGCCATTTTTAAGACAAACAAAATTTTAGAAAATTTTTACAAGAAAAGAGTAGTTAGGATTGGAAGGATTTTCTTGAAAATCTTCGTGTCGCATCCTTGGAGGATACTAACCTAAATACCTAGTTGGTATTTAATCGTCCCTTCGTTTTTGAGCTATGTTGTCCACAGTCGCACACACACGGACCTTTTTCTGAAAGTGCTGTTTTTTACTTTCTCTACACGTGTCTACACGTTCTATGTACATAGTGTATCGAGAAGGTATTGTATTGAACCCAAAAATTCGATACCGTGATTTCATCGGAAATACATGTTTTGGGTCCTCCTGAATATAAAAAAAGCATTTTTGGAAAAAAGATCCGTGTGTGTCTGTGGCCAGCATAGCTCAAAAACGAAAAGACCGTTAAATACCAAACTTCGTGTTTAAGTTTGGTATCTTCAAAAGATGCGACACGAAGATTTTCAAGAAAATTCTCCCACCCGCAACTACCCTTTATATGGAATTTGTTTATAAAATTTTGACTTTCTGAAAAATGGCTCTAACGATTTTTGATTAAAATATCGTATATTAATACGTTGAATTTTCAGGGAATAGCCTCTGAGGAGTGCTTTATTCTGGAGGAATTTTGCATAACTGCTAAACCGTAAGAAATGGACAAAAACTTACCACACAAAAAATGTAGAGCACATTAAAACACACAATTTATGTTATGTACATTTTTTTTCGAGATATTCCTTGTTTTTGATTTCAGCTTTGAAAAACTTGTACTTTTCTCATACTGGAATTTGTCAGCTCGTGTGCATACAAATTAACTTCAGTCATCTAGTAACCAGCTTCTGACTTCACTTTAATCTATGTTACTCCCATGTTTCGGTTCTACTTACAAAGAAGCAAGTAATAAGACTATTTCTGCTAATTTTTTTTTCGATTAGCTTGAAGTAAATAGAAGAATAAGCTTATTAACAATAATTTGTTACACAAAAGTAGAGAAAGTCATGTGAATGGAACACATCAGATATTTTTGGATTCAGGTATCCTAAAATATGTATTTTCGGTGAAATCACGGTATCGAATTTTTGGGTTCAATACAATACCTTCTCTATATCGACTATGTACATACGTGCATACGGGGCTAGAAAAAGAAATTACTGATTTATATTAATTTGACTTTTTGTTTTTCATTAATGTTGCTTAGTCATTGTTATTTAACCATTTCCTTTTGGTCGATGTGATATTTCGCCTCAATTGTTGTCGATCATTAAAACAAATTTCACAGTAAATGTTTAGAGCACTTTTGCGGAGGTACTGCCAAAGAAATTTGTAACACAAAGTGAGCACGTGTATTTTGGTCCACTTTAACCTCCAGCGGCTTCAACTAGAGGAATCATAAAGGACATTGTCGGAGGAATGTTCCGGAACGAACCTCTCTTCTAAAATTAGGGTGGTGGAGGATATACGCAGGTTCACTTGCTGCCGCCGCCGCATAAAACCGGCTCTTATTTGTGTCCCCATCTAGTCTGTAAACACTTCCATCATTGGGTGCTGCTGTATTTGGGTCACACGCACTGCTACTGGTCTTGGAGGCCACGCAGCAGCACTTCATTTGTTACAGGAAGCTGATCGGCAACTGTTAGCCACCAATAAAACATCTCAGTGTTCCATTCACATCAACTTCTCTACATCTCTGCAATAAATTATTGTTAGAAAGCTTATCATTCTATTTACTTCATGCTAATCAGAAAAAATTACCAGAAATAGTGTTATTTCTTGCTTCCTTGTAAGTAGGAGCGAAACAAGGAATATCTTAAAGACGATCAACTCCAAAAAAAAAAAGTATGTAAAATAATTTATGTGTTTCAATGTGCTCTACATTTTTCGTGCAGTAACCTTTTATCTACCTCCTACGGTTTGCCAGTTATGCAAAATTCCGTAAAATTCGTCCAGAATAAAGTAGTCTTCAGAGGCTATTCCCAGAATATTCAAGATACACATTTTATTTTTCAGGTAAATATCTTTAATACACGATATGTTAATCAAAATCGTTAAAACTTATTTTTGAGAAATTCAAAATTTTCAAAAAAGTTCTATATAAAGGGTATTTCGGGGTGGGAGATCGCAGCTTTGGAAGATACCAAATTTAAATACCCTGTTTGGTATTTAACGGTCTTTTCGTTGTTGAGCTGTGCTGTCCAGACACACACACACGCTGACCTTTTTCTAAAAAAATATTTTTTTTAAATCAGGGGCACCCAAAACATGTATTTCCGGTGAAATCTAGGTATCGAATTTTTAGGTTCATTACAATAACTTATCTATACACTATGTACATAGTACGTGTAGAGAAAGTAAAAAAAATACTTCTATTCCATTTAACAATAAAATTGTAAATCTGCTTTTACGGTTACATGTCTATAGGTCAATGACCTCATCATACACACACTTTCAATATTAGACAGTATAATCAAATTATTGTTTCAAACATAGAACATTTTATTCCTACCAAAAATTAGCTATCGAAATTTCATCGGAAAATATCTGATGTGTTCCAATCACATGGTTTTCTCTGCGAACTATTGTTACGCAATATTATTCCTTTGTCTACATCGTGTTAATCGAGATAAATATTAAAAGAGATTGGTTTGCTTCCTTGTAAGTAGAAGGGAAATAAGGGAATACACTAGACTAAAGGGATGTAGAAATATTTTAAAAAATCTTATGTGTACCATTCACATGACTTTCTCTACATCTCTGCAACAAACTATTTTAAAAAGCTTATACTTCTATATACAGGGTTACTACAAAAGAAATAGACAACTTCATCTGCCTGTAAAACAAAAACTATTAGAGATAGCAACCTAGTTATTTTGGAGGTATGTTGAGAAACTCTCAAAGTTTCGTTTGTTACTATTGGTAACGCTGTAGTGTTTTGTTTGTTGTTGCAGAAGCTGAAATGGCGGAAAATCCTGTGGAAAAGGCATATTGCGTGTTGGAATTTGCTAGAACGCAATCAGCAACTGTTGTCCAACGACATTTTAGAACACGTTACCACAAAACGCCACCGACTAGACAGTCAATCTACGACTGGTATAGAAAATTCGAGACAATGGGATGTTTGTGCAAAGGGAAGAGCTCGGGAAGACCAAGAGTTTCGGAAGAAAACGTTGAACGTGTTCGTTCTGCCTACATAAGAAGCCCACAGAAATCGACATCTAGGGCAAGCATGCAATTACAAATTCCACAGCAAACTGCATGGAAAATCTTGCGGAAGCGACTGCACATGATGCCTTACAGATTACAGATGTTGCAGTTTCTGAGTGAAGAAGATAAGGTCATACGGCGTGACTTTTGCATCGACATGATGAAGACGATGCTGGTTTTTGTGAGCGCATCATTTCATTTTTGTGGTAACGTGTTCTAAAATGTCGTTGGACAACAGTTGCTGATTGCGTTCTAGCAAATTCCAACACGCAATATGCCTTTTCCACAGGATTTTCCGCCATTTCAGCTTCTGCAACAACAAACAAAACACAAGAGCGTTATCAATAGTAACAAACAAAACTTTGAGAGTTTCTCAACATACCTCCAAAATAACTAGGTTGCTATCTCTAATAGTTTTTGTTTTACAGGCAGTTGAAGTTGTCTATTTCTTTTGTAGTAACCCTGTACTTCATGCTTAAAAAAAAAAAAAGCAGAAATAGTCTTATTACTTGCTTCCTTGTAAGTAGAAGCGAAATAAGGGAGTATCATAGCCTAAAGTGATAGTCAAAACTGGTTGCTATTCCACTGAAGTTCCTTTGTTTGAATGGACAGCAATTGACAAATTCCTGTATGAGAAAAGTATAAGTTTTTCATAGCAGAAACCAAGAACAAGGAATGTCTCAAAAACGATGAACTCCACGAAAAAATGTATATATCAAAGTGTGTGTTTTAACGTGCTCTGCTTTTTTTGGATATTGGGAACCCTAAAACATATATTTCCGGTGAAATGTCGGTTTCGAATTTTTTGGTGGAGTGCAATACCTTCTCTATACACAATGCACATAGTAAGTGTAGAGAAAGTAAAAAAGCCCGTCGCTAAGTGAAACAATTGAAACTCGGTTCGCTTTGCACTGAGAAAAATTTAAATAGGCTAAAATTGGAATCAATAACAACGATTATATCAAAAGCGGTTAGTAAAAAATCTGATGTGTTACATTCATATAAATTTATAAACATCTCTGGAATAAATTATTGTTAAAAAGCTTAATCCTGTACATACTTCATGCTAATCGGCAAAAATTGAGCAGAAAAGGACGTATTACCTGGTTCTTTCTAAGTAGAAGGGAAATATGGAATACATTAGGCTAAACCTTTTCCTATGTTAGTTTACAAATTCCAGAATTAGAAAAGTACAAGTATTCTAAAACTGACACCAATAACAAGCAATATTTCAAAAACGGTTACCTCCATAACAAAAATGAAAATGATATAAATATCTATAATTTTGGTGTATAAGTTTTTGTCTATCTCTTAAGGTTTATCAGCTAAGCAAAACTCAGTAAAAATCCTCCAGAATAAAGAGGATTTCAAAGGCTATTCCCAGAAAATTCAAAATATACATTTTATTTTTGTTGTGAATGTTTGAATATATACTATTTTAATCTAAACCATTAAAGCCATTTTTGAGAAAACAAAATTGCTAATGGTTGCTTTGAGTTGCGGGTTTTTGTTTGTCCCCCCCCCTCCAGATCTTCGTGTAGCATCCTTGGAAGATAAATTAAAATATCAAGTTTGGGATTTTAGTTTTTGAGCTATGTTGTCCACAGGCACATACGGACGTTTTTCTGAAAATGCCTTTTGGGGGGGGGGGGATTCAGGAGAATCATGTATTTCCGATGAAATCTCAGTATCGAATTTTTGGGTGCATTACAATACCTTCTCTATACACTATGTACATAGTACGTGTAGAGCAAGTAAAATGCTTTTTTATTTGGATTCAACATGTATTTCCGGTGAAATCTCGGTATCGAATGTTTGGGTGGAATGTACTACTATGTAGATAGTACGTGCAGAGAAAGTCATAAAAGAGCATCGTAACTAGCTTCATTATGGATTTGTTTACACCAGGCTCATTTCTTGACAGAAACCAAGTTGAGCACAAGGTCGGTGACTATACAATCGCAAAAAGGTTGCTCCTTCGAGCGGGAAATTTATGTGTGTGTGTGTACATAATACGGGAAAGGAAAAGAGGTCACATATATTGTACCATTTCATCGCAAGGTGAAACGCCATCTTGTTTACCACCAGGTCCGAATTTCACTTTTCATTTCCCGTCGTGTTCACCAAGGCTACGCTATCAAGGTATTCCTCTCACCCGTTGCTATCTATATATCTTCAAATTGCAACTGCTTTTGTCTTCATAGCGACCTTCCAATTGCGTGTAATTTGCTTTCATATTTTCGGGTAAGACGCGGGCGTAACACCATTTTAATTATTTGGACACGGTTTATAATTACTGAGAAGATGAATACATATCATTGTTGATAATTTATTTAGTTATGTTGGTACTGAGCATGGTGGGGCTGTGGTAACCCGTAGTCTCTTCGAGTGTTGTAAACGTCATTAATAGGGATTGTATTTTGGGGACCGATAGCGGGGAACATGCGAATACCAGTTGTATACCTACCGAGTAGAGGCCGACCGCATGTACAAGGGCGTTGTTTACTTTCTCTACACATACTATGTATATAGTGTATAGAAAAGGTATTATATTGCACCCAAAAATTCTATACCGGGATTTCACCGGAAATATATGTTTTGAGACCCCCTGAAACCGAAAAAAAACATTATTAGAAAAATATCCGTGTGTGTGTGAGTCTGTGAACAGCACTGCTCAAAAACGAAAAGACCTTTAAAAACCTAATTTGGTATTTAGGCTAAGTATCTTCCAAGGATACATTAAGAATTTCAAGAAAATTCCCCCTCCCCAAACTACCCTTTACATAGAAAAATTTTCGAAAATGACTAACGATTTTGATTAAAATCTCTTATATTTACCTGCCAAATAAAATATATTTCTTGAATTTTCTGGGAATAGCCTCTAAAGACATCTTTATTCTGAATGATTTTCATTGAATTTTACATAACTGGTAAATCATAAGAGATAGACAAAAACTTACAACACAAAAAATGTAGATCACGATAAAAAAGAATACAATTTATGTCATATACATTTCTTTTTGTACTTCCTTATTTCACTTCTACTTACAAAAAATCTGATGTGTACCATTCACATAACTTTCTCCATATCCCTGCAACTAATAATTCTTAAAAAGCTTATACTTCTATTTATGTTATGCTAATCAGAAAAAAATTAGCAGAAATGGTCTAATTATTCGCTTCCTTGTAAGTAGGAGCGAAATAAGGCACACCTGTAGGTCAAAATGATAGTCAAGAGCTGGTTGCTATGTCAATGAAGTTCCTTTGTCTATATGGATAGGAGTTGACAAGTTGTATGAGAAAAGTATAAGTTTTTCATAGCAGAAACCAAAAATAAGGAATATCACAAAAACAGCTAACTCCACGAAAAAAATGTATATAACATAAATTGTGTGTTTTAATGTGCTCTACATTTTTTGTGTAGTAAGCTTTTGTCCATCTCTTACGGTTTAGCAGTTATTCAAAATTCAGTAAAATTCATCCAGAATAAACTACTCTTCAGAGGCTATTCCCAGAAAATTCAAGATATACATTTTATTTGTGAGGTAAATATGCTTAATATACGAAATTTTAATCAAAATCGTTAGAGCCATTTTTGAGAAAATCAAAATTTTCGAAAAAAATTCCATGTAAACGGTAGTTAGGGGTGGGGGGATTCTTCTCAAAATCTTCGTGTCGCATCCCTGGAAGATACTAAACTTAAATATCAAGTTTGGTATTTTACCGACTTTTCGTTTTTGAGTTATCGTGTTCACACACACACACACACACACACACACACACACACGGACCTTTTTGTGAAAATGCTTTTTTTGGATATTGGGGACCCTAAAACATATATTTCCGGTGAAACCTCGGTATAGAATTTTTTGGTGGAGTGCAATACTTTCTCTATACACTATGTACATAGTGCGTATGGAGAAAGTAAAAAGCAAGTAATAAGACTATATCTGCTAATGTTTTCTCGATTGGCTTGAAGTAAATAGAAGCATAAGCTTTTTAACAATAATTTGCAGAGATGTAGAGAAAGTCATGTCAATGGAACACATCAGATTTTTTTTTCAACCTACGATTCGCTATAAATAAAAGACAAGTTCATAGAAAACTGTTATTTTATTACAAAAAGTTTTGTACACTTATGGTTACTTTTAAAGTAATCACCGAAAAGATTGAGATATTTATCGTACCTGTGCACAAGCTTTGCAATACCCGCTTTAAAAAATGTTGCCGCCAATGATTTCAAATGACCATTGACGTTGTTTTGAAGATCTTCGTACTTTACGACGTTTGCGGAGAGCCATTCAAAACAAACGAAGAGGAATGCTGACTTCAGGAATTGTGTTGATCCACGACAACGCTCGTCCACACACTGCTGGTACAACCCATCGGCTCCTTGAACAATTTCAATGGGACATTTTCGATCATCCGCCGTACAGTCCTGACCTGGCACACAGCGACTTTCACCTTTTCCCTGAACTGAAGACGTGGCTAGGAGGGCAGCACTTTCAAACCAACGAAGATTTTCAAATCAAAGGCAATGCTCATTTGAAATCATTGGCGGCAACATTTATTGAAGTGGATATTGCAAAGCTTGTGCACAGGTACGATAAATGTCTCAATCTTTTCGGTGATTATGTTGAAAAGTAACCATAAGTGTACAAAACTTTTAGTAATAAAATAATTGTTTTCTATGAACTTGTCTTTTATTTATAGAGAATCGGAGGTTGAAACAAAAAACGGCCATGGTATTTGCGGTGAAATCTCGGTATCCAATTTTTGGTTGAAATGAAATACTTTCTCTGTACATTGAATATGGTAGAGATAGTAAAACACGTGAATTATAGGATTAAAGAACGTATTACGTTCTCTAGCCCCGTATGTACAATGGACATAGGGATAGAGAAGCATTGTATTCCACCAAAAAATTCGATGTCGAGATTTCACCGGAAATACATGTTTTAGGACCCCCTGAATCAAAAAAAGAAAAAAAGCATATCCAGAAAAAGAACTATGTGTGTATGTGTGTGTGTGTCTGTGAACACGATAACTCAAAAACGAAAAATAGCTAAAATACCAAACTTGGTATTTAAGTGACACGATGTGTCAGGGTTGTGACACGAAGATTTTGAGAAAAATCCCCCCCTACCCCAAACTACCCTTTACATGGAACTTTTTTCGAAAAGTTTGATTTTCTTTAAAATGGCTCTAACGATTTTGATTAAAATATAGTATATTAAAGATATTTACCTGACAAATAAAATGTATATCTTGAATTTTCTGGGAATAGCTTCTAAAGACCCGTTTATTGGATGAATTTTGCTTAATTTGGCATAGCTAGTAAACCGCAAGAGATAGACAAAAACTTTCTATACAAAAAATGTAGGTCTTGTTAAAATACACAACTTACGTCATATACATATTTAACGTTTTCGAGTTATTCGTTGTTATTAGTTTCAGTTGTGAAGTACTTTTATTTTTCTCAGACGGAAATGTCCGTTTTTCTTTTGTTCTACTCCTGGCCAAGAATTCAAGAGATTTGTAATGACAATTGACTATCGATTTAGCATAGTGTATTCTCTTATTTTCTTCCTACTTATAACGAACTAAGTAATAAGAACATTGTGCTGAATACCTCGATTAACAAGGTGCAGAAAGAAGAATAATCTTGTATAAGAAGTTTGTAGAACGGCTATAGAAAGACATGTGAGTGTAACACATCAGAATTTTTTGGGTTGTGTTGAGGTAATCTAGAAATGGAATACGTAATGTGTATCACATCTTGAGTTATTTGGTGTCAAGGAATGATGTCATATTGACAGGAAGTTTTCCCTCAGGAGCTAACTACAAAGTAAAAGGTGTCTATTAAATGAGTTCTACGAAGTAGTGCTGATTATTGGGCGCAGATATCGATGCAATTGTCATGCTTCATTACACAGGACTGCTTCATTACGTCGTCGAAAGCTAAAGCTACCTTACAACGATTTCTAAGAAGCAAGCATGGCATGATAAACCTGCAGGTATTCGCCATTTACATCAGGTACTTGGAAAATAAAACAATTGCGTGGATTTGTTCAGAACAGCTGCGCTGATAAAAACAGCATGATGCAACCATAATGTATGCTTTATACTTCGAATTCATTTATCCTTATAGATACACAAAGGATTTAAAACAAATGCATACCATTTTTCTTAACATAGATTTGACTCACTTTTAACTTTCTCTACAACGTATGTAAAATATATATAACAGATAGAGAAATGTGATCCACCCAAAAATTCAATACAGAGATTTCACTGGAAATACATTTATGAGATCGCCTGAATAATAATAATAATAATAATAATAATAATAATAATAAAAACTACTTTTAAAAATACATTTCTAGAAGAATGCTCATGTGCGCGCGTGTACCCCCACAACACAAAGAAAAAAGTCGGTTGGCATTTAAGTTTAGTATCTTCTACGGATGCGTGAGGAAAATTACCCCAAACCAAACTGCTAGGAACTGATAAATTCCCTTATGAAAAAAGTATAAGTATTTTAAAACTGAATCCACTAACAAGGAATATCTAAAGAAAATCTGATGTATTCCATTCACATGACTTTCTCTACATCCCTGCCGCAAATTATAGTTAAAAAACTTTTGCTTCTATTTATTTCATAATAATCGAGAAAAATTAGCAGAAATAGTCTTATTTCTTGTTTTATTGTAAGTAGCAGCGCAATAAGGGAGTACCATAGGTTAAAGAGAAAGCCAAAAGCTGGTTGCTATATGACAGGAGTTGACACATTCCTGTATGAGAAAAGTAGAAGTTTTTCAAAGCTGAAATAAAAACAAGGAATATCTAAAAAACGATCAACTCTACGAAAAAAAATTATATAACACAAATTGTGTGTTTTAATTTACTCTACATTTTCTATGTAGTAAGTTTTTGTCCTTCTCTTACGGTATAGCAGTTATACAAAATTCATCCAGAATAAAGTAGTCTTCAGAGGCTATTCCCAGAAAATTCAAGATATACATATTATTTGTCAGGTAAATATATTTAATATACGATATTTTAATCAATCGTTAGAGTCTCTTTTGAGAAAATCAAAATTTTGGGAAAAAGTTCCATGTAAAGGGTAGTTGGCGGCGAAGGAGGGATTTTCTTGAAAATCTTCGTGTCGCATCCTTGGAAGATATCAAACTTGAATACCAAGTTTGGTATTTAATGGCCTTTTCGTTTTGGACTCAAAACATATATTTCCGGTGAAATCTTGGTATGGTATTTTTGGGTGCATTACAATACCTTCTCTATACACTATGTACGCAGTACGTGTAGAGAAAGTAAAATAGAGATGTCGGAGGGGGAAGAAAGTTTTTGTTACAATGTTTACATGGTAAATGAGATGGATATTAAATTCCTGGGAATAGGACTTTTGGTCAACGTGAGGTTTTCCAGTATTCTATACAATCCTCGTTTGTTGACTGATGGCGAAGGGGAGACTTTGACGCCATCTACAGAGGATGGTGCTATACAAGGAGGTAGGTAGGGTCAACAGAAGGAATGTCTGGGCATGTTTCCAAAGCTCATGCTAAATACAAGACAAAGGGGCCGATAATGTACGACAGACCTTCAGTACATTGTCACTGTGCCCACAACTCTAGGGCTGAATGGTTAACGTTGCAGGAATCTGAGGTCAAAGCACAGCCAAATTTACCGCCAACGAAAACGTTGTTTTCTTCACTCGACGTGTAAAATGATACCTGTAAGTAGAAACAGAACTGTTGGCACAATCTCTCAGTATGCGAGAGAGTGCTTCACTTCACTCTGTTTTGGAACGGGTTTAATTACACAAAATCAGCGCAACCTGCCAAAAACGCATTATATAAATGTCTTCCATTCACATGACTTTCTCTACATCTCTGCAACAAATTATTGGTAAAAAGGTTATGCTTCTATTTACTTCATGCTAATCGAGAAAAAATTGACAGAAATAGTCTTATTACTTGCTTCCTTGTTAGTAGAAGCGAAATAAGGGAGTACCATTGGTTTAAGTGATAGTCAAAAGCTGGTTGCTATTCCTTTGTTTGTATGGACACAAGTTGACAAAAATATAAGGGATATCTCCAAAACAATCAACAGCACGAAAAAAATGTATATGAATTGTGTGTTTTAATGTGCTCAACATTTTTTGTGTGATAACTTTTGGTCCATCTCTTACAGTTTAGCAGATATGTAGTTGGTAGTTAACATTCTTTTCGTTTTTGAGCTATGCTGTCAACAGACACACAAGGACCTGTTTCTAAAAATGTTTTTCTTTGGATTCAGGGTGACCCAAAACATATATTTCCGGTGAAATCTCGGTATCGAATTTTTGGGTGCATTACAATACCTTCTCTATACATTATGTACATAGTACGTGTAGAGAAAGTACAAATAACACAACTAGTCTTATTACTTGTTTCCTTGTAAGTAGAAGCGAAATAATGGGGTACCATTAGTTAAACTGATAGCCAAAAGCTGGTTGCTATATGACTTAAGTTCCTTTGTTTGTATGGACAGGACTTGACAAATTCCTGTATGAGAAAAATATAAGGGACTTTTTCCAGAAATGTTTTTTTTTATATTCAGGGGGACACAAAATGTGTATTTCCGCTGAAATCTCGGTATCCAATTTTTGGGTGGAATACAATACCTTCTGTATACACTATGTGCATAGTATGTGTAGAGAAAGTTATAAACATATGCAAGAAGTATACTGAAATGAAAACTAAAGAAAAAATCTGATGTGTTCCATTCACATGACTTTCTCCACATCTCTGCAACAGCTTTTCCAAAGCTGAAACCAAAAACAAGGAATTCCTCAGAAACGACCAACTCCACGAAAAAAATGTATATAGCATAAATTGTGTGTTTTAATGTGCTCTACATTTTTTGTGTGGTAAGTTTTTGTCCATCTGTTATGGTTTGGCAGTTATGCGAAATTCCATAAAATCCATCCAGAATAAATCAGTCTTCAGAGGATATTCCCAGAAAATTCAATATATAAATTTTATTTGTAGGTAAATAACCTTAGTGTGCAATATTTTAATCAAAATCTTTAGAGTCATTTTTGAAAAAATAACAATTTTCGAAAAAAGTTCCAAGTAAAGGGTAGTTAGGCGAGGGGGGATTTTCTTGTAAATCTTCATGTCGCATCCCTGGAAGATACTAAACTTAATACCAAGTTTGGTATTTTACCGACTTTTCGTTTTTGAGTTATCCTGTTCACAGACACACACGCGGACGTTTTTCTGAAAATGCTTTTTGTTTTCTCTAGCCCCGTAAGTGCAATTTACATAGGGATAGAGAAGCATTGTATTCCACCCAAAAATTCGATATCGAGATTTCACCGGAAATACGTGTTTTAGGAACCCCTGAATAAAAAAAAAAAGCATTTTCAGAAACAGGTCCGTTATTGTGTGAATGTGTCTATGGACAGCATAGCTCAAAAACGAAAAGACGGATAAATACCAAACTTGGTATAGCTCTAACAATTTTGATTAAAATACCACATATTAAAGCCATTTCTATCACAAAGAAAATGTATATCTTGAATTTTCTGGGAATAGCTTCTAAAGACCTGTTTATTCTCAAGGAATTTTGCTTAATTTCGCATAACTAGTAAACCGTAAGAGATAGACAAAAACTTGTTATAAAAATGTAGATCTTGTTAAAATACTCAAGTTACGTCATATACTTTTTTTCGTAGAGCTTACCGTTTTTTAGCTATTCCTTGTTATTAGTTTCAATTGTGAAGTACTTATACTTTTCTGAGTCGGAAGTGACCGGTTTTCTTTCGTTCTACTCATGGCCAAATAAAGGAGTGATTTGCAGTAACGTCAGCTTATAAAACATTTGAGTATCACTTTAGCCTAGTGCATTCCCTTAGTTCCCTTTAACTTATAAGGAACTAAGTAATAAAATTCTGTTTATCTCGATTACCATGGTGTTGAAGGAAGTTTGTAGAGTAGCTAGAGAAAGTCATATCAGATTTTTTTTGGATACAGGGCACCTAAAACATATATTTCCGGTGAAATCTCGGTATCGAATTTTGGGTGGAGGACCTTCTCTATACACTATGTACATAGTTCGTGTAGAGAAAGTAAAAATAAATTTAATTTTTCTTCTGTGAACCTTCCTCAACTGTTTTTCCACATCTCGGAAACTTTGCCAAGACATGTTCATTCCGTTCTCTCATATAAAAAATTCTCATGTGTTCCATTCACATGACTTTCTCTTAACTGTCCTTCCAAAAGGTTATTCTTTTGTCTCCGTTATGCTGATCTAGATAAAAATTGCTCGAGTTGGTCTTATTATTTGCTTTCTTGTAAATAGAAGGGAAATAAGGAAATGCACTAGGTTAAAGCGATACTCAATTTTTTTAAAAGCCGGTCCCCAAGTGAAACAATTGAAATTCGGCCGTCTTTGCTTGCTAGGAGTAAACAAAAAGAGGTGAAAAGAAAAATGCCTTCCGTTTCAGAAAAATTTAAGTATTTTAAAACTCAAACCAATAATTCGGAATATCTCGAAAACAGTTATTTCAAAAAAAAAAAATCTGATGTGTTCCATTCAGATGACTTTCTTTATATCTTTGTAACAAATTATTGTTATTCTTTTATTATATGCTAATCGAGAAAAATTAGCAGAAATAGTCTTATTTCTTGCTTTATTGTAAGTAGAAGCGAAATAAGGGAGTACCATAGGTTAAATGAAAGCCAAAAGCTGGTTACTAAGTGACTGAAGTTCGTTTGTTTGTATAGATACGAGTTGGCAAATTCCAATATGAGAAACGTATAAGTTTTTTATAGCTGAAACCAAAAACGAGGAATATTTAAAAAAACCATCAACTCCATGAAAAAATGTATATTACATAAATTGTGTGTTTTAATGTGATCTACATTTTTTGTGTGGTACGTTTTTGTCCATCTCTTACGATTTAGCAGTTATGCAAAATTCCGTAAAATTCATCCAGAATAAAGTAGTCTTCAAAGACTATTCCCAGAAAATTCAAGATATACATTTTATTTGTCAGGTAAATATCTTTAATATACGAGATTTTAATCAAAATCGTTAGAGCCATTTTTAACAAAATCAAAATTTTGAGATTGGAAGATACTAAATAAATACCAAGTTTGGTATTTAACGGTGTTTCGTTTTGGGGCTATGCTGTCCACACACACACACACACACACACACACACACACACACACACAGCACGCGCGGACCTTTTTTTAAAAATGTTTTTTTGGAATCAAGGGACCCTAAAACATATATTTCCGGTGAAATCTCGACATCGAATTTTTGGATACATTGCAATACCTAGCTTCTCTATCCCTATCTACATTGTACATATGGGGCTGGAGAAGGTAAAAATATTTTTTATTCAGGGAGCCTTAAAATATGCACTTCCGTTAAAATCTCGACATCAACTGTTAGAGCGAGTTAGTAAGCGAATGGCTATAGAAAGCCATGTGAATGTAGTACCAGAGATTGCTAAAGGTTTACTTGTACGATTGAACTTCCAGCACATACAAAATGTTACAGAGAGGAGCGGATGCTGAGAGATACAGATGCACCCTTGTTAAACTGAGTTGCAACCGCCTCTAGCTGCGAGCGAGCAAGCGCACAGCAATCGATAGTACTGTCAGTGTGTTGCTTGGCAACGGTTCCGGCCTGCACTGTTGCTAGGCCCTGCCTATCACGATACCTTCATATATTGTCACAAATATTGACTCTATTATCGTCTCACTCAATTTATGCTCCCTTTCATTGAGAGTTGTATTTCCGGCAAGGGTAGCTAGCAATTCCTACAACATTCTAGAAGATCTGAGGAGTGGGGATTGAATTATCATAAGCAAAGCCCGGATGTTACGCAAAATGCTTTTAGAATTGGTAAAAGAAAATCAACATCTCCGTAGATATAAATGTGATTCAGAATAAATAGAATCGATTGGGTCAAATTCTATTTTGCCTTTTCATGGTAATTTAGCCTCATTCAATAATAAACTCCTTTTTTACTTTCTCTACACGTATTATGTACATTGTGTATAGACAAGGTATTGTATTGAAACCAAAAATTCGATACCGAGATTTTACCGGAAATATGTTTTGAGACCTCCTGAATCCAAAATAGCATTGTTAGAAAAATGTCCGTGAGTGAGTGTCTGTGGGTTAAGTCTGGTATCTTCCAAGGATGCGACACGAAGATATTCATGAAACTCTCCTCTACCGTAACTACTCTTTATATGGAAAAATGTTCGAAAATTTTGTTTTTCTTAAAAATGGCTCTAACGGTTTTGATTAAAATATCGTATATCAAAGATACCTGACAAACAAAATGTATATCTTGAATTTTCTGGGAATACCCTCTGAAGTTTACTTTATTCTGGATAAATTTTACGGAATTGTGCATAACTGGTAAACATAAGAGATGAACAAAAACTTACCACACAAAGAATGTAGATCTGTTTAAAACACACAATTTATGTGATATACATTTTTACGTGGAATGGATCATTTTTGAGATATTAATTGTTATTGGTTTCAGCTTTAAAAAACTTATACTTTTCTCATACAGGAATTTGTCAACTCGTGTCCTTACAAACAAAGGAACATCAGTCACATAGCAACCAGCTTTTGACTTCACTTTAACCTATGGTACTCCCTTATTTCGCTACTACTGAAAAGGAAGCAAGTAATAATATTCATTTTTTCTTGATTAGCATGAAGTAAATAGAAGCATACGATGTTTAATGATAATTTATTGTAGGGACGAAGAGAACGTCATGTGAATGGAACACATCACATGTTTTACGCTTTTGTTGTCTTTTTTGCCTGCCTATTTTAAGTGCTATAAATACCTCAACAACCGGACTATAGTCAAAGAAATACCACTTGATAATTCACGTGCGGAGCGAGGCGACGGAACTGAATAATTGTCCTAAGCGATGAAAACACGAGTTGTATTTGACAATTCAGCTCCACTATTGAAGCACCAATGGAATACACAAATTGCGGTCAACTGACTTTAGCGATATTGTCTCGGTGTCGAATTTTTGGGTGCAATACAATACATTCTCTATAAACTATGTACATAGTACATACATTTATTTTGGTACATACGGGCTAGAGAAAGTAAAAAGTAGTTGTATCATGTTGTAGCACACGTCACCAGTCTGTATGTAGCAATAAAGAACAAAAGAAACGGGTCAGTGGAGAACCTGATATCCTTGTATTGTGCTGCGTTTAGCTTATAATGTAAACAAAACAAGTCCGAAATGGATTCTGGGTAAAGAACGATCTTCTGTCAAATACAAGAATGATAAAATCGGCGTATCGTCAACTAACTGTTAAAATCAACTTGGAAACGTCCGTTTTATTTCGTTTTCCTATTCAGTGCTTCGCCTTCGGTTCTTTGTATGTACTTTACTGATTTTTACTACTTTCAGTACACGTACTATGTACATAAATGTCTAGAGAAAGTATTGCATTCCATCCAAAAATTCGATACCGAGCTTTCACCGGAAATATATATTTTGAGGAACCCTGAGTACAAAACCTCTGATGTCCTTCATTCAAAAGACTTTCTCTACGTCTCTATAATAAATTATTGTTAATGAGCTATTCATCTATTTTATGCTAATTGAGATCCACATTAGCAGAAACTGTTTCATTAATTAGTTCCTCATAAGTAGGAGGGAAATAAGGAAATACACTGGGCTAAACCGACAGTCAAATGTTTTAAAATGTGGTTCCTATGGGACTGAAATCCGTTTCTTTGAGTGGCCAGCAGTTGACAAGAAAAATTTAAGTTTTCTAAAACTGGAACCCATAACAAAAACTGTCAACGCCCACTAAAAAAAAAAAAAGGACGTGAAATTCACATGACTTTCTCTACATCTCTGCATCAAATTATTTTTAAAAAATTAGGTTAAGGTGATATTCAGAAGCTGGTTGCTATGTGACTGAAGTTCCTTTGTTTGTATGGACAGGAGTTGACAAATTCCTGTATGAGAAAACTATTAGTTTTTCAAACCTGAAACAAAAAATAAGAAATGTGTCACAAATGATCAAATCCACGAAAAAAATGTATATAGTATAAACTGTGTGTTTAAATGTGCTCTACATTTTTCGTGTGTTAGCTTTTTGCCCGCCTCTTACAGTTTAGCAGTTATGCAAAATTCCATAAAATTCATCCAGAACAAAGTAGTCTTCTGAGGCTATTCCCGGAAAATTCAAGATATGCATTTTATTTGCCATGTAAATATCTTTAATATACGGCAATTTAATCAAAATCGATAGAGCCATTTTTGAGAAAATCAAAATCTTCGAACAATTTCCATGTAAAGGGTAGTTGGGAGTGGGGGGATTTTCTTGAAAATCTTCGTGTCGCATCCTTGGAAGATACCAAACTTAAATACCAAGTTTTCTATTAAAGGTCTTTTCGTTTTTGAGCTATGCTGTCCACAGACACACACACACGGACCTTTTTCTGAAAATGCTTTTTTTTTTGATTCAGGGTGACCAAAACATGTATTTCCGGTGAAATCTCGGTATTGAATTTTTGGGTGAATTACAATACCTTCTCCATACACTCTGTACATAGTAGGTGTAGAGAAAGTAAAAATCTGATGCGTTCCATTTACATGACTTTCTGTACATCTCTGCAACAAATTATTGTTAATAAGCTTATTCTTTTATTTATGTCATGCTAATCGAGAAAAATTAGCAGAAATAATTTTACTTCACGCTTTATTGTAAGTAGAAGAAAAATAAGGGAATACCATAGGTTAAAGTGATAGTCAAAAGCTGGTTGCTATGTGACTGAAGTTCCTTTGTTTGTATGGACACGAGTGACAAATTCCTGTATGAGTTTTTCAAAGCTGAAATTAAAAACATTCAAAGCACGAAAGAAATGTATATAACATAAATTGTGTATTTTAACGTGCTCTATATTTTTTGTATGGTAAGTTTTAGTCCATCTCTTACGGTTTAGCAGTTCTGCAAAATTCCGTAAAAGTAATCCACAATAAAGTAGCCTTCAGATAATATTCCTAGAAAATTTAAGATATACATTTTATTTGTCAGGTAAATATCTTTAATATGCGATATTTTAATCAAAACCGTTATAACCATTTTAAGAAAATCAAAATTGTAGAAAAAAGTTCCGTGCAAGTGTAGTTGGGGGTGGGTTTTTTTATCAAAATCTTCGTGTCGCAACCCTGGAAGATACTAAACTTAAATACAAAGTTTAGTAGTTTACCGACATTTCGTTTTTAAGTTATCGTGTTCACAGACACACACACACACACAGACCTTTTTCTGAAAATACTTTTTTTTGGACAAAGGGACCCTAAAACATATATTTCCAGTGAAATCTCGGTATCGAATTTTTGGGTGGAGTGCAATACCTTCTCTACACACTATGTACATGATACGTGTAAAGAAAGTAAAAAGGTCCGTGTGCCTGTGCGTGTGTGTGTGCACACGATAACTCAAAAACAAAAAATTGGTAAAATACGAAAGCTCGTATTTAAGTTTAGTATCTTCCAAAGAAGCGACATGAAAATTCAGAGAAAAATCTCCCCATCTCAATCTGTCCTTTACATAGAAAAATTTCGAACATTTTTACTCTCTCAAAAATGGTTCCGACGGTTTTGATTAATTTTCTTATATTTAAGATACAAATAAAATGAATATCTTGGATGTTCAGGGAATAGTCTCAACGACCCCTTTATTCTGGATGAATTTTTATTGTATTTTTTCATAACCTATAAACCTTATGAGATAAACAAAAAGTTACTACTCAAAAAATATGTAGAGCTCGTTAAATCACACAATTTATATTATATTTTTATAAAAAGGTCCGCGCTCGCGCGGCTGTGTGGACACGATAACTCAAAAATCTGATGTGTACCATTTACATGACTTTCTCCATATCCCTGCAACAAATAATTCTTAAAAAGATTATACTTCTATTTACTTTATGCTAATCAGAAAAAAATAGCACAAATAGTCTAATTACTCGCTTCCTTGTAAGTAGAAACGAAATAAAGGACAACCTAGGTTAAAGTGATAGTCAGAAGGTGGTTACTATGTCAATGAAGTTCCTTTGTTTATATGGATAGGAGTTGACAAGTTCCTGTATGAGAAAAGTATACGTTTTTCATAGCAGAAACCAAAAATAAGAGATGTCTCAAAAACGACAAACTCCACGAAAAAATGTATCTAACATAAATTGTGTGTTTTAATGTGCTTTACATTTTTTGTATAGAAAGTTTTTGTCCATCTCTTACGGTTAAGCAGTTATTAAAAATTTAGTAAAATTCATCCAGAATAAACTACTCTTCAGAGGCTATTCCCAGAAAATTCAAGATATACATTTCATTTGTCAGGTAAATATGTTTAATATACGAAATTTTAATCAAAATCGTTAGAGCCGTTTTTGAGAAAATCAAAATTTTCGAAAAAAGTTCCATGTAAAGGGTAGTTGGGGGTGGGGGGATTTTTCTTAAAATCTTCGTGTCGCATCCCTGGAAGATACTAAACTTTAATACCAAGTTTGGTATTTTAGCTACTTTTCTTTTTCGAGTTATCGTGTTCACAGACACACGGACACACACACACGGACCTTTTTGTTAGAAGCCGAAAATTTTGAAAAAAATCTTCCCATCGCAAACATATCTGTGACGATCTTGATTAAAATCTCTTATATTTAAGATATTTTCAAATAAAATTAATTTCGGTTGTTCAGGAAAGTCTCAACGACCTCTTTATTCCCGATGATTTTTCTTTATTTTTGATAACCAGTAAACCTTATGAGATAAACAAAAACATACTATACAAAAAATCTGTGTTACACTCACATGACTTTCTCTAGCTGTTCTACAAACTTCATACATAAGAATATTCTCCTTTCTTCACCTTGCTAATCGAGGTTCTCTTTAGCACAATGTTCTTATTGTTTAGTTCCGTAGAAGTAGGAAGAAAATAAGGGAATACACTAGGCTAAACCAATAGTCAAATGTTTTAAAAGCTATCGTTACGCTATTGCCATTACAAATCGCTTCTTTTCTTCGCCAGGAGTAGAACAAAAGAAAAACGGACACTCCCGTCTGAGAAAAGTATAAGCACTTCACAACGGAAACTAATAACAATGAATACCTCGATAACGGTAAGCTCCACGAGAAAAATGTATATAACATAACTTGTGTATTTTAACAAGGCCTAAATTGTTTGTATAGCAAGTTTTTGTCTATCTCTTACGGTTTACTAGTTATGCCAAATTAAGCAAAATTCATCCAGAATAAACAGGTCTTCAGAAGCTATTTCCAGAAAATTCAAAATATACATTTTATTTGTTAGGTAAATATCTTTAATGTATCATATTTTAATCAAAATATTTAGAGCCATTTTTAAAAAAATTAAAACTTTCGGAAAAAATTCCGTGTAAAGGGTAGTTGGGGGTGGGGGGGATTTTTCTCAAAATCTTCGTGTCGCATGCCTGGAAGATACTTAACCTAAATACCAAGTTTGGTATTTTAGCTACTTTTCGTTTTTGATTTATCGTGTTCACAGACACACGGACACATACACGGACATTTTTTTGAAAATGCTTTTTTTGGATATTGGGGACCGTAAAACATATATTTCCTGGGAAATCTCGGTATCGAATTTTTGGGTGGAATACAATACTTCCCTATCCCTATGTACATTGTACATATTGGGCTAGAGAAAGTAAAAATGTAATGCTGCTTAAAACAAACATTTTGTCATATACATTTTTTCGTGGAATTGACTGTTTTCGAGATATTCTTTGTTATGGTTTCAGTTTTATATGGGTTCTTGTCAACTCCTGACAACGCACAGAAATGGATAATACTCCCATAGCAACCAAATTTTAAAACATTTTTCGATTTAGCCTAGTGTATTCCCTTATTTAGAGTTAGTCAAATAGCTCCTTTTAGTTCCTCCCAGGGGCTCAGCGACTCCAAAATTTTCGGAAATGACTCCCTTAATGTGAGGGGCCCAGCTGTTTACGGAAGCTATGCTAATATCTTTTGTGTATGAGTCATGCCGAACAAGGTCGCTGTTCACAGCTGCATCCTTTATTGTTCGCTCTATTTAGAAAAATGTCGTGTGTGACATGTGCTCTAATGTGAGTGTCAACACTTTCAGGGTTGCTCATTCCCAGTGAGGTGACTTCCAATTGTTGCGTGTACTTCTTCCTTTGTCACGCTCAACCTTGCTGCATTCCTTCCAGTACGGGGGTCGGCTGATAAGTCCCGCGCATCACACAGATATACTGCCACTAGCCCAGTTAGACGGCAGCATCGTAAAGTTTAACTCTGGACTAGCTTGTATCCATAGTTACAGGTCAATAGTTTGTTAATTTTCCAAATGACAGCATTTTAAACAAAACAACTTTAGAGTCTGGAGAATTTGGAAAAATGGCAGTGATTAAATGCTGCCACATCCTGGCTGTGTGCCCGGGCAAAAGTCATGCTGTTCTGTTCTCCAGAAAACGCCCTGCAATAGACCAGATACCCAACTATTCCTATCGGGGCCAGAGGATAGAGTGGGGAAATTCCATCAAATACCTGGGCGTCACTCTTGATAAGCGCCTAACTTTTCGTGAACACGTGCGGGGAACGTCGGGCAAAGCGAAGGGGGCGGTAGCCTCCCTTTACCCTGTACTGGTCTCCCAAATTCCAGTTCACTTAAAGTTACGTCTTTTCATAGTCCCCCTGATGCTCTACGCCTGCGAAGTGTGGGGCATGGCAGCAGACTCCTGGCTTCTCTGGTTACAACGGATACAGAATAGAGGACTCCGGTCCATATATTCTGTATGTCGACGTTTCGCTTTGAGGCTACTACATGAAGTTTCGGCCCTCCCATATGTGGAAGATGTCATTAGGCGCCGGGCTCAAAAATTCTACGCCAGATTGGGCGACCATGAGAACGCACTTGTAAGATCACTGAGGGAGTACTTACCCACTGAACACCGAAAAGAGGCGGTTCCGGATCCCCGCATGGCTTGTGGGCACCCCCGGTAAAAACAGCGTAATAGCTGAACAAAGCACTCCCCCCCTCCCATTGGGAGAGGTCTATCAAAATTCATCAACATAATTAAAAAATAAAATAAACACCAGCGGAGCAGAGGAAAGGATGCTGCTCCTGAAAAAATGCAACCGCTCGAGGAGCCTATCTAGCGCTACCTCCTTACCACCAACACCCGAAAACTCATAATTTAAACGTCAACCTTCACCTCATTCCTGTGGATAAACCCTTACCAGGGTAGATACACAGCAACAACAACTAGGCTCACCACGAGCCTACCAGACTCGCACGCTCGCACGCACGCACGCACGCACGCACGCACGCACGCACGCGACATTGCCAACTTTGTCATTCATAAAAAAAACACCGTTAGTGGCATTTTCCTCTTTTGAATTGAAGACATAGCATGGACGCCAGGATTGGACCCGTGCCATGAGGGAACATAAGGTAAAAACCTGATGTGTTCAATTCACATGCTTTTCTCTACTTCTGTGTAACAAAGTATTGTTAATAAGCTTATTATTTTATTTAATTCATGCTAATCGAGAAAAATTAGCAGAAATAATCTTATTATATGCTTCCTTGTAAGTAGAAGCGAAATAAGGGAGTTCCATAGGTTAAAGTGAAGTAAAAAGCTGGTTACTAGGCGACTGAAGTTCCTTTGTTTGCATGGACACGAATTGACAAATTCCTGTATGAGAAAAGTACAAGTTTTTTAAAAAGTATATAACATAAATTGTATGTTTTAATGTGCTCTATATGTTTTGTGTGGTAAGTTTTTGTCCATCTCTTACGGCTTAGCAGTTATGCAAAATTCCTCCAGAATAAAGTAATCTTCAGAGGCTATTCCCAGAAAGTTCAAGATATACATTTTATTTGTCTTTAATGTGCGAACTTTCAATCAAAATCGTTAGAGCCATTTTTGAGAAAATCAAAATTCTTAATGACATACTACTGTGTCAAGAAAGTTCCGGGAATTTGCCAATAAAACATAAAAAATGAACTATTCATCTTATTTTATTTTATTGCCTTAGATGCCCCTTCTGAAATTTTACATTTATGCCAACGAATAATCCAATCATCAAAATATTTTTTGTAGGCATTTTTAGGAATCGATGTTAATTGTCGCCGTGAATTTTCCTTTATGTTTTCTATCGACTGAAAACGGGTGCCTCGAAGTGGTAACTTGAGTTTTGGAAAGAGAAAGAACTCAGCAGGAGCCAGATCAGGTAAATACGGTGGTTGTTCGATGAAATTTGTTGGTTTTTGGCCAGAAATTCCTTCACAATAATAGCCTTGTGAGCTGGTGTGTTATCGTGGTGCAGAATCCATGATTTGTCGTTCCACAAATCTCGCCTTTTTCGCCGTATTTGTTCTCTCAAACGCCGCATAACGCTCAGATAATAGTCTTTATTTACCATCTGACCTTCTGGCAAGAACTCTGTGTGCACGACACCGCGATAATGGAAAAAAACTGTCAATGACCTTCAGTTTTGATCGAGCTTGACGTGCCCTTTCAGGTTTCGGTTCAGTTGGAAGGCGCCATTCGGAAGCCTGTGGACTGGTTTGAGTGTCAAACTCGTAAACCCACGTCTCATCACCAGTTTCATGGATGTGGGGTCGGAACTGGCTCGTTCTAGCATGTCTTCAGCAATCCTTACGCGATTGAGTTTTTGTAGAAAATTCAAGTCTTTCGGAACTAACTGAGCTGCAACGCGTGTCATGCCAACACCATCGTTTAAAATTCGTGAGACACAGAAAGTTCAGCGGCAATCTCTCTCAGACCTAAATGACGATTTTCTGACACCATTTTCTTTATTTTAGCGATGTTCAGTTTAGTTGAAACCGTTGATGGTCGACCAGAGCGAGGCAAATGTTCTCGACCACTTTTGAATGCACTGTACCACTCATATGCACATGTTTTTGATAAAGTCGATTCACCGTAAGCCCTCTGTAACATTTTCAGCGATTGGACACACGAAATACCATTTGCAATGCAAAATTTGAGACAGATTCTTTGTTCCTATATTTGTATCCATCGTAAAATCGCAAATCACCTTTGAGATGAACTAACAAAATGGCGTACTGTAAAAAAACTAGATGACAGATGACGATCAAACTCCGCGTGGGTATAGAGGAAAGTTGTACCAACTAAGCGACAACAATAATTTCGAATCCCCTTTCAATTTCCGGTACTTTCTTGACAGAATGTATTATACATTCTGTGAACTGCAATGATAGTTTAACGCTGCACGCTGTTGTGATTGTGTTATTAGCGCCAAGCTAGCATCTCAGTCGTTGCAGAGAGGAAGAAAAGCAAAACAACTTCTCATATGCGCAATAGTGCTCATGTCTCACCTCATGAGCTATACCCCAGCCGCTGAATCCTTGCGCTTGATAGTTCAGGAGGTTTCGCGTAAGGTTGGCTATACTGCCTTTGCGGCGTTGCCAAAGTAACTAGCAAACAACAACAGCTGATTACAAATGTCTCTATCGTGTGTACTGACGAATATAAACAGTGTAAATAGTAAATGAATGGGGACGAATAATAAAACTAATTCTTTATTATTGATGTTAACTGAAAAAAACAGTGATACTATAACGCATATAGCATACATTAGGTATTTACGACAATATAGAACAGATTAATGCAAAATAGCTTGTTACAATGAGAGAAAGGTATAACAAAATGATTTTCACCAGTTTAGGATTTTAATGGCTCGATTCCATCCAAGTCTCCGTCGTCATCATTGTTGGGAGTATTATCATCATCACTAAGATATATCATTAGTGGTTCACATTCCTGTGCTTCTCGTATTATTTTGTGATTCACTTTCTTCTTCCATGTAGCCGCGTCCACTTTCCCGCAAGAGTCTATTCACTTCTATAATTGTGAAAGTCTTATGTTCCCTCATGTACAAACAAACACCAAAACACTATCAACAAATATAAATAACAACGATATCTTGCACAGAACAGCTCAACGCACCATGTTAGTTCACAAAGTGAGCACGTGGTTGGAAATAGTCAGATATTGCATCGGTGCGACATCTAGATGCGTTTCCGTTGTCTGACCAACCGGAATTCTTCTTTGTGATTGGTTCAGAAAGTCAAACGGGTAAAGCTTTTCATCTGTTTTCTGTCAGCGGCGGGGGTATATAGGGCTGTTAAATTATAAGGTAATTCCTGTCACGGCATCTCCCCACTGCGTGAGAGATCCAAGAGTCGCCGGCAAAGGCGCACTAAAATACATATCTTAAGATAAATTACGGAAATGTTGACCTTCTGCTGACATACGGGCAGCACTCGTCTAAGCTTAGCAGCAACAGTTGTCCTCCGTAGTACAATGGTTACCATATTCCCAAAGTCGCGGGTTCAAACCCGGCGGAGGACGATTGATTTTTTCGGGGAGTAAAAATCCTTAGCATAGGAAGTAAAGCCAAGTGTCCCGTGTCGTAGATTTACGGCACGTAAAAGAACCTCAAGCCTGACAGAGAGGCCTCTGAACAAAATTAAGCGGTCTTTCATGCTGAGAAGTACAGCAGTTAAAGAGCGTCCATACAAAAATTAGCATCAAGAATCTTGTGATTTCTTGCATGATGTTCATTCTGTAGATTTCTGCTGCTGAGTGAGAACATCTAACTTGTTATACTGTCTTTTGGGGAGCAGATGGTCAATATTTTCAGCATTTATTTAAGGTAAGGACTCCAGTGCGCCTTTTTGGCACCACTTTTCCGGCGGATCTCTTGCGCGGAGAGAGAACGCCAGAGGAAGTATCTAATAATTTAATGACCCCATATAATAAACTGAGAGGTTTCTATTTTATCGATAAATTAGCATTTATAAACTCTGCAGCTTTATTTGTATTTATTTTGATTAATAATATAACAGAATATTCTTATAAAATAATATAAAAATACAAACTATTATGGCAGGCACAAAATTTAATGTCGCTGGAAACTGCCCCGTTAAAGGACAGGGTGACATTGCATGGAGTAATAAGACGAAATGAAAACAATTTATAGGATATTACTGTAAAGCTGATATCCCACGGTCAAATATTTTGGTCCAATACTCTTCAAACTACAAACTGGATCGTGGGATACCGGATAATTTCATTGCATACAATTTCCGTCTTATTTTTTGGTCCAATTCCAATTTGCTACAACAGGATACAGCGGTTTATATTACTTTCTCTACACGTACTATGTGCATAGTGTATAGAGAAGGTATTGTATTCCACCCAAAAATTCGATACCGAGATTTCACCGGAAATACACGTTTTGAGTCCCCCTGAATCCAAAAAAAAATTGGAAAAAGGTCCTTGTGTGTGCGCGTGTGAATGTGTGTCTGTGGACAGCATAGCTCAAAAACGAAAAGACCGTTAAATACCAAACTTGCAGGAGCATATTATAATAGAAAGAAAACATCAATAAAGTGGTGTTGGTGGACTAGACCATGGCTGGAACGTAGGAATGCAAGTCAATGAAGAGTACCATAGGTTAAAGTGAAGTCAAAAGTTGGTTGCTATGTGACTGATGTTCCTTTGTTTGTATGGACACGAATTGACAAACTCCTGTATGAGAAAAGTATAAGGTTTTCAACGCTGAAAACCAAAAACAAGGAATATCTCAAAAACGATCAACTCCTCGAAAAAAAAGCTTGTTACATAAATTGTGTGTTTTAATGTGCTCTACATTTTGTGTGTGCTAAGTTTTTGTCCATTTCTTACGGTTTAGCAGTTATGCAAAATACCTCCAGAATAAAGTAGTCTTCAGAGGCTATTCCCAGAAAATTAAAGATATAATATTTGTCAGGTAAATATCTTTAATACACGATATTTTAATCAAAATCGTTAGCCATTTTTGAGAAAATCAACATTTTCGAAAAAAGTTCCATGTAAAGGGTAGTTGGGGGTGGGGGAATTTTTCTCAAAATATTCGTGTCGCATCCCTGGAAGATACTAAACTTAAATACCAAGTTTGGTATTTTACCGACTTTTCGTTTTTGAGTTATCGTGTTCACAGACACACGGATACACACACACGGACCTTTTTCTGAAAATACTTTTTTTTTGGATACAGGGGACCCTAAAACATATATTTCCGGTGAAATCTCGGTATCGAATCTTTTGGTGGAGTGCAATACCTTCTCTATACACTATGTATATAGTACGTATAGAGAAAGTAAAAAGTTGACCCTAAAACTCTTTCTCCGTAATCTTTCTGAAAATGTAATTTCACTTGGCGAGCTGACTGAGCTAACACAAACGACTCATAAATAAATATACACATACTGAGACATAATACATTTTGTGACTAAGTTCAGAACAAAATAGTAAATAAGTGAACTACACGATATCACTGTCAACTCAATACTGCACTTCCAGAGCAGAACAAACCTGCGTCAGAAGCAGTGCTGAATCATGTGTCCACACGCCAGTGGAAAAACACCGAGACGCCAGTTCGGAGGTTTTTGGCTCCCTCGTTACTTGAAGTTTCAAGGCGTTTTCTATATCAAGCCTGCAGCTACTGTCCATACCTGTCAATCAAATTGCTCGTTATGTTTCTTCTTGACTGCTCCCATTTCCAGTTGACTCATATGGAGATGTAGTTTTGCACGAGACATGTGGTGACAAATGCTTGAAGATAACATTGCAGATATCCCGTTGAATCAGCACAGCCTTTTGGCCTCCTTTTTCACGAAGAACACTAGCGACATAGTCTCCAAAATGGGAATACATGTCGGATTTCTTTGATACCATGGATGCTGCCAAGCGTGAGATCTCGTAGAGTCTGTCCACAGTTGAACAAGTATCCAACTGTATCTCTGATGAAGGAGGAATGCTTCTTTTGCGTTTTGGTCCATACACTTCACTGTCTGAAAGGTTTTCTTCTTGAACCACTCTTTGAGTGTCTTCAGCTTCATCCTGCAGAGTCTGGGTATGAATCCTTTTGGGAAATGGTTTATTTTCATTTTCATCAACGTAGTTCACAGATGGTGTTGTCTGATCGTCCAGGGTGGAAGTTCTGTCTTCCTCTTCATCCCCGCACTCCTCCTTATAATGTTCAGGACTTGTTTCTTTCTTTGTTACGGATTTGCTCTTCAAAACCTGAAATAGTAAAAATAAACCATGAGACATATAAATAACATCAAACTACATTGTGGATCATTTTAAACCTGAAACTATGTTGCCCGTTTACTGGAAAGATAAAAGCCGCTCTCGAACGATATGAAAACCTTGAAATGGTATGTCGCCAAGCTGAGTGAGCGCATCAGCATATGCTTTAGTTCATTAGATTATTTAAGTTAAATACTAAGTAAAATATCTTGTTTTTACTGTCACAATGTGTATTGAAAGTTCAGAGCGACTGTTCCTGGAAAGCATTTCTAACTTTAAACCCAGAGTTCTCAAGCGGATATTTCAGTGTTTACGATATTTTCTTTTGTATATCACAAAAGAGTAAATATGTTATTGGAAAGAGAAAGTGGACGTGACAAACAAATAGAGGAATCACGAGAAAATTGGGGTCAAGAATCATGGGAAAGACGTGTTGACCAATCGAAAATAATTACGCCAGGTCAGAAGCGCACCCCAAGCTACTTTAGGCGCCAATGAGATTGCAAGTTGAGAGTTTTGCGCGTGGGTCGGACTTGCTATAAATGTAGAGTATTCTCCCAAAATTTGGGGCAGTTGAAATGTAACTTCACGCAGAACCTGCGACGCCTAAAACAAGAATCCGCGCAAAATAGCAAAGTTATTATTGTGATTGAGACAGTTGAAATGTGCCTTTACGCGGAACCTGCGACACTTGTGATAAATATTCAGGCTAGAAAGTTAAAGTGTCTACAATAATCATGCACGTGACAGTTGCAATTATCGCCGCGTAAGTTCGAGTTTCCTTATGGGCTCTATTACGAGTGAAATTACGGAAGCAGAATCGCGCCAGGAACTGTCTCGAGAACGCTTGAAAAGGGAAATAAACCTTTGATCAAATGAAAGCGCCGACATTTATTTTGAGCCAAGTTTCCGTTCCCCGACTTGAGATCAGCTCCGCTCAATAGCTTGAGCTAAACAAATAGGTTTTAATTGCTCGTCGCTGAGTCCGCAAATAGCCGAGGAGTCGAGAATCGACTTCACCAGCTGCAACGTTGGAGAGAGGGCCAGTCGTCGCTGCGCAGCCCAGCACCAAAGGCACGTCTCCCGACTACCAGTTCCCGCCTCAACCTACATGCGGTGAGTGGCGGAGATTTATCTATCGTCCGAAATAATCAGCCAGTAGAAGGCAATATGAGAACTTAATAAAAACATATTGCAACGGAGGCGCGCGGGACCGAGCAACCCTTGAGGAAATCAGCGGTTAACCTGTTATAACAATACAGCAACAGAAACAATAGCCGGCAAAGGCTTTTGTGTGTTTCCCTTCAAAACTTCTCTGACATTCTCTTAGAACAGGCTCTTCATGATAGTGGGTACTCGAAAAACGAACTAAGAAGATCCTTACATCCAAAAATACACCCTAAACCACAAACACAGCAACAAAATCCCAAAAAGAAAGGAGTGGTTTATATCCCCTTCCTTAAACGTATCACAGACCGAATTTCCAGGGTGCTCAAGACCCACAATATAGACAATTTTCATACCAACACACAAATACGCACTTTACTTCGCTCAGCCAAAGTACCCAGAGACCCGTTTTCATCGGCAGGCGAGTATCGGATCCCCTGTTCACGTGGCGCAGTATATGTGGGTACCACCCAACAGAGCATCAATACCAGACTGACAGAACATCGTAGACATTGCCGTCTGGGTCAACCGGAAAATTCGGCGGTAGCAATGCATGGTCTAGGAGCAGAAGGGGAACATGTGATCCGTTACGAAAAACTGACATCCTCTCCTCCACTACTCATTACTATACACGTTTGCACCGTGAAGCGAAAGAGATCTATAAACATACAAACAATTTTAATAGAAAAGAAGAAACAACCAGATTAAAGAAAACTTGGCACCCAGCCTTACAGAAGAGACCAAACAAGAAAACACGTGCACCAATCAGACACAACACGGACCAATCAGGTCATGCGAGGGCGGTACCTTCCACAGTATATAAGCTGGCCAGACAACGTAACAATCGCTATCCCCTGATGCTCTACGCCTGCTAAGTGTGGGGTATGGCAAAAGACTCCTGGCTTCTTTGGTTACAGCGGATACAGAATAGAGGACTCTGGTCCATATATTCTGTATGTTTCCCTTTGAGGCTACTTCAAGAAGCTTCGGCCCTCCTATATGTGGAAGATGTTATTAGGCGCCGGGTTCAGAAATTCTACGCCAGATAGAGCGAACATGAGAACGCACTTGTCAGATCGCTAGGAGAGTACTTACCCACTGAACGCCGAAAGAGGCAGTTTCGGATTCCCCGCATGGCTTACGGGCATCCCAGTAACAACGGCTTCAAATCAGCCAACAGCGAAATAGCTGAACTAAGCCCTCCCATTGTTAGTGGTCTATTAAAGTTAACCCACATAAACAACTTTCAAAAATTAAACACTAGCGGAGCAGAGGAATGGATGCTGCTCCTGAAAAATGCAACCGTTCGGGGACCCTGTCTAGCGCTATCACCTTGACATCATCACCCAAAACCTCAGAAATATAACCTTAACCTTCACCTCATTCCTGTGGTTAAACCCTTACCATAGTAGGTACACAGCAACGACACCGCGACTCTCGCACGCACGCACGTACACCAGTCGCTATTGAGAGGCCATGGAGATGTATACGCCATTGAAGATGATTGCCACAGACGCAGGCGAAACGTCTGGGGAACAAGGGGACAAGACTACGGCCAACAAGACCAGTTTTGCTTTCTTGGCATTATTTATCTCCACATCCAGAAATTCCACACTTCCAGAGTAATCTCTTTCACGTAGCTAAAACGAAATTGTTCCATAATTAGTAAGATTAGAACATTCGGATCCTGGCTCAGGGGACTCCAAGACAGAGCAATGCTGCCGAGACTGAGTTAAAAGTCAGTCTAGTGGGTGACGTCAAGACTGATTTTGAACACAGCGACTCGGTTATTTGTGTTCCAAAAAATGTAATGTGTTGCATTACGTGGAGTATCCTTGAAACGAATAAAATGACTTTAACAGAAACTGGTGTACTCATTTGTTATATGTTGAAAATGCTGTCGCCCACCTGTAGAGTCGGGGTAGCGACTCTGTCCAGTCTTGCCAACATTTTCTATTCCAAGGATAATACATGGAACTTGAAACTATCGTATTTCTGTCGTTTGGATCGTAACTCCGATACATGATTTGGTTGGGTCCTTCTGGATCCAAAAAAAGCATTTGTGGACAGCATATCTCAAAAATGAAAACACCGCTAAATATCAAACTTGGTATTTAAGTTTGGTATCTTCCAAGGATGCGACACGAAGATTTTCAAGAAAATCCCCCCACATCAAACTACCCTTTACATGCAACTCTTTTTGAAAATTTTGATTTTCTCAAAAATAGCTAACGATTTTGATTAAAATATCGTATATTAAAGATATTTATTTGACAGATAAAATGTATATCTTCAATTTTCTGGGAAAATTTATGATATATACCTTTTTCTTTCGTGGTGTTGATCGTTTTTGAGATATTCCTTGTTTTTGGTTTCAGCTTTAAAATAGATACTTATTTCATACAGAAATTTCTCAACTCGTGTCCATACAAACAAAGGAACTTCAGTCACATAGCAACCAGCTTTTGACTGTCACTTTAACCTATGTACTCCCTTATTTCGCTTCTACTTACAAAAACAAGTAATAAAACTACAGCGGCTAATTTTTTTTCGATTCGCATGAAGTAAATGTAGCATGGGCTTTTTAACAATAATTTTTAAGCACAGATACACAGAAAATCATGTGAATGAGATGTCTTCCAAGGCTATTCCCCCCAAAAAAATCGAGATATACATTTTATTTCGGACATAAATAGCTTTAATATACGGGATTTTAATCAAAATTGTCAGAGCCATTTTTAAGAAAATCAAAATTTTCGAACTTTTTTGCACGTAAAGGGTAGTTTGTGGTGGGGGGATTTTTTTGAAAATCTTCGTGTCGCATCCTTGGAAGATACTAAACCTAAATACCAAGTTTGGTATTTAATGGTCTTTTTGTTTTGGGGCTATGCTGTCCACATACACACACACGCGGACCTTTTTTTTTTTAAAATGCTTTTTTCGGACTGAGGGGACCCCCAAAAACATATATTTCCGGTGAAATCTCGGTATCGAATTTTTGGGTGCAATACAATACCTTCTCTATCGCTATATACACTGTACATATGGGGCTAGAGAAAGTAAAAGACATAATCTGGCAAACGCCGCAAAGGCAGCATTGCCAACCTTACGCGAAATCATTCGAACTCACAAGTACAAGGATATAGTTTAACGATCTTCTCTTGGCAGTGCCGTGGTCGAGTGGTAGACTACTCGCCTCTCACCTAGACGGCCCGCGTTCGACCCCAAGCGACCGCATACGAGATTTGTGGTGGACGAAGTGGCGCAGGGTTTTTTCCGGGTTCTCCGGTTTCCTACGCCATTACATTCCACCGGGGGACCATCTTCATGTATCATCAGTGTTATCGCCTGGGGTGCCAGAGCAGTAAATGCGGGCGTTAAACACTACCCAAAAGAAAACAACAAATTCCTCTACTTGCCATTACGGTAAAGCTATACGATGGTTCCACCACACATACGGACATGCGCGCAGCACGCACTCACACACATACACACAAACGGTATTAAGACTTTTACTGGCGATCCATACTTGATGGTGTTGAAAACATTAAGTTGTTCAGATGTGAAAGTTGTCAGATTGCCGAAATTTTGACTTCTTCTTGGGATCATTGGGGTTTTAGCTTTATTTCGACTACTCTTTGCGGCTTAGGGCCCTAAATGTTTATAACAGACCAGAAAGTAACTACAATGCGGCTCTGATGACGAAATAACAAAAGTGCCCACGTAATGCCAAGTGGTGTAACCCTCGTATACTAATAATGCAATGCCATTACTTATGCACTAACCCTTATATAAACAATGAAAAGACACTTACCAAGTTTGTTTGTGCAGCACGGGAGTACAAGAAGGGCCGAATAAACGAGTCCATAACCTCGAACCAGTACACTTTCGGAACGTAGACGTCTTCTCCAGTAGCACCGGAAGCTTCACTGTCCTTAACCTTCTTCATCTCCTGGGAATAAGAGTTTCTCAGGTTTTTGAACTTCGCAGCAACTTCTTTGGGCCCGAAGCCATCGACCGCCAATGCTGCAGCAATGCGCTTCAGAGCCGCTTTCCGCAATCTTCTGCTCTTATAGTTTTCAGCGTTTATGTTGTACAAACATGGCTCAAGTTCGTAGAGCTGCAGGAGTCGGACGGTGTTGTTATCCGACAACTTCAGACAGGCGTAGTCTTTCTTTGACATGGTCACCCGACAACAGTATCACGTCCGTCTGGAGCAAGCTAAGCTACCGAACAAAGAGCCGTGACGTAACCACGCCTGCGCGCTCACGACTCCCTAACCTGCTCACGTCTGGATCCAGCCGTGCTGGGGAGTCAATAACCTCGCCACAGGCGCTGGCCTAACAAAACACCGCCTGGAAGGGAACTTGTATTATTTCTTGCTAATCGAGAAAAAAATAGCAGAAATAATCTTATTACTTGTAAGTAGAAGGGAAATAAGGGAGTACCATAGGTTAAAGTGACAGTCAAAAGCTGGTTGCTATGTGACTGAAGGAGTTGACAAATTCCTGTATGAGAAAAGTATAAGCTTTTCGCAGCTGAAACCAAAAACAAGCAATATATCAAAAACGATCTACTCCACGAAAAAAAATTATATAACATAAATTGTGTATTTTAATGTGCTCTATATTTTTTGTATGGTAAATTTTTGTCTATCTCATATTGCTTAGCAGTTATACAAAATTCCGTAAAATTCATCCAGAATAGAATAGTCTTCAGAAGCCATTTCCAGAAAACTAAAGTTATATATTTTATTTGTCAGGTAAATATCTTAGATATACAATATTTTAATCAAAATCGTTAGAGACATTTTTGAGAAAATCAAAATTTTCGAAACTTTTTCCATGTGGGCGGGGACAATTTTCTTGAAAATCTTCGTGTAGCATACTTGGAAGATACTGATCTTAAATACCAAGTTTGGTATTGAACGGTCTTTTCCTTTTTGAGCAATGCTGTCCACAGACACATACACGAAATCTCGGTATCAATTTTTGGGTGCATTACAATACGTTCTCTATACACTATGTACATAGCACGTGTAGAGAAAGTAAAAACAAGTGGTTTTTCTTCCAAATTTGATGCGTAATTCTACAAGAATGTACGAACGCCATAATTTGTTACTTGTAAGACGCGTAGAGTAAAGTATTTCTGACCTTTATTTTGGTATGAATTATGGGACATCACGCAGAGTTTAAAAATAATTAATCTTTTCACTGCTAACTATTTTTATTCCAGAAATAACTCCTTGCTGAGTTAAGGGATACTACGGCGAAAAATCTGATGTGTTCCATTCATTGACTTTCTCTACTTCTCTGCAACAAATTATTGTTAACAGCTTATCTTCTATTTACTGCATGCTAATCGAGAAACATTTAGCAGAAACACTTATTTCTTGCTTCCTTGTAAGTAGAACCGAAATAAGGGAGTATCATAGGTTAAAGTGACAGTTAAAATCTGGTTGCTATGTGACTGAAGTTCCTTTGTTTCTATGGACACGAGTTAGACAAATTCCTGTATGAGAAAAGTATAAGTATTTTAAAGGCGAAACCAAAAACAAGGAATATCTCAAAAACGATCAACCCCACGACAAAAAATCTTATGTATTACACTCACATGAATTTCTCTAGCTCTTCTACAAACTTCTTATATAACATTATTCTTCTTTCTGCACCTTGCTAATCGAGATAATCATTAGCAGAATGTTCTTATAAGTAGAAAGAAAATAAGGAAATACACTAGGCTAAACCGATAGTCAAATGTTTTAAAAGCTGACGTTATTCGATTGTCATTGCAAATCGCTTCTTTGCTTGGCCAGGAGTAGAACAAAAGAAAAACGGACACTTTCTGTCTGAGAAAATTATAAGTACTCACAACTGCAACCAAAAACAAGGAATATCTCGGAAACGGTTACCTCCACAACAAAAAATCGAAAGGACATAAATTGTGTGTTTTGATCACATCAGCATTTTCTGTGTAGTAAGTTTTTGTTTATCTCTTACCGTTTAGCAGTTAAGCAAAATTTAGCAAAATTGATGCAGAATAAAGAGTTCTTCAGAGGCTATTCCCAGAAAATTCAAGACGCATTTTATTTCGTATGTAAATACCTTTAATATACGGGATTTTAATCAAAAACGTTAGAGCCATTTTTTAGAAAATAAAAATTTTCGAAAATTTTTCCATGTAAAGGGTAGTTGGGGGTGGGGGATTTTCTTCGTGTCACATCCTTGAAAGATACCAAACCTAAATACCAAGTTTAGTATTTAACGGTGTTTTTGACCTGTGCTGTCCACAGACGCAGATACACACACACACACACACACACACACACACATACGGAATTTTTTTCTGTAAATGCTTTTCTTTTTGGATTCAGAGAGTCCTAAAACACTTCCGGTGAAATCTCGGTAACGAATTTTTGGGTGGAATACAATACTTCCTCTACACACTATGTACATAGTACATGTAGAGAAAGTAAAAAGAAATGGGAAAAAAAAGCATCAACGCGTAAATGCATAGTGAATACAAAAAAAAAAAAAAAAAACATTTTTACGAAAAGGTCCGTGTGTGTTTGTGTGTATGTATGTCTGTGGACAGCATAGCTCAAAAACGAAAAGTCCGTTAAGAACCACACTTGGTATTTAGGTTTGGTATCTTCCAAGGATGCGACACGAAGATTTTCAAGAAATCCCCCCCTCCCCAACCACCCTTCACAAGTAAAATTTTCGAAAATTTTGATTTTCTCAAAAATAGCTCTAACGATTTTGATTAAAATGTCGTATATTAAAGATATAAACCTGACAAATAAAATGTATATTTTGAATTTTCTGGGAGTAGGCTTTGAAGAGTACTTTATTCGTGATGAATTTTACGGAATTTTGTGTAAATGGTAAACCATAAGAGATAGACAAAAACGTACCAAACAAGAAATGTAGAGCACATTCAAACACAATCTATGTTACGTACATTTTTTCGTGGAGTTGGTCGTTTTTTTAGATATTCCTTGTATTTTGGTTTCAGCTTTGAAAAACTTGTATTTTTCTCATACAGGAATTTGTCAACTCGTATCCATACAAACAAAGGAACATCAGTTAAATAGCAACCAGCTTTTGACTGTCACTTTAACCTATGGCACTCCCTTATTTCGCTTCTACTTACTCTTGGATTAACATGAAGAAAATAGAGGCATAAACTTTTTAACAATAATTTGTTGCAGAGATGTAGAGAAGGTCATGAGAATGAAACACACAAGATTTTTGGGGTAGAGGTTATGCAGCTGTCTCTACATGTTCTACTTACCTTTTTAAACCATTCGATAGTTATCGATTGATAAATGAGTCGACAGATATCGAAGCTGTCACTGAAATCAATTTACAACTGCTACTTTGAGTCACGTGAAGTATTTGCAGTTCTATAGCCAAGGTCAACACCAGATTGCGAGGTAATCAGCTATTGTCAATTGTTTATTTACGATAAGAACTCGTGCCATATTTTGAGTGTTGTCCAACTCTAACCAGATTTATTAGGATAAAAACTGAGATATGCACCTTCGAAACGTGACTTGGACCAAATTGAACCAGAATAACATGTTCCATTCACATGACATTTTGTAACTCTTCAACTTACAAAAGATTATTCTCTTATCCAATCGAGATAAAAATTAGCAGAAATAGTCTTATTACTTGCTTCCTTGTAAGTAGGAGCGAAATAAGGGAGTACCATAGGTTAAAGTGATAGTCAAAAGCTGGTTGCTATGTGACTGATGTTCCTTTTTATGGACAGGAATTGACGAATTCCTGTATGAGAAAAGCATAAGGAGCCCAGCTGGGTAGTGTGTTGGTAACGTGTCTGCCTCACATTCAAAAGGTCGTGAGTTCGAATGTCACTTAGGGTGAGTTACCCGGATAAGGTTTTTTTTTGTCAGGGTTTTCCCTTATCCTGAGAAGACGAATGTCGAGTAACTTTAAGCTCCATGGACCCCGAAAATATTTGAGCACCATTTCACCAATTTCATTCATCGTCCGATATGGCCAACCACGTTAAAGGACGTTAAGCTTAAAAAAAAAAAAAAAAAAAAAGGAATAAGTCTTTTCAACTTGAAACCAATAACTAGGAATATCTATAAATAAAAAAAAATCAATAGCACGAAAAAAATGTATTCAACATAAATTGTATTTTAACCAGTTATACAAAATTCCGCGAAATTCATCCTGAATAAAGACGTCTTCAGATGCTATTCCCAGAAAATTCAAGATATACATTTTGTCAGGTAAACATTTCTAATATACGAGATTTTAATCAAAATCGTTAGAGCCATTTTTTAGAAAATCAAAATTTTCGAAAAAAGTTCCATGTAAAGGGTAGTTGGTGGGCGGGGGGGGGGGAGATTTTCTTGAAAATTTTCGAGTCGCATCCTTGGAAGATACTGAACTTAAATAACTCGTTGGTATTTAACCGACTCGTCGTTTTTGGGCTATGTTGGCTAAACACACACACACACACGCACAGCACACATACACACACAAAAGGACAATTTTTTTTCTAAAAATGCTGTTTTTGGATTCAGGGGGTCTCAAAACATATATTTCCGGTGAAAAATTGGTACAGAATTTTTGTGTGCAATACCTGCTCTATACACGTGTACATAGTAAGTATATGGTGTCTTTGGGCAGGAAAGGTCAAAAACGATAAGTCCGTTAAATTCCAAACTTGGTATTTAAGTTCAGCATCTCCCAAGAATACGACACGAAGATTAAAAAAAAAAAAAAAGAAACTCGCATTCTCAACTAACGTTTACATAGAAAAATTTTCGAAAATGATGCTTTTCTCTAAAAATGTTCCTAAAGATTTGTAATAGATAATCTATATTAAAGATATTTCTGTTTCAAATAAAATGTAATTTTGAATTTCTGGAAATAGCCTTTGAAAACAGGTTTATTCTGGAGGAATTTTGCGGAATTTTGCATAGCTAGTGAACCGTAAGAGATAGACAAAACTTACTTAAAAAAATGTAGAGTTCGTTAAAACACACAATTTCTGTTATTATTTCTATTATTCCTTATTATATGTTTCAGTTTTAAAATATTTTAAAGTTCTCTCATAAGGAAATTTGTGAACTCGCTGTCCATGCAAACAAAGGAACTTCAGTCACATAGCAACCAGCTTTTGACTATCATTTTATCATATGGTACTCCCTTATTTCGCTTCTACTTACATTGAAGAAAGTAATAAGACTATTTCTGTTAATTTGATCTCGATTACCATGAAGTAAATAGGGGAATAAGTTTTTTAACAATAATTTGTTACAAGGATGTAGAGAAAGTCATATGAATGAACCACGTCATATTTTTACTTTCTCTACACGTACTATGTACATAGTACATACAGAAGGAATTGTAATGAGTGCGTCTATCTGTCTGTCTGTGGACAGCATAGCTCAAAATAATTTAGAGACCGTTAAATACCAAACCATATCTTTTAAGGATGCGACACGAAGATTTTCAAGAAAATCCCCCACCCACAACTACCCTTTAAATGAAAATTTTGATTTTCTCAAAAATGGTTCTAAGGATTTTGGTTAAAATATCGTATATTAAAGATATTTACCTGACAAATAAAATGTATATCTTGAATTTTCTGGGAATAGCCCCTGAAGACTACTTTATTCTCGATGAATTTAACAGAATTTTGCATAACAGCTCAACTGTAAGAGATGGACAAAAGCTTACAACACAAAAAATGTTGAGCACGTTAAAACACGCAATTTATATTATATTATATGCATTTTTTTCGTGAAGCTGACCGTTTATGACGTTTACCTACTCCTGGCCATACAATAACATGGTAACCGGCTTTTAAAAGATTTGACTATCGCGTGAAGTAAATAGAAGCACAAGTTTTTTAACAATACTTTGTTGCAGAGATGTAGAGAAAGTTATGTGAATGGAACACATCAGATTTTATCTTTATCCTTTACTACGTATTAAGTAAGTTTACTTCCTTAAGCACCGGAAAGTGCGAGTGTTTACCAGTTAATTTGCTGATCCGAAAATTTGAACACGTCTAGACAATTTCGCATCAAATTAAAAACCTTGCTATCTGGTGCAATTCAAGGATAAATGTCACAGCTGTGAGAATTCTAGTATAAATCACTGATAAGATTACCTTATCAAGGTTGAATTAATTGCGTAACGCTAAAGTCTGGCATAAAAATAGACGCGATAAATAGCATGTTTACTTGGTTCTGAAATTCGCTGAGTGTTCAGTATTTTGTAGTTCTTCCTTTTTACTTCCTCTACAAGTACTATGTACAGTGTATAGAGAAGGTATTGCAATGCAACAACAATTCGATACCGAGATTTCACCGGAAATACATGAAAGCAATTTAGAAAAATGTCCGTGTGTGTTTGTGGGCAGCATATCTCAAAAATGAAAAGACCGTTATCTTCCAAGGATGCGACACGAAGATTTACAACAAAATCCCCCTACCCCTAACTACCCTTTACATGGAACTTTTTTTTTAACATGTTGATTTTCGCAAACATGGCTCTAATGCTTTTGATCAAAATATTGTATATTAAAGATATTTACCCGACAAATAAACTTATTATCTTGCATTTTTTTGGGAATAGCCTCTGAAGACTACTTTATTCTAGATGAACTTTACGAAATTTTGCGTAACTGCTAAACCGTCAAAAACTTACCACACAAAACATGTAGAGCGCATCAAAACACACAATTTATATTATGCGTATATATTTCTTTCGTTGAGTTGATGCTTTTTTTTTTTTTTTAGATATTCCTTGTTTTTGGTTTCATCTTTAAAAAACTTACACTTTTCTCACACAGGAATTTGTCAACTCCTGTCCACACAAACAAAGGAACATCAGTCACATAGCAACCAGCTTTTGAATGTCACTTTAACCTATGGTACTCCCTTATTTCGCTCCTACTTACAAGGAAGCAAGTAATAAGACTATTTCTGCTAATTTTTTCTCGATTCGCATGACGTAAACAGAAGCATAAGCCTTTGAACAATAATTTGTTGCAGAGATGTAGAGAAAGTCATGTGAATGTAACACATCAGATTTTTTTTTGATGACGGGATGTTTATTAATCTCTATGAATCCAACTTTATAGTGCAATAAATGTTAATACGCCTTGTAATTTTGAAATTATAGATTCCAACCTCCGTTGAACTGAGCTGTTTGGAAAACATTTTCTTGAATGTTTCCTTATCCTTCGAAACCAGATGCCGAGTAATAGCATTTGTGAATTTAGTTTATTATTTTTAAAGTAGGCGGCACGCTGGCCGAGTGGTTAGGCCTCTAGGCGGCCCGTGTTCGATCCCAAGCGCCCGGATGTGGGGATTTGTGATGGACGAAACGGGTTTTCTCCTGGTCCTCCAGTTTCTCTGCAACTCATTCCATGTTATACAACACGGCAATTTGCTCATATTACAAGAAAAGCAACGGAAGATGAAATAAATTTGAGGTTAAGTTTGAGTCATTCATCTAGAGTTATAGTTCGTTATTTATTTCGTATTGTTGGGCGCGCTGATGGTGCGGTTATAGGAGGCCATGACAAACTAATATTATTGTTGTTCTGTGATGTATTTTGAGAAAATGGTAGATTTTGGGAATTATGATATCATAGAGCTGCGAGAGAATATTGTCACTCATTGACGTTGAAAATAAAATGTACTTTTATTTATGGACGCTCTTTAACTGCTGTGGTTCTCAGCGTCCCGTTCTATACTGGGCGTGAAAGACCGCTTAATTTTGCTCAGGGGCATCTCTATCTGGCTTGAGGTTCTTTTACGCCGTAAATCTACAACACGGGACCATTCATCGTCCTCCGCCGGGTTTGAACCCGCGACCTTGGGTAACCATTACACCATGGAGGGTGACATTGACGTTAAACATAACATTATATCGTGCACTACTAATTTTTGTCGTTGATCAGTGGTGTATATATTCAATAACGAGATTTCACCAGAAATACATGTTTTGGATGTCCCTGAACCAAAAAAAACAAACAGCATTTTTGAAAAAAGGTGCATGTGTGTGCGCGTGTGTGTGGTATAAACTCAGTATTTTCCAAGATTTTCAAGAAAATCCTCCCACCCCAACTACCCTTTACATGGAAAAAATTGCGAAAATGTTGACTTTCTCAAAAATGGCTCTAACGATTTTGATTAAAATATCGTAAATTAAAGATATTTTACCTGACAAATAAAATACATATCTTCAATTTTCTGAAGACCTCTCGATTTTGGATGAATTTTGCATGACTCGTATTCCTTAAGAGATAAACAAAAACTTAGTTAATAATACATTTAGAACTCGTTAAAACACACATTTTTGTTGTAGAGTTGATCATTACCAAAATTCTTTGTTATTGTTTTCAATCTTAAAGTAGTTATCTTTTCTCAAACGGGAGCGAGCCGAACCTCAATTGTTTCACATAGCTACCAGCGTTTAAAAGCTTTGACTATCACTTTAATTCATGTTAACTCCTTATTTGTCTTCTACTTATCCGGAAGCAACCAATTCTGCAAGTGTTTGTCTCGATTATCATAACGTAGAGTAAAAGAAATTATTAATATATGATGGTTCCACCACTTGGCATTACTTCTATACGTGGACACTTTTGTTATTTCGTCATTAGGGCCGCTTTGTAGTTACTTACTGGTCTGTTTAGGGCCCTAAGCTGCATAGCGTAGCCGAATGATCTGTGAAGCTAAAACCCCAATGATCCCAAGAAGGTCAAAATTTCGGCAATCTGGGGACTTTCACATCTGAACAACTTAATGTTTTCAACACTTTCAGGTTTATCTAAAAGAATAATATTTTGTAAGAAAAGTTTCTTTGTGGAAGTATAGTGTTGCCAGAAGCATTTCTCAAAATTTCGGCCGAATCATTAAATAATAATCTGGTGTGTTCCATTCACATGACTTTCTCTTTACCTCTGTAAATTATTATTGTTAATTAGCAGAAATAATATTATTTCTTGCTTTATTGTAAGTAGAAGCGAAATAAGGCAGTACCATAGGTTAAAGTGAAGGCCAAAAGCTGGTTGCTATGTGAATGATGTTCCTTTGTTTGTATTGACAGGAGTTGACAAATTCCTGTATGAGAAAAGTATAAGTTTTGCAAAGCTGAAACCAAGAAAAAGGAATATCTCAAAAACGATCAACTCCACGAAAAAAATGTATATAACATAAATTGTGTGGTTTAACGTGCTCTACATTTTTTGTGGGTTAAGTTTTTGTCCATCTCTTACAGTTTAGTAGTTATGAAAAAGTCATCCAGAATAAAGTAGTCTTCAGAGGCTATTCCCAGAAAATTCAAAATATACATTTTATCTGTCAGGTAAATAACTTTAATATACGATATTTTAATCAAAATCGTTAGAGCCATTTTTTAGAAAATAAAAATTTTCGAAAAAAGTTCCATGTAAAGGGTAGTTTGGGGTGGGGGGGATTTTTCTCAAAATCTTCGTGTCGCATCCCTGGAAGATACTAAACTTAAATACCAAGTTTGGTATTTTACCGACTTTTCATTTTTGAGTTATCGTATTCACAGACACACGGACACACAGAGACCTTTTTCTGAAAATACTTTTTTTGGATACAGGGGACCCTAAAACATATATTTCCGGTGAAATCTCGGTATCGAATTTTTTGGTGGAGTGCAATACATTCTCTATTCACTATGTACATAGTGAGCATAGAGGAAGTAAAAATAGCAAAGTTTCAGTTGAAGTCGCCGAATATTTTTATTAAAATATGTATTTTATTTTACTATTATATATACACAAGCACACACTCTTGGAATATTTTCAAAAGGTTCTTATAGCCGGTATTTCTGTAAGTATAGCACAATCATAATATTGGAACACTAACTTGTGAGAGCTGCGCTGACACAGACTCAGGAAAGAGTATGAAAATACGAGGCGTTTGCGCCGATAATTATATTGAAACATTACCTGAAGTATTTATTTGATTAATTACTTCCCTCAGTTGCCTTATATAGACTTATAACCATACAATCTTATTAACAGAACGATAAATGTTACATTTGAGGAGCCGATTCTCCGATGTGTTGCTAGGGGCACATAGTTTTTATTTGTATGGTTTTACTTCCCGCACTAATGCTTTTGATCATGGTTAAATTTAATTGTTAAAATATCGATAAAACCAAACCAACAATTCTAATATATAAGAAGTATAATGAAACATTAACTACCAGCACTAAAATTTCTTTTGCTTTCTTTGAAACCACACTGCAAGTGAGAATGCCAACTTATGACCATCCATAGCAACAATAAGCCGCAAATTAACTATATCGCGCGCGCAGAAAGAAGAAGTAATTATTGGCAGGCTTAAAATAACATTGCATAAATAAGTTTTACTCACGTCATGGAGAGTTTAGTATTTGTCTTTCGTCAATTCAGATTTAGAGCTCTCTTCCCTACCAAACGGCGCATAAACTTAAAAGCAGACATTAATAAAAGTTATATTTTGCAGAAATATTTTAGTAGCACAAAGATTCGCAAAATGCCGTCATCAAAATTTGGTCGTAAAAAGCGGATTTTAGTAGCCCAATCGGCGACTTTTCGCCCAATCTGGTAACACTGAGTGGAACAGCTAGAGAAAGTTATGAGAATGTAACACATATTTTTGGACTCAGGAGACATCAAAACATTTGCAGTGAAATCTCGGTATCAAAATTTTGGGTGGAATACAACAATTTCTCTATACACTATTTACATTGCAAGTGTAGAAATAGTAAATATGCTTTTGCTGGCTTTAGAGATCCTTGGAAAACAATAAAATATGACATTTTATTGTTTCAGAAACGTGGTTATCTTAAGTGTGAAGGTAATTTTCCTGCTACACATAGCAGGCAGGCTACAAACAAATTCTAAGCGTTTTATCTAGTAGGTTTATCATTCAGGTCATAAATAAGAACCAAAAGGCTTTTGTTAATTGCAAAGCGGATAAACAAAAAAAGATCGCATGAACAAAAGAAGCGACCTCTTTTCGTAATCAGGACATAAATATCAGCCACGTCTGTGCTGCGTGTTCTAGATTGTCTGTCTACATAATACCTTGTTTAGTTCGAAGTTAGTACACCTGTTTATCTTAACTGTGGATGATGTTATGTACTCATCCTCTCGAGCTTCCAGATACCTTAAGGGTCTCCTGTAAAAATAAAAAATTAAAAAAAAATTAGAAAAAGGTCCGTGTGTCTGTGAACACGATAACTCGGTAGCACACATAGGAATATAGGTTTAGTATCTTTCAAGGATGCAATACAAAGATTTTCAAAAGAATTTCGAAAATGCTTATTTTCTCAAATATGATTCTAACGATTTTTGATTAAAATGTCATACATTAAAGATATTTTCACGACATTTGAATTTTCGGGGAATAACCTCTGAACACATCTTTATTGTGAATGAATTTTGCATGACTGGTAAACCGCAAGAGATAGACAAAAATCTGATGTGTTCCATTCACATGACTTTCTCTATATCACTGCAACAAATTATTCTATTTACTTCATCTAATGGAGCAAAAATGAGCAGAAATAGTCGTAGTTCCTTGTTAGTAGAAGCGAAATAAGGGGATAGCATAGGTTAAAGTGATAGTCAAAAGCTGGATGCTCTGCGACTGAAGTTCCTTTGTATTGGCACGAGTTCACAAAGCAAGTTTTTTATAGCTGAAACCAAAAACAAGGAATATCTCAAAAACAATCAACTCCACGAAAAAAATGTATATAGCATAAATTGTGTGTTTTAAGGTGTTCTACATTTTTTGTGTGGTAAGTTTTTGTCCATCTCTTACGGTTTAGCAGTTATGCAAAATTGTGTAAAATTGGCCCAGAATAAAGTAGTCTTCAGAAGCTATTCCCAGAAAATTGAAGATATACATTTTATTTCTCGGGTAAATATCTTTAATATATGATATTTTAATCAAAATCGTTAGAGCCATTTTTTAGAAAATCAAAATGATCGAAAAAAATTCCATGTAAAGGGTAGTTGGGGGTGGGGGATTGTTCTCAAAATCTTCGTGTTGCATCCCTGGAAGATATTGGTATTTTACCGACTTTTCGTTTTTGAGTTATCGTATTCACAGACACACGGACACACACACACACGCGGACCTTTATCTGGAAATACTTGTTTTGGATACAGGGGACCCTAAAACATATATTTCCGGTGTCGATACCGAGATTTCACCGGAAATACAAGTTTTATGGTCCCCTGTATACAAAAAAAATCAGAAAAAGGTCCGTGTGTGTGTCTGTGAACACGATAACTCAAAAACAAAAAGTCGGTAAAATACCAAACTTGATATTTACGTTTAGTATCTTCCAGGGATGCGACACGAAGATTTTGAGAAAAATCCCCCCACCCCAACTACTCTTTACATGGAACTTTTTTTCGAAAATTTTGATTTTCTCAAAAATTGCTCTAACGATTTTGATTGAAATATGGTTAGAGATATTTACCTGACAAATAAAATGTATATCTTGAATTTTCTGTGAATAGCCTCTGAAGACTATTCTAGAGGAATTTTACGCAATTTTACATAACTGCTGAAGCATAAGAGATATACAAAAACTTACCACACAAAAAATGTAGAGCATGTTAAAACACACAGTTAATGTCATATACATTTTTTCGTGAATTTGATCGTTTTTGAGATATTCCTTGTTATTGGTTTCAGATTTGAAAAACACTTTTTCATACAGGAATTTGTCAACTCCTGTCCATACAAACAAAGGAACTTCAGTCACATAGCAACCAGCTTTTGACTATCACTTTAACCTATGGTACTCCCTTATTTCGCTTCTACTTACAAGTAATAAGACTATATCTGCTAGTTTTTTCTCGATTAGCATGAAGTAAATAGAAGCTTAAGCTTTTTAACAATAATTTGTCCAGATGTAGAGAAAATCATATGAATGGAACACATCAGATTTTTTAAGAATAGTTTGTTGCCCGCCTGGGTAGTGTGGTGGTATGGTGTGCCTCATATTCAACAAGTCACGAGTTCGAATCACGCTTAGGGGAGTTACCCGAATAAAGTTTTTTTCACGGTTTTCCCTTATGCTGAGAAGGCGGATTCGAGTAACTTCATTTGAGCATCATTTCACAAATTTCATTCGTCTGATATGACCAACCACGTTAAAGGACGTTAAACTAAAAAAAAAACCTTCTCAACTGACTCGCATGTTTCCCGGTGAACCACAAAGTGATCTCAAATTATTTTGAGATGACAACCCCAATGGCGACTTACAATGTTGTAAATAAGTCCCAGGATTCATAGTATAGCCAAATAATATGGTCAAATCCCGGCTATGGCATTGAATTTTTCAGTCTGACTTTACCTATCCAATAAATAAAATAATAATAATAACAACATCAAAGATGTAGAGAATGTGATTGGAGCACGTCAGAGTTTTATACCTAAGTTTAATTAAAAGCTTAAACGTGTGAAGGTCACGACGGAAGTTGTATAATGCAATCTAAAAGGAGCGCAGCTTATTAGCATGACGTCATCACGTGTTTACGAACAGTTAGCACACCTGTATATTATACTGTTGTGCGACAGTAATAAACCCCTGCTGGACCATATTGTTTCTTTGTCTCGCCTTGCAACTGTTGCATGAAAACAGATAAATCTGAAGGACAATGCTGATGCAAGTGCTTGCCAAGGCCGGACTTATTTTGCCCCAGACGAAGTTCAAAGTTTATGGACTGGCGTGATGTGCATTGCTCAACTGAACTCTGCGCATGCGCTACTTCCTGTTGACGGAGATTCGCATTCTACTATTTCTGTTTGTGATTTACGCACCGTAAAATATTTTTTTTTAATACTTGATATGTAAGTTAATCATTCTCAACACATATTTGGTAATGTAAGCTAACTTTACAATTCATTTATTGATTGTCATGGCAACAAGCACTGCAACAGTTTGAGAGGTCATTATTGCTTACAGTACAATTAGGAAATGACGCAACACTCAAGACATGTGCTACTACAAGTAAAGAATCTATTGCAAAAGTCTTAACAAATCTATACGTACTATGTACATAGTGTATGAAGAATGTATTGTGGGCCGCGCCGTGGCCGAGTGGTTAGACCACTTGCTTCTCACCTAGACGGCCGGGGTTCGATTTGTGGTGGACAAAGCGGAGCTGGGGCGGGTTTTCTCCGGGTACTCCGGTTTCCCCCGCCATCGCATTCCACCGGTGCTCCATGATCATTCATGTATCACCAATGTCACCGCCTGCGGTGCCATTAGTAGCTAAAGCGGGCGTTAAACACTACAAAAAAAAACAAAAAAACAATGTATTGTAATGCACCCAAAAATTCGATACCGAGATTTCATCAGAAATACATGTTTTGGGTCCCTCTGAGTAAAAAAAAAAGCATTTTTGGAAAAAGGTTCGTGTACGTCAGTCAATCTGTGTGTGTGTGTGTGTGTGTGTGTGTGTGTGTGTGTGTGTGTGTGTCTGTGGACAGTATAGCTCAAAAACGAAAAGACCGTTAAATACCAAACTTGGTATTTACGTTTAGTATTTTCAAAGGATGTGACACGAAGATTTAAAAAAAAAAAATCCCCCCAAAACAAATTACGCTTTACATGGAAATGTTTTCGACAATTTTGATTCTCACAAAAATGGCTCTAACGATTTTGATTGAAGTTACTTACTGACAAATAAAATGTATATTTTTAATTTTCTGGGAATAACCTCTGAAGACTACTTTATTCTGGATGAATTTGTCGGAATTTTGCATAACTGCTAAACCGTAAGAGATGGACAAAAATTTGCCACACAAAAAATGTAGAGCACGTTAGAACACACCATTAATGTTACATAAATTTATTTCGTGGAGTTGATCGTTTTTTTTTTTTTTTTTTTTTTTTTTAAGATATATCTTCTTTTTGTTTTCAGCTTTAAAAAAACTTATACTTTTCTCATACAGGAATTTGTCAACTCATGTCCATACAAACAAAGGAACATCAGTCACATAGCAACCAGCTTTTGACTGTCACTTTAACTTATGCTACTCCCTTATTTCGCCTCTACTTACAAGGAAACAAGTAATAAGACTATTTCTATTAATTTTTTCTCGATTAGCATGAAGTAATTAGAAGCATAAGCTTTTTAAAAATAATTTGTTGCAGAGATGTAGAGAAAGTCATGTTAATGGAACATCAGATTTTTTTTCTTAATGTTTAATAAAATATTGAAAAGCAATTTTGATTTCTTATTGTTTTTTACAGTTTTTTCAAGTATTTCAAAAAATATTTGGTTAATCACAACTAAGTTACTTATCAGATCTTAGTACGTAATATACTATTTTAAACAGTTGATGTCAAAAGTAGGTCTTTCACACATGTCAGTTGTGTTAAAAGTAGAAAATTCTGTCACCTAGTGTTATAAAATTAATATACTCCGATGTAGCCAACTTTGGTTTATTCGTCCACGGCCTCAGTCAAGTGAAGGGTAGTTTGGGATGGGGGGATTTTTCTCAAAATCTTCGTGTCGCGTCCCTGCAAGATACTAAACTTAAATACTAAGTTCGGTATTTTACCCACTTTTCGTTTTTGAGTTATCGAGTTCACAGGCACATGGACGCACACGGACCTTTTTCTGAAAATACTTTTTTTGGATACAGGGGACCCTAAAACATATATTTCCGGTGAAATCCGGTATCGAATTTTTGGTGGAGTGCAATACCTTCTCTGTACACAATGGACACAGTACGTATAGAGAAAGTAAAAAGAAAGAAAAAAAAAATCGGATGTAGAAGATTTCCCGGCGAATGAAGACCTCAAAGTGACTGTGGAATTTTGGCATAGCTTTTTAGCGGTGAAACAATTGAAAAACTGGTACCATGTGACAATAAATACCTTGATAGCAATGAGAATTTGTGTTGATAACTTTCGTCATTATTTAGTTATGTCAAATTGTCATGATGACCCTCGTAAAATGAGATATGTGTTAAGAGGCATTTCTGCAAATTTTTACTTTCTCTATACGCACTATCTACATAGTGTATAGAGAAGGTATTGCACTCCACCGGAAATATATGTTTTAGGGTCCCCAATATCCAAAAAAAGCTATTAAATACCAAACTTGGTATTTAAATTTAGTATCTTCCAGGGATGCGACATTTAGATTTTGAGAAAAATCCCCCCACCCCCAACTACCCTTTACATGGAACTTTGTTCGAAATTTTTGATTTTCTCAAAAATGGTTCTAACGATTTTGATTAAAATTTCGCACATTAAACATATTTATCTGACAAATAAAATGTATATCTTGAATTTTCTAGGAATAGCCTCTGAAGAGTAGTTTATTTCGGATGAATTTTACGGAATTTTGAATAACTGCTAAACCGTAAGAGATGGACAAAAACTTACTGCACAAAAAATGTAGAGCACGTTATAACACGCAATTTATGTTATATACATTTTTTTCGTGTAGTTCGTCGTTTTTGAGACATTCCTTATTTTTGGTTTCTGCTATGAAAAACTTATATTTTTCTCATACAGGAACTTGTCAACTCCGATCCATATAAACAAAGGAACATCATTGACATTTTAACCTATGATAGTCCGTTATTTCGCTTCTACTTACAAGGAAGCAAGTAATAAAACTATTTCTGCTAATTTTATCGTGATTGAATGCATGAAATGAATAGAAGATTAATGTTTAGGAATATACAAAGTTGACAAATTTCACTTACCAATTTAATGAGTGCCGAAGAGAGACATGAACCCGGAGCTTACCTGAAAAGAAAAAGTGAATAGTGAAGCATCTGTAAAAGAAACCGAGAAGGTAAATACGGGCAAGTGGTAAACACGCTGGGTTGGGTAACTTGAGGACAAACTTGTTTTAACGTGTTTTCAACACAAGCCTTCACCATGCCGTACATCAACAAGTAAACAAGCCTATAAAAATAACTGTAAGGCAAAAGAGAAAAAGAAACATTATTTTCAAGTGTGTATGGGCGTAAACAGTGACACTGTCTGTCCCTGTGCTAAATTGAAGCAGGTTCGCCAACTCGAGAACAAATTACCACAAATAGTCTTATTACTTGTTTCCTTGTAAGTAGAAGGGAAATAAGGGAGTACCATAGGTTAAAGTGAACCAAAAGCTGGTTGCTATGTGACTGATGTTCCTTTGTTTGTATTGACAGGAGTTGAAAAAAGTATGCGTTTTTAAAAGATGAAATTAAAAATAATCTGATGTTTTACACTCAAATGACTTTCCCTAGCTGTTCTACAAACTTTATACATAAGATTCTTCTTCTTTCTGCACCTTGCTAATCGAGGTACTCATTAGCACAATGTTCTTATTATTTAGTTCCGTATAAGTAGGAAGAAAATAAGGCAATACACTATGCTAAACCAACAGTCAAATGTTTTAAAAGCTGTCGTTATGCGATTGTCATTACAAATCGTTTCTTTTCTTGGCCAGGAGTAGAACAAAAGAAAAACGGACACTCCCGTCTGAGAAAAGTATAAGTACTTCACAACTGAAACTAATAACAATGAATACCTCGAAAACGGTAAGCTCCACGAGAAAAATGTTTATGACATAACTTGTGTATTTTAACAACACCTAAATTTTTTGTATAGTAAGTTTTTGTCTATCTCTTACTAGTTATGCCAAATTAAGCAAAATTCATTCAGAATAAAGTAGTCTTCAGAAGCTATTCCCAGAAAATTCAAGATATACATTTTATTTGTTAGGTAAATATCTTTAATATATGATATTTTAATCAAAATTGTTAGAGCCATTTTTAAGAAAACCAAAATTTTCGAAAAAAGTTTCATGTAAAGGGTAGTTTGGGGAGGGGGGATTTTTCTCAAAATCTTCGTGTCGCGTCCCTGGAAGATACTGAACTTAAATACCAAGTTTGGTATTTTAGTTACTTTTTGTTTTTGAGTTATCGTGTTCACGGACACACACACGGACCTTCTTCTGAAAATGCTTTTTTGGATATAGGGGGTCCTAAAACATGTATTTCCGGTGAAATCTCGGTATCAAATTTTTGGGTGGAATGCAATACTTCTCTATCCCTATTTACATTGTACATATTGGGCTAGAGAAAGTAACAAGGAATATTTCAAAAACGATCAACGATCAATGAAATAAATTGTGTTTTTATCGTGATCTACATTTTTTGTAAGTCTTTTTCTATCTCTTAAGGTTAACCAGTTATGCAAAATTCAATAAAAATCATCCAGAATAAAGAGGTAATTTCAAGATATTAATTTTATTTGGCATGTAAATATCTTAAATAGAAGAGATTAAATCGTTTGCGCCATTTTTGAATAAAACTAAAAATGTTGAACGTTTTTCCATGTAAACGATAGTTTAGGGTGGGGAGATTTTCCTGAATTAATTCCTTAATTCGCTTCTACTTAAAAGGAAGCAAGTAATAAGACTATTTCTGGTAATGTTTTCTCTATTAGCATGAAGTAAATAGAAGCATAAGCAGATTTTTACTTTCTCTAGCCCCGTATGTACAATGTACATAGGGATAGAGAAGTATTGTATTCCACCAAAAAATTCGATACCGAGATTTTACCGGAAATACATGTTTTAGGAAGCCCTGTATCCAAAAAAAGCATCTTCAGAAAAAGGTCGGTGTCTGTGTGGTGTGTCTGTGAACACAACTCAAAAACGAAAAGTAGATAAACTACCAAACTTGGTATTTAAGTTAGGTATATTCCAGGGATGCGACGCGAAGATTTTGAGAAAAATCCCCCATCCCCAAACTACCCTTTACATGGAACTTTTTTCGAAAATTTTGATTTTCTAAATAATAACTAACGATTTTGATTAAAATATCGTATATTAAAGATATTTACCTGACAAATAAAATGAATATTTTGAATTTTCCGGAATTTTGTATAACAGCTAAACCGTAAGAGATAGACAGAAACTTACCCTACAAAAAATGTAGAGCACATTAAAACGCACAATTTATGTTGCATACATTTTTTTCTTGGAGTTGATCGTTTTTGAGATATTCCTTGTTTTTGTTTTTAGGTTTGAAAATCTTAACTTTTCTCATACAGGAATTGGTCAACTCATGTTCATACAAAGGAACTTCAGTCACATAGCAACCAACTTTTGACTTCACTTTAACCTATGGTACTCCCTTATTTGTCTTCCACTTACAAGGAAGCAAGTAATAAGACTATTTCTGCTATTTTTTCTCTATTAGCATGAAGTAAATAGAAGCATAAGCTTTTTAACAATAATTTGTTGCAGAGATGTGGAGCAAGTCATGAGAATGGAACACATCAGATTTTTTCTGTTGTTTTTATCGGTACAAATTGAGAACTTAACCTAATTTTCGGGTTTGCATTTCATTGAGTCTGCAAGTAGTTAGAACTGTTCAGTATCTGTAGAGAAATTAGTGATCTGGGAGGCCGTCCGCCATTAATTCGCATCACGTGACCTCAAACAGAAACGTGTCTCTGCTCAATATGCATAACGTGAAACTACTCATATCTCACGTGCTTGACGAGGCAGAACTCGAGTCTCCCAGCACTGCGGTGAAAGTCGCCTCATGGCGCCACTAATGTATAAAATCTGGTGTGTTCCATTCATCTCTGCAACAAATTACTATTAAAAAGCTTATGCTTCTATTTACTTCATGCTAATCGAGAAAAAATTAACAGAAATAGTGTTATTAGTTGCTTCCTTGTAAGTAGAAGCGAAATAAGGGAGTGCCATAGGTTAAAGTGATAGTCAAAAGCTGGTTGCTATGTGCCTGATGTTCCTTTGTATGATAGTTTGGAGTGGGGGGATTTTTTTGAAAATCTTCGTGTCGCATCCTTAGAAGATACCAAACTCAAATATCAAGTTTGGTATTTAACGGTCTTTTTGTTTCTTTTCCAGACTCTCCCATGGACATTTTTCTAAAAAGGTTTTTGTGGACTGAGGGGTTCTCAAAACGTGTATTTACGGTGAAATCGAATTTGTGGGTGTAATATAATACTTTCTCTAGCTGCTATGAGGGATATATGATCATTCGCGCTGGAGAAAGTAAAATGTGCCTGTTGGGGTGTTAAAATAACAAATTCAGGTGCTGAAATGTGATGTAACAGTTTTCTCGAAGGTTGGTATGACAATACTAAGTATAATACGACCTTGAAATGATTCACTTCCATTTCGGGCCGACAGCTAATAAATAATTCATTTTATTAAACAAGGCTGAGACACTTGTTTCCTGAAAGATTTGCTGTTTCACTTGTCTATTGTGTCCACCATCAAAACAACAACCAGCTTTTACGTAACTCACACACATTTAATGATAATCTGAGTAAACAACACCTTTAAATACTGCCTCCGTGGTTCCCGAGGCCCCGGGTTCGATTCCAGGCTGAGGCGGGGATTTTTTTTTTAGCCAGAAGTATTCCCTATCCCCCACAGAGTCTTGAAATATATATGAGAATGTGTGTGTTTGAGAAAAATAAAGGAGATCCCGGGTTCGATTCCAGGCTGAGGCGGGGAATTTTTCTTTAGCCAGAGTTATTCCCTATCCCCCACAGAGTCTTGAAATATATATGTGAATGTGTGTGTTTAAGAAAAATAAAGGAGATCCCGGGTTCGATTCCAGGCTGAGGCGGGGAATTTTTCTTTAGCCAGAGTTATTCCCTATCCCCCACAGAGTCTTGAAATATATATGTGAATGTGTGTGTTTGAGAAAAATAAAGGAGATCCCGGGTTCGATTCCAGCCTGAGGCGGGGAATTTTTCTTTAGCCAGAGCTATTCCCTATCCCCCACAGAGTCTTGAAATATATATGTGAATGTGTGTGTTTGAGAAAAATAAAGGAGGTCCCTGGTTCGATTCCCGGCTGGGGTGAGGGATTTTTTTTAGCCGCAAATATTCTCTATCCCCCCACAGAGTCTTGAAATATGTATGTGAATGTGTGTGTTTGAGAAAAGTAAAGGAGGTCCCGGGTTCGATTCCAGCTTGAGGTGGGCAATTTTTCTATAGTCAGAATTATTCCCTATCCCCCACAGAGTTTGGAAGTATGTATGTGAATGTGTGTGCTTGAGTAAAATAAAGGAGGTCCCGGGTTCGATTCCCGGCTGGGGTAGGAAAGTTTTCTTTAGCCAAAAGTATTCCCTTTCCCCCACAGAGTCTGGAAGTATGTATGTGAATGTGTGTGTTTGAGTAAAACAAAGGAGGTCCCGGGTTCGTTTCCAGACTGAGGCGGTGAATTTTTCTTTAGCCAGAATTATTTCTATCCCCCATAGAGTCTGGAAGTATGTATGTGAGTGTGTGTGTTTGAGTAAAATAATGAGGTCCCGGGTTCGATTCCCGGCTGGGGTGGGGAAGTTTTCTTGAGTCTGGAAGTATGTTTGTGACTGTGTTTGAGTAAAATAAAGGAGGTCCCGGGTTCGATTCCCGGCTGGAGTGGGGCATTTTTCTTTAGGCAAAATTATTCCCTATCCCCCACAGAGTCTGGAAGTATGTTTGTGAATGTGTTTGAGAAAATAAATGAGGTCCCGGGTTCGATCCCCGGCTGGGGTAGGGAATTTTTCTTTAGCCAGAATTATTTCCCTACCCCCCATAGAGTCTGGAAATATGTATGTGAATGTGTTTGAGTAAAATAAAGGAGGACTCGGGTTCGAATCCAGGCTGAGGCGAGGAAATTTTCTTTAGCCAGAAATATTCCCTATCCCCCACAGAGTCTGGAAGTTTGTATGTGAGAGTGAATGTGTGTGTTTGAGGAAATAAAAGGATTTAAACCAAACGTTAAAAGGACCTACAGACCAGTTGTTTCAAGTGAAATCTCCCGATATGCCTTAGATTGTTAAATGGTCCTATTTAATGAAATGAAAAGAAAACACAATTTAAGATATAAGCAGAGAGGAGAGGCTTAATTTCTCATACGTGATTCCGTTTTCTACGTGTAATTATACAGTAACAAAACGTGTTTTTACTTTCTCTACACGTACTATGTATAGAGAAGATATTGTATTGTATTGCACCCAAATTCGATACCGAGATTTCCCCGGAAATACATTTTTGGGACCCTCTGTATAAAAAAAAACGAAAAGTATTGGTATTTAAGTTCAGTATCTTCTAAGAATATGACACGAAGATTTTCATGAAAGTCTCCCCAACCAACTGCATTTTAGCTGGAACAGTTTTCGACAATTCTGATTTTCTCAAAAATGGCTCTTAACGATTTTGATTAAAATATGGTATATCAAAGATATTTACCGGACAAATAAAATGTATATCTTGAATTTTCTGGGAATAGCCTCTGAAGACTACTTTATTCTGGATGAATTTTATGAAATTTTGCAAAACTGCTAAACCATAAGAAATGGACAAAAACTTAACACACAAAAAATTTAGAGCACATTAAAGCACACAATTTATGTTGTATAAAATGTTTTCGAGGAGTTGATTGTTTTTTAGATATTTCTTGTTTTTGGTTTCAGTTTTAAAAAACTTGTACTTTTCTCATGCAGGAATTCGTCAACTCGGTCCATACAAAGGAACATCAGCCATCTAGTAACCAGATTTTGACTTCACTTCAACCTATTTCGCTTCTACTTACAAGGAAGCAAGTAATAATACTATTTCTGCTAATTTTTTCTCGATTAGCATGAAGTAAATAGAGGCATAAGCTTTTTAACAATAATTTGTTACGCAGAAGCAGAGAAAGTCATGTGAATGGAACTCATCAGAGTTTTAATTGTAGAGTTAACCGTTTTCGAATTATTCCCTGTTATTGGTTTCAATTTTAAAGTAACTTACATTTGACGATCACTTTAGCCTAGTATAGTCCTTTACTTCCCCTCTACTTATAATGAAGCAAATAGTAAGGCCAATTCTGCTAATGTTTGTCTCGATTAGAATCATGTAGATGAAACCTTTTGGGAGAAAAGTTCTAATATGAAACAGCTAGAGAAAGTTATGTGAATTTAACACACTGCATTTTTATATCGGTTGATGATGCAAGTAGTCATTACTATCGAACATGTACAACGCTGCAATTGTCACAAACTCGCTTGTCGACTACACAGGTGTTCACTCACACAGGTGTTTCAATGCTTAGCTAATGTAAGGAGGCTGTCATTGCACGGCAGCAAACAGCTATCACCATTCACACGCGTGCGGATATTACGGTCGGCAAGGCGCAGTCACATATTTTCATGTTCATTATATCTTATTGAATACATCGTCATATTAAAAATCTGATGTGTTCAATTCAAACGACTTTCTCTACATCTCTGTAACATATTATTCTGAAAAAGCTTATGCTTCTATTTACTTCATGCGAATCGAAAAAAGAAATTAGCAGAAATAGTCTTATTACTTGCTTACTAGTAAGTAGAAGCGAAATAAGGGAGTACCATAGGTTAAAAAGTCAAAAGCTGGTTGCTATGTGACTGATGTTCCTTTGTTTGTATGGACAGGAGTTGACAAATTCCTGTATGAGAAAAGTATACCTTATTTTTTCAAGGCTGAAACCAAAAACAAAGAATATCTAAAAAACGATCAACTCCACGAAACAAATGTATATAACATTAATTATGTGTTTTAATGTGCTCAACATTTGTGGAAAGTTTATTTCCATCTCTTACGGTTTATTAGTTATGCAAAATTCCGTATACTTCGTCTAGAATAAAGTAGTCTTCAGAGGCTATTCCTAGAAAATTCAAGACACACATTTCATTTGTCAGGTAAATTAATATACGATATTTTAATCAAAATCGTTAGAGCCATTTTTGAGATAATCAAAATGTTCGAAAAAAGTTCCATATAAAGGGTAGTTGCGATGGGGGGATTTTTCTCAAAATCATCGTGTCGCATCCCTTGAAGGTACTAAACCTAAATACCAAGTTTGGTACTTTACTGACTTTTAGTTTTTGAGTTATCGTGTTCAAGACACAAACACACACACACGAACCTTTTTGTAAAAATGCCTTTTTTTTGGAAACAGGGGACCATAAAACATATTTCCGGTCAAAACTTGGCTGCATTACAATACCTTCCCTATACACTGTGAACATAGTACATGTAGAGAAAGTAAAAAACTAGAGGTATCTACAGTTTGTTTCTGCATTTAAAAATATACAAACAAAAAGTCTGATATGTTCCACTCACATAACTTTCTCTAGCTGTTTCAAATACAAATTATTATTACAAAAGATTCTTTGCACTTTCTCTACACCTATTATGTACATACGAAAAGAACGATAAACATCAAACTTTGGTATTTACGTTTGCTATCTTCCAAGGATGCGACATGAAGATTTTTAAGAAAATCCCCCCCCCCCGCAAACTACCCTTTATATGGAAAAATTTCGAAAATTTTGATTTTCTCAAAAATGACTAAGGATTTTGATTAAAATATCGTATATTAAAGATATTTACCTGAAAAATAAAATATATATCTGAAATTTTCTGAGAGCGGCCTTTGAAGACTACTTTATTCTGGATGCATTTTACGGAATTTTGTATAACTGGCAAACCGTAAGAGATAGACAAAAACCTACTACAAAAAAAAATTAAATCACGTTAAAACACACAATTTATGTCATATGCATTTTTTTTTTCATGGAGTTGATCGTTTTTTAGATATTCCTTGTTATTGGTTTCAGCTATGAAAAACTTTTGCAATTTGTCAACTCCTGTCCATACAAACAAAGGAACTTCAGTCACTTAGCAACCAGCTTTTGACTATCACTTTAACCTTATTTCGCTTCTACTTACAAGGAAGCAAGTGATAAGAGTATTTCTGCTAATTTTTTCTCGATTAGCATGAAGTAAATAGAAGTATACGCTTTTTAACAATAATTTATTAATGGGATGTAGAGAAAGTCATGTGAATGTAACACATAGAATTGTTTTACTTTCATTACACGTACCGTGTACATACCAAAAGAATATCAAATACCAAACTTTGTATATAAGTTTAAAATCTTCCAAGGATGCGACACGAAAATTTTCAAGAAAATCCATCAACCTTTACATGGAACATTTTTTGAAAATTTTTATTTTCTCAAAAATGGCCCCGACAACTTTTATTAAAATACCGTGTCTTTAAGATATATTTATGACAAACGAAATGTATATCTTGAATTTTCTGGGAATAGCTTCTGAAGGCCTCTTTATTCTGGATGATTTTTATTGCATTTTATATAACTATTAAACCGTAAGAGATAGACAAAAACTTACTGCACAAAAAATGTAGATCTCGATAAAACACACAATTTATGCCACATACTTTTTTTTTTTTTTTTGGGTGGAGTTGGCTATTATCGAGATATTCCTTATTAAGGATTTCAGTATTAATAAGCTTCTCATACAGAACTTAACGGATTTCAATCCCTTAGCAACCACATTTTAAAACATTTGACTGTGGTTTAGGGTAGTGTATTCAAACTTATGACCTTCAGGATAGCAACTTCCCTCGTTACGCAGTATGCCACCAGAGCAGTTGAGAAAAGGCGTCCAAAGTATCCATATCCCTGCAACAAATAATTCTTAAAAAGCTTATACTTCTATTTAGTTTATGCTAATCAGAAAAAATTAGCATAAATAGTCTAATTACTCGCTTCCTTGTAAGTAGAAGCGAAATAAGGGACAACCGTAGGTTAAAGTGATAGTCAAAAGCTGGTTGCTATGTCAATGAAGTTCCTTTGTCTATATGGATAGGAGTTGACAAGTTCCTGTATGAGAAAAGTATACGTTTTTCATAGCAGAAACCAAAAATAAGGAATGACACAAAAACGACGAACTCCACGAAAAAAATGTATATAACATAAATTGTGTGTTTTAATGTGCTCTACATTTTTGTGTAATAAGTTTTTGTCCATCTCTTACGGTTTAGCAGTTATTCAAAATTTAGTAAAATTCTTCCAGAATAAACTACTCTTCAGAGGCTATTCCCAGAAAATCCAAGATATACATTTTATTTGTCAGGTAAATATCTTTAATATACGAAATTTTAATCAACATCGTTAGAGCCATTTTTGAGAAAATCAAAATTTTCGAAAAAAGTTCCATGTAAAGGGTAGTTGGGGGTGGGGGGATTTTATCAAAATCTTCGTGTCGCATCCCTGGAATATACTAAACTTAAATACTAAGTTTGGAATTTTAACGACTTTTCGTTTTTGAGTTATCGTGTTCACATACACACGGACACACACACACACACACACACACACACACGGACCTTTTTGTGAAAGTGCTTTTTTTGGATATTGGGGGCCCTAAAACATATATTTCCGGTGAAATCTCGGTATCGAATTTTTGGTGGAGTGCAATACTTTGTCTTTACACTATGTACATAGTGCGTATGGAGAGTGTAAAAAGTATTTTCAGAAAAAGGTCCGTGTATGTGTGTCCATGTCTCAAGTGTGTCCGTGTGCCTGTGAACACGATAACCCAAAAACGAAAAGTCGGTAAAATACCAAACTTGGTATTTAAGTTTAGTATCTTCCAGGGATGCGACACGAAGATTTTGAGAAAAATTCCCACACCCCCAACTACACTTTACATGGAACTTTTTTCGAAAAATTTGATTTTCTAAAAAATGGCTGTAACGATTTTGATTAAAAGTTCGTATGTTAAAGATATTTGCCTGACACATAAAATGTATATCTTGAATTTTCTGGGAATAGCCTCTGAAGAGTAGTTTATTCTGGATGAATTTTACTAAATTTTGAATAACTGCTAAACCGTAAGAGATGGACAAAAACTTACCACACAAAAAATGTAGAGCACGTTAAAACACACAATTTATGTTATATACATTTTTTTCATGGAGTTAGTCGTTTTTGTGACATTCCTTATTTTTGGTTTCTGCTATGAAAAACTTATACATTTCTCATACAGGAATTTGTCAACTGCTGTCCATACGAACAAAGGAACTTCAGTGACATAGCAACCAGCTTTTGATTATCACTTTAACCTATGGTACTCCCTTATTTCACCTCTACTTACAAGGAAGCAAGTAATATGGATATTTCTGCTAATGTTTTGCTGATTAGTATGAAGTTAATAGAAGTACAAGCTTTTTAAGAATAATTTGTTGAGTCATGTGAATGGTACACATCAGATTTTTTCAACCTGCTTTGCTTTAACACCGACTTATCAGCACCTGATACCCACACGTTTAACGCTATGTAGTGGCGGGGACCATGCATCGCCGATCTCGAATTACTTATATCAGTCACGTGCACAATCTCGCAAATTATTTCGTTGTAGTTCATTAACACTCTGTATATATTATTGTTTTAAGTTATACTAGCCTACCAAATATGTTTTACTCCTGAGTACACACTTTCTGCTGAAGTCAACTATGTAACCCTTAGTTGCCTGCATTTGTATACCACATATGCCGTTTTCCCTTTAATTCAAATTTAAAACTTGAGTTATAGTAAAAATATTTGGGAATAAACCAGCAAAATTGTTACATAAAATAATAGAAAAAAAATCTGATGTGTTCCATTCACTTCACTTTCTCTACAACTCTGCAATAAATTATTGTTAAAAAGCTTATGCTTCTATTTACTTCCTGCTAATAGAGAAAAAGTCTTATTACTTGCTTCCTTGTAAGTAGAAGTGAAATACGGGAGTACCATAGGTTAAAGTGAAGTCAAAACATGGTTGCTATGTGACTGAAGTTACTTTGTTTGTATGGACACGAGTTCACTAAGTCCTGTATGAGAAAAGTATGTCTTTATAGCTGAATAGAAACAAGGAATATCTCAAAAACAATCAACTCCACGAAAAATGAATATATAACATAAATTGTGTGTTTTAAAGTGCTCTACATTTGTTGTGGCGTACGTTTTTCCCCATGTCTTACGGTTTAGCAGTTATGCAAAATTCCGTAAAATTGACCCAGAATAAAGTAGTCTTCAGAGGCTATTCCCAGAAAATTCAAAATATACATTTTGTCAGGTAAATATCTTTAATATACAATATTTTAATCAAAATTGTTAGTCATTTTTTAGAAAATCAAAATTTTCGAAAAAGTTCCATGTAAAGGGTAGTTTGGGGGGGGGGGATTTATCTCAAAATCTTTGTGTCGCATCCCTGGAAGATACTGAACTTAAATACCAAGTTTGGTATTTTAGCTACTTTTCGTTTTTGAGTTATCGTGTTCACAGGCCCACGGACACACACACACTGACCTTATTCTGGAAATACTTTTTTTGGATTCAGGGGGTCCTAAAACATGCATTTACGGTGAAATCTCGACATCGAATTTTTGGGTGAAATGCAATACTTCTCTATCCCTATGTACATTGTACATACGGGGCTAGAGAAAGTAAAAATGGTTCAAATGTGCATGATTGTTAGGTGATAGGTACTGGACTGGCCATCCATTCAAAGCCAAATGTTGCAAGTTCAAATCCCAGTAATTGTGATAAAGGATGGGGAGAGCCCAAGTAAAATAATCGGTGTGATGCTTGGAAGTTAATCGTGTTACGTTTGACTGTAGTTATGTGGGTTTTACTCTTTTATTTATTTAAAAAAAGCACTGTAATTTTAAGGCAAAAATTTTATCCTTTTTTTACAATATAAAACGGTCTTGATTATTTGTTGTTTGTGGTTGAAGGTTAGTATAACATGAAATTAATCCTAGAGTAGAACCCTATTTGTAAAGTTACACTTAAAACAAGCGGAACGTATCGGTACCGACAGGCAACAAAGGGTTAAAACGTTGATAGGCCGTATCAAAGTGTCAGGAAAACTATTCTCCCTTATTTTCAGTTAGAAAACCTTTCAGCCCTAACATGGGGATTCGAACCCGCGACCGTTTCGCGGCAGAAGCCAAAATCAAACGCTACAACGACCACGGCCGGCAAAGTACATAGATTCTTCTTTAAAAAAAACATTTGCCCGGTAGTGTACAAAGTGAAGCTTTCTCGTGAACACGTGAGAAATAGACAAATGAGCGATATTTGAGGTTGGTATAGAAGAGCGGGACTCGAACCCCGACAGTCCGCGTGTGAAATGATGACGCTTGTGATCTCACGAAGCATATGTAGGAATGTCAACTGGTGTTGATCCGGATTTAACCGGTGTGTGAGAAATGCTACATGAACCCTGACACAGACGGGCAAGCAGCGCTTTCAAACTGGTTATTACCGGTTCGTAACCTGTAATTATATCAACACAGGTAGCGATCCCTGTTGATCCCTGAGAACGGGTTCAAGTCCACTTTCAACTGTCAATGATAGACCTGCCCGTCTGGGTCGCGGGTTCGAATCTCGCTTAGGGCGAGTTACCCAGGTTATATCGGAGTTTTCCCCTATGCTGAGAAGACGAGTGTGGAATAACTTTAAGCTCCATGGACCCCGACATCATTTCATCAACTCCATTCGTCTTCCGATATGACCAAACAGGCTTAAAATACGTTAAGCTATTTAAAAAAAAAAAAAAATCTGATGTGTTCCATTCACATGACTTTCTCTACATCTCAGCAACCGTGAAAAAAGGGAGTATTTATAGGCTAAACATATAATCAAAAGCTGGTTGCTATGTGACTGATGTTCCTTTGTTTGTATGAACAGGAGTTGACAAATTTCCGTATGAGAAAAGCATACATTTTTCAAAGCTGAAACAAAAAACAAGAACTATCTCAAAAACAATCAACTCCATTTAAAAAATGCATATGTCATAAATTGTGTGTTTTAACGTGCTCTACATGTTTTGTTTTAAGTTTCTGTCCATCTCTTACGGTTTAGCAGTTATGCAAAATTCCGTAAAATTCATCCAGGATAAGGTAGTCTTCAGAGGCTATTCCCAGAAAATTCAAGAAGTACATTTTATTTGTCAGGTAAATATCTTTAATATACGAAATTTTAATCAAAATCGTTAGAGCCATTTTTAAGAAAATCGACATTTTCGAAAAAAGTTCCATACAAAAGGGTAGTTTGGGGTGGGAGGGATTTTTTTTTTTTCAAAATCTTCGTGTCGCATCCCTGGAAGAACTTAAATAGCAAGTTTGGTATTTTACCGACTTTTCGTTTTTGAGTTATCGTGTTCACAGACACACACACGGACACTCTGACACACCTTTTTGTGAAAATGCTTTTTTTGGATACAGGGGACCCTAAAATATATAATTCCGTTGAAATCTCGGTATCGAATATTTTGGTGGAGTGCAATACCTTTTCTATACACTATGTACATAGTGCGTATAGAGAAAGTAAAAAATTATTCTTTCCAAACAATGCTAATCGAAATAAACATTAGCAGAATGTTCTTAATACTTAGTTTTTTAAAAGCTATCGTTATGTGATTGTCGTTGCAAATAGCTTCTTTGCTTGGCCAGGAGTACAACAAAAGAAAAACAGACTGCCTCCGTGGTCGAGTGGTCAGCGAATAAACTTCTCACCTGGAGGTCCCGGGTTCGATTCCCGCCTGGGGCGGGGAATTTTTCTTGTCAGACTTATTCCTTATCCCCCACAAAGTCTGGACGTATGTATGTGTGTGTTAGACGAAAATGAAATGATTTAAACCAAACATAAAACAACCTACAGACAACGAGTTCTATCAAGTGCAAAGCCCTCGATATCACCTTAGATGTTAAAGACAAACGGACACTACCTGTCTGAGAAAAGTGTAAGTACTTTTAGGGTTGAAACCATTAACAAGGAATATCTCGGAAACCGTTGTTGTGTGTTTTGACGAGATCTAAATTTGTTGTGAGGCATGTTTTTGTCTATATCTTACGGTTTAGCAGTTTCGGCAAAATTCATCCAGAATAAAGTGATCTTCAGAGGATACTCTCAGAAAATTTAAGCTATACATATTATTTGGGATGCAAATATCTTTAACATATGAAATTTTCCAAGTAAAGGGTAGATAGTTTGTGGTGGGGGATTTTCTTTGGTATTTTATGGTCTTTTCGTTTCCGAGCTATGCTGTCCACAGACACACACACCCGCGGACAATTTTCTAAAAATGCTTTTTTTTTGGACTATGGAGACACTAAAACATATAGTTCCGGTGAAATCTCGACATGGAATTTTTAGTGGAATACAATACCTTCTCTATCCCTATGTATATTGTACATACGCGGCTAGAGAAAGTAAAAAGACAGCACATAATTAAAAACAAACATTTATCATATTTACATATTCACTAATAACATAAAACATGTTTAAAATAGTCAATTATAGATCCTTTTTAGTTTCTCTACACGTACTATGTACTATATACCGAGATTTCACCGGAAATACATGTTTTCAGTCCCCCTGAATGAAAAAAAAAGCATTTCCGGTAAAAGGTCCGTTTGTGTGTGTGTGTGTGTCTGGGTGGACAGCTTAGCTCATAAACGAAAAGACTGTTAAATACTCATTCTACCCTTTACATAGAAACATTATCGATCATTTTGACTTTTTCAAAAATTACTCTAAGTTTGATTAAAATACCATATATTAAAGACAAACAAACGAACTTCAGTCACATAGCAACCAGCTTTTGACTGCCACTTTAACCTATGGTACTCCCTTATTTCGCTTCTACTCACAAGGAAGCAAGTAATAAGACTATTTCTGCTAATTTTTTCTCGATTATCATGAAGTAAACAAAAGCATTAGCTTTTTAACAATAATTTGGTGCAGAGATTTTTTTTTATTCAGGGGGACCCAAAACATATATTTCCGGTGAAATCTCGGTATTGAATTTTCGGGTGCAATACAATACCTTCTCTACGTGTAGAGAAAGTAAGAACACAAATGCGTTTGTATAGACACACAGAAGCTTGATATTTAATGAGAGCTGTTCAACTGTCTGAACCAAATACATAAATGATACACTCGTTTCCAATATTTGCTGCCAAGTGGTCACGTGACCGTACTTTCTCTACTGCTTCATTATTATTCAAACCAAACTCGCGGCCAAGATACAGCCAATTTATAATCTAAACTATTGACACTAGTCTTTTCGATGTATCAACTGTATAAACTCAGTCAGTAGCTCAGTGGCATGTGAAATCCTCCAGGACAAAATCCCGGTACACCGGCGGCGCTGTATGATCCAGGCAATTGACAACGTCAGTATCAAACAAAATAATGTAATTCAGTGTATAAAATTGTGTCAAGAAAGTTCCGGGAATTTGCCAATAAAACACAAAAAATGAATTACTCATCCAATTTTATTTTATCGCCTTCAAAGTAGACCCCTTCTGAAATTATGCATTTATGCCAACGAATAATCCAATCATCAAAACATTTTTTGTAGGCATTTTTAGGAATCGATGTCATTTGTCCCCGTAAATTTTCCTTTATGTCTTCTATCGACTGAAAATGGGTGCCTCGAAGTGGTAACTTGAGTTGTGAAAGAGAAAGAAATCAGCAGGAGCCAGATCAGGTGAAAACGGTGGTTGTTCGATGAAATTTGTTGAGTTTTTGGCCAGAAATTGGTTGTGAGCTGGTGCGTTAATGTGGTGCAGAATCCATGAGATGTCGTTCCACAAATCTGCCCCTTTTCGCCGTATTTGTTTTCTCAAACGCCGCATAACGCTCAGATTGTCAACATGACCTTCAGTTTTGATCGAATTTGACTTGCCTTTCAGGTTTCGGTTTAGTTGGAAGGCGCCATTCGGAAGCTTGTTGACTGGTTTGAGTGTCAAACTCGTAAACCCATGTCTCATCACCGGTTACAATGCGTTTCATGAATGTGGGTTCGGAACTGACTCGTTCTAGCATGTCTTACGCAATCCTTACGTGATTGAGTTTTTGTAGGAAATTCAAGTCTTTCGGAACTAACCGAGCTGCAACGCGTGTCATGCCCAAACAATCGCTTAAAATGGTACGAATCGATTCATGAGACATAGAAGGTTTAGCGACAAACTCTCTCAGAACTAAATGACGATTTTCAGTTCAGTTGAAACCGTTGATGGCCGACCAGAGCGAGGCAAATCTTCCACCACATCTCGACCACTCTGTACCAGTCATATGCACGTGTTTTTGATAAAGTCGATTCGCCGTAAGCCCTCTGTAACATTTTCAGCGATTCGGCACACGAAATACCATTTGCAATGCAAAATTTGAGACAGATTCCATCGTAAAATCGCTAATCACCTTTGAGATGAAGTAACAAAACGGCGTACTGTAAACAAACTAGATGACAGATGACGATCAAACTCCGCGTGGGTATAGAGAAAAGTTGTACCAACTTAGCGACAACAATAATTTCGAATCCCCTTTTAAACAGGATTTTTAAATGATCAATTCCCGGTACTTTCTTGACAGAATGTATACCGATATGTTTTGAAACAAAATCTAATGTGTTTCATTCACATGACTGCCTGTAGCTCTTCCGCAACAAACGTATTTTTGTTTGTTTTTGTTTTTATGAAAAAGCTTATCTTTTATCTACATCATGCTATACGAGATAAATATTAACACAAAAGCTCCTTACACCAGTAAGTGGAAAGGAAATAAGGGAATACACTAGGCTAATCCGACACTCAAATGTTTTCAAATGTGGTTGCTATGGGAATAAAATCGGTTTCTTTGCTTGAGCAGAAGTTCACAATTTCCCGTATGAAAAAGAGTTTAACATATGGTATTTTAATTAATATTGTAAGAGCCATTTTTGAGAAAAACAAAAAATGTTTTCATGTAAAGGGTGGTTTTGGTGGGGGGATTTTCCTGGAAGATCTTCGTGTCGTATCCCTGGAAGGTATTGAACTTAATTACCAAGTTTGGTATTTAACGGACTTATCGTTTTTGAGGCACGCTGCCCACAGACACACAGACCTCACATACACGCGGTTATTTTTCTAAAAATGAGGTTTTTAATTCAGGGGGTGTCAAAACATATTTTTCCGGTGATATCTCGGTATCGAAATTTTGGGTACAGTACAACACCCTTTCTATACACTATGTACATAGTACTTATAGAGAAAGTAATAATAATAAAAATCTGACGTGTTTCATTCACATGACTTTCTCCACATCTCTGCAACAAATTTTTGTTGAAAAGCTCATGCTTCTATTTACTTCATGCTAATCGAGAAAACATTAGCAGAAATAGTCTTATTACTTGCTTCCTTGTAAAAATAAACACATTTTATCATGATATAGTCCTAATTTTCATGAAATTTCTCTAATCTATCAACCTCGTATAATCTGTAAACAGAATTACGTCACACCTTAATTGAATCTCTTGCTTCATCAAATAAACTGGTCTATTTAGTGAGAAAAACTCACAGTGACAGTAAGAGAAACGTGTGATTCATTTGTTTACTCTCTCATTCCAAACAACAGACCAAATCTTTAAAACTTTCCCTGTTGCCAAAAGCTATTAACAACATTTTACGACTCTCAATGGCTTTTAAAATGGGGTCGCGGACCTGAGGGTGAATATTTAATCTCTATTTATGGAGCAATTTATTTGCTACGGTCGCCATTACAGTATCTAATTTTTTATCTTTATTTTTGTGCCGCTACTTCCAATTTCCTGCTTCCATTGGTCATCTAGTGTTATGTCGCCAAGGCGCCAGCATAATATGCTTTTCCCAAGTTACCTGCAATCGGTTCACATGTGGACTTAACGAAATGTTGCAGTTCACCTTTGTATCGTGTTTACAAGTATTTATGCAGGTTTTTTATAATTTTTACTTTCTCTATACGTACTATGTATAGTGTATAGAGAAGGTTGAGGCAATGTTTACATCCTAACCACAAAATCTGCCGATATTTTGTGAATTTCATGTCATTCTTGTAATATTTGATGTTCAAATTTATTATTCCTTTAGCTTTCGTCACGTATAAGTGTTTTGATTTTCTTTATGCGATTTTGTTTTCCAACAATAAGTATCATAGTTCGTGTTGATTTTTTTCGTTGTGAAGCCAGTTATCCAAAAAATCTGATGTGTTCCATTCACATGACTTTCTCTACATCTCTGCAACAAATTATTGTTAAAAAAATAATGATCAATTTACTTCATGCCAATCCAGAAACAATTATATTATAAGTTTTTCAAAGCTGAAACCAAAAATAAGGAGTATCTAAAAAATGACCAACTCCACGAAAAAAAAAAATGTATATGATATAAATATTGTGTTTTAACTTCTTTGCATTTTCTGTGTCAAAAGTTTTTATCTAGGTTTTACGTTTTAGCAGTTATGCAAAATTCTGTAAATTTTATCCAGAGTAAAGTAGTCTTAGGAGGCTATTTCCAGAAAATTGAAGATATACATTTTATTTGTCAGGTAAATATCTTTAATATACGATATTTTAATCAAAATCGTTAGAGCCATTTTTTAAGAAAATCAAAATTTTCGAAAAAATGTAGTTGGGGTGAGGGGATTTTCTTGAAAATCTTCGTGTCGTATCCCTAGAAGATACTTAACTTAATACCAAGTTTGGTATTTTACCGACTTTTGGTTTTTGAGTTATCGTGTTCACAGACACACACACACCCACACACAGGACCTTTTTGTGAAAGTGCTGTTTTTTGGTTATAGGGGACCCTAAAACGTATATTTCCGGTGAAATCTCGGTATCGAATGGAGTGCAATACACTATGTACATAGTACGTGTAGAGAAAGTAAAAAGAAAGAGGCTTTTTCACAAGTAAGGAAAAGGACACTTGGAGATTACGCGTACATTAATGTATTCGCGTGGAATTATATGCGTACAAATATTTGCAGCATTCAACAAAGCACATAAATTGCATCGAGCGATTGCAGTTTCACTTTAGAATTTTACGAAATGATTATAAAATAAACTACAATTCTACAAAGCAAATTCCTAGTTATTTATTATTTAAGAAGTCGCCAGGTTGTCTGGGTCTATGAAGCCCAACAAACCCGTTAAAACGCCCTGAGAATAGTCGATTGCTACTCCAAACCAAGCATAAGCATAATAGTAGACTTTAGTTCAAGTTTAGCGCGAATGGAAAGAGGATCTCATGCTTCAAGGTATTGTAGATTACACTGGAAATACATGTTTTGAGTCCCCCTAAATAAAAAAAATGTCCGTGTGTGTGTCTGTGGGCAGCATAGCTCAAAAACACAAGGTCGTTAAATACCAAATTCAGTATCTTCCAAGCATGCGACACAACGATTTTCAAGAAAATCCCTCCACCTCCAACCGTTTACATGGCAAAATTTTCGAAAATTTTATTTTCTAAAAAAATACTTGATTAAAATATCGTATATTAAAGATATTTACCTAAAAATAAAATGTATATTCTGAATTTTCTGAACATAGCCTCTGAATACTACTTTATTCTGGATGAAGTTTACGTAAATTTGCATAACTGGCAAACCGTAAGAGATAGAAACTTACTTAAAATAAAATGTAGATCACGTTAAAACATATAATTTATGTTATATAACTTTTTTTCGTGTATTGGATCGTTTTTTAGATATTTCTTGTTATTGGTTTCAGCTTTAAAATACATAGTTTTCTCATACGGGAACTTGTCAACTCCTGTCCGTACAAACAAAGGAACTTCAGTCACATACCAACCCGCTTTTGACTATCACTTTAACATTATTTTCCTTCTACTGGCATGAAAGCAAGTAATAAAGACTATTTCTGTTTTTTTTTTTCGATTAGCAAGAAGTAACAAATAATGTGTTGCAGAGATGTAGAGAAAGTCATGTGAATGGAACACATCAGATTTTTTTTTGTTACATTAGTCCTCAAAACATGTACCTATATCTCCTAAAACCTAAGTATAAAACTTCTGGCTGGAATACAATACCTTCTCTACCTACAATGCGGATTTACATACATACCAGAAAAAGTAATAACATTGAGAAAAGTACTAAAGTTAAAAGGCTGAAAATTTATACACTGCCTTTTACGTTTATATCAAATAACTGGATAAAGTAACAAGAAAATCAAATGAAAATATTTATGTTCATTTTTACTTCCCCCACATAGTGCATTGCTAGAAGATACATTGCACTCTATCCAAAAATTGGATAGCGAAATTTAATCGGAAATACAACTTTTAGGGACCCCTGTATAAACAAACAACAAAATCAGTTTTAGAAAAAATTCCCATGTGTGTACATAACTTAAAAGCGAAGATTCGGTAAACACGAAGATTTTGAGGAAAACTCTGCACTCCAAGCAACCTTTTACATAGAAAAATTTCCTAAAATTTTGATTTCGTCTGAACAACTAACGATTTTGGTTGCAATATCATATATTGAATATATTTACATTATAAATAAAATATAAATAATTTTCTGGGGAACTCTTCATTCTGGATGACTTTTGAACATCTGATAAACCTTAAAAATGTATACAAAACCTTAATACACAATAAATGCAGAGCTTATTTAAACACATAGCTTCTGTATTATACATTTTTTCGTGGAATTTACCATTTCCGGGACATTCCTTATTATTGGCTACAATTTAAAAAAAAAAAAAAAAAAAGCACGGAATAACTAAAAAAATCTGATGTGTTACACTCACATAACTTTCTCTAGCTGTTCTACAAACTTCTTATATAAGACTATTCTTCCTTCTGCACCTTGCTACTCGAGGTACTCATTTAGCACAATGTTCTTATTATTTAGTTCCTTATAAGTAGGAAGAAAATAAGGGAATGCACTAGGCTAAACCAATAGTCAAATGTTTTAAAAGCTGTCGTTAGGCGATTGTCATTACAAATCGCTTCTTTTCTTGGCCAGGAGTAGAACAAAAGAAAACCGGACACTCCCGTCTGAGAAAAGTATAATTACTTCACAACTGAAAGTAATAACAATGAATACCTCCAAAACGGTAAGCTCAACGAAAAAAATGTATATGTTGTGTATTTTAACAAGTCCTACATTTTTTACACAGTAAGTTTTCGTCTATCTCTTACATAACACCAAAAAACGAAGGGACACATTACAGCGTACATCTCTAGCGTAGTGGTTATGATACTGGCTTTCAAGTGAAAGATAGTTTCCGAGTTCGGGTCACGTTCACGTATTTCGGCACTTCGTCTGGAATGAAAAAAATCATAATAAAAACATTTACTCTATGACAGGAATCGAAATCGTGACCTTTGGGATAGCAGCCTCCCGCCTCCAGAGTAGGCTACGTAACTCAAGAACGTAGTTAATGTCAAGTGATTAGTTCGAAATGTTACAGATTTTTGCGACATCTTGAGAAGATTTAATGTCGCAAAAATCTGTAAAATCTCGAACTAATCACTTGACAGTGCAACACTGAGCATTCATTAACTACGTTCTTGGGTTATGTAGCCTATTCTGGGGGCTTAATGCGTAGCGCGGGAAGCTGGTATCCTAAAAGTCATGCGTTCGATTCCTATCAGAGTAATTTTTTTTTTTTTTCCATTCCAGACGAAGTGCCGCGATACGTGCCATACTGGCACTTCAGAAACTTATAGCCTTTACTTCGAAATTTCGATAAACATGCCGAAAGTCTCCTATCTCTAATTGTTTAAGTAAACTATATATTCTGTGAAAATATTTCGGTACAGTTCATTAACATCCTGTATATGTGTGCCTGTGTAACACACTGGCTTACATTACGCTAAGCTGCTGTGTGAACTCATCATTTAAGTATTTTAGAGTTGTTTTTGCCTACAGACGCTGGCTACGTTGTCACGGTGAAATTTGGCTAAACTTTAGGGTCAGGTGCACTGCCCCCTCCCTTCTATAAAAAAGTTTGCGGTCAACACGTTAAAAACTTTGTTTACAGCATTCCTTGCCACGCAGGAATCACATGTACAACTTGTGTCCATTTCCTCATCCTCCCTCCAACCAGATTAAACGCTTTCACATGAATTTCTCTACCCACTATTACTTGGACTAGTGGTTAGAGAAGGATTTGTATTTTGCGCAAAACTTCGATTTTGAGATTTCAACGAAAATATATGTTTTCAAGCCTCCCGAGTCCAAAAATAGCAGCTTTAGAACAAGGTTCGCGTGCGTATGTACGTGTGTGTGGAAAGCATAACTTAAAAAAACGAAAACACCGTTAAATAGTAAATTTAAAAATTCACGATATACATTTTATTTATCAGGTAAATACACCGTACTATAATCAAAATCTTTTGTCATTTTGAAGAAATCAAAATATTTAGAAAAATGTTTTTGCGTAAAAGTAGCTCGAATGGGAAGAGTTTGCTTAAAATCTTTATGTTGTGTCCTTGGATACTAAACTTAAAGTTCGTTGTTTTACCGAATTTTCGTTAGATATTAAGTTTTCATGTTCACACCCACACACACAGACAGACACACAACGCGTTTGTATAGCTGGTAAATTTAAAGAGATAGAAATTTCTTATTACAGAAATGCCTTATAGATGTCTTGTTATAAAGTTGACCTTTCCGAGAATATTTCTTGTTATTGGTTTCAATTTTAAACTACGTAACTACTCAAACGGTAAGTCACTTTTCGTTTCTACATCTTTTGTTTTACTGCTAGCTATATTACCTGAACCTAACTCAATCCTTCACATTGCAACAAACTTTTAAACATTTGACTGTCGGTTTAGACTAGTGCATTCCTAGCATGAACTAGAAAAAGAATAATCCAACAGTGTCATTGCCCGCGCTTCTTATGTAGTAAAAGCGGGAGTTAATTCTGATGTGTTCCACTAACATGACCTTCTCTACACATCTGCAACAAAATATTCTTAAAAAGCTAACGCTTCTATTTACTTCAAGCAAATCCAGAAAAAATTAGCAGAAATAGTCTTATTACTTGCTTCCTTGTAAGTAGAAGCGAAACAAGGGAGTACCATAGGTTAAAGTTATAGTCAAAAGCTGGTTGCTATGTGACTGAAGTTCCTTTGTTTGTATGGACAGGAGTTGACAAATTCCTGTATGAGATAAGTAAAAGTTTTTAAAAGCTGACACCAAAAACAACGAATACCCAAAAACGATCAACTCCATGAAAAAAACGTGTATAACATAAATTTTGTTTTAACGTGCTGTACATTTTTTGTGTGGTAAGTTATGTCCATCTCTTACGGTTTAGTAGTTATGCAAAATTGCGTAGAATTCACCAAGAATAAAGTGGTCTTCAGAGGCTATTCCCAGAAAGTTCAAGATATACATTTTATTTGTAATAGAAATGGCTTTAATATGTGGTATTTCAATCAAAATCGTTAGAGCCATTTTTAAGCGAAACAAAATTTCAGTAAATTTTTCCATGTAAAGAGTAGTGAGGAGTAGTGTCTAATCCTTGAAAGATACCAAAGTTAAATAACAAGTTTGGTACTTAACGGACTTTTCGTTTTTGAGCTATAGTGTCCACAGACATACATACACAGAGAGACACACGGACGTTTTTCTAAAAATCTTATGTGTTACACTCACATGACTTTCTCTAGCTGCTCTACAAACCTCCTACAAAAGATTGTCCTTCTTTGTACACAATGCTAATCAAGATAAATGTTAGCAGAATGTTATTACTTAGTTCCTTATAAGCAGAAGGGAATAAGGGAACGCGCTATGCTAAAGTGATTGTCAAATGTTTTAAAAGCTATCGTTATACGATTGTCATTGCAAATCACTTCTTTGCTTGGCCAGGAGTGGAACAAAAGAACAACAGACACTTCTTGTGTGAGAAAAGTTTAAGTACTTCACAATTGAAACCAATAACAAGGAATATCTCGAAAACGGTTACTTCCATAACAGTTTCCTCCACGCGAAGGACAAAAATGGTGTGTTTTGCCATGAGGTACATTTTTTGTGTAATACCTTTTTTCTATCTCTTATGGTTTAGCAGTTAAGCAAAATTCAACAAAATTCATCTAGAACAAAGAGGTCTTCAGAGGCTATTCCCAAAAATTTCGAGATATACATTTTATTTCGGACATAAATAGCTTTAATATACGGGATTTTAATCAAAATCGTTAGAGCCATTTTTTAAGAAAATCAACATTTTAGACATTTTCTCCACGTAAAAGGTAGTTTGTGGATGGGGGGGATTTTTTTGAAAATCTTCGTGTCGCATCCTTGGAAGATACTAAATCTAAATACCAAGTTTGGCATTCAACGGCCTTTTTGTTTTGGGGCTATGCTGTCCACAGACACACACACACACGGAACTTTTTTTAAAAATGCTTTTTTCGGGCTCAGCGGACCCCAAAACATGTATTTCCGGTGAAATCTCGGTATAGAATTGTTGGGTGCATTACAATACCTTCTCTATCCCTATGTACGTTGTACATATGAGGTTATAGAAAGTAAACTTTTTTTTTTATCCAAGGGTTCCTAAAACATGTATTTCCGGTGAATTTTCGGTATTGAATTTTTGGGTGCATTACAATACCATCTCTATACACTATGTACATAGTACTTGTAGAGAAAGTAAAAAATTCTTAAACATGCAGCTTTCAAATACGAATGAAAAACCGAATAAATCGATAGTAATTATCTCACTACCGCAAGACATTAGATTTAGTAAACAATCGATAGTGTTCATCTACAGTAATATACAGTATTAATAAATCTAACAGAAGACAATAATATGAAGCATGACGCTAATTCGCTAGGCTAGAAAAAAGCTATAGGAACCGGTTTCATCTGCTAAGAATCCATCCACGGACACCTGGCTGAAGATGGTTTGCTTTTATCGACTGAAAAGCTTCTATAAATAACGATGGAGCCAACTAAAAGTGGACAAAGAACAAAACAGATTTTTGTGCAGAACAGGTAGAGAAACTCATGTGAATATAATATCTGAAACATCGTACTTTTAAATCCGAATAGAAATGGCTATTATAGTAACATAATTATACTTGTAATTCATGTATTTTGCGTAAATAAGCACTTTTTAAATGCAAATGCAAAACCGAATAAGTCGATTTTCATTCTTCACTACCGTAAGGCATTCGGTTTAGAAAATATTCGATAGTGTAAAGAAATGTATTATGTATACCGAAAGAGACTATACTGCAACTACATGTATTAGAGTGACCTGTGTCCACAAAAAGGATTTTTAGAAAAAGGACCGCGCGCGCGACTCTGAACTTAATTCAAAAAGAAAGTCGGTTAAATACCAAACTTTAGCATCTTCCAAGGATGCGACACGAATTAAAAATATTCGCCCATTTCAAACTACCCTTTACATAAATATCTGACGTGTTCCATTCATATGACTTTCTCTGCATCTCTGCAATAAATTATTATTAAAAAGCTAATGGTTTTATTTACTTAATGCTAATGGAGAAGAAAAAAAAAACAGAAATTGTCTTATTACTTGCTTCCTTGTAAGTGGAAGTGAAATAAGGGAGTACCATAGGTTAAATGATAATCAAAAGCTGTTTGCTATGTGACTGAAGTTCCTTTGTTTGTATGGACCAGAGTTGACACATTCCCCTATGAGAAAAGTATATTTTTTAATCCTCAAACCAAAAACAAGGAATAGCCATTTTTGAGAAAATCAAACTTTTCGAAAAAAGTTCCATGTATAGGGTAGTTGGTGGTGGGGGATTTTCTTGAAAATCTTGTTGTCGCATCCTTGCAGGATAAACAGTATCTTCGTTTGATTTTCTCAAAAGTACTTCTAACGATTTTGTTAAAATGTCGTATATTAAAGATATTTACCCGACAAACAAAATGTATATCTTCAATGTTGTAGGAATAGCCTCTGAAGATTACTTTATTCTGGATGAATTTTACGGAATTGCGCATAACCGTAAAAAATGGAGAAAAACTTACCACACAAAAAATGTAGAACAGTTTAAAACACACAATTTATGTCATGTACATTTTTTCCTGGAGTTGATCGTTTTTGAGATATTCTTTGTTTTTGGTTTCAGCTTTGAAAAGCTTATACTTTTTTCATACAGGAAGTAGTCAACTGCTGTCCATACAAAGGTACTTCAGTCACATAGCAACCAACTTTTGATTGTCACTTTAACCTATGGTACTCCCTTATTTCGCTTCTACTTACAAGGAAGCAAGTAATAAGACTATTTCTGTTTTTTTTTCTCGTTTAGTACGATATAAATAGAAGCATACGCTTTTTAACAATAGTTTGTTACAGAGGTGCAGAGAAAGTCAGATCTTTTGCATTCAAAGGAGAGTAAAACAATCTATTTCTGGTGAAATCCTGATATCGAATTTGTGGGTGGAATACAATACATTCTTTTGCTATCTAAATACGTGCTAGAGATATTGGAGAAGAATTCCTTGAATAATAAGTGTTTTTACTTTCTCTATACGCACTATGTACATAGTGTATAGAGAAGGTATTGCACTCCACCAAAAAATTCGATACCGAGATTTCACCGGAAATATATGTTTTAGGGTCCCCTGTATCCAAAAAAAGTATTTTCCGAAAAAGGTCCGTGAGTGTGTGTGTGTGTCCGTGTGTCTGTGAATACGATAACTCAAAAACGAAAAGTCGGTAAAATACCAAACTTGATATTTAAGTTTAGTATCTTCTGAGGATGCGACATGAAGATTTTGAGAAAAATCCCCTTACTCCAAACTACCTTTTACATGGAACTTTTTTCGAAAATTTTGATTATCTTAAAAATGGCTCTAACGATTTTGATTAAAATATCGTATATTAAAGATATTTACCTGACAAATAAAATGTATATTCTGATCTTTCTGGGAATAGCCTCTGAAGACTACTTTATTCTGAGTGAACTTTTTACGGAATTTTGCATTAAGTACTAAACCGTAAGAGAGAGACAAGAACTTACAGCACAAAAAATATAGAGCACATTACAACACTCATATAACACTTTGTGAACTCGTGTCCATACAAACAAAGGAACTTCAGTCACATAGCAACCAGCTTTTGACTATACTTTAACCAATGATACTCCCTTATTTCGCTTCTACTTACAAGGAAGCAAGAAATAAGACTATTTCTGCTAATTTTTTCTCGATTAGCATGAAGTAAATAGAGGCATAAGCTTTTTAACAATAGTTTGTTACAGATATGTAGATTTTTTGCACTCAAGGGAGAGTAAAACATAATCTATTTCTGGTGAAGTCCTGATATCGAATTTTTGGGTGGAATACAATACATTCTTTTGCTATCTAAATACGTGCTAGAGATATTGGAGAAGAATTCCTTGAATTATAAGTGTTTTGTTGTGGCATCACTATGTAGCAGAGGGTTTTTCTTTTGTATTGCCCAAACAAAAGACGTTACTGCGCTTGAATAGGAGGCGTAACAAATTCTGAGATTGAGTTCTCCCGTGACAGTCATTGGAGGAGCTTACGAAATTGGTCCAGAACCTTGGAACAAGTTCACAGGATTATCATCATCTTATTGGTGACCTTGTTACGACCAACGATGCGCTACTTCATGTCAGGGTCAAGCCGGCCATAAATCTCCGCAACTGCAGGACTTGGGATAATTGTGTCAGCATAATAGAGAACCCTCGTGTCTTATACCATCCTGGCATATGGACAGCATAGCTCAAAAACGAAAAGACCGTTGAATACCAAACTTGGTATTTAAGTTCAGTATCTTCCAAGGATGCGACACAAAGATTTTCAAGAAAATCCCCCTACCCTCAACTACCCTTTACATGGAATATTTTTCGAAATTTTTGATTTTCTCAAAAAAGGCTCTACCTATTTTGATTAAAATATCGTATATTAAACATATTTACCTAATAAATAAAATGTATATTTTGAATTGTCTGGGAATAGCCTCTGAAGACTACTTTATTCTGGATGAATTTCACGGAATTTTGCATAACTGTTAAACCGTAATAGACAAAAACTTACCACACCAAAAATGTAGAGCACGTTTAAACACACAATTTATTTCCTATACATTTTTTCGTGGAGTTGATCGTTTTAGATATATTTCTTATTTTTGGTTTCAGCTTTGAGAAATTTATATTTTACTTATACAGGAATTTGTCAACTCCTGTCCATACAAACAAAGTAACTTCAGTCACATAGCAACCAGCTTTTGGCTACCACTTTAACCTATGGAACTCCCTTATTTCGCTTCAACTTACAAGGAAGCAACTAATAAGACTATTTCTGTTAATTTTTACTTTCTCTATACGCACTATGTACATACAAGGTATTGCACTCCAACAAAAAATTCGATAGCGAGATTTCACCGGAAATATATGATTTGGGGTTCCCTGAATCCAAAAAAAAGTATTTTCAGAAAAAGGTCCGTGTGTGTGTGTGTGTGTGTGAACATAATAACTCAAAAACGAAAAGTAGCTAAAATACCGAACTTGGTATATAAGTTTAGTATCTTCCAGGGATGCGACACGAAGATTTTGAGAAAAATCCCCCTACCCCCAACTACGCTTTACATGGAACTTTTTTGGAAAATTTTCATTTTGTAAAAAATGGTTCTAACGATTTTGATTAAAATATCGTATATTAAAGCTATTTACCTGACAAATAAAATGTATATTTTGAATTTTCTGAAAATAGCCTCTGAAGAGTACTTTATTCTGGATGAATTTTACGGAATTTTGCATAACTGCTAAACCGTAAGAGATGGTCAAAAACTTACCACACAAAAAATGTGGAGCACGTTCAAACACACAATTTATTTCATGTTCATTTTTTCGTGGAGTTGGTCGTTTTAGATATATTTCTTATTTTTGGTTTCAGCTTTGAGAAATATAGTAATCAGCCTTTGACTGTCACTTTAACCTATGGTACTCTCTTATTTCGCTTCTACTTACAAGGAAGCAAGTAAAAAGACTATTTCTGCTAATTTTTTCTCGGTTAGTATGAATGGAACACATCAGATTTTTGTTATCTGAAATGCACATTAGACAATATCGCATCGTATGTCAGCAAAGAAACAGTCCTGAGTCATTATCGGATCACTCGCTTCCTGTTTTGTGCTCAGCAAGAGATTTCCTGTTGCGTGTGGAACAAATCAGCTGACAGGTGTTACAGTTCAGTGACCTCAGCACCTCCATCTCGTCCCAGTTTCTATTTCAATTGTGCTTTTCGCGGTGATTGTCGCTAATTTAATCGCTGATTGCTTGGGTGGAGAACACTCGCCGCGCATGAGCAGACTTCAAAAGCGAACCTTTAGTGGGTCACTTGGTGGCCAACGACCTCAACATGCAACTTGTGTCTTCTTCTTCTTTGTCCGGTTTCACTTGGATGCATCTTAATTAACTTTTCGTTATTTATACAAGCTTTTCAATCGGTACAAGCTATCTTCAGACAAGGGTCCGTGGTTGGATTCTTGGCAGATAAAACAGGTTCCTAAAGCTATTTTCTAACCTAGCGAATTCGAGTCGTGCAACAGATGGTTTGATTGTTGCTGTTAGATTTACATAATACATTACATTACCGATGAGCACTACTGAATGTTTTCTACAATCGATAATCGAATGTCAATCGAAGTAACTATCGAATTATTCGGGTTTTCAATCGTATTTAAAATTTTTTATTACTATCTCTATACGTGCTATGTACATAGTGTATAGAGAAGGTATTGCACTCCACCAAAAAATTCAATATTGAGATTTCACCGGAAATATATGATTTAGGGTCCCCTGTATCCTAAAAGTATTTTCAGAAAAAGGTCCGTGTGTGTGTCCGTGTCTATGAACACGATAACTCAAAAAATAAAACTCGGTAAATACCAAACTTGGTATTTAAGTTTAGTATCTTCCAGGGATGCGCCACTTCACATGGAACTTTTTACTTTCTCTATACGTACTATGTACATAATGTATAGAGAAGGTATTGCACTCCACAAAAAATTCGATACCGAGATTTCACCGGAAATATATGTTTTAGGATTCCTGTATCCAAAAAAAGTATTTTCAAAAAAAGGTCCGTGTGTGTGTGTGTGAACACGATGACTCAAAAACGAAAAGTTAGTAAAATACCAAACTTGGTATTTAAGTTTAGTATCTTCCAGGGATGCGACACGAAGATTGTGAGAAAAATCCCCCCACCCCCAACTACCCTTTATATGGAACTTTAGAAAATTTTGATTTTCTAAAAATGGCTTTAAATATGTTGATTAAAATATCGTATATTAAAGATATTTACCTGACAAATAAAATGTATATTTTGAATTTTCTCAGAATAGCCTCTGAAGACTACTTTATTCTGGGTCAATTTTACCGAATTTTGCATAACTGCTAAACCGTAAGAGATGGACAAAAACTTACCATACAACAAATGTAGAGTACCTTAAAACATACAATTTATGTTACATACATTTTTTTCGTGGAGTAGATTGTTTTTGAGATATTCCTTGTTTTTGGTTTCAGCTATAAAAACAGCTACTTTTTTTATACAGGACTTTATGAACTGTGTCCATAGAAACAAAGGAACTTCAGTAACATAGCAACCAGCTTTTGACTATCACTTTAACCTATGGAACTCCCTTATTTCGCTTCTACTAACAAGGAAGCAAGAAATAAGACTATTTCTGCTAATTTTTGCTCCATTAGATGATGTAAATACAAGAATTTGTTGCAGTGATATAGAGAAAGTCATGAGAATGGAACAAATCAGATTTTTGTTAGCAAAATTCGTGAAGTAGTAACATGGATAGGTTACTAATTACTTTTCATTCGGATTTAAAAATACGAAGTGGCAGGTATTCAGCATATGAGTAATAAAGAAACTGATGTGTTCTATTCACATGACATTCTCTAGCTGTTCTGCAACAAACTATTATCCATATACTAATCGAGACAAATATTAGCAGGAATTATCTTATTACTACTTCCTTGCAAGTAGAAGCGAAATAAGGGAGTACCATAGGTTAAAGTGATAGTCAAAAGCTGGTTGCTATGTCAATGAAGTTCCTTTGTTTGTATGGGTAGGAGTTGACAAGTTCCTGTATGAGAAAAGTATACGTTTTTCATAGCAGAAACCAAAAATAAGGATGTCTCAAAAACGACGAACTCCACTAAAAAAATGTATATAACATAAATTGTGTGTTTTAATGTGCTCTACATTTTTGTGCAGTAAGTTTTTCTCCATTACTTACGATGTAGCGTTTATTCAAAATTCATCCAGAATAAAGTAGTCTTCAGAGGCTATTCCCAGAAAATTCAAGATATACATTTTATTTGTCAGGCAAATATCTTTAATATGTGATATTTTAATCAAAATCGTTAGAGCCATTTTTTAGAAAATCAAAATGCTTTTTTTTAGATAAAGGGGACTCTTAAAACATATATTTCCGGTGAAATCTCGGTATCGAATTTTTTGGTGGAGTGCAATACCTTCTCTATACACTATGTACATAGTGAGTATAGAGAAAGTAACAATTATTTCAATACTAATTGACCATAATAGTTGGCTACACTATGAATCCTGGGACTTAAAGTCAGTTGAGAAATTCAGTGCTATGTTGCCAGGTAGCTCAGTGGCAGAGCATCCGTGGTTCAAATCCCGGCTATGGCATTGCATTTAACAGCCTCACTCTACCTATCCAACTTCTGAAGTATAGTTTTAATGAATAAAGTGTATCGATAGCCACCAAGTTCCGTGTAGATGTGGTTAGAGAACTGTAATCGAGTTTCGAACACACGCTCGAGGGATGGACCATCATAATGACAGTGGAGCAATCACCTAATTTTTCACTTGAAGTGGTTTCAACCATCAATATTTTGAAATTACAGTAATCACTGAGAGCTGGTCGTTGAAGCGTGGCCATCCGGTACTTGTTCAACATTAATTGTCCTATATAAAAACAGACCTACATCCAGGGGATGCCTCGAGTCAAATACAACTCGTGTTTTCATCTCTTATGAATGTGTGTGTGTGTGTCAGCATAGCTAAAACCCTGATGTGTTCTATTCACATCACTTTCTCTACATCTCTGCAAAAAATGTTAGAAAACTTATGCTTCTATTTACTTCATGCTAATCCAGAAAAAAATTAGCAGAAATAGGCTTATTACTTGCTTCCTTGTAAGTAGAAGCGAAATAAGGGAGTACTATAGGTTAAAGTGATAGTCAAAAGCTGGTTGCTATGTGACTGAAGTTCCTTTGTTTCTATGGATAGGAGTTAACAAATTCCTGTTTGAGAAAAGTATGTTTTTCAAAACAGAAACGAAAAACCAAGAATATCTTAAAAATGATCAACTCCAAGAAAAAAAAAGGTATATGACATAAATTGTGTGTTTTATCGTGCTCTATTTTTTTGTGTAGTAAGTTTTTGTCTATCTCTTACGGTTTATCAGTTATACAAAATTCCGTAAAATTCATCCAGAATAAAGTAGTCTTCACAGGCTATTCCCAGAAAATTCAAGATATACATTTTATTTGTGAGGTAAATATCCTTAATATACGAAATTTTAATCAAAATCTTTACAGCCATTTTTAAGAATATCAAAATTTTAGAAAATTTTTCCATGTAAAGGGTAGTTTGGGGTGGGGGGATTTTCTTGAAAATTTCGTGTCGCATCCTTGGAAGATACCAAACTTAAATACCAAGTTGGGATTTTAACGGTCCTTTCGTTTTTGCGCTATGCTGCCCACAGACACAGACATACACATACACATGGACATTTTTCTAAAAATGTTTTTTTTGGATTCAGGGAGTCTTAAAACATGTATTTCCGGTGAAATCTCGATTTCGAATTTTTGGGTACAATACAATACCTTCTCTATACACTATGTACATAGTTCGTATAGAGAAAGTAAATATTAAAAGAATGTTAAATACCAAACTTGGCATTTAAGCTCAGTATCTTCCAAGGATGGGACACGAAGACTTTCAAGAAAATCCCTCAGCACAAACTACCATTTACGTGGAAAAAAGTTCAAACATTGCTTTTCTATAAAATGTCTCCAACGATTTTGATTAAAATATGGTGTATTTAACATATTTACTTGCCAAAATAAAATGTATATCATGAATTTTCTGGGAGTGAATTTTGCTGAATTTTGCATAATTGATAAACCATAAGAGCAAAAATTGTAGACGAATTTATTTTTACTTTCTCTATACGCACTATGTACATAGTGTATAGAGAAAGTATTGCACTCCACCCAAAAATTCGATACCGAGATTTCACCGGAAATATAACTTTTAATGTCCCCTATATCCAAAAAAAGCATTTTCAGAAAAAGGTCCGTGTGTGTGTGTCCGTGAGTCTGTGAACATGATAACTCAAAAAAGAAAATACGGTAAAATACCAAACTTGGTGTTTAAGTTTAGTATCTTCCAGGGATGCGACACGAAGATTTTGAGAAAAATCCCCCCTCTCCAAAGTATCCTTTACATGGAACTTTTTTTGAAATTTTTTATTTTCTTAAAAATGACTGTTAAGGGTTTTGATTAAAATATCGTATATTAAAGTTATTTACCTAACAAATAAAATGTATATTTTGAATTTTCTGGGAATAGCCTCTGAAGACTACTTTATTCTGGAGGAATTTTACGGAATTTTGCATAAGTGCTAAACCGTAAAAGATGGACAAAAACTTACCATACAACAAATGTAGAACACTTTAAAATACACACAATTTATGTTATATACATATTTTTCTTGGAGTTGATTGTTTTCGATATATTCCTTGTGTTTGGTTTCAGCTATAAAACACACATATTCTCATACAGGACTTTGTGAACTCATTTCCATACAAACAAAGGAACTTCAGTCACATAGCAAATCACTTTAACCTATGGTACTCCCTTATTTCACTTCTACTTACAAGGAAGCAAGAAATAAGACTATTTCTGCTAATTTTTTCTCCATTAGCATGAAGTAAATATAAGCACAAGCTTTGTAAAAATAATTTGTTGCAAAGATATAGAGAAAGTCATGTGAATGGAACACATCAGATTTTTTCCCTTCTACTTATAAGAAACTAAGTAATAAGACCGTTTCTGCTAATGTTTATCTCGATTATCATAAAGAAGATAGAAGAATAAGCTTATTAACAATAATTTGTAACAGAGATGTAGAGAAAGTCATATGAATGGAGCACTTTAGACTTTTAGGAACAGTTTTCAACTATAGAAGGAAGAGAAAGTTGTGTAGATTATTTTTTATTTATTTGTTTGCGAGGATGGAGGACATCAAAACAGAAGAGCTTCTTCGCTGACCTTACCATTCCTGTTTCTGAATACGACAGAAAACAAAAGGGCACAAAGTGCTAATGAAATACACTCCGCACATGGTAAAAACGAATTAGCACCGTGACCAAGAAATTAGCAGAGGTCACGTGGGTCATGGTGAACCACTGGACCCTTCGTGTTTTTCTTCCATGCAAAACGAATTCATTATCCTTTTCCTTTTGCATTCTACAATTATGTTTAATAAAGCTTTTCTTGTATCTGCTTAATCGATATCCATATTGCAATATTTACTTGCAGGTGCAACAGAATTTATGCTACAAGAGCCCTTTTTTGTCAACCTCCGATAGGCTATAAATAAAAGACAAGTTCATAGAAAACAATTATTTTATTACTAAAAGTTTTGTACACTTATGGTTACTTTTCAACATAATCACCGAAAAGATTGAGAAATTTATCGTACCTGTGCACAGGCTTTGCAATAACGGCTTCAAACAATGTTCGTACTTTACGACGTTTGCGGAGAGCCATTCAAAACAAACGAAGAGGAATGCTGACTTCAGGAATTGTGTTGATCCATGACAACGCCTACCCATCGGCTCCTTGAACAATTTCAATGGGACATGTTCGATCATCCGCCATACAGTCCTGACCTGGCACCCAGCGGCTTTCCCTGAACTAAAGACGTGGCTAGGAGGGCAGCACTTTCAAACCAAAGAAGATCTTCAAAACAACGTCAACGCTCATTTAAAAATCGTTGGCGGCAACAATTTTTAGAAGCGGGTATTGCAAAGCTTGTGCACAGTTACGATAAATGTCTCAATCTTTTCGGAGATTATGTTGAAAAGTAACCATAAGTGTACAAAACTTTTAGTAATAAAATGATTGTTTTCTATGAACTTGTCTTTTATTATTGGTAAAATATTACACCGGACGTGAAAGCCTACGAGCATATTTGTCTTTTATTTATAGCCTATCGGAGGTTGGAGGGGGGGGGGGGGAAAGGCCCTCCTACATTCACAATGAGATGCATAAGCGCAGACGCAAGGAGACACTATTCACAAGGAATCGTAAGCGCAACACAAGAAGTTGGCACGGGTTTCTAGATCCGCAAGTTGCATGCGAATATCTTCCAAGCGCTCCGCAAGTTACAAACAGAATAACATAACCACACAAAAAAATTCACTCAATCTTTTACAAATAAATATGTTTTAAAATTACATACTAACAACTGACGCTCGCGGCAGTGATGTCGCAATAATTGCTCATTCAAATGTATTGAAAATAGTACAAGAATAGAGACTTCAGAAAGCGATAAAGCTACACATTTAATGAACTAAGAATTATCTCTCTGCGTCATCGATTTATGAGAATCAAGAAATCTAGACACACGTGATAGTTACATGCATTAAATCAAAGAGGGATTCGCAAGGAGACTGTCATAACCTCTTGAGGGAAATTAGAGAAGGCGCTGCAAACATAAGAGCATGCATGTACAGCAGGCCATGTAAAGCCTCGCAGTGCGATCGTTTGTTATTGAATTCATAGGCAATGCATAGAGAAAAGAAGCAGAATTCCTCCTCTTTGCCCGCAACGCAAGGATAGAGTTTAGAGTTTGCAAACTCTTGCGTTGCATTGCGTCTTGGGCGTTTCTATGTGAATGCTTGCATTACATAATATGAGTCCAGACTCTTGCGCTTGCATTTCTTTGTGAATGTAGCATTTGGGAATACATTAGGTTAAACTATACTCAAATATCTTTAACAGCTGGTCGCTATATGCTGGCTTGAAATTTCATTTTCTTTGCAAAAAGAACATTGAATAGTAACATTATATTTGATAAAGGTATACATAGGAAAACTGAACAATAACACGGAATATTTGGAAAAGCTTAAATAAATAAATCTCATGTGTCTCACTCATATGACTTTCTCTACATCTCTGTAACAAACTATTGTTAAAAAGCTTATTCTTCTATCTACATCATGCTAATCGATATAAACATTAGCAGAAATTTTATTTTTACTTGCTTCCTTCTAAATAGAAGGGAATACTTTAGGCTAAAGTAATACTCAAATCTTTTATAAGTTGCTTGCTTTATGATTGAGGACCTTTGTGTGTATGGACAGAAATTGACAAAGCCCCGTATGAAAAATATATGTTTTTAGTCTTCATGAATCCAAAAAAAGCATTTCTGGAAAAAGGTCCGTGTGTGCGCGCAGTGGGCAGCATAGTTAAAAAACAAAAAGACTATTAAATAACAAACTTGGAATTTAATTTTGGTATCTTTCAAAAACTCAACACGAAACTTTTCAAGAAAATGCCCCCACCCCAACCTACCCATTACATTAAAAAAATTTCGAACACATTGATTTTCTCAAAAATGGCTCTAACGATTTTGATTAAAATCTCTTATATTTTATATTTACATAACAAATAAAATGCATATCTTGAATTTTCTGGAAATAGCCTCTAAAGACCTGTTTATTCTGGATGATTTTTATTGAATTTTACATAGCTGGTAAACCGTAAGAGATCACGATAAAATTCACAATTTATGTTATACACATTTTTTTCGTGGAGTTGATGTACATAGGGATAGAAAAGGTATTGCACTCCACCCAAAAATTCGATACCGAGATTTCACCGAAAATATATGTTTTAGGGTTCCCTGTATCCAAAAAAAGTATTTTCAGAAAAAGGTCCGTGTGTGTGTGTTCGTGTATCTGTAAACACGATAACTCAAAAACGAAAAGTCGGTAAAATACCAAACTTCGTATTTAAGTTAAGTATCTTCCAGGGATGCGACACTAAAATTTCGTATATTAAAGCTATTTAGCTGACAAATAAAATGCATATCTTGAATTTTCTGGAAATAGCTTCTGAAGAGTAGTTTTTTCTGGATACATTTTACTGAATTTTGAATAACTGCTAAACCTTAAGAGATGGACGAAAACTTACTACACAAAAAATGTAGAGTACGTTAAAACACACAATTTATATTATATACATTTTTTTCGTGGAGTTCGTCGTTTTTAAGACATTCCTTATGTTTGGTTTCTGCTATGAAAAACGTATACTTTTCTCATACAGGAACTTGTCAACTCCTATCCATATAAACAAAGGAACTTAATTGACATAGCAACCAGGTTTTGACTATCACTTTAACCTATGGTAGTCCCTTATTTCGCTTCTATTTAGAAGGAAGCAAGTAATAAGACTATTTATGCTAATTTTTTTCTGATTAGCATAAAGTAAATAGAAGTATAAGCATGTTAAGAATAATTTATTGCAGGGATATAGAGAAAGTCATGTGAATGGTACACATCAGATTTTTGTTTCGTAGAGTTGATCGTTAGCTGCCTACCAAGCGGGAGACCTGGGTTCGATTCCCAGTACCGGCGTGGGGATTTTTCCCCCGGTGGGAGACCTGGACCGGGGTGCACTCAGCCTCGTGAGGTCCCTGGGGGGCCAATTGAGGAGCTACTTGATGGAGAAGTAGCGGCTCCAGGTCGTGAGGACCGCATTAACCGGCCGGGAGGGGCTCGAAGTGCTGACCACGTCTCACCCTCCTATGCTGCACCCCATCCATGACGTCTGTAGTGGACCGAGATGGGGGACGCAGCGGCCGGGCGGTAGGCCAAGGTTCCCCGTGAGCCGTCGTGCCATGGAGTTATAGTTACGAAGAGTTGATCGTTTTTGAGATATTCCTTGTTTTTGGTTTCAGCTTTAAAAAACTTATACTTTTCTCATACAGGAATTTGTCAATTCCTGTCCATACAAACAAAGGAACTTCAGTCACATAGCAACCAGCTTTTGACTATCACTTTAACCTATAGTAGTCCATTATTTCGCTTCTACTTACAAGGAAGCAAGTAATAAAGCTGTTTCATAAGCTTTTTAACAATAATTTGTTTCAGAGATGTAGAGATATCGGATTTTTTTTTTTTTATTATTGTATCTCAAATGCTGTTAATATTTATTGAGGTTTAAAGTTTGAAGTGGTTTTTTGTAATACGCAGGCGCAGTGTGAAATATTGGATAGCTTTTCCGTGTTCTTCTAATAAAACTGCATATAAAAGCGTGACCTACTCTGAGTTGAATCGTTTTGGGAGAAAAGAGGCCAAGTGTGGGGGACAGTGAAAAAAGATGTCTCTTGTTTCGTGCCCATCGCTGTTTTTGTAGGCCACGGTTCGAAAACATCGACTTGTCACTTGTTTGTACCACGTGATCTGGCTGATGCAATAGCTGACTGATATTACTTTGCTTTACGATCGGGTCAGGCCATAATACTCACTTGTTTCTGTGACGTCCGTGTCAAGGCTATTTATACACACTTTGTACAAAAACATGTTCCCTTCCCTGGCGCAGGTCCTGGCTTCGTAGCTGCTGGGTTACTGAAGTAATCTATCTCACATTCACATAGCTTTCCCTACCCACCCTTTATTTTATATACGTTCTACAGATTATTCTTAGAAAACTTTTTTTTTTTTTAAGTAAATATGCTAACTTTGGCCGCTCTAAAATTGAATAAAAATAAAGTGGTTGACTGAATTTGTATTTCTGATGACGATTTTAAAAGTTTTATTTGTCGGAAAGCTTACTTTTCTTTACTGTAGACAAATTCGTGTGCATTCTTGAACGATTGGTATTTTGCGTATATGACGGATATTTACCAAATAATTATACATAAACGATATTATATAAATAATAAATGGTTTTATAATGTTCTGAAACATTTCTCCGTCAAGTACTAACACAACAGAAAATTAGAAACATAAATGTATACACACACACGAACCTAAGCTCGCGCTAAATTTGAAAACCACCGGACCAAGTGGTTTCGCCTCACATACTCCCCCACCAACACTATAGTCACACTAACTGGTGAATTATTGCTACCTCACGAGACGGTAATTCTGCCAAGAGAGACATATAACGTTCTTGCATACCAATAGTTATCAGCATAAACTTACACATTATAAACCATTTATTATTCATATATTACTCTTTATGTATTATTATTTGGTAAATATCCGTCATATACACAAAATATACACCGAATTTGTCTATAATAAAAAAACAAAAAAATTAAGCTTTCCGACAAATAAAACGTTTGCAATCGTCATTAGAAATACAAAGACAATCAATCACATTTATTTTAATTCAGTTTTTAGAGCGGCCAAAGTTCTCCATACTAACTTTTTGTTTTTAAATTAAAATCAGATATACTAAGGCCATCCAGAAAGTGTCAAGTAATTTCGTGTAACTAAACAATAATAAACGATATCAACATGAAATTTATTGCGCACCTGGGTAGCGTGGTGGTAGCGTATCTGTTTCACATTCACAAGGTCGTGAGTTCGAATCTCGCTTAGGGTGAGTTGCCCGGATAAGGTTTTTTTTCATTTGAGCATCATTTCACAAATTTCATTCATTGTCCGATATGACCAACCAGGTTAAAGGACGTAAAGCAATAAAACATTTTTTTTTTTTTTGCTTAACGTCCTTTACCCTGGTTGGTCATATCGGACGATGAATGAAATTGTTGAAATGATGCTCAAATGATCTCGGGGGTCCATGCAGCTTAAAGTTACTCGACATTCGTCTTCTCAGGATAAAGGAAAACCCCGAAAAGAAAACCTTATCCGGTAACTCACCCTAAGCGAGATTCGAACTCGTGACCTGTTGAATGTGAGGCAGACACGCTACCAGCACACTACCCAAGCGGGCTCAAAATATTATTTTATCTACATAATGCTAATTAACACAAAAATTAGCAGAAATTAGCTTCCTTGTAAGTAGAAGGGAAATGAGGGAATACACTAGGCTAAATCGATAGTCAAATGTTTTAAAACTCGGTCACTAAGTGAACGAAAAGAAAGATATCTTCCCGTTTGAGAAAAGTCTACGTAGGTTAAAAAGGAAGGAAACCAATACATCGTAATACCTCGAAAAAATCTTATGTGTTCCATTCACATGACTTTCTCTATATCTTTACAACAAATTATGTTAGAAAACTTATGTTTTTATTTACTTCATACTAATCGAGAAAAAATTAGCTAAAAGCTACTTAAGTTTTTAAAGCTGAAACCAAAAACAAGGAATATCTCAAAAACGACGAATTCCACGAAAACAATCAATATGACATAAATTGTGTGTTTTAATGTGCTCTACATTTTGTGTGTGATAGGTTATTATCCATCTCTTACGATTTAGCAGTTATGCAACATTTCATAAAGTGTATCCAGAATAAAGTAGTCTTAAGAGGCTATTCCCAAAAAATTCAAGATATACATTTTAGTTGTCAGGTAAATATCTTTAATCTACGACATTTTAATCAAAATCGTTAGGGCTATTTTTAAGAAAATCAAAAATTTCGAAAAATTTTCCATGAAGTGGGCAGTTGGGGGTGGGGGGATTTTCTTGAAAATCTTCGTGTCGCACCCTTGGAAGATACCAAACTTAAATACCAAGTTTGGTATTTAACGGTCTTTTCGTTTTTGAGCTATGCTGTCCACAGATAAACACACATAAGAAACGTTTTTCTTTCTCTAGCCGCATATGTACAATGTACATAGGGACAGAGAAGGTATTGTAATGCACTCGATACCGAGATTTCACCGGAAATATATGTTTTGGGGTCCCCTGAGTCCGAAAAAAGCATTTTTAAAAAAAGCTCCGTGTGTGTGTGTGTGTCTGTCTGTCTGTCTGTGTGTGTGTGTCTGTCTGTGGACAGCATAGCCCCAAAACAAAAAGACCGTAAAATACCAAACTTGGTATTTAGGTTTAGTATCTTCCAAGGATGCGACACGAAGATTTTCAAAAAAATCCCCCGACCACAACCTACCCTTTACATGGAAAAAAATCCAAAATTTTGATTTTGTTAAAAATGGCTCTAACGATTTTGATTAAAATCCCGTATATTAAAACTATTTATGTGCGAAATAAAATGTATATCTCGAATTTTTTTGGGAATAGCCTCTTAAGACCTCTTTATTCTGGATGAGTTTTGCTAAATTTTGCTTAACTGCTAAACCGTAAGAGATAGAAAAAAACGTACTACACAACAAATGTACCTCATGAGAAAACACACAATTTTTGTCCTTCACGTTTTTGTTGTGGGTGTAACCGTTTTCGAGATATTCCTTGTTATTGGTTTCAATTGTGAAGTACTTAAACTTTTCTCACACAGGAAGTGTCTGTTTTTCTTTTGTTCCACTCCTGGCCAAGCAAAGAAGTGATTTACAATAACAATCGCATAACGATAGCTTTTAAAACATTTGACAATCACTTTAGAATAGCGCATTCCCTTATTCCCTTCTACTTATTAGGAACTAAGTAATAACATTCTGCTAACATTTATCTTGATTAGCATTTGTACAAAGAAGAATAATCTTTTGTAGGAGTTTTGTAGGGCAGCTAGAAAAAGTCATGTGAGTGTAGCACATCAGATTTTCTTTTCTTTTCTTTTTTTTTTTTTTTTTTTTTTTGTAAATAGGCCTTTTTTGTTTTCAGGGCGAATTTCAATGTATTTCCGGTGAAATTACGGTAACGAAGTTTTGAGTGGAATGCAATACTTTCTCTATACACTATGTAGTAGATACGTGTAGAGAAAGTAAAAGTCGGCCGCGAGAATCTATCAACAGCCAGTCGCAGACGAAACGGTTTAATAATTAGCATCTCGTTTTAGATACGTTAGATCCGCCACTGTGTGATACAGGCATCGTAAACAATCACCTCATTGTACATGCACTTAATGGCAAGGACAACATTCGGAATACAAAACGTTAACAAAAGACTGCGGTTATTATTTCACCTTGCAGTGTTTATTCAGCCAGATGTATTAATAGTCATTATTAATTTAATTACACGTAATTGTTGGGGTTAATTATATAATTTAGTTAGTACTTTTTATTTTCTCTATACGCACTATGTACATCGTGTATAGAGAAGGTATTACACTCCACCCAAAAATTCGATACCGAGATTTCACAGCAAATATATGTTTTAGGGTCCCCAATATCCAAAAAAAGAATTTTAACAAAATAGTTCGCGCGCGCGTGTGTCTGTGTGTGTGCGCGCGCGCGTTGTGTGTGTGTTTATGTGTCCGTGTGTCTGTGAATACGAAACTCAAAAACGAAAAGTCGGAGAAATAACCAAACTTGGTATTTAAGTTTAGTATCTTCCAGGGATGCGACACTAAGATTTTGAGAAAAATCCCCCACCCCCAACTACCCTTGACATGGAACTTTTTTCGAAAATTTTGATTTTCTCAAAAATGACTAACGATTTTGATTAAAATATCGTATATTAAAGATATTTACCTGACAAATAAAATGTATATTTTGAATTTTCTGGGAATATCCTCTAAAGACTACTTTATTCTGGATGAATTTTGCATAACTACCAAACCGTAAGAGATGGACAAAAACTTAACCCACAAAAAATGTAGATCACGTTAAAAGACACAATTTATGTTATATACATTTTCTTCGTGGAGTTGATCGTTTTTGAGATATTCCTTTTTTTTGGTTTCAGCTTTGAAAAACATACTTTTCTCATACACGAATTTGTCAACTCCTGTCAATACAAACAAAGGAACATCAGTCACATAGCAACCCAGCTTTTGACTATCACTTTAACCTATACTACTCCCTTATTTTCCTTCTACTTACAAGGAAACAAGTAATAAGACAATTTCTGCTAATGCCTACCTTGATTAGCCTGTCGTGGATATATAGAATAGGACGCTGAGAACCGCAGCAGTTAAGAGCGTCTATTAACAAAAAAATGTCGTAGATAAAAGAAAAATATATTGTAAGGAAAGCTAGAGAAAATCATCACATCAGATTTTTACTTTCTCTAGCCCAATATGTACAATGTACATAGGGTTAGAGAAGGTATTGTAATGCACCCAAAAATTCGATACCGAGATTTCACCGGAAATATATGTTTTGGGGTCCCCTGAGTCCGAAAAAATCATTTTTAAAAAAATCTGATGTGTTTCATTCACATGACTTTCTCTACTTCTCTGTAACAAATTATTTTTAATAAGCTTATTTTTTTTTATTTACTTCAGGCTAATCCAGAAAAAATTAGCAAAAATAGTCTGATTACTTGCTTCCTTGTAAGTAGAAGTGAAATAAGGGAGTACCATAGGTTAAAGTGACAGTCAAAAGCTGGTTGCTATGTCCCTGAAGTTCCTTGGTTTGTATGGACATGAGTTGACAAATTCCTGTATGAGAAAAAAGCTGAAACCAATAACGATCAACTCATCAAAAAAATCATATAATATAAATTGTGTGTTTTAATGTGTTCTACATTTTTTGTGTTGTAAGTTTTTTTTTTCCATTTCTTAGCAGTTATGCAAAATTCCTCCAGAATAAGGTAGTCTTCAGAGGCTATTCCCAGAAAATTAAAAATATACATTTTGTTTTTCAGGTAAATATCTTTAATATACGATATTTTAATCAAAATCGTTAAAGCCATTTTTTAGAAAATCCAAATTTTCGAAAAAACTTCCATGTAAAGGGTAGTTTGGGGTGGGGCGATTTTTCTCAAAATCTTCGTGTCGCATCCACGGAAGATACTAAACTTAAACACCAAGTTTGGTATTTTACCGACTTTTCGTTTTTGAGTTATCATGTTCACAGACACACTGTCACACGGACACACACACACACACACACACACACACGGGCCTTTTTCTGAAAATACTTTTTTAGATACAGGGGACCCTAAAACATATATTTCCGGTGAAATCTGGGTATCGAATTTTTTGTTGGAGTGCAATACTTTCTCTATACACTATGTACATAGTGCGTATAGAGAAAGTAAAAAAGGTCCATGTGTATATGTGTGTGTGTGTGTGTGCTTCTGTGGACAGCATAGCCACAAAACGAAAAGACCGTTAAACACCAAACTTCGTATTTAGATTTAGTATCTTCCGAGGATGCGACACGAAGATTTTCAAAAAAATGCCCCTACCACAAACTACCCTTTACATGAAAAAATTTTCGAAAATGTTGATTTTCTTAAAAATGGCTCAAAGGATACTGATTAAAATCCCGTATATTAAAGCTTTTATGTCCAAAATAAAATGTATATCTCGAATTTTTGGGGAATAGCCCCTGAAGAGCTCTTTATTCCGGATGAATTTTGCGTAACTGCTGAACAGTGAGGGATAAATAAAAAACAACTCACTACACAAAAAATGTACATCACGACAAAACACACAATTTATGTGCTTTACACGGACACTACCATCTGAGAAAAGTATAAGTGCTTCACAATTGAAACTAATAACAAGGAATACCTCGAAAACGGTAAATTCCACGAAAAAATGACTTGAGTATTTTAACATATACATTTTTCGAAAAGTAAGTTTTTGTCTATCTCTTACGTTTTACTAGTTATGCCAAATTAAGCAAAATTCATCCAGAACAAAAAGGTCTTTAGACGCTATTTCCAGAAAATTTAAGATATACGTTTTCTTTGTGATTGAAATAGTTTTAATATGTGTTATTTTAATCAAAATCGTTCGAGCCATTTTTAAGAAAAAGAACATTTTCGAAAAATTTTCCATGTAATGGGTAGTTAGTGGTGGGGGGATTTTCTTGAAAATCTTCGTGTCGCATCCTTAGAAGATATCAAACTTAAATACAAAGTTTGGTATTTAACGGTCTTTTCGTTTTTGAGCTATGCTGTCCACAGACACACACACATGGACCTGTTTCTGAAAATGCTTGTTTTGGATACAGGTGGACCTAAATAATGTATTTCCGGTGAAATCTCCCAATCAAATATTTGGGTGGAATACAATACCTCTCTATCCCTATGTACATTGCATACGGGGCTAGAGAAAGTAAAAATGTCATTTTAAACATATCAGAAAACGTACATATAAATTCTGACGTCGAAAACAAAAGCAACTTGTACTCAATTCGTACGTAATAAAATCTGATGTGTTACACTCACATTACTTTCTCTAGCTGTTCTACAAACTTCTTACATAAGATTAATGTTCTTTCTGCACCTTGCTAATCGAGGTACTCTAGCACAATGCTCTTATTACTTAATTACTTAAAAGTAGCAAGAAAATAAGGGAATACACTAGGCTAAACCAAAAGTCAAATGTTTTAAAAGCTGTCGTTATGCAATTGCCATTACAACTCCCTTCTTTTCTTGGCCAGGAGTAGGACAAAAGAAAAACGGACACTCCCGTCTGAGGAAAGTATAAGTACTTCACAACTGAAACTAATAACAATGAAAACTACGAAAATGGTAAGCTCCACGAAAAAAATGTATATGACATAACTTGTGTATTTTAACAAGACCTACATATTTTGCATAGTAAGTTTCTGTCTATCTCTTACGGTTTACTAGTTATGCCAAATTAAGCAAAATTCATCCAGAATAAACAGGTCTTTAGACGCTATTCCCAGAAAATTTAAGATATACATTGTGATTGAAATAGCTTTAATGTGTGGTATTTGAATCAAAGTCGTTGGAGCCATTTTTAAAAAATCAAAATTTTCGATAAAAGTTCCATGTAAAGGGTAGTTGGGGGGGGGGGAGATTTTTCTTAAAATCTTTGTGTCGCATCCCTGGAAGATACTAAACTTAAATACCAAGTTTGGTATTTTACCGACTTTTCGTTTTTGAGTTATCGTGTTCACACACACACGGACACACAAACACAGATCTTTTTCTGAAAATAGTTTTTTTGGATACAGGGGACCCTAAAACATATATTTCCGGTGAAATCTCGGTATCGAATTTTTGGTGGAGTGCAATACCTTCTCTGTACACTACGTACATAGTGCGTATAGAGAAAGTAATAACACACGACTTTTACAGTCCGTTACAGAAAGGGAACAAGATTTGAAAAGCTGCAAGGAAGATTGCTACTTTAATGCGCAAAAGTGTCACGTTTTTTATGATACACGAGGGCTATTAGCTGATAAGTGAGGTTAAAGTCAGGTCAGGTCACAAAACAAGGAAATGCGACACAGAGAATGATGCATTGCACAGATACTATCATCATCTCTATCAGCTCCATATACAGCATTAACGACTGTCTGCAAACACGGAGAATATTACCACATAAGGCGCTGAATATTGGCGTTTTACTTGCTCTACACCAACTATCCACATGGTGTGTAAAATATTTACAGGAAATATACGTTTTACGGTCTCCGAAATAAAAAAAAAAATCCGTTGTGTCCCATTCACATGACATTCTCAATATCTCTACAATAAATTATTCTTTAAACGCTAATGCTTCTATTTACTTCAAGCTAATCAAAAAAAAAAAAAAAAAAAAAAAAAAAAAAATAGCAGGGAAATAAGGGAGTACCGTAAGTTAAAGTGTTAATCAAAAGCTGGTTGCTATGTGACTGAAGTTCCTTTGTTTGTATGGACAAGAGTTGACAAATTCCTGTATGAGAAAAATATAAGTATTCAAAGCTGAAACCAAAATCAAGCAACATCTGGAGAGAGGGAGACACAGAGAGAGAGAGAGAGAGAGAGAGAGAGAGAGAGAGAGAGAGAGAGAAAAAAGGATCAACTCCACGAAAAAAATGTATATAACATAGATTGTGTAGTTTAATGTGCTCTACATTTTTTGGGTGGTACGTATTTATCCATCTCTTACGGCTTAGCAGTTATACAAAATTAGGTAGAATTGATCCAGAATAAAGTAGTCTTCAGAGGCTATTCCCAGAGAATTCAACATAAGCATTTTATTTGTCAGGTAAATGTCTTTAATATATGATATTTTAATCAAAATCGTTACAGCAATTTTTGAGAAAATCGAAATTTTCGAAAAAAATTCCATGTAAAGGGGTAGTTGGCGTTGGGGGATTTTTCTCAAAATCTTCGTGTCGCATCCCTGGAAGATACTAAACTTAAATACCAAGTTTGGTATTTTACCGACTTTTCGTTTTTGAGTTATCGTGTTCACAGACACACTGACACGGACACACACACACGGACCTTTTTCTGAAATTTTTTTTTTGGATACAGGGGACCCTAAAACATATTTCGGGTGAAATCTCGGTATCGAACTTTTTGGTGGAGTGCAATATCTTCTCTATACACTATGTACATAGCACGTGTAGAAAAAGTAAAAATCTGATGTGTTCCATTCACATGACTTTCTCCATATCCCTGCAACAAATTATTCTTAAAAAGCTTATACTTTTATTTACTTTATGCTAATCAGAAAAAAAAAATAGCAGAAATAGTCTAATTACTCCCTTCCTTGTAGGTAGAAGCGAAATAAGGGACAACTGTAGGTTAAAGTGATAGTCAAAAGCTGGTTGATATGTCATTGAAGTTCCTTTGTCTATATGGATAGGAGTTGACAAGTTCCTGTATGAGAAAAGTATACGTTTTTCAAATATAAGGAATGTCACAAAAACGACGAACTCCACGAAAAAAAGTATATAATATAAATTGTGTGTTTTAATGTGCTCTACATTTTTTGTGTAGTAAGGTTTTGTCCATCTCTTACGGTTTAGCAGTTATTCAAAATTTAATAAAATTTATTCAGAGTAAACTACGCTTCAGAGGTTATTCCCAGAAATTTCAAGATATACATTTTATTTGTCAGGTAAATATGTTTAGTATACGACATTTTAATCAAAATCGTTAGAGCCATTTTTGAGAAAATCAAAATTTTCGAAAAAAGTTCCATGTAAAGGGTAGTTGGGAGTGGGGGGATTTTTCTCAAAATCTTCGTGTCGCATCCCTGGAAGATAATAAACTTAAATACCTAGTTTGGTATTTTACCGACTTTTCGTTTTTGAGTTATGGTGTTCACAGACACACGGACACACACACACACACGGACCTTTTTGTGAAAATGCTTTTTTTTTGCATATTGGGGACCCTAAAACATATATTTCCGGTGAAATCTCGGTATCGAATTTTTTGGTGGAGTGCAATACTTTCTCTATATACTATGTACATGGTGCATATGGAGAAAGTAAAATAGTAGAAATAAACTTATTACTTACGTAAGTAGAAGGGAAATAAGGGAGTACCATAGGTTAAAGCGATAGTCAAAAACTGGTTGCTATGTGACTGAAGTTCCTTTGTTTGTATGGAGAGCAGTTGACAAATTCCTGTATGAGAAAAGTATGTTTTTCATAGCAGAAACCAAAAATAAGGAATGTCTCAAAAACGACGAACTCCACGAAAATAATGTATATAACATAAATTGTGTGTTTTAACGTGCTCTACATTTTTGGGGTGGTACGTTTTTATCTATCTCTTACGGTTTAGCAGTTAAACAAAACTTGGCAAAAATCATCCCGAATAAAGACGTCTTCAGAGGCTATTTCCAGAAAATTCGAGATATGCATTTTATTTCGGATATAAATGGCTTTAATATACGGGATTTTAATCAAAATCTTGCAGCATTTTTTAAGGAAATCAAAATGTTAGTTTTTTTTACAAGTAAGGGGTAGTTTGTGATGGAGGGATTTTTTTGAAAATATTCTATCGCATCCTTAGAAGATACAAAACCTAAATACCAAGTTTGGTATTTAACGGTCTTTTCGTTTTGGGGCATTGCTGTCCACAGACAGACAGACAGGCAGACACACACACACACACAGACACACACACACACACACGGACCTTTTTTTAAAAATCTGATGTGTTCCATTCACCTGACTTTCTCTACATCTCTGCAACAAATTATTGCTAAAAGCTTAACCTTCTTTTACTTCATGCTAATCGAGAAAAAATCAGCTGAAATAGTCTTATTACTTGCTTCCTTGTAAGAAGAAGCGAAGTAAGGGAGTACTATAGGTTAAAGTGATAGTCAAAAGCTGGTTGCTATGTGACTGAAGTTCCTTTGTTTGTATGGAAAGGAGTTGACAAATCCCTGTATGAGAAAAGTATGTTTTTCAAAGCTGAAACCAAAATCAAGCAATATCTCAAAAACGGTTACCTCCACGAAAAAAATGTATGTAATATAGACTGTGTATTTTAATGTGCTCTACATTTTTTGTCTGGTAAGTTTTTGTCTATCGCTTGCGGTTTAGCAATTATGCAAGTTTCCGTAAATTTAATCTAGAATAAAGTAGTCTTCAGATGCAATTCCCAGAAAATTCAAGATATGCATATTATTTGTTAGGGAAATATTTTTAATAAACGACATTTCAATCAAAATCGTTAGAGCCATTTTTAGAAAATCAAAATTTTCGAAAAAAGTTCCATTTAAGGGATAGTGTGGGATGGGGGGATTTTTCTCAAAATCTTCGTGTCGCATTCTTGGAAGACACTGAACTTAAATACCAACTTTGAATAGACACACACATACGGACATTTGTCTAAAATGCTTTCATCGGACTCGGGGGACTTCAAAACATATATTTTTGGATGGAATGCAATACCTTCTCTACCTATATACTATGTACCAAGTAGAGAAAGTATAAAAACGAGAGACACTCAAAAGTTTTCTCACGTTCCACCCGCTAGAGAGAAGTGTTCAAAAAATGCCTCTAGTGACCATATCGTGGATGTTTACTGCTGGCAAGTTGCCGGAGACCTTGATGCGGATACGCCATTATGCACTGACAAACAACAGCAAACACTCCACCTTGGAATTTGCACTACATGCAGTGGCGTTTCCTGGTGTCAGATTCCAAACCTGTTATCATAGCTATAAAAATCTGATGTGTTCCACTCACATGACTTTCTCTATATCACTGCAACAAATTATTCTATTTCCTTCATCTAATGGAGCAAAAATTAGCAGAAATAGTCTTATTACTTGCTTCCTTGTTGGTAGAAGCGAAATAAGACAGTACTATAGTCAAAAGCTGGTTGCTATGTGACTGAAGCTCCTTTGTTTGTATGGATACGAGTTCACAAAGTCCTGTATGAGAAAAGTAAAAGTCTTTATAGCTGAAAAAATAAACAAGGAATATCCCAAAAACAATCAACTCCACGAAAAAAATATATACAACATAAATTGTGTGTTTTAAGATGATCTACGTTTGTTGTGTGGTAAGTTTTTGTCCATCTCTTATGGTTTAGCAATTATGCAAAATTCCATAAAATTGACCCAGAATAAAGTAGTCTTCAGAGGCTATTCCAAGAAAATTCAAAATATGCATTTTATTTGTCAGGTAAATATCTTTAATATACGATATTTTAATCAAAATCGTTAGAGCCATTTTTTAGAAAATCAAAATTTCCGAAAAAAGTTCCATGTATTCCCTTATTTTCCTTCTGCTTAAAAGTAATAAGACCATCTCGATTAGCATTATCAAGTCTTAGAACGGAACGCATCAGATATTTCCTGCTGCCATGAACCCCAACAATTTCGAAAGAATATCACTATAATACTAACGTGAGGTGAATGTCCCTTGGTTATAAAATCATGCTGTTCCCAGATAACAGTGCCATAAATGCATTTAGTGCCAACTTTAATGACCCCTCCCATAGCAATTTTCAAGTTTATTATTATGGGGAAGGTAGTTTAGACCCTTGCCAACCGCTCAAGTTTTATAGCCGTTTTGCTGAATAAGAAATAGCTTGCCCATTATTCCTCTTTGTTATTATACTTCCTGCATGTTTGGTTGCCAGTACTGAACAAGTTGGCGAATGCAGTACAATGGAGTTATGGAGGATTTAAAGGATAAGCATTACAACCACCAGCAGCACATAAAACAGATGACATTCAACACCACACTTTATTATGATAACGTACAATGCATTTTATGCACCAATAATAAACAAAACAAGTCCAAGGACGAATCTAAAAATCTGATGTGTTCCATTTACATGACTTTCTCTACATGTCTGCAACAAATTATTGTTAAAAGTATGTTTTTCAAAGCTGAAACCAAAAACAAGGAATGTCTCATAAACGATGAACTCCAAGAAAAAAATGCATATAATTTAAATTGTGTGTTTTAACGTGCTGTACATTTTTTGTGTGGTAAGTTTTTGTCCATCTCTTACGGTTTAGCAGTTATGCAAAATTCCGTAAAATTCATCCAGAATAAAGTAGTCTGCAGAGGCTATTCCCAGAAAATCCAAGATATATATTTTATTTGTTAGGTAAATATCTTTAATATACGGTGTTTTAATCAACATCGTTAGAGCCATTTTTAAGAAAATCATAGTTTTCGAAAAGAGTTCCATGTAAAGGGTAGTTTGGGGTGGGGGGAATTCTCTCAAAATCTTCGTGTCGCATCCCTGGGAGATACTAAACTTAAATACCAAGTTTGGTATTTTATCGACTCTTCGTTTTTGAGTTATCGTGTTCACAGGGACACGGACACACTGACCTTTTTGTGAAAATGCTTTTTATGGATATAATATACGTGTAGAGAAAGTAAAAAGACAGAATAAAGGCCTAAACAGTGGAAAGGCACACAATATGAAAATAGGCAATATAGTCACTATAAAGAAGTATATTTTACTTAGGTAAACATGAGATATATTTACAAGTGCTACGATTCTAAACAACGCAACAGAATGATTATGTACAACTGACGCATTTCTTTCTTTAATTATTCCGTTGAAAATTCATTCACTGACCCAATTTCAGCACCAAATTAAGCAGAACGTTCTGGAGTTTCGATTCCTTGTCACTAGATGCGCAGATGTTTATGTTTTACTCCTAATTGCATTGTTGGCAGCTGTTTCGACATTTTGTTCTTGTAGTCAACATGAAAATGTAGTACGATGTGGAGCTAAGACAAAGATATTTTCAGCAAAATGGCGCTACATGCCATACATCAAATGAATCCATGAACCTAACTGCAAGTTTCTTTGAAGACCGGATAATTTCCACGAACCTATGGCCACCGAGATCTCCCGATTTGACATCGTTGGACTTCCCTCTATGGGGTTACTTAAAAGATAGAATTTACACCACACGTTCCCAGACATTTGATTATCTGAAGCACAACACAAAGGAGATTGAAGCTATTGACAACAGAGTCCTCCAACGAATGGCCAGTAACATAGAATGACGTGTTGAGCTGTGCCTTATGCAGGGTGGATTACATTTTCAATATAATTTCCAGGAACCTGTGGCCACCAAGATCCCCGGATTTGACATCGCCTCACTTCTTTCTATGGGGTTACTTAAAAGACAGGGTTTACGCCATACGACATTGGACGATCTGAAGCACACCAGCACAAAGGAGATTCAAGCTATTGACAACAGAGTCATCCAATGAGTGGCAAGTACGACGTGTTGAGTTGTGCCTTATGCAGGATGGAGGACATTTTCAACATTTGCTATAGAGGTAAATAATCTGCCAAAATTTCTCTACAATTAGGTATAATAAGTTGACGCTAGCGTAACACATTTTGAAACAATTACTGAAAGAAATGTGTCACCCTGTAGAAACACGCAGCTGTAAGAACAAACGCAATAAAACATCTCCCCTACAGCCCTATTTTGGTGCAGTGTGATCTCCGACCGCAAGAACACAATCTCAGCAGCTGCCAAGTCAGAAACCTGTTTGTTGACTCTACATTATGTCGCGATTTACGAGCACGCCTCGAATTTCTTTAGGACTGGATACTTTGTTTACCGACCTCAAAGCCAGTTCTGATTCCTTGAAAAAACATCTCGAAAACGGGAAGTTTAAACAGTTGTTATGTTGACATGTTAGATTGGACCAGCATCTCTCAATTTTTTATTTGTACACAAATTATTGTTTAAAAGTATATGCTTCTATTTACTTCATGCTAATCGAGATTAAAAAAAAAAAATAGAAATAGTCTTATTACTTGCTTCCTTGTAAGTAGAAGCGAAATAATGGAGTATCATAGGCTAAAGTGATAGTCAAAAGCTGGTTGCTATGTGGCTGAAGTTCCTTTGTTTGTATGGACAGGAGTTGACAAATTCCTGTATGAGAAAAGTATAAGTTTTTCAAAGCGGAAACTAATAACAAGGGATATCTTAAAAACGACCAACTCCACGAAAAAAACGTATATAAAGTATATTGTGAGTTTTAATGTGCTCTACATTTTCTGTATGGTAAGTTTTGTCCATCTCTTACGGTTTAGCACTTATGGAAAATTCGGCAGATTTGATTCAGAATAAAGAGGTCTTCAGAAGCTATTCCCAGAAAATTCAAGATATACATTTTATTCGGGGTGCAAATAGCTTTAATATACACGATTTTAATCAAAATCGTTAGAGCCATTTTTAACAAAATCAAAATTTTCGAAAAAGTTTCCATATTAAAGGTAGTTTGTAGTGGGCGATTTTCTTGAAAATCTTCGTGTCCTATCCTTGGAAGATACTATACCTAAATACGAAATTTGGTATTTAACGGTCTTTTCGTTTTTGAGCTATGTTGTCCATAGACACACACACACACACGCGCGCGCGCGCGGACCTTTCCCTAAAAATGCTTTTTTTTTTTTTTTTTTATTGAGGGGACCCCAAGACATATATTTCCATTGAAATATCGACATGTACTATGTGCTAGACATCGCTTCGCTTCCAAACAGCAAATTGCATTTGTACGATAGTTGTTAAACTGCACTCAGCCTTTGTGTCAAGCTAGCATGTTCCTTTCCCCAGGAGGCTACCCGGCCGGCGTTGTAGGTAGACTCCTATCTTCTCCCCAAGTGTCATTGACAGCACCTTACCGACTTTCACTCTCTAGTGATTTCTTACGCAATCTTCCCACTGTTTGAGGTAGGCACTGCTTCAGCGCGTGCGTGGACAGGCACGTCATCCCAATATAGGTAGGTAGCATTTAGAAAGAGTTGGCATAACTAAATAATAACGAAAGTTATCATAATTCCAAGAGTTATGTCATGTTGGCAATTGTTCTAAGAGATGAAAACACGAGTTGCATTTGATAATTTAATTCAGCGAAATAGACTTCAGGGAAGTTTTGGTTTCCCAACCATCTAATTTTTGGACGCCCGATTGCTCTAATACCAACTGACTTCCATTTATAGACATCGCTTCATTTGTATAGCTCCCTTCAACTTCAATTGCCATATCGGGGGCTTTGACTCGTATTACTTTAGGTTCAGAACATTAAGTTAATCAATTTTACGAGAGCCATTTTTTTTCAATCTCTGATAGGCTATAAATAAAAGACAAGTTCATAGAAAACTATTATTTTATTACTAAAAGTTTAGTACACTTATGGTTACTTTTCAACATAATCACCGAAAATATTGAGACATTTATCATACCTGTGCACAAGCTTTGCAACACACAAGCTTCAAAAATCTGATGTGTATCATTCACATGACTTTCTCTATATCCCTGCAACAAATTATTCTTAAAAAGGTTATACTTCTATTTACTTTATGCTAATCAGAAACAATTAGCAGAAATAGTCTTATTACTTGCTTCCTTGTAAGTAGGAGCGAAATAAGGGAGTACCATACGTTAAAGTGATAGTCAAAAGCTACTTGCTGTCAATGAAGTTCCTTTGTTTATATGGATCGGAGTTGACAAGTTCCTGTGTGAGAAAAATATGTTTTTCATAGCAGAAACCAAAAATAAGGAATGTCTCAAAAACGACCAACTCCACGAAAAAAATGTGTGTTTTAACGTGCTCTACATTTTTTGTGTAGTAAGTTTTTGTCCATCTCTTACGGTTTAGCAGTTATTCAAAATTCCGTAGAATTGATCCAGAATAAAGTAGTCTTCAGAGGCTATTCCCAGAAAATTCAAGATAAACATTTTATTTGTCAGGTAAATGTCTTTAATATATGATATGTTAATCAAAATCGTTAGAGCAATTTTTGAGAAAATCGAAATTTTCGAAAAAAGTTCCATGTAAAGGGAAGTTGGGGGTAGGGGGATTTTTCTCAAAATCTTCGTGTCGCATCCCTGGAAGATACTAAACTTAAATACCAAGTTTGGTATTTTACTGACTTTTCGTTTTTGAGTTATCGTGTTCACAGACACACGGACACACACACACGGACACACACACACGGATCTTTTTGTGAAAATGCTTTTTTGGGATATTGGGGACCCTAAAACATATTTCCGGTGAAATCTCGGTATCGAATTTTTCGGTGGATTGCAATACGTTCTCTGTACACTATGTACATAGTGCGTATAGAGAAAGTAAAAAATGTTGCCGCTAATGATTTCAAATGAGCATTGACGTTATTTTGAAGATATTGAAGAAGTTGCTTGGATTCAAAATAAACATTTTTGAATAAACATCACACCAGCACAAGGTGCACAAGGGCCGTTGCACCATAATTGGCAACCGTCGAGGAACAATACTTGCCTCCCGTCACTCCACAACCCCAACTATCACCCGCAAACCCCACAATCCCGTCAGAACGTGGTTAAGTTCTCTCCGAGAACAGGGACACGTCTAATACACCTCGGGCTGCCCTCAGCCTGCCAACTGCTCTGGTGTGGTCAAGAATTCATTCGAGCTCTGACCAGCCACCGGATCACCTGTGAAGATGCCAAGTCGGCAACTTCAAGACCCCAATGGACCACGGCCTACAAGCCCGGAAAATACTTTCAGTTTGTATATTCTTTATTATTAGTTATACCAAATCGTTTACCACTTTCTGGATGGTCCACGTATGTTTACGCTAGCCTTAAGGTATCCGATGAATGAAATATGAAAAAATCTAAAAAAAATCTATGTGTTCCATTCACTTGACTTTCTCCACATCTCTGCAACAAATTATTGTTAAAAAGCTAATGCTTCATTTCACTTCATGCCAATCAAGAAAAAATTAGCAGAAATAGTCTTATCACTTGCTTCCTTGTAAGTAGAAGCCAAATAAGGAAGTACCATAGGTTAAAGTGATTGTCAAAAGGAGGTTGCTATATGACTGAAGTTCCTTTGTTTGTATGGACATTTGACAAATTCCTGTATGAGAAAAGCAAGTTTTTTAAAGCTGAAAAAAAAAAAGGAATATCTAAAAAAAGATCAACTCCACGAACAAAGTGTATATAACATAAAGTGTGTGTTTTAACATGCTCTACATTTTTTGTGTGGTAAGTTTTTGTCTATCTCTTACGGTTTGGCAGTTAATGCAACATTCCGTTATAATTCATCTTCAGAAGCTATTCCCAGAAAATTCAGGAAATACATTTTACTTGTCAGGTAAATATCTTTAATATAGGTACGTAATTTTGATCAAAATCGTTAAAGCCATAATTTTCGAAAGTTTTTCCATATAAAGTGTAGTTTGTAGTGGGATTTTCTTGAAAATTTTAGTGTCGCAGCCACATTTTTATTGGATTCAGAGGGTCTCAAAACACGTCTTTCTGGTGAAATCTCCTGTTGAATTTTTGGGTACAATACAACACCTTCTCTATACACTATGTACATAGTACGTGTAGAGAAAGTAAAAAAAAAACTTGCTAATAGATAAAGACGAAACGCTGTATCTCTTTATGAATACAGGATCAAGATACATCAAAAGTCTTATGGTTTTCGCTTGAAAGCACAGAAATGGTTGTCCCCTGATACAGTTCCTATTCGCTGGATCAACTCCTTTGTAGGTATATGTTATGGGAAATGTGAATCCAGAAGCACCTGTTTGGAAAAGATTCCTTTCCACTGCCCACTTTTGCTTCTTTTCAATGTGAAAACACCCTACAGAAATATTTCAAAGGGCAGACAGCTGACGGGGGAAGGCGAGTGTATAATGTGCAAACAGTTCCATACCATCTTTTTTACTTTCTCTACACGTACTATATACATTGTGTATAGACAAAGTATTGTATTCCACCCAAAATTCAATACCGAGATTTCACCGGAAATATATGTTTTTCCATTCATTTGACTTTCTCTCCTGAATGCTAATCGAGAAAAATTATCAGAAATAGTCTTATTACTTACTTCCTCTTAAGTAGAAGTGAAATAAGGGAGTACCATAGGTTAAAGCGATAGCCAAAAGCTGGTTGCTATGTAACGAAGTTCGTTTGTTTGTATGGACACGAGTTGACAAATTCCTGTATGAGAAAAGTATACGTCTTTTAAAGCTAAAACAAAAAACAAGGAATATCTCAGAAAACAACCAACTCCATGCAAAAAATATAACATAAATTGTGTGTTTTAATGTGCTCTACATTTTCTGTGTGGTAAGTTTCTGTCTATATCTTACGGTTTAGCAGTTGTGTAAAATTCCATTAAATTCATCCAGAATAAAGTAGTCTTCAGTGGCTATTCCCAGAAAATTCAAGATATACATTTTATTTGGCATGTAAATATCTTAAATATAAGAGATTTTAATCAATATCGTTACAGCCATTTTTGAGAAAACCATAATTTTTGAAAATGTAAAGGGTAGTTTAGGGTGGGAGGATTTTCTTGAAAATCTTCGTGTCGCATCCTTGGAAGATACTAAACTTAAATACCAATATTTGTATTTTACCGACTTTTTAGTTATTGTATTCACAGACACACGGACACACAGACCGGACGTTTTTCTAAAAATGCTTTTTTTTTTAGATTTAGGTGGTCTCAAAACATATATTTCCGGTGAAATCTCGGTATTGCATTTTTGGGTGCAATACAATAATTTCTCTATACACTATGTACATAGTACGTGTAGAGAAAGTAAAATATGTGGACAATATGTTGGCGACTTATAACAGAATAGTGTGCAACATGTCTCTGAAGATGCACTTCCTTCACTGACACCAACACTGCTTTCCTGAAAACCTTGGCGAAGTGAGTGATGAGCAAGGCGAACGTTTTCATCAGGATATTGCTACTCTTGAACGTCGTTATCAGGGAAAATGGAGTACATCTATGCTTGCTGACTATTGCTGGTCTGTATAGCAGACAAGCCAAAAGACCTCATGTATAAGGTATGTAATTAAAAGCTATTTATATTTTCTTGCATGAATAATATTGAAACTTGTATTGCATGTATCTTCTAAACAAGAACTAAGGAGCCTTTTACTTTCTCTACACGTACTATGTGCAGTGTTTAGAGCAAGTATTGTATTCCACCCAAAAATTCGATACCGAGATTTCACCGGAAATACATGTTTTAGGACCACCTGAATACAAAAAAGCATTTTAACAAAAAGGTCCATGTGTGTGTGTGTGTGTGTGTGTGTGTGTGTGTGTGGTATTTAAGTTTCGTATCTTCCAAGTATGCGACACGAAACTTTAAAAGAAAATCCCCCTATCCCCAATTAGCCTTTACATGAAACTTTTTTTCGAAAATTACGATTTTCTAAAAAATTGCTCTAACGATTTTGATTAAAATATTGTATATTAAATATATTTACCTGACAAATAAAATATATATCTTGAATTTTCTGGGAATAGCCTCTGAAGACTACTTTATTCTGGATGAATTTTACGGAATTTAACATAATTACTAACCCGTAAGAGATGGACAAATACTTGCCACACAAAAAAATGTAGAGCACGTTAAAACACACAATTTATGTAATATACATTTTTTTCGCGGATTTGATTGTTTTTTTACATATTCCTTGTTTCAGCTTGGAAAAGCAGACTTTTCTCATACAGGAATTTATCAACTCTGTCCATAGAAACAAAAGAACTTCAGTCACATAGCAACCAGCTTATGACTATCACTTTAACCTATGATACTCCCTTATTTCGCTTCTACTTACAAGGAAGTAAGTAATAAGACTATTGCTGCTGATTTTTTCTCGATTAGCATGAAGTAAATAGTCATTTACTTCATGCTAATTCACTGTCATTTTAGAATTTAGATAAAATTATATAAGATTTCATTAATTTTGTTTCGGCTACAAAAAACTTTTAAAATTTTGTTGACCAGCGTAATCTTATCTAAGGAACGTTTTTTGTGTAAAGAGCTAGAGAAAGCTATGTGAATGAAACATCAGACTAAGTCGGGAGAAATTAAGGTGTTAATTCGGTGCTGAGCCTATAATTACTGAGGGTGGTTGGAAAACTGGCCAGCACTGTAACACTTTCCCTAAACTGTCAGCAAGCCACGTTTATCATTACGTCATTCATATTGTTTGTTCGTTCAGGGTCGCCCGTCCCAGGGACCAAGGCCAGGGATTCGAGCACACGCCTATCCAGTTGCATGCCCCATTTTTGTTAACGTGTTTACATAACATCAAGTGTCTTTCTCTTGCAAACAACTCTAAAAGCTACCACAGGAAACACCGTGACGTCATTACCCAAGTGAGAAGAAAAAAAAAAAAAAATGAAGCCTGTTCCAAAGAGTTTGCATTGAACTATTTATACTATATGTCACGGAAAAATAAATGACAGGCCACGACAATATGGTTCTTTGTACATAATATCACTTGGGAAAATCAACAGCCATTTCCTTACATACAACGAAACTTTTTACTTTCTCTATACGTACTATGTACATAGTGTATAGAGAAGGTATTGCACTCCACCAAAAATTCGATACCGAGATTTTACGGAAATATATGTTTTAGGGTCCCCTGTATCAAAAAAAAAAAAATATATATATATTTTCAGAAAAAGGTCCGTGTGTGTGTGTCGGTAAAATAAAAACTTGGAATTTAAGTTAATTATCTTCCAGGGATGCGACACGAAGATTTTGAGAAAAGTCCTCCCACCCCAAACTACCCTTTACATAGAAGTTTTTTCGAAAATTTTGGTTTTCTAAAAAATGGCTCTAACGATTTTGATTAAAATATCGTATATTAAAGATATTTACCTGACAAATATAATGTATATTTTGAATTTTATGCGAATAGCCCCTGAAGACTACTTTATTCTGGTTCAACTTTACGGAATTTTGCATAACTGCCAAACCGTAAGAGATGGATAAAAACTTACCACACAACAAATGTAGAGCACTTTAAAACACACAATTTATGTTATATACATTTTTTTCGTGGAGGCGATTGTTTTTTAGATATTCCTTGTTTTTGGTTTCAGCTATAAAAACTTACACTTTTCACATACAGGACGTTGTGAACTCGTGTCCATACAAACAAAGGAACTTCAGTCACCTAGTAACCAGCTTTTGACTATCATTTTAAACTATGGTACTCCCTTATTTCGCTTCTACTTACAAGGAAGCAAGTAATAAGACCATTTTTTTACTCGTTTATTTGGATTAGCATGGGGTACATAGAAGAATAAGCTTTTTAACAATAATTTGCAACAGAGTTGTAGAGAAAGTCCTGTGAATGGAACACATCAGATTCTCTTTTGTTTCTCTATAATGCATGATACATTGCATTCCACCCAAAAATTCAACACCACGATATCATCCAAAATACACGTTTTACGGACCCATGTATAAAACACTTTTTAGAAAAAGATCCGTGGCTGTGTGTGTATGGGTGGGGTTTAAAGCGTCTATAAACACGATAAATCAAACATGAAAATTCGATAAAACACCAAACTTAGTATTAAGTTTGGTATTTTCCAAGGATGCGAACAAAATTCCCTCACCACAAACTACCCTCCACATGAAACATTTTTCGAAAAATTTTGGGCTATAAATTGAATTACAATTCATTTTGGAAAAATCATATAAATAATTACAAATAATTTGCTTCTTACATAATTTCAACTAAATAAGGATACTTATTTAGCCATATTGAAAATATTTTCACAAGTGAATGTATACCTTGAATTTTCTCGGAAGAGCCTCTGAAGAACTCTTCTTTTTGGACGAATTTTGCTTAATTTTGTACAACTTATTACACTAAAATATAGATCTCGTTAAAATACATAATTTATGTCATATATAGTTTTTAGTGGAGTTGATAGTCTGTTACTTTTCTCACATGGGAATTTTTAAACTCCGGCCATGCACATGGCAACCAGCTTTTAAAATGTGTGACTATCAGTTTAGCCTAGTATATTTTCCTTCTACTTACAAGGAAGCAAGGTATAATACCATTTTGGTAATATTTATCTCGATTAGCATGAAATAAATAAAAGAATACGTTTTTTAACTATAATGTGTTACAGAGATGTAGAGAAAGTCATGTGAGTGGAACACAGAGGATTTTTAAACACTAGTATTCACCGCTACCTCATTTTCCCGAGTGCAGTAAAACATAAACCATTCCTACGGAGATAAGTAAAGTCTTAACATGTTTAAGAAACGGTAAGAGAAAGTTTTCTGGGATACGTACTATTTAAAATAAAACCCTGCTCAAACCCCACGTGAGGTATATAAATCTTGCTTAGCGTCTCTCTGATTTGCTGACCGTGAAAAATCCCTGACTCCAGAAGACGGAAAGGCTTATAACAAAAACTCATTACAATATCTACCTATTCTACAACCTGTAATCCGATTACTCCGTTATATTTCATTGCATACAGCGGGGAGGAGGGGGGTTATATTCACATAACTTTCTCTGTCCTTCCACAAAAATATTCTTACAAAGTATCATTCTTCTCCCTCGTTACTTTCTCTACACGTACTATGTACATAGTGTGTAGAGAAGGTATTGTATTCCACCCAAAAATTCCATACCGAGATTTCTCCGGAAACAGTCGTTTTAGGGTCCCCTGTATCCAAAAAAAAAAAAAAAAACATTTTCAGTATTATTGTGTGTGTGCGTGTCAGTGTGTCTGTGAACACGATAGCCCAAAAACGAAAAGTCGGTAAAATACCAAACTTGGTATTTAAATATACCATCTTCCAGGGATGCCACACGAAGATTTTGAGAAAAATCCCACCACCCCAAATTACCCTTTATATGGAAAAAGTTTCGAAAATTTTGATTTTCTAAAAAACGACTGTATCGATTTTGATTAAAATACCGAATATTAAAAACAAAATGTATATATTGAATTTTCTGGGCATAGCCTCTTCATTCTGAATGAATTATGCTGAATTTTCCGTAACTGCTAAACGGTAAGAGATAAACAAAAACTTACCACACAGAAAACGTAAATCACGTTTGAAACACACAATTCATGTAATATACGTTTTTCTTTTTTCGTGGAATTGAGCATTTCTGAGATATTCCTTGTTATTTGTTTCAGCTTTAAAATAGTTAAACTTTTTTCATACGGAAAGTTAAAAACTCCTTGCACCTACATAGAAATGGTTTTCAATCCCATACCAACAGCATTTTAAACCATTTTCTTTAAAAGCTTCGTGTCGCATCTTTGGAAGATGCTGAACTCAAATACCAAGTTAGTTAATATTTTACAGACTTTTCGTTTTTGAGTTATCGTGTTCGCAGACACACGGGCACACAGACACGGACCTTTTTCTAAAAACGTATTTTATACAGGGGCACCGGTGTATTTCTGGTGGAATATAGTTCGTGTAGAGAAAGTAAAAATGAAGACAACTTCAGGAGCTAGTCTTAACAAAGATACAAAATTTTCATTTAAATATATTTAATATACGGAATTCAGGAGCTATTTTATCGAAAATTGCCAAAAATGTTCTATTTAAATAGGGTTTTGAGGTGGTGGAGATTTTCTTGAAAATGTTCGTATCGCATCTTTGAAAGATACTAAAGTCAAGTACCAACCTTGGTATTTATAGAGCTCTTCGTTTTTTTTTATTTATGTTGCCCTCACACACGCGGACATTTTTCTAATTTATTTTAAATTCAAGGGTCCTCCAAACATGTATTTCGGTGGATGTTTCGTTTAGAATTTTGGGGTAGAATGCATTATCTTCTACATCCACTATGTATGTGTAAGGTAACCACTACACCACGTAGGGCGACTAGAACCTACTTAAAATATAATAACTCATGGCACGACAGCTCACAAGGAACCTCGGCCTACCGCCCGGCCGCTGCAGTATTGGGGGGTGAGACGTGGTCAACGCCCCGAAACCCCCCCCCCTTCCGGTTAATGTGGTCCTCATGACCTGGAGCCGCCACTTCTCCATTAATTTAAAAATCCCCACGCCGGTACCGTGAATCGAACACAGGTCTCCCGCTTGGTAAGCAGCTGCACTACCACCGAGATAAGGAAACACTTGCTGATTAAAATACCCCCCCCCCCCAAACAGTGGAAGCCCTTAGTGTAGCTTCAGAGACATATTAATCTTGTCCTGAGAGGAACTGAAATGCGGAAGGCCTGCTGATGAGGAAAGAAAGGAGAGAATCGTGGCACATCGACCTTGAATTCGCACACATTTGATATTTCTACTTGTTCAAAACAGACAAACAATTTAACTAACATGTTGCCTTTGGCGCAACATAAGTCATTCTGCTTGCAACAGTGGCGTGTTACAAACAAAAAAATCTGATGTGTACCATTCACATATCTCTGTAACAAATTATTGTTAATAAGCTTATCTTTTATTTGTTTCATGCTAATCGAGAAAAATTAGCAAAAATAGTCTTATTTCTTGCTTTATTGTAAGTAGAAGTGAAATAAGGCAGTACCATAGGTTAAAGTGAAGTCAAAAGCTGGTTGCTATGTGACTGATGTTCCTTTGTTTGTATGGACAGGAGCTGACAAATTCCTGTATGAGAAAACTCAAGTTTTTCAAAGCTGAAACCAAGAAAAAGGAATATCTCAAAAACTATCAACTCCACGAAAAAAATGTATATAGTATAAATTGTGTGTCTTAACGTGCTCTACATTTTTTGTGTGTTAAGTTTTTGTCCATCTCTTACAGTTTAGTAGTTATGCACAATTCATCCAGAATAAAGTAGTCTTCAGAGGCTATTCCCAGAAAATTCAAAATATACATTTTATTTGTCAGGTAAATATCTTTAATATACGACATTTTAATCAAAATCGTTAGAGCCATTTTTGAGAAAATCAAAAATTTCGAAAAAAGTTCCATGTAAAGGGTAGTTGGAGGTGGGGGGATTTTTCTCAAAATCTTCGTGTCGCATCTCTGGAAGATACTAAACTGAAATACCAAGTTTGGTATTTTACCGACTTTTCGTTTTTGAGTTATCGTGTTCACAGACACACGGACACACACACACATGGACCTTTTTGTGAAAATGCTTGTTTTGGATATTGGGGACCCTAAAACATATATTTCCGGTGAAATCTCGGTATCGAATTTTTGGTGGAGTGCAATACTTTCTCTATACACTATGTACATAGTGCGTATGGAGAAAGTAAAAATGTATATTACATAAATTGTGTGTTTAAACGTGCTCTACATTTTTTGTGTGGTAAGTATTTGCCTATCTCTTACGGTTTAACAGTTATGCAAAATTCATCTAGAATAAAGTAGTCTTCAGAGGCTATTCTCAGAAAATTCAGAATATGAATTTTATTTGTCATATAAATATCTTTAATATACGTTACCTTAAAATACCAAGTTTGGTATTTAACCGACTTTTCGTTTTTGAGTTTTCATGTTCACACACACACGGACCTTTTTCTGAAAATACTTTTTTGGATACAGGAGACCCTAAGACTTACATATATTTCCGGTGAAATATCGATATAGAATTTTTGGGTGGAATAGACTACCTTCGCTATGCACTATGTACATAGTACGTGTAGAGAAAGTAAAAATCTGATGTGTTTCATTCACGTAAAGTTTCTTACAAACGATTATTCTTTTATCTACACCATTCTAATCGAGATAAACATTAACAAAATTACTTGATTCTTTGTAAGGAGAAGGAAAGTAAGGTAATGCATTAGGCTAAAGTGATTGCCAATTCCTTTTTAAAAGTGGTCGCTATAAGAAACAACTGAGGTTTGGTTCGCTTTACAAGTCCCGTTTGAGAAGTTAATTAGTTTAAATTTGAGAGATAGACATTTTTGTGCAGTAAACTTCTGTCTATTTCATAGTGTTCACCAATTACTCAAATTTAAACTAAATTCATCCAAGCATTAGAAGCTATTCCCAAAAATTCAAAATATGCATTTTATTTGCTATCTAAATATCTTTAGTATACTGTATTTTAATCAAAATCGTTAGAACCATTATTGAGTAAATCAAAATTTAGGAACCTTTTTTTCATGTAAAGGGTAGTTTGGGTTGTGGGGGATGTTCTAGAAAATCTTGTCACATTCTTGGAAGATATCAAACCTAAATACGAAGTTTGGTTTTTAGCGGACTTTTCGTTTTTGAGCTATGCTGTCCACAGACCATACACGGACATTTTTCTACAAATGCTTTATTTAGATTTAGGAGGACCCAAAACATGTGTTTCCGATTAAATCTCGAAAATGAATTTTTGGGTGCATTACAATAGCTTCTCTATACACTATACATACATAGTACGTGTAGAGAAAGTAAAAATTTTCAGAGTAGGTTTCAACCAATATATTTCCAGTGAAATTTTGGTATTGGATTTTGAGAAAGTAAAATGTTGGAATTTATGAAAAGAAGCAACACACGCTAGTGTTTTGTTTACTGTAATAATCACGATAGCCTTGCCCTATTGCTTGTGTACGGAGAGTATTACAAATATAATTTGCATATAAATCCCACATTTGCACATATAAATGCGCTTCAAGGACTCGCTGCACGTAATTTTCTCATGTAGGCGAAGGTTCTTGGCACACAACAATGATGTCATCCCCTCGCGGGCAAACCTGTTGCCTGGGGTCACAGATACAGAGATTAGATGGGAAATGCCCTCCTATCCTTACGCATAGTGGTTGGTGAAGCAGGATTATCGCCCAACCGCCATGGTTAGTGTGGGTTAAATATTCAATAAGCAGTAAATTTAGACTACGTTTTAAACCAGTATAATGGCCAGTACGTGTGTGGTGTTTGGTTGTAGTTTCTCGAACAGCAGAAGCAAAATCAAGGAAAGGGATACGAGTTTAATTTTACAAGTTACTGTACCTATTTAAGCGTTTTTTCGATGGTACACATAGTGAAATATGTTATACATTATCAACAGAACGATTCTGTATTGTTTGTTAGATTTTCAACTCGGAAAGACCGTTTAGAAGTTTGGGTAGGATCACTTCGCAGACAAAATTGGCAACCTACTCTGGTTTATAAGGACCTTTTGCTAATTCGTCCATGTAGCAGCTTTAGTGAGAAATAATTACTATCAAACTATGTACTTATGATACCTGAACCGTGAGAAGCGTGTTCCTCGGGCTCGGAATTCAATGTTAATTATCACAATATTCCTCGACTGAAATTCTTGTTTAATATCACACATATTCTACCAAAGTTTTAAACCAATGCTGTAATAAATGGTACAGCCTTTTGTTACATTAACAATAGTTTTAGAACAAAATTAAGTTATGCCCACCTGGGTGCTCTACTTCAGATTCAACAGGTCGCGGGTTCGAATCTCGCTTAGGGTGAGCTACCCCGATAAGGTTTTTCTTCGGGGTTTTCCCTTATCTGAGAAGATGAATGTAGAGTAACTTTAAGCTCCATGGACCCAGATATCATTTGAGAATTATTTTACCAAATTCACCATCGTCCGATATGACCAACCAGATTAAAGGATATTAAGCACCAAAAAAAAAAAAAAAAAAGTTAACTTACCGCGATGTTTACTGCAATAATACCAATTTATGAATAATAACTTCTGATAGGCCAAAAAAAGTGATTGTATTAAATATGTCTTAAACTATACACCTCTCCCCTTCCATTGTCCTTTTTTTACTTTCTCTACACGTACTATGTACATAGTGTATAGAGAAGGTATTGTATTGCACCCAAAAATTCGATACCGAGATTTCACCGGATATATATGTTTTGGGCCCCCCCTGAATCAAAAAAAAAAAAAAAAAAAACATTTCTCGAAAAAGGTCCATGTGTGTGTGGACATAATAGCTCAAAAACGAAAAGACCTTGAATACCAAACTTGGTATTTAAGTTTGCTATCTTGCAAGGATGCAACAGGAAGATTTTCAAGAAAATCCCCCACACCCCCAACTACCCCTTACATGAAACTTTTTTCGAAAATTTTGATTTTCTCAAAAATAGCTCTAACGATTTTGATTAAAATATCGTATATTAAAGATATTTACCTGACAAATAAAATGTTTATCTTGAATTTTCTGGGAATAGCCTCTGTAGACTACTTTATTCTGAATGAATTTTCCATAACTGCTAAACCGTAAGAGATACACAAAAACTTACCACACAAAAAATGTAGAGCACTTTAAAACACACAATTTATGTTATATACATTTTTTTCCTGGAGTTGATTGTTTTTGAGATATTCCTTGTTTTTGATTTCAGCTATGAAAAACTTAACTTTTCTCATACAGGAATTTATCAACTCGTGTCCATACAAACAAAGGAACTTCAGTAACATAGCAACCAGCTTTTGACTATCACTTTAACCTATTATAATCCCTTATTTCGCTTCTACTTACAAGGAAGCAAGTAATAAGACTAATGCAAATACAACAAGAAAGGAACAACAACTGCTGTGTTGCATGTAACAATACCTACAAGCCAGCTATTAACTTTTGTTCTTTTGCCACGCGGAAAACTGAAGCGCAAAGAAGAAATCTATGGATTCAAGTGTATATCGAAAGAAGTAAGTACACAAATTTGATATTGTACCTCAAAGCAGTAACATAACTGCAGCATGGATAATGTTGTTTAGAAATTAATGTTAACGTTTTCTAAGTTAATAAGTAGAAACTCTAAATACAGCGAGTATTAAACGACATATTATGGGAATAGTCTGTCAATTATTATTATTACTATTCCTGCTTTATATTTTATTTTGAGTCTTGAGGGATAATCGTAAGAACCAAACCCGCAACAAAAATATGCAGCATTCACTTCGTCCGAAATAAAAGGTTCAGAACATGCCCACAGTTCCCAGTATATTGCCAGATGTGTCCAAAAAGATTTCGACCTTTTGAAGCAGCACTATCAGTCAAATGTATGCACTTTATAGGCAGAAAACCACAAATAAAACTTACATCGCACATGGCTTGCGCTTCTAACTATCCTCCTAAGTACAAAGCATGACACGGAGAGGCGCCACCAGTACGATTTTCTGATTTTTTTTTAATTTATTTATTCATTTTGTTAATTACAAAAGGTATAAGTTATATTATAAATACAGTATATCAGTTTACAATTTTTACTTTCTCCATACGCACTATGTACATAGTGTATAGAGAAAGTATTGCACTCCACCCAAAAATTCGATACCGAGATTTCACCGAAAATATGTTTTAGGGTCCCCTTTATCTAAAAAAAGCATTTTCGGAAAAAGGTCCGTGTGTGTGTGTGTGTGTGTGTGTGTCCGTGTGTCTGTGAACACGATAACTCAAAAACGAAAAGTCGGTAAAATACCAAACTTGGTATTTAAGTTTAGTATCTTGCAGGGATGCGACACGAAGATTTTGAGAAAAATTCCCCCACCCCCAACTACCCTTTACATGGAACTTTTTTCGAAAATTTTGATTTTCTCAAAAATGGCTCTAACGATTTTGATTATAATGTCGTATATTAAACATATTTACCTGAAAAATAAAATGTATATCTTGAATTTTCTGGGAATAGCCTCTGAAGAGTAGTTTATTCTTGGTGAATTTTACTAAATTTTGAATAACTGCTAAACCGTAAGAGATGGACAAAAACTTACTACACAAAAAATGTAGAGCACATTAAAACACACAATTTATGTTATATACATTTTTTTCCGTGGAGTTCGTAGTTTTTGTGACATTCCTTTTTTTTTGGTTTCTGCTATGAAAAACGTATACTTTTCTCATACAGGAACTTGTCAACTCCTATCCATATAAACAAAGGAACTTCATTGACATAGCAACCAGCTTTTGACTATCAGTTTAACCTACGGTTGTCCCTTATTTCGCTTCTACTTACAAGGAAGCGAGTAATTAGACTATTTCTGCTAATTTTTTCTGATTAGCATAAAGTAAATAGAAGTATAAGCTTTTTAAGGATTATTTGTTGCAGGGATATGGAGAAAGTTATGAGTGTAACACATCAGATTTTTTTACATATAGCCATGAACTATGTTGTCTGTGCGTTTAAATTAAACATGTGCAGGAAGATGGTAACAAAATGAGAAGGTGTCGTAATCGCTATAGAAGGAGCAAGGCAAAAGCTGTTGCCGACTGCAGTGAAAGGCGCCTATGTTTTTGCAGATCTTCTCTTGCTGCTCTAAGATGACAACGTAAACCGTCGTCCCTGGGGTTCGTTTCAGTCAGAATATAATGCTGAAAGCCAAGCGCGAGTCACACCTGTGCGAAGCGGTCGGTAGTACTTCCGAGTCTCTAGTTGTAGTAATGTACGAGCATAATCGTTGGGATTTTGCGAAGGAGCAAGACGGTGCAATTGCGAAACAACCCAGTGCCAAATCTGTCGTGCTGTTGTGCAGGTAACAAAACGATGGCGTAGAGTATCCCGCACACCACAAATGTTGCATGTGGGGGTCCTCACCATGTATCGGAATTTTTTATCCTCTGTTTGATCCGTGCACGGTGCCTGGGGTCGCAGAGTGCACCAAGCTTGTGGGATTGCAGTGCACTGTCTTACCGACGGTTACGGTCCAAAGGAAGGCAAGACACACACACACAAAGGTTATTATCCGCTCCAGTCAGTGTGAGTTACCTGAAAGCAGGTCAGTGGAGCTGTGACCGACCGTCACATTGTCAAATCTGCTCACTCTTTCTACAGGTGAAACTTGCGGTTTTTATCGAAAATGTTGCCACCTGCTCTCGTACCGGAATTCCTATAAGCCTCTTTTGTAGGGGGAAGCCTTTGGTCATCAAAGACCCTCAGGATGTCATATTCTTCTCAACCAGATATGGGCAAACTTGACACGCCCTAGGTCGGCTAAACCAACAGGTAGATACAGAAACGGACGAATGATTTTTACTTTCTCTGCACGTACTAGGTACATAGTATGTAGAGAAGGCATTGTATTGCGCTCAAAAATTCATTACCGAGATTTCCTAATGTGTTCCATTTACATGACTTTCTCTACATCTATGCAACAAATTATTGTTAAAACGTTTATGCTTCTATTTATTCACTCTAATTCAGAAACATTAGCAGAAATAGTCTTATTACTTGCTTACTTGTAACTAGAAGCGAAATAAAGGAGTACCATAGGTTAAAGTGATATTCAAAAGTTGGTTGCTATGTGACTGAAGTTCCTTTGTTTGTATGGTCAGGAGTTGACAAATTCCTGTATGAGAAAAGAATAAGTTTTTTAAATCGGAAACCAAAAACAAGGAATATCTCAAAAACCACCAACTCCACTAAAAAATGTATGTAACATAAATTGTGTGTTTTAATGTGCTCTACATTTTTGTGTGGTAAGTTTTTGTCTATCTCTTTCGGTTTAGAAGTAATGCAAAATTCCGTAAAATTCATCCAGGATAAAGTCGTTTTCAGAGGCTATTCCCAGAAAACTCAATATATATGTATGTATTTTATTTGTCAGGTAAATATGTTTAATATATGATATTTTAATCAAAATCATTAATGCCATTTTTAAAAAAATTAAATTTTTGAAAAATGTTCCATGCAAAGGGTACTTGGGAGTGGGGGGATTTTCTTTAAAATCTTCGTGTCGCATCCTTGTAAGATACCAAACTGAAATACCAAGTTTGGTATTCAACGGTCTTTTCATTTTTGAGTTATGCTGTCCACAGACACACACACACACACACACACACACACACACACACACGGACCTGTTTCTAAAAATGCTTTTTTTGGATTCAGGAGGTCTAAAAAATGTATTTCCGGTAAAATCTCGGTATCGAATTTTTCAGTGCAAATACAATACCTACCCTATACACGTGTACATAGTACGTATATATGTATAACAAATTGTTTGTTATATTGTTATACATTTTTTGTGTAGTAAGTTTTTGTGTATCTCTTACGGTTTGTCAGTTATACAAAAGTCATCCAAAATGAAGAAGTCTTCTGAGGCTATTCAAGATATACATTTCGTTTATCAGAAAGTATGTTAGGCATACAGCATTTTAATTAAAATCGTTAGAGCCATTTTTGAGAAAATCAACATTTTCTAAATTTTTCCTTGTAAAGGTAGTGCGGAGTAGGGAGACACTGAACTAAAATAGCAAGTTTGATGTTTTACCGACTTTTATTTTTTGAGCTATGTTGTCCACAATATCTCTCTCTCTCTCTCTCTCTCTCTCTCTCATTCACACACACGAACACACGTTGTGGTGGAGGGGTTAGACCACACGCCTCTCACCTCTGCGGCCCGGGTTCGATCCGAAACGCACACATGTGCGATTTGTGGTGGACAAAACGGCGCAAGAGCGGGTTTTCGCCATCACTTTTCCCCGGTGCTCCATCTTCATTCCATGTATTATCAGTGGCATCGCCTACGGTGCCACAAGTATCAAAAAATCTGATGTGTTCCATTCACATGACTTTCTCTGTATCTATATAACAAATTATTGTTAATAAGCTTATTCTTTTATTTATTTCATGCTAATCGAGAAAAATTAGCAGAAATAGTTTTATTTCTTGCTTTATTGTAAGTAGAAGTCATTAAGGGAGTACCATAGGTTAAAGTGAAAGCCAAAAGCTGGTTGTTATGTGACTGAAGTTTGTTTGTTTGTATGGACACGGGTTGACAAATTCCTGTATGAGAAAAGTACGTTTTTCAAAGCTGAAACCAAAAACAAAGAATATCTAAAAAACGATCAACTCCACGAAAAAAATGTATATAACATAAATTGTGTGTTTTAACGTGCTCTACATTTCTTGTGCAGTAAGTTTTTATCTAAGTCGTACGGTTAAGCAGTTATGCAAAGTTCCGTAAAGTTCGTCCAGAATAAAGTAGTATTCATGGGCTATTCCCAGAAAATTCAAAATATACATTTTGTTTGTCAGGTAAATTTGTTTCATACATGATATTTTAACCAAAATCGTTAGAGCCATTTTTGCGAAAATCAAAATTTTTACCGACTTTTCGTTTTTGAGTTATCGTGTTCTCAGACATACGGACCTTTTTGTGAAAATGTTTTTTTTTTTTGGATATAAGGGACCCTAAAACATATACTTCCGATAAAATCTCGGTATCGAATTTTTGGGTGGAGTGCAATATCTTCTCTATACACTATATACATAGTACGCGTAGACAAAGTAAAAATGAATGAAATGCGATAAAATACACGAGCAGAGTGGATTAAGGCGAGATAATATCGTTTTGTGGGGGATAGTTGCGGCATGGCGCAACAGTAAGGTCTTTGTTGTTATGTCACATTACAGCTGGCGGGTCGTTGACCCATTACGGGAGCCTTGCACAACTGCTGCTGCTACACGCAACGCTTTAGCATTGCAAATTGCTGCTGGCTTGAAGATCTGGTAGCTAATTGCTTTCTAATTGTCGGACACTGTTAGGACGCATGCTGTATTACCGATCGGTACGCGAGTCAAATTCAAACCGAAAACATCACTTCCCTCACTAGTGAAATCTGTAAATCTTCCAGGCGCTGCTTGATTTTTTACTTTCTCTAGCCCCATATGTACAATGTACATAGGGATAGAGAAGTATTGCATTCCACCCAAAAACTCGATGTCGAGATTTCAACGGAAATAAATGTTTTAGGCCTCCCTGTATCCAAAAAAAGCATTTTCAAAAAAAGGTCCGTGTGTGTGTGTGTCCGAGAACACGATAACTCATAAACGAAAAGTACCTAAAATACCAAACTTGGTATTTAAGTTTAGTATCTTCCAGGGATGCGACACGAAGATTTTGAGAAAAATCCCCCCACCCCCAACTACCCTTTACATGAAACTTTTTTCGAAAATTTTGATTTTCTCAAAAATGGCTCCAACGATTTTGATTAAAATATCATATATTAAAGATATTTACCTAACACATAAAATGTATGTCTTGAATTTTCTGGGAATAGCTTCTAAATACCCGTTTATTCTGGATGAATTTTGCTTAATTTGGCATAACTAGTAAACCCTAAGAGATAGACAAAAACTTACTATACAAAAAATGTAGGTCTTGTTAAAATACACAAGTTATGTCATATACATTTTTCTCGTGGAGCTTACCGTTTTCGAGGTATTCATTGTTATTAGTTGTGAAGTACTTTTCTCAGACGGGAGTGTCCGTTTTTCTTTTGTTCTACTCCTGGCCAAGCTAAGAAGCGATTTGTGATGACACTCGCATAACGACAGCTTTTAAAACATTTGACTATTGGTTTAGCCTAGTGTATTCCCTTATTTGCTTACTACTTACACGGAACTAAATAATAAGAACATTGTGCTAATGAGTACCACGATTAGCAAGGTGCAGAAAGAAGACGAATCTTATGTATGATGTTTGTAGAACAGCTAGCGAAAATCATATGCGTGTAACACATCAGATTTTTTAGTTTTACTTTCCCTAGTAGCTGACACTGTTTTAGCCACATTTTATTGTGTTTTAAGAATTTAGTGTGTGGACCTAGTCCCTAGCTTTTCTTTTATTACCCCACCACTTTTTTTGGGGCGCTAATAACCGTTGCAGTTGTGCAACCTAGAGCATCACCACTACTACTACGAAATATCTCGGGAACGGTAAGCTCCACGAAAAATTGGTATATGACATAAAAGTGTATTTTAACAAAATCTACATTTTTTGTAAAGTAAGTTTCTGTCTATCTCTTACGGTTTACTAGTTATACTAAATTAAGCAAAATTCATCCAGAACAAACAGGTCTTTGGACGCTATTCCCAGAAAATTCAAGATATACATTTTATTTCTGATAGATATGGCTTTACTATGTGGCATTTTAGTCAAAATCGTTACAGCCATTTTTAAGAAAAACAAAATTTTCGAAAATGTTTCCATGTAAAGGGTAATTAGGTGTTGGGGGATTTTCTTGAAAATCTTCGTGTCGCATCCTTGGAAGATACCAAACTTAAATACCAAGTTTGGTGTTTAACCATCTTTTCGTTTTTGAGCTATGCTGTCCACAGACCACACACACACACACACACACTCACTCACACACGGACCTGTTTCTGAAAATGTTTTTCTTGGATTCGTGGGTCCTAAAACATGTATTTCCGGTGAAATCTCGACAACGAATTTTTGGATGGAATGCAATTCTTCTCTATCCCTATGTACATTGTACAAATGGGGCTAGAGAAAGTAAACAGCATTTTTGGAAAATGGTCCGCGTGTCTGTGGACAACATAGCTCAAAAACGAAAATACTGTTAAGGACGCGACACGAAGATTTTCAAGAAAATCCCCCCACCCCAACTACCCTTTACATAGAAAAAATTCAAAATTTTTATTCTCTCAAAAATGGCTCTAACCATTTTGATTAAAATCTATTATTTTTAGGATCTTTACATGACAAATAAAATGTATATCTTGAATTTTCTGGGAATAGCCTCTAAGGACCTCTTTATTCCGGATGATTTTTATTGAATTTTGCATAACTGGCAAACCTTAAGAGATAGACCAAAACTTACGACACAATAAATATAGATCTCGTTAAAACACACAATTTATATCATATACTTTTTTAATTTGTTGAAGAACAGCTACAAAAATCTAATGTATTCCATTCACATCACTTTCTGTACATCCCTTCAATCTCTTATTTAAATATAAGAGATTTTAATCAAATCATTGAGAAAATCAACGTTTTGGATTTTTTTTTTTTTTTGTGTGTAAAATCTTCGTGTCACTTCCTTGCAAGATAAGGTTTTGTATTTTTTGTTTTTGAGCTATGCTGTGCACACACACACAAACAAGGACATTTTTCCAACTTTTTTTGTTTTTTCTTGGATTCAGGGGGACCCGAAACATGTATTTCCGATTCAACGAAATTTTTGTCTGCAATGCAATACCTTCTTTATACACTATATACATAGTACGTGTAGAGAAAGTAGAAAGTCGTGTGAATGTAATGGCATAAGAAGTTTTTCCCCTTACGGTTATATACATTGAGCGAAAAGGAGCAATACTGCTAACTCGCCTGCACGATCTGTTGGCCCGCGACACAGCAACCAGATATTGGCATAGACCAAAGGTCGAGATGTGAACTTTTACTGACGATGAAGTAGATGATTCTTAATTGGATTACGGTAACTGGGGGCCTTGTTGCATCCTAATGGCAAGGGTGGGGCACAGTAAAACACGAACCGGTGTTCAGTTTTTAACTTTATTTCATTTCACAACTCATTTCTGAATAGTAAAATGAAAGGTTTCTGATGTTCCGTTTACATAACTTCCCCATTCTGTAATGAATTATACTTATATACGTTTATTACTTTCTCTATACGCACAATGTACATAGTGTATAGAGAAAGTATTGCACTCCACCCAAAAATTCGATACCGAGTTTTCACTGGAAATATATGTTTTAGGTTCCCCTTTATCTAAAAAAAAGCATTTTCACAAAAAGGTCCGTGTGTGTGTCTGTGAACACGTTAACTCAAAAACGAAAAGTGGGTAAAATATCAAACTTCCAGGGATGCGAAACGAAGATTTTGAGAAAAATCCCCCCACCCCAAACTACCCTTTACATGGAACTTTTTTCGAAAATTTCAACTTTCTCAAGAATGACTATCGACTTTGTTTAAAATTTCGTATATTAAAGATATTCACCTGACAAATAAAATGGAAATTTTCTGGGAATAGCCTCTGAAGAGTAGTTTATTCTGGATGAATTTTACTGAATTTTGAATAACTACTAAACGGTAAGAGATGGACAAAAGCTTACTACACAAAAATGTAGAGCACGTTAAAACACACAATTTATGTTATATGCATTTTTTTCGTAGAGTTCGTCGTTTTTGAGACATTCCTTATTTTTGGCTTCCCTTTTCTCATACAGGAATTTGTCTTTTGCGGTCCATACAAACAAAGGAACTTCAGTGACATGGCAACCAGCTTTTGATTATCACTTTAACTTAACTCCCTTATTTCGCTTCTACTTACAAGGAAGCAAGTAATATGGCTATTTCTGCTATTTTTTTATTTTATTTTTTTACTGATTAGCATGAAGTAAATAGAAGTATAAGCTTTTAAGAATAATTTGTTGCAGAGATGTAGTGAAAGTCATATGAATGGTATACATCAGATTTTTTTTCTATCTACTTAATGTTAGTGGACTGTTTCTGGCTTGTCATTCAGAGATCCCGGGTTCGATTCCAGGCTGGAGCAGGGGTTTTTCTTTAAGCACGATCACTCCCTATCCCCCACAGCAGATATGTAGAGAAGGTGATGTGAATGGAACAAATCAGATTTTTTTTTACCTACGGTTCTTAAAACATGTATCACGGAATGGATACAATAGCTTCACCGATTAACTAAGTACCTCCGTGGTGTAATGGTTACCGTGATAACTCGAGGTCGCGGGTTCAAACCTGGTGGAGGACGATGGATTTTTTGGGCGTAAAAAATCCTTAGCATGACTTCCTTCGCAAAGGAAGTAAAGCCCTTAGTCCCGTGTCTGGGACGCTGAGAACCACTGCAGTTAAAGAGCGTCCATAAATAACACTCCTTTTACCTTTTGTAAAGAAAGTAAAAAGTGAGTAGCCGAGAGCTTGCTAGCAATATACGGCTCTGCCCGTTAGAAAGATTTTTTTTTAATCCCGTATGAACAATGTACACCGTGATAGACAAGTATTATATTCCAGCCAACAATTCCATGTCCAGATTTCACCGGAAATACATGTTTTAGGAACCCCTGAGTCCAAAAAAAAAAACATTTGCAGAAACAGGTCCGTGTGTGTGTGTGAACACGATAACTCAAAAACGAAAAGTTGGTACTTAAGTTTGGTATCTTCCAGGAATGCGACACGAAGATTTTGAGAAAAATCCCCCCACCCAAAACTACCCTTTACATGGAACTTTTTTCGAACATTTTGATTTTCTCAAAAATGGCTCTAATTTTGATTAAAATGTCGTATACTAAATATATTTAACTGAAAAATAAAATGCATACCTTGAATTTTCTGGGGATAGCTTCTGAAGACTACTTTCTTCTGGATGAATTTTACGGAATTTTACATAACTGATAAACCGTAAGACATGGAAAAACATTTATAACACAAAAAATGAGAGCACGTTAACACACAGTTTAAGTTTTATACATGAAGTTGATCGTTTGTGAGTTGTTCCTTATTTTTGGTTTTTCATTTAAAAAATGTATACTTTTCTCATACAGGAATTTCTTAACTCCTGTCTATACAAACAAAGGAACATCAGTCACATAGCAACCAGCTTTTCACTATCACTTTAACCTATGGTACTCTCTTATTTCACTTCTACTTACAAGGAAGCAAGTAATAAGACTATTTCTGCTAATTTTTTCTCGGATAGCATGAAGTAAATAGAAGCATAAGCTTTTTAACAATAATTTGTTGCAGAGATGTAGAGAAAGTCATGTGAATGGAACACATCAGTTTTTTTTTTACCTACGGGTTCTTAAAACTAGTTTCGCGGTATGGATACAATACTTTCACCGATTAACTATGTACTTCCGTGGTGTAATGGTTACCATGCTAACGCGAGGTCGCGGGTTCAAACCCGGCGGAGGACGATGGATTTTTTTCGGACGTAAAAATCCTTAAAATGGCTTCCTTCGGTAAGGTAGTAAAGCTATTATTCCCATGTCGTAGATTTACGGCACGTAAAAGCACCTCAAACCAGATAGCGATGCCCCTGAGCAAAATTAAGCGGTCTTTCACGCCCAATATAGAATGGGACGCTGAGAACCACAGTAGTTAAACAGCGTCCATAAATAAAACTTCTTTTGTAGAGAAAGTGAAAAGCAAGTAGCCCAGAGCTTGATAGAAATATACCGCTCTGCCAGTTGGAAAGGATTTTTTTTTTTTTTTTACTTTCTCTAGCCCCTTAAGTACAATGTATATAGGGATAGAGAAGTACATTCGATGTCGAGATTTCACTGGAAATATAAGTTTTAGGACCCCTTGAATAAAAAAAAAGAAAAAAAAAAGAAAAAAAAAAAGCATTTTCAGAAACAGATCCATGTGTGTGTGTGTGTGTGTGTGTGTGTGTGTGTGTGTGTGTGTGTGTGTGTGGATAGCGTAGCTCAAAAACGAAAAGACGGTTAAATACTAAACTTGGTATTTAAGTTTGGTATCTACCAAAGATGCGAAGATTTTCAAGAAAATCCCCCCACCCCTAACCACCCTTTACGTGGAAAAACATTCGAAAATTTTGTTTTTCTTAAAAATGGCTGTAACACTTTTGATTAAAATACCACATATTAAAGCCATATCTATCACAAATCAAATGTACATCTTGAATTTTCTGGGAAAGCTTCTAAAGACTTGTTTATTTTGGATGAATTTTGCTTAATTTGGTATAACTAGTAAACCGTAAGAGATAGACAAAAACTTACTCTACAAAAAATGTAGATCTTGTTAAAATACACAAGCTATGTCATATAAATTTTTTTCGTGGAGCTTACCGTTTTCGAGGTATTCCTTGTTATTGGTTTCAATTGTGAAGTACCTATACTTTTCTCAGACGGAAATATCCGTTTTTCTTTTGTTCTACTCCTGGCCAAGCTAAGAAGCGATTTGGATTGACAATCGCATAACGACAGCTTTTAAAACATTTGACTATCACTTTAGCATAGTGCATTTCCTTAGTTCCCTCCTACTTGTCGATTAGCATGGTGTTGAAAGAAGAATTATCTTTTGTAAGAAGTTTGTAGAGTAGATAGAGAAAGTCATGTGAATATAACGCATCAGTTTTTTTTTGTTTTTTTAAGGAAATTGAAAACTAGAAAACAACAAGCCCACCTGAAAATAAATAGCAGCCTATCAGAGGCAGCAAGACAGGAAGCCTGTAGCACCCCGCAAGGACGGCAAAACAGATATCCTCGACTATTTCACCCGTCCATCAAACCAGCACAGCATGTTCCTGACATGGCCTTCTGATATAAACTCCATAGCAACCGACCGAGTTTCAAAAATGGGCAATGAAATTTAACTTCACAGCAAACACTAATACGATATACATCCAGGAAGTAACCAACGATTTGACATAACTAAACAATAACGAAAGTAATCAACACAAAACTTTATTTACAAAGTTGCAATACCTTACTGTATTTTTCAACGTAAACTTTTTTTTATTTACTTTCCCTATACGTACTACGTACATAGTGTATAGAGAAGGTATTGTAATGCAACCAAAAATTCCATGCTGAGATTTCATCGGAAATATATGTTTTGAGACCACCTAAATAAAAAAAAAAAAAAAAAAAAGAAAAAAAAAGAAGCATTTTTAGAATGTGTGTCTTAGGGCAGTATAACTCAAAAATGAAAAGTCCATTTAAAACTAAACTTGGTATTTAGGTTTGGTATCTTCCAAGAATGCGACACGAAGATTTTCAAGAAAATACCCCCACCCCTAACTACCCTTTACATGGAACTTTTTTGAAAATTTTGATTTTTTCAAAAATGGTTCCAATGATTTTGATTAAAATGTCGTATATTAAATATATTTACCTGACAAATAAAATGTATATCTTGAATTTAATGGGAATAGCCTCTAAAGATCTGTTTATTCTGGATGATTTTTATTGAATTTTGTATAATTGGTGAAGTGTAAGAGACAGACAAAAACTCACTGCACAAAAACTGTAGATCAGGATAAAACACTCGATTCTTGTCATTCACATTTTTTTCGTGGAGCTGGCCGTTTTTGAGATATTCCTGTTTTTTTTTGTTTCAGTTTTGAAAACGTTATACTTTTCTCGTGAATTTGTCAACTCCTGTCCATACAAACAAAGGAACTTCAGTCACATAGCAATCGGCTTTTGACTATCACCTTAACCTATGGTACTCCCTTATTTTGCTTCTACTTACAAGGAAGCAAGTAATAAGACTATTTCTGCTAATTTTTTCTCGATTAGCATGAAGTAAATGGAAGTATAAGCTTTCTAACAATAATTTGTTGCAGAGATGTAGAGAAAGTCATGTGAATGGGACACATCAGATTTTTTGAATACACAAAATATGCGTTCAATCGAATTATATACATAAAATCTGACGTGCTCCATTCTCATGATGTCCTGTAGCTGTTTGGTAAACAACCCTTTTATTAAAAACATTAATCTGTTATCTACTTCATGCTAATCAAGATAAACATAAGCAGAAAAGTCTTATTACTAGCTTCCTTGTAAGTAAAAGGGAAATAAGAAAATGCACAGGCTAACGTGATATTCTCACCCTTTAAATGTCGGTCGCTATGTGAAACAATCGAGGTTCGATAAACAAACGAGTAACGAGAAAATAAGTGTCTTCCGTTAGAGAAAAGTTTAAGTGGCTTAAAGTTGAAACCAATGATCCGGAATATTTCGAAAACGATTAACTCTAAAAAAATCTGATGTGTTCCATTCACATTACTTTTTCTACATCTCTGCAAAAACATTATTAAAAACTTTCTGCTTCTATTTAGAACATGCTAATAGAGAAAAAATTAGCAGAAATAGTCTTATTACTTGCTTCCTTGTAAGTAGAAGCGAAATAAGGGAGTACCATTGGTTAAAGTGATAGTCAAAAGCTGGTTGCTATGTGACTGAAGTTCCTTTGTTTGTATGGATAAGCGTTGACAAATTCCTGTATGAGAGCTGAAACTAAAAACAAGGAATATCTTAAAAACTATCAACTTCACGAAAAAAATTGTATAGAACCTAAATTGTGTGTTTTAACGTGCTCTATATTTTTTTGTGTCGTATGTTTTTGTCCATCTCTTACGGTTTAGCACTTATGAAAAGTCCATCTTCATAGACTAGACCCAAAAATTCAAAATATACATTTTATTTTTCAGGTAAATTTCTTCTATAGGATATGTTAATCAAAATCGTCAGAACAAGTCCGTGGTGTAACATGCTAACTTCATATACCCAAGGTCGCGGGTTCAAACTCGGCGGAGGACGATGCATTTTTTCGGGTGTAAAAATCCTTAGCATGGTTTCCTTCGGAAGGGAAGTAAAGCCGTTGGTTCCGTGTCGTAGATTTAAGGCACGTAAAAAACATCAAGCCTCATAGAGTGGTCTCTGAGCAAAATTAAGCGCCCAATTTAGAACGGGGCGCTGAGAACCAGAGCAGTTAAAGAACGTCCATAAATAACATGTCATTTTCATTTATTTTTTCGTTTGTGCAATTTTAGAGTAAATCAAAATTTTCGAAAAAAGTTCCATGTAAAGGGTAGTTTGGGGTGGAAAAAATTTTCTCAAAATCTTCGTGTCGCATCTCTGGTAGATACTAAACTTAAATATCAAGTTTGGTTTTTTTTTAGCAAACTTTCGTTTTTGAGTTATCGTGTTCACGGACACACGAACACTTTTCTGAAAATGGATACAGAGGACCCTAAAACATATATTTCCGGTGAAATCTCGGTATGAAATTTTTGGGTGGAATGCAATACATTCTCTATACACTATGTACATAGTGCGTGTGAATTGACGCGCCTCCTTTCTACTCTACCCTTAAGAAACATTTCGGCAGCTTGTGTTTAAGTTTCGGACACAAAACATTCTGAAGAGGTTTTATCTTGTGGCGAGAACAAAGGAAAGTTTGGGCGTTACCATCTGGAAGAAAGAAGTTGCTCCCAGCGCCATCTGTGAGGAGTTGTTGTAACTAGCTGGACAAGCTGAACTCGGTGGATCGATTGCAGTGCATTATGTTGATTGTTTTGTGTATGTTGCCCACCAGATATATATCACAAAAAACTCCCATTACACAATACTTCCTTTATGTCTGATTGTTTTGTCGTGCGGCACACTTCAAGGGTCAATATAGGGGGAGCTCTCCGAATAATTATTAGTCTGCTCTCTTTTATTTCAACTCACAATGGCAGGTTGTCAATTGTTTGATGTCGTGTGCGTGTCATTAACTACAAATTTATGTTCATAGTTTAAATCATGCCTACCGTCGCAGCAAATTCCCTCCATTAAATTATTACTTCTCTAATAGCTATATTAAAATCAATATATGTGATATTTAGAAAATCCACACTATATAACAGGGTGCGGCGATTTGTTCAATTCACATGACTTTCTATACATCTCTGCAACAAATTATGGTTTTTTAAAGCTGAAATCAACAACAAGAAATATCTCAAAAACGATCAACTCCACGATAAAAACGTATATGACATAAATTGGTAGTCTTCAGAGGCTATTCCCAGAAAATTGAAGATATTCATTTTATTTGTCAGGTAAATATCTTTCATGTACGATAGTTTAGTCTAATCGTTAGAGCCATTTTTGAAAAAAAAAAAAAATCAACATTTTCGAAAAAAAGTACCATGTAAAGGGTAGTTTGGGGTGGGGGGATTTTTCTCAAAATCTTTGTGTTGCATCTCTGGACGATACTGAAGTTAAATATGAAGTTAGTTACTTTACCCACTTTTTGTTTTTTAGTTGTGTTCACGGACACACACACGCACCTTTTTCTGAAAATGCTTTTTTACTTTCTCTATACGCACTATGTACATAGTGTATAGAGAAGGTATTGCACTCCACCCAAAAAGCATTTTCACAAAAAGGTCCGCGTGTGTGTGTTCGTGTGTCTCTGAACACGATAACTCGAAAACGTAAAGTCGGTAAAATACCAAACTTGGTTTTTAAGTTCAGTATCTTCCAGGGATGGGACACGAAGATTTTGAGAAAAATCCCCCCACCCCCAACTACCCTTAACATGGAACTTTTTTCGAAAATTTTGATTTTCTCAAAAATGGCTCTAACGATTTTGATTAAAATTTCGTATATTAAGGATATTTACCTGACAAATAAAATGTATATCTTAAATTTTCTGAGAATAACCTCTGAAGAGTAGTTTATTTTGGATGAATTTTACTTAATTTTGAATAACTGCTAAACCGTAAGAGATGGACAAAAACTTAATACACAAACAACGTAGAACACATTAAAATACACAATTTATGTTATATACATTTTTTTTCATGGAGTTCGTCGTTTTTCAGACATTCCTTATTTTTGGTTTTTGCTATGAAAAACGTATACTTTTCTCATACAGGAAATTGTCAACTCCTATCCATATAAACAAAGAACTTCACTGACATAGCAACCAGCTTTTGACTATCACTTTAACCTATGGTAGTCCCTTATTTCGCTCCTACTTACATGGAAGCAAGTAATAAGACTATTTCTGCTATTTTTTCTGATTAGCATAAAGTAAATAGAAGTATAAGTTTATTAAGAATAATTTGTTCCAGGGATACAGAGAAAGTGGTGTGAATGGTACACATCAGATTTTTTTGGATACAGGGGACCCTAAAACACATATTTCCGTGAAATCTCGGTATCGAATTTTTTGGTGCAATACAATACCTTCTCTATACACTATGTACATAGTACGTGTAGAGAAAGTAACTAGTCGCTAAGCAAAGACAACTTTCATTATTAGCATGAAAATTAAAATGATGTGTTATCATGGACGTTACGAACACCTAGCAATAACATATCCTTTACTTTCTTATACATAAAAGAGAAAATAAACGATTCCGGAGACTTTTTGAGTCATTTACTGTAAAACTTGAATTTTTTGAGAATATTTTTAAAATTGCACTATGTGGCTTATTTTTATTATAACAATAAATTTACACAATTTTATAATCCACATAAATGGCAAAACTATCATGAGTATTTTGTATAAAAACTTATATGAATGTTCAGTTATCTTAAAAACTACGGATTTTCCAAAGTTCACCGATTCGTTAGAACCTCTGAACAAACTTACCTGTTCATTGAAGGTCCCAAGTGGAGGCAGCTGAAACAAAAAGAGAAGAAAACGAGTTAGTTTATTCGTTTGTTGGAACACTGTTTAGTACTTTATTACCATGTAAAGCAGGCCTGGCGAACAGTACTCCCCATTAGCCTTTCTCCTACTTCCCCTCCGAACTCCAAAGCACAGCGACCGGTTTAGATATGGTGGGTTTTTTTTTTTGAAACGGGGGAGACAGAAAGAGAGTTGGGCTGGGTAAAGATCTCGCCATAGTGGTGGATTTGGGCCGTGGGTTAGGAGAGGAGTCGGGAAGGATCAAAGAGTAGGGGAGGTTCCGCTGAGCACCCTCGTTAGTGCGGAAATTTGCCTGCTACCGGCCTAAGAGGGATGCGGGAGTTTCCGGGTGATAGTCATGACCGGGGCCCTGGATTGTGCGAAGGGAAGTGCAGAGATATTTATTCATATGTTTTAGTCTGGCATCAACAACTTGGAATTAAGTGTGTAGGCGTTACTCCTGGGACGAGTCCGTCAGTCGGTCTCATAGAGTGTTATAGGTTGTTCGCTGCTATGTATACATCGAAGAAGGCCAGGTTATGGTTCCATCTCTGTGAACGGGATGTGTCTGCGTCGGTCGATGTCGAAGCTCTGAAGAGCTGTCCTTGTTGAGGTGGCGGAGTCCAGAGGGCGTGATTGTCTTGTGGTCTGTATGAGAAGTTTTTCGAAGCCGTTCATTGGTGGCTGTGCTAGTCACTAGCTCAGAGCATGTCTCCTGCATCTTCCGGAGTCCCGAAGCAGTGGCGGCGGTGATCTGGGTCAGATCCTGGAGAGGAGGCTACAACTTGTGGTGGTGTCTTCTCCAGCAAGGGCAGGCGCGTTCTTACGTTCAGGATCTCCGCGTGGAGATTCTGTAAGAGACGTGGAGTTGCCATAACAGCTTGCCTAAATATAGATCTCGCCGCTGGTATACAAAACCGGTTCCACTTGGAGCATGTGTGTCAGTCGCTTCTGCAGGCAAGAAGGGGAGAGAGAACTCTGTTTACACTTTGGGAGTACTGTTCGCCAGGCCTGATGTAAAGGTTTTAAGTGACTTAAATGGGCTTGCCACTGATTTTGCCTAAGATCAATGAATTCTGGGTGTTCCCAAAAATTCACGAATCGGAGAGTCCTGAAAATATGAAATAGCATTTGCTGCATAAAAGTTATGATTACGAACACTTTATAATTCCTACTAAATAAAAACACCAATTTTTGTAAAACAAAACACTTTAAGACAACTGCAGCTTGAAGATGTTTTTAGCCCCGCGTTTGGTGCCAAGTATGAAGCGCTTTCGTTGTTGCACCACGTTAAAGAGCGAAGTATGTAGCAGTTTAGCCCCGTGCTCAGATGTACGATGACGTTGGCGGTGCTTCAAGATTCACTCCACTACCAGATGAGTAGATCTACGTACCTTTTGTTGTGAAGATTTACTACCGCCGAGATGCCTCAGCTAAACTCAGCCTGCATGCTGGTTTGACTCTCTCGAATGAGGGTAGTTTGGGGAGTGATCTTATAAAAACTATATAAACACACGTTACTTTTACTTCAATGTATTGTCAACTAGAAGATGCGAAATAAGCACTTTGCTGTACAATCTTCTAAATCAAATAATCACTAGAAACTTCCTTGGTCGATGACGCGCACGTATTTTACTAAATAACCTTTCTTTAACTTAGCTGTATTAAACTAAGTCTAAATGTGCTTAACTGACTAACTATTCATCACTAAGAGCGCCGATAATTAACTAAGTATTGCTGAGTGTTGGGATGTTTAACTTGAATGCCGATATGTAACAGAGTCAACAGCGATGTTTCTAAAAGATAGTCTCGGTGTAATTTTAATGGCCCGATGTATTTTACAGCCGTAGCGATGTAACCTTAATGCAACTAAGACCAATCTTTCCGATTGGTCGGAAAGACCGCGAATCTGCAGATATTACCCAACATGCATTATTTCCTTCCCAAGATGCATCATAACGCCCACGTGTCAAGTGTTACACAATAGGGGGGGAAAACTCTTCTCTAAACTAAAATGGTCTTTACCATCACTTGGTTCTCTATTGCACTCAACGCTACTCGTACGAGCTATGACAATAGAATATCTCCTAACAAAGAACGCTTCTCTTTCCACTTCCCAAGTTTGGAGTAAACAGCTCCGAACTGCTCTTGGTAAAGGCTAATTTTTACTTTCTCTAGCCCCATATGTGCAATGTACATAGAGATAGAGAAGGTATTGTAATACACCCAAAAATTCGATACCGAGATTTCACCGGAAATATATGTTTTGGGGTCCCCTGAGTACGAAAAAAACATTAAAAAAAAAAAGGTGCGTGTGTGTGTGTCTATCTGTGTGTATGTGGACAGCATATCCCCAAAACAAAAATACGTTAAATACCAAACTTGGTATTTAGGTTTAATATCTTCCAAGGATGCGACACGAAGATTTTCAAAAAAATCACCATACTAAAAACTACCCTTTACATGGAACAAATTTCGAAAATTTTGATTTTCTTAAAAATGGCACTAACGATTATGATTAAAATCCCGTATATCAAAGCTATTTATGTCCGAAATAAAATGTATATCTCGAATTTTTGGGGAATAGCCTCTTAAGACCTCTTTATTCTGGATGAGTTTTGCTTAACTGCTAAACCGTAAGAGATAGAAAAAAAAAAAAAACTCACTGCACAAAAAATGTACATCACGACAAAACACACAATTTATGTCCTTTACGTTTTTGTTGTGGATGTAACTGTTTCTGAGATATTCCTTGTTATTGGTTTCAATGTGAAGAACTTTTCTCAGACAGGAAGTGTCCGCTTTTGTTTTGTTCTACTCCTGGCCAAGCAGAGAAGTGATTTTCAATGACAATCGCATAACGATAGCTTTTAAAACATTTGACAATCACTTTAGCACAGCGCATTCCCTTATTCCCTTCTACTTATAAGGAACTAAGTAATAACATTCTGGTAACATTTATCTTATTAGCATTGTGTACAAAGAAGGACAATCTTTTGTAGGAGGTTTGTAGAGCAGCTAGAGAAAGTCATGTGAGTGTAACACATAAGATTTTTTACACTCTTAAACACATGAAATAATTGAGTATTAGCACTCTTTAAATATAAACCGATAAACACTTAATAAAATGACAATAATTATTATAGAGAAGCCGACTAACGGTCTCAAGCTGCTCAGAACAACACGATGTATCAGTTTGTCTTACGAAAGAAAGCATAGTTTTGTAAATACAGTGTATTGAAATTAAGTTGAGAATATGGATAGTCTGAAATATGACTTTCCACGCGCATGTATCTTACCTACTTCTGCCAAAGTCACTAGATGGCAGGATTAACACAGTATTATAGCCACAGCATTAAGAAGCGGAGCTTGATCTTCGAGCTGTGAAGATGGCTAAGAAGAGACCCCGCAGAACCGCCACTGCTAAGGCAGCAACCGTCGCCTCCTCCCCGGCAGCCGCCGAGGAGGCAGCTCGGCATCGGTCGCGGCAAGCCCTGCTTCGCCGCTGGCCGCCACCGCAGTCTCGCCGCAAACGCCTCCGCCCAGCTCCACGCCGTGGTACGGGGAGTCCCTCGGGACCTTTCCACCCGGCATCTGCTCACCGCGGTGGCCTTCCTGCTTGAGGGCTACCCGCATATACTGCGACAGGGGGCCAACGCCGCTTGTTCGATGGAGATGCAGGAAGCTGCCTTGGCGTCAGGGTTGCCCTTATTAGAGCGACACCTCTGGTCGTCGAGGCTAGCCGACAAGAACGCCAGCGGCCCTGCCGACGCTGCTGTGCCTTCGAACACTCAGCTGACGTCTGCTCCTCGCCGCCGCGGTGCCACTACTGTGGTACCAACACCACCACCGCCGAGTGCATTGGGCACGATCTCCGCCGACGCCGCCGGTTCTGTGCCATCTTCACCGGGCAAGCCCAGTGCCCTCTCTACCCCAGGAGCAGACCACATATACCACCCGCCCGGACTACACCACCGCCGACCATCATCATCGACACCACACCACCTGCACCCTCCGCCATTCAGGACCTCCACGCGGATATCCTGAACGTCGGCGCTCGTTTAGCTGCCCTTGAAGAGCTGTGCAGAGGCTTCAACGAAAACCTACAGGACCTTCAAGCTGCCACCACCGCCGCCATCGCACACTACAGTCCACCACCGCTGAGCTGTCCAGCCGGATAGTCAGGGTTCAGCCGCAGCCTCAGCAGGACCTCCAGCCGCAGCAGCTCCACTCCGCCGAACGGCCCCACTCCAGGGGCCAATCACACGTCGGGGCTGTTCCAAGACTCGGACCTGAGTCTTGGATTCTTCGCGCACGGCAGTTACGACTGGAGAAGAACCAACACTAGCTCCAACTCAATCCCCACCCTCTAATTCCTTTACCCCTCTCCCTGAATATTCCGCGGTGACAGTCTGGGCCTCGGTCAAGTCTCTCTCCCGGCCCTCATTTCACCCCCTGCAGTCAGATATCCATCACCTTGAATCCGCGGGTGCAATCATGCAGTACCGCCTCTCCTTTCTTCCTTTTAATACCGGTGGAGGTTTTTTTTTAGTCGGTATGCCCAAATGGGAGACCCCGACACTCCGGGCTTGCCCGGTTTAGTCCTTAAGGTGGATTCTTCCCCTCCATTCGAGGAAAAAAAAAAAAAAAACAACTAAGAAGCATTAACCCTGCTGCCATCTAGCAGCAGCCTTGATTTCTACTGCAGTAAGCTAACATCTGCTGTCATTAATGTAAATTTGTACAGCTCCGAATAAAATTGCACATCTGTTAAACCGAAAACTTAGTTCATAAAAAATATATAACTTGTTAAAACACGTGGTTTCATTTTCGAAATACTTAAAAGTTTTCTCAAACGGGAGTCCTTATTCGTTTCAAATCTCATTTGTTTTACTTCTGCCCTTGAAAAGATAACTGCATTTCACTGACAATCACATGAAAACCAAATTTTAGATGATGTGGCTATCGCTTTAACCTAGTGTATTCCCTTGTTTCCCTTCTACTTCTAAAGGAACTAAGTAATAAGATCCTTTCTGCTAATGTTTATCTCTATTAGCATGTAGCGGATATAAGAATAATTTTCTGTAACAATAGTTTTTTGCAAAACAGCTCAAGTCATGTGGTGGAATATATAAGATTTTTTTTTACTTTCTCTACATGTACTATGTACATAGTGTATAGAGAAGGTGTTGAAATCCACCCAAAAATTCGATACCAAGATTTCACCGGAAACTCATGTTTTGGGTCCCCCTGAATCCAAAAAATCTGATGTGTTCCATTCACACGACTTTTTCTACATCCCCGCAAAAAAAAAGAAAGAATTAGCAGAAATAGTCTTATTACTTGCTTCCTTGTAAGTAGAAGCGAAATAAGGGAGTACCTTAGGTTAAAGTGATAGTCAAAAGCTGCTTGCTATGTGACTGAAGTTCCATTGTTTGTATGTGTGTCTGTGGTCAGCATAGCTCAAAAACGAAAAGATCGTTAATAGCCAAACTTGGTATTTAGGTTTGGTATCTTCCAAGGATGCAACACGAAGATTTTCAAGAAAATCCCACCACCTCCAACTACCCTTTACATGGAACTTTTTTCGAAAGTGTTGATTTTCTTAAAAATGGATCTAAAGATTTTGATTAAAATATCGTATATTAAAGATATTTACCAAACAAATAAAGTATATATCTTGAATTTTCTGAGAATAGCCTCTAAAGACTACTTTATTCTGGATCAATTTTACGGAATTTTCCATAACTGCTCAATCGTAAGAAATGGACAAAAACTTACTATACAAAAAATGTAGAGCTGTTAAAACACACAATTTATGTTATATACATTTTTTGTGGAGTTGATCGTTTTTTTTTAGATATTCCTTGTTTTTGGTTTCAGCTTTGCAAAACATACTTTGCTGCCAAATTCTGTCCATACAAACAAAGGAACTTCAGTGACATAGCAACCAGGTTTTGACTATCACTTTAACCTTTTTTCGCTTCTACTTACAAGGAAGCAAGTAATGAGACTATTTCCGCTAATTTTTTCCATTTTTTAAATGGAAGCATAAGCGTTTAAACAATAATTTGTTGCAGAGATGTAGAGAAGGTCATCAGAATGGAACACACCAATTTTTTTTTTCAATACACACATTTCCGATAAAAACATCGAATTTTTGCATGAAATATTATATTTCCTACTCTTAATTTGAGTAATAATTAGCTAGTTTCTCTGACTATCCTCCTCGATAAAAAATTAATAAACATTAGAGAATGTAATATAAAGTAGCTGACGTTGAACGTGATGCGTTTAATTCGATTTTTATCTTTTATTTTCTTTCTCTGCATCCACCTAGTTTTAGCAAAGTTTTCTAGTTACGGAAATTGCATCTTGAGGTCTGTGTTCCAAGTTATTTTCTTTAAATTGCAGTCAATCCAGTCTGGCAAATAACTTTCATACCGATTGCCTCTGTGGGCGAGTGGCCAGCGTTTGGATTTCTCATTACCGACCTTATTTGGAGGCAGTGTCGCCAACTAGTGGTAGCGAAAAGTCTCCAAATTATAAATTTAAGTCCCTTTTGTAGATTTTCATATTTCCTTCTTGTTCCTACCAGCCTGTCAATCATTTTTACTTTCTCTACACATAATGTAAAGAGAAGGTATTGCATTACAACTTAAAATTGCATACCGAGATTTCAACGTAAATACACGTTTTAAGGTCCCCTGTATCTAAATGCATTTTTAGAAAATTGAATACGATAACTTAAGTTCGTAAAGTACCAAACCATGTTATTAAGTTCAGAATCGACACGAAGAATTTCATAAAAATCCACCAATCCACTAACCTTTACATGGAACATTTTCGAAAATGCTTATTTTCTCAAAAATGACTAATAATTTTCATTAAAATATCACATGTTTAAGACATTTTATGATAAACGAAACGTGCATCTTGAATTTTCGAGGAATAGCTTTTGAAGACCTCTTTTTTTATTCTGGAAGTCTTTGTATAACTTATGTACAAACCGAAAGAAATAAACACAAATTTACTGCGCAAAACATGTATTCTCATTAAAATACACAAATTAATCCGTATACAGTTTTTTTTTTTTAAAGAATTAACCGGTGCCGAGATATTTCGTGGGTATTATTGGTTTCAATTTTAAGCTACTTAACATTTTTCTCAAATGGTAGGTCATCTTTCATTCGACTGTTTTTTTGGTCATTGCTGACAAGGAAAGAGAACAGAACTTCAATTGTTTCACATTGGCTTCTAAAGGAATTCATTATCTCTATAGCCTAATGTATTCTTATTTCCCTTCTGCGTACAAAGAAACAAGCAATAAGACCAACTCTGCTAATGTTTCTCTGGATTATCATGATATAGATAAAGAATACTTATTTTCACTTTCTCTATACGTACTATGTACAAAGTGTATAGAGAAGGTATTGCACTCCGCCAAAAATTTCGATACCGAGATTTCACCGGAAATACATGTTTTAGGGTCCCCTGTATAAAAAAAAGCATTTTCAGAAAAAGGTCCGTGTGCGTGTGTGTGTGTCCGTGTGTCTGTAAACACGATAACTCAAATACGAAAAGTCGGTAAAATACCGAACTTGGTATTTAAGTTTAGTATCTTCCAGGGATGCGACACGAAGATTTTGAGAAAAATCCCCCCAACCCAAACTACCCTAAGACTACTTTATTCTGGATGAATTGTGCATAACTACTAAACCGTAAGAGATGGACAAAAACTTAACACACAAAAAATGTAGAGCACGTTATAACACACAATTTAAGTTACATACATTTTTTTCGTGGAGTTGGTCGTTTTTGAGATATTCCTTTTTCTTGGTTTCAGCTTTGAAAAACTTATTCTTTTCTCATACAGGAATTTGTCAACTCCTGTCCATACATACAAACAAAGGAACATCAGTCACATAGCAACCAGCTTTTGGCTTTCATTTTAACCTATGGTACTCCCTTATTTCGCTCCTACTTACAATAAAGCAAGAAATAAGACTATTTCTGCTAATTTTTCTCGATTAGCATGAGATAAATAAAAGTTAAGCTTATTAACAATAATTTGTTGCAGAGATATAGAGAAAGTCATGTGAATAGAACACATAAGATTTTTTATTTTTAGGTAGCTTAAGGCTGGTTGGTCATATCGGGCGATGAATGAAATTGGTGAAATGATGCTCAAATGATCTCGGGGTCCATAGAGCTGAAAGTTACTCGACATTCGTCTTCTAAGGATAAGGGAAAACCCCGAAATAAAACCTTATCCGGGTAACTCACCCCAAGCGAGATTCGAACACGCGATCTGTTCAGACAGACACGCTACCACTACACTATCCAGGCGGGCTGAATAATCCATTATATGAAGAGTTTGTATGAAGACAGTCAGAAAAATCTTGTGTGTTCCATTCACATGACTTTCTCTACATCTCTGCAATAAATTATTTTTAAAAAGCTTATTGTTCTACTTACTTCCTGCTAATGGAGAAAAAATTAGCAGAAATAGTCTTATTTCTTGCTTCCTTGTTAGTAGAAGCGAAATAAGGGGGTACCATAGGTTAAAGTGATAGTCAAAAGCTGGTTGCTCTGCGTCTGAAGTTCCTTTGTTTGAATGGACATGAGTTCACAAAGTCCTGTATGAGAAGTCTTTATAGCTGAAAAAAGAAAAAACAAGGAATATCTCAAAAGCAATCAACTCCACGAAAAAAATGTATATAACATAAATTATGTGTCTTAACGTGCTCTACATTTGTTGTGTGGTAAGTTTTTCTCCATCTCTTACGGTTTAGCAGTTATGCAAAATTCCGAAAAATTGACCAAGAATAAAGTAGTCTTTAGAAGCTATTCCCAGAAAATTCAAGATATAAATTTTATTTGGCATGTAAATATGTTTAATATACGATATTTTAATTAAAATTTTTAGAGCCATTTTTTATAAAATAAAACTTTCGAAAAAAGTTCCATGTAAAGGGTAGTTTGGGGTGGGGGGATTTTTCTCAAAATCTTCGTATCGCATCCCTGGAAGGTACTAAACTTAAATACCAAGTTTGGTATTTTACCGACTTTTCGTTTTTAAGTTATCGTGTTCACATACACACGGACCTTTTTCTGAAAATACTTTTTTTGGATACAGGGAACCCTAAAACATATATTTCCGGTGAAATCTCGGTAACGAATTTTTTGGTAGAGTGCAATACCTTCTCTATACACTATATACATAGCACGTATAGAGAAAGTAAAAATTAGTAACTTATCTATGCTACTATTATAAGAATTTTGCGAAAATCGACATCTTTTAAATACGAATGAAAAATCGAATCATTCGATAGTACTAATCACTAATTTGTCGTAAAGCATCGAAGGCTCTCTACTGGTGTTTGCATTCCAAGCTCTCCGCCTCCTAGGAAGTGAACTGGGAAGTAACCTCTTCATGCACTGCTGCCATCCAGCGACCAAAGCTTCAACTATCTCGATGCCGCTGCTATCTCTCGAGCAGCGCCACAAACTATCAGGTCAATACACAAGAACACAAGGGTGGAGCGTCCTTGATTTCAGTATTCATTTGTTCATGCAGACTGGAAAATGTTTTACACGCTGTAAGGATCGAGTGATGAGGTCATACTTCACTGCTGACATGTCAGCAATTTGCCTCTCCTCTGTATTAACTGGTAACTCCACCTTCTACCACAAAATAAGTTGGCATAACTGTATACAACTGGATTATGTGTGTATTTTAAACATTAAAGATGCAATACTTGCATATTGCTTTCCCTTTCTTTAAGCAGCGCGTTCTCCAAAAATCTGATATGTTACGTTCACATGACTTTCTCTAGCCGTTCTACAAACTTCTTACATAAAATTATTCTTCTTTCTGCACCTTGTTAATCGAGGCATTCGGCACAATGTTCTTATTACTTAATTATTTATAAGTAGGAAGAAAATGAGGGAATACACTAGGCTAAATCGATAGACAAATGTTTTAAAAGCTGCCGCTATGCGATTGACATTACAAATCGCTTCTTTTCTTGACCAGGTGTAGAACAAAAGAAAAACGGACACTCCCGTCTGAGAAAAGTATAAGTACTTCACAACTGAAACTAATAGCAATATCTCGAAAACGGTAAGCTCCACGAAAAAAATGTATATGGCGTAAATTGTGTATTTTAACAAGGCCTACATTTTTGTATAGTAAGTTTTCTTCTACCTCTTACGGTTTATTAGTTATGCCAAATTAAGCAAAATTCATCCAGAATAAACAGGTCTTTAGAAGCTATTCCCAGAAAATTCAAGATATACATTTTATTTCTCAGGTAAATATCTTTAATATACGATATTTTAATCTAAATCGTTAAGAGCCATTTTTAAGAAAATCAAAATTTTCGAAAAAAAATTCCATGTAAAGGGTAGTTTGGGGTGGGGGGATTTTTCTCAGCATCTTCGTGTCGCATCCCTGGAAGATACTGAACTTAAATACTCAGTTTGGTATTTTAGCTACACGGATACACACATACACACAGACACGGACCTTTTTCTGGAAATCCTTTTTTTTTGGATTCAGGGGGTCCTAAAACATGCATTTCCGGTGAAATCTCGACTTCGAAATTTTGGGTGGAATACAATACTTCTCTATCCCTATGTACATTGTACATACGGGGCTAGAGAAAGTAAAATTCGGATGTCTTTCATTACATGACGTCCCCTATTTCTCTGTTAACAAATTATTCTTAAAAAGCGTATTCTTCTAAATATAAATGTAAATGGCGTATTATTTATGAACGCTCTTTAACTACTGTGGCTCTCGGCGTCCCATTCTAAATTGTGCGTGAAAGACCGCTTAATTTTGCTCAGAGGCCTCTCCAACAGGTTTGAGGTTATATTCCTCTATCTACTTCATGCTAATCGAGATAAACATTAGCAGAAATTGTACTTATTACTTGGTTGTTTGTAAGTAGAAGGGGGAAACATCTAATGTGTTCCATTTACACGACCTTCTCTAGCTGTTTTTCAAACAAACCTTTTATTCAAAAGATTAATCTTTTAGCTACATCATGCTAATTAATATAAACATAAGCAGAATTAGTTTTATTACTTGCTTCCTTGAAAGTAGGAGAGAAACAAGAAAGTGCACAGCCTAAAGCGATAGTCAAGTCCTTTAAAAGCCGGTCGCTGTGTGAAACAATTGAAATTCCACCTCTTTGCTTGTTAACAAACGAGAAACGAGAAGAAAGATGTCTTCCCATTCGAGAAAACTTTAAGTGACTTAGATTTGCAACCAATAATCCGGAATACGTCGCAAACGGTTTACAAAAAATGATGTGCTCCATTCAGTAAGCATCTCTACATCTCTATTATTGTTAATAAGTTTATTCTTCTATCTATTTCATGTAAAAACATTAGCAGAAACGGTTTTATTACTTAGTTCCTTACAAGTAAAAGAGAAATAAGAGAATACAATAGGGTAAACCGACAGTCAAATGTTTTAAAATGTGGTTGCAATGGAATTGAAGTCAGATTTTTGCGTTGACAAGTTCCCAAGTATTTTAAAACTGAAATCAATAACAAGGAATATCTCGAATACGCCCAACTTCACGAAAAACTGGTATGAAATAAATTGTGTGTTTTATCAATATCTACATTTTTTGTGCAGTAACGTTTTTGTCCATCTCTTACAGTTTACCAGTTATGCAAAATTAAATATAAATAATCCAGAATAAAGAGGTTATTCCTAGAAAATTCAAGATATACATTTTATCTGCCATGTAAATATCTATAATATACCGTATTTAATCAAAACTGTTAGAACTGTTTTTGAGAAAAACATAATTTTCAAAAATGTTTCCATGTAAAGGGTAGTTTGGGGTGGGGGAATTTTTCTGGAAAACTTCGAGTCGCATCCCTGGAAGACGCTAAACTTAAATACCAAGTTTGGTAGTTTACGGACTTTTCGTTTTCGAGTTATCTGTTCATGAACACACTAACACACACACACACACACACACTACCTTTTTTTGAAAATACTTTTTTTTTTTTAAACACAGGGGACCCTAAAACATATATTTCCGGTGAAACCTCGATATCGGATTTTTGGGTGGAATGCAATACCTTCTCTATACACTATGTACATAGTACGAATAGAGAAAGTAAAAAAATCTAATGTGTTCCATTAACATGCCTTTCTCTAGCTGTTCCGTAAGCAAAGCTTTTATTCACAAGAGGAATCTTTTAGCTACATTATGCTAATCAAGATAAACATTAGCAGAATTAATCTTATTACAAGCTTCCTTGTGAGTAAAAGGAAATAAGAAAATGCACAGGCTAAAGCACTTATGTGCATAGTACGTGTAGAGAAAGTAAAACATTCTGATAAGTTGGATTTTCATAACTTTAATCTGTTCTTCAAACAAACTAATCTTATAAAAGATTATTCTTTTATCTACATTATGGCAATCTAGATAAACGTTAGCAGAAACGGTCTTATTACTTGCTTCCTTGTAAGTAGGAGGGAAATAAGAAAATACACTAGACTAATACAATAGTCGAAGTTCTTAAAAATTTGGTCGCTATGTGAAACAATAAGAATTCACCCAGAATGAAGAAGTCTCCAGAGGCTATTCCCAGAAAATTTAATATATATTTCGTTTATTATAAAATATCCTTAAAATATGGCATTCTAATAATGGTCGGTAGAACATGCGTGTTTCTATTTTTTTTTTATTTTCTCTACACCTACTATGTACATAATATCTAGAGAAGGTATTGTAATGTAATAAAAAATTCCATACCGAGATTTCGCCGGAAATACATGTTTTGAGACCCCTGAATAAAAAAAAAAGCATTCTCAGAAAAATGTCCGCGTGTGTGTGGGGTGGGGAGCAGCATAGCTCAAAAACAAAAAGTCAGTTAAAAACCAAACTTCGTATTTATGCTGGAAATTTTCCAGGGATGCGACACGAAGATTTTCAAGAAAATCTCCCCACCCACAACTTCCCTTTATATGGATTTTTTTTTCGAAATGTTTGATTTTCTCAAAAATGGTTATAACGATTTTGATTAATATATCGTATATTAAAGATATTTACCTGACAAACAAAATGTATATCTTGAATTTTCTGGGGATAACCTCTGAATACTACTTTATTCTGGATGAATTTTACGGAATTTTGTTTAACTACTAAACCGTAAGAGATAGACAGAAACTTACCACACAAAAACTGTAGAGCACATTAAAATACATAATTTATGTCATATACATTTTTTTCGTGGAGTTGACCGTTTTTAAGATATTCCTTGTTTTTGATTTCAGCTTTGAAAAACTTATATTTTTCTCATACAGGAATTTGTCAACTCTTGTCCATACAAACAAAGGAACTTCAGTCATATAGCAACCAGCTTTGACTGTTACTTTAATATATGGTACTCCTGTATTTCGCTTCTACTTACAAGGAAGCAAGTAATAAGACTATTTCTGCTAATTTTTTCTCGATTAACAATAATTTGTTGCAGAGGTGTATAGAAAGTCATGTGAATGGAACACATGAGATTTTTTAATTTTGTTTAAATAGAACGTTAAGGGGTCTATTTTAAGCAACAAAAGCGTAACTTTTTAGTGCCTAAATTTCCGCTCTGCAGTAATAATAGTTGGTTGTATTTTAAACTCTCCTTGCTTCCATGGCCTCCTTTGCTTAAATGTTCTGTGTGCACAGAGAAAACTCTGGTGGTAAAACGAGCCAAGTGAGAATTGTGCTGAAAACGGATACTTCGTGCTAGTTAATCCACCTAATTACGTAAGGATTCTGAATACGATACTGCTTGGTCAAACGCCAGGCAAACTGAACCATTTCGAGTGAGAATATGGTTTTCTTTCAACTTTAATAATATATTTGACTAAAAATTCGTCATATAGGCAATATTTTCAATTTGTCACCTCCATGAAGAGTATAAAATTCTTGCTTTCTCTACCCGTTACAAAGATACAAGTATTACAGTACAGAAAAAAAAAAACTTACGTTCACATGACTTTCCCTACCTATTCTGCAACAAACTATAGCTTATGCTTCTATCTATTTCATGCTAATCGAGATTAACATTAGCAGAAATGGTCTTATTACTTGTTTCCTTGTAAGTAGAGGGGAAATAAATGAATAGATCTGGTCACTATGTGTGTCATTGAAATGCCTCTCTCCTTGCATGACCAAGATGAAAAAATCTGATGTGGACCATTCACATGACTTTCTCCATATCCCTGCAACAAATAATTCTTAAAAAGCTTATACTTCTATTTACTTTATGCTAATCATAAAAAAATAGCAGAAATAGTCTAATTACTCGCTTCCTTGTAAGTAGAAGCGAAATAAGGGACAACCGTAGGTTAAAATGATAGTCAAAAGCTGGTTGCTATGTCAATGAAGTTCCTTTGTTTATATGGATAGGAGTTGACAAGTTCCTGTATGAGAAAAGTATACGTTTTTCATAGCAGAAACCAAAAATAAGGAATGTCACAAAAACGACAAACTCCACGAAAAAAATGTATATAACATAAATTGTGTGTTTTAATGTGCTCTACATTTTTTGTGTAGTAAGTTTTTGTCCATCTCTTATGGTTTAGGAGTTATTCAAAATTTAGTAAAATTCATCCGGAATAAACTACTCTTCAGAGGCTATTCCCAGAAAATTCAAGATATACATTTTATTTGTCAGGTAAATATGTTTAATATACGAAATTTTAATCAAAATCGTTAGAGCCATTTTTGAGAAAATCAAAATGTAAAGGGTAGTTGGGGGTGGGGGGATTTTTCTCAAAATCTTCGTGTCGCATCCCTGGAAGATACTAAACTTAAGTACCAAGTTTGGTATTTTACCGACTTTTCGTTTTTGAGTTATCGTGTTCACAGACACACACACACACACACACACGGACCTTTTTGTGAAAGTGCTTTTTTTTGGATATTGGGGACCCTAAAACATATATTTCCGGTGAAATCTCGGTATCGAATTTTTGGGTGGAGTGCAATACTTTCTCTATACACTATGTACATAGTGCATATGGAGAAAGTAAAAATAACGATTTCCCAATTGAGAAAAATATTAGTCAGAAATTTAAATCAATAACAAGGAAATATCTGCTGGAAGCTTCACACAGGCTTTGGGATTTATTGAAGATAGATGAATACTAGGATGGACTATACATCGTGTTTCTGTTTAGTTTAGCTCATTTTTCTCTTTGCCTTCTAGGGTCTGGCGGGCTAGGCGGTGGTGTGTGAGAATTGCGGAGTATGTGATTTAAAGAGAGGATTGTATCTTCCCCGGCATGGAAACTTATGCACGTGCGTCCGGAAACGCTACCGTCTGCTGGCATATAAGATCTAGTAGTACTTCTTATTCTCTTTTCTCACCCTTTACTCCTTAAGGAGTAGCTCTACATTTGAGTACAGTGCTCCAATCTCCCTAAATTTCTGTTCCTTATCCATTTGACACACAAAAAATTAGAATAGAATTTATCGACACTTTAAGGGAGTTTATTTAGAAAGCTATTTTTCTTAAATTGATTCCCTTGTGAGTTATCATTTTATGCACAGTGGAATGTATTAGGTTGTTGCTCTCATTTTCAGATTCAAGTTTAGTAGATATGTCTCTCACGGTCTATTAGTTAAAAGTGACGCCGAAAGTAAACTATAGAGAATATTCCCAGAAAAATCAAAATATACCTATGTGCCATTTGCAATGAAAGTTTTTGATCGCAAGGGTCTTTTAAAAAAAAAAATTCCTTCAGCCAGCTTTTTGAGAAAATAAAAACTTAGGAAAATTTACAATATAAAGTATAGTATAGGGAGGGACCCTTTTGATTGAAAATTTTCGTGTCGTATGCTTTTTTTTTCTTTTTTTTTTTTTCAAGGAACCTCAAAACATAATTCCGATAAAACCTCGACACCACATCTTTGGTTGGAATAAAATAGGTACCTTCTCTATTACCTACTATGTACATTGTGTAGAGAAGGTATTGTATTCCACCCAAATATTTCGATACTGAGATTTGACTGGAAATGCAAGTTTTGAGACACATGAATAAAAAAGCTTATTTTAGAAAACGCTGTGTGTATGTCTGGACATCATAACTCCAAAACGAAAAGTCCCTTAAATTCCAAACTTGGTATTTATGTTTAGTATCTCCCAAGGATGCGATACGAAGAGTTTAAAAAAAAATCCCCCCACCACCAGTTACCCTTTACAGGTAAACATATTCGAAATTTTTTATTTCCTCAAAAATGACTAACGATTTTGGTTAAAATATCGTATATCAAAGATATTTATATGACAAATAAAACAATAGTCAACTATTATGGTCGATTGGCTATTCCTGGGACTTAAAATATCAATCGCCGTTGGGATTGCCGGCATGTTACCATGGTAGCTCAGTGGTAGAGCAACCGGTTAGAGACCGGGATATCCGTGGTTCAAATCCCGGCTATGGCATTGAATTTTTCAGTGAGTCTACCTATCCACGGCTTGTGCGAAAAAAAAAATAAATTAAGAGTACTTCTGCTAATTTTTATCCCGATTAGCATGGAGTAATAGAAGAATAAGCTTTTTAACAATAATTAATTACCGAGATGTAGAGAAAGTCATGTAAATGGAACACATTACATTTTCAAACAATACTTTGTTGCAGAAACTCATATAAACACAGCGCAATTTATTTAGGGGTGCTCAAAACATATTTTTGGTGAAATATTGTTATTTGGAAGAATGTAAGGTAAAGCTATACGATGATTGCAGCACACATACGGACAAGCGCGCGCACGCACACACACACGTACAAAACGGTCTTAAGAAGTAGTTTAAGTGACTTCTACTGGCGATCCAAATTTGAAAGTGTTGAAAATATTAAGTTGTTCAAATATGAACGTCGCCAGATTGCCGAATTTTTGCCTACTTCTTGGGATCATTGGGGTTTTAGCTTCACAGTTACCTTGGCTACGTCCTGTCGTCGTTCCTCAGTAGCGGGCTTCGGCCGCAACTACTCCACTCCTCTGCTTATAAAAAAAAAATCTGATTAATTCCATTCACATTCTCTACATCTCTGCAACAAGTTATCGTTAAAAATCTTATACTTCTATTTACTTCATGCTAATCCAGAAACAATTAGCAGAAATAGTCTTATTACTTGCTTCCTTGTAAGTAGAAGCGAAATAACGGAGTACCATAAGTTAAAGTGATAGTCAAAAGCTGGTTGCTATTAGACTGAAGTTTCTTTGTGTGGACAGGAGTTGACAAATTCCTGTATGAGGAAAGTTTAAGTTTTTCAAAGGTGAAACCAAAAACAAGGAATATCTCAAAAAGAATCAACTCCACGAAAACAAATTATATAATGTAAATTGTTTGGGTTAATGTGCTCTACATTTTTGTGTAGTAAGTTTTTATCTATCTCATACCGTTTAGCAGTTATGCAAAATTCCGTAAAATTCACCCAGAATAAAGTAGTCCCAGAAAATTCAAGATATACATTTTATTTGGCTCGTATATATCTTAAATATAACAGAATTTAATGAAAATCATTATAGCCATTTTTAAGAAAATCAACATTTTCGATTTTTTTTTCACATAAAGGGTAGTTTGGTGTGGGAAATCCCCGTGTCGCATCCTTGGAATAAACCAAATTTAAATACCAAGTTTGGTTTTTAACGCTCTTTTGGTTTTTGAGCTATGCTGCCCACATACACACGGACAATTTTTCCAAAAATGCCTTTTTTGGATTCAGGGGATCTCAAAACATTTCCGATGAAATTCCGGTATTGAATTTTTGGGTGCAATACAATACTTCCTCTATACACTATGTACATAGTATGTGTAGAGAATGTAAAAATATCCCTCGGCTATGTTTACGGCTTATGGCCCTCCATGTTGGGCTACGCTTTGCGGTTTAGGACCCTAAACGTTTATAATATATCAGTAGGTAGCTTCAAAGTGACTAATGACGAAATAACAAAAGTACCCACGTATTGAAGTAATGCCAAGTGGTGGAACCATCAATGAATGTACCTTTTCCCCTACCTACGATACATGGTAGAAGAAGTGTCTTTGGCTGCGACAGCAGATTACATCAGCAGCTTTTAAATGTTACCAACATTGCAAACGAGTGCTGAGTCAATCTCGATGTAATTTACGCTTCAATCCTTCAAAATAATTAAAAGCAGCTGTCAACTGATGGACTTTATTTCCTGACGGAAATTCTGAAGCCAATAAACCGCCGTTGCGAGGCCGTCAATGATGTTTTCGACTCAGCACCGATTTAAAGGTAGGCTTTTGTCGCGACCTTGATGCATGTCAAACTGCGTTTCCTGGTTTTCCTTTTATGGTCATAAGTAACTTCATGAGTGTTTTCCTCTTGGCCTAAGAAATGTAAACACGTGTTGTATTTGATAAGACAATTCAGCGAAATAGACTATTAATATATAGGAAGAGAGATTTTATCAGGTTATCATTGAAATACATTAGTTCCCAAATGGTAGATGACGCATTCGACCATGTTTATGCACCGAATGTTTTTGTTTTCCTCTATATGTACTATGTACATAGTGTACAGAGGTGGTATTCTATTGCACCCAAAAATTCAATACCGAGATTTCACCGAAAATACATGATTTGGATCCTCCAGAACAAAAAAAAAAATATTTTCAGAAAAAAATCCGTCTGTGTGTCTGTGGACAGCATAGCTCAAAAACGAAAAGACCAAGTTTGACATTTTACTGGCTCTTCGTTTCTGACACACACGGCAACTATTCTAAAAATCTGATGTGTTCCATTCACATGAATTTCTCCACAACTCTGCAATAAATTCTTGTTAAAAAGCTTATGCTTCTATTTACTTCCTGCTAATCGAGAAAAAATTAGCAGAAATAGTCTTATTGCTTGCTTCCTTGTAAGTAGAAGCGAAATAAGAGAGTACCATAGGTTAAAGTGATGGTCAAAAGCTGGTTGCTATGTAACTAAAGTTCCTTTGTATGGACACGAGTTCACAAAGTCGTGTATGAGAAAAGTATCTAAAAAACAATCAACTCCACGAAAAAAAAAAAAAATGTATATAACATAAATTGTGTTTAAAGTGTTCTACATTTGTTGTATGGTAAGTTTTTGTCCATCTCTTACGGTTTAGTATTTATGCGAAATTCCGTAAAATTGACCCAGAATAAAGTAGTCTTCAGAGGCTATTCCCAGAAAATTCAACATATACATTTTATTTGTCCGGTAAATATCTTTAATATACGATATTTTAATCAAATTCGTTAGAGCCATTTTTTAGAAAATCAACATTTTCGAAAAACGTTCCATGTAAAGGGTAGTTTGGGGTGGGAGGATTTTTCTCAAAATCTTCGTGTCGCATCCCTGGAAGATTCTAAACTTAAATACCAAGTTTGGTATTTTACCGACTTTTCGTTTTTGAGTTATCGTGTTCACAGACACAGGGACACACACGGACCTTTTTCTGAAAATACTTTTTTTGGATACAGGGGACCCTAAAACACATATTTCCGTGAAATCTTGGTATCGAATTTTTGGTGGAGTGCAGTACCTTCTCTATACACTATGTACATAGTACGTATAGAGAAAGTAAACATGCTTATTTTGGATTTAGATGGTCTCAAAATATATATTTCCGGTGAAATTTAAGAATAGAATTTTTGGGTGGAATGCAATACCTACTCTCTTTACTATCTATATTGTACATACGTGCTAGAGAAAGTAAAAATTAATTAAATCATTTGAAATTTCGTAATTAACTCACATCAAGAAGTTAAAGCACAAAAGAAGTAATAATTTGTATTAAACTCGTGTCTCTAACAATGGCCTTATGTCATCGTAAATAGAACAGCGAGAGTTGCAATAAACAACAATCAACTTCCGGTAAGTGGTACAGTTTCCGCAAACTTCCTGTGCAAGTGTGATAAAGTTGGCTGCCATGTTTTTCAAGCAGTTCTATTTAATGTGTTAGTAAAGACGGTTTAGAAAAATCTGATGTGTACCATTCACATGACTGTCTCTATATCTCTGCAACAAATTATTGTTAAAAAGCTTATGCTTCTATTCACTTCATGCTAATCAGAAAAAATTAGCAGAAATAGTGTTATTACTTGCTTCCTTGTAAGTAGCAGCGAAATAAGGGAGTACCATAAGTTAAAATGATAGTCAAAACCTGGTTGCTAAGTGACTGAAGTTCCTTTGTTTGTATGGACAGCAGTTGACAAATTCCTGTATGAACAAAGTATAAGTGTTCATAGCAGAAAGAAAAACAAGGAATGTCTCAAAAACGATGAACTCCACGAAAAAAATGTATACAACATAAAATGTGTGTTTTAACGTGCTTTACATTTTTTGGTAGTAAGTTTTTGTCCATCTCTTAAGGTTTACCAGTTATTAAAAATTCCGTAAAATTCAGCCAGAATAAACTACTCTTTAGAGGCTATTCCCAGAAAATTCAAAATATACATTTTATTTATCAGGTAAATGTCTTTAATATATGATATTTTAATCAAAATCGTTAGAGCCATTTTTGAAAAAATCAAAATTTTCGAAAAAAGATCCATGTAAAGGGTAGTTTGGGGTGGTTTTATTTTTCTCAAAATCTTCGTGTCGCATTCCTGGAAAATACTAAACTTAAATACCAAGTTTGGTATTTTACCGACTTTTCGTTTTTGAGTTATCGTGTTCACAGACACACGGACCTTTTTCTGAAAATACTTTTTTTTGGATACAAGGGACCCTAAAGCATACATTTCCGGTGAAATCTCGCATCGAAATTTTTTGTTGAGTGCAATACCTTCTCTATACACTATGTGCATAGTACGTGTAGAGAAAGTAAAAATACGAGGGTCAGCCAGAAAGTGACCGACGATTTAATATGACTAAATAATAACGAAAGATATCAACACAAAACTTTATTTATAAAGTTACAGTACCTTACTTATTGTCACGTGGTACCCGTTTATCCTCTTCCACCACTAAAGATCTGAGCCAATCTGAGCCAAGATGTCACTGTCACTTTGAGGTCTTCATTGCTGGCAAAGCTTTTCCATCCAAAAAGTCATATACGGTGTTCAAAGTGAAACACGGTTTTTCTGAATTCTTTTATCAATATTTGCTTTCAACTGCTCCATAACGATTGATGAACTTCCACTCCGGTCATTATCGTACACACTGTTATGTTCTTCCTTGATTACTCGTAAATTAGGAGTCATTTCCTCACTGAAGACTCTTCATTGCATTATCACCATACACTTGCGTTATTTGCCTATAAAATTCGATTGGCCGAAAATGTTGTGCTTTCAAAACTGGTACGACGTGACAGTAAACATCTTGACAGAATGAAGATTACGTTGAGAAATAGAGTAAGGTACTATAACTCCGTAATCTTTTTTTTTAAGCTTATGTCCTTAAGCCTGGTTGCTCATATCGGACGATGATAGAAATTGGTGAAATGATGCTCAAATGGTCTCGGGATCTATGGAGCTTAAAGTTACTCGTCATTCGTCTTCTCAGGATAAGGGGACTCCCCCCCCCCAAAAAAAAAAAAACCTTATCCGGGTAACACACCCTAAGCGAGATTCGAACTCAAGACACGCTACCACTACGCTACCCAGGCGGGCAAAACTTTTTGTGTTGATATTTTTTGTTATTGTTTAGTTATGTCAAATCGTCTGTCACTTTCTGGATGACCCTCGTATATCTGATACGCTTCGTTTACTCTCTCTCTCTCTCTCTCTCTCTCTCTCTCACTCTCTCTCCTACAAGCAATTCTTATAAACATATATACATGTTTATAAAGCGGATCGCTTTAGGATGGCTTTGATGTTCCATACTTTTACATAGCAAACAGAAAATACCTTGTTTCCATTCATATCACCTTCTCTACTTGTTCTACAAACAAACTTCTTTCAAAAGATTATTCTTGTTTCTACTCCATATCAAACGGGATTAACATTAGCAGAAACGATCTTATTACTAGTTCCTTTTAAGTAGAACGGAAACAAGGAAATACAATGTGCTAAAGCGATAGTCAAATGTTTTAAAAACAGTCGCTACGCGATTATCATCGAAATTCGCATCTTTGCATGGTCAGGAGTAAAACAAAAGAAAGAAAGAAAACACGCACGACTTCCTATTTAATAAAGCAAGGTTAGTTAGTTATTTCCTGTAACTTCTAAGTGGGGCATAGAGCACCGTTACGATGTTTCCGAGATCGGAGATTTTTTTATTTATGACATTTAACGTCCATTTTTACTACTTTTAGCACCACAGGCGATGACACTGATAGATGGAATGAAGATGTAGCACCTTTTGGAATGCTATGGTGGGGGAGACCGGAGAAGCCGCTCCTGAGCCATTTTTGAGAAAATCAACATTTTCGAAAAAAAGTTCCATGTAAAGGGAAGTTGAGGGAGTGGGGAATTTCCTGAAAATCTTCGTGTCGCATCCTTGGAATAGACCAAACCTAAATACCAAGTTTGGTTTTTAACGGACTTATCATTTTTGAGCTATGCTGCCGACAGACACATACACGGATATTTTTCTAATTTTTTTTTGGTTCGGAGGTCTCAAAACATGTATTTCCCGGTGAAATCCCGGTATCGAATTTTTGGGTGCATTAGAATACCTTCTCTATACACTATATATATATAGTACGGTAGAGAAAGTAAAAATGAATTCTCGATGCGAACAAATGAAAGGCTACATCTAAATTATCTGGACAAAGCCTTCTTATACACTCTTTTGTTAATGAATTTTGCAATAGATTCTTTAGTTGAAGTAGCACATGTCTTGAGTGTTACGTCATTTCCTAATTGTACTGTAAGCAATAATAACCTCTCAAACTCTTATTGTAAGTACTTACAGTGCTTGCTGCATGGCAATTAATAAATGAATTGTAAATTTAGCTTACATTACTAAATATGTGTTCAGAATGATTAACTTACATATCAAGTGATTCCATTGATATTACGCAAAGCTAACGAAGAGAAAATCGCATGACTATCAAATTGGAGTATCTATCTTCTGTATTTGTGCGGAAGATCACACCATCCATGCACCAGCCTTGCACAACAATTAAGCAACAAACAGACATGTGACCTAGTTATCGTTCTTGTGCGTCAAATCATTCATTTCTTAAGAGTGATTGTTAGTTTTTTACTATTTATAACTGGCCTTGAGTGTTTGCAGGGAAAAGTTGCGCATCACTATATTGGCACACAGCGATGCTATGTTGTTTCGTTTGTCGAGTTAATTTGGCTGCTCTGCTCAGGGTTAACAAACGCTAAGCGGCTTCCTGTTCTCCTTCGCGTTCCCAAATAAGAACGCACAAAACAATTACAGCCGAATAATCAACCTTTAAAACATGGAGAAGGAAATACAAAGTAAATATCTGATGTGTTCCGTTTATGTGCCTTTTTCTTCATCTCTGCAACAAATTATTTATTACGTTTCCATGGGAATTGATATCTATGTAAGTCCAATTCCATCTCAATAGGAAAGCTTCAAAAACAATTTAATTATCCATTTATGTTGGTCAACCTGGAATTCCGTTGGCGAACCTGCTTAACATATGTTTATTATCTGTGTATTAAAAGCAGATTTTGCGGTTAAATAATTATATTTATTGCAAACTATAGAAACCATAATAGTGCTTCTGTTATAATCTACCATAGAGCAATTAACAAAAAAGCATTAACTAACAACTACCGCGTGCAGCAAGTATAGCAGAAGAGTTTCTGTACCATATTAAAACGATTAGAATACGGAGGTGTTTCCATGCAACATATTATTTCGATCCGATCTCATTCCGATCCCATTTTTTAAGAGGATCGGATCCAAAATTGAATACGATTTGAATCCGTATTTCCATGCAGTATTCAATACGATAAGTTTACTCAAATAGATTTCAATTCCCCATGGAAACGTGGCAATTGTTAAAAAGCTTATTCTTCCTTCTACTTCATGCTAATCGTGATAAACATTAGCAGAAATTTTCTTTTTACTTGCTTTTTTGTAAGTAGAAGATAAACAAGTGAATACACTAGGCTAAAGCGATAGTCAATCTGGTTGTTATGTGATTGAAATCCATTTCCTTGCATGGCCAGGAGTTGACAGATTCCCCTATGAGAAAAGTATTTTAAAACTAAAACCACTAACAAGGATTACTCGGAAATGATCAACTCCATGAAAAAACGTTTATGACATAATTTGTGTGTTTTAACGATATATGTATTTTTTTGTGTGGTAAGTTTTTGTCTATCTGTTTCAGTTTAACAGTTATAAAAATTCAACCAATATGAACCAAGGAACTAAGTAATAAGGTAACTTCTGATAATGTTTATTTCGATTAGTATGCAGTAGATAGAAGAGTAATGTTTTTAAGAATAGTTTGCAAAATAGCACAAAAAGCCATGTGAATGGAACACATAAGACTTTTGGGTTACCTATTTTGTTCACAGACACACACTCCCTCACACAAGAACATTTTTAAAAATAATTATTTTTTTATTCAAGGAGTTTCAAAGCGTATATTTATGGTGAAATCTTAGTATCGAATTTTGGGTGTTCTCACAGATATATAGAGAGAGTAGATCGGAAATGCCTTATCATTATGCAATAAGATTTTGTGGTGTTAAATGTTCAATTAAGCTGTAAATTAAGACTAAGTTTTAAACCAGCATAATGATCAATACGTGCGAGGCATTTAGTTGTTTCTCGAATAGCAGAAGCAAAATCAAGGAAAGGGAAATGTGTTTCATTAAGTAAGTTTGTGTACATATTTAAGTGATTTTTGGGTGGTATACTTATTGAAATATGTTATACATTATCAATAGAACGATTCTGTATTGTCTGTTAGATTTTAGATTTCCAACTCAGAAAGGCCGTTTAGAAGCTTCGGTACAGACAATTCGCAGACAAAGTTGGCAACCTACTCCTGTTTATAAGAAATCTCTTGCTAATTCGCCCATTTAGCAGCTATCGCGAGAAATAATTATGTGCTTATGATACCAGAACCGTAAGAATAGGGGGCGTGTTCCTCGGACTCGGAATGCTATGTTAATTGGATCAGCAACAAATGATGGACGTCGTGGGGTTGTGCAGTTATATGTCCTACACACACCATGCTCTACGCACTACCCAAATATTTCTCCATTTTCTCCTGTGAAGCTTTTGCAGTTAAGGAAGCACTGCAGTACAGCCAATCAGACAGAATATGTAACTTTCACTGATTCACTAAGCACAATTCTTGCCACTCAGAATCTAAGTCCTACGCATCCTTTAATAAATGACATACTTCACCTCTACTCTATCACTCAGCGCTCTGGAAAACAAGCAATACTCAGCTGGAAATGAAAACCCCGATAAAGCTGCAAAAGAAGCCACCCGACATCCTATCAGTGACCACAGAATAACTTGTACACATCAAGACTTCATTAGATACACCAAACAGCTGTTTATAGAAAACTGGAAGACCACATGGTCAACATCCCACAGCAAACTGCTTGATGCCCGAGCCGGATCTACCAACTTCTTCGAACCCCTCTGAAAATTAGAACGTCGTGAGCAAACAATAATTACCCGCCTTAGAATTGGACACTGCAAACTGACACATTCCTTCATCATTAATAAAGATCGAGAATCATAATGTGAGACCTGCAACACACCGCTTACTGTCCTACATATCCTGCTGCAGTGTCCGAGATACGCCAATCTTTTGCAAGAGCCGAAATCTTGTGGCACTACACACAATCAAACGCAACATCCGTCAAATGAATTGTTTACCAAGTTTTTGAAGTACAAAAAAAAATCTGATATGGCACACTCACATGACTTTCTCTAGCTGCTCTACAAACTTCTTGCAAAAGATTATTCTTCTTTCCACACAATGCTAATCGACATAAACATTAGCAGAATGTTCTAAGGGAATGCACTAGGCTAAAGTGACAGTCAAATGTTTTAAAAGCTGTCGTTATGAGATTGTCATAAATAGCTTCTTTGCTTGGCCTGGGGTAGAGAAAAAAATAGCTTCTGAAGACCTGTTTATTCTGGAGGAATTTTGCTTAATTTGGCATAAGTAGTTAACCGTAAAAGATAGACAAAAACTTACTATACAAAAAATGTAGGTCTTGTTAAAATAAACAAGTTACGCCATGTACATTTTTCACGTGGAGCTTATTCACTGTTTTCGAGGTATTCACTGTTATTAGTTTCAGCTGTGAAGAAAAACTTTTCTCAGCCGGGAGTGTCCGTTTTTCTTTTGTTCTACTCCTGGCCAAGAAAAGAAACGATTTGTAATGACAATCGCATAACGACAGCTTTTAAAACATTTGACTATTGGTTTAGCCTAGTGTATTCCCTTATTTTCTTCCTACTTATACGGAACTAAATAATAAGAACATTGTGCTAATGAATACCACGATTAGCAAAGTGCAGAAAGAAGAAGAATCTTATGTATGAAGTTTGTAGAACAGCTAGAGAAAGTCATGTGAGTGTAACACATCAGATTTTTTTGTGTGGTGAGTTGTTTTTGTTTGTCTCTTACGGTTTAGTAATTAAAAATAAATTTGGCAAAATTCATCCAGTATAAAGAGGTCTTCATAAGCTATTTCCAGAAAATTCAAGATATACATTTTATTTGGAATGTGAATATCCCTAATGTACGGGATTGTAATCAAAATCGTTAGAACCATTTTTAAAAAACTAAACATTTTCGAAAACTTTATATATAAAGGGTAGTTTGTAGTGGGGGGATTTTTTTGAAAATTTTCGTGTCGCATCCTTGGAAGATATTAAACCTAAATACCAGGTTTGATATTTAACAGTTTTTTCGTTTTTGAGTTATGCTGTCCACACACACGGACCTTTTTCTAAAAATGATTTTTTGTGACTCAAAATGAAGGAATGTTTAATACAATCACATTTTTTGGCCTGTGAGAAGTTACTCCATTTTAGCATAAAAAATAATAGTCAACAGGGTATGCCCGGTTCGTAACGAAGCGAGAATCTATTATGTCTGCAGTCCATCAACATTTCGGTGCTGTGCCAAAGCTAACATTCCAGAATAATCGCTGTGACCCTGAAGACAGCAACATTTACAAGAAGCACAAGCCCACACTTTGTTTTCATCTCCTCAACATGTAATATCCATTGTTTCTGGTCATCTTTCTCCTTCTCCATTCTTTTGTTAACGCCGGATTTAATGTAACCTCCATTCAACATCTGAAGGTCACAAGTACTTCAACAGATTATATAAATTTAAAGAATAAAAAGAACAACAAAACCTGTAGTGGTTACACGGGTTTCTCACCAGTTTTAACTGCACAGCTATAAATACACAACATTGGCGCCTATATTCACTGACTTTCTCTAACCATTCTGCAATAAAATGTTCCTGAGAGAGTCAATTCTTACAAAGCTGGTCACTATGTATGATTTTGAAATACACTGCTCTAGAAAGAAAAACAAATAACTCCACATTTGAGAGAAGTTTAGTACTGCAAAATTTGAAAACAATAACAAGGAATATCTAAAATAATTAACTCTACAAAAAATTGCATTCGACAAAAACTATATGTTTTAAAGATATATATTATTTACCAGTTATCCAAAAGTTATTCGGAATAAAGTGATCTTCAGAGGCTATTCCCATAAAATTCAAGATACACATTTTATTTGTCATGTAAATATCTTAAATATACGGTATTTTAATCAAAATCGTTTCAGTACTTTCCGAAAAAAAAAAAAACTTTTAACAAATTGTTCTATGTAAAAGGTAGTTTGGGGAGGGCGTGTGTTTTTTTTTTTTTTTTTTTTTTTTTTTTTAAATCTTTATGTCACATCCTTGCTCTTTTTAGTTTTTGAGCTATGCTTCCACACACACAAACACACACGGACCTTTTTCTAAAAATGTCTTGGAACACCGATGACCTCAATATATATATTTCCGGTTGGAATACAACACCTTCTCCATCCACTATGTACACCGTACATACGGCTAGAGAAAGTAAAAATTGGGGCTTTCACTGGCTTCCTCTAACCATTCTTCAATAAAATATGTTTGAGGTAGTGAAATGAAATTCTCTTCGTTTGACAAAGAGAAAGAGAAAAACAAACAACGACTTCCCATTTAAGAGAAGTTATAAGTATTGCTAAATTGAAACCAGTAACAAGGAATATCTAAAAATGGTTAACTCTACAAAAAATTCCACTCACTATTAATTTGTGTTTAACTAGAGCTATATTTTTTGCCTAGTAACTTTTTACTTTCTCTACACGTACTTAGTACATAGTGTATGCAGAAGGCATTGTATTGCACCTAAAAATGTGATACTGAGATTTCATCGGAAATATGTTTCAAGACCCCCCTGAATAACAAGAAATGCATTTTTAGAAATATGTTGCGCGCGTGTATGTGTGAGTCTGTGGGCAACATAGCTAAAAAATATTATGTATTCCATTCACATTACTTTCTCTACATCTCTGCAACACATATTATTAAAAAGCTTATGCTTCTATTTACTTCATGCTAATCGAGAACAAATTAGCAGAAATAGTCTTATTACTTACTTCTTTCTAAGTAGAAGCGAAATAAGGGAGTGTCATAAGTTAAAGTGATAGTCAAAAGCTGGTTGCTATGTGACTGAAGTTCCTTTGTATAGACAGGAGTTGACAAATTCCTGTATGAGAAAAGCATAAGCTTTTAAAAGTTCAAACCAAAAACAAGGAAAATCTCAAAAACGATCAACTCCACGAAAAAAATGCATATAACATAAATTGTGTGTTTAAATGTGCTCTACATTTTTCTGTGGTAAAATTTTGTCTATCTGTTACGGCTTAGCAGTTATGCAAAATTCCGTAAAATTCGTCCAGAATAACGTAGTCTTCAGAGGCTATTTCCAGAAAATTCAAGATATACATTTTATTTGTAGAGTGAATATCTTTAATATATGATATTTTAATCAAAACCATTTGGGCCATTTTTGAGAAAATCAAAATGTTCGAACATTTTTCCATGTGAAAGGTAGTTGGAGGTGGGGGGATGTTCTTGGAAATCTTCGTGTCGTATCCTTGGAAGATACCAAACTTAAGTACCAAGTTTGGTTTTTAACGGGCTTTTCGTTTTTGAGGTATGCTGCCTACACACACACACACACACACAAAGATATTTTTCTAAAAATGCTTTTTTTGGCTTCAGGGGGTGTCAAAATATATATTTCCGGTGAAATCTCGGGATCGAATTTTTGGGTGGAATGCAATACTTTCTTTATACACTATGTACATAGTACTATAGAGAAAGCAAAAAAAAAAAAAAAACAAAAAAAAACGGAAAGTCGGTTAAATACCAAACTTGGTATTTAAGTTCAGTATGTTCCAAGGATGCGACATGAAGATTTTCAAGCAAATCCCCCCCCATAAAAACTACCCTTTACATGGAACATTTGTCTAAACCTTTGATTTTGTCAAAAAATGGCTCTTAACAATTTTGAATGAAATACCTTCTAATATTAAAGATATTCATATCACAAATAAAATGTATATTTTAAATTTTCTGGGAATAGCCTATGAAGATAGCTTTGTTCTGACCGAATTATTTTGCGGAATTTTGCATAACCGGTAAGCAATTCTAAAATAGTAACTATAAAAATAAACTGCGATTCTATCAAAATCCTAGCAACTTATTATTTAAGAAGCCGCCAGGTAGTCTGGGTCTGGGAAGCCCAACAAGACCGATAAAAAACGCCCTGAGAAGAGTCAAACGCTACTCAAAAAGTCAAACGTAAGCCGAGTAGACTTACGAGCGCTTATATAGAAGCTAAACACATATTTGAATGCTTGATATTGCAACGGCGCGACATCTAGATGCGCTTCCATTGTCTGACCGACGGGCTGGAATGCTTCAGAAAGTCAAGCGGGTAAAGCTTTTCATGTGTTTTCTGTGAAACTGTCAAGAGCAAGGATGCAGCGGCGGGGTATAACAAATAAATATATCACAAACTCTGAATGTAAAATCGTTAAGAAAACAAATATTTATGCAGAGTAAAACAAAAGATACAACACTGTCACACAGAACCCCCCCTGCGGGCTCCAGTCCAGTTTGCCCAGGCAGTACGGCCCCACAAGTACCAGTGTATGGCTGCAGCCATCAAGATCGCCAAGAACACTGCCGAGTATATGACGAATGGCGACGAAGCCACTCCTGTGGAACTTTTCACACCATTATCAGTCTCTCTCGTGACGGCCAAACCTTTCCGTTGCCTCAGAACAGACCCTTCCTTGTCATCGACCTCCTCTTCATCGTCCTCGTGCTCAGATTCCTCCTGCTGTTGCTCGGCGTACTCACGAACGGTGACGTCATAACGGAACTTGACGCGGCTGCTGGGGTCGACGCCGTCTTGAAGCGTGGACGAGTCGCGTCGCCAAAACAGATGTCCCGACGCGCGTCGATCCAGCTTCCAAAGGGAATCGGCGAGGCTTAGAGGTTCCACTCTGTCGCACCCAGTAACAGTTTCTGTTGGTTGTTCCAGTTCCTCGTCACTCATTTCCGCATCCGCTTCGTCGCTTTCCTCCCTGGCGACGTCTGCGTTGGCTTTGGCATCGTCCAGAAACTGTTTTACGTCTTGTTTCGCGTCCAAACGATCCGCATCTGATGCGCTCCCATTGGCAAGAAGCTTGCTCTCTGTCGACTCCACTCTGGAACCCACGGCGTGGCCGTTGGCAACGCTTTGTACCGTGCTCTCCATTTCTGCAGAGGCTGCACACTTCATTAATCACATCTCATCCCTTTGTCTTTGATCTGTAACCTGGAAAATAACAAACAGAATATAAGAACATAACGTTCAGCTTCAAAAGAACAGTTTGCAGGCCACAGAAGAAAAATCCCACGTGTTCCATTCAAACTCTGCAACAAAATATGCCTATAAAAGCTTATTCTTCCACGCTAATCGATTTAAACATTAGCAGAACGAGTTCACAAAGTGCAGTATGAGAAAAATATAAGTTTTTATAGTTTAAACCAAAAACAAGGAATACCTAAAAAGCAATCAACTCCACAAAAAAAATGTATACACATAAATTGTAGGTTTTAATGTACTCTACATTTTTTGTCTGGTAAATTTTTGTCTCTCTCTTACGGTTTAGCAGTTATGCAAAATTCCGTAAAATTCACTCACAGTAAAGTAGTCTTCAGAGGCTATTCCCAGAAAATTTAAAATATACATTTTATTTGTCAGGTAAATATCTTTAATATACGACATTTTAATCAAAATCGTTAGCCATTTTTTAGAAAATCAAAATTTTCGAAAAAAGTTCCATGTAAAAGATAGTCCCCTCAAAATCTTCGTGTCGCATCCCCGGAAGATACTAAACTTAAATACCAAGTTTGGTATTTCACCGACTTTAGGTTTTGAGTTATCATGTTCACAGCACACGGCACACACACGGACCTTTTTCTGAAAATACTTTTTTTGGGTACAGGGGACCCTAAAACATATATTTCCGGTGAAATCTCGGTTTCGAATTTTTTGGTGGAGTGTAATACCTTCTCTAAACACTATGTACATAGTGCGTATAGAGAAAATAAAAATTAATTTATGAGAGAAATATAAGTTCTTACTTTCTCTACAGGTACTATGTACATAGTGTATTGTATTCCAACGAAAAATTTGATACCGAGATTTCACCGGAAATATATGTTTTGGGTCCCCTTGAGTCAAAAAAACATTTTTTAAAAAAAAGATCCGCGCGCGCGTGTGTGTATGTGTGTGTGTGTGTGTGTGTGTGTGTGTGTGTGTGTGTGTGTGTGTGGGTGTGTCTATGGACAGCATAGCTCGAAAGCGAAAGGACTGTTGAATACCAAACTTGGTATTTTAGGTTGTTATCTTCCAAGGATGCGACACGAGGACTTTAAACAAAATCCCCCCCACCCCCAACTACCTTATAAATGGAACATTATTCAACAATGTTGATTTTTTTAAAAATGACTAACGCTTTTGTTTAAAATATCGTATGTTAAAGATATTCTACCTGACAAATAAAATGCATATCTTGAATTTTCTGGGAATAGCCCCTGAAGACCTTATTCTGGATGAATTTTGAGGAATTTTGCATAACTGCTAAACCGTAAGAGATAGACAAAACCTTACCACAGAAAAAATGTGCAGCACATTAAAACACACAATGTATGTTATATACATTTTTTTCGTGCAGTGGATCGTTTTCAACATATTCCTTCTTTTTAGTTTCAGCTTTGAAAAACTTGTATATGTTTCTCATACAGGAATTTGCCAACTTGTGTCCATCCAAACAAAGTAACTTCAGCCACATAGTAACCAGCTTTTGACTATCACTTTAACCTACGATACGAGTGTTTTCAAGAAAATCCCCCACCCCCAACTACTCTTTACATGAAACTTTTTTCGAAAATTTTGATTTTCTCAAAAATGGCTTTAACGATTTTGATTAAAATATCGTATATTAATGATATCGTATATGACAAGTAAAATGTATGTCTTGAATTTTCTGCGAATAGCCTCTGAAGACTTCTTTGTTCTGGATGCATTTTATGGAATCTTACATAACTGCTAAACCGTATGACTGCTTGTGTGGCTTTTTGCCACACACAAAAAAAAAATGTAGAGCACGTTAAAACACACAATTTATTTTATATAACGTTTTTCGTGGAGATGACCTTTTTTTTTTTTTTTTTAGATATTCCTTGTTTTTGGTTTCAGCTTTGAAATACTTATACCTTTCTCGTACAGGAATTTGTCAACTCCTGTCCATACAAACTTTTGACTTCACTTTAATCTATGGAACTCCCTTATTTCACTTCTACTTACAAGGAAGCAAGTAATAAGACTATTTCTGCTAATCTTTTCTGGATTAGCATGAAGTAAATAGAAGCATAAGCTTTTTTAAATCAACAAAAAAATAAGTAAAAGTCTGCCGAATTCGGCAGAATATCTTTTTACGACTCCTGATGAGTTTGCAGAACTGTAGTTCTAACCTAAATTACACTCATCATGTCTCTTAATGTTGGTTCTGGCCATGAGAATCCTATTTAACAAAGATACCAGATCTTACGTCACTGCTGAGTTCAGAAATTCTCACGAAGTTCATCACAAAATGATGCATCAAGAAAATAACAACCTTGGCAGTCAGATGTTTTAAATCTAATCTCACATAAGTATAGGTAATGGAAGGTGGTCATATTACTGCTTGAAGAATGTTGTTGACAATCAAATACATTACCATTTTTAGAAAAAGGTCCGCGTGTGTGTGTACATGTGGTCAGCATAACTCAAAAACGAAAGGACCGCTAACATATTTACGTGACAAATAAAATATGTATCTTTAATTTTCTGGGAATGGCCTCCGAAGACTACGCTTAATGTCCTTTAACCTGGTAGGTCACATCGGACGATGAATGAAATTGGTGAAATGATACTCAAATGATCTCGGGGTACATGGAGCTTAAAATTACTTGACATTCGTCTTCTCAGGATAAGGGAAAACCACGAAAAGAAAACCTTATCCGGGTAACTCACCCAAAGTGAGATTCGAACTCACGACCACCACACTACCCAGGTGGGCTACTTCTATATTCTGGATTGATTTTACAGAATTTTGCATAACTGCTAAACTGTAAGAGATGGACAAAAAGTTACCACACAAAAAATGTAGAGCTCGTTTTTGAGATACCTTGTTTTTGGTTTCAGCTTTAAAAAACTTTTGACTATCACTTTAACCTATGGTACTCCCTTATTTTGCTTCTACTTACAAGGAAGCAAGTAATAAGACTCTTTCTGCTAATTTTTTCTTGATTAGTATAAAGTAAATAGAAGCATAAGCTTTTTAACAATACTGTTTTGCAGAGATGTACAGAAAGTCATGTGAATGAATTTCATCCGATTTTTTCGGGGTTTTCCCGGATCATTATTCCAAACGGTCTCTTTCAGGGTTGTAAGTGTAGGCGAATGGATATTTTGAGTCGGTATTTTAAAGTCTGTTGTTTTCGAAATGCTTTAGAAAACGGTCCCTTGCTATATTCCGTTTATTCACGTAAACCCAACACTTGTTCTACTTTTAATAAAGAAATGATACATTTTTGTTTTGAATAACGACTGTATAATTGAAGGATAATTCATGTCAAGGCTGTGGGCACGCATTTCGTGTCATTACAATATTATTTACAAAAGCCGGTCTACGACTTCGGCTATGTTCGGAACCACGAAGTTATCCGAAGACTTGGACAACACGAGGACCATCCAAAAAGTAATAACTAAATAATAACGAAAGATATCAACACGTACTCTATTTCTCAACGTAATCTCCATTCTGTCAAGACATTTATTGTCACGTGGTACAAGTTTTGCAATGCCGACGTTATACTTTTCCACCGCCAAAGAAGTTACTCTACTTTCTCTATACGTACGATGCACTCCACCAAAAAATTCTATAAGAGATTTCACCGGAAATATATGTTTTAGGGTCCCCTGTAACCAAAAAGAGTATTTTCAGAAAAAGGTCCGAGATAATTCAAAAACGAAAAGTCGGTAAAATACGAAACTTTGTATTTAAGTTTAGTATCTTCCAGGGATGCGACACGAAGATTTTGAGAAAAAAATCCCCACCCCAAACTACCCTTTACATGGAACTTTTTTCGAAAAGTTTGATTTTCTTAAAAATGGCTCTAACGATATTTACCTGACAAATAAAATGTATATTTTGAATTTTCTGGGAATAGCCTCTGAAGACTTCTTTATTCTGGATGAATTTTGCATAACTACTAAACCGTAACAAAAAGTTACCACACAAAAAATGTAGAGCACGTTAAAACACACAATTTATGTTATATACATTTTTTTTCGTGGAGTTGATCGTTTTTGAGATTTTCCTTTTTCTTGGTTTCAACTTTTAGAAACTTATACTTTTCTCATACAGGAATTTGTCAACTCCTGTCCATACAAAGGATCCTCAGTCACATAGCAATCAACTTTTGACTATCACTTTAACCTATGGTACTCCCTTATTTCGCTTCTACTAACACATCAGATTTTTCTTTTAATCGGTTGATATAAAAAATTAAAAATGTCGAAAATATGAAAGGGTAGACTAGACAATGAACAAACTTATGGAATATTTCGATACAAATTCGCTGCAATAAGATCTGTTGAAAATTTGTCATTGTCTTTTCAAAGCTCTGCACATTATTATCCTTAATTTTGTGTATCAAGCTTTATAGTTTTATTTGTAAAACTACAGGGCACTTTTATTTACTAATCATATTATGAAATAATTGTACTACTTTATGAATTAGAACGATGTATACAGAGTGTATATAAATGAATATCGGGGTTTTAACTCTTTATAATATTTATTACATTCAACTTACAGTTATGAATGATATGTCAAATGAAAAAGCAACTCAAACAGTTTTACCAAGAAGCTTATAAATGCTCAATGTGACTACCCTTTGTCACACGGCACACATCAAGTCTATAGCCGAGTTCTTCCCAAACGTTGATAAGTGTGTATTCAGTAATTGTAACAACAGCTGCTTCAATCCGGTTTCTTAATTCAGGGAGGTCAGCTGGTAGCGGAGGCACGTACACACGATCCTTGATGAAGAAGCTCCAAAGGTAAAAATCGCATGGCGTTAGGTCAGGAGAACGTGGAGGCCATGCATAGAACTGAAGACAACACGGTCCATAAAATCGTCATGAAACATGTCGTTTGCGAATTTGGCACGTAATCCGTGGTCTGTCGACTTTAGAGCCTGTAGTAACTGTAAACGGTAAGGACGTAGCTGTAAGCGTTTTCTTACAACTTTCCAAACAGTCGACACAGGAACTTGTAATTCACGACTAGCCTTCCGGACTGATTTCTTTGGGCTACAAGTGAACGACTCTCTCACTCGCTCAACAGTCTCTTCACTTACTCCTGGTCGTCCCGTGCTCTTCCCTTTACAAAGGCAGCCGGTATCTTCAAACTGATTATAGCATCTACGAATGTTTTTATCACTAGGAGGATCACAACCGAACTTACTATGGAACGCACGTTGCACAGTAACTACAGTTTCGGTCTTTGCAAACTGCAAAACACAAAACGCTTTCTGTTTACTAGTCGCCATCGTTGCTACTACCGCTGTCTAGCGGATTGCGGCAGAAACATTGCACACACCTGCGCACTTGTGCCAACAAACAAAACTGAGTTGCTTTTTCATTTGACATATCATTTATAACTGTAAGTTGAATGTAATAAATATTATAAAGAGCTAGAACCCGATATTCATTTATATACACCCTGTATAATGTGAATACATGTAATGAACTACTTTTGGAACATATTATACCTGTGAAGTTCTCTTTGGTCTGTGTGTTCGTAACTGTGTGCGCTTCGGAATCCAAAACCGAGTTCTAAATATCACCTTACACTTCCTTTATTTGCGTATAAAATTCGATTCGACGAACTTTTCGTGCAGTCGTAGGAATGAGTTCTTTAGCGGTAGAGAAGTATATCATCGACAATGCAAAACTTGTGTCTTTAACAATGGCATTATTACGACGGTCCGCATCGTAAATAAATAGAGCGGCGCGAGTTGAAATAATCAACTCTCAACTTCCGGTAAGTGGCACGGTTTCCGCAAACTTCCTGTGCAAGTGTGATAAAAGTTGACTGCTGTTTGATTCCATGTGTTTCAAGCAGGTCCATTTAAGGATAACCATCTGTGAAAATTGACCAAAAAGTGCAAACAATTATTTAACCTTTTCACTATGCAGAAAAATTGGTTTTGACGAATAACATTTGACCTTAAGGTATGTCTATTTCAAGTTGAAAATACAATAATATGCACTAATAAGTTAAAAAAAATCTGATGTGTTCCATTCACATGACTTTCTCTACATATCTGTAACAAATTATTGTTTGAAAATTTTATGCTTCTGTTTATTCATGCTAATCGAGAAAAAATTAGCATTACTTGCTTCCTTGTAAGTAGAACCGAAATAAGAGAGTACCATAGGTTAAAGTGATAGTCAAAAGCTGGTTGCTATGTGACTGAAGTTCCTTTGTTTGTGTGGACACGAGTTGACAAATTCCTGTATGAGAAAAGTTTTTCAAATCTGAAACCAAAAACAAGGAATATCTAAAAAACGATTAACTCCACGAAAGAAATGTATATTACATAAACTTTGTGTTTTAACGTACTCAACATTTTTTTTGTTTAGTTTTTGTACATCTCTTCCGGTTTAACACTTATGCAAAACTCCGTAAAATTCATCCAGAATAAAGTAGTCTTCAGAGGGTATTCCCAGAAAATTTAAGATATACATTTTATTTGTCAGGTAAATATCTTTAATATACGATATTTTAATCAAAATCGTTAGAGCCATTTTTGAGAATATCAACATTTTCGAAATTTTTTCCATGTAAAGTGTAGTTTGGGGTGGGGGATTTTGTTGAAAATATTCGTGTCGCATCATTAGAAGATACCAAACTTAAATACCAAGTTTGGTATTCGACGGTCTTTTCGTTTTTGAGCTATGCTGTCCACAAACACACATACACACGCGGACCTTTTTCCAAAATGCTTTTTTTTGATTCAGGGGGACCCAAACCTATATTTCCGGTGAAATCTCGGTATTGAATTTTAGGGTGGAATACAATACCTTCTCTATACACTATGTACATAGTACGTATAGAGAAAGTAAAAAGGCCCACGTAATAATTGTTCATGGTTATCTTAATACTCGGTCTACTAACGTACTTTCTTCACAAGGTGAGATTACAAGCACATAGCTTTTTTATTACGCTGTGCTAAAGAAATATTCCGTGTCTGCGCACAAAGACGTGAGAAATAAGAAGGTGATAATTCTATAGAAGAGATTAAATGTCACCTGATACATGATTAGAAAGCTGAACTTTTCCCCTCATGGCTAGAACATGTTTTCTCTCAGAAGTGTGACAGTGTGAGACGAGTCGATTTCTGTGACTTGGGAACGGCAATAAAGCTCGTACGTGAACAAACATAACCTTATTAAACAGACTGTCTTATTTGGTATCACCTAGTAAAAAATAAGATGTGTTACACTCACATGACTTTCTCTAGCTGTTCTACAAACTTCATACATACGATTCTTCTTCTTTCTGCACCTTGCTAATCGTGGTACTCATTAGCACAATGTTCTTATTACTTAGTTCCGTATAAGCAGGAAGAAAATAAGGGAATACACTAGACTAAACCAATAGTCAAATGTTTTAAAAGCTGTGGTTACGCGATTGTCATTACAAATCGCTTCTTTTCTTGGCCAGGTGTAGAACAAAAGAAAAACGGAGAATCCCGTCTGAGAAAAGTATAAGTACTTCACAACTGAAACTAATAACAATGAGTACCTCGAAAACGTTAAGCTCCACGAGGAAAATGTATATGATATAACTTGTGTATTTTAAAAAAACCTACATTTTTTGTATAGTAAGTTTTTGTCTATCTCTTACGGTTTACTACTTATGCCAAATTAAGCAAAATTCATCCAGAATAAACAGGTTTTCAGAAGCTATTCCCAGAAAATTCAGGATATACATTTTATTTGTCAGGTAAATGTCTTTAATATATGATATTTTAGTCAAAATCGTTAGAGCCATTTATAAGAAAATCAAACTTCTCGAAAAAAGTTCCGCGTAAAGGGTAGTTCGGGGTGGGGGGATTTTACTCAAAATCTTCGTGTCGCATCCCTGGAAGATACTAAACTCAAATACCAAGTTTGGTAGTTTAGCTACTATTCGTTTGAGTTATCGTGTTCACAGACACAGGGAGCTTTTTCTGAAAATGCTTTTAATGGATACAGGGGGTCCTAAAACATGTATTTCCGGTGAAATCTCGGTATCAAATTTTTCGGTTGAATACAATACTTCTCTATCCCTATGTACATTGTACATATGGGGCTAGAGAAAGTAAAAATCTGATGTGTACCATTCACATGGCTTTACCTACATCTCTGGAACAAATTATTGTTACAAAGCTTATGCTTCTATTTACTTCATGCTAATCAAGAAAACATTATCAGAAATAGTCTTATTACTTGCTTCCTTGTAAGTAGAAGCTAAACAAGGGAGGTTTTCAAAGGTGAAACCAGAAATAAGGAATATCTCAAAAACGATAAACTCCACGAAAAAAATATAACAGCATAAATTGTTGTTTTAACGTGCTCTACATTTCTGTGTGGTAAGTTTTTTCCTTTCTCTTACGGTTTAGCAGTTAAGCAAAATTCCGTAAAATTCATCCAGAATAAAGTAGTCCTCAGAGGTTATTCCCAGAAAATTCAAGATATACATTTTATTTGTCATATAAATATCTTTAATATACGTTATTTTAATGAAAATCGTTAGAGCCATTTTTCAAAAAATCAAAATTTTCGAGAAAAGTTTCATGTAAAAGTAGTTGGGGGGGGGTTGAAAATCTTCCTGTCTTATCCTAAGAAGATAGTGAACTTAAATACCAAGTTTGGTATTTAACGGACTTTTCGTTTTTGAGATATGCTGCCCACAGACACACACACGGACTTTTTATAAAAATGCTTTGTTTGGACTCAGTGGGTCCTAAAAGATGTATTTCCGCTAAAATCTCGGTATCGAATTTTGGGTGCATTACAATACTTTCTCTATACATTATGTCCATAGTGCGTATAGAGAAAGTATAAATCTGATGTATTTCATTCACATGTGTTTCTCTACACCTCTGTATCAAATTATTGTTTGTAAGCTTAATCTTTCATCTACTTCATTCTAATCGAGATAGATATTAGCAGTTAGGTTTTATTAGTTACTTAGTTCCTTATAAGTAAAAGGGAAATAAAGGAATACACTAGGCTAAGCCGACAGTCAAATATTTTAAAATGTGGTTGCTATGGAACTGAAATCCAACTCTTTGCGTGGCCAGGAATTGACAATTGAGTACCTATTTTAAAACTGAAACCAGTAACAGGAAATATCTGGAAAAAATGTATTTAAAATAAATTGAGTGTTTTAATGAGATCTACATTTTTTGTGTGTTAAGCTTTTGTTTATCTGTTACTGTTTACCAGTTATGCAAAATTCAGAAAAGTTCATCCAGAATAAAGTAGTCTTCAGAGGCTATACCCAGAAATTTCAAGATATACATTTTATTTGTCAGGAGAATATCTTAAATATACACGATTTTAATCATAATTGTTAGAGCCATTTTCGAGAAACCAAAAATTTCGAAAGTTTTTATGTAAAGGCTAGTTGGGGGTGTGAAGTGTTTTGAAAAATCCTGTCCACAGACACACACACACAGACACATACAGTGGCACACACCCTCAGACACATCTTCAAAACAACGTCAATGCTCATTTGAAATCATGGGCGGCAACATTTTTTGAAGCAGGTATTGCAAAGCTTGTGCACAGGTACGATAAATGTCTCAATATTTTCGGTGATCATGTTGAAAAGTAACCATAAACGTTTAGTAAGAAAATAATTGTTTTCTATGATCTTGTCTTTAATTTATAGCCTATCGTAGGTTGAAAAAATAACGCCCCTCATGTTAAAAGCCAGCGTTAAATACCACACTCACACACACGCACGCGACCTTTCAGTTTATTTGTATTGGACTTGCAGGAAATCGTAGCGAGCGTTTGACCCGGATTACGTCATGTTCGCGACGCAGTAATCCTGCAGTGTTTTGTGTGCTGATGTTCGCAGTGCGATGATATCTCACACAAGTTGCTCGCCACGTCGGCTGATAAGAAAACAAGCGAGCCGAGAACGTGCAGCAGATTGTATTCATTGCGCGTTATTCAAGAGATCCGTCTCGTCTGCTGGACAACCCCGATCCCCCTCAGGCGCCGCTGACATCGCGGGACAGTGCAGTCAAAATCCATATTACTTTCTCTACGCGTACTAGTGTAATGCACACAAAAATGCCATACCGGAAATACATGTTTTGGGTGAAACCAAACTTGGTATTTAAGTTCGGTATCTTCCAAGGATCCGACACGAAGATTTTCAAAAAGATCTCCCCACCCCCTACTACCCTTTTCATGGAACTTTTTTCGAAATTTTTAATTTTCTCAAAAATGGCTTTAATGCTTTTGATTAAAATCTCTTATATTTAACACATTTATATGAAAAATAAAACTTGAACTTTCTGGGAATAACCTCTGAAGACTACTTTATTCTGGATGAACTTTTATGGAATTTTGCGTAAATACTAAACCGTAAGAGATGGACAAAAACTTACCACAAAAAAAAACAACGTAGAACACGTTAAAACACACAATTTATGTGTTCAAGTTAACGTTTTATTTGTCAATTAAATATCTTTAATATTCGATATTTTAATCAAAATCGTTAGACCATTTTTGAGAAAATAAAAAATTTCGAAAAAAAGTTCCATGTAAAGGGTAGTTGAGGTTGGAGGATTTTCTTGAAAATGTTCGTGTCGCATCCTTGGAAGATACCAAACTGAAATACCAAGTTTGGTTTTTTAACGGTCTTTTCGATTTTGAGATATGCTGCCCACAGACACACACGGATATGTTTCTAAAAAGGCATATTTTTTCGGATTCAAGTGTTCTCAAAACATGTATTTCCGGTGTAATCTCGGTATGGAATTTTTGGGTGCGTTACAATACTTTCTCTATACACTATGTACATTGTAGTGTAGAGAAAGTAAAAAAAAAAATATATCCGTTCTTTATAGTACACACTGGTTCATCTTTGATTACTCGTAAATGATGTGTCATTTCCTCACTGAAGACTCGTTCATTGCATTATCTCTTTACAGTTGCGTTATTTGCCTATAAAATTCGATTGGCCGAACATTTTGTGCATTCAAAAAATAAGCTCTTTGGCGATAGAAAAGTATAACATCGGCATTGAAAAACTGATACCACGTGACAATTTTCTGAGAATATCCTCTGAAGACTACTTTATTTTGGATGACTTTTATGGAATTTTGCGTAAACGCTAAAACGTAAGAGATGGACAAAAACTTACCACACAAAAAATGTAGAGCACGTTAAAACACACAATTTATGTTATATACATTGTTTTCCAGGAGTTGATCGTTTTTAGATATTCTTTGGTTTATGTTTCAGCTTTAAAAAACTTACTCCTTCCTCATACAGGAATTTGTCAACTCGTATCCATACAAACAAAGGAACTTCAGTCACCTAGTAACCAGCTTTTGACTATTTAACTTATGATACTCCCTTATTTCGCTTCTACTTACAAGGAAACAAGTAATAAGATTATTTCCCCTAATTTGTTCTCGATTAGCATGAAGTCTATTTGGCTACGTAAGTGCCTAGCTACACCTTTTCTTACCTTAGCTACCATATTGGAGGTTTCTCTTCGGTAAAGCGTGAAGCAAGTACACTGCACTAATGGTGTGCCTGTTTTATTGCCGTAATTTGCTGTTGCGTTCCGGAAGGTCGCTTACAGATTACGGGGTTTTTATTTTAACAGCAATGTAAGGGAAAACCAGTATGTATCTACGTCAATCTTTTCATTTCCTACCACAGTATTTCCTATTTCCTGTTTTTATTTTTAGTTCGGTTTGCTATAGAAAGTACATCGTATAAACTTACAAATCTGATGTGCTCAACTCACATGAACCTCTCTATTTATCAATAAATACTCCTACATAAGTTTATTACTTATATTTTATAGAGAAGGTATCGTAATGCACAAAAAATTCGATACCGAGATTTCACCGGAAATGCATGTTTTGAGACCCCCTGTATCTAAAAAAGCTTTTTAGAACCACACTTGGTATTTAAGTTCAGTATCTTCCAAGGATGCAACAAGAAGATTTTCAACAAAATCCCCCCACTTCCAACAACCTTTTACATGGAACTTTTTTCGAAAATTTTGATTTTCTCAAAAAATGGCTGTAACGATTTTGATTAAAATATCGTATATTAAAGATACTTAGCAGACAAATAAAATGTATATCTTGAATTTTCTGGGAAAAGCTTCCGAAGACTACTTTATTCTGAATGAATTTTGCTTAATTTGGCATAACTAGTAAACCGTAAGAGATAGACAAAAACTTGCTATACAAAAAATATAGGACTTGTTAAAATACACAAGTTATGTCATATACATTTTTCTCGTGGAGCTTACCGTTTTCGAGGTATTCATTGTTATTAGTTTCAGCTGTGAATACTTTTCTCTCAGACGGGAGTGTCCGTTTTTCTTTTGTTCTACTCCAGGCCAAGAAAAGAAGCGATTTGTAAAGACAATCGCATAACGACAGCTTTTAAAACATTTGACTATTGGTTTAGCCTAGTGTATTCCCTTATTTTCTTCCTACTTATACGGGACTAAATAATAAGAACATTGTGCTAATGAGTACCTCGATTAGCAAGGTGCGGAAAGAAGAAGAATCTTATGTAAGAAGTTTGTAGGACATCTAGAGAAAGTCATGTGAGCGTAACACATCAAATTTTTAAGGTTTATAATCTAAAACCTTGAATAATTTAAGTACACAAAGTCAGGTTAAAATTAAGAGTTACAAATAATTATTAGTTAGTAATATTATTTCCAGTTGGAAAAAAGAAGTGTGGTTTTGGCTATCTTTATAGTGTGTGAAGTTTAAAAATCTGATGTGTTCCATTTACGTGACTTTCTCTATATCACTGCAACAAATTATTTTATTTACTTCATCTAATGGAGCAAAAATTACCAGAAATAGTCTTATTACTTGCTTCCATGTTAGTGGAAGCGAAATAAGGGGGTACCATAGATTAAAGTGATAGTCAAAAGCTGGTTGCTCTGCGACTGAAGTTCCTTTGTTTGTATGGACACGAGTTCACAAAGTCCTGTATGAGAAAAGTGTAAGTTTTTACAGCTGAAACCAAAAACAAGGAATATCTCAAAAACAATCAACTCAACGAAAAAATGTATATAACATATATTGTGTGTTTTAAGGTGATCTACATTTGTTGTGTGGTAAGTTTTTGTCCATCTCTTACGGTTTAGCAGTTATGCAAAATTCCGTAAAATTGACCCAGAATAAAGTACTCTTCAGAGGCTATTCCCAGAAAATTCAAAATATACATTTTATTTGTCATGTAAATATCTTTAATATACGATATTTTAATCAAAATCGTTAGAGCCATTTTTAAGAAAATAAAAATATTCGAAAAAAGTTCTATGTAAAGGGTAGTTGGGGGTGCGGGATTTTTCTCAAAGTCTTCGTGACGCATCCCTGGAAGATACTAAATTTAAATACCACGGACCTGTTTCTGAAAATACTTTTTTTTTGGATACAAGGGACCCTAAAACATATATTTCCGGTGAAATCTCGGTATCGAATTTTTTGTGGATTGCGATACCTTCTCTATACACTATGTGCATAGTGCATATAGAGAAATTAAAAAGGTCTGTGTGTGTGTGCGTGTCTGTGTGTGTGTGTGGGTGTGTGGGTGTGTGTGTGTGGGTGTGTGTCTTTGGACATCATAGCTCCAAAACAAAAAGACCATTAAATACCAAACTTGGTATTTAGGTTTAGTATCTTCCAAGGATGCGACACGAAGATTTTCAAAAAAATCCCCCCACCGCAAACTACCCTTTACATGGAAAAAAAGTTCGAAAATATTGATTTTCTTAAAAATGGCTCTAACGATTCTGATTAAAATCCCGTATATTAGAGCTGTTTATGTCCGAAATAAAATGTATATCTCGAAATTTTTGGGAATAGCCTCTGAAGATCTCTATTTTGGATGAATTTTTCTGAATTTTGCTTAACTGCTAAACCGTTAGAGATAGAAATAAAGGTACTACACAAAAAAATGTACCTCATGTCAAAAGACACAATTTTTGTCCTTTACGTTTTTGTTGTGGAGGTAACCGTTTTCGAGATATTCCTTGTTTTTGGTTTCAGTTGTGAGTACTTATACTTTTCTCAGACAGGAAGTGTCCGTTTCTCTTTTGTTCTACTCCTGGCCAAGCAAAGAAGCGATTTGCAATGGCAGTCGAACAACTACAGTTTTTAAAACATTTGACTATCGGTTTAGCCTAGTGTGTTCCCTTATTTTCTTTCTACTTATAAGGAACTAAGTAATAAGAACATTCTGCTATGATTATCGATTAGCAAGGTGCAGAAAGAAGATTAATCTTATGTAAGAAGTTTTTAGAAGAGCTAGAGAAAGTCATGTGAGTGTAACACATCAGATTTTTTACACAAGCTGTGTGCAGGACAGGAGTTGGATATGTAAAGTCAGACTGAAAAATTCAATGGACGTAGCCGGGATTTGAACCACGGATCTTCCGATCTCTAGCTGGTTACTCTTCCATTGAGCTACCATGGCAACAAGCTGGCATAGCTTTGAATTGAATTTACCGGGAAACATGCGAGTCACTTGAGAATTTTTTCAGTCTGACTCTACCATTCTAACTCCTATCCTACACACGGCTTTTGAGAAAAAACATTAAATGAATACCAATTGACCATAATAGTTGGCTATGCTATGAATCCTGGGACTTAAAGTACTTAAAACATTGTAAGTCACCATTGAGGTTGTCATCTCAAAATAATTTGAGATCACCTTGTGGTTTACCGGGAAACTTGTGAGTCAGTTGAGAAATTCAATGCTATGCCGGCATATTGCCATGGTAGCTCAGTGGTAGAGCAACCGGCTAGAGACCGCGAGATCCTTGGTTCAAATCCCGGCTATGACATTGCATTTTTCAGTCTGACCCTACCTATCCAATACTTTTATTCAAGGTTTTATGTTGGTCAACTCAGAATTGCGTTGGTAAACCTGTTTAACATATTATTTGTTATTCTGTCATTATAAGCAGGTTTTGCAGTTAAATCACTATATTAAATAACCATAACAATGGTGTCCTTATAATCTACCACAGAGCAATAAATAAAAATCATAGACATATGACTACCGCGTGGATCGATACAGCAAAAGAACAGTTTCCGTGCAACATATTTCGATTCGATCTCATTCCGATCTCACTTTTTAGAGGATCGGATCTAAGATTCAATGCGAGGTAATTCTGCACAACGGCTCTATTACTTCTGCCGTCTGCAAAACGGGAACTTCCATGTTGGTGTCTATAGTAGGAAGTGAAAGTGAAATGTGCGGATTGTGTTGAAAACACAAGTAATTTAAAACCGGTTAATAGGTGCACAATTACCCTGATTTATGTACAATTTGGCAGGTATTGAATTCACGGCCTTTGCTGGATTTGAATTACCCGTATAAGATTTTTTCTCGGGGTTTTCCCTTATCCTGAGAAGACGAAATGTCGGGTAACTTAAGCTCCATGGACGCCGAGATCATTTGAACACTATTATATTTTTAAATGCTATCTCATGCATCTGTCATTGAAATTCGCTTCTTCGCTTGGCCAGGAGCACAATAGAAGAAAAAAGACCTTTCCTGTCTGAGAAAAGTATAAGTATTTTAAAATTTAAACCAATAACGAAACGATCCACTCAACAACAAAAATGCATAAGACACAAAAGTGTTTTAAGGAGATCTACATTTTTATGTGGTAAGTTTTTGTCTTTTTCTTGCGGTTTACTAGTTACACAAAATTCAGAAAAAATTTATCCCGAACGACATAGACTACTCCCGGAAAATTTAAGATATACATTTTTTTCCATGTAAATAACTCCAATATACGGTATTTTAATCAAAATCTTTAAGAGCCATTTTTGAAAAAAATCGAACATTTTGAATTTTTTCCATGAAAAGGGTAGTTGAGGTGGGGGGGCCCTTCTTGAAAATATTCGTGCCATATCTTTAGGAGATACTAAACTTAAATACCAAGTTCGGTGTTTAAAAGAACTTTTCTTTTTTGAGCAATGCTGTCCACAGAAACACACTAAGGATTTTCTAAAAATCTGACGTATTCCATTTACATAACTTTGTCTAGCTGTTCCAAATACAAACTATTCTACAAAACATATTCTTCTATCTACATCATGCTAATCGAGATAAACAATAGCATAATTGGTCTTTGCGTCCGTTTAAGTAGAAAGGAAATAACGAAATACATAGGCTAAATTGAAGTCAAAAGCTGGTTGCTATGTGACTGAAGTTCCTTTGTTTGTATGGACAGGAGTTGACAAATTCCTGTATGAGAAACGTAAGTTTTTCAAAGTTAAAACCAAAAACAACAAATACCTTAAAAACTATCACCTTTACGAAAAAATGTATAGAACATAACTTGCGTGTTTTAATGTGCTCTACATTTTCTGTGCAGTAAGTTTTTATCCATCTCTTACGGTTTAGCAGATATGCAAAATTCCGTAAAATTCATCCAGAATAAAGTAGTCTTTAGAGGCTATTCCCAGAAAATTCAAGATATATATTTTATTTGTCAGGTAAATATCTGTATTTTTACGATATTTTAATTAAAACCGTTAGAGCCATTTTTTAGAAAATCAAAATTTTAGAAAAAAGTTCCATGTAAAGGGTAATTGGGGGGTGGGAGATATTCTTGAAAATCTTCGTGTCGCATCCTTGGAAGATACCAAACCTAAATACCAAATTTGGTCTTTAACGGACTTTTCGTTTTTGAGCTATACTATCCACAGACACACACAACACACACACACACACGGATCTTTTTGTAAAAATGTTTTATTTTTTTTTTATTCAGGGGGACCCAAAACATGTATTTCTGGTGAAATCTCGGTATCGAATTTTTGGGTGGTATACAATAGCTTCTCTATACATTATGTACATACTTCGTATAGAGAAAGTAAAAAGTGTTACATTCGCATGAGTTTCTCTACATTTCTGTTAAAAAGCTCATTCTTCTATTTACTTCATGCTAATTGAGAAAAAATTAGTATAAATGCTGTTATTACTTTCTTCCTTGTAAGTAGAACGGAAATAAGGGAGCACCATAAGCTAAAACGACATTCAAATATTTTAAAAAGCTGGTTGATATGTGATTGAAATTCCTTTGTATGACCAGGAGTTGACAAATTCCCGCGTGAGAAAAGAACAAGTAATTTAAAATTGAAACCAATAACAAGGAATATCTAAAAAACAGTCACATCCACGAAGAAAGTATAATTGTGTGTTTTAACGAGCTCTACATTTTTTTTCACCCAGTAAGTTTTTGTCTATTTCTTACGGTTTACCAGTTATGCAAAATTCCGCAAAATTCATCCAGAATAATCATGTCTTCAGAGGCTATTCCCAGAAAATTCAAGATATAGGCATATTTAATTTGACATGTAAATATCTTATATATAAGAGATCATGAGAAAATCAAATGTTCGAAGATTTTTCCACGTGAAGGGTAGTTGGGGGGGGGTGATTTTTTTTCTGTTTTTTTCAAATCTTCATGCTGCCTCCTTGAAAGATACTAAACTTAAATAGTAATTTTTGAGCTATGCTGTCCACATACATACGTTTTGTAAAAATGCCTTTTATGGATCCAGGGAGTCCCAAAACATGCATTTCCTGTGAAATATGTGTACACAGTTTTTAGGAGCAATACAATACTTTCTTTATATACTATGTACATAGCACGTGCAGAGAAAGTAAAAGTGCATATGACATAAATTTTGTATTTTAATAAGATTTACATTTTTTGTATGGAAAGTTTTTGTCTACGTCTTACAGTTTACAAGTTATGTAAATTTATGCAAAATTCATCCAGAATAAAGAGGTCTTTATAGGCTATTCCCATAAACTTATATATATTATTGTTTTTATTTGTCATGCAAATATCATAAATATAAGAGATTTTAATCAAAATTAATACAGCCATTTTTTGACAAAATCAAAATTTTCGCATGTAAAGGGTAGTATGGGTTGGCGGGGATTTTCCTCAAAATCTTATTGTCGCATCCTTGGAAGATACTAAACGCATATAGCTAGTTTGGTGTTTAACTTTTCGTTTTTGAGCTATGCACGCACACGTTTTGTAAAATTACTTTTTCTACACGTACTATGCACATGGTGTTTAGAGAAGCTATTGTAATGCACCCAAAAATTCGATACCGAGATTTGACCGGAAATATATGTTTTAGGACCCCCTGTAACAAAAAAAAAAAAAAAAAGCATTTTCAGAAAAAGGTCCGCGTATGTGTGATTGGGGACAGTATAACTCATAAACGAAAAGACAGTTAAATACCAAACATGGTATTTAAGTTTGGTATCTTCCAAGAATGCGACACGAAGATTCTCAAGAAAAATTCCCCCCCACCCCCAATTACTCTTTACATGCAACTTTTTTCGAAAATTTTAATTTTCTCAAAAATGGCTTTAACGATTTGGACTAAAATAAGGTATATTAAGGATATTTACCTGACAAATAAAATGTATATCTCTAATTTTCTGGGAATAGTTTCTGAAGAGTACTTTATTCTGGATGAATTTTCCGGAATTTTGCATAACTGCTAAACTGTAAGAGATGGGCAAAAATTTACCATACAAAAAATGTAGAGCACATTAAAACACACAATTTATGTTGTATAAATATGTTTCGTAGAGTTGATCCTTTTTGAGATATTCCTTGATTTTGGTTTCAGCTTTAAAAAGCACTCTTTTCTCATACAGGGATTTGTCAACTCGTGTCCATACAAACAAATGAACTTCAGTCACATAGCAACAGCTTTTGACTATCACTTTAACCTATGGGAGTCCCAAGATGAAATCTCGGTATCGAGATTTTAGGTGGAATGCAATGCTTTGTGTATAGACCCTGGTAGTATTACTCAAAAGCTGTGACGAGGGAATGTAAAAGAATAGTTTACCTGTGCATGCGTGGCGAGGCACGCCGACACGTCCTGTTCGGCCTGCACACTAGCAGTACGCTCGTCTCTTGACGACTGAGCGACGAGAGGGGATAGCATAGCTGGCGAGCTGCGTGGCGAAACAGATAACTGTGACTCTTGACCGTGACAAACTCGTCCAACAGGTTGTTCCTACACCTAGGCCTACTTTATGGTGTACTTTTCCACCGTCCCGTCATAACACCCACGCATCAATATCAGCTGATCACACTTAATCATATCACAATGTCAACATTTCACTGCGAATACACATTTTCATCTCACTAATTTGACGTCTTCTGTTTTGGAAACAAACTATTCTTACAAAACATTATGTTTATCTAAACCAATGATGACCAATTAGTAATGCACAGAATACGATAAGGAACTTACTTGAATGTCAGGAAAATTAATAGTATAACTATATTAAAAATCTACCTTTCTCACATGACTTTCTCTAGCTACTCTACAAAAAATAATTCTTCTTTCAACACCATACTAATCGAGATAAACATTAGCAGAATTTTATTACTCAGTTCCTTATAAGGGAATGCACTAGGCTAAAGTGATGGTCATATGGTTTAAAAGCTGTCGTTATGCGATTGTCATTGTAAATCGCTTCCTTGCTTGGCCAGGAGTAGAACAAAAGAAAAACGGACACTTCAAACTGAGAAAAGTATAAGTACATCACTATTGAAACTAATAACAAGGAATATCTTAAAAACGATCAAATCCCCCCCCCAAATGTAAATAACATAAATTCTGTGTTTTAACATGCTCTACATTTTGTGTGTGGCAAATTTACGTCCATCTCTTACGGCTTAGCAGTCAGGCAAAATTACGTAAAATTCATCCAGAATAAAGTAGTCTTCAGAGGCTATTCCCAGAAAATTCAAAATATACATTTTATTTGCCAGGTAAATATCTTTAGGATATTTTAATCAAAATCGTTAGAACCATTTTTGAGAAAATCAAAATGTTCGAATTTTTTCCATGTAAAGGGTAGTTGAGAGTGGAGGGATTTTCTTGAAAATCTTCGAGTCGCATTCTTGGAAGATACCAATCCATTTTTCTAAAAATGCTTTTTTTTTTTTTTTTTTTTTGGATTCAGGGGACCCAAATCATGTATTTCCGGTGACATCTCGATATCGAAATTTTGAGTGAAATACAATACCGTATTTATACACTATGTACATAATACGTGTAGAGAAAGTAAAAATCTAGATCTCGTTAAACTAGTTTAAATCGTATACATTTTTTAAGTTAACCTAATCCGAAATGTTCCTTGTTATTGGATTCAGCTTTAAAATACTTAAATCCTTCTAAAACGAGATTTCATTCGTTTCATATATCTTTTAATTTACTCCTGGCAATGCAATGTTTTCATATAGTGACTGGCTTTAAAATTTTGATTATCTCCTAGTTTACTCCCTACTTAAAAGATCAGGTAGAGAAAGTCATATGGATGGATCAAATGTTGATTTTCAAAACACGTATTTCAAATGAAAAATGTATCGAATTTCTGGGTGGAATATAATACTTCACCTAAACACAGGTACATAAAGAATAATAAATTAGCTTTGAGGTTCCCTTAAACCCCCCCCCACACACCAAAAAAATCTGATGTGTACCATTCAATGACTTTCTCTATATCCCTGCAACAAATTATTCTTAAAAAACTTATACTTGTAATTACTTTATGCTCATCGAGAAAAAATTAGCAGAAATAGTCTTATTACTTGCTTCCTTGTAAGTAGAAGCGAAATAAGGGACTACCATAGGTTAAAGTGATAGTCAAAAGCTGGTTGCTATGTCAATGAAGTTCCTTTGTTTATATGGAAGGAGTTGACAAGTTCCTGTATGAGAAAAGTATAAGTTTTTCATAGCAGAAACAAAAAATAATGAATGTCTCAAAAACGAGAAACTCCACGAAAAAACCGTGTATATAACATAAATTGTGTGTTTTAATGTGCTCTACATTTTTTGTGTAGTAAGTTTTTGTCCATCTCTTACGGTTTAGCAGTTATTCAAAATTCAGTAAAATTCATCCAGAACAAACTACTCTTCAGAGACTATTCCCAGAAAATTCAAGATATACGTTTTATTTGTCAGGTAAATATTAATCAAAATCGTTAGAGCCATTTTTCAGAAAATCAAAATTTTGGAAAAAAAGTTCCATCTAAAGGGTAGTTAGGGTGGGGGGATTTTTCTGAAAATCTTCGTGTCGTATCCCTGGAAGATACTAAACCTAAATACCAAGTTTGGTATTTTACCGACTTTTCGTTTTTGAGTTATCGTGTTCACAGACACACGGACCTTTTTGTGAAAATGCTTTTTTTTTTGGATATTGGGGACCCTGAAACATATATTTCCGGTGAAATCTCGGTATTGAATTTTTGGGTGGAGTGCAATACTTTCTCTATACACTATGTACATAGTGCGCATAGAGAAAGTAAAAAAACAAAAACAACAAACGAACTTTTAGATAATGCTCCATGTGTATAAGGCTGTGTGTATGTCTGTTATCGCAGATATTAATAACTTTGAGCTTTGGAGAAAAAAAAAAAATGTAGGTCTTCTACTGCAGTGGTGTTTCAGTGCGGAAGAAAGTTGGAAATGGTGAAGAGGAAGGCGTTGTCATGGAGCATTAAGAATGAGATGCCTATATAACAGCTGACAGTTCTCTAGCGCACTACACACAAGAAGAAAAGTTTTTGTTAGAGAATCGGTACACTTGCTAACATTAAAATCTACAAAACCTGCACAGCAAATCGTAATAATTTTCCAACATTATTACATTGCGAAAACATGAAATGTTCAGTCCCGTAAATGTTCAAGAATTTAATGTTACATTCACACTATTTTCTCTACCTTCTATCGTTTATTAATGCGCATAGTAGCAAGGGAAGGTATTGTTTTCACCACAAATATATGTTTTAGCACCCCTGAGTAAAAACAAGTATTCCTTTACATGGAGTTTCTGAAAAATGGCTCTAAACATTAAAATATCATATATTAAAGATATTTACCTGACAAATAATATGTAGATATTGAATTTTCTGGGTATAGCCTCTAAAGACTACTTTATTCTGGATGCATTTTACAAAATTTTGCATATCTTCTAAACCGAAAGAGATGGACAAAAACTTACCACACACAAATGTAGAGCATGTTAAAACACACAATTTATGTTACATACATATATTTCGTGGAGTTAATCTTTTTTGAGATATTCCCTGTTTTTTGCTTCAGCTTTCAAAAACTTATACTTTTATCATACAGGAATTTGTCAACTCCTGTCTATACAAACAAAGGAACTTCAGTCACATAGCAACCAGCTTTTGACTATCACTTTAACCTATGGTACTCCCTTATTTCGCTTTTACTTTCAAGAAAGTAAGTAATAAGACTATTTCTGATAATTTTTTCCCCATTAGAATGAGGTAAATAGAAGAATAAGCTTTTTAATAACAGTTTGTTGCAGAGATGTAGGAAAAGTCATGTGAATGGAACACATCAGATTTTTAGAAAAATGTCCGCGTGTGTGTGTGTGTGTGTGTTAGTAAGTCTGTGGACAGCATAGCTCAAAAACGAAAAGACCGTTAAAATACCAAACATGGTATTTAAGTTTGGTATCTTCCAAGGATGCGACATAAAGATTTTCAAGGAAATCCCTCACCCCAAACTACCCTTGACATGGAACAAATTTGGAAAATGTTGATTTTCTCACAAATGACTCACGATTTTGATTAGAAGCTCTAATATTCAACATATTTAAATGCCAAATAAAATGTATATCTTGAATTTTATGGGAATGGCCTCTGAAGACCTCTTTATTCTGGATGATTTTTATTGAATTTTGCATAAATGCTAAACCGTAAGAGATAGACAAAAACTTACTTCACAAAAAATGTAGATCACATTAAAACACACAATTTTGTCATATAGGTCTTATACGTGCTTCCTCACATAGCAACCAGCTTTTGACTATCACTTTAACTTATTATACTCCCTTATTTCGCTTCTACTTACAAGAAAGGAAGTAATAAGACTATTTCTGCCAATTTTTCCTGGATTAGCATGAAGTAAATAGAAGCATTAGGTTTTTAACAATAAATTTATTACAGAGATGTAGAGAAAATAAAATTTGTATGTAGAATAAACAGTCCTTGAAGACTTGGAAGTACTACTTCTTTCTGTCACATGCTGAAATTCTTTCCGGCAACAACAACAACAACAAAAAACATGTTTCAAAGCAAAGAGCATCAAGGCTATACATAGAGTTCTATTCGACACATCGACAAAATGTCACGATCAGAAACATTTTATTCACTTCTATTTGTGGACACGTTCTTCAACAAAATACCCCTGCCGAGCAACGGCTCAACATTCTGGAGGTCCTGGCTTCATATTCCATGGTTTTTACTCTCTCTACACGTACTATGTACATAGTGTGTACAAAATATATTGTATTCCACCCAAAAATTGTAACAATTGTGCAGTAAGACTTTGTCTCGTCTCTTACACTTCATCGGTGATGCAAAAATCCTCCAACGTGAAGAGGGCTTCAGAAAATGTTCGCAGACAATTCAAGATATGCATTATATTTGCCATTTAATATATTTAACATGTTTTTTTTTTTTTTTGGCGAAAATCGTTAGAGCCATTTAGAAAATATCCAAGCTTTCAAAAATCTTTCTATATAAAAGGTATTTTGGGTGAGGGATTTTTTTTTATCTTCGTGTCTTATCTAAATTTGTGTTTAAGTGACTTCTGAGTTTTGAATTATGATGTTCACACACTCACTCATGGACTTTTGTCTACAAATACTTTTCTTTTTGGTCTCACGGGGCATCAAAAGATGCATTTCCGGTGAAATCTCGATATCCAATTTTTGAGTGGAGTACAATACCTTCCCTACCTGCTATGTACATATTACACGTAAAGAAAGTAAAAATTCTGTTTTTATTTTCGAGACCAAAATTTGCATTTTCTGTGAAATTTGGCTGTATAACAATAATTCCTCTACCTGCTACAGATACAAAAATAAAAGGCAAAGCAGAAGCTGCCCAATGCATTTATTGCTATGTACAAACAATGCCAACGTGTACTGCATTTCCTGCAAGCGCGAACAATTGCTTCTAGAAAGCCTGCATAACTGCTAGAGTGTAAATCCGTATCGACAAAAATAGGAACTTAAATAATCTGGGCCAGTGTAAGGTTCAACGCTCTCAATTGTTTTTAAAAACTGCCTGTAAAGTTTGGATCCCGTGTGATGTATTTATATTTACACAAAACACAACTATTTTACAGCTGCTGGGCTGGCTTCCGGGTGCAACAAACCAACATACAAGAGTAAACAACGTCGAGTTGTGAAACGAGATCAAGGTCTGATAGTGATTCGGTCAATAGAAGCGATTATATCCAAATGCCCCTTATGTTATCTTCCATAACAAAAGACAGGCGATGAAACTTCAAGATAAACAGTCAACAAAAGCGATTATATTCAATTATGGCTTGCGAGAATTCCCACATAGACGAAGAAGATTCACGATAAATAAAACGAAAAGATTTTATCCAAATTGGCTTATGTGAACTTCCATATGAGAATAGTGAGGTTGGAACTTCAAGATACACAGTCAACAGAGGTAATTGTGTCCAAATATGGCTTAGGTAGTCTTCCATTATACGAGTACTGACAGTATAATTTCAAGGGGCACAATCAACAGAAGTAATTATGTCCAAATAAGGCTTAGGTAGTCTTCCATTATACGAGTGCTCAATGTTACTTCAAGATACACAGGCGACAAAAACTATTACACCCAACTGGGGCTGATTTGATCTTGCATATCAGAATGCTGACAGTGAAACTTCAAGGTACACAGTCAACAAAAGCTAATATACCCAACTGTGGTTCATTTGATCTTGCATATCACAATGCTGACAGTGAAACCTCAAGATACACAGTCAACAAAAGCTATTACACCCAACTGGTGCTGATTTGATCTTCCATATCACAATGCTGACAGTGAAACCTGTCAACAAAAGCTATTATATCCAAATGTAGTTGATTTGATCTTCCATATCAGAATATGGTACTGAGAGTGAAACTTCAAGATAAACAGTCAACAGAAACAAATATATCAAATTTTACCTGATTCGATGTTCCATATCAGGAAGCTGACAATGAAACTTCAAGGTACACAGTCAACAAAAACTATTATATCCAAATGTGGCTGATTTGATCTTCCAATATCAGAATACTAATACTAAAATTTCAAGAAACACAGTCAACAAAAACTATTATATCCAAATGTGGCTGATTTGATCTTCCATATCAGAATACTGACATTGAAACTTCAAGATAAACAGTCAAAAGAAGCAATTATATCAAAATGTGCCTGACTTTATCTTCCATTTGAGAATACTGGCGATGATAAATTTAAAGATAAACAATCAACAAAAGAGATTACATCCAAATGTGGCTAGTGTGAACCTGCATATGTGCCCCTCTATATGAGAATATTGATGTTCAAACTTCAAGATGCAACTTCAAACTTCAATAGCCGCGATTAAACCAAATGTGGCTGATGTAATTTTTCATATGAGAGTATCGACGTTGGAACTTCAAGATTGTCAGTCAACAGAAGGGATTATATGCAAATATGGCTTCTTCATTTGGATTTTCTATATGACCGCTGACGACATTGTAGGATAAGCTGTCAAGAGAAAAGATTATGCCCATCCAAGTGAGTTAAAAACCGGTGGCGTCTCACACCAAGACAGGCTGGGTTCGATTCCATGGGGCCATATGTGGAATTTCTGGCGGGCAAATTCTTCGGTTTCTCCCTCAATTCATCTTATTAATTGCTATGCATTATCACCTTTCCCATCATTTCATATCATCCACTTCTTCATTCTAGTACCAGGCATGGGTTGTACACCCATCCTGGCTACTCTCTCTGAAACAGACTCCGTGTGCTCCTCAATAGACATCTGACCTCAGAAGCTGGCTTGTAAGTCCCGGGGGCTTTAGGCCTGCGTACGAGGAGGGTGAATAGAGGACGATGAAGAGATGAACAACTGCTTCGCAATCAAATTCTAAATTACCAATTTGGCGATATTTTGTATGGACTTTGGAGCAACAGTTTTTACGTTCTCTAGCACGTATGTACATATAAATCACATAGTAGCTAGAAAAGGTATTGTATTCCCCCCAAAAATTCGATGTCGAGATTTCACCGGAAATATATGTTTTGAGGTTTTCTGAGTCCAACCAACACTTTAGAGAATAGTCCGCGCGCGCGTCTTTGAACAGCATAGCTCAAAAACGAAAACACCGTTTGAAAACAAACTTGGTGATTATGTTTCGTATCTTCCAACGATGCAACACGAAGATTTTGAGGAAAATCCCCCCACTCCAAACTACTCTTTATATTGGAAACTTCAAAAATTATGATATTCTCAAAAATCGCTTTAACGATTTTTATTAAAATATCGTATATTTACACGACAAATAAAATGTTTATTTTGAATTTTCTGGGTAAAGCCTCTGAATACCTCTTTATTCTGGCAGGATTATGCATAACTAGTAAACCATAAGATAGACAAAAACTTACGACACAAACTATGTAGATTTCGTTGAAACACGCAGGATTTATGCATATACATTTTTTTTTTTTTCTTCCTTCCCGTGGAGTTGACCAATTTGGATTTGCTTTATTATTTTCCTTATTATGGCTAAAAAATTTCACATACGGGAACTTGTCAACGCAGGCTAATGCACTATGCAACCGGCTTTTAATTGATTAGACTATGGTTTTAGCCTAGTGTATTCCCTTATTTTCTTTCTACTTACAAGGGACCATTTCTGCTAACGTTTATCTCCATTATCATGAAGTAGAAGGTTTTTGCTTTCTCTATACGTACTATTTACATAGTGTATAGAAAAGGTATTGCACTCCGCCAAAAAATTCGATACCGAGATTTCAGCGGAAGTACATGTTTTGAGACCCCCCAATCCAAAAAAAATAATTTTTAGAAAATTGTCCACGTGTGTGAGTGTGTTTGTGGGCATCATAGCTCAAAAACAAAAAGACTTTTGAATATCAAACTAGATATTAAAGTTTGCTATCTTCCAAGGATGCGACATCCTTTACATGGAACTTTTTTGAAACATTTTGATTTTCTTAAAAATGGCTCTAAAGATTTCCTATATTTAAGATATTTACTTGACAAATAAAATCTATATCTTGAATTTTATGGAAATAGCCTTTAAGACTACTGGATGAATTTTACGGAATTTTGCATAACTGCCAAACCTTAAGATATGGACAAAAGCTTACCACACCAAAATGTAGAGCACGTTAAAACACACAAGTCATGTTATATACATTGTTTTCGTGAAGTTGATCGTTTTTAAGATATTCCTTTTTTAGTTTCAGCTTTAAAAAACTTATACTTTTCTCATACAGGGATTTGTCAACTCGTGTCCATATAAGCAAAGGAACTTTAGTCACGCAACAACCAGCTTTTGACTATCACTTATTTCGGTTTTACTTACAAGGAAGCAAGTAATAAGACTATTTCTGCTAATTTTTTCTCGATCAGCATGAAGTAAATAGAAGCTTAAGCTTTTTAATAATTTGTTAGAGATTGCCCAGTGATTGAAGGGAGAGATCCCGTCTGAGGGCCATTATATTTTGATTTTTCTGGGAATATGCTCCGATGCCATCTTAATTGTGGAATTGTTTTGCATAACTGATAAACAGTAAGCCATACACTAAAAAGCATTACCATAAACGTACATCTCGTTAATACACACAATTTATGTCATATACATATTTACTTTCTCTATAGAGTGTATAGCTACTGAAGGTATTGCACTGCACCCAAAAATTCGCTACCGTGTTTTCACCGGAAATACACATTTTAGGGTCGCATGTATAAAACAATAGTATGTGTTCCATTCACATGACTTGCTCTACACCTCTGTTACAAATTATTGCTAAAAGGCTTATGCTTCTATTTACTTCATGCTAATCGAGAAAAAAATAGAAGAAATAGTTTTATTACTTGCTTCCTTGTAAGTAGAAGCGAAATAAGGGAGTACCATAGGTTAAAGTGATAGTCAAAAGCTGGTTGCTATGTGACTGATGTTCCTTTGTTTGTATGGACAGGAGTTGACAAATTCCTGTATGACAAAAGTATACGTTTTTCAAAGCTGAAACCAAAAACAAGGGATATCTCAAAAACCATCAACTTCACGAATATATATATTTTAATTTTCTGTATATTTTCTGTGTAATAAGTTCTTGTCTATCTCTTACGGTTTACCAGTTATACAACATTCAATAAAAATCATCCAGAATAAAGTAGTCTTCAGAGGCTATTCCCAGAAAATTCAAGATATACATTTTATTTGTCAGATAAATGTCTCTAATATACGATATTTTAATCAAAATCGTTAGCGCCACTTTTGAGAAAATCAACATTTTCCATGTAAAGTTGGGGATACTGGGATGTTCTTGGAAATCTTCGTGTCCCATCCATGGAAGATATCAAACTTAAATACCAAGTTTGGTTTTTAACGGTATATTCGTTTTTGAGCTATGCTGTCCACAGACCCACAGACACAGCCATTTTTCTAAAAAAAAAAAAAAAAAATATCCAGGGGATCTCAAAACATGTATTTCCGATGAAATGTCGCTATCGAATTTTTGGGTGCATTACAATACCTTCTCTATACAGTATGTACATAGTATGTATAGAGAAAGTAAAACTTTAGAAAAAGGTCGTGTGTGTCCTTGAATCAGTGTGTCTATGAACATGAATAACTCAAAAACGATATTTCAGTGAAGTATCTTTCAAGCAAGCGACACAAAGATTTTAAAACAGAAGAAAATTTTCCAAAATTTTGTTTTTTACTTTCTCTTCACCTACTGTGTGTATAGTGTATAGAGAAGGTATTGTAATGCACTCAAAAATTCGATACCGAGATTTCACTCGAAATACATGTTGTGGGACCCTCGGAATCCAAAAAGATCATTTTAGAAAAATGCCCATTTGTGTGTCCGTGTATCTGTGAACACGATAACTCAAAAACGAAAGGTCGGTAAAGAACCAAATTTGGTATTTAAGTTTAGTATCTTCCAGGGATGCGACACGAAGAGTTTGAGAAAAAAACCCTCCACCACATGGAATTTTTTAGAAAATTTTGACCTTCTCAAAAATGGCTCTTAACGATTTTTATTAAAATATCGTATTTTAAAGATATTTACAAGAAACAAAAAATGTATATCTTGAATTTTCTGGGAATAGCCTCTGAAGACTACTTTATTCTGGATGAAACTTACGTAATTTTGCATAACTGCTAAACCATAAGAGATGGACAAAAACTTACAATACAAAAAATGTAGAGCACCTTAAAACACACAATTTATCTTTTATACATTTTTTTTCGTGGAGTTGATCGTTTTTGAGTTATTTCTTATTTTTGTTTTTACCTTTGAAGAACCTTATACTTTATTGATACAGGAATTTGTCAACTCGTGTCCATACAAACAAAGGAACTTCAGTCACATAGCAACCAGCTTTTGACTTCACTTTAACCTATGGTACTCCCTTACATGGAAACAAGTAATAGGTATATTTCTGCTAATTTTACTCGATAAGCATGAAGTAAATAGCGTTTTAACAATAAGTTGTTGCAGAGATGTGGAGAAAGTCATGTGAATGGAACACAGATTTTTTTCTCTTTTTTTTACTTTCTCTACACGAACTATGTACATAGTGTATAGATAAGGTATTGTATTGTACCCACAAATTCGATACCGATATTTCATCAGAAATACGTCTGTGGACACCATAGCTCAAAAACGAAAAGACCGTTAAATACCAAACTTGGTATCTTCCAAGGATGCGACACGAAGATTTTCAATAACATTTCTCCACCCCAAACTGCTCTTTACATGGAACTTTCTCTGAAAACTTTTGATTTTCTCAAAAATGGCTCTAACGATTTTGATTAAAATATCGTATATTAAAGATATTCACCTGACAAATAAATGTATATATTGAATTTTCTGAGTATAGCCTCTAAAGACTACTTTTATTCTGGATGAATTTTACCGAATTTTCCATAACTGCTAAACCGTAAAAAATGGACAAAAACTTACCACACAAAAATGTGGAGCTCGTTAAAACACACAATTTAAAGTGATAGTTAAAAGCTGGTTGCTTGGTGACTGAAGTTCCTTTGTATGGACAGGAGTTGACAAATTCGTGTATGAGAAAAGTATAAGTTGATTGTTTTTGAGATATTCCTTGTTTTAGGTTTCAACTTTGAAAAACTTTCTCATACAAGAATTTGTCAACTCCTGTCCATACAAAGAAATGAACTTCAGTCACATAGCAACCAGCTTTTGACTAATACTTTAACCTGTGGTACTCCTTTGTTTCTCTTCTACTTACCAGGAAGCAAATAATAAAACTATTTCTGCTATTTTGTTCTCGATTAGATGAAGTAAATAGAATAATTTGTTGCAGAGATGTAGAGAAAGTCATGTGAATGAAACATCCCATTTAGTGAATAGAGAAGGTATTATAATACACTCAAAAATTCGATACCGAGATTTCACCGGAAATATATGTTTTAGTATACCTTGTATCCAAAAATAGCATTTTCAGAAAAAGGTCCGTGTGTCTGTGAACACGATAAATGAAAAACGAAAACTCGGTAAAATACCGTCGGTAAAATTCATTCACAATAATATACAACCAACATACTTTATTCACATGGTTTTTGAAATACGTAACAACTTGTTAAGTATAGCAACACATGTGAATTACGTACCAGCTACTTTATAAACAGTTATTATGAAAGCTGAACGTTAATCATTATTTCACAGCATTTAATTTAATTATCTGACATTTATTCTCTACTTCTTTAAGGTCAGAGGGCAGCCCTGAAAGGCTGCTACAGACAATTCATTCCATTCTTCAATTGTCCTATTAATAAAAGTAAATTTTCCTATGCCGGTTCTGTACCTTCTATTCTTAATTTTGTATAAATGATCGTTTCGTCCGCAGTATGCTGGGTTTTCTAACCTCTTTCCAACGTCCACCCATGCATTTACGTTGAGAAATTTAGTAAGATACTGTAACTTTGTAAATAAAGTTTTGTGTTGATACTTTCGTTATTGTTTAACTGCATGGCACGACAGTCCACAAGGGACCATGGCCTACCGCCTGGCCGCTGTATCTAGGAAGGCATCATGAATGGGGTGCTGGAAGGTGAGACGTGATCAGCGCCTCGAGTCCCTCCCGGCCGGTTAATGCGTTCTTATCGATCCGGAGCCGCTACAGAGAGAAAACATGAGCAGAAATAGTCTTATTACTTGCTCCTTGTGAGTAGAAGCGAAATAATGGAGTACCATAGGTTAAAGTGAAGTCAAAAGCTGGTTACTATGTGACTGATGTTCCTTTGTTTGTATGGACACGAGTTGACAAATTCCTGTATGAGAAACGTTTCAAGTATTTTACAGTTGAAAACAATAACAAGAAATATCTCTAAAACGGCCAACACCATGAAAAAAAAAAAACATTATGAAATAAATTGTATGCTTTATCGTGATCTACATTTTTGTGTAATACATTTTTATCTTATCTCTTAAGGTTTACCAGAAAGCAAAATTTCGCAAAAGTCACCCAGAATAAAGTAGTCTTCAGAGGCTATTCCCAGAAAATTCAAGATATACATTTTGTCTGTCATGTAAAATATCTTAAATATAAGAGATTTTAAGCAAAATGTTTCAGCAATTTTTGAGAAAATCTTGGAAGATACCAAACTTAAATACAAAGTACACACAACGGATCTTTTTCCAAAAATTTCTTTTTTGAATTCAGGGGGACCCAAAACATATATTTCCGGTGAAATCTCGGTATCGAATTTTTGGGTGCATTACAATACCTTCTCTATACACTATGTAGATAGTATGTCTAGAGAAAGAAATTCCCCTCACCGGTACCGGGAATCGAACCCTGGTCTTGGCAGGCACCCGCGCTACTACCGCGCTAAGAAGACGAGCTGGTTATTGTTTAGTAATGCCAAATCGTTTTTTTTTTTTGTTTTTTTTTTTTCCCCCTTTTTTTTAAAGTACCGGAGTCTGATCAGGACTCCAGCGCTGTTTCCCCATTTACATTTCCCCCCGTAGGTTTACCTGATTACTGGCTTTGCTGATTTTACTGTTCCTTTACAAACATAGACACATTGCACAAACATATAACACCCATGCCCAAGGCGGGACTCGAACCCACGATCCCCTGCCCACGAAGCACCAAAGCGAGACGCTTTAGCGAGCGTGGCCATGGGGACCGGCACGATGGCCAACCAGAAAGTAACCAATCGTTGGTTACTTTCTGGTTGGCCCTCGTGATTAGATGGGAATTTGTACCTAGGAGACGAGCACGTAATGTTTGGACGTTGAATGACAACTTCGGTATAGCCATGACGAGTTCGCCGAGGTCACTAGTTGTTTACAGATTCTAACATTGGACTCTTAACATTCCAATTCTAATTAGCAAGGTCGAAGTACGTAATTCCGTAGACAACGCAGTAATGGCTTCTTGGCTACTTCTACAGATCATTCCACTGACGAAATTTAAACTTTGAAGAAAATCTATCTGGCGTCTTCCATTCACGTGACTTTAAGTAGAAGGAAACTTTACCATAGGTTAAAGTGGAGTCAAAGGCTGGTTGCTATGTGACAGATGTTCCTTTGTTTGTATGGACACGAGTTGACAAATTTCTGTATGAGAAAATCTTAAGTTTTTCAAAGCTGAAACCAAAAACAAGGAATATCTCCAAAACGAACAACTCCACGAAAAAAATGTATGTAACATAAATTATGTGTTTTAAAGTGCTCTACATTTGTTGTGTGGTAAGTTTTTGTCCATCTCTTACGGTTTAGAAGTTAAGAAAATTTTCGTAAAATTCATCCAGAGAAAAAGTCTTCAGAGGCCATTCCCAGAAAATTCAAGATATACCTATTATTTGGCATACAAATATCTTAAATATTTGACATTTTAATCAAAATCCTTAGAGCCAATTTTATCGCATCCTTGGGAGACACCAAACTCAAATATTAAGTTTGATATTCAACGGTCTTTTCGTTTTTGAGCTATGCTGTGCACAGACACACACACACACATGGACATTTTTGTAAAAATGCTTTTTTTTATCTAGGGGGACCGAAAACATGTATTTCCGGTGAAATCTCGGTATCGAATTTTTGGGTACAATACAATACCTTCTCTATACACTATGTACATAGTACGTGTAGAGAAAGCAAAAACCTTATGTGTTATACTCACATGACATTCTCTAGCTACAAACAAACCTCAGAAGGGAACTAAAGGAATGAGCTATGCTAAAGTGATAGTCAAATGTTTTAAAATATCTCGTTATGCGATTGTCACTGCAAATCGCTTCTTTGCTTGGCCAGGAGTAGAACAAAAGAAAAACAGACACATCCTGTCTCAGAAAAGTATATGTACTTTACAACTGAAACTAATAAAAAGGCATATCTTGAAAACGGTAAATTCCACGAAAAAATTGTATATGACATAAATTGTGTATCTTAAGGATATCTAGATTTTCTGTTTAGTAAGTTTTTTTTCATCTCTTACGGTTTAGTAGTTATGCAAAATTCAGTAAAATTCATCCAGAATAAAGCAATCTTCAGAGGCTATTCCCAGAAAATTCAAGATATACATTTTAATTGTGATGGAAATATCTTCAATATGTGGTATTTTAATCAAAATCGTTAGAGCCCTTTTTAAGAAAAACAAAATTTCGAAAATGTTTCCATGTAAAGGCTGGTTACGGGAGGGGGGATTTTCTTGAGAATCTTCATGTCGCATCCAAGTTTGGTTTTTAGCGGTCTTTTCATTTTTTGAGCTATGCTTCCCACAGACACACACACACACATATGCGGACATTTCTCTGAAAATGCTTTTTCTGGATTCAGGATGTCCTAAAACATGTATTTCCGGTGAAATCTCGGTATGGAATTTTTGGGTGGAATGCAATACCTTCTCTATACACTATGTACATAGTACGTGTAGAGAAAGTAAAAAAGCAGAGAATGTAAAGTGAAGGAACACATCAGATTTTTAATATGTTATTGCCCCTCGCGCAACTTGGGCTGAATCCCCACACGTGTCCGCAAGAAATGCTCGAGCATTATGAATCAACACGTCTTCTGCACAAAGACATACAACAGCATTCCTCCAAGGTCAATTGACTAACCAAGCTGGGTAGAGAATTCTCTTGTCTTTCATAAATCTCTCTTCTACTTTCAAATCTGTCCCCAAGCGATGCATCTGGCATGCAAGTGGTATTTACCGCCACCTATTTATTTCCTGCAAGAACTAACGAAAATGTCTCTATGCTTGTATCAAATAACTAAACCGATACAGAGCTGCAAGTTAATCATTCTGAACACCTATTTGGTAATGTAAAGTAAATTTACAATTCATTTATTTATTTCCATGACAACAAGCACTGTAAGAGTTTGAGAGGTCATTAATACTTACAATACAATTAGGAAATGACGTAACACTCAAGACATGTGCTACTTCAAGTAAAAAATCTATTGCAAAATCCATTAACAAAAAGTGTATAAGAAGGCTTTGTCCATATAATTTAGATATAGCCTTTCATTTGTTCACATCAAGAATTCATGTTTACTTTCTATACACGTACTATGTACATAGTGTATAGAGAAGGTATTGTAATGCACCCAAAAATTTGATACCGAGATTTCACCGGAAATATATGTTTTGGGTCCTCCTGAATCCAAAAAAAGCATATCTGGAAATAGGTCCGTGTATGTGTGTATGTCTGTGGACAGCATAGCCGAAAAACGAAAAGACCGTTAAATACCAAACTTGGTATTTAGGTTTAGTGTCTTCTAAGGATGTGACACGAAGATTTTTTAAAAAAAAATCCCCCCCAAAACAAATTACGCTTTACATGAAATCTTTTCGAAAATTTTTATTTTCTCAAAAATGACTCCAACGATTTTGATTAAAATATCGTATATTAAAGATATTTACCTGGAAAATACTACGTATATCTTGAATTTTCTGGGAATAGCCTCTGAAGACTACTTTATTCTGGGTCAATTTTACGAAATTTTGCATAACTGCTAAACCGTAAGCGATGGACAAAAACTTACCACACAACAAATGTAGAGCACTTTAAAACATACAATTTATGTTATATACATTTTCTTCGTGGGGCTCATTGCCTTTTTGGATATTCCTTGTTTTTGGTTTCAGCTATAAAAAAACTAATATTTTTCTCATACAGGACTTTGTGAACTCGTGACCATACAAACACAGGAACTTCAGTCACATAGCAACCATCTTTTGACTACCACTTTATCTATGGTACCCCTTTATTTCGCTTGCACTTATAAGGATGCAAGTAATAAGACTATTTCTGCTAGTTTTTTTCTCGATTAGATGAAGTAAATAGAGTAATTTGTTGCAGAGCTGTATAGAAAGTTATGTGAATGGTACACATCAGATTTTTTTCTTTCTCTACACGCACTATGTACATAGTGAATAGAGAAAGTATTGCACTCCACCAAAAAATTCGATACCGAGATTTCACCGAAAATATATGTTTTAGGATCCCCTGTATCTCAAAAAAGGATTTTCAGAAAAAGGCCCGTCTGTGTGTGTGTCCGTGTTTCAATGTGACTGTGAACGCGATAACTCAAAAACGAAAAGTCAGTAAAATACCAAACTTGGTATTTAAGTTTAGTATCGTCGAGGGATGCGACACGAAGATTTTGAGTAAAATCCCCCCACCCGAACTACCCTTTACATGGAACTTTTTTCGAAAATTTTGATTTTCTAAAAAATGGCTGTAACGATTTTGATTAAAATACCGTATATTAAAGATATTTACCTGACAAATAAAATGTATATCTTGAATTTTCTGGAAATAGCCTCTGAAGACTACTTTATTCTGGATGAATTTTTCATAACTACTAAACCGTAAGAGATGGACAAAAACTTAACCCATAAAAAATGTAGAGCACGTTAAAACACATAATTTATGTTATATACATTTTTTTCGTGGAGTTGATCGTTTTTGAGATATTCCTTTTTCTTGGTTTCAGCTTTGAAAAACTTATACTTTTCTCATGCAGGAATTTGTCAACTTCTGTCAATACAAACAAAGGAACATCAGTCACATAGCAACCAGCTTTTGGCTTTCACTTTAACCTATGGTACTCCTTTATTTCGCTTCCACTTACAATAAAGCAAGTAATAAGACTACTTCTGCTAATTGTTTGTCGATAAACATGAAGCAGATAGAAGAGTAAGAGATCGAATGAAAAATATCCAACAACTGCGTTGTTTTCGTAAATAATTACACAGTCTTGGAGACTCTAAGCTGGAAATAGTTGTTTTAGAGATAACCTTGGCGCATTCCAAACGGTGACAGCTAAAGGATTGGCAATTATTATTCAATTCGGCGTAGTTAGAAATTAAAGCAGCAGACTGGAGTCACAAGTCAAGTTGATAATGAGTCATCATTTGTACGTCATGACAATACAAATGAGCTTTGAACGTCCATAATAGAACTATAATATCCAGGTGCAGGCGTATTTAATTTACTGCAAGTTGGCAGCTAAAGTTTATTTCATACTTTTGATATTCTTAATTCACAACCAGATCATGTACAAAATCTAATGTGTTCCTTTCTACATCTCCGTAACAAATTATTGTTAAAATATTATTGTTCTATCTCCTTCATGCTGATCTAGATAAACAGTAGCAGAAATGGTTTTATTACTTAGTCCCTTATGAGTAGAAGGAAAATAAGGAATACACTAGGCTAAAACGATATTCAAATATTTTAAAAGCTGTAGTGAGACAGTTGAAAATCGGTTCTCTTTGAATGTTCAGGAGGAAGAAAAATCTGATGTGTTCATTTGTCATGAATTTCGAGTCCCGCCTTGGGCATGGGTGTTATATGTTTTGTGTATATGTGTGTAAAAAGTAAAACAGAAATTCAGTAATCATACAGTAATCAAAGTAAACAAATTAGGTAAATAAAAAGTAGGGTATACAGCGCCGGAGTCCCGATCAGACTCCGGAACTGTATTTAAAAAAAAAAAAATCCTGTATGAGAGAAGTTTAAATTTTTTAAAGCCGAAACCAAAAACAAGGGACATCTAAAAACCGATCAACTCCATCATAAAAATGTATACCACATAAATTGTGTGTCTTAACGTGCTTTACATTTTTTGTGTGGTAAGTTTTTGTCCATCTCTTACGGTTTAGCAGTTATGCAAAATTCCGTAACATTCACTCAGAATAAAGTAGTCTTCAGAGGCTATTTCCAGAAAATTCAAGATATACATTTTATCTGTCAGGTAAATATGTTTAATATACGACACTTTAATTAAAACCTTTAGATCCATTTTTGAGAAAATAAACTTTTTCAAAAAAAGTTTTCCATGCAAAGTGTAGTTTAGGGTGGGGGGATTTTTCTCAAAATCTTTGTGTCGCATCCCTGGAAGATACTAAACTTAAATACCAAGATTGGTATTTAACCGTTTTTGAGTTATGGAGTTCACAAACACACTAGGACTTTTTTTTTTCCTGAAAATGCTTTTTTTTTTTTGGATACAGGAGACCCTAAAACATATATTTCTGGTAAAATCTCGATATCGAATTTTTGGGTGGTGTACAATTCCTTCTCTATACACTATGCACATAGTGCGTTTAGAGAAAGTAAAAAAGTATATGATACAAGTTATATGTTTTAATGAGATGTACTTTTTTTGTAATAAGTAAGTTTTATTTATCTCTTAAAGCTTACTATGTGGTTAAATTAATCCTGAATGAGGTGTCTTCAGAGGCCATTCCCAGAAAATTCAAGATATACGTATCTACAATTTATTAGTAATGTAAAAATATCTTTAATGTACGGTATTTTAAAACCGTTAGAGACATTTTTGTTTTCCCTTGTGGCTACAAGAAAAGAAGTAATAAGACTATTTCTGATGAGGCTTACCTCTATGAGAATGAAGTATACAGAAGAAAACGCCTTTACGAGAATAGTTTATTGCAGAATAGCTAGAGAAAGTCATGTAAATGTAACACATCAGATTTTAACTTTTTCTAGCACGTGTGTGCAATGTACATATGGCATTGAGAAGGTATTGTATTCCACACAAAAATTTGATACCAACATTTAACTGGAAATATATGTTTTGGCAACTCCGGAATTAAAAAAATGTCCTCTGTGTGTGTGTGCTTAACATACTTCCAAAAGAAGAGTCGGTTGAATACCAAACTTGGTAAAATTAAGCATGTGACACCAAGATTTTCAAGAAAATCCCCCCACCCGCAACAACCCTTTACATGGAATTTTTTTTTTGAAAATTTTCATTTTCTCAAAAATGGCTCTAACATTTTGATGAAAATATCGTATATTAAAGCTATTTACAAAATAAATAAAATGCATATCTTGAATTTTCTGGGAATATCCTCTGAAGACTACTTTATTCTGGATGAATTTTACGGAACTTTGCATAAGTACTAGAGATAGACAAAAACTTAGCACACAAAAATATGTAGAGCACATTAAAACACACAATTTATGTCTTATAATTTTTGTTCGTGGAGTTGATCGTTTTTTAGATATTGCTTGTTTTTGGTTTCAGCTTTAAAATACTTCTACTTTTCTCACATAGGACTTTGTCAACTTCTGTCCATACAAACCAAAGAAGTTCAGTCACACAATAAACCAGCTTTTGACTATCACTTTAACCTATGGTACTCCCTTATTTCGGCTCTACTTACAAGGAAGCAAGCAATAAGTCTATTTCTGCTATTTTTTGTTAATAATTTGTTGCAGTGATGTAGAGAAAGTCATGTGAATGAAGCACATCAGGTCTCCATATTTTATAACCTTCACCCAGTCCAGCTAGAAGACGCAGAACGGCGCCTTAGAACGGAAGTGCACAATTGATTGAATTTAGCAAAGATTTGCAACAGTTGACGCCTGAATATAGCATATCAATGCTGTGAAAGCAAATTTCATTTCCGGCATCTGACTTTGCAAAATACACGCTTATTTCCGTTCTAATGAACCTGTGGGCAAAACCTTGTGCTTCTGTCGGAAATACACGAAATACTTTCTCTACACGTACTATCTACATAGTGTATAAAGAACGTATTGTATTGCACCCAAAAATTCTATACCGAGATTTCACTGGAAATAAACGTTTTAGGGTCCCTGTATCCAAAAAAAAAAAAAAAAAAGGCATTTTCAGAAAAAGGTCCGTGTGAGTGTGTGTCTGTCTGTGGAAAGCATAGCCCAAAAACGAAAAGATCGTTGAATACCAAACTTGTTATCTTCCAAAGATGCGACAGGAAGATTTTCAAGAAAATGCTCCCATACCCAACTACCCTTTACATGGACCTTTTTTTTTTTCTTCAAAATTATGGCTCTAATGACTTTGATTAAAATATCGTATGTTAAATATATTTATCTGAAAAATGAAATGCACCATTACCTTGAATTTTCTGGGAATAAACTCTGAAGACCACCTTATTCTGGATGAAAATTACGGAATTTTGCATAACTGCTAAACTGTAAGAAATGGACAAAAACTTGCCACACACAAAATGTAGAGCACGTAAAAACACACAATTTATGTTATATACATTTTTTTCTTGTGGTTGATCGTTTTTGAGATATTCCTTGTTTTTGAAAAACTCCCTTGTTTTCAGTCTACTTACAAGAAAGCAAGTAATAAGACCGTTTCTGCTAATGTTTATCTCGATTAGCATGAAGTAAATAGAAGCATAAGCTTATTAACAATAATTTGTTACAGAGATGTAGAGAAACCCATGTGAATGGGACATATCAGCTGCTTTTTTTTTTTTTAATTATCCTGTTAACACACACGCGAACGCTTTTCTATAAATTTCTTTTTTTGATTGAAGGTACTCGAAAACGGATTTGCAGTGAAATCTCGGTATCGAATTTTTGAGAATACAATACCTCCACTACCTATATACTATGAACATAGTATGTGCAGAGAAATTAAAAATAAGAACGTCCTTGGATTTATCTTATGGACGTTATCGTGTCAAATTACAAGTGCAGTGTAAATATTGCTCCTGATGCATGTTTTGATACGATAACTTCAAGTCTTGCCCACTGTGACTAGTCACACTAACAAAAAATCTGATGTGTTATTCCATTCACATGACTTTTTCTACATCTTTGCAACAAATTATTGTTAAAACGTTTATGCTTCTATTTACTTCATTCTAACCGAGAAAAAATTAGCAGAAATAGTCTTATTACCTAGTTCCTTTTAAGTAGAAGGGAAATAAGGGAATACACTAGGCTAAACCGACAGTCAAATGTTTTAAAATGTGGTTGCTATGAGACTGAAGTTCATTGTTTGTATGGCCAGAAGTTGACAAATTCCCGTATGAGAAAAGTATTCTTAAAACTGAAACCAATAATAAGGAATATCTCAAAAACGAACAAATTCACGAAGTAAATGTATTTAATATAGATTGTGTCTTTTATCGAGCTCTGTTAGTTTTTCTCGATTTCTTACGGTTTACCAGTTATGCAAAACTCTACAAAATTCTTCCAGTATGAACTTGTCTTCAGAGGCTATCCCCAGAAAATCCAAAATATATGTGTGATTTTTTTAACATGTGGTATTTTAAACATAATTGTAAGAACCAATTTTCAGAAAATGTAAAGTTCTGAAAAAATATTACATATAGAGGTTTTTTTGTTGTTTTTTTTTAAAAATTGTGTCGCATTTTTGGAAGTAACTGAATTTAAATATTAGTTTGGTATATAACGGTCTTTTTCGTTTTTGACTTATATTGCATACACACACGGGCCCTAGTGCGCGCAGAGATTTTTCTAAAAATCTGTCATCCATTCCTATGATTTTATCTATTATTCAGTAACAAAGCTTTACAGACTGCCTCCGTGGTCGAGTGGTCAGCGAGTTGACTTCTCACCCGGAGGTTCCGGGTTCGAATTTTTCTTTAACCAGAATTATTCCCTATCCCCCACAGAGTCTAGAAGTACGTATGTGAGAGTGAATGAGCGCGTGTTTGAGGAAAATAAAATAGTTTAAACCCTACGTAAACAACGAGTTGTTTCTAATTCGAAGCCCCCGATATGACCTTAGATGTTAAAGGGGGCTATATAAATGGTTAAACAAAAAAGTTTACACAATATATTTGATGCTAATCAATATAAATATTAGCAGAAATAGTCTTATTACTTGGTTCCTGTATTGCATAACCTCTAAATAATAAGAAATAGACAAAAGCTTTCCGTACAAAAAATGTAGATCTCGTTATTTATGGGCGCTCTTTAAATGCTGTGGTTCTCAGCGTCCCATTCTAAATTGGGCGTGAGAGACCGCTTAATTTTGCTCAGTCAGGCTTGAGGTTCTTTTACGTGCCGTAAATCTACGACACGGGCCCACCGGCTTTACTTCCCTTCCGAAGAAAGCCATGCTAAGAATTTTTACACCCAAAAAAATCCATCGTCCTCCGCTGGGTTTGAACCTCCAACCTTGGGTGTAGATCTCGCTAAAACACATACTTTATGTCATATACATTTTTGTTGTAACGTTGACTGTTTCCAAGATATTCCTTCTTTTCTACAAAGGAACTTGTCAACTCCTAGCCAATCCCTTAACAACCACATTTTAAAACATTTGACTATCACTTCAGCCTAGTGTGTTTCCTTATTTCCCTTCTACTTATAAGGAACTAAGTAACAAGACCGTTTTTGTTAATGCTTATCTCGATTAACATGAAGTAGATAGAAGAATAAGCCTTTTAACAATAATTTGTTACAGAGAAGTAGAGAAAGTCATGTGAAATATATTTCTAAACATCAGATGTGTCTGTGAACACGATAACTCAAAAACAAAAAGTCCGTAAACTACCAAACTTGGTATTTAATTTGCATATCTTCCAAGGATGGGATACGAAGATTTTGAGCAAAATCCTCCCACCCAAAATACCGTATATATCTAGAATTTTATATGTTAATATATTGTTTATATATTTTGTTGAGCTGACAATTTCCGAAATATTTCTTGTTATTGGTTTCAGTTTTAACATATTTAGTTTATCTCGTACGGGAATTGGTCAACTGCTGTTATGCAAATAGGATGAATTTCAATCACCTAGCAACCGGCTTTTAAAATATTTGACTATCGCTTTAGCCTAACTCATGTCCTTATTTACTTCCTACTTAGAAGGAAGTAATAATAAGTAACTAATTTTTATTTCGATTAGCATGAAGTGGATAGAAGAATGAGCTTTTTAACAATAATTTGTTACAGAGATGTAGGAAAGACATGTGAATCGAAAGCATCAATTTTTTTTCATTCGGGAATTTGTCAATTCTTTATCGTGCAAAAAAAGGGAACTTTAGTCACCTAGCAACCACATTTTAAAACATTTGACTGGCGGTTTAGCTTAGTGTATTCCCGTATTTCCATTCTACTTGTAAGGAATTAAGTAAGAAGACAATTTCTGTTAATATTTATTTAGATTTTCACGAAGGAGATAGAAGAATAAGCTTACTAACAATAATTTGTTGCAGAGATGAGGAGAAAGTCATGTGAATGGAGCACATCAGATTTTTTATTGAGAAATCTATCACGGAATTTTAGGGGAGCCATGCCGCTGCAGTTAAATGGCTTTCTAAGTCAGGGGGTAGCGTCGACGGCTAATTTTTTAATATTTTCAAAGACTACCAGCACGGTTTTTATTCTGGAAAGGAAGAGCTGTGATACATTTCACTACCTCTGTTTCGGAGAAAGGCCTGCCCCCTGCAAACTTCGTTAAACTTGCTCGTGCGAAACAGATGAAGTTAGACCGGGAAACTGGAGGCAGGTTTTAGCATTCATCCCACGTAACCGACACAAACAAAAACTGTTAACCTGTACGCTAAAACCATAACTTTACGAAAATGACATAAAGAAAGATCTCATGTGTTACACTCACTTGACTTTCTCTACATTTCTGCAACAAATTGTTGTTAAAACCATATGCTTCTATTCACTTCATGCTAATCGAGAGAAGAAAAACATAGCTGTAGTAGTCTTATTACTTGCTTCCCTATGTGACTGAACTTTCTTTGTTTGTATACACAGGAGTTGACAAATTCCTGTATGAGAAAAGCTGAAACAAAAAACAAGGAGTATCTTAAAAAAACACCAACTCAACAAAAAAAAATGTATACGACATAAGTTGTGTGTTTTAAGTGCTTTAAATTTCTTGTGTGGTAAGTTTTTCTCCACACAAGTGTGGTAAGTGAAGTTATGAAAATTCAGTAAAATTCATCCAGAATAAAGTAGTCTTCAGAGGCTGTTCCCGGAAAATTCAAGATATACATTTTATTTGTCAGGTAAATATTTTTAATGCATCACATTTTAATCAAAATCGTTAAAGCCATTTTTAAAAAAATTAAAATTTTCCAAAAATGTTCCATATAAAGGGTAGTTGAGGGTGGGGGATTTTCTTGAACATCTTTGTGTCGCATCCTTGAAAGATAGCTATGCTTTTTGAGTTATGCTGTCCACAGACACGCACCTTTTTCTAAAAATGTATTTTTATGGCTTCAGGGGTTCTCAAAACATGTATTTCCGGTGAAATCTCGGTATCGAGTTTTTTGGTACAATGCAATACCTTCTCTATACACTATGTTCATAGTACGTGTAAAAAAAGTAAAAATGTCACGCGGTTTCTTGATCCATTATCGTTTATTACTGTTTACCTATTCTAAGCAGGAAAACCATTGCACTTCATGAAATAATACGTTTTGAAACGTCCTCAATAAATGTTTTACTTTCTCTATAGTACTTTGTACATAGTGTATAGAGGAAGTATTGTATTCTACCCAAAAATTCGATACCGAGATTTCACCGGAAACACATGTTTTACGACCCCATGAATGAAAAAAAAAAGCATTTTCCGAAAAGTAACCATAAGTGTACAAAACATTTAGTAATAAAATAATTGTTTTCTATGAACTTGTCTTTTATTTATAGCCTATCGGAGGTTGAAAAAAATGGCCCTCGTAGGTTGACAAAAGTTTAGTTCAAGGCTTCAAGGTTATAACAAGGTCCTTAAGAATAGCATTTCCAGATCTGTGTCAAAGTTGCTTCATGTTGAGTAAGGAACTTGAGAAGTGGACATACTGCAGTACAAGATTCAGACGTGGTTTCTGTCCAATTGGCTCAAGGTTATAAATATAGCACTAGTGCAGTGTGTACAAAGTCCTGTTCCATAGTCCTTATTGCCAACAGATGTTTGCTTCATTCCTAACTACTGATATCAGCAAATGGCAGTTCATCAACATTTTTGCTTTCTCTACACGTACTATGTACATAGTATTCACCCAAAAACTTGGTATTTAAGTTTGGTATCTTCCAAGGATGCGACACATAGATTTTCAAGAAAATCCCCCCCAACCTCAACTACCCTTTACATGAAAAAATTTCGAAAATTTTGATTTTGTCAAAAAAGGCTCTAACGATTTTGATTAAAATATACTATATTAAAGATATTTACCTGACAAATAAAATGCTTATCTTGAATATTCTGGGAATAGCCTCTGAAGACTACTTTATTCTACATGAATTTTACGAAATTTTGCGTAACTGCTAAACCATAAGAGATGAACAAAAACTTACCACACAAAAAATGTACAGCATGTTAAAACACACAATTTATGTTATATACATTTTTTTCGTGGAGTTGATCGTCTTTGAGATACTGCTTGTTTTTATACTTTTCTCCAACAGGAATATGTCAACTCGTGTCCATACAAACAAAGGAACTTCAGTCCCAGGGCAAGTGAATGGAACACATCTTAGTATAAAATATTGTAGAGGTTCAGACAAGAAGGGTTTTCAATGTCACTTGGAGGAGGAGTTGATCGCCGTCAACCAAGTTGTGTACGTGACTCGAGTAAGAAGACCTGCCAAGACTTGACGTTTTCACCAACATTACCTGTCATCACGAATTTACAACGGGCAGTAAATCTAATGTGATTTCACCGACATAACTGCAGGAAGTAATTATGTGTGACGCACTATGGTGGTTATCACCGATTTCACTGACATAACTCAGCTTGTGGAGGAATTGGGAAATGCGGGTACGATTATCTTATGATACCAAATATTTTTACTTTCTCTACACGTACTATGTACAGTGTATAGAGAAGGTAATTGTAACCGCCCAAAAACTTGGTATTTAAGTTCGGTACCTTCCAGGGATGGGACACCAAGATTTTCAAGAAAATACCCCCACCCCCAACTACCCTTTACATGGAAAAAATTTCGAAAATTTTGATTTTCTTAAAAACGGCTCTAACGATTTTGATTAAAATATCGTATATTAAAGATATTTACCTGACAAAGAAAATGTATATCTTGAATTCTGTAGGAATAGCCTCTGAAGAATACTTTATTCTGGATCAATTTTACGAAACTTTGAATAACTGCTAAAACATTAAGAGATGGTCAAAAACTTACGCCACAAAAAATGTAGAGCACGTTAAAACCCACAATTTATATTACATGCATTTTTTTCGTGGAGTTGATCGTTTTTGAGATATTCCTTTCTTTTGGTTTCAGCTTTGAAGAGCATACTTTTCTCATACAGGAATTTGTCAACTCCTGTCCATACAAACAAAGGAACGTCAGTCACATAGCAACCAGCTTTTGAGTATCACTTTAACCTATGCGACTCCTTTGTTTCGATTCTACTTACAAGGAAGCAAGTAATAAGACTATTTCTACTAGAACAGAAGCATAAGATTTCTAACAATTATATTTTACAGATATGTAGAGAAAGTCTCACACACACACACACACACACACACACACAAACGGTTTTAAGACTTTCACTGGCGATCCACACTTGAAAGTGTTGAAAACATTAAGTTGTTCAGATGTGAAAGTCCCCAGATTGCCGAAATTTTGACTTCTTCTTGGGATCATTGGGGTTTTAGCTTCACAGATCCCTCGGCTACGCTTTGCGGCTTAGGGACCTAAATGTTTATAACAGACCAGTAAGTAACTACAATGTGTCTCTAATGACGAAATAACAAAACTGCCCACGTATGGAAGTAATGCCAAGTGGTGGAACTATCGTATCATCCTACCATAGCAACGTGGTGGTGGCAGTTAAGGATACCCATCTGTGATTTGAAACTTTAACATAGCAATTGCAGTATTAATAATAGTTTACATGCTATTTTTCAGACTTTTGTTAAAAATATTTCCTGTAATATTAAAATATTTATAGTTTTTTATTGTCATCTAATTAAATCATACCACAAGATGCAATTTCAGTTACAGAAATACAACACTTTGCAGCTATACTGATAAATACAGTATTAGTAAATTGATGAGACAAAGGTCATTTTATTATTTTTTTATTTTTGCTATTGAATATGAAGTTTACTATTTAATTATACAAGCACTGGTGATATTACAAAAAAATAATCTCATCAATTTTCTTTTGTATTATTTTTATACAAGCATAAACATTTTCAAACACCTGTTTCGAAAACTGCAACGTGTGGAACAGTTTAAAGCTTTGAAAACGCTGAAAAAGAAAACCACGAGAGAATAGGTTTTAAGGTTTAATATACAATTTAACACTGTTTCTTTGTAAGTCTTAGTATTTCATAATCTCCTGCAAAACCAAATTTCGGATTTTTACCAATTTTTCACCATGGTGAAAAGGTTAAAGCACCACACCCACTTACAGTGAAACATTTAAGTCGTCACGTGATACGGTTTAAAGCGGCGCATGACAATAACAGCTACAATTATTATTTTATTTAATTAGGGAAAAACATTTTTTTTTGCACTTTTTGATCAATTTTCACTGATGGGTATCCATAACTCAGCTTGTGAACAGATGCAGTACTCACCTTCAAGAGCTGGTCCATATAACACCCGGGCAGTAACTTCATTAATCTCGTACAGAGCGCTCTCTCTCTCTCGCTCAGCTGTTGACGCAGCTGCCGCTTAAAACTTTTTCCTACACGTCTCGGGGAGTCGCATCATAGAAATAGCTCCAGTATCGGCGCGCATCTCTGCTGCGCATGCTCCCGAAACAACTTCCTTAAAAATAGAGAGGTAAACTGGTGAACTTGCCACCTCACCTTGAACTAACATAGTACCGTTGAATGCGCTTTACCTCACTTACGAAATTATCACTCCGATACCTGTATTCAAATTAACACTCACGTTTAAAATTACAAAGTGAATTTAAAACATTCTTAAATATTTTAAAAATTAAAACTATTCTTAAATATAAATAATTATTACTTTACCTAGCACGTATGTACATACAATGCAATAATAGCTAGAGAATGTACCTATTGTATTCTATCCAAAATTTCCATGTCGAGATTTCACCGGAAATATATCGATGTGTGAGTGTGTCTGTGGACAGAATAGCTCAAGAACGAAAAGTCAGTTAAATATCAAACTTGATATTTATGTTTTTATTATCTTCCTAAGATGCGAAACGTAACTTTTAAAAAAAATTCCCCCACCCTTTACGTGGGACATTTTTGAAAATGTTTTTCTCAAAAATGGCACAAACGATTTTGATTAAAATACCTTATATTTAAGATATTTTTATGAGAAACGAAATGTGTGTCTGTAATTTTCTGGGAATATTCTCTGAAGACCTCTTCATTCTTGAAAACTTTTGTATAATTGACAAACTTTAAGAGATATACAAATCTTGCTGAACAAAAAATGCAGATCTAGCATAAGTGGAGTCAGACTGAAAAATTAAATAGCATAGCTGAGATTTGATCTACGGATCTGCCGATCTCTAGCCGGTTGCTCTGCCACTGAGCTACCATGGCAACATAGCATTGAATTTCTCAACTGACTCGCATGTTTCCCGGTGAACCACAAAGTGATCTCAAATTATTTTGAGATGACAACCCCAATGACGACTTACAATGTTGTAAGTACTTTAAGTCCCAGGATTCATAGTATAGCCAACTATTATGATCAATTGGTATTGGATTATTGTTTTTTAACACAAGCCGTGTGTAGGACAGGAGTTGGATAGATAGAGTACAACATTGTAAGTCACCATTGGGGTTGTCATATCAAAATAATTTGAGAACACCTTGTGGTTTACTGGGAAACATGCGAGTCAGTTGAGAAATTCAAAGCTATGTTGCCATGGTAGCTCAGTGGCAGAGCAATCGGCTAGAGATCGGGAGATCCGTGCTTCAAAACCTAGGTATGACATTGAATTTTTCAATCCTGTCCTACACACGGCTTGTGTGAAAAAAACAATTATTCCAATTCAAACTATTGTTAAAAAACATATTACTACTTTCTCTAGCTCTTATGTACATACTATACAATAGCAACTAGAGAAGGTACCTATTGCATTCCATCCAAAATTTCGATGTCGAAATTTCACCGGAAATATATCGATATCTGTGCCTGTGGACAGCATATCTCAAGAACGAAAGGACCGTTAAATACCAAATTTGGTTTTTATGTTTCGTTATCTTCCAAAGATGCAAAACGTAAATTTTCAAAAAAATTCCCCCACTACTAACTACCATTTACTTGGGACATTTTTGAATATTTGTTTCTCAAAAATGGCACAAACGATTTTGATTAAAAATACCTTAAATTTAAGATATTTTTATGACAAATGAAATGTAAATCTTCGATTTTCTGGAAATAGCCTCTGAAGACCTCTTCATTCTGGACGACTTTTGCATAACTGGCAAACCGTAAGAGATATAAAAAAACTTACTATACAAAATATGTACATCTCATTAAAATGCATAATTAATGTCATATGCCTACCATTTTTTTTGTACAGATAATCGTTTTCGAGTTATTCCGGAATTAATTAATTTTAAGCCCCTTAAACTTTTATCAAACGGGAAGACATTTTTTTTTCTGTTTCTCGTTTGTTTACTCCAAACAGACAAACAGATTGGAATTTCCTTTGTTTCACAGAGCGATTCGATTTTTAGAGCTCGAGACTACCGCTTTAGCCTGTGCGTTTTCTTATTCCCCTTCTACTTTCAAGGAAGCTAGTAATAAGGTTAATTCTGTTTATGTTTATCTTGATTAGCATGACGTAGATAACGTATTAATGTTTTGAATAAAATGCTTGTTTACCGAACAGCTGGAGGACACCATTTGAATGGAACACATTAGATTTTTACTTTCTCTACACGTACTACGTACATAGTGCATGGAGAAGATATTGTAATACACCCAAAAATTCGATACCTTGATTTCACCAGAAATACATGTTTTAGGACCTCCTTAATCCAAAATAAAAACAAAAAATAGAAAAATGTCCGTGTGTGTCTGTGTGTGTGTGTGTGTGTGTGTGTGTGTCTGAGGTCAGCATAGCTCAAAAACGAAAAGACCGTTAAATACCAAACTTGGCATTTACGTTTGGTGTCTTCCAAGGATAAGACACGAAGATTTTCAAGAAAATCTCCCCAACCTTAACTACTCTTCACATGGAACTTTTTTCGAAAATTTTGATTTTTTCAAAAATGGCTCTAACGATTTTGATTAAAACATCGTACCTATATTAAAGATATTTACCTGACAAATAAAATATATATCTTGAAATTTCTGGGAATAGCCTCTGAAGACCACTTTGTTCTGGATGAATTTTACGGAATTTTGCATAAATGGTAAACTGTAAGAGATGGACAAAAACTTACCACACAAAATTGTAGAGTACATTAAAACACACAATTTATGCCATATACATTTTTTTCGTGGAGTTGATCATTTTTGAGATATCCCTTGTTTTTGGTTTCAGCTTTGAAAAAGATACTTTTCTCATACAGGAATTTATGAACTCGTGCCCATACAAACAGAGGAACATCAGTCAACCTATGGTACTCCCTTATTTCGCTTCTACTTACAAGGAAGCAAGTAATAAGACTATTTCTGCTAATTTTTTCTCGATCAGCGTGAAGTAAATAGAAGCATAAGCTTATTAACAATAATGTAGTGATTTCGAGTGATCTCCGAATTGGGAGTAAATCCTCGACATCCTAGGTGTAAAGAAATACACACTTGAGTGTGTTGAACATTTTAACCTTAGAATAATCGATACTAACACAGAGAGTAAAGTTTTGGATCTGATCCAGCAGTCGTGTGCAGTATTTCGATTGATATTTACGAACTCCTCCACGAACTGGCACACGACGTTCTTACTCAGTACATGGTCAACATGTTCGCACCCTTGCACCATATTCAAACATTTCTCTGCGTAACTGATTCGTTTTAATCCTTAAATCTTCAGCACAAGGTCCTTAACATTTCAAACTTCTCGCGTACAATTTTAATTTATACCTTTGGTCTTATGAATAGAGACCACCATTTGTGGTGAAAAAATCTGATGTCCTACAAACTTCATACATAAGATTATTCTTCTTTCTGCACCTTGCTAATCGTGGTACTCATTAGCACAATTTTCTTATTATTTAGTTCCGTATAAGTAGGAAGAAAATAAGGGAATACACTAGGCTAAACCAAAAGTCAAATGCTTTAAAAGCTGTCGTTACGCGATTGTCATTACAAATCGCTTCTTTTCTTGGCCAGGAGTAGAAAAAAAGAAAAACGGACACTCCCGTCTGAGAAAAGTATAAGTACTTCACAACTGAAACTAATAACAATGAGTACTTCGAAAACGGTAAGCTCCACGAGAAAAATGTATATGACATAACTTGTGTATTTTAACAAGATCTAAATTTTTTGTATAGTAAATTTTTGTCTATCTCTTACGGTTTACTAGTTATGCCAAATTAAGCAAAATTCATCCAGAATAAACAGGTCTTTAGAAGCTATTCCCAGAAAATTCAAGATATACAGTTTATTTGTTAGGTAAACATCTTTAATATATGATATTTTAATCAAAATCGTTAGAGCAATTTTAAGAAAATAAAAATTTTCGAAAAAAGTTCCATGTAAAGGGTAATTTGGGGTGGAGGGATTTTTCTCAAAATCTTCGTGTCGCAGCCCTGGAAGATACTAAACTTAAATACCAAGTTTGGTATTTTAGCTACTTTTCGTTTTTGAGTTATCGTGTTCACAGACCACGGACACACACACACACGGACCTTTTTCTGAAAATGCTTTTTTGGATACAGGGGGTCCTAAAACATGTATTTCCGGTGAAATCTCGGTATCGAATTTTTGGGTGGAATACAATACTTCTCTATCCCTATGTACATTGTACATATGGGGCTAGAGAAAGTAATAAAATGAACAAAATGGGTGAGATAGAATGCTCAAAGCCTCCGTGGTCGAGTGGTCAGCGCGTTCAATTACTGGTTGTGTCGAGGATTTTTCTTTAACCTGAATTATCCCCTAACACCCCACGGAGCCTCTGATACGCTATAAATAAAAAACAAATTCATAAAAAACAATTACCTTACTGAATTGTTTTTTTTACACAAGCTGTGTGTAGGACAGGAGTTGGATAGGTAGAGGCAGACTGAAAAATGCAATGCCATAACCAGGATTTGAACCACGGATCTACCGATCTCTAGCCGGTTGCTCTGGCACTAAGCTACCATGGCAACATGCCGGAATGGGATTGAATTTCTAGCTAGCCAACTCCCGTCCTACACACGGCTTGTGTGAAAAAACAATTAAATTAATGCCAATTGACCATAATAGCTGGCTAAACTATGAATCCTGGGACTTAAAGTACTTACAAAATTGTAAGTTGCCATTGGGGTTGTCATCTCAAAATAATTTGAGATCACCTTGTGGTTTACCAGGAAACATGCGAGTCAGTTGAAAAATTCAATGCTCTGCCGGCATTTTGCCATGGTAGCTCAGTGACAGAGCAACCGGCTAGAGATTGGGAGATCCGTGCATCAAATCCCGGCTATGGCAATGAATTTTTTCAGTCTCTCTCTACCGATCCAACTATTTTATTACTAAAAGTTTTATACACTTATGGTTACTTTTCAACATAATCACCTAAAAGATTGAGACATTTATCGTACCTGTGCACAAGCTTTTACCCGCGTCAAAAAATGTTGCCGCCAATGATTTCAAAGGAGCATTGACGTTGATTTGAAAGTGCTGCCCTCCTAGCTACGTCTTCAGTTCAGGGAAAAGGTGAAAGTCGCTGGGTGCCAGGTCAGGACTGTACGGCGGACGATCGAAAATGCCCCATTGAAATTGTTCAAGGAGCCAATGGGTTGTGCCAGCAGTGTGTGGACGAGCGTTGTCATGGATCAACACAATTCCTGAAGTCAGCATTCCTCTTCGTTTGTTTTGAATGGCTCTCCGCAAACGTCGTAAAGTAGGAAGATCTTGGGTGCAATACAATACCTTCTCTATATACTATGTACATAGTACGTGTAGAGAAAGTAATAACTGCCCAAAGCGCTGAAATAAAAGACTCAAGAGCGGTTTTGCCGCTCTATTGAAATAATTAAAATTACCTTATATGCTAGAAAAAGAACAGATGGCACAGAAATAAATGAAATTAACATAATTATGACCTTATCTAAAAAAAATCTGATTTGCTACATTCACATAATGTTCTCTATCCCATTGTTACAGAATTCTTATTGTTCTATTTGTTATATATTTTTCCGGATAAGCGTTAGCAGAATATTTTATTCCATGTATTTCTTTGTACTCGAGTAATAAGGAAATGTAATAAGATAAAACGCTTTTGCGAAAAGCCGAATGCAATGTGAAAAGTGTAAGGGAAAATTGAAACCATTAACTAGGAATAACTCCAAAATGATTAGCTGAAAAATGTGATGTGTTAGCTGTGCTATACCATCTTGGTGTCCGAGAGAAGCCAACGTTCCTTCTTTACCACTTTTCCATCCTACAAGCACAGTGCAACAGAGAAAGAAACTACTATACAGGTGGTTTTTATAAATAGCAAAGATGGCAATGTCGCCAACATATGAAGCATCATGTCTTTTAAGTGTTACCACACCTGTGCATGCAGCCAGGATGTGTCAGTATTTACATCACTAATTTTGTGGGAATAACCATTGAAGTTATCTTAATTTTGGAATGCTTTAAACCGTTAGAGGTAGGCAAAAATTTTTCGTCGTCGAGTGGTCAGCGAGCTGACTTCTCACCCGGAGGTCTCGAGTTCGATTCCCGACTGGGGCGGGGACTTTTCTGGAAGTATGGATGTGAGAGTGAATGTGTGTGTTTATTAACCTAATGTTCTGAACCTACAGTTTTACAAGTCAAAGCCCCCGATATGACCATTGATGTTAAAGGGGGCTAAACAAATGAAACAATAAAAAAAAAAAAATAAATAAAAAAAAATCGTATTCGACTTACCCTCCCCGTATGTAGGACTGACACCCCCCCCCCCTAGGACTTATAAGCGGGCATATAACCACAGAATGGAAAACCTGGCTCGTAGCCAGGTATGAGTGTAAGGAAGTGGATGATATGAAATGAAAGAGGTTTTAACTACTGTGGTTCTCAGATACTAGGCCTGAAACACCGCTTAATTTTGCCCAGAGGCCTCTTTATCAGACATGCTGTTCTTCTACGTACCAACGCTTTACTTCCGTTAAAGATTTTTACGCCCGAAAAAATACATCGTCCCCCGCCAGGTTTGAATCCGCAACCTTCGGTATAGGAAGCTAGTAACCATTACACCACGGAGAAAGACAATATGAAATGGATGATACGAAAGTTGATGATGGAGCAATTGGTGAAATAATGATGGGGGAAATCTGAGAACCCGGAGAGAAAACTAGCGGTATCGTCCATATGCGGGCGCTGGGTATCGAAGCGTAGATCCTGTTAAAAACACAGTTTATCTTACATTCTCTTCTACTTTCTCTGCACTACTACGTACATAGTGTATAGAGAAGGTATTGCATTCCACCCAAAACTTTGATACCGAGATTTCACTGGAAATACATGCTTTGGCTGCCCCTGAATAAAAAAAAAGTATTTTTGGAAAAAGGTCCTGTGTGTGTACAGCACAGCTCAAAAACGAAGAGACCGTTGAATACCAAACTTGGTATTTAAGTTCAGTATCTTTCAAGGATGCGACCCGAAGACTTTCAAGAAAATCCCCTCACCCCCAACTAATAGGCTCTAACGATTTTGGTTAAAATATCGTATATTAAAGATATTTACCTGACAAATTAAATGCATATCTTGAGTTTTCTGAGAATAGCCTGTGAAGACTGCTTTATTTTGGATGAATTTTACGGAATTTTGCATAACTGCTAAACCGTAAGAGATGGACAAAAACTTACCACACAAAGCATGTAGAGCACTTTAAAACACACAATTTATGTTATATACATTTTTTTCGTGGAGTTGATTGTTTTTTAGATATTCCTTGTTTTTGGTTTGTAATTTTATCATACAGGACTTTGTGAACTCGTGTCCATACAAACAAAGTAACCTCAGTGACATAGCAACCAGCATTTGACTATCACTTTAACCTATGGTAGTCCCTTATTTCGCTTCTACTTACAAGGAAGCAAGTAATAAGACTATTTGTGCTAATCTTTTCTCGATTAGCAGGAAGTAAATATAAGCATAAGCTTTTTAAAACTAGTTTATTGCAGAGATGTAGAGAAAGTCATGTGAATGGAACACATCAGATTTTTACCATAACTCCAGTTTTAAACTTGAATTAAAGAAAAACGGAATATGTAGTATATTAATGCAGGAACTAATGGTTAAAATATGGAATAAATCTGCGTTTCCATATGCACGCCTAACTGCAGTGAAAAGTACATCCTCCGTAAGCCATCCTTTGATGGCCAAACGAGTTTCCTGAATTAATAACAATATCTTTAATAGACGCTCTTTAATACAAATACTCCCTATGAAGGGAGGATTTTCTTGAAAATGTTCGTGTCGTAACCTTGGAAGATGCTCAGCTGAAATATCAAGTTTGGTATTTAACAGATGTGTCGTTCTTGATTCCAGCTGTTCACATACTCACGATCAGAGACACACATGACCTTTTTACTTTCTCTAATTCGTTCACAGCACATACGGGGAGAAAGTATTGCATTCCACCAAATAATTCGAGTGGCGATATTTCGTAATTAGTACACGTTTTGGGGACCCCAGCATCCAAAAACAAAGTATTTTCAGAAATAGGTCCATGTGTGTATTGTACATCATAACTCAGAAACGAAAAGTAGGTTAAATATTAAACTTGTTAATTAAGTTCAGCATCTTCCAAGGATCCCCCCCTCTCCGCGGGCAAACAACCTTTTACATGGAAATTAGTTTGGAAAATTAAAAAAATGCAACACAAATAATGTAGATCTCGTTAAAACACACAATTTAGATATGTTCCCCCCCCCCTTTTTTTCCTTTTAGTGTTTAACGTCCGTTTTTACCACTGTGGCATAGCAAGCGACGTCACTGATGATACATGAAACGAACACCGGCGGGGGAAACCGGAGAAATATAATATGGTGATTGTACTACAAAAAGATCTGATGTGTTCCATTCACATGACTTTCTCTACATCTCTGCAACAAATTATTGCTAAAATGCTTAGACTTCTATTTACTTCATGCTAATTGAAAAACACTAGCAGAAATAGTCTATTTACTTGCTTCCTTTAAGTAAAAGCGAAATAAGGGAGTACCATAGGTTAAAGTGAAAGCCAAAAGCCGGTTGCTATGTGACTGATGTTCCCTTGTTTGTATGAACAGGAGTTGACAAATTCCTGTATGAGAAAAATATGTTTTTAAAGCTGTAACCAATAACAAGGAATATCTCAAAATCTACCAATTCCACGGAAAAAATGTATATAACATAAAATGTGTGTTTCAAGGTGCTCTAACATTTTTTGTATGGTTAAATTTTTTTCCATCTCTTACGGTTTAGCAGTTATGCAAAATTCCGTAAAATTCATCCAGGCTATTCCCAGAAAATTCAAGATATACATTTTACTTGTCAGGTAAATATCTTTAATATACGACATTTTAATCAAAATCGTTAGAGCCATTTTTGAGAAAATCAAAATTCTCGAAAAAAGTTTCATGTAAAGGGTAGTTTGGGATGGGGGAATTTTTCTTAAAATCTTCGTGTCGCCACCCTGGGAGATACGAAACTTAAATTACAAATTTGATATTTAACGGTATTTTCGTTTTTGAGCTATGCTGCGAACAGACTCACACATAAATGCTTTTTTTGGATACAGGGGACCCTTAAACATATACTTCCGGTGAAAGCTCGGTATCGAATTTTTGGGTGGAGTGCAATACCTTATCTATACATTATGTACATAGTACGTGTAGAGAAAGTAAAAATAATTTGCAGTAGTTAAATACTTGGCGGTTGTAGTTAAAATGGTTATGTAACATGAGTGGATAAAGTTAGTTTTCTGTATGACGTGTTCCATGTCCCCAGGCCACTTCTGTTACTTTGTGGAGATAGTAGAGAAACTTGAATACTGAGAAACTGAGCAGTGTTAAAGCGAGCTAACCTCGCACGTGATGAAGCTGAAACATGCGACGACAAGTTCAAAGTCTGCCTTATTCACTTGTACTTTTGTAAAGATGGTTGTTACGTCACTCGCCGCGCCCTTGCCCTTGGTGACGTTGACAAGACCACCTGCTGGACTTAGTCCCTCTCCACATGTTTATTTTGGAATAGTCCCAATCGATTTTTGTACGCCCACTTCCAGCTGTTCTAGTCTCCATGTTCAACAAAGTACTTTACGTCTCTCGTGAGAATTACAAGCCATGTTCCAAAACACTTTGACCTTCAGCATTTACCTCACCTTCTGCCTTTGTATCACTATATTGACATATTTTCCCTTGGAATTGAGTCATTTTACTTTCTGTAGCCCCGTAAGTAGAATGTACATAGGGTTAGAGAAGTATTGTACTTCACCCAAAAATTCCATGTCGAGATTTCACCGGAAGTACATGTTTTAGGGGCACCCTGCATTAAAAAAAAAGAAATTTCAGTGTGTGATGATAACTAAAAACGAAAAACCAATAAAATACCAAAATTGGTATTTAAGTTAAGTATCTTCCAAGGATCAGATTCTTCCTAGAGGATTTCCTGCTTTTCAACATTCAGGATCTTCCTTATGGCGAGGAAAGTAGTGTAGGTAGCCGTGGTTTGTATGAACTACATTCTGAAACACATTGATTTCAATTATTTATTTACGCTTTTACTTTCTCTAGTCCGTATATGCAATGTACATAGTAGATAGAGAAGGTATTATATTCCACACAAAATTTCCATACCTAGATATCACCGGAAAAAGTTTTGAGGTCCTCTGTGTAAATAAAAATTATTTTCTCTAGCCTTATGTATGTACAGTGTACATAGTAACCAGAGATGCTATTGTATTCCACCCAAAATTTTGATAACAAGATTTCACCAGAAATACATGCTTTAGGTCCCTTGAGTCCAAAAGAAAAACATTTTTACTTTCTCTGGCCGTATGTATACGAAATGTACATAATAGTTAGGGAAGGTATTGTATTTCAGCCGAAAATTCGATGTTGATATTTCACCGGAAATAATAGGTTTTGGTGTCCCTGTGTCCGAAAAAAGCAATCTTAGAGAAAGGTTTTGTGTACGTGTGTGTGTGTGGACAGCATAGCTCAAAAACCAAAATACCAAACTTCGTAGCTTCTAAGGATGCGTCAAGAAGATTTTCCAGAAAATTCCCCCATTCCCAACTACCCATTACATGGAAAAAATTTCGAACGTTTTGATTTTCTCAAAACTGGCTCTAACAATTTTGACTAAAACGACGTATATTAAAGATATTTTAATGACAAATAAAATGTATATTTTGAATTTTCTGGGAATAGCCTCTGAAGACTTTTTTATTCTGGACGAGTTTTGCAGAAATTTGCATAACTGGTAAACCGTAAGAGATAGACAAAAACTTACTACACAAAAAATGTATAAATCGTCAAAACACATAATTTATGACATATACGTTTTTAGTTGGCCGTTTCCGAGATATTATTATTGGATTCAATTTTAAGCTTATTAATTTTCTTTTCAAGCGGGACCATTCTAAACGAAACGAACTTCAATTATTTCATATAACTGACAGCTTTTAAAAGATTTGACTATTGCTTTAGCCTTATGTATTCCTTTATTTTTCGTCTACTTACAAGGAAGCAAGTAATAAGACCATTTCTACAATAGTTCATGTAGATCAGAATGATCTTTTGTACGAAAAATTCGTTGCGGAACACCTATAGAAAGTTATGTGAATGGAACAGGCCACATTTTTACTTTCTCTATACGTGCTATGTACATAGTGTATAGAGAAGGCATTGCACTCCACCCAAAAGTTCGATACCGAGATTTCACCGGAAATATATCATTTAGGGTCCTCTATATCTAAAAAAAGCATTTTCGGAAAAAGGTCCATGTGTGTGAGTACGATAACTCAAAAACGAAAAGTACGTAAAATACCAAACTTGGTATTTAAGTTTAGTATCTTCCAAGGATGTAACAGGAAGATTTTGAGAGAAATCCCCCCATCTCCAACTACCCTTTACACGGAACATTTTTTCGAAAATTTTGATTTTCTCAAAAATGGTTCTAACGATTTTGTTCAAAATATCGTACATTAAAATTATTTACCTGACAAATAAAATGTATATCTTGCATTTTCTGGGAATAGCCTCTGAAGAGTACTTTATTCTGGATGAATTTTACGGAATTTTGAATAACTGTTAAACCGTAAGATATTTACAAAAACTTACTACACAAAAAATGTAGAGCAGGTTAAAACGCACAATTTATGCTATATATTATTTTCGTGGAGTTCATCGTTTTTAAGACATTTCTTGTTTTTGGTTTCTGCTTTGAAAAGCTTAGTTTTCTCATACAGGAATTTGTCAACTCCTGTATATACAAACAAAGGAACTTCAGTCACATAGCAACCAGGTTTTGACCATCACTTATATCGCTTCTGCTTAAAAAGAGACAAGTAATAAGACTATTTCTGCTAATTTTTTTTTCTCGATCAGCACGAAGTAAATAGAAGCATTAGCAACAATAATTTGTTGCAGAGAGGTAGAGAAAGTCATGTGAATGTAACGCATCAGATTATTAAAGTTGTATTGGGAACAATTTTGCAACTATCACCAAATCTATCTACTGAAATCAGATATTTTACATCTTGATATTTTTACTTTGAAAGTTCAGGGATTCTGACTCAGTATTGGTATATTATGTGTGAGGTCACGTGACCAACCTTGACTCGGATTTGTCACGTTTCAACTTGGGAAGTTATTACAGCAGTGACATATAAAGCTTTGTGGTCATACTTGTTACATGATAGCATCTGGTATATTGAGGAACCGGTTCGTTATATCGCAATTTAGGTTCTGTGAGCTACAGGTGCTAAATATTGCAACATGTGTTCCATTCACGTGACTTTTTCTACTTCTGTGTAACAAATTATTGCTAATAAGCTTATTCTTCTATTTACTTCATGCTAATCGAGAAAAGATTAGCAGAAATAGTCTTATTACTTGCTTCCTTGTAAGTAAAAACGAAATAAGGGAATAGCATAGGTTAAAGTGAAGTCAAAAGCTGGTTACTAGGTGACTGAAGTTCCTTTGTATGGACACGAATTGACAAATTCCTGTATCAGAAAAGTACAAGTTTTTTAAACCTGAAACCAAAAACAAGGAATATCTGAAAAACGACCAACTCCTCGAAGAATATTATATAACATAAATTGTGTTTTAATGTGCTCTACATTTCTTGCGTGCTTAGTTTTTGTCCATTTCTTAAGGTTTAGCAGTTATGAAAAATTTCGTAAAATTCATTCACAATAAAGTAGTCTACAGAGGCTATTCGCAGAAAATTCAAGATATACATATTATTTGTCAGGTAAATATCTTTAATATACGATATTTCTATCAAAATCGTTAGCCATTTTTGAGAAAATCAAACTTTTCGAAAAAAATTCATGTAAAGGGTAGTTGGTGATGGGGGAATTTTCTTGAAAATCTTCGTGTCGCATCCTTCGAAGATACCAAACTTAAATACCAAGTTTCGTATTTAGCGGTATTTTCGTTTTTGAGCTATGCTGTCCACAAACACACAAACACACGGACCTTTTTCCAAAAAATGCTTTTTTTGGATTCAGGGGGGCCCAAAACATGTTTTCCAGTGAAATCTCGGTATCGAATTTTTGGGTGCATTACAATAGTTTCTCTATGCACTATGTACATAGTACGTGTAGAGAAAGTAAAATTGGCTTAGAATGTCTTTACAACCGCTGCCAGAGTAGTATTGATTTTTAGCAGCTCGTTACTAGCGTTCTTAAGACTTAATGTCGTAAAACTCTGTAAAATCTCCAACTAATCACTTGACAGTGCGACACTGAACATTCGTTAACTACGCTCTTAAGGTAGCCTACTCTGGAAGCGTTTTTTCAACTGCTCTGGTGCCTTAATGCGTAACGCGGGAAGCCGCTATCCCAAAGGTCATGAGTTCGATTCCTGTCATAGAGCAAATTTTTTTATTCCAGACGAAGTGCCGCGATACGTGAACGAGACCCGAACTCGGAAGCTATCTTTCACTTGAAAGCCAGTATCATAACCCCTACGCTAGAGAGGTACGCTGTAATATGTCCCTTCGTTTTTCGTGTTATGCTCTCGAATGGTTGATAAATTAGCCAGTGGCGTACTGGCACTTCACAAACTTATAGCCGTTACCTTGACATTTCAATAGACTGGCCATAAGTCTCCAATCTCAAATTACTTATTTAAGTAATCTACATATTCTGTGAAAACATTTCGGTATAGTTCATTAACACCCAGTGTATATATATATTTGTTTTTTAAGCTTAACATTCATTAATCTAGTTGGTCATTTCGGACGGTGAATGAAATCGATGAAATGATGCTTAAATGATCTCGGAGTAAATGAAGCTTAAAGTTACTCGACATTCATCTTCTCAGGATAAGGGAAACCATCGGAAAAAATCTGACGTGTTATTCACATGACTTTCTCCTCAACTCTGAAAAAATCTATTATTAAAAAGCTTATGATTCTTTTTACTTCATGCTAATCAGAAAACAATTAGCAGAAATAGTCTTATTACTTGCTTCCTTATAAATAGAAGCGAAAGTGATACGTTAAAGTGATAGTCAAAAGATGGTTGCTATGTGACAGAAGTTCCTTTGTTTGTATGGACACGAGTTGACAAATTCCTATGTGAGAAAAGTATACGTTTTTAAAACCTGAAACCAAAAACAAGGAATATCTGAAAAACGACCAACTCCACGAAAAAAAATGTAAATGAATATAGATTGTTTGTTTTAACGTGCTCTGAATTTTTTGAGTGGTAAGTTTTTGTCCATCTCTTACGGTTTATCAGTTATGCAAAATTCCGTAAAATTCATCCAGAATAAAGTAATCTTCAGAGGCTATTCCCAGAAAATTCAACATATACATGTTATTTGTCAGGTAAATATTTTAAATATAGGATATTTTAAACAAAGTCGTTAGAGGCATTTTTGAGAAAATGAAAATGTTCTAAAAACGTTTAATGTAAGGGGTAGTTTGGGGTGGGGGGATTTTTCTCAAAATCTTCGTGTTACATCCCTGGAAGATAGTAAACTTAAATACCAAGTTTGATATTTTACCGAATTTTCGATTTTGAGCTATCGTGTTCACAGACATACTGACACACACACACACACACACACACACACACACACAGGGACCTTTTTCTGAAAATACTTTTTTTGGATACAGGGGACCGTAAACCTTCTTATTTCCGGTGAAATCGAATTTTTGGATGGAACTCAATACCTTCTCTAATGACTATGTACATAGTAGTGTAGAGAAGGTAAAAATTATATCACTATTTTCTTTAATGTCCCTTTGAGAGTTGCTATAAAAAGTTTGAAACAAATAGTGAAAAATTGCATCTTGTGGAGAATTTTGAATAAAGAAACGTGTTGGAGAAAAGTTTTTGGGGAAAATAGAATTAAAGTTTGGGGTGTCTAATAAACATTCGCCTATCCATTTATAGCTTTAGTTAATTTGTAGTTAAACAAAATAATGTTTTACTTTCTCTAGCAGTATGTACATGTAATGTGCATAGTGGCTAGAGAAAGTATTAATTCGATGTCGAGATTTCACTGTAAATAGGGTTTCCCCTGAGTCCGAAAAAAAGTCCGTGTTTGCACATGTTCTATGTGTGTGTGTGTGTCTGCGTTTATGTCTGAGGACAGCACAGCTCAAAAACTAAGACATCGTAAAATGCCAAATTTGGTATTTAAGTTTAGTATCTTCTAAAGATGCGACGGCGAGATTTTCAAGAAAATCCCCAGCTCAAAGTACTGTTTACATGGAAAAATGTTTCAAATTTTGTTTTTCTCAAAAATGACTAAACATTTTGATTAAAATAGCATATTTAAATTATAAATACAATTTATGTCTTTAATTTTCTGAGAATAGCTTCTGAAGACCCCTTCATTCTGAATAATTTTTACATAACAATTTATGTTAAATATATTTTTGTTGCAGAGTTGACCGTTTCCGATATATTGCGTGTTATTCATTTCAATTTTAAGCTACTTAAATTTTTCTGAAATGGTAGGTTATCCTTCTTTCGTCTGTTTTCCGTTTATCTACTCCTGGAAAGCAAACAGAACGTAATTTTAATTGTTTCACATAGCGACCGGCTTTTAAAGGGATTCACTATCGCTTTAGCCTAGTGTATTACCTTATTTCCCTTCTGCTTTTATATAGCATGAAGTAATAAGATCAATTCTGTTAATGATTATCTCCATTAGCATGATATTCGAGTATATAAACGATTACTGTTTTGCAGGAAAAGTTTGTTAAAATAGAGCAAGTCATGTCAATGAAATACGTTAGATATATTTTTACTTTCTCTACACATACTATGTACATAGTGTATAGAGAAGGTATTGCACTCCAGCAAAAAATTCGATGCCGAGATTTCACGAGAAATATATGTTTTACGGTCCCATTTATCTAAAAAAAATATTTTCAGAAAAAGGTCCGAAAGTCTCTGAATACGATAACTTAAAAACGAAAAGTCGGTAAAATACCAAACTTGATATCTAAGTTTTAGTATCTTCCGGGGATACGACACGAAGATTTTGAGAAAAATCCCCCCACTCCAAAGTACCCTTTATATGGAATGTTTTTCGAAACTTTTGATTTTCTAAAAAATGGCTCTAACGATTTTGATTAAAATATCGTATATTAAAGATATTTACCTGACAAATAAAATGTATATTTTGAATTTTCTAGGAATAGGTCCTGAAGACTCCTTTATTCTGAGTGAATTTTACAGAATTTTGCATAAGTGCTAAACCGTAAGAGAGAGACAACAGCTTTCCACACAAAAAAATGTAGAGTACATTAAAACACACAGTTTACGTTGTATACATTTTTTCGTGGAGTTGATTGTTTTTGAGATATTCCTTGTTTTTGGTTTAAGCTATAAAAACTTATATTTTTCTCATACAGGACTTTGTGAACTCGTGTCCATACAAACAAAGAAACTTCAGTCACATAGCAAACAGCTTTTGACTATCACTTTAACCTATGGTACTGCCTTATTTTGCTTCTACTTAAAAGAAAGCAAGTTTCTGCTATTTTTTTTTTTTTTTTTTTTTTTTTTTTTTTGTCGATTAGCATGAAGAAAATAGAAGCATAAGCTTTCTAACAATAATTTGTTGCAGAGAAAGTCAGGTGAATGGAATGGAATACATCAGATCTTTTTTGGATACAGGGGATCCAAAAACGTATATTTCCGCTGAAATCTTGTAAATGGGGGCTCTAATAAGTAAGTAATATAGGCCAGGTTGCATCATGAGACGTTCAGCAGTGCGAGGTATAGAGTAATTTGATAGTGCACATGTTCAGTATTTAGGGTACTTGAAGCGTATCCAGCACAGGCCAGCAGGAGCCGTCTTCCTAACCAACAGATTACGTAAATAAATTAACACTAGAGGTTTTCCATCCCTATAGAAATTACCAATATTCCATTAATATCTATTGCTTTCAAAAAATATATTCTTTTTCTCAAAATTTAAGTATTCTTACTTTCTCTGCACGTACTATGTACATAGTGTATATAGCAGCTATTGCACTCCATCTAAAAAATTCCATACCAAGATTTCACCGGAAATACATGTTTTAGAATCCCCTGAATCAAAAAAAAAATTATTTTCAGAAAAAGCTTCGTGTGTCCATGTGTTTGTGAACACGATAACTCAAAAACGAAAAATAGGTAAAATACCAAACTTGGTCATTAAATTTTGTATCTTCCAGGGATGCGACACGTTGATTTTGAGAATAATCCCCCGACCCCAAACTGTCTTTACATGGAACTTTTTTCTAAAAAATCACTAACGATTTTGATTAAAATATCGTATATTAAAGACATTTACCTGACAAATAAAATGTATATTTTGAATTTTCTGGGAATTTTGCATAAATGCTAAACCGTAAGAGATGGTAAAGAACTTAACACTCAAAAAATGTAGAGCACTTTAAAACACACAATTTACGTCATATGCATCTTTTTCAAAGGCTTCGTTGTTTCTTAGATATTCCTTGTTTTTGGTTTCAGCTTTAAAAAATTATACTTTTCTCACACAGGACTTTGTCAACTCCTTTTCATACACACAAAGGAACTTTAGTCATATAGCAACCACTTTTTAACTATCACTTTAACCTATGGTACGCCTTATTTCGCTCCTACTTACATGGAAGCAAATAATAAGACTATTTCTGCTAATTTTTTCGATTAGCATTTAGCAAATAGAACAATAAGTTTTTTAACAGTAATTTGTTGTAATGTATTGAAAGTCATGTGAATGGAACACATAAGATTTTTACTTTTCCTAGCAATTTCTGGCTTAGAAGTAATGCAGGGCACCCAAAAGCTCGCTGCTAGATTTCACCACAAACATACGCTTTGAGACCCTTCGAAAAGTAATTATTTATATTTTAAGTGGTATTGGATTGTTTTTTCGCACAAGCCGTGTGTAGGACAGGAGTTAGATAGAGTCAGACTGAAAAATTTTATGCCATGGCCGGGATTTGAAGCACGGGTCTCCCGGTCTCTAGCCGGTTGCTCTACCACTGAGCTACCATGGCAACATGCCGGCATAGCTTTGAATTTCTCAATATCCTCTCATCTTCCCCGGTAAACTACAAGGTGATCTCAAATTATTTTAGTATAAGTGACTTAAATAGACTATTATTTGTGAGTGGGATGTTTAGTACTTAAGTGTGACAGTCTAATAAGTCACATGTCATATACAATGTTTTATACTGTCCTAAAATTAATTGAAATATTCTTATATTTATTAATATTAATGTTATTAGAGTCGTCGTTATGGGGAATTTAATTTTAGTCGTGACGTAGGTAGTGTTTTGTTTTGTTCGTTGCTGCGTAACCCCGCCGGAATAAACAGTTTCAATTCTGGTTGTTTATTCTGCACCAAATAAATCAATAAATGAATTAAAATGGATATTCGTGAAGAAGTTTTAGGTTATGCTATAAAAGCTGTACTTAGTTTGTTACCCGGCAAGTCGAAGGACTTATATGCCAAGGAAGTTTGATTATTTCAAGAATGGAGAGCTGCCAAAGGAGTTAAAATAATTTACAATGAAATAAAGACTCAGATTTTTTGTTGCCTAGGATACATGAAATGTTTACATGAAGTGTACAGGATAGGATAAAATAAATAATTATTTTGAAAAATCTGAGTGTTCCATTCACATGACTTTCTCCACATCTCTGCAACAATTATTGTTAAAAAGCTTATGCTTCTATTTAGTTCATGCTAATCGACAAAAAATTAGCAGAAATAGTCTTATTACTTGCTTCCTTGTAAGTAGAAGCAAAATAAGGGAATACCATAGGTTAAAGAGATAATCAAAAGCTGGTTGCTATGTGACTGACGCTCCTTTGTTTGTATGGAGAGGAGTTGACAAAGTTTTTTAAAGCTGATACCAAAAACAAGGAATATCTAAAAAACGATCAATCCACGAACAAAATGTATATAACATAAATTGTGTGTTTTAACGTGTTCTACATATCTTGTGCAGTAATATTTTTATCTATCTCTTACGGTTTAGCAGTTATGCAAAATTCCGTAAATTTCATCCAGAATAAAGTAAGCTACAGAGGCTATTCCTAGAAAATTGAAGATATTCGTTTTATATGTCAAGTAAATATCTTTAATATAGGACATCTTAATCAAAATCGTTAGATCTATTTTTTAGAAAATCAAAATTTTCGAAAAAAGTTCCATGTAAAGGGTAGTTTAGGGTGGGGTGATTTTTCTCAAAATCTTCGTGTCGCATCGCTGGAAGCTACTAAACTTAAATACCAAGTTTGGTATTTTACCGACTTTTCGTTTTTGAGTTATCGTGTTCACAGATACATGAACACTCTGACACACGGACCTTTTTCTGAAAATACTTTTTTTGGATACAGGGGACCCTAAAACATATATTTCCGGTGAAATCTCGGTATCGAATTTTTTGGTGGAGTGCAATACTTTCTCTATACACTATGTACATAAGGCGTATAGAGAAAGTAAAAATCATTACAGACATTTAAGATTCTCGTGTCACATATTTGGAGGAACTTAAATTTTAGGTTTTGTTTTTAACCGAATTTTCGTTTTTAGTTATGCTCTACACGCACGACATTTTTGTTTACCCTAATACCTATATTTGCAGTGAAATTTCGATATCGAATATTTAGGTGGAATGCAATACTTTATATAAATAAGTATGTGCTACCATCTATGTTTATTTTCTATACGAAGCGGGTGAATAATGAACTTGGTAATTAGTTTACCGATCTCCAAAAATGCAACACAAAGATTTTCAAGAACCCCGTCCCTCTCCTTCAACAGACTATTCTTATATGGAAAAACTTTCATTTTATGTTTTCTAACAAAAAAAAGTAACAATTTTGATTAAAATTCCAGTGGTTTAAGATAGTTTCTTGACAAAATGTAAGTTAACTTTACTAGGAATAGTCTGTAATATCTTTTTTTACTGTCATCGACAGACAAATAAGTATTATTTTGGTAAGAAATATCTGTGTCATAAAAACATTATATAATGGACAGGATTTATCGTATATGTGTATTGCTTTGTGTATCAAATAGTACGTACATTATCCCATTAAAAATTCGATAACGAAATTTCGCCGGAAGTACATGATTCGAGTACCCACGAATCCATTTTTACTTTATCTACACGTACTATGTAGATAGTGTATAGAGAAGCTTTTGTATTGTACCCAAAAATTCGATACTAGATTTCACCGAAAATGCATGTTTTAGGACTTCCTGAATCCAAGAAAAAGCATTTTTATAAAAAAATGTCTCTGAGTGTCTGTGTGTGTGCCTGTGGAGGTGTGGGCAGCATAGCTCAAAAACGAAAAGTCCCTTAAGTACCAACTTGCTATTTAAGTTCGGTATCTTCAAAGGAGGCGGCACGAAGATTTTGAAGAAAATCCCAGCTCCAACTACCCATTAAATGGAAAAAAATTCGAAAATTTTAATTTTCTAAAAAATGGCTGTAACGTTTTTTATTAAAATTTTGCATATTAAAGATATTTACGTTACAAATAAAATGTATCTTCAATTTTCTGTGAAAAGCCCCTGAAGACATGTTTATTCTGGATGAATTTTGCGGAATTTTGCATAAACCGTAAGAGATAGACAAAATCTTATTACACATAAATGTATATCTCCTTAAAACACCAATTTGTCTTACATTTTTGTGATCGTCTCCTTAGCACGGTGGCAGCGCGCTGCTTGCCAAACAGGAGACCGGTACTGGGGAGGAGAAAATTCCCCCGCTGGGAGAGCTGATCCGGAATGGTGTCCCTGAGGGGCCAATTGAGCGGTTCCAGATCGAGAAGACCGCATTAACAGGCCGGAAGGGTCTCAAGGTGCTGATCACATCTCAACCTCCAGCACTGCACCTCTTCGGGTCCAAATGGGGAATGCACCGGTCGGACGTGCCATGGCGATACATTTTTTTGTGGAGTTGTACATTTCCGAGATATTTCTTGCTATTGGTTTCAATATTCCTGTACTTAAACTTGTCTTAAATTGGAAGTCGTTATTATACTTTCTTATTGTTTACCTCCTACTCATCCAAAGAGAACTGAAAGTCAAACACATAGCTACCACCTCTTAAAGAGATTTTATATTACTTTAACCTATTCCCTTATTTCCCTTCTACTAACAAATAAGCTTCGGTAAGAACATTGTGTTGCAGAATAGGTAGAAAAAGTCATGTGAATGCAACACGTCATTGCGCTGAGCCTAACGAACATACAAGTCCCTTGTATAACGCCTCTAACGACATTTTCTCGTAGCTTTTAATGAGAGCCACATCGCCTGATAGTACAGCAACCCGCGTCACTTTGATGTTTTGTTGTTTGCCGCATGGTAAGGCATTATCAACTCGCTTGTGCGCTAACAAGGGAGGCGAATGGTACATTCTGGAAAACTCTCAACGCAGCTCACCAAGGCTACCAGTAGAGCTTACCCACATCTATACTGACAAGCAAACATTCTCATGGGTAGATTAAAATGCCATTTTTACTTTCTCTACACATACTACGAGTGTCGGCTGATAAGTCACGGGCCTCTCAATGAAAACAGCATTTTTTTTTTGTTTGCTTTATTTCTCAAACATAATCTCCAGAAAGGGTAATACATTTGTCATATCGTTGTTCTAATTTAATTAAACCATCTCTGTAGTGCGATTTATCAAGGTCCTCAAAATAACTGTTTACCTCAATGACCTCGTTGCTATGAAATCTTCGTCCTCCAAGAAATTTTTTCAGGTTTGGGAACAGGTGGTAGTCACTGGGTGCTTGATTTGGCAAATAGAGTGGATGTTCACGCAATTCCAACTTCAATTCGCACATTTCTCCCATGCAATGACTGAACGATGGGCCGGAGCATTGTCGTGATGAAACAAAATCCCCCCCCCCCCCCAATTGAGGTCTTTTTCTTTTCGCTTCATCACTCAAGCGTTGCAGTAAGCTTGCGTAATAGTCACCAGAAATACTTTTACCCTTTTCCATGTAATCAATAAAAATAATTCCCTGTGCATCCCAGTAAACACTCGCCATAACCTTGTTAGCTGATAAAATTGACTTTGCCTTTTTTGGAGTTGGTTCACCTGGCGCAATCCACTGTTTTGACTGTAATTTACTTTCTGGAGTGTAGTGATGTATCCAAGTTTCATTCATGGTAATAAGCCTTCTCAAAAATTCACTGGGATTTAAATGGTAGAGTTCCACATTCTTAACAGAAACAGTTTTTCTTTGCAACAACTTTTGATCAGGTGTCAACAAACGCGGCACCCATCTTGCACAGACCTTGTGAAAGCCCAAAACATTAATCAAAGTATTACCTACACGTTCTTTTGATATGTTTACAGCCTCTGCTATCTCAAACAACTTTAATCAGCGGTCCTCCAGTACTAAACGATGAATTTTTTCAATGATCTCTGGAGTTGTCACTTCTACAAGGCGTCCAGAGCGAGGCTCATTACTAGTGCTCGTACGTCCCATTTTAAACCCTGGAACCCACCTTTCAATCATTGAAGGAGCAGAGTCTTCAATGTACTGTCCATTTCCTGCTTGATTTCTTTAGGTGTTAAGCCTTTCAAATGGAAGTATATAAAACTGCTGGTTTTTCCAAATCCTTCATTTTCGTGAAAACTCTAAAGTTGTCTTGTTTAAAATACTGTAATTCGAAAACTAAACAAGCTATTGACCTGCAACTATGGATACAAGCTAGTCTAGAGTTAAACTATATGATGCTACCGTCTAACTGGCCTAAAGGTACCATATCTGTGTGAGGCCCGGGACTTAGCAGGCGACTCTAGTATGTACATAGTGTTTTTTTGTCTCTCTTATTGTTGTTGCACATCTTTTATAATCTTTATTACAATTTGTTCTCTTAGCTTAATTTTATCTGTTATAACGCATAGTAAAATATTTTTTGCAATACTCACTTATTAAATTTTTTTTGTAAAAATCCCTAAATGTATAATTTATTCTGTGTCACTAGGCAAACTCATTTATGATTCAGACTAACAAATAAATAAAATTGCGCCCAAAAATTCGCGCGGAAATACAGGGTTACTACAAAAGAAATAGACAACTTCAACTGCCTGTAAAACAAAAACTATTAGAGATAGCAACCTAATTATTTTAGAGGTATGTTGAGAAACTCTCAAAGTTTCATTTGTTACTATTGGTAAAGCTGTAGTGTTTTGTTTGTTGTTGCAGAAGCTGAAATGGCGGAAAATCCTGTGGAAAAGGCATATTGCGTATTGGAATTTGCTAGAACGCAATCAGCAACTGTTGTCCAACGACATTTTAGAACACGTTACCACAAAAATGAAATGATGCGCTCACAAAAACCAGCATCGTCTTCATCATGTCGGAACATGTCGATGCAAAAGTCACGCCGTATGACCTTATCTTCTTCACTCAGAAACTGCAACATCTGTAATCTGTAAGGCATCATGTGCAGTCGCTTCCGCAAGATTTTCCATACAGTTTGCTGTGGAATTTGTAATTGCATGCTTGCCCTAGATGTCGATTTCTGTGGGCTTCTTATGTAGGCAGAACGAACACGTTCAACGTTTTCTTCCGAAACTCTTGGTCTTCCCGAGCTCTTCCCTTTGCACAAACATCCCGTTGTCTCGAATTTTCTATACCAGTCGTAGATTGACTGTCTAGTCGGTGGCGTTTTGTGGTAACGTGTTCTAAAATGTCGTTGGACAACAGTTGCTGATTGCGTTCTAGCAAATTCCAACACGCAATATGCCTTTTCCACAGGATTTTCTGCCATTTCAGCTTCTGCAACAACAAACAAAACACTACAGCGCTACCAATAGTAACAAACGCAACTTTGAGAGTTTCTCAACATACCTCCAAAATAATTAGGTTGCTATGTCTAATAGTTTTTGTTTTACAGGCAGTTGAAGTTGTCTATTTCTTTTGTAGTAACCCTGTACATGTTATAAGTCCTTCTGTATAAAAAAAAAGCATTTTTGAAAAAAACGTCCGTGTGTGTGTCCGTGTGGTAGTGAACACGATAGCTCAAAAACGAAAAGCCGGTAAAATACCAAACTTGGAATTTTAAGTTTAGCATCTTCCAGGCATACGACACGAACATTATAAGAAAAATCCCACACCCCAAACTACCTTTTACATGAAAAAAAAAATCGAAAATTTTGATTTTCTCTAAAATGACTAAAGATTTTTATTTAAATACTATATATTAAATATATTTACATAGCAAATAAAATGTATATCTTGAATTTTCTGGGAATAACCTCTAAAGATCTCCATATTCTGGCTGACTTTTTCTGTAACTGGTAAACCGTAAGAGATAGACAAAGACTTACAATACAGAAAATGTAGATCTCGTTAAAACACACAATTTATGTAATATACATTTTTTCGTGGAGTTCACCATTTCTGAGATATCTTGTTATTTTTTTCAGGTTTAAAATACTTAAACTTTTCCCAAACAGAAAGTTGTAAACTATTGGCCCTGCATAGAAACGGATTTCAACCACATGGCAACCAGCTTTTCAAATATTTGACTATCGTTTTAGCCAAATGTGTTCTCTTTATTTCCCTTCTACTTACAAGGAAGGAAGTAAGACAGTTTCTGACAATGTTTATCTCGATTATCATAAATTAGAACAATATGCTTTTTAACAATAATTTGTTCCAACGAAGTAGAGAAAGTCAGTTGAATGGAACACGTAAGATTTATTTTGGACTGAATAAATAAAGATCTGATGTGCTCCATTCACATGACTTTCTCTAAGTTTTGCAAAATAACTTTCTTATAAAACATTGTTTTTTATGTACTTCGTGGTAATCGACATAAACATTAGCAGAAATTGTCTTATTACTTAGTTATAAGTAAAAGGAAAATAAGGGAATACATTAGTCCAGGCCTGACGAATATTACTCCCAAAGCGTGAACAGAGTTCGCCCTACTCTCCTTGCAGGTAGGGCGACTGACATACACACGCGCCAAGTGGAACCAGTTTTTTCCACCCACCTGCTAAGGCCATATCACACCTAAAACAGGTTGCTGTGCTTTGTTTGTCACTAAGGGTGGGTAAGTAGGAGAAGCACACTTTGGGATTAACGTTCGCCAGGCCTGCACTAGACTTAAGCGATTAGTGTAAATTTTTAAAAGCTATGGCTATATGACACAATTTAAATTCGACTTTCTTTTCGTGGCTAGGGGCAAAACAAAAGAGGTATGAAACAAAAGATATCTTCCCATTTGAGAAAAGGTCAAGTATTTTAAAATTGAAACCAACAACAAGGAATATCTTGGAAACTTAACTGTACAAAATGTATGAAATAAGTATCTACAGTTTTTGTCTATCTCTTATGGTTTACTAGTTATACCAAATTAAGAAAAAATCATCCAGAATTAACAGGTCTTTAGAGGCTATTCCCAGAAAATTCAAGACATACAGTTTACTTGTGACAGATATGGCTTTAATATGTGGTATTTTAATCAGAATCGCTAGAGCCATTGTTAAAATAAACAAAAATTTCGAAAAATTTTCCATGTAAAGGGTAGTTAGGGGTGGGGGGATTTTCTTGAAAATCCTCGTGTCGCATCCCTGAGAGACACCAGACTTAAATACCTAGATTTTTAATTATGCTGTCCACACACACACGGACCTTTTTCCAAAAATGCTTGTTTTGGATTCAGAGGGACCTAAAACACGTATTTCCGGTGAAAACTCGGTATCGACTTTTTGAATGCAATACAATACCTTCTCTATACACTATGTTCATTGTTCGAATAGAGAAGTAGAAAATTTTTTTACAAAAACGTCCGTGTGTACGTCTGTGTGTGTTTGTGGACAGCATAGCTCAAAAACGAAAAGACCGTTAAATACGATTTTGATTAAAGTGCCCTATATTAAAGTTATCTACAACACAAATAAAATGTATATCTTGAATTTTCTGGGAATAACCTCTTAAGATTACTTTATTCTAGACGAATTTTACGGAATTTTGCATAACTGCTAAACCGTAAGAGATGGACAAAAACTTACCCCACAATTTATGTTATATACATTTATTTCGTGGAGTTGATCGTTTTTGAGATATTCCTTTTTACTTTCTCTATATGCACTATGTACATAGTGTATAGCGTAGGTATTGCACTCCACCCAAAAATTCGATACCGAGACTTCACCGGAAATATATGTTTTAGGGTCACCTGTATAAAAAAAAAACATTTTCGGAAAAAGGTCCGTCCGTGAACATGATAACTCAAAAACGAAAAATCGGTAAAATACCAAACTTGGTAATTAAGTTTAGCATCTTCCAGGGATGCGACAGGAAGATTTTGAGAAAAATCCCCCCATCCCCAACTACCCTTTACATGGAGCTTTTTTTCGAAAATTTTGATTTTCTCAAAAATGGCTCTAACGATTTGGATCAAAATATGAATATTAAAGCTATTTACCTGACAAATAAAGTGTATATCTTGAATTTTCTGGGAATAGCCTCTGAAGAGTACTTTATTCGGATACATTTTACGGAATTTTGAATAACTGCTAAACCGTAAGAGATGAACAAAAACTTATCTCACAAAAAATGTAGAGCACGTTAAAACACACAATTTATGTTATATACTTTTTTTCATGGAGTTCATCGTTTTTGAGACGTTCCTTGTTTTTGGTTTCTGTTATGAAAAACTTATTTTTCTCATACAGGAACTTGTCAACTCCGATCCATATAAACAAAGGAGCTTCACTGACTTTCACTTTAACCTATGGTACTCCCTTATTTCGCTTCTAGTTACAAGGAAGCAAGTAATAAGACTATTTCTGCTAATTTTTTCTCGATTAGCATGAGGTAAATAGAAGCGAAAGTAAAATGGCTACAGGATATGAAGTAAGTACAATTATTAATTTTAATGACAGCCATCAAGAGACAGTGGCGGCTCAATTAGTGTTGAACAAGGTTGTCCATTAATTGTGCCAGTACCAGGTGGCGCACTGCCCAGCTTGCCAAAGTCTCTATCAATGTTATTTTTAAACCTTTCAATTTACTTGTTTATTCAGCGCTCGCGGCTCGTGTCCTGGAATATTAATCGACTTGCACTGAATAAATCACATTCATTAGCGAATATGCGGCTGTTGAAAACAGCCGTTCTGCTTTCAGGACTGTGTTATAACACCTCTAACAAAACTGTTCATCTCAAGGGCTTGCCATTTCATTTCCAGGTCCTGTTAGCAATTGTTCGACCTGCGTGTACAACATTTCTAAACTGTCTTTCTACTTTCTCTACACGTACTATGTACATGTGTATAGAGAAGGTATTGTATTCCATCCAAAAATTCAATACCGAGATTTCACCGGAATTACATGTTTTGGGTCCCCCTGAATCAAAAAAAAAAAAAATAAATCCGTGTGTGTGTCTGTGGACAGCATAACACAAAAACGAAAACACCGTTGAATACCAAACTTGGAATTTAAGTTTGGTATCTTCCAAGGATGCGACACGAAGATTTTTAAGAAAATCAACGACAAAATAAATGTATATCTTGAATTGTCTGGGAATAGCCTCTGAAGACTACTTTATTCTGAATGATTTTTACGGAATTTTGCGTAACCTCTAAACCGTAAGAGATGGACAAAAACTTACCATAGAGAAAATGTAGAGCACATTAAAACACACAATTTATTACTTTTTTTTTCGTGGAGTTGATTGTTTTTAAGATATCCCTTGTTTTTAGTTACAGTTGAAAAACATACTTTTCTCATACAGGAATTTGTTAACTTTTATCCAACACACAAAGAAACTTCAGTCACATAGCAACCAGCTTTTGACTATCACTTTAACCTATGGTACAACCTTATTTTGCTTCTACTTACAAGGAAACAAGTAATAAGAACTATTTCTGCTGTTTTTTCTATTAGCATGAAGTAAATAGAAGCGTTTGTACAGATGTAGAGAAATTCATGTGAATGGAACACATCAGATTTTTATATAACGTGAATGTTGTGTACAATTTCTCCATACCATTCCCATGTGAGTGTGTACTGGTCCAAATAAAAAAACGAGTTTCGAGCCGTCATTAAACACATCTATTTTGCACTCTCTGTCAGCACACACATTTACGAAAGCTGGAGAACAGACCAAACTTGGAAAACAGCAACACGGTACGAGCAAATTATATATGTGTTGCCCCGCTAACTATAATAAACAAAATTGGATCCAGTAAAACTTTTATAACAGTAATTTACTTCATTAATAAACTAAAAAAACTTTAACAATACATAATAAAAAATCTGTTGTGCTCCAATCACATGAATTTCTCTACATTTCTGCAACAAAAATTATTGTAATAAAGCTAATGCTTCTATTTACTTCATGCTAATCGACAAAAAATTAGCAGAAATAGTCTTATTACTTGCTTCCTTGTAAGTAGAAGCAAAATAATGGAGTACCATAGGTTAAAGAAATAGTCAAAAGCTGGTTGCTATGTGACTGAAGTTCCTTTGTGTGCATGGACAGGAGTTGACAAATTCCTGTATGAGAAAAGTATAAGTTTTCTAAAGCTAAAACCAAAAACAAGGAATATCTCAAAAACGATTAACTCTACAAAAAAAAATAAATAAATAAATAAATACCATAAATTGTGTGTTAAGTTTTTCTGTATCTCATACGGTTTAGCAGTAACGCAAAATCCTATAAAATTCATCCAGAATAAAGTAGTCTTCAGAGGCTTTTCCCAGAAAATTCAAGACATATATATTATTTGTCAGGTAAATATATTTAATATACGATATTTTATTGGAAATCATTACAGACATTTTTGAGAAAATCAACATTTTCGAAAAATTTTCCATGTAAAGGTTAGTTTGGGGTGGGGGGATTTTCTTGAAAATCTCCGTGTCGCATTCTTGGAAGTAACCAAACCTAAATACTAAGTTTGGTTTTTAATGGTCTTTTCGTTTCTGAGCTATGCTGCCACAGACAAACGCGCGCGCGAAGATTTCACCGGAAATATATATTTAGAGACCCCCTGAATCCAAAAAAAGCATTTTTAGAAACATGTCCGTGTGTGTCTATGGGCAGCATAGCTCAAAAATGAAAACACAATTAAAAATCAAACTTGGTATTTAAGTTTGGTATCTTCCAAGGATGCGACACGAAGATTTTCAGGAAAATCCTCCCACCCCCAAATTCCCTTTACATCGAAAGTTTTGACTAATGATTTTGATTACAATATCGTATATTAAAGATATTTACTGACAAATAACATGTATATCTTGAATTTTCTGGGAATAGCCTCTGAAGATTACTTTATACTGGACGAATTTTACGAAATTTTGCATAACTGCTGCACCATAAGAGGTGGACAAAAACTTACCACACAAAAATGTATGTGCTAAAACACACAATTTGAGTTATGTTCAATTTGTTGGTGGAATTGATCGTTTTTGAGGTTTTCCTTATCTTTGGTTTCAGCTTTGAAAAACTTACCCTTTTCTCATACAGGAAATATTCAACTCCTGTCCATAAAAACAAAGGAACTTCAGTCACATAGCAACCAGCTGTTTTCTATCACTTTAACCTACGGTACTCCCTTATTTCGCTTCTACTTACAAGGAAGCAAGTAATAAGACTATTTCCGCTAACTTTTTCTCGATTAGCATGAAGTAAATAGAAGTATAAGCTTTTTAACAATAGTTTGTTACAGAAGTCATGTGAATGGAACACATTAACTTTTTTTAAGGTCACTTTATAACAACAAAGGTCATCAGCGACCACAATATTCTTACACAATCAATGAATATATAAAATGTAATACAAAAATATTACAACTGTGGCCATAAACTTAACTACTTGAACTTTGGTAACAGTAAAATATAGTACATGTGAATTGGTAAACAATTATAACAGTATCAAACTCTGGTTATAACAATTAAACACATTATATAAAAGACAACATTTGTGATATTTCCATTAACTGATAACTTCGGTCGTGTTAAAGTGGAATACAGATTACTCTTGAGGTTAAGTTCCTTCTGTCGTTGAGTAAAGCAGGACACTCGAGGATGAGGCAGATCATCAGTAGTCGTAAGCTTTCACGGCCGAACAGGCTACCTTGAATTATAACTAGAAGAACTTTCCGGGATGAGAAGCCGTCGTCTGCTGGAGTTTTCAGGTCCAGATGTTTCGTTCACGACTGCGGTGAACTTCTTCAGTGGCATGGTCTAAGTCTTCTCGGTGAAGGTTTGGTCGCAACAGAGTCCAGAGTCCAAGAACAGGTTGTCCAGGTTTACCTGGACGGAATGTAATTTCGCCACAGTACCTAACCGCTAAAAACGACTTTACCTGGGCGATATTGTAGGGGGAAAAGATTTTGTTCACAAGCCGGTTGGTGTTAAAATTCCTGCGCATCCTTGGGCTTGAGCGCAGTCGGTGATGCTTAACTCGGCGTGCCGCTTGTTGAGCAGGCCAGGTGGCAGGATTAGGGAACATAAGGGGGGGGGGAGATTTCCAGGTTATTCAGGGGCGGGGTACGGCCGAGATGGCAACCCCCGTTGCAGCTTAACCTGGGGCTAGTAGTTTTAAGGGATGGTAGCCTCTCAGGCTAGGGGCCCGAGAGCGTCCCTTGTCAGGGGGTAGCATTTTCTCCTTCTTGGCGCCCTATGGTCATAGTCACCTAAAGAGGGTTTGGGTGGAAGGGTATCTTATCATACAACGTGCGGGCTCTTTCCCTCACGAAGTCGATGATGTACGGGATTCCAGAGTAGGTATGTAGGATGTGAGATGGGAATCTGCGCCCAGTATCCTAGATCATTCTTAGTGCCCTGTTCTGAACGGCCTGAAGTCTGCGTATTGTGGACGGTGCCGCTGATCCTGTACGGCAGCGAGGTCTGACCCCCAGACCTCGCTGCCGTACAGGATCAGCGGCGGAATGATCGCCTGATACAGGCGCAGTTTGAGGTGTTTAGGCATGGCGGATTTTAAAACGGAGTTCAACTGCCTGAGTGCGTCGTAGCCTAGCCCCACCTTGCCCCTTGCATGTGGCGCGAAAGTGAGTCCACGGTCGAGGAGGACCCCGAGGTATTTGGCGGCGGTGACCCATGGGATCTCAACCTCAGGGGCCGCCAGCGATGGACCTTCGCCAGGAGAAGAGCCCAATTCTTCCCTGGACTGATGGCCATCCTCCACTTTTCACTCCACCGGCTGGAGCTGCATGTGTGGGGGTGGTGGAGGGAGGGGGTTAGTTACTCCGGTGCTATCGATTCCTGATTGGTTCGGGTGATCTAGTCGGGTTTGTGCCTGTTTGATGTTCTGAAGTAGCGGATGCCAGTTTTTGCTTAGTTTTGAGTCTCTTCTTTCTTTCCTAATTAAAGTTATTGGGATGTACGAGATCACCCGAACCAATAGCACCGGAGTGGCTAACCCCTTCCCTACATCTACTCCCCCGCACATGCAGCTCCAGCCGGACCAATCACTTGAGAGCAGCCTATGTATAAACCACGACGCGCACACCCGAATAGTGGATAAGGTCAACGATGAACGAGCCTGAACACCGCTATGCAGGAAGCAGCACTGGCGCGCTTAGAATTCGTAATCGTCGACAACTATGAACCCCGCCCTGCAGCACAACTGGCGCTGAAACCCGACATACCAAGTATATTTTTAGTTTTAAAAGATGATTACATACACTCACCACCGACAACTCCTTACTAACCTTCAAACTCTCCCTACCCAATCCTATCACTAAGCTAGTACTATAATCAGTGCCTTCGGGTCATGTTTATAGCCTAGTAAAGTCACCTTTTAATTGCTGCAGCCCTTCCGGTAGCAGCAAGAGCAACACCGCCACTAACGGAGGTGCTTTTGCGGAACCCCGCTATCCCACTCTAACTTTCCCTATCCCATCGCCTCCTAGCTTCTTTCCTTGAGCATATCCTAGACTGAAAAAAAGGCTACGAGCCACTCCTACCTCCAACACAGGACGTTCTGTCTCCCACAATGGAAGACTATCCTTACCCCGTCTCGTAAAAGCTGGTGTAACCCAGGGTAGTGTCCTGGGCCCCACACTATTCCTTCTGTACATCAACATCCTGCCCTCATTGCCACGATGCACGCTATACTTGTTCGCCGACGACACCACGGTCAACTCCACATCTACACAGCTTGGAACAGCAGTCCATAGAATCCAGCAGTACGCCGATTCCCTCACCACATGGTTCAAGCGATGGCGCTTGCGGGTCCATCCACAAAAGAGCCAGACAAGCAACTTCAGCCGACGCCACCTGAAGGACGTAGCTCCCATCCGGTTGGCTGGAGAGGAGGTCCACTGGAGGACGCCTGTCCAGTACTTGGGAGTACTCTTAGACTACAAGCTAACCTGGAGGGACTACATTGACTTGTGGCGAACAAGATCAACAAAAGGATGGGGATGCTTTATCCTTTGTTCAACAGCGGCTCGGTGATGTCCGTGGACAACAAGCCGCTGCTCTTCAAGTAGGTTCTCCGGCCTGCCATTACGTACGCCTGCGAAGTCTAGGGCGTCGCCGCCAGAACTCACCTACTTGAAACCCTGCAATCCCGCTATCTGGCAATAGCCACCAACTCCCCATGGTACCTTCCTAACCGCACAATCCGTCAGGATCTGAACATCCGGACCCTGATGGATCACATCCTGCGCCTATCCCGTACCTACTTTATAAACCTTCCAAAAAACTTCAGCGCCCTAATCTGCGGTCTAGGAGAGCACGACATCTACCCAGGGGAGCGCTACAAACTCCCCAGACTCATTCGCGGCACCTAACATAAAAAAATAAAAAAATAAATATTCTTCCGCATAATCCCTAAAATAGCAACTTCCGCACTTTTCCTCCGTGATCGAATATCCCTCCACCATATCATACTCCGCTATTCCCGTCCCTCAATAAGAAAACAAAAAACCCTTCAGCTCCAGTACAGGGCGTAGCCCTGAACTGGAAGCAGACGAAGGAGGCTTGCCTCCCTCCAACGTCAACTCGTTGCTGCTTCCAACGAGCCAGTTGCGACCAAACCTTCACCGAAAAGACTTAGACCACGCCACTGAAGATGTTCACCGCAGCGGTGAACGAAACCTCTGGACCTGAAAACCCGGCTTCTCAGCCCGGAAAATTCTTCTAGTTATAAATAGGCGAGATGTTGATACGACTTCTCGGACTGAACATTTCGGGCCTGGATCTTCGGTTGTTTTCTTCATCAGATAGCCATGGCTGAGGCTGAAGTGGCCGATGCCCAACTTGGTGAGTAAGACTTTTTGTTTTCTTCGGAATTTAAAGTGTAATATATTTCCTAACCAGTTGCAGTTTTAGGGCGTAGATTTCCACTGTTTGTCCCAGTGGTCCGCGATATGGCTTTTAAACTTTTTTTAACATCTTTCAACTAGAGCTTTTACTGTACGAAATAACTGAATCACATTTAATACAGCCAATACTTTGCTAATAAGTATTCAACATTTAGGATAAAAACCTGTAGAAAGACAAAAACTAACCTTATACAGCAGACTGCATTTCTTGGGGATGTTTTGCTTACCTGAAAAAAAAAAAAAAATTATTTTACCCAAAACTGTAAAGAAAATCACTCTTAATAATTTAAAACGTCAACAAGTTTAATTACCATCCACATCATCTCAAACTGTACCCTATACCACAGATAGAGACTGAAGAATCAAATTTCAGAAGATCCAACAGCTCTCAATATAACCAACAAGATTCCACGAATTTTACAATTTTCAAAAGATCTCTCTTTGTACAAGGACCTTTTTTTCAACCTCCGTTAGGCTATAATTAAAAGTCATAGAAAACAGTTATTTTCTTACTAAACGTTTTGTACACTTATGGTTACTTTTCAACATAATCACCGAAAAGATTTAGACATGTATCGTACCTGTGCACAAGCTTTGCAATACCCGCTTCAAGAAATGAGCACTGAGTTGTCTGGAAGATCTTCCTAGCCACGTCTTCTATTCAGGGAAAAGGTGAAAGTCGCTGGGTGCCAGGTCAGGACTGTACGGTGGATGATCGAAAATGTCCCATTGAAATTGTTCAAGGAGCCGATGGGTTGTGCTAGCAGTGTGTGGACGAGCGTTGTCATGGATCAACACAACGCCTAAAGTCAACATTCCTCTTCGTTTGTTTTGAATGACTCTCCGCAAACGTCGTAAGGTACGAAGATCTTCAAAAGAAGTCAATGTTCATTTGAAATCATTGGCGGCAAATTTTTTTGAAGCGGGTATTGCAAACCTTGTGCACAGGTGCGATAAATGTCTCAGTCTTTTCGGTGATTATGTTGAAAAGTAACCTTAGGTGTACAAAACTTTTAGTAATAAAATAATTGTTTTATATGAACTTGTCTTTTATTTATAGCCTATCGGAGGTTGAAAATAAAAAAATCGCCCTCGTACAAACTTTTATAAATATTCTTTTTCATAAACTGTTAATATAAACTATAATTGTTTGTGTTAGTTAGAAGATATTAATCTAATAACTAATAAGACAATATTGTTACAAATGTTGCTGTAACTCTGATTATGTTATTATAGTTAAAGTTTATTTTGTTTAAATCTTATCTTGCTACACACTTATTGTTATTAATTGACCCTATTTTGTTATGCAGGGTGTTAATGAACTATACCGAAATATTTTCAGAGAATATGAAAATTATTTAAATAAGTAATTTGAGATAGGAGGCTTATATCTTGTTTATTGCAATTTCGAAGTAACGGCTATAAGTTTCTGAAGCGCTTGTACGCCACGTATCGCGGCACTTGTCTGGAATGAAAAAAATAATAATAAAAATCATTTACTCTATGACAGGAATCGAACTCATGGTCTTTGGGATACCAACTTACCATTGGTTAAAGTGATGAGACAAAATCTGGTTGCTATGTGACTGAACTTTTTTTGTTAGTATGGACAGGAGTTGACAAATTCCTGAATGAGAAAAGTAGGTTTTTTAAAGGTGAAATCAAAAACAAGGAATATCTCAAAAGCGATCAACTCCATGAAAAAAATGCATGTAACATAAATTGTGTGTTTTAACGTGCTCTACATTTTTGTGTGGATAAGTTTTTGTCCATCTCTTACGGTTTAGCAGTTATGCCAAATTCCGTAAAATTCACTCAGAATAAAGTAGTCTTCAGAGCCTATTTCCAGAAAATTCAAGATATACATTTTATTTGTCAGGTAAATAGCTTTAATATACGATATTTCAATCAAAATCGTTACAGCCATTTTTGAAAAATCAACATTTTCGAAAATAGTTCCATGTAAAGGGTAGTTGGGGTGGGGATTTTCTCCAAAATCTTCGTGTCACATCCTTGGAAGTTACGGAACCTAAATACCTAGTTTGGTATTATACAGACTTTTCGTTTTTGAGTTATCGTGTTCATAGACACCCGGACACACACAAAGACCTTTTTCTGAAAATGCTTTTTTTGGTTACAGGGTATCCTAAAACATATTTCCGGTGATTTCTCGGTATCGAATTTTTGGGTGGTGTGCAATACTTTTTCTATACATTATGTACATAGTGCGTATAGAGAAAGAAAAAATTAAAATAATAATATTAGTTTGTATATACTAACATGGAAAAAATCTGATGTTCCATACCTATTACTTTCTCTAGCAGAAACGGTCTTGTTACTTGCTTCCCTTGTAAGTAGAACGAAACTAAGGGAATACATTAGGCTAAAGCGGTAGTCAAATGCTTTAAAACCTGGGCCCTATCTGAAAGAACTATGGTTCGGTTCGCGTTGCATAAACCGTAAGAGATAGACCAAAACTTACTGAACAAAAAATATAGACCTCCTTAATGCTACATTCACAACGAGATGAAAGCGCACAAGTAACGTAACATAAGCGCAGACGCAAGGAGACACCATTCTCAATGCAATCGTAAGCGGAACACAAGAAGTTGGCACGGGTTTCTTGATCCACAAGTTACATGCGAATATCTTCCAAGCGCTCCGCAGGTTATAAACTGAATAACATAACCAACAATACCATAAGAACATTCACTCAATACATTACATACTAACAACTGACGCTCGTTAGTGACGTTAGTGACGTCACAATAATTGCTCATTCAAAATTATTGAAAATAGTACAAGCATAGACACTTCAGAAAGTGATAATTTATCTCTCTGCAGCTTCGATTTATGAGAACCAATAAATCTAGACACAGATAATACTTACATCCATTAAATCAAAGAAGGATTCGCAAGGAGACTGTCATAACCTCTTGAGGGAGATTAGAGATGGCGCGGCACGGCCAAACAGAAGAGCATGCATGTACAGCAGGTCATGTAAAGCCTCGCTGTGCGATCGTCTGTTGTTGCATTCATAGGCAATGTACAGAGAAAAGAAGCAGAATTTTTCCTATTTGCATGCAACGTAAGGATAAATTTTCGAGTTTGCAAACTCTTGCGTTGTATTGCATTGCGTGTTTCTATGTGAATGCTTACATTAAATAATATGAGTCCTAACTCTTGCGCTTACTTGCGTCTGCTCTTGCATTTAATTGTGAATGTAGCGTTTAGCACACATTTTATGTCGTATACATTTTTTTCCCTGAAGTTGGCAGTTTTTTTTAGATGTTACTTGTTATTGGTTTCATTTTAAAACATTTCTTTTCTTACACAGGAGCTTGTCAACTCTAGCCACGCAAAGAAACGGATTTCAAGCCCATAGCAACCACATTTTACATTTGACTGTCGGGTTAGCCTAGTGTATTTTCTTATTTCCCTTCTACTTATAAGGAACTAAGTAATAAGACAGTTTCTTTTAATGTTTATCTCGACTAACATGAAATATATAGAAGAATAAGCTTATTAACAATAATTTGTTACAGAGATGTAGAGAAAGTCATGCGAATGGAGCATATCAGATTTTTTTTTCGTGGAGTTGACCGTTCTTGACATACTACTTGTTATTTGTTTTCAATTTTAAAATACTTTTTTTTACTCATGTAGGAACTTGTCAACTTCTGGCCATGCTAAGAAACAGATTTCAATCCCATAGTAACCACATTTTAAAACATGTGACTGTCGGTTTAGCCTAGTGTATTCCCTTCTGCTTATAAGGAACTAAGTAATAAGACCTTTTCTGCTAATGTTTATCTGACTAGCATGAAATAGATATATTTTTAACAATAATTTGCTACAGAAATATGGAGAAAGTCATGAGAATGGACCACAAGAGATTTTTGTTGATATGCTAATACGGTATGTTAGTTGTCAGCTAATACAGTAGGCCATGTTAAACTGCTCTGTTGGTGAGGTTTTTTTTTAGCCACATTTGAAAAGTTGTGAAAGGCGGAGGAGGTCCTGTCTGATGGTATGGCTTGCGCGTGGCCCCATATCGATCCTGGCCGAGGGTTCTTTGGGAAATTTCCACTACTCTGTACTGGCGCATGCGTCTCTGGTAGAGGACGGGCGCTGGTTCGATGCCCGTCTGTGTCTCTCCCAGACCCCTTATGTATGTAGTGTCTGCTGCCCTCGAGAGACATTCATCTCTCACAAGATGGGCTGACTCATCTTGCCTCTCTCGTTACATTATTGATACACAAGATAAAAGAGATATCGTCTAAAGCATTGGGGCACTTTCATGTTTACTTTCTCTGCACGTACTAAGTACATAGTAACTAGAGAAGGTATATTATTGCATCCAAAAATTCCACACCGAGATTAAAACGGATGTTTTAAAAGGCTGTCGTTATGCGACTGTCATTGCAAATCGCTTCTTTGCTTGACCAGGAGTAGAACAAAAGAGAAACGGACACTCACGTAGGAGAAAAGTATAAGTACTTGACAACTGAAACTATTGACAAGGAATACCTCGAAAACGGTAAGCTCTACGAAAAAAAAAAATTATACGACATAACTTGTGTATTTTACAAGATATACATTTTATTTGTGATAGAAATGGCTTTAATATGTGACATTTTAATCAAAATGTTAGACCCATTTTTAAGAAAACGAAATTTTCGAAAAATTTCCATGTAAAGGGTAGTTAGGGGTGGAGGGATTTTCTTGAAAAATCTTCGTGTTGCATCCTTGGAAGATACCAAACTTAAATACTAAGTTTGGTACTCAACCGTCTTTTCGTTTTTGAGCTATGCTGTCCACAGACACACACACACACACACGGACCTGTTTCTAAACATTTTTTGGACTCATGGGGTGCTAAAACATGCATTTCCGGTGAAATCTCGACATCGAATTTTTGGGTGGAATACAATACTTCTCTATCCCTATGTACAATGTACATAGGGATAGAAAGTAAAAGCATTTTCAGAAAAAGGTCCGTGCGTGTGTCCCTGTGACCGTCAACACGATAACTCAGAAAAGAAAAGTCGCAAAATACCAAACTTGGTTTCTAAGTACAGTATCTTCCAGGGATGCGACACGAAGATCTTGAGAAAAATCCTCCCACCCCAAACTACCCTTTACATGGAACCTTTCTCGAAAATATTGATTTTATCAAAAATGACTAACGATTTTGATTAAAATCTCTCATATTTAAAATATTTACATGCTAAATAAAATGTATATCTTGAATTTTCTGGCAATAGCTTCTGAAGACTACTTTATTCTGGGTGATTTTTACGGAATTGTGCATAACTGCTAAACCGTAAGAGATGGACAAAAACTTACCACAAAATGAAAAGCACGTTAAAACACACATTTAAGTAAAATACATTTTTTTTTCGTGGAGTTGATCGTTTTTGGATATCCCTTAGTTTTGGTTTCAGCTTTAAAAAACTTATACTTTCCTCATACAGGAATGTCAATACCTGTCCATACAAAGAAAGGAACTTCAGTCACATAGCAACCAGCTTTTGACTTATCACTTTAACCTATGATACTCTCTTATTTCCCTTCTACTTACAAGGAAGCAAGTAATAAGACTATTCAGCTTTTAAAACATTTGACTATCGCTTTAGCGTAGCGCGTATCTTTACTTTCCTTCTATTTCAAAGGAAGTAAGTAATAAGAACATTCTGCCAATGTTTATCTCGATTAGCATGGTGTACAAAGAAGAATAATCTTTTGTAAGAAGTTTGTAGAACATATAGAGAAAGTCATGATAGTGTCACATCAGCTTTTTATATATTTATATATTTTATTATAAAAGTTAAAAGAAAAGAATTCCTCCAAGATATTCTAAAACATTGTACAGATATATCAATCATAGCCTAGAGCTTTTGTTTATACCGATAGTTTTTGTTCATTCAACAGCTTTCTCAAGATTTCATATTTTACCTGAAATCTTTAGTTTTTCATATTTTAGAGAAGAATATTGTTGGTGATAAATGATAAATATAAAAATTTGTTTATTTTGCATAGAGAAATTCATTAATTTTAAGTTTAAAAATCTGATGTGTTCCATTCACACGACTTTCTCTACATCACTGCAACAAATTCTAGTTAAAAAGCTTATGCTTCTATTTACTTCATGCTGTGCGAGAAAAAATTAGCAGAAATAGTGTTATTACTTACTTCCTTGTAAGTCGAAGCGAAATAAGGGAGTACCACAGGTTAAAGTGATAGTCAAAAGCTGATTGCTATGTGACTGAAGTTCCTTTGTTTGTATGGACACGAATTGACAAATTCCTGTATGAAAAAAGTATGTTTTTCAAAGCTGAAACGAAAAACAATAAATACCTTAAAAATGATCAATGCCACGAAAAAAATCTGATGTGTACCATTCACATGACTTTCTCCATATCCCTGCAACAAATAATTCTTAAAAAGCTTATATTTCTATTTACTTTATGCTAATCAGAAAAAAATTAGCAGAAATAGTCTAATTACTCGCTTCCTTGTAAGTAGAAGCGAAATAAGGGACAACCGTAGGTTAAAGTGATAGTCAAAAGCTAGTTGCTATGTCAGTGAAATTCCTTTGTTTATACAGATAGGAGTTGACAAGTTCCTGTATGAGAAAAGTATACGTTTTTCATAGCAGAAACCAAAAATAAGGAATGTCACAAAAACGACGAACTCCACGAAAAAAATGTATATAACATAAATTGTGTGTTTTAATGTGCTCTACATTTTTTGTGTAGTAAGTTTTTGTCCATCTCTTACAGTTTAGCAGTTACTCAAAATTTAGTAAAATTCATCCAGAATAAACTACTCTTCAGAGGCTATTCCCAGATAATTCAAGATATACATTTTATTTGTCAGGTAAATATGTTTAATATACGAAATTTTAATCAAAATTGTTAGAGCTATTTTTGAGAAAATCAAAATTTTCGAAAAAAGTTCCATGTAAAGGGTAGTTTGGGGTGGGGGGATTTTCCTCAAAATCTTCGTGTCGCATCCCTGGAAGATACTAAACTTAAATACCAAGTTTGGGATTTTACCGACTTTTCGTTTTTGAGTTATCGTGTTCACAGACACACGGACACACACACACACACGGACCTTTTTGTGAAAATGCTTTTTTTGGATATTAGGGACCCTAAAACATATATTTCCGGTGAAATCTCGGTATCGAATTTTTGGGTGGAGTGCAATACTTTCTCTATACACTATGTACATAGTGCGTATGGAGAAAGTAAAAATGTATATGACATACATTGAGTGTTTTATTGTAGGCTACATTTTCTGTGTGGTATGTTTTTGACCATTTCCTACGGTTTAGCAGTTATGCAAAATTCCGTAAAATTCATCCAGAGGCTATTCCCAGAAAATTCATTTTTTTTGGGAGTGTTCAACACCCGCTTCTAACTACTTACGGCACTGCAGGCGCTGACACTGATGATACATGAATGATGATGGAGCACCGGTGTAATGCAATGGCGGGGGAAACCGGAGTACCCGGAGAAAACCCGCCCCAGCGCCGCTTTGTCCATCACAAGTCTCACATGCGTTCACTTGGTATCGAACCCCGGCCGTCTAGGTGAGAGTCGAGTGGTCTAACCACTCGGCCATGAAATTTCAAGATATACATTTTATTTGTCAGGTCTTCAATATACGACATTTTAATCAAAAACGTTAGAGGCATTTTTATGAAAATCAAAATGTTGGACATTTTTTGCATGGAAAGGGTAGTTTGGGGTGGGGGATTTTCTTGAAAATCTTCGTATCGCATCCTTGGAAGATACCAAAGCTAAAAACAAGTTTGGGCTTGTCATTTTTGAGCTATGCTGTCCAAAGACACACACACACACACACACACACACACACACACACACAGACTTTTTGTAAAAATGCTTTTTTTAGACCCAAGGGGTCCTAAAACATGTATTTCCGGTGAAATCTCGGTGATGAATTTTTGGGTGGAATACAATACTTCCTCTATAGACTATGTACATAGTACGTATGGAGAAAGTAAAAAATCTTATAGGTACCATTCATATGACTTTCTCTACATGTCTATAATAAATTATTGTTAAAAGTTTATTCTTCTATCCACTTCATGCTAATCGAGCTAAACTTTAGCAGAAACTGTCTTATTACTTAGTTCCTTATAAGTAGAAGGTAAATAAAGGAATACACTAGGCTAAACCGACAGTCAAGTGCTTTAAAATGTGGTTGCTATGGGATTGAAATCCGCGTCTTTGCATGGCCAGGAGTTGATACGTTCAGATATGAGAAAAGTACCTATAAGTATTTTAAAACTGAAACCAATTGCAAAGGATACCTCGAAAACGATCAAGCTCACGAAAAACATATATGAGATTATGTGTTTAAAGTAGATGTACATTTTTTGTGTGGTAAGTTTTTGCCTATCTTACGGTTTACCACTTATGAAGAATTCATCCAGAATAAGGATGATAAAATTCATGATAAAGATTTCATTTGTTACGTAAATATCTTAAACACGAGAGATTTTAATCAAAATCATTAGAGCCATTTTTGAGAAAATCAAAAATTTCTAAACTTTTTCCATGAAAACGGTGGTTTGTAATGGGGGGATTTTCTTCAAAATCCGCGTGTCACATCCTTGGAAAGTACTAAACTAGAAAATACCAAGTTTGAGCTATGTTCCACAGACACCTTTTTTACTTTCTCTATTTTTATTTATTTTTTTGTATTCAGGTGGTCTCAAAACACATATTTCCGGCAAAATCTCGGTATGGAATTTTTGGGTGCATTAAAATACCTTCTCTATACACGTGTAGAGAAAGTAAAAAAGACATTATAATGTTTTACATATATTTTATGTCATACTTTACGGTCATTGTTTAGTTGTGTTGTTAGAATTATATATTTCTCTTAAATGTATTTGTCTACTATAATACATCGGAATAGGCTTAGTTAGTGTTATAAATTTAAGTTTCTGATTTGAATAACTTTGTCCTATTATTTTCGTGTTTACTCTTTTATTTTTTTTTACTTTCTCTACACGTACTATGCACATAGTGTATACAAAAGGTATTGTATTACACCCAAAATTCCATACCAAGATTTCACCCCACCCCCCTGAATCCTAAAAAAGCATTTTTAGAAAAAAGGTCAACGTGCGCGCGCGTATGCCTGTGGACAATATAGTTCTAAAACGAATAGTCCCTTAAATACCAAACTTGGCATTTAAGTTCAGTATAATCCAAGGATGCGACACGAAGATTTTCAAGAAAATTCCCCTACCCCTAACTACTCTTTTTTCTAGAAATTATCTCTGAAAATATTATTATTCTAGATTAATTTTGTGGAATTTTCAATAACTGGTAAACCGTAAGAGATAGGCAAAAGCTTACTTAACAGAAAATGTAGAGCTCGTTAAAACACAAAATTTGTTATACACATGTTTTTCGTGAACTTGACCATTTAGGAGATATTCCTTGTTATTGTTTTCAGCCCTAAAATAATTATATTTTTCTCATACGGGAATTGCTAATTCGTGTCCATACAAACAAAGGAACTTCAGTCACATAGCAACCAGCTTTTAACTATCAGTTTAACTTATGGTACTCCCTAATTTCGTTTCTATTCATAAGGAAACAGTAATAATGCCCTTTCTGCTTATTATTTCTCGATTAGCATGAAGTAAATAGAAGCAGAAGCTTTATAACAATAATTTGTTGCAGAGATGTAGAGAAGGTCATGTGAAATGGTTTTTAATATTGCTTGATATTTTGAGTATTGCAAAAGCACATACGTTCATACTGGATTTTCAGTAAATACATGTATTCATTCATTAAAAGCTAATGTAGTGAGGTAATGTGGAACATTTTCCCTTGTGGACATGAACTGTCCAGTTTGACCCGACCATGGCAACATAATTTTTCATCTGTGTTTAAGGAGAGTCAAGTCCCTAGGGCATTAAATGGTAAGTAGGGAGAACATTTAAAGAAGCCTGGTAATTAGACATTCAGATCAGAACCCCTTTTCGCTTTGGGCGATGAGCTGGCTTCTCAGTGGAGACTGGATAAAACCACGACTCTCTCCCTCCCCTGCTTCTCGAGAGCCGCCATCCTCAGCTCATCAGAGATGCTGCAGTATTCATTTTATGGATGGAGTCAATATGCTCGACAGCATGTCAGTCCTCAATGAGTTGGTGCCTGCCACTTCTTTCACCGAGCTAAAACTCACAAGTGACCATTACGTAAAGCATTACATAATCACGTCTTTTTCATGCAGTAAACAAATCCAGCATACAAATTATTCAAATACGTAATTTATTACATTCACCTCAAATTATTTACCCACTAACGCTCTTAACTTTCTCTACTGCTTACCAATACAAGCAGAGGAAGTATTGTATTCCACCAAAAATTTCGGTTCCATAATTCGAGCGCAATTGAGTAGTTAACAAACTCATTTCAGATCGCAAACTTGATTTCTACTTTCTCTATACGCACTAGGTATTGCACTCCACCCAAAAATTCGATACCGAGATTTCACCGGAAATATACGTTTTAGGGTCCCCAATATCCAAAAAAATGTTCACAAAAAGGTCCGTGTGTCAGTGTGTCCGTGTGTCTGTGAACACGACAACTCAAAAACGAAAAGTCGCTAAAATATACCAAACTTGGTATTTAAGTGTAGTATCTTCCGGGGATGCGACACGTAGATTTTGAGAAAAATCCCCCCACCACCAACTACTCTTTACATAGAACTTTTTTCAAAAATTTTGATTTTCTCAAAAATGGCTCTAACGATTTTGATTAAAATTTCGTATATTAAACATATTTACCTGACAAGTAAAATGTATATCTTGAATTTTCTAGGAATAGCCTCTGGAGAGTAGTTTATTCTGGATGAATTTTACGGAATTTTAAATAACTGCTAAACCGTAAGAGATGGACAAAAACTTACTCCACAAAAAATGTAGAGCACGTTAAAACACACAATTTATGTTATATAAATTTTTTCGTGGAGTTCGTCGTTTTTGAGACATCCCTTATTTTTGGTTTCTGCTATGAAAAACTTATATTTTTCTCATACAGGAACTTGTCAACTCCGATCCATATAAACAAAGGAACTTCATTGACATAGCAACCAGCTTTTGACTATCACTTTAACCTATGGTAGTCCCTTGTTTCGCTTCTACTTACAAGGAAGCGATTTAGTATTGTGCTCTACGACAGTAAACGGATTGCAACGAGGACTGGACAAACTTAAGAACTATTGCGATGAATGGCTACTTACAGTTAATGTGAATAAGACTAAGGCAATGACTTTCAAAAAGGGTTGTGTTTATAGCAGGGAGGAGACTTGGACATATGCAGGACAGATACTGGACAATGTTAAATCCTTTGTGTACTTAGGACTCACATTTACAATGAACGGAAAATGGACAAAACACATTGACATTACGAAACACAAGGCAAGGGTGAAAGCGGCGGAAGCTCTCCGGATACGCTACAGAATACCGAATATATCCATAACCTTAATGGAAACTGTATACGGAGCGACAGTTAGATCCACGATGACATACGGAGGAGAAATATGGGGGTGGGAACAAACAGGGAATCTGGATCAAGTGAGGACCCAATTTTTGAAAGGAATTCTGGGTGTAGGGAGGGGTACGGCAAACTGCGGAATAATGAGGGAATTCGGGGTACATAGTGAAACGATAGAGTGCAAAATCAGAGCAGTTAAATATTGGATGAGAATCGTTCACGGAAACCAATCTCTAATTAGGGCAGTCTGCTACCGTGAACAGTTGCGAATGGAAGGTAATTTGACGTGGGCATCAAAATTAAAGAAAGGGTTGGAAACCATTGGGATGGGAGACATTTGGATGGCGGGGCAGGAAAACAGGCGAAGTATTTGGAGAAAAATTAAGAAACGTCTCTGTGATATTGACAGACAGCAAATAATTGCGCAATGCACAGAGAAGGTGTCATTAGAAGTACAGTCTGGGCTGAAATCGGAGTGGGGTATGGAGCAATACATCAAAACAGGTACCAAACTCATTAGAGAGGGGCTCGCGTGGATTAGACTAGGAGCATGGAGGAGCACGAAAATTTCTGACGTGAATGGTATAAGAATCTGTCCCATTTGCGAGGAGGAAGAGTCGTGGACTCACATCTTGGCAAGATGTAGGGGTACGGAGGAATGGCGGGAAAAATATTTGCCGCGATTTTTTACCACTGCGAATGTAGGGATAGAAGCATGTTGGACGCTACTGGCAGGCACGGAAAACATGGACGGGCTAGGTAAATTTATACTTAAGGCAAGACAGCTGAGATCTGAGGAGGCTGCCAATAGAGAAGGGGGGGGGGGGATAAGATCAACTAAACAAAAGTGACTACAATTTTCTACATACATATATATTATATCAGACTTAGGTCACTGCTGTGCTAGGGTTGTATATATTATGTGTATATATGTCTTTTAAGTGTAATTATCTATGATAAGAGGGTGCATTTATGGAGGTGTACTCTGTGCTGTAAATTTAAATTGGTATATTTGAATATCTTTGTATCTTTATTTTCGGGTTCACTCTTAATTTTTATTGTTGTTTAATATTGCTTTTGACTGTGTATTTCCTTTGTCTTTTTATTTTCGTGTTTACTCTTTTAATTCTTTGTTGTGGTTGTTGTTTTAATATTGCTTGTAATGTGTATTACAAAAGCACGTACGGTCTGTGGACCCGTGCGACTGTTGAAATTCTATGTATGATATTGCTATATTAATAAATACACTTATTCATTCATTCATACAAGGAAGCAAATAAGACTGTTTCTGCTAATTTTTTTCTGATCAGCAAAAAGTAAATAGAAGCATAAGCTTTTAAAGAAAAATTTGTTGCAGGGATATAGAGAAAGTCATGTGAATGATACACATCAGATTTTTAATTTTGTTTTAATTTTACGTTCGCCAAAATAATTCACGATATTAGTGTGTATAAATCACTGATCAATAAACAAACAATTAAAATTAGTCGAGCATGATATAATGTTATATTCAACATCAATAAGTGACAAATATTCTTTCGCAGCTCTAATGATGTCGTGCTTCTCAAAATCTGCCATTTTCTCAAAAGTACATCAGAGAGCTGCAATAATATAGGTTGTCACGGCCTGCTATAACCGCACCTCATCGCGTCCAGCAATACGAAATAAATAACGAACATATGTCAAACTTAATCTCAAATTTATTTCATCTTTCGTTGCATTCTTTTAATATCAAAAAATTCTCGTAGAAAAAACATTGTATGGTACGCGAGCGTAGTTTCTTTTTGATTCTTGTGTGGTTGTAAAATTCACAATATTCCCGCTAATATCAAAAACCACATCTTTACGCTCGTACACCATAAATAACTATTGTAAAAACAGCGTCATTAAAAGAAATTCTAATGGGTTCCATTTACACGACTTTCTCTACATCTCTGCAACAAATTATTGTTAAAAAGATTATGCTTCTATTAACTTCAAGCTAATTGAGAAAAAATTAATAGAAATAGTCTTATTACTTGCTTCCTTGTAAGTAGAAGCTAAATAAGGGAGTACCATAGGTTAAAGTATTAGTAAAAAGCTGGTTGCTATGTGACTGAAGTTCCTTTGTTTCTATGGACAGGAGTAGACAAAGGCTGTGTGAGAAAAGTATGTTTTTAAAAGCTGAAACTAAAAACAAGGAATATCTCAAAAAAGATCAACTCCACGAAACATTTTATATAACATAAATTGTGTGTTTTCAAGTGCTCTACATTTTTTGTCTGGTAAGTTTTTGTCCGTTTCTTACGGTTTAGCAGTTGTGCAAAATTCTATAAAATTCATCCAGAATAAAGTAGTCTTCAGAGGCTATTCCCAGAAAATTCAAGATATAAATTTTATTTGTCAGGTAAATATCTTTATGATATTATAATCAAAACTGTTAGAGCCATTTTTGAGAAAATCAAAATTTTCTCAAAAATTTCCATGTAAAGGGTAGTTTGGGGTGGGGGAATTTTTCTCAAAATCTTCGTCGCATCTCTGGAAGATACTAAATTTAAATATCAAGTTTGGTATTTTACCGACTTTTCGTTTTTGAGTTATCGTGTTCACAGTCACACGGACACACACACACACACACACACACACACACACACACACACACACACACACAGACCTTTTTGTGAAAATGCTATTTTTGGATACAGATGCCGTAAAACATATATTTCCGGCGAAATCTCGGTATCGAATTTTTGGGTGGAGTGCAATACCTTCTCTATACACTATGCACATAGTACATGTAGAGAAAGTAAAAATTTGGGAACAAAATTTTTATGTACAAAATACATGTTTTGAGGTCTGTAATCAAATAAATATTTTTCTACGACCGAGCGCAATTGAGTAGTTTACGAGCTCACCTTAGATCGCAAACTTGATTTTTTATGAAATCCACGCGCAAAGAAGTGCAGCAAGATAAAGTAATTCTGGATATTGCCACAGCCGGGATTTGAACCAAGAGTATTTCAGTCTGACTCTACCTATCCAACTCCTGTTCTACACACGGCTTGTGTGAAAGACAATTAAACCAATACCAATTGAGCATAATAGTTGAATATACTATGAATCTTGGGACTAATAGTACTTACAACATTGTAAGTCGCCATTGGGGTTGTCATCTCAAAATACGAGTAACTTGAAAACACCTTGTGGTTTACGGGAAACGTGCGAGTCAGTTGAGAAATTCAATGCTATAAAGTGACAAATATTGTAATGATATCGTGCTTCTCAAAAACTGCCATTTTCTCAAAAGTACATCACAGAGCAGCAATAATATAGGTTGTCACGGCCTGCTATAACCGTACTGTCATCGCGCCTAGCAATGCGGAATAAATAACGAACTATAACCCTTGGTGAATAGCTCAAACATAACCTCAAATTTATTTCATCTTTCGTTGCTTTTCTTTTAATATCAGAAAATTCTCGTAGAAAAAAACATTGTAACATATGCGAGCGTTAAGTTTCTTTTTGATTCTCGTGGGGTTGTGAAATTCCCGCTCGAATCAAAAAGCATAACTTTACGGTCTTATATCATAAAAACGGCGTAACCAAAACAATCTTTTGTGCTTCATTCACATTCTTTTCCGTAGCTGTTCAACAAAGTCTTCTTATGAAGAATTATCTTTTATCTACATTAGCAGAATTGTCTTATAGAAGGGAAATAAGGGAATGCATTAAGCTAAAGCGACAGTCAAATGTTTTAAACCCTCATCGCTATGTGAAGCAGCTGGAATTCGGTTCTCTTTTGCATTCCCGGGAGTAAAACGAATGAGATGAAACGAAAGTTGACTTCCGCTTTAGGAAAGTTTAAGTAGTTTAACATTGAAACCAATAAGAAGGAATATCTTGGGAACGTCAAGTTTACGAAAAATATGTATATGACAAATTGTGCGTTTTAACGAGATCTATAGTTTTTGGATATATCTTACGCTTTACTAGTTACCAGAATAAATAGGTCTTCTGAGAATATTCCCAGAAAATTCTACAAATACATTTCGTTTTTCGTAAAAATATCTTAAACATATGATATTTTACTCAAACTCGTTAGTAAAATATTCTATGTAAAGGATGAGTGGGGGGAATTTTCTTGAAAATCTTCGTGTCATCCTTGAAAGACAACTTAAATACCAAGTTTGATATTTAACGAATTTTCGATTTTGGATTTTATTAAGTTCAATTTTTTATTAGGATAACAAATATAAATACAAAAAATCAAGTATTTTAATGATCATTTATTGGCCGTGTATTTTGGTGCATGGGTTGCACTCTCAGTGAAGCATCTTGTGATAGACGACATTTCTTGTTTTATTATCAGGCGCAAGAACAAATAACGCAGATGGTCTTCCGACCCGTGAACATGCCACATATAATTGACCATGGGAAAAACATGGATCTTTTAGATTCAGACCACAAATTTTCAAGGATTGGCCTTGTGATTTGTTAATGGTCATGGCGAATGCAAGACGGATTCGAAATTGAAGTCGTTTAAACTCAAACGGCAAATCGGTTGGGATCCTCGGAATGAGAACTTCCTCACCTTTGAGTATCGTCGCGTAAATCACATTGTTCATCAATTTACTTAGCACCAAACGCGTTCCGTCGCACAGTTTTGGTTGGTTTATATTTCGAAGCATGATTACTACGGAGCCAACCTTTAGTCGTAAATTGTACGGTGGTAAGCCAGGCACGTCCAAGGAGTTTAAAAATTTAATTGGATAGTTGCAATTTCATTCGCAATGTTTCGAATCCTTTGTCGGGAAAGATTCGACTGTCTTGGTCGCGCCATTGTTAATGATAATGTCGGCACAGTAAGCTAATAGAAACTCGAAACAAACACCATAGATAACAATGCGTTTTTCTGTCTGTTGCGTTTTGTTATACCACGTTTTATGTCACGTCCCGCGGAAACGGGATAAATCGGTTCAGCCGTTCTTGAGTTATAAATAGTGTAACCAACACGACTTTATTTTATATAGATATAGATATATGGTGAAATTTCGGTATGCAATTCTTCGGTGGAATACATCACCTTCTCTACTATGTACACAGTATTGGTACATACATAATAGAAAAAGCAGCAATATCAAATTTCGAATAAGGTAATGCATCTACGAAATTTAACCAAAAATTGTGAAAAATGCTTGTTAACAGGCACGACCAGATTTAAATTTTCGTCGGTACCGGTAGCCATGAGCGTTGTCGCGTGTGTCGTTGACCAAGCGAAGCGAACCGAATCTCAATTGTTTAACACAACGACCACTTTTCAAAAAATTTGACAATAGCCTTAGGTAGTGTAGTGTATAAGGACTCAAGTAATAAGACCATTTCAGCTAATTTCTAGATCAACGTGATGTACATAAAAAATCTGATGTTCCATTCACATGACTTTCTCTACATCTCTGTAACCACTTATTGTTTATAAGTTTATTCTTCTATCTACTTCATACTAATCGAAATAAACATTAGCAGAAATGATTTCTTGTAAGTAGAAGGGAAATAAGTGAATACACTAGGCTAAACCGACAGTCAAATGTTTTAAAATGTGGTTGCTATGAGACAAATCCGTTTCTTTGCGTGGCCACGAGTTGACAAGTTCCTATAATTATGTGAAAAGTAAGTTTCTTAAAGCTGAAACCAATAACAAGGAATATTTCGGAAACGGTCAACTCCACGAAAAAACAAATGTATATGACAAATTATGTGTTTTATCGAGATCTGCATTTTTTGTAGGGTACATTTTTTTTGTCCATCTCTTATGGTTTACCAATTATGCAAGGTTCATCCAGAATGAACAGGTCTTCAGAGGCTATTCCTCGAAAATTCAAGATATACATTTTATTTGTGATGTAAATAACTTTAATATGTGGTATATTAATCAAAATCGTTAGAACCATTTTTGAAAAAATCAAAATTTTCGAAAATGTTGGGTAGTTGGGGGTGGGGGTAATTGTTGAAAATCTTTGTGACGCATCCTTGGAAGACACTAAACTTAAATACCAAGATTGGTATTTAACAGTCTTTTAGTTTTTGAGTTATGCTGCCCACAGGCACTCACACCAACATTCCTCTACATTTTTTTTCAGGGGGTCTGAAAACATATATTTCTGGTGAAATCTCGGTATTGAATTTTTGGGTGCAATACAATATTTTCTCTGTACACTATGTACATACTAATAATGTTTTGTAAGAATAGTTTGTATTTGGAAGTATTGATGCAGTGTGATCGGTGGCGGTGGGTCGGGTGTGCACGTGTCTAGCAGCAACTCCTCCCCACGCGCTTTATAATGACACTTGATGTAATCTTACTTTGCTGTGCAGCACTCCACGTGTCGTCATTGTGACGAGGGATGTCATATTCTCGAGATGGTATTATGTTTCACGTCACCACCTTGAGCAGTTTCTCTGCGCATCCCATCTTCCAACTCATTAATATTTGCCTTTTTACTTTCTCTAGCCCCGTATGTACAAATGTACGTAGGGATACAGAAGTATTGTATTCCACTCAAAAATTCGATGTCGAGTTTTAACCCGAAATACATGTTTTAGGACCCCCTGAGCACAACAAAAAAAAAAAAAGCATGTTCAGAAACAGGTCCGTGTGTGTGGGGACAGCATAGCCCAAAAACTTAAACACGGTTAAATACCAAACTTGGTATTTAAGTTTGGTATCTTCCAAGGATGCGACACGAAGATTTTCAAGAAAATCCCCCCACCCCTACATGGAAAAATTATCTAACATTCTGTTTTTCTTAAAAATGACTCTAACGGTTTTGATTAAAATATCACATATTAAAGCCATTTCCATTACAAATAAAATGTATATCTTGAATTTTCAGGGAATATATTCTAAAAACCTGTTTATTCTGGATGAATTTTGCTTAATTTGGCATAACTAGTAAACCGTAAGAGATAGACAAAAACTTACTATACAAAAAATGTAGATCCTGTTAAAATAAAAAGTTGTGTCATATGCATTTTTTTCGTGTAGCTTACCGTTTTAGAGGTATTCTTTGTTATTAGTTTCAGTTGTGAATACTTACTCTTTTCACAGACAGGAGTGTCGGTTTTCCTTTTGTTCTACTCCTGGTCAAGCATAGAAGCGATTTGCAATGACAATTGCATAACGACACCTTTTAAAACATTCGACATCACTTTAGCCTAGTGCATTCCTTTAGTTCCATTCTACGTATAAGGAACATTCTGCTAATGTTTATCTCGACTAGCGTGTTGTTGAAAGAAGAATTATCTTTTGTAAGAAGTTTGTTTGTAGAGTAGTTAGAGAAAGTCCTATGACTGTAACACATCAGATTTTTTCAAGCTCTTTCGCGGTTCAACTTAGCATATTGCTGGACCCTCCGCAGTACTTTATTGGCTATACACTTCTTTGGCGGTTATTGTAGGCCTTTTTAAGGGGCTCTCTCTGATCTTACATACGCAGGTGGTTTTTGTCTCGTAAAAAGCAAAGAAAAAGTATTTTTACTCCATCTAGCCCGCACATGCAATAGTGTATAGTGAGGGTGTTGTATTGCACCCAAAGAGTCGATAGAAATGGAAATGGAGTGTCATTTATGGACACTCTTTAACTGCTGTGGTTCTCAGCGTCCCTTTCTATACTGGGCGTGAAATACCACTTAATTTTTCTCAGAGGCCTCTCTATCAGGCTTGAGGTTAAATTCGATGTCGAGATTTCACCGCAAATATATGTTTTGAGACCCTCTGAAAAAAAAATAATGTGTTCCATTCACATGACTTTCTCTACATTTCTGCAACAAATTATTGTTAAAAAGCTTATGCTTTCATTTACTTCATACTAATCGAGAAAAAAATTGCAGAAATAGTCTTATTACTTCCTTCCTTGTAGGCAGAAACGAAATAAGGGAGTACAATAGGTTAAACAGATAGTCAAAAGCTGGTTGCTATCTGACTAAAGTTCCTTTGTTTGTACGGACAGGAGTTGACAAATTTCCTGGCTGAATCAATAAAACAAGGAATATCTCAAAAGCGATAACTCCACGAAAAAAAATGTATGTTGTAAAAATTGCGTGTTTTAGCGTGCTCCAACTTTTTGGTGGTAAGTTCTTGTCCATCTCTTACAGTTTAGCAGTTATGCTAAGTTCCGTAGAATTGATCCAGAATAAAGTAGTCTTCAGAGGCTAGTCCCAGAAAATTCAAGATAAGCATTTTATTTGTCAAGTAAAAGTCTTTAATATGTGGTATTTTATTCAAAATCGTTACAGCAATTTTTATGAAAAACAAAAATTTTAGAACTTTTTTCCATGTAAAGGGTAATAGGGGGTGGGGGGATTTTCTTCGAAATCTTCGTGTCGCATCCTTGGAAGATACCAAACTTAAATACCATGACACACATACACATACGCGCGCGCGCGTGGACATTTTTCTAAAATTGTGTGTTTTTTTTTTTTTATTCAGGAGGTCCCAAAACATATATTTCCGATGAAATCTGGATATCGAATTCTTCACTGCATTACAATAGCGGAATTATCACCCGGAGGTCCCGAATTTGATTCCCGGCTCGGGGGAGGAATTTTTCTTTAACTTGCATTATTCCTTTTCCCCCATAGAATCTGGAAGTATTAATGAAAGAGTAAATGTGCGTGTGTTAATACTATAAAGTTTATTAACCTAATGTTTTGAACCTACAATTTTACAAGTCAAAGCCCCGGTATGACCACTGATGTTAAAGGGGGTTAAACAAATGAAACAATTAAAAAAAAATCTGATGTGTAACATTCACATGACTTTCTCCATATTCCTGCAACAAATAAATCTTAAAAAGCTTATACTTCTATTTACTTTATGCTAATCAGACAAAAATAGCAGAAATAGTCTAATTACTCGCTTCCTTGTAAGTAGAAGCGAAATAAGGGACAACCGTAGGTTAAAGTGATAGTCAAAAGTTGGTTGCTATGTCAATGAAGTTCCTTTGTCTATATGGATAGGAGTTGACAAGTTCCTGTATGAGAGAAGTATACGTTTTTCATAGCAGAAACCAAAAATAAGGAATGTCACAAAAAAGACGAACTCCACGAAAAAATGTATATAACATAAATTGTGTGTTTTAAAGTGCTCTACATTTTTTGTGTAGTAGATTTTTGTCCATCTCTTACGGTTTAGCAGTTATTCAAAGTTTAGTAAAATTCATCCAGAATAAACTACTCTTCAGGGGCTATTCCCAGAAAATTCAAGATATACATTTTATTTGTGAGGTAAATATGTTTAATATACGAAATTTTAATCAAAGTCGTTAGAGCCATTTCTGAGAAAATCAAAATTTTCGAAAAAAGTTCCATGTAAAGGGTAGTTTGGGGTAGGGGGATTTTTCTCAAAATCTTTCTGTCGCATCCCTGGAAGATACTAAACTTAAATACCAAGTTTGGTATTTTACCGACTTTTCGTTTTTGAGTTATCGTGTTCACAGACACACGGACACACACACACACACACACACACACACGGACCTTTTTGTAAAAATGTTTTTTTTTTTTAATATTGGGGACCCTAAAACATATTTCCGGTGAAATCTCGGTATCGAATTTTTGGTGAAGTGCAATACTTTCTCTATACACTATGTACATAGTGCGTATGGAGAAAGTAAAAAACTACGACTAATAATTTGTTTTTCTATCTTTTTGTAAGGACATATTGAACGCAACTCGTGCCTTGGTTCATGCTGGTCTCAGCCTTGTTTCGAGCACAAATTTGACTTTAGAACTGCGTAAGGCGGAGTCCTGCTGTAAAGAATTAAAGATTTATTAGCTTCTAATCTGTGAAGGCTTTGTTTAATCGCACTTGACGTCAGTGCGAGGTATTTCGTCCATCTCTGTTCTGGAATATAAATAAACTAGGAGAGAAAGAGGATAAAACACGGGCAGTGGCGTTTTAAAGAGGGAATATATTGAAGCAGTTTGGAAAGAAATTCGCGTGAGTCTGAGGAACATAAATAGCTGTGAAGTGAGGCTATATTTGGTGAGGGAGAATGCACGTCACGGTTCTATTAAGGTCGACATGCACTTCATCCGAATCTCTATCGAATTCCGATTGTTAACCATATTTTATCGTAAGCTTCCAAAACAGTTTACTTTATTAGGAGAGAAGTGCAAAAATACCTGTTTTAGGAATGAAGACGCACCCAAAAATTCAATACTGAGATTTCACCGGAAATATACGTTTTAGGGTTCCCTATATCCAAAAAAAAAGTTCATAAAAAGGTCCGTGTATGTGTGTGTCCGTGTGTCTGTGAACACGATAACTCAAAAACGAAAATTCGGTAAAATACCAAACTTGGTATTAAAGTTTAGCATCTTCCAGGGATGCGACACGAAGATACTGAGAAAAATGCCTCCATCCCAAACTACCTTTAATGAAACTTATTTCGAAATTTTTGATTTTTTTTACAAAAAGCTCTAACGATTAAAAAATTGCATATTAAAGATATTTACCTGACAAATAAAATGTATATCTTGAATTGTCTGGGAATAGCCTCTGAAGACTACTGTATTCTGCATGCATTTTACGGAATTTTACATAACTGCTAAACCATAAGAGATGGAAAAAACCTAACACACAAAAAAGGTACAGCACGTGAAAACACAAAATTTATGTTATATACATGTTTTTCGTGGAGATGATCGTTTTTGAGGTATTCCTTGATTTTAGTTTCAGCTTTGAAAAACTTATAGTTTTGTCATACAGGAATTTCTCAACTCCTGTCCATACAAACAAAGGAAGTTCACTCACATAGCAACCAACTTTTGACTATCACTTTAACCTATGGTACTCCCTTATTTCGCTTCTACTTACAAGGAAGCAAGTAATAAGACTATTTCCGCTAATTTGTTCTTGATAAGCATGAAGTAAATAGAAGCAGAAGGTTTTTAATAATAATTTGTTGCAGAGATGTAGAGAAAGGCATGTGAATGGCACACATCAGATGTTTGCTTTAATACCTATGTACATAAAATGTAGATATTAGCTAAAGAAGGCATTGTATCCCACTCTAAAATTCGATGTCGAGTTTTCACCGAAAATATATGTTTTGAGATCCCTATGTGGGAAAAAAGCAATTTTAGAAAAAGGTCTCTGTGAGCGCCTTTGGGCAGCATAGCTCAAAAACGAAAAGTCGGTTAAATTCCAAAATTGGCATTTAAGTTCAGTTTCTTCCAAGGATGTGCTTTTCAGAAAATCTCCCACACCAAACTACCCTTAACATTGAATAATTTTCGAAAATTTTGATTTTCTCAAAAATGGCTATAACGATTTTAATTAAAATATCGAATATTAAACATATTTACCTGACAAATAAAATGTATATCTTAAATCTCCTGGGAATAGCCTCTGAAGACTTCTTTATTCTGGATAAATTTGACGGAATTTGTTATAACTGGCAAACCGTAAGATATAGACAAAAACTTACTAAACAGAAAATGTAGAGCTGTTTGAAACACACAATTTATGTTATATACATTTTTTTCATGGAGTGGATCGTTTTTGAGATATTTCAGCTCAACATTTTCTCATACAGGAATTTGTCAACTCGTGTCCATACAAAGAAAGGAACCTTAGTCACATAGCAACCAGCTTTAGTCTATCACTTTAACCTATGGCACTCCCTTATTTCGCTTCTACTTACAAGGAAGCAAGTAATAAGTCTATTTCTGCTAATTTTTTTCTGGATTAGCATGAAGTAAATAGAAGCATGAGCTTTTTAGCAATAATTTACTGCCGGGATGTAGAGAAAGTCATGTGAATGGAACACATCAGATTTTTTTAGCTTTACGTTCTTTGGTCATATCGAACGATGGATGAAATTGGTGAATTGATGTTCAAATGATCTCAGTGTCCTTGGAGTTTAAAGTTACTCGACATTCGTCTTTTCAGGATAAGGGAAAACCCCGAAAAAAGGAGGATAACTCACCCTAAGCGAGATTCAAACTCGGGACCACCACACTACCCAGACGGGTAATATACCTTTTGTTGAACCTGTATTTTATGTTTTGATAGTGTGTTTTGTGAGAACATAAAATATAGGATTTTTTGCCTAGAATCACTAAAATATTACTGATTATTATAATAGTAGATAAAATACTACTTATTATTGGTAATAATAATAGTAATAGTGAATACGAAGGTATGGAGTTTTAATAGTAGAGGAATTTTTATGCATGACAAATTCTTTTCGCTGATGATACCAATCTGCTGATAAAGGGTAACAGTCAAAGTAGTTTACAAAAAATCTTATGGGTTACACTCACATGACTTTCTCTAGCTATTCTACAAACTTCATACATAAGATTATTCTTCTTTCTGCACCTTGCTAATCGTGGTACTCTTTAGCACAATTTTCTTATTATTTACTTCCGTATAAGTAGGAAGAAAATAAGGGAATACACTAGGCTAAACCAATAGTCAAATGTTTTAAAAGCTGTCGTTATGCGATTGTCATTACAAATCGCTTCTTTTCTTGGCCAGGAGTAGAACAAAAGAAAAACGGACACTCCCGTCTGAGAAAAGTATAAGTACTTCACAACTGAAACTTATAACAATGAATACCTCGAAAACGGTAAGCTCCAGGAAAAAAATGTATATGACGTAAGTTCTGTATTTTAACAAGGCCTACATTTTTTGTATAGTAAGTCTTTGTCTATCTCTTACGGTTTACTATTTATGCCGAATTAAGCAAAATTCAACCAGAATAACAGGTCTTCAGAAGCTTTTCCGAGAAAATTCAAGATATAAATTTTATTTGTCAGGTAAATATCTTTAATATACGATATTTTAATAAACATTGTTAGAGCCATTTTTAAGAAAATCAAAATTTTCGAAAAGAGTTCCATGAAAAGGCTAGTTTGGGGTGGGGGGATTTTTCTCAAAATCTTCGTGTCGCATCCCTGGAAGATACTGAACTTAAATACCAAGTTTGGTATTTTAGCTAGTTTTCGTTTTTGAGTTATCGTGTTCACAGACACACACACACATGGACTTTTTTCGGGAAATGCTTTTTTTGGATTCAGGGGGTCCTAAAACATGTATTTTCGGTGAAGTCTGGACATCGAATTTTTTGGTGGAATACAATTCTTCTCTATCCCTATGTACAATGTACATACGGACTAGATAAAGTGATAAGGTACACTTAAATATTCAAAGGAATGTTTACAGTGCAAGTTTTCACAGCCTAATGCACTATGGCATAATTTTCTGGGGAACATGTTTTGAGAATGAGCAAATATATAAACTACAGAAAAGGGTAATTAGAACAACAAATGGCAAGGATAGTCGGTGCTCGTGTAATGCTCTTTTCAAAGAACAAAAAATATTGTCTCTTACTTGTGTATTTATATTGGAGACATTAACTTATATTAAAAAAAATCCGATGTAATCCATTCACATCTCTTTCTCTATATCTCTGCAACAAATTTTTGTTAAAAAGTTTATGCTTCTATTTACTTCATGCTAAGTGAGAAAAAGTTACCAGAAATAGTCTTATTACTTGCTTCCCTATAAGTAGAAGCGAAATAAGAGAGTAACATACGTTAAAGTGATAGCAAAAGCTGGTTACTGTGTGACTGAAGATCCTTTGTTTGTATGGACAGGAGTTGACAAATTCCTGTATGAGAAAAGTATTTTAAGACTGAAAAAAAAAAAAACAAGGAAAATCTAAAAAACGATCAACTCCAAATGTATATGACATAATTGTGTGATTTAACGTGATCTACATTTTTTGTGTGGTAAGTTTTTGTCTATTACAGTTTACCAGTTACACAAAATTCCGTAAAATTCATCCAGATTAAAGTAGTCTTCAGAGGCTATTCCCAGAAAATTCAAGATATACATTTTATTTGTCAAGTAAATATCTTCAATATAGATATGATATTTTAATCAAAAGACTAGTTTGGGGTGGGGGATTTTCTTGAAAATCTTCGTATTGCATCCTTTGAAGATACCAAACTTAAATACCAAGTTTGGGCTTTAACGGTCCCTTCGTTTTTGCGCTATGCTGCCTCCCCCCCACACACACACACACACTCTCGAACATTTTTCTAAAAACGCTTTTTTTGGATTCAGGGAGTCACAAAACATGTATTTTCGGAGAATTTTCTGTGTCAAATTTTTGGGTGGAAAACAATACCTTCTCTATACACTATTTACATAGTACGTGTAGAGAAAGTAAAAATGTACAATCAGCTTGAAATAAATAAAAACCTCCATTAATATAGCACTCGACAAAAGATTGCACTGCATATTCAGTTCTGTAGAACTAACATAACTAAAAAAAAATCTGATGTGTACCATTCACATGACTTTCTCCATATCCCTGCAACAAATAATTCTTAAAAAGCTTATACTTCTATTTACTTTATGCTAATCAGAAAAAAATAGCAGAAATAGTCTAATTACTCGCTTCCTTGTAAGTAGAAGCGAAATAAGGGACAACCGTAGGTTGAAGTGATAGTCAAAAGCTGGTTGCTATGTCAATGAAGTTCCTTTGTTTATATGGATAGGAGTTGACAAGTTCCAGTATGAGAAAAGTATACGTTTTTCATAGCAGAAGCAAAAAATAAGGAATGTCACAAAAACGACGAACTCCACGAAAAAAATGTATATAACATAAATTGTGTGTTTTAATGTGCTCTAAATTTTTTGTGTAGTAAGTTTTTGTCCATCTCTTACGGTTTAGCAGTCACTCAAAATTTAGTAAAATTCATCCAGAATAAACTACTCTTCAGAGGCTATTCCCAGAAAATTCAAGATATACATTTCATTTGTCAGGTAAATATGTTTAATATCCGAAATTTTAATCAAAATCGTTAGAGCCATTTTTTGAGAAAATCAAAATTTTCGAAAAAAGTTCCATGTAAAGGGTAGTTGGGGCTGGGGGGATTTTTCTCAAAATCTTCGTGTGGCATCCCTGGAAGATACTAAACTTAAATACCAAGTTTGGTATTTTACAGACTTTTCGTTTTTGAGTTATCGTGTTCACAGGCACACGGACACACACACACACACACACACACACACACACACACACACGGACCTTTTTGTGAAAATACTTTTTTTGGATATTGGGGACCCTAAAACATATATTTCCGGTGAAATCTCGGTATCGATTTTTTTGGTGGAGTGCAATACTTTCTCTATACACTATGTACATAGTGCATATGGAGAAAGTAAAAATTAGCAGAAATAGTCTTATTACGTGCTTCCTTGTAAGTAGAAGCGAAATATGCGAGTATTATAGGTAAAAGTGAAGCCAAAAGCTGGTTGCTACGTGACTGAAGTTCCTTTGTTTGTATGGACACGAATTGACAAATTCCTGTATGAGAAAAGTACAAGTTTTTTAAACCTGAAGCCAAAAACAAGGAATATCTAAAAAACGATCAACTCCTCGAAAAAAATGTATATAATATAAATTGTGTGTTTTAATGTGCTCTACATTTTTTGTTTGGTAAGTCTTTGTCCATGTCTTACGGTTTAGCAGTTATTCAAAATTCCTCCAGAATAAAGTAGTCTTCAAGAGGCTATTCCCAGAAAATTCAAGATATACATATTATTTGCCAGGTAAATATCTTTGATATACAATATTTTAAGCAATATCGTTAGAGCCATTTTTGAGAATATCAAAATTTTCGAAAAAACTTCTATGTAAAGGGTAATTGGGGGTGGGGGATTTTCTTGAAAATCTTCATGTCGCATCCTTGGAAGATACCAAACTTAAATACCAAGTTTGGTATTTCCGGTGAAATCTCGGTACCGAATTTTTGGGTGCATTACAATACCTTCTTTATACACTATGTACATAGTGCGTGTAGAGAAAGTAAAAATATGGAACATTGCAACCCTGGTTTCAATAATGTGTCCGCTTCTTGCAACGCTTTGTTGAGTGGATGAACTAGGCGTTGCCTGATTGGCCGAGAATTGATAGATTGCAGAAGATAGGGAAGGGATAACGTGTGAATAGCTGCAATCGATTTTAATTGCTTGAAGCTAGTGTGCGGTGTGTTATTGGTGAGCATTATATATAATTACATTTGCTACATTTCCAATTTGTGCACAGCGTTGGGGTTTTAACATTCAGCCTGCAAAGCCCAAGTGTTCTAGAACACTGATTGAAATGAACATCAAATACGGTCTGCGTGTGTTTTTAGCGTGTTTGTTTAGGCTATAGAACGGAAGTGGACATCTCGTTCACTGTGACCTGTATATATTCATGTGGCTACCCGTCCCCGAGAGGAAATAACAGAACCACAGGAGGTTACAGGCCGCAGGTAATTAACCTCACTACCTTCCAAAAATGCCACACTAAACTTCTTTCAGTTGTAACTAATTTTCCTTGGCTTATCAGAAACACTATATGCTGCCTTTGCGGCGTTGCCAGAGTAGTTAGTAAACATCAACAGCTGTTGGATAGGTAGAGTCAGACTGAAAAATTCAATGCCATAGCTGGGATTTGAACTTCGGATCTCCCGATCTCTAGCCGGCTATGGCATTGCATTTTTCAATCTGACTCTACCTATCCAACTCCTATCCTACACACGGCTTGTGTGAAAAACACAATTAATCCAATACCAATTGATCATAATAGTTGGCTATACTGTGAATCCTGGGACTTAAAGTACTTACGACATTGTAAGTCGCCATTGGAGTTGCCATCTGAAAATAATTTGAGAGTACATTGAGGTTTACTGGGAAATATGCGAGTCAGTTGAAAGATTCAATACTATGATCGGGAGATCCGTGGTTCAAAACGGCTTGTGTGAAAAAACAATTATTACAATGTCAACAGCTGATTACAAATGTTTCTATCGTGTGTAAAGACGAATATAAACAGTGTACATAATAAATGAATGTCGATGAATAATGAAACTAATTCATTATTATTGATGTTAACTGAAAATAACAGTGATACTATAACGCATGTAGCATACATTAAGTATTTACGTCAATATACAACAGATTAAGGTAAAAACTATACGATGGTTGCAGCACACACACACACACCACACACACACACCACAAACACACAAACAACGGTCCTAAGAAGTAGTTAAAGTGACTTTTATGGCGATCCATACATGAAAATGTTGAAAACATTAAGTTGTTTAGATGTGAAAGTTTCCAGATTGCCGAAGTTTCGCGTATTTCTTGGGATCATTTGGGTTTTAACTTCACAGATCCCTCGGCTACGCTTTGTGACATAGGACCCTCCAAATTAAGCTACGCTTTACGACTTAGGGCTCTAAACGTTTATAATAGACCAGTAAGTAACTACAAAGCGGTTCTAATGATGAAATAAAATTACCCAAGCATTGAAGTAGTGTCAAGTGGTGGAACCATTGTATACTAATAATCAGATTAATGCAAAATAGCTCGTTACACTGAGAGAAAGGTATAACAAAATGATTTTCATTGGTTTAGAATTTTAATGGCTCAATTCCATCAAAGACTCCGTCGTCATCGTTCTGGAAAGGATCATCATCATTGTTATCACCAAGGCATGTCATTAGTGGTTCACATTCACTGATGATCCCGTCTAATTCCTGTGTTTTTCGTATTATTTTGTGAACATGATTAACTTTCTTCTTCCATGAAGCCGCGTCCACCTTCCCGCAAAAATCTATCCACCTCTATAATTGTGAAAGTCTTGTTAAGTTCCCTCGCGTACAAATAAACACCAAAACACTATCAACAAATATAAATAACAACGATATCTTGCACAGAACAGCTCAACGCACGTGTTAGAAGTTCACAAACTGAGCACGTGGTTGGAAATAGTCAGATATTGCAACGGTGCGGCATCTAGATGCGTTTCCGTTATCTGACCGACCGACCGACCGACCGGAATGCTTCTTTGTGATTGGTTCAGAAAGTCGAACGGGTAAAGCTTTTTATCTGTTTTCTATGGACGTACCAACTTAACTCCTGTCAAGTGCAAGCATTCAGCGGCGGGAGTATAAGGGGAGTTGAAATGCCTCTATCTTGCCAAAGTTGAAGTTTGATCCATTATCTCAGAAAATATTTAGCATAATTATCTAAATTTTCAAGGTATATTCGGCAATACCTTTACTGTTGACTGATTAAAAATAGAATACTTCTGTTACTTAGATGGTTCTACCCAAAAATTCGATACCGAGATGTCTTTAAACTATGCACTATGTATATGAAGGGAAAGGAACAAGGTTCATGCGTGTGTCCGTGTGTCTGAACACGATAACTTAAAAACGAAAAGTCGGTAAAATACCAAACTTGGTATTTAAGTTTAGAATCTTCCAGGGATGCGACACGAAGATTTTGAGAAAAATCCCCCACCCCAAACTACCCTTTAGGTGGAACTTTTTTTGAAAATTGTGATTTTCTAAAAAATGGCTCTAACGATTTTGATTAAAATATTGTATATTAAAGATATTTACCTGACAAATATGTATATTTTGAATTTTCTGGGAATAGCTTCTGAAGACTACTTTATTCTGAGTGAATTTTCCGGCATTTTGTAAAACTGCTAAACCGTAAGAGATAGACAAAAATTTACCACACAAAAAATGCAGAGCTCATTAAAACACACAATTTATGTCGTGTACTTTTTTTTCTTGGAGTTGATCGTTTTTTAGATATTTCTTGTTTTTGTTTTCAGGTTCGAAAATCTTAACTTTTCTCATACAGGAATTTGTCAACTCCTGCCCATACAAACAAAGGAAGTTCAGTCACATAGTAACCAGCTTTTGACTATAGCTTTAACCTATGCTACTCCCTTATTTCCTTTTTACTTACAAGGAAGAAAGTAATAAGACTATTTCTGCTAATTTTTCTAGATTAGCATGAAGTAAATAGAAGCATAAGCTTTTTAACAATAATTTGTTGCAGAGATGTAGAGAAAGTCATGTGAATGGAACACATCAGATTTTTTATTTCTCTACACGTACTATGTACATAGTGTATAGAGAAGGTATTGCATTCCATTCAAAAATTCAATACCGAGATGCCATACCTTGTCTTTACACTATGCACTATGTATATGTAGAGAAAGTAAAAAGTATTTTCAGTAAAAGGTTCGTGTATGAGTGTGTGTGTGTGTGTGTGTGTATGTGTGTGTGTACTAAAAGTCCGTAAAATATAAACTTGTTATTGAAGTTTAATATCTTCCAGGGATGCTACACGAAGAATTTGAGAAAAATCCCTCACCCCAAACTACATTTTACGTGGAACTTTTTTCGGAAAGTTTGATTTTCTCAAAAATGGCTGTAACGATTTTGATTAAAATATCGTATAATAAAGATACTTACCTGACAAATAAAATGTATATTTTGAATTGTCTGGGAATAGGCTCTGAAGACTACTTTATTCTGTATAGATTTTATGGAAGTTTGCATAACTGCTAAACCGTAAGAGATGGACAAAAACTTACCACACAAAAGATGTAGAGCACGTCAAAATATACAATTTACTTATATACATTTTTTTGGTGGAGTTGATCGTTTTTGAGTTGTTATTTTTTATTTCACCTTTGAAGCAGCTTATACTTTTTTGATACAGGAATTTGTCAACTCCTGTCTATACAAACAAAGGAACTTCAGTCACATAGCAACCAGCTTTTGACTACCGCTTTAACCTATGGTACTCCGTTATTTCGCTTCTACTTACAAGGAAGCAAGTAAGAAGGCTATTTCTACTATTTTTTTCTCGATTAACATGAAGTAAATGTGTATTCATTGCATCATGTAAAGAGTATTTCGATAGCCTAGATTGGTAGAGATGCACACTTGAGAAGGTCGAGTGGAAGATTTGCTGCTTGCAGCCAAGAAAATGGCTCACAAGGTCTTTCCCATCAAACGGACAGACGTACGTTTATTAGCACAAATTACAACAGGCTGGCCATACACACTCCGGCAAATTGTTTCGTGACACTGCTCCTTTTCTAACTAATGCTGTAAACCAATCCTCATCTGTTACATCTCTGCAACAAATTATTGTTAAAAAGCTCATGCCTCTATTTACTTCACGCTAATCGAGATAAACGAATCAATTTCTTTGCGTGGCCAAGTTTTTTAAGGCTGAAACCAAAAACAAGGCATATCGAAAAAACGATCAACTGCACACAAAAAATGTATATAACATAAATTGTGTGCTTTAATGTGCTCTACATTTCTTGTGTGGTAAGTTTTTGTCCATCTCTTACGGTTTAGTAGTTATAGAAAATGCCGTAAAATTCATCCAAGATAAAGTACTCTTCTGACTCTATTCCTAGAAAATTCAAGATATACATTTTATTTGTCAGGTAAATATCTTTAATATACGAAACTTTAATCAAAATCGTTAGTCACTTTTAAAAAAATCAACATTTTCGAAAAAAGTTCCACGTAAAGGGTAGTTTGGGGTGGGGGGATTTTTTTTTTTAAAAATCTTCGTGTCGCATCCCTGGAAGATACTAAACTTAAACACCAAGTTTGGTATTTTACCGACTTTTCGTTTTTGAGTTATCGTGTTCACAGACACACGGACACACATACGGATCTTTTTGTGAAAATGCTTTTTTTTGGATACAGGGGACCCTAAAACATATATTTCCGTTGAAATCTCGGTATAGAATTTTAGGGTGGAGTGCAATACTTTCCCTATACACTATGTACATAGTGCGTATAGAGAAAGTAAAAACGATCAACTCCACACAACAAATTTATATAACATAAATTGTGTGCTTTAAAGTGCTCTACATTTTTTGTGTAGTTAAGTTTTGTCCATCTCTTACGGTTTAGTAGCAATGGAAAATTCCGTAAAATTCATCCATAATAAAGTACTCTTCAGACGCTATTCCTAGAAAATTCAAGATATACATTTTATTTCTCAGGTAAATATCGTTAATATACGATATTGTAATCAAAATCGTTGGAGCCATTTCTGAGAAAATAAAAATTTTCGAAAAAAGTTCCATTTAAAGGGTAGTTTGGGGGAGGGGGGAATTACTCAAAATTTCCGTGTCGCATCCCTTTTGAGTTATCGTGTTCACAGACACATACGGATCTTTTTCTGAAAATGTTTTTTTTGGTTACAAGGGATCCTAAAACATATATTTCCGGTGGAATCTCGGTTTAGAATTTTTGGGTGCATTACAATACCTTGTCTATACACCATGTACATAGTACGTGTAGAGAAAGTAAAAATCTAATTTGTTCCATTCACATGACGTTCCCTGCATCATTCTAACAAAGTATTGCTAAACACACTTATTCCTCTATCTACTTCTTGCTAATCGAGATAAACATTAGCAGAAATGAATCTGGTTGCTATGGGATTGAAATTTGTTTCTTTGCGTGGCCAGGAGTTGACAAGTTCCCGCAAGAAATATCTCCAAAACGGTCAACTAAAGAAACAAAATGCTTATATAATAGAATGTGTTTTAACGATATCTACATTTTTGTACAGTAAGTTTTTGTCTATCTCTTGCAAAATTCAGTAAAATTCATCCAGAATGATCAAGTTTTCTGAAACAATTCCCAGAAAATTCAAGATGTACATTTTGTGTGTGATGGAAATTGGGTTTCATATGTGGTATTTTAAACAAAATCGAGCCTTTTTTGGGAAAATCAAAGTTTTCGATAATTTTCCATGTAAAGGGTAGTTGTGGATGGGAGATTTTCTTGAAAATCTTCGATTTGCGTGTGTACACAGCACAATCCAAAAAACGAAAAGTCCGTTAAACATTAAACTTGGTATTTAAATTTATTATCTTCCAAGGATACCGCAAGAAGATTTTGATCTTCTCAAAAATGACGTTTCATTAACTCAGTTTTTAAGCTATAAGAGAGTAAGGATGAACTTTAATTGAAGTTAGTTTCATTATTTCAGTTTTTGAAGCTTTACTAAAATAAGGATGAACTTTAATTGAAGTTTCATTATCTCAGTTTTTGAAGCTTTACTAAAATAAGGATGAACTTTAATTGAAGTTAGTTTCATTATTTCAGTTTTTGAAGCTTTACTAAAATAAGGATGAACTTTAATTGAAGTTAGTTTCATTATCTCAGTTTTTGAAGCTTTAGAAAAATGAGGATGAACTTTAATCATTATCTCATTTTTTGAAGCTTTAGAAAAATAAGGATGAACTTTAATTGAAGTTAGTTTCATTATTTCAGTTTTTGAAGCTCTAAGAAAATAAGAATGAATTTTTATTGAAGTTAGTTTCACTATCTCGGTTTTAGAAGATTTTAGAAAACAAAGATGGAGGGAAATAAAACATGATGTTAAAACAAATATGAAAACATAAGAAAGAGTAACTAATGGGAAGGGCCGGAGGACTTGTACTAAGAATGTCAGAAGACCGGTTAGCAAAGAAAACAAAATATACAAAACAAGTTATCTACAGGAAAGAATCGAGGCTTGGATGTATCTGTGAGCAGAATATTATAACATAGTGACGTAACCTGTTTTTACTTTCTCCATACTCACTATGTACATAGTGTATAGAGAAAGTATTGCACTCCACCAAAAAATTCGATACCGAGATTTCACCAGATATATATGTTTTAGGGTCCCCAATATCCAAAAAAAAGCATTTTCACAAAAAGGTCCGTGTGTGTGTGTGTGTGTGTGTGTGTGTGTGTGTGTGTGTGTGAACACGATAACTCAAAAACGAAAAGTCGGTAAAATACCAAACTTGGTATTTAAGTTTAGCATCTTCCAGGGATGCGACACGAAGATTTTGAGAAAAATCCCCCCAACCCCAACTACCCTTTACATGGAACTTTTTTCGAAAATTTTGATTTTCTTAAAAATGGCTCTAACGATTTTGCTTAAAATTTCGTATATTAAACATATTTACCTGACAATTAAAATGTATATCTTGTATTTTCTGGAAATAGCCTCTGAAGAGTAGTTTATTCTGGATGAATTTTACTAAATTTTGAATAACTGCTAAACCGTAAGAGATGGACAAAAACTTACTACACAAAACATGTAGAGCACATTAAAACACACAATTTATGTTATATACATTTTTTCGTGGAGTTCGTCGTTTTTGTGACATTTCTTATTTTTGGTTTCTGCTATGAAAAACGTATACTTTTCTCATACAGGAACTTGTCAACTCCTATCCATATAGACAAAGGAACTTCATTGACATAGCAACCAGCTTTTGACTATCACTTTAACCTACGGTTGTCCCTTATTTCGCTTCTACTTACAAGGAAGCGAGTAATAAGACTATTTCTGCTATTTTTGTCTGATTAGCATAAAGTAAATAGAAGTATAAGCTTTTTAAGAATTATTTGTTGCAGGGATATGGAGAAAGTCATGTGAATGGTACACATCAGATTTTTCTTACATAGCACCTCTTCCTGTGTTTGAATCTGTCATGCTAACAAAGGGGGAAAAAAAAAAAGGAAAAAAAAAAAATGTAGTTACGGTTTGGGATAGCATGTTATCTGCTATCTTGATTTTAGTTTCTCTACTGCGTACTTTAAACAGAGGAGGTATTTATGCCACCCAAAAATTCGATAGGCATATATTTTGGAACTCCTAGAACCAATATGTACTTGGTATTTAAGTTGGGCATATTATTTTGATTTACTTTCTCTAGTCCTTAAGCACAAATAAATAAATAAAATTCTGAAAATACTCCATCCCGGTGACTAATTTCTTACACCGGGAGGTGATTTTCAAATTCTTATATTTATTATCCAAAATATTACATTTAAAGTTTGTTTACATTTTCCCAGATAAATTAACTTATAGGTATATAGATATATTAAACAACCAAAACTGCCTCTGTGGTCGAGTGGTCAGCGTGCTGACTTCTCACCTAGATGTTCCGGGTTCGGCAGGGACGGGGGATTTTTCTTCTGCCAGAATTATTCCCTATCCCCCCACAGAAGCTGGAAGTATGTATGTGAGAGTGAATGTGTGTGTTTGAGGAAAATAAAATGATTTAAACCAAACGTAAAAGACCCTAGAGACAACGAGTTGCTTCAAGTGCAAAGCTCACGATATGACCTTAGATCTTAAAGGGGGGATATATAAATGAAAGAATAAAAAAAAATTATAATAAAAAAATTAAAAACTACTAACTACAATTTAAAGATAACCAAATTACTACATCTAATAACCAATTTTGGAAACTAGCCAGTTATCATCTAATCCATAAACTCGTTATTAAGTAATTGGTATCCGGTATTTAGGGGTACTGGTATCCAGTAATTTTAATTTGTAATTCCTCATATATCGGATTACTTTAGTCTTTAATTCTAGTCAAAATGCCCGTATGTTAATAGAGAAGGTATTTTATTTCATCCAAAAATTCGATGTCGAAATTTCACCAGAAAAATGTTTCTTGCCCCCTGAATAAAAAACATTTTTAGAAAAATGGCCTGTGCAGATATATGCGCGGACGCGAGCGCAGAATAGTTCAAAAACGAAAAGTTCGTTAAATACCAAACTTAGTATTTAAGTTCAGTATCTCCTATGGATGCAACACGATTTTCAAGAATATCCTCCCCACCCCAGTTACCCTTTACATGGGACATTTTTTTCGAAAATGTTGATTTTCTCATAAAAAAAAAGCTCTAACGATTTTTATTAAAATATCTTACAATAAACAAATGTATGTCAAATAAATGGTATATCTTGATTTTCTGGGAATAGCTTATGAAGACTTGTTCATTCTGGATGAATTTTGCTTAGTTATACATAACTGCTAAACCGTAACAGGAAAAAAACCAACCTACTCAAAAAATGCAGATCTCGTTAAAACAAACAATTTATGCCATATACCTTTTTGTTCCAGAGCTAACCGTTTGAGAGATATTCCGTGTTATTGGTTTCAATTTTAAGCTACTTAAAACCTTACTCAAACGGTATATCATCTTTCTTTCATCTCTCTTCTGCTTACCTATTCCTGATAAGCTTAAAGAACAGAATTTCAAAAGCGCCCGGCTTTTTAGAAGATTTGACTATCACTTTAGCCTGGTGCTTTACCATATTTCCCTTGTATTTACAGGGAACTAATACAACCATTTCTGGTAATGTTTATCTCGATTACCTGATGTAGATAAAGGAATTTCCTTTTGTAATAATAGCTTGTAGAAAAAGTCATGTGAATGTCTTTTTTGTGTGTAAATAGCGCTAGTAAATAACGCTAGCAAATTTTCATTTTATTTCACAACTCAAAGTCCCCAATATGACCTTAGAAGTTAAAAGGGCCTATACAAATGAAGCAATTAAAAAAAAACAAAAAACAATTAAACCAAAACCAATTGACCATAACAGTTGGCTATGCTGTGAATCCTGGAACTTAAAGTACTCACAACATTGTAAGTCGCCATTGGGGTTGTCATCTCAAAGTAATTTGAGAACACCTTGTGATTTACCAGGAAACATGTGAGTCAATTGAGAAATTCAATGCTATATCGGCATGTTGCCATGGTAGCTCAGTGGTAGAGTAACAGGCTAGAGATCGGGATATCCGTGTTTCAAATCCCAGCTATGGCATTGGAATTTTCAGTCTGACTCTACCTATCCAACTCCTGTCCTACACACGGCTTGTGTAAAAAAAAAAAAAAAAAAAAAAGTTTTAAGCATGCAATATATTTCGTGATTTAATTACAATGTTTAAGACCCAGCAAAGGTTTTTCGTCATGGACTGGCTTTCGGGAGGTCCTGAGACCTGCATATCTGACCCGTGGGTTTTTCCGGGGTTTTTCCAGTCAATGGGAGAACGCTGGGGAGGTTTCAACAATCCTCCGAAATTCCTGCGCCTTAATTTTATCCAGCTAGTCTCTTTCAGTGTTCTAAGTCTCGGCGAGGAAAGCGATGGTGTGCCCTTCCGTGGAGGTGAGTGCGCTTTTAGAAGACAGCTCTCGGCGGCGGGGTGGCGCTGTAGTTGTCTGTAGATGGTTTATTTTCGTTGCCACACACTGTACAGGTAGACTCATCATAAATGCACATTAATTAAATAATTCATATAAACTGTAAAACGTTCCGTCATGTAAAAATGAACGTAGTGATCTTCTACGTTTACATATGTCATCTATTTTAATAATGTCATATGGGAGAGCATTGGCAATTTTAATTATGAGGCACTTTGGTGATTTTGAGTATTTAGTTGGTTTATATTTTCCTATATGAGTGTCATTCATACTTGTAGTAAAATTATTATAAACAACACAATTGAAACTAAATAAATATGAGTTATTTTTATAAAATAGTGCAGCATTATAGATTAATTAATCAAAGTAAAAATATATTTTTTTTAAAAGTATATCTTAATGAGTGTCTTGGGTTAGGGAGATCTGGGATGCGGACGTCTAGCGTCTAGATGACGGTTTGGATTATGTTGGGGACCCTCCATAGTGGCTTTTTTACCGCGGTCCGGTTTCGGCCGCCCTTAATAGTCTGACGCACAATAAACCCATACAGCACAAAAACACAACGTTTAAAACAAATCAAAGTAGCGCTTTTGGAAGGCAACATGCTAAAAGTTTGGCCTAATTTCATCTGGGCGTGAGTCAAGAGAATACTTTAGAAATCTCAGTTATGTAAGATATCATCGCCAATTTGTTCTCATAAGCACGCTCTATTTTCACCCGACACGCAAAAAAGACGGTGTGTTTTGAAAGTTATTGGACTCGCTGTATGCGTGCGTTCGTGTCTGGTTGTATAATCAGTGTTTTCAATATTCATGAACTACAATAAGAACTTAGTTGCAGCGGGTAATCGACTATAGTCAAGTTCAACTTTCCATGCTACGCAAACAGAAAGAAGTAAAACTGGTTGATTCCACTCATAAAAAAACCCAATGTGTTCCATTCATATCACTTTCTCTACATCTCTGCAACAAATCCTTGTAAGAAAGCTTATGCTTTTATTTACTTCTTCCTAATCAAGAAAAAATTAGCAGAATTAGTCTTATTACTTGCTTCCTTGTAAGTAGAAGCGAAAAAACGGAGTACCATAGCTTAAAGTGATAGTCAAAAACTGGTTGTTATGTGACTGAAGTACCTTTTTTTGTATGCACAGGAGTTGACAAATTCCTGTATGAGAAAATTATAAGTATTTCAAAGCTGAAACCAAAAACGTCAACTGCAAATATCTAAAAAAACGATCAACTGCACGAAAAAATGTAAATAGTATAAATTGTGTGTTTTAATGTGTTCTACATTTTTTGTGTTGTAAGTTTTTGTCCATCTCTTACGGTTTAGCAATTATGCGAAATTTCGTAAATTTCCTCCAGAATAAAGTAGTCTTCAGAGGCTATTCCCAAAAAAATTCATAATATACATTTTAAATATCTTTAATATACGAAATTTTAATCAAATTCGTTAGAGCCATTTTTGGGAAAATCAAAATTTTCGAAAAAAAGTTCCATGTAAAGGGTAGTTTGGGCTGGAGGGATTTTCTTGAAAATCTTCGTGTCGCATCCTTGGAAGATACCAAACTTTACTACCAAGTTTGGTATTCAACGGTCTTTTCGTTTTTGAGCTATGCTGTCCACACACACACACACGGACATTTTTCTAAAAAGGCTTTTTTTGGATTCAGGGAGTCTCAAAGCAATTTCCGTTGAAATCTCGGTATCGAATTTTTGGGTGCAATACAATACCTTTTCTATACACTATGCACATAGTACGTATAGAGAAAATAAAAATATAATGTGTTCCATTCACATGGCTTTCTCTACATCTCTAAAAAATTATTGTTAAAGAGATTATTCTTCTATCCACTTCATGCCACTCGAGATAAACATTAACAGAAAAGGTCTTATTACTTGCTTTCTTGCAAGTATAAGGGAAATACGTGAATAAGCTAGGCTAAATCGATAGTCACATTTTTTAAAAGCTGGTGCCATTTAATTCAAATCCGTTTCTATGCATGGCTAGAAGATTACAACTTTCCGTGTGAGAAAAGTTTTAGGTATTTTAAAGCTGAAACCAATAACAAGGAATATGTCAAAAGCGATCAACTCCACGAAAAAATGTATAAGACATAAATTGTGTGTTTTAATGAGATCTACCTGTTTTATTATTTAAGTTTTTGTCTGTCTCTTACGCTTTACCAGTTATGCAAAATTCCACAAGTCATTCACAATAAAGATGTTTTGAGTCTATTTTATTTGGGATGTAAATATCTTTAATATACTATTTTAATCAGAATCATTAGAGCTATTTTTGAAAAAAACAAATTCGAAAATTTGCATATTGCATCCTTGGGAGATACTGAACTTAAATACCAAGTTTGATATTTAACCGACGTTTCCTTTTTGAGCTATGCTGTCCACAGGCGCGCGCACACACACACGGACATTTTTTTATTTTTTTTTATTCAAGAGATCCCAAAACATATATTTCCGGTGAAATCTCGGTATCAAATTTCTGGGAGCACTACAATACCTTCTCTATATACTATATACATAATACGTGTAGAGAAAATAAAAACAACCACAAAACACAATTTTACGTTCTCTAGCACATACGTACAATGTACATGGTTGGTAGAGAAGGTATTATATTCCACACAAAATTTCAATAGAGAATTCACCGGAAATACAGGTTATGAGCTCCCTGAAACCAATAAAAGCATTTTTAGAAAAAGGTTCATGTGTGTAGGTCTGTATGTCAGAGGGAGGCATAATTAAAAAGCGAAAAATCCGGTATTTAAATTTAGTATTTGCCAAGGGTTCGACGCGAAAATCTGCACGAAAATTCTCATCCCAAACTACCCTCTACATGGAAAAATATTTCGAACACTTTGATTTTCTCGAAAATGCTCTAACGATTTTGATAATACCGTATATTAAAAATATTGGCTGAAAAATAAAACGTAATTTCTTGAATTTCATGAAAAAATCTTCTGACTGATCTTTTTATAATTGATAATACGTAAGTGATAGTCAAAAAACTTACTGCACAAAAAATGTAGATCTCGTCAAAACCACAATTTATGACAAACATTTTTTGTAGAATGAACTGTTTCCGAGATATTCCTTGTTATTGGTTTCAATTTTAAGTTACTTAAACGTTTTCAAACGGGACGCCATCCTTCGTTTCATCTCCCTGTTTTACTCTTGGCCGAGCAAAGTGAACCGAATTTCAATTGTTTCACATAGTAACCGGCTTTTAAAAAGATTTGACTATCGTTTTAGCCTAGTTTGTTCCCTCTTTTCGCTTCTATTTATAAAGAAGCAAGTAATACGACCATAATACTGCATATTATAGATCTCTACAAACAAAATGTATATCTTGAATTTTCTGGGAGTAACCTCTGAAGACCTCTTCATTCTGAATGAATTTTCGTAACTGGTAAATCACAAGAGATACACAAAAACTTACTACAAGAGAAATTTAAATCTTGCCAAAAAAAGTTATATCTCATTCATTTTTACTGTGTAATTAACAATTACCAAGATATTCAGTGTTATTGGTTTGAATTTTAAAATCCTTATTCTTTTCTCAAACAAATCCGTTATTTTCTTATCTTTTGTTTTACACCTGGTCATGCAAATTGAAGCGAATTTCAAACGTATAACGCCTAACTTTTAAAAAAAACCGACTATCACTTTGTCTAGTGCTTTAGTAATTAAAGGCTTTCTGTTAATGTTTATTTACATTAGCGCGAAGTAGACAAAAGAATAAGCTTTTATAAGAATAGTTGGCTTGCAGAACAGAGAAAGTCATGTGAATGGACACATCAGATAATTTTCTACTCCTGGTCATTCAAAGAGAATCGAATTTCAAAGCATCACATAGCGATCGGTTCTTAAAGAATTTGACTTTCGCATTGGTGTAGTCTCTTATTTCTCTTACACATACAAGAAAATAAATAATAAGACTATTTCTGTTAATGTTTATCTCGATTAGCATGGATCAGATAAAAGAATATGTTTCTGTAAGAAGTTGTTGCAAAACAGGTAGAGAAAGTCGTGTGAATGTAACACATCACATTTTTAGAAATATTTTATGTTCTTGAAAACGGATCTAACGGTTTTAATTAAATACTGCTGTGTCAAGAAACTTCCGGGAATTTGACAATAAAACACAAAAAAATTAATTATTCATCCAATTTTATTTTATCGTCTTCAAAGTATGCCCCTTTTGAAATTATACATTTATGGCAATGAATAATCCAATCATCAAAATATTTTTTGTAGGCACTTTTAGGAATCGATGTCAATTGTCGCCGCGAATTTTCCTTTATGTCTTCTATCGACTAAACCGGGTGCCTCGAAATGGTAACTTGAGTTTTGGAAAGAGAAAGAAATCAGCAGGAGCCAGATCAGGTGAATACGGTGGTTGTTCGATGAAATTTGTTGAGTTTTTGGCCAGAAATTCATTCACAATAATAGCCTTGTGAGCTGGTGCGTTATGGTGGTGCAGAATCCATGAGTTGTCGTTCCACAAATCTGGCCTTTTTCGCTGTATTTGTTCTCTCAAACGCCGCATAACGCTCAGATAATAGTCTTTATTTACCATCTGACCGCCTGGCAAGAACTCTGATTGCACGATACCGCGATAAACCAAAAAAAAACTGTCAACATGACCTTCAGTTTTTTTTTAATTTATTTATTTAAAGTCGCTTTAACTTTACAGTACATTAGTTGAATACGTTCTCAATGCAAGTTTAAACATACATATACAAGGTACCTTCAGTTTTGATCGAGTTTGACGTGCCATTTTAGGTTTCGGTTCAGTTGGAAGGCGCCATTCGTAAGCTTGTTGACTGGTTTGAGTCTCAAACTCGTAAACCCACATCTCATCACCAGTTACAATGTGTTTCATGAATGTGGGGTCGGAACTGGCTCGTTCTAGCATGTCTTCAGCAATCCTTACGAGATTGAGTTTTTGTAGAAAATTCAAGTCTTTCGGAACTAACCGAGCTGTAACGCATGTCATGCCCAAACAATCGTTTGAAATGGTACGAATCGATTCATGAGACACAGAAAGTGGCAATCTCTCTCAGACCTAAATGACGATTTTCAGACACCATTTTCTTCACTTTAGCGATGTTCAGTTCAGTTGAAACCGTTGATGGCCGACCAGAGCGAGGCAATTCTTCCACCACATCTCGACCACTTTTGAATGCACTGTACCACTCATTTGCACATGTTTTTGTAGAAGTCGATTCACCGTAAGCCCTCTGTAACATTTTCAGCGATTGGACACACGAAATACCATTTGCAATGCAAAATTTGAGGCAGATTCTTTGTTCAATATTTGTATCCATCGTAAAATCGCAAATCACCTTTGAGATGAACTAACAAAATGGCGTACTGTAATAAAACTAGATGACAGATGACGATCAAACTCCACGTGGGTATAGAGGAAAGTTGTACCAACTTAGCGACAACAATAATTTGGAATCCCCTTTTAAACAGGATGTTTAAATGATCAATTCCCGGTGCTTTCTTGACAAGAGTTTTACTATAGTAAGAAAGGAAAACCCGGCTGCAGCAGAAAATGACAGATTTTCTTTGATTGCTGCAGTGTGCCAAGATGACCAGAGTGTATCTTACACGAAGCAATGTTGATTAAGTCACTAGACAGCTGTATTTCTCATAATTACGGTAAAGTCCGACCCTAATACAAACGTATGGGAGCTGACAGGCTTAGTCTCGCACCAATGTTAAGCTGAACGCTTACCTTGGCGCGGGTGATATAACATAGGCATATTTAGTAAGCTCATCAACAAGGATCTGACTAAATATAAGCACTAGATGCAGGGCTATTTAATAGTAATATATGAGCATGTATAAACAAGTTACATAGACTGATTATATTGAGATACAGCCGTTCTAGCACACTCTCCTTCAGTGCCATCCTGCCGACTTCAGGATGTCCGTCAGAGCTCCTCGTCTTCGCCGAATTATAGGATGCTCCTGCCGATGTTGACAGTCACCTAATGGCTCTTGAGGGCATCTAATCCCAGTATAACATATTCAGTCACTCTCGGGCTCACAGCGCTCCGCCCCAGAATCAACTTCTCCGAGGTAAGATGTCGCCCGACGCCGTGCACCATTTTCTTACGAATTATCCGCTGAAACTCTTATCCGTTTAACAGTTGACCGACATGCGGCGCTTTGGCATCGGTTAGTTCCGCTTCCGAAAGTTGGTGTCGCTCACCCGTTTACTTCGGTTACTCTCAGGGATTTTGGATTTCGTAATCAAATTTAAGTACGGAATTTGTATTTGTATTGTATAAAATTACGTGTATTAATAACATAAATTTAACTCCAAAACCTTTCTGGTAATGTGTGGTGGTGATTTTTAGGTGACTATTAGCTCTGTATTTATATTAGTTTAAGTGAAGAGAAGCTTGGCAGAACTTAAACTGTGATAACATTAGTGGAGTATAACCAAGCATTAATTGTAATACATTTCTAAAAGGGGGAAGGAAATTTGATCATGTAATTCACCTTTGTTATAAAGCAGTTTAATCAGATTTTGTTGAAATGTTTAAATGTTTAGGAAAATTATAACATCTTCCCTTTAATTCTGTAATAAACCCTGTTCCGGTCCAGTTTCGTTATTAATTTTAAACAAGGCATTTAATTGCCCGCGTCTGCCTCATATTCAACAGGTCGTGAGTTGGTATCAGCTTAGGGTGAGTTACCCGGGGTTCGAGGTTTTCCGTGACATAGAAGCATGAGCTTTTTAAAACTAATTTGGTGCAGAGATGTAGAGAAAGGAATGTGAATGAAACACATCAGATTTTTTTGTTATTTGTTTCAGTTTTAAAATACTTAACTTCTTTTATATGGGAACTTCTCAATTCCTGTTTACACAAAGAATCGCATTTCAATCACAGAGCAACCACATTTTAAAACATTTGACTGTCAGTTTAGCCTAGTGTATTCCCTTATTTCCCTTCTACCTACAAGAAAGCATGTAATAAAACAGTTTCTTCTAATGTTTATCTCAATTAGCAGGAAGTGGATAGGAGAATAAGCTTATTAAAAATAATTTGTTAGAGAGATTTAGAGTCATGTGAAGGAAGCACATCAGATTTGTTTGTTATGCTTCTCTCTCTCTCTCTCTCTCTCTCTTTCTCTCTCTCTCTCTCTCTCTCTCTCTCGCGAGCACGCGCGGCCCTTTTTCTAAAATGTCTTTCATGGACAAGGGAGTCCTCAAATGCCGTTTTTGCTTTGAAATTTAGATATCTAATTTGTGGGTGGAATTTGCCCTAGTTGCATAGTTAGCCGAGAAAGTACCTCTCCGTAACAAAGTTTAATTGTTAAAAAGTTTATACTTCTATTTACTTCATGCTCATCGAAAAAAAAATTAGCACAGTCTTATTACTTACTTCCTTGTTAGCTAGAAGAGAAATATGGGAGTACTATAGGCTAAACTAATAATCAAAAGCTGGTTGCTATGTGACTGAAGTTTCTTTGTTTGTATGGACAGGAGTTGACATATTCCTGTATGAGAAAAGTATGTTTCTCATAGCTGAAAACAAAAACAAGGAATATGTCAAAACGCTCAATTCCACGAAAAAATATGTGTATAAGATAAATTGTGCGTTTTAAGGTGCTCTACATTTTTTGTGTTGTAAGTTTTTCTCCATCTCTTACGGTTTAGGAGTTATGCAAAATTCCGTAAAATTCATCCAGAATAAAGAAGTCTTCAGAGGCTATTCCCAGAAAATTCAAAATATACATTTTATTTTTCGTGTAAATATCTTTAATATACGAAATTTTAATCAAAATTGTTAGAGCCATTTTTGAGAAAATAAAAATTTTCGAAAAAAGTTCCATGTAAAGGGTAGTTGGTGGTGGGGGGATTTTTCTCAAAAGCTTCGTGTCGCATCCCTGGAAGATACTAAACTTAAATACCAAGTTTGGTATTTTACCGACTTTTCGTTTTTGATTTATCGTGTTCACAGACACACGGACACACACACACACACACACACACACACACACACACACACAGACCTTTTCTGAAAATACTTTTTTTGGATACGGGGGACCCTAAAACAGATATTTCCGGTGAAATTTCGGTATCGAAATTTTTGGTGGAGTGCAATACATCTCTATACACCATGTACATAGTACGTATAGAGAAAGTAAAAAGTAGGGCTTTGTATTCATTCATTGTAGCATGTTCTAAGCAAATCAGTGTTATTTGTAAACTAGGATAACAAGATGGTTTTCCTTATAAAAAGTAGACGTTCCCTGTTCTCTAATTCGTGTTGTTCCTGCATCACAGCACCGCTAGTTCCTAAAAAGACCAAAATGTGGCGTCGCATGCAAATGACGTCTCAGCTACATGTTAATTACAATTTCGCTGCTCAACTTTTCACAAACAAACAACCTCGACTAAGTTTGGTTTCATGACAAAACAAAATCCCATTAAACACAGCGTAATTCTGCATGCAAAGCATTTGGAAAACGTCAAGGTAAACTTTGAAAGCGTTTAGTGATGTCTACATACTCTGCAGTTGGGGTTTTTCTAGCTTTCTGGGGTGCACCACCTCAGGGCTCATAGGCAAGAAGCCTGATGTTTACTTTCTCTACACGTACTGTGTACATAGTGTATAGATAAGGCATTGCACTCCACCCAAAAATTCGATACAGGTTTCACCGGATCCTTTGTATCCAAAAGAAAAAGGTCCGTGTTTGTGTGTCCATGAACACGATAATTCAAAAACGAAAAGTCGGTAAATTACCAAACTTGGTATTTAAGTTTAGTATCTTCCAGGCTTTCGACACGAAGATTTTGAGAAAAATCCCCCTACCTCAAACAACCTTTACATGGAACCTTTTTCGAAAATTTTGCTTCCTCAAAAATTGCCCTAACGATTTTGATTAAAATATCTTATATTAAAGATATAAATAAAATGTATATCTTGAATTTTCTGGGAATGGCCTCTGAAGACTACTTTATTCTGTAGGAATTTTGCATAACTGCTAAACCGTAAGAAATGGACAAAAACTTACCACACAAAAAATGTAGAGCACGTTAAAACACACAATTTATGTTATCACATTTTTTTCGTGGAGTTGATCGTTTTTGAGATATTCCTTGTTATTGGTTTCAGTTTTAAAAGCTTATACTTTTCTCAGACAGGAATTTGGCAACTCCTGTCCATAGAAACAAAAGAACTTCAGTCACATAGCAACCAGCTTTTGACTATCACTTTAACCTATGGTACTCCCTTATTTCGCTTCTACTTACAAGGAAGCAAGTGATAAGACTGTTTCTGCTAATTTTTTCTTGATTAGCATGAAGTAAATAGAAGCATTAGCTTTCTAACAATTTGTTGCAGAGATGTTGAGAAAGTCATGTGAGTGGAACATATTCAATTTGGTATTAAACTCACCTCGTTTCGTAAAATCCACGCTTTATTAAAAAAAACATAAAAAAACGTCATCTATCATAAGTAACTATTTTTACTTTCTCTAACGTATATGTACAAATAATAACTAAGTAAAATCTGCAATATCATATCCCGGTACTGTTTTTCTTAAACCGAGGCATACATTACAAATTTTGACATTTATTTCTTATATCCCAATAGAACTATTATTCCATTATTTTACACATACTTTTAGCATAAATCATGTTATGCCAATTATAAACTATTATTCCAAAAATGTATATTACTAGTCATTTAAATACGTTTTTTAGCTTTATAATATACTTAACCTCACTAACAACAAACTTAATGAAGCTTTCTTTTAACAATTTCCAATTAACTTCCAATATTTCTATTATTCCATAGTATAAATTAACACTCCTCCCATTTTACTTTCTCTACACGTACTATGTACATAGTGCATAGAAGGTATTGCACTCCACTCAAAACTTCGATACCGAGATTTCACCGGAAATATATGCTTTAGAGTTCCCTGTATCCAAAAAAAGCATGTGTAGTAAAAAATCCGGTGTATGTGCGTGTGCGTCAGTGTTTCTGTGAACACAATAACTCAAAAACGAAAAGTCGGTAAATACCAAATTTGGTATTTAAGTTTAGTATTTTTCAGGGATACGACACGAAGATTTTGAGAAAAATCCCCCCACCCCAAACTACCCTTTACATGGAAAAAAATTCGAAAATTTTTATTTTCTCAAAAATTGCTCTTAACGATTTTGATTAAAATACCGTATATGAAATATATCTATACGACAAATAAAATGTATATTTTGAATTTTCTGGAAATAGCCTCTGAAGACATCTTTACTCTGAATAAATTTTGTGGAATTTTACATATTTGCTAAATCGTAACAGATGGGCAAAAAAACTTACCACACAAAAAATGATATATGTCTTTTTTCGTGAAGTTGATCGTTTTGGAGATATTCCTTGTTATTGATTCCAGCATTAAAATACTTTGTCAACTCCTGACCATACAAAGGAACTTTGGTCACATAGCGAACAGCTTTTAAAAGATTCTACTATCGCTTTAGCCTAGTGTACTCCCTTATTCCCCATCTATTTAACACGAAGCAAGTAATAACACCATTTCTGCTATTATTTTTTTCTCGTGCAGTAAGAATTAAGTAGAAGAATAAACTTTTAAACAATAATTTGTTACAGAGATGTAGAGATAGTCGTGTGAATGGAACACATTAGATTTTTTTTTTTTACTTATATGGTTTCTGAAAACACCGACTGGTATTTACCTAGCTAGTCGTGAAATGTTATATGCCCCTTTATTAAAGGCAGTATAAAAAGCTTTCTCGAAAATGGGGCAACTGATCTGGGTATGCACTTACCTCGTCCACTGGAATGTAGGCGCTAGGTCCGTGTATTGTTGGATGGGGAACTGGCATTCCGCGCTCCTGCCAACAAAACAACACAAATTAACACATGTCACAATGCACTTGGCATAAACACAATAATTAAACCACTGCAAAATAAAACATACCCACTCCACAACTTAAGGAATACTGGGAATGAAGTTACATAGTGTATAGAGAATGCATTGTATTGCACCCAAAAAATCGATACCGAGATTTCACCAGATATAGATTTTGAGACCCACTGAATCCAAAAGCACTTTTAGAAAAATGTCCATGTGTGTGTGTCTGTGATCATCATACGTCAAATACCAAACTTGAATTTTAAGTTCAGTATCCACAAAGGATACAACACAAAGATTTTGAACTATCCTTTACATGGGGGAAAAAAATAGAAAATTCTGGTTTTCAGAACAATGGCTCTATTGATTATGATTAAAATCGATTACATTTAAAATATTTGCATGTCAAATAAAATGTATATCTTGAATTTTCTAGGAATAGCCTTTTAAGACTTCTTTATTCTGGATGTGAATTTTTCTGAAGTTCATAACTAGTAAATCGTAAGAGATAGACAAAAACTTAGTGCACTAAAATGTAAATCTCCTTAAAACACAGGTTTTATGTTATAAACGTTTTTACTTTCTCTACACGCACTATGTGCATAGTGTATAGAGAAGGTATTGCACTCCACCAAAAAAATTCCATACCGAGATTTCATCTGAAATATATGTTTTATGGTCCCTTATATAAAACAAAACATTTTCACAAAAAGGTCCGTATGTGTGTGCGTGTGTCCGTGAACACGACAATTCAAAAACGAAAAGTCGGTTTCCAAGTAATCAATAAAAACAATTCCCTGTACAGAAGACACTCGCAATAACCTTGTTAGCTGACAAAATTAACTTAGCCTTTTTTGGAGTTAGTTTACCTGGCGCAATCCACTATTTTGACTGTCATTTACTTTCTGGAGTGTAGTGATGTATCCAAGTTTCATCCATGGTAATAAGCCGTCTCAAAAATTCACCGGTAGAGCTCCAGATTCTTAACAGAAACAGTTTTTCTTTGCAACTTTTGATCAGGTATCAACAAACGCGGCACCCATCTTGCACAGACCTTGTGAAAGCCCAAAACATACAAAACATTACCTGCACGTTTTTTTGATATGTTTAAAGCCTCTGCTATCTCAAACAACTTTAATCTGCGGTCTTCCAGTACTAAATGATGATTTTTTTTTTCAATGATCTCTGGAGTTGTCACTTCTACAGGGCGTCCAGAGCGAGGCTCATCACTAGTGCTCGTACGTCCCATTTTAAACTCTGCAACGCACCTTTTAATCATTGAATATGAAGGGGCAGAGTCTTTCAATGTACTGTCCATTTCCTCCTGGATTTCTTTAGGCGTTAAGCCTTTCAATGGAAGTATTTAATCATCGCTTGTTTTTCCAAATCCTCCATTTTTGTGAGAACTCTAAAGTTGTCTTGCTTAAAATGCTGTCATTCGAAAACTAAACAAGTTATTGACCAGTAGCTATGGATACAAGCTAGTCTAGAGTTAAATTATACGATGTTACCGTCTAACTGGCCTAGTGGCGCCATATCTGTGTGATTCCCAGGACTTATCAGCCGACTCTAGTATTGCATTCAACCCAAAATTTCGAATACGTAACTAAACAATTGAGGCTCTCAGAGACAAGCAGTGAATAGATATATTATGTTTTCCATTCACACGATTTACTCTATTTGCTTTGCAAACAGCCCATTCTTACAAAAGATTGTTTTTTATTTTAGTCATGTTAATGAGGATAAACATTAGCCAAAATAGTCTAATACTTGTTTCCTTGTAAGTAGAAGGGACATACGTGTATACACTAGACAGGCTTGGCGAACATTACTCCTAAAGTGTGAAAAGAGTTCGCTCTCCCCTCCTTGCCTGTACAAGTGACTGACACACATACATACACAGTGGAAGTGGTTTTCTCCAGTCAACGTCTACGGCAACTCCACACCTCAAACGGTCCCTGTGCTTTGCAGGGCACTAAGGGAGGGGAGTTAGGAGAAGGGCTCCACACTTTGGGAGTAACGTTCGCCAGGCCTGCACTAGACTAAAACGATAATGAAGTATTTTAAAAGCTATAGTTATGTGAGACAGCTGAAATTCGGTTCTCTTTGAGTGGCTAAGAGTAAAACAAAAGAGGTATGGCATGAAAGATGACTTCCTGTGCGAAAAACGTTCAAGTAGTTCAAAAATTGAAACCAATAACAAGTATTAACTTGGAAATTGTTAAACTCTACGATGCTACCGTCTCACGGCATGACCTTCGAGGTATATAGTAACTAATTGTTATTATTAAATAAATAATAGTATTTTCTCCTTTAAAGACACTGATTTACTTATTCTTGGAGGTATTATCTTAGTGAAGCAAATTGATGAGATTACAACTGATGCAATTTTAATGTATTAAAGCGTAAACCAGACATTATTGCGCTACGCGCAACAAACTTATTTTTCTCGGGCACAGATTCCACACCGAGTAAACGTCTCCGTGTTCTGAATCACCCGACATTGAATCTCATAAACAATATAAACTCATTAAATACACTTACTACCATATATACACTTCATAAGATTGCAGTTCTTTGATATTTTCAATTTTCTATGTTTATAAACTACAAAATGTATTCCTATAGTCTGGCAAAATAATTTAAAACATCTGATATGTTACCCTCACATGACTTTCTCTAGCTGCTCTACAAACTTCATACAAAAGAGTATTCTTCTTTCCACACCATGCTAATCGAAATAAACATTAGCACAATGTTTTTATTACGTACTTCTTTATAAGTAGAATGGAACTAAGGAAATGCACTAGGCTAAAGTGATAGTCAAATGTTTAAAAGCAGTCATGCGATTGTCATTACAAATCACTTCTTTTCTTGGGCAGGAGTAGAACAAAAGAAAACCGGACGATTTACCAGTTATGCAAAATTTAATTCCTCATTTCCGACCAGCGTTCCATGAGAGAAATTTGGCATTTAGTTTCAGCACAGCTTACTATCAATATTGCCATTATAGTTGCGGTCTCTAGGCAAACTTACGTTAGATACCAAAATTCACTTGTGATACTTCCGTTCTATATTTGAGAACTTTTAATATATGTTATAACTGCATCACGGTTCAATAGAGCTAAATACTTCAAATCTTCAAGCAAAGGTAAGCAATAAAGTAGAAATTCAGTGGCGGCTTGTGTAAAACAGCTGATGTGCTCCATTCACAAGACTTTCTCTACATCTCTCTAACAAATTTTGATAATAGGCTTATTGTTCTATCTAATTCTTTCTAATCGAGATAAACACTACCAGAAATTGTCTTATTACTCATTTACTTTTAAGTAGAATGTAAATAAGGGAATACACTAGACTAAAACGATAGTCAAATGTTTTAAACGCTGGTTGCCATGTGGTTTAAAGGCTTTTCTATGCAAGGCCAGGAGTTTACAAATTTCGATTTGAGAAAAGTTGAATGTATTTTAAATCTGAAGCAAATAACAAGGAATATCTCAGAAGCGGTCAGCTATACATTCAAAACTTACATGACATAAATTGTGAGTTTTAATCAGTTTTTGTATATCTCCTACTGTTTGCCAGTTATACAAATGTCATTCAGGAGTTCTTCAGACGCTATTCCCATAAAATCTAAGATATATATTTCGTTTGTCATAAAAATATCCGATAAATAAATTATATTAATCAAAATCGTTAGAGCTCTTTTTCAGAAAATCAAAATTTTCGAAAAATGTTCCATGTAAAGAGTAGGTGGGGTGGAGGGATTTTCTTGAAAACATTCGTGTCGCATCCTTGGAAGATACCAAACTTAAATACCAGTTATGGTATTTAACGGTTTTTTACTTTTTGAGCTACGCTGTCCATAGACACACACACAAAGATGGACACGCACAAGGACCTTATTACTTTCTCTATACGTACTCTACATAGTGTATAGAGAAGGTATTGTATTGCACCCAAAAATTCGATACCAATATTTCACCGAAAATATAGGTTTTGAGACCTCCAAAATCCAAAAAAAAAAAAGCATTTTTAGAAAAACGTCCTTGTGTGTCTGTCTGTGGGCGGCATAGCTCAAAAACGAAAGGTCCATTAAAAACCAAAGTTGGTATATAGGTTTGGTATCTTCCAAGGATGCGAAACAAAAATTTTCAAGAAAATCAAACAATCCCCAACTATCCTTTACATGGAACTTTTCTTGAAATGTTCGACATTCTCAAAAAAGGCTCTATGGATTTTGAATAAAATATCGTATATTAAAGATATCTACCTGACAAATAAAATGTATATGTTGAATTTCCTGGGAATAGCCTCTGAAGACTCTTATATTCTGGATGAATATTACGGAATTTTGCATACTGGCAGATCGTAAGAGATGGACAAAAACTTACCACACAAAAATGTAGAGCATCTTAAAACACACAATTTAGGTTATGTACATTTTTTCGTGGAGTTGATCGTTTTTGAGATATTTCTTACTTTTGGTTTCAGCTTTGAAAAACTTATACTTTACTAATACAGAAATTTGTCAACTTCTGTTCATACAACTAAGGAACTTCAGTCACATAGCAGCCAGCTTTTGACTATCACTTTAGGCTATGGTACTCCCTTATTTCGCTTCTACTTACAAGGAAGCAAGTAATAAGGCTATTTCTGCTAATTTTTGTATCGATTAGCATAAAGTAAATAGAAGCATAAGCTTTTTAACAATAATTTGTTGCAGAGATGTAGAGAAAGTCATATGAATGCAACACATCAGATGTTTATGTAATGTTTGGTTTGTTTCTTGTCTTGTCCTGTAATTTCTTAAACTCCCCTACTACACACATTAGTGAAGAGTTGAGACTATAGAATGTTTTATATCAGCAGGTCCGGGATTTGCAGTAGCGCTGGAAAACCCGAGTCAAGCGGAAAGAGTAACAGGGTCGTTAAGCGACTGGATCCAGAAAGTTCGGTTTGCCGATGTGGAACATGAAGGGAGAAATGATTGATGCGCCAACGTTTTCACTAAAAGAAGAAGCCATTCAGTCTTGAGGGAATACCTTGCAATGAGGATTAATGATCTCTTTTAGCAAAAAGTAATAATCTTACGTGACTTTCTATAAAACAAATTATTGTTGTTCTATTTACTTCATGCTAATTGAGATACACACCAGCAGAATGTTCTTATTACTTAGTTCCGTTTTAAGTAGAAGGGAAATAAGGGAATACACTAGGCTAAACCGACAGTCAAATGTTTTAAAATGTGGTTGCTATGGGATTGAAATCCATTTCTTTGCGTATTTTAAAACTGAAACCAATAACAAGAAATATCTCGAAAATGATCAACTACACGAAAAAAAGGTATATAGCATAAATTGTGTGTTTTAAGAAGACCGGAAGACCGTGTAATTTGGAGCAGCGATGTCAGTTTAAGAAAATGGGTACCGTTGGGAGCACCAACAATAAGTGTATCTTGAGCAGTGTTTGTTGTAAGCGTTCCCTCCAATTTTCCGCGTTCAATTGTTAATAACCTTGGAGGGAAGTTGTGATCTTTGTTGAGAGAGTTTTCGTTATAATTTTGTCTCGCTTTTGGTATCGTGTTTTCTTCCACCTAAGATCTTTCTCTGGAAACCAAACTAAAACGACGGTAAGTGTGATGTAGGCTTATTTCATTAATTCTGTTTAGGATTATAAGAACTGTGATACTCAAAGTTGTGTTGTGTCGTGTAATTTGGACCGCACCAAGTTACAGGAATATTCGGGTGTTACACTCCAAATGAGCATGAGTGTATATATTTATTTGAAGTCACGCTTTTAATTTACTTTAGTAATTTATTTATTTAGATATTTACATATTACTGTTACATATTATATTGCGTAATTTACCAGATGACAAAAAGGGAAGCTAGCAAATCTAAGGTCCTGTACTGTAAATGAAAAAAGGCAGATCTGAGAAAGATGAAAATAAAAACTCAGAAGAGAATGTTTGTGTTGTGTGTGGGAAGACTGGATACAGTGCAATAAATGCAAAGGACGGGCTCATGTAGACTGTGTTAATATACATGAATCAATTTAATACTCTTGTGACAGGTGTATTGTGGAGTGAACAAAATTTGGAACAAAAACCTGAAAATATTAAGTGTCCACAAAATTTTGGAATAAAATTGATGTAAAGTGATATTAATGTTGTCAAACTTAATCTGCTCCACTGGGATATTTTGAATAATATACACATAATGGTTATCCCAGGTCTAAATTAACTGCTATTACAAATTTCAATATTTAAAAGTAAGTATAAAGTTATACGAAACGATTATAAATGTATTATATTATAGTGGTCCAATTTACACGCCCTCTCAGACCAAACTACATGCCTCTGTTCCAAAATAAACGCCTTAGAAAAATGCTATAATTAGAATTTACAAATTATGTAGCTGGAACTAAACCTTGAAAACTCTCAAAATGATGTAAGTTCATCTCATTAACGCATTGAAGCAACTTGTGGACTTTGACGATGTCCAGATATTAGCACTTAAAGTTAAGTGGTCCAAATTACACGGACTTCCCCTACATTTTTTATGTAGTAAGTTTTGTCTCTCTCTTACGGTTTATGACTATGAAAAATTTAAACAAAAGTTTATCCAGAATAAAGAGATCTTCAGAGTCTATTCTCAGAAAATCCAAGATATACACTTCATTTGTCGTGTAATTATCTTAAATATAAGCGATTTTAATCAAAGTCGTAAGCCATGTTTTACAAAATCAACATTTTCGAATTTTTTTTTTCCATGTGAAGGGATTGGGGGAATTCTTGAAAATCTTTTTGTCGGGCAACTCCACGAAAAAATGTTTATTACATAAATAGTGTGTCTTAACGAGATATACATTTTTGTGTAGTGTTTGTCAACCTCTTACGGTTTACTAGGTACACAAAACTAAAAAATCTGATGTGTACCATTCATATGACTTTCTCTACATCTCTGCAACAAATTATTCTTAAAAGCTTATACTTCTATTTACTTCATGCTAATCAGTAACAAAATAACAGAAATAGCCATATTACTTGCGTCCTTGTACGTAGAAGCGAAATAAGGGAGTATCATAGGTTAAAGTGATAATCAAAAGCTGGTTCCTCTGTCACTGAAGTTCCTTTGTTTGTATGGACCGCAGTTGACAAATTCCTGTATGAGAAAAGTAAAGTTTTCAATAGCAGAAACCAAAAATAAGGAATGTTTCAAAAACGACGAACTCCAAGAAAAAAATGTATTAACATAAATTGTGTGTTTTAACGTGTTCTACATATTTGTGTAGTCAGTTTTTGTCCATCTCTTATGGTTTAGGAGTTATTCAAAATACAGCAAAATTCATCCAGAATAAACTACTCTTAAGAGGCTATTCCCAGAAAATTCAAGATATACATTTTATTTGTCAGGTAAATATCTTTCATATACGATATTTTAATCAAAATCGTTAGAGCCATTTTTGAGAAAATTGAACTTTTTGAAAAACGTTCCATGTAAAGGGTAGTTTGGGGTTGCGGGATTTTTCTCAAAATCTTCGTGTCGCATCGCTGGAAGATACTAAGCTTAAATACCAAGTTTGATATTTTACCGACTTTTTTTTTTGAGTTATTGTGTTCACGGACACACGGACCTTTTTGTGAAAATGCGTTTTTTAGATAAAGGGAACCCTAAAACATATATTTCCGGTGAAATCTCGGTATCGAATTTTTGGGTGGAGAGCAATACCTTCTCAGTACATAGTGCGTATAGAGAAAGTAAAAATAATTCATCCGGAATAAAGAGGTCTTTAGAGGCTATTAGCTGAAAAGCTGACTTCATATACCCAAGGTCGCGGGTTCAAACCCGGCGGAGGGCGTGAATATCCTTAGCAGGGCTTCCTTCCGAAGAGGAGAAAAGCCGTTGGTCCCGTGTCGTAGATTTACGGCACGTAAAAGAACCTCAGGCCTGATAGAGGCCTCTGAGCAAAATTAAGCGGTCTTTCACGCCCAGTATAGAATGGGATGCTGAGAACCACAGCAGTTAAAGAGCGTCTATAAATAAACCTACAATTACATTTTATTAGCTGAAAATTCAATATATACATTTTGTCATGAAAATATCTCTAATGCAATTTTTGATAAAATAAAAAAAAAATCGAAAATTTGTCCATGTAAAGGGTAGTTGAGGGTTGTGGATTTTCTTGAAAATCTTCGTGTCGCATTCTGGAAGATACTGAATTTAAATGTTAAGTTTGGTATTCAACGGAATTTTCGTTTTTGAGCCATGCTACCCTCAGACACACACAAAGGGAGAGAGAGAGAGAGAGAGAGATATACACACAAGGATATTTCTCTAGAAATGCATTTTTTGGATACAGAGAATCCCAAAACATATATTTCCTTTGAAATCTCAGTATCGAATTTTTGGGTTAAATACAATACCTTTTGTATACACTATGTACATAGTACGCGTAGAGAAAGTAAAAATCTTACTTGTTTCATTAACATGAATTTCTATATCTGTTTTTCAAACAAAATATTCTTGTAAAAGAATATTATTTTAATTACTTCATGCGAGATTTCACCGGAAATATATGTATGAGACACCTGAATAAAAAAAATATCAGAAATATGCCCGTGTGTGTGTGTGTGTGTGGACAGCATAACTCAGAAACTAAAAGACCGTTAAATTCCAAACTTGTTTATTAATTTTAACTTCCAAGGTTGCGACACGAAGATTTAAAAAAAAAATCCCTCACCCCAACTACCCTTTACATGGAACTTTTTTCAAACATTTTGATTTTCTAAAAAATAGCTCTAACTATTTTGATTAAAATATCGTATATTAAAGATATTTACCCGACAAATAAAATGTATATTTTGAATATCTGGGAATAGCCTCTGAAGACTAGTTTATTCTGAGTGAATTTTCCGGAATTTTGTATAAGTGCTAAACCGTAAGAGATAAGACACAATCTTAGTACACAAAAAATGTAGAGCACATTAAAACACACAATTTATGTTGTATACATTTTTTTCTTGGAGTTGATCGTCTTTTAGACATTCCTTGTTTTTGTTTTCAGGTTCGAAAATCTTAAAACTTTTCTCATACGGGATTTTGTCAACTCATGTCCATACAAACAAAGGAACTTCAGTCACATAGTAACCAGCTTTTGACTATCGCTTTAGCATATGCTACTCCCTTATTTCCTTTCTACTTACAAGGAAGCAAGTAATAAGACTATTTCTGCTAATTGTTTGTCGATTAGCATGAAGTAAATAGAAGTATAAGCGTTTTAAAACTCATTTGTTGCAGAGATGTAGAGAAAGTCATGTGAATGGATCACATCAGATTTTTCTATTTGGACCGCAGTGATGAGACAGTTCAGTGCCACGCTGTGATATTGCACTTCGTTTGCATCGACAGAAATGAATGAGGAATACGGAAGTTGGTGATTTTAATTGGAAATGTTTGCCATAGCGAAACAAACAGATCAAATTGTGTGCTGTGGAAGGTTTGCCAGCAGTTATAGGGTAGTGGTCCCAATGCTGTTAGAAAAACAACATTTTCGAAAGCTATAAAGGACAGACTGAATTTTCTTGAAAAACTTGTGTCGCATCATTGGGAGATTCTGGACAAAGTTGGAGTTTTAAATGAAATATATGTAATTAGTACATTTACTAGTATTTTGTTACGTTTATTGTACTCGTGGAAATATTGAAGTAGAGTGAAATAGAAATTCGTCAGAAATATACTAGCACATTTATTCATACAAATTAACGTTTGTTACATTACCTTTGACATGGTTAATACTGCTTCTGGCTTTCTATATTACTTTCTCTACACATACTATGTAAATAGTGTATAGAGACTTTTTTATTATTATAAATGTAGTTAATGTCCTTTAACCTGGTTGGTCATATCGGATGATGAATTAAATTGGTGAAATGATCAAATGCTCTTGGGGTCCAGGAAGCTTAAAGTTGCTCGATATTCGTCTTTACAGACAAGGAGAGGAAAAAACCGAAAAAAAACCCTTATCAAGTAATTCACCCTATGCGAGATTTGAGTTCGCGATCTGTTGAACGTGAGATACACGCGCTACCACCACACTACCCAGGAGGGTTAAGAGATGGTATTGTATTCCATCCTAAAACTCGAAGTCGAGATTTCCCCGGAAATATATGTTTTGAAGTACCCTGAGTCCAAAATAAACTTTACTTTCTCTAGCAATGTATATAGCAGATGGAGAAGTTACTGTTTCCAACCAAAAGTTTTAGAAAAATATCCATGTGTGTGTGTGGGGGGGGGGGCAGCATAGCTCAAAAACGAAAAGTCGGTAAAATATCAAACTTGGTATTTGAGTGTAGTATCTTTCAAGGGTACGTAGGACACGAAGATTTTGAGGAAAACCCCTTCATCCCAAACTACCCTTTATATGGAACAATTTTCGAAAATGTTGATTTTCTCAACAATGGCTCTAACAATATTGATTAAAATACATATGTTAAAAAAATAAAAGGTATATGTTGAATTTTCTGGAAAGATTCTCTAAAGACCTCTTTATACTGGATGGATATAGCTGAATTTTACAGATCTGCTAAACCGTAATCGAGACAAAAAATGTAGATCTCGTTAAAACACACAATTTACGCTCAATACATTGTTTTCGTGGTGTTGATCATCCTTGAGACATTCCTTCTTATTGATTTCAGTTTTAAAATACTTTTCACACACGGAAATTTATAAACTGCTGGCAATGCAAAGAAAGGGATTTCAGTCATATGGCAACCAGCTTTTGACTATTGTTTTAGCCCAGTGTATTCCCTTATATTTATAAGTAAGCCAGAGCAATAAAACCATTTTTAGACAGACACTGTTAAAAGTAAGCTTTTTAACACAAAACACTCGAAGTAAAAATTGTTCTTTATAACTATAGATTTATAAAATATATTTAACACTCCAATGTTACCAACTTAAGTTTTGTTGCTATCAATGTATCCGTTATATAGAATGTTGTGATTTTGAAAGAGTTACGTTGGTACACACATCCTTCCAAACACTTCTGCTAACGTTGCAATACCACCTGATAATGGAATGATGTCTGAATTTAGCAACACAAACACACCAAGTACCTCATCACAAGCAATCAACATTTCCAATTGTACAATAAATATCACACTTTCATCATAATTGCACAGTTAAGAACTTAATATTGCCTATTATTAAAAATAATTGTATATGTTTGTCTTCTGTTATTTATCTGCATAAAAATAAATGAGGTTATGTTCCTGAGAACAAAAAATAAAATCAATAATAGTACCACCGCCTTCTTTACTATTCCGTTCTCGTGTCTAAACATACTCAACCAGACAACAATTTTCTTCGATTGGCAACTTCAAACATATAAAACGTGTTTGCTGGGTATTTGGTTGTAACATACTCGAGTTTATCATTTAATAGCAAAAGGAATGGAATGGAATTTATAAGATTTATGATAAAGAGTAAAGAACTGACATTACCACATCGATTACCAATCTATATCGATAGACGTATTTGTATTTCTACATACACACACGCCTCCAAGCGATAGGAAAACGTACTATTCCTTGAACAAAAGGAATGTTGAACCTTATATTATAAATTTATTGATAAATCTAGAGATATTATGCTGTCTAAAAATAGTGTATGACACTCAAGTTAAGTGTTTTTATTTTATTCGTAGGAATCCTACACTCGGCCGTATGCAAATTTTCCTTCTCGCAAAATAAAACTACACTTTTAACTTTTATATCATAAATAACTATTCTGCTAATGTTTATTTCGACTAACACGTCGTATACCTCTGAAGATTACTTTATTCTGGATGTATTTTACGGAATTTTGCATAACTACTAAACCGTAAGAGATGGACAAAAACTTACAATACAAAAAAGGTAGAGCACCTTAAAACACACAATTTATCATATATACATTTTTTTCCTGGAGTTGGTCGTTTTTTAGATACACCTTGTTTTTGGTTTCAGCTTTTAAAAACATACTTTTCTCATACAGGAATTTAACAACCAGCTTTTGAATATCACTTTAACCTATGGTACTCCCTTATTTCGCTCCTACTTACAAGGAAGCAAGTAATAACACCATTTCTGCTAATTTTTTGTCGATTAGCATGAAGTAAATAGAAGCATAAGCTTTTTAACAATAATTTGTTGCAGAGATATAGAGAAAGTGATGTGAATGCAACACATCAGATTTTTACACTATTAGGTTTTTAGCGCCAAATGCACCGGGTTGTACATATAGCGAACAGCTGCACCAGAGGACCTGAGAGGAAGGTGAACTTAGAAGTGCATCACCCCGACATTTTGGCACGCCGCCCCTGTGTGTTAGCAGGTACATTAAAACGTTTTTGTATTTATGGAATGGTGTAGCGCACTCAAACCGCATCTTATGCAGCATCCCTTTGCCAAAATCTCTGTTTGGCAAACTCGAGATTCCTGAAAAGCAATTTGGCAGGGAGTGGAATTATCACCTAATTTAAGTCGGTCACTTTCTCTTACATTCTGTCAATTAGAACGACACGTGCGACCTTAGTACTTAAAATGCGGTCAAAGTTGGATAAGTGGAACTAAGCGCTGCAGTACCTGTGTGACCCGCATTTTAGAGGTCGTGGCGAGCTTTTCTCACTAATAGGACTTCCCCGGGTTGCCAGGCGAATGTTGGGAATGTTCATTACTTCCCTGAATTTTCGATCATGATTCTGACGTTACTAGAAGTATGACGTGCCGAACGTGAGGGAGCGCTCGGATTGGGTTGGACTCGACGTGGCAGCCGCTATGCCTGGGTAGGGTTGTGAGACGCCAGTACCTGGAGCATTAGTAGATACAAGCTGATATTGGTGTAGTCATCCCTTACGGGTCGACGTGTATAACTGGCGTATCCAGTTCCGTACCTGCTGAGAGCTAGGTGGGCCGGTTTATATGACAGTGGAAAACCCCACGGATGTCCAAGAGTACTTGTTACTCGATGGACCCTGGGGAGAAAGTGGCAGGCCTCGCAGTATACTCATGTCTCGACGTTACTAGAAGTACAGCTGGCTGAACATTTGAGCCCCTCCCGGCAGGAAGATGTTGGGATTGGGTTGGACTCGACGTGGCAGCCTGAGTACTCAGGCCTCGCAGTATACTCATGTCTCGACGTTACTAGAAGTACAGCTGGCTGAACATTTGAGCCCCTCCCGGCAGGAAGATGTTGGGATTGGGTTGGACTCGACGTGGCAGCCTGAGTACTCAGGCCTCGCAGTATACTCATGTCTCGACGTTACTAGAAGTACAGCTGGCTGAACATTTGAGCCCCTCCCGGCAGGAAGATGTTGGGATTGGGTTGGACTCGACGTGGCAGCCTGAGTACTCAGGCCTCGCAGTATACTCATGTCTCGACGTTACTAGAAGTACAGCTGGCTGAACATTTGAGCCCCTCCCGGCAGGAAGATGTTGGGATTGGGTTGGACTCGACGTGGCAGCCTGAGTACTCAGGCCTCGCAGTATACTCATGTCTCGACGTTACTAGAAGTACAGCTGGCTGAACATTTGAGCCCCTCCCGGCAGGAAGATGTTGGGATTGGGTTGGACTCGACGTGGCAGCCTGAGTACTCAGGCCTCGCAGTATACTCATGTCTCGACGTTACTAGAAGTACAGCTGGCTGAACATTTGAGCCCCTCCCGGCAGGAAGATGTTGGGATTGGGTTGGACTCGACGTGGCAGCCTGAGTACTCAGGCCTCGCAGTATACTCATGTCTCGACGTTACTAGAAGTACAGCTGGCTGAACATTTGAGCCCCTCCCGGAAGGAAGATGTTGGGATTGGGTTGGACTCGTGAGACGCCTTAATGTGCTCCGGCACTAACCTGGAAAAAAACCACGATTGACTGACTTACGCCTATTTTGTCCCCCGGTAGGGAGATATTGCAACTTCTGCTATTCCGTTGCGGATCCTGACCGACCGTGGTACTTAAGTCTGTTTTTTCCTTACCTCAAGACGCATGTCAATATATGACGTGTTTATAGTCCTCTCTTATTGCCTTAGACGCCCTCCGTGGTGTAATGGTTACCATGGTAGCTTCATATACTCAAGGTCACGGGTTCAAACCCAGATGCATGGATTTTATCGGGCATAAAAATCATTAGTATGACTTCCTTTGAAAGGGAAATAAAGCCGTTGCTCCCGTGTCGTACATCTACGACACAAAAAAAAATCTTAAGCCTGATAAAGAGGCCTCTGAGCATATTAAGCAGTATTTCACGCCCAGTATTGAATGAGACGCAGAAAATCACAGCAGTGAAAGATCGTCCATAAATAAAGCTCCATTTCCGCCCGCCTGGGTAGAGTGGTGGTAGCGTGTCTGCCTCATATTCGAAAGGTCGTGAGTTCGAAGGTGAGTTACTCAGATAATGTTTTTTCCGAGGTTTTCCCTTACCCTGATAAGATGAATGTCGAGTAACTTTAAGCTCCATGGACCCCAATATCATTTCACCAATTTCATTCATCGTCCGATATACCAACTAGGTTAAAGGACGTTAAGTTAAAAAAAATCTGATGTGTACCATTCACATGACTTTCTCTACACCTCTGTAACAAATTATTGTTAAAAAGCTTATGCTTCTATTTACTTCATGCTAATCGAGAAAAATTAGCAGAAATAATTCTTATTACTTGCTTCCTTGTAAGTAGAAGTGAAATAAGGGAGTACCATAGGTTAAAGTGATAGTCAAAAGCTGGTAGCTATGTAACTGAAGTTCCTTTGTTTGTATGGACAGGAGTTGAAAAATTCCTGTATGAAAAAAGTTAAGTTTTTTAAAGCTGAAACCAAAAACAAGGAAGATCTAAAAAACGATCAACTCCACGAAATATATATATATATAACATAAATTGTGTCTTTTAATGTGCTCTACATTTTTGTGTTGTAAGTTTTTGTCCATCTCTTACGGTTTAGCAGTTATGCAAAATTCCGTAAAATTGATCCAGAATAAAGTAGTCTTCAGAGGCTATTTCCAGAAAATTCAAGATATACATTTTATTTGTCAGGTTAATATCTTTAGTATATCATATTTTAATCAAAATCGTTAGAGCCATTTTTAAGAAGATCAAAATTTTCGAAAAAAAGTTCCATGTAAAGGGTAGTTGGAGGTAGGGGGATTTTCTTGAAAATCTTCGTGTCGTGTCCTTGGAAGATACCAAACTTAAAGACCAAGTTTGGTATTCAACGGTCTTTTCGTTTTTGAGCTATACTGTCCCCACACACACATACAGACGGACCTTTTTGTAAAAATGCCTTTTTTGGATTCAGGGGGACCCAAGACATGTATTTCCGGTGATATTTCGGTATCGAATTTTTTGGGTACAATAAAAAAACCTTCTCTATACGCTATGTACATAGTAAGCATAGAGCAAGTAAAAAAAATCCATTTTTTTACTGGGTGCTAGACAGATAGCTGAGTACCGCCATAGAAACTAGTTCCCTAGTTAAATAAAATCTGATGTGTTCCATTCTCACCATTTTTTCTACCTGTTCCACAAACTTTTCTTTTATCTTCGTCAATCTAATCGATATAAGCATTAGTAGAAATGGTTTTATGCTTGCTTTCTTCTAAGTAAAAGGGAAACGAGGCACTACACTAAGCTAAAGCGATAGTCTAATGTTTTAAAGGCTAATTCTCAAAAAACGGCTCATTAGAATTTGGGATGGGTTCATGTGAATGGAATAAATCAAATTTTTTTCTCATCCTGGTCATGTAAATAGAATGAAATTCCAAGGCCAACCCATAGCGATTTACGAAAGGCACCCTAAATGTTTTGACTATCGCTTTACCTTAGAGTATTCCCCATTTCCTAGGACCCATATGACTTTCTCTAGCTGCTCTACATACAAAATATTATTCTTTTTACTTTCTCTATACGTACTATGTACATAGAGTACAGCTAAAGTATTGTATTGCACCCAAAAATTGGATACCGAGATTTCACCGGAAATATATGTTTTGAGACCCCCTGAATCCAAAAAAAAGCCTTTCTATAACAATGTCCGTGTGTCTGTCTGTCTTGTGTGTATATTGTGTGTGTGTGTGTGTGTGTGTTCGAGCCTGTGGGGAGCATAGCTCAAAAACGAAAAGACCGTTAAATACCAAACTTGGTATTTAAGTTTGCTATCTTCCAAGGATGCGACACAAAGATTTTCAAAAAAATCCCCCTACCCAAACTACCCTTTACATGGAAAAAAAATCGAAAATTTTGAATTTCTTAAAAATGACTAACGATTTTGATTAAAATATCGTATATTAAAGATATTTACCTCACAAAGAAAATGTATATCTTGAATGTTCTGGGAATAGCCTCTGAAGACTACTTTCTTCTGGATGAATTTTACGGAATTTTGCATAACTGCTAAACCGTAGGAGATGGACGAAAACTTAAAACACCCAATTTATGTTATATCATTTTTTCTCGTGGAGTTGATCATCTTTGAGATATTCCTTGTTTTTTGCTTCAGTTTTGAAAAACATACTCTTCTCATACAGAAATTTGTCAACTCGTGTCCATACAAACAAAGGAACTTCAGTCACATAGCAACCAGCTTTTAGCTTTCACTTTAACCTATGGTACTCCCTTATTTCCTTCTACTAACAAGAAGCAAGTAATAAGACTATTTCTGTTAATTTCTTCTCGATTAGATGAAGTAAATAGAATAATATATTGCAGAGATGTAGAGAAAGTCATGTGAATGGAACACATAAGATTTTTTCTACACAGAGCTAATCGAAATAAAAATTATCAGAATGTTCTTGCTACTTAGCTCCTTATAAGTAGAAGGAAGGTAAAGGAATCGCTATGCTAATATAATACTCAAACGTTGTAAAAGCTGTCGTTATGCGATTGTCATTGCAAATCGCTTCTTTGCTTGGCCAGGAGTAGAACAAAAGAAAAGTATAAGTACTTTACAATTGAAACCAATAACAAGCAATATCTCGAAAACGGGTACCTCCACAACAAAAACGTAAAGGAACATAAATTGTGTGTTTTGACATATCTACATTTTTTGTGCAGTGTGCTTCTGTGTATATCTTACGGTTTACCAGTTATTCAAAATTAAATAAAAATCATCCAGAATAAAGAGGTCTTCAGAGGCTTTTCCCAGAAAATTAAAAATATACACTTTAGTTGGGATGTAAATAACTTTAATATGCGGAATTTTAATAAAAATCGTTACATTCATTTTTGAGAAAATAAACATTTTCGAAAATAATTACAGTATAGGGTAGTTTATGGTGGGGGTATTTTCTTGATCAGCTTCGCATCCTTGGAAGATACTAAACCTAAATACCAAGTTTAGTATTTAACGGTCTTTTCATTTTTGAGCTATGCTGTCAACACACACACGTACCTTTTTCTAAAACTGCTTTTTTCGGACTCGGGAGACCCCAAAACTTATATTTCTGGAGAAATCTTGACATTAAATTTTTGTATGTAATACAATACCTTCTCTATTCACTATTTACGTTGTATATACGGGCTAGAGAAAGTAAAAAAAGTGTGCACCAGAATAAGTTTAGAATGTCAAGTGAATTTAACACACCCTATACTTTTACCGAATCCACACACATCCTTTGTGGAAAATGCGATACCATATAGTCCACTCTATAAGAAAGGACCAAGGTATCTCGTATAATAGCATGTTTCGAAACAAAATCGGTTTGTTCATTCTTGAATAAAAGAGACAAGACGGGCAACTCCAAACGTAAGACATGCTTTTTGAATTATTCAGGGTCCTTCACATTTCTGGAGAAATGTCGATAATTTTTAGGTGAAATCAAGCAAGTTATCCAATATCCAGGCGATAGATACACTAATAGAAAGTTTGTGGGAAACTGAGTCATAATTTTAAAGAAAGCACGATTAGTTATCAAGTGATATCAACATGCGCTCCATTCACATGAATTTCTCTACCTGGTCTGTAACTGCGGCCGTAATCGACACCAAAGATGGGACACGAAAATGTTGAGAAAAATTCACCTACCCCAAACTACCCTTTACATGGAAAAACTTCGTAAATTTTGATTTTTTCAAAATTGGCTCAATAATTTCATTTAAATAGCATATATTAGAGATATTTATATGCCAAGTAAAATGTATGTCTAGAATTTTCTGGGAATAGCCTCTGAAGACCTCTTTATTTTGGACGAATTTTGCTGAATTTTGATTAACTGGTAAACTTTAAGAGATTATCATTATATTATTATTATATTATTATTATTATTATTATTATTATTATTATTACGGGGGCCATTTTTACAAACTCCGATAGGCTATAAATTAAAGACAAGTTCATAGAAAACAATTATTTTATTACTAAACGTTTTGTACACTTATGGTTACTTTTCAACAAAATCACCGAAAAGATTGAGACATTTATCGTACCTGTGCACAAGCTTTGCAATACCCGCTTCAAAAAATGTCGCCGCCAATGATTTCAAATGAGCACTGATGTTGTTTTGAAGATCTCGTTGGTTTGAAAGTGCTGCCCTCCTAGCCACATCTTCAGTTCAGGGAAAAGGTGAAAGTCGCTGGGTGCCATGTCAGGACTGTGCGGGGTATGATCGAAAATGTCCCATCGAAATTGTTCAAGGAGCCGATGGGTTGTGCTAGCTGTGTGTGGGCGAGCGTTGTCATGGATCAACACAATTCCTGAAGTCAGAATTCCTCTTCGTTTGTTTTGAATGGCTCTCCTCAAACGTCGTAAAGTACGAAGTGTACAAAACTTTTAGTAATAAAATAATTGTTTTCTTTGAACATATCTCTCGTATTATGGGGATTTTTAATCGCCTGGTCATTAAAGAAACTGATTTCAAGGACGTGACAATCAGCTTTTAAAAGATATGACTATCGCTCTAGCCTAGTGTATTCCCTTACTTCCATTCTACTTACAAGGAAGCAAGTAATAAAGACAATTTCTGCTAATGTTTATCATGTTTAGCATGCAGTAGATTATATGTTTATGGAAAATATCGGTAAGTAATTTTTAGGTGGAAAACAATACCTACCTATGTAGTATGCATTAAGTAGAAAAAGTAAACATCGTCAAAAGATGAGTAGATAAAAATACAAATGCGTCATTTTGAAATATGTGACCATTTCAGCTGCGTTGCTGTACTTAACAAATTCAATTTAATTTTAAACTTTCATCCAATATTGATAATGAAAAGGTTTAAGCAGCGTGTGTTTCGTTTGTTAAATTAAACGTCTATAGGGGGGAAATAAAATAAATATAGCATCTTCTGAAGAACCGAAAGTTGTTAGATAATTTTTGTGGTAGTGAAAACAGCTGAGAAGATTGAGTAATTTAATAGCCTCTTTAAACTTAAAAAAGAAAGAAAGAAAGAAAGCGCTGGCGGTTTCACCAAAGAGTTGACCTATGATACAGAAATAGCGGACAAGGCTTTGTCTACAAGGTCGAGATGCTCCTGATTTTAGTAGATACTTTGACCTTCATGGGCAAGTTCTTCAAGAAAAATCTTATGTGTTACATTCACATGACTTTCTCCAACTATTCTGCAACAAACTTTTCTTAAAAAAGTATTCTTCTATCAACGAAATGCAAATCAAGATGAATATATTATATATTTCGTGGTGGTTAGAAGCGAAATAAGGGAATCTTAGGAATTTATATTGATTGAAACATAAAATAGAAAACACGCCTAGAGCACGTTTGTAAAAAGATCTTATGGGTTATTACACTCACATGACTTTTTCTAGCTACTCTGCAAACAAACTTCTTAAAGAAGATAATTCTTCTTACAACACCATGCTAATCGAGGAAATACACTAGGCTAAAGTGATAGTCAAATGTTTTAAAAGCTGTCGTTATGCAATTGTCATTGCAAATCGCTTTTTTTGCTTGGGCAGGAGAAGAACAAAAGAAAAACGGACACTTACGTCTGAGAAAAGTGAAAGTATTTCACAATTGAAACCAATAACAAGGAATATCTTGGAAACGGTTACTTCCACAACAAAACGTAAAGGACATAAATTGTATGTTTTGACAAGATCTACTTTTTTTGTAAAGTAAGTTTTTGTCTACCTCATACGGTTTACTAGTTATCCCAAGTTAAACAAAATGCATACAGAATAAACAGGTCTTTAGAAGCTATTTCCGGAAAATTCAAGATATACATTTTATTTGTCAGGTAAATATCCTTAATATACTATATTTTAGTCAAAATCGATAGAGCCAGACGCAGACATACACAGACACACACACGGACATTTTTCTAAAAATGCTTTTTATGGATTCAGGGAGTCTCAAAACATGTATTTCCGTTGAAATCTCGGTGTCGAATTTTTGGGTGCAATACAATACCTTCTCTATACACTATGTACATAGTACGTATAGAGAAAGTAAGATGTATTCTATCAACGTCATGCAAATCGAGATGAATATATTACATATTTCTTTGTTGGTAGAAGATAAATACTTGGATATATTAAGCTAAAGCGATAGTCCAATCTTTTAACAGCTGGTCGCTATGTGATGGCTTTTAAATTTGGCTCTATTTGCACGGTCAGGATGAATGGAAAAAAAATCTGATGTGTTCCATTCACGTGACTTTCTCTACATCTATTAACACATTTTTATTAAAAAGCATATTCTTCTATCTACTTTAAGATAATCGACATAAATATTAGCAGAAATTGTCTTAATTACTTGCTTCCTTGTAATTAGAAGGCCAATAAAGGTATACACTAGGCTAAAACGATAGTCAAATCTTTACAAAGCTGGTTGCCATTTGATTGAAATCTGTTTCTATGTAGCGGCAGGAGTTTACAACGAAAAGTATTTTAAATCGAAACAAGTAACAAGGAATATGTAAGAAATGATAAATTCCACGAAAAAAATGTATATGATATAAACCGAGTGTTTTATCGTGCTCTTCGTTTTTTGTGTAGTAAGTGTTTGTCTTACAGTTTACCAGTTATGCAAAATTGAGCAAAATTCATTCAGAGAATAGGTCTTTAGAGGTCATTCCCAGAAAATTCCAAATATACATATTTGCCATATAAATATTTTAATTAAAATCGTTGGAGCCATTTTTGAAAAAAATCAATTTTTTTCCAAGTAAACGTAGATACTAAACTTAAATGCCAAGTTTGGTATTTTACCGACTTTTATTTTTGAGTTATTGTGTTCACAGACACACACGTGGACCTTTTTCTATTTTTTTATATAGGGAACCCCAAAACATATATTTCCTGTGAAATTTCGGTATGGAATTTTTGGGTGGAATGCAATACCTGCCTTCTCTATAGACTATGTACATAGTACGTTTAAAGAAAGTAAAAATCTGATGTTATCCATGCACACGACTTTCTCTAGCTGTCCGCAAATAAACTTTCCTTACGAAAGATTATTCTTTTTTCTGCTTCATGCTAATCGAGATAAACATTAGCAGGAATGGTGTTAATTGCTTCCTCGTAAGTGGAAGGGAAAATTTTATTCCCGCTTGTGAAAATCTTAAGAAGTTTAAAACCAAAAGCAATAACAAATAATACCTCGGCAAGATTCACTAAAAGAAAAAAGTACATGACAAAAATGGTGTGTTTTAATAAGATTTACATTTGAATTGTTTTGCTAGTTATACAAAAGTTATCCAGAATGAATAGACGCTACCTCAAGATACCTATACATTTTGTCTGGCATAGAATTATCTTTAATATACCGAATTTTGATTAAAATAGTTAGAGCTTTTTTTGAGAACAAGCTTTCAATTTTTTTTTTCCCATACAAAGGGTAGTTGGGTTGGGTGAATTTTTTTTTTTTCGCATCCAGTACTATGAAATACAATACATCTGTGCCTACTACATGCGTAGTACAGTGCTATCCATATAGAACCATTTTAATAGTCCATTATTTCTCTCTGAAAGCTCGAGAAATGTGGAATTTGTTTTAATGATCTCAGTTGCTCAGGGAGAATCGACAAAAATCATTGCAACAATCGATAAATTCCATCTGTTAACTATATTGATGATAATTTTCATGGCATTGTAGACAGTCTTTGAATATTCTGATTCCTGACTCAATCAACACAATCACTTGTTTGGAGAGTTCACTAGCCTTCTTTAAACATTTGTAACAGTGTCTGCACTCAACGCTGGTCTATGTTTTCCACTCTCACTAACGAGTATACCAGTTTTCTGCAGCTAGCGATAAAATTGTTGCCTTTTGTACTTTCTCTATACGCACTATGTACATAGGGTATAGAGAATGTATTGCACTCCACCAAAAAATTCGATACCGAGATTTCACCGGAAATACATGTTTTAGGACCCCTGAATCAAAAAAAAAAAGCATTTCCAGAAAAAGGTCCGTGTGTGTGTGTGAACACGATAACTCAAAAACGAAAAGTCGGTAAAATACCAAACTTGGTATTTAAGTTTAGTATCTTCCAAGGATGCGACACGAAGATTTTGAGAAAAATCCCCCCACCCCAAACTACCCTTTACATGGAACTTTTTTCGAACATTTTGATTTTATAAAAAAAATGGCTCTAACGATTTTGATTAAAATATCATATATTAAAGATATTTACCTGACAAATAAAATGTATATTTTGAATTTTCTGGGAATAGCTTCTAAAGACTTGTTTATTCTGGATGAATATTGCTTAATTTGGCATAACTAGTAAACCGTAAGAGATAGACAAAAACTTACTATACAAAAACGTAGGCCTTGTTAAAATATACAACTTACGTCATATACATTTTTTTCGTGGAGCTTACCGTTTTCGAGGTATTCATTGTTATTAGTTTCAGTTGTGAAGTACTTGTACTTTTCTCAGACGGGAGTGTCCGTTTTTCTTTTGTTCTACTCCTGGCCAAGAAAAGAAGCGATTTGTAATGACAATCGCATAACGACAGCTTTTAAATCATTTGACTATCGATTTAGCCTAGTATATTCCCTTATTTTTCTTCCTACTTATAAGGAACTAAGTAATAAGAACATTGTGGTGGATACCTCGATTAACAAGGTGCAGAAAGAAGAATAATCTTATGAAAGAAGTTTGTAGAACGGTTAGAGAAAGTCATGTGAGATATTTTGACAGTAAATTCTCGTCAAAATTCCCGCTGTATTGTTAGCAAGGAATTTGTCTTCCAATATGTCTTCACAATGAAAACACGCTCTCAAAGTGAGTACTGCAGGTTGCTGATATGACTGTAAACTAATGCCATGAAAATGCTCGCAATTTCCATCGAAATCATCAATATAGTCAATAAATGGCATTGATTGATCTTGCCATGATTATTGTCGCCCTCCGTGGTGTAATGGTTACCATGCTAACTTCATATACCCAAGATCGCGGGTTCAAACCCTTAGCATGGCTTCCTTCGGAAGGGAAGTGAAGCCGTTGGTCCCGTGTCGTGGATTTAGGGCACGTAAAAGAACCTCAAGCCTGATAGAGAGGCCTCTGAGCAAAATTAAGCGATCTTTCACGCCCAATTTAGAATGGGACGCTGAGAACCACAGTAGTTAAAGAGCGTCCATAAATAACACGCCATTTCTCCTGAAGCACCGAGATCATTAAAACAAATTCCACATTTCTAGAGCTTTCGTAGAGAAATTATGATCTATTAAAATTGTTCAGGTCTATATGGATCGCACTGTATTACAGAGAAAATTAAAAAAAAAAAGATATATGTTACACTCACGTGGCTTTCTCTAGCTGCTCTTACAAAAGATTCTTCTTCTTTCTGCACCATGCTAATCGAGATAAACATTAGCAGAATGCTCTTATTACTTAGTTCCTTATAAGTAGAAGGGAACTAAAGGAATGCGCTAGTCAAATGTTATAAAAGTTGTCATATAGCGATTGTTAATGCAAATTGCTTCTTTGCTTGACCAGGAGTAGAACAAAAGAAAAACGCACACTTTCTGTCTGAGAAAAGTATTATTACAATTGGAACTAATAACAAGGAATATCTCGAAAATGGTAAACTCCACGGAAAAACTGTATATGACATAAATTGTGTATTTCAATGAGATCTACATTTTTTGTGTAGTAACTGAGTGTATATCTCTTATGGTTTACTAGTTATGCAAAATTCAGAAAAAATCATCCAGAGTAAACAGTTATTCAGAAGATATTCTCAGAAAATTCAAGATATACATTTTATTTGTGATAGAAATGGCTTTAATATGTGAGAGTTTAATCAAATTCGACAGAGCCATTTTTACAAAAACAAAATTTTCGAAAATTTTCCCATGCAAAGAGTAGTTTGGGATAGGGGGATTTTCTTTAAAATCTTCGTGTCGCATCAATGGAAGTTTGGTATTTAACCTTCTTTTCGTTTTTGAGCTATGCTGTCCACAGACACACACACACGTACCTTTTTCTGAATTGCTTTTTTTTTTTTTTTTTTTTTTTTTTTATTCAGGGAGTCCTAAAACGTATTTCCGATGAAATCTCGGTGTCAAATTTTTGGGTGGAATACAATACTTCTCTAGCCACTATGTACCTTGTACATACGGAGCTAGAGAAAGTAAAAACAGTTGTAGAAGCTAAACTGTGAATCTAAAATCAGATTTTATCATTATAGATGATAAGTTTATTAGGATATTCAGGTTTTTATTTTCTCTAGTCCCGTATGTACAATGTATATAGGGATGGAGAAGTATTGTATTCCAACAAAAATTCTATGACGAGATTTCACCGGAAATACATGTTTTAGGACCCCCTGAATCTAAAAAAAAAAAAAGCATTTTCAAAACAGGTTCGTTTATGGGGTAGGGGTTTGTGGACAGCATAGCTCAAAAACGGCTATATACTAAACTTGGTATTTAAGTTCGGTCTCTTCCGAAAATGCGACACGAAGATTTTCAAGAAAATCCCCCCACCCCTAACTACCCTTTACATGGAAAATTTTTCGAAAACTTTGTTTTCCTTAAAAATGTCTAACGATTTTGATTAAAATCCCACATATTAAAGCCATTTCTATCACAAATAAAATGTATATCTTGAACTATCTGGGAATAGCTTCTAAAGACCTGTTTATTCTGGACAACTTTTGCTTTACTTGGCTTACTTAGTAAACCGTAAGCGATAGATAAAAACTTATTTCACAAAAATGTAGAGCTTATTAAAATACACAATTTATGTCATATACATTTTTTTCCTGGGGTTAGTCGTTTTAGAGATATTCGTTGTTATTGGTTTCAGCTTTAAAAACATACTTTTCTCATACAGGAATTTGTCAACTTCTGTCCATACAAACAAAGGAACTTCAGGCACATAGGAACCAGCTTTGAATTATAATTTAGCCTATGTTAGTACCATATTTCCCTTCTACTTGCATGGAAGCAAATAATTCGACTATTTCTGCTTAATTTTTTCTCGATTAGCATGTAGTAAAGAGAAGCATAAGATTTTATTTTTTTGCAGAGATGTAGAGAAAGTCATGTGAATGGAACACATCAGAATTGTAGATGTATGTTGGAATTTAAAATACTGAACACGTTGAATCATTATGGGTTGTAGGATGCGCTTTAGAAATACAAATGTTTCATTTGATTAACAAATCAGACGAAACACGGAACTGTCGAAGAATACATTACACAGCCGAACCGCATTTTAAAACGCAAATGAACCCATAGAAATACATACAATGAATGTGCGGTTATGTTTGCGGAAGTATGTCTGTACAGTGTGCGCTGTGGTTCAGAGGTCAAACCAATTTACCATGTTGAGTGTTACGATCGATCGGCCTGTGTTCCGTTCACAAGACTTTCTCTCCCAGATCTGCGACAAACTCTTCTTTATTTCAATCTAATTGAAATAAAAACATTAACAAAATGTTGTTTTTTATTAGTTTAAGGGATAATCATATTTTTATTTTCTCTATAAGTGCTATGCATAATGTTATTGGAGGTATTGTATTCCACCCAAAAATATGATGCGCTGATTTAATCCGAAATATGTTTTCAAACTCCCTAAACTCTCTGCGATAAATTATTGCTAAAAAGCTTATTTTTCTATTTATTTCATTCTAATCGAGGAAAAATAAGCAGAAATAGTCATTATTTGCATCCTTGTAAGTACAAGCGAAATAAGGGAATACCATAGGTTAAAGTGATAGTCAAAAGCTGGTTGCTATGTGACTGATGTTCCTTTGTTTTTGTGGACAGGAGTTGACAAATTGTTGAGAAGAGTTTGTTTTTCGGAGCTGAAATTAAAAACAGGGAATATCTAAAAAAAAAAAAATAATAATCAACTCCACGAAAAGAAAAAAAAATAACATAAAATGTGTGTTTTAAGGTACTCTACATTTTTTGTGTGGTAAGTTTTTGTCCATTTCACACGGTTTAGCAGTTATGCAAAATTCCGTAAAATGCATTCAGAATAAAGTAGTCTTCAGAGGCTCTTCCCAGAAAATTCAAGATATACATTTCATTTGTTATGTAAATATATTAAATATATGTTATTTTAAACAAAATCGTTTGAGCCATTTTTGAGAAAATCACAATGTTCGAAAAAAGTTGTATGTGAAAGAGAGTTGGGGGCGAGCGGATTTTCTTGGAAATCTTCGTGTCGCAGCCTTGGAAGATACCAAACTTATATACCAAGTTTGGTATTTAACGGTCTTTCCGTTTTTGAGCTATGCTGCCCACAGGCACACACACACACGGAGCTTTTTCTAAAAATGCTCTTTTTTGATTCAGAGGTTCTCAAAACATATGTCCGGTGAAATCTTGGTAACGAGTTTTTGGGTGCAATGCAATATCTTCTCTATACACTATGTACATAGTGCGTGTACAAAAATAAAAAATCTGATGTGTTCCATTCACATGACTTTCTCTACATCTCTGCAACAAATTATTGTTAAAAAGCTTATGCTAATATTTACTTCATCCAATAGAGAAAAAATCTTATGTGTACCATTCACATGACTTTCTCTATATCCCTGCAACAAATTATTCTTAAAAAGTTTATACTTCTATTAACTTCATGCTAATCAGTAAAACATTAGCAGAAATAGCCATATTACTTGCTTCCTTGAAAGCAGAGGTGAAATAAGGGAGTACAATAGGTTAAAATGTTAACCAAAAGCTGGTTTCTATGTCACTGAAGTTCCTCTGTTTGTATGGACAGCAGTTGACAAATTCCTGTATGAGAAATGTATAAGTTTTTCATAGCAGAAACCAAAAACAAGGAATGTCACAAAAACGACGAACTCCACGAAAAAATTGTATATAACATAAATTGTATGTTTTATGGTGCTCTATATTTTTTGTGCAGTAAGTTTTTGTGCATCTCTTACGGTTTAGCAGTTATTCAAAATTTAGTAAAACTCATCCAGAATAAACTACTCTTCAGAGGCTATTCCCAGAAAATTCAAGAATAAATTTTATTTGTCAGGTAAATATCTTTAATATACGAAATTTTAATCAAAATCGTTAGAGCCATTTTTGAGAAAATCAAAATTTTCGAAAAAAAATTCCATGTAAAGGGTAGTTGAGGTGGGGGGGATTTTCTCAAAATCTTCGTGTCGCATCCCTGGAAGATACTAAACTTAAATACCAAGTTTGGTATTTTACCTACTTTTCGTTTTTGAGTTATCGTGTTCACAGACACACACACAAGGACCTTTTTCCGAAAATGGTTTTTTTAGATAAAGGGGACCCTAAAACATATATTTCCGGTGAAATCTCGGTATCGAATTTTTTGGTGGAGTGCAATACATTCTCTATACACTATGTACATAGTGCCTATAGAGAAAGTAAAAATTAGCAGAAGTAGTCTTATTACTTGCTTCCTTGCAAGTAGAAGCGAAATAAGGGAGTACCAGAGGTTAAAGTGACAGTCAAAAGCTGGTTGCTAAGTGACTCAAGTTCCTTTGTTTGTATGGATAGGAGTTGACAAATTCCTGTATGAGAAAAGTATGTTTTTCAAAGTTGAAACAAAAAACAGGGAATATCTCAAAAACGATCAACGCCAAGAAAAAATATGTATAACATAAATTATGTGTTTTGACGTGCTCTACATTTTTTTGTGTTTGAAGTTTTCGTCCATCTCTTACGATTTAGCAGTTATGCAAAATTCCATAAAATTTATTCAGAATAAAGTAGTCTTCAGAGGCTATTCCCAGAAAATTCAATATATACATTTTATTTGGCAAGTAAGTATCTTAAATATAAGATATTTTAATCAAAACCATTAGAGCCATTTTTAAGAAAATCAAAAGTTTCGAAAATTTTTCCATGCAAAGGGTAGTTTGGGGTGGGGGATTTTTTTTTTAAATATTCGTGTCGCATCCTTGGACAATACCAAACTTAACTATCAAGTTTGGTATTTAACGGTCTTTTCGTTTTTGAGCTATGCTGCCCACAAACACACAAGGAAAATTTCTAAAAATGCTTTTTTTGGTTTCAGGGGGTCTCAAAACATATATTTCCGGTGAAGTCTCGGTATCGAATTTTGGGTGCATTACAATTCCTATAGTACGTATACAGAAAGTAAAAAGGATTTTTAGAAAAAGGTCAATGTCTGTATGTGCGTGTATGTCTTTGGACAGCGTAAGTCAAAGACGAAAAGTTTGTTAAATACCAAACTTAGTATTTAAGTTCATTATCTTCCAAAGATCGGAAAGGAATATTATCATTAATAATACCACGAGTGAAAACATGAAGATTGTTTGATAAGACAATTCAACGACATAAACTCTTAATTATTTATAGTATATAGGAAGAGTTGATTTTATCAGGTTATCATTGTAATACTTATATTAGTTCTCAAATGGTAGATGACGCATTCGACCATGTTTATACACCGAGTGTTTTTACTTTCTCTAGCCCCATATGTACAATGTACATAGGAATGAGAAGTATTGTATTCCACCCAAAAATTCGATACCGATATTTCACCGGAAATACATGTTTTACGACCCCCTGTATCCAAAAAAAAAAAAAAAAGCATTTTCGGAAATAGGTCCGTGTGTCTGTGAACACGATAACTCAAAAACGAATACCAAACTTGGTATTTAAGTTTAGTATCTTCCAGGGATGCGACACGAAGATTTTGAGAAAAAAAACGCCCAGCCCAAACCACCCTTTACATGGAACTTTTTTCCAAAATTTTGATTTTCTTAAAAATGGCTCTAACGATTTTGATTAAAATATCATATATTAAAGATATTTACGTAACACATAAAATGTATATCTTGAATTTTCTAGGAATAGCTTCTGAAGACCTGTTTATTCTGAATGAATTTCGCTTAATTTAACATAACTAGTAAACTGTAAGAGATAGCCAAAATCTTACTATACAAAAATTTAGGTCTTGTTAAAATACACAAGTTATGTCATATGCATTTTTCTCGTGGAGCTTACCGTTTTCGAGGTATTCATTGTTATTAGTTTCAGTTGTGAAGTACTTATACTTTTCTTAGGCGGGAGAGACCGTTTCTCTTTTGTTCTACTCCTGGCCAAGAAAAGAAGCGATTTGTAATGGCAATCGCATAACGACAGCTTTTAAAACATTTGACTATTGGTTTAGCCTAGTGTATTCCCTTATTTTCTTCCTACTTACACGGAACTAAATAATAAGAACATTGTGCTAATGAGTACCACGATTAGCAAGGCGCAGAAAGAAGAATCTTATGTATGAACTTTGTAGAACAGCTAGAGAAAGTCATGTGAGTGTAACACATCAGATTTTTTTTTCTTTCTTTCTTCACTGCCTCCTGAATTAAACAAGCGAACATCAGGTCCAACAAGATTTCAAAGAAATGAGCATCAACTGCGATAAGATGTTTCGACAATATCGCTCCAGACAGATGACCGCGATTGGTTGAAATTGCCTAATCTCAGCCATTCCATTGGCGCTTTAATAGTTGAGCTAAATTGTCGTGAAAATCCAACTATCTTTTACATGAAACGAAGAAACGAAGATTTTCAAGAAAATCCCCCCACCACAAACTTCCCTTTACATGCAAAAATTTCCGATCATTTTTATTTTCTAAAAAAATCTTTAAGATTCCGTATATTATGATATTTACATCCCAAATAAAATGAATTTTCTAGGAATAGCCTATGAAGATCTCTTTATTCTGAATGAATTTTGCTTAACTGCCGTAAGAAATAGACAAAAACTTACAGAACAAAAACTGTACATAGATCTCGTCAAAACATACACAATTTAAGTCGTTTGCGTTTCCGAGATATTCCTTGTTATTGGTTTCAATTGTAAAGTTCTTATACTTTTCTCAGACAGGAAGTGTCCGTTTTTCTTTTGTTGTACTCTTGCCCAAGCAAAGAAGCGATTTGCAATGACAGTCGTATAACGATAGCTTTTAAAACATATGACTATGCACTTTAGCATAGCGCATTCCTTTAGTCCCCTTCTACTTATAAGGAACTAAGTAATAAGAACATTCTGCTAATGTTTATCTCGATTAGCATTGTGTAGAAAGAAGAATAATTTGTAAGAAGTTTTTCTGTAGAGCAGCTAGAGAATGTTATGCGAGTATAACACATGAGATTTTTATAAAAAGACCAGTGCTAGTGCCTCTCTGTCTGTGTGTGTGTGTGGGGGGGGGGGACAGAGAGAGATCATATCTCGAAAAGAAAAGTTCGTTAAACACAAAATTGGTATTTAAGTTTAAAGTCTCCCAAGGATGCGAAACGAAGATTTTCAAGAAAATCCCCCACACCAACTACCCTTTACATGGAAAATTGTTTGAATTTTTTTTTTCAAAAATGGCTATAACGATTTTGATTAAAATACCGTATATTAAACATATTTACATCACAAATAAATTGCATAATTTGAATTTTCTGGGGGTAGCTTCTGAAGACCTGTTAATTCTGGGCGAATTTTGCTAAAATCTGTATAAATTGTAAACCATAAGAAATAGACAAAATCTTACTGCACAAAAAAAAAAATATATAATTTTCTTAAAACACAATTTATGGCATATAGATTTTTGCTGTAGAATTTACCGTTTCCGAGATATTCCATGTTATTGATTTCAGTTTTAAAATAATTTTCTTATATGTAAATTTTTCGATTCCTGGAAATGCAAAGAAACGGATTTCAACCTCATGGCAATCAGTTTATCGCTACAGAGATGCAGAGAAAGTCATGTGAATGGAATATCAGAGTTTTATTTTTTTTTTAATCATTTATTTTACCGATTGCAGTCAAAATTTCACTCCTAGTGTTCCTTTATTCAGTACTCAAAAGCATACCTCTTCTTTATTGTTCTCCCGGTCTGAAAATGAGAAAATATCCTTGCTGGATGACGACAACTTCAAGGGAGTCGGTGTGGTCGAGGATTCGTCTGCCGGACGAACATCAATCACAGGGATGTCTTCTGGTCGCTGAGTAACGTTAGTTCTACGTTTACGGCACCGGTTCCGCTTGTTCTTGGACCTTGACCATCTGGGCGACGAAGGCGCAGCCGCAGTTATCACAGGATAGGATGGGAACGATTTCGATCGCTCAATGCCGGAGATTTTCCACGGATCAAGGTTGCCGTCCCCGGCTTCAGCATCTGCAAGGAACGTGATAATTGGCGATCCGGAGATACTTTTACTGGCCATTTCGTCGATGATGCCTCTATGCTTAGCACAGACATGGATGTTACGATGACCGACAGCGAGACATTCCTCATCAAATGTGGGGACTGTCAAGTTCAAGTCGGCCACAGCGGATAAATCGACCTCGTCGCCTATCATTGGCGGCATCCGGGGTACCGGTGTCACTTTACGAGGAGCCAGATTTGCAAACAGAGATGAACTCAAGAAATGCCAAGTAGATAATTGGACAGAAGACACTCTCAAACTGTCCACTTCTGGAGTATTCTTATCAACAACAGAAAGTTAGGAAACAGACAACTTCGTATGAATTACAAACAAGTTTAGACGTCTAAGAGCGCTGAATTGTATTCTGACAAGTGTCATCTGACACAGGAACAAAATCGTTTTCTGCACAGACCTACAAATTTTAACGAACCAGACGAAACCATTATCTCAAAGAGTAAATATGCCAACACTGCTATTAAAATAATAACAATCAATAACTTTAGAGCTGACATGTGTTGTAAGGTCAACGGAGGTTTAGGATGATTCTCAAGACACTTTAACCCATAAATATGAAAACTGATAGAGTAACTGTGCTTAAGACAGGGTCTTTTATCTTCTAGAATCAGCAATATCAAAACTGAAAGCTTAGTTTACAGTAGTGGAGCTGTGATTACGCCAGAGAAAACTAAAAATAGGGTGTTTATGTTCTAGATCCAGTAATAATAAAATTGACAGCTTAATTTGAGAGCACTAAAACTGTGCTTACGCCACAGAGACAACTAAAAAGGGTATTTATCCTCAAGAGTCAGCAATAGCAAAACTGAGAACTTAGTACATAGTGCTGGAGGGCTGCTTACGTCAGAGGTAACTAACAATCTATCCTAAAGAGTCAGCAATATCAAAACTGATAATTTAATTCAGACCACTGGAGCTGTACTTTCGTCACAGACAAAGGACGTTTATCTTCTAGATTGAGAAATATAAAAATTGACAGCTCTGAGGTCACTGAAGCTGTGCTAACGTCACAGAGACAGGATATCTGTCCTCAAGAGTAAGAAATATGAAAACTGAGAACTTGGTTCACAGCGCTGGAGAGATCCTTACGTGATGGATAACTAAAAACATGGTATCTATTCTCAAGAGTCAGCAATATCAAAACTGACAACTTAGTTCAGATCACTGGAGGTGTACTTTCGTCACAGACACAACTAAAAACAGGTGTTTATCTTCAACAGTGGTATATTTTCGGGTTGTCGTTTTCGACAAAATCTCGCCTCGTAACACTGAGAACACTTGGTCACCACACAATACGGTCGCGACTAAATCCACTGAGCTGTTTGCGATGCAATGGAAGGTTTATATGCAAGTCCACCACGTATGGTCCTAGCTTGTGCACATAGTCCACGACCCAGTTGGAGCCATCTCGCAGCATGGTAGACAACACTACAACAAACGCGCTGATTTCAGAAACGGGAATTACAAGGCAGGAATCTTGTAGCGCTACTTAATTGCGTGATTTTGAATGCCGTGCGGATCAAGAGAGAATACAGGCGGCGGGGAGGTCTACAAAGCACTGAAGGTTTTTTGCTCGACGCCAAGGAGGCGACATCGGCGACGAGAAGGTGGGGAGGTGATTTGTTTTGAGCTGGTGGGCAAGGAGCCCAAAGGGCACAAGAACCTCTCCCAATCCTGCACCTGTATCCTTACATCCGTCATGGCCAACCAACGACAAATATATCTTAGTGACGGGTTCGATAACTAATATTAGACCGTCATCAAAACAGCGAACACATGGGCAGGCCTGCTCTGTTTGGATGCTTTTATAAGCAGAGGAAACATTTTGTGTTTACAATTATGTTTAAAATTCCCACTAATAATTTTAATTAATGGTGTTTTGTGTCCAATATTTTACATAAATTAACATTAATTAAATGCTAATTTACGGGCAGAATTCCAAATGAAAATTCAGAGGTAATTAAAGTAGTATCTGTTACCAAGTTGCAATTTTAGAAACGAGACTTTTTACTTATTCTAATACGAAGATAGAGAAGGTATTGTATTGCACCCAAAAATCTGATACCGAGCTTTTAATCGGTTAAATACCAAACTTGGTCAGCCTGTATTTGGAGAAGCGATAAAGCAGTCTTTATTTTCTCTACATCTATCATACACATAGATTATAGAAAAGGTATTGTATTGCACCCAACATTTCGATACCGAGATTTCACCGGAAATACCCTGAATCCAAATAAAGCGATTTTAGGAAAATGTCCGCTTGCACGCGCGCGCGTGTATGTATACATGTGTGTGTGTGTGTGTGTGTGTGTGTGTGTGTGTGTGCGTGCGTGGGCAGCAGAGCTCAAAAACGAGAAGTCAGTGAAATACCAAACTTGATATTTAAGTTCAGTATCTTACAAGGATGCGACACAAATATTTTCAAGTAAATCCCCCACCCCCAACTACCCTTTACATAGAACATGTTTTGAAAATGTTGCTTTTCTCAAAAAAGGTTCTGACGATATCGTATATTAAAGATATTTACATCACAAATAAAATGTATATCTTGAATTTTCTGGGAACAGCTTCTGAAGACTGGCTCATTCTGGATGATTTTTTCTGAATTTTGCAATACTGGAAAATCGTAAGAGACAGAGAAAAACTTACTACACAAAACATCTAGACCTCCTTAAAACACACAATTTATGTTATGTACATTTTTTCGTGGAGTTGACGTTTTCGAGATATTCCTTGTTATTGGTGTCAGTTTTAAAATACTTAAACTTTTCTCATACCGGAACTTATCAACTGCTGGCCACGCAAAGATACTAATTTCAATCCCATAGCAACCACATTTTAAAACATTTGACTGTCGGTTTAGCCTAGTTTACTCCCTTATTTCCCTTCTGCTTATTAGGAACTAAGTAATAAGACCGTTTCTGCTAATGTTTACCTCGATTAGCATGAAGTGAATAGAAAAATATCTTTATTAACAATAATTTGTTAGAGAGATGTAGAGAAAGTCACGTGAATTGAACACATATTTTTTTTTAATTAGTGGTGTTTTATATACAATTCGCATTATTTCGTGCTAATTTTCGGACAGAATTAAGAGTGATGATATTACAAATGAAAATTGAGAGGTAATTGAAGTAGTCTATCTTACCAAGTTGCTATTTTCTGAAACAACACACTTTTATTTTCTCTAGCACGTAAGTACAATGTACACAATCGAGAAGATATCGTATTCCACCCCAAAATCTGATACCTAGATTTCATCGGAAATACATGTTTTAGGAAATCTGAATAAAAAATCTGATATGTTCCATTCACATGGCTTTCTCAACATCTCTGCAACAAATTATTGTTTTCAACAATGCTTCTATTTACTTCATGCTAATCGAGAAAAAATTAGCAGAAATAGTCTTATTACTTGCTTCCTTGTAAGTAGAAGCGAAATAGGGGAGTAACATAGGTTAAAGTGATAGTCAAAAGCTGGTTGCTATGTGACTGAATTCCTTTGTTTGTATGGACAGGAGTTGATTAAAGTCCTGCGTGAGATAAGTATAAGTTTTTATAGCTGAAACCAAAAACAAGGAATATCTCAAAAACGATCAACTCCACGAAAAAAAATGCATAATTGTGTGTTTTAAAGTGCTCTACATTTTTTGTGTGGTAAGTTTTTGTCTATATCTTACGGTTTATTTAAAATTCATCCAGAATAAAATAGTCTTCAGAGGCTATTCCCAGAAAATTCAAGATATGCATTTTATTTGTCAGGTAAATATCTTTAATATATGAAATTTTAATCAAAATCTTTAGAGCCATTTTTGAGAAAATCAAAATTTCGAACTTAAATACGAATTTTGGTATTTAACGGGATTTGGGCAATCTTAATTACAAATAATGGATGTTTCGGAAATGACGTATTCCAGAGTAAAAGTTTATATCAAATAAATTATGTTTTAAAGAGATTTACATTTTTTTGTGCAGAGCGTTTTCGTTTATCGCTTCAAGTTTAACAGTTTGTATACGACTGCGTAAAACTCTTCCAAATGATTTGGGCTTTGGTTATTCCTTGGAAAATCAACATATGCGATGGGCATCCAGAAAGTGGCATAATTAAATAACAAGCAAAGTTATTAAGAGAACATTTTATTTACAAAGTTACACTACTCTACTCAATTTTTCAACGTAATCGTCATTGCTATCAAGGTATTTAGTGTCACGTGGTACAATACAGTTGTTATACTCTTCCACCGCTAAAGATCTGAGCCAAGATGTCACTGCCGCTTTGAGGTCTTCATGGCTGGCAAATCTTTTCCATCCAAAAAGTCATGTATGGTGTCCAAAGTGAAACACCGTTTTTTTTTTGTTTTTTTTCTTCTGAATTTATCAACATTTGCTTTCAACTCCTCCATAATGATTGACAACTTCCTCTCAGGTCTTTATCGTATACATGGTTCTCCCTTGATTACTCGTAAATGATGTGCCATTTCCTCACTGAAGACTCGTTCATATCTTTTTCACCATACACCTGCGCTATAAACATCGATTGACCGAACATATTTTGCATTTAAAAACGAATAAGTTCTTAGGCGGTAGAAAAGTATAACATCAGCATTGAAAAACTGGTACCACGTGACAATAAATGTCTTGACAGAATGGAGATTACGTTGAGAAATAGAGCAAGGAACTGTAACATTGGAAATAAAGTTTTGTGTTGATATCTTTTGTTATTGTTTAGTTATGCCAAATCGTCTATCACTTTCTGGATGGCACTCTTATATTTTATTTGCCAAATTAATAATGTTAATATAGGCACTTTAATCAAAATGATTTGAGGCATTTTTGGATGTAAAGTCAGTTAAATATCAAGCTTAACAATTAAGTTTAGCACCTTCCAAGGATGCGACACGGTTTTCAAGAAAATCCTCCCACCAAAGCTACCTTTGCATGGACAATTTTTTATTTTATTAGAAATAGCTCAAACGATTTTGATTAGCATACTGTATATTACAGATATTTACATGAAGAATTAAATGCATTTCTTGGGAATATCCTCTGAGGAGTTGTTTATTCTCGATGACTTTTGCACAACTAGTTAACCGCAAGAGATAGAAAACAATCTTGCTACATAAAAAAATATGATGTGTTCCATTCGCAAAACTTTCATTAGCTGCTCCACAGACAAATTTTTCTTACAAAAGATTATACGTGGGTCTTTTTTTTTTTTTTCCGACCTCTGATCGTTAGTACAAAAACTACGCGAGCGGCAGAAAGCGGACATGCGCTGTAGGCTACTGCGCAACTCTCGCACTACACACTTCACCATTGCCGACCTAAGGCATCTGTCTGCATTGCACTACAGCCACTTAAACATTTCTGACGCCATTGTTGACGCCTCTCAAGTGTGAATTACGAAGTGTAATTCGGTTTCTGCAGAAGGGAATACTGCAGCAGAAATTCATCGGATAATGAGCCGAGTGTACGGTGATAACTTCCTGACTGATGGTGTTGAGCGTGAATGGTGCCGAAAGTTTAAAGATGGCCGAAATGGCGTGCATGATGAAGGAGGCCAAGGATGAATGCCTGCCATTACAGCTAACCTTGTTGAACGAGTTGACAGAATGGTTAGAGAAAATCGTAGGTTCACCATAACTGCTTTGTCTATGAAAATTCCGGAAGTTTCAAGATCTGTCGTACACTCTAGCGTTACTGAACATTTAGGCTACAAACAATTTTGTGCTCGTTGGGTTCCAAAAATGTTACGGACGCCCACAAAAGTCACAGAATGGCGTCAGCTTTGAATTTCCTTGACCGTTATCACGATGAAGGAGAGAACTTTTAGAAATCAATTGTTACTGGAGATGAAACTTGGATCCAATACGACACACCAGAAACAAAACAACAATCACAACAATGGATGCATCCAACTTCACCAAACAAACCAAAAAAGTTCAAACAAACTTTGAACAACAGAAAGGTTATGGCAACCGTGTTTTGGGACCTAAAAGGTGTGTTGCAGCCCGGAACCGCTATTAATTCAGCCGTTTATTGTGAATCCTTACGACGTTTATGGAGAGCCATTCAAAACAAACAAAGAGAAAAACTCACTTCAAGAATTGTGTTCATCCATGACAACGCTCGTCCACACACTGCTGGCTCAACCCATCGGCTCCTTGAACAATTTCAATGGGACATTTTCGATTATCCGCCGTACAGTCCTGACCTGCCACCCAGCGACTTTCATCTTTTCCTGAACTGAAGACGTGGCTAGGAGGGCAGCACTTTTAAACCAATGAAGATCTTCAAGACAACGTCAACGCTCATTTGAAATCATTGGCGGCAACATTTTTTGAAGCGGGTATTGCAAAGCTTGTGCACAGGTACGATAAATGTCTCAATCTTTTTGGTGATTATGTTGAAAATTAACCATAAGTGTACAAAACTTTAAGTAATAAAATAATTGTTTTCTATGAACTTGTCTTTTATTTATAGCCTGTCGGAAGTTGAAAAAAAAACCGCCCTCATACTTTTATCTAGGTAAACATAAACAGAGTTGGTTTTATTGCTTGCTCCCTTGTAAGTAGAAGAGAAATAAGAGAATACACTACGCTAAATCCACAGTCACATATTTTAAAAGCCGTAAAACAGTTCAGGTTCGGTTCGCTGTACATGTTCCCGTTTGAGACAAGATCATTAGTGATGATTCTATCATTTCTAGATCGATCTCGCGACCTCCCGAATACAGGCCACATAATAAACCGTCTTGCTTACACAAGCTTACTTAACCAAATTATATCTGCCAGTGTTGGGAGGTCGCAATTAAAGTGTTGGATGAAACCAAAAGTTGCAAAATATTGAGGTGGGCAAATGCCAAAAAGGTAGGTCCACGTGCGGCAAGACGTTCTGCTTGTTTACTTGTTTGTTACACATTGTGAAACTCTCGTTTGTGACGTGACGAGTATGCCATTCTTTGATGCTGTATACAAATTAACTGGTGCTTTGTTACGTTTACTTCCTCTTCATAGTACCTAGGTAGAGAAGGTATTGCACATCACCCAAAAATTCGACACCGAAATTTCACTATAAATATATCTTTTGGGACAGCTTACTCTGAAAAAAAAACATTTTTAGAAAAAGGTCCGTGTGTTAGTGGACAGCATAGCTCAAAAATGAAAAGACCATTAAATATCAAACTTAGTATGTAGGTTTAGTATCTTCCAAGCGTGCGACACAAAGATTTTCAAGAAAAACCCCCACCCCTAATTACCCTTTACATGGAACTTTTTTCGAAAATGTTAATTTTTTCAAAAATGGCTCTAACGATTTTGATTAAAATAGCATATTTTGAACATATTTTCCTGACAAATAAAATGTATATCTTGAACTTTCTGGGAATAGCCTCTGAACGCTACTTGACTTTGGATGAATTTTACTGAATTTTGCATAACTGCTAAACCGTAAGAGATGGACGAAAACTTACCACACGAAACATTTAGAGCACGTTAGAACACACGATTTATGTTATATACATTTTTTTCGTGGAGTTGATAGTTTTTGCAATACTTCTTGTTATTGGTTTCAGTTTTAAAATACTTATACTTTTCTCATACAGGAATTCCTGGTCTTACAAAGGAACTTCAGTCACATGGCAACCAGTTTTTAAAATATCTGACAGTCACTTTAGCCCTAAGCTAGCCCTTTATTTCCCTTTTACTTACAAGGAAGTACTTAATAAGAATATTTCTGCTAATTTTTTCTCGATTAGCATGAAGTAAATAGAAGCCTAAACTTTTAACAGAATTTACTTCAGAGATATAGAGAAAGTCGTGTGAATGGAACACATCAGATTTTTTTAAAGTGTAAACTTTCTGGAATCGCGCTACATTTTATTGCTACTCTTAACTGGCCGACGGTACATGAAAGAAAAAGTGCCTCTTATTGTCAGGAGCAGTGCCTTTAATATGCCATTCGCAGCATAAACATTCATTTTTTCTCACCCAAGAGTTCTGCCATAAAGCAGAAAAGATGATTAGGTTTCCAAGGCCCACAACCGGTACAATCCGGTGTAGCCACGTTTGCTCTCGTCAGATGTCTCCAGCATCGAACATATGGCCTGTACAGTTACTGACAAAAATGCATTCCTCGCCTGCAGAAAGTTGCATGAACAAGTTGTACTATCAAGCATGATAAGAGAGTCACTATTTATATTTTGAGAATTGGCAACATGATTAGGGGAAGACCATGTAATTTGGACCAGTTTGTGTTTTGGACCGATGTCAGCTCAAGAAAATGGGTACCGCTGGGAACAACAACAATACGGGTATCTTGAACAGCATTTGTTGTAAGCCTTCCCTCCAATTTTCCGTATTCTATTGTCAATTGCCTTGGAGGGAAGTTGTAATCTTTGTTGAGAGCGTTTTCGTTGTTCCGCTTTTGGTATCGTGTTTTCTTCCACCTAAGATCTTTCTCTGGAAACCAAACTAAAACGACGGTAAGTGTGATGTAGGCTTATTTCATTAATTTTGTTTAGGATTATAAGAACTGTGATACTCAAAGTTGTGTTGTGTCGTGTAATTTGGACCAAAGGTGAAGTGTAATTTGGACCGCACCAAGTTACAGGAATATTACATTTCAAATGAGCATGTGTGTATATATTTATTTATTTGAAGTCATGCGTTTTATTACTTTAGTAATTTATTTAGATATGTGCAAATTATTGTTAAATATTATACAAGTTGCGCAAATTACCAGATGACAACAAGAGAAGCTAGCATATCTAAGGGCCTATACTGTAAATGGAAAAGGAAGATCTGAGAAAGATGAAAATAAAACTCAGAAGAGAGTTTTTGTGTTGTATGTGGGGAATCTCACGAGCAAGACTAGATACTGTGCAATAAATGCAAAGGACGGGCTCATGAAGACTGTGTTAATATACATGAATCAATTTATTACTCTTGTGACAGATGTATTGTGGACTGAACAGTGAAATCCTACATTAATTTGGAACAAAAACCTGAAAACATTAACAGTTTTCACAAAACTTTGGATGAAATTGATGAGGTGATATTAATTTTGTTGAAGTTAATCTGCTCCACTGGGCTATTTTTAATAATAATATTAATAATAAACACAATGATTATTCCAGGCCTAAATTAATATACACGCCTTAAAAAAAATACTATAATTATAATTTACAAATGATGTAGCTGGGACTAAACCTTGAAAACTCTCATAATGGTATAAGTTCATCTCATTAACACATTAAAGCAAGTTGTAGACTTTGACGAATGTTTTCTGTCCAGATATTAGCACTTAAAGTTAAGTGGTCCAAATTACACGAACTTCCCCTACTGTAGATGCCATCTGGTGTTTCCACTGGAAAGTTTGACATTGTTGACCTTAAACTTAAGATATTTTGTCAATAGATCGTTATTTGTATTGTTTGCAGTGACTCAGCGAAAAATGGGATTAACTCGTAAAAATGTTCGTGCAGTGATTTAATGTGACTTTCGACGTGGATTATCAAGTCAAGAGTGCATTGATCAACTTAACACTACTGCATTTGGCGATGAAGCTCCATCCTGTGCCATTGTGAAACTCTGGTATAACAAGTTTAATCCTGGCCGCCGTTCGCTCACTGACGAAATTCGTGAAGGTCGTCCAAAATTATATGTTGTGCCAAGAAACATTGATGCAGTGCAAGAACTGATAGTCCTATATCGTCATGTGAGATAGAGGCAATCGTAGACATTAATTTCACCAGCACATATAAAATAGTGCATGATCATTTAGCCGTGGAAAAAGGTTTGCTCTCGTTGGATCCTACATAATTTGACACAACCTCAAAAGATATTCGTGTCGATTGTTGCACACAAATCATCAAGAAATACAATAGTGTGGCTTCAAAAGACGTATAAGATTGTAACAGTTGACGAATCATGAATCTGTGTATATGAGCCAGGAGGTAAACAGCAGTCAACTGTATGGACGTTTCAAGATGAACCAAATCCAATAAAAATTGTTCGCACTCGAAGCACTTCGAAACAAATGGTTGCCTGTTTTTTTTTTTCTTTCTTCTGAAAAACTGGTCATGTGGCAGCAGTGTCTTTAGAGGAACGTAAAACGGTAAATTCTGAATGTTACACAACCATTTGTTTGTCGTCGGGTCGTTCTTCACAAGACAATGCGAGCGCTCACACAAATCATCTAACAACCAACTATTTGAACACTCCAAAAATCGAATTGAAGACCTATTAGCTGTACACTTTTGATTCCGTACCCAATGTTTCGTTTTGTTCCCAAATATCAACGTGGACAACGATTTTCGTCGGCAGAAGAAGTCGATGACGCGTTCAAAAACTATGTTTTGGGGGTGTCTCAAGTAAATTGAAAAAAAAATCTATGACAAAGGGTTCGAATACATTCAAAAGTTTTTATGACTATGGATCAGAATATAAATCGATTAATTGAATAATATTAGTCTTCGACTGTATTGATCATAAAGGAGAAAATTAAACAATTTTTACTCTCTCTACATGGTGCATTTTTTTTTTTTTTTTTTTTTTTTTTTTTTTTTTTTTTTTTTTTTTTTTGTAGCTTAGCGTCCTTTAACTTAGTTGGTCATATCGGACGATGAATGAAATTGTTGAAATGATGCTCAAATGATCTAGGGGTCCTTGGAGCTTAAAGTTAGTCGACATTCGTCTTTTTAGGATAAGGGAAAACCCCGAAAAAAACTTATCCGGGTAACTCACCCTAAGCGAGATTCGAACTCACGACCTTTTGAATGTGAAGCAGACACACTACCACCACACTACCCAGGCCGGCCTAGAGAAGGTATTGTATTGCATCTAAAAATTCCATACCGAGATTTCATCGGAAATATATGTTTTGGGACCCCCTGAATCAAAATGAAGCATTATTAGAAAAATGTCTACGAGTGTGTGCGTGAAGAGTATAGCTCAAAAACTTGAAGTTCGTTAAATACCAAACATGGCATTTGCGTTCAGTATCATCCAAGCTTGCGAAACAAAGATTTTCAAGAAAATCCCTCCACCCCTAACTACCGTTTTCATGGAAAAAATTCGAAAATTTTTATTTTCTCAAAACTGGCCATAACGATTTAAATAAAATCTCTTATATTTAAGATATTTACATGACAAATAAAACACATATCTTGAATTTTCGTAAATACCCTCTGAAGTCCTCTTTATTCTGGATGACTTCTTGTGAATTTTGCATAACCGGACGAGATATACAAACTTACTACACAAAAGACGTTAAAACACACCATTTATGTCATATACGTTTTTAGTAGAGTTAGCAGTTTCTGAGATATTTATTGCTATTGCTTTCAGTTTTAAAATCCTTCCACTTTTCTCATATGGGAACTTTTCAAATCTTGGCTACAAACAAAAGAATTTCAATCACTTAGCAACCAGTTTTTAAAACATTTGACTGTCGGTTTTGCCTAGTATATTCCCTTATTTCCCTTCTACTTGCAAGAAAGCATTTCTGTTAATGTTTACATCGATTAGCATGAAGTAGACAGAAGAATAAGCTTATTAATAATAATTTGGTACAGAGATGTAGAGAAAGTCATGTGAAGTCAATCTAGTGAGATTGTTGTGTACGAAACGTGTAATGTTTTAATACGCGGAGTACTCTAGTGACCAATAAAGTGAATTTAGCAGAAACTGTGTTCTCATTTATTACGTTAATGTATAGGCCTTTCCTCCAAAGTTATTATTTTCTCTACACGTACTATGTACATAGTGTATAGAGAAGGTATTGCATTCCACCCAAAATTTTGATACCGAGATTTCACCCGAATTACACGTTTTGGGTTCCCCTGAATAAAAAAAAACATTTTTGTAAAAAGGTTCGTGTGTGCGTTTGTCTCTCTGTGTGTGCATGTGTATGTGTGTGTGTGTGTGTGTGTAGACAGCATAGCTCAAAAACAAAGAGACCGTTGAATACCAAACTTGGAACTTTTTTTGAAAACTATGATTTTCTCAAAAATGGATCTTAACGATTTTGATTTAAATGTATATTACAGATATTTACCTCACAAATAATATGTATATCTTGAATTTTCTGGAAATAGCCTCTGAAGACTTCTTTATTCTGGATGACTTTTAAGGACTTTTGCATAACTACTTAACAATAAGAGATGGACAAAAACTTGCCACACAAAAAATGTAGAGCACATTAAAACACACAATTTGTGTTATATAAAATTTTTTCGTGGAGTTGATCGTTTTTGAGATACACCTTGTTTTTGGTTTCAGCTTTAAAAACTTTTCTCATACAGGAATTTGTCAACTCGTGTCCATACAAACAAAGGAACTTCAGTGACATAGCAACCAGCTTATGAGTATCACTTTAACCTATGGTACTCCCTTATTTCGCTTCTACTTACAAGGAAGCAAGTGATAAGACTATTTCTGGAATTTTTTTCTGATTAGCATGAAGTAAATAGAAGTATAAGTTTTTTAAGAATAATTTGTTGCAGAGATGTAGAGAAAGTCATGTGAATGGTGTATATCAGATTTTTTCCATAGTATGCTGGGTTTTCTAACCTCTTTCTAAGGTCTACCCATGCATTTAAACCAGTATAAGCTTTAAATAGTGCGATAACCTATGTTTTTAGCAGCTCCCTCTTCGCCTTTTGTAAGTCCATAATCTTTTCCTCTCTTTACCTTGTATAATTTTTATTAAAGTAAAAGTTAAGTTGGAATTACATAAGGTCCGGAACTGTTACTTTGTGTGTGTGTGTGTGTGTGTGTGTGTGTGTGTGTGTCTGCGAGCATGCGCATCGTGCCCTGGTGTTGGCGAAGAGTCAATGAAACCTCAAAAGTCAGAAGCAGTAAAACTGCCGCGTAGCCTCGAGGGAGAGGCATTATGGAATTAATGTGTACTCCCCCAAACCCTAAACATATTTACGTAGCATTGGAAAAACCTTAGGAAAGTGTTTTACCCTCCTTCCCCCCCCCCCCCACCCCCCTTCAGCTTCTTTGGTAATCCGGCGCTAATCTCCTGTTGTACCACTAACTCTAACTGGTCGATATCCTCAACTAGAATGTAATAGGTCTTCTGTTAGATTCTGTAAGATACTGCAGACCGTCTTAGAAAACTCAGCATTTCCATATTTGGTTACTTTCTCTACACTTCCAATGTACATAGTGTACAGAGAAAGTATTGCACTCCACCCAAAAATTCGATACCGAGATTTCACCGGAAATATATGTTTTAAGGTTCCCTGTAACAAAAAAAAATGTGTTACACTCACATGCCTTTCTCTAGCTGCTCTACAAAAGATTATTCTTCTTTGTACACAATGATAATCGAGATAAATATTAGCAGAATGTTCATATTACTTAGTTCCTTATATGTAGAAGGGAATAAGGGAATGCGCTGTGCTAAAGTGGTTGTCAAATGTTTTAAAATCTATCGTTATGCGATTGTCATTGCAAATCATTTCTTTGCTCGGCCAGGAGTCTCACAAAAGAAAAACGGACACTTCCTGTCTGAGAAAAGTTTAATTACTTCACAATTGAAACTAATAACACGGAATATCTCGAAAACGGTTACCTCCACAACAAAAACGTAAAGGACATAAAATATGTGTTCTGTCGTGATATACATTTTTTGTGATGCGAGTTATTTTTTTTTCTATCTCTTACGGTTTAGCAGTTAAGCAAAATTCTTCAAAATTCATCCAGAATGAAGGGGTCTTCAGAGGTTATTCCCAAAAAATTCGAGGTATACATTTTATGTCGGACATAAATAGTTTTAATATACGGGATTTTAATCAAAATCGTTAGAGCCACTTTTAAGAAAATCAAAATTAACGATATTTTTTCCATATAAGGGGTAGTTTGTGGTGGGGGGATTTCCTTTGAAAATCTTCGTGTCGCATACTTGAAGATACTAAAAGTAAATACCAAGTTTGGTATTTAACGGTCTTTTCGTTTTGGGGCTATGCTGTCCACAGACACACACACACGGATCTTGTTTTAAAAATGCTTTTTTTGGACTCAAGGGACCCCAAAACATACATTTTCGGTGAAATCTCGGTATCAAATTTTTGGGTGCATTACAATACCTTCTCTATCCCTATGTACACTGTTCATATGGGGCTAGAGAAAGTAAAAATCATTTTCAGAAAAAGATCCGTGTAACTCAAAAACGAAAAGTCGGTCAAATACCAAACTTGGTATTTAAGTTTAGTATCTTCCAGGGATGCGACACGAAGATTTTGTGAAAAATCCCCTCAGCCCAAACTACCCTTTACATGGAACTTTTCTAGAAATTTTTGATTTTCGCAAAAATGGCTCTAACGATTTTGATTAAAATACTGTATATTAAAGATATGTACCTGACAAATAAAATGTATATCTTGAATTTTCTGGAAGTAGCCTCTGAAGACTACTTTATTCTGGATGAATTTTACGGAATTTTGTATAACTGCTAAACCGTAAGAGATGGGCAAAAACTTCCCACACAAAAAATGTAGAGCAAGTTAAAACACACAATTTATGTTATATACATTTTTTTCGTGGATTTGGTAGTTTTTGAGATATTCCTTGTTATTTGTTTCAGCATTAAAGAACATTTTTCTCATACAAAAATTTATCAACTCCTGTTCATACAAACAAAGGATCTTCAGTCACAAAGCAACCAGCTTTTGATTATCATCTTAACCTTTGGTACTCCCTTATTTCGCTTCTACTTACAAGGAAGCAAGTAATAAGACAATTTCTGCTATTTTTTTTTTTTTTTTTCTCTTCTCGATTAGCATGAAATAAATAGAAGCATAAGCTTTCTAACAATAGTTTATTGCAGAGATGTAGAGAAAGTCATTTGAATGGAACACAAATATTTTTTTTCAACCTCCGATAGGCTAAAAGACAAGCTCATAGAAAACAATTATTTTATTACTAAAAGTTTTGTACACTTATTGTTACTTTTCAACATAATCACCGAAAAGATTGACACATTTATCGTACCTGTGCACGACCTTTGCAATACCCGCTTCAAAAAATGTTCGTTGGTTTGAAAGTGCTGCCTTCCTAGCCACGTCTTCAGTTCAGGAAAAAGATGAAAGTCGCTGGGTGTCAGGTCAGGACTGTACGGCGGATGATCGAAAATGTCCCATTGAAATTGTTCAAGGAGCCGATGGGTTGTGCTAGCAGTGTGTGAGCGAGCGTTGTCATGGATCAACACAATTCCTGAAGTCAACATTCCCCTTCGTTTGTTTTGAATGTCTCTCCGCAAACGTCATAAAGCACGAAGATCTTCAAAACAATATCAACGCTCATTTGAAATCATTGACGGCAACATTTTTTGAAGCAGGTATTGCAAAGCTTGTGCACAAGTACGATAAATGTCTCAATGTTTTCGGTAATTATGTTGAAAAGTAATCATAAGTGTACAGAACTTTTAGTAATAAAATAAATATTTTCTATGAACCTGTCTTTTATTTATAGCCTATCGGAGGTTGAAAAAAACGGCCCTAGTAAATATCTTAAACATAAGATATTTTAATAAAAGCGTTGAGAGCCATTTTTGAGAAAACCAACAATTTTCGAATTTATTTCCATTATTTTGGTAGTGTTTAACGCCCGCTTTTACCACACAGACACCGCAGGCGGTGACACTGGTGATACATGGAATGAAGATGTAGCAGTTAGCAGGGGAAACCAGAGAAATCACTCCTGTGCCGCTTTGTCCACCACAAATCCCACATACGGTCGCCTGGGATCGAACTCGGATTGGTGAGACACATGTAGTCTAACCACTAGGCCACAGCTCGGTCGTCATTTTTTTTTTTTTACTCTCTCTCTCTGTTTAGCAGTTAAGCAAAAGTCATCCAGAATGAAAAGAGCTTCAGATGTTAATCCCAGGAAATTCAAAATAGAAATATTATATTGTCATATAAATTATTTTAAGTCACGATATTTTAATAAAAACTTTCTTATCCCATGCTTGGAAGATACGGAATTTATTTATCCAGTTTGGTATTTAAATGACTTCATTTTTACTTTCTCTAGCCCCATATGTAAAATGTACATAGGGATAGAGAAGTATTGTATTCCACCCAAAAATTCGATACCGAGATTTCACCGGAAATATATGTTTTAGGGCCCCCTGTATCCAAAAAAAACATTTCCAGAAAAAGGTGTGTGTGTCTGTGAACACGATAACTCAAAAACGAAAAGTAGCTAAAATACCAAATTGGTATTTAAGTTTAGTATCTTCCAGGGATGCAACACGAAGATTTTGAGAAAAATCCCCCACCCCAAACTACCCTTTACATGGAACTGTTTTCGAAAATTTTGATTTTCCTAAAAATGGCTAACGATTTTCATTAAAATATCATATATTAAAGATATTTACCTAACAAATAAAATGTATATCTTGAATTTTCTGGGAATAGCTTCTGAAGACCTGTTTATTCTGGATGAATTTTGCTTAATTTGGCATAACTAGTAAACCATAAGAGATAGACAAAAACTTGCTTTACAAAACATTTAGGTCTTGTTAAAATACACAAGTTATGTCATATACATTTTTCTCGTGGAGCTTACCGTTTTCGAGGTATTCATTGTTATTAGTATTAGTTGTGAAGTATATATACTTTTCTCAGACGGGAGTGTCCGTTTTTCTTCCTACTTATACGGAACTAAGTAATAAGAACATTGTGGTAATGAGTACCACGATTAGCAAGGTGCAGAAAAAAGAAGAATCTTATGTATGAAGTTTGTAGAACAGCTAGAGAAAGCCATGTGAGTGTAACACATAAGATTTTTAAGTTATGACGTTCACGAACACACGCGAAAATTTTGTAAAAATGTTATATTTCCATTCACATGACTTTCTCTACACCGCTGTAACAAATTATCGTTAAAAAGCTTATTCTTCTATGTACTTGTTCATTCTAATCGAGATAAAACATTAGCAAAATGCTTTCTTGTAAGTAGAAGAGAAATACGGGAATACACTAGGCAAAAACGATAGTCAAATCTTTTAAAAGCTGGTTGCCATGTGGTTGAAATAACGTTTCTTCGCTAAGCCTGAAGTTGACAAATTCCCATATGAGAAATATTTTTAAGTATTTTAAAACTGAAACCAATAACAAGAAAATCTTAAAAATCTCAACTACAAGAAAAAAATGTATATTACCTAAATTGTGTGCTTTAATGAGATCTTCATATGTTGTTAAGTAAATTTTTTTTATTTCTTGCGGTTTACAAGTTATGCAAAATCCCGCAAAATACACCTGGAATAAAGATGTTTTCGGAAGCTATTCCCAGAAAATTCAAGATATACATTTTATTTGTCATGTAAATATATTTAATATACGGCATTTTAATCAAAATTGTTAGTCATTTTTGAGAAAATCAAAATATTCTAAATTTTTTGCATGTAAAGTGTAATTAGGGTTGGAGCGATTTTCCTCAAAATCTTAGTGTCGCATCATTGGAAGATACTTAACTTAAATATTAAGTTTGGTATTTTACCGACTTTCTGTTTTTGAGGTATCATTCACGAACACACACACAGAACTTTTTCTAAAAATGGTTTTTTTTTATACTGGGTACCCGAAAACGTGTATTTTCGGTGAAATCTCGGTATGGAGTTTTTGGGTGCAATACAATACCCTCTCTATACACTAAGTGTATAATACGTGTAGAGAAAGTAAAAATGAATGATCTTTGGATACCTTAGGTTTTACTTCTATTGAAATCCCGGTATCGAATTTTTTGGTGAAATGCAATACCTTCGCTATATATGTGCTAAGTAGAGAAAAGAATGCTAGACTATGTAGAAAAAATCTGATGTGTTCCATTCACGTGACTTTATATCTCAGCAACAAAATATTGTTAAAAAGCTTATGCTCTATTTACTTCATACTAATCGAGAAAAAATTAGCAGAAACGGTATTATTACTTGCTTCCTTGTAAGTAGAAGCAAAATAAGGGAGTATCATAGGTTAAAGACAGTCAAAAGCTGGTTACTATGTGACTGAAGTTCCTTTGTTTGTATGGACAGGAGTTGACAAATTCCTGTATGAGAAAAGTATAAGTTTTTCAAAGTTGAAACGAAGAAAAAGAAATATCTCAAAAACGATCAAATCCACGAAAAAATTTATATAAAATAAATTGTGTGTTTTAACGTGTTCTACATTTTTTGTGTTTTTAGTTTTGGCCATCTCTTACGGTTTAGTAGTTATGCAAAATTCATCCAGAATAAAGTAGTCTTCAGAGGCTATTCCCAGAAAATTCAAAATATACATTTTATTTGTCAGGTAAATATCTTAAATATACGATACTTTAATCTAAATCGTCAGAGCAATTTTTTAGAAAATCAAAATTTTCGAAAAAAGTTCCATGTAAGGGGATTTTTCTCGAAATCTTCTTGTCACATCGCTGGAAGATACTAAACTTAAATACCAAGTTTAGTATTTTACCGACTTTTCGTTTTTGGGTTATCGTGTTCACGGACACACACACACGGACCTTTTTCTGAAAATATTTTTTTTGGATACAGGGGACCCTAAAACATATATTTACGGTGGAATCTTGGCATCAAATTTTTGGGTGGAGTGCAATACCTTCTCTATACACTATGTACATAGTGTGTATAGAGAAAGTAAAAATGAGTCAGCCCCATATTCCGTGTGTCGAGCGAAGAGCCTCCTGTATCTTCGTAAAAGCTGTGTTCACAATGCACACGAAAGTACTGTACAGTGATCTGTGTCTGACAGTGCAATGGTTAACTTATGAGTACTGAAAACAGACCACGGAACAACGTTAGGGAGGCTAAGAAAGCCTCGCTTTTACTCATGATTTCCTAGGTTACAATCTCGCGCTGCTTGTCAATTTTACTTTCTCTACACGTACTATGTACGTAGAGTACAGAGAAGGTATTGCATTCCACCAAAAAAATTCGATACCGAGATTTCACCGGAAATACATTTTTTGGGTTCCCCTGAATCCAAAAAAAAGCATTTTCAGAAAAAGGTCTGTGTGTGTGTGTGTGTGTGTGTGTGTGTGGCCAGCATAGCTCAAAAACTAAAACACTGTTGAATACCAAACTTGGTATTTAAGTTTGGTAACTTCCAAGAATGCAGTACGAAGATTTTCAAGAAAATCTCCCACCCGATCTACTCTTTACATGGATTTTTTTTGGAAAATTTTGATTTTCTCAAAAATGGTTCTAACGATTTTGAGTAAAATGTCGTATATTAAAGATATTTACCTGACAAATAAAATGTATATCTTGAATTTTCTGGGAATAGCCTCTGAAGACTACTTTATTCTGGATGACTTTTACAGAATTTTACATAGCTGCTAAACCATAAGAGACGGACAAAAGCTTAACACACAAAAGATGTAGAGCACGTTAAAACACACAATTTATGTCAAATACTTTATTTTCATAGAGTTGGTCGTTTTTGAGATATTCCTTGTTTTTTGTTTCAGCGTTAAAAAACATACTTTTCCCATGCATTTATCAACTCCAGTCACATAGCAACCAGCTTTTGAGTCTCACTTTAACCTATGGTACTCCCTTATTTCGCTTCTACTTACAAAGAAGCAAGTAATGAGACTATATCTGTTAATTTTTTCTCGAGTAGCATAAAGTAAAAAAAAAGCATAAGCTTTTTAACAATGGTTTGTGTCAGAGATATAGAGAAAATCATGTGAATGGAACACATGAGATTTTCTTTTTGGTTGTTAATTCTCTTACTGGACATGTAAAACATAATACTGCATTAACATAACTTTGGCATTTGAAGTTATGGGCCTATCTATGCACACAAAAGCACAATTCTACTGACACTGGTGTTAAATAAATAATAAATATGTGGAAATAAACTATAATCTTCTAAAAATAAAAACACATTTAATTTTATTAAATATCTTAGTACGAGAGGCCCAGGTATTTGAAATAATGTTATTAGTATTGAATTTTATTATTTTGCCTAAATTAGCAGAATTAAGTGTAACAGATTTAGAATCTGTAAATATGATAAATAAACATAAGTAATATGGGTGTTTGAACGCTCAGCCTATAACTGCCCTCAATCTTCAGGGCTAAACAAAATTAAATTCCAGCAGTAATATGGACAAAAATCTACAATATCCCAGACTTCTTGAAGTTGTGCCCAGAAGACATTATTTTATCCTTTGTCCATCTACAGGTCAATTGGAACGCACATCCCTTTTACCTCAGCCCAACACATTCTCAGTAGGGTTCAAATCTGGTGAACAGAGAGGCCAGTCTATCACTCTGATATCCTGCCATTCTAAAAACTAATTTGAAACATTTCAAGATGTATGGACAGGGTAGTTATCTTGTACAAATTACATAATTCCATGAAACTATCTCAACCTCACAGAAGGGATCAAAATATTATCAAGTATTACCATGTACTGTGCACCGTTCAGTGTATAGTTAAGTTGCCACAACACACCTAGACCGTCCCTTGATATCCAGCCCCAACACGATACTGATACGCAACCAGGGTGGAACTGTGAAACCAAGATTCTGCATCGTTTCAGGACTCTTTTGGACATAGACAATCACCTTTCCCTTATGTGTGGAAGAAAAATTATCACCTCGTCTGAGAATATCAGGTTATTCCAGTTGCGATTGGCATTCTTCTGTTGGAGCGGCTTGTGAAGGGTGCGTTGAGTAATAATAACAACAACAAATATGATGTGCTACACTCACATGACTTTCTCTAGCTGTTCCACAAACTTCTTACATAAGATAATTCTTCTTTCTGCACCTTGCTAATCGAGGTACTCATTAGCACAATGTTCTTATTACTTAGTTCCTTGTAAGTAGGAAGAAAGTAAGGGAATACACTAGGCTAAACCAATAGTCAAATGTTTTAAAAGCTGTCGTTACGCGATTGTCGTTACCAATCGCTTCTTTTCTTGGCCAGAAGTAGAACAAAAGAAAAACGGACACTCCCCTCTGAGCAAAGTATAAGTACTTCACAACTGAAACTAATAACAATGAGTACCTCGAAAACGGTAAGCTTCACGAGAAAAATGAATATGACATAAAGTGTGTATTTTAACAAGACCTACATTTTTTGTATAATAAGTTTTTGTCTATCTCTTACGGTTTACTAGTTATGCCAAATTAAGAAAAATTCATCCAGAATAAACAGGTCTTCAGAAGCTATTCCCATAAAATTCAAGATATCCATTTTATTTGTCAGGTAACTATCTTTAATATACGACATTTTAATCAAAATCGTTAGAGCCATTTTTAAGAAAATCAAAATTTTTGAAAAAAGTTCCATGTAAGGGTAGTTTGGGGTGGTGGGATTTTTCTCAAAATCTTCGTGTCACATCCCTGGAAGATACTAAATTTAAATACCAAGTTTGGTATTTTAGCTACCATTCGTTTTTGAGTTATCGTGTTCATAGACAGGCGGACACACACACACACGGACCTTTTTCTGAAAATGCTTTTTATGGATACAGGGGGTCCTAAAACATGTATTTTCGGTGAAATCTCGGTATCGAATTTTTGAGTGGAATACAATACTTCTCTATCCCTATGTAAATTGTACATACGCGGCTAGAGAAAGTAGAAATGTTCCCAAACAATCAAATTTGCTCAAAATTAGATTCGTATTCTGTTTTAAAATACCGGTTTTCTTAAAAACAATACATTTAGTATTTTTACTTTCTCTATACGTACTATGTACATAGAGAAGGTAATGTATTCAACCCAAAAATTTGATACCGAGATTTCACCGCAAATAAATGTTTGGGCACCACTGAATTAAAAAAAAAAGAAGCTTTTTTTGGAAAAAGGTCGGAGTGTGTATGTGTGTGTGTGTACAGCATAGCTCAAAAACGAGTAGAGACCGTTAAATACCGACTTCAAAATGGCTTCTGTTATGCCTTTTCGTATTTCCAGTGTTTGTTATAATTATGTTTTGGATTGTGAAATATTCACGTGACTCATAACAGAGCAGTTTGGCTGTAGCCACTGAACATATGTAATGTCTGCCATTTTGTTTTCTAATCACAGATGTGAACAAAGGTGTGGTAGTGAGTGTAAGTCACAGCTAGATGTCACATTACACGTAAAAGTTTGATCACATTTCTGAGACACACAAATGTGATGGTGCAACATAGGTCTTGGTGATCTTGAATCCACACACAGCTGCTGTTTATTTTAGACTTACTTATCACACACACGGATAATAATATGATCATTTTATTATGATGCTTCTTTAAGGGTTTATTCCAACCAAACGGCTTTTAGATGCACGCGAAAGCATGTGGTGCGCAGAACCAAACGCATCAGGCACAAACAGTTCACTCCCGGTGAAAAAAATCTGATGTATTCCATTCACATGGCTTTCACTACATCTCTGCAACAAATTATTGTTAAAAAGTTTATGCTTCTATTTACTTCATGCTAAAATTAGCAGAAATAGTCTTATTACTTGCTACCTTGTAAGTAGAAGCTAAATAACGGTACTACCATAGGTTAAACTGATAGTCAAAAGCTGGTTGCTATGTGACTGAAGTTCCTTTGTTTGTATTGACAGGAGTTGACAAATTCCTGTGTGAGAAAAGCATAACTTTTTAAAACCTGAAACCAAAAACAAGGAATACCTCAAAAACGATCAGCTCCACGAAAATAAAGGTACATTAAGTTAATTGTGTTTTAACGTGCTTTACGTTTTTGTGTGGTAAGTTTTTGTCCATCTCTTACGGTTTAGCAGTTATGCAAAATTCCGTAAAATTCATCCAGAATAAAGTAGACTTCAGAGGCTATTCCCAGAAAATTCAAAATATACATTGAATTTATCGTGTAACTATATTTAATGTAATATTTTAATCAAAGTCGTAGAACCATTTTTAAGAAAAACAAAAATTTCGAAAAACGTTCCACGTAAAGGGTAGTTAGGGGTGGGGGATTTTCTTGAAAATCTTCGTGTCGCATCCTTGACAGATACCAAACTTAAATACCAAGTTTGGTATTTCACGGTCTGTTCGTTTTTGAGCTATGCTGCCCAAAGACACACACACACAGACAGACAGACACACACGGACATTTTTCTAAAAACGCTTATTTCGGATTCAGGAAGACTGAAAACGTGTATTTCCGGTGAAATCTCGGTATGGGATTTTAGGGTGCATTACAATACCTTCTCTATACACTATGTACATAGTACGTGTAGAGAAAGTAAACTTGAGTTTTAGAGAAATGTCCGTCTGTGTGTGTGTGCCTGTGTGTCTTTGGACAGCATAGCTCAAAAACGATCAGTCCGTTAAATACCAAACTTGGTATTTAAGTTTAGTATTTTCCAGGGATGCGACACGAAGGTTTTCGAGAAAATACCCCTAACACAACTACCGTTTACATGGAAAAAGTTTCGAAAAATTTTAAAAAAATAAAAAAAATTCGAAAAAAGTTCCATATAAAGAGTAGTTTGGGGTGAGGGAATTTTTCTCAAAATCTTCGTGTCACATTCCTGGAAAATACTAAACTTAAATACCAAGTTTGGTATCTTATCGACTGTTCGCTTTTGAGTTATCGTGTTCACAGACACACGGACATTTTTCTGAAAATGATTTTTTTGGTTACAGGGAACCCTAAAACCTTTATTTCCAGTGAAAGCTCGATATCGAATTTTGGGTGCAGTACAATACCTTCTTTATACACTATGCACATAGTACGTGTAGAGAAAGTAAAAAGCTGTGGGAAGGACTGAGAAAGTTGCGTGGTTTTTGAACTGTTTGCTGTGCGCAATGCACGCAGGGTTACCAGACACTTGCACTTATCGATTCTGAAAGTAGGTCCTTTCTCCAAGCGGTGACAAGCGTGGCTTTCATCACGTGATGCAAGAAATTCCGAAATGAGCTCAAGAGTTGCGATATTGCAAATCAGCTGCAAATTCCGATATACGCTATTGATCTGCGCAATCCCAGCTGCGCACTGTGACGTAGGCCGTGACATTGAGCCAGCTGAGCCCGGGATGACTACGCCCTCCCCGCGCCCTTGGCCCAGGGCCCATCCGCTATCCTGACCTGACTCACAACAATCCGTCAGCTGCAGGCCAAGGTACAATCGATATCAGTCTGCGCAACTTTCCCGTGCATTCATAATTGCAATATTCACCATAATCAACTTCTCATGTTGGAAAATTCAGAAATTGGTAAAGCTTCCACAGGACGTCCAGATTGAAAACCTTGAAAATACTAAAAATTCACATGGAACGTGTGTCTTGTTATAAATGTGATCACGCACCCGCCTTAATTAAGATATTTTCATATATAAAAGTACTCCTCGCAAAATATAAACAACATACTACATTTTGTATTTTTTTTTATTTTTACTTTCTCTACATGTACTATGTACATGGTTTATAGAGAAGGTATTGTAATGCACCCAAAAATTCGATACCGAGATTTCACCGGAAATATATGTTTTGAGAGCCCCTGAATCCAAAAAAAAAAAATTTTAGAAAAAAATCCGTGTGTGCGTGTGGGCAGCATAGCTCAAAAACGAAAAAATCGTTAAATACCAAACTTGGTATTTAAGATTGGTTTCTTCCAAGGATGTGACACGAAGATTTCAAGAAAATCCACACACCCCCAACTACCTTTTACATGGAACTTTTTTTCCAAATTATTGATTATCTTAAAAATTGCTCTTAACGATTTTGATTAAAATGTTGTATATTAATGATATTTACCTGACAAATAAAATGTATATCTTGAATTTTCTGAGAATAGCCTCTGAAGACTACATTATTCTAGATGAATTTTACGGAATTTTGCATAACTGCTAAACCGTAAGAGATGGACAAAAACTTACCACACAAAAAATGTAGAGCACGTTAAAACGCACAATTTATGCGATATTCATTTTTTTCATGGAGTTGGTCGTTTTTGAGATATTCCTCGTTTTTTGTTTCAGCTTTGAAAAGCTTATACTTTTCTCATACAGGAATTTGTCAACTCCTGTCCACACAAACAAAGGAACTTCAGTCACATAGCAACCAGCTTTTACTAACATTTTGACCGATGGTACTCCCTTATTTCGTTTCTACTTACAAGAAAGAAAGTAATGAGACTATTTTTACTAATTTTTTCGATTAGCATGAAGTAAATACAAGCTTAAGCTGTTTAATAATATTTTTGCAGAGATGCACAGAAAGTCACGTGAATGGAACACATCAGATGTTTTTTTTATTTTATGTGATTATTGTTCTTTAACCTGGTGTCATATCGGACGATGAATGAAATTGGTGAACTGATGCTCAAATGATATCGGGGTCCATGGAGCTTAAAGTTACTCGACACTCGTCTTCTCAGGATAAGGGAAAAACCCTTATCCGGGTAACTCACCCTACGTGAAATACGAACTCACGACCTGTTGAATGTGAGGCAGACATGCTACACCACACTACCCAGGCGGGTTTTGTAATTTTTACGAACGCACAACCATACAGCCAACCTATTCTTTTCACGAAATCCGCGAGTCTTTTGTTCTGTTACGTATGAAACTTTGGCAAAACTACTGGAAATGCCTAAATATTAAGTACCAAAAAAAAATTAATTTACACATTAATCTAAACTTAACGTAATAGAATGCTGCATTCGTTTGCATACTTTAGTGAAGGCAGTGGAAGTTACTAAAATTAAATTACACGAAAATTAGTTTATTTACACACATACTAACCTAGAGCTAAACGAGCACATGCTCGCTTCGCTCGCATCCCTTTTGCTTTTAAAAAACATGGTTGAAATAATACAAATTACCAACATCCATTTACACACACACACACACTAACCTCACTGTGGAAATTGCTAAACCTTACAAGAAAATGTCTATGCTTCCATGTAAAAATTAGCTATGGCTGGTGACAGAGGAGAGCCCATGGCTAATTTTTACATGGAAGCATTTGAGCATCAGGCCTTAGATTCAGCAACTCTAAAGCCGGCTGCCTTCTACAGATACATGGACGACACCTTCGTCATCTAGCCTCACGGGGAAGACACGCTACAGGACTTCTTGAACCATCTAAACAGTCAGCATCCAAACATCAAGTTTACTATGGAAATTGAACAGGAAAGGAAGTTACCATTCCTGGACATATTAATACGCCGAAAGCCCGATGGTTCCCTGGGCCATAGTGTGTACCGGAAGCCCACACATACCGATCTATATTTAAACGCAAACAGTTGCCACCACCCAGCTCAGCGAAACACAGTTCTATCGACGCTTGCACACAGAGCAATAGCCATCTCAGACAGTGAAAACCTCGCTAAAGAATTTCAGTATCTCAGAACCAGCCTAGAGAAAAATGGATATAGCAAGAGCAGCATCAACAAGGCACTAAAACGGGCCGCTGTCAGTACAAACTGTGCACAGGGTAATGCATCCCAGCTAGATGAGTCACAAGACACGAAGAAACAACGTAAAGCCTACCTCCCATATACAGGTCATTTGTCTGGTAAACTGAGTAGAATTATGGGCAAATACAACATCAAGACTATACACAAGCCACCCAATAAAATTCGAAATATGTTAAGACAGGTCAAAGACTCCCTCGGCCTCAAGACTCCTGGGGTATACCGCATTCCATGTGAATGTGGTAGAGCCTACATCGGACAGACGGGGAGAACGATTGAACAAAGATGCAAAGAGCATGAGAGCTACATCCGCCTGATGTACCCAGAAAAATCTGGTCTTGCGGAGCACTGCATCCAAGAAGGACACAGACCGAGACTGGGCGACACAACCACCATGTTTAAGTCTTCAAGCTATTGGGATCGCTCCATCAAAGAAGCCATAGCTATTAAATACGAAGAAAATAACATCAACAGAGACAGCGGCTTGCATGTGAATGGCATTTGGAGTTCGGTGCTCAGCAAACACTCGCAAAGATTTGTGAAACTGCCAAAAGCTAACCCTAGTTTTAATACATGCTCACATCTGGCAACGGGCCAATCAGAGCAGTCCGTCCCGGCAACGGAGACCATTGGTTCCTAGTCAACGCCTCCCATGCCGGACCCGGGCCAATCACAGAGCGGCATCTGGCCGGTCCCCCCCACGGACTACTATATATAAGGCGTACCCGGAGTCTCGGGCTGCCCTCAGCCTGCCAATCACACTGGACTGGACTCTACATCATTCCCTGAAGATGAGAGCGACGTTAGCTCTTGAAAGCTTGGAAATTATTCCAGAATTCACCTGGCTGATAGCCCGAGAAAAGTTATTTTCATACCGCCGCCAGGAAAGCTTCAAGTCATGGTTTTAAAATGTGGTTGATGTGGGATTGAAAACAGTTTCTTTGGTGGCCAAGCGTCGAACGGTAAACTCCACGAAAAAAATGTATATGACATAAATTGTGTGCTTTAGTGAGATTTTTATGTATCTAGCTTTTGTCTATCTCTTACGGTTTTACTAGTTATGCAAAATTCAACAAAATTCATCCAGAATAAAGAGGTTTTCAGAGGCTATTCCCAGAAAGTTCAAGACCTAAGTACATTTTATTTGGTAGGTAAATATCTTAAATGTAAGAGATTTTAATCAAAATCGTTAAGAGACATTTTTGAGAAAATCAATTTTCTTCAATTTTCTCCATGTAAAGCATAGTTTGGGGTGGGAGGGGATGTTTTGAAAATCTTTATGTCGCATCCTTGTGAGATACTGAACTTAAAATGTAACGTTTGGTATTTAACGTGCTTTTTGTTTTTGAGCTATGCTGTCCACAGACATACACACGGACATTTTTCTAAAACTCTGAAGTGTTCCATTCACATGACTTTCTCTAAATCTCTGCAACAAATTATTGTTAAAACGTTTATGCTTCTATTTACTCCATGCCAATCCAGAAAAAAATTAGCAGAAATAGTCTTATTACTTCCTTGTACGAAATAAGGGAGTATCATAGGTTAAAGTGACAGTCAAAAGCTGGTTGCAAGGTGGCTGAAGTTCCTTTGTTTAAGTTGAGAAATTCCTGTATATGGAAAGTATAAGTTTTTCAAAACTGAAACCAAAAACAAGGGATATCTAAAAAAGCTGATGTGTACCATTCACATGACTTTCTCTATATCCCTGCAGCAAATTATTCTTAAAAAGCTTATACTTCTATTTTTATGCTAATCAGAAAAAATGAGCAGAAATCGTTTTATTACTTGCTTCCTTGTAAGTAGAAGCGAAATAAGGGACTACCATAGGTTAAAATGATAGTCAAAAGCTGGTTGCTATGTCAATGAAGTTCCTTTGTTTATATGGATAGGAGTTGACAAGTTCCTGTATGAAAAAAGTATAAGTTTTTCATAGAAGAAACCAAAAATAAGGAATGTCTCAAAAACGACGAACTCACGAAAAAAATGTATATAAAATAAATTGTGTGTTTTAACGTGCTCTACATTTTTTTGTATAATAAGTTTTTGCCCATCACTTACGGTTTAGCAGTTATTCAAAATTCAGTAAAATTCATCCCGAATAAACTATTCTTTAGAAGCTATTCCCAGGAAATTCAAGATATACATTTTATTTGTCAGGTAAATATCTTTAATATACGAAATTTTAATCAAAATCATTAGAGCCATTTTTGAGAAAATCAAAATTTTCGAAAAAAGTTCCATGTAAAGGGTAGTTTGGGGTGGGGGGATTTTTCTCAAAATCTTCGTGTCGCATCCCAGGAACATAATAAACTTAAATACCAAGTTTGGTATTTTACCGACTTTTCGTTTTTGAGTTATCGTGTTCACAGACACACGGACACACACACACACACACACACACACACACACACACACACACACGGACCTTTTTATGAAAGTGCTTTTTTTGGATATTGGGGACCCTAAAACATATATTTCCGGTGAAATCTCGGTATCGAATTTTTTGGTGGAGTGCAATACCTTCTCTCGACACTATGTAAATAGTGCGTATAGAGAAAGTAAAAAGGATCAACTTCACGAGAAAAAAAAAATTATATTATATAAAGTTTGTGTTTTAATGTGCTCTACATTTTGTTGTGTGGTAAGTTTTTGTCAATCTCTTATGGTTTAGCAGTTATGCAATATTCCGTAAAATTCATCCATAATAAATAGTCTTTACTTTAAAACACACAATTTATGTTATATACATTTTTTTTTTTTTTTTTTTTTTTGTGAAGTTGATTGTTTTTGAGATAATCCCTGTTTTTAGTTTCAGCTATAAAAAACTTATACTTTTCTTATACAGGACTTTGTGAACTCGTGTCCATACAAAGGAACTTGAGTCACGTAGCAACCAGGTTTTGACTGACTTTAACCTATGGTACCCCCTTATTTCTCGTCGCCCTCCGTGGTGTAAAGGTTACCATGCTGACTTCATATACCCAAGGTCGCGGGTTCAAACCCGGCGGAGGACGATGGATGGGCGTAAAAATCCTTAGCACGACTTCCTTCGGAAGGGAAGCAAAGCCGTTGGTCCCGTGTCGTAGATTTACGGCACGTAAAAAGAACCTCAAACCTGATAAGAGAGGCCTCTGAGCAAAATTAAGCGATCTTTCACGCCCAATATAGAATGGGACGCTGACCAGTTTCTCATCATTTATGAGGCATCTGATTTATGGGTAATATATACTCTGGTCGAACACTAGAAAATTAAGAATTTGAGATGAAGGTTTCTTCAATTCTTCATATGTTTTACTGATGTCCATTGTCACATGTCTTATTTGGTTCAGATTTCTTCTTCGAAACCTTTCACAGACTTCCCTGGGGCCTGACTTGATATTTCATCATTGTGGTAGAAATCTCCGATGGTCCCATTTTCTTAGCACCAAACAGTTTCTCTGTAACTTCGGGTTCAAAATTCTCAATTATAAGTTGCTTCATTACAGCACACTTCTTTCCTGCACTTTTAGGAAGTGTATTCTTCACTTCCTCACTTCTTTACCGAGCGTTCTTGGACTACGATATGTACCTAGAAGGGAACCATCAATATCCATGTTACTCTCTGCCTTTTTCCTCATTCTGTATAGTCTTAATGCATCTTTTCTTCTTTTCACTGAGTACGGTGGCTTCATTAGACATACATTCTTCCATCAACTTAGCTCTTTGCATTCTATTCCGGTTTTTATCTTTGTTTAGGTTTTCCTTCATTTCTCTTTATTGATTTACATTCTTGCTCTACATTTGCCCATTCTGTTCTTGTATAACCTGCCATAATCTATAGGATGAAAAAAATCTGATGTGTACCATTCACATGACTTTCTCTATATCCCTGCAACAAATTATTCTTAAAAGTGTATACTTTTATTTACTTCACGCTTATCAGAAAAATTTAGCAGAAATAGTCTTATTACTTGCTTCCTTGTAAGCAGAAGCGAAATAAGGGAGTACCATAGGTTAAAGTGAAAGCCAAAAGCTGGTTGTTATGTGACTGAAGTTCCTTTGTTTGTATGGACACGAGTTCACAAAGTCCTGTATGAGAAAAGTATGTTTTTTATAGCTGAAACCAAAAACAAGGAATATCTCAAAAACAATCAACTCCTCGAAAAAAATGTATATAACATAAATTGTGTGTCTTAAAAGTGCTCTACATTTGTTGTGTGGTAAGCTTTTGTCCATCTCTTACGGTTTAGCAGTTATGCAAAATTCCGTAAAATTGACCCAGAATAAAGTAGTCTCTAGAGGCTATTCCCAGAAAATTCAAAATATACATTTTATTTGTCGGGTAAATATTTTAATATACGATATTTTAATCAAAATCGTTAGAGCCATTTTTTAGAAAATCAAAATTTTGAAAAAAGTTCCATGTAAAGGGTAGTTTGGGGTGGGGGGCGCATCCCTGGAAGATACTAAACTTAAATGCCCAGTTTGGTGTTTTACCGACTTTCATTTTTGAGTTATCGTGTTCACAGACACACGGACCTTTTTCTGAAAATACTTTTTTTTGGATACAGGGGACCCTAAAACATATATTTCCGGTGAAATCTCGGTATCGAATTTTTTTTGGTTCAGTGTAATACCTTCTGTATACACTATGTACATAGTGTGCATAGAGAAAGTAAAAATCTGATGTGTACCATTCACATGACTTTCTCTATATCCCTGCAACAAATTATTCTTAAAAAGCTTATACTTCTATTAACTTCATGCTAATCAGTAAAACATTAGCAGAAATAGCCATATTACTGGCTTCCTTGTATGTAGAGGTGAAATAAGGGAGTACCATAGGATAAAGTGATAATCAAAAGCTGGTTGCTATGTCACTGGAGTTCCTTTGTTTGTATGGACAGCAGTTGATAAATTCCTGTATGAGAAATGTAGTTTTTCATAGCAGAAACCAAAAATAAAGCATGTCACAAAAACGATGAACTCCATGAAAAAAATGTATATAACATAATTTGTGTGTTTTAACGTGCTCTACATTTTTTGTGTAGTAAGTTTTTGTCCATCTCTTACGGTTTAGCAGTTATTCAAAATTTAGTAAAATTCATCCAGAATAAACTACTCTTCAGAGGCTATTCCCAGAAAATTCAAGATATACATTTTATTTGTCAGGTAAATTTCTTTAATATACGAAATTTTAATCAAAATCGTTAGAGCCATTTTTGAGAAAATAAAACATTTCGAAAAAAGTTCCATGTAAAGAGTAGTCTGGGGTGGGGGGATTTTTCTCAAAATCTTTATGTCGCATCCCTGGAAGACGCTAAACTTAAATGTCAAGTTTGGTGTTTTAGCGACTTTTCGTTTTTGAGTTATCGTGTTCACACACACACGGACCTTTTTGTGAAAATGCTTTTTTTGGATATTGGGGACCCTAAAACATATATTTCCGGTGAAATCTCGGTATCGAATTTTTGGGTGGAGTGCAATACCAGCATGTTGGACGCTACTGGCAGGCACGGAAAACGTGGACGGGCTAGGTAAATTTGCAATTAAGGCAGGACAGCTGAGATCTGAGGAGGCTGCCAATAGAGAAGGGGGGGGATAAGATCAACTAAACAAAAGTGACTACAATGTTCTAAATACATATATATATATATATATATATATATATATATATATTATGTCATACTTAGGTCACTGTTGTGCTAGGGTTGTATATATTATGTGTATATATGTCTTTTAAGTGTAATTATCTATTATAAGAGGATGCATTTATGAAGGTGTATTCTGTGCTGTATATTTAAATTGCTATATTTGAATATCTTTGTATTTTTATTTTCGGGTTCACTCTTAATTCTTTATTATTGTTTAATGTTGCTTTTGACTGTGTATTTCCTTTGTCTTTTTATTTTCGTGTTTATTCTTTTAATTCTTTGTTGTTGTTGTTGTTGTTTTAATATTGCTTGTAATGTGTATTACAAAAGCACGTACGATCTGTGGACCCGTGCGACTGTTGAAATTCTATGTATGATATTGCTATGTCAATAAATACACTTATTCATTCATTCATTCATTCTTGTACATAGAGCGTGTAGAGAAAGTAAAAAGAAATCCAAATAGAAAATTATTTTAGATATGATACAATTGGACATTAAGCAACATGAATTAATACAGTTTACAGACAGATATTTATTATTCACCCTGGTTACATTTGTAAAAGAATGGCTGTTTTGAGCTATGCTGCCCACAGACACACAGATAGACACGCACACACCGAGATTTTTCTAAAAAAATGCTTTTTCTGGATTCAGAGGGTCTCAAAACATATATTTCCGGTGAAATCTCGGTACCAAATTTTTGGGTGCAATACAATACCTTCTCTATACACTATATACCTACTACGTATAGAGAAAGTAAAAAGTTTCGGAAGGCCAAATCTGGTGAATATGTTAGATGTAGCAATTCGAACCTTAATTGTACAATTTCCGCCATCGAAACTCCACAAGTGTGCACTCTTACATTGTCTTGATGGTATATTTTTCTTTTCCAGATGAGGGCGTTTTTCATTGATTTCATCGTTCAACCAGTGCAATAACGATGCATAATACTCTCCATTTATCGTTCTTCCTTTCTGCAAGCCATCAATGTAGATGATTCCGCGTGCATTCCAAAAAACCGAGGCCATCATATTGTCTGCAGATTTGCCCAACTTTGCCTTCTTTGGAGCCGGTTCGCCTTTAAAAACCCACTGTTTGGACTGTACTTTTGTCTCTGTAGTGCAGTAGCGTATTCATGTTTCTTCCACAGTTATGTATCGACGCAGAAACTCGTCAGGATTGCGACGGAAAAGTGTCAATCGAACTTCTGAATCGATCACACAATTGCGTTCATTCTCCATTGAGAGGAAACGCGGTACCCATCTTGCCGAGACCTTTGTCAGACCTAATTTGTGGTGCAAAATTGAGAACTCTAAACCTTGTAATATGCCTGTGCAAATTGTTGCAAATGCAGGAGCAGATGTGCCATGAACTTCATCCAACTTGGCTTTTATCAGTTTTGGTGTTAAGTCTTTTAAACAGAGGCGTTTAATCACGTAAGAAGCTCGTTTTTTTTTTTCCATCTTTCTAAATAATCACAAGATTGTTGATTTAATTGCTTATGGCAACGAAACCATGTGATGGATATAGCTGAGACTTCAACTGCCATCTAGTAAGAAACGACGGTTACTAAATACATTTTTTTTTCAATGCTACTAGTGTGACTTCTTGGATTTTCTAAGGACTTATTGAACGCCTCTCGCACATCCAATACCAAATACATTTTGTTAAGTTGTTCATTTCCGAGATATTCCTTGTTATTCGTTTACATTTTACAAAATTTCTATTTTTCACAAATGAAAAATTCTAATTTTTTCGTCCCGGTTATAAAAGTTTTGACTATCGGCTTAGACTATGTACCTACTCTCATATGCGCCTTCTACTTATAAGGAACTAAGTAATAACACAATTTCTGCTAATGTTTACCTCGATTAGCATAAAGGAGTAAAAAGAATAAACTTTTGTAAGAATAGTTTGTTATAGAACAGAATTATATGAATGTACCACGCGGTTCTTGCCGCTAGATCGCACATTTTTCATAACCAGCTCTTATGTACAAAATACATTTTAATGCACCTCTTTTATACGGCCTCTTTCACAGCGTCACGTGACTTGTGGCAGTATCATGTTTTATTCATCGACGAGCTAAGGTACTTTTTTCACATCCATGATCACAGTGAAGTAATGCGCCAGAAATACATAATAGACTATAAGGTAAGCTTTTGACGTACGAAAAAAAAAAAAAAAAAACAACTGCACCACGATCCCCTTGTATAAAAAATGTAGGTACACTTCTCGTGCACAAAATAATACAGGAAGCATATCTGGTGCGTTACATCCACAAGACTTTCTCTGACATATATCGGGTTATTAGTGAGTACACACATTATTTTTAGTAAATTTGATTACCTTCTTCATTGCACATAGTCTCAAGAATTAGATGTCGAGATTTCACCGGAAATATTTTAGATTTAGGTCCCCTGTTTCATTCACACGACATCTTCTACATTTCGAACAAAGTATTGTTAACAAGTCTATTCTTCTATTTACGTCATGGTAATCAGATTAAAATAGCAGAAATAGTCTTATTACTTGGTTCCTTGTTGCTTTGTTCCTTGCTGGTTGCTATGTCACTGAAGTTGCTTTGTTTGTATGGAAGCAGTTGACAAATTCCTGTATGAGAAAAGTATAAATTTTCCATAGCAGAAAACAAAAACAAGGAATGACTAAACAACGATGGCTTCACGAAAAAATGTATATAACATAAATTGTGTGTTTTAACGTGCTCTACATTTTTCGTGTAGTAAGTTTTTTTCTATCTCTTACGGTTTATCAGTTATTCAAAATTCCGTAAAATTCATCCAGAATAAAGTAGTCTTCAGAGGCTATTCCCAGAAAATTCAAGACATACATTTTATTTGTCAGGTAAATATCTTTACTATACGAAATTTTAATCAAAATGGTTAGAGCCATTTTTAAGAAAATCAATATTTTCGAAAAAAAGTTCCATATAAAGGGTAGTTTGGGGTGGGGGGATTTTTTTTTTTCAAAATCTTCGTGTCGCATCCCTGAAACATACTAAACTTAAATACCAAGTTTGGTATTTTACCGACTTTTCGTTTTGAGTTATCGTGTTCACAGACACACGTACACATGGACCTTTTTGTGAAAATGCTTTTTTTGGATACAGGGGACCCTAAAACATATATTTCCGTTGAAATCTCGGTATCGAATTTTTGGATGGAGTGCAATACTTTCTCTATACATTATGTACATAGTGCGCATAGAGAAAGTAAAAATGTGATGACATAAATTGTGTGTTTTAACAAGATCAACATTTTGCATAGTAAGTTTTTGTCCATTTCTTACGGTTTACCAGTTGCTCATCCAGAGTAAAGAGCTTAGTCACAGAAAATTCAAGATATAAATTTTATTTGTCAAGTACATATTTTAAAATACGGCAGTTTAATCAACATTTTCGAACATGTTTCCATGTAAAGGGTAGTTGGGGGAGTGGGCGTTGTCTACAAAATCTTCGTGTCGTATCCTTGGAAGATATTGAACTAAAATACCAAGTTTGGTATTTAATGGATTTTTTTGTTTTTGAGCTATGCGGTCATTTTTATAAAAATGTTTTGTTTTGTTTTTGGATTCAGGGGGTCTCAAATTATATTTCCGGTGAAATCTCGGTATCGAATTTTTGGGTGCAATACAATATCTTCTCGTGTACGTGTAGAGGAAGTAAAACTCATTTAAATAAGTACACTAAAATGTGTATTGAAACTTTTTTTTTTCTTCTGCTATACGAGCAACTACAACCAAACACCACACACATACTGGTTTAAAACTTATTTTTGTGTGCACACTTATCCCATACAAGGCTTGCTCATCTCAGAAGTGTAGTGTTTCACGATAATCCAGCTTCACCAACCACTATGAGTAAGGATAGGGCACTTCCCATCTTATCTCTCTATCCGTGCTTCCGGCATGCCTCATTCATGCCTTCGTCGGGACGTCTGTTTCATGAAGAGTGGCACAGAGGATTTTTTACTTTCTCTATACGATATACACAGCGGATAGAGAAGGTATTGTATTCCATCCAAAAATTCCATGCCAAGATTTCACCGGAAATATATGTTTTGGGGTCCCCCGAGTTCGAAAACAGCATTTTTAGAAAAAGCTCCGTGTGTGTGTCATAACTCAAAGACGAAAATACCTTTAAATCCAAACTTGGTGTTTAGTTTTAGTATCTTCCAAGGATGCCACACGAAGATTTTCAGAAAAGTCCTCCCCCACCACAAACCATCCTTTATATGGAAAAAATTTCGAAAATTTTGATTTTCTTAAAAATGGCTCTAACGGTTTCAATTAAAATCCTATATTAAAGCTATTTATATCCCAAATAAAATGCATATCTTGAATTTTCTGGGAATAGCCTCGGAAGACCTCTTTATTCTAGATGAATTTTGTCGAATTTTGCTTAACTGCTAAACCTAAAGTCATAGACAAGAATTTACTAACAAAAAATGTAGATCTCATCAAAACTCAGAAATTATTCCTTTGCGTTTTTTTTTTTTTTTTTTTTTTTTGTGAAGGTAGCCGTTTCCGAGATATTCCTTTTTATTGGTTTCAATTGTGAAGTACTAGTACTTTTCTCGGGCAGGAAGTGTCCGTGTTTCTTTTGTTCTCCCCTGGCCAACCAAAGAAGCAATCTGCAATGACAATCACATAACAACAGTTTTTAAAACATTTAACTAGCATAGTGCATTCCTCAAGTTGCCTTCTATTTATAAGGAACTAGGTAATAAGAACATTCTGCTATTGTTTATCTCGATTAGCATTGTGTAGAAAGAAGAATAACCTTTTGTAAGAAGTTCATAGAGCAGCTAGAGAAAGTCATGTTAGTGTAACACATCAGATTTTTGTAAATTACAAAACAGAAAAGTTTGCTGTTTAATACGCGGGTTTCAATTTGCAATACAAAGGGTTACAACATCAAACGCCTCTATAATCAGAAGCATGAAGCAAACTTTGGTGATCTTAGACCTATTTAGTTACAACTTCACAAGATACTTTCTGAATACTCGTATTTGTAAACACACACACATATATGCGATGATATGACTCCACGTTTTAGGTTTTTAGTTTTTTTTAAGGTTATTGGGTATTCGGAACTAAACTTATCTAAAAAGTTGACTGCATATTAGATCTATTTGATGCGATTTAATACATAAGTTCTTAGAAAAATCTTATCTGTTCCATTCACATGACTTTCTCTACATCTCTGCAACAATTTGTTAGAAATCTTATGCTTCTACTTTCTTCATGCTAATTAAGAAAAAATTAGCAGAAGTATTATTATTACTTGCTTCCTTGTAAGTGGAAGCGAAATAAGGGAGTACCATAAATAAATATTTTTCGATGCTACGAGTAGTGTAATTTTTTGGATTTTTTAAGGACTTATTGAGCGCCCCTCGTATTTTAAACTATTTCTCTTAGGCTTCTAGACACAACGGACTGAAATTGAAGTCATACCGAGTGAAATCTTCAGAGAGGAGATATGTGCAAGTTATAGAATATTGAATTAGAACCAAACGATTATTACATTGATCAAATAGTTTTAAAAGATTTTTAAGGTTGAATAGCAATGGAACTTTACTGTTTTATTATTGTAAAGAAGAAATAATTTAGTATATTAATCATAAGCCAGCATAAGAATATAAAGAAACGTTATAAACTTGTAGTTTATTATGTATTGGTTGTACGAAATAAAATATACAGGTTTTATACTCCAGAAACCAACCAAGAATTAAAACAGTGAGTAGCTTCCGGAGAGTCCTTCCCAAAGAAGACATCTGACGGCCTCTTTGGCCTGAAAAGTGACGATGACGATCTTTTGGAGACTTGATGACTTCTTAGGAAAAAGAAAGAGGAAAATACTGCAGCGAGTTATTGGCCTGATTCGACAAGAAGTTGAAAACATGTCACCATTTGGCGAAAAAATAATTGTTGTTTCACCATCGCACCATCACACTCATCCAGAGTTGTCGCCGCCAAACTACATTAATTATCAGTAGTTGTAAGTTTTCTAGGCCGGAGTCCAAATTATAACTAGAAGAATTTTATGGGCGAGACAATATTTCAATATCATGAAAGACGTTCTCTTATCTATGCCTTATTTCCAGCTAGATTACATGAGCAATAGAAATTTATAAACATCCCAATAACGTTAATATGAAAGAAGAGATATGAGAACATCAAACAGGCGCAAACCCAACGAGATCATCCGAACCAATCAGGAATCAAAAGCACCGGAGCTCCAGCCGGACCAATCGCGTGAGAGCAACCTGAGTATAAATGCTGCCGCTATTTCAGTCAACGAATTTTTTTTTTTTTTTAACGGGAGATAAAAAGACAGTTGGAAAAGGAAAATAATGGCCTATTACGCCACTGAGGGTGGTATTTTTTACTTTCTCCATACGCACTATATACATGGTGTATAGAGAAAGTATTGCACTCCACCAAAAATTCGATACCGAGATTTCACCGGAAATATATGTTTTAGGGTCCCCTGTATAAAAAAAAAATCTGATGTGTTACACTCACATGACTTTCTCTAGCCGTTCTACAAACTTCTTACATAAGATTCTTCTTCTTTCTGCACCTTGTTAAACGAGGTACTCATTAGCACAATGTTCTCATTACTTAGCTCCTTATAAGTAGGAAGAAAATAAGGGAATACACTAGGCTAAATCGATAGTCAAATGTTTTAAAAGCTGTCGTTATGCGATTGTCATTACAAATCGCTTCTTTTTTCGGCCAGGAGTAGAACAAAAGAAAAGCGGACATTCCCCTCTGAGAAAAGTATTAGAACTTCACAACTGAAACTAATAACAATGAATACTTCGAAAACGGTAAGCTCCACGAAAAAATGTATATGACGTAAATTGTGTATTTTAACAAGGCCTACGTTTTTGTATAGTAAGTTTTTGTCTATCTCTTACGGTTTATTTTTCTCAAAATGTTCGTGTCGCATCCCTGGAAGATACTGAACTTAAATACCAAGTTTGGTATTTTAGCTACTTTTCGTTTTTGAGATATCGTGTTCACAGACACACACACCCATACACACGGACCTTTTTCTGGAAATGCTTTTTTGGATTCAGGGGGTCCTAAAACATGTATTTCCGGTAAAATCTCGACATCGAATTTTTGGGTGGAATGCAATACTTCTCTACATTGTACATACGGGGCCAGAGAAAGTAAAAAGTATTTAAATAAAATAAAATGTATATCTTGAATTTTCTGGGAAAAGCCTCTGAAGACTACCTTATTCTGGGTCAATTTTACGAAATTTTGCATAACTGCTAAACTGTAAGAGATGGACAAAAACTTACCACACAACAAATGTAGAGCACCTTAAAACACACTATTTATGTTATATACATTTTTTTCGGGGAGTTGATTGTTTTTGAGATATTCCTTGTTTTTGGTTTCGGCTTAAAAAATCTTACTTTTCTCATACAGGACTTTGTGAACTCGTGTCCATACAAAGGAACTTCAGTCATATAGCAACCAGCCTTTGACTATCAGTTTACCTTACGGTACTTCCTTATTTCGCTTTTACTTACAAGGAAGCAAGTAATAAGTTTATTTCTGCTAATTTTTTCTCGATTAGCATGAAGTAAATAGAAGCATAATCTTTCTAAAAATAATTTGTTGCAGAGAGATATAGAGAAAGTCATGTGAATGTAACATCAGATTTTTGCTGTTGTGGTACACTTTATTTTATTTTGTAGGGAAACTATGTTATGTCCGGGACCGCTTACGCACCTGAGTTTCTATGGTGACAATGAAACAATGAGTCAGTTGCGACCAAACCTTCACCGATAAGGCTTAGACCACGCCACTGAAGATGTTCACCGCAGTCGTGAACGAAACGTCTGGACCTGAAAACTCCAGCAGACCACGGAAAAGTATTCTAGTATATTAATTATATTATAAATTACTTCCACACCCCCTATATTTTCCCGACCTGGCTCCCTGTTATTACTTTCTCTAACCCGCATGCACAATATACATAGTGGATAGAGAAGAGATTGCATTCCACCCAAAAATTCGATGTCGAGATTTCACCGATAATATATGTTTTGAGTCCAAAAACGCATTTTTAGAAAGTATCTGAGTGTGTTTGTGGCCAGCAGAGCTTAAAAACGAAAATCCCATTAAAAACCAAATTTGGTATTTAAGTTTAGTATCTTCCAAGGATGCAACACGAGGATTTTCAAGAAAATCCCCAACCGCAATCTTTCCTTGACATGGAAAAAAATTATAAAATTTTGCATTTCTCAAAAATTGCTAACGAATTTGATTAAAGTACAGTTTATTAAAGATATTTACATAGAAAATAAAATGAGTATTTTGAATTTCCTTACAATAGCCTCTGAAGACCTCTTTATTCTGGATGAATTGTCATAACTTTGTTTAACTGGTAAACCGTAAGAGATAGACAAAATCTTATTACAAATAAATATAGATCTCGTTAAAACAAAATTTGTCGTATACATTTTTTTCGTGGAATTTACCATTTTTGAGCAGTGTTATTATTGGTTTGTTTTAAAATACTTAAACTTTTCTCATATGGGAATTTGTCAATTCCTGGTCATGCTATCGTTTTAGCCTAATGTATTCCAGTATTTCCCTTCTACTTACAAGGAAGCATTTCTGCTAATGATTAGCATAAAATAGATGGAAGAGTAAGCTAATAACAATAATTTGTTACAGACACATAGAAAAAGTCATGTGAATGGAACACAGCTATCTGCTTAAGGGGGAACTGGCTCCCGTCTGTGCGCTCTGTAGAGCAGAATTGTCCGTCCATCATATGCTGATAGAGTATGTTCGTTTAGCGCATACTTCTGGTGGAACGGATTTTTGAATTTTGATCAGCGGTGACTTTTATATCCAGGATTTAGTTTTAACCTCTATGTCAGCAGCATGAAGCGGTAGCTATTGTTTTTACTTTTTAATGCATGTACCTTTTAGCTCAGAGAATTTTTCGTTTTGAATTTTTAGTTCCTTTATTTTTAATAGTTTTTACTTTCTCTATACGCACTCTGTACATAGTGTATAGAGAATGTATTGCACTCCACCAAAAAATTCGATACCGAGATTTCACCGGAAATATATGTTTTAGGGTCCCCTGTATCAAAAAAAAAAGTATTTTCAGAAAAAGGTCCGTGTGTGTGTCCGTGTGTCTGTGAATATGATAACTCAAAAACGAAAAATCGGTAAAATACCAAACTTGGTATTTAAGTTTAGTATCTTCCAGGGATGCGACACAGAGATTGTGAGAAAAATCCTCCCAACCCAAACTACCCTTTACATGGAGCTTTTTTCGAAAATTTTGATTTTCTAAAAAATGGCTCTAACGATTTTGATTAAAATATCGTATATTAAAGATATTTACCCCACAAATAAAATGTATATTTTGAATTTTCTGGGAATAGCCTCTGAAGACTACTTTATTCTGAGTGAATTTTCCGGAATTTTGTATAACTGCTAAACCGTAAGAGATAGACATAAACGTATCACACAAAAACTGTAGAGCACATTAAAACACACAATTTATGTTGTATACATTTTTTCTTGGAGTTGATCGTTTTTTAGATATTCCTTGTTTTTGTTTTCAGGGTCGAAAATCTTAACTTTTCTCATACAGGAATTTGTCAACTCATGTCCATACAAACAAAGGAACTTCAGTCACATAGTAACCAGCTTTTGACTATCGCTTTAACCTATGCTACTCCCCTATTTCCTTTCTACTTACAAGGAAGAAAGTAATAAGACTATTTCTGCTAATTTTTATAGCTTAGCATGAAGTAAATAGAAGCATAAGCTTTTTAAGAATAAGTTGTTGCAGGGATATAGAGAAAGTCATGTGAATGGTACACATCAGATTTTTAGTTTTAGATCTGCTTTATTTCACCTAGCTCTTTTGTCACCTATGGTTTTTGTTTTTATGCAGTCTTCGGTTTTAGCAATTAATCATATTTCCCCAGGATTCCATTCTCCAATTTTATCTTTCAAATTTGCTTTTCTATTAACTTATTAACGTTTTTAGACAGCTGATCCTAAAATTATAACTCTCCACTGTAAGCAACTTTAGTTTAGGCGTCCACGGCCTCATTCAAGTAGATATGACTCTCAAAGCTCGTATCGATCCATAAACTGGTGGGTGATTTGAATGTCATGAACATGGAATCTATTAAACCAGACGAAATTATGCAAGCAGCTGAGAGAGCAAAATTACAACTGCCTCACTGGCTCTGTTGTATATGATGTTGTCGTTCTGTACGAGTAAGTCATCATGTTGTCAGCACTGATGCTAAGCAAGGCAACAACTGAATATCGCAGACCATGAACTGCGTGAAATAGGTAAAACAAAGTATTTATAATTATAATATGACTATAAATATTGAGGGATGTCTAAAAATGGTGTATGACACACATGTTAAAATTGTTTTATATTATTCGTAGTTTACGGCCTCATTTTCTATTCATAATATAAAACACTATTTTTACTACTTGTAACATAAATAACTATTATCTCTGGTATTCTCATAATTTGTTTTATAAGGGCGCTGATGACAGAGTAGTTGAACATTCTTAAATCATAATCATCATCATGCCTAGGTTATACGTAAGTGATGGAGCAAGTGAAAATATTATGGACTTCGAAAATATTGCTGTTGTCGGGTGGGCCATAGAAATTTAGATTTGAAAACGACCACATACGTATGTGACGAAGGAAGTGAAAACACTATAAGACTGAAAATATGTGCTGTTGTCGCATGGGCCCCAGAGAAATAGATTTGAAAATGTCCTCATACATATGTGATGAAGAAAATGAAAAAAACTTTTTAAGACTTTGAAAATATGTGCCGATGCCGGATGGGCCCCAGAGATATAGTTTTAAAAACAACCTCATATATACTACTGTGTCAAGAAAGTTCCGGGAATTTGCAAATAAAACACAAAAAATGATTTATTCATCCAATTTTATTTTATCGTCTTCAAAGTAGGCCCCTTCTGAAATTATACATTTATGCCAACGAATAACCCAATCATCAAAACAATTTTTGTAGACACTTTTAGGAATCGATGTCAATTGTCGCCGCGAATTTTCCTTTATGTCTTCTATCGACTGAAAACGGGTGCCTCGAAGTGGTAACTTAAGTTTTGGAAAGAGAAAGAAATCAGCAGGAGCCAGATCAGGTGAATACGGTGGTTGTTCGATGAAATTTGTTGAGTTTTTGGCCAGAAATTCGTTCATAATAATAGCCTCGTGAGCTGGTGAGCTATCATGGTACAGAATCCATGAGATGTCGTTCCACAAATCTGACCTTTTTTGCCGTATTTTTTCTCTCAAACGCCGCATAACGCTCAGATAGTCTTTATTTACCATGTGACCTTCTGGCAAGAACTCTGAGTGCACGACACCGTTATAATCGGAAAAAAAAAAAAAAAAAAAAAACTGTCAACATGACCTGCAGTTTTGATCGAGTTTGACGTGCCCTTTTAGGTTTCGGTTCAGTTGGAAGGCGCCATTCGGAAGCTTGTTGACTGGTTTGAGTGTCAAACTCGTAAACCCACATCTCATCAATGCGTTTCATGAATGTGGAGTCGGAACTGGCTCGTTCTAGCATATCTTCAGCAACCCTTACGCGATTGAGTTTTTGTAGAACATTCAAGTCGTTCGGAACTAACCGAGCTGCAACGGGTGTCATGCCAACACCATCGTTTAAAATGGTACGAATCGATTCGTGAGACACAGAAAGTTCAGCGGCAATCTCTCTCAGACCTAAATGACGATTTTCAGACATCATTTTCTTTACTTTAGCGATGTTCAGTTCAGTTGAAACCGCTGATGGCCAGAGCGAGGCAAATCTTCCACCACATCTCAACCACTTTTGAATGCACTGTACCACTCATATGCACGTGTTTTTGATAAAGTCGATTTATCGTAAGCCCTCTGTAGCATTTTCAGCTATTCAGCACACGAAATACCATTTGCAATGCAAAATTTGAGACAGATTCTTTGTTCCTATATTTATATCCATCGTAAAATCGCAAATCACCTTTGAGATGAACTAACAAAATGGCGTACTGTAAACAAACTAGATGACATGACGATCAAACTCCGTGTGGATATAGAGGAATACCAACTTAGCATCAACAATAATTTCGAATCCCCTTTTAAACAGGATTTTTAAATGATCAATTCCCGGTACTTTCTTGACAGAATGTATGTGATGAAGGAAGTGAAAACACTATAAGACTGAAAAATTGTGCTGTTGTCGGATGGGCCCAGAGATATAGATTTGAAAACGACCTCATACGTATTAAGTTTCAATCACGAAGAGTCACGACAAAAGTTTAACTGAACCCTGTATAGCATGTACTTGGATAAAATATTTCTCACAAGGGAATGAAAACATACATTTTGTTCTAACTGCGGTGCCTTCTCCTCCTTAATTAACTACCTGGGTGTAGGCTTTTGTGTTATATTCCTGCAGCGTTTTGTCCCGGCAAACGAGCATCAAAAATTCATAACTTCCACTCGCATGAATTAAACCTAACTCTTCAACGGAACTTTCGTGAGAAATAGACATGTGTGCTTTCTGAATATGTGAATATTTTTTCTCGCTCTTGATGTACGGATCACAAATATCACCAGCCAACTTCTGGGTGCAAGACACGCCAAAATAAACATGTTACTTTCTCTACGCGTACTATATACATAGTGTATAGAGAAGGTATTGTATTGACCCAAAAATTCGATACCGAGATTTTACCGGAAATATATGTTTTAGGGTCCCCTGTATCAAAAAAGCATTTTCAGAAAAAGGTCCGTGTTTGTGTCTGAACACGATAACTCAAAAACAAAAAGTCTCTAAAATACGAAACTTGGTATTTAAGTTCAATATCTTCCAGAGATGTGACACGAAGATTTTGACAGAAATCCCCCCCACCCCCAACTACCCTTTACATGGAACTTTTTTCGAAACTTTTTATTTTCTCAAAAATGGCTCTAATGATTTTGATCAAAATATCGTATATTAAGTGTATTTATCTGACAAAATGTATATCTTGAATTTTATGGGAATAGCCTTTGAAGACTACTTTATTCTGGATGAATTTTACGGAACTTAGCATAACTGCTAAATCGTAAGAGGTGGATAAAAACTTACCACACAAAAAATATAGAGCACGTTAAAACACACAGTGTATGTCATGTACATTTGTTTCGCGGAGTTGATCGTTTTTTAGAAATTCCTTGTTTTTTGTTTCAGCTTTAAAAATACTTTGCTTTTCTCATACAGGAATTTATCCAACACCTGCCCATACAAACAAAGGAACTTGGCAACCGGCAACCAGCAATCAGCTTTTGATTATCACTTTAACTTATGCTACTCCCTTATTTCGCTTCTACTTACAAGGAAGCAAGTAATAAGGCTATTTCTGCTAATTTTTTCTCAATTAGCATGAAGGAAATAGAAGCATAAGCTTTTTAACAATAGTTTGTTGGAGAAATGTAGAGAAAATCATGTGAATGGAACACATTAGATTTTTATTATTAGGTTCAAAATATAAATAGTGCCCTTCCTGTTTAAAGAAAATTAAGGATGTGTGTTTTATTTGTGATGAAAATGTATTTAACCGTCCTAATCAAACCCATAACGACATTTTTGAGAAAATCAAAATTTTCGAAAAATGACGCATGCAGTTTGAGGGGGGGGGTTCTCTTGAAAATATTCATGTCGCATCCTTGAAAGACGCTGAATTTAAATACTAACTTTGGTATTTAACGAGATTTTAGTTTTTGAATTATACTGTTCATAGATTTGCGGACACACATACAGACGTTTTTCTAATTTTTTCAGAGAACCTCAAAACTTATATTGCGGATAAACATTTTTGGGTAGAATGCAATATCTACTCTACCCACTATATACGCCCGTCGCCAAAAAAAAATTATTCATGTCTGGAACGCCAAATTCAACTAAATCCTATACGGTACAGCGCCTTGTATACACCATCCGCAATTCAGTTGTGTAGCGGCAGCAACAAATCACAAGTTCCAAATCTTAATATTGTCAAATCCTGGCTGTGCGCACAGAATGTAGTAATACTGGAATATATAATGTTTCTTATGTTGACAACATTGCCAACTTTATCATTCATAAAAACTCGTTAGAGTGGCACTTTACTCTTTTGTCTTTTTTTTTTTTTTTTTTTTTTGTTAAGGTTTTATTGCTGCATGCTCCATTGCTTGGCGCATTACTACATGCATGTTGTACCATACACGTTTCTTGTTTCACTAGTTAATTTATATTACACCTTTTATTTGATTAGCGTCAAAGTCCAAGCTATTTGCAAATTTCTGGAAATGTTTTAGGTATTTGGTGACTAGTTCACTTTTGTTTGTTGGGCACTTTCCACCTGTCCTAGTAATATTTGTTTCTAGCACTTTCCTATCACTGTTTAGCACTTCGCATTCATACAAAATGTGGTTGGGGTACCATCCAGCGATGGGCCCAAAGAAATAGTACAAAGATACAAAGAAAGCAACACAGAAAACAATAAAAGAGCTAAATTTTCAGTCGCAGATCGGAGTGCCAGCGGCGCTTCAGTCTTCGTCGTTGAGGTTCAGGAGGAAGATAAATATGGCGGAGAAGAGGATTGCTGTGGCGCAAACAGGATCGATGGAGCCTCTTGTAGCTGTTGCGGAGGACACACATTACCTCCGGTAGGCCTATGTCAGCGTGCAGAGTTGAGTTGCGCACGTACCATGGAGCGCCAGTCATGAGGCGGAGAAAACGGTTCTGTGTGCGCTGGAGTTTGATGGTCTGCGGCAGAACCCCATATCGCACAGCTATATTGCCACATGGGTCGAATTAAGGAAGTGTAGACAAGACGCTTGTACCGCAAAGGCAATGGCGAGGAACCGGACACAAGATGATGTACGTCGCGGATGCGATGGCGAATCCTCTGCACTAGACTGGAGAGATGGGGACCCCAAGTAAGACGGCTGTCCAAGATAAGGCCGAGGTACCTTATAGAAGTCGCGGTGGGTATCTCCGTCCCATTGAGAGAAATGGGATAATGGGTCACGTTCGTTTTGTAGGTGAACTTCACAACACGGGATTTATGAGCGTTCATAGTCACTCTCCAACGTTGGCACCAGGAGTGAATTTGGTTGCAGAAGTCCTGAAGGCGGCTTGCCGCCGTAGCACAAGTACCCACACTTAGCGCCGCCACATCGTCGGCATAGTGAGCAGTGGTGAGTTGCGGATGACTAGGAAAATCCGAGACATAAGCCAGGTATAATAAGGGGCCCAGTACGCTCCCTTGCGGCACACCAGAGGAGATAGGAAGGGCCTTGGAAAATGTACGATCATGTTTAACAGAGAAGGTGCGATTGCGCAAATAGGACTCTACGAGGCGGAAATAAGTGTCCGAGAGATGCGGTTTGAGTTTGAATAACAATCCATCGTGCCAAACTTTATCAAAGGCCTTCTCCGTATCCAAAAACAGTCCTATGCACACAGATTGACGCTCATAGGAATCAAGAATAGTGTCAACGACACGATGGAGCTGCTGAGAGCAGGAGTGAAGAGAGCGAAAACCAAACTGGGTGTCAGGGATAATCGGTGAGAGCTGAGGCAAAAGACGAGGCAGAAGGAGACGTTCGAAGATTTTGGAGAGTAGGGGGAGTAAACTAATAGGACGATAACTGAGGGGATCATTCTTGACTTTATCAGGTTTTGGAAGAAGGATAACTGTAGCGCGTTTCCATTGATGAGGAATATGAGCAGTGCGGAGGATAGCGTTGTAGATTTGCGTCAACACCAGCACATTCCGGGGTAAATGAAGGAGTAAGGGTTGCACAATAAGATCAGGACCGGGAGCTTTGTGAGCTGAAGAGCGAGCGATGATGTTTTTACTTCAGCAGGGGTAAAGAAATTGCGGAAAGGAGTAAGCAACAAAGGTTGCGTGAGTTCTTCCTCCACACGATGAGAAAAGTCCACGTCCAGCACAGGATTCGGAGAAAACTGACACAAGTTCTGAGCACAAATTTACCTTTTCAAGTGGCGTAGAATACCAGGTGTTCCCAACCTTAAGGAGCGGCATGGCAGCAGAAGGACGTGTCAAAGCTTTAGTCTTCTGCCATAGTGACCCATCACTGGCGTTTAAGTCTTGTAGTCGGTGTTCAGCAGCAGTGCAGCGTGCAGCACATAAGGCAGCCTTCAGCTCCCGAGTAGCGCGATTAAAATTGGTTTTGTGAAGCGGGTAATGCGTGCGTTCCCAGAGTTTCCGACAGTCTCTCTTGATGGAGTGCAGTAGACGGATCTCGGGAGAATAGAATGGCACAAGACGATGAGGACGAAGATCCTGGAGAGTACTGCTGGCAAGGTTAGCCGCACACTGGATATTGCGAGTCAGGGTAGAAACAGCCACATCGACATCACGGGATGACTTAAGCGGCACAGTCGTAATAGTGAGATCGGCAAGCAAAGAGGTGTACAAAGGCCAGTCAAAAGAATGGCGTAAGTCTTTGTACTTCGCACCATCGCAGAGAGTGAGGACTGGTAAATGATCGGAGCTCAGATCATGAACAACGGAGAGACGGGAACAATGACGGGAAATATTACGTCCAATGAAGATATCCAGCACATCCGGAGTCGTACCATCGTGTGGGTAAACCGTAGGTTCAACAGGAGAGAGTACGTCTAGGTGTAACTGATGGATTGCAGCGTGTAAAAGTTTACCCCTAGGATTAGATAGGTTCGAACCCCATAGAGGATGTTTGGAATTAAAATCGCCGCCGACCAAGAAGGGGCCCTGGAAAGCATGAACAATGCCCCAGAAGTCGGTGAGACTGACATGATTCTGAGGAGCAGAATAGAAAGAGCCAACTTGAATGCTTGCGGAAGTAGTAGACAGCTGAATCCGAGCAATCTGGAAGGAGTCCTCTAGAAGAGGCGGAAGGGCATGGTGAGCCAGACAAGTTTTGATAAACACCGCAGAACCACCCATTCGAGTATAGTTAGGGTGATCAGCACGATACACAGCATACCCAGGAAGATGGAAAGATATCTGAGGAGCCAATTTGGTTTCAGTGGCGAGCAGGTGGTCTACGTCATAAGCCGTAAGAAAGTGTAATAATTCATAAAACTTATTAGTGATCCTCTGACAATTCCAGGTGTAGATTCGAAGGCAAGAAGGGACTGAATTAGCCATGATCACGGAGCAGAACAGGAAGCAATTGCTGCAGGGTAGTAAGAAGGGGCTGTAGAAGAGCGAAGATAGAGTCCAGTCGAGCCATCAAGCAGTCCAATGGAGAACGGCCCTGTTCACTCTGACGGGTTGCGGCTGCAAAGGGCTGCGTAGCACCGGGAGGGGAACCCGGAGAAACTAGAGAAGACAGCAAAGGTCTATCAGCAAATGCAGGAAGACGAGGAGAGGCAGCTTCAGTGGAAGTAGGCAAGGTAGACTCCATAGATGGGAAAGCATGAAGTGGAGGAACGGCAGCAGGAGAGGCACCAGAAACGGTACGTCGGGGAGAAGAGCGAGACTGAATGACTTGGAGGCGTCGATGAACAGGGCAGCCTTTATAATTCGCCGTATGTTGACCTTGACAGTTCACACACTGCGGCGGCGCGTGAGGAGCCTTAGAGCACTGCGCACTGGGATGATGGCCTTCACATTTGACACAACGGGGTTGTTTGTGGCAATAATTACGACTGTGCCCAAATTCCTGACAATTCATGTACTGAATAACACCCCTTTGGGTTTCGGGGGCTCCACCCTCACCATCGTGTAGTACAAACGATCGAGCTTATAGATGTCGTCGTTGAGCGGACTGGGCTTGAGATCCACGAAAAAGAGAGGTAGCTTCGCCTTGGTGACGGGATGGTAAACTGGAGTCATCTGTGCGGGTGAATATCCAAGGGAGGTCAATTCTTGCAGCACTAGAGCAGTGTCTATAGTGGGATGAAGCCCACGAATAACCACCCGGAGGTTGCGATCATGACGCATTTGGTACGTGTGAAACTCGGCCTTTTGGTCCTCAAAATACTGTATGGTTGCACGATAACCGTCGATAGCCTCGAAAGTGAATTTGACCTTGTTGCTGTCCAGTGTAACAAGCTTGTAAACATTGGATGTTTGTAAGTGTTTGAGGACAGTATTCACGTTGAGTATATTAGAAACATAGATAGGAGGTGGCTTTGGGGGTGGGGAGACAGAAGGAGTAGGCGTACTTATGCCATGATCACCATCCTCTAGATCCATGTCAGCCAAGGGTGCAAAACGGTTAGTTGTAGCGAAAGGAGAATCAGGTACAGCAGAATCCAGTTACTTCCTCTTGGGAGTCACGTGGGCAAGAACTATCCCGGCTGGGTGGTGCAAAACCGGCGGAAGGCAGGCCGCGGTCGACAGGCCGCATTTGACCAGAACAATGCGTAGTAGCGGGCACGGGCTGGCGTTGCTGATGCGGTGACAAAGAGGTTTCTCCCTGGGAGCTGCTTGACGCGGTTGGAAGAGCTGAGTGTGGCGCCGGTAGAGAAGATGGCTGGTCCTCAGATTGGTAGCACGTAGTAGCGGGCACGGGCTGGCGTTGCTGATGAGGTGACAAAGAGGTTTCTCCCTGGGAGCTGCTTGACGCGGTTGGAAGAGCTGAATGTGGCGCCGGTAGAGAAGATGGCTGGTCCTGAGGCTAGTAGCACGTAGTAGCGGGCACGGGCTGGCGTTGCTGATGAGGCGACAAAGAGGTTTCTCCCTGGGAGCTGCTTGACGCGGTTGGAAGAGCTGAGTGTGGCGCCGGTAGAGAAGATGGCTGGTCCTGAGGCTAGTAGCACGTAGTAGCGGGCACGGGCTGGCGTTGCTGATGAGGTGACAAAGAGGCTTCTCCCTGGGAGCTGCTTGACGCGGTTGGAAGAGCTGGGTGTGGCGCCGGTAGAGAAGATGGCTGGTCCTCAGATTGGTAGCACGTAGTAGCGGGCACGGGCTGGCGTTGCTGATGAGGTGACAAAGAGGTTTCTCCCTGGGAGCTGCTTGACGCGGTTGGAAGAGCTGAGTGTGGCGCCGGTAGAGAAGATGGCTGGTCCTCAGATTGGTAGCACGTAGTAGCGGGCACGGGCTGGCGTTGCTGATGAGGTTACAAAGAGGTTTCTCCCTGGGAGCTGCTTGACGCGGTTGGAAGAGCTGAATGTGGCGCCGGTAGAGAAGATGGCTGGTCCTCAGATTGGTAGCACGTAGTAGCGGGCACGGGCTGGCGTTGCTGATGAGGTGACAAAGAGGTTTCTCCCTGGGAGCTGCTTGACGCGGTTGGAAGAGCTAAGTGTGGCGCCGGTAGAGAAGATGGCTGGTCCTGAGGCTAGTAGCACGTAGTAGCGGGCACGGGCTGGCGTTGCTGATGAGGCGACAAAGAGGTTTCTCCCTGGGAGCTGCTTGACGCGGTTGGAAGAGCTGAGTGTGGCGCCGGTAGAGAAGATGGCTGGTCCTCAGATTGGTAGCACGTAGTAGCGGGCACGGGCTGGCGTTGCTGATGAGGCGACAAAGAGGTTTCTCCCTGGGAGCTGCTTGACGCGGTTGGAAGAGCTGAGTGTGGCGCCGGTAGAGAAGATGGCTGGTCCTCAGATTGGTAGCACGTAGTAGCGGGCACGGGCTGGCGTTGCTGATGAGGTGACAAAGAGGTTTCTCCCTGGGAGCTGCTTGACGCGGTTGGAAGAGCTGGGTGTGGCGCCGGTAGAGAAGATGGCTGGTCCTCAGATTGGTAGCACGTAGTAGCGGGCACGGGCTGGCGTTGCTGATGAGGTGACAAAGAGGTTTCTCCCTGGGAGCTGCTTGACGCGGTTGGAAGAGCTGAATGTGGCGCCGGTAGAGAAGATGGCTGGTCCTGAGGCTAGTAGCACGTAGTAGCGGGCACGGGCTGGCGTTGCTGATGAGGTGACAAAGAGGTTTCTCCCTGGGAGCTGCTTGACGCGGTTGGAAGAGCTGAGTGTGGCGCCGGTAGAGAACATGGCTGGTCCTCAGATTGGTAGCACGTCTGCATCGCAGAATAAATAAGCTGCCCCGGGGGCAGCCATGGTGTAGAAATGTTCCAATAATGTAATGGATGGAAAGAAAGCACGATAGAAGAGACTGTCAAAGTAGCCCCGTTTAACTGCACGCGAAAAGAAAAACACAAGTCGCACCAGTGAGAGCAAGAGGCAGGCACCACAGCACGATGTGAGCCGCCAGACAGCGACTTGCCGAGTCCTGTGGTTAGAATTGTGATGTTATGTGTAAGGGTTATATTTGACTTCAGTCTATGTTGTACACTGGGAAAGAACGACTTTGATTAAAATACCGTATATTACCTTACAAATAAAATGTATGTCTTGAATTTTCTGGGAATATCCTCCGAAGACTACTTTAGTCTGGATGAATTCTACATTACTGCTAAGCCGTAAGAGATGGATAAAAACTTACCACACAAAAAATATAGAGCACGTTAATATACACAATTTATATTATATACACTTTTACGTGTAGTTGATCGTTTTGAAAAACTTATACTTTTCTCATACAGGAATTTGTCAACTCCTGTCCATACAAACAAAGGAACATCAGTCACATAGCAACCAGCTTTTGACTATCGCTTTAACCTATGGTACTCCCTTATTTCCCTTCTACTTACAAGGAAGCAAGTAATAAGAATGTTTCTGCTTATTTTTTCTCCATTAGCATGAAGTAAATAGAAGCATAAGCTTTTTAATATTAATTTGTTGCAGAGATGCAGAGAAAGTCATGTAAATTGAGCACATCAGATTTGTGTTCACAGCTGTACATAGAGAAAGTAATAAAATCTCCCCCCCCCCAATCCTGGTATAGTCTTACTAACGACAATACTGAATAATTTACTGACTCGTGACCTTACTGTAAAGACTGATTCGGTTAAGTGTCTTTTGTAAGAATAATATGTGGAGCAGATCTGTAAATGTGCGACATTCACTAAAGAAAATGGCGAGGTTTTAAGAATTGCAAATATCATCAGGATTACTGATACGGGAGCCAAAATAGCGAGAAGAGGACAGGTTAACCTCCAGCCGATTTAGAGGCGAGATAAGCGAATTGTCAATCAATGCGCTAGACGGAAATGGAATTGGGATTGGCGTTGGAGGGTGGGGGAGCTGTAAACAGTTCATTGCCAACTTAAATCACTACGTTCCTGTAGGAGTCGCATTTTAGGCACACACATTTAGATGTATCTACGTTTTGAAAACAGGTTATAAGCCCGCCTAGGTAGTGTGGTGGTAGCGTGTCTGCCTCACATTAAACGGTTGAGAGTTCGAATCTCACTTAGGCTGAGTTGCCCGGATAACGGGTTTTTCGGGGTTTTCCCTTATCCTGAGAAGACGAATGTCGCGTAACTTTAAGCTCCATGAACCCCAAGATCATTTGAACATCATTTCACTAATTTCATTCATCATCCGATATGACCAACCAGGTTGAAGGACGTTAAATTGCAAAAAACGCTTTATAAAACTTATTTTGGTAAAGCTATACGATGTTTCTACCACACGCATGTGCACACACACGGTTTAAGACTTTTACTGGCGACCCACATTAAGTTGTTCAGATGTGACTTTTCGTTTTTGAGTTATCGTGTTTACACCGTGTGTCTGTGAACATGATAACTCAAAAACGAAAAGTCGGTAAAATACCAAACTTGGTATTTAAGTTTAGTATCTTTCAGAGATGCGACACGAAGATTATGAGAAAAATACCCCCACCCCCAACTACCCTTTACATGGAACTTTTTTCGAAAATTTTGATTTTCTCAAAAATGGTTCTAACGATTTTGATTAAAATTTCGTATATTAAACATATTTAGCTGACAAATAAAATGTATATCTTGAATTTTCTGGGAATAGCCTCTGAAGAGTAGTTTATTCTGAATGAATTTTACAAAATTTTGAATAACTGCTAAACCGTAAGAGATGGACAAAAACTTACTCCACAAAAAATGTAGAGCACATTAAAACACACAATTTATGTTATATATTTTTTTCGTGGAGTTCGTCGTTTTTCTGACATTCCTTATTTTTGGTTTCTGCTATGAAAAACGTATATTTTTCTCATACAGGAACTTGTCAACTCCTATCCATATAGACAAAGGAACTTCATTGACATAGCAACCAGCTTTTGACTATCACTTTAACCTACGGTTGTCCCTTATTTCGCTTCTACTTACAAGGAAGCGAGTAATCAGACTATTTCTGCTATTTTTTTCTGATTAGCATAAAGTAAATAAAAGTATAAGCTTTTTAAGAATTATTTGTTGCAGGGATATGGAGAAAGTCATGTGAATGGTACACATAAGATTTTTATCATATGATTCATATATATGAGAAATACTAGTGGGGAAATACTGTATTCTTATCTAACACCTTGGTGAATTGATTTCCATTCTTTGTAGTTATTTCCTACTCGTAATGACATGTAATTTAAAGATTGCGTGTACTAATTGATTAGAAACATTACCCTCTAATATTATAAACAACAAAATTGTCCTAACACCAATAAATTGTAATTTCTCAAAAAATATATTTTTATGAAAGAAAATACTAATTTCAGAGATTAAAATTGCTAACCTTACAATTTTCTAAAATTTTGAGGCGCGTGGGATATTTTGTTTACATAGAACATTTAATTAATAAAATTTATGTAATTATCTTGAAACTTAGCATGCATATTAACCTAAGAACAGTGCAATCATAAAAACTTTCAGAAAAAAATCTGATGTGTTCCATTCACATAACTTTCTCTACATCTCTGCAACAAATTAATGTTAAAAAGCTTATGCTTCTATTTACTTCATGCTAATGGAGAAAAAATGAGCAGAAATATTCTTATTACTTGCTTCCTTGTAAGTAGAAGGGAAATAAGGGAGTACCATAGGTTAAAGCGATAGGCAAAAGCTGGTTGCTATGTGACTGAAGTTCCTTTGTTTGTATAGACAGGAGTTAACAAATTCTTGTATGAGAAAAGTATAAGTTTTTCAAAGCTGAAACCAATAACAAGGAATATGTCAAAAACGACAAACTCCACGAAAAAAGTGTATATTACATAAATTGTGTGTTTTAACGAGCTCTATATTTTCTTTAAGTAAACTTTTATCTTTATCTTACCGTTTACGAATTACGCAAAATTCCGAAAATTTGCCCATATTTTCATATAGCAACCAGATTTTGACTACCACTTTAACCTATGGTACTCCTTTATTTGGCTTCTATTTAGAAGGAAGCAAGTAATAAGACTATTTCTGCTAATTTTTTTCTCAATTAGCATGAAGTAAATAGAAGCATAAGCTTTTTAACAATAATTTGTTGTGGAGATATAGAGAAAGTCTTGTGAATTGAACACATCAGATTTTTTGATCATGCAAGGGAGTTTCATGAACAAAATTGTGTTTGTCTGCAGCATAATATCGGTTGTGTTGTGACCATGTAAATGAAGCCATGCTTCGCCACTGAACAGTATTAATCGTGGATCAGTTGTTCCGTCATTAACATTCCTCAAAATCCAGTTACAGAAGTTTACCGCACTCTTAGATCATGTGGTAACAATTTCTGGACAACAGTAACCTTGTATGGTTTGAGTTTTAAAAGTTTTGTTGCTGTCCATACTGAAGCTTTTGAAATGCTAAGTTTCTTGTGCAAAGCGTCAAAGAGATTTTCGAGGTGACCGTTCTAACCTTTCTCTGATTTCGTCTTAATTTCTGCTCCGTAAGCACACGCCTATTTACCTTTCTTTTCCTATCACAAATTGATCCCGTCTTCCTGAATTTATTTACAAGCAAAGAACGGCGTCTCTACTCGGAAATTTACGCATCCAGGAAATTTACTTAAACTTCCGTACAAGATGACGTAAGCACACACGTATCGTACATAAACACTCTTTGTGGTGCTGTATACTGCATTTTGAAAGCACTTCAAGCAAAACTAAACACTTCTAAACATTCCTAATATTATTCACGTGTGAACTGGACTAGAACAGAAGTAAGTCTGACGTACGATACAACGGGTACAGAACGCGGGATGGTCAAATGAGTGCTGGCGGCCAAGTTTTGTAATAAATGTACTGTCATAAACATTCCGCTAAATGTTCAATCTCGCTTGTTTTCATATTCAAATGTTGGTAATACAGTAGTAATAAAGCGTGTATCTTACCTGTACGAGCTGGAGGATGTGCTTGAAGCTCTCCCGAACATCCAGGAAAGGACAGTTGACGGATAACCGGAGGATGGTAGGCATATGCAAGCTCACTAGGGCCACGTATTCTGCAGAGGTATTGCTCTTGTCCTGACAACAATGACCATTAGTATAGACGCCGACGTCCACGACCGACGACCTCGAGTGTTTAGGGCTGCCGTAACCGTCCAACCATCCGATGACCGTCTTCTCGATGAGGTCTAGAGCCACGGATCGGGCCGAAACATCGCGGGTGCACACCGGCATGCAGAAACGGGTCACGAGGTCCACTTCCTCGGCCAGGATGTCATTCTGATCTTCCACATTGTTCGCGCAGTTCTCCGCATTGTTGCAGCGACTATCGATATCGATGGCGATTGTTGGAGCGGCATTATTGTTCATGGACGTCACACTGTTATTCGTCGCCTTCTTCAGTTCTGGGGTTTGCAGAAACATGATACAACCAGAGTGTATAAGCTATGATACAACGAAGCGTATCACAAACTGCAAATCACAGAATCCTTCGCGATAAAAGTCGATATGCACTTAACGACCGAAATCGACACGTCCACTATGTAAAATCACTAATACTGCGTTGTCAGCAATACTGTAATACAGTCTAAATAAAAATTAACAATTTTCCATGCTGTTTCAGTCTTATAGCTGCACCTGGAATCAAAATTCCTCGATTAGAACTTCGCCGGCAAGATATTTCCGTGACTTGCCGAAAAACATTGCATAATTAGGCGCCGACCGCAGAATAACAACCCTTTCTGCAGGGGAGAAAGTTGAAATTATCTACCCTCTTATTTCTAAAAACTAACAACACGTACTTGGTGCTCCCCAAAGAGTTGCCATTTCAAAATATGAAGTCAAAAATTGAAAAGTCGGCGCCTATGCGTTGCACTTATACATCCATAACTAAATCACTATTATATCAACTATTTTCTTCACAGAACACAAAAGAAATTCTTGTGATCACAACTAACTTTCCTGGAGCAATCATCAAACTGCTGAAAGCATAATCAACTACTTCATTCGATATTTTGCATTATTGGAATTTGACAGCAACATACCGGCTTCCTCGCTGCTTCCCCGTGGAACCTTCCAGCTGCAGTCCTGTCAGCTGGTTGCGCGCCGGTATGATGGGTTCTGTTGCTAGAGGCCCCGTATCGAGCGTTCCACTCCCTCTTAGCTCTTTGTTAATCCACTTCACGCAACTTGTGAATCAAACCAACCGCTTTCATTTCGTAATTACGCAAAAAGGTACTCTGCAAAGCGATTCTTTAACTACACATTGCACTTTACCGCGTACATTCACGATAAATACCGAATCACTGCAGTGTATACCGCAAGACAAAATCGTGCAACTGGGTTTGACAGATGAACGATTACAGCGCTACCCCTTGACAGAATTTCCAACTACTTGCAAAGGTGCTTAAACTGCACTATTGTGCGCAAGAAATTAAAAGCCTACTTTAAGGTACCCGCGTAATACGATAACTATGATTGCAACAATGAATTTCGAAGCATATAAAGCTATAAGGCTTAGAACGAAAGCCGAAGCCAGAATACAAGTGTCCAGATGCCTGCTTGGAGAGACCCACCAACTAAGTCAAAAAAATCCTTTTACTAGCCTATTCCTGTATCCATTTTATTGTTTCACTTTCTTTATTGATACAAGTCATATATTTAACCAGAGGCGTAGCAGTTAGAAAAATAGTATAGAAGTGATACCAATATCTAATTTTAATTCCATTTGTTGTGCTTAATTTATGATATATTCAATACTTAAACTCAGGTTTAATTCACAATTATCATTTGATTTTGTACAAAGTTTTAAAAACGGATACCTATATAACCCCTTCCATAGTAATTTTCTGGCTACGTTACTGTGATAGATATTAAAAAGCCACAACCAGATATTTTCTTGAATATTTGTATGTCTTTAGAAGATGCTGAACTTAATTAAGTTGGCAGGGAGCATAATTTCAGTTTCTGTTGGCGATGGGGCACAAGATTTCCTGAAGCAGTTTTCCAAATTTTAATAACATATTTTGCCTAAAATAAATCTTTTTATTTCTTAAATGTGAAATATTCGTATAAAATGTACAGTTGTCCAACTTTTCTTTTGGTAGAGCAATAGTTGCTAGCAGGCTAATTATATCTTGCAATTTAGGAGGGTATTTGACGCACTGAACCCCCTAAATGATGCCCCTGTAAATTGGGTATTCTTGCTACCTCACTTTGAGATTATACTATTCTCAGAACATGCATGTGATCTTTTTCTAGAAATTCCCTTTCTTTTTGGATTCAAGGGGCAAAACATTATTTCCAGTACAATCTAAAAGTATTTTGAGTAATGTAATCCTTTATTTCTGTACTTACTAGGTAGGTGAATAAGAATGTAAAACATCTAATGTGTTCCATTCACTTGACTTTTTCCAGGAACAGTTGTTACAAAAATGTTTTTCTTTATCCATTGTAGTAATAGATCAACATTAGCAGAAATGGTTTTATTAGTTCCAGAAGCGAAATAAGGGAGTACCATAGGTTAAAGTGATAGTCAAAAGCTGGTTGCTATGTGAATGAAGTTCCTTTGTTTGTATACACAGGAGTTGACAAATTCCTGTATGAGAAAAGTATAAGTTTTTTAAAACTGAAACTCTCAAAGGAATATCTCAAAAATGATCCACTTCAAGAAAATAATGTATATAACATAGATTATGCATTTTAACGTGCTCTATATTTTTTGTGTGGTAAGTTTTTGTCCATCTCATGGTTTATAAGTTATGCAAAATTCCGTAAAATTCATCCGGAGTAAAGTAGTCTTCAGAGGCTATTCCCAGAAAATTCAAGATATACATTTTATTTGTCAGGTAAATATCTTTAAAATACACAGTAATTTAATCAAAATTGTTACAGCCATTTTTGAGAAAATCAAAATTTTCGAACATTTTTCCATGTAAATGGTAGTTAGGGTGGGAGGAATTTCTTTAAAATTTTCGTATCACATCCTTGGAAGATACTGAAACTAAATACCAAGTTTAGTTTTTAAAGGACTTTTCATTTTTGAGCTACGCTACCCACAGGCACACACACAGACAAACACACTCGGACATTTTCTAATAAGGCTTTTTGTGGATACAGGGGGTCTCAAAACATGTATTTCCGTTGAAAGCTGGGTATCAAATTTTTGGGTGCAATACAATACCTTCTCTATACACTAAATACATAGTACATATAGAGAAAGTAAAAATACAAATACTGTCACCATGGAAAACTTGAACAAAAATCTGATGAGTTCCATTCACATGACTTTCTCTACATATCTCTAACGAATTATTGTTAAAAAAGTTATTCTTCTATCTACTTCATGATAATCAAGATAAACATTAGCAGGAGTTGTCCTTTATTACTTGGTTCCTTGTAAGTAGAAGGGAAAAATGTATTGTGTTCCATTCACATGATGTCCCCTAGCTGTATGGCTAACAAACCTTTTATTCAAAACATTAATCTGTTACCTACTTCAAGCTAATCAAGATAACAAGCAGAATTAACCTAATTACTAGCTTCCTTGTGAGTAGAAGGGAAATAAGAAAATACATGGGCTTAAGCGATAGTCTTATTCTTTAAAAGCTGGTCGCAGTGTGAAACAATTGAAATTGCATTCTCTTCGCTTGTCAGAAGTGAACAAACAAGAAGAAAGATGTCTTCCCGTTGAGAAAAGTTTAAGTGGCTAGAATATCTCAAAACAGTTAACTCAACAAAAAAAGTACATGACATAAACATTTTTTGTGTAGTAAGTTTTTGTTAATCTCTTATGGTTTGCCAGTTATATAGTCAACCAGAATGAAGAAGTCTTCAGAGACTATTCCCAGAAAATTCAAGATATGCATTACCTTTGTAATAAAAATATCTTATACGTAAGGTATTCCAATCAAAATCATTAGAGCTATTTTTGAAAAAAAAAAATAAAAATTTGAAAAATGTTCCATGTGAAGAATAGTCGTGGGTGGGGGGGGGGTGCTTTCTTGAAAATCTTTGTGTTGCATTCTTGGAAGTTTGGTATTCAACTGACTTTTTGTTTTGGAGCTCTGCTGCCCACACACACAGACAACATACAGAGCTTTTTCTAAAAATGCTTTTTTTTTTTTTTTTTTTTTTTTTTTTTTTTTTTTTTTTTTTTTTTTTTTTTGATTCAGAGAGTCCCAAAACATGTATTTCTGGTGAAATCTCAGTATCAAATTTTTGGGTGGAGTGCAATACCTTCTCTATATACTGTGTACATAGTACGTGAGGAGAAAGTAAAAAGGGCACGATTTACCATTGATTCTCCACCATATCTTCTCACACCCCTCTCCCCAAATGCATCCCTACCTGCACCTTCACCTCTGAGAATTTAGATCCTCATTTTTGTACCCACTAGATAGCTCTATCCTGTACCTACAGCCCCCTAACAATTCTCAATGGCAGGGATAACTCCTATCCCACACTGGGTATGTTACAACACTATAAAACCAATAATTTTGAAGATCTTTGCAAAAATAAGTACCTTACCTGCAAAATCCTGCAGCCATCAGCAGCTAACCAATGCCATTCTCTAGAACAGGGATTGCAAATTATGCCCAAGGGCCAAACAGCCTGTCGATACTTTTGTTTAGTCTGCCTACAAACTTCAAAGAATATAAATAAAACTGGAACACCTGTATTGGATTCATTTATTTTCAAATTCTGAAGGATTATATAAAATTATCTTCGAAGTTTTCTCTGACTTTCATCCAGGTGTAGATATGGTGAGGCACCAACGTTTCAGGAGCATATATTGTTCCCATCTCCAGGGTTACGGAATGAATTGAATGATCAGAAAGACGCAATCTCAACAGAGATTCAAGGACTACAATTGAGCAGTGCTTGGAAACTCGCCTTAGACCTGCAGAAAAGCCAGCAGAGACCCTTAGAAGAGTGTCGCTGAATCGCACTGTTTTCTTCACCTCACTGGTCACACCTCAGCGCGCTGATTGGCCCGCACGGAACCCACAAACATATTTATATTAATAGGATCACATCAGTTCAATTCATTCAGTAATCCTGAGGATGGGAACAATGTATGCTCCCGAAACGTTGCTGCTTCACCATATCTATACCTGGATGGAACTTCGAAGATTTACGCCACCAGGAAAGCTACAGCTCTTATATATAAAATTAATTGAAATACAGCATGAGGAACTGAAGGACAAATACAAACAAGTTTGTCTTTTATAACTGTCTGTTGAGTGACACATTTCCTCATTTGCAAAAATGAAATTGAGTTTTTATTTGTGGACGCTCTTTAACTGCTGCAGTTCTCAGAATCCCATTCATTATTGGGTATGAAAAACTGCTTAATTTTGTTCAGAGGGCTCTTTATTAGGTTTGAGGTTATTTTATGTGCCTAAATCTATAACATGAGACCAACAGATTTACTTCCTTTCTAAAGGAAGTGCTGCTAAGGATTTTTACGGCCCAAAAAAATCCATCACCCTCCACTAGGTGTGACCTCACAACCTTGAGAACCAGAGGCACAAGGACTTCATGTAATTATCAGAACCACATTTCTTATTACATGTTTATATCAAATATTATTAATACATTTTACAAGAAGATTCTACTGGATGTATAAAAGCTGCAAGATATTTTTCCATGGAAAACAATAAAAAGCTAAAACAAACCTGGGATGTTCAAAATGAAATTTTCTTGAAACTCCTAGTTATTTTCAGTATTTTGTGATCATGAAGTGGAAAACATTGATCCCATAAACAATACTTTTAGTATATTTTTATACTCACAGATTCCATTTTTTATGGTATTATTTTTATAATAAATGGTAAGCAATTAAAAAAAACTATTCATTTTAATAATCTTCCTGTGTCGATGGAAATGGCAATTTACATTTTTAATGATAAGGTGAAGATGAAAAGCTTGTTAGCCTGATGGGTATCACGAGTACCACAGTGAAAAACAAGCAGGTGTGGCTTTCAATTTTGAAGCTGTGTTTGGAGCTACAAGGCTGACTGAGAAACACTAAGACTGATTTTTACTTTTTCTACAATGCACATAGTCAATAGAGAAGGTATTGCACTCCACCCAAAAATGTAATACCACGATTTCACCGGAAATATATGTTTTAGGGTCCCCTGTATCCAAAAAAAGCATTTTCAGAAAAACATGCGTGTGCAGCATAGCTCAAAAACAAAAAGACTGTTAAAAACCAAACTTGGTATTTAGGTTTGATATCTTCTAATGAAGCGACACAAAGATTTTCAAGAAAATCCCCCCACTCCCAACTACCCTTTGCATGAAACTTTTTTCAAAAATTTTGATTTTCTCAAAAATGGTTCTAACGATTTTGATTAAAATGTCATATATTAAAGATATTTACATGACAAAAAAAATGAATATGTGGAATTTTCTGGGAATAGCCTCTGAAGACTACTTTATTCTGGATGAATTTTACGGAATTTTGCATAACTGCTAAACCGTAAGAGATGGACAAAAACTTATCACACAGAAAATGTAGAACACGTTAAAACACAGAATTTGTGTTATGTATGTTTTTTTCGTGGAGTTGATTGTTTTTTGGTTATTCCTTATTTTTGGTTTCAGTTTTGAAAAACATACTTTTCTCAGGAATTTGTCAACTCCTGTCCATACAAACAAAGGAACTTCAGCCACATAGCAACCAGCTTTTGACTATCACTTTAACCTATAGTACTCCCTTATTTTGCTTCTACTTACAAGGAAGCAAGGTATTTCTGCTAATTGTTTCTCAATTAGCATGAAGTAGATAGAAGCTTAAGCTTTTTAACAATAATTTGTTGCAGAGATGTGGAGAAAGCCATGTGAATGTAACACATCAAATCTTTTGAAGTGATATCCTACTTCAATACACTTTTTACAGCGTCCCTGGCAGTCCTCAAACACATGCTGCAGGACATTCTTTGTCAGGTCCTTGAAAATCACCTCACCATCTTGAGCACTGAGTTCTCAAAACAAATGCCCCTGAAGCTTCGCTTATGGGAATAAAAAATGTCACAGGAGCTGTAAGGTGGATACGGTACACAGGTTATGTTGAATTGAGCCAGAAACTGCATAACTTGATTTGCAATGCGAGGCCAGGATGGTCAAAATGTTGAGATGTCTATTTCCCTTAAAAATGCCCAACAAAGTTATGGGCAAAACGTTTCGGTGAACTATGTTCAACCATGGCCTATAAGCCCTGAATCTATATTTTATAGTATGAACATCGGCTGCGAAAGCCTTAGCAGTTTTACTAATTTATATTAAAAAAAAAAAAAAAAAAAAAGATTGATGTGTTCCATTCACATGGCTTTCTCCACATCTCTGTAGCAAATTATTATTCAAAAGCTTATTCTTCTATTTACTTCATACTAATTCAGAAAAAATTAGCAGAAATAGTCTTATTACTTGCTTCCTTGTAAGTAGAAGCGAAATAAGGGGGTACCATAGGTTAAAGTCACAGTCAAAAGCTGGTTGCTATGTGACTGAAGTTCCTTAATTTGTATAGACAGGAATTGATAAATTCCTGTATGAGAAAAGTATGTTTTTTAAAGGTGAAATCAAAAACAAGAAATAACTTAAAAACAATCAACTCCACGAAAAAAATTTATATAACATAAATTGTGAATTTAACATGCTCTACGTTTTTTGTGTGATGAGTTTTTGTCCATCTCTTACAGTTAAGCAATTATACAAAATTCCGTAAAATTGATCCAGAATAAAGTAGTCTTCAGAGGCTATTCCCAGAAAATTCAAGATGTACATTTTATTTGTCAAGTAAATATTTTTAATAGACAATATTTTAATAAAAATCGTTAGAGCCACTTTTAAGAAAATAAAAATTTTCAAAAGAGTTCTATGTAAACAGTAGTTGGGGGTGGGGGGATATTCTTGAAAATCTTTGTGTCGCATCCTTGGAAGATACCAAACTTAAATACCAATTTTGGTATTCAACAGTGTTTTTGTTTTGAGCTATGCTGTTCACAGACACAGACACACACACACATGACTTTTTCTGAAAATGCTTTTTTAGTTTCAGGGGGACCCAAAACATTTATTTCCGGTGAAATTTCGGTATCAAATTTTTGGGTGGAATGCAATACCTTCTCTACACACTATGTGCATAGTATGTGTAGAGAAGTAAAAAACTGATGTATTCCATTCACATAACCTTCTCTACATTTCTGTAATAAATTATTGGTAAAAAGCTTATTCTTCTATCTACTTCAGTCCTACATAGGGTTTGCGATCCCGAAGCCAGCTCACAGTTCGCGAGCGGAGTACAGGTACTCGCAGCGCTCTTGTTTACAAGTGGACAGAGAGGAGAGGTATCGTACAGTACGTACATGAAAAGAAGTGCGAGCTTTCATAAATGATTTCTCAAAATATTATTTTACTACTTTATGGTTAGGAAAAATATTTATTTTAAACAAATTATTGCCTTCTGTAACAGATTAAATCTGCAAACAAACTAGTTATATGTTATGTCTCTTTACCAATACATTAAAACGTGGATTTATGTGATAGGCAGCTGAAAGAAAAAATACTGACCTTAAAGAAACGTCACTCATAGATGTTCAATCCCTGTTTTTATTTAAGTTCATGTTGTTCACAGGCGTATGTCAAATCAAACATTGAGATCGTTTTCGCAGCTAGCCTGTGTAGTCGTGGATATTTTTGTTGAGGTACAGTCTTGTAAACGTCATTTAGGTTAGTGGCATTGTTGCAACGACCTTAGCTCTTATATCACACTGTAGATCAATAATTTAAAGCTGCAAATCATGAGACAAAATTTCAACTTATGTTGAGAAAGGAATTGCGAGAATTTGAAATTCCTTCTCAAGTGAATCAAGGTTTTGAAATCTAGAATCGAATTCATTTTGAATTTCAATTAATACTTCAACGTAGTCACTGAACACCACTCCATCACAATAACTGACTTATGAAAAGTATAAGTTTACGATGAAAAGCATCGCAACCTTCAACTCTGAACCTTTTTACTGCAATCTTCACCAACAAGCTCACTGTAAACATCTTTATGTGTTTTGTCGTAGTGATGCATTATATTATGCTTTTTTCCACCTTTCAAAATTTCCTGACATATAAGGCACTGAGAATTTGTTGCAGCTGCTATGAAGAAGTAATTGCTTTCCCACACAACGTTGAAAGTATTTGCCTGACAGTCAGCTGTCATTATGGCTCACCCGCTCCTACCGAGCATTTACGCTCAAAGAGCGCTGTTTGTGCACCCATGATCTACTTTATGCTAATCAAGATAAACATTAGCAGAAAGCTAAATTACTTAGCTTCTTTTAAATAAAAGTGAAATAAAAGGATAAACACTAGGTTAAAGCAACATTCAAATCCTTTAAAAGCTGTCATTATATGTTTGAAATTCATTTCTTTGTATGGCCAGGAGCTGATAAATTCCCATTTTAAGAAAGTATAAGTGTTTTAAACATGAAACAATAACAAGGAATATCTTATAAATGGACAACTATACAAAAAAATCTGATGTGTACCATTCACATGACTTTCTCTATATCAATGCAACAAATTATTCTTAAAAAGCTTATACTTCTATTAACTTCATGCTAATCAGTAAAACATTAGCAGAAATAGTCATATTACTTGCTTCCTTGTAAGTAGAGGTGAAATAAGGGAGTACCGTAGGTTAAAGTGATAATCAAAAGCTGGTTGCTATGTCACTGGAGTTCCTCTGTTTGTATGGACAGCAATTGACAAATTCCTGTATGAGAAATGTGTAAGTTCTTCATAGCAGAAACCAAAAATAAGGAATGTCGCAAAAACGACGAACTCCACGAAAAAAATGTATATAACATAAATTGTGTGTTTTAATGTGCTCTACATTTTTTGTGTAGTAAGTTTTTGTCCATCTCTTACAGTTTAGCAGTCATTCAAAATTTAGTAAAATTCATCCAGAATAAACTACTCTCCAGAGGCTATTCCCAGAAAATTCAAGATATACATTTTATTTGTCAGGTAAATATCTTTAATATACAAACTTTTAATCAAAATTGTTAGAGCCATTTTTGAGAAAATCAAAATTTTCGAAAAAAATTCCATGTAAAGGGTAGTTGGGGGTAGGGGGACTTTTCTCAAAATCTTCGTGTCGCATCCCTGGAAGATACTAAACTCAAATACCAAGTTTGGTATTTTACCTACTTTTCGTCTTTGAGTTATCGTGTTCACAGACACACGGACACACACACACAGACCTTTTTCCAAAAATGCTTTTTTTAGATAAAGGGGACCCTAAAACATATATTTCCGTTGAAATCTCAGTATCAAATTTTTTGGTGGAGTGCAATACATTCTCTATACACTATATACATAGTGCCTATAGAGAAAATAAAAAGGTATATACATAAAATGTGTGCTTTAACAAGATATAAATTTTTATCTATCTCTTATAGTTTCCCAGTTATGAAAAATTCATCCAAAATGAAGAGATCTTCAGAGGCTATGCCGAGAAAATTCAAGATATACACTTTATTTGTGATGTAAATATCTTCAATATATGGCATTTTAACCAAAATCATTACAGCTATTCTTGAAAAACCAAAAATTTGAAAAAACTTAAATGTGAAGGGTTGCTTGAGGTGGAGGAATTATCTTGAAAATCATTGTGTTGCATCCTTGAAAAATACTTATGTTAAATATCAAGTTTGAAATAAATAATTAGGAATATTTGTATATAGTGGAGTACCACTACTAGAATTGTTTAATAATGAATCAAAATTATAAGATTATAAAAGCTTTCAATTTGTTTGACAAATTAACTGAAGATAGTGAGGATGCTCCCTGAAACTAGTCTTAAATAAAGACCAACATGTAAGTGGATAAATTTAAAGTGTTTATAATTTCAACTCATAAAAAAATGATTCCTACAAGTTTTAGACCTTTTGTTTCTGAGCTATGTTGCACACAGACAGATACACACATGATCTTTTTCTAAAACTGTTTAGGGGTCCTCAAAATATGTATTTGTGGTGAAATCTCGGTATCAAATTTTGGGAGGAATACAATACCTCCTACCCAATATGTACATTGCAGATAGTAATCGATAGAGGAAGTACAAATGGCATTGTCATTCCTAACTCAGGTACTTATTGAACCATTTTTACTTTTTCTACACGTACTATGTACATAGTGTATAGAGAAGGTATTGCACTCCACCCAAAAATTCGATACCGAGATTTCACCGGAAATATATGTTTTAGGGTCCCCTTTATCTAAAAAAAACATTTTCAGAAAAAGGTCTGTGTGTGTGTGTGTGTGTGTGTGTGTGCCCGTGTGTCTGTGAACACAACTCAAAAATGAAAAGCTGGTAAAATACCAAAATTGGTATTTAAGTTTAGTATCTTCCAGGGATGTGATACGAAGACTTTGAGAAAAATCCCCCCACCCCCAACTACCATTTACATGGAACTTTTTTCAAAAATTTTGATTTTCTCAAAAATGGCTCTAACGATTTTGATTAAAATTTTGTATACCAAAGATATTTACCTGGCAAATAAAATGTTTATCTTCAATTTTCTGGGAATTTTCTGGGAATAGCCTCTGGATGAATTTTATGGAATTTTGAATAACGGCTAAACCGTAAGAGATGGGCAAAACTTACTACACAAAAAATGTAGAGCATGTTAAAACACACAATTTATGTCATATACATTTTTTTCTTGGAGTTCATCGTTTTTGAGACATTCCTTGTTTTTTGTTTCTGCTTTGAAAAATGTATACTTTTCTCAGACAGGAATTTGTCAACTCCTGTCCATGCAAACAAAGGAACTTCAGTGACATAGCAACCAGCTTTTGACTATCACTTTAACCTATGGTACTCCCTTATATTGCTTCTACTTACAAAGAACCAAATAATAAGACTAGTCCTGCTATTACTTTCTCTATACAAACTATGTACATAGTGTATAGAGAAAGTATTGCATTGTACCCAAAAAATTGATCCTGAGATTTCACCAGAAATACCTGTTTTGGGACTCCCTGAATCCAAAAAAAGCATTTTTAGAAAAATGTCCGTGTGTGTGTCTGTCTGTGTGTATGTGTGCGGTCTGTGTGTCTGTGGGCAGCATAGCTGAAAAACGAAAAGAGCCTTTAAACCCAAACTTGGTGTTTTAAGTTTGGTATCTTCAAAGGATGCAACACAAAGATTTTCAAGAAAATCCCCCCACCCCAAATTACCCTTTACATGGAAAAAATTTTGAAAATTTTATTTTCTTAAAAATGGCTCTAACGATTTTGTTTAAAATATCGTATATTAAAGATATTTACCTGACAAATAAAATGTATATCTTGAATTTTCCGGGAATATGTCCTGAAGACTACTTTATTCTGGATGAATTTTACAGAATTGTGCATAACTGCTAAACCATAAGAGATAGGAAAAAACTTACAAAACAGAAAATGTAGCTCACAATAAAATACGCAATTTATGTCATATACATTTTTTTTGTGGAGTTAATCATTTTTAAGGTATTCCTGGTTTTTCGTTTTAACTTTGAAAAACATACTTTACTCATACAGGAATTTCATAACTCCTATCCATACAAACAAAAAAACTTTAGTTACATAGCAACCAGCTTTTGGCTGTCATTTTAACCTATGGAACTCCCTCATTTCGCTTCTACTTACAGGGAAGCAAGTAATAAAACAATTTCTGCTAATTAGCATGAAGTAAATAGAAGCATATGCTTTTTAACTACAATTTGTTGCAGAGATGTGCTTTGAAGTTAAAGTTTGTTATATAGAGAAATTTTACTAATAATGGGTGTAAGGAGAGTAATACTAGTTATTTACATTATAAGTGGCTTAAATAGACTATTATTTGTAAGTGGGATGTTTAGTATACAAGTGCATAGGTGCGATTGTTCTAATTTCTCATGAACAAATAATAAGCTAATAAGCCACATGTAATATATAATGTTTTATCCTATCCTAATATTAACTGAAATATTATTATATTTATTAATATCATTAGTCATCATAACGAGGAATTGAATCTTAGTCATGACCAAGGTAGTTTTTTGTTCGTTATTTGCTGCGTAACCCGGCTGGAATAAACAACTTCAATTCTGGTTATCTAAATTGCACCAAATAAATCAATAAATATATGAAAATGGATATTCCAGAAGAAGTTTTAGATTACCTAAAAATGCTGTACTTGGTTTGTTACCCGGCAAGTCGAAGGACTTATATGAGAAGAATTTTTTTTTTTTTTTCTTTTTCTGGTAGTTTAACGTCCTTTACCTGGTTGGTCATATCGGACGATGAATGAAATTTGTGAAATGATGCTCAAATGATCTCGGGTTCCATGGAGCTTAAAGTTACTTGACCTTCGTCTTCTCAGGATAAGGGAAAAACCCGAAAAAAACCTTATCCGGATAACTCACCCTAAGCGAGATTCGAATTCACGACCTTTTGAATGTGAGGCAGACACGCTACCACCACACAACCCAGGAGGGCAACAAGAAATTTTCATTATTTAAAGAATGGGAAGCTACCAAAGGAGTTAAAATAATTTACAATGAAATAAAGACTCATTTTTGTTGTTTCCTAGGATACATGAAATGTATACATGAACTCTATACGATAGGATAAAATTATTTTAACTTACAATGAACACAATTTATTTCATCCAAATTCATTTACAGATTTTCAACATCCTCCTCTTTTCTTTCTTTTCTTTCATTGTTATTCCCATAGCATTATAAGATATAAATGAAAATCAAGTTGTGTTAGATCTAGAGAATATGATGAGGTTACATAACCTCCAAACCTGATCCCGTAAGTGTATTTTGAGTACACAAGGACAAGTGGGATTATTAACCTGGTATAAGATTCAGTCCATAAATAATATTGCCCCATTTTAAGTGAAAATATAACTCAATAGTATTTTGGTAATAGTCTGCTATTATTTCTCATATAAACAAGAACATTATATGTCAGTGGATAGGAAGCACATAAATTCATGTATACTAATGTGCATAAAATGTGGCTTGTAATGCAACTGAGCTATTTATGGACAACATTTCCACCAATCTCTACAAGCATGATTATTTCTTTTTTCTCAACATAGTTCTAGCCAGAAGATTGGCAGAGCACTTTAACTCCCCTAAAATATGGCAAAACTGCAGAACATTTTAAAACTTGTATTTTCAAGCTACACTACCATTTGCTTAATATCACTTTGGTTATTGGCATTCAATAACAGCAATAACATTAACCTTGGTCTCCATGTCACTAATTAAAACTCTCATAAATGTAAATGTCATAGCTTTTGTCCGATTTAACAAAACATGCAAATAGCTCTTCACCCCTTCCTCTAGAAGGCTGAATTATGTTGTAATTGGTTTCCTTGTATAGAGATGGTATCAGGACTACCCCTTCATTTCACAACATTTACAACATTGTCAATCAAATGTTTCTTTCACACTGGCCATGTGGAGTTCAGGAGTATGAAAGGTAGAGTCAAATTGAAAAACTCAGCGCCATAGCCAGGATTTGAACCACAAATCTCCTGGTCTAAGTTGCTCATGAGCTACTATAGTAACATGCCAACATGACATTAAATTCCCTAACTGACTCGAGACTGGACAAGCCAGGATTTGAACCACAGATCTTCTTGTCTCCATCAACTGAGCTACTATGGCAATTTGCCAACATGACATTAAATTCCCCACTGACTTGATTTGTGATTCAAATCCCAGCTATGGCATTGAATTTTTCAGTCTGATTTTACCTTTCAATTTATAGCATTATTCATTGGTTCATTTTGATGTCCTTGAATTGTTTTTCAAGCCAGTCATATAGAGAATTGATTGTGGCTCTAAGGATCGAAGCTTGCCTACCTGAAGGTGGAAATCTTACAGAAGGAAAAGCTCTATTGCAAACTAAGGCAATAAGCCACTTTTTAAACACACAAGTATACTTTATGGTGATATCTCTGTACATTTTACAAATAAAAGCTTGTTATGAATGTCCTTCAAAGATAACACATTTAAAAATGTTTTATACCTTCCTTATAAAGGAAGGCTGTGATGTATGTTTTTAAAAGCTTACATGTTACACATAGTTATTTCTATGTATACTTTAACAGGAATGTATTTAAATTCAATAGAATGACATAATATATGCATTCTATAACAAAATAAATGTTCTACTCCATGAAAATATACTCTAAACAAATATACAAGGACAAAACTTTACTGAGGCATTAATAAAATGAAACACAGCTTTCTATCTTACTAGTGTTGATAGTGCTGCGTTTAGTTTGAATGAGCATTCAGTAAACCTCGCTCCAGGTACAAAATCACAGCACAATACATTCAGCTAGTAAATTATGCAGTAGGTAAATCACGTCTCCTGAAAACGACGTCGTAGCTTGAGGGCTATGGCCGCTGCAAGTCCAGCTCCTTTACCACTTCCATCTTCTGCAAGTAGCAGTCGGAACTGAAATACAGCAAAGTAAAAGACATGAACTATATCTTTATTTTCTCTACTAATATATATACCAGTGACGTTCAATAAGTAATGCAACACATTTTTTTTTTCTCTGCCAATTTTGGTTGGAAAAAATCTGATGTGTTACACTCACATGACTTTCTCTAGCTGCTCTACAAACTTCCTACAAAAGATTATTCTTCTTTCTACACAATGCTAATCGAAATAAACACTACAGAATGTTCTTATTACTTAGCTCTTATAAGTAAAAGGGAACTAAGGTAATGCACTAGGCTAAAGTGATAGTCAAATGTTTTAAAAGCTATCGTTATGCGATTGTCATGGCAAATGGCTTCTTTGCTTGGCCAAGAGTAGAACAAAAGAAAAACGGACACTTCTGTCTGAGAAAAGTAAAAGTACTTCACAATTGAAACCAATAACAAGGAATATCTTGGAAACGGTTACCTTCACAACAAAAATGTAAAGGACATAAATTGTGTGTTTTGACGAGATCTACATTTATTGTGCAGTGAGTTTTTGTCTATCTCTTACGGTTTCGCAGTTAAGCAAAATTTGGCAAAATTCATCCAGAATAAAGAGGTCTTCAGAGGCTATTCCCAGAAAGTTTGAGATATACATTTATTTCAGATATAAATAGCTTTAATATACAGAGTTTTAATCAAAATCGTTAGAGCCATTTTTAAGAAGTTCAACATTTTTGAAAATTTTTCCACGTAAAGGGTAGTTTGTGATGGGGGGATTTTTTTGAAAATCTTTGTGTTGCATCCTTGGAAGCTACTAAACCTAAATACCAAATTTGGTATTTAACCGTCTTTTCGTTTTGGAGCTATGCTGTCTCCCTCCCCACATAGATCTTTTTTAAAAATGCTTTTTTCAGACTCAGGGTACCCCAAAACATATTTCTGCTGAAATCTCGACATCAAATTTTTGGGTGCATTACAATACCTTCTCCATCCCTATGTACATTGGAAAAGTAAAAATTGAAATTTTGTGTAGGACATCTTTAAATATTCCTGCTTTACCTCACACAGTTTAATTAACTTCTGATAGGTGGCAGCACTATAACTAGCCTTCAAAATGGTGTCTGTAACGGAGATGCATACCAAACAGAGAGCCGTTATTGAGTTTCTTTTGGCGGGAAACCAGATCATCATAGGTAATCATAGGAGCTCGCAGATTGTCTACGAAGACCTGGCAATGGACAAAAGCACAGTGTCATTACAACCAGGTGGAGCAAACCTGTCTGATCTCCTGCAATGTTGGAACATGCAGACTCTCTTATTTTTGATGTGATCAACAGATCACAATCAAAAACCTCACTGCTCAACTTGGGCCTTGTCCACCGGTTGGGGTACTCAAAGGTTTGTTCTCGTTGGGTTCCCTCATGCCATAAACATCACAGCTGTGCAGACTTGCTTGCTCGTTATTGGCTGAATGTGACAATTTTTTGCAAATAACGAAACGGGATCATCCAGGGCCATATTTACATCAGGGCAAACCGGGCAACTGCCCAGGGTTGCACATTTTAGGGGGCAGCAAAATTACTGGAAAGCTGCAAATATACTTGAGCACTCCTGCTTCCAACTGCTCAACTGAGAGATCATTTTCTGCTCTAAGACGCATAAATAATTATTTAAGAACATCACAAGTGAAGGGTCGCTTTAGTTATCTTGGTATTCTTGTAACTGAACCTGACTTAACAGTGAAAATGGACTATGACAAACTCAGAAACTTGTTTGCAAATGACGGGGCAAGGAGGAAGCGTCTTGATATTTAAACAGTATATGTTTTGACATCTAATATGGGGTGATGCCTCTTTAGTGTAAGTTCTTTCTATTAAGAATCTACTTAAATTTTAATAAACTCACTTATGGTGTTTGCCACTCATACTTAAGTATCCAAACTAGCGAAACCATTCTCTATGTTGTGAAAATTTAAGTAATATATGTATTGCAAGTTGTGGGGGGGGGGGGGGCAGCAAATGCTCAGGGGCATCAGAGGTCCTAAATTTGGGCCTGGGTTCATCACTTCAAAACCGAAACAAAATGACAATCCATGGAGTGGCAACACGCCAACTCTCGTTCGAACAAAAAGTTCAAAGCTGTACCCTCGTCTGATAAAGTCATGGCTAGGTTTTCTGGGACTCTGAAGGGATTGTTGTGTTCAATGTCCTCCCTCATGGTGAAACAATCAACTCTGAAGTGTATTGTGCTACTCTAAGGAAATTGAAGAAATGACCAGTGTGTTTGTAGCCACAAAAATGCAAATGAACTTCTCATTTTGCACGATAACATAAGGCCTCACACAAGTCTGTGTACCTGAGAGGAACTCACAAAACTTGAGTGGACTGTTGTTTCTCATCCACCCTACAGCCCGGATCTCGCACCTTCCAACTTCCACCTGTTTGGCCCAATGAAGGATGCACTCAGCGGAAGCACACTACCTGTGATGCTCTGGTTTTCTGCCAAAAGAAACCCAATAACTACTCTCTGTTTGGTACACACCTCTCTTACAGACACTATTTTGAACGCTAGTTATAGTGCATCCACCTATCAGAAATTAATGAATGCTATGTGGATGATATGGAAGTTATTGATGTTATGGATTACAATAAATGTTATTTATTAATGGATTCTCATGGAAATATAATTTGAAGGTTAATTGATGTTGCTTTATTAATAGCTATTGCATGAATATTAAGTTTTGGTAGATGGAATTATATTTTTTATTAAGATTGTATAAACCCAGTAAAATGGTACCATACAAGCATAAAAGGTGGCATAAGCTCATAGCATTGAATGGAGATTATGTTGAAAAAAAAAAAATGTATATAACATAAATTGTGTGTTTTAACATGCCTACATTTTTTGTGTGGTAAGTTTTTGTCTATCTCTTACGATTGAGCAGTTATGCAAAATTCCGTAAAATTCATCCAGAATAAAATAGTCTTCAGAGGCTATTCCCAGAAAATTCAAAATATACATTTTATTTCTTAGGTTTAATATCTTTGATATAAATATTTTAATCAAAATTGTTAGAGCCATTTTTGAGAAAATCAAAATTTTCAAAAAAAGCTCCATGTAAAGGGTAGTTTAGATTGGAGGGATTTTCTTGAAAATCACATCATTGAAAGATACCAAACTTAAACACCAAGTTTGGTATTTAATAGTCTTTTCGTTTTTGAGCTATGTTGCCCACAGACACACACATACACACAGACACACACACAGACATTTTTCTAAAATTGCTTTCTTTGGATTCAGGGGGACATGTATTTCTGGTGAAATCTCAATTTTGAATTTTTGGGTGCACTACAATACCTTCTCTATACACTGTGTTCAAAGTACGTGTAGAGAGATTAAAAATGTGTTGCATTACTTATTGAACATCCCTCGTACCTTCCTAGACTGACTCTGTGACTGAGTGGTCAGTGTTCTGGCTTTTCAACCCAGAGGTTGAGAGCCGAAGGTTCAAGGTTATTTTAATATGCTTGTGGGTCCTGTGCTGATATATGTGACCTGGACCTAACTTTCAGGTAATATTTTACATTATTTATATACTTTCATTTTGAAAGCAGGCCATTAATTGATACTTTTCTACTTCAAAAGCTTCTGTTTATTTTCATATAAAGTAAATAACACATCATTATGTATTTTCATGTAGCAACATGTTACAAACTACTTTATAAACTACATCATGATTCTCAAGAAATAAACATTTCCCTTTCTGAATTTTTAGTATATTGTTTCCCTCGAGTACAATAGTAGGTCTTGAAAAAAAACATCTGATGTGTATCATTCACATAACTTTCTCCATGTCCCTGCAACAAATAATTCTTAAAAAGCTTATACTTCTATTTACTCTATGCTAATCAGAAAAAATTAGCAGAAATAGTCTTATTACTCGCATCCTTGTAAGTAGAAGCGAAATAAGGGACAACCGTGGGTTAAAGTGATAGTCAAAAGCTGGTTGCTATGTCAATGAAGTTCCTTTGTTTATATGGATAGGAGTTGACAAGTTCCAGTATGAGAAAAGAATACGTTTTTCATAGCAGAAGCCAAAAATAAAGAATGTCACAAAAACGACGAACTCCACGAAAAAAATATATATATCATAAATTGTGTGTTTTAATGTGTTCTACATTTTTTGTGCAGTAAGTTTTTGTCCATCTCTTACGGTTTAGCAGTTATTCAAAATTTAGTAAAATTCATCCAGAATAAAGTACTCTTCAGAGGCTATTCCCAGAAAATTCAAGATATACTTTTTATTTTTAGGTATATGTTTAATATACCACATTATAATCAAAATCGTTAGAGCCATTTTTGAGAAAATCAAAATTTTCGAAAAAAGTTCCATGTAAAGGGTAGTTGGGGGTGGGGGGATTTTTCTCAAAATCTTCGTGTCGCATCCCTGGAAGATACTAAACTTAAATACCAAGTTTGGTATTTTACCAACTTTTCGTTTTTGAGTTATCGTGTTCACAGACACACGGACACACACACACACACACACACACACACACACACACACATGGACCTTTTTCCGAAAATGCCTTTTTTAGATAAAGGGGACCCTAAAACATATTTCCGGTGAAATCTCGGTATCGAATTTTTGGGTGGAGTGCAATACTTTCTCTATACACTATGTACATAGTGCGTATGGAGAAAGTAATAAGACATTCTTCTATTGATCATTGCCAACTAATCATGCATGAAAACAAATTATAATTTCTAGGTTAAGTAAGAGTTCAACCATAAATCACACAAGAAAATTATAATGGAAATTTATAGTAATCTGACAATATGTACAATGTTTGCTTTCTCTATATGTACTATGTACATGGTGTATAGAGAAGGTATTGTATTACACCCAAAAATTCAATACCGAGATTTCACTGCAAATACATGTTTTGGCTCCCTGAATCCAAAAAAAGCATTTTTAAAAAAAGGTGTGTGTGTGTGTGTGTGTGTGTGTGTGTGTGTGTGTGTGAGTGTGTGCATGTATGTGTCTGTGGACAGGATAGCTCAAAAACGAAAAGACCGTTAAATAACAAACTTGGTATTTAAGATTGGGATCTTCCAAGGATGCGACATGAAGATTTTCAAGAAAATCCCCCCACCCCCAACTACCCTTTACATGGAACTTTTTTCGAAAATTTTGATTTTCTTAAAAATGGCTCTAACGATTTTGATTAAAATATTGAATATCAAAGACATTTACCTGACAAATAAAATGTATATCTTGAATTTTCTGGGAATAGCCTCTGAAGACCACTTTACTCTGGATGAATTTTTTGGAATTTTGCATAACTGCTAAACTGTAAGAGATGGACAAAAACTTACCATACAAAAAATAAAGGGCATGTTAAAACACACAATTTATGTTATATACATTTTCTTCGTGGTATTGATGGTTTTTGAGATAATCCTTGTTTATGGTTTCAGCTTTAAAAAACTTACACTTTTCTCACACAGGAATTTGTCAACTCCTGTCCATACAAACAAAGGAACAACATAGCACAAGCTTTTGACTGTTACTTTAACCTATGGTACTCCCTTATTTCGCTTTTACTTACAAGGAAGCAAGAAATAAGACTATTTCTGCTAATTTTTTCTCGATTAGCATGAAATAAATAGTAGCATGGGTTTTTTAATAATTGCAGAGATATTGAGAAAGTCATGTGAATGGAACACATCAGATTTTTAATATATATTATCACATGAACTGACATTTTTTTCAACCCACTCATTTGTTACACTAACTTCTTCATAAATCTATTTATGTGTATCAATAGCATCACATTCATTAGGGCCACCAAAAACATACTGCATAATTTGTTAAAAGTCATCCATAATTTTAACATCCATTATCGCAAATGGCAATTTATTGATCAGTTAACTATAATGGTTACCATAACAACATGTTCACGACAAGAATAGTAATAGAATTAAATTTAATATGGCATATTATAATTATTTCCTGTAGCAAAGCGCATTTCCTTAAAGAAATGTAGATAAAGAATTGTATTGAACTTGGTACAAAAGTAGCTTTATTACCTCCTTGCGGTTGTGATCTAACTTAACCCACTCATTAATAAAGCTCCACTTTTGCATCTAGTTAAATAATATACTAATATCATTTTTTACTGCCTTTGTTGTTTTGGACTAACAGATATAGAGGCACTCTCTGCGCCTCCGAGAACAGTTCTGTTTGAAAATGTGTTTTTCTCACGATGTATGATCTGAAGCTTTCATGGCGATGGTTACTGATGAGGGCTTCTCAGGTGATCTGCCATGTCAAGTTTAAACTAGAGCCAAACAACTTAAACAGGGACAATGGCCTAAGGCTGAGCATGGCATGGAAAACAACGTTGGAAAACATGCGGATGGCATCTAAGAAAATTAAGGACAAAAACCACACCAGCACAATCAGGAAACACTTCCCTACCATTGGCCCACACCAACTCGGCCAGCAGGCACCCGCCGGACCAATCAGGGGATGCCTGACCCCCATTGGTTCGCATCGATTAGCTCCGCCCAACACCGAGGGAGTACAATGAAATATTGTATCATGTATAGGATCAATAATTTCATTTATTGCAGTTGTTATACTTATTCTCATCATATGAGAATTATTACAGGCCCAGAACTACACTTCTCCATACTTGTCAGATCGTTGGGGGAGTAATTACCCACTGAACGCTGATACAGGCAGTTTCAGGTTCCCTGCAAGGCTTGTGGGCACCCCCGGTAACAACAGCTTCTAACCAGCCAACAGCAAAACAGCCCATTGGGAGTGGTCAATCACAATTCTCCAACAAAAACCATTTTTCACAAATTAAACACCAGCGGAGCAGAGGAAAGGATGCTGCTCCTGAAAATCCAACCGTTCGAGGAGCCTATCTAGCGCTACCTTCTTAACATCATCACTCGAAACCTCAAAATACAAAACCTCATTCCTGTGGTTAAACCCTTACCAGGGTAGGTACACAGCAACAACACCAGATCTCGCAAGGACACCCACGCACTTCTCCACTTCCTGAACAAGCCATAGAGCACCATGGCTGAAAGCTTGGAGAATTTTATAAACATGACACGGCAGATCACCTGAGAAGCCCTCAGCAGTGTTTTTCTCTCACTTATTGTTTTCATATTTTGTGGTACTTTTTTATACACACATTTACAATATATACACTTTCTGCTGCGTTGTTGTGCAGTCAGCTGTCACTGGCAATGGGTGTAGATGTGCGTGGTCCTGGGGGCTGTGGGCATGTGGAGCAGCAGACCAAATTAAAACAATTTTATACGTTTATGTTTGCAGTGTTTGGGTTCGTTGCCGTCTATGTTGCAGATTACATTGTTTTGGTGGCTCCTGATGCGCTCTCAATTCCACAAATGTAAATGGCATGTTATTTATGGACGCTCTTTAACTGCTGTGGTTCTCAGCATCCCATTCTAAATTGGGCGTGAAAGACTGCTGAATTTTGCTCAGAGGCCTCTCTATCAGGCTTGAGGTTCTTTTACGTGCCGTAAATCTACGACACGGGTCCAATGGCTTTACTGCCCTTCCGAAGGAAGCCATGCTAAGGATTTTCATGCCTGAAAAAAATCCATCGTCCTCCGCCGGGTTTGAACCTGCAACCTTGGGTATATGAAGTCAGCATGGTAACCATTACACCACGGAAGGCGACTCTCTGAATTCTACCCATCCAACTAGGATCCATAGATTAAGTATGTAATAAAGACATATTATACCTTCTTTCCTGGGGCAAGGAGACGAATGTATTTGTTCATCCAGGCTTTGAGTCTAGGATGATACTTGAAGAGTGAACCATCTACAGCAATTGTGGTATCTGGACGATCCAACCTCTCTAATAAAGTTGCTACACCTGCAAAAATATGATGTTGCGTTAGGTTTACTTAATTGTTCCCAATTTCCTTCATTACTACATTAGCTCTACACTTCCAAATACAAGGACACTTCACAATAAGATCATTATTCCATTCATTTGCTTCTAAAGAGAAGTTCATAAGAACTAAAATAATGTAGCATATAATCTCCATTCTAATAATGTACCAAGTAAATAACAATAATAATAATAATAATAATAATAATAATAATAATAATGATAACAGCAATATTAATAATAATAATAATAATAATAATAATAATAATAATTAATATTTCATTCAGTTTATCAATACACTGATTTTGGGCACGTCATTACATACATATATACATTTATAGAGTGTCACAATTTGTAACTCATCCAAATTATATAAGCATCTATTTAACAGATACACCTTTAATTTCAAGTTAAATTGTCGTTTTGACACCTCTGCAACTGCTTTAATTTCTGGAGGTAATTTGTTAAAAAGCAAACTTTAAAATGAGCTGTGTTTATACATCTGTAGTGTACTGAAATGTAGTGTAGTCATTATGGTGGTGGTCATGGAGAAGAGAAAGACAAAGGAGGAGGAAGTGGTGGTGGTGGGGTCAAGGCACCAGTGTCACTACACAGATATATCAAGGGTATGTTTATCAGCTGATTGTCTCAGTTGTTGCTTTGTCTTCATGTTGTAAAGTGTGTCAACAATATATGTGTTGTGTCTCATTTGCTTATGAATATTATTCTCTTATTAGTCCTCAGAGAGGCCTGCCAACAAATTCATGCTTGAACAGTGTATTTTTCTGACAATACATACATGAAAACTGAATCATGTACACAGTTTGTAGAAAATTTCAGCAGCAATTTCCTGGTTATCCAGTAATGGAAGAGATACTGTGTGATGTTTGGTTAGTAAATTTAGAATAACTGGATTGCTAAATTACTAAACCAAAGAAGCAGATATTGCAGGCAAAAGCTACAACAAAATTGGTGCTACATTCAAATGCTCACCTAAGATGTCTCTCAGCTGTGTTGCACAGCAAGGAGGTGTTTCAAAAACCTTTGCTCATACAGCTACTAAACTTTTAAAACTGAAACCAAACTGTATGACTATAGTGCAGAAATTATGAACATTATACAAAAAGAACTTATGTGGTGAATGATAATTTCATCTGATGATATCAAGAATGTCTTTTAGCAGATGGACACCACTTTTAACACTACTTATAACAAGGTTAAGATTCATTACTAGAGCTCAGTGTGGGTCTACGGAATTAGCAGTTTGCGGTTCAGTGCTAGAACTACAAGTACAGAAACAAAGTATTTATGGAAATGTGTAGGGAAAATCAGAAGGGATAGGATAAGAAGCTGTCAAATAAGGAATATCCTTAATCAAGAACCAGTAATAAAAAAGATAGAGACAAAGTTTTAAGATGGTTTGGACACATACATAGGATGGATGAGAGCAGGAAACCGAAACAGGTATGGTAGGCCAGAAGGGAAGGAAGAATAGAAACAGGGCAACCAAGAATAGAATGGAGTGATTATGTAGAGAAAATAGTGAATAAGAAAAGAAGGACTTTTAGGGAAGTTAAACAACTAACTAGGGATAGGATAAAATATAGGAAATGGATCATGACCGACTGAGGACACCTGACACTTGAAAAGGTGTAAGGGAGTGGAAAAGAAGTAGAAGATGAAGTTCGGTGCATGCAGAGTATAACTATGACATGGTGGAGTACGCATGGTCTCTAAACCTATTTCAAAACGTGTTGCACTATCTAGCATTGCTCACTGCCTGGCTGCATTCACTTCCTGCTAGTAGATAAACCAATGAGCACTGAAAGAGAGCATAGATTGAACAATGACAAAAATATGAAAGAGTAGGGTTCGACACTGAACAAACTTGTGGATGATTCAAAGAAATTTTGAGTGACAGAGGAGAGCCTTTTTTCTTTCTTTCTTTTTTTTTCTTTTTTTAATGCAGTACAGATGGATCCTGTATTTCACTGCAATGAATTCTAAGTGAGTTTGGTTCATTTATGTACATTGTCTTTCAAAGCACTGAATATTATTATCCTGAATTTTTTGTAATAAGTTTTATACTTTTATTTGTAAAATTATAAGGCATTTACTAATCTTCTTCTTCTTTTCCTCTCCCTTATGCATTGGGTTTCCTCAGCTGGTCATGATCCAGTTCCTATATTTTGTCCTATCCCTAGTTAGTTGTTTAATTTCCCTCAAAAGTGTTTCCTTTCTTATTCACTATTTTTTCTACATAACCACTCCATTCTATTCTTGGTCACCCTCTCTCTCTCTCTCTTCTTCCTTCTCCTCTGGTCACCCATACTTGTTTCTGTTTCCTGCTCTCATCTATCCTATTTATGTGTCCAAACCATCTTAAAATATTTGTCTCCTGTCTTCTTTATTACTGGTTCTTGATTAAGATATTTCTTATTTGATTGTTTCTTATCCTGTCCCTTCTGGTTTTCCCTATACATTTCCATAAATACTTTATTTCTGTAACTGTAATTCGACTTTCGTGTTTTGACAATACTGTTCAGTTTTCTGAGCCATAAAGAAGTGTTGGGAGATAAACTGTGTTATGTATTCACATTTTTGTATCATTGTTAATTTTCTTTTTTAGTATTTATTAGTGTTTGGTTGATTTGGTAATAGATTTTATTTGTCAATTTTTTATTCTACGATTTATTTGTGTATCTATTTTTCCTTTTGAATTGATGATTGTTCCTAAATATTCAAAGTTCTCAATTTGCTCCATGGTTTACCTGTTCCATTTGATATTTATTTCTCTGTGCCCCTTTTGTTAAGTTACTAATCATATTATGCAATAAGTGTTTTATTGTGTTACTTTATGAATTAAAAGGATGCATATAATGTGAATACATGTAATGAGCTACTTTTGGAACAGATTATTCCTCAATGTGTACATGTTTACGCTACAAACTCCTCCCCACTACCCTCTCTTTATACCACTGACTGCTCTGTGTGTTTGTAACTGTGTGCACTCTACAAGCTCTACTCATCATGTATATATTACTAACACTTGTAAGTAAATAATGCGGAAGTTACAGAATGGAAAATCCTGCAGTAGTAGACTGTGTGCAGAGCATGCATCTGAATGATCCAAGACAATGGTATAAAATAACACTTTAATAGAAAGAATGTAATAAGACCCCTTCCTCATAAAAAGTATGAAATGTCACTATAAACCTATTATGTATACTTACATATAGATACAAGCAAAGCAGCTCTGTTGGATACAATTTCACAAATGTACTTCACAATTGTTACATCATCAACATCAAAGGATAGACCGATTTTGTCTAGGATGTCTGAAGTATTCTCACATTTTCCATTTAATGTGTCTCTGTGCAGATAAATACAATAAAAATCAGAAATTGTTACATTGATAACAGTATCTTTGCATTTATTTATTGATAAAATTACAACAATACTTCAGAAGCCTATTAAATTGGCAGCTTTAAAAAAAGATGTATGATTTAAAGATTATAATTAGACAAAACACTGCAATTGGGTAAACAAAACAAGAAACATTGATTCCTTAGTTCAGCCTAAACAATCTTCTTAGCATGTAGTTAAATTACCAATCACAATGCTTTCATATTCTATGTACACATGAACAATTTTCTCTACTACATTAGTAAGCAGAAGTAGATACTGCATTCCATCCAAAAATCAGATACCGAGTTTTCACCAGAAATACATGCTTTGAGGATCCCTCAAATAAAACAACATTTTTTAGAAAAAATGGTGGTTGTGTGTGTGTTTGTGAACAACACAACTCAAAAATGAAAAGTCCGTTAAATATCAAACTTGGTATTTCAATTCAATATCTTCCAAGGATGCAACTTGTGATTTTTCAATAAAATTCCCTACCCCAAACTACCTTTACACACAACATTTTTTCCAAAATTTTGATTTTCAAAAAATGTTTCTAACGATTTTAATTAGAGAGAGAGAGAGAGAGAGAGAGAGAAGATACACACACACAAACACACATACACACACAGTAAAAGCAGCCGTTAAACACTACCAAAAAAAAAAAAAAAAAAAATTGTGCACACACACACAGAGACCTTCCTTTTTCTAAAAACGCCTTCTCTCATTCATGTGACTTTAAAATAAGTATTTCCAGTGAAATCTCATATAAAATTTTTGGTGGAATACAATACTTTCTCTATCTACAATATACATTGAACATTGGCATAAAAAGTAAAAATTGACAAATAACGATATTGAAAATGAAATGAAATCATTAAAACCATTGACAACCATGCTAGCAATCTTCATTTTAAAAATTCCAAGAGCTTGTTAAATTTCGAAATCACACCAATCAGCAATGTTAAAAGTTTACCACCAGATAGCACCTCATACTGAGGAAAGAGGAAGAATAGTTAACAACCGCCAGTCATCACCATGCTGAGGATGCTGATGAATATCTGATAAAAGTTCCAAGATTTTACAATTTGATGTAAATAATGTTTAACAGTGATCATCATTGATATTTTAAAATTAAATGAAATGAAATAAAATCATAGTTAATACTGCTTCTATAATTAATAAATGAATATGTTGTTTAAAAGAACTTAATTTTTCAATTAATATTGATACTTACTGTTCAATCAATGAAACATAACTTGTAGTGAAGGCTCCTGAGGTGAGAAGGATGTCTGATGCATTCCCTCCAAACAGCACACAGTCTTTTGTCAGTTTCACAAGAATCACTCTCACAATCTCACCTAGATATTTACCACTTATGTATTTCTCAAACCTGAAATTTGTAATTGATCTGTATTTCAAAATTAGTTCAGTCAATATTTGCATAAGCACTTTAAGAGAAAATCTTTAATGAATGATGAACTGCTAATCCAACATCAGTCACAGAGATTAAATTCATTGTTGAATAACAGCAATTTTTATATGGGGCCATTATTGCAATATGGAATATTGGTCATCTTTGGGAAAGCATTGTTGCTGTGTCAAAACAGCTAGCTGACTCATTTGTAATGCAATAATAGCAAGCACAGCATTGTTGCTCATTCATATTCCTTCACTTGAAGTTAGGCTTACCAACTTCTGAACTCCAGGAGAAAATTAGATATAACAGTAAAGCTAGAAAAATTAATAAAAAACTAACCAGTCATATGAACTTTTCTAGATATCGTTAAACATGCAATAGTACTTCTTTTTCATTTCTACTCCTGATGAATTAGCCATTATAATAACCAACTTAGACTGTCAAAGTCCTTGACTCAAAGACCTTAAACTGCTAACAATTATGATTATGTGATTTCTATTTGTAAATACAGACTTGATGTTGAACACTGCCCGCACCAAATCAAAACACTACTATTTCCCTCTGCACACTGCCAACCCTTGCATATAAAAGATGAAATACTTGTATTTTATAAAAGTATATAATATAAATATGAATAATAATAATAATAATAATAATAAAAAAATTGATATTAATTAATAATATTAATAACAACATTAATGATAACAATGATGATGATGATGATAGTTGGCAACCCAGCTTTAAGTCTAGAAATCATGAACCTTCTTGCAAGTGCAGTGGAAATGCAGAGAGCATTTTTGTCCAATAATCTTTTACAACTTCAAATGAAATGCAGTCACTTTAGCGTTTGTGGTGGGCTTTTGGGGTTGTCAACTCAAAATAATTTCAGAACACCTTGTGATTTACCAGGAAACATGCGAGTAAGTTGAGAAATTCAATGCTATGCCAGCATGTTGCCATGGTAGCTCAGTGGAAGAGCAACCGCCTAGAGACCGGGAGATCTGTGGTTCAAATCCTGGCAATGGCATTGAATTTTTCAGTCTGATTCTACCTATCCAAGTACTGTCCTACACACGGCTTGTTTGAAAAAACAATTAATCCAAAGCATTGTATGCTGATTTATGACAAGAAATTTTACCAATTAAAATATCATAAATCATTTAAACATTACTTGCTATCTTTTCCTCCAAATGCTTCAGATCATTTTGATTTTGCTTATATGAATAGTAGTTTCCGCCAATTGAAATTAATTAGTGAGTCGATTTTGTAGCACTACATCACTTACTTTTATTACTGTTTCAGAAGCCATGTGCTTCCATTGCCAATTCCACAAATTCCAGATGATCTTCAAAAAAAAACAATTACTCCACAAAAAACATATTGAATTCTAAATTAAAAGATGATATTCCATATGAAAACAAACCAGGAATATACCAGTTCAGCTGCAACAATTGAAAAAATTTCCATTGGCCAAACTATAAGAAACATAAAAACTAGAGCAAAAGAACACTTCAAAATATTAAACAAAAACAAGCGGACATTTTTGGGAAGAGTAACACACCATACATACAAGTGTGAAAAAATATCACAAGGAAAACAGAACAGCTACACTTGGAAAAACCACATTTTCAATTTTGAAACCCTGCCACTGATGCAAAGGTTCATCAAACCACCATTAGGACAGCAAGCAATGGTGGCTGTCAACTAAGGAAATTGGCATTAGAAGCACATACTTCTGAAACATGATTCAGATTCATGTTTTGCAATTAATGAAAGTGCTGTAGTGTTACAAAATTGACTCACTAATTAATTTCAATTGATAGAACACATCAGTGTCACAAAGTCTGCCATATATTAGTAATAAAACAGTTTCCATGTTTGAAATCCACAGTATACTTACGTGAAAGAATTCACTATTAAGGAGTTGTCATCAACTTTGCGATCAAAATCTGTTTTAATAAAGTCCAGCACACCATTATCTCCAAAAGCACCCCATTCTATGTCAATTATGACCTGCAAACAAATAAGATCATAAATGTGTGCACTTGTAATATTTTTTATTGCACTTTGTTATTTATTGACCAGGTGTTTCATTTAGATTCTGTCTTTACTGGCATATAAGAGACACCTTTTTCCTGCAAAAATAGGCCCTAAAACTGGATATTTTTTATATGCTGTTTACTAGTTAAGATAGGCTCCTATGTGCTCAATTTCTACAAAATGTCTATGTTTCAGCATGAAGCAATTCATTGTTAGCTTCCCTGTGAATATTGAGCATTCCAGTTGTATAGTTCAGTGGATGCAGAGGCACCATCAAACTGCAGTTATTGTCGTGTTAAGAGTGGAGGTCCACTTGTGTCATATATTGAGACTTAATTTGCAAACTATGGCTGAAAAACAGCATCTAAGCTGCTTGCATATGATAAAGAATTTAAAACAGGGCTGCATAAAAGCATTTTTGGTCACCTCCAACTGAAAAAATCTGATGTGTTCAATTCACATGACTTTCTCTACATCTCTGTAACAAATTATTGTTAATAAGCTTATTCTTCTATCTATTTCATGCTGAAACAATTACTTAGTTCCTTGTAAGCAGAAGGGAAATAAGGGAATACATTAGCTAAACCGACAGTCAAATGTTTTAAAATGTGGTTGACATGGCATTGAAGTCCATTTCTTTACGTGGCCAGGAGTTGACAAGTTCATGTATGAGAAAAGCTTAAGTATTTTAAAACTGAAATTAATGTAAAGGAATATCTCAAAAATGTCCAACTCCATGAAAAAAATGTGTATGACATAAATTATGTGTATTATCCAGATCTACATCTTCTGTGTAATAAGTTTTTGTCTATCTCTTACGATTTACCAGTTATGCAAAATTAATAAAAATCATTCAGAATAAAGAGGTCTTTAGAAGCTCTTCCCAGAAATTTCAAGATATACATTTTATTTGTCATGTAAATATCTTAAATGTAAGAGATTTTAATCAAAATCGTTAAGTCATTTTTTGAGAAAATCAAAATTTTCTAAATTTTTTCCATGTAAAGGGTAGTTTGAGGTGTTTAACAGTCTTTTCATGTTTGAGCTATGAGAGAGAGAGAGAGAGAGAGAGAGAGAGAGAGAGAGAGAGAGAGAGAGAGAGAGAGAGGAGAGAAAGAGAGACACACACACACACACACACACACACTTTTTCTAAAAATGCCTTTTTTGGATTCAGGGTGTCTAAACATAAAACATGTATTTTCTGTGAAATCTTAGTATCAAATTTTCTGTGCATTATAATACTTTCTCTATACCCTGTGTATACATAGTATGTGTAGAGAAAGTAAAAATGATAAGAACTTGGCAGAATCAGAACAATAATGCAGTAAACATAATCTGAGAAGTGGAACTGTTAAATGACCAAAACTTGAAGCAGAACTCAATACTTGGGTTTTAGAGAACAGACAAGCAGGAATTTTAGTTTCTACGGAAATGATCATTCATCAAGTGAAAGCAATATCCACTGACAAAGGGATATTCAACTTTACTGGATGAATATCAGGTGTTCAAAGTTCTTGAAGGGGTATCAACTTTATATGTGAACCAAGACAAAAATATTGCATAAGATACCAGCCGAGTATAAAGAACAAATTGTTGAATTTTATTGATTTATCATTAATGCAAAAAAAAAAACAGAAAAATTTGAACTTGAGCAAACTGGAAGCAGAGACAACACCCTGCTAACCTTTGATGTGCTTTCTAATACAACTGTGGATTCAGATTCTAACATGCCGGCTCCAAGCATTTCTTCCTTCATCTCTGAGAATGAATTTTGCAGATTTGAGTGTGAAAATTAAAAGGTGAGCATTTTTTCCTATTTATATTGCCTAGATATTTTATGTACGTGCATATTCATGCTATAATTGTTTTAATGTATTAAATGTGACATTTATTTCCTCAAAAAAAGTTTTAAAAAGTGGGGTGCATCTTTTATGTTGATGTATCTTTTACACCAGTGCATCTTTTATGTCAGTAGATCTTATCTGCCAAGAATTAGGTATAGTACCTTTTAATTTTATAGCAATTCTAAAAATTGTTGATAAATTACTTCAAATTATTCCAAGACTGGAAGCCTGGATGAGAAGAAACACAGCATGCAACATCTTGGTTCATAATAACCTAGTAACCAGATAAGGAATGCATATTGCAAACTCATTTACTCAGATGTCAACTGCTTTGGCTATCTTCTAATCCAACTGCACACTCTGAATTCCTGCAGCCCTGCCAGTTCTCCTTTTATAACCAAGTGTTTTTTTTTGTTTTTTTTTTGTTTTTTTTTCCCTAGAGCCATTATTGCCATAATTCTTGTACGAAACATATGCTTAATATGAGGGCCATCCAATAAATAAGTTTCCCTATTTTTTTCTCTGCAAACTACATGTTTTATAATTAAGTTGGTACTGTAGGAACTTTCATTGGGGTATAGTAGCTGTGTTTGAACTTCAACAGCACGTTCACCAGAACAGCGCAACTGCCGTGGAGCTACCACTTGAAAGTGTGTCCACTTATGAACTCTGTTCTGTTATTTGCTTTGTCATGGGCAAAAAATGAAACGGCTATCAACATTCATCGCCATTTAATATAAGCAAACGTGGGACCCATCTTGAACAGCCTTTCCGAAAATGCAAGATGTCTGACAGGATTGTCACAATAGAGCAGGGTCCAATTAACATACCAGGAGGCAGTTGATTCATTATCTCATCAATGCTGAAGCATTGAACTTCTTCCACCACATTCCGAACTGCAACAGTGGCTGTATTGTACCTGCTGTTGTGTTCTTCATCATGCACATTTTGCAGTCCTTCCAGGAACCATCAACACCAGTGGCAAACATTTGGTTGGTCATGCATACTTCACCATGGCGATGAGTATTGATAGCCATTTCATTTTTTGCTGGAAAAAGCAAATAACAGAACAGAGTTCATAAGTGGACACACTTTCAAGCGCCACGGCAGAGCAAGCAGCACTTGCTGTTGAAGGTCAAGTGCAGCCACCATATCCCAATGAAAGTTCCTGCAGTACCAACTTAATTTTAAAACATGTGATTTGCAGAAAAAAAAATCTGATGTGTTGCACTCACATGACTTTATCTAGCTGCTTTACAAACAAACTTCTTATAAAAGATCATTCTTCTTTCTACACAATGCTAATCAACATAAACACTAGCAGAATGTACTTATTACTTAGTTCCTTATAAGTAGAAGGGAAATAAAGGAATGCACTAGGCTAAAGTGATAAGTAAAATGTTTTAAAAGCTGTCGTTATGCAATTGTCATTACAAATTGCTACTATGCTTGGCTAGGAGTAGAATAAAAGAAAAATGGACACTTCCTGCCTGAGGAAAGTATAAGTATTTTACAACTGAAACCAATAATAAGGAATATCTCGGAAATGGTTACCTCCACAACAAAAATATAAAGGACATAAATTGTCTGTTTTTACAAGATCTACATGTTTTATCAGTAAGTTTTGTCTATCTCTACAGTTAAACAAAATTCATCCAGAATAAAGAGGTTTTCAGAAGCTATTCCCAGAAAATTAAAGATATACGTTTTATTTGGAATATAAATATCTTTAATATACAGTATTTTAATTAAAATTATTAGAGCTATTTTTGATAAAATAAAAATTTTCAAAAAATTTTCCATGTAAAGGGTAGTTTGTGGTAGGGGGGGGGTTCTTGAAAATCTTTGTGTTGCATCCCTAGTAGATGCTAAACCTAAATAGCAAATTTGGTATTTAACGTACTTTTCGTTTTTGAGCTATGCTTCCACAGACACACACACACACACAGACCTTTTGCTAAAAATGTTTTTTTTGGACTCAGAAGGCCCCACAACATATTTCCGGGGAAATCTCGGTATCAAACTTTTGGGTAGCTCTAGCTATTATGTACATATGGGGCTAGAGAAAGTAAAAATCGATGTTACCTGTTTTTCTCCATGCCGCTGACCTTCCCAGTGTTGTACTCTATCAGCACGCTCCATGTAACATGCATTACTGCCTGTACCCAAAACCAGTCCTATAGCTGTTCGTTTGTCAAGTACTGCACCCTGCAGCAATGTTCCTGAAAATCGTAAAATCATTGTATCTTATTTTCTCCTAAGCCAAACACAGAGGAATATAGGAAAGCTAAAAAAACAACAACAAAAATCTGGGGTTTCTTTCTAACAGCATTCTCTACCTATTCTACAACAAACTATTCTTAAAAAAGCTTCTTTTTCTATATATTTCATGCTAATTGACATAAACATTAGCAGAAATTGTCTTATTATTGAGTTCCTTTTAAGCAGAAGGCAATAGTCAAATATTTTAAAAGGTGGTTGCTAAGTGATTGAAATAATTAGGTTCTCTTTGCATGACCAGCAGTAAAACAAAAGAAACAGGAAAGACAAATTCCCATTTGAGAAAAAGTATATACTTTAAAATTTAAACTATTAAGAAGGAAAACAGATATGTTCCATTCACATAACTTTCTCTAACTGTTCTGCAAACAAACTATTCTTACAAAAGATAATTCTTTTATCTGCATCATGCTAAACATCAGCAAAAATGTCTTATTATTTCCTTCCTTCTAAGCAGAGGAAAAATAAGAGAACATACTAGGCTAAAGCAATCATCAAATCTTTTAAAAGTTAGTCGCTATATGTACAATTGAAGATCAGTTCACTTTCCACAACCAGCACTAAAACAAAAGAGAAATGAAATGAAAGGAGGCTTCCCATTTCAGAAAAGTTACGTAGTTAAAAATTGAAAGCAATAACAAGGATTATCTTAGAAATGGTTAGCTCCACACAAAAAATGTATATGACATAAATTCAGTTTTTTAATGAGACCTATAGTTTTTGTGTATTAAGTCTTTGTCTGTCTCTTACAGCTTATGAGTTATACAAAAGTCATTAAGAATGAAGAGGTCTTCAGAGGTAATTCCCAGAGAATTCAAGATATGCATTTTATTTGTCCTCTCTAATATTTGGTATTTTAATCAAAATTGTTCACAGACACATGGACATACACTTCGTACCTGCCTAACAAGCAATTGTGTGTTGACAATTTTGGATACAAGGTCACAAAATTGTCAACACAGCATCACTTGTTAGGCAGGTACAAAAACACACTGATTGAAATATTTGGGAGAAAATATTTATTTGGAAATTTCACCCAAGATTAATGAACCACGAGATCCCAATGGAAGAAAATCTAATCACTAAATTCGTAGAACCACCGCCAGAGGAACTAAGAGACAATTGTAATCATCAAAAGGGAGCCAGCCATTTGCAATCAGCTGACAATGAGAAGTGATTCCTTGAAACTAGTTCTGAAGTAATTAACCTAATTTGATGAAATTGTATATTTGTAACCACTTCTAAATTATAATGCAGTATACTCTCGATTATCTGAGGTAATGTGGAAGAGAAGAAGCACCAATAATCAAAAACCTGAATAAAGAAATCCATTATTTAATGCTTTTAAGCTACAACATACATATGTAAATAGGAAATTACATTTAAAAGCTTTTTTTGACACGTGTTCTTTGTTCAAAACTTTATTCTACTTCTAGGTATTGTTTTTCTTTACGAAACAGCAATAAAGGGCCGCCACGTGACAATAAGTGCCATTTCCATTGTTGTCGACCTATCTGTTCTGTGTAAATTAAAAACAAATTCAGTTGTTTTTTTTTATGTTAATCAGCGTGTATGTGTCAACACAGCAAGTTAAAAGATATTTGTAAAATAGGTGGAGAAATGAAGGGGAAAAAAAAAAAAAAAAGAAAAAAAAAAGTGTTGACATTAAAACAAAATAATTTAGGGAGGGGGATGCACAGATAATCCACAAATCAGATAATCCGCACATGAATAATTAAGAGTATACTGTAGTTAATATTTTCATTATGTCTTCCGATTCAAAAATGTAGAAAAAGAAGTACCTGTTGTGTCATTGAGTACTGCCAAAACTTCAACCTGAGTATCACCTCGCCGATTTATCGCTTCTCGCAGCATCTGAACTGCATCACGCCCCACAACTGAAGGACAGTTGAAGGATTTAGTCCATGTGACTAGAATACCAACATCCAGGGCTTTCTGTATCATGGGAAACGAGAAAGTGAATCCTAAAACCATAATATACAGCATAAGCCAGAAATAAAAATAACAAATAGGTTCTGTTTATCAACTCTGTAAAAATATCAGTCATTCACATTTATTTGAAATCAAAATTTTATTATCCTTGTCATGCAACTTAGTTCATGGCTCAGCCATCCCAGTGGCAGTGCTGTGTTTCACATTCTATTGGCAGTTCACGAATGCAAGAAGAGCAAATCTAAAGCAGCAGCTGGTAATGAAGTAATCTTAATATATAAAAGTATGTATGTTTTCTATAGGCTTCTACACCGTTGCAACAATTTTGACCAATCTTGGCACTGATAACTTTAACATAAGACAGAAATTACTGTCTAGCTTGTAATTTGAATTTCCTTCCCATTTCACAAGATTATTTCATTTCACGTAATGTCTATAAAAGTTTGCAATGTTATAACAGCTGGAACATTGTCAATATAAGAAAGCTAATTATGAACATAATTTGCTGAGAGAAATGGGAGTTTTGAAAAGAAATTGTCAATTATAATTGACATATAAAAACTATTGAGATTGTGTGTAATCATATTAAAAGTAGAGTTGCTGAAAATGAATCTTTCAAACCGAAGTAGGAGCATCAGCTGTTAAGCTATACAACAATGTGCAGCTGTGGCAAGTGGACCACCTCGCTGATTATGTTGCTGAAAGATGGTGAAAATATGAAAGTGGCAGTTCAAGGTCAAGTTGTTGGGAGTTTGATGTGTTTGACTTCTGATTTCAACTCGTGAGTTAACAAAGCAGCATCTCAAATAGAGAGGTTAGTGTAGTTACTCACAAATTAGCATTGCATTTTTAGTACTAATCCACTCATTTTAGCAAATCTTTAAATTGTGCCCCTGCAGATAAATTGGCCATGAGCCTCCACTAAGACTAATTGGAATAATAGATTATAGATCCTGATGAGATATGTGAGATGTAACAAAAATAGTGACAACACTGCTGTGGAAATGAAACAATATTTGTTGTCACTTTTAGCACATGTTAGTCTATGTCCGATTTCCCCTCCAGAAAATGGACTGTTCCATCAGACTCACAGCATATGTATGCACTGTGGAGAGAGGAAGTTAGTCTCCTGTTAGTTACTGCTCTAAGCTGTTGTGTTTTGCTATGTTTACAAAGCTGGAACAGCAATCTTAGCTGAAAATTCAATATGCTCGTGGTTATACAACACAAAGTCATGAACTTGTTGAAGCATGTGGGGGAGGCGGATTAGAGCCTTCAAAGAGGGACACGACTACATGAAACACATGGCTTGGCCGGTTTGTCCGTATGTTAGTGAAGTGAATGTGCACACTGTTTCTGCACTACTAGACACCTATTGATGACAGACAATATGCGAGTTAACCCTGAAGGTGGGAATATCACACATGATTGTGTTTCATATTCTAAAGAATTGGCTGAGAATGTGAAAAACTGCATCTCTAGGATATGTGTGAGGTGCAGTGTCGGCTCAGATATGACTCTGCTCAAACTCACATGGAGTAGTAGTAGTAGTAGTAATAATAATAATAGTAATAATAATGATAATAATAATTATAAATAATAATTTATTTTCACCTATAGACAGTGTATACATGTTTCAGGCTTTACAATTCACAAATTTATTTACAGTTTGGCATATCACTTATACAGTAACAACATGTTATGATATATATTTTCAAATTTATAGTTAATCAATTCTGTATAGGCTTTTATTTAATAGATATTTATTTAACGATGTTTTAAAGGAATTGCCCTGTTCAGTTTTTATATACTGTGGGAGTTTTTTGAGGGGTATGGTTCCTCTGATATATGGATCTTTGATTGTTGCAGATTTAGTTGTACAACCCTATGTTAATTATTTATTCCCCTTGTATTATACATTTAATATTCTTTATTTTCATTATTTCTAATCTCATTTTTTCTAACTAACAAAATAATCTTATAGTCATAATAATCTTATAGACATATAGAGATACTAATGTTAGAATTTTTGAGGATTTAAACACCTCTTTTACAGAGTGATGCTGTCTCACACCAAACATACATCTTAGACATTTTTTTGAATCACTAATACCCTATTTAGAGGTTATGGATGTTGCACCCCAAATTTCAATCCCATGTTCTGTGAGCGAGTGAATCATTCCATAATAAACTGGTTTTAACATGTCAGTCTCTAGTTGATTTACTATTTTCAGTAGTAAATATAGCCGAGAATTTAATTTCTTGCAAATATCATCTATGTGTTCATTGAAATTTAAGTTTTTGTCTACGGAAATTCCCACAAATGTTATGTTATTTATTGTTCAATTTGTGTATTGTTGTATTCCATCTTACACACTTGTTCCTGATCTCTAAGTTGAAAAAGAATGCATTTAGTTTGATCTATATTGAGTTTGAGTTGAGCTGCACTCAGATAATCAGACAGTTTTAAAAGGGATGATGTGGCCTTGGTACTGAGTTGTTTTAACCCTTTATTGCCTGACGGTGCCTATAAGTTCCACTTGTTTTAAGCGTAACTATACAAATAGGATTGTACTCTAGGATTAATTTCATGTTATACTAACCTTCAACCATAAACTACAAGTAATCAGACTGTTTTATATCGTAAAAATATGTACAATTTTTGCCCTAAAAGCATCACACCAATTATTTTACTTGGGCTCTCCCCATCCTTTATCACAGTTACTGGGATTTGAACTTGCAACATTTGGCTTTGAATGGATGGCCAGTCCATTACCTATCACCTAACAGTCATAGCCATTTGAACTACTTTTTGGTGGTAACTTTCGCAGCATTATGAAAACTGGTTTAGAAGAATTTAAACTTTTAATTGGGAAGAAAAATATTAATAAAGAATTTACATTTATTTACATTTCTATTTGCTCTATTATTTTATTTAATAATTTTATAAGTTGATTCCCAAATATTTTTATTAGAACTCCAGTTTTAAACTTGAATTAAAGGAAAAATGACATAAGTTGTATACTAGTGCAGGCAACTAAGAGTTAATTCTTTATCTGTGCATATAAAAGATGTGTCATCAGCATTGGAAATGAGAAACAGGCATATCATTTACATAAATTAGGAATAGAAGAGGACCCAATGGTTATGATGGAAATGCCTTCTAGGCACATTATTGGACATGGGTAAGATCATACAAATCTCTGCTTAAGCGTTAATCCAATGAGTGGCATCATTATGGGTCCCTGTACAAAACAATGTTTTGTTGTTTTACTACAAATGTGAAAGCTTATTCTTGCATACAAGTGTGTTGACCTCATCTTCAGACATACCATTCCACAAGGACAGAATGCTAATGCACAGTATTTTTGAAAAATAGCCTGAAACCAAAATTGCAAAGGAAGGGCCCATATGTTTGGCATAATCCTACCATCATTTTGCAGGATAATGCTTAGGCTCACACATAGGATTGCCAACTCTCCCAATGGCTGGGATCTCCTGGGAACGTATACAAAAACAATGTACAATAGACAATAGCATACAAGCCCAGAATTTCATAAATTATCTAATGACACTGGCCATGAAAGCCTACGTACTTAAATTAAATACTGTTTTGATTTGTGTGCCAGCAGTGTTGAAGTCAGGTAGGAGAAGGGAAACCAAATGAAATGAAGTTTTAACTACTGTGGTTCTGACTGTCCCATTCTAAATTGGGCATGAAACACCACTTCATTTTGCTCAGAGGCCTCTTTATCAGGCTTGAGGTTCTTTTATGTGCCGTAAATCTACAACACAGGACCAATGGCTTTACTTCCCTTCCAAAGGACATCATGCTAAGGATTTTTTCACCCGACAAAATCCATCATCCTCCTGCAACCTTGGTGTATGAAACTAGCATGGAAACCACTACACCACGGAAGGCAACAAGGGAAACCAATTGTTACATCAACATCAAGTCGCTGGCCTTGCTATATTTACAAATACAAATCACAAAATCAGTAATTATTAGCAGTTTGAGGTCTTTGAGTCAAGAATTTTGACAGTTGTAAGTTGGTTATTGTAATGGCTTGTTCATCGGGAGTAGAAATACTATTGCATGTTTAACAATACCTGGAAAGGTTCATATGACTGGTTTTTTATCAATTTTCCTAGCTTTACTTTTATATCAAATTTCCCCCTGGTATTCAGAGTTCAGAAGTTGGTAAGCCTATGCACATGGCACATTCTGTAGCTGATTTTTATGGTTACTACAGAAGGGAAATGCTTTTCCATCCACCACATTCACTAGACATAAACTCCTATGATTATGGCTAAGATGAAGCAACCACTTTGTGACTGTTCCTTAGGGCAGTCCATCAGAAATAGAATAGGAGCTGCTACAGGGATATTACCACTTACACATCAACTGATAAGTTGTAGACAATGCAAAAGTTTCACAAAAGTATCATTTATGTCCTAGTAATAAATAAACAGTTGCCACTATTAAACATACAACTTAAGTAGAAATAAATTCATTCATTCCTAGTTTAGAAATATAGAAGTTTCCTTTAGTGACTTCTTATACTGGATGATCCAAAAACATTCAAACTGGCTGCACAGTGTTTTGTCTGTAGGCGCTCTAGGAGCTCATTGCCGCTTGCTGCTATTATAGAAAGGCGAGAATGAAACCATGCAACATTTTTAAAACTACTTTTAAAGGAGATGCTGAAACTGGCCACCACCGTTGTCCATACATTTTTGACACCTTTTTAGGAAATTATCCATCACTCACCATAGTTCACGTTGAGAAATGCTGGTAATTTCCTGGTGGATATTTTGTGTTAATTCTTCCAGGGTGTGTGGGTTTGTCTTGTACACTTTATGCTTTAAGTTACCTCAGAGATAGAAATCGCAGGGAGTTAGGTTGGGGGACCGAGGGGGCCACAAATCTCTACTAATAATTGTCCTGGAACACACTTTCAATTTTTCACATTGAAAGATTGGCTGTATGAGTGGTTGCAGAGTCATGTTGAAAAAAGGCAAAATCACGCTCCCTGCCTGTTAATTCTCTAAAAAAAGGGAGCAAAATTGTTTTCATATATGTACAGGCATCAACTGTTGACTCAATAAAATTGGGTCTATAACTCTTTCTCTGCTGATGGCCCACCATACACCAATTTTTTCATCATGAAAGGGTATTTCATGAACAGTATTAGTTTTCTCAGAGCTCCAATAATGATTATTTTGTGTACAAACATATCCATGAAGGTGGAACCAAGCCTCGTCCATGAAAAATATTAAATGTGGGTCAATTTCACCATTGTACACACTATTGAGAGTCCACTGACCATAATACACTTTGTGACTAAGTACAGGACAAAATAATAAAGCACAATGGTAATCTCAACCTCACAAAATCACCGTCAACTCAATACTGCACTTTCAGAGCAGAGAAAAACAAGTCAGCACCGTGACCTTATGTACAGCAGCTGTGTGTTATCATGTTTCCGTGTGTGCAGTGGAAAAACATCACAAATGTATTTAGTTTGCATGATATGTATGTTGAAAAAATAAATTTACATAATTCTATCTTAAAAATGTAACCGGATATTAAACTTTGACAACAAACACAACAAAATGCTTACCTAGAGGAAGATGAGTACCAGTGAGATTCTGACTATGTACAAAGTTGCTGACACATTCTGCCAGGAAGTCAAACAGCTTCTCCCCACAACCCAGTCTCAGCTCATCACGAATGTGATAATGTTTTACTTCCTCACGTACAACTTTCCCTTGATCTAACTCCAATAGGATCACACGAAAGTTAGTGCCACCAAGATCCAGTGCCAGAAACATTCCCTCCTCTGAAACAAAACATTTCTTGTTAGTGGTTTCAATTTTCAAATATTTATTATTACTTTCTCTATACTACTATTTATATTACAGGTAGAGAGATACTGTATTCCACCGAATAATTTGATACCAAGATTTCACTATAAATATATATTATTTGGGGTTCCCTAAGTTGAATAAAACATTTTTAGAAAAAGGTGCGTGTGTGCTTGTGTATGGACAGCGTAGCACAAAAACAAAAAGACTATTAAATACCAATCTTTGAATTTAAGTTCAGTGTCTTCCAAGGATACAAACAAAGATTCCTAAGAAAATCATCCCACCCTCCAAACTATATGGAAGATTTTTCAAAATTGTTGATTTTCTAAAACATGGCTCTTAATAATTTTGATTAAAGTGCCATATATCATGCCAAATAATATGTATATTCTGAATTTTTTTTCTTCTTTGCTATATTCCATTTTCTTATTCCTCTTTTTTATTCCTCAAAGGTAATTTCCTAAATTGCCTTTGTTTACCGTTTTCTGTTTTATGATAAATATGCATACTAAAACACAAACACCCATACCTTTCATTCTGAATGTCCCTTGCATAACTGTAAACTATAGGAGAAAGACAAAAACCTACTACACAAAAAATTTACATTTTATTAAAACACACAATTTATGTCATATACAGTTTTATTTATTTCTCTCTTTTTGTACAGCTAACCACTTCTGAGATATTTATTGTTATTGTTTTCAATAACATTTCTCAAACGGTAAGTCCTTATGCGTTTGATGTCTTTTTTGTTTACTACTGGCCATGGAAAGAGAACCAAATTTTGATGATAATTGCTTAGACACAGCTTTAAAAAATTTGATTGTTGCTTTACCCTAGTGTGTTCCCTTATTTCCATTCTGCTTACAACAAAGCAAGTAATAGAATCATTTCTGCTAGTGTGCATCTCGATTAGCATGAAGTAGACAAGAGAATAACCTTTTGTAAGAATAGCTAGAGAAAGTCATCTGAATGGAAGATATTAAACTGTTCTCAAGTAGAAAGTCGCTATTCATTTTTATTTTCTCTACGTGTACTATGTACATAGTGTATAGAGAAGGTATTGAAATGCAACCAAAAATTCCATACCGAGATTTTACCAGAAATACATGTTTTGAGATCCCCTAAATAAAGCATTTTCAGAAAAGAGTGTGTGCATGTGCGGGTACAGGTGGGTGGGGGGGTGTGGGTATGTGTGCGTGCGTGCGTGTGTGCGTGTGTGTGTGTGTGTACAGCATAGCTCAAAAACAAAAAGTCAGTTAAAAACCAAACTTGGTATTTAGGTTTAGTATCTTACAAGGATATGACACAAAGATTTTCAAGAAAATCCCACCACCCCCAACTACCCTTTACATGGAACTTTTTTCGAATATTTTGATTTTCTCAAAAATGGCTCTAGCGATTCTGATTAAAATATTGTATATCAAAGATATTTACCTGACAAATAACATGTATATCTTGAATTTTCTGAGAATAACCTCTGGAGACTACCTTATTCTGGATGAATTTTATGGAATTTTGCTTTAACTGCTAAACCGTAAGAGATAGACAAGAACTTACCACACAAAAAATGTAGAGCACATTAAAACATATTATATAATTTTTTTCGTGGAGTTAATCATTTTTTAGATATTCCTTGTTTCTTGTTTCAGCTTTGAAAAACTGATACTTTTCTCATACAGGAATTTGTTAACTCCTGTCTGTACAAACAAAGGAACTTCAGTCACATAGCAATCAGCTTTAGACTGCCACTTTAACCTATGATACTCTCTTATTTCACTTCTACTTACAAGGTAGCAAGTAATAAGACTATTTCTGCTAATTTTTTCTTGATTAGCATGAAGTAAATAAAAGCATTAAGTGTTTAACAATAATTTCTTGCAGCAATGTAGAGAAATTCATGTGAATGGAACACATCAGATTCATTTTTCTCATAGTCATACTAAGAGCATACAACTTCAAAGTTATCACACTTTTTAAAATCTAATTACTACTTTAAACTACAGTATCCTCCTTATTTTGACAACAAAATGTGTAATTAAAATTTATGTTAAGTACATACATAAAGAATAATGCTTTGCAAGAGTAGTTTGTATCTAGGTTATGGTGAGTTATCTGGTTACAGTTTTTATCTAGAGAAGACAAATGTCAAATAATTCTAAGCTTAAAGACTTTCTCACATACTTATTCTGTAGCAAACCATTCTTACTAACACATACTCTTCTATCTACTTCATGCTAATCAAGATATACATCAGGAAAAATAGTCTTATTACCTAGTTCCTTGTAAGTAGAAAGGAAATAAGATAATACACTAGGCAAAACAATAGTCAAATGTTTTAAAAGCTGGTCACTATTTGAAACAAATGAAATTTGGTTCCCTTTGCAAGACCAGGAGTAAAAAAAATCTGATGTGTACTATTCACATGACTTTCTCCATATCCCTGCAACAAATTATTCTTAAAAAGCTTATACTTTTATTTACTTTATGCTAATCAGAAAAAAATAGCAGAAATAGTCTAATTACTCGCTTCCTTGTAAGTAGAAGCGAAATAAGGGACAAAGTGATAGTCAAAAGCTGGTTGCTATGTCAATGAAGTTCCTTTGTCTATATGGATAGGAGTTGACAAGTTCCTGTATGAGAAAAGTATACGTTTTTCATAGCAGAAACCAAAAATAAGGAATGTCACAAAAACAACGAACTCCACGAAAAAAAATGTATATAACATAAATTATGTGTTTTAATGTGCTCTACATTTTTTGTGTAGTAAGTTTTTGTCCATCTCTTACGGTTTAGCAGTTATTCAAAATTTAGTAAAATTCATTCAGAATAAACTACTCTTCAGAGGCTATTCCCAGAAAATTCAAGATATACATTTTATTTGTCAGGTAAATATGTTTAATATCCAAAATTTTAATCAAAATCGTTAAGAGCCATTTTTGAGAAAATCAAAATGTTCGAAAAAAGTTCCATGTAAAGGGTAGTTGGGGGTGGGGGGATTTTTCTCAAAATCTTCGTGTCATATCCCTGGAAGATACTAAACTTAAATACCAAGTTTGGTATTTTACAGACTTTTCGTTTTTGAGTTATCGTGTTCACAGACACACAGACACACACACGGACCTTTTTGTGAAAATGGATATTGGGGACCCTAAAACATATATTTCCAGTGAAATCTTGGTATCAAATTTTTTGGTGGAGTGCAATACTTTCTCTATACACTATGTACATAGTGCGTATGGAGAAAGTAAAAAAGGGAATGGATGGAGACTTCCATTTAAGAAAACTTTAAGGTGAATATCTCAGAATTGCTAAGCTTTCTATAAATAAAATAAAATTGTATATGACACAAACAATGTGTTTTAATGAGATTTACATTTTTTTGTCTGTATCTTACGGTTTACCAGTTATACAAAAGTCATCCAGAATGAAGAGGTCTTCAGAGCTATACCCAGAAATTTCAAGATATACATTTTATTTGTTATGATAATATTTTAAGGTGGTGCTATGGCAGAGTGGTTAGACTGCTTTCCTCGTGGACAAAATCACTCCAGTTTCCCCCACCACTGATTCCAGCAATTGTTCCATCATCATCTTTCCTATCATCCATTTCACTTTCATTTATCATCCAGTTCCTCGTGCCTGGCTAGGGGCTGACCACTTGTTCCAGGTTCTCCATTCTGTGGTTTCATGCCATTGGCTCCCCGACAGGCTCCTGACCCCTAGGCACACACTTGTAAGTCCTAGTGGGGTATCAGTCCTAAACAAGGGGAGGGTATTTTAATGAAAATAGTTACAGCTATTTTTGAGAAAAACAAAATTTTCTAAAAGTTTCCATGTAAAGTGTGATTTGGGATGGGGGAATTTTCTTGAAAATCTTTGTGTCACATCTTGAAAGATACTGTACTTGATTATCAATTTTGGTATTTAACAGACTTTTTTACTTTCTCTATACATACTATGTACATAGTGTATAGAGAAGGTATTGCACTCCACCCAAAAATTTGATACCAAGATTTCACCGGAAATATATGTTTTAGGTTCCCCTGTATCCAAAGAAAGCATTTTCAGAAAAACGTCCGTGTGTGTGTATGTGTGTGTGTGTGTGTGTGTGTCCGTGTGTCTGTGAACACGATAACTCAAAAATGAAAATTCGGTAAAGTACCAAACTTGGATTTAAGTTTAGTATCTTCCAGGGATGCGACTCAAAGATTTTAAGAAAAATCCCCCCACCCCAAACTACCCTTTACATGGAACTTTTTTCGAAAATTTTGATTTTCAAAAAAATGGCTCCAACGATTTCGATTAAAATATTGTACATTAAAGATATTTAGCTGACAAATAAAATGTATATTTTGAATTTTCTGGGAATAGCCTCTGAAGACTACTTTATACTGGATGAATTTTATGGAATTTTGCATAACTGCTAAACGGTAAGAGATGGACAAAAACTTACCAAACAAAAAATATATGGCACGTTAAAACACACAATTTATGTTATGTACATTTTTTCGTGGAGTTGATCGTTTTTTAGATATTCCTTGTTTTTGGTTTCAGCTATAAAAAACTTATACTTTTCTCATACAGGAATTTGTCAACTACACAAGCAAAGGAACTTCAGACACTTAGCAACCAGCTTTTGACTATCACTTTAACCTATGGTAGTCCCTTATTTCGCTTCCACTTTTAAGGAAGCAAATTATAAGACTATTTCTGCTAATTTTTTCTCGATTAGCATGAAGTAATAGAAGCATAAGCTTTCTAACAATAATTTGTTGTAGAGATATAGAGAAAGTCATGTGAATGGAACACATCAGATTTTTTATTTTTGAGTTATGTTGCTCACATACAAATACATGGATACAGACAAGCATAAATGGACGTTTTTCTAAAAAGGATTTTTTTTGGGGTACAGAGTACCTTAAAACACGTATTTATGGTAAAATGCTGATATTGAATTTTTGGATGAAATTCAATACCTTCTCCCTCTCCCTATGTATTATATATATATATATATATATATATATAGGTAGTTTGAAGAAGAGTAGAGAAAGCTTGTCAATGATGTACATAACACATTATATTTTTATTTTTTAAATGAATTACATTCTACTCGATACAATTCTCATAAACTTCTTTGTTAATTTTTACTATGATTGTTACAACAATTTCTGCCAGAATTACATTGGTGAAAAAAGCTGATGCAATTGTAGAAAGGGAGAAGGAAGCAATAAGACCTCCAGACAAAACTGGTTTGCGAATTGCTGACACTTGCATGAGGTTAATGTGGTGGCCTACTTTCTCACTCAATACAATTCACTGAATGACACTAAGAATGATATCATGGCTGCAAATCAAGAAGCTTTTCCTAACCTCATTCTAACCTGTATGCAACCTATACTTAGATTTCTTAAATTAATACAATTACAGTTCAGTTATTTTGTATCCTCAGTCAAAGATAAATCCAGAGGGAGGGAGCATAGGGGGTGCACCACCTCCTTACCCAGCAAAAGATTAATAAAAATATCTGAGGTGTTACATTCAAATTTTGTTTCTACCTATTCTGTAACAAAATACTCTTACACAAGCTTATTCTTCTATGCTATACTAATCAGGATAAACATTTACACATATAGCATTGTTACTTAGTTTGATATAAGTAGAAGAGTACTAAGGGAGTACACTAGCCTAAAGTGATAGTCAAATCTTTTAAAAGTTGATTGTTATGTAATTGAAATTAAATTCTCTCTGCATGGCAAGAAGTAACGTAAAAAGAGAATGAATGACAACTTCCCATTTGAAAAAAGTAGTGAAAAGCTACATGGGAAATGGGGTTAACTCTATTAAAAAAAAAAAAAAAAATTGTGTAGATTTTAATGTTCACCAAAAGCGTCTAGAATGAGGGCAATTGGAGGATTTCATCAAATTTCCATTCGGAAAATCCTATCCTTTTCATCAATTAATCATATTGAATCAGGGGCCATTCCCAGAATATTCAAGGTATACAAATTATTTGTTAGGTAAAAATCTTCAATAGATAATATTTAAATCAAAATTGATAGTCTCTCTCTCTCTCTCTCTCTCTCTCTCTCTCTCTCTCTCTCTCTCTCTCTCTCTCTCTCTCTCTCTCTCTCTCTCTCTCTCTCTCTCTCTCTCTCTCTCTCTCTCTCTCTCTCTCTCTCTCAACATGCATGCACATGCATGCACATGCACACACAAACAGACCTGTTTCCCTACAACTGCTTTTTTTGGACTAAGAGAGTATCAAAGGAGTATCAAATAATCATTGCACAGGACCATGAGTTTTACTTCCCTTCTGAAGGAAGCCGTTCTAAGGAATTTTGCATCCAAAAAAATACATTACCCTCCGCCAGGTTTGAACCTGGAATCTTGGGTTCTAGAGGCTAGCATGGTAACCAGTACACCACGGAGGGTGACATATGCTACCATGCTTCAGATACGTTACGGCGCACCCACCTTGAAGAATTTTTACTTTCTCTACAGGTACTATGTACATAGTGTATAGAGAAGGTATAGTAATGAACCCAAAAACCCCATACTGAGATTTCCACGGAAATACATGTTTTGGGTCCCCTGATTCCAAAAAAAGCATGTTCAGAAAAAGGTACGTGTGTGTGTGTGTGTTGGGGGGGGGGTGACAGCATAGCTCAAAAACGAAAAGACCATTGACTAGGTATTTAAGTTTGGTATCTTCCAAGGATGCGACATGAAAGTTTCAAGAAACTCCCCTCACCCCCAACTAACCTTTACATGGTTCTTTTTTGATTTTCTTAAAAGCGGCTCTAACAATTTTGATTAAAATATTGTATATTAAAGATATTTACCTGACAAATAAAATGTATATCTTGAATTTTCTGGGAATTGCCTCTGAAGACTACTTTATTCTGGATCAATTTTAGGAAATTTTGCATAACTGCTAAACCGTGAGAGATGGACAAAAACTTACCACACAAAAAATATAGAGCGCGTTGAAACACACAATTAATATAATACATTTTTTTCATTTTTTGTACATATTCCTTGTTTTTGGTTTCAGCTTTGAAAAAGATACTTTTCTCATACAGGAATTTGTCAACTCGTGTCCACAGAAACAAAAGAACATCAGTCACATAGCAACCAGCTTTTGACTGTCACTTTAACCTATGATACTCCCATATTTCGCTTCTACTTACAAGAAAGCAAGTAATAAGATATTTCTGCTAATTTTTTCTCGATTAGCATGAACTAAATAGAAGCACAGGCTTTTTAACAATAATTTGTTACAGAGAAATAGAGAAAGTGATATGAATGGAGCTCATCAGATTTTTTTTGTTTTTTATCCTAAGGTGTTGATAAAGGCTGACTAAAACACTTGGCGACCTAATCACTAAAGCCAGCTGACTGTTCTTGTAGGTTAGTCTTGGATCTTCCCTAATCACTATTTCCACAGTCACTACTGTCACTACTGTTGTTGGTCTGCCACTCTTCTCTTCATCTTGAAGAGATTGCTGGCTCCTCTTGAATTCCAAACCAACAGAGTACAGTGGTACGTGACAGAGAATAGTCCCCAAAAGCCCCTGCCCCTAAATGCTCAAGTGACTGAGTTTCATTTAACACACATTTGAAGTCATACAAGATTATTGCACAAAACTTCTCTCTGAATCATCATTGCATTTGCAAGAACATTCACATTTCAGAATGTGCCAAATCATTTTTCTCTTGCTTTAGGTAAAACATATTTTTCGGGGCTGTAATGTAGAAATTGGAAATAATAAAGTAAGTATGCAGAGCTTGGCTCACACATTTTTGTGTGTCAGATGTTTTGGGTAAAATATGCTTAACTAAATACAAACTTTTTACTATGCTACATGTGTAATTTCTTGGATTTTTTAAGGACTTATTGAACGCACTAGTACGTTGTGTATAATAAAATTCATATAATAAAAAAGATTCATATAATAAAGAATATTCAAATAATAAAAGCATGCCTCACTTATTTTGTGCAGCACAACTGATAAAATAAACTCAATTTGCCCACCTGGTTAGTGTGGTGGTAGCGTGTCTGCCTCACATTCAAAAGGTCGTGAGTTCGAATTTCGCTTAGGGTGAGTTACCTGGATAAGGTTTTTTTTGGGATTTTCCCTTGTCCGGAAAAAACGAATGTCAAGTAACTTTAAGCCCCATGGACCCCGAGATCATTTGAGCATCATTTCACTAATTTCATTCATCATTCGATATGACCAACTAGGTTAAAGGATGTTAAGCCTAAAAAAAAAGAAAAATCTTGGTTTGTTTTCAAGGTCGGTGTTATAGTAGACACTTATTTTTTCAGGGCAGTATTCTGTCATGTTACAGTAGACACGGCTTTTTGGATTTCCATGGCAATGTTTTATCATACTATAATGTTCCAGATTTCAAACATAAAATGAGGGAAAATGAATGATGCAACAATACTCTGCCCACTAACATAATATTACCAATGAGTCAGTTTTTTTGACACAGCAACAATGCTTTCCCCAAGAGTGTCCAATATGTCATGTCTCGATGCTTATCTATTCTCATCCAAACCTTACTTCACCAGTAATGTAAGCAAAAGCAACAGGTTACAATGGCTATGATTGGTTGCTGAACGCCTTACTGCTTTTCTCCATAAAAAAATAGTTCCCTTTAAACTGCTGAATGAGTACAGAAATATTATATTGAACTATGTAATGTTGTCTAAATAATTTAGTATGAATGGCTAAGGAAAAAAATTTAAAATCATTACTACTTTATAGAATAGTGTTTATCAATCGAGCAGTTCAACAGCTGCTTCTAGTCAGCAAGTAATGGCAGAAACATGTAATACCAACATAGTGAAACATAAGCAAGAAAAGAATCATTCTTAGTGTATATACGAGGTACGTCCAGAAAGTAAGCTCCGTTTCAATTTATCTCAGCTGCAGCGCTGCGATCGCAGTTCCGCACATGCGCGGTAGACGCTCTGTATCAAGGAGAAGAAACGTGCGCCATTTTGAGATCGCTGTCAGCCACATATGCTTTGTTGTGCTTGTTTACAATGTCGGTGTTGATTGAAAATCCCGCCGCTTGTGAAATCAGATCTGTAATTCGTTTTCTGAATGCTAGCAAAGTGAAACCAATTGAAATTGATCGGCAAATTTGCGAAGTTTACGGACAAAATGCGATGAGTGATTCAATGGTGAGAAGATGGGTCCGACAGTTCAATGAAGGACGTAGTGAAGTGCACGATGAAGAACGAAGTGGGCGTCCATCTTTGGTTACAGAAGAACTGGTTCACGCGATTGATGACAAGATCCAGGAAAACAACAAGTTTACAATTAGTGCTCTCACTATGGAATTTCCCCAAAGCTCACGATCACTAATTCATGAAATTGTTACCGAAAAACTGAAATTTCTTAACTTTGCTCACGTTGGGTACCAAAGATTCTTACTGAGCAACACAAAACAAAATGGATGGGTAGTGCACTTCAGTTTTTAACCCGTTATGATGAAGACAGCGAAGAATTTCTGACACAGATAGTCACAGGAGATGAGACTTGGGTTTCTTACGACACCCCTGAAAGTAAGCGGCAATCAATGGAATGGAGACACACTTCATCCCCAGCAAAGGTTAAGCCGAAACAAATCTTGACACCTCGAAAAATGATGTGCACAGTGTTCTGGGACTGGAAAGGCATCTTACTCATTGATTTCTTACTGCGTGGTCAAACAATCAAAGCAGATGTTTATTGCGAGACACTTAGGAAATTGCGCCGCGCAATACAGAATAAGCGCCGAGGATTGCTGTCAAAAGGTGTTGTTTTTCTTCACGACAACGCACGACCACACACTGCAAATGTGACGAAAAACCTCCTACAGGGATTTGGCTGGGACGTGTTTGACCATCCTCCATACAGCCCTGACCTCGCTCCTAGCGACTTTCATCTGTTCTTACATCTCAAGTCTTGCCTTGGCGGTCAACACTTCAACAATGACGAAGAGCTGAAAGAAAATGTTTCCAACTTTTTGAAGACACAGGCGGCAAACTTCTATGAAGAAGGTATACAAAAACTTGTGCCACGCTATGACAAATGCCTGCAAAATTTCGGCAGTTATGTGGAAAAGTAGTTCAAGAGTTGTAGAATTTTGTGCAATAAATAATTGTTCTGTATCTGTACACAATTTAATTTTATTACCAATCGGAATTTACTTTCTGGACGTACCTCGTAATATGTTTTGTAAAAAGTGCCTTACTTTTTCATTATGCGATATTCTCAGCTTAACAGTAAAATTTTCTGATATTTCTGAAAGTAGCATAAAGTGTGTGAACCTTTTAAATTAGCTTAGGTATATTGTACAGGCAGCTTTTCAACAAGTGACAGCCAAAAATATGTGAATGTGTATCACACATTGTTTGGGAAAGTAAACAAAGTAAGATTGGACATTGTTGTTGGCCCACTAGTCATTATCAATCTCTGTGATAATTCAGACAGTTTGATTGCAACTGCAGCAGATTACTCGTATCTTGATGGAGTGAGACCAGTCCCATCTTCAGTTTAGCTCTTCTGGTAAGTCATTGCATTGTGACAGTAAAATGAGTCTGGACATGAACTGCTTGCTTGCTGTACAATCAATTTTATCATACAATATTTGAATATGGGGATCTGCAACTGAAGTAAATAAGAGTATTTTTAATTCAGAAGAGTGTGCTAAGAATAATTTTTAATATGAAGCCAAGAGACTCATTAAGACAGGTTTTTAAACAATTTTATATTTTTACTTTGACTGATTTATTAAAATATAATGCTGCATTACTTAATAAAAACAAGTCATACTTCTCTCAACTGTGACATTCATAATCATTTTAAGTATGAATAACATACACATAGGAAAATATAAAGCAATTATATACTAAAAATCACCAAAGTGCCTCATAAATAAAATTGTCAATGCTCTCCCATATGACATTATTAAAATAGATGATATGTGTAAATTTAAAAGATCACTATATTGTTTTTTACATGACAAAACTTTTTACAGTTTGAGTAAATTGCTTAATTAATGTACATTTATGAAGAGTCTATCTGTACAGTGTATGGCAACAGACAGTAAATCTGCCCGCCCGCCTATATTAAAGAAATGTGAAGTGTGTCGTTATGCATATGTGAATGTTAAAATTTGCAAAAATTAACATGTTTCTGTTTTATAATTTTGCAATAGAATTTTACATTTTGTACTGAATATATAACGACTCGCTACCTGTTTTATTTATTATACATTTAGTGGAGTTAGTCATTCTCTGTGAACAGTGTAAGAAGGTGCGAAACGTAGGTATGCAATTTTACAACTGTACAGAAGCTTAGCATAATAAGGTGTGAGTATATGCAGAAGAATACATTCTAATTTGTTTACATTGCTGACGCTTATATAAGATGAGAGACTCACCAGTGCCATCTGGAAGCTCTGGTATGTATGTGTTCTCCATCTGTAGAGAAGATGGCTGCTCATGGATGCCTTTTTCCAGGTCAGTGATGAACACTTCTTGTATACGCCTGACTGTAGCTGCATTGAATTTCATCTTATGTATAGCTGCTTCAACCTGCATAACAATATCATGTTATCATCACTATAATTTTAAGGCACAGTAAAGTATGAAATGAATATTTACACACGAAAATCATAAACTCACAAAATATGAAAAATCACCTGCATATTCTGGCATTATGATTTTTAATAAGTTACCATTGAATAGACAAAAATTGTCTTACAACAGGTTTAAGCAAAATGTAAAATGATTTTAATGAATCAATGTTTTTATTTGGTGAAAGAATTTTTAAGTTACAACTTTAAACTGTTATAGTTATGTATTTATTGTGTTTTTCTTATTATACTGACGTGTAAACCCATGTACTATTCGCATGTTACAAATAAATTTCAATTCAATTCAATGATTGTTCATAGTATAACAAAATAATCAAATCCTCTGTAAATCACGCATAAGTGTCTGATTTGTAGCAGCCATAAAGTTTCTATTAGGGCTGTACTGTTTTCAATCTATTCTTGCTAATGTTTGCTAGCTTAGATAAAATGTACAATGGTCAATTAGTTTTGATTTAATTGTTTTTTTTCACACATGCCATGTGTAGGACAGGAGTTGGATAGGTAGAGTCAGACTGAAAAATGCAATGTTATAGCAGGGATTTAAACCAGATCTCCCGGTCTCTTGCCATTGCTCAACCACTGAGCTACCGTGGCAACATGCTGGTGTGGCATTTAATTCTTCAACTGAGATTCGCATGTTTCCCAGTTAACCACAAGTTACCACACTTTTCTCATACAGGAATTTGTCAATTCCTGTCCGTACATACAAAGGAACTTCAGTCACATAGCAACCAGCTTTTGACTTTCACTTTAACCTATGGTACTCCCTTATTTCTCTTCTACTTACAAGCAAGCAAATAATAAGAATATTCCTGCTCATTTTTCTCAATTAGCATGAAGTAAAGAGAAGCATAAGCTTTTTAATAATAATTTGTTGCAGAGAATAGAGAAAGTCATGTGAATGGAACAAATCAGATTTTTTCACACAAGGTTTGCTATAGATTAAAATCCAAAATACTTCAGCACAGTTTTGTCCAAACGGGAACAACGTTATTATTGAAATTTGTGATTCTTCATTTTATTTATATTCATTGGTATGTATTATAGTTTTTATGGGATTTGTTTCTTGATTGGTAGTCTTAGGTTATTTGAATTAGGTGAATTTTCCATTTTTACTTTCTCTGTATGAACTATGTGCATAGTGTATAGAGAAGGTATTGCACTCCACCCAAAAATTCGATACCGAGATTTCACCGGAAATATACGTTTTGGGGTCCCCTTTATCCAAAAAGAACATTTTCGGGGAAAAATCCGTGTTTGAGTGAGTGTGTGTGTGTGTGTGTCCGTGTCTGTGAACACGATAACTCAAAAACGAAAAGTCGGTAAAATACCAAACTTGGTATTTAAGTTACGTATCTTCCAAGGATGCGACAGGAAGATTTTGAGAAAAATCCCCCCACCCTAAACTACCCTTTACATGGAACTTTTTCGAAAATTTTGATTTTCTTAAAAATGGCTCTAACGATTTTGATTAAAATCTCGTATATTTAAGATATTTGCTTGAGAAATAAAATGTATATCTTGAATTTTCTGGAAATTGCCTCTGAAGACTACTTTATTCTGGATGAATTTTACGGATTTTTTCATAAGTGCTAAACCGTAAGAGATGGACAAAAACTTACCCACAGAAAATGTAGAGCACATTAAAATACACACTTTATCTTATATACTTTTTTCATGGAGTTAATCGGTTTTAAAATATTCCTTGTTTTTAGTTTCAGCTTTGAAAAACTTTTACTTTTCTCATACAGGGATTTGTCAACTCCTGTGAATATAAACCAAGGTGCTTCAGCCACATAGCAACCAGCTTTTGACTATCGCTTTAACCTATAGTACTTCCTTATTTCGCTTCTACTTACAAGGAAGCAAGTAATTAGATTATTTGCGTTACTTTTTTCTCGATTAGTATGAAGTAAATAGAAGCAAAAGCTTTTTGACAATAATTTGTTGCAGAGATGTAGAGAAAGTCATGTGAATGGAACACAGATTTTTTATAATACTTCACCATATCTGACATTTAATGTGGCAGAAATGAATGAAGTAGCCTAAAAGGAAAATTTAAGGTGAATAGTTTGATGATCACGTAGTTCAGAACATTCAAAAACAAAATAAAAAATCAGATGTCTTCCATTCACATGACTTTCTCTACATCGCTATAGCAAATTATTGTTAAAAAGCATTTTCTTCTATCTACTTTGTGATAATCGAGATAAACATTGGCAGAAAATGTCTTAATTACTTGCTTCCTTGTAAGTAGAAGAAAAACAAAAGGCTAAAACGATAGTCAAATATTTGAAAAGCTGGTTGTCATGTGGTTCAAATCCGTTTCTATGCAGGGTCAAGAATTTACATCTTTCTGTGTGAGAAAAGTTTAAGTATTTTAAACCTGAAACGAACAAAATGGAATATCTCAAATATTGTAATTTTCACGAAAAAAAAAAAAAAAAGTGTATATGACATAAATTGTGTGTTTTAACATGGTTTATAGTTTTTGTGAGTTAAGTTCTAACTCTTACCGTTTACTAGTTACGCAAAATTCATTCAGAATAAAGAGGTATTTAGAGGTTATTCTCAGAAAATTAAGAAATACATTTTATTTGGCATATAAATATTTTAATATACGATATTTTAATCAAAATCGTTTGAGCCATGGGGTGGGGAGATTTTTCTCAAAATCTACGTGCCGCATCCCTGGAAGATATTAAACTTAAACACCAAGTTTGATATTTTACCGACTTTTCGTTATTGAGTTATCCTGTTCACAGACACACACATACGCGCGCGCACGCACGCACCTTTTTCTTTAAATGCCTTTTTTGGATACATGGGATCCATAAAACTTGTAATTCCGATGAATTCTCGGTATCGAATTTTAGGGTGGAACGCAATACCTTCTCTATACACTATATACATAGTACCTATAGAGAAAGTAAAAAAAAAAAAAAAAGTGCATATAAGCACAAGAACGGTAAAATACCTAAAGACCAAAGTAGGAACCATTATTACAGATGATGGTGTTAAGTGTTGGATATCCTTTTTAAAATTGTGATAAAAGGTTTGATGTAATGTACTCTACAGAATGTGATCGCTTGTTATCAAAGGTTTTATCGCATGTGATCTCACTGAAGCTATCGAGTATATTATACTACGTCAAACCTTTTATCACAGCTTTTATTAGAAATAATAACACATCCAATGTTTAGCACCATAAGCTGTAATAATGGTTAGTATTTTGTTATGTTTAGAATGTTAGGTGTGTCATTATTTTTAATATTTATAAATAAATTTACTTTAAGCTTGCATTACATTCATCTGAAACATTTTCGTATAACCTACCTAAAACTTAACCTCAATAAATCCATTTCTTAAAGAAAGTTAATTAATACTACATTTATGAGAATGAATAGCAAAGCCAACAGCAAAAATGGTAATTAATGGCTGTCATAATAACTTTCATTTTGTTCTTCTAAATATTGTCCTCCCAATGCATTTAAGTTTTTCCTCACATTATCCATCATACACTTCATAATGACTTTTGCTATGTTTTTATATATTTCCAATCTTTTGTTTCAGTTTTACCTTCTCTAAACGTACTATGTAAATAGTGTATAGAGAAGGTATTGTAATACACCCAAAAATTCGATACCGAGATTTTACCGGAAATACATGTTTTGGGTCCCCTTGAATAAAAAAAACATTTTTGGAAAAAGGTCTGTGTGCGTGTGTCTATGGACAGCATAGCTCAAAAACGAAGGTATCTTCCAAGGATGCGACACGAAGATTTTCAAGAATATCCCCCCAGACTACCCTTTACATGGAAAAAAAATCGAAAATGTTGATTTTCTCAAAAATGGTTCTAACAATTTGATTAAAATCTCTTATATTTAAGATATTTACATACCAAATAAAATGTACCTATATCTTGAATTTTCTAGGAATAGCCTCTAAAGACTTTATTCTGGATGATTTTTATTGAATTTTGCATAACTGGTAAACTGTTTACACAAAAAAATGTAGATCACGATAAAACACCCAATTTATGTCATATATATTTTTTTCGTGGAGTCGATCGTTTTTTTAGATATTCCCTGTTATTGGTTTCAGATTAAAAAAACAAAACAAAAGAAACTATACTTTTCTCATACAGGAATTTGTCAACTCCTGCACATACAAACAAAGGAACTTCAGTCACATAGCAACCAGCTTTTGACTATTACGTTAACCTATGCTATTCCCTTATTTCGCTTCTACTTACAAGGAAGCAAGTAATAAGACTATTTCTGCTATTTTTTTCTCGATTAGCATGAAATGAAAAGAAGCATAAGCTTTTTAACAATAATTTGTTGCAGAGATGTAGAGAAAGTCATGTGAATGGAACACATAATATATTTTTTTTAATCACAGATGTGAACTAAGGTGGTGAGGTGGGTATAAGTTTGTTTTATCACAGAAGTACATCACAGCTAGATGTGGTCAAAGATGATATATTCTAGTATAAAATATTTTATCATATCTATTTGATCATTTTTCTGTGACACACAAATGCGATATAGGCTTTAAAGTGAGCTGTGGTGTCCGGTATGAACCAGTAAGGAATATTCTACCGTTCTAAAGATATGCACGCGCTCTGCTGCTATTGGAAAACGTTCAGGGGAGTGTTAGGTTTTATTTGGAGGCCAAACTGGGCGCACGATGAATGAGTTATTAGTCCTTGGCGTAGTACACTTGAACCCTGAGGCGATAGCGCTATTCTGGAACCGGTTCCTGGTCGCCGTGGTTTTAATTAAATCGGTTAACTACATTGATGTAATATCGTTTGTATTCGCAGCTCAGGTTCGCTTCCTCTGCTTTCTAAGGACAACATGCTCCAATCGATTGTCAAACCGGTCGTTTCAGCTTTAGACAACGCCTTGTTTCTCAAAGTGACCTTCACGATAATTCCATAACAACTTTTGGCGAACAAACAATCCTTCATCTCAGATCTTTAAATTCTGACACCTGTGGTATATAGAGCGCGACCTTGTTTGGATAAGGGACGACGACGTGATGGTAATTTCATATGTTGAGGTTATGAACCTCCATTTACATTAATTGAGCGAGATGTGTCGAGGATTTACTTATTATACTTCATTAATATATAAGTAGAAGTTATGCATTTCACCCAAAAATTCTATACCAAGATGTCACTAGAAACACACTTTTAAAGTTAAAAATCTGATGTGTTACACTCACATGACTTTCTCTAGCCGTTCTATAAACTTCTTACAAAAGATTCTTCTTCTTTCTGCATCTTGCTAATCGAGGTATTCATTAGCACAATGTTCTTATTGCTTAGTTTCTTATAAGAAGAAAAAATAAGGGAATACACTAGGCTAAAGCCATAGTCAAATGTTTTAAAATCTGTCGTTACGCGATTGTCATTACAAATCCCTTCTTTTCTTGGCCAGGCGTAGAACAAAAGAAAACCGCACACTCCCGTCTGAGAAAAGTGTAAGTACTTCACAACTGAAACTAATAACACTGAATACCTCGAAAACTGAAAGCTCCACGAGAAAAATGTATAAGACATAATTTGTGTATTTTAGCAAGACCTACATTTTTTGTATACCAAGTGTTTGTGTATCTCTTACGGTTTATTAGTTATGCCAATTTAAGCAAAATTCATCCAGAATAAACAGGTCTTTAGAAGCTATTCCCAGAAAATTCAAGATATATATTATTTGCCAGCTAAATATCTTTAATATACGATATTTTAATCAAAATCGTTAGAGCCATTTTTAAGAAAATCAAAATTTTCGAAAAAAAGTTCCATGTAAAGGGTAGTTTGGGGTGGCGGGACATTTCTCAAAATCTTCGTGTCGCATCCCTGGAAGATACTAAACTTAAATACCAAGTTTGGTATTTCCGCCTTTTCGTTTATGAGTTATCGAGTTCACAGACACACGGACACACACACGGACCTTTTTGTGAAAATGCTTTTTTTGGATACAGGGGACCCTAAAACATATATTTCCGGTGAAATCTTGGGATCGAATTTTTGGGTGGAATACAATACTTCTCTATCCCTATGTACATTGTATATACGGGCCAGAGAAAGTAAAAATCACATTCTTTACCTATTTTATGTAATCGAGATAAACATTAGCAAAATTTTTACTTTCTCTACACGTACTATGTACATAATGTATAAAGAAAGTGTAGCATTCCACCAAAATATTCGATACTGAGATTTCGTCGGAAATACATGTTTTGGGTCCCCCTGAATCCAAAAAAATAATTTTTGGAAACAGGTCCGTGTCTGTGAACACGATAACTCAAACACGAAAAGTAGGTAAAATACCAAACTCGGTATTTAAGTTTAGTATCTTCCGGGGATGCGACACGAAGATTTTGAGAAAATCCCCCCACCACAAACTATCTTTTACATGGAAAAAAATTCGAAAAAGTTGATTTTCTCAAAAATGGCTCTAACAAGTTTGATTAAAATGCTGTATATTATAGATATTTACATGAAAAATGAAATGTATATCTTGAATTTTCTGCAAATAGGCTCTGCAGAAGTCTTTATTCTGAGTGAATTTTGCTGGATTTTGCAAAACTAGTAAACCGCAAGAGATAGTACATACGTGTAGGGCAAGTAAAAAGAAAAACATCCGCACACATATGTGCATGTCAAAAACGCAAAGTCGGTTTAAATAACAAACTTGATATTTAAGTTCAGCGTCTTCCAAGGATGCGACTGTTGATTTCATACGGGAACTCGTCAACTCCTGGCAATAAAAGAAGCGGGAGTCAATCACATAGCAACCAGCTTTTAAAAGAATTGACTCTCGCTTTAATCTAATATATTCCCTTATATCCCTTCTGAGCAAAAGAAGCAAGTAACAAGACCGTTTCTGCTAATGTTTATCTCGATAAGCGTGAAGGAGATAGGAGAGTAAGCTTTTTAAGGGGACAAGGTACTGTGAAATGGTCAAAAATAGAATTTGTTGTTTTACGCACTAAAAAGGTCTCCATTATTTTCAGTTTTAAAAAATATCTATTTTTGTGGTGTTAAGGGGAATTTAAGGCATTTAAAGATCATTTAAATGCTAGTCTGCATTCCTTTAAAGCTGCCACGCAACTCCTCTTTTTAGAACTTTTATATTTAAATTCAGTTTTCTCAATACAACGTTTTTGGATACTCAGAAAATGTGAGAGGTAGAGAGCTGACAGTTTCAGCACATATGTACAACACATATTTGAACTTTCTGAGCCACAATCATAATTTTATAATATACATTACCTACTGATATTAAAAAGCAACAACGTTGCAAGTTTACATTTTTACTTTCTCTATACGCACTATGTATTGATTGCACTCCACCCAAAAATTCGATACCGAGATTTCACCGGAAATATATGTTTTAGGGTCCCCATGATCTAAAAAAAATTCGGAAAAAGGTCCGTGTGTGTGTCCGTGTGTCTGTGAACACGATAACTCAAAATTTAAAATTCGATAAAATACCAAACTTTATATTTAAGTTTAGTATCTTCCAGCGATGCGATACGAAGATTTTGAGAAAAATCCCCACACCCAAACTACCCTTTAAATGCAACGTTTTTTCGAAAATTTTGATTTTCTCAAAAGTGACTTTAACGATTTTGATTAAAATTTCGTATATTAAAGATATTTACCTGACAAAAAAATGTATATCTTGAACTTTCTGGGAATAGCCTCTGAAGAGTACTTTATTCTGAATAAATTTTACGGAATTTTGAATAACTGCTAAACCATAAGAGATGGACAAAACCTTACTAAACGAAAAATGTAGAGCGCGTTAAAACACACAATTTATGTTATATACATTTTTTCGTGGAGTTCGTCGTGTTTTAGACATTCCTTGTTTTTGGTTTCTGCTTTGAAAAACTTATACTTTTCTCATACAGGAATTTGTCAACTGCTGTCCACACAAACAAAGGAACTTCAGTGACATATCAACCAGCTTTTGACTATCACTTTAACCTATGGTACTCCCTTATTTCGCTTCTACTTACAAGAAAGCAAGTAATAGGACTATTTCTGTGTTGTTGTTTTTTATTTATTTTTTTTTTTTATTAGCATGAAGTAAATAGAAGTATAAGCTTTTAAAGGGTAATTTGTAGCAGAGATGTAGAGAAAGTCATGTGAATGGAACACATCAGATTTTTATTACTTCCTCTAGCCCCATATGTACAATATACATATATTGAATTCCACCCAAAAATCCCATGTCGAGATTTCACCGGAAATACATGTTTTAGGACCCCCTGAGTCCAAAAAAAAAGCATTTTCAGGAACAGGTCCATGTGTGTGCGTGTGTGTGACGGGGGGGGGTCTGTGGACAGCTGAGCTCAAAAACGAAAAGACGGTTAAATACCAAACTTGGTATTTAAGTTTGGTATCTTCCAATGTTTTAACACGAAGATTTTCAAGAGAATACCCCAGCTCTTAACTACCCTTTACATGGAAAATGTTTCGAAAATCTTGTTTTTCTTAAAAATGGCTCTAGCGATTCTGATTAAAATACCACACATTAAAGTCATTTCTATCACAAATAAAATGTATATCTTGAATTTTCTGGGAATAGCTTATAAAGACATGTTTATTCTGGATGAATTTTGCTTAATTTGGCATAACTGGAAATCGTAAGAGATAGAGAAAAACTTACTATACAAAAAATGCAGATCTTGTTAAAATACACAAGTTAAGTCATATACATTTTTTTTCGTGGAGCTTACCGTTTTCGAGGTTGTTATTAGTTTCAATTGTGAAGTACTGACACTTTTCTCTGACAGTCAGTGTCCGTTTTCCTTTTGTTCTTCTCCAGGCCAAGCAAAGAGGCGATTTGCAATGCAAATCGCATAATGACAGCTTTTAAAATATTTGACTATCACTTTAGCCTAGTGCATTCCCTTAGTTCCATTCTATTTATAAGAAACTAAGTAATACATTTCTGCTAATGCTTATCTGGATTAGCATGGTGTTGAAAGAAGAATTATCTTTTGTAGGAAGCTTGTTTGTAGAGTAGCTAGAGAAAGTCATGTGAGTGAAACACATCAGATTTTTTTTTTACTGTGAAAATAATTTCATTTTCAATTTCTAGTGAACTGATATAACTAAATAATTGAGGTTCAGAAGATTATACTAAAAACAAGCATGCTGAAGTGTGCTTAAGTTTTGCAAGTAATGTCATAGAAACAAGTAAATTTAATTATTTTTCTGCTGAGTTAAATATTTTTTTATAGGCTCAACGCATAACCTATCTATAGAAACAATTACTTGAAATAATTGTTATTGTTTATAGAATAATTCAGACAAAAAATCAGAAAAAACATTGAGCACATTAACAGCTGTGGTAATTTAACTCACTTTAGGTGTATTTTCCGTAGGTTCAGACTACCTTGTCCACTTGTCCATTTAACAATAATTTGATACAGAGATGTAGAGAAAGTCATGGAATAGAACACATCAGATTTTTTTATTCAGGAGTATATGCATTTCCAGTGAAATCTCGGTAACGAATTTTTGGTGGAATACATTACCTTCTCTTCTATTTACTTAATGCTAATCGATAAAATTAGCAGAAATAATCTTATTACTTGCTTCCTTGTAAGTAGAAGCGAAATAAGGGAGTACTATAGGTTAAAGTGATAGTCAAAAGCTGGTTACTAGGTGACTGGTTCCTTTGTTTGTATGGACACGAGTTGATAAATGCCTGTATGAGAAAAGTATGTTTTTTACAGCTGAAACCAAAAACGACCAACTCCACGAAACAAATTTATATTACATAAATTGTGTGTTTTAATGTGCTCTACATTTTTTGTGTGGCAAGTTTTTGTCCATTTCTTACGGTTTAGCAGATATGCAAAATTCCGTAAAATTCATCTAGAATAAAGCAGTCTTCAGAGGCTCTTCCCAGAGAATTCAAGATATACATTTTATTTGTCAGGTAAATGTCTTTAATATATGATATTTTGTTCAAAATCGTTAGAGCCACTTTTGAGAAAATAGAAATGTTGGAAAAAAGTTCCATGTAAAGGGTGGTTTGCAGTGGGGGGGGGTTCTCAAAATTGTCTTGTCTCATCCCTGGAAGATACTAGACTTGAATACCAAGTTTGGTATTTTACTGACTTTTCGTTTTTGAGGTATCGTGTTCACAGACACATGAACAAACACACACACGGACCTTTTTTTAAAAGTTTTTTTTTTTTTGTATACATGAAACCCTAAAACATATATCTCCGGTGAAATCGCGGAATCGAATTTTTGAGTGGTGTGCAATACCTTCTCTATACACTATGTACATGGTACATGTCGAGAAATCAAAAATGCTTCTAACATACTTACGGGGCCTTTAAAAACCATGCATTCGCAGTAAAATCTCGTATCGAATTTTTGGGTAGAGTGCAATAGTTTTTCTTGCTCTGTAAGTCCGTGATACAGCAAGTAATACAACATTATGTAGTGAAACAAAAACTGCAACTTTGCATATCCAAACGTTCTGTATGCCAACATGCTTAGCATTGACTATATCAAGGTCGTTCACAAAGCTAACCAGTCAATAATTCACGACGTAGAAAACAATTTAAACATCTATTCAACTACTGAGCCTAGACTATAGATTCATATAATAGTTAAATTCAATCAAGTGTTTAAAATGAGAATAAATAAAATAAAAAAAAAATTTGATGTGCTCCATTTTCATTACTTTCAATACAACTCTGTAACAAATTATTGTTAGAAAGCTTGTCTTCTATGTATTTTATGCTAATCTAGAAAACATTAGCAGAAATAATGTTCTTACTTGCTTCCTTGTAAGTAGAAGCGAAATAAGGGAGTATCATAGGTTATAGTGATAGTCAAAAGCTGGTTGCTATGTGACTGAAGTTGCTTTGTTTGTATGGACAGGAGTTTACAAATTCCTGTATGAGAAAAGTATAAGTTTTGCAAAACTGATACCAAAAACAAGGAATATATTAAAAACGATTAACTCCACGAAAAAAGATATATAACATAAATTGTGTGTTTTAATGTGCTCTGCATTTTCTGTGTGGTAAGTTTTTGTCCATCTCTTATGGTTTAGCAGTTATTCAAAATTCCGTAAAATTCATCCAGAATAAAGTAGTCTTCAGAGGCTTTTCCCAGAAAATTCAAGATATACATTTTATTTGTCAGGTAAATATCTTTAATATACGATATTTTAGTCAAAATCGTTAGAGCCATTTTTGAGAAAATCAAAATTTTCGAAAAAGTTCCATGTAAAGGGTAGTTTGGGGTGGGGGGGATTTTTCTCAAAATCTTCGTGCCGCATCCCTGGAAGATACCAAACTTAAGTACCAAGTTAGGTATTTTCCCGACTTTTTTTATTGTGTTCACACACACACCTTTTTTTGAAAATGCTTTTTTTGGATTCAGGGGACTCTAAAACATATATTTTCGGTGAAATCTCGGTATCGAATTTTTGGGTGGAGTGCAATACCTCCTCTATACACCATGTACATAGTACGTGTAGAGAAAGTAAACAAAATCTGATGTGCTCCATTCATATGACTGTCTACGTCTCTATAACAAATTATTATTAATAAATTTATTCTTCTGCCTATTTCATGCTAATTGAGATAAACAGCAGAAGCGGTCTTATTACTTAGTTCCTTATAAGTAGAAGGGAAATAAGGGAGTACACTAGGATAAACCGACAGTCAAATTTTAAAATGTGGTTGCTATGGGATTGAAATCCGTTTCTTTGCGTGGCCAGGAGTTGACAAGTTCCCATATGTGAAAAGTATTGTATTTTGAAACTGTAACCATTAACAAAGAATATCTCCAAAACTGTCAACTCCAAGAAAAAAATGTATATGACATAAATTTTGTGTTTTAACGAGATCTAAATGTCTATCTCTTACGGTTTAACCGTCATGTAAAATTCTGCAAAACTCCTTCAGAATAAAGGGGTCATCAGAGGCTATTCCCAAAAACATACAAAATATACAGTTTATTTGCTATGTAAATATACGGTATTTTAATCAAAATCGTTAGATCTATTTTTGAGAAAATCAAAATTTTCGATTTTTTTTTCCATGCAAAAGGTAATTGGAGGTGGGGGATTTACATGTCAGTCGCCCTCCGTGGTGTAATGGTTACCATGCTAACTTCATATACCCAAGGTCGTGGGTTCAAACCCGGCCGAGGAAGATGGATTTCTTCGGGCGTAAAAATCCTTAGCATGGCTTCCTTCGGAAGGGAAGTAAAGCCGTTGGTCCCGTGTCGTAGATTTACGGCACGTAAAAGAACCTCAAGCCTGATAGAGAGGCCTTTGAGCAAATTAAACGGCCTTCCACGCCCAGGATAGAATGGGACGCTGAGAACCACAGCAGTTAAAAGAGCGTCCATAAATAACACGGAATTGCATTTTCATGTCACATCTTTGGAAGTTTCTAGTTTGGTTTTTAACTTTCTTTTCGTCTTTTAAATATGCTGTCCACAAACACACACGGACCTTTTTCTAAAAATGCTTTTTCGGAATCAGGGAACTTCGAAACGTATATATCTGGTGAAATCTTGGTATCGAATTTTTCGGTGGAATATAATACCTTCTCTATAGACTATGTACATTGTACATGCAAGCTTGAGAAAGTAAAAAAAAAAGTTATTTATATTATAAGTGACTTAAATAGACTATTATTTGTGAGTGGGATGTTTAGTACGAGGGTTCTAATTTCTCATGAGCAAATAATAGTCTAATAAGTCACGTTTTATATTAACTGAAATATTCATATACTTATTAATGTTATTAGAGTCATCATTAGGGAAATTGAGTTTTAGTCGTGACGTAGGTAGTGTTTTGTTTGTTCGTTGCTGCGTAACCCCGTCAGAATAAACAGTTTCAATTCTGTTGTTTAAACCGCACCAAATAAATCAATAATAGAAAGACGTTTTAGGTTATGCTAAAAAAGCTGTACTTAGTTTGTTACCCGGCAAGTTGAAGGACTTATTTTCATTATTTAAAGAATGGCGAGCTGCCAAAGGAGTTAAAATAATTTACAATGAAATATAGACTCATTTTTGTTGTTTTCTAGGATACATAAAATGTATACATGAAGACTATAGGATAGGATAAAGTAAAATAAAAAAGCATCTACTTAAAGGTTTTCTCGAGTGTTGACAGAATGACATTGCGTGTCCATTTGCAAGTTTGCCGTGTTTACACATGGTATATCGTAGAGGAAACGGATATTGATCTTGCTCTCAAATTTGAAGTATCTGTTAACAGCTCCGGACTCATCCACTCGCTACTACTGCACGTCATCTAAATGCACATATGAATTAGCTCATGTGAAATTATAAGGCATATTATGGCTTTCTCTAGCATGTATGTATTATGTGCACAGTAGATAGAAGAGGTATTGTATTCCACCCAACAATCAGATACAGAGATTTCACCGCAAATATATATTTTGTGGAGCCCTGAAAAAAATATATATCTATATACGAAGGTTGAGGCAAAAGTCATGGCGACTATTTATTTTCTTGAAAGTACCAGTCCGGTTGGAAAATGTGACATAGAGATGAAAGGATAAGATGTTAACTACATGTGTGGACAATGATACGGTAGTATACAGGGCAATATGGCTTTCACGGTGCAAAAGAATGACAACACAGTACACATACAGTTGACATGACAAACCTGGGGCTAAAGACCCTCATAGTAGTCCCCTGCTACTGTCACCATACGCTGAATACCAACTACCGCAGCATTTGCCGCACCATGTGTGAATCGGATCATCAGTTCGCGCACAGCATTAGCAATGTCCTCTCGTGTTGTAAACCGCCTACCACGCAGCGGTTCCTTAATATTTCGAATGAGATCAAAGTTACCGGGTGAAATGTCGGGAGAGTACGGTGAGTGCTCCAATTTTGCTCCGAATGGCTTCCATCTCGCACGACACTCACCAACTGACTAATTTCACAGCCCTCACTGTACTACTACCAGCTATCACAGAGCCATCTGTTCTGCATGCCTGCAGAACTTCCTCACAACACATATACGTTTGTGATCCGTTCACATATCTACAAGAAAAAACAGTTGCCATTACTTTTGCCCCAACCCTCGTATATAAACATTTTTAGAAAAATGTCCGTGTGTGTATCTGGACAGCATAGCTCATAAAGGAAAAGTCGACTAACTACAGAACTGGCATTCAAGTTCAATATCTTCCAAAGAGTAAACTGAGTGGTTAGACCACTCACTTCCTACTTAGGCGGCCCGGGTTCGATCCCAAGCGCCCTCATTAGGATTTGTCGTGGACGAAACTGCGTCTGGGCGGGTTTTCTCAAGGTCATCCGGTTTCCCCCGCCACTCATTCCACCAATTGCTCCATCATCACCTTTCCTATCATCCATTTCGCTTGCATTTCATACCATCCAGTTTCTCCGGCTCATACCTGGCTAGGGCCGACCACTTGTTCCAGGTTCTCCATTATGTGGTTTCGTACCTTGGCTCCCCGACAGGCTTCTGACTCCTAGGCAGCCGCTTGTAAGTCCTAGGGAGTGTCAGTCGTAACTATGGGGAGGGTAAGTTGATTACGGCAAAAAAATCTTCCAAGGATGTGATTTTCAAGAAAATCCCCTCACCCCAGCCATCATTGAACCACAGCAGTTAAAGAGAGTCCATAAATAAAACTACATTTCATTTCCTTTGCCATGTCAGCATGTTGTCATGGTAGCTCGGCGATTAGAACTGGACGGAGATCAGGAGATCCGTAGTTCAAATCCAGGCTATAGCACTGAGTTTATCAGTCTGACTCTGCGCTTCCAACTTCTGTTCTACATTGTTTTGAAATGCATATAGTCATACATACAAATAAAATATCGTTGTTATTAGAATTTCTCCAGAATCGTGTGGGAAATTTCCGTATACCTACTAGCACTAACAATGTTTTGAACAGCGTCCTTAACGTTTTTGTTTTTCTGGATGAGATCTGCTTTGAACAAAAACACTCCTTATGTGTACCGCAGAGCTTTCTAAAACTCGTGTTGTGAAATTCCACTCTGTTTTATACTCAACGTGCGAGTGTCTGTGTAAAAAGAGGCAAGAATTCCTAGACTAGCATAGACAGAAAGATGTGATGGACTGCCTCTGTGATCGAGTGGTCAGCGAGCTGACTTCTCACCCGGATGTCGCGGGTTCGAATCCCGGCTGCGGCGGGGAATTTTTCTTTAGCCAGAATTATTCCCTATCCCCACAGAGACTGGAAGGTGTGTGTGCTTGAAAATAAAATGATTTACACCAAAAAGAACCTATAGAAAACGAGTTGTTTCAAGTGCAAAGCTCCCAACATGACCTTAGATGTTAAAGAGGACTATATAAATGAAAAAAAAAAAAAAAGAAAAAAAGAAAAGGAAAAAATATGTGATGCGGAGGTAACATATACGATTTTATATTTTTCATTTTAAATCTATTCCTATATAATGTTAATGTATCTGTTTTTCTCACAAAGGACAAGAGTTGGATATGTAGAGTCAAACTGAAAAATTCAATGCCACAGCCGACATTTGAACCCTGGATCTCCCGATCTTTAGCCGGTTGCTGTAACCACTGAGCTACCATGTCAACACACCGGCATAGCATTAAATTCCTCAACTAACTCGCATGTTTCCCGGAAAACCACAAAACATATTTCTGCTGAAATCTCAACTTCGAATTTTTGGGTGGAATACAATAGCTTCTCTATCCAATATGTAGATTGTAATACGGGCTAGAGAAAGTAATAATTAACGCTAAGCAGTAAACAAATATAACGTAAATAATAATAATAATAATAATAAACATACGTAAATCACGAAACAGAAAGGAAATGTTGCTAGCTTTGCAACTGCAAGTTGTTCTAAGTGCCAATTTTCGTTCAGCAAGGCGCCATTATCCAAAATGTTTTAGTCCGCAACAATGAGTGAGTGGGTTGTCCATGTTTAATGCTGACAAATCCTAGCAACAGTAAATATCTGAAATTGAATACGTCGCGCCATAAACATAACTGGAAGCGATGTAATAACTTTCGCGTATTTAAAATGCGTAATCATATACATTAGCGAATTTTCAGCGATTTTTATTTCTGCAAGGTAGCCTGCCTGACGTTTCGCGGTACCCGCCATGACACGTCCACCTCTGCGGCAACAATACCAAATTATTTACCATTAAATAAGATGTTGGAGCTCGCTTCGGTAGTGTAGGGGGTAGCATGTCTGCCTCACGTTCAAGAGGTCGCGAGTTCGAATTCCGCTTAGCGTGAGTTACCCAGATAAGTGTTGTTTTTCTTTCTTCGGAGTTTTCCCCTATTCTGAGATGGCGAATGTCGAGTAACTTTAACCTCCATGGACCCCGAGATCATTTGGGCATTACTACACTAATTTCATTCATAGTCCGATATGACCAATCAGGTTAAACGATATTAAGCTAAAATAAAAGTAAAAAAAAAATAAAAAGTTAACATGAATATTGTACCCATTCGTAGAAGTATTGCATTCCTTCTCTTTTCTGTGAAATAACCAGACAAAACATGTTCTGAATAATTTGCACATTCTTCAGTAACAACCATTCTTGGTAGAGGTTCCGCAGGACGTCCACATTGAAAATATTGAAAATACTAACCTGAGCAATAAAAATCCACACAAAACGTGTGTCTAGAAATAAATGTGATCACTTAGAGTTGCTGTGTCCCACCCTTATTAAGATATTTTCTTATTTACAAAACTCGGCCACAACATGTAAACAACATACTCCATTTTGTAATTTTTACGAACGCACAACTATACTGCCAACCTATTCTTTTTACGAAATCCGCAAGTGTACTTTCTTCGTATAATTCTTTATCTTTGGAATTTTACTTGCTCTAGTCCGTATGTACAATGTACATAGTGGATAGAGAAGGTATTGCATTGTACCCAAAAATTCGATACCAAGATTTCACCGGAAATATATTTTGAGACCCCCTGAATAAAAAAAAAGCATTTATAGAAAGACGTGCGCGCGCGCGCGCGCGTGTGTGTGTGTATGTGTATGTGTGTGAGTGTGTGTGGACAGCATAGCCCCAAAACTAAAAGACTATTAAAATACCAAACTTGGTATTTAAGTTTAGTAACTTCCAAGGATGCGACACGAAGATTTTCAAGAAAATCCCCCCACCCCCGACTACCGTTTACATGGAACATTTTTCGAAAATCTTTATTTTCTCAAAACTGGATCTAACGATTTTGATTAAAATACCGTATATTAAACATATTTACCTGACAAATAACATGTATATCTTGAATATTCTGAGAATAGCCTCTAAAGACATCTTTATTCTGAATTACTTTTGTTGAATTTTGCATAACTGGTTAACAAAAACTTGTCACATAAAAATGTAGATCTAATTAACATACAATTTATGTTATACACATTTATTTTGTAGAGTTATCCGTTTTCGAGATATTCCGGATTATTTGTTTCAATTTTAGCCACGTATAACTTTCTCAAACGGTAAGACATCTTTCCTCTCGTTTTTCGTTTGTTTACTCCTGGAAAGCAAAGAGATTGGAATTTCAACTGTTTCACATAGCGACTGCCTTTTAAAGGACGAGACTATCGCTTTAGCCTGTGCATTTTCTTATTTTCCATCTATTTATAAGAAAGCTAGCAACAAGACATTCTGCTTGTGTTCTTATCTTGATTAGCATGATGTAGACAGAAGATTAATGTTTTGAATAAATTGTTTGTTTATCAAACAGCTGGGGGAAATCATATGAATTGAAGACATTAGATTTTTTCCCTTCTACTTACAAGGAAGCAAGTAGTAAGGGCACTTTCTAATGTTTATCTCGATTATCTTTTTTTTTTTTTTTTTTTTTGTAGTGTTTAACTCTCGCTTTTACTACTTGTGGCACCGCAGGCGATATCTCGATTATTACGAAGTAGGTGGAAGAATAAGCTTTTTAACAATACTTTTGTTACAGAGATGTAGAGAAAATCAGATGTTTTCGGTAACAAACGAATAGCTGTTTCACACGTTATATCTATTGATTCGTCAAAAGTATCCATTTTATATTTAAATTCACAATGTAAACAACAATGTTGATGCACATATCCTTGCATTCATTCCAAAGCACCTCTAAGAGATCTTTCCAGCCAAATTCAATAAATATAAATAAAATGCAATAATTTAGCTATAGTTGAGGAACAAATCTTGTGTTTCGTTCTCATGACTTTTTCTATTTGTTCTTACAAAAGACTATTCTTCTTTGTGCTTCACACTAATCCAGATAAACATTAGCAGAATGGGCCAACTCACTTTAGTATTGCAGAGTAAAGTTTTTCATTTCCTAAAAGGCTAGTGATAATGACACCTTCGGATTCTAAACAATCGTCGCCATCAATTTTCCGACCAATGAGACTTTACCTTCTTTAGAGCACAATCACGGGAAGCAACCCACTATTTTGATTGTTGTCCAAATCATGGTGACAACCCGACACAAAAAGTCCTTCGAAGTTCGTCTAAATAGCTCCAAACACAACTTGGAATTTGAAAGCTGCACCCGCTGCACCTACTGTGAACAAACGCGCCACCCATCGGGTCGTTAACTTTTTCATCTCTAATTTAAACATACAAAATATGAATTACCGATACGTCGACACACCTATGGCCTTTGCCACTTCGAGAAATTTCGTTCAATCAGTGGGGATCATATCGTGGACCATTTCATTGATTTTCTTGTAACTACCTCTGCGGGATTTCCTCATCAAAAACGCATGTTCGACCACATTTAAAATTGTTGAACAAATATCTAAATGTTGTTATAGATTGTAAAGAGTCCCCTGAAATGGAATCTAATTCCAGCTTTATCTATTTGAAAGTTTTCCCATCCATAAGTAAAAAGTGAATCACTGAACAATACTCTATTTTCCATTTTAGCGGAAACACCTTGAACCACTAACGAATATGGCTGCCTAATCAATCAGTACCAAATTTGTTTTGGCAAGGATGGTAACACCAACTTGCTTGAGTAACATCATATATTTTGAAACCAGTTACTTATTGTTCTGTTCTTGTAAGATGCAACAATAATTAAAAGATGACATGACATCAGAATCCGATTGGATCAGAATGGATTTCCTTCGGGTTTTCCACATTGCATTCCACCGGTGCTCCATCTTCATTCCATGTAATATTATCGCCTGCGTTGCCTATGTAGTAAAAGCGGGCGTTAAACACTATCAAAAAATCTGACGTGTTTCATTCACACGACTTTCTCTACATCTCTGCAACAAATTATTGTTAAAAAGCTTATGCTTCTTTTTACTTCGTGCTAAATGAGAAAAAATTAGCAGGACTAGTCTTATTACTTGCTTCCTTGTAAGTAGAAGGGAAATAAGGGAGTACCATCGGTTAAAGTGACAGTCAAAAGCTGGTTGCTAAATGACTGAAGTTCCTTTGTTTCTATGGACAGGTGTTGACCAATTCCCGTATGAGAAAAGTAAAAATTTTAAAGCTGAAATCAAAAACAAGGAATACCTAAAAAGCGATCAACTCCACCAAAAAAATGTATATGACATAAATTGTGTGTTTTATCGTGCTCTACATTTATTGTGTAGTAAGATTTTATCTATCTCCTCCGGTTTACCAGTTATGCAAAATTCAATAAAAATCATCCAAAATAAAGTAGTCTTCAAAGGCTATTCCCAGAAAATTCAAGATATACAATTTATTTGTCAGGTGAATATCTTTAATATACGATATTTTAATCAAAATCGTTACAGCCATAACAATTTTCGAAAGTTATCCATGTAAAGAGTAGTTGGGGTGGGGTGATTTTCTTAGAAATCTTCATGTCGCATCCTTGGAAGATACTGAACTTAAATTTTTGGGTGCAATACGATATGTTCTCTGTGCACATAGTACGTGTGGGGAAAGTAAAAAGTATGGCTACATACCTGCTGTCGTCTCCAGGGATCCATGAGCTGCAGTGGAGATGTACGTATTGCACTGTCCAGCCAGCTGCAATTGTCTTCTGTCAGAGACATGTTCAAACCTGCAACAATAAGCACAAAACATCTCAACGACTACCTTAGACATGTATTTCAAAAGTTGCTCACATTTTCTGTGACAATAAACTAACTTTCTGGTTTATTGTAAATGTTAACCTAACTCTAAGATTGTGTAATTGTAAATTGATACGTAATGTATTTTAATGATCGGTCGTGATAACATTAAGGTTAAAAAATCTTATCTACATCTCTGTAACAAAAATTATTGTTAATAAGCTTATTCTTTTATCCACTTTATAATCGAGATAAACGTTAGCAGAAACGGTCTTATTACTTGTTTTTGTAATTAGAAGCGAAATAAGGGAGTACCATAGGTTAAAGTGAAGTCAAAATCTGGTTGCTATGTGGCTGATGTTCCTTTGTTTGTATGGACAGGAGTTGACAAATTCCTGTATGAGAAAAGTATAAGTTTTTCAAAACTGAAACCAAAAACAAGGTATATCTCAAAAACGACCAATTGCACGTAAAAAGTGTATATTGTGTATTTTAATGTGCTTTTGTCCATCTCTTACGGTTTACCAGTTATGCAAAATTCCGTAAAATTCATCCAGAATAAAGTAGTCTTCAGAGGCTATTCCCAGAAAATTCAAGATATACATATTATTTGTAATGTAAATATCTTTAATATACGTCATTTTAATTAAAATGGTTAGAGCTACTTTTAAGAAAAACAACATTTTCGAAATTTTTGTTCTCGAAAATCTTCGTGTCGCACACTTCGAAGATGCGGAATTTAAATAACAACTTTCGCACTAAACGGACTTTTCTTTTTGAACTATGCTGCCCACAGGCGCGCGCACAGACACTTTTACTTTCTCTACATATGTGTAGAGAAAGTAAAAATCTGATGCTGTACACTCACACCATTACCTCCAACAGTTATTATATCATAACATGCCTAATGCAATGCGTTTCAAAAGTCTCTCATATTTTATGTCATCTATATACGAGATATAAAGAAAGTCGTGTTAGTTACACTATTAATAACTCAAGAACGGCTGAACTGATTTGGCTGAAAATCGGCGGGGAGGTAGCTGAGAACCAGGAGACGGACATATGATACTTTTCGCGCCGTGGCCGAGTGGTTAGACCACTCGCCTCTCACCTAGACGGCCTGGGTTCGATCGCATGTGAGATTTGTGGTGGACAAAACGGCGCTGGGCGGGTTTTCTCCGGGTACTCCGGTTTCCCCCACCATCTCATTCCACCGGTGCTCCATCATCAGTGCCACCGCCTGCGGTGCCACAAGTAGTTAAATTGGCCAAAAAAAAAGGATAATTTTTATCCCGTTTCCGTGGGACATGACATAAAACGTGGTATAACAAAACGCAACAGACAGAAAAACGAAACATTTATCAGTCAAAACATCAATCTAGCCGTTCATTTGTTAAAAATGGTATAACAAAACGCAACTGACAGCTAAACGTCATGTTGTCTATGGTTGAAAATTTGACAATTAGAAATTTTAAAGTTGACCGGTTGATGTGTTTGTTTCGAGTTTCTATTGACTTATTGTGCTGATATTATCGTTAACAAGAAATTGCACGTGAGGAGTGCCGCGTTAGTGTGGCTCGACTTCGTGCTTCTCAATCACAAGAGCAGAGCGAGGCAGTCCGTGGAACGGCTCGATTGGCAATGCGAGCAAACCTCAGAGATCAACAACTAGATAATTTTCGACGCACAAGAAGAAATTTATCAAGTACTGATTTGAATCGAGCAGCGTTTCGATACGATTGCAGCACTGATTACTATTTGCATACTAGCTCAATGCTATTGACTGTGTAACAAATGAAAATGAGGCCACCAACTACCCAATTGAATTTTTAAACTCCTTTGATGTGCCTGGCTTACCACCGTACAATTTACGTCTAAAGGTTGGCTCTACAGTAATCATGCTTCGAAACATAAACCAACCAAAACTGTGCAACGGAACGCGTTTGGTGCTAAGTAAATTGATGAACAATGTGATTTACGCGACGATACTCAAAGGAAAATTCGAAGGTGAGGAAGTTCTCATTCCGAGGATCCCGATGATACCAACCGATTTGCCGTTTGAGTTTAAACGACTTCAATTTCCGACCCGTCTTGCATGCGCCATGACCATTAACAAATACAAGGCCAATCCTTGAAAGTTTGTGGTCTGAATCTAGAAAGTGCTTGTTTTTCCCATGGTCAATTATATGTGGCATGTTCACGGGTCGGAAGACCATCTGCGTTATTTGTTCTTGCGCCTGATAATAAAACAAGAAATGTCGTCTATCACAAGGTGCTTCACTGAAGAGTACAACCCATGCATCAAAATAAATGGTCAATAAATAATCATTGAAATACTTGATTTTTGTATTTATATTTATTATCTTAATAAAAAATTGAACTTAATAAAATCCAAAATCTGCTCATTTATTGCCTCTAAGCCGGAACAAAGTTCGCCGGGCCAGCGAGTACCTGAATAAATGGAAATGTTTTTTAAAAACACGCTTGGACACGTGAAGCAGTATTGTGACTGCACTCCTAAACCTTGCCGACCCGCAATCGCCGCAGTGTGTCAACGATTTGTTTTCGATCGTTGTAAACAAAAGCAACAGGCTGCAATGGCTATGATTGGTTGCTGAACGTTTTACTGCTTTGCTGCATCACAAAATAGTTCCTCTTAAATTGCCGAGTAAGTACAGAAATATCGCATTATTCTATGCAATAATATAGCATGAATGATTGAGGAACAAAATTTGCTGATCGTTTTATAATTATTTCTTTAAAACAACAACGTGTATCCATTGTGCATGTCAACAGCTGCTTCAATAAGTAATGGCGGAAATATGTAATACTAGTAGTGGTGGGAAAAGTTGTTCTTTTTGCGAAACAGTTTAATCTGTTTCTGTTGCAACCACGAAACAATTTCGAAGTAACAGTTTCTTGCAACAGAGGTTCCCTAAACTGTTGCAGACCTGTTGTGTACCACCAAATACTTTTGAGATAAACATAGACCATCGATAAAATCACAATGCGCCAAATGCAACCACTCACCAGGTACTCTGAAGAGGAAATTATCAAATTACGGAAGCCACGCATTAACGAGAGGGAATGAGTTTAATTTGATCGAATTCGCGCGCTACAAGGTACAAAGGCGCACCTTGCGGTAAGCAATGGCAACATAGTAACTGTTGCAATAAGTGAAACAGGTACTCAGGCGTTGCTGTTATTGTTGCAAGAATCTGTTGCGGGCAACCGATACATGAAAGAACAACACAATTTCCAGAAGTGTTTTATGAAACAGTATTGGTGGTAAAACAGTTTCAAATAGTTGTATTATTTTTTCCCCATCATAAATACTAGTGTAGTGAAACATAGGCAAGGCAAGAATTATTTATTTATTTATTTTTTGTAGCTTAATGTCCTTTAGCCTGGTTGGTCATATCGGACGATGAATGAAATTGGTGAAATGATGCTCAAATGATCTCGGGGTCCATTCGACATTCGTCTTCTCAGGATAAGGGAAAACCCCGAAAAAAACCTTATCCGGGCAACTCGCCCTAAGCGAGATTCGAACTCACGACCTTTTGAATGTGAAGCAGACGCGCTACCACTACACTACCCAGGCGGGATTACAAGAATTATTCCTAGTGTATACACGTTTTGTGAAAAGTACCTTAACTTTTCATTAAATGATATTCTTAGCTTAACGGTAATATTTACTGGTGTTTCCGAAAGCAGCGAAGTGTGCAAAACTTTTAAATTAGCCGAGGTGCGACATCTTGTACAAGCAGCTTTTCAACAAGTGACAGTCGAAAATGCAGGAATGTGTGTCACACATTGTTTGGGAAGAGTAAACAGAGTGAAATTTGGAGGGAATGGTGGACATTGTTGTTGGCCCACTAACAATCAATCTCTGTGATGATTCAGACTTACAACTGCAGCAAATGACTCGTATCTTGAAGAAGTAGGACCAGTTCCATCTTCAGATTAGCTCTTCTAGTAAGTCACTGCATTATGACACTATATTAAAGAAATGTGTAGTGTATAGTTGTGCATATGTAAATGCTAAAATTCGGAGAAATAAAATTGTTGGAGTGATGCAATATGTCAGCAAAGTTTCAAAACAACATGCCTGTGTACTACAATCTTAAGCGAGAATTTTACATTTTATACTGAATATATAACGACTCGCCTGTCTGTTTTGATGTGTTTTATGTATTATAGGAGGGCCGTTTTTTCTTTTTTTTCCAACCTCCCATAGGCTATAAATAAAAGACAAGTTCATAGAAAACAATTATTTTGTTACTAAAAGTTTTGAATACTTATGATTACTTTTCTACATAATCACCGGAAAGATTGAGTCATTTATCCTACCTGTGCACAAACATTGCAATACCCGCTTCAAAAAATCTTGCCGCCAATGATCTTAAATGAACATTGACGTTGTTTTGAAGATCTTCCTTGGTTTGAAAGTGCTGCCGTCTTCAGTTCAAGGAAAAGGTGAAAGTCTGTGGGTGCCATGTCAGGATTGTATGGCGGATGATCGAAAATGTCCCATTGAAAGTGTTCAAGGAGCCGATGGGTGTGTGGACGAGCGTTGTCATGGATCAACACAATTCCTGAAGTCAGCATTCTTCTTCGTTTGTTTTGAATGGCTCTCCGCAAGCGTCGCAAAATGCGAAGATCTTGCATTTAATACAGTTAATCATTATCTGTGAACGTTGAAAGTAGGCAGCTGTATCTTTTCCTGCCAAACGTTTGTACGGCAGACGAACCAGCTTATATAGCACCACTTGGCGTGTACACGTGCGTTCGCGGAAGAATACATTCTGATGTGTTTACATCGTCGGTGAAGTAAGGATGGACAGATAATAGTTAATTGTTGCCTTTCCACTTTGAATCCATTGTGACACGTGTCACGTGTGCATTGTATTAAAGCTCCGAGTCACACCTGGGTGAAGAGGTCACGCCTTTGCGTAACGTAAATGTACCAACGTTTCTATATCTGGAAATTCTTGCCATATGGTCGACAGCTGAGGAGGGTGATCCATCCTACTCTACAGAAGAGAATAGAAACCTATTGAGAACCTTCAACCCGATGCAGAGACACCTCCACCTCGTCCAGGACTGGCACAGTCCGTAAATCCGGGCAAAAGCCACGCTGTTCTGTTCACCAGGTGAACCCCACAGCTCAGATACTCAACCTCTTATCTCAATTTGGCCGTGCTCGCTGATCGTCGGTTTGAGTCCCGCCTTGGGCATGGGTGTTTGAGTATGTGTGTTTGTCATAAAACAGTAAACACAGGAAATTTAGGGAAAAAAGAGGATTAAGACCAGAATCCGGAACTGTATTTTTTTTATAAAAAAAGGGCAAATGATAGAGTGAGGGAATTTTATTCGATGCGTATGTCGTTCTCCGTGGTCTAGGGGTAATATGATAGCCTCTAGTTACCAAGGTCGCGGTGGATTTTTTCGGGCGTAAAAATCCTTAGTATAGCTTCCGGTTTTAAATTTTCTAAATTTTCGGAGGTTTGTAAAAGAACCTCTAGCCTGATAAACGGGCCTCTGAGCAAAATTAAGCGGTCTTTCACTCTCAATATAGGATGGGTCTCTGAGAACCAAATCACTTAAAGAGCGTCCGTATATAAAGCTCACTTATACTTTTCTCAAACAGGAATTGAGGACCCCTGTCTATACAAACAATGGAATTTCAATCACATACAAATCAGCTTTTAAAATATTTGACTATCACTTTAGCCTAAAGTACTACCTTATTTACCTCCTACTTATAAGGAAGCAAGTAATAAGACCATTTCTATTAATGTTTATCTCGATTAGCATGAAGTAAATAGAAGAATAAGCTTAATAACAATAATTTGTTACAGAGATGTAAAGGAAGCCATGTGAATGGAACACATCAGATTTTTTTCGACGTCTCCCCAATGACATTTGAATCACAAGCCGGCCGGCTTCGGGAAAAGCATCAAGCGTACAGCGAAAAGGGGTGGAAATGACAGAACACAGTCAAAAGTCTCATCATCGTTCTGAATGTGATGGTGTCCTCTTTAATCTTGACTGCTCTACCCTTTGAAGAACATCTCTGAGACCACGTCAATTTTCATGATTACCGTTGCACTTCTTGGTAGTAAAAATCTGACGTGTTCCGTTTACATAACTTTCTTTATCTGCTATACAAACTACGAGGACAAGTGACAGACGATTTGGTATAACTAATTAATAACGAAAGCTATCAACACAAAACTTTATTTACAAAGTTATAATATTTTATTCTATTTCTCAACGTAATCACCATTCTGTCAAGCCATTTATTGTTACGTGGTACCAGTTTTTCAATGCCGATGTTATACTTTTCCAACGCTGAAGATCTGAGCCAAGAGGTTTTCACCGATTGCGAAATCTTTTCCATCCAAAAAGTCGTGTATGGTAACCAAAGTGAAATACCGTTTTTCTGAATTCTTTCAACATTTCCTTTCAACTAATTCCTCCTGAACGATTGATGAGCTTCCACTCTGGTCTTTATGGTACACACTGGTTCCTGCTTGATTATCCGTAAATTGAGACTGTTAGTCGGCCTCGCTAATATTATAATTATTATTCCTATTAATTATTGATTATTTAATGTATTTAAAAGTGTATAAAGCTAGCTTATAGCAAGCACAGCTCAAAGTTGTTTACCAAACTTGGCTGCTGCATAAGGGAAAGTTCTTTGTGAGGGAGAATGCTATTTATTGTAAGTCACGTACTCTTGTGCATGTGCGTGCAATAGAAAAATAAGTGAAAAGTGATTTCCGGGGAGCCCTGAATCGTAGAGAAGTGAGTTTCTTTCATTGTGTTGAGACGGTGTTTATGATGTATTTTGGGTAAGGAGAAATACATTATGGGACACATAGACGCCAAGTTCGCGGTCTTTTTGACCATTGAAAACGAAGCAGCCATGATAGTAGATTTTACTATATAAGTAACAGATTGCAGGTCACTGTCAAGTTTGAGGTCATATACGCGTAATTGCTGTCAAGTTGGGAACACTCACCGCTCGTTTAAGGCGCGCATACTCGTTGTCAAGCTACCGTTTGGTGTCAAGATCAATTAGTATAAATGCTGTAGAGGAAAAACGTGATAAAGTAATTAGTTCTACGAGATAAGTAACAGTAAATCGTCGCATATGTAAAGTTCTAAGAAATCATAAATTCAATTAGTATGTAAAGCAAAGTGCTGGTGTAAATAAGTAACAATTTCTGGTCGAGAATAAATTGATAAGTGAAAGTGTGTTAACCACTTCATAGGACAACTCCTAGCTACCCCCATGTTATTCCAGCCGAGACAGATTCATAGTGGATCTCAAAATCAGGTACGTGGAGACATCTACTATGTTGGTAGGGGCACTTAATAAACGTGGGCAAATAATTACAACAACGTGTGTGAGAATCATACCTGGCTCCACAACCTGGGGCAACAATACAACACACATTTGATATTCCCCAACGTGGAGAAAACCCGTTACATACTTGGTACCCACAACGTGGGGTCACAAAACAACTACCACAAAATTATGCGCCATTTCCTCACTGAAGAGGAAATTCATTATCACTATACACTTGCGTGATTTGCATATAAAATTCGATTTGCCGAGCATGTTGTGCATTCATAAAAACGAATAATTTCTTTGGCGGTAGAAAAGTATAACATCGGCATTGAAAAACTGGTACCACGTGACACATATCTTGACAGAATGGAGATTACGTCGAGAAATAGAGTACGGTAAGGTTTGTAAATAAAGTTTCCTGTTGATATCTTTTGTTATTATTTAGTTATACCAAATCGTTCGCTACTTTCTGGAAGGCCCTCGTGTTCTTACAAAAAATTATTCTTTTATCTACATCATGCTAATCGATAAAAATATTGATAGAAATAGTCTTATTACTTAGTTTTTTATAAGTAGAAGGAAAAAATGCTAAAGCGGTAATTCTTTTCAAAGCTGCCGTTATGGAATTGTCATTCAAATTCGGATATGAAATGGATGATGACTTCCCGTTTCAAAAAATGTAAGTATTTTGAAATTGAAAACAATAACATGAAATATCTCTAAAAAAAATCTGATGTGTTCCATTCACATGACTTTATTTACATCTCTGCAACAAATTATTGTTAAAAAGCTTATGCTTCTATTTACTTCATGCTAATCAGAAAAAATTAGCAGAAATAGTCTTATTACTTGCTTCCTTGTATGTAGAGGCGAAATAAGGGAGTTCATTGGTTATAGTGATAGTCAAAAGATGGTTGCTATATGAATGAAATTCCTTTGTTTGTATGGACACGAGCTCACAAAGTCCTGTATGAGTAAAGTTAAGCTTTTCAAATCTGAAACTAAAAACAAGGAATAGTCTCATAAACGATGAACTCCATGAAAATATATATATATATATATATGACAAATTCTGTGTTTTAACGTGCTCTACATTTATTGTGTGGTAAGTTTTTGTCCATCTCTTACGGTTTAGCATACGGTTTCAGGTATACATTTTATTTGTCAGATAAATATCTTTAATATACGATATTTTAATCCAAATCGTTAGAGCCATTTTTGTGAAAATCAAAATTTTCTAAAAAAAGTTCCATATAAAGGGTAATTGGGTGTGAGGGGATTTTCTTGAAAATCTTCGTGTCGCATCCTTGGAAGATACCAAATTTAAATACGAAGTTTGGTATTCAACGGGATCTTCGTTTTTGAGCTATGCTGTCCACAGACACACATACACACACGGAAATTTTTCTTAAAATGAATCTTGAATCTTTTAATGAGCTCTACATTTCTTGTGGTGTAACTTTACACCTATCTCTTATGGTTTACCACTTATGCATGTCATTTAGAATGTAGAGGACTTCAGAGGTCATTCCCAAGAAATTCAGGACCTACATTTTATTTGCCGTGTAAACCTCTTGAATATAATAGCACTTTGATCGATATCGTTAGAACACTTTTTAGAGAGTCAAAATATGTTGGAAAGGGTAGTTGGGATTTTCCTGAAAATCTTCATGTTGCATCCTTGGAAGATAATGAACTTAAATATCAAGTTTGGTATTTAACGCACCTTTCGCGTTGAGTTATGCTGACCACAAACATACACACTCGCGCGCGCCGTGGTCGAGTGCTTAGACCACTCGCCTCTCACCAAGAATTTGACGTCGCAGGGGCGGATTTTCTCCGGGTTCTCCACCGGTGCACTATCTTCATTCCATGTATCATTAGTGCCATCGCCTGCGGTGCCACCAGTAGTAAACACGGGCGTTAAACACTGTAAATAAAACTATACACAATCACACACGCAGCTTTTTGTAAATTTTGAATGGAATACTATACCTTCTCTACCTACTATGTACATTATACATACGTGCTAGAGAAAGTAAAAAGACCCCTTCACTTCAGTATTTTCTTCTCCCTATCTCTCACACACATGGACCTTTTTTCTAAAAATGCTTTTATTTTTATTTATTTATTTATGGATTCAGAGTAACTCAAAACATATTATAACCGGTGAAATCTCTACATCGAATTGTTGGATAGAATATAACGTCTCGATATGCATAATACGTGTAGAGAAAGTAAAAAAGGTCGTCTACAATTCATGAAATACTGTAGAATGTATGACGAAAGAAGAGAGTAAATCAGAACCGCTGCAAACCAGTCCAACAATGGAAGAGTGTAGATGTTAGTAATGCTCTGTGGCTAACAAGTATCAGCGCACGTCACTAGATGGTGTTTGCAACAGCAAATATAAAATCGCTAATGACATCTTCAATTACAAATGCCACGTGCTAACGAAAAGCCAGAACATCACACAGCAATAGTACAACAGGTGTTGTGATGACATTGAATGAGTGGCCTTGAGGGGGCCTTACCTAATATGTCACTCTTCATCTTATGTCATCATACCTCTGTTATCAACCAAGTGTGGGCTCGGATCTCTTACAATTTCTGTCAATTTGTTATACTTTATACATCGTTATCGTTAAACGCACAATTTGTCACATACTTTTTTTTCTCTCTCTTATTTCGCCCAAAAATTCGATGCCGAGCTTTCACAGGAAAAATATGCTTAGAGATCACCTGATTACATGTAAAAATTTGATTTGTTACACTCACATAGCTTTCTCTAGCTACTTTACAAACAAACTTCTTACAAAAGATAATTCTTCTTTCAACACCATGCTAATCGAGATAAACATTAGCAGAATTTTATTACTTAGTTCCTTATAAGTAGACTGGAACTAACGGAATGCACTAGGCCAAAGTGATAGTCAAATGTTTTAAAAGCTGTCGTTATGCGAATGTCATTGCAAATCGCTTCTTTACTTGGCCAGGCGTAGAACAACAGAAAAACGGACACTCCCGTCTGAGAAAAGAGTAAGTACTTCACAACTGAAACTAATAACAAGAAATACCTCAAAAACGGTAAGGTCCACGAAAAAAATGTCTATGACATAACTTGTGTATTTTAACAAAACCTACATTTTTTGTAAAGTAAGTTTTTGTCTATCTCTTACGGTTTACTAGTTGTGGCAAATTAAGCAATATTAATCCAGAATAAACAGGTCTTTAGAAGCTATTCCCAGAAAATTCAAGATAAACATTTTATTTGTAATAGAAATGGCTTTAATGTGTGGTATTTTAATCAAAATCGTTAGAGCCATTTTTAAGAAATACAAACATTTTTTAACATTTTTCCATGTAAAGGGTAGTGAGGGGCGGGGGATTTTCCTGAAAATCTTCGCGTCGCATCCTTGGAAGATAACAAACTTAAATACAGAGTTTGGTATTTAACCGTCTTTTCGTTTTTGAGCCTATGTAGTCCACAGACACACACAGGCAGACAGACAAACACATACACACACACACACGGACCTGTTTCTGAAAATGTTTTTTTTTTATTCAGGGGGTCCTAAAACATGTATTTCCGGTGAAATCTCGACACCGAATTTTTAGGTGAATTACAATACTTGTCTATCCCTATGTACATTGTACTTACGGGGCTAGAGAAAGTAAAAAAGCATATTTAGAGAAATGACCGTGTGTGTTTGTGGGCAGCATAGCTCAAAAACGAAAAGACCTTTAAATACCAAATTTGATATCTAAGTTCAGTACCTTCCAAGCATGCCACACGAAGGTTTTAGAGGAAATACCCCACCCCCAGTTATCCTTTACATGGAAAATGCTAGAAAAGTTGCATTTTCTCACAAATGGCTCCAACGATTTTCGATTAAAATATTTTGTGTTTTAGATATTTTTATGTCAAATGAAATGTATATCTTGAATTTTCTGGGAATAGCCTCAGAAGCCCTGTTTATTCTATATTCATTTTTCTGAATTTTATATTTATTGGTAAACCGCAAGAAAAACTTAATGGCAGAAAATGCATATCTCCTTAAAACACACAATTTATGTCATATATATATTTTTTTCCTTGAGTTAACCGTTTTCGAGATATTCCTTGTTATTAGTTTAGGTTTTAAAATACTTATTCCTTTCTCATATGGGAACTTTTCAACTCCTGGTCACGCAAATAAACAGATTTCAATCCCATAGCAACCACATTTTAAAACATTTGATTGTTGTTTAGCCTATTGTATTTCTGTAATATTAATCTTGATTAGCCTGAAGTAGATTCTGATGTGTTCCATTCACATAACTTTCTCTACATCTCTGCAACAAATTATTGTTAAACAGCTTATACTTCTTTCTATTTCATGCTAATCGAGAAATAATTAGCAGAAACGGTTTTATTATTTGCTCCCATACGATACATAAAACATATATTGTGTGTTTTAACCAGTGAAATTTACATTCTCTGTTAAGTAAGTTGTCGTCTCTCTCTTACAGCTTAGCAGTTATGCAAACCGTAAAATTCATCCAGAATAAAGTAGTCTTCAGAGGCTATTCCCAGAAAATTCAGAATGTACATTTTCTTTGTCAGGTAAATATTTTTAATATACGATATTTTAATCAAAATCATTAGAGCCATTTTTGGGAAAATCAAAATTTTCGAAACTTTTTCATGTAAAGGATAGTTGGGGTGGGGGGGATTTTCTTGTAAATCTTCGTGTCGCATTCTTGGAAGATACTGAACTTAAATACCAAGTTTGGTATTTAGCGGACTTTTTATTTTTGAACTATGCTGTTCACGGACACACACACATGCGGGCGGAACTTTTTCCAAAAATGCTTTTTTTTGGATTCAGAGGGACCCAAAACATGTATTTCTGATGAAATCTCGGTATGAAATTTTTGGGTGCAATACAATACCTTCTATATACACTATGCACATAGTACGTATAGAGAAAGTAATAAGTTTTGATTAAAGAGGCTCAGAGGTAATTATTAAATTAACATTTGCCCAATGTATGGCAAAATGAGGAAGTACTGCATGTGTCCTTAAGAGAACGAAAATAGAGGTACCTATGGAGAAATGAACTGAGGTTTGATAAATAGGACAAACTAGGGATAAAGGAATTGGCGAAAAGTTTAACAGTAAAATGAGACGTGTCCAGAAATTAAATACCATTTCGTTCTATCGCCACCGCACCTTTTGTATCGCTATTCCACGCATGCGCACTCATCTCTTTGGTTCATTGTTCTTTGCAGCCGAATCGTGTTGTGTTTACAGTTCAACACAATTTCTGATACCCCCGACTGAAATGAATGTAGTGTTATTTATGGACACTCTTTAACTGCTGTGGTTCTCAGCGTCCCATTCTATGTTGGTCGTGAAACAACACTTAATTTTGCTCAGAGGCTTCTTTATCAGGCTTGAGATTCTTTTACGTGCCGTAAATCAACGACACGGGACCAACGGCTTTACTTCCCTTCCGAAGGAAGCCATGCTAAGGATTTTTTACGCCCGAAAAAATCCATCGTTCTCCGACGGGTTTGAACCCGCGACCTTGAGTATAAGAGGCTAGCATGGCAACCCCTACACCACGAGGGCGATCTCCCGCCGACTGTGAGGTACCTTCATAATGTTTTTGAACGCAAGGGAACTGAGATTCCTCATTAACTTGTAGAGATTTTCTGTGGACATGTAATGCTAGATGGAACGGTGAGAGAGTGGGTCAGGCAATTCAATGATGGACAATCCAATATTTATGACAAAGCACGGGGTGGGCAGTTCTCTTTGGTCACTGATGCTTTGTTGAACAAGTGACTGAGGCAATTCCAGCTAAAAGCTATACAGGTCATGATAATAATTTAACAGAAAATAACAAATAGTAATAATACTATTTTATTTGTCATATGACACCTTTAACATATATACATTGTCTGAAAAGTATAGAGGTTAAAAGAAATTAACAAATACTATGGCGAAGTTTATAACAAGCTTAGGAATACAAAGTCGCCCTCCGTGGTGTAGTGGTTACCATGCTGACTTCCTATATCCAAGGTCGTGGGTTCAAACCCGGCGGAGGACGATGGATTTTTTCGGGCGTAAAAATCCTTAGCATGGCTTCCTTCGGAAGGGAAGTAAAGCCGTGGGTCCCGTGTCGTAGATTTACGGCACGTAAAAGAACCTCAAGCCTGATAAGAGAGGCCTCTGAGCAAAATTAAGCGGTCTTTCACGCCCAGTATAGAATGGGACGCTGAGAACCACAGCAGTTAAAGAGCGTTCATAAATAAAAAAACGCCACTTAGGAATACAAATTCAGGTAAACTCAAAATTAAAATAATACAAACGTTTGTAAACTAGGAGTTAGAATATGAAGCTGTATTACTATCGATATTAACATGAAGACAAATCTGATGTGTTCCATTCACATAACTTTCTCTACTATCTGCAACAAATTATTGTTAAAAAGCTCTTACTTCTATTTACTTCATGCTAATTGAGAAAAAATTAACAGAAATAGTCTTATTACTTGTTTCCTTGTAAGCAGAAGCGAAATAAGGGTGTACCATTCGTTAAAGTGATAGTCAAAAGCTGGTTGTTATGTGACTGAAGCTCCTTTGTTTGTATGGACAGGAGTTGACAAACTCCTGTATGAGAAAGTACGTTTTTCAAAGCTAAACCAATAACAAGAAATATCTCAAAAACGATCAACTCCACGAAAACATAGTACGTGTAGAGAGAGTAAAAATGTATATAACATAAATTGTGTGTTTTAATGTACTCTACATGTTTTGTGCGGTAAGTTTTCGTCTATCTCTTATTGTTTAGTGGATACAAAATTCCTTAAAATTCATCCAGAATAAAGTAGTCTTCAGAGACTATTCCCAGAAAATGCAAGTTATAAATATTATTTGCCCGCCTGGGTAGCGTGGTGGTAGCATGTATAATATGTATATATATATATATATATATACATATTATTTGTCAGGTAAATATCTTTAATATACGATATTTTAATGAAAATTGCGAGAGCCATGTTTAACAATACAAATTTTTCAAAATTTTTCGGTGGGGAGAGTTACTTCAAAATCTTCGTGTCGCTTCCTTGGAAGATATCAAACCTAAATACAAAGTTTGGTTTTTAACGGTCTTTTCGTTTTTGAGCTATGCACACACATACGGACGTTTTTCCATAAATACTATTTTTTGGATTCAGGGGGACCCAAACGTGTATTCCCGGTGAAATCTCGGTATCGAATTTTTGGGTGGAATACAATACCTTCTCTATACACTATGTACATAGTACGTGTAGAGAAATTAATAAGAAAGAAAGGTATAGTATTGTATGAAATGCAATACATATTTGTATTGTGATCTATAATAAGATATTAACTAACGAATTAATTAATTCATAGAATGGGCTTTAGTAGGAATAGTGTGTTACAGAATAGATAGTCATGTAAATGGAAAACATCCGATTTTTACTTTCTCTATATGTACTATTACATAATGTATAGAGAAAGTATTGTATTGCACCAAAAAATACAACACCGAGCTGGAAATAGACGTTTTAGGGTCCCCTATATCTAAAAGGTTCGTGTGTGTATGTGTGTCTGTGAACACAATAACTAAAAAAGGAAAAGTTGGTAAAATATCAACTTGGTATTTGTTTGGTATCTTGCAAGGATGCGACACGAAGCTTTTCAAGAAAATCCCCCCACCCCAGCTACCCTTTTCATGGAACATTTTTCGAAAATTTTGATTTTCCAAAAAATGGTTCAAACGATTTTGATTAAAATGTCGTATATTAGAGATATTTTCATCGCAAATAAAATGTATATCTTAAATTTTCTGGGAATATCCTCTGAAGAGCTGTTTTTTCTAGATGAACGTTACTGAATTTTGCATAACTGATGAACTGTAAGAAGAAGACAAAAACTTACTACACAAAAAATGTAGCTCTCGTTAAAACACACAAATTGTCATATACGTTTTTTCGTGTAGTTAACCGTTTCTGAGATATACAACGCTTGGCCACGCAAAGAAACGGTTTCAATGCCATAGCAACCACATTTTAAAACATGTGACTGTCGGTTTACTTTAGTGTATTCCCTTATTTAGTTTATACTTACAAGGAAGCAAGTAATTAAGACAATTTCTGCTAATGTTTATCTCGATTATCATAAAATAGATATAAGAATAAGCTATTTAACAATAATTTGTTTCGGCGATGTAGAGAGGTTTGTATTAACTACACGAAATTAGCAACTTAACGTGCTCTATTTATCCTTAGAATAGCAATCGTATAAGTAAGTTATACGCCCTGAGGACCTCGTATTCCCAAGCATTAGAGATCTGATAAGTAACACTCATCTTTTTGAAATATTTGAAAAAACTGTAAAGAAAAACAGTAATAAATCAAGATTTCTTTTCAATATTCTATTGAAAATTAAAAATGAATTCTTGGTGTGAACAAATGAAAGGATACATCTAAATTATATGGGCAAAGCCTTTTTATACACTCTTTTTTTAGTGAATTTTGCAATATATTCTTTACCTGAAGTAGCACATGTCTTGAGTGTTACGTCATTTCCTAATTGTATTGTAAGTATTAATGACCTCTCAAACTCTTACTGTAAGTACTTATAGTGCTTATTGGTAAGACAATTAATAAATGAATTGTAAATTTAGCTTGCATTACCAAATATGTGTTCAGAATGATTAACTTGCATATCAAGTATTCCAAAAAGGAAATATATGCTTCAAGTAAGTACCAAAAATAGCTAAAATATGTATGACGTAGAAAGGAATAATTCAGTACATGGTTCCCACGTGTGAAATTCGACAGAGTGGTGATTACATAATAAAAACTCGCTTCTCGCTTTATCGTTAAAACATCAGAATCGTAAGACACATTCGCAACATTATTTACTATTGTACTCGTATATCTATCAAAAGTTATCTCGCTTGATTGATGATGCAAGCTGTTTCGCACTTCTTCACGACAGCTCCGAGTTTGTAGTTTCTTCAATCGGGAGCTATATGAGGGCGGCGTAAAACATTATTACAAAAATTCACCTAACTTTCTCTTGCTGTTCCAAAAACAAAATTCTCTTACAAAAGATAATTCTTTAATCTAGATAAATATTAGCAGTATTACTTGCTTCCTTGTAAAGCCTTGATAATATCCCGTATGAGAAAAGTTTAGGTATTTTAAAACTGTAACCAATAACAAGAAAATGGTCAACTCCGGGAAACAAAATGTATATCACATACATTGTGTATTTTAAAGAGATCTACATTTTTGGTGTCTCTCTCTTACGGCTTACCAATTACACAAAACTCAAATAACTTCATCCAGGATAAAGAGGTCTTTAAGATATACATTTTATTTGTCATGTAAATATCTTAAATATAAGAGATGTTAATAAAATAAAAAGATATAGAACTTAAATACCAAGTTTCGTATTTTACGGACTTTTAGTTTTTGAACTATGCTGCCCACAGACACACACACGGACATTTTTCTAAAAACTTTTTTTTTTGATTCAGGGGGTCTCAAAACATATTTTCCGGTGAAATCTCGGTATCGAATTTTTTTGTGCAATACAATACTTTCTCTATACTTTATGTAGGTACATAGTACGTATAGAGAAAGTAAAAATCAAACAAGATTAGTTAAAAGCTATTTATGATGTAAGAGCGAAAAGTTGTGATATTTGATTCGAGCGGGAATATTATGAAACGAGACACAGTCGGGTAGCCACGAGAGAATTAAAAAGAAACTTGACCCTCGCGTATCATACAACGTTTTTTTTCTAAGGGCATTTTCTATATTAAAAGAAAAGTAACGAAAGATGAAATAAATTTGAGGTTAAGTTTGAGCCATTGACCAAGGTTATTTATTTCGCAGCGTTAGGATAAGGGTGCGTGCGTTCAGTGGGTATAGTTTCAATTTATGGTTGCTGGGCGCGATGATGGTAGGATTATAGCAGGTCGTGACAAACCAATTTATTGTTGTTCTGTGATATATTATGAGAAAATGGCAGATTTTGATAATTATGATATCCTTAGACCTGCTAAATCCCGAAAAGTTTATTGAACATAGCATTATATCCTGCACGACTAATTTTAATTTTTGTCTGTTGATCAGTGATGTATACACACTAGTATCGTGAATTATTTTGGCGAGCGTTAAGTTGGAACAAAATTACTTTACGCTTGCTGCACTGCTTTGCGCGTGGATTCCGTAAAAATCAAGTTCACGATCTGAAATGAGCTCGTAAACTACTCAATTACGCTCGTTCGTAGAAAAAAAGATGTTATTGTTTCTCAAAGTATTCCACTTTAAAATCAATAAATGTTTACTTTCTCTAGCACGAATGTACAATGTATGTAATATAATAAGTAAAGAAGATATTGTAATATAAACTCTCTTTTTATCCAACAAAGAGCTCTTTATCTCTTCGACATGCCGATCAAAATCAGAATTTGCTCACAAATTACTGTCCTTCTTCAATGCTTTTGTAAAAATTCTGCCCTATGGTTCCTTTTCGACGTTCGCTGTGGCGACGATTACTGCTCGCTACGAATTCCCCTTCGAAATATATTCAATTGTTACACACGATTCATTCTCAGGGAAAACTTAACTCTGGGCAGGGCTTCCGTCCCCTTTTTATACCTCTCGGTCCTCTTCCGTTTGAATGACTTTTGCATAACTGACAAACCGCAAGAGATCCCTCGTTCCCGGGGGTGCCCTCTGCTGGGGATAGATACAATAACCTCAGGTTCGGTGCCGCATCCTATCCGCATCTTTAACTCTAGGGTGCTGTTGACGAATTTCACCTTTGGAACACGTACTGTATACTGCTCTCGTTAGGTTCCAATTTTCTGCATTAGATCACACACATTCACCTCTCATCCATACTCCCACAAAGGATAACAAATAATCTTGGTTGGAGCAAAATGCTCACCCCAGCCCGGAATCGAACCCGGGACCCCTCGCATAGCAGGTCGTCGGATTTTTGTAGGCTTAGGTTCTGTTCGAAAGACTCGTTGAGGTGGTTGAACTTTTCTTTTAAGGATCATATGAATAAATCCAAGATACGATATAATATATCCGACGATATTTCATACCAAATTTGAAGTGAGGCCTTGGAATTTTTCCAGCTTTTTTACTTTCTCTACACGTACTATGTACATAGTGTATAGAGAAGGTATTGTATTGCACCCAAAAATTCCACGCCGAAATTTCACTGGAAATATATGTTTGGGCCCCCCTGAATGGAAAAAAAAAAAAAAAAAAAAAAAAACATTTTTAGAAAAAGGTTCGTGTGTGTACAGCATAACTCAAAAACGAAAAGACTGTTAAATACCAAACTTGCGAAATACCAAGGATGCGATAAGAAGAGTTTCAAGACCCCCCCCCCCGCAAAGTACCATTTACATAGAATATTTTTCGCAAAAATGGTTCTAACGATTTTGATTAAAATACCTTATGTTTAAGATAATTTTGTGACAAACAAAATGTATATCTTGAATTTTCTGGAAATAGCCTCTAAATACCTCTTCATTCTTAATTTTTTTATGGTGCTTTTGCTACTTGTGGCACCGCAGGCAATGACACTGATGATATATGGAATGATGAGGGAGCACCGGTGGAATGCCATGGCGGGGGAAACTGGGGTACCCGAAGAAAATCCGCCCCTAGCCTTCAGAGGCTATTCCCAGAAAAAATCCAAGATATACATTCTATTTGTCGTGTAAATATCTTTAATATATAACATTTTAATCAAAATCGTTAGAGCCATTTTGGAGAAAATCAAAAGTTCCATGTAAAGGGTGTTTGGGGGTGAGGGATTTTCTTGAAAATCTTCGTGAAGCATCCAAACCTAAATACCAAAATTGTTTTTAACAGTCTTTTCGTTTTTGAGTTATGCTGCCCACAGACAGACACACGGAAATGTTTCTAAAAATTCTTTTTTTTATTCAGGGGTCTCAAAACATGTGTTTCTGGAGAAATCTCGGTATGGAGTTTTTGGGTGCATTACAATATTTTCTCTATACATTATGTACATAGTACGTGTAGAGAAAGTAAAAAGCACATGACTTTCTCTAGTTATTCTGCAATCATTATTTACACAAAAGGTGATTCTTCTCTCTACTTGGTGCTAATCAAGATAAACACAAAAAATAGCAGAAATGGTCGTATTAATTACTTCCTTATAAGAAGAATGGAAATAAGCTGATACACTAGGCAAAAGCGCTAGTCAAGTCTTTTAAAAGCTGGTTGCAATTCGTTTCTTTGCAGTGCCAGGAGAATAGCTTATTTTAAAACTGAAACCAATGACAGCTCCACGAAAAAGCAGCATATCACTTAAATTGAATGCTCTAACGAGATCTACATTTTTGTGCACTAACTTTTAGTCTATCTCTTACGGTTTACCAGTTATACAAAATTCATGTAGAAGTAAAAGGTCTTCAGAGGCTATTCCCAGAAAATTCAACGTATACATTTCGTTTGTCATGATATATTATGTCTTTCACATAGGGAACTTTAATATAAATCGTTAAAAAAAAAGTCTCATGTAAAGAGCAGTTGGAGGTGGAGGGATTTACCTGAAAATCTTCGTGTTGTTTTGGAGTTGTGCTGTCCACAGAAACACACATACACGCATTAATCTTTTCTTAAAAATACTTTTTTACTTTTACTACAAAGTGTATAGAGAAGGTATTGTATTGCACCCAAAAATTCGATACCGAGATTTCACCGGAAATACATGTTTTGTGTTCCCCTGAATACAAAAAAAGCATTTTCAGAAAAAGGTCCGTGTGTGCGCGTGTGTGTGTGTCTTTGAACAGCATAGCTCAAAAACGAAAAGACCGTTGAATACCAAACTTGGTATTAAAGTTTGGTATCTTCCAAGGATGCGACACGAAGATTTTCAAGAAAAGCCCCCCACCCCCAACTACCCTTTACATGGAATTTTTTTTAGAAAATGTTGCTTTTCTTAAAAATGGCTGTAACGGTTTTGATTAAAATATCGTACATTAAAGATATTTACCTGACAAATAAATTGTATATGTTGAATTTTCTGGGAATAGCCTCTGAAAATTACTTTATTGTGGGTCAATTTTAAGGATTTTGCATAACTGCTAAACCGTAAGAGATGGACAAAAACTTACCACACAAAAAATGTAGAGCACATTAAAGCACATAATTTGTCACATACATTTTTTCGTGGAGTTGATCGTTTTTGAGATATCCCTTATTTTCTGATTTCACTTTTAAAAACTTATACTTTTCTCATACGGGAATTTGTCAACTCCTGTCCATACAAACAAAGGAACTACAGTCACATAGCAACCAGATTTTGACTATCACTTTAACCTAAGGTACTTCCTTATTTTGCTTCTACTTACAAGGAAGCAAGATATTTCTGCTAATGTTTTTCTCAATTAGCATGAAGTAAATAGAAGCTTAAGCTTTTTAACAATAATTTATTACAGAGATGTAGAGAAAGTCCTGTGAATGGAACACATCAGATTTTGTTTTTTAATCAGAGGATTTCAAATCACGTATTTCGAATTTTTGGATGGAAAACAATTTCTTCTGTATCTACTACTACATTGTACATACGTGCTATAGAGAGAGAGAGTGAGAGACTAATAAAAAGAGAAATATCTACATTACACATTTCGTTATAGATACAAACAGAATAGCGATAGTCAAGTGTTTAACAACGGAACGCTATTTATACTGGCCTTGAAATTCCATATACTCTCCACGCAATCGCCAAAAAAAAAAAAAAAAAAAAAAAAAAAAAAAAAAAAAAAAAAACAACAACATCGAAAGAACTTTGAAAGGAGTATTGGACGCATATCTCGGAAATGGCTTATAGTAAGTACATTGTTAAAATACATTGTTTCAAAGATGCAAAGAAGATTTACTCTTCATCTATCGCTTAATATTTACTTTTGAAACGTTTGACTTCACAGACTAGTCACAGAGAATTCAAGATATATAATCTATTTTCATGTAGATTATTTAATATATGGTATTTTAATTGAAATCTAAGGTGCTATCTTTGAGAAAATTGAAAATTTCGAAACCTCTTCAATGTTTCAGTTTAAGTTATGCTGTTCACACTCACCCACATACACACAAATCAATCTATTTACTCTCTCTCGAGCATACGTACAACGTACATAGTAGATAGAGAAGGTTTTGTATTCGACCCACAAATTCGTTATCGAAATTTTACCGGAAATATAGGTTTTGAGACCCGTGGATCCAAAATAACGTATTTTTAAAAAGGTTAGTATGTGTGTGTGTCTGTGGACAGCATAGCCCAAAAACGAAAAGTCTGTTAAATACCAAACTTGGTATTTAAGTTCACTATCTACCAAGGATGCGACACGAAGACTTAGAAGAAGAAAAAAAAACATATGTATTTTCTGAAAAATGGCTATAACGATTTTGATTAGGATACGGTATGTGACAAGTCTTGAGTTATATGGAAATAGCTTCTGAAGACACCTTTATTTTGGATGAATATTACTGCATTTTGCATAACTGGTAAACCGTAAGAAGTTAGACAAAAACTTACTGCACAGAACCTGAAGATCTCGTAAAAATATGTAATTTATGCTATATACGTATTTGTGTAGAGTTGACCATTTCTGAGATATTGCTTGTTATTGATTTCAATTTTAAACTACGTACTAACTTTTCTCAGCTCTTGTTTTACAGCTGGTCATGCAAAGCGAACCGAACCTCAATTGTTTCACATACCGACCAGCGTTTAAAAGATTTGACTACCGTATTAGCCTAGTGTATTCCCTTATATAGCTTCTACTTACAAGGAAGCAAGTAACAAGACAATTTCTGCTAATGTTTATCTTGATTATAGATAAAATAATCTGTTTTAATAATATTTTGTATGTGGAACATTTATAAAAAGTCATGTGAATAGAACACATCAGATTTTTTTTTTCTAAAAATGTTTTAGGGAGTGTCTAAACTAGTATTTGTGGTGAAATCTAGATATCGAATTTTTGGGTGGAATACAATACTTTTTCTACTTAATATACGTGGTAGAAAAAGTAGAAATCTGATGTGTTCCATTCACATGAATCTCTCCACATCTCTGTGATAAATTATTGTTAAAAAGCTAATGATTCTATTTAGTTCATCCTAATCGATAAAAAATTAGCACAAATAGTCTTATTACTGGCTTCCTTATAAGTAGAAGCGAAATAAGGGAGTGCCATACGTTAAAGTGATAGTCAAAAGCTGGTTGCTATGTGACTGATGTTACTTTGTTTGTGTAGACAGAAGTTGACAAATTCTTCTATGAGAGAAGTATAAGTTTTTTAAAGTTGAAACCAAAAACAAGGAATATCTCAAAAACGATCAACTCCACGAAAAAAATGCATGTATCATATATTCTGTGTTTTAACGTGCTCTACATTTTTTGTGTTGTAAGTTTTGGTCCATCTCTTACGGTTTAGCCGCTATGCAAAATTCCGTAAAGTTCATCCAGAATAAGGCAGTCTTCAGAGGTATTCCCAGAAAATTCAAGATACACTTTTTATTTGACAAATATCTTTAATATGCGTTATTTTAATCAAAACTGTTAGAGGCATTTTTGAGAAAATCAAAATTTTCGAAAAAGGTTCTATGTAAAGGGTATTTAGGGTGGGAGGATTTTTCTTAAAATCTTCGTGTCGCATCCCTGGAAGATAGTAAATTTAAATACCAAGTTTGGTATTTTATCGACAGTTCGTTTTGAGTTCTGTTCGCAAACACAGGAACACACTGACATACAGACAGACACACAACACATGCACCTTTCGGGTGTAAAAATCCTTAGCATGGCTTCCTTCGGAAGGGAAGTAAAGCCGTTGGTCCCGTGTTGTAGATTTACGGCACGTAAAAGAACCTTAAGCCTGATAAAGAGGCCTCTGAGCAAAATTAAGCGGTATTTCACATCCAATTTAGAATGGGACGCTGAGAAGCACAGGAGTTAAAGAGCGTCCATAAATAACACGACATTTCCATTTTTACACACATGCCCTTTTTCTGAAAATACTTTTTTTGAACGTTTATTTCGGATGAAATCTCGGTATGGAATTTTTGGGTGCATTACAATACACTATGTACATAGTAGTGTAGAGAAAGTAAAATTGTCAATAGCAATAATGTAATTTAAAGAAATGATGAGAATAAAAACACTAGTTTGAAAATAATATCAAGGAATACGGATTCGCAGGCGATCGCAATTCGCAAAGAATGTAGGCATAAACTTTCCGGGTTGTCTGTAAGGGGAGGGGGGCTAGAGGTTGCTCGATAAGCAAACTGGTTTTTTTCAGAACTGGCATATATGCAAAAAAGGTCGGTTTCAAGAAGAAGTCGTTTTCAGTAACCTGCGGAGTTTTCCTTAACCAGCTCTATAGGTATATTTCTTAGTAAAAAATGTTTTGGGGTTCCCTGAATCCAAAGAAAAGCATTTTTAGAAAAAGATCCGTGTGTGTCTGTGGACAGCATTGCTTAAAAATAAAAAGACCGTTGAACGCCAAACTTGGTATTTAGATTTAGTATCTTCCAAGGATGCGACACTAACATTTTCAAAAAAACGATTCCCCCACCACAAACTACCCTTTATATGCAAAAATTTTCGAAATTTTTGATTTTCTTAAAAATGACTAACGATTTTGATTAAAATCCCGTATATTAAAGGTATTTATATCCGAAATAAAATGTATATCACGAATTTTCTGGGAAGGCCACTGAAGACCTCTTTATTCTGGATTAATTTTTCTGAATTTTGCATAACTGTTAAACCGTAAGAGAAGACAAAACTCACTACCCAAAAAATGTAAATCTCGTCAAAACACACAATTTATGTGCTCCACGTTTTTGTTGTGGAGGTAACCGATTTCGAAATATTCTTTGTTATTTGTTTCAATTGTAAAGTACTTATACTTTTCTCAGACATGAAGTGCTCTACTCCTGGCCAAGCAAAGAAGCCATTTGCAATGACAATCGCATAACGAGTGTTTTCTCTCATTTCCCTTCTACTTGGAAGGAACTAAGCGATGTTCAACTCCATTAGCATGAAGTAGACAGTAGAACAAGCTTTCGTAAAAGTAATTTGTTACAGATGAGGTAGAGAAGGTCACGTGAATGGAACATATCAAATGTTGTGTATACTCAGCGAGCCTCTACAGTTTAAAACAAGAATTTTTTGTGCAATATAAAATTTTGGGGTTCAATGCAATACGATCTTACCCTATTTGATGTGTGAAAGAGAAAATAGAAAAATCTGATGTGCTCCAATCACATACATTCTCTACCTGTTCTACAAACGAACTTCTTATAAAAGATTCTTCTTCTTTCTACACCATACTAATCGAGATACACATTGGCATAATGTTCTTATTACTTAGTTCCTTATAGTAGAAGGGAACTAAAGGAATACGCTATGCCAAAGCAATGGTGACATGTTTAAAAGCTGTCGCTATGCGATTACCCTTTAAATTCGCTCTTTGCATGGTCAAGACTAAAACAAAAGTAACACGAACGACTTCTTGTTAGAGAAAATTATGTTTTTAAAAACTGAAACCAATAAGAAGGAATATGTTGAAAATGGTTTGCTCCAAACAAAAAGTAGAGAGCATAAATTGTATGTTTTGATGAGATTTACATTTCTACTTTCTCTACACGTACTATGTATATATTGCATCCAGAAATTCCATACCGAGATTTCACCGGATGTATATGTTTAGAGACCCCTGAATAAAAAAAAAGCATTTTTAGAAAAATGTCCGTGTGTGTGTGTCTGTCTGCCTGTCTGTGTGTGTGTGTGTGTGTCTTTGGGCAGCATAGCTCAAAAACGAAAAGACCGTTAAATACCAAACTTAGTATTTAAGTTTGGTGTCTTCCAAAGATGCGTCATGAAGATTTTCAAGAAAATCCCCCCACCCCTATCCTTTACATGGAAAAAATGTCGAAAATGTTTATTTTCTCAAAAATGGCTGTAACGATTTTGATTAAAATATCGTATATTACAGACATTTTCCTGACAAATATAATCTATACCTTGAATTTTCTTGGAGTAGCCTCTGAAGACTACTTTACTCTGGGTGAATTTTACGGAATTTTACATAACTTGTAAACCGTAAGAGAGGAACAAAAAGTTACATTTTTTCGTGTTGTTGATCGTTTTGGAGATATTCTCTGTTTTTGGTTTCAGCTTTGAAAAACATACTTTTCTCTTACAGGAATTTGTCAACTCCTGTCCGTACAAACAAAGGAACATCAGTCACATAGCAACCAGCTTTTGACTATCACTTTAACCTATGGTACTCCCATATTTCCCTTCTACTTACAAGGAAGCAAGTAATAAGACTATTTCTGCTAAATTTTTTTTCTCGATTAACATGAAGTAAATAGAAGCATAATCTTTTTGACAATAATTTATTGCAGAGATGTGGAGAAAGTCATGTGAATGGAACACATAGATTTTTTGTGTAGTATGTATTGGTCTCTCTGTTACGGTTTACCAGTTATACAAAATTCATTCCGAATGAAGAGGTCTTCAAAGGTTATTCCTAGGAAATTCAAGATAAATATTTCATTTGTATTGTATCTCTAATACACGGTGTTTTAATCAATGTAATTAGAACTATTATTGAGAAAATCAAAATTTTCGAACTATTTTCCGTATAAAGGATAGTTTGAGGTGGGAGATTTTTTGAAAATCTTCGTGTCGCATCCTTGATATATATGAAACGCAAATACTAAGATTAGCGAACTTTTGAATTTTTCTGTCTACATACACACTCACTTACATACTGACTTTATTGTAGAACTGCCTTATTACTTTCTCTATACGTACTATGTACATACTGTAGATAGGGTATCGTATTGCATTCAAAAATTTCGCTGAGATTTCACCGGAAATATATGTTTTGGGTCCCCTGGGATCCAATTTTAGAAAAATGTTCATGTTTGTGGGCACCATAGTTAAAAAAGGATAAGTCCGTTAAATACCAAACTTGATATTTAAGTTCAGTATTTACCAAGGGTGCGACAAGAGGATTTTCAGGAAAATCCCCCAACTCAGCTACCCTTTATTTGAAAAAAATTTAGAAAAGTTTGGTTTTCTCAAAAATGAATCTAACGATTTTGATTAAAATCTCTTATAATTAAGACTTTTACATGTCAAATAAAATACATATCTTGAATTTTTTAGGATGAGCCTCTGAATGCCTGTTTATTCTGGATGAATGTTTCTGAATCTTGCATAACTGTTAAACCGTAAGAGATAGACAAAAAACTTACTGCACAAAAAATGTAGATCTCTTTAAAACACACAATTTATAACATATACTCCTTTTTCGTGGAGTTGGCCGTTTTCGAGATATTCCTTGTTTATGGTTTGTTTAAAAATACCTAAAAGTGTTCTCTTGTCAACTCCTAACCACGCAAAGAAATGGATTTGAATCCCATAGTAACCACATTTTAAAACATTTGACTATCACTTTAGCCTAGTGTACTCCCTTATTTCCCTTCTACTTATAAGGAACTAAGTAATAAAACCGTTTTGTTAGTGTTTATCCCAATTAGCATGAAGTAGATAAGAGAATAGGTTTACTAACAATAATTTGTTATAGAGACGTAGAGAAAGTCATGTGAATGGAGCACATTAGTTTTTTGTTTTATTTAGGGAGTCTCAAAACATGTTTCCGGTGAAATCTCGGTTTGGAATTTTTGTGTGGAATACAATATCTATTCTACCTACTATGTACTTGCACATAGTGCTGGGGGAAGTCAAAATGACTGGATAGTTATAAAACAATGTATAAAGAACGTGGAGTTGTTAAATGGTTCTTCCAGATTTAAAAATCTCAGATAAAAAGAGTAATATTCTTAAAGTTTTGTTTCTGTGAACTTTGCGCAGATGTCATGCTCAAAAGGTTCAAGGACTTACGCAGCCAACAAAAAATGCTTTCACTCAGATTTAAGTAAATAAAACCTCTTTAGTCTGCCTCCGTGGTCAAGTGGTCAGCGAATTAACTTCTCACCCTGAGGTACCGAGTTGTATATCCACCCGGAGAGATTTATGTTTAACTAGGATTATCTCCTATCCTCCATGGAATTTGGAAGAGTGAATGGCTTGTGAAAATTAGTTTAAAACGACGTAAACCTAGAGTAACCTAACCTAAAGAGGTTCAAAAAGCAAAAAGTCTGTGTTCTATTCACATGACTTTCTCTACATCTCTGTAACAAATTATCTTTTAAAAGCTAATGCTTCTATTTACTTCATGCTAATCGAGAAAACATTAGCAGGAATAGTCTTATTACTTGCTTCCTTGGAAGTAGAAGCGAAATAAGGGAGTATTATAGGTTAAGGTGATAGTCTCTCTCTTAAGATTTGCCAGTTATACAAAAATCATCCACAATGAAGAGGTCTTTAGAGGCTATTACTAAAAAATTCAAGATATACATTAGGTTTGTCATAAAAATATGTTAAACATAAGGTATTTAATCAAAATCGATAGTATTTTTCAAAACATCAAACTTTTCGAAAAATCTTCCATGATTTTCCTGAAAATTCTCATGTCGCATCCTTGGAAGATACTGAACTTACAAGTTTGGTATTTATCAGACTTTTCGTTTTTGAGCTATGCTACTCATAAACATACAGACACACACGGATCTTTTTCTAAAAACGTTTTCTTTTTTTGGATTCAGGAGTTCTCAAAACATATATTTCCGGTGGAATCCCATTATCGAATTTTTGGGCGCATTACAATACCTTCTCTATGTTGTGTGTACATAGTACGTGTAGAGAAAGTAGTTATACAACTACAAAGAATTGTCATTTAAATTATATTAAAAATAATGAAATTATATAAAATAATTGGCGTGCTATTAAACGCACGTCTAAGGCATATTTACAGTTATAAAAAACAACCCAATACCGTTAATGTACAAAGTTCACACGAAAACACTTTCGCGGTGTAATTAATTTAGTTATGTTACATGAATGTATGACACCTTCTTCTGAAAAAAAATTTGATGTGTTCAATTCACATAACTTTCCCTAGCTGTTCCAAATACTAACCATTCTTACAAAAGGTTGTTCTTTTATCTACATCATGCTAATCGAAATAAACATTCCCGTAATCGGTCTTAGTATTTGCTTACTTTTAAGTAGAACAGGAACAAGGGAATATATTAGGCTAAAGCGATAGCCAGATTCTTTAAAAGCTCGTCGTTATCGGAAACAATTGAGATTCTCATCGCTTCGTATAGTCCAGTATGAGAAAAGTATACATATTTTAAAGCTGAAATCAATAACAAGTAATGTCTCAGAAACAGTTCTACAAAAAAGCGTATATGACATAAATCACGTTTTAACGAGATCTAAATTTTTGTGTGGTAATTTGTATCTATCTCTATCATTAACTGGTCTTCAGAGGCTATTCCCAGAAAATGCAAAATATAGATATTATTTGCAATGTAAAATATCTTTAATATGCAATATTTTAATCAAAATCGTTAGAGCCATTTTTTGAGAAAATCGAAAATTATGATAATTTCTCCATGTAAAGAGTAACTGGGGTGGGGGGATTTTCTTCAAAATCTTTGTCACATCCTTGGAACATAAATATCTAGTTTGTATTAAAGGACTTTTCGTTTTTGAGCTATGCTGTCCACAGACACACACAAGGAACTTTTTATAAACATTTTTTTCGGACTCAGGGGACTTCAAAATATATTTCCAGTGAAATCTTGGGATCGAATTTTTGGGCGCCTTCTTAAACATAATACGTGTAGAGAAAGTAAAAATGTGTCCAGAATTAATGGCACTATTGTTTATAGACAGTCCCCTTGATTACATACATAAACAATTTATATGCATATCTCATTTCTAGCAAACCATACAAAATTATGCAACCACAAAGAATTGCCATTTAAACTTGAAACATTTTGCCTATTTCTAGGTTATGTTAAAATGATTGGCATGCTATTATGCGCACGTCTAAGGCAAATTTACAGAGTTATAAAAAGACAAGCACACAACGCTAATGTTTAATTTCACACGGTATAATTCTAGGTTATGTTTGAAAAATACAAGCAATGGAAAAGAAATGTGCGGCGACAGAGAGTGTTGCGTTACTCACCTGATTGTTGTGTTGGTCAGTGTTGCAGACAGATACCGCGTCGAGCCGGCGAGTGTTGCTATTGGATGTGGCGAGAGCGAACAACTGACGTGCCCACCGGACACGATCATTGCCATCGCGTCTGCAACCCCTCTCCCCTCCCAAACTTTGCGTGTGTGTATGTGAAACACGAAAACCGGCAAGCAAGGCGTCGAGAAACACAAATTAAAACCAACTGCGCAGTAGCACACGTGCTCTGCCGACATGCCACAGGAAAAACTACACCGGGTTCCGCAGTGGCCAAAAAATGTTACTGTAGGCCACAGGGAGTACAAAACATCTGATATCTTCCATCCACATGACTTTCTCTTCCTTTTCTGTAACAAACTGTTCTAAAAGCTGATTATTCTAATCAAAATAAACACTAATAGAAATGGTCCATTTTTTTTTTACTTTCTCTACACGTACTATGTACACAGTGTATAGAGAAGTTATTGTATTGCACCCAAAAATTTGATACCGAGATTTCACCGGAAAGAGCCCTTTTAGGGTCCCCTGTAAAAAAAAAAAATTTAGAAAAAAATCTATGTCTGTGTGTGCGTGTGTCTGTGAACAGATAACTCAAAAACGAAAAGTGGGTAAAACACCAAACTTGATATATAAGTTTAGTATCTTCCAAAGATGCGACACAACGGTTTTGAGAAAAATACCCTCATCCCAAACTACCCTTTGAATGGACAAATTTTCAAAAAGTTTGATTTTCTCAAAAATGGCTCTAACTATTTTGATTAAAATACCGTATATTAAAGATGTTTTTATGACAAATAAAATGTATATCTGGAATTCCCCCACACCAAACCACTCTTTACATGGAAAATTTTTCGAAAAATTTGATTTTCTCAAAAATGGCCCTAACGATTTCGATTAAAATACCGTATATGAAAGATATTTATATGGCAAATAAAATGTATATCTTGAATTTTCTGTTAATGGCCTCTATAGACGTCTTTATTCTGAAAGAATTTTGTGTGACTGTTAAACTGTAAAAGATACTATACAAAAAATCTTGTGTTCCATTCACATGACTTTCTCTACATTTCTGCAACAAATTATTTATAAACTGCTTAGGCTTCTATTTACTTCATGCTAATTGAGAAAAAATTAGAAGAAATAGACGTATTACTTGCTTCTTTGTAAGTAGAAGGGAAATAAAGGAGTGACATAGGTTAAAGTGATAGTCAAAAGCTGGTTGCTATGTGACTGAAGTTTCTTTGTTTGTATGGACAGGAGTTGACGAACCCCTGTTTGAGAAAGGTATAAGCTTTTCAAAGCTGAAACTAAAAACAAGAAATATCTTAAAAACGATCAACTCCACGAAAAAAATGTATATAACATAAATTGTGTGTTTTAATGTGCGCTACATTTTCTGTGTGGTATGTTCTTGTCTATTTCTTACGGTTTATCAGTTATGCAAAATTCCGTAAACTTAATCTAGAATAAAGTAGTCTTCAGAGGCTATTCCCAGAAAATTCAAGATTTACATTTTATTTGTCAAGTAAATATCTTTAATATACAATATTTTAATCAAAATCGTCAGAACTATTTTTTTAGAAAATCAAAATTTTTGAAAAAAATTCCATGTAAAGGGCAGTTGGGGTAGGGGGATTTTCATAAAAACATTCGAGTCGCATCCTTGGAAAATACCAAACCTAAATACCAAGTTTGGTTTTTAACTCTTTTCGTTTTTGCGCTATGGTGCCCACAGACACACACGGACATTTTTCTAAAAAAATTTTTTTTTGGATTCAGGAGGTCTCAAAACTGGTATTTCCGGTGAAATCTCGATATCGAATTTTTGGGTGCAACATAATACCTTCTCTATACACTATGTACATAGTATGTATACAGAAAGTAAAAATATAGAGCACGTTAAAACACACAATTTATGTCATATACGTTTTTTTTTTCGTGGAATTGGCCATTTCTGAGATATTCCTTATTATTTTTTTAGGTTTAAAATACTTAGTTTTCTCGCACGGAAAGTTGTAAATTCCCGGCCCTGCATAAAAACGGATTTAAACCACATGGCAACCAGCTTTTAAGAGATTTGACATTCGTTTTAGCCTGTGTATTCGTTTATTTTCCTTCTACTTACAAGAAAGCAAGTAATTAAGACAATTCTGCTAATGTTTATCTCGATTATCATAAAGTAGATAGAAGAACATGCATTTTAACAATAATTTGTTTCTGCGATGTAGAGAAAGTCATGTGAATGGACCCATCAGATTTTTTGTTATTCTCCATGCCATGGATTTATCATATAGCTTTTCGTAGATTTTTTGATATCTGTGGAAGTAAATTGTTAACAACATTACTCACCTCCTCTGTTATATCAGGAACTAAATTCACCAGGCCAAAATACCTCAGCCTACACCATGTAAATCAACGATCACCGTGAACCGAATTTCATTTGTTACCGACGCAAGCGTACAATACGCATAGCAGTCGGCGTAGTTCATTTTTCGTATGTAGGATATGTAAATATTAAATATTTACTGTATACCCAAATGTCGTAGAAAAAATTATGTATGCAACTCTCATATAGTGGTTTTTAGAATACTGAAACTTACCTTTCACTCGTATCGTAATAACTACCATTATAGGATCGTTGCATAAATAACTATTGAAGGTTAATGATTACCCTCGGCCTGGCATCGCTCCTATTACAGCCAAACACAAGAAATAGGGAAATTCCCACACAGGTTCTTACCCAGAGAGAGAGAGAGGGGGGGGGAGAAAACTTGCGAAATAAAGGAAAGAATGCTTATACATCGACACTACAGTTGGGTCGAGCGATTCATTTTCAGTAATCGATTCATACGATTCCTTTATCGTCGCCATGTCTTTTCTGTGTTTGACTTATACTGTACACGGGGATGATACTCATATGGCAGCTCCTTTAGCATAAAACAGTGATTTGTATAAAAAAAAAAAAACGTTCTACTCTTCTGCATCTATTGCAAGCATATTTGGTAAAATGCCCTCCATTACTCCAGAGAAAAAAAAAAATAAGTCTAAAATTGACATCTAAACTTCGACTGCATGGCGGATTCTTGTAATGTTAATACGCAGAGTAATTATTATTCATCCCTGTCGTGGTTGCGCGCCACTATGCTATGTAATTTTTATAAATACGTCATTATAAGGCAACGCTAGTACCCAGAATATTTGCCCTTAACATTTTGTTTCTGAAATTATATATCTTGCTAATGTAATGACGATTTGGCTGTGTATATATTATATTTAAGATACTGCAAAAAATAAATAAATATAAAACAGTTGCAAATTCTAACACTTGCTTTAACATGTGCAATAACTCATCCCTAAACAACATGGTGGCTTCGGCAATGATCGGCAGCGTTCGTTTTCTCATGTATATTGTACATTATTTAATGTATATATTTTATATTTTTATATTTAGCCTCAGCACTATTTGTTTTCTCACAATAAAATAAATAGTTATAAATCCCTATACACATCGTGCGCACTCGACATTTTTCGTCAAAGCTCAGTTTGGTACTTCGAAAAGTGGAAGCAAAAGCTAAACAAACCCCAATAACTGATCTGATTCTTCAAATCTGCTATTCTTTTTGAACGACGATACCTGCTATGATTGACACGATTCATACTATTTTTTCGATTCATGCGATTCTTTCCTTGTAATCGTTCATACCAAAATTCGAGTCCACCCAACCATGTTTAGGCCATGTCTAAATTCGACACAAGTCTCACTTATATAGAATGATGAACAAAAAGTGTACGAGGCTCACTCCAAAAGTTCAGAGAAGGGACACAATAAAATATTGTAACAAAAGCTCTCTTTTTACTTTTTCTACATCTCTGTAATAAATGTTAATAAGCTTATTCTTCTATCTATTTAATGCGAAAATATTAGTAGAAACGGTCTTATTACTAGGTTCCTTTATAACGGGAAATAAGGGAATACACTAGGCTAAACCGACAGTCAAATGTTTTAAAATGTGGTTACTATGGGATTGAAATCCGATTCTTTGCGAGACCAAGGGTTGACAAGTTCCCGTGTGAGAAAAGTCAGCATTTTAAAACTGAAATCAGTAACGAGGAATATCTCTAAAACGGTCAACTCCACGAAAAAAAATGTATATGACATAAATGGTGTGTTTTATCGTGATCTACATTTTTTGTGTAGTAAGCTTTTGTCTATCTCTTACGGTTTACCAGTTATGCAAAATTCCGTAAAATTCATCCTGAATAAACTTGTCTTCAGATGCTATTCCCAGAAAATTCAAGATATACACTTCATTTGCCATGTAAACATCTTAAATATAAGAGAATTTAGTCAAAATCATTAGAACCGTTTTCGAGGAAATCAAAATGTTCGAAATTTTTTCCATGTAAAGTGTAGTTGGAGATGGGATTTTCTTGAAAATCTTCGTGTCGCATCCTTGGAAGATGCCAAACTTAAATACCAAGTTTTGTATTTAACGGTCTTTTCGTTTTTGAGCTATGTTGTCCACAGAAACACACATACACAAACGGATATGTTTCTAAAAATACTTCTTATTCAGGGGGTCTCAAAACATGTATCCCCGGTGAAATCTCGGTATCGAATTTTTGGGTGCAACACAACACATTCTCTATACACTATGTACATGGTATGTATAGAGAAAGTAAAAAGGTCCGTGTGTGTGTGTGTGAATACAATAACTCAATAACGAAAAGTCGACACTAAACTTGATATATAAATTTAGCATATTTCAAGGATGCGACGCGAAGATTTTGATGAAAATTCCCCCACCCCCAAATTACCCTTTACATGGAACATTTCGAAAAGTTTGATTTTATTAAAAATGGCTCAAACGATTCTGATTAAAATACCGTACATTAAAGCTGTTTGCATCATAAACAAAATATATGTTGGATTTTTTGAGAATAGCTTGTAAATACCTGTTCATTCAAGATGAATTTTCCTGAATTTTATATAACTCGTAAACCGTAAGAGATACACAAAAATTTACTAAATGTAGATCTCTTTAACAATTTATGTCAATCAGTTTTGTTGTAGAGTTGACCGTTTCCGAGATATTCCTTGTTATTGGTTTAAATTTTAAACTACGCATCTTCTCAAACGGGGTCACCTTTCGTTTAATCTCTTTTGTTTTTATGAAAATGCAAAGCTAACCGAACTTCAATTGTTCACATATCGAACGGCTTTTAAAAGATCTTACTATCACTTTAGCCTGGTACATTCCCTTATTTCCCTTCTGCGGAGAAGTGTTAAAATCAATTGTGTTAATGTTTATCTCGTTTAGCATGATGTAGAAAGAAGAAGAATCTTTTATAAGAATAGTTGTTTGCAGAACGGGTAGAAAAAGTCATATGAATGCAGCATATCAGAATTTTATATCTGTTGATCACATTACTCTTCTAGAAACAGTCGCACGTGCAACATCACCGCAGTGTCACGAACGCTTACGTCAAAGAACCTGCCGACAGAATACATATCCACTCGCACAGGTGTAACAATCACAATTGCGATGCCAAAATAACTTGCCGCGGCACAGGTGTCCACTAACGTAGTGTGCCAACCATCAGCAATGACTAAAGAAATAAGCCGTACATACACGTTCAGTGATTACGACAGCAGGGCGTAGTCACAATGTTAAAAATTTAGATCTAGTCATTACATTTTTACTTTCTCTATACGTACCATGTACATAGTTTATAGAGAAGGTATTGCACTCCACCAAAAAATTCGATACCGAGCTTTGACCGGAAATATATGTTTTAGGGTCCCCTGTATCCAAAAAAAGTATTTTCAGAAAAAGGTCCGTGTGTGTCAGTGTGTCTGTGAACACGATAACTCAAAAACGAAAAGTCAATAAATACCAAACTTGGTATTTAAGTTTAGTATCTTCCAGGGATGAGATGCGAAGATTTTGAGAAAAATCCCCCCACCCCAAACTACCCTTTACATGGAACTTTTTCGAAAATTTTTATTTTCTAAAAAGTGGCTCTAACGATTTTGATTAAAATATCGTATATTAAAGATATTTACCTGACAAACAAAATGTATATTTTGAATTTTCTGGAAATAGCCCCGAAGACTATTCTGAGTGAATTTTACGGAATTTTGCATAACTGCTAAACCGTAAGAGATAGACAAAAACTTACCACACAAAAAATGTAGAGCACATTAAAACACACAATTTATGTTGTATAGACTTTTTGATCGTTTTTGAGATATTCGTTGTTTTTGTTTTCAGGTTCGAAAAACTTATCTTTTCTCATACAGGAATTTGTCAACTCCTGTCCATACAAACAAGGGAACTTCAGTCACATAGCAACCAGCTTTTGACTATCTCTATAACCTATACTACTCCCTTATTTCCCTTCTACTTACAAGGAAGCAAGTGATAAGACTATTTCTGCTAATTTTTGTCGATTTTCATGAAGTAAATAGAAGCATGAGCTTTTTAAAACTAATTTGTTGCAGAGATGTAGAGAAAGTCATGAGAATGGAACACATCAGATTTTTAAAAATATTCTCCATTGATTCTCTACGCCGTTTTGGCCTTTCAAACCAGTTTTCCGTACTGCATTTTCACGTTGACTACAAGAACAAAATGTCGAAACAGCTGCCAACAATGCAATTAGGAATAAAACATCTGCGTATCTAGTGACAAGGAATCGAAACTGCTTAATTCTGCTTAATTTGGTGCTAAAATTGGGTCATTGAATGAATTTCCAACGGAATAATTAAAGAAAGAAATGTGTCAGTTGTACATAAATCACTCTGTACTTTTCCCCATTTCTCACTAGTTACCTCATCTATTCCTTTCAACATTGGGTCCTGTACTTTCTAACCTAAAAGGTTTATTATTTCGGCTAACGTAACTTCAACTCGTTTACTACAGCTGTAGGACATTTTCAAATCACAGTGTCACTCGTGGTAGTTCTAGGATGAGAAACAGAGCAATGTTCGCAACTTTCATTAATGTAAATCCTGACTGTGTATAACTAACCCAATTTTTACTTTCTCTAGTCCCGTATGTACAATGTACATAGGGATAGAGAAGTATTGTACTCCACCCAAAAATTCGATACCGAGATTTCACCGGAAATATATGTTTTAGGGTCACCTGTATCCAAAAAAAGCATTTTCACAAAGCGGTCCGCGCGCGATAACTCAAAAACGAAAAGTCAGTAAAGCACCAAACTTGGTATTTAAGTTTAGTATCTTCCAGGGATGCGACACGAAGATTTTGAGAAAAATCCCCCCACCCCAAACTACCCTTTATATGGAACTTTTTTCGAAAATTTTGATTTTCTTAAAAAGGGCTCTAACGATTTTGATTAAAATGTCGTATATTAAAGATATGTAGCTGACAAATAATATGTATATCTTGAATTTTCTGGAGATAGCTTCTAAAGACCTGTTTATTCTGGATGAACTTTGCTTAATTTGGCATAATTAGTAAACCGTAAGAGGTAGACAAAAGCTTACTATACAAAAAATGTAGGCCTTGTTAAAATACACAAGTTATGTTGCGTACAGTATATACATTTTTCTCACAGTTTTCGAGGTATTCATTGTTATTAGTTTCAGTTGTGAAGTACTTATACTTTCTCAGACGGGAGTGTGCGGTTTTCTTTTGTTCTACTCCTGGCCAAGAAAAGAAGGGATTTGTAATGACAATCGCATAACCACGGCTTTTAAAACATTTGGCTATGGCTTTGGCCTAGTGTATTCCCTTATTTTTTCCTACTTATAAGTAACTAAGTAATAAGAACATTGTGCTAATGAGTACCTCGATTAGCAAGATGCAGAAAGAAGAACAATCTTATGTAAGAAGTTTATAGAACAGCTAGAGAAAGTCATGTGAGTGTAACACATCAGATTTTTCACAGAATGAAATCAAACAATGAGATCAGTCATGCATGAGGACGCGCGTGTGAATTTGCCCTGAACCGGTAGGTGTTGCAACGCCGATACATGATCTCTGTTACGGTTATGTATTCTTACACTGTGATTGGTCAGCAACCTGACGAGCCCTGCCAGCAGGCGACACACCCCACAAGGAGATTTCTCACCGACCGTAGTCTATTTCTATAGGACTTGACAACTTTACTGGTGTATTACAACTATATAAGCTTTATAAAAATCTGATGTGTTCCATTCATATGACTCTCTCTACATACCTGCAAAAAAAAATTTAAAAAATAGTATTATAAAGCTTATGCTTCTATTTATTTCATGCTAATCGAGAAAAAATTAGCAGAAATAGTCTTATTACTTGCTTCCTTGTAAGCAGAAGTAAAATAAAGGAGTACCATAGGTTAAAGTGGTAGTCAAAAGCTGGTTGCTATGTGACTGAAGTTCCTTTGTTTGTATGGTCAGGAGTTGACAAACTTCTGTATGAGAAAGCTACGTTTTTTACTTTCTCTACGTACCATGTACATAGTGTATAGAGAAGATATTGCACTACACCATAAAATTCGATACCGAGATTTCACCGGAAATATATGTTTTAGGGTCCCCAGTATCCAAAAAAAGTATTTTGAGAAAAATGTCCGTGTGAACTCGTGTCAATATGAATAAAGGAACTTCAATCACATAGCAACCAGCTTTTGACAATTACTTTAACCTATGGTACTTCCTTATTTCACTTCTACTTACAAGCAAGAAATATGGCTATTTCTGCTGACTTTTTCTCGATTAGCAGGAAGTAAATAGAAGCATAAACTTTTTAAAAATAATTTATTGCAGAGATGTAGAGAAAGTCATCTGAATGGAACACATCAGATTTTTAAATGTGAAATCAAAAACAAGGAATAACTAAAATACGATAAAATCTACAATAAAAATGTATATAACATAAATTGTGTGTTTTAATGTGCTCTAAATTTTTTGACAGGTACGTTTTTGTCCATCTCTTAAGGTTTGGTATACAAAATTCCGTAAAATGCATTCCAAAATAGTCTTCAGAGGCCATTCCCAGAAAATTCAAGATGCCCATATTAGTTTTCAGGTAAATATCTTTAATATACGATGTTTTAATTAAAATTGTTAGAGCCATTTTTGAGAAAATCAAAATTTTCGAGAAAAAAAATCCATGTAAAGGGTAGTTGGGGTGGGGGGATTTTCTTGAAAGCTTTCGAGTCTCATCCTTGAAAGATACTAAACTTAAATACCAGGTTTGGTATTTTACCGACTTTTCGTTTTTGAGTTATCGTGTTCACGAACACACCCGGATCTTTTTGTGAAAATTGTTTTTTTTTGGATACAGGGGACCCAAACATATATTTCCGGTGATATCTCGGTTACGAATTTTTGGGTGGAATGCAATACCTTCTCTATACACTATGTACATAATATGTGTAGAGAAAGTAAAAATGTGATTATCGCTTTAGCCTATGTATTCCTTTATTTGCCTTCTATTTACAAGTAAGCAAGGAATAAATACGACCAATGCTGCTAATGTTTATCTCAATTAGCCTGAAGTAGATAAAAGTTCAATCTTTTGTAACAAAAGTTTGTTTGAGCAACAGCTAGAAAATGTCATGTGGATAGAAACATCATAGTTTCATAATTTCATTATCATGGTTATATGATTATTTGTATTATTTTTACTTTCTCTATACGCACTATGTACATAGTGTATAGAGAAGGTATTGCACTCCACCCAAAAATTCGATATCGAGATTTCACCGGAAAAATATATTTTAGGATCCCCAATATCCAAAAAAAAAAGCGTTTTCACAAAAAGGTCCGTGTTTGTGTGTGTGTCTGTGAACACAATAACTCAAAAACGAAGAGTCGGTAAAATACCAAACTTGGTATTTAAGTTTAGTATCATCCAGGGATACGACACGAATATTTTGAAAAAAAAATACCCCCACCCCCAGCTACCCTTTGCATGGAACTTTTTTCGAAATTTTTTATTTTCTCAAAAATGGCTCCAACGAGTTTGATTAAAATGTTGTATATTAAAGTTCTTTACCTGACAAATAAAATGTATATCTTGCATTTTCTGGGAATAGCCTCTGAAGAGTAGTTTATTCTGGATGAATTTTACGGAATTTTGAATAACTGCTAAAACGTAAGAGATGGACAGAAACTTACTGCACAAAAAATGTAGAGCACGTTAAAACACACAATTTATGTTATATACATTTTTTTTCGCGGAGTTCGTCGTTTTTGAGACATTCCTTATTTTTGGTTTCTGCTATGAAAAACTTATACTTTTCTCATACAGCAACTTGTCAACTCCTATCCATATAAACAAAGGAACTTCATTGACATTGCAACCAGCTTTTGACTATCACTTTAACCTATGGTAGTCCCTCATTTCGCTTCTACTTACAAGGAAGCAAGTAATAAAACTATTTCTGCTAATTTTTTTCTGCTTAGCATAAAGTAAACAGAAGTATAGGCTTTTTAAGAATAATTTGTTGCAGGGATATAGAGAAAGTCATGTGAATGGTACACATGAGATTTTTTGTCGAGTAGCTTAACGTCTTTTTAACCTGGTTGGTTAAATTTGACGTTGAATAACATTGGTGAAATAATGTTCAAATGATCTCGGGGTCCTTGGAGCTTAAAGTTCCTCCACATTCGTCTTCTCAGAATAAGGAAAAACCCGAGATAAAAAAACTTAGCCGAGTAACTCGGCTTGAACTATATTCGAACTTACGACCTTTTAAATGCAAGGCAGACAAGCTACCACTACACTACCCATACGGGTGTCATTCTATACATTTAATTTGCTATCTATTATTAGTCGTAAGCACTTACATAAATGTATCAACTCTTTCCACAATTTCATTTACTTCATTAATTTCAATGTATGGAACATCTACAATTCAGAACGAAATAATGACTTATACTAAAATCGCAATCGTCAAGGACGCGAATACAGTTCAGAGGTGACCGCAACGAGTAGAAAAGATCAAACTTCACAGCTTTACGCAAGATCTTGAAGCCAAGGTCATGGAGACCTACACGCGTTTGGATGATAAGGGCTGGGCAGCGAAGGGGGGGGCACGAGAGGAGGGAATGATGAAGGGGCGCTACGTGTTAAAATTTTGCACACGTAGCGCCATGGCTGGGAATCAGGCGAAATATTCCACAGAGGCTCTCTCGCCAGATACTCTCTGCCAGCATTTACGACAGACTCTAATTACATTTTTCTGCAGCAGAACAGCAAACTCCAAATATATCTGCAATTAACTTGCATTGTAGGCTTATACGAGTATTTTATTCACAATAATGTAAAAAGTTTATGCTTCTATTTACTTGATGCTAATCCAGTAAAAATTAGTAGAAATAGTCTTATTACTTGCTTCCCTGTAAGTATAAGTGAAATAAGAGAGTACCATAGGTTAAAGTGATAGTCAAAAGCTGGTTGCTATGTGACTGAAGTTCCTTTATTTGTATGACCAGAAGTTCACAAATTCCTGTATGAGAAGCGTATGTTTTTTAAAGCTGAAACCAGAAATAAGGAATATCTCAAAAACGATCAACTACACGAAAAAAAATGTATATGTCATAAATTGTATGTTTTAACGTGCTCTATATTTTTTGTGTGGTACGTTTTTGTCCATCTCTTACAGTTTAGCAGTTTTGCAAAATTGCGTAAAATTCATCCAGAATAAAGTATCTTCAGAAGCTATTGCCAGAAAATTCAAGATAAACATTTTATTTGTCAGGTAAATATCTATAATACACGATATTTTAATCAAAATTGTTAGGGCCATTTTTGAGAAAATCACCATTTTCAAGTTTGGATATAACGGTCTTTTCGTTTTTGAGCTATACTACCCACAGACACACACACGGACATTTTCCTAAAACTGTTTTTTTTTATTCACAGGGTCTCAAAACATGTATTTCTGGTGAAATCTCAGTATGGAATATTTGGGTGCATTACAATACCTTCTCAATACACTATGTACATAGTACGCGGAGAGAAAGTAAAACTCTGATGTGTTCCGTTCGCTTACATCTGTGTAACAAATAATAAGTTTAACGCCCTTTAAGCTGGTTGTCATATCGGACGATGAATGAAATTGGTGAAATGATACTCAAATGATCTCGGGGTCCATGGAGCTTAAAGTTACTGGATATTCGTCTTCTCAGGATAAGGGAAATCCCCGGAAAAAATGTTATCCGGTTAACTTAACCCTAAGCGAGATTCGAATGTGTGGCAGACACGCTACCACCACACTACCCAGGCGGTCTAAGCTTATTCTTCTATCTCTTTATGCTAATCGAGATAAACATTAGCAGAAACTGTTTTATCACTTGCTTCCTTGTATAGTAGAAGGGGAAAATGGGAATACACTAGGCTAAGCCGACACAGAATTCTTTTAAAAGCTGGTTGATATCCGTTTCTTTGCGTGGCCAGGAGTTGACAAGTTCCTGCATGAGAAACGTTCAAATATTTTAACAAGGAGTATCTCGAAATCGGACAACTCCACAATATATATATATGACATGACATAAATTGTGTCTTTAAAGGAGATCTACATTCATCAGAATTCATCCAGAATGAATAGGTATTCAGAGGCTATACCCAGAAAATTCAAGATATGCATTTTATTTGGAGTGTAAACATCTTTAATATACGATATTTTAATAAAAATCATTAAAGCCATTTTTGAAAAAATCAAAAATTTTGAAAATGTTTCCACGTAAAGGTTAGTTTGTGGTATTTAACTGCATTTTCGTTTTTGAGCTATGCTGTCCACAGACACACGGACGTTTTTCTAAATTATTCAGGGAGCCCAAAATATGTATTTCCGGGTATGGAATTTTGGGTGCAATACAATACCTTCTCTATACACTATGTACATAGTACGCGTAGAGAAAGTAAAAATCTAATGTGTTTTTCGGGGGTTTCACTGATCCTGAGAAGACGAATGTCGCATAACTGTAAGCTCAATTTGAAAATCATTTCACCGCTTTTATTCATCCTCTGATAAGATCTAACAGTTAAAGGGCATTAAACTAAACAAACAAAAATCGATTAATGGGACCTCAAAACATATATTTCCGGTGAAATCTCGATGTCGAATTTTTGGTGGAATACAGCTTTTCCGTAGTTACTATACGAAGTAGAGAAAGTAAACATCACTGCAAATGCACTACATATCTTACAATTTTAGCGACCCGGGTTCGATCCCAGGTGACCTCACATGGGATTTTGGTGGACAAGCGGCGTAGGGGCGGGTTTTCTCCGGGTTCTCCGGTTTCGCTCGCCATCTTCATTCCACATATCTTCAGTGTCATCGCCTGCGGTGCCATAGTAGTAAAAGCGGGCGTTAAATACTACCAACATTAAAATGTTAGCATTCATGCAAAGTGATTCTTCTATCCACTTTACGTTATTCACGAAATATTTTTGCCTATAAAATGATTTCAGATGATGCAATAGGTACTTTAGTTACATCATGGCTAACCAATAACGAGATTACAAAAAAAAAAAAAAAAAAAAAAACACCATTCATATGCTTATTTCTAAGCATAACGATAATACATAATAGTAATAAGTTTTAGATGCACAACATTTTATTTGTAATAAATTGTGCGATTTAACGAGATTTGCATGTTTTTGTGTAGTAAGATTTTGTCGTTTTTTTTTTCGCGGTTTTCCTTGATCTCTAGGCGAATGCTGAGTTGGTTAAATTGTATCCCCGAATTTTCCTCTCACTCCTTTCATCACTACACCCCATTTCTTTCTTCTTGACTGGGCTGGTATGCTATTATCCAGTTTGCTTGCTCCTCGACAGGCTACTGGCCCAAGGCATTAGATTGTTAGTCTACACACTGAAGGCTAATCGCTATAGAAGAATAACATTTTGTTTATGCAAAACTCATCCAGAATGAAGAGCGCTTCGGAGGTTGTTCATAAAAAAAATCTGATGTGTTCCAATCACATAACTTTCTGTGTATCTCAGTAACAAATTATTGTCAATAAGCCTATTCTTCTATCTACATCATGCTAATCGAGATAACACTAGCAGAAACGTTTTTATTACTTAGTTCCTAATAAGTAGAAGAGAAATAAGGGAATACACTAGGCTAAACCGACAGTCAAATGTTTTAAAATGTGGTTGCTATGTGATTTAAATCTGTTTCTTTGCTTGACCAGGAGTTGACAATTTCCTGTACGAGAAACATTTAAATACTTTAAAAGTGAAACCAATAACTAGGAATATCTCGAAAAAGGTAAACACCACGAAAAATATGTATATTATATAAATTGTCTGTTTTAACGAAATCTACATGTTTTTTCTATCTCTTACGGTTTACCAGTTATGCAAAATTCATCCAGAAAATTCAAGATATACATTTACATGTTGTAAATAGTTTTAATATGCGGTATTTCAACCAAAATCGTTAGAGCTAGCTTTGAGAAAATCAAAAATTTCGAAAAATGTTTCATTTAAAGGTTAGTTGGGGCTGGTGGGATTTTCTTGAAAATCTTCGTGTCGCATTCTTGAAAGATACTGAGCTTATATACCAAGTTCGGTATTTCACCGACTGGTCGTTTTTGAGCTATGTTGTCCAAACACACATGGACCTATTTCTAAAAATCTGATGTGTTCCATTCGCATGACTTTCTCTATATCCCTGCAACAAATTATTCTTAAAAAGCTTATACTTCTATTTACTTTATGCTAATCAGAAAAAATTAAAATAAATAGTCTTATTACTTGCTTCCTTTTAAGTAGAAGCGAAATAAGGGACTACCATAGGTTAAAATGATAGTCAAAAGCTGGCTGCTATGTGTGGATAGGAGTTGACAAATTCCTGAATGAGAAAAGTATGTTTTTCAAAGCGGAAACCAAAAGCAAGGAATGTCTCAGAAACGATTAACTCCACGAAAAAAAGGTATATAACATAAATTGTGAGTTTTAACGTGCTCTGCATTTTTCGTGCAGTAAGTTTTTGTCCATCTCTTACGGTTTAGCAGTTATTCAAAATTCTGTAAAATTCATCCAGAATAAAGTACTCTTCAGAGGCTATTCCCAGAAAATTCGAAATATACATTTTATTTGCCAGGTAAATAGCTTCAATATACGATATTTTAATCAAAATCGTTAGAGCCATTTTTGAAAAAAAAATAAAAAAAAATCGTAAAAAGTTCCATGTAAAGGGGCGTTGGGGGTGGGTGGATTTTTCTCAAAATCTTCGTGTCGCATCCCTGGAAGATTCTAAACTTAAATACCAAGTTTGGTATTTTACCGACTTTTCGTTTTTGAGTTGTGTTCACAGACACACGGACCTTTTTCCGAAAATGCTTTTTTTAGTTAAAGGGGACCCTAAAACATATATTTCCGGTGAAATATCGGTATCGAATTTTGGGGTGGAGTGCAATACTTTCTCTGTATACTACGTATATAGTGCGTATAGGGAAAGTAAAAATGTTTTTCCGAACTCAGGGGACCTCTAAACATATATTTTTCGGTGAAATCCCGGCATCGAACTTTTGGGTTTATATCGGGGGGACTGTGTTCTAGACAGTGAAGGTGTACATGGTCATGATAAAGAATAGAAATGTAGATTGGCTCCGGATTAACACAATATATCACCAAATGCGATACATTCAGTCAGTAATCTTAAATTGCGTAATAGAGTTTAATGCTTTGCCGTGTCACTACTGTTGGTGAGAAAATTCCTTGTGATCGACACTTGTGGGGTGTGTCGTCTGCAGGCAGGGGCTCGTCAGCTTGCTGACCAATCACAGTGTAAGAATACATAACCGTAAGAGAGATCATGTATCGGCGGTGCAATATCTACCGGTTCAGTACAAATTTACGCGGGCATTCTCATGCATTACTGATACGGCTGTTTGCAATTTTAATTCTGTGAAAAGTTCTGTTGTGATATACACAGTGATTCCGTAAGAATTTATATTTATAATCCTTACTACTTTTTATATATCGCGTACATAGCACTTGTTCTCATCCCAGAACTACCATGAGTGACGCTGTGATTTAAAAATGTCTTACAGTTGATGTTGCATTAGCCCAAATAATACAACTTTCAGCTTTAATGAAGTACAGAATCTAATATTGAAAGGAATGTATTAAGTAACTAATGAGAAATAAGGAAAAGTAGTTCAATATGCGAAAAGTGTGACAGAAAATGCAAGGAAAGAAGACATTTTAAAGGAAGCAGTGGAACATGTGGCGTTGCAGACAGACAGCGAGTAAATATGGCAACAGTTTACCGAGACAGCTACGTGTCAGCAGGAATGTCAATGGCAAGGTAATTTCTCATCAATTATAGCATTTGGCCGCAAAGCCTTCGCTCCTGTACGGTTTGCACGCAAACCATAACAATTTGGAGTATGCCCATGTTTTTAATTTCTCTACACGTACAATGTACATAGTGTATACAGAAGGTATTGTATTGCATGCAAACATTCCATACCGAAATTTCACCGGAAAGATATGTTTTGAGTCCCCATGAATCGAAAAAAAGCATTTTTAGGAAAATGCCCGTGTGTGTATGTGTATGTGTGTGTGTGTCTGTGGGCAGCATAGGTCAAAAATGAAAAGTCGGTTAAATACCAAACTTGATGTTTAAGTTCAGTATCTCCCAAGAATGCGACACGAAGTTTTTCAAGAAAATTCCCCCACCCCATTGCTTCCAACTTCTGTCCTGCACACGACTATCGTGGAAAAGCGTTCGTATGGGAGCTGTTTCATCAGCAAGATTTTGAAGCTTTAAAAATATCCATCTCGAATTCTCCAGTAGCAGCCATACACGATTTTACTCACCACTTTATAGTACAAATCAATGCCTCCAGGGAAGTAGATAATACCATATTACATGGTAGCAGAGCGTGGTTTCGATCCACGCACCTCTGGGCTGTGGGATTTACAATAATTGACCTAATAATTGGCTAATTGAAGCCATTGGGGTATATCATCTCAAAATAATTTGTGATCTCCTTGTGCGGCTTAGCGGGAAAAAACGCGAGTGAATTGGAGGAATTTAATGCTGTATCGGCATGGTAGCTTAGTTTAGAACAACTGGAAGGAGACCAGCAGATCCGTGGTTCAAATCCACGCTATGGCATCAAAATTTCCAGCGTCATCTTCTGTGGTCTAGGGGTAACATGTTAGCTTCTGGTTCCCAAGGTCGCGGGTTCAAATCTCGCGGAGGACGATGGCTTTTTTTTTTTTATATATATATATATATATATATATATATATATATATATATATATAAAATCCTTAGCATGGCTTCCTTTGAAAGGAAGTAAAGACGGCAGGTTTACGGCACGTAAGAGAACGTTAAACCTGATAAAGAGATGTCTGAGTAAAATGAAGTAGTCTTTCAAATGAATGGGATGCTAGGAACACAATAAAGATCAGTTTAAGAAAATGATTTTTCAGTCTGATTCTACCTTTCCATTAAAACGCTAGTTTTCTGTTTGGTGTAACATCATGAGATTTAAGCATTCAAAACTCAGATCTGCTCTCTCCAGAAACCTTCATCATCAGTGATTATTAACTAACTCCTTGGGCACTTCTATAAGGCGTGTCAAATCGATGAAATCCTACCATTTTCAACCTCATCAATCAGCTTTCTCCAATTATAAATCTCACATTGTTGTTAGACCTATATAACTTTGCCATTTATGAATACTGATGCCTGAGGTACCATTTCTGAAAGTTAAAAATACTTAACTACGCAGTATTAGCAACTTACATAACAGTAAGAGCAAGCCTAATAATCGCTAATGTGTCGCGGAGAGGTTAGGAACAGTACCGTAAGATCAGCTGACAAGGGTCTGTCTATTATTGCCAATCAGCTGAAGATACATGACCAAGACACATTGAATCTTGTTCCAGCTGTACCCAACAGTTAACCTCATTATCGCCCGGCTTCATACAGACCGCTTGCCAGTCTGTCATCTTGGGTCCTTGAACTGCCTTTATGTGCCCAAAATAAGACATGTTATATGTGTGTAGCAATACGTTAAACAAGACTTAATATAATTTTGAAAATGCAATGCGATAAGACACAAATTTTCATGAGTCAAAGTCTACTGAAATGAAACTTGAAGATAAAGAAGTTATGCTGGGTGATATTCAAAACTTTTAGTAATCCATGTTTCTAAAAGCAAATGATTTTTTTTAAAAAGCTTTATTTATGGTCGTTTTAACCTCTCAAGAACCTTGCATGATTTACAGCAATACAATAGCATTTATAATTTACAATTACTAGTTTAAATTTGTTTGAGGTTTTTTGGCTATATGAATTTATTGTACATTGAGTAATATTTTTGGTTATACCAAACTGACTACTTTGTCGACATGAAGTGGCCTACTGTTAATATTGTTACTTTTTGGCAGAGGACTTTTATTTAGCAGATATGAGTGTGTTCAATTCTCAGTGGGGATATCGGCGATGTAGCTGCCTTGTTGGCTACCCTTGGGATGAAGTTCCGCGGACATCGTGCAGCTTGCTTGTAGAGTTGTCCATCCATATGGTGAGTCATTCTTTCAAATTAAATTTGCTTATATCTGACAGCTAGTTTGTAATGTTTAGCAAGTTGATTACCATGTAGTTTGTTCGATTTGTTCTAATAGTTTGTTAATTATCATTTAAAGGTTTTGTGTTCACCCAAAGCTGTATTTGACTAGAGAACATTTCGAAGCTACTTTTTCCCCCCTCATTAAAGCCTAAATAATGCGAAAGTCCACTCAAAAAATACGTTTTAGAAGAAACCCCATTCAAGGCAACAATTTATAATTAGTACTGCGAATTCAAAACAAATATGTTTCTTTTTAGTGATGGACTGGTGAATATCCAAGAATTTTGTTACTGTTGGAGCATTGCTTGAAGAACAGCGACGGATATCTTATGAACTTTTCGGGCGACATTGGTTAGACATGAGAAAACTTTGCTGTCCATGGATTCTACGTAAGATGACTCCTAATCGAAAACAACAATGCATTGATTGGTGCAGGAAAAATGCCGTGGTGGCACTTCAAATATGGTTTAGAATATTTTCCTGGTGATGTATCATTATGATCCTGAGAGGAAAAGTCAATGGACTCAATGATTCTTTCCAATGTCTATAAAAGTCCCATATGTTCGCAGTGTTGATAAAAAGGTGATTATTAGCTAAACGGGCCAGTTACTGCCTAATGATACATAAATAACAGTTTATAGAAAAGTTTTGAAAAAAATTCGCGAAACATCTCCAAAAGGAAAACTAAATTTAATTCATGACACACCATCGCACCAGCAAAACCTAATACTGAGTAACTGGATATCCTAAGGTCAGTAGCAACGACCGTCCACCATTCAGCCGTGTGATGTATTTTTGTTTCCGAAAATTAAAGATAAAATGCGTAGAATCACTTTTTCGTCATCAGATGAAGCAGTAGGACATTATGAAAACCTGATTTCTGAAGTTTCTCAGGAAGAATGGCAGCATTGCTTTAAGGATGGTTTCATCGAAAGAAAATATGTTGATATTAAAGGGAAATATTTTGAAAAAGAATAAAATCATTAAAATTCTTCAAACTTATCCCTGTTTGACTTTCTAATAATCCTCAATGTCGCCCATGTAAAGGATTACAAACTATTTCTTATATAGAGGAACTATACCTCTATTTTCTTACAGTATTTTTCAGAACATGATGACCTTGTCCCATACTTCTGAAAGTTTGGGATTATGGTGTGTGCGGCTGGAAACCAACCTTCGCTGTTGCCAAGTCTGGTCCCGTAACTGAGTCTCCAGGAAACAGATTTTACTACTTTGCTTCTTGCCCCTAGTATAGGATCGTATTTTGTTTGCTAATGGTTATTGTCCAGTGGAAGGGGGGAGCTTTCTCCTTTGAGGACATCATGTTTTGGAGAAAACTACAAGTTGGGATCTGACAGAAGCGCTGCAATCGGAAGAACAAGTAAGGGCAACGGGCCTGTTGCTATGGTAATAGCCGCTTTGTTGCTGACGTCAGGCTTCAGCCTGCAGCTACTGTGTTTTGCTTTTAGTTACTTTAAATCTGCATTATTTGTTAGTCGTTTCACTGTGCGGCAGTGAACATTAATTTTCTAAGAACGACCGAGGCTCTTGCTCATTAACGTTACCTTATTATATAATTTGTGGTTAAGATGAAAAACCAAAGCCGAGTTGTAATTACGATTGCCTAAGACCGTTTTCTCGTACCTTAATGTGAAATTATCCTCGACATTTCAAAACGCACTAAAGATCTGCTCAATTGACGATTTTTACTTTCTCTACACGCACTAACTACATAGTGTATAGAGGAAGTATTGTAATGCAGCCAAATACCGAGATTTCACCGGAAATATATGTTTTGAGGTTTGTCTGCCTGTGGACAACATAGCTCAAAAACTAAATGACCAAACTTGGTATTTAAGATTTGGTATCTTCCAACGATGCGACACGCAGATTTTCAATAAAATCCCCCAACTACCCTTCACATGGAACTTTTTTCGAAAATTTTTATTTTCTCAAAAATGGCTCTAACGATTTTGATTATAATAACGTATATTAAAGATATTTACCTGACAAATAAAATGTATAACTTGAATTTTCTGGGAATAGCCTCTGAAGACTATTTTATTCTGGATAAATTTTACGGAATTTGGCATAACTTGTAAACCGTAAGAGATGGACAAAAACTTTCACACAAAAAATGTAGAGCACGTTAAAACACACAATTTCTGTTATATACTTTTTTTCCGTGGAGATGCTCGTTTTTGAGATATTCCTTGTTATTGGTTTTAGCTTTAAATAGAGACATTTTTTTTTTTGCAGAGATGTAGAGAAAGTCACGTGATATTATTGTAATTGCCTGTTTGTTTGAATGTTGTTCACCATTGCCACAATGTCCATTCATCTTCCACTTAAGCAGGAGGAATGTCACTGTTGATTTGAGCTTGGTGACTCGCAGACTTTTGCCCTGCTGCACAGCCGCAGAGGTGACAACCTCAACCTATGGCCTTATCAAACACTGATTGGTCCACATCTTCTCACATAGCGCAATGAGCATTAGCCATCATAGGGAGCATCGATAAATAACATCGATGGCTATACGTACCTAAAATTGTCTTCAATGCGCTGTCAATCTGGGTCAAATCATCCATTATAATATGGGAGGAAATAATTTAAGGGTATATCTAGCGCCCCACGTTTTCATGAGGCTAGCCCAGAGTACAAGCTACTCGTTACGGGCTATCGATAAAGAAGAAAAAAATTTGATGTCTTCCATTCACATAGCTTTCTCTACATCCCTGCAAAAAATGCTTCCATTTACTTCATGCTAATCGAGAACAAATTAGCAGAAATAGTCTTATTACTTGCTTCCTTGTAAGTAGAAACGAAATAAGGGAGTACCATAGGTTAAAGTGGTAGTCAACAGATGGTTGTTAAGTGACTGAAGTTCCTTTATTTGTATGGACAGGAGTTGACAAATTCCTGTATCAGAAAAGTATAAGTTTCTCAAAGCTGAAACCAAAAATAAGGAATATCTAAAAACGATCAACTCCACGAAAACAATGTACATAACATAAATTGTGTGTTTTAATATGCTCTACACATTTTGTATGGTAAGTTTTTGTCCATCTCTTAGGGTTTGGCAGTCATGCGAAATTCCGTAAAATGTATCCAGAATAAAGTAGTCTTCTGAGGCTATTCCCAGAAAATTCAAGATATACGTTTTATTTGTCAGGTAAATATATTAAATATACGATATTTTAATAAAAATCGTTCGAGCCATGTTTGAGAAAATCGACATTTTCGAAAAAAGTTCCATGTAAAGGGTAGTTGGGGTGGGGGAATTTTGTTGAGAATCTTCGTGTCGTATCCTTGGAAGATACCAAACCTAATTACCAAATTTGGTTTTTAACGGACTTTTCGTTTTTCAGCTATGCTGCCCACAGACACACACACACATACGGACCTTTTTGCAAAAATGCTTTTTTTGGATTCAGGGGGACCCAAAACATTTATTTCCGGTTATAAGTAGGAGGGAAATAAGGGAATACACTAGGCTAAACCGATAGTAAAATATTTTAAAAGCTGGTCGCTATGTGAAACATTTGGCCAATTGAGGAGCTACTTGATGGAGAAGTAGCGGCTCCAGGTCATGAGGACCGCATTAACCGGCCGGGGGGACTCGAGACGCTGACCACGTCTCACCCTCTAATACTGCACCCCATCTGTAGTGGCCCGAGATGGGGGACGCAGAGGCCGTGAGCTGTCGTGCCATGGGGAAAAAAAAGTTTTGTCTATCTCTTGACAGTTTAACCTTTATGCAAAATTCTGCAAAACTCATCCACAATAAAGAGGTCTTCAGAGGCTATTCCCAGAACATTCAAGATATACGTTTTATTTGGGATGTAAATATCTTTAATGTACAATATTTTAATCAAAATCGTTAGAGCCATTTTTGAGAAAAAAAAATTTCAAAAAATGTTCCATGAATAGAGTAGTTAATGGTGGAGAATTTTCTTGAAAATCTTGGTGTCACATTCCTTAGAAGATCTAAATATAAATACCAAGGTATTTTTGTTTTTCAGTTATGCTGCCAACAGATGTTTTTTTTTTTTTTTTTTTTTTTTTTCGGAAATCAGGGAACCTCAAAATATATTTCCGATGAAATCTCGACCCGAATGTTTCGGTGGAATACAGAATCGTCTCTAGTTTTATCATAAATATCAATGTAATGCTCCCTGTTCCAGACCACTTTCAACTCTCTACACCATGACAATGAGCTTTTTGTATTGAAACTTGCTATTATTTCTTGTCTTTCAATATCCTCCATTCTTAACCTAATTTCTTTATAGAACCCATTGTGTAGTGATTCCCTAGCTTGCCACATATGCCCACATAATTTCCTTTATCTTATTTAGCCAAAAATATTTTTGATTTTCAATCTGGTAAGTACTTATATCCTATTAAAACAAAATGTTGCATTATATCACTTCCTATTGGTAAATATTGTGTCGTAGGTACTGTACTTAAAGCAAAATTATGCTTCAAAACAATTAGAAAGTGTGAAACACTTATGTAAACATTAAAACAACACACGGAACTAAATTCAAGTTTAGTTATCTGCATCACCAATAAAACATCTACAATTACCATGGGCAGGTTGTAATATAGGATCAGTTGCTGGCACTGATAGCAACTGAACAAATGGAATGTCACCAGAGAGCACTATGTTGGGGGAAATATGTCACAGATGGCAATACTTATGCTTTATTTATGGGATTGACGGCACGTAAAAGAACCTCAAGCTTGATAGAGCGGCCTCTGAGCAAAATTAAGCGGTCTTTCACGCCCAATTTAGAATGGGACGCTGAGAACCACAGCAGTTAAAGAGCGTCTATAATTAACACACCATTTACATTTCTTCTCTAGCTACTATGCACATTGTATATACATACGTGTTAAGAAAGTAAAAACGTAATGGTTACTGCAATATAACGGTTACAAAAGTAACGGAGGGTGAATCTGCACTGGTATTATAAGAGATCTGCATTGTCGACCTAATATTCCAACTGGCGAGAAAAATGCTACTAATTGTCATCTATATGTAGCCAACTGAGATTATCTGATAATGTTTTACTATCTCAACACCTACCTACTATGTACATAGTGTATAGAGAAGGTATTGTATTCTACCCAAACATTCGATGCCGAGATTTCACTGCAAATAGTTTAGGGTCTCTCTGAATGAAAAAAAAAAAAAAATTTAGAAACATGTCCGTGTGCGTGTGTGTTTGTGTGTGCGCGCGCGCGCGTGTGTGTGTCTGTGTGTGTGTGTGTGTGTGTGTGTGGACAGCATAGCTCAAAAACGAAAAGTCCGTTGAATATCAAACATGGTGTTTGAGCTTGGTATTTTCCAAGCATGCGACACGAACATTTTTAAAGGAAATCCCCCCACCCCAAACTACCCCTTACAAAGAATATTTTAGAACATTTTGATTATGATTAAAGTACCGTTATTTTTAAAACAAACGAAATGTATACCTTGAATTTTCTGGGAATAGCCTCTGAAGAGCTCTTCATTCTGGATGACTTGTGTATAACTGGCAAACGGTAAAAGTGATACAAAAACTTACTTCACAAAAAATGTAGATCTCATTAAAACATACGGTTTATGTTATATAAATTCTTATGTAGCGTTAACCGTTTTCGAGATATTCTGGATTATTAGTTTCAATTTGAGCCACACATCTTTATTCTCGTTTATCGTTTGTTTACTCCTGGAAAGCAATTTAGCTTGGAATTTCAGTTGTTTTAAATAGCGAACCCTTTTCAAGGACGACGCTAACGCTGTGCATTTTCCGTTCTTCTTATAAGGATCTAAGTAATAAAATCATTTCTGCTAATGTTTATCTCGATTAGCATGAAGTAGATAGAAGAATAAGCTTTTTAACAATATTTTGTTACAGAGATGTAGAGAAAGTCTTGTAAATGGAACACATCAGATTTTTTTATGTTAGACAGCAATGTATGTTTGTGCATTAATGTTTCTCTTCTCTAGCAACGTTCCCTTTCAAAATGTCATTTCCATGTTTTATCTAATGTCTAATGAGAATAAGACGGTTAGCTTTAGCCATACGAAAATAAAAAAAAAAAATCCTGTGTTCCATTCACATGACTTTCTCTACATCTCTGCAACAAATTATTGTTAAAAAGCTTATGCTTCTATTTACTTCATGCTAATCAGAAAAAATTAGTAGAAATAGTCTTATTACTTGCTTCCTTGTAAGTAGAAGCAAAATAACGGAGTACCATAGGTTAAAGTGATAGTCAAAAGCTGGTTGCTATGTGACTGAAGTTCCTTTGTCTGTATGGACAGGAGTTGACAAATTCCTATATGAGAAAAGTATAAGTTTTTCAAAGCTGAAACTAAAAATAAGAAATATCTTAAAAACGATCAACTGCAGGAAAAAAGTGTATATAACTTAAATTGTGTGTTTGAATGTTTTCTACATTTTCTGTATAGTACGTTTTTGTCCATCTCTTACGGTTTAGCAGTTATGCAAAATTCCGCAAAATTCATCCAGAATAAAGTAGTCTTCAGAGGCTATTCCCAGGAAATTCAAGATATACATTTTATTTGCGAGGTAAATATATTTAATGTACGATATTTTAATCAAAATCGTTAGAGGAATTTTTGAGAAAATCAATTTTTTTGAAAAAAGTTGCATGTGAAGGGTAGTTAGGGGTGGGGGGATTTTCTTGAAAATCTGTGTCGCATCCTTGGAAGATACGAAACTTAAATTCCAAGTTTGGTATTTAGCCATCTTTTCGTTTTTGAGCTATGCTGTCCACAGACAGACAAGACAGAACACAAAGCCCTTTTTCTGAAAATGCTTTTTTTTTTTGGATTCAGGGGGTCCTAAAACATATATTTCCGGTGAAATCTCGGTATGGAATTTTTTAGTGAAATACAATACCTTCTCTATCCACTATGTACAATGAGAAGGTAAAAATGTACTGCTCAGAATTACATATACACACAACATTGCAATCTGTAGATCCTATTATGCGATTAGACTCAAAGCCCAAACCCTAGGATGTAGATCATGTCAACAATTACACGTATTCATACTTATTAATACATTTATTTACAAATAATAACTCTGACAATAAATTTTCAGAAGTGTCAGTTTTGCATAATTTTCAATTACATGTCTGTTTCCGAAAGCCTATCTGTACATTTGCATTCTTAGAATATTCATGTTTATTACATTTATAATGTTACATTATTACCAGTGTTTTTTGATTGAATGAAATCCTCCTCTGTATAGAAGGTGTGTGTATCTTTTTAATTCTGATCTTAACTTGTTTTTGTTCATTTGCAATTCTTTTATAGAAGAGGGAAGTGAATTAAACAAAACTATTCATTTGTGGTAAACCCTATTTTGGTAATAACAGCAAATTATTTGTTGGTCTATGTAAGTTCTGCATATGTCTGGGCTCTTTGTTATGAATATCTGCATTTTTGTAAACTTTTCTGGGTTATTTATTAGAAATAACTATATGGCTAGAATATATTCAGAGGCTAGTGATAAAATTCCAAACATTTCGAAAAGTGGTTTGCAGTGTGTTGATCGTCTTTTCCCTGCCATTATTCTTTTTTTTTTTTTTTTTTTTTTTTTTTGTTTTTGTTTGTTTTTTTTTCTTCATAACGAATACTTTTTTTTGCATATACTGAATTTCCCCCAAATATTATTCCATAGGTCATCAATGAATGAAAATATGCATAGTAAGCTATTTTTAGTATGCTCTTATTTATAAGCTGAATTAAAGATCGGATTGCAAAGCATGCAGATCTCAGTTTGGGTAGGATATAATCAATATGATGTTTCCAATTCATGTTACGATCAAAATCATAAGACCTAAGAATTTTATATTACAGGCTTCTGCAATCTGTTTACCTTCATATTCTATACTTAGGTCTGTGATGCTGTTATGCTTTGTACAAAACTTAATGTAGTTAGTTTTTTCAAAGTTTATGTGAATTTTATTACTTTCAAACCAATTATTGAATATTTTATTAGATGAATCTGGGAGATGACTGACATTGAGTTCCTTATTACTGCAGGTAGATCATTTGTATAAACTAAAAATAATAAGGGGCCCAGAATAGAACCTTGTGGGACACCATGCTTTATTTCACACCATTCAGAATATGCATTGTTATTATTTGAAGTATTTATTATAACCTTTTGCTTTCTTTTCGATAGGTTAATAGCCTTGATACCCTTTGACCCTAATACCATAGTGTAATAATTTTGCTAGAAGTATTTCAAGGCTAACGCAGTCAAATGCCTTTGATAGATCACATAATATTCCTAGTGTGTTAAGTTTGCCATCCAATGACTTGAGAACTTCATTAGTTAACTTGAAAATGGCATCACTAGTTGATATGCTCTTCAATATTTTTTAACTATTTATAATTAGCGTACCTCTATGAAAGTTTTACCAAAATGAGTTGAGATTCGAAATTATGATATGCAATTAAAACATGAAATGGAAAAAATTGTGGGAATGTAGTTAAACGCAAGTGTAATGAATCTGTGTTAGAAGCTGCAGCAATCAAGCGAGGGAACAACAAGAGACGATCTGGAATATTCGCGGTTAACTAATCACGAGGAGGACGGCAGCCGGTCGGTACAGAAAAGGAAGGATGTGAACACTTACCCCAACTACCCGAACATGTAGGGGAGAAAATGCAGCTAATGTAATTAATGTGCAGCCCATGGCAATGGAATCAACCTGCTGCTTTGTCTACAGCAGCCCGAAGTAACTGAACTGAGCACTTCTGTAAACGTTATCAAACAAAGAGGTTTTCTGCATTAAAAGAACAAACTAAATTACACCAATATTTATACGCACAACTGTCAATTCACTATTTTGCAGCACCACGAAATTCTGCTACACGTTTACCTCTTCGCTACCCATATACATAGCACAATACCAAATCCTCAAGTATTACAACTTAACTGGAAAAACCATGATATGTTGCATCCACATACCTTTCTCTAGCTGCTCCAAAAACAAACTTTTCTTACAAAACATTGTTTTTTACTATCTCTAGCACCGTATGTACATAGGGATAGAGTAGTATTTTATTCCACCCAAAATGTCGATGTCGAGATTTCATTGGAAATATATGTTTTGAGATCCCCAGAGTCCGAAAAAAGTAATTTTTAGGCAAAGGTCCGTATGGCTGTGTGTGTGTGCGTGCGTGCGTGTGTGGAAAGGAAAAGACCGTTAAATATCAACTTTGGTATTTAGGTTTGGTATCTTCCAAGGATGCGATACGAAAATTTTCAAGAAAATACCTTCACCATTAACTACCCTTTACATGGAAAAATTTTCGATTTTTTTTTCTAAAAAACTTCTCTAACGATTTTGATTAAAATATATATTAAAGCTATTTACATCCTAAATAAATACGATATCTTAAGTTTTCTGGGAATAGCCTCTGAAGACCTCTTTATTCTGGATGAATTTTGCTGAATTTGGCATAGCTGCTAAACCGTAATATGTAGATTTCGTCAAAACACACAGTTTATGTCCTTTACGTTTTTGTTGTGGAGGTAATTGTTTCCGATGTTTTTTGTTATTGGTTTCAACTGTAAAGTACTATACTTTTCTCAGACAGGAAGTGTAGGTTTATCTTTTGTTCTACTCCTGGCCAAGCAAAGAAGCGATTGCAATGATAACCGCATAACGATAGCTTTTAAAACATTTGACTATCGCTTTAGCATAGTGTATTCCTTCAGTTCCGTTCTACTTATAAGGAACTAAGTAATAATAAGAACGTTAACGTTTATTTCGATTAGCATGGTGTAGAAAGAAGAAGAATATTTTGTAAGAAGTTTATTTGTAGAGCAGCTAGAGAAAGTCATGTGAGTGTAACACATCAGCTTTTTTATCTATGTCATGCTAATCTAGATAAACATTTGCAGAATTGGTCTTATTACTTGCTTCCTTATAAATAGAACGGAAATAAGGGAATATATTAGGCTAAAGCGACAGTCAAATGTTTTAAAAGTTAGTTGTTACGTAAGCCAATTGAGGTTCGGTTTACTTTGCATAGCCCCGCTTCAGAAAAATTAATTAGTTTAAAATTGAAACCATTAATAATGACTATGTCGAACACGCGTATCGTATCTATTATGTGTTTTAAGGATATCTAAATATTTGTGCAGTAAGTTTATGTCTATTTCTTATGGTTTACTAGATATGGGGGGGGGGGGAATCATCCGAATAAAGAGGTCTTCAGATGCTATTCCGAGAAAATTCAAGATATACATTTTATTTGTCATGTAAATATCTTTAGTATACGATACTTTAATCAAAATCGTTACAGCCATTTTTGAGAAAATCAAAATATTCGAAAAATATTCCTTGTAAGGGGTAGTTTGGATGGAGTGATTTTCTTAAAATCTTCGTGTCTCATCCTTGGAAGATACCAAACTTAGATACCAAGTTTTCATTTTTGAGCTTTGCTGTCCACAGACACATACAGACATATACATAGACATTTTTCTAAAAACACTTCTTTTGGATTCAGGAGGTCTCAAAACATGTATTTCCGGTGAAATCGTGGTATCGAATTTTTGGGTGCAATACAATACCTTCTCTGTTCTCTATGTACATAGTACGTGTAAAGAAAGTAAAAAGTATAACACAAAGATCGGAGTAACCATAAACGTCAAACACTTTTATCTATTATAATAATTAGTGATGCTTTAGTTCGTAGTTACTAAGCAACAAACCTATACTTTATATTCTAACAAAACAAAAAACACGCTATCAAAACATAAAATACAGGTTCAACAAAGCGTAAAATACATTTCCATGATGATCACCTATATCTAATTTTGCTTGATAATAATATGCATCAATATGTGCATAATGTATAGAGAAGATATTGCATTCCACCCAAAAATTCTACGTCGAGATTTCACCAGAAGTAAATGTTTTGAGGTCCCCTGAATCAAAAAATAGGAAAAGGTCCGCGTGTCTGTGAACTTATCTCAAAAATGAAAAGTCGGTAAAATACTAGACTTGGTATTATAATACCTACGTATTATACTAATACCAATATCTTACAAGGATGCGACGAAGATTTCAAGAAAAACTCCCCAACACAAACTATCTTTACGTGGAAAAATTGTTGAAAATGTTTATTTTCTCAGTTTTGATTTTACATCTCAAACAAAACGTATATCTTGAATTTTCTGGGCATAGTCTCTGAAGACCTTTTCAATCTGGATGAATTTTGCCGAATGTTGCATAACTGATAAACCGTAAGCCATATAAAAAAAAAAAAAAAAACATAGTGCACTGAAAATGTAGATCTTGTCAAAACACAATCTATATCCTTTACATTTTTGTTGTAGTGATATCCGTTTCTGAGTTATTCATTGTTATTGGTCTCACTTGTAAAGTGTGATACTTTTCTCAGACAGGAAGTGTAGGTTTTATCTTTTGTTCTAATCTTAGCCAAGGAAAGAAGCGAATTGCAATGACAATCGCTTTTAAAACATTTGACTATCACTTTAGCAGAGAGCATTCCTTAAGTTCCCTTCTACTTGTAAAGAACTAACTAATAAGAACATTCTGCTAATACTTATCTCGATTAGCATGGTGCAGAAAGAATAATCTGTTTGTAGAACAACTAGAGAAAGTGATGCGAGTGTTAACATCAGATTTTTTTCTGCATCAATAGAAAGAACTATGTTACAAATAATATTTATAAGTAGGTATATTTTGTCAATTCAATAACCATTTGCACACCAATAACCAGAGTGTTAGTGAGTTTAAGATCCAAAAGAACAAGGATAGAAATTTAGAAGAATGAGTTTAAGAAGAGAAAAATCTTATGTGTTTTACTCACATGACTTTCTCTAACCGTTCTATAAACAAACTTTTTACAAAAGATTATTATTCTTCTTTCTACATAATACTAATCGAGATAAACATTAGCATAATGTTCTTATTACTTAGTCCCTTATAAGTAGAAGGGAACTAAAGGAATACACTAGTCTAAAGCGATAGTCAAATGTTATAGTTATGCGCTTGTCATTGAAATTCGCTTCTTTGCTTGGCCAGGAGTAGAACAAAAGATAAACCTACACTTCCTGTCTGAGAAAAGTATAAGTACGTTACAATTGAAAACAATAACAAGGAATATCTCGGAAACAATAACCTCCACAACAAAAATTGTAAAGGACATAAATTGGGTGTTATGACGAGTTCTACATTTTTGGTGCAGTAAGTTTTTATCTATCTCTTACGGTTTACCAGTTATGCAAATTTCAGAAAAATTCTTCTAGAATAAAGAGGCCTTCAGAGACTATTCATAGGAAATTCAAGATATACATTTTATTTGTGATGTAAATATCATTAATATACGATGTTTTAATCAAAATCGTTAGAGCCATTTTTGAGAAAATAAAAATTTTCGAAAAATGTTCCAGTAGTTGGGAGTGGGGGGGTTTTCTTTAAAATCTTTGTGTCGCATCCTTGGAAGATACATTCTGTCAAGAAAGTACCGGGAATTGATCATTTAAAAACCCTGTTTAAAAGGGGATTCGAAATTATTGTTGTCGCTAAGTTGGTACAACTTTCCACTATACCCACGCGGAGTTTAATCGCCATCTGTCATCAAGTTTGTTTACAGTCGCCATTTTGTTAGTTCATCTCAAAGGTGATTTTACGATGGATACAAATATTGAACAAAGAATCTGTCTCAAATTTTGCATTGCAAATGGTATCTCGTGTGCCGAATCGCTGAAAATGTTACAGAAGGCTTACAGTGAATCGACTTTATCAAAAACACGTGCATATGAGTGGTACAGAGTGGTCGAGATGTGGTGGAAGATTTGCCTCGCTCTGGTCGGCCATCAACGGTTTCAACTGAACTGATAATCGTCATTTAGGTCTGAGAGAGATTGCCGCTGAACTTTCTGTGTCTCACGAATCGATTCGTACCATTTTAAACGATGGTTTGGGTATGACACGCGTTGCAGCTCAGTTAGTTCCTAAAGACTTGAATTTTCTACAAAAACTCAAACGCATAAGGATTGCTGAAGACATACTAGAACGAGCCAGTTCCGACCCCACATCCATGAAACACATTGTAACTGGTGATGAGACGTGGGTTTGCGAGTCTGACACACAAACCAGTCAACAAGCTTCCGAATTGCGCCTTCCAACTGAAACCGAAACCTAAAAGGGCACGTCAAACTCTATCAAAACTGAAGGTCATGTTGACAGTTTTTTTCCATTATCGCGGTGTCGTGCACACAGAGTTCTTGCCAGAAGGTCAGATGGTAAATAAAGACTATTATCTAAGCGTTATGCGGCGCTTGAGAGAACAAATACAGCGAAAAAGGCCAGATTCGCGGAACGACAACTCATGGATTCTGCACCACGGTAACGCACCAGCTCACAAGGCTATTATTGTGAACGAATTTCTGGCCAAAAACTCAATAAATGTCATCGAACAACCACCGTATTCACCTGATCTGGCTCCTGCTGATTTCTTTCTCTTTCCAAAACTCAAGTTACCACTTCGAGGCACCCGTTTTCAGTCGTTAGAAGACATAAAGGAAAATTCGCGGCGACAATTGACATCGATTCCTAAAAGTGCCTATAAAAAATGTTTTGATGATTGGATTATTCGTTGGCATAAATGTATAATTTTAGAAGGGGCCTACTTTGAAGGCGATAAAATAAAATTGGATGAATAATTCATTTTTTTGTGTTTTATTTGCAAATTCCCGGAACTTTCTTGACACAGTAGTACAAAACTTAAATACCTATACGAATTCAAAATATAAATTGGTTAATTGGATAATATTGCAATCGCCTTTTTCTAAAGAATCTGATGTGTTCCATTCACATGACTTTCTCTTCATCTCTGTAACAAATTATTGCACTTATATCTACTTCATGCTATTCGAGATAAACATTAGCAGAAATGCTTTATTGTTAAGTAGAAGGAAAATAAGGGAATACACTAGGCTAAAGCAATAATCAAATCTTCTAAAAGCTGGTCGCGATGTGGATGAAATGGTTTGTTTGCATTGCCAGGAGTTGGTAAATTCCTGTGTGTGAAATATTAGTATTTTAAAACGGAAACCAATAACAAGAAATATCTAAAAAAAAATGGTCAACTTCACGGTATAAATTGCGTGTTTCCATGAGATCTACATTTTTGTGTATCTCTTGCGGTTTACTAGCTATACAAAATTAAAAAATCTGATTGGTTCCATTCACATGACTTTCTCTACATCTCTGAAACAAATTGTTGTTAAAAAGCCTATGCTTCTATTTAATTCATGTTATTCGAGAAAAAATTAGCAGAAATAGTCCTATTACTTACTTCTTTGTAAATAGAAGTGAAATAAGGGAATGCCATATGTTAAAGTGATAGTCAAAAGCTAGTTGCTATGTGATTGAAGTTCCATTGTTTGTGTGGACAGGAGTTGACAGATTCATGAATGAGAAAAATATGTTTTTCAAAGCTGAAACTAAAAACAAGGAATATCTTAAAATCGACCAATTCCACGAAAAAATGTAAATAACATAAATTTGTGTTTTAAAGTGCTCTACGTTTTCTGTATGGTAAGTTTTTGTCCATCTCTTACGGTTTAGCAGTTATGCAAAAATCCGTAAAATCCATCCAGAATAAAGTAGTCTTCAGAGGCTATTCCCAGAATATTCAAGATATACATTTTATTTGTCAAGTAAATATCTTAAATATACGAGATTTTAATCAAAATCGTTAGAGCCATTTTTAAGAAAATCAAAATTTTCTATTTTTTTCCATGTAAAGAGTAGTTTGGGGTGGGGGGATTTTCTTGAAAATCTTTGTGTCGCATCCTTGGAACATACCAACCTTAAATACTAAATTTTGTTTTTAACTGTCTTTTCATTTTTGAGCTATGCTGCCCATAGACACACATACACACACGGACATGTTTCTAAGAATGTTTTTTTGGATTCAGGGTGTCTCAAAACACATATTTCCGGTGAAATCTCGGTATCGAATTTTTGTTTGCAATACATTACCTTTTCTATACACTATGTACATAGTACGTATAGAGAAAGTAAAAAAGAAGCATACAGAACAAAGAAGTGTTTAGTGACTATTCCCACAACATTCAAGATATTCGTTTTATTTGTCATGTAAATATCTTAAACATAAGAGATGTTAATCAAAATCATTAGTCATATTTGAGAAGATCAAAAGTTCCGAAATTTTTTCCATGTAAAGAGTAGTTGGGAGTGGGGGATTTCATTGAAAATCTTTGTTTCACATCCTTGGGGGATACTGATCTTAGATATTAAGTTTAGTATTTAATGGATTTTCCGTTTTTGAGCTGTTTTATTTATTTATGGACGCTCTTTAACTGCTGTGGTCCTCAGCTTCCCATTGTATACTGGGCATGAAAGACCGCCTAATTTTGCTCAGAGGTCTCTCTATCACGCTTGAGGTTCTTTTACATGCCCTAAATCTACGACATGGGACCAACGGCTTTACTTCCCTTCCGAAGAAAGCCATGCTAAGGATTTTTACGCCCGAAAAAAATCCATCGTCCTCCACCGGGTTTGAACCCACGACCTTGGGTAACCATTACACCACGGAGGGCGACTGTTTTTGAGCTATGCTGCCCACAGACATACAGACGGACATTTTTCTAATTTTTTTTTTTTTTTTTTGATGCAGGGGATCGTAAAATATATTTCCGTTAAAATATCGGTATCGAATCTTTGGGTGCAATACAATACTTTCTCTATACACTGTGTGTATAATACGCTTAGAGACAGTAACACTGAATGAGTCATCTTTGCCACTTGCTCATTAGGAACAGTAAAAATTGCAACATGGTTGAGACCGTGGGGGACGCACTCACAAATATTAGCGACATGATTACCCTTGTTTACTTACTGCAACCTTCACAGCAGGCCATGAACCTGACCCTATCCTATACCATGTTGGTTTTCAAGAGCAGTGGGGAGGACAACCTCTTAAAATTCACGTAATAACCATTGGCTTCCCAACAATACACATATACAGCTTGTGCCGAAACCAATATTAGATCTTAGACCTTTTATTACCGTGCTGCTGAAAAGGTTAACATGCGCTTAGCTTTGTTAATAGAAACCTCTCAGATAACACACTGATTATTCTGGAAACTCGCCGACGTTTTGCAGCGCGCCAATGAACTCTTCACTTCAGTCAATGAACGTGTAGAAATACACGTTTTCTACACGTGAAGTAAAACACATGGTGTTACAACATCTTTGCTGTTTTCTCTCTCATTCATATCCATGCGTGTAACGCGAGTTTACTTGGAGAAAATGTGACAACGTTGCCTTCTGTGTTATTGAATACCTGCAACCTTATTGCAGCCTTTGATGCCGCTCATGTTAACCTTTTCAGCAGCACAATAATACTTGAAGTAATCCGAAATCTGATGTCGCATCTTTGTAACATTTTATTTTCTTTGCTAGATGAGGGCTGTTTTTCTCGATTTCTCCGTTTAACCGGTGAAATAACAATACGTAATACTCTCCATTTATCGTTTTTCCTTTCTGCAAGTAAACAGTGTAGATGATTTCGCATGCATCTCAAAAAACCGAGGCCATCACCTTGTCTGGAGATTTCACCATATTTGCCTTCTTCGGAGCCAATTCGCCTTTAAAACCCCTCTGTTTCGACTGTACTTTTCTCTCTGAGTGTAGTAGTATCCATGTTTCATACAGTCATGGTTCGATGCAGAAACTCGTCAGGACTGCGATGGAAAAGTGCCAAACCAGCTTCCGAATCGATCACACGATTTTGTTTATTCGTGTTGAGAGCAAACACGGCACCCATGTTGCCGAGACCTTTCTCAGACCTAAATTTTGGTGCAAAATTGAGAAAACTGTACCTTGTGATGTGCCTGTGAACTCTTATTTCGCGAACGTTGATTTGTCGATCACTCAAACCATATCCTGGATTCTTCCAACCATTTCGGAGGAAGCCACTTCCACTGGACGTCCGGGATGTTCATCGTTTGTTTTTTGTAGTGTTTAACGCCCGCTTGAACTGCTTGTGGCACCGCAGGTGAATCATTTGTGTCGCCCTCCGTGGTTACCATGATAACTTCATATACCCAAGGTCGCGGGTTCAAACCCAGCGGAGGACGATGATTTTTTCGAGTGTAAAAATCCTTAGTATGGCTTTCTTCGGAAGGGAAATAAAGCCGTTGGTCCCGTGTCGTATATTTACGGCACGTAAAAGAACCTAAAGCCTGATAGAGAGGCCTCTGAGCAAAATTAAGCGATCTTTCACGCCCAATTTAGAATGGGGCGCTGAGAACCACAGTAGTTAAAGAGCGTACACAAATAACACGCCATTTACATTTTTGAATCATTTGTGGATGTATGGCCATGTTTAAATTCGTTTATCCAATTGTAAATTGTTGCAAACACAGGATCAGATCCAACCCGGCGTTTATCATTTTTAAATAGAAGTATTTGTTCACCGCACGAAACTAGCTTTTTTCCATCTTTCTAAAGAAGCACAAGATAGTTGATTCAACCGCCTATAGCAACGAAACCACGTGATGGATATAGCTGAAATTTAACTGTCATATAGTAAGAGAAAACAGTTACTAAATACAAACGTTTTTCGATGCTACGAGTGTGATTTCTTGGATTTTCTAGGGACGTTTTGAACACCCCTAATAGCGGCGTTTGTATCCCAATGTATTTTCCCAGTTCCTTTCATTCATTATTTGTAATCAAGAAACTGAATGTTGGAAGAATAAACAAATAACTAAAGATATATGTTTATTAGCAGGATTTCCCTAACACCTTAATATTTAACCACTGTGCAGCATGTCAGTATGTTTAAGAAAACACTTCTAAAGAACTGATACCATACTTTAACTGGCGCAACAGATCTGGACATGCGAAAATCTTAATGAGAGCTCTGTTTCAGTACACACTTCCGCAGCTAGAAGTTTCTAAGGCACTTTATCACAACTTCCGCTTAAACAGACGTTAATTGCCAAATAAAACCCTAGGGTACCCGTGGAGTATGGTGAGTATTTTTTTGCGGGTAAGCGTTAAATACCAAACTTGGTGTTTAAGTTTAGTATCTTCCAAGGATGTGATAACAAGAAAAATCTCCCACCCCAATGTCTCCAATTCTTCCACACCTGACAATCCCTCTTCATTCGCTGTACGAGAATACTGAATAAAGAAGAATGGGTCTAACGATTTTGATGACAAGTCGTAATGTATAGGTATATTTAGTTTCTTGGCAATAGACCCAGAAATTCTTTTCATTATGAACGACTTTTATATTTTTGGTAAACCATAACGGATAAACAAAGTTTTAAAATGTTCTTGGCCTTTAAAAATGTTGACTATCATTTGGGCCTAGTGTGATTAGATAAAAGAATACGCATTTGTATGAAAATTCTGTTGTAAACAGGTAGAGAAAGTCATTAGAATGTAACACTATAAGCAGACTTTTTTTTTCTTTTCTTTTTTTTTTTTTTTTTACATTTAGAATTATTTTGTTTTTTCTCTTCGAAATCACAGATACATTTATCGTACCTGCGCACAAGCTTTGCAATACCCGCTTCAAAAAATGTTGCAGCCAATGATTTCAAATAAGCATTCACGTTGTACTTAATGACGTTTGCGGAGAGCCATTCAAAACAAACGAAGAGGAATGCAGTCTTCAGTAATTGTGTTGATCCATGACAATGCTCGTCCACACACTGCTGGCACAACCCATCGGCTCCTGGAACAATTTCAATGGGGCATTTTCGATCATCCGCCGTACAGTCCTGACCTGGCACCCAGCGACTTTCACCTTTTCCCTGAACTGAAGACGTGGCTAGGAGGTCAGCACTTTCAAACCAACGAAGATTTTCAAAACAACGTCAATACTGCTCATTTGAAATCATTGGCGGCGGCAACATTTTTTGAAGTGGGTATTGCAAAGCTTGTGCACAGGTACGATACATTTCTCAATCTTTTCAGTGATTATGCCGTAAGTGTACACAACTTTTAGTAATCAAATATTTGTTTTCTATGCACTTATCTTTTATTTATAGCATATCGGAGGTTGAAAAAAAAACGGCCCTCGTACATTTTGTCATGTAAATACCTTTAATATACGATATTTTAGACAAAATCGTTAGAGCTATTATTGAGAAAATCAACATTTTCGAAATTTTGTCCATGTAGAGGGTAGTTTGGGGTGGGGGATTTTCTTGAAAATCTTCGAGTCGCATTCTTGGAAGATGCTAAACTTAAATACTAAATTTGATATTTAACGGACTTTACATTTTTGAGCTATGCTGTCCACAGACACACAGGTACATTGGTCTTTTTCTAAAAATTTTTTTTTTAATTCAGGAAGTTTCAAAATGTATTTCCGGCGGAATTTTGGTATCGAATTTTTGGGTGCAATACAATACCTTCTGTATACACTATGTACATGGTACGTGTAGAGAATTCTCCCATTTCCTTAACGTTAATTGAGATAAACACGTGTAGAAAGGCATGTTTTACATATTTCGTTATAGGTACACTGAGTGTTACTAAGCTGGCCGCATTGCAGAGGCGGGCGGACCTTTTAGATCACTGTCGCAGGAGTTTGCACTCAGTAAATAAACATCGAGGCCCCCAGGTCTGGAAGTTTCTTGTTGTATAATCAAGGGCTACTAGAGGAAGGGGTTTCTGTTCGAGATGCCGAGGAGGATGCAGCGCAAGACGCCGAGACTGTTCTCGTAGCAACCGCCGTCGCTCCCCCAGCATTGGCCGAGGGGACCTCTTCTTTGCCCACGCCATCAGAGACTACGGTCGGTGAGAAATTTCCTTGTGGGGTGTGTCATCTGCTGGCAGGGCTCGTCAGGTTGCTGACCAAGCATAGTGTAAGAATACATATCCGTCAGATAGATCATGTCATCGGCGTTGCAATATCTACCGGTTCAGTGGAAATTTACGCGCGTAATCTCATGCATGACTGATGTGATTGATTTCATTCTGTGAAAAGTTATTTTCTGTTATACACAGTGATTCCGTAAGGATTTGAATTTATAATGTTTACTACCGTTTATATCTCTTCGGACATTACTCTTGTCTTGTCCTAGAACTACCACGAGTGACACTGCTATTTAAAAATGGCTTACAGTTGAGGTTACGTTAGCCGAAATAATAAAACTTTTAGCTTTAGTGAAATGCAGGGCCCAATGTTCAAAGGAATAGATAACGTAACTAATGAGAAATGGAGAAAAGTAGTTCAACATAAGAGAAGTGTGATAGAAAATGCATTGAAATAAAGCATTTTAGAGAAAGCCGTGGAACGCTGTAGACGGACAGCGAGTAAATATGGCAACAGAAAACCGAAACAGCCACGTGTCAGCAGGAATCACAAGGTAATTTCTCACCAATTAACTCTCGGTCGCACCCACCGTAGCAGCTCCAATGTGCGGTGTTGCCCGAGATTCGCATCTCTTATGCTCGGGGATCCACGCCCCTCGTTCGACTGGTGCTCGCCAGCCTTGTTAGGAAGGCTGCTCAGGGTCGAGGTCAGCTCTCTTTACCTCCAGTGTTGTGCCCATTACCGCGGTGTCACTACAGTGGCGCCGCAACAAGCACGACTTTCGTCACGCTTCACCGGTCTGCGGGGTTACGTGTTCGTCTCCCGAACGCAGGTTTTGGCTATTACGAATGGTGTGGATATGTGGGTGCCCTATCTCAGGATTTAGCTAGCATGGAAACTCTTTTCGAGTGTGGTAAGAGGCAAGCCTTTTTCCGCCGTCGAACACACACGCATTCCTCCTAAATGTTCTACAGTGAAACTATGCTTTACACGCCCGCGAATATTACTACTTATTACTTTTGATGCTGTGATTTATTCCGTACTCTGGTCTGTATTAAAATAACTATTTTCACTCACAACTAAAGGTAGCCTATTCGCCTCCACCACGAATCCTAAATATCACATCTTTGCTCTGCCGATATTCTACACCAAGTGCCTCAAAAAGTGTCACCTGATCAGCGAGAGCGATCTTTTCTCTTTTCCTGTTATGTTCCCCTCGGGTAGTGTACTCTCACCCCCTTCAGGTCAATGCTCTACCCCTAACAGTATATTGTGCTACCAGCTCGTGACAACGTGTTTGAAATCCTTCTTCACTTCCCATTTTCAATGTACATTTATCTTTCCCTTCTGAATTACTCTTAGCCCCGTGACAAGACACGTGCTGTCTCAAAGCTCGCCGAAGCTGCCAGCTCCGACTCTTGTCGGACTCCTCCACAACCAACGCCACCGACATGTACCGCAGGAGGATCTAGCCCGGAGCACATCTGACTTAAAATCAGCTCAGTAAGAGATAATCTTTTAGCTGGAGTGCAGAGTTACTGTACCTTTCCTTTGAGGAAGCAGCCAATGTCTGAAGCCATAGAATACAGCGGAAACTGTACTTCTGCACTATGGACAGACTAATGAACGAGCCCAGTCGATTATCGAGGAGGAAGTCCTGCAGCTCAGTTGGGTGGCAGAGAGGGCACACCACAAGTCTATAATCCTCTCATACAATACTTCTTATCTGGGAAACTAAGAATTGCAAACACCACATTGATTACCTACATCTTATCCAAACTGAGCTCTGTACGTTTTGCAATCCAATCTTTAAATTCAGCTTATAAATAAGAGCACACTACAAATAGTTTATTATGCATATTTTCGTTCATTGATGACCTATGGAATAATATTTTTGGGAAATTCAGTAAATGCTAAAAAAGTGTTCATTATGCACAAAAAAAAAAAAAAAAAAAAAAAAATAGTAATAAGAATAATGGCAGGGCAAGAAGATCAATTCACTGCAAACCGCTTTTCAAAAAGTTTGGAATTTTACCATTAGCCTGTGAATATATTCTAGCAATGTTGTCATTTTTAATAAATAACCCAGAAAATTGACATATAATACAAATATTCATAACAAAGAGACCAGATATAGACAGGACCAACAAATAATTTGCAGTTATTCCAGAAAGGGGTTTACTACAAAGGAATAGTTTTGTATAGTTCACTTCCCTCTCCTATAAAACAATTGCAAATGAACAAAATTAAGTTTAGATCAGAATTAAAAAGATACCTTATTACTCACACCTTCTATACAGAGGAGCATTTCATTCAATCAAAAAACACTGGTAATAATGCAACATTATAAATATAATAAACATGAATATTCTAAGAATGCAAGTGTATGAGTAGGCTTTTGGAAACAGACATGTAATAGTAAATTATACAAAACTGATACCTCTGAAAATTCATTGTCAGAGTTATTATTTGTAAGTAAATGTATTAATATGTATGAATAAATGTAATTCTTGACATGATCTACATCCTAGAGTTTGGGCATATTTATGCCAATATTGCTACACCATTTCTTGGATTTAGTCAATAATTATCGGTGAAAATGAGATAATTATTTCTAGTAACACACTCATGATATTGATGAAATACTTGATTGTGTTAATCAGTATTAATAATTACTAAGCAATAAGTGGTTTATTTACACTCATACCTTGGTTCTCTCTAATTCCACTACACTCTCCAAATGAACTGATGCAACTGACCATCACAATTTTTTACCCTGAGCGTAGGGGAAAGTCCACCTTATGGACTAACACCAGCAGCTGGCCACACCCTCCACCAGAAGGAAAAGAAGTAATTCGGTGGGAAAGTACAGCAGTGCTGCTATTGCATCTGCAGATTCATGGAACAGGTGTATTGGCCGAAGCCAGGTGATAAATAAGATGCATACCCTGAATTTTCTAAGAATAACCTCTATAAACCTCTTCATTCTGGATAACTTTTGCTTAACTGATAAACCCTAAGAGGTAGACAAAAGTTTACTACACAATAAATGTAGATCTCTAAAACACACAACGTATGTCATATGCAGGTTTGTTTTTGTACAGCTGATTATTTCAAAGATATTCCCTGTTATAGACTTCAGTTTTGATATGCTTAAGCTTTTCTCAAATGGGAAGTCATCTGTTTCATATCTGTTTTGCCTTAGTCCTGACCATGGAAAGAGAAAAAAATGTCGATGACAATAGTGTAGTGACAGCTTTTTAAAATAATTTATAATCATTTTAGCCAACTATATTCCCTTATTTCCTTTCTACTTATGAAAGCATTTCTGCTAATATTTATTTTGATAAGCATGATGTAGAAAAAAGAATAATCTTTTGTAATAATAGTTTGTTTGAAGAAGAGATGCAGAAAGTTATGTGAATGAAACACATTTGATTTTTACTTTCTCTACACATATTAATTACATAGTGCATAGAGAAAGTATTTCATTCCACCCAAAAATTTGATACCGAGATTTCACTGGAAATACACGTTTTAGGGTTCCCTGTGTAACAAAATTTAGAAAAAGGTCCATGTGTGTGTGTGTCCATGTCTGTGAACACAACTCATAAACAAAATGTCGGTAAAATATCAAATTTGGTATATATGTTTAGTATATTCCAAGTATGCGACATGAAAATTTTGAGGAAAATCCCCATACCCCAAACTACCCTTTACATGAAAAATTTTCGAAAATTTTGATTTTCTTAAAATAGCTCTAAAGATTTTGATTAAAATGCCATATATTAATGATATTTACACAACAAATAAACTGTATAAATTTTTTGGGAATAGCCTCTAAAGACCTCCTTATTCAGGATGAATTTTGCTGTATTTTGCATAACAAGATAATCATAAGAGATAGACAAAAACTTATAACACAAAATATGTAGATCTTGTTGAAACACATAATTTATGTCATGTGCATTTTTTTCGTGGAGTTGACCATTTTTGAGATATTCCTTGTTATTGGTTTCAGTTTTAAAATATTTAATCTTTTCTCATATGGGGCTATTGTCAACTGCCAATGCAAAGAAATGGATTACATTCGCATGGTAACCAGCTTTTAAAAGACTTGACTATTGTTTTAGCCATTATTTCCCTTCTTCCTATAAGAAAGCATTTCTGCCAATGTTTATCTCGATTAGTATGAAGTAGATAGAACAATAAGCTTTTTAACAATAATTTATTTCAGAGATGTAGAGAAGGCAGATTTTTAGAAAAAGGTCTGTGTGTGTCCGTGTATCTGTGAACATGATAACTCAAAAATGAAAAGTCGGTAAAATACCAAAATTGTATATATAAGTTTAGTTTCTTCCAAGGATGCAACAAAGATTTCAAGGAAAATCCCCCCAACCAAAACTACCCTTTACATTGAAAAATTTTCAAAAATTGTTTTTCTTCTGAAATTGGTTCTAATGGTTTTGATTAAAATACCATATATTAAAGATATTTACAGGATAAATTAGATTATACTGAATTTTCTGAAAATAATCTCTGAAAGCCTCTTCAATCTGGATAACTTTTGCTAAACTGATAAACCCTAGACAAAAACTTACTACACAATAATTAATGTAGATCTCTAAAACACAGAATTTATGACATATACAGGTTTTTTATAGTGCTGACAATTTCAGAGATACTCCCTATTATTGGTTTCAATTTTAAAATACTTAAATTTTCCTCAGATGAGAAGTCATCAGTTTCATATCTCTCTTGTTTTACTCCTGGCCATGGAAAAAGAAACTAATTTTGATGACAATCACATTGTGACAATTTTTAAAAGATTTTACTGTCGTTTTAGTCAATTGTATTCCCTTATTTCCCTTCTGCTTACAAGGGCTTTTCTGCTAATATTTATCTTGATAAGCTTGGTATAGATAAAAGAATAATCTTTTGTAAGAAAACTTTGCTCGAAGAGAAAGAGAAAGTCATGTGAATAGAAGACAACAAGTAAAATGTGTGCATACCGGTACTTCTGCAGAAAAATACTTCTCCCAATGAAGAATAATATAACAGCCTGCATTTTAATAAGCCAACTTGTGGACAGTGCCATCAAGGACAACAACATTCCCAGTAAAGTTAAAGTTACCGTTACCACATTATGAGTTATATTTATTACATGTATACTCACTAAAACGGTACTTTAGTATTATAATGTAACAACAAAGAAGCACATTAAATGCATGGTGTCCCATAAGGTTCTAATCTAGGCCCCTTATTATTTTTAGTGTATATATACCTGCAGTATTAAACAACAACCCTATCCAGTTCTTTTTGCGGATGACACAAGTATTACAATTAAAGAACACAAGCTCCCAGATTCATCTAATAAAATCTTCAACACACTAAATAATTGGTTTGAAAGTAACAAAATCCACATAAACTTTGAAAGAACTAACTACATTAAGTTTTGCACAAAGTATAACAGCATCACAGACCTAAGGATAGAATATGAATATAACCAGATTGCAGAAGCCTGTAATACAAAATTCCTGGGTCTTATTATCGATTGCAACATGAATTGGAAACACCATATTGACCATATTTTACCCAAACTGAGCTCTGCATGTTTTACAATGTGATCTTTAATTCAGCTTATAAACAAGAACATACTAAAAACAGGTTATTATACATATTTCCATTCATTGACGATCTAAATAATAATATTTGGGGGAAACTCAGTGGTAAACTGTTCATTATGCAAAAAAATCTGATGTGTTACAGTCACATGACTTTCTCTAGCTGCTCTACAAACCTCCTACAAAAGATTCTTCTTCTTTGTACACAATGCTAATCGAGATAAATATTAGCAGAATGTTATTACTTAGTTCCTAATAAGTAGAAGAGAATAAGGGAATGTACTGTGCTAAAATGATAGTCCAATGTTTTAAAAGCTATCGTTATGCGATTGTCATTGCAAATCACTTCTTTGCTTGGCCAGGAGTAGAACAAAAGAAAAACAGACATTTTCTGTCTGAGAAAAGTTTAAGTACTTCACAATTGAAACCAGTAAAAACGAATATCTCAGAAACAGTTACCTCCACAACAAAAACAGGACATAAATTGTGTGTTTTGTCGTGGTGTACATTTTTTGTGTAGTGAGTTTTTTTCTATCTCTTACGGTTTAGCAGTTAAGCAAAATTCATCCAGAATAAAGAGGTCTTAAAAGGCTATTCCCCAAAAATTTGAGATATGCATTTTATTTCGGACATAAATAGCTTTAATACAGGATTTTAATCAAAATCGTTAGAGCTATTTTTAAGAAAATCAAAATTTTCTAAATTTGTTCTATGTAAACGGTAGTTTTAAGTAGGGGGATTTTTTTTAAAATCTTTGAGTCACATCCTTGGAAGATACTAAACCTAAATACTAAGTTTGGTATTTAACAGTCTTTTTGTTTTGAGGCTATACTGTCCACAGACACACACACAAGGACCTTTTTTTAAAAATGCTTTTTTTGGACTCGGGGGACCCCAAAACATATATTTCTGGTGAAATCTCAGTATCGAATTTTTGGGTGCATTACAATACCTTCTCTATCCCTATGTACATCATACATATGGGGCTAGAGAAAGTAAGAAGGTAATAAGAATAATGGCAGGGGCAAGACCACTGTAAACCACTTTTCAAAAAGTTGGAATTTTACCATTAGCCTATGAATATATTCCAGCAATATTGTCATTTGTAATAAATAACCCAGAAAATGTTGCAAAAATGCAGATATTCATAACAAAGAGACCAGACATAGGCAGGACCAACAATTAATTTGCAGTTGTTCCAAAATGGGGTTTACTACAAAGGAATAGTTTTGTTTAGTTCACTTCCCTCTCTTATAAAAAAATTGCACAATAACAAAAACAAGTTTAGATCAGAGGAGTATTTCATTCAATCAATAAAATAATATAATGATAATAATGTAACATTGTAAATATAATAAACATGAATATTCTAAGAATGCATGCATATGAGTAGGTTTTTGAAAACAGACATGTAATTGTAAATTATACAAAACTGACACTTCAGAAAATACATTGTCAGAGTTATTATTTGTAAATAAATGTATTAATAAATATGTATAAATGTAATTCTTGACATAATCTACAACCTAGAATTTGGGCACAGAGTCTAATCTCAAAATAGGATCTACAAATTGAAATGTTAGTATTTAATATGCAGTACAAAAACAAAATCCTAAAAACAGCAACATTCAAGGCCATAACAATATTTTAGGCAAGGTTTCAACAAGAATGCCTCCAACAGGGAATTATTATTCCATTAAAAATTACCCAGGTAATCAAAATGTTATATAAGGTGTTCAGAAGAAGTACCTGTTGATGAGAGCTTTGTAAACTATAGAAGAGCTGTAAAAACATTTGGGTAGTGTAATTGTTGTTATATTGTTTATTGTTAATACAAATTTAATGAGCAATGTTTTATATTTCACTATCTGCTGTATCATATTAGTAAATTTGCAAATATATAATGTATTTAAAATAATGCAATCATCTTTTGACCATGTCAGAAATTGTAAGCAATTGGTTGACAATAAATATTATTATTATTATTATTATTATTATTATTGCTGTAAGTCAAAGAGTTAGACAAAGTTGTCCTGTCCCCTATTTTGTTTAATAGCAAGCTATTAGAGGTACCTAACTTACCTTTTACTAGGAGACTCATTTGTTGAACTTTTTACTTTCTCTATATGCACTATGTACATGTGTGTGCATGTGCGCATGCCGTGCGGGCGTGTCCATGAACATGATAACTCAAAAACGAAAAGTCGGTAAAGTACCAAACTTGGTATTTAAGTTTAGTATCTTCCAGGGATGCGACATGAAGATTTTGAGAAAAATCCCCCCACCCCAAACTACCCTTTACATGGAACTTTTTTCGAAAATTTTGATTTTCTAAAAAATGGCTCTAACGATTTTGATTAAAATATTGTATATTAAAAATATTTACCTGACAAACAAAATGTATATCTTGAATTTTCTGGGAATAGCCTCTGAAGACTACCTTATTCTGGATCAATTTTACAGAATTTTGCATAACTGCTAAACTGTAAGAGATGGACAAAACCTTACCATACAACAAATGTAGAGCATTTTAAAACACACAATTTATGTTATATACATTTTTTTCGTGGAGTTGATTGTTTTTTAGATATTCCTTATTTTTGGTTTCAGCTATAAAAAACATACTTTTCTCATACAGGACTTTGTGAACTCGTGTCCATACAAACAAAGGAACTTCAGTCACATAGCAACCAGCTTTTGACCATCACTTTAACCTATGGCTTCACTTCTACTTACAAGGAAGCAAGTAATAAAGACTATTTCGGCTAATTTTTTCTCGACTAGCAGGAAGTAAATAGAAGCATAAGCTTTTTAACAATCATTTATTGCAGAGTTGTAGAGAAAGTCATGTGAATGGAACACATCAGATTTATTTTCACTCACGATCACACATATTAGCCTAAAATGAAGATGGCCTTCAAACAGCAATGTATACATTATCTACAATAATGAGAAAATATAACCTCCATATTTCAGAAGAAAAATCTAAAATAATTGTAATCTGTGGGGAGAGAGACAGAGAGAGAGAGGAAGAAAGTCCAAAATATTAAGTAGTTTGGCTATAAAATGAGCACAGCTAGATACTGAAATGAAAATAGCACTAATCCAAGAATAAGTGACATTTTATAAAGCACCCTTCTTTATAAAACAATTGTGAGCTTCAGCGAGATCTACATTCTTTGTACAGTAAGTTTTAGTCTCTCTCTTACGGTTTACCAGTTATACCAAAGTCATGAAGAATGAAGTCTTCAGAAGCTATTCCCAGAAAATTCAAGATATACATGTCATGTAACTATCCTTAATATACAGTATTTTAATCAAAATTGTTAGCCATTTTTGAGAAAATCAAAGTATTCAAATTTTTTTCCATGTAAAGGGTAGTTTGGGGTAGGGGGATTTTCCTCAAAATCTTTGTACTGCATCCTTGGAACATAGTGAAGTTAAATACCACGTTTGGTATTTTACAGACTTTTCATTTTTTAGTTATCGTGTTTGAACACAAACAAATCTTTTTCCAAAAATGCTTTTTTTGGATATAGGAAACCCTAAAACATGCGCTTCTGGTGAAATCTCGGTATTAAATTTTTGGGTGGCATGCAATTCCTTCTTTAGCTACTATGTACATTGTACATATGTACTAGAGAAAGTAAAAAGGAAAGAAAGAAAGATAGATAAGATATATACAAAGAAAGAAAAAACAAAAACAAAAAAAAACAAAAAAACACTGAAACCTTTGATGACCAGAAAGCCTTTAACTCCTTTAGTGATATGGATGTGATATGATTGTTAAATAATGCATTTTACCAATGGATAATATCAGACAACTCCATTAAATAGTACCAACCTCAACATCTGGATTTATGGTCATGCAGTCTATGACATGATAGCAGTGCCTCCTAACCTATCAAACTAAGGTTTGTGGGATGAATCCAGCCAAAATGTATTTTCTGCATTCAAGAGAAACTGTGGAAAAGGATGGGGAGGGCCCAATTAAAGCAATTGGTATGATGGCATGGTTGGATGCTGACAGGTTTTGATTGAATGCAGTACATGCATTTTATCATTTTACTGTGTAAAAAAGAAAAAAAAAATCAATTATACCATTACACAGCTTTATAAGATTAAATAATACTGCAGCTCATTGTAAAGCATGGTAATCATTGCGGGTTTGCGCCCTAAAGGGCCAAAATAAATATATATATATATATTTTTTTAGCACATCACCTCCATTATTGGGTATCCTTGAATGGGTTAAGGAAAGGAGAAGTGAAAACAATATCCACAAAATTTAACATTTACAGTGATTTATTAATCTCTTACAATATAATATTGCACCAGCATCAAATCAGTTCTTTTAAGTAATTTACAAAACAAATCTCAGTTTTATTTGTACCTTTAATTTTTAATTTAAGATGTATTACCTTCTTGGCATTGATAAAAGACAATTATAATTTGATATTTTAAAGCTTTCTAATTCCCAATGAAATATTATTATATTTGCCTTTTATACATAGCATCAATGTTAAAATCAATGTCTGCAGCTTTATACTACAGTTACATGGACATTTCCAAGTAAAATTAATACAATGTGCTGATAATCCTAACATACACAAATGACTAGCCCTGTAGTGCAATTGGTAAACCACCTGCCTGCTGTGTGGGTCATAAGTTTAGTAACTGGTTGAAACGTTTCTTTATCACAAAAGTTTCTATAGTACCCTGAGTCTTTATGTGAATACAAGTGTTTTTGGAAAGTTTAACCAGTCATATCCATAGAATTAACACTAGCATTTGGCAACAAAAGATGCGCAAGTGACAAGCTTAAAAAAATAATTGTTGCAGATGTAATGTAATAGCTTAAGTATTAGCTAAATATAAGTATAAGTCCACTAAAGTTTTTGCATACATGATACACACAATAGTTTTTAAGGACATGTATGACTGAATGTTTGAAATTCCAAACAAATAAAGCCAGGTTTTTGAAATTTATATCACAAATTGAATATAATGCAAATAAGTTACACTGCAAATTTCATCCATTGCTCAAATGGTTTGGAGATTATGGTCAAATTTGTTTTTGTTTTTGTCAAATCATTAAAAAAGTCCCTTGCAAAAAAATAAAATTAAAATTTTGGTCTTATATTTCAACCCTAGATTCCCAATACATCTATTTTTTAAAACTTCCATAGGTTTCTCTGTGTATCTTTTGGTTTAAGCTCCAAAAATTGTTAAATTTATGAATGTGCTTTTTTTGTCATAAAAATATAAATTTTATGTTTGAAAATTGAAAACAAAGGCTTAAATAAATTTGACAGTAAAAACTAAATAATTCTTATTCATTGTTCCTCTGTGAACATATACACAAATTTTATTTGTTACTGAAAAACTGCTCCGCAAGGAGCATTTTCTTGGAAGAAAATTGCTGAAAATATCAATAGCGAGAAAACAAGGAAAGATTGGAATGCATAAAAATCCACCATATTGATAGGTTGGACCCCTTAGCTTTCTTTTTCCTCTCCTCTGCTACTGCCTTTACTGTTCTTTTCTTCTTGCATTGCTGCTTTTCTTCTGCACACTTTTTTTTTTTTTTTTACTTTGCATGATGTAAATGAGATCTCATCGAATCGAAATTTTTCTTGCAAAGTCTAGTACAGTTTCACCTATGTTTTGCTGTAGCGCCAGTGGCACGCTTAAAAATTGTGCCTGGTGGCAAATTATACATTTTTTATATTTAGGAATGCTTAAATTATTTTAAGGGATTAAAATAAAAAAGTCAATTTTTTGGTGATTTTTCACGAAATTTCAGTCATACATAGCCTTAAGCTCTCTCTAAATTGTATTAAATAAAATAAATATAACATAAACAATTATTCTGAGCTCATTTCTAAATAACATGTTTGTGACAAAAGATGGATGAAAATTCTGAGCAAATAATAATCTGAGCCAGGAACATGTCGGAATTTCAGCCAACAAAATCTTGACAACTGTATGATAACGTATTGCATTTAAAGACTAGTGCAAGATAAGCAGTGTTTCTCTTGTGAGTGAAGATGTCATTACTGACTTATTTACACGGATATCAAAGACACTGAAAGCTTCCTCACTATAATCCAAGAACTATGCTAAAACTACGTAGTAGTTAAAACAAAATGTTGATGTTTTTACATGATGAATTCCTCTGTGAAAAAAGCTGGTAATTTTTTTATCTGCAATTTTCCAAGCAAGATATGTTTTCATTTGTGATGAAGTGAGTTTTTAATTACTGTCCTCTAATAGCAGGAGATTCTACTTGATTTGATGTCATCCTGATGAGGTGACTTAAATACTGTCGCTCTAGTGGCAGGTGTCTGTACTTGATGGTTTGGAGTAGGCACAAGATGGTGCAGGTAGTTGGTTTAGTGATTCAAGCAGCCAATCAATTTTTAAAGGCAAATTGTGGTAAAGAAGTTCACAATACTCAGTCAAAAACAATATCTGCAATCAGCAATGCTCAAGTAACTATTGTGAATGAGCTTAAAGGCTCAAGTGCATCAGAAACTTGGTTAAGTGAAATGATTGCTTCACTTCAAATGGTGATCTTGTTAATAAGTAAAGATCCATTTATAAGGGTGTATCAAAAAGTAACAGAAAAAAAAAAATGTTGGACACCATGATTTTCTTTTTATTCAAATTTAATTATAAACTTTTAAAATCACCTCCTCCTGAGACTGTTTCCAACATTCTATCCATTTTTCAAACATTCAGAGAAGCCCTTGTTTGACATCCTGTTCAGTATACCCAAAATAACACTATTTAGTTCTGTATTGGTTTGAAAATGGTGCCCATGAAGATGTTTTTTCACTTGCAGAAAAAGTATATATCACAGGATTCTAGACCCAGCGAATATGGTGGGTGGGGCATTTTTCAATACCTAGTTGAGTGATTGCCTCTTGTGTTGCTTTGGCTTGATGAGCAGGGGCGTAGTCCTAATATAGGATCCATCCATTGGGAGCAAGTTCTGCTCTCTTAACAGCCATTTTCCTCTTGAATAGTCCTTTATGGACATTACTGTAGTATTGAGCATTACTGTGCTGTGTTTAGAAACCATGTGGTCATAAATTTCCCCAATTTTGTCGAAAAACACCTTTGCTTATTTCACGATCTTGAAATTTGTTATACCATTCAAAACTATGTGTTTTTTGATAAAGTTTGGTCTCAATATGCTTTCTGTATCAGTTTCAGATATTTCCAGAGGAACACGAAACTGAGTTGCTGCTTCTTGTCCTAACTTGAAATCCATGTTGGGTCAACTGCAACACATGCTTACCCAATGACTCCCTGGCAAACTGAACAGCACACAATCAGATCTCTCTGCTACCATGACTGGTGAATTTTGATGGGCGTGCTTTTAAATGAAAAAAACCTTCTTGTTATCTAATAAAAAGAAGTATTTTAGACAGTGGAGTGCCATAATTAAATTTAAATGTAATTGTTAAATTTAATTATGGCCTCCACTGTCTAAAATACTTCTTTTTATTAGATATATTGACATGGTCTACAAACCAGAGAAGTGAAAATAAAACTAACGCAGACGTAACAAGGCACACAACCACACGCATGTAGCGTCAGTCATCCCTGGAACTGAAGATAGGGTTAAAGTACCCTGAAACTGGTCTTCCCAAACGAAGACAAAGTGTAAAAAGGAGACTCATTGCATTTAAATTTAATTCTTGCTACTTTTTGATGCACCCTTGTAAGACCCAAAATGAGATAAATACTTTGAAGAAAGAAAATGAAATAATGGATGAAAACAGAAGTCAAAGTTATTCTTCAGTAAAAGGAAACAATCAGCAGAGTGTAGCATTACAAACATCATCACACGAAACAGGTTTGCAATTCTGGACAAAGTGAATGACAGAAGCACTCAAGTGTTTCAAAATCCAGTCCAAAACGATGCAACGACTTGTGAAGAGAGACTTGTGGATGGAGACTCGTGCAGCAGAAAAGTGCAAGGAAAAGGGGTACAAGGTATATGTTTTCCTGGTATGGACTGGTATGGAACTTCAACATCAAATTGAGGAAGTGAACTTGCAATAATCAAAGTCTGATGTGCATGGTGATAGGCCCCAATACAATGGACAATACTATGGATCTAATAAAGGCAATTATAGGACAGTCTGGACACACAAAAATCACTGAATTTTGTTTACAACACTGCTAAAGTACTGCGTTTTGCCTTTCAACAGTCTGACAAAAATGCCATTTTGAGTGCATATACTAAAAATAATCTATTAATATGAATATTTAAAAATAATCCCACAAATAATACATTCTTTTTAGCCTTTTTATGTAAACCACTCCTGATTTTGTATGGATTGCAATCAAATTAGAAACATATCAACAAATGCTCTTTTTTATTACTAATATATGGTGAACTTTGTGACAGTGAGTGTTCTATCAATTGAAATTAATTAGTGAGTCAATTTTGTAACACTACAGTTCTCGTTTCTTCAATTGTAGATGTTCTCCCAAACTTCAATTTTGCTTTCCTTCCAAAAATCCGCAAAAAATCACAAGAAAAATAATATTAAAAGTTTGGGAGAACATCTACATTTGGAAAAACAAGAACAGTGTTTTCAATTTTGAAATCCTGCCAGGCAACCTACTGATACAGAGGTTCATCAAACCACTACTAAGGACAAGGACAGCCTCACAGTAAGCAATGCTGGCAGTCGACTAAGGGAATTGACAATGGAAGCACATGTTTTCCAATAATAAATGTAAGTGATGCAATGTTACAAAATAGGCTCACTAATTAATTTCAATTGAAATGCTCTTTATGTTTATATATGTATGTATATAGATATAAAATTTGCTCTCTCTGTTACATTATGTACACATTTCAATCATCTTTAAATGTGTCAACAAACACACTTCAAACGGTTATACAAGAATATAAAGTTTCAACACATATACCAATTTTGCTTAAAAATATTACTTTTTGCAGTATACTGAGTTTTAGTACCAAATAGTTATGCAATTTAAAACGTCTAAAGCATACAAGAATTAATTCACATTTCTAATATTCATTAGACTTGTTTAGTATTGAACATGTTAAATTTTCTTTGAAGTTAGTGTTATAAAAAAAAATACATTTTATACATTTATAATGGACGGATCAATAAAGGCACACAGTGGCAATATACCATATTTATCCAAATACAAGATGATTCCCATTTATTAGAATTTAATTTTGCAATTTAGCACAACATCTATATAAAGACAAGACAACTTAATTTTTAAATGAAATTTAATAGTTTGCCACCATATATTTTAAACAAATTAATAGTCACTTAGGCTGATTAAGTTATATTTTTTTTTACTTTCTCTACATGTACTGTGTACATTGTGTATAAAGAAGGTATTGTATTCCACCCAAAAATTTGATACAAAGATTTCATCGGAAATACATGTTTTGGGTCCCCCTGAATAAAAAAAAAGAAGCATTTTTGGAAAAAGGTCCAGGTGTGTGTGTGCGCGTGTGAGTGTCTTTTCTGTGGACAGTATAGCTCAAAAACGAAAAGACCATTAAATAACAAACTTGTTTTGTATTTGTATTTAAGTTTGGTATTTTCCAAGGATGTAACATAAAGATTTTCAAGAAAATTCCCTCCACCCTAAGCTATTCTTACATGGAAAAAAAAAAATTGAAAATGTCGATTTTCTCAAAAATGGCTCTAACGATTTTGATAAAAATCTCTTATATTTAAGATATTTACATTACAAATAAAATGTATATCTTGAATTTTCTGACAATAGCCTCTAAAGAGTTCTTTATCCTGGATGAATTTTATTGAATTTTGCATAACTGGTAAACCGTGAGAGATAGACACACACTTACTACATAAAAAATGTAGATCACGATAAAATACACAATTTATATCACATACCTTTTTTTTCGTGGAATTGATCAGTTTTGAGATATTCCCTCTTATTGGTTTCAGCTTTGAAAAACTTAATATTTTTCTCATACAGGAATTTGTCAGCTCCTGTCTATACAAACAAAGGAACTTCAGTCACATAGCAACCAGTTTTTGACCATCATTTTAACCTATGCTACTGCCTTATTTCGCTTCTACTTACAAGGAAGCAAGTAATAAGACTATTTCTGCTAATTTTTCGAAAAATTAATATGAAGGAAATAGAAGCCTAAGTTTTTTAACAGTAATTTGTTGCAGAGATGTAGAGAAAGTCATGTGAATGAAACATCAGATTTTTTTTTTCTTTTACTTAATTTGAATTTGCATAGAAATTCACGTTTTGAGCAGGGACAGAGAGGGTAGTAGGAAATGTACGGTGTGGGTGCAATGTGATGGTGGCAAAGTAACTGTAACATTGATGACATAATATTTTGTATTTATACAACAGAAGGGAGAATGGAAATGTGTGTATGTGAGCAATGATGACATGGTGGTGGTTATAGCATAGGTATGATGGATGATTTCTATTTAGAAAACTCACTAATACACATAGCATTTTTTTCACTGTCTACCTGTGAATTTTGATATTTACTTTTTCCCCACATGGTATTTGGAAAACATATATCATGAATGCAAGACAACATTAATATTTTGGAAAAAAACATTGTCTTGTATTTGGGAAAATACAGTAATAAAACTATTTTTCTTCACAAATACTATCACAATTTTACAGCAGGGATACATGTTTGAAGAAAAACACTTCATTAAGAAAATCAATTCAACCAGAACTGGAATATAAGCCACTGTAATTGGTGATCTACAGACGACCATGGGTTTTTGTTTCTATATTGTAATACTATATTTAGGCAGCTATTTAGTGTCAAGACAGACTAACTTTAAGACTTATTATTTAGAAACATCTTTGAGCATTTATGGGATACTCTTCTTTCTTACTTTAAGCTTTTACACTTGATGCATTTCTGAGAAAGAGATTCTTATGGAAAAACCCACTTGTAACAAAATTAAGAAAACATTATTTTGCACGGTGATGGATGTTGCAAGTTTCTAAAATCTTTCCTTTCCAAGAATATATCCGCACATGAACAGTGCACATATGAGACGCAGTCCAAAAGTAATGCATACATTGTTGTGACTATACCCTCGCCACTGAATCCTTGCACTTGACAGTTAGGAGTTAAGTTGGTACATCCACAGAAAACAGATGAAAAGCTCTATCCATTTGACTTTCTGAACCAATGACAAAGAAGCATTCCAGTTGGTCGGTCAGACAGCGGAAACGCATCTAGATGCCGCACCATTGCAATACTCAGTTTGTGAACTTCTAACTCATGCATTGAGCTGTTCTGTACAAGATACATATTATTCGTTGTTATTTATATTTGCTGATAGTGTTTTGGTGTTTGTTTGTACATGAGGGAACATAAAAGACTTTCACAATTATAGAGGTGGATAGACTTTTGCGGGAAGGTGTGACGAGGGTGTACACGGCTTCTGGAAGAAGAAAGTGAATCATGTTCACAAAATAATACGAAAAGTACAAGAATTTGATGGAATTATCAGTGAATGTGAACCACTAATGATTTGTCTTGGTGACAACGACAATGTTGATGATCCTTTCCAGAATGATGACGACGGAGACTTGGATGGAATTGAGCCATTAAAATTCTAAACTGGTGAAAATCATTTTGTTATACCTTTCTCTCATTGTAACACGCTATTTTGCATTAATCTGTTCTATATTGTCGTAAATATGTAATGTATGCTACATGAGTTATAGGTATCACTGCTATTTTCAGTTAAAATCAATAATAACAAATTAGTTTCATTATTCACATTCATTTACTAAGTACACTGTTTATGTTCGTCTCTACACTCGATAGAGACATTTGTAATCAGCTGTTGTTGTTGACTAGTTACTCTGGCAACACCACAAAGACAGCATAGCCAACCTTACACGAAACCACCCGAGCTGTCAAGCGCAAGGATTCAGCGGCAGGGGTATATATGATTGTTGCTGCAGCAGACACAATGGTGGGGAAGAAAGCAGTAACCTTGGGCTTCAAGTAAGGCATCAGTCTAATTCCAAGAAAGAGTGCACGACTTTTGTGACAGAATAAATCCTAAAGCCCCCAAATACCTACAAAAATTATATAAAAAAGAGAATGTAATAATGTTTAACGGCATAAGAATACCATTTTGTTCTGTAAATATTATTGTATGTTGGATGAATGAGTTAAGAATTATACACAAATATTAATATTTTAAATGGCAAAATGGCTACAGAATATTAAGAGAAAAAGAAAACAAATGTAAGGAGACAGTCACTTTTTTTTTTCTTTTTTTTTTTTGCCATAGTTACAAGAAAATTGTAAAATCTCATTGATTAAGAAGCTTATGAGGTGCCATTACTTAAAAGGTATGCATGATTTATGATATGCTACAATCTTAAAGGAAAGAATTATTATGCATTAAGTATTCAATTATTTTAAATCTATATTAAAAAAAAAAAAAGCAAATATTGAGGAGGGTTACTTCAATAAAGAAGTTCAATTATAAATATCAAAAGTTATAGTGTTAAAAGTGTATGTTATTTTGTTGTGAGTTCCAACGTTAAAATGTTGCATTTATAATAAAAGCTATTATATTAAACTCGCCTTAATAGTCATTTTTCCAGTAGAACAGCTTTCCTATCATCTTAACGGCCCAAGAAAGGTCTCTTGTTAAATTATATAACAACTTTAAAAATAAATATCTTGTTACAGCAAGGCACATTTCACCAGAAATTCTGACCGGCTACTGGAATATAAATCATTGGAGGGAGATGCTATATTGTTGATGCAGATGGAGAGGATTGCCACCTCACTTATGTTTAACTGCATAAAATAAAATTTACGAACCCAAGAAATAATGAGACAAAATTTCCTTCCATCTCATAAAGTATGCAAAGTCAATAACACTACAAATTGGCTAACAACTTTGTGGCAACCACATAAAATAAAGCTGCCGCACGTTTCAGTGATGATTTCCATAAGAGCTATTTGTACTGATTTTTATGGAATTTTTGCAAGAACTACAGTGAACAATTATCTAATTGTTTTGTATAAAAGGTGAAAACTATATCAATATTAACTATGAACTTGTCTCTGTGCAGTTAATACAATGGATTATAGCAATATGAATATGTAGACATCAAAGTTCAAAACTAACAGAATATCCAGCACCCTCCAAAAAAAATTCTGAGTTGGTGCAATTGCAGTGAAAACTCTGGAACTATACGAATATTACTGTGTCATGTCCTCTTCTACCTTGAGACACAAAAACATCTGAACTGCTGCATGCTGTTTTTCCACTGCACACACAGAAACATGATAACACAGCTGCTGTACACAAGGTCACAGTGCTGACTTGTTTTTCTCTGCTCTGAGAGTGCAGTATTGAGCTGACAGTGATATCGTGTGGTTGAGTTATTATCAGTGTGCTTTATTATTTTGTCCTGTACTTAGTCACAAAGTGTATTATGGTCAGTGGACTCTCAATAGTGTGTACAATGGTGAAATTGGCCCACATTTAATATTTTTCATGGACGAGGCTTGGTTCCACCTTCATGGATATGTGTGTACACAAAATAATCATTATTGGAACTCTGAGAAAACTAATATTGTTCATGAAATACCCCTTCATGATGAAAAAATTGGTGTATGGTTCACCATTAGCAGAGAAAGAGCTATAGGCCCAATTTATTTTGACTCAACAGTATACAACATAGGCAAATACAATTTGGCCCCATTTTGTTTTAGAGAATTAATAGAGCATAATTTTGCATTTTTGCAACAGGACTCTGCAACAGCTCATACAGCCAATCTTTTGATGAGAACAATTGAAAGTGTGTTTCAGGACAGAATTATTAGTAGAGGTTTGTGGCCATCTTGATCACCTGACCCAACCCCTGCAATTTCTATCTTTGGAGTAACACAAACCCACACAACCTGGAAGAATTAAAGCTGCTTTTAAAGCTTTACTTACTACTGTTATTAAAGGAGATTGGCCACTAAAGTCCATGCTTTTTTTGGCACCTGTTTAGGAAACTATCCATTATTCGCTGTAGTTCACGTTCAGAAATGCTGGGACTTTCCACATCTCCTTTAATAGCAGTAGTAAGTAAAGCTTTAAAAGCAGTTTTAAAAATATTGCATGGTTTCAACTGCACCTTTCTATGATAGCAGCAAACAGCAATGAGCGCTGAGGGTGCAGACAGGCAAAACACCACGCAGCCCATTCAGACATTTTTGGATCACCTGTTATAAGATATAACAATCACTGGAGAATGATTGTTCCACGTGGTCTACATGCAAGCTTCTGATTCTCGAGGTTGCAGGTTCAAGATCGGTAGAGGGATATAGATTTTTTTGGGTGCCAAAAATTCTTAAATGACTTCTTTCAGAAAGAAAGTAAAGCCAGTGGTCCTGTGTATTACATTTATGGCACATAAAAGGACCTCAAAAATACTTTGAAAAAGTATATTACCTTTTCTTTAGTGTGCTTTTAAGAGGCATATAACATTTTTGAAACAGATCAGCGAAAAATTGCATCATGTGGAAGATTTTGAGTAAGGAAAAGTGTTGGAAAAAAAATATGTGAGAAAATAAAGTTTAAAGTTGAGAGTGCCTATTAATAAGCATCCACCTGCCCACTTTTATCTTCAATTAATTGGTAAAGTGTGCCAAGTGAGAAAAACAATACATTTTCTTGAAGGTTAGAAGTTGTATCATTCTATTATGGGGAGAAAAAAATATTCACATATTTTACAGATGCATCACCCTAAGATAAAGCCTTGCACCTTGAAATATAGGCACGTTTTATGAAATTGTTTATTTAGCCTAAAACCTGCAAAATGAGTCCTTTCTGTTTTGCAGTTTTCAGTCAAAGTTTTAAGATAAATTAAAACTAAATAAAAAAAAAATCTATATTTGGCCTACTTTTACTTTAACATGATATTTTTGATATAAATAGATAACATTTGGTTTACTTTAATAATAAACAGAAAATAAATATTTAGCATCAACTCAAATCTGCACCAGGTGTAACAACTCCTCACATTTCTGTACTTGGAATAAAAACTGCACACAATGCAAAATGCAGCATTTATCTTTGTTATTTCAATGATAATTTGTTAAACAGTTAATAATTTCTTTTAGATCTGATTCAATTTACAAGGGAAAATTCTTCAGGTCTACAGTAGCAAACTGGGATTCGTGACACAACATTCCTAGACAGATTATTACTCCATCTTAAAGAATACAACAATATGAATGAAGTAATTAACTCTTTTCATCTACTATAATACTCTGCCAAGGTGAACTTCCCTACCTTCTTGGGTTCCTGGAAGAAAAAGAGGACAGGGCAGGTCACTAGACAGGTAGAAGGTCATCTCCAAGTTCTTCATCCCCAAAGTCATCCTCAGGATGATGCTGAGCTCTTCTACCTGCTGAAGTTCTGGGCCTCTCTGCTATTGGCCCTAGTGGATCGCTGTAACTAGCATCTGCAAAATACAACTTAACGATATTCTGGTGTGTTCCATTCTCTATCTATTTGGCAAACAAACTATTCTTGTATCAACATAATATAAGTCAAGGTAAACATTACCAGAAATGATTTTATTACTGAGTTCCATATAAGTATAAGGGAATATACTTTGCTTAACTGACAACAAAACTTTTAAAAGCTATTGTTATGCATTTCTGAGTGAAACTCCATCTCTTTCCAAGGCCAGAAGTAAAACAAAAAATATATGAAATGAAAGATAACTTCACATTTGAGAAAGGTTTAAGCAGTTTAAATTTGAATTATGCAAACTTAGCAGAATTCATCCAAAATGAACAGATCTTCAGAAGCTATTCCTAGAAAATTCAAAATAATCATTTTATTTGGGATATAAATAGCTTTAGTATGCAGTATTTTTATAAAAATTGTTAGTCATTTTCGACAAATATAAAATTTTCAAAAATTTTTCCACGTAAAGGATAGTTTGGGGTTGGGAATTTTCTTGAAAATCTTCGTGTCACATCCTTGGAAGATACCATACTTAAATAACCAAGTTTGGTATTTAACGGGTTTTCATTTTTGTGCTACACTGTCTGCACTCACGCATGCATGTATGCATGCATGTGCATGCACATACACACACATATTTTTCTAAAAATGCCTTTTTTTGACTCAGGGAACCTCAAAATATATATTTCCGGTGAAATCTTGGTATCAAATTTTTGGGTGCAATATAATACCTTCTATATACACTATGTACATAGTATGTGTAGAGAAAGTAAAAATATTAAATTATGGGTCCCTGTAATGAAAAACAAAACATTTTAGAAAAAGATTCATATGTGTGTCCATATGTCAGTTTGTCCATGTGTTGTGAGCATGATAACTCAAAAACGGAAAGTCGTTAAAATACCAAACTTGGTATTTGAGTTTAGAATCTTCCATGGATGCGACACAAAGATTTGCAGGTAAATCCCTCCACCTCAAACTATCCTTTACATGGAACATTTTTCAAAAATTTTGATTTTCTCAAAAATAGCTCTGACAAATTTGATTAAAATTCTGCATATTAAAGGTATTTACACAACAAATATGTATATCTTGAATTTCCTGGGATTAGCTTCTGAAGGTCTCTTTATTCTGGATGCATTTTGCTGGATTTTTTATAACTAGAAAACTGTAAGAGATCGACAAAAACTTACTACACAAAATATATAAATCTCGTTGAAACACACAATTTATGACATATAAAATTTTTTCTTGGAGTTGACCATTTTTGACATATTCTTTGTTATTGGTTTCAGTTTTAAAATACTTAAACTTTTCACAGACAGGAATTTGTTAACTCCTGGCAATGGAAAGAAACAGATTCCATCCACATGGCAACCAGCTTTTAAAAGATTTTACAATTGTTTTAGCCTAATGTATTCTCTTATTTCAAGAAAGCAAGTAATAAGACAATTGCTGCTAATGTTTATCTCAATTAGCATGAAGTAGATAGAAGAATAAGCTTTTTAACTATAATTTGTTACAGAAATATAGAGAAAGTCATGTGAATAGAACACATCAGTTTTTTTAGTCCAGCTATCCAATGTTATCCTTTAGTAAAATGGGTTATTTAACTATTCTATTTAATTCAATTTTTATTCACCGCAGATGTACAATTTGTACATATGGCTTCGTCATCACTTACAATAAAATAGTACAAGAAATATACAGGTGTAATATAATACAGTTGTCCTAATACAATAGGTGTTAAATAACAGAGTTAAGAAAATTATTAATGTTATAAAATTTGTGTTTTAATAATAATTTATGCACTTTAGATTTAAAAATGTTTCCTGGCACAGCTTTTAATGATCTGGATGATTAGCGTAACTTCTTGCTGTTATTTATTTATATTATTACGGTTACTTCTACTAGGCAATAGTTTGTGTACTAAGGAATTGCCAACTATTGGAATTACAACAAATTTGAAGACAGAATCAACTAGCAGTATATCAAAATTCATTCTTTAAAATAAATATTTTCTCCTAAGCCATTAAATTTATGGGTCCATTTAACTGTTTTAATAATTTAACTTCTGAATTTATTTCATTGTTAAATTTCCAAAAATGATCTGCCACAGCTGATTTATCAATTTGTTTGTATTTAATATTTATAAAGTGCTCCTTAACTTTAGTTTCCAAATGACGTTTTGGTTTACTAATATATCAAGGTTACAATTCAATTGGCTATTTCATTCATGACACATGATCATAGGAAGTGGCCAATCCAGTAAGTACACTGGTGTGTAAAGTTCCAACCAATTGGAACTCATCTCTGCATTGTAACTGTTTTTCTATCACATCCATGTGCAATTGTTTTTTAAATTTATCGCACCAACATGCATTTGTTTTCTCTCTGAATATCAGCACAGAATAGAAAATATACAGAAAGGAAACTCCACTGTAATCCATGCGCCAAAATTTAGTGCGCATGCATGAATTCTGCCAAACTTGGACCGAGTAAATAGCTATGTTGTTGAAGTTACATGTTTCGTAATATACATTTTGTTAATGTTACCAATTGTGTATTTTAGCTACTGGGAGTATACTCTACTCAATGGTTATGTTATACACTGTACATGTTAGAATATTTGTTAACTCTTGAAGCTTTACTGCTCTTATAATGAGCAGTAGTAATAGAAAAGGCGGCCAGTAGTGCTCAGACTCTAACGCAAAAATAATTCAAATACAATTAATATGGCAAAGGAATGTCTCCTGTAAAATTAGCAATGCGGTTTATCGTGTGTTTGAATCACATTTGCAGAGGTAACTGGTGAGGGAGATGGGAAGATAGCTGGAAGGTAGATGGCGATCCTTACCAGGTTTTAAGATTGGGACGATGGTGGCCTTGCGCCAGACTGCAGGAAACACTCCATCGCACCAAATGCGGTTGTATAGAAATAAGAGAAAGAGTTTGCCGGCAGGAGAGAGATGCTGGAGCGTGGCAATATGAATACCATCTGACCTGGGAGCAGTGAGCCTAGAAAATGATAGGGAGTTTTCAAGCTCCTGGATACTAAAAATCGAGTTATAGCACTCATTGTTAAAAGAGCGAAAGGAGAGAGCTGAGACTCCACCTGCGCCTTAGTAGTACGAAAAACTGGATTATAGTTTTCCGAGCTTGAGACAGATGCAAAGTACTACCAAGAGCGTCAGCAACAGCTACCAGATCGACGACGGCAGCAGTTCCCATGTGAAGTCCCGGTATGGAAGAGTTGCCCTACTTACTGGCACTACGGCAGAGCTTCTCCCGCACAACGGATGAAGGCGTTGACTGATTAAAGGTGGCAACAAACAAAGTCCAGGAAGCCCGTTTGCTATCCTGAATAATACGACGGACCCTTGCACGAGCTTGTTTGAAACAGATCAAATGGTCCAACGTAGGGTGATGATGGTGAAATACCCTAAGAGCTCTCCTGCGTACACGAATAGCCTCGTAGCACTCAGCACTCCACCAGGGAACCGGCAATCATCTGGGATGGGAAGACGACCAAGGGATAGAGAGTTCAGCGGCAGAGAGAACGACAGAAGTAAAGTGGTCCACCATATGGTCGACCGTGGCGAACTCATTGTCACTGAAAACTGCTTTCGCTGAAAAGAGGGCCTAATTCGCGAGGAAGAAACATGGTGTGAGAGTAAAGTGAGAACACACGGGCAATGATCGCTTGAATGGGTGTCAGATACAACATTCCATTGTAACCGATGAGCAAGCTGTGCCGAACAAACAGAGAGGTCCAAATGGGAGATCGTGGCAGAAGAATCAGAAAGAAAAGTTGGTTCACCGGTGTTCAAAACAGCAGGCCGAAATTGGTAAAAAAAAATCAACAAGGAGCGTCCCTCGCTCACATGCCCTAGAGGAACCCCAAAGTGGATGATGGGCATTGAAATCGCCCAGGAAAAGAAACGGAGCCGGGAGCTGGGACAGGAGGTTGACCATGTCGGCTGTTCTGAGGGTAGCTGAAGGAGGAACATAAACATTACAGATGGAAAAGGTGAAACCAGGAAGAACAAGACGGACAGCAACAGCTTGCAAGGCAGTGGTAAGAGATAGTGTCTGGCTGTAGATATCATCGCCTGTGAGTATCATGACACCCCCATGAGCAGGAGAGCCCTCCTCCGGGGTAAGATCGAAATGTGCCGGGACATAATGGTGTACAACAAAAGGATCGTGAGGGCGAAGCTTCGTCTCCTGTAAACAGATGACCAAGGGGTCATACGATCGCAGCAATAGCTGCAGTTCAGCTCTATGGGAGCGAACACGCGGATATTCTGCATCAGCAATGCCATGATAAAAAGAGCAAAGGCTAGAAACGTGGGATGGGTGAGGTGGAACAAATCAAACTCTCTTAAGAAGATGATGGACAGTTAACAAACATTGCTAAGGTGGCCAGTTAAGTTTCACAGATCTCAGGCCGAGAAAACGACGATCTATGTCCCCTTCGGAATTCTTGGATGGTCGGGATCCGGAAGATGCTCGATGGCTTGTAGAATGCGGACAGGACTTCGAAGACTTATCGGCCGGCTTGTGCTTTTTTCGAGAGCGCTCCTGAGAGGCGGCGACAGGTGATGTACTAGGAGATGGTGGGCGTACTTCAGCCGAAGAGGAAGTTTTTGACGGTGAAGGCAGCAGGGTGCGGGTCGTTCAGGCAACACGGTAGAGCACAGCAACAGGTCCGTTTGTGTGGACACCTCTGCAACTTGTGCGGTTTGAAGGGCTACAGAGGAACCAGGAGTGCGGTGAACTGCGGAGGCGTAGCCTAAGGATAGGTTACTAAAGAATTTGTTGAAACACATTTATATGAAATGTTAACTTACCAATTTCTTTTTGTAGGCTGCTGGGGCTATCTGAATCAATGGAGTCCACAAGTGCCATCTTTTGGAGACGAGATGAGCGAGGAGTAATGGGGCTTGCACGTGTGCTGGTAGGAAGAGGAGATGAATATCCTTGTGGACTGTTGATACCTCCCCTCGAAGACCGTCCACTTCCACTTCTTAGAGAGCCTATTGATAAGAAAGGGAGAATGAAGTACTGCAAAATGGTTTTTACACTTTAGTTACTCTCTTCTTGGAACAAGCTAATTCAATAAAGATTCTAGCTGCTACACAAATCTAGAGCTGTTTTTAACAGCACAATGCAAATCCAGGATAAAACACAATCATTAGTACACCTGCATTTTTGTATAATGAGATTTTGTTTGTCTCTTGCAATTTGCCAGTTATACAAAAATCATCCTGAATGAAGACGGCTTCAGAGGCTATTCAAGATATACATTTATTTATTGTGAAAATATCTTAATCACAATTGTCAAGAGCCATTAATGAGAAAATCAAAATGTTCTAAAAATGTTCCACATAAAGACTGGTTTGGGATAGGGGATTTTCTTACAAATGTTTGTGTTACAAACTTGGAAGGTGCTAGGCTTATCAGGTTTAGTATTTATCAACTTTTTTTTGAGTTACGCTGTTCTAATGCATGCACACATGCCTTTTTCTAAAAATGCTTTTTTGGTTCAACAGACCCCAAAATGTATATTTGCAGTGAAATTTCTATATCGAATTTTTGGGTGAAATGCAAATACCTTCTTTATCTACTACATATGTGGTGGAAAAAATACACATGTAATTTTTTTTACTTTTTTTTTTTTATTATTATTACATACATGTATTTCCAGTGAAATCTCAAATTATCCTGATATATGGTGGACTTTGAGACAGTTATGTGTTTTAACAGTTTGAAATTTAGTTGAGTCGATTTTGTAACACTACATCACTTACTTTTTTATTTCGGAAAACATGTTTCAGAAGCCATGTGCTTCCATTGTCAATTCCTTTGGTCGACTGCCGGCATTGCTTGCTGTGGTGGTTGTCTCTGTCCCTGGTGGTGGTTTGATGAACCTCTGAATGAGTAGATCGCCTGGCGGGATTTCAAAATTGAAAACCCGGTTCTTGTTTTTCCAAATATATATGTTTTCCCAAACTTTTAATTCTGTCTTCTTTGTGATGTTTTTGAGGATTTTTGGGCTTCTATTTATAGTGTGTTTCTCTTTCCAAAAATGCCAAGCTACTGCAGATTTGTCTTCTTGTTTGAGTTTAATATTTCTGTGGTGTTCTTTTGCCCTTGTTTTTATATTTCTTTTTGTTTGGCCGATGTAGATTTTTTCACAGTCATTACAGCTGAACTGATATATTCCTGGCTTGTTTGCTTGTGGGATATCATCTTTTTATTTAGAATTCAAAATGTTTTTTATAGAGTAATTGTTTTTAGGGGCTAGAATGATGTTATGTCGTTTGAAGATCCTCTGGAATTTGTAGAAAGTTGTAGGGTGGTATGTAAACTTCTTGTAGATCTTGTTTTCTTTCTGGTTATGAGTGAGTGTGCTGACTTCTTTAATTCTCTTTCTATTTTTGGCCTTATTAACTTTTTTGTACACCAGTTCTGCCCGAAATCCATTCTCTGTAGCTATGTCCAATATTTTAGTAAGTTCACATTGGTATTCTGTTTTGCCCATTGATACATTTACCAATCTGTGTGTAAGGCTGTTGAGTAAAGCATGCTGATGGGGAATGGGATTGTAACTCTTTTGTTTTAGTTTTATATAGCTGTTGGTGTGGGTAGGTTTTCTGTAGATGCCAAATGTAAGGTGATTATTAGTTTTGATGATTTTTAGGTCGAGGAATGGTAGTTGTCCATCACATTCCTTCTCCATTGTGAGCTTTATAGACTTTTCTTGCATATTTAGGAGTTTTAGTGCATCTTCTAGGTGTTTTTCTGGGACTATTGCAAAGATGTCGTCTACATAGCGGTACCATATTTTGAACATCCATTGCACTAAAACTCCTAAATATGCAAGAAAAGTCTATAAAGTTCACAATGGAGAAGGAATGTGATGGACAACTACCATTCCTTGACCTAAAAATCATCAAAACTAATAATCACCTTACATTTGGCATCTACAGAAAACCTACCCACACCAACAGCTATATAAAACAAAAGAGTTACAATCCCATTCCCCATCAGCATGCTTTACTCAACAGCCTTACACACAGATTGGTAAATGTACCAATGGGCAAAACAGAATACCAATGTGAACTTACTAAAATATTGGACATAGCTACAGAGAATGGATTTCGGGCAGAACTGGTGTACAAAAAAGTTAATAAGGCCAAAAATAGAAAGAGAATTAAAGAAGTCAGCACACTCACTCATAACCAGAAAGAAAACAAGATCTACAAGAAGTTTACATACCACCCTACAATTTTCTACAAATTCCAGAGGATCTTCAAACGACATAACATCATTCTAGCCCCTAAAAACAATTACTCTATAAAAAACCTTTTAAATTCTAAATAAAAATATGATATCCCACAAGAAAACAAACCAGGAATATATCAGTTCAGCTGTAATGACTGTGAAAAAATCTACATTGGTCAAACAAAAAGAAATATAAAAACAAGGGCAAAAGAACACCACAGAAATATTAAACTCAAACAAGAAGACAAATCTGCAGTAGCTTGGCATTTTTGGAAAGAGAAACACACTATAAATAGAAGCCCAAAAATCCTCAAAAACATCACAAGGAAGACAGAATTAAAAGTTTGGGAAAACATATATATTTGGAAAAACAAGAACCGGGTTTTCAATTTTGAAATTCCGCCAGGCGATCTACTCATCCAGAAGTTCATCAAACCACCACCAGGGACAGAGACAACCACCACAGCAAGCGATGCCAGCAGTCGACCAAAGGAATTGACAATGGAAGCACATGGCTTCTGAAACATGTTTTCCGAAATAAAAAAAAAAGTAAGTGATGCAGTGTTACAAAATCGACTCAACTAAGTTTCAAATTGAAATCTGAAATGTTTTTGTTTGGAACAGAGTAACTCCTCTTACCTACCTAGGGTGGTGGCAACTAAAGTAAAAATGTTGTTTTTATAGATTCAGGGTGTCCTGAAAACATGTAATTTCAGTGAAATCCTAATATTAAGTTTCTGGCTAGAATAAAATTATTTACTCTACTTACTACAGGCTGGCTTACTAATTAGAGTAAAAAGACAAAGGGATGCTTTTATGTGTTCTATACATGAGAAAGTCGCCCTCCGTGGTGTAGTGGTTACCAACGTCATGGGTTCAAACCTGGTGGAGGGCAATGGAAGTAAGTGCAGTAGGTTCTATGTTGTGGATTTACAGCACGTAAAGCCCTGACAAAGAAGTATGCCATCTTTCAAGCTCAATATAGAATAGGATGCTGAGAACCATAGAACAAGGGCCATCCAGAAAGTAATGAACGATTTGGCACAACTACATGATAACAAACGATATTAACATAAAAACTTTATTTACAAAGTTACAGTACCTTACCCTATTTGCCTATGCAATCTCCATTCTGGCAAGGTATTTATTGTCATGTGGTATCAGTTTTTCAATGCTGATATTATACTTTTCTACCGCAAAGAACTTATTTGGTTTTTTTAATGCACAAAATGTTTGGACTATCAAATTTTTTAGGCAAATAACGTAAGCCTATAATGATAGTGTAATGAACAAGTCTTCAGTGAGGAAATGGCACATAATTTATGAGTAATCAAGGATGAACCAGTGTGTACATTAAAGACCGGAGTGGAAGTTCATCAATTGTTATGGAGAAGTTAAAAGCAAATGTTGATAAAAGAATTGAGAAAAACCGGTGTTTCACTTTGGACATGTACATGATTTTTTGGATGGAAAACATCTTCCAACTGATGAAGACCTCAAAGTGACAGTGACATCTTGGCTCATATATTTAGCGGTGGAAGAGTATAACATCTGCATTGAAACACCAGTAGCACTTGGCAATAAATACCTGGTAGCAATGATGATTATGTTCAAAAATAGAGTAAGGTATTGTAGCTTTGTAAATAAAGTTTTGTGTTGATAACTTTTGTATTTAGTTTTTCCAAATCGTCTTGTCACTTTCTGGATGGCCCTCCATAAATAAAACTTCATTTCACTTTTACCCAAAAGAACATGCCTTAAAGCACATATACTTACCTGATCTGCTGCTACCGATTCTCTCTCTGACTTCCTTTGCCTTTTCCGCTTTCTTCAATTCCATGGCATACTCTGTTGCTTCTTTCATTCCCAGATCACTGCAGAGTCGAATTAAAAACTTGAGACCTGTTTGGAAAGTATTTTGCAATTTAAACATAAAAGAAATTTGAGAGCAGATTTTGATGATGTAGGCAACACACACCTGAGGAACATGTTCACATAGTTAATTACTTAGTGAAGCAGCTCAAGTGTAAATTCACCTCATTTTAATCTCTGAGTATCCCCTAAATTAAAATCCTGAGTAATCACATCATAAATTTAAACTTTTGTCTCTTTCTGAGCCTTTCCAAAAGTGAATTCTGGACATTGAAGCAATAATAGATTAACAAGAAATGAACTGCGACACTAAATACTCAGGGCATCAATAACCTCAGCAGTTGTATGCCAATAGAAAAACTACTGCCACTAAATACAATACTGAACTCTTTGTGAATCCCCATTTTCATAAAACGCTATGAAGTAACACACAAAACACCGTGAAAGCCGGTTGAAACAGGGACCTTTAGTGTGAATAGAACATATGGATAAAAAATTTGACTGAACAGGATAATTCATAGACACCAGTCAGCAAAATATGCATATGAAAATAGAGATTACAGCAGAGCCTTGAAGAAGTATCAAGAAACCACCAAAAAAAAGTTAGAACAGGTAAAACTGCCTTTTAAAATACATATCGCTCATAAACAACATTTCTAATTATATCTGGGATTTTATTATTTTATCAAATTAAAAACCAGAATATATACTTGGGCGTTTTGTGTTAAAAGCATAAAAATTTGCTGTCATTCTCTGTGGTGTAGGGGTAACATATTAGACTTTGGCTGCCAAGGTTGCATGTTTAAACACGATGGAGGCGTAGAAATCCTTAGCATAGCTTTCTTCAGAAGGGAAGTATAGCCATTGGTCCCATGTCTAGATTTACAGCACATGAAAAAACCTCAAGTCTGATAAGAGGCCTCTGATCAAAATTAAGTAGGTAGTCAGACTGAAAATTCAATGTCATAGCCAGGATTTGAACCATGGATCTCCAGCATGTTGCTGAGATTTTTAATTGAAAAATTATTTGTAGGTGCTACGACAATTCAATTAGAAATCTCTTGTATTCAAAAGTCAAAGATGTAATTCCAACAGTTAACAGGGTCGAATATACCAGATAATTGCTTGGATTGTGATCAATTTTACATTGGAAAAACAAAGAGAAGTTTTGCAACTAGGAACAAGGAACACTTCAGGAACATAAAATTAAAACAGGAAGATAGATTGACAGTGGTATGGCAAGAACACCACAACACAGAAAAAACACTTAAGTTTAAAAAAAGGCATAAGAAACAGTTGGGAATTGGAAATCTGGGAGAATATCCATGACTAAATGAACTTTAAGATACTGCCCAGAGACATCCTAGTCCAGAGGTTCTTAAATCCACCACCAGAGGCAAACTCATCCACTACAACACCTGCAAATCACAACACTGGCAGTCGAAAAGTTGATAATGGAAGTAACTGAACTTCCAAAACATGTTCTTAGTAATAAAATGTAAGTGATGCAAAAATGTTACAATTGACTCAATGGCTGTTAGTTGAAGTGTTGTCTTGAAAATATGCTGAAGGTGATTCTCGAAAAATGATGGTTTTTAGTGTGAATGTCTGTTTGAAATAATTCTGTAACTTGTTTCTGCTGTAAATAAACAATACTCACAATCAATATTTTCTGGAAAATGTTTGTGAATATCCTTGTAAGCTTGCAAAGCCTGGTGATAGTTTCCACTTCGCCGATGACAAGAAGCTGCCATTAACCGCCATTTGACTTCATTTGGTTGAATGAGCGCAGCTCTCTCAAAGTATCCAAGAGCTTTCTCTGCCACCTGCATCTCAATAAAGTAGGAGCCCAGCCAATCTATTACTTTTAGATTGGAAGGATAATACCGAAATGACTGAAACAAAATTATAATATGGTTATTTTCTTACTGTTTGACAACACTATTAAATTTTCATATGAATTAAACATTCAAGAATGAAGTATTTCTGCAAAATTACAAACTGAAATTATAAGACATTTTATTAATATAATATTTAATTATTGTAGCAAATCTTTACTTATTTTTGGAATCCAAGGACTGGTTTTGCATCCTCAGCTTAGTTTCTTTTTGGTCTCAGCTTCTTTTTGATCTTGTTTATTTCAAAAAGAAACTAAGCTGAGGATGCAATAGACCAATTTATTGTGAAACCAGTCCTTGGATTCCAAAATGTAAGTGAAGATTTGTTACAATTTTTAATTATTAGATTAATATTTGTGTTACTTCACTGTAACTAGCTTCTTTTTACATTTACATTTTATTGTTTATGACAGACAACCAATAAATAAGTTTCCCTATTTCCTAAACAATATTAAACGAAATGTATTATATTATTAATGATTTTTTCTTGGAATGTCAGCCAGACAAGTGTTGGACTGCCCACCTGGGTAGTTTGGTGGTAGCAATGTCTGCTTCACATTCAAAAGGTCATGAGTTCAAATCTCGCTTAGGGTGAGTTGCCCGGATAAGATTTTTTTTTTTCCGGGGGTTTTCCTTATCCTGAGAAGACAAATGTCAAGTAACTTTAAGCTCCATGGACCCCAAGATCATTTGAGCATCATTTCATCAATTTCATTCATCGTTCGATATGACCAACCAGGTTAAAGGACGTTAAGCTACAAACAAAAGGGGTTGGAATGGCTGACATCCCAAGAAGAAATTATTAATAACCAGCACCTGGGCCGTCTAGGTGAGAGGCGAGTGGTCTGACCACTCGGCCATGGTGCGGCCCAAACTTTATCTATTTGCCTTGTCCACTACATCTTAACTTTCCATAAGAATTCCCCTAAATCTCTTAGCTGCCTTTGGCTTGAAGATCTTCTTTATTCCTAACCACTTTTGTTTAATCAACTCCACTCTCCATTCGTCCCTTACATTTAAATATTATGTGCACTTCATCCTCCTCCTCCTCCCCACAAATTAAACATAGTCCTTGCTTCACTCCTTCTGTCAAACCTTTTAGCTTCCATATCTCCAGACTGAACAATGCCACCCTTGATCTCTCATTTCTATTGCAAACTTTTAAGATATTCTTCCTTTACACATTTTCCTTCACCTCATTACACCATTGTCACAATTTTCTCTCTCTCATTTGTACACATTCATTCTGCACATCCATATCCTACAAGCTTTCTCTTGCTTCTCTCCAATTATCCATTCTGTACCATACATCTCCTAAACTGCTCCTGGTCAATATCTCCTTAATCTCACCCAACCACCCTATTTCCTTGAAACCTTACACACACTTTCAGACTTCCCACACTAACCTTCCCCAGTTCTGCCATCGCTCCTGCATTAACAGCACACTGTAGGACTCCTAAAATGAATTTGAAAAATGTTCTCAACACTAAATCCAGTCCGTCCCAATCTCCCAAGTTTCTGCTCCATATATCCACATGGACTCAACCAACGCACAACATATTCTCAACCCACTCAACACTGATTGCTGGTGCTATAAGAAAAAATCTTACCACCTTCACAATCTCCCCTGATAAAACTAATAAGGAAATGCAGTTCACAAGCAGACACATTTTACAGTGGTAACTCCATGTTGAATGGCAAAACAATGGTAAGAAGATGCTACAGTGTGCATCTTAAGAGCTGGTGTGAGCTTTGCCAACACGTACCAATCAAACCTGTCATCCCTCACATTTCATGCACAGTGATACGTATTTATTGGAACCCCTCAAATTTTAATGCAAGAATCATCAATAGATAGTTGTATATTGCCTAAGACAAAGCAAACTTATCATTTCAAAATTGAAAATCTTTTGAACTTGCTTACAGTGAAATAAATAATTGAATAAAATTATGGAAAATGAATCAATACTGAGCACTCATATTGTTCCTCTTATGAAATTACTGACACTACTCTCTAATTAGTATAAACCTAAATTTAAGAAGTTCTCAAACCACTCCTGTACATTTTGTATACAAATATTTTGTTTGTTAACAATTCCAGGATCATAGTGCTGCTAGTGTCATGGTGTTTTGTCCCACAGGAGTTCTTTAACATGCCAGTAAATCTATTGATATGGAGCTGTCACTTTTAAGCACACTTAAAAACCATTCAAAAGGCCAACACCGATACAACTGAGCCACCCAGACTAACTGTGTACATTTCAAAATTTCAAAACATCTTTTAAGTGTTCAAATAATTGTGACACTAAAAATAAATACAAATTAATAAAGGCTTTACTGGCAAGAAAATTCCACACTTAAAATGCAGCGAGATTTCTTCATAGAAAGCTATGCAGCACCTTGTAGGCATATGAGGTGGTGGAAATCTGGGAGACATACCTTTTGGTGCTGGGCTGCACAGAGACGACTGGTCCTCTCTCCGGCGTTACAGTGCTGGTCGATTCTCGACGCTCTTCGGCTATTTGTGGACTCAGCGACGAGCAATTGAGAACTCTTTATATCTAGCCCAGGTATTGAGTGGCGATGATCTCAAGGAGATGGTTCGGGAAATTAACTTAAAATAAGCGTCGGCACATTTCGTTCAGTCAAAGGTTCATTTCCTTTTACAAGCATTCCCGAGATGGTTTCTGCCGTGATTGTGTTCCGATAATTTCCCTCGAACAAGGGCGTAACGCGCACAAAGGTAACTAAAATTTACACAGCGACGAGTGTAACTGTTACGTTCAGAATAATTGTAGACACTTTAACTTTCTGCTGTGGCTTCCTTGTTTTCAGCATCGCAGGTTACGCATGACATTACGTTTCAACTGTGTGAATCACTGTAAGAACTTTATTATACTTGTGGAGATTCTTATTTCAAGCGTCACAGATTTCGCGTGGAGTTACATTCCAACTGCCTGAATCACTATAGTAACTTTGCTAATTTGCGCGTATTCTGGTTTTGGACATCACAGGTTCCTCATGTAGTTACTTCCGACTGCCTGAAAATTAGGGCAAATACTCTACATTTATAGCAAATTCTACCCACGTGCAAAACTCTCAACTTGTAATCTCATTGGCCCTTTTTTGGCACCGAAAGTAGCTTGGGGTGCGCTTCTGTCGTAACATGATTAATTCTAATTGGTCAATGCATCTTTCACATGATTCTTGACCTAAATTTCCTCGTGGTTCCCCTGTTTATATGTCACCTCCACTTTCTCTTACAGAGTCATGACTACATAAAAGCATCTTTCCCCTCTTGCAATATACAAAGAAATAGCGTAAACAACTGAATTCGTCGCTTCAGAACTCTCGGGTTGAAGTTAGAAACGCTTTCCAGGAACAATCTCTCTGAACATCCAATATACAATAAATACATATCCTACTTAGTAATTAACCTAATCAATTAAAATATAGGTTATGCGCTTATTCACTTGGGCGAAATCTGTCTCAACCTTCTTCAGCATTACAGAGATAGCAAATTTCATTAAATTCTGGTATGGAAATAGATCAACAAAGTTTACTTACATCATAGTGATACTGATATGCCTGCTGCTTATCCCCGTCGTGGTCATACATTTCACCAATCTTCTGCAGGATTCCTGGATCAGTAGGAATAATAGTAAGAATTTGATGGTACCTAACAGAAAGAGAGACAATGAATCCAAATGTTTGCATTCACATTTTGCCATAAGTTTCAAGAAATTTGCTTGTAATAACAATAATATTAATAATTTGTGTAAAGTTCAATACAACAGTGACAATCACTTGTGGCCCAGGCCATCATCTGGGTATGCCATCAACCTCTATTTTACATATATACTTAATCGCTACATTATCTGTACAATAAAATTACTTTACAATATGCTGTCACTAAGTAAACCTTATCTATTTGCCTTGCTTATTTCATCTTAACTTTCCAAAAGAATTCCCCTAATTCTCTAAGCTGCCCTTGATCCTTGAATATCTTCTTTATCCCTACCTAATTATCTCTCCCTAACTGCTCATTTAATCAACTCCACTCTCCATTCATTTGTCCCTTTACATTTAAATAGTAGTAAAATTTTTATTCAGTATTTATATATAACACCTCCACAACTGCTGGAATTGCTGTTCCTCTCTCAACCCTGAGATTATATAGCTTTAAACACCCGAAACAGTAAGAGCCATGCAGAACTTAATAATAGCTAGTATGGGATTGGGGTTGGAACCGTTAGTGGTGATAAACAGTAACAACGAGGGAATCCAGAAGTTCAAGGCATCCACCTTGCCCAGAAGCAGAGGACATCGCGGAACTGTCTCATAAAGTGGGGCAATCCGCCTCACTGCGAAGTTTGAAACTTACTGTTTTCCTGTGTGGTATTCGAAAAACATATCAGGAATGTAAGATGACCTCTAGTTCTGAACATTAATATTTTGCAAAAAAAACATCTTGCATTCAGATAAATATGGTAAATAGATTATATTACGGCATGTCTGTTTAATTATACTTAAAAGTATGAGATTAAAATGAATGAATCTAGCATATATAAACATTGTATGATAAAACATTTAAATTGGTGAAAACTGTTTGTAAATACTGTATATATTTATGAAATTGTTGAATTACCCGATATAGTTGGTATGTATTAATTAAAATTGAATTGTTCAAATATAACATGTTACATACCATTCTGAAGCTTGATCAATGTCGTGCAGCAGCTCATATAAATGTGCAACTTGGAACATAACCTGAGGACTGTGCTTCACAATGGTTTGCAGCTTAAGGAAGTTGTCCAGAGCCTCATCATACAAACCAAGCTGCTTATTCACTAGCCCTGTCAACAGTCATCATCAATATAAATTACACCCTTTCAACATGAGTAATGATTCATAACAGGTACTGGATTTTATGACCTAAAATATTTGGAAAATTGTGTATAAAAAAAAAATGTCATACAATAAATGCAAAACATCTGATGTGTTCCATTCATATGACTTCCTCTACCTATACTGTAACAAACTACTCTTGCAAAATTTAATTGATTTTCACACAAGCCAAGTGTAGGACAAGTGATGGATTGTTAGAGTCAGATTGAAAAATTTAATGCCATAGCTGGGATTTGAACCACAGATCTCCAATCTCTAACCAGTTGCTCTAACCACTGAGCTACCATATAAAACCCAGAACTTATAAGTACTTATGACATTGTAAGTCGCCATTGTGTAATAACTGAGATCACCCTGAGCTCTACTGGGAAATATGCGAATCAGTTGAGGAATTCAATGCTGTGCCGGCATGTTACCATGGTAGCTCAGTGGTTAGAGCAACTGGCTAGAGACCAGGAGATCCGTGATTCAAATCCCAGCAATGGCATTGAATTTTTCAGTCTAACTCTAACTATTCTCACAAAAGCTTATTCTTCTACTTCATGTTAATCAAGATAAAAATTACCAGAAATGGTTTTATTACTTGCTTCTTTGAAATTAGAAAGTAAATAATGGAATAGGGACACTAGGTTAAAACGACAGCAAAACTTTTAAAAGCTGCTGTCTCTGTGTAATTGAAATTTGGTTTTCTTTCCATGGCCAGAAGTAAAATAAAAGAAATGACAAATTCCCATATGAGAAAAGAGTAAGTATTTAAAAATTGAAACCAGTATCAAGGAATATCTTAGAAACGGTTATCAAAAAAAAAATGTATCTGACATAAATTGCATATTTTAATGGGGTCTTTACACTTTTGTAATAAGTTTTGTCTATCCTTTACAGTTTACCAGTTATATAAAAGTAATTCAAAAGGAAGAGGTCTTCAGAGACTAATCCCAGAAAATGCAATTTTTGTGATGTAAATATCTTTAATAGATTGGTATTTTAATCAAATTGTGAAGAACCATTTTTGAGAAAATTAAAAATTTAGAAAAATCTTCCACATAAATGTAGTTTGGGCTGGGGGGAATATTTCTGTAAATCTTTCTGTCATATCCTTGGGAGATTCTTAATTTAAACACTTTTCATTTTGAGTTATGCATGCACACATGCACCTTTTTCTAAAGCTAAGGGTCCTCAAAACATTTATTTCAAGTGAAATCTCAGCATTGAACTTTTGGGTGGAGTGCAAAATTTCTTCTACCTATGTACCAACCAAAGAAAGTAAACATGGTCTAAACATGAGATTTATTTTGAAATTTAGTTGAATCGATTTTGTAACACTACATCACTTACTTTTTTATTTCGGAAAACATGTTTCAGAAGCCATGTGCTTCCATTGTCAATTCCTTTGGTCGACTGCTGGCATCGCTTGCTGTGGTGGTTGTCTCTGTCCCTGGTGGTGGTTTGATGAACCTCTGAATGAGTAGATCGCCTGGCAGGATTTCAAAATTGAAAACCCGGTTCTTGTTTTTCCAAATATATATGTTTTCCCAAACTTTTAATTCTGTCTTCCTTGTGATGTTTTTGAGGATTTTTGGGCTTCTATTTATAGTGTGTTTCTCTTTCCAAAAATGCCAAGCTACTGCAGATTTGTCTTCTTGTTTGAGTTTAATATTTCTGTGGTGTTCTTTTGCCCTTGTTTTTATATTTCTTTTTGTTTGACCAATGTAGATTTTTTCACAGTCATTACAGCTGAACTGATATATTCCTGGTTTGTTTTCTTGTGGGATATCATATTTTTATTTAGAATTTAAAATGTTTTTTTATAGAGTAATTGTTTTTAGGGGCTAGAATGATGTTATGTCGTTTGAAGATCCTCTGGAATTTGTAGAAAGTTGTAGGGTGGTATGTAAACTTCTTGTAGATCTTGTTTTCTTTCTGGTTATGAGTGAGTGTGCTGACTTCTTTAATTCTCTTTCTATTTTTGGCCTTATTAACTTTTTTGTACACCAGTTCTGCCCGAAATCCATTCTCTGTAGCTATGTCCAATATTTTAGTAAGTTCACATTGGTATTCTGTTTTGCCCATTGATACATTTACCAATCTGTGTGTAAGGCTGTTGAATAAAGCATGCTGATGGGGAATGGGATTGTAACTCTTTTGTTTTATATAGCTGTTGGTGTGGGTAGGTTTTCTGTAGATGCCAAATGTAAGGTGATTATTAGTTTTGATGATTTTTAGGTCGAGGAATGGTAGTTGTCCATCACATTCCTTCTCCATTGTGAACTTTATAGACTTTTCTTGCATATTTAGGAGTTTTAGTGCATCTTCTAGGTGTTTTTCTGGGACTATTGCAAAGATGTCGTCTACATAGCGGTACCATATTTTGAACATCTAGGGGAATGCCTTTTTAATCCTAGTTTCCATAGAGCTCATGAAGAGATCTGCTAATATTGGTGACAGCGGGCTGCCCATAGCTAAACCAGATGTTTGTTTGTAATATTTCCCGTTAAATGTGAAAAAATTTTTTGATTTATGCACAGATTCGTTAATATGATGTATTCTCGGACTTCTTCTGTTGTTTTCCCTATTGCAAGTAAGCAGTTTTTGATGTGGGATTGTATGCTTTCTGTAGGTATGCTTAGAAACAGAGCAGTAACATCAAAGGAAACTAACATATCGGTTTTTTCTAATTTTATGTCTTTAATTTTATTGATCAGATCTAGAGAGTTTTTTATACTTGCTGTTTCAAATTCAGGGAAGGAAGAGAATCTGTTTTTTAACCATTTTGCTAGATTATATGCAGGTGCACTTATATTGCTTGTAATTGGTCTCATTGCATTTCCCGGCTTGTGTATTTTTGGAAGGCCATAAATTCTGGGCAGAACTGGATTATCAACTTTAATTTTGCATTTTTCTTTTTTTTTATTCAATTTAATAAAATTTATGTTCCCTGTAAGCAAAAAACTGGGAATTTATGAAATTAAATGCTCACACTGTAATCTAGTATATAGGAAGGACAAAGAGAAGTTTGGAGACCAGATTAAAGGAATACATGAGAAACCTAAAATGCAAGCAAATAGAAAAATCAAAATTAGTAGTTGCCTATCATTTTTAGACATCAGGACACAAAATCACACCAAATATAAAACTGTTAAAACCAGCATATAAACCCACAGATTTAGATGTTTGGGAGAAGATCTATATCATGAAGAAAAAGAGCCATATCATGAATTTTGATTTACCACTATACAGCAACCTCTGGAAGTTCATAGATCCAGCAACAGATGCAAGTGATACACCACCACCACCATCACTGATGACAATGAAGCAAGATTTAGTTGGAGTTAAGAGTTGAAAATGGGAACAAGTGTTCCCAAAACCGGTCCCAGTAAGTAAAAATAAATGTTTGTGTTAAAAAACCAACTCAAATTCTTTTGTTTTTTATCACATTCACTTTTCCTACCCAGTGTTCCACATTTGGAGATTATATGAGGCAGCTTTATCCTTTGTTAGACAGCCTGTATACTGGTTCCTCTCTAAAGATGTCTACAAAGTTTAGAATCGCCCAGTTATAAAGTTTATTTCATTCATTGAATACATTTTGAGGGAGAATGTATTACTCATCTTTCTCTTACTGTTACAATTAGTGGTTATGGTTTATCCACTCAGCAACTGTTCTTCAAGTAGAGTTTAAGGGTGTGCCAAAAACTGATTCAAGCCCAGTAAATGTTTGAGTAGATCCTTTTCTTGCCAGGATATCTGCTTTTTCATTTTTTAAAATTCCCTTATGTGCTAACATTATGTTTTGCGAATGGCATATTAGGCAGTTGCAGATAACCATTAAACAGCAGTATATTATTTTTCCTGGAATGTGAGTAAAGGATGTACAAAGTTAATGAACAAATAATGACATGAATTTATGTAAAATTGAGTCAGAGTTGAAATACTTACATTTTACTTTCTCTAGCACATATGCACATAGCAGATAGAGAAGGTATTGTATTCTACCCAAAAATTTCATACCAAGATTTCACTGGAAATATGTGTTTTGAGATCCCTAAATAAAAATACAGCATTTTTAGAAAAAGGGCACTGTGCATGTCTGGCTGACTGTGGACAGCATATCTCAAGAACAAAAAGTCTGTCACACACAGTGGTGGCAGTGGTAGTAGTAATCTATGCCTTTAGTAGGAAATAATTCCAAAACAAAATCTGGTATGTTTTTATATGTTGAATATTAATGTTTTGGAAAAAGAAAGCACTGTCTTACATTCAGATAAATAAAGTATGTATTTGGTTTTTACTCCACTTGCAAAGTTTTAACTAGATAATGTTTCACTCTGCAACTGTATTATATTTTATGATGTGGGCAAATAGCCTGAAAATTTATTCTAGTTAAAATTCATTTGAATTTCTAATGCTACTTACCTAAGTTATAGAGAGCTTCAACACATGATGCATCACTTTCTAAGGCACAAATATAGAGTTCTTTAGCCTTTTCTACGTCTGTCCTTGCCAGGCTACAGTTTCCCAGGTTTACAAAAGCTGCAGCATTGTAACTGTCAGCCTCACAAGCCATCTCGCCGTATTTCTCTGCTTGAGATATGTCACCTTGCTATAGCAATAACACCAATGTCAAGCACATCAAGTATAATTCATTCCTCACAGAGTAATATAAACACCACAAATTTCTCTTTACCAGTAAATAATTGCAATATTCATGATGTAAGCCAACATAAATTTACAGGAATAATTCTTGATAAAAAATTAACATGGGCTGGATGTATAAATCATATTTGTGACAAAATTAGTAAATCTGTATATTAGCTATGTCACTTTAAAAACATCTTAGATGAAAAGGGGCTTATAATGATTTCTTATGGAGATATGTATCCACATTTACTGTATGGGATAGAAATTTGGGGATGTGCTGTTGCAATCCATTTGGGAAGGGTATTTTGAATGTAAAAAAAAGTGCAATCAGATTGATTTTTCATATCAGCTCTCGTGAATTGTGTAGGGAAATATTTAAAGATAAACAGATATTAACATTATATTCTTTGCATGTCTATAAAGTTGTAATTAATGCAGTAAAAAAGCCAAAAATAAAAATATCCATAGTTATTACACCAGACACAATGATGATTATTTTAGGCATGGGTTCAACAAAAATATTTCCAAATGTCATGGGTTTATTGTGTCATTTTTTTTATAGTGTTTAATGCCCACTTTTACTACCATGGCAGCGCAGGCGATGACACTGATGATACATGAAGATGAAGTACCAGTGGAATGTGATAGTGGGGGAAACTGGAGAAAACCTGCACCTATGTCACTTTATCCACCACAAATGTCTCACATGCAGTCATTCAGGATTGAACCCAGGCCATCTTGGTGAGAGGCAAGTGGTCTAACCACTCAGCCACAGCACGGCCTTATTACTTCATGCAAGACTGCCTGCATATTTAAACTGTTGTAAAGGCAAGCAATTTGAGTGTGCTCTGAAGAAGTATTTGATAACAAAAACACTATATAGCATCAAAGAATTATAACAATGTCCATATGAATTGATATTGCAGTACCTACCTGTGTATATACAATTGATATGTATATAATACTGAATTTTGTAATATGTGTGTCTATGTAGGTGGCCAATCTTTGTAAGTTTTGTTACTTAATTTTTATTCTATACTAGTATTTTATCTGTACATATTTAATTGACAATGTCAGAAACTGTAAAGTCCATTGAACAATAAACAATATTATTATTAAATACAAACAATTCTTATTATTATATTGGTTTGAATACAGTGAAGATGAACATTTATTGTTACTTTAATTTGGCAACAAATTAATGATGGAAAATACCATTATTTCTTGATACTGATTTTTGAACATCGGTACTTGATATGTATTCACTTTATAAAGGAATGTAAAGGTGACAGCTTGTTCACTGAATTATAGGTTTCTGTAAACAAACATATGTAACTATATGTGAGATTGGAGGAAAACATGCTAAAAGTGGAAAGAATGTACCCCGCTACACAACTTCTTGTTCTACTAAGAGCACATGTTTAAATAGCTGACCAAGTCATTATCATTGTTAAAGGTGTTTCTCTTTGTAGAATCTGCAAGTGGGTATCTGTGAGTTATCATTAACGTTATGATGACTCTTACATCATTAAAATCTTCCAGTGTGTCCAGGCAACCTCTTAGGGGTTGAGCATAAGACATACTGTACAATGTGTCACAGTATTTTAAGAAAATTAAAGTGTCATAATATAGCAAACAAAAATATTTTGCCAATTCAAGAGATGCTACAGGTGTGTATGAGTTTTATAGGATTCTGAAAGAATGGAAGGAATCTGCTGCTGCAAGAAACATCCTCATATGTTTAACTCCACAAGAAAGAAGAGAACTGAGATTTCTATTATACAGAAACCATAGTTAAACTTCTTAATGATCTCAAAGAAGATGGTGTTCTTGACTACAGTAAGGAGTTTTTAAGAAAAAAATCTTGTGTGTTTTTAAGAAAAAAATCTTGTGTGTTTCATTCACATGACTGTAACAAGTTAATGCTAAAAAAGCTTATGCTTCTATCTACTTCATGCTAATTGAGATAAATGTTAGCAGAAACGCTTTATTGTAATTAGAAGGGAAATAAGAGAATACACTAGGGCTAAACCAATAGTCGATCTTTTAAAAGCTGGTTACCATGTGGATGAAGTTGTTTTTTTGTATTACCAGGAGTCAACTAATTCCAGTGTGTGAAATGTTTGAAGTATTGTAAAACAGAAACCAATAACAAGAAATATCTCAAAAATGGTCAACTATACGTAAAAAGTATACATGATTTAAATTGTGTGTTTTAACAAGGTCTCATTTTTTGTGTAGTAAGTTTTTATCTATCTCTTATGGTTTACTAGTTATGCAAAATCCAGCACAATTAATCCCGAATAAAGAGATCTTTAGAGGCTATTCCCTGAAAATTCAAGATATACATTTTGTCATGTAAACACCTTTAATATACCTACAGTATTTTAATCAAAATAATTTTGAGAAAATCAACATTTTCAAAATTTTTTCAATGTACAGGGTACTCGGGTGGGGGACTTTTTCTCAAAATCTTTGTAAATGGCATGTTATTTATGGACGCTCTTTAACTGCTGTGGTTCTCAGCGTCCCATTCTATATTGGGCGGGAAAGACCACTTAATTTTGCTCAGAGACCTCTCTATCAGGCTTGAGGTTCTTTTATGTGCCGTAAATGTACGACACGGGACCAACGGCTTTACTTCCCTTCCGAAGGGCGCCATGCTAAGGATTTTTACGCCCGAAAAAATCCATCGTCCTCCGCCGGGTTTGAACAAAATCTTTGTGTCGCATCCTTGGAGGATACTATACTTTATTACCAAGTTTGGTATTTTTCCAACTTTTCATTTTTGAGTTAATGTGTTGACAGACACACGGATGAACACATGGAGGCACATAAAATTGAGTTTTGGTGCAGTTCCAGACCTTGGAATTTGGTAACAACTGCACATGATTGGAAGAAATAAGTTATTATATTTACTTAAAATCAGACCTTCCATACATTTTTAGTACCTGTCCCAAACAAGAGATGGCAGCGCCAATCACACATTTTTGTCTTGTTTTTAGACTGTTTTCACACAATTGCAGAAATGTGGTTTAGTGCATCAGCTTAAATTAGTTTCATTCATAACTCAGTTAATGCCTCATGTCACATGAGTATCTGTACTCCTTGCCCAAGGCTTTGCATAGTTTCATTTAGAGACAAGTGTACATGGAACATAGCTTTGATTCACCCAAAACAGTCAAGGTCTAGAAACTCTTTGGGGAAACATGTGGGAATATGATATCTCGACTTCTTTCATTTAGAATCTAAGTTAAATACAACTTTCAATAATGCAAAACTTATCAAAAGTTTATCTTTTTTATCACCAAGTATCAAGAGTATTCAGCTACTGATGGTATAGAAGTCCTATCCCTGTTAGAAATATAATACACTTACCAGAATATGTATGAATGACAAGTTAGTAGCAGCAGCACTGGTGACTTTGGTTTCTTTTTTCTCAAAAGCTCTTAATGTCTCAATAGCATGTGGTAGATCTTTCTGTTTTAGATACATGACTGCCTTGTTGATTTCCAGATCACTAGCTAATGCTGCATAATTGGAGGATTTGATTGCATCTACACACCAGTTATATCCTGCAATAAATGACTACATTAATACATCTAACTCATGTTTTGCTATAAACTTGCACTTGACAGTTCATGTTGGCTAGATTGTGGTTATGTATGACCTTGACAGGTAAACAGCAGCTGATATGCAAATAAACAGTGTACACATGTAGGGAATGCAAATGAAAAAAAAAAAAATCTGATGTGTTCCATTCACATGACTTTGTCTACGTCTCTGCAACAAATTATTGTTAAAAAGCCTATGTCTCTATTTACTTCATGCTAATCGAGAAAAAATTAGCAGGAATAGTCTTATTACTTGCTTCCTTGTAAGTAGAAGTGAAATAAGGGAGTACCATTCGTTAAAGTGATAGTCAAAAGATGGTTACATGTGACTGAAGTTCTTTTGTTTGTAAGGACAGGAGTTGACCAATTCCTGTATGAGAAAAGTATGTTTTTTAAAGCTGAAACAAACAATGAATTTCTAAAAAAACAATCAACTGCACGAAAAAAATGTATATAACATAAATTGTGTGTTTTAACCTCAACATTTTTTGTGCAGTAAGTTTTAGTCCATTTCTTTCAGTTTAGCAGCTATACAAAATTCCATAAAATTCATCCAGAATAAAATAGTCTTCAGAGGCTACTCCCAGAAAATTCAAGATATGCATTTTATTTGTCAGGTAAATATCTTTAATATACAATATTTTAATCAAAGTTGTTAGAGCCATTTTTGAGAAAATCAAAATTTTCGAAAAGAGTTCCATGTAGAGGATAGTTTGGGGTGGGGGGATTTTTCTCAAAATGGTCGTGTTGCATCCCGGGAAAATACTTAACTTAAATACCAAGTTTGGTATTTTAGAGACTTTTCGTTTTTGAGTTATCATGTTCACACACACCCACCCACCCCCACACATGGACCTTTTTCTGAAAGTGCTTTTTTTGGATACAGGGGACCCTAAAGCATACATTTCCAGTGAAATCTCAGTGTTGAACTTTTGGGTGGAGTGCAATACCTTCTCTATACAAAATAGTCATAGTATGTGTAGAGAAAGTAATAACTAATTTATTAACAAGGTATGATATGAAGTGATTTATACAGTGAAACTTTAAATTTATTACGTAACTAATTTATTATATATAAATACTTAGGCTTTCACGGCCAGGGTTGTCAACTTGATTATAAATGGTAGTCAAATGATTTAATTTGTTGAGTTGGTTTTTTAACACTACGTCACTTACATTGTTATTATGAGGGACTAGTTTCGAAAGCCTATGCTTTCATTTTCAACCTCACGGGTCAATCAATCAATCAGTAAGTCATTTGGACCACAACCTATAAGCCTGGCTACCATTTATAATCAAATTTATTATATAATTTGTGTGCAGAAGTTAGCAACTGTGACGTAAAGTAATATGGTAGAAGCTTAGAGACAGTGAAGCAGCATTGAATTAAAAGTCGAGAAATTTCAGCTGAAGATAAAAGCAACTGCATTTGAAACATGTCCTGTTTAAAAAAACAGTAAGTGAAGCAGTAAGTATCTACACCTGACTCATAAATTTAACTGTGATGCATTTGAATTAGACGTTCTTTTGATTTAGATCATAGTAACACTATAACATCACTAACAGATATTTTTACCTGGACATGTTTCAAAGTGCACATGCATATATGTGTGTGTTGATATAGTGCTATTATGATCTAAATCAAAATAACTTCTAATTTATTATTATTATTATTGTTGTTGTTGTTAATTGAAAATAAGAATGCATTTACAAATTGCAATGCATTTAGAATAATTTACATAGATACATTCAACAACATTAATATACACAAATTAATGCAAACTTGCCCCTTACCAAATGATGCTGACGTTTTTCTTCCCTGGAATTGATAAACATACTTGCTATGATTCAGGAATTATGTGTTCCTTCTTTTGGAAGTTCACTCCCTTGTTGCAACTGTTTTCATGCTTAGTCCAGAGCTGTTTGATGAATGACTTTATCAGTAAAGCTAGAGAGAAATAATTTCTCCTACTCAAAGAATGCCTGGATCGTTCTTAATAATTCCAATGTCAGGTTATTGAGTTTTTAATTTTTTTGGTGGTGTTTAACACTGCTTTGCCAGTATGGTACCACAAACAATGACACTGATGATACATAGAATAAAGATGGAAGGGGGGAGGTGAAGAACCTGGATGGCCTTGGTGAGTGGCAAGTAGTCTAACCAGCCAGCCACAGTGCAGCCGTTTAATTGCTGTTGTTCTCAGCATCCCATTCTATATTGGGTGTGAAAGAATTTTTAATTTTACTCAGAGACTTCTTTATTAGGCTTGAGTTTCTTTTATATTCTTTTCTACAACATGGGACCAATGGCTTTACTTTCTTTCCAAAAGAAGCCATCCTAAGGTTTTTACACCTGAAAAAATCCATGATAGGAACAACAAAGTGTGTTAAGCACAAAAAATATGTAGGACAGTCTGTGAGCTTTATTAACCTTTTATCCAAAACCCATACCAAACTTCTACCTGTGACTGAGTTAAATAGTAGAGGAGAGAATGTGCGTGCATGTGTGTGTGTCTAATAAACAGAGGGGGCATAGTTTGCATCACTCTGAGCGTGTACTGCATGATGCTAAACTTAGCATTTTTTTAACAAATTAGATCTTACCTGCACTAAATGTATCTTCTACAATGGGTGAAATTAGCTTTGCTGCTGTCAATATGCTGCGCTCTGCTTCCTGACGCATTTCCCCCTCCAGTTTATGCAGCGAGTCAGTTTTTATCACCTCCAGAATGAGATTTGATAATGGATCATCCTGCAGAAATTGAATTACAAGTGGCATTCAGAAAATAAAAGGTAAACCTTTTAAAAGAGCAATAACAGATACTACACATGCACCTTTTCTTGGGTGCTGGTTTTACAGTAAAGCGAGTGTAGGGGGATGCCTGTCTTTCTGCAGTGTTGTCAACATAAAAACTTCCTTTCTTTAAAGCCCTCAGCCATTATGGTAAATAGGTTATCTCATTTACTGTGAACTGGCTGAACTATTAAATGAAACACAGCACATGTGCATATGTGTGAACTCAGGTGTCTACAGAATGTTAGCTCTGCAGCCACTATATGTCAGGGTAAATAACAAACCTTATGTCTGAATGTGGTCATCAAAGTTTCAAACAAGTTTTACATTTGTAATAAAATCCCACACAATTTGTGCAATAACAGTAAATAGGAAGAAAAGAAAATGGGTAACAAAGAATAGCATAAAGTATTAGTGACATATTCAATGAATTTTTAATTTATTTTTATTTCTATAACAAAGAATGTCTCAGAAAAGATTAACTATACAAAACAAAGTGTGTATGACATAAATTGCATGTTTTAATGAGATCTACACTTTTTTGTGTAATAAGTTTTCTATCTCTTATGGTTTACCAGTTATGCAAAAGTCATCCAGAATGAAAAGATCTTGAGAGGCTAATCCCAGAAAATTCAAGATATAGATTTTATTTTTCTTGTAAATATATTTTATATGCAGTATTTTAATCAAAACCATTTGGCCATTTTTAAGAAAAACAAAATGTTTTAAATTTGTTCCATGGAAAGGATAGCTTAGGGAGGGGGGACTTTTCTAAAAATGTTCATGTCGCATCCTTGAAAGATACTAAACTTAAATACCAAGTTTGGCATTTTACCAACTTCTCTCTCTCTCCTTCTCTCTCACATGCACGCATGCAACACACAACACACACACACACACACCCACACACGCATGCGTATGCAAACTAACCTTTTTTTAAAATTTTTTTTTTTAATTTCAGGGCAGCTCTGGACATCTATAACTGGTGGAATCTCTGCATCAAATTTTGGGTGTAATACAGTACCTTATCTACCAACATATTTACAAAGTAGGAAAAGTAAATAAAGGAAAGATAATAAAACTTACAGATAATGTGTTGTATTTCTCCTCATCATCAATATTCAGAGGTGTTTCAAGCAGCATCTGGAATCCTCTCTTCATTTTTTCCTTATCTCCAAGCGCATAGTAACAAAGTATCATATGGAGACCTTTAAATAACAAAATCAGAATTAATAAACCTATTACTATAATTAAAACTCTGATGTGTTACATTCACATGACTTTCTTTACATCTCTGTAACAAATTATTGTTAAAAAGCCTATTCTTCTATTTACTTCTTGCTAATCGAGATAAACATTAGCAGAAATTGTCCTTATTACTTGGTTCCTTGCAAATACAAGGGCAAAAAATCTAATGTGTTCCATTCACATGATGTCCTCTAGCTGTTTGGTAAACAAACCTTTTATTCAAAACATTAACCTGTTATTTACATCATTCTAATCAAGATAAACATAAGCAGAATGTCTTATTACTCACTTCCTTGTAAGTAGAAGGGAAATAAGAAAATCCAGGCTAAAGTGATAGTCTGGTTCTTTAAAAGCTGGTCACTATGTGAAACAATTGAAATTCCAATCTCTGTGCTTGCCAGGAATTAGCAAATGAGAAACGAGAAGAAAGAGCCTTCCCTTTTGAGAAAAGTTTTTATATGGCTAAAATTAAAAGCAATAATCCGGAACATTTCAAAAATGGTTAACTCTACAAAACAAAAAAAAGTATATGACATAAATTGCATGTTTTAATGAGATCTCCTTGGAAGATACTCAACTTAAATACTAAGTTTGGAATTTTGAGCTATGCTGTACACAGACACGCACACATTTTCAAAAAATGTTTTTGGATTCAGGGGAGTCCCAAAACATGTATTTCTGGTGAAATCTCTATATCAAATTTTTGGGTGCATTACAATACCTTCTCTGTCCACTATGTACATAGTACATGTAGAGAAAATAAAAATGTGTCATGGAATTAACAGAAACATGCATTGATAGCAACAAATTACTCATTTTATAAATGTAAAAAGAAGCTAGTAACACAAATATTAATATAACAATTAATAGTTGCAACAAATCTTCACTTATTTTTTGGAATCCTTGGACTTGGACCAAAACTGAGACCAAAAGGAAATTTATGTTGAGAATGCAATAGATTTATTGCAAAACTAGTCCAAGGATTCCAAAAGATAAGTGAAGATTTGCTGCAATTATTAATTGTTATATTAATAAATTACTCATTATTGTTTTCTTACCTGTAGTGAATTCTGGTTTCTCCTGCATGATGTATTCAAAACTGGAAACTGCATCAGTGAATTGGCCCATTTTTACAAACAGAATACCAATGTTGTGCATAATTTTCAGCCTAAAACAACAAAACATGTCCTAATTTTACAACTAGGATAATAGCGCAAAAATCTGAAAAATCTGATCTGCTACATTCACATGACTTTCTTCTCCCACCTTTCTACAAACTATTCCTACAACTGCTTATTTCTTACCTCTTCTTGTTAATTATGGTGCAAAATGTTTTATTACACTTTTTGTTGTAGGTATAATACTGATACATTAGGCTAGTTATTTCCTGTAACTCCTAAGTAAAGCATAGGGCATCATTATGATGTTTCTGTGATTGAATTTGAATTTCTAATTTGTGAGTTCATCGCTATGCGCCATGACGAAAACCCCACTTGCCCAGAAACCTTCCTCTTTCAAAATGAAATGAAATGGTGTTTTATTTATGGATGCTCTTTAATGCTGTGGTTCTCAACGTCCCATTCTATACTGCGCGTGAAAGACTGCCTAATTTTGCTCAGAGGCCTCTCTATCAGGCTTGAAGTTCTTTTCGTGCCACAAATCTATGATGCGGGACCAGTGGCTTTACTTCCCTTCCGAAAGAAGCCATGCTAAGGATTTTTATGACTGAAAAATCCATTGTCCTCTGCCGGGTTTGAACCCATGACCTTGGATATATGAAGTTAGCATGGTAACCATTACACCACAGAGGACGACTTCCTCTTTCAAGATATGCGGTTCTTTTATTTGCTCATAAACATTACATGGAAGCATTGACTGTACTTCCCTTCTGAAGAAAGCCAAGCTAAGGATTTTTGCGTCTGAAAAAATCCATCTCCCTCTGCCAGGTTTGAACCTGCAATCTTGGTCTTTAGAGGCTAGCCTGGTAACCAGTATACCATGGAGAGGGATAAACTCTAGTCTATATTTATGCTGTTTGTTTCGGTAGTAACATATTACATGATGATCTTCTCCAACATTTACCTCTGTAGTAATTGACTGCAGGAGTATCTGAAAGGAGTAAAATACTTAAGTACTATTGATGTTTGGAGGAATTTAGTAACAGTGATGGTCAAATTATGAGGTATTAATTTGTTGAGTTGGTTTTTTAACACTACGTGGACCCATGAGGTTGAAAATGAAAGCATAGGCTTTCGAAACTAGTCCCTCATAATAAAAATGTAAGTGATGTAGTGTTAAGTACTAGTTCACTTCTGTATGGAAGTTATCAAGTTGATTTGAAGTTACTGCACAAGAGTACATAGGTTGGTGCACACTGCCCTTAACAATCATAATACTTAGGATTCAGAGAAGCAAATTTAAGCAGCCCCCCTCCAAAATCTGATGTTTTCCATTCATATGATCTCTAGCTGTTCTACAAAAGACTTCTTACAAAAGATTATTGTTTTTTCTACTCCATGCTATCAAGATAAACATCAGCAGAAATTATCTTATTACTTGCTTCCTTGTAAGTAGAAGGGAAATAAGGGAGTACACTAAGCTAAAGTGATAGTAAAATCTTAAAGCCTGGTCGCCATGTGAAATAATATTGAAATTCAGTTCTCTTTCGCACTCCTGGGAGTAAAATAAAAATGAAACGAAAGTTGACTTTCTGCCTGAAAAAAGTTTAGGTAGTTTAAAATTTAAATAAATAACAAAAGATCTTGCAATGGTTAACTCTTCAAAAGCATGTATATGACATAAATTGAGTGTTTTAATGAAACATGCCATTTTTTGTGTAGTAAGTTTTAGTCCATCTCTTTCGGTTTACATTTTTATACAAAATTGAGCTAGAATGTACAGATTTACACAGGCTATTCCCAGAAAATTCAAGAGATGCATTTTGTTTTTCATGAAAATATCTTAAACATATGGCATTTTAATCAAAATCGTTAGTCATTTTTGAGAAAACCAAATTTTTCTAAAACTGGTCCATGTAAAGGGTAGTTGGGGGAATTTTCTTGAAAATCTTTGTGTTGCATCCTTGGAAAATACTGACTTAAATACCAAGTTTGGTATATCAGATAATAAGTATTTTAGACAGTGGAGTGCCATAATTTAAATGAATTGGGTCTTCCTTTTTTTTTTTTTTACACCTTTTGCTCCTTTATTTGGGAAGACCGGTTTCAGGGCACCTTAACCCTATCTTCAGTATGAGACTGACTCAACCTCGGAACTGAAGATAGAGTTAAGATACTCTGAAACCGGCCTTCCCAAATGAAGGCAAAGTGGAGCAAAAAGAGTAGAAAAAGGTGACTCAATTCACTTAACCCAAGTTTGGTATTCAACTGATTTTTTTAAATAAGAACTAAAGCTTTCCTGGCGACGTGTTAATTCAAAATCTTCTCGGGCTTCTAGCCAGGTAAAAACTTGGCTTGACACCAACGTTTCGAAGAAGTGCATCTTCCTCGTCTTCAGGGTGATCAGTAGAACGTTGGTGTCAAGCCAAGTTTTTACCTGGCTAGAAGCCCGAGAAGATTTTGAATCAACTGATTTTTTGTTTTGAGCTGTGCTAAAATTACCTTTTCTGGATTCAGGGGGCCTCAAAACATGTATATCTGGGGAAATCTAGATATGAAACTTTTGGGTTCAATACAATACCTTTTCTATCTACTATTACTTGTACATCTGTAAAAATGAACTCAAGTCGAGTGTTGACATTACCTCAACTCTTTGTGTGTGTTTGGCACTTGATCAAGGGCCATGCGGTACATTTTTACAGCCCTTGTGAACTGTCCTTGCTTCATGTATATGTTACCCATGTTAACTTTCAGACGGTTAGCATTGCTGAACATCCTGTTCTTGGTAATAACATGATATGTGTTCAGGGCTTCTGAATACATCTCATTGTTCGCATACTGGTTTGCCAAATTAAACAAAACCTGCAAGATAAAACTGTCTGTGATCAGAGATGTTGGGCAATCCACATTGTCAGTGACATTACTTGCATTAACACAACTAAAATTGTTTTGGAAAAAATCTTATGTGTTCCATTCACATGACTTTCTCTACATCTCTGCAACAAATTATTATTGAAATGCTTAGGCTTCTATCAAGTAAAACTTAGCAGAAGTAATCTTAATTTGTTTCTAACTTTTTCTGAAATCTTGTGGTATGCACACTGTATATTTAGTAACTATGTAGCCTATTATAGTATGCTTGAAATGATATATTGTGATGTGTTTCACCTTTTTGGATAACCTAGTACATTAATGTTTCAGTTATATTTTACCTATTTTAATGGTTTCATACACACCATAAAGCCAGCTATTCTATTTTCCTAATTATCATATCACAAAAATATTTAGCTTCATTTAAGACAGCAGATGAAGGTACTTACAGAGAACGTTAGATCTAAGTTGTGTGTTTCACTGAGCCCTGCCTGTTCTTGCATACGTATAAGACTCCTTTCCTTGCCTGAGGCATCCTTTGCCTTTTCTAATGCTTGTCTGTGTTCTCCTCGACTGCTAGCAATACACGATTCCTCTATTAACTCTGTGATTCGTCTTTCTAACTTTTTAACCTTCTCTTCTGGTCTGAAAATATAATTAACACTTTTAAAAACATCTGATGTTACATTCACATGGCTTCCTCTAACTATTCTTACAAAGCTTGTTCATCTATCTACTTCTTGCTAATTGAACTAAATATTAGCAGAAACAGTCTTATTAGAAGTAATGAGTTGGGCTTGTTAACATCACTTAACTGTATTTCTTACTTGAGCATGTTTCAGAAAAGGTTTGTTTACATCATCAACCTCTAGTTAACAAGTCCAACTCATTACTTCTTATGGTAATAAAAAAAAAGAAAGAAAAAAAAAAAAAAGAAGAAGAGAGAGAAAGTAAAAATGCATGCCTGACATAGTGCATTGACAGACTGACCTCTGCAGCAACATTATCCAGTACTCTACACTATTTTCTATTCATTCTTAGGTTGATCCGCGCCAAAACAGATCCATGTGTTCAGTGCACCCCAGTACAACACAATAAAAGTGTGCGCAAGAATGTAATCCATGCTAACAATCTAAACTACAGAACGAATTTATTCTTAAAGGGTACAATATTCTATACAACTGCCAAATTGACGCCGATTTGTACCATTAAGCAGAGCTAAATGTCCCAACATGCTATTCATATGAGTCACCTGATGTTACATTCACATTTCCAAATTTGTTTACACAGTAATGGTCACTACCGTTTAGAATCATGGAGGAGGGTCGCCATGAGTTTTCTCTTGCAACTTTCGAGTTACATAAAGCTGGTAAACCGTTGACTAGTGGTGAAAAAACCATAATGTTGAAAATGTATGGTAAGTTTTGTGAAAAATATCCAACACTTCCCTTGAAAGAAGTGTTGAAATTAACTTCTGAGTTCACCGGTGTTTAGGCTACAAATATAAACAGTGCTCATAAAGAAAACCTGAAACGGAAAAAGTGGTTGCACATGGGAAAAAAATGAAGCATGTGAAATAAACAATGCAAGAATGTGATGATTTTGTGAAGAATGCAATTCGCGTAGTAGTGCACAATATTTTTTTTTAAAAATGAGCCATCAACAGTTAATAAAGTGCTACATGTAACAAAAGAAGAAGCGTGTTTTGGAAGATGGATAGTTTAAGCGACACCATTATTGATAAACTGGTTAACAACCTTTGAGAGGAAATCAGCAGTAATATTTCAGACGATTCTGATCAAGAGGGAATAGAGTCGATTCCAAAGAGTGAATAAATGCAACTTATCACAAACATAATATTTATTTTTTCGCTCGTGTTTTTAGAGTTAAGTATTACATGTGTACCTATTTATTTTGTTATGACTATCAATATTATCTCCATTACACCTAACAGAATATTTTAGTCACCGTTTAAGTCGTGGGAATAAGAGCTCTGTTTGTTTTACATTGCAATATGCTACGTGAGTGGTCATGAAAGTATGACAGCATTTCTGGCGCGAATGGCGGAAGGTTACATTATAACGGTGCACTGGTCGCCTGGGTTTTGTTTTGGCAATGATCAACTTAAGGCTGAATAGGCTTTACATCTCTTTGGGAACTTACGTGTCCTCATGTTTTGGCTCCAGCTGGGGGGTGGATGGTAACTTTGCTGCCTGATTGAAAGGATCAAACTGACGCTGACCAGCAGAGGATGTGTATCCTGCACCTCGTACTGCTGTCATTGGCCGAGCTGCTCCTCCCTCTCTGTACTAAAAAAAAAGGGAGGTGATATCTGCATTTAAAACATCTCCTGCCTTATATTTTAAGTGCAGATTTTAAATGTTAGTCACATATAATATTAATATAGTGGTTCACGATAAAACACAGAAAGAAAATTTGGAGATCACACTAAAGGGTTAAAGAGTTGCTTTATTTCCTTCAGTTCACACACACACTTCACTTTTCTTTTTGTGGAAGTTAGTAAACAGTGTTGTTATATTCATTTATTTGACGAGTCGATTAATTACACTAAACAACACTTAGGATTTTTGCTGGAACATGTTTCAAAGGACTAGTTTCCTTCATTTTCAACCGGCACATAATTTACAAGTAATCAAGCAAGGACCAGTGTACACGACAAAGACTGGAGTGGAAGTTCATCAATTGTAATGAAGGAGTTGAAAGAAAATTTTGATAAAAGAAGCCAGTGTTTCACTTTGGACACTGTACATGATCTTTTGAGTGAATATATTTAGGCAATGTCCAGTTGAAAATGAAGGAAACTAGTCCTTCGAAACATGTTCCGGCAAAAATCCCAACTAAGTGTTGTTTAGTGTAATTAATCGACTCGTCAAATAAACACTAACCTCTTGCTTATTGTTGAGAAACCCAGCAATAAGCACTTCAACTTATTACCAATCCTCATTCTTTTTCTATTTAAAACCATTTCCTAGATGTGTTTAATGTTTATTCAGGAAAAGTTGACTCAATATTCAAAACTTTCACTACTAAGGCTGCATTTTAAACTCTGAGCATTCACCAATTTGAGGGAATAGAAACTAATAACTGTGATGGATAGTCATATATTAACTGAGTTGGGAAATGGTAACATAACATTACCAAAGAAATATTTACTTGAACACATTTTGGGAACACACACTCTCAATTTTCCAACTGATCATGCTACTTTCGTTTCCTGACCAGGGGTAAGATTGCTGGTGCTCTCTGGTGACAAGGTGATGAATCTCCCAAGGGTGGTTGGTGGCAGTAATTCAAAATGATTACATAGTGTTTGTGCTTTTGTATATGTGTTGTATTTTCTCCTAGGTTTCTAATTCATAGTTGTTTTTATTGCTTTCAAAAGTTTTATCATCATCAGCAGTAGCGCATCATTTTTGGATCTCAAATCAAGACATCACACCCAGCATAAAACTTTTGAAAAAAAACAGCTACGAATTAGAAAATACATATACAAATACCATGTAATGAATACTGAATTACCACTGCCAACCATTGGGAGATTCATTACCCTGTCACTAGAGAGTACTAGCAAGCTACAGCTTCCCCCAAACAGGAAACAAAAGAGACACAATCAGTTGCAAAACTGTGAACTTGCTAAACAGAGCTACAGAGAATGGATCCCGGGCAGAACTGGTGTACAAAAAGGTTAATAAGGCCAAAAATAGGAAGAGAATTAAAGAAGTCAGTACACTCACTCAAAACCAGAAAGAAAGCAAGGAGTTTACATACCACCCTACAACTTTCTACAAATTCCAGAGGATCTTCAAATGACATAACATCATTCTAGCCCCTAAAAACAATTACTCCATAAAAACATTTTAAATTCTAAATTAAAAGATGATATCCTACAAGAAAACAAACCAGGAATATATCAGTTCAGCTGTAATGACTGTGAAAAAGTCTACATCAGCCAAGCAAAAGGAAATATAAAAACAAGGGCAAAAGAACACCACAGAAATATTAAACTTAAACAATAAGACAAATCTGCAGTAGCTTGGCAATTTTGGAAAGAGAAACACACCACAAATAGAAGCCCAAAAATTCTCAAAAACATCACAAGGAAGACAGAATTAAAAGTTTGGGAAAACATATATATTTGGAAAAACAAGAACAGCATTTCCAATTTCGAAATCCCACCAGGCGACCTACTGATTCAGAGGTTCATCAAACCACCACCCGGGACAGAGACAATGCCGGCAGTCGACCAAAGGAATTGACAATGGAAGCATATGGCTTCTGAAACATGTTTTCCGAAATAAAAAGTAAATGATGTAGTGTTTCAAAATCGACTCAACTAATTTTCAATTGTTAAAGCACATCACTTTCACAAAGTCCACCATATATCAGTAATAAGTTGCAAAACTGTTGAGAACAGGAAACACTCATGCATTCTTATGAATGCATAATAAAATTTTATAGGGAGATAGAGCAAGTGTATAGTGATAACGCAGGGAATAGTATTCAGTGAGGAAAAGGCACATAATTTAAGAGTAATCAAGCAAGGACTTGGATGTGCGGTAAAGACTGAAGTGGAAGTTTATCAATTGTTATGAAGGAGTAGAAAGAAAATTTTGATAAAAGGAGTCAGTGTTTTACTTTGGACACTGTACACAACTTTTTGAGTGGAAAAGATTTCCCAGCTGATGAAGACCTCTAAGTGGCAGTGACATCTTGGCTCAGATCTTTGGCAGTGGAAGAGTATAACATCTGGTACCACCTGACAATAAATACCTTGGATAGGTAGTCAGACTGAAAAATTCAATGCCATAGCTGGGATTTAAACCACAGATCTCCCGATCTCTAGCCGGTTGCTCTGCCACTGAGCTACCATGGCAACATGCTGGCATAGCATTGAATTTCTCAATTGACTTGCATGCTTCTTGTTAAACCACAAGGTGATCTCAAATTATTTTGAAAACTCACATTTTTAAAATACAAAACATTAATATCTAAATAATTTTAAAATTTAAAATTTTCGGGCTATTTTGCCGTGGTCTGTAGGTTAAAATATGTTTAGTTAAAATATTTCTACCTAACGTGTCGTCCCTGTCCGTGAGGGACATCTTCAGAGGCAATGTGCTCACGTCGCTAACTCGAAAAGAATAACAATAGTGCGGTTTATAGCCAGTATATATACTCGGACACAGGTGGGCGGGGACAAGTGGACGGGTTCTAGTTGTGTTTATTTAGCCTGGAGGTTACGGAGTTGGGAAAGTATAGGGAACCAGGTGGAGTTTAATTTAAGGCCTTCGTCTTTGTTAAAGTTGTTTGTGTTTTTATAAATCTCAATGGCCTCTCTGTATAAACGGGGGTAATAATTTTTAGTCGTAGCTATAACCTCTACTTTATCATATTGCATACGGTGGTCGTCCAAAGATAAAACATGTTGTGCCACAGCTGATTTTTCTGTTTGTCCGAGGTGGCAGTTTCTTTTGTGTTCTGTGATGCGTGTATTGATGCTACGTTTTGTAGTGCCGATGTAAACTTGGCCACATGTGCATGGGATTTTGTAAACACCAGATTTACAAAGTGGATCAAGTCGGTCTTTAGCTGATTTTAGGAACTGTTTTATTTTAGTTGTCAGCATGTATATGGGTTTCACGTGTCGTTTTTCTAAAACCTTGTCAATACGATCAGTTATTATGCATGTATATGGGTTTCACGTGTCGTTTTTCTAAAACCTTGTCAATACGATAAGTTATTATGCATGTATATGGGTTTCACGTGTCGTTTTTCTAAAACCTTGTCAATACAATCAGTTATTATGCATGTATATGGGTTTCAAGTGTCGTTTTTCTAAAACCTTGCCGATACGATCAGTTATTATGCATGTATATGGGTTTCACGTGTCGTTTTTCTAAAACCTTGCTGATACGATAAGTTATTATGCATGTATATGGGTTTCACGTGTCGTTTTTCTAAAACCTTGCCGATACGATCAGTTATTATGCATGTATATGGGTTTCACGTGTCGTTTTTCTAAAACCTTGCCGATACGATCAGTTATTATGCATGTATATGGGTTTCACGTGTCGTTTTTCTAAAACCTTGCCAATATGATCAGTTATTATACATGTATATGGGTTTCACGTGTCGTTTTTCTAAAACCTTGCCGATACGATCAGTTATTATGCCGACAACTAAAATAAAACAGTTCCTAAAATCAGCTAAAGACCGACTCGATCCACTTTGTAAATCTGGTGTTTACAAAATCCCGTGCACATGTGGCCAAGTTTACATTGGCACTACAAAACGTAGCATCAATACATGCATCACAGAACACAAAAGAAACTGCCGCCTCGGACAAACAGAAAAATCAGCTGTGGCACAACATGTTTTATCTTTGGACGACCACCGTATGCAATATGATAAAGTAGAGGTTATAGCTACGACTAAAAATTATTACCCCCGTTTATACAGAGAGGCCATTGAGATTAATAAAAACACAAACAACTTTAACAAAGATGAAGGCCTTAAATTAAACTCCACCTGGTTCCCTATACTTTCCCAACTCCGTACCTCCAGGCTAAATAAACACAACTAAAACCCGTCCACTTGACGCCGCCCACCTGTGTCCGAGTATATATACTGGCTATAAACCGCACTATTGTTATTCTTTTTGAGTTAGCGACGTGAGCACATTGCCTCTGAAGATGTCCCTCACAGACAGGGACGAAACATTAAGTAGAAATATTTTAACTAAACATATTTTAACCTACAGATCATGGCAAAATAGCCCGAAAATTTTAAATTTTAAAACTATGGACACCGGCCGTGAAAGCTTACGCATATATCTAAATAATTATTAATGCTACAAAGTACAAATTTCAATGGGTTTATACATAGGTCACGTGTATAAAAATTTAAGTTCCTGGCTTTAAAACTCTAAAAGTTAGATTTGAAATCCATTTGTCCACTTAAAGAGGAAACAAAATTAAAACAGAAGATGAAAGAGAAACTTACCCCAGAAGCAGTACCAAGTCTCATTGCAGTGCCAGGTTTTGGCGTAACCTATGAAAGTAGAAATTAAATATAATTTATTTATAGTAGTAACCATTACTATCCAACTCAGTAATTTTTACTTTCTTTATACATACTATGTATATAGTGTATAGGGAAGGTATTGTATTGCACCAAAAATTTGATGATACAGATTTCACCGGCAATAAATATTCTGAGACCCCTGATACAAAATAAAAGCATTCTTAGAAATGTGTGTGTGTACGTGTGCGCTCAAAAACAAAAAGTTAGTTAAATTGGTATTTTAAGTTGAGCATCTTCCAAGGATGCGACACCCCACCCCCAACTACCCTTTACATGGAAAAAATTTTGAAAATTTTGATTTACTCAAAAATGCTCTAACAATTTTGATTAAAATACCTTATGTTTCAGATATTTTCATGACAAATGAAATGCATATCTAGAATTTCGATTAAAACACCTTATGTTTTGGGTATTTTTGTAACAAATGAAATGCATATCTAGAATTTTGATTAAAACACCTTATGTTTTGGGTATTTTTATGACAAATGAAATGCATATCTAGAATTTCGATTAAAACACCTTATGTTTCAGATATTTTTATGACAAATGAAATGCATATCTAGAATTTTGATTAAAACACCTTATGTTTTGGGTATTTTTGTGACAAATGAAATGCATATCTAGAATTTCGATTAAAACACCTTATGTTTCAGATATTTTTATGACAAATGAAATGCATATCTAGAATTTTGATTAAAACACCTTATGGTTTGGGTATTTTTGTGACAAATGAAATGCATATCTAGAATTTCGATTAAAACACCTTATGTTTTGGGTATTTTTATGACAAATGAAATGCATATCTAGAATTTCGATTAAAACACCTTATGTTTTGGGTATTTTTATGACAAATGAAATGCATATCTAGAATTTCGATTAAAACACCTTATGTTTCAGATATTTTTGTGACAAATGAAATGCATATCTAGAATTTCGATTAAAACACCTTATGTTTTGGGTATTTTTATGACAAATGAAATGCATATCTAGAATTTCGATTAAAACACCTTATGTTTCAGATATTTTTATGACAATTAAAATATATATCTAGAATTTCGATTAAAACACCTTATGTTTTGGGTATTTTTGTGACAAATGAAATGCATATCTAGAATTTCGATTAAAACACCTTATGTTTTGGGTATTTTTGTAACAAATGAAATGCATATCTAGAATTTCGATTAAAACACCTTATGTTTTGGGTATTTTTGTGACAAATGAAATGCATATCTAGAATTTCGATTAAAACACCTTATGTTTCAGATATTTTTATGACAAATGATATGCATATCTAGAATTTCGATTAAAACACCTTATGTTTCAGATATTTTTATGACAAATGAAATGCATATCTAGAATTTCGATTAAAACACCTTATGTTTTGGTTATTTTTGTGACAAATGAAATGCATATCTAGAATTTCGATTAAAACACCTTATGTTTTGGGTATTTTTGTAACAAATGAAATGCATATCTAGAATTTTGATTAAAACACCTTATGTTTTGGGTATTTTTATGACAAATGAAATGCATATCTAGAATTTCGATTAAAACACCTTATGTTTTGGGAATTTTTATGACAAATGAAATGCATATCTAGAATTTTGATTAAAACACCTTATGTTTCAGATATTTTTATGACAAATGAAATGCATATCTAGAATTTTGATTAAAACACCTTATGTTTTGGGTATTTTTATGACAAATGAAATGAATATCTAGAATTTCGATTAAAACATCTTATGTTTTGGGTATTTTTGTGACAAATGAAATGCATATCTAGAATTTCGATTAAAACACCTTATGTTTTGGGTATTTTTGTAACAAATGAAATGCATATCTAGAATTTTGATTAAAACACCTTATGTTTTGGGTATTTTTATGACAAATGAAATGCATATCTAGAATTTCGATTAAAACACCTTATGTTTCAGATATTTTTATGACAAATGAAATGCATATCTAGAATTTTGATTAAAACACCTTATGGTTTGGGTATTTTTGTGACAAATGAAATGCATATCTAGAATTTCGATTAAAACACCTTATGTTTTGGGTATTTTTATGACAAATGAAATGCATATCTAGAATTTCGATTAAAACACCGTATGTTTCAGATATTTTTATGACAAATGAAATGCATATCTAGAATTTCGATTAAAACACCTTATGTTTTGGGTATTTTTATGACAAATGAAATGCATATCTAGAATTTCGATTAAAACACCTTATGTTTTGGGTATTTTTGTGACAAATGAAATGTATTTCTAGAATTTTCTGGAAATATCCTCTGAAGACCTCTTCATTATGGTTGACTTTTCTGTAATTGGCAAACCATAAGAGATAGATAAAAACTTACTGCATAAAAAATATAGATATAATTAAAACATAATTTATGTTATGTGCATTATTTTTGTAGAGTTAACAATTTTTGAGATATTCTAGATTACTGGTTTCAATTTTAAGTCACTTAAACCTTTTTCAAATGGGGAAAACATCTTTATTCTCATTTCTCATTTGTTTACTCCTGGCAAGCAAAGAGAATGGAAATTCATTTCTTTTTTTACATAGCAACTGGCTTTTAAAGGGCTTGACGTATATCTTTAGCCTGTATTCACTTATTTCCCTTCTATTTACTAAGAAGCAAATAATAAGACCAGTTTTGCTTGTGTTTATCTTGATTAGCATGATGTAGATAAAGTATTATCTTTTGAATAAAAAGTTGTTTTGTGGAATAGCTAGAGAAAGCCAAATGAATTGAACACATCAGATTTTTATGAAATAAAGTATTAATGATAAACATTTCAAAAACCACAGAAACTCTAGATGAAACAAAATTACAAATACACATCTTTCACTTTTTCAGCCAAATACAATGTACTTAGTAGCTAGAGAAGGTATCGCATTCCACACAAAAATTTGTTACTAGATTTCATCAGAAACACATGTTTTGAGGATCCCAGACTCCAAGAATAAAGCCTTTTTATAAAGAAACATTTTATATCCTATTCTTTTTTGTTACGGAATTATTTCCAAAATATTCCTTGTTATTGATTTCAATTTTAAAATACAGTATACTCTCGATTATCCAGGGTAATGTGGGGGAGAAGAAGCACAAATAATTGAAAAACTAATAATTGAGAAATCCATAATTTAATGCTTTTAAGGTACAACATACATATATAAATAGGAAATTACATTTAAAAGCTTTTATCATCATGTATTCTACTTCTGTGCATAAGTATTGTAGGCCTGTTTATTTCTTAAAATATGTGCGATGTTGGTCAGCTTCTGAGAGGAGTTGATATTTTTTCATACAGCACTTCAAACTTTTATTGCAGTAAATTCGGAATCCTGTGATGCTGTTGGAATCTGGTTAGCCAACCAGATGAGGCATTAAATTCTCCCTCTAATCCTAGAGCTTCAACACACATCGCACCTGAAACAATGACACCTTCTGCTCGTTTTTGGCTGAACCATTGTAAAAGAGCAGCATCTAAGTCATCAAATGTAGATTTCTTCATGGTTTTTTGTGCAGATGGTCCAGAATTAGAATCATAGTTCCTGATAAAATCCTGGGTTTTCTGCTTATTGTTTTTAATGTCCTGAATGCTTGCATTCCAATATCATAATCAGCACTTAGTTTTGCAACAGTTTCCCCTCTTCTCAACAAATGTTTTTTTCATTCCTTCGCCATCTCTTCTACAAATTTCTTTTAACTTGCTTCAATGACACGTACATGCTAATTAATATAAAAAAAAAACTGAACTTGTTTTTAATTTACACAGAAGAGGCAGGAACAATGAATTCTGTTGTCATGCGGTGATCGTTTAAACAATGGAAATGACACTTATTGTCATGTGGCAGGACCTTTGTTGCTATTTTCTAAAGAAAAACATTCTGCAACAATTTTTTTTTGGGGGGGGAGGGATCTACAGATAGTCCACAAACCAGATGATGCGCACACGAATAATCAGGAGTATACTGTACTTATACTTTTCTCAAACAGAAATCATCTGTTTTTTTGTTTTTTTTTTTGCTTTACTCCTGGTCATACAAAGAGAAGCTAATTTCTAGATTGTCAATCTCTACCTACTGTGTACATTGTACATACATGCTAGAGAAAATAAAAATAATTTGTACACTTCTCAAACTCATTAAGACACATGAAGAAATTGTAGGTTGAGTTAGTGAAACATTAGTATTATATACATCAGAGTGGTGACATATTTGAATTATGTTATATGCTTTATATACATAGAGTCATTAAATTATAAGATAACACCTTAGGCAGCCTGTCTCCACTGCACAAGAATCCAAGAGTTGCTGGGAAAGTAGTGCTGACAAAGGTGCACTAAAATATGTATCTTAAAATGTTGATCTTCTGCTCACATATGGGAAGCAAAATTTGCAAAAATATTCTCACTCACTCGTCTAAGCTTAGCAGCAGGAATCCTTGTGATGTCATCACTAAGTCTCTAGACTACACAGGGATTTCTGCTGCTGAGTGAGAACATCTTTAATGTGTTATACTGCTCAATATTTTCAGCATTTATTTTAGGTAAGGACTCCAGGGGTCACCTTATAATTTAATGACGCTACATAATTATGTTATTATGAGTTAGGAATTTACCAAAGGTCTTCTGCTGTAGCTAGACCTCACAGCCTGCTGGAAAACTTCATCTTGTTCCAGATCTTTAGTGCTAAAGGCAGGATGGTACTCATTGTATCCAGAATACAGGTCATCATTTTCCTCTGAAGGAAGGAAATGGAGACGCTCCATCTTCGTGGTAGCAAACATGTTTGCTGGGACCTACAGTCAAAGAAAAGCAATCACTGACTGGTTTCTATCTTTGTTGGACATAACTCCTGCATTATCTAACAGATCCAAACTTTGAAAATCATACTGATGTTCCCTTTACCAGACATTATCATGGGGTATTTATATAAAAGAGTGGTAATACATGGGAGTCCAGCCCATTGTGGAATAATAGGCAATGAAATGGCTTACTTTTTAACCAAAAAGGGAAATAAAATTATCAATAAAACACCTTGTTTAATTCCATTTTGCTCTATTAAAAGAATAATATCAAATAAGTACACAAACAAAATCAATGAAGAATACACAAACAAAACATTTGCAAAACTATGGAAAAATTTACGAGATTACACGTTATCGAGAAAATCTGCAGTAGCAACCTTCAGACTACTAACAGGACAAAAATACTTATACAGACTCCTATAGTCTTTTCTTTAACTTAAATAAAGAAAACTTGTCCGACTTTTACAGAAGATTTCTCATTTCTCTTTATTCAACCCATAGATCACTACATGATTTGGGTTATGTTAGAAAAAACATGGATACAATTTGTAACTACTATTTACAATAATGCTTACAACTATTATTAACTTTGAGCTTAATCCTGTTACAATACATCATATTATACAATTTAAAAAAACGAACTACATTTTGCAGTATATAAAACTAACCAATTATCTTAAAACTAAGATTTAAAATATTTACAATCTTATTTCAGTGGCTAATATAAAACATTATTATTTATTCAAGAATTCATCTAGTGTATAAAAACTTCCCTCAATACAACATTTCTTAAGTTGTTTTCTGAACTGATTTATCTGTTGAATGTTTTTTAACTCCTTGGTTAATTTATTATAAAGGTTACATGCTGCAAACTTCGGTTTAGTCTTATACAATTTGATCCTATGAGTTGTACTTGAAAATTTTTGCTAATTCGGGTTTCATGGTTGTGTGTTTGGTTGTTAGTTTTAAAATACATAAATTTTGTTCATTCTCCCAGTCAAATATTGGAGCACAAGGAAACATATGATTATCAAGCATTTAACATTAGATACGAAGCAACCATCATTTTCATTGAGATGAAAAATCTACTTGTTCTCCTCCCATTCCCATACTGTGAAATTATGATGGCCCTTACTGGCACTAAACAAATGATTCTTTAGGACAATCACTTAACTTCAGCCACGGAAGAAATTTTCAGGAAAATTTTTAAAATATGGTTTGTTGGTTGGTATCTAATATTAAACACTTGGTAATGAAATTGTTTGTTTTCTTGCACACCAATATTTAGCTGGGAGGATGCAATCTTCAGTAAAAGTCGATGACGTAGAAGATGATCACGATCCATTTCTTGATCTAAGTTACAGAAAAGAGTTTCTTCTATGCCAAATCTGTTTAAGTATTTTTGTAAACAGTCATATGCCATTAGTAGTTTGCAGGTTACTACTGCAGATTTTCTTGGTAATATACAAATATTGTAATCTTGTACATTTTTCCATTGTTTTCCAGATGTTTTGTTTTTGGTATTCTTCACTGATTTTGTTTTTGTACTTATTTGATGTTATTCTTTTAATAGAGTAAAAAGGTATTAAACTGCGTTGATTTAGTGATAATTTTATTTCCCCTTTTTGGCCAAAAATTCAGCCATTTCACTAGCTATTATTCCACAATGGGCTGGAATCCATTGAATTACCACTCTTTTACATAAATTTAATGCTATCCACTACTTAACACTTACAATTTGTTTAATACACTCCAATATGAATCCTGGGAAAAAGACATTTTTAAAATATTCTTATATCCATAGAAGAGGAATGCTCTAGGCAGTGGCACAGTAGTTATAGAACTTGGGTTACACACTTTGAAAAATTGAAATTGAGCTTTATTTATGAATGCTCTTTAACTGCAGTGGTTCTCAGAGCCTCATTTTATATTGGGTGTGAAAGGACCCTAATTTTGCTCAGAGGCTTCTTTATCTGGTTTGAGGTTCTTTTACCTACTGTAAATTTATGACACAGGACCAACAGTTTTATTTCCTTTCTAAAGAAAGCCATACTAAGGATTTTATGCCCAAAAAAATCCATCACCCTCTGCCGGGTATTTTTTTATTCATCCTTTGAAATGTATACATGTTATTGGACATGTGAAGTTCAAAAAAAAAAAATGTATACACATGGATACAATAAATGCAGCCACATTAATGGAAATATTTACATGTCACAAAAATACCTCACAGACCTACATTTATAATGCCATTTATGCAAAACAAGAGTTTTATATAGAAAAAATAAAATAGTAAACATAATACATAACACATATTTGTAATGAACTACTTAACAAAAGCAATTTCAAAAAATGTATCAACTGATTAAAAACATTATTTTGGTATCAAATATATTGAAAAATACAGCTCAGCATCTATTTAGATTTTAAATATTCTGTTGCTTTCAGCAACTTATTTGTAGGTACACCATATTCATTAAATTCCTCAACTGAGTAAAACTGATTAGAAAGCAAGAATTTATTTAAGTCAGCTTTGAACTTTTTAAGAGACCCTATGTTCCTCAGACTTGATGGTAAATTATAATAGAGATTTAAGCTATCATATTTAAATGATTTTTCAAACAGTTTAGTTTTATGAGTAGGGAAAATACAACTTCATTGATGTTTGGAGGAATTTAGTAACAGTGACGGTCAAATTATATGTTTTATTAATTTGTTGAGTTGGTCTTTTAACACTATGTCACTCACATTGTTATTATGAGGGACTAGTTTCGAAAGCCTATGCTTTCATTTTCAACCTCTGAAGTAGATTTTACCAGATTGCCTTTGAGAGACGTACATTATATTTTGTTATTCAATGAAATTTTCTATATTAGATAATTCAGCACTCTCAGTGTGGCCACAAAATGAAAGCCTTTGTATCCCACCACCTCAAAAAAGATAGTTTGTATGAAATGCCAGTGTTGCTCAGTTGTTTTTTTTTTCTACTTTACCTACATGTTATGCTCTTCAATGGTTTCTATAATTGTTAATTTATAAACAGAATAAACTCTGCAGTTTTTACCCAACATTTTTAGCTCTTTTATAAGAATATAATAATTGGAATATTTGTTCTTTTACTGGTTTATATATTCTTTTAGCTCAACATTACCATTTGCAATAACTTTTCCTTAGAAAACAAAGTACATGACCAACAAAACAATATATTTGGGGTTTTACACTCCTAGAGCCACTTATTTTAATACTCTATGCTGTACCAATATGTCTCAGATACTACTTTCTCTACATGTACTATGTACATAGTGTACAGAGAAGGTATTGTATTGCACCCAAAAATTTGATACCGAGATTTCAAGTTTTGGGGCCTCTGAACCCAAAAAAAAGTATTTTTAGAGAGTATGTGTGTGCATGCATGAGTGGGTGCATGTGTGCGTGTGCATGCATGGGGGGAGGGAGGGGGGGCAGCATAGCTCATAAACGAAATATTCATTAAACACCAAACTTGATATTTAAGTTCAGTATCCTCCAAGGATGCAACATTAAGATTTTCAAAAAAATCCCCCATCCCAAACTACCCTTTATATGGAAAAATTTCGAAAATTTTGATTTTCTCAAAAATGGCTCTAACAATTTTGATTAAAATCTCTTAGGTATATTTAAAATATTTACCTGGCAAATAAAATGTATATCTTGAATTTTCTGCGAATAGCCTCTGAAGACCTCTTTATTCTGGATGAATTTTCCTTAATTTTGCATAACTGGTAAGCCATAGGAAATAGACAAAAATTTACTTCGTAAACAATGTAGATCTCATTAAAACACAATTTATATCATATGCCTTTTTTTTTTGTGGAGTTGGCCATTTTCAAGATATTCTTTGTCAGTTCTTTCAGTTTTAAATTACTTAGTTTCTCATGTGGGAACTTGTCAACACCTGGCCACAAAAACAGATTTCAATCCCATAGCAACCACATTTTAAAACATGTGACTATCGGTTTAGCCTAGTGTATTCCCTTATTTCCCTTCTTCTTACACAGAAGCAAGTAATAAGACAATTTCTGCTACTGTTTATCACAATTAGTATGAAGTAGATAGAAGAATAAGCTTATTAACAATAAATTGTTACAGAGATGTAGAGAAAGTCATGTAAATAGAACTTTTTTTTTTTAATGTTATATTTATAGAATGTTTCATGCTTTAATTATACTTTCTTCCAGCGTAAAATCAAAAGTTCTCTTGCCTTCAGTTTGTTGATTGCATCGGTGGTATTACATATTTGGTGCACTTGCTTAATGAAATGCTCTATGTACAACACATGTTTCCCATGCGGTGCGTACACAGATGTACTTCAGTCATGTACATATCTTGTTCACATTTACTTGGTATATTTTTCTTGTGTGCTCACTCACAATTACCATATTGCATTTTATAATCTAACTAGTTCACAAGAAGTTTGGTTGCCTCTGGTCGAGTGGTCAGTGAGCTGACTTCGATTCCCAGCTGGGGCAGGGAAATTTTCTTTAATCAGAATTATTCCCTATCCCCTGTATGTATGTGAGAGTGAATGTGTGTAGTTTGAGGAAAATAAAACAATTTAAAAAAACCAATGTAAAGAACCTACAGACGAGTTGCTTCTACACAAAGCCCCTGATATGACCTTAGATGTCAAAGGGGGCTATATAAATGAAACAATACAACAACAAAAAAGTTCAAAGCATGAAATTAACTTTCACTGCTAAGCAAAATAACGAAAAACTTCACTTCATCAAACAAGATGTATTCCGGTTTATTACACCCATTTTGCATGCACAACGTTTGAGAGACTGCCCTGCATTGTGAAGGAAATGCATCCAAGGACTTGAAACTTTCCCGGCGCTGGTTAATAACGATTTATACTTGGGATGTCAGCCAGGTAAGTGTTGGATTAATTTCCAAGCTTTCAACAACGTATTCAGTCGCCACCATCAGGGAACTGGAGAGAAATTGCTCTGGAGGTGGAATTTAAACTTGGATTGGAGGGGAAGCCTGAAGGACTGCCTTGCATGCTGTCATTAGTCGGTGCTTGCCATTGGGAGTTGAGCAAGATGGGGCAAGCTATGTTTTGCTTATTTGAAGACCTTAGTCTGCATTAAAATTATTCTTGTTTGTCTTTATGTATAGTGCTTCTTTTATCAGTCTATCATAATATCTTGTAAATTTTTCTATTATTTTGGTGGACGAAAAATTTATTTTATGGCCATATTGTAAGTATGTTGTTCACAGACTTTTCTGAGTAGCTCAACTGATGCAGCATTGGTGTTCTTTGATGTGCTCTTCCACAGTCCTCCTTATCTGAGAGCATCTTCCTGATCTTTTTCCATGACTGGTAAAACTGCTAGGGTAAGTAGTACATCACCTACATTCATTGATCCTATGCCTCTTGCTCTAGGGTATGTAAATTTAAATCTCATTGTATCCTGAAACATCTTTGTCCAAAATATTTCAAGCATATATCACCTGTCTGACAAAGGAGCGCAGTGTTCTGGCAAGGTTGCAAGTGTACTATAGCTAGGTTTAGATACAAGAGAACACTCAAACAAATGCTAAACACCTGGAATGATGAGTAATACAACAGGTCGGTTATTTTTCTGTGCAAGTTTTCTCTGCCTGCCATCTGCACTTATTTCTCTGACAGGCAGTACAATTATCCAAAAGGCAAATATATCTCCAACAATGCACTATGTAATTAATTATTTCAATTTGTTGAGGAAAACATGACAAAGTACTATATCTAATGCAGTTTAGATGTATAAACTGGAGTCATATTCACCCAGTACATGGAATTGGGTTCCCTATTGATGTCATTGTATTGCCAACACTCCAGGCACTAAGCTGCAAGCATAGTCTAGTGTAGAGAGGAGTGGAGCACCTGTCACAACTGCTGAGCAATGACAGGGCATAGCCAAAGGATTTGCACAACTAAAACACCAATGATCCAGGGTGGTAGAATTTCCACAGGCAATCAGGATTTTAAAATGTTGTAAATATGAACATGTCCAGATTTTAAAAAAAACTGCTAAATTGTGGAGGTTATGACCTCTTCTTGACATCATTGAGGTTAAGCTTCACAGGTCTCTCGGTTATGCCCTGTCATCGCTCCTCTACTTATAAAAAAGTCTCGGCTACGCTTTGCTGCTTAGGGTCCTAAACATTTATAACAAACCACTAACTACAACACGGTTCCAACAGCAGAATAACAATAGTACCAAATCCGGATCACGTATTGAAGTGGATTATGCATATTTTGTTTAAATGGGTATCACAGACAAGTACGTGAAATACCATAAACTTGAATGTGTTCAAAACTTATGCTACACCCTTACTAATATATTTAGGTAGTGTAATATTGCAAGCCCCTTAACAGAATTTCATTATAACCTAGAAGAACGCTTTTGTTTTTGGATTTCTCCTACGGGGCCAGTGGTGGGGTTTTCTTTAAAGCCCAGAAATACTTACCCAAAGCTTTTCACAAACGTAGCAATGTAAGATGCATTTGAACTGATTGCAATGTTCGCTGTTGTTTTTCAAGCAGAAGTATTCCAAAACAACTGAAAATAGAACAAACTACATTTTGCCAACGCACTTTGTTTGAATTTCCCCGAATAAATTGTACAATCATACTTTTGTAAATAGAAGACCTTCATAATAATCACTAGGGTGATTCATTGGAAGTAGTACTTATTTAGATATATTCTTCTTTGAGAAGGTTGTTCATCGATGTGTCTAAAGTTTCATGTTCTCTAGGTAGTACGATAATTTATCTGTTGGTTTCCTGACTGAACTTTAGAAAATTCATGATGGCTGCTTTAATGAAAGCTGTGAATTTTTCTCCTGTTGGAGCTATACGGAAGTGTGTTGCTTATAACATTGTAAGAAACGCCTGGAACAAGGATTGGAAACCTGGCCCAAATCCTCAAACTCCAGAAGAAAAAGCTGCAGCAGCAAAAAAGTATAACCTTTCACCCGACGAATACGAGCCGTACCCCGATGATGGAAGTGGTTATGGCGATTACCCAAAGTTGCCAAACGTATCTGCAGAATCACGAGATCCTTATTATCCCTGGGACTTTCCTGAACATAAGAGAAATTATGGTGAACCGTTGCATATTAATGCCGACATGTACTCAGAAGATCGGATTGATGTGAGCCAGAAACCAAGAATACCCCTTAGTACACAGGTGTACTCCCTTTTGGGAGTAGTTTTGGGAAGCTACGCAATCTTTTACTTGCTTGAGGATAAACACATGTTTCGGCCGACTTTACCGAAGCAGTATCCAAGTGAGGGAGTGGTTCATTATACGTTTGATGAAGAGTAGCAATGTAAAGAAGTATCGGACAGTTTAATTTGTATAGCATGTTATTGGTGATTTAATTTATTTTCTCCATACTCCAACTTTATCGTGGGTAATCAAGAATGTGAGAAACTTTTGCATTAACAAGCAAGCTCTTGAGTTCATTATTTTGTTCTGTAGAATAAGAAAAAAGAAAACAACTTAGCATGCCCATATAATGTTGTGAAAATTAATCTAAAACATCTGGTTTGATTTGAGTTTGTATACATTGTATAACTAAGAGTATATGTACATTTTGCATTCAACTCAAGAATAAAAGTATATATTATATTTCTATGATATTTTGGATTGTTTATTCCATTGTCACGTTATTTTATAGAAGATTCAGGTGTACCAACAAAAAAAATTAATCTAGGACTATACCAATTGCCTGCTGTATTCAGAACCACTCCCACATGATTTGCATCTTAAAAGCGTTGTTATTTTTACATTATTGCTTACAGTACTTGAATTTGAGAAATAGATATATGATGTGTCTAACATTGTACAAATCTGCCTAATGACACCAGTGTTGCTGCAGAGGTCAGCATATCATATCAGTACCATGAAGTATTAGGCAGAAATAAAACTTGCTAAAGATCTGCTAATGAATATTGTACCTTTTAAATGTGTGGAAGTTGTTGCATCGCTTCTGATTATGTTTTCTGGTAGAATTTATTCTTTTTTGGATATTGTAAGAATTTGTCACCTTTAAGCATGGACCAAGAACTGGTGCATAATGAAGCAATGCTGAATGAAAATTGGACTAAGAAAGGCTTTCAGATCTAGCAACATTTCCTTTCTGTTTTGTGGTTTAGTCTATTATTATTCATTTGTGTTTGTTGCTTTGCAGTGATTATTATTACTACCTTTTTGTTTCATACTTTACATTTATTATTCATTTGTGTTATATTTGTTTACTGCTTTGGGTTTCTCGCACCTTCTTTGCGTTTATTTACTACTTTTCAATTGCTACAATGTATTAAATTTTGCAACTGCATCAACTACATTCTGCATTTCCTTTAACCGCAGTGATTTTACGACTCAACACTTGACAGTGCACAATGACAGCATCTACTCTTTAACATGTTGATTCTATGGCAACATAACCCTAGTTGGAATGATGTAAACAGTTCATGACCTTTAGTGTGTATGTAGTTCAAGCATTTTAGTTTTTCCAGGACTGTCCCAGTTTCAACACATCTGTGGTACACACTGTCTTTGGCACTTAAAGAAATTGTTCAACAAATGATTCTAGAGATTAAAGGTTAAAATTAGATCTCTCTTAATTGTATCTTTAGTTGAAAAAAACTTTTTCAGGTAGTCTCTGATACTTAACTCACTTTTTGGTACATGTTTAAACATAGTTGAAATATTAGCCTATTAGAACTCCAGTCATCCGTTAACAAGTGTAAGAGAAACTTGTTTTTTCTTATCCATCTATTTTCTTTAAAGAGACAGTACAAATATTGTGTTTAATGTTTCTAAATTTCTCTTTAGTCCTACACTATAAAAATTGAAGAAAAATGTTCATTAAGGAAATGCACAACAAAGTTTGAAATTCCAAATTAATAATGTTAGGTTTTTGAAATTTATATCATAGATGTAATATAATCTAAATAAGTTATACAGTGCAAATGTCATTAATTTTGTTCTGATGTTTTGGCAGTTATGGTCAAATTTAAGTTTCTGTCATGTCACTTAAAAGGTCCCTTGCGACAAAAAAATTTATATTTTAAAATTTTGAACTTTTTTTTTTTCCCCCTCCATAAAAATATAAAATTTGTTTGAAAATTGAAGAAATGTGCTTATCTGACAGTAAAACCTAGGCAATTCTTATTCCTTGTATTTCTGTGAACATGTACAGTAAATTTTATTTGTGTAACAGAAAAACTGCTTCACAAGAAACATTTTATAGGAAGAAAAATGCTAAAAATATCAGCGAGAAAATAAAGATTTGAATGCATGGCTCACATTAAAATCCACCAGAATAGTAGCTTGGACCCTCAGGTTTGCTTTTCCTCTCCTCTGCTGCTGCCTTTTCTGTTCTTTTCTTCTGCATGACTTCGCTTTTTACTTTGCCTGATGTGAATGAGATATTCAAGCTGGAGTTTTTCTTGGCAAGTCCAGTACAGTTTTTCACTAGTTCTTGTGACTTTAGGCATTTAAAAATGGTGCGTCATATTTAGTTATACCTTTTTACCTTCTTTAGTCCCGTATGTAGAACGTACATAGGGATAAAGAAAGTATTGTATTCCACCCAAAAATTTGATGTTGAGATTTCATTGAAAATATATGTTTTGGGGTCCCCTGAATCCAAAAAAAAGGTCTGTCTGTGTGTGCGTGCGTGTGTCTGTCTGTGGACAGCATAGCTCAAAAATAAAAAGGCTGTTAAAAACCAAAGTTGGTATTTAGGTGTGGTATCTTCCAAGGATGCGACAAAGATTTTCAAGAAAATCCCCCCACCACAAACTACCCTTTACATGGAAAAATTTACAAAAATATTGATTTTCTAAAAAATGGCTAACGATTTTGATTAAAATCCTGTATGTTAAAAGATATTTACATTCCAGATAAAATGTATATTTTTAATTTTCTGGTAATAGCCTCTGAAGACCTCTTTATTCTGGATAAATGTTGCTTAACTGCTAAACCGTAAGAGATAGGCAAAAACGTAGTACACAGAAAAATGTAGATGTCAAAACACACAATTTATGTCCCTTACATTTTTGTTGTGGAGGTAACCGTTTCCAAGATATTTCTTGTTATTGATTTCTATTGTAAAGTACCTATACTTTTCCCAGACAGGATGTGTCCATTTTCTTGTTTTACTGGCCAAGCAAAGAAGCTATTTGCATTGACACTTGCATAACAATAGCTTTTAAAACATTTGACTATCACTTTAGCATAGCGCATTCCTTTTGTTCCCTTCTACTTATAAGGAACTAAATAATAGCATTCTGCTAATGTTTATCTCGGTTAGCATTGTGTAAAAGAAGAAGAATCTTTTTGTAAGAAGTTTGTAGAGCAGCTAGAGAAAGTCGTGTGAGTGGAACACATCAGATTTTTTGCATTGGAATGTTTAAATTATTTTATGGAATTAAAATAAAAAAATCTATTTTTTGTGATTTTTTTATGAAATTTGAGTCATAACAAGTTGTTAATTGCTAGGATCATATCAATTCTGCTGGGAGTTCCATCTGCAGGTGTTTTTAGATGCTGGTAAATCTAATGAGACAGGTATGTCACTTTTAAGTACACTTAAAAACCATTAGTTAGAGTCAGGTTTGAACCTGCAATCTTAGGATGAGAAAGCCAGCACCTAACTAACCAAGTCACCCAGACAGACAATAAGAAAAAGAGGTTGCTTAACATGTGCTTCACGGAAGTGCTGTACAATGAATGTTTCTGCATCCAGACACAAGGTGTCAGTTAACACAAACTGTCTTCTAGTGTAGAAAAATATTTTGTTGCTTTAATACATGCTATCAATTTTTGAAGTAAGGCATGATGCAAAATGCAATTCATCTTCGTATGTTTTGAGAAATTCTCAGACCTCTAGTGACCAAAGGAAGGTTTTAATACTGTATATTAACCCATTAACATACCATTTTTAGAATATTTTTTAGTTGGGTTTATAACACTTAAGTATCACTTATGTATAATTTTTCCAGACCATTGTCGATGGTTTTTCCAAGTTAGGAGACTTCCTAAAAGTGTTTTCTAACGTTAGCAAGAGGGTTTTCGAGCGATTTTAGATGTTTATAACAGCAGCTTTTGTTTATTGCTAGGGGAGAAAGAATGCTTTTGTATCAGCCATGGCTCAAAGAGAAAGTTGGTGTGGCATATACAGAGGGGAACTACAAGAAAATTGAGGTCAAAAATGACATGTGAGATGGATTGATCAATTGCAAATAGTTATGTCAAGTTCCAAAGCACACCCAAGTCATTTTTGGTGCCAGAACAAGCCAATGAAATTGTAAGTTTAGAACAATTTTAATGAAAGGGTGTTTTGGAATAGTGATAGCATATGGCTTCAAAACTGGTCTGGAAAAATTCTACGTAAGTGGTACTTAAGTGTTACAAACCCAACTCAAAAATATTCTATTCATACGCATCACTGTTCCAAAACACCCTTTCATTAAAATTGTTCTTATACCATTTTTAGTTTCTCTACACGCATTTCGTTCTAATGACGCTCGTCCAAAATGACTGCAAAAGGATAACCAATCTTGTGAAATGATGTAATTTTTCTCATCTCACCTTCTTTAAGCCAGCCCTCTTTTATGATCTTGCATATTGTTTTATTCTAACTGGTAGAAATGAAAAGTTCAGTAGCATTTGTAATAGGTATTTTCTGAGCGCCTTTCTTCTCTTCATCACAAAACTTAAGAACATTACTGTCACTGTCACTCACTGAATACTACGCAGCATGCTAGTGAAGTACACCAGACTGTATAGCACTTCATAGTGCCTCATCACATTAGTTCACCTGCTCTCCGCTTCCAGTGCAGGACTGCTATCGCCTTGGCCAGCTTATAAATGAAACTATAGTGTCCATATTTTACTCAAATTAGTTTCATAATAATTTAAATGTTTCACTTCTTATTCATACTTTTGTTGATAGATCAATATGTTTCTAAAAATTTGTTGGACAGCAGAGACACTTGTTAACATGTTGAGCTCATCATGTTGAATCATGAGGACATGAAGACCCTCTTTAGATTGCAAATTCTGGACTATAACATGAAATGTTGGGTATATATGTATATATTCTGAACTTTTACGAAAAAACAAATTATTTCAAAATGACAATCTTTATTTATAACTTTCAATACACGTTTTAATTATAAATATTTCAAAAGTACAAAACTTATTTTTCTTATATAAAGAAAATGCATTTATCCTGAGATGCAAGGCTTTGCATCTTGAGAAAGTTACTCTAAAATCAACAGATATATAACTAACATTAATCACAGATAATATGTAATATAGCAACTTGTTCTTACTGTCACAGAAATCCAGTCTTCCTAAAATACTTCAGTAATCAACTGTCAGTTTCAAGTTAACTTGGATATTGAGCAATTTTCCAGTGACAGTCACTTTCAAAATTGGCACCAATTTACACAGTACATTTGCAAAATAAACAAAATGCATCTTGATCTTTCAGACTAAATACCAGTTTAGTTATTATCACAAATTGGGTAACTAGCTTCATAAAATAATGTGAGATCAATGCAGTCTTATTCATGACAAATCTGCAAATGGAACTTAGTTTGCAACATCACAATTTATTTAGCATTATTTTCTTCCTCAGGTTTTATTTTAAAACACCTGCAGCATTCATTGTTCATTTGTAACCTTCTGAAAATTACATTAACAAAATGTAGAAATAATCTAAATACTACAAACACAAAAGAGCTAGCGTCCCTGTTGGGCAATATCTTCTACGGACAATTACTTCATAAATAATTTAAAATCAATTAAATGTTTATGCAATAATACTTTACGTATGCACTGATTAACTTTTTGAAAAGAAAACTTTTTAATGAAGCAATGAAAAGTTAAAGTCAGTGTACTAAACATGAACTAAAAGTCTGGCAATGCAGAATGAACTTTCTAGCACAAACTTTAAATGGTGCAGCTTACATGCCGGTTTCTGTGGATAGTTTCCTAACAGAGATGCAAACGAAATCTGCACCTTATCTTAAGCACTGCATTACACTTTGGGCCGGAAATAAACCTTTCTGATCAGCATTGTCGTGATGGAAGGAATTTGTTTCTGTTCATGTTGCCAAGGTTCTTCTTCGTTGTGGGATTCGTACTCGAGTGCAACACGACGAGAAATACGGGTCATCATTTCCAACAGATCCATTGTTGCTGATTGCTCAAATAGCTCTTTACACAAGCTTTGAATAAACCAGGTCCCTTTATCTGGGTTTCTCCAAGAGTAAAAACCTGCAAACATGTAAAAATAAAACTTTAATTTCTATAAATTATTCAAATATAATACTTATATTAATAACAACACTAATCTGCCATATTACAATTAATATATATATATATATATATATATATATATATATATATATATATATATATATATATATATATATATATATATATTTTTTTTTTTTTTCTTTCTCTACACGTACCATGTACATAGTGTATAGAGAAGGTATTGTAATGCACCCAAAAATTCCATACCAAGATTTCACTGGAAATATATGTTTTGAGACCCATTGAATCCAAAAAAAAAAGCATATTTGGAAAAATGCCTATGTGTGTGTGTGTGTCTGTGGGCAGTATAGCTCAAAAACGAAAAGACTGTTAAAAACCAAACTTGGTATTTAGGTTTGGTTTCCTCCAAGGATGCAACACAAAGATTTTCCAGAAACCCCCCCCCACCCCCAACTACCCTTTACATGGAATCTTTTCGAAAATTTTGATTTTCTCAAAAATGGCTCTAACGATTTTTATTAAAATGTCATATATGAAAGATATTTACACAACAAATTAAATGTATATCTTGAATTTTCTGAGAATAACTTCTTAGGACTACTTTATTGTGAATGAATTTTACAGAATTTTGCATAACTGCTAAACCGTAAGAGATGGACAAAAACTTACCATACAGAAAATGTAGAGCACATTAAAACACACAATTTATGTTATACATTTTTTTCATAGAGTTGATCGTTTATGAATATTCCTCGTTTTTAGCTTCAGCTTTGAAAAAATTACTTTTCTCATACTGGAATTTGTCAACTCATGTCCATACAAACAAAGGAACTTCAGTCACATAGCAACCAGCTTTCGACTGTAACTTTAACCTAATGGTAGTCCCTTAATTCTCTTCTACTTACAAGGAAGCAAGCTACTTCTGCTAATTTTTTCTCAATTAACAGAAGTAAATAGAAGCAAAAGTTTTTTAACAATAATTTGTTGCAGAGATGTAGGGAAAGTCATGTGAATGGAACTTAGATTTTTTTTTTTTTTTTTTTAACATGTACTCGATTGGCAAGAGAACTGACTCCAGTGTACAGTACAAGAGTTTAGAAATAAAACTACAAATGAACTTGAACTATTGAGCACTATTCAATGGTAAAATAAAATTTTCCGCAGTTTAAAATGTTAGTGTAATTCTGTATACAATTCCTAATAGAACATCTTCAGTAGAATGTTCATTTTCAGCGCTGAAGAGAATCAACAGTTGTTGGGAATTTTACTGAAGAAAAGAGAGACTTTCTCATCTTGTAATCATTTCAACTGAAGTTCTCCTACTAAGAAGTAAGAAAAAGAGAACAAATTAAAAGAAATAAAGTAATAAATTTGCTTCGAGGAGGATGGGTTTTCAATTCCCATGATCTTACAGAGGTGACTACCAAAGTGTTAAAAGTGAATTTAAATCCAGAAAGCAGCTATTTTCTATTAAATTTTACTTAAGGTAACTTTATTAAATATAGTATTTCAGTAACTATTCTTTCAACTTAAACCGTTCCAGTTGTGATTTTTTATCTTTAATATGCATACCCATAATTTAAACTATTATTAGTTGTGTTTTTATCTAATGTTTATTCCTTTGATTTAGACTATGACTGGCTGTAGTTTTTATCAAGGCCACTCTGTTCTTTGATTTATTTATGTTTATTTAAGAACTATAACATCCATTGCTTCGGCTAACTGAATGGTCACTGCATACCACTGGTTTTTATTTATTTATTTGTTTGTGCAAGGCAACCATAAAAGAAAATATGGCTACATCAGCCCAGGCTGTTATCTTTCTATATTCCTACCCAAGTCTGCACCCGCACCCACCTACAGGAGACCCTAATACGTATATTTCCAGTGAAATCTCGGTATCAAATTTTTGGGTGCAATACAATACCTTCTCTATACACTATGTACACAGTACGTGTAGAGAAAGTAAAAAGTGTGTGCGAGCCGTGGTCGTCAAATGATGCAATTAACAACAATGTCGTTCATACACATTTATTTTTACAAAGAAAATAATCTGCTGTAATATTCTCTTAGTCTACTAAATTGCTTCTTTTAAAATTTATATTTTGTGATTCTTTGCTGTATATTCTAAGATGATAAAAGAAATACTTGCCTTCCATAGAACTGTAAGCAATAAGAAAATCTGCATGTGATGGAATTTTGTAAGACGGGGGACTGCTGTCCACCTCAGTTCTACTCGGCCTTCTAAGTAGCACACCAGGATCCAATCTCGTCCCTCGACAAGCCTGCAAGCAGTTACACAATATGAGTTCCAGCTATATTAGGTATATTGATTTACAACTGAAAAACGTTATGATGTACTATATTCCCAAGAGTTTCTCTATCCTCTAACTTCTTTGTTGGATATACAAATTATTCTTTTCAAAGATTATATTTCTATTTACTTCACTTTGAAATAAACTTTTGCAGAAGTACTTGCACCATTTTCAAGTTAACTTACAAGGTTCTTATATCCTTAGATGCCAAACTTAATACACTAGTGGCAATGAGCACCATATTTGATCAAAGTTTGACCGCATTCAACATGATTTTTCAGTGGATGGATAATGATCAAAGTTATACAAGGTAGTTGATTGTGGTTAACTTTGACCTTGGGTGCTGGACCAGTCAATTCCGCTGATTGCAGTCTGTACCGAGATAATGCACCTGGATTACTTAAATCAGAACCAATGTGAAAGAGCAGAGCTATTTTGAAGAGTGTGGGGACAGAAAATCTGAAAATGATTCCGGGTACCAAAGATACAGTGTGATGGTTAGTAAATAAAATGACCAAGAAGTTAACATTTCCTGCGAATTGCATTCACCAATCAAGTTAACTCAGAGATCATATGCAACAGGAGTTTTTAACATTGTGATTTTGGTATTTCTAGCAATCACCAAACAACAGCTCTGCATATTATCACTGATATGTCAAAACAATTACTTCTTTTTATCCATGTTTTGTATGGTTTTCATCAAGGGCAGAATCAAGTTCTATGTTATGCAGATTTCATCAGTCCATGGATTTCTGGATGTCATGGCAATTAGATACATTTATTTCATTAGCAATCATTAACTCCATTAATGTTAATAACATTGTTGAAGGCTTATATTTTTATTGTTTTTAACACCATTACACTTGGTAGGTTATAGATGATGTTGAATGCAATGGGTGAAATAATGCTCAATGAGTCCGAGATCCGTAGAGTTCATACACAACATTCATCTTATAAGGGAAAGCCCCGGAGTTTAGCCTCATCTGGCTAAACTGACTCTAGCCAAGATTTGAAATCGGAAATCCTTTGCAAGTTGAGATGTAAATTATGGCTGACTTTTACGAACACTTCATGCAAACATCGCTCAATATTTTTCATTTGTATTTACTTGTGTAGCATATGTGCTAACCCCACACTGTATTGTCAAAATGTTACATATGAGGCAATTTACAAAGATATTTTATTTCATTTTCCAGAAACTTACACAACAAAACATGCTATTTTAACAAATAATAATTTATTACTTATTTGGTTATTGGAACCTGCCTGGTGTCATGGTTAAGCACTTCCATGCCTTCTGCTTGTCCTAGAACATGAGTCTTTTTATTTTCCAGTTTATTGAAATATGAGGCAGCTGTTCCAAAATAATGTCTCCCTCACCTGAATCCTTGTACTTGACAGTTCGGGTGCTTTCGCATAAGGTTGGCTATGCGGCGCTGCCAGAGTAACTAGTAAACAACAACAGCTGATTACAAATGTCTCTATTGCGTGAAACGAAGAATATAGTGTAAATAGTAAATGAATGCCAATGAATAATGAAACTATTTTGTTGTTATTGATGCTAATTGAAAATAACAGTGATACATATCTAGCATACAGATGTATTTCAACAATATAGGACAAATTAATGCAAAATAGCTTGTTACAATGAGAGAAAGGTATAACAAAGTGATTTTCACCGGTTTAGAATTTTAATGGCTCAATTCCATCCAAGTCTCCGTTGTCATCATTCTCAGAAGCATCATCATCATTAACATCAAAAACATCATCGTCCTCACCAAGACATATCATTAGTGGTTCACATGATGATTCCGTCTAATTCCTGTGCTATTCGCATTATTTTGTGCACATGATTCACTTTCTTCTTCCACCCTCGCCACACCTTCCCGCAAAAGTCTATCCACCTCTATAATTGTGAAAGTCTTGTTATGTTCCCTCATGTACAAACAAACTGCAATAATACTATCAACAATAACAACAAATATAAATAACGAATAATATATATCTTGTACAGAACAACTCAACACACATGTTAAGAATTCACAAACTGAGCATGTAGTTGGAAATAGCCAGACATTGCAACGGTGCAGCATCTAGATCCATTTCCATTGTTTGACCACCGACCAGAATGCTGCTTTGTGATTCTGTCAGAAAGTCCAACGGGCAAATCTTTTCATCTGTCTTTTGCGGGTGTACCAACTTAACTTCCAACTATCAAGTGCAAGGATTCAGCGGCAGGGGTATAGAACCTTATGGCACATCATGCTTTATTTCAGATCATTAAGGTCTTAGGGCTGGCAGTTTGATCAGTAGCACAGCATTTTAACTTGGCATTGAAAGGGTTAGACAGTAACTTGTTTTATGGAGCATAAGTATGTATGTCACTTGAGTTTATTAGTTTTTGATTTTCACTGTGTGCTTAACCATGACGATTCCAAGAATTCTAATCGAAAACATAACTAAACTGGAGATAAATAACCTCCTCCAAGACATCATGACTGTAAGGTATATTACTTTATCATGTTAGTTTAAACTTCATGAACAGTTTAAACTAGCTTGAGGATAAGCCCTTTCTTAACACATTGAAGCCCGGGCATTTCAGTAGTTGAAGTGCCAAGAAACCCAGGGTTTTTACGCCTACTTGGAGTTATTATTTACAGTACATCAATTAAATCTGCCGAAAAATATAGACATAATTTAAAAGTATGGTATTCAAGGATTTCTCAACAAGTAAGAAAATAGTCATAACTTCCGTATTAATATTTTATTTTAAATTTACAACTAGTATCAAATATGAGTTTGACAAATACTGCGTAAAGTTGCTTACGCTCCATTTATTCAAAGCTCGAAAAACTCTCTTTTGGAATCAGAATTTTCCATAGCTTCATTTGTATCCTGAATTTCAGCTTCACTTCACAGAAATTGAGGAAAATGCAGCATTTTAACATTTAAGAGCACAAACGTAACAAACAGATCATCACCACCTTTAAAGAAAATGGTGCGACTACCTGAGAGCAGCCTCCTAAAATTCCTAATAGTTGACTAAAGCAAGGACAGATGGCAGCACAAATCAGACAACTAAACGATAACTGATGTATGTTCTTTGCCACATAGCCCAAGACTGAGTTAAGGACATGCAATTGCATTAAAAGCGTTAGAAATGCCTGCCCATGCTATGCTCAGGCGTGGGCCTCTGAAAATTTTGCACAGCCCGAGCTACACTTGGGCTTAGGCTCCAATGTGTTAAACCATTTTAAAATAAACCTACTTGGAGAAAATGCTCACCTGAATAATGAACATTTTGGGTTTTCCTGCCAAAGTTATACATTTGTCAGCAGCGAAGGTATCCCAGAGAATATTGACGGCATAAGGAACATCTCTGGAGTGAATATACGAGGTACCCATTCCATGAGTGAGCACCACCACGACCAAACAATCCTCATCTCTGTGATCCTCCTTAGCCACTGAAAAATACACACTATTGTTAAAACCATAACAAGAAATTAAAAAAAAAATCTTATGTTTTCCATTCACATGAGTTTCTCTAATCTCTACAATAAATCATTGTTAAAAAGCTTATTCTTCTATTTACTTACTGCTACTCGAGAAAAAATTGGCAGAAAGGGTCCTATTACTTGCTTCCTTGTAAGTAAAAGTGAAATAAGGAAGGACCATAGGCTAAATCGACAGTCAAATCTTTTAAAAGCTGGTTGCTATGTGACTGAAGTTCCTTTGTTTGAATGGACATGAGTTGACAAATTCCATTATGAGAAATACAAGTATTTTAAAGCTGAAAACAATAACAAGGAATATCTCAAAAATGGTCAACTCCACGAAATAAATGTATATAATATAATTTGTGTTTTAACGAGCTCTATATTTTTGGTGTGGTAAGTGTTTGTCTATTTCTTATGGTTTACCAGTTTGGCAAAATTCCATAAAAATTCATCCAGAATAAACATGTCTTCAGAGGCTACTTCTAGAAAATGAACATATACATTCTATTTGTCACATAAATATCTTGAATATAAGATATTTTAATCCAAATCATCAGAGCCATTTTTGAGAAAATCAAAATTTTCAAAATGTTTTCCATGTAAAGGGTAGTTGGGGTGGGGGTATTTTTTTGAAAATCTCCTTGTAAGATACTAAACTTAAATACCAAGTCTTTTTGTTTTTGAGCTATACTGCCCACAGACACATGCAAGTGGATGTTTTTCAAAAAATGCTTTTTTGGGATTCAGGGGGACCCAAAACATATATCCGGTAAAATCTCGGTATTGAATGTTGGGATATACTATGTACATAGTATGTGTAGAGAAAGTAAAACTTGAAGCAAAAACTATTATTAAATACATATATGTGAGTTAACTGTCTAATAACCACTGTGCTTCACTTATTAAAAAAGAATTCTGATGTTACATTCACATAACTTTTTCTACCTCATATCGTTTATTAGTGAATATACAAATTATTCTCATGAAAGTTTATTTTTAATCTACCTCATTTTAATCAAGATAAAGCTTTAGAAATAAATTATAATTTTTTAAGATGCATTTATTTGTGTTGAGCTAATACATAAATAAATAAAATAAATATTTTGTTTGTTATCAATGCTGTCAATTGCCAGGATTATATCAGCACCATTAGAATTTCATCTCATAGGAGTTCTTTAACATATCAGTAAACCTACTGACATGGGGCTGTTGCTTTTAGACACACTTAAAAACCATTGGTCTGGATCAGGTTCAGAAGACCAGTGCTTAACCAACTGAGCTACCAAAGCCAACAAGCTCCTAGCTCGTCATAATCATCCACATAACTACATCTACACACTTTTTAGTTCCTTAAAACTTCAAAATATTAATAACTAATAGAAACTTATGCTAACTGTACCCCCTTTAGACAGACCAGTTCCTTTTTTTACTTTCTCTATACGAACTATGTACATAGTGTATAGAGAAGGTATTATTGCACTCCACCAAAAAATTTGATACCGAGATTTCACCGGAAATATATGTTTTAGGGTCCCCTGTATCCAAAAAAAGTATTTTCAGAAAAAGGTCTGTGTGTGTGTGTGTGTGTCCATGTGTCTGTGAACACGATAACTCACAAATGAAGTCGGTAAAATACCAAACTTGGTATTTAAGTTTAGTATCTTCCAGGGATGCACACAAAGATTTTGATAAAAATCCCCCCCACCCCAAACTACCCTTTACATGGAACTTTTTTCAAAAATCTTGATTTTCTAAAAAATGGCTGTAATGATTTTGATTAAATTATTGTATATCAAAGATATTTACCTGACAAGTAAAATGTATATTTTGAATTTTTTGGGAATAGCCTCTGAAGACTACTTTATTCTGGGTCAATTTTACGGAATTTTGCATAACTGCTAAACCTTAAGAGATGGACAAAAACTTACCACACAACAAATGTAGAGCACTTTAAAACACACAATTTATGTCATATACATTTTTTTCAAGAAGTTGATTGTTTTTGAGATATTCCTTGTTTTTGGTTTCAGCTATAAAAAACACTTTTCTCATACAGATCTTTGTGAACTCATGTCCATACAAACAAGGGAACTTCAGTCACATGGCAACCAGCTTTTGACTATCAGTTTAACCTATAAAAGACCCTTTATTCGTTTCTACTTACAAGGAAGCACATAATAAGAATATCTCTGCTAATCAGCATGAAATAAATGGAACACATCAGATTTTTTTAACCTGTATCCATTGTTTAACTACACAATTACATGGTGTAATTTTAAAATTGCATCATTCACATAATTTAATGTTGTGTTAATTCCTTCTCAGAAACACAAATCTCTGTATGTACATTTGATAATTGCATTAATGCCCAGCTTCACCAAGCTTCATCTAAAAGTGATGGATGTCTAACCAAACAAGTTGTTTATTTTCAACGTGTCATCTCAACTTCTTATGTTTTACCATGGTTCATCACATTGAACTGATGTCACATTTATTCTGACTCGTGCTGGCACATTTAAAACAAGCTTATTTTTGCAAGTTATGGAAATTATGTATGCAGTTTTGTTCAAGATTTAATGAATTATCCTAACAATGTAAATATTTTCAATGAAATTTAATACAAATAATAATAATTGTAATAACAAGAATATAACAATAAGGGTTATGATAATATGAAAAATAATATAAAATTTATAATTACCTATTAACTAGACCTTTAAATTAAAAAAAAACACAACAAAAAATAATCACCTCCATCTATTTTTGAAATGGAAAGTTCCTGATTTTGTGTCTATTAGGCAAATAAAGAAGCAAACAAAACTTCATCCATTCACCGAGAGAAAAAAATCGTAATATACACGAAGGGAAACAAAATAGTCATCATGGAAAAATCGGATTATGATAGTAAGATGAAGGAAATGCTAAATGACAATGAATATGAAGCTGTCAATAAAAAAACTCTAAAATCTTGGGTAAAAACGTTTGAAAACACCATAAAAACTGTAGCATAATACCAAACAAATATACAGTAAAATCAGACAATCCAACCCTACCCAGCCTGTATGGGATACCCAAAATTCACAATGAGGCCCATAGTTAGCAGTATAGATTCACCAACCTACAAATTGGCAAAATGGCTAACCAACTAGTTCAATTCCTTTCCAAAATTTGACAACTTCAGCATCAAAAACTCCTTTGAGCTCATAGAAAACATAAAGAACGTAGAATTAAAAGGACACACATTGGTCTCGTTTGATGTCAAATCACCGTTTCCAAGCATACCATTAGATAAACTTGCCCCACTAATAAAATATTGGCTTAAATCAATTGGAATGGCACCACAAGAAATTTCACAATATATAGAACTTACCAAATGATGCACCAAGCTAAACTATTTTCAGTTCCAGACAAGATTTAATCGCCAAACATCAGGATTAGCAATGGGCAATCCACTCTCACCTATATTGGCTGATGTTTTCATGAAATCAGAACCACAAAAAGTTTCCCTTGGATGTTCAAAACCTGGCAGCGGTATGTCGATGACATCTTTGCCTTAGTGCCAAAAAGACACATTGATGATGCCCTAAAACTGTTTAAAGTATAAAATTCACAGTAGAAATAGAAAAAGATAACCAGCTACCATTTTTAGATCTGAAAGTAGTCAAATATGAAAATAGAATAAACTTTGATGTTTATAGGATATCTACTCAGACAGATAATTATATAAAAGCCAATAGTTATAATCCAATGGCGCGTAAACAGGCAATCTTCAATAGCCAAGCACAAAGACTGGTTAACATGCCAATTCTAACAAATGAATACAAGGCAAAATACTACAAAATAGTCAAAATTGCAAATAAAAATTGTTTCCCAAGATCCCTAGTAGATAAAAAAAAAAAACTAGCCAAAAAGAAGAAATTTCTATAAGAAACAACCACTCTCTCAGCAACAGATAAAAAGATGAGCTTCAAGAAATTCACATTACACCCATGGGCATTTGACAAGTTTCAAAAAATACAACATTAAGCTAGCACCAATAAACTGTCACAACATAAAAAATGAATTATGCTCAAACATCAAGGATGTCATCCCAGCAAAGAAAAAATTGGGGCATATACAAAATGGAATGTAAGGATTGTAATCAGTTTTATATTGGAAAAAGAAATCTACAAACAAGACCAAAAGAACATTTCAGAAACAAAAATCAAAAACAATTGGAAAAATCAGCATTGCCACCCACTTTTGGATAAAACACCACAATACAAATTCAGAACCAAAACTTCTAAAATATATAACAGAAAAACAAGCCACTGGCCACATGAGAACACATCTTCATTGTGAAATGGATTGTCGTCCAGCTAAACAAGCCCCATAGTATTTATTTCAATTAATTAGACCACATAAGTTAATTTCTAAAATGTCAATTTATGTTTTTCTGTACGTTCTCAAATGTTATGTAATTATTTGCTATAATAATTGTAGTAGGTTCACGGAAGAATGTTCCTGGAAAGCATTTTCTAACGTTAGCAAGAGCATTTTCAAGCAACGATTTTAGATGTTTACAACAACAGCTTTTGTGTTTTGCTAGGGGAGAAAAAATGCTTTTGTATCAGTCATGGCTCATAAAGAGAAAGTTGGTGTGGCGTATACAGAGCGGAACTACAAGAGAATTGAGGTCAAAAATCACACATGAGATGGATTGACCAATTGCAAATAGTTGCGTCACATCCAAAGTGTACCCCAAACATTTTTGGTGCCAAAACGAACCAGTGAAATTGCAAGTTTAGGGTTTTGCGTGTGGGTAAAATTTAGTATAAATGTAGAGTGTTCATCTGAATCTACACACTGTAATAATGTAACACCACGCGGAACCTGCATTGCTTTGAATACAAAATCCACACCATGAAGTGGTGTTATAAATGTTCTGAAGGTGAATAATTGTGATTAGTGCCACGTAAAATTAAAGTTTCTTTTCTGTGTTCTTATGCTCTCTTGTGACAGAAATAGCTGTGTTGAATCCTGCCAGGAACTTTCTATGTGAACATATGTGTAAGAAAATAAAACCTTTAACCCAATACAATCACCGATGGTTATTGTGAGATAAGTCCCTGTACCACTTCCCAGAGATCTCCGTCCACTTACTACCTTAAGCAAAATAAATAAGTCTACATTGCTCGCCGCTGACTAAGGTTAGTCGAAGCGCCCAGAACAATCACCTCCAGCTGCGACTCCAGAGAGAGGAAGGGAGAGAGAGGACCAGTCGTCGTTCCGCAGACCAGTACTTCAGGTACGAGACATACCAGCCTCAATTGTAAAAAATCTGATGCGTTCCATTCACATGACTTTCTCTACACCTCTGCAACTAATTACTGTTAAAAAGCTTCTGCTTCTATTTATTTCATGCTAATTGAGAAAAAATTAGCAGAAATAGTTTTAATACTTGCTTCCTTGTAAGTAGAAGGGAAGTAAGGGAGTACCATAGGTTAAAGTGATAGTCAAAAGCTGGTTGCTATGTGACTGAAGTTCCTTTGTTTGTATGGACAGGAGTTGACAAATTCCTGTGTGAGAAAAGTACAAGTTTTTCAAGGCTGAAACAAAAAACAAGGAATATCTCAAAAACGATCATCTCCATGAAAAAAAAATATGTGTTACAGGGATTGTGCCTTTTAACATGCTCTACATATTTAGTGTGTTAAGTTTTTTTTCCATCTCTTACAGTTTAGCAGTTACGTAAAATTCTGTAAAATTCATCCAGAATAAAGCATTCTTCACAGGCTATTCCCAGAAAATTCAAGATATACATTTTATTTGACAGGTAAATATCTTTAATACATGATGTTTTAATCAAAATTGTTAGAGCCATTTTTGAGTAAACCAAAATTTTCCAAAAAAGTTCATACAAAGTGTAGTTAGGGGTGGGGGGATTTTTCTCAAAATCTTCGTGTCGCATCCCTGGAAGATACTAAACTTAAAAACCAAGTTTGGTATTTTACCGACTTTTCGTTTTTGAGCTATCATGTTCTCACCCACCCACCCACACCCACACATACACACACCCATGTGCGAAGACCTTTTTCTGAAAATACTTTTTTTTTTGATAAAGGAGACCCTAAAACATATATTTCCGGTAAAATCTTGGTATCAAATTTTTGGGTGGAGTACTATGTACATAGTACGTATAGAGAAAGTAAAACCAGAGACAGGGTTTTCAATTTCGACATTCCACAGAAGGATGTGTTAAGCAAGTTTTGAACCACCATCAGAAGAAACAGCACTTACATCGCCAGCTTCACCGCAAGGAATTAGTCGATGTAAATGAAGGAAATTAGTCCTTCAAAACATGTTCCAGCAAAAATCCTAAGTAAGTGTTGTAGTGTACTTAATGAACTTGTCAAATAAATGAATAAAGAATCCCTATTTTCATTAATAAATATCGCTAGACTGGCTAAACAACACATATGGGTTCACTTCAGCTGTCCTCGACTCTCATCAGCAAGGCTTGACATGGCAAGAGAGAAGATCTGAGAGGTTTGTTGCACTGGCTTATGTCAGTCAGGCATGCTACTCCAGGCTACATACATTACAAACATATTAGGTTTAATAACAAGGAGCCCACTTCATGCCATAACGATAGGCTAGAATACAAACAGCTACCAGATTAGGAATAAATTCTTTGTTATTTATAAACTTGATGGAAATTCTAAACAAACCAGCGAGAAAGTCTTCAGAGGCTATACCCAGAAATAATGGTTTTGAGGCCAAAAATGATCTGTTACAGTTGAATTATTTGTCTGTTTATATTTTGAATATCTCATGTGTTCTTTAAAACATTGTCTAATGTTTTGTTTTATTTTTCCTATATATACCTTTTCACATTCCTTGCCGGTGATTTCATAAATCCCTGATTGTTTCTATGGGGCTTTTTTATCTTTTGTGTTTGTATGGATGAGATGTTCTAAATTGTACTTATTAACTGGGGCTAAGTTGATGTTCCATTTTTTTTAAAATCTTTTGAATTTTTTAGTGTGCCAAAGGGTGGTAAGTGAATTTTTTGAAGCTGGTTTCAGCTTTTATTCCTTTTAGAGTGCTAATTTCTCTTACTTTCTTCTGTTTCATAATTTTATTGATATTTTTGTGTAATTTCTATGATCCTATTACATTCTAATTTGTATTCCATCATGCTTAATGGCAGGTTTACCAGTCTGAATGCAAGACTGTTGATCATGGCATGCTTGGGTGAAATTGGGTTGTAGCTGTTGCTAATTATGTAGTGTTTCATTGTGTTTCTTTCCTATAGAGTCCAAATTCAGTTTTTTGTGGTTCCTGATTATTTTTAGGTCCAAGAATGAAAGCATGACATTCATCTATCCAGAAAAGAGGCCTCCACAGGCTGCTACCACAAGTTCATCAGCGAATCTCTGTTGAAAATGGTGGCAACAGCCACCGAAACATGTCCAAAGTAAGATAAGCAGAGTCAGACTGACAAATTTAATGCCATAGCTGGGATTTGAATCACAGATCTCCCAATCTCTAGCCGGTTGCTCTGCCACTCAGCTACCATGGCAACATGCTGGCATAGCATTGAATTTCTCAACTGAGTCGCATGTTTCCCAGTAAACCACAAGGTGATCTGAAATGCAACTTACAATGTTGTAAGTACTTTAGGTCCCAGGATTCATAGTATTGCGAACTATTACGGTCAATTGGCTTCATTGTTTTTTTTTCCTCACACAAGGAAGGATAGGACAGAAGTTGTATAGGTAGAGTCAGACTGAAATTCAGTGCTACGCCAGCATGTTGCCATGGTAGCTCAGTGGCAGAGCAACTAGCTAGAGATCGGGAGATCCGTGGTTCAAATCCCGACTATGGTATTGAATTTTTCAGTCTGACTCTACCTAACCAACTCCTGTCCCACACACAGCTTGTGTGAAGAAGAAAAAAAACATGAACAAAGTAAGTTACTTTATTTGAAGAGTTAAATCTATGTTTTTACTCTTAATTAACTTACTGTACTTACATTCGTCTAGGACTTTTTTAATTTCTGCATATGGTAGATTGTTGTGAATGACTACTTCAAAGCCCAGGGCAGAATACGTTTTATGCAGACTGTCAACATCGACATGTGACCCACATCTCGGGGGAGCCCTGTCATCATCAAACTTGTCGTGATTAAAGATGACTGCTTTCCCTCGCTTGCAGTGATTCATGTTGTATTCTTCCGCATCCTTCTCCACAGGCATTGTAGCCTCTATAGCTTGTGCAATGCTGAAAAATAAAATGTACATCAATCAAGTTAGATAGATAAATAATTTATTACACCTTTTCCCGTTACAAACTTCATACATACATAGTTACTGCAATTGCTTAATTTGGTATCATATACAGTTAAGGACACACAGACGTGAAATAAAACATTGACTTCTCCATTTATATGCAATTAACAAGCCTGATTGTTCCAGATTATAAAATCTGATGTATTCCATTCACATGACTTTCTTTACATCTGTGTAACAAATTAGTGTTAAAAAGCGTATACTTCTATTTACTTCATGCTAACCAAGAAAAAAATAACAGAAATAGTCTTATTACTTGTTCATTGTGAGTAGAAGCGAAATAAGGGAGTACCATAGGTTAAAGTGATAGTCAAAAGCTGGTTGCTATCTGACTGAAATTCCTTTGTTTCTATGGACAGGAGTTGACAAATTCCTGTATTTTCCTGGCTGAAACAATAAAACAAGGAATATCTCAAAAACGATCAACTCCACGAAAAAAATGTATATAATATAAATTGCATGTTTTAGCGTGCTCCAAATTTTTGGTGGTAAGTTTTTGTCTGTCTCTTACAGTTTGGCAGTCATACAAAATTCCCTAAAATTCATCCAGAGCAAAGTATTCTTCAGAGGCTATTCCCAGAAAATTCAATACATACATTTTATTTAATATACAATATTTTAATCAAAATTGTTAGAGCTATTTTTGAAAAAATCAAAATTTTCAAAAAAAGTTCTGTGTAAAGGATAGTTGGGGTGGGGGTATTTTCTTGAAAATCTTTTGTGTCACATCCTTGGAAGAAACCAAACTTAAATACCAAGTTGAAACAGTTACAGTTGAAATGTCCACTAGAGCACTTCAACCTCGCCGCTGCCACAGAAGATGTCTGCCGTAGTTGCAGACGAAACGTCTCGGAAGAAGAAGGAGGAGCCCAGTAGACCACAGCCCACAAGCCCGGATTATACTCCAGCCAATATTGACACCGGCTGTGAAAGCCTAAGAACTTTACGTTTTTGTTGTGGAGGTAACCGTTTCCGAGATATTCCTTGTTACTGGTTTCAATTGTGAAATACTTAAACTTTTCTCAGACAGGAAGTGTCTGTTTTTCTTTTGTTCTACTCCTGGCCAAGCAAAGAAGTGATTTGCAATGACAATCGCATAATGATAGCTTTGAAAACATTTGACAATCACTTTAGCAGAGCGAATTCCCTTATTCCCTTCTACTTATAAGGAACTAAGTAATGAGAACATTCTGCTAATATTTATCTCGATTAGCATTGTGTACAAAGAAAAATAATCTTTTGTAGGAGGTTTGTAGAGCAGCTAGAGAAAGTCATGTGAGTGTAAGACATCAGATTTTTAAAAGCTATTATGTCTTTTAAATTGCTTGTAAAGATTGTTATCATGGTCTAGAAGACATAAAGAAGGCAGTATGGGCCAACTTGTTTCATAGGATCTCCACTGATGAAAATTCGCAGCATGGGCTGTGACCAATGGGTTCTTGGTGCAAATACCGGCTGCACATTCATAAAAACGAACTTCCTTTGGCAATAATGAAGTAATTAAACAAATTTACAGAGGCTTTGGCAATCCTCAACTTCTCTCCAAGTGTTTACACGGTTGTTCTCAGAAATCCAACAAGTCCTTCAACAGCTGTATTTGGGAACAGCTTCCAAAAACTGTGTTTATTGGCCTGACTTCTCCAAAAATGTGCTATGGACACAGTGATATGTTTTAATGATGGAGAAGCAGAGTGAATGTCCTAGAAAAATTAGGAATCCATCATGGTTTCAACACTATTGCAGTTCTCACCATTATTGATCAACACAAGTTGGTAAAGCAGAAATGTTAGCCCAAAAGATGACAACGGTAGCCAGGACCATCATGAGAAGAGAGAAAAAGAAGGCTGAGAACAGAGAGACCCAAAATGAGCAAGAGTATGCACCTGGAATGTTCTAGGCCACGACATTAATGAGTACAACTCTCATTAATTTTTTTTTTTTTTTTTTTTTTTTTTTTTTTTTTTTTTAAAATTGTTTCATGTATTTTAACATCTAAGGTCATATCGAGGGCTTTGCACTTGAAACAACTCGTCTGTAGGTTCATTACATTGGGTTTAAATTGTTTTATTCACTCTCACAAACATACTTCCAGACTCTGTGGGGGATAGGGAATAATTCTGGTTAAAGAAAAATTTCCCGCCCCAGGCGGGAATCGAACCTGGAACCTCCGGATGAGAATTCAGCTCGCTGACCACTCAACCACAGAGACAGTCATAATTTTCTTTTCCTTTTTCCTGTAAACTGAAATTTCTATTTTGGTACACTTTTCTCAAAAACCAATGAAGCTACAGTTATGAAACTTTTCATACCTTTTAATTATAGTGTTAGCTATATCTGGTAGCACTTCTATTAAATTATCTTTTAAAATTTAAGTTTCAGAAATTTTACACTGATTAAATTTAATGAAATATTTGAGTAAATATTTTCTTTAAGTGATAAATTCATTTTTTACTTTCTCTACACATACTATGTACATTATGTATAGAGAAGAAATTGTAATGCATCCAAAAATTTGATCCGAGATTTCACCGCAAATATATGTTTTGGGTTCCCCTGAATCCAAAAAAATCATTTTTAGAAAAAGGTCCATATGTGTATGTGCATAGTTCAAAAACGAAAAGACCATTAAATACCAAACTTAGTATTTAAGTTTGGTATCTTCCAAGGATGGGACACAAAGATTTTCAAGAAAATCCCCCCACCCCCAACTACCCTTTACATGGAACTTTTTTCGAAAATTTTCATTTTCTTAAAAATGGCTCTTAACGATTTTGATTAAAATATTGTATATTAAAGATATTCACCTGACAAATAAAATGTATATCTTGAATTTTCTGGGAATAGGCTCTGAAGACTACTTTATTCTGGATCAATTTTTACGGTATTTTGCATAACTGCTAAACCGTAAGAGATGGGCAAAAACTTACCACACAAAAAATGTAGAGCACTTTAAAACACACAATTTATGTTATTTATATACATATATTTTTTCGTGGAGTTGATCGTTTTTTAGATATTCCTTGTGTTTAGTTTCAGGTTTGAAAAACTTGTATTTTTCTCATACAGGAATTTGTCAACTCCTGTCCTTACAAACAAAGAAACTTCAGTCACATAGAAACCAACTTTTGACTATCACTTTAACCTATGGTACTCCCTTATTTCACTTCTACTTACAAGGAACCAGGTAATAAGACTATTTCTGCTAATTTTTTCTCGATTAACTGACGTAAAAAGAAGCATAAGCTTTTTAACAATAAATTGTTACAGAGATGCAGAGAAAGTCATGTGAATGGAACACATCAGATTTTTTCTACAATTAGTTTACAATTTTAGGCATAACACATACTTCTCTATATGCCTGATTGAAACATGAGGCAAAAGTTGTTTTCTAATGTATGTTTCTACATATATGTGCACCTAAATTCAAATTTATTCTATTTTCTTAATCATAAAAAATATTTTACTGTGACCAAACTATTCAACCAATTTCAGTATTATTTCAGGTATATCTTACCAAGTATAGTTTGAATCTATGAAGTGGTTACAGAGACACAAGTTCAATAACAAAGCATTGAAAACCAGGCAGTTCACGTCTGCATCCCCTTAACACCCTGGTTTATATGTATAATATACATTTCCCTCTATTTGTATATTTTTATGCCCTACCAACTTAATCTGTTTATCTCTTTTATAAGTTACAACTTCATCAAGTTTTATTATTAAGATCCTCTCTTTCGTTGGTGATTTTCCTCCCACATTTCTGTCTTACTTTCCCTGTTTAATTACCTAGTTGTTTCTTATTGTTTCCAAAAAGTTTTAAGTACACTATCTCTGATGACAACTTTCCCCAATTTTTATTCCATATTATCTCTCTCCACATTTTAGTTTCTTCGCACTTAATTAATTATACAGTGAAAATTGTTATTGACATTGCCACATAGTGGGCATAGATCATTATTAGGGGTGGTGATTTTTCACAAATGTGACATATGTTCATAAAGTCTTGTACTCTTGTATTTTCATTTTTCTCGACCTCTAAATCACATTTTAATGTTTTTTAAATATGTGATAAAATGTGAAATTGATTCAAAATGTGAAAATTATACTAAAATGCAATATAAATGAGAAATTGCAGATTTTTTAATTTACTTTCCTTCTTTATTTTCTCCCAGAAATTGCATCTGATGAGTTTGTGCACCCTCGGAATGTTCATGATTCTGACAACACTTGTCCACCATACTAATTCTCTCATACCACATCTGTTTGTAAAATACATATTATAAATCTAACCTAGCATACAGAAATAAATCAATTTCATAGTTATCAAATTTAAATAACAATCATATTTTCTTATTAACAAATATTAAAGAAAGGGACTCTGTATTTACAAGAATTTGTGCATAAATTTGTATAAAAAAAATGAGAATAAAAAATCATGTCTCAAACGAGGACACTGGCCTTCTGTATACATTACTGACATATGATTTATCTCATATGCTTACTGTTTATGTCAACAATATTTTATTATTTTGTCATTGTTGTGAGTATCGGTGTCATTGTTATTGTTGAGAGTTCAGTTCCTGTTTCTAATGTTTTGTTATTAATGTCCAATGTGTTTTTCTTCAAAATGCTATAAAATGCTAAATGCATGTTTTTCCTACTCACACCATGTTCTACAATTTGCCTCACATACTCTGTCTTCTCTTGTGAGCTGTTTGCAATTTGGTTTGCCCTGGACTATGTACAAGAACTCTGCGATGGTTTGATAACTTCTTGCAAGCGACTAGTCTTTGCTTGGATACCATCCCACTGTGGTATTGAGGGAAATGAGATGGCTGATTCTGCTGCGAAGGAAGCAACAAATATTCCTCCAACCATCACAGATATAAAGATTCCTCATGATGATTACCTCATGCATCTTAGGCGCACTATTTTACAGCAATGGAGAACACATTGGACAGCCACATCTAAAAGTAAATTGCAACAAATCTGCCCAACACACAACATTGCTTCCTCTCTTCTGACACTTACCAGAAGAAACCGCTTGTGCATTGGACACACCACCCTTACCCATTCCTACCTCCTGTCACACGAACCACCTCCTAGATGTGCTCTGTGTGATACGTTCTGACAGTTTATCATATAATTACAGCCTGCCCGAGATACACTGCTCAAAGGACTCAATGTGGTGTTCCTTCTCACTTTCAACTGGCCTTAGGTGATCCACAGAACTGGACACATGTTTTACATTCCTGAATACCATTCAATTGTACAATAAGATGTAACTAATGTGACTAATTGGTATTAATATTGTTTATTTTCTGTAATTGTAGTCATGATATCACTTTGTTTTAAAGCGACATTAATCAATAAATTTAAAAAAAAAAAAAAATTAAAATACTAAATTTCTGATTTCAAAATGCTAAAAATCACCACCCCTAATCATTCTCAACTTTTAGACCTTTTATTAACCTGTTCTTGCCCATGCCAGACCCTCTATTTCCATTTTTCCACAGACATCAATGTTAACAATCAAGTTATCCACTTGTGCTTTTCTTCAGCTAGTTTCTAATACTCAAAGGAAGCACAACATATGTTACCAGCAAGAGCAGATCCCAGTGGTGTATGCTGAGATTTTGACTTGACTATCACTAGACCTAGCAGAACCAGACAATATAAAGGATTGCTCATTAAATGTTATTTTATATCTCTTATGTTTATCCAGAACAGGGATCAAATATGCTAAACCTGTCATTTTCCAGGGCATTTTCTGTTGCAAACAATAAGCAAGTCCAGCAATATTTGGGGGTCCAGTAATGAAATAAGCCCACTATTTATAATGCAAAAGAAAATACTTAGGTTAATGTTAAATCTGCATAGAACAACATCATGTAAACCACATTTTCAACAAAATAATATCCTTACACTACCAAGTCTCTATATTTTTTGAAACTGTCTGCTTTATAAGGAACAATACATACTTATTTAGTACAAACAACGCTGTTCATAAACACAGTACCAGAAACAGTAATAAAATACACATACAGACTGCCAGAACAACCAAACAGGCAAATTCTATACTGCACAAGGGTGTACATATGTGCAACCAAATCAGAAATAAAATTAATAACAGTAACTATACAAAGTTTAGGAAAAAAATAAAAACATTTTTAACTGAGCAGAGTTTCTATAGGATGCAGGAGTTTTTTTGATTATTTCAGAAACTAATCTGATTAATTTGTAATCTGTATATATAAATTGTAAGTGTTATGTTCCCAATAATGCTTAAAACTGATTGTAGTTTTTTGCTATTGTGCAAATACTTATGTATTCTAAACACCACATATATATATATATCTGTCTTGTGTTATTTTGTAATTTACTTAATGGTTTTCATAATATATAAAGTAACTATTAAGTCTGTTTTCTGTATATAATATTGTATTCCTGACTAAACCATAAAATTGTAAAATCAAGAGTCATACGCACGCATCCACACACACATACAGACAGTAAAGTTTATTTAAACCACATGAACCAGACATCCACACATACCTATCGTAATTCTTTAGATTAAAATACTTTTTGTAATAGCTCTTTCTTCTTTTTTACTTTTTCTAGCATCTACGTACAATGTACATAGTAAATAGAGAAGGCACTGTATTTGATATAGAGATTTTGCCAGAAATATATGTTTTGAGCTGCCCTGAGTCCGTTTGTTAGAACGTAGAATGAGGTTTTCGTTTGAAAGGTTTCAGAAATACATATAGTTTTCAGCAATACTGCTGCAGATGAGTAAAGATTCAGTTTAATTCCTGCTTTTGAGACATTTAAGAAATTATTTGTATTATTTAGATATTATTTTACACTCGATCAGCAACAATCTGTGTTATAATTGCTTGCCGTGTTTTCATAATGTACATATGTAAAGAAGGAATTCAGTCAGAGTTAGCCTTATATATGTAATAATTTGTATGTTGTACGTAATGATCTAAAAACAGTATTCGTGATTGCCTTACTTCATGAGAGATTTTTGTTTCATGTATTAGTAGACTCAATGGAGAGGAATCGTCAACGAAGACGCGATAAACCAAGACTTGGATATATCACAGCAAGGTATAAAATGAGAAGTGTCTTGCACTTTCCAGATTCCATTAACAAGTTTACGTGCTCAAAATCTTGTTGGATAACAATATTTATTTCTGGAAGCATTTTGCAAAATTCACAGGTGTGTAAAGAAAAACTGTGCCAAGTTACCAATGAGATTTTGACGAATCTGATGTGCCAAATGCTGTTACAAACAACAATGCCATTTGCTCTTTGGGTGGAGAGTTTGGAAAGGATAAGAAACTGTGGTACAAGTGCTATAATTCCTCAAACTGGAGACATGCTGCTTACACTAGTTGGAAAAATAAGCATCTGCATATGTTTGTGATAAATGTAACTAAGAAAATCATTCTGTTTTTGTTTTATCTTAATTTGATAGTTTCCAATAATTTAATTCTAGAGATCACTAAAGTGTTTGCGTATTTTTAAAAATAATAGGCCTCATTGTGACTCTTAATGTTCTCTGTGTTAATTTTAAGTGTTTTTAACATGATACACAAATAAAATGGTTCCTTTTGTCATTTTATGAAACTGGAAAAAGATATGAAAGGGAGTTCGCATTTGTCAATCAAGTTTTCAAAATATAATATTTTTATTGATTTAATTTTTTTTTCACACAAGCTGTGTGTAGGAAGGGGTTGGATAGGTAGGGTCACACTGTACAATGCCATAGCCAGGATTTGAACTACGGATCTCCCAGTCTCTAGCTGGTTGCTCTGCCACTGAGCTACCATGGCAACATGCGTGTTAGTTGAGAAATTAATATGGCGTAATATTTTTAGTTTTTTTGTGATGTTTGTAACTAAAAACCAGTTGAAAGACAAACAAATTAAATGCATTCTCAGTATATTGCATTAAGCCAAAAGCCATACACACACAGCACAATGATCCAAAGCTTAAGTGTTTGCCATTAGCTCACTCTCCCCTCCCTCTCCACTTTGCGTTCTTATCAATGATTTGTTTTGATGGGGCAAGACAGTTGGTCGTAACCTATATACAGAATGAGGAATGGTACGAACTTTCTAGTTCTAATAAATTATTGTGGATAGAGAAAATTGTGTGAATGTAAAAGTGAGTTCTTACCTCGAGGTCTGATTCATTGGCTGAGCATCTGTGACATCAGCAGGCTGTGAAAGTGAGAGCCAGTCTGCTGGAGTCTCTGCAGCAGGTCCTGGAGTGCCATATCCAGAGGAACTAACCGACATGGCTCTAGGCCTGAGTCGTTCTGGAGTCGACATGGAGCGTGTGGGTTCTTCTTTAGAACCAAGAGAGTCTATCACATCCGACACACGTCTTGTCCTTGGACCCACAACTGTTGGTCTCTCCTGACTGCCCTCTTCCATCTCCTCAAACACACTGTCGTCCCCACTACTGCCCACATCGGAATCTGCCTTATCTATCTTATCTGGCTCCTGTACGTTCAGATTACCTTCTATCTTCACCTCCATTGCACTGCTTACCTGAAACATTATTATTTTATCAGTTTCCCTGTTGCCTCAGTATACTGCATTGCATAAAAAAAATCTGATGTGTTCCATACACATGACTTTCTCTACCTCTCTGCAACAAATTATTGTTAAAAAGCTTAGTCTTCTATTCACTTCATGCTAATCGAGGAAAAATTAGAAGAAATGGTCTTATTAATTGCTTCCTTGTAAGTAGAAGGGAAATAAGGGAATAGACAAGGCTAAAGCGGCAGTCAAATGCTTTAAAAGCTGGTTTCTAAACGATACAAGTTAACAAATTCCCATATGAGAAAAGTATAATTATTTTAAAGCTGAAACTAATACAGTGGTATGTCTCAAAAACTGTCAACATAAATTGTATGTTTTAACGTAATCTACATTTTTTGTGTGGTCAATTTTTACTTTCTCTATACGCACTATGTACATAGTGTATAGAGAAGATATTGCACTCCACCCAAAAATTCGATACCGAGATTTCACCAGAAATATATGTTTTAGGGTCCCCAATATCCAAAAAAAGCATTTTCACAAAAAGGTCCGTGTGTGTGTGTGTGTGTGTGTGTGTGTGTGCGTGTGTGTGTGTGTGTGTGTGTCAGTGTGTCTGTGAACACGATAACTCAAAAACGAAAAATCGGTAAAATACCAAACTTGGTATTTAAGTTTAGTATCTTCTAGGGATGCGACACGAAGATTTTGAGAAAAATCCCCCCACCCCCAACTACCCTTTATATCGAACTTTTTTCGAAATTTTTTATTTTCTCAAAAATGGCTCTAACGATTTTGATTACAATTTCGTATATTAAACATATTTACCTGGCAAATAAAATGTATATCTTGAATTTTCTAGGAATAGCCTCTGAAGAGTAGTTTATTCTGGATGAATTTTACTAAATTTTGAATGATTGCTAAACCGTAAGAGATGGACAAAAACTTACTGCACAAAAAATGTAGAGCACATTAAAACACACAATTTATGCTATATAAATTTTTTTCGTGGAGTTCGTCGTTTTTGAGACATTCCTTATTTTTGGTTTCTGCTATGAAAAATGTATACCTTTATCATACAGGAACTTGTCAACTCCTATCCATATAAACAAAGGAAGTTCATTGACATAGCAAGCAGCTTTTGACTATCACTTTAACCTATCGTTGTCCCTTATTTCGCTTCTACTTACAAGGAATCGAGTAATAAGACTATTTCTGCTAATTTTTTCTGATTACCATAAAGTAAATAGAAGTATATGCTTTTTAAGAATTATTTGTTGCAGGGATATAGAGAAAGTCATGTGAATGGTACACATCAGATTTTTGTCTATCTGTTACAGTTTACCAGTTATGCAAAATTCTGCAAAATTCATCCAGAATACGGTCTTCAGAGGCTATGCCCAGAAAATTGAAGACATACATTTTATTTGTAATGTAAATATCTTAAATATAAGAGATTTTAATAAAAATGTTAGTAATTTTTGTGAAAATAAAAGTTTGCGAATTTTTTTTCCATGTAGAGGGTAGTTGGGGTGGAGGGATTTTCTTGAAAATCTCCGAGTCGCAAACTTGGAAATATTGAACTTAAATACCTCTATACATGTGTAGAGAAAGTAAAACAGTTGAAGCAATCAAATGACACGGTATTACAGCACGTTTAGCGATTCGAATTTGTCAGCCTTCTGTTACAATATCCATACTGAAGTTCAACTTGCCGCTCAGCGGAGGGAAGTTAACCCATGAGTGGATAGGGAAGGACCTTTAGACAGGTAGCCGGGCCGCCCGGATCTGGATTCAAACAATTGCTGTAAAGTTTACCAAAAATCGAATGTGTTCCATTCACATGACTTTCTCTACATCTCTGCAACAAATTATTGTTAAAACGTTTATTCTTCTATTTTCTTTATGCTAATCGAGAAAAAATTAGCAGAAATAGTTTTACTAATTGCTTCCTTGTAAGTAGAAGCGAAATATGCGAGTACCATAGGCTAAAGCGGTAGTCAAATGTTTTAAAAGATGGTTTCCATGTGATCGAAGTTCCTTTATTTATATGGTCAGGAATTGACAGATTCCCGTATGCGAAAAGTATAAGGGTTTTAAAACTGAAACAAAAACAAGGACTATCTCAAAAACGGTAAACTCCATGAAAAAAGTTATGTAAATAGATTGTGTGTTTTAACGAGCTCTACATTGTTTGTGAAGTAAGTTTTTGTCTATCTATTACGGTTTACCAGTTATGTAAAATTCATCCAGTATAAAGATGTTTTCAGAGGCTAATCCCAGAAAATCCAAAGTATAGGTGCATTTCTTTGTCATAAAACTATCTCAGACATACGGTATTTTAATCAAAATCGTTAGCTATTTTTGAGAAAACCAAATTTTCGAAAAATGTTCCATGTAAACGGTAGTTTGGGATGGGTTCTTGAAAATCTTCGTGTCGCATCCTTGTGAGATGCCAAGTTTGGTATTAAACAGTCTCTTCATTTTTGAGCTATGTTGCCCACAAACACGCACACACGGACACTTTTCTAAAAATGATTTTTTTTAACTCAGGGGATTCTCAAAACATATATTTCCGGTGCAATGTCGGTAACGAATTTTTGGGTGCAATACAATACCTTCTCACTACATTATGTACATAGTACGTGTAGAGAAAGTAAAAAAATATTGTTTCATACATATTATTTTGCAATTCTAAATGGCGAAATACAAACTATAATGTTAATGACAGTAAGTAAAAGAGTTTAAATTTTTTCAGTTTAAATGACTTAGCAGCACTGAAGGGACCAAAACTCAATTAACTGTCCACGTGATTAACAAATACAATACAATAAATTCGAAAATACTGCACACCGTGGTGAGTTCACATAAGCAGAAAAATTACCTTCAACAAGTCCTTGGAAAATCCAAGAATTTATACTCTAGCATCGAAAAAAGTGTGTATTTAATAACCGTCGATTCTTACTAGATGGCAGTTAAAGTTTCAGCTATATTCATCACATGGTTTCGTTACCATAGGCGATTGACTCAATCTTGTGCTTATTTAGAAAGATTGGGGGGGACGTGTTTCGTGCGGTGATTAAACATTCTATTTTAAAGGTTTAGCACTGAAAGAGATAAACGCCGAGTTGGACGAAGTTCGTGGCACGTCTGCTCCTGCGTTTGCAACAATTTACAATTGCATAAATGAATTTAAACGTGGCTGTACACCCTCAAATGATGAACATCATTCCGGACGTCCAGTAGAAGTGACTTCCTCCGAAATGATTGACAAAATTCAGGATATGATTTTGAGTGATCGACGAATCAAAGTTCGCGAAATAGTAGAGGCCATAGGCATGTTACAAGATACAGTGTTCTCAATTTTGCTCCAAAAATTAGGTCTCGGTAAGATGGGTGCCGCATTTGCCCTCATTGGAGAACAAACGCAATTGTGTGATCGATATGGATGTTGGTTTCGCACTTTTCCGTCGCATTCCTGACGAGTTTCTGCGTCGATAGATAACATGGATTCACTACTACACTCCAGGGACAAAAGTACAGTAGAAACAGTGGGGTTTTAAAGGCGAGCCGGTTCCGAAGAAGGCAAAGGTGGAGGGACAAAAGTACAGTAGAAACAGTGGGGTTTTAAAGGCGAGCCGGTTCCGAAGAAGGCAAAGGTGGAGGGACAAAAGTACAGTAGAAACAGTGGGGTTTTAAAGGCGAGCCGGTTCCGAAGAAGGCAAAGGTGGTTAAATCTGCTGACAAGGTTTTTTTTGGGATGCAGAGGGATCACCTACGTTGATTACTTGCAAAACGGAAGAGCGATAAATGGAGAGTATTATGCATGGTTATTGCAGCGGTTGAACGGAGAAATCAAGAAAAAAACACCCTCAGCTGACAAAGAAACAGATTCTCTTACATCAAGACAATGCAAGAGTGCACACCTGCGCAGTTTCGATGGCGAAAATTGTAGAATAAAGGTTCGAATTACCACAACATTCACCAGGTTTGGCCCCCAGTGACTTATTTTTATTTCCAAACTTGAAAAAGTGGCTCTGCGGAAAATGATTACGTCTAACGAAGAGGTCATCTCAATGACATATGCCTCATTTGAGGACCTTCCGAAATTATAGTTTTTGTACGGCTTAAAACAGAGAAACGCTGGGAAAACGTATCGAGCTAAAAGAAGATTGTGTTGAAAAATAAAAATGATATATGTCAAAAATAATTTGTTTTATATTTTTTTTAAAGTACTTATGGAATGCTCCTCGTAGTTGTAATTAGAAATATGAACATTTTCATTTTACAATAGTAACAGTTCGGCCTATTCCAGTTTTAAAAAATCTGATGTAATCCATTCACATGACTTTCTCTATATTCTCTGCAACAAGTTTTTGTTAAAAAGTTTATGCTTCTATTTACTTCATGCTAAGTGAGAAAACATTAGCAGGAATAGTCTTATTACTTGTTTCCCTGTAAGTAGAAGGAAATAAGGGAGTACCATAGGTTAAAGTGATAGTCAAAAGCTGGTTGCTATGTGGCTGAAGTTCCTTTGTTTGTATGGACAGGAGTTGACAAATTCCTGTATGAGAAAAGTATAAGTTTTTTAAGGCTGAAACAAAAAACAAGGAATATCTAAAAAACGATCAACTCCACGAGAAACTGTAAATAACATGAATTGTGTGCTTTAATGTGCTCTACATTATCTGTGTGGTAAGTTTTTGTCTATCTCTTACGGTTTACCAGTTACACAAAATTCCGTAAAATTCATCCCGAATAAAGTAGTCTTCAGAGGTAGTTGGGGGTGGGGGGATTTTCTTGAAAATCTTCTTGTCGCATCCTTGGAAGATATTGAATTTAAATACCAAGTTTGGTATTTAACGGTCTTTTCGTTTTTGAGCTATGCTGCCCACAGACACATACACAGACACACACGGACATTTTTCTAAAAAGACTTTTTTTGGATTCAGGTGGTCTCAAAACATGTATTTCCGGTGAAATCTCGGTATCGAATTTTTTGGTACAATCCAATACCTTCTCTATACACTATGTACATAGTACGTACGTATAGAGAACGTGAAAAGGAAACTAAGTATGCTCCAAATAACTGTTTCAAAACAAGTCAAGACTGCCCCTCAATTAGAGTGGTCAGCATTCAGGCTTCTCAATCCAGGGGTCCCGGATTCGATTCCCGGCTGGGGCAGAGTTTCCTTTTATCTGAACCATTCCCTGTCCCCACAGAATATGGAAGTACGCATGTGGGAGTAAATGTGTGCGTGTGGGTGTGAATAAGCGAGTTTAATTATATAAAACTGAGAAAAAAAAAAGACGTTAAATGTAAACGTAGTTTTATTTATGGATGCTCTTTAACTGCTGTCACTCTCAAAGTCCCATTCTATACTGGGCGTCCAAGACCGCTTAATTTTGCTCAGAGGCCTCTCTAACAAGCTTGAGGTTCTTTTACGTGCGGTAAATCTACAACACGGGACCAACGGCTTTACTTCCCTTCCGAAGGAAGCCATGCTAAGAATTTGTACACCCGAAAAAATCCATCGTCCTCCGGCGTGTTTGAACCCGCGACTTTGGGTATATGAAGTTAGCATGGAAACCGTTATACCACGGAGGGCGACACGACTTTGAGAAACCCTACAGCTCAGAGAGCAAAACAAACACACTTGTTTCTAAAGTAAAGCCCCCGATCTAACCACGCGAATTAAAGGGATTTAGATAAATGAAATAAGTTTTATAAAAATCGTATGTGAACACTCACATGACTTTCTCTAGCTGTTCTACAAACTTCTTACATAAGATTCTTCTTCTTTCTGCATCTTGCTAATCGAGGTACTCATTAGCACAATGTTCTTATTACTTAGTTCCTCATAAATAGGAAAAAATAAAGGAATACACTAGGCTAAACCAATAGTCAAATGTTTTAAAAGCTGTCGTTATGCGATTGTCATTACAAATCCCTTCTTTTCTTGGCCAGGAGTAGAACAAAAGAAAACCGCACACTCCCGTCTGAAAAAAATATAAGTACTTCACAACTGAAACTAATAACAATGTATACCTCGAAAACTGTAAGCTCCATGAGAAAAATGTATATGACATAACTTGTGTATTTTAATAAGACCTGCATTTTTTGTATAGTAAGTTTTTGTCTATCTCTTACGGTTTACTAGTTATGCCAAATTAAGCAAAATTCATCCAGAATAAACAGGTCTTTAGAAGCTATTCCCAAAAAATTCAAGGTATACATATTATTTGTCAGCTAAATATCTTTAATATACGATATTTTAATCAAAATCGTTAGAGCCATTTTTGAGAAAATCAAAATTTTCGAAAAAAACTCGATGTAAAGGGTAGTTTGGGGTGAGGGGATTTTTCTCAAAATATTCATGTCACATCCCTGGAAGATACTTAACCTAAATACCAAGTTTGGTGTTTTAATGACTTTTCGTTTTTGAGTTATCGTGTTCACAGATATACACACACACACACACGCACGGACCTTTTTGTGAAAATGCTTTTTTTGGATACAGGGGACCCTAAAACATATATTTCCGGTGAAATCTCGGTATTGAATTTTTGGGTGGAATACAATACTTCTTTATCCCTGTACATACGGGGCTAGAGAAAGTAAAAATTATGATGTTTTCAATTCACATAAGTTTCACTGCCTGTTCTAGAGACAAACTATTCTTACCAAAGATTATTCTCTTGTCTACATCATGCTAATCAAGATAAAACCTTAGCAGGAATTGTCTTATTACTTTAGTTCCTCGCAAGCAGAAAGGGGAAAACACTATTCAAATATTTTAAAAGCTGTTCGGTCTATAATACGATTGAAAATCGGTTCTCTAGCATGGCCTGCAATAGAATAAGAAAGATATCAGGTAAGATTACATCCCGTTTGAGAAGTTTAAAATTGAAACCAATAACAAGAAATATTTTGGGAACGGTTAACTCTACAAGAAAATGTTTACGACATAAATTAGGTGTTTTAACGAGATCTACATTTTGTAGTAAGTTTTTCTCTCTCTTACAAACTAGTAGTGTTTAAAAGTCATTTCAGAATGAAAAGGATTTCAGAGGCTATTCCTAAGCAATTCGAGATATGCATGTTATCTTTAATAAAAATCATTAAATGCCGCTTTGCTAGCAAATCGAAAATTTCCATGTTCCATGCAAAGGGTAATTTGGGGTGAGGAGATTTTTCTGAAAATGAAGGCCTTGACGCATTTTACCCTGCAGAGTTAGCCTTGTGTTGCCATGGCTGCTTGTTTACATTTGCCATTTATCAGATGTGTAATACATTCCCCCAGCACACCTTACAAGTGCTATCTACAGGGACTTCATTCAGAACACTCTCCCAGACTTACTAGAAAACGTGCCTCTGCAAATAAGAAGAAACATGTGGTTTAGGCATGATGCTCTAGCATATTTTAGTCTCATTGTTCGAGATGCACTGGCTGGTATCTAGCATGACAGATGGATAGATAGAGGGGGGACCATTTCCATGGCCTGCACGTTCCACCGACCTCAATCTTTTGGATTTTTATCTTTTGGGGACACCTTAAACCATTGGTTTGTGTTTTAATCTACGTGCCATGGAAGCCTGCGAAACCAAACGACACTGACGGAATATTTGACATTACATGATTAGACGAGTACATGCGTGTCTAGACGCAACAACAGGGCATTTTGATTATTTGCTGTAGGTGATGTTTGTGTGGAACACCTTCTTACAAGCTTAAAACATCAAAAACAGAATAAAATGTAATTTTAAAATGTTTTGATTAATAGCATTTTGAACCTGAATAAATCGAGAATGAAGGGTTTTGAGATGTATTTATATGAACATTTTTTTTTTAAGTAAGCTACCTGTCCCCAAAATTTGTAAAAGCATTTTTTAATCATTCTGTATAGATGGCATTTTAATGAACATCGTTAGGATCTGTATTTTCGAAAAATGTTCCATAAAAAGGGTAGCTTGGGAAAAATGCTGAGCTTAAATACTAAGTTAGGTAACTTCGTTTTTGAGTTAAGTTTATAGATATACTCGGACCATTTTTCTAAAAATACATTTGTCAGGGTCTTCAAAACGTGTATTTCCGGTGAAATCTCAGTATAGAATTTGTTGGTGAAAATGTATTTTCTCTATCTACCATGTGCATTGTCCTACGTGGTGGAGAACACCAAACATAATGTTGGGGTAACCCAAAAGTCAAGATACGCCACTGCCCGTTCATGTCCAGATTTTTCATCAGCTGTCCCTGGACAACACGACACGCCACACTCAGCTCTCGCATGTGAGTCATGAGGGTTGTTTGGGGGTGAGGTAAGTAAAACCTCCCCTGCTCACAAAAACCCTACCTACCAAAAGGTTCCTCTCAGGAAACAAACCTTTTCAAGCTGGATCTACAGGTTAACAAAAGTCATTTACAACAAATGTTTTACAACCTCTTTACATGAAAATACTGCCTTAAGAGTACATACAGGTGAAATATTACTGAATTCCTTCAAAAAGTCTATATTTACTTCATCTAATATATGCTGTATAGATGGAGAAGGTATTGCATTCCACCCAAAAATGCAATACCAAGATTTCATTGGAAATGTGCACACGTATGGGCGTCCTGTATAATAAAATAAAAAAATCGAATGTGTTCCATTCACATGACTTTCTCTACATCTCTGCAACAAATTATTGTTAAAAAGCTTATGTTTCTATTTACTTCTTGCTAATCGAGAAAAAATTAGCTTCCATGCAAGTAGAAGAGAAATACGGGAGTACCATAGGTCAAAGTTACAGTCAAAAGCTGGTTGCTATGTGTGAAGTTGTTTGTTGGACACGAGTTTTTTAAAAAAAGGTCTCTAAAACGATCAACTCCACGAAAAATATATATATGACACCAACTGTGTGTTTTATCGTGATTTACATTTTTTGTGTAGTAAGTTTTTGTCTATATCTTACGGAAGGCCAGTTATGCAAAATTCAATAAAAATCATCCAGAATAAAGAGGTCTTTGGAGGCTATTCTCAGAAAATTCAAGATATACATTTTATTTAGCATGTAAATATCTTAAACATACGAGATTTTAATCAAAATCGTTAGTCATTTTTGAGAAAATCAAAATTTTCGAAAAAAGTTCCATGTAAAAGGGTAGTTTGGGGTGGGAGGATTTTTCTCAAAATTTTCGTGTCGCATCTCTGGAAGATACTAAATTTAAATACCAACTTTTCGTTTTTGAGTTATCGTGTTCACAGGCACACACCGGACCTTTTTCTGAAAATGCAGTTTTTGGTTTCAGGGGGTCCCAAAGCATGTAAAAGTCAAATAATGGAACACATCCGATTTTTGTATTACGTCCTTCAAATGGTTTAGAGAAACAGAACTATGACTACAAACATGTTAACAGCCCGCCTGGGTAGTGTGGTGGTAGCGTGTCTGCCTCACATTAAAAAGGTCGTGAGTTCCAATCTGCTTAGGGTGAGTTACCCGGATAAGGTTTTCCCTTGTCCTGAGAAGACGAATGTCGAGTAACTTTAAACTCCATGATCCCCGAGATCATTTCACCAATTTCATTCGTCGTCCGATATGACCAACCAGGTTAAAGGACGTTAAGTCACAAAAAACAAGTTAAGAATAATATTTTGTCGTTATCGGTTATCAAGGAAGGAATGTTAATACGTAAGAATATCTAATCAACACTTAAAATGTTGTTTTTCGTGAGTATATGTTTTTCTCAAAACTGAAATAAACAATAACAAATCTGATGTGTTTCATTCGCATGACTTTCTCTACAACTCTGCAATAAATTATTGTTAAAAAGCTTATGCTTCTATTTACTTCCTGCTAATCCAGAAAAACTTAGCAGAAATAGTCTTTATTGCTTGCTTCCTTGTAAGTAGAAGAGAAATAAGGGAGTACCATAGGTTAAAATGATGGTCAAAAGCTGGTTGCCATGTGACTGAAGTTCCTTTGTATGGACACGAGTTCTCAAAGTCCTGTATGAGAAAAGTATGCTTTTTATAGCTGAAACCAAAATAAGGAATATCTCAAAAACAATCAACTCCACGAAAAAAATGTATATAACATAAATTGTGTGTTTTAAAGTGCTCTACATTTGTTGTGTGGTAAGTTTTTGTCCATTTCTTACGGTTTAGCAGTTATTCAAAATTTAGTAAAATTCATTCAGAATAAACTACTCTTCAGAGGCTATTCCCAGAACATTCAAGATATACATTTTATTTGTCAGGTAAATATCTTTAATATGCGATATTTTAATCAAAATCGTTAAGAGCCATTTTTTAAAAAATCAAAATTTTCGAAAAAAGTTCCATGTAAAGGGTAGTTCGGGGTGGGGGGATTGTTCTCAAAATCTTGTGTTGCATCCCTGGAAGATACTAAACTTAAATACCAAGTTTGGTATTTTACCGACTTTTCGTTTTTGAGTTATCGTGTTCACAGACACACGGACCTTTTTCTGAAAATACTTTTTTTTTGGATACAGAGGACCCTAAAACATATATTACTGGTGAAATCTCGGTATCGAATTTTTGGTGGAGTGCAATACCTTCTCTATACACTATGTACATAGTGCATATAGAGAATGTAAAAAAGCTGTTTCCAACATTTAAACTCCCTCTACTCGTATAATAAGTAATCTAATCCACCTAAAAATTAGATACCCATATTTCAGTGGAAATACACGTTTTGAGACATCTTTTATGAACAGCTTAACTCTAGATTAAACACTAAACTTTCGAAGTTCAGCATCTTCCAAGAATGCGACGCGAAGGTTTTCAGGAAAATTTCCCAGCCCAAACTATATTCTACATTGAAAATATTTCTAAAAAATGTTTATTTTCTCAAAAATAGTTTTAGTGAGTTGGATTAAAATGCCATTTTAAGACATTTTCACAAAAAGCAAATGAGTGTCTTGAACTTTCGGGAGCAGTCTTATAAGTGCTCTTCGTCCTGAATGAAGGTGCTAAATCGTAACAGACAGACAAAATCACACCACATATAGAAACTGTACATCATCTTAAAACACACAAGTTATTTCAAATACATATTTTTAATTCACCGTTTCTGAGATACCCCTTGTTATTGGTTTCAATTTTAAAATTATTTTATTTTCCTCAACGGGATGTCGTTATTAGTTGTTCTTGTTTCTGGGCAAGCAAAGAGAAGCAAATTCTAAACCATCTCATAGCGACCAGCTTACTATCGTTTAAGCTTAGTGCCCTTATTTCTTTCTGCCTACAAGGAAATGTGTAGCAAATGTTTATCTGGATTAACATGATGACAGAAAAAAATGTTTTTAAAAGAATAATTTGTTAAAGAACGGGTAGAGAAAGTCACGTAAATGTATGATACTTATGACAATATATACAATACCTTCTGTATGTATATAGCGAATGGAGAAGGTATTGTATTACACACAAAATTCGATACAGAGATTTCACTAGAAATACATGTTTTGGGACCCCCTGAATCCAAAAAAAAAAGCATTTTTAGAAAAATGTCCGTGTGCATCTATGGGCAGCATAGCTCAAAACGAAAAGTCCGTTAAATACCAAATTTGATATTTAAGTTCAATATTTTCCAAGGATACGACACAAAGATTTTCAAGAAAATCTCCCCACCTCCAACTACCCTTTACGGAAAAAAATGTCGAACATTTTGGTTTTCTCAATAATGGCTAAAGATTTTGATTAAAATCTCTTAAATTTAAGATATTTACATGCTAAATAAATTGTATATCTTGAATTTTCTGGGAATAGCCTCTAAAGACTTGTTTACTCTGGATGATTTTTTCTGAATGTTGCATAACTGGTGAACCTAAGAGATAAACAAAAGCTTATTACACAAAATATGCAACTTTCCTTAAAACACACAATTTATGTCATATACATTTTCTCGTGGAGTTTACCGTTTAATAGATAGTCCTTGTATTCATTTCAGTTTTAAAATACACTTTTCTCAAACGGAAAACTGTCAACACCTGGCCACGCAAAGAAACTGATTTCAATCCCATAGCAACCACATTTCAAAACATTTGACTGTCGCTTTGGCCTAATGCATTCCCTTATTTCCCTTCTACTTAAGAAACTAAGTAATAAGACCGTTTCTGCTAATGTTTATCTCGGTTAGCATGTAGTAGATAGAAAAATAAGCTTATTAATAATAACTTTTACAGAGATGTAGAGAAAGCCATGAATGAAACATCAGATTTTTTCATTGAGCATGTGCACCTCAACATAATCTTGTATTATATAAATTCAGTTTCGTTTTTTTCATGCATCTTTCTCGCTGCTGATTTACAAATCCATTTTTGAGGTGGGGGCGCCGCTAAGAGCATTTCTTCATACGAGAAAGTGTAATATCAGATTTAGAACAGAGCCTTTTGCCCTGGTATGTTACATTCGCATGACTTTCCCAAGCCACTGTCATTTATTTTTACAAAATACGTTCTATAAAGTCTATGTTTCTATCTGCTTCGTGTTAATTATGATAAACGTTTTGTTACATATTTCGTTGCAGATAGAATGGCGGAGCAACAGTCAAATGTTTAAAAATCTGCTTGATGCCCGAGCCGGATCTACCAATTTCTTCGAACCCCTCTGAAAATTAGAACGTCGTGAGCAAACAGTAATTACCCACCTCAGAATTGGACACTGCAAACTGATACATTCCTTCATCATTAATAAAGACCCAGAATCAAAATGTGAGACCTGCAACACACCGCTTACAGCCCTTCATATCCTGCTGCAGTGTCCGAGACTTCAGGCCGGCTTCAGTGACTTACCAAGTGCTCTACACAACCATCACACAATGTAAACTTTTTGAGTTATTTTGAAGTATAACTGTAACCATTTTGTATGGTACCAATGTGTAAATAACTATTTTAAGTACAATTTGAAAGATCGCGATATGACCATGCTGTTAAAGCGACCCAAAATAAATTATATTGCAAACAAAAAAAGGTTACTCTTCTTTATACTTAATGCTAATCGAGATAAACGTTAGCAGAAATGGCCTTATTACTTAGTTCCTTATACATAAAAGGGAATACAGTAAGCTAAACCAATAGTCACACGCTTTAAAGGTTGTCGCTATGCGATTGTCACTGAAATTCTCTTCTTTGCATGACCAGCAGTAAAACGAAAGAAACACAAAAGATTTTCTGTTTGAGAAAACTAGGTATTTTAAAATGTAAAACAATTGTGCTTTGGGGAGATATACATTTTATTTTTTGTGTGTAGTAATTTTTAATTTTTTGCCTATTTTGCGAAATACATTTAGAATTAGACTCGCCCTTCGTGGGTAATGGTTACCATGCTAACTTCATATATCCAAGGTCGGGGGTTCAAACCCGGTGGAGGACGATGGCTTTTTTTTCGGGCGTAAAAAACCTTACATGGAAGGGAAGTAAAGCCTCAAGCCTGATAAAGAAATCTCTGAGCAAAATTAAGCGATCTTTCATGCCCAGTATAGAATGGAACGCTGAGATTCACAACAGTTAAAGAGCGTCCATAAATAAAACGTAATTCCATTTCATTTCAGAGAATGTCCCCAGAAAATTCAAGGTATACATTTTGTTTTTTGTCATGTAAACATCTTTAATATGTGGTATATTAATTAAAATCATTAGAGCCATTAAAGTCATGATCACATGATTTTCCCTAAATCCCTGTAACAAATTATTGTTAAACAGCTTACTCTTCAATCTACTTCATGCTAATCGAGATAAATACTAGCGGAAATTATCTTAATTGCTTGCTTCCTTGTAAGTAGAAGGAAAATAAGAGAATACACTTGGCTTAAGCTGCAGTCAACTCTTTTAAAAGCCGGTTGCCATGTGGATGAAATAGGTTTCTATGCATGGCCAGGAGTTAAAGTCCCCGTTTGAAAAGTTCAAGTATTTTAAAACTGAAACAATAAAAATCTGATGTGTACCATTCACATGACTTTCTCCATATCCCTGCAACAAATAATTCTCAAAAAGCTTATACTTCTTTAGAAAAACCCACAGATGTAAATCTTTGTCATGATTATATATATATATACAGTGTTAATGAACTACACCCAAATAATTTGCGAGATTGTGCACGTGAGTGATATAAGTAATTTGAGATGGGCGATGCTTGGTCCCCGGATAAACGTGTGGGTATTAGGTGCTGATAAGTCGGTGTTACAGCAAAGCAGGTTGAAAAAATCTGATGTGTACCATTCACATGACTTTCTCCATATCCCTGCATCAAATAATTCTTAAAAAGCTTATACTTCTATTTACCTTATGCTAATCAGAAAAAATTAGCAGAAATAGTCTAATTACTCGCTTCCTTGTAAGTAGGAGCGAAATAAGGGACAACCGTAGGTTAAAGTGATAGTCAAAAGCTGGTTGCTATGTCAATGAAGTTCATTTGTATATATGGATAGGAGTTGACAAGTTCCTGTATGAGACAAGTATACGTCTTTCATAGCAGAAACCAAAAATAAGTAATGTCACAAAAACGACGAACTCCACGAAAAAAATGTATATAACATAAATTGTGTGTTTTAATGTGCTCTACATTTTTTGTGTAGTAAGTTTTTGTCCATCTCTTACGGTTTAGCAGTTACTCAAAATTGAGTAAAATTCATCCAGAATAAACTACTCTTCAGAGGCTATTCCCAGAAAATTCAAGATATACATTTCATTTATCAGGTAAATATGTTTAGTATCCGAAATTTGAATCAAAATCGTTAGAGCCATTTTTGAGAAAATCAAAATTTTCGAAAAAAGTTGGGGGTGGGGGGATTTTTCTCAAAATCTTCGTGTCGCATCCCTGGAAGATACTAAACTTAAATACCAAGTTTGGTATTTTACCGACTTTTCGTTTTTGAGTTATCGTGTTTACAGACACACGGACACACACACACACACACACGGACCTTTTTGTGAAAATGTTTTTTTTTGGATATTGGGGACCCTAAAACATATATTTCCGGTGAAATCTCGGTATCAAATTTTTGGTGGAGTGCAATACTTTCTCTATACACTATGTACATAGTGCGTATGGAGAAAGTAAAAAGGAATATCTCGAAAACGGCTAACTCCACGAAAAAAAATGTATATTATATGAATTGTATATTTTAACGAGATATACATTTTAAGTCTAAGTTTTGTCTATGAGTTGCGGTTTACCAGCTATTCAAATTTGAACAACATGCATCCTGTATGGAGAGCTCTTCGGAGGCTACTCCAGAAAATTCAAAATGTACATTTTGTCATGTAAGTATCTTTAGTATACGATATTTTAATCAGAACTGCTAAAGTCATTTTGGAGATAATCAAAATTTTCGAAACCTCCATGCAAAGGATAGTTTGGGGTGGAAGATTTTCCTGTAAATCTTCGTTTAGCACCCTTGGAAGACAGTAAATTTAAATAACAAACTTGGTATTTTGCCGACTTTTTGTTTTTAAGTTATCCTGTCAGACACATGGACATACGCACACTGGCCTTTTTCTAAAAACGTTTTTTTATGGAAGGTACCCTAAGACGTGTATTTCCGGTTAATTCTCAGTATGATATTTCTGGGCGGAATGCAATGCCTTCTCTACCTACGTACTATGTAGAGACAGTAAAAAATAAAATTTTCAAAAGCTTATCCGTGTAAAGAGTAGTTTGGGGCAGGGGATTTTCCTGAAAATCTTCCTGTCACTTCCTTAGAAGATTCCAAACTTAAAATAACAAGTTTGATACTTAACAAACTTTTCATTTTTAAGTTAGGCTGCCCAACCCTCCCCCCGCCCCCGCTCCGCCCCAATACACACGGAGCTTTTTCTAAAAATGCTTTTTATTTTGTGTTCTGGGTCCACAAAGCATATATTTCTGGTGAATTTTCGGTATCGAATTTTTGGATTGAATACAATGCCTTCTCTAACTGCTACCTTAGGGAAAGTAAACATCATTTTGGACTAATTATAAATTTAAAAAAACAACATATGCAAGAGAATTTCAGTCCAAAAGTTTACCGCTTTTTGAAATCCTTATCCAGGACTCGAATGGCTTTGAGCAAATATTAAGACATTAATTCAAAGTTACATCACTTTTTTTGTGTTAAGGGAAGTAGGCTGTGTAATGTTCAAACTCAATGTTTCTTACGGAATTACGTTCATTTTTTTTTAACCATATAACTCTATTGTTATGTGTAATTCTGAAATTTTGAGCCAAACGCATCAAGTATTATTTAACTGCTCTATCAAAAAAAGCTACTTCCGCTTCAGTTTTCAACATTTTGTAACAAAACTTTATATTTACATTCCAGGAATATCACAATGTTAAAATTTATCGAAAGAGTTTCAAATTAATTAAATATTCCTGCAGAAAAAGGTATGATAAATTATTAGTTTAATATTTCTTCATTGTTTTTGTGGATTAATTTATTTTGTTAATACAAATACATAATTAATCTTACTTAAGACTGCCTCCGTGGCCAGCGAGCTAACTTTTCATCTAGAGGTCCGCAGGACCGAAGCCTCCCGCGAAACCGGTGTAATTAACAAGCAGGTGGAGGTGGGATGGTTATGACTAATTTTTTCCTTGATTTCTTTCAGTTACAGAAAATTAGTTCACAGTTAACATGTTTTCCGACGAGACTAAATTACGGTGAGTAGGACAGGAAGGAAAAGTCTACTTCGGAACGGTCACACTTTCGGTTTCTAGAAGTGTTTAAAAAGTTGGGTAGCCCGATGGACGTGCAATGTTAAAAGTTAAAAAAGTTGTATTAAAACCTTTAGATGTCCCGATATTCAAGAGGACCATAACCACGTGACACCACCTAGTGACAAAATTCAGACAGAAAGTACTTTGTGATCTGAAGAGAAAAGCTACGGAAGACATGTGTGAAAGGACATCAAAACTAATATACCAGCAACTGAAGAGAGACAACACTATTGTAACATCTTCCACTAGAAGTATGTAATGCTTCACCAAACTGCAACTGTTACCTGTTTCGACCGGGAGACTACCTGCTTTGGGGAGGCTTGGGGGCTATGTAATTTGGGACCTTTAAGGATCCGGAAGGCTTCAGGGCTATTTTTCTGTCTTCGGTACCGCACTCGCCCCGGGTTCGGTTCCCGGTTGGGACGGGGAATTTTTCTTTAACCAGAATTATTCCCTATTCCCCACAGAGTCTGGAAATATGTATGTGAGACTGAATAAAAAAATATATATATATATATATATATATGTGTGTGTGTGTGTGTGTATGTGTGTGAGGAAAATAAAATAAGATTTAAACCCAACCTGAAGAATCTACAGACGAGTTGTCTCTGCAAAGCCCCCGATATGACCTTAGATGTTAAAGGAGGCTATATAAATGAAACAATAAAAAAAGAATTACATGAAGATTTTCAAGAAAATCCATGCCCCCCCCAACCCAACTGCCCTTTAAATGAAACTTTTTTTCGAAAATTTTGATTTTCTGAAAAATGGCTCTAACGATTTTTATTAAAATATCGTATATTAAAGGAATTTATCTGACAAATAAAATGTATATCTTGAATTTTCTGGGAATAGCTTCTGAAGACTACTTTATTCTGGATCAATTTTATGGAATTTTGCATAACTACGAAACCGTAAGAGGTGGACAAAAACTTACAACACAAAAAATGTAGAGCACTTTAAAACACACAATTTATGTTATATACATTTTCTTCGTGGAGTTGATCGTTTTTAGATATTTCTTGTTTTTGGTTTCAGCTTTGAAAAACTTATACTTTTCTCATACAGGAATTTGACAACTCCTGTCCATACATACAAACAAAGGAACCTGTCATGTAACAACTAGCTTTTGACTATCACTTTAACCTATAGTACGCCCTTATTTCGCTTCTACTTACAAGGAAGCAAGTAATATGACTATTTCTGCATTTTATTTTTCTCGATTAGCATGAAGTAAATAGAAGCATATGCTTTTTAACAATAATTTGTTACAGAAATGTAGAGAAAGGCATGTGTACCGCAAGTAGCATTTTGAATATTTAATTGCATTACAAAATGTATTTAGAGAAATGGGTCTTTTAATGTTTGAAGTGCCATTTTTTACCATTAAGCGTTCCATTTAAAAAGCCACGTAAATTACAAGCGGCTTAAAATAAATTCGGCGTATCAATCTACAAGAACCACAGTATATTAATGTGTTAAAATCCGAAAATAAAAATTTTCCAAGAATTTTGGTTATTTTTCACAGGTAAACTATTCTTAAATGTCAAAATTCCTTACTATTGTACAAACTGGAACTTATTTCCGCAACTTTTAATGTGCTATACACAATTTTAAGGTCTGTGTGAATCAAAGTATACATGTGGTTTCCGGAAGGAATACGCCATTTTGTGCCATCTGTTTTAAAGTTTTCCACCTGACTGTATCGTGATCTACCTGTTCCTCCAGCCCCTTCACGGAACCCCTAGACTTAATCGATTGTTTCGGAGGGGTTCTCCGGCGTTACAAGTCCATAAAACATTCAGCTACCTGAACCTAAAATAGAAGTGAACTCGTGTTGAACCAAGAAATAAATGCCCGTCTGTTATCATGCTTTGAAGTTTTAATGAGGAGAGCTTTGAGCCGAGGTTCCTTCTGAATGGAGTACGCCGTTAATTACGTTTCAGATACTTGAAATGCTCAACTGAAAGTACGAGAGAGAGAGAGAGAGAGAGAGAGAGAGAGAGTGAGAGAGCCCGGCCGTACACTAACAAGGGGCCATTGTCATGTAGAAGTCGCAGATTAACTGTGTACGTGCATAGTAAATACAGAAGTTATTGCATTCCACACAAAAATTCGAGCTTTGAGGTCACCTGAACCCACAAATAGTTTTGATGTAACAGCGTAAAGTTAAGAGTTTTGATTTGAGCGGGAACGAGACGCAGTCGAGTTTCACAACTACGCGAGAATCAAAAAGAAACTTTACACTCGCATATCGTACAATGTTTTTTCTACAAGAATATTCTGCCATTAAAAGAAAAGCAACATAAGATGGAATAAATTTGATGTTAAGTTTGAGCCAAGGGTTTATGGTTCGCTATTGGTTTCGCACTGCTGGGCGCGATTGAGTACGGTTATAGAAGGCCGTGACAAAATCATATGCTCTGTGATGTATTTTGAGAAAATGGCAGATTTTAAGAATTACGATATCCTTAGAGCTGCGAAACAATAATTGTCACTTATTGACGTTGAATATAACATTATATCGTGCATGACTAATTTTTGTCTGTTGATCAGTGATGTATTCACACTAATATCGTGAATTATTTTGGCGAGCGTAAAGTTGGAACTAAATTACTTTACGCTTGCTGCAATTCTTTGTGTGTGGATTCCGTAAAAATTGAGTTTGCGATCTGAAATGAGCTCGTAAGCTACTCAATTACGCTCGGTCGTAGAAGAAGCATTTTTAGAAAAAAATTCCTGTGTGTGCATGCGTGTCTTGGTATTTAAGTTCAGTATCTTCTAATGATGTTCTTCAAAATCATACCATCCCAAACCACCCCTTACAAGGAACATTTTTCGAAATTTTTAATTTTCTAAAAATTGGCTGTAACGATTTTGATTAATATGCCGTATACTACAGCTTAAAATATATAGGTTGAATTTTCTGGGAATAGCCTCTGAAGACCTCTTTATTGCGAATGAATTAGTCTCAATTTTGCATAACAGGTAAACGGTAAGAGACATTCAAAAACTTAATGCTCAAAGATGTAGATCTCCTTAAAACACACAATTTATGTCCTATACATTTTTTTCATGGAGTTTAACGGTTTTTTTTTTTTTTTTTTAAATATTTCTTCTTATTGGTTTCAGCTTTTAAATATTAAAACTTTTTTCATACAGGAACTTATCAATTCATGGCCACGCAAAGAAACAGGTTTCAATCCCATAACCAGATTTGGCCGTCAGTTCAGCTTAACATATTTTCCTTCTACTTACAAGAAAGCAAGTAATTAGACCATTTCTGCTAATGTTTATCTCGATTAGCATGAAGTAGACAGAAGTATAAGCTCATTAATAACAAGTTGTTACAGAGAAAGTCATGTGAATGGAACACATCAGAATTGTTGTCAGTCTCAAATACAGCCACATTATGCAGGTTAGCCGACGTTATAATTCGAAAGAAATGCGACTAAAATGAACTCTAGCGGCTGTTCCATGCAATGAATACTTAGAATAATCTCTACATCGAAGAGTCTAATATGCCGTGCCCAGTAACGAGAACGAGAAACTTAAAGCTTGGCCCAGGAAGACGTAGACAGTGTTTTAATATTCCCGTTATCGTGCTGGTTACCGTTTGTTGTGAAACAGCCTTTATCCGGAGAAGTGTTATATATTTCTCTATTATATGCATAGTGTATTGAGTTGCACCAAAAAGTTCGATACCGAGACGATACACGTTTTGAGACCACCTAAATTAAAAAAATAGAAAAATGTCCATGTGTGTCTTTGGGCAGCATAATTCAAAAGGAAAAGACAGTTAAATACTAAACTTGATATTTAAGTTCAGCACCCTCCAAGGATACTACAATAACATTTTCAAGAAAATTCCCCCATCCCCAACTACCCTTTACTTGGAAAAATATTCGAAAAATGTTGATTTTCTCAAAAACGGCTCAAACTATTTTGATTAAAATATCGTATATTTAAGAACAGCCCTCTTTATTCTGGATGAATTTTGCGGAATTTGATATAACTGGTAAACTTTAAGAGACAGAAAAAAACTTGCACATAAAAATGTAGAGCTCTTAAAATAGGTACATATACACATTTTTTCGTGGAGTTGACCGATTTTGAGACATTCCTTGTTATTCGTTTCAGTTTTAAAATACTTATGCTCTTCTCTTACGGGAATTTGTCAGCTCCTGGTCATACAAACAAAGGAACTTCAATCACATAGCAACGAGATTTTAAAACATTTGAGTATCGCTTTAGCTGATGCTATTCCCTTATTTCCTGTCTGCTTACAAGGGAACACGTAATAATTTGTTCATCGTCCGATATGAACTTCTAGGTTACAGTAAGTTAAACTTACAAAAACGAATAAATGCGCCTCATTTCTCTTTATTGATAAATCATGAAATATCATGAAACTCTTGCTATGAACTGGTATATTAATATTTATTTATGATGTTAGAGCGTAAAGCTATGATTTTTTATTCGAGCGGGAATACTATGAAACGGGACGCAGTCAAGTTGCACAAACACGCGAGGATAAAAAAAACTTTAAGAGTCAAAATCTGTCTGCTTTCCCTTGCTTGGGACTCAACAGTCATTTAAAGATCTACAATACAACTGTTTCATTGCATACTATTTCAAAACGTTTTCCCCAAAACTACATTTTCACATTTTAAAAACGCTCCACCCATCTCAGTTTTTGTTAAAATCAACTAAAATTTTAAGGAAGCAGAAGTATATATTTTAATATCACAAAGGATACAATTTTCCAAACACAAATAGTAATTATTAAAAAATAATTAATGTTAGAGATTAAAATGTCTAGCTTAAAAAGCTATAATTCAGTAATCAAAGCTATTAAAACATAACCATTTTAAGTTTTTGAGTGTGGTTCAAAGCTCCAATTCAGAAATTGCCAACAATTTTTACTCCCTCTACACGTATTATGTACATAGTGTACAGAGAAGGTATTGTATTGCACCCAAAATGTTGATACCAAGATTATACTGGAAATATGTGTTTTGACACCCCTGAATACTTTTAAAAAAAAAAAAAATGTGCGAATGTCTGTCAGAGTATGTGTGTGTGTGTGTGTGTGTGTGTGTGTGTGTGTGTGTGTGTGTGTGTTGGGGGGGCTGCATAGCTCAAAACCGAAAGGTCGGTTCAATACCAAACTTGGTATTTAATTTCAGTATCTTCCAAGAATGCGACACGAAGATTTTCAAGAAAATCCCCCCACCCCAAACTACCCTTTATGTACAAAATTTGTTAAAAATATTTTTCTAAAGAATAGCTAACGATTAAGATATGGTATATTAAAGATATTTACACGACAAATAAAATGTATATACTGAATTTTTTGGGGGGAATAGCTAATTTTATTCCGAATAAATGTTGCGTAATTTTGCATAATTGGTAAACCACAAGAAATAGACAAAAGATATAGAGCTTGTTATAACACACAATTTTTGCTGTAAGCAATTTTTTTACTTTCTCTATACGCACTATGTACATAGTGTATAGAGAAAGTATTGCACTCCACCAAAAAATTCGATACCGAGATTCCACCGGAAATATATGTTTTAGGGTCCCTTTTATCTAAAAAATCTGATGTGTTCCATTCACATGACTTTCTCTATATCTCTGTAAATTATTATTGTTAATAAGCTTATCTTTTATTTATTTCATGCTAATCGAGAAAAATAAGCAGAAATAGTCTTATTTCTCGCTTTATTGTAAGTAGAAGCGAAATAAGGGAGTACCCTAGGTTAAAGTGAAAGCCAAAAGCTGGTTGCTATGTGACTGATGTTCCTTTGTTTGTATGCATGGACAGGAGTTGACAAATTTCAGTATGAGAAAAGTTTTTCAAAGCTGAAACCAAGAAAATGGAATATCTCAAAACGATCAACTCCACGAAAAAAATGTATAAAACATAAATTGTGTGTTTTAACGTGCTCTACATTTTTTGTGTGTTAAGTTTTTGTCCATCTCTTACGGTTTAGTAGTTATGCAAAATTCATCCAGAATAAAGTAGTCTTCAGAGGCTATTCCCAGAAAATTCAAAATATACATTTTATTTGTCAGGTAAATATCTTTAATATACGAAATTTTAATCAAAATCGTTAAGAGCCATTTTTTAGAAAATCAAAATTTTCGAAAAAAGTTCCATGTAAAGAGTAATTTCGGGTGGGGGTTTTTTCTTAAAATCTTCGTGTCGCATCCCTGGAAGATACTAAACTTAAATACCAAGTTTGGTATTTTACCGACTTTTCGTTTTTGAGTTATTGTGTTCACAGACACACGGACCTTTTTGTGAAAATGCTTTTTTTACTTTCTCCATACGCACTATGTATATAGTGTATAGAGAAAGTATTTCACTCCACCAAAAATTCGATACCGAGATTTCACCGGAAATATATGTTTTAGGGTCCCCAATATCCAAAAAAAAGCATTTTCACAAAAAGGTCCGTGTGTGTGTGTGTGTGTGTGTGTGTGTGTCCGTGTGTCAGTGAACACGATAACTCAAAAACAAAAAGTCGCTAAAATACCAAATTTGGTATTTTAGTTTAGTAACTTCCAGGGATGGGACACGAAGATTTTGAGAAAAATCCCCCCACCCCAAACTACCCTTTACATGGAACTTTTTTTCGAAAATTTTGATTTTCTAAAAAATGGCTCAAACGATTTTGATTAAAATATCACATATTAAAGATATTTACCTGACAAATAAAATGTATATTTTGAATTTTCTGGGAATAGCCTCTGAAGACTACTTTATTCTGGATGAATTTTGCATAACTACTAAACCGTAAGAGATGGACAATAACTTAACACACACAAAATGTAGAGCACGTTAAAACACATAATTTATGCTATACACATTTTTTTCGTGGAGTTGATCGTTTTTGAGATATTCCTTTTTCTTGTTTTCAGCTTTGAAAAACTTACACTTTTCTCATACAGGAATTTGTCAACTCCTGTCCACACAAAGAAAGGAACATCAGTCACATAGCAACCAGCTTTTGGCTTTCACTTTAACCGATGGTACTCCCTTATTTCACTTCCATTTACAATAAAGCAAGGAATAAAGCTATTTCTGCTAATTTTCCTCGATTAACATGAAATAAATAAAAGATAAGCTTATTAACAATAATTTGTTACAGAGAGATAGAGAAAGTCATGTGAATGGAACACATCAGATTTTTTTCGTAAGGTTGACCGCTATTGGTTTCAGCTTTAAAAAACGTATACTTTTCATATGGGAATTTGTCAACTCGTGTCCATACAAACAAAGGAACTTCAGTCACATAGCAACCAGCTTTTGACTATCACTTTAATCTATGGTACTCTCTTATTTCGCTTATACTTACAATGAAGCAAGTAATAAGACTATTTCTGCTAATTTTTTCTCGATTAGCATGAAACAAATAGAAGAATAAACTTTTTAACAATAATTTGTTGCAGAGATGTAGAGGAAGGCATGTGAATGGAACACATCAGATTTTTGTTTTTTGTTTCAAGTTTTGAGGCACATGGAACCTTATGCAATACATTTAAATAATAACATTTATGAAAAATGTATTTCTAACAATGTATATATCCAATCTGAATGGAATTTTGTATTCACATTAAAATAACAGCAACAGTGGTGCAGAGGTAGCTTGTCTGCTCTACATTCTAGAGATCTCGAGAACTAATCTCGCTTAGGATGAGTTACTCGGATAAGAGTAGAGAAGATGAATATCGAGTATCTTTAAGTTTCATGGACCCCGAGATCATTTGAACATCATTTCACCGATTTTATTTATCGTCCGATAAGACCAGTCAGGTTAAATGACTAAGCTACATGAATAAATAAATAAATAACAAAAAAACCCGATGTGTTCCATTCACACGACTTTCTCTACATCTCTGTAACAAATTATTGTGAAAAGGTTATTCTTCTATTTGCTAATCAAGATAAACATTTACAAAAACACTAGGCTAAAACAATAGTCAAATCTTATTAAAGTTGGTTGCCATGTGTCTCTGTATTGCCAGGAGTTGACAAATTCCAGTATGTGAAAAGTTTTTAAGTATTTTAAAACTGAAACCAATAACAAGGAATATCTAAAAAATGGTCAACTGTACGAAAAAAATGTACCTGTACGACACAGATTCTGTGATTTCACGAGATCTACATATTCTGTGTAGTAAGTTTTTGTCTATCTCTTACAGTTTACTAGTTGTGCAAAATCCAACAAAATTCATCCAGAATAAAACATTCCTAGAAAATTCAACATACACATTTTTTTTTTTAAGTAAATATCTTTAATTCCAGTTTATACAAAAGTTTACATGTAAACGCGGATGATTGTACGGAAAACTGATTCGATTCGATTTCAATGTATAGTCAAAACTGGATTTGAAATTCAGTTGGAATTAAATCCGCAGGGTTTTTATTTTGGGACAGGTATGTGGATGGCTGTTTTTAATTTGGAATGGGTAATTTACCACTTTGCTCCTGACAGGTGTCAGTTACAGTGCCCTTTTTGCACCTCCGGTGGATAAGTGTATTTAAATTTATTTTGAATGGGAAAATAATTTTAAACTAACAATTCTTGAATGGATAGTGTATTAAATAAAGTAAAATCATTGCGTCGTATGAACTGTAATCGTACTGAAACTGTGTAATCAAAGAACACGAATGTAATTCGTTTCTCTCCGTGGACAAACGCTTCGTTCATCATCGAACTCATGTTTTGAATTTACTGTATAATACTTTAATGTCTATCTTGTTTAATTATATAAGACACTGAAATTGAAATCCACACACTCCGTATGTTTCTACACGATTCGTTTTGAATATCAAAAAATTGCAAATAGATTACGGTATATCACGTAAGCGTATAACAACCTTGAATTAGCAAATTAAACGTTGAATGAAGGCAAGTTGTGTGGTATTAAGAAAATAAATCAAAGTGGAGAACTGCTTTTTAGATATTCAACTACCCATTTGTTGCCAATTGAAAAGAAAATGAATTGCTTTCGTGAAAATAAGTGTATAGGTTATTTATATAGCACTGGAAAACGCAAAAAATTGTATTACGCATTATGGTAGATATCTATAAAGATTTAAAATCTTTCGGACCCCTCAACAAATTTTTCTCTTGAACCCCGAGGTTGTCATATTTCTTAAATTTAACCTGTTATATAATTCGAATGTCAATTAAAAAACATAAATTGAACTTTTAGTATAAAATAAAGATAATATGTGAAATGCACAAATAAAATTAGATAAACTGACAGTTGGTAATGCTAAACACACCATATGCAACAATACATCACACCATACACCTACGCAATATGGTCACTGTGTTACTAGATGAAAACAAAGACTTACCATTTCATCATTTGCACGTTTTTCTTGACAGCTTTCACGTTTAGCACTCAATCCACAATTGGCTGCAGGCAAATGCGCCATTATACCAAATTTACAGCTCAAGATTTGCCCGCCGATGAGCACTTCATTAATTTCATACATTCCAGATGTAATAACAAAGAACTTGTACACTCGAGTACACATCAAATCCTTAGCAACTGTAGATATAACCTTATGCACGCTTTTAGTACCACATTACAAACACAAAGAAACAGGATACGCGCGCACACTAATCAAAATGATTCGTTTCATTCAGAAGAGTTAGTTACCAGCTGACTGGAAAACAACACCTGACTCTCATGGCTTGGCTTGTTTTGGAATGGGGGAGAGAAGTAACGAGCAGCAACGCGCTTTTACAGGCTTGCCAACTCTGCAGGAGCATGCATGACTCACTGTAGTGTGCAACTTGGCGAGGGTGTACCACTATCGGCTCGCGGAACAAATGACATACATATGACACCATTTCAAGAACATATTAAACTGGCATCTTTATTCGTATTATTATTATCTTATTTCATTTCCCTATGTGCAAATTGTGCTTTATTATGTCCTTTAGACTTCTAATGAAGACACAGAGGGAAAAGCATTGCACACCGTATTTCCTGAAACTGCCTATTGCACTTTGACTGCATTCCGCACAACTGCATATTTGCGGTGCCGAAAAACAGAAATTACACCAAAGTAGTAATTAAAATGTTCAAGCAAACGGAAGTTAGAACTTAAGTGAAGGGAGAAAGGAAAAATAAAAATAAATTGTGTATTTAAAGAGATCTACAGCTTTTATACAGTACGTTTTCGTCTATCGCGTTGTTGTTGTTATTATTATTATTATTATTATTATATTGTTGTTTAATATAGTGTACACACAATTAAACCATGCCGCACATAAGATATACAGAGGCTATTTCCAGAAAATTCAAGATATACATTTTATTGGTCATTTTAATATGCAGTATTTTAATCAAAATCATTAGAGATATTTTGAGAAAACTAAAATTTTCCACAAAAAAAATAAGTCATATAAAATGAAGTTGGGCGTGCCGCATCCTTGCAAGATGCTGAATTTAAATGCTGAATTTAGTATTTAACGGTTTTTTTGTATTGGAGCTATGCTACCTCCCTTCCCGACAGACACACACATATATATATATACTTTTTTTTAATTCAGGGCTCTCAAAAAATGTTTTTTCGGTGAAATCTCAATATCGAATGTTTGGGTAGAATACATTACCTTCTTTACTTTGTGCAGTGTATATACGAGCTAGAGAAGGTAAAATGACAAAGAAGTGAAACATTTAAGCTAATAATAACGGATATCTTACAAACGACTCATGTCACAAAAAGGTTATTTGAAAGAAGTCTGTTTTAAAGAACTCTACAGTTTTGTGCATTTCGAATGAAGAGAGTTTCGCAAGCCATTAGCAGAAAATTCAAAATCTACATTTTATTAGTCAGTTAATGTTAGATACTCTATGTTATGTTAATCCAAATCCGTTTTACTTTCTCTAACGCATATGTACAATTTATATAGCATCATTCATATATTTACTCGGTACCGAAATTTCAACGGAAATACATATTTTGAGACGATTAAAGAAAACGAAATTAGAAGAAGTCCATGAGTGTATATCTACGTGTGGACAGCATAACTCAAAAACGAACAGTCGGTTAAATACCAACCTTGTATTTAAATTAAGTAAGTATATTCAAGGATGCGACAAGAAGGTTCTCTAGAAAATCCCCCACCCCAAATTAATCCAAAACATTTTTTCAAAAATTTCGTCTTTTAAAAAAGCTGCTATGATTTTGATTAAAATACCGTATATTAAAGATGTTTACATGGCAAATAAAATGTCTATCGCGAATTTATTGGGAATAGCTTCTGGAATCCTATTCATCCTGAATGACTTTTGCATAAGCCATAAGCATTAGACAGAAAACGTTTTATATACATAAAAAACGTACTATAGAATCTCGTTAAAACCCAATTTATGTCATTTACAGTATTTTCCTTAACGGGAAGCCCTCGTTCATTTTTTAATATATCTTTTGTTTTACTCCTAACCATGTAAATAGAGCAGAATTTTAATCATAGAGCAACCAGCTTTTAAAAGAGTTGACTGTCGCTTTAGCTTGGTGCATTCCCTTATTTCCCATATACTAATAAGGAATTAAATAATAAGACCATTTCTGGTAATGTATATCTTGATTAGCATGATGTAGATAACAGGATGATCTTTAGTAAGAATAGTTTGTATGGAGAAGAAATAGAGGAAGTCGTGTGAATGGAACACATCAGATGTTTTAATTGCTATTGCAGTTAGGGTAGTTTTGTCACCTGTAATATTACAATAGATACTTCTGCACATTCTTGGAAATTTTAGTTGTATGTAAAGAAAAACCGAGACACGTGGAACATTTTGAAATTGTGAGATATTTTCAGAAAAAAACACTTTTATAAAATAGTATCCTAGGAAACAGGTGTATTGTACGATCTTTAAATGACTGTAGAACCCAAAGCAAGGAGTTGGGCAACTAAATGCTGAACCTGTATGGATGCCCAAAGTTCCCAACGCTGTTTGCTTTAAAATAGTTATTTTAATGTAAGAGCGTAAAGTTATGGTTTTTGATTCGAGCGGGAATATTATGAAACGAGACTCAGTCAAGAAGAAAATTGTCGCTCGCGTATCATTCAATGTTTTTGTACGAGACTTTTCTGATATTAAAACATAATCAACGAAAGGTGAAATAAATTTGAGGTTAAGTTTGAGCCATTCACCAAGTATTATAGTTCGTTCTTTTCTAAATGCCAATTGTTAAATTTCCCATATTGTGCCTCATAAACTTTTCAGGATTTAGCAGGTAGTAAATTTCATTACCAAATTTGATTTCGGCATCTATCGCAACTCTAAGGATATCATAATTCTCACAATCTGCAATTTTTACTTTCTCCATACGCACTATGTACATAGTGTATAGAGAAAGTATTGCACTCCACCCAAAAATTCGATACCGAGATTTCACCGGAAATATATGTTTTAGGGTCCCCAATATCCAAAAAAAGCATTTTCACAAAAAGGTCCGTGTGTGTGTGTGTGTGTGTGTGTCCGTGTGTCTGTGAACACGATAACACAAAAACGAAAAGTCGGTAAAATACCAAACTTGGTATTTAAGTTTAGTATCTTCCAGGGATGCGACACGAAGATTTTGAGAAAAATCCCCCCACCATCAACTACCCTTTACATGGAACTTTTTTCGAAAATTTTGATTTTCTCAAAAATGGCTCTAACGATTTTGATTCAAATTTCGGATATTAAACATATTTACCTGACAAATGAAATGTATATCTTGAATTTTCTGTGAATAGGCTCTGAAGAGTAGGTTATTCTGGATGAATTTTACTAAATTTTGAATAACTGCTAAACCGTAAGAGATGGACAAAAACTTACTTCACAAAAAATGTAGAGCACATTAAAACACACAATTTATGTTATATACATTTTTTTACGTGGAGTTCTTCGTTTTTGTGACATTCCTTATTTTTGGTTTCTGTTATGAAAAACGTATGCTTTTCTCATACTGGAACTTGTCAACTCCTATCCATATAAACAAAGGAACTTCATTGACATAGCAACCAGCTTTTGACTATCACTTTAATCTACGGTTGTCCCTTATTTCGCTCCTACTTACAAGGAAGCGAGTAATAAGATTATTTTTGCTATTTTTTTCTGATTAGCATAAAGTAAATAGAAGTATAAGCTTTTTAAGAATTATTTGTTGCAGGGATATGGAGAAAGTCATGTGAATGGTACACATCAGATTTTTTTCAAAATGCATCACAGAACAGCAATAATATTGGTTTGTCACGGCCTGCTATAATTTTAGTTCTTAGTAATGGCAAACGTACGGTCCATATCAGTTTATTTTGGCGAGTTAAAGTTGGAACATGATTACCTGACGCTTGTTGCACTTCTTTGCTCGTGGATTGCGTAAAAATCAAGTTTGCGATCTCAATTACGTTTGGTCGTAGAAAAAAAATGTTTGATTATTTGACTGACTGAAGTCAAAAATTCACTCCCGGCTTTCCTTAACTGAATTAGTGCATGAAACTTTATGATCATTGACTGCAATTATATTCATTAATTCTTTGACTTCCGAAAAAGCAGCAATGGAAGTAGCGTGGGTTAGAACCACACTAGGTCAATGAAGATTTTTCCAAAAGAAGAAAGAAGTGCATAGTTCCTAAAACTTCTCTGAAGCAATAATGCTAATCAGCGACATACTTCTGACTCTGCCCGTCTTTTGCATTACACAAGTTCATTGCAGTCTCAAGAGCATAAAGGCACAGAAAATATTCGATTCGCTGGAAGTATTAATTGAAGTAACAAATTATATGGACAGGTACTTATAATTCTGAAAAAAAAAAAAGGCTGATGTGCTGCATTCACATAACTTTCTCTAGCTGTTCCACATACAAACAATTCTTAATAAAGATTATTATTTATCTACTTCAAACTAATCGAGATAAATATTAGTACACTTGGTCTTATTACTTGTTTCCTTGTAAGTAGAATGGGAATATATGAGTCTAAAGCGATAACCAAATCCTTTAAAAGCTCGTCGCTCTATGAAACAATTGATGTTCGGTTCGTTTTGTTTGGTTCCGTTTGAGAAAATTATAAGTATATTAAAGCTGAAGCCAATAACAAGTAATATATATATGAAACGGTCAGTTCTACTACAATAACAACAAAAAGTAAATATGACATATATTATGTGTTTTAACAAGATCTACATTTTTTGTATAGTAGATTTTTATCTATCTCTTTCGGTTTAAAAGTTATGCAAAATTTAGCAAAATTCATCCAGAATAAAGAGGTCTTCAGAGGCTATTTATAAAGTTACAGTACCTTACTCTATTTCTCAACGTAATCTCCATTCTGCTAAGACATTTATTGACACGTGGTACTAGTTCTTTAACGCCGATATTATACTTTACTACCGCCAAAGTACTTATTCGGTTTTTTGATTATCTTTTTTTAATGCACAACATGTTCGGCCAATCGAATTTTATAGGCTAGTAACACAAGTGTATGGTGATAATGCAATGAACGAGTCTTCAGTGAGGAAATGGCGCATAATTTAGAGTAATCAAGGAAGAACCAGTGTATACGATAAAGACCGAAGTGGAAGCTCATCAATCGAATTGAAAGCAAATATTGATAAAAGAAACAAGAAGAATCGGTGTTTCACTTTGGACACCGTACATGACTTTTTGGATGGAAAAGATTTCCCAGCCACGAAGACCTCAAAGTGACAGTGACATCTTGGCTCAGATCTTTAGCGGTGGAGCACAATATCTCATTGAGAACCCGGTACCACGTGACAATAAATACCTTGACAGCAATGACGTGACGATTACGTTGGAAAATGAGTAAATAAAGCTTTGTGTTGATAATTTTCGTTATTACTTTGTTATGCCAAATCGTCTGTCACTTTCTGGATGGCCTTCTTACTATAAAATAAAAATCTGATGTGTTCCATTCACACAACTTTCTCTACAACTCTGGAACAAGTTATTGTTAAAAAGCTTATACTTATATTTACTTCATGCTAATCGAGACAAAAGTAGCAGAAATAGTCTTATTACTTGCTTCCTAGTAAGTACAAGCGAAATAAGGTTAAAGTGATAGTCAAAAGCTGGTTGCTATGTGACTGAAGCCCCATTGTTTGTATGGACACGAGTTGACAAATTCCTGTATGAGAAATGTATAAGTTTTTTTTAAAACTGAAACCAATAACAAGGAATATTTCAAAAACGATCTACTCCACGAACAAATGTATACGACATAATTTGTATGTTTTAATGTGCTCTACATTTTTTGTGTGGTAAGCTTTGTCCATCTCTTACAGTTATGCAAAATTTCACAAAATTCATCCAGAATAAAGTAGTCTTCAGAGGCTATTCCCAGAAAAATCAAGATATACATTTTATTTGCCAGATAAATATCTTTAATAAATGATATGTTAATCCAAATGTTAGAGCCATTTTTGAGAAAATAAAAATTTTCGAAAAAAGTTCCATGTAAGGAATAGTTAGTGATGGTGGGATTTTCTTGAAAATCTTCGTGTCGCATCCTTGGAAGATACCAAACCAGTTTGATTTTTAACGGACTTTTCGTTTTTGAGCTATGCTGCCCAGAGTCACACACAGGGACATTTTTCTATTTTTTTTTTATTCAGGGGGTCTCAAAACATGTATTTCCGGTAAAATCTCGGTATGCAATTTTTGGGTGCATTACAATACCTTCTCTATACACTTTACATAGTATGTGTAGAGAAAGTAAAAAACATTAACGATATGATATACAACACAATATGACTTCCTCTTTAAGGAAAACGCTCAGTTCATGCAATAGACTCCAGAGACCTCGAAATATAATGCTAATATGCTTATTCATGGAAGATAAATTGTGAGATTTACACATTGTGGCCTTCGAGGTAACGTCCGTAGAGATAAAGTAGTTGACTAAACTTCAACATGGATGTGACGTTGTCAACGATAACGTGTTCTGTTTTCTGATAATTCCAAGATCCTTGTTTTCTTATCTGTTTCAGCACCACATTAACTAGTCCAGCTGTTTTTGGGAAGTGAACATTCACTTAAGATTGTGCAACCAATTTTAACCAGCGAATAAAATCATATTCAACGAAATCTCAAAACCACTAGTTTGTTATAGAAGGCTGTTTATAACTAGCAAAGTTTGAGATGTTTTCATTAACAGACGATTGCTCAACTCTACCTATATCAATCATTTTATGAGTTGATTAATTTTTCGAAAATTAAACCAATTTTTCAACTTTTTCATGAGTGCACTTTACATAATTATTTTACAAGCATATATATTAAACCGAGGAATATTTTTACTTTCTCTAGCACGTATATATAAAATATATAGTAGGTAGAAAGGGTTATTTGCATTCCACCTAAACATTCAATACCGAGAATTCACCGGAAATACATCTTTGATGACCCCTGAACCAAAAAATAAAAAAATAAAATTAGAAAAAGGTGCATTTTTGTCTTGGTGTTTAAGATACTCAAGTATCTTCCAAGGATGTGATACGAAGATTTTCAGGAAAATTCCTCACCCCAAACTACCATTTTACATGGAACATTTTTTTGAAATTTTCGACTGTCTCAAAAATGGCTCATCAATTTTATTTAAATACCGTAGGTATATAAAGACATTCACACTAGAAATAAATCTTATATTTTACATATTCTGGGAATAACCTCTGAAGACCTCTTTATTCTGAATGAGTTTTGCAGAATTTTGCATAACGGTTAAACCCTAGGAGAGAGGCAAAAACCTACTGCACAAAAAACATAGATCTCGTTAAAATACATAATTTATGCCATATAACTTTTTCTTGTAGAGTTGTCGCCCTCCGTGGTGTAGTTGTTACCATGCTAACTTCATATACCCAAGGTCGCGGGTTCAAACCCGGCAGAGGACGATGGATTTTTTCGGGCGTAAAAATTCTTAGCATGGCTTCTTTCGGGGGGGGAGGGGGGAAACAAAGTCGTGGGTCCCGTGTCGTAGATTTACGGCACATAAAAGAACCTCAGGCCTGATAGAGAGGCCTCTGAGCAAAATTTAGCGGTCTTTCACGCCCAGTATAGAATGGGACGCTAAGAACCAAGTAGTTAAAGAGCGTCCATAAATAACACGCCTATTTCATTTTTTTTTCTTGTAGAGTTGACCGTTTTCGAGATATTCATTGTTATTGGCTTCAATTTTAAACTAATTAACCCTTCTCAAATGGGACTCTGCAAAGTCAAGCAATCATGCAAAAGTCGTCCAGAGTAAAGTAGTTTTCAGAGGCTATTCCCAGAAAATTCAACATATACATTTTATTTTCTATGTAAATACTTTCATTATACGGCATTTCAATCAAAATTGTTAGGGCCATTTTTTGGAAAATCGAAGATTTCCTAAAATGTTCCATTATAGGGTAATTGAAAATATTCGTATCGCATCCCTGGAAGGTACGAACATAAATACTAAGTTAGGTATTTAACCAACATTTCGTTTTTGAGCTATGCTGTGTACACATACATACACACACTGACCCTTTTTGGATTCAGTGAGCATCAAGACATGTATTTCCGCTGAAATCTCGGTATCGAATTTACAATATCGCTATCTGTTATGCTCATTGTGCATCGTGTTAAATAAAATTTAAATAGATATCTCTCATTTTTCGCTAAAATTCGGGGAAAATAAACGTGTACATAATACTTAAATGAATAGAAAACATTTTGTTTTTTAATTCAACAACTTTCCAATTTATCGTTAAAAACATTTTTTTATTTCAGTATGTTGTCAGCACTGTTGCTAAACAGAAACAAACGAACAACATAGGCGCGCTTAGCATCACGACTCGAATCAGGTAAAAATGATCTATTTCATAGTCCATAACTTGTCTTTAAATATTGCCGAGTCTAAAAAAGTACATGATACGCATGTTAAAAGCAATTTTATTTGTTCGGAGAGGAGCTCAAGATATTTACATGACAAATAAAATTAATCTGAAGACCTCTTTATTCTGTATGAATTTTCTGAATTTTGTATAACTGGTAAACGGTAAGAGATAGTCGAAAACTTAGTACACAAAAAACACAATGTCGTTAAAACACAATTTATGACATATACATATTTTTTCATGGAGTTTACCGTTATCGAGATATTCCCTGTACTTAGTTTCAGTTTTAAAATACTTCTCTCATACAGGAACTTGTCAAATCCTAGCACGCAAATAAACGGATTTCAATCCCATAGCAACCGCATTTGAAAACATTTGACTGTCGGTTTAACCTAGTGTATTCCGTTATTTCCCCTCTACTTATAAGGAACTAAGTAATAAGAGCGTTTCAGCTAGTGTTTATCTCGATTAGTATGAAAAAGATAGAAGAATAAGATTATTAACAATAATTTGTTATAGAGATGTAGAGAAAGTCACGTGATTGGACATACCAGATTAATTCTGGGAGTCTCATAAGATATACTTCCGGTGACATCTCGGTATGGAATTTTCGGGAAAATGCAATACTTTCTCTACATACTAAAAAGAGAATTTTCCCTTCGTTAACTCGGTTTCTGGAATGTAAATACTTTGTTGAGTCACTGAATAATTATCGAATTCACTTGACACCTTCGCACAAAAGATGAAATTACGTCTGATGTAAGATTGCGCTAAACTGCGCAATACAGAAGCAACTCTAATAGCAATATTAACTGTGTCTTAGAGAAGCTGCAAGGGATCAGTATCACATTGCACCATAAAAGAAAGTTCAATGTCCTGTAGAAGTCACATCGTACCTGCCAACGTCTCCCGTGTTTTACTAGCGGGCGTCACCGCTATATCATATCTTGACCTTCAGTTTATTTATTGGCGCTGCCCTCTGTTTCACGGTTTCTCCCAACATCACTTGTTATTCAGCAACAAGTCCATTCTTGATGTAAAGCCTCAAAATTGCCTCCAAGCATTTTCCAGCCAGGCAGTGTTGCCAACACATCATTGTTTTTTCCGTCAGTCAACACCCAAATACCGGTCAAAATCCATCAAAATTAGAAATTGCTGTATTTTCTATCAAAAAGAGAGATTAAATTAAAACTCAAGGTCAGCACTTTGGAACAATTTCCTGACTAGAACTAAAAGTTGATGAGGGGATCTAATGCACAGTGATTAACAACAATATAAGACCAGCTTCTGCAGCTGCACGTTCATACGTGTCTTTGATAGACTGAAATTAAAAAGGGTTTAGCTGCTTTTAAATGTTCCCTACTTTTGCCATGAAGAAGTAAATCTAACGAGGGCACATTCATTTGGGTTGGCAATATTTGCACCGCGCACTACTAGCTTCCCCGGTCACCTCTAACAACCATTCCTTTCATTTTTTTATGTTTAACCATTATTTTCTAAAATGTACATAATGCCTAGCTTTCTGTTCAATAAGGCAATTAAAATTAAGAAAAAGTACTATACAGGATGTTAATGAATTATACCGAAATATTTTCACAGAATATGTAGATTACTTAAATAAGTAATTTGAGATTGGAGACTTAAGGCCTGTTTATTGAAATTTCGAAGTAACGGCTATAAGTTTAAGAAGTGCCAGTACGCCACGTATCGCGGCACTTCGTCTGGAATAAAAAAAAAATGACAATAAAATACATACTCTATGACAGGAATCGAACTCGTGACATTTGCGATAGCAGCTTCCCGCGTTGCGCATTAAGTCACCAGAGCAGTTGAAAAAACGCCTTCAGAGTAGGCTACATAACTCAAGAACGTAGTTAATAAATGCTGTGTCGCACTATCAAATGATTAGTTCGAGATTTTACAGATTTTTGCGACATTAAATCTTGAAAACGCCAGTAACGAGCTGCTAAAGATCGATATTTCTAAATTCGGGCAGCAATTTTAAAGATATTCTAAACTATTTTTACTTTCTCCATACGCACTATGTACATAGTGTATAGAGAAAGTATTGCACTCCACCAAAAATTCGATACCGAGATTTCACCGGAAATATATGTTTTAGGGTGCACAATATCCAAAAAAAGCATTTTCACAAAAAGGTCCGTGTGTGTGTGTATGTGTGTGTGTGTGTGTGTGTGTGTGTGTGTCCGTGTGTCAGTGTGTCCGTGTGTCCATGTGTCTATGAACACGATAACTCAAAAACGAAAAGTCAGTAAAATACCAAACTTGGTATTTGAGTTTAGTATCTTCCAGGGATGCGACACGAACATTTTGAGAAAAATCCTCCCACCCCCAACTACCCTTTACATGGAACTTTTTTCGAAAATTTTGATTTTCTCAAAAATGGCTCTAACGATTTTGATTCAAATTTCGGATACTAAACATATTTACCTGACAAATAAAATGTATATCTTGAATTTTCTGGGAATAGCCTCGGAAGAGTAGTTTATTCTGGATGAATTTTACTGAATTTTGAATAACTGCTAAACCGTAATAGATGGACAAAACCTTACTACACAAAAAATGTAGAGCACATTAAAACACACAATTTATGTTATATACATTTTTTTCGTGGAGTTCGTCGTTTTTGTGACATTACTTATTTTTGGTTTCTGCTATGAAAAACGTATACTTGTCTCATACAGGAACTTGTCAACTCCTATCCATATAAACAAAGGAACTTCATTGACATAGCAACCAGCTTTTGACTATCACTTTAACCTACGGTTGTCCCTTATTTCGCTTCTACTTACAAGGAAGCGAGTAATTAGACTATTTCTGCTAATTGTTTCTGATTAGCATAAAGTAAATAGAAGTATAAGCTTTTTAAGAATTATTTGATGCAGGGATATGGAGAAAGTCATGTGAATGGTACACATCAGATTTTTTCAACCTGCTTTGCTTTAACACCGACCTATCAGCACCTGATACCCATACGTTTAACCTGCGTTTTGTTTATCCGGGGACCATGCATCGCCCATCTCAAATTACTTATATCACTCACGTGCACAATCTCGCAAATTATTTGGGTGTAGTTCATTAACACTGTATATATATATATATATATAATCATGACAAAGATTTACATCTGTGGGTTTTTCTAAAGAAAGCCAATACAACATTAATTAATAATTGCTAATAATATCCGTCTAAAAATCCATCATCTGTCAGCTCTTTCCAAAGGCGCAATTGGAAGATTTTCAGGAAAATTCCCCTACCCCAGACTACCTCTTGCAGGAAACAACGACTCTAACGATGTTTATTAAAATACCATTTTTTAAAGATGTTTTCATGACAGATAGGGAACAGCCTCTGAAGACCTCTTCATTCTGGATGACTTTTGTATACCGTAAGAGATACATAAAAAATCTTATGTTTTACATTCACATGACTTTCTCTATACCTCTGCAATAAATTATTGTTAAAAAGCTTATGCTTCTATTTACTTCCTGCTAATCGAGAAAAAATTAGCAGAAATAGTTTTATTTCTTGCTTCTTTTTAAGTAGACGCGAAATAAGGGAGGACCATAGGTTAAAGTGATAGTCAAAAGCTGGTTGCTATGTGACTGAAGTTCCTTTGTTTGTATGGACACGAGTTCATAAAGTCCTGTATGAGAAAAGTATAAGTTTTAGAGCTTAAACCAAAAACAAGGAATATCTCAAAAACAATCAACTCCACGAAAAAAAATTATACAATATAAATTGTGTTTTAATGTGCTCTACATTTTTTGTATGATAAGCTTTTGTCTCTCTTTTACGGTTTAGCACTTATGCAAAATTCCATAAAATTCACTCAGAATAAAGTAGTCTTCAGAGGCTATTCCCAGAAAATTCAAAATATACATTTTATTTTTCAGGTAAATATCGTTAATATGCGATATTTTAATCAATATCGTTAGAGCCATTTTTTAAAAGATCAAAATTTTCGAAAAAATTTCCATGTAAAGGGTAGTTTGGAATGGGGGGATTTTTCTCAAAATCTTCGTGTCGCACCCCCGGAAGATATTAAACTTAAATACCAAGTTTGGTATTTTACCGACTTTTCGTTTTTGAGTTATGGTGTTCACAGACACACACACAGACCTTTTTCTGAAAATACTTTTTTTGGATACAGGGGACCCTAAAACATATATTTTCGGTGAAATCCCGGTATCGAATTTTTTGGTGGAGTGCAATACATTCTCTATATACTATGTATATAGTGCGTATAGAGAAAGTAAAAACGTACTACAGAGAATGTGTTACATGTAGGGCAGCTTTGGTGTGGTTACCGTCACAGCCGAGCATTAGAGGGAATTAAGTCACAGATAAAGCTGTAAAAGAAGCTATAAGTCATCCTTTATCGGGTAAAACTTTTACTACCCCTCGCCAAAGACTCACCAGGAGCATACGAACCAAACTATATGAGCATTGGCGATAGTAGATAATCCCACATCCAAAATATGTTCAAGTACTCGAAAAATCAAGAGTTTGATATCCCAAGAGGAAAGACATTTTAATTTTCCGTCGGAGGATAGCGCACTCCAGATCCATCAAGAATTAGCCGCCGCAATGTATACGAGACAGCCTATCAGGAATATTGTATCACGTTACTCCAAACAAAGAGTTACACAACCTTGCCACAGAATTCTACGCAGTTTTATCGAAACCCAAGAAACCTCATGCACACTAACCAATCATATCAATCACATCTCAGGAAGAAGGCTCTAAACTGATATCAAAGATGTAAACAGCATTACCCAAGAAGGAAAAACACCAACCTAATTAACGCTACATTATATACAAATCTGATGTGTTCCATTCACATGACTTTCTCTACACCTCTGCAACAAATTATTGTTTTGCTTCCTTGTAAGTACAAGTGAAAAACATCTGATGTGTACCATTCACATGACTTTCTCCATATCCCTGCAACATATAATTCTTAAAAAGCTTATACTTCTATTTACTTTATGCTAATCAGACAAAAGTAGCAGAAATGGTCTAATTACTCGCTTCCTTGTAAGTAGAAGCGAAATAAGGGACAACCGTAGGTTAAAGTGATAGTCAAAAGCTGGTTGCTATGTCAATGAAGTTCCTTTGTTTATATGGGTAGGAGTTGTCAAGTTCCTGTATGAGAAAAGCATACATTTTTCATAGCAGAAACCAAAAATAAGGAATGTCACAAAAACGACGAACTCCACGAAAAAATGTATATAACACAAATTGTGTGTTTTAATGTGCTCTACATTTTTTGTGTAGTAAAGTTTTGTCCATCTCTTACAGTTTAGCAGTTATTCAAAATTTAGTAAAATTCATCCAGAATAAACTACTCTTCAGAGGCTATTCCCAGAAAATTCAAGATATACATTTCATTTGTCAGGTAAATATGTTTAATATACGAAATTTTAATCAAAATCGTTAGAGCCATTTTTGAGAAAATCAAATTTTTCGAAAAAAGTTCCATGTAAAGGGTAGTTGGGGTTGGGGGGATTTTTCTCAAAATCTTCGTGTCGCATCCCTGGAAGATACTAAACTTAAATACCAAGTTTGGTATTTTACCGACTTTTCGTTTTTGAGTTATCGTGTTCACAGACACACGGACACACGGACACACTGACACACACACACACACACACACACACACACACACGGACCTTTTTGTGAAAATGCTTTTTTTGGATATTGGGGACCCTAAAACATATATTTCCGGTGAAATCTCGGTATCGAATTTTTTGGTGGAGTGCAATACTTTCTCTATACACTATGTACATAGTGCGTATGGAGAAAGTAAAAAGGAGTAACATAGGCTAAAGTGATAGTCAAAAGTTGGTTGCTATGTGACTGAAGCTCCTTTGTTTGTATGGACAAGAGTTAACAAATTCCTGTATGAGAAAAGTATAAGTTTTTCAAATGAAACCAAAATCAAGGAATATCTCAAAAAAGACCAACTCCACGAAAAAATGTATTTATCATAAATTGCGTGTTTTATGGTGCTCTACATTTTTTGTGTGGTAAGTTTTTATCCATCTCTTACGGTTTAGCACTTAGGCAAAATTCCGTAAAATTCATTCAGAATAAAGTAGTCTTCTGAGACTATTCCCAGAAAATTCAAGATATACATTTAAGTATCTTAAATAAAAGTAAATATCTTAAATATAAGAGATTTTAATATAATATAATCGTTAGAGCCATTTTTAAGAAAATCAACATTTTCGATTTTTTTCCATATAAAGGGTAGTTTGAGGTGGGCGGATTTTCTTGAAAATCTTCTTGTCGCATCCTTGGAAGAAACCAAACTTAAATACCAAGTTTGGTTTTTAACGCGCTTTTCGTTTTTGAACTATGCTGGTCACACACACACACACACACAGGCTGATAGACACACGGACATTTTTCTAAAAATGCTTTTTTTTTGGGATTCAGGGGGACCCAAAACTTGTACTTCCGGTGAAATCTCGGTATCGTATTTTTGGGTGCATTACAATACCTTCTCTATACACTATGTGCATAGTGTAGAGTACGTGTAGAGAAAGTAAAAAACAACATAAATTATGTATTTTAACCAGATCTGCATTTTTTGTGTAGTGTCTTTGTTTATATGTTGCGGTTCAGCCGTTCTGCAAAATTCTGCAAAACCATCCAGACGAAAGAGGTTTTCAGAAGCTATTGCCAGAAGATTCAAAATATACATTTTATTTGTGATATAAATATCTTTAATATACTGTATTTCAACCAAAATTGTTATACATTTTTGAGAAAAAAATTCAAAAATTTTTCCGTGTCCCATCCTTGGAAGAAACCAAACTTAAATATGGTTTTTTTTTTTTTTTTTGTTTTTTTTTTATTATTATTATTCTGGAGGTGTCAAAACATATATTTCCAGTGAAATCTCGGTAAAGAATTTTGGATGCAATACAATACCTTATCTATACACTATGTACATAGTACGCATAGAGAAAGTAAGAAACAAGCTGTCTATTTGACGGTTATTAACTTCTTGTTATCTTTGCCATATGATTAAATACGCAAAAATCGTTCTTTAACTATTGCTTATATATATGCGTATAGTTACGCAAGACTAGAAATAAAACACGAGCGTGAATGTTTTTTCCCTTCTTTTTCTAAACGGAGAGTTCAGGAGGCTCTATCAGTGGCTTGACCTTGGAAAGCTGCTGGCTATTGGAGGACATCCTGTAACAGCTGATCACAACACTGATGGTGCAAGCAGCTGCAGCTCCTACTGCCTTAAAGAATATTACAATCAAAACAGACTTTGTCCAAAAAATAATGTTAAAAAACTGACGTGTTTCATTCCAATAACTATATGTCTCTGCAACAAATTATTGTTAAAAAAACTTATGCTTCTATTTACTTCATGCTAATCTAGATAAACATTAGCATAAATAGTCTTATTACTTGCTTCCTTGTAAGTAGAAACGAAATAAGGGAGTACCATAGGTTAAAGTGATAGTCAAAAGCTGGTTGCTGTGTGACTGAAGTTCCTTTGTATGCACAGGAGTTGACAAATATGAGAAAAGTATGTTTTTTAAAGCTGAAACCAATAACAAAAAATATCTTAAAAATGGTCAACTTCACAAAAAAGATGTATATGACATAAATTGCGTGTTTCAACGAGATCTATATTGTTAGTGTAATAAGTTTTTGTCTATCGTTTACGGTTTACTAGGCATGCAAAATCCAGCAAAATTCTTCTAGAATAAAGGAGTCTTTAGAGGCTTTCCCCAGAAAATTCAAGATATTCGTTTTATTTGTCGTGTAAATTCCTTTAATCTACGGTATTGTAATAAAAATCATTATAGCCATTTTTGAGAGAATCAACATTTTCGATTTTTTTTTTCCCCATGTTAACGGTAGTTTGGGGTAGGGGGATTTTCTTGGAAAGCTTCGTGTCGCATCCTTGGAAGATACTGAACTTACATACCAAGTTTGGTGTTGTATGTTCCTAAATTTTTTTTTAATCAGAGAGTCCTAAAACATTTATTGCCTGTGAATTCTCAGTATTGAATTTTTGGGTGCAATACAATACCTTTTCTATACACTATATACATAGTACGTGTAGAGAAAGTTAAAAGGAAATACACTAGGCTAAGTCGGTAGTAAAATCTGTTTAAAAGCTGTTAGCGAAGTGATTGAAAATCGGTTCTCTTTGCATGACCAGCAGTAAAAAACACGGATGACGTATTCCTGTTTCGAAAAGTATGCATATTTTAAAACTGAAACCAACAACAAGGAATGTCCCTAATATCAACCACAGGGGGGAAAATCTGATGTGTTCCATTCACATGACTTTCTCTACATCCCTGTAACAAATTGTTGTTAAACAGCTTATGCTAATATTTACTTCATCCAATCGAGAAAAAATTAGCAGAAATAGTCTTATTACTTGCTTCCTTGTAAGTATAAGCGAAATAAGGGAGTAGCATAGGTTAAAGTGATAGTCAAAAGCTGGCTGCTATGTGACTGAAGTTCCTTTGTATGGACAGGAGTTGACAAATTCCTGTATGAGAAAAGTGTAAGTTTTTCAAGGCTGAAACCAAAAACAAGGAATATCTCAAAAACGATCAACTGCACGAAAAAAAATGTATATGACATAAGTTGTGTGTTTTAATGTGCTTTACATTTTTGTGTGGTAAGTTTTTGTCTATCTCTTATGGTTTAACAGTTATGCAAAATTCCTCAAGAATAAAGTAGTTTTGAGAGGCTATTCCCAGAAAATTCACGATATACATTTTATTTGTCAGGTGAATATCTGTAATATACGATATTTTAATCAAAATCGTTAGAGCCATTTTTTAGAACATCAAAATTTTCGAAAAAAGTTCCATGTAAAGGGTAATTGGGGGTGGGGGATTTTCTTGAAAATCTTCGTATCGCATCCTTGGAAGATATCAAACCCAAATACCAAATTTGGTTTTTAACGGACTTTTCGTTTTTGAGCTGTGCTGTCCACAGACACAGACACACACACGGACCTTTTTGTAAAAATGTGTTTTTTTTTTTTTTTTTTTTTTTTTTTTTTAGATTCAGGGGGACCCAAAACGTATGTTTCCGGTGAAATCTCGATATCGAATTTTTGGGTGGAATACAATACCTTCTCTATACATTATGTGCATAGTACGTGTAGAGAAAGTAAATGTATATCACATAAAGTGTGTGCTTTAAGAGCTCTGCATGTTGTGTGTAGCATGTTTTTGTCTATCTCTTGCGGTTTAGCAGTTATGCATAGTTCAACCAGAATAAAGAGCTCTTCAGAGGCTATTCCCAGAAAATTCAAAATATACATTTTGTCATGTAAATATCTTCAATTTTTGACGTTGAACAACACATATCGTGCATGACTAATTTTAATTATTTGTCTGTTGATCAGTGACGTATACACACTAGTATCGTGAATTATTTTGGCAAGCGTAAAGTTGGAACTAAATTACCTTACGCTTGCATTTTACCATTGCGCGTGGACACCGTAAAAATCAAGTTTGCGCTCTGAAATGAAATCGTAAACTACTCAATTAAGCTCGATTCTTTACATAAGAATGAAAGTAGGAGAAACACAACAAGCCAAAAGGTTTGAGTATTACGGATAACTAAGCCAATTTCTAAAACTTTAAAACCAATCAATCATTTCTGTAGTTACGAGGGCTATTCCATATGTACTAGACCTGTGGTATAGATAGCGGTTGTTGTTTTTAACAACAACAATGGTAAACCTTAGAACGCCTAAGTTTGACGATTTTAATTGTTTAGCATTTGTTTGGCAGCCATCATTAGTGAATGCTCTCAGCGAATTTGTAAACATGGATAAAACTGGTCAACGTTTTGTGATACAATACTTTCATTTGAGGTTACAGTCCAGAAATTGTAAAGAAAATCCACAAAATTGTGTAGGATGACCGTCGACTGAAAGTGCGCGAGCTAACAGACATTGCAGGCATTTCAAAAAGTTCTGTACATCGCATACTGACTGAACATTTGGATATGAGAAAGTTATGTGCAAGGTGGGTATAGTGTTTGCTCACAATAGAACAAAAACAGGGTCGTGTGGATGTTTCAGTCGAGTGTTTGGCAATGTTTCGCTGCAATAAAGCTGATTCATAACAATGGATGAAACCTGGGTCCACCACTTCACACCTGAGACGAAGGAACAATCAAAACAGTGGAATGGAAAGGGAGAATCGGCTCCAAAGAAGGCGAAGACAGTTCCATCTGCAGGCAAGGTCATGGCGTCAGTTTTCTGGGATGCACGCGGGATAATTTTCATTGATTATCTCAAAAAAGGAAAAGTAATCAATGGCGAGTATTATACGAACCTGTTATAGCGTTTGGTTGATGAAATCGAGCAAAAAACGGTCGTATTTAGCTAAAAAGAAAGTTTTATTTCATCAAAACAATGCACCAGTTCACACGTCCATTATCGCCATGGCTAAAATCAATGAGTTAAGGTTCGAAATTCTTTCTCATGCACCCTACTAGCCAGATTTAACCCGCTCTGATTATTTTCTGTTTCCAAACTTGAAGAAATGGCTTGATGGTAGAAGATTTGCTAAGAATGAAGAGGTGGAGACTGCAATTAATGACTATTTTGCAGACCTGAAGTTCTCACTATAAACAGTGCTATTGAACATCGCTGGGAAAAGTGTATCGAGCTGAAAGGAGACTGTGTAGAGAGATAAAGATGTTTTTCCCTAAAATTTTTGTGCTTTCTTTGTTAGGTCGAGAATTTCTATGACAGCCCTCGTATAACAGTAGTTCTTTACTTATTCATGATGCATATGGCCTTGGCGAAAGCACGCCAATAGATTCCAACGTCTTGATCGCCTTCCAATTGTTTCATAGTTATTCAGATTCATTTCTCACTCTATTATGTTATTCACACACAATTATCTTTCGACTCTCAGACAGAGCTTCCTCTGAAGCCTGTTTTGGTGATATGTTTATTTTCACTACTAAGTATAGTAATTAGAGGCAGTACACTATATTCCACTCAAAAATTCGATACCGAGATTTCACCGGTAATAGATGCCTTGAGGACTTCTAAATCCATATGTATATATACAATAGACTCCCTGTAATTCAAGCTGGGCTTAAGAAAATTAAAATTTTACATAAAACTACAATAAAATCCCTTTTTACTTTCTCTATACGCACTATATACATAGTGTTTAGAGAAGGTGTATTGCACTCAAAAATTCGATACGAGATTTCACCGGAAATATATGTTTCGAGACCCGCTGAATCCAAAACGAGCATTTTTAGAAAAGTGTCCGTGTGTGTGTGTGTGTGTGTGTGTGTCTGTGGGCAGCATAGCTCAAAAACGAAAAGACCGTTAAATACCAAACTTGGTATTTATGTTTGGTATCGTCCAAGGATGCGACACGAAGATTTTCAAGAAAATTCCCCTACCCTAAACTACACTTTACATGGAAACAATTTCGAAAATTTTGATTTTCTTAAAAATGGCTCTAACGATTTTGATTAAAATATCGTATATTTACCTGACAAAATGTATATCTTGAATTTCCTGGGAATAGCCTCTGAAGACTACTTAAACTGGATGAATTTTACGGAATTTTGCATAACTGCTAAACCGTAAGATGGAGGAAATCTTAAAAAAAAAAAAAAAAAAAAAAAAAAAAAAAAAAAAAAAAAAAAATAGAGCACGTTAAAACACACAATTTATGTTACATATTTTTTTCTTAGAGTTGATCGTTTTTGAGATATTCCTTGTTTTTGGTTTCAGCCTTGAAAAATATACTTTTCTCATACAGGAATTTGTCAACTTCTGTCCATATAAACAAAGGAACTTCAGTCACATAGCAACCAGCTTTTGACTGTCATTTTTAACCTACTGTACTCCCTTATTTCGCTTCTACTAACAAGGAAGCAAGTAATAACACTATTTCTGCTAATTTTTTCTCGATTAGATGAAGTAAATAGAAAATTTTGTTGTAGAGATGTAGAGAAAGTCATGTGAATGGAACATATCATATTATTTTATATGTTGTCCGCATGTACATTTTACGCACTTCCGAATGTGTTATATTTTGAACTTTCTTTTGATTTCCCTTGTACAATACAGCTAAAACTGTTCCGCTGTTTTCGTTCATGATACACAGAAGTAGGCGTGGCTTCAGACTGCTAGCAATTGACACGTACCCTTAGGTTTGGACTGCGCTTGCGCTTGCTCTTTCTATGTCAACCCTTCACTAATTGCATAGTGCATGCCATCCTTTCGAGAAAAACTCTGATGTGCTCCATTCACATGACTTTCTCTACATCTCTGTAACAAATTATTGTTAATAAGATGTCCTTTTATTTATTTCATTCTAATCCAGATAAATGAGCAGAAATAGTCTTATTTCTTGTTTTATTGTAAGTAGAAGCGAAATAAGGGAGTACCATAGGTTAAAGTGAAGTCAAAAGCTGGTTGCTATGTGACTGATGTTCCTTTGTTTGTATGGACACGAGTTGACAAATTCCTGTATGAGAAAAGTATAAGTATAAGCTGAAACTAAAAATAAGGAATGTCTCAAAAACGATCAACTCCACGAAAAAAATGTACATCATATTAACTGTGTGTTTTAGCGTGCTACTCATTTTTTGTGTGTTAAGTTTTTGTCCATCTCTCACAGTTTAGCAGTTATGTAAAATTCCGTAAAATTCATCCAAAATAAAATAGTCTTCAGAGGCTATTACCAGAAAATTCAAGATATACTTTTATTTGGCATATAAATATCTTAAATATAAGAGATTTTAATCATATTTTTCATGGAGTTGGTCGTTTTTGAGATATTCCTTGTTGCTGGTTTCAGCTTTGAAAAAACTTACTTTTCTCATACGGGGATTTGTCAATTTCTGTCCATATAAACAAAGGAACTTTAGTCACATAGCAACCAGCTTTTGACTATCACTTTAACCTATGGTATTCCCTTATTTCGCTTTTACTTACAAGGAAGCAAGTAATAGACCATTTCTGCTAATTTCTTCTCGATTAGCTTGAAGTAAATAAAAACATACGCTTTTTAATACTATTTTTACAGATATATAGAGAAAGGCATGCGAATGGAACATGACAGATTTTACTAACAAAATCGCGGCTTAATCTGCAACATCAATGATACAATGGCCCCGTGTGAGTCATAATTAAAGGTATTCACCAAGCAGCTTGAATGGACATGTTTGGAAGGGTCAGGTACGTAAACCGCAACAGACCATGAAGTACCTCTAGCAGTGAATCACTTTAGCAGTTGCCTGGTTCGTTTCACTTGAGAAGTTTGCCGGAAACTTGATTATCACATTCCTGAACGGGACTCTCGCGTCTTATATTGCAGTAAGGAAATTCCGCGCAAATAGGTCAAGCGACGGTTGGTATAAGTGGTGAGTCGCGCTGATTAGCGACCTTGAGAAGTGTGTTCACCTGACTTTGGCCACGAAAATCCACTGACCTCGTTCTGAGAGCTTACACCTTGGAACAAGTTTGTGATGCAAGGAAATCGTTTGCGTTCTCTGGGCTTCGTTTCATAACTTCTCTTTGTCTGAACAAGAACATGATGTGGCCAGCAGAAATCGTTTCGCAACTTTTTATTACTTTCTTGAATCCATTGCATTTCGCCCAGAAGTTTGATATCGAGATTTCATTCGAAATCCACATTTTGAGCTCCTCTAGAAAAATTATTTTCTCTACTATGTACTGCAAGAGTGGGAAAATATTGTATTTCACCCAAAAGTTCGATGCGGACGTTTCACTTATATACATGTTTTGAGGTCCTTTGAGTCCTCCCAAAGCATTTTTATTTTCCCCATTACGTACAGTAAGTATAGATACGTATGGTATGCTTCCCATGAATTAAAATACTGACATTCTACTAGAAATATGTTTTGAGGTTCCCTGAACCCTAAACTATATTTTTGGTTTCTCTGCTACCTATAGTGAGTGTTGGAAAGTATTGTATTCCACCAAAAATTCGATAACGATATTTCATTGCGAATCCATGTTTTGAGGTCTTCTGTGAACAGAAAAGAACCGTTTACTTTCTTTACCATGTTTAATAAATATGGAGAAGTGTTTTATTTCACTCAAAAATTCGATTAGGATATTTCGCTCGAAATACATATTTGAAGGTCCCCTGCGCCCAAACAGACAGTTTTACTTTCACTACTGCTTAGAGTTTGGGAAAGTATTGTATAGTTTTCTCCAAAACATTATGGACCTCAAACGGGACCGCTCACCTTTTCCACTCGGCAATAATCATTAGCAAACAAAAGACGAACCTGTACTAAAGGGCGAGAAGCAATGTAATAAAATCTGTTTCCTAGAGGTACTGCTTGCAAGCCGAGAATCCTTAGTTGTGACCAGTAAGTGGAAGATTTGGCAACAGGGTTGCTTTCCAACCGCACACATCCTATCCACAAACTTTAAAAGACTTTGGAAGAAGAGTAGGGTAGGGTCATCATGTTCTGAAAAATACTGTAGTCCAATCAAAAATTCAATATCCAGATTTCACTAGACATGTTTTGAGGTCCCCCGAACCCCAGGAAACCTTTTTAGTTTCGCTACTACGTAGAGTATGGAAAAGTATTGCGTTCGACCAAAAAATTGATGTCTAGATTTCATTGGAAATACATGCTTTGAGGTCCTTTAAACCCCAATAAGAATTTTTGCTCTCGCTACTACGCAGAGTATGGGAAAGTACTGCATGACATCCAAAAATTCGATGTTAAGATTTCACTTGAAATGCATGTTTTGAGATCCCTTGAACCCCAATAAAAATTTTACTTTCTCTACTAACTACAGTAAGCAAGAGGAAGTAGAAATTGTATCCCACATTGATGTATCACTTAAATACATGTTTTGAACTTACATTAGAAACTTACATTAGAGTTTGTATTAGAAATACATGTTTTGAAATTCGCTTAACTGCGGCAAATTTTACTTTCTCTACTGTATATAGTAGTATGGGAAACTATTGTGTTCGAAACCGATATTTCACCTGAAATACATGCTTTGATGTTCTCTGAAGAACAAAGGAATTTACTTTTTCTACTATGTCTAGTAAACTCTCAACAACTTGCGTAAATATCAACAAGAGCTGGCTATTAAATGTTTGTATTACGAGTAAAATAAACTTCTTGTCCCATTGCAATATTTTTGTTTAACTTTCTGTGCATCCTGCAGTAGTATTCTTTACCGTAGTTGACTTTATCAGACCCTTGCCTCCATCCTCAACATCACTAATGTTAAATCGCCTCTAAAAGACGCTATTAGCGATGCATACAGGATGTTAATGAACTACACCGAAATAATTTGCGAGATTGTGCACGTGGCTGATATAAGTATTTTGAGATCGGCGATGCATGGCCCCGGATAAACATAACGTAACTACATAGCGTTAAACGTGTGGGTATCAGGTGCTGATAAGTCGGTGTTAAAGCAAAGCAGGTTGAAAAATGGTTTAGAATGTCTTTAAAACTGCTGCCAGAATATAGAAATCTCGATTTTTTGCAGCTCGATACCAGCGTTCTCAAGATTTAATGTCGCAAAAATCTGTAAAATCTCGAATTAATCACTTGACAGTACGACACTAAGCATTCATTACCTACGTTCTTGAGACGTTTGTTCAACCGCTCTGGTAACTTAATGCATAACGCGGGAAGCTGCTATCCTAAAGGTTATTAGTTCGATTCCTGTCAGAGTAAATGTTTTTTATTACTTTCTCTACAGTATGTACATAGTTATAGAGAAGGTATTGCACTCCACCCAAAAATTCGACACCGAGATTTCACCGGAAATATATATTTTAGGGTCCCCTATATCCAAAAAAAGCATTTTCACAAAAAGGTTCGTGTGTGTGTGTATGTGTGTGTCTGTCTGTGAACATGATAACTCAAAAACGAAAAGTCGGTAACATTCCAAACTTGGTATTTAAGCTTAGTATCTTCCAGGGATGCGACACGAAGATTTTGAGAAAAATTCCCCCACCCCTCACTACCCTTTACATGGAACTTTTTTCGAAAATTTCGATTTCTCAAAAATGGCTCTAACGATTTTTTATTAAAATATCATATATTAAAGACATTTACCTGACAAATAAAATGTATATCTTGAATTTTCTGGGAATAGCCTCTGAAGAGTAGTTTATTCTGGATGAATTTTACGGAATTTTGAATAACTGCTAAACCGTAAGAGATGGACAAAAAGTTACTGTACAAAAAATGTAGAGCACGTTAAAACACACAATTTATGTTATGTACATTTTTTTCATGGAGTTCATCGTTTTTGAGACATTCCTTGTTTTTGGTTTCTGCTATGAAAAACTTATACTTTTCTCATACAGGAATTTGTCAACTGCTGTCCAAACAAAGGAACTTCAGTCACATAGCAACCAGTTTTTGACTATCACTTTAACCTATGGTACTCCCTTATTTAGCTTCTACTAACAAGGAAGCAAGTAATAAGACTATTTCTGCTATTTTTTTCTGATTAGCATGAAGTAAATAGAGGTATAAGCTTTTTAAGAATAATTTGTCGCAGAGATGTAGAGAAAGTCATGTGAATGGTACACATCAGATTTTTATTATATTTTTCATTCCAGACGGAGTGCCGCGATACGTGGCGTACTGGCTCTTCAGAAACTTATAGCCGTTACTTCGACATTTCAATAAACAGGCCATAAGTCTCCTATCTCAAATTGCTTATTTAAGTAATTTACATATTCTGTGAAAATATTTCGATATAGTTCATTAACACCCTGTGTATCCCAGCTCTGTCCATCCTTACTTCACCGACGATGTAAACATATCAGAAGGTATTCTTCTGCGCATACCACGTGGTGCTAAGCCGGTTCGTCTGCCGTACAGTTGTAAAACTGCGTAAAGAAATAGCCAACTGCTTTCACTGTTCACAGATAATGGTTAACTCTATTAAATATATGATAAATAAAACACAATAAAACAGATACACAAGTCGTTATATTTTCAGTACGAAATGTAATACTCTCCCGTAAAATTATAATATACAGTTATGTTTTGAAACTTAGCTGAAATATTGCATAACTCCAACACGTTTTTATTTTCTCTATAAGTACTATGTCGCCCTCCGTGGTGTGATGGTTACCATGCTAACTTCATATACCCAAGGTCGCGGGTTCAAACCCGGCGGAGGACGATGGATTTTTTCGGGTGTAAAAATCCTTAGCATGGCTTCCTTCGGAAGGGAAGTAAAGCTGTGGGTCCCGTGACGTAGATTTACGGCACGTAAAAGAACCTCAAGCCTGATAAGAGAGGCCTCTGAGCAAAATTAAGCGATCCTTCACGCCCAATATAGAATGGGACGCTGAGAACCAAAGCAGTTATAGAGCGTCCATAAATAAAAGGCCATTTCATTTTTATACGTACTATGTACATAGTGTATAGAGAAGGTATTGCATTGTACCCAAAAATGTGCGATTCCGAGATTTCACCGGAAATACATGTTTTGAGACCACCTGAATCCAAAAAAATCATTTTTAGAAAAAAATGTCCGTGTGTGTGTCTGTGGGCAGCATAGCTCAAAAACGAAAATACCGTTAAATACCAAATCTGGTATTTAAGTTCAGTATCTTCCAAGGAAGCGACACGAAGATTTTCAAGAAAATCCCCCCACCCCCAACTACCCTTCACATGGAAATCTTTTCGAAAATTGTGATTTTCTAAAAAATGGCTCTAACGATTTTGATTAAAATATCATATACGAGGTACGTCCAGAAAGTAAGTTCCGTTTGGTAATAAAATTAAATTGTGTACAGATACAGAATAATTATTTATTGCACAAAATTCTACAACTCTTAAACTACTTTTCCATATAACTGCCGAAATTTTGCAGGCATTTGTCATAGCGTGGCACAAGTTTTTGTACACCTTCTTCATAGAAGTTTGCCGCCTGTGTCTTCAAAAAGTTGGAAACATTTTCTTTCAGCTCTTCGTCATTGTTGAAGTGTTGACCGCCAAGGAAAGACTTGAGATGTAAGAACAGATGAAAGTCGCTAGGAACGAGGTCAGGGCTGTACGGAGGATGGTCAAACACGTCCCAGCCAAATCCCTGTAGGAGGTTTCTCGTCACATTTGCAGTGTGTGGTCGTGCGTTGTCGTGAAAAACAACACCTTTTGACAGTAATCCTCGGCACATATTCTGTATTGCGCGGCGCAATACCCAACGTGAGCAAAGTTTACGACATTTCAGTTTTTCGGTAACAATTTCATGAATTAGTGATCGTGAGCTTTGGGGAAATTCCATAGCGAGAGCACTAATTGTAAGCCTGCAGTTTTCCTGGATGTCATCAATCGCGTGAACCAGTTCTTCTGTAACCAAAGATGGACGCCCACTTCGTTCTTCATCGTGCACTTCACTACGTCCTTCATTGAACTGTCAGACCCATCTTCTCACCATTGAATCACTCATCGCATTTTGTCCGTAAACTTCGCAAATTTGCCGATAAATTTCAATTGGTTTCACTTTCCTAGCATTCAGAAAACGAATCACAGATCTGATTTCACAAGCGGCGGGATTTTCAATCAACACCGACATTGTAAACAAGCACAAGAAAGCGTATGTGGCTAACAGCGATCTCAAAATGGCGCACGTTTCTTCTCCTTGATACAGAGCGTCTACCGCGCATGTGCGGAACTGCGATCGCAGCGCTGCAGCGGAGATAAATTGAAACGGAGCTTACTTTCTGGACGTACCTCGTATTTAATATATATACTTGACAAATAGTATGTATATCTTGAATTTTCGGGGAATAGCCTCTGAAGACTACTTTATTCTGGACGAATTTTACGGAATTTTGTGTAACTGGTAAACCGTAAGAGATAGACAAAAACTTACCACACAGATAATGTAGAGCACATTAAAACACACAATTTATGTTATATATATTTTTTTCGTGGAGCTCATCGTTTTTAAGATATTCCTTGTTTTTTTGTTTCAGCTTTAAAAACTTATACTTTTCTCATACAGGAATTTGTCAACTCCTGTCCATACAAACAAAAGAACTTCAGTCACATAGCAACCATCTTTTGCTATCACTTTAACCTATGTTACTCCCTTATTTCGCTTCTACTTACAGGGAAGCAAGTAATAAGATTATTTCTGCTAATTATTTCTCACTTAGAATAAAGTAAATAGAAGCATAAACTTTTTAACAAAAATTTGTTGCAGAGATGTAGAGAAAGGCATGTGAATGGGTTACATTAGATTTTTTCTCCGAATTTTAGCATTCACATATACACAACATACACTGCCATAATGCAGTGACTTACCAGAAGAGCTAATCTGAAGATGGAACTGTCAGCATATCCTTCAAGATACGAGTCATTTGTTGCAGTTCCACTCGAACTGCCTGAATCACCACAGAGATTGGTTATTAGTTTGTTTACTCTTCTCGAACAATGTGTAATACACATTCACTGCGTTTTCATCTGTCACTTATTGAAAAGCTGCTTGTACAAGATGTCGACTAATTTAAAAGGTTAACACACTTTATGCTGCTTTCGGAAACACCAGTAAATTCTACCGTTAGGCTAAGAACATTGTTTAATGACAAAGTAAGGTACTTTGGACAAAACTTATACACACTAGGAATAATAATAATTTTTTCTTTGCTTATGTTTCGCTACACCGGTATTATATGTTTCCGCCATTACTTGCTGATTAGAAGCAGCCGTTGAACTGTACAACGGATATGTTTTGTTACATAAAGAAATAATGAAAAAAATGAGCAGTAAATTTTGTTCCTAAATCATTCATGCTATATTATTTACACAATATTGTACAGTGTATACGATATTTCTGCACTCACTTGACAATTTAAAATGAACTATTTTGTGCTGCAGAGAAACGGTAAAACGTTCAGCAACCAATCATAACCATTGCAACCTCTTGCTTTTGTTTAATTACTGGTGAAGTAAGGATGGGGATTCAGTTGTTTTAGACTAAGGTCTTTCCAATTGGTTACGTGACAGGTGAAAGACAGGTTTTGAGATTTCGTTGAGGTTAGGCTATGTTAGATTAGGATAGGTAAAATGGACTTTCTGAAAGTCCATGGGCATGGGCAGCCATGTTGGTCAATCGGCCAATGGCAGAGTGAAATCTAAAACTGAACTAGAATCTGCAATGTCGCAAGTTGGCTAGAGAATAATGAAAACATGAGTCTACTACTGCACCATTTTCCTTCTATTAGTACCACCACGTACACACTGCATTGTCAACACATCACAACTATATACCATGTTGATTCTGTCCCTCTATCGGTCCCCAATTTGCCATTCCTAGTAATCCGTTTGTTAATTAGAGTTTTTGCAACAATATTTTGGGATAGGATCTGCGCAGTAACGCCCACATTTGGGTTAGATGCCGTTTGGAAGCATCCTGTATAAAGGTTGCATGCTAATCCTCCGAGTATTCAAGCTAATAAAGCTTTACTAATCTCGACAGTCCGAACGTAGAGAAGGATTTGTGCGCAGTAACCGCTTCTTATCGCAAGTCAAGAGAAAACGAAAATCTCGACTTAAACATCTCTCTCTATTGTTGGAGCAATCTGATTTCACAATGTTTTATCACTTGAACCACTCATAATGAGCTTAAGAAATTACTACATCCCTACTTCTTTTCAGCAATCCATTTCTGCTTTCTCTACACGTACTATGTACTTAGTGTATAACGAAGGTATTGCTTTCCACCCAAAAATTCAATACCGAGATTTCACCGGAAATAGACATTTTAAAGTTCCCTGTATCCAAAAATGATATTTTTAGAAAAAGGTCCTGTGTGTACATATCTGTGGATAGCATAGCTCAAAAACGAAAAGACCATTAACTACCAAACATGATATTTAAGCTTGGTATCCTCCAAGGATGCGACACGAAGATTTTCACAAAAATCCCCCCACCCCTAAATACCCTTTACATTTCGATTTTTTTTTTCTTAAAACTTGCTCTAACGATTTTGATTAAAATGTCGTATATTAAAGATATTTACCTGACAAATAAAATGTATATCTTGAATTTTCTGGGAATAACCTCTGAAGACTACTTTATTATGGGTGAATTTTACGGAATTTTGCATAACTAGTAAACCGTAAGAGATAGACAAAAACTAACTTAACAGAAAATGTAGAGCTCGTTAAAACGCACAATTTATAATACATACATTTTTTTCGTGTAAATATCTTTAATATACGGCATTTTAATCAAAATCTTTAGAGCCGTCTTTGAGAGAATCAACATTTTTTCACGTAAAGGGTAGTTTGGAGTGTTGCATCCTTGGAAGGTATTAAACTTATATACCTACCAAGTTTCGTATTTTACCGACTTTTTGTTTTTAAGTTATCGTGTTCACAGACACACGGATGCACACACACGAATCTTTTTCTAAAAATGCATCTTTTTTGGATTTAGGGCACCCTAAAACGTCTAATTCCAGCGAAATCTCGGTATCGAATTTTTGGGTGGAATGCAATCTATGTACATAGTACGTGTAGAGAAAGTAAAAATAGAAAAAATGTATGAAAATCTCATTTCAAGTCATTCATTCTTTCTTTTGGCCATATTACGTGTTCGTTTAACGCAGGTGTAACAATGTAACACGCAGATGTGAATGTGGAAGGTATAGGCGAGTGCGTGCACCACAATATTTAAGGGGTAAACTTCCAAGCCTTACACATTTATATCTTTACATAAGTAAGTTTATGAACATCCCCTGCAGGTAACGCGATGCCAGCGTGGAATAAAATCCTTCCTGGTTTAATTGTAAGTTTTTCTCTCTTTCTGAATTCTTTCCCCCCTGAAGCGCATAAAAGGAACCAACCGGACAAGTTTTAATGAGATTCGTATGCTTCACGACAATAAGAACTTCAGTAAATTACGACGACGACAAACCCAGCAGGTGATTCATTTTGCATTTGCTCCATCCGTCCGCGATGATGAATCACAAAAACTTGGTAATTCACCGCGCACCCAAATGAGGAAAAATCGATCTAGGCAATTTATTATCACAAGAAATGTTATCTTATCGGTTCCGTATTGTCTGTACTGACCTAAACAATTGACTGTGACGTGCCCTTGATCGTGAGATAGCATTTGTTTGACGTTAATATGCTATCCACGCCATATCTGAAACAGAAACCCAAAAATTCGATACCGAGATTTCACCGGAAATACATGTTTTAGGACTCCCTGAATAAAAAAAAAAGCATTTTCAGAAAAAGGTCCGTGTCTGTGTGTGTCTTTGGACAGCATAGCTCAAAAACGAAAATATCGTTAAATACTAAACTTGGTATTTAGGTTTGGTATCTTTCAAGGGTGCGACACGAAAATTTTGGAAAAAGTCTCCCCACCCCCAACTACCCTTTACATGAAAATTTTTCGAAAATTTTGATTTTCTAAAAAATGGCTCTAACGATTTTGATTAAAATCTCGTATATTAAAGATACTTACATACTAAATAAAATGTATATCTTGAATGTTCTGGGAATAGCCTCTGAAGAGCTCTTTATTCTGGATGAATTTTGCTAAATGTTGCTTAGCTGCTAAACGGTAAGAGATATACAAAAACTTACTACACAGAAAATGTTGATCTGATCAAAACATACAATATGTGTTCTTTACATTTTTGTTGTGGAGGTAACCGTTTCCGAGATATTCCTTGTTTTTAGTTTCAGTTGTGAGTACTTAAACTTTTCTCAGACAGGAAGTGTCCGTTTTTCTTTTGTTCTACTCCTGGCCAAGCAAAGAAGCGATTTGCAATGACAATCGAATAACGACAGATTTTTAAAACATTTGACTATCGGTTTAGCCTAGTGTATTCCTTTATTTTCTTTCTACTTATAAGGAACTAAGTAGTAAGATCATTCTGCTAATGATTATCTCGATTAGCAAGGTGCAGAAAGTAGAATAATCTTATGTATGAAGTTTGTAGAAGAGCTAGAGAAAGTCATGTGAGTGTAACACATCAGATTTTTTTAAATACTTGGTATGTAAGTTAATCTTCTGAACACATATTTGGTAATGTAAGCTAACTTTACAATTTATTTATCAATTGTCATGCCAACAAGCACTGTAAGTACTTACAGTAAGAGTTTAAGAGGTCATTAATACTTACAGCACTAATGTCGCTATTAATATCAAAATGAAATGAAATGGCGTGTTATTTATGGACGCTCTTTAACTGCTGTGGTTCCCATTCTATACTGGGCGTGAAAGACCGCTTAATTTTGCTCAGAGGCCTCTCTATCAGGCTTGAGGTTCTTTTACGTGCCGTAAATCTACGACCAACGGCTTTACTTCCCTTCCGAAGGAAGGCATACTAAGGATTTTTATGCCCGAAAAAATTTCATCGTCCTCCGCCCGGTTTGAACCCGCAACCTTGGGTAAGTATCAAAAAGAGCAATCTTGACCTACCTAAATTTTTCAGTAGAACCCAATTTGTAAATGTAAATGTCCTGTTATTTATGGACGCTCTTTAACTGCTGTGGTTCTTAGCGTCCCATTCTAAATTATTAATATCGCTTAATTTTGCTCAGAGGCCTCTCAACCAGGCTTGAGGTTCTTTTACGTGTCGTAAATCTACGACACGGGAACAGCGGCTTTACTTCCCTTCCGAAGGAAGCCATGCTAAGGATTTTTACACCCGAAAAAATGCATCGTCCTCCGCCGGGTTTGAACCCGCGACCTTGGGTATATGAAGTCAGCATGGTAACCATTACACCACGGAGGGCGACACCCAATTTGTGATGCAGCTTTTTCTTCCAACTCGATGTTTTATTTTTGTGCTGCATATTCATGAAGCTAGCGGATATCAACATTGGATTAACAGTTTATTAGATATTTTAGCCTAAATTTTGGAGATTATCCATTTTGATTCACACCTTAGGCTTCTTGTGGAGTTTGCTCTTTTTACTTTCTCTATACGTGCTAGTGTATAGAGGAAGTATTGTATTGCACACAAATTCGATGCTGAGATTTCACCGGAAATACTTGTTTTTGGACCCCTTGAATCCAAAGAAAGCATTTTCAGAAACATGGCCGTGTGTTGGTGTGTGTGTCTGTGTGGATAGCATAGCTCAAAAACGAAAAGACGGTCAACTATCTTCCAAGGATGCGACACGAAGATTTTCAAGAAAATCCCCCCAACCCTAACTACCCTTTAAATGGAAAATTTTTCGAAAATGCTGTTTTTCTTAAAAATAGCTCTATTGATTTTGCTTAAAATAACACATATTAAAGCCAGTTTTATTACAAATAAAATGCATATCTTGAATTTTCTGGGAACAGCTTCTAAAGACCTGTTTATTCTGGATGAATTTTGCTTAATTTGGCATAAGTAGTAAACCGTAAGAGATGGACAAAAACTTACTATACAAAAAATGTAGATCTTGTTAAAAAACACAAGTTATGGCATATACATTTTTTCGTGGAGCTTACCGTTTTCGAGGCATTCCTTTTAATTGGTTTCAATTGTGAAGTACTTATACTTTTCTTAGACGGAAGTGTCCGTTTTTTACTTTCTCCATACGCACTATGTACATAGTGTATAGAGAAAGTATTGCACTCCACCAAAAATTCGATACCGAGATTTCACCGGAAATATATGTTTTAGGGTCCCCAATATCCAAAAAAAGCATTTTCACAAAAAGGTCCGTGTGTGTGTGTGTGTGTGTGTGTGTGTGTGTGTGTGTGTGTCCGTGTGCCTGTGCACACGATAACTCAAAAACGAAAAGTCGGTAAAATACCAAACTTGGTATTTAAGTTTAGTATCTTCCAGGGATGCGACACGAAGATTTTGAGAAAAATCCCCCCACCCCCAACTTTTTTCGAAAATTTTGATTTTCTCAAAAATGGCTCTAACGATTTTGATTAAAATTTCGGATATTAAACATATTTACCTGACAAATGAAATGTATATCTTGAATTTTCTGGGAATAGCCTCTGAAGAGTAGTTTATTCTGGATGAATTTTACTAAATTTTGAATAACTGCTAAACCGTAAGAGATGGACAAAAGCTTACTGCACAAAAACTGTAGAGCACATTAAAACACACAATTTATGTTATATACATTTTTTTCGTGGTGTTCGTTGTTTTTGTGACATTCCTTATTTTTGGTTTCTGCTATGAAAAACGTATACTTTTCTCATACTGGAACTTGTCAACTCCTATCCATATAAACAAAGGAACTTCATTGACATAGCAACCAGCTTTTGACTATCACTTTAACCTACGGTTGTCCCTTATTTCGCTTCTGCTTACAAGGATGCGAGTAATAAGACTATTTCTGCTAATTTTTTCTGATTAGCATAAAGTAAATAGAAGTATAAGCTTTTTAAGAATTATTTGTTGCAGGGATATGGAGAAAGTCATGTGAATGGTACACATCAGATTTTCTTTTGTTCTACTCCTCTCCAAGTAAAGAAGCGATTTGCAATGACAATGGCATAATGGCTGCTTTTAAAACATTTGACTATCACTTTAGCCTAGTGCATTCCCTTAGTTCCATCCTACTTATAAGGAAGTAAGTAATAAAATTCTGCTAATGTTTATCTCGATTAGCGTAGTGTTGAAAGAAGAATTAGCTTTTGTAAGAAGTTTGTTTGTAGAGTATCTAGAGAAAGACATGTGAGTGTAACACATTAGATTTGTTATACTAATGACCTCAATTAGGAAATGACTTAACACTCAAGTCATGTGCTACTGCAAGTAAAGAATCTATTGCAAAATTCATTAACAAAATAGTGTGTAATTTGTGCATATAATTTAGACGTAGCCTTTCATTTGTTCACATCGAGAATTACTTTTTTCTTAATGTTCGATAAAATATTGAAAAGCAATTTTGATTCATTATTTTTTTTTCAGTTTGTTCAAGTATTTAAAAAAGTAATTAGTTAGCCACGAACTGTAAGTTACTTATCAGATCTTAGTACGCAATATACTATTATTTCTGCGGAGAATTCCTTTCAGTTTGTAAAATCCTCCCTCAGACTGCTTTGTAAGCAATAATAATAATAATTATAATAACAACAACAATACCGTACCTGGCTATATTATTAGACGTACCTAGGCTACTGATTTCTGAGGGCTAGTGTAACAACAAAGCTCATCTATCAAAGTGAGCCTCATTGGGCAATGCTGTGTGGTTAGAGACGTAATTATTGTTGCCTCACAAGCATTAGATGCAGTGGTGCTAACAAAACGAGAAGACGTTTTTTACGCTTGTGCTATTACACTTAAATGTGTCAGTTTATTTGTGGTTTGAAAGGTGAACTGTATGATTTTGTGTTTTCTGTTCTCAACATAATGGGCAAATAATGTGATCTGACACCTTGAAACATTTCCGAGGTAAAAACCTTAATTTAAACTGATTTGTTTTCAAATCGAGAGATTTCTCGAAGGTCGGGTGTGTCTGAATCACCTGTGAGGCGAATTAAAAAGAAAATTGAATTTGTTAGGGACCTAGCCTCAATGGAGGAACAAATGTGGGCGAAAACAGATTCTCACACGTTGCTTGAAAAACATCTGTGAAAGAAGCAGGTTTGCTAGTGCAAAAGAAATTTAATTCTAGCTTGAAGAGAGTGAAAGAACTATAGGCGTAAACTTTCAGAAATTAAATTAAAAGGCCGCAGAACTGTCAAAGAAACTAAAATTAATGCCTGCTAAAGATCTAAACATCTGGAAATGGGTAAATATGAAAATCTTCATTGTAAAAGTTCTTAATGAGTTAAACTTTACGTTTGAAATGGATTATTCGGAACTAAAGGTTACATTTGAAACAATTCACGTTGGCTTCTTTGGTTTTCAGGTTTGATTTAGTGATGAAAGCATTTTTGAAATTCTTGTAAACAAAACTCAGTTTGTGCGAAGGCGTCCTGGTGAAATGTATCATCCAGACTGTGTTGTGCAGACTATAAAATATCCCATGATGTGGTCAGTCATCAGTGGCCAAGGCACTGGACGCTCTATGATATTCAAGGGACAATGTGGCAGGATCAGTACAAAGAAGTGTTGAGGAAGTAGGCTGCTGCCTCAAATAAGAGCATCTTCCAAATGGAGAATCAGTCAAATTCATGCAAGATGGGGCACAATGTCACACTGTAAAATCAGAGAAAGCTTTTTCAGAGAATGAAGCATACCTCTGTTGCCGTGGCCAGGGAATTCATCAGATATGATCACGATTGAAATGTCTGAAGAAAGAAGTGGCAAAGGAAGCGATTACTACGAAAACCAGGCTGATTGAAAAGATTATAGAAGTCTGGTATCATCATCCACATATACACGAGACAGTATAGGCATGTATTATTAGCATGCCAACATACACGCTTCTTACAAAAGATTATTCTTATTTCTAAATCATGCTGCATTAACAGAGTTCATAAGTTCATGAACTTATCACCAAGTTCATTTTAAGATGGGTATTAAAGGAATGCACTAGGCTAAAGCGATAGGCAAATGTTTTATAACCTGTTGTTATGCGATTGCCATAGCAATTCGCTTCGTTGCTTAACCAGATGTAGGACAAAAGAAAAATGGACACTTCCTGTCTGAAAAAAGTATAATTGTTTTAAAATTGAAAGCAACAACAAGAAATATCTTCGAATCTTGTGTTTTAATAAGATCTACATTTTTTGTGCAGTAAGGTTTCGTCTATCTCTTGCGGTTTAGTTATTCAAAATTCAGAAAAAATTGTCCAGAACGAACAGGTCTTCTGAAGATATTCCCAGAAAATTCAAGATACACATTTTATTTGAATTTTAAATATCTATAATATATAATATTTTAATAAAAATCGTTAGAACCATTTTTGAGAAAATGAAAATTTAGAAATTTTTCCATGCAAAGGATAATTTGGGATGGGGAAATTTTCTTGAAACTCTTCGTGTCACATCCTTGGAATGTACTGAACTTAAATACCAAGCTTGGTATTTAACGGACTTTTCGCTTTTGAGCTATGCTGTCCACAGACCTTTCTCTAAAAATGCTTTTTTTTTTTTTGGACTCAGCGGACCTCGAAACATATATTTCCGGTGAAATCTCGGTATGGAATCTTAGATGTAATACAATACCTTCTATATACACTATGTACATTGTGTAGAGAAAGTAAAAATACGTCTTCCATTGTTTATTCTTGTTATTCAGGACCTAGTCCACCATCTTGTTATGTAAGCATTTCCTTTCTAAACTAATACATAATATAATTTACAATGATTTCACGTAAATGAAATAGATTTCGTATTATATACGTATTTTGAGATGCAATTTTTACTTTCGTAAACTGCTAAACCGCGAGAGATGGACAAAAACATACCGCACAAAAAAGCAGAGCACTTTAAAGCACACAGTTTTATGTTATATACATTTTTTTCGTGTTGATCGTTTTTGAGATATTCCTTGTTATTGGTTTCAGCTTTGAAAAACGTATACTTTTCTTATACAGGAATTTGTCAACTCGTGTCCATACAAAGTAACTTCAGCCACATAGCAACCATGTTTTGACTATCACTTTAACCTATGGTACTCCCTTATTTCGCTTCTACTTACAAGGAAGCAAGTAATAAGACTATTTCTGCCATTTTTTTCTCGATTAGCACGAAGTAAATAGAAGCATAAGCTTTTTATAATTTTTATTTTGCAGAGATGTAGAGAAAGTCATGTGAATGGAACACATAATATTTTTTTTTCTATACTTTAGCGGCAAATATTCCCAAACAAATGAAAGAGATAACAATTATTAAAATAGCAGTTTTACAGTGTTCCTTTTATGTTGATATGTATATTCCGTTGTCTTTGAAATATGAAAAGGGAAAACCGGAAACAAAGAGACCGAGAAACTTTACTTCTGAGTTTTGCAATTCTATCTTTTGTGCTTTTCCTTTCCGTTACAGCTAACTTTCAAACTGAAACTTAGGTATTACATTATTTTATTGTCTGTGAAGCACTTACCAGGTATAAAACTGGTGGAAGGGAATGAAATATTGCAGTTAGAATCCATTTGAAACATTGCACAAACTTGAGTTGTGAAGTGAGAAGACGCAGCGAAAGGTTAACAGGAAACCACAGTTTCCGCATTAATGGTGCGCGCGCAGCAGGGTAAAAAATATGGGTGCAGCAGCAGATCGAAAATTGAGCTTCAGACATCCTTCCGTTGCTTCCAGCAGAATATCCTGCAATTATCTACCTTCTTAAGTGCGTAATACACGAACTGAAGTATCAGCAACACATTAGAAGTGTGCATTAATGACATTTTTATATGAACTGTAATCTAGGACCTGTCAATATACTTAATGATGTAACTAGTGCATAATCTAATTGATTGTGAAAAGAGTATATGATTACTTTCTCTACACGTACTCTGTACATAGTGTAGAGAAGGTATTGCACTCCACTCAAAAATTCGATACCCAGATTTCACCGAAACTATATGTTTTAGGGTCCCCTGTATCTAAAAGAAAGCATTTTCGCAAAAAGGTCCGCGCGCGCGTGTGTGTGTCCGTGTATCTGTCTGTGAACACGATAAACTTGGTATTTAAGTTTAGTATCTTCCAGGGATGCGACACGAAGATTTTGAGAAAAATTCCCCCACATGGAACGTTTTTCAAAATTTTTGATTTTCTAAAAAATGGCTCTAACGATTTTGATCAAAATATCATATATTAAAGATATTTACTTGACAAATGAAATGTATATTTTGAATTTTCTGGGAATAGACTCTGAAGATTAATTTATTCTGGAAGAATTTTACGGATTTTTTCATAATTGCTAAACGGTAAATAAACTTAGTACACAAAAAATGTAGAGCACTTTAAAACACACAGTTTATGTTATATACAACACGGAGCTGATCGTTTTTGAGTTATTTCTTGTTTTTGGTTTCAGCTTTAAAAAACTTATACTTTTCTCACATAGGGCCAAGGAACTTCAGTCACATAGCAACCAAATTTTGACTATCACTTTAAACTATGGAACTCCCTTATTTCGCTTCTATTTACAAGGAAGCAAGTAATAAGACTATTTCTGCTATTTTTTCGATTAGCATGGAGTAAATAGAAGAATAAGCTTTTTAACAATATTTTATTGCAGAGATGTAGAGAAAGTCATGTGAATGGAACATATCAGATTTTTTTAGCACGTGACCAATATTTTACTAGTGATACAATGAGATTATAACGTGTTACATACATTTTATGCTATTTTAGCATTAAATTACGTCAAAATAATTAATAAATCTGCTATGAAAAATCTGATGTGTTCCATTCACATGACCTTCTGTAGTTCTACAAACTTCCTACAAACAAACTTCTTCTTTCTAACCATGCTAATCGAGATAAACATTAGCAGAATCTTCTTATTGCTTATTTCTCTATAAGTAGAAGGCAACTAAGGGAATTCACCTATGTTAAAGCGATGGTCAAATGTTTTAAACCTTCGATATGCAATTGTAATTAGTAGTACCAGTAGCGTTTTCATCTTGTCGATAATTCACGACCGGAGCGAAGCTACGCCCTAAGAGATGAAAACACGAGTTGTATTTGATAAGGCAATTCAGCGAAATAGACTATTAATAATTTATAATATATAGGGAGGGAGATTTTATAAGATTATGATTGTAATACTTACATTAGTTTTCAAATGGTAGATGACGCATTCGACCATGTTTATTTACCGAATGTTTTTTACTTTCTCTACACGTGCGTGTGCGTGTGTGTGTGTCTCCCCACCCTAACTACCCTTTAAGTGGAAAAAAAATCGAAAATTTTGATTTTCGCAAAAATGGCTCTAACGATTTTGATTAAAAGGTAAACCGTAAGAAATAGACAAATGCTTACTACACAAAAAAATCTGATGTGTTACAGTCACATGACTTTCTCTAGCTGTTCTACAAACTTCATACATAAGATTCTTCTTCTTTCTGCACCTTGCTAATCGTGGTACTCATTAGCACAATGTTCTTATTATTTAGTTCCGTAGAAGTAGGAAGAAAATAAGGGAATACTTTAGGCTAAACTAATAGTAAAATGTTTTAAAAGCTGTCGTTACGCGATTGTCATTACAAATCGCTTCTTTTCTTGACCAGGAGTAGAACAAAAGAAAAACGGACACTGCCGTCTGAGAAAAGTATAATTACTTCACAAGTGAAACTCATAACAATGAATACCTCGAAAACGGCAAGTTCCACGAGAAAAATGTATATGACATAACCTGTGTATTTTAACAAGATCTACATTTTTTGTATAGTAAGGTTTTATCTATCTCTTACAGTTTACTAGTTATGCCAAATTAAGCGAAATTCATCCAGAATAAACAGGTCTTCAGAAGCTATTTCCAGAAAATTCAAGATATACATTTTATTTGTTAGGTAAATATCTTTAATATATGATATTTTAATCAAAATCGTTTGAGCCATTTTTAAGAAAATCAAAATTTTCGAAAAAAGTTCCATGTAAAGGGTAGTTTGTGGTGGAGGGATTTTTCTCAAAATCTTCGTGTCGCATCGCTGGAAGATACTAAACTTAAAAACCAAGTTTGGTATTTTAGCTACTTTTTGTTTTTGAGTTTTCTTGTTCACAGACACACGGACACACACACACACGGACACACACACGGACCTTTTTCTCAAAATGTTTTTTTTTTATACAGGGGGTCCTAAAACATGTATTTCCGGTGAAATCTCGGTATCGAATTTTTGGGTGGAATACAATACTTCTCTATCCCGATGTACATTGTACATATGGGGCTAGAGAAAGTAAAAATGTAGATCACGATAAAACACACAATTTATGTCATATACATTTTTTTCGTGCAGTTTATTGTTTTTGAGATATTTCATGTTATTAGTTTCAGCTGTGGAGTACTTATACTTTTCTCAGACAGGAAGTGTCCGTTTTTCTTTTGTTCTACTCCTGGCCAGGCAAAGAAACGATTTGCAATTAATCGCGTAAGGATAACTTTTAAAACCTTTGACTATCACTGTAGCATAGCGGATTCCTTTAGTTTTCTTCTACTTATAAGGAACTAAGTAATAAGAACATTCTGCTAATGTTTATCTCGATTAGCATTGTGTAGAAAGAAGAATAATCTTTTGTAAGAAGTTTGTTTATAGAACAGCTAGAGAAAGATCCTATTTTTTCACGGCCACCTGAATTAAACAAACGAACGTCAGGAGCCACAAGATTTCAAAGAAATGAGCATCAGCTGCGATAAGGTGTTTCGACAATATCGCTGCAGTCAGATGACTGCAATTGGTTGAAATTGCTTAATCTCCGCCATTGCATTGTGGTGTAATGGTTGAGCTGAATTGTCTTTGTAAAGCGGCAGATGCCTGGATTGAAGTGGTCGCCTACGCCAGACCGCTGCTGCTATCGTACGTTTCCGCTTTTCTCTAAATGACCAAGCACTTTATACAGCTCCAGGCCTTATCTCCACAGCTTCAGGCATAATAAGTTTCCGTACTAGGGTTTAATAAGATACATAACAATGGTAATTGTTTAATTTAATACAATTATTCTATAGAATCGCTTTCTTTTTTACATTCTATACATATACTATGCACATAGTGTATACAAAAGGTTTTATATTGCTCCCAAAAATTCTATACCGAGATTTCACCTGAAATACATGTTTTAAGACACCCTGAATTCAAAAAAGAAATTTTAGAAAAAAGATTCGTGTGTGTTCGTGTATCTGTGAACACAAAAAATAAAAACGAGAAGTCGGTAAAATACCAAACTTGGTATTTAAGTTTAGTATCTTCCAGGGATGGGACATGAGGATTTTCAAGAAAATTCCCTCACCCCCAACTACCATTTATATGAAACAATTTTCGAAAACTTTGATTTTCTCAAAAATGGCTCTAACGCTTTTGATTAAAATACCTTACGTTTACGGTATTTTATGACAAACGAAAAGTAATCTTAAATTTTCTGGGAATAGCCTCTAAAGACCTCTTCTTTCTAGATGACTTTTGTATAGCTGGCAAATCGTAAGGCATATGTAATCACTTAATACACAAAAAATGTAGATCTCATTAAAACACACAATTTATGCCATATACATTTTTTTTGGTAGTTATCCGTTTTCGAGATATTCCGGATTATTGGTTTCAATTTTAACCACTTATACTTTTCTCAAATGGGAATACATCGTGCTTCTCGTTTCTCGTTTGTTTACTCCTAAAGAGCAGAGATTTGAATTTTAATTGTTTCCCATAGCGACCGGCTTTTAAAGGACAAGACTCTCGCTTTAGCCTGTGCATTTTCTTATTTCCCTTCTACTTACAAGGAAGCAAGTAATAAAACTAATTCTGCTTATGTTTATCTTGATTAGCATAATGTAGATAACAGATTAATATTTTGAATAAAAGGTTTGTTCACCGAACAGCTAGAGGACATCATGTGAATGGAACATGTTAGATTTTCCCCCTTCTATTTACAAGGAAGCAAGTAATGAGGATCATTTCTGCTAATGTTTATCTCGCCTAAATTGATGTAGATAGCAGAAAAAGTTTTTAACAATAATTTGTTACAGAGATGTAGAGAAAGTCATGTGAATGTAACACATAAGATTTTTTAGAACCAGGCTATCTTAACCCTGAAACACTTAACGAGTGTTTGAATACCCTAGATTTTTTATAACTGTCATTAGATGGCGATAAACACCAAATATTGCGCTTAGGTTCTAGATACCTTCATTTGAGGCATTGTTGTATGGTGTGACAGCTGCTTTATTGTTCTGGGTAAGCAAGAATGTTAGAAATGTTATATTATTGGTCACAATGTAGTGGACGGGGTATAGCAATACCCCGGTATATATTTAGGTATGTTCTTTTTTCCCCACTGTAAGGTAATTTTCATTTCTTATCCTAGGGATAGCATTTTGGAGACTGATAGCGAGACACATGCGAATACCAGTTGCATACCTACCGAGTAGAGACTGAGCTGCATTGGCGACCGCATGTAAACAACCTGTAGTAACTCGTTGGGGAACGTAGCTCGACGCAGCAGTATACTATGCTGTATATTAAAATACTGTTTTACAGGTAATTAATACATTTGATGATAGTGCATGCTCTTCAATCAAGACTGTAATATATCTTCAAGAACTTTGCAGATATAACTACGACAATAACACATATTTAGAAACATTGAAATGTCTCGAGTCTGAAAGCTGTCAATGAACTTGTGCAAGCAATTAATCAGAGACCCATGACACCTGTTTTAGACCGCGTGAAAAGGAAGTAAAGACAGTGTTTGGAAAAAATGTCGGATTTTCAATAATGCGTGAAATACTAATGTGCTATGAGGTATTGCTACGGAAATAACTGCTGATGGAGTATCTTACCCGTTTTATTTCCGTTTGGCTCCAATCACGTCTTGTGATGTGGAGCGAAGTTTTCACAGTATAAAGTCTGTGTACGTGCCAATCGGAGACGATTCACATTTGAGACGTTACGATTGTATGTTGTTATGCATTGTAATCTATGTATCTTGAGAGAAAATGAAACGGATAATGATGCTGATGACTTGTTGCACAACAGCAATTGAATGTATGTAAATATTAGAATTGTTGGTTCCCGTAAATCAGTGGTATTTGTGTTTACCACCCACCCAACCTCAACCGCCTTCCACTGCTAGTGAAAACATCACAGTCTACTACTGTCCCATTTTCCTTCTGTTAGTACCACCACGTACACACATCACAACTATTGCTGGCGCAAAACTTCTGGAATCGTGACCCTGACCGCCAACCCAGCTACCGAGCCTAGCTTATAGCAGTTAGTGATATGATACTTTGTTTACTTAAAGTTACAGTGAGCAAACTGTGTACAGTCTGTATCGAAAGTGTTCCGCATATGTTTGTATTCAAAGGGGGCAGTAAATAGTATTCATGTTATTTATTTTATTTTTTTAACCATGGCTCCTACGTTTCCAAAGTAAAGTGGCAAGGTATTACTCAGTCAGAGCAGAGAAGTAATTGTAAATGCCCTTTACTTCATGAAACCAGAGGTAGAGATGAGGGAAGAAAATGTATGTTCCCCGAGGTCTTCATAGGCCTATAGAAAGTAAATGAAAGAGCAGCCAAGGCAACTGATATTTCACTGAGTTCCGTTTCCAGAGTTCTTAAAGATAAGAAAGAAAGAAAAATAAAACTTAATATATCACTTTTAAATTAAAAAATGTGGAACAGCTGTGTCGCCAGCGAATTGCAGAAATTGGCAGGCCACAATGTTGAGAACATTGAAAATCATTAGAAAGAATTGTAGAAAATCAAATAGAAAGAAATCTAATCCAGGATAATGTTGCAGAAAGTAGCGATAACGTTGATGATGACAATGACGTGAGCGAAGACGAAGGACTGTCAGGTGTGGAAGAATTGGAGGCAGACGATTGACATTGTTTATATAGTAGGCCATTTGTATAGATATGTAACACAGATATTTGGCATGAATCGACTGGTGAACCGCTTATCTGAAAGTGCACCCACGTGCATTTGTTTTCTCTCTGAACTAATATTCGTATCATAATAATAGTATCAGTGATATTCCCGTACATAATGGCGGAAGTTGCAAAACGTGTTTATTTTACGCCACAGTAATATAATGTAGCAATACAAAGAGATGTGAAATTTATGATATGGACATCAAGTTACAGTGATTTCGGTGCAAATATACCTCAAGACAAATGGGAATATTATTCTTTGTGTCCATATAGGCCAATCATTGTTTTTGTTCCTTCACGAAATAGTCTTATTAAATACAACTCGGCCTACAACTTTTCTCTAAATAAAAGTTAACTTTCGTTATTATTTATTTATGCTAAGTCGTTTGCCACTTTCTGGATGGCCCTCGCACTAAGTACCCAATAGAGAAAGTATATATGTATATAAACTCACGAAGCGCAGGAATTTCAGCAACCCATGCTTGGTGTAAAGAGCAGAAGTGGATAAAAACCAGTATCGGCGAAAAATTATAAGTTACTTTTATTGTAATACATTGCCATCTAATAAAAAACTGAGGAAGGCAAACTCCGGAACATGCCGAAAGCTATCTGTATTGGGAAATGGGTCGATGATATAAATTCATTGCTGTCAAAGAAGTTAACAGTCTAGCCGTCCTGAGGGATTCAACACGATAACTCCACCTTCAATAAATATCAGTTGCTTATGAAAGACCTCAGTGCTGCCTGTTGCTGCATATTATGTACCTCGCGTTATAACAGGTGACTATCACGGGTCGCGCGTGTTGTTGCATTAATTCCGCTTTTTACTTTCCCTGCATGCACTATGCACATACTGTGTAGAGGAATTATTGTATTGCACCAAAAATTCAACCCCAAAATTTCACCAGAAATACGAGGGTCACCCAGAAAGTAACGAGCGATTTGGCATAACTAAATAATGACAAAATTTATCATAGGTAATATAACGAGAGTTCCAACTTTTATCTAGAAAAAAGCTATATTTAATAAGATATTTCGTGAATGAATATAAACAATGATTGGAAATGTAAATGGCGTGTAATTTATGGACGCTCTTTTACTACTGTGGTTCTCAGCGTGAAAGACGCTTAATTTTGCTCAGAGGCCTCTCATTCAGGCTTGAGGTTCTTTTACGTGCCGTAAATCGGCTTTACTTCCCTTCCGAAGGAAGCCATGCTTAGGATTTTTACACCCGAAAAAATCCAGCGACCTCCGCCGGGTTTGAACCCGCGACCTTGGGTATATGGAGTTAGCATGCTAACCATTATACCACGGAGGGCGACAGCAATGATTGGCCTATATGGACACAAAGAATAATATTCTCATTTGTCTTGAGGTATATTTGCACCGAAATCACTGTAACTTGATGTCCATAACATAAATTTCACATCTCTTTGTATTGCTACATTATATTACTGTGGCGTAAAATAAACACGTTTTGCAACTTCCGCCATTATGTACGGGAATATCACTGATACTGTTATTATGAGACGAATATTAGTTCAGAGAGAAAACAAATGCACGTGGGTGCGATAAAAAAAAATCTTATGTGTTACACTCACATGACCTTCTCTAGCTGTTCTACAAACGTCATACATAAGATTCTTCTTCTTTCTGCACCTTGCTAATCGTGGTACTCATTAGCACAATGCTATTATTTAGTTCCGTATAAGTAGGAAGAAAATAAGGGAATACACTGGGCTAAACCAATAGTCAAATGTTTTAAAAGCTGTTGTTATGCGATTGTCATTACAAATCGCTTCTTTTCTTGGCCAGGAGTAGAACAAAAGAAAAACGGACACTCCCGTCTGAGAAAAGTATAAGTACTTCACAACTGAAACTAATAACAGTGAATATCTCGAACAAGACCTAAACTTTTTGTATAGTAAGTCTTTGTCTATCTCTTACGGTTTACTAGTTATGCTAAATTAAGCAAAATTCAAAATAAGAACTATAGCTTTCCTGGCGACGTGTTAATTCAAGATATTCTCGGGCTTCTAGCCAGGTAAAAACTTGGCTTGACAGGGTTCACCCTGAAGACGAGGAAGATGCACTTCTTCGAAACGTTGGTGTCAAGCCAAGTTTTTACCTGGCTAGAAGCCCGAGAATATCTTGAATTAAGCAAAATTCATCCAGAATAAACAGGTCTTCAGAAGCTATTCCCAGAAAATTCAAGATATACATTTTATTTTTTAGATAAATATATTTAATACATGGTATTTTAATCAAAATCGTTAGAGCCATTTTTAAGAAAATAAAAATTTTCGATAAAAGTTCCATGTAAAGGGTAGTTTGGGGTGGGGGGATTTTTCTCAAAATCTTCGTGTCGCATCCCTGGAAGATACTAAACTAAAATACCAAGTTTGGTATTTTAGCTATTTTTCGTTTTTGAGTTATCGTGTTCACAGACACACGGACACACACACACGGACCTTTTTCTGAAAATGCTTTTTTTGGATACAGGGGGTCCTAAAACATGTATTACTGGTGAAATCTCGGTATCGAATTTTTGGGTGGAATGCAATACTTCTCTATCCCTATGTACATTGTACATATGGGGCTAGAGAAAGTAAAAAAGATTAAAGTGCAGAGATAGTGAGTTCCGATTGGTTGGAATTTTACGCGCCAATGTACTAGATTGGTCATTTCTTCCGATAACGTGTCATGAACGAAATAGTCAACCCAAAACTTTATTTACATAGTTACACTACCTTACTCTATTTCTCAACGCAATCGCTATTACTATCAAGGTATTTATTGTCACGTGGTTCCGAGTTTTCAAAGCAGATGATGTACTCTTTCATCTGTGCCAAGATGTCAGTGTCACTTAGAGGTCTTCGTGGCTGCGAAATCTTTTACATCCAAAAAGTCATGTACGGTGTCCAAAGTGAAACTCCGGTTTTTCTGAATTCTTGTATCAATATTTCTTTTCAACTCCTATATAACGATTGATGAACTTCCACTCCAGTTTTTGACGTATACACCGTTATGTTCTTCCTTGATTGCTCGTAAATGATGTGCTCCTCACTGAAGACTCGTTCATTGCATTATCTCTTTACAGTTGCGTTATTTGCCTATAAAACTCGACTTGCCGAACATTTTGTGCATTAAAAAAAACAAAAAAAAACGAATAAGTTCTTTGGCGGTAGAAAAGTATAACATCGGTATTGTAAATCTGGTATCACGTGACAATAAATACCTTGATAACAATGACGATTGCGTTGAAAAATATAGAGGTACTGTAATTTTGTAAATAAAGTTTTGTGTTATTATTAAGTTATGCCAAATCGTTTTTCACTTTCTGGATGGCCCTTGTACATAGGTAGAGAAGGTATTGTATTCCACCCAAAAATTCTATACCGTGATTTCACTAGAAATTTTTAACGTCCTTTGTATAAAAAATGTTCCATTCACATGACTCTCTCTTTATCTACATCGTGCTAATCGAGATAAACATTAGATGAAATTGTCTTGGTTCCTTGTAAGTAGAAGAGATATAAGGGAATACAGTCGGCTAAAACGATAGTCAAATATTTTAAAAGTTGGTCACTGAGTGAAACAATTGAAGTTCGGTACTCTTTGTCATTCCCGGGAGTAAAACAAAAGGTATGAAACAAAAGTTAACTTCCCGTTTGAGAAAAATAAGTAGTTTAAGACTGAAAGCAATAACAAGGAATATCTCAGAAACGTCTAACTCTGCAAACAAGATGTATATGACATAAATTGTGTGCTTTAATTAATTTATAATTTATGTATTATGTATTATCTATATTTTGAATACAAAAGTGAAGAGGTCTTCGAAGACTACTCCCATAAAATTCAAGATACACGTTTCATTTGTCATGAAATTATCTTAAACCTATGGCATTTTAATCAAAATGGTTAGAGCCATTTTTGAGAAAAAGAAAATTTTCGGAAAATATTCCATGTAAAAGTGGAAGTGGGGAACTCCTTTTTTTTTTTTTAATTCGTATCACTGAACTTAACTTTTTACTGAAATTAAGCACGAAATTTCGTTTCTGAGCTATGCTGCTCACACACGCACGCCGACAGTTTTGTAAAAATGTGATTGTTCCATTCATGACTTTCTTTAGCTGTTCCACAAACAACTTTCCTTACAAAAGATTATTCTTTATCCACGTCATGCTAATCAAGATAAACATTCGCAGAAACGGTCTTGTTACTTAGCTTCTTATAAGTATACGGGAAATAAGGGAACACACTAGGCTAAACCGATAGTCAAATGTTTTAAAAGCTATAGCTATTTGAAACATTTGAAATTCGATTGTCTTTTGCGTTCCCGGGAGTAAAACAAAAGAGAACTTACCGTTTGACAAAAGTAAGTAATTTAAAATTGAAACCAATAACAAAGAATATCTCGGAAACTGTTAACACTAGCTCTATAAGACATAAATTGTGTTTTAATTAGATATTTCTGTGTAGTAAGCTTTTATCTATCTCTTACGGCCTACCAGTTAAACCATTCATGCAAAAGTCATCAAGAATGAAGCGGACTTCACCGGTATTCCTAAGGAAATTTTATTTGCCATATAAATATCTTTAATATACAGTGTTTTAATCAAAATCGTTAGAGTATTTTTTGAGAAAGTCAAATTTTTCTATTTTTTTTCTCATATAAAGGGTGGTGGGGGAAATTTTCTTGATGATCTTCGCGTAGCATTATTGGCAGATGCTGAGCTTAAATATCTAGTTTGGTATATTTAATCGAGTTTTCGTATTTAAGAGGATGCTACACCCAAATTCCTGAATCCACAGTTTTCAAATAATCAGACTGAAATTTTAACGTGCTTTTATGTTGTACAACAGTTACATGCTTTAAAATTTAGTTTATGTATCATAAGTAGTTTTTGAATTATTAATTTTTAAATTAAAGAACTGGCGTCAAATTTAAATCTCTCCACACGATGAAAATGATGAAAAAATGATTTTTTTTTTTTATTTTTCAAAATGTGCATTTAAGTATCAGGAACAGAACTGTCATATGAATGTATTATACTACAAGTCTCTATTTCACGGACGCAAATATGCTGTTGGTGGGGTGTGGGGTGCTCTATCTCGCCTGTGGTTTGATGGGGAGGGCCCAGGTTAAATAATCGGTGGTACGCCATGCCTGGATGATTACGGGGCAGGTAGAAGCACCCGATGTGAGACCTGTTTTGTAAATTTTGAAACATATTACTATACTCGCTTTTTTTTTAGTTATTAGTGCATATTATTGTATTTTCAACTTGAAATAGACACATTTAAGGTCAAATGTTATTGGTCCAAACCTAATTTCGGATTTTTACCAATTTTTAACCATAGTGAAACATTTAAATCGTCACGTGATACGGTTTAAAGCGCCGCATGTTAATAAAAACAGCAGGATATTGAACTACAAGCTTTACATTATTTAATTAGACAAAAAAAAAAAAAAAAAGGAGTTTGGGTGATGCAACCCCTTAAGGGGACATGGTAATGGTCAAAAATAACATTTTTTAGACACCAATAAAACCTCTCTATTATTTCTAATTTCAGAAAATGTTTACTTTTGAGGGGTTAAGAGGAGTTTAATCAATTTAAATATAATTTAAATACTAATCTGCATTTGTTTAAAGATGTTATACAATGCCCCTTTTTAGAACTTTTGTATCTTTAAATTCAGTTTTCTCAAACCAGCATTTTTGGATGCTTATGTACCTTTTTCTCCGAAAGTATGAGAAAGCTGACCCTTTCAGCACCTATATACAGCACATAGCTGAACTTTTTGAACGAAAATCGTGATGTTATAGTATATATTGATACTATTAAGAAAGCAACACCATTGCAAATTTTCCACATTTTTACTTTTTTGAATTTGGAAATATGTTTTTTTTTTATTTCTATTGAAATTTATCATAGTTAAAAAGTTGAGGTTCAGAAGATAGCTGATTATACTAAGAACAAGCTGTAAAAGTGTGGTTATGTATTGCAAGTTGTATCAGAGAAAAAGGTATATGAATTTACATGTTTAAGACAAAGCTTTATTACTATACTTTTTATAGACTCAACCACATAAGCTATTAATGCAAACCACTTGAAACAATTACCATGATTTATAGAATAATGCATACACATTTCTGGAAAAACAATTGAATACTTTAAGAGCAGTGGTAATTCAACTCACTTAAGTTAAAATTTCCGTTGCTCAGGCTACCTAGTCCCCTTAAGTTATACTGCCTACAGACACATTTTTCTAAAAAGGCTTTTTTATTTGATCAGGGGGCCTCACAACATGTATTTCCGGTGAAATCTATATGCAGTAGAGAAAGTAATAAACGAAAGTCATGCGAAGGCAGTATTGTGTTAGGTGGTGTGTGTTACAAACTCTGGAGCAAGACTCGTTTAATTTACGAAGAGATCTCGTTTCGCATTTCCCATGACAAGCTGTGCCCCTCACGATCACTCCCCAGATTGATTTTACGACAGCGAAAGGTGCACAGTTGGAATAAGATAGATGCAGGATTGTAATCTCTCACGAGCTAAACCATGTCCTCTTCGCTCTGGCTAATGTAATCAAGGCGGACACAGGAAAAGTACGTACCATTTCCTGAAAAGCGCTAACAAGGGAATAATGTATACATGTATGTATGCATGCATGTATAGGTATATGTATGTATTTATGTATGTGTGTATGTATGTATGTATGTATGTGTGTATGTCTGTACATATGTATGTATGTTTGTATGTCTATGACTCTATATGTATGTATGTATGTATGTATGTATGTGTGTATTTATGTGTGTATGTATGTATGTCTGTGTGTGTATGTATATGTGTGTATTTATGTATGTATGGATGTGTGTATGTATATGTATGTATGTATGTTTGTATGTGTGTATGTATATGTGTATATATGTATGTTTGTGTGTATGTGTGTATGATGTATTGTGTATGTATGTCTGTTTGTATGTATGCATGCATGTATGTATATGTGTATGTATGTATATGTGTACGTATGTTTGTATGTATGTGTATGTTTGTATGTATGTATGTGTGTATATGTGTATGTATGTGTGTATGTATACGTATGTATGTATGTGTGTATATGTGTATGTATGTGTGTGTATATGCGTATGTATGTATGTGTGTATGTATATGCGTATGTATGTATGTATGTATGTGTGTATGTATATGTATGTATGTGTGTGTATATATGTGCGTATGTATATGTTTGTATGTATGTTTGTATGCATGTTTGTATGTATGTTTGTGTGTGTATATATGTGCGTATGTATATGTTTGTATGTTTGTATGTATGTTTGTGTGTATGGATATGTGTATGTATACTTGTGTGTATGTATGTGTGTGTATGTATATGTGTGTGTATGTTTGTGTGTATATATGTGTGTATGTATATTTGTATATATGTTTGTATATGTGTGCGTATGTATATGTGTACGTATGTTTGTATGTATGCGTGTATTATGTATTGTGTATGTATGTCTGTATGTATGCATGTATGTATATGTGTATGTATGTATATGTGTGTGTATGTTTGTATGTATGTATGTGTGTATGTATGTGTGTATGTATATGTGTATGTATGCATGTGTGTATGTGTGAATGTTTGTATGCTTGTGTGTATGTAAATGTGTATGTATGTTTGTGTGTATATATGTGTATGTATGTTTGTATGTATGTGTGTATGTATATGTGTATGTATGTTTGTATGTATGTATGTGTGTGTATGAATATGTGTATGTATGTTTGTATGTATGTGTGTATGTATACGTATGTATATGTGTATATATATGTATGTATGTATGTATGTATGTATGTATGTATGTATGTATATGCGTATGTATGTTTGTATGTATGTATGTATGTGTGTATGTATATGTGCATGTATGTTTGTGTGTATATATATGTGTATTTATATATGTATGTGTGTTTGTATGTATATATGTGCGTATGTATATGTTTGTATGCATGTTTGTATGTATGTTTGTGTGTATATATGTGTGTATGTATATGTTTGTATGTATGTTTGTGTGTATATATGTGCGTATGTATATGTTTGTATGCATGTTTGTATGTATGTTTGTGTGTATATATGTGCGTATGTATATGCTTGTATGTATGTTTGTGTGTATATATGTGTGTATGTATATGTGTATGTATGTATGTGTATATATGTATGTATGTTTGTATATATGTTTGTATGTATGTTTGTGTGTATATAAGTTTGTATGTATATGTGTATGTATGTTTGTGTGTATATATGTGTGTATGTATGTTTGTATGTATATATGTATGTTTGTATGTATATAAGTGTGTATGTATATGTATGTTTGTGTGTATATAAGTTTGTATGTCTATGTGTATGTTTGTATATATGTTTGTATGCATGTTTTATATATATATATATATGTATGTGTGTTTGTGTGTATGTAGGTCAGGGGTTCAAACCTGGTGGAGGGCAACGGCAAAAAATTCCTGTATGTCTTCCTTCGGGGGAAAAGTATAGCTAGTGGTATCGTGTTGTAGGTTTAACCGTACACTTCTGTGTTGCCATTTGGCAACAAAGATGGTTAATCAGAGCCCTTAGTGGGCCTAAGTTCGTATTACATTAACTTTCAACAATTAAATTAGGCTATTTATCACTGTAAAAATCTGATGGGTTCCATTCACGTGACTTTCTCTACATCCCTGCAACAAATTATTGTTAAAAAGGTTATGCTTCTATATGCTAATGGAGAAAAAATTAGCAGAAATAGTCTTATTACATGCTTTCTTATAAGTACAAGGGAAATAAGGGAGTACCCTAGATTAAAGTGATAGTCAAAAACTGGTTGCTATGTTACTGGAGTTCCTTTGTTTGTATGGACAGGAGCTGACATTGACAAATTCCTGTATGAGAACAGTATGTTTTTTTTTTTTTTTTTTAAATCTGAAACCAATAACACGGAATATCTCATCACGAAAAAAATATGTATAGCATAAATTCTGTGTTTTAACGTACTCTATATTTTTTGTGTGGTAAGTTTTTGCTCACTTCTTACGGTTTAGCAGTTTTGGAAAATTCCATAAAATTCATCCAGAATAAAGTAGGCTTCAGAGGCTCTTCCCAGAAAATTCAAGATATTTATTGGTCAGGTAAATATCTTTAATATACGAAATTTTAGTCAAAACGGTTACAGCCATTTTTGAGAAAATCAAAATTTAAAAAAAAAAATAGGTACAGGGTAGTCTGGGTTGTGGGAATTTTTCTCAAATTCTTCGTGTCACATCCCTGGAAGATACTAAACATACATACCAAGTTTGGTATTTTACCGACCTTTCGTTTTTGAGTTATCGTGTTCACAGACACACACACACATGGACCTTTTTCTGCAAATGCTTTTTTTGGAATGTTTGGGTGGAGTGAAATACCTTCTGTTTACTCTATGTACATAGTATGTGTAGAGAAAGTAAAAATGTTAATATTTTTGCAATAAAACTGTAATTTTTGTTTTAATAATACAAAACAAAATGCATGCAGCAGCAGTCAACTGTTAACCCCGTCATCATCCAAGCGTGTCATCACACCGGTTACTTTACTTGGGCCCTCCCCATCCTTTACCACAGGCACATTTGACTGCAATCACTGGGACTCGAACTTGTAGCAGTTGAATGGAGGGCCAGTCCATTACGTATCACACCAACGATCACGGCTATTCAAGTAGCTCGGTTGTGGTGCCGGTGAAAGGGATATGGAAACCGTATTGCGAATTAGAGCAAGGGTGGCATATGAAGCAAAATGATTCATGCAATGTAGGGTTAAGAGATGTGGTATATGTCTCTGTGCTTAATTTCCGATCTTACAAGCCCAATATAGAATGGAAGCCACGTCCCCAAAAGATTACTTTTTAGTTTCTCTACACGTACTATGTACAGGCATATGAAATATATGTTGGATAGGTAGAGTCAGACTGAAAAATTCAATGTCATAGCCGGGATTTGAACCACGGATCTCTCGGTCTCTTCCACTGAGCTAACATGGCAACTGACTCTACCTATCCTACTATGATTATGATTTGACTATCGTTTTAGCCTAGTGTATTCCTTTATTTTCCTTCTGCTTACAAGGAAGCTAGTAATTAAGACAATTTCTGCTACTGTTTATCACGATTATCATAAAGTACATAGAAGAATATGTTTTTTTAACAATAATTTGTTTTTAGTATCCCAATAAATCATTTTACTCTGTAGATGAATATTTAAGTGACAATACTGTCAACAATCATTGTATTTATAAGCATTATAATGTATTGCATTTTGTGTATATTAGTGTGTGTGTTTTATATTCAAATTAAACTGATTTATACTTTGACTTGCACGAACGTGTCAAATGAATTTTTAGTATTTAGCAATAACAAGGTCTGTAAAGCTTGATGCTTTGATATTTTACACTCTAGTGCATAATTGTTGGAAATTCAATACCATATTTGTAAATATGTATTGTAATTTGCTGACATTTATGGAGAGTACATAATACAATAATCATATTTTAGTTTATATAATTACTAGTAGTAACTATTATGTCGATAATTAGAAAACTATCACCTGACATTACATCAGTGTTACATATAATGAAATTATATTTATTTATACATTTTAACACTAATTTTTATACTATTTGTTTTTATGTGATTGCAGAAAAAAAAAAAAAAAAAAAAAAAGGAAGTTCATGTGCCTTTATAGAGCACATTAAGTATAGTAGAGGCCTCAAATACAAATGGTGTGATTATATATCTATTCTGCTGTTTTTGTAACCCAAGCTTTAAGCACGAGCTTTATACATAGTATATAAACATATGTATACATGTATGTCTTGACAAGTTCTATGTTCAGTGGCTTCCTGGCCTAAACGAACCTACAGAATGCTATCTAATCTATAACATTAATGTTGCTGAAGCCCCCGCCACTGACAGAAAGCGACATCTGCTTGTATCTGCCGCTACTAAACAAATGGGTGGTGGAAATCTACCCTCCCCTCTATCGCTGTAGGTTGGGCAGCACTGACTATTATGTTTCATGGCTAGAGTTGTTTTGAGTCTTTCTGGTAGATCTAAACAGAATACGTATAACTAAAAACGACAGATAAGAGAGCGGCAGAATATAAGAAACTTCGCCTCCTTGATGAGTCATGAAACCCAGGTGTCCACTATCTGAGTTAACCCTTTCGTGCTTTCATTGCGCACGCACTAAACAGCTGAAACTGGTTTAAAATTGATAAGCAGTGTCGTAAATCATTACACGTAAATATCATATGCAGCAGCGCCAAGTTCCCATTTCAGAGTGAGGCATAAACACATGACGGGTTTTAAACCAATCAGAACGCTATTGGCCAAAGATGTATTATAGAAATGTTCTAATGTACATAATGGCATCGTGGTGTTTCAGATGATAGTTCGCTGATGACTTCTTCTTTTCTGTGTTATATACGAGGGCCATCCAGAAAGTGACAGACGATTTGGCATAACTAAACAATAACGAAAATTATCAACACAAAACTTTATTTACACAGTTATAGTAGTGTACGTAATTGTCATTGTTATCAAGATATCATTGTCACTTTGAGGTCTTCAAGGCTGGAAAATGTCATGTACGGTGTCCAAAATAAAACACCGGTTTTTCTGAATTCGTTTATCAACAATTGCTTTCAACTCCGCCATAACAATTGATGAACTTCCACTCCGCTCTTTATCGTACACACTGGTTCTTCCTTGATTACTCGTAAATTATACATCATTTCCTCACTGAAGACTCCTTCATTGCATTATCACCATGCACTTGCGTTATTTGCTTATAAAATTCGATTGACCAAAAAAAAAAAATTGCATTGAAAAAACGAATAAGTCCTTTAGCGGTAGAAAAGCATAACACCGGCATTGAAAAACTGGTACCACGTGACGTCTTGAGAAAATGGAGCTTACAAGAGAAATAGAGAAAGGTACTGTAACTTTGTAGATGAAGATTTGGTTCATAACATTGTACAATAATTCATGCCAATTTTTCATACAATGAAATGAAAATGTGCAACTTTTACTAATTCAAATCTCCTAAATTGGAATTTGAAGTCAGAAATTCCCTGTCACGTACCGTTTTCTTTGGCAATCATTTTAATATTTTGGTTAACAGACTCAAATTTTTACTACATTCAGCCTTCAAAAGTACCAGTTTTATTGAAAAGTATGTGGTGATTGCTGATAAAATGTCAAATAGTTTTAAAAACCAAATAAATTACATGCAGTATAACTTTAAATTTTTTTTAAAAAACGTACAATTCTGGAACGTTTTTCTGGAAGACTTTGTTTTGTGTTTGGGCTAGGAACACCCAGACAAGAAATCAGCAGAAGTCAGCAAGCATGTTAGAAGACAATTTTCCTGCATTTCGCATTTCCATTTGGGATATTTGGTGATGAAATCTTTCTCCATACTTGTCGCTCACCATTCCCAGCCTCGGTGGAAAGAAGTTAAAATGGGAGTGAGCAAATGAATTTTAAGAGACATATTGAACCCCATTACCTCATATGCCCTTCGATGTAGTTATCTGCTCTGTAATGTCCCAGGAATTTTGAACACATGTCTTTGAACACTACTTTTTCTAATTCGGTGAGTTTTTCCTCGAACATAGGATCCTGCTGGAATTTCCGGATTTGAGGACCAATGAAAATGCCCTCTTTTAATTTTACCTGGGAAATTTCTCTCTTAAACACTGAAGATAATTGTCATTGCTTTAAGGAAATTCTTGATTAAGCCCATTTTCTGAGAATCTACGTGAGGGTGAAACTTCGTCTCAAAGGCCACTCCTTCACTCTGTCCCCGAGAGCTCCGCTGACTCCATCTCGTATACCCCGCTACATTCCTGTTAATAGACTTAGACCAAGTTTGATATTTAAAAGACTTTTTGAGCTATGCTACACTGATCTTTTTCTAAAAATGCTATTTATTTATTCAGGAGGTCCAAAACATGTATTTCCGGTGAAATCTCAATATCGAATTGTTGGATGCAATTCAATACCATTCCTATACACTATGTACATAATTCGTGTAGAGAAAGTAAAAAGTATAAAACATAAATTATGTGTTTTAACAGACCTACATTTTTGTGTAGTAAGTTTTTGTCTATCTCTTACGGTTTACCAGTTATGTAAAATTCAGCAAAATTCATCCAGAATAAAGAAGTCTTCAGAGGCTATTCCCTGAAAATTCCAAAATGTACATTTTACTTGTAATGTAAATAGCTTTAACATATGGTATTTTAATCAAAATGTTTAGAGCCATTTTTTAGAAAAACAAAATTTTCGATTTTTTTTCATGTAAAGGGTAGTTGGGGGTGGGGGGATTTTCTTGAAGATATTCGTGTCGTAACCTTGTAAGATACTAAACTTAAATACCACGTTTTGTATTTAAAAGACTTTTCGTTTTTGATCTATGCTGTCCACAGATACACACACAAACACATACATAGACACACACTGATCTTTTACTTTCTCTACACGTACTATGTACATAGTGCATAGAGAATGTATTGTATTCCACCCAAAATTTGATACCGAGATTTCACCGGAAATATGTTTTGAGACTCACCGAGTTCAAAATAAAACATTTTTAGAAAAAGGTCCGCGGAATTTTTTTTAATAATTTTGTTGCTTTTTTCAATAATGCATCTAACGATTTTGATTAAAATACCGTATATTAAAGATATTTACATGACAAAATGTATATCTTGAATTTTCTGGGAATAGCTTCTTAAGACCTTATTGTTCTGGACAATGTTTTTTTCTGAATTTTGAATAAGTTGTAAACCGTAAGAGATAAACAAAAAATGTAGATGTCATTGTAGCAGTAGAAGTATGGCTTTAGGGCGCACAACTGCATAGCGGCAGATGTCGTTGAAGCACACGATTTATGTTGCAGAGTTGACTATTTCCAAGACATTCTTTGTAATTAGTTTCAATTTTAAAATACTTTTATTTTTACTTTCTCCATACGCACTATGTACATAGTGTATAGAGAAAGTATTGCACTCCACCAAAAATTCGATACCGAGATTTCACCGGAAATATATGTTTTAGGGTCCCCAATATCCAAAAAAAGCATTTTCACAAAAAGGCCCGTGTGTGTGTCCGTGTGTCTGTGAACACGATAACTCAAAACCGAAAAGTCAGTAAAATACCAAACTTGGTATTTAAGTTTAGTATCTTCCAGGGATGCGACACGAAGATTTTGAGAAAAATCCCCCCACCCCCAACTACCCTTTACATGGAGCTTTTTTCGAAAATTTTGATTTTCTCAAAAATGGCTCTAACGATGTTGATTAAAATTTCGGATATTAAACATATTTACCTGACAAATGAAATGTATATCTTGAATTTTCTGGGAATAGCCTCTGAAGAGTAGTTTATTCTGGATGTATTTTACTAAATTTTGAATAACTGCTAAACCGTAAGAGATGGACAAAAACTTACTACACAAAAAATGTAGAGCACATTAAAACACACAATTTATGTTATGTACATTTTTTTCGTGGAGTTCGTCGTTTTTGTGACATTCCTTATTTTTGGTTTCTGCTATGAAAAACGTATACTTTTCTCATACAGGAACTTGTCAACTCCTATCCATATAAACAAAGGAACTCATTGACATAGCAACCAGCCTTTGACTAGCACTTTAACCTACGGTTGTCCCTTATTTCGCTTCTACTTACAAGGATGCGAGTAATAAGACTATTTCTGCTATTTTTTTCTGATTAGCATAAAGTAAATAGAAGTATAAGCTTTTTAAGAATTATTTGTTGCAGGGATATGGAGAAAGTCATGTGAATGGTACACATCAGATTTTTTTCAGACAGGAAGTGTCCGTTTTTCTTTTGTTCTATTCCTGATTTGCAATCACAATCGCATAACGACAGTTTTTAAAACATTTGACTGTCGGTTTAACCTAATGTATTCCCTTCTTCTTATAAGGAACGTAATAAGAACGTTATGCTAATGATTATCTCGATTTGCATGGTGTAGAAAGAAGAATAATCCTATGTAAGAAGTTTTAGAACAGTTAGAGAAAATCATGTTAGTGTAAAACAAGATTTTTTTTTGGATTTAGAGAGTTTCAAAACATATATTTGCGGTGAAATTTCCGTATTGAATTTTTGGGTGCAATACATTACCTTCTCTATACTCTATGTACATAGTACGTGTAGAGAAAGTAATATATTACTATTATTATCGTGGTCACATTTCTTTGCTGATAATCATGCTGTTATGAATGGAACTCCGTTTGCCACACACAGGTTTGAACATGCCCGTCTAGGACCCCGGCGCTGTTCTTCGTTGAACCTTTGTTCCAAGAAGGAAGACATATGACAGCCAGGATTTCTAATTCACTTGTTCCTAGCGCACCCAAACTTCCGGTATAGCATCCATAAATTACATTGGAAATCAAACGTTTTTTTTTTTTTTTTGTTTTTTTTACTTTCTCTAAACGTACTATGCAATAGTGCATAGAGAAGGTATTGTATTTCATCCAAAAATTCGATACCAAGATTTCTTCGGTAGTAAATTTAATATCTCCCAAGGATGCGACAAAAAACTTTTCAAGAAAATCCCCCACCCCCAACTAACCTTTACATGGAAAAATTTTCAATATTTTTGATTTTCTCAAAAATGGCTTTAACGATTTTAATTAAGATATAGTAGGCATATTAAAGATATGTACATCACAAATAAAACACATGTTTTGAATTCTATGGGAATAGTTTCTGAAGACAACTTTATTCGGAATGATTTTTGCAAACTTTTGCATAACGGTTAAACCGTGATATAGACAAAAACTCATAATATAAAAATGTAGATCTAGTTAAAACACAAGTTGTTGTTGTTTTTTTTTGTTTTTGTTTTTTTTTTTGTGGAGTCGACCGTTTCTGAGACATTCCTTGTTATTGATTTTAATTTTAAAGTGCTTTAACTTTTCTAAATAGGGAAGTGACGTTTCGTTTCATCTCTCTTGTTTAACTGCAGACCATGCAACGCGAACCGAACTTCATTTGTCCCACATAGGACTAGCTTTTAAAATATTTCACTGTCATTTTAGCCTAGTGTATTCCTTTATGTTTCTCCTACTTACAAGGAAGCTAATGTTTACCAAGATCAGCATGTCGTAGATAAAAGAATACTTGTTTGTTTGTGTAACAGCTAGAGATGTAAATTAAAATATAAGCTTGTTTTCTTTTACTTTCTCTACTCATAGGTATAGTACGTAGTGTATAGAAAGGTATTGTATTGCACTCAAAAATTTGATAGAGAGATTTCGCTGGAGATCCCCTGAATCTAAAAAACATGTTTAGAAAAAGGTCAGTGTATGTACCCATGGAAGCATAGCTCAAAAACGAAAAATCGGTTAAATATCAAACATAGTATTTAAGTTCAGTATCTTCTAAGGATGTGATACGAAGATTCTCAAATAAAAAAAAAAAATCTCCCTCCCCCAACTACCAATTACATCGAACACTTTTCAAAATTTTGATTTTCTCAAAAATGGCTCTAACGATTTTGATTAATATACCGCATATTAAAGATATTAACATAACAAATAAAGTGTATATTTTGAACTTTCTTGGAATAGCCTTGTAGATCTCTTCATTTTGGATAAATTTTGATGAGTTTGCATAACTGGTAAACCGTAAGAAATAGACAAAAACTTACAACACATAAAACGTAAATCTTAGTTAAAAGAATAATTTAAGTCATAAACATTTTTTCGTGAGGTTGACCGTTTCCTAGATATTCCTTGTTATTGGTTTCAGTTTTAAATTACTTAAACTTTCTCATACGGGAACTGTCTACTCCTAGCCACGCAAAGAAACGGATTTCAAACATTTGATTGGCAGTTTAGCCTATGTATTCCCTGATTTTGTTGGTAAGAGTGGGTAGGGACAGCATAACTCAAAAACTAAAAATATGTCAAAGCTCGATGTATAAAGGACTCTTAACATCTTCCAAGAATGCGGTGATGATTTTCAGGAAAATCCTCCAACTCAAACTACCCTTTACATGAAACATTTTTTTTCGAAATTTTCGACTTTTTAAAAATGATTATTAAAGCTGCTTATATGACAAATGAAATTTATATCTTGATTTTTTTGGAAATAGCCTCTGAAAACCTCTTCGTTCTAGATTACTTTTGTATAACGTATAAACCGTAAGCGTTGGACAAACACTTACCACACAAAAACGTAGATCTCATTAAAACACACAATTTGTGCCGTATACATTTTTGTCGTGGAGTTGACCGTTTCCGAGATATTCCTTGTTATTGTTTTCAGTTTTAAAATACATATACTTTTCTCATACAGGGACTTGCCACGCAAAGAAATGGATTTCATCCCATAGCAACCACATTTTGAAACATTTGACTGTAGTGTATTTATTCTCTCCTATTTATGAGGAACTAAGTGATGACAATTTCTGCTAAAGTTTATCTCGATTAGCATGATGTGGATAGAAGAATAATTTGTTAGAGATGAAGAGAAAGTCATGTGAATGGAACACATCAGATTTTTTTTATAGAATAGTTCGCTTTATTTTATTTTAATTCATCTGCACCTTAACCTTTTTATATTCTATATTTTTGATTACAGATTTTAATTTTAAATTTTAGTTTGTATTTAGTTAATTATCTGAAAAAAAAAAATACATAATATTTGTGATGCTTGTTTTTGGAAATAAATTTAAAGTTTTATTATATGCTCCGGTATAATCTACCTAGTAGAGTAGCTTATTTGGATTTTATTTATTTATTTATTGTACACACGTGCTAGAGAAAGTAATATTATTTTCGATGTTTACTTTCTTTACACGTACTATGTACATAGTGTATAGAGAAGTTATTGTATTTCACCCAAAAATTCAATACCAAGATTTCACCGGAAATACATGTTTTGGGTCCCCCTGAATCCAAAAAAGGCATTATGTGGACAGCATAGTTCAAAACGAAAAGACCGTTAAATACCAAACTTTTTACATAAGTTTTGTATCTTCAAAGGATGCGACACGAAGATTTTCAAGAAAATCCCCACCCAAAACAACCCTTTACATGGAAACAATTTCGAAAATTTTGATTTTCTCAAAAACGACTCTAATATTTTGATTATAATCTCTTAAATTTAAGTTAGTCACATGATAAATAAAATGTATATCTTGAATTTTCTGGGAATAGCCTCTGAAGACATGTTTATTCTGGGGGAATTTTGCTAAATTTTGCATAAACCGTAAGAGATAGACAAAAATTTGTTACACAGAAAATGTAGATCACGATAAAAACAGACATATATTTACATGTTTGTTTTCGTGCAGTTGGCCGTTTTTGAGATATTCCTTGTTATTGGTTTCAGTTTTAAAACATTTAAAACTTTTCACATACGAAAATTTGTCAACTTTGACAACGTAAAGAAACAGATTTCATTCACATGGCAACCAGTTTTTAAAAGATTTTACTATCGGTTTAAGCCATGGTATTCTCTTATTTCTCTTCTACTTACAAGAAAGCAAATAATAAGACCATTTTTTTTTTCACTTAGCATGAAATAAATAAACTTTTTATCGATAATTTGTTGCGGAGAGATGTAGAGAAAATCATGTGAATGGAGCATATCAGATTTTTTTTAACCTTTCATGGTCAAAAATTCTGTTCCAGTGTATCTGTTATAGTCCATGAAGGCAAAGAACAGTTCTACATTATGAACAAATGTGCAGAGAACTGCGAAACGCAACGCTGAAAGACATATCTTTGCAAGAGAAGAATGAAAAAGTAATGTCAATAAAGAAACCTTGACCGCGCTAATCCAAAGCGTACACAGAAAGAATAGCGATAAGACAAGCGTGAGAACAAATCACTTACCTCTTCTTCTGTCAGCAACACACGTTGTGTTTGTTGACAATGGCCTGCTGACTGAAGCAATGGCTACTGCTCCTACAAGACGCCATCTAGCGCGTGGCGATAGACCTTGGCTGTAGCAGGTTCTCCAGTCGCTGAGGAAGAGTGAAAGGATGACGTCACGACTTGCACGTGTACGCCCTAAAGGCAACTTGTCAAACATCGCTCGTCATGAAGTTCAGGGAAGCTGATGAGGCGACCCAGTATCGGAGAATGCACTTTCTGTCCGGAGAGGAAAATTCAGCTGTCTTCCACACAATCGCTTAGTAATCACACGCGTATCTAAATATATATGATGTGTTCCATTCGCATGAATTTTTACTTTCTCTACACGTACTATGTACATAGTGTATAGAGAATGTATTGTATTCCAACCAAAAATTCCATACCGAGATTTCACCGGAAATACGTTTTGGGTCCCCTTGAATCCAAAAAGAGAATTTTTGGAAAAAGGTCCCTGTGTGTGTATGTCTGCATAGCTCAAAAACGAAAATACCGTTAAATACCACACTTGGTATTTAAGTTTGGTATCTTCCAAGGATGCGACACGAAGATTTTCAAGAAAATCTCCCCACCCCAAACTACCCTATACATACAACTTTTTTCGAAAATTTTGATTTTCTCAAAAATTGCTCTAACGATTTTGATTAAAACATCGTATATTAAAGATATTTAGCTCATAAGTAAAATGTATATCTTGAATTTTCTGGAAATAACCTCTGAAGGCTACTTTATTCTGGATGAATTTTACGCAATTTTGCATAACTGCTAATCCGTAAGAGATGAACAAAAACTTACCACACAAAAAATGCAGTGCACATTAAAACACAAATTTATATTGTATACATTTTTTTCGTGGAGTTGATCGTTTTTGAGATATCACTTGTTTTTGGTTTCAGCTTTGAAAAACTTATACTTTTCTCATACAGGAGTTTGACAACTCCTGTCTATACAAATAAAGGGACTTCAGTCACATAGCAACCACCTTTTGATTATCACTTTAACCTATGATACTCCCTTATTTCGTTTTTGCTTACAAGGAAGCAAGTAATAGGCTATTTCTGCTAATTTTTTCTCGATTAGCTTGAAGTAAATAGAAGCATAAGCTTTTTAACAATATTTTGTTGCAGAGATGTAGAGAAAGTCATGTGAATAGAAAATATCATATTTTTCTAGCTGTTACATAGACAAACTTTCCTTACAAACGTTTATTTTTTATCTACTCCATGCCAATCGAGATAAACTTTATCAGAGTTGGTAGTAGAACGGAGTAGAACGAAAGTAAGTAGAACGGAAATTATGGAATACACTAAGCTAAAGTGTTAGTCAAATGTTTTAAAAGCTATCGCAATGTGAAACAATTGAAATTCCAATCTTTTTGCTGGCCAAGAGTAAACAAGCGAGAAACAAGAAGAAAGAGTCTTCCCGTTGAGAAAAGTTCAAGTGGCTAAATTTAAGCCAATAATTCGGAATATCTCTAAAACGCTTAACTCTACCACAAAAATTAATAATAATAATAATAATAATAATAATAATAATATATGACAAATTGTGAGTATATGATCTCTATTTTTTGGTAGTAAGTTTTTGTATATCGCTTATGGTTTGCCATTTATTCAAAAGCCAACCAGAATGAAGAGGTCTTTAGGGAGTATTCCTAGAAAATTCAAACTATACATTTTATTTGGGATGTAAATATCTTTAATATACGAGATTTTAATCAAAATCGTTAGAGCTATTTTTTAAAAAATTAACATTTTCGGAAGTTTTTCCATGTAAAGGATAGTTTGTGGCGGGGGGATTTTCTTGAAAATCTTCGTGTCGCATCCTTAGAAGATACTCAACCTAAATATCAAGTTTTGCGTTTAATGATATTTTCGTTTTTGAGCTATGCTGTCCACAGTCTCACACACACATACACACACACGCACAGACTGACAGACACACGCGGACCTTTTTCTAAAAATGCTTTTTTCGGACTCAGGGGACCCCAAAATATATTTCCGGTGAAATCTCGACATCGAATTTTTGGGTGGAATACAATACCTATCTCATCTACCCATTATGTACATTGTACATACGGGCTAGAGAAAGCGAAAATCTGATGTATTCCATTCGCATGAATTTTTTACTTTCTCTAGCCCCGCATGCACAATGTATACCTCGTCGCAAAAAAAAAAAAAAAAAGGCCCTTCTTTCCAAAAATTTCAAACTTTTAAAAACAAACCAAAACATTTGTTTTTATTAACAATACCCCACTCCTATTAAGGTATTTATTGTCACTGGTACCGGTCTTTGACCGCTAAAGATCTAATCCAGGATGTCACTGCCACTTTGAGGTCTTCATCGGGTGAGACAATTTTTGCACCCAAAAAGTCATGTACGACGTCCAAAGTAAAACACCTGCTTTTCTGAATTCTTTTATCAACATTTGATTTCAATTCCTCCATAACAATTGATGAACTTCCACTCCGGTCTTTGTCGTGCACAGTGTTTCTTCCCTGATTATGAAGACGCGTTCGTTGCATTATCAAATACACTTGTGTTATTTACCTATTTCGATTGGTGGAACATTTTGTGCATTAAAAAGCGAAGAAGTTCTTTGGCGGTAGAAACATATAATATCGGCGTTGAAAAACTAGTACCACGTAATAATACATACCTTGACAGTAATGACGATTACGTTGAGAAACAGAGTAAGATAGTGTAACTTTGTAAATAAGTTTTGTGTTGATGTCTTTCGTTATTATTTAGTTATGGCAAAACGTTCGTTTCTTTCTCAATGGACCTCGTAAATTTTCATTCAGTTCAACCACAATCTCTCATTTCTTCTCCTTTTTAATTTATTTAGTTATATCTTCATATTATATCTTCATTTATTTGTCAATCCAGATTAAATGCTACTATTCAGAGTTGCTGTTTTTACATTCTTGTAACATTTGTTTATATTTTAATGCAAATTATATTAATATTTTATACTAAATTGTTTCTATTTAATCTCAACTCTCCTTACACTTCTAACTGTATCATTATCCTTTTTGAACTTTTCAAACTTCATTTTCACCATATTTAAAAGAATTCCTTTGTTAATATTCTATAAAAATCTATTTCTGTTTCTTGGAAGCTTGCTCTCCATAATATCATGCTCTCCATTTTATATTTCAACAAAAATGATCTTCCTTGATTATATCCTTCCTTCTTCATATTGAAATGTTTGTCTATCATCTTGCAAAAATATTATACTTGTATACATTTTTACAACGAAAACATTATTTAATTTCAAAACAATTTTCCTACCAAATTAGCATTACATCTTTTTCAAATTTTCAACCGGAAGCGAAAATGTTGGCAATGTTTGGTCTATTAGATGGGTATCCTTATGTCTCTACGTAGATAGTCGTATGTGGAGTGTGCGCACAAGAAAAGGGTCTTGAAATATTTAAACATTCGTTCTCGCCTTCCATCTTAGGATACATAAACACAAAAGGACACGCTGAAGGACCGAGGAGAAGTTAATGAGGAGATGGCATGCCTCCTCGCTCTACTTATCATTGTTAAACAGAGCAGCGGTCGATATTGTGCAGCAGTGCTACTGGATACGTCGGTGCAGAGTCTGCAACTAGATTTGATCAGCTGCCGTTTGCCAGGTGATAGCTTCAAATCAACCAGTGTCTCTTGATACGATCAAGGAGTGGTGCAAATCCTACAGTGTAATTCTTGGAGCAGCGATTGTTATTGTGTGGCACTGAATCTGTCAACAACCAGGTTTGATCTCCTCCCTACTGACAAATAATGGCGTCAGTTGGTTGATGTCTCTTGATATGATCTAGGATCCTACAGTATAATTCTTGGAGCAGCGATCGTTATTGTGTGGCACTGAATCTATCAAAGACCAGGTCTGATCTCCTTCCTATTGCCAAAAATGGCTTCAGTTGGTTGATGTCGCTTGATATGATCTAGGATCCTACAGTATAATTCTTGGAGCAGCGATTGTTATTGTGTTGCACTGAGTCTGTCAACAGTCAGGTTTGATCTCCTCCCTACTGCAAAAAATGGCTTCAGTTGATTGATGTCTCTTGATATGAATTAGGATCCTACAGTATAATTCTTGGATCAGCGATCGTTATTGTGTGTCACTGAATCTGTCAACAACCAGGTCTGATCTCCTTCCTATTGCCAAAAATGGCTTCAGTTGGTTGATGTCTCTTGATATGATCTAGGATCCTACAGTATAATTCTTGGATCAGCGATCGTTATTGTGTGTCACTGAATCTGTCAACAACCAGGTCTGATCTCCTTCCTATTGCCAAAAATGGCTTCAGTTGGTTGATGTCTCTTGATATGATCTAGGATCCTACAGTATAATTCTTGGAGCAGCGATTGTTATTGTGTTGCACTGAATCTATCAAAGACCAGGTTTGATCTCCTCCCTATTGCCAAAAAATGGCTTCAGTTGGTTGATGTCTCTTGATATGATCTAGGATCCTACAGTATAATTCTTGGAGCAGCGATCGTTATTGTGTGCCACTGAATCTATCAAAGACCAGGTCTGATCTTCCTATTGCCAAATAATGACTTCAGTTGGTTAATGTCTCTTGATACGATCTAGGATATGCAAATCCTAAGTGCAATCTTTTGAGCAGCGATCGCTATTGAATGGCATCCTGAGTCTGTCAATGAACAATTTGATCATCTTCCGACTGTCAAAATGGTTTTCTATCAGATTGATCTCATTCTGGTTGTAAAAATGGTTTCAACCCAATGATGACTCTTGATACGATCAAGGAATGTGCAAATCAAGTATAACTCTAGAACCAATGATTGTGTGGTAATGAGTATATCAGTGATCAGGTTTGATCTGTTTCCGATCGTCAAATAACGGCTTTAACTTAGGCAGTATTGACTGTTAATACAATCAAGACGTACATTATTACCATTAGGCCGCGCCTTGGCCGAGTGGTTAGACCATGCGTCTCTTGAAAATCTTCGAGTCACATCCTTGAAAGATACTGAAAATAAATACCAAGTTTGGTATTTAACCAATCATTTGTTTTTGAGCTATGCTGTCCACATACACACACGGAGCTTTTTTTAAAAAAAAAAAAAAAAAAAAAATCGAACTCATATATTTCCGGTGAAATCTTGGCATTGAATAGGTGGAATATACCTTCTCTATCCACATGTACATTGGACATGCGGGCTAGAGAAAGTGAAAATAGTTTGTTTGCAGAACAGACAGAGAAAGTCACGCGAATGGAGCACATCTGATTTTTCTTCAAATTCCCATTTTAATGAATCCAGACGAGATCACTAGTTGAGAAAGAACTGGAATAGTTGGTAAAAGGTTTTCGCGAGGTCGTTAGCACGCTATAATAACGACGAATTTTGTGGTGGTAGGCGATGATAGAAGGATGGATCATTAACCGGGAGTAAAACAAACATTTCCACCTCGGATGACGTCACCGTGGCACAGCGCAAAACAGCTGACAGTCTGGTGGACATTTTACCGTACTGCAACAAAGTTGCGGTAACAAGCGAAATGAACCGAAACAGAGGACGTCTGCTTGAGGGGCACTGGGAGGCAAATGTCAAAATATTATATTACTTTCTCTTCACGTACTATGTACATAGTGTATGGAGCAGGTATTGTATTACACCCAAAAATTCGAAACCGAGATTTCACGGGCAATGTACACCTTTTAGGGTTTCCTGTATTAAAAAAAAATTAGAAAAAGGTCTGTGTATGTATGTGGGCAGCATAACTCAAAAACAAAAGTCCGTTAAATACCAAACTTGGCATTTAAGTTCAGTATTTCTCAAGGATGCGAAATGAAGATTTTCAAGAAAATTCCACTCACCCCAATAACACTTTACACGGGGGAAAAAAAATTGCAAAATTTTGACTTTCTCAAAAATGCCTCTATGATTTTGATAACAAATCTCTTACATTTAAGACGTTTACATGACAAATAAAGCGTATATCTTGAATTTTTTGGCAATAGCCTTTAAATACTTCTTCATTCTGGGTGATTTTTTTTCTTCAGTTTTGCTTAACTAGTAAACCGTAAGAGATAGAAAAAAAACTACCACACGAAAGTTGAAGAGCTCCTTAAAACACACAATCAATATGATATACATTTTTCCTGGAGTTACCGTGTTAGAGATATTTCTTGTTTTTGGTTTCAGTTTTAAAAAAGGCACTTAAAAGTTGTCTCATACAGGACCTTGTCAACGCTTGGCCACGCAAAGAAACGGATTTCAATCCCATAGCAACCACATTTTAAAACATTTGACTGTCGGTTTAGTCTAGTGTATTCCCTTATTTCCCTCCTACTTATAAGGAACTAAGTAATAAGACCGTTTCTGTTAATGTTTATCTCGATTTACAATAAGAAGATAGACCAATAAGCGCTTTAAACAACAATTTGTTATACAGATGAAGAGAAAGTCATGAGAATGAGTGAGATATTTGTGAAAAGGTCCGGTTGTGTGTGTCGGTGGGCAGCATAGTTAAAAATAAAAATCCGATGTGCATTTTTTTCGTGGAGTTCGACGTTTTTGACACATTCCTTATTTTTGGTTTCTGCTATGAAAAACGTATACTTTTCTCATACAGGAACTTGACAACCACTATCCATATAAACAAAGGAACTTCATTGTTATAGCAACCAGCTTTTGACTATCACTTTAACCTATGGTACTCCCTTATTTCGCTTCTGCTTAGAAGGAAGCGAGTAATAAGACTATTTCTGCTAATTTTTTTGATTAGCATAAAGTAAATAGAAGTATAAGCTTTTTAACAGCAATTTGTTGCAGGGATATAGAGAAAGTCATGTGAATGGTACACATCAGATTTTTAACAATATTTACAGAAGCCCACCTGGGTAGTGTGGTGGTAGCGTGTGTGCCTCACGTTCAGAAGTTCGTGAGTTATAAAGCTTTTTTCGGGGTTTTTCCTTATCCTGAGAAGACGAATGTCGAGCAACTTTAAGTTCCGTAGACCCCGAGATCATTAGAACATAATTTCATTCATCGTACGATATGATCAACCAGGTTAAAGGACGTTAAACTAAACAATAATAATAATAATTACAGAGATGTAGAGGGTCATGTGAATGGAACACGTCAGATTTTTTTAAACCTAGTGACAACCAAGCAAACATTTTCGTTGTAAATAATGTTCCTCGGTAAATTTCAGGAAAATAATTTACGTAAAAATCTTAATGGCACAGTCCTTTGAATTGCACTCAACGCTTTTCCCATAACAATTACAGCAGCGAGCGGAATACAGTTTTCCTTTCATGTTTTCCCGACCTGCTGAAGACAATAGTCTCCACTTCGATTTGATTTAAATGACTGCAGATCTTTAAAACCTAACTGCGGTTCTGCTGGTAGAATTCAGTCGTAGCCGACTCTGGCGATCTTGTAAAATCACACAAATTAGGTTCAGCAATCAGTGGAAAACTGCCCCCACAATATTAAATAGATATGTAAACCTTCAATTTTACCTTATCTTATACGTACCGAGTGATTCAATTGACCTTAAAGTCGTGTAAAATATTTATAAAAAAAGAAAAAAAATCTGATGTGTTCCATTCACATGACTTTCTCTATATCACTGCAACAACTTATTCCATTTACTTCATATCTAATGGAGCTAAATTAGCAGAAATATTCTTATTACTTGCTTCCTTGTTAGTAGAAGCGAAATAAGGGGGGTACCATAGGTTAAAGTGATAATCAAAAGCTGGTTGCTCTGCAACTAAAGTTCCTTTGTTTGTATTGACACGAGTTCACAAAGTCCTGCATGAGAAAAGTATAAGTTTTATAGGTGAAACCAAAAACAAGGACTATCTCAAAAACAATCAACTCCACGAAAAAAAAGTATATAACATAAATTGTGTGTTTTAAGGTGCTCTACATTTGTTGTGTGGTAAGTTTTGTCCATCTCTTACGGTTTAGCAGTTATGCAAAATTCTGTAAAATTGACCCAGAATAAAGTAGTCTTCAGAGGCTATTCCCAGAAAATTGAAGATATACATTTTATTTCTCAGGTAAATATCTTTAATATACATATTTTAATAAAAATCGTTAGAGCCATTTTTTAGAAAATCGAAATTTTCGAAAATAGTTCCATGTAAAGGGTAGTTGGGGTTGGGGGATTTTTCTCAAAATCTTCGTGTCGCAACCCTGGAAGATACTAAACTTAAATACCAAGTTTGGTATTTTACCGACTTTTCGTTTTTGAGTTATCGTGTTCACAGACACACGGACACACTGACACACACACACACACCGACCTTTTTCTGGAAATACTTTTTTTTGGATACAGGGGACCCTAAAACATATATTTCCGGTGAAATCTCGATATCGCATTTTTTGGTGGAGTGCAATACCTTCTCTATACACTAAGTACATAGCATGTATAGAGAAAGTAAAAAACCAAACAAAACCGAAGCCATTTAAATCAGAAGTAATGTCATACCTGGATAGGGAGAGTCAGACTGAAAAATTCAGTGCCATAGCCGGAATTTGAGCCACGCATCTCCCGATCTCTAGCCGGATGCCCTACCACTGAGCTAACATGTTAACATGCCGGCCTAGCATTGAATGTTTCAGCTGTCATCTCAAAATAATTTGAGAACACCTTGTAGTGCACCGGGAAACATGCGAGTCAGTTGAGAAATTCAATGCTATGCCGGCATTTTGCCATGGTAGCTCAGTGGCAGAGCATTCGGCTAGAGACAAGGTGGGTAGGCGTTTATTGCCAACAACTATTACAGTATAGCAACGTCATAATTTAAAAGTTACCAAGCTAAATCATAGTAATCATTTACAGAGCACAATGGATTAGCCAGCAATGGTCCTTTTAAAAGTTGAAATCGGGAGTTCTCTCAATCTTTGGGGTAAAATATTATAAAGTTTAATAGACACAACTATAAAGCTGTTTTGAATTTTCGTATGATTAAAATTGTTTATATATAAAATCTGTCAATTTCGTGTTATATAATTATAAATATTCGACGAAACTGTAAAACTCCTAAAGTTTTCCTTAACATACAAGAGACAGTTCAACACATACATCGATGGCAATGTTAAGATACCTAAACCAATAAAAAGAACAATGTTCTTCTGGATAAACTCCATTAATTAATCTAACGGTATTTTCGTTTTTGATTTTTGCTCTCCACAGATACACACTCAGACCCACACACACGGACCTTTTTTCTAAAACGATTTTTTCGTGCTCATGGGACATCAAAACATATTTGCGGTGAAATCTCGGCATCGAATTTTTGGGTCAATACAATACCTTCTCTATACGCCATAAACATAATATGCGTAGACAAAATAAAAATGTAATTTGGTTTAAACACATAATTTATGTAGTACCTATACGCTTTTTTTTTTTTTTTTTTTTTTTTTTTTATAGAGTTGAAGCTTTCCGAGTTATTGAGTTTAATTTTAAACTACGTAACTTATCTCAAACGTGAAATCAACCTTCGTTTCATCTCTCTTGTTTTACTGTTGGCCATGCAAAACAAACGGAACTTCAATTGTTTCACACAGCAACCAGCGTTTAAAGAATTGAGTATTGGTTTAGCCTAGTGTACTCCCTTATTTACCTTCCATTTACAAGGAAGCAAGTAATAAAACCACTTCTGCTAAGGTTTATCTCGAAGTAGACAAAAGAATACTCTTTTGTTGTGCGGAACAGTTAGAAAAAGTCATGCGAATGAAAACAACTGCATTTTTCTACTGTTCTCTGAGCTTGAAAATTCCCTTGCAGAATGCGGAATGATGCATTTTTACTTTCTCTATGCGCACTATGTACATAGTGTATAGAGAAAGTATTGCACTCCACCCAAAAATTCGATACCGAGATTTCATCGGAAATATATGTTTTAGAGTCCCCTTTATCTAAAAAAAGCATTTTCGGATAAACGTCCGTGTGTGTGTCCGTGTGTCTGTGAACACAACTCCAAAACGAAAAGTCAGTAAAATACAAACTTGGTATTTAAGTTTAGTGTCTTCCAGGGATGCGACATGAAGATTCTGAGAAAAATCTCCCCAACCCAAACTACGCTTACAATGGAACTTTTTTCGAAAATTTTGGTTTTCTTAAAAATGGCTCTAACGATTTTGATTAACATCTCGTATACTTAAAATATTTACTTGCCAAATAAAATGATATCTTAAATTTTCTGAGAATATCCTCTGAAGACTTCTTTATTCTGGATTAGTTTTACGCAATTTTGCATAACTGGTAAACCGTAAGAGATACACAAAAACTTACCACACAAAAAATGTAGAGCACGTTAAAACACACAATTTATGAAATTTACATTTTTTTTCGTGGAGTTGATCGTCTTTGAGATATTCCTTGTTGTTCGTTTCAGCTTTGAAAAACTTATACTTTTCTCATACAGGAATCTGTCAACTCGTGTCCATACAAACAAAGGAACTTCAGTTACATAGCAACCAGCTTTTGACTATCACTTTAACCTATGGTACTCCCTTATTTCGTTTCTACTTACAAGGAAGCAAGTAATAAGACTATTTGTGCTATTTTTTTCTCAATTAGCATGAAATAAAGAGAAGCATAAGCTTTTTAACAATAATTTGTTGCAGAGATGTAGAGAAAGTCATGTGAATGGAACACATCAGATTTTTATTCGTGATTCACAGCACCATCATGTCCATTCCTATACAAAGTTTTGCAGCAATTACACGCCGGTCTTGCTTAATGATCTCATCCATTCTTTGCTTGTTGCGTTCGTTACAGGTTGAAGTTACAAATCTCGTCACTGGTAGCGTGCATGTCCACAGCTGTGACGAGATTTCCTCTTTAATGAGAAATTCAATCACAGCTCTCTGATGGAACAAAACATCAGTTGCAGTCAATCTGAATTAGCTAATAAGTGTCGCACGGAAGTTGATAATAATGTCATCACTTCATGTCCAGCTCCGAGGTCTATAAAAACCTCATGTGTTCCTTTCACATGACTTTCTTTACATCTCTGTAACAAATTATTGTTAAAAAGCTCATCCTTCAATTTATTGCATTATAATCGAGAAAAATTTAGCAGAAATAATCTTATTACTTATTTCCTTGTAAGTAGAAGCGAAAAAAAAGGGAGTACCATAGGTTAAAGTGATAGTCAAAAGTTGGTTACTATGTGACCTACATTCCTTTGTTTGTATGGACAGGGGTTCACGAAGTCTTGTATGAGAAAAGTATAATTTTTACTTTCTCTATACGTACTTGTACTTAGTGTATAGAGGAAGTAGGTATTGTATTCCACCCAAAAGTTCGATACCGAGATTTCACCGGAAATGCATGTTTTAGGACTCCCTGAATCAAAAAAGAGCATTTTCAGAAAAAGATCCGTGTATGTGTGTGTCTGTCAGTGTGTGTGTCTGTGGACAGCATAGCTCAAAAACGAAAAGTCCGTTAAATACCAAACTTGGTATTTAAGTTTAATATCTTCCATGAATGTGACACGAAGATTTTCAAGAAAATACCCCCAGTTCGTTTACACGAAAAAAATGTTCGAAAATGTTTATTTTCTCAAAAATGGCTCTAACGCTTTCGATTAAAATAGCGCACCTCTAAGTATTTACATCCCAAATAAAATGTATATCTAGACTTTTCCGGGAATGGCCTCTAAAGACTTATTTATTTTGGATGGAGTTTGCTGAATGTTGTATAGCTGATAAACCGTACGAGATAAACACAAGCTTAGTACACAAAAAATGTAGACCTGGTTAAAACATAAAATTTGTGTTCTTTACATTTTCGCTGTGGAGCAAACCACTTACGTGATATTTTTTGTTATTGGTTTCAATTTTAAAATACTCTGCACTTTTCTGAAACAGGAGGTAGTCTGTGTTTCTTTTGTTTTACTCCTGTCAGCTTCTTAAAACATTTGTTTATCGCTTTAACCTATGGTACTCCCTTATTTCCCTTCTACTTACAAGGAATAAGGTAATAAGACTATTCCCAATAATGTTGAAGTGGATAAGTAATCTTTTATGCTACTAGTAGTATATAGAACAGCTAGTGAAAGTTATGTGAATGGAACACATCAGAGTTTTCGTAATTCATGCCGAACGAATAGCTGAAGCTGATTCGTCTCTCGCCCGCATTCGAGAAGTCACGGGTTCGGTTCCCGTAGCCCACGCGTACCTGACCCACGGATCTTTTCGGGGTTTCCCCGGGTCGTCAGGCCAATGAGTAGGTTTCTTTCCTCCCCCATCTCCTGTCCCTCAAACACCTAACTTTGTGAATGTATGTATTCTGCAATTTCATGAAAAATCACAAAATATCGATTTTTTAATTTGAATGCCATAAAATAATTTAAACATTCCTGAATTCCAAAAAGGTATAATTGGGCACCAGGCACCATTTTTAAATGCCTAAGTCACTGGAGTTACAGCAAAACATTAGAGGTTAAACTGGACTCGGCAAGAAAAACTTCAATTAGACGAGATCTAATTCGCACCATGCAAAGTAAAAAATGAAATTATGCAGATGCTAAGCAGCAATGCAAGAAGAAAAGGACAGAAAAGGCAAAAGCAGAGGGGAGGAAAAGGAAAGCTGAGGGTCCAACCTACCAACTTGGTGGATTTTAAAGCATTCCAATCTTTCCTTGTTTTTTCGCTATTGATGTTTTCAGCATTTTTCTTCCTGTAAAACACTCCTTGCGGTGTAGTTTTACTGTTACACAAATACAATTTGCTGTACATGTTCACAGAGGTACAATGAATAAGAATTGCCCTAGGATTTACTGTCAGAGTATTTAAGCATACGTTTTCAATTTTCAAATTCTATTTTTTATGACAGTAAAACCAAATTCATAAATTTAAAAAAAAAAAAATGGAGCTTAAACTAAAAGATGCCAAGGAAAACCTAGGGACATTTCAATAACTAGATGTATTTTGAACCTAAGTTTAAAATATTACAACATTTTTAACTTTTTGCTGTCGCAAGGGACTTTTTAACTGACGTGACGAAACACAAATTTTAAAACTCTGATGACTTCCATTCACACGACTTTCTCTACGTCGCTAAAACAAATTATTGTTACAGAACATGTTCTTCTATCTAATAATAATGGAGATAAACATTAGAAGATGCTAACTTAACTATTTAATGGACTTTTCATTTTTGAGCCATGCTGCCCAAAGACACACAGAAACGGACATTTTCCTTAAAATGATTTTTTTTAAATTCGGGGAGTCTCAAAACGTGTATTCTCGATTAAATCTTGGTATCTGGGTGCAATATAATACCTTCTCTAAACACTATGTACATAGTATGTGTAAAGAAAATAAAACAAAAACAAAGAAACAAAAAACAATATACTAGTTTCTCTAATACATTGAATAAGATTAATCGATAACCATTAAAATTCACTTCTTACTTTTTCTATATAGTGTACGCAGGTACAGGAGTTATTGCAATCCGCCTAAAAGTTCGATACGAGATGTCACCGGAAATTCACGTTTTAGGGTCCTCTGTATAACAAAGAATTTTTACAAAAAGGTCTGTGTGTGTGTATGTGTTCATGTGTCTGTGAACACGATAACTCAAAAACTAAATATCGATAACATTTCAAAGTTGGTATTTGAGTTTAGTATTTTCCTACGACGCGATACGAAGATTTTGTGGAAAATCTCCCCACCCCAAACTATCCTTTACATGGAAAAAAAAAAATTGAAAAGTTAATTTTCTCAAAAATAGCTCTTGCGAGTATGAAAAATGAAATGTACCTATATCTTGAATTTTGTAAGACTAGCCTTTGAAGACCTCATTTTTCTAAATTTTGAATAGCTGATAAACCGTAAGAGACAGACAAAAACTTACTAAACAAATAGTGTATATCTCGTTAAAACACACAAATTATGTGATACACACTTTTTTCATGGAGTTGACCATTTTTTAAACATTCCTTGTTATTGTTTTTAATTTTAAAATGCTTATCCTGGCAATGTAAAGATTCAACCACATGTCAACCAACTTTTAAAATATTTGACAATCGCTTCAACCTGTTGTATTTCCTTATTTCCGTTTTATTTACAGGGAACCAAGTAATAAAACAATTTCTGCTAAATCAACTTTCCATTCTACGTGAAATTTGTAATTGGCATTCATTGTCAATGAAACGTCACTGTCTGGTGCTGTTCGTTCATGTGCAGAAGGCTCAAAAAGAAATCAGCACTGTCTTGTTCTGTACGCCAAATTTCTTACCGTCTGTAGAGTACTTTATTACGTCATGTTTTCATTTTATTGGCTGATACTGTCACCTTGCATTTTACTATATCGAAACAATAGAGCATACCTATGAACGTTCCTCTTTTCAAAATGGTGGAGACCGATTTTTATGTTTCGCATGATTAATTGGGACTACAGAGAAAATGTCTGTTTCAAAATTTACATGAATATAAGCAGAGAGATGTTTGGAGTTTGCAGAATTGTTTTATGTGCGTCTGGTAGAACATTTTGCTTTTGGTATAATGCCTAAAGTTACGGCGGGGATGAGGTTTGATCTAGTGCAGAACAGAACTGTGAAGTAGGCAGTGATCAGTATTGTTCGTGAACCTCCAAACCCAAAATCCCACACTTATGCGTCCACTTTTTCATGTTCTGGAACATAGCGAGTATTGTCTGGTCGCCACAAATACATTCGCCCATCCTCATCAGAGCAAATCTCTAGCTGCCAAAATCAAGAGTTCAAGTGCAAATCCCATTTGACTGTTGCGGTGCTATTCAGTCAAGTTTACTTTCTTTGCTGCCTTTCGATGATGGATGCCAGCTTCATGGAGGTGGTTTCTCACCGTAGTAAGGCAACAAGATAGCTTCAGATCGTGTCGCAATCTTGTGGACGGTTTAAATGGTTCATCTCTGCTTGCATTTATAATCTTAGCATCGAATGCCACCGTTGTTTTTCTTAGCTTTCCCAATTTTGGACGCGTCTTTAATTCATCTTCACCGCGCTCCTGGAAACGTTTAATCCAAAACTACGCAACAGATCTACTTATTTGCACAGCATTTGCAATTTGTTTTACCGTGCGCCCTGCTTCCCACATGCCCACAATATGGCCGCGGGCTACCTCGCTTGTGTAAGGCATTGCAGACTGTCACCAAGCAGACAACAACAGACAAGCAACAACCCCTCCTCCTTCATCGGAGGGGCCAGCGGATATCAGAAGACACGCCCTATGAATCCCCTACAGACAATCAGAAATTCGATGTCTAGGTATTACTATTTGTGCTCTGTGTACACAGCTAAGCACGCACGCACAATGGAGTGGGTAAGGAAGGGGTGGCACACAACTCCCTAGACATGATTTGGGGGATTGCAAGTTAACATTGTTACGCGAGGCGGGGTCGTTACACTCAGTAACCGGTCACCACTACTGAGTCCACTGCTCCAGCCTCCCTGTTTTGCTTTCTTTTCCCCAACACCGGTTCATATAGCACGTGTTACTTATGCCAATTGGTAAATGTGCAGAGATCTTCAGTATTTACGTACCCCAAATGCGTTCTCTGGTAATAAGCTTGCATCACACATTTCGATGTAGCTACAACAGGAATATAAAGGCTGAAGCGGTAGCTAAATGTTTAAAAAGCGAGTCGCTACATTCTGGAGTTGAAATTTCATGACGCAAGAAACAAATTATTGAGGATTTAGCACCTCAAACATAAAAAATCTGATGTTCTTCCATTCATATGACTTCCTCTACATCTCTGCAACAAATTATTCTTAAAAAGCTTATTCTTCTATTTACTTCGTGCTAAACGAGAAAAAATTAGCCGAAATAGTCTTATTGCTTGCTTCCTTGTAAGTAGGAGCGAAATAAGGGAGTACCATAGGTTAAAGTGATAGTCAAAAGCTGGTTACTATGTGATTGAAGTTCCTTTGATTCTATGGGTAGGAGTTCTCAAATTCCTGTATGAGAAAGGTGTGTTTTTGAAAGCTGAAACTAAAAACAAGGAATATCTAAAAAACAATCAACTCCACGAAAAAAATATGTATATAACATAAATTGTGTGTTTTAACATGCTCTATATTTTTTGTGTGGTAAGTTTTTGGCCATCTTTTACGGTTTAGCAGTTATGCAAAATTCCGTAAAAAATCATCCAGAATAAAGAAGTCTTCAGAGGCTATTCCCAGAAGATATATATATATATATATATATATATATATATATATATATATATCATGTAAATACCTTTAATATACGATATTTTAATTAAAATCGTTAGAGCCATTTTTAAGAAAATAAAATTTTCGAAAAAAGTTCCATATAAAGGGTAGTTTAGGGTGGGGAATTTTTTCTCAAAATCTTTGTGTCGCATCCCTGGAAGATACTACTTAAATACCAAGTTTGGTATTTTACCGACTTTTCGTTTTTGAGTTATCTTGTTCACAGACACATGGACACACACGGACCTTTTTCTGAAAATGTTCTTTTTGGTTACAGGAGACCCTAAAGCATATATTTCCGGTGAAATCTCGGTATCGAATTTTTGGGTGGAGTGCAATACCTTCTCTATACCTACACTATGTACATAGTACGTGTAGACAAAGTAAAAAGTACTATACAATTCAAACCAAAAATAATATGAATATCTTGAAACAAAACTTTGATAAATAATTCGTGTGCCTAAACGAGGTCCATAGCTAAATTGGTAGGAGGTAAATTTTATATCCATGTTGCGGGTTAGAGCGTGGAGCTCTGCCAAAGGGGAGTACCATTTTCAGTCACGAGTACATGACCGGTGACCACTTAGCATCGAGAGCAAACTGAGGAGCTTCGATAGGCAGCAATCCTGGACACGAAAACTTTTTCTTACAAATGTTGTGACAGTGAGTGGCCCAGCATATATATTTTATTTACCATAAATATCTTAAATATATGAAATTTTAATCAAAATCGTTAGAGCCATTTCGAAAAATGTTTCATGTAAAGATAGTTTGCGGTGTGGGTATTTGCTGAAAATCTTTGTGTCGCATCCAAGGAAATTCTGGACACACACACACTGACACACACAGTCTGAAAGAGACAGACTTCGTTACCTATCGAATTTTTGGTGCAATGCAATACCTTCTCTGCGTACATTGCAGATAAATCCTAGAGAAAGCAAAAATTTGATGTGTTCCATTGACATGAGTTTCTCGGCCTGTTCTCTAAACAAAGTATTAGATATTCTTTTATCTACGACATGCTAATCAAGATAAACATTAGCAGAAACGGTCTTATTACTAGCTTCCTTCTAAGTAAAAGGGAAATAAGGGAACACACTAGACTAAAGCGAAAGAAATATTTTATAAGCTTGTTGCTATGAGTAACACCAAAGATAGAAAATAAGAAAGTTCCGTTTTAGAAAAGTTTGAAGTAGATATTGTATTCCACCCAAAAATTAAATACCGAGATTTCACCGTACATATACGTTTTCAGGTCCCATAAATCTAAAAAAATCTTATGTGTTCCATTCACATAACTTTCTCTACATCTCTACAATAAATTATTGTTGAAATGCTTATTCTTCTATTTACGTAATGCTAATCGAGAAAAAATTAGCTTCCTTGTAAGTAGAAGGGAAATACGGGAGTACCAATGGCTAAATCGATATAGTCAAATATTTAAAAAGCTGGTTGCTATGTGATCGAAGTTCCTTTGTATGGACAGGAGTTGAGAAATTCCCATATGAGAAAAGTATAAGTATTTTAAAGCTGAAACTAATAACAAGGACTATCTCAAAACGGACAACTCAAATGTATGTAACATAAATTGTGGGGTTAAAGGAGATCCACATTTTTGTTAAGCAAGTTTTTTTCTATGATTTGCGGTTTACTAGTTATGCAAAACTCCGCAGGATTTATACAGATCCAGAATAAACATGTTTTCATAGGCTATTCCCAGAAAATTCAAGATATACATTTTATTTGTCATATAAATATCTTAAATATACGAGATTTTAATCAAAATCGTCTTGAAAAAATCAAAATTTTCGAAATTTTTTCCATGTAAAGAGTAGTTGGGGGGGGGTTCTTGAAAGTCTTCGTGTCGCATCCTTGGAAAATACTGAACTTAAATCCCAAATTTGATATTAAACTATCTTTTCGTTTTTGAATTATGCTGCCCACTGATACACACACTCATTCAGACAGACAGACAGATACAGAGACAGACACGGACATTTTTCTAAAAATGCCTTTTTTGGGATTCTAGAGGTCTCAAAATATGTATTTCCGATGAAATTTTGGTATCGAAGTTTTGGGTGCAATACAATACCTTCTCTATACACTATGCTCATAGTACGTGTAGAGAAAGTAAGTATAGAAAAATCTGACGTGTTCCATTCATATGACTTTCTCTACATCTCTGTAATACATTATTGTTAATAAGCTTATTCTTCTATCTATTTCATGCTAAAACATTAACAGAAACGGTCTTATTATTTAGTTCCTTATAAGTAGAAGGGAAATAAGGGAATACACTAGGCTAAACCGACAGTCAAATGTTTTAAAATGTGGTTGCTATGGGATTGAAATCCGTTTCTTTGTGCGGCCAGGAGTTGACAAGTTCCCGTATGAGAAAAGTATGAGTATTTAAAAACTGAAATCAATATCTAGGAATATCTCGAAGACAGGCAACTCCACGAAAAAATGTATAGGACATAAATTATGTGCTTTATCAGATCAACGACTTTTATGTAATACGTTTTTGTCCACATTTTAAATGCAAAATTCATTAAAAATCATCCAGAATAAAGAGGTCTTCAGAGGCTATTCCCAGAAAATTCTAGATATACATTTTATTTGTCATTAAATATCTTGAATATAAAAGATTTTAATCAAAATTGTTACAGCCATTTTTGAGAAAACAAAAATTTTCGATTTTTTTTCATGTAAAAGGTAGACATAGGCAAACACACACACACGGACCTTTTTCTGGATTCAGGGAATCTCAAAACATATAGGTATTTCCGGTGAAATCTCGGTATGGAATTTTTGGACGCAGTTAAATACCAAACTTGATATTAAAGTTTATTATTTTCCAAGGATGCGACACGAAGATTTTCAGCAAAATCCCCCCACCCCAAACTACCTATTTCATGGAACATTTTTTGAAGTTTTTTTTCCTCCAAAATGGTTCTATTGATTTTGATTAAAATACCTTATATTATACATATTTACATCACAAAGAAAATGTGTATCTTGAATTTTTCGGGAATAGCTTCTAAAGATCCGTTTGTTCTCGATACATTTTTCTGAATTTTGCATATCTAGTAAACCGTAAGAAATAGACGAAAACTTACCATACACAGCATGTAAACCTCATTAATACACACAATTTAAAATCATATGCATTTTTGTGTTGAATTGACCGTTTTCAAGATATTCCTTGTTATTGGTTTCAATTTTAAAATACTTACGCTTTTCTCAGACAGGAAGTGTCCGTTTTTCTTTTGTTCTACTCCTGGCCAAGCAAAGAAGCCAATTTCAATGACAATCGCATAACGATAGTTTTTAAACATTTGACTATCACATTCCCTTAGTTCCCTCCTACTAATATGGAACTAGGTAATATGAATATTTTGCTAATGCTCATCTCGATTAGCATTGTGTAGAAAGAAGAATAAGCTTTTGTAGAACAGTTAGAGAAAGTCGTGTGAGTGTAACACATCTGATTTTTTAAATGCAAGAGGCCGTTAAATATGTATTTCCGGTGAAATCTTAAGATAAAACCATACGATGATTTTACCGCACATACGGACATGCGCGCGCAAACACACACGCGCACACACACACACACACAAACACACACAAACGGTCTTAAGACTTTTACTGGCGTCCCATATTTGAAAGTGTTGAAAACTTTAAGTTGTTCAGATGTGAAAGTCCCCAGATTGCTGAAATTTTAACTTCTTCTTGGGATCATTGGAGTTTTAGCTTCGCAGATCCCTCGGCTACGCTTTGCGGCTTAGAGCCCTCCACGTTGGGCTACGCTTTGCAGCTTAGGGCCCTAAATGTTTATAACAGACCATAAAGTAACTACAATGCGGCTCTAAAGACAAAATAACAAAAGTGCCCACGTATAGAAGTAATGCCAAGTGGTGGAACCATCGTATACTAATAATGATTTTAGTGTCGAATTTTTGGTGGAATACAATACCTTCTCTACTTATATACTATTTATGAAATAGAGGAAGCAAAGAATGCTCTCCTGAACATTTTAACAAAAGTGACTTTTTCGCGAGTTGATTTTCATGAGCATGTCCGACATCGAACCAGGATCGTCACATACAGTAACAATGTTCGTGTTTGGTGGTTTCTTTAGTCAAACAAAAGAAGAAGAAGAAGAAGAAGAAGAAAGATAGAGATGATCGGGATAGCGATAAAGTCGGCTTAGCGGTCGCTCAAGGGTGCTGAAGGGTGCAAGAGGGTAGAGATCGATGGGGCGACATGGAACCCCCTGCTTTATTTCAGTCTCCTGGAGCACGTCGCCCAAGCTGGTCGCTCCGTACAAAGGTAAGCTCATATCATTCACTGCAAATATCTGCTTCACTTCTACTTTCTCTACCCGTACTATGTACATATTGCAAAGAGAACGTATTGCATTTCACCAACATTTTTGATACCGAGATTTCACCGGAAATAGACGTCTCCTGTATCCAAATAAAACATTTTTGGAAAAAGGTTCGTGTGTGTCACTGTGTCCGTGTGTCTGTGAACACGATAACTCAAAAACGAAAAGTCAGTAAAATACCACACTTGGTATATAAGTTTAATATCTTCCAAGGAAGATTTTAAAGAAAATCCCCACACCCCTAACTACCCGTTACATGGAAAAGCTTTCGAAAATTTTGATTTTCTCAAAAATGGCTCTAACGATTTTAATTAAAATACGGCATATTAAAATTATTTAACGACAAATAAACTGTATATCTTGAATTTTCTGGGAATAGCCTCTGAAGACTACTTTACTCTGGATGCATTTTACGGAATTTTGCATAACTGCTAAACCGTAAGAGATGAACAAAAACTTGTCACAAAAAATTTTAGAGCACATTAAAACACACAATTTATGGTATATACATTTTTTCGTGGAGTTGATCATTTTTAGTTATTCCTTGTTTTTGATTTCACCTTTAAAAAGCATACATTTCTCATACAGGAATTTGTCAACTCCTGTCCATACAAACAAAGGAACTTCAGTCACATAGCAACCAGCTTTTGACTATCACTTTAGCCTATGGTACTCCCTTATTTCGCTTCTACTTGCAAGGAAGCAAGTAATAATTCTATTTCTGCTATTTTTTTTTCTCGATTAGCATGAGGTAAATAGATGTTTAGAAAAAGGTGTGTGTGTCAGTGTGTTAGTGAACTCGATAACTCAAAAACGAAAAGTCAGTAAAATACCACCCTTGGTATATAAGCAATATCTTCCAAGGATGCGACATGAAGATTTTCAAGAAAATCTCCCCCCCCCCAACTACCCTTTACATGGAAAAATTTTGAAAATTTTGATTTTCTCAAAAATGGCTCTAAGGATTTTGATTAAAATCTCTTATATCTAAGATATTTACATGGCAAATAAAATGTATATCTTCAATATTCTGGGAATGACCTCTAAAGAAACTTAGTACACAATATATGTAGATCTCGTTGAAACATACAATTTTTGTCATATACATTTTTTTGTGGGGTTGACCATTTTTTAGATATTCCTTGTAATTGGTTTCAGTTTTGAAATACTTAACTGATTTCATGCACATGGCAACCAGCTTTTAACAGATTTGACTATCGCTTTAGCCTGGTTTATTAATTTATTTCCCTTCAGCTTACAAGGAAACATTTCAGCTAATGTTTATCTCGATTATCTTGAAGTAGATAGAAGTATAAGCTTTTTAAGAATAATTTGTTACAGAGATGTAGAGAAAGTCATGTGAACGAAACACATCAGCTTTTTCGTGATTTTGTTGCAATACTTCTGTGCTTATATATTAAAACATTCATCCAGAAGCGGAATTGTATTTTTTATACGTTAAATTTCTGGGGGGTAATAGGACAACGGATCATCTATTTGTAATTACCACATTGAGAACTTATCTGCAAACTTGGAACCATTTTATTACTTTCTCTATCACGTACAATGTACATATTGTATAGAGAAGGTATTGCACTCCACCCAGAAATTCGATGCCGAGATTTCACCGGAAATATATGTTTTAGGGTTCCCGTATAATAAAAAAAAAGCATTTTCAGAAAAAGGTCCGTGTGTGTCCGTGTGTCCGTGTTTCTGTGTGTCTGTGAACACGATAACTCAAAAACGAAAAGTCGGTAAAATACCAAACTTGGTATTTAAGTTCAGTATCTCCCAGGGATGCGACACGAAGATTTTGAGAAGAATCCCCCCCACCCCAAACTACCCTTTACATGGAACTTTTTTTCGAAATTTTTGTTTTTCTCAAAAATGGCTCTAACGCTTTTAATTAAATCGTATATTAAAGACATTTACCTGACCAATAAAATGTATATCATGAATTTTCTGGGAATAGCCTTTGAAGACGACTTTATTCTGGATGAATTTTACGGAATTTTGCATAACTGCTAAACCGCAATAGATGGATGAAAGCTTTTTACACAAACATTTTAGAACACATTAAAACACACAATTTACGTTATATACATTTTTTCGTGGAGGTGATAATTTTTAAGATATTCCTTGTTTTTGGTTTCATCTTTAGAAAACACACTTTTCTCATACTCCTGTCAACTCCTGTCCATACAAACAAAAGAACTTCAGTTACATAGCAACCAGCTTTTGACTATTACTTTAACCTATGGTACTCCCTTATTTCGCTTCTACTTACAAGGAAGCAAGTAATAAGACTATTTCTGCTAATTTTTTCTCGATTATCATGAAGTATATTGAAGCATAAGCTTTCTAACAATAATTTGTTGCAGAGATGTAGAGAAAGTCATGTGAATGGAACACATTAGATTTTTTTTCGGCCTATCCGTGCAAAAAGAGCTAAATTTCAAGGCCAATCACTTAGAGACTAGCTTTTAGAAGATTTGGCTATCCCCTTCAACCTAAAAGAAAATATGTAATAGAACTGCGTGTGCTTAATTTACCTTGATTAACATGAAATAAGCAGAAGAACAAGCTTGTTTAACACATCAGTTTGTTTTATCTACCCTTTAATGAAGTTAATGACTGTAATAAAAACTTGAACTAATACATTCGGTAAATTCGAGATTTCATATAAAATACACATTTTGAGACAATGTGAATAAAAACATGCCTATCAGACTTGTGTATGTGTATCAAGAGGAGAAACTAATGTCAGACCTAAGTCAAACAGGCATCTTGTAAATATTGACAAATGAATGATTTTTCAGGACATTTCCCTCATTTAAAAATATTGTTGTGTTACATTCTGATGACTTTCCCTACCTATTCTGCTGCAAACTATTCTTACAAATGCTTATCGAGATAAGGGTTTACGAGATGTAGGTGTAAAGGCTATAAAGAAATACCCAGGCTAAAGCGATAGCCAATTTTTTTTAAGAATTGGCAGCTAATGATGACGTTAAAATCGGTTCTGCTAGCAAGCTCAGGGTGGGGGGGGGGGGAAAGGAACATCTTATTCCAGTTATTCACAAAAATGTGTTTGACATATATGCGGGGCTTCATCGAAATCTACATATTTTGTTTAGTAAGATTTTTATTTATCTGTTACGGTTTAGCAATTGTGCAAATGTCATCCAGATTGAAGAGTACTTCGGAGGCTATTCCCAGAAAATTCAAAATATATTTGTGATGTAAATATATACGAAAATTCCTAAAAATCTTTCTTGTGAAGGATATTTGGGAGGAGATTTTGCTGAAAATCGTTATGTCGCATCCTTGAAAAATATGGAACTTAAAAATCAAGTTTTGCAATTAACCACTTCTCGTTTTTGAGTTCTGCTCTTCATAGAGACATACAGGGCCTTTTTCTAAAACAGCCTTTTTTTAAATTCAGGGATCCTCAAAATATGCATTTCTGTACTAAATTTTTGTGTTAGTTGCAATATCTTCTCTGCTTTTTACGTACATTGTACGTTCCAGAGAAAGCGATAAGGTGAATAAAAACAATTTTTATGGCATCTTAATTTCAAGATATGCAACATTGCATGTTTTAATTTTCACAGGTTGAAGTTTATTGTTGCGTTGTACCTTCTATAAACGTTATAATATCGGCCATCTTCTTTCAAACAAGCTGGTAACTACGACTTATGCTGCTGATTAAAAAGAGAAGAACGCATGCCAAACAGCTTGTAATATACAGAGAATCCGCATACAGCGCCACTATAATGTGCACGGCTTTAATTAAAATTAGGAGCAATGTAAATTCCATTACTGCAAGCATTTGTTTTGCTCTGGAACAAAGCACCATCGCAAACGAGATCAAATATTTACTCGTAAATAACTCAGAGATAGCGGACGTAAAATATCGAAAACACAACTACTGTATGAAACACTCAGAGTTTTGGTGTATCGATTCCTTTAATGACGGCTATTCAGGTTGTGATATTTTCAAGCTCTGTCACCAACGGGTAGTGTGTTTCTAGCCCATTATAAACTCTTTGAAAAAAATCGATTATGACATAAATTACCATGCATTGTCGCATTCTGTATATATCCGTCTGTTTACTGCCTCTGTCATCAGATGGTTAGCAAAATCCAGGAGTCCCGGATTCTATTTCCGGCAGGAGGATGAGAATTTTTGTTTATCAATGATTATTCCCCTTCCTCTCTAAAGACTGGAAGTATGAGTGAGAGTATGAATGCATGTGTGAATTTAATGATTATAATAAAACTCAACGTAAACATACCCAAAATAATCTTGTGTTCCATTCACATGACTTTCTCTACATCTCTGCAACAAATTATTGTTAAAAAGCTTATGCTTCTATTTACTTCATGCTAATCGAGAAAAAAATTAGCAGAAATAGTCTTATTACTTGCCTCCTTGTAAATAGAAACGAAATAAGGGAGTACCATAAATTAAAGTGATAGTCAAAAGGTAGTTGCTATGTGACTGAAGTTCCTTTGTTTGTATGGATAGGAGTTGACAAATTCCTGTATGAGAAAAGTATAAGTTTTTTAAAGCTGAAACCAAAAACAAGGAATATATAAAAAACTATCCATGAAACAAATGTATATAACATAAATTATGTATTTTAAGGTGCTCTACATTTTTTTGTGGGGTAAGGTTTTATCTATCTCTTACGGTTTAGCAGTTATACAAAATTCCGTAAAATTCATTCAAATTAAAGTAGTCTTCAGAGGCTATTCCCAGAAAATTCAAGATATACATATTATTTGTCAGGTAATATCTTTAATATACGATATTTTAATCAAAATCGTTAGTCTTTTTGAGAAAATAAACATTTTCGGAAGAAGTTCCATGTAAAGGGTAGTTGGGGGTGGGGGGGATTTTCTTGAAAATCTTCGTGTCGCTTCCTTGGAAGATACCAAGTTTAAATACAAAGTTTGGTATTAAACGGTATTTTCGTTTTTGAGCTATGCTGTCCACAGACAGACACACATACACACACACAAACACACACACACGGATCTTTTTTCGGAAATGCTTTTTTTGGATTCAGGGGACCCAAAACATGAATTTCCGGTGAAATCTGGGTATCGAATTTTTGGGTGGAATGCAATACCTTCTCTATACACTATGTACATAGTACGTGTAGAGAAAGTAAAAGATTATTCTTGTATCTATTTCAAGCTAATCGAGATAAACATCAGCAGAAACGGTCTTTTTACTTAGTTCATTATAACTCGAAGAGAAATAAGGGAATGCACTAGGCTAAACCGACAATCAAATGTTTTAAAAATGTAATTGCTGTGGGATTGAAATTCGTTTCTTTGCATGCACAGGAGTTTACAAGTTCCCGTATGAGAAAAAGTTTAAGTATTTTAAAAAGTGAAACCAATAACAAGAAATATCTCGGAAACGGTCAACTCCCCGAAAAAAATTATGGTGTTAACTGTGTGTTTTAACGAGATCTACAGTTTTTTTAGTGTAGTAAGTGTTTATCTATTTCTTATGGGCTACCAGTTATTCAAAAGTCATCCAAAAAGAGGAGGTATACAGAGGCTATTCCCAGAAAATGTTAGATATGTATTTTATTTATGATGAAACTATTCTTTTATATACAGTATTTTAATCAAAATCGCTAGAGCCTTTTTTGAGAAAATCAAAATGTTCAAATTTGTTTACATGTATATTTTATATGTAAAGGGCAGTTAGGAGTGGGGGGATTTTATTAAAAGTTTCGTAACGCGTTACGTTTTTTAGCTATGCTACCCAGAGACATATACACACACGCGCACACACATAGACAGACACATATTGACCTTTTTTCTAAAAATCTGATGTGTTGCATTCACATGATTTTTCTCTGCTTGTTTAGCAAACAAAAGATTATTGCTAAATGAGATAAACATTAAAACAAATTGGTCTAGTTACTTGGTTCCTTATATACAGAAGGGAAATAAGGGAATATTCCAAAAGCAATAGCCAAATCTTTTAAAAGCCGTACGATTGTGAACAATTGAAGTGCGGCTTGCTTTTCATTTCCAGAAAAACAAAAGAAAGAGATAACGAAAGGTGACCCCGTTTGAGTAGATGCGTAGTTTAAAATTGAAACCAATAGCAAGGAACATCTCAGAAAAGGTCAACTCTGCAACAAAAGTATATATGACATAAATTGTGTATTTTAACGAGATCTACATTTTTTGTATATCTCTTAAAGTTAGTCAATTATGCAAAATCCAACAAAATTAATACAAAATGAATAGGTTTTCAGAAGTAATTCCCAAACATTTTAGTGTACACATTTTTTGTGATTCAAATACGGTATTTTAATCAAAATCGTTAGAGCCATTTTTAAGATATTAAAATTTTCGGAAAAATGTTCCATGTAAAGAGTAGAGGGAGTTTCTTGAAAATCTTCGTGTCGCATTCTTGGAAGACACTGAACTTAAACACCAAATTTGGTATTTATCGAACTTTTCGTTTTTGAGCTATGCTGCCCACACACATACACTGACCTTTTTCTAAAAAAAATTAGGGGGGGATTCAGGAGGTCTCTCAACGTATATTTCTGGTGAAACCTTGGTGGGATGCAATAGCTGAGTTTATGACATTTCCACAAAAGTGATGTTTCCAGGAAACTTGCCGTGATATCTTGCTTGGTCACTACCCCTCAAAATCCCCTCTGTGAGGTAATTCACTATCGTGATAGGCAGAATCGAATGTTTTCAAGAATCGAATACTTTGTATTGGAATACTTTTAAGAATAGAAACTTATAATTTCTGGAATACAACACCCATTAAAGTTTCTTCTAATCAAAATCAACCTGTTTTCGTATCCAGTTCTCGGATGTTACGTTATCACCACTCAAGCGATGTTCTTCAGTTCTTATCATGGTTGTTCAGTTTAAATAATGGACGAAAAATACAATAGTTAGATGCTGACAATTAAGTGCTAGGTTTTCTGTATACGCGGGAAGTATTGGATGACAAAGAAAATCTGATGTGCCCCATTCACATGCCTTTCTCTACATCTCTGCAACAAATTATTGATAGAAAGCTTATACTTCTATTTACTTCATGCTAATCGAGAAAAAAATAGCTCAAATGCTCGTTACTACCGGGAAAATAATGGAACACACTAGGCTAAAACAATAGTCCAATCTTTTAAAAGATGATTGCTATGTGACTTGTTTGTATGACCAGGAGTTGACAAATTCTCGCAGGAGAAAAGTGTAAGTATTTTAAAACTGAAATTAATAATAAGGAATATCTAAGAAACTGTAAACTTCACGAAAAAGGATTATAACATAAATTAGGTGTTTAACGAGAGCTACATTTTTTGTGTAGAAAGTTTTTGTCTATCTCTTATAGTTTGCCAGTTATGCAAATTTCCACAAACTACTTCCAGAATAAAGAGGTCTTCAGAGGCTATTCCCAGAAAATTCAAGATTTACATTTTGTTGTGTAAATATCTTTAATATACGGTATTCTAATCTAAATCGTTAGAACTAGTTTTGGGAAAATCAAAATTTTCGAAACTTTTTCCGTGTAAGGGCAATTGGGGTTGGAGGGATTTTCTTGAACATTTTCGTATCGCATCCTTGGAAGATACCAAACTTAAATACTAAGTTTGGTATTTAATGTTCTTTTCGTTTTTGAGCTATGCTGCCCACAGACACACCCGGACATTTGTCTAAAAATGCTTCTTTTTTTGGATCCAGGGAGTCTCAAAACCTGTATTTCGGCTGAATTCTCGGTGCAATACAACACCTTCTCTATACACTATGTACAAAATGCGCGTAGAGGAAGTTGACAATTCTTGAGATATTCCTTCTTATTGGTCTCAGTTTTAAAATATCTATACCTTTCTTATACGGCAACTTGTCAACTCCTGGCCACGGAAAGAAACGGATTTCAATCCCACAGCAACCACATTTTAAAACATTTGACTGTCGGTTTAGCCTAGTACATTCCCTTATTTCCTTTCTACTTATAAGGAACTAAATAATAAGAACATTCTGCTAATGATTATCTCGGTTAGTATGGTGTAATGGTTACCATGCAAACTCCATATACCCAATATCGCAGGTTCAAACCCTGCGGAGGACGATGCGTTTTTTCGGGAGTAAAAATCCTTAGCATGGCTTCTTCGGAAAGGGAAGTAAAGCCGTTGGTCCCGAGTCGTAGATTTACGGCACGTAAAAGAATCTCAAGCCTGATAGAGAGACCTCTGAGCAAAATTAAGCAGTCTTTCACGTTCAGTATAGAATGGGACGCTGAGAACCACAGCAGTTAAAGAGCGTCCATAAATAAAACTCCATTTCATTACACATCAGATGCTATTTGCTTCCTCTACATACTACAGGGAAGGTATTGCGGGACATTCCGCTGAATGACTTGAGTGCATAGAGACAGATCCGCTTAAAACCCTCCTTCCCTTAATTACCTCACAACTTCAACTGAATATGCTTTCCCCTCTACCTCACTTCTGGTAGAAACGAGGTACTAATGAAAGAGTGAATTTTTGACAAAACTCAAGACTGAAGCATAATCTTTCCGACTTTACTGCTCTTACTTCCTTTACCACGTACAATCTACGAATACATAGGTATTGCATTTCACCTAAAAATTCTATACCGTTAATTTGATTATCACTTTAACTGGTTGCTATGTGCCTGAAGTTCCTTTGTTTGTATGGACACGAGTTGACAAATTCCTGTATGAGAAAAGAATACGTTTTTCAAAGCTGAAACCAAAACAAGAGATATCTAAAAAAAAAAAAAAAAAAAAAAACGATCAACTCCACGAAAAAAATGTATATGACATAAATTGTGTGTTTTAATGTGCTCTATAGAGTGGTACGTTTTTGTCCATCTCTTACGGTTTACCAGTTATGGAAAATTGCGTAAAATTCATCCAGAATAAAGCAGTCTTCAAAGGCTATTCCTAGAAAATTCAAGATATACATATTATTTGTCAGGTAAATATCTTTAATATACGATATTTTAATCAAAATCATTAAAGTCATTTTTGAGCAAATACAAATTTTCGAAAAAAAGTTCCATGCAAAGAGTAGTGAAAATCTTAGTGTCTCATCCTTGGAAGATATCAAACTTAAATACCAAATTTGGTATTTAACGGTCTTTTCGTTTTTGAGCTATGCTGTCCACAGACACACGGACATTTTTCTAAAAATGCTTTTTTTAGACTCAGGGGGACCAAAAACATGTATTTCCGGTGAAATCTCAGTATGGAATTTTGAGTGCATTACAATAGCTTCTCTATACACTATGTACAGAGTACGTGTAGAGAAAGTAAAAATTCTGATGACTTCCTCTACACCTCGGCAACAAATTATTGTTAAAAAGCTTGTTCCTCTATTTACTCATGTGAATCGATATAAACACCAGCAGAAATTGTCATATTACTTGATTCGTTGTAAGTAGAACATAAATAAGAGAATACACTAGGCTAAAGCGACAGTCAAATATTTTAAAAGCTGATTGCAATGTCGATGAAATCAGCTTCATTGCATTACCAGGAGATGACAAATTTCCGTATGTGAAAACCATAACAGGGAATATCTAAAAAATGATCAAAAAATGAATATGACATAGATTGTGGGTTTTAGCGAGATCTACATTTCATGTAGATGATAGGTTTTGTCCATCTCTTACGGTTTACCAGTTACACAAAATTCCGCATCCAGAATAAACAGGTCTTCCGAGGCCAATCACAGAAAATACATTTTATTTGTCATGTAAATATCTTTAATGTACGATTCCAAAATCGTTAGAACCATTTTTGAGAAAATCGAAACTTTCGAAAATGATTCCATTTAAAGGTTAGTTGGGGGTGGGGAGATTTTCTTGAAAATCTTCGTGTCGCAATCTTGGAAGATGCTGAACTGAAATGTCCAAGTTTGGTATTTAACGGAATTTTCGTTTTTGAGCTATGTTGCACACAGACACACACACACACACACACACACACACACACACACACACACACACACACACACACATTTTTCTAAACTTTTTTTTCGGGCGTCTAAAAATGTATATTTCCGGTGAAATCTCAGTATTAATTTTTGGATGCAATACAATACCTTTTCTTCTATACACTATGTACACAGTACGTGTAGAGAAAGTAAAATACGAGTATATTGTATGTAATCCGCTGCACAAGTTGAATTTGAATTGAGTTTTATTTATGGACGCTCTCTAACTACTGTGGTTCTCAATGTCCCAACCTATGTTGGACGTGAAACACCGCTTAATTTTGCTCAGAGGCCTCTTTATCAGGCTTGAAGGCCGCAACTCTACGACACGGGACCAACACCTTTATTTCCTTTTTTGAAGGAAGACATGTTAAAGATTTTTACGCCAGGTTTGAATCCAAGGCTAGTATGTTACCCTTTCTTCTTTCTCTACACGTACTATGTACATAGCATAAAGAGAAGGTATTGTACTGCACCCAAAAATTCGATACCGAGATTTCACCGGAAATAGACGTTTTAGGGTCCCCTGTATCCCAAAAAAGCATTTTTAGTAAAAGGTCCGTGTGTTCGTGTGTCAGCGTGTACGTGTGTCTGTGAACACAATAACTTATAAATGAAAAGTCGGTAAAATTCTAAACTTGATATATAAGTTTAGAATCTTCCAAAGATGCGACACGAAGATTTTGAGGAAAATCCCACCATCCTGAAGTACCCTTTACATGGAAAATTTTTCAAAAATGTTGATTTTCTCCAAAAATGGCTTCAACGATTTTGATTAAAATACCGTATATTAAATTTATTTATACAAGAAATAAAAAGTATATCTCGAATTTTTTGGGTATAGTCTCTGAAGACCTCTTTATTCTGGATGAATTTTGCTGGATTTTGCGCTACTAGTAAACCGTAAGAGAAACGTACGTTGAAACATACAATTTATGATAAGTTTATACATGTTTGAGATAATTCTTGTTATTGGTTCCAGTTTTAAAATACAAACTTTTCACATACGAGAATTTGTCAACTCCTGGTAATGCAAAGAAATGCATTTCTCCAAATGGCAACTTACAAGAAAGCATTTCTGCTAATGTTTATCTCAATTAACATAAAGTACACAGAAAATAAGTTCTTTAATAATAATTTGTTACAGAGATGTAGAGGAAGTCATGGGAATGGAACACATGAGATTATATATATATATTTTTCTACTCCTGGCAAAGCAAAGAAGCGATTTACACTGACAATCGCTTTTAGAACAGTTGACTGTCGGTTTAGCTTAGTGTTTTCCCTATGTTCCCTCCTACTAAGTATGAAGAACATTCTGCTAATGTTTATATCGATTAGCATGGTGAAGAAATAAAAAATATCTGGTGTAAGTAGTTTGTAGAACAGCTAGAGAATGTCAAGTAAGTGTAGCACATCAGATTTTTTTATTACCCCCAATGGGGGTATAGGGGTGGCCCCTCGCGACATTCATGCAGGGGACGGTCAGGAAGCAGATAAAGGCACCTCCTTAGCAACTTGAAATTTGTGGGTGACTACATAAAGATGCCCTTAAACAAGAGAGTGTCTCGGACAGTCGGTGAGCTAGTGGACCCCGAGCACCTGTGATACTTCTGGCGTTAGTCGGGCCGAACATCTGAGCCCCTCCCGAAAGGAAGCTGTTCGGATTGGGTTGGACTCAGCGTGACAGTGGGAGTGTCTGGGTGAGACACCTTAATATCCTCCGACACTAACCTGAAAAGTTAGCAGACCTAAGCTGGTAAAGATCGGCCCTACTGTGGTTTTCGGTAGTCTTCCCCTCGGGGTTGACGCGCGTCCTTGTATGCAAGCACTTCAGTAGTTACACGCAGGGGGGTTCAGTGTATAAAATAGGTACTGGCCTAAGGGACTGGCGTCCCTGTTTTGGCACGCATCCCTGAGTAGTCAGGTTATGCACGTTTATTTTGGAACCTAAGCTCAGAGGGAATAAGGTAAAGAAGAAGAGGACCCGTCAGCAATCAGTTGTTCCGTCCTGGCCGCCAGCTGGAGTGGTTACCCCTTCACTGCGGAGAACGATTGTTATGGTGTTTAACGACTGCTTTTACTACATAGGCACAACAGGCGATATCACATAGAAGATGGAGCGTGATGACGAGAAAACCTGCCCTTGCGCCGCTTTGTCCACCACAAATCCCATATGCGGTCGCCTGCATGAGAGGCGAGTGGTCTAACCTTTCGGCCACGGGTGACAAAGCTGCAGTGGTTGTCCCCACGTGTAAATGACGCAGGAAACTGATTATTCCATCAGCAAAAACGATGTTTATTATTTTGTTCATATTATTATTATTATTTATACTTTTTATAGAAGCTTATGTTTACTATATAACTTGTATATTTCTGTGTTCACCTATACCTAAAGTACAAGCTCAGTAGCGCACGGGACGCCTGCCTCTCCCCTCTCCGCTCGCTTGTAAACATCTTACTTGTATACTGGAAGTTAACGTAAAGTCATGTCCAAAATCCAAGAAAGGTGTAAAATAACACAAATAAAATAGAAATATGGATGTAATACAGGAAAAAAATCTGATGTGGCCCGTTCACATGATTTTCTCTACATCTCAGTTATTGTTAAACATTTTATTCTTCTATTTACTTCATTCTATGCCAGATATACTTAGCAGAAATGGTCCTATTACTTGCTTTCTTATAAGTAGAAGGGAAATAACGGAATACACTAGGCTAAAGCGACAGTCAAATCTTTTAAAAGCTGGTTGCTATAATATGGTCAAATTACTTTATTTGTATGGCCAGGAGTTGACAAATTCCCATATGAGAAGTGTGTACAGCTGAAACCAATAACAAGGAATATCTCAGAAATGGTCAGCTCTACCAAAAAAACTGATGCGTTCCATTCACATGACTTTCTTCACATCTCTGCAACAAATTATTGTTAAAAAGCTAATACTTCTATTTACTTCATGCTAATCGAGAAAAAATTAGCAGAAATAGTCTTATTACTTGCTTCCTTGTAAGTAGAAGCGAAATAAGGGAGTACCATAGGTTAAAGTGAAAGCCAAAAGCTGGTTGCTATGTGACTGAAGTTCCTTTTTTTGTATGGACACGAGTTGACACATTCCTGTATGAGAAAAGTAAATTTTTTTAAAGCTGAAATCAAAAACAAGGAATACCTTAAAAAAAAAAAAAAAAAAAAATACAAAACATAAATTGTGTGATTTAATGTGCTCTACATTTTTTGTGTGGTAAGTTTTCGTCTATCTCTTACGGTGTATTAGTTATGCAAAATTCCGAAAAATTTATCCAGAATAAAGTAGTCTTCAGATGCTATTCCCAGAAAGTTCAAGAAGTACCTATTATTTGTCAGGTAAATATCTTTAATATACGATATTTTAATCAAAATCATTAGAGCCATTTTTGAGAAAACCAAAATATTAAAAGTCAAAAGCTTATTGTTTATTCGAGGAAATGCTTTATCTGGTGCTCCTAATATTAAGGGTGGTGTAGATGTTCATAAACTAGGTCTGTTCGACCTTTAAAATCTTACATGATCTGAGTTTTAAGGGTAGTTGGGGTGGGGGATTTTCTTGAAAATCTTCGTGCCGCACCCTTGAAAGATACCAAACTTGATTACCAAGTTTGATATTTAACGGTCTGTTCGTTTTTGAGCTATGCTGTCCTCACACACACACACACACACACACACACACACACACACACATACACACACGGACCTTTTTCTGAAACTGCTTTTTTGGATACAGGGGACCCTAAAACATATATTTCCGGTGAAATCTTGGTATCGAATTATTGGGTGGAGTGCAATACCTTCTCTGTATACTGTGTACATAGTACGTGTAGAGAAAGTAAAAAAAAAGTATATGACATAAGTTATGTGTTTTAATCAGTTCTTCATTTTTTGTGCAGCAAGTCTTGGTCTATCTTTTACGGTTTACCAGATATACAAAATTCAGCAAAATTCATCCAGAATAAAAACTATTGAGGTATTGCCAGAAACTTCAAGGTATAAGTTGTATTTGTCATATAAATATCTTCAAAAAACGACATTTTAATCAAATCCCTTACAGCAATTTTTTAGAAAATAAAAAATTTGGAAAATTTTTCCATGGAAAGGATAGTTTGGGGTGGGGGATTTTCTTGAAAATTTTCGTGTCCTAGGAGATACCAAACTTAAATAGCAAGTTGGTAGTTTATGTACTTTTCGCTTTTGAGCTATGCTGTCCGTGCGCGCGCGCACACACACACACACACACACACACACACACACACACACACACACACACACACACCTTTTTCTAGAAAGGCTTATTTTAATTCAGGGTATGTATTTCCCGTGAAATCTCCGTATCGAATTTTTGGGTATACAGAATACCTTTTGTATACATTACATGTGAAGGAATGGACTGGCATTTGTTTTATTTATGAGCGCTCTTTAACTGCTGTCCCGTATTCTATATTGGACGTGAAAGATCGCTTAATTTTGCTCAGAGAACTCTCTATCAGACTTGAGGTTCTTTTACATGTCGTAAATCTACGACCCGGGACCAACGGCTTTACTTCCCTTCCGAAGGAAGCCATGACAGGATTTTTACGCCCGAAAAAATCCTTCGTCCTCCGCCGGGTTTGAACCCGCGGCCATTACACCACGGGGGACGACATAGTACACGTAGAGAAAGTAATTAACATACATAAAATAATTACAAATGCAACATAGGAAAAATCTGATGTGTTCCATTCACATGATTTCTCTACACCTCTGCAACAAATTATTGATAAAAAGCTAATACTTCTATTTACTTCATGCTAATCGAGAAAAGAAAAAATAGCAGAAATAGTCTTATTACTTGCTTCCTTGTAAGTAGAAGGGAAATAAGGCAGTACCCTAGATTAAAGTGATAGTCAAAGGCTGATTGCTATGTGACTGTACTTCCTTTGTATGGACAGGAATTGTCAAATTCCTGCATGAGAAAAATACAAGTTTTTCAAAGCTGAAACAAAAAAACAAGGAATATCTTTAAAACGATCAATTCGACGAACAAAATGTATATAACATAAACTGTGTGTTTTAATATGCTCTACATTTTTTGTGTGGTAAGTTTTTGTCCATTTCTTATGGTTTAGGAGTTATGCAAAATTCCGTAAAAGTCATTCAGAATAAAGTATTCTTTAGAGGCTACACCCAGAAAATTCAAAATATACCTACACTTCATTTGTGAGGTAAATATCTTTAATATACGAAATTTCAATCAAAATCGTAAGAGCCATTTTTGAGAAAATCAAAATTTTCGAAATTTTTTCCATGTAAAGGCTGGTTGGAGGTGGGGGGAATTTTCTCAAAATCTTCATGTCGCATCCCTGGAAGATACTAAACTTAAATACCAAGTTTGGTATTTTACCGACTTTTCGTTTTTGAGTTATCGTGTTCACAGACACACGGACACACACGGGCCTTTTTCCGAAAATACAGGTGCTACAGGGGATACAGGTGAATTTTCTGGAAATAGCCTCCGAAAACCTCTTCATTCTGGATGACTTTTTCATAACTGGCAAACCATAAGAGATACACAACAACTTACTACAGAAAAAATGTACATATTGTTAAAACACACAACTTATGTCACACAATTTTTGTAGAGCCACTTATTTCAAATATATTCCCTGTATTAGGTTTCAACTTTAAAATATTTAAAAGCTTTTCTCAAACGAGAGGTCCTCATTTGTTTCATCTCTTTTGTTTACTCCTGCACTTAGAAAGAGAACTGAATGTCAATGACAAACACATAGCGAACAGATTTTAAAAGATTTGGCTGTCGCTTTAGTTTAGTGCATTTTTTCCCTTTCTATGTACTTATGAAGAACTAAATAATAAGACCATTTCTGGGATGTTTGTCTCCATCAGAATGCTGTATATAGAGAATAGTCCTCTGTAAGAATATTTTGACAGAAAAAGCCATGTGAATGGAATCTATCATATTTTCGTGACAGAGCTTAAAATATCTAATTGGATTATTTAAGTAAATAGAATAGATACATTTATATAAATCTGAAGTGCTCCATTCACATGCCTTTGTCTACATCCCTGCAATGAATTATTGTTAAAAGGTTTATTCTTCATGGTAATCGAGATAAACTTTACCAAAAACGGTCTTATTTCTTGCTTCCTTATAACTAGAAGGGAAATAAGTAATAGGTACACAAGGCTAAACCGACAGTCAAATGTTTTAAAATGCGGTTGCTATGGGATTAAAATCTGTTTCTTTGCGTGGCCAGTAATATGTATTTTAAAACTGAAAACAATAACAAGGAATATCTCAAAAACGGCCATCTCCAGGTAAAACATGTATATGACATAAATTGCGTGTTTTAAGGAGCTCAACATTTTTTGTGCAGTAAGTTTTTGCTATAGAATAGAATTAAAATTGTTCACTGATATATTTGATATGTCGTTTTATAATTATTTCCTGCATCAAAACGTATTTCCTTAAATAAATGTAGATAACGTGTTGTATTCAACTTGGTGCAAAAATAACTTTATTAATTACCTGCGGTCGTGATCTAACTTAATCCACTCATCAATTAAGCTCGACTTTTGCACCTAGTTAAATACACGTGCAAAAGTTTACAGCATTCATTTATCACTGCTGGTATGACACTGAACAATGACGTACTTCAAGAGGGTTTACATCTGAGAATCTTTCACTCTTCAGTTAAAATGCGCTTGAAAGCGGAGAATCTGCACTCCACTTCACATGACGTATGAGGTGCGAATTCCTTCGGATTTCCTTAGGGTTCCAAATCAATGTTCCTAGCTCTTTTTCCCCACAGAGAGCCCAACCGATTGTTGCCAAGAATACAAAATCTGGCCTACGCCCTAAACAACTCCAATTTATTTCTTATCCGGTAGATTTAAAAGGTTTATAATTACGAGGGCTGTCCCAGAAGTGTCCGACCTAATAAAGAAAGCACAAAAATGTTGGGGAAAAACATCTTTATTTCTTTACATAGTCTCTTTCCAGCCCGATACACTTTTCCCAGCGATGTTCAATAGTTTCGATACCCTGTTTACAGTGAGAGCTATCGAGGTCTGTAAAATAGCCATCAACTGCAGACTCCACCTCTTCATGTTGGCAAATCTTCTACCACCAAGCCATTTCTTCAAATTTGGAAACAGAAACTAATCAGAGGGGGCTAAATCTGGAGAATAGGGTGCACGAGGAAACATTTCGAACTTGAACTCATTGACTTTGGCCATGGTGATAATGGACATGTAAACAGGTGCATTGTCTTGATGAAACAAAACTCCCTTTTTCGCTAAATGCGGCCGCTTTTGCTCGATTTTAACACTCAAACACTGTAACAAGTTTGCATAATATTCGCCATTGATTATTTTCCTTTTTTGACATAATCAATGAAAGTTATCCCGCGTGTGTCTCTGAAAACTGACGCCATGACCTTGCCTGCAGATGGAACTGTCTTCGCCTTCTTTGGAGCCGATTCTCCCTTTCCAATCCACTGTTTTAATGGTTCCTTCGTCTCAGGTGTGAAGTGATGGACCCAGGTTTCATCCATTATTATGAATCGACACACAAACTCAGCTTTATTCAAACACTCGACTGAAAAATACTCACGACACTGTTTTTCTTCTACTGTGAGCAAACACGGCACAAAACTTACCATATCCAAATTTTCAGTCAGTATGTGATGCACAGAACTTTTGAAATGTCTGCAATTTCTGCTAGCTCACACACTTTCAGTAGACGGTCATCCAATATCATTTTGTGGATTTTCTTTACGACTTCCGGACTGGTAACCTCATTTGGTCGACCACTGCGATATTCGTCTTGACAGCTCGTACGGTCGGGCTTAAACTCTGCCACCCAATATTTCACTGTTGTAAACGAAGGAGCAGACTCCTCCAAAGTAGAATCTAGCTCAGCTTTAATATTATTGGACTAAGACCTTTCAAATGAAAGTATTGTATGAAAGGTCGGCGCGCGCGTGTGTATGTACGAAGCCACCCAGAAAGTGACAGACGAAAGTTATCAACACAAAACTGTAATTACTAACTTACGTACCTTACTCTATTTCTCAAAGTAATAGTCATTGTTATCATGGTATTTATTGTCACGTGGTACCAGTTTTACAATGCTGATGCTATATTTTTCTATCCCAAAGAACTTATTCGTTTTTTGAATGCACAAAATGTTCGGCCAATAGAATTTTTAGGCAAATAACGCAGGTGCATAGCCATAATGCAATGAACGAGTCTTCAGTGAGGAAATGGCGCATACTTTACGAGTAACTAAGGAAGAACCAGCATGTACGATAAAGACCGGAGTGGAAGTTCATCAATCGTTATGGAGGAATTGAAAGCAAATGTTAATAAAATAATTCAGTAAAAAAGCTGGTGTTTCACTTTGGATGGAAAATATTTCCCAGCCATGAAGACCTCAAAGTGACAGCAACATCTTGGCTCATATCTTTAGCAGGGGAAGACCTCTGCGTTGAAAAACCGGTACCACGTGACGATAAATACCTTGATAGCAACGACTATTACTTTGAGAAATAAAGTAAGGCATGCAACTTAGTAAATAACTGTAACTTAATGTTGATAACTTTCGTTGTTATTTAGTTATGCCAAAAAGTCTGTCACTTGTGCAATTAATCAGAGACCCGTGGCACCTGTTTTAAACCGTGAAAGTGAAGACAGTGTTTGGAAAAAAAAGTGTTGGATTTTCAATAATGCGTGAAATAAGAAATATACTACAAGGTGTTGCTACAGAAATAACTGCTGATGGAGTACCTTAGCCAATTTCCGTTTTCTTGTGATGTGGAGCGAAGTTTTTCACAATATAAAGCCTGTTTATGTGCCAATCGGAGACGATTCACATTTGAGACGTTACGATTGTATGTTGTTGTGCATTGTAATCTATGTATCTTGAGAGAAAATGAAACGGATAATGATGCTGATGACTTGTTGCAAAACAGCTAGTGAATTTATGTAAATATTAACATTGTTAGTTCCCGTAAATCAGTGATAGTTTGCCAGCTACCCAACCTCAATCACCTACTAAAAACATCAGAGTCTACCACTGCCCCATTTTCCTTCTATTAGTACCACTACGTCAACTATATACCATGCTGCGCTAACTTGGATTCTGTCCCCAAGATGCTATCCCTACTTATGAGTGTATGTGTTCTGTTTCAGGCCGGCACATGGAACCCACGTACAAGCTGATATACTTCAACGCCCGTGGCAAAGCGGAGCACATCAGGTTCATCTTCGCGTATGCTGGCATCGAGTATCAGGATGAACGTATCAGCCAAGACAAGTGGCCCGACATGAAAACCAGTGAGTATTGTAACTACTTTCGTCATACTTGAGCCCCGATGCTGATCACGTGACCCGCCTAACAGCTGATCGATTGCGGTAAACAGCACTTGCAACTTGCAAGTCGTCGTGAGGTATATGACACGAGTATGTGAGAATGTCTTGGAGGTTTTCCAGAATTGTATTCTTTTATTTTGTTTAACCTCCCTTAATCTGATAGGTCACATCGGACGATGAATGAAATGGGTAAAATGATGCTCAAATGAGCCCTGGGTCCATAAGGCTTAAGGGGAGAGTCATGTGAAAATCCTAAACTCTACATTTTACATGCTAGAGCTTTTAAAGGATTTGACTACCATTTTAGCCCGGTGTATTCCTATATTTTCCTTCTGCTTACGTGGAAACATGTAATAAAACAATTTCTGTTAACGTTTATCTCGATTAACAAGACATAGATAAAAGAATAACATTTTTAAGGGGCGTTTGTTTGTAGAACAGCTGGAGAAAGTCATGTGAATGGAAAATCGTATTTTTTAATTTTCTGCTTGGTGTTTTTTTTTTTTTTTTTTTTTAACAAATCCATAACAACAGGAAGAATTAAATTCGGAATGTAAAACAAATGAGGGTCATCTTAAAGGATGTTTATGTCAGCCATTCACTCACCCACCCCCCAATGACATCTTCACATTTTTCTTGAGAAGATAGCTTGTCTTGTTCACCGTGTCCGCTGCAATTGAGGTCCACAGAGTTGACTAGCTGGTGTTGACCTTTGTTCTGGCTTGGTGAGGTTTGATGATGTAGGAACTGGATGAAGGGTGAAATCATATTTTGCATTTACTTATTGCTAGAGTGTTTATTGGTCGGTAGTTTGGTTGATACTGGTACATACCAGTAGGGGTTCCACACTGTAGCCACCTATGGACTAATTCTGCGTCAGACCCTGGAGAACAAGATGTTATGAAATGCATGTATCAACGGGCGGCCGAAACTGGACCGTGAGGAAAGAGCTACCTGATGGACCCTAACATAGTCCAAACAGTTCTTCATAGTTCCAAGCCCGCTCCCTAGGTCCTCACATGACTCTAATGCCACTCAGTCGCCGACAGCTGTACTTCTAAAGTGCATATGCCTCCACGAAATGGGCCAGCATCCACTCTTCACCGATAGTTACAACCCTGAAAGAGGTTGGAATGGAATGGAGATAAAGGGGCAAGAAGCTCGGGGAATGAAGAAACTTCCCCAGCATTCACCTAGTGACCCGGGAAACACTCGAAAAAACCCATGGGTTAGAAAGTTCGGCAGCCGGTATAGAACCCACAACCTCCCGAATGCCAGTCCCACATGAAAGGCCTGAGCCACCCGATTCATTTAGATGTGTTAGCAAGAAAGCAACTGACTTTCGACGCTAATAGTCTGTTTTCCGAGGTTTTAACACTTCACGAATATGGTCCATCATACGTTGACTATAGAGGCTCCCTATACGCATCTTGTCGGATGAAGAAAATTTGTCAGTTGTAGTGCTGGATGAACAGAAACTTTCTTACCGGCACAGCGTTTCGTTGGGGCAGGTTTCAATGTCTAATATGTAATTTGAATAGAAAGGATGAAACTCTATGATTGGTTTCTGTTCTTCTAGGGAATTATCGGATAGTCTGATAGGCGTGACATAGATCAGTTCTGAAGGCGTGGTTCCTATTTTTTGAATGATATGCGACCGTAGACCTATCAGTACCAAAAGTAGTTTTGAAGAAAGATCCTCAGTAAGATGAACTTTCAAGGCAGCCTCAAGCTGGCGATATCAGTGTTCCAATTTACCACTTGCAGCTGCGTATTATGCTGTGGTCTTTATATGTTTAACTCCCATTAAAGTGGTAAGTTATTTAAAAAGCTTTCGTGATAAATTGTGGAACACCAAATAGAGATATCCGTATGGAAAATATTACCAGTGATATCCACAATTGGAGTTCCCTCTGACAAACGTGAAAACGAACTGTGGTTGTTTGAAGACATCGGTGACATTTTGGTAGTGACAGCGGTCGGACAAAATCAACTGAACCTTTAAATTACTGTTGGATATTTTTAGCTTCTGTTAGTGCATGTGAAACTTTGCTTCTCTGACATGGTATGTACGCTGATGCTCAGATCCTGATGTTTTTGTTCACTGAATTGCTTCCTTCCGGGTTTTATATCCCTTTTTTCGGCTGAAGTGAGTTGAATAGCCGTGATCGTTAGTGAGATACAAAGTGGACTGGCAATCCATTCAAAGCCAAACATCGCGGGTTTGAGTTCCAGCCACTACAGTCAAATGTGCCTATGGTAAAGGATGGGGAGGGTCCAAGTAAAATAACCGATGTGATGGCACACTTGGATGCTGATGGGGTTGCATTTGATTGCAGTTTCATGGGTTTTGCGCTTTATCATTAAAAACATTACAGTTTTATTGCAAAAATGTTCACATGTTTACAATATAAAATAGCTATAAATATGCTAATTTTATTTTTGAAGGCTAGTGAAATATGAAATTAGGAAAAGAAAAAAAAAAAAAAAAAAAAAAAAACCAAAACACACACACACACACTAAAAATACTAAACTTTTTGATTGATCATCTTTGTTGCCAAATGGCAACACCATGCAATAGAGGGGTAATGTCGTGTAGCATGTTTCCATGATAACTCATGGTTAGAACAACCGGGCGGGGACCGGGAACTCCGTGGTTCAAATCCCGGCTAAGAATAGTGGATAGAGAAAGTCTTGTGACTACAACACATACGATATGTTTTAACTGTTACAGAGATGCCATTTGGAATGCTTCCTGTGCTGGAGATTGACGGAGGAAAGCACGTCATATGTCAAAGTAACGCTATTGCTCGCTTCCTGGCTCGACGTTATGGTCTAGCAGGTCGTGATGAATGGGAACAACTGCAGTGTGACATGCTCGTGGACACGCTCACAGACATCAAGCAAGGTGAGAGTCTACTCCATTATAGTGCAGGCGAGAGGAGCCATTGCGCAGAGAGCGAAACAAACATATAGTACATTATCGCTTTCTTTCATTTTCGCTCGCTGTGCAAATGGAAATGGAATTTTATTTATGGACGCTCTTTATCTGCTGTGGTTTTCATCGTCCCATTCTTTACTGAGCGTGATAAGACCGATTAACTTTGCTCAGAGGCCTCTTTATCGGGTTGAGGTTCTTTTAAGTGCCGTTGATATATAAGGCGGGACCAACGGATTTACTTCTCTTACGAAGGAAGCCATGCTAAAGATTTTTACACCCAAAAAAGTCATCGTCCTCCGCTGGGTTTGAACCCGCGATCTTGGGTATATGAAGTTAGCATGGTAACCACACCATAGAGGGCGACACTCGCTGTGAACATGCAGGTCACGCGATTCAGGGCAATGCTAGCCCGCAACCTGCTCTCGCTCGCCTTCGTGTGTGCTTCATATACCCAAGGTCGCGGGTTCAAACTCCGCGGAGGACAATGCGTTTCGTTTATGAGTTATCGTGTTCAGAGACATATCAGACACACACATGGACCTTTTTCTAAAAATGCTTTTTTTTTATACAGGGGATTCTAAAAGCGTATTTCCTGTGAAATCTCGGTATTGAATTTTTGGGTGCAATACAATACCTTCTCTATACACTATGCACATAGCACATGTAGAGAAAAAGCTGTTTTGACTTACCATAATTCATTCTCAAAACTTTTGGAGTGATCCTTGTACATGTTTTGAGATACAGTCCTGCCAAGATACATTCACTCACTGATCTAATGAAGAGATGCTGTTCTGGTTTAAGTAAATAGTTTAGAACAAAAGTGTTGGTTTTACCTAAAAACATATTAATGCTATAGCCAATCTCAGCCCAGCTGCCTCTGAATACACATAATCCTGGATATTTACCCCAATGCTCTGAAATAAAGCATATTAATGCTTCTGGCCTAATACAGTAAAATCAACATTTACAGAGGTACAACATGGAGTTCCACAGGGATCTGTTTTGGGCCCAGTTCTATTTATTTATGTAAATGACATATCTAGAGGCAATAATTTTACTACACTCAGTTACACAGATGATACCATGGCTATATTTTGGAATGAAATCTTAATTACAGTTCCATCAAATCCAGTACTCACTCATTTATAAACTATTTGAGTCGAATAAACTAAAACTAAATGCTGAAAAACCCAGTTATGTTATTTGATCTTCTTCTTCTTACTAAGGCACTATAACTTTAAAAAAGTATTGGCTTTCTCAACAATTTGTTTCTACCTTGAACACTAATAGGCCAGTTTTTTGTTTTCATATCCTTAGTGTCATTAAGTACATCATCTAAGCATCTATTTTGGGATGGTCTCTTAGTCTTGTGTTCATTTGTAAGCTCCTTTAACCATTCTAACATCCTGGGTCCTATTTATATGTCCAAACCATCCTAATCTTAAGGCTTTTATGTAGTAAATGATATTTTCATTTTTATTAATTCATTTAATTTGTTATCATAACATATTCACCATATTTTATCATTTTGTTACACTGCTCCAAATATAGTATGTAATATCCTTCTTTCAAATACCATTAGTTTTTGTTTAACTGTATTAGTGTATATTATTATTATTAATGTATAGTATTAATGCTGAGGCTTCATAATAACTGTTTATAAATTAGCTGGTAGTTGACATAAGTATTGCTATACTGAATAATAGGTAGTTAGGCATTTAAAAAAAAAACATGTATATATAATAAGTTAGTTGTATTAATATTCTTGATTTTACTTAAGATTATTATTGTAAGTGAATTTTGTACATTTAACTCTGCCACCGGGCAGCACCCAATTGCAGAGAAGAAGAAGAAGAAGAAACACACACACATACATCAAGGAACCAGGTTTCACACACATATGTTACAATAGGTCTGATGATGGATTTATATAATCTTATTTTTGCTGATGACTTGGATACTATCTTGCTCCTAAGTAGAAATTTGTTAGCACAGAAGGCTCTACCACCTAGAGGAATTCTTTCTTTTATTTCATTCTTTATATGATTGTTATTATTGATTAGAGACCCAAGGTATTTAAAGGAATCCACTCTTTCTATGCTATTTGATCTAGGTGGTAGAAATGAAATGAGTTAGCTGACTCCACAGGAATCTATAGTGAGACAACTGGCAAATGCTGTAGCTGATTCTTCCAGCAGAGATTCTTGCTATACTTGATTGTGCATATCAGTGTTGGAGAAATAAATTGCAAATAAGCATGTCCTGATAAATTCTGACAGACAAGCTGCACTCAAAGCCCTCAACTCTCATTACTTTAATTCTCAATTAGTATAGGAGTGCCATCAATATCTGTCTAATGTCTCTTCCTGCAGAACTGTGATGGCTGCCTGGTCACACAGGCATTATAGGAAATTAAAAGTCTGATAGTCTTGCAAAATAAAGCACATCTCTCCCTTTAAAGGACCTGTCTGTGGAATTAGCTCATTTAAAGCTAAAACTGCTGTAAAATGGATTTTAAAACAAACTAACCCTCAAACAAGGTTTATAAACATTTAGTAGGAAATTAAATAACTCACTCACCAGGCTAAATAAGCCTTCATTAAGAACGGTTATATAACTGGGTATGGTATGTTCAAGAAACATCTGAATACAATTGGATTGTATCAAAGAGAACTCACTTGCTGTTTGTGCCCAAGAGACAATGAAATGGCAAAACATACTCTGCTAGAATGCGAGGCATTGGAGCGCCTAAGATATCAAATCTTTGGTGCAACCTCGCAACTAGGAGAAGGACCTGATCCTGTGAGGCAGCTACTACAACTTACAAAAGAATTAGTTCTTGACCCATAGATCAGAGACAAAAAGTGCACAAAAAGTCTTTTTAGGCTGACATGCTTAAGCGTACAACATACTTCCATTTATTGTCATTGTCAAGCTGACTCTGACAACATCTCATCCCTTATTAGGGTTAAGCATACACAGTGGACTATCCTGGACCAAACATAATGCTTGTAATAAAATTAGTCAATATATCAATCTATTTAGACTAACGAGAAAGTATGTAGATAATCATACAATGAAATAATGTATTATGGACTTTAGTTTCCACAACTCTGTTACTGTTTGGAAGTTTGGGGTGGAGCTGCACACGTACATACAAATAAAACTATCCTAAACATTTCCACTACAATGGAAATGTATTAGAATTATTTTCAATATTCAAAGGCTAGAAACCTGTAGAAATGTATTTATTAAGCAAAAAATTCTTCTTACTCTAGTATCATTATATCCATATCAAAGAATACTGTTAACTATAAATAACTCTAAAGATATATTAAGAAATTGTGATATGCATCAACATAACACTGGAAAAATTATGGATTTCCATAGAATATTGGTGAATAAAAAGAAAGTTAATACTGACCCTTTTATTGTAGACAGTATATTGTACAATACACTACCATTAGAAACTAAGTCCTGTGCAAAGAATTGTTTTAAAAATAATCTTAAGAAGTATCTCATCCAGAAATGTTTGTATAAAACTATAAACCTATGTACATTTCTGTAAAATTGTATATAGCTTTTGACAATGTCAGATACTCTGTACTAGTCTATTGAATGTAAAGAATATGCTATACCTATGTACAAGACATTTTCGCTGTAATATCAGTTAAACCCTTAAACAGAAATGTGAGTTTAATAACATACTGAAATGAAGGTAACAAGCTTGATCCAAAAAAGTGAAACCTCATTTCCACAAGTGTTATTTTCTTCCCTTTCAGAGCTGTTCCAATATCGGCAGGAGTGCGACCCCCTCAAGAAGGAAGAGAAAAAGCTTCAACTAATGAAAGAGAAAATTCCTTTTTATCTCGGCAAGTTTGAGAAAATAATTTCGGAAAATGGAGGATTTTCTGTTGGTAGTGAGGTATGTATCTGATGACTTGAGTTCAAATTTAATTTAGGTTAGCATTGGCGTAAATCAAGTGTTTTATTTCTTTGGGGTTTTTTCTTGCTCAAAAATTGACTAATGTACATTGGCGGTAAGCTCTTTGCACCCCGAGCTCAATCGAGTACTCATACAGCATTTCTGTAGACATGGGATATTATTAGCGATTACAAACTGAAAAATCTGATGTGCTCCATTCACATGCTTTTCTTTACATCTCTGCAACAAGTTATTGTTGAAAAGCTTATTTTTTCTATTTACTTCATGCAATCAAGAAAAAAAATAGCAGAAATTTGTATTACTTGCTTCCTTGTAAATAGAAGCAAAATAAGGGAGTATCATAGGCTAAAGTGATAAAACTCTGCATGGAAGGGGAAACTTGGACTCATATTCTGGCAGAATGCGGAAATATTAAGAAAGCAATATTTGCCACTACAGTTTCCGGATTCCAATCGGAGAATGAGGCTATGAGAAATGGCTATCATAAAATGGGGTTATTTTTATCTAAAATTCAGCAAAGGAGGTTTATTGCTAAGGAAAACAGAGTACATAAGAACAAGGGTTCCATTATTCTTAAGTGAGAACACTGTATTATATTGAATGTATTCTACTAGAGGAAGGAAATATTGTCAAAGACTGTTTTAGGGTACAAGAATCAGCAAAATGGGAAAGAAATTGGAAATGTCAATTAAAGGAAATTGTAAGAAGTTGGATTGGGTGGGCTAGCCAATCAATAGAGCAACGGTTCCAAACTGGTGTGCCCCGGCACCCTAGGGTGCTGTGCGATTGGCTAAGGGGCCCGCGAGATATTGAGATAAACAAAAAAAAATACCTTCTACTGAAGCCTTAAGTCTTGTAAGGTCTTGAAATAAAATAAGTCAAATCAATTACTCTCATGCACGGCAGATGGTGATAGTGGTCGATTCATTTCAATAATTCAGTTATACTAGTATCCCACAGATGGCATTACAGCTATACCCTGCCGAACATTCCCGAGACTACTCGCTTCCTCAGGAACATTCCCGTGACTTCGACAGATCAATATATATAAGTGTACGCCACTTGGCGCTTTCAGTTGTCTTCCTCGTGTTGATTCACAGTGTTTAGCTATGGATAAGTTCATTGTTAAACGTAAACGCCAGGACAGTGAAAGTGAACAGTCAGCTTCTACTGCTTGCTTTAAGAAGCCAAATCTTACAGTTTCTCCCAGACCGTCGAATTCACCACATAAAGAAGACAAATGAAAGAAAAGAACATACCAGGGCAGTTACTTAGCGTATGGATTTAAGTGGAATAACAACGAGGAAAACCCTATCCCTGTGTGTTTAGTTTGTGGCGAAACACTTAGCAACGAGGCCATAGTACCTAGCAAACTGAAGCGGCATCTTACAACAAAGCATCCTAGTGTGTCACAGAAAAGTGTAATGTATTTTTCACATATATTAGAAGGGGAGAAGAAAACAGCTGTGCGAATGGTAAAGAGAATGACCATAGGTGATACTGCTCTTGAAGCCTCATTTAAAGTAGTAGAACTGATGGCTAAAAAAAAGAAACCTCATACTCTTGGAGAGGAAATCATTGGCCCTGCATGTCAAGTTATAGTTTCAACAATACTTGGCGAAGGAGCAGCTAATCAAATTTCGAAAGTTCCTCTGTCCAACAACACAATCAGCCGCAGGATATCTGAAATGTCATGCAATATCAACGAACAAGTCACGGAGAAAATAAAAACTTATAGAACATTTGCTTTGCAAGTAGATGAGAGTCTCGATATTGGTGACAAACAACTCCTTGGTTTTATCAGATATATTGATGAAAAAGATATTAGTGAACAGTTTCTGTTCTGTAGACCGCTGGAGACTACAACCACAACCCATGATATTCTCGTTTCTATTAATTCCTATCTCAATGACCATGATCTTTCATGGAAAGACTGTTGTGGTAGATGGTGCACCATCTATGTCTGGGAAAATTAAAGGTTTTACTGCCAGAGCTCTCAATGAAAATCCATCCATTATTATAACTCACTGTTTTCTGCATAGAGAGGCATTAGTCGTGAAAGCGTGTAATAAAGATTTTGCTGAAGTGTTTAACCAAGTTTTGAAAATGGTGAACTGTATGAAGTCTCGACCTTTAAAGTGCAGAATTTTTGAACAGTTATGTCGCGCAACGGATGCAGCTCATACCTCTTTGTTACTCCACACAGAAGTAAGGTGGTTGTCGCGGGGTCATGTATTGAACCGGTTTCTCGAACTTAAAGAACAGCTAAAAACTTTTTTTAAGGATGAAAATCAAGACACATTTCATGAGCTCTTACTAAGTGATTCTTGGTGTTTTGAACTGTCGTATCTGGCAGATATTTTTCATAAGCTGAATGAACTGAATGTTTTGATGCAGGGTCGACATGAAACAATAATCTCCTCAACCAATAAAATGAAAGGTTTTAAAAGAAAACTTAGTTCTTGGAAGTCTGCAGTTCAAAAAGGAGATTTGTCGAACTTTCCATCTCTTCTTAATGTGGCAGGAGATAAAGATCTGGGTAAACTGAAAGACCGCATTTGTGATCACTTATCAAGATTACAAGATGCAATAGATGCGTACTTTCCAACTATTTCCACTACGAATCTCGACTGGGTTGTCTCACCATTTGATTTCGTAGATAGTGCAGAGGAAATAGATTTCACTGCTTGCGAACGAGATGAATTTATTGATCTTTGCGCTGATTCCACACTCAAAGGTAAGATCACCAAGAGTGAGGCGCCGGTGGCTAGTTTTTGGCTTCAACGGAGAGAGGAGTACCCTAACCTAATGAAGAAAGCAATTAACGCACTTTTGCCCTTTTCAACATCCTATCTATGCGAGCAAGCCTTCTCTGCTATGGTGACAATAAAATGCAAAGCAAGAAATAGACTGAATAACCTTGAGGATGATTTGCATGTTTTGCTGTCAACTGTAAGACCCGACATCACATATCTGTGCTCTAAGCATCAATCACAAGTTTCACATTAATCATTAATCAACAAAATTTATTGATGTATTTTTACTCAGTGATTGTAGTAAAGTTTACTGTATTATGTTATGGTGTACGTTATTATTATATAATATTTCAATAAATTAACATATTAAGCATAATTTTCTTTTAATTCAAGGAAGGGTGCCCCTGGTGTTTAATGTTATTCCCAAGGGTGCTGTGAACTTCAAAAGGTTGGGAAACAATGCAATAGAGGAACAAAAACTATGGGATAAAGTAAAAGCGAGGATAGGTGATATAGAGAAAAAAGAAATAATAGGAAAGATAGCTTAAGGGATAAGAGTACTTTAATATTATGTAGAATGTTAAGAAAGAATGGGGAAGAGAAAAATACATTGATGTCTGTGAAAAACTGGAAAGAGAGTGTCTGGCATGGCCAAGAACAGTTACATGTCATTAAAAGGTCTAAAAGTTGACAAACATCTATGCCCACTGTGTGGCAATGACAGTAACAATTTACACTGTATAAGTAAGTGCGAGGAAACTAAAATGTGGAGAGAGAGAAAATGTGGAATAAAAACTGGGAAAAGTTGCCGCCAGAGATATTGTTCTTAAAACAGTTTGGAAGCAATAAGAAAGCATTTGTGAAACAGCTAGGTAATTATACAGGGAAAGTATGAGAGAAATGGGCAGGAAAATTGCCAAAGAAAGAGAGGATTTTAATTCTTTCTCATTCTTTTATATGTGTTCTATTTTCATTTGTCTATTGTTAGTGTGCAATAACTAAATGTATAACTTAAACCCTCTTAGTGCCAGCACGAATAACAAAATGCTGTCTGAAAAGTGCAAATTATGAGCAAAATGCAGGCTTTTAAATTATTAGTAATAAAACAAATACCAAATGATGTAGGGAGCTGAATTTTTTTTTTTTTATTTTTAGTAAATCCTTTTGTCTACTATATAATATATATGATATGGATGAGAAGTCTCTTCAACATCTTTAAAAAATTAAAAACAAAAGAAAATTTGAAAATAAAATTAAAAAATCCCAAAATAATCAATAATTAGGCATACAAAACTTTGCTATACAGAAAGTTCAGGCTAATGAAATGAAAGTACAGATATTTCTTTACTAAAACAGAAATCTGTTTTGGTCTGGTGTTTTATCTTTTAAAATACAAAAAATGAATTCATGTAACCTGAAGCCTGTAAACTTAAAGAATCACAAAAAAAACCACACACACACACCACACACATACACACACACATACACACACACATACACATACACCATACACATACACACAACCACACACCATGCACATACACACAACCACACACCACACATACGCACACACACACACACATACACATACACACACACCATACACATACACACAACCACACACCATACACATACATACACCTTACACATACACATACACACAACCACACACCATACACATACACACATATACATACACACACACACACAACCACACACCATACACATACACACACACACACAACCACACACCATACACATACACACACACAACCACACACCATACACATACACACTCACATACACAACCACACACCATACTCATACACACACACACACAACCACACCATACACACACACACACACACACAACCACACAGCATACACATACACATACACACACACAACCACACACCATACACATACACACACACACTCACACACACAACCACACACCATACACATACACACAACCACACACCATACACATACACACACGTACACTTATACACACCACACACACAACCACACACCATACACATACACACACATAAAAAACATACACTTACACACATCACACACACACACACACACACACACCACATACACATCACACACCACACACACACGCACATGCACACACACTCACACACATCACACCACAACACAACACTCACACACATAAACATGATATAATTAATAATGAAAATCGTATACAGCAATAGGGTACTGATTTAACATAGATAATTCTACAATTTAGCATTGTGTTGTTGCATAGCTGATTGGTTGACTCACATTTTCTACGTCATCTGGTTGCACCTCCATAAATTTATTTTGATAAGTACATTGATTATCTGCTTGTGTACAAGGGCCGTTGTTATCAGAGGCATTTTCACTGCTGAAGTTAGAATATATACCTCCTCCTCTCTTACGTCAATGTCAGAAACGCTTTCATCAATGTCTGAAAATTCAATATCACTCACTTTCTTCTAATACATTGCAAACTGCAGCCCTTATATCTTTTTTGGTTTGTAACCTTTGCTAGATGACACCATTTTCCAACTATCATAAACAAACATTGTCTAAAGAAATTAAATTTGGAGCTAATTTAGCGCTTTGGAGTGTAAAGATAAGGCCATAAAATGCTCCAGAAACCTTTTCTCTAGAGACTTTCCTGCAGGAAAGAGGTAAAACATATTAAAATAGCATCATGATTAGATTGTAATTGGCACTAAAAGGGTTAATATTTTAAACATTTTCCCTGTAAATATCCAAGAACAGGAAAAGCATATTGTGATTGTGTATAAAATTACATATATGTAAGTATATAATGAAAATGTTTGGCAATAAAAGTCCTTCTACTGCTATTACTATACAATTATTTTTCATTTTCATTCTAGTTAACATGGGCTGATTTTGTATTTGCTGTTTCGCTTGAGAACTTCGAACTGATATTTGGAAAAGAATCTTTGTACCGATATCCAGCTTTACGAGAACTGAAAGAGATGGTGTTCCAACTTCCAAGAATACAAGCTTGGCTCCAGAAAAGACCAGCAACAGATTTCTAAGATCAAGTAAATCATGCATGGAGTGTTACTTAGACTCATAAGGCTTGTACAGTAATGCAATATAAAGCAATATATATATGAGAGTTAGGGTTACCAGATGTGTCTTCAAAAATGAGGACATTCCTAGATTCATACATAAATTTGCAAAAGATTAATAGCTTTGAAACTTTGCAAATATGCAAATTTCCGACTAAACTTGCTTTGTTGGTGTCAACGATGAGGGTGGAGGTATGGCTGGATCTGTGAACTTCCAGAAGTTGCTGTTTGGCGGTAAATCAAAATTCATGATATGTTTTTTTTTCCTTCATGATAAAGATCTTCTCCCAAACATCTAAATCTGTGTGCTTATAAGCTGGTTTTAACAGTTTTATATTTGGTGTGATTTCATTTCTTGAATGACCAGAAATGATGGGCAACTGCTGAAAACAGAAACATAGAAATGTGCAGCTTTGTATAACTGGCAAATCATAATAGAAAGACAAAATATTATTTCACAAAAAAGGAAAACAGAAAGAAAGAAAGCAAAAATCACATAAACCTTACCTTTATCAGCAACTGAAATGAATCTTCCAGGTGGACAGATAACATATTCTGCCTTGGAGTTGACTCTTCCTGGCCTGAAGTTAGGAATCATTTTTGTAATTGGAAAGTAAACACACATTTGCATTTTTGCATGATTTTAATTGAACATTAACGTTGCTTCACTTCACAACAACCAAGCAATTGAGAGTTTAAAATAATCATTGTAGAAGCTGAGCCCAGGTATCTTGCATGGTAAAGCTTTTAATTGGCCACCTTGCAACTCGTATCTCAAGATAATTGCCCACTATTTGTTTCAACTGCTCTGAAATCATAACTTGAGCTTGATGCAGTGCAACACAGAAAAGAGAAAAGTCATGAAAAAATCTGATGTGTTACACTCACATGGCTTCCTCTATCTGTTCTACAAACAAAGTTTTTACAGAAGATAATTCTTCTTTTTAAACCATGCTAATTGAGCTGCATTAGCAGAATGTACTTATTACTTAGTTCCTTTTAAGTAGAAGGGAACTAAAGAAATGCACTATGCTAAAGCGATAGTCAAATGTTTTAAAAGCTGTTGTTATGTGATTGTCATTGCAGTTCACTTTTTTGCTTGATCAGGGGTAGAACAAAAGAAAAATGGACACTACCTGTCTGAGAAAAGTTTATTTTAAAATTGAATCCAATAACAAGGATTATCTTGTAAACGGTTCAACTCTACAACAAAAATGCATATGAGTTAAATCGTGTGTTTTAATGAGATCTACAATTTTTATGTAGTAAGTTTTTGTCCATTTCTGATGATTTACTAGTCATTCAAAATTCAGAAAAAATTATCCAGAACAAACAGGTCTTTAGAAGCTGTTCCCAGAAAATTCAAGATACACATTTTATTTGTGATGTGAATATCTATAATACACAATATTCTAACCAAAATCATTAGAGCCATTTATGAGAAAAACAAAATTTTCAAAAATTTTTCCATGTAAAGGGTAGTTTGGGGTGCGGGATTTTTTTTTGAAAATCTTTGTGTCACATCCTTGGATGATAATAAACTTAAGAACCAAGTTTGGAATTTAATGATCTTTTAGCTTTTGAGCCATGCTGCCCACACACACACACACACACCCACACAGCCGCGCCGTGGCCAATTGGTTAGACTACTTGCCTCTCACCTAGATGGCCTGGGTTCGATTCCAAGCGACCGCATGTGAGATTTGTGGTGGACAAAGCTGTGCAGGAGCAGGTTTTCTCCGGTTTCCCCTGCCATCACATTCCACCGGTGCTCCATCTTCATTCATGTATCATCAGTGTCATAGGCTGCAGTGTCACAAGTAGTTAAAGCAGGCATTAAACACTACCCAAAAAAAAAAATACAAAAAAAAACAAACACACACACACACACACACGCATGTACGTGCACACACACCCACACACACAGCTTTCTAAAAATGCTTTTTTTGGATTCAGGGGGTCACAAAACACATATTTCCGGTTAAATCTTGGTATCAAATTTTTGGATACAATACAATAACTTCTCTATACATTATGTGCATAGCACGTATAGAGAAGATAAAAAAGAATACATTTCCCCATTTTCCTAAAAACCTGCAGAACCAGTTTTAGGATACAAAAACGAGAACATGTCCGGATAAAAGAAGATGTCTGGTAACCCTAGTATGTGGTAAATAGGTTTCAATGAAAAAAAGTATGGTCATTGCCTGTGATTAGATGAAGAGAACTAGAATCTCTTTAAAATGTGTTGCAATCTGTCCTATATGTATAGAATGTTCCAACTGTAGCCATATAAAGAAGAGATATTTATTTTTATTAAATCATAGATTTTAATGTTTTGCAGAAAGAAGGCATATTTTATGTGTTAGGAAAGTTGACCTATTGTTGAAGAAAATATAAATGTAGGACATATGTTGTGCCATATCTCTTAATATTTTTCTAGAACAAAACTAGTTCTAAATATTTTATTGCAAATATTTAGAATAACATTTAAGTTTTCTGTGTTGTGATAAAATTTTAGACAAGATGTGTTATTGCTGTCTACGTGTAATGAATGAGCTTTATATTTCTCTTATGTTTTTCTGAGAAAGGCAATAAGGTTAGTTGATAAGGATGGCATTAGCAATCTGATTTGTATCTATTGTTGTAATTAAAAATGGAGATGTTAAGCAAAGACATATCATTAGACTGCAATGAAGTATTTGAGAGTTGAAAATACAATGCAAACTGCCAGAATAATGTACCTTAATCAGATTGTATTTCAGAAACTTATCAATCACAAAGAAAACAAATAGCATTTTATAAAAAATGGGACAATTATTTTCTATAGTGCAAATGTGAATACTTTTCTGATAATTTAATTGAGCTTAACAATGTTTGTCATGGTATTTTGAGCTTAAAGGTGGAGAAACACTCTTACTTATCTTATGACAATAGGTACAAGTTTAAAAGTGAGATTAAGTAACTATATATATACAGGGAAATGATCAGCTTTTATGAATTATTGCATTCCATTAGAAGAAACGTCGCCCTCCGTGATGTAATGGTTACCATGCTAACTTCATATACCCAAGGTCATGGCTTCAACCCAGTGGAGGACAATGGATTTTTTCAGGCGTAAAAATCCTTAGCATAGCTTTCTTCAGAAGAGAAGTTGGTCCTGTGTCATAGATTTACGGCACGTAAAAGAACCTCAAGCCATATATCCTTTCTTATTGGCTATTTTCTCTACACTATGTTCTATTTTGGTCTTCTTCCTTCCTGACATTTCGAAACCATCTTAAAACATTTGTCTCTGACTTTTTTATTACTGGTTCTTGATTAAGATATTCCTATTTAATAGTTTCTTATCCTGTCCCTTCTGATTTTCCCTAAATATCTCCGTAGAAATACTTCATTTCCGTACTTGTAATTCTACTTTCACCGTTGAGTACTCACATGACAAAAAGGCACATAGGTAGTCAAATTGGGTCAATTTGATCCTAATGTAAATAAAGAAAATGTATATGTTATTTTTCTGCCTTTTTGATCCCAAGGTCACAGTTTCAAACCTGGCCCAGACCAGTTGCAGGTGTGCTTAAAAGTGATAGCCTCATGTCAGTAGATTTACTGGCACGTAAAACAACTCTTGCGGAACGCCAGTAGTACTGAAATGATCCTGGTAATGATGGTATTAACAAAAAAAATTTTAATATATATTATTTTTAAATTTAAATATGCATATAATGATAATAAATTATTTATAAATATACTACAATGAATTAATAACTTATTTGTTTATTTATTTGTTTCAATATCTATTGACATGCCAGCCACAGATAGGTAATATATAAAGAATATTTTTGGAATTAAACCAAGCTTTTTGACCATTAAATTACATCATTTTGTGACTTAGTCCATGTTTTCTGCAAGCAACTTAAAATTAGTAATGCAGTTTACATACACGTCCTATACAAGTAGCACATGGTGTTCAATTTTTATGCTCTACCAGAAATTAGGATTCATTATTGCTTGAAAGAGTTTCATCTGAATTAGAATCATGTTCACTTCCTTTAACATTGTCAGCTTCTAGTGTGGATTCTGCTTGAAGTTCATCAATTACTAGATACTTTACCATTTTGTGAAGTAACAAATGCAATAATGTCTTAGATCTTGTGGTTAAGAAACACAAAGGTACTGTAAAAAGGGTATATTTAAATAATTACATTTACTTAAATAAAAACAGAGAGACCATCTTATTTGTTGTTGTTGTTGTTGTAGGTTAGTTAGTATTTCCATGATCAAATTTGAATTTCTAGTTTGTGAGTTCCCTAGAATGTGCCATGGTGACAAGGGATTGGAATTTTGCCCAGAATCCTTCTTCTTTCAAGGTATGGGCTTCTTTTACATGCAAATAAACATTACATGGGACCACAGACTTTACTTCCCTTCCGAAGTAAACCCATCACCCTCTACCAGGTTTAAACTTGCAATCTTGCATTTTAGAGGTGGCAGGTAACCACTACACCACTGAGGACAACTGTTGTAAATTCTTTCTTCAAATGGAATGCATACATTCACATTGAGTCAAATGTAACATAATGACCCACTAATGGAAAATAATACTAACAACAATATCCTCAACCGGATAATTTCAAAGATCCCAACAATATAAGAAATTACATACCACTGGCAACTTTTACAATGCCATGTGTCAAAAAATATAAGGGAAATAAATATTGACCATACTGACCCTGTGTGAGTAGTAAAGGGTTAGTGAGGTTATAACAGCATATGTTTGAGAATAAAACAAATAAATAAAGGAGAAGAAAATAATTACTTAGTACTTTTTAAGCAGAATGCTATTGATTTTTGTATAATTTGTCATTGGTAAACTGAATACAAAATGAACTTTTTGACTGGCAGAACGATGATCTACCAAAGTAGTTGATTAAGTATTAGCCAAATACCACATAAAACAAGATCAGAATGCCCTCTGGTATTTAAATTTACAAGATGTCTATTGAAATGCAAGCTGAAGATACCTTAGAAACAAACTGAAACATTTCACGGACCAAATATAGCATGAATTCTTAAGGCATGTAAGCTTTATAGCTCTTTTCTAAGTCTTAAGCTGTATAAGAAGTTTAATACTAGGTAATCAACAAATAATGCCATTTGTTTAATGACTTGTTTTGAGAATGTAATAATTAGCTAACCTGCTTTTGGTGCTAGCTAGCAATTTGTATACTGTAAACTCACATGAACACCAAACTCACATAAATACAGAATCTTGGTGCATTAAGACACATTTGGAGGATATTTGGCTGTGATAGCTCTAAGCAGTAAGTTCAATGATGATTAAAAGTTCCAAGAAGTAAGCCATGGAAGCATTTGATTTAATTCTCTCCCTCACAATATCCAGAATGTGTCATGTAGTAGTTAAGGCTCTATTGTTCAATGACGTCAGTTTTACATCATGCCTGATTATGTCCATTTTATGGGAAAGCAAATCTGAAAGAACTCATTAAAGATGCTCTATGTACTTATTACACAAGGGCCATTCAGAAAGTAAAGAATGATTTACTATAACTAAATACAAGGGCCATTCAAAAGTAATGAAGAATTTGACATAACTAAAAGAAAACAAAAGATATCAACACATTCTATCATCCCTTTTTTTTTAATAGTGTTTAACACCCACTTTTACTACACATGGCACCACAGGTGATGACACTGATGATATATGGAATGAAGATGGAGCACCGGTGGAATGTGATGACAGGGGAAACCGGAGAAAACCTGTGCCACTTTTTCCACCACAAATTCCACATACAGTCGGTTGGGACTGAATCCAAACCACCTTGGTGAGAGGTGAGTGGTCTAACCCACTACCTGTGGCCTTACAATACCTTACTCTGTTTCTCAAAATAATGTATTGTCACATGGTACATGTGCATGTTTTTCAATGCAGATGTTATATCTTCCACTGCTGAAGATCTGAGCCAGGATGTCACTGCTACTTTGAGGTCTTTGTTGGGTGGGAAACTTTTTCCACCTAAAAAGTCATATAGGGTGAATTTTTTCTGAATTCTTTTAACAACATTTGCTTTTCACTCCTCCATAACAATTGATACTCTGGAATTTGTCATGCACATTGCTTGATTACTTGTAAATTATGTGCCATTTCATCACTGAAGACTTGCTCATTGCATTATAACCATACATTTACATTATTTTCCACTAAAATTCAATTGGCCAAACATTTTGTGCATTAAAATGAATGAATAAGATCTTTGGGGGTAGAAAAATACAACATTGGCATTGAAAAACTGGTACCACGTGGCAATAAATGTCTTGACAGAATGGAGATTATGTTAAGAAATAGAGTTAAGGAACTGTAACTTTTAAATAAAATTTGTATTGATATCTTTCATCATTACTTAGTTATGCCAAACCATTCTTTACTTTCTGGATGACCCTTGTATAACTTATAAAATTAAAAAAAAATGCACCCTCACCTTAGGACAGAGGTCTAAAGCTAGTATTATGATGAGTTTAACTTTATGTGATGATATGTAACGTGAAGTTAAGAGTTGTAGCTAGGGTGGGGTTTTAGGGGTTGGAAACCCTCCCCTTCCTTGCTAAAAATGTAAAAAAGTAATAGTAAAATCTTAATTTTAATTCTAATTACTACACTTTAATATGAGAATATAGCATTGATATTTAGACTGCCTCTGTGACTGAATGGTCTGTATTCTGCCTTCTCATTCCAGAGGTCCCAGGTTTGATTCCTGGCTGGGGTGAGGAATTTTTCTCTAACCAGAATTATTCCATATTCCCCACAGAGTCTGAAAGTATGAACGTGAGTGCAGTTCAGTGAGCAAAACAGCAGCTGAATGACCATAGAAGTTAATGGGGGCTATATAAATGAAACAATAAAAAAATAAATATATAAAAGGTTATTTTTTAAAATATTTCAACTCAAGATTAATTCATATTTATCATTTGTTTTGATACAATTTAAAAAGCAGATCTCATTACATAACCAACCTCTCTTAATATTTTTCTGGCTATGCTACTGCTTCATAGCAATTGATTAATATTAGTTACATGACAACCAACTTAATAGAGAAAGGAAAAGCTGACATTGCCAAACTCTTGAGTTATGTCATGTTAAGGTAACTTCAGTTTAAGTAGGAAAGGAGTGATAAGATACACTTGTAGGCTAATGTGTACTAGTATAGCAATGTAAACTTCATGTACAGAATCCTAAACTGCTGCATACATCTTAATGTTAACAATGGAGGCACATTAGCTTATAAAAGTATTTTCTCTTTGTCCTAAGATGCTAGATATTTTTGACAACTATTGTAATAACAACAAAAAAACAATAATAATAATAATAATAATAATAATAAAAACAATGTTGATAAAGGCTCAGAACTTGGGACCCAGTGTGCCTTGTGGTCAATTGGGCTACAAGTGTAACATAAACACTTTTTCACAGCACTTCTGTATTGTTATTATTGTACTACTGAAAAGGTTAACATTGTTGGCTTCAAAGGCTGAGATAAGATTGCAGGCATTCAGTGACATAGAAAGCAACATTGTCATGTATTCTCCAAGTAAACTTGCATTACATGCTTGGACATTTTTTTCTTAGAGTATCAAGTGCATATTATTAGCAAGGCTCCTATTAAGTGCAGCTAGAGCACTATATAGTGTTAATATCTAACCACATTTTATACCTACATTACGATGTGTCTTTGCCTTCCTCACTGCCACTATCATTTTCACTTGCATGTATCACAAACGAAGCATTGTTTTGTGAAACATCCTGCAGTTGAAATTTTCGCTCTTGTTGCATGGTGGGTGTGCTGAACACATCTCGAATCTATATTCGGTACACATTACACTTTCTTATGGCATGTTGAAGGTGTGTCCATATCAGCTCAGTTGGATTGAGACAAGCTTCATGACATGATGTTTGCCATTTTGTTTATTACATACACTTTTTGTATATTGGCTTCCCGAATTTTCTCCAAAAGCATGCTTTTATAGGAACTGGACTAAGTTAATCTAAATTATGTTCTCCCATGAATCTGATCATTTCATCTTTTCTGCAGGACATGGTGGGAAGTTTTAACTTTAGCTGGGAATGATAACTAGCATTATGTAACACAATAACCTCTTAGCAGGAATGTTTTTCAAAAGTGTGTTCTAGAACCAAGCTTCAAATATTTCAGCATTCGTCTCGTGATGTGAATCAGTCAAGGTTTCCTGAATATTTTTAGAAGACAAATATAAGCAGCTCTCAATCCAACTCTGGCTACCGTATACATGCAAGATCATGGTTTTTTGCCATGTAACACAGGGGCTTCATCCCAAACTTTTCTTACATCATCATGAGTATTGTACCAAGATTCATCTAAATAAACTATATAATTCCTTCCTGCCTGAAATAGTTTAGTAGTGATATCTCCATGCCACAATACTTGCTGATTCCTTAATAATGCGCCTCTTATTTAACGTGTGAAAGCAGAACCCTAACTTCACTAAGGACTGTCTAACCAAATCCATTTTGTAAGGAAAGTTGCACATGCTTCGAAGTTCATGCAGCAATTCTAGCACTGTTGGTGCCTCTCCTTTTTTATAAAACCTATACACCTCTCTCTATGTCACAAGTGAAGTATCAACCTTCCCTAACTTTGGTTTCCTCCTGCCCTTCTTTTTGGGTGTAATGGGAAGTCTCTGTGCAACTTTACTGTTTGTCTGCTTTAGCAGTCTCAATGAAAGGTCCTTTCCTTATTTTATTGGCTTCCATGTACTGAAATACATTACATATTATCTATTGAGACTGTTTAATTAGTGTTCCTAAAGGCGACTTGCTTCCTTCACTTTGTGCCCCACAAGCAACATTATTACTGGCTGGATTATTACTATTATTTCCAGCATGAAAGCTAGAAACCTCACAAGGCCTCCACATATTTAAGGATACACAGTAAACACCACTTGCACTTGTGAAGTTCACAGGAAAACTACATGAACAAGAGAGAAAACAGCGAAGATGTTGCAATGCTGTGTTTTACTCCACCTGTAGTTATAGTCTTTCTGTCATTTGTGATTTCTATGCATTCATTGGCTGAAGTAACGAGCTCATTGGTTCACTGCAAAATGTCTGCAACTTCCCAGAATAATCAATGATGTTCTAACCTGAGGCGTTTCTATTAACAAAGATAAAGCACATGTTAACCTTTTCAGTAGCAGAATAATAGGAGATATTTGTTGGCATTGAATACTGGGGTTTCACTCCCAAACCCAGAGGTAACTGTTTTACTAGCTGAAAACTTATGTATTCCGGTGATTCCTATATTCAGCATAATCCTGAAGGAGCAAGGAACAAATTAGGCAGATGATGTTGCTTGGATAGTCATATTACACACCTACTTGCCCTTGTTTATGAGCTTACCTATAAATGGCAAAGTAAAGGCATTATCAACTACACCACTGCTATGAGCACCAAAAATAAAAGTAAATCACTGATGCCAACCCATGAAAATGTTGCTAAAATGAAAATCCAGGGTTTGGTAATTTGGGTGGGTTTAAGCCTCTTACATATGACGGCTACCATGATTCAATGGAGTTTAAATCACAGATCCTATCGTCTGCTACACTCCTCTCCTAAAAATTGTCCACTGTGGTGTAATGGTTGCCATGCTGTTTTAATACACCCAAGGTCGTAGGCTCACACCCAGCGGAGGAAGATGGATTTTTTCGGACATAAAAATCCTTAACATGGCTTCCTTTGGAAGGGAAGTAAAGCTGTTTGTCCCATGAAATAGATTTATGGCACATAAAAGAACCTCAAGTCTGATAAAGAGGGCTCCGAACAAAGTTAACTGGTCTTTTTGGAATGACATGTGGAGAACCACAGTAGTTAAGAGCATCCATAAATAAAACTCTATTTCATTTCCTTCTAAAAAACATCCCTTGGTTACTTTTTGTGACTTAGAACCCTCTAACCTTGGCTATACTGTATGGCTTCTTCTGCTTTGTTCAAATTGTGAATATTGGCAACATGCGGAGAGACAAACGCAGGAGAAGTATGTTACCATGATGTGTCAGTGGGACGTCCATTACGTTTATGAAGGAAAATAACACAGAACTGACAAAAATGAAGAATTTATGTTTAATAATACATTATAAGTGAAAAAGATAAGTGAATAACTGTTGGAAAAGTGTTAATGGTGTGTATTCTCCACATTTTGATATTGAAATAGTTAATGTGATGGAAATATCAATTAGTAGCTGTGCCCTAAGTTTGTATTTATCCAATACTGGTTGCTTAGGCATACAATCTTCCATTTTCTGAGCAATAATAATATGACGAGCCATAGTTGCTGCACATGTGTGAGTGGCTTGCCAAGAGTCATTGCTCCATTGGCTTCCCCTCATTGGCTTATATATTGTTACACCTGTGTGAGTGAACACTTGTGCAGTTGGCGAGCACTTTTCATTGAAGCTCTGAATGTCGCACCTGTGTGTGTGATACCTGTGGTGGTTCCGATGTAAAGTGCTCGTCAACTGCTCTTGTGTTCACTCACACAGGCGTAACAATGCATTAGCTAATGAAAGGAAGCTAATGGTGAACAGGAACCATCAGTTATGACTTCTGAAGTAAGTCACTCACTCATATATGGCAATTATAGCCAACAACAACAACAACAACAACAATGTATTAATTACTCTTTGATCGCTTCACAGGAGAGAAAAACATTCTAAATTAATTTAATGATCCAAAGACCAATTATTTAATACTTTGAATGAATGTCTGTATTATTTTTTAAATACTCAAAATCAACGATGATACAGTAATCAAATCTTTTATGTGACATATTTATAGTATTTATGACCAAAGTAGGGACCATTCTGATCGTCAATTATTAAATGGCTGAACCAGCTAATGAAGACGACCACAAATATATCAATAATACAGACATTATCACTATAACAATGTTGACTAAAAGTTTATTTTAATTTTTTTTTTAATTTTATTTATGCTAAGCTGTATACATGTAAATATGACCGGTGTTCGGCCATGGCTCTTTATTGGTCATCCTCTATTTTACAATAGTTTCTTAATTCTAGTTTGTTAAATTTTTGACTCTATTTACCTGTCCATACCCATTTATTTTTCACTTTATATAAGAATGTTCCAATCTTCTTACTGTCTTTTTGAAACATTTCAACTACAGTTATGTTTTTATCTTTCTTAACCATTTCTTATTAATATACTCTGTTTTCCAAACTTCAGTCCCTTTACATTTAAATATTATATGTTCTATGTACAAAATTTATCTAGGATATGTACACAAATATCAACTTACAAGGTCTATTATGGCTTGTAAGCCTTGAGTTATCTTTCAGATAATGCCATAACCATTTGGCAAGCAACATTTTAAAAGAACCCTATGGTGAAAATTACCAAAAAAAAGTACAAATTTATTTTTATTTTCAATTAAATGTTTTCAAAATATCTTCACTAATTTTCATATTAGTGATTTTTAAAGACTTCTGAATCGTACCTACTTCACAATGATAAAGAAGCCACATGAATTAGCACATTACAAATTCAACACTGAGATTTCACCAGCATGTGTGTTTTGAGTCCCCCTGAATCGAAAAACTTACTTTTAGAAGAAGTTCCCTGTGTATCTATGAACAGCAAAAACAAAAATTTGATTTAATACCAAATTTGGTATTTATGTTCAGCATCTTCCAAGGATTCGACACAAATCAAATTACATTTTACATGAAACATTTTTCAAAAATTTATATTTTTCCAAAAATGCCTCTAAAGCTTTGTTGAAATACATATGTTTCAGATATTTCTATGAGAAATGAAATGTATATCTGGAACTTTCTAGTACAACCTCTGAAATGCCCTTCATTCTGAATGACTTTTCCTTAACTAGTAAACTGCAGGAGATAGACAAGATCTTACTACACAAAAAAATGTATATCTTGTCAAGAGACACAGCTTATATCATATACATTTGGTTGTTGAATAAACTATTTCTGAGATATTCCTTGGGATGAGCTATTTTCCTGAAAATCTTCATGCTGCATTTTGCAAGATACTAAACTTAAATAACAAGTTTGTAATTTAAAAGACTTTCCATTTTTGAGTTATGTTGTCCACACATACATACACCCTTTTCTCAATTTTTTTTTTTTGATTCAGAGGTCCTTTCTGGTGAAATCTCGGTATCAAATTTTTGGGTGCATTACAATACCTTCTCTATATATTATGTACATACTATGTGTAGAGAAAGTAATAAAACTAAAATAAATAAGAAGAAATTTTTGAGTAATTGAAAATTAAATTTCACCAGAGGGTTCTCTTAAGGTATGGTATTTGCAGACATCCATTCTAATTGCTTCAGTATTTTGGAAGTCTCTTACCAAGGGAACAGTAAGCTACTTGTTGGGCAGGGTTTGATTCCTAGTAATTATTATTGCTGTATGCCATTAAAATCTTGGGGTTAAAGAAATGTGGTTATTTTGGCATGGTTAATCAAAATGGTCAAAAACTAAATTCCTCATCATATGCAAAAAAATAAATCAAAGCATTTCTGATGATTTAAAGTAGGGATGGGACCTTGATATCTTGATAATCAATGGAATCCACGTATTTGGTGAAAAACCTTCTATCCTTTTAAATTTTTAAGTTTTGCATTTTACTTTATGATATGATAAGGAATGAAAGAACTCATATTATTGGCCTGCATGTGCCACCAAAGAGTTGCTGGTCAGTAGTGGTGTTAGCATGAGAGACCATTCTACTATTGCATTTTAGCAGAAATGGTGAAGGAATCTTGCTCATTGAAGACAGTTACACGGCTTGCACTAGAATCCATGATGATATACAAAAACAATGTAAACAGACGGAAAAGGTTGTTAATTGTTTTCCACTTCAGTTACAGAGCTTTTATTTTGGCAGAATAAAGTTACCTTTTATGCTGAAAAGTAATTAAAAAGTTTTTATTTTACTGTCAATAGCTAGTTTTGTAATTGTATATATGACTGTGTATACCACACTCTTCTTACTTAACTTTTGAGACTAGACCCACAGGAGGGTTAAATCAAAGTATTAAGGCACCTATCAGGAAAGAGCGTAGTGTTTTTCTGTATTATTATTATTATTATTACACATTATATGCATAAACAGAGTACAATTAAACATGATAGCATGGTAAAAAAAAAAAAAAAAAAAATGTAATGCAAGAGCACATAGTATGTCATAGCATTAAAATTTTTGTCTGTTTCCTGTATATCACTACGGACTCTAGTACAAGTCTGGGAACTGCCTCTAAATGAGCATGATTCCTTTGATGTTTCATCTGATATGCAAGAGGAGTAGAATGACGGGCTCAGGCCCATCACATTTACAGTCTTTTTTAAAAATAAACTACCAAATATCAGTGATAAAAGATAAATATCAAGAAATGTGGTATTGTCCCATCACTAGTTTAAAGTCTTTCTTATAGTACCCATAAATTACTATAATTGGTTAAGCAATGAAGGTATTTTTGTACAATATATTATGCTACTGTAATGTTGTTATATGTACAAGACCATGTTTCATATGTATGTTATAGAAGTATATGGTGTGTTCATAGCTTTAAGTTAACTGAATATATATCATGTTTCATATTTTTTAAAATAAACACATTAATGTTGATATATTTCAACAATCTTTTTTCCCAATTCCCATTTAGGGATGCTTTTACCTAAACCTAATCTTCAGAATAGTTTTTTATGCAAAAAGTACAGAAAGTGACACTTTTTGAATGTACAAACATTTTAAAAAGTATTGTAAGTTTAAAACATACTTTTCCTGCTATGAGTATCAAAAGTGTCTTTATGTCATAGTTTTTCATTTATGAAGTGTAGGAGATGCAATACAAATTAATGATCAAGGTCTCCTGATAATTAGCGACAAAGTTAATTAGAATCAATTTAGTGAAAACTGTATTGCTGTGCTGTTACTGTGGAAATACTCCTAAATAAATGAAGTTTTAGAGTTACTGTTAGATACAAGTTTCTTAAATGTACATAACATGAGCTAGGAAAACAACATTTATAACACCTCAAGCAGTACAATAGCAACAGTTCAAGAATGAATTACATTGTCACCCTCTGTGGTGTAATGGTTACCATGCTAACTTCATATACCCAAGGTTAAGGGTTCAAACCCAACAGAGGACAATGGATTTTTTTCAGGAGTAAAAATCCTTAGCCTGGCTTACTTCAGAAGGGAAGTAAAGCCCTTGGACCTGCTTTGTGGATTTAAGGCATATAAAATAACCTCAAGCCTGATAAGAAGGCCTCTGAGCAAAATTAAGCGGTCTTTCACGCCCAATTTAGAATGGGATGCTGAGAACCACAGTAGTTAAAGTGTCCATAAATAACACACCATTTACATTTATTTAATGAATTACTTTTGAGGTAGGTTGTGGAATAAAGCTTTATAATGATCAAGATAGAAGTCTCCAACTGCTGTGAATTGTGTGTGTGACAAATGCACAGGAATTGGCAATGAAGTCATTCTCCTTCTAGCATCTCAGTATTTGGCAACGATGTTAGTTTTATTTATAGACACTCTTAACAGATGTGGTTCTCAGCATCCCATTCTATGTTGAGCATGAAAGACTGCTTAATTTTGCTCAGAGGGCTCTTCATCAGTCTTGAGGTTCTTTTACATCCGTAAATCTATGGCACAGGACCAACAGTTTTACTTCCCTTCCGAAGGAAGCCATACTAAGGATTTTTACGCCAAAAAATCCATCGTCCTAAGCCATCAACATGCATGCTACTACTATGCATGCATCTTTTCTTGGGTGTTCCCCTTCCTATCTTCATTTGTTAGGGTTTGCACAATTTGAGAAGCAGAATAGAGCAACAACATTGAGGCATGAAGTATACGTATATACTTTGGCATATAGTGGCTTCAAAGCTAAAGTTTAATTCTGCCTTTAGATCCCAGGATTCAAGCTCATGCACTATGTTTTATTTAGATAGATAATTTATTTCATCTTTTCAGTTACAAACTTTGTACACATATAGTTACTTTCCTGGAGTTGCTGAATTTGGTATATACAATTAACACCTGGTTATTTATGTATATGCACCTTTACTTCTAATGGTACATTTTTATACCTTACCAACTTAATCTGTTTATCTCTTTTATGAGTTACAACCTATCTTTCTTTGGCAATTTTACTCCCCCATTTCTCTCTTACTTTCCCTGTATAATTACTTAGTTGTTTCAGAAATTATTTCTTATTGTTTCCAAAAAGTTTTAAATACAATATCTCTGGCAGCAACTTTTCCCAGTTTTTATTCCATATTTTTTCTCTCTCTCTTTCTCCCCATATTTTCATTTCCTCACACTCAACTATATGGTGTAAATGTGTTTCATTTAATAATTCAGTTAGTTTGTGGTAATTTACATAACCTATTCACCATAAAGGCTGAGAACCTTATAGAAGCAACTTTCTTAGGTTGACATCGCATGGAAAGATAGCAGGTGGGCTCTCGCTTCTTCCCCAACCCTTGTTTGCCTGTAAACCTAGAAAAGGTGTACACATAGTATACGTGGATTCCAGAACCCTAGGTGCCATTATTTCAGTAAAATGTGTTTGTCAACTGGTCCCAAGGACCAAGTTCATCACTTACCATCTTCCTGAAAATTCCAACAAGGACATCTCCTGTCACAGTCCACAGTGTGATACTCAGTGCCTTCTTTATCTTGGTCAGTACATTGCTCAATGCAGGTTTCCCTGAATGAACAATTTCTTTAGCTTGAATTAATCAAAATGTCATTTTGCAGAGATTTCTGGGCAAAGTACTTGCAATAACTTTGTTATTATTTACTATGTTCTCACAATTTGCGTATCGCAAAGTAAATGCTTAAAATAAGTGATTGTATTCCACCTAAAGATGCCATACCACATTTCACTGGAAATACACATTTTAGGTCACCTGTATAAAAAGAAACAAAAAACAAACAAACAAAAAAACATTTTTAGATAAAGATCTATGAACATCATTCAAAAATGAAAAGTTGGTTAATACCAAAGTTGATATAGTTGAGCATCTTCCAAGGTTGTGACACAAACATTTTTCAAGAAAATCCCACCACCCCTAACTACCCTTTACATCGAAAACATTTCAAAAATTTTGATTTTCTCAAAAATGGTTCTAACAATTTTGATTAAAATATAGGATATTAAAGATGCGCCCATGACAAAATGTATATCTTGAAATTTATGTGAATAGCCTCTGAGGTCCTCTTCGTTCTGGATGAATTTTGCATAACTGGTAAACTGTATGGGATAGACAAAAACTTATTACACAAAAAATGTAGATCTCACTAAAACACAGAATTTACGTCATATACATATTTTGTAGAGCTAATCATTTCCAAGATGTTGCTTGTTCTATGTTTCAATTTTAAAATACTTACACTTTTCTCAAATAGGTCAACATTAGTTTCATATCTCTTTGTTTTACTCCTGACCATGCAAAGAGAAACGAAACTCAACATCATCAAATAAAATCAGCTTTTAAAAGATTGAACTACCACTTTACCTTCTCTACCTTTGGACTATGTATGAAGTAGAGAAAGTGATAAAAAAAAAAATCTGATCTATTCAGTTCATATGACTTTTTCTATATCTCAGTAGCAAATTATTGTTAAAAAGCTTATTCTTCTATCTACTCCATGCTAATCAAGGTAAACATTAGCAGAAATTGTCTTATTACTTAGGCCCCTATAAGTAAAATGGTAATAAGGGAATACACTAGGCTAAAGGGAAGTTAAATCTTTTAAAAGCTGGTAGCTATGTGATTGAAATTCATTCTCTTAACATGACCAGGGTTTTACAAATTCCCACATGGGAAAAGATTTCTAAGTATTTTAAAATTGAAACCAGGGATATCTCTGAAGTTGTTAATTCAACAAAAATGTTGTATACGACATAAATTGGGTGTTTTAACAAGATCTACACTTTTTGTGTTGTAACCTTTAGGCTATCTCTTTAACGTTTACCAGTCCTCAGAGGTTATTCACAGAAAATTCAACATATACATTTTATTTGTCATCTAATATAGCCATATAGTAGTTTGGGGTGGGGGATTTTTCTCAAAATTTTTGTATCACATTCTTGGAAGATACTACACTTAGACACCAAGTTTATTATTTTACTGACTTTTCGTTTTTGGGTTATCTCACACACACACACATTTAATATTTCAATGAAATTCTGTATCATATCATACACAGCTTCAAATGGTTTATATTAATAATAATTAGATTGTATTTTATAGTTACAAGACAACACTATACTAACAGCTAAAACTAAAATAAACAATAACTAGAACTTCTAGTATTTACAGCATGAAAAAAATTGAATTATAGCTTTGTAAATTATTTTATTTAATTCAGTTGTGTACTGTACCAACAAATGTTGAATGAGAAGACTACAACATGTAATATCACTTATGTAATGAGGCATGTGATCAATAAAAAGCTTATATAAAATGATAAAAAAAAAAAATTGCATGCACACACACACACATGGAACTTCTTTCTACAAATGCTTATGGATAAGAGGACCCTAAAACATGGATGTCTGTTGAAGTCTCGGTATCAAATTTTTGGGTGGAGTGCATAGTACCTACCATGTACTGTGTAGAGAAAGTACAAATAAGTGAAAGTATTCTGTATTCAATAAAGCGTACTGGTGTGTAAAACCTAAAGATGAAAGTAACATTCACCTTAGTTTAATAGTTTTTACTTTCTCTAGCCCCGTAAGTACAATGTGCATAGGGATAGAGAAGTATTGTATTCCACCCAAAAATTTGATACCGAGATTTCACCGGAAATATGTGTTTTAGGGTCCCTGTATCCAAAAAAAGCATTTTCACAAAAACGTCTGTGTGTGTGTGTGTGTCCGTGAACACGATAACTCAAAAACGAAAAGTCGGTAAAGCACCAAACTTGGTATTTAAGTTTAGTATCTTCCAGGGATGCGACACGAAGATTTTGAGAAAAATCCCCCCACCCCAAACTACCCTTTACATGGAACTTTTTCGAAAATTTTGATTTTCTTAAAAATGGCTCTAACGATTTTGATTAAAATATTGTATATTAAAGATATTTAGCTGACAAATAATATGTATATCTGAATTTTCTGGGAATAGCTTCTAAAGACCAATTTATTCTGGATGAATTTTGCTTAATTTGGCATAACTAGTAAACCGGAGATAGACAAAAACTTAATACACAAAAAATGTAGGTCTTGTTAAAGTTCACAAGTTATGTCATATACATTTTTCTCGTGGAGCTTACCGTTTTCGAGGTATTCATTGTTATTAGTTTCAGTTGTGAAGTACTTATGCTTTTCTCAGACGGGAGTGTGCGGTTTTCTTTTGTTCTACTCCTGGCCAAGAAAAGAAGGGATTTGAAATGACAATCGCATAACGACAGCTTTTAAGACATTTGACTATTGGTTTAGCCTAGTGTATTCCCTTATTTTTTTCCTACTTATAAGGAACTAAGCAATAAGAACATTGTGCTAATGAGTACATCGATTAGCAAGATGTGGAAAGAAGAATAATCTTATGTAAGAAGTTTTGTAGAACAGCTAGAGAAAGTCATGTGAGTGTAACACATCAGATTTTTTTTTCACACAAGCCATGTGTAGGACAGGAGTTGGAAGCGAGAAACATGTGAGTCAGATGAGAAATTCAATGCTATGCTGGCATGTTGCCATGCTAGCTCAGTGGAAGAGCAACCGGCTAAATACCCCCAGATCCGTGGTTCAAATCCCGGCTATGGCATTGAATTTTTCCGTCTGACTCTACCTATCTAACATTCACATGTTCTGCAACTGCCAATAAACACAGCTACATGAAACTTGAACACCATATGATTATACTCTCAATTCACACAAATAGACATGGTGCTTGAAAGAGTGAATGATCACCACGGACAGCAATGCGTGCTCTGCATCATGTTGCCATGCTGGCCACAAGGTTGGTAACGAGTTCTTGTAGTAGGGCATTCCATTCCTCCACCCACGCTGTAAACAAGTGTTGGATGGTCGTCGGTGCAGGCTGTAATGTATCTTCTCAAAGCATCACACAGTGTTCCATGCAATTTAAATCAGGGGAATGGGCAGGCCGAATATCTTCTCGTTCCATAGAGATTCTCCACCTGCTTTATTTTTTTTTTTTTTATGTAACTTTAACGTCCTTTAACCTGGTAGGTCATATTGGACGAACTGCATTGTTTGATGCAAGCACTCATTGTCATGAAACATTATGGCTCCCCACACCAGAACACCTGGACCATCAAAACAATCATGTTCCTGGGTGTGTCATGTGTTTCCACTTCTCACCAGATGAGAATCACTACTCAGACTGAATCTGAGAAGAGCACGCAACTCCATTCCTTGTTGGTTCAATTCTGATGCGCTTGCAAACAGTGCTGCTGATGTGTAGGTTTTTTATAGTGTTTAATGCCCTCTTTTACTACAAGAGGATGGAGCACCGGTGGAATGTGATGTAGGGGAAACCAGAGAAAACCCACCCCTGCATCACTTTGATTACCACAATTCCAGCATGTGGTCACCCGGGCTGTTTAGGTGAGAGGCCTGATGTATGGGTGTCAATGGAACACAACATACTTACCGTTGGGCAAAGAGACCACCTCTATACAGTCACCGTATCGCCCTCCGTGGTGTAATGGTTACCATGCTGACTTCATATACCCAAGGTTGCGGGTTCAAACCCGGTGGAGGATGATGGATTTTTTCGGGCGTAGAAATCCTTAGAATGGCTTTCTTTGGAAGGGAAGTAAAGCCGTTGGTCCCGTATCGTAGATTTACCGCACGTAAAAAAACCTCAAGCCTGATAGAGAGGCCTCTGAGCAAAATTAAAAGGTATTTCATGCCCAGTATTGAATGGGACGCTGAGAACCAAGAGCGTCCATAAATAAAACGCCATTTACATTTACAGTCACAGTGCCACTGTGAAGTGCGAGATTGCATTCTGTTGAATGTGGTTACAATTTCACCTGCTGTTTTGCATGGATCCCTTCTTGACTGTTGCACAATGTAGCAGTCATCTACTGCTGTAGATGACCGTGGTCAACCACTTCCTCTCCTTGTTTGTGGTTTGTAAGGCTCTCCATGCACATGAAACAATACTGCGAGCAATACCAAAGCCCTGGGCAACACTCTTCATTCTTCTTCCAGTTTCCTGATGATTCTTCCCCTGTGAAGTCATCCGACTGTTGTCTATGGGCCATGTTGTAAAGATCACCACTACAGTGCACTATAATATCTCGCTGATTGCCACATACTGTTTTGAACCATTTTTTCAATGTCCCTGTGTTACAGGACCAGACCCATTTATCGCTATACCCATACATCCAGCTTTCTATATACCACAACAGAACTCTGGCACTTTCATTCATTTTTACTAAGTTGTTCTAATATTATGTTATTTATCCTTCTCGCCCTTAGGTTTTGCACGACAGTGTATTACTGAATGATTGTGTAGAGTATATTATTTACTGTAAGTGTGGGGAATCACAATTGAAACGTTCAATGAATAAATGTCAGATTTTGAAACATGTGAACATGATAGCCATGTCCTTGTATTTAGCAATTCAATTGAACTGACATATATAAGGCAGGAACCAAATATATTCATTTATAAATCTGATGTGCTCCATTCATATGACTTTCTCTAGCTGTTCCGCAAACAAACCATTTATTCAAAAGATTAATCTGTTATCTACATCATGCTAATCAAGATAAACATAAGCAGAATTAGTCTTTAAAATTTAGTTGAGTCGATTTTGTAACACTACATCACTTACTTTTTTATTTCGGAAAACATGTTTCAGAAGCCACGTGCTTCCATTGTCAATTCCTTTGGTCGACTGCCGGCATTGCTTGCTGTGGAGGTTGTCTCTGTCCCTGGTGGTGGTTTGATGAACCTCTGAATGAGTAGATCGCCTGGCGGGATTTCAAAATTGAAAACCCGGTTCTTGTTTTTCCAAATATATATGTTTTCCCAAACTTTTAATTCTGTCTTCCTTGTGATGTTTTTGAGGATTTTTGGGCTTCTATTTATAGTGTGTTTCTCTTTCCAAAAATGCCAAGCTACTGCAGATTTTTCTTCTTGTTTGAGTTTAATATTTCTGTGGTGTTCTTTTGCCCTGGTTTTTATATTTCTTTTTGTTTGGCCGATGTAGATTTTTTCACAGTCATTACAGCTGAACTGATATATTCCTGGTTTGTTTGCTTGTGGGATATCATCTTTTAATTTAGAATTTAAAATGTTTTTTTATAGAGTAATTGTTTTTAGGGGCTAGAATGATGTTATGTCGTTTGAAGATCCTCTGGAATTTGTAGAAAGTTGTAGGGTGGTATGTAAACTTCTTGTAGATCTTGTTTTCTTTCTGGTTTTGAGTGAGTGTGCTGACTTCTTTAATGCTCCTTCTATTTTTGGCCTTATTAACTTTTTTGTACACCAGTTCTGCCCGAAATCCATTCTCTGTAGCTATGTCCAATATTTTAGTAAGTTCACATTGGTATTCTGTTTTGCCCATTGGTACATTTACCAATCTGTGTGTAAGGCTGTTGAGTAAAGCATGCTGATGGGGAATGGGATTGTAACTCTTTTGTTTTATATAGCTGTTGGTGTGGGTAGGTTTTCTGTAGATGCCAAATGTAAGGTGATTATTAGTTTTGATGATTTTTAGGTCGAGGAATGGTAGTTGTCCATCACATTCCTTCTCCAATGTGAACTTTATAGACTTTTCTTGCATATTTAGGAGTTTTAGTGCATCTTCTAGGTGTTTTTCTGGGACTATTGCAAAGATGTCGTCTACATAGCGGTACCATATTTTGAACATCCAGGGGAATGCTTTTTTAATCCTAGTTTCCATAGAGCTCATGAAGAGATCTGCTAATATTGGTGACAGCGGGCTGCCTATAGCTAAACCAGATGTTTGTTTGTAATATTTCCCGTTAAATGTGAAAAAATTTTGATTTATGCACAGATTCGTTAATATGATGTATTCTCAGACTTCTTCTGTTGTTTTCCCTATTGCAAGTAACCAGTTTTTGATGCGGGATTGTATGCTTTCTGTAGGTATGCTTGGAAACAGAGCAGTAACATCAAAGGAATCTAATATATCGGTTTTTTTCCAATTTTATGTCTTTAATTTTATCGATCAGATCTAGAGAGTTTTTTATACTTGCTGTTTCAAATTTAGGGAAGGAAGAGAATCTGTTTGTTAACCATTTTGCTAGATTATATGTAGGTGCACTTATATTGTTTATAATTGGTCTCATTGCATTTCACGGCTTGTGTATTTTTGGAAGGCCATAAATTCTGGGCAGAACTGGATTATCAACTTTAATTTTGCATTTTTCTTTTTTGTCTATTAGTTTACATTCTTGAATACTGGCATTTAATTTAACTATAGGGTTCTTTTGTACTGTACTGAGTATTCTTCTTTTTCTAAAAGTGTTTCCATTCTTTCTACATATTCAGTTTTGTCCATAATTACTATTGTGTTTCCTTTGTCAGCTTTGCTATAAATTACCGGTTTGCTTTTTAATGCTCTTATTACATTTTTTGGGGGGTTAGTTTTCTTTTTGCTTTCTATTGTTTCGATAATTTGGCAACATTCACTTTTTATTATGCTTTTATCAATATCATTTATGTGCTGGGTGGCTATTTGTACGTCCGCAATGTAATCGTCAATTTTATCTGAAAAATCGACGCAAGTTTTCATCCCTTTGTTTAAGAAATCCAATTCTGATTTGGTGAAAGTTTGGTCCGATAGGTTTTTGACGTTCATTTGTGGTGTGGATTTTTGAATTGGATTTCTTTTCCCCTGTTCTTTGCACAGATTTTCAAGTTTACGTTTTTGCGTTAAAGTTTTGTTTCTCATTTTGATGCTTAATTTAGCCAAAAGATTACTTTCTAAATTTTCCCAAATGATGCTTCCTAATTTTTTGGTTAGTTTCAAGTGTAATTCATATAGCTGTAATTCTACCTCATTTCTACTTTTGTAATGTTTGTTCTTTTCCATTTCCAAGACTTTTTTGACGGCTGCTTTTTCTAGTTTACTATTGTTATCATTTTTTATTATTTTTCTGACAAATTTTGGCGTGGCCTTTTTAATTCTACATAAATTTAGAAACCGGATATCCGCGGCTAATTTGCATTTCTTTGAAAGAGAAACACACTATAAATAGAAGCCCAAAAATCCTCAAAAACATCACAAGGAAGACAGAATTAAAAGTTTGGGAAAACATATATATTTGGAAAAACAAGAACCAGGTTTTCAATTTTGAAATCCCGCCAGGCGATCTACTCATTCAGAGGTTCATCAAACTACCACCAGGGACAGAGACAACTACCACAGCAAGCAATGCCGGCAGTCGACCAAAGGAATTGACAATGGAAGCACATGGCTTCTGAAACATGTTTTCCGAAATAAAAAAGTAAGTGATGTAGTGTTACAAAAATCGACTCTACTAAATTTTAATTGTTAAAACACATCACTGTCTCAAAGTCCACCATATATCAGGAGAATTAGTCTTTTTACTAGCTTGCTTGTAAGTAGGAGGGAAATAAGAAAATGCACAGACTAAAATAATAGTCAGGTCCTTTAAAAGCCATTTACTATGTGAAAAAACAAATGAAATTCCATTCTCTTTGCTTGCAGGAGTAAACATACGAGAATAAAGATGTTTTCCCATTTGAGAAAAGTTTAAATAGCTTAAACCGGAATATCTCAAAAACAGTTAACTCTACCCAAAAACTAAATGCATATAATATTGTGTGCTTAAATGAAATCTACATTTTTGTGGATTAAGTTTTTATCTATCTCTTACCGTTTGCAAGTATAGAAAAGTCATCAGAATGAAGTCTTCAGGGGCTATTCCAAGAAAATTCAAGATACACATTTCATTTGTCATAAAAATATCACATAAGATATTTAAATCAAAATCGTTTAGAGCGATTTTTGAGAAAATTAAATTAAACGGTAGTTGAGGGTGAGGGGATTTTCTTGAAAAACTTTCTGTCATATCCTTGGAGGATACTCCACTTAAATACCAAGTTTGGTATTAAACCAACTTTTCATTTTTGAGCTATGCTACCCACAAACACAAGCAAGGACATGCTTGTAAAAATGCTTTTTGTGGAATCTCAAAACATGTATTTCTTGTGAAATCTTGGTATCAAATTTTAGGGTGCAATACAATACCTTCTCTATACGCTCTGTATATATACATGTAGAGAAGTAAAAAAGGAAGCTATTGAGGAACTGAACATGAGTAAGTTCTGGTTGTGCCTGTGTCTTCCAGCAAGGTATCATCACCATGCTGGCACCAGAAATGTAACCTGGGTTCCATCACACCACTAGCAGAACCATTTTATGGACTACTGCTGCTGTTGCTGCTGCTAATGATTATTATTAATAATAATAATGATATCCCATTCATTATGCCCTATTTGTAAAGTCTCTGGATGTTCCATATTAATACTGCATGATTTTACCCCTTTAATGCTTCCAAATGCAAATGTTAGCATTTTAGGGCAAAGAAAGAAAAAAGAATACAAATATTGTAAATAAATTGCAAAATGTTGAATGTTTTAAAACTATGGTGAGAAAATATGTAATTTAACTGTACTCAGTGGTAGAGGGCTTGAGTACTTTACCTAGAAAACCAATACGGTTGGCTATAACTATAACAGTACCTGTTCTTGAAAGGAATTTACACTTTCAAAAGGGAAACATGGTGAGAAAAGAGATAGCAATACATTCCACACAGCAATTGGCAATCTTTATCTGTCTAGTCTCAATCTCTGTTTTCAAAGGTTTCCATCACTTCTCAGCTCTGCTTGGAACAATACAAAAGCCAGCGAAAGATATCAGCATATTTTTCATATTTCAGTGCTAGAAAACAAGTACAATCGTAACAAAATTACAACAGATACTGAGAGAGTAATAGGCAGTGAAGGATGACTGTGACAGGGTTTTCTACTACTCGGACCATCATTAATGCACTCCATCCTCCAGGCCAGTCAAGTAGCAGAAAAATGGCCACGTTTCAACACGTATTGTAGTCCTTTGAAATTCTGTACAGAGTATAGCAAGTGGAATTTCAGTCGTACAAAATAACAAATTGTAAATGTAATAATTAGCAGTAAGAATACACCATAATCAACAATCTTTTCACAAGAAATGATCTCTTGTTCTTCACTTTGCACTGTACTTCATTTGAATATTCAGAAACATTTATTGTATTCTATTACCTATTGAATTGTCAAAATTGCTTCTTCACACCTGATAAAGCATATCCTTTGTGTAGTGCTATCTTGATTATTGTGCATTTTGGCCACAGTGCCTTGAAATGAAATGGAGTTTTATTTATGGATGCTCTTTAACTACTGTAGTTCTCAGCATCCTATTCTATACTGGGTGTGAAAGACTGCTCAATTTTACTTACAGACCTCTTTATCAGGCTTGGGGTACTTTTACATGCAGTAAATCTATGACACAGAATCAATGGCTTTACTTCCCTTTTGAAGAAAGCCATGCTAATAATTTTTACACATGAAAAAAATCCTTGTCCTCTGCCGGGTTTGATCCCATGACCTTAGAAAGTCCAAGAAACTACACTCATAGCATTTATAATTACTATTGTCTCTTACTAGCTGGCACTTAAAGTTTCAGCTATATCCATCATATGAGCACAACCAAATTCAACAAAGAGTTAAAAACCATAATTCAAACAGCAGAACAAAATGGATACAGCAAGAACCTTGTATACAACAAACTAAACAAAGAAAGCAGAAAAAAAACATAAAAGAAATAACTACTCTAACAGCAGGAAAAAACAATATCAACACATTCAAAAAATTCACTTACCACTCCCAAGCATTTAGAAAATTCAAAAAAATCTTCAAAGAACAAGACATCACCCTGGCTCCAATAAACAGCTTTTCTGTCAGAAAGTTACTAAATTCAAAAATAGAACATGAAATTCCACCAGAAAATAGGTCAGGAATAGATCAAATTAAATGCACAAATTGTGAAAAGTTCTGCATAGGGCAAACCAAAAGAAGTTTAAAAATCAGATCCAAAGAGCACTTTAGAAACCTAAAATTGAAACACGATAAATCAGCAGTAGCATTTCACTTTTGGAAAGAAAACCAGAATCTAGATCCAAATCCAAAATGTTAGCACAATGAACTCACAACCTAGGAAAACATCCTCATATGGAAAAACAAAGATCACCTAATAAAGTTTGAAATCCTGCCAGTAGACAGCTTAGTTAAGAAGTTCATCATTTTGCCACCAGAGAAGAGAGCACAAGCAAACGCAGCCAGCAATGGCAGTTGGACCCGTGAGGTTGAAAATGAAAGCATAGGCTTTCGAAACTAGTCCCTCATAATAACAATGTAAGTGACGTAGTGTTAAAAAACCAACTCAACAAATTAATACACATATAATTTGCCCATCACTGTTACTAAATTCCTCCAAACATCAATGAATACACTACTTCACTCTAGAGACAAAAGTAAGTCAAAAAGCTAGGTTTTTAAAGGCAAGCTATCTCTGAAGAAGGAATAGGTGGTGAAATCTGCAGAGAAGGTGGTGGCCTCGGTTTTTTGGGATGCATGTGGAATCATCTACATTGATTACTTGCAGAAAGGAAGAATGATAAATGGAGAATATAATGCATCATTATTACAGCAGTTGAATGGAGAAATCAAGAAAAAATGCCTCATCTGGCAAAGAAAAGGATTCTCTTCCTTAAACAATGCAAGTTTTGATAGCAAAAATTGTAGAATTAAGGTTTGAATTACTAAAATATCCACTGTATTCACCAGATTTGGTCCCGAGTGACTTTTTGAGGACTTTCCGAAATTCTACTTTTTGGAAGGCTTAAACCAGTTGGAGAAACAATAGCGTATCGAGCTAGATGGAGATTATGTTAAAAAATAAAAAAAAAATTACCAAAAAAAATTTGTTTTGCTAACTTTTTCTAAAAAATTACTGAACTCCCTTATTATGGGGCTAGCATGGCAACCACTACACCAACGGTTCCTAACCGGTGTGCCCCGGCACCCTAGGGTGCCGTGTGATTGACTAAGGGGTGCCGCGAGATATTGAGATAAACAAAAAAAAATACCTTCTACTGAAGCCTTAAGTCTTGTAAGGTCTTGAAATAGAATAAGTCAAATCAATTACTCTCATGCACGGCAGATGGTGATAGTGGTCGATTCATTTCAATAATTCAGTTATACTAGTATCCCACAGATGGCATTACAGCTATACCCTGCCGAACATTCCCGAGACTACTCGCTTCCTCACGAACATTCCCGAGACTTCGACAGATGAATATATAAAAGTGTACGCCACTTGGCGCTTTCAGTTGTCTTCCTCGCGTTGATTCACAGTGTTTAGCAGTGTTCATTGTTAAACGTAAACGCCAGGACAGTGAAAGTGAACAGTCGGCTCCTACTGCTTGCTTTAAGAAGCCAAATCTTACAGTTTCTCCTGGACCGTCGAATTCACCACATAAAGAAGGCACACGAAAGAAAAGAACATACCAGGACAGTTACTTAGTGTATGGATTTAAGTGGAATAACAAGGAAAACCCTATCCCTGTGTGTTTAGTTTGTGGTGAAACACTTAGCAATGAGGCCATGGTACCTAGCAAACTGAAGTGGCATCTTACAACAAAGTATATCCTAGTGTGTCACAGAAAAGTGTAATGTATTTTTCACATATATTAGAAGGGGAGAAGAAAACAGCTGTGCGAATGGTAAAGAGAATGACCATAGGTGATACTGCTCTTGAAGCCTCATTTAAAGTAGCAGAACTGATAGCTAAAAAAAATAAACCTCATACTCTTGGAGAGGAAATCATTGGCCCTGCATGTCAAGTTATAGTTTCAACAATACTTGGCGAAGGAGCAGCTAATCAAATTTCGAAAGCTCCTCTGTCCAACAACACAATCAGCCGCAGGATATCTGAAATGTCATGCAATATCAACGAACAAGTCACGGAGAAAATAAAAACTTATAGAACATTTGCTTTGCAAGTAGATGAGAGTCTCGATATTGGTGACAAACTGCAACTCCTTGGTTTTATCAGATATATTGATGAAAAAGATGTTAGTGAACAGTTTTCTATTCTGTAGACCGCTGGAGACTACAACCACAGGCCAGGATATTTTCGTTTCTATTAATTCCTATCTCAATGACCATGATCTTTCATGGAAAGACTGTTGTGGTATATGTACAGATGGTGCACCATCTATGTCTGGGAAAATTAAAGGTTTACTGCCAGAGCTCTCAATGAAAATCCATCCATTATTATAACTCACTGTTTTCTGCATAGAGAGGCATTAGTCGTGAAAGCGTGTAATGAAGATTTTGCTGAAGTGTTTACCCAAGTTGTGAAAATGGTGAACTATATGAAGTCTCGACCTTTAAAGTGCAGAATTTTTGAACAGTTATGTCGCGCAATGGATGCAGCTCATACCTCTTTGTTACTTCACACAGAAGTAAGGTGGTTGTCGCGGGGTCGTGTATTGAACCGGTTTCTCGAACTTAAAGAACAGCTAAAAACTTTTTTTAAGGATGAAAATCAAGACACATTTCATGAGCTCTTACTAAGTGATTCTTGGTGTTTTGAACTGTCGTATCTGGCAGATATTTTTCATAAGCTGAATGAACTGAATGTTTCGATGCAGGATCAACATGAAACAATAATCTCCTCAACCAATTATATGAAAGGTTTTATAAGAAAACTTAGTTCTTGGAAGTCTGCAGTTCAAAAAGGAGATTTGTCGAACTTTCCATCTCTTCTTAATGTGGCAGGAGATAAAGATCTGGGTAAACTGAAAGACCGCATTTGTGATCACTTATCAAGATTGCAAGATGCAATAGATGCGTACTTTCCAACTATTTCCACTACGAATCTCGACTGGGTTGTCTCACCATTTGATTTCGTAGATAGTGCAGAGGAAATAGATTTCACTGCTTGCGAACGAGATGAATTTATTGATCTTTGCGCTGATTCCACACTCAAAGGTAAGTTCACCAAGAGTGAGGCGTCGGTGGCTAGTTTTTGGCTTCAACGGAGAGAGGAGTACCCTAACCTAATGAAGAAAGCAATTAACGCACTTTTGACCTTTTCAACATCCTATCTATGCAAGCAAGCCTTCTCTGCTATGGTGACAATAAAATGCAAAGCAAGAAATAGACTGAATAACCTTGAGGATGATTTGCGTGTTTCACTGTCAACTGTAAGACCCGACATCACATATCTGTGCTCTAAGCATCAATCACAAGTTTCACATTAATCATTAATCGAACAAAATTTATTGATGTATTTTTACTCAGTGATTGTAGTAAAGTTTACTGTATTATGTTATGGTGTACGTTATTATTATATATTTTAATAAATTAACATATTAAGCTTAATTTTCTTTTAATTCAAGGAAGGGTGCCCCTGGTGTTTAATGTTATTCCCAAGGGTGCCGTGAACTTCAAAAGGTCGGGAAACACTGCACTACACAATGGAGGGTGACACAGTCCCCTACAGAGCATAGTTACAGGTTTTTACTGCACTTAAAAACAAAATTAGATATTGGGCCCACGATGGCTGGCATAGTATAACCTATTCTTTGGCTAAATTCAGACTGGGCTGAACCTAAGAATTTGGGCTTCTGTACACCTCTAATGGAGAGATAATTTCTCTATACAATGTTGTTATCAAGTAAAAGACACATTAATGTGTATGTTACGGCTGCTTATCTGTCTAACCATTCCCCTACTGCTACATGCGTAGATTTGTATATTAGTGCTGCATGAGCAATGAGATACCAGGCATGTATCTCAATTCTGTTGAGAAAAATATTTGTACGTCTTTTACTGCTGTATAGTTGGTTGGTTGCTATCTAATGTTAAATGCTTGATAATGAAATCATTCATTTTCTTACACTCCAATATTTAGCTGGGAGATTATAATCTTCTGTAAAAGCCAAACAATATAAATAGAAGATGATCATGATCCATTTCTGCATTTAAGTTACAGAACAGACATATAGGAGTCTCTGCTATGCCAAAAGTGTGTAAGTATTTTTGTAAACAGTCATTTCCTGTAAGTAGTCTGAAAGTTACTACTGCAGATTTTCTTGGTGATGTACAAATATTGTAATCTTGTAAATTTTTCAATTGTTTTCCAGATGTTTTGTTTGTATACTTATTTGATATTATTCTTTTAATAGAGCAACATGGAATTAAACTAGGTGTTGATTTAGTGATAATTTTACTTCCCTATTTGGCAAAAAAATCAGCCATTTCATTGCCCATTGTTCCACAAAAGGCTGGAATCCATTGCATTACCACTCTTTTATGTACAAGGGTTATTTATTGTATTATTTTACATTCTAGAATGTTGTAAAATAATTATTGCTGTACACGAAAGATGTCTCCAAAGAGCCACTGTATTGAAAGGTGTCCTTGGCTCATTATATTGTCCTCCCTTTCTCCTTCACCTGTGCTTCAGGCAAATCCCCTTCAATGGCCAGTTTCAGGAAGAGTGGCACACACAATTACTAGCGAGCTGTTCTACTTTAGAGCCAAATATTTCCTTGTTATTATAATAAGAAACTTCAAGTGTCATCTACAACAAAAAATAACAAAAATATGAGTTCCATTCACATGACTTTCTCTACATTTCTGTTAAAAAGCTTATTCTTCTATCTACTTCATTCTAATAAAGATAAACCTTAACAGAAAAGGTCTTATTACTTACTTTCTTGTGTACAGGGTGAGGCATGAGAGGGGCAGAGTAGGATATTTGTGTTCCCGCTCATCTCATCGCAAACATGCTATGGCCAAGGCAGCAGTGTGTGGGGGCATATTTCTCTAACAGTCAATGATAGCAGTACATTGTGCCTTTTGTTATCACTTCGATATTCCTCTATGAGGTCTTGCTCCTTATTGGAAATGTGTTTTAATGTGGGTGAATGTCTTCAGTGAAACAGGGAGTGTCCATAAAGACTGTTACACCACCTCAAAATATGGAACGACTTCCAAGCATTCTGCGCATAGACGTGCACTTGCCCTTGGGATGTCGTCCCATTCTCTTCATTGAATTCTTCACAATGAGTTCCATTTTTAACCATACAAAATAATTGGGGTCCAGAAACACATATTCCAGAAAATTCGGTATGGAATTTTTGGGTACAATACAATACCTTCTCTATAGACTATACACATAGTACGTGTAGAGAAAGTAATAAGCCTTTATAAGAATAGTTTAATATGGATAGGTAGAGAAGTCAGTGAATGGAACACTTCAAATTATTTTCAAAATCAGCACAGTTAGGTATTTTAAATGTAAAAAGAAGCTAGTAACAGTGAAGAAATACACAAATATTAATATAAAAATAATAATTGCAACCAATCTTCACTTATCTTTTGGAATCCTTGCCTGTTAGTTTCGCAACGATTTCATTGCATTATCAACATATCCTTTTGGTCTCTTTTTTGGTTACCATAACAGTGTAAATAAACATCATCAAAAAAGAGACCAAAAGGATATGTTGATAATGCAATGAAATCGTTGCGAAACTAACAGGCAAGGATTCCAAAAGATAAGTGAAGATTGGTTGCAATTATTATTTTTATATTAATACAGTTAGGTATGATCACTTACATTTACATGATATTGCATAGTTATACTCTCCATGAGTAAATGCAAACAACCTTATTGTTTTCATTTTAAGAGCAAGTTTTAAGCTGATACAAACCATCTAATTTCAATGGAAGAGTTGAAATATGTTTTGACTATATGTTATTTTGTGAAACAAAGACCATTTATTTAGGATGTAAGTCATTAGCAATTGAATAAAAGCAGCGTGCAGATGAAAGAGCATCAGCAATAACATTTTTGTTACAATATCAACATGCCTTTATTTTCAATATTTTTGATTTCGGAAACCCATAATTCATTTTTACATTTTAATATAACAAAACAAATTTTAAAATAAAAGGAACCATGGCACCATACACACTGAAAACACCTAATAAGCAAAACAAATACAAGTAATTCAAAATTATTTAACAAAACCAGCCAGTATGGATTATTTGAAAACCTTTATGTTTAATACACATGAATCTACAACATTTATGAATTCCAAAGTTAGGTTTAAGAATTGGCTTGCAACTTATTCTTTTTAAAACTCATTAAAGTTATTCACCTAGTTTTATTTAGAACTGGCAATTTTAGCAGTAATTCTAGTTTAAAGAAAGAATGAAAGTCTGCTGGCTTTAATTTTCTTGAAAGTATGAACATCAAAACACATTTTCTATTCTTTCATTCTGTATATTGTTTATCATGTCATAAAAAGGCAGTATTTGATTCATAGCAATTTTTACTTTTTCTAGCTCTTGTGTACAACATACATAGTGGATAGAGAAGGTATTCTATATCAGATTTCACTGGAAAAACTTTTGTTTTAAGGTCTCCTGAGTCCAAACAAAAATTTTTAGATGTATGTGTGTCTGAATAGCTTAGCTCAAAAATGAAAAGTCAGTTAAATATAAAACTTTGTATTTAAGTTCAGATTCTTCCAAGGATGCGACAAAAATATTTTCAAGAAAATCCCCTACATGAAACATTTTTATTTTCTCAATAATGACTGTAACGATTTTGATTCAAGATATCACAAATAAAATGTATATTTTGAATTTTCTGGGAGTAATCTTTGAAGACCTCTATTCTGGACAAGTTTTGCAGAATTTTGTAAAAGATAAACCAAAACTTATCACACAAAAACGTATATCATATGAGTTTTTCTTGACTGTGCATTTACCATTTTCAAGATATTCCTTGTTATTAGTTTCTTCTCATGTTTTTCTTGACTTGAGTTGACCGTTTTCCCGATATTCCTCTTTATTAGTTTCAATTTAAACTCCCTTAGCTTTTCTCAGACAGGATCGTGCAAAGTGAACAAACTGTGTTTCACGTAGTGACCACATTTAAAAGATTTGACTGTTGCTTTTGCCTAATGTATTCCCTTATTTCCCTTCTACTTACAAGGAAGCATATAAGACCAATTTTGTTAATGTCTGTCTTGATTAGCATGATGTAGATAAAAGATTCGCTCTTTGTTAGAACAGTTTGTATATGGAACATCTAAAGAAAGTTGTGTAAATGGAACATATCAACTTTTAACCCATACTGTATATCATTCCTGCAACCACAGAAAGAGACTTAAAATGTTTTTATCTATTTTATTTTAGGCTGCTTTAACATCTAGGTTATATCACAACGGAACTGTTCAGGAGAATACCTCGTTGACAGTATGTGATGGATAGTAGTCTTTCAGGACTATCTGCTTACCATACATCTTTCAGGGATGCTTTACAACATGTAATACCAGGAAGTGAGCAACTTTTCTAAGTCTGCATGCACAAGCACACAGAAACGACAGATGACTACGAGTCTTTCTGCTTCTGCATAGCAGCCAATATGTGCTTCATTTGTTGCAATTGTAGCCAATCTCTGCAAATAATCCTGACATCTACACAGCAAATAAAATGGAAGAGATTAGCAGTCGATCATTTTGAAAAGTCCTGACCAAACTTTCTCTACTTTACAAACTGCATATGCAATGGGCAGAATTTATTGTAATGTGAGATGCAAAGATAATATGTTCTTGGTGATATTCTTACAGATTATAACATTAATAATCTGTTAAAATTTAGTTGAGTCGATTTTGTAACACTACATCACTTACTTTTTTATTTCGGAAAACATGTTTCAGAAGCCATGTGCTTCCATTGTCAATTCCTTTGGTCGACTACCGGCATTGCTTGCTGTGGTGGTTGTCTCTGTCCCTGGTGGTGATCCAGAAGTTCATCAAACCACCACCAGGGACAGAGACAACCACCACAGCAAGCAATGCCGGTAGTCGACCAAAGGAATTGACAATGGAAGCACATGGCTTCTGAAACATGTTTTCCGAAATAAAAAAGTAAGTGATGTAGTGTTACAAAATCGACTCAACTAAATTTTAATTGTTAAAACACATCACTGTCTCAAAGTCCACCATATATCAGGATTAATAATCTGATTAATATGACAGATCTGTCTGTTATCTTAGTAAGGCTGCACACCAAATGTGTCAACAGCTGCAACACTCCATGTAATAAGATGCATTTGTTTGTCACTTGCGTGATGCAGACATGTGGTCGCACACCGGAGAAACACATGCAACATTATACTACTTTGGTATGGTCAGCTCTTGACATGACTAAATGAGGAGAAGACAGTTCAAAATTCATGATATGGTTCTTTTTCTTCATGACACAGATCTTCCTCTAGTAATTACTAAGTGATGTTTGTGTTACAAATTCTATAAATTAATATTAATCACATCATTGTTACAAAATTCTTTAGAAAAAAAAAATATCTTGGTTATAAAATTAAATACATTTCCAATACTTTATACCCTTGTATATACAAGGTTTGGAGAACCATATGAGAAGTGAAATATACACGAACGAGAGATCAACTATTGCAGAACATGCTGGTCCACATATCAACTGAAAACTTTTGGAGGTGCTTAGAAAACCAGCAGAACTCTCAATTTGTGAAAAATTATTCATACATTAAAATAAACATAATTTATTTAACTTTAATGACCCATATAAAAAGGATCTAATTTTAGAGCATGACCAGCTGAAAAATGCCATCTAGAAGTCACAGTTGGAAGCATGGCAGGGAATCTGCTGCTGAGCGAGATGGCTTTAAAATAATTCACTATATGTTCTGGTATAGAAAGTGAAACTTAAAAATAACAAAAACTCAATCTGTGCACATAAATGAAAAAATGTGTTTTTTATCAAGTTGTAAATACACTAGGATGAAGCAGAGTACGTCTGTAACTAGTTTCTGCTGTTTTAAGATGTACACAGTTTGAGAGTATGAAAACTTTCAACATCACTTATTTTATATTCACTCTTCGGTTGATCCGCATCAAAACAGATCCACATGGCCAGTGCACTGTGGTACAACACACAGTAGTGTGAGTAAGAATGTAATTCTAAATTACAGAATGCATTTATTGTTAAATTGTATAATATTCTATACAAATACCTAAGAATTAAATTGATCCATTAAACAGAGCTACAAATCCCAACATGCTATTCATATGGGTCACTGATTTTTGCAATATTGTTTACACAGTTAACGGTTGCAGGTTGTTGCTGTTTATATCATGGAGGATGGTCCTCTTACATCTTCGTCGAGTTTCATAAAGCATAAGACGGGTAACTGTCGTCTAGTGGTGGAAAAACTCTTAAGTGTTGAATATTTATATTAAGTTTTGTAAGAAATATCCAACACTTCCCTTGAAAGAAGTGAAGTTAACATCTGACTTCATTGGTGTGTTTTGACTACAAACATGAACAGTGCTCTTATTGAAAAAGTGGTTACATCCTGGGGGGAGCATGTGAAATATGTGATACAAGGATTTTATGAAGAATGCAATTTGCATAATAGTGCACAACTTTTTTTTTTTAAATGCACTGCAAATAGTTGATGAAGTGCTGCATGTAACAAAAGAAGAAGGTTGTTTTGGGAGATGGATAGTGTAAGTGATACGTTGTTGATAACCTGGCTATAAACCTTGCAGTGGAAAGCAGCAGCACAAACAGCTCAGCAATGATTCTGATCTGGAGAGAATAGAGTTGCTTCCTTAGACATACATGCTACCCATTTATTTTGTTATAACTATCAATATTATCAGCATCCTATTTTAGTCACCGTTTACGTTGTCGGAATAAGGGCTCTGTGAATGGCAGAAGGCTACATTATAACAGTGCATTGGTCGCCTGGGTTTTGTTTTGGTGAGGATCAACTATGGCTGAATAGGCTTTAGGTATGCTACAGCTAAATCTCCAATTATTTAAATGCTGTTATTTTATGCACACACACATATATACTTTTAGTACTTAACATGACTTTGTCATTTAAACAATAACATAACCCCCCTCCCCCTTCTCTTAAAACCATACACATGCACATACAGCAGACTTGCATAAGGGATTGAAGACACTGTCAGCTATTTAGGTCAGGGGGTAATTCAACAAATATTTACAAAACATTTAAAATACCTATCTTAGTTTTAAATCTAAGTACAAAGATAATGAACTGCTAGTAAACCTATAAACTGCCTTTAAATGAGGGCCATATTTTCTGTCAGGGAAGAAAGTAGTGACAATTGCTTATATAAACAAAAATACAACACAGTCAGTGTAAAATTCACATCCAGGAACGTTTATTCCTTCAATTTACATTATGAGCATTTTTTGTAGAATGTGTTTACATTTTGATTTTCAAATACAATGGATATATCCAATAGTTTTGGCTGTTTTTGTCTATCTCTCAACACTCACTATACCTTTAAGATATGGATGAAGGATGATTTAACCATCAGAAACACTTTCCACAGTCAATTGTGTGGAATTTCCAAACACTACTAAGCTGCTCAAATATTTGCTGTATTTAAATTGTACCAAAATGCTGATTAAAAAGAATACTGTATTTTAACATTAAAGACAAGAAATATAAACTAAAAATGGGAGAACGGATGAAAACTTTATATGGATTTAAAACCATGTTACATTCCAGCTTACTCTGGTTGCTGAAGTCCACTGCTCACTATTATGACCACTATGTTTGAGAAAGTCACACAAAGATCATTTTTTTGAACAGTTCCAACTTTACTAGTATATTGTTTTAGTACATCTGTTATAATTTATTTGTAAAGAAAATAACAATTAGGTTGGGGAAAAGATAAGTTATCTAGATGTATGTAACATACATAAATCTAGGGAACAGGTTGGGGGATTTCATTTTTACAACAAATATATTAACTAGTATCTAATTTTTAAAGGGCAGTGCCATCTAGCCAAGAAAGAAAAGAAAAAAGAATTTCTAAATGTCCTGGAATGGTTTGTATGTTTAATAACATTCCTCGAAAACGATGGCTCTGCAGAAGAGCTACTGTCAGCTAGGTGTCACTCCCAAGGAAGTCCTTTCTGATATACGAATAAGATTTACATCAATCACAAAATATTCGGGTTAGGTGTAGAAGGGAAGGAGAAATATCTTCAAAGACGGTAGAATATCCAATAGTAAATGTCTAAAGATTACGTGCGTGTTACGTTGCCTATACAACCCAGTGGCGTGATGCGAACAGGTTGCTTCTGACACCCAACATCAGATCTGAAATATTAATAAACAAACATTTAGTATTTCCCTTTCTATACACTTCATATGTAGATATAAAAACAAAAGAATTGGACGGAAGGGTAAGTGGGAAAATAAAAGTAGCAAAGAGAGAAGAAAAGGAAGAGGGGAAGGAGGAAGTTAAAACTAGGATGAATTACAAAAACTAAAAAGAAATAGACGAACAAAGTGAATGTAGCAAAATTTAAAATGGGAGAACAAAGCTTAAGGTAGCCATAAATATCAATGAAGGCTCATGTCTAAATTATAATTATACTAAGTGCTTAGAAGTTCCATCATGTGGTTTTGTTGCATATGCGACTGAATGAACAATCTTGTGCTTATTTAGAAAGTTGGAAAAAAATGAGTTTTGTGCAGTGATTAAACACTTCTATTTAAAAGGTTTAACACCGAAAGAGATAAAAACCGATTTGGATGAAGTTCATGGCACATCTGCTCCTGCATTTTTAACAATTTACAATTGGATAAATGAATTTAAACATAGCCATACATTCACAAATGAACATCATTCTGGACATCCAGTAGAAGTGACTTCCTCCAGAATGGTTGACAAACTCCAAAATAGTTTTGAATGATCAATGCATCAAAATTTGCGAAATAGTAGAGGCCACAGGCATATTATAAGGTATAGTGTTCTCAATTTTGCACTAAAAATTATGTCTGACAAAGGTCTAGGCAAGTTGGGTACTGCGTTTGTTCTCAATGGAGAATAAGTGCAATCGTGTGAACGATTTGGAAGCTGGTTTGGTCCGTTACTTCACAATCCTGATGACTTTCTGACGAGATACATAACTATGGATGAAACATGGATACACTACTGCACTCCTGAGACAGAAGTGCAGTTGAAACAGTGGGATTTTAAAGTTGAACTGGCTCCAAAGAAGACAAAGATGGTGAAATCTCCAGACAAGGTGATGGCCTTGGTTTTTTAGGATGCATGCAGAATTCTCCATTGATTACTTGCAGAAAGGAAAAACAATAAATGGAGAATATTATGCATCATTATTGTACCAGTTAAATGGAGAAATCAAGACAAAACGCCCTCATCTGGCAAAGAAAAAGATTCTCTTCCATTAAGACAATGCAAGGGTGTACACCACAGTTTCGATGGTGAACATTGTAGAATTTAGGTTTAAATTACATCTACCGTATTCACCAGATTTGGCTCCCAGTGACTTCTTTTTTTATTTCCAAACTTGGTACAAGGAGATTATGTTGAAACATTAAAAATTAATTAAAAAAATAATAATAAACAAAAATCTACCAACTTTTTCTAAGGACTTATTGGACGCCCCTCATATGTAATAAAATTTAGAGGGTTCTCCAATGACATATGCTGAGGACCCCTGGTTGAAAGGGCAATCCAAGATACATATGATTAGTTCTAAATGTACTGCTGCTGCTGCTGAATCTTTGCACTTCACAGCTAGCCATTAAGTTGATACACTTGTAAGAAAACATGAAATGCTTTACCCAACAGACTTTCTGAACCAATCACAAGACAGCATTCAGGCCTCTCTTAAACTGGAATAGAACTGGATGTGGCTATTTCCAATAGCATGCTTCATTTGTGAATTCTAACACGTGCATGGAGTTGTTCTTTGAAAGCTATGTATTATTTGTTGTTTATTTGATGAGTCGATTAATTACACCAAACAACAACTGGAACATGTTTCAAAGGACTAGTTTCCTTCATTTTCAACAAGACATCGACTAATTCCTTGTGGTGAAGCTGGCATTGTCGTCTCCTCTGGTGGTGGTTCAATGAACTTGCTAAACACATCCTTCTGTGGAATGTCAAAATTGAAAACCCTATTTCTATTTCTTACAATGAAGATGTGTTCCCATGTCGCCAGCTCTTGTTTTCCTACTATGTGTTTTAGCAGTTTTGGTTCTGAATTTATATTGTGGTGTTTTATCCAAAAGTGGGTGGCAACTGCTGATTTTTCCAATTGTGTTTGATTTGTATTTCTGAAGTGTCCTTTGGATCTTGTTTCTAGATTTCTTTCAAATGAAGGAACTAGTCTTTTGAAACATGTTCCGGCAAAAATCCCAAGTAAGTGTTGTTTAGTGTAATTAATCGACTCGTCAAATAAATGAATACAACACTGTTTACAAACTTCCACAAAAAAAAAAAGTGTTTATTTTTGTTGTTTATATGTGTATTTAATTACCTATTTATGTATATTTCATTAATACTATTTATACAATTTTTGAAGCACAACAATGTCTCAAAAATGATCTAATCACCAAGCGATAGTTGAAATTTGTTAAAAAATGTCATTACAATAGTGTTCCACTATATATACAAATATTCCCAATTATCTATACAATATATTTCATTTACATCCGTTCCAGGACAGAATTGAAGAATCATGAACAAATTGAATACTTACAGCATCCACTGGATCACCTTCTCCCTCATCGCTCACCTCATCTCCAAACTCTATATCCTCATCCATGTCTCCATCCACAAACGTGACTGTGTCGTTGATACGAACTGAAACAACCAAAGTCAAATAATGTACAAATTTATAAGGCTTAGTTTTTTGTAAAGTCTTAAGGTAAGGGATCATTAAGTTTCTATCTTCTAAAGTTACATCCAACATTTCTGAAAATTTGAGCACCTGCTCTAAATCATATAATTATCAGTTTATTAACTTTGAGCATTCCATCTTTATATGGTGTTCAATTAAAAAATAAAATTTAATTAGTTTAATGTTCTGTAAGCACTATGACTCTTAACAAAATGTTTAGAAAACAAGCAAATTAATTAGAGATAACTTTCTAATTATTGTATTTAGAAACATACATATGTAATTTGAATTCTGACAACTCATTCCTGAGAAAAAAAAAAAAAAGGTGAACAACACCAAATGTTTTCAATCTTTGTAGTACCAAATAATGACTTTGAAGACATATAAAGAGTAGATGAACAAAGCATGTGCCACTGTTCTTTATTGTACTTTCAAAAACATCTGGAAAAAATGTTAAGTCAATAGATTTATAACTTTTCCAAAAATAGAAAAAAAAATTCTAAAGTGCTGAACATTTTGAATGCAAGAAAACAGGGACTGAAATAATTTGTACCTATTACTGGACTGTACAAAGCTTGTAAAACTTCTATCACTTGTATTTTTTAATGGTAAGAAGGCAAAAACAGACACTTTTTGAAAGCCAAATTCTACGCTTTAGAAACTCTTGATTGTTCATGAATTTATCACTTTGTTAGCATATAATTTGTAACATAGCTGTAGCACAATTTGCAAAAATATTCTCGTTCACTCATCTAAGCTTAGCAACAGGAATCCTTGTGATGTCATCACTAAGTCTCTAGATTACACAAGAGATTTCTGCTGCTGAATGAGAACATCTTTAATGTGTTATACTGCTGTTTGGGAGCAGGTGATCAATATTTTCAGCATTTATTTTAGGTAAGGACTCCAGTGTGCCTTTGCTGGTGCCACTTTCCCAGCAACTTTTGGATCTTTTTACGCAGTGGAGAGAGGGTTTACGTTGTAATTTAATGATCCTACATATAGAACCAGGAAGTCATGCTTTTCCCCTAAGATGATACATCTGTGAAATTTGAACAAAAATCAAGAAACATTTCAAAAATTATTTTTTTCATAATAAAATAATATGAATTCTAAACTTGCCTTTAATATGTAGGTGTATGCTTATAACCTTACCCAAATTTAAACCTTTTCTCGCAAAATTTTTTCGCACACTTTTTATATTAAAACTGCTTCACATGATGCAAATGTATAGTACAGTATATTTTGGTGGATAAGAAATTAAATTAAATGCATTTTATTTATGGACGCTCTTTAACTGCTGTGGTTCTCAGCATCCTATTCTATATTGTGCATGAAAGACAGCTTAATTTTGCTCAGAGGCCTCTCTATCAGGCTTGAGGTTCTTTTTCGTGCCATAAATCTACGACTCTGGACCCACGGCTTTACTTCCATTCCGAAGGAAGCCATGCTAAGGATTTTTATGTCCAAAAAAACCAATTGTCCTCTGCCGGGTTTGAACCTGCGACCTTGGAGGTGGATAAGAAGACCTTCAGATAAAACAGGTATACATTTCCACCAAAGATCTGTTGATTTGCCAAATGTCAATTCTATAAGATGATCCTCAAACTATCAACAGCCTGTATAAATATAGTTTAGAACAGTAATCATCTGGATAATATTATACACAATGATTTGGTAATGACTTTGAATTTTTTTTAATTTATTTATAGTGTTGTGTGTATATGATTATGGACTGACCTTAACCCTGGGTAGGCCATAAAAATTAAATATACAACATTTCACGCTATCACTAAATAGCCTTTATCCTCTAAAAATAATCTAGTTTCTGTGCTTTCCAACTGACAATTTCATCCTTTTCTTCCATAAAAAATCCCCCAATTTACATATTTATCTCAAAAATCTTTCTAAGTGCAATTTGGTTGCTCCTCAGTAGCCACTTCCTACTTATTAAATTTTTGCTCCAGTTTTTTGTGGCCCTGCACTTAGAGATAATGTAAACTTCATCTTCCTTCTCTCAACACTCTCCCAGGATAACCTCTTCCTTCATTCTCCTTAATTTCCCAAAGGCTAATCTAAACCAGGCTATTCCTTCTCTTTCATTTTTTTACAGATCAAAATGTACTTCTCTTTCTTTGGGTCATCTTTAAGCTCCCTGTAAAATGCCAGTGAGATTTCCTCACATATTTGAGAAAATAAAATGAGTCTTTCCATCTTCCATCCTGAATCTCACTTCCTTCCAAAAGCCTCTTCCAAAATATCCTATATTAGCCTAAAAATCTGTTTTGAATATTTACAAAAGCATTATATTGGCTATTAAATTTTGTGAACATACCCACTCTATACTACTGAACAATTTGGTACTGTTGCACATGTCATAAAGTAAAAGCCTCCTTCAGCATTGTTACGGTTTTACCTGTAGAAGCACATACAGAGTAATGAACTCATATGCACCACCAAGTATCGTCGTTCAAACAGTTTGTACTATAAGTGTAATCGACGTAAAAATTTCAATCCATGTCTTATTCTGTCGAATAAGACAACCCTGATTTTGGGTGCCTTTTTTTTTATGCTTCAACTATTGTCTTATCTGCCAAAATATGGTATTTTGTTTCAACAATTTTATACTACCTCTCAAAACTATATTATGGAAAATGGTCCCACAGGTTTTTGAAATACTGCTCCAATTTTGAGAAATAAGTTATTAAATTTTAAAAAAATCAAAGACTTTTAAAGTATGAAAAGTAAATATTTTTCTACAATAATTTAGGTTAATATGAGAAAATATGGCAGATTTGTTTCTAAGTTCATCTACTATAAAACTTAATAACCATGCAAGTTAGAATTTTGATACATAACAAAAGTATCCAATTATTGTACACAATAACTGGTATATAAATTACAATAGGATATCTCACAAACTGTGGATTTTTCAAATTTCACAGTTGCTTTACCTTAATATTCAGATGGTTTGCAATGCACGGTTACTAACTCCAATATTATGGCATATTGGCCAGATCTGATTATCACACCCTTATATTTTACAAAAAAGGTTTGTGACAGTGAAAACAAAAGACATTCTACTACAAAAGACATGCCAGTGGTTATCAAGTGGCACAGCATGGGTTAATTATTGGCAGAAATTACCTTGTGATTGACATTATTGCTAACACATGGCTGACTTGGTATGCTGTTGCCATATTTACTCACTGTCCATCTGCAGTGCCACAATTCCTCTAAAATACCTTCTTTCCATGTATTTTCTAACTCACTTCTTGTATATTGAACTACTTTTCCACATTTCTCATTGGGTCCTGTACTCCACTGGATGCAAAAGTTTTATTATTCGGCTAACGTAATCTCAATTCATTTATCATGGCTGTAAGACATTTGCAAATCATAGTGTCACTCGTGGTAGTTTGTCCACGATATATTAAAGATAGTAATGAGTATAAATGCAAATCCTTATGGAGTAACTATGTTAAACAACACAGAAAGAAATCAATCAGATGTCATGCACGAGAACGAACGCACTAATTTCCATGGATCCCGTAGGTGTTGCAATGCTAATGACATCATGTCTCTGACAGTTATGCATTCTTACACTATGATTGGTCAGCAACCTGACGAGCCCGTCAGCAGACGACACACCCCACAGGTGTCAATCACAAGGAAATTTCTCACCAACAGTAAGCATACACATGTGCTTGTGTTTTTGAAGGCACAATCTCTCAGCCAATATGAAGAGATATAGCAAACATTACTGTTGTCAGCTTTCCCAAGTTGGCCATCAGCTTGTTGACATGTCTGAAGCTAAATTTGCTGACAGTTGGTTACACTCTTTTGTCTCCAACTTTTCACTGCCCTTAACTTCTGTTTACAATATCAGCACACAAGTTCCTAATGCTTTTATAGTTATACCTGTTTCAGGGAACTCTCCATAGGTCTTCAAATTTCTTGCTTCATCAGGAGTATATTTCAAAATGACATCAGCTTTTGCATCTTGGTAGTCTCGCAAGCCAATCAGTATGATATCACCTTGGTTTATCCATACCTGAAAACAAAAAGGAAGATATTTTCAGTACTTTCTTACAGCATGCAACACTTTGGTTTTATTACATAGAGAATTTTAATTTATTTCAATTTTATCTGCAAGAAAAGCTTTACATCCTATGCGATACGTTCAATATATAGATATTTTGAAGAAAACAAAAGGTAATCAATGGAATGCAGTGAACGCAAGGTTGCCAAAGCATGCTTTTGAAATTCTGCTAGATGACCTTCAAAAACCTGAACAAAATTTCCAGATTTTAGTGCAAAGGTATATTATTATAATAATTTCTGTCCTGATATTTAGTTTTAATTCATCATATGTGTGGGGATTAGTTTTGTATACTTTATTTTTCAAGTTCACACATGAATAAAAATCACATGCAGTAAGATCAGGGAACCGAGCAGGTCCTAAACCCTTACTAATGATTCTATCCTCAAACATTTCTGCAATAAACAGTAATAATGATTCAGAGATATGACAGAATGTGAGGTGACAGAATCCTGCTGGAAATATCCAGATCAACATGCAATGCCTGTCAGCTGTTCGAAATATGGTGCCAGTATATTATTTCTGTACCTTTCTGCATTTATAGTACATTCATAAAAATAGGCTCTATTATTCTGTATCCATTATTGCACACCATACCCCATCTTTTGATCAAGCAAGGGAGTTTCATGAACAAAATTGGGTTTCTCTGTAGCATATTAGATTTTCGAGGTGATCATTCTAACCTTTCTCCAATTTCATCTAGTTCCTGCTCCATAAGCACATGCCTGTGTACCTTTCTTTTCCTATCACAAATTGATCCTGTCTCCCTGAATTTATTTACAAGCAAATGAATGGACTCTCTACTCGGAAACGCCCACCAGGAAATTTAATTTCAAACTGTCTTACAACTTATCTTCAAGATGATGAAAGCACATACATATCGTACATAAACACTCTTTGTGGTATTGTGTACTGCATTTTGAAAGCACTTCAAGCAAAACTAAACACTACTTCTAAACATTGCTAATATTATTCATGTAAGAAGTGAACTGCAACAGAAGTAATACTAATGCACTTGTGAGACAATGGATGTAGGGAAATGCAGTGAAGGTCACTATTTTAGCACATGGTGATCCCAGATCCTACTCCATTGCTGCTGTCAGTGAATGCTTGTATGTTCTACTTTATGTTCTTACTCGATGATGGTTTTTAATGTCAGCAGGATGAGGCTAGTGGTCCCTCAGTCATTAAATCTGAGGTTCCTTTTCTAATTATATGACGTGTCTACTATTTCTTCTAATTTAATTATTATTGCAGTTAGAACTGTTGAGCTATTTCATTCTTGATTCTATATGGATGGATTTATTTTACAGATTATTTGTCATTCTTTTGATTTGGGAGACACAGATGTTTATATTTTCTTTGATTAATGACTACAATGGAAATATGAATATCTACATTTCAGAATCTGAAATAAATTTCATTATTAAGTGCAACAACATCTACTATGTCTACTATGCAAGGGGTCCTGGGTTTGATTCCTGGCTAGGGAGTGGGAATTTTTCTCTAGCCAAGATTATTCCCTATAGAAGGCCCAGAGTCTGGAAGTATGAGAATGCAAATGTTTGTGTATGTAATGATGTACAGAACTCAAAAAACCAGAAATCCCATTAAACTGCACGTGCATTAACACCATTACTGATAGGCAACATCTTCCAAAGGTAAATGGGCACCAATATGACCACATTGTAGGTGAAGGTGGGGTATAAATGGAACAATTAAAAAGCATAAAGAGCAACTACTACTGACTCAAAAGGTTGTACCAGGTGACACAAAAACTCTGAACCGGCTGCACAGTGTTTTGCCTATCCGCACCATTGGCGCTCGTTGACATCTGCCGTTATCATAGAAAGGCAGATATGAAACCATGCAACATTTTTAAAACTAATTTTAAAAGCTTTATTTACCAATGTTATTAAAGGAAATGCTGAAACTAGCCACCGCCATTGTCCATACATTTTTGGCACCTCTTTAGGAAACTACCCATCACTCACCATAGTTCGCGTTGAGAAATTTCCTATCTGATATTTTGTTTTAATTCTCCAGGGTGTGTGGGTTTGTCTTGTACACTTTATGCTTTAAGTTACTCCAGAGATAGAAATCACATGGGGTAAGGTCGGGGGGTCCTGAAACACCCTTTCAATTGTTCTCATCGAAAGATTGGCTGTATGAGCTGTTGCAGAGTCTTGTTGAAAAAAGGCAAAATCACAGTCCCTGTCTGTTAGTTCTTTAAATAAAGGGGGCCAAATTTATTCATCTATGTATGGGTGACAATTGTTGATTCAAAAAAAAAAAAATTGGGCCTATAACTCTTTCTCTGCTACTGGTGCACCATACACCAATTTTTTCATTATGGAGGGGTATTTTCATGAACAATATTAGGTTTCTCAGAGCTCCAATAATGATCCACTCACAAAATATGTTAACACATACAAATCACAAATAAATACAAATGCTGAGCCATAATACACTTTGTGACTAAGTACAGGACAAACTAATAAAGCACATGGATAACTCAACCAGACAACATCACCGTCAGCTCAATACTACACTTTCAGAGCAGAGAGAAAATGAAAAGAAAAGGGAAAAAGTCAAGCACTGTGACCTTGTGTACAGCAGCTGAGTTATGTTTCCATGTGCAGTGGAAAAACATGCACATCGGCTTGGATGTTTTGGGTTGCATGATAGTATCCTCCCAATAACAACAGAATGTGACTTTCAATTCAAGGTCAAAGAAACCTGGAATGTTGCTTTCTTGCCTTTACCCTTCCTATAAGTGGAAATTGAAACTCAGAGCAAAAAAAAACAACAGTAGTAATAAAAAACTACATGTTCAGCATGTTTTATATATAGGTTTATTAATTATAATTACCTTAAGAGTGAAAACATAGATTACACTTTCACTTTTGAAATAAAGTAACTTACTTCGGACATGTTTCGGTGGCCTGTTGGACCATTTTCAATTGATATTCATGGATGAACAGTAGGTCTATCCAGAAGAAAGACCTCCATAGGCTGCTACCATGGTGCCAACAGCCAAAGAAACATGTCCAAAGTTACTTTATTTCAAGAGTGAAGTTCGAGTGTAACCTATATTTTTACTACTAATTGATTAGTTACTTCACTGTACCTTCCCATTAATGTTTTAATATAATTACCTTCTTTCTCAGCTTTCCTCGAATGTGACACAACCTCTTAACACCATCAAAGCACATGGCTTCCAGTCTGCCGTTACCCAACATCTTTGTAACTTGTGCATATTCTATAACAAAACAAATGCTTTTGCTGCTTAACAGTGTTGATAAATTGTAAAAAAAGATAGTAATGCTTTTTTTTAGGGGATTGCAGGAAAGAACCACCTCGATTAAAAGTTTAATAATGCTAACAGACACAAATTATAGCCTAAATATATTTTCTTTTAATTGTGTTCATATAAGCTGGAAAGCAATGGTCTGAGAGAAATTTGGAGAATGCAGGAAAACAATGTTAAGGGTTTTCAGAAAGGAATTAGAAGAATTGAAGACAGAAATACGAACACTGTTTGCTGAAATAGTTGGAAAAAGATCACTAGAATCATATATTAAAATAAAAAATATATGGGAAAGAGATGAATATACAAACTAAATAAAGTAGAGAAGGTATAGCATGGGTGAGAGCAGGTGTATGGAAACTGAAAGGGACGAGAAAAGGTTTTCCACAAAAACAGAGCCCAATATGGGGGAGAAAAGAAGATATAGAGCACTTGATAAGTGAGTGTGAAGAGACAGAGCTATGGAGAACAGAATGTATATATATAAGAAATGGCTTAAAATGGATATAAAGATTGCATTAATTAACATTTTTAGTAAAGACTATATGAAAGCTGAAGAGTTTTTATATAAAGTTAAAAAAAAATGGAATTGGTCATTAAAAAGAGAAGTGAACAAGGTATAATTTTAAGGGAAATTAATGTGTAGGTAGTAGAAGTTGTATAATGAATATGGTACGCTAACAGCCTGGGCTGAACACTTAACCATATTCTTTCTTTGAGCCCCACAGCCACTACAATGAATGTTATCTAATTTACTGCAAACTAGCTGATTACATGAAACACAGTACATGTGCATGAACTCTGGGATCTACAGAGAATATGAAACCTTAGCATAGAAGCCATCAGATATCAGTGTATATCATGTCTCAAATGTTGTTGCTCTGCCCATCCTCCAAAATTGTGTGAAACTTAGACTAGGGAGGTGAAAAGGTGTGTGCATAGTAAAATAATTCTGCTACCAGATTCTGGTATTTTTCAATATTATATATATATATATATATATATATATATATATATATATATATATATATATATATATATATAATAATTTAAATTATTTAGTTTTTTCGTAGTTTTTAAATGATTATATGAATTTATTTTTACTTAATAACACGTGATTGCAATATACATTTTTCTGCACAAATGATTGGTGATAAGGTGCACACCTTAAGTTATAAAATTATTTGAAATTGAAAAGATGTAGAAAAGAGCCTGTTTTGTGGTAGATAAGCTTTTAGAAGTACAAAACACATACTCATGAACTAACCTAAAGTTAAATAATGGATAAGAAGCTTTTATTTTGCATTAAAATAGCTTTTTAAGTGAGAGAAATTTAAGTAAACAGAACAGAATAATATAATGATAAACTAACCTATTGCTTTTGTTTATGTTACTGTCTAAAGGCCAAATAATAGATTGTTCTGATTAAAATCTATTTAAGAAGACACTTCAAAGAGAGATACAAGAATTGCTCTTTGAGTATGATAGGTTACATAACTACTCTTGGAAAAATAAAAGGCATATTACAAAAAAAAAAAAAAAAAAAAAAACAAAACAAAACAAAACAAACTCTAATGCCATAGTCAGCATTTGAACCACGATTCTCCTGTCTTCATCCAGTTGCTCTCACCACTGAACTACCATGGCAACACGTGATACAGCTTTCAATTCCCCAACTGACTAATGTTTTTCCTAGTAAACCACACAGAGATCTCCGAGATGCCATATCTCAATGGCAACTTACAATATCAGTTCAAATCACAGCTATGGCATTGAAATTTTCAGTCTGACTCTAGCTTCCCAACTCCAGCCCTACACAATGGCCGGTGTGGAAGAAATAATTATTTCACAAAGGACTCGACTCTGTAATAATTATGCTATGCAATCTCAATTAACCAAAATTGTGCAACAGAACAAGACTCTCTGTTAAAAAAATTATGAAAAATTTGATTTAAGCCACTATAATCATAAGGAAGTTCAAAGGGGAGGATGTGCTTATTCCAAGAATGCCACTAATGCCAACATACCTTCCTTTTGAATTTAAGCTTGTTGAGTTTCCTGTGCACCTTGCATTCATAATGACAATAAATCCCAAAGTCAATGCGTGAATTGCCATGTTTTTCACATAGGCAGTTGTACGTTGCATGCTCAAGAGTAGCCAAACCATCGGCACTATTTATTTCCTTTCCGGAAGGAAAATTGTGTATTACAAGGTATAACAAAGTATTGTCAATTATTTAATTGTAATTTTATTTTATTGCATGGTCGTATTGTAAACGGAAGATTTTGTCTAAGTTTTTTCATTAGATACACCACCCATGCGAAGCCAGGGTGGCAGCTAGTTTTAGATAAAAAGCAGCTGAAAATTGAGATCACTGTCTTGTACAATAGGCATTTATTAAAATGCATTTTATCAGAAAATTAGGGCAAAGCCTTTTTAACAACTGATAAAGCTTCTCAGAATTATGGAGCAAGTTACTGCACCCATGACAACCAGAACCAGAAAGATGTTTGTCAACTCTCTGACAAATGAAAACCTTCCTAAGAAAGTGACAGAGAGCTTTCTGCATCTGGTATGTCCACTAGAAGAAAATGATTCAAAGTACAGGCAATTTCAACAGCAGGGTGATAGACAAATTTTCCAAGCCTTAAGTTGGCACAAAGATTTAACTTGTTTTTGCCCTTTTACAAAAGTATTGGAAAGAATACTAGAAATTTGTATGGAAAAATTGAAGAGATCTATACTGCTCTTAAATATTTGTTTGTTTACTGCAAAAAAATAAATAAAACAAAGAAGATAATTTAATCCAATTCTAGAGCTGCAATCCAAGCAATAGCATTAACTAAGAGTCAAAAATAGGAAAATTCACTATTTGGTTAAATAGACATGTTACGAGTAAAGTATAAAATTCAGACATTATGTAGAATGCCTGGAAATTGTAAAATGCCAGATAATTTTTGGCAAAGTATCATCCTCTTATATGTGTATTAATTTGTTGAGTTGGTTTTTTAACAATATGTCACTTACATTGTTATTATGAGGGACTAGTTTCGAAAGCATATGCTTTAATTTTCAACCTCACGGGTCCAACTCATGACATAGTGTTAAAAAACCAACTCAACAAATTAATAAAAATATAATTTGACCGTCACTGTTACTAAATTCCTCCACACATCAATCTATCATACTTTTCCCAGGCATATGTATGTCCGGAGTGCATTTTCATGATGAACATCAAGTTGTGCTAATTGCTTTGGACACAATGTGAATTGTGACCTCGAATAAAGCTGTTTCAAAATCCCATTCACTGTTCCTAGTTGGTAGAAGCCATCTTCAGGTACCTTCATTACAACTGGCAAGACATTACGAGAATTACCCTTTCCCTAGTCGAGTCAGGAATGGGAACTCTTAAGAGTATCTTTTAAATAGGCAGGAGGAAATTTGTTGTTACAGTTTTACTTCAACTTCTTTGGCACATCAAGATTTTATTAACAATCTTTTCTTCCTTCTGCAGCTTGGTCCATATTGAAACAGATTGCACTGAACCCTGTTCCTGTAATCTTCCATATCTTCACCTTCACTATCTAAGAGCATGTCCACAGATCAAATGAAGTTTTCAGCAAGTTTTGACATGTATGGGCAGAACAACAGACACTTACTTCTGAAGTTGAAGGCTGTTAACATTCCAGAGTTGGATCATCAGAATAATTATTTTCTTCACCTTGGGGTTGTAACCCAGTTGGTACTTGGGAGAAAGAGAACTACATCTTCTTTTAGGTTCATCTAAACCATGTTGTTCAAGTATTTCAACGCTGTGTAGGACTTTCTCCAGATCTTCTTCGCTCTTTATGGTGCGTCCAGGGGCAAAGAAGAACACCTACCTTTACTTTACAACCGATAAGAGCTTCATATGACATTCTCTTAATTCTAGAATGGAAGGCTTAGTTCTTCATAGCTGAACAAAACATAACCTATCACTCTAGTGTTAGTTTGTTGATCTTGCATGCAAGCTGAAACCTGAATGTCCTGATTAGCTTTTTTAACACTCCTGACTCTGTGATTGTCGTGGATTACCATGAATGTCTTCAAAGAGGCCAAGTACTCTATTATGCTACTAACCACCTTATTGGCATATTCTGTCCCATTATAAAACCCAGGGAGCTTCAAAACACAACCAACTCCAAGAGGTGGTAGGCTATCTCTTCTGGATTTAAGAGGACGGAGGAAACCAAATTAGTGACGTGACCCTGATACACCATTATAATTGTGGGTCCTCTTTTAGGTTGAGGTTGAAAATCGATATAATCAACTTGACAATGGGAACGGGCTTCACTACAGCACTTTTCTTAACTCCTTTCCATTTTCTCTGACACGGCTCGCATAGATGGATATACAGTTCAACATCATAACATGTAACATTTTGTACCTGGACGACAGTTCTTTCCACATCCTGTCTTGTCTTTCAAGACCAAATGCCAAATGAGAGTTATGAAGCACATGAAATACTTCAGAAAATTAGCGATTCCCTATTTAACGGGATAAATTAATTTACTATAACATCATGCCTCTTCAACAGCCAATAGTCCTGAGGTTCCTTCTTAATGGCCATTTTAGTTCAATACATCCTCCCCACCCTATTATAATTTTCATCTGTGAGAAACACACAGTTTTAAGCACTTCTAATTTGAGAGAGTTCAACATTTATATCAAACCAATCTGATCTTGTGAAAAGTCTGATTCACGAGTAGCAATCTGTTGCAACATCCTAAACACTAAGAAAAACACTGGTCTACTTCGAGTAAAGAAGCCAGGTGCTACACAACAATGACCGAGTTTGAATTTATATACAAAATACTACAAAAATAATACTTTGCCTATTTTGGTTTTATCATTCTGTAAAATGCCTAGGAAGTGGTAAAATAATTTGTATTTCATACTTTATCTGCTCCTTTTAGTCATTCTATACATTTCCTAGTCATACAGAATGCTGGTTTTCAAACTTTGCCAGTATCAGCTACAAAACTTAAAATCGATCTTAAGACTTCCAATAAATTTCAGCATATTGTAAATTAGTATCAATGAGAAAGCAGAGATCTTAGCAAAAAGGAGAACCAAAATTCAAAATAAAGTATAACCATAAGTATTACTACAATCAGTTAACCATCATTAAAAAGAAGAAAATCAATTATTATAATGCTAAATTAACTACAATTATATTAGCGGGGACCCTAAAACATGTATTTTTGGTGAAATCAACTTTTTGGGTGGTATGGAATACCTTCTCTATACACTATGCATTGTCTGTGCAAATAGACGAGAGTAGTGTAAACATGATGCGCAGTGGCATGATCTGACTGCTGCAGTTGGCTGGCAGCGGATATCTTCGTGCATTTACCTTCTGCATGGCTATCGCTTGAAGACTCCACCTCTTCCCCCACTCCTTGAACTGCACAACTTGAGTGCCCTCATCTATTTGCATGCACAATACTTAGTACTTGAGGAAAGTAATAACTTTCACTTTCTTTGAAGGGAACGTTTAACAGGGTCTAATAATCTAATAATGAGAAACACTTATTGAGAACATTTCTTATTGACATTCATCTTGCTAAGTTATACCACAATACATCAATTGTTATTGAAGACTTCAATGAAAGGTTTGAAATGTGCAAGTATTTTCACACTTTAGTGGATGTTAAACATAAACCACTAAAACAACAAAATTTGGTAATTATTTACAAGTTGGGCCGCTACATCTCTCCACTGCGACTTATGCCAGTTTTGCACGCTAACGGGACCGGTGTGGTTAGAGGTGGATTATGCGTGGGGAGATGGTTTAAAAAACTAATGTTGTATCCATTGCGCTGTTAGGAGTTGTTGGAAATATCGATAATGAGGTACTACCACGATATAAAATTCGAAATATAAATTTATATACACACACTAACCTAAACAGATTGGAACCTAACCTCGCGCTAAATTCGAAATCCACAGGCTTAGAAATTGTCATCATAAATACAAAGTTAATCAATCGCACTTAGTTTCATTCGATTTTAGAGTAGTCGAAGTTCTGCATAATAGAATTCACTGAACAGCTGTATCTGCATGAAACATACTTGTCACACATCAGCACAGCATCTAGCGACATATGCCGGTGTTGCATTCCACAACACTGTTCGCCTGCCGCCGACAATGAAACTCAGGTTTTAGGCACTTAATGTGTAGTATTATTATATATTTACATTACAAAAGTACTACAAGACTTCTTTATTTATATTCTACTCCTTCTAGGCAGCACACTTCATAAATATTCACCAAAAAGGATCGCTACGCGCATGTAATAAATTAGCATTTAACTTAATTACGGAGCTTTTCTGATAAAAAAAAATTGGTAAAAACATAAGTATAAACCAAAGTTACAGTCAAACCACAATTTGTTTAATTTCTAGATACGCCCAAGTTCTCAACAATAACCCAAAATTTCCGAGTATTTTAGTACACAGTTTCATTATCTAGGGTTTCCAGAGTTTCTTTGAATTCCTAACTGTACAGATCAAACCCAGATTGGTAGCAAAACCTAAGCATGCACAAGTCAAATAAGAACATACTATCGCATGGTTCACATTTTAGTTGTATAACTGTCACAAGATCAACTAGCACAGAATTTGACACAATTGATCACACTTTAAAATCAGCTCAGATTACTATATGATTGTGCAATGCTATATCTGAACTCATTAGCTCTACTGCTCCATACTTAAACTGCAAATGTATTAATTAGGACATATAAATAAAATATTGCAGGAAACAAGAAACGTAAGTGAATAATGAACTACAACTTATACGAATGGAAAGCTAAAATTAAAAACTAAAATGCATGTTGCATAGCATTTTCATAAATTGAAAATCCGTACCTTGACCATCTTCCTTGAAGACAAGCTCTCTTTTCTCAGTTTCGTTTTCATTTTTACCTCGCCTCCTGTTTTTACCTCCCTTTCCTAGTAGACAAGTAAAAAATCATGGATGAGAACGTATGCCAGATGTCATACCCATGAAGCAATTTATACACTTTTATTACATACATAAGAGCCTATTATTGGCACCAAGTTTGATGCTTATGCAAATATAGGTATAGACACCGATCATTACTTCACTTTTCAATTAAAATTCGCAGACAAATACAAAAGTGAGTGAAATGGCCGTCATGAAATAGACATTTCTGAGACAGTATTGTAATAAGTAAAACATTCTACTTATGAATTTAACATTGTTCTCAAAAACCTACCTTTGTTCTTCGGCATATTTTAAAATCTCCTAAGCACTTCTTTGATAAAATTTAACCGGGTAATGCAGATTTTACAACAAAACTATGTGCAACTTTCTGTAGCATTCCAAACGGAAGGAACTCTCTCACGAACGAAAGCACAAAATACAAATGCTGTTAAAATGTGAACATCGTTTTCCATTTGTGGCTTTCTGTTCAATATTATTAATTTGCATTCGCTTGTAAATATACTTCGTGTTATTTGGCATGGTTACTACCCGAAATTTTGGATTAATTTAAACCTTAAACGTTTACCCTCTTTGGTACCGCGAAATTTAAATGCACAATAACAGTCTTTCTGACGATTAGCAAAACAATTGTAAATCATTTTGGATATTGTAGGCCATACAAACACAATGCTTTAATACTACAGCGGCTTAGAAAAACATTAAAAAGTAATACAGAAAATCTGATGTGTACCATTAACATGACTTTCTCTCCATTTCTTCAAAAAATTGTTCTTAAAAAGCTTATACTTCTATTTTATTCATGCTAATCAGAGAGAAGAAGAAAAAAAAATAAATAAAATAAAATAAATAAATAAATAAATAGAAATAGTCTTATAACTTGCTTCCTTGTAAGTAGAAACGAAATAAGAGAGTACCATAGGTTAAAGTGCTAGTCTAAAGCTGGTTGCTATGTTACTGAAGTTCCTTTGTAGTATGGACAGCAGTTGACAAATTCCTGTATGAGAAAAGTATAAGTTTTTCAAAGCAGAAACCAAAAACAAGGGATGTCTCAAAAAGGATGAACTCCACGAAAAAAATGTATATAATATAAATTGTGTGTTTTAGCGTGTTCTACATTTTTCAAGTTTTAAGCTTTTGTCCATCTCTAATGGTATAGCAGTTATTCAAAATTCCGTACACTTCATCCAGAATAAAGTACTCTTCAGAGGCTCTTCTCAGAAAATTCAAGATATACATTTTATTTGTCAGGTAAATATCTTTAATATAAGAAATTTTAATCAAAATTGTTAGAGCCATTTTTGAGAAAATCAAAATTTTCGAAAAAAGTTCCATGTTAAGGGTAGTTGGGGGTGGGGGGATTTTTCTTAAAGTATTCGTGTCACATCCCTGGAAGATACTAAACTTAAATACCAAGTTTGGTATTTTAACGACTTTACATTTTTGAGTTATTGTGCTCACAGACACATGGACACACACACACACGGACCTTTTTCCGAAAATGCTTTTTTTAGATAAAGGTCACCCTAAAACATATATTTCCGGTGAAATCTCGGTATCAAACTTTTGGGTGGAGTACAATACCTTCTCTATACACTACGTACATAGTGCATATAGAGAAAGTAAAAATCTGATGTTACATTCACATAGCTTTCTCTAGCTGTTCCATATACAAACTATTCTTACAAAGATAAATAAAATAAATTAATAAACAAATAAAAATAAATAAATAAAGATTATTCTTTTACCTACATCATAGTAATCGAGATAAACATTAATAGAATTTGTCTTTTTACTTGCTTTCTTGTAACCAGAAGGCAAGTAAGACTAAAGGGATATCCAATCTTTTAAAAATTGGTTGCTAAGTGAAACAAGTGAGGTTCGGTTGGCTGGCATGGTCCCGTTTGAGAAAAGAAGTAGTTTAAAATTGAAATCAATAACAAGGAATATCTCAAAAACGGTCAACTCTACAATAGTTTGTATATGACATTAATTATGTGTTTTAATGAGATCTATACTTTTTATGCAGTACATTTTTATCTATCTCTTATGGTTTAACCATTATGAAAAATTCTACAAAACTCATCCAGAATAAGGAGTTCTTCAGAGGCTATTCACATTAAATTCAAAATATACATTTTTATTTGTGCTGCAAAAATAATGTACTTTAATCAAAATCGTTAGAGCCATTTTTGAGAAAATTTAAAAACATTTTGCATGTAAAGGGTAATTTGTGGTGGGGAAATTTTCTTGAAAATCTTCAATTGGCATCCTTGGAGGATACTAAACCTAAATACCAAGTTTGTATTTAATGGTCTTTTCGTTTTTTGAGCTATGCTGTCCACAGACACACACACGTGTGCCTTTTTCTAAAACTGCTTTATTCGGACTCAGGGAACTGCAAAACATGTATTTCTGGTGAAATCTCAACATCAAATTTTTGGGTGGAATACAATACCTTCTCTAGCTACTATGTACATTGTATGTACATACGGGCTAGAGTAAGTCATTAACAAAAAGATGAATAATGCGATTGCATCCATCCTCATTAATGGCTATTAAATAACAAAAATAAAGAGTATTAGCTATTTGCAATTACAAACAGCATTAAATGTTGGAAACAAATGGATCTAGATATTAAAGAACAACTTTTGCACCAAAGCTCAGTTGCCTGAGTTATGCAGAACAGAGACATAACAATAATTTAGAATCTAGTGAAGACAAAGGCTGACGAAGGGGAGAACAGGTCTTGTCTTTGTAGGACCCAAGCCCTTTTGCAGCATGTCCCCCATAAGTGTCAAGTATGGGGTAAACTAGCATGCTGCAAGAGCTTGTTCTAAGTTTGGGAAAAACAAACTACTGCTAGACAAGCCAACAACTTTATTTCATGACCTGGTGGCAAACTTAATAAGGTTGTTTTGAACCTAAGCAGAGATAGGCTCAGAGGGGTTGTTGGCTATTACACTGCACCCAACTCTCTGAGGAAGCATCTGTTCATAATATTTTAGAATGTTTATGCTGAAAATGCGGGATGGACTCTGAGACCTCTTAGCACATCTTATGTAAATGCAAGGCATGTAACCCAGGGCTCCTTTCTTTTGGAGCATGGGGATATAAGAAAAATACACATCAGGTTATGGTCTCATTTATTATCTGCTTATAAGAGTACAAGCATATTCAAAGCATAGTCAGGTTAAATATACAATTTAATATCAGCGAAGGCCAGCTTATGAGACACGAAGGCCTACTGCAAGACCTTAAATGGAACAGCTGAGATATCATCATCCTCATCATTATCATCATCATCATCATCATTGTCATCATTTCATGATTGGTAGAAAAATTGCTCTGTTATGTCTCTTGCATTAGTATTTATACTTCAGATATGAACATATACATATTTTCCTAGGTTTCGTGGTAATTATTAGTTGTAACATAAATAACTGTAAAAAATAATAACAATCATAGAATTAACATAATAAAACAACAAGGTCCTTAACTTGGCTAATACCATTGAAATTGGATTGTATCATCAACAGTATGAGAATTAATTTGTAAGAAAAAACTTTCACATTTATGGCAGCGAATATGAGAAGGCTTTTGGTTAATTGATGCTTAGAGGATGTTCAAATTATATGGGTAAATTTGTGGAGTCGGTTTTTAACACTATGTCATTTACATTTTTTATTTGTGAGAGACAACTTTCGAAAACTATTGCTTTCATTTTCAACCTCAAGAGTCCAACTGTTGTTGTTGAAAGGTCACAGCGGAGTATAATGGATTTTTTCAGGTGTAAAAATCCTTAGCATGGCTTCCTTTAGAAGGGAAGTAAAGCCGTGGGTCCTATGTCGTAGATTTATGGCATGTAAAAGAACCTCAAGCCTGATAAAGGAGCCTCTGAGCAAAATTAATCAGTCTTTCATGCCATATATAAAATGGGATGCTGAGAACCACAGCAGTTTAAGAGTGTCCATAAATAAAACTGCATTTCGTTTTTTTTTGTTTTGTTTAGCTTAACATCCTTTAACCCTGGTTGGACATATCGAACAATGAATGAAAGTGGTGCTCAAATGATCTCAGGCTCCATGGACTCGATATTCGTCTTCACAGGATAAGGGAAAACCCTGAACTCACCCTAAGCAAGATTCGAACTTGCGGCCTTTTGAATATGAGGCAGACACGCTACCACCACACTACCTGGTCTCTACATCAATTACTTGTTCAGGCCTACAACAAATCATATCATATCATACTTTATTCATCGTTTAAAATTTGTACAAAGATATGTGCTTCGTCAAAGCTTATAAGACTAAACATTTACAAACTAAATCATATACATAAAAGGCATTACATTAATTTTTACATAAGACAAATTTTTAAGAAGCATAGTCAACAGAAATTGTAATTTAAATATTCTTCCACCGAACAAAAGCATCCTTCCATTAAAAATGTTTTTAGGGCCAATTTGTACCTCTTTTCCAAAGTTATACTTTTAATGTTATTGGGCAATTTGTTGTATAATAATACTGCTTTATGTTCAAAACTATGTGTAAATAAGGTTGTATTATAATATACTTTACGTCTTGTATTGTGAGTATGTACTTATGAATTTGTTTTGAATTGAGAGATTCAAGATCTTGTCAGGACTAAGACTACATAGATATACACACAGGGGAATGGAAGTATTTTTAAAATTTTATAATATGGTTTACAACTGGTGGAAGATGTGATATTTACAATATCGCTTATCACTCTTTTCTGTAATCTAAATATTTTGATTACATCTTTTGCATTACCCCAGCTTAGAATTCCATAGGTCATTACAGAATGGAAGTAAGTAAAATATATAAATTTCAACACATTTTATTTACAGATTCTCTCACATACTTCATAAAGAATATAATTTTACTTAGTTTCGATGCTAGCTGTTCAATTTGTTTTTCCCATTTTACTTGTTCGTCTAAACATATTCCTAGAAATTTAGTATTTGATACATAGAGTAGTGGTTTGTTGCCTAAATATAAATTTGGAAATTGAGCAAAGTTCTTTAATTTATGGTAAAATCCTATAGCAACTGATTTGTGTATGTTAATTTTTAGTTTATTCATTTGGAACTAATTGACAACCTTGTTATTAAAGTCAATAATGTGATTTGATAGCTCGTTAGAATTTTCACCCAACATTAATATGCTGGTGCCATGAGCAAAAGAGTTAGTTTTAAGTTACTGTCTGTTGTAGACAGAGTTTGACCTAAATCATTAATGAATAAAAGAAAATGAAGTGGGCCTAACATTGAACCCTGGGGTATGCCTTGAAGTACTATTTTCTCTTAATTACTTTTAATTTCACCCAACTTTTTGTCTACATAATCCAAATGTACAAACTGGGGTCGATTTACAAGGTAAGATTTAAACCATTGATGACATAATCCTCTAATACCATATGCCTGCAACTTGTTCAGTAAAATATTATGATCTACAAGATCAAAAGCCTTAGAAAGATGTAATAAATACCAACAGATGGCTCAAATGATAATTAAGGGCCTGTTATTTATGGACGCTCTTTAACTGCTTTGGTTCTCAGCGTCCCATTCTATATTGGGCGTGAAAGATCGCTTAATTTTGCTCAGAGCCCTCTCTTATCAGGCTTGAGGTTAATTTACGACACGGGACCCACAGCTTTACTTCTCTTCCGAAGGAAGCCATGCTAAGGATTTTTACGCCCGAAAAAATCCATCGTCCTCCGCCGGGTTTGAACCTGCGACCTTGGGTATATGAAGTTAGCATGGTGACCATTACACCATGGAGGGCGATAACAGATGGCTCATTCCTATCTAGTGCTTTATATACATTTTCTAAAAATTTAGTCAATGCTAAGGTAGTAGAGCTTCCTTTCCGAAAGCCATGTTGACAATGTGTTAAGATATTGTATTTTTCATAAAAGAAAACAATTCTTTGTACATGATTTTCTCTATCACTTTAGAAACAGCAGATAAGATTGAAATAGGTTCTGTAGTTATTTATTTCTTCCTTAGAACCCTTTTTGAGCAGTGGTTTGACTTTAGAGCGTTTAAAATGTAAATGGCATGTTATTTATGGACGCTCTTTAACTGCTGTGGTTCTCAGCATCCCATTCTAAATTGGGCATGAAAGACCGCTTAATTTTGCTCAGAGGCCTCTCTATCAGGCTTGAGGTTCTTTTACATGCCATAAATCTATGACACGGGACCAACGGCTTTACTTCCCTTCCAAAGGAAGCCATGCTAAGGATTTTTACATCCAAAAAAATCCATTGTCCTCTGCTGGGTTTGATCCCGCGACCTTAGGTATATGAAGTTTTAGCATGGTAACCATTACACCATGGAGGGCGACATTAGAGAGTTTAAGAATATCTGGGAAAGTCCCTGAGCTAAATGATAGGTTTACTAGATAGCACAGTAATTTTAGCATACGGTGATGACACTGTTTTAATAAATAATTTGAGAACCCATCAACATCCTGGATTTTTTATATGTTAGACTTGCAATCACCAAGGCTGTGGGCGCCAGATACATATTTGAGTTTGTTTTATTGCATGCATAAGAAGCTTTGGATATATCATTATTTCTACTAATTGCATTATTACTCATTTGATTTTGTAAAACATTTGCAATTTCAATGAGAAACTTATTGAAACACTCAGCTACTTCTCCCAGGTCTGTTAAAATTTGTTTTGGTTCCTGAGGCATATATTCGTTCTTGTTTTGTTCAAGTTTTCTTGTTCAGCTTTAATTATATCCCACATTGATTTAGATTTGTTCACTACTTCCAAAATATTTTTATTATTAAACATTTCTTTTGCTATCGTAATTACTTTCAATTTCATTTTATTCATCCTTTCAATCATTCTGTACAATGTACTTTGATACAGGATATGTCAAGTTAATAGTTATATTTACAATTAAGTTAATGAACATATTTACAAATTAAACACATATATACAAATATAAAGCTGATATGCTACAAACAGATATTTATTAAATTCTAAAAATTCATCTATACTGTAAAAGCAGTGTTCCTGTAAGAAATGCTTCAGCTTTGATTTAAATATATTATACTTTTCTGTTGCTTTTATAGAATTAGGGAGGGAATTATAGATATTTATGGAGGAATGTTGAACTCCTTTTTTACATATATTTGTTCTGGAGGAAATTAAATGCATATAATTTATATTCTTAGTGAAACTGTCATAGGTAGCTTTATATTTATGTAAATAATCAAGAAAATATGCTGAAAATTTATTGTCCGTTATATATTTGCAGAGTAATTTTAGAGGAAATTTAGTCTTTCACATGATTTACCTTTAGTTACCTACTGCTTTTTAGAGGATTTATTGACATTTACTCTTTTAACAGTTAAGGCAACATTAGCATGGTATTTATGAAATACTCTTCATAAACCAAATCCCATGCTTCTTTTGAAGAAGAAGTTTACCTAACAGGTGAACAAACAGAAGGACATCATGAACATAAACACGGTAGGAATCAACACATTGTTAATACAAAAGAAATTAAACTCTTTACCAACTTAAGAAGTTTATCATTCTGCCACCAGAGAAGAGACTTCAGGCAACTACAACCAACAATGACAGTTGAATCCCTGATGTTCAAAATGAAAGCTATGACTTTCAAAACTAATCTCTCATAAACAAAAAGTGTAAATGATGCAGTGTTAAAATCAACTCCACAAATATATCCATATAGCTTATTGGTATCGAACATAATTAGAAAGAAACACTCTGCTCCTTGCATGTGCTGACTAATGATGCTACAAATTGAATTTTCTGAGTGCAGAACCTTGCTGAAAACTAAACACTTCTTCTACCACTCTTAGGCAGGCATAAACATAGGCTTTCATGGTGGATTGCTTTCTGTTTCTGACATTATAAACTGAAACACTATACAAGGAAGAGAGACAATTCCTGCTGTCATGCAAAATTAAGTCTTTCACACCCTATATTTATTGGGATTCTGAGAATCACAGCAGTTAAAGAGTGTTCATAAATAAAAAAAACTCCATTTCGTCTCTCAAGGTCAAATTTACATATGAAGTGAAGGCCAAAATCTGCCTCTAAGCCAGTAAAGTTCTCGAGACAATGTTATTTGACTACAGAAGAGTTTTAATCCTTCCTTTTCTTCAGGATTGATGAATGCAGCTTACTGTTGCCAATTGTTAAGGTCAGCAAACACTACCTACCAAAACAAAAGATGTCATATGCCCATTAGTTATGTCATCCTTCTCCAAGACAACACTAAACCTCACATCGTGAATTTGACAATGGGCACGAGCATAAATGGAGTCCATATTAGTCACAGTTGGAATGCTTGGATGCCACCCTAGGTGCTGTTCACGAGCCCCCAGAGGGATTCCTGAAACCGGAGGACGCATCCCAACTGAGTGTTTCAGATGATGATGCCAGGAAAACCTTTTAAATGCACATGCCACTATCAGCTGCAACCATCGCCTGGTGCTTCAACCCTGAAAGAGATGATGTGAGTAGGAGATGATGGACCGGAAACTTTGGGGTTGTAATGAATCTACCCTGTATTTTTTATTTATTTACCTTTGATCTTACAAGTGGTTACATGAAGCATATAAAAAGAAATATTAAGTTATGTTTTGCTCATACAGTACTCTAGATATTCATCACAGAACAGTACTGATTTTGTTTTAAAATTTATGATATTTCCAGTCTACATTTATTTGCCAAAGTAATGTTCTTTAAATATTCAGGTAATTGATTATATAGTTTTAAACTGTTGTATTTGAAGGATGTTTCAAATTGTTTTGTTTTATGAGATGTTAAATGCAACTTCTTCTATTGTATGAATGAACTTCTGCATTGGTGATATAATTAACTTTATTATTCTTGAAAGGAACAAATAATTCCTTTATATATAAGCAAGGTAGAGTCAAAATATTCAACTTGTGGAAGTATTCCCTACAGCTTTCTGTTTTTGGTATACCTGTTAAAATGTTTACTGTTTTATTTCTGGCCAGACCTGAGTATTTTTATTTTTGATCTACTTTTAAACTGCAAAAATTAAAAAAAATTAAAAAAAAAACAAACACCAGTAAACATTATAACACGTATACCCAAAACAGAAAGCTGCAGGGAATACTTCCACAAGTTGAATATTTTGATTCTACCTTGCTTATATATAAAGGAATTATGTTTTTTATTATTATTTTTTCCATTCCAGATGAAGTGCTGCGATACGTGGCGTACTGGCACTTCAGAATCTCTTAGCCGTTCCTTTGAAATTTCAATAAACAGGCCATAAAGTCTCCTATCTCAAATTACTTATTTAAGTAATTTGAGATATATATATGTTAATGATTTTACAGATTTTTGTGACATTAAATCTTGAGAACACTAGTAACAAGCTGCTAAAAATCGATATTTCTATACTCAGGCAGCAGTTTTAGAGACATTCTAAGTCATTTTTTCAACATGCTTTGCTTTAACGCTGACTTATCAGCACCTGATACCCACATGTTTAACGCTACATAGCTGCATTATGTTTATCCAGGGACTGTGCATCGCCGATCTCAAATTACTTATATCAGTCACATGCACAATCTTGCAATTTATTTTGGTGTAGTTCATTAACACCCTATGTGTGTATATATATACAATTTTTTAATGTAATTCGGTATAGTTCATTCAAAGAATATGTAATTACTTAAATAAGTAATTTGAGGTATATATACATATATACAGGATGTTAATGAACTATACCGAAATATCTTCACAGAATATGAGATTATTTAAATAAGTAATTTGAGATAGGAGACTTATGGACTGTTTATTGAAATTTCAAAGGAATGGCTAAGAAATTCTGAAGTGCCAGTATGCCACGTATCGCGGCACTTCGTCTGGAATGGAAAAAATAATAATAAAAACCATTTACTCAATGACAGGAATCGAACTCATGGCCTTTGGGATAGCAGCTTCCCACGTTATGCATTAAGCCATCAGAGGAGTTGAAAAACCACCTCCAGAGTAGACTACATAACTCAAGAACGTAGTTAATGAATGCTCAGTGTCACACTGTCAAGTGACTAGTTCAAGATTTTACAGATTTTTGCGACATTAAATCTTGAGAACACTAGTAACAAGCTGCTAAAAATCGATATTTCTATACTCGGGCAGCAGTTTTAGAGACATTCTAAGCCATTTTTTTAACATGCTTTGCTTTAACACTGACTTATCAGCACCTGATACCCACACGTTTAACACTATATAGCTGCGTTATGTTTATCCAGGGACTGTGCATTGCCGATCTCAAATTACTTATATCAGTCACATGCACAGTCTCGCAAATTATTTCGGTGTAGTTCTTTAACACCCTATGTATATATATACAATTTTTTAATGTAATTTGTGTGGGTGTGCTTGTATTCATTTGGTTTCCTTTAAGTAGCCACACCCACTGTCACAGGTATTTCAGAAATTAACTTTTGAAGAGCAGTGAGGCACAATGGTCATGTGTGACAATGTTTGCTTTTTCTGAAAATTTCTATTGACAGCTATATAAAAGAGGGCTGCATGCCAGGTGAGTCAATTTTCAACTGGGAGTTTTAGCACGCAAAGCCACGCGTCTATGCATTAAAGTGACCAGAGAAAATATCTGACATGTTCCATTCACATGACTTTCTGTAGCTGTTCCACAAATAAGCTTTCTTTACAAAAGATTACTCTTTTATCTACATCCTGTTACTCGGATAAACATTAGTAAAAATGGTTTTGTTACTTGCCTCTTTGTAAGTAGAAGGCAAATGAGGGAATACACTTGGCTAAAGCAATGGTCAAATCTTTTGAAAAAACTATTGCTCTGTAAAACAATTTAAATTGGTTCTCTTTTTTCCTTCCTGGGAGTAAAACAAAAGAGTGGTACAAAAGTGGGCTTTGTGCTTGAGAAAATGTTAAGTTGTTTAAAAGGAATTTTTCGAAAACAGATAACTCTACATCTCTGCAACAAATAATTGTTAAAAAGCTTATACTTCTGTTTACTTCATACTCATCAAGAAACAATTAGCAGAAATAGTCTTAATACTTGCTTCCTTGTAAGTTTCGGAAGGGAAATAAAGCCGTTGGTCCCATGTCGTAAATTTACGTCTTGTAAAAGAACCTCAAGCCTGATAGAGAGACCTCTGGGCAAAATTAATCGGTCTTTCATGCCCAATTTAGAATGGGATGCTGAGAACCACAGCAGTTAAAGAGCGTCCATAAATAACACACCATTTACATTTCCTTGTGAGTACAAGCGAAAAAAGGGAGTACCATAGGTTAAAGTGAAAGTCAAAAACTGGTTGCTATGTGACTGAAGTTCCTTTGTTTGTATGGACACGAGTTGACAAATTCCTGTTTGAGAAAAGTATGTTTTTCAAGGCTGAAACCAAATACAAGGACTATCTAAAAAACGATCAACTCCACAAGAAAAATGTATATAACATAAGTTGTGTGTTTTAATGTGCCCTACAATTTTTGCATGGCAAGTTTTTGTCTACCTCTTACGGTTTACCCGTTATACACAATTCCATAAAATTCATCCAGAATAAAGTAGTCTTTAGAGGCTATTCCCAGAAAATTCAAGATATACATATTATTTGTCAGATAAATATCTTTAATACAATATTTTAATCAAAATCGTTAGAGGTATTTTCAAAAAAAGTTCCATGTAAAGGGTAGTTTGGGGAGGGGGGATTTTTCTCAAAATCTTCGTCGTATCCCTGGAAGATACTAAACTTAAATACCAAGTTTGGTACTTAATGGTCCTTCTCTATACACTATGTACATAGTGCGTAGAAAAGAAGAAAAATGTATGACATAAATTGTGTGTTTTAACAAGATCTATAATTTTTGTTTATCTTTAGTGCAGTCTTACATGCAGATATCTGTAGCCTCAATGTGAGCAAAGTTCATTATCAGTGCCTGTATACTACCAGACAGCTGATGGTTGAGCAGAAGACAAACCTAAGTTAGTCATTACAACTTAAAATCTTTTTAAATTTTTTCAGACAAATAGAGAATAGAATTAAATATTTGTTATATAATGCTTACATTGCGAGCCTAAGCTCACAAAGTTTTTAAAGACTAAGAATTGAAAAAAAAAAAAAAATTGTTGAAATATGTTTGTATTTCTAAAAAAAAAAAAACTTTAAAACTTCAATTTTTGTAGCAGATTTAACCCTTTTAATGCCAATCATGATCTAATCGTGATCTGAAAATTCTTCAAAATTTGGCAATCACGATGACGGGGTTTTCATACGTTTTAACTCGTTCCAGCAGGAAAGTCTGTGTACTTTGTAGGTCATAGCGATAGACATAGGTTTTCTGGAGCGTTTCAGAAGCTTATCTTCACTCCAAAGTGCTAAATTAACCCCAAATTTAATTTCTCTAGCTGGTATTTGTGTATGGCATCTTCTAGCCGAAGATTACAAACCAAAGAGAAAATAAGAGCTGTAGTTTGCGATGTATTTGAAGAAAGCGAGTGATTTTGAATTTTCAGATCTTGATGAAAGCGTTTCTGGCATCGATGTAAGAGGAAGACATATATTCTAGCTTCAGCAATGAAAATGCATCCGATATCAATGGACCTCATATGCATGCAAATAAGCTGTGCACTTATCAAAATGGATTTACGGAAGTGTAACCAGACAACACATGCAATGTGATTCAACAATTCAGCTACACAATAACAAAAGTGCTAAATTGTACAGTAATCCACGTTACATTTGTATTCTATTGCTTTATGCTGTTTTCATTAATAGTGGTATCATGCTTATGTGTGTGGGTTTTGGTAATTTTTTTTTTTTAAATTTCAGGTTACACGAGTTCATTTTTTGTATTTAAAAATAGAACTCCAGAGGATGCTGTTTTAGAAAAGAAATATCTATACTTTCATTTAATTAGCCTGAACTTTCTGTATAGTAAGCTTTTGTATGCCTAATTATTGATTATTTTGGAATTTTTAATTCAATTTTCAAATTTTTCTTTTGTTTTTAATTTTTTAAGAATAATGATAAGAAGTCTCATCCATATAATGCATATTATACATTAGAGCGAAGGGTTTACTAAAAATGAAAAAAATATTTAAACTCTCTGTCATTTGGTACTCATTTTATTTCTAAAAATTTATAACCCTGCATTCTCCTCTAAAATTACTTGGCACTTTTCAGACAGTATTTTGCTATTTGGATTGGCATCTTTGATCCTAGAGTAGTTACTATAACAGACATGAACCCTGGTGTGCTTAAAAATATTCTGAAAGCAGATGTGCCAGAGTACTACTTATACAGTGGCAGTCCTTTGAGTGGTGAACCTGCCACAGCCTCTGTTCACAAAATGTAAATGGCATGTTATTTATGGATGCTGTTTAACTACTGTGGTTCTCAGCAGCCCATTCTAAATTGGATGTGAAAGACTGCTTAATTTTATTCAGAGGCCTCTCTAATCTACGACATAGGACCAATGGCTTTACTTCTCTTCCGAAGGAAGTCATGCTAAGGATTTTTATGAGCGAAAAAATCCATCGTCCTCCGCCAGGTTTGAACTTGGGTATATGAAGTTAACATGGTAACCATTACACCACGGGGGGAGACTCCTCTGTTCACAGAAATACCTTAAACTAATGTGGGGGTAATGTTCAATTGATGACTCTGAAAGGTTTCTTTTCTCCTGCAGCAATGTTCTGACTTACAGGAGAACAAACTTGGAAGGCAGAAATTTGGTTACAATGGCTTTTTTTGTCATTTAGAAAGTTAAACAACTTAAGATCTGTGTTAAATGTTGTTTAGTTGGTGTTCAATATTGAAGTGTGTAGATCAATGCTATGCTAATTCTTGCATTTTATTTTTCATTTTTTGTTCATATATATTTATGTACACATACTGAGAGAAAGTGGTCCAGCACGACAATGCACAGCCACACACCAGCAATGTGACGACTTGACATCCCTGGGGATCATTATTGTGCCACACCCAACATATTCACTGGATCTCACTCCATCTAACTATGCTTTATTTCACAGCACGACAAACACACTGCGAGGGAAAAAAGGACAAGAAATTGTAGGCAGCTGTCCATGACTGGGTAAGGTGGCCTAAATCGCACCAGTTTATAGAAGCATCAATTTAACTTTGTAAACATACAAAATAGTAACTGGAAATATTGCTCTTTCAAATTTTTAGTAGTTAAGGATTCTGTCTATTTTTTGTCAAATTTTTAAATTGGTAAGAAATATTATTAAAAAATTGAAACAATTGTTGTTGCAATTGGTGCCATTTAGGAAACAATTGCCAAAATCACACTTGTAGTTGTCAAAATCGCACCATTGAATTCAACTACTTAAGCATTTAACTGCACTCTTAAATCTAATATTCAACATAAATACACTTGAAACACAATTAAAGACACAAATAACATATAAAAATGATCAAAGTCACAAAGAAAACAATGTCCTTTTTGTAGTTACCAGCACATTCTTCATGTATTCACTTTGTACATTTTCAGCACTGAACCATGTTTTCTATGTTATCCTTCTCACAAATGAAGCAAAACCACGATTCTTCATTTTACGCTGATTCAACCCTTTTACAGCAAACTTTCTTTCTTGGCTGTCCTTTCAGATTTCCACTTGTTCCTGCCTCAGGATTTTCAAAGTTGTCAGCGAGTTTTCTCTTAAATGCTCCAGTTTTTTGTTTGCAGCCTCTTTTTTTCTCTTCTAATAGCAGTTAACACCTTTTAACAAACATTTTTCTTGCTAGCTGGTGATCTGGGGTAAAGGACTGATCTCCGTCACTGAAACCTTATGACATCTGTCATTCTTCTCACATTCCAAGCCTACTTTTCCTAATTCTTGAGAACTGTCCACAGGTGATGCCAGATCTAAGGCATTTGTGGTTTATTCTAGCAGCTCATCTGATGTTCCTTCCACTGAGGTGGAAGTTGGTGCTAGAATGTTAAGGCAACAAAGTATCTGAGTCCTTGAACACATTTCTGTCAAGAGGGCAAATACTGGTGGTTTTGAACCTGGATATAGCGTTAGACATGCATGCTGCTCTAGCATAGGATTCAGCATAAAAACCTGCCATACTGCACTGAGTGACCCTATCCTCTTTCCGCAAGATATTTTGTTACGGCTGAGAGGTTATAGCTGCAGAGGTTTGAAGAAAGATATGTCAAGAAGCTGCAAGAGATGAGCAGTGTGTCCTGGTAGTTGCAGAGGAATGACACCATTCTCTTTATCCAGTTTGATAGGCTCCAGCATTTTTGAATGTGTTGAATGACCACCACACAAGCAAGACTTTCTTCATTTACAGAAGGCTTGACAAACTTTATAAAATGGCATAGCCACTTTATAAACATATCAGAGTTCATGTAACCTGTCTCAGATATTTCAACTAGACTACTATTGGGTGCTCCAGTTTTGAGATCTATGCAGTTCCTAAACCTTTTGAAAATTAGCATTGGGGGTACAAAATTACCGTCTGCACTACCAACAGCAAACTGTTGTTGTATTTTTACTCCTTTTTCTCCTGTAGCTAATTGAGCAATTCTGGCCTTTCTTTTTCACACAACTATTATGGGAGATTTCTTTTTGAGTGTTGAAATTCCTGTTTCGTCAATGCTATAAATCCTCAAAGCATTTAACTGATTATCAACAATAATATTTTGTAGAACATCAAAGAAATGAATAATGTTGGGTTTGCAGAACCTTTAGCACAGAAACATTTCATTTTCTTAAACTCAGATGAGGATGCTGCTCCATAAAGGAATAGTACCATTTAGTATCTTATTTATATGATGGAATGGATTTTTTAGATGCGGATTTGCACTAGTTTTTGCACTTCTGTTCTAGTTAGGCCCATTAGTGCAGACTCAAAACTAAGAATAACTTCTAATTCTAGAGTATTTCTGAGTTGGGTTTGTAACACGTAAGTATCACTTAGGTATTAATTTATTATTGTTATTCTAATTCTATTTCAGCTTCTGTGGGAGAGCTGTTTCTCTTCTATTCACTGAAGAATGAGGCTGGCATTTAAAACCTCTCTCACTTTGCCAAAATAGTGCCTAAGGAATTTTTTTTTTTAGGGATTTCTTATTTTGTAACTATTTGATTTAGTCTGATTTTTTCCTAATTGAAATCCTTTATTGCCAGCTCCATATTTTCTGCTACCAATTTACCTTATTCTTTCTTCCCTGCCATCACAATCTGCAATCAATTGAATAATAATAGATAGCATTAACTATCGTAACATGATGGTGTGATTTGAGCACATACTAAAGGTGCGATTTCAGCAAAGCAGCCATTTTATGGTTCCATCTCCACTACTCCTAACCATGTAGCAAAGAATTTATAGTAAAACAGTAGCTAAAGCAAGTATCTATTGCTAAAAATATAGTAAAAATATAATAAATAACTTGCCAACAGATAGGATGCTTAGACGATTGTTGAAAAAACTGCAGAAATTTGAACAAAAACCTTCATTCATACAGAAACGAAATGAACACCACAAACCTTACCAAACTGCTGCACAAGTTGATGCAGGTTTAGTATTTGCAAAAAAATGCCACTAGATGATATGCATACAGAAGCACAGTTTCTCATGGAAGTAGAACAATTTAGACATGGTGAGATTTATGCAATGTCACTCCTACCCCCAAACAATAGCTCTGTGATGCAATAATGAAGTTGCCAGGAAGGTGGTACAGTGTATTGATGTTGGTGGAGAGTATATTGAGATCCCATGTATGTTAATTCATGTCCACTAATGAATAAGGTACAAAAAGCTATTATTGTAAATCATTTCTGAATGCCACTCGTACATAAAATCGCTTCATCAGCAACGGTAGTCCTGAATAGAAATGAACAATCAGAACACATATAAAACACTTGTATATATACCAAGGTTTGTAGTGTTTTAATTTTTTCTTTTATTTCACATTGTATATATGATTGATATAAACATATGTTGATATGAATCAGCATGAAAATGCTTTGTATTTACGTCTATGTACATATGTATATTAATAATATATGCTGAAATAGGTTAAAAATGACTTATCTTCAAGTTTATTCAGTAAAATTGCATTAAAAATAACACTCTTTTGACCAAATAATAAGCATGTCATCAAAACATTAATGGGAATGCACAGTGAAGTAATCAATCAATTAAGAGTAACAACATAGATTACACTCAAACTTCTCTTGTTTAAATAAGTATCTTAACAGTTTGGAAAAATCTATTAATTCTAAAAAACAAACAGTGAACCCAATTTATTAAAATCAGTACAGAATTCAATTGGATTTGGGAAAATCTTTTAAGTCTAAAAACAAATACAAACAGTGAACCCAATTTATTAAAATTAGTGCAGAATCCAATTGGATTAACAGTTTGGGAAAATCTATTAATTCTAAAAAACAAAAACAAAGTTATAAATTTTGACATACCACAAACAAATGGTGTCATCTCAAAATTCACCTACCCAGAAGAAAGAACTCTACAGGCTGCTACCACGAGTTCATTAGTAAATCTCCGCTGAAGATGGTAGCAACAGCTGCCGAAACATGTCCGAAGTAAGATGCTTATTTAATGAGTGAAGTTTGAATATAATGCTATGTTTTTACTCTTAATTAATAAGCATGTCATTGGCATGTTCATATTTATGTGTACTATCAACTCAGTTTTCTTTCAAATTAGGTTACATACTGTCACAAAGCTCTCCTTAGTAATCAGCAGCCATAGAGCTTCTTAAACAGCTTGTCTATAATCAAACCATTACTTTAATGCACACAATGTAAACAACAACCACCATGAGTTGCTGATGGGCAGCTGAATGCTGTCTGCAAATATCAACATACTATAAGGGTTCATTCACACAGAAATGTTAATACAATGCAATAGGAACACAAATTTTGTGGCTAGGTTAATATAATCATTTTTTGTTAATGTGAATATGAACACAATTGTCAAATGAATGTGTCTTCTTAGCTTCCAGAAAAGGCCACGTCATCCTGGGTGTCACAAACAGGATTTCCAACGCCCTTAAAAGCTATGGCATCAGAACATGCTACAACTCTACAAGAAAGCTCAGCTCGTTCCTACAGCCAACCAAAGATACCAGCAACTCGCTCCTAAACCCAGGCATATATAGAATTAGATGTAGCTGTGGCAGTGGACAAACAGGACGGTCCATAATAACGCGCAGTCTAAAACTCAACCAACCCGAAAAATCTGCATTAGTTGAACTCGTAATCACCACATTGATTTTGACAACATAGAGCTTATAGCCACCTGCAGCAATTTTCACCATAGAATGTCTCGGGGAAAGCATAGAAATTTTCAAAGATAAGAACATCAACAGGAACAGCAGAAAGCAACTCCATAACATCTGAAAGTTTCTGCCTTGAAGGAGAGCTTTTGGCTGGCCTCCAGCCAATGAGAGGCAAGGGGCGGAATCATGCAGCCTTCTCAAAAATGATGGCAAACCACTGTGGCCTTTACCAAAAAAAAGAACCAAGCAATAACCAAGGAAAAGGAAAAAAGACACAAGGAAATAGAAAACAGAAAAAAAAAAAGAAAAAAAAAAGCATAAACCAACTCCAGTATCACCAGAAAAGAGCGATGCCAGCACCCATGCCAGTTGGCGGGCAACCAGCCAACCAGAAGCGAGGAGGCAGGAAAACCTCTACTGCACTGCCACTATATAAGCAAGAACAAAAAAGCAAGCACCGCACAAGAGCCCAGAGGAAGCTCACGGCAAGATGAGCAAAACATCGGCAATCCTATGCAAGATGACGTGCCTTCTCCAGAAGCTAAGTGACACAATTGTCAAATGTTAATGCCAAACCTTGCAAAATCCAAGCTTTCATGTTCATGTTAATAGGATTGAGAGAAGAATAACCTATCACACTGCACAGAAACAGAAAAGAGGAAAATGGGGTAATTTCATGAGAAATTAATTATTTTATCTTATCTTATAGACTTCATGTATATATTTCATTGTGAAATAAAGTAAGTACTTTATTTCATTGTAAATTATTTTAATTCCTTTGGCAGCTCTCCATTCTTTAAATAAAGAAAATTCCATGTCATATAAGTCCTTTGACCTTCCAGATAACAAACTAATACAGCTTTTTTAGCATAATCTAAAAGTTCTTTGGGAATATCCATTTTCATTCAATTATTTATTTATTTGGGACAGTTTAAACAGCCAGAATTGAAACTGATTATTCCAGTGAGAACAAAGCACTACCTACGTCACGACTAAAATTCAATTCCTCGTAATGACGACTAATAATATTAATAAATATAAGAATATTTCACTTAATTTTAAGATAGGATAAAACGTTGTATGTTAAACGTGGCTTATTAGACAATTATTTGCTCATGAGAAATTAGAACGTTTATGTGCTCGTGTACTAAACATTCTGCTCACAAATAATAGTCTCTTTAAGCCACTTATAATATAAATAACTATTATTTGAAAATCATTGTCTTTATTACTTCTTTCAGCATTTACCCTCCTCATATGGAGGGTGTAAAAATCCTTAGCATGGCTTCCATTAAAAGGGTCCCATGTCTTAGATTTATGGCACATAGACGAATCTCAATCCTGATGAAAACGCCTCGGAGCAAAATTAAGTGGTCTTTCACACCCTATATGAATGGGATGCTGAGAAGCGCAGTAGTTAAAGAATATCCAGAAATAAAACTCAATTTAATTTTATTTTCCTGGGGTCAGGTTCATGCTGAGTAGCAGACGGACTCTGAATGAGAGAAGTAGCCAGGGTAGGTGATCAGCCTAATGACTGCTTTGAGGGTGAGGAAGAAGATGACGTGAAATTATGCTGAAATGGCTGAAAGGAAAGGTGATTATGGAGCAGGTGGTACAATGAATAGTAGGGGAAACTGAAGAATCCCGAGAAAACTTGCCCATATGCTGCTTCGTCCACCAAACCATATGCTGCATCCTGGGATAAAAGCATTCTTTGTTACAAAAAGTGTAAATCGTACAAAAATCATTTTTAAAAATAAATATTTGGAAACATTACAAATCAACTGAAATATGAAGGTTTTAATTATTATTAATATGATGTCTTTCAATGTTGCGTCAAGCCTCATAGTTTATAAATTACTACTCTTTCTTTCACTTATGGAAAAATATAAAAGGCATATAGTATAATATAAACACAACCTATTGCAGTTGTAGCAATATGCAATGCACTGCATCATAACCTCCATTTTTTATCACTTTTACATTTAAATTATTTTGTATCATTGGGATTATAAATGGCAAGGAGAGTCTTATGTTCATGTCATATGTCTTATGTCCTCATGTTGATCTTGATGTTTCTAAGTGAGTGGCCCTTAAGAAATATTTGTTACATCACTGAATAAAATCCAATAAAATTTTAACTTCTTTATTTTGCCATGGCTTTAATTCTTAAAAAACTTCTATGCCTGGAAAGCAGTTTACAGGATGGCACAACTCTATACCTTGGAATAGTCACAGAAAGAAAAGCAAGAAGCAACAGTAAGTTATGTTCTTCAATGGAATAGTAACATTAAGTTACAATGACAATAAAGTGAAAATGTACAACTACCGTATTTATCCAAATACAAGACTAGGTTTTTTTCCAAGATATTAATTTGAAAACTGGGGGTCATCTTGATGTTTTCCAAATAGCATGTGGGAAAGTAAGTTTCAACTTCATGGGTACAGCAGTGGCGAACCCTGGGGAAAATATTAAACATTATTGCCAAGGTCATAGTGTATGCAGCAGATTCTATGCATTTCATCTCACACCGAAAAGTTAGTTGTTAACGAGTCCATAAGCATTCTAATTAGACAAATATTTCCCTCATAGACTAAAATAAAATTTTTTCACATAGATGGTTGCACATAATAATGTATTTGGAGTCAACAGTCAAGCAGAAAGAGAAGAGATTTAACTTTCTATTTCCCTCCTCCCGGTGCACATAAACCATATATTGTAGTTCACACCCCTGCAGCCCATAATGTGAATTTATGCACAAATTCAAATTATGTAAATTTTTTATAACGATATATTACATTAAGTATGTTGTCTTAATAGAAAATCGTAACCATCATTGTTATTACAGATAAACTGCTGTCGCCACCATCGTCGTCACTTTCTCCTGCCGCATACAAGCTGGTACATTTCCATACTTCCCGCTTTGTCTCTCTCCCACTTAAAACATTTATTTCCACGCAAATTCAAATTATTAACTAAGGAAAACAATGGTGTGTTATATAAGATATGTTTCTCTGATCGCACACATGCCACTTCATGCTCTCTCCCTCACTCACCACGTGTATTTCTAAGTAAATCAAAAATAAAAGAAAAAAAGATACAGAAAGAGTTAGCTTAAGAGTACATTCAAAATATACAAGAAAACTTTATATTTAATTTAAAAATTAGGTCTTCTGTTTATATTGCTGATATGCTAAATTCCAAAATTAAGTTTTGCATTTGAGGCTGTCTTGTATTCAGATAAATACAGCAAATTTATAGAAATCTCTTTTACACTGAGTTTTCTATAGACATGAACTTTATATTTTATTTTACTGAAAATACTGTTATCAGTATTTAAAACATGAAGAAATGACTGGATGTTCAAGCTCCTGCCTGATGCTGCAGTTCTTCTAATGTTTGTTGTAGTTCTGCATATTTAATTTGCAGTGTTCTTTCACGCTCAGTCTGTCTGTTCACATCCTCAGTAAGAGACTGGAATAAAACAAGGCCATGTTAAAGTAACTCATCTGTCTAGTATTTGATAACTTTTGCATAAAGGCTGATATAAATATTAGATGGTTTGAAAAAGTGTACAATATGGGGGTTGAGGCAAAAATGCTATGTGGGATAGAAAAATGGTGATTAGGAGGATGGGAAGTCATACATAAGGTGCATAGGAAATTCTGTAGAGAAATGCTTGGGTTACCAAATGCAACCGTTAGGCAGGTAGCAAAATAGAGCTGGGCAGAGTGGCAAGTAAGGGAAAGATTATGAAAAAGGGCATTGAAATTTTGGTATAGAATATTGAACTTGGAAGAAAGGAATTTGTTAAAACAGTGTTTAGTATATCAAGAGAAAAGTTTAAAGAACAAGGGATGGATAGATTGTCTCAGATATAACTTGCAAAATAGTGGGTTAGGGGAAATGTGCAGAAGGAGAGAAAATCATGTGAATAATTTCTGGGTATAGGCAAGGAAAAGATTTGATGATATAGAAATACAAAAAATATTTAGTGAGATAGTTAAAAAGAGATCTTTTGAAAGACTTACGTAGAAGGGAAAAGTATATAGACATAACAAATAAAGAGGAACAAGGTTTTGTAAGGCTAAAAACAGGAGTAAGGAGGTTAAAAGATTTAAGAATATTCCACAAAATCAAAGTCCTATATGTGGCAGAAATAAGGATATGGAACATGTAGTATTTAAATATAAAGGGACTGAAGTTTGGAGAAAAGAGTATGTTAATAAGAAATGGTTTAAGATAGAAATGTAGTGGTAGTTGAAATGTTTCAAAAAGACAGTAAAAAGATTGGAACATTCTTATATAAAGTGAAAAATAAATGTTGTAACAAACTAGAATTAAGAAACTATTGTAAAATATGAGAATGACCATTAAAGAGCCAGGACTGAACACCAGTCATATTCACCTGTATAGAGCTTAGCATAAATAAATAAAAAAATAAAGCCTGGTTCACAAGAGAACCAGAATGACAAAGTTGAAATACATGTATTTCAATAGGAGTGTTCACAATTGACAGGGAGTTTACCCACGCCCTGGGAACAGGAAAGAACTTGTTCAAGTTTTAACTTTCTTGTTTTCGTTACCAGGAACGGCATGTTATATGCATACTGTGCACGTGAGACTTTTTACTGCAATGATTATTCAATAAAAATCTTATCCGTCATCATTGTTGAAGCTGTGCTATCGCAACTGCTGCTGTCATTGCCTCCCACTACACACATTTCTGCTTTCCCTTCTCTCACACCCATTACTGAAGTGTGCCTTAATTTGTTAAAAAAGTACATCTAACACTTTAAATTTTATGTATATTAATTTGTTGAGTTGGTTTTTTAACACTAAATTCCTCCAAACATCAAACTTTAAATTTTGTTTAAAAAATTAAATTATGTCTTCCTTTTGCAAAGATGAACATGCTAAATTTCAAGATTAAGCTCTGAAAAGAATGGCTCTTCTTTCCAATATGTGATGCAGGATATTTTCGAAGTCCAACGTGAGAGAAATATTTTTTTCGAAGTATAGCTCTACATTTTATTATCTAATATGAATTTAAAATCATATTTTACTAAGATTTCATGTTAAGTTATGTTTTCTGAACATAACTTAAGGTTTATAATTCTTTATTTATTTACTTACGTACAGGTAGCCATTCTGAAGAATGCAGTGCAGCCAAATTATCCATTTTGAATCACATAATGAAAGGCAGTCAACAGTCTTATATTGTCAGAAAATTACACTAGCTATACAGTTTGTCACTTACCATTGTAATAACTATATAACCATATGCAATTTTTTTTCTAAATTAGCTATGTCCGCAACACACTTAATTCACTTGTTAACTAAACCAAGTCTAAACCTGGTCTCTACACCACAAATTTCTAAAAAGGGTCTGCTAAATGATTTTAGGCGTCTGAATTTTCGGTCCTATTTTACATTCATTGATTCAAACGTGTAGCCAGGAGCTCCAATTTTCCCTCCTGAACTGTATTTGATTTCATTAGAAACCATGCACAGTTTGCGGTAAAAACCGAACCAATCAGATACTGTCCGCAAACTCATACATTGATCTCCAACTGAAAACTCCCTTATTTTCATCTTGTATGACTTGCTTGTATGCAAAGCAGTGTGTGAGGAAAAGATTTTTCCCAGGCAATAGTTTTTCCCCACTCGAAACATGTTCCTTTGCACACAGACTGTATGAGTTTTAATTTCCAATTCTAAAAACAACAATAATAATAATAATGACAAAAATAATAAAGTTACTTTCTAGATATTAACAACAAAAAGAGTAGGGCTCTATTTTAACAAAACTTGGGATATGTACCACCCCGTCTCTTAAAGGGCCGCACCGTGGCTGAATGATAAGACCACTTGCCTCTCACCTAGATGGCCCAGATTCGATTCCAAGCGACCACATGTGACGTTGTAATGGACAAAGTGACGCAGGGGCAGGTTTTCTCCTGTTTCCCCTTCCATTGCATTTCACCAATGCTCTATCTTCATTCCGTGTATCATCAGTTTCAGTGATTGATGTTTGGAGGAATCTAGTAACAGTGATGGTCAAATTATACGTTGTATTAATTTGTTGAGTTGGTATTTTTAACACTATGTCGCTTACATTTTAATACCACATATCAGTGTCATTGCGTGCAGTGTCACAAGTAGTAAAAGCGGGCATTAAACACAGCATTCTTGTTCTTGACAGACCCTCAAATAATGGAAGACAGGTCTCTGAATCATTGAGGTAAACCAACAGATCTGTCTTATTAATTGGACGAGCTATTAAAACTATTAGAAACTACAAGAATATCACCAGTAACATACAAACTTCCCCATCGTACACTACAATAAATTCTGCTCAACTGCATCCCTGTGTTTGTAAAGTAATAAAACCCGAGAGAAAGTATGGTCAGGACTTTTCAAAAATGTTCACTTGTTAATCACTTCCAGATGATGCTGCAGACTTTGTGGTGCAGATATATGGGGATTATTAGCAGAGGTTGGCTGCAAATGTTAGAAATGATGTGCAAGTTGGCTGCTATGTGAGATGCAATATGACTCAGTCTTCAGTTGATTCTGTCTGCTTGCACATGCCTTCGGACTTAGAAATATTTTTCACTGTCTCTCTCACGTTGTAAAGAATCCCCGGGTCCTTTATTTCTGGTAAAATATCAGTATTATATTTTGGTGAAATACAATACCTTCTCTACATACTGTATATATGTAAACAGTAGTTCACATTCCATCACAGTATCTTGGTATATACTGAGCCCTTTTACAGTGGTTTCTTGATCAGAGAATTCCAGGTTCACGAGTTTGCTACTATGTGAAAATGGCCCATAAAGGATCAATTCATCATCCATAGATGGCATTATAGGTAGAAAGTAATAAAACTTAATGAATATGGATTATACCCCCATGATGCTGCAGTCTGTGCTACGCCTGTGTCTGCCAACCCATCTGCTCACTTGGCAGAGAAGGGTGATTATCCAGGCAACACAGAGAGGTGATGTGGTCAGCATCATGTATCCCTAACTGGAAAATTAGCTATCATGGCTGGAATTACTGCCTATCCTCGGTCCCATTTTCCTCACAATGCTGAGTGGACATATGTCGTATAACTGGTACTTAAAATCCACATCCCCATAAATAGGACTGAACCTAGGCACAAGCTCCAGTCCGCAGTGCCATGCCACAGAACAGGAGTTGAGTCAGATTGAAAAATTCACTGCCATAATCGGGATTTGAACCACAGATCTCCCGATCTCTAGCCAGTTGCTCTACCACTGAGCTACTATGGCAACATAATTTGTGATCATCTTGGGGTTTATCAGGAAACTTGCGAGTCAGTTGAGATATTTAATGCTGTTCCGGCATGTTGCTATGGCAGCTCAGAGGTAGAGGAACTGGCTAGAGACTGGCATTGAACTTTTCAGTCTGACTCAACCTATCCAAATATACTTAATCATTTACAGCAAACTAATTCAGAAAACCATGAAGTGCACATATATCACAAATCTATAAACATTTTTTTTTCTTTAATTGCTATCCTTACCTCCAAGCGACGTGGAATAGCTGTCATTTCCTGTCGCTGCAAAAACCTAAATGTGGACAACTCCAAATGTGCTTGCTCTATCTGCTCATACAGGTCATGCAGCTGCTTTATTAGCGCTTGTGCTCGAGACTGTAAACATAACTTTGTTTCAGCACTTCAACAAAATACACTGCATATAAACAACTTGCCTAAATATACTGTTCTATAAAGTGCAATGTTAACATTTGCTAATAATATTTTTAGTTGAATGTACGCTTAGGTGCATTATCCACTTTCAGACAAAATGTACCTCTGTGTATATGACCAGGTTTTGTTTGGATATTAATGAAAACCCTTGGGCATGTCAAACGATTACTATTTATTAATAACAAAAGCACCACTAACTGTGAAGTTATCCTTTCTTTAATCTAACTTCCTGTTAACCCATTCTGGTTGGGATGCAGCAGTGTATATATTGTAGGCTATCAAGCCTATCACTTAAGCACATGTCTAAAGTAAATTAGAAATTAATAATAATAATAATAATAATAATAATAATAATACAAGGTGCGTTCAATTTATAACACCTTTTTTTTCTCAGGACTGGGACCAGATAGGAACTTCTGGTTTGTTTTAAAATATACGTGAACTCTTTGTGAATGCGTGACATAGATGGCAGCACTGTACAGTGCATAGAACTCTAGTGGCATCGACGAGAGTTAGGACTGTTTTTGATACTTAAAATGGAGATGTTTTCATTGCAAGAACAGTGTGTAATCATTCGTTTTCTCCATTTTCATGATGTGACACCAATTGAAATTCATTGCCAGTTAAGTGAGGCATGTGGTGATGGTACCATGGATGTGTCTAATGTGTGCTCCTGGGTGCGGCAGTTCAATGAAGGCAGAACATTGTGTGACAACAAACCAAGACAGTCACAACCTCGCACCAGCCGGTGTGGCGACATGATCCAGTGCCGCTATTGCCTCAGTGATTTTCCAGTGGTCAAAACACACTCCTAAAGAAGATTTGCAGCGGCCATGGAACCATGGCGTTGACGTTGTGAAAAATGGTTATGGCTAGAGTGACACTAGTTTCACATTTTTCTTGTCATTACTTTGTGAGAAAAAAAATAGGAGGTGTTATAACTTGAACACACATCGTAATTGCAATACTAGCAAATTTCCCTTCTGGAAAATTAGTGTGTTGTGGGCAGAATATGTCTCGTTTTCTATACTATCGAACTGAGGGGAGAATAGAGCTTTGAATACCTCAAGCTGCAGCCCTACACTATGATACATCAAAGAGGGGTTCAGGAGAAGGAAAACAGGAATCAGCAAGCAAAGGCTTAGGAAAACAGTCACCACACCACACAAAAACATCCTCAAACAAGACTGTTTCTTTGTTTGGAATTCTGCATAGTGTGTGCAGTTAATAGCATGAAAGAGCATGTTGTGATTTTAATTGCAGTTATTGTATGAGTAATTATTGTTATGGTTATGAAATCTTTTACGAGTCAAAATTTTAAACACTTTAAAATTGTCCACTTATATATTGATCCTTTTACTTTCTCTAGCCCCATATGTACAATGTACATGGGGATAGAGAAGGTATTGCAATGCACCCAGAAATTCGATACCGAAATTTCACTGGAAATATATGTTTTGGGGTCCCCTGAGTCCAAAAAAAGCATTTTTAAAAAAAGGTCCATGTGTGTGTGGACAGCATAGCCCCAAAACGAAAAGACCGTTAAATACCAAACTTGGTATTTAAGTTTAGTATCTTTCAAGGATGCGACACGAAGATTTTCAAAAAAAAAATCCCCCTACTAAAGACTACCCTTTACATAGAACAAAATTTGAAAATTTTGATTTTCTTAAAAATGGCTCTAATGATTTTGATTAAAGCCCTGTATATTAAAGCTATTTATGTCCAAAATAAAATGTATATCTCGAATTTTTGGGGAATAGCCAAAATTCTGGATGAATTTTGCTTAACAGCTAAACCGTAAGAGACAGAAAAAAACTCACTGCACAAAAAATGTACATCATGACAAAACACACAATTTGTGTCCTTTACGTTTTTGTTGTGGAGGTAACCATTTCCGAGATATTCCTTGTTATTGGTTTCAATTGTGAAGTACTTAAACTTTTCTCAGACAGGAAGTGTTCGTTTTTCTTTTGTTCTACTCCTGGTCAAGCAAAGAAGTGATTTGCAATGACTATCGCATAACGATAGCTTTTAAAACATTTGACAATCACTTTAGCATAGCACATTCCCTTATTCCCTTGTACTTATAAGGAACCAAGTAATAACATTCTGCTAATGTTTATCTCGATTAGCATTGTGTACAAAGAAGAATAATCTTTTGTAGGAGGTTTGTAGAGCAGCTAGAGAAAGTCAGGTGAGTGTAACACATCAGATTTTTTAAAACTAGTTTCAAGGAGCATCCTCCCTATCTTCAGCTAATTTGTCGACTGATGCTCCTGTGTTGTGTCTGGTTCCACTAAGAGTTATACTGCCATCTCTCGTCTTTGTTAACCAGATGAGGTCAATGGCAGGAATCGCAAAATACATGCTTATGAATAAAGATGTTTACTCATGTGTTTAATTACCAAGATTGTTTTAAGTGTTTGATCAATCTTAGTGGAACTAGACACATGCAAGTGGAGATGTGTTTAAAGTTTTGACTCATTGATAAACGATTCCATTATAATGGTGCTCCACTATATAAAAATGTACCTAATTATTTATATTGTTGTGGTCCTCAATAGTATGTGTGGCTGTGTGGTTCATGCAAGCTATATAAACTTTATTGCTTGCCACGATTGCTGTTTGCAACAGAGAAAATGTCCTAGAATAAGATGGGTTTCGTAAATTTAGTGTATTTGAGCACAACTCAGGATAGACATAAAAAATCAATGACACATTTAAATGACAATTTTTAGACATTTGACAAGAAGCACATTGATGCATCACACACAGCTGATGGTATTCAGTGCCCTCCTCATCATTGCCAAAGGAATGTGGAAGTCTTGGATAATTCTTTTGAAGGTTGTTAGCTCATAAGAGTATTACGCATACTATTTTATGCATATGTAATAAAATAAAACAATGATCACTATTTATGTATCTTTCAATGTCCTGTACCCAAGCCCCTTGTACCTGGATCCCAATTTAGTATCAGCATTGCAAAGAACATTCCAGTAACTTTCAATTGTATATCCTCAGTTTTGTTTCCTGCAGCTTTATTGACTGATAAAAATTGTTGCCGTCACCTCTGAAATGACCCTTGTATATTGAATATTTAATGAGCAGCACCGAATTTCTGTCTCAAACTCAAAACAAATCCATCTAACCACTACTGCATCCAAACATGGTACTCTTAATAACAAAGTTCTGAATAACAAACCAAATCATAATTGGTTGATTGATGTTTGGAGGAATTTAGTGACAGTGAGGGTTCAAATTATGTTTTATTAATTTGTTGAGTTGGTTTTTTAACACTACGTCACTTACATTGTTATTATAAGGGACTAGTTTCGAAAGCCTATGCTTTCATTTTCAACCTCACGGGTCCAACTGCCATTGCTGGCTGCATTTGCTTGTACACTCTTCTCTGGTGGTGAAATGATGAACTTCTTAACTAAGCTGTCTACTGGCGGGATTTCAAAGTTTATTAGCCAATCTTTATTTTTCCATATGAGGATGTTTTCCCAGGTTGTGAGTTCATTGTGGCCTGACATGGTTTTAAACAATTTTGGATTTGGATCTAGATTGTGGTTTTCTTTACAAAAGTGAAATACTACTGCCGATTTATCTTCTTGTTTCAATTTTAGGTTTCTAAAGTGCTCTTTGGATCTGATTTTTAAACTTCTTTTGGTTTGTCCTATGTAGAACTTTTCACAATTTGTGCATTTAATTTGATATATTCCTGATCTATTTTCCGGTGGAATTTCATCTTTTATTTTTGAATTTAGTAATTTTATGACAGAAAATCTGTTTATTGGAGCTAGGGTGATGTCTTGTTTTTTGAAGATTTTTTTTAATTTTCTAAATGCTAGGGGGTGGTAAGTGAATTTTTTGAATGTGTTGATTTTGTTTTTTCCTGCTGTTAGGGTAGTTATTTCTTTTATGGTTTTTTTCTGCTTTGCTTTATTTAGTTTCTTGTACACAAGGTTCTTGCTGTATCCATTTTGTTCTGCTGTTTGAATTATGGTTTGTAACTCTTTGTTGAATTCGGTTGTGCTCATAGGTACATTTACTAATCTATGTGTGAGGCTGTTTATTATTCCATGTTTGTGTGGTAATGGGTTGTTGCTTTCATTTTGAATGTAATTTTCTGATTGAGTTAGTTTTCTGTAGATTCCAAAGTTTACTTTTGTCCGTTTCTGATGATTCTTAGGTCTAAGAAAGGGAGTTCTCCATTGGTTTCTGTTTCCATTGTGAATTTTATAGTTTTTTCCTATATGTTTAATAATTTTATGGCATCATCTAAATGTCTACTTGGTACTATTGCAAATATGTCGTCAACATAGCGGTACCACACTTTGAAAATCCAAGGGAATGCTTTCTTCATGTGCGTTTCGAATTTGCTCATAAATAAATTTGCCAAAAATGGAGATAGAGGGTTGCCCATAGAGAGTCCTGATTTTTGCCTGTAATATTTACTATTGAAGGTGAAGTAGTTTTGTTCAATGCACAAACTTGTTAGTTGTATGTAATCTTCTACTTCTGCAGGTTCTATTTCTGTTGTATTTAGCCAGTTTTTTAATAGGTCTTGAAGGTTTTGTGTTGGGATGCTAGGGTATAGTGCTGTAACATCAAATGAAACTAATGTGTCTTCTGTGTCTATTTTTAGATCTTTAATTTTTTCAACTAATTCCAAAGAGTTTGCTAGATTGGAACTTTCAAATTTTGGAAACGAATCAAATTTATTCAATAACCATTTTGCTAATTTATATGTTGGAGAATCAATACTACTGGTGATTGGTCTCATTGTTTTTCCTGTTTTGTGAATTCCAAACTTTGAAATCCCGCCAATAGACAGCTTAGTTAAGAAGTTCATCATTTCACCACCAGAGAAGAGTGTACAAGCAAATGCAGCCAGCAATGTAAGTGACGTTAGTGTTAAAAAACCAACTCAACAAATTAATAAAACCAATTCATAATGTTTATACTTATTTCAGTCTCATCCCCAAATGTCAGAATAATGTATAATTTGGTTTAACTTTAATTTGCTACATTCAATTTGTTTCCACTCTCATATTTCATAGAAGCATAACATTTTCGTATTTAAAATGTTATAGTACAACAATAGAACTGAGTTGAAAAATCTATAGGATATCAACAAGGTACGAATATGAAGTGATTTATACAGTGAAACTTTTAAATTATTATGTAACTAATTTGAACTGAGTAAGAGAAACTACTGTGTCTATATTTTACGCAAATTAGTTACATAAAAACCTATATGAAGTTCATAAATAGCTTGCATTAATGGCAAATACTGTATTTTGATATGCTGTAGCATTTATTTAACTATTAAACACAAGAAATTGACCTGATAGCCTCCTGTAAGTATTTTGAGTTTCTTTTCCATTTTTGCTGCACGTTTAGCCTCTCGGGTCATGTGTCCTCTGTTTTGTTCCAAGCGCTTCTCCTGGGATTCCAATCGATCCTTCTTACTGGCCAAATTTGCACGAGTATACCTGTTCTGGCTGGGGAGGAACAGCACCTATAAAAATTAATTATTCACTAAATACAATTGTTATTTCAGCTTTAATTATGTGTAAAATTTAATTTACCCAAATGTTAGTGTTTGGAACATTGCTAATTTTGCTTTACTTCTGGTTTTATCAGAAGGAACAACTCTTATCTTATAAGAACAGATATAATATTTTTATGTAACTGAACTATAAAGGTAGAAAAAAGAAAATTGCTGATTTCTGTGTTTCTCTGATGTTTTTCTACCCATTCTTTAACAAATTATTCTCTCAAAAGCTTATTCTTCTATGTGCTTCATACTAATCAAGATAAACATTCACAGAAATGGTCTTACTAAATATTCTCGCATAGATACATTGGGAATAGGGGAATGCACCAGGCTAAAGTGATAGGCAAATGGTTTAAGAGCTTATGTGTATGTAAGTCCTTTAAATTTTGTTTTCTTTGCATTGCAGGGAGAGAGGGAGAATTATGACTTCCCATTTGAGAAAGGTATAAAAGGACCAATAATAAGGAATGTCCTGGAAATGGTTAACTCAAATTAAAAATGTATCTGACATAAATTATGTGCTTTAGCGAAATCTACAATATTTGTGTAGCAAAATTTGTCTCTCTCTCTCTCTTACGCTTTCATTCAGAATGAAAACTTCTTGAGGCGATTCTCAGAAAATTGAATGTCAATGTTATTTTAACATATGGTATTTTAATCAAAAGAACTATTTTTGAGAAAATCAACACTTTCAAACAATTTTTCATGTAAAGAGTAATTTGGGGAGGATTCTCTTGAAAATCTTTGTTTGCATCCTTGGAAGCTGATGGACTTAAATACCAATGTTTCATTTTTGTGTTATGCCACTCTCTCTCTCTCTCTCTCTGATGCATATACACACATTAATTAATCAATTAATTTCCTTAAAATCTGAAATGTTTGTAGGAAATGGACAAAAATCTAAATTACCATACTATTTCTTATTTAAGCTATTTATGGTGTATTTCACATTTTTGTGGTAATCAATGGATTTGTTTGAAGTATATAGACTTTCATGGCCAGTGTCATCAGATAATACACGAAATTCCAGGCTTGTAAGCCATGATTATTATTATTATTTAGAAAATGTTCTACTATTGATTATGGCATTTAATGTTGATTCTCAACAGCCATATTCAAACCTGTGTCAAAAAAAAACCATTAAAATATGGTAATTAAATACACAATTATTATAACAAAAAGTGAAATTAATTTACCTTGAGGATCCCTTCCAATCTGTTGTAAGGCTTGCAGAAGGAATTTTTTTTGTTTGACTTAATGTAAAAAACTTAACTGAATATTAGTGAAAATAATTCAAACGAAGGAGTATTTTTGATGAACACAAAATAGGGTTTCTGCATTTCAGCTTCAAGCCAGGATGATAGCGGACAGCACAACAACCGAATAGCACGGTTTGTCGCTTGATGAAGAAACCAATAGCAGCTGTACCTCAACTGGGCAAAGATTGCATAAAATATTGTCAATATGATTGTTGTTAAATCTAACTGCTTCAGGAAAATTAAAAGTCAGCTAGATGAGCAGGAAGATTTTAGCAGCAATTGTTACCATAAAAAAAAAAAAAAAAAAAAAAAAAAAAAGGAAGAAGATGAAGAAGAAGAAGAAGAAATTCAAATGTGTGTGTAAAATGCTCACAATGGGAAAAATAATGGGTTAAAGGATTTCATTGTTGTCGATTTTCAATTAACTTTGTGAAAACAGTACTTGAGAGTTCCTACTTGACATACCTGAGCAAGACACTCCTCCCATACTTGTGTGTAAGACTCGAGGGAGAGTTCCCCATGCCCCATTCCTTGCTTCACCACTTCCATCTCTTGCTGCAGCATGTCATGTGCCTGAAATACAAATGTGGAAGATTACAATATTACTTGAAGTTCCTCCAAGTCCATTCAAACAGTGCCATTTCATTCTGTAACTTGTATTTATTTATACACGTATGTTTGAATGCCACTGTTCTGTTACTAAATTCCTCTAAGTATCAATTACATGTGTTTATTTCTTTCTCTACTGAGTCCTATGTATAATGTACATATTGGTAGAGAAGGTATTGTATTGCTCCAAAAATTTTATTACACTGGAAATACATATATTATACATGTGTGTATACATGTGACATGTTGAGTCATCATTATTCCATCTCTGCAGCATAAACAATCCTGTAGCAACTCCCCCTAGAATTTGTAACAAATTTCAAACACCTGGGAATCACCTTCCAGACTATGGGAACCATGCTCACACTACACATCCAAGAGTGAACAGCAGCTGCAACAAAAGCTATCTATTACATACCCAAGTTACAACTCTTATCATCCCAACCGCGATGGCACTATTTAAGATCAAAGTCAAGCCAATAGCCACCTATTCCAGAATATAATAATCTGGAACTACCTGATGGCCAAAAATCTAAAGAAACTGGAAAGCATCAAAGGATGCTGTCAATCTCAAAATTCTCGAGAAACAGTTACGCCTACATCCTAGTGCAGGAGCCTCTCTTCGCAGACAACATAAAGCACAGTTTTAATCTACCAGAAACTCAATACGCAATCTTCACTGAAGAGAGGCACAGAAAGGAAAGGCTGATCCTGGTAGAGGTAATGGAAACAGACACAATGACAACAGACTCCTGGAAAGGTCCTAACTGCCAACTGTCACCTGTACACACATTGTGGTATATGGTTTCCATGGAAGGATCTGCATTGTCAGCACCTATCACAATCCCATGGACAACTGCACTTGCAAGTTACGTAACAAAACATGCTTTAAATGCCACCTACTGAAATGCAAAAGCAGAACTCAGTCACTATTTGCACAAACTAAAGACTGGTGAAACCAAATCTACATGTAACCTATCTTTCTTTATCTTCCTTTGTACACACTGTGTTTAATAAAATTATAAACAAACGAGGATAAACACGTTGCATTTGTTAACATCAATAATCACATGGATTCAGATAATACAGTGCCAGCCTTTGTGTACCCCCACTGCTGAATCCTTGCACTTGACAGTTCGGGTGGTTTCGTGTAAGGTTGGCTACGCTGACTTTGCGGCATTGCCAGAGTAACTAGTAAACAGCAACAGCTCATCACAAATGTCTTTATCGTGTGTAACGACGAATATAAAAGTGAACACAGTGAATGCCGATGAATAATGAAACTAATTCATTGATGTTAATTGAAAATATGACTATACTATAACTTATGTAGCATGCATTACATATTTATGACAATATAGAAATATAGAAATAGCTCCTTACAATGAGAAAAAGGTATAACAAAATTATTTTCACCAGTTTAGAATTTTAATGGCTCAATTTCATCCAAGTCTCTGTCGTCACCATTCTGGAAAGGATCATCATCATTGTCATCAACATCGTCATCATCACCAATACATATCAATAGTGGTTCACATTCACTGATGATTCCATCTAATTCCTGTGCTTTTTGTATTATTTTGTGAACATGATTCACTTTCTTCTTCCATGTAGCCACGTCCACTCTCGCCACACCCTCCTGCAAAAGTCTATCCACTTCTATAATTGTGAAAGTCTTGTTATGTTCCCTCACCAAAACACTATCAATAAATAGTGAAAAATAATACATATCTTGTACAGCATTGCTCAACGCAAGAGATAGGAGTTCATAAACTGAGCACGTGGTTGGAAATAGCCAGACATTGCAACGGTGCGGCATCTAGATGCGTTTCTGTTGTCTGACCGACCGACCAGAATGCTTCTTTGTGATTGGTTTAGCTGTTTTCTATGGATGTACCAACTTAACTCCTAACTGTCAAGTGCAAGATTCAGTGGTGGGGGTATAGTAACAATCTCTGTTTTGTGAAAGGCCTGCAAGAATAAAATATTAAAAAAAAGTGTATACATTTACATTCACATTACTTTTTCTACCCTCTAACATCATAGTGGCTACCTATAAAACCTGTTCATACAAAAGTTTGTTTTCTTATCTACTTCATTTTCATTTAAATAAACCTTTACAGAAATAGCTGCACTACACATTTCATTATAAATACAAAGAGAATAATGAGTCAAAAATTGAACAACTGGATGCTATAGACTGCCCTTAAAATTTGATTTTCTGTCCATGCCTTCACGAGAAACAACTAAAAATCAACAGAACCTTACATAATGATTAAGTATTGAAAAATTCTAATCTTTAGTAATGGATATCTCAGAAACGGCTTGTCACAATAAGGATATTTAGAATAAACTGTGTGTTTTGAACACCTCTTATTTTTTGTGTAGTATGTTTTTTGTATTGCTTAACCTGCAAGTTACATCTAGAACATTTTACAAAATTCCTTCCATATGTAGTGGTCTTTACAGGATATTCCCAAAAAATTCAACATATATTTTATAATGTAAATACCTTTAATATAGGGTTTGAATAAAAATTGTGGAAACAACTGAAAAACAGATGATTTTCAGAGGAATTGTTTTTTAAATCAGCTGATTGTGATTAGACTTAACCTCTTTTTTGCTCTCTCTCTGTTCTCGTGTGTATATTAAAAAAATTTATGTGTTCCATTCATATGACTTTCTCTATATCGGCATAACAAATTATTGTTCAACAGCTTATTCTTCTTCTACTTTATGATAACATTAGTAGAAATTGTCTTAAGTACTTGGTTCCTTGTAAGTAGAAAGTAAATAAGGGAATGTACTAGGCTAAAATGATAGTCAAACCTTTTACAAGCTGGTTGCCATGAGGTTGAAATCCATTTCTATACATGGCCAGGAGTTTACAGATTTCCGTATGAGAAAAGTATTTTAAAACTGAAATTAATTACAAGGAATATCTCAAAAATGGTCAAATCCACAGATAAGATGTATATGACAAATTGTGTGTTTTAATGAGCTCTACATTTTTTGTGCCACAAGTTTTTGTCTATCTCTTACTGTTTACCAGTTATGCAAAATTAAAAAAATTCATGTAAAATAAAGAGGTCTTCACAGGTTATTCCCAGAAAATTCAGATAAACATTTTATTTGTCATGTAAATATCTTAAATATAGGAGATTTTAATAAAAACTTAGAGCCATTTTTGAGAAAATCAAAATTTACACACTTTTTTCCGTGTAAAGGGTAGTTGGGGGTGGGGATTTCCTTGAAAATCTTCATGTTGCATCCTTGGGAGATACTGAACTTAAATTTCAAGTTTGGTATTTAACAGACTTTTCGTTTTGAGCTATGCTGCCCACAGACATACACATTTTTTCTAAAAATGATTTTTTTTATTTAGGGGGTCCCGAAACATGTATTTCTGGTGAAATTTTGGAATTGAAGTTTTGGGTGCAATACAATACCTGCTCTATACACTATGTACATAGTACGTGTAGAGAAAGTAAAAATGGGTAACCTCACATAAACACTTAATTTTATTTCGACAGTCTTTAAGATATATTTCAGATGATGAGTACTGCATGAATCACATTAACAGTTTGACACTCTCACTCTCTCTCTCTCTCTCTCTCTCTCTCACACACACAAACTGCATAGTATAGTAGTAGAGAAAATAATTACACATTTTCTGCAGGTTGTTATGGAATGAGCTAACATTTGCGTTCAGTACTGTAGCTGTTGAAAAATAATGGCAACAAAATTGTTTTCCCATTTCATAAATATGCACACTCTACTCGACATGTATTTCCACTACAATCCCTTAAAGCAATTTTATGTATAGTAGCACATAGGTACCAAGAGAGATCAGTCATTATTTTACTACTTGGAACATCTTTAAAGATTAATATTCTATTCCTATTTTACACACCCTTTGAAGGTCATCCTGAACATATGCCTCATATGGATGTTGCTCCAAATAAGCTAAGTGTTGAGCTTGACTTGATACTTGCTGACGTTTCTTTGGATCATTTGGTATTGTTGTAGGAGAATATACAGCATCATAATGAAGCATCGTAATCATTTCCCTCTTGATTAACTCTTCTGCCTGTAGCAACATAACATTTTGCATGTTTTAATAAACTGTAGAAAAGTAATTAAACATAAACATTGAGTCGATTAATGACAATAAATAACATTCATATTTAAATTTCCTGCAAAATGTTTCAGAGGTTAGTTTCCTTCATTGTGAACCGGGAAATTTAAATGTGTGTGTTGTTTAGTGTCATTAATCAACTCAACGTTTACTTTTAATTCGATCTCAGCAACACAGTCATCAACTTCCAAAATAAAAAAGTAAAAATGCAGAAAAGTATTTAATATATTAGATATATACAAATGATTATGGGGTTTTGAACTTAATGTTTTTTTCTGTGACATAGAAAAAAATTCTATGAAATCAGTGTGTCATGAGCATGAAACAAAGGTATTAAAAGATCCTTTCATAATTTATTCCCCTTAAGTATTCCTTGTACTTAGGTAAAAATCTTTATAACCTTACTTAGGTGGCTCCTACAGCTTTAAGGCTCAGAAAATGTAATTTTTAATACATTTTTCTACTAAAGGCTGAAACTTTCTCTTCAAATGTCTAAAGATTGACATTGATATCTGTAATACTTTTGGATTTATAACTTAAAATGCATTGGGAAGTTTTATGTGTCATCTTCCCTATATTGATAGCTTTAATGCTTGTTTTCAAGAGTGCTTCCCAGATAATTCATAGAGTTTTTGAGATACTGAAATTTTGTATTTCACAGGAAAGAATAAAATGTATTACATTTGGTGCTTCAAATTTCAAATTTTATTTGTTTCTTTAAATTTTACATGCAAATTTTAACCAAAATAGCACACTTTAGGATTCATTTTATAAATAAAGATTTATATTGTTTGCATGTCAATGATTCTAGTACACAAGTACCTTGTTTATTTAGACCTCCCTGACCCGGATTTCCAAGTACCTCATAGGTATCTGAAGAGTTTCTGTTTAAATTGGGAAAAATTAAGCGATTCTTTGATGTTAAGTGGGAGACTTTTGTATGTTTTGGTGGCACTATGTAATATACTTTTTATTCCATATTTGGTAGAGTTAACTGATTCTATGGAAATATGATTGCTGATCTTGTTTTGTAGGAGTGAGTATCTTTTTTGTGTTTGATTATCGAGTCAGTACATAGGTTAATTTCAGTTTTGTACTGAATAGAGATTCACTGTAGGTATTTACAGAGATAGGAAAATGGCAGTATGTTTGTTTCCTTGAATACTTCTTCGGAAGGCTTTAAAATATTAAACTCATAAGTATTTTAATAGCTCTCTTTTGTAGGATTTCTAAACAGTTTAGCTGTTCTTGATTATTATTGAACCATACTGCATTTAAATACAGAAAACTGGGGTGCAAGAGTGCAGAGCAAAGACTTCTTTTACAGCTGTTATCTAAGACTAAATCTGTTAGTCTGTAAAATGCAAATAATACCTAGAGATTGCTTTACTGACAATGTGTCCAATATGGTACGTTCATGTCAAAGATGAGTCTAATGTAAGCCCTTTACATCGAAGCTTTGTGAGCTTGTGAAACCTGCGGTGGTTTAACAATAAGAACCATTTCTGGAGGTTTCTTGACATGTGATTGACAGATATAAAAAGAGGGCAACTTGGCCCAGATAGTCAGTTTCATTGTGAAGTTTGGAGCATGCAGTCATAGCTGCAGCTGAGTGAAAGAAAACTGCATGGCAAATTTGTAGATCTCTTTGATATGGAACAACATATTTTGATGGAGAAATAATTGCAATAAGTGAAAGTCTCAGAAATCTTCTATGCGACTTTAATGAATTCAAGAATGCAGTTATATTATCAGACTCCAAAGCTCCTATTCTATCAATAGTCTCTAGATACACATCTTCTGAGATAACAAAAATGCTCTCCCAACTGTTAACATTCAATAAAAGAATAGTATTCCAATGGATACCATCCCATTGTGGAATCCTGGCAAAGAAGGGCAGCATTGCAGCTTACAGACCAGTCATCAAATTTACATACTACTCTATCAAAAGATTCATTAAATCTACATACATAGATTTCAATAAACAAAATCTGATAATACAATCAAAAGGAAAAAAATGGAATTCCCTACATGAAAACACTCATTCAATTTCTGATTTACCATGCAAATTGTCTGTTGGCAACAGGCCCATGACTGTTTGGCCAAACATCTGTATAGGATTGGAATATATTAATCCCCAAACTGTTCACAGTGTAACTCAGATCAAGACATCGATTTGGAGCATCTAAAAATCTGTGCTTCAGTGGTTGACCATGAAAATATTTCTCAAAAATATTGAAGTGCAAGAAGACAAATAACTTTGTTGTCAAACGTCTAGCATTAGAGAACAACAGATTTGTTGTGAAAGCATCGGATAAAGATGTTTATTTGTAAACAGATTCTTTTTTGTCATCAGTTGTAAGAAATAAAGTGGGACATCCTTATCCAGAAGTTCATAAAATCACCAAAATAGAAGACAATATCCAGAAAATCAGAAAATTCCAGCGATTGACTGACTGATGATGAAATAACAGATGCTTTTGAAACATGTTCCAAGAATAAGAGAGATAATGTATAAGTGTTACTACTGGACAAAAAAAAAAATTAAATAAATGAAGAGTTGTTTGAGTAATAAAGAAAAATGTTTGTAAAATACATAACATATCATAGAGAGTATTTAAATATATAGGCATATTAACAAAACATAAATTGTCTTCCATATCAAATTTAATTTCTGTAGTACAATCCCTTACTGGAAATCAAGAAAAAAAAATAAAATGAAATCATAGTTAAATGTGTAGGTCCTGCTTAAACTAAAGAGAAAATTAGTATTCTAATTAAAGATAACATCACAAAAAAATAAATCAACATAAACTACTCCAAAAAGCTAACAATCACCTTTTGCAGCTCAGTAAGTGGAGGGTCTGTGTGTGGTGGTCGCAAGACAGCCATGTTGACATCTACTGGACGAGGCAAATCACGCTGAACTGCCTGTGAGCGACTGCGCATTTCTTGTTCACCTGAAATGAATAATTAACTGAAGTTCTTTAGAACCATACAGGATTCCTAGCAGAAGCTTTAAAAACTTTTTTTTCTTCTTTCTTGTTTCTTCCTCATGAGTAGGGCCCAGATTTATATGCAGTGAAACACACCTAAAATAGCATGCAAACATTCACTAAAAACGTCCAAAATATGAACTCATATGCACTAAAAATGTCCAAAATAATAAAAAATTTCAAGAAAATGAACTTAAAATCATGGTACATGCAAGAAGATGAAGTTTGCCAGGTTCATCTGGATGTAGCTTTCCAACCATGAAATTTGTTATTTAGCTGCCACATAAATCAGCTGTCTCATTCACGGATATACAAACAGAATTCCTTTCAATATCAGAATGGATGGATTGCAGGGTAGATTCATATAGCAGAGGCAGATAGTTTTTTCCAAGAGATGACTCATTAGAGATATTTTGATTTACGCAATATTTTTCCAGAAAAGATCACAGAATTGGATTATTTAATTTATTCCATGGAATGTTGCTGCAAAGTATAACCTTACTAAGATCAGCTAAAAATGTGTTACCTGCGTAAAGAAGAAGTTATGATGTGGTGTCCTTCCTCCCCCTTTGCTGAAATGTGTGCAGTGGTGTTTGTTATGCTGTTCAAGTTGAAATTTCCTCTCATATTTTATTTCCTTGAAGCAAATTTGGCAATACACTATTGTTCCATTTGTTGAGTAGTCACAATTACACAACACTCACTGATTTAATAAATCTCATTTGTTGCTCTTTTTCTTTAAACATTTTCATACACAAAAAAAAACTAGTATCACTATACCAAGCAAAAGTTAATGAACAAACATGCATTTCTTTTGACCATTGTCTGCGGTGCGCGGTAGTAGAGTGTGTAGGAAAACCCCACTCCCTCCTGCTTAAGTTAGGTACCTGCTTCTATTATAAGCTCTGAAAGTAAAGTGCTGCTACAACCAAAGGGATGCACAAAACTTATTCTTAGAAATTCTTGGAATTGTATCATTTATGCCAAAATAATCTGTTACTTTTCTTATCATGGAAGTTTGAAAACAGTGTTGTTATAATCATTTAATTTGATGAATTGATTAATTACACTAAACAACTCTTACTTGGGAGTTTAGCCGGAACATCTTTTGAAGAACTAGTTTCCTTATTTTTCAACCAGACACCTTTTCCTGGGTGTTAGTTTTATGGGCAAGCAGAACCAGAGGGAAGAAGAGAGAGCTTGCCTACCTGTCTTTCTGCAGTATTGTTAACCAAAAGTGTCTGCATGTGCGAGAACTCTGGAATCTACAGATAGAATGAAATCTTAGCACTGAAGTCATCAGATATCAGGATGTAGCTTATGTCTCAATGTTGTTGCTCTGCTTCCAAAATTGTGCAAAACATACAAATGAAGACTATGGCTGAGTGCCCAAGAAAGTGTGCATGCATTGCAGTACAGTTTTTAAAATAAAGTATGCTTAAAAGTAGAATAGAGTCAATAGCTCAGTAAAAACAGTTCAAAAGAATGAAGCAACTTACGTTTTGCTTTCATCTCTGCCATATAGCGTGCGTCCACATCTGCTTGATCCTCTATGTTGTTTCCAGTTTCTATAGGGGTTTCCATTTCCTCCTCTGACTCAGGTACAACAATTTCATAGTCGTTCCTTGGAGTAGGCAATGAATTCAATCCTGCTCGCAACTGTTCCTTCAACTGCAAATAACATATTACATTAATGCTCAACCATAAGATGTCTTACAAAAAATTAAGGATCTTTTAAGATTTGGATGTTAATATTTACAATCCAGATATCAGATTCACTATACTATTTATACAACTACCACCAAAACGTGTACTTGTAAAAAAAAAAAAAGAAAAAGAAAATTGATGAAAATTATTGCCCATTGAGACTTCCTGAAAAAAACAATCACAAGGCAGCATTCCAGTGATCAAATCCCAGCTGTGGCATTGAATTTTTTTCAGCTGGTTCCAATAATAAAAAACATTACCCGTATAAGGAGCATTACCAATATACTGTCTTTATCTGATTACAAGACAATCCCCATTTTTCAGAATTTTTGGAATTTAGCATATGTAAGACATATTTAAAAGACATAGGTGTATAAAAAGAAAACTTTTTAAATGCAATTTAAAGGTTTGCCACATATTTTGAACAATGGAAACTTAAGCTGACTAAGTCCCTCATTTACTTATTAATTTATTTTTTTGTACTTAATTGTACGGAAATTCACATTTTGAGCAGTGGCTGGAGAGGGGAGATGGCAGTGGTGCAGTAGCATAACTGTAATGACAATGGAGGATGATTTTATATTTAGACAACATACTTAATAGTACACATCGTAAATATTTTTACCTAATTTAATTTGCGCAGAAATTCACATTTTGAGTGGGAGGGAAAATGAAATGTATGGTATATGGGATGATAAAATGTGATGGTGGTGGCAGTGTACTATAACAATGATTTTTTGGATGCTATTTTCTGTTTAGACAACATACTTAATACGTAAAATGTTTTTACGTAGTTCGAGTTAGCATGTGGTATATGTGCAGCCCATGGAGGGGAAATGCGTAACTAACCTCTCTCTTTCTGCTTGATCATTGGCTTCCAATACAACATTAATTGTAAACACTGATGTGAAAGAAAATCCTGTAATTTTATTTTAGTCTCGGAGAGTAATCTTTTTTTTTTCCCCAAAAAGAATGCTCATCGGCTCCTTAACAGCTAATTTTTGATGTTGAAAATCCACTGCATACGTTCCGACCTTGGCAGTAATCTATCCAATTTCCCCCAGGCTTTGCCACTGCCATATTCCCAAAGTTTGAAACTTACTTTTTCCCTGTATGGTATTCAGAAAACATCGCGAATGCAAGATGATTCTGAACATTAATATTTTAGAAAAAAACATTGTCTTGTATTTCTATAAATAGAGTAATAGAATAGCTTTATAGTTGGCAATAACTATGTGAATATTACCCGGATACTAAGTATTCATACAAATTTAAATGCCTATTAAGGTGTTTTCTGAAAGAAGAAACATACTGGTCAATTGACCAGGTAAAAACACATGAATCAGTTGGAACATCGAGTGTCATACTGGCAAATTATCACAGTAGCTCAATGGTTAGAGAAACTGCATGGAGAGCAGGAGAACCGTTTTCAAATTCTGGCTGTGGCATTGGATTTTTCAGCTGGTTCTTAATAGTTTACAATAGTTGGTTGGTTGGTATCTAATGTTGAGCAGTTGGCAGTGAAGCCATTCACTTTCTTGCATTCCAGTATTTTGATGTCATATTATCAAGTTGACTTAATGTTTTTACGATAGTTTAGGTCATCAACAATTTCCCACCTTTTGTCTAGTAATTAGACTATAATTAATTTAAGATACAGATTTTTTCTTTTAAATTGTAGCTTAATGATGTTTAACCTGGTTGGTCATATCGGACGATGAATGAAATTGGTGAAATGATGCTAAATGATCTCGGGGTCCCTGGAGCTTAAAGCTGCTCAACATTCATCTTTTCAGGATACGGGAAAACCCTAAAAAAAAAACTTATCTGTATAACTTACCCTAAGACCTGTTGAATGTGATATACAGATTTGAATAGACAGTATAACACCAAACAATCACTTAAAGAAAGTATAACCATTAGTTGCAGTGAATCTCTGTTGAAAATGCTGGCAACAGATGCTGAAACATGTCCAAAGTAAGTTACTTTATTTAAGAGTGAAGTTTGAGTGTAATCTATGTTTTTACTCTTAATTGATTAGTTGCATCTTTTTGTCAAGGAATCATAAAAAATATGGATCATTCAGAAAGTCATTGGTAAATATTGGTCTTTAGGTTAAGAGCAGCAGTTTTCTTAGTTTACTTTTAAACTGTTTGGGGATTAAGTTCTTTTAGTTGCAATATCCATTTGTTGTACATTAAGTGGGAAATGTTCTGTAGCCTCTTGGTAAGCCTACGACTATCCAAATGTGAGTAGTTGATACTCCTTATATTGTAGTTATGATATTCTGAGTTTTTATGAATGCTGGTTCTATTTGTATACAAGAATATAAATTAGTTCACTGAATACATTAAAAGTAAAAACACAACTTCACTCTTGAATTAAACTAACTTACTTTGGGCATGCTGCCTTTTTACTCTTAATTGATTAGTTACCTCACTGTGCATTCCCATTAATGATTTCCTTGAATACATATTTACTTGGGAGTTCTTACAGGTACTCTCAAACTTGTTTTTAATATTTTTTTTTGGGAGGGGAGGATTTTGAGGATCCCCAAAAGGGAAGGCCATAGCTAGTTAAGCAATCTATGCAGCTATTTGAATTGAAGATTTTTGTGGAAAGGTGTAGAGATGGACATGACTTCATGGAGAAGAACATAAATATGTTCATAGATGAATATAAAATATGGTACATCACATTCACATGCATCTCCCTACATATTCTGTAACTATTCTTACTAAAGCTTATTATTCTGCTTCATGCTAATTGAACTTAACAGAAATAGTTGCCTATTTCTTTGTAGGTACAATAGGAATAAGGCAATACACTATACAAAAAGAGCCAGTCAATGGCTGGTGATAGCTTTGGAATTCCATTCTCTTTGCATGACCAGGACGAAAAATGTGAATAACAACTTCCTGTTTGAAAAAAGTAAAATACTATCTCTTATAGTTTACCAATTATGCAAAGTCATCCAGCTTCTAAGGCTATTCCCAGAAAATTCAATAGATTTTATTTGTGATGTAAATATCTTTAATATATGGCATTTTAATCAAAATCAAGTTATTTTTGACAAAATAGAAATTCTGTAAAATCTACTTCCATTTAAAGTGTAGGCTAAGGTGGGGGATTTTTCCTGAAAATCTTTCTATCACATCCTTGGTACCTTCACAACCGGCTTTTCATTTTTGACTTTTTACAGACAGACCTTTTTCTAAAACTTTTTTTTTATTTATTCAGGGGTTCTTTCAGTGAAATCTTTGTATGAAATTTTTGAGTAGAATGCAATACCTTCTTTATGAATTATGCACACGTTAGACAAAGTAAAACTGGAAGAACTTTGAAAAATTCAAAGCATTTTGTTTATAAAAGACATTACCTTTACAGTTTTACATCAGGTCAATTATGGTATTACTGATTACTTGATTAGTGTTGTTTGGTAAGGAGGGAAAAAACATTGTTTACCTGTCTCTGGTAGTTATGCATAGCTTGAGGAGTATCCCCAACATCCAGGCCATCTTCAGGATTGATGCTCAACTTGTCACGGATAGGAGTGGGAGTCAACATGCCTCGTCCACCAGTGCCGCCACTTCCATCCATGTGTGGTGTAAGAAAACCACCCCCAGTTGGTGTGCGGCCTGTGAAAAACAATTCCATTCATCTTTTTCTCTTCTACATTCAATAAAGTGATAGCAGCATTACCTTGTTATTGTGGTAGCTTTTTAGTTGTATGTCTCTACAGCATTTATGCATTGTTGTTTTTATGGTTCTGTTAGTTAAGGAGGAAAACATCCTGGGCTGGACTCAGCTATACTACTTTTAAAATTAACCCATGAATATGGTACAGGATCAAACATTTAGAGCGACCTTGAAAGATTGTCTATCCACACAAGAAAAAATGAGGGGAAGAAATACTTGGCTTAATAGAACTAATGAGAAGGAAAGTGGCATTTGGAAAGAAGTCAGACAAATATTGATTTCTTAAACTAATATTGTAGTAGCTTAGAGACAGAGAAGCACCACTGAATTAAATTTGTGAGTCAAGGTGTAGACACTTATGCTTCACTTACTGTTTTTTTTAACACATTGAAGCCCAAGCATAGCTCGGGCCGTGCAAAATGTTCATGAGGCCCATGCCCGAGTATAGCTCAGGCAGGTATTTCTGACACTTTTAATGCAATTCCACGACCTTAACTCGGTCTTGGGCTATGCGGCAAAGAATATCCATTAGTTATCGTTTGGTTCTCTGATTTTTGCTACAATGTCCTTGCTTTAGTCAACTATTAGGAAATTTGGGAGAGTTAGTAATATTGGTTGCTTATGGGTAGTCCCGCCATTTTCCTTGAAGGTGGTGATCTACTTGTTACATTTTGTGTTCTTAAATGTTAAAATGCTGCATTTTCCTCAGCTTCTGTGAACTGAAGCTGTAATTCAGTATACAAATGGAGCTCTGGAAAATTCTGATTTTGAGGTAGAGTTTTTCGAAATTTCAATAAATGGAGTGTAAGCAGCTTTACGCAGATTTTTTCAAACTCATATTTGATATTTGTGGCAAATTTAAAATAAAATATTAATACAGAAGTTATGACTATTTTCTTACTTGTTGAGAAATCCTTATATACCATACTTCTAGATTGTCCCAATACTTTTTAGCAGATCTGATTGATGTACTGTAAATAATAACTCAAAGTAGGTGTAAAAGTCCTGGGTTTCTTGGCCCTGCAACTAAAGAAGCACCTGGGCTTCAATGTGTTAAACAGGGCAAGTTAGCAATTAACAGTGGTTTCAACCCAAAAATAGGGCACAAAAAGATTAAAAAACACTAAACAATACCAGTAAGAAAATAAGGGAAGCCACCACTCTAACACCATTAGAACAAAAAAAAAGTCATTTAAGAAATTTTCATACCACCTTCGAAGTTCATTAAGAGCACCTCTAAAGAATCCAATACCCCAAAAAGAAAAGCCAGAAATCTATCACATAAACTGCAATAAGGTATACATTGGAAAAACCAAAAGAAATAGCATCCGGACCAAAGAACATATGTACAAAATAAAAAATAAACAGACAAGTCACCAGTTGCAGCACAGTTTTGGAGTTCCATCCATGAAATAAACAAAAACACAAGAGTTAATAATGCTTGTGAACCACCCCATAGATCTATATGTTTGGGATAAAATATTTATAAAAATGAACTTGCACCGGGTCATAAATTTTGAAATACTGCCACCAGACATATAAGACAAGCACATTATGCCATCTACAAGCCAGATATATGGATAAGACAATGCCATCCTTGCCAGTCAAAAAACTCAGCTGAAGATAAAAGCAACAGCTTCTTGAAAGATGCCCTTTTTAAAAAAATCTGATATGTTCCATTCACATGACTTTCTCTACATCTCTGCAACAAATTATTGCTAAAAAGCTTATGCTTCTATTTACTTCATGCTAATTAAGAAAAATTAGCAGAAATAGTCTTCTTAGTTCTCTCTTCTGGCTCTACAGCCCTTGGTGAGCTTTGGCCTCCTGCACAATCCTCCTCCACATATCTCTATCTTCTGCTTTACTTTTCCACCCTCTGATTCCAATTTTTCTTAGGTCTTCCATCACATCATCTAACCATCTTGTTTTTGGTCTTCCTTTTTTTCTTCTAGCGTACAGTCTTCCTTTCAATATTCTTTTTGGCATTCTATCTTCTGTCATTCTCTCTATGTGTCCTAGCCATCTTATTCTTTGTGCCTTTATAAATTTCACAATATTTTGCTGCTTAATTAGTTCTTCTATCTCATAATTATATCTTATTCTCCATTGGTCTTTATCCTTTACAGGTCCAAAGATTCGTCTAAGTATTTTCCGTTCAAATCTTCGTAGTATTTCTTCATCTACATTGTTTAGGGTCCAGGTTTCTGCAGAATACGTTACTATTGGTCTTATTAGTGTTTTATAGATATTGTATTTTGTCCCTGTACTAATAAGCCTATTTTTTAATAGATTTAAATTTGCATAATAGGCTGCATTTCCACCTTGAATTCTTTCTTTTATGCACTCGTTTAAATTGTTATCATTATTTACAAGCGCTCCTAAATATCTAAATTTGGATACCCCTTCAAATGTTTTGTCTCCAACTACTAGATTTTCAATTATTCTTTTGCTTTTGTCTGCTGTCATTTTCAGGTATTTAGTTTTTTTTTCATTTACTTCTAATCCTATTTTTTTTGACCTTCTTTCTAATTCTTCATAAACTTCAACTAACATTTTCCTATCTCTTGCCACAATCAATATGTCATCTGCATATGCACATATCTGACTAGACTTAAAAAATATTGTTCCTTTAGTATTTATTTTTTCTACTGCTCTGTGCAGGGCTAGGTTGAATAGAGTCGTCGATAGTCCATCACCTTGTCTTACTCCTGTGTTATAATCAAAATCCGGACTTAATTTATTCATTACTTTCACTTTGGCTTTTGTATTTTCCATTGTCATTTTTATTAGTCTTATTATTTTCGGTTGCACTTTAAAACATTGTAAGGTGTTATAGAGAACTTCTCTGTCAATTGAGTCAAATGCAAACTTAAAGTCAATAAACAGAAAGCATAAATCTATGCCATGCTCATAGAATTTTTCCATTATTTGTCGTATTACAAATATCTGGTCTATCGTACTCTTGTCACTTCTAAATCCACATTGATACTCGCCTAATACATTTTCCGCATATTTTTTCACTCTATTATTTAAAATACTTGAAAATATTTTATATGCCACATTTAGCAATGTAATTCCCCTATAATTATGGCATTGATATTTATTACCCTTTTTATATATTGGGCATATTATGCCTGTCTTCCAGCTTTCAGGCATCTGTTCCTTCCTCCATATTTCTAATATTAACTTATGTATTGCTTTCATAATTTCATTCCCACCATATTTAATTAGCTCAGCGATTATGTCATCTTCTCCTGGTGCTTTATTATTCTTTAGGCTCTGTATTGCTATTTTAACATCCCAAATATCCGGTTCTTCTTCTTCTTCTTCCATTTTTTGTTCATTTCCATTTTCATTCTCTCCTTGTTCCTGATTATTTATTGATTGTCGTTTATTTAACAATTCCTTGTAGTACTCAGCCCATCTTTCCAGTATATCTTTATCTTCTCCAAGAACATTACCTTCCTTGCTTAGACATTCTTTCATTTTATTCTGTTTCCCTTGTTTCATTTGCTTTAATGCCATATAGAATTTCTTTATCTCACTCTGTTGAATCAGCGTTTCTATTTCTTGGGTTTGCATTTTCCAATATTCTCTTTTCTTTTTCTTACATATGTTATTAGCGTCTCTTCTTCTTTGACGGTATTCTTCATAGTTATTTCTAGTTTCTTTCTGGAGCATTTTTTTCCTAGCCATGTTCTTTTTTTCTATAGCTTGCTCACACTCTTTATCATACCATTCTATGTTTCTTTCCATTTTCTTTTCACCTATACTTATTTTTGCTACCTCTTTTACTGTCTCCTTTATTACCTCCCATTGTTCTTCTACACCTTCTTCTGTTCCTTTTTCATTTAATTTGCTGCTCATTAACTTTTGATATTTCTTTTTTTCTTCTTTATCTTTTATTTTTTCTCTATCCCATCGTATATGTTTGTTCTCTTGAACCCTCTCCATCTTCTTTATTTTTATTCTCATTCTCACTTTAACCAAAAAGTGATCTGAATCACAATTTGGGCCTCTACAACTTCTTACATCTATAATTGAAGATGTATGTCTTGCTTTAATTAGCACATGATCAATTTGATTTACTATATCTGAGCCTGGCATTTTCCACGTTCCTTTATGTATTTCTTTGTGAGGGAAGCAGGTACTTTTAATAATCATATTATTTCTAACTGCGAATAGTCCAAGTAGATTACCATTTTCATTACTTATTTGATGTAGTGAATGTTTCCCTGCCACTCCATTTAAATAGTCTTCTTTCCCCACTTGGGCATTAAAATCTCCTAGTATCACCAATGTATCATAAGTTCCTACTGAATTACATGTATTTTCTAAGCTTTCGTAAAACTCTTCCTTGTTTATCTCATCTTTCTCTTCTGTAGGTGCATATATAGATAATATAGTTATATTTCTGAATTTACCTTTAAGGCGTATTTTACAGATTCGTTCACTAATTGATTTAAATTCTATTAGGCTCTTTTTGATTTCCTTTGAGATAATAAATCCTGTACCATTAAGTCCAGCTTTTTTAGGTCCACTATATAATACCGTGTATTCTTTCTTATCTATTCTACCTTCCCCTGCCCATCTTATTTCTTGGAGCGCTACCACATCTAATTTATATTTTAATACTTCATTTGCTATTTCTTTCATTTTCCCAGGTTTCAGCATTGTCCTTACGTTCCAGGTCGCCAACATTAAATCATTCCGAGGCTTTTTTGCAGGTTTCGTAACAATAGCTTTTTTACAAGATTAGGTTGTTAACCTAATGCTTAACCCCCAACCTGGAGGACCAGGCTTCCTTATTTATGTCCCCAGGAAGCAGGGTGGTCCGGTTATACCCCCGAACACTGGGTAGCTCAGGCACCTCGGGGGCGCTACTCCCCGTACTCACCAAGGTGAGCCCCTGAGGAAAGTCTTCTTACTTGCCTCCTTGTAAATAGAAGCGAAATAAGGGAATCCATAAGTGTAAGTGATAGTCAAAAGCTGGTTGTTATGTGACTGAAGTTCCTTTGTTGACAAATTCCTGCATGAGAAAAGTTTAAGTTTTTTAAAGCTGAATCCAATAACAAGAAATATCTAAAAACCGATCAACTCCATGAAAAAAATGTATATGACATAAATTGTGTTTTATTGTGATCTAAATTTGTTGTATAGTACGTTGTTTTCTATCTCTTACGGTTTACAGTTATGTAAAATTCAATAAAAACCTTCTAGAATAAAGAGGTCTTTTGAGTTATCCTGATATATGGTGGACTTTGAGACAGTGATGTGTTTTAACAATTAAAATTTAGTTGAGTCGATTTTGTAACACTACATCACTTACTTTTTAATTTCGGAAAACATGTTTCAGAAGCCATGTGCTTCCATTGTCAATTCCTTTGGTCGACCAAAGGAATTGACAATGGAAGCACATGGCTTCTGAAACATGTTTTCCGAAATTAAAAAGTAAGTGATGTAGTGTTACAAAATCGACTCAACTAAATTTTAAAGGTCTTTTGAGGCTATTTCCAGAAAATGCAAAATATACATTTTATTTGCCAAGTAAATATCATAAATATAAGAGATTTTAATTAAAATCATTAGAGCCATTTTTAAGTAAATCAAAATTTTCTCCATGTAAAGAGTAGTTTGGGGTGGGGGGATTTTCTTGAAAATAATCTTTGTGTCGCATCCTTGAAAGATACGAAACTTAAATACCAACAGACAGACATACATACACATGGACATTTTTCTAAAAATGTTTTTTTTTATTCAGGGGGTCTCAAAACATATTTCTGGTGAAATCTCGGTATTGCATTTTTGGGTGCAATACAATACCTTCTCTATACACTATGTACATAGTACGTGTACAGAAAGTAAAAAGTTAGTGAGTCCACACCTCAGCTCAAATTTAATTCAATGGTGCTTCACTGTCTCTAAGCTTCTACAATATTACTTTAAGAGTTAATTATGTTATATTTTATGTACAGGTTTACAGGAATATAGATTTAAGAAGCAAAGACAAAGCACCCTGGTGATTGACAATTTTTTACACCAAAGACCTTGTAGTTATGATAAATGCTCTCCATGATTCTGTGGTGAACTAACCATCACTTCGCTGACTTCGGAAGGGTGTAGCAAGAACGGTGTTAGGTGTAGTTACAACATCACGTTGTGGAGTCATTCCTGAGAAGTCCGAGCTGTGAAGTGGAGTGTTAAGTCCACCCTTCAGAGGAGTGTCCACGTGAGTAAGGGCCATCATGTTCTGAGCCTCCTGCAGGACTCTATCTGTAGTAGGAGCTGGAGTACGGGGAGTTCGAGCAGCACCAGCAGGAGTAAGGGAATAATCTGCCAACAGGGCATCTGATGGTTGCTGTCCTCCTTCTGTAGCCACTTCTCTAGCAGCTTCGCTCGCCCTTCCCAGCTTCACTACCTGTTGTAGTTCCTGCAAACAAAACACAGTACATCCATGTCAGTTTAAATGCTGCAAAATGACAGTTAATTACACATATTGTATTTTGGATGAGTGGTACTTTCAATAGGGTTATTCTTTGCTGTCAGATAAATCTTAGACTGATATTCATAGTTGGTGATTTACCTGCTTAACAAGAATCCCTTTATAAAATTGTACTCAATAAAAAGATTACATGTTTTTGGTGTAAAGTAGTACTTTATTAAGGTGAGGCATCTTGGAAATCCGCAGTAAGTAAGCTGTCTTATTGAATTTTATACCAGTTATTGTACACAATAATAGTGACATTTCTGCCATTATCAAAATTCTAGTTTTATGGTTATTTAAATAATATTTTTAATTGTACAAATTATTTGTTCTAGTAAAACTAAGCCATATGATGCATTTTTAAAAATATTCACATAAGAAGACCAGTTTATAGTAAATGAATTTAGAAGTAATTCTCTCATATGAAGTGTGATCAAAATGTTTCCGGAATGGCTTCACAACAAAGCTGACACTGAGATTTTTTTTTAATTCTTACCTAGACTGTATATGCAGCGTTTCTTCACAATAAAAATGAGAGGTCACGTGACTTCCTGTGACCATGCAATGACAAGGTAGATGCTCTGAAGTGAACACGTGTTTTGCATGTGCTCCAATTTTTCCACGTAGCATAAATGTCACATTATGAAGAACAAAGAAAGAACATAAAATTTTGCTTTAAGCTTGGTAAAACTGCAACAGATGCCTATTTAATGTTAAGAGCAGCTTATGGGAAGGAAGTTATGGGCAAAACTCAAGCATTTGAGTAGTTTTCGAAATTTAAAAGTGGAGTAACATCAGTTAAAGATGCAGGTCCTTTGGGGCGACCCTGTTCAAACAAAACTGATGAAAATATCAATCAGGTTAGGGAAATGGTCTTAAATATAGGCGCATTGCAATAAGATGTGATTGCCTGCACAGATCTTAAAGAACAGCTACACATTTTATGGAGAAAATTATTACTGGTGATGAAACATGGATTTATGTGTACGATCCAGAAACGAAGGAACAAAATTTACAATGGAGTGTCCTTCATCTCCATGCCCGAAAAAGCCCAGACAAGTTCAATCCAAAGTGCAATCAATGATGATTTTTTTTTTTTTGACATTAAAGGCATTGAAAATAAGGAATTTGTGTCACAGGGTCAAACAGTGAATCAAGTATTCTACAAACAAGTGCTGCAAAGATTAAGGGAGAATGTGTTATGCAAATGGCCAGAGAAATGGAGGAGTGGTGACTGGTTCCTGCATCATGACAAATTGTCCAAGCACATAGCCCTTTCTGTTTGCCAATTTTTGAATAAAAATATGATGAATACTGTTCCCCATTACACCTATTCTCCAGATTTGGCACCAGCAGACCTTTTTCTTTTACCGCAACTTAAAATGCGGCTCTGAGGACACCGTTTTGAGGATGTTGATGTCATCCATCATGAATTGCAAAAGGTTCTGAACATGTTAAAAGAAGAGGACTTCCAGCAGTGGCAGAAGCGCTGGGACAGGGTGAAAGTTGTGTAGTATTTATGACGTCATTCCGGAAACTTTCTGATCACACCTTGTATTGTGGCATCCAGTTGCATGGATATGAAGTGTCAACACTTAATTAGTTTTAGTTTCATATGTTGGTGATACTGCCAAATTGCAGTGTAGATAAGAGAAAGGGTCGCATGAGGATTCAGTCTCTTTGTGATTAGCAAGTGCTACGAGATAGTTGCAACGTAGGAGGGCGGCTTGCCCAGGATCAACTCTACGCCATGATGATTATAAGGTAAAGTAACCCATTTAAAGTAAAGTAAAGCATTTATATGAAAGAATTCTTTTGTCGTTAAATTGCTAACGTAGTCTATCCTAACTACTCTAAAACACCTTATTATGTAGAATATTAATCCTGTAGTCCTGACAGACCAGAGCTACGCTTTTTATGTCTGCCTGTATGTGTTGTAAAAGTGCAATTCCCAGATAAATCCTCTCTCTGCTCTACCATTGTAACCTAATTACAACAGTCATGACAATATTATATTTCTTTTTTATTAGCTCTAATTAACATAGAAAAGTTATTACTTTTCGTATTCTAAAAACCTCAAGATTTTTCAAAATAATTAATTTATTTATTAAAATTGGAGCATTATTTCGAAAAAGTAATATGCCTATTCACTTTAACCTGCTTTTGAGAGGCAATATAAAACTTTTGAAAGAAATTACTGAAAAATTGCATTGTGTGGAACATTTTGAATAAGCAAAAGTGTTTGAAAAAAGTTTGCGAGAAAATAAGGTTTAAAGTTGGGAGTGTCTATTAATAAGCATGCGTCTGATCATTAATAGCCTCGGTCTTAAAAACAATATATTTTTTTAAATTTTAGAATTCTTATCATTTTACAGTAAAACCTGTCTTTAGTGGAACTGAATGGGACTCCAAAGCATTTCTGTTATGGACAGGTTTATCAAAAACCAGACCAAAAGGAAATTAATGTTGATAATGCAATTGATTTACTGCGAAACTAGTCCAAGGATTCCAAAAGATAAGTGAAGATTTGTTGCAACTATTATTTTTATATTAATATTTGTGTTATTACTTCATTGTTACTAGCTTCTTTTTACATTTATTATTTAGTTATATATTTATGTATTTCTGCTATTCATAATACACACCAAAACTTTTAATGAACGAAATAACTATACACCAAATAGTTTATTTTTTCCTGCAGCCAAAGTATCTGGTGTCTTTTGCGGAAACACTCCAGCCATCCATTAATCGCTTTGAATCAGTCTTGGCCCGATTTTTCAGCTACCTTTTTAGCATATTCCTCTAACATAGACCACGATATGTGGTGATTTTTTGCCCTGACTCTAACAAACCACTCCCATGCTATTTTATTGATATCTTGATTTTCAGTTTTCTTAAGCTCTCTCTTCAGTTATTTTATACTGAATGTCTGACAGTGTTACAAGTCCAATGCTGTATTACGCCAAATACCGGCGTGACAAACTGATGCGATTTGAATAGCCATGATTCTTAGTGCAATATGAAATGGAACTGGCCATCCATTCAAGCTGAGCATCATGAGTTCCAGCCCCAGCAACTGCAGTCAAATGTGCCTGTGGTAAAGGAAGGGGAGGGCAGAAATAAAATAACTGCATGCTTGGATGCTGACGGGAATACATTTGCCTGCAGCTGCATGGATTTTGCTCTTTATTATACATATACTACAATAATAATAATGATAAAAAAAAAAAAAAAAAAAAAAAAAAAAAAAAAAAAAAAAAAGCACTAGTTTTTTTTACATCATAAAACAGCTATAAATAGGCTAATTTAATTTTTGAAGGTTAGTGTAATACAAAATTAAAATAGAAGGCCACTAAAAATACTAAAAACCTTTGATTAATCATCTTTGTTGCCAAATGGCTACACCATGCAATATAGGGTTAAGGAGCATGGTCTGTCAATAGAGGTTGTTGTTTAGTGTCTTTTTCTACAGCTGAAAATGTCCAATTCAATTCAATTTTATTAATTCTTTAAAATCAATTCTGTACATTGTACTCTGATTCAGGATATGTCAGTGATTAGATTTATATTACAACAGTTACAGCAAGTTAGATATATACATATTTACAATATAATGAGTTTAGAAGGATATGATACAAGATAGTTAATACAATGTTATAGGATGTGGATATTTATTAAATTGTAAGTATTCCTTTACAGTGTAGAAGCAGTGCTCCTGCAAGAAAGCTTTGCTCTGGTTTTAAATGTGTTATAATTTCCAGTATTTTTTATATCACTGGGAAGAGAATTATATAATGATATACTAGAGTGCATCACTCCATTTTTGCACATCATGGTGCTTGTAGAGGTTAAGTGAAAATGTGTATGTACATTTTCATTATTTTGGAAAGTACATCAATTTTTTTTTTTTTTACAAATAATATTGCCTCTAATATATAAGTACATGCCAAAGTATGTATTCCAAGTTTTTTGAATAGTACTTTACATGAACATTACTTCTTTTCACCACATATAATGCAAACAGCTTGTTTTTGCTTAATAAATGTATCTTTAGCTTCTGGTGAGTTTTCCCAAAATATTATTCCATATCATTCTAGAATGTATGTGAGCATAATACACCATTAAAAGTATATGAAAGCAGATATATTGGCTTAAAATTCTTAAAGCATATATATTTGTTTAATTTGTTTACAAGGTGTTTAATATGATATTTCCATTTTAAATTACATTGTATCCACAAGCCTAAAAAGTTTATTTCAGTTTTGTATGAGATCAATTGATTGTTTAATTTTACTTCAGGGATAGCTTTATTATTAATATTTATGTTATTGGTGTATTATATTAAGATGCAGTGAGAGTGTGAAAGACAGAATATCTAAGTTATTTTAGCTTACTAATTAGTTATAAAAGATTTATCCACAATGTGTTAAAGCAGTAGGCACTCACCTGATCAGATATTTGAGGTTCTGGAAGTACCAGTTTGCTACGCTTCTTAGCAGGCTCTTGATTCTGCAGCATTGCTACCGGTATGTCATTCTCTTTACGCTGCTTTAACTTCTGCTTGTCCTTTCTGCGTTCTCTCTGTAATAATTAAATTTATAATACAGATCACAAATATACCATTCATTTCCAATGAATACAGTTAAGTCTTTTTATATACATGGTTCAAAGACACTGCTCTATGTTCGGCTGAAGAATACTTCTTGAATTGAAAAAAAAAAAAAAAAAAAAAAAATAATAATAATATATATATATATACATATATACACTTGTATTATATTGCAAGCTAATGTATCCTGAATGTAAATAATTAAATTATGGTTGGTTTCTAATGTTGAGCAGTTGGCAGTGAAGCCACTCGCTCTCTTGCATTCCAGTATTTTGATGTCATATTATCACGTCAACTCAAGGTTGGGCAGCACAGTAGATGGTTTCCATCCATATCTTCTTTAAGTGTACATAAAGGACACAGAGGAGATCTCACTATACCAATCCTGAATAAATGTTTAATGAGACAGTCATGGCCTGTTAGGAGTCTAAAAGTTGCTACAGAGGATTTTCTTGGTAATGTAGTGATTTTTGTTGTGTTATTACATAAATTTTCTCATGGTTTTCCTTTTGTTTATAATACATTATCTTCTTTAATTTTGTTATTATATGTTGATATAATGATTCTTTTGATAGAGTGATAACTTATTGGATCTGATGAATGTGATGTAATTTTACTACCTTTCTTGGCTAGAAAGTCAGCTGTTTCATTACCCTGTATTCTGCAATGTGCTGGTATCCATTGAAGCATTAATCTTTTATTTAAATTCATTAGTGTTTTATGATTTTGCGGCATTCTGCAATATTTAAGTTATTAGATGTTACATCAGATGTTATGGATATAATAGCTGCTTTAGTCAGATAATAGTACAACTTTTTCAAAATTATTTATATGATATAGTAGGTTTTGTAAGCTCTGAAGTATTGCCGAAATCTCTCCATCAAAATTTGTAGTATTTAAACTTAATTTTTTGTAGAAAGAGAAGAAAGGGCATATTGCACCTGTACCAGTACCACTGTTATTTGGTAAGCTAGAACCGTCAGTGTAAACATGTAGCCATTCATTGGTTGGGTATCTTATTTATTATTTCTAGTGTCATTTGTTTCAGCACACACGAAGAGATTTCAGATTTTGTAAATTCTTCAGCTAAGCGTAGATAGTGTTTAATATCAAATAGTTCTTATGGATTAATATTTGTTTGTATGTTTTCTTTTAAGTAAGGAAGTTTTAATCTATGTTTGACTTCTTTGACTTTACTAAGAAACTTTATTGAGTTTTTAGGTTTACTTGTGGTTTTCTTTTTTCCCAGTCATTAAAAGGTAGTCTGATTAATTTTTCACATTGTAAGATGGCTGCTTGTTCAATGTCAAGTTCCTGTCTTGGATTATTTGTTAAAATTTGTAGAGCAAGTACTGGGGTAGTTTTAACAGCTCTAGTTACTAGGTGAAGAATTTGATTTTGTAGAAAATTAAATTTTTCTATATTTGCCGTTATTAGTAAAACTTTTGTTACTACCAGGGAGGAGACCCTTTAATTCGTTTAATAATTAATTGAGGGCTTAAAGGAACCGACCTGAACAAAAGCTTAATGTCCGATTCCTCACCTTCATGCGGTGCAGCTGTTAGTAATCACATATCAATTTTGTTATAATAGAAAGGAGACCCTCTATTTGCTTCTATAATTTGAAGACTTCCATACCTTTCTTTACTTAGATGATGTAACTGCCACTTATGGTGCATAATTTTAAACGGTTACAAAAAGTTGAATAAAAACATTCCAGATAATTAAATTATGTTTTATGGTAAATAATCTTGACAAAATAAACCTATAAAATAGTAAAAAATGAATAAAAGATTTTATCTTTGACAATAATAATAATAATGATAATAACAACAATAATGTGACCAAACCCAAATACATGTTACATCTCATTTAGCTTTATAATTAAGCAACATTGATTCGACATAAACACTATTATGATTCACAAACAATTGTTTCACCTTCCTTGGAGGCATCCTCAGCTACGACCGAATGGTGGGATTCTTGGAAACATCTCGGTGCATAGTAAAATATCTACATGAAAAAATTTGGAGGAAAACTCATAAATTTTGATTTACCAGCAGAAGACAACATTCTTTTAACACTTGTAGAATAAGCACCAGACTCCACCAGTAGGCAACACCAAGATGTTTCCCAGAAACCCACCATTCAGCCGCAGCTGAGGATGCCTTCAAGGAAGATGAAACAATTGTCCTAAAGGAAAACAAGGTTTGTGAAGCATAAGCATGTTTATGTCGAATTAGTGGTAGTTAGTTATAATTACCTTGCTTCAAAGTGTGAGAATTGCAATAAATAATATATTATTGTGTCTATGTTACCTGGAGGGAGAAGATTAAGAAATAATGATCACATTGAGGAGTGTGTGTGCAATTGTTGACGATGAGCCCTCATGCTTGAACTTTATGTTTAGGCTTCCAAATCATTGTGGCGTGTGAAGGAGGCTGTGTATATAAAGAAACTAGCATTTATATTTGAATTAACCTTGTATATTTCACAATGTTAGCGACTCCTACAAACCTCTTCCTTTTCTGTACGAAGTTCTCCATCCAGGTGTTGCTGCCTCAGCCTGCTGAAATCTGGTGCAGAAGGATCCAACGTTTCATTACTAGTGTCATGAAAACCAGGAGCTGGCCGTTTCTCAAATGGTATCTCCGAGTTGTAATCCACTCCTCGCTTTTTCTTCTTTCTTGGTGCAAGTTCTATTCCTGCTGCTCGTAATTCTCTGCGTTTCTGCAAGGCTGCTAACCTACGTGCTTCCTCTAACTGCTTTTCTCTTGCCTTTCGCTTTGCTTTCTTACCCTGTGTGTTTGCCAATCGTGCACGAGCTTCAGAAAGCATTTCCAGTTCTGAAATTTGAAATGTACATGTCATATAATCTTATTCAAAATCAAATTTTTCATAATTATTTATTTTCGCTATACAATAGTTTTCAGAGTTTTTTTTTTTTTTTTTCCTTTCTTTCTTACTTTCTTGCAAAAACCCCTGATTAACAGAAATATATTTTGGAAATCATTTTAAGTTATTCTTCCAAACACAAGATTCATTGTGGTTTGGCTACACAGATCCCTTGGCCATCATTCCACAAACTAATTCACTCCCCTACTCATAAAAAACATCCCTTGTCTAGGCTTTGTAGCTGAGGACCTCAATATTGGGCTACAATTTGCAGTTCAGAGCCCAAATCAGTTGCCAACTTAACAATTTGACAGTTACAAAGTCACAACTGCTCTAAAAAGCACATGTTCTTGCCAATGGACCATATTTGCTATTTGGCAAGTACCCGATAAAATGTCATTTTTTCCTTCCATACAGCAGCACTTATAGTCACCGTCAGAAATGAAGGCAGTAATTTACATTATGTGTGCAGGTTGGGGAAGATAGGGGAAGTGCTGAGTTGCAACATTTTTTCTTGACCCAGAGAAAGGTATTCGCAAGCACATGGCAGTTGGCGCAACCTGAAGCTATGTATTCCTTTGTTGTTAAACGTCAAAGAACTATATAAATACATATTATCTTACCTTACTCTTTGTTACTATGAAGCAGCTTTTAAACACACCAGCATTCATTTCTGCATAATAGTCAGATAGGGACTTAGATTTAGAGGGAAAATTAACTTGCTCTCTGAGACGAAACCTGAATCAGCATAACCAGCATGACATGAGATCAAACGGCCTCCTTTGCCAATAGGAACTTTTAAACCTCATACCTCATTCATTTGCTAGTAATCCGGCACATGATTTTGGTTTACCCAAGTTTCATCCAGGTAATACATTTTGGTGTCACCCTGGTTTCTAATGAAATACGTTGTTCTGAGAAACATAATTTTTGCAGCTACAATGTTGCTACGTTCCATTATTACTTTTTTCCGTTTCAGTATTTCCTGTAACAAAATCCCATTTTCCTCAAAATGCTGAGCTGGAAAATTCACTGCCCTCAAAGCACGTGCTTTGTTTTATTTTGACCACAAGCTTTTCTGCCTTATGAAACTTTCTATTATTATACTTAGAAAAAATTTTCAGCACAACAAATTGTCAAGGTCAGCCACTGGTTTGTTCCTTTTATGCTCATTTAAAGGATAATTAAATTTAACACTCTCTCCTGCATTAACATAAACTTTTGCTTCGCTTACAATTCTTTCTATGGTGTGCATTCCCAACTGACAGGCGTCAGTTGTTTCCCTGCGACAATCGGCAACAGTGTTTACAGCGTCGCCCGCTTCAATTTTCTCTAAGAAGTATTTGTACACATTACATACCATTTCTCTGGCTTGACTAGGAAGTATATAACGATTTTTTGCTTCACCCATGGTTAGAACTGTTAATGAAATGTTAACTACCTTTCTATTATGCAATGAAATAGATTTATAGCTCAGAATTATAAAATGTTACTGTTGAACTGGAGGCAAGTTCTCTCAAACATGCTCTGAAACAAATTGCACCTGATTGGCTGGAAACTATGTGACTATGATGTTGTTGTGTATTTACATACTGCGCAACTGCCTTCATTCGTGACATAGACTCTAGCTCTTACAATGCCACTGTACCAAAAGCCTTAGTAACAGTTCTTTCAACTAAACAAAATGATGAATGAGCATATTGCACATTCAAATCCTTGAATGTTAATGGACATGATATCATAGTCTCATACCTTGTAGAGACTGTATTTATCTGAATACAAGATGCCTCCCTTTATTTTTAGAACTTCATTTTGGGATTTAGCTTATCTAAATAAAAAGAATGCATGATAACTTAATTTTAAAACATGTATTTTGAAGATAATTAAGGGGCACTTAAGTTGATTAGGTTTTTCTTTTGCAAAATTGCACAGAAATTCACATAAGTGGGGGAGAGTGAGAGAGGGGGAGAGAACAGAAATATATTGGTATACAGGAGGTGATGGCAATGGCAGAGAGCTTTAATGATGATGATGATGGATAAGATTTTCTATTTAGACAATAAACCTAATATAACACATCTCTGTAAATAGTTTTACCTAATTTGAATTTGCGCATCAATTCTTATAATGGGCAGGAGAGGGGAGAGCGGAAATGTATCACTTTGTGTGCAAAAGTTGGTGGTGGTAAAGGCATTGCACTGCAACACAATAATGTATAAATATTCTATTTAAACAAAGTAATATAACACACCATTGTGAAAAGTTTTATGTTATTTGAATTTTGTAAAACTTGACGTAATGGATGGAAGGAAGAGAGGAGAATGGAAATGTGGCAGTCATATCTGTTATGACACATGCAAGTAAACCTCTCTTTCTGTTTGGCCATTGACTTCCAATACAGCATTAGGCACAATTTTATTTTAGTCTGAGAGAAATCTTTTTTTCACTGAGAAGGCTTACAATCCTAGATTTGTTAATAGCTAGCCTTTTGGCGAGAAATAAAATGCACAAAACCTGCTATATACATCATGACCTTGGTAGTAACGCACCCTGAAGATTGATACTTGCTTTTTACCAAAGGCTAATTGGAAAACATGTTGCAAATGCAAGATAAACCGCAGTTCTCAACATTCATATTTTAGAAAAAAGCATGGTTTTGTATTTTTTGTTGCTGTAGTATTTAATGACCACTTTTACTACAAATGGCACTGCAGGAGATGACATTGATGATACATGGAATGAAGATGGAGCACTGGTGAAATGTGATGGCGAGGGAAAACAGAGATTCCAGGGAAAACTTGCCCCTGCGCCACTTTGTCCACCACTAATCCTACATTCGGTCACTTGGGATCGAAATTGCTTAGATGAGAGGCGAGTGGTCTAACCACTCGGCCACATCTTGTATTCTCATAAATACAATAATCAATGAGATCATAACATACTAAACACCAGAAGGTGAACAAATCTTTGCTCCGTCAGACATATATTTTTTCTGAATCTGTAAAATTGTAAAAAAAAAATGCAAAAAATCAATTACTGGTAAACTAATAAATTTAGAAGAAAAATTCTACACTAAAATGGCCAAACTGAAACATTGGAAATTCAGTGAGTCCATTGTGTAATTAAAGTAAGTAATTATCCAAATTTTGAAGTTCCATGCTATCTACAAAGTCTTTTAACACAAATTGAATCCAAACCATTTATGATACTTTTTGAGCTGTGGTGAACATTCTGATGCAGCTTTTATGTTTTAAAGTAATGTAATGTAGCTTTCTTGGGATCTAGAAGCATAATGCTGGCCATACTTGCCATAAACTGGACATTAATGTTTTTGCATGTATACTTGCCATCTTCATCCATATCTTTGGGATCAGGACGTGCTGGCTTTGTTTCTGGGTTTGGGTCAATTTCTCCAGGTTTAAGTTTGCGTGGATCATCAGCTGCATCTTCACCTTCCTCTTTTTTCTGTGCTTGATCCCTGCATTAAAGCAACACATTAATTTAGCATATTAAAACAATGAACTACCAAGTATTTTCACTTCTTTCTTTATAAAGTTTAACCTCTCTTCTGCCAACTCCATGCAACAGACAGAGTAAATAAAACAGATGAAATGATGCTTAAATGAACCCAGGTTTCATTCAGATAAGAGTAGCTGAGAAAAGACTTCAAAATTTTTTATTTAGATAATCACTGAGGTTTGAATTTTAATTGGAAGGCAGAAATACTACCTCACACTACAGAGCTGGGTGAGATGATTTTGAAGATAAAGGAAATGAGTAGCAAATAAAGCAACTATGGACAAAAACATGGTTATTATTTATGATAAAAGCACCTGTCAAGAAACATCATCTCAGATCTACAGAATGTCATGGGCATTTGGCAAATGGAATGGAGCAGCAGTACAAAAGACAGGTAAAGCATTCTTTCCCATTTGTAAACAGTGGCTCAAATAAAAAATTCCAGTAGCAGCAGAAGTAACTGCAATGGTACCAGGACATGCAATTTTAAAATCATTTAGCAATTTTATTGTTAGATCACAGCCTATAAGCCTGGACATGTTATATCTTACTCATACCCCCACTGTTTTAAAATAATTGATAAACCCACATTTTCTTCCAGTCAAACTGTACAGCACTAAATTTACAAATGTAGAACTCAGAAAAGAGAAAGGAAAGGGGGGGGGGGGGAAGGAATGTATTTCATAATCAAATGTATAACACAGGAAACTTGGTCTCTATATTTGGTTTATCAAATATAGGGTCGTTGAATTATAAGGTAAACTCTGTCACGGCCTCTTTCCACTACACAAGAGATCCGAGAATCACCAGGCAAGTGGTGCCGGCTAAGGTGCACTAAAATGTGTATCTTAAGATAAATTATGGAAATGTGAACTTCTGCTTACATGCGGGCAACACAATTTGCAAAAAATATTCTCACTCACTCACTCGTCTTAGCTTAACAGCAGGAATCCTTTTAATTTCTTGCATGATGTTATCACTAAGTTTCTGTAGATTACACAGGGATTTCTGCTGCTGAGCTTAGGTGAATAAGCAAAAACATCTTTAACTTTTATACTGCCTGTTTGGGAGTAGATGGTCAACATTTTCAGCATTTATTTAAGGTAAGGGCTTCAGTGTATCTTTGCCGACACCACTTTCCCGACGACTCTTGGATCTGTCGCAGTGGAGACAGGCCACAAGAGGGGGTTACCTTATAATTTAATGAACCTATACGTTTTATATTCTTGAAATTTATAAAAAAGGATAAAACTTCAAAAAGTCTAATAAAATGATAGTTAGGACCTGGATTTTATGAGACATCAAATTAATAAAATATGTATTTAAATATGCAACAAAATTTGTGAAATATTTCAATAAATATATAATGAACAAATGATATGCAAAATCCAAAATTTTATTTTTTGCCCTAGAAAATAGCAATTCGCAGATAGACTAGTCAAATCTCTATCTCTATCAGATTACTTCTGTTACAAAGTACTGAGATACAGGTGTTTATATTCAAGTGTTTAAAGGGATTCACAATTAATTATAATATTCTTTTCCAGAAGTTCTGTTGTCACGCACAATCTTCTGTTTATTATGTTAGAGAAATATTACTCAACTTCAGAAGAAATCAGAGGCACATATTTATACAGAGGGGTTATGCTAGGAATAATATTCTTAAGGGGCTCTACAATTTCACCATTAAATAAGCAAGATAAAAAACCAAGATTTGAGTGTTCGGGGTTCTTATTCAGCACAGATTGCAGTTTAGTAGAGCCTACATCACCCACTTTACCTGAAAGTTTAAGTGGTGTAACCAAAGTATATTAAAGATATTTTTAACAGTGGGTCAATGAGCGAGATGGTAGGTGGTTGTCATTTCAAATAGTGTCAACTTACAAAAGATATTCATAGCGTTCCAAGCACTGAGCTGCTGTCCTACCGATGATGGGTGCTATTGTTCTCCACTGAGTTGGCATAAGCTTGGCTAAATGCAGTAATTTTTCGTCTTCTTCGCGACTCCATTCTGTTTTCTTGATGCTTGGATCCAGCCATTCGTACCAGCGGGCTTTGCATTGCTTAGCAGACTTTCTATGCAGCAGTGAAGCAATACGGGACCATTGATTTTTCCCGTATTTCATCACTGCTGCTTTTAAAATTTCATCCTGAAAAAAATATTGAAATATGCACTTAAGTCTGCAATAATCGTTACACCAAACATAACCCATGTTTTCATAAATTCACTTACCTCGGTGTTCCGCCAGACACCACCTTTTATCATTATACGCGGCATTTTGAATTAGTTTAAGAACTCGCGGCAGCAAAATTAAATTAGAGTAAATGCGAGAAATCCTCACTTTTTACACGACTCTTGGAAGTATAATCATTTTGAGTCCATTGCAGTTTGGATATCCTTGACGCATTCTGTCGGAAGAATTAACAACAAATTTTGCATGCGATTGTTTCAGTGTGCCAGTGTAGCCAAAGTAAGAAGTTTATTACCAGACTTAACAACTTCTTTTAAATGTATTAAACAATAATATTATATAGTACTTTATTACGTAAGTTGTATATATCATAAACATTTCAACATATAACAGTATACTTTGCAGTGATAATAAAATTTGGTGAATTCCCATTCTTATCTGGGGTTATATGGCTAATATGAGTTGGTGATATCCGTAAATATTTTCACTATCGTATGACTGTGACTAAATCAGCTGAATGACGTAATTGGTAACTGGATAAATAGTTGTGAATTTTCAGCTAGAACTTATTCCATTTCTCCGAAAATATGTCTGTTTCATCTATGGAGAAACATTTATTCAATTTGAAGTTTGCAGTGAAAGAATTGGAACGCAATTCCAAAAAATGTGAGAAGGAAGAACGAATAGAAAAACAGAAATGTAAGAAGGCTATCCAAAAAGGTAATATGGAAGGGGCTCGTATACATGCAGAAAATGCCATCCGTCAGAAAAACCAATCTTTGAATTATTTACGCATGAGTGCGAGAGTGGATGCTGTTGCAAGTCGAGTTCAATCTGCTCTGACTACCCGCAGAGTAACTCAGTCAATGGCAGGAGTGGTAAAGGCAATGGACGCTGCAATGAAATCAATGAATCTTGAAAAGATATCCACACTGATGGACAAATTTGAGAATCAGTTTGAAGATCTCGATGTCCAGAGCTCATACATGGAAAACACTATGTCCCAAACTACTACTACTGCAGTGCCTCAAAGTGACGTTGATGGTCTCATGCAACAAGTGGCAGATGAAGCTGGATTAGAACTCAACATGGAGCTTCCCCAGGGACAGACAGGCACCATTGGTACTTCAACTCAGGTGTCCCAAGAGCAAGACGAACTGACACAGAGGCTAGCTCGTCTGAGGCAAGTGTGATAAAAAGTGAGTTTGAAGATAGTGTGAAACTTGATTCTCTTGCTGAGCTGCTATCACTTCAAAACTCTTTTAGAAACTGCATGATGTATGTACATATTCAGAGCTTCTAACAGATGCATATTTGCTTATGGTGTTTGCAACATACTGTTGCATCTTATAAACCATTAAATCAAATGGGACTGTATAATTGGTCCTCAAGTTCACTAACAGCAATATGGTATACCTGTATTCCCTTTGTGGTATTTTATAATTGATTTTTGAGCAATCACACATATTTTGTATTTTAAGTTAAATGTTGAGTATATAATGAGATGAGATTGTTCCTTGAGGAACCAGATGAACAGAATTTGTTTTTCATTGCTTGCCTTTTGAGTAACATCAAAATCCATACTGAAGCAATGAATATATTTTGTGATAATTTCTTAGTTTTTCAGTATATGTCCTGAGGAGGGTGTCAGTATTGATTCATATGTAATAGCTTTCAGCAAAATTCACCAGGTTAAATTTTTATGCCCTTTTGTATTTTAATTTATCTACCATTTCTTATGGTAAATTGTATTTATTATTTGCAAGTTCATTTTTGTGTTATACTGTGGCATCATATTTATAATCAAAAAGCAAAGCAAATTATATTTAAAATCGTTGCTTGAAACAAAATTAGTTGTGTTGAATGCAAAATTAGATTTCATTATAAATCTTGGGAGTATGTAATTTGGAATAAAATGCATCAACAAATGTTTAATTTGTAAAGTTTTGTTATCGAGCAGAAAATGTAGAATGCTTTACTGGTTCAACAAAAGGAAAGAACTGCCTTCTGGTACTTACGCTATTTTTACATACAGTTTAAATTGCACAGTAGAGAGAGGTAAATCATTAGGTTTGTTAATACTTGGATACCATGGCAAAGAAAGAAGATTCAGTAAAAATATTTTTAAATTATTGCAATATTTGATTCATTGAATAATGGGACTGAAGAAATGTGAAAGAATTGTTAATTTCATTCTCTTCATAGTGTAACAATACTGAGTATGGAAAACTGTCACTTTTTGCAACAGATACTATTTTTGAATTTCTTTCTCCTCCCATGCTTTTATTGTTTCTTGATTTGCGATACAGATTCCTGTAATTTCTCCGGGAGCACTTCAGCCTGAGGCTTATTGTGTTATCTGTATCGTTTAGAGCCAATCCATTACATCTGCATCCTTTAAAAGGGAGTGCAGCCTTGAAATGAATAAGGATGATACTTCTTCTGGTTCTATTAGCATTTCCCCAAAAACTTTGTATCTCCTGCGAGCCAAAGCTGGGCTGTTTCAGCCTCCTTCCTGCGTAATCTACAGTCTAAGTTTCCCTGAAGCACTCATATTGTGTTAAAATGTTTTTTCACAGGGGCATGCCCTGTGAGGAAAACAGTAATATTTCTCAGCTGAAGTCGGCTACATTTTAGCAGGCTCACAGCTCTTTCCTTACATGGTCCTTTGATAAATAGTTTCCCATGTCAGTTTCCTGGGGTTTTACGCCAGCTCTTATGATGTTCTCTTTTGGACCAGTTATTGATAGCTTCTCTAAGTAAACATCAAGATATTCCTAGAGCCGGCTCTGATCCAATAAATTATGCGCTGTCTTACAAGTTTGTCACCTTTTTCATTGCCCTCTATGCTTTTACGGCCCGGTACCCAGATGAGCTGAATCTCATTCTGTTCTGGCAGGTCATATTTTGAACCAGTCCTGATGTAACCTTGAGACTACTAAGAGCCTTAAATGCAGCCTAGCTATGCTTTCGTTGCTTCCCAAATGCCCATAAGGAAGGCATCTTTCTTGCCACAGTGGATTTGATGCAGAACCCCATTGTTCAAGCATTTTTTTTTTTTTTTCTTTTTTCTTTTCTGAACTCTACATAAGTGATGTAACTATTTCAATGGCAATTCCCAATGCTCACTTATCCTTTATTCACTGTTTACATAGTAATATATTTAGCCACAACTGTCATGGTGTATGAATGATATTTTTGGACCATGATTTTGTGTTGTAACTCATATACCACGTTTCCACGGTGAATTGAAATTGATTTGGGTACACTTACCACATGGAATACTGCAAACAGGGATTCAAATTGTATTGAGTTTTAGATCTGATTGTCTTAAAAATTAGATTGGATCAAAATATATTGCATGGAAACACCTCTGTGTTCAAATTGTTTTGAGTACAGCAAACAAACTCTTCTTCTGCTATACTCGTTGCACGTGGTTGTCATATGTTAATGCTTTTTGTTTATTACTCTGTGGTAGATTATAACAATCACTTTTATGGCTTCTATAGATTGAAATGTATTCTCAAATATAATTATTTAACTCCAAAACCTGCTTATAATACACAGACAATAAATATATGTTTAGCAGGTTCTCAAACACAATTCCAAGTTGACCTACATAAATGGATGATTAAATTATTTTTGAAGCTTACGTATTCAAAATGATCTCAATTCATATTGCATTTAACATCTGAAACGGGAATGTATTGAAATAGAATCGGACTCAAATCTATTTCAATTCTCCATGGAAACATAGTAATAGTTTCATTTCTTAGAATTAAATTGACTTGATACTAACCATTAAACTTCTGATTTTGTTTTGTCTTATTTTTTTAGAAGTGTCTCTTCTTGTTGAATGAGCATATGTATGGAATGAAATCTTTTAAATTCCAAAGATTTCTGCTAAGAAGGCATAGGAACTATTTTTCATCAGATGCTTCATTTTGCATTGCCTTATATATGATGTAAAGTTATCCTGATGTGTAAATAAAGAAAATTAAATATATGCTTGCTATATATGTTTGTGATTTTCCTTTTTCCTAACTAAAGATAAGGATGTGGTTCACAATGTACATACTCTAGGGTCGTTAAATTATAACGTCCCTGTTGCAACCTCTCTTCACTGCGCAAAAGATGCAAGAGTTGCAGGGAAAGGTGCACTAAAATACATATCTTAAGATAAATTACGGAAATGTTGACCTTCTGCTCACATACGGGCAGCACTTGTCTAAGCTTAGCAGCAGAAATCCTTGTGATGTTATCATTTAAGTTTCTGTAGATTACTGCTGCTGAACGAGAACATACTTGTTATACTGCCTGTTTGGGAGCAGATGATCAACATTTTCAGCATTTATTTAAGGTAAGGACTCCAGTGCTCCTTTGCCGACGACTCTTGGATCTCTTGTGCATTGGAGAGAGGCTGCAAGAGGGGTTACCTTATAATTTAATGACTCTATAGGTAGAGAAAGTATTAAGTTTAACCCAAATATTTGATACATGTTTTGATTACACCTGGATTTAAAAAAATGCATTTTTAGAAAAAGATCAATCTGTGGACAGCAGAACTCAAAAATATAAAGCCTGTTATACTCCATACTTGATGTTGAAGTTCAGAAACTTTCAAGGATGTGAAGGATGTTCAAGAAATCCCCCTACCACCATTACCCTTTATGTGGAACATTTTTCAAAAATTTTAATATTCTCAAAAATAGCTGTAAAGATTTTGATAAAAATATATGTTTTATGATTTTTCATGATAAATGTATATCTTGAATTCTCTGGGAATAGCTTCTGAAATCCTGTTCATTATAAATGGCTTTTGAATAACTGGTAAACAGTAAAAGATAGGCAAAAATTATTACACTAGAAATGTAGATCTTGTTAAAGCATACAATTTATATAAAACACATTTTTTATGGAGTTAACCATTTCTTGTTATTGGTTTCAATTTTTCAATACATAAATAATGGTTTTCTCAAATGAGAAGTTGCATGTTTTTTTTTTTTTTTTTTTTATTTGGCCCAGACATGCAAGGAGAACCAAATTTCAATGTTGTCACATAGCAACCAGCTTTTAAAAATTTAAGCATCACTTCAGCCTAATGTATACCCTTTTTTCCCTTCTACCTACAAGCAAGTAAGCAATACGATTTCTGCTAATGTCTTTCTTGATTAGCATGCAGTAGATAGAATAAGCTTTTGTAGGAATGGATTGTTGCATGTGACACTTCAAGTTTTTCTCCCCCCCTTCTCTTCTTAGTCCAGCCCATAAAACGTTTGCTTCACATAAAAAACTCTGCTATAAATGCATTGAAATTCAATAAAAACTAAGGTGCTGATAATATAATATCCACCAATAGATATTATTCCTTTGCCTGTTAATAACATCGCAGATAAGAAACCATCCCCATTTCTGTTCAATCTGTTATGGCCAGTTACAACAGCATTTTTTGCCATCAGTGACTCATGGTCAATTGTGTACGTTTTATGTATTGATGGTTTGCATCAAACTAATTTGAAGTCAAATGCTTAAGAATACCTTAGCTGGGTTATTAAAAAAATCTGATATGTAACATTCACATGACTCTCTGCATGCTCTATAACAGATTTCTTCTTTTAAGTGCTTCATTTTAATTAAGATAAAAATGAGCAGAACTAGTTTTATTGCATTTCTTTGTACATACAAGAGATATGATCATGATGGAACCTGATTGGCTTGCAAGTAGGCTCAAATGACCTGTATAAAATGGGCTATATCCTTGATATCAGCCTGTTTAAAATCCTCAGGCTCCAGGAAAAAAGGAGCCTAAGGACATATCTATAAATAGTAAAAAGGAATATACCATGCCAAACCAACAGTCAAATCCTTTAAGAGCAGGTAGCTCTGTGATGGCGTTTGAAATTTCATTCTGTTTTTATTGCCAGGAGTAAATAAAAATGAATAATGATTACCCATTTGAGAAAACTATAAGTATTGAAACACTTAAACCAATAACAGGGAGTATCTCAGAAATATTAATTTAAAAGAAAAGTGTTTTCTTTTTTAATATGATCTACAATTTTTATGTAGTAAGATTTTGTCTATCTCTTACAGTTTACAACTATGCAATTTTTTAGAAAAGAAAGGAACCCAAATTAAACAAAAAACTACTATAAATTTCCTTATAAATTAATCAAACACGCTGTAAAAAGAAACAGCTGATGTGCTACACTCACATGACTTTCTCTAGCTGCTCTACAAAACTCCTACAAAAGATTATTCTTCTTTGTACACTGCTAATAAAGATAAATGTTAGTAGAATGTTATTACTTAGTTCCTTATAAGTAGAAGGGAATAAGGGAATGCACTATGCTAAAGTGATTGTCAAATGTTTTAAAAGCTATTGTTATGCGTTTGCCATTGCAAATCACAATAAAAACGTAAAGGATAACATTTGTGTGTTTTGTTAGGTACATTTTTTGTGTAGTACATTTTTTTCTATCTCTTATGGTTTAGCAGTTAAGCAAAGTTCATCCAGAATAAAGAGTTCTTCAGAGGTTATTCCCAAAAAACTCGAGATATACATTTTATTTTGGGCATAAATAGCTTTAATGTACAGCTTTAATCAAAATTGTTAGAGCCATTTTTAAGAAAATAAAAATTTTCAAATTTTTTTCCATGTAAAGGGTAGTTTGTGGTGGGGGGAGTTTTTTGAAAATCTTCATGTCGCATCCTTGGAAGATACTAAACCTGAATACCAAGTTTGGTATTTAACGATCTTTTTGTTTTGGGACTATGCTGTCCACAGTCACACAAACACATACATGGACCTTTTTTAAAAATGATTTTTTTGGACTCGGGGGACCCCAAAACATATATTTCCGGTGAAATCTCGGTATCAAATTTTTGGGTGCATTACAATACCTTCTCTATCCCTGTGTACATTGTACATATGGGGCTAGAGACAGTAAAAATCTGATGTGTTCCATTCACATAACTTTCTCTATACCTCTGCAACAAATTATTGTTAAAAAGCTTATGCTTCTGTTTATTTCATACTAATTGAGAAAAAATCAGTAGAAATAACCCTCTTACTTGCTTCCTTCAAAGTAGAAGCAAAATAAGGGAGTACCATAGGTTAAAGAGATAGTCAAAAGTTGGTTGTTATGTGGCTGAAGCTCCTTTGTTTGTATGGACTAGAATTGTTAAATTCCTGTATGGGAAAAGTATGTTTTTAAAGCTGAATCAAAAAAATGAGTATCTCAAAAACGATCAACTCCACAAAAAAAAATCTATATAAGATAAATTGTGTGTTTTAAGGTGCTCTAAATTTTTTGTGTTGCAAGTTTTTGTCTATCTCTTCCGGTTTAGCAGTTATTCAAAATTCTGTAAAATTCATTCAGAATAAAGTAGTCTTCAGAGGCTATTCCTAGAAAATTCAAGATATACATTTTTTTGTTGTGTAAACATCTTTAATATACGAAATTTTAATCAAAATCGTTAGAGCCATTTTTGAGAAAATCAAAATTTTCGAAAGAAGTTTCATGTAAAAGGTAGTTTGACTGGGGGATTTTTTTCAAAATCTTCGTGTCGCATCCCTGGAAGATACCAAATTTAAATACCAAGTTTTGTATTTTACAGACTTTTTGTTTTTGAGTTATCGTGTTCACGGACACACACACATGGACCTGTTTCGGAAAATGCTTTTTTTGGATACAGGGGGCCTAAAACTTATATTTCCGGTGAAATCTCAGTATCGAAATTTTTGGTGGAGTGCAATACCTTCTCTATACACTATGTACATAGTACATATAGAGAAAGTAAAAATAGATACAAATTATAAATAAAATAACACAAGAAAAATAAAAATTCAAAGTGGCTACAAATTGTACAAAGTCCTAATTTAATTCCAAAATTACCAAGGAAATCAGTTGTTGCCAACTTTCATCTCATAACTGGACATGATTGAATAACCATCTCTATAGGATTGGCCTTTCAACTTTCGCCAAACTGCCTACTATGTATCAAAGAATAAATTAAGAATATGGAACATCTAGAATCAAGCTTTGAAGGTGTATCCTAACATTGTTGCTAAATACTGGGAAGCTAGAAAGAGAATGACTTCATTGTCAATTCCTGTGCATTAATCACACATTATGCAAAAGTCATCCATAATGAAGTGCCATTAAAATATCTTCAACATGTGGTATTTCACTCAAAATTATTAGAGGCTTTTTTCAGAAAATCAGAGTTTTTTAAAAATGTTCATGTAAAGGGTAGTTTGGAATGGGCGATTTTCTTTAACATTTTCATGTCACAACTTTTGAAAATGCTGAACTTAAATGTCAATTTATGTATTATTTGACATTTTGTTTTATGCTATTCACAGACACAAACATTTTTCTGGCCCCAAAACATATATTTCCGATGAAATATTGCTATCAATTTTAGGTGCAGAGAAAATAAAAATCTAAAGTTTACTTTCTAATCACACTGTCATTTATTTTAAAATAGTTTGTTAGAAGTTTGTTTCATCTACTTTGCAAACATTATTTCATTGTAGGTGCAAGGAAGATGACAGAGGCTGAAGTGATAGTCAGATCTTTAAACAAAATAGTTCCATGCCTTTTGCTTTGAATTGCACACCAAAGATTTCTCAGACAGTAAGTCCTTATTGATTTCATATCTCTTTTGTTTTGCTCCTAGCCTGGAAAAAGAATCAAATTTCATGGTCCATCACATAGTGACAGCTTTTAAGACTATTTCTGCTAAAGTTTATATCTATTAGCTGACGTACATAAAAGAATAATTATTTTCTCCACTAGTACTATGTACATAATGTATAGAGAAGGTGTTGCATTTCACTCAATTCTATACCGAGATTTCACCGGAAATACATGTTTTGGGTCCCCCTGAATCAAAAAAAAATAATTTTCAGAAAAAGGTCCATGTGTGGGTGTGGGGGTGGCGGTGGGTGTATGCATGCGGGCGTGGGTGTGTGTGGACAGCATAGCTCAAAAACGAAAAAACCGTTGAATACCAAACTTGGTATTTAAGTTTGCTATCTTCTAAGGATGTGACACCAAGCTTTTCAAGAAAACCCCCTCACCCCCAACTACCCTTTACATGGAACTTTTTTTGAACATTTTGACTATCTTAAAAATGTCTCTAACGATTTTGATTAGAATATCGTATATTAAAGATATTTATCTGACAAATAAAAAGTATATCTTGAATTTTCTGGGAATAGCCTCTGAAAACTACTTCATTGTGGATGAATTTTATGGAATTTTGCATTACTGCTAAACCGTAAGAGATGGACAAAAGCTTACCACACAAAAATGTAGAGCATGTTAAAACACACAATTTATGTAATATACATTTTTTTCATGGAGTTGATCTTGTTTCAGATATTCCTTGTTTTTGGTTTCAGCTTTGAAAAACTTACAGTTTTCTCATACAGGAATGTGTTAACTCAGTCTTCAGTCATATAGCAACCAGCTTTTGACTATCATTTTAACCTAAGGTACTACCTTATTTTGCTTCTACTTACAAGGAAGCAAGTAATAAGACTATTTCTGCTAATTTTTTCTCGATTAGCATGAAGTAAATAGAAGCATAAGCTTTTTAACAATGATTTGTTACAGAGATGTAGAGAAAGTCATGTGAATGGAACATATCAGATTTTTTTTTGTAATAATGGTTTGTTTGCAGAACAGATAGGGAAAGTCATGTGAATGGAACACATTAGATTTTTTTTATTGTTTCAAGAAAAGAAAGTATATTTTGTATACTTACAAGCAGTCATGAAATAGAGTGACTGTGAATACTGAATATAAGTACATTTCTTTTTTATACATTTCCAATAAAAGAAGTGTGTATTTTGTTAGAAACTACTTTTAATATTGACCGTGATAGGTCTACTAGAATGATCTTTTAATTACTGGACAGCCAATTTATTCATTGTAAATTTGTATTAAAAGAATTAAAGGCTTGGGAAGTCGTGTAATATAACATTTTCGATCTTTTGTTTTATGAATTTTGTTGGCTATACACTTGAATGTATAGTTCCAAATAATAGATAACTTTGCTTCCTTAAAGGAAGATAAACTTAATCTACAAATGTAAGTGTGAGCAATACTAATATTTATTTCAGTTTTAGCCTGCACAGTTTAGCCTCTTTTTTTATTTTGCATACAAACATTTCACCTACTTTCTACACCACTAGTCACCACTGAACTCAAATACCAAGTTTTGAATTAGGTATGCCTTTTCATAGATATGCAAACATAGAACTTTTTATAAAATCTGATGTGTTACATTCACATGACTTTTTCTAGCTGTTACACAAACAACTTTCCTGACAAAAGATTGTACTTTTATCTATAACGTGCTTATCAAGGTAAACATTAACAGAAATTGTCTTATTACTTGCTTCCTTGTAAGTAGAAGGGAAATAAAGGAATACACTAGGCTAAAATAATAGTCAAACCTTTTAAAAGCTGGTCCTAAGTCAAACAACTGAAGTTCGGCTCGCTTTGCATGGCCTGCAGCAAAACGAGAGGTATGAAACATCATTCCTGTTTGAGAAAAGTTTAAGTAGTTCAAAATTGAAACCAATAACAAGGAATATCTCATAAACGGTCAGCTCTACATAAAAATCATATATGACATAAAATATGTCTTTTAATGAAATCTACATTTTTTGTACAGTAAGTTTTTGTCTATCTCTTACGTTTACCATTATGCAAAATTCTGCAAAACTCATCCATAATAAAGAGGTCTTCAGAGGCTATTTCCAGAGAATTCAGAATATACAGTTTATCTGTGATGTAAATATTTTTAATATGCAGTATTTTAATGAAAGTTGTTAGAGTCATTTCTGAGAAAAACAATATTTTCAAAAAATTTTCCAAGTAAAGGGTAGTTTGTGGTGGAAGGATTTTATTGAAAACCTTTGTGTCACAGCCTTGGAAGATACTTAACTTAAATACCAAGTTTGGTTGTAAACATCCTTTTCATTTATGAGCTATGCTATCTGCACAGCACATGGACCTTTTTCTAAAAAAGTATTTTTTCGGACTCAGTGGACCTCAAAACATATATTTTGGTGAAATAGTGACATCAAATTTCTGGGTGGTATACAATACCTTCTCTGTCCACTATGTGCATTGTACATATGGGCTAGAGAAAGTAAAAATGTCTTTTTGTACTCAGAGAACTTCAAAAGTATACCACCAGTGAAATATTAAATTTTGAGTGGAGTAAAAACTTCTGGAGCAGTGGAAAAAATAAATATAACAAAAACTGTCTGAAGATACGTGTAAAATCACCTGCCAAAACTTATCAAAATTAGAAATGATGTGGAAAAGCCTATTTATTGATATAATTGGAATGATGTGGCTGTTGTTTTACCATTAGTGATCTTTCTTTCTTATGGGCATTATTTTGACAGTTGTAAACACTCTATTTAGTATATATATATATATATATATATATATATATATATATATGTGTGTGTGTGTGTGTAATTTTGTTTTTATATGTAAAGTTACTTCTGCTTTCATAAAGTAGGAGCAGCAGTAATTGTACTAGCACAACATTAATAGTTTCGTAGCACAATTCAGCAATGATTTTTATATGAAGCTTATATTCCTTTTCACTACACATATATATATATATATATATATATATATATATATATATATATATATATATATATATATATATATATATATATGTGTGTGTGTGTGTGTAATTTTGTTTTTTATATGTAAAGTTACTTCTGCTTTCATAAAGTAGTAGCAGCAGTAATTGTACTAGCACCACGTTCATAGTTTCATAGGACAATTCAGCAATGATTTTTATATGAAGCTTATATTCCTTTTCACTTTAAGACACACTGCATGCATTCACATTCTTCTTCACACTTTTGGACCCAAAGGGAGAAAAGAGATGATTCTAATTGCAGAGCTTTGTTACACTACCAATAGATGGAAACAGGATCAAATACAAAGGGGAGAAGAAAGAACAAACTGCTGACGATGAGGACAAATGTCCTAAAAGATGTTCAGATTTAAATAACTTAATAAATTAAGGTTTGTGTAAAAATAGTAATTCTAAATGTATATAGGATGATTTCAAAACAAGGGTGGATTCCTGACATTGAAACAAGAAAATATGTTCATATAAACATATGCTCTAAAATGCTTTGTTTTTGCATTATCAATTTATTAATGAAAGTCACCTTCAACGGTTTTCCAGGTCCAACCTAGAAACTCCTTTATTTATGCACTCATTCATAGAAGGCTTTGACCCATTTAAACCAGCAGAGTTGGCCTTGTGCTGCCATGATTATTTGTTAATATTTATCAGATGTGTAATACATTCCCCCAGCACACCTTACAAGTGCGTCTACAGGGACTTCATTCAAAACACTCTCCCAGACTTATTAGAAAATATGCCTCTGCAAATAAGAAGAAACATGTGGTTTATGGATGATGCTCTAGCACATTTTAGTCTCATTGTTCGAAATGCACTGGCTGGTATCTAGCATGACAAATGGATAGGTAGAGGGGGACCAGTTCCATAGCCTGCACATTACCCTGACCTCAAGCCTTTGGATTTTTATCTTTTGGGGGCACCTTAAACCATTGGTTTATGCAGCAGACACCCTAAATGAAGAAGCTCTTAATCTACTGTCATGTAAACCTGTAAAATCATATGCCACTGACTGGCAGTATTTGATATTCCATGCTTTGAAGAGTGCATGCATGTCTAGACTAATAGGAGGGCATTTGAATCATTTTCTATAAGTGGTGTTTATGTGGAACACCTCCCAACAAGCTGACAATGTCAAAAATAGAATAAGGTGTCACTTTAAAATGTTTTGATTAATAGCATTTTGAGCCCCAATAAATTGAGAATAAAGGGCTTTGGGTCGGGTTTATACAAACATTTGTTTTGTTGTAAGAAACCTGTCCCCATATTTTGTAAACATATTTTTGAATCATCCTGTATGCATTTACTACAAAGTATTTCATCCTGCTTTATTTGCTAGTGCCACTCTAGGTAACTGTAGGTCAGATACTAAATAAGTGAAAATTTCATAATTCCATGTTTTATCAAATATATTTAATAAAGAGATAAAGACCATCTTTAACACTATCAGTCTATACTCATTGCATCCATATTTAAAACACAGTGTATTATAGAATGTACATCCCTTAAAAAAATAAAAATAAATGAGTTAATATTCTGGAAAAACTGTAAACCTCTTAGTAAAATTGGCACACAGTACTACTCTATGTTGAAACTACATAAAGTAAACAATTACAACAAATAATATGAGCTTTAATGAAGCTTAGTGTGTATTTAAAATCTCTGATGTGTGTCGGTGTTATAAACCACAGACAGCAATGAGCACAGATGATAGCTTGTGCGTAGACAGCTTTACAAAAATGTTTACATTCACTAAATCTATTATACATTTACAACGATCAATAAGATTAATTATTCAGAGTAATATATTCATAGCCCACTTTCCTTATTTAAAAATATGTTCTTTTTACTATGTCCACCTCATGCAATCAATACAGATAACCTTAATAGCTCAAGGCAACTTTATTGTTACTTTGCATTATGTTTAACAATACCAAACCTTTCTGGCTCCAGTTTAAAATATTTTGTTAACCTTTTAACATATTGTTGGCTGAGTACTTTGAGGATAAATATGCATTGAGTCATATCAGTATACACAATTATCTTTTTAAGCTTTTATTAGTTGTTTACTGTATAGTTTGTGTTACGAGTTACGGCTACCACTATAAAACAGTGTATTCTGTATTTGATAAGCTATTACTGCAATTTAGAGTGCCATAATTCTTTGTAGATTTACAAAAAAAAAGTGTGCATTAATGTTTTACAGATAAGTTTTCCCAGTAATATCATAAAAGGAATAAGGAAAACAGACTCTAAAGCTTACATAACTGCAGCATACTTAGAAAATTCCAAACATGATGAAATGAAAATAAGTATACACTTTCATTTTAATAGAGAAAGGGGAAAATTAAAATAGAGATATGTGTATATTATCTTTGCTGCCATCATGGAGGCAACTGGTGAGAAATTGAGTACATGTATGTACACTTCAGTAGAGGCAGGGAAAAAAAATAACACAACAGTTATTTTCGAATTAAGCCAATCCAAAAATTACCAGATGTGTAATTATACAGTTCCAAAATTACAGTATTCCAACTTTACACTAACGTAATCATTCAAACATTTGTATAACTGGTTCAAAAGCAATTTTGTTTCAGAAATGCGAAGTACTAATTCTTATTACATTCAGTACCATAAGTGGTGATAACATGAAATGATAATTGGGAGAGCAAATTTGGGAAGGAAATGTACTTAAATAATTCATCTTCCCTCCAGGTGGTGACATTTTAGTTCATTCCAAAATTGTATTTATTGTACTCAGTGAATAAAAGAAATTTATGTGTTTTCAAGCTTTTTATCAAAATAGCCCACTTTTAAACTTTTGATCTGCAGAGTATACTGTTAACGCTATGTTATGATTGAAATTTACATAGAAGCTTGCGACATGTGATTAACTTACTGGGACCAGTCTGGGAATGCATGTTGTCCCCATTTTCAACCCCTAATTCTAACTGAGTTTTCTTTGTTGGCACCAAGATGAAGGTGGTAATTGGGAGGGTGTAGACTTATGGAGGCATCTTTCATACATCCAGCACCACACTTTGTGACAAACACCATAATATTTCAATGAATAATTTCGAGAAAGTATTTATTACTGTGAAGTCAACTACAGCAATGATGTTTAATCTTTGTTTTGTTTCATAGTCGGCTTACCCTCCCCATATTTTAGGACTCACAAGCCGATGCCTAGGGGTCAGAAGCCTGTCGGGGTGTCAGTGGCATGAAACCACAGAATGGAGAACCTGGAATGAGTGGTCAGCCTTTAGCCAGGCATGAGCTTGAGGAAGTGGATATGAAATGCAAGCCAAATGGATGATAGGGAAATTGATGGAACAATTGGTGGAATGAGTGGTAGGGGAAACTGAAGAAAACCTGCCCAGGTGCCGCTTTGTCCACCACAAATCCCACATGTGGGCATTTGAGATCAAACCCGGGCTGCCTAGGTGGGAGGCAAGAGGTCTAACCACTCAGCCATGGTGCTGCCAAACGTTTATCTGTGTCAATTGTGTAATGTACTTGGTTTGTTTTAAAGTCAACATTGCACATTAAATCATGTTAAGTTCATTAAATCACTTACATCACTGTTTAGTGCTTGATTGTGTTTTTTTTAATATCTGCCAATATTTAATTTTATGGAGTCTAAATTCATCAAAGAGCCAATTTTATACACCTAGCATTATTTTTAGGTGCTTAAAACTTTCACTCTCTAATCATGATGCATTAAGTTCATTGCAATCCTGACTTTATGGTAATGTGTGTAATACTCATAAGCTACTTGACTATTATTTTGGAGCTTTTATTTCACATCTAGTATTCTTTTTGCAACTGGAACAGTCAAAACTATCACTGGAAAATAAATGTCCCTACCTCTAACTTGCAGGATTACTTTTGTACTATTTCCCCATTCTCAAATATATGTTTAGATTGATGGATAGATAACATATTCAATTGCAGAATTCACCATTTAAAACCCAAGGGAGTACAAGTAGTAGCTTTCTGTATGTGCCAAGATATCTGCAATAAATCAATTCACTGATTGTATCTTTAACATGTGGATATTATTTTTTTAGATTCTATTTTATTTTACATTGCTTTAACAACTTGGTCATATTGTGACAGAATTGTTTCGTAAGGTATCTTTTTTATAGCACATGGTAGACAGTAGCCTTTTAAGGTCTTATCCCTACTCTATACGTCCTTCACAGATGATGTTAAGAGTGCTGTTTTCAGTTTAGACATATAACAAAGTGTATAGCCTTCTAAGATCTCATCTCCTCACACTATTCTTACCAATTAGCTTCATGACAGGCAGATGGAGTTTAGAGGTACCATTCAGCCTACTGCTTGCATTATCTGCGGATAGATGGCAGTGCAACCACAATTACTGTTTTCAGTTTTGCTATTGTTTTAGACTGAAGGTATAACTTGGTATTAAATATCCAATCTGGTATTTACCTTGGTGATTAGGGGAACAATGAAAAAACCCCAGGTATATTGGCTGGCCCATGGGATTTGAACTATCAGGACCTCATAGATGAAGTCACAAATTTTCCACTAGAGCACTCCCACTTGGTAGGTGGATATTATTTTACAGGGTCTTTGGTATAAAATGTGATGCTTGCATGGTGTTGATCAGAGCCAATGCTGCCTGGCTTCCCCACGCCTTACACTCATGATAGGCTTTCTGTCTGTCAGTTACCATCAATCATTAGCATCAGTAGTTCAGTTTTATACGCACAAATGGGAAGGCAGTTGTCTTAGAACAACATATATTATTTTAAATATGAATTGGTTTGTCATATAAGTGAAAAATCCATTCTAAAGTTTCCTGCACAATTGCCTCCTTCCAGAACTTCAGTTCGCGATCTTCTAAATAAATTTGAGACTACTGATTCAGAGCAAAACAAGAAATACATGGTAATGTACAGTGATAGCAGAAGAAAAAGGAGAAAAAATTAGCAAAAATCTTGAAAGTTTGCCATGAAAATTACTCTGAAGGAACTTAAGAATAAAATACAGAGCTAAATCCTATTAATCTAAATGTGTTTACAGTACAATGCTTGTTTAGGAAGGAAAGCCAGTATTTACTATGAGATAAGAGTTAATATTGTTATATTTTCTGTATACATTTACAGATTAAGAAGAAAAGACAGAGTGCTAGCACATCCAACTATAATATACCATGCTACTCAGATGCAAAAGCCCATGTGAAGTTTTATACCAAAGATCCTGTATGTAAAACGTTCAGCCTTTATAAGAGCTTTTGTCAATCTGGGCGGCTCAGTTGGTTAGGTATTAACCTTCTGATCCCAAGGTCACAAGTTCAAACCCAGCCCAGACTGATGGTTTTTAAGTGTGCTTAAAAGTAACAGCCCCATATAAGTATGTTTACTAGTATGTGCATACATACATACATAACATTGCAATCTGTAGATCCTATTTTGAGATTAGACTCAGTGCCTAAATTCTAGGATGTAGATCATGTCAAGAATTACATTTATTTACAAATAAAACTCTGGCAATGAATTTTCAGAGGTCTCAATTTTGCAGGATGTAATTCTGTCATACTGGTGGCGCTAATACGACAATTGAGAGAGTTGTTAACAAATAAATATACCAAATGAATATAAGAAGAAATTACCATTACAACAAATCACCACTCTGTCCACATAAAAACCAAAAGTTATATATAAAAAACTCACTTATCACCCAACAGCAGATAAAAAATTCAGAAACATTTTCAAGAAATACAACATAAATTTAACTTCAAGTAACCAATTCAACATAAAAAAGTGCACTGAAAACAAGACATCAAAGATCCCATACCTATGAACCAGAGATCAGGCATCTACAAAATTGATTGTAAGGACTGCAAATTATGTTACATTGATCAAACAAAAAGAAGATTAGAAACATGCTTAAAAGATCGTTTCAGACACATCAAACAAAACAGATGGATAAATAGGCAGTAGCACACCATTTTTGGACATCACATCATGAAATAGAAAATGACATAAAGTTGCTGTAAACAACCCAGCAGGACTCACAGTTTGGGAGAATATTTTCATCACACAACACAAAGACCAGCTCATGAATTTTGAAATGCCACCATATGAGTATACAAACTTCTGCTGAGAGCACCAGATGTCTCCAACATAATGGACCACAGATCACAACTCCTAACCATCAGTCGAACTTCAACTGAAGAAGAGGGCAAATGCCCTTGAAACATATGTTTTGTAAATTTCATTTTAAGTGAGGTGAGTGTCACTACTGACTCATGCTATTATAAATAAACATATGTATGAGGGTGATTCAAATATGAAAAGGTAATTGTTGCATATCATGGAGGAAGCAGTTCAGATGGAGTAGGGGGTTGAAGGTCAGTGTGTTAGGGAGGGGGAACTAGCTTTGTTAGCCGCTTCGCAAGGTTCTGGCGCCAGTACAGCCATGAGTGAGCAAGAAGTCCCTTCGTCTGTTGCACAATGCATTATTATCAAGTTTTTAACCAAGGAAGGGGTTAAACCTTCAGAGATTTTAACTCGTTTAAGGGCACAGTTTAGGGACACTAGACTGTCGCAGAATCGAGTGTTTACTTGGGCCAGATAATTTAAGGGTGGCCGAGAATTTGTGGAAAACGACGGTCATGATCGACACCCAAGGTCAAGTGTCACAGATGACACATCCGTGACCGTGCTTTTCGACTACAGAGGAGTTTTGCTGGTTGATTTTCTTCATGATCGACATACAATGACTGCATCTTACTATTGCCAATTGTTAAGTTCTATAAAAGCTGCCTACCGAAGCAAAAGACGTATATCCATCAGAGATTTCATCCTTCTCCAAAACAACACTACGCCTCACACCACCAATTTGACAATGGACACAATGGCGGACATGCACTAGGAAACTCTTGAACACCCTCCCTATAGTCTAGACTTGTCCCCCCAGACTATTTTTTTGTTTGCACCCAAGAAAGAATCGCTTGGAAGGAAACATTTAAAAAACAACAAGGACGTCGAGGAGCATTGGTTGGCGATATGCCCTTAAACTTTTTTTGAAGAAGGAGTGTTCAAGCTTCGAAAACGTTGGCAAAAATGTGTAGAGTGTGAAGGAGACTATGTTGAAAAATGCTGATGAAGTCACTTGTGTATATATTTAATCAACAAATATTATTAACAAAATTACCACTTATATTTGAATCGCCCTCGTACTTTAAAAGAGCTCTGTAATGCTCTCAAAGGCAAATAGAAACAAAAGGAAAATTATATCTGGGGCAAACATGCCACAGGTTGCTCAGTTTCAGAATGGTGACAATCAACTGGTTGTAATGATGGACTAGAACCATTTTGCTCTTCCTCCTCAAAAGACAGGAAGGTGCACAAGCCACTATCTGTAAGCGTAAAAGTATTAAGAAATTGAAGTAATGACATTGCACATAAAAAAGTAGTTGTCTCAATGTAAAGATGCATTTTAAATTATCTGTGTACAACAACAAAAAGCGCACTCATGCATTATCGTACAATAAACAGTCATATCCTCTGTGACAATATGGAATGATAATGTACAATACTTTTATGCTCTTTGATGCGTCACTAGGATATTATCATCATTAGCTTCCGATATGTTTAATATTGGAATACATTCACAAATTAAAACCAAATAATAGAGTTTCATAAATGGCCTACACCTCCCTGTATTTAGGACTGACGCCCCCCTAGGACTTACAAGCCAATGCCAATGAGTCAGAAGCCTGTTGGGGAGCCAATAGCACAAAACGAGTGGTAGGCCCATAGCCACGCATGAACATGAGGAAGTGCATGATGTGAAATGGATGATAGGAAAGGTGACAATGGAGCAATTGGTGTAATGAATGGTGGGGGAAACTGGAGGATCTGGAAAAAATCTGCCCAGATGCCTTTTTGTCCACCACAAATCCGACAGGTGGGTACTTGGGATTGAACCCGGGCTGCCTAGATGGGAGGCAAGCAGTCTAACCACAGAGCCACCTATAATAAAGTTTGGTGATAAATTAATGTTTTACTGTTCATTTAAAAATGAATAGACTCCCCCGTGTCATCCTGTATATTAAACTTTAATTTCATTCCATATATTTTGATGTTTCAAGCAGGGACAAAGGCAGGAGATGGCACAAGTGGGCCAGGCCACCTCTGAAAGTTAAAAAGAGAAGACGGTGATTGACCACACATATCCTATATAATAATATATTTAAACTTTAAAGATTATTGTTGTGAGTTAGCCAGTATCTTTGAATTACAAATAGCAAATAGGACTAACTGCATATGCAAGCTTGATTCAATAAATAACCAGAAAAGTTGTATAAAAGATACAAAAATTCAACAAAGAGTGTGCCTCTTTATAGTTTAGTGGTGTCCTAGAGCTATAATCAGATGGCTTGGCATCTCTGCTTTGCGAACAGAATGCTGGTATTTAGTGGAAACAAGTTACAGTTTGCACCAGCATAATGCAGCGAAGGGTCATTAGATTTTTGTGAGCAGAAGGATTGAAACCAATTGAAATTCGCCGTCAGGTGGCAGTGCAATATGGTGAAAGTTATTTGAGTTGAGTGGGCAGATAAGTTCAAACAAGGAGTTCCAAAACCAAAAGTTGGTGTGAACTGAAAGAGGTGCTGGTAAGGTCATGTTGGGACCATAAGGTAATTCTTGAACATTACATCCTGAGAGGTCAAAATATAAACAGTGAGACATACACAAACCTAATGTGTCAACATTTGAAACCAGCAATTTTGAGGAAATAGCATGGACTGATGTCCAGTGGCGTACTGTTACTGCATGACAACATGAAGCCACACATTGCTAGTCACATTAGATACCATCAAAGACCTGAAGTTCATCTGCTTGCCCCACCTTTCGTATTCTCCGGATCTGACACCTTCAGGTTATCACATTTTAATCCACTGAAAGAAGCTCTTAGTGCCTCAAGGTTTGCAGATGATGAAGAAGTCTCGGTGGCAGTGCATAACTGGTTATGCACAAACCCCCAAGAATTCTTTTCATGTGGAATTGAGAAGCTTATCCAGCATTGGCATAAGTGCACAGAACTTGGAGAGGATTATACTGTTGTACTCCATTCTTGTAATTAAAAACATTTAAAAAATAATTCCGGTTATATATTGAGTGACCTTTGTATCTTTAAAATGAAGACTGGAGAGGGAGAGATCGAGTGAATTGGCACTAATGGTATAAATATTGACACAGAAAAAACTGTTTCTCAATCCTCTGAAAGTGCTTGAAGAACAAAACTTTTCCAAAAAAAAACCACACAAATGTTTTTAGGAGTGTTTTAAGTATATATATTCTGTAATACGTTAATGGCTGAAGCAGAATCTGCTGAGTATTATAGATCATTTTACATAGAAGATTGTAGTATGTAGTTATACACATTATAAAATAAGAAGCAATGTCTTAATTTGTGCTTGTACCTAGTTTTATAAATCACTCAATAAAATGATGGTATTCGCTGCTTTAAAAAGAGAGTTCTAAATAAATATGCATTTCTTCACATACCTATCCTGTGGTTCACATGATCCCCCCCCCCCCCCCCCCAGAGATATTGATGGTTAGGCTACTGCTTCAAATATGAAGTTTCTCAAAAAAGATAATTAGGAAGAATTTAATTTAAATGTACTCATACTAATATAACTAAGCTTCCACATGGACTCCATATGGGTTATATATGGCTCATCTTAAAAAGAGAGGGCATTATATTTTTCATTTCAGTGCTCAATGGAGAAGCTATTACGAATGCAATGATAGAATACATTGTCAAACAATTCTCTAAATCCATCTTCCTAAACATAAAATCCTGAAGGCCTATTTTTGTAGACTGGACATTTTCTCATATGAACTATCCCAAATCCAATTTCTCAAATCAGTTTACAGAAGGCACAATATTTACTAACCTATAAGAGAACAAAAATTATTTTAAAATAACACTTCTTTGTGGTGAATTTTCAATCAAAGAGAGAATAAATTGTTTTATAAATCTTATTTGAGAAACAGAGTGAAATTATTTGACATACTTATACACATCCAGGAATTTGTTATTAATCTAGCTTCACTTAACTAACAAACTTCCTGTACGCTTATTTATTTACATAGAATGTCCGAATGAGCATATTCCTCTAGATAGTGACTGCCCTTTAGTGAGGTGGTAAGCAAAAAACAAAGAATAAAATAAACACATAGATTAAAAAGAATTATACATATATATATATATATACATATATATATATATATATATATACATATATATATATATATATATATATATATATATATATATATATATATATATATATATATGTATAATTCTTTTTAATCTATTTTTTGTGGGTGTGTGATTAAAGTTAATGCAATATTTCAACAAATACCATAAGGATTTTCTGTTGTCAAATTGTTAGGAATTACAGTATTGCTCAGGTAGATATTTGAAGAGTTTGTTTTTAAATTGGGATAAGTTAAGTGATTTTTTGATTTTAAGTGGGAGACTGTTGTATGTTTTGTACATGAATAAAGATTTTCTGTATTTACAGAGATAGGAAAATGGCAGTATGTTTGTATGGAAGGTTTTAAAATATTAAACCCATAAAGTATTTTAATAGCGCTCTTTTGTAGGATTTCTAAACAGTTTAGCTGCTCTTTATCGTTATTGAACCATACTGGCTGAGTGGTTACACCACTCGCCCCTCACCTAGACAGCCCGGGTTCGATCCCAAGCGACCGCATGTGAGATTTGTGGTGGACAGGTGGCGCTGGGGCAGGTTTTTTCCGGGTTCTCTGGTTTGCCCTGCCATTGCATTTCACCGGTGCTCCATCTTCATTCATGTATCATCAGTGTCACCGCCTGCAGTGCCATAAGTAGTTAAAGCGGGCATTAAACACTACAAAAAAAAAAATTGAACCATACTGCATTTATATACAGAAAATGGGGTGCAAGAGTCAAAATAAAGACTTTTTTTACAGCTGTTAATCTAAGTCTAAATCTTTTAGTCTGTACAATATGAAAAAAATAGAGTTTGTTTTGCTGGCAATGTGTTCAGTATGGTATGTCCTTGTCAAAGATGAGTCTAACATAAGCCCAAGTTATGCAAATATGTTTATTCTTTCTATAACATTATTTTTGATCTTAATTAACATATTACAAAAAATTTCAGAGACTGTTGTGAATTCAGGTTGAAGATAGAGGCAATGGTTTCCGAAAATATCCTGGTAAAATCTAGTTAATTAAGTGATGCTAGAGTAATAAAAAATTCGTGTTTATACATATAAATAAATTATGTGATATAAAATTCTTGTAGCCTCTAACAGCTGAGGTCATTAAGCAGCGACTCGTAAGTGTGTATATATATATATGTGAGTGAGAATATTTTCACAAATTGTGCTGCCTGTATGTGAGCAGAAGGTCAATATTTCCGTAATTTATCTTAAGATATGTATTTTAGTGTGCCTTTGCTGGCACCACTTTCCCGGCGACTCTCGGATCTCTTGCATAGTGGAGAGCGGTTGTGACAGGGGTTACCTTATAATTTAACGACGCTATATATATATTATAAGGTAACCCCTGTCGTTAAATTATAAGGTAACCCCTGTCGTTAAATTATAAGGTAACCCCTGTCACAACCTCTCTCCACTATGCAAGAGATCCGAGAGTCGCTGGGAAAGTGGTGCTGGCAAAGGCGCACTAAAATACATATCTTAAGATAAATTACGGAAATATTGACCTTCTGCTCACATACGGGCAGCACAATTTGTGAAAATATTCTCACTCACAGCTTAGCAGCAGTAATCTTTTAGATTTCTTGCATGATGTTATCACTGAGTTTCTGTAGATTACTGCTACTGAGTGAGAACATCTTTAACTTGTTATACTGTCTGTTTGGGAGCAGATGTTCACCACTATTTAATGTAAGGACTCCAGCGCGCCTTTGCCAGTGACTCTCGGATCTCTCGTGCAATGGAGAGAGGCTACGAAAGGGGTTACCTTATAATTTAATGACCCTATATTTTGGGTGTTCAGAAAAGTTTAAAGAGTCCTGAAAATGCATCTGCTTCATAACAATAATGATTAAGGACAAATTGACACAACTGCAGCCAATCTCAACAAAGACAACGCTGATGATGAGGCATAAGTTGTCTCAAGTTGTGTACATCATTAAGGACAACATTTTAAGGCAAGAATGAAGTAATTACCATGTTTCCACAGCAAATTGATATCGATTTGAGTGCAATTCCATCTGATTATAATCCACATCACATGCTAAATTCAGTATGAATTAAGATGGTTTTGAAAAAGTAAGGTTTCAGAATAAATATATCAAGTTTTTGTTTGACTTGGATTTACATTGGCAAAACTGTTAAACATAGTTTTATGCATTATACATAGGTTCGGAGGTTAGTGAATGTTTTTGGGAAGAATAAATTGCAAGGTTATTGAAACGATGAAAAATATCTCTTGGGTGTTTTATTAGACCAGTTCCTGGTAAGTTTAATGAAGAAAACAAAATGATGAACCAGCATGTTGTAAAGTGTACAGAAGAATGTAGCCTCTTTAGTGTACTTAATATGATTTGAATACGGAGGTGTTTCCAAGCATCATATTTCAATTCAATCCCACTTTCTAAGATCAAATTCCAGATTCAATATGATCTGAATCTGCGTTTCTACGCAGTATTCAAGACAAAATGAATACTCAAATTAATTCCCCATGGAAATGTGTTAAATGTGTAAATTAAATGGTGTGTTTTAATGAGATCTACATTTTTTGTATAGTAAGTTTTTGTATATCTCTTACAGTTTACCAATTGTGCAAAATTCAACAAAATTTATCCAAAATAAAGAGGTCTTTAGAGGGTATTCCCAGAAAGTTCAAGATATGCATTTTATTTGCCATGTAAATATTTTTAATACATAGTGTTTTAATCAAATCGTTAGAACCATTTTTGAGATAATCAAAAATTTCGAATTTTTTCCATGTAAAGGGTAGTTTGGGGTGGGGGGATTTTTCTCAAAATCATGTCACACCCCATACACATGGACCTTTTTCTAAAAATGCTTCTAAAACATCTGTTTTTGGTGAAATCTTGGTATTGAATTTTTGGGTGGAATGCAATGCTTTATCTATACACTATATACATAGCATGTGTAGAGAAAGTAAAAATTAGAGATCAACGATTTGAATCACCTGAAACTGCAGTAGTTGCTTATGAAGAATGTATTTGCACTCTCTCTAAAGAAGAATGACATTCAGCATTAAAAAAAAATTGAAAGGATGAGATATTTTATAGAGAACAATGCAGAATACTTTAAAAAGCTACAATGATCAGAATTATATTTTTAAAATTTTACCATGTTCACTCTCAAAACTTTCAGAGTAACCCTTGTACTCAAGACATTAACTGCAGTAACATTTTATGCAATGTCAACTATAATTGGGTTTTATATTGTTCTGGAACTTCATTACTTTTTCAGAAATTGGATTTGGGAAAAATTCTTCTGAGAAAATCATTATTTGGAAAAATATCGTGCATTGCTGCAATACACTGTCAGCAGAAAACTATTCTCACAACTGTAAATATCACAAATTACAAGGAACTGATAACATCTCACACACAGAGCTGACATTTTTGAGTTTTCTATAGATTTCACAAACAGCCTTATATAACTAAAATACCAACATGACATGCACTTTCACATTGAACACATTACGTAGCAATTAACATTAAAGTCTCCATACAAACAATAATATATAAGCTAAACCTTGAGAGTTCGACATATAGAAAAAGTAATAAGCCATTATAATACAGTTCATGTGACCAGTAAAGTCTTCAGTGGAATTTTCAGATACACATATAGTAACAAGATGAAAAAGCATTGTGCAATACAAGAGCTGCACATAATAGTTTGTGAAGTCAGAATAGCACTTTAAAATTACACTTTTTAACTATTGAAATCTTGTACTTGGCCAAGTATTTGGTTTATGCAAGGAGGTGAGAAGCTAAATATATCTCTTCTGGTTCAATGAAAAGCATCACTGTCTAGTAATTTACCATTCTTTTACACACCAGTTATATATGGTTGGACGTTTAATCACATGGTGGGACTCAAACCAGATATCTTTGTTATTACAGTATACTCCTGATTATTTATGTGCTGATTATCTGGTTTGTGGATTATCCGTGCACCCTCCTCCCCCCCTCCAAAGTATTTTGTTTTAATGTCAACACACATTTCTTTTTTCTCCATCTCTTTCTTACACACTGATTAACATTAGAAAAACTGAATTTATTTTTAATTTACATGGAACAGCCAGGTCGATAACAATGCAAACGGTACTCTGTTGTCATGTGATGATTGTTTAAACAATGGAAATGGCAATTATTGTTATGTGGCAGGTCCTTTATTGCTGTTTCCTAAAGAAAAACAATACCTATGTACAGAAGCAGAATAAACTTTTGAACAAAAAATACATGTTGAAATAAGCTTTTACACATTATTTCCTATTTATATATGTATGTTGTACCTTAAAAGCATTAAATTATAGGTTTCTCGATTATTTGTGTTTTTCACTTATTCGTCCTTCTTCTCCCCCACATTACCCCAGATAATCGAGAGTATACTGTATATTGCTAATAATATTAACTCCTACCAAGGTTATGTTTTACTGTTAGAACTGTTGGTTGACTGGGTAAAAAACATGAATCCGTTGGAGGGTTGTCATATTGGCATGCTGTCACAGTAGCTCAGTGGCTAAGCAGCTACACAGAAAGTAGAAAAACTGTGTTCAAAACCCAGCTGTGACATTGCATTTTTCAACTGTTCTAACAGTAAAACATAGATCTTTGGTTTATCGTGCCAGAACTCTATTATTGAGTTATTTAGAAAAAAGCATCTGACCTGACCTAGTTGTTCAAATTTGCAGAAGTGAGTACTTTTAGACCAGGGCTTCTTAAGGTGTATTGCACAGCACAAAGTACAAAAACTGAAAACACAGCATCACATTCAAACTTCACTAGTTTAAATAAGTAACTTATTTTGGGCACATTTCGGTGGCTATTGCTGCCATCTTCAGCGATATTTACTGATGAACTCATGGCAGCAGCATGCTAGAGGTCTCTCTTCTTGGTAGATGAATTTTGAGATGACACTGTTTGTTTGTAGTATATCAAAGTATAGGACTTTGTTTTTGTTTTTCAGAATTAATAGCTTTTTCCCAAACTGTTATTCCAATTGGATTCTGCACTGATTTTAATAAATTGGCTTCATTGTGAAAATTATGGTTTTAAGTCAAAAAATGGTGAGCTACAATTGGCTTAGCTGTTTATGCTTTAAATACCTTATGTGTTCTCTAAAACTTTGTCTGATGTTAATTTTTGTTTTTCCTAATAAATTTATAAAACAGAAGAAAGTAAAAGAAATTAGCACTCTAAAAAGAATAACATCAGAAACCAGCTTCAAAAAATTTGCTTACTACCCTTTGGCACACCAAAAATTTCAAAAGATTTTACAAAAAGGAACATCAACTTGGTCCCAGTCAAAAAGCACACTTTAAAAAACTTCCATACAAACACAAAAGATAAAATCCCCTCACTGAAACAATCAGGGACATATGAAATCAGCTGCAAGGAATGTCAAAAGTGTATATAGGGAAAACAAAAAGAAACATTGGACAATGTTTTAAAGAACACATGAAGAATAGATAGATAAGTCAGCTGTAGCACACCATTTTTGGCCTTAAAACCATTTTTTCACAATGAACTCAAGTTATTAAAATCAGTGCAGAATCCAATTGGATTAACAGTTTGGGAAAATCTATTAACTCTGAAAAACAAAAACAAAGTAATAAATTTTGATATACCACGAACAAATGGTCTTATCTCAAAATTCATCTACCCAGAAGAGAGACCTCTACAGCCGCTATCATGAGTTCACCAGTAAATCTCTGCTGAAGATGGTGGCAATAGCCACTGAAACATATCCAAAGTAAGTTACTTATTTCAACTAGTGAAGTATGATTGTGATGCTGTGTTTTTACTCTTAATTGATTAGTTACTTCACTGTGCATTCCCATTAATGTTTTAATACAAAAGTGAGTTTGCTAGACTGGACCAGAGTGCAAAGTCTCTCTCTTTTCTATTCTTGTTAACATTCTCAAAATAAATCTGCATTCTTGTTTTTCTATTATTGCAATAGAACTAACCCCTTACTTGTATTCTTTTTTTTGTCTTTCTTTGTAACCTGTGTCATGTTCAGAGTCCTGTGTTTTATGAACATCAACTTCTGGCTGTAACACATTAACACAGATGTTATATAAAAATATACAGAACAGTGGAACCCTTCACACAATGGCTATTCTTTCAAATATTTAACTCTCTGAAAACAAACTGGGCACAAAGCCTCTTTGTTTTGGAATGCACACTTATCATGGAAGAGTCAACATGTTGAGAAACATTAATGTAAAATATGACAACAAACACTATGAGAATAGATTTGTAGATGCTATATGTTATCAGACATTTAAGATATGAACATCTAACTTCCTCCATGATAAGGAAATAAATAGCAACAGATGAATAATGCCTTTGTTTTTCAGAACAGGGTATCTACATTTGGTAACAAATCTTTTAACACTTTCTGGTATAGATTGCAAATTTTCTCTGAGCACCCATGACACATACTCATGTATGTGCTTTAACACGAAGTAGGTAGCAATATAGAAATGCTATAAATATGTTTAATGTACATATTTAATATTTTTAGAATTTGTTTAATATAAAAATGTATGCACTTTACATAAAGTAAGGATGTAAACATTAAGTTCTTTAATATGTCAATGTATCCACATTTTAATCTAAAATAGTTATTTATGATACAAAGGGTAAAATGGTGTTTTATATTGTGAGTAGGAACCTTGTGAAATGAGGCCATAGACCAAATACAGTAATCCCATGAACAATATAAACTTTTAACATGTGTGTAATACACTATTTGTTAGACAATTCTCAATATTTATAGACATGTTATAATTATAAATAGATTGTTTTACCTATTTCACGGAGTTCATGCTTAATGGTCTGCAATATTCAGTTGTTGCCTTGCTTAGCATCAGTGCTAACAACATGATGACTTACTCGTACAAAACGAAAACATTCTATACAATGGAGGTAGTGTAGCAGCTATAATTTTGCTCTCTCCACTGCTTGCATAATTTCATCTTGTTCAACTGATTCTATGTTCATGACATTCAAATCATCCATCATTTTATGAATCAATACAAACTTTCAGAGTCATAGCCTACTTGAATGGGACCATGGATGTATACACCAAAGTTGGCTACATTGGAGTGTTATAATTTTATAACACAGAGTGAGAGAATTTTATACTTTTATCACTACTGGCATCTGGTAAAAGACCTACTTTTAGCATCAACTGTCTAAAAATGTATATTTTAATAATAAAGGTTGACACTCATTACACATAAGTTACGTTATGTAGTTGGCATACCATCCCCATATGTAGGACTGACACCCCCCTAAGACTTACAAGTGAATGCCTAGGGATCAGAAGCCAATGGCACGTAACCACAGAATGGAGAACCTGTAACGAGTGGTCGACCCATAGCCAGATAAGAGCATGAGGAAGTGGATGGTTTGAAATGAAAGCGAAATAGACAATAGGAAAGGTGGTGATGGAGCAATTGGTGGACTGAGTGGTGGGGGAAACTGGAGTACCCAGAGAAAACCTGCCCAGGCACTGTTTCATTCACCACAAATCCCATATGCAAATCCCATACCTAGGTGGGAGGCAAGTGGTCTAACCACTCTGCCACAGCGCCAACTTACATATAAGTAAGAATATAAACAGTAAGTGATATGGCAGACTAAAAACCAAGTGAAGGTTTTCATGCTTAGTAATTGTTACATTAAATGTACTAGAAAATTAATATTTATTGCATGTATTTTAGCACTGTTTTCAGAGAATTATAATAACTCCATGGCATGTCAGCTCATGGGGAACCTTGGCCTACCGCCTGGCCGCTGCGTCCCCCATCTCAGTCCACTACAGACGTCATTTTTAGAGAATTAGTTAAATGAATAATATCTTTAGGCTTAATCCAGATATTTCTCACAAAATTTTATGAGCACGCTCAATGCAATAAAATAACTTTTTTACCACTTTTCCATTTGGGATGTTTTACTTATACATTTTGATTCTCATAATAGTTATTAACCTTAATCTCTGTTAACCACAATGTAATAAACAATTTGAAAACAAGTGAGTTCCACTAAATGCAACAAGATTGACCAACTGTATTTGAGTAGTAGAAAATGGTGCAATATGGTCTAGCTGTGTCTGCTTCACCCACCAGTTAACTGGAATGTATGGAAAGAGAAATCAGAGAAATCTCTCTTACAGTCACATCATTTGATATATTCAACAAATTTCTATGCACTTTGGTTACTAAAAGGGTCCTTGGAAACAAAAGACTCAAACTGTTTGTTTGGGCCATGTGGTTGGACCACTCGCCTCTCACCTAGACAACCTGGGTTCGATCCCAAGTGGGATTTGTGGTGGGCAAAATGGCACAGGGGTGGGTTTTCTTTGGGATCTCCAGTTACTCCCGCCATCGCATTTCACCATAAAACAAGTACCAATACGATCAGATAGTAAGATAGTATTCAAAGAACTATCTATATTACCCTTAGGTTGTATATATATCTTAGATTTGGTCTCTTTTAATACATCAAAATTTGGATCTCTTTAAAAGAAACTCAGCCCTACATGACCACAATACAAGAACATGCAGTAATATGCACCTCAACACTCATAGGCTCACCAGGTGTCTAAAGTCTGTATCACATCAGGGTATAAATTTATACAACCATCTTCCAAACAGTGATAAAGAGCTTAATCACAAAAAATTTGGAATGGCCATTAAGAACCATTTCAAAAGTCATTTACCACTCACTATTAATGAATACTTCAATCAGAAACTCTTAACTTGTTCCACAGAATACAAATTAAATAACTATAAATAATTATTATTTATTATTATTATTATCTTTGTAACCATATTTCTTTTGTGCAGATACTGCTGATTTGTGTTTGTCACTACAGTCCCATTGCAAAAGTAGGAAGGAGCCTGGCGCTGGCACAAAACAAATTTTGTACATATTTAAACTGAAATGTAACAAAATTTCTTTGTATGTTGACGATGCCATAGAAACTGTATTTCTTGAGGCTGATAATAAATCTTCTACCTACCGGTGCTCCATTTTTATTCCAAGTAACATCAGTGTCATTGCCTGCAGTCCATGTATAGTAAAAGTGGGCCTTAAACACTATATTAAAAAAACTTTGTTTGTTTGGCACTGTCATTCACAACGCTCAGGGAAACTAAACATGTCATACAATTATAAAATATGCAGCACACCCAATACCAGACTTTCCCTTTCTGTTTCTTTCTTTCCACATTATGCAATGTATAATAGAAGAAAGGGCATTTCTAAACCACCACCATTTCAACAATGAAGTTCTTAACATATAACAATTAATAAATGTATATCGCTAATACATGTATTAATAATCTCCATATTTTGAATATTTATCTGTTGCATGACATATTAAACAATTTCTGCATAGTATATGGGAGGGAAAAAAATGGAGTTTTATTTATGGACGCTCTTTAACTGCTGTGGTTCTCAGCGTCCCATTTTATACTGGGCCTGAAAGATCGCTTAATTTTGTTCAGAGGCCTCTTTTATCAGGCTTGAGGTTCTTTTACGTTCTATAAATCTACGACATGGGACATATGGGAGGGGATGAGTATATAGGAATCTCTTTAAAATCTTAGTTGATTAGGATTGCCTAATAATTTTAGGTAGTATGGAAGGTTATTACAAATTTTTATTCCCAATAGTAACCTCCTTTCAGGAACAGTTCTAAGCTAGTCGCTGGTCTATATAAATCGCCTGCATGACTTGTATTGTGGTCATGCATAGCAAGGTTTGTTGTTAAGTTACTGTATAAGGTGCATCCAGAAAGTAAGTCTTGATTTCATCCAGAGAGGGCACCACCAGTCAGATAGTAATGTGCATGAGCAGAAGTAGAGAGGAAGTGTGTGGGAATAATGCAGTAAAGTTTCAGTCTTGTGACATCAGTGGTTAATGCGCTGTGCTAGGAGAAAATAGCTGTTCTGATATTGTCTCCCACCAACTGCAAGGTTTGTGCAGTCATCTGATTTTTGCACTCTCAAAAACAATCTCTACCTGAGATCCATCGCCAATTATGTCATGTGTATGGACACAACATTATGTGCGACAGTATGATAAGATGAGGTGCAGGCAATTCACTGAAGGATGAACCAATATTCATGATGTAGACCATAGTGACCAAACATCCTGGGTGATGCCAGAAGTGTTGGGAAGTGTGTGGCAAGCAATTGTGCAGAAATGGTGCTTCACAATTTCAGAACTCTCTTGTGAATTCCCCCAGATGTCTCACTCGCTTTTGCACAAAGTTGTCTCCCAGTGGCTTGGTTTTCACAAAGTGTGTGCAAGATGGATTCCTAGGCAACTGTCAGATGAACACAAAACTAAATGTCTGGCTGCAGCATTGACATTCCTATAGCAGTACACAGAAAAAACTGACAAGTTTTTTGTCAATATTGTCACTGAGGATAAAACATGGGTGTTGCATGCCATGCCAGAGACAAAACAACAATCAATGCATTGATGACATAGTGGTTCACCAAATCCAGTAGACAATCACTGACAAAAAAAGATGTGCACTGTCTTCTGGGATCAACGTGGTGATCTCTTGTGCAAGCTTTTACTGCGAGGGGAGGTCGGAAATGCTTATCAGTATTGTCAGATGTTGCTTAAACTGAAGAGGGCAATCCAGAACAAGAGGATTACACTGTTGCATGACAATGCAAGACCCCATACAACCACGCGGAATGTCTGAATAAGTTTGGATGGGAGATCTTCAACCATCCACCCTACAGTCCTGACCTTGCCCAAAATGCCTCAACTCTTCTGCCTCATGAAGCATTTTCTGGCAGGAAAATATTTCGACAATGGTGCTGAGGTCCAAAATGAAGTGACTTCATGGGTCTGGACATTAGCAAAAAACTCCTGACTTGGGCTTACAATTGATAATGCATAGTTATGATAAATGTCTCAAAAATGGTGGTGATTACATTGAAAAGTAGCCTGTGAATCTATGTAATTATTCCAATAAATATTATTAGTGATGTTTTTGTTTTCTTTATCGGTCATCAGGACCTATTTTCTGGATGCACCCTGTAATCATATGCAAGATACCCCAGGAAAAAAAAACATTACATATTCATCAGTCAAAGTAAGAATATTTTGGGTTTTAAGTAAGGGAGTACAAGAACGACAGGGTCCAACGCCACTGGATGTTGGAGTGAAATAAAATGGTCCAACTGTACTTCGCACCAGCTTCCTTCAACGGAAACCACAATGCAAAACAATAATTTATGCTCAGGATTACCAAATCAAACATCATTCACTAGAGGACGCATGGTATCATAAACTATTAGTTAAAATTAATTTGAATTGTTTCTTCCATACCAGTCATGTGTACAACAGGAGGAAATGTCTCTGTTCACAAGGTCCATGGTTCAAATTTCAGCTATGGCACTCAATTTTTCTTTTTGAGTCTGCCTCTCCAATGAGTTTTCAAGACCGTGTTTTAATTTGTCACATAGATCTTGAACACCCTCAGTAAAACATGCAAGTTCTAAATGAATTTTTTTTTATCACTTTAGGGTTAAAAAAATATATAAAAACTCTTAAAATTAGCCAAAGAGTGCTTAATAAGCTATACAGTGTGCAATACCAGAAAGTGTTCAATGATACAGACTTGAAAAATAACAACTGGTTTTTACAGATAATGGGATGCTAATTTCAATAAAAATATTTGAAAGCAAACAACTGAAATCTTAATTATGTAAAATCAGCTGAATTATAAAGTTTTCTGCTACCTACTTGAATATGTAGCTAATGAGTTACATTCTCAGTGATTTTTGAGAAACACACAGGAAAATAAAAGAGAAATGATTTAGTTACAGTGATTTGCAATTTTTCTTCAAAATTACAAAGTTAATCTGTTTGCCCTTCTGAAAAACAAATAACACCTTTACTGGAAACAAATGCCTCTATGTACCCTTTCACAATGAGAATTTAAACTCTGTATAAAATATATGACACACACAAATGCATACATACACACACTGAAATCCACATTTAAATAATAAGTAGAGGAATTAATTAAAATATTTGCTCCTCTCGGGTTTGTGACTTAAAAAGCTACTCTGTATGATCCCAAAAACATAAACATTCTCAACTGCGGACACACTTAGGTATGTACAAGCTGATAATCCTGTTTATATTATTTGTGTAACTTTTGAATGGACATTATAAATGATATTATAATGCACAAAAATGTTTCAATCTCTAAATACGACTAGACTGGTATTAATTTAATTGAAAGATGCTTGACAGGGTGAAGCAGGGAACAAATTGGAACTATGAGTCGATATAGTGGAGTGATTTGTGTCACTATACAGACTCCTGGTTCCAGTTCGGACTGGCATTGCTAAAAAGCTGTGTTCATAGCACAGAAAGATAAAGAATATTTTCTTGGAATTGGTTGTATAGATGTTTTGATACATACACTATATTCGGTAAATGTATTACATTTCTGTTACACCAATAAAAGTTCTATCTAGCTGCAACAACAGATGCCAGCATCAGTTTTCTTTAGATCATCTTTTGTACTAAAGTTTCAGCACAGTAACCACCTTTTACTACACACATATGTTCATCTTGTTTACTTAAAGCTAAGTAGGAATGGAAGGAAAAAGAATGCTGTTATGGACATTCACATGAAAAGTGCAAACAAGCACCAAGTAAAGAAAAAAAAAATCTGATGTGTTTCATTTACATGACTTTATCTACATCTTTGTAACAAATTATTGTTAAAAAACTTCTCCTTCTTTCTACTTGGTGCTAATTGAGATAAACAGAAATGATCTTATTGCTTGCTTCCCTGTAAGTTGAAGGGAAATAAGGGAGTACACTAGGCTAAAGTGATAGATCATTTAAAAACTGGTTGCCATGTGGATGAAATCCATTTCTTTGTATTGCTGGAAGTGACTTATGTAAATAGTTTTAGGGTATTTTAAAACTGAAACCAATAACAAGGAATATCTCAAAAATGGTCAATGCCATGAAAAAAAAAAATGTATAGGAATTAAATTGTGTGTTTAAATGAGGTCTACATCTTTTGTTGCCAATTTTCGTCTGATAACTGGACATAATTGTGTGAATAATCATCTCTATAGGATTGGCCTTTCAACCTCACCAAACTGCCCATTATGTACCACAGAAGAAATTATGAATATGGAACACCTAGAATCATGCAAAGCTTTGAAGATGTATCCTAATATTGTCCACAAATACTGGGAAGCTAGAAGGAGAATGAGTTCATTAATCACACATGCACACATTTTTTGTTTAGTAAGTTTACTAGTTATGAAAATGCCAGCAAAATTCATCCAAAATAAATATTATTTTATTTGACATGTAGGTAATTATCTTTGAGTGCAGTATTTTAATCAAAATCATTCAAGCCATTTTTGAGAAAATCAACATTTTCGAAAATTTTGTCATGTAAAGGGTAGTTTGGGGTGGGGGGATTTTCCTCAAAATTTTTTGTTGCATCCTTGGAAGATACTAAATTTGTATACCAAGTTTGGTATTTTACTGACTTTTCGTTTTTGAGTTATCGTGTTCACAGACACATGGGCTTTTTCTTAAAATGTTATTTTTGGTTACAGGGAACCCTAAAACGTCTATTTCTAGTGAAATCTCAGTATCAAATTTTTGGGTAGAATGCAATACTTTCTCTATACACTATGTACATAATATGTGTAAGGAAGGTAATAAAAACGGAATTACAGGTTAATTTAAATGTTGCAAATATGCAAAGAAGCTTGACAGTGATGTGAATAATATTCAATGAAAAGAATTTGAGTTGGTTTTTATAACACAAAGCCACTTGATAATTACTTACAAAGACTGGTTTTCGAAGCTTGTATCAATAACATCTGGTGCAACTTTGCAAGAAATGAGGAAAGCACAAAAGAACATATGGATGGACATGGTAGCATCAGTAATGCCTCATTGGCCAATAATGAAACCAATCAGCAACCAAGAGAAACATGTCATGAAGACTGCCCAACTCAATGGCACGAGCCTGCAAGAAATCATATAGTACTGGCCAGTTCTTGAGTCTCAGATTGGTGGTGTCAGATGGGAAAGGTAAGGAAATGAGTTTTATTTATGCACATTCTATAACTGCTGTGGTTCTCAACATCCCATTCTATACTGGGTTTAATTTTTCTCAGAGGCCGCTTTATCAGGTTTGAGGCTCTTTTACTTCCCTTAAATCTATGACATGTGACCAACGGCTTTACTTCCCTTCCGGAGGAAGCTATACTAAAGATTTTTATGCTTGAAAAAATCCATCATCCTCTGCTGAGTTTGAACTGACGACCTTGGGTGTATGAAGTTAGCACGGTAAGCATTACACCATGGAGGATGATGGTGTCAGGTGGGCAAATCACAATTAGGAATCCCTCAGACCTAATATAAAAAGGTGGCAACTTGGAGGAATACATTGCACAGCAGCCCTCAAAATGTCCCCAACAAGAGGTCAAAATGTTGGTATATGCAAGAAATGTTGACATGGTGTCAATCAAAAGCCAGCAATACAACTAACGATACTGGCCACATAAGCCTACAAGAAGACAGAAATCTCAGTGTATTCTTGTTCTCAAGATGCTATGACTTCAAAATTAATGCTTTGGCTCTCTCGACAACTTTTTCCAGGAATTTCAGTTCTGTATAGTCGTAGTCCAATTTGGTATTCTCAATTTTCTCAAATCATTCATAACATCATCTTTCCCATATTTTTGGTCTGTCTGCTGCTCTGGTTCCCAACGTTTTCATTTATATATTCTTTTCACAAGTCTTTGGTGTTCCATTGCTTTAACAGTTTAAGCTCCTAGCCTTAATGAAATTGACAATATTTTGGTTATGCATTAGTTTGTTCAATTCTTTATGGTTTTTAATCTCCAGTTGCCACCTCTACCTTTAGTAGGTTCAAAAATCCTTCTTAGAATTCTCCTTTCAAAGATTAACAGTTTTTATTTTATAGATTCTTTCAGAACCCAAGTTTCACAAGTGTAGGTAACAACTGGCCTTATTTATGGTCCAACATAACCTTAATTTGGATATTTTTGTTACGAATATGCTTTTGATTATACTTTGGTTGGCAATTCGTATCTCAGTATATTACCATAGCAAATGCAGAATATAAATGTGAAAACTCATCTGGTATGTGTTTGGTGACAATTCCAACAGCATAAGTAAACTGCAGTAAACTGCAGAACCGAAGTAGAAGCTTTAATGGAGAATATTTTAGGATAAAAAAGTATAGGGGATTTAATTTATGAAGAATGTAGTGTATTTAGAAGTAGTTTAAGGCCATTGAATAGTTTGAAATTTGAAAAGAAATTAACATTTTTCAATATTAACATTTATCTGGATATCACCAACATAAGCATGTTAATACCATGTTGTTTTAATGCCCATATTTCAGGATGAATCCATCCTGGTTCTTCTTTGAAATCTTAACACAGAGTACAGGTGCACATATAATTGATGCAAATATAATATTTAGAGTTCCACCTCTTTCTTCATAACGGTGGTGGGGTGAGTGTCCCTCATTGTAATTCTAAAAATCTGGGACTTTTTGCAGTTGTACTACATTTCAGAATTCCAAGAAAGAAAGTCTTTTAAGTTTAAGTTAGTTTTTATTTTGTGAAATATTTGATGGAATGTGGCTGTGTGTGTTATATATATATATGCATGCGCACACACACACTGCCATTTGTGAAGACAGCAACACCAAGAAAGACTTTCCTGAATAACTCCAAATTTGGTGGAAGTGTAGAAAAGGTGCAAGCAATAAGTGATTAGGTTTGCAGAGAGATGGCCATCACCAACACGTACACTGAGCAGAACCCTGTCATGTTGGTCTGACAAGGTCAGTGTTACTCAAGTGCAGAGCTACCAAAAAAGGTGGAAACAATAAAGTGAGTGCCAGTATGCCTCATCAACGTCAAAGGCATGTGAGTTAGTTTGAACAGGACTGAATAATTGGGCTCCAGGCATTGGTTTGTCATACCAAGACATTTTGGCTCGTACAGGGCATGTTGCTACGACAGTGATGTGTGTGTGGAAGCAGTGGATAGATGAAGGTCATACATAGTGAAGAGCACACGGAAGATGACCACAACACAGGTTGGCCGTCATCTTGTCCACATGGACATAACAGACCATAGAGCTTCATCCACAGTGTTGGCCCAATGCTGGAGCACTGCAGCAGGTGTGAACTTGATCTGCATTAACGGTTCTTCGCCGTTGGACTGGTTGCTCACATGCCATTATGCCAGCTTCCATTGTTCAGAAACCACAAGCTCCTCAGACATCAATGGGCATATGTGGCAAAGTGGGGTGCTAAGTGGCAAAATGTAAGCTTTTCGGATGAATCCCGCTTCAACGTGTCTTACAGTGAGGGCCACATACATTGCTGGTGGTATCATGGTGAGAGCTACCTGTAGGGGTGCATTGTCGAGTGGCATAGCAAGGTATGATGGTTTGGGATGCCATTCGTTATAACCGATTTCTCCTCCTAAAAATTAAGGGCAGTTTGAACTGCAACTGGTACCTACAGGTGGTTTAGAGCCCAAAGTATTCCCTCTGCTTCAGACATCTCCACAGGTCACATTTCAGCAGGACAATGCCTGGCCTCATATTGTAAGGAATGTACATGTCTTCTTCGAAGAGCGACAGGTACCATTGCTTCCCTGGCCTGCACATTCGCCTAACATGTCACCCATTGAACATGTCTGGGATATAGTTGGTTGGTACCTGGTGAGTCACAGTCTTCCAGTAACCAGTGTCACAGATTTGTGGGTTTGAATACAAACTGCACAGAGGGAAATCCCTCAAAAATTTATTCAGAACCTATCTGATTCAATTCATTTAGGTGGTTGCAGTTACCGAGAGAAATAATTAAAATAAGAATTAGAAAATCTAAGAGTACAGATGAGATTAAAAAGTTGGGTGAATTATTAGGGAACATAAAAGAAGAATTTTAAAATTCTAAATTCATAAATTGGAAGATCCCTTAAATATAAGGGAGCTAACAATCAGGCAGATAGTGAACCTGGCGCATAATATTTAATAACCACAGTGTTTACTTCTATTTGCACCAGAGGCAACTCAAATATATGTATACAGGTCGTTTTACCAGAAAGGAAGGGACAGTGCATGTATATACAATAGGGATAAGTTGTATAATGATTACAGTTATGTAAGTTCATTCATTCAAGTAACACATGAATTTTAGAACGGAAAACACCTCAGTGTAATAGACAGTATACAGAGTATTTATAGTGTGACCCACAGCCTGGCAACATAAGGAACACACTTTATTTATTAATAGTTTCTCACGAACAGTTTTAATTAATCATATCTAGTTTGACATCACAATTGGCACTAAGCAGTAAATATTTTTATCTGGACTGCTTTGAATGCTTATTACATTTTTTTAAGTGGAATTTAAAATGTTGTATGCAGAGCACACAAAAGAGCTGTGAATAACATTCACATGTTTTACCAAATACTAAAAACAAAATAAAAATAATCCTTCTTAGCTTAGCCACAGCTCGCCATAAAATCACACTGAAATGCAAATACTTTCCTCATTAATTCAGACCCGTTATATCTGAGTTGTCTAATTCCCAACACGTTTTAAAGAAATAAAAGCAGTTATATAACATTTACAAGATAACATCTAATTGTTACTAATTCACAGGTGCCTGTTATATGTTTCATTCTTCTATCCACTTTATGGTAATCACAACAAATATTTACTTAGAAATGGTTTCAAATTGGGTGAAAGGATCTTGGTTACATGCATAATGTGGGAATAACACTTAACTGTGTAACAAGCTGATTTTTGTTACTAACAAACTCATGCAAAAAAATAGACTTGCACAGTTTCATAATATTACGTGTATGAAACATCTGATCATATTCATTCTGATAAAACTTAAATACAATAAATATTAATATAAAAAATTTGTAACAAAACTTCACTTATCTTTATGAATAAACTCTATTCAAGGAATAGTTTTGCAGCACACATTTGATTGCATCTTCAGCGTTTTTCTTGTTGTTTAATATGTTATGGTTATTGCCACTAAGTTAAAAAAAAATAATGGAGCTTTATTTATGCACACTCTGTAACTGCTGTGATTCTCAGTATCCCATTCTACACGAGCTTAGTCAACTTAATTTTACTCAGAGGTCTCTTTTATTAGACTTGAGGTTCTTTTATGTGCCGTATATCTATGACACATGATCAATGGCTTTACTCCCTTCCGAATGAAGCAATGCTAAGGATTTTACACCCGAAAAAAATGTCATCCTCTGCTAGGTTTGAACCCCTGACCTTGGGTACATGAAGTTAGCATGGTAAACATTACACCACAGAGGGCGACTACTACCACTAAGTGATGGATTGTTTATTTGTATTGCCATTCATTAGAATTAAAACAAATTTGGTAACAATCAATTAGAAGTATATCAAAATTTGTTGTGCAATCTCTGTTATTCAAAATAAATATTTTCTCCCAAACCACCATATCTTTGGGTTCATGTAAGTGTTTTAATAACTTAACTTCTGAATTCATTTCATGTTGAATATCCAAACATGATCTGCTAAATCTGATTTATTAAATGGTTTATATTCAATATTTCTAAAGTGCTCCATTATTCTGGTTTTCAAATGATGTTTGGTATTACCAATGTAAACACAATCACAATTTAAATAATTTAATTGATAAATGCCAGATTAAAAAAAAAAAAAAAAAAAAAAAAAAAAAAAAAAAAAAAAAAAAAAAATTAAATTTAACAAAATGTTCTTATCATCCTTGGGCAAATAAAAGATTCAAAAGTATTTTTACAGAACATGGAATAAATTGCTTCCTCAATTAATTACAGCATAACTTGTTAGGTTTTTCCAAAAAATAAAAAAAGCTGACATTTATTATTTAAATTCTTTAAATTGTGACAGTGTTTATTTTGCAAGACCAAATGTCATTTGGAAACCAGAGTAAAGAGCACTTTAGAAATATTAAATACAAACAGATTGATGAATTAGCTCTAGAGATCATTTTTGGACAAGTTAAATTACTATAACACTTACAGGATCCATAAATATTTAGGAGAAAATATTTAATTCAAAATCTTCTCGGGCTTCTAGCTCTTTAAAAAAAGAGATTGTGCAATGAATTTTGATATGCTGCCAAATGAATCTGTCACCAAATTTGTTTTAATTCCAGAGATGGCAATACCATAGTTAGCAATCTATCACCTAACGACAGTACTTGTAAATAAATAAAAGAAAGAAGTTGATGCAATCGAATGTGGATTGTAAATCTAGTCCTTAAGTTGAATTTATTCATAAAGGTATGTGAAGTTTTATTATAAACTATTGTTTTATTAATATTTGTGTTGTCCAACTAATACTAACTTCAGTTTTTACATATATGCAATAAATATTTACCACAGATGCTTTTACATTTAAAGCTGAATATCTGAATGTAAAGAAAAGTGACTTAGGATGTTACTGCCTCAAGCCCTTCAGTTTTATTCTATTTTTGATTTACTAAAAGCACCTTGAGAAATTTCATTTTTGACATAGCAGCCTTGTTTAAGGTATCAAAAGCATTCAGCAGTGGAAATATTTGACAAATGCAAACTAAAACTGAAAAGACTGTTGAGTTGGTTTGTACCACTAACTTCACTTATTCATTTAAATTTACCTTTGTTTGTAATTTAGCATTATTTAATATAAAATGTCTTATCAGATGATGAATCAAGCGGGTGATATGATGCTTTTTTGAGCCCAGAGCCCATAGAGTTTAAAGCTAACCAACATAGTTTTCTACAAGATCCATGCCTATGCATGTCATATTAAAAATATCAGTTGCTTAAAGCCAAAAATATGTGAACCAATCAGATGCTAGCTTCATTCCAACACTATAAATATGTGATTCTGGATCTTCAATTCATCAATTTACCCATCAATTTTCAAAACTTTGGAGTCAATCCATATAATCAAGAAAATTTAGAGTTAATTTGACATCAGGAAAGCTTCAGCTCTTACTTTTTTACCGTGGTTTCGCATAATCGAAATGCCCCACATTTTCATAATTGGGTTGCAATTTTTTTTTTGCAATTTGAGCTTTGAACAACATACAAAAAGTATATGAAAATATATTTTAAATAAGTATGATCAAATTTTGAAATTTTTTATAAACCTATAAGAAAATTCAATCTTTAAAGTTAACCATATTTTATTAGAAACAACAATATTATAAAATTATTATTGGTATTAGCATGTGCTTTGTCTATAGAATGTTACTGTGAATACTTCTACACATTCTGGGAAATTTTAATATAATTTAAATCAAAACTGAGGTGCATGAAACATTTTTAAAGGTAAAATGTTGTTTTGAGAAAAAATGCTGTTTTATAAAATATTATTCCATGCAACAGGTGTACATAGATCTTTAAATGGCTGTACAGCTAAAAACAAGGGGGAATATATGGATGTTTGCTCTCTATGGATACCCAAAGGTTCCAACAAACAGTTACTACAAAAAAAATGATTTTAATATTCTGTTCAACTGCATTCACTTCCAGGTCCATTAATACCAATATTGTTCTAAAAAGCATCAAGGTGGTGTTTTTATTATCCCAAAAGTTTCATTGAGTATCTGCAACAGTTTCTGAGAAAAATGGTAATTTAGATTAGAAAATGTTAATTTGAGAAAATTCTTTAGAATAAAAACTTGGAAACACACTTTTACATTTGAAGCACCAAACACCGCCCATGACTTGTAAAAGAGCAAACTGTTACATTAAGCATGGGTATCAATTTCGACAACAAAATCTCCTCCTAAAGATGAGCTGAAGTTTACCTTGTTTCTGAAGAGAGGAGTTGCCAATTTTTTTCTGAAGTAAAGCAGAGTACAGTGTAAAAAATACAAAGGTAGACTCACTTTTGGAAATGTATTTTAAATACAAGTAGTGTGCCTAAAGTATAATTATTTATCAATTAAAGTTCCAATTTACAAAACTATAACAAAGATTAAAAAGGTTGATAATTTTTGGGGCAATTTTTACCATTTAGTCTTCCCTTACGTAGAAGACTGATTTTTGTTTTGGTGGTCTGTCTTTCAAAGGAAAAGCAAGGAAACTGTGATGGTATTCTTGTTTTGTGGAGCTCAAGTAATGTAAAAATTCTTGAATATTTTGCTAAAGCTCTAGTTTAGGCTACATTGGCAAGTGAATTCTTAATTACACCAGCAATTGTCTTCAGTGTTACCTGCACCAAGGCTGAAGATGGAAGCAATTGCTTCTGAAACATGCTCCAAAATTGAATTTAAATAAGAGAAGTTAGTAAGACAAATTAACTCAACAATGTTTCAAGTATCATATTTATCCAAATACAAGACAATATTTTTTTCCAAAATATTAAAATATTGATGACTGGGGGTCATCCTACATTTGCAATGATAAAAAGCAAGCAAGGAAAAAAATTTTGGGGATCCTTTTGAATATGTGATGTGAGACGGAGAAAAAATGTACTAAGTCCGAAGGTTCAGTTGTGCGCAAGCAGACAGAACAAATGGAAGACTGTAGGTTTTGCATTGGAAAAAGGAGCCAATTTTCACAAACTCCATTTTTACTCATTTCGATTCGGTTCATTTACACACACCTAACCTAACCTTGCCTCAACGAAATCTTGAAACCAGAGTAACTGTCATTCGCAATGGCTGGTGGCTATAGCCTTTACCTCATTTGCTTTTCAAAAAACACTTAGAAAATACAATAAAATCCTGTATCACATATTGGAAACACAAGAAAATCCCACGTCACTTGTTGGAAAGAAGAGCCGAAATTTTTCTCCGAGACTAAAATAAAAATAGATGACTACTTTTCACTTTGATGCTTGCACATAATGTATTCAGAGCCAACGGTCAAGCAGAAAGAGAAGAGGTTTAGTTGCACATTTCCCTCCTCCTGCTGCACATACACCATATATTTTGGTTCCCCCTCTGAGGCCCATAATATGAATTTATGTGCAAATTCAAATTAATAAAACTTTTTACGATATATTAAGCATGTTGTCTTAATAGAAAATTGTATCCATCATCGTTGTTACAGCTAAGCTGCCGCAGCCGACACCACCCCGCACAGACATACAGGTACATTTCTGTTCTCCATCTCTCTCCCACTCACAAAGCGCAAATTTGAAAACTCACTGATGCGTTATATTTGATGTTTTCTAAATAGAAAATCATATTTATCATCTTTGTTACAGCTATACTGCCGCCACCTGCTGTTGTCACGTTCTCCCACTGCATCCACATGCTGGTACACATTTCCATATTCCCTGCCCCATCTCTTGCCCACCCAAAACGTGTATTTCTGTGTAAATTTGAGTAATTAACTAAGGTAAAACTTTTTATAACAGTGTATTAACTCTGATTGCAGACATACTATTGCACCATTTCTATTCCACCCTCTTCCGCACTCCTACCTATCACGCAAATTTCCGCATAAATTCATATTAATAATAATAAAATAAATAAACAAATAAATAAATAAAAAAGAGAAGAAGAGAATAATCAACTTAAGTATATCTTAGTTTGTTCAATATATACAGCAAAGCTTTATATCTAATTTAAAAATTGTGTCTTCTGTTTATATGGCTGATATGCTAAATTCCAAAATTCAGTTCTGAAAAATGAGGGTCATGTTGTATTCAGATAATTTTTTTTGTAATCGGCTTATCCTCCCCATACTTGTAGGACTGACACCCCACTAGGACTTAAAAGCAGATGCCTAGGGTTCAGAAGCCTGTTGGGGAGACAATGACACAAAACCACAGAATGGAGAACCTGGAACAAGTGGTTGGCCTATAGCCAGGCATGAGCATGAGGAAGTGGATGATATGAAATGCAAACAAAATGGATGATAAGAAAGGTGATGATGGAGCAATTGGTGGAATGATTGGTGGGGGACCTAGAGAAAACCCGCCCAGATGCTGTTTTGGGATCGAACCCAGGCTGCCTAAATGGGAGGCAAGTGGTCTAACCACTCAGCCACAGTGCCACCTGTTCGGATAAATAAGTAGGTAAAAACAAATTAATCTGCTAAATGTATGTTCAAAAATTAAATGATGTCTTCTTTTGATGTAGATGATGTGGTAAATCCCAAATTAAGTTTTAAAAAAGGGGGATTGTCTGAGGTCAGCTTGTATTTGGACAAATACAGTAATTGTTCACTTCACTATTTCAAACTTCTAACTTCCAAATAAATCAGTACAAGCTAGCTAAGGATAGTGGAAGGTAGTGATATTGGTGGGAAATATAAGCACACAAAATACTGCATAACAGCAAGCAAACTATCAACTTCACATGGTATGTGTCTAGAGTGGATAGCACTTTATTTAGGACACTCACTTTTTTATTTTAATGTTACAATTAATTTGTTCCTAAACATTAGGAAATACCTACATTATCTATTCTTTTTCCGCTCATACAAGGAGCATCACTGATGGATTTCAACGTGCATTTTTTGAATAATGTATCTTGTTATCTTTTTTAAGACTGTATAGAGTATAATTACTATTTTATGATTATGCAAATATATCATAAAATGCAAACCAAAGAGAAATTCAGTGATTCAGTCATTAAATATGGAGATTTTAGCAGCGATACAAACTAATTATGACTAAGTAGAGTTGAAAGCAAGCTGCTAACAAAATTGACAAAGCATACACATTTTTAAAACATACTCTCTAATAATCACTAAGTAGTGTACTTGTGTAATTATTTACTAAAATATAATAATAATCTGATTTAAATACTGGACTCAGTTGGCTGCTCACCATCTTTAGACTCTACCCAATTATTTCAAATGTTGAATTAATTAAATTGGAAGAGGTTTCAAGGAGCCTAACTGCTGACATGCGTACATGTTATAATCAAAACATTTAAAATATTCCTTAGGCATATAATTTACTATATCCTAAACACATTAATTACAACAAGTCTTAGTAACTTTCTACTGTGAGCAGAACTTGGCACAAAAATTCCATCCATAATGTTGGAGTTAAGCTCATTGTTAAGAGAGTTTGAGGTCCCAATTTAAAACATCACTAAATTTATATGGAGAGCCACAGACACCTACAGTTTGCTAACAGAACAATGCAATAACACAGCAGCTTAGAATGTAAAGTACTGTTTTTGAAATACTTCCTCTTGTAACTGTGTCTGCAGTCTAATGGTGAGCTTACTGGCATATCGACCCAGAGGTCACAATTGTGTTGGGAAATTTTACTAACGATTGAGTCAAATAAGTACAAACTGCTGCATGGTGTTTTGCTTGTCCGTGTTTTCAGAGCTTGATGCCATTTGCTGCTATCATAGAAAGGCGCTGATGATACCATACAACATTTTAAAAACTACTTTTAAAGGCTGAAATTGGCCACCATCATTGTCCACACATCTTTGGCTCCTCTTTAGGAAACTATCCATTACTCGCCATAGTTCATTTTGAGAAATGTTAGAAATTTCCTGGTGGATATTTTGTTTTAATTCTTCCGGTGTTGTTTAATGTTTCTTCAGTAAGAATCATATGCCATCTTTTAGACTTCTTAGCCTGAAAACTTCCTGTTGCCTAAAATTTATTGTAAAGTTCATGGATTGTTGGCCTGGAACTTTTCCAACTGGAAATCTTTCTGCAAATTGTACTTTCACATGGCAAGTTGACTGAGTTAGCACATACGAATCATAAATAAATACATACTGTGCAGTAGGAAACAAATTCTGAGCCATAATACACTTAGTGACAAGTACAGGACAAAATAATAAATTACTCATAATAACTGAAATACAGCATATTCCAGAACAGAGCAAAACTGTGTTAGAAGCATGACGTTGTTTACAGCAGTAGTGTGGAATCATGTGTCCACACGTCCAGTGGAAAAACACTGCGCTGCCAGTTTGGAGGTTTTTGACTCACTCGGTATGAATACAATTATTTGCTATCCACCTTAGAGTCTGTGAGTATGTTTGGACGAATCTTGAGTGATGTTCAGTATTAAGATAAATATGATTAAGGAACATAAACAAGTAGTGGAGATCAGCATTGTTTCAAAGGTAAACTGAAGACATGACCATGGTAAAGACAGTGCATATAAACAAAACAAAAGAACCAAACAAAAATCAGATTTTTTTATAAAATGTATTTATTTTATGCCCTTTAACCACTTGGTCTTATCACAATGGTACTGTTAGGTGAGATACCTCGTTGACTGATATGGGGTAGATGGCCTTCTAGGTATCATCCCTACACCATAATCTTTTTGCTTCGCTCCATGAAGATAATTAGGCTGCCATCCAATCTAGCTGTTCTCACCATCTGTGGATATGTGGCAGTGTACAATCAATATTCTAGGTCTCATCCCTTTATGCTTACCACTTTGCTCTAAGTCAGGCAGATAGCTGCTTTCACTATACATGGATAGATAGGGCATACAGCCAGCCTTCTAAATCTCATACCTACCATGACTCTGTGCCAAGCAGATGACATTGGAGTGCCATCCAGTCTAGTTGCTTTTACCATCCATGGATAGATGGGGTGTACTGGCCTTCTAGGTCTCAATGTGCCAATCCAGCATGGGATTAGGGTGTCATCAGTCTAGTTATTTTCACTATATAAGGATAGATACTATTTTCATTTTTACTATCGTTTTAGAGTTAAGGTGAAACTTTGGGTCATGATATTAAATATCCCATCTAGTATTTACCTTGATGACTGAGGAAAACCACAAAAAACCCAGCCAGATTGGTCGGCCCAGTGATTTAAACCCAAGAACTCCTGAGTGTGGGTAGATGCATTATGTTCATTTGTTTTCAAATAACCATCACAATTTCTATGTCCTGAAGGAAATGCTTATGAGGAAAAAAATTTTCATAACATTTACAACAAATATGAAATCTTTCTTTGGCATTGTTACAAAGTAGGCAGGTATGTTTTAACTCTGACGTTCTGCTCGGGTCAATATGACCCCAAATTAATGTACATTTTGTTTCTAACTTACTAACTACCAATATATATTTACAAAACTTGGTGACTTTGTCTGGAAACGCAAGAGCAACACATATTTAAAAGAGTTTTAAAATACTTAAAGAGTTTTTTTCATAAAATCAACAAGTTAAGTATGTAACTTTCCAGACATTATGACCAAACACAAACATATTATTGTAATGTCAATATTTACTTTTGTATTGAAAAGCTGAAGATGTAATATTGAACGAGAATAATAATTTCTTCCATTCCAAATCACAATAATCAATTAAGTCTCTATGTGTTACAATGGGCTTGATTCTTGCTTTTTCTGGGAAATAAATAGCAGTTCTCAATAATCGGAATGCTATGCTGTTTCTGTTCAGTTTGGGTTGTGACCCCATGGGGGTTAGACACTGCCTAATGATGAACTGGAAGAAATAGTAAATACCATAGAAGATGAAGAATTATCAGTTTCCGAGTTTGAATATCATGACAATAATGAATTGAAAGCGAGTGTTCTAATTACAATTACGACAGTCCACAGTCTGTACAAACAAGTGTACAGACTTTTCTTTCTAAAAATGGGAATGTAGAATGGCATTTGAATACACCAGCACATATTGGCTGCCTATCAGCTTTGAAAATCATCATGCTTTTCTTTTTGTGGAAGTTTGTAAACCTGTTGTTATATTCATTTATTTGACGAGTTGATTAATTACACTAAACAACACTTACTTGGGATTTTTGCCGGAACATGTTTCAGAGGTCAAGTTTCCTTTGTTTTCAACCGAACATCAACTAATACCTTGTGATGAAAATGGCGATGTCATTAGTGCTGTCTCTGGTGGTGGTTCAATGAACTTGCTCAACACATCCTTCTGCGGAATGTCAAAATCGAAAACACTATTTCTATTTTTTACAAAGAAGATGTGTTCCCATGTGGCCAGCTCTTGTTTTCCTGTAATGTGTTTTAGAAGTTTTGGTTCAGAATTTATATTGTGGTGCCCATTTTTGGACAAAACACCACAATATAAATTCTGAAACTTCTAACACACATAACAGAAAAACAAGAGCTGTCCACATGGGAACACATCTTCTTTGTAAAAAATAGAAATAGTGTTTTCAATTTCGACATTCCACAGAAGGATGTGTTGAGCAAGTTTGCAGAGACAACACTAATGACATCACCATTTTCATCACAAGGTGTTAGTCAATGTCCAGTTGAAAACAAAGGAAACTAGTTCCTCGAAACATGTTCCGGCAAAAATCCCAAGTAAGTGTCGTTTAGTTAATTAATCGATTTGTTGGCAAACAAATAAATCATCAAGAGCACTCCAAGAGTTACAAGGTGTGCAGTCGCTACAGTAGCTGATGTAAAAAGTTCATTTGAAGCAGTATTTTTACAGCACTTCAAAATGAAACAGAGATGACAAATATTGAGGGACATAGAGTTTATGGTCAATAATGGACAAACATTGATAATTCTGTTTTTCAAGCATACTTAGGACTTCTCTGCCTTGTGAGTGTATATTGATCTGACGGGGAGTCTATGGGGTAAGAATACTGGGCAAAACATATTTCAAACAACTATGTCCCTTGAAAGATATTTTAAGTGTGATAAAATAAGATAAGATATTGTAAGTGTGATAAGGTAAGATATCGTAAGATTCTATAAGTTTATGAAGTTTACTATAGCATTTTGACATGTTGAATCATAGTGACCTGAACAGTATATTTGCAAAGCAAAAATGAACAGAAAAGCAGGGTTAAAATAAAATGATATTCTTATAAAAGCTTTTTGATTTGCACTTTTCATTTGAACATCCTACTGATTTTTAACAGTAAACTTCCCTTTTTTATGTAATAAAACATTTGCTGGCTTACATGTTAATAAAATATATTTATTATCATTTCTTTCCCTCCCAAATTTCTAAATGATTATTCAGATTCAGAATTTGAAAGACATATAGCACCAATATGAGGCTCCTGTTTACCAGTAACAATTTCTGAACCTGAACGCCACGATAACTAAGAAAGGAAGCTGAGTTGTGGAAACATAGGCCTCAGCCTGACAACCAAGCAAATGATCACCTATACAGTACACGAGGAAAAAGAATACATAAAAATGGCCAAGACATGCAACATTACAGCAATCTATGCTAACAACTGACGCACAGCATCAGGAAGCGTACGCAGGTACCAGTCGTGGTCTTCTCCTTTGGCAGTGGCCAGCACGCCTCTGGAATTCTGATGAGGTGTATCCTTATTGTAGCTATAGTGTTCGCCGTGCATGTCCGTGAGTGTACCTCCCATTGCCTCCAGGATGGCTTCAGGAGCACAAGTATCCCATCTCTTGCATCCTGGACTTGCAAACACATAGGCATGTGCTTTGCCCTCCATTAATAACAGCACCTGTTGGAATGAATACAAATGTAGAGTGTGTTACTTAAACTCAATTCTGTGGCGTTTGGTCAGAATATAACTCCAAAATTGGCCTTTTTGTGCTAAGACAGTAATGATAGAGGATTGTTTCTTCTATATCACCACTGTCTTAGCACAAAAAATCCATTTTTGAAGTTAATAGGTTTTTACCAAATGCCAAAGAAATCAATTGCAGAGATTACCTAGGCTGATTTGTCTGCTGTAGTGTGTTACTCTAATCTCTATTATTTTACTTTGCTTCTACAAACTTTATTACTTTCTCTATTGCATATAGCTTGTGTGTGTTTGCGATCAGTGCAACTAAAACAATCTCATGTGTTCCATTCACATAACTTCCTCTAGCTGTTACATATACAAACTAGTCTTACAAAAGATTATTATTTTATCTACTTCATGCTAATCGTAATAAGCAGTAACAAAATTGGTCTTATTAATTGCTTCCTTGTAAGTAGAAGGGAAATAAGGGAATACACTAGGCTAAAACGATAGTCAACTATTTTAAAAGCTCATCACTATGTGAAACAATTTAAATTCAGTTTGCTTTGCATGGTCGCATTTGAGAAAAGTTAAGTAGTTTAAAATTGAAACCAATAACAAGGAATATCTTGAAAATGGTCAACTCTACAAGTAAAATGTAAATGACATAATTTGTGTGTTTTAATGAGATCTACATTTTTTATTTGGTAAGTTTTTATCTGCCTCTTAAGGTTTTACTGTTATGCAAAATCTTGTAAAACTCATCCAAAATAAGAGCTATTCCCAGAAAAATCTAAATATGTATTCTATTTATGACGTAAATATATTTAATTTGCAGTATTTTATTTAAAATCATTAGAGACGTTTTTAAGTAAAACAAAATTTTCAAAAATTTTTCCATATAAAGGATAGCTTGTGGGATTTTCTTGATAATCTCCATATTGCATTCTTGGGAAATACTAAACACAAATACCAAGTTTGGTATTCAATGACCTTTTCATTTTAGAGCTATGCTGCATGTATACATGGACCATTTTCTAAAAAAAAAATTTTCTTTGAACTCAGGGGACCTCAAAATACATATTTCCAGTGAAATCTTAACATCAGATTTTTTGGTGGAATACAATACCTTCTCTAGTTACTACATACATTGCATATACATACAGGCTAGAGAAAGTGAAAAGACAGATTATACGAGCAGTAAATTATTCAATAAACTACCAATAAACTTTTATTGTAATACTCTAGTCTCCAAGTTTTAACACATTCCAACTAATTTTTTTTAATCAAGTATATTACAGTACTGATGAGTTCCTTAATGACAAAATAAAAGCTGTTTACAAATAAAGTCTTAAATTCACTGCTGCAAATATTTCACTCAACGTTTTAATGTGTAGACAATTTACGGCCATACACCATCCATGGCTTGAGCACCATTGTGCACTATCAAATCATCACAACTCAGTAATTTATAACAACACTGGTTTGCAATTCTTTCTCCTTTTAAAGCTAGAAAATAAACTTTTCACAGAACTTTTTGGAAATTTGTCGAAGATATGGGATGCTTCTAAATGAATCTTGAAAGTACCAGATGTTGATGTATCATGTTTCGAAGTCTCCTGTTTCTATTGTGCTACATTTCCTTGTTTAAGCAGTCTAAGGTCTCTCACTGCGATGACTCATATACCAAAGTGAACGTGAGAACCACTGCAGGAGATGGCTCTGCACATTACAAGAGTCAGTCAATAACATTTTTTTTCTCTTTTAATTTACAAGAAAATTAAAGATTGATTACACAGCATAAAAGCCAGATCATCGAGATTAAATTGTCACCTTTCAATGTAATCCAATCCTTTTCCATAGCGTTAGTCCACCTTTTAACAAGGGCACGTATTCCTGAGTGGTGAAATGCACAGTCTTGCTTCTGAAGCCATTTACGAACAGATTTTTTCATGACTTCTATATCTGGAAAGTGAATCCCACAATGAGCAGTCCAAACAGATGGAAGTCTGATGATGCTAGGTCAGGGCTGTATGGAAGATGAGGCAAGACTTCAAATCCAATTTTCACGATCTCTTTAGTGATGCGATGACTGGTGAATGTTTTTGCATTGTCATGCAAAAGCAGAACACCCACACTTTGCTGAAGACATATTTGTTTTTTGAGGTACTGTCATATTGCATAGAATTTATTGTGCATCCCTGTTCCAAAAAATCAACCAGAATCACACTCTCTGCATTCCAAAAGACTGTCGCCATCAATTTCCCTGGCAATGGCACAGTTTTGAATTTTTTCTTCCCCGGTGAGGTTGTGCAATGTATTCCATGGACTGTCTCTTTGAATCTGGTTAAAAAGAATGAACCCATGTTTTGTCTCCAGTCACAATTTTGCCCAGGAACTCCTCTCCCTTCAAATTGAAGTGCTGCAAATGTTCTGAGGCTATTGCTTTTCTGTCTACTTATTCTGCTCTGTTAACATTTGGGGTACCCACCATGAACACACTTTTGAGTACCCCAGTTCTTGAGTAATCGTCACTACACTGCCTTTACTGAGGACATAATGGGATTCATCCATTGTTATCTATCGGTCAGCTTGAATGATCTCATTCACTCACTCAATGTTGCATGGAGTCACTGCAGTGGCATTTTTTTCTTTTGATAATGTTTAATGCCTGCTTTTATTACAGGTAATCAGCATCATTACAGCGATGAACCCATCTGACATCCACTGTTACACCACTATACACTTTTGTGAGCCTTTCATGAATGTGAACTGGTGTCTCACCTTCCGCATTCAAGAATTCATACAGAATGCTATCTAATATGAACATAAATGCCAGCCATTTTAAAACTGGAAGCAATGCTGCCAGTTGATAGAAGAAGTTGAGTAGAGAAAAGGTTTGAGGAATTGTGCCAAATTTAAATTGTACACATAACTTATTTAGTTCAGAAGAAAAAAAAAATAGGAGGCATCACTTATTGACTGACCCTTGTATTATAACTGGTTCACTTTTTTTGGCATTTCTTCCTTTGCTAGTATGTGGATAGTACATATACAAGTGTGTCATTGGGTGTTTCTTATGTCTTTTATAACTATATTTATTAAATATATACATTATACCTTATTGTAAACAGTGTATCATAAAAACTAGACCATGCTCTTAAACAATGTTTCAATTTCTCATTGTATCTTGTTATGAAAGACAATAAAGAATTGAGCTGTTTTTACAGAAGCTTATTCTTCTCTCTTTCCTTGTTAATTGTTCCACAGAAATATGTATATGCTTTATTTTGTCCCATTATCTTAACCCATCTTGTATGCCACAACCTAGAAAGTTTGATGACTTTGCTACATGCCTGTTATCATTCTATTTACAAATTATCGTATTTTCATTCAAACTTACAGTTTCTGAAAAGCCATGGCATTATTTCATGGGTTGCCCTCTGTGGTGTAATGGTTATCATGCTAACTTCAAATACCCAAGGTCGCAGGTTCAAACCCGGCAGAAGATGATGGATTTTTTCGGGTGTAAAAATCCTTAGCATGGCTTCCTTTGGAAGGGAAGTAAAGCCGTTGGTCCTGTGTCGTAGATTTAAGGCACGTAAAAGAACCTCAAGCCTGACAGAGAGGCCTCTGAGCAAAATTAAGCGGTCTTTCATGCCCAATTTAGAATGGGATGCTGAGAACCACAGCAGTTAAAGAGCATCCATAAATATTTATTATTTTTATTATTTCATGGTTTGATAAAAATGTAAATGGCATGTTACGAGGGCCGTTCAGAAAGTAGCCTCCGGTTGATTGCAAGAAATTCACCAAGTTAAATAAAAATATTTTAATATATACATCTTACAACTACATCTTTGCACTATTTTTCTACATAGTTTCCATAATGATTGAGGCACTTATCATATCTGTTCACAAGCTTTGAAATTCCTTCTGCATAAAAATCACCCGCTTGTGCCTGGAGCCAGCCTGTGACCGCATCTTTGAGCTCTTCGTCATCATCAAACCGCTGGGACCCGAGCCATTTCTTCATATGCATGAAGAGGTGATAATCGCTTGGCGCCATATCTGGGCTGTAAGGTGGATGGTTGACAACGTCCCACTTGAAGGACTCAAGAAGGGCTGTTGTTCTGCGAGCAGAGTGAGGACGGGCATTATCGTGCAAAAAAACGATACTGGAAGTCAGCATACCACGGCGTTTGTTCTGTATAGCCCGTTGTAATTGTTTTAGTGTTCCACAGTACACGTCTTGATTAATGGTCGTCCCACGTTCCACGAATTCAACCAACAACACCCCTTTTGCATCCCAAAACACTGTTGCCATCAATTTTCGGGCAGAAAAATCTTGCCGGGCTTTTATTGGTTTGGTAGGCGAATTTGAATGTGCCCACATCTTTGATTGTTCTTTTGCCTCAGGGTTCACGTACTTAATCCAGGTTTCGTCCCCGGTCACGATTCTGTTTAACAATGGTTCACCTTCGGCCTCATAACGTGACAGAAAGGTGCAGAGGCCATTCTTTGAGTTTTGTGGTGGTCGGTAAGAATTTTGGGCACCCATCGTGCACAGAACTTACGGTAACCCAATCTTGCTGTCACTATCTCGTACAAGAGAGTCTTAGAAATCTGTGAAAAATCAGTAGACAACTCCGACATTGTGAAACGTCGGTTTTCACGAACTTTTGCATCAACTGTCTGAACGAGTTCGTCCGTGACCAATGATGGTCTACCACTCCTCTCTTCATCATGAACGTTTTCTCGTCCACTTTTAAATAAATGTACCCATTCACGGACCACTCCTTCACTCATAACTCTTGGTCCGTACACGGCACAAAGCTCACGATGAATAGCTGCTGCAGAATATCCTTTGGCTGTAAAAAACCTTATAACAGCACGCACTTCACATTTGGCGGGGTTTTCTATTGCAGTACACATTTCAAACGGCCACAAACACTAAACTAGCGCAGGTACGACTTTCACTCGACCACGGCTTGATGCCGACTGACCTGCTGAGTGCGTGAATGCACAGATGGCGTCGCTACTCCCCCCACTACCCGCACTGTGACCGATCGGAGGCTACTTTCTGAACGGCCCTCGTATTTATGGACGCTCTTTAATGGCTGTGGTTCTCAGCATCCCATTCTAAATTGGGCGTGAAAGACCACTTAATTTTCCTCAGTGGCCTCTCTATCAGGCTTGAGGTTCTTTTACATGCCGTAAATCTATGACACGGGACCAGCGGCTTTACTTCCCTTCTGAAGGAAGCCATGCTAAGGATTTTTACGTCCAAAAAAATCCATCATCCTCCGCCGGGTTTGAACCCGGGACCTTGGGTATATGAAGTCACCATGGTAACCATTACACCACGGAGGGCGACTCATGGTTTGATGACCAGAAGTGTTGGGTAATATCCTATTTGTACTTTCAGTCTTTTTTTACTTTCTCTACACATTCTAGGTACATAGTGTATAGAGAAGGTATTGTAATGCACCCAAAAATTTGATACCAAGATTTCATTGGAAATGCATGTTTTAAGACCCCCTGAATCCAAAAAAAAGCATTTTTATAAAAATGTCCATCCGTCTGTCTGTGTGTATGTTTGTGAGCGTGTGTCTGTGGGCAGCATAGCTCAAAAATGAAAAGACCATTAAATAGCAAACTTGGATTTAAGTTTGCTATCTTCCAAGGATGCGACACAAAGATTTTCCAGAACCCCCCCCCCCCCCTCCCCACTTTAAATTACCCTTTACATGGAAAAATGTTCAAAAATGTTGTTTTTCTTAAAAATGGCTCTAACCTTTTTGATTAAAATACCACAAATTTCTATCACAAATAAAATGTATGTCTTGAATTTTCTGGGAATAGCCTCTGAAGACTACTTTATTCTGAATGAATTTTACGGAATTTTGCATAACTGCTAAACCATAAGAGATGGACAAAAACTTACTATACAAAAAATGTAGAGCATGCTCAAACACACAATTTATGTTATATACTTTTTTTTGTGGAGTTTATTGTTTTTGAGATATTCCTTGTTTTTAGTTTCAGCTTTGAAAAACTTGTCAACTCCTGGCCAAACACACAAAGGAACTTCAGCCACATAGTAACTAGCTTTTGACTATCATTTTAAACTATGGTATCCCTTATTTTGCTTCTACTTAAAGGAAGCAAGTAATAAGACTATTGCTGCTAATTTTTTCTCAATTAGCATGAAGTAAATAGAAGAATAAGCTTTTTAATAATAATTTGTTGCAGAGATGTAGAGAAAGTCATGTGAATGGAACACATTAGATTTTTTTAGCTTAATGTCCCTTCTGGTTGGTCATATTCAACAATGAATAAAATTAGTGAAATGATGCTCAAATGATCTGAGGGTCAATGAAGCTTAAAGTTCCTCAACATAATCTCCTCAGGATAAGGGAACGCCCCCCCCCCTCCAAAAAAAAATCTGGGTAACTCACCCTAAATGAGATTTGAACTTGCAACCTCTTAAATGTGAGGCAGACACACTACAGAGGCGGGCTACTTTCAGTCTTGTTTCCAAATTTTTCTTTGTTGTAGTTTGCACATTCTATTTTGTAAACACAGATTTTTGGTGTTCTGGGATGGGATTGTTTAGGTTAGTGCTTTTTGTATGCTTAAGTTTTATTTTAGGGAGCCAATGTTGTTTTGAATTTTTAAAGATTTATTGGAATTTTTGAGTAGTTATGGATGGAGTGTAATTTTCTTGAAAATGTGTTTGTCTTTTGTTTGGCTAATTTTTTTTTTCTTTTTTAATTGTTTCATTTATATAACCCCCTTTACATTTATGGTCTTATCGAGGGCTTTGACTTAAGAAACAACTCGTTGACTGTGGGCTCTTTGAACATTGTTTCTTTTTTTCTTTTTATTTTTTTATCATTTTTATTTTCTTTAAACACATGCACATTTACTCTTACATTACCACATTCCAGACACTGTGGCAGATAGGGAGTGATTCCAGTTAAAGAAAAACTCTCACCATAGCTGGAAATTGAACCTGGGACCTCTGGAGGAGAAGTCAGCTTGCTGACCAAGCGACCACGAAGGCTTAGTTTTGTGAAGTCCATGATTTTCTTTTGTTGTTTGAACTTATTGTTTTCATCAATTAGTTGGGGGTTGATGCCATTGTTATTATGTGTTTATATTCCATCATATATTCCCTTCCTTTAATGGTGTTTGTACTGTTTACTCTCATCCTTTGGTATCATGCATGTCATGTTTTTGGATATGCATCATCCTTAACACATTAAAATGTACTATGCGTGCATCTTTTCTTGAGTGCTTGGCTCCCTAGTCTTCATTCAGTAGGTTTGGCACAATTTTGGAAGCAGAGCAACACTATAAACTATACCTATACACCCCGATATATATTAGCTTCAATGCTAAAGTTTCATTCTGTCTGTAGAGCCTAGAGTTCATGTACATGCACGATTCCTGAGTTTTGCTTAATATCGGCTAGTTTGCATAAAATTAATCTATTCAGCATAATAGCTCAGAACCTCAAAGAAAGAACTTTCTTTGGCTGACAACATTGTGGAAAGACAGCCAGGAGAACTCTCTCTTCTTCCCCCATAATTTGCTTATCTGTAAAACTAGTGCCCAAGAAAAGGTGTGCACATAGTACATATATTTATACAGTAATATTTACACTTAATTATATACATATCTATGATTCTTATTAGCAATTTAAATAATCATCAAATGAATAGAAACATGAATTGAAAACTTTTCAGTTACCTTTTAAATAGGGTTTTTTTCTTCTGTTTTTTATGCAGTTGAAAGCTTATGAAAACTAATCTGTGGACTCAGCTGTTTACGTGTTATGAGGGCTGATCAACAAAGACCGAGACTGATTTTTTTTTCACAGATGTTTATTACTCATATTAAATGTTTACACAATCTTTTTCAAAGTAGTCCCCTCCTACTTCAATGCACTTTTCATTGTGTCTCTGCCAGTCCTTGAACATGTGCTGCAGACCATTCTTTGTCAGGTCCTTGAGAATTGCCTCACTTTTGTTGAGCACTGCTTCAGAGTTCTCAAATCGAATACCCCTAAGCTTTGCCTTTAGTGATGGGAATAAAAAAAAGTCACAGGGTGCAAGATTGGGGCTATAAGGTGGATGTGGCGCACAGGTAATGTTGAATCAAGCCAGAAACTGCATGACTTGATTTACCACGTGAGGCCGTGCATTGTCATGATGAAGTTGCCACCCAGTCCGAAAAAGCTCTTGTCATTTCTTTGTAATGTGCTTCCTCAGAGTAGCCAATACTGACGAGTAGTATGCTGCTGTAACAATAGTGTGAGAGGGAACTGCATGCAGGCAAATCATTCCATTACAGTCAAAAAATGTGATTACCATCACTTTCCCTGCAGATGGAACAACTTTTGCATTTTTTGGTGTTGGAGAACCTAGCGATTTCCACACTGTGCTGGCTTGTTTTCCTTCAGGATCATAATGATGCAGCCATGACTCATGATCGGTGATAATCAATTTAAAAAATGCATCCCCTCCATCAGCAAAGAGATGCAGCACCTCACAGTTTGTCTCCATTTACACAGCCTTTTGTTCGGGAGTCAACAGACGTGGCACCCAACGACCACAAACTCAGGTCATAGGGAGATGGTCGTGCATAATTGTAAACACACTGCCATATGAAATTCTCAACACTTCACTGAGGTTACGTAATGTTATATACCGATCCTCTCGGACAATCACAGCAGCTGTGTTGAGGTTGACTTCAGTCACAGCATAAGCCGAAGCACCAGGCCCACTTTGCTTAACACTGACAAGTTGGCCTTCTTTGAAGTCCTTGAACCACCTAAACACTGTTGTACGAGGTAGTGCATCTTCACTGTACACTTGCTTCAGCTTTTCATAAGTTTCGGTGGATGCATGGTTTAAACGAAAACAGAATTTGATTGCGCTGTACTGCTCCTCTCGTCACCTCCATTGTCTGGTATGTGAAATGCACATAGGGTCTACAAAAGAGAACATTGCTACCAACCTACTGATATGAGAGTGCTGCCGCCTACCAACATTATACATAAAAACCTGCTCTTTTAAAATATTTATGTTACAGATATGAAACTATCACGGAAGCTACAGGAAAAAATCAGTCTTTGTTGATCAGCCCTCGTTGTTGTCCACTTGGGTTGGTTGGTGATAAATTTCAAGCGTTTAACAACGATTTTAACGAAAGGGATTTTTGGAACAGTGATACATATGAATAGAATATTTCTGAGTTGGGTTTGTAACACTTAAGTATCACTTAAGTTTTTCCAGGTCGTTTCAAAGCCACGTGGGCTTCATTGTTGATGGTTTCCAACTGAATCTCCACACAGTGTTTTATGCTTCAATGAAGTCCACATGGCTTCGAAACCGGTCTGGAAAAATTATACGTATACTTAAGTGTTGCAAACCCAACTCAGAAATATCCTATCCAAACGTTTACTATTTCCTTATCCTGTTCTCTGATTATCTTTAAATCCAGAAATGATAAAATGTTGTTTTCTTCTATTTCTATGTGAAGTGGATGTTTGGTAGTTTATAAGCATGTTATACAAATTGTTTGAGTACTACAGCTAGGATGTCGCCTATGTATCTGTACCACATTTTGAACATGTATGGGAATGAGATGGTTATGCATGTTTCAAAAAACTCCTATGAAATCTGCAAGAAATGGTGATATAAAAGGATTGCCAATTGTTAAACCAGAGGTTGATGAATGTAAAGTAATTCTGGTTTGTGCATAATTCTATTCTTCTTCTTGATTTGCGATACAGATTCCCATCATTTCTCTGGGCGCACTTCAGCAAGGCTTATTAGACTATCTGTATCATTTAGAGCCAATCCATTACACCTGCAACCCTTAAAAATGAGTGCAGCCTTGCAATGTGTATGGATGGAACTTCTTCTGGTACTGTGAACATTTCCCCAAAAACTTCGCATCTTCTGTGAGCCAAAACCTTGCAGGAGCATAAAATGTGCTGGGCTGTTTCAATCTCCTTCCTGCATAATCTGCAGTTTAAGTTACCCTGAAGCACTCCAATTGTGTTAAGATGCAGGGGCATACAGCAATTGTTCTCAGCTGAAGTCTGCTACATTTTAGCAGGCTCTCAGCCTCTTTGCTTACATATTTCCCAAGTCTATTTCCAGGGGTTTTATGTCAGGTCTTATGATGTTCTCTTTTGGACCAGTTAGTGATAGCTTGTCTAATTAAAAACCAAGTTGCAAGTTTGTCAGCATTTTCATTGCCCTCTATGCCTGTATGGCCTGGTACCCTGATGACCTGAATCTCATTCTGTTCTGCCATGTCACTGAGCATATTTAGGCAATTTTGAACCAGTCCTGATGCAACCTTATGATACTAAGAGCCTTAAGTGTAGCCTGGCTATCTGAGTGTATAAGGATCTTTTTACCAACGTATTCTCCATTTTCATGAATGCATTGAATAACAGCATAGATTTTTGTTTCAAACACAGTAGCATATAAGAATACAACTCTATTACTTTAGGTAGTCTTCTACTTCTATTTTGTGGATGCCTGTCTGGATTAACCATTGTGTTAGGTGTTATACTATTCTAGGTGCAAGTATGCTTAGCTACAGCCTGGACATTGAATGAAACTAAAGTGTTTCTAATTCCTACTCGGAATGACTTCTAATTTAAATACATATCACAGTTACCAATTTCTGTATACTAATGACATTTATTTTCCATAATTCAAAAACAATTTATGAACAAAAGGATTTTACTTTGGCTACTTATCTAGGCAAAGCTGACCTACCTTATGACCTGCACCGCCAACACGTAAAACCTCGTCTGGCTGGAGAGCATCTAACGCAGCCTGCACAGCCTCTGTGGAATGTGACCTAGTGGTTGTGATAATTCTCTTGCCTTCTGGAGGTAACTTTGATTCAAAGCCTCCAACTCCTACATTTTTAATACCCCATATAGTGCGACCTAGTTCCTCGCTACTGGACGATAACTTGTAGTTATAGTATGGTTGATGTATAACACCCCCAACTGCCCGATCTCCAACAGCAATACCAATCAACACTGTGACGTGGTCCAGCAGCCCTGGTGCAAAAATAATCAACATTACTTTTCTGTTATTTGTTTGTAAATTACATCAGGAGGGGCCATAAGTTGGTATACAGTTATAGAGTCACATGAATTGAGATGAATGTATGTATATGGCTTTATTCATCGTTAGAAATTTTGTTACAATTTCATGGCTTTGACAAAGTTTGATATTTACAATAGTTAGAAAATTAAAATACATTAGTACATAAATAATACAACATAATTACATTAAACTTAGTCAATAATATTAGCATTTATACAATAAAAACTGCTGCAACATAAATAAAGTAAAACAATTATATACAATGTAAGACAGTCATCTAGGTAACTATAACAATTCTTTAGAAAATATGACACAGTTGAAAGGTGAATTCTGAGATAGCAATAATTATAAAGGACTATATACAAGTCAACAATCTTACTGCTAATAGTGGTGTTCAAAATATTGGAAAAACTTGTGGGTACTATAGAAACTCTTTGATTTATTAAAACCTGAACCTTTTCTTATTACTGCATTTTATTCTCTTAGTTGTTAGATTGCACAGTGGATGCCTATATGTAAAACAGAGTTGATGTTGATCTGGAACCTTCTAAATGTAATGTGACTACACCCTGCAGCCATAACGCTGAACATAGGAGGGTTGAATAGGAGTATTTTAATACATCAAACACAGAAATATTCCTTAAAATGTGATCTTTAATTCCCATATTCAGTTTTCCACAACTGGATACATTTCTGCCAATGATGAACAACTTTTCTGAAGCTGTCACAGAAGAAGTCAGCATTGTTTATGCAACCAGAAACTCACAGTTCTCTTAATGTCTTCATCAGAAGCAGGACACTACGATCTAAGGTACCAGTGTGAAAGTTATAGCACTACTGCTACTAAATCCTGGGGAATATCAAATAAGCTGTGATTGTGGGAACTCATATGTTAGACAGACTGGTAGATCCATCCAAACCCACAGAAATGAGCACATCAGACATATAAAACAATCGCTAGCAGAAATATCTGCCCTCACAGAACACGTGGAAAAATCCCAGACATCACTTAGATTTTGACGATATAAAGATTCTGGCAGTATGCAGTCATTACACACATAGAATAATAAGAGAAAGTATTGAAATCTTTAAACAAATAGAAAACCACTGAATTCAATTTGGAAAGCTTTACTGACAGAGTGAGAGGGGATTGATAGACCAACAGCCAATAGGAGAAGAGAGGAGGGGCCCACCAGCACACGAGTATAAATATCAGCTCGCTAGGGCTTGCAGTGCCAATGGCCCAAGTAAAAAGCTTAACTTAGGCTGCAGCAAAACGTCGACAGAGAACAGTGTAAGAAATGACCGAGCCTACACCGGCAACCATAATCCCAATACTTATTGTTTGCTTGAAGCATGCAATTGATAACAATCATACATTACTTGCAGTGCCAATGTTACACCCATACACATTCATATACCTTAATCTAATGTATGTTATGAAAAAGTAAGCAAAAATCAATCTGGATAAAACGAAAACTAGGATGAATGAGGGCATGGTTTTTATATACTTCATTTCCTATTTTGATATATATTTTTGTTTTTAATATATAAAGCAAAGTTCAGACTTTATGCCCAGTGAATTTGAATTAACAAGGTTTTACTGTTCTATGCTGATAAATCACTAAATGAATTATGTTTTAGAGTCACATTGCAACATTGAGATACTTCATATCTTACCTTGTGTGTACTCTGATGTTCCATCCAAAGGATCAACCCAGACAACCACCTACAGCAAAAATAAAACACAAACTTGAGAATTTTAACAAAATAACCACATGCAGTATTTGTTCCACTTTTCTGAGGAATCAGAAACAGCAAGAATAAACACTTCTCTAACCTCAACTATCCCAATCCAATACATACTTCTTTCTTAAAGCATTAACCACAAATTACCTAAAAGTTTTTTCTATTTCTAACTCTTTCTGAACTTCCATATTCCTTATAAACAAAAATAATCTATGAAGCATTTCTATAAAAACCGTGACATTTTAATGATGAAAATACTTTATGTTTTCAGAGCTACTTTCTAAGTTCATCAATCAGATTGACAACACTCATGATCTTAAGTGGGATTTAATAAGACTATTCCATGAATAAAATGTAACACATTATACAAATTATTATATGATTTTATAAGGCTGAATTTTCACAATACTTGGCATAAATACATTGTCATACCACCACCTGCAGGATGGAGGTTTGAAGCTTTGTGTTGTATATCTGATTTTCATTTGTCATTTATACTGCTTTTGGAGAAAATGGCTGCTTTACCAACTGCTCCTAGTTGGTGTGTGCTTAAATTTGTGTGAATAGACAGTGTTGTAGCACTTTGCCAGGCATTTAAAAGTCAATTTGTATGTCCTGCATCAAAGGTGGTACAAACAATTTTGCAACAAGAGGATGTAGCTATTATCAAAGTAAAAGATGCAACGGGAGGCCTAAATGTAAATGAAGAAAAGACTGACAGAGTCTATGAAATGAAATGGCATTTTACTTATGAATGCTCTTTAACTGCTGTGGTTCTCAACGTCCTATTCTATACTGGGCATGAACAACCGCTTAACATTGATCAGAGGCCTCTATCAGACTTAAGGTTCTTTTATGTGCTGTAAATCTACGATACAGCACCAATGGCTTTACTTCCCTTCCAAAAGATGCTATGGTATGGATTTTTATGCCCTAAAAATCCATCGTCCTCTACCAGGTTTGAACCTGCGACCTTGGATATATGAAGTTAGATGGTAACAACTACCCAAGGAGGGCGACCAGAGACAATGAAGAACAGTTTTATCAAACTTAATTATTAATAAAACCCTGAAGAATTTAACCTTCTTATTGGAAAGAAAAACTTAATAAAGTAACAACATTTGTTCTCTCAATTATCAAATTTTGCTTTATGTGGAATACGCCTTTTAGCATACTTTTATTCTAAGGATATATCATGGAACTGCCTTCTTTAAACAAATCACTAAAACCTGGGTGGAGCATTAACATCTGATGGTTTTTAAACCAATTGGAACACTGTGCGATTGGTCAAAGATATAAGTATTTCAGTTATATTGCAATGTATTACCCCTTCCATCTCAAGTTACCAGTGGTGAACACTCGTACTGTTGTGTCATATACTGGACAGGCACTGTGGAAAATCAGTGTGCATTACATGAGTGCTCAGGTACAGTGGTGTGTTAAAGGATCATGTTCATGCGTTGTTTACGATGCCCCATTACAGCAGTGTTTTCATTAAATTTGATGAGTTATAATAAATCTGATAAATATTGTCTACTGTCCAGTGTAATGTTGAAATAACATTCTTTATACATTATGTGACGGACTGTACTATGCAGTTGATCCCCACAACTCCTCATGATCGCACAGTAGTCTACATTCATTAATCAATAGCAACACCACTATCAGTGGTAGCCCCAACTGGAACAGGATATACACAAGGGCATGGAGTTTCAGATGACATTGTTCACTCATGATTTTTACTTTCTCTACACCTACTATGATGTACATAATGTATATAGAAGGTATTGTGTTGCACCCAAAAATTTGATACTGAGATTTCACCAGAGAGATATATGTTTTGGGACCCCTGCAACAAAAAAAAAAAAAACATTTTTAGAAAAAGAGGTGTTGGGGGGGGGGGGTGGCAACATAGCTCAAAAACAAAAAGTCTGTTAAATACCAAACTTGCTATTTAAGTTCAGTATCTTCTAAGGGTGCGACAAGAAGATTTTCAAGAAAATCCCATCCCCAAAACCCCTTCACATGGGAAAAATTTCAAAAAGTTTGGTGTTCTCAAAAATGGCTCTAACAATTTTGATTAAAATCTCTTATATTCAAGATGTATACAGAGCAAATAAAATGTATATCTTGAATTTTCTGGGAATATCTCTTAAGACCTTTTTATTCGCAATGATTTTTTCTGAATTTTGCATAACTGGTAAACTGTAAGAGACAGACAAAAGCTTATTGCACAAAAAAATTTAGATCTCGTTAAAACAAATAATTCATGTCATATACATTTTTTTTCACGCTTCTGGGATGTTCCTTGTTATTAGTTTCACTTTTAATATATTTAAACTTTAATTCTAAGTGTTCAGGCTTCTAAACCTTGGAGTCAATCCAATTACTTACCTGGCTAGAAGCCCGACAACACTTAGAGTTATTATGTTGTTAGAAAAGCTTCAGCTCTTACTTAAACTTTTCTCGTACAAGAACTTGTCAACTCCTGTTCGTGCAAAGAGTTGGATTTCAATTCCATAGCACCACATTCTAAAACATGATTGTCAGTTTGGTCTAATGTATTCCCTTAATTCTCTTCTACTTATAAGGACACAAGAAATAAGACTACTTCTTCTAATGTTTATCTTGGTTAGAAATGAAGTGCATAAAAGAATAAGCTGTTTAATTATAATTTGTTACAGAGATATAGAGAAACAAGAATTTTTTGTAACTCAGTTGACAGTAGTGCTTTTGGTCTGACAGTGCACCATTTCCAATTCAGTTGCATAGAGTGTAGGCCTGTACTATACTCCCACCACTGAACCCTTACACTTGACAGTTCGGGTGGTTTCGCGTAAGGTAGGATATGCTGCCTTTGCAGCATTGCCAGAGTAACTAGTAAATAACAACAGCTGATTACAAATGTCTCTATCATGTGTAAGGACGAATATAAACAATGTGCATAGCAAATGAATGCAGATGAATAATGAAACTAATTAGTTATTATTGATGCTAATTAAAAATAACAGTGATATATAACATATGTAGCATACATATATATTTATGACAATATTCAACAAAAATGCAAAATAGCTTGTTATAATGAGAGAAAGGTATAACAAAGTGATTTTCACCAGTTTAGAATTTTAATGGCTCAATTGCATCCAAGTGTCCGTCATCATTTTCGGAAGTATCATTGTCGTCACCAAGACATATCGTTCATATTCACTGTGGATTCCATCTAATTCCTGTGCGTTTCTATTATTTTGTGTACATAATTTACTTTCTTCTTCCATGAAGCTGCGTCCAACCTTGCCACGCCATCCGCAAAAGTCTATCCACCTGTATAATTGTGGAAATCTTATGTTCCCTCACGTACAAACAAACATCAACATCACTATCAACAATAACAATAAATATAAATAGCAATGAATGGCTTGTATAGAAGAGCTCAGCACTTGTGTTAGCAGTTCACAAACTGAGCATGTGGTTGGAAATGGCCAGATATTGCAACAGTGCGGCCTCTATATCTGTTTCCGTTGTCTAACCGACCGGAATGCTGCTTTGTGATTGATTCAGAAAGTCAAATGGATAAAGCTTTTCATGTTTTCTGTGGGTGTACCAATTTAACTCCTAACTGTCAAGTGCAAGGATTCAGCGGTGGGGGTATAGAGTATATTCATTCAGTAGAAACACTTATTAAATCAAACTGAGTTTATACAGAACTCTCTTCATGCCATTTTCTAACACACAACAACATAATATTTCTGGAGAGAGCCTTGATTCTATTAAATCTCCAAATTCCTGTAGCTCATTTCTACTGAATGAACACCCCCTGGTTCAGGTCAATGCTCCACACAACTCAACTGGACATAGAGCATTGATAGACCATAAACACAACTGTCAACTCTTTACCAACCTATACCACAAAAATCTGTTGTGACCCATTCACATGACTTTCTCTACATCTCTGCAACAAATTAATGTCAATAAGCTTATTCTTCTATCTACTTCACGCTAATCGAGATAAATATTAGCAGAAACGGTCTTATTACTTAGTTCCTTATAAGTAGAAGGGAAATAAGAGAATACGCTAGGATAAACTGAGTCAAATATTATAAAAGCTGGTTGCTATGGGATTGAAATCTGTTTCTTTGCGTGGCCAGGAGTTGAGTTTCCATATGAGAAAAGTTTGATATTTTAAAACTAAAACCAATAACAAGGAATATCTCAAAAAATGGTGAACTCCACGAAAAAAGTGTATATGACCTAAATTGTGTGTTTTAACGAGATCTACACTTTTTGTGCAGTAAGCTTTTGTTTATCTTTTACGGTTTACTAGTTCCACAAAATCCAGAAAAATAAATTCAGAATAAAGAGGTCTTTAGAGGCTATTCTTAGAAAACTCAAGATATACATTGTATTTGACATGTAAATATCTTTAATATGCATAATTTTAATCAAAATCGTTAAGAGTTATTTTCGAGAAAATCAAAATTTTTGAAATTTTTTCCATGAAATGGGTAGTTTGGGGGTGGAGGGGATTTTCCTCAAAATCTTTGTATTGCATCCTTGGAAGATACAAAACTTAAATACTAAGTTTGATATTTTACAGACTTTTCATTTTTGAGTTATACTGTTCATGGACACACTGACCTTTTATTCTAAAACTGTTTTTTTCTGGACAGGGGACCCTAAAATATGTATTCCCAGTGAAATCTTGGTATCAAAATTTTTGGTGGAATGCAATGCCTTCTCTATACACTATGTACATTTGTTCATCTGAAACTCCATGCCATTCTGTACATTACATGCCTATAATATATTTTTGACCAAGCATATAGTGTTCAGATTGGTTTAAAAACTGCCCCACCCTTTATTACTCCAGAAGAATAATGTCAGAAGCAATACAGACATTAATGAAAGGTCATCAACACCAGCATTTTTGTAAGTGTGCGAAGAACTATTTCTACATACTGATTATGCTAGCAATTTCCTTTGATCATGGTTTCCACAGCTTCAACACCTGGCCGCTTGCTATCTTAGCATGTTTGCATTTACATATTTTGTGAGCAGTTTTTTTCGCTTGTAAACCACATCACAGAAACCAACTATCAGACCAACATTTATTCTTTGTGTGTGAGTCAGAACATCATGCCCAATTTTGAAAAACTATTGAAGGCCAAAATAATTTTAAAATATATACAAAGTAGTACAGGCCCATAGTAAATTTATACTCTGATCAAATCAACAGTATGTGCATAGTAAAATAAAAATCTCATTTTCACAATGGCAATGAAAAGATATCATTAGGATTTCATCGTAATTTCTAAGACATAATACATTGTATTATTTTACAAACTGTTTTCAGTGTTCTATATATGTAATTTACCTGAATAGTAGAAGTATTTTTTTCCCTCTATGCAATAAAATACATTTCACTTGCCTCGGCAGTGTGTGCCTCATATTCAAGAGGTCATGACTTCAAATCTTGCTTAGGGTGAGTTACTGGATTAAGTATTTTTGGGGTTTTCCCTTATCCTGAGAAAGCAAATGTTGAGTAACGTTAAGTTCCATGGACAACAAGATCATTTGAACATTATTTCACTGATTTCATTCATTGTCCAATATGTCCAACCAAATTAGATAATTTATTAAAATTAATAATACTGAACATACTCCTTTGTCTCTAAGTACGTAGCTATCACAAAATAAGATCTATAATAGAGAATGTGTTGCTGAAATATATCAGTCCCACCACTGTACACTATTGCCCTAATGTCATTCAAACCTTCTACCGTTTCCCTGAGCTATTATGCCACAGGGCAAGCTACTGATGGCACCTGTTCTAGTAGTTTTAAATTCACTTTTCAAGTACCTTTCTAATCTAACAAAATGTTATACCTCTTCATCTGACACATTAAGTAGCTCCTCTGGACAAGTGCTGCGCAGGATATCAGGATCACTGTCTGTGACAACCCAGTCTGAAGGAACCTCGCAGTTAGACACTCCTTCCTCGCCAATTATTGTGACTGATGGGAACTGTCGAGAGAGTGACGTGATGATACATCTTTGGGCGGAACGATCAGCTTCTGTTTGTAGATCATTCTTTCCCTGGGGGAAAAAAAAAAAAAAAAAAAAAAAAATTGACTCAGAATTAAGGGTTGAAAATGGGAACAAGTGTTGCCCAAACCGGTCCCAGTAAGTAAAAATAGGTGTGATGTTTGTGTTACAAAAACCGACTCAAATTCTTTTATTTTTTATTTAATCACATAACTGTCACAAGCTTCTATGCATATTTGCAAGTTTTGAATTGATGTGTTCCGTTTGCATACTTCCTCCACATCTCTGCAACAAATTATTATTGAAAAGCTTATTCTTCTATTTACTTCAAGCTAACTGAGAAAAAATTAGCAGAAATGGTCTTAGTGCTTGCTTCCTTGTAAGTAGAGGGAAATAAGGGAATATACAAGGCTAAAGCGATAGTCAAATCTTTTAAAAGCTAGTTACTATGTGAATGAAGTTTCTCTGTTTGTAAGTCCAGGATTGGCTAATTCCCACATAAGAAAAATCTAAGTATTCTAAGACTGAAACCAATAACAAGGAATATCTCAAAAACAGTCAACTCCACCAAAAAAAAAGTATACAACATAAATTGTGTATTTTAATGAGCTCTAAATTTTTTTGTGCAGTAAGTTTTTAGCTTTTATAAACTAATACAGATTTTTATCTATTTCTTATGGTTTAGTTATGCAAAATTCATCCAGAATAAGAATGTTTTCAGAGGCTATTCCCGGAGAATTAGAGATATAGATTTTATTTGTCATTTAAATATCTTAAATATAACAGATTTTAATCAAAATTGTTAGTCATTTTTGAGAAAATAAAACTTTTCAAAAATGTTTCCATGTAAAGGGTATAAGGGGATGGATTTTCTTAGAAATCTTTGTGTTGTATTTTTTTGGAAGATACTGAATTTAAATACCAAGTTTGGTATTTGACAGACTTTTTGTTTTTGAGCTATGCTGCCCACAGACAGACAGATACACACAGGGACATTATTATAAAAATGCTCTTTTTGGATTTAAAATCTCTGATGAAATCTCAGTATTGAATTTTTGGGTGCAATACAATACCTTCTCTATACACTATGTACATAGTATCTGTAGAGAAAGTAATAATGTAATTAAATATCACAAAAAGCATTATTTACAATATCCTGAGTTTTCAGCAGAAAAGAAGACTTTCTGTTTTTACATAATTAAGCATAATCCCATAGCTCAGTTGGTAGAGCACCTGTCTGTCTGCTGTGCTAGGAGCTCATGGTTCAATTTCCAACTAGGGCTTGGAAACCTTTCCAACATTATTCCCTATCCTTCTCCCCAGAGCGTAGAAAAATGAATGAGAGTGTGGATGTGTGTAGATTATAATGTAGAAAACTACAGACAAATAAAATCAATTAACAATTGTATGCAAGTTAATAGGCAATATATTCCAAAGGTAAATATGACCATTGCAATTAAACATACAGTAGAAACGGCGTAATAAAAAAACAAAACAAAAAAAATCTGTTGTGTTCATTTCACATAACTTTCTCTAGCTGTTCCATATGCCAATTATTTGTACAAAAGATAATTCTTTTATCTAAATCATGCTAATCAAGATAAACATTAGCAAAATTGGTCTCATTACATACTTCCTTGTAAGTAGAAAGGAAATAAGAGCATACACTAGGCTGGTCGCTATGAAACAATTGAGGTTTGAGTCACTTAGCATGGTCCCGTTTGAAAAAAGTTAAGGTAAAATTGAAACTAATAAGGAATATCTCAAAAATGGTCAACTCTGCAACCATGGCAAAATGCTGGCACGGCACTAAATCCTACTCCTGTCCTACAAACAGCTTCTGTAGAAAAAAAAAACAGTTAAATCAATATTAATTGACCATAATAATTGGCCTATACCTCCTATGAATCCTGGGACTTAAAGTACTTACAAAATTGTAAGTCACCATTGGGGTATGTCATCTCAAAATAATTTGAGATCACCTTGTGGTTTACCAGGAAATATACAAGTCAGTTGAGAAATTTGGTGCCGTGCCGGCATGTTGCCATGGTAGCTCAGTGGTAGAGCAACTGGCTAGAGACTGGGAGATCCAAGGTTGAAATCCCAGCTATGGCATTGAATTTTTCAGTCTGACTCTATTCATTCAAATATCTATCAAGCAGGGATTTCTGTTGTATGTGGGCCCACGGATGGAATAAATTTTGACACTAAGGTGAAATTTGTTAATTGTAATAATGTATTAGAGAAAGGAGAAACAAATTTATTCATATTATAACCCTCTGGTAAAAAAGAAAAAAAGTTTTATAAGAATGGCAGGGTGTTGAGCGTTATGTGCTTGGCAAGGGGCATTACTGATCTATAACATGTTCAGCAGGTTCCAAAACAATCAAAAATGGACTTTAGATTACTTTTACCCACAGTGGTGGCAATTGGAAAAAACAAAAGAATTTGCATTGGCAAAAGGAAAAGGAGCTTTATCAGCTATCAGAATTTGCAATACTAAGTACCTAATGTAAATATTAGATGGTTAGAAAAAGTGTACAATATAATGGTTGAGGCAAAAATGCTATATGGGGATTAGGAGGAGGATGGGAAGTCATAGATAAGGTGCATAGGAAATTCTGTAGAGAAATGCTTGGGTTACCAAATGCAATCATTAGGCAGGTAGCACAAATAGAGCTGGGCAGAGTGGAAAGTAAGGGAAAGATTATGAAAAAGGGCACTGAAATTTTGGTGTAGAATATTGGAAGAAAGGAATTTGTTAAAACAGTGTTTAGTATATCAAGAGAAAAGTTTAAAGAATAGCTGATGGGTAGAATGTCTCAGAAATAACTTGGAATGTAGTGGGTATGGGGAAATGTGGAGAAGAAGAGAAAATAATGTGGATAACTTCTGGAAATTGGCGAGGGAAAGATCTGAGGATGTAGAAATTGAAAAAATATTTAGTGAGATAGTTATAGTGAGATAGTCTTTAGTTTTCTATATACCAATGAAAGATCATGGGGAAGGGAAAAGTATATAGATGTGACAAATAAAGAGGAGTAAGAAGTTATTGCATGGCTGAAAGCAGGAGTATGGAGGTTAAAAGATTTAAGGAAGAGTATTCCACAAAATCAATGTCGTATATGTGGCAGAAATGAAGTCATAGAACATGTAATATTTAAATGTAAAGGGACTGAAGTTTGCAGAAAAGAATATATTAATAAGAAATAGTTTAAGAAAGATACAAACATACAAAAATACAGTAAGAAGATTAGATAATTTTTATATAAAGTGAAAAATAAATAGGTATGGACAGTAAATAGAGTAAAAAGTGTTGTAACAAACTAGAATTAAGAAACCATTGTAAAATATGAGTATGACCAGTAAAGACCATAATACAGCTTAGCATAAATAAAATAAAAAATAAAGTTTACCAACCTTTTCTACAATACCCAAGTCCCCTTGACACATGACATCTCGAATGATCTTTCCTGCTCTTGTAGCAGCTGTCACTGAAGATGCCACGAGGCGAATAATCAGAGGAGCGCTCTGGGCCATGTTTCCTGTAACACAAAACACTGGAAACACTTAAAAGTGAGAGCAATACAATCTCTTTTGTTTTTTTACTCCTCTCTGTCTCTCTCTCTCTCTTCTGTAAGCTTCAATGTCCTGACCTTGAGAATAACCAGAGCATGACAAATTAGTCTCTGAACTCAAACACTTTCACCAGTACATAATTTATTCTTCTGTGCTAAACGACATTGTAACAAAAGCTTGTGCTTTTTACTATCTCTACACATACTATAAACATAGTGTACAGAGAAGGTATTGTATTGCACCCAAACATTCAATACCAAGATTTCACTAGAAATATATGTTTTGAGACCTTCTGAATGATAATAATAAAAAATTTAGAAAAAGGTATGTGTTTGGGTGGGAGTGTGGATCTCTCTCTCTCTCTCTGTAGACAGCATGGTTCAAAAACTAAAAGACCTATTGCATACCAAATTTGGTGTTTAAGTTTATCTTCTAAGGATGTTACATGAAGATTTTCATTAAAATCCTCCCACCCCAAACTACCCTTTACACAGAAATTTTTTTGGAACTTTTGTTTTTCTTAAAAATGGCTCTAACAATTTTGATTACAATACTGTATATTCAACTATTCACAACACAAATAACATGTATATTTTGAATTTTCTGGGAATAGCCCATGAAGAGCACTTTATTCTGGCTGAATTTTGCATAATGGTGAAACCATAGGATATAGTCAAAAACCTACTATGCAAAAAATGTAAATCTTGTTAAAACACACAAATTATGTCATGCATTTTTGTTGTAGAGTTGACCATTTCCAAGATATTCCTTGGATTCAATGTTAAAATACTAATACTTTCCTCAGACAGAAAGTGTCCGTTTTTCTTTTTTCTATGCCTGGCCAAGCAAAGAAGTCAATTTTAATGACAATCGGATAAGGATAGCTTTTAAAACATTTGACTATCGCTTCAGCATAGCACATTCCTTTAGTTCCCTTCTACTTATAAGGAACTAAGTAATAAGAACATTCTGCTAATGGATATCTTGATTAGCATGGTGTAGAGAGAATAATAATCTTTTATAAGAAGTCTGTTTGTAGAACAGTTAGAGACAGCTATGTGTATGTGTAACATATAATTTTTTTCTATTGAAATAAAAATACAACACAATTATAAAATCTGATGTGTTCTATTTCCATGACTTTCTCTGTCTCTTCCTCAAAAAACTGTTCTTACAAAAGATTATTCTTTTATCTACATCAAGCTAATCAAGATAAACATTACCAAAACTGATCTTACTACTTACTTCCTTATAAGCAAAAGCAAAGTAAGGGAATACACTAAGCTAAAGCAAAAGTCAAATCTTTTAAAAGCTCTCACTATGCATTTGACATTGAAACACAGTTCTCTTTCCATGGCCAGGAGTAAAACAAAACATACACGAAACAGATGAGAACTTCCTGTTTGGGAAAAGTTTTAAATATTTTAAAATTGAAACCAGTCACAGGAAACATCTCAGAAATGATTTGCTATACAATTAAACTGTATATGACATAGATTATGTGCTTTAATGAGATCTATATTTTTTGTGTATGTTTTTGTCTATCTCTTATGGCTTACCAGTTACATAAAAGTCATCCAGAATGAAGAAGCTTTCAGAGGCTATTTCCAAAAAATTCAATATACACATTTTATTTGGCATGTAAAATATCTTCAATACACAGTCAGCCAGTCTCAGCGACCACTGAAGGGATCACTCAGTCTAACAATAGAGCAAATGGACACAATAGTCAGGTAAACAAAGGCCTTTGTGCATTTCCCTGCAAGACTTCTAGGACCTTCTTTACCTCTAGATCCAGACCATTCTTCTCCCAGAGTAATCTCTTTCTAATGAACACTGCATAATGTTCCTGTAATTTACAAGACTGGAACTTTTGAAGCCGGCTGCAGACTATATAAAGGGCTGACTAGCGAAGTGAAGCAGTGGCTCATTAATTTGTGTACCAAAAGTGTAAGTGTTGTATTACGTGTAGTACTCTAGTGACCAATAAATTGAATTTAACAGAAACTGGTGTTCTCATTTATTACAGCACTTCAATCAACTTTTGAAATGTTTTGCACATATAGGGTAGTTTGGGATGAAATCTTGTCACATCCTTAAAGGATAACAAACTTAAATACTTTAACTACATCCTGCAGCCATTATCACTGCACATGTGTGAACAGCTTGCTTTGGAGGTCATAGTTGATTGCTGCCCTGCATTGTTACACCTGCATTAGTGCACATGTGTGATATTAGCGAGTTCTTTTAACTTGAAGCTCAATTGCTGCCTACATGAACGGACATGTGTGCTGGCAAAAAGTTCTTTGACTGCATACTATTACACCTGAGTGAGTTTGTGATAGCTGTGGTGGTTTGCACATGTGACTGTTTCTGGAAGTTTCCTGCCATGAGATCGACAGGTATGAAAAGAAGAACCAGCCCTGCAGAGAGTACAGCTTCAACTGCAAATGCAGAATATGTAGTAGTTGAGTGAGTTCTGACGGGAAATTTCTGGCGTGCAGTAATATGACAGCAAATGTAGAAAAAAACTATATAGTAGAGTTGTTGTGGAAGCACCGAAAAGAGAAATTTATTTGTAATCAGAAGAAGAAATAAAAGAGTAGTTTGACTGCATGTTAAAGGGAGTTTTTGTTACACAAGACTCAGGAATGGCATTTAACACGATGATAGAGGAGGCAATTAAAACTTTACTTGCCAAAATCAAGGAAATGAAATTCAGAACAGAAAAAATTCAACTTGGAATGGACAAAATGAACTCGGGAATAGAAAAGATGGACATGAAGATGGAATTCGGAGTGGAGAAGATGAGAACCAAGGCAATGTCCACAAATTATTCAATGGAGAAGATGAAGACTGAGATATTGAACAAACTCAACAAATAACTGGCCAGCATGAAGAAGCCCATGGAAGAATTTGAGGGAAAAAAGTGGAAGATTTTGGAAAAGGATAAAGAACCCTGACCAATATGTTAATGCCCTAGAGGGAAGAGTCGACAGAACTGCAAAAGAACTGGACTCGATGATGGAAAAGGTGCTACATGGAAGACTGGAAAACCATAAAGTTGAGAAGACAGGACACAAAACATCTGCATGCGTTAAGCCACCCAAATTTGAAGCAACATCCACTTTTGAAGTCTTTCGCTGACAGTTCGCCACCCACAACCGATGGTCAGCAGAATAGGAAGCTGATAGCCAGCCTCCAGAAACAGGGGGCAGAAGTATTGAATGCGATTCCAACATCAGTGTATCTAGAGAGACATGGGGGCCCCACAATAAGTGCTTCAGGAACCCTCACCTGGCTGCAAGTTACTGCTATCAGCTTAAATTGAGGCTGCAATAGCCAGGGCAGACAATGCAGGAGTTTACCCTAGCAGTTGAACAAGCCCTAGTGAACATAACACCTAGTTGTGTGTCCCAAGAAGCTGCATACTCCTTTGTGATGCCAAGATATGGTAGCAATTTATGTTCAGCGTACAAGACCAGCCATAAGCATTAATGCCAGCACTAAAAGGATGGAGGTGGCCAAGTCACTGTACTAAGGTTGAGGAGAAAGAACATGCTGCAGCTGTCCATGTCATTTTGGCGGTGCTAGAGCTCGATTGGATACCACAGGCCAGAGAAGGTCGCTGACTTGGGGTCACTCTTCTGAGAGAAGTGCAGACAGGGACTAGACCGAGCTGGGAGGATATTCATCCAGGAGTAGTGTGTGCAAGTCCTATTGGGTCCAAAAGAGTACTGCTCAGAGCATGAGAGTTACCTGATGGGAAGATCCACAGAGAGCAGCTGATCGTCCCATGGAGTAGTAAGGTCATGTAAGTCCTAGAGGAAATACATGCAGTGATTTCAAAGGATATTTGAGACAAAAGCGAACCATCGACAAACTCCTACAACAGTACTACTGGCTGAGACTACAGGCGGACACTGTGTAGCAAGTAGCGGCTCATAAACCAGGAGCTGGGGACGCATGCAGCAGCATGGGAGCACCTTTTGAATGTAATGCCATTGATGTGGCTGGCTTTTCCCTGTTTCAGACATGAGCAACAAGTATCTGTTGGATTACTTCAAGTGGATAGAGGTGTAAGCCATCCCTAACCAGGATGCCAACATCATAGTGAACTGCCTTGTAAAATAACTGTTTTGTTGCCATGGGGTTCTGTTGGAGCTGCACAGCGATCAGGACACCAACTTGGAGTACAACCTGATGAGAGAGACACTGATGTGACAACACCTCCCCACCCACAATCAGGCGACATGATTGAGCGGTACAACCAGACTCTAGAAAAACTTTTGAGAAAGGGTGTGGCCAATCACCAAAGAGACTGGGATGTGAGGGTGTCATTTTTCTTGTTTGCCTACCGCTCAACCATGGCATCACCGGGTTGACACCAGCCATTTTGGTCTTTGGCAGGGATCTGCATATACCATGCTTCCTGGTATTTGGGAGAATGGAGAATCTGGTAGACTGTGTCACAACATGCATGACATGGTGCGCTAAAGCATCCAGATAGCAAGTGACCGGATGAAGACCTGTTACGACTGGCAGGCCAACAGCCGAGATTTCCAGCAGGGTGATTTGGTGTGGTTATATCACTTCACCCAGACCAAGAGGCCTGCCAAAGCTTCAACAACCATAGCAAGGGCCACACCTTGTGGTGAAGAGAATAAATTATGTTTGTCTACTGCATCCAGAGGCTGCACTGAGGAAGAGGCTGGAATAGATTGTCAAAGAAATTAAAAATATTACCATGTTACGGTCCACACAGTTCACTTCAACTACTTCCCTTCTTCCCCCTTTAGCCGGCTGATGTTGGGAGATGGTATAAAAGGTGGGAATGGAGGGATAGTAGTCATTGCCGCTGTATCATTTTACAATATGTGCATATATGGCTGAATGTAGATGAAAAAAGTACTTATTTCTGCAAGTAAGTGGAACATTGTAAATAATATCTCTAGCCTAACCTCTAAGAGGCTTACCAGACGAGAACTTAGGGTTCAGGATCTTGACTTTACTGTCAATAGTTCTCAATTTATATACTCTTACAGTAATCAGTGTACTATGGTTTTTGTGATCACTCACTGCCACTTGCAAGGCCCTCTCTCCATCACTGACAAAAACCTTGTGATGCGAATGCGTGTCTGATGTTACATGGACTTGCGGGAGAATGACATAATCGGCTTTGCGCAGCTTTTTCATTACCCTGCTAGGGTATAATACACCTGAATCATCTAGCCCGTTATGATGATGCAGGTCAGGACGAGTTCTTTTGACATTGAAACTGCGACTGTTACACTTGGGTGAGTGCACATGAGTGCTATAGGCAAGTTCTTGACATCGAAGCTGCACATTGTTACATCTGAATGAGTTGTGAAACCTGTGGTGGTGTGCATATGCAACTGCTTCTAGAAGTTTCCTCCCAAGTGATCAAAGGTATAGAAAGAGAACAGCCCTGCAGAGAGTTCAGTTTCAACTGGGGATATATAGTGTGCAGTAGTTAAGTGAGCTTCGATGGGAAATTCAGAGAATGCAGTAATAGTTGCCGCCACAGCAAACTTTGAAAGGAAACTATATGGTAGAATTGCTGTGGAAGCTTTGAATACACTACCACAGTCACATCTAATTCTATATGCCTGGGTTTAGGAGAGAGTTGCTGGTATCTTTGGTTGGTCGGAGGAATGATCTGAGCCTGAGCCGACATTGACCATACAGGAAGGTGCATAATAACTTGCAGAAAAGAACACATGCAGTCTAAACTCAAACAACCCAAAAAATCTGCTTTAGCTGAACATGCAATCACAACCAACCACCATGTCGATTTTCACAACATAGAGCTTATAGCCACCTGCAGCAATTTTCTTCATAGAATGACTCAGGAAAGCATAGAAATATTCAAAGAAAAGAACATCAATAGGGACAGTAGAAAGCAGCTTCACAACATGTGGAACTACGGACCCTGCTCATGCGTCCTTCTCAGAACTGACAGTTTATCACAGCAGCCTTTACCAATCTAGAAAAAGAAAAAATACCAAACCAAACAGCACACAAGAAAAAAGAAAGCATAAATCAACTCCAACACCACCAGGAAAGAGTGGCAATAGCACCCACGCCGATTGGTGGGCAATTAGCCAATCAGAAGCGAGGGTTGGGGCAACCACCGCCACACCACTGGTATATAAGCGAGAGCAATAAAGCAATTACCAGAAAATGTCTCCCCCATCCCGCAACTCAGATACCCAACTTCTCTTACCACGGCCAAAGGATAGAGTGGGTGAATTCCATCTGATACCTAGGCAGCATTCTTAACTTTTCATGAAACGTGCAGGGAACGACGAACAGAGCGTTGACCGCCCTGTACCCTGCTCTGGCCTCCCAAATGCTGGTTCACTTAAAGTTATGTCTTTTCAAGGCATTCATAGTCCCTCTGATGCACTATGCCTACAAAGTATGGGGCATGGCAGAAGACACATGGCTTCTGTAGATATAGCGGGTACAGAATAGAGGTCCATCTATTCTGTATGTCAAGAAGGCTACTACATGAAGCTTTGACCCTACCATATGTGGAGGATGTAACTAGGCACTGGGCTTAAAAATTCTACGCCAGATTGGGCTAACATGAGACCTGCACTTGTCAGATCACTGGGGGACTACTTACTAACTGAACATTGATACAGGCAGAACCGGGTTCCCTGCATGTCTTGCAGGCACCCCCAATAACAATGGCTTTAATCCAGCCAACAAGCTGAATAAGTACTTCCCCCTCCTAATCTTGAGTGATCAACAACAAATTCAACTCCAACAAAAACAAATATTCAAACAAAAATATCAGCGGAGCACAGGAAAACATTGCTGCTCCTGAAATAGTAACAGTTGAGGAGCCTATCGTTAGTGCTACCTCCTTAACCCAAAATCACCAAACCATAACCATCCCTCATTCTTGTAATTAAGCCCTTACCAGGGTAGGTACACAGCAACAACACCTAGGCTCACCGCGAGTCTACCAGATCTTGCATGCAAAGATCGACACTTCGCTTCAAGATCTCAACATCTATCAGAGGAGCTCCTGCTGATGAAGCCTGCTTCAATAAAGTAGCCACCGGTGGAACAGCTTGATATTGCCATGGGTCTTGTAACCAAAGCATAACATAGCTCACTGATCTTTGTGCAACCACAGTTTGGACGAGTAGGGGAATAAGGTCACAGTAAGCAGTAGCAAGATCGCTTGAGTGCCTTTTCGAGGTTCAACCTTCTATCTCCCCATGCTTCTTAGCACTCGTTCTGTCCTTTTTCTTGACCTATTTACTTTTCCTCTATTTAGTTTTAAGTTTTCACACTAGGTCAAACTTTAACTTCTAAATTTTCTTCTCATTTTCTCTCTCTCGCCCCAAAAGGTAAGAAATGACAAGACAGGAAAAACTACTTTGGCTGCCAAAGTGAGTTCTCTGACGCAGGTGACGAAGAATAGGACCCCTAACCGAAAACCAACTCCTTGACTCCCACCCGCTCCAAGAGCCCGCCACCCGCCTATCAACCCACTGCCCCGACTCCTTCCACCCCTACAGCCACCTCCAAACCAAAGACTCCCTCCCGTGGCAACATCTTCTCCTAAACCCAGCACTTCTAGTGCAGAAGATGACGTGACTGTCCCATCCGCAATGTAGGCAAGGAGGTCAGATCTCGCGGCGATTTTTATTGACAAGAGCCAGGCCGCGACATTCCGCAAATTAATGATAAACATCAACTCCAAACTCCTACTAATAATAAATTCCAAGCTGAACAGATGCCTAACTCTAGTGGTTTTGATGACTATCAGGCTTTTGTGGAACATATCAAGGCACAATACGTACAGCACTTCTCATAGCTCACCCAGAAAGAACCGCCAGATTTGCCATTAAGGGGCTGTATGCCGAAATCATTGGGGAGGAGATTAAAGAAGACCTGACACAATGAGGTTATACATTAGGTCATTCAGATGCGTCGGCGCAACAGGTTTATGACCCCCTGCCTATGTTCCTAGTCGAACTGCAGGATACTGTAGAAAATAGGAAAATTTTGGACCTCAAATTTTTGGCTTACTCTAGAATCAGGGTAGAGGTTTATACGTCCGTCGCAGGGCCTAAACAGTGCTCATATTGTCAGCAATTCCTACACGTGCCAAATTTACAGGTCCCCACTTCTCAGGCACACGCTCTGTTCCTCCTTAAGAACGAAAGTGCGTGCTATGTGTCACTAAGGGCCATGGGGCAACTTGGTGCGGTTGCTCCGCATATCACAGCATGAGATAAGACCCAACATCGTGCACAGCCTCTTGGGCAACCCGATATAGGAAGAAGGCACAGTCAAAAAGAGGCTGCTGCTAAACAGTATTGTGGAGTGTTTACTAGGAATAGTAAAGGCCGGTCGCCTCCAGTCCCGAAAAAAAAAAAAAAAAAAAAAACACTCAAAGTTCATAATTATGGCCTTGGGTAATTCCGACACAATGGTTTTCCGAAGCTGCCACGGTATCCGCAAGAAAGCGAAAGACCTAGCAGATTTGCTAGAGACACGCTCAGTACAAATAGCGTTACTAAGCGAAACAACATAAACCATATAGATAGTTTTTCCATTCCCGGATTTAGAATATACAGAAACGACATTGTTATTCAGACAAATATTGAACATCATCAGATCAACGCACTTATATTAACTCAAGCCGAAGTGATGGTGATAAAACTTACTATGCACAACACCGAAGTTGTCATTGCAGCAGTATACAATCTCCCAGTGGACATAGACACAGACGATGTAGATCGAATCATGAGCTTAGGACGTAAAATAATTGCCGCAGGTGATTTTAACTGTAAACACTTTCTTTGAATTGCACAAATATGAACGCGCAAGACACTAAATTATTAACTCACATCAACATAAATTATCTGATAGCGGGTACCGATGAGCCAACTTTCATGCCGCATATGCCGAACCACATCGATCTAGATGTTTTACAAGAACTGAGATCCAGATCATTTGGCTTTCCTTATGACAAATAATGTCACAATTAGGTTTAAACAGAGCCATTATGGCACAATTATAATCAAGTATATTGGGGATATTTCAAAAGTACCGTTGTTAATTAGCTACCTGATCTAGAGGCAAACATTGCCGAGCAATAGGACTCTGCAATAAGTAAACTAGAATTAGCAATAAAAATAGCCACGTAACATGTGCATGCCCTTAAAACAGCTACACGTGATAAACGACGTAAAGATGGTGCACAAAACAAAGGCAGACGCACATGGCAAAGAACAAGAAATGTTGAACATCGAATCGACATTACTGAGCACGTGATAGCAACCGAAAGTACTAGAAATTACAATGGCAATCAATAGAACAACGCGCTAAAAAATCTCAATTCCCATTGATAGCACAGTGCCAAATGCGCGCGCGAACGAATTATCCACCGCTCCAAACACATAGCACTAAAACCTCCCCACGCCAAGGCCGAAGCTTTCGCGATTACTTTGGAAGTATTTTCACCAATTCCATTAATCGGCCAGGACGATTTCGCACGAGAAGTTGGGATTTAAGCCGAAATCCTAGCGCAAACGCGGTCCCACAACAAATTGCGCAAATTCAAACATAGGTGAAATAGGTTGGTTTATCAAGCATCTGCCTAAAAGAAAAGCTCCAGGGCAAGACAAAATACTAAAATGTGGTACTGAAGAACTAGCCAATCAAAGCACTGAAGCTTCTAGCCAGTGTATTTAACTTCATGCTCAACAACGGCAGATTTCCTCCTGCCTGGAAATTCAAAATACTTTTGTTCCCTAAGGCCAATAAGACTCTGGCATTACCCATCTACAGGCCAATTAGTCTACTGAACACCATTAACAAAGTACTAGAAAAAGAAAAATTCTAAAGCACTTAACACACACATATACAAACACAACATGCTAGTACCTGAACATTTGGGTTTAGAGTGAAACACTCTACCACTTACAATTGCTTAGAATGACAGAACAAATCACCAAGGGATTCAATACGAACAAATCAACAGGTGCTGTCTATTTAGATAATGAGTATGCCTTTGGCAAAGTGTGGCATGCTGGGCTCCTCCGGAAGCTCAAACAATACAAATGCCCCGATTCTGCCATTGCCCTAAATAAGGTCTACCTCTATGACCGACACTTTCACACCTTGGTAGAGGATGCAGATTCAAGTGCAAAATTTATAAAAGCTGGAGTTCCACAAGGTAGCCTTGTGGGCCCTATAATATTTGACTTATACATAAATGGCATGTTCAAACTAGCCAGATCAAACAAAAACATATAAGCAGACAACACTGCTATAATGATGCAATCCACTCAGCCGCGCATCTTGCATTTGCACCTGCAAAATGCACTAAACACACTTGAACCTTGGCTCACAAAATGGAGAATCAAAGTAAATGCCAGAAAGACGCAAGGAGTAGTCTTTACAAAAAGGCTACTCCACCAAAAGGGAAAACATGCTCTCCAGCCGCTTACTTACCAAGGCGAAGGAACTGAGTGGAAGGACAAAGTGACCTATTTAGGTCTGTATGACATATTCAATGTTTCTGGAATTATAAGATACACATTAACATAAGACAGCAGATAATTTGGACATTCTTTGACACCTACAGTTGTAAGCTGAAGCTGTTTGCTAATATTCCCTGCAGATATGCTTCTTAGCTATAATTGTTAGTATTCACAACTAAAGACGATTAACAAATATCGCCATACTTAATATATTGTGGGTACTAAGCTGCAAAACATAGCCCAGTTTGAGAACCCTAAGCTTCAAAGTGTAGAGGGATGGCTTTTAAAAGTAGAGTGGTGAAGCAGTTTGGAACTGTGAAGCAACAACATGGCATAACTGAGCTACATGCCTAACCAATGAACCTTAATGATCAATGTTTTCACTACCACTTTCATTGTTTTCATACTTTTTACAGAACTATAGGTATCGAAGAAACACTGATACTTAACAAAAAATATACTTTACACAAACCTGTAGTAGTGGGTTTTAGGATTGCACAACTGGACATTAGCACCCTGACAGAACCATAGAAGTGAAAATAAGGTACTAAACCTTCATTCCTAAACATAAATATTTGGCTAAAACAGTCAGCATGCACTGATCACTATTCACATAGTAGCATGAGGGACGCTACTGTATCTCTAGGAGGGTTTGGCAGCAGAGGCTTCAATAACTAAATTTTGCCAGATGTGTGAGCTTCCATTCATCACTTTTGTTGATTTTGAGAGCTTAAACTAAGTACTATTAACACTCAACAAATAAGACTGCAGAGCAGCAAATCTACTTAGCAATGACATGATATTTATGCCTTTCATTCCGTACATAATAACGCCAGCTTTAAAACCAAATTAGAGTAACCTGCCAAATATGTTTAGTGACTGCCGAACATAGGTTATACCTAGCTTAAAATGAGAACCTGCAGTTATTAGCGCTATTAGTAGTACTAGATATGCGAATCCGTTATAATACATATGTTATGTCGTAAATTAAAGTATGACTGTTAATTCATGCAAATTATAATCCAATGTAGTTATCAGAAACGACATTTAACTTCACATTATTAAGTTCATACAATATTTTGTATATTAGCCTTTTAGCTGGAAGAAATGAGGTTATTTCGCATTGTGACACACAGATATAAAATAAATTCATTACGAAGTTCACAAGTTTACCTTATTTTTCTTCCTTGCTGTTAAATGTTGATAATTTTATCGATGTTTTCCATGCGATCAGCGTTATGTTAATGTTTTAAATAATGACAGTAGACTCGCACCGTCGCATGCGTCTGCAAGTGTTACCAACGCTCATAAATCTGCATAATTTTTCAGTGAAAATCCTTTATTGGAAAACAAATATATTTTTAATTGTTTGACACAGAAATATGTAAGACGTATTATTTGAAATCGTTTAACAGAAAGTGCAAAGTTTTAATTGAATAATATTAGACTGTCTAAGTTTCATAATTTGACGTTTCGTCGTTATCTGCAGAACAGCTGTTTGACGAACCGACGTCTGCCTTGCTGTTCTGACGTCTGCAAATGGTATGGTCGTACGAGCGAGTTGCAGAGAAAACGATGTTGACAATTCCTAAATTAAATTACAGTTCATGATGTGGTCCTTTTTTTCTCGTGATCCATCAAAGGACTTCCCTTACGAAATAGGAGATCCTGTTCCTGGTCTAGAGGATAAAAGTGTTTGGAGCTTACATAAAGCAGTAAAGAAGGTACAACATTCTGACTTATAATAAAAGCTTGAAATATATATTTGGATCTATGCACGAAACTGAATATGCCTTAGAAGTGTATTTACTTCATCTGCGGTAATTTTAATTTAATCTGTAATTTTATTAATCCTGAAATGGATAGCCAAATGATCTTAGTCCTTGAGCACACTTCTATTTTTGTGAACTTCAAACTAGTAGGCAGTTTTATGGTTTAATTTACGTTAAATTTTAATGTATCTATAATAATATACATATATATCGTAAAGATGTGAATAGCAACTTATTAAGGAGGATGCATGACTTTTCAGCTAACATCACACATGCATTGGGAATAATTTTTTTAAATTCAGCAAACACATAGACAATGACGAGTAGTGCTTAGTTATAGCAAACGCCGCAAATAAGGAAGATGGCATAGTGTTGTGCAGTAAGCAAACAATGTTGGGAAACAATTTCCCAAGCTGAAGATGGGTATTATGAACAATAAATAATATGGACAGACATGTTTATCCTGGTCTTTACCAACATAAACGACCACCAGTGTATATTAGCTTAGTCATCTAAATAATATTTATTCTTGCACTACCATTTGTCTAAAGAGTGCTACACACATTTGGAAACTTGTTTGGTTCACCTGTATTTTACAGTCAAGTATGTACAACTTAAGTTGCCCCCTCTCCTCCAAAAATTACTTTGTTTATCATTTGGCAATTGTTGTAATAATTTAATCTGTTCATGCACTTAAAGTGTGAAAATGGTACAGGATACAAGGTAAATCTTTCTGAAAATTGGGAAGTTGTGCAATTCTAGTATTTTATAGGATATGATGTAAACTTGTTCCCTGCATTACATAAATTTTGGTCAAATTGGCTGTTTTATGCCTTTTGGCTTGTTATGACTTGTATGCCTATAGAACACCTATGTGTATGCTGGGCATTAGAAGTGAAGGTACATGAAGATATAAATGTTTGGAAATATTTTTCAAAAGCTAAATTTTTAGTTAATAGCTTTCTGTGGTGTAGTGGTTACCACACTAGCCTCTAATACCGAAGATTGCAGGTTCAAATCCAGCAGATGGTAATGGATTATTTGTGATGTAAAACTCCTTAGCATAAAATAAGAACTGAAGCTTTCCTGGCGACGTGTTAATTCAAAATCTTCTCGGGCTTCTACTTTACCTGGCTAGAAGCCCGAGAAGATTTTGAATTTCCTTAGCATAACTTCCTTTGGAAGGGAAGTAAATCTGTTGGTCCTGTGTAATGTTTATTTGCACATAAAAGAATTACATTGAAAATAAAAGCTCAATGGGCAAAATTCCACCATTGCAAGTCCTCAGTTTGTGATTTTGATTTGGCATGATGGAACTTGAATTTGAACATTTTTAGTTTTTCTTCCAAACAGAAGGAGCATAGATGTTAAGTTTCACAGAACCCTAACGCTACAACTGCTTCACACCTCTGCTCATAAAAAACATTCCTAGGGTATGCTTTGTGGCTTAGGGCCCTCAGCACTGGGCTATGCTTTTGGTTAGTGGCCCTAAACCAGTCACCATCATAATAATTCAACAGATAAAAAGTGCACACATCCTTGCCAATGGGTCATATTTGCACCTGAACATATACTCTGCCAAGTACCCAGTAAAGTGGTATTTGTTCCTTCCATCGTTAGCTATTTTAGCACTTAGCTTACAATGATAATCCAATCCAGGTACTGTAGTACCACTACTGTTAACAATCTAAAGCAAACAAAAACAATTTGATGTGTTCCATTCACATGACTTTCTCTACGTCTCTGCAACAAATTATTGTTTAAAAGTTTATGCTTCTTTTTAACTTCATGCTAAACAAGAAAAAATTAGCAGAGATAGTCGCATTACTTCCATTCAAGTAGAAGGGAAATAAGGGAGTAGTATAGGCTAAAGTATTAGTCAAAAGCTGGTTGCTATGTGACTGAAGTTCCTTTGTTTGTATGGACAGGAGTTGACAAATTCCATATGAGAAAAGTATAAGCCTTTTTTTAAAGCTGAAACTAATAACAAGGAATATATAAAAAAAACGATCCACTCCACAAAAACAAAAATATGTATATAACATAAATTGTGTGTTTTAACATGCTCTACATTTTCTGTTAGTAAGTTTTTGTCTATCTCTTATGGTTTGCCAGTTATGCAAAATTCTGTAAAATTCATCCAGAATAAAGTAGTCTTCAGGGGCTATTCCCAGAAAATTCAAGATATATTGGTCAGGTAAATATCTTTAATATACAATATTTTAATCAAAATCATTGAGCCATTTTTGAGAAAATCAAAATTTTCGGAAGTTTTTCCATTTAAAGGGTAGTTGAAATTCATGTCACAATCTTGAAAGATATTGAACTTAAATACTAAGTGGATTTAACAGACTTTTTGTTTTTGAGCTATGCTGTCCACGGAAACACACGCATGCACACATGGACCTTTTTCCAAAAATGCTTTTTTGTTTTGGATTCAGGGGGACCCAAAACATGTATTTCTGGTGAAATCTTGGTATCAAATTTTTGGGTGCATTACAATACCTTCTCTATACATAGTACGTGTAGAGAAAGTTATAATCACACCATCAAATCCTCAAGTGTGATTGACCATGGCATCATTTCATACCATTTGATGGAATAGTAATCAATGAGACCACATCATCGAACACACAAAACGTTTAAGAAACCAGTGGGATCAGTCGCTCAGATGGAATGCCCTTAGTTCCGTGGAGCAGAGGGAAATCACTTATATGGGATGCAACATGCGTAGATGCTCTAGCTCCACCCTATCTTTCAACAACATACAAATGTGCAAGTTGTGCCTCTGAATCTGCTATACTCAGTAAATGGCATGAAAATGAGCATCTGCTTCATAATTACATATTTGTTACTTTGGCCATCGAAACACTTGGTTCCTGGAGTAAGGAAGCTAAAGGTTGATATTCACTGTAGGAAAAAGCTTGGTGTCTCTTTCAGAGCATCATCGATGCTCTGGTATCCTATGGCAGCTCATTGGTTGGACTATTCCACATGGAAATGCTGCTAGCATTTTAGGGAGCTAAAATTTTCTTTCTTTAATTCCTATTCCTAGCAATCACAAATTTCTTATATATTTCCACTTCTTTCTTTGATGATATGAACTTTTTAGATTCGGTAGTATTTGTAAAGATATCACAGGATGACTGTTTACATTTTCAGCATAAACAATCGTTCATTTTTTTGACATCAAAAAGTATGTAAAATCTGCTCACCAATAACTTTCGTTCTTTGATGCTTCTGCAACAATCCTGCTGTATAGTTCTGTTTCAATGTTTGTTGTGACTGCAGCTGCTACTGCACGATACAAATTTTCATTGAAACTGGCTCAACTGCTGCACTCTATGCACTGAACTTGCTGCAGGATTTGTTCTCTCCTTTTATACCTGTTGATGATGTAGCAAGAAACTTCCAGAAGCAAGTGCAAACCCCTGCAGGTGACACAAAGCACAGCTTCGTCACCACGTGTGTCCACTCATGCAGTGTAACAATGAACCCCAGCAATCAGCTAGACTTCTGAAGAAAGCTGCTCACAAATGTGTGACAAGGTGTAGTCACAATGTAGAATCTGTACTAAAATTGGTTTCAATTTCGTATGAAAATGTGGTAGTTGATAACTCTGCATTTGGTACATTTGATTCTAGGTAGGAAAATGGGGTTCCTTGAATCCATGAAAATCATTTTTAGAAAAAGACGTTTATTGTACTGACTTCCCCCTTCTGATCTTTTCCCATTTATATGCCCATTGTTCCAAGCCGGTCAATTATGCTACTCCTGCTTGAAAGGGCAGGCTACAGTATATTGCAAGTAAAATCAAGTTTAATCACAAGGCACCCATTTTATGCTGTAACAACAGGTTAGCATGCAAACAGCGAACTAATTTGAATAAATTATTTATTTTCATTTAATGGTTTTTTTTCACACAAGCCATGTGTAGGACAGGAGTTGGAGGTAGAGTCAGATTGAAAATTTCAATGCCATGGCCGAGATTTGAACCATGGATCTCCCGGTCTCTAGCTGGTTGCTCTACCACTGAGCTACCGTGGCAACATGCCAGCATGGTATTAACTTCCTTAACTGACTCACGTGTTTCCCGGTAAACCATAAGGTGATCTCAAATTATTTTGAGATGACAACCCCAATGGTGACTTACAATGTTGTAAGTACTTTAAGTCCCGGGCTTCATAGTATTGCCAACTATTATAGTCAATTGGTTATCATTTAATTGTTTTTATAGTCAGACTGAAAAATTCAATGCCATCACCGGGATATGAACTATGGATTTCCCGGTCTCTAGTCTTTTTCAGTCTGACTCTACCTATCCAAATTGTTTGTTGTTTACAAGTTTAATAGAAATTCTTTCTTCACAAATTTACTGGACTTCGCTCATAGCCTACAGAATATGTCCCTGTTGTTACCTGGTTGGTCATTGGACAGAAAGCTTGAGTGTGCAAGATGAGCCTGATTTGTCACTTGGTTGGTTGCTTGTTACTCCACTAAAGATGAAGCATTGTGTGAGAGTGTGTTATGAATTCCAGCTCAAGTGATGAAAAATGTTTTTCTTAGATAGTGCAACTACAGTCTCCACCTGTGACAATATTTCAGCACATTGGTTTGTTTATTTAAACTCAATGCAGTTTAAATGTTTATGGAATGCTTAGCTTCAGATTTTATTAAATATATTGGTATCCATTTCAGCTGCCATGTCTGCCCATAATTTTGTATTTATACAGGGCATTACCGAATGAGTGGAGATTAATCATGTGGTGGTAGGGAATATCCATACAAGAATTATAACACAATGAACCTTGGGTTGGAAATGTATTGTTATGTATCTACATAGTAAACATACTGGCTGCATACACCAGATATTGAAGAGCAGGTGTTGGAGCAGTTTAACAATAATCCCTCAACAAACACTTGAGGTGTGACGCGACACCTTCAGGTTGGTAATCATACTGTTTGGAACATTCTTCACAAAGGTCTTCAACATCCTTTCAAACGTAACAAAGTTCAGGGCAGTGAGCAGACATTCCCAATTTTTCTGCCATTGTGTTGTGGACAGAGGATATTTTCAACAGTAGATACAGTCATGTGTGGGCACACGTTAACCTCATGCAACATGAATTTGTGCACCTCAACGCAGATTTAATGCTTGAGTGGGAATTCCAAACAATATCTTGCTGGGTCCTTATCTGCTTCCCCCTATTCTGACAGGGCAACATTACTTAACCTTTCTTCAAGAAGTGATGCTCCCAGAATTATTCAAAGACCTTCCTCTCATTTTGCACTGTAGGAAGTGGTTCCAACACAATGGTGCCCCCCCCCCCACTTCACATGTAGCATAGCTTTCCTGGACAGAAGATTTTCAGATTAATGGATTAGTCGAGGTGCACCTGCTCCATGGCCACATAGTTTTATTTCTTTTTGTGGAGACACATGAAGTCTCTTATCTACGAGGCTCCCGTGAACACAGAAGCAGAGCTTGTAGAAAGGATCGTGGCAGCGGCTGCAGAAATCAGGGAGCATCCAGATATGCTTCTTAGAGTTCAGTCCGAGGTGAGAAGCGCAAAGTTGTGCATCTAGGTCACCATTTCCAACAATTACTGTAAAATAGCATGTAAATACCTTCCAATTTTCTTAGAATTCATAAACAATATATGTTCCGCAATTTGCCATATGAGCTTACTCCATAGACCAATAATAATGCATCTCCGACCCAAGGTTCATTGTGTTAAAAGACTTGTATCACCACACGAATAATCTGCACTCATTACATAACATCATGTATATCTGTTCTGATGATCAGGATGAACCTGATCCTTGATACAGGTCTAATAAATATACAATCCATCAATTTAGCAATAAAAAGATACCAAGAACTGCAGCATAGGTGGTTTTCTGACACTTGTACAAAAATTACTCCATTGGTTGCTCAAAAATAATTAAGGAAATCATTTATCAGCAACAAGCAGGCTTACAGGTGGCCAACTAGGCTCCATCTTGCTCACACCCTAAGTTGGATTATATCCAATTGTATGTGTTAACAATTTTTGATTTGATTTATTTTGTCTAACTGAACAAGTACATGTTATAGGACATGTCAGATTTATACATATAAATTTAGAAAAATAGGAAATATGTATTAGTGATTACAAATAGTTATAATCAAAACAGACAAGATGTTCCAACATGTTATTACTACTAGGAATAATTTTTATTTGTGCTAAAACATTATTCTTTACTATAAAAATGATTGTACTTGAATTATTTCAGTCTAGTTTTAAATATGTTAAAATTGGTCAGATTTTCAATGTTATTAGTAAGCAATGCACTTTCAGTGAACGGCTTAATATGTATTGTTGCAGTTGTCTTAAGTGATTAAAACATTTTTATGCAATTTCCTGAATTCCTGAAATAAATAACATCTTGTTTTTCAGGGTTCTACTGAAGAAGTGTCGGTGTTCGTTTTTGACATAAAAAATGGAAGTGAGACTCAGTTTGATGTGGCAAAGACTGCTGTCAAGAGGCTCAAAACTCTACGACATCCAAGCATCCTCACATACTTAGACAGTTTAGAGGTGGGTGTGCTATTGAAACTAACACATTTTATAATAGAATATTTTGTATTGGATAGCAACAATAAGGTAAGCTATGCATGCTAATTTATCACTGAAGTAATGTGGAATAAATGTAACTTTGTGGGAATGGAAAACGCTCTTTGAAGGTTTCTCTTTAAGTTTATAGATTTCAAGAAAATATTTCAGAGAAAGAAACCTTTTATTTATATCTTGAAATCCAATACTGAAGGAATCTTATAGAGAGAGAGTTTTTAAATTATGGTTTCCTGGGTAATCAGCCGTGTCATACTTATAAAAAGTCAATCTTTTGGCTATTCTAAGCTCCATGGCCTTCTTGAGGAACTGAATGAAGGGACAATGATGAGCTGGGCAGCCTAAAGGTGTGTTAGATGTGGCACACTCTTGCTAGAATTTAACCACGTCCTGATAGGATGTCAGGTGTAAATGAGGTTGGGGTAGCAAGATTGCTTCTCAGCAGTTGCCAGTCATGGTGCAATGACTCTTGTGCACCGCTAGTGTAAGTTTTGTTTCAAAATGTCTATTATTTTAGATTTTGAGTCCAAGCAACTCTTGGATTGATTTTATAGGAGTTCAGCCATAGCAGCTGGTGGAGTTGCTCCTTTTACCAGAGATGTCATGCAGGGAAGCCGGTGTTGCCAGAAACAGCATGCTCTCCAAGAGACCTAACGAGGGCATCCTATGGAAAGGAAAATGCTCATTGAATTTAATGCGTGGAATGAAATGACTGGGTCTCTGTCCCAACATACACTTTGCTAGTTGGGTGGGCTCAAACTGCTCTGGGATTGGGTTGGCTGGCCCCTGGGAAGAGTGCTGCTTTCTGCATGGCCCATCATCTGTCCAGGGTTGCAGGTATGTTTTATGGCCAATGTCTAAGCTGAACTCAGTTAAATCTCAAATTTCTTGTGTAAATATATGGGTGTAAGATAATTTGAATGGCTTCTTTGATGAGTCTGTCATAGTAGTTGTCCATGTATTCTAGAACTGATATGTCAAAGATGACCATTTTTCAGCATACTCTATGTAGTATAGGGTCACTGCCGACTTTTCCAGTTGAAGGAGTCTGATGTTGCATATCTCTGTGCAATATCACAAGAGAATACTCACAGAATCAACTTCAGTGAACTCTTGCTTCTAGAACACATGGATAAGCACTATGACAGACTCACTAAAGAAGCTATTTAAATTAATTGCACCCATAGAATTACAATAGAGATGTGGGACTTCAACTGAGTTCAGCTTGAACACAAGCCATAATACACACCTGCAACAGCAACTGCAACAATCACCCTGGGCAGAAAACACCAGACAAAATGGCACTCTTCGTGGACCTCTTCTTTTCCTACCCTATTATAGTGGTTAATCCAACCCATGGAATTTCACTAATATTTTCTCCTTTGTCCAGTCTCTTTAGCACACCTAATTTAATCTCCATTGTCACATTAACTTGTATTTTCTTCTCTTTCAGCATTTTCACTGATACACATCTCAGAAACTGTACTGTACAACGAATATGTTCATTCATGGTTAATTGTATATTTCTACCATGTAGACTCTTCTCAGGGTTGTAGTACACAAGACATGTTCTGTATTTTAGTTTCAATTGCCATAAATAAATATTAATTGTTATTAATTCATTTGAAATTATTGTAAAGCATTGAAGATACAACATATACACAAAAAGTCAAGTTATAATTTGTATTTATCTGAAGAATACAACATTTTACTCCTTTTTGTATCGTTGATAACCAAAATCACTCTTCCTTTTTTTTTTTTAAAGAAAGTATAAATTGTGTTGCCGTGTAACGATACAAGTTTTAAAAATGACATTTAACTCTTTTGCCCCAGCCAACACATTAAAAACTGCTTTACTTAGACCTTTTGCCTTAGAATGAACACAATGTCTTCCAAATATATCAATAACACAAGTAAAACAATTTAGCGATAACAATTCACACCCAAATTAACAGATAAATGTATGTTTTAAGCTCTTATTTAGCCCAAATAAATTTCAATGCTATTAATAAATTTACAAAATAAAAACCTTTTAACTTTAAGCTTGTGGCTTATGGCCTTAATATTGTCACAACTGTAACCAGAAATAACTGAAAGTTGAACTTACTATGTAAGTACTGGATAAAGCAATAAACCTTCAAACCTTCCAAACAAGTGGCAAACTTTTGATTTTGTGATAGTGGTCTGCTGGCCACTTATATTCTGACACAGATATACATGGTCAGCCCTTTTGTTAGTGAGGGAGAATGTGACAGATGTGGTAAACTTATTAGATTAGATAATGAATGGAAGTAGTAAAATAATTTACTTCATAATTGTGTGTAATTAACCGTTATATCTAGTTGTACAAAGGCATAAACTGGCAGCTATAATAAACTGTTTTAAAACTGTAAGTTCATTAATTGATATTAACCTTAATGTAATTAGCTTCATAGTTGGACATTTTTATTCATATGGTTATTTATTGCATTATTCTTGTGGCATTATTTTGTATATATATTTAGCTCTCCCACTTGCAGAGGAATAAATATATACATACAACACAATACCATCAATATTTTCCAAAGCAAATTTGTTTTCTCAGTGTTGGTGTTATCATCTGCTTTGTTTTATTTTTTAATGTAATTGTTCATTAGAGTGGTTCTAAAAGAAGCTTAATTGTTGCAGTCAGACAAATTTCTTTACCTGGCAACAGAATATGTGGAGCCCTTGGGATCTCACATGAAGCAGATGTCCAAAGATGGTCACCAGCGAGAACTGTACCTAGCATGGGGCATATTCCAGATAACAGTAAGTGGTCTTTTTTCATTTGCATTTCCTAACTCCTGTAGCATTTCTAACAGAAGATGGAGTACACCTGTTAGCTGCGCTAATATTTGTTTAGTAATTTTCGAGGCAAACGCTCCAAAGTGATACCGATTTCATCCAGTTTATTTTTTATCACCGACCTTCTCCTAGAATGTTTCTTGTCCAACAATGAATGCGAAGCTTCAAATTTATTGATAACCACATGTATAGTTTTTCTTGCAAGTGGTACAGAATTTGTAAACTTTTCAGCAAACTCCCTGCGAGCAGATTCATGCTTAAAGTAAACTTTATCAATAAACATGCGTTCTTCCACAGTTAAGTGACACACCATGTTTACTGCAGCGAGAGAACTTAATTGACAATGATTGACTACACGTGCACCTGACTCGGCAACACAGAAATGGCAACAATGCATTTTAAGTGGGAATTGGCAGTTTCAAGTACTGGCAGACAGCGCGGGAGTAGCGAAGGAAAGGCCACAAATGGGTTACTATATAATATAATGACCCTATATAAATGGCTTTGTCAATAATTTTATATATTATTTACAAGAATGTAGCTTTGTAATAAGTCATTTCATTCAATAGAAGAATACTTAAATGAATAATCAGCCTGATTCTTTTCTTGTAATACCAGCATTAAGGGAAGTGACACAAGCTCTAAAAGCTAAGTGAAGTGATTTTATGTTAATTTTACTGTGTTTTGAGTGAACTAGAAATATAATAAAATTGTATGTATCTTAACACTGCAACTCACAGTGTTGTAAACTGGGGTATCTACTTTAACATGATGTAGGAGCAATGTAGAAATACATTAATATGTTTAATGTATACTTAATATTGTAATGTAAATCTTAATATCAATTTTGAACTCTTCCCATACAAGTAAGGGTTTAAACATCAAGTGCCTTTAAAGTATCAATCATTTTAATCTGAAAATGTACATTTTAATACCAAATTTTGTCATTCATTACATATAAATAAGAATATAAACAATAAGCGATATGATGCAGACTAAAAATCAACTAAAGTTTTTTTATATTTAGTAACTGTTACATTAAATGGACTAGAAAATCAATAGTTATTGTATGTATGTATTTTAGCACTGTAATTTGATTTTTATGTACATATTTAATATTTTGAGAATGAAACATTTAATGTTAAATTTGGACACCTTTGTATATTAGCACTGTGTGATGGCATAGGCTGTAAAAGCCAAGTGATATTGTTTTTGATGTGTAATACTTGCCTTAAATTTGAATGCACTTGAAAATTTAAGATGTTTGCTGTTAATTGTAATGCAAGAACTTTAAATGTTGTATCTTGGTACATTTAATTTTATATGCTTTGACACGTTCTCATATGTTCAAGGCCTGTTTGGCCATCATGAACCTACAGAACATAACTAGATGTGCTATCAATTGAAAATTAGTTGAGTCGATTTTGTAACACTACATCACTTAACTTTTTATTTCGGAAAATATGTTTCAGAAGCCATATGCTTCCATTGTCAATTCCTTTGGTTGACTGCCGACATTGCTTGCTGTGGAGGTTGTCTCTGTCCCCAGTGGTGGTTTGATGAACCTCTGTATCAGTAGGTCGCCTGGCAGGATTTCGAAATTGATAATGCGGTTCTTGTTTTTCTAAATATATATGTTTTCCCAAAGGAATTGACAATGGAGGCACATGGCTTCTGAAACATGTTTTCCGAAATAAAAAGTAAGTGATGTAGTGTTACAAAATCAACTCGACTAATTTTCAATTGTTAAAACACATCACTGTCACAAAGTCCACCATATATCAGCAATAATTTAGATGTGCTATGTTCAAGTCTAAGGCTTGTTTGTCTCCATGTTGTAGCGAGCTCTAAGTTTCCTGAACAATGATGGCAACCTGCGTCACAATAATGTCTGCCTATCATCAGTGTTTGTCAATGCAGCAGGAGAATGGAAACTTGGGGGTGTGGAGTACGTTGCTGGAGCAAATGAAGGAACTGGGCTTCCTATAAAAATACTTCCAGCACTAGAAAAATATGACCCACCAGAAAAAGCAGATCCAGGAAAACAAAGACTAATCACTAAGTGGCAAGTTCTTGTTTGTCTTATCTGTCATTGCACATAACTCTGTATAAAGTGTTCAGAATGCAAAGTAATATTCAGTTAAACTGCCTCTGCAGAACTCTCTGGTTCATTTTATTAAGCATCTTTATATTTATTTTAAATATATATGAAGTATATATAGTTCTTAAATTATCAGGTAACCCCTGTCACGGCCTCTCTCCACTGCACAAGAGATCTGAGAGTTGCTGTGAAAGTGGTGCTGGCAAAGGCACACTAAAATACATATCTTAAGATAAATAACAGAAATTACCTTATGCTCGCATACGGGCAGCACAATTTGTGAAAATATTCTCGCTCACTCATCTAAGCTTAGCAGCAGGAATCCTTGTGATTTCTTGCATAATGCTATCACTAAGTTTCTGTAGATTACTATTCAGGGATTTCTGCTGCTGAGCGAGAACATCTTTAACTTGTTATACTGCCTGTTTGAGAGCAGGTGCTCAATATTTTTAGCATTTATTTTAGGTAAGGACTCCAGTGTGCCTTTGCTAGCACCACTTTCCCAGTGACTCAGATCTCTCTTGCTCAGTGGAGAGAGTTTGTGAGAGGGATTACTTTATAATTTAATGACCCTATATTTATAAATCCATTTCTCTTAGGTTGGAGAGACAAAATAACAATTGAAATCAAATACACTCCAGTTGAAACCTCCAGAAAGAAAATATTATGCACAAGTTATTGAATATCCCAGATTATAACTAAAACAAAGTGTAAGAATTTCACTGAACGAAGTTTACATGCCATGGAGCTTGAAGGTGATTATGTAGAAAAATAAAGTGAGCAGACAAAATATTATTCTTTCATATACAGGGTTTATCAAAAGTCTGGTAATACTTTCAATGCTTTATTATACAAAAACTACAAATGACGGCACTTTCAAACACACGTCTGTTTAAAGTCAAACTCTCAAAGTTTTGAAAGTTTTATTCAGCCGCTTAATTTTCAGTGACAAAGTGACGTTCTATACGAGTGGGAAAATTAACACGCATAACTGTCGTGTTTGGGATACACAGAAACCTTACAGGAGCATTGAACATGAGCGTGATTCACCAAGGTGAATGTTTTCTGTGCATTGTCACAATGAAAACTGTATGGACCTTTCTTCTTCATTGAAGCTACTGTGACTGAACATGTTGGAGCAATGGTTGACAGACAAGATCTCAATGACGCTTTCATCCTTCAGCAAGATGGGGCTTCATCACATTTCCCAAATGCAGTTTGTGCTTACCTGAATACGGAGATGTCTGATTGTTGGATAGGATGTGCTGGAGTAAAGGACAGATGTTTCATGACATGGCCATCAAGGTCACCCGATACGACTGCAAGTGACTTTTTTCCATGGGGGTACATAAAGGACTGTGAGTTGTATCACCTTTGCCACGTGATTTAGAGGAACTAAAAAACAGAATCCCGGACACAGAGGATATGTTGAGAAGAGTGTGGGAAGAGTTTGATTATTGCTTGGATATCTGCTGAGTCACTTGTGATTCACACATTCAATCTCTGTAAAGTGTAAACAGAACTTTGAGAGTTTGATTTAAACTGACGTGTGTTTGAAAGTCTTATCATTTGTAGTTTTTGTATAATAAAACATTGAAAGTGTTACCAGACTTTTGATAAATCTTGTATGTAAATTTCATTTTTGTGGAATAAATACTTTTGGAGAAAAAAAATATGGGGTATTTTTCATTGGACAACCATCCTAGTTTGTTATTGCAACCCATAAGTTTGAATCTCATATTCAAAATAGTCAACATTCAATTATTGCTAGTTAAAAGATTTTACCATATAAGCACTCTGCATTTAGTGTTCATCACTGAACTAAAATGTTTTGTCTGTTTCTAGCTCTACAGATATGTGGGGTCTTGGCTGTCTTATTTGGGAGGCATTCAATGGACCTCTGCCACAACAATCAGCTCTCAAAGACTTAGAAAATGTAAGTCTAGTGAATAATATCTACTCATACTATGTTTATAGTAGATAGAGATGGTATTGTATTCTACCCAAAAATTTGATGTCAAGATTTCACCAAAATTATATCTTTTGAGGTCCCCTGAATCCACAAAAAGCATATTTGGAAAAAGGTCTGTGCATGTGTGTGTGTGGTGGGGTGTGGGTGGGTGGGCTTTTTTTAAGAGATAGACAGAAACTTAAGTGAGGTCGTGTCACTATTCCAACTCATTTTCAACTATTAGACAAAAACTTACTGAACAAAAAATTTAGATCTTGCCATATACATCTATGTCATACATGATTTATGCCATATACATTTTTTGGTGTAGAGTTAATTATTTACAGGATATTTCTTCTTATTACTTTCAGTTTTAAAATACTAAAACTTTTCTTAACTAGGAGGGCTCATTCATTTTACATCTGATCTGTTTTACTCTCAGCCATGCAAAGATTGTATCATATAGTGACCAGCTTTTAAAGGATTTTACTATCATTTTAGCCCATTTTATTCCCTTATTTCCCTTCAATTTACAAGTAAGCAAACAATAAGACAATTTCTGCAAAGGTTGATCTTGAGTAGCATGATGTAGATAAAAAAAATAATCTTTTGCAAGAATAGTTTAATTGCAGAACAGGTAGAGAAAGTCATGTGAATGGAACATATCAGAATTTTTTTCATCCTGGTCATGCAAAAAGAACAGAATTTAGAAAGCCATCATATTGCAACCAGTTCGTAAAAGATATGACTATCACTTTATTCTAGTGTATTCCCTCTGATGACTTCTCATGTGAACATGTGAAACATAATATTTTAAATAAAATTGTTAGATCCAATTTGAGAAGGAAAAAAGAATAATGGAAACCTTTCCATGTAAAGCAGTTTGGAATGGTGTGGTGTTTGAAAACTTTGTATCATTTCTATTTATCCAAAACTTTGTTTTTAGTTACACTGTTCTCACTTTTTTACTTCTCTGAACATACTATGTACATAGTGTATAGAGAAGGTATTGCATTGCATCAAAAAATTCTACACCGAGATTTCACCGGAAATACATATTTTAGGACCCCCTGAATCCCAAAGGGCTATTTAGAAAAATATCCATATGTGGGCGGGGGCAGCATAGCCCAAAAATGAGGAGTCCGTTAAATATCAAACTCGATATTTAAGTATAGTATCTTCCAAGGATGCAACATGAAGATTTTTAAGAAAATCTCCCCACACCCAATCACCCTTTACATAGAAAAATTTTCAAAAATTTTGATTTTTTAAAAATGGCTCTAATGATTTTGATCAAAATATTGTATATTAAAGACATTTATATGAAAAATGAAATGTATATCTTGAATTTTCTGTGAATAGCTTCTGAAGATATCTTTATTTTGGATGAACTTTGTGGAGTTTTGCACAACTGGTAAACTGTGAGAGATAGACAAAAAGTAACTTAACAAAAAAAATGTAGAGCTTGTTAAAACATACAATTGACGTTATATAAATTTTTTTCGTGGAGTTAACCATTTTTGAGATATTCCTTGTTATTGGTTTCAGTTTTAAAGTACAGGAATTTGTCAGCTCCTGGGCATATAAACAAAGGAACTTTAATCACATAGCAACCAGGTTGTAAAAGATTTGGCTGTTGCTTTACCCTATGTTACTCCAATATTTGCCTTCTACTTTCAAGGAAGCAAATAATACGACCATTTCTACTAATTTTTTCTCGATTAGCATGAAGTAAATAGAAGAATAAGTTGTTTAGTAATAGATTGTTGCAGAGATATAGAGAAAGTGATGTAAATGTAAATGGCCTGTTATTTATGGATGCTCTTTAACTACTGTGGTTCTCAGTGTCTAATTCTAAATTGGGCGTGAAAGACTGCTTAATTTTGCTCAGAGGTCTCTCTATCAGGCTTGAGGTTCTTTTAAGTGCTGTAAATCTACGACACGAAACCAACAGCTTTTTCCCTTCCGAAGGAAGCCAAGCTAAGGATTTTTACACCTGAAAAAAATCCATCATCCTCCGACGGGTTTGAACCGTGACCTTGGGCATAATAACCATTACACCACTGAGGGCGAATTGAACACATCAGATGTTTTTAACTCAGGGGACTCAAAGGATATATTTACAGTAAAATCGTACTATTTGGGGGAATACAATATTTACCTGCCAGCAGGTGTTATAGGAATAAAACTGTGTTGGTAATATATTATTTTTTCGTTGCAGATACCAAAACAATTAAGTGCTGTGTACTGTGAGTTAGTAGGTGCAAATCCTTCTGGTCGTCCTAATCCAGCAGACATTATCACCAGATGTCGTAAAATTGGTGGATACTTCAAGAACGACTTAGTAGATGCATTATTATTTCTGGAAGAGATTCAGATAAAGGACAAAGGTGAAAAGAATAGGTTCTTCAGTGCACTTACACCTCAGTTAGACAATTTTCCTGAGAATGTGTGTCGTCACAAAATTCTTCCACAGCTCATCACTGCATTCGAATATGGCGATGCTGGTTCAGCCGTACTCATGCCAATGTTCAAGGTATTCAGTGTATGTTTAAATATTAAAAACAGAAGCACTATTAAAAGTGAAGTATTCATCATCTTGTAGTTATACTGAGTCACACTTATTTACACTCTAGGAGGAGATTTAAAGATATAGAAATATAAAAATTGTTGAGCAGTATATGGGGAAAGAGATAATTAGAAACATACATACAAATAAAAAACACATAGGAAAGAGAAATGTGGATAAATTAAATAAAGAACAAAGGGAGAGTATTGCTTGGGTATGAGCAGGTGTGTGGAGATTAAAGGGTATGAGAAAAGGACTCCAACAGAATCAATGCCCAATATGTGGTGAAAAGGAAAATATGGAACATATAGTTTATGACTGTGTAGGGATAGAGCTTTGGAGGAAACTGTATAAATGGTAAATGGCTGAAAATAAACAGAAAGATAGCCTTAATCAAACTTTTTAGTAAGGATAGCAAAAAAGTAGGCGAATATTTGGTTAAAGTAAAACGGAAATGGATGTGGTCTGCTAAAAGAAAAGTAGATAAAACATAAGTTTATAGGTTGTTTTAAGAAATGTTGAGCATGCCTGTTGTACACTTTTATTTTATTATTATTATTATTATTATTATTATTATTATTATTATTATTATTATTACTATTACTATTAGATTATAAGGAAAACTTGGTTAGGAATATGACAAGATAACAGCCTGGGCAGATGTATAGGCATATTCCTTGCATGGGTGCTTAGTGCAAATAAATAAATAAATAAAATTACATACCTCAGCTTAATATATTTGAAACGTTTTCAAGAACATTTGTCCTAGACTTCAGCAGTTTGGTGACTGATGCTCCTTTTCAGCTTCCTCTTCCTATTGTTTACCATCCTGTTGTCATCTAGTATTGGGAATGCAAAGTTTTAACACTTGATTCAGTGGCAGGATTTGAAAATTTATTACATTTTTTTTTTTAATCTGTATTTTTTCCAATGATGTCCAATTCTGTTGGTGACACTAGTGGTTTTAACAATTTTATATTTTGCCCAATGTTGTGGTTTTCTGTCCAAAACTGGTGGCTGATACCAGAACGGTGAACAAGGTGTTTAAATTTTTAACTTAAGTGACATTTGCCCTAAGAATCTAGTTTTATTTTGATATATAGTTTTTGACTCAATGGAATGATATGTGAGGCTTATCCCTATTTTGTCTCCTGTTCCAATTTATGGCCTTAGTTTTAATTACATTTATATCCTTTTTCCTCCATTGTTCTCTCTGATTTACTAGATTCATCTATGGCTTTTGCTGTTAATTGTTTTATTTACACATTTTATTTGTCATTAGCTGCGTTTTTACCCTCTGACTTGTTTTAATGGTATTTTTTAAATTTCTGGTTCCTTTCGGAATTTTAATGTTTTATTTTAAAGGTGTTTTTTTATTTTCTAAGGGTGCCAATAACCTTTGCAGTTGAGCACCCTTAAACACCATTCATCATCATGTCCAAAATGGTGTGACACAGCGGATTTGTCTATTTGCTTTAGTTTTATGTTTCTTTGGTGTTCAAAATATAAAATTGTTAAAATCACTAGCATCACTAATAGAATTGAACATCTGGGTGAAAAAACACATAGTAAAAAAAAACGCAATTACATAATACATTTTAAAATCCCTCCACTGAATGTATTCCCAACACCAGATGGCAACAGGATGGGAAACAACAGGAACAGGAAGCAGAAAAGGAGCATCAGTCATCAAACTGCTGAAGATGAGGACGAATGTTCTTGAAAACATTTCAATATTTTTCAACTAATTAAGTGGAGGTGAGTGTAAATAAGTGTGACTCAGCTCAGCTCCAAAATATGTATATTTATTATGACTCTGTTTTGTTTCCATTATGGATGAACCTACACCTTTGATCATGTGAAAGGTTGCATATATTAAACTTTCTACTTTCTCTAGCATGTATATACATACATAGTAACTAGAGAAGGTATGTGGGGAAGGGGGGTGTGGGTGTTTGTGTGCAGCATAGCTCTAAAATGAAAAGTCTGTTAAATACCAAATCTGGTATTTAATTTTAGTATCTTCCAAGGAAGCTACATAAGATTTTCAAGAAAATCGCCCAACCCCTAACTATACTTAGATGGAAAACTGTTTGAAAATATTGATTTTTTCAAAAGTGTTCTAACGAATTTGATTAAAATGCCACATGTTCAAGATATTTTCATGACAAACAAACTCTATATCTTGAATTTTCTGAGAATAGTCTTAGAAGAGCTCTTCATCCTGGATGACTTTTGTATAACTAGTAAACCATAAGATATAGACAAAAACTTCCTACATAAAATATGTAGATCTTGTTAAAATATACAATTTGTCATATACCCTTTGTAGGGATAACCGTTCCCATTTGAAACACTTTAACTTTCCTCAAATGGGAGGCCATCTTTCTGTTTCTCTCTCTTTTGTTTACTCCTGGAGGAAAGCAAAGAGAATATAATTTATATTTAAGAACAATTTTAATGAAAGGGTGTTTTGGAACAGTGATATGCATTAATAGAATATTTTTGAGTTGGGTTTGTAACACTTAAATATCAGTTACGTATAATTTTTCCAGACCAGTTTCGAAGCCATGTAGGCTTCATTGTCGATGGTTTCGAACCATTATAAGTGATACAAAAAAGTAAGTAGTAAGACCAACTCTACTAATATTTATCTCGATGAGCATCATATAGATAAAAGAATAATCTTTTCTAAGAAATGTTTGTGAAACAGCTAAAAAAAGACATATGAATGAAGTCAGACTTTTACTTTCTCTAGCATTTACAATGTACATAGTAGATACAGAAATATTGTATTCCACCCAAAAGTTTGATACAGAGATTTCACCAGATATGTGTGTTTTGAACCCCTGAATCCAAAAAAAAAGCAAAGTTTTAGAAAAATGTGTGCACGTACGCATATGGGTGCATGCATGCTTTTTTGAGAGGACCATAACTCAAAAATGAAAAGTCGGTTAAATACTAAGCTTGGTTTTTAAGTTCCCCTACCCCTAACCCCAACTACCCTTTACATGGATGATCGTTTGAAAATTATGGTTTTCTCAAAAATGGCTCTAAGGTTTTTGATTAAAGCTGTATGTTTGAGATATTTTCATGACAAATGAAATGTACTATTGTGGTATTACTTAAATTTTCTGGAAATAGTCTCTGATAACCCATTCATTCTGGATGACTTTTGCATAACTTGTAAAAGAGATAGACAAAACCTTACTATAAAAAAAATGTAGATCTGATTAAAACACAATTTATGTCATGTACATAATTTTTGTAGAGTTTACTGTTTCTGAGATATTTCTTATTATTATTTTCAATTTTAAACTACTTAAACATACATGCACGTGTGCTGTATTTTGTTTAATAATTCAGTTAATTTGCAGTAAATTAGATAACTTATTCCACATAATGGCTGAGGGCCTCAAAGAATGAAACCTTTCTTTGTGTGTGGCATTAATTTCTTGCGTTGGTTTTTTAACACTATGTCACTTACATTTTTATTATGAGGGACTAGTTTTGAAAGCCTATGCTTTCATTTTCAACCTCATGGGTCCAACTGCCCTTGCTGGCTGCATTTGCTTGTGCTCTCTTCTCTGGTGGTGAAATGATGAACTTCTTAACTAAGCTGTCTACTGGCGGGATTTCAAAGTATATTAGGTGATCTTTGTTTTTCCATATGAGGATGTTTTTCCCAGGTTGTGAGTTCATTGTGGCCTGACATGGTTTTTAGCAATTTTGGATTTGGATCTAGATTGTGTTTTTCTTTCCAAAAGGGAAATGATACTGCCGATTTATCTTCTTGTTTCAATTTTAGGTTTCTAAAGTGTTCTTTGGATCTGATTTTTAAACTTCTATTGGTTTGTCCTATGTAGAACTTTTCACAATTTGTACATTTAATTTGATATATTCCTGACCTATTTTCTTGTGGAATTTCATCTTTTATTTTTGAATTTAGTAACTTTGTGACAGAAAATCTGTTTATTGGAGCAGGGTGATATTTTGTTCTTTGAAGATTTTTTTTTTGAGTTTTCTAAATGCTCGGGGGTAGTAAGTGAATTTTTTGAGTGTGTTGATATTGTTTTTTCCTGCTGTTAGGGTAGTTATTTCTTTTATGGTTTTTTTCTGCTTTGCTTTGTTTAGTTTCTTGTACACAAGGTTCTTGCTGTATCCATTTTGTTCTGCTGTTTGAATTATGGTTTTTAATTCTTTGTTGAATTCAGTTGTGCTCATAGGTACATTTACTAATCTATGTGTGAGGCTGTTTATTATTGCATGTTTGTGTGGTAATGGGTTGTTGCTTTCATTTTGAATGTAATTTTCTGATTGAGTTAGTTTTCTGTAGATTCCAAAGTTTACTTTTGTGTCGTTTCTGATGATTCTTAGGTCTAAGAAAGGGAGTTCTCCATTGGTTTCTGTTTCCATTGTGAATTTTATAGTTTTTTCCTATATGTTTAATAATTTTATGGCATCATCTAAATGTCTACTTGGTACTATTGCAAATATGTCGTCAACATAGCAGTACCACACTTTGAAAATCCAAGGGAATGCTTTCTTCATGTGCGTTTCAAATTTGCTCATAAATAAATTTGCCAAAAATGGAGATAGAGGGTTGCCCATAGAGAGTCCTGATTTTTGCCTGTAATATTTACTAATGAAGGTGAAGTAGTTTTGTTCAATGCACAAACTTGTTAGTTGTATGTAATCTTCTACTTCTGCAGGTTCTATTTCTGTTGTATTTAGCCAGTTTTTTAATAGGTCTTGCAGTTTTTGTGTTGGGATGCTAGGGTATAGTGCTGTAACATCAAATGAAACTAATGTGTCTTCTGTGTCTATTTTTAGATCTTTGATTTTTTTCAACTAATTCCAAAGAGTTTGCTAAATTGGAACTTTCAATTTTTGGGAACGAATCAAATTTATTCAATAACCACTTTGCTAATTTATATGTTGGAGAATCAATACTACTGGTGATTGGTCTCATTGTTTTTAGTGTTTTGTGAATCTTTGGTAGGCCATAAATTCTGGGTAATATTGGATTGCCTACTTTTATTTTATATGATTCTGCTTTTTTGTTAATTTTACTTTCTTTTACCACTTTATTTAATGTCTGGATACAAGAGTTTAGTGGGTTGGTTTCCACTGCGACATATTGGTCATCCTGTAATAAATTTTCCATTCTGTTTATGTATTCTGCTTTGTCCAAATTTACCATGTTGTTCCCTTTGACTGCTTTAGTGTATATGACTGAGGATGCAAACATGGGTTGAAGAATATAATATCCTCTCGGAACTTCAGATGGGCTTTAGAAAAGGGAAGAGGACAGTTGATAATTTATTTATTATAAAAACACTGGTAGATAAATGCTTGAAAGACAAAAGAGGAAAGTTATAAATGGCTTTTGTGGATTTAGAGAAAGCATACGATAGGATAGAGCTTCAATTGCTGTGGCATAAGTTGTTGACTAAAGGAGTGAGTAAACAAATGGTGGACACCCTTAGAGCATTATATAAGGAAAATACTTTTTGTATCAGAGTGGAGGAAGGGGTTGTAACGAGAAATCCAACAAGAGAAAGGCCTTAGACAAGGATGTAAGTTAAGTCCAGTCCTATTCAATTTATATATATATAGATGATGTATTAACAGAAATTGGAAGAAATAATAACTCTATGCCAGTAATTAATAATATTCAGATTCCAGGATTACTGTTTGCAGATGATCTAGTTATAGGTGCAATTACAGTGAATGGCTTGAAACAATCCTTGCAAGCATTCAATAATTACTGTAAAGAATGGAGTTTAAAAGTGAACCAGGACAAGATGCAGATTGTAGTGTTCAAAAAAGGGGGGAAATTGAGCAAGTATGAAAAATGGAAGAATGAGAATGAAAAAGAGTACAGGGTAGTGAAAGAATGTATTTATTTAGGAGTTAAAATTGATAGTGGTGGCAATTGGGAAAAACAAAATAAATTTACATTGGCAAAAGGAAAAGGAGCTTTATCAGCTATTAAAAGTTGCAAATACAAAGCACCTAATATAAATATTAGATGGTTAGAAGAAGTGTACAATATGGTAGTTGAGGCAAAAATGCTATATGGGATAGAAGTATGGGGATTAGAAGGAGAATGGGAAGTCATAGATGAGGTGCATAGGAAATTTTGCAAAGAAATACTTGGGTTACCAAATGCAACTGTTAGGCAGCACAAATAGAGCTGGGTAGAGTGGCAAGTAAGGGAAAGATTATGGAAAGGGCATTGAAATTGTGGCATAGAATATTGAAATTGGAAGAAAGGAATTTGTTAAAGCAGTGTTTAGTATATCAAGAGAAAAGTTTAAAGAACAAGGGATGTGTAGACTGTCTCAGAAATAACCTGGAAAGTAGTGGGTTAGGGGAAATGTGGAGAAGAAGAGAAAATAATGTGAATAACTCCTGGAAGTTGGCAAGGAAAAGATTTGAGGATATAGAAATACAAAAAATATTTTGTGAGATAACTGAAAAGAGATCTTTAGTTTTCTATATACCAATGAAAGTATCATGGGGAAGGGAAAAGTACATAGATGTGACAAATAAAGAGGAGTGAGAAGGTATTGCATGGCTGAAAGCAGGAGTATGGAGATTAAAAGGTTTAAGGAAAGGTATTCCACAAAACCAATGTCCTATATGTGGCGGAAATGAAGATATGGAACACATTTTATTTAAATGTAAAGGGACTGAAATTTGGAGAAAAGAGTATATTAATAAGAAATGGTTTAAAATAGATAGAAATGTAGCAGTAGTTGGAATGCTTCAAAAAGATAGTAAGAAGATTGGACAATTCTTACACAAAGTGAGAAATAAATTGGTATGGACAGTAAATAGACAAAATGGTGTAATAAACTATTAATAATAATAAACTATTGTAAAATATGAGTATGACCATTAAAGAGCCAGGGCTGAACACCGGTCATTCACCTGTATAAAGCTTAGCATAAATAAATAAATAAATAAATAAAAAATATATGACTGGTTTGTCTTTTACACAATAGAATACAATATCTTCTCTACCTATTATATACATTGTACATTATAGAGAAAAAGAATTATGACATATTTTGACCCTCAAAGGTGTATGTTCCTCCTTAAACAATGCAGTTATTGGTTTACTTTTGTAATGTTTTTATTCATAATTGTGCTTTGTTTGACAGCTTGGAAGATTATTAGATGAAGCAGATTATCAAAAAAAAATAGTACCATGTGTAGTAAAGCTTTTTGCTTCAACTGATAGAGCTACAAGAATACGTCTTTTGCAACAGCTAGAACATTTCATAGGTAAGTTCACAGAAAAGTTTATTCTATCATTCATGAAGTGTTTTTCTGTTTAAACTAAGGGTCAGGAAGTATCACTCATATTTCCCCTCTATTACTCCTTCTATCATCCTTGTTTAGTCACACCAGATGGTTTTCATTTTACATTTGGCAAATACCACTTAAGAACCAAAGGTATAGTAACTTCAAACTGTTATAAATAGTATAATATTTGAGATTGGACAAAGCAAAAGAAGCATACTGGGCAAACAATGGGGTTTTATAAAACATCAGGAAGATTTCCTTTATTTTCTTGTTCAATGTACACCATTCTTTCTGTCACTCCTTGCATAGCAGATTATGTCTTGGAATATGAGTAATTTCTTGTGAGATAGGATCTTTCAGCTGCTGTCGGGTTGTTGGATGTGTCAGGAAAACTTGTTCTGTAAGGTAACCCCACAACCAAAAGTTGATGAGATTGAGATCTGAAGATCACAGTCTACTAGTGATACTGTCCCCAAAGATCTGGTAATTGTTTTGCAGGGGTGTAGACATGGGTCAGAGTGCCATCTTGTATGGAGATAATGTTTTCCATATCGTGATTCTTCAGTTTTGGGATGACAAAGTTTTGTAGTATGCCATAGCAGCTCTCACCATTTACAGTTTCAAATTGTCTTGTTCCATTGTTGTCTTCGAAAAAAATGGACAATGGTGAATTGTGAATCAAAGCCACACCATACAGTAACTTTTAAATCATAAAGACCTACTTGAATTAAAATTTGAGGGTCATTTTCTTATCAAATTCTGCAATTGTGTGTATTAACTCCATCATTAAGAATGAAGTTGCTTAGTCTTTCCAGTAAATGTCTAAGCAAGCATTGTTGGATAGGTAGAGTCAGGCTGAAAAATTTAATGCCATAGCTAGGATTTGAACCACAGAGGTACCATCGCAACATACTGCTGGCATGGCATTAAATTCCCCCAACTGACTTGTATGTTTCTTGGTAAACCACAAGTAGATCTCAAATTATTTTGAGATGACATACCTCAATGTCGACTTACAATGTTGTAAGTACTTTAAGTCTGGGCTTCATAGTTTAGCGAACTATTATGGTCAATTAGTGTTAATTTAATTTTTTTTTTTTTCACACTTGCCGTGTTGGCATGTTGCCATATTAGCTCAGTGGTTAGAGTAACCAGCTAGAGAGCGGGAGATCCATGGTTCATATCCCGGCTATGACATTGTATTCTTCAGCCTGACTCTACCCTTCCAACTCCTGTCTTACACATAGCTTGTATGGAGAAAAAAAAAATTAAATTCAGACAGTCATTATTAATTTGAATCTCTGCTAGCACAAATAAAGCAAAATTCTGATTGCCACTTTCTTTGATTGCAAACATTGGTTTCAGTTTATATGGATACAGACAATGATGTTTTCTTAGAATTCTCCAAACTATTGTGCTACTCATCTGAAGTTGCCTCGATACCTGTGCAACAATTCTAATTCCATAATTATTATTTCCCGTTACTTCATTATTTGCATGAAGCACCTCAGCAACAGTGACATCATTGATTACTTTTGGCCTTCTAGATTTCTTCTTATCAGCAATAGAAGCAGTTTCCTCAAACTTAATGATTAAATTCCCATAATTATGATGGTACATGGGCCTGCTGTAAAACTGTTGCAGGATTCTAAATGTCCTCAGACCTTGGGAAAAACTCCTGCTTTCATAATAGCATTGAATCACCTGTATTTTTACATTTAGTGATATGATTTGTAACTTACAAATTCTTACAGTGGTATGATTAAAATAACTAATGTTTTATGCAAAAAAAACCTTATCCATGGTAACAGTGAGCTGAAAAAAAAAAACAGAAGAAAACCAAACCCAATTGTTTGCTCAGTATGCAACTTCTTTTTTTTTTTTTATCCTATCTCAAAGATTATAATACAAGGGTTGGGGCAAAAGTCATGGCAACTATTCATTTTCTTGAAGATACCATTCCGGTTGGAAAATGTGACATATACAGATGAAAGGACAAGCTGTTAACTACATGTATGGACAATGAATAGCACTGAATATCGTAACACACTAATTTATTACGGTAGTATACAGTGCAATATGGCTTTCACAGTGCAAAAGAATGACAACACAGTACACATATAGTTGACATGACAAACCTGGGCCTAAAGACCCTCAAAGTAGGTCCCTGCTACTGTCACCATACGCTGCCAACGATGTGGGAGGCACTGAATACCATTTGCCGCACCATATGTGAATCGGTTGCACACAGCATTAGCAATGTCTTCTCGTGTTGCAGACTGCCTACCACAAGTGGTTCCTTATCTTTCGAATGAGATCAAAGTCACAGGGTGAAATGTCGGGAGAGTACGGTGGGTGCTCCAGTTCTTCCCATCCCCAACGTTGCAGTAGCTGCCCTACACACTCTGTTTTATGTGGTTTTGTATTGTGGTGCAGGATTATTGCACTGTCCACAAGATCTGGATTTTTCTCCCGAACGCCACATTGTTTCTGTCGCACCAGGAAGTCCCTGGAGCACTTTGCAGTCACTGTTCTGCCATGTGGAACAAAGTGGCAAACATTGACTCCCTGATGTCATATGCGATGGTCACCATCAATTTGACTGGGGAAGGATTCTGACGGAACTTATGTCTCCTTTGTGATCCAGCATGTTGCCACTCCGCAGACTGACATTTCAGTTCTGGTTTGTATGCCCTGGCCCAAAATTCATCAATGGATATTATTTGTGGCAAGAATTGATCGCCGTTGTTTTGCCAGCGTGCAAGATGATCGGAGCTTATTACATAGCGCACGCACCTTTGAACTTCCGTCAGTGCATGTGGTACCCACCATGGTGTAATTTTGCATAGTTGCAGCTCATTACACAATATCCTGTGGATAGTTCGTTTCTCAATGCCACTTGCCCTCTCTAACTCCAGTAGCGTCCATCGTCTGTCTTCATATGGAGCTGCTCTATGACGGCATGTGCCATGTTGGTCTGCATACTGACAGGCCATCCCAAACTTTACTCATCACTGGTTGACATATGCCCTTGCTGAAACTTTCCTACCCAAGGGCTTCCACTAATTCACTGTGACATTCCAACGCATTTCTCCCATGAGGAACGACTATTAATGTAAGTGTGCTGCTCAACACAAATTACTTCCATCTCGCAGACACTCACCAACTGACTGATTTCACAGCCCTCGCTGCGCTACTACCAGCTCTCACAGAGCCATCTATTGTTCTGCATACACACTATGCCTGCAGAACTTCCACACAATGCATATAGATTTGTGATCCATTCACATATATACAAGAAAAAACTAATTTCCATGACTTTTGCCCCAACCCTTGTAGTTATTGCAGTTTAAAGTTGAAGTAATTTCTGAAACACCCTATAGATAAGCTAATGGAAGTTAGGAAATGTCAAAGAAAGATTCATACGAAATGCAAGGGAAAATTGCTTTAAGTTCCAAGGTGTTTTTTGTATATTTATAAGTTCTTATAGAGAAACAAACAATTGTTCAGGGGTAGTTGCTGATTCTTAGATAAATAATACTGATTTTGTATACAGATTAAACTATAGTAGAGAATACCAACATTGTATTACTATTAAGTTGAAAGTTAATAATCATACAGACAGTTAATATCCCAATGAGTAAAACAGAGTACAAAAGGAATATGACTTCAAAATGGCCACAAATAATGGTTTCAGTAAACAGATAATAGACAAGAAAATTTGGAAATTCAAAAGACAAAAACACATAAAAGGTAACACAAAACTGATACAACAGAAAAATAAAACACAGTTTAGAAAATTCATATCATCCAACATCTTCAAGAAGTTTAACATTATCTTAGCCCCAAAAAGCAGTTTTAGTGTCCAAAACTTACTGCGCAACAATTGAAAATGTTCCATTTTGGAACATACAAAATTAAGTTAATACAGTCGCCCTCCGTGGTGTAATGGTTACCATGCTGACTTCATATACCCAAGGTCGCAGGTTCAAACCTGGCGGAGGACGATGGATTTTTTCGGGTGTAAAAATCCTTAGCATGGCTTCCTTCGGAAGGGAAGTAAAGCTGTGGGTCCCGTGTCGTAGATTTACGGCACGTAAAAGAACCTCAAGCCTGATAGAGAGGCCTCTGAGCAAAATTAAGCGATCTTTCACGCCCAATATAGAATGGGACCCTGAGAACCACAGTAGTTAAAGAGCGTCCATAAATAACACGCCATTTACATTTATTTTCAAGTTAATACAGAATTGGCTGTTCAGACTGCAGTAAGTTTTACATCGGAAAAACGAAAATAAGTATACAAAGCAGACTACAAGAACACATGAGATGTGTGAAATAAAAAAAAACAAAAACAAAAAAAAAACAGAAAATCTGCAATAGGCCATCATTTCTGGTCTACCAATCATGAAATAACACCAAATATAAAACTGATAAAAACATCCAGATATGCAGCCCATCTCGAAACATGGGAAAAGATGCTCATCATAAAAATCAAATTACGTTAAACTTTGATTCACTGCCAGGAAATTCACTATGGAAGTTTATCTCTCAAGATGCTACCTTAGACAGTCCAGCTATTTCAACAAACTACAGATCATACCAGTTGGATAGATGCTGACAATGGAAACAAACTGTTTCTGAAACATGTTCAAGTAAGAAATACCATTAAGTGAAGTTAGTGTTAACAATCCAACTCATTACTTCTAATACAAACATTGTATTTTTAATTATATTCTTTTGCACTTGCAAATATTTCATTGAAATTTGTGTTACGACAATAGAGTTATTTTCGGATGTTTGTCAGTTGTTAGCCAAACAAGATCTACATTTTCATTTGGAATAATTCATTTGAGAAAACAGTTGCTCACTAAGTATGTAGAAGCAAACATGACAAACTGTTTTAGCTGTATAGAATCTTAATTTAATGTGTTTTGGGTCTGATATGATCCATTACAACCAGCAGACCAACAGCTGAGGTTTTCAACTGGGTGATTTGGTGTGGCCAGGTTGGGACAACCAGCCTGTGGTTGAATTGCTGAACGTGTGTATATGGCTTGTTTCATAAGTCATAGCTGTTTGTTGGCATCCCCTTTACACCTGCATTAGTGGACACATGTGCTGGCAGCAAGTTCTTTTGAAATCACAGCTGTGAATGTTAACATCTGTGCAAATGGACATATGTGTTGCTGGAAGATTCTTTGACATTGAAGCCCGGCATTGTTAAACCTGTGACACCTGCTATGGTTGTCACATGTGACTGCTTCTAGAAATTTCCTGCCATTTGACCGAGAGGTGTATAAAGGGGAATGAATTCCTGTCCAGAGTTCAGTTTTCAATGGAAATGCATCGCATGCAACAATTTAGGTTTTGGGGGAAATTCAAAGCAAGCATTAATTGTTGCTTCAGCGAACGGAAAAAAAAAAACAAAACAAAAAAAACAACTATATAGCAGAGTTGTCAACTATATAGCAGAGTTGTTACAAAAACATTGATGAAAATTATTAGATTGTAATCGTTTGTGAAAGAAATAAAGAGGTACGTTGGAGAAAAAGGATAGTGTTTTTAACAATACTTATTAAATTCCTTGTTCTCATGTGTATTTTGGAGGGATTGTAAAAGGGGGAAAAAAGATACAGCTGCCCCTCTTATAAACGGTTCCTTCCACAGTTCCAACTGCATGGCAAAGGTTTTAGTTTTATTGTACATTATCATCATGTTCTGTTGTTCCACTATCTGGGACATAGGGCCTTATTGAAGCATTTCCATTCAGGTCTATTTCTAGCCATTGTCTCTATTTCATTCCAACTGTTTCCCATTTCCTGTAATTCACTTTCCATTTATTGCTTCACTTACTGTTTTTTTTTTTAAATAGTATATGTTTCAAAAGCCATTGCTTTTATCTTCACCTGTAGTTTTTCGACTGGTGCGAATGGCTTTGTCACTTGTCGAATACATCTGGTAGTGGTATTTCAAAATTCATGACTCAGTGCAAGTTCTTTTTGATAAATATTTTTTTCTAAACATATAGGTCTATGGGTTGGTTTACATGCAATATTAACTCTGTGTTTTGTTTATTTCATGGTTGGAACTCGAAAAATGTGCTGCAACTTGTCTGTTTTTTGCTTTTTATGTTGTACACATGTTCTTTGGTTCGGATGCTGATTCTTTTGATTTTTCCAATGTATACTCTATTGCAGTTTATCTGATAGATTCCTGGTTTTTCTTTTAGGTGTTCCAATCACAAAATAAACAAAAACACAGAGTTAATAATGCATGTGAACCACCCCATAGACATATATGTTTGGAAAAAAATATTTATCAAAACAAACTTTCACCAGGTCATGAATTTTGAGATAGTGCTACCAGATGTATTTAACAAGTACAATTCATGATCTATAAGCCATATGGAGAAGATGCCATCCATTCCAGTCGAAAAACTACAGCTGAAGATAAAAGCATCGGCTTTTGAAACATGTCCTGTTCAAAAAACAGTAAGTGAAACAATAAATGTCTACACCTCGACTCACAAATTTAATTCAATGATGCTTCTCTGTCTCTAAGCTTCTATAATATTAAGTTATTATAAGACCAGATAATAGTGCAGTTATCATGTGTCTGAATGGCTGCGTGATCTAAGGTATGTGAGAGTTGACCATACTGGTATGATTGTAAATTTGCACCCCTTTTTTACCAAAATATTATTTTTGTAATTTATGTTTCTTTATGTATTTGTTTTAACACCTCACCTCCATTATTGGGTATCCTTGAATGGATTAAGAAAGTGAAGTTACGTTGTCATGATGTTTCAGTTCCACTACGAGTTCCTAGCACCTAGTTTAAACTCTCTCTAATCTTTAATTGAGGTTGTCTCAATTTTAAAAGTAAATACATAACAGTAGATTTATGAATGTGTATGTTGCAGGTCATCTTCAAGCCGCCACTGTTAATGAACAGATATTTCCCCAGGTAGCACATGGTTTCATGGACACAAACCCAACAATTAGGGAACAGACAGTAAAGGTAAAAATAGCATGCTGTTGTAGTATTTATTTGCACGTTACAGAGTTAAAGCTCAGATCTACAACTACCATGTATCCATGGGGAACTGAAATCAATTTAAGTACACTTACTGTATTGGAAACGTGGAATCAAATCGTGTTGACGAGGAGGCGGTGAGCACGGCTTTTAATAGTGTTATTTCTGTGTTATTAAAAAGTGCAATATTTCACAACCAGCTAAACCTGTAAGTAATTTTGCTTATAGAAGTTTTCCCCAAACCTTTAACAAGTAGTGTAAATGTTAGGAATTCCATGCATTGTACACAACACATTATTAATTATATATTTAATTTCATTTGGTTAGCTCTCTTCAGAATTGCCTTTTGTTAAAGAAGCAGATCATCAGTTGTCTGCAAAGCAGATCGTCATTTGTCTGCAAAGCAGACTGTCTTTTGTCTGGTTGCCAACACCATGCAATCTAATCAACAAGAACAAGCATTCTCAGATTCACATTCTATTAATCCTGTGGAAATTTCTACTACATCTCGTTCAATCTTACAAACACCCAAGTTAGTTCATAAACACCCGCTTGAAGATCTCAATCAAGGTAATGCCTCCATGTCAAGTGACGGGTTTTTCACTCCTAACAAAAAGCATATAACTTCAGCCTCAGCTGTAAACTCTAAATATATTGTGGACTTAACCTCCATACACAATAAATTTTCCCCTTTGGAAACAATGGAGGAAGCTAACGACACAGTCGCTGAAGTAAATTTTACTACAGCCTCTAAAACCAGGATCCCACCCATTTTTCTCCATGAAGTGAACAACTACCAGCAGATTATCCGCGACATAGGTACTATTGTAAAAGATGACTACTCAACACAACAGCAAAATAAAATCCTTAAAATAAATACAACTTCAGTCAATGACTTCCGAGCCCTTACAAAATTCCTGGAAGAATCAAAGCTCCCTTTTCACACCTTCTGTGATCCAAATTTCAAAAGACTTGAAGTTATCTTGAGAAATGTTCCCTACTCTCTTACAAACGACGACATAACCACAGAATTAACCACTCTGAAGTTACCAGTGATAAAAGTTACAAGACTCTTTTACAAAGATCGTCAACCTATGCCGCTATGTGCTGTTGAATTAGAAAACAATGAACAAGGAAAGAAGATCTTTGAAGTCAAACACATTCACCATGCTTTAATAAAAGTTGAATACCGTAAGAAACCCACAAGCATCCCACAATGCACACGATGCCAGCGCTATTGGCATACTAAAAACTTGTCGACTTGCACCTCAATGTGTAAAGTATCCCTCTAACCATCATTTCTCTGAATGCCCAAAACACAAAGATACTCAGCCCTCCTGCGTGAACTGCGGAGAAGCTCATCTGGCAAATTTTAGAGGTTGTCGTATTTACTTGGAACTAAAAAACAAATCCAATGCAACTGTAACCGAACCCGTAAAAGCACCTACACCACCAAAGCTAAACCTGGAGAATTTTCCAAAGCTGACACCAACTTCTTCTTGTTCTGCTCCTGAAACTCCTCAGTGGCCACGCTCAGTTCCTCCAGAAGATAAAAGTTACCGACATTCCACTCAGCAAGCATTTGCACAAAAGTCTTCTTCTGCTTCTTCCTCCAATGACACTGGAAACCTTATTCAGCTAGCTATTAATTTTCTAGCACCATATCTACCAAAAATCAAATCCTTTTTATTACATCTTTTTGCAAGTTTGTTTGCTAATGGCCACTAAAAATCAAGTATATACATTCTCTCAACTAACTATACTAAACTGGAATGCTAACGGAATCAAAGCCAAGCGGGAAGTCTTTATGGAATTCATCTCAAGACACAACGTCGCAGTAGCTTGCATCACTGAGACTCATCTAGCACCATAGGAAAAGTTTTCAGTACCTGGTTATGCAGCTTATAGGTCCGATCGTGAAGCTCTCGTCGCCTCGGGTGGAGTGGCCATCTTCATTCGAAAGGAAATACACCACTACTTGGTCCTACTACCCCAACTAACTAGCCTCGAAGCTTGCGCAGTTCAAATATCCATGCAAAACTCCACTAAAACAACAATAATCTCAGCATACAAGCCACCAGGACTCTGCCTCAATGACCAGGATATTACTACTATATTCTCTGACACAGTGCCAACCCTTCTCGTGGGAGATCTAAATAGTAAGCATGAAACATGGGGATGCCGTGTGACAACTCCAAACGGAAGACGACTATTAACAGCAGCTGAACGCAATGCAGTTAACATCTTAGCCCCACCTGGTCCTACTTTCTTTAGGCAAAATGTAGCACCTGACATACTAGACATAGTACTTTACAAAAATGTATTAGGCTTTCCCACCATGGCTGTTCTACCTGAAATGGACTCCGACCACTCCCCAGTCTTGATATCATTTGACAACAATCTGATTTTACGTCCACAGTCCACTAGGAGACTCAGCAGAGGTTTCATACATTGGGAAACCTTCCAACATGTAATTGATAACAAGCTAAAACCTGCGTGCAACCTGAAAAGTCCCAGTGATGCAGAAGCAGCAATTCTTGAGTTCACAAAAGTCATAACTTCAGCCATAGACAAATCCACAGCTCCAGCTAGACCTCAGCAACAAAGAAAACCCTATCACGAAACTTTGCCCTCTAACATCAGATCTCTCTTGAAAGAAAAACACAAAATGCGCCGGCTTTGGCAGAAGTACAGAGAAACCTGGCAACTTCATCGCTTGAACCAACTCACAAGAAAGGTAAAAAAACAAATGGATGAGTACCGGTACTTGACTTACCAACGGCACCTCTCCAGCATTTCACCAGAAGATTCATCCTTGTGGAAAGAAACCAAAAGAATATTAAAAGAACCTACGCTTATTCCACCCTTAATACAAGGTGGAAAACACTACATAACCGACTTTGAGAAGTCGGAACTATTCGCAAATACTCTACAATGTATCTTCAGCCCAAACCCAGTGATAAACGAAGAATTCAACCACGAAAATGAACGTTTTCCTGGTTCTTATACCACTGCTCCACTTCCCATTGACTTCACTTCGCCAAAAGAAATCTTGTTCATAATCCAGCAACTAACAGCAAGAAATTCGCCTGGTCATGACCTGATTCCAAATTTTGTATTAAAACATCTGACTCGCAAAGCACTTGCTATTCTAGCCTCACTCTTCAATAGTTTGATACGTCTGGGCTACTTCCCCAGAATCTGGAAACACGCTATAATTATTGTTATTCATAGACCTGGGAAAAGCTCCTCAGACCCAAACAATTATCGTCCTATAAGTCTGCTACCAACTCTGTCCAAAGTGTATGAAAAGATTATACTGAAGCGTTTAACAAAATTTCTCAATGAAGCATCAGTATTACCTCCCTTTCAATTCGGTTTTCGTCGTAAACATTCAACCACCCATCAAATTCTCCAGATTACAGAGCAAGTGGCACAAGGCTTCGAGAAGAAAGAACACACAACTGCAGCTTTCCTTGACTTCACTCAGGCATTCGACAGGGTTTGGCATCAGGGTCTTCTATACAAACTGTTCATCAACGGCATTCCAGACTACCTCTATAAAATAATTTCCTCCTTTCTGTCACAACGAACATTCTCAGTCCGCATAGGTAGTTGTCACTCTTCTACAAAACCTATAACAGCCGGAGTTCCTCAAGGATCTATCGTGGGACCAGTTCTGTTCAACCTGTACACCTCTGATATGCCTGCAACGCCTACAGCTCAAATCGCTATGTATGCGGACAATACTGCAATCTTCTCAACACATCGCAATATCCACACCGCCAGAAATCACCTTCAAGAGGCCTTAAACTTAATTATACCCTGGCTAGACAACTGGCGTATTTCGCTCAACCAGCGAAAATGTGAAGCAATGGTCTTTACACTATGCAGACAAAACTATCCACCACCAGTAACGCTCCCAGCAAAACAGATACCCTGGAAAACTAATACAGAAACAGTGAAATATCTCGGTGTACTCCTGGATCGACGACTCACATGGAAACCACATATAAGCAACAAACTTAAACTAGCCTGAGCAAGACTGGCAAAACTCTACCCCCTCCTCAACAAAAGATCTTCACTCAAACTAAAAAACTGCACACTACTTTACACGACTCTATTAAGACCACTGCTACTATACGCATGTCCAGTTTGGGGAGGAACTAGTCCTTCTGAAATCAAACGTATCCAGAAATTTCAAAACAAAATATTGCAAATCTCAACGAATGCACCATGGTTTGTCAGAAATAGTCAACTACATAGAGAAACTGGAATTCAGCATCATTCAACAGTCAATTTCTTCACAAGCCGAACAGTTTTACAGCAAGCTAAAAGACGTCTCAGGAGCCATTCACTATTCTCTTGGCAGAAAATCTAGCTTTCCAACTCGCATCAAGAGTCGCCTACCACTGGACCAGCTCTCACAGTAAGACTTTCTGTAAAATAAAAACAAAAAATATGTACCTGCTTATGAAGGGCCCAATGGGGCTTACCTCATTTCAATGTTATTCAGTATCATGCATGTAAATAATGTCTAAAATCAATGATCTGTAGAGTGCACATGCGCTGATCGATCAATAAATCATTAAAAAAAAAAAAAAAAAGGAGATCTAGATAAAATCGTGTTGACCTGATGCAAACCTCTTAAAAAGTGGGAATGAAATGATATCGGATCAAAATATGTGCATGGAAACACCTCCATATTCAAATTGTTTTGAATACAGTTAAGAAATTTTTCTTCTGCTATACTCGTTGCAGGCCTTAGTTATATGTTAATGCTTTTTTTTAATTTGCCCTGCGGTAGATTATAACAAAACCACTTTTATGTTTCTATAGTTTGCAGTGTACTCTCAAATATAATTATTTTTCATAACCTGCTTGTAATACACTGATAACAAATACATATCTTAACAGGTTTGCCAATGCATTACCAAGTTGACTAACATAAGTGAATGATTGGAGTTATATTGAGTCACACTTATTTACACTTAAAAATCTCCACTTAATGTGTTAAAAAACACTGAAATGTTTTCCAGGACTTAACGTATAAGTGAATGAATTTATTTATTTTTTTTATTTATTTACATAGAATGTCCCAATGAGCATATTGCTCTAGTTAGGGATTGCCCTTTGTTGAGGTGCAAAATATAAAGAATGAATAAAATTATTATCATCTGTAACCTGGTTGGTCATATAGGACAGTGAATGAAATTGGTGAAGGGCCCATGGAGCTTAAAGTTACTCGACATTCGTCTTCTCAGGATAAGGGAAAACCCCGATAAAAACCTTATCTAGATAAGTCACCTTAAGCGAGATTTGAACTTGCATCCTGTTGAATGCGAGGTAGAACACTACCCCCACTCTACCTGGCCAGGGAAAATTATTTTGGAAGCTTGTATATTCAAAATGATCTTAATTCGTATTGAATTTAACATGTGAAATGTGTATTGTATTGAGATGGCATTGGAATCAAAATTATTTCAATCCCCCATGTAAACGTAAATGTCAACATTTTAGAGAGTCGTACAAAATAAGTCTAAGAACATACATGCACTTATGTCCTCATATGCACTACTGATAAAGGCTGGTTTACAACAGCCTAAGCGCAGGAAGTGATGCAGCATACAAGATTTTATTTCACAACAATGCAGCAATAAGAACAGGAGTACATATTAATAGTGGAAATTTGATTTTACATAATGGGATTTAATCTGTTTTTAATTCACCAATGATATGTAGCTAAGAATGCCATGGAGTAGAAAATAATTGTCTTTATTCTGCTGTTTTCCAAAAATTCAGTACAGTTTTCTAATCACTTCATCATGTAGACAGTTGACTGCTCTCTACGTTAGAACATATAAAGGTTGAGGGTAGACACCAGAAATATTGGGATGTTAGGGTACCAATGTTTTGGAACAGGGAAAACTATGTTGATATATGTGATAAAGCAGCAAGAGAAGGCTTTGCATGGGCTAGAACAGACATGGTCAAATTGAAGGATTTGAGAAGAAGAATGATATAGAGAAATGCTCTTTGTGTCACCGAAATACAGTTTTAGAATGTGAAGAAACTAAAATCCTTAGAAAGACAATGGGTAGAAAGGACTGGGCAATGTTACAAAAGAAATTCAAGCAATAAAGTTAATGAATGTAAAATCTAAGAGAAATTTAATCAATATTGGATACTTTTTGGGTAGAAAATAAAATGTAAATGGCATGTTATTTATGGTTGCTCTTTAACAGCTGTGGTTCTCAGCATCCCATTCTATACTGGGCATGAAAGACTGCTTAATTTTGCTCAGAGGCCTCTCTATCAGTCTTGAGATTCTTTTACGTGCCGTAAATCTATGACACAGGACCAATGGCTTCACTTCCCTTCTGAAGGAAGCCATGCTAAGGATTTTTACACCCGAAAAAATCATTGTACTTCGCCGGGTTTGAACCCTCGACCTTGGGTACATGAAGTTAGCATGGTAACCATTACACCACGGAGGGCGATTTTTTTGGGTGGAGGAAGAGCCAAACGAGAAGAATTAGTAAGCAGGACGAAAATGAAAATTGAACAATAGAATGTATGTATTAGATTTAAGATATAAGATATAAATAGGATTCAATAAGCTCAGAAATCTCAGGGTTTGATTCATTATAGAGATAAGTAAAGAAATGTAGAGGATACTTTACAACATGTGACATGAGGAGGATAATTTGGTTGCACTGCATTCTTCAGTGTGGCTATATGAGCAGAAAGTAAACAAATACAGGACCATAAACCTTAAGTTATGTTAAAAAATAGTTCTCTGGCATGAAATCATAGTTAAAAGTGATTATAAATGCATGTTAGTTAAAAATATCTAAAGCTGTACTTTGAAAAAATAGTCTGCTCACGTTGAACTTAGGAAAAAATTCCACACTATATATTCAAAAGAAGAGCCGAAATGTATACCATTTTGTAAAATTTATGGAAATAATCTTATTATATTATTATTATTACAATACCACAGGTTTGGATTCAACGTGAGGGAAAGTGTCCCCTGAAAAAAATACTGTATTTTGTATTTATTTGTATTACTTTTTTTACTTTTGAAAGTTGAATTTAAAAATTTCTTCAAAGAACGGTTCTGCAGTATAATTTTCGCCCTCACCACATCCCTAGCCTTGACATTTGCTACAATCAAACAATATGCAGAGAAAAAACATTATGAATTAGTTCTTCAAACAAAACTTACTGATTTCTTAAAGCAGTGCAAAATTAGGTAAATGTAAAATGTAATTCTACCACAAATTAAGATCAATTACAGGACCAGCATAACTGGTTAGTGCAGGGAACAGTTAATTATAAATGGCTTAGGAGATTTTTGGGCTAATTTAGGATATTTTGGAAGAGGTTTTTGAAAGGAAGTGAGATCCAGGATGGAAGTCATGGATAGACAAATTTTATTTTCTCAAATGAGAGAGAAATGTTCATTGGCATTTTACGAGGAAGTAAAGGATGACCCAGAGAAAGAGAACATTTTGATCTGTAAAAAGAATGAATAGATTTGGCATTTGGAGATTAAGGAGAATGAGGGAATAGGTTATCCCGGGAGCGTGTCCAATCTGTGGGGAGAAGGAAGATGACGTACATGGTATCTTTCAGTGTAGGGCCACAAATAGCTGGAGAGAAAATTTAATAAGGAGGAAATGGCTTCTGAGGAACAACCAAATTGCTTTTAAAAATATTTTTGAAAATCATAAACAGATACCTAAATTAGGGGAGTTTTTATGAAAGGTAATGATGAAATGGAAATGGTCAGTTGAAAAACATGGAAACTAGATTAATTTTACAGGATAAGGAATATTTAGTAATACCTTGAAATGTTGTATATGTAATATTTATGGCCTGGCCAACTAACTAGGGTTAAGGTCAGACCATAATCCTGATTACACTTAGCACTATATATAAATAAAAAAAAAAAAAAAACTGGTGAGTAATTGTTGCATTTAAAAATGCTGTAATTTATTACTGCACAAATGTTTCCCTCCACCTCTGCGAGATTGATTTTTGTCTCTTCTAAGCTCACATTTTGATACACCACAGAATCATTATAATGCGGAAGTAAAGCAACCACATTATTTTGGGCTTGTACTGTATTAGATGAATGCTAAAAGTCAGCATCTATTGGCTTTCTTATCGTATAGCTGTAAGAGGGTTAAAATAGTAACATACATATTGTGTCTATAGAGTTAAACTTTGGAAAAACAGGGAAATTGTAGATAATGTTAAAGTTGTTTGTATACTGAATGTGTGTTTAATTGTGTACCTATTCTTTTTTGTGTAGTCTGTAATCCATCTTGCACCGAAACTGAACTACAACAATCTGAACGTAGAAGTACTTAGACATTTTGCAAGGCTGCAGTCAAAAGACGACCAAGGTGGCATTAGAACTAATACTACAGTTTGTCTTGGGAAGATAGCACAACATTTACACCCACAAATAAGACAGAAAGTGCTCATATCTGCTTTTATACGTGCAATGAGAGATTCTTTCCCTCCTGCGCGCAGTGCAGGTAAGTATAGAGCAAACTGCTTGTTAATAAATTATTTTTTACCTTTAAAAAAAACTACATTTGTATTGCAAACATTTTATATGTTTTACTTTCTCTAGTAAGTATATACAATAAACATAATAAATAAAGAATATTTTTCATTTTCCATCCAAAAATTCAATACCTAGGTTTCACTGGAATATACATTTTAGGACTTCTGCATCCAAAAAAGGTCCATGTGTTTGCCCCTGTTTCTGTGAACACGATAACTCAAAAATGTAAAGTTGGTAAAATACCAAACTTGATAGTTAAGTTTAGTATCCTCTAAGGATGCGACAAGAAGATACTGAGGAAAATCCTCCTTTCCCAAACCACCCTTTACGTGGAAAAAATTTTGAAAAATGTTACTTTCTCAAAAATGACTCTAATGATTTTGTTTAAACTACTGTATATTAAAGATATTTACATGACAAAATGCATATCTTGAATTTTCTGGGAGTAGTCTCTGAAGACCTCTTCATTCTTGATGACTTTTGTATAACTGGTAAACTATAAGAGATTGACAAAAACTTATTTTACAAAAAAATTAAGATCTTGTTAAAGCTCACAATTTATGCCATATACATTTACATTAACATAATTTATGTCATATACATTTTTTCGTGGAGTTGACCATTTCCAAGATATATACCTTGATATTGGTTTCAATTTTAAAGTACAGTATACTCTCGATAATCTGGGGTAATGTAGGGCAGAAGACACACAAATAATCGATTAAACCCTTAATTTAGTGCTTTTAAGGTACAACATACATACGTAAATAGGAAATTGCATTTAAAAACTTTTTCAACATGTATTATTTGTTTAAAAATGTATTCTACTTTTGTGCATAGGTATTGTAGGCCTGTTTATTTCTTAAAATGTCCTTAATGTTGGACTGCTTCTGAGAGGAGTTGACATTTTTTCACACAGCACTTCAAACTTTTCTGGCAGTAAGTTCGTGAATCCTGTGACTTTGTTTGAATCTGGTTAGCGAACCAGAGCTTCATGGAAAAAATGTACCTTTTCGGCACACATTGTGTCTGAAACAATGACACCTTCAGCTCTTTTCTGGCTGAACCTTTGTAAAAGAGCAGCATCTACGAGGTCTGTTCAAAAAGTTCCGGAAATTTGTCCACAAAATGTTTTTATGCTTACCTTTTAGTTATCGTGCATGGTCTTTTTCGAAGTACTCTCCTCCACAATTGATACACCGCTCCCAATGCCATTTCCACTTCCAGAAGCAGTCTTGGTATAAATCTTTCTGGGTCATACGAAGCGCTATGTGCAAATTTTCTTTTATCTCATTGTTGCAAATCTTCGTCCTTTCAACAGGGTTTTCAACTTTGGAAATAAAATAGTCTGCAGGGGCCAACTCTGGAGAGTACGAAGGATGAGGTTGCGTTGTCGTGATGCAAGAGCCATGAATTGTCTCGCCACATTTCAGGCCGTTTTCTTCTCACATTTTCTCACAGGCGTCATAACATGTCCCAATAGTACCATCGATTAATAGTTTGTCCCTCTGGCACGAATTCATGATGAACTAATCCTTCAAAGTGTAAGAAAACTATCAACAATGGCTTTGAAATTTAACCTGACCTGACAAGCTTTTTTTGGTCTTGGAGAATGTTTGCCAACTCATTGTGAAGACTGAACCTTGGTCTCAACATCATAACCGTAGACCCATGTCTCGCCACCAGTTATGATTCTCTTAAGGAACATTCATCCTCATTTGCACGATTCAAAAACTCTTCACAGATTGCAAGGCAATGATCTTTCTGGTCTTGATTCAAGAGCCGTGGGACGAACTTGCCGGCAACACGCTGCATTCCAAGATGTTCTGTCAGGATTTCATGACATGATCCAGCTGAAATGTTATATTCTTCTGCAAACTCTTGGACAGTCAGTCTTCGATTGGCATGCACAATTTTGTTAACGTTCCTGACATGAGTGTCGTCAGTAGACGTCAAAGGGCGTCCTGAATGAGGGTCATCTTTCTATTCTGCCCAGCCATTTTTAAACCATGTGAACCATTTGTAACACCGAGTACGGCTTAAGCACTTGTGACCATAGGTTTTCTGCACCATTTGGTGTGTCTCAGTAAAGGTTTTCTTGAGTTTCACGCAAAATTTAATGCAGACACGTTGCTCCTCTAACTCTGCCATCTCAAAATTCACAAACTGTGCGACACAACATTCTACTCAATACAGCACTGAACAATAGCTAACAGTCATACAACAATGAAACTTTCAGCAGTTATACATCAAACACAGGCGTGTGCAGGGATGCCAACCACATTTTGCTCCAATACTCCATTGGCGCAAAATTACACATGTTCCAGAACTTATTGAACAGACCTCATATTGCGCCTAAAACAATGACACCTTTAGCTCAGCTTTGGCTGAATCATTGTAAAAGAGCAGCATCTAAGTCATCAAATGTAGATTTGTTCATGGTTTTTTGTGCAGATGGTCCAGAATTAGAATCACAGTTCCTGATAAAATCCTGTATTTTCTGCTTATTGTTTTTAATGTCCCAAGCAATCTACATTCCAATCCCATAATCAGTATTTAGTTTTGCAACAGTTTCCCCTTCTCAAATCTGTCAATCAATTCTAATTTGTGTCTTAATGTCAACACACATTTTTTTTTTTGTTTCTCCGCCTTCCTTTTTGCAAATTTCTTTTAACTACTTCGTTGACACACGCTGATTAACATCAGAAAAACTGAACTTGTTTTTAATTTACACAGAACAGGCAGGCTGTTAACAATGGAACAGTACTCTGTTATCAGGCGGAAATGATACTGATTGTCACACAGCAGGTCCTTTATTGCTGTTTTCTAAAGAAAAACAATCTACAATATTGCAGATGATAATCTGGACACGAATAATCGGGGAGTATACTGTACTTAAACTTTTCTCATAAGGGAATTTGTAAACTCCTGTCCATGCAACGAAACAAATTTCAATCACATAGCGACCACCTTTTAAAGGATTTGATTAGCAGTGTTAGTGCAGTGTATTTAGTCTAGTGTTTTCCCTTATTTTCCTTCTACTTATAAGGAAGCAGTAATAAGACAATTTTTGTTAATGTTCATCTCGATTAGCATGAAGTAGATAGAAGAATACATTTTTTAAGTGTAATTTGCCACAGTGATATAGAGAAAGTCATGTGAATGGAACACATCAGATGTTTACAGTACAAAACAGTATAATAAAATTTTATGAAATTAGCCCTGAAGTATGAACCCTGTGTATATAGTTGTGTTTGAAGCTAGCAGGACCTTAAAGTCCCGATGGTTAAGAAAGGGTTAACTGATATAAATGGGTAGGCATATAATTATTGATAGGCGAATTTAAACCTTATCTTCTTGCAAATTTTGTATTTTTTCTACTTAGATCATAGGAAGGTAAGTTTAAACTTTTTGTTGCTAGTGTACCCTATACAATCTATTCTTACGATAGCTTATTACTTTCTCTACCACATATGTACAATGTACATAAGTATAGAAGGAATACAATACCTTACAAGACTGCCTCTGTGGTCGAGTGGTCAGCAAGCTGATTTTTCACCTGGAGGTCTTTGGGGTGGGAAATTTTTCTTTAACCAGAATTATTCCCTATCCCCCACAGAGTCTGGAAGTATGAATGTGAGAGTGAAAGTATGTGTGTTTAATGATATAAAATGATTAAGCTAATGTTCTAAATCTACAGTTAATATAGAATTGTTGCACACATTAAAAAGCCCCCGATATGATCATAGCTGTTACAGGGGTCTATACAAATGAAAATATTAAAAAAAAAACATATTTAGAAAAAGGTGTCAGTGTGTGTGCATGGTATGTGCTTGTGTAGTCTTAATTTACTTTCTTTTCTTCAAAATGAAATTAGTTTTATTTATGAACACCCTTTAGCTGCTATGGTTCTTAGCATTCTGTTCTATATTGGATGTGAAAGACGAACATTTTGCTCAGAGGCCTTGGTTCTTTTACATGCCATAAATCTAATACACAGGACCACTGGCTTTTCTTTCCTTTCAAAAGAAGTAGTGCTAAGGATTTTAAGGGGATGCATCACCCAAAATCCTAAATCCAACAGTTTGAACTAATCAGGCTGATATTTTTAACATGCATTTATGTTGTACAGTAGTTACAGGCTTTAAAATTAGTTTATGTATCATAAGCAGTTTTTGAGTTATTAATTTTCAAATTAAAAAACTGACGCCAAATTCAGATCACTCCACATGATGAAAAATTTTGTTTTTTTATTTTTCAAAATATGCATTTAAGTATCAGAAACAGAACTGTCATATGAATGTATTAAAGCAAGAAACAGACAAAAATTCAAGAAATTGTGTAATACAATTGACTAAAAATCCATATTTAAAACAATATTAGGAATTTTAAAAAATCATATGAAAAAAAAAACCTTTTTGCTTGTTAAGAACTATCCTAAAAGTTTAGGAGAGCTTGAATAAAACCTGCATCGTGTGGAACATTTTAAATTTTGAAAATGCTGAAAAATAAAAACACAAGAAAATAGGTTTTAAGGTTTAACATACAATTTAACACTGTAAGTCTTAAAATGTCATAATCTCCTGCAGAAGTTTTTAAACCAATAATATATGTCAACTCTCACAGACTGTAAAACCTCCTCAGCAACTAGAGGCTAGCATAGTACCGCTAGACTACAGAGGGTGATTCTTTCCATCAAGTTATCAAAAAAGTGGTAGGGGTGATGTTACTGGCTTGTCACATTTCAAAAGGGGACCATCAAAGATCAAATTAAGAATCTTTTGTTAAACATTAGCAAAAATAAAATCATCTGGTAGCCTTGACTATGCATGCACCTTTTCTTGTGCACAGTTTTACCAGGAAGCAAGGACCAGGGGGGGGGGGAAGAGCTCACTCTCCGTCTGTAGCCATTATGTGAATAGGTTACCTAATTGACTGCGAACTAGCTGAATTATTAAACGAAACACGGTGCACATGCATGTGCGTGAACCCTGGGCCTACAGACAGAATGAAACCTTAACATTGAAGTCATTGTATGTCAGGGTGTACAACATACTGCATGTCTCAATGTTGTTCTGCTCTGCTTTTGTGCAAAACCACTGAATTAAGACTAGGGAGCCAAGTGCCCAAGAAAAGGTGCATGCATAGTTCAAGTTAGCCATTTTGCTTGTTGCGCCACCCCTCTGAGGTGACAGTTGGCTGGGGCGTGCAGCAATAATGAAGGAAGCAAACTCACTTGGCTAGGTATTTATTGACCATAAAGTTAAAATTATTCCTTAACTATCACTACGTGGGAAGAAATGTGAACTGATAACACGATATCTTATCTTGAAGCTAATGTGTGGCCCGAACTGCTGATTTGATTCCTAAGCTGAAACCTGAGCTAGGAGAGCACTGCTAAACTTGGTTCCATGCAGAGTCACACACAATAGTCAGCCACACGCTATGCAGGCCTCAGGCAATGCTTGAAGAGCGACTCAACCAGATATTACATCTTCTTAAATAAAGTTCATTATTCCTTAGAAGGATTCTATAATTAATCTACAATAATGCCCTTTCCCGGAGGTTAATACCTATGGTGCTATGTCTTTAAACCAATGAGTAAAAAGGTCAGAAATGACGCAAATCATCCTGAAACAGCATAATTTTCTTGTCATCTTCTTGAAGCATGACATCATGGGGTTTAACCCAGGAAGTGGTAAACCACTTTATCGGTCCTTTTGCATAACTTTAATGCTTCACTACAATTTAAAACTAATTGTGAAATATTCTATGAAACTATCCAAACTATTCCTTAATTGTATTAATTAATAATTCACCAGGGTGAGCTGTCACAAGCTGCTAAGCTGAAGATTAAATATTTTGAACAACTAGTTTTGATATACAAAATGAAAATTTAAAGCCTTTTAACAATGAGCTGTAGACTTGACTTACACTAATGTAGTTCCATTATTACATTAGTATCCAATTCTGTTTTGTATTAGGTATTCTTGCACTAGCTGCCACGCAACAGTACTTCCTGCTATCTGAGGTTGCTACACGGATATTACCTGCATTGTGCCAATTGACAGTAGATCCAGAGAAACCTGTGCGTGATAATGTTTTCAGAACAATTAAGGGATTTCTCGGAAAACTCGAAAAGGTGTCTGAAGACCCTAGCCTTAGAGAATCCATGGGTAAGTCTGTTTAGAAATAATGTAATTTAAGAAAAATCTGATTCATAAGTTAATATTCTCATAAATTGCTCACAGTATACTATAATAAATTACATTTTTCAAATACTAAAATACCATATTTGAATACAAGACGACTTTGAATTGCACGATGACCCCCATTTTTTAGAACTTAATTTTGGAATTTAGATTTTATTTACATATATAAAAGGAAGTCATGTTTAAAATACATAAATAAAAAGAAGAATTTTTAAATTAAATTTAAAGGTTTGCCATATACTTTTGAATAAACTAATGGACAGTTAAGCTGATTAAGTCCTTTATTTTTTATTTTATTTTATTTTATTTTTTGTTACTTATCTATTTTACTGAATTTGAATTTACGCGGAAATTCACATTTTGGGTGGTTGATGGAGAGGGGAGTATGGAAATACATGGTATGGGTGCAGCGGTGTAACTGTATTGACTATAATTGATATGATTTTGTAATTAGACAACATTCTATGTTTTTACCTAATTTGAATTTGCGCAGAAATTTAGATTTTGAGCAGGAGACACGAAGAACATAAATGATTGTATGTGTGAGATGATAGAATGTGATGATGTGTGAGATGATAGAATGTGATGACGGTGGTGGCGGCAGCATAGCTGCAATGGTGATGATGGGAATGATTATCTATTTACACAATATACATACTATAATATATTGCACTTTTTTTTACGTAATTTGAATTTGCAGTGAAGATAGAATGGGAATGTAAATGCACATTTTGGGCCTGAAAGACCGAGATATGAGTAAGGAGATGTTTGGAATGTGTGCAGTTGTACAATGTGATGACAGTGATGGATTTTGTATTAAAACAACATACTTAGAAGGCCTTTAATTTTATTTTAGTCATGAAAAGTAATCTTTTTCCCAATGAGAACATTCATAGACCTGTTAAAGCTAATTTTTGGCATGAAATGGAATGCATAAAATACATTGCGACATTGGTGGTAATCTATACCATTTCCCCCAGCTGTAACTACAAAGTTTGAAACTTACTTTTTCCCTGTATAGTATTCAGAAAACATATATTGTGAATACAAGATGATCCCCCAGTTATGAACATTAATATTTTGGAAAAAAACATTGTCTGTATTCGGATAAATCCTGTATTTTAAAATAATTAATGTTGAGATGAGTAGAGAACTACTTTAAACACTTTTTTCTTCTCTTGCATTTATTTATTTAAGACTAGTTTCTGGGAGTATCTTTCTCATAGTTATGCAGTTGGCTGATATATGGTACTGGTTGCCCTCTGTAGTTCTGGTTAATTGGATATAGTGGTAAGGTTTTCAAAACTTTCTTTCTTTAAGAAGTCATTGCCTATAGGTGTATTGTATTATCTCCTTTCTTTATAGTTTAGTTATGTAGTCTTGTATCTCTAATGAGAGGTAGTAGGTTAACTAAATTTTCTTTAGTAAGAGTATCTTCAGGGTTTATTAAACCAGTAATTCATACCTTTCCCTTTCCGAGCTTCATGTTTGAAGATTATATGAGATGCTGTTTCTTTCTCTACATTGCACAACCTGCATATTGGTTCATCTTTGAAGATTCCCATCCCATGTAGATGTTTCCTTAATCTAAAATATCCCTTCACTAACCCTGTTAACAGATTTATTTGGGATCTGTTAAGTTTACTCATCATTCTTTTACTTGCACCCATTTTTGTTGGTAATATTTAATCCACTCATCGGTGGTTTACAAACAGAATTTATGGAGATACCAGAACCATCTTCAGGACCAGTGAATAATTGTGCAGAGCCTTTTCTTGCCAAGGCACCTGGTTTTTCATTGACTAAAATTCCTGGCGCCCACTCAAGAGTAATCTTGTTGTATTTTTCCAGTTGTACAAGGTTTATTATGAAGTTTGAGAGTAACTTTGAGGTTATGCTGTCTATTGCTCTTCAATAGTGTGTTACTATTGAATGATACTTACATTTAGTTGATAGGAAAACAGAATGAACTGACATGTTTAATGAGAAGTAAGAAATTGCATTCCACAATTTATTCACTTGTATTAAGGTGATACAATGTTACTTTGTCATGTCTTACAGGATTTACAAATTCCTTTCAATATAATTTTGAAGCTTTTAAACAAATGTGTAACTTAGTTTCATGCTGGATTATGTGTAAGGCTACTGTGGACAGATGAAGATAAGAAATATAATTTTGACTTACCGAAAGAATATTTCCCCTTAAATTTTGCCCACCAAAAGTTAGTCTCAGGTTGTCTGGCTAACACACACACTATTCCTCTTGTTAATAAATATGGCTCGACCTCAGGCAGTTGACATGCTGAAACTGTCTTCACTCCCAACCTGAAGCCCAAACCTTGACCAGGAGTGGTTTCCTCTTCAACCACCAGAAGCAGGACCAGCATCACAGTATATACATTACCATCTAGCGACAGAACCAAACCTTCCAGATCTTATATCACCCAGGAAGTATTCATGCGGGTTGCTGAATAGCTGATGCCAGGCGAGATACAGTGTCATCCACATAAACCTGAACCATTTTTATATGTCATAATTTCTCTCTGAAAGCTCGTAGAAATGGGAAATTTATTTTAATGATCTCAGTGGCTCAGGGAGAATCGACAACAGTCAAGGTAACAATCGATCAATGTTATCTGTTGACTATATTGATGATTTCAATGGAAATTACAAACATTTTCATGGCATTGTAGACAGTCTTTAGTTTGTAGCCATAATAGCAACATGTAGTACTCAGTTCAAGAGTGTGTTTACATTGGGAAAACATATTGGAAGACAAGTTCCTTGGTAACAATATAATTTAGATTTTGAAGAGAATTTAATGTATGGGATGTTCCGATAAAGCCAATAATTCTATCGCTAGCAAGAAAGCTGGAGACAACTGCTATACTCGTTAGTGAGAGTGGAAAACATAGACCACCGTTGAGTGCAGAGACAGTTACAAATGTTCAGAGAAGCCTCGTGAACTCTCCAAACAAATCAGACTATTCAAAGAGCTATGACTGTCTAAAATGCCATGAAAATGCTTGTAATTTCCATCAAAATCATCAATATGGTCAACAGATGGCATTGATCAATTGTTGCCCTGTTTGTTGTCGATTCTCCCTGAGCTACTGAGATCATTAAAACAAATTTCACATTCCTACGAGTTTTTAGACAGAAATTATAGCTATTAAAATGGTTCAGGTTTATATGAATCGTACTGTAGTTTGCCAGTACTTGTAGAGAGGCGAGGAAACAGCTCAAGGTTGTTTGATTACTTGCAATTGTTTTTAAGGCTGCATGGCTATCAAAGAAAATCCAGATATTGCCACCTTTGTAGCCCCTTCTTACTCGTTGATTCTCCCTGACACAGGTTCCTATTGCAAATTCTTTAGCCTGGTATTGTGACCAAGAGCAGCAGCATAAATGTCACACTTTGGTGCCTTCCAATGTATTCCAGCTCCCTCCAAAGTGCTTAGTTCTTGTTGTTAGCTTGTTTCACCACTTTAATTCCTGTTTTATGCTATGATTTAAACATAAAAAATGATGAGTTACATCAAACTTCTCTATATACTTGAATGAAATGTAATTGTTGAAACATGTTAAGAGGAGTCGAAATGTCCTGTCTTGCCAATGTTTAAGTCTGCCCCAGTATCTCAGCAACTATCTAAGATAAAGGAGCTAAAATTTCAAGCTATATTCAGCAATACTTTTACTGTTTGATTGATGAAAAATATAGAGTACTTCTGTTCATTCTGATTTGATTTTTTAAATAAAGCTCTTAAAATTTTATTGAAAAATTATTTTTAAATTTTTAAAATATAACTGTTCTATATACGTAAAAAGTTTTCATTAAAATAAATTCTATTTAGGTGCAAATGTGTGGTAAAAATTTTAATCGTTAGTGTCAATTAGTTTTTGAGATAATGGGGCATTTGTATAGAAAATGTTACTTCAGAAATTGCTTTCAAACATAAAATTAAAAGAAAATTTAACCTAACTTTACAAATGCAACTTTGCAGTACTTCAAAACTCTCACATGAAGGAAACATGAGCAGGATGCCAATGCTGCGAATAGCTAAAGTAAAACTTTCCGATAAAACAAGATCTCTTCTCTAACACTAATATTTACAAAGTTATTGATGTTTTGCTAAGCTAGTGCACCAACATGTTCAAAAAAACTACTACACAGGATTATTTTCAACAATATTTTTTAAACTATTTACAATTAACGTACCTCAATAAAAGTTATAGCAAATGAACAGGAGATTCAAAATATTCATATGCAATTAAAACATGAAAATGGAAAAAAATGAAAGTCCCATTTCAACTCCCCTTAATGTTTCTCCAATGGCCATTTACACCATGTTCCTGTTGGAAAATCTTTCAACATAGAGCTGTCGAACATATCAAGAATTGCACTGCATTTCTCAGTAAATTAAGATCATGTCCAGAAATTCAGACTTTGAAAATCGTGGTATTGTTCTATAACAAGATTTTCTGTCTTGCAGCATTGAAATAAAGATAATTATTGTAATAATAACATATTTTAAAGTAATAGAGAGATTTATTGTTACAGTCTATATCAAACTAAAGGAGAAATTCCAAATGACTATATTGATTTAAATACAAGGCAAACTCAAATGTAAGACAAACCCTATTTTCCAAAACTTAATTTTGGAATTTAACATATCATTTTCAAATATAAAAAGAAGACAATATTTTTACAATATAAAACACCTATAAGTAGCTTAATTTTATTATTAAAGGTTAATGTAATATGAAATTAGAAAAAAAGTCTACTAAAAATATTAAAAGCTTTGTTGCATAATTGCAATACTATGCACTATGCATTAAAGGGTTAAGTTTATAAATGGATTTAAAATTTGTAGAGGCTGATGTCCACACAGCAACGCCAAGTTTATCAAATGCTGCAGCTACATGGGCAGGATGGGCTGTGACAGCAGTTACTGCAAAGTTCTATAGAAGTCAGTCGGATACCGTCAAGTCCACTTCAGTTGTCAGCAAAACGCTTAGCAAACCTGGCTCATTAGGTAAGTTTTATTGAATATCTCATTATATAAAATTCATAGTATTATTTTATACATTATTTTTGTTCCTGGAGTGAAGCATGTAATGCCACATTCGCAATGACAAGTAACTGCAAATGATGCATAAGTACAAGACTTTGCACCCCTGATATGTGGAAGCATTCACATTAAGTAGATAGATAATTTATTTCATCTTTTCAAGTTACAATCTTCATACTTATATAGTTACTTTTCTGGAGTTGCTAATTTGGTATCATATATGGTTAACACCCTGGTTATTTATGTATATGTACCTTTACTTCTAATTGTACATTTTTATACCTTACCAACTTAATCTGTTTATCACTTATTTCTCTCTTACTTTCCCTGTATAATTATCTAGTTTATGCAAAAATTATTTTTTATTTCCAAAAAGTTTTAAGTATGATATCTCTGGTGGCAGCTTTTCCCAGTTTTCATTCCACATTTTTCTCTCTCTCTCTCTCTCTCTCTCTCTCTCTCTCTCTCTCTCTCTCTCTCTCTCTCTCTCTCTCTCTCTCTCTCTCTCTCTCTCTCTCGCTCTCGCTCTCGCTCTCTCTCTCCAACATTGCCACATAGATCTTTATCACCTTTAACACCTTGTAACTGTTGTTGCCCATGCTAGACCCTCTCTTTCCATTTTTTCACACACATCATTCTCTTCCCCATTCCTTCTTAAGGTTCCTGTTTGAGATAGAAAAAAAAAAGTCACTTAGTGAGCAAACAATGGAATTTTATAAAACATTGGGAAGATGTCCTCTGTTCTTAGTTTCAATATACATCATTGTTTGTGCAACTCCATACACAACATTTCTGTGATGTCTTTAGAATATCAGCAGTTTCTTGCAAGATAACATCTTTCAGTTGCCATCAGATTGTTGAATGTGTCAGGAAAACTCGTTTTTTAAAGTAACTTCCTGATTAAATTCCCTTAATTACGAATGGAATACGGGCCTGCTCTTAAATTGTTAAGACTTAAATTTTCTCAGAACTTGAGAAATATTCCTCTTGCTTTCAGAATATCATTGAATCAGATGAATTCTATAATTTAGTGATAGAGCCATGATTTGAACTTACAAATTCTTATAGCAGTATCAATAACATTATTAATGTAAAAAGAAGCTAGTAACAGTGAAGAATAACACAAATATTAATATAAAAATAATAGTTGCAACCAATCTTCACTTATCTTTTGGAATCCTTGCCTGGACTAGTTTCGCAACGATTTCATTGCATTATCAACATATCCTTTTGGTCTATTTTTTGATGTTCAAGGATTCCAAAAGATAGGTGAAGATTGGTTGCAACTATTATTTTTATATTAATAACATTATTAATGTTTTATTCGACAAAGCTGTACCAATGGTAACTGTATGTTGAAGAAGCAAAAGAAAATTAAACCCCATTGCTTGCCCAGTGTATGACTTTTTTTGTTTTTATCCTGTCTCAAATATAATATTTATAGCGGTTTATAGTTTGATGACCATTTAGTAGGAACGTTGTCCCACTTGGCTTTTATCTCTTTCAGTGTTGAGCCTATTAAATAGAAGTGCTTCATCACTGGGTGAAACGTTTCTTCTTCTTCTTCTTCTTCTTCTTCTTCTTCTTCTTCTTCTTCTTCTTCATCCTCCTCCTCCTCCTCCTCCTCCTCCTCCTCCTCCTCCTCCTCCTCCTAAATAAATGCAAATTTTATCTGCAGGCTTCCAGGCTGTAGTTCATTGGTGTTACTTTGGCTTCCAGTGTAACCCTGCATAATTTCTTAGACTGCTCTCTGCTGACATTTTGCTGAAACCTTTATTAAGCTTCTTCCTCAGGCCACTGACTCTCTGCTGACATTTTGCTGCAACCTGTGTTAAGCTTCTTCCTCAGGCCACTGACTTTCTGCTGACATTTTGCTGCAACCTTTGTTAAGCTCTTTCCTTGGGCCACTGACTTTCTGCTGACGTTTTGCTGCAAACTTTGTTAAGCTTCTTCCTCAGACCACTGACTTTCTGCTGACATTTTGCTGCAACCTGTGTTAATGTTCTTTCTTGGGCTACTGGCTCTCTGCTGACATTTTGCTGCAACCTTTGTGAAGTTCTTTCCTTGGGCAACTGACTTTCTGCTGACATTTTGCTGCAACCTTTGTTAAGCTTCTTCATCGGGCCACTGACTACTGATGTTTTGCTGCAACGTTTGTTAAACTTCTTCCTCAGGCCACTAACTACTAACATTTTGCTGCAACCTTTGTTAAGGTTCTTCCTCAGGCCACTAACTACTGACATTTTGCTGCAACCTTTGTTAAGCTTCTTCCTCGGGCCACTGACTACTGACATTTTGCTGCAACTGTGTTAAACTTCTTCCTCAGGCCACTAACTACTGACATTTTGCTGCAACCTTTGTTAAGCTTCTTCCTCGGGCCACTGACTACTGACATTTTGCTGCAACTGTGTTAAACTTCTTCCTCAGGCCACTGGCAGAGAGCAGCCTAAGAAATGATGTGGCCTATACTGGAAGCCAAAGTAACCCCAAGTTTGTCACTTTAATTGCCTATGGCAAAGAAATCACATGAGGTATTAGCTGAAACTTTAACCGCAGTCTAACGAGAGATGATGCTTACTATATAAATCTTTTTTGAAGTTACAAGTGCCATCTGGTGGATTTTCTAAGAACTTATTGAATACTCCTCATTTATGGGGGCATATAATTGTTTGTACTAAAGGCCTTTTTGTACCACAATAGGTAACCATGTGCCCAATAATCAGTAAGATAAACTAGAAGCAAATGCTATTGTTGACATACAGAATTAGTGTTAGAGAAGAGATCTTGTTGGGTCTTCTGCCATGTTATAAGATAAAGAATCTATTTTATGGCTTTTTTTTTATCAGAGCAACCTTCAAGCAGTAGCATCTCAACGACCACTTCAAGTGTAACATCAATGACATCCCTAGAGCAGGAAGAGAGTAAAGGAGCAGATTCTGTATCAGATTACGATGAGAACTGGGATACTGAAAACTGGGGTGATATGGAGGTTTGTAACAAACATGCAGACATGTAAGAAATGGCAGAGCTTAAGAACTAATCCTAGTACAAACTTTGGGACTACTCACAGAAAATTCAAGATATGCATTTTATTTGTCATGACATTGTATTAAGCATTTAATGTGTATATAATCAAAAGTGCTAAAAATGTTAAGCAGGCCAAAAATAAGGAACATTTTCCATGTAAACTGTAGTTTGTGGACAGGGAATTTTCTAAAAAAAAAATCTGATTAATCTGGTATCCACATCATGCTAAACAAGATAAACATAAGCAGAATTAGTCTTATTATTAGCACATAACTTTCTCTACCTATTTTGAGTAAACTATTCTTATGAAAGCTTGTTTATCCATTTATTGCATGCTAATCAAGATAAACACTAGTAGAAACCGTTTTATACTTAGTTCCTTATAAGTAGAAGGGAAATAAGAGATACACTTAAGTGAAATACAGCAGTCAAATCTTTTAAAAGATGGTTGCTATGTGGTTAAAATTTAGTTCTCTTTTCATGGCCAGGAGTAAGAAAAAAGAAAAAGGAATTGCAAATTTAAAATTTTAAGTATTTTGAAATGGAAACCAATCACAAGGAATATCTTGAAAATGGTTAACTCCATAAAAAAATATGAATATGACATAAATTGCGTGTTATAACAAGTTCTAAATTTTTTGTGTAGTAATTTGTTGTCTATCTCTTACTTTTTATCAGTTATGCAAAAGTAATCCAGAATGAAGAGGTCTTCAGAGGAGATTCCCAGAAAATGGAAGCTATACATTTTGTGAAAATAAAATTCTTCGTAAATTTGTCACATAAAGGTTTGGGATAGGAGATTTTCTTGTAAATCTTGGTGTCACACCTTTGGAAGATGCTGAACTTAAATATCAATGTTGATAAGAACTAAAGCTTTCCTGGTGACGTGTTAATTCAAAATCTTCTCGGGCTTCTAGCCAGGTAAAAACTTGAACAAGTTTTTACCTGGCTAGAAACCCGAGAAGATTTTGAATCAATGTTGATATTTAATTGACTTGTTTGCATTATGTTGTTTACGGACACATGCAGAACCTTCTTCTATAATCATGTCTGTTTTATACATGGGATTTAAAAAAACATGTATTTTCAGTGATATCTTGATATCAAATTTTTGCATGGAATGAAATAACTTTTCTACTTATGTACTGTTATTTACTTTTAAGTAGAGAAAGTAAAATCTTCATATCACATCCTTGGAATATGTTGGAGTTAAATAAAATGTTTTATGTTTTGCCAAATTTTTGTTTTTGAGCTAGCATCTCTTCTATATGCATGCATGTCTACAGACTTTTTTCTAAAAAATGCTATAAATGCATTTCAGGGAGCCACAAAATATTCAGAGTTCATGCTTAACTGGAAAATTGGAGAATGCCAGGAAAAGATATGTCAAAAAGTCAGGGAAATAAATAGTTTTTAATAAAAAGTCAGGGAAATTTTCATTTACATTTTCTTACTGTGGGTTTTGCAAAATTCGGAAAGACATTGACACTGACACAGAGTTTAACAAATCCAATTTTCCAAGACCTATGGAAAACCTAAATATTATTGATTTGTTTTTTCATACAAGCCATGTATAGGACAGGAGTTGGATAGGTAGATTCAGATTGAAAAATTCAATGCCATAGCCAGGATTTGAACCATAGATCTCCCGGTCTCTAGCCCGTTGCATTTTTCAGTCAGACTCTACCTATCCAACTCCGGTCCTACATACAGTTTGTGTGAAAAAACAATTAAATCAACACTAATTGACCATAATAGTTGGCTATACTATGAATCCTAGTACTTAAAGTACGTACAACATTGTAAGTCGCCATTGGGGTTGTCATCTCAAAATAATTTGAGATCACCTTGGGGTTTACCGAGAAACATGTGAGTCAGTTTGAGAAATTCAATGCTATGCCGGCATGTTACCATGGTAGCTCATTGATAGAGCAACCGGATAGAGATCCATGGTTCAGATCCTGGCTATGGAATTGAATTTTTCAGTCTGACTTTACCTATCCAACCTAAATATTATCACAACTGTGAGGTGTGATGGGAATAACTGGAAATCAGATGATAGAGAACTCAAAGCTTGGCTTTAATAAAACTAATGTATCTGGCAGTACAGTGGTGAGTGTTGGTTCACAATAATGGGGCTCCCTAACTGGAATATTTGACTTTAATATAATTCTTAGGTTGAAGAAATAGTAGTAACTTAGAATCTTATCTGAGAACTATGTCGCTGTGTGCCAGGGCAAATCGACTGGGGTGGTCCTGTAGGATCCAAAGTGCATTGCAGACCAAGGGCTTAAGCCTGCGAGCCCAACAGAACAAAAGACAAGAGACGAGACAACGAGTGGGCCTAGATCGCCCGCTTAAATAAGATTTTGGCCCCTATCAGGGTTTTGATATTGTTAGGGCAGATATTATCATATACGGTCTGATGCCATTCCGGAGTTGCTAGATGTTTGATTTTCTCAGAGACTCGTGACATTTCCTTTCATTGGCTGATACAAGAAATGTTTGAGAAAGTTGACATGACATTAAAGTCCACTGGGACATTCATGGCACACCTTTGTACATCTTGTCACATACACAACTTAACAAAGCTTCTGCACTTTTAAAATATAAAGATGAATCCAGGTTAGAGTCAAGGTATTAATGAAATATTACCCAACTAATATAAGTAAAAGTTCTTGCCAATGGCACACATGACAATATAGCTACTCAAGATTTATGATTTTTTGAGTTTTGAAGTATTCCATGTGTTTTTTCTGAAAATATATTTTGATCTCAATTTTTGCAGCACGATAATCTAAAGTTTGATTTTATTTGATCTTGTTTTGCTAAATAATTGGGAATATCAATAAGATGGATAGTTCAGATGATAAAGTTGATTTCGAAATTGCAGACTCCGGCATCTGCAGGCAGTGGAGGACCTCCTAGTGTAGCATCAGAACCAAGAAGTCCTCTTCCTGGTGGAAGGAAAGGCACTGATGGTTGGGATACAGAAGAATGGGGCAGTCTTGAAGAAGATCCTGTAAGTATTTGTTATATTGGATTTGATATTTGTAGAGGAATTTCAAGTTTTAATAGACTTTATTTAATCCACTTTACCAAATGCCAAATTTTGTATTTTCTGCCGTGCCAGTTCCATTACAACTACCAGAATATCTGGTTGTCATTTCCCTCATTTAGTTCTTTTTGGACCATGACTTAGGGGCAAATCTGCAGCACAGAATAGAGAGTATGCAGAAAGGAAATTTGACTAATCTGTGCACCAAAATTCAGTGTGCGTGCAGGACTTGTGCCATATTGGGACCGAGTAAACAGATGTGCTGTTGAAATTACACACTTTGTTATATACATTTTGTTAATGTTACCAATTGTGTATTTTAGCCACTGGGATTATATTCTACTCAACAGTTATATTATACACTGTACAAGTTAGAATATTTGTTGACTTTTTTTTTTTTGTATGACAGGCCTGATTCATTGTGTCTAATCAAATGTATTGCTTCTTCTGAATCAGTGTCTTAAGATTTTTTATTCTTTTATTAAATAGAACTTGGCAACCCATTGAATCACTTGGTTATTTACTACTACCTTTATTTACATAACCATCATTGCATGTAGCTAAGGTTTGCTTTGTAGATATGAGTAGCAAACAAAACAGTCTCAAAAATTTGATATGTTCCATTCACATGACATTTTCTAGCTGTTTCACAAACAAAATTCTCTTATAAAAGATTACTACTGCTAATCAAGATAAGCATTACCAGAATTAGTCTTATTACTTGCTTCTTTGTAAGTAGAAGGGAAATAAGAGAATACAAAGGCTATCAAATCTCTAAAAACCAGTCGCTATGTGAAACAATTGTAATTTGGTCCTCTTTGCGTGCTAGGAATAACTTCCCATTAGAGAAAAGTATCTTAAACTGAAACCAACAACTCCGAATATCTCTACAAAAAAAACGTATATGATGTTAATTGTGTATTTTAATGAGATCTTCATTTCTTGTGCAGTAAACTTTTGTCCATCTCTTACAGTTTACCAGTTATACAAAAGTTATATAAAAGTGATCCAGAATGAAGAGATCATCTGAGGTTATTCCCAGAACATTCAAAATATACATTTCATTTGTCATAAAAATATTTTGAGCATATGACATTTTAATCAAAATCATTAGTCATTTTTGAGAAAATCAAAATTTTCAAAAAATTTTCCATGTAAAGGTAGTTGGGGGTGGGGGCATTCCTTTGAAAATCTTCGTGTTCTATCCCTAGAAGATACTAAACTTAAATACCAAATTTGATGTTTAACCAACTTTTTGTTTTTGAGCTATACTGTCCACAGACGCAGACACATACATGGACCTTTTTCTAAATTTGCTTTTTTCGGACTCAGGGTACCTCAAAACATATATTTTCAGGGGAATGTCATCAAATTTTTGGGTGGAATACAATATCATCTCTATACACTACATACATTGTACATACAAGCTAGAGAAAGTAATATTTTCTCTAACGATTTTTATTAAAATATCATATATGTAAAACTTTTGCCTGACAAATGAAACACATATCTTGAATTTTCTGGCCCTGTGCTTTGAAATCCTCTTCAGTCTGGATGACTTTTTGTAATTGTAAACCACGAGAGAGAGAGAGAGAAAATCTTACTGCACAAAAAATGTAGATCCTGTTAAACCTGTATATAGTTTGTAGGAGAGCAAGCAGAGAGGGTCATGTATATGTCCTACATAAGATTTTTATTACATATGTTCGTGCTGTATTATTTAAAGCATTTTAATTTTCTTAAAATCGTATGTAATGAACAGCTTTTGCTTTGCATTTACTAGGTCTCAATATGGCGTCTAGCGCAGTGCTTGGCTTCATGCACATCAAAGAAGGCGCCCTCAAGTTTCCTTTCTGTAAACTGTCTATACTGTGTCCGTAGTCCTGAGGAGGGACACTCATAGGACACAGTAGGACACTCCTATTCAGCTATTTTGACATTCACAATTTTGTTTAAAATATCATATATTTAAGATACTTACATGACAAATAAAATCTTATCTTAATTTTTCTGGGAATCGCCTCTGAAGACCTCTTTATTATGAATGAATTTTGCATAATTGGTAAACTTACAAACTCACACTTGTAAGAGGTAGAATAAATTTATTACCCAAAAAAAGGAGATCTTGTTAAAACACATAGTTTGTCATATATTTTTTTTTATGTAGATTATCATGCTACAAAAATTAAAATCAAATATTATTTTTCAGAAAAAATAAATGGAATACTTCAAAACTAAAAAATCTAAAATGATGACAATCTAAAGTTTGATATCTGAGATATTCCTTGTTATTGGTTTCAGTTTTCGAACACTTAAGCTATACTTTTCTCAAATAGGAAGTTGTCATCCATTTTGCTTTCATTTTAGTCCTGGCCATGCAAAGGGAACCAAATTTCAGTTGTTTCACATAGCAACCACAATTTAAAACATTTGACTATTGCTTTAGCCTAATGAATTTTCTTATTTCCCTTCTACCTCTACTTTCAAGAAACTAAGACTAATGACACCAGTAGAAAAATCTCAAATCTCACTCAGTTTTCACTCATTGCCCACACACTTTTCAGATCAGTTTTTTACTTTCTCTATACGAACTATGTACATAGTGTATAGAGAAGGTAATTGCATTGTACCCAAAAATTTGATACCGAGATTTCACCGGAAATACATGTTTTGAGACTCCCTGAATCCAAAAAAAGCATTTTTAGAAAAATGTCCGTATATTTGTCTGTGGGCAGCATAGCTCAAAAACGAAAAAACCGTTAAAGCCCAAACTTGTTATTTAAGTTTGGTATCTTCCAAGGATGCGACCCGAAGATTTTCAAGAAAATCTCCCCATCCCAAACTACCCTTTACATGGAAAAAATTTTGAAAATTTTGATTTTCTTAAAAATGGCTCTAACATTTTGATTAAAATATCATATATTAAAGATATTTACCTGATAAATAAAATGTATATCTTGAATTTTCTGGGAATAGCCCCTGAAGACTATTTTATTCTGGATGAATTTTACGGAATTGTGCATAACTGCTAAACCGAAAGAGATGGGGGAAAACTTACTACACAGAAAATTTAGCTCACAATAAAATATGCAATTTATGTCATATACATTTTTTTCGTGGAGTTGATCATTTGTAAGATATTCCTGGTTTTTCGTTTTTGCTTTGAAAAACTTATACTTTTCTCATACAGGAATTTCTTAACTCCTGTCCATACAAACAAAGGAACTTCAGTTATATAGCAACCAGCTTTTGGCTATCACTTTAACCTATGGAATACCCTCATTTCGCTTCTACTTACAAGGAAGCAAGTAATAAGACTATTTCTGCTAATTAGCATGAAGTAAATAGAAGCATATGCTTTTTAACTAAAATTTGTTGCAGAGATGTAAGAAAATCATGTGAATGGAACACATCAGATTTTTTTTTATAGTGTAACTCAAGTGAGATTTGCATATGAGTGTCTCTTAAGCAGGATTATGGTTCTTTATTGCTCAATGTACAGGTCAGCGCTTTAGAAAGTCACACTTGTTAGAGTTAAAAGAATTTAATAGTTTGGGCATGTGATTAGGATGGACTGTGGCAGATCTGTTAAAAATATCTTTGAACGTAAACCTAAAGGGAGAAGAGATACAGGAGTGGTACAAGCAGAATTAGGCAGAATGGAAACCAGAGGGAAAATTATGGAAAGAGTGTTAAGGTATTAGGTGAGAATTAGAAAATTAGATAAACAGAATATTGTACATCAATGTTTGGTATTACAGGAATGGCTAAATCAAAAAGATTCATGGCTAAATAAGATAAAGGAAATTATGTTACACAATGGCTTTGTGCATATGTGGAAAGTTAGGGAATCACTACACAATGGGTTCTGTAAAGAAATTAGGTTAAGAATGGAGGATATTGAAAGACAAGAAATAATAGCAAGTTTCAATACAAAAAGCTCATTGTCATGGTGTAGAGAGATGAAAGCGGTCTGAAACATGGAGCATTACATAATAAAGAAGCAAGAGAAGGCTTTGCTTGGGCTGGACCAGGGCTGGTGAGAAGAAACTGTTATTTGTGATAAATCAACAAGAGAAGACTTTGCTTGGGCTGTGAGAAGAGACAGTTATTTGTGATAAATCAGCAAGAGAAGACTTTGCTTGGGCTGGAACAGTACTGGTGAGAAGAGACAGTTATTTGTGATAAATCAGCAAGAGAAGACTTTGCTTGGGCTGTGAGAAGAGACAGTTATTTGTGATAAATCAGCAAGAGAAGACTTTGCTTGGGCTGGACCAGGGTTGGTGAGAAGAAACTGTTATTTGTGATAAATCAGCAAGAGAAGGCTTTGTTTGGTGGTGAGAAGAGACAGTTATTTGTGATAAATCAACAAGAGAAGACTGTGCTTGGGCTGGACCAGGGCTGGTGAGAAGAAACTGTTATTTGTGATAAATCAGCAAGAGAAGGCTTTGTTTGGTGGTGAGAAGAGACAGTTATTTGTGATAAATCAGCAAGAGAAGGCTTTGTTTGGTGGTGAGAAGAGACAGTTATTTGTGATAAATCAACAAGAGAAGACTGTGCTTGGGCTGGACCAGGGCTGGTGAGAAGAAACTGTTATTTGTGATAAATCAGCAAGAGAAGACCTTGCTTGGGCTGGAACAGGGCTGGTCCATTACAGACGTCATGGATGGGGTGCAGTATTGGGGGCTGAGACGTGGTCAGCATTTCGATCCCCCCCCCCCCCGGCTAGTTAATGCGGTCTTCACGACCTGGAGCCACTACTTCTCCATCAAGTGGCTCCTCAATTGGACCCCCCGGGACCTCACGAGGCTGAGTGCACCCCGGTCCCTGTCTCCCAATGGGGGAAAAATCTGGGAATCGAACCCAGGTCTCCCACTTGGAAAGCACCAAGCTAAGGAGATGAGCAAACACTAAGAGGTAGTATGTATTAAATTTAAGATATAGTAGGACCTAATAGCTCGCAACCGCAGAGTTTGAGCCTATTGGGCCCCAGGGTAAACAGCAACTCAGTGGAGAGACTAAAATATAAGGAAATATATAATAATTTGTGAAATAATTCATTACTGGGCTATTGTGAACCAAAATGTTTTATCCTTCATTGCTTACCATTCTTGGGTTATTGTGACCAGGCTTAAGCATGTAAACCAAATGAATTCATTGGCATACCAGGTAAAATACACTTGCACATGCATTCACTGTAGTTGCTCCATAGAGTATCTGTTTGAGGATGTGTGAGAGGCGTCTTCTTGGAACAACCACCATCTGATAGTTGTTCTTTTCTTCAATTATATATTTTTTTTGTTGCAAAGCATTTGAAAGGTAGTTTTAGATTAGTAATGGAGTTTGTGACTTGAAGGCAGCCGAAGCCAGCAGTGCTGCAGAAGGAGGGGGCTGGACGGCCACAGATTTTGTTCCAGTGGAACAAGTACCAGGAACCAAACTAATGACTACATACAACTGGGGAGAGAGTCCGAAAGAGGAACATCCAGCAAAAAAGGTAAATTTAGAAACAGGGACTACAATGGAGGGGTAATCTCTCCCTTATTCTGACAGAAATCAGTTACCATTTATTTTTTTGTCATATTGCAGGATGGAATAAAGAGCACAGCAGCATCAGGTTGGGAGGACACAGAGTGGGAGCCTTTGGAGGATACTGGTAATGTTGCTTGCTTATTCTTTTGTTGTGTGTATTATTAAGTTTATACTGGCAATGGGGGAACAGTAAGCTGAAATTGTAGAATAGAGCATGTAAGTATGGGGCCACAGGTGCAGGAGCGCCACAGGAACGAATGCCTTAAGCATATAATAACTCACAAAGAGGAAAAGAATATAAATATTCATAAACATAACTTAAGAACAAAATTGAACTATTTTAAACTAAGAGGCCACTAGGTACAAAATGTATTGTGAACAGTGTAAAAGATTTATACAATCATTTACCTCACCATATCAAAGAAATGAATGAAGAAACAAGGAAAATTAAGGCATTTAAGACATACCTGACAAATAATGCTTTTTTTACTTCAAGAATACAAAAATTAAAAAAAAAAAAGGCATAGTACCACATTTTTCAGACCTAAGACACACTTTTTTCGTTATAAAATACTGTCTATATTTTTAACTGTCTGTGTCTTATGGTCCAAAGTTCACATGTGACAGCCAACTAAATTTACTGGTAGTTTCAACAATACATGGATCATTAGCAAGGGAATGCGAGCCTTGTGGACTGTATACTTGCTATCTAATTGAGGTTCAAGGTTCAACATAGCATATAGCACCATTAGAAGAATATGAACCTTTATGACAGCATACCTAATAGCAGTTTTGCTCTGTAATGGGTTAAAGAATGTGTTAGCAAGGAAAATGTTCTCTCTCAGCCCCTTTCTTTATGTTCAGTTGCCAGTAGCAAGAGTACCGGTGTAAGAGTGGCATTCAGTTGTGAAGTTTTCTAAGCTCTCGTGTCTATTCAATGCCACCTAAACAGAAGAGGTTCTCATACAGGGTTGCATTCAAATTAGATGTTGTGCAATATGCAAAGAGTATGGTAATAGGGCATTTTGGTTCCTCACCAACTGAGAAAATGATCCGCAGAAAGTGAAAATTCAGATATGAGTGAAACTGAAACTGAAGTCTAAAGAATACTTTTTGTTGTACTTCAAAACAGAATAAAATTTATGGGATACCTACATGATGTAAATAATAGAGAATAAAACCTTTATTATTTTTAATTCAAAATTTTCTTAACCAAATCATGACTGCATCGTGTGGTCTAAAAAATATGGTAGTTTAAAAAAAAAAAATGTATATAAATCATCCTAAAATGTATACAAGCATAGTGTTTAGTTATTTTTAGTTATTTTCAGAGACAGAGCCTTGTAAATTTATTATTACAAATGGTGAATAAAATCTGAATATGAACATAATTGAAATCTGACTTTATGAAAACCTTCATTTGCCAGTGACAGAACAAGCGTGCATGTACAGTCTCAACTAATCAATACTGGTACACAATGAGAAACTAACCAACACATACACATGGCAATGCTGTATATTGTCGTCCACAAGGTCTCCTTTACTATCCAGGAGTAACCGGCTTGCAGTGTGCCAGTAACAAACAAAGAGAGAAAGATTGAGTGTAGAGTGTACAAAAATTGTATCGCTGTATTGGCGTTATTTTATTGTGGAAAGTGAACTAAGGAAACTTTTTTGACACTGGAACCTCTTGGCATCAATGAACAATGTGTGTTTCAGACAATAGTACAGTTTAAAAAATTGTCAGATCTGGCGTTTGCGGTGTGTATGCACAAAAGAAGCTGTGAACGCTGTTCATAGATTAAATGTAATCTTTGAATGAAAAATTTTGTGTAAGCAAACAATTTTGTCTCGTGAAATGAACATTTTTTTGTGAACAATATCATATATTTTGAAGGATGATTTACATGTTGATGCTTATAAAAGATGTACAAGGCATTTGCTAACTGAAAAATTAAGGGAGATACATTGAATTCAATCTCAGGCTTTGTTAATGACATATGTGGAACGCAAAAACACAAAGCAAAAGCCACACAGCAGTGGTTGGCAACCAATGTCCCAAGGTTCATTGCTGCTGCTGACTAGCCTAGCAGAAGTCCGGACCTCAATCATCTGGATTATTCTCTGTGGCAGAAGCTCAAACCAACAGCATGTCAATCTATCACGTCAGCTGTCTAGAAAATTTCAGTGGAAATGATTCATGCAGCTATTGATGAGTGGCACTGTGTTGTCGCACATGGCAATCATTTCGAATGAGAGTATATTCATTTTGTGGCATTTAGCGGTATATGTATTGAAAGTACTGACAGAACTTAATGGCAGTACTGTGTCTTCTACTGAACAAAATGGTATTATTATACTATCCAGTAAACACTAATGTTGCTGTCTTTGCATCTAAGCCCTGCATAATCTTGCTATATCATACCAACTTTAGAAAGGATAAATCTGCTAAAATTACTAGCATGTTGTCAGATAGTGAAAACAGTCTGTTAAGGAAATGGAATTGACAAATAAATGGAAGTGTGAATTGGAAACAAAAATTAAACCAAACTTGTTGCATGTGGAAAGATGAAATCACATGATTAAGGAGTGAAGTAAAATAAAGTGTAAAAGAGGCAGAGTATATTCTTAGTTATTCCTTTTAACTCATTTGGGTTTAGCTCAACTATCCATATGCACTTAAAATTATGACCTGATCTCCAGAAAAGAAGATGCTGAAATTTAATTCTAGTAATATAGGATAGTTAAAGCATACCATTTGTCAATTACACTGTCACTGTAACTCTGTGCTAGAACTTTGTATTTCTGAAATAAGCATAATATGCTACAACATATATTCTTTTAAGGTTATCTACCTATCGCAGAAACTTGGTATATATCTCTGTTATGGAGCTTTATTTCTAAAATAAATCCATATTAAAAATATATTCACATTTTAAGGTTGTCTACCTATTGCAGAAATAATATGTTACAAAATATATTAATATTTTAAGTTTATCTACCTATTGCAAAAATAATTTTACAAAATATATTCACATTTTTAGGTTATCTACCTATTGCAGAAATAATATGATACAAAAAATATTCACGTTTTAAGATTACCTATTCACCATTAGGTAATTAGAATAATTGCAATATATTACAAAATATTTTCACATTTTAAGGTTATCTACCTATTGCAGAATTTCTTAAGGATATGATTTAATAGTTGTTTAAGTTATGTGAATTATGTCTTAAATAAACATGTATTTCCCGTCTTCTTCACCCTTGATTTATTTGTTTAATTTATTTATTTTGTCCAACTGAACAAGTACATGTTATGGGACACATCAGGAAAATTGCTTAAAAATAAAGGTGCAACTGTAAACTACAGTATTTTATTTGAAAGCCCAGGAACAAATTAATGGTGACAGTATGCAAAAATTAGGAAGTGGCCGAGTTTAAATAGGGAAATAGCAGGAAAGGAAATCTTTGATGATCAAACACGAGCCATAAGCCTTTAGGAAATATCTGTATAAAATCAAGAAAAAACTAAATCATTGGCATATTTGGCCACTGTAACAGCAGTTTCTTATCAGGATTTTTAGTTTGCGAGTTCACCGCTATGTACACTTGGTGATGAGAGAGATCAACTCATTGCCCATAGATGGCACTATTAGATGAAATCACATCTAATGAAACATGGTGAATGTAGCCCAGGGACCTTTTCTTTCAAGGTATGGGGTTCTTTTGTGTGCAAATGTATATGGACCACAGCCTTATTTCCCTTCCAAAGGAAACCATGCTAAGAATTTCTGTGTTCAAAAAACTCCATCGCCCTGCACCGGGTTTGAAACTGCAACCGTGGGTATTAGAGGCTAGTATGGTAACTATTATACCATGAAGGGCAGTTATGGACAGTAAAGAAAGAGGATAGATAAATATAGATCCTAATTTAATCTATATAACTCTGTAACATCCTTAGAGGCGTAGTAAATTTAAGAAAGAAATGGATTAATTTTTTTTTTATTTATTTATTTATTTTTTTGTTTGTTTGTTTTATTTATATAGCACCCTTTAACATCTAAGGTCATATCGGGGGCTTTGCACTTGAAACAACTCGTCAGGAGGTTTAAATCATTTTGTTTTCTTAAAGCACACACACATTCACTCTAACATACATACTTCCAGACTCTGTGGGAGATAGGGAATAATTCTGGCTAAAGAAAAATTCCCTGTCCCAGCCAGGAATCAAACCCGTGACCCCCGATGGATTAATTGTGTCATATTTAAAAGAACTAATTTGTCAATTTCATTCCTTTAATATTTAATATTCTATGGTATTGGATAGGTAGGGTCAGACTGAAAAATTCAATGCCAAAGAGCTACCATGGCAACATGCTGGCAGAGCATTGAATTTCTCAACTGACTTGCGTGTGATTTTGATTGCAAACATTTGAATTATTCAAATTCCACTGTATTTTACTTAGAAAAAAAATACTTTAATTCACAAGCTTTTGACCATTATTAAGTCAATATCAACCCAAGGTTCAAATCCCAGCTATGGCATTGAATTTATTGTCTGATTTTACCTTTCCAACTTTAGCTTATGCATGGCACGTGTGGAAAAACAGTCAAATAATACTAAGAGTTTTTGTGAATTAATGTTCCAGTTTCCAACAAACTAGAAGAAGCTCGGAAAAAGCGTGAAGAAAGAAAATTGCAGAGACAAAAAGAACTGGAAGCCAGGAGAGCAACTAAACTCTCAGGAGGTCCCATGAAACTAGGAGCAAAGAAAATTTAGATGCTGCTTAAATGGGCTAGCTGCTGAGTGATTTGATTTTGCAAACAAGGTAACATTTACTGATTAAATATGTCCAAATTAAAATTAAAAAAATTAATAGTGAAGTTTCTTTCTTGTTTGAGAATAAGAAGTCAAAATACTGAAGCTAAACTTTGTTTACTCAAGTTAATCCTTTGAACATTTGTCAGTTTATAGAATTGCCTCTATGAGAGTTTTATATGCCAAATACTATGCTGGTGGCATAGAATTTTGTGAGTTCACCTAATTAATACTGTCATTTGAATCTTATAAAGTAAGAAACACGGGAACATTATTATAAATATGGTTGGTTGGTTGGCATCTAACGATTCATAATGAAATCATTAATTTTCTTGCACTCCAATATTTAGCAGGGAGGTTGCAATCTTTTGTAAAAGTTGGACAATGATCATGATCCATTTCTGCATTTAAGGATATGCATCTGTGAAAATTGATCAAAAAGTGCAAAAGATGAAAAAAACCAACATTTTTTTGCCTAATTAAATAATATAATGCTTGTGATTCAATGTCCTGTTGTTTTTATTACCATGCAGTGCTTTAAACCGTATTACGTGATTTAAATGGATGACTGTAAGTGGGAGTGGTGCTTTATCCTTTTCACCATAGTGAAAAATTGCTAAAAATCCAAAATTTGGTTTTGACCAATAACATTTGACCTTAAATATATCTATTTCAAGTTGAAAATACAATAATATGCACTAATAACTAAAAAAGTAAGTATAGTAAAACATTTCAAAATTTACAAAACAGGTCTCATACCAAGTGCTTCTACCTGCCCCGCCATCATCCAGGCATGCCGTACCACCGATTATTTAACATGGATCCTCCCCATCCAAAAACACAGGCGAGATAGGGCACCCAGCATGCCCCCCCCACACCCCACCAACAGCATATTTCTGGCCGTGAAATAAGGAATGCAGCTTGACTCAGACCAAATGACTTGCAGTTTTTCTTTGCTTTATATATTACTCGGAATTTGTGTAAGCAATCCTTGAGAGTTGACAGATATTCATGGTTTAAAAATTGCTGCAGGAGAATATGAAATTCTAAGAGTTACAAAGAAACAGTGTTAAGTTGTGTGTTAAACTTTAAAACCTATTTTCTCATGTTTTTATTTTTCAGCATTTTCAAAACTTCAAATTTGTCCACATGATGCAGTTTTCGAAACAGAAGCTAGAAATTTTTTAGGATGAGATGATTTGTTTCTAGTGCTTGTGTAATTAATAAACCATATTTCCATAGCAAAAATAAAAAATTAATAAAATTACAAATAATTGTTTTCTCCTAAACCAATAGTCAGATAAAAATTTCATCTCATCAACTTACTAATACTGTATTTATCAGTATAGCTGCAAAGTATTATATTTCTGTAACAGAAATTGCATCGTGTGAAATGATTTAATTAAATGACAATAAAATACTATAAATATGTTAATCTCACAGGAACTATATTGAACAAAAGTCTGAAAATCAGCATGTAAACTATTCTTAATACTGCAATTGCTGTGTTAAAGTTTCAAATCAATCCAAGCAAAATTGTAGATTTTAGGTTTTTCACAGATGGGTATCCTTAAGTTACAGAAAAGAAATATAGGAGTCTCTGCTATGTCAAATCTGTATAAGTATTTTTGTAAGCAGTCCTGTTAGTCTGAAGGTTGCTACTGCAGATTTTCTTGGTAATGTAAACAATTTTGCAATCTTGTAAATTTGTCCATTGTTTTCCAGATATTATGTTTGTGTATTCTTCATTGATTTTCTTTGTGTACTTATGTGATATTATTCTTTTAATAGAGCAAAATGGAATTAAACTAGGTGTTGATTTAGTGATAATTTTACTTCCCGTTTTGGCCAAAAAAATCAGCCTTTTCATTGCCTATTATTCCACAATGGCCTGGAATCCATTGAATTACCACTCTTTTATATAAATACCATTACAAATATTAAGTTTTAGCAATTAGATACATATCAACCTGTTCCTTATATTCTTTATGTGTAACTATGCTATTATAAGCACATGTTTTTAAGAGGTCATGGAAATAATACAAATCATCCGCATCATGGATCTTCAGTGTATCTTATCACCAAACAAAATGCATGGAAAACAAAACAATGTTTTAGCATCACAGCCACATATCCAGTCATATTTCTCATAAATAATATTAAAATTCTTATTCAAACAACTTGGTTTTGTTTTAATTACTTGAGTGTTTTTACTTTATCTATCATGTATGTACATTGTACATAGTACATAGAGAAAAGCTACTGTATTCCACCCAAAAATTCAATACCGAGATTTCACCAGAAATACATGTTTTGAGGATCTTGAATAAAACAAGCATTTTTAAAAAATGTTCTCTGTATGTGTGAAAGAGAGAGAGAGCATAATTCAAAAACAAAAAAAGTCTGTTAAATACTAAACTTTGTATTTAAGTTGAGTATCTTCTAGGAATTATGGAACATTTTTTAAAATTATTCAATTTCTAAAAAGTGGCTCTGCAATTTTGATTAAAGATATTTACCTTGAAAATAATCTGCATGTCCTTAATTTCAAGACCTACAAAAAATAAAAACGTATATGTCCTATACAGTTTTTTTGTAGAGTCAACCATTTTCAAGATATTCCCTGTTATTGGTTTAAATTTTAATATACTTAATATTTTCTCAAATGGGAAGTTCCTCATCTGTTTCATATGTCTTTTATTCTACTGCTGGCTGTGGAAAGAGAACTGAATTTTAAGCACATAGCTACCGTTTTTAAAAGATTTTAACTATCATTTTAACCTTGTGTATTCTTTTATTTCCTTACTATGTATAATGAACTAATTAATAAAACCCTTTGTGCTAATGTTCATCTCGATTAGCAAGAAGTAGATAGAAAAATAATCTTTTGTAAGAATGGTTTGTTTTTAGAACAGGTAGAGAAAGTCATGGGATGCAACACATCAGATTTTTTATAAAAGCATTTGTTTCCTTGTAGGTCCGCACTTGATGTCAGAATGCAAAGAGGAGAAAGATGTATCTTGGCTAGTGAGTACAACATATACATACAAAGTTTTTGAATATGTAGAGAAGGGGTAGTAAAGTGATGGGCATAATCACTATGCTAGAAGTTGGGTCGTATGCATTTTAGAGTTGTAGCTAGAATATTATGTTGGTAAAGACAACAATTCTGCTGTAACTCTTATTGAAATATTAAAGACTTAATATTTGGGAATATGTATAGCTTAGTACACATACAGCTGTGGACACAAAAAATGAATCATCCCCAGATTCCATGTGTCAATCGAAGAGCTTTGTATGCCTTCGTAAAAGTTGTGTTCACAATGCTCACAAAAGAACTGTACAATGATCTCTGACTGACAGAGCAATGGTTAACTTATGAGAACTGAAAACAGATCACAGAACAATGTTATGGTGGCCGAGAGATTAAGAAGACCAGTTGCTTGTCAGTTTCTTTAAGTTTGTTAATTTTATGCCTGGATATGTAGAACATAATATTGCATTAATATAACTTTGGTACACAAAACATAATCCTTCTAATACTCATGTTAAATAACTTAAAAAAAGTAAATAAAACTAAAACACAAAAAATAAACAATATTGGGTATATGAACCCTCAGCCTGAATAACTGCCATCAATCTTCGGGGGAAAGACAAAATTAAATGCCTGCTGTTATCTGGATGAGAAGTTATAAGGTCCCAGGCTTCTTGAATTTTGCTCAGAATTCATCTTTTATCCTTTGCCCATCTACAGGTAAATTGGAGCGCAGGAGGGCCAGTCTACCATTCTGATATCCTGCCTCTCTGAAAACCAATTTGAAATCTTTTGAGATATGTGAACAAGATGTTTATCCTGTCCAAATTCAACAGCTCCATCATGATATCTCATCCTCACAGAGAGAATTGAAATATTATTGAGTATAACCGAGTATTGCACATCATTCAGTGTACTGTCAAGCTGCCTTAGCACATTTCGGAGGCCCCTTGATGTTGAGCTCCAACACGATACAGATATGTGACTATGATGGAATTCTATTGCCAGGTATTTTGCATTGTATCAGGACTTTTTTGGACAATTTTCCCTTATTTACATATGGGAGAAAATTACTTGTCTGAGAATATCATGTTATTCCAGATGCAGTTGGTATGTTCCTTTTGATCAATTTGTGATGGGTGTTTGAGTTTTAAAAAAAATTAAATTTGCCCAAAATTGGATTCCTAAAAATGTTTCAAAACGTTGGTTTTCTTAGCAATAATTTTTTTTTTTATTTTTTATTGATAGAGAACTGTTCATACCTGATGCATTTGCGCACCTTGTGCTGCTGCTGTTCAGTAGAATAGACCCTTGAAGAAGCATCACAATAACTATTATTAATAGTACAAAACATTGATTATGAAATAAGTATGTCTAAAATAAATAGCTGCTATGTGTTGATTCAACATAAGAGAAGGAAAAAAAAAAGTTTGCTACATGCGAGAAGCGAACCTGAAACCCTCAGCAGAGGAGTAACCCACGTTTTGCCCCAGAGCTACAATGCACACACGTGGTAGGTGGGCAGGTTTAGTAATGCTGTACAATACAAACTGTATCATGTTTTATGTCGTTAATATATTTAGTTAATATTGATAGTTTGTTGTTGAAGAAGCTTAAGTTATATATTTGATTATAATTATTGACCATATGGATTAATAATATTAAGATTTGGAACTTATAACAACTTGTGCCACTACACAACTTTATCATGTGTGGTGTACGCAAGGCGCTGTGCCATGTAGGAATAAATAAGTACTTACTCTAGCTGTTAGTCGCCAGTAAAGTTTCTTTGCTGCTTTATTTTAAACAACAGGAGTAAGGAAAGGACAGTTAATATATGAAAATGTATTTCAATTTCACTGCTGCATTGCGTCATTGTGTCAATAAACTGGTGCGTTACTTTGACATTGAATGGGGAGGGAAAAATATAGCAGTACTACGACCATTAAACAACAAATTACCGTGATACCACTGCCTTCTGGTGGCTATTAATCAAAATGCGTTCGCTTGGCACAGTTTTTATTCGTTTTATGAGATTTTAAATACTTTCCCGTACTATTTTTAATCATTTTCTTTTCCACAAACCTTGTCGTGACAATAACAAACACAACAAAAAAAGAATTGTTCAGTTTGATGCAGTAGTTCGTAAGTGATACGTGTGCATACATTTCAGCGATTCATTTTTATATACATAGATAAAGTATTTAATTCACTGCTGCAAATAATTCATTTGATGAATTCATTTGATGCTTCAACATGCAGACAGTTGACTGCTTTCTCCATCCATGGCTCATCTCCAGTCACTCACGACTCGGTACAATTCACTACACACACTTATTTGCAATTCTTATTCCCTTTATAGCAAGAAAATGATGTCGCAAAACTTTCTGGAAGCTTTTGGAAACCAAAGGTTCTGGAAGAATCAGGAGGGTCATGCTTTCCAAGATCTCCAACTGCAATGACTCACATACCAAGGCAAACATGAGAACCACTGTAGAAGACAGCACAGGCACAATATAGAAAATAATATCTAGACATAGTCAGCAGCTTTGACAAGAAAATAGCAAAATTCAAAAAACAGAAGCACGTCAAGGGTACCTCCAAACTCCCTGAAAAAAACTAAATTGAGCGCCTAAAACTACTTTCTACCCTAGCATGAACTACAAATTCCATGACATGTTGAAATGGCATTCTGCACAGCTCCGCAAAATAAATACGGTCTTGAAAAATTACTTTGCAATAATATGAAAAACCCAATACTGCAGAACAAAAAAAGCCAGAGTTTACCAAATCAGTTGTTCAGAATGTAACAAAATCTAATTAGGAAAAACAAAAAGAAACTTAAGGAACATATGAAACACATCAAATACAAATGGATGAAGAATTCTGCAGTTTCACACAATTTCTGAACCACCAATCACAACATCACACAGAACATTACACTCTTAAAGTCTATAAAATATACAACAAAGCTATATACTTGGGAAGATATTTTAATCATGAAACATAAACACTGATTAATGAATTTTATATTGTCGCCACCAAATCAGTTATGGAAGTACATAATTTCTCCACTAGATATCAACACAAATAGCCAACAACTGTAGCTAATAGGTCTCTGAAGATGAGAATAAAATGCAGTTCTCAAAACTGGTCAGAAAACAAACAGTTGTTACCCGTACATATGTGAATACAATTTTGCCCCCTCTTTTTATAGAATTAACAGCCAGGGAGCGTGATTTTGCCTTTTTCAACAAGACTCTGCAACAGCTCATACAGCCAATCTTTAGATGAGAATAATTGAAAGTGTGTTTCAGGACAGAATTATTAGTAGAGATTTGTGGCCCCCTCAGTCGCCAGACCTATCCCCCTGCGATTTCTATTTCTGAGTTAACTTAAAACCAACCCACCCTGGAAGAATTAAAACAAAATATCCGCAATGAAATTGCCAGCATTTCTCAACATGAACTATGGCAAGTGATGGATAATTTCCTAAAGAGGTGCCAAAACTGAAAAGGACAATGGCAGTGGCTAGTTTCAGCATCTCCTTTAATAACATTGGTATGTAAAGCCATTAAAAATCAGTTTTAAAAATGTTGAATGGTTTCATCCGCGCCTTTCTATGATGGCGTCAGACTGGAACAAGTGTCAAAGATGTGGACAGGCAGCTGGTTTGGTTGTTTTTGGATAACCCATTACAAAATAGGAAAGAGGTCTTTCTTTGCTAAATGACTAATTGTTGTGAAATACATCTTGTGTTCCACTTCTGCTCTTCTCCCTGAGTGGCGAGGGAAGCAGTTGGAGGTCACCTGATCTGCTGTGACCTATGGTGTCAAGAATGTCTATACCTGACTTAAGTAATAGTTGCTATAGAAGTGTGATAGCCTGATAACTGTAAAAGCTCATTGGTTCCACAGCTTCATTTCCTGTAATAGCTGTCTGAGAGAATAAAACCTCTTAAAAGTTTCCATATCCACACATTCTTCCACATCGGTCTGCATGGTGAGGTTGACTTTCTGATTGCAGATTCAAACCTGGTCCAGACCGATGTTTTTAAGAACTCATGCTGTAAAAAATTCCAGCACACCATCATCACTGATTTGGCCCTAGCAATTGATAACCTATTATAAAAAAAAAAAAAAAAAATGTTTTTTTTTAACTACAGTAATAAAAAATTTATTTGCTTTCCCCTATTAAAAACAGAGAAAGAAAAAGGTAAAAGAGTAGTTGAGACCATTAAGCCATTCAAGGATGCCCAATAATGGAAATGCGGTGTTAAAATAAAATAAAAAATATTTTGGTCCTTTGGGGCACGAACCCCCAGCATACCAGAGTATGGTCAATTCTCACATACAATGCCTTGCACCACACTGCCATTTGGACACATGATGACTGCCGTAATATCTGATCTCATAATGCTGCATAATGGTGAGAGTGATTTTTGTAGTCAGCTTTCCCTCCCTGTAATTAGGACTGACACCCCCTAGGACTTACAAGCAAGTGCGTAAGGGTCAGAAGCCTGTTGCGGAGCCAATGGCACGAAACCATAAGATGCAGAACCTGGAACGAGTGGTCGATCCATAGCCAGGTATGAGCATGAGCAAGTGGATGATATGAAATGCAAGCGAAATGGATGATAGGAAAGGTGATGATAGAGGAATGGGTGGAATGAGTGGTGCGGAAACCAGAGGACTCTGAGAAAACCTGCCCAGCTACCTCTTCGTCCACCACAAATCCTACATGTAGGTGCTTGGAATTGAACCTGGGCCACCTAGATAGGAGGCAAGCTGTCTAACTACTTGGCCATAGTGCCACCTGATATTTTTTTGTACATAATAAAATGGTAAAATGTGTGTATCTGTTTTTATTGAAACCCAACACCATCCATCCTCATCACGCCAATTGCTCTACTTGGGCCCTCCCCATCCTTTACTACAGTTTCTCTTTAATGTAGAGCATACATTTCTACTTGAATCAATCCCGCAGCTTTTAGTTGTTTAATGGAGTTATCCAATGTTATCTGTTTGTAAAATGGGTTATTTAAGTCATGCACAGGAAATCATATCACCTCCATATCACTGAAGGTGTTAAGCATAGGATTTGTGCATGGAGCTCCTGTTAAAAGATCAGGAAATACCACATGCAGCATGTATTATATAATAAAAATATTGGTTACAATAACAACCCTGATATTTCCTTCGTTCCGTGATGATATCTTTCCTTGAATCCTCCAGAAACATCACTTCCTTTAATGTGTACATACTGATGTACACAGTATAAGTTTTATTGATGTAAACTGAATGCTTGCAGGTGACTGCGGTACGCTAACACCAAACTCACTTGTGTTTCCATGCATCTTCACCATGGGCATTTCTTGGTGTTCATCATACTTGTGCCATCATTCCAGTACCTTCTATATTTGTTTCTTCGTGTGAATGAATCTTCTATATAGCAATGAACTATGCTTTGTGGTTTTTCTATGTACTGGCTTAGATGCAAACAGCAAGTTACTTTTAAACTTTTTATGCCAGTAAAGAATATTTCATACTTGTTTATGACTCTTATTACAATATTTTAATCTTCAAATATTGATGAAGTTTTTATGCATGTGATATTGTGTTTGCAACATCATGGTTATAAAAGGCTGTACATTTTATACAAAAATTAAAACATATCATAATGTACCTGCATTTGTACCTTCTATAATGTTAAATTAAAACAAAACTGTGCTTTTGGTTTTAATATTTGCACCATTTAAAGGGAAAGTCAGATTGCTTAGCATCAGAAATTTTCTGCTTGTCAAGCTAATTATATAATTAAAAACCTTAAAATGGTCAGTGAATTTCTCTTAAAGCTGTGATTTGGGTTTAACCTATGTGTTGTCTTCCTTACATATTTTTATTTCTCTATCACTTATATATATATATATATATATATATAGAGAGAGAGAGAGAGAGAGAGAGAGAGAGAGAGAGAGAAAAAAATATATATATAGAGGGAGGGGGAGAGAGAGAGAGAGAGAGAGAGAGAGAGAGAGAGAGAGAGATAGAGAGAGAGAGAGAGAGAGCCAGCCAGCCATAGCCATAAGGTAACCCCTCTCACAGTCTTTCTCCACTGCACGAGAGATCAAAGAGTTGCCAGAAGTGGTGCTGGCAAAGTCACACTGGAATCTTTACCTTAAATAAATTCTGAAAATATTGACCTTCTACTCCCAAACAGGCAGTATAACAAATTAAAGATGTTCTCACTCACTGGCAGAAATCTACAGAGACTTAGTGATAGCATCACAAGGATTCCTGCTGCTAAGCTTAGACGAGTGAGTGAGAATAATTTCGCAAATTGTGCTTCCCGTATATGAGCAGAAAGTTAACATTACCATAATTTATCATAAGATGCACATTTTAGTGCACCTTTGTCAACACCATTTTCCTGGCAACTCTTGGATCTCTCACACAGTGAAGAGAGGCCACTACAGAGGTTATATATATATGTAAAAAAAAGATATTGCATTCCACCCAAAAATTCAATACTGATATTTCACTAGAAATAATGTTTTGAGAATCCCTGAATCCCTCCCTTAAAAAAGGCATGTCTGTGAACAACTGCCAGTCCCCTTGGCCACGCTCGCTCATGCCTAATTTTAGTGCTTAGTGGTGCAGGGAACCGTGGGTTCGGGTCCTGCCTGTGTGGAGGTTTGTTTGTGTGTTTTTAATGTGTAAATGTACGTGTATTGTAATTGAAAATAAAACAGTAAACAAATAGGAAAACAAATGAAATGTAGGGAAAATGGATAAAAGGAAAAATGGTGAAAAAAAAAAAAAAAAGAAGAAGAGAATACAGAGCTGGAGTTCCACAAGACCCAGAACTACAGGGTTACTACAAAAGAAATAGACAACTTCAACTGCCTGTAAAACAAAAACTATTAGAGATAGCAACCTAATTATTTTGGAGGTAAGTTGAGAAACTCTCAAAGTTTCGTTTGTTACTTTTGGATAACGCTGTAGTGTTTTGTTTGTTGTTGCAGAAGCTGAAATGGCAGAAAATCCTGTGGAAAAGGCATATTGCGTGTTGGAATTTGCTAGAACGCAATCAGCAACTGTTGTCCAACAACATTTTAGAACACGTTACCACAAAACGCCACCGACTAGACAGTCAATCTACGACTGGTATAGAAAATTCGAGACAATGGGATGTTTGTGCAAAGGGAAGAACTCGGGAAGACCAAGAGTTTCGGAAGAAAACGTTGAATGTGTTCGTTCTGCCTACATAAGAAGCCCACAGAAATTGACATCTAGGGCAAGCATGCAATTACAAATTCCACAGCAAACTGTAGGGAAAATCTTGCGGAAGCGACTGCACATGATGCCTTACAGATTACAGATGTTGCAGTTTCTGAGTGAAGAAGATAAGGTCATACGGTGTGACTTTTGCATCGACATGTTGCGACATGATGAAGACGATGCTGGTTTTTGTGAGCGCATCATTTCATTTTTGTGGTAACGTGTTCTAAAATGCTGTTGGACAACAGTTGCTGATTGCGTTCTAGCAAATTCCAACACGCAATATGCCTTTTCCACAGGATTTTCCGCCATTTCAGCTTCTGCAACAACAAACAAAACACTACAGCGTTACCAATAGTAACAAACAAAACTTTGAGAGTTTTTGTTTTACAGGCAGTTGAAGTTGTCTATTTCTTTTGTAGTAACCCTGCATATTAAAAAAACAAAACAAAACAACTGCATAACTCGAAAACAAAAAATTGGACAAATACCAAACTTGGTATTCACTATCTTCCAAAGATGTTCAACATGCTCCCAACTATGCTTTACATGGTAGTATTTTTTTCATTTTAGATTTTATGAAAATTGGCTCCAATAATTTTGATTAAAATATCATAAGATATTACATGATGTTTAAATGAAAAATAATATATATATCTTGAATTTCCTGGGAATAATCTGTTAAGTCCAATTCATTTGGAACAAATTTTGTTTAATCTTGCATAACTGTTATACTTTAAACAGTAGGCAGAAATGTACTATAAAAAAAATTTAGAACTCTTTAAAACACACAGTTTATTCCAAATCAACGCTTTTTTATCATTCTTTTAAAGTCCTGTTGATTTTCAGTTGTTTCATGCAATGTTCTGGAAAGAGTTATGGTATTTTAAGACAATAGTGAAATGTTAAAATTGCATACTCGGAGATTCAAGAAACAAATGAGTAACACACTTTAAAAAAATAATAACAGATATGAAAAATTCAAACCCATAATTTAGGATATCTCATAAGTATTCTGGCTGATACCAGAACAAAGTTAATGAAATTAATTGTGTGTTTTAAAGAGATCTGCATTTTTTGAGTAGTAAGTTTTTGTCTGTCTCTAGTACAAAATTACACAAAATTCTTTCTGAATGAAGAGAACCTTGCTGGCTACTCCCAGAAAATTCAAGACAGGCATTTTATTTGTCATGCAAATGCACAACAACAAGAACTGTAAATAAAATGAAATCAGAAAAGTTAAAAAAACAAGTATTTATTGGGAGCATTTGCAATTGACGAGAAATGTTAATAGGCTTTGGGAATAGGAAAGACGACTTGACCAAATTTTAACCTTCTCATTTTTGTTCTCTGGCACTGCATATTAGATTCATAGTATGCATTTCTTAAATATATGTTTTTAATCAAAATGATTTGAGCCATTTTTGAGAACATTTTGCCATGTAAAGGGTAATTTGGGGTGGGAGCATTTCTTGAAACTATTGGTCATAACCTTGAAAGATACTTAGCTTGTAGGCCAAATTGGGCATTTACCCAACGTTTTATTTTTTGTGTTATGCTGTTCACATAAATATGCACACCTTTTTCTAGAAGTGTTTGCTTTTTTTTTAAATCAGGGGACTTAAAAACGTGTTTGTGGTAAATCTCAATATCAAATTTTTGGTGAAATGCAATACTTCATCTTTCCATAAATATACGGTAGAGAAAATAAAAATATCATCTTTTCCTTTTACCTTTGTTACTGTATGACAATACCGGATAACACTAGCCTGTGAGTGTTTTCTAGTTATGATGAAAATTGGCTATTTTAGGTAAAAAAATATGCAATGATTTTGAAATAACAGTTTTCCCATAGCACATACCATTTTTATATAGTTCATTTTTTTATTAATTATACTGGACACTGTTGCTCATGGTTAAAGTTATAGTAGTAAATATATTTTTACAGCAAAAGATGAATAATAATTTAACACATTTTATGGATCTTGAGGGTGTATCTTATTTCAAAAAACAGACCATCCCTTGTGTGCTTCCCTATTCATCTATTTTTTATTTCATTATGATGGTGATATGATTTATTTAGTGCTAAACAATCACAGATATTTAGAGAGATTAGATAGGAAATGCCTTATTCTTATGCATTGTGATTGGTGAAACGAGTTTTTGCCAAGCCACCATATTTAGACACTACACTTTTGTGTACCATTAAATGTTCAATTAAGCAATAAATTTAGACTGTAAGTTTTAAGCCAATATAATGGTCAATATGTGTGTGATGTTTGGTTGTATTTTCTTGAATAGCAGAAGCAAAAAACAAGGAAAAGGAAATGTTTCAATATACAGGTTAGTGTACTTATTTAAGTGATTTTTTCGGTGATATACTTAGTAAAATATGTTATACATTATCAACATAACAATTCTGTACTGTATGTTAATTTTAGATTTCCGACTCAGAAAGACCTTAGAGAAGCTTGGGTAAAGGCAATTCGCAAACAAAATTGGCAACCTACTCCAGCTGCTGTTGTGTACTCACAACACTTTACATCTGATGATTTGGACTTAACAGGGCAAACCAGGAAACTAAGAAAAGGAGCTATTCCTTCTGTGTTTCCTGTTTATCCCTCTTATTTGCAGAAATTGTGTGCCTTACTATTGATGACATGAAAGAACAGTCAAGAGTATTCAGGAAATAGAATTATAGGTTATGTAGACTTGGGCAATGAAATGTAATGGTAATTATTGCAATTTTCCTTGACCAAAATTCTTGATTAATATCACTCATTCACAGCTTTAAGCCAATGCTGTAATATGTGATACAGCCTTTGTTACATTAGTAACAGTAGTACTAATAGCTTTAGACCAAGAAATTAGAACAAAATTAAGTTACAACTTTGCCACAATGTTTACCACGATAATACCAATTATCAATAACCATAAAAATGTGATTTTATTAAATATTCCTTCAAGTAGAGATCTCTCCCCTTCCATTGTTCTTTGCTTCAAAAATTTAGAGAAACAATTAATTTGACAGATGTTGCATATGATGTATATGGTAGTGTGTAGTGCCACAGGATGGCAGCTGTGTGCAAGACTTATTTCAGAAAAATACTAGCATTGCCGCCCTGTGTAAGAAATATACAGTATATAGCGTTGACCCTGGCCACTCATTCAGTAAACATCTACTCCATGTACAATATTTAATGAACTATTATTTATATAAACTTTGGCCCTCTCTCTTTACTGTCCATTTCCATTACTTTTTAACTTTAAATAAATATTGACTTACACTCCTGTTCTCCTTTATGAATATTCTGTTCAGCAATGTCCTTTTATCCCTTTAAAACTTAATGACTTCATTTCTCCAGTTTTCAAATGCCTTTTAATTTCCACACACCTGTTCTTGCCCATGCTATACCTTATCTTTCCTCCTTTTAGCTTCATATATTTACTTTCTCTATACAAGCTATGTACAGAGTGTATAGATAAGGTATTGTATTGCACCCAAAAATTTGGTACTGAAATTTCACAGGAAATACATGTTTTTTGAGACCCCTGGATCCAAAAAAAGCATTTGTAGAAAAATGTCCATATGTGTGTCCGTGGCTCAAAAACGAAAAGTCTGTTAAATACCAAATATGGTAATTAAGTTCAGTATCTCTTAAGGATGTGGCACAAAGATTTTCAAGAAAATATCTCCATCACTAACCACCCTTTACATGGAAAACTTTTTGAAATGTTTTACTTTCTCAAAAATGGCTCTAATGATTTTGTTTAATATAACACATGTTAAACCATTTACATGACAAATAAACTATATATCTTCAATTTTCTGGGAATAGACTCTGAAGACCTCTTTATTTAGAGTGAATTTTCATAACTGGTAAACCATAAGAGATAGACAAAAACTTACTATACATATAATGTAAAGCTCATTAAAAAAACATAATCTATGCCATATATATATTTTTTTTTGTGGGGTTTGACCATTTCTGAGATATTCCTTGTTATTGGTTTCAATTTTAAAATACATAAACTTTTCTCATACGGGAACTTGTCAACTCCTGGTCATGCAAAGAAATGGATTTCAATCTCATAGCAACCAGCTTTTAAAAGATTTGACTATTGCTTTAGCCTAGTGTATTCCCTTTTTACTTTCTCTACACGTACTATATACATAGTGTATAGAGAAGGTATTGCACTCCACCCAAAAATTTGATACCGAGATTTCACCGGAAATATATGATTTAGGGTCCCCTGTATACAAAAAAAGCATTTTCAGTAAAAGGTCCATGTGTGTGTGTGTGTGTGTCTGTGAACACGATAACTCAAAAACGAAAAGTCGGTAAAATACCAAAGTTGGTATTTAAGTTAAGTATCTTGCAAGGATGTAATACAAAGATTTGAGAAAAATCCCCTCACCCCCAACTACCCTTTACATGGAACTTTTTTCGAAAATTTGATTTTCTTAAAAGTGGCTAACAAATTTGATTAAAATATTGTATATTAAAGATATTTATCTGACAAATAAAATGTATATCTTGAATTTTCTGGGAATAGCCTCTGAAGACTACTTTATTCTGGATGAATTTTACAGAATTTTGCAAACTCACTTTCATACTGGCATTGGGCTGTTCTCCCATCCTTGGATCAGTACTATAATCCATTGCTCCTCAGACATCTGACCCAGGCATTAGCTCTGGGGAGGTGTAAGTCCTATGTATGAGGAGGAGACGACTTTTACACACACTGTCAGTTTTTTACTTTCTGTAGCCCCATATGTACAATGTACATAGGGATAGAGAAGGTATTGTAATGCACCCAAAAATTTGATACCAAGATTTCACCAGAAATATATGTTTTGGGGTCCCCTGAGTCTGAAAAAAGCATTTTTAAAAAAAGGTCCATGTGTTTGTGTGTGTGTGTGTGTGTCTATCTCTGGTGTGTCTGTGGACAGCATAGCCCCAAAACAAAAAGACCGTTAAATACCAAACTTGGTATTTAGGTTTAGTATCTTCCAAGGATGCGACACAAAGGTTTTCAAAAAAATCCCCCCACCACAAACTACCCTTTACATGGAAAAAATTTTGAAAACTTTGATTTTCTTAAAATTGGCTCTAACGATTTTGATTAAAATCCTGTATATTAAAGCTATTTATGTCTGAAGTAAAATGTATATCTCGAATTTTTTGGGAATAGCCTCTGAAGACCTCTTTATTCTGGATGAATTTTGCTTAACTGCTAAACCGTAAGAGATAGAAAAAACATACTACACAAAAAATGTACCTCATGACAAAACACATAATTTTTGTCCTTTACATTTTTGTTGTGGAAGTAACTGTTTTCGAGATATTCCTTGTTATTGGTTTCAATTGTGAAGTACTCTAGGAAGTGTCTGTTTTTCTTTTGTTCTACTCCTGGCCAAGCAAAGAAGTGATTTGCAATGACAATCGCATAACGATAGCTTTTAAAACATTTGACAATTACTTTGGCATAGTGCATTCCCTTATTCCCTTCTACTTATAAGGAACTAAGTAATAACATTCTGCTAATATTTATCTTGATTAGCATTGTGTAAAAGAAGAAGAATATTTTGTAGGAGTTTTGTAGAGCAGCTAGAGAAAATCATTTGAGTGTAGCACATCAGATTTTTTACATTTCCACCACTAATGGAGTTTAGAAATTTGATTGTCAAACCAGCATTTTGCCTTAATCCTTAATTGCATGGTGTTGCACATATGTAACAAAAGATGATTAATCAATTCTTTTATTATTTTTGGTAAACTTTTTTTCTAATTTTGTATTATACTAATCTTCAGCAATAAAATGAGGCTAGTTACAGCTGTTGTATATTGTAAAATTATTAATATTTTTGCAATAAAACTGTAGTTTTTTTTTTAATACAAAAGAGCAAACTCCATGCAACTGCAGTCAAATGTAATCCCATCAGCATGCCATCACACTGGTTATTTTATTTGGGTCCTCCCCATCCTTTACCACAAGTACATTTAACTGAAGTCTCTAGGACTCAAACTTACGACATTCGGCTTTGAATGGATGGTCAGTCCACTTCATATCAAACTAACGATCACGGCTATTCAAGCCGCTTCAGTTGTGGTGCTGGTGAAAGGGATAGAAATACCAGTTTGTGAATTAGAGGAAGAACGGCATATGTAACAAAATATGTAAATCATGCAATTAAGGGTTAAGAAGGCAGAATTCCAGGGTTCTGCAGTTAATCAGCAAGCCACTGAACAGGTATTATTGAAGTTCTTTCCCATTAATAATTGATTTGAAGTTAATAGTTTCCTTGCATTTTTATAATTTTAATAATTAGGAGACTTTTGTAAGATACAAAATTCAATTTTATTTAATTGCAAAATTACAGACATAAAGAAGCATAATGTTTCAGTAGTTAAACATTGAACATTTGTTTTATGTTATTAGTTCGTATTTTTTTGTCCATTTAAACAAAACTATGTGAAAGAGAACAATCACAGATGTGAGAATCCCTATTACAAATTCTGTCTAATATGTTCAAAATTTTAGCTATGTTTGAAATATTCCAAACTGCATTATTGCATTTTCCTCATCTGTCTGAAGACAATTTGAAAGAAAGAGGTTCTTCTTGTTTTTAGTTTCCTGTGCAAGAGCTTGTTGCTATCCCTCTGCTTTTCTGCTTAAACATACAATTACTGTTTTTGTTACATGTAATATATAACTAAACATGCTTAATTTAAAACCATTATATGAAAAATATTTGCAAATAATGCAGTGTAGATAAAAGAATCACTTTTTAATTAACACTTTAGCAACTAAGGTTCATTACAAATTTATAATGGATGGAGAAAATTTAGAGACATCACATTTTTTAATGCTTTATATGGACATTATTATCCAATGGCCACTTAGGAGATTCTCATACAGAACTTATAAGCAAGACAGTATTAATTGTAATATTTGGAAAGTTATGCCAATAAAAACAGAGCTTTGGCATCTAATTCCTAATATAAATTTCTGTCAAAGCAAATACAAGACCAGGAATTTGAGCCATACGTATAAGCTGTCATGGCTAATACATAGATCCTGGATGATCTTGAGAATATTCTGCTGTTCTCTGTTGAACATATGATATTCGTAACGTGAAGGGAATGTTTTCTTCATGGAATTTTCCCCATGTGCACAGCAGGTCTGCTCTATTGAGAGAGGAAGTTCTGAAGGAAATTGCAGTAGTTCAGCTCCTTTTCATAGCCAAGCTTCTCGTAGAAAGACACAACTCTATCGTTACAGTCTAGTGAAACTTTGTAGCAGTCAAGCTTCTTTGCAAGATGAGTGATGACATTCACAATCCTGAAAATCAGAAAAGGCGTGTTTGATAGCCACATAATGTACATGACTTGATTGTCTGACCAGTAGAATAATGCTTTATAAATTGTGTGCATAAATGGTATCAGTTATAAATAGGTGACTCAATTTTTATTTTGCTTTGAATAATCTACACAAGGTTTATTGGCTTTTGCTGATATCTGTAATTTCAATTTGCTGATATCCTAGACAGATCATAAAATGCTGGCACATAGTGTAGTTTCATTTTATGCACAACTGATGGGACCTCCTAAAGCCACAAGATAGCAAAAGGTTAGGTTTTGATTAAGTTTAAATCTCTACCATGTATTATGTAAAATATATATACACACAGACATATACGTTTTGAGGTTCCCTGAAACCAAAACAAATGTTTTAGAAAAAGGTCTATGTGCATGCATTAGAGAGAGCAGCATAATTAAAAAAGAAAAGGCTGTTAAACACCAACATTGATATTTAAGGTCAGCATCTTTCAAAATGCAGAACAAATATTTTCAAGAAAATTTTACCACCCCAAACTACTCTTTACTTGGAACTCCATAACTTTGATTTTCTCAAAAATGGCTCATAAAGATATTCATTAAAATACCACATGCTTATTATATTTTCACCTCAATTGAAATGTATATATCTTGAATTTTGAGTTCTACTGTTCAAATAAACACAGACACATATGTGTACATGGAACTTTTTCTAAAAATGTGTTTTGTTTCTGGGACCTCAAAACATAATTTCAATGAAATCTCAACAATGAAGTTTTGGGTGGAATACTGTACCTATTTTGCCTACTTACATTGCTCCTAGTTTCTGTCCTTGATACTTCTCACTCACAGCTACATCTTGCAGACGTCCTCTCTGCAAATAAAAGTGTTGTTATAATACTTGACATAACTTATATTACAAGCTGGTTCAAAAGATTTTCACCCAGTTTACATTATCAAATTAGAAAACACCAAGAAGAACATATTGTAAAAATTTATGAGTTCCTCTTTCTCTGTCTATTGTTTCCTTATGCCCCATAGAGCGGAAGTGTGAATGTGAGAGTGTAGTACATTTTTGTATATCTCATACGGTTTGTAGACTTAACCGTTTTAGAGATATTTTGTATTATTGGTTTTAATTTTGAGCCACTTAAACTTTTCTCAGACGGGAAGACATCTTTCATTCATTTCTTGTTTATTCACTTCTGACAAGCAAAGAGATTGGAATATCAATTGTTTCACATAGCAACTGGCTTTTAAAGGACGAGACCATTGCTTTAACATGTACATTTTCATATTTTCCCTCTACTTACAAGCAAGCTAGTAATAAGACTAATTCTGCTTATGTTTATCTTGATTAGCATGATGTAGATAACAAATTAATGTTTTGTATAGAAGGTTTGTTTACGGAACAGCTAGAGGACATCATGTGAATGTAACACATTACATTTTTACCTTACAAGGAACCAAGTAATAAGGACATTTCTGCTAATGTTAACCTCGATTTCCATGAACTAGATAGAAAAATAAGCTTTTTAACAACAATTTTTTACAGAGATGTAGAGAAAGTAATGTGAAATGAACACATCAGATTTTTTTTAGAAATGCAAATTCAATTGTTCACATATTGATCAGCTTTTAGAAGATTTGAGTATCACTTTAGCCTACTGTATTCCCATATTTCCCTTCTGTTTATAAGGATCTAAGTAGTATGACCAATTCTTCATTTTTCTTTTTATGAAGTTTGTAAACAGTGTTGTTATATTTATTTATTTCACGAGTCGATTAATTACACTAAACACTTACTTTGGCTTTTTACCAGAACATGTTTCGAAAAACTAGTTTCCTTCATTTTCATTTTCGAGTCAATGTTCATTGAAACTAGTCCTTCGAAACTGTTCCAGCAATAATCCCAAGTAAGTGTAATTAATTGACTCATCAAATAAGTGACCAATTCTGTTAATGTTTATCTTGTTTAGCGGGATGTAGAGGGAAGAAAAATCTTTTGTAAGAATATTTTTTGTTGCAGAACAAGTAGAGAAAGTCATGTGAATGCAACACATCATATTTTTACTTTCTCTAGCCTCATATGTACAATGTACATAGGGATAGAGAAGGTATTGTAATGTACCCAAAAATTTGATGTCGAGATTTCACCGGAAATATATGTTTTGGGGTCCCCTGCGTTTGAAAAAAGCATTTTTAAAAAAAAGGTCTGTGTGTGTGTGTGTGTGAGTCTGTGGACAGCATGGCCACAAAGTGAAAAGACAGTTCAATACCAAACTTGGTATACACGTTTAGTATCCTCCAAGGATGCGACACAAGATTTTTAAAAAATTCTCCCACTACAAACTACCCTTTACATGGAAAAAATTTTGAAAATTTTGATTTTCTTAAAATGGCTCTAACGATTTTGATTTAAATCCTGTATATTAAAGCTATTTATGTCTGAAGTAAAATGTATATCTCGAATTTTTTGGGAATAGCCTATGAAGACCTTTTTATTCTGGATGAATTTTGCTTAACTGCTAAACCGTAAGAGATAGACAAAAACTCACTACACAAAAAATGTACATCACATCAAAACACACAATTTATGTCCTTTACATTTTTGTTGTGGGGTAACTGTTCCCGAGATATTCCTTGTTATTGCTTTCAATTGTGAAGTTCTTAAACTTTTCTCAGACAGAAAGTGTCCACTTTTCTTTTGTTCTACTCCTGGCAAAGCAAAGAAGTGATTTGCAATGACAATCACATAATGATAGCTTTTAAAACATATGACTATCACTTTAGCATAGCACATTCCTTTAGTTGCCTTCTACTTGTAAGGAAAAAAGTAATAAGAACATTCTGCTAAAGTTTATCTCAATTAGCATTGTGTAGAAATAAGAATAATCTTTTGTTGGAAGTTTGTAGAGCAGCTAGAGAAAGTCATGTGAGTGTAACACATTTTTTTTTTTTTTTTGTGTGTGTGTGTGTGTGTGGAGTTGACCGTTTTTGAGACATTCTTTGTTATCAGTTTCATTTGTCTCAGACAGGAAGTGTCCATTTTTCTTTTGTTCCACTCCTGGCCAAGCAAAGAAGCGATTTGCAGTGACATCGTCTAACAACAGTTTTTAAAACATTTGACTATCAATTTAGCATATCGCATTGCTTTAGTTCTCTTTTACTTATAATAAATTAAGCAATAAGAACATTCTGCTAATGTTTATCTTGATTAACATGGACTAGAAAGATAAACTGTAAGAAGTTTGTAGAGCAGCTAGAGAAATTCATGTGAGTGTAACACATCAGATTTTTTTGTTTTGTAAGGACTCGCATTCAAACAGAATGGGCATAATTTTAGTGAAAGTTTTACAGTATACTGTAGACATAGTAATCATCAGTTGCTCCTGACATGAAGGTTTGTTATGTGCAGTCTATTTGCAATAGATACCTAACTATAACATTTACCCACAGGGTGGAAATGCTTTTGTTTTGTTGAAGCAAGACTTGCACCCAGTTGCCATCTTGTAGCACTACACACTACCATATACACCATACACAACATCTGTCAAATGAATTGTTTCTCCAAGTTTTTGAAATATAGAACAAAGGACAATAGAAGGTGTGATATCTATAGTTGAAAGAATATTTAATACAATCACATTTTTGGATCTGTCAGAATTATTATTGCAGTAAACATCCGGCAAAGTCATAACTCAATTTTGTTCTAATTTCTTGGTCTAAAACTACTGTAAGTGTAGGAAAGACTGTACCATATATTACAGCATTGGTTTACAGTTTTAGTAGAATGTGTGATATTAATCAAGAATTTCGGTCAAGTAATATTGTGATGATCACCATTGCATTCCGAGTCCAAAGAACATGGCCTCTATTCTCATGGTTTTTGCATCATAAGCACATAATTTGATAGCATATTTCTCGTGATAGCTGCTAAATGAGGGAATTAGCAAGAGTTTCTTATAAACCAGAGTAGGTTGCCAATTTTGTCTAAAAATTGCCTTTAAGCTCCTCAACAGTCTTTCCAAGTTGAAAATCTAAAATTAACAAACGTATAGAATTGTTATGTTGATAATATATAACATATTTCACTAAGTATACCACCGAAAAATCACTTAAATAAGAAAACAAACTTATGTATTGAAACATTTCCTTTTCCTTGTTTATGCTTCTGCTATTTGAGAAACTACAAAAACACCATACACGTATTGACCATTATAATGGTTTAAAATTTACAGTCTAAATTTATTGCTTAATTGAACATTTAACACCACAAAATCACTTAAATAAGTACACTAACCTATGTATTGAAACACATTCCCCATTCCTTGTTTTTGCTTCTACTATTAGAGAAACTACAACCAAACACCACACACGTATTGCCCATTATAGTGGTTTAAAACTTGCAGGTTAAAGTTACTGTTTAATTGAACATTTAACACCACAAAATCACTTAAATAAATGCACTAACCTGTGTATTGAAACTTCCCTTTCCTTGTTTTTGTTTCTGCTATTAGAGAAACTACAACCAAACACCACACAGGTATTGCCCATTATACTAGTTTAAAACTTACAGTCTAAATTTAGTGCTTAATTGAACATTTAACACTACAAAATGTTAATTTGTGTTCACATTTAATCCACACAAGGCATGCTCATCTCAGAAGTGTAGTGCTGCCCGGTAATCTGGCTTTACCAACCACTATGCATAAGGATAGGGCATTTCCAATCTTATCTCTCTCTAAATCTGTGCATTTACCCCCTGGTTGAAAGTCTGTTAACAACAAACATTTATTACTCACCTCAGCACACTTGTAAAAATATTTCTGTTCCTTTAGTAAGGTGGCAGTTGCAATAATTTCATGACTTCTCCTGTCTTCTATAACGGTAACATAATACGTATTTGGGCAGGCTTTCATTTCTGCAAATCTTTCTGAAATTTATACAAATATTTCATATGTTGTGAGAATTTAAAGTAACTGCTACCTAAAATACATTTTATTAGTTTAATTTTTATGCTATTAGTATTTGATGAGCATTAAAGATAGAAATTAAGCCTAAAATACTCATGTACCAGGATAAAACTTTAGCTGGGATTTTTATTTTCTCTCTCTCTGACAAGGACTTGTTTATGCTGTCATTGCATAAAATACTGGTGTGTTAAATCACATGTCTTTCTCAACCCTCTTGTCATTTATCAGAGGCTAAACAAATTATGATTATGAAAGCTTATTTTTTTATCTACTTCTACATTTTAATCAAGGTGAACCTTTGAAGAAATAGCTATATTACAAATTTCGTTATAGATACAAAGGGAAATGCAATAGTCAAATGTTTATTAACTGGGCACTGTATGCTGGCCTTAAAATTCCATGCTCTTTCCATGCAAGTCATTTGGTATGAATCAAACTGCTTTATTCCATTAATAAAGCCTTTCATGCCCAGAGATATGCTGTTGGCTAAACCTACTGGTTGCTTCTATATCACCTGTGGTTTAGGATGGGGAGGGACCAGGTTAAAAAATCAGTGGATGCATGCCTGAATGATGACAGGTCAGGAAGAAGCACCCAAGTGGTATCATTTTGTAAATTATTGAAACATATTACTGTACTTACTTTTTTACTTTCTCTACATGTACTTTGTACATAGTGTATAGAGAAGGTATTGTAATCCACCCAAAAATTTGATACCGAGATTTCACCGAAAATACATGTTTTGGGTCCCCCTGAATCAAAAAAAAAATATTTTTTTTTAAAAAGGTGTGTGTGTGCGTGTACGTGCATGTGTCAAAAATGAAAACACTGTCAAATACCAAACTTGGTATTTAAGTTTGGTATCTTCCAAGAAAGCGTCGCTAAGATTTCCAAGAAAATCTCCCCCACCCCCCACTACCCTTTACATAGAACATTTTTCAAAAATTTTGATTTTCTCAAAAAATGGCTAATAATTTTGATTAAAATACCTTATGTTTAAGATATTTTTATGACAAACGAAATGTATATCTTTCATTTTCTGGGAATAGCCTCTGAAGACATTCATTCTGGATGACTTTTATCTAACTGGCAAATTATAAAAGATATACAAAAATTTGCTATACAAAAAATGTAAATCTCATCAAAACATACAATTTATGTCATATACTTTTTTGTTTTTTTACTTTCTCTAGCCCCATATGTACAATGTACATAGGGATAGAGAAGTATTGTATTCCACCCAAAAATTTGATACCGAGATTTCACCGGAAACACATGTTTTAGGACCCCCTATATCCAAAGAAAGGTCCGTGTGTGTGTGTGTGTGTGTGTGTGTGTCTGTGAACACGATAACTCAAAAACGAAAAGTAGCTAAAATACCAAACTTGGTATTTAAGTTTAGTATCATCCAGGGATGCGACACAAAGATTTTGAGAAAAATCCTCCCACCCAAAACTACCCTTTACATGGAACTTTTTTCGAAAATTTTGATTTTCTTAAAAATGGCTCTAACGATTTTGATTAAAATATCATATATTAAAGATATTTACCTAACAAATAAAAGGTATATCTTGAATTTTCTGGGAATAACTTCTGAAGACCTTTTATTCTGAATGCATTTTTCTTAGTTTGGCATAACTAGTAAACCGTAAGAGATAGACAAAAACTTGCTATACAAAAAATGTAGGTCTTTTAAAATACACAAGTTAGTGATATACATTTTTCTCGTGGAGCTTACCGTTTTCGAGGTATTCATTGTTATTAGTTTCAGTTGTGAAGTACTTATACTTTTCTCAGACGGGAGTGTCCGTTTTTCTTTTGTTCTACTCCTGCCCAAGAAAAGAAGCGATTTGTAATGACAATCGCATAATGACAGCTTTTGAAACATTTGGCTATTGAAATAAGAACTGAAGCTTTCCTGGCGACGTGTTAATTCAAAATCTTCTCGGGCTTCTAGCCAGGTAAAAACTTGGCTTGACACCAACGTTTCGAAGAAGTGCATCTTCCTCGTCTTCAGGGTGAACTGATGGTTTGATTTTTTTTTTTTTTTTTTTTTTTTTTTTTTGGGAAAGGGGAGACAGAGAGAGAGTTGGAAGGTTGAAAGAATGGCTTATCTCGCCATTGGGTGAAGATTAGAAGGGAATAGTGCAAGGGAAAGTCAGGTGAGATAGGAAAGGAAGAGTGAATGGGGAATGATGGAGTTCCGCGATAGCACCTCCGTGATTAGTGGTGAAGTTGATGTTGCTGCAGCACATGGGGCTGCAACAAGGAATGGCTTATCTAGTCTGTAAACATGACCCGAGGGCCCTGAGTACAGCGCTAGGGAGTCTTGGTTGTGCTTTAGTACTGATGTCTGGTGTTACGGGTGTGTGTGAGAGGGCATGAGGTTTTGGTGGTAAGGTCCTGAATAATCCGTTGGTGACTGCTTGCAATTTGCTCGGCTACATTGTTGACTGTCAGTTCTTGGCTGTCAAGAACTGCAGTATAGCACTTTTTGATGTCCTTTCGGTTTCCTTTGAGCAGGTCTTCCAGACGTGTGAGGCGTATTGGTAATTTTGCAGTTTGAACATAGAGGTCCTGGTTGGCCTCCAAGATCCTGGCGTTGACGTCGTGGATTTCCTGTAGCAGGGTGTAGAGGACGTCCAGCTCCAAGAGGAACTCAGACGTGACCTTTTTCTGGGCTATGGCATCGGTGTCGTGACGGTTGGCTGTAGAAGTGGTGTGGGTGTCTGAGATGGCTGCAGTCATGGTAGTCAGGGCTTCTTCCAGCGTGTTCAATCGGCCGCTAATGAGCAGGACCTCTGAGTGCAGGTCCTGCACGGCGTCTTTAACGGCGCTATCGGATGGCACTGCTGCCTGTGGAGTGTTAGTGGCGGCAGGCAGGTGATGGGTGATGGAGTCTTCCGTCTGCGTCGAGGTGGTGGTTGTTGAGGTCCTCGCCTTTTTGTCTATGGGTGTGGCGGCAGAGGCTGGTGTCAGGTGGCGGCGGCTGCGTGGGTAATAGGGGCACTGCGCCTGTCCTGTGAAATGACCAGGGCCATCACAGGTGGCGCAGTACCGGCGTCGAGATCTTAGGTCGTGGGCTGCGCATTCGGCTGTCAAACTCGGCGCCCCACAGTAGTGGCACCGTGGGGGCTCGGCGCAGGTGTCGGCGGTGTGGCCGAATGCGCAGCAGCGGCGGCACGGTGTCGGTCGGGGTTCTCGGCTAGCCTCGATGCTTAGGCGCCGCCCAAACATGGGCAGGCCCTCGCGCAAGGCAGCATTGAGATCCCCGGCCACGGCGAATACAATCCGAACTAGAGGGGATATCCCTCTGGCGGATATAATCCTTGTGGCCCTCATTACTGAAGGCCATCTCTGGCGTGCTGCGGCGGTGATGAGCCTAGTGGATAGGTCTCGCGGGACGCCCCTAATCACAGCACTGTACCTCTCGATGAGAAGCGGCGGTGGCGGCAGATGCTGTGGAGGCGTCGGTGCTGCTTTGGAAGGTGCGTTGGTGTTGGCTGGAAGCTCTGGTCCTGAGGTGGTGCTGGCTGTAGAAGCCGGCATTTGCCGGGCTTCTTCGGCGGTGGATGACTGGCCGGCCGGCAGGTGCGGCTGCATCTGCCGGCATTCTGCGGCGGCTGGAGGCGGAAGGGTGGCACTGATCTCAGTCGAGAAGGCCGGTTGGTGCTCGGCTGTGGCTTCGGCGGTGTTTGAGGCGGTTTGGTTTCGGCGTTTCTTCTTGGCCATGCTGATGATCTGCGGCGACCTCTATTTATAGCATTTTTTTTTTTTTTTTTTTATTGATGATGGGGGAAAAGGCAACTAACGCCCTAACCCCAGGCAAGCCTGGGAGTGTGAGACTCCCCACCCTGGACTCGAACCAGGGTGGCACTACTCACAAAAAACCCCCACCGGAAGTAGGAGGCCCATGCCTCTCTGTTGCAGTACCGCATTAAGCACCTGCGTATTTTTGGTGATACTGAATGCTGCCTGCCAGTGGCAGTAACAGCGAGTGATGGAGATATTAGCCAGTGGACACACATGACTTACGCCCTGAGTGCCCCGCTGGAGAAGTAATTGGTGTATGTGATGGGTAGTTAGTGGTGATGTTTGTTAAGTATGAGGTGATTCTTCCGGGTGTACCCTTGTTCGGAGTGGTATTCTCTGAGCAATTGCTGCGCTGTCTTAGGCTGCTGAGGGAATGGTCCTTCAGCTACCTGCTGTTGGTAATTTTGGACGCTGGCTATCCGGTTGGACAGCTCAGCGGTGGAGGCCTGTAGAGTGGAGATGGCGGCGGTGTTGGCAGCTTGTAGGGCGTCGATCCTGGTGGACAGGTCGGCGGCTGTAGTCTGCTGGCTGGTGGCTGTTACGGCGTTGGAAGCTTGCAGTTCCTGCAGCTTTTGTGTGAGGAGGCTGCATGTCTCTTCCAGAGCAGCTAGTCGAGCGCCGACGTTCAGGATCTCCGCGTGGAGGTCCTGAATGGCTTCTCGCGTCGCTGCGTCTGTTGAGAGTGCAGGTGGTGAGGCCTCGGTGGTTGATGTCTGCGGTGGAGTGGTGCGGCGCGCAGGAGGTGGTGATGAAGTGCTGCTCCTTGGGTAGAGAGGGCACTGCGCTTGCCCTGTGAAATGTCCTGTGCCACGGCAGGTGGCACAGAACCGGCGGCGACGGCGTAGATTGTGCTCAGTGCACTCGGCGGTGGTGTTGGCGGAGCCACAGTAGTGGCACCGCGGCGACGAGGAGCAGGTGTCGGCTGTATGCCCGAAGGCCCGGCAGGGCCGGTGACGTTCCATCTTGCTGGCCTCGACGACCAGGAGTTGCCCTAACAAGGGCAACCCTGACGCCAAGGCAGCGTCGAGGTCCCAACGATCCTGAAGCTCCAGCCTCACAAGTGGTGTAGGTCCCCGGTTGCAAATTATCCTTGTGGCCCTCAAACAGGAAGGCCACTTAGATTTCGCTGCGGCGAGAAGGTGCCTGGTGGAAAGGTCCCTAGGGACCCCCCGTACCACTGCACTAAACCGGGGCGGCGGCGACGTGGAGCTGGGCGGAGGCGGTGTTGGAGATGGCGGCAACTGCGGCAGCAGTTGCGGCGAGGATGCGGTGGCGGCCGGCGGCGAAGCAGGGCTTGCCGGGACCGGTAGCAACGGAGGAGCTGCCTTCTCGGCGGCTGCCGAGGAGGAGGCGTCGGGTGCTGCCTTAGCAGCGGCGAGTCTGCGCTGTTTCTTCTTTGCCATCTTGACGAGTCCTCCCGTCTCAGTTATTCGGCTAATGTTTTGTGTTTGAGCACGCACCTGCTAGAAAATAAGTCTTGGAAGACTGCAGGTAGCGGATTAGGTATTAAGGCTCTTTAACATTGGTGTCCATGCTGAACTTAATTGTTCTGGTTACCAGAAAAGTGGACGGAACTCTTGGTCATGCCGTCTACCGAAAACCTACACACACGGATCTTTATCTCAACGCAAACAGCTTCCACCATAAGTCACAACGAATGGGCATTCTCAACACATTGGCACATAGAGCAGTTTCTGTATCAGACCCAGATAATCTGCAAACGGAATTTCAACACCTAAAATTCACACTCCAACAAAATGGATATTCAGCCAAGGACATCACATCAGTGCTGAAAAGAGCCGGACGAAAAAGAAACCCCAGCAAGAACACTCAACAAAAAGACAAGCCAGCCGCCATAGCCTATATACCGTTTACCGGCAATTTTTCGGGAAAGATTAGTAGATTACTCTACAAATATAATGTCAAAACCATCCATAAGCCACCACCTAAAATCAAAAATTTGGTCAGGCCAGTTAAAGATAATTTAGCTCTCAGAGTACCTGGTGTCTACCACATTCCTTGCGAATGCAGCGCAGCGTACATTGGCCAAACAGGGTGCACTATTGCCACACGCGTTTCTGAACACCAAAGATCAATAAGGCTTATGCAACCCGAAAAATCTGGACTGGCTGAACACTGTATAGAACAGAGCCACAGAGCTAACTTTACCAACACCAAGATAGTGGCAAAGTGTTCGAACTACTGGGAGAGGAGAGTAAAAGAAGCTTTAGCCATCTCATCTGAAACTAATAATCTAAATCGCGATTCTGGCCTACAATTAAGTTCAGCATGGACACCAATGTTAAAGAGCCTTAATACCTAATCCGCTACCTGCAGTCTTCCAAGACTTATTTTCTAGCAGGTGCGTGCTCAAACACAAAACATTAGCCGAATAACTGCTATAAATAGTTTTCTACGAAGTCTGTGCCCATGTCTCAGTCATCTTAAATACCAGGCCATAATATCACGCGAACCAATTAGATGTTAGCTTCATCCCAGCTCTTATAAATACCAGTCTCCGCAAGCTCAAACCATCAGTTCACCCTGAAGACGAGGAAGATGCACTTCTTCGAAACGTTGGTGTCAAGCCAAGTTTTTACCTGGCTAGAAGCCTGAGAAGATTTTGAATTTGGCTATTGGTTTAGTCTAGTGTATTCCCTTATTTTCTTCCTACTTATACGGAACTAAATAATATTGTGCTAATGAGTACCACAATTAGCAAGGTGCAGAAAGAAGAAGAATCTTATGTATGAAGTTTGTAGTACAGCTAGAGAAAGTCATGTGAGTGTAACACATCAGATTTTTTGTAGATGTCACAATATTTTGGATTATTGGTTACAATTTTAGCCACTTAAACTTTTCTCAAACAGGAAGACATCTCTCTCATCATTTCTCGTTTGTTTATTCCTGGCAAGCTAAGAGATTGGAATTTCAGTTGTTTCACATAGCAACGGCTTTTATAGGATAAGTCATTTTAGGCCGTGCATTTTCTTATTTCCCTTCTATGTTCAAGGGAGTAATAAGACTTATTCTGCTTATGATTATCTTGTTTAACATGATGTAGATAACAGATTAATGTTTTAAATATAAGGTTTGCTTACCAAACAGCTAGAGGACATCATGTAAATGGAACACATCAGATTTTTTCCCTTCTATTTACAGGGAACCATGTAATAAAATAATTTCTAATAAGGTTTATCTTGATTATTATGAAGTACATAGAGGAATAAGCTTTTTAAGAATAATTTGTTACAGAGATATAGAGATAGTCATGTGAATGGAACATCAGATTTTTAACTAATACTATATTCTGAACAGTAATTTTGCCATTATTTAAAAGAAGTTACTACTTTATTAGAATAAATAACAATATAAACTAGCACAAACAAACTCCCAGCTGGTGGCTTTCTGAAAAGTGGCATTTCTAAGGTAATTAATTTTTAAATGAACTCAGAGGTGGAAAGCTAACAGAATACTGTTATAACATGTGCACAAATGTAATCTATCAAATGAAAATCTTAGAAAAATATCTGTTATTTTGTAAAATTTGCGTGCATCCATCCTTAAGATTCATATCCAACCCACAAGTGAATAACTAGAAGAAGAAAAATGTTTTATATCTATAACCATGTGTGTGATATTTTATTAAAACTGCACAATGAATTTGTTTGAACTAGATGAAAAGAGATTCAGATAAAAGAAAAACACTTACTTAAGTACAGCTCTTTTGTCACTCCCTCTAGTGGTTTTATTAACTCTAAAAGCTGCAGAAATCCTGAAAAGTAAAAATAATATCAGTTATATAAGAGTGTTTAGAAAAGCTTTGGATACTTTTTTACTTTCTTTTCACATGTTATGAGCATAGCAGGTAGAGAAGGTATTGTATTCCACCCAAAATTTAATACCAAGATTTCAATAGAAATACATATGTGTTTTGAAGTTTCCTGAGCTAAAAAAGAATTAAGAAAAAAGTGTGTGTGGACAGCATAACTTAAAAACAATAAGTTGGTTAAATAGCAAGCTTGATAATTAGGTTAAGTACCTTACAAGGATGAAATGCAAAAATCCCCCTACCCCAAACTATCCTTTAATGGAAGATTATTCAAAACTGTCTGTTTTTCCAAAAATGGCTATAATGGTTTTGATTAAAATACTGTGTATTAAAGATATTTACATGGCAAATATATATATATTTTGAATTTTCTTGGAATAGCCTTTGAAGTCCTCTTATTTTGGATGAGTTTTTCATAACTAGCAAACTATAAGATCTAAACAAAAACTTACAGCACGTAAAATGTAGATCTTGTCAATACACACACTTTATGTCCTGTACATTTTTTGTGGAGCAGTTTCCAAGATATTCATTATTGGTTTGAATTTTAAAATACTTTACTTTTCTCAAATAGAAAACCAGTTTCTTTTGTTTACTCCTCACCATGTAAAGAGAATAGATTTCAGTGACAATCACATAGTGATAGCTGTTAATACATTTGACAATTAATATAGCCTAGTGTATTCCCTCAGTTCCTCTCTACTTACAAGGAACTAAGTAATAAGCCATTCTGCTAATGTTTATGTCAATTAATGTGAAGAAAGTAGAAGAATAATAAATATTTTGTAAGAAAGTTGAATAAGTAGAGAAATTCCTGTGAATGTAACAAGTCAGATATATTTTTATGTAGGTGGTTTAATGTCCTTTAACTTGATAGGTCATATTGGACGTTGAATGGAATCTGTAAAATGATACTCAAATGAGCCCAGGTGCATGGAGCCTAAAGTTACTCCACATATCCCAGAGAGAACCTTATCCGGGTAAGTTACCTAACTGAGGTTTCAACTTGCGTCCTCTTGAATGTTAGGTCAGAGTCCAGCTTTGGATACTCTTATTTGAACTATTGTATCAGTTACTCATTTTTTAATTGTTTTTTTTTTTCCACACAATTCAGGATTTGTACTATGTATCTCCTGGTCACCATACTGTAACCATTAAGCTAGCATGGAAACATGCTGACACATCATTAAATTTCCTAACTGACTTACATTTTTACAGTAAACCATGTTTGTGGTTCAAATCCTGACTATGGCATTGAATTTTCCAGTCTAACTCTGCTTATGCATTTCCTCTCTTACACATGGCTTACATGGAAAAAACAATTAATTACTATTGATTGACCTAATAGTTGGTTAAAGAATGAAGCCTAGGACTTACAACATTGAGTTGAGTGGCACCTTTTTTTTTATTTATGGATTTAACTGCTGTGGTTCTCAGCATTTCATTCTATATTGGGCATGAAAGACCGATTAATTTTGTTCAGAGGCTTGAGGTTCTTTTATGTGCCATAAATCTATGACACGGGATCAATGTCTTTACTTCCCTTCCAAAGGAAGCTATGTTAAGGATTTTTATGCCTGAAAAACCCATCATCCTCTGCCGGGTTTGAACCCATGATCTTGGTATATTAAGTTAGCAGGGTAATCATTACACCACGGAGGGTGTCTTGGGGTAATGATGATGATGATGATTCGGGCTTAAGGGTGTTAATTACTAGGGTCATTAGCACTCTTAGAAAACATATCCCGGAAATACTAGAAATAAAGAATAAGTGACATATAAAACATGGAAATAAACCTATGAATGGCAAAAATCATAGATGAAGCTAAAAAAACAGTGATGAACATCTGCCAATCCCGGTGGCTGCGCTCGCTAAAGTGTCTTGCTTTGGCGCTTCGTGGTGCGCAGGATCGTGGGTTCGAGTCCCGCCTTGGGCATGGGTGTTTCTGTGTTGGTAAATGTGTCTATGTTTGTGTATGTATATGTAAAAGGAAAACGTTAAGAATAATAAGGTCTACTAAGGAAATACAGGAAACTGGAAAAAATGGAGAAAAAGGAATACAGCGCCGGAGTCCTGACAAGCCTCTGGAACTATATTTTCATAAAAAAAAAAAAAAAAAAAATAGAGGGAAAAGGATATAAATATAATTAAAACTAAATCATCAAGGTAAAGGTCACTTGAAATAAAAGAATTTACAAGCCTTACCTATTGCTCCATTATCAGTTGTCAGTAGGGTTGCCAGATCTCCCGTATTTCATCCTTATTTTATTGAGTCTCCCGGCTCCTGTATTTTGGGCTATTTCTCCGGTATTTCATATACTGCCATGAATTCTGGGTTTTAGAAGGATATTTGGAATATGCGATATATTGAAGTGGTGGTTCCTTTTTCCCAATGTTGGCAGCAATATTTTAATTATAAGTTGGTAGCAATGGTAACATGAGTCTCGTTCACTTGCATCTTTGAATTGAAGAGAGGAACACTGTTTTTTTGTAAAAAAACATGTAAAATCATGGAAGGCAATGGCTGCAATGAACTGATAGGCCGTGTCAAGGTATCGGGAAAATCATTCCTGAAATCTCTTTTATTTTCAGTAAGAAAACCCAGCAACCCTAGTTGTCAGTAAACATAAAACAGAATAAAACTAGAGTCTTAGAGCAAATGTCACTTTTAGATAAAAATAGTTGGCAGTTGCAGATTGGCTCATAGTGGTGCTAGAGGAGCAAACACTATCAAAATATGATGGGTGGACAAAGCGCTGTTGCAGAGCGGACAGATAGGTTGAGGTCAGGGGACCAAAAACATGTATTTTCAGTTGAAATCTTGATATCAAATATTTGGTGGAATGTAATAGTTCTCTACCTATGTACTGTTATGTGCAGAGTAGAGAAAGTACAAGTTTTTGAGCTGCCTTGCTATTCATTACCTGTGTTGTAGTCAGAAGGCTGGAGTGGTCGCACCAAGAAAGGCCCATCCTTGTCAAATTCAAAATCACTGAGCAGCTCAGGGTCGTACATTGGTTCCTCAATATGCTAATGACAAAAAAATGATGACAAAATTTTAATTTGAAGCTTTACCTTTGTGTAGTACAACCAAACTAAGACCTGCAGCACAACATTATTAAACAAAACATTTAGAATTATTTTATTTTTACTTTCTCTAGCATGTATGTACAATGTACGTAGTAGGTAATGAAGGTACTGTATTCCACCCAAAAATTTCATATCGAGATTTCACTGGAAATACATATTTTGAGGTGTTCTGAGTAAATTTTAAAACAGTGTTTTTAGGAAAAAAATCTCTGTGTGTCTGCGTACATGAGACAGAGAGTGCAGTACACTCTATGAATGCAACACAAAAAATGTGATGTGCTACATTCACATGACTTTCTCTACATCTCTGCAACAAATTATTCTTAAAAAGCTTAAGCTTCTATATACTTCATGCTGAGGAAAAATTAGCAGAAATAGTCTTATCATTTGCTTCCTTGTAAGTAGAAGCAAAATAAGAGAGTACCATAGGTTAAAGTGATAGTTAAAAGCTGGTTGCTATGTGACTGAAGTTCCTCTGTTTGTATGGACAGGAGTTAACAAATTCCCGTATGAGAAAAGTATGTTTTTCAAAGCTGAAACCAAAAAAACAAGGAATATCTGAAAAACGATCAACTCCATGAAAAATAATGTATATAACATAAATTATGTGTTTTAATGTGCTCTACATTTTTTGTGTGGTAAGTTTTTTTCCATCTCTTAAGGTTTAGCACTTCTGCAAAATTCTGTAAAATTCATCCAGAACAAAGTAGTCTTCAGAGACTATTCCCAGAAAATTCAAGATATACATTTTATTTGTCAGGTAAATATCTTTAATATGCAATATTTTAATAAAAATCATTAGAGCCATTTTGGAGAAAATCAAAATGTTCGAATTTTTTCCCATGTAAAGGGTAGTTGGGGGTTGGGGGATTTTTCCCAAAATATTTATGTTGCATCCCTGGAAGATACTGAACTTAAATACCAAGTTTGGTATTTTACTGACTCTTTGTTTTTGAGTTATCGTATTCACAGACACACGGAGACACACACACACATACACTCACAAACACACACACACACACACACACACACACACACAGACCTTTTTTCTGAAAATGCTTTTTATGGATACAGGGGACCTTAAAACATATATTTCCAGTGAAATCTCGGTATCAAATTTTGGGTGGAGTGCAATATCTTCTCAATACACTATGTGCATAGTATGTGTAGAGAAAGTAAAAAGTATCCTTTGCATGGAACATTTTTCGTAATGTTCAATTTTCTCAAAAATTATTCCAATGATTTTGATTAAGATACTGGATATTAAAGATATTTACATTGCAAATAAAATGTATATCCTGAATTTCTTGGGAATAGCCCCTGAACTCCTCTTCATTATGAATAAACCTTAAGAGATACACAAAAAGTTACTGCACAAAAACTGAAGATCTCATTAAAACACAATTTATGTCAAATGCAGTGTTTTTGTAGAACTAACCATTTCCAAAATATTCCCTGTTATTGGTTTCAGTTTTAAAATACTTAAAATTTTCTCAAACGGAAGAACTCATCCATTTCATATCTCTTTTGTTTTACTCCTGGCCAAGGAAAGAGAACCAAATTTCAGTGTCAATCACACAGTGTCAGCTATTAACACATTTGACTATCACTTTAGCCTACTGTATTCACATATTTCCCTTCTGCTTACAAATAAGCATGTAATTTGAACATTTCTGGTAATTTTTATTTTGATTAGCATGTTGCAAACAAATGTATAATCTCTTGAAGGAATAATTTCATTGTAGAACAGAGGAAATCATGTGAATAGTACGCTTCAGATTTTTTAATTATACAACTTACACAGTAAAAGTGTTACAGCTACATCAAAGTGACAGTATTTAAAAAAACCTTAGGTGTTCCATTCACATGACTTTCTCTACCTATTCTGCAGCAAACTATTCTTACAAAAGGTCATTCTTGTATCTTCTTCATTCTAATTGAGATAACAATTTATATAAACGATTTTATTATTTTTGGGGATACAACTGTAATAAGAGAATACACTAGGCTAAAGCCATAGTCAAATCTTTTAGAGCTTGCTATTCTATTCTCCTTCATGGCCAGGATGAAAAAAAAGAAAAAATGAATGATGACTTCTCATTTGAGAACAGTATAGCTATGGGAAATTGAAACCAAAAACAAGGTATATATTGGAAATGGTTAACTCCATAAAAAAAATATACTTTATATAAATTGGTGTTTTAATGGGATCTGTGTATATTTCTTGTGTAGTAAGTTATTTTTCAGTCTCCTACACTTTATCAGTAAAGTTATCTAAATGTCAACCAGAATAAAGAGAACTTAAGTGACTATTTATTACAATTTCAAGATATACATTTAGTTTATGATGTTATATCTTTTATATATGGTATTTTAATCAAACATTTTGGAACCATTTTTGAGAAAATGAAAAGTTCTGAAAAATCTTCCATGTAAAATATATTATGGGATGAGGTTTGCTGAAAATCTTTTCACATACCCTCGAAAGATATTGAACTTAAGTTTGGTATTTAACCAACCTTTTGTTTTCGAGTTATGCTGCTCACAGAAACACAGATATAGCTATGAACCTTCTTTTAAAAATGCTTTTTTGGATTTAATGGTGCTTAAAATATGTATTTCTTAGTATTGAATTTCTGGGTGAAATGCAATACCTTATCTACCTACTATACACATTGTAATAAAGAGAGCAAAACAGTAAATCTAATGTATTACATTCACATGATTTTCTCTACCATCTATTGTTTATTAGTGCATATATGCACAAACTATTGCTATGAAAAAAAAAAATTGTATCTACTTCACTTTAATTGAGATAAACATTTGCAATAATAGCTACACTATATATTTCATTATCGACACAAAAGGAATAGTGATAGTCAAATGTTCAATAACTGGATGCTGTGTGTTGTCCTTAAAATTCCATACTCTTTAAGAGCGGTCACAAGAAACAATTGAAAATTAACATGACTTAAGGACAAAAGATTAAAGAAATCAAACCATTAATAATGGATAGCTAAGAAATGGCTTATGCCAAAAAAGACTATTTGAAATAAATTATATTTTAAAAAAAATATAAATTCTTGTGTATTATGTTTTTCTCTATCATTTATTGTTTACAGGTTATACAAGATATACAAATTTCCATCCAGTTATGAAAGTTCGTAGGCCATTCCCAGCATATTCGTGATGTACATTTTATTTTCCAGCTGAATGTCTTTAATATATAGTATTTTAATTAAAATCAACTGAGTCAATTGTTTTAGAAAATCTGAACCCCATATAAAAGATAGTTTGGAGTGCAAGATTTTCTCAAATATCTTGATGTGGTATCTTTTTAAATATGAACGTAAATACTAAGTTTATTATTTTTTCGACATTCAGCTTTCGAGCTATGCTGCGGCAGAGACATACACAAAGTAACTTTTTATAAATTATTTTTTTTTAATTATTATTTTTTATTTATTTATCTTATATAGGGGTTCTCTACAAAATGTATATTTTCAATGAAAAATCTGTATCAAATTAATGGGTAGAATGCAATACCTTCTCTAACCACTATGCAGAGAAAGTAATAAAAAAATATGCTGGAAAAGCATAGATTCTAGTGTAGAGGCACTTGTTAAAAAAAACTGTATAAAGTAATAACAAAATCTAATTTTAAGTCCTATTGCTCTGCCTAAATATATGAATACAAAATTAATTTTTAAAAATATTTTAACTCAGGATTAATTCATATTTATTTGATTTTATACAATTTGTTTAAAAATAGATCGCCCCTTAATATTTTTCTGCCTTCTTTTCCGGATGATTTTTAGCTATTATTTACACCTTCTGAAATGTTGGATTTGCTGCTCTACTGGTAACATCTGATCTGCATTATAAGACATTTTTAGTTGAATGCCTGCTATATAAAAATAATGTGTCACAGTCTTACCTTAGACATTTCACAAGCACTAGAGAACACAAATAAGAAGGAACCAGACTTATATGCGAGTTATCAAGTGTAGCATTTAAATGTACATTCAAATTAGTTTAATATCAGTGGTTTTATGTTTCAAGTAACAGGTTTTAGTGTTCAACTTATTTGCATGTAGATTGTGATCAGAGGTGGCTGGTCTTTAAGGCCCACTGGAGCCTGGATATTTAAAAGTTATTTGCTGAGTACAATACCATTTCATCATATTTATTTGTTTGTTTTCTGTATCTGTCCAAATAAACAAGTACATGTTATGGGACACATCAGATATATACATATAAATTTACAAAAATAAAATAATAGAAGTTACAAGTAGTTATTATACACAATATTTATCATGTTGAATTGATAATACTCCTAGGAATAATTTGCTTTCTATTTATTAAGCATATACCTCTTATATGCATTATTACTTTCTCTACCATGTATATAGAAGGTAGAGAAGATATTGCCTTTCACCCAAAAATCTGATTCCAAGATTTCACCAGAAATACATGATTTGAGTACCCTGTATAAACAAACAAACAAATAAAAATGTTTAGAAAGAAGTCATTGTATGTGTCTGTGAACACCAGAACCCAAAAACAAAAAGTTACATAAATACAAAACTTAGTGTTTATATTTAGTATCTTCCAACAATTTAACACAAAGGTTTTAAAAAAAAACTTTCACCCCAACTACTTTTTACATGGAACACTTTTGATTTTCTGAAAAATGCCTCTGATGATTTTGGTTAAAATACCATATGCTTAAGATATGTTAATGACAAACGAAATGTATGTCTTGAATTTTCTGGGATTAGCCTCTGAAGTCCTATTCATTTTGTAAAAGTTGTGAATTCTACATAACTGGTAAACAGTAAATTTTATTACACAAAAAAAAAAAAAAAATAAATAAAAAAGAATCTTCAAAACATAGAATTTGCAAAGAACAGTTCTATGAAGCTTAATTATTAATGAAATTTAATACCTCTAATTAAAGTACTTAAAAACAGGATTTTCGTTGAATTGCATTTTTTACTTTATTAGAACAGAAAGTATTAGGATATATTTTTACTTTCTCTACACATACTATGTACATTGAATATAGAGAAGGTATTGTATTCCACCCAAAAATTCAAAACCAAGATTTCACTGGAAATATGTTTTGGGTCCCCCTGAACCCAAAAAAAGCATTTTTGGAAAAAGGTCCATGTGTGTGTGTGAGTGTGTGTGTGTGTGTGTGTCTGTGGGCAGCATAGCTCAAAAACGAAAAGACATTAAAATACCAAACTTGGTATTTAAGTTCGGTATCTTCCAAGGATGCAACACGAAGATTTTAAGAAAATCTCCCCACTTCCAACTACTCTTTACATGGAACTTTTTTCAAAAATTTTGATTTTCTCAAAAATGGCTCTAAAGATTTTGATTAAAATATTGTATACTAAGGATATTTACTTGACAAATAAAATGTATAACTTGAATTTTCTGGGAATAGCCTCAGAAGACTACTTTATTCTGGATGAATTTTACGGAATTTTGCTTAGCTGCTAAACCGTAAGAGAGGGACAAAAACTTAGCACACAAAAAATGTAGAGGTCATTAAAACACACAATTTATGTTATATACATTTTTTTTTGTGGAGTTGATTGTTTTTGAGATATCCTTTGCTTTTGGTTTCAGCTTTGAAAAACTTTTCTCTCACATGAATTTGTCAACCCCTGTCCATACAAACAAAAACTTCAGTCACTTAGCAACCAGCTTTTGACTATCAGTTTAGCCTGTAGAATTCCCTTATTTCCCTTCTGCTTACAAGGAAGCAAGTAATAAGACTATTTCTGCTAATTTTTTCTTGATTAGCATGAAATAAATAGAAGCATAAGCTTTTTAACAATCATTTGTTGCAGAGATGTAGAGAAAGTCATGTGAATGGAACACATATGATTTTTTGTGCATGTGGAGTTAACCATTTCCAAGATATTCCTTGGATTGGTTTACAATTTCAATACAATCACAAAGTTAAAAATTCCAAAAAGATTTTATTGTTTTAGCCCAATGTATTCGCCTTTTACTATAAGAAATTAAGTAATAAGATCATTTCTACTAATGTTTATCTCACTTAGGATGAAGTAAAGAATAAGCTTTTGTAACAATATTTTGTTGGTATACAGAAAGTCATGTGAATGTAACACATTATATTTTTACCCTCTGTAATGCTTATTTATGGTTAGTAGAGGAAGTATTGCATTCCGTACAAAAATTCAATGTGTAGTTATACCAGAAGTACACATTTTGAGGATCTCTATATCCATATAAAAGGTCAATGTTTGTGAACAAGATAAGTCGATCAAATATAGCAAACTTGGTACTACTTAAGTTCTGTATCTTCCAAAGATGCAAGTGAAGATTACCAAGAAAATTTCTGTATCCTAAACTACCTTTTACATTGAATATTTTTGTTACATTTTTATTTTCTCAAAAATATTTGTAATTTTGATTAAAATATGATATGCTAATTCTATTTTAATGGGAAATAGAATGTCTTGAACTTTCTGAAAATAATTATTATACCTATGACAAAATGTTTAAAGAAAGTCTATCTCCATTAACAAGAAGTAGATAAAGAAGAACAAGAAAAGAACATTTAGTAAAAAAAAATATTTGTAAAGGATTGAGAAAAGAAAGTCCTGTGAGTACAGTGCATAAGACTTTTTAAAATTATCAAAAACTGTCAAAAGTCATGTTTTCTTACCAGTGATGCTAGTATTATTGTTCATATTAAATTAATTATTTTATACATAAATAATAGGAAATAGAGAAATAGTTGTTAAAGTAAAAATATTAAAATCAAATAATGTAAAAGTGTGTGAGTTATAAGTCATTAATGAGGTATAATGGTAAAGGAGCACAGGTTAGAACTCTGTTGCTAGGTAAGAGTTATTAACAAAGCGCAACATGAGTTGGAAAAAGCAATTAGCTCAAAGTCAGAGTAGTGAGGGTAATTCAGTTCTGGCAATGTTGGTAACAAAAACTCATTAAGCTCAAGGTGTGGTTCATGAAATTATTAGAGTTAAGACATTTAAAGGAAACTCACTAAGAGCTGGGAGTTATAAAAGAAACGGAATGAATAGGACTGAGCAGTCCAACAGAATGAAAACTCTCAGATGTTTATATCAAGTGTAAAATTTGGGAACTATGGTGTGGTAGTCGGTAGTAGGCAGTGCTTAGGTTAATAAAAGAGCATGTATCGCTAAAACTTAATTACTATCTGGCACCTCAAGTTACATTTTCTATAGTTTTTACCAGTTACGGAAGTGTTATTGCGATCGTTAACACAGCTCATCATCCGTTTAGACGTGATCGTCGTACAGCAATTTAGGGAGTTACGTTAACTTAAAACTCGTAACTTTATTGCGGCAACAGATTTGTCTAGGACGTAAAGTTCTTAATACTCTGGAAGTTCGTAGATTTAATTACGACACAATTATAATTGCTCGTACACAGATCCAGTCAGGAACAGTTTGGTTATTCATCTTAAAACAACAGGCACCTCGTTGCAAACAGATCAGTCTATTAAATTTGCCTAGAGATGTTTACCTCTCCCCACCCACGCAGTCTACCACTGGAGCTGTGAGCTGTCAGCAGAGCTACTACACCATAGTGCTGTATATATTACAAGAACTTGGTTTTTCCCATGCAAATGTGTGGAAACGATCAATTTAGTAGTAGGTATTGAATTAACATCTAATCATTAATTTTATTTTTGTGTGTTTAATTATTCAATTCGTATTCATCATTGTTTAGTTGCATTTGTTTCAGTTTGTTGCATTTTTTATTTGTATAAAGTGATGGGTTAAGAATTGTTAGTCGCCCTCCGTGGTGTAATGGTTACCATAATAACTTCATATACCCAAGGAGGACGATGGATTTTTTTCGGCCGTAAAAATCCTTAGCATGGCTTCCTTCGAAAGGAAAGTAAAGCCGTTGGTCCCGTGTCGTATATTTATGGCACGTAAAAGAACCTAAAGTTTGATAAAAAGGCCTCGGAGCAAAATTAAGCGGTCTTTCACGCCTAATATAGAATGGGACGCTGAGAACCTCAGCAGTTAAAGAGCATCCATAAATACAACTACATTTCTATCTGAAGAATTGTTAAAATATTCGCGGTCTGACATGACAACACGAGTCCCGATTAGTCTAGAAACTATAAACGCCGCCACTGGTCCGGTACAAACAGTACTTTACTTACATGCACAGCGTCATCTGGTCTGCCAAATTGTATCGCTAAGAACCTTCAAGTTTTGATAAATAACCGGTTTCTTTAATTCTGTATGACCCAAAATACGTTATGCACATCAAAACTGTTCAGAAACAGGTAAGAAAAGAACAACTTTAAAATGTTGGGTTGGCCATGGACTCGGCAGAGGTGACGCACGTGTGACTAATTTGTACTTTCTCTACACGTACTATGTACATGGTGTATAGAGAAGGTATTGTATTGCACCCAAAAATTCGATACCGAGATTTCACCAGAAATATGTTTTGAGATTCTCTTAATGCAAAGAAAAAAAAAAATTAAAAATTAGGAAAATGTCCGTGTGTGTGCAGCATAACTCAAAAACGAAAAGTCTTGATATTTAAGTTTAGTATCTTCCAAGGATGAGACAAGAAGATTTTCAAGAAAATCCCCCCACCCCAACTACACTTTATGAGGGGAAAATAAATCTAACTTCATATACCCAAGGTCGTGGGTTCAAACCCGGCGGAGGACGATGGATTTTTTTTTAGGCGTAAAAATTCCTTAGCATGGCTTCCTTCGGAAGGGAAATAAAGCGTTGGTTCCGTGTTGTAGATTTACGGCACGTAAAAGAACCTCAAGCCTGATAGAGAGGCCTCTGAGCAAACTTAAGCGGAATTTCCGCCCAATTTAGAATGGGACGCAGAGAACCACAGTAGTTAAAGAGCGTCTATAAATAACACGCCATTAAAAATAAAAAAAAAGTTGGAAAATTTTTATTTTCTCACAAATGGCTCTAACCATTTTGATTAAACTCTCTTATATTTAAGATACTTATATGACAAAATGTATATCTTGAATTTTCTTCAAATAGCCTGTGAAGACCTCTTTATTCTGGATGAATTTTTCTGAATTTTGCATAACCGATAAACCGTATGAGACAGACAAAAACTTACTACACAAAAAATGTAGATCTCATTAAAACACGTAGTCTATGTCATATAAATTTTTTGTGGAGTTGGCCGTTTTCGAGATATTCTTTGTTATTGGTTTCAGTTTAAAAATAAAAGTTTCTTATACGGAAACTTGTCAACTCCTGGCCACGCAAAGAAATGGATTTCAATCCCATAGCAAACACATTTTAAAACATTTGACTGTCGGTTTAGCCTAGTGTATTCTCTTATTTCCCTTCTACTTATAAGGATCTAAGTAATAAGACCACTCTGCTAATGTTTATCTCGATTAGCATGAAATAGAAGAACAAGCTTATTAGAAATAATTTGTTACAGAGACATAGAGAAAGTCATGTGAATTGAACACATATTTTTCTTGCTTCTGATTAAACAGAGAATGGACTTTCAAATCCCTCACATATCAGCTCTTAAAAGATTTGACTATGGCTTCTCTTATCCTTTGTATATACCAGGAAATATGAAGGACTTTTTCAGATGTGTCTCGATTAACTTGAAGTATATAGAAGAATAAGTTGTGAATGTATATTATCAGATTAGTTTGTTTAATGAAATCTATCTGGAATTTGGGGGAAATCCCTTCAATAAAACTGTGGAAGAAGGGGCGATATATTTATCTACTAATTCACAACAGCCAATTTCAAGTCTTGGGCTCCTCTAACAATTTCTTGAACATGGAATTTCTAGTTCGCACATGGTGACGAGAAATCAACTCATCTCATAGATGGCACCATAGGATAATTTCACTTGCGGACATAAAACTGACAGAATTTAGCTAGGGACTTTTTCTTGTAAGGTATGACACTTTTCTTTAAAGTGTCCGCTTCGCCAGGTTTGAGCCCGTAACCTTGAGCAGAGGTTAGAATAGTAACCACTATACCATGAGTTGTACCTTGTTTTTAGTTGGCACCCATGGTCAAGAGTAGCTTATAATATCAGCGAGATAAGTTTGTCTATGTTCACTGTTTGCTTGTTACTTTCTCTACATGACTATGTACATAGTGTAGGTATAGAGAAGGTATTGTAATGCACCCACTAATTCGATACCGAGATTTCACTGGGAATATATGTTTTGGGACCCCCTAAATAAAAAAAAAAAAACATTTTTAGAAACATGTCAGTGTTTTTTTTTTTCTGTGAACAACATAACTCAAAAACGAAACGCCTGTAAACATAAAACTTAGTTTTAAGTTGAGTATTTCCAAGGCTGCGATACAAAGATTTTCAAGAAAATCCTCCCCAACCCCAACTACTCTTTACATGGAACATTTTTCAGAAACATATTTTCTCAGAAATGACTAACAATTTTGATTCAAATACCTTATGTTTAAGATATTTATTTTACAAATGAAATGTATATCTTGAATTTTCTGGGAATAGCCTGAAGACCCCTTCATTCTGGACGACTTTTGTATAACTAGTAAACCGTAAGAGATATACAAAAACTTAATACACAAAAAATGTGTATCTCATTAAAACACATGATTAATGCTATATACATTTTTCTGTAGAGTTAACCGTTTTCCAAGTATTCCGGATTATTGGTTTCAATTTTAAGCCACTTAAACTTTTCTCAAACGGGAAGACACTTTCTTTTCGTTTCTCGTTTGTTTACTCTTGGCAAGCAAAGAGATTGGAATTTAAATTATTTCACATAGCGACCGACTTTTATAGGAATTGACTATCGCTTAGCCTGTGCATTTCCTTATTTCCCTTTTAGTTACAAGGAAGCATGTAATAAGACTAATTCTGCTAATGTTTATCTTGATTAGCATGATGTAGATAAAAGATTTATCTTTTGAATAAAAAGTTCGTTTGCGGAAAAGCTAGAGGGCATCATGTGAATGGAACACATTAGATTTTTAAGAAAACTGTGCAATGATAACCGTTATGTGTCGAAGGTGGAAATTAGTGGAGATAAAATGTAACCGGTTGATTGGATAACCTTGTACTTGACGTCTTAGTTGAGTAGTAACATTTGAGATTTGACAGATACCCTGGCCGTAGGGTTCTTGTTGCTCGAGTATGCTCCTCTTTGTATGATAAAAAGGTGTCGGAGTTTTATGCTTTTATAAAAGCATTTTAACCTTCTACTTTTCTGGAGTGGTCTTTTTGAACTTAAACAAAGATTTTAGGCCTCTTAAAACCAATATCGGTTTTCTTCAACCAGGTAAAAGTCTAAAGTCTAACCGGTTGCTGATATCGTCATTATTATTATTATTATTATTATTATTATTATAATCATCTTTTTTACTTCCTCTACCCGTACTATACATAGTGTACAATAGAGAAGGTATTGTATTGCAATAAAAAATTCGATACCGAGATTTCACCGGAAATATGTCTTGGAGCTCCCTGATTAAAAAAAACATTTTAAGAAAAATGTTGTGTGTGTGTGATTGAGGACAGCATAGTTAAAAAACTAAAAGACCATTAAACATTTAACCCCACCTCCCCAAACTACCCTTTATATGAAAAAATGTTTGAAAATTTTGATTTTCTCAAAAATGGCTCTAACAATTTTGATTAAAATTTTGTATATTAAATATATTTAAATGACAAAATGTATAGCTTGAATTTTATGGAAATAGTCTCTGAAGACTTCTTCATTCTGGATGCATTTTGTCCAATTTTGGTAACTGGTAGATCGTAAGAGATAGACAAAAGCTACAAAAAATGTAGATCTCGTCAAAACACACAATTTATGTCCTTTACATTTTTGTTGTGGAGGAAACCATTTCTGACATATTCCTTGTTATTGGTTTCAAATTTGAAACACTTATACTTTTCTCAGACAGGAATTGCCCGTTTTTCTTTTGTTCTACTCCTGGCCAAGCAAAGAAGCGAATTGCAATGAGAATTGCCTGACGTTAACTCTTAAAACATTTGACTATCGCTTTAGCATAGCGCATTCCTTTAGTTCCCTTTTACTTATAAGGAACTAAGTAATAAGAACATTCTGCTAATGTTTATCTCGTTTAGCATGATGTAGAAAGAAAAATAATCTTTTGTAAGATGTTTATAGAACAGCTAGAGAAAGTCATATGAGTGTAAAGCATCAGATTTGTTTTTATTTTACGTCGCTGTAAGTTCTCGGTCATATCCTGATGGATCTGTTCTGTAAGATATTCATCGGTATGTGGTGGACAAGTAGCCTTTCAGGTCTATTCCCTTATCGTACCATACAATTCCGCTTCCTGCCAAGCAGGGTGCCATAGTCTAGCATTTTCCACCATCCGTAGTTAGATGGCGGAATACAGCCAGACTGCCCTTGATAATCATACTACTTTGCTCCGCGACAAGATAACGTTAGGGTGCCATTCAGCCTGCTCATTTCCTTTAACTATCTATGAATAGATGGCAGCACAATCGGTATTGCTATCTATTTTCAGTTTACTATTGTTTTAGACTTACTTGGTCGTGGTATTAAATATCCAATCCAATGTTTACCTTGGCGATTGAGGGAAACCCCCAGTCAGATTGATTAGCCCACGGGATTTGAACCCAGATCCTCTCAAATGCGGGGGACTGACAAGATTAAATTAGACTGGGTTCTCTGGGCTCATAATGACCAAGCAGGCCCGGAACATAGAATATGTTAAAGTATACAAAAAATGACATAGGTGCAGCCAATATATAGGCCAACACCGGAGGAAAGAATGTCGTTCAGCGCAGGCGTGACCTAAGTGGGGAGAACGTTTCCCCCACTATGTACTTTCTTCCTCCACTAGAAACAGTAACGGTAACTTCCCCTCTCAACATTCTTTTCTAAGTTGTCAACACATTTTTAAAGTTCTCGCATTATACTTACCACTGATAAACTTTAAAGTGTATTAAAGCTTAAGATAGATATTTAAGATTGTCGCCTGACTTTTACAGCCCAAATCACTGCACAACGCTTACTCCTAATATACAAGTTAAGATCTTTATCCTGAAAATATTAAATATGTACATAAAATGTATCAATGTAATTTCTAAATTGTTGGTTTTATATTCAAAAATACACTACACAACCTATATATTTCAAATTATGTTACTAAAATATATGCATGGATCTTTTTAGTCTGTTTAACGAAGTAGTTACTAAACGTAAAATCAGCTCACTTGGCTGTTTAACATACACAAATTTCTGTATTCAGGTTAGGGGGTGAATGAATGTAAATATTTGTATCAGCGTTTGAGGACGATGTGATGATCCAATTGTGCAATTGTTTTCGCTGATTTCTAAAGTTATGTTTAGGAAGAACATTTCACGATGCTTTTAGGATGTCTTTTATTCCCTTCTCAGACGATTGTTTACGTAACAGGTCACACGATTGACTATCATCTGCTCTTTGTCCTGCACAACTATAGACGGTGAGATGTGAGGAAAGAATTGATCGCACTGAAACTTCAACCTATGTAACCATTTAGATACAATATTATCTGACTAAGATTCACAATGTATTTAGTGTTAAAGTTAAAAGTGTTGAGCCCAATGGCATCATTATGTTTTATTTGAATTTGGTTTTATTGAACAAATACATAACCCAAATCAACATGTATCTGCACTTCCGTTCTTTAAATTCAAAATTACCCTCATTGCTCATACAAAGGTGACACATTAAATTACATCTCAAATCTTAAAAATCTGATGTGTACCATTCACATGACTTTCTCTATATCCCTGCAACAAATTATTCTTAAAAAGCTTATACTTCTATTTACTTTATGCTAATCAGAAAAAAATGAGCAGAAATAGTATTATTACTTGCTTCCTTGTAAGTAGAAGCGAAATAAGGGACTACCATAGGTTAAAATGATAGTCAAAAGCTGGTTGCCATGACAATGAAGTTCCTTTGTTTGTATGGACAGCAGTTGACAAATTCCTGTATGAGAAAAGTATAAGTTTTTCATAGCAGAAACCAAAAATAAGGGATGTCTCAAAACGACGAACTCACGAAAAAAATTTATATAACGTCAATTGTGTGTTTTAACGTGCTCTACATTTTTTGTGTAGTAAGATTTTGCCCATCTCTTACGGTTTAGCAGTTATTCAAAATTCAGTAAAATTCGTCCAGAATAAACTACTCTTCAGAGGCTATTCCCAGAAAATTCAAAATATACATTTTATTTGTCAGGTAAGTATCTTTAGTATACAAAATTTTAATCAAAATCGTTAGAGCCATTTTTGAGAAAATCAAAATTTTCGAAAAAAGTTCCATGTAAAGGGTAGTTTGGGGTGGGGGGATTTTTCTCAAAATCTTCGTGTCGCATCCCTGGAACATACTAAACTTAAATAACAAGTTTGGTATTTTACCGACTTTTCGTTTTTGAGTTATCGTGTTCACGGACACACGGACACACACACACGGACCTTTTTGTAAAAATGCTTTTTTTGGATATTGGGGACCCTAAAACATATATTTCCGGTGAAATCTCGGTATCGAATTTTTGGGTGGAGTGCAATACCTTCTCTATACACTATATACGCAGTGCGTATAGAGAAAGTAAAAATCATTCAAATCGGGAAGAACCTGTGCCATAGATTCTTTGATACCTGCAGTTAACGTTCATATTTTTCGAAGAGGATTTAGAAATTGCCGATGATACAATCCCTCGAAAATTGGCAGATTCCCCAGTTGCGAAATTAAATGAATATCTGCTAATGGAGTCTGTGTAAAACCATTCATGTATAAAGGAAAGTTTGCGACTGAAACAGTCCCTGTTTCATTGTGAGTCGCATGGATGCAGAACGGTGGTGTGCGAGAAGTACTAAACACAGCAAAGAGATAACATAGGACCAATCAAAGCACATTAGACCCTGAAATTTATGACAATGTTATTAGTAAGCGGACAAAATGAGATACATTTATGTGCTATACGCATTGTTCTCTACTAAATATCACATTTTTTGCACTTACTCAGCTCTCATTTTGTATAACTATAGTGGTTACATTCTTATACTAGGTGGCTCAACAGCGCCGTATTTCATGTTAGCAGGCAACCCTTCGTGGGCTTAAAGAATTGCAGAACTCAACGGGGCAAATTCAAGTAAACACCGATCAGTAGCGGTGATGGCGCGAGCGACCTACGTTCTATTCCTCTTGCATATCAGAGGAAACGGTTAGACATTCTCGTTCATTTTGAGGAGTTCTCAGGTTTACATTAGACTCCGTAATCTCAAATACAAGATCAGTGCAAACAAATCGAAAAGATGAACGCGTTTTCCACTTCAAAGGTTTTATTTTTGAGACAACACGCATTCCGTAATAAACAAAACGAGTATGCGAGTAGATAGCCCCCTCTCATACCTCAGTCGGAACACCGGCGGTCTGGCTGTACCTATAACGCTCCATTAAAGCATCTAGTGTGTAAAAGTGGGGATCCAATGACGCAATTATGATTTTCTTTTCAATGTTGCTTTTAATGTGTGTTTTGTAACTTAAATCCATGATATTAAGTTCCTACCACAGAATCACTTCTACTTGTAAGGAAACGAGTAATAAGACAATTTCTGCTTATGTTTGTTTCGATTAGCATGAAGTATATAGGAGAATAAGAAAGTCATGTGAATGGAACATGTCAGATTTTTATGGAGAATCCTAAAAGGTGTATTGCCAATGAAATGCAATACTTCTCTAAGTACTGTGTAGAGAAAGTAAAAATGTGACGAAAAGCATCAATGAGAAAAGTACTGCAAAATTTAATCCAGTACAAGGAGTATCTCGGAAATGGTTTACTCCACAAAAAATGAATGACATAAATTGTGTGTGTTAAGGAGATCTACATTTTTATTTGGTAAATTTTTATTTATCTTTTAAGGTTTACCAGTTATGTAAAAGTCATTCAGAATGAAGAGGACTTCAAAGGCTGTTTTCAGAAAATTTAAGATACCAGGTGGCCCAACTGTCTCGTATTTGACGTATGCAGATATCCCTTGGTGCGTCCAAGCAGTTGCAGAACTCAACGGGGCTATTTCTAATAAAAACCGGTTAGAGGGGAACTGGCTTAAGCGACCTTTGTTTTACTCCTCTCAATGAGTGCGACCCGCTCATCGTCTCCGCTGATAAGCAAGAGGGGTAAACCAGTAAACGCCAGTTTCCCACTAAACAGTTTTAATCTGAAATAGCCTCGTTGAGATCTGCAACTCTTAACGCATGAAGGGATATCTGCATATGTCAAATACGAGGCAGTTGGGCCACCTGGCTTTTGTTATGGAAATATCTTAAACACATGGCAGGATTTTCTTCAAGACCTCCTGGTGCATCCTTAGAAGATGCTAACTACTTTAACACATGAATTATTTTGCTACATATGCCGTTCTTCCTCTAATTTGCAAACCGGTGTTTAGACCCCTTCACCGGCGACTTGAATAGCCGTGATCGCTAGGGCGATACAAAGTGGAGTAGCCATCCATTCAAAGCCCAACGTCATGAGTTGGAGCCCCAGCGACTTCAGTCAAATGTGTCCGTGGTAAAGGATGGGGAGGGCCCAAGTCAAATAACCGGTGTGAGGTACACTTGGGTTCTAAGGGCTTACATTTGACTGCAGTTGCATTGATTTTGCTCTTTTTTATTAAAATAAACTCTGCTGTTTTATTGCAAACATGTTAATAAATTTACAGTACCTATAAAAACTGTAACTGACTAGTTTTATTGTTGAATGTTAGTTTAATACGAAATTAGAAACTAAGTCCACTAAAATCTTAATCATCTTTGTTGCACATTTTCAACACCATTCAATTATGGGTTAAATATCACTTTTGGAATTTGACGGATGTTTCGTTTCGATTGCTGTTAACAGACATACCGGCGGCAATTAGGCACAGCATCATTAACAAACAAAACGGCAATAATGATTTGCAATACTGCTTCTACTATGTACGTGGTGGAGAAAGTAAAACTGTTTCTAGTTTAATATCGTAAATCTATCCTACCTTCTTGGTTAACGAGCCCATGTTGTCCGGCTAGGTGCTAAAGATTTCATCAGCTATTCGGCTTTGTTTATATAGCATTATCATTATCGATGTAAAAAAAGTTATCGCAATTTGAAGTGTGGGCTTTTTGGTTGAGATACTCTGGTAGCCTTATTGCTACCAGGTTACCAGGTGAACAAAGTATCAAATCTATACAAGATTAGACAACAGATGACTTATCAAGAAGCGGACGAAAACGCATTTCCCGAATGATCGCCGACAATTAAAAAGATCTGAGGCATTCACCCCGCGATAAGATTTGCTATCATGATTACTATCAATAGAGCACTTATTCAAAAATTGTTTGAAGCACACTCTACCTTATCAGTAGTGAACATTTAAGTGATGCCATGTGCTTTTGTTGATAGACGAAAGCTGTTGTAATAATCTTGGATTACATAAGCTCTTAATCGTATGCTAGATTTCGATGTTAGAGTTAGCGTGGTATTTTAGGTTATCCAAGATGTTTTGTATTAGGCTTAAATATTTCCCTTTCTATTCATAATTTTCATCAAGAATATAAGGATGCAAAATTAATGAGTATCTCGTGTTCTTCCTCTATCTCACATGTAAATTTAAAACTTTGGGGGGGGGGGCAGTGTTTAACGCCCGCAGGCGATGCCACTGGTGATACGTGGAATGAAGATGGAGCACCGGTGGAATGCGATGGCGGGGGAAACCCAGAGAAAACCCGCACCTGCGCCGCTTTGACCACCACAGATCTCATGCGGTTGCTTGGGATCAAAGAGAGGCGAGTGATTAGTTGCCATGGCGCGGCCATTTATAACACTCCTGATTCTGTATTTTGTGTAATGTTTTATTTCTTACAATTATATTCAACCATTTATGTGTGTTCTTATTAAGGTTTGTATTTGTGAGGCTTTGTCCATGAGGCAAACTTATAATAAAGGAAGTTATGAAAATAAAAAAAAATAAAAAATAAGTAAAATAAATATAGAGCGGGATCATGGGCGTGTCTGGATAAAATTGAGGGGAAATGGGGATCTAGTGATTTTCAAAAGCCAATTTTAGGGAACAATTTATGTTCTTACTTTACATTAAATCATACCTATTTTTGATAAATTCATAGTATTATGTACTTTACTTAAGAGAAAAAAAAATTATTTCAAATACTGTCATGAAAAAGAAGAAGAAAAAAAAGCATGACTTACCAGGGGCCATTGTCGTATTGATGTTACAGGTTGAACTGCAATTATTTTTTAATGAAATAGATCAAAAATAAACATACACGTATCTCTGCTTTCTCTACCATAGATTCAAATTTGACAAGAAAACATTATTTACAAATTAGAATCACTTACTAAAATATGATATGTTCCATTCACACGACTTTCTGTGCATCTCTGTTAAAAAGCTTATTCTTCTATCTACTTCATGATAATTGAGATAAACATTAGCAGAAATTGCTATTACTTGGTTCCTTGTAAGTAGAAGGGTAAAAATCTGATGTGTTCCATTTGCATGATGTCCTCTAGCTGTTCGGTAAATAACTTTTTATTCAAAACATTAATCTGTTATTTACATCATGCTAACCAAGATAAACATAATCAGAATTAGTTTTATTACCAGCTTCCTTGTAAGTAGAAGGGAAATAAGAAAATGCACAGGCTAAAGCGCTAGTCTCATCCTTTAAAAACCGGTCATTATGTGAAACAGTTGAAATTCCAATCTCTCTGCTTGCCAGGAGTAAACAAACGAGAAAGAGAAGAAATGTCTTCCCGTTTACGAAAATTTTAAGTGGCTTAAATTGAAACGAATGCGGAAAACCTCGAAAACACTTAACTCTACCAAAAAAAAAAAAAAAAAAAAAAAAAAAAGTATGCAACATAATTTGTATTTTTTTTTAATGAAATCTACATTTTTTGTGTAGTAAGTTTTTGTGTATCTCTTACAGTTTGCCAGCTATATAAAGGTCATGCAGAATGAAGAGGTCTTCAGAGGCTATTCCCACCGTGGTGTAATGGTTACCATGCTGACTACATATACCCAAGGTCAAGGGTTCAAACCCGGCGGAGGACGATGGATTTTTTTGGGCATAAAAATCCTTAGCATGGTTTCCTTCGAAAGGGAAGTAAAACCGTTGGTCCCGTGTCATAGATTTATGGCACGTAAAAGAACCTCAAGCCTGATAGAGAGGCCTCTGAGCAAAATTCAGTGGTCTTTTACGCCCCATTTAGAATGGGATGCTGAGAACCACAGTAGTTAAAGAGCATCCATAAATAACATGCCATTTATTTTATTTAAAGGCTATTCCCAGAAAATTCAAGATATACATTTCGTTTGCAATAAAAATATCTTATACATTAGGTATTTTAGTCAAAATTGTTTGAGCCATTTTTGAGAAAATCGAAATTTTCGAAAAATGTTCCATGTAAAGGGTAGTTTCAGGAGGACCCAAAACATATTTTCGGTGAAATCTCAATATCAAATTTTTGGGTGCATTACAATACCTTCTCTTTACACTATGTACGTATAGAGAAAGTAAATATATATATGCAAGGAATTATAAAATATAATTATCCAACGAAATAACTTACATAAATGTGCAAGTTTTATTTCTTCAGTGTTTTTCTTGGAAGAAGAAATAATGGAAATGCAGTTTTATTTATGGACTCCCTTTAACTACTGTAGTTCTCAGCATCCCATTCTATATTAAGCGTGAAAGACTGACTAATTTTGCTCAGAGACATCTTTATCAGGCTTGAGGTTCTTTTCATGACATAAATCTAGGACACGGGCCCAACGGCTTTATTTCCCTTCTGAAGGAAGCCATATTAAGGATTTTTACTTTCTTGGAAGTGCCCATCTCGTGGAGGGGGGGGGGGGAAATCTGTGTGTTCCATTAACATGACTTTCTCTACATCTCTGCAACAAATTATTGTTAAAAAGCTTATGCTTCTATTTACTTCATGCTAATCGAGAAAAAATTAACAGAAATAGTGTTATTAAATGCTTTGTTGTAAGTAGAAGGGAAATAAAGGAGTACGTATGTTAAAGTGATAGTCAAAAGCTGGTTGCTATGTGACTGAAGTTCCTTTGTTTGTATGGACAGGAGTTGAGAAATTCCTGTATGAAAATAGAATAAGTTTTAAAAGCTGAAACCAGAAACAAGGAATATCTCAAAAACGATGAACTCCACGTAAAAAATGTATACAACATAAATTGTGGTGCATTTTTATGTGGTAATTTTTAGTCCATCTCTTACGGTTTAGCAGTTACGCAAAATTCATCCAGAATAAAGTAGTCATCAGAGGCTATTCCCAGAAAATTCAAAATATACATTTTATTTGTCTGGTTAATATCTTTAATATACGATATTTTAATCAAAATTGTTAGGGCCATTTTTAAGAAAATCAAAATTTTCGAAAAAAAGTTCCATGTTTGGGGTGGTGGGATTTTCTTGAAAATCTTTGTGTCGCATCCTTGGAGGATACCAACTTAAATACCATGTTTGGTATTTAACGGTCTTTCCGTTTTTGAGATATGCTGCCCACAGTCACACACACACATAAGGACATTTTTACTTTCTCTACACGTACTATGTACATAGGTATAGAGAAGGTATTGTAATGTACCCAAAAATTTGATACCGAGATTTCACCGGAAATACATCTTTTGGGTCCCCCTGAATCCAAAAAAAGCATTTTCAGAAAAAGGTCCGCGTGTGCGTGTGTGTGTGTGTGTGTGTGTGTGTGTGAACAGCATAGCTTCAAAATGAAAAGAACATACACTATGTATATATATGTAGAGAAAGTAAAACAAACGGAAATGTACCTGATTTTGTCTTCGTGGCATGAAATCCTTATTGCGCACTATGCTTGTAGCTTCGGTGAGAAGTTCATAATAATAGCTCCTGGCATACTACAAGGCAGCTAGCTTATTGTTGAGCTGAAGTCAGCCGTTACAGCTTAGAGCTTTGTCATTAGGTTAGGGGTGTTTTTTTTTGCCGCCGGTTAGGGGTCCTATAGGAGAGAGCCGAAACACGGGTGTTTTTTTTTTTTTTTTTAATTTATTTATTTAAAGTTACTTTAACTGCAATGGTTATATCGCAACTTCTCAATAGATTTACAGTACATTAGTTGAATACATTCTCAATGCAAGTTTAAACAGACATATACAAGGTATACATAAAAAAGTAAACTCAATGCAGTATTTTACAGTAAGAGAAAAGTTATTTTATGTTTGTTGTGAACTATGACAATATTTAGCATTTACTTTAACATTTTGTTTTCAGTATAAACAATTACGTGCCTTTCTGATAGAGGTACAGAATAATAAATATGGATCCAAAGTAAAACTTTGAAATTGAGGGTGATAAAAGCTTCAAGATAAGATTGGGGGAAACAGTCAACCCTCACAGGCACGCTCGTGAGCGGATGGTTCGGGTGGTTACATCTGAGCCTGCATTCAAGGCTGTTTTTACCTGGGGGCCTCCCTCAGTTGCCAGGGTAGGTAAATATCGGAATATATACTTAATACCATGTACAAAAGTTCCACCTTCAGTTTAAAACAATAGCAAAACAGCAAACTGATGGTAATTGCTCTCTACCCGCGCCGTGGCCAAATGGTTAGACCACCTAAGCAGCCCAGGTTCGATCCCAAGCGACCACATGCGAGATTTGTGGTGTACAAAGCGGCGTAGAGGCGGCTTTTCTCCGGTTTTCCACACCATCACATTCTACCGGTGCTCCATCTTCATGCCATGTATCAGCTGTGTCCTCGCCTGCGGTGCCATAGCAGTAAAAGCGAATGTTAAACACAATCAAAACAAAAGATAGCAGTTGGCTGGAGGTACCCTAACCCCATCTGATTGTCGTGGGGCTAAGTGGGCATTCAATAAGTCCTTAGAAATTCCAAGAAATGACACTCGTAGCACCAAAAAAAGTTTATATATATATATAGTAACCATTGTCTCTTACTAGATGACAGTTAAAGTTTCAGCTATATCCATAATGATGCCATACGCGATTGAATCTGCAATCTTGTGCTTCTTTAGAAAAATAGGAAAAAACGACTTTCATGCGATGATTAAACACTTCAATTTAAAAGGCTTACATTGAAAAAAATAAAAGCCAAATTGTATGAAGTTCATGACACACCTGCTCCTACGTTTGCAACAATTTACAATTGGATAAATGAATTTAAACCTGGTCATTCAACCACAAATGATGATCATCCTTCCAGATGTCCAGTTGAAGTGATTTACTCTGAGATGGTTGACAAAATCCAGGATATGGTTTTGAGTGATTGACGAATCAAATTTCGCGAAATAGTGGAGGTCATAGGCATATCACAAGTGTTCTCAATTTTGCACAACAAAATTAGGTCTGATAAAGGTCTCGGCAAGGTGGGTGCCGCGTTTGCTCTCAATAAAGAATAAACCTGACCAGTTTCTGCAACTATTCATAACTGTGGATGATACATGGATACACTACTACACTCCAGACACAAAAGTAGTCGAAACACTTGGTATTTAAAGTCGAATCGGTTCTGCAAAAAGGCAAAGGTGGTGAAATTTGCAGACAAGGTGATAGCTTCGGTCTTTTGGGATACACACGAATCATCTACATTGATTTCTTGCAGAAAGGAAGAACAATAAATAGAGAGTATTTTGCATGATTATTGCACTGGTTCAATGGAGAAATAAAGGAAAACGCCCTCATCTGGCACAGAAAAAGCTTCTCTTCCATTAAGACACTGTAAGTGTGCACACCTGCAGAGATTCGATGGCGAAAATTGTAGAATTACGGTTCGAATTACTACAAAATCCACCATACTCACCAGATTTGGCCCCCAGTGACTTTTTTTATTTCCAAACTTGAAAAAGTGGCTCAGCAGAAAACGATTCACGTTTAATGAAGGGGTGATCTCCCAAACATGTCTATTTTGAAGACCTTCCAAAATTCTACTTTTTGAAGGCTTAAAACAAAAAGCGTATCGAGCTAAAATAAGATTATGTTGAAAAAAAATCTACCAAAATAATTTCTTTTTTTATGGGCTTACTGAACGCCCATCGTATAAAGGGATGAGAGAGTTGATCAGGATGGTAGAGCAGCTATACTGACACCATTTGCTTGGCATCAAATGAAAGTAATATGGTACAGGGATTAAGACCTTAGGGCTACAGTCAACCACATACCATTTAAGGTATCTTATCCAACAGATCCAACATGATGTGACCAAGTTGTTAAAGCAGGGTAAAACAAAATTGAATTTGGAGCACAGCCTACAAATCCAGCAAACATAAGAGTAGGGTGGATAATATGGCCCATACTACCTGACCAACATTGTACACTTAAACATTGCGAGAACCAGAAATGGCTTCAACAACCAAAATTACATTATTGCAGCGCAATCCCCATTAGTGTAGCTAATTTTACTCATAATTTTACTCCTTACCTAAACAGTAAAGGATGATATCAAAAGTTAAGCCAGCAGCAACTTGATCACTCGAAAGCAAATAAAATGTTGTAGCAGCCAACACAAGGCATTAACACCAATAAACTTCTGTTGCACAAAGGAGGGATGAAGGAGCTGTAACCTCTGCATTAGATTTGACTTGGCTCCTGTGCTTAGTGTATCAACATCTGTAATTTTTCTCATGTTTCTTGTATTTTCGTATTAGTTTGTCTACTAATTCTGCTTCGAAACCATTTTCTGTTGCAACCTTTTTTATGTGTTGGTATTCTTGATCATATCCTCCTTTTTCCAGTGTTTATCAATCAGGTGTCAGATAGTGGAAAACTGTGTGTTGATGCAATTTTGGATTGAAGTTGCTTTTCTTGATGCAGCTGTCATATGCGTGGGTTTTCTGAATATACTGAATTCTATTTTGTTTTTGAGTCTGATGTTTAGGTTCATAAGTATAGCCACCCTTTTTCCTTTTTTTATCTTTAGCCTCATATTGGGGGCTTTGCAATAGAAACAATTCATTGTCTGTAGGTTCTTTACGTTGGGTTTAAATTGTTTTATTTTCCTCAAACACACACATTCACTCTCACACACATACTTCCAGACTCTGTGGGGGATAGGGAATAATTCTGGTTAAAGAAAAATTCCCCACCCCAGCTGGGAATCGAACCCAGGACCTCCAAGTGAGAAGTCTGCTTGCTGACCACTCAACCAGGGAGGCAGAATGTTAACATCTTTTTCTGTTTCTAGCGTGAATTTTATTGCTTGGTTAAATAAGTTTAATAATTTTAAAGTGTCATCTGCAAGTTTTGTAGGGATGATGGCAAAGATGTATAGGAAGGCTCTTATTACTCCTACTTCTATGTTGCTCATGTCTATCTGTTGCAATTTGCCAGTTATGCTAAACTTATCCAGACTTCAGATAATATATAAATTTCATTTGACCTATATTTAATATATGGCATTTTAATCAATGTCTTTTAGGGCAAAGTCTTGCAAGTAAAGGATAGTTTAGGGTGGATGTGTTTTGTTGAACATGTTTGTGTCGCTTCTTTGGAGGATACTAGACGTAATTTTGGTATTTAATAGATTTTTTGTATTTGAGTTATGCTGTTCATAATCATAGAAGGACCTTTTTCTAAAAATTATTTTTTTTTTTGGTGAATTTCTGTTGAAATCTCGGTTTCAAATTTTGGATTGAATGCCACCTTTCCTCTCCTTACTTTACTTAGTAGGAGAAAGTAATAAGCAAGGTAGCTTACCTTTGCAATTAAATATCTTGCCCTTATAATTATAGACACAGAACTTTTGAGAACTAACCAGACTTGAAAAATTCAATGCCGCATCTAGTCCTGAACCGTAGAGCTTCTGCTGCTCTACCCCACATCCTTTCCACTTGAGCTACAATCCAATTAAGCAGTGAACTTTCTTGTCTGCCTATAACATTCAGCAAGCCTCTAAGGCAAACTGATTTACGAGTTTCGAAAACTCCTAAGTGAGTCTTTGTCATACTTGTACAACTGAACAAATAGCTAGAAATCCCATAATAATTGGTAGCATGCTGCATTTAAATGAGTTTGCTTTGCAGCATGGTATTTAAGTTTAATGTCTTCCAAGGATGCGACATGAAGATATTGAAAAATCTACTACCCTCTACATGGAAAATTCTGATTTTGTCAAAAATGGCTCTAACGATTTTGATTAAAATACTGTGTCTTACAGATACTTACACAACAAATATAATGTATATCTTGAATTTTCTGGGAATAGTCTCTGAAGACATCTTTATTCTAGATGAATTTTGCTGGATTTTGCATAACTAGTAAACTGTAAGAGAAAAACAAAAACTTATTACACAAAATATGTAGATCTTGTTGAAACAATTTATGTCGAACACATTTTTTCATTTGTTGTTGTTATTGTTGTTGTTGTTATATTCCTTGTTAGTCATTTAAGTCTTAAAACACAAACTTTTCACATTCAGGAATTTATAAACTCCTGGCAAATCAAAGAAACGGATTTCATCCAGATGGCAACCAGCTTTTAAAAGATTTGACTATCCTTTTAGCCCAATGTATTCCATTATTTCCCTTAGACTTACAAGAAAGCATTTCTGCTAATGTTTATCTCTATTAAGATGAAGTAGATAGAGGAATAAACTTTTTAACAGTAATTTGTTACCGAGATGTAGAGAAAGTAATGTGAATGGTACACACCAGATTTTTACTTTCTCTACACGTACCATGTACATAGTGTATAGAGAAGGTATTGCATTGCACCCAAAAATTTGATACAGAGATTTCACCGGAAATACATCTTTTGGGTGCCCATGAATCCAAAAAAAAAAAGCATTTTTAGAAAAAAGTCTGTGTGTGGTATTTAAGTTTGGCATCTTCCAAGGACGCGGCACAAAGATTTTCAAGAAAATTCCCCCACCCAAAACTACCCTTTACATGGCAAACATTTCGACAATTTTGATTTTCTCAAAAATGACTCTAACCATTCTGATTAAAATCTCTTATATTTAAGATATTTACATAACAAATAAAATGTATATCTTGAATTTTGCATAACTGGCTAACCGTAAGAGATAGACAAAAACTTACTACATAATTTATGTCATACACATTTTTTTTCGTGGAGTTGATTGTTTTTTTAGATATTCCTTGTTTTTGGTTTTGCCTTTAAAAAAAACTTAACACTTTTCTCATACAGGAATTTGTCACTTCTGCCACACAAACAAAGGAACTTCAGTCACATAGTAACCAGCTTTTGACTATCACTTTAGCCTATAGTACTCCCTTATTTCGCTTACAAGAATGCAAACAATAAGACTATTTCTTCTAATTTTTCTCAATTAGTATGAAGTAAATAGAAGCATACTCTTTTTAACAATAATTTGTTACTGAGATGAAGAGAAAGTCATGTGAATGGAACACACCAGATTTTTTTATCCTGCACCTCTATCAGAGGTGTGCGTTTTATGACCAAACTGTGAGTACACTGACAAGGGGCTGATGCAGCAGCGGCTGCTGTGTAGGAGCACAAGAGCATGTGAACCTCCAATATTTCTTAATGGATCTCCTTTTTCTCTTTCAGGAAACATTTAATAAAATGCGCTATCCAGTGCCACTTGTTTAAATATTCCGCACTCTGCTCTTCAGGATGAACACAGCCGAGAACCCGAGTATGTGGCAATAACGCTTGTAGCACAGGCCTCGTGTGCTAGCGTATAACTAACGTTTAGCAGCTCTGCGCTTGCACAAACAACAAAACATCTCAGAATTTTACAGCCAGAAATGAGCACAGTGCGACCGCGCACATTAACACCTCCAGGGTTCTGTTTATCAGCGGGAGGTGCTGCTATCTTTGAGATTTAGTTGAAACTATCCGGAAGTGCAACTGCAGTCTTTGTGAGACGCGCTATTTTTCTTAGTAATTTGCATTTTATGCGAGAGTTAAGCTTAAGAGAGAGTTAAGCAGTTCAAAACAGAAAGCAACCTCAACGAATAAACTTTTCTGCAATTAACCGAGCTACTGAAGATTGTTATCACTACGACCATGACTACATCAGAACCAGAAATATGCTTTTCCATAATAAAAAGAATCGACTTTTAGCACTGGCAATGCTTGATATTGAGAACAAACTGGTCAACAGCATAAAAGACTTTAATCACAGAGTGTTAGAAAAGTTTGCACATTTGAAAAACTGGCGCATGGAATTTCTGTACAAATAAATTTGGTGTTAATTGCATAATTCAAATAATGTAAATAGCATTCTTCACATGAACTGCCTCAAAGGACTTCACCTCATATTGATGTTAACTCTCTGAGAAATTCAACATCTTTACAATGCTGTATGGGTGATGATTTGATTAACAAATTTATAATTCTTGTTATTAGGCACTATCATTGTTTCTAATATTACTGGATTTGATGTTACGGCGACGGCGGTAGCAGCAGCAGCAGTGGCTGCCGTGGTGGTAAATTGCTGATTTTGTGAACACCTAAATTTTAATTCACGCGCCGCCACTGGGCTGATGTCACATTGAAGTTATAGATTGAGCTTCAATTTTTTATACTGACAATACATTGAAAACAAAAACATCCATGTTTTGGCTTTTTATCCCATACGATGGCTAACCACAGAAAATATAATAAATGGCTTACTTTAGCTCTGTCTTCTGCCCCACAAACAGCTGCCTTATTTGTATGCTAGGTCTGATAATGGACTTTGCCCACACCGAGCCTACAAGAATCTGTGCGCAATACCAAAGATAACTTGATTTCATGCTGCAAAGGCAAAATTACATTTTTTTTCGCTCTTTTTCTCTCCAGTGATGCTACCTCCAAGAAAAATACTGAAGAAATAAAAATTGTGCATTTATGTATGTTGTATTGTTTAATAATTATTAAACACCAATATATTCAAGATATTATTGCTGGATCTTTCTAATTTGTAAATACCGTTTTTTTCTTCCAAAACTTGGATCTAGGGAAGAGAAAGGTGAGACATGGCTATTTTTGTTTTCAATATAATTTTACTTAAAAAATCCCAACTTGATCAGTAACATCAGCATGACAATTGTCCCTTGTTGAGTCATGGCGATGGTATTTGTAATGTTTTTTGTCCTATTTAAGTAAAGTATAATATTATAAATTTGCAATGGTAAAAATTAAATGTAAAGCAAGAACATACATTTTTCCCCACATCTGACTTTTGAAGATCATAGGACAACTCCAATATTTTTTTAACAAAGCATGCCCATGCTTTGCACTCCTGCCAGACAAGAGAAATTCATTGCTTAGTTGAAAATGTATCATGGAAAGTCTGAGATTCTAATATTAGCTATATAATTTTTCATGCGTTGATCTAAACAGAACAAATAGAAGCTTACAAATTGCCTATATAATATTTATTCTTCAATTTCAATCAACAAAAACAATACAAAAATATAGAATGCACTTATAATAAGTACATAAAACAGAATGCTAAAATCATTTCATGTCACATTCTCACATTTTAATATTTAAAATATTAATCCTTTGAGAGTAAAATTTCTTTTTTTTAAACAAAAAACAAAAAAGAAACACTGACACAATTTAAGTACAAATAATACCTAAGAGGTATTTAATAGCTGCGCACCATATCTGTGTCAATTAAGGGATAGTAAACATTGGCAAGTTATCAATGGCACCTTGCAAACACAACTTCATCAAGAAGATTTTTCAAAACGTATCTGCATATAATTTGAACTTCCAGACTCCAACTTATAGCCAAGATTGGAGTAGAATGGTATCATCTTGTCTTTACAGTCAAGGGTAATTTTGTAGCACCCCAATTCTTCTGCGAGTAACGTGATGACAGTGATTATCCTGAAAACAAAAACGGTTCATATCATAGACGGGACTGACTACCAGTGATGTTCATCACCTTGATCAAAGAAAAATGGCTGGCTTAGCTTATTGCATACTTCAGGACCTCGAATGAAGAACAAAACTAAAATGATCAATGCTACAAGAATATAACCAGTCTTCCTTCCAGCAATTTCCCACTAATTGCTTTCTCTACTCGTGCTATGTCTGGTTTGGGATCTCGAGCAGTGCGGACGTACCAGTGGGAGGCAGGTAGCAGCAGAACAATGGGTGTGGATCTGGTTGTTTACCGGGCGAGGGTAGGAATGTGGTCGGGCAGGCGACCGCAGAAAACAGGTAGACAGGCGACTGGAGCTACGGAAACTACGAAGAATTATTATTTTATGGCTTTTGTATTACTAGCCCTGCTTGTGATAGGAGGAGTTGATCCAGGACCTGTAGGTGATGAAAGATGTGGAAGCTGCAACAAAGCACTGAGGACCGGACTTCTTTGTATTTCATGCGCGAGATGGTACCATTTTGGCTGTCAAAAAATTAAGAGAGAACAGAACATAGAAGAAAACTGGTCATGTAAGGACTGCAGGAGAGATGTGACCGTCACCGCAAATGATAAAAAATTGGAGCAGCTGCAGGAGGAACTACAAGGCTTACGCGACAAGCTGAAAACAGTGGAAGATATTATTCGGAAGCTTAAAGAAGAAAACCGCTTACTGAGGGAGACACGGGAAGATGACCTAAAGAAAGAGGAGAAACCATGTTTGATCATCGACGACTATCGCTAGACACGCGGGAACTACAAATGCAAAGGTAGCTTGCTATCCTGGCATAAAGACGGACGGCCTTCTGAGGGAAATTGAGAAGAAGCGAGAGGAGGAAGAAAGCAACTACTGGACCATCGTATTACACGTTGGAAGTAATGACCTACGAAGGAGTTCTGACTATGTGATGGGAGACATGTATGATTTAGTTAAGAAGACAAAGGCACTGTTTCCTTCAGCAAACATTGTCATCAGTGGAGTTTTGAGGCGACGCAATATCAACTGGAGGAAGGTAATGCAGGTAAACGACGCGTTTTCGTGGGTGGCTGAACGACTGGATGTGCAGTTTGTGGACTCAAATTCGTGGATTGACGACTGGGACTATGGACGGGATGGTGCTCACCTAAACAGAAGAGGAACTTCAAAGTTGGCAGCATTGTTCGCAAGGGTATCTGAGTGGAGCGGTGTCACTGGGCAGCACTGACAACGGCTTCGGGGAAGTGACGATTCTCAGGTAGGGGCACATTCCTTAAGGCTGTTACAGGTAAATTGCCGAAGCATCATAAACAAAATATTAGAATTTTGGAATTTAATGGAAAAAAGTAACCCAAGTGTGATTACAGGTACGGAGTCATGGCTCAGTGTTGATATTAATGACGCGGAGATATTAAGATCAGATTACAGGGTGTTTAGGAGGGACAGGGAAGGAAGGGGAGGGGGAATTTTTATTTGTACCAAGTTAGAGTTGAAATTATCGATCACGAAAACGAAGCAAATAACATTACATTAATAGCGTGTTACAGACCACCTGGCGAAACTAACTTTAAAACTCTTCATAAACTAGTGGAAAAAATTTCTTCGGAAACAGGAAAAAATTTTATTTTAGCAGGAGATCTAAATTTGCCAAATGTAAACTGGAATGGGCAGTTATTAGGAGGCGAAGCTCAATGTGTTGTTAACCTTCTGGTTTGGGATCATGGGTTTTCGCAGGTAGTCAAAACAGATACTCGGAAATCGGCTGTACTAGACGTGTTTCTATGCAGACCTGAGTCATTGTTTAGCGCATGTGAGGTTTTTCCAGGTATAAGTGACCACAGCTGTGTACAATTAGACATAAACTGGAAGGTGCGAAACCGGTTTGAAGGAGAGGAAATTATTAGTTTTAACTTCTGCAGAGCAGACGTAGATGGAATTCAGACTTTTCTCAAAAAGCATTTTTGCCTGTTTGTAAAATCTGCAACAAATGTAGATGCAGCATGGGATAGTTTCAAAATACTTATTTCGGAATCAATAAAGAAATACGTTCCATACAAAGTTATCAAACAAAATAATGATCCAGAATATTATACAAGATCCATCAGAATACTTAAACGAAAGTCTAGGCGGGCATTTCATAAACGGAAGAAGTCAGATTGGCATTTTAACAGATATAAAGAATTAGCTAAACAATTGAAAGACGAAACGTTGCAAGCCCAGTAGCGGTTCTTAGAACAAATTCTTAGCGGGACCAATAATAGTTGGAAATCTTTTTACAATTATGTAAGTAGACGCAGGGGAAATAAACTTGGCACACCAGAACTCAAGGAAAATGGAATTGCCATATTGAACGATAAGGAAAAAGCGAATGCATTAAATTCACATTTTGTGTCTGTTTTTAACAAAACTGATTATAATTATAAATTGGAAATTGAGGATAGTGGAAATTCAGTTTTTCAAATGATGGCATCCAAATTGTGCAGAAGGATCAGAATGTTGCAAAATCAAAAGTCGAGGGGGCCTGATAATATACCGATCGAAATACTAAAAATTGGAGGGGAATCCACGATTCCGTACCTAATGCTTTTATTTAATATGTCAATAAATAACTGTGCCTTACCGGAAGACTGGAAAACCGCGATTGTAGTTCCAATTCATAAAGGGGGAAATAAAACAGAGCTAAATAATTATCGACCAGTCAGCCTAACTTCAGTAGTGTGCAAATTGATGGAACATTTAATTGTGGAATATATACGGGAGGAATTAGAAAACAAATAGTGGTTCAATAAAGCGCAACATGGGTTTAGACCTGGATACTCGTGTGAAAGCCATACAAAGTCATTATTTCAAGATTTAGCAGAGGAGGTGGATGCAGGGGGAAGAACAGATGCAGTGGTGATAGATTTTTCCAAAGCTTTTGTTGTATCATATAATTTACTTATCCAGAAGCTAACTGCTACAGGAATTGATAAACGCGTAGTTCTATGGGTTAAACAATTTTTGGAAGGAAGATCGCAAAGGGTAAAAGTAGGCAAGGAGCTATCTGAAAGGGGTATGGTAGTCTCGGGAGTACCCCAAGGCTCAGTACTGGGGGCGTTACTTTTTCTTATTTTTGTAAACGACATAACTGTCAATATAAAATGCCAGATAAGGTTGTTTGCAGACAATTGTATTATTTACAATAAAATTAGAAATGTTGAAGATGAGACTGCTCTTCAGGGTGATTTAAATGAAATTAGTGATTGGGCTGCTGCAAACAAAATGAAAATTAACACTGGCAAAAGTAAGTCAATTGCATTTAATAGATCTAGGGAAAAAATTCTGCAGAACTATCACATGGGTGGGGAAAAAATTCCACAGGTGGACAGCTGCAAATACTTGGGAGTTTACTTGGCGAGTAACGCTGGATGGGACGAGCAGGTAAATTCTGTATCTAAGAAAGCGTGGAAAACACTGCACTTCTTAATGAGGATTTTAAAAAAGGGGAGTGCAAAGTCCAGGGAAATCGCGTACAAGTCCTTAGTGCGGCCGGTCATGGAATTTGGAGTAACTTGTTGGGACCCGTATACAGTAAATTAAATTGATTCGTTAGAAAAGATCCAGAAAAGGGCTATAAAATTCATAAAAAGGGGTAAATATTTTGGGCCTACAAATGCTGAGGAGATAAAATGGGAGCCGTTGAAAGTTAGGCGTGAGAAACAGAGGTTGTGCGCTTTATTTAAAGCTTACGCTGGCTTAAACGCATGGGAGGACGTTACTGACAAACTGGAAAACCCAACTTACTATGCATGAAACGATCATCTGTTCAAAATTAAGGTTAGAAGTGACAGAACTGACGTGGGAAAGTTCTCCTTTATAAATAGAACCATAAAAGACTGGAATAAATTGCCTGGAGCAGCCTTTCGGGGTTGTCCCCTGTCTCTGAAGAAATTTAGGAAAAATCTTGATTTTAATGTTAGATAATTTTTGTAAATATTCCTTAAATGAAATGCTTGTGATTTTATATTGTTGTAAATACAAATGTTAAATTGGTTGGTGATTCTAATTATGAAATTAATTAATCTGAATTGAGAGAAAAATTAATGTTTTCATATTTGTGTAAATAACTATTATATCTAGCTTACAAAGCCATAAACTGGCAGCTGTGATTTATTGTTTATATATCTTGTATACATATATAACTCTGCCACCGGGTGATACCCACTTGCAGAGAAATAAATACATACATACGTATGTATAGAGCAGGATTGTATTGCACCCAAAAATTTCACACAGAGATTTCACCAGAAATATAGGTTTTAGGGTCCAAAAAAGGTATTTTTACAAAAAGGTCTATGTGTCTGAACAGAGTCCATAAAATACCAAACTTGGTATTTAAGTTTACTATCTTCCAGCAATGTGACAAAGATTTCGAGGAAACTACCCTTTGCATGGAAAAAATTTCTAACATTTTGATTTTCTCAAAAATTGTTCTAATGGTTTTGATTAAAATAGTATATACTAAAGATATTTACATGGCAAATTTGAATTTTCTGGGAAAAGCATCTAAAGACCTCTTTATTATGGATGAATTTTGCTGGATTGTGTACAACTAGTAAACCGTAAAACATAGACAAAAACTTATTGCACAAAAAATGTAGATCTTGTTAAAAAATACAATTTATGCTATATACATTTTTTTCGTGGATGTGACCATTTTTGAGATATTTCTTGCTATTGGTTTCTGTTTTAAAATACTTACAACTTTTCATATATACAAGTTTATCAACTCCTGGCCATGCATAGAAGCAGATTTCATCCACATGGCAAACAGCTTTTAAAAAATTTGACTCGTTTTAGCCTAGTGTACTCCCTTATTCCCCTTCTGCTTACAAGAAAGTATTTCTGCTAATGTTTATCTCGATTAACATGAAGTATATAGAATCATAAGCTTTTTAACAATAATTTGTTATAGAGATGTAGAGAAAGCTATGTGAAGGAACACATCAGATGTTTTTTATATCTTGAATCATTTTACATGATAAGGATTTGTCAAAATAAACAAACTCAGAGATAAAACAATTTATACATATATTTGTTATCTAAAATTATATAATACAAGTTTTTTTTATGTGATAGAAGTTGTATGAACTAAATAAGTAAAATACAAAACATTCATTTATGAAGTAGAAGGCATAATAATTACCCGATTTTATTTTAAAAGGCTGAATATTATTTATTGTTCCGAGTATGCTAGGTAATTTGATGTTTCTCATTCACAATTTCCATACTGCAGCGCATTTAAGTTTTGCTGACAGAAGTTATAGCAGGTTGTATCAAAATGAAGCAGAGCCTTGCTATCTGTTTAAAGGATGGTAGTCTCAGAGGAAAGCACCATCTAACTTCACAATTTGTTTCGCTGTGTTTTTATAGATATCCCAGTTGAGTCATGATGCTGCACAGAAAGGCAATTAGAAAGTCATGGAGACAGAAAGTTTGATATGATATGAGAAGTGTGGAGATTTGCTCTCTGATTACCAGCTTTGTGTTATAAGTTATGTTTATGCCAATGTGAACACATGGATTAAGGTAACATGAAACAAGCTTCTATGCTTACATTATGCTTATGTCTAAGTTTCACTGTGAATGACCTTACATTGCAACACAACAAATAACATTTACTTCTGAAATATGACCAATGATTCAATTAATTCAAGCTTGAAAACACTTAACCTAGACAGGGTTTTCTTGGAATAAACTTTTTGGATGAAGCATATATAAGGCTGTTAAATTGTAAGATAAACTGACTTGCAGCCTCCCAACATTAGGCAAAGAACCAAGGCTCACCAGGAAAATTGTGCCAGTAGGGACTTACTAAAATCCTTACCTTATAGTAAATGCTGGAAACAGGTGGCATATCTTGTAAAAATGATTTTGCACATTCATCTAAGCTTTGCAGCAGGAAACCTTGTGATTTTTCATCTTTCTTTTTATGGAAGTTTGTGAACAGTGTTGTTATATTCATTTATTTGATGGGTCAATTAATTACACTAAACAGCACTTACTTGGGATGTTTGCCAGAACATGTTTCGACGAAACTAGTTTCCTTCATTTTCAACCGGACATTGACTAATTCCTTGCGGTGAAACTAGCGATATAAATGTTGCCGCCTCTGGTGGTGGTTCAATGAACTTGTTAAACACATTCTTCTCTGGAACGTTGAAATTGAAAACCCTGTTTCTATTTTTTACAACAAAGATGTGTTCCCATGTGGCCAGCTCTTGTTTTCCTGTTATGTGTTTTAGAAGTATTAGTTCTGAATTTGTATTGTGGTGTTTTGTCCAAAAGTGGGTGGTAACTGCTGAGTTTTCTAATTGTTTTCGATTTTTGTTTCTGAAATGTTCTTTGGATCTTGTTTCTAGATTTCTTTTTGTTTTTCCAATATAAATCTGATAACAATCCTTGCATTCGTTTTGTATATGCCCAATTTTTTCTTTGCTGGGATGACTGATATTTGAGCCTAATTCATCTTTTATGCTGTGACGATTTACTGGTGCTAGCTGATTTTTGTGTTTTTTGAAATTTGTTTTAAACTTGTCAAATGCTCATGGGTGGTATGCGAATTTCTTGAAGCTCATCTTTTGTTCTATTGTTGAGAGAGTGGTTGTTTCTTTTAGGAATTTCTTTTTTTTTGGCTAGTTTTATTTTTTTATCTACTAGAGATCTTGGGAAACAATTTTTATTTGCAATTTTGATTATTTTATAGCATTCTGCCTTGTATTCATCTGTTAGAAATGGCATGTTAACCAGTCTATGTGCTAGGCAATTGAGGATTGCCGCACTTCAGAAACATAAATCAAAACTAATTGGAAAAATCAGCAGTTGCTACCCACTTTTGGACAAAACATCACAATATAAATTAAGAACCAAAACTGCTAAAACAAATAACAGGAAAACAAGAGCTTGCCACAAGGGAACATGTCTTCATTGTAAAAAAATAGTAACAGGGATTTCAATTTCGACGCTTCACAGAAGGATGTGTTTAGCAGGTTCATTGAACCACCACCAGAGGAGACAGCACATACAACATCGCCAGCTTCACTGCAAGGAATTAGTCAATGTCTGGTTGAAAATGAAGGAAACTAGTTCTTCGAAACATGTTCCAGCAAAAGTTCTTGTAATGTACAAGGATTGGAATGATGCATGAAATTAGAGAGGTGGTACAAGACAGAAGGGTAAGTATTGATTAGTGGCCCCCCTCGTTCCTGCAGTCTAACTAGTTGTGAGTTTTATTTATGTGGTTCTTTGAAACAGAAACTATATTGTTCTAGCCCACGTACACTACAGGAACTTAGTGATAACATCATGCATGAAATTGCAAGGATTCCTGTTGCCGGGCTTAGGTGAGTGAGCGAGAATATGTTTACAAGATATGCTGCCTGTTTGAAGACACATTCAATGTTTGGTCAATGCATTTCCAGCATTTACTATAAGGTGAGGCTTTTAATGTGTCTCTGCCAGCGATTCTCGGTTCTCTCTCGCAGTAGAGAGAGGCTGCGAGAGAGGTTATCTTATAATTTAACGACCCTATAGAAAATTATACTAAAATGCTGGTTTTATTAACATGTAATGGAAACTATTACAGGTATTAATGATTTCTTCTCGGGACGTCAGCCAGGTAATTGTTGGATTAATTTCTAAGCTTTCAATGATGTACTCTGTTACCATAATCAGAGTCCCTTGTGGTTGAAAGCTTGGAGATTAACACAATACTTACCTGGCTGATGTACCGAGAAGAAATCATTAATAACCAGTGCCAGGAAAGTTTCAAGACCTGCATTACAGGCATTGCAACAGACAACATAGCAATGATGGACTGAAATTCAAATGTTATCGTCTGATAATACCCAAGGGAAAATAGAATATAAGGATGTGGCCATATAGTGTCATTCAAAATGTAATTTAGTGAGGTTAAGCATACTTACAACTTTCCAAGTTGTTTGCCTCGATATTCATCACTCACCACCACATCCTCTAATCTTCCTCTCTGGAAAAATTAAAATTTCACACTTCATGCTTTCTGTCTAAAGCAGAGGCTGGTTCATAATAACTGAGAATGGAAACCAGAATGGGAATCCCAAGGTTAAAATATGTTTATTATAATGTGAAAGTTCACAATTAATGAAAATCTTTTCCAGGCCTTGGGAATTTTCTCTAGCTGTTTCACAAACAAATTTTTCTTACAACAGTTTGAGATCTACATTTTTTGTGTATTAAGTCTAACTCTTATGTTTTAACAGTTATGCAAAATTTGACAAAATTAAACAGAATAAAGAGCTCTTCAGAGGCTATTAGCATAAAATTCAAAATATACACTTTGTGATGTGAATATCTTTAATATAGGGTATTTTAATAAAAATCGTTTGAGCCATTTTTGATAAAATTAACATTTCTGAAAAATGTTTGCAGAACAGATAAGAAAGTCATGAAAATGGTATACATCAGGTTTATTTTCATGAGATGTATTAAGCATTTATAAATACATGGTAACATCAGGATTTGCAGTTTTTTGAAATCTGGTTTAAAGGAGGCTTTATGATTGGCTCCAACCATTACTCATACATTACAGCGATATTCAGAAAGTACAAATATATTATGCATAAATTTGAACAAGGGAAAACATTTTATGATATATTATATTAAATAGCATACATAATCATTATTACCGTTGCGCTCTAACTGCTGCCATCACGTTGTACCATCGCACACATTCTGTACATCTCCATGCTCCACTCTCAATGCCTCCTTCCAAAAATATGAATTTATGCATAAATTCTAATTAGTTGAAATGTTTTACAATATATTAAATTAAGTATGTTGTCAAATTTAAAATCATATTCATAAGCATCATTACAGTTAAGCTGCTGCCGTCTCCGCTAAACACAAAAATACTGGTACACTTCCCTTCTCCATCTCTTTCCTGCTCGCAATGTGAATTTCTACACAAATTCAAATTAGGTATAAAAATGTACAATAAGTTATAGTATGTTGTTTAAATAAAAAATAATATTAATCATCATCATTACAGCTATGCTAACGCAATCTTCTATCATCGCATATACCGTACATTTTGTTCTCCTTTCTCAGTCTCTCCCGCTCACATTATGAGTTTCTGCACAAATTCAGGTAATGTAAAAACATTTATGATGTGTTTTATTAAGTATGTTGTCTAAATACAAACTCATATCCATCATCGGCGTTACAGTTGCACAGTCATCATGATGTGCCATTGCACCCTTACGGTATATTTCCATATTCCCCTTTCCATCAACTGCTCAAAACATGAATTTCTGCTCAAATCCAAATTAAATAAAAACAATAAAAATAATAATAAAGAAAAATAACAATTAAAGTAAAATAAATAAGGGACTTAATTAGCTGGGGTCCCTCAGTTGTTCAAAATATATGGAAAAACCCTTAAATTTCATTTGAAAATTCTTCTTTTTATACATGTCCGTTAAACATGTTTTCTTTATAAATGTAAAAAGAAGCTAGTAACAGTGAAGAATAACACAAATATTAATATAAAAATAATAGTTGCAACAAATCTTCACTTATCTTTTGGAATCCTTGCCTGGACTAGTTTCGCAACGATTTCATTGCATTATCAACATATCCTTTTGGTCTCTTTTTTGATGCTGTTTATTTACACTGTTATGGTTACTGCTACTAGGTGGATTGTGTACTAATGCATTGCTAACTACTGGAATCAAAACAAATTTGGTAAGAGTGTCAATTGGAGGTATATCAAAATTCAATGCATGATTTCTATACTTTAATATAAATATTTTCTCGCAAACCATTAAATCTATGGGCCCATTTAAGTGTTTTAATAATTTAACATCTGGATTTATTTCATGATTAAATTTCCAAAAATGTTCTGCTGCAGCTGATTTATCAATTTGTTTGTATTTAATATTCCTAAAGTGTTCTTTTACTCTGGTTTCCAAATGACGTTTAGTCTTACCAATATAAACAAGGTCACAATTTAAACAGTTTAATTGATAAATGCCAGATTTTTTATTTTTTGAAATTTCATCCTTTTAAGAAAAGCCTAACAAATTTTTTATACTGTATTTATTTTGAGGAACCAATATTATGCCATGCTCTTTGAAAATATTTGTGAATTTTTTATTTGCCCAAGGGTGATAAGTAAATTTTTTAAAAATGTAATTATCTTTTATTTTCTTAAGCATAGAAATATCTTTAATAGCTTTTTGATATTTAAACTTCTCAATTTTTTTTATTTATAAAATCAGTATTAAAACCATTAATTAAAGCAGTGTTAATAATGTGTTTATATTCTTTATAGAATTCATCTTTATTAAGGGGTAAATTAATTAACCTATAAATTGAACTATTAAAAACAGCAAATTTATGTGAAAAAGGGTTAAAGCCATTATTTTTTATATAATTATCAGTGTGGGTTTGCTTTCTGTATATTCCAAAATTCAATTTATTGTCTCTTTTTATTATTTTTAAATCCAGGAAAGGGAGATAGCCATCACTTTCAGTTTCTAATGTGAATTTTATAGCCTTATCTTGTAAATTTAAAAGTTTTAAAGCATCATTTACATGTTTATCAGGAACAATAGCAAATATATCATCTACATATCTATACCAAGTTTTAAAAATTAGAGGGAATGCTTTAGTGACCTGTATTTCAAAATAGCTCATGAAAAGATCAGCAAGAAAAGGTGAAAGTGGACTACCCATTGCTAAACCAGAAGTTTGTTGATAGAATTTGTCATTAAAGCTGAAAAAATTTTGATCCAAACAAAGATTAGTAAGGATAACAAAATCATTTATTAAATATTCATTCAGTTCTATAGAACTTAACCATTTCTTTAAAAATGTCAAAAGTTTTTCTCTAGGAATGCTTGGAAACAAAGCAGTTACATCAAAAGAAAAAAGTTTATCATTAGTAGAAAATGTAATATTGCTGATCTTTTCAACTAGCTCAAAAGAATTTTTAATACTTAAACTCTCAAATTTTTCAAAATTAGTGAATTTTTTATTCAACCATTTAGCTAGGCTGTAAGTATGTGAATTTATGCAATTTACAATAGGTCTCATTTTATTTCCAGGTTTATGAATTTTGGGAAGAGCATATATTTTGGGTAAAAAATATAATATAAAAATATAAAAATCAGTAATCCAATTTTACCCAGAATATATGCTCTTCCCAAAATTCATAAACCTGGAAATAAAATGAGACCTATTGTAAATTGCATAAATTCACATACTTACAGCCTAGCTAAATGGTTGAATAAAAAATTCACTAATTTTGAAAAATTTGAGAGTTTAAGTATTAAAAATTCTTTTGAGCTAGTTGAAAGGATCAGCAATATTACATTTTCTACTAATGATAAACTTTTTTCTTTTGATGTAACTGCTTTGTTTCCAAGCATTCCTAGAGAAAAACTTTTGACATTTTTAAAGAAATGGTTAAGTTCTATAGAACTGAATGAATATTTAATAAATGATTTTGTTATCCTTACTAATCTTTGTTTGGATCAAAATTTTTTCAGCTTTAATGACAAATTCTATCAACAAACTTCTGGTTTAGCAATGGGTAGTCCACTTTCACCTTTTCTTGCTGATCTTTTCATGAGCTATTTTGAAATACAGGTCACTAAAGCATTCCCTCTAATTTTTAAAACTTGGTATAGATATGTAGATGATATATTTGCTATTGTTCCTGATAAACATGTAAATGATGCTTTAAAACTTTTAAATTTACAAGATAAGGCTATAAAATTCACATTAGAAACTGAAAGTGATGGCTATCTCCCTTTCCTGGATTTAAAAATAATAAAAAGAGACAATAAATTGAATTTTGGAATATACAGAAAGCAAACCCACACTGATAATTATATAAAAAATAATGGCTTTAACCCTTTTTCACATAAATTTGCTGTTTTTAATAGTTCAATTTATAGGTTAATTAATTTACCCCTTAATAAAGATGAATTCTATAAAGAATATAAACACATTTTTAACACTGCTTTAATTAATGGTTTTAATACTGATTTTATAAATAAAAAAATTGAGAAGTTTAAATATCAAAAAGCTATTAAAGATATTTCTAGGCTTAAGAAAATAAAAGATAACTACATTTTTAAAAAATTTACTTATCACCCTTGGGCAAATAAAAAAATTCACAAATATTTTCAAAAAGCATGGCATAATATTGGTTCCTCAAAATAAATACAGTATAAAAAATTTGTTAGGCTTTTCTAAAAAGGATGAAATTTCAAAAAATAAAAAATCTGGCATTTATCAATTAAACTGTTTAAATTGTGACCTTGTTTATATTGGTAAGACTAAACGTCATTTGGAAACCAGAGTAAAAGAACACTTTAGGAATATTAAATACAAACAAATTGATAAATCAGCTGTAGCAGAACATTTTTGGAAATTTAATCATGAAATAAATCCAGATGTTAAATTATTAAAACACTTAAATGGGCCCATAGATTTAATGGTTTGCAAGAAAATATTTATATTAAAGTATAGAAATCATGCAATGAATTTTGATATACCTCCAATTGACACTCTTACCAAATTTGTTTTGATTCCAGTAGTTAGCAATGCATTAGTACACAATCCACCTAGTAGCAGTAACCATAACAGTGTAAATAAACAACATCAAAAAAGAGACCAAAAGGATATGTTGATAATGCAATGAAATCGTTGCGAAACTAGTCCAGGCAAGGATTCCAAAAGATAAGTGAAGATTTGTTGCAACTATTATTTTTATATTAATATGTTTTCTTTATATTTACATAGATGATATACTGTGTTCCAAAATTAAGTTCTGAAAAATGGGGGTCTCTTGCATTCAAGGTTGGCTTGTATTTGGTTAAATACAGTATTTTCTGTTAGCCTGTTCATACATAAGCAACATTGAGACTTACCACTGCACAGCCATGGATGAACTTCTGCTCTACTACTAATGTAGCACAGCCTACAACCTGGTTAGTGTTAGTGTCCTCTATTACAGTCACATAGTATGTGTCAGGACATGATTTCATCAATTCAAAGCGCTCTGTGAACATACAACATAACACGTGTTAAATTATAAGAACAGAAATATTATAAATAGGAAACTATTCAAGATAAAGAAAATGCGATTGAATTGGAAACACTTTAGTCTCACTTGCTAAGTTTTACTCCGAACATGTTTCGAAGAGGTTTGTTTCCATTGTCAAATGTATGTCGTGGGTAAGGGATCCACTTAATGTTCAGTTTAGTCATCTAGCTGTCTAAAGTGATTTCACTTTAAGGTTCAGAAAACTTGTAAACAAAACACTGTAACATGGGAGTGCCTACTTGGCTGCCTCACTTTATTCCAGACAAAGCTTTGCAGAAACAGCTACAGTACACATTTTGAATTACATACAAAGAAATGATCAAATGTTCAACACCTGGACCCTATTTTTACTGGCCTAAACTTGCATACTCTTTCCATGACATTGCAAGAAACAGCTCAATATTGACAGGATATTAAAAAGAATTACTTAGTATTCAGTGATTATGACCATTAATAATGAACATCTTGGAAATGGTTTATGTTACAGAAAAAGTATCTGGAACAAATTGTGTGCAGACACTTTTATGTAGTTATGTTCTCATACTCCTTTTAATCGACAATAAGTGTCATTAGCTGCTGTTTAGCAATTGAACTTTGTTGTTAGTGATGCAGAATTGTAGCTAGCTTTGGTTCTTTCTTAATTCATACTCCTGAAAATCTCACGCAGTATATAGATACTGGTCATTAAATAAATTATATAAATAGTTTCTACTATGTCTGCACCTCTTCTTGGGTACTTGGCTCCCTGGACTTCATTCGGTAGGTTTCATGCAATTTTGCAATCAGAGCAGAGTGGCAAAATTGAGGCACGTGTAACTGATGCAGCAGATCTCAACATGTGAAAATCTTAATGGGAGCTAGGAAGCAAGTTGTATATATGTTGTTACCAGACAAGTAGTTCGCTAGTCGACTGCATGCATTTGGAAGACTGTCACAGTCAATGTCAAATATCTGTCACCATTAATGCACTGCATCACACTGATAACTTAGAAGTATATGTACCTGTATATATTCATATCCACAGATACTGTACAAATGGCCTAACATGTTTGTTCAAATGGCATCGGTCTGCCTCCAATTTCTTCCACACCTGATAGTCCTTCATCTACACTCACTGTATGGGGATACTGAATAAAGAAGAACGCATAATCTGCATAAGTTTATGAATTGGTTTCCTCCATTACAAAACTTTGTCAGAGTTTTTGTGTTTTTTTTTGTTGTTTTTTTTAACTTAACGTCCTAACCTGGTTTATCATATCAGACAATGAATGAAACTGGTAAAATGATGCTCAAAAGACCTTGGGGTCCATGGAGCTTAAAATTACTTGACATTCGTCTTCTCAGGATAAGGGAAATGCCCGAAAAAAACCTTGACCGGGTAACTCACCCTAAGCAAGATTCAAACTCACAATCTTTTGAATGAGAGGCAGACATGCTACCACCACACTACCCAGATGGGCAGAGTTTGTCTTTGTTTACAAAATATCATATGCTGTCACACCACAACATTTGCACACATTCTGGTCCTGGCATGTGGTATTCTTATCTTCTTTTTATTTATTTTATGTCCTTTAACCTGGTTGGTTATATCAAACAATAAATGAAATTGATGAAAGTTCTCGGGGTCCATGGGGCTTAAAGCTACTTGACATTAGTCTTCTCAGCAAAAGGGAAAACCCTGAAAAACACTGAGTAACTCATCCTAAACAAGATTCGAATTTGTGACCCATTGAAGTGGTATTCTGTTTTGTGGCAAAACAGATGTGGAAACTGTGAACAGCAAGCATCACATGTGATGTTATGAGAATAAACAATGCAATAGTGTCTTGATTTCAGAGAATCAGGCTTTTGGAGAACTTGTGCGAACATATATTTTCTTTATTATAGTTTAGAAGCAGTTGCAAATACAGTCTAAACTCACTTATATGTTATTCACATCAACATTTTTTGCACATATACGCTAAAATTTTAGGGACCAGTCATTCTCCATTAAAATTTTGTTCAATTATACCATTTTAGTTATACGTTTTCTCCGTAACACGTCACTTTTTCTGATCCCCATACACAAAATGTACCCATTTATACGTTTTTAAAAAAAAAGTAAGGTGGTATGCTTGCTGTGTATAGCCTTGGAATTTCCTGGTTTGTGGTTCTCATTGTCATCTTTGTTCCAACACTCACTTCTCTGCTTTAAGTCGAGTACTGCTAGTGTGCTGTTTTCATTGTCATATCATTCCAACAGTCACTTATCTATTTTATGGGAGTTTCAAGTTACAAATAGGAGAAGAAACATGTGTGAATATCAGCCAGCAAGGAAGAAAACAAGAAAATCCTCAACTCTTGGTAAAAAATTAAAAATTCTGGATGAGGTCCATACTAGAAGAGAAAATCAGTTATACATTTTCTCATTTATACAGCATTTTAGTGGTCTCCCTTGAAAAATGTATAAGTGAGGTTCCACTGTATACAATTTCATTAAATAGGTTAATTACTTCAGGATTAGTTTCAATGAATCACTTCCTCATCATTAACTTATTGCAACTTAATTGGGTAATTAATCTAATTTAATGAAATAGTATATCTGCAACCACTTCTAAACTGAAATAGTTTATCTTTTCATTATGTCTTCTGATTCAAAAATGATACATTTTCTTCCTTCATCTCTGCCTCTTGTTTCGTGAAATCAAGAACATTTGCAATTATTTCTCTGTTCTAAATAATACCCTGCCACTTAATTTAGAAAACCTAGGAGCTACGATTATTGTGACAAAAATAAAATTAAACATTATTACTACCCTCTTTGAAAATATAAACAGATGTAGAACACTTTAGATGCAGACTGTACAGTGTTTTGCTTGCTGCAAACTCAGAGTATCATGATTCCAGAAGTTTTGTGCCTGCTGAACATTATAGCTTTGATATCTAGTGGCTTCATTCTGTTTGTATCAAGAGGACGAAAACAACAGAGGGGTTCACTTCGAGGAAAAGCTGTAGTCTGTGATGTCACAAATTTGTAGCTCATGTAACCCTCACCAGATAGTGCTATGCAAACAATTCTGGTAAGATTGGGGTCATTAGTAAATTTTTATTTCCATGCTTTTTCAATAAATGCTCTATGGAAATGAACCAGGCCTTTGTGGTTCTTTATACTTTTTTATTGCTTATTTTTCACATTCACAACTTCTGTGTGTTTTCTCTTTCTACGAAAATTTATATTGTAAATGAGACATTGCATCTGGAAAGAAAATTGTGTTTATGTAGTTAAAACCTTTAAAATTGTCCTTTGACAAAATTAACTGTGGCTATTGAAAAAAAAAAAAAACAAAAAAAAAAAACAAAAAAAAAAAAAACAAAAAAAAAAAAAAAAAACAAACCTTTTTGTAGAATATTTTTGAGTTGGGTTTGTAACACTTTGTATCACTTACGTATACTTTTTCCAGACCGGTTTCGATGCCATGTGGGCATCATTGTCGGTTTCCAACTGAATTTCCACAGGGAGTTCTATGTTGAGGTGTGATGGTCCCTGGTGGCTGGGTGACGAACTTCCACAATATATTTTGTGGCGGTAATCCAAAGTTGAACATGGTATTGGTTTTTAATGATATGGATTTTTTCCCAGACGTTGAGCTCTGCCGCATATCTGGCAGGTTTTATAAGGTGTATGTTAGATACTATTTCATGGTTAGTAGACCAAAAGTGGTGTGAGACGGCTGATTTGTTAGTTTGTATTTTACTGCTCTCATGTGTTCTTAAATCACCTTTTTGTGTTGGTTTGTTTGTACATATAAAACAATTCATCAATTGCTTTAAGTACAAAATAGACTTTTAATAGATAGAGAATTTGAAGAAAATTTACCAATACATTTAATATGTATTTGAAATAGGTAAGATAAGTAGTTTGGAGGAGAGCCTCCTGGCGAACTACTACCTGTAGGAAGTTGAAATCTTAAACACGAGTTTAGTATACGTGCTCAGAAAATTTAGAATCAGTACAAAATAAAAATTCTTTAGATGGACAGTCTCCTACATAAATGAGATTTTTAGAAAAATGTTTCCATAATGTCCACCAAATATCTTATGAAACACATGACAAAATGTTGCGATTACATCTGAATGTTAGCAGTGCTGGTGCATTTGTGAACCTACTTTTTGTTAGTTACACTCTCGGTGGTTGAACGCAGATTGGTGGTTCGAGTCCAGGTGGTGGGAACCAATAATGATTTTCCTTTATGTCTAGCAGAAAACAGTGAAAACATAAATGTTAAATTACCCTTGAATTGGCCATTCCAATTTGATACAACTTACAGCAGGAACATTCGGTTTTAGCAACTATCATTGGATAAGAAGGCAACCAATCAAAATATGATACTACAATGTAAAGCACGGTTACAGGTTACCCCTCTGTCCTTCTAGTTCTCTTGATCTGTTTTTCCCAGAGTTCATGTATGTGTGCTGTGTTTTGTTTAATAATTCACCTAGTTTGTGGTGAATTAAGTAACCTATTCACCATAATGGCCGAGGGTAAGGCAGGCAGGTGGCTTTTCTTTTCTTCCCTCCCCCCTTACTTCCTTATAAAACTAGTACCCCAGAAAAGGTGTGTGCATAGTAAAACCCAAAATTAAGCCTGATTTAATCCTATACCTTAAATTACAGATGGAATAGTAGACAGGTAGAGCTGCCAAATTGTTCATGTACCACTTTTGTCTACTCTTAATATTTTCTATTACAAGTTTAGGATGTAATGCAAAATATAGAACTAAGATGTACAAAATGTTTAAAAGCTAAAAACCCAATGTTGTATGTTGTCTGGAACAGTTTTCTCTAGCAGGTATTTAGTTTCTTCCCTTCAGCCCTAAACGTGGTGTTGCCAAGTGCTCAGTAGAGTTTCACTCTTCACTTCAAAGTAGAGGTGTATAATTACTTCTACTTTGAGGAATGAAACTGGTATAGAGCCAGATGACATACCTCTAACAATTAAGAATGTTTTCAAAACATGTTCTAAGTGAAAACTTAGCAAACAGAACTGAAGTGTCACCAATCTCCTCTCAAATTGTTGCTGTAAGTGTATGCATTATTTTATAATGGGTACTCCATGTAACGGTGCACTTTCTATGTCACATCTGTCATTGCAAACAGGGCTGAGGATAACAAGACATTTTAACAATTTATAATTTTCTCAAAAGGGAAGTTATTGGATTGTTATCTTGTAGTCATGCAAAGAGAACAGAACAGAATTTCAAAACCATCACATAGGACCAGCTCTTAAGCCTAATGTATTCCCCTATTCCCATTATACCTAGGGAATAAGTAATATAGCCATTTCTACAAATGTTAATCATAACATAAATTGGATAGAAGAATAAGACATAAGACTAGCGTGTTGAATAATAGGTAGATTTTTATTTAAAATGGAACATTTAAAAACAAAACACTGTTTATTAATGAACCTCAAGATAAAATCACTTACTTTGAAACTGCTCTCTAGATATCTCGCCAATTTCTGTAAGCTGACCCAGTAGCTGTATAAATCCTGGACAGAAAAAAAAAATCAATGAGCTATAACTTCATGTGGACTACTTTGTGTGTGTACACACTGACTTTTACCACAATAAACATAATTTTGCTGACTTTTCCTGCTTTGATGTGTGTTAGGGAACACATGCAGTTCAGTTCATAGACAACTGAAATATGCAACGATATGCCTTAGGAATCATGTATATTATCCAGCTGCCTAGTACTAAAGTCTCTATGGGCACATGAAGAAGCATGTAAGGTATAGGGATGAGATCTAGAAGTTTAACTGTCCACCACACTAATCCATGAGGTACCCACCAACAACCTAACAATAAAGTTAAAGCAACATAAAACAAAGAAAGAGAAGAACCAAAATGTTAACCATTATCTATTCAGCCTTAAGTTGATCCTCGTCAAAACAAAACCCAGACACCAGTATAATGTAGCCTTCAGCCATACTCACCAGAAACGCTGTCATACTTTCACGACCACATGGTACATGCAGCATATTGTAATGTAAAACAGAGCCGATAACTTATATTTATTCGTTCTCTGGAAGCGGCTCTATTCCCTCCAAATCAGAATCGTTGTCTGAGCTGTATATGCTGCTGCTTTCCACTCCAAGGTTGATAACCAGATTATCAACAACAGTTTCACTTAATCTCCCAAAACAAAACTACATATAGCAGTTTATCAACAGCTTATTTTAAAAAAAGAAATTGTGCACTATTACGTGAATTGCATTCTTCATAAAATAGTCACATTCTTATATCAGGTATTTCACACACTTTCTTTTTTCCTTGGATGTAACCACATTTTTAGTTTCAGTTTTTTCTTTGCAAGCAGTGTTTACACTTGTAGCCAAAACACTGGTGAACTCAGAAGTTAATTTCACTACTTCTTTTACAGGAAGTGTTGGATATATCTCACAAAACTTACAATAAACACTATATTTTTCACCAATAATCAACTGTTTACCAGTCAAGATAAAATTCATTCTAAACAGTGATAATCAGCAACCATTACTGTGTAAACAATATCGTGGAAATCAGGTGACTCATATGAATAGCATGTTGGGACTTGTAGCTCTGTATAACAGTACAAATTGGCGTCAATTTAATTCTTTATGCATTTTTATGGATTTCTGTACCGTTTAAGGATGAATTCGTTCTGTAATTTAGATTGTTAGCACGAGATTAAATTCTTGTGCGCACTACTACTGTGTTGTACCATGATGTACTGACCATGTGGATCCATTTTGGCATGGATCAACCTAAGAGTGAATAGACAATGATAAGAGTACAATTTGTAAAATTACTGTAATCCAAAATACTTACCTCTATCATAGTCTCCAAGCTCCAGTGGGCGAAACAATAAGGAGTCCCCTGGCTGGGTTACCGAGATTGGAGGGTCAAATTTAGTTCTGCTCTTTGTGATGTCAATCCTCTTCAATAAGTTTGTATCATATAGTGAATCATCAGTGACTAGCCCATTCTAGAAAATGAATAAAAGGTAATGAATGAACTACACCAGTGATGGCCACTTAGTAATGCACTGAGGGCCAGAATACGAAAGGACCTTTCTTGAGGACCAGGAAAATTAAAAGTATAACTATATTACAAATATAGTAACAGCAATGGCAACTTAAGAGCATATTATTTTTAATATTATTACATGCACAGTGAAGGAACAAGCATTGCTTTTCACTAAGAACGAGTTTTGTAAAATCTTTTACAAAAGATTTAAAATCCACATCCAGTTCTGATGTTGCAACTTTAAGAATATGAGGTAACATTGAATCAGTTAATCTGTTTCTGGAGATTGATTTTACTAGTTTTATAGCAGAGAAGGTAGTTTCTCATATGTAAGTACCTCCAAATATGGAAGTAAGTTTTAAAGCCAAATTTATAAGATGTGGAAAATGTTCCTTTGAGATGAGTTTCCAAATATCAACACCAGTTGTCTCTGTTTAAGAGATGAATCACATTGGAACTCACATAGTTCTAACTCTAGATCCCCGGGTTGGCACTCTACTCAACATCTCATGACATTGCTAAAAAGTTCCATCTGTGATTGAAATACTTCAAAGTCTTTAAATTTCAAATTTTAAAATGGGATCTATGCAGGAAGTAAAAAAAAAAAGGTAAAAATCATATATTTATTCGTAGGCCATCACTGAAATACATCTTCAGAATTGGGAAACAATTTTGTAATCCCAGTTCATAACAAAGGAAATACAACAGTGTAAAACTATTGAGCAATATCTACATCCTACTGCCATAAGCTCTGTCAGTAAAATTTAAATGCACTATAGTATGGAAATTGTGAATGAAGAAACATGGAAATGCTGTGTATTGTCGTCCACAGTAAAAAAATAGTTACATGCATCGAATTGGGTATCTGTATGACGTGTTCAATATCCCTGGGCCTGGCTCGAAGATGGGACCAGATGAACAAAATATTGATTTTCGCAAAAATGGCTCTAACAATATTGATTAAAATATCATATATTAAAGATATTTACCTGACAAACAAAATGTATATCTTGAATTTTCTGGGAATAGCCTCTGAAGACTACTTTATTCTGGACGAATTTTACGGAATTTTGCATAACTGCTAAACCTTAAGACTTAGATAAAAACTTACTTCACAAAAAATGTAGAGCACGTTAAAACACACAATTTATATTATATACATTGTTTTGTGGAGTTGATCGTTTTTGAGACATTCATTGTTTTTGGTTTCAGCTATGAAAAACTTACTTTTCTCATATAGGAATTTGTCAACTCCTGTCCATAAAAACAAAGGAACTTCAGTCACATAACAACCAGCTTTTGACTATCACTTTAACCTATGGTACTCGCTTATTTCACCTCTACTTATAAGGAAACAAGTAATAAGACCATCTCTGCTAATTTGTTCTCGATTAACATGAAGTAAATAGAACCATAAGCTTTTTAACAATAATTTGTTACAGAGAAAGTCATGTGAATGGTACACATCAGATTTTTAAGATTATACTTGTCGTTGTAAAAGGGAATGGTCGATTCATAAATTGACTTTTTTTCTGTGTCCACTTCTTCAGGCTGTTCACAGTGGGACTCAAAGCAAACAGTAGGATATATACAACTGTTGGATAGATAGTCAGGCTGAAAATTCAATACCATAGCCAAGATTTGAACCATGGATCTCCCGATCTCTAGCCGGTTGCTCTGCCACTGAGCTACCATGGCAACATGCCGGCATAGCATTGAATTTCTATGTTTCCCGGTAAACCACAAGGTGATCTTAAATTATTTTGAGATTACAACCCCAATTGCGATTTACAATGCTGTAAGTACTTTAGACCAAGGATTCATAGTATGGCCAACTATTATGGTCAATTTGAATGGAATAACAGTTTTTTTACACATAGCTGTGTGAAGGACAGGAGTTGGATAGGTAGAGCCATGGTAGCTCAGTGGCAGAGCAACCGGCTAGAGATCAGGAGATCCATGTTTCAAATTCCGGCTATGACATTGAATTTTTCAGTCTGACTACCTATCCAACTCCTGTCCTTCACATGCCTACATGTAAAAAAAAACAGTTACTCCAGGTACATCTGTTGATCAGCCAGATCTGGCCATCCTAGGTGTGTAGGCACAAAAGCAGTTGAGAACACTGTTTGTGCAAGAATTTGATGCAATCCTTTGCGTAAACAAACAAACAGTTTTTGTTTCATGAAATGAACAACTCTTCACAAACAATGTCACATATTTCTTTTTTTATCTGAAGGATGATTTACATGTTAGTGCATATAAAAGATACTGAAGGCAATTGCTGACTGAAAAATATGATGTGTTCCATTCACATGACTTTCTCTATATCTCTGAAACAAATCATTGTTAGAAAGCTTATGCTTCTATTTACTTCATGCTAATCTAGAAAAAATTACTTGCTTCCTAGTAAGTAGAAGCAAAATAAGGGAATATCATAGGTTAAGGTGATAGTCAAAAGCTGGTTGCTATGTGACTGAAGTTCCTTTCCTTGTATGGACAGGAGTTGACAAATTCCTGTATGAGAAAAGTATACGTTTTTTAAAGCTGAAACCAAAAACAAGGAATATCTCAAAAACAATCAACTCCAAGAAAAAATATATATATAACATAAATTGTGTGTTTTAACACGCTCTACATTTTGTGTGTGTTAAGTTTTTGTCCATCTCTTATGGTTTGCCAGTTATGCAAAATTCCATAAAATTCATCCAGAATAAAGTAGTCTTCAGAGGCTATTCCCAAACAATTCAGGATGTACATTTTATTTGTCATAAATATCTTTAATATACAATATTTTAATCAAAATCGTTAGAGCCATTTTTAAGAAAATAAAAATGTTCAAAAAAAGTTCCATGTAAAGGGTAGTTGGGGGTGGGGGGATTTTCTTGAAAATCTTGGTGTCGCATCCTTGAAAGTTACCAAACTTAAATACCAAGTTTGGTATTCAACGGTCTTTTTGTTTTTGAGCTATGCTCTCCACAGACACACACAGACCTTTTTCTAAAAATGCCTTTTTTTTATTCAAGGGGACCCAAAACATGTATTTCTGGTGAAATCTCGGTATCAAACTTTTGGGTGGGAAGCAAGACCTTCTCTATACACTATGTGCATAGTACATGTACAAAAAGTAAAAGTTAAAGGAGATATGTTGGGTTCAATCCCAGACTTTGTTAATGACATGTGGGGAGAGCAAAAACCACACAGCAGTTGTTGGCAACCAATGTACCACGGTTCATTGCTGCTGCTGACTGGCCTAGCAGAAGTCTGGACCTGAATCATTTGGATTATTCTCTGTGGCAGAAGCTCGGTAATAGCACGTCAACAGCATGCAATACTGAAATGCTAAAAAATCCAATCACATCAGCTCTCAAGAAAATTCCATTGTACAAGATTCATGCAGCTATTGATGACTGGCCTCAACATCTTCGCAGCTGTGTTGCTGCACATGGCAATCCTTTTGAATGAGAATGTGTGCATTTTGTAGCATTTTTGTACGCTTTCAAGAATATGTGTATATTAATGGATATGCATAGTTTTATTTAGTAGTATAGGCATTGAAAGTACTGACAGAACTTATGGCAGTAATGTGTATATCCTCTGTTATACAAAAAATTTGTATAAGAATTTTGAAAACAAAATTAAGAAAGGAAACAGAGGAAGAGCTGGATGACAAACAGTCAGCATTCAGAACAGGTCACCAAACACAAGGTGTGTTTGAAGCCTGACTAGAGGGGAGAAGACAAAGAAGAAGACTGAAAAAGGAATGGGAGCACTATATTGAAGATAGCAAAATATAGAGAAAAGATATTAATTCATTGAAGAGAATGGCATAAGACAGAATGCAGTGCAGTAAATGAATAAAGTGCAGATGCCAAAAGGCAACAGGGGAAGGATGATGGTGGTGGTGATGACTATAACGATGGAGCTACCACAGTAACCAATGCTTTACAATATAATTGATAATTTTTTCTTAGTAGAAGTTTTGGAGTTTTACCAAAAAAACCACTAGCAGAAATGGTCTTATCACTTGCTTCCTTATAAGTAAAAGAGAAATAAGAGAATATACTAGACTAAAGTGATAGTCAAATCTTTTAAAAGCTGGTAGCTATGTAATGGAAATTGGTTGACCAGAAGTAAATCAAAAGAAAATTTAATAAGTGTTTTTAACGAGGTCCATATTTTTTGCACAGTAAGATTTTGTCTATCTCTTACAGTTTATCAGTTATGCAAAATTCATCAAGATGTACAACTTAATTGCCGAGTTAATTTTGTTTAACATACATATTTTAACCAAAATTGTTAAGAGCCATTTTAGAGGAAATAAAAAATAGCAATATTTTTTCCATGTAAAGGGTAGTTTGTGGTGGGGATATTTTCTTAAAAATCTTAATGTCACCCTTAAAAGATACTAAACCTAATTTCGTTTTTGGGCTATGCTATGTGCACACATGCGTGTATCTTTTTCTACATTTTTTTTTTTTTTTTTTTGGGTCAGAGTACCTCAAAACATATTTCCGGTGAAATCTCGGTATGGAATTTTTGGGTGCAATACAATACCTTTTCTATACACTATGTACATAGCACTGTAGAGAAAGTAAAAAGTGGTGTTGATCAAATGTGTGAAGCTTATTCAGTAGCAAGGCAATGTAAAAGATATCCCCTGACAGTTTTCTTAAGAATGACTGACTTTGCTGATGTAAATTAACAGGTTATTTTCACGTATACACCTTCAAACTACAATGAAAAGGAGGTACTTCCTGAGAGAAATTGGTATGTGTTAGCAAAAGCAACAGTGGTGAAGAGGGCCCTAGATTATATCCTAAGATCCATTTGTGCTAAAGCCGCCAAAATTGATTATCGAAAAACTGGACGAGTCAGCGGTAAATCCCACAAAGTTTTGTCCAAGAAACAAAGACAACAACAAAGCAATAGTTCTTGCTTCATGCAAAAAAGTTATGTCTAAAATGCACTTATAGACCATTTGTGTTGAGAGCCTTGAAAGCATGAACAGTGACAAATAAAAAGGTAATAACTTGAGTGAAGTTAAGAACTTTAAGGAACTTAACGTATTTAGAAGTAGCATGATGTGTTTATTAGCAACAGGTCATTCATATCAATTTTACTATGTAGTTTATTTTTGGTAAAAGTTATGTTCATTACAAGCATTTACTCCTTGATTTTTATTTCACAATGGTATAATAGTATAAAGAGATGTGAAAGTATCCAAAATATAAGAGAATTATTAATATTTAAATAGGGGTCAAAATAATGTTTGTAAAAACTTCATGCAACTACTTAAGGATTAATGCTTTACAGGTATACTACTACACTTCTGAAGCAACAATGAAAGTTTGTGTGCACATTGCCCATGCTAATATATCCCACTTTAGAACTTCGTAAAACGCTGTATGTCCCTTTTGTATGCACCGTAGATATTTAAGGTTAGCCTTTACATCAAAATAATTTTAATTTTCTACTTACTTCCATTCGTGATCTAGATTTGGTACTTCTGTTGCTCTGCATTAGAGCCACTTTATGGTTACTACTCACTGATCTGTTATAAATTTTTGGGGCCGTAAACTATAAATGTAGCCCAAGGTGGAAGGCCTTAAGCTTAAAAGCCTCTAGCCTTTTTGTAAGTAGAGTAGTGGAGCCGTTGCGGCCTAAGACTGCGGGGCTATAACAGGCGTAGCCGAAAGATCTGTAAACCTTAAACCCCAATGATCCCAAGTAGTACAAAAAATCGGCAGTCCAGGATTTCAAATCCGGATCGCTTGTGGAAGCTTCTTCTTGTTTAAATACAGATTTAGTAAGTTTTGGCATACCAAGGCTTGTAAGGCGAACACTAAATAAAATGTATAGTAAGAACCTCTAATTAAAACAAATTGAAGAGCAAGAAACTCAATAAGTATGGAATGATTTTTAATCATTTTTTTCGTGTGCAATAGCGTACTGCCAGATACTAAAATAAGAGAAAAATAACTTTCACTTTCACTGAGCAACGAAAATAAATCCTACCTGTGTAACTGGTGGCATGTTTGTGGATTGCAGTACGGGAACAGCCCTATCCTCCTCAGGTTTTGTTGTGTTAGCTCTTCTGTGGCTCTTCCTATTTGTGCTGACGTTACATTCGGTTTGTACGTACGTAAGCTCAGCCTTTCCTAACTGAAAGCTTTATCAAATGTGAAAGAGAGAGTTGGACTGAAATGTTGAAAATGCCCTGTTCAAGGCCTAAAGAAAAAGTTTCCGCATCCAAATAACGGAACTGATCATAATGAAGGTCAAAATTTATCTCAAGGATGACGGGTAAATTCAGAGACACAAATGCATTTTTACCATAAAACAGGTAAATGATTTTCACTTCGGATTAATGCTTAATTTTACCTCCAAATAGGTTAATAATACTGAACAAACTCTGCCACATCGATAATGCTAGGCTCCTCATTTCCTTTTCTTCTTTATTCTAGGCATTTTAACCGTAATGGTGATCTTATTCACACATGACAACTGAAGAGACCTTGAAGGTCTACTGTCAAGTCGTAAGTTAAATGCCCGAATGTCAAGCATGGAAAAGTAACGGTACAAATTGCACAGCTCCACCCACAGCTTTTCAATATGGAACAGTTCGTTTTAACTATGGCTGATCAAGTACAATGATGGAATGTGAAAAGACTCAGCACATGGATTAACTTTGCTTTATTTTTTAAGTAGAACAGCGCACAAGTTGTGCATAAATCATTAATACACTTTGGCCAGATCTTTCCCACAGTACTTTATAATTGGTTTTCCACTATTTTACTGTCTACACCTACTATGTAGTACATAGTGTACAGAGAAGGTATTGCACTCCACGCAAAAATTCGATACCGATATTTCATCGGTAATACATGTTTTAGGGTCCTCTGAAATAAAACAAAAAAGCATTTTCAGAAAAAGGTCCGTGTGTGTGCGCGCGCGCGATAACTCAAAAACGAAATTTCGATAAAATACCAAACTTGGTATTAAAGTTTAGTATCTTCCAGTGATGCGACACGAAGATTTTGAGGGAAAATCCCCCCACCCCAAACTACCCTTTACATGGAATTTTTTTCGAAAATTTTGATTTTCTAAAAAATGGCTCTAACGATTTTCATTAAAATATCGTATATTAAAGATATTTACCTGACAAATAAAATGTATTGTTTGAATTTTCTGGGAATAGCCTCTGAAGACTACTTTATTCTGGATGAATTATACGGAATTTTGCATAACTGCTAAACCGTAAGAAATGGATAAAAACTTAGCACACAAAAAAATTTAAAGCACGCTAAAACACACAATTCATGTTATATACACTTTTTTTTTTTTTTTTTTTTTCGTGGAGTTGGTCGTTTTTTAGATATTCCTTGTTTTTTGTTTCACCTTTGAAAAAACTTAACTTTTCTCATACAAGAATTTGTTAACTCCTGTTCATACAAAGAAACTTCATTCACATAGCAACCAGTTTTTGACTATCACTTTAACCTATGGTACTCCTTTATTTCCCTTCTACTTACAAGGAAGCAAGTAATAAGAGTATTTCTGCCAATTTTTTTTGTCGATTAGCTTGAAATAAATAGAAGTATAAGTTTTTTAAGAATAATTTGTTGCAGAGATGTAGAGAAAGTCGTGTGAATGGAACACATCAGATTTTTACAATATAAGTACATTATGTCTATCACAGATTTTGGTACACATTCCACACACGCAATTCATTTGTTTCGTGGTAATATCCAAATATCCTTAGCACCACTAATAAATATAATATATTCTGAATGCATTCTGATTACATTAAAAAGTGATCATTTTATGATTTTAATTCATGTGTGAAGCATTATCACAATAAAATAGATGTATAACAAGATTAGTAGCAATACCCAATAAGCTGAGAGTACATATAAATGTGTCTTGGAGAGTTATCATCAAACTATGTAGGCTTTCGTTCATTTATAAGACATATCTCACATAAAAATATAAAGTATAAACCATAACCCTATCTGATTGGGTGTCAATTGCGAAAAAGAAGTAGACTTTCTCAGAAAGAGAGAAAGGAAACATTTTATCAATATATAAACGAGGTAAGTATTTTCAATTTGAAATCAAAGAGACAACACTATGTTTATACAGAAAGGGTTAATAATTTATAGTAATAATGGATGGAAAGAAGAACCGTATCTTAAATTTGGAATGTGGTGTGAAACTTAATTCATTAAAAAAAAAAAAAAAAACCTTATGTGTTAAATTCACATGACTTTTTCTACCCACTCTGTAACAAACTAATCTTACAAAAGTTTATTCTTTTATCTACTTTATGTCAATCGAGATAGCAAAAATGGCCTTGATAAGGTGTATGAATAAGGGTGTGTACTTTTTAATGAAAATCGTTAGCACCATTTTTGAGAAAAACAAAATTATTTTAAAATAATGTTCCATGTAAAGCGTAATTTTGAAAGGAGGGGGGATATTCATGAAAATCTTCGTGTCGCATACTTGAGACATACTAAAACTAAATACCAAGTTTTGTATTAAATGGACGTTTCGTTTTTTGTTGCCCACAAATACGCATACAGACACACTTACAGGCATATACACGCGAACATTTTTCTAAAAATGCTGTTTCCCCTGACTTTAAATTTAGGGGCTTTCAAAACATACATTTCCGGTATAATATCAGTATAGAATTACAAGTGAAATACAGGTCGCGAGTTCGAATCTCGCTTAGGCTGAGTTACTCGGATAAGGTTTTCTTCGGGATTTCCCTTATCCTGATAAGACGAATATCAAGTAACTTTAAGTTCCATGGAGCTTAAAGCTATAATTCTAATAACCATACACGTGTAATGTAATATAGGCCTATACATGTGCATAACAGTTGAAGACTGTGTAGGGGAAGTTTTAGCCCTGTTCTCTGAGTTTTGTCTCTATACCTGTGGTATCGTCAGTGGTGCTCCGTTGAGAACTGCGTATCATTTTCGAGGGAGCGAGAGAGAGAGAGTGGGGGGGGGGGAGATGTGGAAGGGAGAGAGAGAGGAAAAAAAATTAAGAATCATTTTCCACGCAAAGGGTAGTTGAAAATCTTAGCGTCGCATCCTTAAAAGATGCTAAACTTAAAATACTACAGCAGCCATTTAACCAACTTTTCATGTTCACTTTTTCTAGCACATAGTACAACATCCACTGTGGTTAGAGAAGGTATTGTATTCCACATAGAATTCAACCGAGATTTCACCGAAAATACATGTCTTGAGGACCCCTAAATAAAAAATAGATGTGTGTATCACAAAAACGAAAAGTCGGTTAACAGCGAAACTTGATATTTAAGTTCAGCATTTTCCAAAGAAGATTTGTAGGACAGGACAACCACCATCCACCCTTTTACATGGAAATATATTCGAACATTTTGGTTTTTTCAAAAATGGCACTAACGATTTTGATTAAAATAGCGCATATTAAAGAATTTACATGACAAATAAACTACATATCTTGAGTTTTCTGGGAATAGCCACTGAAGGCCTCTTCATTCGGGATGACTTTTTCATAATTAGTAAACCTTAACCTATTGCACTAAAACTATAGATCCTGTTAAAACACACAATTTTTGTCATAGACTTTTTTGTGAAGTTAACAATTTTCCGGGCTATTCCTTGTTATTGGTTTAACCCTTAATTGCCCCTCCTATTTTCCTTGCTTCACGCCTGGACATGCAAAGAAAACCTAATTTTCATTCACATAGGAACCAGCTTTTAAGATATTTTGCCATCGCTTTAGCCTCATATGGAGAACATTATACTTAAGCTAAGATTGGCGATATTTGCACTTAGATCATTGAATTCATTTTGCTTAATCCATATATGAAACCAGGTATACCATGTCTATTTTTACTTTCTCTATACGTACTATGTACATAGTGTGTAGAGAAGGTATTGCACTCCACCAAAAAATTCGATACCGAGATTTCACCGGAAATATGTTTTAGGGTCCCCTGTATCCAAAAAAAGTATTTTCAGAAAAAGGTCTGTGTGTGTGTGTGTGTGTCTGTGAACACGATAACTCAAAAATGGAAAGTCGGTAAAATACAAAACTTGGTATTTAAGTTTAGTGTCTTCCAGGGATGCGACACGAAGATTTTGAGAAAAATCCCTCCACCCCAAACAACCCTTTACATTGAACATTTTTCGAAAATTTTGATTTTCTAAAAATGGTTCTAGCAATTTTGATTAAAATATCATATATTAAAGACATTTACCTGATAAACAAAATGTATATTTTGAATTTTCTGGAAATAGCCTCTGAGGACTACTTTATTCTGGATGAATTTTCATAACTACTAAACCGTAAGAGATGGACAAAAACTTAACACACAAACAACGTAGAGCACGTTAAAACACACAATTTGTTATATACATTTTTTTTTTTTTTTTTTTTTTTTTTTTTTTTTTGTGGAGTTGATCGTTTTTGAGATATTCCTTTTTCTTGGTTTCAGCTTTGAAAAACTTATACTTTTCTCATACAGGAATTTGTCAACTCCTGTCCATACAAACAAAGGAAAATCAGTCACATAGCAACCAGCTTTTGGCTTTCACTTTAACCTATGGTACCCCCTATTTCGCTTATATTTACAATAAAGCAAGAAATAAGACTATTTCTGCTAATTTTTCTCGATTATTATGAAATAAATAAAATATGAGCTTATTAACAATAATTTGTTACAGAGATATAGAGAAAGTCATGTGAATGGAACACATCAGATTTTTGTTCAGTAATGAAGTATGGTCTTGTATTTTGGGGCAATTCGGTTGAAAGTAAACGAGAGCCATTAGAACTATGTACGGCATCAACAATACAGCTCATTGTAAGGGTCTGTTTCAAAGACTCAACATTTTGACACTTCCTTGTGAATACATTTACATGCTTGTGTGTTTCCTTGTCAAAAATCAAAAATACTTCGCAAAAAATGTAAATCTTCATAATATAAATACTAGACAAGGAATGTATTTACACAAACTAAGTCCTAGTTCAACTTATTACGAAAAAAGAGTATATTATGAATGTGTTAGATATTCATCCCCTTCCAAATAAATAACTTAAAATTATTATTTTCGGGGAAAATAGAAAGGTACGAGTCTTATCTCAAAAACTATCTATGCAGCAAGGCCTAATACTCGCTAAACGAGTTATGGATGATCATTAAATTATCCTGTACCATAACGGAAATGTAATATGTCATTGTGCTGATTTTTATCTAAAAAACTATCTATGCAGCAAGGCCTAATACTCGCTAAAAGAGTTATGGATGATCATTAAAATATCCTGTACCATAACGGAAATGTAATATGTCATTGTGCTGATTTTTAATGTAGAGAACATATTGTTAGTCGGAATTTCTTTAATTATCTTTATATTTGTCTGGTGTTTTGGCCAGTAGGATTGCATGCTTTTTCGTCCTACTATTTTTGATCATGCATGATATTAAAAGCACTGTTTACTACTTTATTGGAATATTTACGAGTAATTGTATATATGGTGATTGTAGTAGGATAAAAAAAAAAAAGCAGCATTCGTGTTAGTTAAATATTTAGTAGTGGTGGTCAGTTACTTTTCTGTATAACGTATTCAATGTCCCCGACCCTTACTCAATAATGAGATCACACACACACACACACACACACACACACACACACACACACACACACACACACAAAGCCAAATGTATTTCCTTATTTCCCTTATATTTATAAGGTACTAAGTAATGTATTAACGTCTTTAGTGATTCAAAAATTGGTTATAGACTAAGTCTTTAATTTACTGCTGTACAAGAATTTACTCAACGCTTCGACGTGTATATAGTTAAACTAGGTTAAAGGATGTTAAGCTAAAAAAAGAAGAAGAAAAAAAGTTTGTGGAAACTACTCGAAGCTATTGGAATATTCTGGCCTGTGCCGGTTGCATCGATGTCTCTTCTTCCAAGGCTTTCGTCACCGGTGTGTGTGTGTGTGTGTGTGTGTGCGCGCGCGTGCGTGTTCCCCCCCACATTCAATGACTTCCAGCCCCGCCTATTCACATACCAGGGCGAGCGTGAGTACGGCCACACACGGCACTGTCACAGTAATAAGAGAATTTCTGCTAATGTTTATCTTGATCAGTACGAAGTAGATAAAAGAATGAGCTTGTGTAAGAAAGTTAGGTACAGAAAAAGTACAGAAACACAATCAGATTTGTTATGAGGAAAGCTTCACACCACATTCCAAATTTGAGATACGGTTCTTCTCTCCAAATTTTACAATTGGACACGGAAGGATTTCTAACAAACAAATAACAAATATTTTTGTTTAATAAGGCTATCTCGATTATAGTGAAATCTCTGTATCGAATTTTTGGGTGGAATACCATACTTCCCCTACTTATTTATAAATGGTAGAGGAAATAAAACATATTGGTTAGCCCTCTGAAAATAGGAAATGATCGCTGCTATGAATATCGAGTGTTGTTTTGGCTATTGGTCGTGCAGTTATGAATCACTGAATTCGGGCAGTGGAATAAAATTAGAAGGCAGTGGTCAGTTGTTGAAATGGAGTAATGGTTTTCATCTTATGGAAGAATTCTTATAAACAAGTGACATTTAAACCTATATTTTTGGAGTTGAATAATGTGTAAAGGTAGGATATCCTTTACGTGAAGGACAAAATTCTTTCGAACTATGTTAGCCCGCAAAATTGAACAAAATGACGTATTTTAGTGTTATGTCAACGATTTAATTTAGACAGTTACCGATTTTGATTGTATATATTTAAGGACAAGGGCGTAAATTAACCCCCGGAATGATAAGGACAGTCCTATTTTGGAGTTAAAGCAACGCTTGGTGTATCACGACGATCCAGCGTTATTTTTAAAGCGATAAAGGAACTTTTATTTGCAAAGGACATTGTTTACCGAACTATCATTTTATATTCCATTAACACCATTGTATAACAATAGAAGTGTTTGTGTAGAATTTACAATAGAAAAGGGTTCGGTGAGTATTTAAAACATTATTTATGTATTTTGTCCATCATTGAGCGAGAAAATGCAATTGAAGCAGTGTTTACATTGTGGTATTTTAAGGTTTCATAGTAATGTGTTAAAAATGTTAGAGATTAGGACATATTTATTAAATTAAACTGCAGAGATGAGAATCAGTTGAAGATTACTTAAAATAGTTCTACTGCTTTGCAAATGAGAGAGCTCCAAAGTCTACTAAACACAGTAGTATATTTAAAGCAATGGGAAAGGAGTAATAGAAACCTCTTTCTGCACACTTGCCAGATCCTTCATGTTAAACAGTTCTGGAAAAGTGATTTATGTATCTGGTTTATGTTATTTATCTTAACCAATACATTGTGTGGATAAGCTTCTGTAGAGGAAAATGCTTAGTGTATGTGCACATATGCATCTGCTGTAATACTATGTTGTAAAAATGTGGGGAACACACACAAAGCATGTATTAATCATTTATTACATATACTTCCACTTTTGTTCCTCATACACTGCACACAACATATATGTTACATACATCTCACCTACGGCATTGTGGGAACATTGCTTTTTCTGTCCTTGTATTGCCAGATTTAGGGCCCTAAGGGGCTTATAATAACTGAGGGTTGAGGGCCCTAAACCATGAAAGGTCAAGGGATGTTTTTTTAAAAGGAAAGGAGTGTACAGCCGTTACAGTAGAGCAATGGATCTATGAAGAGCAAACCCCACTGAACCATGCCATAGTCAAACCGTTTGTTAGACCATGGATTTAGTAACATTCTCATAAATTGGCATCATTGATTTAGCAATAATTTATGGCAATGTTTGACATTTTATCTTATAAGACAGGTCATCAAAAAGGAACAGTGAGAGTGCAATATTTTTAGTTTGGGCAAAATTTGGCTTTATAAATTCCTTATTACATTAGATGTACTTTTTAATGTAATGATCAATGTAAAGAAAGGTAGCTGTCAGCAGTAGTGAGTCCCACAGTTTCAAATTAACCTCCCTTGTTCATCAAATATTTAGAGTGAGTTTGTGAATGGACATCACAGGATGATAGTGGAGTCTGACAAGTCTTTGAGAACGTGATGACCCCCATTTTTCTGAGAGTGAAAACAGCCTCAGATGACTGAAAACATTCTTTTTCTGCAATGTACAGATGTAATGCATAGTTCAAAACCAAAAAATCTGATATGACTTTCTCTACATTGCTATAACAGTCTATTCTTCTATGTTATGATAATCAAGATAAACATTAGCGGAAATTGTCTAAATTACTTGCTTCCTTGTAAGTAGAGGGAAAATAAGGAAATACACTAGGCTAAAACGATAATCAAATCTTTTAAAAGTTGGTTGCCATGTGGTTGAAATGCGTTTCTATGCATGGCCAGGAGTTTACAAAACTATCTGTGTGAGAAAAATACACAATTTATCTTAAATAACATTTCTCAGATTAAAAACACAATATACGTGAAGTTACATTTAGCAGAATTAGTTATTTCCTAAATATTTTCACTTATATGTTTAAGTTCTCCAAGTTAAGTTTGATGCACTATCTATTTGAAATTTTGTAAGAGAATTACACATTTTGACTTTCGAAAATGTCTTAATGTGCATTACAGCTGAGAGGCGTTTCCAAATCTTCCATGTAATTACAATCTGTTCCAGTACTGAGACCAGAAGTGTTAAATAAATAATAATCATTAAGGAATAACTCACAACTATTCATAAATATGTTAATTTATTTCATCTTTTAAACAGAGTTCTATATTTGAGTTGTGTATCTACCCTCAAAACAGCTAACCCAATTAGTGCTGTGAGGCAATATTGCAGGAGTTGAGCTGTACAATTTCCAGTGGACTACCCATTGCTAAACCAGAAGTTTGTTGATAGAATTTGACATTAAAGCTGAAAAAATTTTGATCCAAACAAAGATTAGTAAGGATAACAAAATCATTTATTAAATCTTCATTCAGTTCTATAGAACTTAACCATTTTTTTAAAAATGTCAAAAGTTTTCTCCGTTTCCTGGATTTAAAAATAATAAAAAAGAGACAATAAATTGAATTTTGGAATATACAGAAAGCAAACCCACACTGATAATTATATAAAAAATAATGGCTTTAACCCTTTTTCACATAAATTTGCTGTTTTTAATAGTTCAATTTATAGGTTAATTAATTTACCCCTTAATAAAGATGAATTCTATAAAGAATATAAATACATTATTAACACTGCTTTAATTAACGGTTTTAATACTGATTTTATAAATAAAAAAATTGAGAAGTTTAAATATCAAAAAGCTATTAAAGATATTTCTACGCTTAAGAAAATAAAAGATAATTATATTTTTAAAAAATTTACATATCACCCTTGGGCAAATAAAAAATTCACAAATATTTTCAAAGAGCATGGCATAATATTGGTTCCTCAAAATAAATACAGTATAAAAAATTTGTTAGGCTGTTCTAAAAAGGATGAAATTTCAAAAAATAAAAAAATCTGGCATTTATCAATTAAACTGTTTAAATTGTGACCTTGGTTATATTGGTAAGACTAAACGTCATTTGGAAACCAGAGTAAAAGAACACTTTAGGAATATTAAATACAAACAAATTGATAAATCAGCTGCAGCAGAACATTTTTGGAAATTTAATCATGAAATAAATCCAGATGTTAAATTATTAAAACACTTAAATGGGCCCATAGATTTAATGGTTTGGGAGAAAATATTTATATTAAAGTATAGAAATCATGCAATGAATTTTGATATACCTCCAATTGACACTCTTACAAAATTTGTTTTGATTCCAGTAGTTAGCAATGCATTAGTACACAATCCACCTAGTAGCAGTAACCATAACAGTGTAAGTAAACAACATCAAAAAAGAGACCAAAAGGATATGTTGATAATGCAATGAAATCATTGCAAAACTAGTCCAAGCAAGGATTCCAAAAGATAAGTGAAGATTTGTTGCAACTATTATTTTTATATTAATAATTATTTACAAGTTGATCAGCTAACTCCGCTGCGACTTATAACAGTTTTGCACTCTAACGGGACCGGTGAGCTTAGAGGGGGATTAGGGGTGGGGAGATGTTTAAAAAACTAATGTTGCTACCTGTTTATATACACACACTAACCTAAACGGATTGGAACCTAACCTCACTCTAAATTTGAAATCCACAGGCTTTGAAATTGTCATCATAAATACAAAGTCAATCAATTGCACTTAGTTTCATTTGATTTTAGAGTGGCTGAAGTTCTGCATAATAAAATTCAGTGAACAGCTGTATCTGTGTGAAACATACTTGTCATACATCAGCACAGCGTCCAGCGACATGTGCCTGTGGTACATTCCACAAAACTGTTCACCTGCCACCGACAATGAAACTCAGGTTTTAGGCACTTTAGTATGTAGTATTATTATATATTTACATTGCAAAAGTACTACAAGACTTCTTTATTTATATTCTACTCCTTCTAGGCAGCATACTTCATAAATATTCACAAAAAAGGATTGCTACGCGCACATAATAAATTAGCGTTTAACTTATTTACGGAGATTTTCTGATAAAAAAAATTGGTGAAAACTTAACAAGTATAAACCAAACTTACAGTCAAACCACAATTTGTTTAATTTCTAGAGGGGCCCAAGTTCTCTAATAACCCAAAAAAGAATTTTTAGAAAAAGGTCTGTAGTTGGATGCAGGAATGCATTTTTTTTTTTTTTTTTTGCATGAGAGTGAAAGCACATCCTAACCCAAAAATGAAGAGTTGATAAAATACCAAAAATGGTATTTAAATATTATATTGTCCAAGAATTCAACATGAAGATTTTGAGAAAAATCCTGCCACCCCAACTACCCTTTACATAGAAAAAATTTTGAAAATTTTGATTTTCTTAAAAATGGTTCTAACAATTTTGATTAAAATGCAGTGTATCAAAGATATTTGCATAATAAATAAAATGTATATCATGAATTAATTTTTTGGATATAGCCTCTGAAGAGCTCTTTATTCTGGCTGAATTTAGTACAGCTGGTAACTTGTAAGACAGAAAAAACTTATAACACAAAAAATGTAGATCTTGTTAAAACACACAATTTATGTCATTTTTTTGTGGAGTTGACCATTTCCAAGATATTCCTTGTTATTGGTTTCAGTTTTAAAATACTTCAAGTGTTTCTCATACAGGTATTTTAATTTCTTGACCATGCTAAGAAATCTGTTTTCAACCCATGGCAAGCAGCTTTTAAAAATGTTGACTATCACTTTATCCGACTTATAAGGAAGCTAGTAATAAGACTGTTTTGCTAATGTTTAGCACAATCATCATGAGGTAGATAGAAGAACATGCTTTTTAGCAACAATTTGCTAAAGAGATATAAAGAAAGTCATGTGTATGGAACACATCAGATTTTTAGAAAACGGTTCATGTGCATTTGTATCTGCGTCTGTGAATGAAAAAAAAAAAAGTTAGATAAATACTTAAGTTTAGTACCCTCCAATAGTGCAGCATGTTTGAAAGTTTCCAAGAAAATCTCCCTACTCTAAACTACCCTTTACGTGGAACAATTTTCATCATTTTTGATTTTGTAAAAATGACCTAGGCATTTTTATTTTCTCTACACATATTATGTACATATTGTATACAGAAGTTATTGCATTCCACCCAAAAATTTGTTACTGAGATTTCACCAGAAATAGGCATTTTAGGGTCCCTGCATCCCAAAAAAGAATTTTTAGAACAAGGTCCATGTGTGTATGTGTATGTGTCCGTGTGTCTGTGAATATAACTCAAAAACGAAAAATACCAAATTTGGTATATAAGTTTAGTATCTTCCAAGGACGTGACACAAAGGTTTTGAGGAAAATCCAACCACCCCAAACTACCCTTTATATGAAAAAATTTTAAAAAATTTTGATTTTCTCAAAAATGGTTCTTTAGGTTTTGATTAAAATTCCTTATATTAAAGACATTTTCATGGCAAATAAAACTTATATTTTGAATTTTCTGGGAATAGCCTTTGAAGACCTCTTTATTCTGGATGAATTTTGCATAACTAGTAAACCGTAAGAGATAGACAAAAACTTACTACACAAAAATGTAGATCTTGTTAAAGCACATAATTTATGTCATATAAATTTTTAGTAGAACTGACCATTTTTGAGATATTGCTTGTTATTTGTTTCAGTTTTAAAATATTTAAAATTTTTCACATATGGGAATTTGTGAATTTCATCTACATGCCAACCAACTTTTAATGTTGTTTTAACCTAGTGTATTCCCTTATTTCCTTTCTGCTTACAAGAAAGTATTTCTGATAATAATTATCTTGATTAGAATGAAGTAGATAGAAGCATAGCACATCAGATTTTTTATTAAATTACTGTATTTGATGAATATATTAGGTGGTGCTGAAGCCTATTGGTTTGACTGCTCACCTCTAATCAAGGTGGGCTGGATTTGATCCCAGAGTGGATGCATGTAGGATTTGTGGAGGACAATCTGAACAGATTTTCTTCAGATTCTCAATTTCCCCCATCATTTATTCCCTCACTTTTTTTTTTTTTTTAAATTTATGGATGCTCTTTAATTGCTGTGGTTCTCAGAGTTCCATTCAATACTAGGCGTGAAAGACTGCTTAATTTTCCTCAGAGGCTTGTTTTTCAGGTTTGAGGTTCTTTTGCATACCATAAATCTATGATATGGGACCAATGGCTTTACTTCCCTTCCGAAGGAAGCCATACTAAGAGTTTTTACGCCCAAAAAAATCCATCATCCTCCGCTGATTTTGAACTAGTTAGCTTGGGTATAATGTAACTATACACCACAGAAGACCATTGTAGATTTACGGCACGTAAAAGAACCTCAAACCTGATTGAGAGGCCTCTGAGCAAAGTTAAGTGGTCTTTCACACCTAATGTAGAATGGGACGTTGAGAACCACAGCAGTTAAAGAGCGTCCATAAATAAAATGCCATTTAAAATGCGACTTTTACCACCTGCTCCATAATCTCTTTTGCTTTGAAGTTTGTGGATATCTACAGCAGTAACAGCAAATAAAATAAGTGTTTATTACAAAGAGCATTTTCACTGGGAGGGATATTCATCTCAGATCATATATGGAATATACACTTATTCTGATAAAGCAAAAAAAAAGTAAGTCTGATGTGTTCCAATCATATGATTTTCTCTATCTCTGTAACAAATTATTGTTAAACTTATTCTTCTATCTGCTTCATGCTAATTGAGATAAACATTAGCATAAATTGTCTTTATTGCTTAGTTCCTTGTAAGTAGAATGGAAAAAACCTAATATGTTCCTTTCACATGATGTCCTCTAGTTGTTCAGTAAACAAACCTTTTATTCAAAATATTAACCTGTTACCTGCATCATGCTAATCAAGATAAACATAAGCAGAATTAATCTTTTTCTAGCTTCCTGGTAAGCAAAAGGGAAATAAGAGCATACACAGGCTAAAGCAATAGTCTTGGTCTTTTAAAGCTGGTCACTATGTGAAACAGTTGATATTCCAATTTCTTTGCTTGTCAGGAGTAAACAAATGAGAAACAGAAAAAAGATGTCTTCCCGTGGGGGAAAAGTTTAACTGACTTAAAATTGAAACCAATAACCTGGAATATCTCAAAATCAGTTAACTCTACAAAAAAAAAAAAAAAATGTATGACATAAATTGTATGTTTTAATGAGATTTACATTTCTTATGGAAAGAGTTTTTGTCTATCTCTTATGGTTTGTCAGTTATAAAAAAAGTAATTCAGAATGAAGGTCTTCAGAGGCTATTCTCGGAAAGTTCAAGATATACATTTTGTTTATCATAAAGATATCTTATACAAAGGTATTTTAATCAAAATTGTTAGAAACATTTTTGAGAAAACCAAAATTTTTGAAAAATGTTCCATGTAAAGTGTAGTTGGGGGTGGGAGGATCTTCTTGAAAATCTTTGTGCTGCACCCTTGCAAGATACCAAACTTAAATATCAAGTTTGGTAATTAACAGACTTCGTTTTTGTGCTATGCTGCCCCCCCCCCCTACATATAACCACACCCAATTTTTCTAATTTTTTTTTTATTCAGGGGGTCTCAAAACATGTATTTGTGGTGAAATCTCTGTGTCAAATTTTTGGGTGAGTTAAAATACTTTTTCTCTATACTTTATGTACATAGTATGTGAAGAGAATCCAAAATTTACTGTAATGCTCTACACCATATGTTTTGGTATTGTGAATTGTAGATGTTTTGTCGCCCTCCGTGGTGTAATGGTTATCTTACTAGCTTCATATACCCAAGATCGCGGGTTCAAACCCGGCGGAGGACGATTTATTTTTTCGGGCATAAAAATCCTTAGCATGGCTTCCTTCGGAAGGGAAGTAAAGCCGTGGGTCCCGTGTCGTAGATTTACGGCACGTAAAAGAACCTCAAGCCTGATAAGAGAGGCGTCTGAGCAAAATTAAGCGATCCTTCACGCCCAATATAGAATGGGACGCTGAGAACCAAAGCAGTTAAAGAGTGTCCATAAATAACATGCCATTTTCCATTTTCTGTAGATGTTTTTATGTACAGAATGCTATTTCAAAATTACTTCATTTGTGAAGCACAGTTTAATCTCTTAAGTAGTTATTTGTTGCTAACTTTTGCGAAGTTTTATTTTGTTCACCTCTCTTCTTCTACTTGGCAGACAAACGAGGGATTAACAACATTGCATGTTTTGCACATGGCGTAATGGCTACAAGTGGGAACACAACGTTGCAGCTGTCAGAATTTGGAGGTAACATTAATTCAAGCATAATGTAGTGCATTCCTTACATTGCTGGGCTGCAGATTGTGCTTGTGTGCTTTGTTTTTACTTTCTCTACACATACTATGTATAAAAGTGTATAGAGAAGGTGTTGTATTGCACCCAAAAATTCTATACCGAGATTTCACCAGAAATAAATGTTTTGGGATACCCTGAATCCTAAAAGCATTTTCAGAAAAAGTGTGTGTGTGTCTGTGTGTGTGTGTGCTGGTGTGCGCGCGAGCGCGCATCTACCCTATGCATGGAACGCTTCGAAAGTTTTGATTTTCTCAAAACCGACTAACAATTTTGATTAAAATCTGTTACATTTAAGATATTTACATGACAAATAAAATGTGTATCTTGAATATTCTGGAGATAGCCTCTAATAAACACCTCTTAATTCTGAATGATTTTTTTTTTCATAACTAGTAAACTCTAAGAGATAGACAAAAACTTACTACACAAAAAATGTAGAGCTTCTTAAAGCACACAGTTTATGTCATATACATTTTTTTTGTGGAGTTGCTGTTTTCAAAGTATTCCTTGTTATTGGTTTCAGTTTTAAAATACTTAAACTTCTCTCATACAGGAACTTGTCAACTCCTGGCCATGCAAAGAAACAGATTTCAATCCCATAGCAACCACATTTTTAAACATTTGGCTGTCAGTTTAGCCTAGTGTATTCCTTATTTCCCTTCTACTTATAAGGAACTAAGTAATAAGACTGTTTCTGCAGTTGTTTATCTCAAATTAGCATGAAGTAGATAGAAAATTTTTTTGTGTTTAACACCCTCTTTTATTACTTGTGGTACTGCAGGAAATGACACTGATGATACATGTAATGTATGGAGCATTGGTGGAATACGATGGCATGAGAACTCGGAGAAAACCCGCCCCTGCTCTACTTTGTCCACCACAAATCTCACATGCAGTTGCTTGGCATTGAACCCAGTCCTTGTAGGTGTGTGCTTGTGCAAGCTCCAAACACTATTGCATTGGAGAGTGTTCTATTCTAAAAATTGCAATACTTACTCATGTGTGTTAGTAGCTTGCACGATAAGTGTTAACCTTGTTATAAGTGGCCATCTGCACTGAGACATTTCAGGCAACTTTAAGTGAAATTTTAATATGCACAGCATAAAGCTTTTGCATAATGCAACAAGTTGTAAAAATGGGATTTTATATTGGGGGCAGGAAGCTTGCGAAGCGAGGCCATGGGCTGAGTTTTGCACTCCTACGAACAATATAAAACAATTTTAACACATTATTCATACACTATTTTTTAGACAGTTCTCAATATTTATAGACATATAATCAGATTTCATGCTTAATGGTCTGCAATATTGAGTTGTTGCCTTGCTTATCATCAGTGCTGACAACATGGTGACTGACTTGTACAGAACGAAAACATTCAATACAATGGAGGCAGTGTAACAGTTGTAATTTTGTTTTCTCCTCTGCTTGTATAATTTCATCTGGTTCAACAAATTCCATGTTCATGACATTTAAATCATCTGCCATTTTATGGATCGATAGGAGCTTTCAGAGTAATAGCGTACTTAAATGAGGCCATGGACGGATAAACCAAAGTTGGCTAGATTGGAGTGTCATAATTTTATGATACTGAGGGACAGAATTTTCTACTTTTAACACTACTGACATCCAGTAAAAGACCTACTTTTAGCATCAACTATATAAAAAACTCACCTTTTACTTCGACAAACAGCTATTTCTTTCACAAACTGATTACAACTAGAATCTGCTCACAAATAACTGTCATTCTTTGATCCTTCTGCAACAGTTCTGCCATGTAGTCTTCTTTCAATGTTTGCTGTGGCAACTACTACTGCTCACTACGAATTTCCTGTCAAAACTTAGTCAACTGCTGCTCGTTGTGCATTCCCAGTTGAAACTAAACTCTGGTCAGGGTTTTCGTTCCCCTTTTTATACCTGTCGTTCACATGGCAGGAAATTTCCAGAAGCAGTCGCATTATAAACTACTACAGATGTCACAAATTCACTCAGGTGTAGCAATGCCTGGCTTTGGCTGCAGCACACGTGTAACAATTGCTGCTTCATTGTCAAAAGAACCTACCGCTGACATAGGTGTCCACTAACATAGGCATAACAATGAATGCCAACAATCAGCTATGACTTACAAAGAAAGCTGTTAGCACATGTTACATGATTATGGCCACAGAGTGTAGTCGCAATAATGTTCATTATTTCTGTCCGTACATATGTAAGTGTGTGGTTGTGGGTGGGTGGCTTTGTGTGTGTGTGTGCGTGCGTGTGTGCATGCGTGTGTGCGTGCGCGCGTGCGCTTCCCCTCCCCAAGTAACTTTCAAGGATGTGAAACAATTTTCAGAAGAATCCCCCCACCCTAAACCACCTTTCACAGAGAAGATTTTTTTGCAATGTTCAGTTTTCTCAAAAATGGCTCTAATGATTTTGATTAAACTGCTACATATGAAATAACAACTAAAATATTTATCTTGAAGTTCCTGGGAATAACCTTTAAAGTCCTCTCATTCTGCATGACTTTTACATAACTGGTAAACTGTAAGAGATAGACAAAAACTTACTTGCGCAAACAAACTTAGATCGTGTTAAAACACATGGTTTAGATGAAATACGTTTTCCATTAATACATGTTAGTTATTCCCATGGTGTTCCTTATTTTTTGTTTAAATTTCTCAATAGTTACACTTTTCTCAAATGGGAAATAATTCGTTTTTGTTTTTTTATCCTGGCCATGTATTTAGAACGCATCTAAGGCAATCACATAGTGACCAGTTCTTCAAGGATTTGACAATCACTTTACCCTAGTGTATTTCCATATTTCCCTTGAACCCATTAGAAAATATGTTTCCATATGTGACACAATTTTCCGACATGAGCAGAATATGTTTTGAAGTACAGCTTTAGATTTTTTTTTTATCTAAAAATGTATTTGAAATCACTTTTAACGATGATTTCATATCAAAGTACATTTTCTTAAGGTGTATAATTCATTATTTTCTTACTTCCACTCATGTAGCCTTGCTAAGAATACAGTGAAACCAAATTATCCATTGTGCATCACTGTGCAATGCTGCCTACAATCTTTTATGCCTCTACCGAAAGTGCCACAGCCAGCTCTCAGAACACACAATACCAGAAATTCCCTTTTTCATGAGCCTTTTCTTGAAGTATGGGGCCGGACAATGGAATTTGATGTGAACACATGTGCTGGAACCATTCAAACAGCTAATCCTCCACTTCTTCATGTTTGGCTAGCTTTGTGCACTTGCTCTTGGCGCTAAATGAGCAGCTTGCCAGATTTGACTCTATTTTCTGTCTTTAATTTAAAATCAATGAGAGAGTTGACTTCAGATTCTGAAAGTGTTCGGTAAGTTGAATTGTAATTTTCTCTCCACTGTTGACCATATGTAGAATTTGCTGCTTTTGTTTCAGCATAATAGCATTATGAGAACGTTTCTGTTTCAGCAGATATTAGAGGATGAAGAGAAAGAAAAAAACAAACATTCACTTTTTTATATTGAGATGGGAATTGGTAACAATACATCACTAAAAAAACACTTACTTTGGCGTGTTTCAGGAACGGGTTATTGTTCTCATTCTCAACAATTTTCCCACTGATTGTGCTGTTTTTATTTCCTGTCCAGAGGAGACTATAGATTGCTGGTGCTCTGGTGATGAATCTCCCAAGGCTGGTTGCTGGCGGTAATTCAAAATTTATTACTTGGTCTTGTACATGTCTTTTTTCCCAAGTTTCTAATTTGTAGCTATTTTTTATTGGTTTCAAAAGTTATATGACAGGTGTGATGTCATGATTTGAAGTCCAGAAATGATGTGCTACTGCTGGCTTGTCTAACTGTGTTTGGTATAAACATCTCATATGTTCTTTCAGTCTTGTTTCCAGATTTCTCTTGGTTCTGCTTATGTATACTAGGTTACAGTTGTTTGTGGTTCTTGTGAATTTTGAAATGTTGGTTTTTCTGAATGTGTTTTTATCTTTCAAACTTCTTGATCTTCTTATCTATTAGGGGTTTTTGGTAACTGTTTCTGATGGCTAGTTGTATGATGTATTCTTTTTTGTATTCCTCATTTTCCAGAGGTAGGTGTACCAATCTGTGTATTGTGCTATTTAAGAAGACATATTTGTATGTTATAGGTTTGTAGCTATAATATTTTTCTGTGTGGGTAGGTTTCCTGAAGATGCTGAAAGTTGGTTTGTTGTAGTTTCTAATGATTTTTATATCCAGATAAGGTAACTGTCCTTTTTACCAATTCCCAACTCACAACATATGACTACGCATCACAGTTACTTCTATTTCCTCAAATTAATGAAACATTCACTGTTTACAAGCAAACAGAGACAAAAAGCTCTCTGGATTGTTGCATGTCGTGCACCATGTGCGGACTGCTTACCATCCCCTCTGTTCCTGCTGCTTTACGCTTTGGAAATTACAGTTGCTCCTTTGTTACAAAATTAAGTACAGTACACATTGAGATAACTAAGAGAAGTGTAATGGAAAATCCTTAGTGCATATCACTATATTATATGTACATACTTATTTGGTTTAAACAAAGAGTAAGGTGTGGAATATGTAATGAGGGGACCAAATTTTAGTTTGTAGTACAAATTATCTGAAATTTGGTTTAAGGGGAGTCGAAATGCCCTATCTTGCTGATGTTAAAGTTTGGCACATTATCTCAGCAACTATTTATGATGAGCTAAATTTTCCAAGGTATATTCAGCAATGCTTTTACTGTTGATTAATGAAGAATAGAATACCTCTTTCATTAGAAGGCAAGGTATCATTTTTTACTTTCTCTACACTTGCTATCTACATAGTATATAGAGAAGGTATTGTAATGCACCCAAAAATTGGTTACCAAAATGTCACCAGAAATACATGTTTTGGGTCCCCCTGAATAAAAAAAAAAGCATTTTTGGAAAAAAGGGCCATGTGTATATGTCTGTGGACAGCTTAATTCAAAAACGAAAAGTCTTTAAAATACTAAACTTAGTATTTAAGATCAGTATCTTCCAAGGATACGACATGGAAGATTTTCAAGAAAATCTCCCCACCCTCAATTACCCTTTACATGGAAAAATTTTCGAAAATTTTGAATTTTCTCAGAAATGGCTCTAACGATTTTGATTAAAATATTCTACATTAAAGTTATTTACCTGACAAAATGTATATCTTGAATTTTCTGGGAATACGTCTGAAAACTACTTTATTCTGGATGAATTTTATTGAATTTTGCATAACTGGAAAATCATAAGAGATAGTAAAAAACTTTCATAAAAGAAAATGTAGAGCTCGTTGAAACACACAATTTATGTTATATACATTTGAGATATTCCTTGTTTATTGGTTTCAGCTTTAAAAAACATACTTTTCTCATACGGGAATTTGTCAACTCCTGTCCATGCAAACAAAGAAACTTCATCAGTAGTCGTAAGCTTTCACAGCTGGAGTCCAAATTATAACTAGAAGAATTTTCTGGGCCGAGAAGCCGTAGTCTGCTGGAGTTTTCAGGTCCAGAAATTTTGTTCACGACTGCGGTGGACATCTTCAGTGGCGTGGTCTAAGTAGATTTGCGGTACACTGTGTGTCCTAGTCATACAGACCGATACTGGAATAAAACTTCCAACCATCATCCGCTACAGAAAAGAGAAATGATAAAGACCCTTGCAGATCGTGCCATCTGCATCTGTGAACCGGATTCATTACAACAGAAGTTACGTCATCTAGAACACCCGTTATGTGCAAATAATTATACAACACAAGAAGTCCACAGAGCTCTACGTCCACGCAAACCACAGTGCAACAGCTAAGTACAAGAACTACTCAAAAGCAAAGGCACTGCCTTCCTGCCATATTTCAAGAATGTCACTGATAGAATAGAAAACGCCTACTCAAGCACCATAATATTAAAACAGTGTTCAAATCGTCCAGACAGATAGATGCATTATTACGCTCCACCAAAGACCCCAGGGACCCGCTTACTTTGGCTGGCGTCTTATCAGATCCCTTGGTCTTGTGGAGCGGTATACACAGGTACCACGCAACGTAGCATCAACACCTGGTTTATGGAACACAAAAGATGCTGCTGTCTAGGTCAACCCGAGAAGTCCGCGGTCGGTGAACATGCACTTTGGGCAGAAGGGGAACACATAATTCAATATCATGAAACAGCCATTTCCTCATCTATGCCTTATTACCATACTATATTACAACGTGAAGCAATAGACATTTATAAACATCCCAATAACTTTAATAGGAAAGAAGAGAGACAAAAACTAAGCAAAAACTGGCTTCCGCTTCTTGGGAACATCAAACAGGCATTAACCCAACGAGACCATCCGAACCAATCAGGAATCAAAAGCACCACCACTGCATATGCAGTTCCAGTCGGACCAGTTGCTTGAGAGCAACCTTTGTATAAATACTGCTGCTATTTCAGCCAACAAGTCAGTTGCGACCAAACCTTCACGAGAAGACTTAGGCCATGCCACTGAAGATGTTCACCGCAGTTGTGAACGAAACATCTGGACTTGAAAACTCCAGCAGACCACGGCTTCTCAGCCCGGAAAATTCATGTAGTTATAGAGAAACTTATGTCACATAGCAACCAGCTTTTGACTAATACTTTAGCCTATGCTACACCCTTATTTCCCTTCTGCTTGAATGGAGGCAAGTAATAAGTCTATTTCTGCTAATTTTTTCTTGATTAGCATGAAGTAAAAAGAAGCATAAGATTTTTAACAATAATTTGTTGTAGAGATGTAGAGAATGTCATGTGAATGGAACACATAAGATTTTTGAATAAAACTTAAAATTTTAATGCAAAATTATTATTTTTAAATTTTAAAAAAGTAACCAATTCATATACATAAACTTTTTTTTTAAAAATAAAGTCCATTTAGGTGCAAGTGTGTGGTAAAAATTTCAGCCTTAGTGTCAATTAGTTTCTGAGATAATGGGGAACTTGTATAGAAAATTTTACTTCTTCAGAAAAGCTTTTAAACATATAATTTAAAAATAAAGAAATATAACTAACTCTCCAAATGCAACTTTGCAGTACTTTGAAACTCTCACATGAAGGAAATATGAGCGGGATGCAAATGCTGCAAATAGCTAAATTAAAACTTTCTGATCAAAATAAAACAAAAGGTTTCTTCTCTAAAAGTATATTTACAAAGTTATTAATGTTTTACCAAGTAAGTGTGTCAAAATTTTCTAAAAAACTGCTATGCTGGATTATTTTCAACAATATTTATAAATTATTTACAAATTATTTAAAACATAAAAATGGAAAAAAATTATGAAAATGCCATTTTGACTCCCCTTAAACAGTAGATTTTTCAAGTAATTTGGCAGGGATAAAACTGCTTGTACGGGTAAACTGAGTGTTCAGTTTATCCAATTTCAAATTAACTAGGGTCTACTATGTATACCTCTGAATGGTGATAAACAAGCTGTGCCATGCAAGGATAGGCGATAAAAATGATATAAACACTGCATGATAATGCCATCCTGAGAAACAGGTTTGAAGCAAAGGATCCACCTATATTTCATGATAAGAATTTATATGCATTCCAGATACATTAACTCTCTCATGTAATATATTTGGTTTATACAATGACCATTCAGAAAGTGACAAATATTGTGTCATAACAAATAACAACAAAATATATCAACACAAAACTTTATTTACAAAGTTACAGTATCTTACTCCATTTCTCAACGTAATCTCCATTCTGTCAAGACATTTATTGTCATGTGATACCACTTTTTAATGCTGATGTTATACTTTTCTACTGCCAAAAAACTTTTTGATTTTATATTAACAAAATGTTCGGTCAATCAAATTTTATAGGCAAATAATGCAAGTATATTGTGATAATGCAATGAACGACTCTTCAGTGAGGAAATTGCTCATAATTTACGAGTAATCAAGGAAGAATCAGTGTGTATGATGATGAGCATCATTTCACCAATTTCATTCACTGTCTGATATGACTAACCAGGTTAAAGAATGTTGAGCTACAAAAAAGAAAAAAAAAAAAAAGTGTTTTATAAATTAAACTCGACACAATTAGAATGTCCTTTTATTATTACTAGTGGTATCCATTTCAGCTGCCACTTCCTCTAGCAATTTTGCAATTATATAATTGTTCTTGTGATCAGAGGAGCCTGATTCCACAACACAGGTTTCATATATACATAATAAGCTTTTCATAGTCCATAATTTCGCAATATGAAGGTGCCAAGAGCCCACCTCGTGATGTGGGGATAGCGTATCTGCCTCACACTCAAGAGGTCATGAATTTAAATCCAGATAAGGCTCTTTTTTTCCAGAGTTTTCTTTTAAAAAGGAATTCTAAAAACTGCAGCTTGCATAGTTTTCTTATGCATGAGCAAAAATTATGTATTGGTTGCTCAAAACAATAAGGAAAATTATTTACCGGCAACAAGCGGGCTAACTGGTGACCTACCAGGCTCTTTCTTGCACATCTCCATGCGTACTAGATAACCAACAAGGCTACCAATGACCAGCCAGACTCTGTCTTGCAAACCTCTATTTGAATAACATTGTTCATTTCTTCCAACCAGGCTCCATCTTGCACGAACCAGTAGGCTCTTATGAGTCCACTGAATAGTATGATTATTGTAATATTTATTACACATTTTCATTATATGGTTTTTAAGCAGAGTCTTTGTGTTACAGCCCAAGCTGGTTTATGCATCATGAAACATATGCAAAATGTTCTATGGTGAGCTGAAAATTGGAAAATGAGTGGATACAATCAAAACTGGAGAAGAAGGGATCGAGATTCCCGAAGTACGGGTGGCAGGGGCAGCCAGTGGAACAATAACCATTATGGAAACTACCAGAACTATCCTCAATATTCATACTCACAGCAGTATTCTCAGCAGTGGAGCTGGGGCAATCCAAATCAGTTCCAGACATCATTTAACCAACGTTCTTCCCGGCATGGTGGACAGCAACAGCAGCATGGGAAAAATGCACAGCCACATAGATTGCCATCTCCAGGAACAGACTCATCCAAGCAAAGGTCTGCATCATCCAAAACACCATCAGACCCACATCCAGGTTCAGAAGAAGCTAGAAAGAAGAGTCTTGCCCAGACAGCAGATAAAGTAAAAAGTTGTTTGCGTTCTTTTCAGAATGAAAAATCTGATGTCTTAGAAAACTTACTATCAGGTGAAGAAACTGGGTCGAGCACAGAGGCAGTTAAAGGAAGTACAGTTGCTTTAGAAGCACCTGGTCATGAACTTCAGTTGACTCCAAGTGATCTGAAGGTAATAGGAATTGTTAACTCATCTGGCTTAGGAGTGGATGAAGAGGATGCTGGAACTCCTGTTGAGACAGATTCTCCTACTAAAGACACTCCTATGGCTGAAATATGTGAGCAGGACTTCAATAATGAAGCATGCATGACAGACTTGCAAGAAAATGGCTCCAAAATTGGTAAAAATAAGAATGCTAGTTCAAATGAAGTAGTTGAATCTTCAGAAGGTCCTATTTGTGGCAAGTCAAATGCAGATAGTGAACAGTCCAGCAGTGAAGCACAAACTGCTTGCCAGGAAGAAGCTGCTCATTCCAAGGATTCCCCTGATAAAAGGCAGATTGATTCAGCAGACACACTCCAGAAGTTAAAACAGCGCATAATTCAGCAATTCTTGAAATTGGGAAAGAATAATCTAAAGGGTCTCCTTGACAACCCAAGAACTCGCAAGTTTGAATTTGCAATGAACCATCTCATGAAAGAGCACAGAAAAGTTCTTTCTCGGGAGCTCAGAGGGTTAGCACAATCTCGAATAAAGGAACAGGAATCCCATGTGCAGTCTCATGTTGCAGGAGCAAGTTCGTTGTTGGACACCGATGTGGCAATCAATTTATCTCATTTGCCACAAGAGCTTATTGAACAGCTGGGAAATCTCTTGCAGTTGGATTTACTGGATAGTGCAGTAGTCTCAGAAGAGTTTCAACCAAACATGGCTGTTGTTGAAGAAGAAAGTAAATACAATGTGATGCAGAACATTGAAACCTTGCAAGTTGCATTAATGTCTGAAGGTAACATAAAGAAGAAAAATGTAGAACCACAACAAATGGACACTGCTGATTTTACATCTCAAAATTTAGCTCCTGAAACACATTCAGAGGAACAGAATGAAAGCATACTACCATTGCCATCAGATAATGAAGCTCTAGAAACCATACAAGATCAGGCTGCCACTAATGATCGAGAAATTGTTCACGAGGGGGGGAATATAATAAATAAGACTCGGAAAAAATCTTCAGATTGGTGTCCATACATTCCATTAGGAAAAGGGTTCATGAACAGAGGTGAATTTGATAGTCTTTTTTGTGAGTTTCCAGATTTCATGGAAACTGAATCAGCAGGATCTGATGAACAGGAAATGAAAACAGAAGCTTGTGATGAACCTCCTGCAGAGTTATTTGAAAATGTATCACCGAATAGCACCAGAGATACTGAAGTAGACACCAGTAAGGAAATTTTGGAACAGAAGTTGATGGCTGAGCCAGAGAATCCAATTGGTGAATCCAAAGAGGTAGAAAACCTCACACATTCTGAATTGGATCTGCCGCTAAATCCATTTGAAGACATGCAAGTCCCTATCATAGATGCTGCTGATAAACAGGTTACTGCTATATGCAGAGAACCGGGTGAAAATGGGGATACTGCAGAAGATACTCAGATGCAGGAAGTTCCTCCAGAAAGTGCTGAAGACACTGGCTCGCATGATGATACAACAAGAAGCATTTTAGATCTTGAAGAAACCTTAGCAAGGGTGGATGAATCTGTTGCAGGTATGGCAGATGATGGCAATAAACAAACTGAAAGTGATGACATGGAATTTGGTATACCCCATGCTGAAACTGAAAATCCTTGTGATCCAAATGATGTAAATGATGATGTGTTAGAAGGGCTGGGATCACTAATGGAAAATCCAAAGACTTCAGAAAATGTTGAATCAGCCAGTGATATGAAAATGAACAGTGAAACAGAGGCAGATATAATGAGTGAAGAAATTTGTGAAACAGGAGACATACATAGCATGGATGTAGATGTGCCTGCGACATCAGTTGAACATTGTTCTGATGTCCTTCCAGAATATAATGTTGACTTTGTAGCTGGAAGTGAAAATGAAACTCCTACAAATGGTGATAGTGATGTGAATTTACATCCTATAATATCTGAAGGATCAGAAAATGTAGGAGATGGTATAGAAAGTGTTACTCAGAGTACTGGCTTGCAATTGGAGGATGAAGTCATGGAGCTTTATCGTTGCAATGTAGTGGTGAAGACAGAAGTTCCAGATACAGAAGTCCAACAAAACAGAGAAGGTAAGTGCAGCTTACTGTGTAATCATATTTACACGTTATTGTATAGGGTTTGGGCTTAAAATATACAGTCTTTGATTAGTTATTACTTCCTCTTCACATACTATGTACATAGTGTATAGAGAAGGTATTGTATTGCACCCAAAAATTCCATACCGAAATTTTACCGGTAATATATGTTTTGACTTAAAAAAAAAAACATTTTTAGAAAAAGGACTGTGTGCATACATGCATGCATGCATTCCTCATAGATGAAAATACTGTAAATACCAAACTTGGTAATTATCTTCCAAGGATGCGACACTAAGATTTTCAAGAACCCTCTCTACCACTAACTTCACATGGAAAAAATGTTGAACATTTTTTTTTCTATCAAAAATGGCTCTAAGAATTTTGATTAAAATACTGTATGTTAAAGTTATTCACAATGCAAATACAATGTATATTTTGAATTTTCTGGGAATAGCCTCTGAAGAACATTTTATTCTGGTTGATTTTTGCAGAATTTTGCGCAACGGTTAAACCATAAGAGATAGACAAAAATTTATTGCACAAAAAATGTAGACCTTGTTAAATCACACAATTTATGTGATATGCATGTTTGTTGTAGAGATGACCATTTCCAAGATATTTCTTGTTATTAGTTTCAATTTTAAAATACTTATACTTTTCTCAGAGAAGAAGTGTTCATTTTTCTTTTGTTCTATTCCTAGCCAAGCAAAGAAACCAATTTCAATAACAATCGCATAACGATAGCTTTTAAAACATTTTACTATCGCTTTAGCATAGCACATTCTTTTGGTTCTCTTCTACTGATAAGAAGCTAAGTGCATTTTACTAATGTATATCTTGATTAGCATGGTGTAGAAAGAAGAAGAATGTTTTGTAAGAAGTCTGTTTGTTGGGTAGTTAGAGAAAGTCATGTGAGTATAGCACATGGTTTTTTTTCAAATGATGAATTTTTAGTTTTTCAAATTTGGTGTAAATTTTGGGAATCTTTTGCAATTAAAATTTGAACTACGTCATTGTGAATCTGAATATAAGGAAAGTAAAATTAATGTTAATTAACATTTTAAAGTATTTCTTCTACACCATTTGTTTTATCATGTCTAATAAAATAACATACATGTCTAGTAAAAATTTCATTATGATGCGTTAAAAATTAAATTTTGGAAGAAGTATACTATGAATTGCAAATTATATGGGAAAACCCAATTAAAGTTTAATATTTAAAAATTCTTCCTGCACCTTAAAAAAAACCTTCCTGGTTCTTTTTAGCATCTGGAACCATCTTAATTACTGCTACAACATTTCCTGACATTTTTATTTAGTAGAAAATATATTTGAGAATATGAAATAAGAGCTGAAGCTTTTCTGGCATCAAACATACTCTAGTCATTCTCGGGCCAGGTGAGGTGATGTACAGCGTACATCTCTCCCAAAATATCTACAGCTATACATCATCTTGGGCTTAACCTTAAGAGGTATTTGAGAATATGTTGCTAGAGTATTTTGTTTGTTTTCTACCTCTAAGTTAATAAATTTAAATTCCTTGGAGGTGCAACTGTGCCATGCCCTCTTTTCAGAGCACCAAATTTTTTTGTTTGTGTGTGTGTGTTAATAGTGTTTAATGGTTATTTATTCCACTCAAATTGTATCAAATTTGTTTAAAAATTAAAAGTGGTTTATAACAAGTAACCAGAAGGGCTGGTTATGCATCATCAGTTTAAAAATGAGTATAGTAATATTTTTTGAAAATTTATAAAGACAATAACAGTTATAACCCAATGAAAGTTTGTACTCATTTCATAATAAAGAAACATATTTTTACTTTCTCTATACTCACTATGTACATAGTGTATAGAGAATGCATTGCACTCCACCAAAAAATTTGATACCGAGATTTCACTGGAAATATATGTTTTAGGGTCCCCTGTATCCAAAAAAAGTATTTTCAGAAAAAGGTCTGTGTGTCTGTGAACACGATAACTCAAAAACGAAAAGTCGGTAAAATACCAAACTTGGTATTTAAGTTTAGTATCTTCCAGGGATGCGACACGAAGATTTTGAGAAAAATCCCCCCACCCCAAACTACCCTTTACATGGAACTTTTTTCGAAAATTTTGATTTTCTGAAAAATAGCTCTAACGATTTTGATTAAAATATCGTATGTTAAAGTTATTTACCTGACAAATAAAATGTATATTTTGAATTTTCTGGGAATAGCCTCTGAAGACTACTTTATTCTGGATGAATTTTTCATAACTACTAAACCGTAAGAGATGGACAAAAACTTAACCCACAAAAAATATAGAGCACGTTAAAACACACAATTTATGTTATAAACATTTTTTTCGTGGAGTTGATCATTTTTGAGATATTCCTTTTTCTTGGTTTCAACTTTGAAAAACTTATACTTTTCTCATACAGGAATTTGTCAACTCCTGTCCATAAAAACAAAGGAACATCAGTCACATAGCAACCAGCTTTTGGCATTCATTTTAACCTATGGTACTCCCTTATTTCGCTTCTACTTACAATAAAGCAAGAAATAAGACTATTTCTGCTAATTTTTCTCGATTAGCATGAAATAAATAAAAGATAAGCTTATTAACAATAATAAATTGCAGAGATATAGAGAAAGTCATGTGAATGGAACACGTCAGATTTTTAACCTAATGGTGCAGTTAAATATATTGGTATACAATGAAGGGTGTAACTTTTTTAATGCATGGTTTTGAGCAGTGAAAGAATTAACTGCTTTCTAGCAGGAATTTAGACAAAAGCAATTATGAATAAATTCCATATAATCCAAAAATTAAATTTCCCCTAAAATCACATTTTTTGTCATTTTAGTACCAGAGTGGCCCCTTAAGAGAATACTGCCATGGTTCATGGTTTAATAAAGTAAAGTTGTATTTCTGTTAACCAAGCTGTGGATTAGATTTTACTGGAATTTAATTGTATTAGAATATATACCACTTGCTGGTGAGTGGTTTTCAACAAACACTATGGTAAAGAATCCAAAATGCAGCCTAACCATTACACTTAGGTATTCAGTATTTTCATTGATTTGCATGTATTGACAAGAGTAATAGAAAAAGGAGGAGGTATTTAAAGAACTGAAACAATCAGTGGCAGGTGCTGAGGCATGCTACTGGTGATGGCAAGAATATTGTTATAATAAAGCTCTTCGAATGCCTGTTTATTCTTGCAGTATCATCATCTATTGTATAATTTTGTGAATAACCAGTAATGAAATTATAAAGTGGAAAACAGAAAATGCATCAAAGATTTTGCATTCAAGTTGTAGACAAAAAATCAGAGTTTATGCCTAGTAATTCCTGAAGAGCGTTATAAGAGGCGCTTGTTTACCATTCCATGAAACAAAGAAAATGGAAAGACTAATGCTAGCAATTTAGCAATCTACTACCGACAATTCCTAGATATGCTTTAGAAATTAAAAGGAATAGCAACTCAAAAAATCATGCTATATACATGCACATGCATACTCTTGCACTTGTGTGATTTTAAAAATCTCTAATATTTAAAACTAAAAACAAATATTGAAATAATGCTCCATCATTTTAAAACCTAATGGCATTGTTAGATTCAAAACATATATATTTGTTTATAAGGATATATTGGTGTCTATTTCTGCACTGGATTTAACTAAACTTCAAAATGCTTTGGCATTAACTTGCAGCAAGATGGTAACACTGCATTTACAGGAGGAATCAGGTACAAACAGTGCATGCCTTCTTTGTCTGCTATTTACTCTGCTCTAGAGGGTGGAACGGAGACTGCGACAGATCAACCTTGGCACCACATCCACCCATAAGCAGCCACTAGAAACGAATACTCTAGCCTTAGACACAGAGGCTTATGAACTGAAACAGTGCCCAAGTGCAACTGGCACAAGTACCAGGTCACACGATGCTTAAAGTGCTCTTCAAATGAGAGAACTAAACACGAGTTTAGGAACAGTGTTTTATCAATAATCACAATATGCAGGCACTTCTTTTTTGTTTAATAGTGATGCCATGGCACAACAGCACTATTCTAGGAGCTGCCTCTGGAAACAATGTTTAATTTTCAATGAAATTACTGCAATTTTAAACTAATTGGTGAAGAACTCCAGTTGTTTACTGCAAGGAAGTATCCAGTATGTGTATTAATTTGTTGAGTTGGTTTTTTAACACTACGTCACTTACTATGTAAGTAATTTGACCGTCACTGTTACTAAATTTCTCCAAACATCAATCAACCATCCAGTATCTTATAAAAATCATCCTTTTGAGCTGTGCAATTTTATGGGACTGTCATAATTTCAAGGAGTGATGTGAACAGCTCAATCACATTCACAATAAAACGTTAACATAGATGCAGTATAAATGCAGGACTTTGAATGTTATTTAACCCTTCTAGTGCCAATTTCATTGCTGTGATCCAAAAATTCTGCGAGAATTGCCAATCACAATCTAATCAAGATGCTGTTTTCATATGTGTTAACTCCTCCAGCGGGAAAGTCTGGTACTTTCTACATCATAGCCATAGAGAAAGGTTTTCTGGAGTATTTCAGGGCATTTAGCTTTACACTCGAAAATGCTAATTTTAGCTCCAAATTTAATTTCTTAGCTGGTGTTTATATTGGTTCAAAAATGGCATCGGCTAGCAGAAGGTTATGAACCGAAGAGGAAGTAAGAGCTGCAGTTCGCAATGTATTAGACGAAAGTAAGTGATTTTCAATTTTCAGACCTTGATGAAAGCATTTGACATTGATGTAAGAGAGGATAGGTATATATTCTAGCTTCAGCGATGAAACTGCATCAGATAACGTTCCTCATATGCATACAAATAATCAGTGTACTTATCAAAATGGATTTACGGAGGTGTAACCAGATGACACAGACAATGTGAATCAACCATTTAGCTATGCAACAATACAAGTGCTAAATTGTACAGTAATCTACATTACATCTTTACCCTATTGCTTTATGCTAATTTCATTATTAACTGTAATATGCCGATGCATTTTTAGAAAAAGATCTGTGTGTATTTGGTGATTTTTTTTCAGATGCAGGTTACATGAATTCATTTTTTGGATTTTAAAAAATAAAACACAAGACAAAACAGATTACTGTTTTAATAAAATAATATCTGTACTTTCATTAGCCTTAACTTTCTGAATAGTAAGGTTTTGTATGCCTAATTATTGATAATTTTGGGAATTTTATTTTATTTTCAAAATTTTTGTATGTTTTTAATTTTTTTAAAATATTGAACAGACTTTTCGTCCATATAATACTATTACACAATAGACAAGCGGGTTTACTAAAAATAAAAACCTGATGTGTTCCATCCACATAACTTTCTCTACAACAAATTATTGTTAAATAGCTTATTTTTCTATTTACTTCATACTAATGGAGAAAAAATTAGCAGAAAGAGTCTTATTACTTGCTTCCTTGTAAGTAGAAAGAAATTAAGGGAATCTTTTAATAGCTGCTTTCTGTGTGTTTGACTTCAGTCACTTAGCAACCAGCTTTTGACTATCATTTTAACCTATGGTACTCCCTTATTTTGCTTCTACTTACAAGGAAGCAAGCAATTAGACTATTTCTGCTAATTTTTTTGATTTAGTATGAAGTAAATAGAAGCATAAGCTTTTTAACAATAATTTGTTGCAGAATTGTAGAGAAAGTCATGTGAATGGAACACATCAGATTTTTTTGTCTCTCTTACGGTATACCAGTTATGCAAAATTCTGCAAACCTCATCCAGAATAAACATGTCTTCAGAGGCTATTCCCAGAAAATTGAAGATATACATTTTATTGTCATGAAATATCTTAAATATAATTAAGCCATTTTTGAGAAAATAACAATTTTGGTAATTTTTTCCATATAATGGGTAGTTGGGTGTAGGGGAATTTTCTTGAAAATGTTTGTGTTGCATCCTGGAAGATAAATTTGGTATTTAACAAACTTTTTGTTTTTGAGCTATGCTGCCCCCCCCCCCCACACACACACACACAAACACTTTTTCTAAAAAAAATTTGTTTGTACTTTGGGGACCTCAAAACATAGTTCTTGTAAAATTTTGGTATCAAATTTTTGGGTGAGATACAATAGCTTCTCTATCCACTATGTAGACATTGCACATGTAAGCTAGAGAAAGTAAAAATGATAACCAAGCATTTTATGTTTAAATTTTGGAAACAAAATTACATCACAAGAAGGTGTCGGACCCATGGTGCTAACCTTTTGAACATGGAATACTCAGTTTTTCTGTATGCGACAATGCTGTGTAATATGTAAAATCATTTTTCTTTTTGGCTATTTTTCACAAACATTTTTAAAAATGTGGAGTAATTAGACAGCAATAATTCTATATTAGCCATATAGTCCATTTTAGGGAGGGGGGACTAGCAACCATTCAGCACTGCAATTTTATTGGGCTTTTGTAGGCTTAGGTTTTGTTTGAAAGACCCATGAAGACTGTTAACTTTTCTTTTTAGGATCATAATAATAAATCCAAGATTCATCACCAGTAACGACATTCCAAATCAAATTTGAAGGGTTGCCTTGGAATTGTCCCAATCAAATTTGAAGGGTTGCCTTGTGTTATTCTGTCCAGTCCAATGCATTGTAGTTTTTGATCAGGAGTCAGTTTATGTGGACTTTATTGACAGCAAAGTTCTCTCATGTCTAACTGTTGATGTAAAATGTTTTGGATTTGACTCATACAAATGCTCAGTATTACATGAATAAATTTATAAGATGTCCTTTTCTTTAAGCATTGCTCGATCAGTGGCATATTCTCATCACTAACAGCAGTTCATGGGGCATCCTTTGTGAAATTCATCACTAAGAAAAAACCGATAGCTTTTGAATTTGCTGTACCAATTGTAAATTGTTGGCTTAGATGGAACTTCTTCATTGATAAGCCAATCTTCACATTTGTTTGCACATTAATGACAATTTAAAATTTTAAAAAATCTTAGCCAAATCTAGCAAATTCATTTTTGAGTGAACACAAAATCTTTAAATGATGATAATTAACAAACTTTTAGAGAAAATTGAAGAAACTACATGGCAATCAACTCATAAAATGTTATAAATTAGCTGTGATTTCATTTGTTTTTAGAAACATGGTTGCCAATGTTTACCAATTTGAACATATTTTTGTTTCAGATGAATCAGTACAAGAAATGAGGCACACAACAGAGATAGCTGTTCAGACAGATTCTTCAGAAGAACTAAATCCTCTGAACATTGAGAAATTCTTGCACCGGCTGGAAAGATCTGGTCAACTCTCTCCACAACTGACAAGATTAGTTAAGGAACAGTTATCTAACAAGCAGGCAGAGATGATAGAAAAAGAACAAGCCTCAGTCAGCCCTTCAATCATGTTCAATCCAGCTGCATCATCTCAGCATGCAATGAGAACTTCAAGAACATTAGGGGGCAAAGGAAGGACAAGGATGCGCTGTGGATTTCGATCTCATTCAGAGGAAGTACTGACAGAGCATCAGTCAGGTGTTCAGGATTCAGGCAGTGCAAGGAATGTGCTTGGTGATATTGGAAGCAGCAGCCTAAATTGTGCCAGCAGAAACTCTATGAATCCAGAAAATATCCTTCCTCTTCCTGTCAGAAAAGAACCAACTGCAATTTCTAAGTTTGTATATTTAAAAATGTTAAAAATTGATATGGAAATTCAGAAACTTATTGAGTTGAAACTTGATTTGTATAGAAAACTGCATGTAACATTGGAAATGGATCCTTCCTCTGTGGATGGCAAAGGAACTACCTCAGCAAATTCAAGGAATATTGTAGAATCAATTTTGTTAAAAGAAACGGTTGGCAGTCCTGGGCCACAAACACTGCCAGCAGAACAGTCACCAAAAAGTCAGCAGATGCACATTGCTGCTAATGTTGATACTAAAAAGACTTCACATATAGGGAAGAAATCTTTGCCATCATGTTCTTTAAATTTACCTCCAATGGTAATGCTCCCAGTGGATTCTATGCTTTCTCATCAGACATCTCAGTCTTCTAGACAGAAACATAAGACGCTTGATACCTCTGTTGTAGAGGAAGTTCTGAACAGTTTTGGTATACCTGAGCAGACATTGAAGGAAAAAGAACTTACAAATAATATTTCAGAAGAGAAACAACAGTCTCCCAGCCAAAACAGATGCATTTCACATGTATCAACTTCAGAAGGTTCTATTACTTCTGAAGACATAAACAAAAAGCCAAGTTCAAAACAGACAGCTAATAAGAAGAAAGCAAACACTGCTAAGAAAAATACAGGGAAAAATAAAGGAAATAAAGGTGCTGAAACTGTAATGTGTTTAGAAAATGTTGGAGTTGATGAAGAATGTGAAACAACAAAAGCAAGAGATCTTCGCAGGAAAAAACCTGAGGAGAAAGTGGGTGGTAGAAATACAAGACGCAGAGCAAGCATCACTAATCCTGAGGAAGATGATGAACCACTGTCTGTTAATAAGACTTTACTGGAAACCAACAACAAACTGTCAGAAAACAAAGACCAGGAGGCATTAATGAAAATCAAATCAAGAAGAGGATCTGAAAATACACCGGATGGAGCTAAGAATAAAAGAACTAAAAAAGAAATAGAAGATAGTGCTTCTGAAACACCTATTGGGCAATTTGAAGAAAGCTCACCACCAAAGACAGCAAGAAATCGTAGAGAAAGCAGAAAAACTGAAGTCTCAACTGAAGAAGCCACTGAACTGGAAGAACAGGAAAACAGAAAAAGTGACAGAAAGGAAGGTGAAGGAGAGGGTGCAGCAAAAGCAGAAGAAATAACAAATAAGAAATCAAGAGGAAGTAAGCAAAGGGCACTTTTGGCCATTAATGATGCTCTTGCTTTAGATGATAGTCAAGGCAAAAATAGCCGTAAGAGGAAGGTTTCCTTGAATGAAAGTGAGCAAGAGGATGGATCAGGAACACCAGCAACAAGATGCAGGATAAGATCGCCAAGAAAACTTACTTCAGACCAAGAATCATTACAACCTGATACTGAAATAACTAAGAAGATGAGATTGCATGGAGGAAGTGAGGAAACCACTGGGCGGAGAAGTACTCGCACATCCCTTTCTGAATCGGCAAGAAGAAGCTCACATTCTGAAGTAATTGAAGAAACAACTGAGATTAAACGGCAAACAAGTTTGAAAAGGAAAGCTGAGGAAGCACTAGGTTCACCAGAAAAGTGTCAGCGCCTCTCAAAACAAGACCTAAAAGAAGCATGGAACATGCCTAGTTGTTTTGTAGTTGTGCATCCACTCGCTGAAGAGCAGATAAGATCTCTTAGTGGTAGTACTGTAACAGAAATAAAAGATGAGAATGAGGTGGATGATATTCCGATTGTTGAGTTGGAGAGGAAGGAAAAGAAGAAACCAGGAAGAAAGAAACAGCCCCCCAAAGGCAATATACAGGCCTCAGTAAAGGTAGATGTGAAAGAGAATGAACCTGAGCCCCTTGATTTGTTAGAGAAGCAGGAAGACCCTTTAGGTGGTATTCCTGATCCATGTCAGCCGCCAGAGCTTCAATCAGAGTCATACATAAGTGCTGTTTCAAGTCCATTACAATCCCCTCCCGACCTAATGGTCCAGACCGCCTCCCCAAGGACAAATGTCTCCTTACAGGATGAAAACAGTATTTCAACATTAGTGTCAGATTCTGTGTCCATTAACAGTGATGGGGAACAGTCATTTTTGAAGAAGAATGATGTGACTGGGGAATATAAGGATGACTGTGATTCTTTGCACTCCTGTGATACAGGACAAGAATTAAGGGAAGGGATAGGTAGATCTCTAAAGCATAAATCTTCTAGGAGGCATAAAAAAGATATTGAACGTTTGACATTTGAAGCGCATCAGGGTCCCATTTTAGATATTAAGGTAAGAAAATGTTTTTTTCATGCTTTAGTTAATAATGTATTATTGCAAAAGTAATGTTTAAATTTCTTAATAAGATTTGATATGATTTAACCAATGTTTTGTAAAAATATTTGTTTTTTGCATGGAAAAATACTACAGTAAGTATGCTGTCAAGTGCACAAAACTTGGCCATTAGGCGCACTGCCTATCTCCTGGTCATGAACTGTATACTTGTTTGGCATGGCCCGTCACCCAGTCACATGTGCATGGACGTCAAATAACACAAAAAATACTTTATCACAGCAGATGTTAGAAATGTCGTCCATCTGCATCAATACATCTACAACATTATCTGAGAAAATTTTCATTCACATGCATTAGCTCAGCTTCCAAAATAGCGTTAATTTCTGTCCTGATATTTTGTTTTAATTCTTCTAATGTGTGGGGATTAGTTTGTATACTTTATTTTTCAAGTTGCCCCATAAATAAAAATTGTAAGATCAGGAGATTGAGCAGACTATAAACCCTTATTAATGATTCTATCCTCAAAAATTAGCACAATAGACTGTAATGATTTATCAGCTTTATGCATGGTGGCAGAATCCTTCTGGAAACATCCAAACCAACATTCAATGACCGTCAGCGGTTCAAAACATGGTGCCAGTATATTATTTCTATCTTTTTGTATTTATGCTACACTCATAAAAAATAGGTCCTATTATTCTGTATCCATTTATTGCACACCGTACCCCAAATTTTTGATCATTCAAGGGAGCTTCATGAACAATATTGGGTCTGTTTGTAGCATAATATCGATTGTGCTGTGATAACACATGACCATGTAAATGAAACCATGCTTCATCACTGAACAGTATTAATCGTGGATTGATTGTTCCATCATCAACATTCCTCAAAATCCGTATACAGAAATTTACCCGACTCTGGTGATTACATGGTAGCCATTCCTGGTCAACAGTAACTTTCTATGGTTTGAGTTTTAAAAGTTTTATTGCTTTTTTTGCTGAAGCTTTTGAAATGCCAAGTTTCTTGTGCAAGGCACCTAAAAGATTTTCAAATGACCATTCTAACCTTTCTCTCATTTTGTCTATTTTCTGCTCTCTAAGCACACATCTGTTTACCTGTCTTTTCTTATCACAAATTGATCCTGTCTCCCTGAATTTATTTACAAGCAAATGAAAAGCCTCTCGACTCGGAATTCACACACCAGGAAATTGCCTTACAACTTCCCTACAAGATGTAAGCACACACATATCGTACATTAACACTCTTTGTGGTACTGTATACTGCATTTTGAAAGCATTTCAGGTATAAAATTAAATACTTCTGAGCATTCCTAATGTTATTCACATGTGAAGTGGACTAGAACAGAAGTACGACTGACACATATGTGACCACAGAATGGATGAAGGATGCGTGTGCAGGAAAATGCAGTGAAGGTCACACATGCCGAGCGCCTGGCGGCCAAGTTTTGTATTAAATGTACTGTAGATACATTAAAGATCATGTATGGAAAGTTTCAAAGTCCTATGATGTCTGCAAGTTGCCCTAATTACCTCATATTTAAAGTTCTGCATTATTAAATGTCCCACGTTGGCTGTGCAATTACTGCTGGTGTTATACATCGTATAACATTGCTGTAATTTTGCAGTTTTTCATAAAATGTTTTGCTCTAATTCAAATTAAGCGTTGTCCATAAAGCCATTGTGATTTGTATATTATAATAATGGCATATCATTAGTAGATTGCACCTAAGAAGCAATAATATCTGTTGGTTTTTTTCCATAACTGAACGAGGAACATATTCTCTTTGGTTTGGATGCTATTTGCATTCTCTTTCAAAAGCACATGGTTATTTTACCATTACAGTTTGCAATTAAATCCCGGAAGTGCTAAGGGAAGCAGCCACCGATAAAGCTGGGAAAGACTTCTTAATAACAGGGAAGAGACTCTTTGACTCCTAACAATTAATTGAATATTATTATTTAATGATTGATTTGAGGTGTAAAGGAACCACCTTCTTGTTGTGCAGTTGTTAGTAGTCACATAATTTTTTTTTTTAACATCCGTTAACTTGGTTGGTTATATCGAACGATGAGTGAAATTGGTGAAATGATGCTCAAATGGTCTTGGGGACAACAGAGCTTAAAATTACTTGACATTTGTCTTCTCAGGATAAAGGAAAACCCCCAAAAAATCCTTATTCAAGTAACTCGCCCTAAGAGAGATTTGAACTCACGACCTGTTGAATGTGAAGCAGACATGCTACCACCACTCTACCCAGTGGGCTATGATAATTTTGTTATTAACAGAAAGGAGATCCTATAATCACTTCTAAATTTGAAGACAAAGGAACCTATCTGAACAAAACCATGTGATGAACTAAAGGAAAGGGTGCCTCACCAATAAGCACTGGTCAGCTTGGTGAGTTACTGACCAAAGTGGTGTTTCTTTCTCTTCTTATACCAATTCCCTCTTTAACCTTTTCTATCCAGTCTCTCTTGACTGAACTCTTTTTTCTTCGAACCCAACAGTATTAGAGAATTCAACATCTAGGGGATCATTTAAATTTCTTTCCTATCAATACTTCCTGTGATGTAACTACCAGTTACATTGTGCCCATACTTAATGGTCACAATCTGTTTAATACACTATATGTCTTTTCTGTAACTTAAATGCAGAAATGGATCGTGATTGTCTTCTATATTGTCCAGTTTTAACAGAAGATTACAACCTCCAAGCTAAATATTGGAGTGCAAGAAAACAAAGTGTTTAACATTAGATACCAACCAACCACATTCAAAACTTAACGTGAGCCACAAAATACATCTGCAAGCTGAAAATGTTACTACATCTTCCGAATACTGTTGTAATCAAATCTAAGTATTGCATCTCTAGGACAGCATTATTTTTTTAATTAAAAAATAAAATGGATGCAGAATAAGTAAAAATTTTAGAAATTTTACTTTTATAATAGTTAAAAATGTTCTCCCTTTGTAATGAAGATATAAAAAATCTGCTATTTGAAGCTTTTATACATGCTTCTATGGTATTGCCAAAACTTTTTTCTTAGTTGTATTAAAAAACTATATGTCAAGTTAGATTTTGAAAAAATGTGTTTATTTTTAAACAAAATTTTAATAACTGAAAAACTAATGGAGTTAGATACCCCATATGTGTGTACCAAATTTGAAGCCTTTAGCTCAAAATTTTACCCATCACTCCTGCTCCTCTTAATTATATTTATCCGAATACAAGACTGTGTTATTCCAAAATATTAATATTCAGAGTATGTTTTGTGAATACCATATGGAGAAAAAAATAAGTTTCAGTGGCAAAGCCTGGGGGAAATGGTATAGATTACTGCCATGGTCGCATTGTGCATTCCATTTCACGCTAAAAATTAACTGTTAATGGGCCTAGAAGCATTCTCAATGGAAAAAAGATTTCTCTTTGAGTGTAAATAAAATTAGAGGACTTCAAGTATGCTGTCTTAATAGAAAATAACATCCATAATCGTTGTTCCAGCTACACCCCCTTCACCATTGTCATATTGTACCATCACTCGCATTCCGTACATCTCCATACTCCATTTTCTGTCTCCCATCCAAAATATGAATTTAAGCGCAAATTTGAGATAGATTAAACATTTTACAGTATAAGTATATTGTCTTAATTGAAAATCATATTCATAATCTTCATTACTGCTAATCTACTGCCCCGTCACCAGCAAACATAGATATACTAGTACATTTTTATTCTCTCTTCTCCGTTTCTCCCACCCACAATATGAGTTTCTGACAAATTCAAATTGGGTAAAAAATTTAATGCTGTCTAATTGCAAAATTATATCCATCTTCATTGTTACAGTCATGCTGCTGTAAGGACTTAATCAACTTAAGTCTCCATTAGTTTGTTCCAAATATATGGCAAACCTTTAAATTTCATTTAAAAATTCTTCTTTTTATATATGCCATTTAAATATGTCCTCTTTTTATTTTGTCTACATGTACTATGTACATAGTGTGTAGAGAAAGTATTGTATTGCACCCAAAAATTTGATACTGAGATTTCACAGGAAATATATATTTTGAGACTCAAAAAAAGCAGTTTTAGAAAAATGTCCATGTTTATATATGCGTGCACACCTCAAAAATGAAAAGTCAGTTAAATACCAAACTTGATATTTTAGTTCAGTGTCTTCCAAGGATGTGAGACAAAGATTTTCAAGAAAATCCTCCTCCCCAAACTACCCTTTACATGAAACATTTTTTGAAAATTTTGATTTTCTCAAAAATGTGTAACAATTTTGATTAAATACCTTATGTTTAAGTTATTTTTATGACAAACGAAATGTATACTTGAATTTTCTGGGAAAAGTCTCTGAAAGCCTCTTCATTTTAGATAACTTTTGTATAACCAGCAAACTGTAAGAGATAGACAAAAATTTGCTACACAAATATTATGGATTTCAATAAAACATACAATTTCTGTTAGGTATATACATTTTTTTTTTTGTAGAGTTAACTGTTTTCGAGATATTGCAGATTATTGGTTTCAATTTTAGCCACAAACTTTTCTCAAGCAGGAAGACATGTTTCTTGTTAATCTCCTGGCAAGCAGAGAGATTGGAATTTCAATTGTTTCATATAGCGACCAGTTTTTAAAGGAAGAGACCATCACTTTAGCATGTGCATTTTCTTATTTCCCTTCTATTTACAAGGAAGCTAATAAGACTAATTCTGCTTATGTAAATCTTGATTAGCATGATGATAACAGATTAATGTTTTGAATAAAAGGTTTGTTTGCCAAACAACTAGAGGACATCATTTGAATGGAACACATTAGATTTTTTCCCATCTATTTATAAGGTGCCAAGCAATAAGGACTATTTCTGTTAATGTTTATTTTGTTAAGCATGAAGTAGATAGAATAATAAACTTATTAGCAATAATTTGTTACAGAGATGTAGAGAAAGTCATATGAATGGAACACATCAGATTTTTATATATGTAGATGATATAGTAAATTATTCCAAAATTAAGTTCTAAAAATGGGGGTTGTCTTGTATTTGAGATTATCTTGTATTCAGATAAATATGGTAGTGGTTAATGTGTGATGTGTGCTAGAGTGGAGCTCTAGTTCCTGACTACAGAATCTGCCCAGGCTTGATCTCTTGGGGGTGTGGATTTTAAGTCTTGAGTATAGGATCCATGCACAATCGTCAGGAGGAAAGCACGGAGATGCAATAATCTCTGACCCTGGTCTAGTGAGCCAACTTTCTGGCTGAAGGATGTGGCATGCTGACTGCATGTCATATTGTTTGGATGATCCCCCACCTGTGCTGTGCATATGTGGGCTTGAGGCTGGCAGTGGGGTTGGCAGTCCTTTTGGCTTGTCTTGCCATAGAATGATTATTATGGCTGTTTATTATTGTAACATTTTTCTTCTACTTAGATTAAATGAAAATTTATATCAATTTTCTAAAGTGTGCACAGAAAGAGTAAAAATTGTATTGCATCCAATACTTCAGCATGGAAAATTCTTTTGTTTCTGTGTTCCTCTCTGTTTTTACTCTCCTCGTATGGCGGACTTACACCCCCCAGGATTTACAAACCAATGCCTGAGGTCATTGAGCATCTGTTGAGCAGAGGCTGTGGATCAGAGAGAAGCCAGAATGGATGATCAGCCCAATGCCTGGTATGAAAAGAAGTGGGTGATATGAACTGATGGAAAATTGGATGAAAGGAAACATGATTGTGGAGAAATTGGTGGTATGAATGGCAGGGGAAACTGGAGAATTTTCACCCAGACACCTCTTTGTCCACCACAAATCCCACATGCAGTTCTCTAGGATTGAACCCAGGCTGCTTTGGTGAGAAATGAGTGACCACAATGTAACTGTTTGGAAGATGATGATAATAATAATAATAAAACTATTAATTTGGAGTCTGCTGTATCAAAAAATTGCGTGTGCCTGAAAAAGATGGAGATTTAGTAGTAGTGTTTATTGTCCATTCTTACTGTATACTAGGCATGGGTAGAAAACAATGCAATGATTACAATGAAAGGGTTATCATTATATAAAAATTACAAAAGTAAAGAATACAAAGTAATCCAGTAACAGTTAAAGTATCTATTAGTTATTTTGTTAATGGTTACTAAAATAATGAGATGGTTACAGAGTCTTGGTGAGATCATTCACTGCATGTGTATTGGTATGGCTTATTGGGAACCAGTTATATCAACTCATCACACAGTATCAAACTTCTTCATAACAGATCACATATGTGTAGCCAACTGATATTGATCTACATATTTTTGTACAACTATGCATGTTCGCATTAATGTTTGTCTTCTCTAGCAACCTTGCCTTTCAAAATATCATTGTTTGTTTTATCTAATGAATAGTTAACATTATTATAAGCTTAATTTCAGCCATAGTGATGTTGCCAGTAGTGATATATTTTCCTTTGCTATGTCTGCAACATGTGATCATTAAACATGATTTTGTTCGTTAACGAATCTATCAATTGCCAGGATCATATCAGTGCTGTTTTACTAGAATTTTGTGCTGCAGGAGTTCTTTTACATGCCAATGAATCTACTGACATGGATTGTTACTGTTAAGCTCTGCATCATGTGATGTTTGCATTTAGGATCCCATATACCTCTGTTCATCCTAGAAATTGTGTATATGTGCAGGAGTGTAGAAGCAAGTGCAATTATAAACCACAGTAATCAAAGTGTTAACACTGCTAGCGAAACTTCTTTTTAGATTGCATAAAATACGAGGACTGTCCATAAAATAAGGTTCCCAAGGACCTACAGTTGTGAGGAATGCTGTTATGTGAGATTTGGTTCTTGGTTCTCCCAGTCAACCTCCCAGCCCTGGCGAGCTGTCTGTGATGCTGTCTTGGCTTGGCAGTCATTAGAGATGGAGCTTCCACTCACTGCTTCTGCCAGGTGCAAATTACACTCTTTGATTCGGTTTTTGTGTGCAAAAAATACTATGCCAGTGGACATTCATTCCCAACTGTCTGAAGTGTACGGAGAACAGTGTATGAGCGTACAATATATGTGCAGATGGTGCAGAGAATTCACAGACAGCAATGTTCTGGACAGCCATCAGTTTTGGATGAAATGATTGCGAATGTGGAAGAAGCAATGCTGAAAGATCGAAGGGTGACAGTTCTACGAGATGATCCCTGATGTCAGCAAGACCTGCATTCACAAAACTTTGACATAACATTTAGGATATACCAAGGTTTGAGCAAGAGGTTCCTGAGAATGCTTATGGAAACCCACAGACAGAAACATGTTGAAGTGGCCCGCAAATTTCTTCAGGCCTATGAAACTGATGGCAAAGAATTCTTGGACTCTGTTGTCACTGGGGATGAGAGCTGGGTCCACTATACGACACTGGAAATGAAATACAATCCCAGTGGAAACTTGCTGATTTTCTGAAGCCACGAAAGTTTAAACTAAAACTGCAAAAAAAATGTTTTAAGCTACCTGTGCTACATGGCAGGAGAGTACTACGATGCAGGCATTCAAGAGATGGTACAATGCATGCACAATCTGAGTGGTGATTATGCCGAAAAATAGGAAAAAGTAAGCTGTCCAAAAATGTATTATTCAATGCCAATAAACATGTTATTCATTATGAAAATAAATTGGAAACTTTACTTTATGACAAACGTCTAATAAAGTAAATCTGTATCGACATTGTTCATTTTGAAACATAGTTGCAAGTAATTTTACTGGTAACCATGAATACAATGTATCTCTGGCTCTGTCATTTTGCATGACCAAGAGAGACTGTGCTGCCAGCTCTAGCCACTACTGTGCATACATGTTATGCATTCATAAAATGCAAACAATGAAAACTGTAGCATTAATTATGACAATAACTACAAAAATCTGATGTGTTCATTCACGTGACATTCTCTACATCTCAGCAACAAACTTTTACTTTCTCTATACGTACTATATACATAGTGTATAGAGGAGGTATTGCGTTGTACCCAAAAATTCGATACCGAGATTTCACCAGAAATACATGTTTTGAGACCACTTGAATCCAAAAAAAGCATTTTTAGAGAAAGGTCCCATGTGTGTGTTTGTCTGTGTGTTTGTGTGTGTGTCTGTGGGCAGCATAGCTCAAAAATGAAAAGACCGTTAAATATCAAACTTGGTATTTAAGTTCAGTATCTTCCAAGGATGCGACACGAAGATTTTCAAGAAAACCCCCCACCCCCAACTATCCTTCACATGGAAAAATTTTTGAAAATTTTGTTTTTCTAAAAAATGGCTCTAACGGTTTTGATTAAAATATCATATATTAAAGATATACACTTGAAAAATAATATGTGTATCTTGAATTTTCTGGGAATAGCCTCTGAAGACTACTTTATTCTGGATGAATATGTTATATAAATTTTTTTCGCGGAGTTGATCATTTTTTAGATATTCCTTGTTTTTTGTTTCAGCTTTAAAAAAAATTATACTTTTTTCATACAGGAATTTGTCAACTCCTGTCCATACAAACAAAGGAACTTCAGTCACATAGCAACCATCTTTTGACTATCACTTTAACCTATGGTACTCCCTTATTTCGCTTCTACTTACAGGGAAGCAAGTAATAAGACTATTTCTGCTAATTTTTTCTCACTTAGCATGAAGTAAATAGAAGCATAAACTTTTTAACAAAAATTTGTTGTAGAGATATAGAGAAAGTCATGTGAATGGATTACATCAGATTTTTCTTAAAAAGATTGGTTTACTGTCTACTTCATGCTAATCAAGATAAACGTTAGCAGAAACAGTCTTATTACTTACTTCCTTGTAAGCAGAAGAGAAATCAGGGAATATGTCAGACTAAAGCAATAGTTAAATGTTTTAAAAGCTGTTTGTCAGGTGGATGGAATATGCTTCTTTGGAATGCCAAAGGTTGACAAATTCCCATATGAGAAAAACTTTAAGTATTTTAAAACTGAAACCAATTATAAGAAATATCTCAGAAATAGCAACTTCACGGGAAAAAAAAAAAAAAAAAAAAATGTAAAAGACATAAATTGTGTTTTTTAATGAGATCTACATTTTTTGTCGAGTAAGTTTTTGTCTATCTCTTACGGTTTATCAATTATGCAAAATTCAGCAAAATCATCCAGAATAAAGATGTCTTCAGAGGTTATTCCAAGAAAATTCAAGATATACATTTTATTTGGCATGTAAATAATTTTAATGTATGGTATTTTAATCAAAAGCGTTAGAGCCATTTTTGAGAAAATAAAAGTTTTTAACATTTTTTTCATGTAAAGAGTAGTTTGGTGTGTAGAGATTTTTCCCAAAATCTTCATGTTGCATTCCTGGAAGATATTAAACTTAAATACCATGTTTGGTATTTGGTTTTGAGTTATCGTGATCACAGAGACATGAACACATACACACACAGACCTTTTTCTAAAATGTGTATTTCTGGTGAATCCTTGATATCAAATTTTTGGGTGCAATACAAAACCTTCTCTATACACATGTACATAGTACGTGTAGAGAAAGTAATAACTATAACCTGGATAAGAGAGTGCACAGAAAACTAACTTCACCTGGACTAAAGCATATAACTTCTGGCAATTTGTGCTGCGCATACAAGAGAAGTAGCATAATTAAAAGTACAGTGCACACACTTTGGGAAGGAGCGTGTAATTGGTCCTAGCTTACAGCTTCCACCCTTTGCTGTGAGAGTCAACCCAGCACTGCAAACCTTGCTGAATTTCACTTTTTTTTTCTTTTGTATTGTGTTTAGGAAACCCCTAAGAAACAGTAAAGTATATTAAAAAAAACATTTAAGGAACTCAAATTAAATGCTGATGCATCAGTTGAAATGAATTAGAATAACTTCCTTCACTGTGGAAATTCACAGCACTAGTGTTGCTAAAGGTGGTCATTCTAATATATACATATCTCTTTTTTTACCCTCGCAAAACATTATTTAGTAATTTAACTGGGAAGACATAATTGGAATTTTATGTAAAGATGAAATGGGATAGGACATACGTTGTGTTTTAATGAAGTCTACATTATTACTTTCTCTATGTACATAGTGCGGTATTGCACTCCACCCAAAAATTCGATATCGAGATTTCACTGGGAATATATGTTTTATGGTCCCCTTTATCTAAAAAAAGCATTTATGGAAAAAGGGTCGTGTGTGTGTGTGTCTGTGAACACGATAACTCAAAAATGAAAAGTCGGTAAATTACCAAACTTAATATTTAAGTTTAATATCTTCCAGAGATGTGACACGAAGATTTTGAGAAAAATCCCCCCCCCCCACCACCAAATACCCTTTACATGTAACTTTCTTCAAAAATTTTGATTTTCTAAAAAATGACTCTAATGATTTTGATTAAAATATTGTATATTAAAGCTATTTGCCTGACAAATAATTGTATATCTTGAATTTTCTAGGAATAGCCTCTGAAGAGTACTTTATTCTGGGTGAATTTCATGGAATTCTGAATAACTGCTAAACCGCAAGAGATGGACAAAAACTAACTACACAAAAAATGTAGAGCGCATTAAAACACACAATTTATGTTATATACACTTTTTTTGTGGAGTTCATAATTTTTGAGACATCCCTTGTTTTTGGTTTCTGCTATGAAAATCTTATACTTTTCTCATACGTGAATTTGTCAACTCGTGTCCATACAAACAAAGGAACTTCAGTGACATATAAACCAGCTTTTGACTATTACTTTAACCAATGGTACTCCCTTATTTCACTTCTACTTACAAGGAAGCAAGTAATAAGACTATTTCTGCTAATTTTTTCTGATTAGCATGAAGTAGATAGAAGTATAAGCTTTTTAAGAATAATTTGTTGCAGAGATGTAGAGAAAGTCATGTGAATGGTACACATCAGATTTTTTGTGTAGTAAGTTTTTGTCTATCTTTTAGTTCAGCAAAATTCATCCAGAATAAAGAGGTCTTCAGAAGCTACCCATAAGATTCTTGGTGTACATTTTATTTGTCATCTAAATATCTTTAATATACATTATTTTGATCAAAACCATACAGCCATTTTTTTAGAAAATCAACATTTTCAAAAATGTTTCCATGTAAAGGGTAGTTTGGTGTGGAGGAATTTTCCTCAAAATGTTTGTGTCACATATTGGAAGATAGTTAACTTAAATACTGAGTGTGGTATTTTACAGACTTTACCTTTTTGAGCTATTGTGTTCACACACACACGCCTTTTTCTAAAAATGTTTGTTTTGTTTTTGTTTTTTTTTTATACAGGGGACCTAAACGTGTATTTCCAGTGAAATCCCTGTATCAGATTTTTGGGTGAAGTGCACCACCTTCTCTACCTATGTACTATGTAGAGAAAGTAAAGAACAGATTTATAATTAAAATAAACTTATAAACATATTTGTTCAAACTAATCATAATTAGAACAAATTGCATGGAACCTGTGAGTCTCCATAGTTGAAATTTGTAATAAAAGTGTTTTTGTACAGACTGTTGGAAGGCATGTGCTGGCTGCATCAGAAGATGGCTTTGTTTACTGCTATTCACTAAAGAGTGGAAAATTCAAGAGAAAATATGGAACCCACGATTCTGCAGTCACGTGCCTCTGTGTGGTGGAATGCTGCATTGAGGAGCTAGATGTTAGCAGTGAACTCGAAGCTGGGGAACAGGTCACACCAGAACTGTTTTTCACTGGTTCGCTTGACAAGAATCTACGATATTTTAGTTTCAAGGTACATAATGTATGTATATATAATAGCTTAAAACTCTATAATTATTACCATCTAGTCTAAGGAATATAGGATCTGTTAAAAAATTCAAAGCTGACTTAAATAAGTTCTTGCTTTCTAACCAGTTTTATTCAATTCAGCAATTTAATCAATATTGTGTACCTAATCAATACAGTGTACCTACAAATAAGCTGCTGAAAGCAACAGAATATTTAAAATCCAAATAAATGCTGAGCTCCATTTTTCAATATACTCGATGGCAAAATTATGTTTTTAATTAATGAATAGATTTTTAAAAAATTGTTTAGTTAATACGAATGTGTTATGTTTACTATTTTACTTTTACTGTGTAAAAACTCTTGTTTTGCATAAATGACATGGTAAACCTAGGTCTGTAAGGTATTTTTGTGACATATGCAAATATTTTTCATTAACATTATTAATTTGGCCGCACATGTATGTTTCAAACCGTCAAATAAAAAAGATGTTAAAGTTTGTGAGTCATGGAATTTATAAGCCTTTATGTAAGGAATAACATTGCTATTCAAGAGGAGGATTCACATTAATTTTATTATGTGAATATTCTAGTATTTTGTGTATGAAAATATTATGTGTAATTTTTCTTGGTTCTGAATTAATTTAATCTATATTTTATAAGAAGTTAATTTTTATTGCGTTTTAATTTGATGGTAAAATATTTTTGGGGATTTTTTCGAACATTTGACTTGAGGCGGTGAGAAAATCTTCTAAGTCCAAAGTTTGGCCGTTCATGTATGCAAGCAGACAGAATGAATAAATGGAAGACTGTTTCGCATTTGGAAAGAAGAGGTGATTTTTCAAAAATTCCATTTTTTACCTCTTATGTTGATCCAATTCATTTACACACACCCAGCCTAATCTAACCTAACCTAATGTTGACAGAATTTCGAAACCAGAGAAGCCTGTCATTCCAAACAGCTCATTACAGTCTCCACTAACCTCATATCCGGTTTTCAAAATACACTAGAAAACACAAGAAAATCCTGCGTCACATATTGGAAAGAAGAGCTGTATTTTTTTCTGATGCATCAGCCAAAATGAGCACCAAATTGTCTCTTAAACAATGGTAGCAATATAACCATATATTTTCTAGCATCGGCACAGGAATTATACTTTACTTTTTTCTTTTTTATTCTATTTTACATCTTGGTGATATAATGATGAATCTGTTTGGCAAGATACTTTGTTGATGGCACATGGTCTCATCTCCATACCATACTGTTTTCATTTCATGCCAAGCAGATGGTGTCAGTATTGTTCATTCAAGCTTCTCAATTGAGCAGGATTTTTATCCATCAATTTTTCCCTAGCCAGCCAATATAAATTGTGTCTCTTCCCATCTGGTACAGCTTTCCTCAATTCTGTGCATTCCAGTAGGTGTTCTCTACTTAAAATCTTATCAGCTTTGCATATCTTACAAGCTTCTCTATCATCCCTATCAAAGTATTAAGATATTTTCAAAATAAATATATTTGTTATATTAATTATGATTTAAATCTGTAGAGCTATTCCTCATAGACTAGGCTTTTTTAATGGAAGACCATCAGAAAATGTGGGAATAGCCATAATATCCTATGTCACTACTCACTGGTGTGTCTAAAGGTGGGCTATAAAAATGTGGCTTTTATTGCATTTTCGAGGTTCTTTTTAAAGTGGGTTTTATTTTAAAAAGCCTCTTTATTACTTGCAGCAACCATGGTATTAGGTGATGATGGGAGCAATTGAGTGCTTCAAATATGTCCCATTTTATAAAAAGTAATTGATAAAGCGTCAATAAATGAAATCATAATAGTGTCATTGAATAGCTCCACAAAGCTTCAGTGTGTTAATCTTGACTCCTTAGTTAAAATGCTGTTACAGACTGGGGAATTGGTACAGCCACCAGTGAACGTAGGCAGTCCCATTCAGTGCATGGATCAAAACTGGGGAATTCTCTTCATTGGTACAAAAATTGGTGAAGTCATACAGTATAACATAAAGGTAAGTAAAATGCTATAAGAAAAAAAACAGTTCTCTCTGATCGTTATTATTTTCTGAACCAAGTATGCCATATATGTGTTAGGTATAGCAGGTATTTTATGCCACTCAAAAATTTGCTACCAAAATTTCACTCAAAATATGTGTTTTTAGGACCCCTGAATTAAAGCTTTTGTATGCATGTTTTTTTTTGTTTTTTTTTTAAGGATTTGAGGAACATTTTCAAGATCATCCCCCACCTTTGATTAAAGTACTCTATGTTTAAAATATCTTCATGACAATTGAAGTAAGTATTTTCTGGGAATGGCTTCTGAAGTCCAAGTCCTCTCCATATTGGATGACCTTTCATAACTGGTAAATACTCAAAATCCTACTACACAAAAGATTTAGATCTCATTAAAGCGTAATTAATGTCACAATTTTTTATGCATTTATATTATATTGGACATATTCTTTGTTAATAATAATGAACTGGAAGTGATACACTGTAAACCTCAATTAATAGTAAAGCACTAATTTTACATAAGGCTTCATCAAAATTCTTACTTATACAGCAGAACCAGTATTGTGGAATCTGCTGTGTAAGTAGTAATTTTGATGAAACCTTTTGCGAACGAGTCATTAGTGCAGGTTTTTTTTCTCTGGGTAAGCAAAAGGATGGAATTTCAAAGCCATCATAGAGCAACCAACTCTTTAAAGATTTGACTATTGCTTAAAACCTACTGTGATCCCCTTGTACCATTGAGGAAATATGTAACAAGACAATTTCTGCAAATGTTTGTCTCAATTAACATGAAGTAGATAGAAGAATACATTTTTGTAAGAATAGTTCATACAAAATTTGGCAGAGAAAAGTCATGTGAGGTGTAACATATATTTTTACTGAAGGGATTCAGAATGCTCTAAATTACAAAGTACTATTTTATAAAGCATTTTTACAGAAACTATGAATTATGCTAGAGGCAAGACATTAAGTAAAATAAAAACTAAATTAAAATATTAATGGGAATGGACATGAAGTAACTAATGTCTATCTCTTATAGTTTACTAGATAGGCAAAATTCTGCAAATTCATCCAGAATAAAGAGGTCTTCAAAGGCTGTTTTCAGAAAATTCAAGATACATATTTTATTTATCATATAAATATCTTAAATATAAGAGATTCTAATAAAAAACATTACAATATTTTTGAGAAAATGAAAATTTTCAAAATTTTTTCCATGTGAGGGTAGTTGCAGGCGGGGAAATTTTCTTGAAAATCTTTGTCTCACATCCTTGGAAGATGCTTAACTTAAATATCATGTTTGGTATTTAACAGACTTTTCGTTTTTGAGCTATGCTGCCCCCCCTCCCATGCAAAATATCTGTCAAACGAGTCTAAAAACTTAATGTTTCTATATTTGTTGGAGCACACTTTTTCTTGGTAGCTTGGCTCACTAGTTCTCATTCCGAAGGTTTTGCGCAATTTTGAAAGGAAAGCCGAGTGACAACAGTGAGGCATGAAGCATGTTATGCACCCTGATAACCAGTGTCTCAGTGCTAAGGTACATTTTGTCTGTAAATCTAAAAGTTCATACACCTGCATATGCATTGTGTTTTGTTTAATAATTTGATAGGTCTTTCTCTATGACTAGCTAGCCACTTCACATCCCTCCAGCTCTTGCCACTCTTCTTAATCTCCTCTATAGTTCTTCTCCATGTCATTCTTGGTCTACCTCTTTTTCTTGCTCCTTGAGGGTTCCAGTCCATTCACATCCTTTTCAATAGCACCTTCTACTTTTCTGAGCATGTGGCCATTTCATTTTCTCTTTTTTTATTTGCAACTTTATTTCAGCTTGATTTGTTCATGCCCATAGTTCATTTGTTTTAATATTCGGACAACATATTCCCAGATTTTCCTCAATCAATTATTTACAAAAGTCTATAATTTCTTGTTTATTGGTTCTGTTACTTTCCATGTTTCAGAGCTATAAAGGAGTATTATTCCACATTTGCATTGAAGAGACATAGTTTTGTTTTTCTTATTGTATTTAATATTTTGGCTAATTGATATGAATTAAATAGCGTATTCACCATAATGGCTGAGGGCCTCAAAGAAAGAAACCTTAGTTGATAATATTGCAGAAGAACAATCAGGTTCGCCTGCTCTTCTTCCACCCGGCTCTCACTTCCCCATAAATCTAGCATCCAAGAAAAGGTGCATGCATAATACTTTAATTTGAAACATCAAAATAAAAATAAGGCCTGTAGTTAGAAGACAAGTAGTGAGTGAACGTTTCTTGCTAAAAATTAATGAAAATAAAGGATTTTTGCTGTAATACCTGCTTGATGCTACTCTATTACATTATTACAAAGAAGCTAAGTTTTTTTACTTTCTCTGCATGCACTAAGTATATGGTGTATAGAGAAGGTATTGTATTGCATGCAAAATTTTAATACCGAGACTGCACTGAAATATGTGTTTTGGGACACCCTGAATACAAAAAAAAAATTTAGAAAAATGTCTGTGTGTGTGTTTGTACATAGCCTAAAATCGAAAAATCCATTAAATACCAAACTTGATATTTAAGTTCTTATTTTTCAGGATGTGACACAAAAGATTTTCAAAACAATCACCCCACCCACAACTACTCTTTACATGGAAAAAATTTCGAAAATTTTGGTTTTCTCAAATATAGCTCTAATGTTTTTGATAAAAAATTTATGTTTAACATATTTAGATAAATAAAATGCATATCTTGAGTTTTCTGGGAATAGCCTCTGAAGACTCTTTATTCTGGATGAATTTGACTGAGTTTTGCATAACTGGTAAACCATTAAAGATGGACAAAAAAAATAGATCTTAAAACACACAATTTATATCATATACAGTTGACCGTTTTCGAGAAATTCCTTGTTATTGGTTTCAGTGTTAGAATACTTAAACTTTTCTCATACAAGAACCTATCAACTCCTGGCCATGCAAAGAAACAGATTTCAATCCCATAGCAACCACATTTTAAAGCATTTGACTGTCAGTTTAGCGTAGTATATTCACTTATTTCCCTTCTACTTATAAGGAACTAGCAGTAAGAGCATTTCTGCTAATGTTTATCTCAATTAGCATGAAGTAGAAGAATAAGCTTACTAACAATAATTTGTTATAGAGATATAGAGAAAATCATATGAATGGAGCACATCAGATTTTTGATAGCTTATGAGTTTAAGTGGATTATAAAACAAGGCCTTAATTTTGTATTTGCTAAGGAAATTGCAATTAATCACAATAAACTGTATCTGCACATATGGTGCACAAGTTGTACTACTGACACTTCAGCGTTGTATTCTCATTTGCTATCTTCCAGCTTTAAGCAGTTCTATCACACAGTGTATGGAATGAAATGAATCTATGAGAGGCATTTGGAATTGATTGACAATTATGTTGTTTTAAAAACACTGCTCAACCTCCAGGTACATCCTCTCATAGAATTCATCGGACACCACTCAGGCACTAGACAGCAGTTTTGTATTTTTTTACACCCTTATACAAATATGTGCAGAATTAAGCAACAGGGGAAAGTGGTTAAAAGGATGTCCTTCAGCAGATGATATGTGGCCACACACCTGCAATGCGTCACCTTCCGTGCTAACTTCATATACACAAGGTCGCAGGTTCAAACCTGGCGGAAGACGACGGATATTTTCAGGCTTAAAAATTCTAAGCATGGTTTCCTTCAGAAGGAAGTAAGCTGTTGGTCCTGTGTCTTAGATTTTCAGCACTTAAAAGAAACTCAAGCCTGATAAAGAGGCCTCTGAGCAAAATGAAGATGTCTTTCACGCCCATAAAATGGGATGCTGAGAACCATATCATTTAAAGACCATCCATAAATAAAACTCCATTTCATTTCACCAGCAATACAACCAACCACTGCAAAGTTGACCTCATTGGGGGATTCATTGTGAAGCCAAACCCACCATATTCACCAAATCTTGCTCCATCTGATTATGCTCTGTTTGACAACATGAAGGATGCACTGTGAGGCAAAAGGTTTGGTAACAACGAGGAATCAGGCATTTGTCCAGAAGTGGGTGCATAGTACCCCCAAACATTGTTTCTGACACAATAATGAAGATGGCAGTGGTGTCTTGATGTTGTTGGGGACATTATATATTGAATCATATATATATATATATATATATATATATATATATATATATATATATATATATATAATTATTCATTAATAAATAAGATACAAAAAACTGTTGTAAATCATTTCCAAATGCTCCTCATATATTGTTAACAAGCTCTATCACTTAATGAAGAACCACACCAGAATGTGTACCTTCACATGTTTTGCATCAAAAGCAGATTCCTCATGATCTATCTAGGATGCTCTGGAAATTATAGGTTTTATCAGAATGCCTGTTTTTAGAATTTCTGCCACAGAAATGTACTAAAGATTTTTCCAGTGTAGAAAAGCTCACCATTATATTAAATTTTGTGGAGATGGAGTTGACTGAGCACTCAAAAGTTTTCACTCACCTTTGAATAATATGGAAATCGTCAGGGTAGCAGAATGCAGTGACTTCAACAGAGGAATGATTAACAAGAAAATATAAAAATTCAAAAAACCAAAAACCTTTAAAGAAATCATAATACTAAAAAAAAATCTGGTGTGTACCATTCACATGACTTTCTCCATATCCCTGCAACAAATTATTCATAAAAAGCTTATACTTTTATTTACTTTATGCTAATCAGAAAAAAATAGCAGAAATAGTCTAATTACTCGCTTCCTTGTAAGTAGAAGCGAAATAAGGGACAACTGTAGGTTAAAGTGATAGTCAAAAGCTGGTTGCTATGTCAATGAAGTTCCTTTGTCTATATGGATAGGAGTGGACAAGTTCCTGTATGAGAAAAGTATAGGTTTTTCATAGCAGAAACCAAAAATAAGGAATGTCACAAAAACGACGAACTCGACGAAAAAAATGTATATAACATAAATTGTGTGTTTTAATGTGCTCTACATTTTTTGTGTAGTAAGTTTTTGTTCATCTCTTACGGTTTAGCAGTTATTCAAAATTTAGTAAAATTCATTCAGAATAAACTACTCTTCCGAGGCTATTCCCAGAAAATTCAAGATATGCATTTTATTTGTCAGGTAAATATGTTTAATATCCGAAATTTTAATCAAAATCGTTAGAGCTATTTTTGAGAAAATCAAAAATTTCGAAAAAAGTTCCATGTAAAGGGTAGTTGGGGGTAGGGGGATTTTTCTCAAAATCTTCGTGTCGCATCCCTGGAAGATACTAAACTTAAATACCAAGTTTGGTATTTTCGTTTTTGAGTTATCATGTTCACAGACACACGGACACACACACACACACACACACACACACACACGGACCTTTTTGTGAAAATGCTTTTTGGGATATTGGGGACCCTAAAACATATATTTCCGGTGAAATCTCGGTATCGAATTTTTTTGGTGGAGTGCAATACTTTCTCTATGCACTATGTACATAGTGCGTATGGAGAAAGTAAAAAACAGAAACAGGACATACAACACAAGAAGTTTACCTTCCATCCTCTGCTGTGCATAAATTCCAAAATATTCTCAAAAAACATATCATCTTGCCTCCTTAGAATAGATTTTCTAGAAAAATTTAATAAATCCAAAAAACTGAACCAACCACAAGCAAATGAAAACCTAGGGTATATCAGATCCATATAGGAAAAACTAAGAGAAGTTTAAAGATTAGACAAAAAGAACAGTTTAGGAACATCAGATACAGACAGACATAACAAATTAATAGTAATCAACTAATTTTGGACAACCAATTATAATATCAGTGAAGATATCAAATTTCTAAAGACCACAAGAAATTTTAAGGAGTTGGAATTTTGGGAGAAGATCCTCATTAATAAAAATGAAGGATGAGTCATGAATTTTGAGATTCCGAGCAACATAAACTTTTAGCCCACCTGGGTAGTATGGTGGTAGAGTGTCTGCCTCACATTCAACAGGTCGCAAGTTCAAATCTCCTTAGGGTGAGTTACCCGGATAAGGTTTTTTTGTTTTTTTTCCCCCCCCTTATCCTGAGAAGACAAACATCAAGGATCTTTAAGCTCCATGGACCCGAGATTGTTTCACCAATTTCATTCATTGTCCGATATGACCAACCAGGCTAAAAAATGTTAAGCTACATCAAAAAAAAAAAAATCTTTTATTCAAAATGGTTTGAATCTATGCTGCCAGATGGTATACCACCAACCAAACCATTACTGGATACTTGAGCCAGTTGACGGCAACTGATAATGTAGGCAAAAGCCTATGAAAACTTGTTCCTGCAGTTAGTTTATAGTGAGTGAAAATTTTTGAGCGTTTAGTCAACTCCATCCCCACAAAAATTCATCTTAAACTTGTTTTTCCAGTATATCTTTGTAAAATGAGGAAATATCTACTATGTTGGCAATCCATTGAAATAAATTGGATGTTTTGTCCAATTGGACTAGAGCAACATAGGGGTTCATTTTCTACCCTTTCTGTGTTATACAGGATTGTAGTTCTAAAGTCGGAGAGATTCATAGTGATCCTGACAGTTGCCTTATCTCATAGCAGCTCCATCACGTTGTTGCCACTTCGTCCTGTCCATGACTACAGCACTAAACCTATGTTGCTTAGCAGGGGCTCTTCTCTTGTTTCATTGTCAACTTCATCTTCAACATTGCTTCTAAAGTCAAATTTAGAAGCAATGACTGTCATTATCATTGATTATATTTAAAATTACACTAGGATTACTGGGCGCCAACTGAAACTGCATTGAGGAATGTTGTTACATCTTGCAACAAGGATGACATCATTGCTTATGTAGCATGAATCTATTGGCAGACACTCCTTTTATCAGCTGAAACAGAGTGCTGGCTGTCAGGGATCACTATGGATCTCCCCGAGTTTAGTAACTTCTGTAACCATGCATCATATTTTGTTTGGTTACCTTCTTATCCAGTGAAGGTTGCAAACATTGAACGTTCCTTCTGTAAGTTGTATCGATTTGAAATGGCAAATTCAAGAGTAATTTAACATCTATGTTATCATTGTTTGCTAGATATAAAGGAAAATCATTGGTTACCACATCCTGGACCCGATCCACCGATTTGCATTCAACCACTGATAATGCAGCTAACAAAAAGTAAGATCGCAAATGCGCCCTTATTGCCAAAATTCAGATGCAATTGCAACATTTTGTCATGTGCTCCATAATGCTCATGTGGTTGTTTTGGAAACATTTTTCTAAAAATCTGATTTCTGTAGGAGATTATCCATCTAAACTATTCTTATTTTGTGCTGATTTTAAATTTTCTGAGCATGTATGCTAAACTCGAGTGCAAGATTTCAACTTCCAATAAGTTGTAATTTACCAGGAGGCTCTCCTACAAACTAATTATCATACTGATTTCAAACATATATTAAATGTAAATTTAAATGAATTGAGTCACCTTTTTACACTTTTTGCTCCAACTTTGCCTTCATTTGAGAAGACTGGTTTCAGGGTACTTTAACCCTATCTTCAGTTCTGGGGATGACTGACGCTACATGCAACAGGTGGTTGTGTGCAGCCTGGTGTTGTGTTGCCCTCTGTTCTTGTCAACAGGATGATATCAATAGCAGGGACCTCAAAATTCATAAGGGAGGCCTCTTCTTTGGTGATAAAGATATTTTCCCAAATTTGCAGTTCCAATGGTTTCTTTACACATTTAATGAACTCTATTTCGTCCTTTATGTTATGATTTTTGGACCAAAAATGATGTGCTACTGCTAACTTGTGTACATGCTTGTACCTAATGCTTCTCAAGTGTTCTTTTATCCTAGTTTCCAAATTTTGTTTTGTTTTTCCAATATAAATCTTATTGCAGTCTTGGCAGTTCATTTTATAAATTCCTGATTTTTAGTGTTCAGTATGGTACCTTTCAAAGGGTGATAATAAGTTCCGGCTATTATATCTATTTTGAGGGCCAGTTTTATATTAGTCTTTGAAAATCCTTTTGAATTTCCACAATACTTTTGGGTGAAAAATAAATTTATAAAATTTCACTGATTGTTTATCCAGTTTTTCCAGAGTGGTGATTTCATGTAGTCCTTTATTTCTTTTGTGTCTGTAAGTTAATTGGTCTATGATATTTGAATTGTAATTGTTCAGTTTGGCAATCTGATGAATGTGTGTGTATTCTTTTTTGTATTCTGTTTTATTCATAGGTCATTGATAAGCATATGAACTAGACTATGAAAGATGGCAAGTTGAAGTACTGGGATAAATTATTTCCATTTTATGTAACTGTCAGTATATGCCAAATTCTAAGCTTGTTTCAGTTCTTATGATTTTCAAATCTAAAAAGGGTAAACATCTGTCTTGTTTCTCTTCCATGGTGAGCACTATAGATTTTTCTTGTAAATTCAGTAATTTTATTACTGGTCTTCCTAAACGAAGGTAAAGCTGGAGTAAAAAGGGTAAAAAGGTGAATCAATTCATTTAAATTATGACACTCCACTGTCTAAAATACTTCTTTTTATTTGATACTAGCTGCCCGCCCCGGCTTCACACGGGTGATGTACCTAATGAAAAAAACTCAGACAAAATCTTCCTTTTAAAGTACGATCATGCAATGAAATAAAATTACAATTAAATAATTTGACAATACTTTATTGTAATGCCTTGTAATGTACAATTTTTCTTCCAGAGAGAAAACAAATAGCGCCGATGGTTTGCCAACTCTCAGGCACGCAACGTACAACTGCCCGTGCGAAAAACACAATTCAAGGTATATTCCACACACTTCTAACCATTGACCTTGGGATTTATTGTCATTGCGAATGCAAGGCACACGGGAAACTGAACATGCTTAAATTCAAAAGGAAAGTCGGTTGACATTAGTGGTATTCTTGGAATAAGTATATCCTCGCCTTTGAACTTTCCTATGTTATAATAGCTTAAATCAAATTTTTCATTATTTTTTTAATTGCGAGTTTGTTCCGCTGCATAATTTCGGTTGATTAAGATTGTGTAGCATAATTATCACTTTGAGCTGTAAAGTGTGGGGCAGTATTCCTGGCAAATCCAATGAATTCAGTAATTCCGTTAGATAATTGACGACTTTATTTGGATTGGTAATGGAATCGATCGTCTTAAACGAATACATTTGTCCATCAATTTTACTCTGAATTTTATATTCAAATCATCTACATTTTTATTAGTTGCTGCTAAAATCACTCGTTCGCTCAACCAAGCACCAATATTTGGGAACACTTTCGTTGAGAAGTGACAAAAATTTGCTGGAAACGAAATGAGGCCAGTCGAAGGGTCAACACTTGACGTTGTGAAGTGACAAAAATTTGCTGGAAATGAAATGAGGCCAGTAGAAGTGTCAACAGGAATTTGCCCATTGCCAATGTCCAATAATGCCTTTGCATCTGAAAAGTGCAATGATGTGCACAATGCAGCATATATTGTTGGTACTGCGAAAAGGATGAAGTCAATGTACCCATAAGGTATTGTGGAAAGGATGACATATGCAGTTAACAGTGTGGGCAACCAAGGATGTCATTGCATAATAACAGTAATGGCAGTGCTTCCATAGTGTGTGAATGAAATTGGTGAAATGATGCTCAAATGATCTTGAGGACCATGGAGCTTAAAGTTACTCGACATTCGTCTTCTCAGAATAAGGGAAAACCCCGAAAAAAAACTTTATCCGGGTAACTCACCCTAAGCGAGGTTCAAACTCACGACCTGTTGAATGTGAAGCAAACATGCTACCACCACACTACCCAGGCGGGCTTCTGACATAGGTAATGAATTACATTAAGGAGAAGGTCACAAAGTAACATTCATGCTTCTTTTGAATCTCTTTCTTTCCTTTACTCCTAATGTTTTCCACCTCTTTCTTTATTTTCTCCTATATCAAAACTGTCATTTTTAAGGCTAACAATGGCATAACTAAAGAGCAAGTAGATCTGGTTGGGCAGTTGATAAGCCTTTATCTGATGATAGCTTTGTGTTTTAAATTTCTCCATTTAACCCAAAATATTACTTGATCAAATGTATTAAGTGCACCGTTATTGCAGTGTGATGGTAACGCGGGTATCTTCATGTTCTTTAGCTAGCTCATGTGCCGCATAACATCAAATAACCAACATTTGCAATAGGAAGTTAACCTAAAACGGATCCCATCATTTCTCCGCCATTTTCAGAAATGTTTATAACTTGTTCATTTTAAAGAATTACAACAAAGATATACTTATTTCTTTATTTAAATGATGTAACCAAGGAAACAATAGCTAATACATAAGAAATATATTTGATTTTCACGGTTATCTTGCATCATTGTCTCCATAACTGAGTGCATTTCCTTAGCATTGAAAGGGGAAGAAAAATAGAGCAGTAGGTACTACGGCCATCTGATGGAAAATAAATAAGTGCGTATTTTAGGTGTCATCGCCAGAAAAGCTTCTTTGCTTCTTTATTTTAAATGATAGGAGTAAGGAAAGGACAGTTAATAAATAAAAATGTAATTGAATTTCACTGCAGCATTATCTCATCTCAATAAACTGTTGCGCTACCTTAAAATTGGATAGGGAGGAAAAATATTATTATAGCCATCTAGTGGCAAATAAATAAGTACATACTCTAAGTGCTTGGCATCAGGAAAGCTTCTTTTTTTCTTTATTTTAAACGATAGGAGTAAGGAAAGGACAGTTAATACATAAAAATGTATTTGAATTTCATTGCTGCGTTGCATCATTGTTTCGATAAACTGGTGTGTTACCTTAACTTTGAATGGGAAGGGAAATTTATAGCAGTACTACGGCCATTTAGCTACAAATAACTTATGGTACCACTGCCATTTGGTGACTATTTACCAAAATGCATTCTCCTGGCACTTTTTATTCATATTATGAGATTTTAAAAACTTTTCCGTACTATTTTTAAACATTTTCTTTTCCACAAACCTTGTGGTGACAATAACAAACACAACAAAAAAAGAATTGTTCAATTTGCTGCAGTCGTTCGGAAGTGATATGCATACATACGTTTCGGCGATTCATTTATATATATATATATATATATATATAGATATAGATATTAAATGTATCAGTAAATGTTCTTCAAATTCAATATTAAAAATCTACTTTGTACTTAAAGCAATTGATGAATGTTTTCATGTGCACAGACAGACAAACCAACACTGTTTTTTTTCAATAGTTGCAGTTAATTTTGTCAAAGGATAATTCTTTCCAGATATAATGCGGTCATTCATGATATCTGTTCATATAAATTTTCATAGGAACAGAGAACGTGCAGAAATTGTGAATTGTGAATAAGCAATAAGTATAAAAAGTAAATAAGTATAAAGAACCCGCCAAGAACCTCTTTGTCATTTGAGTCCTCCTAGTCTTGTGCCCACAGAACACCAATAAGAGCTACATCACCAGGGATCAGATTTATTGATAAATGTGAGCAAGATAAGTAATAGATGTTTTACAGTGCATAAAATGTTTTTCTGTGACTTTTATGTGTTTCAGTCATCATCAATAATGGGAGAGGAGCCACTGAAAATTGGGAGAGAGGCAATATTATCACTGAAGGCAACTAAGGAAGGCCCAAGAAATGTGCTGATTATCGGCACTAGGAACAAGCCTATTACAATTCGGGATGCTTCAAGTGGTAAGAGTTTGGTAAAACACTCAGATCTAATGAACTGTTGCTCTAGTGTGTTGGTAACAGGAAATTTTCAATATGTATTGTAATTAGGGATGGTACTTTGATACTCTCAATACTCAATGGTATGTCTAATATTTTTGAGATAATCCTTTGATTCTTGTTTTAAGTTTTACATTATTTAAGGTTGTGCTTAACTTAATGCGAGATAATGACTGAAAGGAGTTGAGACCTTGCATGCGTCCCCAAGCAGTTGCTAGACTATACCTAGTCTTACCATAAATACTGTTACAAATATGAACCTGAACCATTTGCACATTTTTAAAAATAATTCAATATTCTTTTGATTCTGCTCACTTACAAGTATAACAAACTCAGAGACAGAGCACCAATCATTTTGCAGTCTCTGTGGCCACGCATCAATTGAATTACGCACAGTCTCTATAGGAAAATCTGCCACTTCCTTCACCAGGGAGTGCTTCAGGCTGTCAATACTGGGATGCCTCTTCTTACAGACCATGCCTTGTAGTATGGACTACAACTTGCAGACCAGTGGGTTGGGGTCAGGGCTGCTGGAAGGCCAGACTTTACGTTATGAGCGGGTACTGAATCCTGCTGGAAGCTCTATTGTTGATTCCTAAACAAAATGTTGCCCAAATCCTTCACAACAATCTCCAACACGATGTTTTAGTACACTTGACAAACGTTTTCACTCCTTTTTTACAAAATGGCATAAACACGATCATTTTACTTGTTGAAAGCCTCCTCAATAGTGATTATCTTTTTATCTGTGAAAAGAATTTTTCTGTGGCCATTGTTTGCGTAACTGAAGAAGGTGTTTTGATTTTATCACCCTCTACTCTTTCAGACACTGGGTTAGAAGGTGACCTGTACTCTGCTGGTAAGCTTTCAACCCTAGGTCATCACTCAACAGGCAGAACATCAACATTTTTTAAATGTTCAGCTCTTGAGACAGCACTGACTGCTTTCTTACAGGATTTTGTTGAATACGAACCACTTGCTGCATGGACGACCTTTCTGGCGATCCTCAACCATCCCAGTTTCTAGGAATCGGTTAAGGGTCTGATACACAAACATTCTGCTTATTTTCAGCTTCTGGGTAATGAAAATTTCTGAAGCTGAATGGCCCACCTTATGAAGGACACTGCTACACGATTCTTATAACTGTCCCACTCCATAGGTAAAATTTACAGAAACACACTTTCTCTTTTGCAGCTACACTCACAATGACCTCCTCTTACCCACATGAGGGTTGGCTGCGACTTCAAAACCATTTGTACAGCCTATGCCAAAAGTTTGTAACAGTATTTATGATAAAACTATGTAGTTCTTGATAGACTTTGACCGCATTTCCTGTGTGTGAATTCAATGTTGCATTTTGTAGACTCAAGTCTAAATCAAAACATGCAGAAGATTGGGGAAGGAGTAGAGGTACTCATGTAAAGTAAGGTATTATCTGAGTTGTGAATAATGCTATAAATTTAGCTGATGCAATAAATTACATTTTTGCAATAGACTGTTCAGGTGATTCACTCAATGCCATTGCATTTACCAAAATCTGTGAACTTGATGGGAGATTTAAATGAATTGAGTCACCTTTTTACACTTTTTGCTCCAACTTTGATTTCGTTTGGGAAGAACGGTTTCAGGGTACTTAAACCGTATCTTCAGTTCCAGTTTTGACTGATGCTACATGCAACAGGTGGTTGTGTGCAGCCTGGCCAATACCTTCTAGATAGGTAAGGCCTCACAACACCACTGGGACGTCACGTGTAAGAGGCAATCGCTTGCTTAGAATTGACATGCACTCTGTCAATGATAAATACTGGTTTGTATGCACAAAACATATGAACAAATAATATTTTACTCATCTTAATATATAGAAGTCAGTGTATGCATGTACATATATGTATGTATGCATGTATTAATGTATGTATACATATGTATGTATTTGTAATAGAATTCTACACTGTTGTTCCGATTTCGACCAAACTTGGCACAGAAAACTTTTAACACAAGGCGAAAAATGCTGTCTAGCTTATAATTCATATTCCATTCTATGTTTCACTCACATGACCTTCTCTGCACATTCTCCAGCATACTATGATAACATGGGTTTATTCTTCATTTTCATCTGGATATCCATTCACACAATTTGAACAGATTTAACCTTAGTTATTCTAAATTAAAAATCCATATTCCATTTGATGTTACATTCACAAAGCTTTCTCTACACATTCTCAAATAACTATGATGCTAAGGATTATTCTTCATACTAATTGAGATATCCATTTACAAAATTCCAACAGAGTTAAATCTTAGTTACTGTCTAGCTTACAATTCGACATTCCGTTCGGTATTATATTCACAGGACTTTCTCTACACATTTTCCAACACACTAAAGCAAGAACTTATTCTTCACGTTAATCGAGTTATCAATTTACACTCGTTCAACAGAATTAGCCCTTAGTTGCTGTCTAGCTAAGAATTAGATATTCGTTCGATGTTACATTCACAGGGATTTCTCTACACATTCTTCAACACAGTATGCTATTTTAATATAAATAGCATATTTTATTGAACATTAGAGAACAAAATAGACCTGCAAATGTCCTAAAGATTTGTGATCATAGATTTAAAGATGGAATAATTGTTCAATAATAGTATACCTACTTTTGGCCAAGTGCATCTTAAAACTATGCTGTAGGTATAAATCATCAAACCACGAACAACACTGGTAATTTTGGCTAAATTAAATATATAAAAAAGGAAAAGGAAAGTAACAAGGAAAGCAGTTAAACAGGATTCCATGTAAACTTAAATGGTTGCATACATCTCTTACTTAAAATCACAATAAAATGTAATAAGCGAAAGCCTATACAAAATGGCCTTTAAAAACATTATGCTTACCACAAAAAACTTATTTAAAATGAATTTATTTACTTTGATATCTTTTTTGTTTGCAATTGTTTTATCATTAATCTATGTCCATAAAGCTTAATGCATTTCTGCATGTTCCTGCATACTTACAACTATGTATTTATACCAAATACATCATTCGTATTCCTTAGAAAACATAAAGCACTATACCAAAATAAAAATACCTCCTGTGGAGGAAAGGACAGAAAAAAATGTTTGGAAAGAGGATTTGGGGGATTTTTAGTACAAATATATGTATTCTTTTATACTCAAAAATTCTAATCTAGATAACAAGGAAACTTTCTTCAATGTAAACCCATGGAGAAACAAAGGAAAAAGAATGCTACACTTAACAGTCAATATATTTTTGGCTAGGTACAGAAAATAATTTACAGCAGTGAAATATTAACGCACACAAAAGAGATGATTTTCAGTGACAGGGACATGCCTCTGCTGGATTTGAAAGATAGCTGGGTAGATAAAATATTCTTTTTAATAACATAACTGCAGCAAAACACATTAAGGTTATTTATTTTATAAATTAGGAAAGAATAGAGAATTAATTTATGCCAAAAACAAAAACTGCCAGATTTCATCATCTACTTAGTTCCCTTGAAGTAAAATAAATTCCCTTATGGCTTATTAAACTTAACAAGTTAAGCTTTATCATCACCTACAGGTTTTTCTAAGATTGTGAGGTAGCTTAATAACCTCAGTGATTTTCTAAATTCAACATATTGTCTTTTTCTTTTGCAAAATTAATTCCCTACTTCAAAATCTACTCGGGCTTCTAGCCAGGTAAAAACTTGGCTTGACACCAACGTTTCAAAGAAGTGCATTTTCCTCGTCTTCAGGGTGAACTGATGGTTTGAGCTTGCGGAGACTGGTATTTATAAAAGCTGGTATGAAGCTAACATCTGATTGGTTCGCGTGATATGGCCTGGTATTTAAGATGACTGAGACATGGGCACGGACTTCGTAGAAAACTATTTATAGCAGTTATTCGGCTAATGTTTTGTGTTTGAGCACGCACCTGCTAGAAAATAAGTCTTGGAAGACTGCAGGTAGAGGATTAGGTATTAAGGCTCTTTAACATTGGTGTCCATGCTGAACTTAATTGTAGGCCAGAATCGCGATTTAGATTATTTGTTTCAGATGAGATGGCTAAAGCTTCTTTTACTCTCCTTTCCCAGTAGTTCGAACACTTTGCCACTATCTTGGTGTTGGTAAAGTTAGCTCTGTGGCTTTGTTCTATACAGTGTTCAGCCAGTCCAGATTTTTCGGGTTGCATAAGCCTTATTGATCTTTGGTGTTCAGAAACGGGTGTGGCAATAGTGCGTCCTGTTTGGCCAATGTACGCTACGCTGCGCTGCATTCGCAAGGAATGTGGTAGACACCAGGTACTCTGAGAGCTAAATTATCTTTAACTGGCCTGACCAAATTTTTGATTTTAGGTGGTGGCTTATGGATGGTTTTGACATATTTGTAGAGTAGTCTACTAATCTTTCCTGAAAAATTGCCGGTAAACGGTATATAGGCTATGGCGGCTGGCTTGTCTTTTTGTTGAGTCTTCTTGCTGGGGTTTCTTTTTCGTCCGGTTAGATTTTATCATTGCCTACACTGCAGTAAGATTAAGGTATAATTACTTTGCTTATGGTTTGCTAAATGTTTTAAGGTTATATAGGTGGAGCCAAGGTTATGGTAGCATTACCTCCCCAATGGACTCAATTGATAAATCTGAACAGTTTAGGTATAATTATTGCTTGGTATTGTTATAGTTTGCTTTTAATCTAGAATTCTACAGTGATACTGAATATCAATTGCAGCTGTATCAAAGGTTTTTTAACATAACACTACCAATGACTTCCTGAACTAAATGCAGAAAGGTTAGGTTAACTACCTTCTGGTAATTGTATTGCTCTAAACATTTTTTTTTTTATTATTATTATTATTATTATTATTATTAACAGTAGTCACATTTTATTGTTATTTATAGCTGCAGACATGTGAATAGCAGTATTAATCTGCAATGGTTATCTAAAGGCAACAGGTTAGGTTTACATGCTATAATATGGATTTGTATTCAGTTATTACTATTACATTTCTAATAATTAATATGTTAAATATGTTGTAATTAATCTTACCACAAAATAATTCATAACCTTATAGCTTTCCCTTGGAATGGCATGCAATCAATTCTGTCGCATAACCTCTTTGAACACATGAATTTTATTGTCCAGATAATAATCGCCCTTGTAGTTCGGCACACAACACTTAAGCACCATTATTACACTAAATAATGCACTGCAATAATCACATACAATTAGCAAGAATTCTAAAACAATTCTCTTAACAATACTTCAAACGAACTTCGCAAAATGGTAGTTCGCCTGCAGGTAATGACATCACAGGAAACGGTAAAAGCAGTTGTTGGCCTTGCAGTATCTAGAAGATGCCTCTACTTATGTCAATAGGATGATGTCATCAATGGCAGAGACCTCAAAATTCATAAGGGAATCTTCTTCTTTGGTGATAAAAATATTTTCCCAAATTTGCAGTTCCAAAGGTTTCCTTACACATTTAATCAGCTCTTCCTTTATGTTATGATTTTTGGACCAAAAATGATGTGCTACTGCAGACTTGTCTACATACTTGTACCTAATGCTTCTCAAGTGTTCTTTCATCATAGTTTCCAAATTCCGTTTTGTTTTTCCAATATAAATCTTATTGCAGTCTCAGCAGCTCATTTTATAAATTCCTGATATTTTAGTGTTCGGTGTGGTACCTTTTAAAGGGTGAATTAATAAGTGCTGGATATTATTCTATTTTGAGGGGTCAGTTTTATATTAAAAGTCTTTAAAAATCCTTTTAAATTTCCAGAACACTTTTGGGTGAAAAGTAAATTTGCAAAATTTATTTGTTATATTGATGAGAGATAATACAGTGCATGGGTATGGGTCTGGGTGACTCAGTTAGCTAAGCAATGGTTTTCTGATTGCAAACACGTGGATTGAAAGCAGACCTGGATTGATGGTTTTTCAGTATGCTCAAAAGCGAGAGTTTCATGTCTGTAGATCTACTCGCATGTAAAAGAAGTCCTGCAGGATGAAATTGTGGCACTGGTAGTGTTGATATGCAGTGATGGACACTATTGAATGTTTTTGACAATCATATGACCCAGAAATGACTACCAAATGATTCAGTTTTTCTTTCAAGTTTTTAGAGTTTACTTTCACAAAATGCTTGGACTAGTAGCATAAGTTTCTTACTAAAGTAACCAGCTTTCATTCAATTTTAAAAGTACAGTGTAATAGACATTCTAGCCCTGGAGTAACATAAAGAAGTTTAGTTCATATTATTTTGCAATATTAATTGCTTGCATGTGATAATAAATAGTATGCACATCGGATTGGTGATGCATGTTTCTCAATTAGAATGGCACATACAACTCTGTAATGGAACACTATATTTTTAAATAAATGTATATAAAGAAACATATTCACAATTTTAAGGTGAAATTCTTATGCAGAATTGTGTGTAGTTATGGATTCATAGTTATTTTAGATTATATTGGGTATAGGTTAGAATAACTCCCAATGTGGGGAATTTCTTGAAATGGCTATATCCATAACACATTCATATTAGTCGCCCTCCGTGGTGTAATGGTTACCATGCTAACTTCATATACCCAAGGTCGTGGGTTCAAACCCGCGGAGGATCATGGATTTTTTCGGGCATAAAAATCCTTAGCATGGCTTCCTTCGGAAGGGAAGTAAAGCCATGGGTCCCGTGTTGTAGATTTACGGCATGTAAAAGAACCTCAAGCCTGATAGAAAGGCCTCTGAGCAAAATTAAACGGCCTTTCACGCCCAGTATAGAATGGGACGCTGAGAACCATAGGAGTTAAAGAGCGTCCATAAATAACATGCCATTTCCATTTCCATTTCTATATTCATATTAATAATAATAACAACAACAATGAGGAGAAGGAGAGCCTTCACTAGTAGTGGGGCATACACTGAATTAGTCCGAATACAAGACAACCCCCATTTTTCAGAACTTAATTTTGGAATTTAATATATCATCTACATAAGACATAGGTGCCTATATAAAGAGAAGAATTTTTAAATGAAATTTAAAGGTTTGCCATATATTTTGAACAACTAATGGACACTTAAAGTCCCTTAATAAAAATGTATTGTAATTAATTTGAATTTCCACGGAAATTCACGTTTTTTGCAGTTACCTGAGAGGGGAGCATGGAAATGTATGGTATGGATGTGATGGTACTACATGGCACCTTATATAAAACATGGTAAATGCTTTTACCTAATTTGAATTTGCACAGAAATTCACATTGCGAGTGGGAGAGACAGAGAATGAAATGTATGGTATATACAATGATAGAACGTGACAGTAGCATAACTGTAACGACAACAGTAATATTTTATATTTAGACAAAATACTTAATATAACATTTATGCAGAAATTCACATTGCAAGCAGGAGAGATGGAGAAGGGAGAACAAAATGAATGGTATATATGATGATAAAACATGGCAGCATAGCTGTAGTGACAATTATTTATGGATGCTACTTTCTGTTAAGACAACGTACTTAGTATGATATATCATAAAATGTTTTACCTGGTGTGAATTTGCACATTGCGGTATATGTGCGGCCCGAGGAGGGGAAATGCATAGTTAACCTCTCTCTTTCTGCTTGACTTCCAATACAACATTACATGCAACTGCCGATGTGAAAGCAAGTCCTGTAACTTTATTTTAGTCTCAGAGAGTAATCTTTTCTCCAATGAGAATGATCATAGGCTCTTTAACAGCTAATTTTTGGCATGAAAATGCTGCAATGCTGCATATGTTGCAATCTTGGTGGTAATCTATATCATTTCTCCCAGGCTTTGCCACTGCCGTGCTCGCGAAGTTTGAAACTTATTTTTTCCCCATATAGTATTTGGCAAACATATATTGTGAATGCAAGACGACTACCAGTTCTGATCATTAACATTTTGAAAAAAAACATTGTCTTATATTCAGATAAATATGGTATAATCATTATCAAGATAAAAAAAAATTGATGCCAATTGGAGAATATAAAATGGGAACAATTTCAGAATTATCATAGAGCATTAGTTATGTGTTAATACTCAGCAAACTACTACAATTAATAATCTTTAACGTCTCTTTACTTACCTTTTTTAAAATCTACAACACTAGCTCTGCAAATACAGTTCTATTGCATCATCAGCTAAATTTTTCTTTACTCTTGTTTATTTACATTATTATGGTTACTGCTACTAGGTGAATTGTGCACTAAGGGATTGCTAACTATGGGAATCAAAACAAATTTGGTGAGAGAATCAATTGGCAGTATATCATCAAAATCATTGCATGATTTTTATTCTTTAAAATATATATGTAATTTTCTCCCAAACCATTAAATCTATGAATCCATTTAAGTTTTTTAATAATTTAACATCTGGATTTATTTCATGATTAAATCTTCAAAATTGTTCTGCAACAGATGATTTATCAATCTGTTTGTAGTGAATATTTCTAAAGTGCTCCCTAACTCTGGTTTCCAAATGACTTTGATCTTACCAATGTAAACAGGGTGACGGTTAAAACAATTTAATTGATGGATTTCAGATTTTTTATTTTTTGAAATTTCATCTTTTTTTGAAAAGCCCAGCAAATGTTTTATGTTATATTTATTTTCACAAATCAATATTATACCATGTTCTTTGAAAATGTTTGTGGATTTTTTATTTGCCCTAGGATGATAAGTAAACTTTTTAAACATGTAATATCTTTTATTTTCATAAAAGAAGAAACCTCCTTACCAGTTTCTGATATTTAAACTTCTCATTTTTTCATTTATAAAATCAGTATTAAAACCATTAATTAAAGCAGTGTTATATTCTTTATTGAATTTATCTTTATTATGGGGTAAATTAATTAACCCATAAATTAAACTATTAAAAATGGCAAATTATGTGAAAAAGTTATTTATGTAATTATCAGTATGTGGTGATTTTCTGTATATTCCAAAGTTCAATTTATTGCTATTTTTTGTGATAACCATCATTTTCAAATGCCAATATGAATGTTCTGGCCACAAAATTTAATCTTAAATTTGTTTTCACTGTGTTAAGTTCCTTTTTCATGAATTTTAAAATATGATATTTTACTTACTTTTGCTTTTGTTCCAATGTGCATACAATTGAAATATTTAACATAGATGTGTATGTAGACAGTTGTTTTTTTGTTTTTTTTTTGCCATTGAACTGAAATATTTGTTAAAGCGGCATTCATGAAAATGGTAATTGATTACATTTAGTATTTCTTTAAATTTTAATATAGAGCTTATTCCTTTTGTATGCATTGGTTGAATCTTGAAACTGAATGTATTGTTGATTTTTTAGGTTTATTGTTGCGAAGCATAAACAGCAGCTGGAGTCACACAGTGTACAGTCTGGTGCTGAATGCTAATGAAGTATATTGTGGCACCAAGAATGGTTTTATCCCTGTTATACAGTTTCAGGTAAGTTTTTCTTTCTTAGGAACACTTGTACTAATTTCCTGAAGTCCAACATGATCAAAATATTTTTTCAAAATATGACTATATTTTTTTTTTATCTAATATGTGTTTAAAATCACTTTCTCTTATGATTTCGTGCTGGAGAATGTTTTCTTTACGAAACTTAAAGTTAATAATTCTTTATTTATATATTTTTCTCTTGAGTAGCTATACTAAGAATGCAATGCAGCTAAATTATCATCTTTTATTACTAAATGCAATACCATCACAGTCCTTTTTGTCCTTAAATTATGCTCTCTGTATAATTATCTTCATTGTCTGTTCCTAAATTATGAAGACACTAACTCGTTAACTAAGACTAGCCTATACCTAATTCCTACACTTTATCATCATCATCATCATCATCATCATCATCGTTATTGTCATTATGTCATCATCCGTACCTCATTTATTGCCTACAATGGGCTCCTATTAGAATTTGTGTCATCCTATTTTACATTTTTTTATTTGAATGACTTGGACAGGACCACCTTCCACTCTTGCAGTTATTTGGTGTTATTGGAGACCTTGCATACTTCCAAGACAGTAACTGAACCAGCTCTCACATTGATCTTCAACTGAACACTCTATTGCCTCATATGCCCACTTGAAAACAAAATGGTGGGTGAGGAAAATAATTTGTCCGGGAAATAGCATTGCACTCATGGACCTTTGCATGTCCAATTCTACAAAGAATAATAAATGTAGTTAATTATTATATATATTCTTTTCAAAAGCCATAAAAGCAGAGATCTATTTTAACACTCTTACCTGCAGCAAAACATAGGATATGTACAATCTTGTCTCTTAATGGGGTACAGGACACATTACATTCAGAACATAACATTTTTGTTCTCAGCAGACCCTCATCAAAAATAGTTGAAAACAGGCCTCTGTATCATGGAGGTAAACCAACAGATCTATCTTATTAATCAGATGAGCCATTTCTAAAACTGTTATAATCTATAAGAATATTGCCAAGAATATATAACCTTTTCTTCTTGCTCTACAATAAACTCTGCTCGATTGTATATGTGTGTTTGTAAAGCAATAAAACCCGAAAGAAAGCATGGTCAGGATTTGGGGATAATTTGCAGAGGTTGGCTGTAATTTCTATAAATGATGTGCATGTTGGCTGCTATACAGTAGAGGTAAGGAAACGTTGGTAGACAAACTAATAAATATAATAAACAAAAAAGAGTCCAACCCAGGTTATTCCACTGGGATTTGAACTCAGGGAAGATTCAGTGAACAACCAAATATCAATATTACCAAGTAAGGTACCTAATGATAACAACAAAAGTGTACCAGACCCAGTTTTTTTAGGCTAAATAAACTCGAAGAAAACACTGGAAAGCAGTATGGAACTGACATTGTTAGGTTAGGTTCCCCCAAATCAAAATCCAGTTCAGATACTAAAATAGGTTATATCAACATTCAAGGCATCCACAACAAATGCTCACTTATTAATGATTTTGCAAATGAAAATAGCTTTAACTTTCTTTGTCTATCCGAGCATTGGTGTCAAAGTAATGAAGTAGCATTCAGCAAACTAGATGACTATAAATTATTAGGTAGCTATAATAGACAGAAACATAAACATGGAGGTGTGGCTATATATGTACATGTTAACCAAGCTCCTCATTGTAGTACACTTGAGCTAGGTGCCTTTTGTAAGGAACTTGACTTCGAAGCAGCAGGCATAATTGTTCAAGAAAGTAAATTAATAATAGTAGCATTATACAGATCTCCAAAGGGTAACCCAGGAATCTTTCTTGAAAAACTTGAAGTATTAAATTTTCTTGTAAGTCCCAGATGGAATCACTTCAGTATTGTAATAGGGGGATATTTAAACTCAGATTTTGATATAAATACAGTAAAATCCAGTGTAAAGGAGTTTGAAAACCTACTCAGGCAGTTTAATTTCAAATGCACAAACAACAAACCCACAAGAGTTTCTGCCTGCTTAGATAATATATTTACCAACATTAATCAAACTGATGTGACTGGTGACACAGCAATCTTTCCCTTCTCAGATCACGATGCTGTTTGGCTCAAGATAAAACTTACACTAAGTAAACACATTCCCATATACTCAAAACGAACGGTGATCTCAAGACCCATTACAGATAACAAAATATTGAAATTTAAAAGTGCTTTAGGTAACACTGAGTGGGTGAACTTGCTGTGTAAGTCTCATCTCTCTAACCTTCTATCAACAGAGGAAATTTTTGAAATATTTTTGATGGCCTTTACAAATACTTTTGAAAGTTGTATACCAGTAAGAAAATGTGTTGTTAAGATCAACTGTAATCGAAGGAACGTTTCAAAAAACAAAAAGTGTAATTAGTATACCGAAAAATTAGCTAAAATGAAAGGTAAAATGTTAATATATCTAGATTTATTTAGGAAAGAAAGGACAGAGGGGACTAGGAAAGCTTTCCTAAAAACAAGAAACGAATACAAAAATGCAGTCAAAGAGGCAAAAAGACTTAATAACATTAAGAGTATAGAATCCACTAATAATAAATGTAAGACCGCTTGGGGTTTGATCAACTCCATTGCTAGAGATCATAAAAAGAATCTATAGACATTGCCCCAGATTCTTGTAACAATTTCTTTATAAATTCGGTAGAAGAAATTAGAACCAACATTAAAAAGCCTAAAGAACACATGCAAGATCTAATAACACAACACAAGGTGGAAATTAATCAAAGAGGTTTTGTTTTCTCTGAAATAAATCCAGACATCGTATTACAAACTGTTAATAACTTAAAGTCATCAGACAGGGTCGACATATATGGATTGTCCAACAATTTAATTAAAAAAGTCATAGATTGCATTGTATTTCCACTTACCTTTTGTTTAAGTAGATGTCTTATGGAGGGAATCTTCCCAAATATGCTTAAAACATCAAAAGTTATCCCAATCTATAAAAAGGAAGACAAAAACTCTGCAGCCAGTTATCGTCCAGTATCACTAGTTCCCATATTTTCAAAAGTATTGGAAAGTCTTATTTATGCTCAATTATATAAATATCTAGACGAAGCCAACATATTTACAAAATCTCAATTTGGTTTCAGGAAAGGGAAGTCAACAGTGGATGCTATAGTATCACTGGTAAAAAGGGTACTTACAAGCTTTGAATCAAAAAATTGTGCACAGGCTACCTTTTGTGACCTTAGTAAAGCATTTGATTGCGTAGATCACACATTTTTAATTAAAAAATTAAATTACTATGGAATAAAAAGCCCCGCAATAAAAATTTTTAGATCCTACCTGGAAAATCGTAAACAAGTAGTATGTATAGGACACAAGAAATCAAGTATGGCAGAAGTCAAATCCGGCATTCCACAGGGCTCAATTCTCGGACCATTACTATTTTTATTAATGATAAATGATCTCCCATCCTGCTTACCCACTCACTCAGTCCTCTATGTAGATGACACTACTTTTCTTGATGTTAGCACAGACTTGCAGTTACTTCAAACCGAAGCAAATAGTACATTAATGCAAGCTGATACATGGTTCCGAGCCAATGGTTTTTTACTTAATGAGAATAAAACACAAAATATGTTATTTAATTTAAGAGAAGTCCCTTTTAATAATAGTTCTGAGAACGTAAAATTTTTAGGTGTGGATAACAAATAATCGTGGACACCACACATTAATTACATAACTCCAAACTCTCCAGAGTAATTCACTTGATCAGAAACTTAAAAGTGCATATACCTGAAGCGTATATTAGATCAGCCTATTTTGCATTTTTCCAATGCATAATAACATATGGAATTTTACTCTGGGGAAGCAACTCACATGTTAACGAGATACTTCTATTACAAAAAAAAGTGTTTCGAATCATTTCTGATGTACCAAAACTTGCACACTGCAAACCTTTATTCATTAAACTAAAAGTAATGACTGTAATAAATTTATACATTTACACTGTATTACTGTACATAAAGAGTCACTTACCTGAATTCCAAAATAGACAAGATATACATACATACATACAATACTAGAGGGGGTCAACATATTAATATGCCATACCACAGGTTAACCACATCCCAGAAGAGTTTTGAAATATTAGGTATAAAACTTTACAATAATTTACCCATAGAAATAAAACAATTATCAGGATCAAGCTATAAGAATAAGCTCCATGAATGGTTAGTGGCTAAACCTTATTACTCAGTACAGGAATACTTTAAAAGGTAATGTTATTCAAAAACATGCTAAGTAAATTTGCTTCTCAAATGATTTTGATGTTGTTACCTTATAAGATATTATGTATTTACTTTTCTTAAATTTATCAATCACTCTGTTCTTTAGAATTTTGTATGGATAGGAAATAGTTAAGCAATTTTATTCATGTATAGCAGCTTGGTTATCAAATATTGTAAATACTCATTATATCTTAGTAATTTATTTGTAAACATATCGTTCTACTGAGAAGATTGTATAAAGCTTTTTTAATTTTGTGACGTTGTCTATTGCTGTACAGCTCAATGACAATAAAAATTATTATTATTATTATTATTATTATTATTATTATTATTATTATTATTATACAAGAAGCAGTCTACTGCTCGTGGTCTTTGTCCTTTCTGTGTGCTTGTGCATGAACATTATGGAACCTTTGGACTTACAAAAATGGTTTGCATTCTCATGTTACATGTTTGAAAATATCCCTGATTCTAATTTACATATAAATAAAGTTCCTTATCTAGGATGGTTTCAAGTTCCTAATGTGATACATGTTGGCAATACCAAATAGGAAAGATAGCTCTCAAATATGGCCCATTATGTGGCAGAACAAGCTATTTCACACTTTGCTTTCGTTTGTAAAATAAAAAAAAAATTATAAATTGAAGTGTCATGCAGTAATTAAATAAGCAACCCCCTCTATTCACTTATTGGATATTTACCTTGGGGAAGTTAAAGAGTACAAATGTAATGTAAATTTATGATTAAAATGGCCGCAACACTGGATCTCAAAGGAATCAAAGCAATTACCAGAAATGAGAGTATGTTAACTTAACCTCTCTTTAATATAAAGAAGAATCATTATAACAGCAAATCTCAAGTATAAAGTTTGAACATAGAATTGAAATCATTTAATGGATACTAATAAATCTTACGGGCTCCTCCTTGAGCACAGTATTTTACTGTAATAACAGAAATAATTAACAGTTGGCCTTATGAACCTGGGCTATGGAGTCATTCAAATGTTGAATAAAGTTATGTAACTTTCCTTTGAACTTTTTTAACTACTTAAATAGAGCAAGGTTATTACATTATTGCTAGAATGTGCATATTTAACATTCTTTACATCGCGTTCTTTGACATCAAAGCTGTGATTGTTACATCTGTGTGTGTGGACACATATGCTGTCAGCAAGTTCTTTAACATCAAAGCCACATATTGTTACAGCTTCGATGGTTGCACCTGCAACTGCTTGTGGATGTTTCCTGCCATGTCATGGATAGTCACCGCTCCAAAGGATATTATGCAGCAGAATTGTGGCAAAAGCATCGAATAAATGTAGTTATTTGTGAACAGATTTTCATTTGTAATCAGTGGAAGAAATAAAGAGAGGCTATAAATCTGTGGCACTGGTTACTGGAGGACCATGATGAACAGATTGCCAATCAACCAGACTTGTTCAATGGGTGGCAGGCCAGGCAAGCAATGGTACCCATCACTAATTGAAGAAAACTTGTGCATTCCTCACAATATGTGACTGGGCATTGTCCTGCTGATACGTGTTCTGAAGCAGAGACCTCCCTCAGCTACCGATTGCTGTTCCAATAGTGCTTTAGGACCATGCAGACTAAATGGCACATGGTCCAGTACATGTTCTTCACTTTATATAACCTCCTTCTGCCCGCTGCTTCCACACATGCATCACAGGCATAGTAGCTGCTGCAGAAATGTCACGATATGATAAATCCACTTCCCAAAGACCAATCATTCTGCTCTTCAAACTCGCTCACATGCTAATATGGCTCCCTTTTGTTGATGAGCCATGCTGATGATGATTTCCTTTAATTCCAAGTGGAATATAGGGCCTCACAAATCTTTGCCATCAAACTCTATTCCTTGACAAGACTTGTATCTCCTTCCATGATCTATTCATTTCTCTCAATTTCACCTCAACTGTTCTTCTCCAAGTTACCCTCAGTCTTCCAATCCTCCTTTCTCCCTGTGGATTCCATTCCAGTACCTGTCTAGCTATATTTCTGCGATCCTTTCTCAGTATATGTCCATTTACACTTTTTTGTTTCTCTATCAATTGGTAACTGTTTTCTTATTTACCATAATGTAGTGTTGCTTATGATTTTTGGCCACCAGATTCTCAATATGTGACTTAGACATCAATTAATAAAAGTTTATAATTTTTTACTTATTTCTTATGCTATGAGTCATTTTGGCTCTCATTTTAATGTGTCCACCTTGTTTGACAGCTGTGCACTGACTAGTGTGGGTGAGAAATTTCCTTGTGATCGACACTTGTGGGGTGTGTCGTCTGCTGGCAGGGACTCGTCAGGTTGCTGACCAATCATAGTGTAAGAATACATAACCATAAGAGAGATCTTGTCATCAGCGTTGCAACAGCTACAGGTTCAGTGGAAATTTATGCTCGCGTTCTCATGCATGACTATCTGAATGTTTGATTTCTGTGAAAAGTTCACTTATTTAAACACAATGATTCCATAAGGATTTATATTTGTCCAGTCCAGTGTGATTGGCAGGCTGAGGGCAGCCCGAGGTGTGTTAGACGTGTCCCTGTTCTCAGAGAGAACTTAACCACGTTCTGACGGGATTGTGGGTTTTGTAGGATGGCGGGTGTGTTTTGGGGTTGTGGAGTGACAGGAGGAGGCGAATATTGCTCCTCGACGGTTGCCTTGATGGTGCAACGGCCCTTGTGCACCGCTGGTGTGTTTTTATCAAAATGTTTCTTGAGATTAAATTTTGAATCCAAGCAACTCTTGAAGGATAATAAGGAGCTTAGCCGTAGCAGCTGTTGGATTATATTTGTAATAGTTACTACCTTTTATATTTCTCATCCTAGAACTACCAGTGTGATACTGTGATTTGAAAATATCTTACAGGCGTAATAAACAAGTTAAGGTTACGTTAGTCAAAATAATAAAACTTTTATGTTTAGTGAAGTACAGGACATAATGTTGAAAGGAATAGATGAGGTAACTAGTGAGAAATGGGGAAAACTAGTTAGTTCTACATACAAGAAGTGTGATAGAAAATTAATTGAAAGAAGGCATTTTAGAGGAAGCAGTGGAACATGTGGCGCTGCAGATGGATAGCAAGTAAATATGGCAACAGTGACCCAAGACAGCCACATATCAGCAGGAATGTCAATCACAAGGTAATTTCTCACCAATTATACACTTGGTGCAACTCTGTCTTTGTTGGACAAACACAACAGGGCCCTGCTCAGTCTGTGTGTACCCCATCTCTGCAATCCTAATCACTTATTGCTTGCTCACTCTTATACACATAACCAAATTTGGATTCATTCAGGGAATTCTTTCATGGAGTTGCAATTTTGATAAACATTAGTGTATTTGTACTTTTCTAACTAGCTTCTATATTTATGTATTACTACCTCTGTTCCAAAATATGGTGTAGATATCTCAAAATTTAAAGAATTAAAAAGTAGGCTATATGTGGGTCTATTCTACATTGTGTTTTATTATATGATGCTCATAATAATCCATTTTGTTCCTATATATTATGTTTATAATGGTATATTTTGTCCAAGATATGGTATAATTATTATTACAACATAATCATATAGGAGTTATATAGGACATTAGGTATGATACAAGGTGGATACTGTAGTTTATACACCGTCTGTTACGCAAGTATTCATTTTGCTGTTTCTACTGCTTCTGGTTTGCAATGAAGGTACTGAGGCAATGTACCTTGTCGCTGTAGCCTGTTTTTTCTCATATGAGGTACCCATTGCCCCCCTATTGCTTCATACAGCATTTAATATCGTTGTTCATACTGTGCCTTAGCACAGGGCCAAATGTATAAAATAGTTAAAGGTATTACCTGTATTATGGCACTACAACGTTTGGCTGTTAATCGTTGTGCCTTGCAGTTTCTACTCTGATTTGCCTTGATTACTGGTTTGTTTGCTCCTCCTGGAATGCTATAACAGGTGCCCACTTGATTGACCTCCATACTCAGTTCTATATCTGTTTACTTTTGAGACTTGTTGTACCCTATGCACTGTGAACATCTGCCGGATGAAGGATAGCATTAATACTAAACACAAATCACATCAGATCACTAATCGGATGTGCTTGTGCAATAAAATGGCATTATTGCTGTCTCTATACCATATTATGGAACAGTATAAATAATTTCTTGTTTGCATAAATCCTCTGTAAAGCAACCTTTGGTAAGTTTGTGTTGGGCCACTAAATGTTGAATTAATTATGTTGCAGAATGGAGAGCAGATCTGCAAGTTCAGAACAGGAGCAGGTGTTGTATGCATGAGGATGTACAATAATCTGCTATTTGCTGGATGCTACGATGGCAATATATATGTCTTCAGCATACACGTGAGTTATACATACAGCATACATAATATAACCCACCTTCAGTACCTTCTCTACCACATACAATGTACTGAGTAGGTAGAAAAGATATTGAATTCCACCCAAACTTTCAATGCCAAGATTTCATGCAAATACATATTTTGAGGACCCTTGAATCCTAAAGCATATTTTTAGAAAGAGATCTGTGTGTTTGTAGATGTGTGTGCATGTATAAGAGAGAGAGAAAACAGCCTTATTCAAAAACAAGTCATTACAATACCAAAATTGCTATTCAAGTTCAGTAACTTCCAAAGATACAACACAAAGATGTTCAGAAAAATCTCCCCACCCTTTGTATAGAAATTTTTTCAAATGTTTAGATATTTTTTCAAAATGAGTTTAACAATTTAATTTTCTGGAAATAATCTCTGAAGTCCTCTTCATTTTGGATGACTTTACAGAACTGGCAAATCAAAAGAGAGAAAATCTTATTGCACAAAAAATGTGGATCTCATTAAAATACACAGTTTTTGCGAAATACATGTTTTGGTGCAGTTCTGAGATACTCCTTGATTTTGTTTTAAATTTCCCCGTACTTAAATTTTTCTCAAATGATAAATCATCATTCATTTTTCTTTTTACTTTCTCTGTCACATATGTACTATATATGTATATTTTCTTGGCCGTCCTAGTCTTCATTTTGAAGGTTTCACACAATTTCAAAAGCAGAGCAGAACAACAAAATTGAGATATAAAAGTACACTATATACTATCATATGTATTGGCTTCAATGCTTAGGTTTCATTCTGTCTGCAGATCCCAAAGTTTCCAAACATTCATGTACCAGTGCTTCATTTAGTAATTCAGCCAGTTTGTGGTAAAATAGATAATCAATTCACCATAATGGCTGAGGGCCTTAAAGGAAGAAACATTCTTTGGTTGTCAGTACTGTGGAAAGGCAGGTAGGCAAGCTCTCTCACTTCCCCTGGCCCTCGCTAGCCTAAAACTAGTGCTCAAGAAAACATACACACATAATACTTGATGATAACTGAGTGTGGCCACTTGCAAGGCCCCCAAGAGCCCTTTGTGCCTCATAAACTGGTCTTCAATCAAGTCTAATGGCCCCAATAAATTGGACCATGTCCCTAATATCCTCTTCTTATATCCCTGGGTTCCAAAATGAAGGAACCCAGGGTTACATATCTGTGAAAAGTGAATGACCTGGTTGGTCATATCGGATAATGAATGGAATTGGTGAAATGATGCTCAAATGATCTCGGGGTCCATGGAGCTTAAAGTTACTCGATATTCATCTGCTCAGGATAAGGAAAAACCCTGATAAAAAACCTTATCCTGGTAACTCACCCTAAACAAGATTCGAACTCACGACCTTTTGAATGTGAGGCAGACACCTACCACCACACTACCCAGGCGGGCTTTAAAATCTTGTCAGCATTGCAGATCTTGCATATGTTGTCATTCATTAAACCAAGACTATGTAAATGTTGTTCCACCAAACAGTCATGTGTAGTGGCTAGTCTGAAGTGAGCAACTGCTTCTTTTCTTGGAACATTTTTTATTTTTTGTACTATTTCTTTTATGTAGGAGTAGTTTTTATTATAAATTTTCTTTTGAATATTATGTTGGTATTTTTGTTCTATATTAATTTTGATATTTTTTAATTTTTCATCTAATGTACAAGCTTTTTAGGTTTTGAGTGTAGCACTGCACCGTTTTTGGCCAGAAAGTCTGCAGTCTCATTACCAATCACTCCCACATGAGCTGGTATCCATTGTAGTATTATCTGTTGAAATTTTGTTTGGAGTAATCTATAATATGATCTCACGTCTTTAATAGTATAAAGTTCATATGGACTTTCATATTGTGCTATTGCTTGAATGACAGAAACTGAGTCTGTGAGAACAACTACTTTATTTTCTTTTAAATCAGTCCTATAGTATATCTGTTTTAATGCTCTTTATATTGCAATCACTTCACCATTAAAATTTGTGGATTATCTAGGCAATGTAAAATATTTACAATATATACTACCTCCCACATTATTTCTCAATTTTCCTACAGAACCATCTGTGTAAATTCTGAGCCACTCTGTTTCAGGGAATTGATTATGTGGATGTTCAAGTGTAACAATCCTGCATACTTCTAGTGAGTCTTCCTACTTATTTAGTTGTTCTGTCAGCTCTTTATTTATTACTATCTTAATAAAATCCATAGGATTAGCTCTAGGAGGATGAGGAGTGCATTTTTCTGATAAACTTAGTTGATTATAATTCTTCTCTAAAAAGGATTTGTTTATGATCTGTTTTTAGCTTGTATTCTCTAGGTAGTTGTTGAAACCTTTGATGTTTATTTGAGTTTGTTTTTAATTTTACATATAGTTGTGCAGCTTGTATTTCAATGTTGGTTTTCATTGGGTTATCATTTGTTCCAGCAAGAAGTGCACTAACTGGTGGTGTTTTCACTGCTCCTGTTACCAATCTTAAACACTGATTTTGACATTTCTCAATCATATTCATTTTGTCTTCAGTTGCAGTTAATAGTAGTTCACATCCATTTTTAATACTGATTTAATTTAGCTGTTATATGTTGTATTTAAAACTCCTATTGAACTGCCCCATTTAGATCTGGCTAGTCTCTTCAATATGTTACTTCTTTTTGTAGCCTTTTGGGTGACATTTTTCATTTTTAATTTTCTGTGTAGTGCAATTCCCAGATATTTAATTTCTTCAGCATATTTTATTTGTTTTCCATTAATTTCCAGTTTTAAGTTTTCCCCCCTGTCATCGAAACATTTCATGGTGTAGACTTGATATTTAGTTTTTGTAACATTAATGGACGTATTTAATTTTGCCCAGTTAGTTAATTTAACTAACACATTTCTCATTTTTTCTTCTAATTTGATATATACATTCTTGGTGTTATTTTCAGTTGTCCATACAACTACGTCTTCTGCATACATTGCAATGTTTATTCCATTTTCTTTTATAAACTTTGGCATATCATTAATATATATATAAAAAGTAGTAGGACTTGATCCTGCACCCTGCACTATACCAGTTTTAAGTTGGGTGAACTGGGTGTCTCCTGGGTAATGCTAAACAGGCTACAATACCGTGCAAGAGACAGCCAATATAGTGCACAAATATAGAACTGGAGAACATTATCCAAGTTTTCCGCATGCTATTTGGGAAACATATATCGCGAATGCAAGATGACCCTCAGTTGTCAAACTTTGTGTTTTGGAAAAAAGCAATGTCTTATATTACAATAAATACATAGTTGCATTCCAACCAAAAATTTGAAACCAAGATTTCATCAGAAATACATGTTTTAAGGATGCCTAAATCCTAAACATGCATTTTAGGGGAAAAAAAGTGTGTATGGGTGAGTGCATATAAGCATGTGTTATTAACTCAGAAAAGAAAAGTCAGTTAATTACCAAACTTGGTATTTAAGTTTAGTAAATTCCAAGGATTTAACAAAGATTTTCAGGAAAATCTTCCCACCCCAACTACCATTTATACAGAATGCACTAGTTCTGATTTTCTCAGATGTAGCTCAAACAGTGTATTAAAGATATTTACATTATAAGATATTTGCAAATAAAATGTAGATCTTGAATTTTCTGGACATAGCCGCTGAAGCTCTCTTCATTCTGGGAGACTTTTGCGTATCTGGTAAACTGTAAGAGATAAGCAAAATCTTACTACACAAGTTTTTTGTTTGCTGTTTTAGTATACAACATATTTTTCTTATTTTATAGTATTGTAAGTGCTGTCTCTGATAACTTGCAGATGCAAGATTAGTAAATAATAGTTATCTTTTGTTCATAGGACAAAAAGCAAATATCCTGCATTCCAGGACCAGGGAAAATGATACTTTGTCTGGATATTGTAAAAAACAGGGCAAGTATTTTAATAACTTTTATTGTACATATTACAAATGAAATGCAATACAAGGGCTTGCTGCAAAAGCTTTACATAATTTGGTTTTACAAAATGTGAGTCATAGAATAGAGAAAGGTACGATTTGTAAAATAATGGTGCAGTAAAATCTTGATCTAGCATTCCAGGAACAATCATTTTCCCTTATTGGTTTATTCCATGCCAGTTCATCCAGCATTTTGAGGAAGTGAAACTGCATATAAAGATGAATTAGTTTGAGTCATAAGTTTCAACAATTAGTTTCCAAAATATTAGTACAAAGCAGCATGTAAAATGAACAGTGAGTTGAGCCACATCTGGAAAATTTTATCACATGCATAAATGGCCATACCTTAGGCCTATATTACACCATCATATTTCTGTGACACAAACAGAAATGTGATCGAATATATATGATAAAACATTTTACCATTTAACATAGCATGTTGGTCACATCTAGCGTGACATACTTCTGTGGTAAAAGTTATACCCACCATCACACCTTTGATCACATCTGTGATTAGAAAAGAAAATGGCAGACGTTACACATGTCCGGTGGCTGCAGCCAAACTGCTCAATTCTTAAGAACAATTTTAATGAAAGGGTGTTTTGGAACAGTGATATGTATGAATAGAATATTTTTGAGTTGGGTTTGTAACACTTAAGCATCACTTATGTATAATTTTTCCAGACCAGTTATGATGCCATGTGGGCATCATTGTTGATGGTTTCCAACTGAATTTCCACAGGGTGTTCTATGTTGAGGTGTGATGGTCCTTGGTGGCTGGGTGACGAACTTCTGCAATATATTTTGTGGCGGCAATTCAAAGTTGAATACATGGTGTTGGTTTTTAATGATAAGGAGTTTTTCCCATACGTCAAGCTCTGCCGCATATCTGGCAGGTTTTACAAGTGTATGTTAGGTACTATTTCATGGTTAATAGACCAAAAGTGGCTGATTTGTCAGTTTGTATTTTACTGCTCTCATGTGTTCTTTAAGTCTTGTTTCAAGGTGTCTTTTTGTTTTACAATGGCAAATCAGCTGTTACACACCATTTTTGGTCTACTAACCATGAAATAGTACCTAACATACACCTTGTAAAACCTGCCAGATATGCGGCAGAACTCAATGTCTGGGTAAAAATCCATATCATTAAAAACCAATATCATGAATTCAGTTTTGAATTGCCGGCACAAAATATATTGTGGAAGTTCGTCAACCAGCCACCAGGGACCGTCACACCTCAACATAGAACACCCTGTGGAAATTCAGTTGGAAACCATCAACAATGATGCCCACATGGCATTGAAACCGGCCTGGAAAAATTATACGTAAGTGATACTTAAGTGTTATAAGTCCAACTCAAAAATATTCTGCTCAGTTCTTTTTATATATATTTATTTGTCAGAAACTAGAGTCACCGTCATGATTGAAGGTGGTAATTTACGCGCAGGTTGGGGAAGTTAGGGGAAATGCAACATTGCGATCTTTTCTAGAGAGGGGTGCAGGGTGGTATTTGCAAGCACGTGGCAGTTGGCGCGAACCGAAAAGTAACACATTCCTTTGTTGTTAAACGTCACATCACTATAAAAATACATATTTTCTTACCTTATTCTTCGTCACTGGATTCCCCTTCAGAGTCAGAAGCCTGCAGGCTCACTATGAAGGGTTCCATAATAACATCTCTGGATATTTCTTTCCGAAAATTATCTTCTTGCAGCTTTTCTGCGTGTTGAACGCAGTCATGCCACTTTGTTGCAGTAATGCCTTCCACTGCTTCGTGCGTCAGTCTCTCCACATCTGCAATTTTGAAGGTGTTATTTTTCTCTGCTATATATGCCTTCACTTGTGCCCACACCAATTCTATTGGATTGTATTGGCAGTGGTAAGGTGATAATCGTACTACTCTGTGTTCAAGCTCTGCAGCAATGGTATCCAATTCAAAATATTTTTGTGGCTTATTTAATTTAACAATCTGCAGCAGTTCTTCTCATGTTAGTGATGGAGCAAATGGAATTTTCCTATTGGATAGCCAAGCCGCAATATCGGCTTTCCTTGTATTAGAGCATGGTATCTTTACTTCTGTACAGAATGTATGCTTGCATTGTCCATTACTATGACCGATCTCGGTGCTAATAATGGCAAGAATTTGTTCAAGAACCAGTTTTTAAACACACCAGCATTCATTTCTGTATGATAGTCAGTTCGAGCCTTAGATTTAGAGCGAAAAATTAATTTGCTCTCCGAGATGAAACCTGTGTCAGCTAAACCAGTGTGGCATACAATTAGATGACCACCTTTGCCAATAGGAACCTTTAAACCTCCACTCCCGTCAATCATCTGCCAGCATGCTGATCTGGTATGGTTTCATCCAGATAATAAATTTTAGTGTCACACTGGTTTCTGATGGAGTGCATTGTTCTGAGAAACACAGCTCTCTCGGCTACGATGTCGCTGCGTTCCATTATTAACTTTCTTCCATTGCAGCATTTCCTATAATGAAATCCCATTTTCCTTAAAATACGCAGCATGGAAGATTCACTGCCCTCAAACCCCATGTCTTGTTTTATTTCAATGTCAGGTTTCTGTTCTGTAGGAAACTTTCCATTTTCATACACCGAAAAAAATTTTGACGCGACACATTTTTGTCAAAATCGTCAAGCTCAGTCACTGGTTTGTTCCTTTTATGCACTTTTCCAGGAGAATTAAATTTAACACGTTCTCCTGCATGAACACAAGCTTTTGCTTCACTTAGTTCTTTCCACGGTGCTTATACCCACCTGACAGGCTTCAGCTGTTTCCTTGTCACAATCGGCAACACTGTTTAGTTCATGGTTTTTCAGACTTCCCCAGGAAATATTTGTACACATTATACACCATTTCTCTTGCTTGACTGTGAAGAATGCAACCTCTTTTGCTTCAGTCATCGTCAGAACTATTAACGAACTATTCACTACCTTGCTAACACACAAAAGAGTAGATTTATAACTCGTAATTACTTAATTTCACTGTTAAACTTCACCGTAAGTTTCCACTAACATAAACTGAAACACACTGCATCTGGTTGGCTAGAAAGCACGTGACTGTACGTTTTGGATATTTATCTACTGCGCATCTGCTTTTATTCATGATGGGTACTATAGAACACATCCAGAAATGACATTGTCCTCAGCTGTATAATTACAGTTTATATACATTGATTCAGGTTACAGAATAATACATGTATGGTCCATATTAAAGGAGTAAAATGGATTATTCATTAGCCAATTGTGAATACACACTTTTAATCTATTAATTGGGACAACTCTTGCTGCTTCTGGTGGTTTGTTAAACATGTTAGTACCATTATAAAAGCAATGTTTGTGCTAAGTTATAGTCTGTACCTCAGATAGTCTAATTTTCTTTATTTCTTGTGTTAAAATTATGGAGATCAGTTCTAAGGGAATATTGGTTAATGTTCATTCTGATGTAAATTAGTTGTCTATATATAAATAGATTGTGCACGGTCATATAATTTTATTTTTAAGTATCTGCAATTCCTGTTGGTTTTTTTTTTTTTTTTTTTTTTTTTGTTGTTTTTTTTATAATAGAAGGATTATATGAACCTTGGTTGAGTGGCACCATAAATGTATGCTATAGTTTATGTGAGTCTCTAATAATGTAAAGTGTACCTGTCTGAGAGTATCCAGTGATACAAGTGACTTCAGCTTTCTTAATAGAAATATTATTCGGGATAATTTAGCACATACAGTTTAACAAAAGGTAATTCATTTACTTTCATATCCGATTCGCTAAATGAAAAATGCTGAGTTTTTTGTTCATTTAACATCAACTTGTTAGCTGTAAACCAGTTCTTTGCAGCATTAAAATTTTGTGTTAACTGATTATGATCTAATTGTGATGAAATTAAAGTTGTATCATCGGCATACATAACAATATCTTGCAGTGTTATAGCCCAGGTCATTGTCCTGCTGATAGGTTATCCAAATATTATATTGGTGAATTTTATGTTGCAGATAATTGTGGGAAGCAAAGATAGCAACAAATTGGAAGCTTGGGGATTTCCACAAGATGTGAGAAATCATGTAAAAGAAGCCAAGCACAGATGAAAGAAAACTTTTCTTTTTTTATTGTTGTTTTTATTCACAACTGAACAGTATGTTGTGTAGTGTAAAGGTGAAAAACTGTGGTCTGTTCATAGAAGTTTGCAAGACAGTGTCCTGTAGGTAATCTAGTTTTCTGGACAAGTGCTTGGAGTGTAAGTATGATAAACACAATGAAAAGGGATGGATATAGTAATGACTTAATGAAAGATGCAAGTTATAGTTTTATCTAAAATATCATTGTACATAATCTACATTAGTTTATTCTGAAATTTTATCCACATCAGTGGTTTCAGACTCTCTTTGTAAGTATTTTAGTTTCTCATCAGGTATGAGGGTTACAGATAAAGCAAACTATAACTACACTTGTAAAATTCATTCATTCATTTCATGTTAAATACCAAAGTTGCAACTTTCATCAAATTGCTTCTGTAAGGGGCAATCATACAAGTTGTCACGATAGCCATTATATATATATTTTTAGAATCATTTTTCTTATAAGTATCCAGTGCTGATTTTCAATGAAAAGGCTAAGGATTACTCTCAGAGGAATATTTTATTAATATTTAGAAAGTAAAATGAAGTGAAACAATATAATATAAAAATGTTTTACAGTATAATTAAGATTAAGAAACCACCATGCCAGTTAAATGGTATTAAAGCAGCTTTCAAATTTGCATGCATCATAAGCTCCAGAGAAGAAAGTACCTCAGAATTGCTATATACCCATGGTAGTACTTTATTATAAAAATTCGGGGAATACACGCAAATATCACTTAATTAACTTCTGCATTGCATGTTTTAATTTATTCATTTCATACCATATTTATCTGAATACAAGACAACCTCAAATGCTAGACAATCCCCTTTTTTCAAAGTTTAATTTTCGAATTTAACATATCTATTTAAAAAGAAGACATGATAAATTAATTTTTAAATATGTATTTTGACCAAGCTAAGAGTGACTCAAGCTTCGGAAATTCACTTAATGGGTGTGAGAGAGAGAGAGGGTGGAAATGTAAATGTAAATGGCGTGTTATTTATGGACGCTCTTTAACTGCTGTGGTTCTCAGCGTCCATTCTAAATTGGGCGTGAAAGACCGCTTAATTTTGCTCAGAGGCCTCTCTATCAGGCTTGAGGTTCTTTTACGTGCCGTAAATCTACGACACGGGACCCACGGCTTTACTTCCCTTCCGAAGGAAGCCGTGCTAAGGATTTTTACACCCGAAAAAATCCATCGTCCTCCGCCGGGTTTGAACCCGCGACTTTGGGTATATGAAGTCAGCATGGTAACCATTACACCACGGAGGGCGACTAATAGAGAGAGAGGGTGGAGAATGGAAATGTATCAGGGTGTAGGAGGTGACCTCTATGCAGCAGAGCTTCCAACGATGAAGATGGATAAGATATCCTATTTAGACAAAATACCTAAATTTGTTTTTAAATAGTTTTGCCTAAGTCAAATTTGCATGGGAATTTTTGTAATGAATGACAAAGGGGGAGAAGGAAATATGCCGCTTTGTGTGGGATACGTGACTGGCTACAGCAGTGCAATGAATAAGATTTTCTATTTTGATAAAATACTTAATAAACACATTATTGTAAAAAAGTTTTACGTTATTTGAATTTTTGTGCAGATTCACATAATGGATGGAAGGGGAGAGGAAAACAGAAACATACCCGGTATGTCTGTTGTGAAATGCGCAACTATACATCTTTTTCTGTTGACCATTGATTAGACACAACCACCAATGTGAATGAAATTCCTCTATTTTTATTTTAGCCTTGGAGAGAAATCTTTCTCCAATGATAATGGTTATAACAATCTCTTAACAACTAACTTTGTGGCATGAAATAACATGCACAATATCTGCAATATACTTCATTACCGTGGCAGTAATCTTTACTACTTCCCCCAGGCTTTGCCATTGCTGCGCCTATGAAATTAAACTTGCTTTTTTCATACATGATATTCATATATTGCAAATGAAAGATGGCCACGAGTACTCAACATTAATATTCTCAACATTCGGATAAATACAGTATATTTTTGCAGTTTTTCCTCATATATCTCAACATTCTACCCGAGGTATCATGGGAACATTGCTTCTGCTGCCCTTGTGTTGCCAACTTTGACAATCTGAACATAGTGGAAGGTATAATTTATTGCTGCACAGCATAGCCAAGGTTGAGGGTCCTAAGCCACAAAGATAACCAAGGGATTGAGGTGTGTAAGCTATAAATCATAACCAAGGGATTGTGTGATGCTAAGTTGCAAAGCATAGTCAAGGGATCTGTGTAGAACAATGGCATAGCTAAGGGGTCTGTTGGAACCTTGATTTAGCAACATTTTCATATTTTTGGTGATATTTGATTATGTTGTGCTTGAGTAAGGCACTAGTGTACCATAAGTAAGAGAGGCCTCCAAAAGGGAGGGTGGGTGGACAATGTGACTTCATTTGAACAACATCTTGTGCTTCTTGTAGTTCTTATTGTTTCAGGATTATGCTGGATATATTCTGAACCTATTTTCAGTACCTGACCCCCTTCTTTGGGAGTGAAGTTGCATGCATAAACAATCCGTAGTCAATTGTCATTCTCTTTCTGGTTACCACTTCCAGTTGTTGTGAACCAGCCTTAATGTCCCATGCAGTGAAAATTTGAAAAGTTTAAACTTTACAGTTTTTCATAAGATTGCTGAATGCAGTCAAGATTACATTTTTGTTACATGAAAGCTGTTGCAAAAATTAATATATTTTAACAAAAAATCAGTCATATATTTATGTGTGTGTACATATATATAATTACTAAAATTGTAAAATTTTATTGATTGATTAGCACATCTGAGAAACAAAACCAAATGAACCAACCCAACTTGACTGCTCTGAAACCTGAGGCTTATTGTGCCATATCTGTCCTAGTTGGACTAGTTAAGCCAATCTGTGCCCTTAAAAAGCTTCAGAAGTCCCTGAACTAGGTGCTTATGAGATACAATTACTTCACGAGTCCAAGTTCTCAATGGAATTGTATCATCTGTTTTTTTGTGCATCACAATGCAGGGCAGTTTCATCTTCCCTGTTACACAGCGTGCACTTTCAATCCCCATTCAGATGTTTCTTAAAATTCCCATGGCCAGTCATAAGACTGACCATTAGTCTCATTTGCTTCCTGTTAAGCTTCCGGATCTCAGTGCTTCATTTTGAACATGGTCTAGGCAACATAAGCTTATTCTGTCCCTGTCCTAGGACTAAGCCCAGGCAGCAGCAGCCTAGTTCTAACAGTCCTTTTGAATATGCCAATGACAGATTCAGATCCTGCAAACAAGATCAAAACCCCTGGACCAGTTGGTCTGCATTTTTATTGTCACTTATGTCTGAGAGGCCAGGAACCCATGCCAAGGTAACCTGGTTACACTCTGCAACAAGGCCTCTTGACAATGCTTAACAATCTTAGACAGTGCTTTCAGAGCTGTCTGAATAGGTGCAGATTCAATGAGGGTGAATCAAATATAAACCAGAATTTTAAATTAGTGCCTCTGGTAGTGATCAGAAATAAGTGGGGCTTGAGTGGATGTTAGTGGGAATGTCTGGAATTGTGACATTGTTGCATAACACACTGCAGAGCGGCTGCTGGCTTCAGTATGCCATGAGGAAGCAAGAATCTGTTGCACAATGCATCATTATCAAGGTTTTAGCAAAAGAAGGTATCAAAGCTTCGGAAATTTTGAGAAGGCTTCATGTACAGTTTGATGAAGAAACCCTTTCAGAGACCCAGGTATATGAGTAACAAAACATTTTTGGCAGAACGGGAAGCAGTGGAAAATGAGCAGCACCTAAGATTACTATGGACAAGCATCATTTCAGATACTATTCGTGCTGTAATGTGATCTTATTGAAGGAAATCATAACAATGTCTGAAATTGCTTCACTCATGGGAATAAGCAATCCTCAATGATGAACTCAAATTGTGGAAATTATCTGCCAGCTGGGTTCCTTGTCTCCTCACCCAGGAACAAAAATTAACGTGGTAAACAATGGAGGAAATGATTTGAAACCTCTGGAATATCCATCCACCTTACAGTCCAGATTTTTCCCCTGTGGACCACTGAATGAAGAACTCGGAGGAGTGTGATTTGATGACGATACAGCAGTAGAGGAATATATGGGCAACTGGCTGTGCACACGTTCTAATTTCTTTGAGGACGGCATCAAAAGTTTGCCAATTTGATGGCAAAAATTTGTGCAGAATTGGGAGATTATGCAGAAAAGTGAGGTATTTGTTGTGTTTTTGTTGGTGGATTCAGTAAAATTATAAAAAATAATTCCAGTTTATATTTGATTCACCCTAGTACAATTCCTATATCCTTCACAAAAATTGTCCTCCAAGCAAGTCCTGATCACAGTGGCAAACCCACCTAGAGAAAAAGATATCCCGAGTTTAGGCTGTGCCCTGTATATTTCAGCACTTGTACGCTTGTTCATCTTTGACCCATCAGTGAACCAAAATATGTCCCCTGATTGGTGCTGATGTTTATCTTCCCACCAATCTTTGCTTTTGATTATAACTTCAAAAGACATACTTGATTACTGAGAAGGCAAAGTAAGGACTGATGATGACATTAAAACAATTGGACCGGGATTAAAAGAATACAAAATAAATAAGATTACACTGAGTTATGTGGCACTGTGGTAACATTCCGTGGACAATGTCAGCACTTCATTTTACATGATTTAAAGCTTTCTTAGAATGAAAGGCTGGAAGTCACTCTACTGCATTCTTGAGAAGTCATCATCACTACTGTTGTAATTTATCTAAATATTAAAAACTTAAATGGTGTGCATCCCAGAGCATACTGATAGAAAATCAGCACTGGCATTGTTGCATCCACTTAATTTTAATTTTTTTGCATGTTCTGTATGCAATCATTAGCTTTAAATAGTTATGACTGAAATCATATTAGACAATTATTGTGCAATTAATTAATTATAGTTGTCTTGTTAAAGCAGCCCACTTGCTAATTTGCCATTAGAGAAGTTCAAGCAAAGTAATGAAATTATTTCTGTTCATGCTTTCATCTGTTCTCGTAAATTAAGCCTTGTTGCTCATTTTTGTGTTTTAAATCTCAGATTCACATAAAATTCACTAATTTTATCGTTGTATCACTATCCCCAGTTTATATTTCTTTTAAAGTTTATGGGGTATAAATAAAGATTGGTTCTTAACAACTAAAAACAGTAGTCAGAATGAGAATGATAAAAGTTAAAATATATGTATTTTAAAGGGAGTATTCATAATTGACTGGAAGCTTTCACAGGCTTCAGGAATGCTAAAGATGATTTGACAAAGTTTTTATTTTTTTCGTTCTTGGGAATGGGTGATTATAATCACCATATTATAAGTTGTCCCTCGAGACAACTCAGTGACAGTCCATTACCACAGCTACGTATGTGATGACCAATCTCCTGTGATACCGCCCAACGCTCCTTCATCCCCTTCAGCATAACAAAACACTTCCCTATTAACATAATTTTATTTATACTGATGCCAGGACTATTCAAGGGACAAATTGTTATAGAGCAATGATAGATGTGCATATTAAATTTTTTGCTGTAGAGCTTATTGTGACTATGCCTTATGGCTGTAATTGTTGCATGTGTGTGAGCAGCTTGCATTGAAAGTCATAACTGATTGTTGCTTTTCACTGGTGGCTTTCTTTCATTAGTTAATGCATTTTCAAACTGGTGTCAGAAGCGAAAATTAATGCCAAGATGGAGGAGTTGATAAAAACCTTACTGGTGGAAATCCAGTAATGGAGAAATCTGGATTGGAGAAGATAGGGTCCGGCATGGGGCAGATAGAAGAGAAAATGAAATCAGGAATGGAGAAGATGGAGGAAAAGAATGTAATCTGACATGAAGGAGATAAGAAGTGAATTGTGTAATGGAGTTACAATTAAAATCAAGCACAATGGCCGGCATGGAAGAGCTCAGCAGAAGGATGAAGAACCTTGACTAATGCATTAATGCTCTGGAGTGCATCTAAGAACATGTTGACACCCTGAAAGACTTAGGAAACATGTTAATGCCCTGAAGGGAAGAGTCAATGGCAGTGCCAAGGAACTGAATGCCATGGTGCAAAAGATACTCGACAGAAGGCTTAAAGAGTTGAAGGTCAAGAAGCCAGGACAATATCTGCACATGGAAACCACTGTGCACATAGGTGTAACAATCGAAGCTTCAATGTAAAGTGCTCACCGAATGCATACGTGTTCATTCACACAGGGGTAACAGTGCATTAACTATGAAATAAAGCCAATAGGTGAACAGCAATAAGCTAGCTGCTCTCACACATGTGGCAATTATAGTCGCAAGTCACAGTCACACTACTCTAGGCAACTGTCACATGAAATGGCTGCTAAGTAACGAGGCACTCGTGTAAACAGACACACGTACACAAAAGTGAATCTAGCATATGCTCATTGGCTGATGCTGCGTATTACAAGTACATCAGCTACAAAGAAGTTCGCTGAGACTAACAAAAATTATTGGATCTCCTCTGTATATCAGTGTATTTAATGTATTATGTATAGTTGCAGCAAAATAAATCTAAAGTAAATAATCAAATTGAACTTAGTTATAAAATGAGCAAATAGCATGCACACACTGCCTTCTGTAGTGAGCTTTGGAAGCAGAAAGGTGAGACCATTAGGACCTAAACCATCATGGCCAAAAAAATGCAATTTGTAATGCATCGCAGAAGTAAGCCTTCTAATGAGTGGTGAGAGAAGTGTAATTTTAAATTGTTTCACAAACTATGTAAGAAATATACAATTCATGTGCAGTGAAAGGTTAATAACACATAAGTTAACCACACTTGGAAAATCCAGGAAATGTAAAAAGCAGTGCTAGAAGTTAAGTGTGACAAATTTGTTGAGAGTGCAGTGCATCAAAAATTCATAATTTCTTTCATATTAATGAGCCACTTACAATCAGGAAACTACTGCGATAAAGAAATGGTAAGAATATCATTTTTGACCGTGAGGATGTATTGTTACATTTCCAAGTACAGACAGGAAAGGGGGAAGCTGTATTTTCTCAACGAAACATGAGTAAATGAATGCCACACAAATTCCCAGATATGGGTAGATACTGCCATTAAGAGTAAAAAGCAAGCAGACAAAGATGAACGGAGACGGGAGGAGCAGAACTCTGATCTTGATGGAATATAACCTCTTTCAGATTCAGATTAGGTGTGTTTGTTGCATTTATTTTCATAAAGTGACTTTTATATTTCTTATTTATATCTTTATTTCAGAGTGCTATACACAATTCTCTAATCAGTAGCATGTTTCTAAACTATCCTGCAAAAAATAAGAAGAAGAAGTAGCAGGAATGTGATGACGGTTCCAAGGTTCTGCATGGTTATGAAAGTAGTCCCTTTACTTCTCCAATCAGAACAAGAAAGTGGAGGAGTACATTTTGTGCTTTGTTTACATGACAAATTCATCCGGTAAAAAGGTTCTAGAGCTCGCTCTATTTGCAATTCTCTAAAATTTGACATTGGATGAATTAGAGGCAGGTGAAAAAGTATCATAACTTAGTTACAAAGAAAGAAATCCCATTCCACTTTTAGATGAATATGATTATCGATAATTATTCTCGTTCTTGTTACTGGGTTATTCTGAACCAAAATCTTATATGTTGCATCACTTCCCGTGTTGAGAACCAGCCTGAAGAGTAATGTGAGTACATCTGAGTTCTGATTTCCCACTATTAAAGATTTGCCTTAGCACAGGTATTATCTTTACACCAGGCTCATTCTCGCAATGACATCAGTGTAACAAGTGCTGCAACATGACTGGCTATGAAAGCTGCATTTCAGTACATATCCTTGCAACTGCAAACATTGTTTTAGAACTGATAGTTCAAGAACACACAGAAAAATGGTAGAAGTGTGAGAATGAAATTGCGTTCTAGGCAGGAAAAGACTACAGTATTTTAATACAACAGTAAATATTTTGTGACAAAATTTCACTTTGTAAATAAATTCAAATTAATATACAAAATTTTAAAGAATATGGTATTATATTAGTTCTTCAAAATAAATACAACATAAAAAAATGTTTTTCTAAAAAGGGTAAAATTTCAAAAATTAAAAACCCTGGCATTTATCAATTAAATTGTTAAGTTTAAGACTGCGTTTATATTGGCAAGACCAAGTCCAGCATGATCGGTGGCATTTCTGATCAAAAAGGAATGGGACACAGAGACTGGGTTTCCCCCTGAAGGCTGGGAGCCGGATGTGACACACTGACGGTTTGTGCTTTGGGAACAGAAGGAGGGCTAGGGCCTTGGGACCAGTCTTGCTATCCCCTTGGAAGGTTTGAGATACATGCCATCTTAGCCTGTGTCATGCATATTTTAAACATGCCAGATAGTCATACAGCTCTGAAAGTCCTTACAACAGTTAAAACGACATCCAGATAGATATGGGAGTGTCAAAGTGTGTTAGACAGACGTACCTGCAGACAATTACCCTTGGCAAGAGGGCATCAGAAGCAAGATGGGCATCTTGCATTTGTAGTGTACTGCAGTAATCCTTAGCAAAACTAATGTACAAAGAATCCCAGAGGGGTTTCCTAAAGACCTAGGGAAAATTATCTAGGAAACTGCACAAACGTTGGCAGAGTTACACCATATTTATTAGAATAAGTTTTTTTTTATCAATCATTAAAGATATATCTGATTTTAACATTGATTACAATCATTACATTTTTAAGTTACTGTTTGTAAATATGAATCAAAAATTACAGGCAATGAAACAGAATTCAAACAATTTAGTGCTCAAGTAAATGCCTGATTGTGCCAAGCAAGAAGTGGGATTTCACAATCATAAAAATTTAGACTTCCCAAATATGTATTTTACTCAAACTGAAAAAACCCCACTTTTGCCTACCCTAGGCAGCTACACAGTGAGCTTCGCTGTGCTTTTTGAAGATGGTCTATCCCATGTCGAGTTTTCTAGCTGACTGACTAGCTTCACTCCCATGAGGGCTTGCTGGAGCAGCAGAGGAAGGATAGCTCTGCCATTTACCACCAGGTTGCAAAAAAATCACAATTATGTCACTCTGGCAAGTAGAAGCCGATCTTGTTCCTGCCATAACTATGTGAAGGTGTCAACAGATGCAATTTGAACTGTGGAAGGGGATAATGGTTCAGTAGGACCTGAAATATCAAATGTGAGACAATCCAACTTACTGCTAGGGCTTATCTTGAGATTTGGAAAAAACAAAATACTGCCAGACAGTGCCATTATTTTACTTCTGGGCCAGGCAGCAAACTAAGTCAGACTCTTTTAAACCTAAGTAGAACCAGGCTCAGAGTGCTTGTTGGCTATCTCACAACACTCTGAAAAGACACTTACGCATAATGGTGCTAATTGAGGACCCCTGGTGTGGAAAATGGATGGATTTTATGTGAATCTGAGGCATTTACTTTTCACAGATATTTATTTATTTCTACTAAGCTTTTTACAAATAAAAAAAAAAAAAGTGATTCATTCATATGACTTTCTCTACATCTCTGCAACAAATTGTTAAGAAGCTAATGCTTCTATTTACTTCATGTAATCGAGAAAAAACGAGCGGAAATAGTCTTATTACTTGCTTCCTTGTAAGTAGAAGTGAAATATGGGAGTATCATAGGTTAAAGTGATAATCAAAAGCTGGTTGCTGTGTGACTGAAGTTCCTTTGTTTGTATGGACATGAGTTGACAAATTTCCATATGAGAAAAGTATGTTTTTTAAAGATGAAACCAAAAACAAGGAATATCTCAAAAACAATCAACTGTATGAAAAAAAAAGATATATAACAAAAATTGTGTGTTTAAATATGCTCTACATTTTTTGTATGGCAAGTTTTTGTCTATCTCTTACAGTTTAGCAGTTATGCAAAATTCTGTAAAATCCATCCAGAATAAAGTAGCCTTCAGAGGCTATTCCCAAAAAATTCAAGATATACATATTATTTGTCAGGTAAATATCTTTGATATACAATATTTTAATCAAAATTGTTAGAGCCATTTTTGAGAAAATCAACATTTATTTTTGAGAAAGTCAAAATTTTCTGAAAGGGTACTTTGGGGTGGGGGAATTTTCTGGAAAGTCTTTGTGTCACATTCTTGAAAGATACCAAACTTAATACCAAGTTTGGTATTTAACAGTCTTTTAGTTTTTGGGCTATGCTGTCCACAGACACACACATACATATATGGACCTTTTTCAAGAATTGCTTTTTATGTTTTCAGGGGGACCCTAAAATTATACCTTGTTCACTTCTCTTTTTAATGACCAGTTCCATTTCTTTTTAACTTTGTATAAAAACTTTCCAGCTTTCATATAGTCTTTTTTAAACATTTTAATTAGGCAATCTTTTTATCCATGTTAAGTCATTTCTCATTTATATATTGTTTTCTCCATAGCTCTGTCCCTTCATACTGAAATATTATGTGCTCTTATATCTTTTCTCCCACATATTGCACACTGTTTTTGTGGAAAACTTGTTTCTCATCCCTTTCAGTTTCCATACACCCCCTCTCCCCCATGCTATACCCTCTCGTTTTTTATTTAGTTTGTCTATATATTCTTCTCTTTCCCATATATTTTTTTATTGTAATATATGCTTCTAATGATCTTTTTACAAAAAGCCTTAACATCGTTTTCTCTCATTCTTCCAATTTCATCCACACCATTACTTTTCAGGTTATTTTGTGTACTTTAGCACCATCCATTGCCTTTTAAACCCTTTTCTTTTTATTCTAAGCATTATCTTAGCAGATTCTTTTCATCTAAATTTAAAATTCTAAATCAAAACTTAAGTGTTCTCTCCATGATCATACCTTTTCTTCCTACTCTACCCATTCACACATATAGAACATGGGGTCTGATTTATTGGGACCATCAGATTTCATTGAAGCCCAGTTTATGAGGCACAAAGGGCTCTCGAAGCCTACGTGTGAGGCCTCATTTCATCATCATATGTCATTTGGAAATCAGAGTTAAGGCACATTTTACAAATATTAAATACAAATCAGATTAATAAATCAACTGAGGCAGATCATTTTTGGTCACTTGATCATGTAATTAATCTAAAAGTTAAATTACGAGGTACGTCCAGAAAGTAAGTTCTGTTTCAGTTTACCTCCGCTGCAGCGCTGCGATCGCAGTTCTGCACATGAGCGGTAGACACTCTGTATCAAGGAGAAGAAACGTGCACCATTTTGAGATCGCTGTCAGCCACATACGCTTTGTTGTGCTTGTTTACAATCTCGGTGTTGATTGAAAATCCCGCCGCTTGTGGAATCAGATATGTGATTCGTTTTCTGAATGCTAGGAAAGTGAAATCAATTGAAATTTATCGCCAATTTGCGATGTATACGGACAAAATGCGATGAGTGATTCAATGGTGTGAAGATGGGTCCGACAGTTCAATGAAGGATGTAGTGAAGTGCACGATGAAGAACGAAGTGGGCGTCCATCTTTGGTTACAGAAGAACTGGTTCATGCGATTGTTGAAAAGATCCAGGTAAACCGCAAGTTTACAATTAGTGCTCTCGCTATGGAATTTCCCCAAAGCTCACGAAGAAGGTATATAAAAACTTGTGCCACGCTATGACAAATGCCTGCAAAATTTCGGCAGTTATGTGGAAAAGTAGTTTAAGAGTTGTAGAATTTTGTGCAATAAATAATTATTCTGTATCTGTACACAATTTAATTTTATTACCAAACGGAACTTACTTTCTGGACTACCTCCTATTAAAACGTTTAAATGGACCCATAGATTTATTGATGTGGAAGAAAATATTTATTTTGAGAATAAAGTTTGCATTAATATAATTGATATATCACCAAATGATTCTGTCACCAAATTTGTTTTATTATCAGTATATGGAAATATGTAATGAACAATTCATCACCTAGTAGCAGCAATTGTAACAGTTTAAATAAATATAAAGTTAATAAGAAAACAGAAGCTGATGATGTATACATAGGGATTATGAAACATTTCAACTACTGATTTGAATTTATTTTACAAAGAAAAGTGAAGTTTTTTCACAAAATATTTATTGTTATATATTAATATTTGTGTAGTTCAATTTTACACACTACCATATTTATTCACACATTTTCTTCCTTTTTTCTGAATTTGAGAAATCAAAATCCACTGAGTGGAAAAGAAAACAAAGGAAAACAATTGTAAATAACAGAGTTAGCAACATAAACATAGCTAAGTTAATTATTGCAAGAACAAGTGTGTATTCTATTACATAAAAACGAGGCTACATGTATTTTACTCTTCATGGTTTTGTGCACATGAATATTGGTGGCTGGGTCAGCAGAATCATCAGGAATTTCTTTGTTCCAAGGTGTCCATCCTATTAAGAAATCCCAGTCTTCTTAAGCTCTTTATCATCTGATCACCTGAAGAATGCAGGAGCACATTTGCTTTTTGGTGGGTCTCTAAATACTTCCCAACCCAGAACGTTTTTTATTTTTATATGAGCCAAGAGAAACAACTTTTTTGGGAATTAATTTTTTTAGGGTATATAAATCAAATCTAGTAAAATATCTTACTATATTCTGAAAGGTTGTTTATTGAGGATACTTCAAAAGTAAGAATATATGCTTAACTTCAGCACTAATATGTTGTTGGACATTTTTTAGTGCAACAAATTAAATAATCTGTGTAAAATAGCTAACACCCTACAACTTCTGTTGTGGAGGTTGATTATTGCTGAACAACTAAGCTAATGCAGTCTAAAGCTAATTTTGTCATTGTTAGAAGTCTAGGAGATATTGCTCTAGAAGTCCAGGGCTGAACAGGAGCCTAGTGGGTGTGTGAGTGTTGCTATCAGCATAAAAAACAAAATAAAGTAAGTCAATTAATTTGATTATAAGTTATTTTATAGTGAAGCAAGGATTAATTAAGCATTAGGAGTCAAAAGTAGGGACGTGCTTGCTTCACTTTGTTCATTCACCTACCTCACCATAAGCCGGATGTATATTTTTTTTTTATATAGACATGTATCTATTCAGTTTTATTATAGAAATATCACAGTTTGATTTTTAGAAATTACCTGACAGCCATCAATCTGTCCACGTGGAGATTTACCATATTTATCTGAATACAAGACAACCTCAAATGCAAGATGATCCCCATTTTTCAGAACTTAATTTTGGAATTTAGTATATTAGCTGTATAAAAAGAAATAACTTGAGTATTAAATGAAATTTAAAGTTTTGCCATATATTTTGAACAAACAAAGGGACACAAGCAGTTAAACTGCCCTCCTTTTTTTTTAAGTAATTTGAATTTGTGCAGAAATTCATGTGGAGGGTAAGATAGTGGAAGAGAGGAGAACAGAAGTGCTGTACCAATAATGTCTGCAGTCAGAGTTGATAGTGGCAGTGACAGCCCAACTGAAACAATAGTAATTGATGAGATTTTCTGTTTAGACAACTTACCTAATAAAAGTTGTAAAAAGTTTTATTGAAATTAGAAATTCGAATTTGTGTAGAAATTTGCATTTGGAGCAACAGAGAGATGGAGAGGGGAGTACAGAGATGTATGTAACGTATACAATTAGATATGTAATGGCGATGGTGGCCACAACACAGTTGTAACCATAATTGTAAGCTCCCAATGCAACATTAAATGCAACCACTGATGTGAAGGAACACCTCTCATTTTATTTTAGTCTCGGAAAGAAAGTTTTGTTCCAATGAGAATGCTCAGTTTTACAGTTAATTTTTGACGCAAAATGAAATGCACAAAATCTGCCACATACATCTGCAACCTTGGTGGTAATCTTTACAATTTCCCCTAGGCTTTGCCACTGCCATACTCATGAAGTTTGAAACTTACTTTTTCCCAGCATGGTATTTGGAAAACAATTACAGTGGAACCTCACTTATACGTTTTTCAAGGGAGACTACTAAAATATTTATAAATGAGAAAACGTGTAACTGATTTTCTCTTCTGGTATGGACCTCATCCAGAGATTTTAATTTTTCACCAAGAGTTAAGGATTTTCATGTCTTCTTCCGTGCTGGTTGATATTCACACATGTTTCTTCTCCTGTTTGTAACTCGAAACACCACATAAAATAGATAAATGACTTGGAACAATATGGCGACAATGAAAGCATAAATGACAATGAAAACAGCACACTAGCAGTACTCGACTTAAAGCAGAGAAGTGACTATTGGAACGATATGACGACAATGAAATAATAAGCGTCAATGAAAACCACAAACCAGGCAATTCCAAGGCTATACACAGCAAGCACAACATCATACATTTTTTTAAAAATGTATAAATGGGTACATTTTGTGTATGGGGATCAGAAAAAGTGGTGCATTACCGAGAAAATGTATAATTGAGAAAAATTTTAGTGGAGAATGACAGGTCCCTAAAATTTTATTGTATATGTGCGAAAAATGTTGAAGTGAATAAGTTATAAGCGAGTTTCAACTGTATAGCAAATGCAAGACGACCCCCAGTTCTGAACATTTTGGGAAAATATAACATTGAATTGTTTTCGGATAAACATATAGCAGGTGCATTCCTAACTCCCTCCCTCTCTTCCTCCTTATTCCTCCAAGTTCCCAATACTGTGAACAAGGGTTCGGATATCTCCCCTAACAGTAGTAACATTGCAGCCTTCTTTAAGAACAACAAGCATTTGTTCTTGATACAAATTCACTGCGTTGTGTCTATCTACATGAATTTTACAAAATACTCTGTAAATAGTGAATAGCCACAATATGCAGTTGAATCTCTCTGGCAAAGCTACATTTTTCTGTTTTTAATCGTTTTGAACTCAAATCCCAGATCATGTAGGACTTTTCAAAGGCTTCTTTGAAATAGCTTTGCTCCTTTAAGAGAAGAAAGCAACTTAGGTTTGATATGAGGGGTGTTCAATAAGTCCTTAGAAAAAGAAGAAAACAAATTATTTTTGGTAAATTTCTTTTATTTTTCAATATAATTCCCTTTTAGCTCAATACACTTTCCCAGAATTTTTCCAACTGTTTTAAGCCTTACAAAAAGTAGGATTTCCGAAGGTCCTTAAAATAGGCATCTGTTTGTGACGACCTCTTTGTTAGACATGAATCATTTTCCACCGAGCCACATGAATCATTTTCCATTTATATGACTGTATCTCTCTACAACAAATTAAAAAAGTTTATTCTTCTATCTACTTCATACTAATTGAAATAAACATTAGCAGAAATGCTTTCTTTTAAGTAAAAGAGGATAAATGGGATAGACTAAAACAATGGTCAAATCTTTTAAAAGCTGCTTGCCATGTGGATGAAATCCATTTCTTTGCATTGGCAAGAGTTGACATATTCCCTTATGTTATAAGTTTAAGCATTTTTAAACTGAAACCAATAACAAGGAATATCTAAAAAATGGTCAACTCCATGAAAAAAATGTTAATGACATAAATTGTGTGTTTCAACGAGATCTACATATTTTTTGTAGTAAGTTTTTGTGCACTCTCACTAGCTATGGAAAATCCAGGAACTTTCATCCAGAATAAAGAGGTCTTCAAAGGCTATTTCCAGAAAATTCAAGATATACATTTTATTTGTTGTGTAAATATCTTTATTATATGGTACTTTAATCAAAATTGTTAGAGCTGTTTTTGTGAAAATCAAAATTTTTGAAAATTTTTCCCTGTAAAGGGTAGTTTGGGGTGGAGGGATTTTCCTCAAAATCTTTGTATTGCATCCCTGGTACTTTTCGATTTTTGTGTTCACAGACACACATGGACCTTTTTCTAAAAATGCTTTTTTTGGATACAGAGTACTATGTATATAGTACATTAAGAGAAAGTAAAAAAAGTGGCCAAATCTGGTGATTATGTGGATGTTGTAGTAATAATAATAACTCCATGGCACAACAGCTCACTAGGAACTTTGGCCTACCACCTGGCTGATGCATCCCTCATCTCTGTCCATAGACGTCATGGATGGGGTACAGTTTTGGAGTGTGAGACCTGGTCAACACCTCGAACCTCCCCCCCCCCCCCCCCAGTTGATGCGGTCCTCATAACCTGGAGCTGCTACTTCATCAAGTAGCTCCTCAATTGGCCCCCCCAAGGCCCTCCAGGTCTCCCAGCAGGGGAAAAATCCCCACATCGGTACTGGGAATCGAACCCGGTTTTCCCACTTGGCAAGCAGCAGTGCTACCACCGTGCTAAGGAGACGACCCATGTTGTAATTCAAACCTTAATTCTACAATTTTCGCCAATGAATCTGTGCCATTGTGCATCCTTGCATTGTATTGATGGAATAGAATCTTTTTCTTTGCCAGATGAGGGGACTTTTTCTTGATTTCTCCATTCAACTAGTGCAATAACAATGCATAATACTCTCCATTTATTGTTCTTCCTTTCTCTATGTAATCAATGATGATTCCACATGCATCCCAAGAAACCAAGGCCACCTTTGCCTTCTTCAGAGCCTTTAAAAACCCACTGTTTTGACTGCACTTTTATCTCTGGAGTGTATCCATGTTTCATCCGCAGTTATGTATCGATGCAGAAACTAGTCAGGATTGCGGTGGAAAAGTGCCATGCCAGCTTCTGAATCGATGACACGATTGCGTTTATTCTCCATTGAGAACAAATGTGGCACCCATCTTGCTGATACCTTTGTTAGACCTAATTGTTGGTGCAAAATTGAGAATACTGTACCTTGTGATATGCTTGTGATCTCTACTATTTTGTGTACTTTGATTCATTGATCACTCGAAACCATATCCTGGATTTTGTTAATCATTTCAGAGGAAGTCACTTCTACTGGACATCCAGAAGGATGTTGATCATTTGTGGATGTATGGCCACATTTATATTCGTTTATCCAATTGTAAATTGTTGAGAATGCAGGAGCAGACTGCAATGAACTTTTTCCAACTCGACTTTTGTCTCTTTTGCTTTTAAGCCTTTTAAATAGAAGTGTGTAATCACTGCACAAAACTTGTTTTTTCCCCGTCTTTCTAAATAAGCACAAGATGGTTGATCAATCGCCTATGTCAAGGAAACTATGTGATGGATATAGCAGTGACTTTAACTGCCATTTAGTAAGAGAAGATGGTTACTAAATACAAACTTTTTTCTATGCTACGAGTGGATTTTCTAAGGACGTATTGAATTCCCCTCGTAGGATGCTCAGTTTGGGTATAATAGTCATAGATGCGCCTTGTAATGGAATCTAATTGAAAGCTAACTGTCCATTTGCACAACTGGGAATGTTCTTGGTCTCTTTCCCAGCAGTTAAAATTCATGATGGAACTGGATGTAGCTGCTTCTCTTTAAAGATTTTAAAAATGGTTATCTCACTTATTTTAACAGTAGATGCAGTCCTTTTCCTCACTTGGTTGGAAGGAATAAGAGGTTCTTGGTGAAGAGGCATATTCTCCTCCTCTGCTCAAGGAATCCACCCAGAGAAAAGACAAACTCTCTATTGTCTATTTACCTCTTTGTTGGTCTGCATCAAAACAAAACCCAGGTGACCAGTGCAACATTGTTTTGTAGCCTTCCTCCATATGCACCAGAAATAGTCATACTTTCAGAACATGTAAGTACACACGATATTATTGTAAAAATAAGAACCCTTATTCTGACAACTTAAACAGTGACTAGAATACTCTATTAGAGGTTAGAGGTTATATTATTGATAGTTGCAATAAAATTAATGAGTGCATATATAATAATAATTCTAAAAGACAAGATCAAAAAGAGAGTAACTTACATGCAATTACTTCCATTTATATATTTACTCTCTGGAAGCGGCTAAATGCAGATCAGATTGTCCTCTGAGCTGTTGGTGCTGCTTATTATATTTTGAAATTGGGCAAATCTGGATCACTATTGACTTGCTGTAGCACTATATCAACTGTTGGTGGCTTATTTTAAAAAAAATCTGATGTGTTCCATTCACATGACTTTCTCTCCATCTCTGCAAAAAAATATTGTTAAAAAGCTTAAGCTTCTATTTACTTTATGCTAATTGAGAATACATTAGTAAAATAGTCTTATTACTTGCTTCTTTGTAAGTAGAAGTGAAATAAGGGAGTATGATAGGTTAAAGTGATAGTCTAAAGCTGGTTTGCTGTGTGACTGAAGTTCCTTTGTTTGTATGGACAGTAGTTGTCAAATTCCTGTATGAGAAAAGTATGCTTTTCACAGCTGAAACAAAAAAGAAGGAATATGTTAAAAACGTCCAACTCCATGAAAAAAAATGTATATAACATAAATTGCGTGTTTTAATGTGCTGTACATTTTCTGTGTGGTAAGTTTTTGTCCATCTCTTATGGTTTAGCAGTTATTCAAAAATCCGTAAAATTCTTCCAGAATAAAGTAGTCTTCAGAGGCTATTCCCAGAAAATTCAAGATATACGTTTTATTTGTCAAGTAAATATTTTAAATATACAAGATTTTAATCAAAATCATTAGAGCCATTTTTAAGAAAGTAAAAATTTTTTAAATTTTTTCCATATAAAGGGTAGTTTGGGGTGGGGGGATTTTCTTGAAAATCTTCGTGTCACATCCTTGGAAGATACCAAACTTAAATACCAAGTTTGGTTTTCAATGGTCTTTTCATTTTTGAGCTGTGCTGCCCACAGAGACACACACACACACACACACACACACATGGAAATTTTTCTAAAAATGCTTTTTTTTTTGTATTCAGGGGGTGTCAAAACATATATTTCTGGTGAAATCTCGGTATCAAATTTTTTGGTACAATACAATACCTTCTCTATACACTATATACATAGTACGCATAGAGAAAGTAAAAATGAAACTATTCACTATTACTCAAATTGAATTTTTCACAAAATCGTCACATTCTTGCATTGTGTATTTTTTTTTTGTTTTCTTCCCCCCTCCCCCCCAAGTGTAACCACTTTTCCTGTTTCAGTGTTTTCTTTATGGTACTATTTATACTTGTAGCCAAAACTTCAGTCAACTTGGAATTAATTTCACCTCTTCTATTACAAAAAGTGTTGGATATTTCTTACAAAACATATAATAAACATTCAACACTATTGTTTTTTCAGTAGTCAATAGTTTACCAGACTTACGCCTTTGAATAACTTGACAAAGACTCAAGGGCATTTTCAGGCCGTGCTGTGGCTGAGTGGTTAGACCACTAGCCTCTCCCCTAGAGGGCTCAGTTTCGATATGAAGCAACTGCATGTGGGATTTATGGTGGACAAAGTAGCGCAGGGGTGGGTTTTCTCCGGTTTCCCCTGCCATCGCGTTCCACCAGTGCTCCATTTTCATTTCCTGTGTCATGTGTCATTGCGTGCAGTGCCTTTTGTAGTAAAAGTGGACATTAAACACTATACAAAAAGGTGGGGGGCAAATTCATGGTGGCTGGCATACTCCATGATTCTAAACAACAACAAACAGTTGCAGATATCAGGTGACTCATACCAATATATGTTGGAACTTGTAGCTCTGTTTGATGGCATAATTAGTGTTAGTTAAACTCTTAGGTATTTGTGTAGAATACACCATTTGAGAATAAATTAATTCTGAAATTTAAATTAATATGGAATTACTTTTCTGCATATATTGCTACTGTGTTGTACAATGGTGCACTGGTCACATGGGTCCATAGTGGTACAGATCGACCTAAGAGTGAATAAAATAATATGATGGCAGATTATTAAGTAATGGACATTTTTTTTACAAAAAAATGTATTAATTAAAAAAAAAAATTCCATCTTTTACCTACTTTTCAACATAGTCACCAACTTTCTCGACACATTTGCCTCATCATGATACCAGTTTCAATATTCCCTGTTCGTAGAAGTCTGTTTCCTTGGAGTATAGCTAACTACAGACTGCTGATTTCATTTGTAATCTATCGCAAAGTGTTTGGTCGGCCAGGTATTTCTTCATGGGACCAAACAGATGAAAGTCTGTTGGTGCAAGGTCTGGACTGGACTGTATGGTGGATCGTGGAGCACCTCCCAACCAAATTTGGTGATTTTCTGATTAACAGCAGCAGCAGCAACAACACTAGGGCAAGCATTGTCATGAAGTTTGACATCGTCAGCATTAATGTTGTGGTGTTTGTCACCAAAGTTTTAATGTAGGCAGCATTTACAGTGGTCTTGTGCTCAATAAAAACCAATAAAACACCATGCATATCCCAGAACACTGTCACAAGCACTTTCCTAGCAGATTGAATCACTTTACATTTTTTCTTTTCTGGGGAACCAGCATGTTTCCATTTCATATTTGCCTGTTTTGTTTCGGGTGTGTAGCGGTGTGCTCACCAGTGACGATTCCTTTCAGAAAGTCATACCCTTCTGCGGTGTATTGTGTTAAGTGATCCAAGCCTGTCATTATTCACTGACCCTTGTGGTTGTCTCTCAGGATCTTAGGCACCCAGCGAGCACTAACTTTACGAAATTTCAACATGTCATGAACAATATCATACCCTGCACCATAGGAAATGTTGAACTGTTGTAAAAAGGTTTGCAGTTGAACACACTGGTTATTCAAAATTGTCACCTCAATGCCTCTGACATTCTGCAGGGTTGCTGCTGTAACCAGCCTTTTAGAGTGTGGCAAATCACTAAGGTTCACATGGGCCCTCTAGGAGGAATTCACACCACCTGGAGACTTTGCAATGGCCCATTTAATCATCCCGATACATGCCACACATGTCCCTGTGAATTTCACTCAGTTTACACCCTTTGGCCCACAAATATCAAATCACAGCTCTCTGCTCTTCACATGTGGAAGACAGTTGCATCCGCCCTCATAGCTTGACTGTGCAACATAATATCCCAACTGGAAGTTGATGTTTATCTTGGGTCATGAATACTTGGTCAACCTCTGCATTACCACCAAATCTTGCTTCCGTAACGTTTATAAAAGTTTTAACAAAATTGCCCAAGCAGGCTCAGTTTCAACAATAACTGACTTGAGTAAATGATTCACCAGGTGGTAATGTTTATGTTTCCATTACAGTGGCCTTACCCTCTTTCCCTTCATCTCCCCTTGCTTTACATGTCATGTTCCTTTAGAAAATCAGACTGTAGTCATTGGTATTATCTGTCCATCCTTACTCCACCGGCGATATAAACAGATCAGAATACATATGTGTGCACGTCTGCCATGCAATTGTGAAACCACATACCTGCACTTGGCAGGAAAAGGTACACCTACCTACTTTCACTGTTCACAGATAATGATTAACTCTATGAAATGTATAGTAAATAAAACAGGTAGCGAGTCATTATATATTCAGTACAAATTTTAAAACTCTCCCGTAAAATTATAAAATGCAGACATATTGTTTTGAAAGTTTGCTGAATTATTGCATACATACAGCCTCCACCAACATTTTTTGAATTTTATCATTCACATATGCACAACCATACACCTCACATATCTTCAGTGGCGGCTCGTGCCTAAAACAAGTAGCGTGCTGCACGGGGGAAAAAAAATGCATGCAACTCACCTAGTTTCGAAAAATGAAGTCCATACGCCGATGTTTCTTCATGCAGAATTTGTCCATCACTCTGACGTTGAAATCCCTGATATTTGTAACGAATTGTAGCGAGTTTTTCATATGCTTCTTGCTATTTGAATGTTTTTTTATATATTCATTAACATGACCTAGATCTTTAACACCAGTCGTAGACCACGAATCTGTACTTCCAAACAAGAGGCAAGGAAAGCAAAAGAGCGCGTTTCTGATTTCACAACCACAGATCCAGTCACTGTTGTCATATATATTTGTGTTAAACTTTCTTGTGTAAATAGAATTTTTACTTCCTTTTGCTTTCTGTTCAATTTTTAGATCAGGAGTAGGTCACCCTAAATTTTTTATCCTGATCTTTTCATCTAACGATCGCCTTGAAAAGGGAGTTTTTAACAGCTCATCAACTATATTCATTATGTATGACTAAAGTTTTCTTACCTATGAAAGTAACACAAACCTACACTGAATGATACTGAAATATAATAAAGTGCGATCACAGTTGGAAATAAACTGAAAACTGACACTGAATAACATTTACACAACAGAACACTTTGTTTCAATGTGATACATGTGGGCCTGTTAGATTTCACATTTGCGGAAGTAACACATTGCGCCAATATGAACTTATGGTTACCAATGTTAACAAACAATGTTCTGTACGTTCCAATGTGAATAAGGTATGGAGATAATAGTCCTTTTATGGCTCAGTTTGTATCACAAAGATATAATTAGTTATTATAACTAAAATAAAACGTAATACGCTTTAATTAATTTCACTAAATTCTGATGTTTAGTGTGGCACTTAGGTGAGTGTGGCAGGGCTGTTTCGTCTGCTGCCAAAACGATTATAAGGAAAAGAACTAACACTCGTAGCGATTTCATTGATTCCGTGCTTTAGCCAAACGCAGCACGTAGCAGTGCGAAAACGATGGGACAGCGACCGTCAGGGGGGGTAAGAGGGGAAGGTTCTACGCAAGCGCAATATTCACCTACCGTGCTTGATCGCTTTGAGCACGTGGATGCATTCCATTAGCTAAACTTGCGTGTTTACCTTGCTTCGAGAGTTCGTCATTGGCAGTGCTGCCTTTCTTATTACTACCATAATGTGTTATGTTTGTTACATGGTCCTTCAGCATGTCTGTTATGTAATTTAGAAGAAAAAAAAAGTAGCGTGCTGCAGCTCTTCAGCACGTAAGGACGAGCCGCCCCTGCATATCTTCAATATAGTGTCATAATGTAGTGACGTACCAGAATAGCTAATGTGAAGATGGAACGGTTCCCACTCCTTCAAGATAGTAATCTGCTGCATTGCAAACAAATTATTTAAATCATCACAGTCTTCACCAAGATTGATAATTAGTCAGCCAACAACAATGTCCACCATTACCACCGAATCTCACTTTGTTTGCTCTGCCCGAACAGTGTGTGATGCACATTAACCGCATTTCGGCTGTCACTTGTTGAAAAGCTGTTTACACAAGATGTCACATCTAGGCTAGTTTAAAAGCTTTGCACATGTTATGCTGCTTTTAGAAAAACAAGCAAATTCTACCGTTAAGCTAAGAATATTATTTAATGAAAAAGCAAGATACTTTTCACAAAACTTTTTATATTTACTAGGAATAATTATTTCCTTGCTTATGTTTCACTACACTGATATTACATATTTCAGCCATTACTTGCTGACTAGAAGCAGCCATTGAACTGCGTAACGGATATGTATTATTATATAAAGAAATAATTATTAAATTATCAGTAAATTTTGTTCCTTAATCATTCGTTTAGACATCATATTATTTAGACAATATTGTATAGTTTAATACAATATATTTCTGTACTTACTTTGCAATTTAAAGCAGTAAGACATTCAGCAACCAAGCATAGCCATTGCAACCTGTTGCTTTTATTTACATTACTGGTGAAGTAAAGCTGGACAGGAAAATGTATTTCTCTTATATTGCTAAAATTTTGATTCAGTTCTACCTTAGGTTACAGCAGTATTATAGGAAGACAACAGCCAGCATCTTGTCATTCCTTTGACACATTAGTGATAAGAGGCAGCTTTGGTTATATAATGCATGTTTCTTTGGAGACATCAGGAAATGTTGAGAGGCATCTAATGACCCATTTTCACAATAAACAGGAGTGCTAGAGATTACAAACAGTTCAAGTTCATGTGAACCAGTCATGTTAATTGTATGAAGAAAAGTGTTTACAATGTTTGAAGAATTTGATTAGTATAAATAAGAGCCAGGAAACTTTATTTGTTGCAATATATGTACATTATATACATAATGTTAATGCTTACAACCACTGATCTGGATAATGTTAGATGCTGAAGCACATTAGAAAAACAATTTTAAGCACTGTATAGACCTATAACTCATTTTATATATAAATGTTTAATACTAAAACCATTAAACAGTAAGCTTTGTATGTAAATGCATTAAAAGTTTCTGTACTTTGTATTAAGGTGAGGGATCATGAAAAAAATGAGAAAAAAAATTACCAAAAATGTAATGTTTGATCTAAAATAATTTTAAATCATAGCTTTCAAACAAGTCTCAGTTTTTGCCCTTCTAATGGTTGAAGGTACAAATTCTGTACTTAATAGTTTTAAGATACATAGTCCAAAAATAGGTACAATTTCAGATCCTCTGCACTTTTCAGATTTTTCAGCAGTTTGCATTCTTTAAAATTGTATTATGACAAAAATTGTGAAATAATTGTCTTGACTTCAAATTTTCACTAGATCATTTTGAAAGAGTAAAGAAAATTTGTCTTTTATTTTACTCTTTTTATGTATTAATTAGGGTGACCAACTCTTGAAAACCAAAATAAGGGAGATGAGGTAATGGCAAATTTTAGCAGAAGTTTTGATAATAAATCCTTCATTGAATGGATGGTTGACATTTAAAATATAATTATGTTAATTTAAAATACACCATACCAAAGATTTTAATATGAGGGTCACCCAGAAAGTAATGCTCCACATTTTTTTTTTCTATAACAAATAAAACTTACACCCAAAAATGATAATTCTTCTACACTCCTTATTTGTCCATGTAATCTTCTTCCTGATCTATGGCCTTCCTTCAGCAAGACACAAAGGCATCTCTGCCCTGTCTGTATGGTCACAAAACTATTTCTTCACCTCTTTGTTATCCTCAAAATGTCTTCCAGGAATACCATCATTTAATAGCCCAAACAATTGGAAGTCAGAGGCAGCTAGGTCATGACTCCAACATGTTTAGTGATGTGTTCTAAAGTCTTCAAACTTGCATGAGGCATGCGTTATGTTGAATCAATCACCTGGGTTGTTAATGGCACCAAAGTCGCTGAAAGTACGTCTTGTGTTTCGTTAATGTGTTCCCATGGTATAATGGTTATGCTAACTTTATGTACCCAAGGTTGCAGGTTCAAACCCGGCGGAGGAACAATGAATTTTTCCAGGTGTAAAAATCCTTAGCTTGGCTTCCTTCAGAAGGGAAGTAAAGCTGTTGGTCCTGTGTCATGGATTTATGGCATGTAAAAGAACCTCAACCCTGATAAAGAGTTTTCTGAGCAAAATTAAACAATATTTCAAGCCCAATATAGAATGGGACACTGAGAACCACAGCAGTTAAAGAGCATCCATAAATAAAACTACATTTTAGTTTCCCTCTTGGCATCACATCAATAAGTATGTCACTCTCACAGTCACAAAACACAGTGATCATGACTTTACCAGCAGAAGCAGTTGCTTTGAATTTTTTCTTCTTTGGAGAATGAGGTTGACACCATTACATAGATTGTCATTTTGTTTCAGGCTCAAAATATACATACATACATACATACATACATACATACATACATACATACATACATACATACATACATACATACATAACATACATAACATACATAACATACATAACATACATAACATACATAACATACATAACATACATAACATACATAACATACATAACATTGCAATCTGTAGATCCTATTATGAAATTAAACTCTATGCCCAACCCCTAGGATTTAGATCATGTCAAGAATTACATATTCTTACTTATTAAGACATTTATTTACAAGTAATAACTCTGACAATGAATTTTCAAAGGTGTCAGTTTTGCATAATTTACAATTACATGTGTGTTTCCAAAAACCTACTCATACACACGCATTCTTAGAATATCCATGTTTATTATATTAACAATGTCACATTATTACCAGTATTTTTTGACAGTGAAATCCTCCTCTGTATAGAAGGCGTGAGTAATAAGATATCTTGTTTTTGTTCATTTACAGTTCTTTTATAGGAGAGAGAAGTGAATTAAACAAAACTATTCCTTTGTATAAACCCCTTTTTGGAATGACTGCAAATTATTTATTAGGTCATGTAAGTCCTGCCTATATCTGATCTCTTTGTTATGAATGTCTGCATTTTTTGTAAACTTTTCTGGGTTATTTATTACAAATAACAATATGGCTAAAATATATTCACAGGCTAATGGTAAAATTCCAAACTTTTTGAAAAGTGGTTTGCACTGAGTCGATCACCTATCACAAACTGGGACAAAAAAGGCCTCCCCCTCAGTTTTCTTAGCTTGTTTACGTTGCAGCAACTCAGAAGAAATGCTTTTCTGAGAGGTTTGTATTCTGCCATAAGATAGCATAGAACCCATCATGCACACACTTTGAAAAATCAAAAGTACAGATGATTATATCTACACTTCCTTTGCTGATTGACAGCTTCAGAGCTAACTGCCAAGTCATTATGCATTGGTCCTCATGAATGACCTCAGCAAGCTGCATCTTGTGAGATGTGACTACCATCTTCTAATGACCTCATCCCCTGTGCCCAGCGACTAAATCAACTGCAGATGCTCTAAACTGTACAAAAGCATTTGTGAATGTTCCCACCAATTTCTTTTTCTGCAATGAGAAATTCAATTAATTATACACTCCTTGTAACTACATCACTTACAGATGCTGTTTTGAAACATTGCTGTATCTATTGGAGGAAACAAAAAATTTACATGCATTCTCCAGAAACTTCAAATAATGCATACCTAAAGTTTCACATTCATACCATTGTTGGCTAAAAAAAAAACAATAATATAGTGCATCACCTTCTGGACAATCTTTGTATAATTTGAAATATTCATACTTATTTGTTGTATGACAATATTGAATACAATTACTATTAGATTATCTATTACATTAAGCTTACCTGTCTTTGACAACAGATGATCTGGCAGCTTTAATTTTTCTCAGATTATACTTATCTACAGATGCTGCATCAGCAGCAACATTGACTTTTTTTGCCTTACTGTGCAAAATTCAAGAACTCATTGCAGTCTAAGTGTTAGAACACATAACTGTGTTTAAAATCATAGAAAACATTCAATGAACATAAAAAGACTATAAACCCTGCTCTTATTGACAACTGGACCTTGTATGACTGCAATTTGTGAGGATCCATGACAAATGGAAGACCTCAAGAATCAAGACCTTGCATAAAGGGAAAGGTGACAGTGACCTGAACGTCTAATTAATCATTCTAAAATGCACGCTTCTGAAGGTGTTAATCAAGTTACTAACTGTGAGGTTAACTGATCTAGTAGATAGGTATATATACCAGTCAAATCTATATTATGGACAGAATCGAATATCAAATTCAGACATCAAACTGCAACATTAACTCCCCCCCCTTTTTTTTTTCTTCCTTTCTTTCCTTCTGTCTGTCACAAGTTATACAGAGAAAAAAGCCTCTTGTTGTCATTTGATAAACTTGCCAAAGACATTGATGAGACTTTTCTCTGGAAACTTGGTAAGACTCATGTTTTGATTTCAATGTCAAGAATACTGCTGCTACATGTAATTTGTTTGAGTAGGTATTGATTGTTGGCTATGTCAAAGAGTAAGGTTTTTGTGCAAACACAGAAGTTCAACACCATGTATATCTTTGGGACAGAGATATGTCAGTGCTCCTGTATATTCATAAGTCAGAACAGAAATGAAGTAGTTACCTTTTACAAAATTATTGATATTAACGTCAATTGAATTTAATGATTATACTTAGCTCTAAAGAATTAAAAACAACATTGAATGTCTATGAAATAATGGAAGTATTTGAAGATCATTGTGGGAGCTGGGATAATCCAAAAAATAGATTAAAAATATGGTAGCTCCTGGAAAATACGGAAGAGTTGGTCACCCTATTCACAACTTTCTGTCAAACCTTTCAAAAATTCATTTTCCAGCAATGGACAATCCAAATTTTTTCAACAAGATTTATAACAAATCTTTGACAGAATAACAATTTTTATAAGATATTAAGTAATTTGTAATTAAACGAATACTAATTAGAATAGAAAATTTTGACATTTTTAGAGTGATTACTTATGTAGTTTGAAGCATATGAGAACATTTACATTAAAACTTTAAAATATGAATTCTAGTGAGCCCTCCCCTTAAATGGGAAAGAAAATCATTTGGACGAAAACTGTCTTTCAAATTTTAGTGCTTAAGTAACTGTACACCTGCCCTTTAAGTAGTGAGTTGAGCACAATTGATGTAACAGTGCAAACTAAGATTTAAAAGAATATTACTTTGGAACCAAAATTTCATACTTTTATACAGAAAGAGAGTAATTTATTTATTTTTCAGGATATAATCATCTGTGCATGAAACCTTTCACCCTGAAGATATGGTACAATATGGATGTTAAATTAACATATAAAGTACTTTTAGGTTGGTCTCAAAGAAGCAAAAATCCAGCTCAAAAGCAAAATTAAATGGAATTTAGAACAAGTATTATACAATGTAATTTTTGTGGTTTTTATCCTCTGCTTTTTTACGAGGGGCATACTGAAAGTCATGAGCAACACTGTTTTACAATCTTAATATTTATTTTTAAGCCAAACCAAATACATCATCATAATCTACAGACTTTCTTTCACTTTTCGACATAGTCTCCATTGTTTTGCACACATTTTTCCCATCGTTCTACAAGTTTGAAAATGCCCTTGTGATAGAACTTTGTTCCAGCTGCCCGCAGACCCTGACGCACTGCTTTCCGAATATCTTCCAGCGTCTCGTAGCGTTGGCCACGCATCTGCTCCTTCACAGAACCGAAAAGATGGTAGTCGGAGGGTGCCAAGTCGGGACTGTAGGGAGGATGTGGAAGAGTTTCCCACCCTAATGCCCTGATCTTCTCCATAGTGGCACGGGCAGTATGCGGATGCGCATTATCCTGTTGAAGGATGATCCTCTTTCCAGGGTGTTTATCACACAAAGCCTGACAGAGCTTCAGAAGTGTCTTGATGTAGGGGGCAGAATTTATGGTTTGTCCAGGTTCAAGAAAGTCAACCAAAATGCAACCTTGTGCATCCCAAAAGACACTTCCCATAACTTTTCCTACAGACTGCACTGTCTTTGCTTTCTTCTTCGATGGTGAGTTCAAGTGGTGCCATTCCATACTCTGACGTTTCGTTTCTGGCTCATAGTGATGGAACCAGCTCTCATCTCCAGTCACAATACACGTCAAAAATTCATCACCTTCATTATGAAATCTCTGAAGAAGGTTTTGTGCAATGGTTCTTCTCTGAAGTTTGTGGTCTTCAGTCAATAAACGGGGGACCCAACGGGCACAGACCTTTCGATAACCCAAGGTGTGGATCATTTCTTGCACTGCACTACGTCCTATTCCAAGTTTCGCAGCAATTTCATTCACAGTGACATGCCTATCTCCTGTAATGAGCTCATCAACTCTTTCCTTGTTGTGTTCTGTAGAGGCAGTTCGAGGACGCCCGCTACGAGGCGTATTTTGCAGACTCGTGTTTCCATCTTTGAAATGTTTCACCCATCTTCTAACACTGCTGGCACCCATGCAGACACCTCCATACGCATGTTGAAGTCTGAGATGAATTTCAGGAGCAGATTTTCCTTCTTTCACAAGGAATTCAATGACAGCACGCTGTCAAAACGAAACATCAATGTCAGCCATTTTTCAAACACCGTCTGTGGTCACATGATAGAAGCTAATGATGTCACAATATGTCAACATGTGGCTTAAAGTCTGTAGATTACGATCCTGCAATTCGTTTCGTTACATTGTTGAAATTTAAATGTTTACAATGGGTTGCTCGTGACTTTCAGTATGCCCCTCGTATATAATTAAACTTCCAAAACTAATTTTTAAGACTATGTTCAGTATGTGTTATATGTCAGTTATTTTATATTTATTTTCTTGTATTATGTCTAAAGTTGCAAAGTTTTATGAAGCATCTCTGGAAAATAAATTGCAGTGATTATTATGCATAAAAATTACTTGACAAAGTATTCAGTATAAATTATTTATGATACTTAATTTTATACATAATTGTTGCCATTCAGAATTCTATTGCCTGCTGCTGGAAACATGTTCCCATTTCATTTATCTTCACTGTCATGGAAATTTTCTGCAAAATGCTTCTTCAGGTGAGGAAACAAATATAAATTGCTAGCTGCATGGTCCAAGTTGTTGGGCAGATTCCCCAAAATGTTCCACTTGAAAGTTTTGAGAAGCATTCTGGTGTCAATAGCTGTGTGAGCCCACGTATTGCCAACATTCCCCTTTGTTTTCAGTGGCCTGTTGAAGACTTGTAATAAAAATGCTTTATCTGTCGCAGAAAAGTGAAGCATAAACTAAAGTCTTAAATTTCTTGGCTTTTGGGAAGTCCATGTGGCAACATTGCAACCTCTTGCCTAACCTCTTAAATGTGCAGAAATGTGCATCTTATCTTGCTGATAAGGTTTATAAGTACAGTATACTCTCGATCATCTGGGGTAATGTGGGGGAGAAGAAGCATAATCAAGAAACCCGTAATTTAATACTTTTAAGGTACAACATACACATGTAAATAGGAAATTACGTTTAAAAGCTTTTTTCAACATGCATTCTTTGTTCAAAGGTATATTCTACTTATGTGCATAGGTATTGTAGACCTGTTAAAATGTCTGTGATGTTGGTCAGCTTCTGAAAAGAGTTGACATTTTTTCGTACAGCACTTCAAACTTTTCTTGGAATAAGTTCGCGAATCCTGTGTTATTGTTTGAATCTGGTTAGCCAACCAGATGAGGCATTAAATTCTCCCTCTAACCCTAGAGCTTTATGAAAAAATTTAACCTTTTCGGCACACTTTGCGCCTGAAACAATGACGCCTTCTGCTCAGTTTTGGCTGAACCATTGTAAAAGAGCAGCATCTTAGTTATCGAATGTAAATCTCTTGATGCTTTTTCACATAGATTTCTAGAATTAGAATCACAGTTCCTCATAAAGTCCTGTATTTTCTGTTTATTATTTTTAATGTCCCAAACCTTCAGCATTCCAATCCCATAATCAACATTAATTTCGCAACAGTTTCCCCCTTCTCAAATCTTTCAATTAATTTTAGCTTTTGTTTTAATGTAAACACAAATGTTTTTTGTTTCTATGCCACCTCTTTTACAAATTTCTTTTAACTTGCTTTGTGACACTTACATGGTAACATCAGAAACACTGAACCTGTTTTTAATTTACACGGAACACAATAACAGTGTAAATGGTACTTGTCAAGCGGTGATCATTTAAACTTATTGTGGGTCCTTTATTGCTGTTTCCAAAAGAAAAACAATCTACAATTTTTTTTTTTTTTTTTTGTGGGGGGGGGGGGGGTTGAATGCACAGATAATCTGCACATGAACAATTGGGAGTATACCATATGCGTAAGAGCAGTTACAAATAGCAATATTGTATTTTAACTCCTTTTGAGCCTTTCATGCATGTACTTCAGCAGTAAGATAAACTTTAAGATGCCTCAAGATAATGTAACTCTGATAGGAAGTATGAATAAATGAAAACCATTTTGTCCCTGAAGGTTAAGTCCTCCTCTTCTGAGAAAGAGCTAGTTTGCACTATGGTTTTGAAATTTGTTGTTTTTGTCGTTCCCTAGGTTACTCCTGCACTTTTCACTTCCTTGCAACAGACATTTGTCACTTGCAGTGGCTCCTTTGCATCCACTACAGTCCCTTGTGTCCTCATCCAGTGGGTTCCTACTTTTTTCTTAAAAGTGTCAGTCCATCTCGTTCCGCTTCTTCGGCACCTCTTTTCTATATAAGGTGATCAAACACATTATAGCTTTGTATGCCCACTCGGTACTCTGAAGCCTTGCCATGTGGTCTCCCCATTTCCATTTCAAGTTGAAGGCTCATTGAAAAACATCTTACCTTATTTTAATGCTCTGTATTTGTTTCTTAGGGATATACCTAGCACTTTCTCTCCATTTTCATTTGACCTTCTTTAGTGTTTTGTTTCTGATTTTGCATTTTAGTTGCTTGTCTAGTATAATTATAAGGTCAAAAAGGTTTTGTATGCTATTTGTATGCTGTGGTTTAGTTCCTTATCCATGTTGTTACTGATTACTACCAATTCCCCTAAATAAACTTATTCTGGCACATATTAGTTCATTGTAGTCTATTTTGATTGGTATGGTGACTTGCAGCCTGTGTTTTGTTCATGTTTTTTTTGTGCTGTTGTTTAGTGCATGTGTTTTGTATTTGTTAGAAGTCTATCTGTTTTGTGTTTATCTATTACCACTTTGGGTACCCATAATGCACACAATTTTCTGTGTTGCTTATTATCAGCATCATGAAGGGCTATCATAGGAACATCCAGAATGATTTCATATGGTACTCTTTATTTTGTTATGCTGATTTGCTCAAATGTTTCCTTATCTCTGAAGAAGCTCAGCAATTTATCATTGATGTCTCCTGCATTCGTTATGAACATTAGTGGAGCCTTCAGAGAATTTGCTTAATCACATGTCAACTCATAATGTTTCCACAAATGGCAGCAATTGTTTTCTATTATCATGGAGAAAATGTATGATGCAACACGCTTTACATTTGGTTGTATTCCAAATTGTTAACATCTGTTACTCAAACTGCTCTGCAATTAGGTACAGTAATAAGAAGAAAGTGTAAGGATGGAATTCAAAGCCAGAATAACCAACAGATGCACTGAAATACAAGGCATGTTTTGAAATAGTTAAACAATTTTTTTTTTCAAGCCAATTTTATTTTTATATGAAAGAGCATATCTTAAAATTATTTTTGTACATAATTTCTGCCAATGTTCAAATGCTTGTCATAGCGGATGATCAGTTTTTCTATACCTTCTATATAGAAACTTCCTGGCAGTGATGATAGCCACGACTCCATGGTTTGTAACAATTTCGTACAAAACAGTTCATGAAATTTGTCTAAAAGCATTGTCATTGTGAAATCTCTGTTCTCCTGGATTTGTTCATCAACTTTCCTTACCAAATCATTGTTGACAACAAAAGGCTGATCACATGGACATTTGTGCAGCCTTCATTAAACATTCTAGCCCACTTTCTCACCATTCCATCACTTATCTCCATAAACATCTTTAACTTGGCAATAAATTTCGGCTGATTTCACATCCTTGCATTCAAAAAGTGAATCAGAGCATGAATCTCACAGTTGGCAGGATCAGTTTGTCTTAAACATTTTAAACGTTCACAGCAAATAGAAAACACAACGTAGAACAACCCAAATGGCATCAGTTGAGAGCCACTGAACAAGTGCACATGCACAAAGCGCTGACTGCAGCGCTGCTATAATGAAATGGTACTTTCCAAACGTGCCTCGTATTACCTTCCTCCTACCTGTGTATGTACTGTAAATTGTTTCCAGACATGCCTCATATATTTAAAGTATGTTCCATATTAATGTAGCAGTTTTATTTATCCATTTGAAACAAACCATAACTGTAATTCATTGTTTCACTGTACAAATGAAATTTTTGGCTGTTGAGTTTACCCTTAGATTGATTGTATTTAAACAATGCAACTTTCTGTTCATGTCAAGTATTGCATAAAAAGTAGCTAAATTTAAGAATTATAGGAGACATAAAAATATCAAAACAAGTTTATGTAAAATAAGAACTGAAGCTTTCCTGGCGACGTGTTAATTCCAAATCTTCTCGGGCTTCTAGCCAGGTAAAAACTTGGCTTGACACCAACGCTTCGAAGAAGTGCATCTTCCTCGTCTTCAGGGTGAACTGAAGATGCACTTCTTCGAAACGTTGGTGTCAAGCCAAGTTTTTACTGGCTAGAAGCCCGAGAAGATTTGGAATTAAGTTTATGTAATATGTGTTTTCGTTTATTTCTGAACTCCAGCCACTAACTAGGTGTGCATTTTATGTATATATGTGCAATTGTAATGTAAATAAAGCAAGGTGTTTGAATGCTGAACAATTTCATACCATATGTTTATCCAACAGCAAGATATTCCAGAGAATACATAAATGGCTTGCAGAACCAGGCTCTTAAAAAAACCTAAATTTGAGTTTTGGTGGCTGTTTGGAGCATTTTTATTGAAGTTTTTAATAAAACAAAAACTTTATGTAAATTGTTAATTTAATTTTGTCTACATACCAGTGACAAAGCTGAAGGGATGTGTGAGAGTATCAGGTTAACCAAACTAAATAGACATGTATTATTTATTGGATGTAAATAGTAATAAAACTATAAAAGTCCACAATGAGTTACTCTTATGCTCGTGCACCATTTTTATGCCAGGCTAAAAATGTAGGAGTTTGGATAATACCAGTGTTAGTGTTCATATTTTAATGTATTGTGAATCAACTGTTTTATCCATGTAAAGACTAAATATGGCAAACATGTACATAAACTGCATCAAGATTGCAGCAGTATACACAATTGTTCACTCAAAATATAATTGATCCAAGGCATTATCCAAAAAAGTTTATAGCAGCATTTGTTGTGGTACATATTTTATTTTATACACCATATGAAGTTAATCTATAAGAGAATCTAAGGTAACCCTCAGACTCTCCAGTCAATTATGACTAGCTTCACCATTGCTACATATCAGACAAAAAAAATCTTGACTTGCACAAGTTTCTCTACTCAATACAACTTCACATGGCTACAATAAATTGACTGTAAATAATCCCCAACCAAGCAATAAGATACTGAAAATAAGAGACAATATTTTGTATAGTCAGTGTTGCTGTTACTGATGAGTCCATCAGGAAAGAGAAAATTGTGTTAAATGGTTTATATCTAGATGCTGGAAATACAACTTGGAACAACTAAAGATATAACAAGTGTTATTTCAAAAACTTCTGATGCTACAAAGAAGTTATTTGACATAAATTGTGTATTTGAATAAATTATGCATTTTATTTTTGTGTAGCAAGTTTGTGTCTATCTCATACAAAATATACAGGTATACAAAATTATACAATGTCAATTCTGATTAAAAGGCTTTCACAGGCTAGCTACAGAAAATTCAGGATTAACATTGATTTGGTCATGTAGCTAACTCAAAATATGGTGCTTTAATCAGTCATTTTTGAGGAAACAAACAAATAAATTATGAAAATCTTCTTGAAAGTGTTTCCCTGACTGCTTAAGTGTTTTAGACTCAGGTATGAAATTTGGTTACATCCATTTTCTCTTTCTCTTTACATTCGCACTGGTAGACAGAGTAGAACAGGTTGTTCACCTCTTAGCTGGCTTGCAGTGCTACTTGCTATGAGCACGTGACAGCATGTCTGCAGTAAATATACTATGCTTTATTGTGTAAGTAATTTCTAACAAAGAAACAAAAAATAAAAACAGAAAATAAAATCTCTGTGTGTTCCATTCACATGACTTTCTCTACATTGCTGTAACAAATAATTGTTAAAAAGCATATTCTTCTATTTACTTTATGATAATCGAGATAAACATTAGCAGAAATTGTCTTAATTACTTGCTTCCTTGTAAGAAGGAAAATATGGGAATATACTAGGCTAAAACAATAGTCAAATCTTTTAAAAAGCTGGTCATCATGTGGTTGAAATCTGTTTCTATGCAGAGCCAGAAGTTTACAACTTTCCGTGTGAGAAAAGTTTAAGTATTTTAAATCTGAAACAAATAACCAGAAATATATCAGAAATGGTCAATTCCAAGAAAAAAACATATGACATAAATTGTGTGCTTTAACGTGGTCTACATTTTTTGTGTAATAAGTTTTGTATACCTCTTACAGTTACCAAAATTTAACAAAAAGCATTCAGAATAAAGAGGTCTTTAGAGGCTATTCCCAGAAAATTCAAGATATACATTTTATTTACTATATAAATACTTTTAATATACAGTATTTTAATCAAAATCATTAGAGCCATTTTTGAAAAAATATAAATTTTCACCATTTTTTCCATTTAAAAGACTAGTTTGGGGTCAACATCCCTGGAAGATACTAAACTTAAATACCAAGTTTGGTATTTTACTGACTTTTCGTTTTTGAGTTATGTTTATGGACATACACACACAGACCTTTTTCTAAAAATGCCTTTTTTGGATGCAGGGGACCCTAAAACATATTTCCGGTGAAATCACAGTATGGAATTTTTGGGTGCACTACAATACCTTCTCTATACACTATGTACATAGTACATTTAGAGAAAGTAATAAATACTTAGAAATAAAAGTGCTTGCTTATATCAAACTACATGTGTTGGAAGTGCCTCACTTTGTTATTCAGATATTTCTGCTTAAGAAATTGGCCCTTCCTCTGAGAAATGGCAGCAATTCCTTGACAACATTATTTTTAAGTTCATCAAAGTGTGTGGATTTGTTTTATAAACTTTCGCTTTTAATCCCCTCCCCTCCCAGATATAAAAATTGGAGGAATGGGAAGCCACTTGTGATTCTGTACAGACACATGAATCTTAAATGAATATCTTTTGGAGCTCAGAATACCAGTACCCAAATAGAGGCATTATATTGTACCAAGTAACAAATGTGTGCCACATGGACAAGTATTCAACTCACACTGAAACCTCATACTGCACCACCAACCAGCTAAGAGTCGTGAAAACTGTTCTACCTTTTGCTAATGACCCAGTATATGGGCCATCCATATATCCTGTCTCCACAGCAGAAGTGGGGACCTGTTTGAATCAATAAGTTATCGTTTCTCATCTACTGGTTAATGCAAACTCCTATTCTTTAGTAAGGTACAGTGGCTAAATAAATTATAATGCACTTTAACTCTCTATAGTTGAGAAAATAATGTAGTGTAATGGTTACCATATACCCAAGGTCGCGGTCAAACCCAGCAGAGGACAATAGGTTTTTTCAGGCATAAAAATCCTTTGGCATGGCTTCCTTCGGAAGGAAAATAAATCTGTTGGTCCTGTGTTGTAGATTTACAGCATGTAAAGAACCTCAAGCCTGATAAAGAGGCCTCTAGCAAAATTAAGCAGTCTTTCAACACCCAGTTTAGAATGGAACACTGAGAACCACAGCAGTTAAAGAGCATCCATAAATAAAACACTATTTCCATTTGAGCAAACTAAAATGTGAAGCCAAGGATTTACAATATCCTAATAGTGTCTTTTGTTACTTTAATATTATATTCACTTTTATCAATAAAATATTTTAGCTAGTTTATATCTTATAAATATTAATTAATTGCAAAAAACAGGAGCAGCTGGTGACTTTGAATTTGATGGTTCACAAAGTTCTAAATTGCTGATCTAAACTCTGCATCAAAGGAAGTAGCCATTGTCTGGTATGTGAGTGAGAAACAAGATAATATGAAATGACCGGAAATGGATGAAAGGAAAGTTGTTTATAGAACAAGTGGGAGAACCTTGAGAAAGCCGCCCAGATACCATTTTGTTCACCGCAAGTTTTATCACACCATGTCATGTTTTCTTATTCAAGCATATTTTTGTTTTGAGTTTGCCACTATGCACACATGATGACAAAGTATCCTACTCATTAGTATAGATGGCATAATAGGATAAAATCAAAACTTGCGGACATGAAAATGGCAGAATTTAGCACAGAGACCTTTCCTTTCAAGGTATGGAGTTCTGAATTTACAATACTGAAAAATTAAAGACAAAGAATGACTACCTATGAAAAAATACTGTGTGTTACATTAACATAACTTTCTCTAGCTGTTTGATATACAAACTATTCTTACAAAAAATTATTCTTTTATCTTGTCATGCTAATCGAGATAAACATTAACAGAATTGGACTTATTACTTCCTTGTAAGTAGGCAAATAAGGTTCAAGTGATAGTCAAATCTTTTAAAAACTGGTTACTAAGTGAAACAATTGACTTTGGTTTGCTTAACATAGTCCCATTTGAGAAAAGGTAGTTTAAAATTGATATCAATAATAGGCAATATCTCAAAAATAGTCAACTCTACAAGAAAAATGTATACTACATAAATTATGTGTTTTAACGTGATCTAAATTTTTTGTGTAGTATGTGTTTGCCTATCTCTTACTGTTTAAACATGAAAAATTCTGCAAAACTCATTCAGAATAAAGAGGTCTTCAGAGGCTATTCCATAAAATTGAAAATATACATTTTATTAGTGATGCAAATATCTTTTAATATACAGTATTTTAATTAAAATCATTAGTACCATTTTTGAGAAAGTCAAAACTTTCAAAAACTTTTCATATAAAGAATAGTTTGTGGGGAGGGATTGTCTTGAAAATCATGTTGCATCCTTGGAAGATATTAAGCCTAAATACCAAGTTTGGTATTTAATGGTCTTTTCATTTTTGAGCTATGCTGTCCACAGACATGGATCTTTTTCTAAAAAGCTTTTTTTGGACTCAGGGGACCCCAAAACATGTATTTCAGGTGAATCTCAACATCAAATTTTTGGGTGGAATACAATACCTTAGCTACTATGTACATTGTATTATATGTGGGCTAGGGAAAGTAAAAATGAGATTATTTGAAGGTCAGTATAAAGGAGCAGGAATAATCCTAAATATAAGTATAAAATAAGGAGAAATACAGAAGAGTTGATCACCCTGTTTTGGAGTAATGAAAATAAATTGAAGGAAACTGCAGCATTACCAGTGTAATAGAATAGCCTGATAGTTGGCAATGTCTATATGAATATTCCCAAATTTAAGTTGCCATTAAAGTGTTCTCGGAAGGGAGACATACCGATTGGATGACCAGGTAAAAAAACATACTGATCAGTTGGAGGGATGAATGCCATGCCAATGGTTAGAGCAACTGTATAGAGAACAGGAGAGCTGTGATGAAATCCTGCCTGTGGCATTGACTTTTTCAGTTGGTTCTAATAATAAAAACATTACCCAGTGTAACATAAATATAGGAGGAGCATTACCAATATAATGAAGGAGAACACCTTGAATGCAATGTCATGATAGAAGCTTTTGTACAGGATGGTTGTACGCACTTAGCAATGTTAATTCACTTATATCTGTTAAAAATTGTCTTAAGTGGTGGAAAACTGTAATCAATTTGAAATGTACACTTTGCATAGATAAATTACATAAAATGTCTAATTGCTTAATCAGCCTTATATTATGTTCCCAAATATAAGGGATTTTAAGAGATAGGAAAATGCATTTTTGAGCTGGGTTTATATTTCTACACTGCCAAAAGAAAATACTCCATGTTGTTATGAGTCCCATAGAGCTGCTTTTAAAAAAAACTAATGTTTTCTTCTTTTTCTTTTTTTTTTTTTTTATTTTTTTTTTTTTTTATTTCCAGATCACCTTTTTCGATATATATACAAGCAGCATTAAACTGTTTTTATTTTGAATTCATATAGAAGTGATTGAACTTATGTATTGTCTTGGTAAAAGAGCTAAATTCCTGTTCTTTGTTAAGAAAAGTGTGCTTCTAATCTTATTTAAAAGCCTCAATAGAAAAATACAATAATATTCAAGAAATATTCAGGAAACTGATGATATTTTTACAGATCTGGTTCTCTTTTTGTTATATGGTGACATTGTGTTAAATGCAAATATATTTGAAGCCATTGTACACACAAATGTATTTGTATTTTTTGTGTAAATTTGATTACGCGGAATGAAACACTGGTGTTCCTTTTTCTTACTTTCTTTTACTTTGAAGGTTTCAATGAGAAGGGTGATTATTTGCAGCTTATTGATCCACAGATTTGTAACAGAACATATAAGAGAGTTGTTCATACATTTTGAAACAATGAGTTCAAAATAATTGTGTGTTTTGTAGATAAGAAACAACTTATAAAATGTAAGTAAATATAATAATAATAAAGATTTTGTTTTTGTTTTTTCCACATATAAGATAATTTTATTTATATTGTAAACTCTAATTATAACCCATTTCTATCACCTAACCCGTTAATAGGCTGACTGAATAACTGTTACTCCAGAGTTTGACTTATAGATTCTGCAGTAAAATATAGGTTGCCATTGGGAAGTTCAAGTCAAACTAAAAAATTCAATGCCATAGATGGGATTTGAAACACGGATCTCCTGTTTTCATCCAGTTGTGTTGACCACTAAGCTACCATGGCAACATACCAGCACAGCATTAAATTCTCCAACTGACTCTTGTTTTACCCATAAACCATAAGAGGTCTCAAATTATATTGCGATTTCATATCAAGGCAGGCTTATAAAATTTGTAAGTACTGAAATCCCAGGCTTTACAGTTAACCAACTATTAGATTAATCAATGTGAATTAATTGTTAACTATTTAGTGCTGTGTCAGCATGTTGTCATAGTAACTTAGTGATGAGAACAACTGGACAGAAAGCAGTAGATCTGTGTTCAAATCCTGCCTATGGCATTGGAATATTTCATGTCCAATTTATGTCCCACACCAATTTGTGTAGAAGAAACAGTTAATTCACATAGGTTGCCATGTTGAACAGTGTGTATACATACCGACTGTTAGGGGTATAAGTGTAGATGTTGACTTGCCAGACAGGATTTTTTGCATTTGAGGAGAAAGAATTGCGTCCTGTATCAGTCATATAGGATGTCAAAAAGTAGTATTTTTACTTTTTCTGCCCATACTATGTACACATAGGTAGTGTATAGAGAAGGTATTGCATTCCACCCAAAAATTTGATGAATGAGAGGAAAGGTATGATGGAGCAATTGGTGGAATGAGTGGCAGGGGAAACCGGAGGACCTGGAGAAAACCCACCCAAATGTTGCAACATCCACCACAAATCCCACATGTGAGCGTTTGGGATCGAACCCGAGCCATCTAGATGGGAGGCGAGCGGTCTAACAACTTGGCCACAGCACCGCTAATGTTGCTTTATTGAGAAAGTAATTTGAAAATTTCACTATATAAATCACTCCATATACATAATATGTTATCTTGTAATAACATTGTTGCATCAGCATATACAATCTATCATAAAAATGCAGTGCCATCTTCATCTAAGCAGAAAATAACTTTTTTTTTTGTGACAAATAGTAATGAACAGTCATTTACAGCCAGTGAAATTGCATTGGATTATCCGTAAATTAAAATTTTAGTTATAATATTTTTGATTATAGCATGTTTGCTGACAGTTCCGACAGTAAACCGTCTAAGACAAAATCAAAGTAGAAGCTTTAGTAGAGAAAAGAATTGGTTGGGATTAAATGAAAAGAAATGAATAAAAAATTTTAGTGATTATCTTTGATGGGATATCCCCAAGATGAGTATGTTAATGTTATAATTATTGGAAGTCCTGGCTCAAATCTCTCTTCAGTTTTGAACAAAAATGGAGCATTGAAAGCAGTAAATATTGTTTGGGTTTGAAAAAATGTGAAATTCAAAACACACAGATTTATAGCATATCTTATCTGTGCAAGTCGATATTGAGACTATGCCCTGTGGCCATAAAAGTCGCGCTGCAAACCACTGCAGGTGTAACAATAACAGCTTTTAAGTCTCCAATGGTCCACTAATGGATGGCTGCACAATATATACCTACAGTACCACATCTGGCTTACAAATATGGGGGTGAGCGCCTCTCATTGTCATTCTAAAAATCAGGCAAGTCTAATTGTGACATCGTAATTAACATCAGTATTTGCTTCATTTGCAGACTAAAAAAAAAAATGTTGTAATATGATAGCTTAATGTCAATTTGTTTCACTTTCTCTACACGTACTATGGACATAATGTATAGAGGAAGTGTTGTATTCCACCCAAAAATAAATAGATAGAGATTTCACCGGAGGTACCCTGAGTCCATATAGCTCAAAAAATGAAAAGTCGATTAAATACCAAACTTGTAAGTTCATTATCGTCCAAGGATGCAACAGAAAGATTTTTAAGAAAATTCCCCCATCCCCAAGTACCCTTTAAGGTAATATTTTTCGAAAATTTTGATTTACTGCATATTAAAGCTATTTACATCAAATAAAATGTATATCTTGAATTTTCTGGGAATAGCTTCTGAAGTCCTGTTTATTCTGGATGAATTTTGCATAACTGGTAAACCATAAGAGAGAGAGAGAGACAAAAATGTACTAGAGTCTGTGTCAAGTTAGTTCAGTCCTGATGTCAACAACAAGGCGGAGCTGGCTCAAATCGCCGCGTGTTAACGGTACAGGTGCGCACAAAAGTTTTGCAACACTAGCGATATATATCAGCAACCGGTGGAGAGTACTTTGAGAAATGTGGTAATTCTGTGTCAGAATATACTGCATGCAAAATTGTATTTAGAGTCGATGGTTCATTTCTGAAAAAACAATCATAAACTTTACCGCGAATAGCACTTTTCGCAAAATCATCGTATTTCTCCGAAAGTGTTTTATATTTACGCGATTTTCCCGGTGTTCTTAGGCTTCCGGATGCTTGCTGTTCGATTCTAACACTATGCACACTAAATGTAGAAACGCCAAGGAGATCACCCGTTTCTTTTTTCGATATTCTTTATGGCCAATTCGGCGTTTCTTTCTTTAAGCACCGCGAAACAATACGCGACCATTCGCCTCTCGACACTTTTTAAAGGCTTGCCTCGGTTGTATTTTATTACGGCTAATCAATCATCCATGTACAAAAGCTTACTGCTTTTAAACTACATATAGCAAGTCCCCTGGGCGAGATGTACAGGAAATACAGTCTTAAATAAAACATTTTCAGAAGCGACCCCGCACTATAAACAATAACAGCTTAATCAGCGTTCACCTCGAGAATACCGGTTGTTTAAGAGAGCTGTCTGGTACAGACTTGTAACTTATTGTGTATATAATACCAACGTTCTTTAGTAATATAAGTTAGCTGCACTTTATTTAACAGTAATAAGTTAATAAAGTCAATATATAATTTCGCCGGTCTTCTGTCTAATCTATATGTTTTTTATAGAATGTGTACGTCTGTTGTAAATATTCCTTTCAGAATTCACGAACCCAGAGCCATCTGCTTGGTATGTGTCGGATATGGATAAAATGTCGAACTATTGCCTTTTATAAGAATCGAAGCATTGCATACTTTTCTCTCCGAAACTAACTCGCGCAGAGCAGTGATCTGAAATGTATTACAGTACTGTACTTTTAGGAGGCTGTTACAATATGCATCCACGTAAAAGTTAACACTCATTACCTTCCCTGAACCAATCAACAGCCCAACGCTCTTTTGCTTCAGTATCTCTGTCTCTGTCTCTCTCTCTCTCTCTCTCTCTCTCTCTCTCTCTCTCTCTCTCTCTTCCCTCCCGTGTGTTGACATCAGGACCGAACTAACTTGAGACAGATAATACACAAAACACGTAGATCTCATTAAACACACAATTTATGTAATATATATTTTTTTCATGGAGTTGACCCATTTTAAAATATTTCTTGTTATTGGTTTTAGATTTAAAATACTTATATTTTTCTCACATGGGAACTTGTCAACTTCTGGCCATGTAAAGAAATGGATTTCATTCCAATAGCAACCACATTTTAAAACATGTGACTGTTGGTTTAGCCCTCCTACGTTTATGGAACTAAGTAATAAGACCATTTATTTCTGCTAATGTTTATCTCAATTGGCATGAAACAGAAGAATAAGCTTATTAAAAATAATTTTTTTCAGAGATGTAGTGAAAGTCATGTGTCAGACTTTTTGTTTGGATAGTGTTTAATGCTCTCTTTTACTGCAGATGGCACTGTAGGCAATGCTACATGGAATGAAAATAGAGCACCAATAGAATGCGATGGCAGGGCAAACAGAAGAACCTGGAGAACACTTGCCCCAGTGCTCCTTTGTCCACCATAAATCTCACATGCAGTCGCCTGGGTTCGTATCCAGGCCACCTTGGTAAGAGGTATGGGCTGCTTAATGTCCTTTAACCTGGTTGGTCATATTGGATAATGAATGAAATTGGTGAAATGATCACAAAGTTCATAAAGTTTAAAGTTACTCGACATTTGTCTTCTCAGCATAAGGGAAAACCTCGGAAAAACCTTATCTGGATAACTCACCCTAAGCGAGATTTGAACTTGCGATCTCTTGAATGTGAACTTTAGTTAATAAAAGTAATGTGTGTTCAGGTGGTTGGTTCCTCCAAGTAAGTGTGACACACACAAACCATATGTGTTTTATTTACTCCAAGTAGCATTATGCAGAATGGATAGGCCAAGGATGCCATCTTTATGTCTCATCCGTGGAAGATACTGAACTTAAATGCCAAGATGGATTTTAACAGACTTTTTTTGATTTTGAGCTATGCAGCACACAAACACACACACACACACACACACACACACACACAGAGGGAAATTTTTCTAAAAATGCTTTTTTTTTTATTCAGGGATTCTCAAAATATGTATTTCTGGTGAAATCTCAGTTTTGAACTTTTGGCTGCAATACAATACCTTTTTCATACAGTATGTACAAAGGACATGAAGAAAAAGTAAAAAAAAAAAAAAAAAAAAAATAGAAAAAAATCTTATATGTTACACTCACATGACTTTCTCTAGCTGTTCTACAAACTTCATACATAAGATTCTTCTTTTTTCTGCACCTTGCTAATCGTGGTACTCATTAGCACAATGTCATTATTTAGTTCCGTATAAGTAGGAGGAAAATAAGGGAATACACTAGGCTGAACCAATAGTAAAAATTTTAAAAGCTGTCGTTATGCGATTGTCATTACAAATCGCTTCTTTTCTTGGCCAGGAGTAGAACAAAAGAAAAACGGACACTCCTGTCTGAGAAAAGAATTACTTCACAAACTGAAACTAATAACAATGAATACCTTGAAAACGACAAGCTCCACGAGAAAAATGTATATGACATAACTTGTGTATTTTAACAAGACCTACATTTTTTGTATAGTAAGTTTTTGTATATCTCTTACGGTTTACTAGTTATGCCAAATTAAGCAAAATTCATCCAGAATAAACAGGTCTTCATAAGCTATTCCCAGAAAATTCAAGATATACATGTTATTTATTAGGTAAATATCTTTAATATATGATATTTTAATCAAAATCGTTAGAGCCATTTTTAAGGAAATCAAAATTTTCGAAAAAAGTTCCATGTAAAGGGTAGTTTGGGGTGGGGAAAATTTTCTCAAAAGCCACGTGTCGCATCCCTGGAAGATTCTAAACTTAAATACCAAGTTTGGTATTTTAGCTACTTTTCGTTTTTGAGTTATCGTGTTCACAGACACACACACGGACCTTTTTCTGAAAATGCTTTTTTTTGGACACAGGGGGTCTTAAAACATGTATTTCCGGTGAAATCTCGGTATCGAATTTTTGGGTGGAATACAATACTTCTCGATGCCTATGTACATTGTACATATGGGGCTAGATAAAGTAATATGTGTGTGTGTGTGTGTGTGTGTGTGTGTGTGTGTGTGTGTGTGTGTGTGTCTCTTGCTCTCATAACTGAAAAACAAAAAGTTGGTTAAATGCCAATTTTGGTATGTAAGTTCAATATCTTCCAAGGATGTGACATAATCATGTAACATTTCTCCCGCCTCCAACTACCCTTTACATGGAACATAATTTGATTTTCTCAAGTTTCACTTGTTTCACTGAGGTAACAATTTTATAAGATGTATTTTTATAAACTTTGACAGCTACAAATTGCTTTACTCTGGTCAGGCTTAATGTTCAGTTACAGTACAGCTGTCAACTAACTTGTCTTGCAGTACAGTCCATTAGTATTCTTTTCAGGTACGGCTTGTAGGGAGGGGGAAGGGTGCTGCTAGATGCAGGAACCGGTCTTCCCCCCTTTTCCCACTTGCTGTCTGAAAAGGATGCAAATAGACTATAGTGTCATTTCAGTTTCTATTTAGCTGGAAGCAAGATTGCTTGACACAGTTACCCACATTTTCATGTGAATTTTAATAACATATTTTGCTTAAAGGAATGTCACCTTTTATTTCTTAAATGCAAAATATTTGTATTAAAAGCAGTTATTGTAATGTTTCTTTTGATAGAGAAATAAGAACCAGTAGTCCAATTATTATTCATAATTTAGGGGGTAGCAATTGACACCTTGACCCTAAATGAGGTCCCTGAGCATAAGTTACTACTAATTTACAACTGTGTATATGGCATCTGCTCTTAGGAACACAAAAGCACACAAACATAAAAATGTATTACGAAAACCTAATACAATGTGTCTACTTGACATTTTAGGCAATTTGATTCTGCAGAAGAAACAGGATGAAACTATTATTTAATGAATGCGTTATGCTTGTGAAAAAATCAAACATTAGATAAAGCCCTTTTCTCTCCCCATTTGCAATGCCCCCCCTTTTCAGACAGTTTGAAATTTTTGGCGCCATCAATAATTTCGAACAAATACATTATTCTTAAGATGCCTGAGATTTCTGACAAATAAATATAATATAAATTTATATTTATATAATTTTAAAATAACTAGATACTTAACATTATAGCACCCTCAACCAAAGCTAGAGGAGTATAACTTCCTACCAAATTGACGATATTCCAATTTCATTAAGCTATGTGTTTCGAGATTTCAGTAATTCCCAAAATATGCAATTTTAAATACCTTTGGAATTGTGTGTGTAGGTGCGTGTTTGGCGGGGTACGGGACGGAATGCAATCGTCAAATGCTTGAATCGGTACTTGGAGTAATGTAATAACATTTTTTAACATAGGAAAATATGTCATAATGTACTTGTCCTGCGATATATACAAGAGTGGACAACATGCTCTGATAAACTAATAAAAGCAGAAAATAGAAATAATGTATACCAAAAATAATATGCAGCTATGCCGGAACGTGCCTACTTTTAAGGTTATGTGTTTGATTTTAGACGAGTTTCAGAAGGAAATGTTTGACAGAATATAAAAAGTGTGTTATGTGAAAAAGAAGATTAGGAATTCATCGGAATTTTAGAACCAGATTTAAAAATAAACGACCATATGCGATGGCAGCTAGTATATATCAGTAAACACCGTGTTTACATACGAATAAAAACCTATCTAAGCATTGAAAAACGTCATGATTAAATTTAATATGCTTCATGTGCAGCTGTTTTCATCAACACCTTACATTAATCTCCAGAAGCTGTGATTCCAACATCTTAGCCGATTTCTAACACTTTTAGCTGAACCAAGTAAGCATATACTTTTCTAAAGCATCTTTTGGTTTAAATATTTGAAGGAAACGACACCGGTTATGCATTATTATAACTGCTTTATAAAATTTTCTGGGCTAAGTTTGTATCAAAGCATGTATAAGAAGGTGCTAAGTGTCTGTGTTAGACTCATGTTTTGATCCATTAGACATATTATGGTTTACACTGTAAGGTAAAGCATTTGGCTTTTTATTGTTCATGGTTAAGTATTAAGAAACATTTTTAGCATGCAGAATAATGCACTAAGAAAATAACCATAAAGTGATTCATTATGATGCCATATCGTCAACATCAAGTCTTTTTATCTAGTATATTAATCTCTGAAATCCTTAAAGCTATGTGACATGGCTGTAAGTAGGCTGCTTTCTCTCACTCATTTGGTGTCATTTAACCTACTGTAGTTTTTTGCTTCCCAATAAGTTTACTGTACTACCACAAAAGTATGAAGGTTGGTCAGAAAGAACTAAATCAGAAGTATTATTGTAGGTAGTAAAAGAAGAAAAGTAATCCATTTAATTGTTAATATTTATTCCACTGTGCGATAAGATGAGCAAGCAGTTCCATTCCTGTAGAAGCTTATAGGTTCTTAATGGATTCACAATTGTACTCAATTGCATATGTGAAATCATTGCTCAGGAATGTCTCTTTTATAAACAAAAGCACTGCTGACTGGTGTAGTAGATTCAGTGCTCAAGGTTAATATTCAAAATCAACCAGCAAAATTCTACGTCTTCATATCAGATTTACACTTCAGTGTTTTCAAAAACTTTCCACATCTATCCTATGGCTTATGACACACACATACACACGGGTGTAGGGCTGTCAATACTGAATAACTAATATCGCCTGGGATGGTAGGGCCTAAACTGCAAAGCATAGTTCCCCTATTGAGGGCTGAAGCTGTAGAGCCTTGTTGAGGGATATCCGTTTAGAAGAAGTGGCAGTAGAGCACTGCCAATGTATATGTGAAGTTAAAACATCATTGAACCAGTAGTCAGGGAAAAGCCTTACTTTCACGCTTGACTTGATTTGGGGGAATAGATAGGAGTGTTGTCCATGTGTTGAGTTTTTATCTATTTATTACTTCTTCTAGCCCATATGCACAATGTACATAGCTGATAGAGAAGGTATTGTACTGCACCCAAAATTTGATATCAGGATTTCACCAAAAATATATCTTTTAGGACCCCTGAGTCCAAAAAATACATTTTTAGAAAAAGGTCCATGAGTGTATGTACAGCATAGCTCAAAAAATGAAAAGACCGTAAAATACAAAACTTAAAACTTGGTATTTATCTTTAGTATCTCCCAAGAATACTACACAAAGATTTTCAAGAAAAAAAAAAACCCTCAAACTACCCTTTACATGGAACATTTTTGAACATTTGTTTTTCTCAAAAATGGCTCTATGATTTTGATTAAAATACTTTATACTAAAAATATTTACATCAAATAAAATGTGTATTTTTTATTTTTCTGGGAATAGCTTTTGAAGACCTCTTTATTCTGGATGAGTTTTGCGGAATTTTGCATAACGGTTAAACTATAAGAGATACTCCAAAACTTAGTACACAAATTTAAAACACATTATTTATGTCATATACATTCTTTTATGTACAGCTGATCATTTCTGAATATTCCTTGTTATTGGTTTCAATTTTAAACTACATAAACTTTTCTCAAATCGGAAGTGAGATTTTGTTTCATCTCTTCTCTCTTGTTTTACTGCAGGCCATGTAAAATGAACTAAACTTCAATTGTTTCATATAGGACCAATTTTTACTTTCTCTATACTCACTATGTACATAGTGTATATAGAATGTATTGCACTCTACCAAAAAATTCGATACTGAGATTTCACCGGAAATATATGTTTTAGGGTTCCCTGTGTCCAAAAAAATTATTTTCAGAAAAAGGTCTGTGTGTGTGTGTGTGTGTGTGTGTGTGTGTGTGTGTGTGTGTGTGTGTCCGTGTGTCTGTGAACACGATAACTCAAAAACGAAAAGTCGGTAAAATAGCAAACTTGGTATTTAAGTTTAGTATCTTCCAGGGATGCGACACAAAGATTTTGGGAAAAATCCCCCCACCCCAAACTACCCTTTACATGGAACTTTTTTCGAAAATTCAGATTTTCTCAAAAATGGCTCTAATGATTTTGATTAAAATATCGTATATCAAGGTTATTTACATGACAAATAAAATGTATATTTTGAATTTTCTGTGGATAGCCTCTGAAGACTACTTTATTCTGGATGAATTTTTCATAACTACTAAACCGTAAGAGATGGACAAAAATTTAACCCACAAAAAATGTAGAGCACATTAAAACACACGATTAATGTTATATACTTTTTTTTCATGGAGTTGATCGTTTTTGAGATATTCCTTTTTCTTTGTTTCAGCTTTGAAAAACTTATATTTTTCTCATACAGGAATTTGTCAACTCCTGTCCATACAAACAAAGAAACATCAGTCACATAGCAACCAGCTTTTGGCTTTCACTTTAACGTATGGTACTCCCTTATTTCGCTTCTACTTATGTAAGAGGTACGACTATTTCTGCTAATTTTTCTCGATTAGCATGAAATAAATAAAAGATAAGCTTATTAACAATAATAATTTACAGAGATGTAGAGAAAGTCATGTGAATGGAACACATCAGATTTTTAAAAGATTTGACTATTGATTTAGCCTAGTGTATTCCCTTATGTCCCTTCTACTTACAAGGAAGCAAGTAATAAGACAATTTCTGCTTATGTTTACCTTGATTACATGACATAGATAAAAGAAGAATCTTTTGTAAGGAAAGTTGTTTGTTTAACAGCTAGAGAAAGGTTTGTGAATGGAACACATCAGATTTCTTTTTTTACCAGCTTCCAAATAGATACAAATATTATAATCTTCCCAAATATTTTGTAAGACTTCACTTCACTGTAAATGCATATCTTGCATAAAAAATGGTCAAATTGTTTGTGTGTCTAAGAGCAGAATAACTAAAAAAGAAATTGTTGGATAAATACTAAACTTGATATTAAAGCTTGGTATCTTCCAAAAATGTGAAAGTATTTAAGCAACTTCCCCTATATCATTCTAGGTACCTTTACTTTCTTAAGAATGGCTGTAAGAATTTTAGTTATAATACCATAAGATATTTACATGACAAATAAAATGTACATTTTGAAATTTCAGGGGATATACTGTGAAATCCTCTTCATTTAGAAGGAATTTGATATAATTTGGTATAACTGGTAAACCGGTAGAAAAACAATATACAAACAAAAAATATAGATCTCTTTAAAACTTAGTTTCTTTCAAATACTTTTTATAGCACAAATTTCTGAGATATTCATTATAACAGGTTTGAATTTTTTGTAATTTTTGTAAAGTGCTGTTTCGTTCGTTTCCCCATGTCATGGAAAGAGTATGAAATTTCAAAGGCTGAATTTAGTGGCCTATTTCAAAATGTACAATGCAACTGTTTCTGCAAATGTTTATTTTGATTTAAATGAAGTAGATAACAAAATAAGCTGTTGTATACAAATAATATGCAGAAGTTTTAAATAAATAAATGATAATGCTTAGAGAGAATGAAAGTGAATGTAACACAGTCAGATTCTTTTTTATTGGTTTGAGCTGTCATATATGTTTATAATATCTTTTTCAAGAGCTAAGCTGCCATTTGTACTTTCTCTATATGTGCTATGTACATAGTGTATAGAGAAGGTATTATATTCCACTCTAAAAATCGCTGTTAAGATTCACCGGAAATACATGTTTTGAGGGCCAACAAGTAAAAAAAAAAAAAAAAAAAAGACATTTTTAGAAAGTGGTCCATGTGTGTGTTTGTGGACACCATTGGTATTTAAGTTTGGTATCTTCCAAGGATGTGACATGAAGATTTACAAGAAAAGCACTCCAACCCAAACTACTCTTTACATGAAAAAATTTTCAAAAATTTTGATGTTCTCAAAGATGGCTCTAACGATTTTGATTAAAATACTTATGTTAAAGATATTTACATCCCAAATAAAATGTATTATTTGACTTTTTTGGAAGCAGCCTCTGAAGAGCTCTTTATTCCAGGTGAATTTTACCGAATTTTGCTTAACTGCTAAACTGCAAGAGATAGACAAAAACTTACTGCACAAAAAATGTGGATCTCATCAAAACACACAATTATGTCCTTTACATTTTTGTTGTGGGGGTAACCGTTCCTTGTTATTTGTTTCAATTTTAAAGTACTTATACTTTTCTCAAACAGGAAGTGTCTGTTTTTCTTTTGTTCTACTGTTGACCAAGCAAAGAAGCGATTTGCAATGACAAGCGCATAGTGATAGATTTTAAAACATTTGACTATCACTTTAACCTAGTGCATTCCATTAGTTCCCTCGTACTTAAAGAATACTAAGTAATAAGAACATTCTGCTAATGTTGATCTTGATTAGCATTGTTTAGAAAGAAGAAGAATCTTTTGTAGGAAGTTTGTAGAACATCTAGAGAAAGTCATATGAGTGTAACATATCAGATATATATATATATTTTATTTTATTTTATTTTATTTTTTTTTTTTTTTTTTTGTGGTCATGCAATGAGCATGGGTTTTCAAAGCCGTTATATAGAGATTCTCTTTTAACAGATTTAACTCGCTTCAGCCTGCTGTATCTGTCAATGCAGCTGTAGCAATAAAACATGTAAAAGTGTTCCTGCTAGCGTTCAACATAAAATAGAATAATAACATTTTGTAAGAATGAATTTAAATAAAAGATTAATACTTGAATGGGTACCAGCATTTTGCGGAATACAGGGTAATGAAACAGTTTACTTTCTAGCCAAGAAAGGTAGTAAAATTACATCAAATTCATCTGATCCAATAAGTTATCATTCTATCAAAAGAATCATTATATCAACATATAATAACGAAATTGAAGAAGACAATGTATTACAAACAAAAGGAAAACCATGGGAAAATGTATGCAATAACACGACCAGAATCACTACATTACCAAGTAAATCCTCTGTAGCAACTTTTAGACTCCGGGCCATGGCTGTCTCAATCAACATTTATTAAGGATTGGTATAGTGAGATCTCCTCTGTGTCGTTTCTGTAAACTTTAAGAAGATATGCATGGAAACCATCTACTGTGCTGCCCAACCTTTGGTCAACATGATAATATGACATCAAAAATACTGGAATGCAAGAGAGCAAATGGCTTCACTGCCAACTGCTCAACGTTAGATACCAGCCAACCACTTTGTAAGAATACTTTGCTGAAGAGGGTGTACAGAAGTTCATTTAAATTAGAAAATAGCCATTCATTAAGTGCTTTATATATTTATTGTCTTACCTATCAACTGTATTGCTGTAAACTGTATTATTTTATATTATGTACTGATGTATTTCTCCCAATATCATCTTAAATGTATCCCAAACATAATGAAAACTGTATAGCATGCTACTGACTGTGATACGAATTACTTTGTAAAAATTGCTAAAAGATCTAAGATGTTTTATTTACTATAAATAAATAAATAAATTAGAATTTAATTCTTATGTTGCAGAACTTAAAGAGGCAGTTATGGCTGAAGAACTGTCTGGTGTGACTGTTGTTATCATTATAGCTGTTGGTGTGTTAACATTCATTCTGCTGTTTATATTTGCCAAACGGCAGATTATGAGGTTTGCCCTAAGGTCAAGACGAGGGCCACATGTTCCCATAGGGCATGGTGCAAAGAAGGTAAGTTGACAATCTACTTTAAAGTACAGTACTGACATATAGTCCATTCATTGTGCATCGTTCTGCTGGAATAAGTAATGAATAGAGAGCTGGAAAGAGTGAAAAAAATATACATTTTATTTACTTATTTTTTCTTGATTGTGAAGCCCGAAAATATAAAAAAGGCTAACTAGAAGCAAGAAAAAGGCACTCGAGGACTATTCGTGGTCGAGTAAGGTTAATCATGTACTCACACAGGCAATACTTTCTAGACAAGGGATCATGGGAAAAGATGCAAGTAGTTAATTTTGCATGCTGATTGGAGAACGCAACAATATTTGCAGTGGAATATAATTCAACTGCCCTTATATAAAGATAGAACCTAGAAGTGATTAAGTATGAATATATTTTGTCAGAATCGACAAGAATAGATGCATCACAAGATAAAACTTTTGCATTGATTAAACGCACAAAATTGTGATTGCGATTTTGTGAATTGTTTGTCAAGATTAATTGAAATAAACTTCAGTTCTACAAAAGAAAGGAGTTTTAATTATGAATTGTTTAAAAATAATTATGTATCCACATTTTATGGCCTGGATTTAGAACCTGTAAATCCCTGATAACGCCCTGAGTAAAACATCTCATAGCTCCCACCAATTGCTATACATGAAGAATCTTCTGCTTCAATTGGCAGCCATACATGAGGCAATTCCACTTCATGTTGACTCCAGCAAGAACTATTGTTACTTCAATCTTAATATGTAATACACTATTATTTATATTTTTAGTTCAAAAGAAAATAATGTTTTAAAAACTTATCATTGCAAACTTCTATTTTTTCAGCATCTCCTTTATGTTTTAAAATCAATTACTAAAAAACTGTGAGCACATAACAGTTTATTTGAAACATTTAATTTTTTACATTTTCACAAAGTGTATAATTTTTCAGATGAATTGGATAAAACTGTAACTTGAAGCATATATAGTAAGAGTTAATATTTTAAAATGCAAGACATTTTAACTACAATTTACCTTGTTGCATACATTAGTAAACTACCACAATATCAAAAGTTAAAATAAATTTTGAAATTGTAGATTCTGTTGTTTTTTTTTTTTATGTGCAACCCTGAGTTCATTTTGCCAATGTCTTCATAAAATTTCAACATTGTGTTTTGTAAATGTACTGTTTTTGTAATTTTATTTTTTATCTCATTTAGTCATTGAAAAGAGAAATAGATCGTCGGATTGATGTGATTCCACGTATTGTATATGAACCACAGCTGATTCAGGATAATGATCCTCGCTACATTCTTCAGCCTGGACAAGAGCTGCCTCCACATTACTTCAGACTCAAGGCTGTCGATGACGTTAAGCTTCTGGGTTAGTATCTTTTTTTATTGAATAATTATTATTGCATTTTTATTGATATACTTACTTATTTTACCTACTGTAGGGTTATTAAATTATAAGGTAACCCTTCTCTGGACCTCTCACCTCTGCCAACAACCAACAAAGGTGCACTGAAGTCGTGACCTTAAATATATACTGAAAATATTGACCATCTGCTCCCAAATAGGTAGTATAGCAAGTTAAAGATGTTCTCGCGCAGCAGCAGAAATCCCTGTGTAATCTACAGAAACTTGGTGATAACATCATGTAAAAAATCACAATGATTTCTGCTGCTAAGCTTAGGTGAGTGCAGAAGGTCAACATTTCCACAATTTAGCTTAAGATACATATTTTAGTGTGTCTTTGGTGGCACCACTTTCCTGGCGACTCTCAAATCTCTTGCGCAGTGAAGAGAGGCTGCGACAGGGGTTACCTTATAATTTAATGACCCATATGTACTTGGACACGCGTAGACCATTTTCTAAAAATGTTTTTTTTTTGGAGCAGGGCACCTAAAAACATGTATTTCCAGTGAAATCTTTAAATCAAATTTTTGGGTGGAATACTTCCCCTCCTTACTATGTGTAGTAGACAAAGTGTACTCGCCATCAGTGACAGGATTAAAAGGTTTACCAACTTAAGGAAGAAAAAATGTTTTTTGCATTTTCTTCTGTGTGGCTGCTCAACTTTTTGTTGCATGTAAGCAAGCATTCCTTTATGTTTTCACATTGCTTTTTATACTTCTGTGTTTAAAAGAGTCCATGAATTGCAGCATGTTACACATTTATATAGCATTTTAATATCATTTTTGCAATTAATCACATTTTTTCAAAACACATTAAACAGAGATTTATAGGTCATGAAAAATGAAAATAGAATGCCTATTCGAGCATTTTGTATTATTTATAATAGTTTGGGTCAGGATAGTTACACCTCACTGGGCACCAACAAAATTGATAAGGCCTACAAATTATGTTACAACAACAAAAAGAAGACTGGAAACAAGGTTAAAAGAACATTTGAGACCCATCAAACAAAAACAGATGGATAAATTGGTAGTGATACACCATTTTTGGACATCACGCCATGAAATAGAAAATGTCATAAAGTTGCTTAAACCTGTAAATAACCCGGCAGCACTCAAAGTTTGGGAGAATATTCTCATTACACAACATAAAGACTGGCTCATGAATTTTGAAACACTACCACATAAGTACGAACTTGTGTTGAGAACACCGGATATCTTCACTCCCAGCGGTCAGTCGGGCTTCAACTGAAGAAGAAAGCAAATGCCCTGAAAAACATATGTTTTGTAAATTTCATTTTAAGTGAGGTGAGTGTCATCATTCCAACTTATCTGTTATACTTAAACTACTTCACATGTCTCAAACTTCTGAGTTATTTTATTTTGCATTATATTGCAAAAGGTCACCATCACTGGGTCCATTGGTCTAGGTGTGCTTAAAAACAACAGCCCTATATCAGTAGATTTACTGGTAGGTAAAAGAACTTCTGCAGGGTGAAATTCTGGCACACCAGTCCACTGGTATAATCTGGCAGTTGACAGCGTCATTACCAAACAAACAATTTTAAAATCCTTAGGTCCTCCATGGTCCAGGGGTTTCTGCTCTATTATCTATTTAGCCTTAAGTTGATCCTTGCCAAAACAAAACCTGGCAACCAATGCACTTTTGTCATTTGCGCCAGATATGCTGTCATACTTTCACGACCACATGGCACATACATGCAGCAAATTATAAAGTAAAACAAACAGATCCCTTATTCCAACAACTTAAACGATGACTAAAATATTCTGTTAGGTATAATGCTGATAATATTGATACCATAACAAAATAAATGGGTACACATGTAATAATTAACTCTAAAATCATGAACAAAAAAAAAAAAAAAAAAAAAAAACCATGTATGTGGTAACTTACATTTATGTACTCTGTGGAAGCAACTCTATTCCTTCCAGATCAGAATTGTCGTCTGTGCTGTTTGTGCTGCTGCTTTCCACGCCAAGGTTGATAACCAGACGGTGTCACTTAATCTCCCAAAACAGCGCTTCTTCTTTCATTACATATAGCACTTTATCATCTGTTGGTAGCTCATTTTTAAAAACGAAATTGTTCACTACTATGCAAATTGCATTCTTCACAAAATCGCCCCATTTTTGCATCATGTATTTCATATGTTTTCTGTTTGCCTGAATGTAACCGTTTTTCCTGTTTCAGATGTTTCTTTGTGAGCACTGTTTATACTTGTAGCTGAAATAATGGTGAACTCAGATGTTAATTTCACAGCTTCTTTTACAGGAAGTGTTGATGTTTCTCACAAAACTTATAATAAAAATTCATACCACAATTTTTTTCACCCCTAGTCAACAGTTTACTGGCCTTATGCTGTATGTAACTCGACAAAGATGCAGAGCATATTCACGGCAACCTTCCTCCGTGATTCTATACAACAATGTCCAGCAGCCATTACTCTGTAAACAATATTGCAGAAACCAGGTGACTCATGTGAATAGCATGGTAAAACTTGTAGCTCTGTTTAACGGTACAAATCGGCATCAATTTAACTCTTAGATAATTTTATGGATTATTACACCATCTAAGAATTTGCTCTGTAACTTAGAGTGTTAGCATGGGATTACATTCTTGTGCGCACTACTACTGTGTTATACTGCGGTGCACTGGCCACGTGTATCCGTTTTGTCACAGATCAACCTACGAATAACCTTTAGTTCCTGAGGTCATGGCTTCAGAACAAAACACAGGGTGGTGCATTTATTCGTGTGTAAAAATCTTTGGTGTAACTTCCTTTGGAAGGGAAGTAAAGCCGGTGGTCCTATGTTATATAATGGCACTTAAAAGAATCTCAAGACTGATAGAGACCTCTGAACAAAATTTTGGGTCTTTCATACCAAATATACAATGGGACACTAAGAACCACAGCAGTTAAAGAGTGTCCATAAATAAAATTGTTATTTCACCTTATATAATAGATCTTTAAAATAGCTGCATATTATTGTTAGAACTTAATTTATTGATTGTTTATATCTTATACAAGATAATAAATATGTCAAGTGCAATATTTATAGAATATAAATAATGTAATAATTGAATAGATATAAAATATATATGACAATAAATGCAGAAGAGAGAACACAAAAAATACAAAAAAAAATTGATGTTTGGAGGAATTTAGTAACAGTGACGGTCAAATTAATATAACACAAAAGAAAATGTTACAAAGAAATATTGAGGAGAAATAAACATGATAATAAAATTAACTTACTAAAATCTCTTGTATAGAATAAAAACATTAGGCAGTTAAAATTTTGTATAACTTGTTTTTGAAAGTCTTTATTTTGACTACCTGTTTTATATAAAGTGGCAGTTTGTTATATAATTGTATACCATTATAAGTGAAGGAATGTTTATATAGAGTAGTATTATGATGAAATGCTTAAATTTGATCTTCCTCTTGTATCATGTTCATCAGTTACTGCATAAATTTTAAAGTTATTTATACCAGCTTTAACATGTAAAAGAACATTATGTACATACAAACATGGGAGAATCATAATTTTAAGTTCTCTAAAGTATGCAATGTAGCTCATATTTGCTGGTTGGTTAACTATTATTGTATAACTCTTTTCACATTTTGAAAACCTTTCTAACATCTGTAAGTTTCCCCAGAAGACGATGTCATAACCTAAAAGGGTATGATAGCATGCAAAAATGCTACTTTGACTGTATTGACATCTGCTGACATTTTTATTGCATAACTTAGCTTACTTAACCTTTTGATCCAATTCAAATTTTGATTTAACCATTTAAAAATGTTGTGTCTGTTACATATGTGATTTTTGTACCATTCAAATGAAAATCTGGAAAAATTATGCCAAAATCTTATTGCTACTGTTTTATCTTTATTCACAATAAGTGTATTCTCAGTAAATCATAGCATGATTGTTTCACTTATCCTATTCATATTCTAAATTATATGATATTTGTCATTTCCAGTAATGAGTATATGTCATCAGCAAAGATTAATCATTTGAAAGCAGTGAATTTTAATGTATTTAGGAAATATAACAATTTAAGGCATTAAGCCCTTAAACCAAAAGGTCAGATTTGTGCAGAATTCAAATAATTTAAAATAATATAAAAATGCTGTTGTTTGTTACAGAACGAGAAATAGTGAAGCAAGACAGTTATCTAACAAGACATCCATCAGAAAATCTTAGGGCTTACCTGTTGACTACTCTTGCAGCTCCACTCAACGGACTTGGTCAGAAATTAATCCACCAGTATTGTGACTTATATGAACATGCTCGACATGACCCCAGTGAATTTGGCGATGAAGAATATCAAGTGTATTCTAAACTTCTTCTCAAACTCTTAGATGCGTAAGTGAATATGAGTATAATAGCAATACCACTAGAAACATGACTCTTTTAAATTGGAACTTAACCATTTCAGCAACTTCTAAAGTCATGTTAATACAAGGGTGACATTGAAAAGTTTTAGAAAGTAGAAGTAGTTTTAAAGAATTTAAATGATTCTGTTGCTTTTCAAAATATTGCCCTTTAACATGTGCCTGTTTGGTTGGGATCAGGAGTGAGATCTCCAAAGGGGTGATAGGAAATTAAAAGGAATCCAATAATCACGTACCTTATGGTGATTTCTACTCCCACTGCAGGTCAGCGAGAGCATGGAGATCTTGTTGGCTGCATTCTCAGGGCGTGGTGTATCCTCATTGACACTTTTCTTGTGGGTTGGATTCCTGGGTACTGAATAAAACTCACCATTTACTTCTTCACCAAAACACTGATTTTATTTAAATAGTTTTGACATACAGCCCAAACCGAACAGAGACACACTTATAAGTTTCTCATTCGAAATTGTTTCATAATGAAACTTCTTTCACCATCCCAAGGCTTCTATCCTGTATCGTCGTGCGAGACATTGTTTCACTGTTTGGAGTTACGATTTGATTGAAGTCCTACGAGGACCTAAACCAACATGGACTTTCCCTATCTGCAGTATGTACTGAAGTGTTCTCCCTGTCGGAGAGCAGAGTCTGACATCTTGGAAGTCACCCCCCACTCTCAACATCTTTTCTGAAATTTCTTGAATTTCTTGTTATAGCATAAGTTTTTCATTCGCCAAAATTATTTTTTCTGTTTTATATTGGCCTGGACATCGCTTGACACTGCCCATGGCCTCAAGACAAAACCCCTATTTCCTAACTGAATCTACTCCTCACTTCTGGAGCAATAACCATCAGCTCAGAAATGCACTTAAGCGTTATCTAGCAAAGTCTGCCAAGCACGAATATTTGCCATTACTTTTAGCATACATCATTAGCTTGGGTTTTTCTTGATTTTACATTTCAAAAGTGCCTTCAACACAACATTCCTTCGTTCAATAAATTATTATTGATTTTAGTTTTAAATTATAGAAATTTATAGATTTATTTATTTATTTTTATATTTATTTGCATCATTTATTATGACATGTTAACTATGGGCTCAAACATCAATACATTTTTGCATTCAATGAAACCAGTCATTAAAGCAATGATACTGCTCTTCCTGAAGTACTTTAGAAAAACTAGGTTTTTATAATATTCCACTGCTTCTTTTATAACAAAAAAGTGATTCCATGCATTTTATCTTTAATTTTTGTAATAAAAAGGGTCTCAAGATGCTAGGTCAGGGCTATATACTGGAGTGTCCATGGTGCTTACCTTTAGGATATTTGATGCATGCAATTTTGCAAACAGAGCAGGGGGCCACACACCAATGATGATGATTTCGGGTGTAAGGGTGCTCAATTGCTAGGTTATTAGTGCCCTTAGAAATAAAAGTTTACTCAAATAATAACAGATAAAATCAATCTAAAAACAACCATAATTAAATTAGTTAAAACTAGAGATAAAAAGCCAGTATCGTCAGTGAACTAAATCCATCATTGGCAAAATTTAAAACATCAGTCTAAAACTAAGAAAGCTATGGAACAAAAATGAAAAACTGCAGAGCTAATGACAGCAGTGATAAAAACCTTACCCACCATTCCATGAACAGCTAATTAAAAGCAAAATAAAATTATATCCTTAGTGACAAGGGAAGTTAGGATAAAAAGTTAAAAACCTGAGATTATCCGCCAAGATTTCCAAGCCAGCAGTTGTAGAGTGGCTTGTAGGGGAGCTAGAGGTGGACCAGAGTGACAGCATTGATTATTATTATTTTGTTTAATTGATGTTTGGAGGAATTTAGTGACAGTGACGGTCAAATTATATGTTTTATTAATTTGTTGAGTTGGTTTTTTAACACTACGTCACTTACATTGTTATTATGAACAAAATGGATACAGCAAGAACCTTGTGTACAAGAAACTAAACAAAGCAAAGCAGAAAAAAACCATAAAAAAAATAACTACCCTAACAGCAGGAAAAAACAATACCAACACATTCAAAAAATTCACTTACCACCCCCGAGCATTTAGAAAATTCAAAAAAATCTTCAAAGAACAAGACATCACCCTAGCTCCAATAAACAGATTTTCTGTTATAAAATTACTAAATTCAAAAATAAAAGATGGAATTCCACCAGAAAATAGGTCAGGAATATATCAAATTAAATGCACAAATTGTGAAAAGTTCTACATAGGACAAACCAAAAGAAGTTTAAAAATCAGATCCAAAGAGCACTTTAGAAACCTAAAATTGAAACAAGAAGATAAATCGGTAGTAGCATTTCACTTTTGGAAAGAAAACCACAATCTAGGTCCAAATCCAAAATTGCTTAAAACCATGTCAGGCCACAATGAACTCCTCATTTGGAAAAACAAAGATCGGCTAATAAACTTTGAAATCCCGCCAGTAGACAGCTTAGTTAAGAAGTTCATCATTTCGCCACCAGAGAAGAGTGTACAAGCAAATGCAGCCAGCAATGGCAGTTGGACCCATGAGGTTGAAAATGAAAGCATAGGCTTTCGAAACTAATACCTCATAATAACAATGTAAGTGATGTAGTGTTAAAAAACCAACTCAACAAATTAATAAAACATATTATTTTGTTTGTTTTTTAATGACACTGTCAATTAATTGCCAGAATTATATCAGCGCTACAGGTGTGCAGGAGTTCTTTAACATGCCAGTAAATATACTGACATTGGCCTGTCACTTTTAAGCACACTTAAAAACCACCAGTCTGGGCCGAGTTTGAACCTGCAACTGGTTTGAACCAGTGTCTAAATCTTAAACTGGGAAAATACAGGGAAACATGAAAAAATATATTGTTTTTGAATATACCTTTATTTTGTGCAAAGATATACATTAATAATAAAAAAACAATTTTCAATCATTTTGCTCAAAATTTTGACTTGTATCCTACCAGATACATGCCAAGAAACATGTGCATTTGTAATATTCAATGTAAAGGGTAGCTAGGGGTGGGGAGGATTTAGATGAAAAACTTTGTGTCACATCCTTGGAATATGCAGACCAAATTTGGTATTTAACCAACTTTTTGTTTTTGGGTTACATTGCAAGCAGACACATATGCGCGTGCGTGCGCGCATACACCCACATCCACCCGCACGTGCACACATACTTCTTTTTGTTGTTTTTTTATTCAGGAAACCTCAAAACATGTATTTCTGGTAAATTTTCAGTAATATATTTTTGGGTAGAATACAGTGCCTTCTCTATATACTATGAACATTATACATACAGCTAGAGAAAATAAAAATTTGAAAATGTGCTTTAGTGAAAGTGCTGTTTCATTTGTTTGCATTACCAGTAAAGTTAGGATGGATGAAAAATAGTGACCGTTGTATATGAATGAATGAATATTTATCTTCAGAAATTTTACAAATTATTATACATTTCCTTACATTTTTATCTTTCCACTGAGTTGCTGTTTACCCTGGGGCCCAATAGACTCAAACTCTGTGGTTGCGAGTTATTGGGTCCTGCTAGATCTTAAATTTAATGCATACTATCTCTTAGTGTTTAATTTTCTTCATCTTCGTTCTGGTTACTAATTTTCCTTATCCATTTGGCCTTTACTCTACCCTAAAAATTTCCAATTTTAATTAAGTTTCTCCTAGATTTTACATTCATTAACTTTCTTGCTTGAATTTTTTTTTGGTAACATTGTCCAATTCTTTTTCCCTAACCTTTCCCTAAGAATCCTTGTTTCTTCACAGTCTAAAAGTATATGGCAGTGTTTATTGTTGAGGTGACACAAGGGGCATTTCTCTATATCACTCTCTCTTCTCACCAGCCCAAGCAAGGTCTTCTCATGCTGATTTATCATAAATAACTGTCTCTTCTCACCAGCCCAAGCAAAGTCTTCTCTTGCTGATTTATCACAAATAACTGTCTCTTCTCACCAGTACTGTTCCAGCCCAAGCAAAGCCTTCTCTTGCTGATTTATCACAAATAACTGTCTCTTCTCACAGCCCAAGCAAAGTCTTCTCTTGCTGATTTATCACAAATAACTGTCTCTTCTCACCAGTACTGTTCCAGCCCAAGCAAAGTCTTCTCTTGCTGATTTATCACAAATAACTGTCTCTTCTCACAGCCCAAGCAAAGCCTTCTCTTCCTGATTTATCACAAATAAAAGTCTCTTCTCACCAGCCCTGTTCCAGCCCAAGCAAAGTCTTCTCTTGCTGATTTATCACAAATAACTGTCTCTTCTCACAGCCCAAGCAAAGTCTTCTCTTGCTGAAATATCACAAATAACTGTCTCTTCTCACCAGTACTGTTCCAGCCCAAGCAAAGTCTTCTCTTGCTGATTTATTACAAATAACTGTCTCTTCTCACCAGCCCTGTTCCAGCCCAAGCAAAGTCTTCTCTTGCTGATTTATCACAAATAACTGTCTCTTCTCACCAGCCCAAGCAAAGTCTTCTCTTGCTGATTTATCACAAATAACTGTCTCTTCTCACCAGTACTGTTCCAGCCCAAGCAAAGCCTTCTCTTGCTGATTTATCACAAATAACTGTCTCTTCTCACCACCAAACAAAGTCTTCTCTTGCTGATTTATCACAAATAACTGTCTCGTCTCACCACCAAACAAAGTCTTCTCTTGCTGATTTATCACAAATAACAGTCTCTTCTCACAGCCCAAGCAAAGCCTTCTCTTCCTGATTTATCACAAATAAAAGTCTCTTCTCACCAGCCCTGTTCCAGCCCAAGCAAAGCCTTCTCTTGCTGATTTATCACAAATAACTGTCTCTTCTCACAGCCCAAGCAAAGTCTTCTCTTGCTGATTTATCACAAATAACTGTCTCTTCTCACCAGTACTGTTCCAGCCCAAGCAAAGTCTTCTCTTGCTGATTTATCACAAATAACTGTCTCTTCTCACCAGCCCTGTTCCAGCCCAAGCAAAGTCTTCTCTTGTTGATTTATCACAAATAACTGTCTCTTCTCACCAACCCAAGCAAAGTCTTCTCTTGCTGATTTATCACAAATAACTGTCTCTTCTCACCAGCCCTGTTCCAGCCCAAGCAAAGTCTTCTCTTGCTGATTTATCACAAATAACTGTCTCTTCTCACCACCAAACAAAGTCTTCTCTTGCTGATTTATCACAAATAACTGTCTCTTCTCACCAGTACTGTTCCAGCCCAAGCAAAGCCTTCTCTTGCTGATTTATCACAAATAACTGTCTCTTCTCACCACCAAACAAAGTCTTCTCTTGCTGATTTATCACAAATAACTGTCTCTTCTCACCAGCCCTGTTCCAGCCCAAGCAATGTCTTCTCTTGCTGATTTATCAGAAATAACAGTCTCTTCTCACCAGCCCAAGCCAGTCTTCTCTTGCTGATTTATCACAAATAACTGTCTCTTCTCACCAGTACTGTTCCAGCCCAAGCAAAGCCTTCTCTTGCTGATTTATCACAAATAACTGTCTCTTCTCACAGCCCAAGCAAAGTCTTCTCTTGCTGATTTATCACAAATAACTGTCTCTTCTCACCAGTACTGTTCCAGCCCAAGCAAAGTCTTCTCTTGCTGATTTATCACAAATAACTGTCTCTTCTCACCAGCCCTGTTCCAGCCCAAGCAAAGTCTTCTCTTGTTGATTTATCACAAATAACTGTCTCTTCTCACCAACCCAAGCAAAGTCTTCTCTTGCTGATTTATCACAAATAACTGTCTCTTCTCACCACCAAACAAAGTCTTCTCTTGCTGATTTATCACAAATAACTGTCTCTTCTCACCAGCCCTGTTCCAGCCCAAGCAAAGTCTTCTCTTGCTGATTTATGACAAATAACTGTCTCTTCTCACCAGCCCTGTTCCAGCCCAAGCAAAGCCTTCTCTTGCTGATTTATCACAAATAACTGTCTCTTCTCACCACCAAACAAAGTCTTCTCTTGCTGATTTATCACAAATAACTGTCTCTTCTCACCAGCCCTGTTCCAGCCCAAGCAAAGTCTTCTCTTGCTGATTTATCACAAATAACTGTCTCTTCTCACCAGTACTGTTCCAGCCCAAGCAAAGCCTTCTCTTGCTGATTTATCACAAATAACTGTCTCTTCTCACAGCCCAAGCAAAGCCTTCCCTTGCTGACTTATCACAAGTAACTGTCTCTTCTCACCAACCTAAGCAAAGCCTTCTCTTGCTGATTTATCACAAATAACTGTCTCTTCTCACAGCCCAAGCAAAGTCTTCTCTTGCTGATTTATCACAAATAACTGTCTCTTCTCACAGCCCAAGCAAAGCCTTCTCTTGCTGATTTATCACAAATAACTGTCTCTTCTCACCGCCAAACAAAGTCTTCTCTTGCTGATTTATCACAAATAACAGTCTCTTCTCACCAGCCCTGTTCCAGCCCAAACAAAGTCTTCTCTTGCTGATTTATCACAAATAACAGTCTCTTCTCACCAGCCCTGTTCCAGCTCAAGCAAAGCCTTCTCTTGCTGATTTATCACAAATAACTGTCTCTTCTCACCACCAAACAAAGCCTTCTCTTGCTGATTTATCACAAATAACTGTCTCTTCTCACCACCAAACAAAGTCTTCTCTTGCTGATTTATCACAAATAAGTCTCTTCTCACCACCAAACAAAGTCTTCTCTTGCTGATTTATCACAAATAACAGTCTCTTCTCACCAGCCCTGTTCCAGCCCAAGCAAAGCCTTCTCTTGCTAATTTATCACAAATAACTGTCTCTTCTCACCACCAAACAAAGCCTTCTCTTGCTGATTTATCACAAATAACTGTCTCTTCTCACCACCACACAAAGTCTTCTCTTGCTGATTTATCACAAATAACTGTCTCTTCTCACCAGCCCTGTTCCAGCCCAAGCAAAGTCTTCTCTTGCTGATTTATCACAAATAACTGTCTCTTCTCACCAGTACTGTTCCAGCCCAAGCAAAGTCTTCTCTTGCTGATTTATGACAAATAACTGTCTCTTCTCACCAGCCCTGTTCCAGCCCAAGCAAAGTCTTCTCTTGCTGATTTATCACAAATAACTGTCTCTTCTCACCACCAAACAAAGTCTTCTCTTGCTGATTTATCACAAATAACAGTCTCTTCTCACCAGCCCTGTTCCAGCCCAAGCAAAGTCTTCTCTTGCTGATTTATCACAAATAACTGTCTCTTCTCACCAGTACTGTTCCAGCCCAAGCAAAGCCTTCTCTTGCTGATTTATCACAAATAACTGTCTCTTCTAACAGCCCAAGCAAAGTCTTCTCTTGCTGATTTATCACAAATAACTGTCTCTTCTCACAGCCCAAGCAAAGCCTTCTCTTGCTGATTTATCACAAATAACTGTCTCTTCTTACAGCCCAAGCAAAGCCTTCTCTTCCTGATTTATCACAAATAACTGTCTCTTCTCACAGCCCAAGCAAAGCCTTCTCTTGCTGATTTATCACAAATAACTGTCTCTTCTCACAGCCCAAGCAAAGCCTTCTCTTGCTGATTTATCACAAATAACTGTCTCTTCTCACCACCAAACAAAGTCTTCTCTTGCTGATTTATCACAAATAACTGTCTCTTCTCACCAGCCCTGTTCCAGCCCAAGCAAAGTCTTCTCTTGTTGATTTATCACAAATAACAGTCTCTTCTCACCAGCCCTGTTCCAGCCCAAACAAAGTCTTCTCTTGCTGATTTATCACAAATAACTGTCTCTTCTCACAAGCCCTGTTCCAGCCCAAGCAAAGCCTTCTCTTGCTGATTTATCACAAATAACTGTCTCTTCTCACCAGCCCTGTTCCAGCCCAAGCAAAGTCTTCTCTTGTTGATTTATCACAAATAACAGTCTCTTCTCACCAGCCCTGTTCCAGCCCAAACAAAGTCTTCTCTTGCTGATTTATCACAAATAACAGTCTCTTCTCACCAGCCCTGTTCCAGCCCAAGCAAAGTCTTCTCTTGTTGATTTATCACAAATAACAGTCTCTTCTCACCAGCCCTGTTCCAGCCCAAGCAAAGTCTTCTCTTGCTGAAATATCACAAATAACTGTCTCTTCTCACCAGCCCTGTTCCAGCCCAAGCAAAGTCTTCTCTTGTTGATTTATCACAAATAACAGTCTCTTCTCACCAGCCCTGTTCCAGCCCAAGCAAAGTCTTCTCTTGCTGATTTATCACAAATAACTGTCTCTTCTCACCACCAAACAAAGTCTTCTCTTGCTGATTTATCACAAATAAGTCTCTTCTCACCACCAAACAAAGTCTTCTCTTGCTGATTTATCACAAATAACAGTCTCTTCTCACCAGCCCTGTTCCAGCCCAAGCAAAGCCTTCTCTTGCTGATTTATCACAAATAACTGTCTCTTCTCACCACCAAACAAAGTCTACTCTTGCTGATTTATCACAAATAACTGTCTCTTCTCACCACCAAACAAAGCCTTCTCTTGCTGATTTATCACAAATAACAGTCTCTTCTCACCAGCCCTGTTCCAGCCCAAGCAAAGCCTTCTCTTGCTGATTTATCACAAATAACTGTCTCTTCTCACCACCAAACAAAGTCTTCTCTTGCTGATTTATCACAAATAACTGTCTCTTCTCACCACCAAACAAAGTCTTCTCTTGCTGATTTATCACAAATAACTGTCTCTTCTCACCACCAAACAAAGCCTTCTCTTGCTGATTTATCACAAATAACAGTCTCTTCTCACCAGCCCTGTTCCAGCCCAAGCAAAGTCTTCTCTTGCTGATTTATCACAAATAACTGTCTCTTCTCACCACCAAACAAAGTCTTCTCTTGCTGATTTATCACAAATAACTGTCTCTTCTCACCAGCCCTGTTCCAGCCCAAGCAATGTCTTCTCTTGCTGATTTATCACAAATAACTGTCTCTTCTCACCAGCCCTGTTCCAGCCCAAGCAAAGCCTTCTCTTGCTGATTTATCACAAATAACTGTCTCTTCTCACCACCAAACAAAGTCTTCTCTTGCTGATTTATCACAAATAACAGTCTCTTCTCACCAGCCCTGTTCCAGCCCAAGCAAAGTCTTCTCTTGCTGATTTATCACAAATAACAGTCTCTTCTCACCAGCCCTGTTCCAGCCCAAGCAAAGTCTTCTCTTGCTGATTTATCACAAATAACTGTCTCTTCTCACCAGTACTGTTCCAGCCCAAGCAAAGTCTTCTCTTGCTGATTTATCACAAATAACTGTCTCTTCTCACCACCAAACAAAGTCTTCTCTTGCTGATTTATCACAAATAACTGTCTCTTCTCACCACCAAACAAAGTCTTCTCTTGCTGATTTATCACAAATAACAGTCTCTTCTCACCAGCCCAAGCACAGTCTTCTCTTGCTGATTTATCACAAATAACTGTCTCTTCTCAACAGCCCTGTTCCAGCCCAAGCAAAACCTTCTCTTGCTTCTTTATTATGTAATGCTCCAAGTTCCAGACCACTTTTATCTCTCTATTCCATGACAATGAGCTTTTTGTATTGAAACTTGCTATTATTTCTTGTCTTTCAATATCCTCCATTCTTAACCTAATTTCTTTACAGAACCCATTGTGCAGTGATTCCCTACTTTCCACATATCCCCAAAGCCAATGTGTAATATAATTTCTTTTATCTTATTTAGCCAAGAATCTTTTTGATTTAGCCGTTCCTGTAATACCAAACATTGATGTACAATATTCTGTTTGTATTATTTTCTTATTCTCACCCAATACTTAAAGCCTTTTTCCATAATTTTCCCTCTGGTTCCCATTCTGTGTAATTCTGCTTGTTGCACTCCATTTAGTGATCTCTTGGCAATCCCAGGATTTGTTTGCAAAAATTTCTATGGATCAATCCCATGATTGTGCTCCCTTACACCAAACCCCGTGTCTCTACCCCGTAGACCATTTTATCCTCCACTACAGCTGTGTAAACTCTCTCTAGCCATTTTATTTGCATTCCTGGTAATTCATGTATGCTTTTTTTAATGCAATTTTACCTTTAGCCAGTACCATTCTCTTTTGCTAACTCCAACCACCTTTATTACTTGTCATATCCCGAAATAATCAAATTTGTTGACTACCTCAACCTCCCTTCCTTGCCAATACCATTTGTTATCTTTCTTTAACTTGTTTTTTTAAATACCATAATTTTTGTTTTACTTACATTAATCCTTAGACTCCATTTGTTACAGTATTTATCTATTGCTTCTAATGACCTAACTATTCCACTTTAGATATATGACCCTTGTATAAGTAATGTATATGATTAGGCTGTACTTTCAGATGTGAGATTAAATATTAATATAAAAATAATAGTTGCAACAAATCTTCACTTATCTTTTGGAATCCTTGCAAGGATTCCAAAAGATAAGTGAAGATTTGTTGCAACTATTATTTTTATATTAATATTTGTGTTATTCTTCACTGTTACTAGCTTCTTTTTACATTTGTGAGATTAAACTTACTTTGAAATCATTCAGTTGATGCAGAGATGTGATGTGTTACAGAGCAAAGTTACTGAAGTCCTATCCAAACAGTCGCAAGTCGAGCCCAAGCTGGACTCCATTGAAACGAGATAGCAAGTATCGTAATTTGGTACTCCATGAAGATATGCAACGACCCACCTCACTGCCTGTTTCTATTGAAGAAAGCAATGAGACATCTGTCTGACATCTACAGCTTGCTAGGAACACGTAATTACCAAATATCAGACTGTCAAAAGATGAGAGACATGCTGTATTGTATACTGGGCAATATTATGTTTTATTATTTTGCAACGAAGTTTTACAAAGGATTACTTATTCGATATACATAAGTATATGGCTCCGCACTTTGTACATAATGCCAAAACAGTGAAATATACAAACACGAATGTACATTAGTTATGTGTAATTCTTGTAAATATTATTGTATGAGAATTCAAGTACACGCCTTGATGTATGGCATTGTTTGTGATATGCATCTTGTATACTCACTGGCAAAAACGTTTTAGGATCTTCCAAATAACAACATGGTTTTTGTTCCATAAGGTTGCTACAACAGGCAATTGATCTCTCCCTAAACTTCTGACTTTTCTGAGATAAACACCAGTAAACTAAGATATTCAAACAGGAATTTTTCCAGTGAAGCATAATTCAATAATTATTAATTAATGAGTCACACTCTAACAGTAAATAAAATGTGTGGGAGAAGATATTTATTAAAAAATTTGAAAATTGTCTGATGAATTGGGATGTCAACATAGATGGCAATCCAAACTTTTAAGTTCATTTTTCTGACGATAGAAGAGCCCAAGACGATGCACAACTCATCAAATCAGTCAGTCGTTAGCTGAAGATGCTGGCAATGGCTGTGCGAAAACATGTTTCTAGGCAAGAAACCTTAAAGTGCACCTCATTAATTAATAATTGTCAGTTAACTTAATTTAACACATTTGGATTCCCAAACATTTTTCACCTATAGCATCAAGAAACCAAGCAGTTTTAGAATACGAGGGTGTGCAATAAAGAATGATCATAACTCTTTTTACAGTCATAACTTCTTAGTCTAGAATTTAATCTTATGATGTTCTGTTAGCTTAATGTGTAACAAATAGTACTAGGTTCATTGTTGGTTTCTGTCTGTGAGAAATGGGTAAACTGACAAGCAAACATACTCATGGGGCAAAAAAGGATATCCGTTTTTGCTATATTGTCACATTCTGGTGTGTTATCCAAACATATGTCAGAATTTTACAACTCAAACTCTTAACAGGAAAGGAGAAAACTTAATATGACATTCATAAGGCACGCACCTCTTAGGTTGCAAACAAGTATAGCAGGGGTGTTGTGATAAGATCAAGCATACAGTTAGAGGGGGACTCCTCAGGAGTAATTGCATCTGTCTCTTCTTCAGACGTGTAGCTCTGCAGTATGAATGTTCTAAATGTTGCAAAAGAAGTTGTAAAAATGTTAGCTGAGGAAGGCCATACAGCTTCAGTTATTATAGAAAGAATATGGAATAGCCAAAGAAGTGTGCAATGTTGAAAAAATTTGTGTTGCAAAATGTAGATAGAGATGTGATGCTAGATGTTATACAATCATCCTGCGAGGAAGAAACCAGTAGTTCCATGGAATCAGGTTTCTGTATGCACCATCACCAAAAAAGAAATCTAGATACATTAGTTTCAAAGAAAAGAAGAATGTTGTTTCTTATTGGCTGCTTCCAGGAAAACCAGAACATCATAAAAGTTTAATCACAGATCATGGGCAGCAATGAAACATAGATTTATGTGATTAACAGGTGAAAGAAAATTATATAAAATAGATAGATACTTTATTTCACTGCTTAGGGCGTGGCCCGGTGGCAGCACTGTCAATGTAATAATACAATGAGTTAAATAAACAATAATGTGACTAATACACTGTTGAAAGAATTTGTTGAATATGAAAATGCTTTCAAGGAAAATATGAAGAAATTGCAGAATGATGCATTTCAAGAATTCCTGCAAAGACGTTCAGTGAATGCAATAATGAAAGACCTTGATTTGTGAACTACAAATTGGTGAAAACTTGTTAAAGCTAGCCCATCATGGCTGCATCATTTCAAGAACCTTTATAAAATAATGAGTTGTATAATAGCATCCTTTGTGAAAAATTGGGATGGTAAAGAAAAACTTGAGCTTGCACAAAAGATAGAAACATTTAGAACCACTATAAATAGTATGCAATGAAGATCAAATATATAATGTAGATAAATCAGGCTTTAATAAAGAAATGCTGATGGGGAGAACATTAGAGAAAAGGGGCGCTACAGAAGTACAGGGTGCTATGCAATCAAAGGTTGCAACCATACATTCCTTCACTGTAATGTCTATATTGACTGAATAAGGCAAACTAATGCCAAAGTTATTTGTAATTCTTCAAGAACCCTCTGACATTAATAAGAAAGTGGAAGAAAATATGTTTAAGGCAGACAATCTAATTGTAAAATGGAACTTCTTGTGAAAAGGACAAAATTGTTGTTCCACGTATTTTTAAAAGAAGCATTCCTTCTGTATTGAAGCACACAAAACCTCTTACTTCTGAACTCATATGGTGTTCATACCGATATAGAACACATTCAGCAACTCTTGGAAGAAGAACATCATGACCTTGAAAAGCTGACTGTAAGCATCATACCAGCCAACACAAAGTACAAATAGCAGTGTCTCGATCAATATTTCTTGCAGATGTACAAATATATGATACATGTAGCATCTCATAGCATTGAATTAGATCACCCGGATGTTAGATTGCAGCAGTGGGACAATATCATCAAACTACAGCCCTTGGCATATCAACAATTTCTCTCTCCGAGATTCCAACATGCACATAAATATGGATGGGATCAGCTGAAACACATTGTGAGCATTTTCAGAACACAACTGACTATTGTTTCAAATATTTGAAAGGACTCTGTGATAAATGTGAAAGAACAGTTGCTATCAAATCTGGTTGGTGTACAGAAAAGTGTTTTGCACACTTTTTTAATGACTATCATTATTATAATATATTTGTTCAAGACTAACAAATGCATCTTACCAGAAATTAAGGTCAGAAATTATTATTCTTATTAACATTCAGGAAGAAAACGTGTTTTACGCCTCTCTTTTATGAATTCATTTCTCTCACAAACCGATTGTGTTTGAGTGGCCAAAATTTGCAGAAGTACTTATTTTTAAATAGTGAACAACATCAAATAGAACAATATTTTTTTCTGCCCCTTCAGAACATTTGTTTGTGAGTTATCACCTGCCGCAAAAGATGGAGGTGACACATAATGAACACCCTGCAGCTTTGAAATTCTGCTTTCATCTGAACAAATCTTCAGCTGTGGCCTATGCAATGTTATGGAGAGTCTGTTCTTCCATGCAAATTAGCTCAAAGATGGTTTAAATATTTTAAAGATGGCAGACCATCAATTTCAAAGGAAGGTGGAGGGCACTGCTGAAAATGTCAACACTGCTGCTGTCATTATGAAAGAGGTTCACTGAATAATCTTAACCCTTTTAGTGCCAATCATCATCTAATTGTGATCCAAACTTCTGCAAAAATTGCTAATCATTATTTAATCGTGATGCCATTTTCATATGTTTTAGCTCTTTCCAGCGGGAAAGTGTCAGTGTAGTTTCTATGTCATAGCCATAGAGAAAGGTTTGCTCGAGTTTTACACTTCAAAGAGCTAAATTAGTTCCAAATTTAATTTCTCTAGCTGGTGTTTGTTTATATTGTGAAACATGTCATCGTGTAGCTACTAATCAAAGAGGAAATAAGAGCTGTTGTTTGCAATGTTCTAGAAGACAGCGAGTGATTTTGGATTTTCAGACCTTGATAAAAGCATTTCTGACATCAACGTAAGAGGGGAAGATATATATTCTTGCTTCAGCGATGAAAATGCATCCGATAAAAATGGCCTTTGTATGTGTGCAAATAATAGGTGAATCAAAATGGATTTACATAAGTGTAACCAGAAAATGAATAGAATGTGAATCAACCCTTCAGCTACCAACAACACAAGTGCTAAATTGTACAGTAATTTTGTACATAACATTTTGTATCCTTATGCCATTTTCATTAATAGTGGTATCATGCTTTTGTGTGTGTGGGTGTGCATGTGCTTGCGCGCATGTGCATGTGCTTGCGCGCATGTGCATGCATACTTTTTTTGTGTGTGTGCATGCGTGCATTTTTTTTTTTAATTTTCTTTTTTTAAGCCTCAGTTGCATTTTAAAAAATAAAACACCACTAAATCAGGGTGCCATTTCATTACTTTTTGTACTTTTTTTATTTAATTAGACCGAGGATTCTGTGCAGTAAGGTTTTGTATGCCTAATTATTGATTATTTGGGATTTTTAATTTTATGTTCAAGTTTTTCTTTTGTTTTAAATCTTTTAAAAATATTAAAGAGACTTCTCATATATATATATATATATATATATATATATATATATATATATGTATAATGCATATTATACAGTAGACAAAAGGGTTTACTAAAAATGAGAAAAGATTCAGCTCTGTATGTCATTTGGTACTTATTTTATCACTAAGCTTGGCACTTTTCAGACAGCATTTTGCTGTACCACTTTCTGAAATACTGAAAGTTTCTTGGAGTGCCACCCACACATTGGTGACAAAAGTAATACATATGAGGTGTATTTTTGCAAGGTGGGTTCCAAGACTACTGATTCCCAACAAAGGATATCCATATGCAGATCTGCATGTAGTTGGAAGTTGATGTCAGATGAAGTTCCACACTTTTTTGCAAAAGTAAGCACTGCTGATGAAACTTGGTTGCATCATTTTGATCCTAACAGCAAACAGCAAAGCTTAGCGTGGAAATATCTTTTATCACCAACTCCAAAAAAAGCAAAAGTGGAAGATTCTTATGGAAGAGTTACGGCTATCTCATTTTTACTTTCTGTACACGTACTATGTACATAGTGTATAGAGAAGGTATTGCACTCCACCCAAAATTTGATACCGAGATTTCACCGGAAATATATGTTTTAGGGTCCCCTTTATCCCAAAAAAAGTATTTTCAGGAAAAGGTCTGTGTGTGTGTGTGGATGGGTGGGTGGGGGTGGGTGCAGGTACGTGAGAGTGAGAGAACACGGTAACTCAAAAATGAAAAGTTGATAAAATATCAAACTTGGTATTGAAGTTTAGTATCTTCTAGGGATGCGACACAAAGGTTTTGAGAAAAATCCCCCCACCCCAAACTACCCTTTTCATGAAACTTTTTTCAAACATTTTTATTTTCTTAAAAATGGCTCTAACCATTTTGATTAAATATTGTATATTAAAGATATTTACCTGACAAATAAAATGTATATCTTGAATTTTCTGGGAATAGCCTCTGAAGACTACTTTATTCTGGGTGAATTTTACGAAATTTTTCAAAACTGCTAAACCGTAAACTGCTAAACTTACCACACAAAAAATGTAGAGCACGTTAAAACACACCATTTATATTACATACATTTTTTTTGTGGAGTTGATCATTTTTTAGATATTCCTTATTTGTGGTTTCATCTTTAAAAACTAACTTTTCTCATACAGGAATTTGTCTACTCCTGTTATACAAAGGAACTTCAGTCACATAGCAACCAGCTTTTCACTATCACTTTAACCTATGGTACTCCCTTATTTTGCTTCTACTTCCAAAGAAATGAGTAATAAGACTATTCCTGTTGGAGTTGTATTGAGTCACACTTATTAACACTTAAAAATCTTTAAGTGTGACTCAATACAACTCAAACATGAATAATACTTCACTGTTAATAGTGCTTCTGTTTATAGTAGTTAAGACTATTCCTGCTAATTATTTCTTGATTAACGTGAAGCAAATAGAAGTATAAACTTTTTAACTATAATTTGTTGCAGAGATGTAGAGAAAGTCATGTCAATGGATCACATCAGATTTTTTTATATTCCTGGAATGGTTTTTTCAGCATGTTGTATCTGCACACACATCAATAACTGGACAATACTACAGGGATGTCCTGGAACTTTGTAAGTCCATATCAGGGGCAAAAGACCGCATATCTGAGAAACAAGCTGGATGCTCACTATGATAATGCATGGCATACATTGCAAATGTTATTGAATATCTTGCTAACATGTATATGAAGTATCTGAATTTTGCCCCGTGTGACTTCTTCTATTCCCTAACCTGAAGAAACAGCTTCATGGCAGACAATTTCCATAATGATCAGAAGCAGTAGTGAAGATTCTGGAGGCGATTCAGAAGGACCTTTAAAAATTGGTTTCCAGTGGTCTTTGCACACTGGCTGAAATGCTGGGACAGGTGCAACACATCCAAAGGAGATTATTTTGAGAAGGACCACCAAATTTATGAGGATGAGTAAAGGTTAAAATTTAGTTGAGTCGATTTTGTAACACTACATCAATTACTTTTTTATTTCGGAAAACATGTTTCAGAAGCCATGTGCTTCCATTGTCAATTCCTTTGGTCGACTACCGGCATTGCTTGCTGTGGTGGTTGTCTCTGTCCCTGGTGGTGGTTTGATGAACTTCTGGATGAGTAGATCGCCTGGCGGGATTTCAAAATTGAAAACCCGGTTCTTGTTTTTCCAAATATATATGTTTTCCCAAACTTTTAATTCTGTCTTCCTTGTGATGTTTTTGAGGATTTTTGGGCTTCTATTTATAGTGTGTTTCTCTTTCCAAAAATGCCAAGCTACTGCAGATTTTTCTTCTTGTTTGAGTTTAATATTTCTGTGGTGTTCTTTTGCCCTGGTTTTTATATTTCTTTTTGTTTGGCCGATGTAGATTTTTTCACAGTCATTACAGCTGAACTGATATATTCCTGGTTTGTTTTCTTGTGGGATATCATCTTTTAATTTAGAATTTAAAATGTTTTTTATAGAGTAATTGTTTTTAGGGGCTAGAATGATGTAATGTCTTTTGAAGATCCTCTGGAATTTGTAGAAAGTTGTAGGGTGGTATGTAAACTTCTTGTAGATCTTGTTTTCTTTCTGGTTTTGAGTGAGTGTGCTGACTTCTTTAATTCTCTTTCTATTTTTGGCTTTATTAACTTTTTTGTACACCAGTTCTGCCCGAAATCCATTCTCTGTAGCTATGTCCAATATTTTAGTAAGTTCACATTGGTATTCTGTTTTTCCCATTGGTACATTTACCAATCTGTGTGTAAGGCTGTTGAGTAAAGCATGCTGATGGGGAATGGGATTGTAACTCTTTTGTTTTATATAGCTGTTGGTGTGGGTAGGTTTTCTGTAGATGCCAAATGTAAGGTGATTATTAGTTTTTATGATCTTTAGGTCAAGGAATGGTAGTTGTCCATCACATTCCTTCTCCATTGTGAACTTTATAGACTTTTCTTGCATATTTAGGAGTTTTAGTGCATCTTCTAGGTGTCTTTCTGGGACTATTGCAAAGATGTCGTCTACATAGCGGTACCATATTTTGAACATCCAGGGGAATGCCTTTTTAATCCTAGTTTCCATAGTGCTCATGAAGAGATCTGCTAATATAGGTGACAGCGGGCTGCCCATAGCTAAACCAGATGTTTGTTTGTAATATTTCCCGTTAAATGTGAAAAAATTTTGATTTATGCACAGAATCGTTAATATGATGTATTCTCGCACTTCTTCTGTTGTTTTTCCTATTGCAAGTAACCAGTTTTTGATGTGGGATTGTATGCTTTCTGTAGGTATGCTTTAAAACAGAGCAGTAACATCAAAGGAAACTAACATATCGGTTTTTTCCAATTTTATGTCTTTAATTTTTTCGATCAGATCTAGAGAGTTTTTTATACTTGCTGTTTCAAATTTAGGGAAGGAAGAGAATCTGTTTGTTAACCATTTTGCTAGATTATAAGTAGGTGCACTTATATTGTTTATAATTGGTCTCATTGCATTTCCCGGCTTATGTATTTTTGGAAGGCCATAAATTCTGGGCAGAACTGGATTATCAACTTTAATTTTGCATTTTTCTTTTTTGTCTATTAGTTTACATTCTTGAATACTGGCATTTAATTTAACTATACATTGGTTTATAGGGTTCTTTTTTACTGTAGAGTATTCTTCTTTTTCTAAAAGTGTTTCCATTCTTTCTACATATTCAGTTTTGTCCATAATTACTATTGTGTTTCCTTTGTCTGCTTTGCTATAAATTACTGGTTTGCTTTTTAATGCTCTTATTACATTTTTTGGGGGGTTAGTTTTCTTTTTGCTTTCTATTGTTTCGATAATTTGGCAACATTCACTTTTTATTATGTTTTTATCAATATCATTTATGTGCTGGGTGGCTATTTGTACGTCCGCAATGTAATCGTCAATTTTTTTCTGAAAAATCGATGCAAGTTTTCATCCCTTTGTTTAAGAAATCCAGTTCTGATTTGGTGAAAGTTTGGTCCGATAGGTTTTTGACGTTCATTTGTGGTGTGGACTTTTGAATTGGTTTTCTTTTCCCCTGTTCTTTGCACAGCTTTTCAAGTTTACGTTTTTTCGTTAAAGTTTTGTTTCTCATTTTGATGCTTAATTTAGCCAAAAGATTGTTTTCTAAATTTTCCCAAATGATGCTTCCTAATTTTTTGGTTAGTTTCAAGTGTAATTCATATAGCTGCAATTCTACTTCACTTCTACTTTTGTAATGTTTGTTCTTCTCCATTTCCAAGACTTTTTTGACGACTGCTTTTTCTAGTTTACTATTGTTATCATTTTTTATTATTTTTCTGACAAATTTTGGCGTGGCCTTATTAATTCTACATAAATTTAGAAAGCGGATATCCGCGGCTAATTTTCGTTTCTTTTCTTGTAGTTTTTCGAATAACTTTATATCCTTTTTGTGGTTGGTTTCGTTAAAAGCCTCGTAAATGAATATTGAATTTGATCCTACCTTTGTAGCGTCCATTTTCTGTTCCTTTCACCACGTGTTGTGTATGTTTACGGCAGTCTACGTCCACAAGGTTTGTATTCCGTGAATTAACCCCCCAAAAAATGTAATAAGAGCATTAAAAAGCAAACCGGTAATTTATAGCAAAGCAGACAAAGGAAACACAATAGTAATTATGGACAAAACTGAATATGTAGAAAGAATGGAAACACTTTTAGAAAAAGAAGAATACTCTACAGTAAAAAAGAACCCTATAAACCAATGTATAGTTAAATTAAATGCCAGTATTCAAGAATGTAAACTAATAGACAAAAAAGAAAAATGCAAAATTAAAGTTGATAATCCAGTTCTGCCCAGAATTTATGGCCTTCCAAAAATACATAAGCCGGGAAATGCAATGAGACCAATTATAAACAATATAAGTGCACCTACTTATAATCTAGCAAAATGGTTAACAAACAGATTCTCTTCCTTCCCTAAATTTGAAACAGCAAGTATAAAAAACTCTCTAGATCTGATCGAAAAAATTAAAGACATAAAACTGGAAAAAACCGATATGTTAGTTTCCTTTGATGTTACTGCTCTGTTTCCAAGCATACCTACAGAAAGCATACAATCCCACACCAAAAACTGGTTACTTGCAATAGGAAAAACAACAGAAGAAGTGCGAGAATACATCATATTAACGAATCTGTGCATAAATCAAAATTTTTTCACATTTAACGGGAAATATTACAAACAAACATCTGGTTTAGCTATGGGCAGCCCACTGTCACCTATATTAGCAGATCTCTTCATGAGCACTATGGAAACTAGGATTAAAAAGGCATTCCCCTGGATGTTCAAAATATGGTACCGCTATGTAGACGACATCTTTGCAATAGTCCCAGAAAGACACCTAGAAGATGCACTAAAACTCCTAAATATGCAAGAAAAGTCTATAAAGTTCACAATGGAGAAGGAATGTGATGGACAACTACCATTCCTTGACCTAAAGATCATAAAAACTAATAATCACCTTACATTTGGCATCTACAGAAAACCTACCCACTCCAACAGCTATATAAAACAAAAGAGTTACAATCCCATTCCCCATCAGCATGCTTTACTCAACAGCCTTACACACAGATTGGTAAATGTACCAATTGGAAAAACAGAATACCAATGTGAACTTACTAAAATATTGGACATAGCTACAGAGAATGGATTTCGGGCAGAACTGGTGTACAAAAAAGTTAATAAAGCCAAAAATAGAAAGAGAATTAAAGAAGTCAGCACACTCACTCAAAACCAGAAAGAAAACAAGATCTACAAGAAGTTTACATACCACCCTACAACTTTCTACAAATTCCAGAGGATCTTCAAACGACATAACATCATTCTAGCCCCTAAAAACAATTACTCTATAAAAAACATTTTAAATTCGAAATTAAAAGATGATATCCCACAAGAAAACAAACCAGGAATATATCAGTTCAGCTGTAATGACTGTGAAAAAATCTACATTGGCCAAACAAAAAGAAATATAAAAACCAGGGCAAAAGAACACCACAGAAATATTAAACTCAAACAAGAAGAAAAATCTGCAGTAGCTTGGCATTTTTGGAAAGAGAAACACACTATAAATAGAAGCCCAAAAATCCTCAAAAACATCACAAGGAAGACAGAATTAAAAGTTTGGGAAAACATATATATTTGGAAAAACAAGAACCGGGTTTTCAATTTTGAAATCCCACCAGGCGATCTACTCATCCAGAAGTTCATCAAACCACCACCAGGGACAGAGACAACCACCACAGCAAGCAATGCCGGTAGTCGACCAAAGGAATTGACAATGGAAGCACATGGCTTCTGAAACATGTTTTCCGAAATAAAAAAGTAAGTGATGTAGTGTTACAAAATCGACTCAACTAAATTTTAATTGTTAAAACACATCACTATCTCAAAGTCCACCATATATCAGGATGAGTAAAGGTATTTTGTTAAAATAAATTGTGATCATTCTTTGTTGAACAGTCCTTATATTTTAATATACCATTTATGGCTGCATTCATAGACTTTATGATTGTCTGGTGTTTCTCTGTACCGGTGGCAGTCTAAACTTTCAGTATTTTTAAATGCTAGTTACAGCAAGCTCAAGTTAAGGCTGGTTTACAATAACAGAATGGAAACCAAAATGAGAATGTAAATTGATTAATTTGGTCAACTTTCACACATACTTCACTTTCTTTTATTGAGTGGGGCAAGTGTTTCATGGGCCCTTGCCTGCATCTTCAGCTACTTAACCGCTAGAACACAGAAAAAAAATGTAAAACTGAAACAAACCGATAAATCTGCAGTGGCATACCACTTCTGGCACTGCAACCATGAAATTAATCTTCTTAAAGGACTATCATATCCATTCAAATTAACATTATAGGAAAGAATTTTCATCCTGAAAAATACCATCACACAGCTATGAATTTTGAACTACTCATTTATAAAATAATACAGATTGAGTCGAAGAGACACTTTATGGCTTCACATACCTAAACTTTATTCCCAATGCGTTTCACCTTCAGTTGAAGGCATCATCAAGATGTCGACTGACTGGAACTCCAGAGCTCTTGTGATGTTTCTCTGAGCGGAGACATTTGCTGGAGGTACCTCAGATAGGTTGTTTATCCAACTTTATCACCCATCCAACAGCTGACACCACAATCAACAGCAATAAAACCTAGTACAAACAGTACTGGTTTAGCAGCTGATGCTATGGGCAAGGGCCTGTGAAAGAACTGTCCTACTCAATAAAAGTAGGTGAAGTGTGTTTGTGTGTAAACATTAACTTCATTAATCAATCTGATTAGCATTCCTGTAAGTAGCTTCACAATATTATATATCTTGAGAATTTAAAACTAAACTAGGTGTATTATAATGTGAGTTGACAGGAATGAGAAAGAATGGTCAAATTTTAATTTTTTTATTCTCATTCCTGAGCATGACTTATTGTGCACATTACCTCTTCACTGTAGAAATTATTCAAGGCAGCCATGAATAAAACAATTGCTAGAGCTCTCCGCAGTTCTAAGCTGAGAAAATGAAACTGGAACTGGAAGAAATTCTAGCAAATGTATGTCCTGACCTCAGATCCATAGAGCATTGGTTTTTCTAGCAAAAGTGTCACCTGTCAACTCAAAACTGGCTATTGCCTCAAAACTGATAGAAATTAACAAAGAGCAACAATCAATTCAGTTGCAGACTTTGTCTCCAGTAGCTGTATAATCTCAACTTACTTAACTTTAATAAGGATGAAATCATTAAGATCATGAGCAGCTTGACAATGGCAAAGCAGTCCAGTGTAGTTACTAGAACAAAAGTGACATTCTGTATTTATTCGAATACAAGATGACCCCCATTTTTCAGAACTTAATTTTGGAATTTAGCTTATTAGCTATGTAAACAGAAGACATAATTTTTAAATGAAATATAAAATGTTATGGTATATTTTGAATCAACACATTTTGAATGAGGTACACTTAATCTGATTTTTACTTTCTGTAGCCCCATATGTACAAGGTACATAGGGATAGAGAAGGTATTGTATTTCACCCAAAAATTTGATGTCGAGATTTCACTGGAAATATATGTTTTGGGATCCCCTGAGTCCAAAAAAAGCATTTTTAAGTAAAGGTCTGTGTGTGTGTGTGGACAGCATAGCCCCAAAAGACCGTTAAACACCAAACTTTGTGTTTAGGTTTAGTATCATCAAGGATGCGATATGAAGATTTTCAAAAAAATCCCCCCAAAACAAACAACTTTACAGGGAAAAAATTTCAAAAATTTTTATTTTCTTAAAAATGGCTGTAATGCTTTTGATTAAAATCCTGTATATTAAAGCTATTTATGTACAAAATAAAATGTATATCTTGAATTTTCTGGGAAGTAGCCTCTGAAGACCTCTTTATTCTGGATGAATTTTGCCAAATTTTGCTTAACTGCTAAAACGTAAGAGATAGACAAAAATTCACTGCACAAAAAATGTACATCATGTCAAAACACACAATTTATGTCCTTTATGTCTTTGTTGTGGAGTTAATCATTTCCGAGATATTCCTTGTTATTGGTTTCAGTTGTGAAGTACTTAAACTTTTCTCAGACAGAAAGTGTCCGTTTTTCTTTTGTTCTACTTCTGGCCAAGCAAAGAAGCGATTTGCAATGACAATCGCATAACAATAGCCTTTAAAATATTTGACTATCACTTTAGCATAGCGCGTTCCTTTAGTTGCCTTCTACTTATAAGGTACTATGTAATATGAACATTCTGCTAATGTTAACTCAATTAACATGGTATAGAAAGAAGAAGAATCTTTTGTAAGAAGTTTGTTTGTAGGGCAGCTAGAGAAAGTCATGTGAGTGTAACACATATTTTTTTTTTAACATAATTTAAATTGGTGGTGTATAGGAGTGAGGGAGAAAGCGGAATGGAATTGATTCAATGGTATGTGTGCAATCAGAGAAACATTTCTAATATAACACACCATTGTAAAACATTTTACCTTAGTTAATAATTCAAGTTTGTAGAAGTACATGTTTTGAGTGGTTAGAGACAGAGTGGGGAGCATGTGACAATGAAACATATAATTTTCTATTTAGAACACATACCAAATATAATGTATCGTTCAAATTTGTGCATTGTGAGCAGGAGAGAGACAAGAGAACAGAAATCTACCGATATGTCTGCACTGGGCTATGAAGATGGTGGTTGCAGCTTAGCGCTAACAACAATGATGGATATATAAAGTAAAAGAATTTGAGTCAGTTTTTGTAACACAAACATCACTTATTTTTACTTACTGGGGACCGGTTTCGGGTAACAGTTGTTCCCATTTTCAACCCTTAATTCTGACTAAATCTTTTTTCGTTGGCATCAACGATGGGGGTGGTGGTGTATTAATTGTAGAGGCATCTGTTGCTGGATCTATGAACTTCCAGAGGTTGCTGTATGGTGGCAAATTAATATTAATGATATGGCTCTTTTTCTTCATGATGTAGATTTTCTCCCAGACATCTAATTCTGTGGGTTTATATGCTGGTTTTAATAGTTTTATATTCTGTGTGATTTCGTGTCCTGATGTCCAAAAATGATGGGCAACTGCTGATTTTTCTGTTTGTTTGTATTTTAGGTTTCTCATGTGTTCCTTTAATCTGGTCTCCAAACTTCTCTTTGTCCTTCCAATATACACCAGATTACAGTCTGAGCATTTAATTTCATATATTCCCGGTTTTTTGTCTGCAGGGATAGGATCTTTTAAATTTCTGCACAGCAGTTTTCTGAATGCTGTTTTTTGGAGCTAAGGTATGTTATAATTCCTGAATATTTTCTGAAGTTTGTTGTGTGCCCAAGGATGATAGGTGAATTTTTTGAATTGAGGTTGGTCACTGAGGTTCTGTAGGGTGGTTGTATGTGTTATGCGATTCAGTTTTTTGTATTTATGTATTCTCTTATCTACTGCACTTTTTTGGAAGCCGTTATTGGTAGCTGTTTGGAGTATCTTTTGGTATTCATTCTTCTCCATGGAAATGTGTACTAGTCTATATGTTAAACTGCTCAGGACTGCATATTTGTGTGTTGCAGGGTTGTAGCTATCAAACTTTATGTGGTTATCTGTATTGGTGGATTTTCTATATATTCCAAATGTCAGACTGCGATAATCTTTACCATATCCCCCAAGCTTGCCACTGCCATATCCGCAAAGTTTGAAACTTGCTTTTCTCACGTGCTATTTGATAGGCATATATCGCGAATGCAAGACGACTGCCGATATTTTGGAAAAAAAATTTGTTTTGTATTCAGATAAATACGGTATATGCAGAAGTGTCATTTCCAAACGAACAGAATTTGAACTGAACTGGTTGTACGTGGGAACGGAAAATCACATGATTAAGAAGGGAAAGAAAATGGAGTAAAAAAGGGTGGGTTAATAATTCCTTTTTACTCATTTGGTTTAGCTGTTAATTATTATTAATCTACATTTAAAGTTACATTCTAATCTCTAAAAGTTGGCAAAATTCAATGTCAGTGTATTGGATTGTGAAAGCCTAACTTTGTCATCTACATCGGCCAAACAAAAAGAAATATAAAAACAAGAGCAAAAGAACACCACAGAAATATTAAACTCAAACAAGAAGACAAATCCACTGTAGCTTGGCAGTTTTGGAAAGAGAAACACACCATAAATAGTAGCCCAAAAATGCTCAAAAACTTCACAAGGAAGACAGAATTATAAGTTTGGGAAAATATATATATATATATATATATATTTGGAAAAACAAGAACCGCGTTTTCAATTTTGAAATCCAGCCAAGCGACCTACTGATACAGAGGTTCATCAAACCACCACCGGGGACAGAGACAACCACCACAGCAAGCAATGCCGGCAGTTGACCAAAGGAATTGACAATGGAAGCACATGGCTTCTGAAACATGTTTTCCGAAATAAAAAGTAAGTGATGTAGTGTTATAAAATCGACTCAACTAATTTTCAATTGTTATAACACATCATTGACACAAAGTCCACCATATATCAGTAATAATACTACTATTAATTTAATATAGTAAATTTGATGAGCTTATGCATTATCAATTCTTTTGGGTTATGTGGCTCACTGCCGCCTGATACTCTGTGATAGAAGTTTGTTAAACTTATTAAGAAAGATATTTTAAGGTTAGTTTGATATTCAGAATTGCATGCCTTATGATTAAATAGTTATTGTTGATTATGTGGTCACCTCCAAGGTGTAGTAGCTACCATGCTAGCCTCTGAAACCCAAGATAGCAGGTTCAAACCTGGCAGAGGGTGGTGGATTTTTTCAGATGCAAAAATCCTATCATGAGGATGGTGGTCCTGTAATGTTTATTTGCATGTAAAAGAATTCCATACCTTGAAAGAAGAAGGTTCCTGGGCAAAATTCTGCCATTTCATGTCCACAAATTGTGATTTGATCCTATTATGTCATCTGTGGATGACGAGCTGCTCCCTCGTCATCATGGCACATAGTAGTTACTTTACGAACTAGAAATTCAAACCCAATCATGGAAACATCATAACAATGCCCTATGCTCCACTTAGGAGTTACAGGAAATAACTAAATATTCTGGTTATGTGGAATATGTAATGGAACTTTGCATTTCTTAAATAAAAATGTGATATGAAATATATTATGATTACACCTTGTTTGTAATCGCTGCAGATGTGTTAGTGATTTGTTTTGGAATGCTAATAGAATTGTTGTATTAGGGTTGCCAACTTTACCAGAATGGCCGGGAGTTACCTGGAATTGAGAATGGAATCTCCTGGCTCCCAGAACTGAAATTAAATCTTAAGTGATACCTCCTTATAAATGTATTTATTATTATTATTATTATTATTATTATTATTATTATTATTATTACTATTATTATATTTATATACCAAACTTTTATAAAGTCCAAGTTATATGCAAGGGTTGGCAGTGTGTAGAAGGAAATAGTAGTGTTTTGATTTGTTTGCGGCAGTGTTGAAGTTGGGAGGGAAAAGGGAAACCAATTGTTGCATCAACATCTAAGTCTTTATGTGCTATATTTACAAATCAGTAATTATTAGCAGTTTGAAGTCTTTGAGTCGAAGACTTTGACAGTTGTCGTAGCTGCAAGTTTGTTATTGTAATGGCTAGAGTGGAAATGAAAAAGAAATATTATTGCACATTTAACGATGAAAAATTCATATGACTGGTTGTTTTATCAATTTTTCTAGCCTTACTGTTATATCTATTTTCTCCCGGAATTCAGAGTTCAGAAGTTTGTTAGCCTAGTTGCATGTGTGAATCAACTTCCTTTAAGTGGGCGCACTCATTTTCATATTAAATTTAACATGTGAAGAGTGGTAGCAGTAACTCAAAGCTTTGGAATGCAACAACTGGGTGCAATAGATGCGTGCTAGAATGTTTGCTTTTGCTGGAAATGTGGTTGGTTGTTGGTGTCTAATGCTAAATGCCTGATAATAAAATCATTTGTTTTCTTGCACTCCAGTAAAATAGCTGGGAGCTTGCAATCTTCTGTAAAAGTTGAACAATGTAGAAAATGATCATGATCCATTTCTTCATTGAAGTTACAAGAAAGACATACAGGAGTCTCTGCTATGCCAAATCTGTATAAACATTTTTGTGAACAGTCACATCCTGTTGGTAGTCTGAAGTTGCTACTGCAGATTTTCTTGGTAGTGTAGAAATATTGTAATCTTGTAAATTGTTGCATTGCTTACCAAATGTTTTGTTTGTGTACTTATTTGATATCATTCTTTTAATAGAGCAAAATGGAATTAAACTAGGTGTTGATTTACTTCCCTTTTTGGCCAAAAAATCAGCTATTTCATTGCCTATTGTTCAACATTGGGCTGGAATCTATTGGATTACCACTTTTTTATGTATATGGATTAATTGTTGTATTATTTTACAACATCTAGTATGTTAATGCTTTTGGGTGCTATATTGATAGAATCAAATAGAATTCAGTTTTTTCAAATTTTTTTATATGATAAAAGAGATTTTATAGACTTAAGAGAATTGCCATGATTTTGCCATAAAAATTTATTGAATAAGTATCTAATTTTTGACAAAATGAGAAGAGTGGGCATGTTGCTCCAGCACTGGTTCCTCCATCATTCAGTAAACTAGAACCATCTGTAAAAATATGTAACAATTCAGGGTAAGGATATGTAATTTATTATTTCCAATGACATTTGTTTTAAGATATCTGGAGAGGTTTCTGATTTCCTGACATCTTCTGTTAGGTGGAGATTATATTCAGTTTCAAAAAGTTTTAGAAATGCTGGAAGTGTCTGGCCACATCATCAGCAGCTATAAAAGGAAGAGCTGCAACCCAGCTGAGTCGGTTTTCAACTAGAATTCTGAGCTCATGGTTGTGTGATAGAGAACAGTCACCTATCTATGCATCGAAGTAAGAGAAAATTTGTACTGCAGAGTTGTAAAAGCTTCAAAATAAACTTTTGTAATAAGTTTGAAGTAAAATAGTTTCAACCCAAAAATTTGGATTGGCTGAACATTGTATTGAAAACAGCCACAAGATCAACTTTACCAACACCAGGATAGTGGCAAAGTGTTGGAGCTACTGGGAAAGAGAAAGAGTTAAAGAAGCCTTAGCCATCTCATGTGAAGTAAATAATCTTAATTATGATTCAGGCCTGCAACTAAGTACAGCATGGACACTGATAATAAATAGCCTTAACTGCCATCACCCAAGACTTAAGAAAACTTCACTGCATTCTTATACAACAGATTGTGCTTAAAAATGTGTGTGCTATAAAATGTTTTCTAACAGGTCTGTAATCAAGTTCAAAACATTAGGTCTATAACCATTATATGTAGTTTTCTATGAGGTCCCATACCCATGCCTCAGTCATATTAAATATCAGTTGCTTCATGGCCAAAAATATCATGTGAACCACTAGCTTCATTCTGGAAGGTACTGAACTTAAATTCTAAGTTTGGTATTTAACCAGCTTTTCATTTTTGAGCTATGCTGTTCACAGATGCACACACTCACTCACATACACAGACCTTTTTCTAAAAATGCTATTTTCTGATTCAGGGAACCCCAAAACATGGTGAAATCTTGGTATGGAATTTTTTGGTGCTATACAATACCTTCTCTATACACTATGTACATAGTATGTGTAGAGAAAGTAAAATAATCAGGAACATAAAGTAAATAAGTAAAAGAGAAAGTTACAAGGGAGAAAGGAAGTCAGAACTAACATTAGCTACTGAGTCAGGCACACCAAATGAGGTCAGCAATAAGTTTGTACATAATGTAGAGTAATTAGTGAAATTGTAAAGTGGTACAAATAAATACAAAATTCAAATTAATATATCATATACTTAAGATACTTAAACCAAAATGTGTATCTTGAATTATCTGGGAATATCCTAGGAAGTCCTCTTCATCAAGAAGAATTTTGTATTTTACTGCTAAACAATAAGAGAAAGGAAAAATTTCCATGCACAATAATGTAGATAACTTTAAAGTACACAATTTACATCAATTAAAGTTTTACGTGGGATCAGCTGTTTCCGAGATATTATTACTAAAATGAATTTGTCAGTAATTTTGTCATTTTTGGAAGTACTGTAATTCATATATTTCTTGCAAGCAATTTCATGGGAAGAGTCGATGTATTACACTCTCATGACTTTCTCTAGTCAAGTCTTGTACAGACTATTCATACAAAGATTGTTCTTCTGTCTACTTAGTGTTACTGAAGACAACATTTGCAGAAATTGTCTTATTACACATTTACATGTAGGTACAAGGGGATTAAGGGATAGACAAATTTTAAGAGCTGATCACTATGTCTTTACTTTGAAATTCTGTTCTCTTTTAATGGCCAAGAGAAAAGAAATAAAAAGATTGATGATTAAAAAAAAAATAAAAAATAAAAGAATTTGAGTCAAATTCTCTTATTTTTTATTTAATCATATCACTGTCACAAGGTTCTATGCATATTTGCAAGTTTTGAGATTAATGATTTCCCATTTGATGCTAAAGAGTATATTCAAACCAGTAACAAGAAATATCTTGGAATTGGTTAAAAATAACTTGACATAAACTGTATTCTTTAATGCCATCTAGATTCTTGTGTAATAAGTTTTTGTGTATATGTTTAACAAGAGAACAGCAGACATCTTCCCATGTTTTGTAAACCCTGGTGTACTCAACACTGTGATTTTTTTGTTTTTTTCCTATCTCAAATATAATATTTATAGTGATTTAATGTTTGAACTTACTTTTGAAATACTCTATATATTTTGTTTGTCATTAAAATATTGTAACCTAATTGTATTTTAATCAAAACCAGCAGAGCTATTTCGAGAAAATAAAAATATTCAAACATTTTTCCACATAATAGGTAGTTTGGGGTTGGGGGATTTTCTTGAAAATCTTCATGTTGCATCTTTGGAAGATGCTGAACTTAAATATGAAGTTTGGTATTAAACTGACTTGTTTTTGAGCTATACTATTCACAGATGAATAGACATGGAACTTTTTCTAAAAATGATATTTTTGGGTTCAAGTGGCTTCAAAATATATATTTCTAGTGAAATTGAAATCTAATTTTTTAGTAAAATACAATACATAGCATATGTAGTAGAGAAAGTAATGTGAAAGCTTAAGCATATATTATTTTTTTTTTTTTTTTTTTTTTTTTTCCCATAAGGAATGTTGTGTATGTCTGGAAATGTAAATAGTAACCTTCAGGTATGAATCTAGTGCTAGTGTTGGTGTACAGAAAATATAGGGTCATTAGATTTATTCAGCCTTTACCACCAGTTGTTTGTTGAGGTGTGATGTCAATGTTAGGTAGCAAGTTTATCACGCATTGCCTCTAGCAGAGGACTATGAACAATGAGTAGAAGGGGTGGATGTCAACAGTTTTGATGTTTCCTTAGTGAAATGGGACTTGTACCTTTCCAATATTTACATTTGGAGGTAAAGCTATATGATGGTTGCAACACACACACAGATGGACAGACGGATGGATGCGCGCGCACACACACACACACACACACACACACACACACACACACACACACAATAGTCTTAAGAAGTAGTTTAAGTGACGCCTACTAGCAATCCATATTTGAAAGTGATGAAATCATTAAATTATTAGATGGAAAGTCGCCAGATTGCCAAAGTTTTGACTTCTTCTTGGGATTATTGCGGTTTTAGCTTCACAGATCCCTCGGCTGTGCCTTGTATTGTTCTGCAGTAGCAGCCTTCTCTATTTATAAAAAATGTCCTTCTGTTATGTTTTGTAGCTTAGGGCCCTAAATGTTTATAACAGACCAGTAAGTAACTACAAAGCAGCTCTAATGACATAAAAAAGTACCCACATAATAAAGTAATGCCAAGTGGCGTAACCATCATATAGTAGTAATAATAATAATAATAATAATAAATAATAATCCTTTGGAACATTCGTTTGTGTCTTCTAAACTCGCAATCGCAGCATTTATGCTAATGCATTTTTCCAGAAGTAGCACTCAACTATGCAAATTCTGTGACCAGTGGTCACTTCCATCTCGCATGTAAAGAACAAACAAAATGTTCTGATGAAAAACAGTTTTGCACTGCCCAGTACATAATTTGATTATGAAGTTGGAAATGCATGTAATCGAAGGTTCAATTCCATACCTCCCCTTTGAGACAAGACGGCTCACTGAACTAATAATGATGTCATGCATTTAAACCCACTGCTGCTAAAGGCCAAATAAGTATGAAGACCCAGTATATTAATTTCTAATTAACAGAGAGTAAAGTATAATAGGTGAACGTGAAGTAATGTCTGAGAAATAAAGAGCTCAGATATAATTGTGACATATACTCAAAGCTGCACATCTCCTGCTGTTATAATCAGTGCAGAATGATGAAGAGCATGTTGTATTACCACGCCAATTATCAATGTATGGTAACTCTTGTTGGTAGATATTAGCAAAGTACAACAATGTAAATATTAATAAACTCTCAACTGTTTTGAAGCTTAGAGTAGCATGAAATGTTACCGTAGTAGCCAAGAAAAGTTGGGTTATTATTCAGCAGTGAGCAAGTAAGTTACCACTTCAGAATGTGAGCAAAAATACTGTTACAGTAGACCCTCATTAAACTGAAGGGAATGGAAAAAAGCCAGTTTGGTGTAACAAAGGCTAATATAACAAGGTTGTAGTAAAACACACTTATTATAAAATTAATAAATTAAACAAAAACTGTGTATTGTACTGTTCTTTTAATGAGGAATAACACCCAAAATATTGAGTGTTCATTTGTATCTGCAATTTCCTGTGTGTCAATTGGCGTTAGAGCAAGGAAATTGTAGTTGATTAGAGAGCTTATATTGGCACCATAGTGCTCTGTGGTGAAGAAGTGTAATTGCAGAAGAGAGAGCAAACCACAGCACTCTGGAAGTGGTTACATTGCTAACTAATAAAGCAGTCTCCCCATGCCCTTCTTCCATCCCAGTAATGAATAACATTCAAAAGTTGCTCTACTCTTTGTTCATAAGCTGTAGATGAATGCAACGTACCTATTGACTGTGGTTGAATGTTATCAAGATAGGTGTGACACATAAATATGAAGTATATTGCTGTATACACATAATACCTACTCTGAACCTTCAAGTATGAATAATATTGAAGTATGCCTAATCAATTAAGTAGCACCACCTGCCACCAGAGGGACAGTATTCAAATGGCCTAGTAAGTGATGATATTACTATGCATGCTCCATTTTGGGGACTTGTTTTATGAGGAAGTGAGGGGGTTTCTTTCTTTGGAGCCCTCAGCCATTATGGTTATTAAATTATCGGATTTACCACAAACTAGCTTAATTATTAAACAAAACACAGCAAATGTGCATGTGTGTGAACTCTGGAATTTACAGATAGAATGTAACCTTAGCGTTGAAGCCCTAGATATCAGACTTGATGTCTCAATGTTGTTGCTCTGCTCTGCTTCTGAAGTTGCACAAAACATACTGAATGAAGACTAGGGAGCAGAGTGCCCAAGAAACCATGTATGCATGGTACATTAAGATCTACTGCTGTAAGAAAGACAATGTTCAGCTCACCTGATCAGTGATAGCCTCATGTTAAGTAGGACCTCCTGCCACTAGAGGGATAGTATTCAATGCATGTCATCAGCTTGCCTTCACAATGAGTAGGATTTTCTGTCATTAGAGGGACACAAATCAGCGAAGGCATGACAGCTTTTCTTGCACAGGAAAGCGCAGATAAAAATGAGCACATGATAGACTTTTCTTGAAATCATGTGCACTGCAGTACTAAATGTAGAGAACATTTTAAAGAATAAGATAGAAACCACTGTCAATCATGCGTAACATTTCCTGTTTATGTATCAACATCAGGGTATTATGTGCATGCTTCTGTTATGGGACAAAATGTCAACAACACAACACAGAGCTATGAGTGCCATGTATGCAATGCATTGCATTCCCCTCTTCATATTGCTCCTCCCTTCCTTTATTGGAGGTGACATTATGGTAGAGATCACTCGTAAGCGTGACAAGCTGTAAGGGAATTATTTCCTGCATAATGTTTGGTTTATTTAAACATGGAACATGCACTGAGGGGACCAAATTTTAGTTCATATTCAAAACTTGTTTAATGTATTTATATAAATCAACTGGGTTAAGTATAAATAATTTATTTAATTTTAATGAACGTTTGCTTAATCCAATTTCAGATTAGCAAGGGTCTATTGTACTGTCATATTTTTTTTTTTTTTTTTTTTTTTGTATACTCAGAGAAGTGATTTGAGGCAAATAGAATCAAATCCTTCAACCACTAGTGTTGCCAATTTTGCACCATAGGTAAAAAAAAAGTTTGACTTTTTTACTCGTCTTTCTTTTAATATGTGACTGTTTTCAGGCTGCTGCCTTATACTTATCTAACGTTTGTATAAAATACTGATATATGTTTTCAAAAGAAAAATCAGATGTATAATGACGTTTTCTTGGGCACTGGTTTTACAGGGAAGCAAGGGCTGCCTATCTACCCTAGTCAACCAAAAAAGGTTATCTAATTTACCACAAACTAGCTAAATTATTAAATGAAACATTGCACATGTGCATGAACTCTGGATCTATAGACAGAATAATGTTAGCATTGAAGCCACCATGTCAGGGTTTTAGGCTTACTTCATGTCTAAATCTTGTCACTCTGCTCTACTTTCAAAATTGGGCGAAAGCTACCAAATGAAGACTTAACGAACCAAGCGCCCAAGAAAATGTGAGCATGTAGTGCATACCTTTCATATATTATATATAAAGTGATTCTTATATTGACATTATGTTATACATGATACATGTTTGCCTAGAATTAAATGAAGCAATATGAGCTGTTACAAGTTATATTTTTCAAATGTTTGTATCATAAGTTTCAGTAATAAACTCTGACTGACATAAGTAGTTGAGATTGTAAGGCATGAGCTCATGAATGGGACGTTTTCAGAACAAAACCTGCCAGATTGTCATTCCTCTCTAAGCTTTCTTTTGGTTTGTTTGTTTGTTTTTCAGTCATAACTGCAGACTATATGATGTTAAGGTACTCTTAACTAGTCCTGCAAAGTTTCCTTTTCAAATTTCCTTTCCCAGTTATCATTTCATGTATCACCTGTATCCATCATATGGTGACTACTGGTGCCATATGTAGTAATCAGTAAAAACATATGCTAAGCAATACCTTAAAAATCTGATGTGTTCCATTCACATGACTTTCTCTTCATTGCTGTAACAAATATTGTTAAAGAGCATATTCTTCTATTTACTTTATAATAATTGAGATAAACATGAGCAGAAATTGTCGTAATTACTTTTGAATTGGTTGGTGAGGGGTGAATTGAGTAAAATTAAACAAAGGCCCTTCCTCCCAACTTCCTTATAAGCATAAGGTAAATAAGGGAATACACTAGGCTAAAACGATAGTTATATGTTTTAAAAGCTGGCTGTCACATGTGGTTGAAATCGTTTCTACGCATGGCCAGGAGTTTACAAATATCCGTGTGAGAAAAGTATTTTAAATCTGAAATAAATAATAGAATATCTCAGAAACAACAACATATGACATAAATTGTATGTTTTAATCAGATCTACATTTTCTGTGTAGTAAGCTTTTGTCTATCTCTTATGGTTTACCAGTTATGCAAAATTCATCCTAAATAAAGAGGTCTTTAGAGGCTATTCCCAGAAAATTCAAGATATACTTTTTATCTGTCATGTAAATATCTTTAATTCACAGTATTTTAGTCAAAATCTTTAGAGTCATTTTTGAGAAAATAAAATTTTCAAAATTTTTCCATGTAAAGGATAATTTGGGATGGAGGGACTTTTTTCTTTTTGTACATTCCTGGAAGATACTAAACTTAAATACCAACTTTGGTATTTTACCGACTTTTTGTTTTTGAGTTATTGTGTTCACAGACACATGGACGTTTTTCTAGAAATTTTTTTTGGGATACAGGGAACCCTAAAACGTGTATTTTTGATGAAATCTCTGTATCATATTTTTGGGTGGAGTGCAATACTTTCTCTGTACACTATGTACATAATACATGTAGAGAAAATAAAAATTTCATGTTAACATTTCTCCACCCATTAACTATTTCTAAAAATACTATTTTTTATCTACCTTGTGTTAATTGAGATAAACATTTATAGACATGCTTTTATCACTTATTTCCTTTCAATTTAATAAGAATATAGGAATACAATAACCTTAAGCAAATGCAGTAGGTTTCAAGAGAACACATTATGTAATGACTTTGTTGGAGCAGGGGAAAAAAGCAAAAATGGCTTCCTGTATGAAAAGTATGTTTTGAAATTCAAACCAATAATAGCGAATATCTCAGAAATGGTTAACTCCACAAAATTATGAAATTTTGCAATTGACATAAATCATGTGTTTATGGAGATCTACATTTTTACTTTCTCTACCAAGTACTATATATGTACATAGTTGGTAGAGAAGATATTGTAATCCACCCAAAAATTCAATTGCACCAGAAATATGTTTCCAGGACCCCTGAATAAAAAATTTTTTTTTTTTTAAAAATAAGTAGTCTGTATGTCTGTGATGTCGGAAGGGATATCACACTGTACATTGGTTTATTGTATGTCAGACCCCAGGAGGATAGGATGAGAGGAGAGTAATTACATAGGGTGGCTGAAACCGGATGCTGGGGAAGGAGCCACCGTGGAAGGTCCCTAACGAAGTCCAAGCCGTTCTTCATCTCTCAGGGTGCACTAGGAGTCCACGCCTCAGGTCTGACTGAACTCCCTGGGTCTACAGACGACTTCCCACCGCTAAGAGCTGTATTTCCAAAGTGTAGTCACAATCACAGAAGGGTACCACCACTGCAGTCCTTGCCGACACTTATATTCCTTAAATAGATCAGTTGGATAAAATGGAGATAAAATGAAGGGACAGGAAGTTCGGGGGAATGAAGAAACTTCCCAAGCATTTGCCAGACCTGAGAAAAACTCCAGAAAAAATCCATGATTCAGAGAGGTTGACCACCAGAAGCAATCCCATGACCTCCTGAATGCCAGTTGCAGATGAAATATCTGAGCCATTGATTGTGCATACGTGCTGTCTCATAAACCCCCCTCCCCCAAAAAAAAGTCTTGTTTAATACTAAACTTTGCATTTGAGTTAAGTATCTTCCAGGGATGGATACAAAGATTTTCAAGAAAATACCCCCACTCAAACTACCCTTTGCATTAAACATTTTTTGAAAATTCTATTTTTCTCAAAAATCACTCTAATGAGTTTGATAAAACTACTGTGTATTAAAGATATTAACATCACAAATAAAATTTATATCTTGAATTTTCTGCAAATAGCCTATGTAGACCTCTTCATTCTGGACGACCTTTGCATAACCTTGATAAAAGAAAAAAATACCAACTTAGGTGGCAAACATCAGAACACTAACTTGTTCAGGGAATAGAATTAAGGCGGCATTTAACGCTTCCTTTCCATTAGGGTTACACAATAAACTTTTTAGGCTGATGTGAATAACATCATTAAACTCCAACAAAATCCTGTCAAATACTGGGGGATCCAATGACTGCAGAGCTTCCTGCCATGAAGATTTTCTTCATGTTGCTGATACAACATTGAAGCCTTCTTCAACATATATGTCTGTGTGTGCAACAATCATTTTGCTACAGCATGCACCCAGCTTTCATCACATTTTCATCTATTTGCTCAGTCTTCCTCTTCAAGGAATCCCTTTCTCTTCTTAACTCTGCACACCATTGATAAATTATGGATTGCAAGTGGTAAAGACCCCCATTTTGAGAAGAACGAAAATGTTGAATAGTATACTATGGAAAGGATAGGGGGAAATTTTCCTGAAAATCTTTTTATTACATTCTTGGAGATAGCAAGTTTGGTATTCAACTGCCTTTTCGCTTTTGAGTTGTGCTGTATACAAATCTTTTTCTGAAAATAGGTTTTTGGATTCATGGGCTCTCAAAACATGTATTTTCCGGTGAAATCTGGGTATAGAATTTCTGTGGCATACAAAACCTTCTCCATCTACTATATACATTGCACGTTCTTATAGCCCTCTTGTATGTGCTACAGAAAGCGTCTTTCGCCTACGCTTTGTGGCTTAGGGCGCTCAACATCATAATTATCTATGCTCAACATTGACCTCGTGGTGCGTCAAAAACCGCCACAAGTATCGTTGATTTTCTCTTTTAAATACAATCAAGTAGTGAGTTCTGACCTTGTGACCGAAGAAAAAATTTATGTATTGATCTATTTATATTAGTAATAATGGATTGAGTTGAGTAGGAAAATTTCTAAAATTCAGAGAGGAATTTTCTTATTGGAAATTTGGCAAAGCTGTATTTTGCAACTGTTACAACACGTGTAACAGCTGTGCGGTTAATGTATAGGTTAGAATTTGAAATCTTTGAAAATCGCCGATACCTAAACATTAAGTTTAATTTTCGCCACACTGCCGTGTTCCATATGGTTTACTGTGCGTTTAGTCCCAGAATTTATAATGAAATTGAAAATGATATTTGCACCGGCTCTTGGGACAATTTATATTGGAACAAATACCGTAAACGACGTTTATAGTAGCAGTTTACAGTATTTGATTGGAATAAGCATCCGAATAAACGCAGGGTAGCTTTAGACCTTGGTGGTCGAATACTGGAATAATAGTGCGAGTAGCTAATTACCCCAAATTGTGTAATGAGAGAATATTCCGTACAGGACATGGATTTGAAATTGTGTTAAAAGTTTAATAATAATGATGCAATTAGCTTTTATTTATATGTCGTTACAATTCTGTGGAGTTAATTTTTGTATTATTTAAATATCTAACTAGTAAATATGTTTAGTTGTTCCAGGGCATTCGCTAGTGCACAATTCTTTCCTAGTCCAATTTTATTCAGCAAAACAATATTTTGCCATGGTGGCTCTTAATTAGTTCTTTCGTTTGAAATGTAAGAGTCTAGTTAATTAACCTTATTCCATTGAAAGAAAAGATTATTAATTATCACACCACATCACAAATGTAAACTAGAAAACATGTTTTTTGTTGAAATGATAAAATTAATGAACTCTTCTCCAATTGTAAACTTTTGTGATAAGTGTTTCAGGGAATGTGGAATAAAGTGTGAAGATTTGTATCTGTAATTTATTAATTATATAACTTCCAATTTCAAAGAGCTCTAAATCCATTCATCCAAATACAAACTGCGTGGTTGCTAGAATCTTGCTGATAGTATGTTCTGTAAAATACAATGGTTCTGAGCTTCGCTATATTAAAGTGCAGCAATATTTCTTCATTAATATATTGTTAGTTTAAAGTGGCGTCGCTTCTATTTTACTTTTTTGTTAAGAAATTTGTAAAATGATAAAAAGGTTAGGTAAAACCTCCACAGGCTATCCTGATTTGAAAGTGTTGAAAACATTAACATATTCAGATTTAAAATCCAATAGATTGCCAAGTTTTGATTTCTTCTTACTTTCTTCTTGAGATCGTTGAGGTTTTAGCTTCACAAATCTCTTGGCTATGTCTTGTCACCAAAGGCTGCAACTGCTCCACTCCTCTACTTATAAAAAATATCCCTTGTCTATAGCAGACCAGTAAGTAAAAATCAAAGAGGCTCTAATGGCAGGGTAACAAAAGTACCAAATCTGGATTATATATGAAAATGATGTCCATAATTTTACAAATGTGGTGCAAATAAAGGCTAATACAAAAGACTGCTACATGGATGGTACATAAGAAGGTCCAGCAGATGTAATGACATCTGCCATAAAGCATTCTACCTGTATGCAGGCTCTAATATATTGAATTTAGCTCATTGTTCAGAAAATTATAAACATTGTTATGGTGATGGGGGAAATTGTCAGAATCCTTTTGCAATTTTGGAAACAACCTTTGCTGTATCATATTTAAATTTGTAATCCAGTTACAGTGTTTTTGATAAGGGAAAACAGTCCGTAAATTTCTGCAGTGACACATTGCAGAAAACATTTCCTTTAGGTGAATCACACTCACATTCAGTGAATTCAGAAGGATTCAGTGTACCCTACATTCTGACATTGCCAATTGAATGGAATGTTGCTTTGTCACTAAAGGTTATGCAGCTCATGAAATCCCCACCTTCTTCTTCCATCCATTGTTGTACTCACATAAAAAACTCATCGAAAACAAAGCCTTTGATCATCTTTGATATGATATATATTCAAAAATGTATCATTTGTAGTTTTTATGCAATTAATTAAGAAAAGTTTTAGCCACATTCTGTATTGTTTTGTCACTTTGGTTAGCAATGGAACAAATGAGATACCACTCCTGCTGCATTCACCCTCGCATTGTCATGCAGAATGATGGGTGGATTATCCATAAAGTGTTGTCGGGTCTTGTTAATGTGCTCACAGATTATTTCACAGAAACAAAAAGTTTTACTCTGCATCGACAATCTGCCGTGGGGGAACGACATGGTTTAAGATTACACCATCCCAGTCGTAGACTAGGATTAGCATCATTTTCACATTGGTGGCGGTCTGCCGAACTGTTGTTTTTCGTGGTGACCCATGATGATGCTTTCGGATGATTGACGTTTCAACTTTGGTTCATAACATTTCACCCAGGTCTCAACAATGGTGATGATACATCATAAGAAGGGCTCTCCTTCTCTCTCATAGCATTCTAAGTGTGTACGAGCAGCTTCATATCGCAGAAATTTCTACATCTCAATAACTCATCGTGAAGTAATTTTTGCACCCTAAAGCAGAGCTTAAAGATTTGATGCAAAGTTGACAGTGGCAATCCAGTATCTGCGTCTATCTCTCGAATAGTACAGTTCTGATCTGTACGTCATTCTCACTAACTGGTGGATGTCCAAAACTATGTGATGCATTTTGGTGTCCTCTTTTAAAGACTTGTACTCACCTTGCCACTGTTCGGTATGACAAGTCTCTTGCAATCCTTGGTGACACTGTCGTGTACTTCTACCTCTGGCACATTCAATTTTCATTCAGATTCTCTGCTCCAGCTTTGAAAACATTCTAATAGGTTATACTGCGACGCCTAGATTAAAACTGATGACCTTTGGCTCTTATTGCGTGAGGAGGGGAGTGGCAAAAGACGAGTTCATATGCCCGGATGGAGGGGAGGCATGTAAACTTCAGGTGCAATAAACAGAATTGCCAACCCTAGTGTTATTTGTATTCCTTAATATACTTGCCAAAACTAAAGAAACAACCTTTGTCTTTTAAATTTCTATATAGAGGCTGCATTTAACAGCATTCAAAGAAAAATAATCCAATAAAACTGCAAGGTGTCAAAAGTTTGGGTGTTCATGTGCTCATGTTCCACCACAGCCCATGTCAGTAGATATACTGGTACATAAAAGAACTCCTGTGGGACGAAATTCCAGCATACTGGCTGTGCTCATATGAAGTCAGCAGTTGACAGCGTCATTAACAAATAAAGTAGTTTAATTTGTCCTCATAAGTGTTTTGACTTAAGTCCTTTTGCTGTCATAAATTTAATTATAATTGAGCTGTAAAGCTATGAGGTGCTGCAGTTTGTTAGCACAGTGGTTAAAATAAAATTCTGTTTCAGGAGTAATAAATAGGCAGAATGGAAGAAATAGAATACAAGCTCAGGAAGAAGAATGCAGTTCTAGTCGTAAATGTGAGTACACAATATTACTGAAGTATCCACCAAACAACAACCACAGTGTGTTTACTTCTATACGTACTATGTATATATGTATAGGGAAAAAAAAATTGATACCGAGATTTCACCAGAAATATATGTTTTAGGGTCTCCTGTATCCAAAAAAAGCATTTTCAGAAAAGGGTCTCTGTGTATGTCCATGTATCTGTGAACACGATAACTCAAAAACGAAAAGTCGGTGAACTACCAAACTTGGTATTTAAGATTAGTATCTTCCAGGGATGCAACATAAAGATTTTGAGAAAAATCCCTCCACCCCTAACTACCCTTTACATGGAACTTTTTTCGAAAATTTTGATTTTCTGTATAATGGCTCTGATGATTTGGATTAAAATATTGTATATGTTAAAGATATTTACCTTACAAATAAAATGTATATCTTGAATTTTGTGGGAATAGCCTCTGAAGAGGCTGGATGAATTTTAAGGAATTTTGCATAACTGCTAAACCGTAAAAGATGGACAAAAACTTACCACACAAAAAATGTAGCGCAAGTTAAAACATACAATAAATGTCATATACATTTTTTTTTTTTTGTGGAGCTGATCGTTTTTGGGATATTCCTTCTTTTTGATTTCAGCTTTAAAAACTTATAATTTTCTCGTGCAGAAATTTGTCGAGTCCTGTCCATACAAACAAAGAAACTTCAGTCACATAGCAACCAGCTTTTGACTATCACTTTAACCTATGATACTCCCTTATTTTGCTCCTACTTACAAGGAAGCAGGTAATAAGACTATTTCTGCTAATTTTTTCTCGATTAGCATGAAGTACATAAGAGCATAAGCTTTTTAACAATAATTTGTTGCAGAGATGTAGAGAAAGTCATGTGAATGGAACACATCAGATTTTTTTCTTCACACTTTGGCCATCCCACAGCTGCTCGGATGCTGACTGCAGTAGCTTACAATATCCCTGCATCAGTTTCATATTCTCAATAGTTGCAGTTATAATTACAATGACAGTTCAACTCAACTATTAATGCGCCAATGCTGTGGCCGAGATTAGGTAATTTCAACCAATTGCGGTCATCTGACTGGAGCGATATTGTCGAAATATCTTGTCATAGCTGATGATCATTTCTTTGAGATCTTGTCGCATTTGACATTCGTTTGTTTAATTCAAGAGGCAGTGAAGAAAGAAAAACAGACACATTTGGTAAATAAATATGGTCAAATGTATCATCTACCATTTGAGAACTAATGCATTACAGTCATAAAATTTCCCTTCCTGTATATTATAAATTATTAATAGTCTATTTCATGGAATTGTCTTATCAAATACAACTCATGTGTTCAATTCACTCCCATTGCTTCTCTCCGGTCGTGAATTATTGACAAAATGAAAACTCTTGTGGTATTACTTAATAAAATCTGATACATTCCATTCACATAACTTTCTCTACATCTCTGTAACAAATTATTGTTATCATTTTCGAGATATTCCTTGTTATTAGTTTCAGTTTTAAAATACTTAAACATTTCTCATGCAGGAACTAGTCAACTTCTGGCCACGCAAAGAAATAAATTTCAATCCCATAGCTACCACATTTTAAAACATTTGACTGTCGGTTTAGCCTAGCATATTCCCTAATTTTCCTCTACTTACAAGAAACTAAATAATATAACCATTTCTGATAATGTTTATCTCAATTAGCATGAAGTAGATAGAAGAAGAAGAAGAAGAAGAAGAAGAAGAAGAAGAAGAAGAAGCTTATAAATAATTTTTGAGAAAGATGTTGAGAAAGTTATCTGAATTTCAGATTTTTTACTTTCTCTATACACACTATGTACATACTGTATAGAGAAGGTATTGCACTCCACCCAAAAAATTCGATACCGAGATTTCACCAGAAACATATGTTTTAGGGTCCCCAGTATCCAAAAAAAAAGCATTTTCATAGAAATGTCCGTGTGTGTGTGTGTGTGTGTGTCAGTGTGTCTGTGAACACGATAACTCAAAAACGAAAAGTCAGTAAAATACCAAAGTTGGTATTTAAGTTTAGTATCTTCCAGGGATGTGACACAAAGATTTTGAGAAAAATCCCCCCACCCCCAACTACCCTTTACATGGTACTTTTTTCGAAAATTGAGATTTGCCCAAAAATGGCTCTAACGATTTTGATTAAAATTTTGTATACTAAAGATATTTACCTGACAAATAAAATGTATATCTTGAATTTTCTGGGAATAGCCTCTGAAGAGTAGTTTATTCTGGATGAATTTTACTGAATTTTGAATAACTGCTAAACCGCAAGAGATGGACAAAAACTTACCACACAAAAAAAAGTAGAGCACATTAAAATACACAATTTATGTTATATACATTTTTTTCATGGAGTTCATCGTTTTTGAGAGATATGAAAAACTTATACTTTTCTCATACAGGAACTTGTCAACTTCTATCCATATAAACAAAGGAACTTCATTGACATAGCAACCAGCTTTTGACTATCATTTTAACCTATGGTAGTCCCTTATTTCGCTTCTACTTACAAGGAAGCAAGTAATAGGACTATTTCTACTAATTTTTTCTGATTAGCATAAAGTAAATAGAAGTATAAGCTTTTTAAGAATAATTTGTGGCAAGGGTATAGAGAAAGTCATGTGAATGGTACACATCAGATTTTTTTAGTTCAATCACCATATGTATAATTACTCATAAATATTCCTGTAAAACAATAAACAATGCTTTTAATATCATGCAAGTTCAAAACTAGTAGGATGAAGAAGCATGCCATCCTATCGGCCAAAACACCAGACAATAAAGATAATTTAAGAAATTCCAACTAACAATATGTACAATACATTAAAAATCAGTACAACGACACATTACATTTCCTTTATGGCACAGGATATTTTAATGCTCATCCATAAACTCTTTTATCAAGTATTAGGCCTTGCTGCATAGATAGTTTTTAAGATCAGGCTTGTACCTTTCTATTTTTCCCGAAAATAATAATTTTAAGTCATTTAGAAGGGCATTGAATATTCTGACACATTCATAGTATACTCCTTTTTCATAACAAATTAAGCTAGCACTCAGTTTGTGTAAATCCATTCTTTGTCTAATATATATATATATATATATATATTATGTAAATTTACATTTTTTGCAAAATATTTTTGATTTTTGATGAGGAAACACAAGAGCAAGTACATATATTCACAAGGAAGTGTCAAAAATGTTCAGTCTTTGAAACAGATCCTATAAGGAGCTGTATTGATGCTGTATAGTTCTGATGGCTCTCGTTTACTTTCAACCGAATTGCCCCAGAATGCAAGACCATATTTCATTACTGAACAAAAATAGGCATTGTATACTGCTATGCATTTGTAGTACCAACTTCAGTCCTCATAAACAATATCAATCTGTAATTCTGCTAAATTTGGTTTTCCTAGGTTGGACAGCTCTGGACACAAAGAATGCAACAATATTACATCCTATGTAGATGATACAACAGTAGAGTGTTGGGGTGCAACAAAGGATGAGCTAAACACAGTGATACAAACCATTTATTCACATTTTAACCAGTTTAAAGGAAATAATCTTAAATGCACTATGTCCAAAACCACATTAATACACTTCATATAAGGAATACAAATTAGCTAAATATGCCTCTTCAAGCTTCAGGTTACAACCTAATTGGTACAATCAATCAGAAATTCTTGGGAATTTAATTGATCATAAGCTAACATGGCCTGATCATATTCATTATATATGTGGGAAGGTTAACAAATCACTATATCTGTTTAGGTATTTCACCAATCTGTTAGGAGAAAAGCAATTAAAAATGATATACTATGGTGTGATATTTCTGCATTTGCTCTGCAGGCTTGAAATCTCGGGATGTGCTGTAAGAACCTACATAGGTCTTTATATACAGGAGAAAGCGATAAGAATAATGCAGAGATTCATGCAGACAACTGTTTAAAGGAAAACAGATCTTGACAGTATCTGCATTATATGTATAGAAAATAATCGTTATGATGCACTGCAGAAAGAAAATCTAAGAAACAGCAATGTTCATCACTATATACAAGACCTAACAAAGACTTTCAGAATCAGTATTTGGTTAGAGGGTCCTAGTGTAGAGGGTTTTTTTCTCTACAATAAATTACCAGAATTCATAAAGCAGCTTAATTGAAACTAGTACATTTAAATGTAAGCTTAAATTGTATTTAACAAGGAAGGCTCTATAGTTAAGATGAATTGGCTGTAAAATAGCAACATACTTGTAAATATCTTTAGTGTAAATACTGTATACTGTAAATATTGTATGTAACTTTGACAATGTCAGAAACTGAATATGCAGTCTATTGACAATAAATGCAATCAGCCCGCCTGGGTAGTGTGGTGGTAGGTAGCGTGTCTGCTTCACATTCATAAGGTCGTGAGTTCGAATCTCGCTTAAGGTGAGGTGCCCGGATAAGGTTTTTTTGGGGGTTTTCCCTTATCCTGAGAAGACGAATGTCAAGTAGCATCATTTCACCAATTTAATTCATCATCGGATATGACCAACCAGGTTAAAGGACGTTAAGATAAAAAAAAATGCAATTATCGTTCTTGTTGTTATTATTATTGTTACTACTACCACTACTCTGACCACTACTACCACTACCACCGTCGCTACCACCGCTACCACTACCAATACCTCCACCACCACCACCACCACCACCACCACCACCACCACCACTGCCATCGCTCTGTTTTCAGGGTGCAACTGTACATTCTTACACATGACTTCACGGGATAGCAACCTAGTCAGATTGGAATCAAAGAAGTCCAAGCTTTCGACCATCTTGACTTGGATGCTATCCCATGAAGTCATCTGTAATAATCAACACCAAGAAAGCTTCAAATCTTTAATGTACATTCTTTCTATCTTCTTGTGCCTCACGTCCCTCTGATAGCTAGCCTTGATGACTTTATACATTGTCAACACATCAAATCAGTGGTGCCCTTCTTCATGTGCACTCATTTCATAGTCGGCTAGTAATTTCTGCTGTTCTGCTTCTTCTCCTTTCCCATCATTTTCCTCTTCTGTTCTTATTTTATTTTTATCTGAATATACAATAGCTTAAGTTTAACTTTGTTTCAGGCAATATCAAAACTTGTTGAAACGATAAAAACCAAAGGAGCTCCACATTCTAACAGAATTGAAGAGGTAAGAAACTTATTCATTTTTTTTCACTCTAAAATGGTTCACAATAATATGAAAATGGTAACCAAAATGATAAGACTGGGAAGTGATGCAGTTTACATTTTGCTTCACAGTAGACCGATAATGAGAAGAAGAATACTGTCAATCTCGAAGTAAAAGATAAATTTTATAGTTGTAAATCTGTGGATATTTGCCTTGTAAATACTGTAACATATTTTTACTTTTTCTACACGTACTATGTACATAGTGCATAGAGAAGGTATTGTAATACATCCAAAAATTCAATTCCTAGATTTCACCAGAAATACACGTTTTGAATCCAAAAAAAGACTTTTTAGAAAAATGTCCACGCGTGAGGATGTGTGTGTGAGGGCGTGTGTGGTTGGGGGGGTGGGGGTGTGTGGGTGAGGTTGTGGGTATGTGAAGACCTTAAAAACCAAACTTGGTATTTAGGTTTGGTATTTTCCAAGGATGCGACACAAAAATTTCTTGCCCAACTATCCTTTATATGGAAAAAATTTTGATTTTCTCAAAAAAGGCTCTAACAGTTTTGATTAAAATGTCGTGTATTAAAGACATTTACATGACAAATAAAATGTATATCTTGTATTTTCTGGGAATAACCTCTGAAGACTAATTTATTCTGGATGAATTTTACAGAATTTTGCATAACTGCTAAAAAAGATGGACAAAAACTTACCACACAGAAAATTAGAGCACATTAAAACACACAATTTATGTTATATACATTTTTGTCGTGGAGTTGATTGTTTTTAAGATATTCCTTATATTTTTAGTTTCAGCTTTGAAAAACTTATACTTTTCTCATACAGGAATTTGTGAACTCGTGACCATGCAAACAATGGAACGTAAGTCACATAGCAACCAGGTTTTGACTATCTGCTTAACCTATGGTACTCCCTTATTTCACTTCTAATTTACATGGAAGCAAGTAATATGCCTATTTCTGCTAATTTTTTCTCAACTAGCATGAAGTAAGTAGAAGCATAAGCTTTTTAACAATAATTTGTTGCCGAGATGTAGAGAAAGTCATGTGAATGGGACAGATCAGATTTTTAAATATGTTTTTTAAATTGTGACGTGCATGCCTTAGGAGTGTATATAATACAATTATATTTTAGTTTATATAATTATAATTACTTTTAGTAATTATTATGTCGATAATTAGATAACTATCATCTGACATTTCATTAATGTTATGTAATGAAATTATATTTATTCATACATTTTAACGGTAATTTTTAATGCTCTTTGTTTATATTGCATGCAAATAAGGAAGTAATATGCCTTTATGGAGCACATTAAGTATAGTACAGTGACATATAGGTCTCAAAAGCCAAATTATGTGATTATATGTCTATTCTGCTGTTTTTGTAACCCATGCTTTTAGCACTAAAATTTTATACATTGGTTTTTTTGTAGTATATAAACATATGTAGTATATACAGGGTGTTAATGAACTACACTGAAATAATTTGATTGTGCACGTGACTGAGATAAGTAATTTGAGATCGGCGATGCATGGTCCTTGGATAAATATAACACAACTACATAGCATTAAATGTGTGGGTATCAGGTGCTGATAAGTCGGTGTTAAAGCAAATCAGGTTGAAAAAATGGCATAGAATGTCTTTAAAACTGCTGCCCGAGTATAGAAATATTGATTTTTAGCAGCTCGTTACTAGCGTTCTCAAGATTTAATGTCACAAAAATCTGTAAAATCTCGAACTAATCACTTAACAGTGCGACACTGAGCATTCATTAACTACGTTCTTGAGTTATGTAGCCTACTCTGGAGACATTTTTTCAACTGTTGGCGGCTTAATGCGTAATGCAGGAAGCTGCTATCCCAAAGGTCATGAGTTCGGTTCCTGTCATAGAGTAAAATGTTTTTTATTATTATTATTTTTTTCATTCCAGACGAAGTGCTGCGATACGTGAACGGAAACTATCTTTCACATGAAAGCCAGTATCATAACCACTACTTTAGAGACGTATGCTGTAATATCTCTCTTCATTTTTCGTGTTTTGCTCTCGAATGGTTGATAAATTAGCCAGTGGTGTACTAGCACTTCAGAAACTTATAGTCGTTACTTGGACACTTCAATAAACAGGCCATAAGTCTCCTATCTCAAATTACTTATTTAAGTAATCTACATATTCTCTGAAAATATTTTGGTATAGTTCATTAACATCCTGTGTGTGTGTTTATATAACAACCTACAGAATGCCATCTAATATAATTTATGCAATGGAATTTCATTTGATTTTAACTAACAAAATTTTTTCATCTGCCTCCAAGTCAGCCAATATAATAATGCAGGTAAGCCAATGTTAAAATTTGAAAGAATTGTAACTAAAGAGAGCTCTAGCAGTTGTTTCATGTCACAGCCTTCTGGAATAATTTCTACAGTGAAGAGTGTAATATGAGCATATGGATCTAATATGCTAAGCCTGGGAACGAGAATCAGAAAGTTGAAACTTGGCCCAAGGCCCAGGAAAGTTTCCTATAATTAGCACATAATGAAATTAATACACCTCTAATTGAATATTATTACTAATTGTTTCAATACATGCTATGAAAGTATTAAAGCTCCTGGGGATTCTTTCCAAAATGAATTGCAATTCAATTTATAGTCCAAAATTATATAGGGTCGTTAAATAATGCGGTAACCCCTGTTGTGCCCTCTCTCACTGCTCAAGAGATTGAGAGTCGCCGGGAAAGAGGTGCCGGCTAAGGTGCACTAAAATACATATCTTAAGATAAATTACAGAAATGTTGACCTTCTGCTCACATAAAGGCAGCACTTGTCTAAGCTCAGCAACAGAAATCCTTGTGTTGTTATCACTAAGTTTCTGTGGATTTCTCCTGCTGGGTGAGAACATCTTTAACTTGTTATACTGCTTGTTTGGGAGCAGATGCTCAATATTTTCAATATTTATTTTAGGTAAGGACTCAAGTGTGTCTTTGCCAGCAGCTCTTGGATCTCTCGAGCAGTGGAGAGAGGCTGCAAGAGGGGTTACCCTATAATTTAGTGACCCTATGTAATCTTTACATCCAATTGTGAACACTCCCATTTAAGTACATGTATTTCACCTTTGTTGTTCTCATTCTGGTTATTGTTCTTGGTTTTTGTGAACCGGCCTTGAAAATCATAGATTTTTATTGTCTATACCAATGCATTTAGGTGTACCAGTGGTACTGGATGTGCATATGTTTATGTAACAAAACTTCACAAATTCGGTTTTCATGGTAGCACCTTCATTTATAGTGCAGAGCCTTATGTCAAATACTGAACCATTTTGTATGTGAGCTATTGAAATTTCGGTGATTGACTCATTAGGAGTGATTCCCTTAGTGCACTTCAGAGTCTTTGTGAGCTGTATAACTGCCATCTAGGATGCCCTCCATGTTTTACATGCTTCTAGCATTAACATAGAGTGTGTTTCACATTGCTTTGCCAAGGAATATAATGGCAGTTTTGACCGCAAAGACATCAACCACGGAACCCAGTGTTGTAATATTGTGACGCTGTACTTTGAGGATGGCCAAAGTCGTTCACAAGGGAGCATAAGGGTTAGAAGAATCACATTAATTGCACTTATTCAACAAAAATGATGATAATGAGTGATTTACTGAGCATTGCATTTGATGCAAGAAGCAACTGTGTTTACCAAAGCTATAAACTAAAATTATTATTACCTGTATCAGCCATGGTATCAGTGAATGCCTTGAGTCCTTTCCCCTCTGCTGCATCATCAGCACAGTGCCTTCAACAGCACATGTCATCTAAACATCACACATTCCTAATGTCTTAAGTTAAATGGTGTTTATATAGGGACTGACAAATGCCTATTCTCAGGAAATAATCAAATATGGTATGTAAGCTTTATTAATCATCAACTTATGACATACTGTCAACACATGAGATGAGTTAATGGGATGGAAGTGATTCAAAGTTCTCGAAACACAGCTGGATGATGAATTACTTATAATGAAGTAATAATTGCAGTTTCTGAATAATTTGTTAAACTTTTGGCATATGTGATAGTTGACCATCACATTGATTAAAACTTCACTTGTCTCAAACTTCTGAGTTATTTAATTTTGGCATATGCATTACAATATCTTGTTTAACATAAAAAATCTTTAGGTTTGTTGTACAGAGAGTGGTGCTATCATGCTCGTATGTAAAGTGACAAGTGTCAGCAGAAACAAGCTTAGTGTAATGAAGGGCATTCCAATAAACTGGGTAGCTTCCTCTCATGTATCTTGTCACAAGGAGGTGATTTTGGCTTGATTGCTTACTGGCACTATGATTTTATGCGTAGTTACCTTTTTAAGGATGTCCTGCTCTTATTTGTCTGCTGTGTAGCAAAGTTCTATTGGTCCATCATCTGTTGCTAGATTGCAGTCCGAGTGTGAAAGAGGACGGTCGTGTTTTGTGTTTTGCTCGTAGCTACCTGGAAGAAGTTCGACAGTGGAAAGCGTACGAGATCTCATTGAACAGTTGAGGCAAGAAATGCGTGTAGGATTTGAAAAGTGCAGCCTAAAATAGCTGGAAAGTGCCGTGGAGAATGTGACAGTTCGAATGTGTGCTCTGGAAGAGAAAATGGATTATTTAGAGAACCAATCTCGTAGAAATAATATTGTGGTATATGGTGTGACGGAAGAAGCGGGAGAGAGTTGGGAGATGACGGAGGAAATAGTGAAAAGGGTCATCTCACAAATAGGAATTGAACTCCGCGAGTTTGATGTGGAGAGAGCCCATCGTGTAGGTCGACGTGGCAATGTAAGGCGACCTATTGTGTGTAAACTGGCCCATTATAAACTCAAGGTGGCCATCCTTCGAGATGCTCGTTATTTACGGGGAACGGGAATAAGTATTAGCGAGGACTTTAGCCAGCGTGTAAGAGAAGAGAGAGAATTCTTAAAGGGACACATGTTCGAGGCCAGGAGGCAGGGCTGTCATGCCGTATTGCGCATGACAAGCTTTTCATTAACGGACGAGTCTGGAACCGACAGGAGCTGGAGCGCATGGAACAGCCTAGAAGTAGTGCGGAAACCGAACCCAGGACAGGGCAGCTAGAGCAGATAGCCAGTGCATCAGCCCAGCAGGTAGCAGGTCCCTCAGCAGAATATCAGGTGCCTCAAGTTATGTCAACAGGGAAGGGCAAAGAGGAGAGGAGGGTGAGACAGTCTTCGCCGGAAAAACCAACAACAACGCCCCTCTGTGCCCTTAGGCTGATAACAGCTCGACAAAGGGTCAGCCAAGTTGTAGGAAGACCAACAATAGGACCCAACCCCTTCTCTGAGGATTGTCACATGGAAAATTGAAGGCTTCAAAAAAAGGTTGGGTGGCGAGAATTTCTTGTATTTCCTTAGTGATTTTGACGTTGTATGTTTAACAGAAACTTTTGAAAAACGGAGAAAATGTAACACTTGCTAATTTCCATAGTTTTAGTAGGGGAAGGGAGACATGGGGAAGGAGGGGAAGGTGGGGTATCAGTTTCATTCAGGTCTGAGCTGGAGGCTGAGATAACTAAATTAGAAATCAGTTTGGAAGGGGTGATTGCTGTATCTTTGGCACAGGGGGGAGTACAAATAATAGTTATAGGATTATACAACCAGCCAGCAACGTCCAAGTATGCAAACAGGAATTTCTTCAGTGACTTAACCGAAACGTTAGTGCAGTTACAGGAAAAGTTTCCAGGAACTGAATTAATTCTCTTAGGAGATTTTAATGCGAGGTTAGGAGGGGAGAATATTTCTCAAACGGGGGGTCATCAATGGGGGGAGGAATTCCGCGAAGGTCAACAAAAGAGCAAGGATAGTTTTATTAATGGGGAGGGCAGACAATTACTTGCTTTCTGCGATGCCTTCTCTTTAGAAATAATGAATGCAAGTACGGTGAGGATCAAGAGGGAGAACTCACTTTCATAAATGAAAATGTGGGTAGTGTTATAGATTTTATTTTAATAAGTCAGGGTTTAATTGGTAGAATTAGAAATTTTTGGGTGGGGGATCGTATCGAGTCACATCACTGTCCGGTTGTCCTGGAACTGAATATAAAGACGGCCATGGTGGCGCATGCACGTGAAGAGGGGCAGGGGGACGAAGGGAGATTCATTAGTAAATTTATATGGAAACCGATAGAAAAAGAAGTATTTGTTGATAAATTAGAAAGAAGATTAGGGGAAAGGAACGCAGACACAGCGGAGGAACTAACGCATATAATAGCAACGGCTGCAGGGACAATGAAAGTCCAAATGCATGGTAAGGTAAAACGATTCAATGGTTGGTATGACCAGCAATGCAGAACTGTAAAGAAACAAGCAGAGGAGGCTCTGTCAAAATTCAGAAGGGAGGGGGGAGATGACATTAGGAAAATGTTTACAAAAAAGCGAAGGGAGTATAAACAGCTCTTACAGGAAAAGAGAACTTCGTGGCAAGACAAAATTACTCAGAAAATGAGTAATGTGTTAACACGGGGAGATAACGCTGAGATGTGGCAAGTAGTAAAACATTTAAGAGGCAACCGTCAGGCGCCCAACGAAATTTCTCCCAGAAAATGGGCAATGCATTTTATGGGAATATTCGGGAAATGTGAAAGGGAAGGAATTTTTATAAAGGAAGTGCAAATTTTGGGAAATCTTGAGATCCCAATACTGGACGAGGAAATATCAGCACGAGAAATAGCACAGGCGCTGAGGAGTCTGAAGGGAGGCAAAGCTCCAGGGTTGGATGGGCTGCCCCCGGAAGTTTTTAAAGCCGCAGCCAATGTTAATGAGTTTGGTAGGAGTATGCTCCAGATATGTAACAGATTGTTTATTGAGGGGAATTACCCTACCTGTTGGGGAAAGGGCATTTATTCATCCCATTTATAAAGGGAAGGGAACTATTGGAAATCCGGATAACTATAGGGGGGTTACTCTGTTGCCAATTATGGAGAAAATTTATTGTAGAGTGTTATATAACCGGATCAAGGACTGGGAATCTAAATTTGGCAAACTTTCAAAATTTCAAATGGATTTCAGAGAAGGACACAGTACCCTAGATGCCGCTTTTATATTAGACGTTTTAAGGACGAAGCAACTGTTAGTTAAGCGGGGAAAGCTTCATTGTGCATTTGACTCTATCAATCAAAATGCATTATGGTACTAACTAGGCAGAAAGGGGTTATCAAGTAAAATGGTTAGAGCATTGCAGGCAATGTATCAAAATGTCGAATTCTGTGTGAAGTACGACAGAAACAGAGTGTCCGAGAGCTGCCGAAGCTATAGGGGAGTGAGGCAGTGTTGTATTTTATCTCCCTTGCTATTTAATCTCTTTGTGGATGATATTACTGATACAATGATAGCAGAGAATATTCAAGCACCAGTAGTAGCGGATTTGCAGACCCCAACACTTTTATACGCAGACGATTTAGTATTGTGCTCTACGACAGCAAACGGATTGCAACGAGGACTGGACAAACTTAAGAACTATTGCGATGAATGGCTACTTACAGTTAATGTGAATAAGACTAAGGCAATGACTTTCAAAAAGGGTTGTGTTTATAGCAGGGAGGAGACTTGGACATATGCAGGACAGATACTGGACAATGTTAAATCTTTTGTGTACTTAGGACTCACATTTACAATGAACGGAAAATGGACAAAACACATTGACATTATGAAACACAAGGCAAGGGTGAAAGCGGCGGAAGCTCTCCAGATACGCTGCAGAATTCCGAATATCACCATAACCTTAATGGAAACTGTATACGGAGCGACAGTTAGATCCACGATGACATACGGAGGAGAAATATGGGGGTGGGAACAAACAGGGAATCTGGATCAAGTGAGAACCCAATTTTTGAAAGGAATTCTGGGTGTAGGGAGGGGTACGGCAAACTGTGGAATAATGAGGGAATTCGGGGTACATAGTGAAACGATGGAGTGCAAAATCAGAGCAGTTAAATATTGGATGAGAATCGTTCACGGAAACCAATCTCTAATTAGGGCAGTCTGCTACCGTGAACAGTTGCGAATGGAAGGTAATTTGACGTGGGCATAAAAATTAAAGAAAGGGCTGGAAACCATTGGGATGGGAGACATTTTGGTGGCGGGGCAGGAAAACAGGCAAAGTATTTGGAGAAAAATTAAGAAATGTCTCTGTGATATTGACAGACAGCAAATAATTGCGCAATGCACAGAGAAGGTGTCATTAGAAGTACAGTCTGGGCTGAAATCGGAGTGGGGTATGGAGCAATACATCAAAACAGGTACCAAACTCATTAGAGAGGGGCTCGCGTGGATTAGACTAGGAGCATGGAGGAGCACGAAAATTTCTGACGAGAATGGTACGAGAATCTGACCCATTTGCGAGGAGGAAGAGTCATGGACTCACATCTTGGCAAGATGTAGGGGTATGGAGGAATGGCGGGAAAAATATTTGCCGCGATTTTTTACCACTGCGAATGTAGGGATAGAAGCATGTTGGACGCTACTGGCAGGCATGGAAAACATGGACAGGCTAGGTAAATTTATACTTAAGGCAAGACAGCTGAGATCTGAGGAGGCTGCCAATAGAGAAGGGGGGGGGATAAGATCAACTAAACAAAAGTGACTACAATGTTCTACATACATATATATATATTATGTCATACTTAGGTCACTGTTGTGCTAGGGTTGTATATATTATGTGTGTATATGTCTTTTAAGTGTAATTATCTATTATAAGAGGGTGCATTTATGAAGGTGTACTCTGTGCTGTAAATTTAAATTGCTATATTTGAATATCTTTGTATCTTTATTTTCGGATTCACTCTTAATTTTTATTGTTGTTTAATATTGCTTTTGACTGTGTATTTCCTTTGTCTTTTTATTTTCGTGTTTACTCTTTTAATTCTTTGTTGTGGTTGTTGTTTTAATATTGCTTGTAATGTGTATTACAAAAGCACGTACGGTCTGTGCACCCGTGCAACTGTTAAAATTCTATGTATGATATTGCTATGTTAATAAATACACTTATTCATTCATTCATAGAGTGTATTACTCCAGCACTTCTTCAGGACTCTCTGCAACTGTTAGTTAGTCTTGCTGAGATTCTGCCAGGCAATAATCAACTGATCAAAAAGGTTTTTAAATGTTTTATCAAAGATGTACCAATGAAGTGTTATAGTTATATCATTTTTTGTATCTTACAGCCTAGTTTTGTAAATTCATTTTTATCTTGGACTTTTGCCATGATAATGGTTCTTAAACATACCATCATCATCATCATCATCATCATTTCTAGTCTCTTGCAGTAGCAGTGTTCATTGCATGTCACAGAGTTGTCACAAACTTGCTTGTAGAAGAGCACTTTGTTGCACCAGAAATACGATCTCTCACTAATGACTTATTAAAGTAAGAGCTGATGTTTTCCTGGCGATATATTAGCTCTAAATTTTCTCTGGCTTCTACCTGGCTAGAAGCCCAAGAAAATTAGAGTTAATGACGTATTGTTTACTAGGAAATGCAGCCTTATAGAATTTCCATACAACATTATAGAATATTCTGGAACCAGGGGAAAGGGAAACTTCCAGAAGATTCTGGTTATCTGATGATAGGATTTTTGGTGTTCACACTGCAAGAAAACATTGTTTATCATTGAGTATCTCTTCAGTTGTCCTCCAAAGCATAGGCCCTAGCCACCGCATCACTTGTTGAATAAGACTGTGAAGCTTAAAATTGATAAGAGAGTAAAATGTGTTGTTATAAAGTGTAAAATCAGTAAAATGTTGTTTTCACAGTTACCAGAGTTGAAGTTGCTGAAAGAAAAATGTGAGGATTCAGAACCATTGATCAACATGGCTGCATGCCAAGGGATGGTGGCATTGGTGGAGATAGGCATGCTCAATGTCATACCCACACTGACAAGCTTCATAGCAAGCCTCTCCTCTGTCAGGTAATATAAACAAAACTGACTGGTGTTGTAAACCTACTCTATTCACATAGGGTCTCATGGCAGAAGATTATTGTTACAGCTACAGATTGTGTATTCCTCAGCCTTTATACAATGCAATGTTTTAGTCCTTCCCCACTACCACAGCCTTCAGCACTTGCAAAATGACTGATATAATCTATCTGTAACTAGAGTGATCTTAGCGGCTGCTAAGCCAATCAGAGCCAAGTAAAACAATAAGCGGACCAATTGGGAGTGAGCACCACCCACACCCAGTCTACCCATCTCATGCATATAAAGCTGGCAAAATCCCAGGATTCTGTATCAGCTGTTGCTGAGAAGAACAAAGCAACAATCCCCGCTGATTTGACACAGCTTCAGACGAAACATATGGAAAAACAATTTTGAATAAACCACTGCTTACAAGTCCAGAATTTCATGTATCTAATGACACAGGTCATGGAAGCCTATGTACTTCATTGTTTTCTTTTTCACGATATATGATTGCTGGGCTTGTAGGCCATGGCCCAAATGTTTTCATCACTGACGTTTCGCTGAAATCTGCATCTGGTATCTTTACTTTGCAATCATATATAGTGAAATTGGCAATGCTGGCTGTGAAAGCCTAAGCATTTACGTTTTCTTTTATTTATTATTGCACAATAACTGCCTCTAAAAAGTACAGCACTGTAAGTGCTCAAGGCAAATTAGTTTTAAGAAGAGTAAAGTGTATAAATGTTTAGAGTCGTTTCCGTGTATGCTACACATTCACCATTGAATAAACTGAAAATAATTTAAACTTAATTTTAAAATATGGGTGATTCATTGTGCACAGTTAATATGTCAGTGAAGTTGTAAACAATTAATTTCTTCTTCAATATAATGAATCTATAATAGCAAATTAATCCCCCCACAAACGACAAACTTGGCAACTGGAAATGAAAACACTACCCAAGAACAAGCAAGTAACTTATCCCAAGGCCTCCAAGTGTTTCACTTGAACATTCAATATCTTAGGTTAAAGCAAATGGTTCTGTCACACATCCTGAATGAGCTAAATGCTGATATTTGTATAATAACTGAACATGGCATGAATAGAGATGAGATTTGTAAACTACAAAATTGCTAGTGTATATTACAGGAATACTTTTAAAGGGGTTGGGGTTATAATATTTGCAAAAAATGAAATTAAAATTTCTCAACTAAATTTAGAAAGTCTTTGTATTGAAAAACAATTTGAGGTAGCAGGAATTAAAATACTTTCTTGTAAGGGGAATATAACAATTTTTGGTCTGTATGGATCACCCTCAACCTCACCAAGACAATTTATTTTAAAACTTAAAACAATGCTTCAAAAGTTTACAAATAAAGCTACTAATGTTATTCTTTCAGGTGATTTCAACATAAATGTTGATAATACACACTATCTATAAAGAATTAATTGAGGTCTATAATATGTATAATATCTAGGACATAATTTTAGAACCTACTCGTGTTACTGAAAATACATCTTCAATAATCAACCATGTTTCATCCAATATTCAAGCATTCTCTACTTCTGTAATTAATACCCATATCTCGGATCATTATGCACAATTTGTACATTTTAGAACCCCAAAATATGAAATAGAGGGCCAACAAATTAAAATAATCTGCTGTATAAATGAACAAAATATTTGTAATTTGGTAAGCATGCTAACAACTGAAAGCTTGGAACATATCTTGAGTAATAATGATGTAAATAGCAAATGGAGTAATTTTTACAAGATATTCAGAACTTATCCTGATATATGGTGAACTTTGAGACAGTGATGTGTTTTAACAATTAAAATTTAGTTGAGTCGATTTTGTAACACTACATCACTTACTTTTTTATTTCGGAAAACATGTTTCAGAAGCCATGTGCTTTCATTGTCAATTCCTTTGGTCGACTACCGGCATTGCTTGCTGTGGTGGTTGTCTCTGTCCCTGGTGGTGGTTTGATGAACTTCTGGATGAGTAGATCGCCTGGCGGGATTTCAAAATTGAAAACCCGGTTCTTGTTTTTCCAAATATATATGTTTTCCCAAACTTTTAATTCTGTCTTCCTTGTGATGTTTTTGAGGATTTTTGGGCTTCTATTTATAGTGTGTTTCTCTTTCCAAAAATGCCAAGCTACTGCAGATTTTTCTTCTTGTTTGAGTTTAATATTTCTGTGGTGTTCTTTTGCCCTGGTTTTTATATTTCTTTTTGTTTGGCCAATGTAGATTTTTTCACAGTCATTACAGCTGAACTGATATATTCCTGGTTTGTTTTCTTGTGGGATATCATCTTTTAATTTCGAATTTAAAATGTTTTTTATAGAGTAATTGTTTTTAGGGGCTAGAATGATGTTATGTCGTTTGAAGATCCTCTGGAATTTGTAGAAAGTTGTAGGGTGGTATGTAAACTTCTTGTAGATCTTGTTTTCTTTCTGGTTTTGAGTGAGTGTGCTGACTTCTTTAATTCTCTTTCTATTTTTGGTTTTATTAACTTTTTTGTACACCAGTTCTGCCCGAAATCCATTCTCTGTAGCTATGTCCAATATTTTAGTAAGTTCACATTGGTATTCTGTTTTTCCCATTGGTACATTTACCAATCTGTGTGTAAGGCTGTTGAGTAAAGCATGCTGATGGGGAATGGGATTGTAACTCTTTTGTTTTATATAGCTGTTGGTGTGGGTAGGTTTTCTGTAGATGCCAAATGTAAGGTGATTATTAGTTTTTATGATCTTTAGGTCAAGGAATGGTAGTTGTCCATCACATTCCTTCTCCATTGTGAACTTTATAGACTTTTCTTGCATATTTAGGAGTTTTAGTGCATCTTCTAGGTGTCTTTCTGGGACTATTGCAAAGATGTCGTCTACATAGCGGTACCATATTTTGAACATCCAGGGGAATGCCTTTTTAATCCTAGTTTCCATAGTGCTCATGAAGAGATCTGCTAATATAGGTGACAGCGGGCTGCCCATAGCTAAACCAGATGTTTGTTTGTAATATTTCCCGTTAAATGTGAAAAAATCTTGATTTATGCACAGATTCGTTAATATTATGTATTCTCGCACTTCTTCTGTTGTTTTTCCTATTGCAAGTAACCAGTTTTTGATGTGGGATTGTATGCTTTCTGTAGGTATGCTTGGAAACAGAGCAGTAACATCAAAGGAAACTAACATATCGGTTTTTTTCCAATTTTATGTCTTTAATTTTATCTATCAGATCTAGAGAGTTTTTTATACTTGCTGTTTCAAATTTAGGGAAGGAAGAGAATCTGTTTGTTAACCATTTTGCTACATTATAAGTAGGTGCACTTTTATTGTTTATAATTGGTCTCATTGCATTTCCTGGCTTATGTATTTTTGGAAGGCCATAAATTCTGGGCAGAACTGGATTATCAATTTTAATTTTGCATTTTTCTTTTTTGTCTATTAGTTTACATTCTTGAATACTGGCATTTAATTTAACTATACATTGGTTTAGAGGGTTCTTTTGTACTGTAGAGTATTCTTCTTTTTCTAAAAGTGTTTCCATTCTTCCTACATATTCAGTTTTGTCCATAATTACTATTGTGTTTCCTTTGTCTGCTTTGCTATAAATTACCGGTTTGCTTTTTAATGCTCTTATTACATTTTTTGGGGGGTTAGTTTTCTTTTTGCTTTCTATTGTTTCGATAATTTGGCAACATTCACTTTTTATTATGTTTTTATCAATATCATTTATGTGCTGGGTGGCTATTTGTACGTCCGCAATGTAATCGTCAATTTTTTCTGAAAAATCGATGCAAGTTTTCATCCCTTTGTTTAAGAAATCCAGTTCTGATTTGGTGAAAGTTTGGTCCGATAGGTTTTTGACGTTCATTTGTGGTGTGGACTTTTGAATTGGTTTTCTTTTCCCCTGTTCTTTGCACAGCTTTTCAAGTTTAAGTTTTTGCGTTAAAGTTTTGTTTCTCATTTTGATGCTTAATTTAGCCAAAAGATTGTTTTCTAAATTTTCCCAAATGATGAAAAAAAATTAGGAAGCATCATTTGGGAAAATTTAGAAAACAATCTTTTGGCTAAATTAAGCATCAAAATGAGAAACAAAACTTTAACGCAAAAACTTAAACTTGAAAAGCTGTGCAAAGAACAGGGGAAAAGAAAACCAATTCAAAAGTCCACACCACAAATGAACGTCAAAAACCTATCGGACCAAACTTTCACCAAATCAGAACTGGATTTCTTAAACAAAGGGATGAAAACTTGCATCGATTTTTCAGAAAAAATTGACGATTACATTGCGGACGTACAAATAGCCACCCAGCACATAAATGATATTGATAAAAACATAATAAAAAGTGAATGTTGCCAAATTATCGAAACAATAGAAAGCAAAAAGAAAACTAACCCCCCAAAAAATGTAATAAGAGCATTAAAAAGCAAACCGGTAATTTATAGCAAAGCAGACAAAGGAAACACAATAGTAATTATGGACAAAACTGAATATGTAGGAAGAATGGAAACACTTTTAGAAAAAGAAGAATACTCTACAGTACAAAAGAACCCTCTAAACCAATGTATAGTTAAATTAAATGCCAGTATTCAAGAATGTAAACTAATAGACAAAAAAGAAAAATGCAAAATTAAAATTGATAATCCAGTTCTGCCCAGAATTTATGGCCTTCCAAAAATACATAAGCCAGGAAATGCAATGAGACCAATTATAAACAATAAAAGTGCACCTACTTATAATGTAGCAAAATGGTTAACAAACAGATTCTCTTCCTTCCCTAAATTTGAAACAGCAAGTATAAAAAACTCTCTAGATCTGATAGATAAAATTAAAGACATAAAATTGGAAAAAAACCGATATGTTAGTTTCCTTTGATGTTACTGCTCTGTTTCCAAGCATACCTACAGAAAGCATACAATCCCACATCAAAAACTGGTTACTTGCAATAGGAAAAACAACAGAAGAAGTGCGAGAATACATAATATTAACGAATCTGTGCATAAATCAAGATTTTTTCACATTTAACGGGAAATATTACAAACAAACATCTGGTTTAGCTATGGGCAGCCCGCTGTCACCTATATTAGCAGATCTCTTCATGAGCACTATGGAAACTAGGATTAAAAAGGCATTCCCCTGGATGTTCAAAATATGGTACCGCTATGTAGACGACATCTTTGCAATAGTCCCAGAAAGACACCTAGAAGATGCACTAAAACTCCTAAATATGCAAGAAAAGTCTATAAAGTTCACAATGGAGAAGGAATGTGATGGACAACTACCATTCCTTGACCTAAAGATCATAAAAACTAATAATCACCTTACATTTGGCATCTACAGAAAACCTACCCACACCAACAGCTATATAAAACAAAAGAGTTACAATCCCATTCCCCATCAGCATGCTTTACTCAACAGCCTTACACACAGATTGGTAAATGTACCAATGGGAAAAACAGAATACCAATGTGAACTTACTAAAATATTGGACATAGCTACAGAGAATGGATTTCGGGCAGAACTGGTGTACAAAAAAGTTAATAAAACCAAAAATAGAAAGAGAATTAAAGAAGTCAGCACACTCACTCAAAACCAGAAAGAAAACAAGATCTACAAGAAGTTTACATACCACCCTACAACTTTCTACAAATTCCAGAGGATCTTCAAAAGACATAACATCATTCTAGCCCCTAAAAACAATTACTCTATAAAAAACATTTTAAATTCGAAATTAAAAGATGATATCCCACAAGAAAACAAACCAGGAATATATCAGTTCAGCTGTAATGACTGTGAAAAAATCTACATTGGCCAAACAAAAAGAAATATAAAAACCAGGGCAAAAGAACACCACAGAAATATTAAACTCAAACAAGAAGAAAAATCTGCAGTAGCTTGGCATTTTTGGAAAGAGAAACACATTATAAATAGAAGCCCAAAAATCCTCAAAAACATCACAAGGAAGACAGAATTAAAAGTTTGGGAAAACATATATATTTGGAAAAACAAGAACCGGGTTTTCAATTTTGAAATCCCGCCAGGCGATCTACTCATCCAGAAGTTCATCAAACCACCACCAGGGACAGAGACAACCACCACAGCAAGCAATGCCGGTAGTCGACCAAAAGGAATTGACAATGGAAGCACATGGCTTCTGAAACATGTTTTCCGAAATAAAAAAGTAAGTGATGTAGTGTTACAAAATCGACTCAACTAAATTTTAATTCAGAACTTATTTTGATATTGCTTGTCCATTAAAACAAATAAATATTAACAATACAATAAATGAAAGGATAACATTTCCCTTAGAACTACTAAGGCAAAAAGAGAAAATGAGAGATCTATATGCCCTTTACAAAAGCACATCTTCCTTATGTTGCAAAAATAGGTGTAAGAAAGTGAAATCTGAATATCTAAAAAGTGTAAATAATTTAAAAGCTGAAACATATAGAGAAAAAAAGGTGAAATCAAACAATATTACCAAATCTGCTTGGCGTATATTAAATAACATAAGAAAGAATAAATTGTCGAACAGAAATATTGAATTCAACATCTTAGGTAAATTGATAGAAAACCTTAAAATAATAAGGGAAAAATTCAATAACTTCTTTATTAATATTGTTGGCCAAATATCTGATGCAAATAAGTATGAGGTAAGACTGTCACTTCCATATCATCTGCTGTTTTTTTCAAACCAGTCACAGAAGATGAAATTAACAATTTAATTAACAAATTAGGATATAAACAAAGTTATGGGTGGGATGAGATAGTCCACTTGTATTAAAACGATGTAAAGTATCCTTGATTAAACCATTGACCTATTTAATTAACTTCTCCATGGAAAAAGGAAAATTCCCAGATATTCTAAAACTGGGAATAATTAAGCCAGTGTTCAAAAAAGGTAATAAAAATGATATTAATAACTACAGGTCAATCAACCACAAACAAAATGTTTGAGAGAGTAATATTATCTAGACTAATTTCCTATTTTGATAAATACAATATGATGGAAAACTTCCAGCATGGCTTTCGGAAAAACAGATCCACAATTACTGCTATCAGTCAGTTTATTCAAATAATAGAAAAGGTACAAAGTAACAATAAGGTTAGCACCCTATTTTTTGATTTATCCAAAGCATTTGACTGTGTGGATCACAATACCCTTGTAGAGAAGCTGGATACATATGGAATTAGAGGCCTCCCTAAAGAATTAATTGGCACTTACTTAGTTGGCAGAAAACAAATGACTGAAGTTACATATAAGAATGGCAGGTTTATCCAAAATAGAAATGGTGAAATATGGAGTACCCCAAGGCACAGTGTTGGGCCCACTCTTATTTATATTATATGTGAATGATATAGCACACCCTAACAACACTACCATTGTTACCTATACTGATGATACTACAGCTATTTGCTGTGAAAAAACAGACAAAGAACTCTTCAGAAACATAAAGAACTACACATATTCGCCTCTCAACTATTTTGAAACTTTGAACTTGAAATGTAATGTCCAAAAAACAATGATAATGGGATTCAGTAGGTCAAATAAAAATTTAAACAATGTCAGTTTGCAGGTTCAGAATATGGTAATTCAAAACATTAACACTCACAAATTTTTAGTCATTAAAGTAGACAACTATTTAAAATGGACAGAACATATAGACTATGTGTGCAGTGTTGTTAGCAAATCAATATATTTACTGAGGTATTTTCAAAATTATGGTGATGATCAAATTTTAAAATCAATATACTTTGGATGCATTTATCCTCGCCTAACATATGGCGTGAATAAGCGGGGGGGGGGGGGGGTGCTTAAAACTAAAATGAATAAACTTCTTATTTTACTAAAGAAAATCATCAGATTAACGTATAAAATGAAATCATGAGAATCATGTAGAACTGCATTTATCAATAGCAAGCTTTTAACCATTTATTCTGTATGTTTATAGAACTATATTATACATAACAGATAAGCAACCATTAATAAGAAACAAACAAGTGCACAAGCATTACACAAGAAATAACTGCAATCTCTTTAGACACACAAATAAAAATTTCACTGAAAGGGATGTTGGTACAAGAGGGGCAATTTTATTCAGTAGGTTACCTGTAGCACTAAAAAAATTTAGTCAGTGCCCAAAAACCACAATTCAAACATAAACTGAAAGAATGTTTCATTAAAAAGTATCTGTCTAATTTAGATGAATTGTAAATAGCACATTGTAAGCAACTGTATTATATTATTTATTTATGAAACAAATGACCTGTGAAATGTCAACTGTACAATGTACAAAGGATTTACTGGACCAGTAAATCATCATCATCGTCATCATCATTATTAGATGAATTTTGAGATGAGACCATTTATTTGTGGTATATAAAAATGTATGACTTTGTTTTTGTCTTTTAGAATTAATAGATTTTCACAAACTGTTAATCCAAATGGATTCTGCACTGATTTTAATAACTTGGGTTCACTGTGAAAATTAAGGTTTTGAGTCCAGCTGACTTATCTGTTTATTTATCCTTTAAAACATTATCAGATGTTTTGTTTTGTTTTCCCTATATCACTTTTGACATTCCTTGCAGCTGATTTTATATATTCCTGATTGTTTCAGCGAGGGGATTTTATCTTTTGTGTTTGTATGGAGGAGGTTTTTTTGAACTCTGCTTATTAACTGGGGCTAAGTTGATGTTCCATTTTTTAATAATCTTTTAAAATTTTTGGAGTGTCAAAGGGTGGTAAGTGAAGTTTTTGAGGCTGGTTTCTGATTTTATTCTTTTCCGTGTGCTGATTTCTGTTACTTCTTCTGTTTCATAAATTTATTAATCTTCTTCTTTACCAGATGTTCTTGTGCAATTTGTGTCATCTGATTAAGTTGAGGCAGGTTGAATGCCGGTGTTTTGTTCTACTTAGTGGTGGTGGTGCAGGTTTGGTGCGGCAGGGCATCTCGGTGTGGTATTTATCTAAACTTTTTACAGGTTTAAATTTGCCGCTGTATATAATGTTGGTAACGCTTGCTGTTGGCGAGACTGGAATCATCTATTTACGCCAGACTTGATTGTTGAGCAGTTGCAAGCTTATTATCGGCTGTGAAGTTATATGTTTTTCCTTCCACAAATCGACCACATTTCCCATTAAATGTTTGTTAGCTTCAGTCGGTGAGTAAAATAATCTTAATCCCCTCGCTTGGATGGTAGGATTTCTTATAGGAGAGAATTAATTTAGAAGATTTCTTGGTGATTTAAACTTATTGCATAAATTGTCGAAACAATGCGGTGAATCAAGGCAAGCTACTTAAACTGATCTCTTTTAAAGAAGCTGAGCACAATATTTACTTTATAATATGTACTTACAATAAGTCTTTGCCGATAATTATTAGTATACAATGTTTTACACAAAATTGCTGTAGTAGAGATCTCGATTTAAGAGATAAACTCTCAGCGTCTGCATTAAGTCTTCTCTCTTGTAGACTCTGTAGCAGAACCTTGAAAATTTTTCACATATAACACAAAAACTGAAGATTATTGTTTTTAGCATTGTAATCTGTACGCCACCATGGGGACAGCAGATTTCCTTGTTCCACTTTTCGTGAAATATGTATTTACAATACATTTTTATACACTCGTAATAATTAAAATTAATACATTTGTATAATTTACATGAAAATGTTCTTATAAATAGCTGATTTTTCTAAATGAATTATTTGTTTAACTCTGTTCTTATGCTTTGTTACATGCATAAACAAATTACAGCATCTGGTATCTCGTTCACTTGTTCTCCTTCTTCCTTTTCTCATATGATTTTAATTATGTTGTATATATTAATATGCTTTCCTAAACATCAATTCTTAGCTATATATTATACATTATATTGCGTTGTATTCCTTACATAACCTTAGATGTTACTTTCATAAAAGCATGCCATTTTAGGTTATTTTTGTGCCTATCATGAAGCGATGACGTCACGCTGCCATTTCTTTACATGTATTTCTTTAACTTTCATTGCGAAACAATATGTTTTAATATTTTTTAACACTGTTTTAGGGTAGTATAGTTTCATTCTCTATTGACTCAATTTATTTAACATTAAATCTTGCGTCAAAATTCTATTTTGTATTACTTCTGGCTTAATGGTAGGTTTACCAGTCTGAATGCAAGGCTGTTGATCATAGTGTGTTTGTGTGAAATTGGGTTGTAGCTGTTATTTATTACGTAATTGTCTGTCTGTATTTCTTTCCTATGATTCTGTACTATAGTTTCCAAATACCAATTTGTTATGGTTCCTGATTATGTTTAGGTTCAAGAAGGGTAGCATGCCATTTAATTCTTTTTCTTTTGTAAATTTTATGGAACTATCCTGAAGATATAGCAATTTAAGACTACTTTTCTGTTAACTACTGCCAATATAACATCTACATATCTATACTAGGTTTTGTATATTTGTGGGAAGGCTGTGGTCCTGTGAATTTCTAAATTACTCATATACAGGGTGTTAATGAACTGCACCAAAATAATTTGCGAGATTGTGCACGTGACTGATATAAGTAATTTGAGATCGGCCATGCATGTTCCCCGGATAAACATAACGCAGCTACATAGCGTTAAACGTGTGGGTATCAGGTGCTGATAAGTTGGTGTTAAAGCAAAGTAGGTGAAAAAATGGCTTAGAATGACTTTAAAACTACTGCCCGAGTATAGAAATATCAATTTTTAGCAGCTCGTTACTAGCTTTCTCAAGATTTAATGTCGCAAAACTCTGTAAAATCTAGAACTAATCACTTGACTGTGCGACACTGAGCATTCATTAACTATGTTCTTGAGTTATGTAGCCTACTCTGGAGGCATGTTTTCAACTGCTCTGGTAGCTTAATGCGTAATTTGGAAGCTGCCATTCCAAAGGTCACGAGTTCAATTCCTGTCATAGAGTAAATACTTTTTATTATTTTTTTCATTCCAGACGAAGTGCCACGATATGTGGCTTACTGGCACTTCAGAAACTTACAGCCGTTATTTCGAAATTTCAATAAACAGGTCATAAGTCTCCTATCTCAAATTACTTATTTAAGTAAACTACATATTCTATGAAATTATATAAATCGCCCTCCGTGGTGTAATGGTTACCATGCTAACTTCATATACCCAAGGTCGCGGGTTCAAACCCGGCGGAGGACGATGGATTTTTTCGGGCGTAAAAATCTTTAGCATGGCTTCCTTCGGAAGGGAAGTAAAGCTGTGGGTCCTGTGTCGTAGATTTACGGCACGTAAAAGAACCTCAAACCTGATAAGAGAGGCCTCTGAGCAAAATTAAGCAATCTTTCACGCCCAATATAGAATGGGACGCTGAGAACCAAAGCAGTTAAAGAGCGTCCATAAATAACAGGCCATTTCATTTTTTTTATGACAATATTTCGGTATAGTTCATCAACATCCTGTAGATGTCTGCAAGTATTGGAGATATTGGATTTCCCATGGTCAACCCATAGTTCTTAATTAATTAGTTACTTCACTGTGCATTCACATTAATGATTTAATACCAATAAAGTTAGTATTTTGTGTGATTTTGCAGGAACTATTCTGGTACTGTGTCTGCTATTGGAGCCTTGTTGATCACAGATTTGCAGGCTCGTGTAGCAGACAAGAAAGAGTACCAGTGTCCCTTTGGAATTAAGGCCCCTCAGCATCCATTCATTACAGTGCTGAGACACAGCAAAGAGACCTGCTTCCATGTGTTGTCACAAATACAGCACATCTGCAATCATCCAGAGAAAAAGTAAGTGAAACGTTGAGTTGGTGTTCTACGGTATTGAAAAAGGATGTTAAATAGATGGTAGCTTGAAAATAGTAAAGCCTTCCGATGTACTATGTGTGCACCTTATTTTGGGCACTAGCTTTACGGGTAAGCAAGAGCTAGGGGGAAGAATATAGAGCTCACCTGCCTGTTTTTCCACAGTGTTGTCAACCAAGGAAAGTTTCTTTCTTTGAGGCCCTCAACTATTATGGTGAATAAATTATCTAATTTACTGCAAACTAGCTGAATCATTAAAAGAAACAAAGCCCACATGCATGTACATGAACTCTGGAATCTATAAAGAGAATGAAAGCTTAGCATTGAAGTCACTAGATATCATAGCTCAAAGTTGTCACTTTGCTCTACTTCGGAAATTACACAAAATCCACTGAATGAGGACCAAGGAGCCAAGCACCCAAGCAAAGGAATGCACATAGTATGTATGTGTTTATTGTTTTACTTTCTCTACACATACTATGTACATAGTGTATGGAGAATGTATTGTATTACACCCAAAAATTCGATACCGATATTTCACCGGAAATGCATTTTTGGGTCTCCCTGAATCCAAAAAAAGCATTTTTGGAAAAAGGTCTGTGTATGTGTGTCTGTATGTGGACAGCATAGCTCAAAAATGAAGAGACCGTTAAATACCAAACTTGGAATTTAAGTTTGGTATCTTCCAAGGATGCAACACGAAAATCTTCAAGAAAATCCCCCCACCACCAACTACCCTTTACATGGAAATTTTTTTTAAAATTTTGATTTTCTCAAAAAGGGCTCTAACGATTTTGATTAAAATATTGTATATTGAAGATATTTACCTGACAAATAATATACATATCTTGAATTTTCTGGGAATTGTCTCTGAAGACTACTTTATTCTGGATGAATTTATGGAATTTTGCATAACTACTAAATCATAAGAGATAGACAAAAACTTACTGCACAAAAATATAGAGCACATTAAAACACACAATATACATTATATAAATTTTTTTCGTGGAGGTGATCATTTTTGAGGTATTCCTTGTTTTTGGTTTCAGCTTTAAAAACTTATACTTTTATCACACAGGAATTTGTCAACTCTTGTACATACAAACAAAGGAACTTCATTCACATAGCAACCAGCCTTTGGCTATCACTTTAACCTATGATACAGAGTAATAAAGATTAATTGATAGTACAGTGTTTATACAAGGGGCATTAAAAAATTCCTTAGAAAATCCAAGAAATTACACTCATAGCATCAAAAAACATTTGTATATAGTAACTGTCATCTCTTACTAGAGTTAAATTTTCAGCTATATCTATCACATGGTTTCGTTGCCATAGGCGATATAATCAATAATCTTGTGCTTCTTTAGAAAGATGGAAAAAAAACGAGTTTTGTGCGGTGATTAAATACTGTTTAAAAGGCTTAACACTGAAAGAAATAAAAGCTGAGATGGATGAAGTTTGAGGCACATCTACTGCTGCGTTTGCAACAATTTACAATTGAATAAATGAAGTCACATTTGGCCATACATCCACAAATGAGGAACATATGGTTTTGAGTGATTGACGGATCAAAGTTTGCAAAATATTAGAGGCCACAGGTATTACACAAGGTACAGTGTTCTCAAATTTGCACCAAAAATTAGGTCTGACAAATATCTTGGCAAGTTGGGTGCTGTATTTGCTCTCAATGGAAAATAAGCACAATTGTGTGATTGATTTGGAAGCTGGTTTGGCATTTTTCCATCGCAATCCTGAGTAGTTTCTGCATTGATGCATAACTGGATGAAACATGGATACACTACTACACTCCAGAGGCAAAGCTGCACAGGGGCAGGTTTTCTCTGGATCCTCTGGGCCCCCCCCCCCCCTTCCCCGCCATTGCATTCTAATTCTACCAGTGCTCCATCTTCATTCCGTGTATCATCAGTGTCATTTGTTGTAAATCCGGGCATTAAACACTATAAAAATGAACATAGTGGATTTACTAATTGGAATATTGCATATATTTACATTTAGTATAATTATTAATTTAGTATAATATATTTATTATAATTGCATACATTTATATTATTTATATAGATAATAAAATTGGTCATAGTGAAATAAGAAGATGTACACTGCAAGTACTGAAAGTGTTTTATAGATTCTTTCAAAATTCTCATGATTTACATGAAACAGTATTTAAAAATGTGATGTATTCCTTCACATGACTTTCTCTATCTGTTCTGCAAGCAAAGTTTTGTACAAAATAGTATTTGTTTATGTACATCGTGCTGATAAGATAAACATTACCAGATATGGTCTTATTACTTAGTTCCTTATAAGTAGAAGGGGAATATGGAAATACACTAGCTTAAAGCGATAGTCGAATCTTTTAAAACCTGACACTTTGCAATTATCATTGAAATTCATTTCTCTTTCAAATTCCAGAAGTAAAACAAAAGAGGTATGACACAGATGAAGACTTCCTGTTTGAGTCAAGTTCAGTTATTTTAAAATTTAAACCAATAGCAGGAATATCTTGCAAATGGTTAATTCTACAAAAAACTGTATATGACATATATTGTGTGTTTTAATGAGATATACTTTTTTTGTGGAGTAAGCTTTTGTGATCTCTTACGGTTTACCAGTTATGCAAAAGAATGAAGAGGACATCAGATTCACAAGAAATTCAGTATATACATTTTATTTGCCATGTAAATAACTTTAATATACAGTATTTCAGTTGATATCATGAAGAGGCATTTTTTAAAAAATAAAGCATTTAAAAAAATGTTCCAGGTAAAGAGTAGTTTGGGATGGGGAGGGACTTGGCTGAAAATCTTCATGTCGTATTCTTGGAAGATACTGAACTTAAATACCAAGTTTGAAGTTTAATGGGCTTTTCGTTTTTGAGTTATGCTGTCCACTCCACACTCCACAACAGACACACATACACACACAGACCTTTTTCTAAAAATGCTTATTTTTATTCAGAAGTCCTAAATATATATTTTTAGTGAAATCTCGGTATGTGTGCACATAATAATTAGTAGAGAAAGAAAAAGATCTAGTGTGACACAGTTTGCCATTAACAATAATTGCATATTTCAACTTAACAATAACAGTTTTGACATAATCAGATTAGTGGTATTGGAGATCTAAATCTATTTGTACACCTAACTAAAGGTAAATAATAAATTTGGTGCCATAACATATTTATTCTTTAGCCCAGCTCACTTTTATTAATGCAGTAGTAATTGATGTAAATTTTACAAAATTATTAGGACTTATCATGGATAGAATATCTACTTAAGAAAATAACATTGAAAGGATTAGCGCCCATGATTAGTAAAAACTTCTTTATTCTTAGATATTTCCATTTAGTGACTAAGGGCCAGTCGTACGAACTTGGAATAAAGCTCTGTTAGACATTATTCCATGGTTATGTGCTAAATTGTGTTGTACGACAACGGAATAGAGACTATCAAGGGAATAAACATGGAATAACTTATTCCATGATTCCTTGCGGGGATAATCCGATATTCCGAGAATACAGTATAAAAAAGGAAAATGGCAGCTTGGGTACTCGACACAATTTTGACCCATATTTGACCGATATAAACGATTAATTTCTTTACAATGTGGTTTTAAGGACATATTATACTCAAATACAATATGTTGTAGAGATAGTCCGATAAATGTACACGGCTATAATGAGATTAAAGTTGAGAAAGTATATCACACAGACAACTTGGTGGTTATAAGATAAATATAACAAGAAGATAATTAAAATAAAGTTTCATTTATAAAACAGTAAAATTACCTACAATATATTCATCAAAATACCTCTATTTTTATGGAAACAATTAAATTTAATCCAACCCAAGATAAATATAAAATAGTGTAGTGCAGCAATTCACTAGCACAATGTATAGCGTTGTAAAGAGTGAGGTTACGTTTTATTGACGAAATACAAAGGATAGGCTACTTCTAGGGCAACATGCTTCAAAACGTAAGATAGCCACAAATGTTAATGTTAGCGACATTCTGAACTATATTCAGATTTTGGAGGTTATGTGCAAGTTTAAAAACGATAACACTACAAGCTTTGTGATGTAGGGAGGAGATGCCCAGATTAAAAGATGCCTTCAGAGCTCGTAAATCTAAATATATTATTTTACAATAAATTCATAATTGTTTGTATTATATGCTGTAGGTTTAATACATTAGAGAGAATTTTGATTGAATAGAGAATACCTCCCGTAAAATATAATGTTCTCAGCTTTATTCGTTTGGTTGACAATTTCTAGCTGCTGTATTAAATATTGCCATCAGTGAAGTGCGAACTATAATGGGAACAGTTTAATGTACTATTTGACATAACTACTAATATTTCTGTTGGTTAATAATACCTGTATACCAAATTGTTTTTGAACTTATCTTGGTGCAACGATTCAATTATGCATAAGTTGATAGTGCATGGGCATCACTAAAATGTAATTTTCAAAATTCACTTACTAAGTATTTTAATGAATAAAATGTAGAAATCAGGTTAAGCATTAGCTGTTTTGAGTATAGAAACGGAAAGCACAAGATACAACTTTGCACATACGGTAAGGTTTCATTCACATACTCCTAACCATCGCAACACAGTATATATAAGTGTTTATATTTTGTAAAGTGTATAGCAATTCTACATCTGAACACACTTGTGGACATTCATAATTATTTCATAATACCGTAAGTAGTTAAAATAAGAAATAATTCATAGTTTAGGAACAGCTGATTGTAAAAGCAATGCAAATTTTCAGCAAAATAAAGCAATAATTACGTATCAAGTTGGCCACGAATGACTCGCAATATAGCCAACATTAGTTTTAAATCTACAAACAGTCGAATAGATATCTAAGGAATAAAATTGCATCATATAACCCGGCACCACATTTATACCGTGAATAGCGTATTCCAAGAATAACTATTCAGGATTTATTCCAAATTCGTACAACCGGCCCTTAATGACTTTTATATCTTAAGATGATGTTGATTGGAGAAAATGTTGTTTCTTTCTTATTATTTGATCTATATGTACTACTTACATAATGTGTAGAGAAGGTATTGTATTCCACCCAATATTTTGATACAGAGATTCCACTGGAAAAATGTGTTTTGAGGACCCCTGAATGAATAAATAAATAAAATTTTAGGAAAAAGGCTGTGTGTATGAACATGATAACTCAAAAGCAAAATACCGAACTTGGTATTTAAATTTTATATTCTCCAAGGATGCAACACAAAGATTTTCAGGAAAATCCCCATACCAACATTTTCAAAAATGTTGGTTTTCTCAAAAATGGCTCTAACAATTTTGATTGAAATTGTGCAAAGATATTTACATGACAAATGAAATGTAGAACTTGAATTTTGTGGGAATAGCCTCTGAAGATCTCTTCATTCTGGATACAGTTTCCGTAACTGCTAAACAAGAGTTAGACAAAAATTAGCTGCAAAAAATGTAGATCTGCTTAAAACATACAATCTATCTTTTTATTGAGTTAACTGCTTCCAAGATATTCCTTGTTATTGCTTTCAATTTTAAGTTTAACTTTTCTAAAAATGAAAGGTCATTTTTCGTTTCATCTCTCTTTTGTTCTCCTCCTGGCTGTGCAAAACTAAAGGAATTTAAATTGTTCTACATACCACTTACAAGGAACTATACAACCATTTCTGCTAATGTTTATCTTAATTACCACAATGTAGATAAAGGAATGATCTTTTGTAACAATACTTTGTTAGGAAAGCCATGTGAATGTAACACATCAGATGTTTTTTTTTATTTGCAAATAAACCATAATTTTTCTCTGCAACAATGAAAGTCCAGATACTTAAACTTAAGGTGAAATACCAGTGATATGTGTTCATGTTAATAATTATCGTGATACATTTAATTTCAGCATTTCAGACAACAGCATGGAACTTCTGAGACCTGTATTTTTATATGCTCTGTGTGATCCATCACTTACTTCACGCCTTCCCATTCTCTGCCGTCGTCAAATGTGGACCCTACTCCTACATTCTACCTCAACAGAGTTCTTGTTGGAGCTTATCTCATGGTTTCAGGTGTGTAACAATACATTTTATTTAGATTTAATCTTGAGACTAGTAATTAATATACTCTGAAATTGAATTAATTAAAGTGGTATTGTTAACATACACTTCACTTACTTTTATTGAGTAGGACAATTGTTTCGCGGACTGTTGCCCGCATCCTCAGCTGTTGAGCCACTACTGCTTGGGTTTGGGTTCCAAGTTGTGGTTGTGGGTGTGTTGGTTGTGGTGACATCTGTTGGGCGGGCGATGAGACTTGTTAAGCAATCCTTAGGGGGGGGGAACTCCATGTTCATCAATGTGTGGCTAGATATTTTCCCATGCTGATAATTGAAACGGATTCGAAAGTTCTTTCAATAGTTTGATGTTCGGATTTATTTCATGGTGAGTTTCCCAAAAGTGATGTGCTACTGCAGATTTGTCCGGCTGTTTTGACTTGATGTGTCATCTGTGTTCTTTATTGCATGTTTTAAGGTTTCTTATTGTCTTATTGTCTTTCCAATGTATTTGATTATGCCTTCACTGTAAGCAGCCTCAAAATTATACATATACTCTGAAATATTTGATCTTGTCATATAACAGATTAAAGAGATATCTTGAGAGCGGTTTTGTGTAAATAGACACATGAAAAATTGTAATTCCATATTTGCTTTCTCTGCATGTACTATGCATGTACATAGTGTATACAGAAGGTATTGTATTGCACTACAACATCTGATACCGAAAGTTCACCGGAAGTATATGTTTTGAGACCACCTGAATCAAAAAAAAACATTTTTAGAAAAATGTTTTTATGTTTGTGTGTGTGTCAGTCAGTCAATGTGAGATTGCTTGTCTGTGGGCAGCATAGCTCAAAAACAAAAATTCCATTAAATACCAAACTTGGTATTTAAGTACAGTATCTTCCAAGGATGCGACACAAATATTTGCAAGAGAATCCTCCCACCCCTAACTATGCTTTACATGGGAAAATTTTCGAAAATTTTAATTTTCTCAAAAATGGCTCTTAACTATTTTGAATAAAATATTTTATATTAATGATATTTATATTTCAAATAAACTGTATGTCTCGAATTTTCTGGGAATAGCCTGTGGGGATATCTTTATTCTGAATGAATTTTGCAGAATTTTGCATAAGTGGTAAACTGCAAGAGATAGACAAAACTTGCATAATAGAAAATGTAGAGCTCATAAAAACACACAGTTTATGTCATATACATTTTTTTTTGTGAAGTCAACCATTTTTGAGATATTCCTTGTTATCGGTTTCAGTTTTAAAATACTTATACTTTTCTCATACAGCAATTTGTCAACTTCTGGTCATAAAGTAACTTTAATCACAGAGCAACCAGCTGTTAAAAGATTTGACAATCGCTGTAGCCTGGTACTCCCTTATTTCCCTTCGTCTTACAAGGGTACTAATAATAAGATCATTTTTTGTCAATTTTTTTTCGATTAGTATGAAGAAAATAGAAGACAAAGCTTTTTAACAATAATTTGTTATAGATATGTAGAGAAAGGCATGTGAATGGAACAAGTCAGATCTTTTTGTGTGAATTTATTCAGAGGAATAAAAAAAATCTGTGTTACATTCACATTACTTTTTCTACTTATTCTGCAAGAAATCATTCTCATAAAAGCCTATTTTTCTATCTGGTTCACATATGTCGATAGAAGCATTTGCAGGGGCACTTTTATTAATACTTCCTTGTAAATATGTAGGAATAAGGGAACACACTGGGCTAAAGTCATAGTCAAAAATTTAAAAGCTGGTTGCTTTGTGTTAAACTGATATGCTGTTTTGTTTGCTTGACCAGGAGAAAGAAAAATGAATAATGATTTTTCATTTGAGAAAAAGTATAAGTATTTTAAAATTGAAACAAAGCCTGTCTCTGTGATGTGAGGGTAGCATGTGCGCCTCACTTTCAAGAGGTCCTGAGTTCAAATCTCAGTTTGTAGTTTCTTGGATAAGGTGTTTTTTGAGGTTTTCCTTTATCTTGAGAAGACAAATGTTGAGCATCAAGCTTCATGGACACCAAGATCATTTGAGCATCATTTTATTGATTTCATTCATTATGATCAACCAGGTTAAAGGATGTTGAACTGGGGAAAAAAAAAAACAACAAAAAGAAATATCTTGGAAATGTTGACTACACAAAAATGTATACAAGATAACTTGTGTGTTTAATGAGATGTACATTTTTGGTGTTGTAAGCTTTTGTTAATGGATGTTTTTTTAAGTTTAACGTCCTTTAACCTGGTTAGTCTTTTCGGACAGTGAATGAAATTGGTGAAATGATGCTCAAATGATCTCGGTGTCCATGGAGCTTAAAGTTACTCGACATTCGTCTTCTCAGGATAAAGGAAAACAACGAAAAAAATCTTACCCGGGTAACTCACCCTAAGTGAGATTCAAACTCACGACCTGTTGAATGTGAGGCAGACACGCTACCACCACACTACTCAGGCGGGCTTGTTAATGTATTATGGTATATCAGTTTTACAAGTCATCCAGAATGAAGATGACATGACTTCAGAGGCTATTCCCAAAAAATTCAAGATAAACACTTCATATGTCATGGAAGTATCTGAAACATACCTTATTTTAGATAATCAAAATTGTTTGGGCTAACTTTGAGAAAATAAAAATTTTCAAAAAATGTTCCATTTAAAGGGTAGCTTGGATGGGGTAGATTATCTTATAAATCTTTGTGCTGCATCCGCTTAAGATGTTGAAGTTTGGTATTTAACATATTTTTTGTTTTTGAATTATGTTGTTCAGACGTGGCTGCGCACGCATACACAGACATTTTTATAAATTTGTTTTAATCAGGGGCCTGAAATCTCAGTATCAAATTTTTGGGTGGAATGCAGTACCTTCTCTACCTACTATGTACATGTAGAGAAAGTAAAAATATAGTGAGGTAGAATCAGTGCAATAGCCAAGATTTGAATCATGGGTCTTAGACTTATCATGCTGCTGCTGTAGCCAATCGAGCTACTATGGCAAGTAGCTGAGGTAACATTAAATTCCCCAGCTGCCTCTCTTGTGAATTTAAATCACAAGTGTTTAATTTCATTTTGAGTTGAAATAACATTCTCTAATACTGACTTGAAGTGCTTGAAATGCTTATGTGATTGTAAGTCGATAATTTATTTAAAATAGTATGTGTGGTTTTGTTCATTACTATGGTAATTTATATTACAGTGGAACCTCACTTATACGTTCTTCAAGGGAGGCTACTAAAATACTGTATAAATGAGAAAACGTGTAACTGATTTTCTCTTTTGGTATGGACGTCATCCAGAATTTTTAATTTTTCACCAAGAGTTAAGGATTTTCTTGTTTTCTTCCTTGCTGGTTGATATTCACACATGTTTCTTCTCCTGTTTGTTACTCGAAACTCCACATAAAATTGATAAGTGGCTGTTGGAAAGATATGACAACAGTTAAAAGATAAATGACAATGAAAACAGCACACTAGTAGTATTTGACTTAAAGCTGAGAAATGACTGTTGTAACCAAGGTTAATAGATTGTTGGAATGATATGATGACAATGAAACGATAAGCGTCAAAGAAAACCGCAAACCAGGCAATTCCAAAGCTATACACAGCAAGCATACCACCATATGTTTTTTTTAAAAATGTGTAACCAAAACGTATAATTGAGAAAAATTTTAATGGAGAACAACTGGTCCCTGAAATTTTAACGTATATGTGCGAAAAATGTTGAAGTGAATAACATATAAGCGAGTTTCAACTATACTTTTATCAAAAGCCGCAAAGAGAAAATGAAGATTCAAGTTTCACTGTAATAGCTTCTGAAGTCCTCTTCATTCTGGTTGACTTTTGCATAACTGGTAAACCATAACAGATAGGCAAAAACTTCCTACATAAAAATTGGAGAGCTTATTAAAACACATACTTTATGCCAAATTTATATTATTATCTCTCTTCGTGGAGTTAACTGTTTTAAAACATTCCTTATATCTGGTTTAAATTTTCCTAATACTTACATTTTTCTTAAATAAGAAGTTATCATTCATTTCTTTTTTCATCCTGGTCATGCAATAGAGAACATTTCAAGATCATCATAAAACAACCAACTCTTAAAGCATTTGACTATCATTTTAGCCTACTATATTTTCTTTGTATCTACAGGAAAATATGTAATGAAACTATTTCTTTTAATGTTTATGAGTTAGTATAAAGTAGAAAGAAGAATAAGTTTTTGTAATAATTAAACTACCTAGTTAAAGAACTTTAAACTCACATAGAGACCTCACTTGAAATCATGTTTTTTCTAAGCTTTTTATAGATATCCCAATAATTCCTGATCTATGATTTTGCACAGAAGTGCAATTAATGAGCCAAACGGTTAAGGCAAATCTGATGTGAGATGGGGAGAATAAATCACATGATGAGAATTACTTTCTGATTGGCTAGTTTTTTAAGTTTGTCATAGACAACCTTGAAATCTTGTTTCACTGTTTATTTTTGTTCACATGATTCATTGTGAATGGTTCCATTAAAGTGCATATCTAGGTTTTATGTTTAAAACTACTTTTTATTGTGATATTGGACTGAATGCTCTCTAAGAGGTTCAAAATGAATATAAAAATCTGATGTGTTCCATTTACATGACTTTCTCTACATCTCTGCAACAAATTATTGTTAGAAAGCTTATACTTCCATTTATTACATTCTAATTGAGAAAAATTAGCAGAAATAGTCTTATTACTTGCTTCCTTGTAAGTAACGAAATAAGGGAGTACCAAAAGTTAAAGTGATAGTCAAAAGCTGGTTGCTATGTGACTGAAGTTCCATTGTTTGTAAGTTGACAAATTCCCGTATGAGAAAAATATGTTTTTCAAAGCTGGAACTAAAAACAAATCAACTCCACGAAAAAAATGTAAATAACATAAATTGTGTGCTTTAACATGCTCTACATTTTGTGTGTTGTAAGTTTTTGTGTATCTCTTACAGTTTAGCAGTTATGCAAAGTTCTCTAAAATTCATCCAGAATAAAGTAGTCTTAGGAGGCTATTCCCAAAAAATTCAAGATATACATTTTATTTGGTATGTAAATATCTTTAATATATAGGATTTTAATCAAAATCGTTAGAGCCAATTTTTAGAAAATCGAGATTTTCGAAATTTTTTTCCATGTAAAGGGTAGTTGAGGATTGGGGCATTTTCTTGAAAATCTTCGTGTTGCATCCTTGGAAGATACCAAACTCAAATACCAAGTTTGGTATTCAACGGCCTTTTTTGTTTTTGAACTATGCTGTCCACAGGCACACTGAGACGCACACACACAAACCTTTTTGTGAAAATACTTTCTTTGGATTCAGAGGGACCTAAAACATGCATTTCTGGTGAAATCTCTGTATCAAATTTTTGGGTGGAATGCAATCCTTCTCTATACACCGTATGTAGTATGTGTAGAGAAAGTAAACCGTTGTAGTACCAAAACATTCCTGGAGTTCTTGGAACTCCCTTATAAATTTCTTATGAATCTCACCTTTTGTATTTATGCACTACCACATTCATCTGATCTTTCCCCTATTATACACACTATTGCTTTGCTGTTGTGATATCATCTAATTAATCATTGTTTTCTTTTTTAAGATCATCAGTGTAAACTAAGTAATACAGGAACATCCCAAAATATCTTCCTACAGATGCCATACTCTATTATAGTTTAGTCAACAGATAGTTACTTCAAGCAAGTCACAAGAATAAATTCTAATCTATATTTGCATCCCAAATAACATAATATGACGATGCTCTCTGACATGTATTTCTGTAGTCATTTATATTTTCTGAAGTAGTTTACTCTTGTATGGAAGTCACCAAGTGTTCACTTTTGTAGTAATTTACTTCAGTTTCCCCCGCCATTGCATTCCTCCAGTGCTCTATCTTCATTCCATGTATCATGAGTGTCATCGCCTGCAGTGCCATGGTAGTAAAAGCAGGTGCTAAACACTATATAAAAAAAAAAAAAATTACATTCTTCTGGTTTGCATCTTCAACCTTATATATTTTAAAATATTAACTGTGTATAATTGATGAAGGCGTTGAGGTCAAGCATATAAGATACATCTTTGGTAGCATTGGTATGGATATTATTTCCTGGAGCCATCAGCACAGCCTACCTTCAAATACCTTTAACTATGTGTTGCAGATGGAAGGAGAGGCAGAGGTGTTCAACATGAGTTGTATGTTGGTTGAGCTGGCAGAGTTGGCAGTCAGAAACAAGGATGCAGTCCTGAGTGCAGCACTTGCTCCATTTGTGGCCTCCACTACCCATCGTTTGGTCTGTTATGGTTATGACCCTAGTGCTTGTCTGACAGTGTTGATCCAGCTTCTGGAGCTTGGCCCTGAGGCAGGCAGTGTGGTCCTCTCTGTGCTGTCAAATACTGTGGCAACATGCCCAGTCCCATATCTCAAGGATATCATCAGTTGCTGTAAGTAAAAAGCTGTTTCACGATTACTGAATGTTACTGCTCTTGATTCTAATGAAACAATGGAATAGTATATTTATTTATTATCAACATTAAATTTAACAATACCTACTGTTAGTCGCTCTCCATGGTATAATGGTTACCATGCTAACTTCCTATACCCAAGGTCGCAGGTTCAAACCTGGCAGAGGACAATGGATTTTTTCAGGCATAAAAATCCTTATGCCATGGGTCCCGTGTCATAGATTTACGGCACATAAAAGAACCTCAAGCCTGATAGAGAGGTCTCTGAGCAAAATTAAGTGGTCTTTCACGCCCAGTATAGAGTATAGAATGGGATGCTGAGAACCATAGCAGTTAAAGAGCGTCCATAAATAAAACTCTGTTTCCATTATTTTTTAATATCTTCTGTTGTACTTACAGCTGCTTGTTATTCAGGATCCTGTGTAGGTACTGTACAATTTAGGGCAGCTGAAAAATTATACAAAATGAAGTTTGTTTGTTTGTTTTCTTCATTTGGTCCCATTATCGAACAAGGCTCGGGGACATTGAACACGTCATACAGAAATCCATGTTGACCACCACCACCACTAAATATTTGATTACTACTAATTCATGCATTTTTTTTTCTACACTCACTATATAATACAATTATTCATTATCAATATTCCAGAGGAACAGTAAATAGTGTTTTTAATATCATGCATGATCAAAACTAGTAGGATGGAAAAGCATGCCATTGGCCATAACACCAAACAAGTATAAAGATAATTTAAGAAATTCCATATAAAAATCAGTACAATGACACATTACATTTCCTTTATGGCACAGGATATTTTAATGATGATCCATAAACTCTTTTATTGAGTACTAGGCCTTGCTACATAGATAGTTATTAAGAGCAAATTGTACCTTTCTATTTTTCCCAAAAATAGTAATTTTAAGTCATTTGGAAGGGCACTGAATATTCTGACACATTTTAGCATGCTCCTTTTTCATAACAAGTTAAGCTAGCACTTGATTTGTGTAATCCATTTTTTGTCTAGTATTTATATTATTATATTATGTCAATTTACATTTTTTGCAAAGTATTCTTGATTTTTTATGAGAAAACACATGATCGTGTCTGCAGCTGCAATTCTGGCTTCTCAACCCAGAGGTGCCAGCTAGGGCAAGAAATTTTTGTTTATTTTCTTTAATCAGAATTATTCCCATAGAGTTTGAAAGTATGAAGAGGGAGCGATTGTGCATTGCTTAGTCATATAAAACTGAAAATCCCAATATTAAGAAACCCTACAGTTTAGCAAGCAAAACTTTAGCAGTTGTTTCTAAAGCAAAGCCCCCTATATGTCCATAGAAGTTAAAGGGGGCTATAAAAGTGAAAAAAAAAAAAAATAGGAAAGAAAGAATAAAGAAGAAGACAAAGGTCATCTTCGGCACCCAGGGTCAAGTTTCAAAGATGACAACATCCGTGCCATTTGAGAGCTTATTAAAGGTGACTGTCACTGCACTATTGCAGAAATCTCATCAGAAGTGGGTGTCAATACTGTTAAGGTCAGCAAAAGCTGCCTAGTAAAACAAAACACTCCATATGTCATCCTTCTCCAAGACAACACTAAGCCTCACACCATGAATTTGACAGGGAACATATTAGAGGACATATACTGGGAAACCCTCGAACACCCTCCTTACAGTCCAGATTTGCCCCCCCCCCCCCCCCACGGACAATTTTTGTTTGTGACCATGAAAATACATCACTAATTTCATTTATTGTTATTAATATTTTATGTGCTGGCAAGTAATATGCATTTCAATTGTAAATATATATATAGAAATTCCTGTTCTGTTGATGTTTCTCATGGACCGTCCTATTGCCTGCAAAATATCGGGAACAGTCTGGAATCGAATGTCACGTCATCTTTGAGATTAAGTCATAATCACAGTGGCTTAATCCCACCCTCGACGACGGCAAAGATCAGCTACAGGATGTGCCAAATGCACCCATGCATTCTCTTACAATATGATGGAAGGGTCCAAGTAAGTTTGAGCGGTGTCATACCGAAGCCATCGTCAAATCCCAAGGAGCTCACCGAGATGCAATTTTATGTGCAATATTCTTATCTTCTGGGCTGACTCCTGTACCATCTGTCATCAATCAATGTCTAATAGCGTGGAAACAGTTTGCAGATCCTCTTCAGTAGGCAAGTTTGCCACATGGTCATGTGCTTCGTTGAAAGCTTGAACTCATCTTGCCACAGTCCACATGCGTCAAATATACTGTCATAGCATCGTGCTGCATTACCACGGGCAGATTGAATTTTCAGCCAAGATTGCTTTTCTCACTTGTGAACATCTCACTTGTGTTAGAGTGGACACTAACAGGAGACTAACTTCAACTCTTCACTGCGCATGGACTATGAGTCGGATGGAAGAATCCATTTATGGGAGGTCAGATATAGACTAACATATGGTAGAAGTGGCAGCAATTAACTCTGTTTCATTTCGCTTTTACAGCAGTGTTGTCATTATTAAAATTATATTTTTATCACCCTCATATAATTATTGTTATTATTGCACATGGTATGTTAACAACTGAATGTCACTTTGAAGAATGTATTTTGTGCAGGTATCTGGATGCTGAACTTGAAGCTGTGCAACTTGCTGTGTGCGGGAATGTTAGTTTCATCTCTTCTGCAGTGGTTGCTGTATCCCTCACACATAACAGGAGAAGCATTGCAACTGGCGACTACTGCTCTTGGGACTGTTAAACCTGACACCAACTGGGTTTCCAGAACTTCACAGCTCTGCAGAAACAAGCACTTCAGTAATCTTAGATGTTTTGATGCCCTCGTTGATCTCACAACAGAAATATGCAGGTAGTGTTATGCTTCATGGCTTCAAAACTTAAAAATGTGATGAACGTTCATGGGATTTTTTATAGATATTATAGATTCACATGTACTCCTTATATATTCTCTCATTAGATTAGATTAGATTTATTGTCAACCATAGGGATTATAAGAATTCATGGTATTGTCAAAAAAACAGTAAATGAACAAGATAAAAACTACTCTTAATTACAATATCTTAAATTATATACCGTAGAAGTATCATAGTTATTTAAAAGTATTTGCAAATTCAATTGAATAAAAACAGTGCTGCAATAAAAATTCTTTTACTTTGCATTTACATGTAGCTTCTGAGGTGGTAAGTTTTATATTATCAGGTAACTTGTTATAAAATTTAGTCCCAGAATGTCTAATGCGTTTGCCAAATACAGACATGTTATTGTAATTATGCTCAATTTATGCCTATTTCCTGTGTGATGCCTATGCTTTTCACAGTTTGCCCCAAAGTATACCAGATATTTCCTAACAAAAGTGACAACTTCTAATATATACAGGCAAAGAAGAGTCAATATGTGGAGTTAAAATTTAGTTGAGTCGATTTTGTAACACTACATCACTTACTTTTTTATTTCGGAAAACATGTTTCAGAAGCCATGTGCTTCCATTGTCAATTCCTTTTGTCGACTGCCGGCATTGCTTGCTGTGGTGGTTGTCTCTGTCCCTGGTGGTGGTTTGATGAACTTCTGGATGAGTAGATCGCCTGGTGGCATTTCAAAATTGAAAACCTGGTTCTTGTTTTTCCAAATATATATGTTTTCCCAAACTTTTAATTCTGTCTTCCTTGTGATGTTTTTGAGGATTTTTGGGCTTCTATTTATAGTGTGTTTCTCTTTCCAAAAATGCCAAGCTACTGCAGATTTTTCTTCTTGTTTGAGTTTAATACTTCTGTGGTGTTCTTTTGCCCTGGTTTTTATATTTCTTTTTGTTTGGCCGATGTAGATTTTTTCACAGTCATTACAGCTGAACGGATATATTCCTGATTTGTTTTCTTGTGGGATATCATCTTTTAATTTAGAATTTAAAATGTTTTTTATAGAGTAATTGTTTTTAGGGTCTAGAATGATGTTATGTCGTTTGAAGATCCTCTGGAATTTGTAGAAAGTTGTAGGGTGGTATGTAAACTTCTTGTAGATCTTGTTTTCTTTCTGGTTTTGAGTGAGTGTGCTGACTTCTTTAATTCTCCTTCTATTTTTGGCCTTATTAACTTTTTTGTACACCAGTTCTGCCCGAAATCCATTCTCTGTAGCTATGTCCAATATTTTAGTAAGTTCACATTGGCATTCTGTTTTTCCCATTGGTACATTTACCAATCTGTGTGTAAGGCTGTTGAGTAAAGCATGCTGATGGGGAATGGGATTGTAACTCTTTTGTTTTATATAGCTGTTGGTGTGGGTAGGTTTTCTGTAGATGCCAAATGTAAGGTGATTATTAGTTTTTATGATCTTTAGGTCAAGGAATGGTATTTGTCCATCACATTCCTTCTCCATTGTGAACTTAATAGACTTTTCTTGCATATTTAGGAGTTTTAGTGCATCTTCTAGGTGTCTTTCTGGGACTATTGCAAAGATGTCGTCTAAATAGCGGTACCATATTTTGAACATCCAGGGGAATGCCTTTTTAATCCTAGTTTCCATAGTGCTCATGAAGAGATCTGCTAATATTGGTGACAGCGGGCTGTCCATAGCTAAACCAGATGTTTGTTTGTAATACTTCCCGTTAAATGTGAAAAAATTTTGATTTATGCACAGATTCGTTAATATGATGTATTCTCGCACTTCTTCTGTTGTTTTTCCTATTGCAAGTAACCAGTTTTTGATGTGGGATTGTATGCTTTCTGTAGGTATGCTTGGAAACAGAGCAGTAACATCAAAGGAAACTAACATCGGTTTTTTCCAATTTTATGTGTTTAATTTTATCGATCAGATCTAGAGAGTTTTTTATACTTGCTGTATCAAATTTAGGGAAGGAAGAGAATCTGTTTGTTAACCATTTTGCTAGATTATATGTAGGTGCACTTATATTGTTTATAATTGGTCTCATTCCATTTCCCGGCTTGTGTATTTTTGGAAGGCCATAAATTCTGGGCAGAACTGGATTATCAACTTTAATTTTGCATTTTTTTTTTTTTGTCTATTAGTTTACATTCTTGAATACTGGCATTTAATTTAACTATACATTGGTTTAGAGGGTTCTTTTGTACTGTAGAGTATTCTTCTTTTTGTAAAAGTGTTTCCATTCTTTCTACATATTCAGTTTTGTCCATAATTACTATTGTGTTTCCTTTGTCTGCTTTGCTATAAATTACCGGTTTGCTTTTTAATGCTCTTATTACATTTTTTGGGGGGTTAGTTTTCTTTTTGCTTTCTATTGTTTCGATAATTTGGCAACATTCACTTTTTATTATGTTTTTATCAATATCATTTATGTGCTGGGTGGCTATTTGTACGTCCGCAATGTAATCGTCAATTTTATCTGAAAAATCGATGCAAGTTTTCATCTCTTTGTTTAAGAAATCCAGTTCTGATTTGGTGAAAGTTTGGTCCGATAGGTTTTTGACGTTCATTTGTGGTGTGGAGTTTTGAATTGGTTTTCTTTTCCCCTGTTCTTTGCACAGCTTTTCAAGTTTACGTTTTTTCGTTAAAGTTTTGTTTCTCATTTTTATGCTTAATTTAGCCAAAAGATTGTTTTCTAAATTTTCCCAAATGATGCTTCCTAATTTTTTGGTTAGTTTCAAGTGTAATTCATATAACTATAATTCTACTTCACTTCTACTTTTGTAATGTTTGTTCTTCTCCATTTCCAAGACTTTTTTGACGACTGCTTTTTCTAGTTTACTATTGTTATCATTTTTTATTATTTTTCTGACAAATTTTGGCGTGGCCTTTTTAATTGTACATAAATTTAGAAACCGGATATCCGCGGCTAATTTGCGTTTCTTTTCTTGTAGTTTTTCGAATAACTTTATTGATAATCCAGTTCTGCCCAGAATTTATGGCCTTCCAAAAATACACAAGCCGGGAAATGCAATGAGACCAATTATAAACAATATAAGTGCACCTACATATAATCTAGCAAAATGGTTAACAAACAGATTCTCTTCCTTCCCTAAATTTGATACAGCAAGTATAAAAAACTCTCTAGATCTGATCGATAAAATTAAACACATAAAATTGGAAAAAACCGATGTTAGTTTCCTTTGATGTTACTGCTCTGTTTCCAAGCATACCTACAGAAAGCATACAATCCCACATCAAAAACTGGTTACTTGCAATAGGAAAAACAACAGAAGAAGTGCGAGAATACATAATATTAACGAATCTGTGCATAAATCAAAATTTTTTCACATTTAACGGGAAGTATTACAAACAAACATCTGGTTTAGCTATGGGCAGCCCGCTGTCACCAATATTAGCAGATCTCTTCATGAGCACTATGGAAACTAGGATTAAAAAGGCATTCCCCTGGATGTTCAAAATATGGTACCGCTATTTAGACGACATCTTTGCAATAGTCCCAGAAAGACACCTAGAAGATGCACTAAAACTCCTAAATATGCAAGAAAAGTCTATAAAGTTCACAATGGAGAAGGAATGTGATGGACAACTACCATTCCTTGACCTAAAAATCATCTAAACTAATAATCACCTTACATTTGGCATCTACAGAAAACCTACCCACACCAACAGCTATATAAAACAAAAGAGTTACAATCCCATTCCCCATCAGCATGCTTTACTCAACAGCCTTACACACAGATTGGTAAATGTACCAATGGGAAAAACAGAATGCCAATGTGAACTTACTAAAATATTGGACATAGCTACAGAGAATGGATTTCGGGCAGAACTGGTGTACAAAAAAGTTAATAAAGCCAAAAATAGAAAGAGAATTAAAGAAGTCAGCACACTCACTCAAAACCAGAAAGAAAACAAGATCTACAAGAAGTTTACATACCACCCTACAACTTTCTACAAATTCCAGAGGATCTTCAAACGACATAACATCATTCTAGACCCTAAAAACAATTACTCTATAAAAAACATTTTAAATTCGAAATTAAAAGATGATATCCCACAAGAAAACAAATCAGGAATATATCCGTTCAGCTGTAATGACTGTGAAAAAATCTACATCGGCCAAACAAAAAGAAATATAAAAATCAGGGCAAAAGAACACCACAGAAGTATTAAACTCAAACAAGAAGAAAAATCTGCAGTAGCTTGGCATTTTTGGAAAGAGAAACACACTATAAATAGAAGCCCAAAAATCCTCAAAAACATCACAAGGAAGACAGAATTAAAAGTTTGGGAAAACATATATATTTGGAAAAACAAGAACCGGGTTTTCAATTTTGAAATGCCACCAGGCGATCTACTCATCCAGAAGTTCATCAAACCACCACCAGGGACAGAGACAACCACCACAGCAAGCAATGCCGGCAGTCGACAAAAGGAATTGACAATGGAAGCACATGGCTTCTGAAACATGTTTTCCGAAATAAAAAAGTAAGTGATGTAGTGTTACAAAATCGTCTCAACTAAATTTTAATTGTTAAAACACATCACTGTCTCAAAGTCCACCATATATGAGGATAATATGTGGAGTGTTCAAAATAAATTGTTGCAGGAATCCCTTTGTTTCTTCCACATTATTATTCTAATTGCTCGCTTTTGAATTTTGATTTACCCCAAAATATCACGCCAAATTTTAATAAACTGTTGAAATGTGTAAAGTATTGATGTAATTTGTGTACATACAAGCCATACATTTATGTATGAAAATGTAAACACTTTTGATTGACTAAATAAGTAATGAGGAACATTTGTACATAGTGGAGCACCATTATTGGAATTTCCGCTTACATGTTGGTCTTTATTCAAGTCTAGTTTCAGGTAGCGTCCTTCCTATCCTCAGTTAATATGTTGACTGATGCTCCCATGCTGTGTCTGGTTACACTAAGAGTTATGCTGCTATTCTCTCGCCTTTGTTAACCGGATGACATAAGCTATGGCAGGAATCTCAAAATTTATGAGATTTCCTTCATGCTTATGAATTAAGATGTTTTCCATGTCTTCAGTTCCCAAGGTTGTTTTAGGTGTTATATCAATTTTATTTCTGGTTGTATATTATGATTCTTTGTCCAAAAATGGTGGGCAATCTAAAAAATGAAATTATTATTAAAAATAATATAACTATTCATATTCAACCAATTATTCTATTAAATAAACCAATATAAGATTTTACATTCTGATAATAAATAACTAAATAATAAGAAACCAACCCTAAACCATCTCGGTGGACTTATCTGTGTATTTGAATCTGATGTTTCTCATGTGTTCCTTTTTAGAAACGTCCAAATTTCTCTTCGTTTGTCTAATGTATATTTTGCTGCATCTTGACAATTGATTTGGTAAATGCCAGGTAATTTTGTTTCTGGTATGCTAGCTTTGAAAGGCTGGTTTAGTAGATTTCTGATGTATTTATTTTGTGGTATCAAGTTTATGTACTGTAAAGATGGAAAGTAAATTTACAGTAATTGTGTGTGGATTTTTTTAGCTTTTCCAAATTGGTCATTTCATTTAGCATTTTCTGCATTTTATGTTTTTGAATTATCATATCAGTGGAGTTTGAACTAAATTATTTAATTTTGTTTCATCATGTGTGTGCTTGCGTACGTACATGGGTGGGAGATGCTAAATGTATATACTAATTTTGGTATTTTGGCTTTATGTTTTTGAGTTTTCGTGTTCACAGATACTGACACACACACACGAAACTTTTTCTAAAACTGTTTTACTTTCTCTACACGTACTATGTACATAGTGTATAGGGAAAGTATTGTATTCCACCCAAAAATTCAATACCGAGATTTCACCGGAAATACATGTTTTGGGTTCCCCTGAATCCAAAAAAAGCATTTTTACAAAAAGGTCCGTGTGTGTGTGTGTGTGTGTGTCTGTGGACAGCATAGCTCAAAAACGAAAAGACCGTTAAATATCGAACTTGGTATTTAAGTTTGGTATCTTCCAAGGATGCGACACGAAGATTTTTAAGAAAATCCCCCACCCCAACTACCCTTTACATGTAGAGAGAGAGAGCGATTGATGTGGTTTTGGGTTGAATTGATTGCATTTGATGTACTTGTCTACATGTCTTAGTTTTCTATGTCTAACCTTGATTGATTTTTCATGATTTTTAAGTCTAGGAACGGCAGGCAATTATTTGTTTTTAAAGAGCTAACCAAGAACTTGGTTTCAGGATAAGCCTCTGTAGTAATAAGCTTTTGTCTTATCTTCACAATTTATCAGTTTACAAATGTCAGAATGAATAGGTGCTCAGAGACTGTTCTGAGTAAATTCAAGACATACATTTTATTTGTCATGTAAATATCTTTAATATACAATATTTTAATCAAAATAGTTAGAGCCTTTTTGAGAAAATCAAAAATCAAAGTTTTATAAAATGTTTCCATGCGAAGGGTAATTAGGGGTGGGAGGATTTTAATGATGGCTCTTGTGATGGCTTTGAAAGGGATATGAAAGCCAGTAGAGGAATTAGAGGAAAAGTGGATTATGTAGCAAAATAATTCTGAGATTAATTCAGAAATGTTCATTTCTGGTGAAATCTTAAAATTGAATTTTTGAGTAGGGTGTATACTTTCACAGGCTATTATGGTTAGGTCATAGTGGAAGTGAAAGCTTCCATATATTTGTACTTGGAACTCTGCAGATCTGATGTGTCCTATAATTAAGCAACTAAGAAAAAATACTTTAACTTTCTCTAGCCTGTATGTATAATATACATAGTGGATAAGGAAGGTATTTTACTCCACCCAAAAATTTGATACCGAGATTTCACGAGAAATATATGTTTTGAGGTGCCCTGACTCCAAAAAAAGTATTTTCCAAAAAAGGTCTATGTGTGCGTATGTCTTGTGTCTCTGTCTGTCAGTCAAAAAAATGAAAAGTCGGTTAAATACAAACTTGGTATTTAAGTTGAGTATCTTCCAAGGATGCAACACAAAGATTTTCAAAAAAATCCCCCCATCCCCAACTACACTTTGCATAGAACATTTTTTGAAAATTTTGATTTTTTCAAAAATGGCTTTAACCATTTTGATTAAAATACCCTATGTTTAAGATATTTTTATGACAAACAAAATATATATCTTAAATTTTATGGGAATAGCCTTCGAAGATCTCTTCATCTTTTGTATAACTGGCAAACCATAAGAGATAGAGAAAAACTACTTCACAAAAAATGTAGATCTCATTAAAATCTCAATATTTTTGTGTAGAGTTATCCGTTTTCGAGATATTCCAAGTTATATGTTTTATTAATTTGTTGAGTTGGTTTTTTAACACTACGTCACTGACATTGTTATTATGAGGGACTAGTTTCGAAAGCCTATGCTTTCAATTTCAACCTCATGGGTCCAACTGCCATTGCTGACTGCATTTGCTTGTATACTCTTCTCTGGTGGCGAAATGATGAACTTCTTAACTAAGCTGTCTACTGGCGGGATTTCAAAGTTTATTACGATCTTTGTTTTTCCATATGAGAATGTTTTCCCAGGTTGTGAGTTCATTGTGGCCTGACATATCAGTCATATTTGGTTGACAGAAGACAATCAACACTATTGTACGATAAACAGGGCAAATCAGTAAGAAAAGTGCAATCAAAATTTAAACGTGTTATGTATGGCGTACCACAAGGATCAGTGTTGGGACCACTATTATTTATTTTATATGTAAATGACATACCAATCTCAAAAAATACAAATATAATAGCTTATGCAGATGATACTACTGCTGTATGTCAAGGGGCAAATGTAGATATATTAAAGGAGAGCTTACTGCAATCCATTGACTCAGTTATTAACTACTTTAAACAAAATCAACTTGCATGCAACATGACAAAAACAACCTTAATTCATTTCTCACAGAGTAACAGAAACACCACGAACTTCTCTTTACCGGTAAATGATAGCAATATTCATGATGTAAGCGAACATAAATTTCTAGGAATAATTCTTGATAGAAAATTAACATGGGCTGGACATATAAATCATATTTGTGACAAAATTAGTAAATCTGTGTATCTGCTACGTCATTTTAAAAATATCCTAGATGAGAAGGGGCTCAAAATGATTTATTATGGAGTTATATACCCATATTTATTGTATGCGATAGAAATTTGGGGTTGTGCTGCTGCTACCCATATGGAAAGGTTATTTAGATTACAAAAATGGGCAGTCAGATTGATTTTCAATATGAGCTCTCGTGAATTATGTAGGGGAATATTTAAAGATAAGCAGATATTAACGTTGTATTCTTTGTATGTCTTTAAAGTTGTAACCTATGCAGTTCAGAAACAAAACCTAATAAATAGTAATATCCATAGTCATTACACCCGACACAATGATGATTATTTTCGGCAGGGGTTTAACATAAATATCTCAAAAAAGGATCCAAATGTCATGGGTTTATTGCTTCATGCAAAACTACCTGCATATTTAAAATGTTCTAAAGGGAAACAATTTGAGAGTGCTCTGAAGAAGTATTTGATAACAAAGACATTGTATAGTATCAATGAACTATAATAATGTCCCTCTGTGTATATACAACTGATATGTAGTTTTAGTAAAATTTGTAACTATGCAGGTTGTCCATCCTTGTAATAATAATAATAATAATAATAATAATAATAATAATTATTTTATTCACCATTTAGATCATGATACATGATATGGGCTTCGTCAATAGAACAATAATTATATACAATTTGCACAGTACTTATACAAGGTTTATAATGTATATTAATTACAATTGAATTGTCATATATTCACTTACTGAATAAAAGGTATGTTGTAGTAGAAAGGATTTTACTTCCTTATTAAATTGTTTCATGTTTGCTATTTTTTTAATGTTTGCTGGTAGTTTATTATATAGTTTAATTCCTAAATTTGTGACATTATTTTTTAGAATGTTTGTTCTGCATATCTGAACATGAAGGTTATTTTTTATTCTTGTGTCATGAGGATGGATATCTGTATTTGTGCATAATTCACTTTGATTTTTCTTAATATGTTTTACAACTTCTGCTATAAATGTACATGCTAGTGGTAAAATTTTATGTTTACTAAAGTATGGTCTACAGGATGTACTGTTGTCTATTCCACTTAATATTCTTACAGTCCACTTTTAACATATTTTAAGTGTAGACTACTCTGGACGAATGTAAAAATTGTAAATACATAATTGTAAATATGAATTTGTGACAATGTCAGAAACTGTATTGCAGTCTATTGACAATAAAGGTATTATTATTATTATTATTATTATTATTATTATAATAATGTTTGTTCCATTTTAAATATAATAATGTTTATGTATGCAGGATATCAGAAACCTGGCAGGCCAACCCAGAAAGTGCTAAAGATTGGCTACAAAGATTTAGTGAACATTTGCCGAGTGGTGAGCACTGGATGCTGATCCTGTCTGGAATGTTTATTCATGATTTGGGGAATACTACAGTAGTATTACAGTTGTTACTGAAGCTGGTGGAAAGGAATGCTGATCTTTCTGGTCATGTTCTGACATTACTCCTCTATAAGCTTTCATCTGAGAAGGAGGCACAAAATCAACTACAGATGTTACGAGCCTTGACAAAAATGGCAGTGCAGAAGGTAATAATCACGTTAAAATGTGCTTTTATAAAACAATAAATATTTTACTTTGGGATTCATATTTATTGAAGAGCTAATAGTAAAAATTGTCATTAGGAAACCATATTTTTACTTTCTCTACATATACTATGTACATGTGTATAGAGAAGGTATTGCTCTCCATCCAAAAATTTGATACCGAGATTTCAACGGAAATATATGTTTTAGGCTCCCCTGTATCCAAAAAAAGCATTTTCACAAAAACGTTCGTGGTGTGCCTGTGCATGCAAACACAATAACTCAAAAACGAAAAGTCGGTAAACACCAAACTTGGTATTTAAGTTTAGTATCTTCCAGGGATGCGACACAAAGATTTTGAGAAAAATCTCCCCACCCCAAACTACCCTTTACATGGAAAAATTTTCAAAAATTTTGATTTTCTCAAAAATGGCTCTAATGATTTTAATGAAAATATCATATATTAAAGATATTTACCTGATAAATAAAATGTATATCTTGAATTTTCTGGAAATAGCCTCTGAAAACTGCTTTATTCTGGATGAGTTTTACAGAATTTCACATAACTGCTAAACCTTAAGAGATGGAGAAAAACTTACCTCATAAAATATGTAGTGCACTTTAAAACATGCAATTTATGTTATATGCATTTTTTTCGTGGAGTTGATTATTTTTGAGACATTCCTTGTTTTTGGTTTCAGCTTTAAAAAACATACTTTTCTCATACAGGACTTTGAGAACTCCTGTCCTTACAAACAAAGGAACTTCAGTCACATAGCAACCAGCTTTTGACTATCATTTTAACCTATAGTACTCCCTTATTTCCCTTCTACTTAAAGGAAGCAAGTAATAAGACTATTTCTGCTAATTTTTTCTCGATTAGCATGAAGTCAATAGAAGCATAAGCTTTTTAATAATAATTTGTTGCAGAGATGTAGAGAAAGTCATGTGAATGGAACACATCAGAGTTTTATGATATGGTGATTGCAGCATCCTTTCTCAATAATGGAGGTGAAATGTTAAAACGTTGTTGCCTAGGAATAAGAGTAAAAATAAAATAAAAATATTTTTGGGGGACAGTGTAAATCTCTGACCATATTACTCACATGCCATGCCTTACACTGTTCAGTCATCTGAAAACATAATAAATATAGCATTATCTGATCTGATTAACCGTGTAATCTTGTAAGTGATGTTTTTAACATACAAGCGTAGATTGAAAAGTAACAAACAATAATTTTGTGCCATCTTGCTATTGCTGCTGGAATGTTGCGATTTCACACAGAAGTTTTCACTTCAGAGGGCATTTTTTGTTTCATGTGCAGCTCTAGCAAGAGAAGCATGAACTGCACAACGAAGATGGTGTGCATGCTACTGTCCTCCACGTATGAAAAGCAGAGAGGTGTGATTCTATATTTTTGGGCCAAAGGACATAAACCGAGTGAAATTCCCAGGAACATGCGTGGTGTGTATGGGGATGTTTGTATGGACTGTAGCAATGTGTCCAGGTGATGAGCATTCTTCCAGGAGGCTGGTAACAGCTGCAACCCTGCAGAACGTCGGAGGCATTGAGGCAGCAATTTTGAACGACCAGCATCTAATGTTGTTCATGACACATTGAAATTGCATAAAGTTAATGCTTGTTGGGTGCCTAAGGACCTGACAGACAGTCACAAGTGCCAGCGAATGATGACAAACTTGGATCACTTAATGTGCTATACCGGAGAAAGACATTACTTTCTGAAAGGTATATTCAGTAGTGATGAGTCATGGGCATACCAGTACATGCCCAAAACAAAGCAGGCTGGAGTCGAAACATGCTGGTTCCCCAGTAAAGAAAAAATTCAAAGTGATTCAATCTGCTAGGAAAGTGTTTGTGACAGTGTTCTGGGATATGCATGGTGTTTTATTGGTGGACTTTGCTGAACACAGGATCACTGTGAATGCCCCCATATTGCTGTTGCTGTTTGTCAGAAAATTATCCAATTTGGTTGGGTGGTGCTCCAGGATCCACCATACAGTCTGGACCTTTCACCATGGGACTTTCAATTGTTTGGTCCTGTTAAATTCCTGGCTGGCTAACGCTTTGCAACAGATGCGGAAGTGAAAATCAGCAGTCAGCAGATGGCTCTACTCCAGGGAAACAGACTTCTACGAACAGGGCATATTGAAACTGGTACCACTATGGGACATATGTGTTGAGAAAGTTGGTGACTGTCAAAAAGTAAATAAAAGGTGTAAGTGCATTTGTGATTATGTCTACATTCAGTCAAAAGCTGTCATCACCCAATCACGACTCTCACTGATTGCTTTAGTTGTGCCCTCCCCATCCTTTATTACAGTCTCCAAATTTTGTTTTGCTTTTCCAATATAAATCTTATTGGAAACTAGGATGAAAGAACACTGGAGAAACATTAGGTACAAGCATATAGACAAGTCTGCAAACATAAAGAAAAAAATAGAGTTGATTAAATATGTAAAGAAACCTTTGGATCTGCAAATATGGGAAAACATCTTTACCACCAAAAGAGAAGATTCAACCACCTGTTGTATGCAGCATCAGTCAACCTTGGAACTGAAGATAGGGTTAAGGTACCCTGAAACAAGTCTTCGCTACCAAAGGCAAATTGGAGCAAAAAGTGTAAAAAAAGGCAACTTCATTTAAAAAATGTGCAGAGTTATACCAGGGGCACTCTTGTGGGGATCTGGTGGGTATGGACTATGCCAAGGAGAGCAGAGGAGGAAGGGTCTGTGGGTCCTCCTTAAAATACATTTTAAAATGTTCACTTCAGAAAATTGTGTTCTAAGCGCCTTTTGCTATCAACATCTAAATATTTTAGAATGTGAAACTCCAAGTTTTCAAAATAAACACATTAACATTCTCAAAAATAATGTTTAATACTTTATTTTGTTTAAGACTTGGTAACTATCTGTACCTGACAATTGAGTGACATTCTCCTCAAAAAATGTGGTGTGTTCCACTCATGGCTTTCTCTACATCTCTGCAACAAATTATTGTCAAAAAGTTATTTCATCTGTTTACTTATGCTAATCAAGAAAAAAATTAGCAGAAATGGTCTTATTACTTGCTTCCTTGTAAGTAGAAGAGAAATAAGGAAATACATTAGGCTAAAGCGATATTCAATTCTTTTAAAAGCCGGTAGCCATGTGGTTGAAGTTCCTTGGTTTGTGTGGCCAGGAGTAGACAAATTCCTGTATGTGAAAAGTATAAGTATTTTAAAACTGAAACCAATAACACAGGATTTCTCAAAAATGGTCAACTCCACGAAAAAATGTATATTGCATAAATCAGGTGTTTTAATGAGCTCTACATTTTTTGTTAAGTTTTTGTCAATCTCTTACATTTAGCAATTATGCAAAATTCTGCAAAATTCATCCAGAATAAAGATGTCTTCAGAGGTTATTCCCAGAAAATTCAAGATATATACTTTATATTTCATGTAAATATCTTTAATATATGATATTTAATCAAAATCGTTAGATCCATTTTTGAGAAAATCAAAATTTTTGAAAAATTATATAATAATATGATCAGAATCACTACACTACCAAGAAAATACTCTGCAGCAACTTTTAGATTCCTAATAGACCACGACTGTCTCAATAAACATTTATTCAGGAATGGTATAGGGAGATCTCCTCTGTGTCCTTTCTGTACAATTAAAAAAAATATGGATGGAAACCATCTACTGCGCTGCCCAACTTTTACTCAACATGATAATATAACATCAAAATACTGGAATGCAAGAGAGCAAATGGCTTCACTGCCAACTGCTCAACATTAGGTACCAACCAACCAAACAATTTTTGAAAAATTTTTTCAAAAGTTGGAGGCAGAGGGATTTCCTCGAAAATCTTTGTGTCACATCCTTGAAAGATACTGAACTTAAGTACCAAGTTTGGTATTTAACAGACTTTTCATTTTTGAGCTATGTTGCCCACAGACAGTCAGACAGACATACAAACATTTTTCTAAAAATGCTTTTTTTTTGGATTCAGGGGGTCTCAAAACATATATTTCCTATTGAAAATCATGAAGTCTTGGTATTGAAATTTTGGGAGCAATACAAAACCTTCTCTACACGCTATGTACACAGTACATGAAGAGAAAGTAAAAAAGACCATCCTTTTGAGTTTTTCATAATTTTAATAATAATAATAATAATAATGATAATAATATTAGTAATAGTAATATAATAATAACAATAACTAATAATAACAACAAACAACCATAATAACAATAATAATAATACATATTTATTTATTGTGTTTCACTAATACAATGAATATGACGGTCGTTCAGCCCAGGTTCTTGCCTTATCATACCCACTCACATAATATACAGATTTGAGTTCCTTATAACTATCAAAACATTAATAACTAACAGAAAATTATGTTAACTTATTCTCTTTGCACAGACCTGTTCCATTCTTTCTTGACTTTACTTAAAAACTGACCTAAGCTTCTGTCTTCCATTAGAGCTCCCCTTAATGCTATTCTCCTATCCATCTTATACTTGCTGTACATGCTCCTTCCCTCCACAAATGGGACAGTGATTCTGTGGGATGCCATTTCTTAGTCTCCAAATGCTATTCCCTCCCTTTGTTTGCTATTTGCCTTACTATATATATAATGATATGAGAGAGAGAGAAATACGTGAAACTTGGAGAATCCTCTGTCTCACAAAAACAGCTAGTAACTGGAATCTTAGAACATTTTCTCAGAACTGTCCTGACCAAGACATTCACATCTGCGTGTATCAGTAAATTAAAATAATAATTTAAGCTATATTTAAGTAAAATTCTTACCAACCATAGCCCTAATAATTGTTCTCATGGGAAATAGAAATGTATGTGGATAAATTAAATAAAGAACATAGGGAGAGTATTGCTTGGGTAAGAGCAGGTGTATGGAGACTAAAGGGTATGAGAAAAGAATTCCAACAGAATCAATGCCCAATATGTGGTGAAAAGGAAAATATGGAACATATAGTTTTTGACTGTAAAGGAACAGAGCTTTGGAGGAAACAGTGTATAAATGGTAAATGGCTTAAAATAAACAGAAAGATAGCCTAAGGCCAGGTTGTACGAACTCAGAATAAATCCTGGAATAGCTATTCTTGGAACACTCTATTCACAGTATAAATGTGGTGCCTGGGTTGTACAATGCAATTTTATTCCTTAGATATCTATTCGACTGTTTGTAGATTTGAAACTAATGTTGGCTACCTTGCGAGTCGTTCATGGCCAACTTGATATGTAATTACTGCTTTATTTTGCTGAAAATTTGCATTGTTTTCACAATCAGCTGTTCCTAAACTATGTATTATTTCTTATTTTAACTACTACGGTACTATGAAATAATTATGAATGTTCACAAGCGTGTTCGGATGTAGAATTGCTATACACTTTACAAAACATAAACACATATGTATGTATACTCTGACTTCTTGCGATAGGTTAGGAGTATGGGAATGAAACCTTACCATATGTGCAAAGTTGTATCTTGTGCTGATATATGACATCTTTCCGTTTCTGTACTAAAAACAGCTAATGTGCATTTTATTAATTAAAATACTTACTAAGCGAATTTTGAAAATTACATTTTAGTGTTGCCAATACCACTATCAACTTAAGATATGCATAATTGAATCGTTGCACCAAGATAAGTACAAAAACAATTTGCTATACAGATGTTATTAACCAACAGAAATATTAGTAGTTATGTCGAATAGTACATTAAACCGTTCCCATTACAGTCCGCACTTTGATGATAGCAATATTTAATACAGCAGCTAGAAATTGTCAACTAAACCAATAAAACCGAGAACATTATATTTTACGGAAGGTATTCTCTATTCAATTAAAATTATCTGTAATGTATTAAACCTACAGCATATAATATGAAAAATTATTAATTTATTGTAAAATAATATATTTAGATTTACGAGCTCTGAAGGCATCTTTTAATCTGGGCATCTCCTCCCTACATCATAAAGCTTGTAGTGTTATCATTTTTAAACTTGCACATAACCTCCAAAATCTGAATATAATACAGAATGTCGCTAACATTAACACTTGTGGCTATCTTATGTTTTGAAGCATATTGCCCTAGAAGTAGCCTATCCTTTGTATTTCGTCAATAAAACGTAACCTCACTCTTTACAATGCTATACATTGTGCTGGTGAATTGCTGCACTACACTATTTTATATTTATCTTGGGTTGGATTAAATTTAATTGTTTCCATAAAAATAGAGAGATATTTTGAGGAAAATATTGTAGGTAGATGTTACTGTTTAATAAATGAAACTTTATTTTAACTATCTTCTTGTCATATTTATCTTATAACCACCAAGTTGTCTGTGTGATATCCTTTCTCAACTTTAATCTCATTATCGGACTATCTCTACAACATATTGTATTTAGGTATAATATGTCCTTAAAAACACATCATAAAGAAATTAATTCTTTATATCGGTCAAATATGAGTCAAAATTGTGTCAAGTATCCATGCGGCCATTTTCCTTTTTATACTCTATTCTCGGAATATCGGCTTATACCCGCAAGGAATCACGGAATAAGTTATTCCATGTTTATTCCCTTGATAGTCTCTATTCCGTTGTCGTACAACACAATTTAGCACATAACCATGGAATAACATGTAACAGAGGTTTATTCCGAGTTGGTACAACTGGCCCTTAATCAAACTTTTTAGTAAGGATAGCAAAAAGGTAGGTAAGTATTTGGCTAAAGTAAAAAAGAAATGGATGTGGTCTTAAAAAGAGAAATAGATGAAACCTAAGTTTATTGGTTGTTTTAAGAAATGTTGGACATTCCCGTTGTACACATTATTATTATTATTATTATTATTATTATTATTATTATTAAAAATAAATGTGCTAGATTATAAGAAAAACTTGGTTAGAAATATGACAAGATAACAGCCTGGGCAAATGTATAGCCATATTCCTTGTATGGGTGCTTAGTACAAATAAATAAATAAAAAAAATAAATAATCTATGATTGCTGGCAGGAGGGAGTACGAGAAATAGGGATGGTGTGCTTAAAGTAGCTCATCCACCGATAAATTATGATGGTATTTTTTTTTATCCCATTCCAAACATCCCAAATTATACATACTCCTCAACATTTGTATTTATCCCATTTATTGTAATGCTATTACTTCTTCTGCAATTTTCCTATTGTGTGCTAATGGGAGATCAAGGTTTCTCCCTGTCCCTCCCCTGCATACACCAAGCAATATAGGTCTCACTATGTATCAACCTCTGTACAGAATAGCCTTGCACCAACTGATTAGCGGGCACACAGAGAGGGGGGAAAATGGAGAAGGAGCAGAAGTGGTTAGAAACAGCGTAGTGCAAGACAAGCAATTGGGCCTGTCTGCTAAAGCTCTAGTTGTCATACAGCTTTTCAGACTACAAGGTAGTCTGAAAGTATGGAAATTATACCTTAAGTGAGTGAATTACCACTGCTCTTAAAGTATTCAATTGTTTTTTCAGAAATTTGTATGAATCATTCTACAAATCAGACAATTATTTCAAGTGGCTGTTTGCTTTAATATCTTATGTGGTTGAGTCTATAAACAGTATTTCATTCAGCAGAAAAGTAATAAAACTTAGTCTTAAAACATGTGAATTCATGTACCTTTGTCTCTGATATGCTTGCAATACATAATCACACTTTTGCATGCTTGTTCTTGGTGTAATCAGCTTTCTTCTGAACCTCAATTATTTAGCTATGATACAACTTCAGTAGAAATTAAAAAAAATTATTTGCAAGTTCATAAAAGAAAAAAATGTGGAACATTTTGTTGTTGCTTTCTTAATATATATATATATATATATATATATATATATATATATATATATATATATATATATATATACTGTGACATCATGATTGTGGTTCAGAAAGCTCAACTATGCGCTGATGAACCTTTGCAAAGCAAAATTGTCAATTATTATTGACAATGGAGCCATGGCCACTTAAAGTTTTATATATAAATATGCAAATATATACAGTTACATACATTTTGCATATACAGCTGTCTTTTTTAATTGAAACAAGGTCAGTATAAATATAACAAATAAACTATCATGAGCATAAATAAGCAATTACATGCAGTTGTGAGTTATCTCTAGAACCCGTGACAAAGAAACTATGTTGTGCTCTGCCAAGTTGGATAAGGCAATGAAGTATTCATTAACCAGTCTTGAAGACCTATAAATTTGATATTGAATTAATTGTTTCTTCACACAAGCCCTGTGTAGGACAGGAGTTGGATAGGTAGAGTCAGACTGAAAAATTCAATGCCAAAGCCGGGATTTGAACCACAGATCTCCCGATCTCTAGCCGGTTGCTCTGCCACTGAGATGCTATGGCAACATGCTGGCATAGCATTGAACTTCTCAACTGACTCGCATGTTTCCCAATAAACCACAAGGTGTTCTCAACTGGCTAGAGATTGGGAGATGTGTGGTTCAAATCTCGGCCTTGGCATTGAATTTTTCAGTCTGACTCTACCTATCCACCTATAGATCTGTTTAGAGCCTTAAGTGCAGCTTGGCTATCTGAAAAAATGAAGATCTGTTTACTTTTATACCATCTTCTAACATTTTCTTTTGCACACTGTAAGATAGCAAAGGTTGAAAAACATGTGAATTTCCCATAATACAGTGTTGTGTCCAAACAATAGCAGAATTTGATGAAATGTTGCAGGAAAATGTTACCCTTGTGCTGCATACACTGGAGTCCCTCAAACATAACATAAACATGCGACCACTTCTGCTGGATCTGTATGTAAGACTGTGGAAAGTGGAAGTAAGGTGCTATCCTTATCTTCAAAAGCTCCTAGTTGAGAAAGAGGGAACAGCAACTTGGGAGTTGAGTATTGCAAAGGCAATGGTTACCAAGGAAATTTGTGATACAAGGTAAAGTAACTGATAACAATATTGCCAGTTTACTTGACACACAAGTATGCATAGTCAAATGGAAATTGTTACAAATATATAAATAAAATATATTAAACACAAAATTTTACTATACTTATATTATTATTATTGTTGTTGTTGTAGTAGTAGTAGTAGTAGTAGTAGTAGTAGTAGTAGTAGTAGTAGTAGTAGTACAGTGATATCTTAAGGCTATGTGTTACAAAATATTTTTAAAAGTTTTTTTTTTAATTTTTTTTTATAGCCCCCTTTAACATCAATGATCATATCGGGGGCTGACTTGTGAAATTGTAGGTTCAAAACATTAGGTTAATAAACTTTATATTACTAAACACACGCACATTTACTCTCACATTCATACTTCCAGACTCTATGGGAAATTGGGAATAATTCTGGTTAAAGAAAAATTCCCTGCCCCAGCCGGGAATTGAACTTGGGACCTCTGGGTGAGAAGTTTTTAAAGTTTTGTTTTAATGTCCTCAGATAAAATAAATTGAACAGCAATTCACATTTAAAATGATATTGTATTGCTTAAATATAAAGCAGTGTTTTTATTTTCTTTACTACATATAGTAAGAAGAGGAGTATGGCAATCCACCGAAACATTTGAACAGAGATTTCACTGGAAATATACATTTCCTCCTGAGTAAAAAAAAAAAATTAGAAACAGGACCGTACATGCGGGTGTGTGTGAGAGAGAGAGAGAGAGAGAGAGAGAGAGAGAGAGAGAGAGAGAGAGAGAGAGAGAGAGAGAGAGAGAGGGAGAGAGAGAGGGTGGGAGGGAGGGAATGAGGGAGAGCATAGCTCAGCTCAAAAATGAAAAGTCATTGATATTTAAGTTCAGCATTTCCCAAGGATGCAACACAAAGGTTTCCAAGAAAATCCCTGCATCCCAAACTACCCTTTACATGGAACATTTTTCAAAAATTTGTATTTTCTTAAAAATGGCTCTAATGATTTTGATTAAAATGTTGTATATATAAGGTACCTTTATGTTAAATAAAATGTATATTTTGAATTTTCTAGGAATAGCCTTTGAAGACCTCTCCATTCTGGATGGTTTTTATATTATTACTGGTATGCAATAAGGGATAGACAACAATTTACTATACAGAAAATATAGATCTTGTTGAAACACACACTTTTTCATTGTTTTTATATCTGTTTCTGAGATATTCCTTGCTTTTGGTTTCAGTTTTAAAATAATTAAAACTTTTTTCAAATGCAAAGTTCTCATTCATTTAATATTTCTTTTGTTTTACTCCTGACTACGTATAGCAAACCAAATTTCAGTTATTTCATATAGCAACCAGCTTTTAAAATATTTGACAATCAATTTAGCCTAGTGTATTCCCTTATTTCCGTTATACTTACAAGTAAGCAAGTAATAAGACCAATTCTGCTAATGTTTATCTTGATTAGCATGAAGTAGATAAAACAAATATTGTAACAAGAACTCTTTATTTGTTCCACAGCTGATTAAAATCAGAATCTGCTTTTTTAAAAATCCTTTTTTTGGGATTCAAGGGTCTTTAAAACATGTATTTATGGTGAAATCTTGGTTTCAGATTTTTGGATGGAATAGATATGTGTTAGAGAAATAAATATTAGGGTCATGTTATATGTGAGGTCGTCTTATATTCAGGCCAATGATATCATTAAAATGTTTTGCTTTTTTTTGTTTTTTTCTTTATTTAAACACCCTAATCTGCATTTACTGGACTTGGGATTAGCATTACAGTGAGCTTTATGCTGGCGAATAGAAATATTAATTTATTTCTTCACTCTTAGTAGATTTTGTTCTTCTGGATTAAGCCATATTCTTCACACTTCCTCTATTGTCATACTTCTTGACAATTTTTGACACAATGGACTGAGTTACATTTTTGTTTGGATTAATCTCATTAAATAAATGACACACCTGTTTTAAGTCTTTTTCTTATTACTATAACCCACCATCATTAACATTTGTATTCTTTCCCTTTCAGTGAGATTTGCCATGATAGGTATAGTATATTTATTACTGTCAGTTAACTCATACAGTGTATCTGTAATTGTCAAAAGATATTTATAATTTTATAGCAATGTACATAGGTTTATAGTTCAATTTTAAACAAACATTTATGGATGAGATACTTCTTAAGAATATTTTTAAAACAATTCTTTACACAGGGCTTAGTTTCTAATTTTAGTGTATTGTACAATATACTGTCTACAATAAAAGGGTCACTATTAGGCTTCTTTTTATTCACTGATATTCTATGGAAATCCATCATTTGTCTAGTGTTATGCTAATATATCACAATTTATTAATATATTACAGTGTGATCCATATAAACCTGAACCTTTCTCATAATTTCTCTCTGAAAGCTCATAGAAATGTGAAATTTGTTTTAATCGAGAGCCAACATCAACAATCACGGCAAAAATTGATCAATGCATCTGTTGACTATATTGATGATTTTGATGGAAATTACGAGCATTTTCGTGACATTGTACACAGTTTTTAGTTTGCAGTCATAACAGCAATATGCAGTACTCACTTCGAGAGCGTGTTTTCATTGTAAAACATGTTGGAAGACAAATTCCTTGGTAACAACACAACAGAAATTTCGAGGAGAATTTATGGTCCAGGATGTTCTGACAAAGGCAACAGTTTTATGGCTCGCAAGAAAGCTTGAGGCAGCTGGTATACTTGTTAGTGAGAGTGGAAAAACATAGACCACCGTTGAGTGCAGAGACAAATTGTTGCGTCGATTGAGCCAGGAATTAGGCTATTCATATGTTACATGGCAAAGAGCTGCAACTGTCTATGATGCCATGATAATGCTCTTAATTTCCATTGAAATCATCAATATAGTCAACAGATGGCATTGATCGATTGTTGCCATGATTGCTGTTGATTCTCCCTGAGCCTCTGAGATCATTAAAACAAATTTCACATTTCTACGAACTTTCAGAGAGAATGGCGTATTAAAATGGTTCAGGTTTATATGTATTTACAGTTAGTAGTATTGTTTGATATACATATAAATGATACAAGAGTAAGAATTTTTTCCTTAATAAATGCATTTCTTTTGTGATATAAATGTCCTGTAGAGCTCCTCCACAAACTTTCAAACAGTAACTGGGTTGTGGAAAGATAAGTCCATAATACATTATTTTCATTGTGTGATCATGTACATACCTTCTCATTAATTTAAATAGATAGATATATCAACTAATTATAAACATTATTAGTATGTTCGGATCCAGATAGCCTACGATCTATTGTTAACCCTAATAAGGGATGAGATGTTGTCTCAGCCAATTTAACTGTAGGGGAACTAATTTCTTTCATTTCTACCACCTAGATCAAATAGCATAAGTTTGGATATACAAAACCTTATGTTTGAAAATAAATAAACTGATTTTGTCTAGTCGCTAGGCCTTTTTGATTCTCAAATATTTATAACAGGCATAAATAATAAAGATGATTATCTTAATCAAAATGTCAATACTCTTAAATTCATTTCATTTTAGAAAAAAAAATTTTAAGAAAAAGTTTATTAGTTTATTAAGGACTATTAATATCCTAAATTTATACCTTGGTTCCATTTAACCCACTTGGAGCCATCTAAGGCAGTGCCTTGTAAGCTTTCTGTAGGGTCTGTATCTCAAAGAGAATGAAAACAGTCAGTACTTAACTTTATTGATCCATATAAAAGTTATGACCAACATACAGATATTTTGTTCACTCTGTGTGTTTCTCAGGCCAGGGCAGTATGGAGCAGACCTGGTGAAGCTACTTTCACAGATTCTCAATGAAAGTGGAAGTAAAGAGGGTGCTATACCCTCGTCCTTAGCATTAAAAGGAATTACATCTCTCTGCCAAGCTCAGATTGTGGATATTGCCACTACTTGGCGAGCATTGGCCCCCAAGCTTACCAGGGATAAGCGTCCGCTGGTCCTGCAGAGGTAAGAACATTTATAGATTATTATTGTAGAAGTTAACAAGTGCAGACCTGTTTAATAATCTCAATTACTCTCCAAGCCTCAAGTAATATTTATTATAATTATTTCATTAATTAAATTAATGCAAATAATGCTGTTATTGTTACATAATAAAATAATTTCTGTGTGTATCAACTGCAAATCAACAATGCCTAACCTCCAAAACAAATGTAAGTAGAATAAAAATGCAAATCTCGGAAGAGCATTTATTTTCCAAACACACTGTTCTTTCACTACTCTATCTTCAACCCTGATATTTCAGAGGGTAAAGAAAGAGGTAGATACATATTTAGCAAACTACGGTCAGTAAGAAATTTCCTTGTGATTGACACTTGTGGGGTGTGTTGTTTGGTGGCAGGGGCTCGTCAGGTTGCTGACCAATCATAGTGTAAGAATATATAACTGTCAGAGATACATTGTCACTGGAAATTTATGCACACATTCTCATGATCTGATTTGTTTGATTTCACTCTGTGAAAATTTTGGTTATGTTATATACAGTTATTCGGTAAGGATTTACATTTATAATCGCTACAGTTCATGTACTGCAGATATTGCTCTTATTCTCATCCTAGAACTAACCCGAGTGACACTCTGATTTGTAAATGTCTTACAGCCGTGATAAGCAAGTTTAGTTTAGGTTAGCTGAAATACTAAAACTTTTACATTTGGTGAAGTACAAGATGCAATGTTGAAAGGAATAGATTGGATAACTAGTTAGAAATGAGGAAAAGTGGTTCAATATATGTGAAGGGTGATAGAAAATGCATGGGGAGAAGGCATTTTAAAGGAAGCAGTGGAACACGATAGACAGTGAGTAAATATGGCAACAGCATACCAGGACTACCACGTGTCAGCAGGAATATCAATCAGAAGGTAATTTCTCACCAATAATGGTGCTGTGAATATCCATAGTAAAGGAAGTTATTTTGATTTGTTCCAACAGATGCATTGACAGTCTAATTTGATTTTGTGTAATATTTTAATAAACATAGTTTATTGTTGTTGCTTAGAGCTTTGCTTCACACAAAATACAATGCGAAAGAAAAGTAAAAAAAAATCAGGGTAGGTTTGCAGTGTTGCATTGATGTACACAGCAAAGGGTGGAAGCTGTCTTCTAGGACCAATTAATTTTTTTCTCTCCATTTGTGTGCTTTGGTTTTTCAATTATGTTGCCAATTCTTTTGTAAGTGAAGTATGTGTTGTCAATAGTAGTTTGCTTTAGTCCAGGCAAAGTTGATTTTTTTGTGCAAGAATGACTTACTGCATTATTCTTATATCAGGTGATCCAAAAATGTCCGAACTGGCTGTTGCCATCTGCTACTATCATAGAAAGGCACAGATGAAACCATGCAACATTTTTAAAACTACTTTTAAAAGTTGATTGATGTTTGGAGGAATTTAATAACAGTGATGGTCAAATTATATGTGGTATAAATTTGTTGAGTTGGTATTTTTAACACTGCATCACTTACATTCTTATGTAAAATTTCATAAAAATGTATACTTTTAAAAGCTTTACTTACCAATGTTATTAAGGGAGATTGCCTTTGTCCATACATTTTTGGCACCTCTTTAGGAAACTATCCATCACTTGCTGTAGTTCATGTTGAGAAATACTGGCAATTTCCTGGGGGATATTTGTTTTAATTCTTATTTACTCATAGAAACATGTTGTTTATCCCAGTTTCTCAAAATATTCTCCCTGGCACTGTATGCAGCATTCCATCCTCTGGAACCACTTCTGGAAGTATCTATGTCACTCAGTTTCCAGCGCTACACATAACTCCTCTTCATATGCTGTAACAGCTTCTTCAGGGTTATAAAATCCATGACCTCAAAGCCAATTCTTCACAGCAGGGAACAGGAAGAAATCATATGGTGCCAGATTGAGACTATAGGGTGGATGAGTCAATAGTTTTGCCTCAGTTTCTGGTAGAAACTCCATTGTTACATTGGCAGTGTGAGTTGATGCATTGTCATGAAACAACAAAATGCCCCTTAGTCTTATCTTTGGATGCTTTTCTTGGATTTTTACTTTCTCTACACATACTATGTACCTAGTGTATAGAGAAGGTATTGTGTAGCACCCAAAAATATGATACCAAGATTTCACCAGAAATACATGTTTTGGGTTCCCCTGAATCCAAAAAAAGTATTTTTAGAAAAAGTCTGTGTATGTGTGTGTCTTTGGGCAGCATAGCTCAAAAACGAAACATCCATTAAATACCAAACTTGATATTTAAGTTCAGTATCTCCCAAGGATGGGACACAAAGATTTTCAAGAAAATCCCTCCGCTCCAAACTACCCTTTACATGGAAAAAATTTTGAACATTTTGATTTTCTCAAAAATGGCTCTAACAATTTTAATTAAAATCTCTTATATTTAAGATATTTACATGACAAAATTTTTATCTTGAATTTTTTAGGAACAGCCTCTAAAGACTTCTTTATTCTGGATGAATTTTTTTGAATTTTGCATAACTAGTAAACTGTAAGAGATAGACAAAAACTTACTACACAAAAAAAGTACAGCTCCTTAAAACACACAATTTATGTAATATACATTTTTGTTCCCTGGAGTTGACCATTTTTGAGATATTGCTTGTTATTGGTTTCTCTCTTACAGGAATTTGTCAACTCCTGGTCATATAGAAAAACAGATTTCAATCCCATAGCAACTACATTTCATAACATCTGACTGTCAGATTAGCCTAGTGTATTCCCTTATTTCTCTTCCTACTTATAAGAATTAAGTAATAAGACTATTTCTGCTAGTGTTTATCTTGATTAGCACAAAGTAATAAAAGAATAAGCTTATTAACAAAATTTGTTACCGAGATGTAGAGAAAGTCATGTGAATGGAGCACATCAGATTTTGTTTAATACTTTTGGAATGCAAACTTCTGTACACCATTTTGCAGTATCAGTTTTATATTTTTGGCACAACTTTGCCAAGTGAGCACTTGTGGAGAAGAAAAGAAGCAAGCAGTTTCTTTCCGGCACTCCTTGCTCTCTTGATCTTGACAGGAGGTTGTCATCTGAGAACACCCAAATGGGGGACCGATATATCCATGATAACCAACCTGACAGGAAGTGGTACACAGTAAAGCGAAATGATAACTTTAGAAATTAACATTGAGTTGAACTTAACACTTTTAAAACTTCACTTGTTTTTACTTACATAGTAGTACACATGTTTCACAGAACTTGTCTGCATTCTCAACTACCTTTGACTGCTGGACTCATTTGTATCAATGCCTCTGGAATCTTGAGGATCACCCACTGGGTATCGGATTAATTTATGAAGTGGGTTGAATTCAGCGGGAATTTCAACATTCATCAATGTTGACTCATACTTTTTCATAAAAATGTTTTCCCAAGTATCGAGTTCAGTTCTTGGGAAAAGATTTTTATGAAAAAGTTTGAGTCACCATTGATGAACGTTGAAATTCCCTCTGAATTCAACCCACTCTATAAGTTCATCCGATGTCCAGTGGGTGATCCTCAAGATTCCAGAGGCATTGATACAAATGAGTCCGGTAGTCGAAGTTAGTTGAGAATGCAGACAAGTTCTGTGAAACATGTGTACTACTATGTAAGTAAAAACAAGTGAAGTTTTAAAAGTGTTAAGTTCAACTCAATGTTAATTTAAAAAAAAATGATATATCCATGTTTTGTCATCGTAAACGATATCTGAAACACAGCAAAACTTATCACAGTTAAACTCATGCAATATTTCTTGGCACCATTCCACCCTATGGAGTTTCTGTGCTTCAGACAAATATGGGGCAACCATCTTGAGGAATTTTGTTTTCTGCAAAGGATGGTTGAAACAGTCTGCAACTAACTGCTAATGTCCGTGTAGATTAGTTTTGGTATGTCCCTTAATCATTGTTTCCACAGTGGTGATGTTTTTATCAGCCTCTACTGTTGTTGGTCTGCTAGGACTTACATAGACCAGTAAATAATTGGAAGTCATTCCAAAAAAGGGTTTACTACAAAGGAATAGTTTTGTTTAATTCACTTCCCTATCCTATAAAAGCATGAACAAAAACAAGTTTAGGTCAGGATCAAAAAGATACCTTATTACTCACACCTTCTATACAAAGGAGGATTTCATTCATTAAAAAGTACTGGTAATAATGTAACATTGTAAATATAATAAACATGAATATTCTAAGAATGCATGTGCATAAATAGGTTTTTGGAAACAGACATGTAATTATAAATTATGTAAAACCTCTGAAAATTCATTGTCAGAGTTATTATTTGTAAATAAGTGTATTAATAATTATCAATAAATGTAATTCTTGACATGATTCATATCCTAATGTTTGGGCTAAGAGTCTAATCTCAAAATAGGATCTCTAGATTGCAATGTTATATGTGTGTGTGGGTGTGTGCGTGCGCGCACATGTGCTACCCTTCTCTTCATCTTTAAGAGGTTACCATTCCTTCTTGAATTCCCCAAACCAGTGGAGCATGGTGACATGTGATGCAGAATAGACACCAAAAGCAAGTGACTGCTTTTCATTTAAGCCACGTTTGAAGCTATTCAAGATCATTGCACGAAAATACTCTCTCTGAATCTCTATTGCACTTGCAAGAATGTTCACACTTTCCAGACTTCAAACACAAAATGAGGGAAAATGAATGATGCAACAATACTCTGCCTACTACCATTGCATTACCAATGAGTCAGCTATTTGAACACAGCAACAATGCTTTCCCCAAGGGTGGCCAATATTGCATATCTAAATTCTTATCTAGTGACCCTTGTAAGACTATTTCTGTTAATGCTTATCTCAATTAGCATGAAATAGATAGCAAGTTATGTTTTTGTAAGAATAGTTTGTTGCAGAAGAGATAGAGAAAGTGATATTGTCACGACTAAAGTGTGGAGGCACGGGATGGAATCACCCATCGTAATACATTGAGACAGGAAGTTCGGCGCCACCGATACTAGTGCGATGAAAGGATCAATTGGGGTGCAGATAGCCCTTAGTAGTCTCATTGACATAAATCTTACTCACTTGGCGTGCATTGCAGATATACCCTTATCGTTAACTTGTGAGTAAATAGAAATGCCTCAGGCAGCTTGGCCTTTACCTTTGTGTTGCGTTTCAATGTTTGCTGTGCTGGAAGCTGCAAATTGATCGGTGAAAATGATCTTTGACTATCACGCAGCCTTGTGTGGCTATTCACATGACCAACTCTCAGTTGGACTAACCCCTACTCATACGGGAAAGTGTTTATTTATAATATTGGTCGATTTCCAATCAGGGCAGAAATTAGGAAGTCATGTCATCTAAATAATTTATATTATTTGAAATATCTGTTGTTACCAGATGCTGCATCCACCGGGAATAGCCTAGGTTTAGATTCCCCCCAGGAGTAGCCTAGGTTTAGATTCCCCCAGGAATAGCCTAGGTCTAGATTCCCCCCAGGAATAGCCTAGGTTTAGATTCCTCCGGGAAGAACTACTTATGTATTCCCTGTCGGGGAAAACCTTTCCATATTACACAAGATTTGTTAAGAGAAAAGAATGAATTTCATGATAAATAGTATAATTCAATATTATGAATAAAATAGACTAAATAGCTTAATAATATCCATACCTAGCCCGCTTGGGTAGTGTGGTGGTAGCTGTCTGCCTCACATTCAAAAGGTCGTGAGTTCGAATCTCGCTTAGGGTGAGTTACCTGGATAAGGTTTTTTTCAGGGTTTTCCCTTATCCTGAGAAGATGAATGTCGAGTAATTTTAAGCTCCATGGACCCTGAGATCATTTGAGCATCATTTCACCAATTTCATTCATCGTCCAATTTGACCAAGCCAGGTTAAAGGACATTAAACTACCCAAAAAAATATCCATACGTTACAATATGAATAGAACATGTCAGATTTTTTTCATATTTAATTTTTTATTGTTTAAACATTAAGTAAAGATTAATTAGCCAGCCTGGTAGTGTGTCAGCCTCACATTTAACAGGTCACGAGTTTGAATCTTGCTTCAGGTTAGCTACCTGGATAAGGTTTTTTGGTGAGTTTTCTATATCCTGAGAAGACAAATATCAAGTGTGCTCCATGGACCCCGAGATCATTTCAGCATCTTTTCATCAATTTCATTCATTCATCTTCTAATATGACCAACCAGGTTAAAGAATGCTAAGCTACAAAAAAAAATTCAAAAGAAAAGAAGAAAGATTAAGTGTGACATACTGTTCAATTTTGTTGCAGCCTGTGTGAATTCTTCAAGGTGGTTGTAACTCAGAGAATCACAAATCAAGAATATGAGAAGTTGGTGACCGAGGTGGTGACCAGGCTGTGGGCTTTTGCTTCCAACAAATTCAGTCACCCAGATGTAGCTAGAGCTGCTTTTGGGTAAGTTAAATGAGTTTTGTGTATTTAACCATGGCACAAAAATGGTTCTTACTGTTGCTTTGAATGTATGGTTCTTGTGCTTCAACCTTTTATAGTAAATACCATATTTATCCAAATACAAGACCACCTTGAATGCAAGATGACCCCCATTTTTAGAACTTAATTTTGGAATAATTTAGCACATCATGTATTATATGACATGTTTAATGGACATATATAAAAAGAAGAATTTTTAAATGAAATTTAAAGGCTTCCCATATATTTTGAATAAACTAATGGGCACTTATGCTGATTAAGTCCCCCCCCGCCTTTTAAACTTAATTTGAATTTGAGTGGTTGGCGGAAAGGGCAGTATGGAAATGTACAGTATGGGTGCAATGGTATGAGATGGCAGCATAACTAATGACAGTGATGGATATGATTTTGTATTTAGACAACATTTAATGGTTTTACCTAATTTGAATTTGTAAGCAGGAGAGACAGAGAAGGAAGAACGGAGATATACCAGTATGTCTGTTTGGTGGTGATGATGGCAGCTTAGCTGTAATGACAATTAAGAATGCGATTTTTAATTAAGACAACATGCTTAGTACATTACATAGCAAAACATTTTATCTAATTCGGATTTGTGCATAAATTCATATTTTTGGATGGGAGAGACAGAGAATGAAGTACGCACATGTACGGAATGTGCATAATGGTTCATGGCAATGATGGTGGTGGTGGCGGGAGTGCAGCTGAAATGATAATTATGGGTGCTATTTTCTATTCAGACAACATCCTCTAATTTTATTTTACACTTGGAGAGTAATCTTTTTACACTAAGAATGCTCATAGACCCATTGAGAGCTAATTACTTTCTCTACGCGTACTATGTAATAGTCTATAGAGAAGGTATTGTAATGCACCCAAAAATTCCATACCAAGATTTCACCAGAAATATATGTTTTGGGACCCCCTGAATCCAGAAAAAAACATTTTTAGAAAAATGTCCGTGTGTGTGTGTGTGTTCGTGTGTGTGTGGGTGGGTGTGTGGGGTGTGTGTGTCACAAAGATTTTAAAGAAAATCCCCCCACCCCCAACTACCCTTTACATGGAACTTTTTTCCGAAATTTTGATTTTCTCAAAAATGGCTCTAATGATTTGGTTTAAAATATTGTATATTAAAGATATTTACCTGACAAATAAAATGTATATCTTGAATTTTCTGGGAATAGCCTCTGAAGACTACTTTATTTTGGATGAATTTTGCATATTTTAATCAAAATCATTAGAGCCATTTTTTAGAAAATCAAAATTTTCGAAAAAAGTTCCATGTAAAGGGTAGTTTGGGGTGGGGGGATTTTTCTCAAAATCTTCATGTCGCATCCCTCGAAGATACTAAACTTAAATACCAAGTTTAGTATTTTACCGACTTTTCGTTTTTGAGTTATCGTGTTCACAGACACACGGACACACACACACACACACACACATGGACCTTTTTCTGAAAATACTTTTTTTGGATACAGGGGACCCTAAAACATATATTTCCGGTGAAATCTCGGTATCGAATTTTTTGGTGGAGTGCAATACCTTCTCTATACACTATGTACAAAGTACGTATAAAGAAAGTAACAAGTTTAGATCATAATTAAAAAAAGATACCTTATTTCTCACACCTTCTATACAGAGGAGGATTTCATTCAATCAAAAAGACTCTGGTAATAGCGTAACATTGTAACTATAATAAACATGAATATTCTAAGAATGCAATTATATGAGTAGGTTTTTGGAAACAGATATGTAATTGGAAATTATACAGAACTGACAGTCTGAAAATTCATTGTGTGTGTGCATGTGTGTGTGTGTAAGAGAGAGAGGGAGGGGGAGAGAGAGGGAGAGACAGAGAGAGAGGGAGAGACAGAGAGAGAGGGGGGGAGAGAGAGACGGAGGGGGGAGAGAGACACACACACACACAGACACACACACACCCATACGCAACGCATGAAATGAAATTTTTGATTTCCTTAAAAATGGCACTCATGATTTTGACAAACTAAATGTATATCCTGAATTTTCTGGGAATAGCCTCTAAAGGCTAGAAATATGGTCTTCCATGTTTAAAGTCATTTATCCAATTGTTACAAATGTAGGAGCAGATGTGCCATGAACTCATCTAACTCAGCTTTTATTTCTTAACAGAAGTGTTTAATCCAATTGTTACAAATGTAGGAGCAGATGTGCCATGAACTCATCTAACTCACCTTTTATCTCTTAACAGAAGTGTTTAATCCCTGCAAGTATGAAATTCTTTTTTTTTTTTTTTTTTTCCATTTTTGTAAATATGCTCAAGATTGTTGGTTCAATCGCTTATGGCAACGAAACCACGTATGGATATAGCTGAAACTTTAACTGCCACTTAGTAAGAGACAATGGTTACTAAATATAATTTTTTTTTGCATAATTTGTGTAATTTCTTGGATTTTCTAAGGTCTTATTGAACGCATCCAGTATTTAAACTTTTCTAAAGCCGGAAGTCAACTTTCATTTCATCTCTGTTGTTTTACTCCCAGGAATGCAAAAGAGAACAGAATTTCAATTGTTTTACATAGCAATCAGCTTTTAAAAGATTTGACTATCACTTTAGCCTAGTGTATTCCCAATAATTCATTTCTGCTAACGTTTATCTTGATTAAAATGATGTAAATAAAAGAATCATTTGTAAGAAAAGTTTTTTTATGGAACAGCTAGAGAGTCATGTGAATAGAACACATGAGATTTTTTTTTACTTTCTCTACTCATATGTACAATGTTCATAGTGGATAGAGAAGGTATTGTATTCCACCCAAAAATTTGATGTCAAGATTTCACCGGAAATATATGTTTTGCGGTCTGCTAAGTCCAAAAAAAGCATTTTTAGAAAAAGGTCCTTGTGTGTGTGTGTGTGTGTGTGCATGTGTGCCCATGTGCGTGCATGCACGCATAACTCAAAAACAAAAAGACTTAAAATCAAACTTGGTATGTAAGTTCAGTATCATCCAAGGATGCGACACGAAGATTTTCAAGAAAATCCCCCCACACTACAAACTAACCTTAACATGGAAAAAATATTTGAAAATTTTGAATTTCCAAAAAGCCTCTAACAATTGTGATTAAAATACTGTATGTTAAAGATATTTACATCACAAATAAATGTATATTTTGAATTTTCTGGGACTAGCCTCTGAAGGCCTCTTTATTGTGGATGAGTTTTGCAGAATTTTGCATAACGGTTAAACCGTAAGAGACAGACAAAACCTTACAACACAAAAAATGTAGATGTTAAAACACATAATTTATTTCATATACATTTTTTATGTAGAGCTGAGCATTTCTGAGATATTGCTTGTTATTGGTTTCAATGTTAAACTGCGCATACTTTATCAAACGGGAAATGTTTCATTTCATCTCTCTTGTTTAACTGCAGGCCATGCAAAACGAGTCGAACTTCAGTTGTTTCACATAGGAACAGCTTTTAAAAGATTTGACTATCACTTTAGCCTAGTGTATTCCTTTATTTCCCTTCTACTTACAAGGAAGCAAGTAATAAGACAATTTCTGCTAATGTTTACTTTGATAGCATGTCATAGATAAAAGAATAATCTTGTGTAAGGAAAGTTGTTTGTGTGACAGCTAGAGAAAGTCGTACACATGATATTTTTACTTTCTCTATACTCACTGTAAATAGAGAATGTATTGCACTCCACCAAAAAATTCAATACCGAGATTTCACCGGAAATATATGTTTTAGGGTCCCCAGTATCCAAAAAAAGTATTTTCAGAAAAAGGTCCATGTGTGTGTGTGTGTCCGTGTGTCAGTGTGTCTGTGAACACGATAACTCAAAAATGAAAAGTCTGTAAAATACCAAATTTGGTATTTAAGTTTAGTATCTTCCCTGGATGCGACATGAAGATTTTGAGAAAAATCCCCCCCACCCCCAACTACCCTTTACATGGAACTTTTTTCGAAAATTTTGATTTTCTAAAAAATGGCTCTAATGATTTTGATTAAAATATCGTTATTAAAGTTATTTACCTGACAAATAAAATATATATTTTGAATTTTCTGGGAATAACCTCTGAAGACTACTTTATTCTGGATGAATTTTTCATAACTACTAAACCGTAAGAGATGGACAAAAACTTAACCTACAAAAAATGTAGAGCACAAACACACAATTTATGTTAAGTGCATTTTTTTCGTGGAGTTGATCGTTTTTGAGATATTCCTTTTTCTTGGTTTCAGCTTTGAAAAACTTATACTTTTCTCATTCAGGAATTTGTCAACTCCTGTGCATACAAACAAAGGAACATCAGTCACATAGCAACCAGCTTTTGGCTTTCACTTTAACTTATGATACTCTCTTATTTCGCTTCTACTTAAAATAAAGCAAGAAATAAGACTATTTGTGCTAATTTTTCTCGATTAGCATGAAGTCAATAGAAGCATAAGCTTTTTAATAATAATTTGTTGCAGAGATGTAGAGAAAGTCATGTGAATGGAACACATGATATTTTTTAAGTTTATGTTCCAGTGCAGTTTGTTGAAGCTTACTTGATATACTAAAAGCAATTATTTTTTAACACAGTACTCTGTCACATTGTGAAATGGAGCAGCTGAGTTTGAAGACACTACCAGAATGTTACAAGCAGAAGTTGAAGCTGCCCAGCTCATATGTAAAAACACCAATGGATGCAGCACGCAAGCCCGAGGATGTTCTAAACTACATTCCAGGTACTTGCATCATTGCACAAACTAACAGCACTACATGCATAAATTTTGAATTAACAAATCACAATTCAACTAATATATAATTAATTATAGATGTTGAAATAAACAGTACAAGCTTTCTCAAAATGATCATTGACAACAATTTAAACTGGAAATCCCATTGCAGCACATATCGCCAAAAAAAAATCTGTTATTTTCCATTCACATGACTTTATCTACATCTCTATAACTAATTATGTTATTAAACTTGTTCTTCTATATACTTCATGGTAATCGAGATAAACATTAGCAAAAACAGTCTTATTACTTAGTTCCTTGATGGGAAATAATACACTAGGATAAACTGATAGTCAAATATTTTAAAATATGGTTGCTATGGGATGGAAAACTGTTTCTTTGCATGGACAGGAGTTGTCAGATTTCTGTATGAGAAAAGTATTTTAAAACTGGGATATCTCGAAAATGGTCATTTCCAGGAAAATAATGTGTATGCTACAAATTGTGTGTTTTAACTAGATCTACACTTTTTGTGTAGTAAGTTTTGTTTATCTCTTGTGGTTTGCCAGCTATGCAAAATCCATGTAAAGGGTAGTTAGTGTTGGAATTTTCTTGAAAATCTTTGCGTCCTTTGAAAATACTGAACTTAAATGCCAAGTTTTGTATTTAACCTATTTTTCATTTCTGAGTTAAACTGTTTACAGACAAACACTCGCTCTTGTGCATGTACACTTTTCTAAAAATGCTTTTTTCGCACTCAGGAACCTCAAAATGTATATTTCCAGTGAAATCTTGGTATCAAATTTTTGGTTGGAATACAATACCTTCTCTACCCACTATGTATGTTCTACATGTGGGCTAGAAAAAGTAAACAGATTCAAAGTCAACCATTTGAATCACATAAAACTGCAATAGTTGCTTACAAAGACTGTATTTGCACTCTCTGTAAAGAATGTCATTCAGAATTTGAAAAATGGTTTGAAAGAATGAGACGTTAGAATACAATAGAAGATGAAAAGATACAATGATCAGACCTACTATTTTAAAGTTTTGTCACGTTCATTCACAAAACTTTTAGAGTGACCCGCTTAATATCTTGGAAATGCCACAAATAATTTGATGTACAGTGCATATTTTAATAAGATTAATTTTTTTGTGCAGTAAGCTTCTGTCTAGCTATAAAGGTACAAAATTAATTCAGAGTGAAGGGGATTTCAGAGGTTATTAAAAGAAAATTTATATATTAAACATTTAGTCAAAATTGTTAGAACTGTTTTTGAATAAATAAAAAAATAAAGAAAAATCAGATTTGTTGCATTAACATGGGTTTCTCTACTGTTCTGCAAACAAGCTTTTCTTACAAAAGATTATTCTTTTGTTTACATCATGCTAAACAAGATAAACATTAACACATTTGGTCTTACTACTTGGTTCCTTAGATAAGTAGAAGGGAAATAGGGGAATATACCAGGCTAAAGCAATAGATAAATATTTTAAAAGCCAATCGATATGTGAACGTTGAAGTGCATTTTGCTTTACATTTCTAGAAAACCAAAGAGAGATGGAACGAAAAGTGACCCTCTTTGAGAAGATGTGTAGTTTACAATTGAAATCAATAACAAGAAATATCTTGGAAATGGTCAATTCTACAACGAAAATCTGATGTGTTCCATTCACATGACTTTCTCTACAGCTCTGTAACAAATTATTGTTAAAAAGCTTATCTTCTATATACATCATGCTAATCGAGACAAACATTAGCAGAAATTGTCCTCATTATTTGCTTTCTTGTAAGTAGAAGGGAAAAAATCTAATGTATTCCATTCACATGATGTCTTCAAACTGTTCGGTATTTTTATTCAAAAGATTAATCTGTTATCAATGTGCTAATCAAGATAAACATAAGCAGAATTAGTCTTATTACTAACTTGTTTGTAAGTAGAAGGGAAATATGAAAATGCACAGGCTAAAGCAATAGTCTCATCCTTTAAAAGCCGGTCACTATGTGAAACAACTAAAATTCCAATCTCTTTGCGTGCCAGGAGATGCAAGGAGATGTGAAACGGGAAAGAAAATGTGTTTGCGTTTGAGAAAAGTTTAAGTGGCTAAAATTGAAACCAATAATCCAGAATATCTTGAAAATGATTAACTCTACAAAAAAAATGTAGACATAAATTGTGTGTTTTAATGAGATCTACATTTTTTGTGTATAAAGTTTTTGTCTATCTCTTATATCTTGCCAGCTACACAAAAGTCATGCAGAATGAAGAGGTCTTCAACGGCTATTCTCAGAACATTCAAGACATAAATATATAAATATCTTAAAGATAAGGTACTTTTAATCAAAATGGTTTATGCCATTTTTGAGAAAATAAAAATTTTATAAAAATGTTCCATATAATCAGTAATTTGGAATGGGGGGATTTTGTTTTTGAAAATTTTTGTGTTGGATCCTTGGCAAGATACCAAACTTAAATACCAAGTTTGGTATTTAACGACCTTTTCATTTTTGAGTTATGCTGCGCACACACACACACACACACACACACACACACACACATGCCACAAACACCTAATTTTTTTTTGTCTCAGGGGACCTCAAAACATATTTCCAGTGAAACCTTGGTATTGAATTTTTGGATGGAATACAATACTTCCTCTGTACACTATGTACATATTACATTTAGAGAAAGTAAAAATGTTTCACATAAAGGATTGTTTGGAGTGGCAGATTTTGAATAAGTGCCCCTTAATTTTGATTTGTGTGGTTACACATGTTGTAACAGGGGAATGCTGGATACAGGTGCTGCAGAATACAAGAGAGGAAGTACTGGATGCAGCCGGAGATTTGTTGATACAGTGGATAGCCTCAGAAGTGCAACTGTTCCGCAGTGGAGTATATAATGCAACTAGGGGTGAGCCCACTAGCTACACACAGCTACACCACCGTAGCGTACTCAAGGCTATAAGCTCCCATGTGTCGGCAAAAGCAGAATGTGATGTTGCAGATGAAATAGCTGTGATAAGACAAGGTCTGCGAGTGTTGGCATATAAAGATTACTGTCAGCCGTTACCTCCCCTCAACTGGATGTTCCTCAACAGCTATCTACCACACCCAGAGCTACGTCCACATTGTCTTACTTTGGCAGCAGTCCAAGCTGCTGGGTCACTCTCTGCAAGGAAAGTTGTGGACAATTGTCTTTATTCCTTGGAAATCACTGAGCACAAAGTGAGTTATTTAACAAGCCCCAGATTTCTATATTAGGAGTTTGTATGTTTAATTTAGGAAATTATAGGATTTTTGGAATATACCGTAAATACAAGATGACCCCTATTTTTCAGAACATTATTTTGAATTTAGCAAGACATCACTTTTCTTTTTGTGGAAGTTTGTAAACAGTGTTGTTATATTCCTTTATTTGACAACAAGTCGATTAATTACACTAAACAACACTTACTTGGGATTTCGAACGACTAGTTTCCTTGATACATGTTCCGGCAAAAATCCCAAATAAGTGTTGTTAAGTGTAATTAATCGACTTGTCAAATAAAAATACATAAGACATGTTATATAAAAAGAAAAAAATTTAAATGAAATTTAAAAAGGTTTGTCATATATTTTGAACAAACTAATGGACACAAGCTGATTAAGTCACTTACTTATTTATTTATTTACTTTTTGTACTTAAGTTGAATTTGAGGGAAAATTCATGTTTTGAGCGCTTGCCAAATAGAAAAGTATGGAAATGTATGATATGAATGTGATGGTACAATGTGATGGCAGAGGTGGTGTTACTGTAATGACAATGATGGATATGATTTCGTATTAAGACAACATATTTTATATAACACATCATTAATGTTTTTACCTAATTTGAATTTTTGCAGAAATTCACATTGCAAGCAGGAGAGACAGAGAAGGAGAACAAATTTTACGGTGTATGAAATGATAAAACATGACTGTGGCAGAGTTGGTGCCAGCGTAGTTGTAACAGCGATTACTTATGGATGCTATTTTCAGTTAAGACAACATACTTAATACGAGGGCGATCCAGAAAGAAACCGCCATTTGTGCTTAGCACAGGAATTGGCAGGGGTAGCACCATTTTCTACACATCAGTGGGCACAGTGGTCAGTATGCTTCTAGCTGTCTAAGGAAGAGCATTGTACTGTCGTGCGTTTGAGAGATATAACCTCAAAATATGAGCGCCGCAATAGAAAATCCTGCCAAGTGTGAGGTGCGCGGTGTTATAAGATTTCTTTTGGCAAAACATCACTCAGCAGCCGAAATTCATCATGAATTGTGTGCAGTATGTGGTCCTAACATTATGAGTGAAGGTGTTGTCGGTCAATGGGTACGATTTTTTAAAAATGGAAGAACTAACATTCATGAAGAATACAGGAGTGGTAGGCCTACTCTTGTCAATGATGACCTGGTGGTCAAAGTGGATGAAAAAGTTCGTGAGAACTGTCGGTTCACGATATCGGAACTTTCCGATCATTTTCCCGAAATTGCTCGGATTCTTTTGCACGAGATAGTGACCAAACACCTAGGCTATTGCAAGTTTTGTGTTCGTTGGGTACCAAAACTGCTGATTGATGACCATAAAACCAAAAGAATGAGTTCTGCCATTGACTTTCTTTCTCGGTATGCCACTGAAGGAGAAGCATTTTTGAACAAAATTGTTACTGGCGATGAAACTTGGGTGGCCTACGTGAATGTTGAGACAAAACGGCAGTCAATGCAATGGGGACATACCGCTTCTCCAAGCAAGCCAAAGAAAGCCATCAAACTTTGTCTGTGAGGAAAGTCATGGCTACAGTTTTTTGGGATGCTAAGGGCATCTTCCTCGTTGAATTTATGGTACGTGGCACGACTGTCAATTCTGAAGCCTACTGTGAAACGTTGAAAAGACTAAGAAGGGCAATCCAAAACAAGCATCGTGGTCTTCTGTCATCTGGTGTTGTGACGTTCCTGACCATTCCCCCTACAGCCCGGACTGTTCATCTGTTCCCATACATGAAACAGTGGCTTGCATCTCAGCATTTCGGCAATGACGAAGAGCTTCATCATGCCGTGACGGGTTGGCTACGTTCACAGGTGGCAGAGTTTTATGCAGAAGGTATTTCAAAGACTGTTAAAAGGTATGACAAGTGCTTGAATTTCTTCAGAGAATATGAGGAAAAATAGAAAAAAATGTTGTATTTTTCATATATAATAATAAAATTGTTATATCTCAACTGGTTTAATTTTTATTTCCAAACAGAGGTTACTTTCTGGACCGCCCTCGTATATCGTAAAATGTTTATTACCTAGCTCGAATTTTCATGTAAATTCTCATTGCGGTATATATGTGGCCCGAGGAGAAGAAATGCGCAGCTAACCTCTCTCTTTCTGCTTGACAGTTGACTTCCAATATAACATTAAGTGCAACCACCGATGTGAAAGGAAACTCTATAATTTTATCTTAGTCTCCAATGTGAATGCTCATAGGCTCTTTAGCTAATTTTTGGCATAAAATGAAATACTTAAAATCTGCGGCATACGTCGGCATCTTGGTGGTAATCTGTACCACTTCCCCAGACTTCGCCACCGCCATACCTGTGAAGTTTGAGACTTACTTTTTCCCCGTATGGTATTTTTAAAACATATATTGCAAATGCAAGGCATTAATATTTTGGAAAAAAACATTGTCTTGTTTTCAGATAAATACGGTACATTTGTATAAGTCTGTAACTTGGGTATATATTTGAAAGTACCAACTTCATGACACCTAGATTTATATGACACTGGAAAACATAAATTAATTTTAAACACTACCAGTGCAAAAGTTTTCAGCACTCATTTTGTACTTAGTACAAAACAGTGAAGTGCATAGAAGAAAATATTTCAGTCTTCTGTTAAAATAAATGTGCTTGAAGACAGAGAGTTTGCTTCACTTCATATGAGGTAAGAGATTCAAAATTCATTTCAGCCATGTCCAGAGCGTTCCAAAGCAATGAATGTTTCTTAGAGAATGTGACCAATTATTGCAACAATTTCAAAATCTGGATTTTGCACCAAAACAACTAATTCAAAATCTTCTCGGGCTTCTAGCCAGGTAAAAACTTGGCTTGACACCAACATTTCGAAGAAGTGCATCTTCCTCGTCTTCAGGGTGAACTGATATCAACTTCAGTTCACCCTGAAGACGAGGAAGATGTACTTCTTCGAAACGTTGGTGTCAAGCCAAGTTTTTACCTGGCTAGAAGCCCGAGAAGATTTTGAATTAACACGTCGCCAGGAAAGCTTCAGTTCTTATTTTAAAACAACTAATTTCTTTCTTATCTAGAATATTAAGCATGATTTCATAAGATCATAAATGTTTGCATCTCCTTATTTAAATGGTCTCTTTTCTTTGAAAATGTTATTTTATATGTGAATAATTGCACTCTATTTTAATAACCAAATTAGATATTTTAAGGTTTTATCATTAATAACAGGGCTTATTAGGTCACTTTAGACTATATAAAATTGAAGAACATTTGGTACATAAAACATTAAAAGAAAGTGAAATTTGGAGAGGTCAGGAATAATATAGGTCAGAAGCTCAGAATTCAACATGGTTATCAAATAATTATTTGAAACATTTGCATTACTATTTACTTAATTAACTGATATTAATGTGCAATAGTAGTCATTTCCTATTCCTCACAGAGTCTGGAAGTACAATTAATGTGAGGGTAAATGTGTATGTATTTGAAGATAGAATTGAGTAATCAAATGTTAATAACCTCAATCACTGACTTATCTCATAAGTTAAAGCTTTTGATATGACCAGAGAAATTAAAGCAATTAAAGACAAAAGTAGTAAGTTGCAATAAATTTTATTTATCCATTTATTTATGAAGTACTAAGTTATTACATGTGTTGGAATTTAAACTGGATTTTTTTTCTTTTAGCTTAACTTCATTTAACCTGCTTGGTCATATCGGACGATGAATGAAATTAGTGAAATGATGCTCAAATGATCTTGGAGTCCATGGAGCTTAAAGTTACTCCACATTTGTCTTCTCAGGATAAGGGAAAACCTCAATAAAAAGTCACCCTAAGCGAGATTCAAACACACGGCCTTTTGAATGTGAGGCAGACAGGCTACCACCACACAACCCAGGCGGGCTTAAACTGGATTTGGTTTCAAAAATAGAAAACAAGATTGCAACATGGTTAACAACACTTCTCCCTTGTATGTATGCTAAAATTAATTTTTCTATGACAGCATAATTGAGTAGTTTATAAGCTCATTTCAGATTGCAAAGAAGTGCAGCAAGCGTAAAGTAATTTTGTTCCAACTTTACACTCGCCAAAATAATTCACAATATTAGTGTGTATACATCACTGATTAACAGACAAACAATTAAAATTAGTCATGCACAATATGTTACATTCAATAAACTTTTCAGGATTTAGCAGCTAGTAAATTTGATTCTACTACTTTTGCAGCTCTAAGGATATCATAATTCTCAAAATCTGCCATTTTGTCAAAATACATCACAGAACAATAATAATATTGGTTTGTCACGGCCTGCTATATCTGTACCATCATAGCGCCCAGCAACCACAAAATGAAACTATACTCACTGAACGCACCCTATCCTAATGCCAAAATAAATAACGAACTATAACCCTTGGTGAATGGCTCAAACTTAACCTCAAATTTATTTCATCTTATGTTACTTTTCTTTTAATATCAGGAAAAACATTGTATGCTACTCGAGTGTGAAGTTTCTTTTTGATTGAATTAATTAATGCGGTAAGTATTAACACACACTTCACTTTTATTGTGCAGGATAGTTGTTTTACCTGCATCCTCAACTGATGAACCACTAGTAGTTGAGAATGCCGGCAACGGTCCATGAAACAATTGTCCTGCACAATAAAAGTAAGTGTTAATACTTACCACATTAATTAATTCAATTTGATTATGCCTTCACTGTAAGCAGCTTCAAAATTATACAACTTTCTTTTTGATTCTCACTCGAATCAAAAACTATAACTTTACGCTCTTACATCATAAATAACTATTTTGTCCCAACCATCTGAGTACCTTATGGAGAAGCTATCTATCATCTTCACACATAACCTTCATGCCACGCCTCACGTTGCAGATGCAGCAAGTCTTTCTAGCAGTAATCAAGTGAGAGAGAGTATTCTGGGCAGAATTCCTGTTTTTGTATCAACCTGTAGTGATGCTAATCTTCATGCCAATATTTGTAACAAGTCTTTTGATTGGCAGTAGCTTGGTGTGATAGGAAAGTTAAGTTTTACACTTTTCAGGAGTCAAGCATCGCTCTTGATACTTTGGAAATTTCTGCACTCTTTTCTCTTTCTCATATGTCAACTTCTCTCTCTCAGCTTCTCATTTTAGCGAACTCCCTGCGACAGGATTGATACTTTCAGGAATTTGTACAGGGAGAGGACCCAAAACCGACATACCATTTTGTTTTTAGGCTCTAAAATTATTCAGAAACTTTAGAATCAAAATATACAAGCAGGTATGTATCCTATGACTATACTTTACTAAAATATGTGAATGGTTTTTAAAAATTGTTAATTATTTAAGTGTATATGTAAGTTTATTTATATGCATGATGAAACCACTTTAAGAAACCAGGCCTCTAAACCGACATACCTGTGAAAAACAACAAGACATTCTTAAAAATAGGCAAATAAATAAATCTGATATTCAAATTAATGAAGTATGAACACATTCCCTTTTTTTTTTTATCAATAAATTTAATGTAAACTTTGTTTAAACAATAGGCTATATGCCTATAGTGAAAGCTAGTCATTTAGAAAACAAAACAATTAGAAAAATGATTTGAGGATAAAGAAACAAGTAAAAGGACAGAAGATCAGTGTTCTTTAAAACTAATCAATTTGGTGATATGAAATCTCCAGTTGCATACATCGAACAAATGAGCATAGTCAGGGATCTCCTCTCTGCGGAAGACATAACATCAATTTGTGGCCTGCCCATCCTCGCGATAACTTGTGGTACTTTGCTCTGCACGATAGTCAGTCCTATTTCATCAACATTGTAAATCCGATGAGGTGAGTAGTAATGTTCATTGAACGATTCCTCCAACAAATTGAAGAAGATGTCAACAACGTTCTTGTTGAATCATTCTTTTCTAGGAAAGGATGTCGCTGTAGGTTTCCTCATAGACAGGTCAGGATGTCTTTTCAGAAACAAACGAAGCCAAGTTTTTCCAGCAATAACGTCGTTGAATGTATGCTTGATTTTATTTTTCACAGCAAGTTGTAATGCCATTCTGCGAAGACCCTTGCTAGTCAGGCCATTAAAACATTCCTCCATCGACTCCATCGTTAAGCAGTAAGTCCTCTTCTCACTCTGGAGAGAATACTGGTGGCCTCCCATGTTTAAAATTAGCAGCTTCTTCTGGGGAACTGTATTTCTGATCTGCTAGCCTTGTTAAAGTTTTTTGCGGCTCCTGGAAAGTCTTTGATGCCTTTAGCCAGCCCATTTCATGCCTTCTGACAGCAGCAATAGCTTTGGCCATGTATTTTGGGTCTCATTGTCGGATTTTTTTATCCTTTATTGTATGTAGATGGATTCCCTGGTCTCGTCTTTTAAACCATCTTAAACAAGCAGAGAGTAAAATAAGTAATCAGATAGTTTGCGATCTTATATCTCATAATAACCTTAGGTATGTCGGTTTTGAGACCAATAAAGTTCATGTATGTCGGTTTACAAACCCTACCAATCTAGTACTTCCACATGTAATTTATTAACAAGGAATAAAGATTAGTGACAAAACTATATTGATTTAGAAAGCTCAGAATTTAAACCATAAAATAATGTAACAAATAAATTACTTACACTTGATTTCATGTGATGAAGTTCTCGAGAAGAAAGTTCACAAATAATTTCAGCCCTAAGGAAAACTGCCTGACACCCATCACAAGCAAACTGCTATTGAGAGGTGGTCCAACGACCTTCTTTGTATCTGCTACACATACCAGAGTCAGTTCGCACAACCAATAGTAGATTTTATCACCTTACAGTCTAGAAACAAGGGTATGTTGGTTTACCCTACCTATGTCGGTTTTGGTTCCTCTCCTCTACATATTGTCATCTCTTTCTATCCTCCATCCTCCCACTTGCTTATTTTCCAGTTCCGTGTGTTAAAAAGTTTACCTACTCACTGTTCTTGTTACTGGCATATTTTTCTGGGTAACAGTTTTTTACTAGAAAGTCTGATTAGTTCAGAAAGTCAATAGGTAAAGTTTTCATCTGTTTTTTACAAGTGTACCAATTTAACTGCTGTCGAGCGTAATGTTTCAGCAACGGGAATATAGGATGGGCATTCAATAAGTCCTTGGAAAAAAATAGAAAAGTAGTTTTGTTTGGGAAATGACCTCATTACAAGAGAATTGTTTTCTGCTAAGCCTCTTTTTCGAGTTTGAAAAAAAAAAAAAAAGTCACTGAGGACCAAATATGGAGTATGGTGGATGTTGTAGTTCAAACCTTAATTCCAAAATTTTTGCCATTGAAACAGAACAGATGTGCACCTGTGCATTTCTTGGTGGAAAAGAATAATTTTCTTTGCTAGATGAGGGCATTTTTTTTTCTTGACTTCTTCGCTTAACTGGAGCAATAATGATGCATTTATTCTTCTTCTTTTCTACAAGTAATAGATGTAGATGATTCATCATGCATCCCAAAATACTGAGGCCATCACCTTGTCTGCAGATTTCACCATCTTTGCCTTCTTCGGAGCCGGTTGGCCTTTAAAAACTCACTGTTTCAACTGTACTTTTGTCTCTGGACTGTAGTAGTGTATTCATGTTTCACCTACAGTTATGTATCATGCTGAAACTTGTCAGGATTGTGATGGAAAATTGCCAAACCAGCCTCTGAATCAATTATGCGATTGCATTTATTCTCCATTGACAGTGAATGTGGTTTCCATCTTGCCAAGATATTTGTCAGACCTAATTTGTTATGCAAGATTGAAAACACTGTACCTTGTGATATGTCTGTGCTTCAACTATTTGAGAACTTTAATTTGTTGTTCACTCAAAACCATGTTGTGGATTTTGCCAATCATTTCAATTGGCCGTTCTGAACGATATTCAGCATTTGTGGATGTATGACCATGTTCTTACTCATTTATCCAATTGTAAATTGTTGCAAACACAGGAGTAGATATACAATGAGCTTCATCCAACTCTGCTTTAATCTCTTTTGGTGTTAAGTGTTTTAAATAGCACAAAGCTTGTTTTTTTCCATCTTTCTAAAGAAACACAAGTTTGTTGATTCAATCGCCTATGACCATGAAACCACGTGATGGATATAGCTGAAACTTTTACTGTCATCTAGTAGAGATGGCTTACTAAATGCAAACTTTTTTCATTGCTACAACTGCCATGTTTTTGATTTTCTGAAGATTTATTGAACACCCCTTGTAATATAAATCAGGTTTAGTTAGACAGTGTTTAAAGCTGAAAAATGATGCTTTCTGAAATAATCTTCTAGAGCATTAAGATATTCTTTGAAGTGGCCAGCTCCATGGGGATACAATAACCTTTTTGGTTTGTTTTTGTTGCAGGTGAAGGAAATTATTCTGTTTTATGATAGTCTTGAACAACTGTGTAAAGGCATTGCTCCAAATGTTTTGAAGCCGTTTTTGGAGAAAACTCTGAACTTTGCATTAACAAGAGGAGATGCTGAAGGTAAAATCTAACATTCATTTCCTCAGGTGAATTACTTTTCTCTTATTTTACCAAATTTTAAATGCTGTTCTTATATAATCATACTTAATGTATTCCATATATTTCATTTGTGCATATAACATATTTATTTGAATACAAGACAATGTTCTTTTTTCCAAAACAATGTTGAGAACTGGGGGTTGTTTTGCATTCGCAATGTATGTTTTCTGAATAGCATGCAGGGAAAAAAATAAGTTTGAAATTTTGCAGATGCAGCAGTGGTGAAGCCTGGGGGAACTGGTAAATGTCTTGACGTATATAATAGGTTATTTTGCATTTCATTTTGTACTGTAAAGTTACTTGCTAATGGACCTAGGAATGTAAGCATTCTCAACTAGAAAGACATTTCTCTCTGAGAGTAAAATAAAAATAGACAATTTCCTTTCACATCGATGGTTGCACCTAATGCAAAAATAAGTAAATAAAATTTGAATGTGCTACCCCAGCACCTAGGTAACAATATCAGGGCATATATTTAAACTTTAAATTTATTTCCAAAAACAAGCATTACAAATGTTATCTATTATATAATTTTTTCAGATAATTAAGTAATCTAAGAACTAAAATTTCAAATTAAAATCAGTAAACAAGGATCTGGAATATAAAAAGAAAAATTAAGGTGTCATTAATTAAAGTATAACATAATAAAGCAAATTATTCTAAAACGTAAAGATACTGGTTTTCCAGTAATATTTTAAACTGGTATCCAACTGCTTCCTATTCTACACTATACACTTCATCAATGGTATCCAGAGAAAGGTGCTGGTATCCAGCACTAAGATGTATAATTACTACATTAAGTTTATTCTACCTACTAATAATGTAATTTATGTATACGTGTTTAACTATATTACTTTCCACCTTATTTTATTTATATAATTTAATGTTATTGTATTATACTAACAAATTATTTTTCTATAATTGTCCTTATATTTCTTTAATAACCCTTCACTATTTCCACTCCTATGATATTCCTTCCTCACCACCATGGCTGCAAATTTAGTAATGACTGTCCTATTCCGTACACCGGCACCTTCTTCTCTCTTATCTCTATTCTTCTTCTCCTTCCTCACTCACTCCATAGCTATAAATTCAGCAATAATGATCCTACTCATTACACTGATTCCTTGCACCTAATGCACTAGGGGTCAACAATGCACAGAAAGTGAGGTTTAGCTGCACATTTCCTTCTTCCCAGCACAAACCTGCCAGGTACATTTCCATTCTCCCCATTCCCTTTTGCCTATTACGTGAACTTCCACACACATTTAACTAACAAAATTTTTTACAGTGATGTGTTAATATAAAAGTAAAAAAGAAAGAAAGAAAAAAAATTAATCAGCTTAACATCTCTTATCAAAATATGCGTTTAAAAATTAAGTTATAATTTTTACTTTCTCTACATGTACTATGTACATAGTGTATAGAGAAGGTAATGTAAAGCACCCAAAAATTTGATACCCAGATTTCACCAGAAATACATATTTTGAGGCCTCCTGAAACCAAAAAAAGCATTTTTAGAAAAATGTGTGTGTGTGTGTGTGTGCGCGCGCGTGTGTGTGCGGGAAGGCACAGCATAGCTCAAAAATGAAAAGTCTGTTAAAAACGAAACTTGGTATTTAGGTTTGGTATCTTCCAAGGATGCGACACAATGATTTTCAAGAAAATCCCCCCAACCGCAACTACCGTTTACGTGGAACTTTTTTTGAAAATTTTTATTTTCTGAAAAATGCCTCTAACAATTTTGATTAAAATGTTATATATTAAAGATATTTACCTGACAAATAAAATGTATATCTTGAATTTTCTGGAAATAGCCTCTGAAGACTACTTTATTCTGGGTGAATTTTACGGAATTTTGCATAACTGCTAAACCATAAGAGATGGACAAAAACTGTAGAGCACGTTAAAACACACGATTTCTGTAATATACTTTTTTTTGTGGAGTTGGTCATTTTTGAGGTATTCCTTGTTATTGGTTTCAGCTTTGAAAAACTTTTACTTTTCTCACACAGGAAGTAGTCAACTCATGTCCATACAAACAAAGGAACTTCAGTCACATAGCAACCAGCTTTTGACTATCACTTTAACCTATGGTACTCCCTTATTTCGCTTCTACTTACAAGGAAGCAAGTAGTAACACTATTTCTGCTATTTTTTCTTGATTAGAATGAAGTAAATAGAAGCATAAGCATTTAAATAATGTGAATGGAACACATCAGATTTTTTTTGTAGATGATACGCTACATTCCAAAATGAAGTTCTGAAAAAGGGGATGTCTGGCATATGAAGTGGTCTTGTATTCAGATAAATATGATATTAATACATAGATACGATATTAGATACCTACAATAATAAATATTTTATTGTATTTCAGAACCTTCTCTTTTAAGTAAGCTGTTGGCACAAGTGAAAGGAGCACTTCGTAGAGAAGATATTCATGATGCCAACCGTCAAATGCTCTCTCTGGTAGTTGAAGGTTTATTGGAAAAGTTGGATATTAATGACAAGGTAAAGATGGGTAACATGAGATCTGTGTGTAGATCAGCAAAGCATTATACTAAATGTATATGCAGAAATTAAGATTTTATTACACTCAGCTTCACTTTCTACAGATTAATTCTTCTGAGACTATGACTTCCATCATCAGCCTAGATTAATTAGCATGCTTCATCTTGTGATTTTGATAGTGTGTAATGACCGCTTTTACTACACGGGCACTGCAGGTGATGACACTGATAATTAATGGAATGAAGATGGAGCACCGGTGGAGTGCAATGGCGCGGGAAACAGGAGAGCCCAGAGAAAACACACCCATCCTTACATATGGGATATAATATGTTTATACTTTCTCTATTATGTACATATAATAAGTAGGGAAAACATTGTATTGAAAATAAAAATTTGATGTCAAGATTTCGTCTGGATTTTAATCAGATATCTGGTTGGAGAAATGTATATTCCTTGAATAAAAAAAAATTTTTTTTTGGAAAAACATCTGTGTGTCTGTGCATAAAAGAGAGAGAAATTAACTCAAAAACCAAAATTACAAACTACGCTTTACATGGAAACATGTTTGAAACAGTTTTATTTCTCAAAAAAGACTAACAATTTTGATTAAGATACCATAAGATATTTTCATGATAAATTATATATCTGAATTTTCTGGGAATGGCCTCTGAATTCCTTTTCATTCTGGATGACTTTTACATAACTGGTAAACCATAACAGACACACAAAATCTTCCTACACAAATGATCTCGTTAAAACACACAGTTTGTCATTTATATATTTTGTAAGGAATTAACCATTTCTGAGACATTCCTTATTATTGGTTTCAATTTTAAAATACTTAAAACTTTTCTTAAACCAGGATTTGTGATTGTTTTTGTTTTACTCCTGATCATGCAAAGAGAACCAAATGTCAACCAGCTTTTAAAGAGATTTGACTATCACTTTAGCCTATGTTACTCCCTTATGTCACTTCTACTTACAAGGAAGCAAGTAAAAAGACTATTTTTGCTAATGTCTGTCTTAATCAGCATGAAGTAGATAGAAGAATTAGGTTTTGTAAGAATAATTTGTTATAGAATAGGTAGAGAAACTCATGTGAGGAATACATAATCTTTTTTTTGTTTGTTATAAAGTCCTATCTTTAGGATCAGTGCATCCTACATGAAAGTAATCTGATAACACTGTTCATACTAGACCAGACTAGTATAAATATAAAGTGTTAAAGTAAGAGCTGAATGATATGTAAATGTGCTCAGGCTTGTAGACAGGTAAATACATGGATTGACTCCAGCATGTCACAGATGTGCATCATCTTTGTCCTCAGGATAACTGATGAATTGAAAGTCCAGATTCGTAAATTTATAGTGCCAGAATGAAGCTAGCATCTGATTGGTTTGTATGATATTTTTGGCTATGAAGCAACTGATATTTAATATGACCGAGGCATGGGTATGGACCTCGTAGAAAACTATATGTAGCAGTTACATGCCTAATGTTTTGAACTTGAGCATGGACCTATTTGAAAACATTTTATAGCACTCATGTTTTGAAGCACATTCTGTTATTTAAGAATGCAGTGAAGTTTTCTATAGTCTTGGGTGATGGCAATTAAGGCTGTTTATCATCAGTGTCCATGCTGTACTTAGTTGTAGGCCTGAATCGTGATAATGATTATTTACTTCACATGAGATGGCTAAGACTTCTTTTCCAGTGGCTTGAACACTTCACCACTATCCTAGTGTTAGTAAAATTGGGCTCTGGCTGTTTTCAATACATTTTTGGGGTTGCATAAGCCTGATGGTTCTTTGGTGTTCAGTGAAGCATGTTAAGCTGATGTAAGCTGCGCAAGGAATGTGGTGGATACCAGGTACCTAAGGTGATGCATTCTTCAAAACGGAGTCAACCCATATATATACCTGGCTAGAAGCCCAAGAAAATGTAAAGTATATAAAATGTTGTTTGGCAGGTGTTTGAGGACTACACTAGTTGTGTGACAGAGCTGTCGAGCAAGTACGTGGAGCGCATGAGTTCTCCTTCTGTGTGGTGGGAAGTGACTCCAGAGAAACTGCGTCAGTCATTCATCATCCGCAGCGCTCTTGCCAACAAGGGAGACACTGAAGTACCTCTTGTCTGGTTGAATGAATGTATTGATGCCACGCTTAACCTTCCAGGGTAAATATTACATCACTTTTGCATTCTTTATTTGGTGGACATTTTTATTTTTTCTACCACCTACTATAAGGAATAGCAGAAGTGTTCCAGCAAAAGTTTTGATACAAGGGTGACATTGATAATTTTTAATATGCCATGTTTCTGAAAACAAATGAAGTTTGTATATACTTAAAAACATTTTGTGAATTGATTACGATGTAGTTTTTTTGGTTTGTCGCAATAATATGTTAATTAATTGTCGCAATAATATGTTAATTATCATCATTTTGTTAATGATGACTTTGTGGTATAACAAGCAAGCTAAATTGGAGTCATAAAAATCCAAAGTTTCACTCTGTAGTCATAAAAGTTAAGATGGAAAGCTTTTATATATACAGTGCCTTATTATTGACTCTTGGCTGGCCAGCCAGCCAATGTGAGATAACTGTGCTTCTAACTGGTCCTGGCTCTCCATGTCAGTGCATGTGCCACCATTGCTAGGTGAGTTCTTGTTTTGTTCTTTGTGGTTACATTGTGATAGTAAAAACATCACCAACGAGGATCACAGTGGCAATCCAGCACAGCTTGGAGGAGCTGATTCAAAACAACAGGAGGATCACATTACGACAAATGGCAGTAAAACTGGGAATGTCTTTGGAAGCATTTCATCACATTATTCACAATATTCTACAGTACCGCAAAGTTTGTTTCCGATGCGTTTCACAAAATTTGTCCAATCAACAAGGAGAAGCACATGGGGGCAGGTCTGCAACTTCTGCAACAGCTCTCCATGGAAGGGAACAGTTTTCTTTCCTGCATTGTCACGGTTGATCCACCTCTAGACCCCCAGCAGTAAGCAGTTATCAATGGAGTGGGAACACCCTCCCCCTCTTCTCCAAATTGACAGAAGTTGAAAGTGGTAACCTGGGAAGATGATAGCCAGAGTGTTTTGGGTGTCATACTTGTGGAGTTTTTGGAAATAGGGCACACAGTAATACTGATGGATACTGCGAGACCATGTCACAACTGCGCAAAGCTATTCGGAGTATATGGCCAGGACTGCTCACCGAGGGTGCCATCTTCCATCGACAACACATAGCCTCATACAGCTCGGACAATCAGCATGCTGTTGAAGCAGTTTTGTTCTCCCTACAGCCTGGATGTTACTGCAAGCGACCTTCACCTTTTTCCTTGCTTGAAGGAACACCTAGGAGGCTGACGATTCACTTTATATGAGGAGGTGCAACATGACTGACAGGATTTTTACCAGCAAGGAAAATTCAAACTCATCCCAAAAAGTGACAAGTGCCTCAACCAATATGGAGTGGAAAAATAACCTAATAACCTACCAGATGGCTGTATTGGTTGCACAAAATAAAATATACTCGTTTCACTGCACCATCGCCTTCTAAAACATGTACAATAAGCTGTTGAACTGGACACCTGGGAAATATATATGGAAAAATTCAAAACCTTATGAACTTTGATATCCTTCTAAAAGAAATTCGCTGCTGAAGTTTGTCAACCCCCCCACCAAAGGAGAAGAAGCCAACTATGACAAATAACTCACTTACATCAGGTGGTAGTTGTATGCAGCTGATGATGTTGGACAGATCCTACGATACTGGTGCTGCTGTGTAAGTAATGATTTTGATGAAGCGTTGTGTAAAAAACGACTCATAGTACGTTACTAGTAGTTTTAGTTTTTAGTATACAGCTTGAAAATAGGATTTAGTCTAAAATCAGACTTCTACTAATAATGTATTCATAAAAGCGCTTCTGAAAAAACTGGAAGGAAACACATAATATTATATCTAAATGGAAATGGCGTGTTATTTATGGACACTCTTTAACTGCTGTGGTTCTCAGCATCCCATTCTACACTGGGCGTGAAAGACCGCTTAATTTTGCTCAGAGGCCTCTCTATCAGGCTTGAGGTTCTTTTACGTGCCGTAAATCTACGACACGGGACCAACGGCTTTACTTCCCTTCCGAAGGAAGCCATGCTAAGGATTTTTACACCCGAAAAAATCCATCGTCCTCCGCCAGGTTTGAACCCGCGACTTTGGGTATATGAAGCTAGCATGGTAACCGTTACACCACGGAGGGCGACTATATTATATCTACATTACATTAATGTTGCATATAAAATACATGCAAAAATTGTAAACAAAAGACTTACAACTATATCTGATAAAATACTGCTAGAAGAACAAAATGGGTTGAGATATGAAAGATCTTGCACATTTATAATTAACATGATTATACAGAAGTGACAAGAATACAACTTAAAACATATTGGCTTAATTGATTATGAAAAACATTGCAACATGTTACGGAAAATAATGGAAAGAAGAGACATTCCACCGTACTTAATGCTAATTATAATACTAATTATAAAATTGATCTATTCCAAAACAATGAATAGAATATCAATAAATGGAAAATTATCGGAAGAATTTGTAATTAATAAAGGTGTCAGACAAGATGCAGTTTCTCGCCAAGTCTTTTTAATATGTAGACATATATTAATAGACAACATTCTTAGAGAATGGAAGAAGTATACTATCTATGGGATCTTATTAAATCAACAAAATATTTGAAATGCTCTGTTATTTGCAGATGACCAGATAATTATCCAGGACAGTGAAATTTACTTACAAAAGCCCATAATAATAACTCCATGGCACGACAGCTCACGGGGAACCTTGGCCTACCGCCCGGCCGCTGCGTCCCCCATCTCGGTCCACTATAGACGTCATGGATGGGGTGCAGTATTGGAGGGTGCGACGTGGTCAGCGCCTCGAGTCCCCCCAGCCGGTTAATGCGGTCCTCATGACCTGGAGCCGCTACTTCTCCATCAAGTAGCTCCTCAATTGCCCCCCAGGGACCTTACGAGGCTGAGTGCACTCCGGGCCAGGTCTCCCAGTGGGGGAAAAATCCCCACGCCGGTACTGGGGATCAAACGCAGGTCTCCCGCTTGGTAAGCAGCGACGCTACCACCACGCTAAGGAGACGACCTATAGAAGCCCATACACAAGTTAAATCTAAATGTGCAGAAAATAATTTGAAACTTTCCCACAAAAGACAAAAGTATTGGCTTTTAGAGAAAAACATCCAGTTAGAAGTAAATAATAATAAATAATACCATTTTAGAATAGTGAGCCATTTTAAATACCTAGTTAACAATATCACTTACAGTTATGATAAGGATGTGAATATTAAAACACAATGCTTCTAGGCTATATGTAGCACAATTGCCAAGAACTTAAAGAAGAAAACAAGGAAAGAAATGCAAATAAAATGTTTTAAGACAATGACTGTACTGACTCTTCAATATGGATATGAAGTATGGACCTTGAAGAAAACTGATATTAATAGAATACACTCAGTGAAAATGAAGTTTCTCAGAAGACTTAAAAGGACGTACAAGTTTGGATAGATATAGAAATGATGATATAAGAAATTAATTAAACCTTCCTCCAATTATGGATAAAATAAAGGAATACAGAATTCAATTAAAATTTAGTTGAGTTGATTTTGTAACACTACATCACATGTTTCAGGAGCCATGTGCTTCCATTGTCAATTCCTTTGGTCGACTACCGGCATTGCTTGCTGTGGTGGTTGTCTCTGTCCCTGGTGGTGGTTTAATGAACTTCTGGATGAGTAGATTGCCTGGTGGGATTTCAAAATTGAAAACCCGGTTCTTGTTTTTCCAAATATATATGTTTTCCCAAACTTTTAATTCCGTCTTCCTTGTGATGTTTTTGAGGATTTTTGGGCTTCTATTTATAGTGTGTTTCTCTTTCCAAAAATGCCAAGCTACTGCAGATTTTTCTTCTTGTTTGAGTTTAATATTTCTGTGGTGTTCTTTTGCCCTGGTTTTTATATTTCTTTTTGTTTGGCCGATGTAGATTTTTTCACAGTCATTACAGCTGAACTGATATATTCCTGGTTGGTTTTCTTGTGGGATATCATCTTTTAATTTAGAATTTAAAATGTTTTTTATAGAGTAATTGTTTTTAGGTGCTAGAATGATGTTATGTCGTTTGAAGATCCTCTGGAATTTGTAGAAAGTTGTAGGGTGGTATGTAAACTTCTTGTAGATCTTGTTTTCTTTCTGGTTTTGAGTGAGTGTGCTGACTTCTTTAATTCTCCTTCTATTTTTGGCCTTATTAACTTTTTTGTACACCAGTTCTGCCCAAAATCCATTCTCTGTAGCTATGTCCATATTTTAGTAAGTTCACATTGGTATTCTGTTTTGCCCATTGGTACATTTACCAATCTGTGTGTAAGGCTGTTGAGTAAAACATGCTGATGGGGAATGGGATTGTAACTCTTTTGTTTTATATAGCTATTGGTGTGGGTAGGTTTTCTGTAGATGCCAAATGTAAGGTGATTATTAGTTTTTATGATTTTTAGGTCGAGGAATGGTAGTTGTCCATCACATTCCTTCTCCATTGTGAACTTTATAGACTTTTCTTGCATATTTAGGAGTATTAGTGCATCTTCTAGGTGTCTTTCTGGGACTATTGCAAAGATGTCGTCTACATAGCGGTACCATATTTTGAACATCCAGGGGAATGCCTTTTTAATCCTAGTTTCCATAGTGCTCATGAAGAGATCTGCTAATATAGGTGACAGCAGGCTGCCCATAGCTAAACCAGATGTTTGTTTGTAATATTTCCCGTTAAATGTGAAAAAATTTTGATTTATGCACAGATTCGTTAATATGATGTATTCTCGCACTTCTTCTGTTGTTTTTCCTATTGCAAGTAACCAGTTTTTGATGTGGGATTGTGATGTAGTGTTACAAAATCGACTCAACTAAATTTTAATTGTTAAAACACATCACTGTCTCAAAGTCCACCATATATCAGGAATACAGAATTCGTTGTTCAAACCATCTAAGAAGAATGAATAAGGAATGATTATTACCAAAACAGGTATTGGAGAAGAGATGTCAGTCAATCAAGAACAAGGTGGAAACTTGAGGACAGAACAGGAGACTCTCTTACTCCATGAATAGAAGAAGAAGAAAAACTACATTATAAGCACAAAATTGCTACATTTAATTTGAATTATGGCCACTGTATAAAAGTAATGCATTGATTAAAATTTGTTGGTGGTAGAGGAGAAAACGTGTATCTTTCAGTTAGGTACCCTGCAGTGTTCATATTATTACGGTCCAAGTATGGGCCCTCAAACTTTCACATATCTTGTAAAACCCATTCTAATTACATATCTCAGTGATTAGTTTTAGAAACTACGTGGTATAGTATTAGAAAGTTTTAAATATGTTACAATTAATTAAAACATTAATGGGAATGCACAGTGAAGTAACTAATCAAATAGGAGTAAAAACATAGATTACACTCAAACTTCACTCTTGAAATAAAGTATCTTACTTCAGACATGTTTCGGTGGCTGTTGAATAATTATTTTTATTTCTGTTTTAAGAGAACATACTTCAGTGTTGGGGAGGTTGGCTTCTGTAGTAAGTCAATGTCGTGAACATGATTCAAACAGCCGTTGGACGATGGAACTGCTTGGACAAATACATTCAGTGTTGAATAAGAAGAACGAGGAAGATGTTCAGCAGGTGAGCACTAGGATAGAGCATCAGTTTGCTCTCTCTTGTTTATTTTATTTATTTGTACTAAGCTTGTTACGAATAAAAAGTACAAGGAATGGTTAAGTGTTCAGCCCAGGCTGTTAAATTACCATATTCATTATACAACTTCTACTAGTTACACATTAATTTCCCTTAAAATTATACCTTGTTCACTTCTCTTTTAAATGGCAAATTCCATTTCTTTTTAACTTTATATAAAAACTTTCCAGCTTTCATATAGCCTTTGTTAAATTTTTTAATTAATGCAATCTTTATATTCATTTTAAGCCATTTCTTATTTATACATTCTTTTCTCCATAGCTCTGTCTCTTCACACTCATATATCAAGTGCTCTATATCTTCTTTTCTCCCCCATATTGGACTCCGTTTTTGTGGAAAACCTTTTCTCGTCCCTTTCAGTTTCCATACACCCTCTCTCACCCATGCTATATCCTCTCTTTGTTCTTTATTTAGTTTATCTAAATATTCTTCTCTTTCTCATATACTTTTTATTGTAATATATGCTTCTAATGATCTTTTTCCAACTATATCAGCAAACAGTGTTTGTATTTCTATGTCTTCAAATCTTCTTCTAACTCCTTTCCAAAAAACACTGTTTTCTCTCATTCTCCAAATTTCTTCCAGACCATTACTTTCCAGGTTATATTGTATATATAGCACCATCCATTGTCTTTTAAACCCTTTTCTGGTTATTCTAAGCATTGTCTTAGCAGATTCTTTTCATCTAAATTTAAAATTCTAAACCAAAACTTGAGTGCTCCTCCATGATCATACCTTTCCTTCCTACTCTATGCATTTCTAACTGGGAAAATTCCTTTGCTACTTGTTTATTGCATCTTTATATTATAGGGGATGCAGCACATGAAAGGTTACTAAAAAACAAAGATGGTTGGTGCCACATATCAGGATGGTCATGTTTTAATAAGTCACTGAGGTGTATAATCAGAGAAATCACCAGACAACCTATTTACAGAAGTGGCACTGTTTCAATCTTTTGGTAGTATTGTTTTGTGAGGGCCTTGTCGTAAAATGTGTTAAGTGACAAAACTATCAAAGTTTACAAAAATATTTTATGAATTCAAAATAGTAACAGAGTAATAGAAACTCAATACCACTATTAATACAAACAAATAAAATTCTGAAAATGTTAATGTTGTGTAAAATGTTGTTGTAGTTGTTGAGAAAATAAAGCTACTTTATTATGATAAGGTGTAGTAAACAACTTTTACAATTACACAAATACAATTTTTTTTTACATAACACTAAAATATTACTTTAACCTATGGTGCTCCCTTATTTCGCTTCTACTTACAAGGAAACAAGTAATAAGACTGGTTCTGCTAATTTTTTCTCGATTAGCATGAAGTAAATAGAAGCATAAGCTTTTTAACAGTACTATCTTGCAGAGATGTAGAGAAAGCCATGTGTATGGAACACATCTGACTTTTTTCTCAGTCCATGGAAGACTTGTGGTTTACCATTTGGCAGTAATAGTGGAATCATCACAATGTGGCCACTTACTGAAAAGAAGGAACATATTCTTGCCAACACTTCTCATTTGCTTAATTTTTGTTGGGGGATCTTCTACTGGGAAAACCCAGACTGATGACTGATTTAGTATCTGACTCATACGATAAATCTAGCTTCTGCCATTTGTTACAATGTTAAATATGTTTTTGGATCTTCCTCCATTGAATTTTTCCATAATTTGCTGGCACCATTATACACATGCTTGTTTCTGGTCACATATGAGGAGCTGGGGGACTCACGGACTGCAGAGCTTCTTGACATCAAGGTTTTCTTTCACAATTATTTTCACTGTTGCAAATCCAATATTTAGGACTTCTTGAATCTGACCATATGTGCAATAATGATCTTCCTTCTTTCATTACATTTTCATCCATTGTTACTGTAGCTGGGCAACCTTTCCTTTGAGGAAATTCCTTCCTCTTCTAAACTCTTTATACCATCGATAAATGGTGGATTGTGGAGAGCAGAGTTCCCCAAATGCACAATGCTGTCTTTCAAGGTATTCTTTCTCCCCTAAACCAACTTTAAAGTCGTAGCGTGGAAATGCCCTCGCTTGAGATCCATCATAGCATATGGTGTAGCAACACCTTGGGTTGACAATGCACATTATTGGAGCATGCCCAGACTTGCACATGTCTGAGTTAGCAAAAGCTGTTTTGGCTTACAATAAATCATTGCTGTCCATTCTCAAAATTTTTGGAGTGACTTTGGTATGTATACAAGAGGCAGGAGGAAACTCATAGCTAAACCTCTCTTTTTCTATTTAAACATTAATGTGAATGCACAGTGAAGTAACTAATCAATTAGGAGTAAAAACATAGATTACACTCAAACTTCACTCTTGAAATAAAGTAACTTACTTTGGACACATCTCGGTGGCTGTTGCCACCATTTTCAACGGAGATTCACTGATGAACTTGTGGTAGCAGCCTGTGGAGGTCTCTCTTCCAGATAGATGAATTTTGAGATGAGTCCATTTGTTTGTTGTATGACAAAATTTATGACTTGTTTTTTGTTCTTTAAAATTAATAGATTTTCCCAAACTGTTAATCCAATTGGATTCTGCACTAATTTTAATAACTTGGGCTCACTGTGGAAATTATGGTTTTGAGTCCAAAAATGATGTGCTACAGCTGAATTATCTGTCTGTTTATATTTTAAATATCTCATGTGTTCTTTAAAACGTTGTCCAATGTTTCGTTTTGTTTTTCCTATATATGTATATACCTTTTCACATTCCTTGCAGCTGATTTCATATTTCCCTGACTGTTTCAATGGGGGGGAGCTTTTATGTTTTGTGTTTGTATGGAGGAGGTTTTTTAAACTGTACTTATTAACTGGGGGTAAGTTGATTTTCCATTTTTTGAAATTTTTTTGAAAGTTTTGGTGTGCCAAAGGGTGGTAAGTGAATTTTTTGTAGCTGGTTTCTGCTTTTATTCCTTTTAGAGTGCTAATTTCTTTACTTTCTTCTTTTTCATAAATTTATTAATCTTCTTCACCAAAACATGTCCAAAGTAAGTTACTTTATTTCAAGAGTGAAGTTTGAGTATAATCTATGTTTTTACTCGTAAATGACTCTCTTTTTCTCTCTTTTGACTCTCTTTTGGATCCAAATATAGTATCATGCACAACCACCAATGTAAAAGGATATCCTCTGTTTTTATTTTAGTCTTGGAAAGAAATCTTTTTACTTTCTCTAAACATACAATGTAGTTGGAGTAAAGAGAAGATATTGTATTGCAACCAAAAATTTGATACTGAGATTTCACCAGAAAAACACGTTTTGAAACCCCCTGAATCCAAATTTTTTTTTAGAATAATGTGTGTGCGTGTGCATGCAGCATAGCTCAAAACGAAAAGTCTGTTAAATACCTGATATTTAAGTTGAGTATCTTCCAAGGATGCGACACAAAGATTTTCAATAAAATACCACCACCCCCAACTACCCTTACCCTTTACATTTTTGAAAATGTTGACTTTTTTCAGTAATAGCTGTAATGATTTTCGTTAAAATATGGTATATTAAAGATATTCATATTACAAATAAAATGTTTATTTTGAATTTTCTGGGAATAGCCTCTGAACGACATCTTTATTTTGGATTAGTTTTGTGGAATTTTGCATAACTGGTAAACCATAAGATACACACAAAAACTTACAAAAAATGTAGATCTCATTAGAACACACCATTTATGTCATATACATTTTTTTTTTAATGGAGTTGACTGTTTTTGAGATATTCCTTGTTATTGATTTCAGTTTTGAAATACTTATACTTTACTCATACGGGAATTTGTCAACTCCTACAAACAAAGGAATGCAGTCAAACAACAATGAGCTTTTAAAGATTTGACTATTGTTTTAGCCTATGATACTTTCTTATTTCCCTTCTGCTAACAAGGAGGCAAACAATAAGACCATATCTACTAATTTTTTTTTGATTAGCATAAAGTAAACAGAATAAGCTTTTTAACAATAATTTGTTGCAGAGATGTAGAGAAAGTCATGTGAATTGAACACATCAGATTTTTTCCAATGAGAATGCTTATAATCACTTTAGGTCCATTAATAGCTAATTTTATGGTACCACATAAGAGGCAGAAAATCTGCCACATACGTTAGAATCTGGGGTGATAATCTTTATAATTTCCCCCCAGCTTTGCCACTGCCATACCCAACTTACTTTTCCCTAATGCTATTCAGAAAACATAAAGCATGAATGCAAGAGAACCCAAGTTCTCAACATTAATATACTGGAGAAAACATAGTCTTGTGTTTGGATAAACAATAATTTGTATACAATCTTTGTTAAAGCACAAGAGCTTTAGGATAATATACTTGTCACTTAAATAGTTATGGTTTGCATAATCCTAGTCCTAGATGTTACAACTGTTTTAAAGTAATTTTACTTTCTCTACATAGTGCATGGTATGTAGGTAGAGAAGGTATTGTACTCCGCCCAAAAATGTTATACCAAGGTTTCACAGGTAATACATGTTTTAGGGTCCCCTATATCTAAAACACATTTTTAGAAATATGTTTGTGTGTGTGCATGCACACGCATTCGTGCATGTGTGTGAACATGGTAACTCAAAGACGAAAAGTCATTAAAATACAATACTTGGTATTTAAGTTTAGTATCTTCCAAGGATGCGACACAAAGATTTTGAGGAAAATCTCCCCACTACCATTTACATGGAAAAAGTTTCAAACATTTTGATTTTCTCAAAAATGGCTCCACAGTTTTGATTAAAATATGGTGTATTAAAGATATTTAAATGACAAAATAAAATATATATCTTAAATTTTCTGGGGATAGCCTCTGAAGATCTTGTTATTCTGGATGAATTTTGCTAAATTTTGCATTACCCATAAACTGTAAGAGATAAAAACTTACTACACAAAAAATGTAGATATTATTAAAACACAAAATTTATATTACAGTGTAATCTGTGGATCATGTTTTAAAGTTAGATACAAAGTCCAACTCTAGGGCGTAGATCAAGTCAGAAATTATAATTATTAGTTACTCTTGATAATTATTAAAACACTTACAAAGATTAACTCTGATATTGAATTTTTCAGAGGTGTCAATTTGGCATACCTAATTTATGATTACAGGTCTATTTCCAAAAGCCAAATTTGTATAGTAAGCATTCTTAGAATCATGTCGTACACATTTTTTTTTTTTTTTTTTGTGGAGTTGACTATTTTTGAGATATTCCTTGTTATTCATTTCAGTTTTAATATACTTTAACTTTTCACATGAGAATTTGTGAAGAAACGGATTTCAACCACGTGGCAACCAGGTTTAAAAATGATTTGACTATTGTTTTAGCCTAGTGTATTCCCTTCATCTTACAAGGAAGCAAGTAATAAGATCATTTCTGCTAATGTTTATCTTGGTTAGCATGAAGTAGATAGAAGAATAAGCTTTTTAACAATAATTTGTTAGAGAGATGTAGAGAAAGTGATGTGTATGGAAGACGTAAAATTTTTGTATATCTTATGTCAAATTTCTATATATTTACAATTTTATAATGTTTTAATTTGTTCCAGAGCGTGATATTTTTATGTGACGTGTTCATATTGACAGTAGTAGTGATATCAGGACACGATCTATGTGCACAGACACTGGATAGTATTGTGTCATCTAGAGAAAGTCGCCTCGTACTCTTCCCACAAGCTCTTGCAACTCTGCTTACAAAGGATTCTTGGAATTCCTTGTCCTCACAGGTATAACAACTATTTATAAGTTTTCCTAGCATCTGCTTTACATTTTTCCTATCTTATTTGCTGAATTTCTTAATTTATGACCAGTAGTAATTTCAACTTGTTCCGGGTTCTTTATTCTATAGTTCAATGTATTGGCTCCTTGACAGCCTCCTGACCTTAGATACCTACGAGGGGGTATCGTAAAGTTTTAATTATCACCCCTTAAAAAATGTAATAGAGTATTTGTATTGATTTGTAGTTGTTAATCCTCCTCTATGTAGTCACAATTCAGATTTACACACTTTGCACAGCATTTCTTGACCTTCTGAATATTCTGATTGTAGAAGTCCACAGATTTTGACTTGAAATGAAATGGAGTTTTATTTACAGATGCCCTTTAACTGCTGTGGTTCTCAGCGTCCTATTCCATCCTGGGCGTGAAAGACCGCTTAATTTTGCTCAGAGGCCTCTCTATCAGGCTTGAGGTTGTTTTACGTGCTATAAATTTACGGCACAGGACCAACAACTTTACTTCCCTTCTGAAGGAAGCCATGCTAAGGACTTTTACACCTGAAAAAAATCCATTGTCCTCCGCCGGGTTTGAAGTTAGCATAGTAACCTTACACCATTCTTACACTTCATTAATGACATCATATGTATTTTCAAATTGGCAATCACACAATGGATTCTTCATTTCTGGTAATAAAAAAGAGACTTGGGGCAAAATCAAGTGAATAAGGAAGATGCTGCAAGATCTCAAATCCACATACCCTTGTTTTGTCAATTGCAACTTGGTATGAATGAGCTGGGGCATTAAAGATGAACACCTTTGGAGAATATACCATAGCGTTTCTTAATCAGAACTTCTTGTAACTTGTTGACCTTTGAAAAGGTAATGTGTTAGGATGACTGCACGACAGTCCCAAAAAACTGACCCAGTTAGCTTTTGAGAGGGGGGGGGGGAATTGGCATGCTTCAGTGCATGCTTATGGATTTTGTTTCTGAACCATACTGATAGACCCAAGCTTCATCCATGATTATCAAACGATCAAAACCGTCATCTTCATTCTCTTCCAGTAGCATCAACATTTATCTTAAAAGCTCATGTCATATTTGCTTTTGGAAAGGGGTTAGCAAACATGTATTACTAAATTCCTCTTTGCTCATCGGTTTGGTGACAATTTGTTACAAATATGTTGGCGAGCTAATTGAGATTCTTTTCTAGTATTACTCACTGTAATAGGTATTATTATTATTACGTCTCAGGATCATGGCCGCGAGGGAGAGAATGCATTACAGGTAATATAATACTTGTAAATGATACACTACACTGGTTTCACTGGTAAGATGTAGTAGATGTATTGTATCACTGGATACAGTAATTATTAATACTGTATGATGGCACAGATAAATTAAGATTCCATTCTACAGCTCGCGTTCCCATAGGACACTACCCTTGTGCCGAGCAATGATCACGTGAACACTGGCAAATAAGGAATGACAAAGGTTGTGAATCTATTCAGCTTTTATATAGGCTCAAAGCTTATTCTACATGTTTCTCTGTATTAACCGTTCTTTAAGCAAGTATATAATACAGACTTCCTTTTATTTATAAATAAATTACTTTTGGTACATGTAATATTTACTTCATAAGCTATTTGCGCTTAGTGAATATTTAAATATGGGTATACAATGCTTGGGGATGCGGTATACTAGAAAGAACAACTGCCTTTTTCATGTACGTAGCAATGCAATTATCATTATTGAATTTTTTTAAATGATTAGTTCTGATCATAAATTAAATTATACTTAAAATACACATTAAATTCAATATTATGATATTCACAGAACACTTACAAGCTAATTACTTTCAGTAATTAATTTTTTCTTTACCATATAATAAATCAATATGGCATTAACAAAAAATAAACACTTGATATGAAAACACTTGGCTTCCATATATTAATGTCTCACATGGAACCCACTGTACAGACACTTACACATGTGCATTTCGTCATGAATAATTTTCCACACACTACCATAACTGAAACCAGTCTCATTCATGATTATTTGTATGGTTGCTCATCTATCTTCAAGGTTTAAAGACTCCACTTTCTTCACTGTGACTGCATCATCTTCATTGACAGTCTACCAGATCTTGGCTCGTCTGTAGAGACATGTGTCCAGTTTAAAAATTCCTCCTCCACCCCACAATAGTGTCATAAGATGGGCAATCATTGCCATAGACAGCTGTCATCCCGTCAAAGATTTCCTGGACACTTTAATCCTTCAAATGAAGAGATTTTATCACACTACAAGCTTCAATTTTCTCTATCTTACATCTTAGCCACTTGTGATGCTTCTTGTGAACAAAAAAAGAGACACAGTTGTATGAGATTTTCAACATTATGCACTGAGGAACCAATGATGGCACTGACAAACTTTCATTGGTATAAAATCATAACTTCTGGGTGATAATTAAAACTTTACGATACCCCCTTGTACATTTAAATCCTAGGGAGTGTAAGTCCTCCACACAGGGAAGGTAAACTAAGTTCAGTTTTAGTTAGTAATAACTTCACAACTGCTGCTTTTATATTCAGATACTTAGCTGTATCTGTGACTCAGACAATTTTTTATTACAGAACTTTTTAACCTTAATAAATGCAATGTTGTCAAACTGTAATATCCAGATAGAAATGTATGATAATTCAATTTAAATACAATTTACAAACTTAACATTAAATATAACCTAGAGAGTAATAATATAGTTTGATAACTACCCATAGTATACTTTTTTATTTATTGTTGTTCCATAATATTTCTAATTCTTGATACAGATGTGGTTTTACACTGAATAGCACAATGTTGCAACTACTCGCTCAGTGTGTAGTTAAAAAATGCAAAATAGCATGAAGTATATTTTTACTACTTCTACACATACTATGTGTATAGTATTTAAAGGAAGTATTATATTCCATTCATAAATTTGATACTGATATTTTACCAGAAATACATGTTTTGAGCCACCTGAATACAAAAAGACATTTTTAGAAACATATCCATGTGAATGTGTGTGTTTTATGATCATGCAACAATCGCAAGACAGTGCTGCAAGATGCATGTAAATAAAATTTGTTCAGTAAAAAAATTGCAAATTATTCCATATATCCAGATAATGATCACTGATTTAGGTAAACTAAATTCATAGGCCACTGATAATTTGGGTATTATCTTATATGACACATATCTAACTTTGACAAATTTATACCTCATGTTTTCTGAAGGTTGTCTTATCTGTGGAAATACACAATATTTTACGTGTAATTTTTGTCTATTTAATGCAACTGGAAATTCATGTCCGAAAAATTGTTACACTTTGCTAGAAAAGGAAAAAGTTTTATTGGCTTGAAACCCATTAAAATAGTCTGATTTTTGCAAAAAATACTTTTACAACGTTTGGGGATAGATTCCTGACATTGAAACAAGAAAATAGGTTCATCATCATCATCATCATCATCATGAACATTGAGAGATTTAGGATTTAGAAAATCCTGTACTCGGAAACTCAGAATAGGTGATACTGCTCCCGCCATCGCCTTCATGGACGTCCTCTATCTCTTCTCCCTCGTGGGTTGTAGTCCCTGGCCATTTTAGGTAATCTGTGATCCACCATCCTGTCGACATGTTGCATCCAATTTTGTTGATAATTTTTAATTCATCCACTATGTTTTCAACTTTTAATTTTTCCCTGATGTCAGTATTTCTTTTCTTATCAAGTCTTGTAAATCCAAGAAGGGGCCGTAAAAAACGCATTTGAGCTGCTTCTAGCTGTTTCTGTTCCTTGCTGTTTAAAAACCATGTTTCGCTTCCAAATTGAAGTGCAGCTTTCGATGTAATATTGTGGATTTTCAATTTTGTATTCACTGACATCTGTTTGCCAAAATGTTGTTTAATTGTTCCATTTAATCTATTATATTTTTGAATTTTAATATATAAATCAGATTGGTATTCTGAAATTAAGTTTCCTAAATATGTAAAACTAGTAATAAAAATAGGTTCATATAACACTTTATTTTTGCATTACCAATTTATTAATGAAAGTCACCTTTAACGGCTTTCCAGGTCCAACCTAATAACTTCAGTTATTTATGTGCTTATTTATAGAATGCTTTGACCCATTTTACCCTGCAGAGTTGGCCTTGTGTTGCCATGGCTACTTGTTTACATTTGTCATTTATCAGATGTGTAATACATTCCCCCAGCATGCCTTACAGGTGCTGTCTACAGGGACTTCATTCAGCACACTCTCCCAGACTTATTGTCAGAGAAACTGTGTGTCACCCAGAAAATGTGTCTCTGCAAATAAGAAGAAACATGTGGTTTATGATTGGTTTAAGCAGCATACATTATGGAAGAGAAACTCGTAATCTTTGGGTCATGGAAGCCTGCGAAATTATACAACACCAACTGGGAGAATTTGACATTCCATGCTTCGACAAGTATATGCATGTCTGGACTTAAGAGTAGGCCATTTGGATCATTTGCTATAAGTGGTGTTTATGTGGAACACCTCCTTACAAGCTGACATCAAAAAAAATAAAAGTCACTATAAAATATTTTGATTACAGCATTTTGACCTCAAGAAATTGAGAACAAATGTTTTTGGGACATGTGTTTATATGAACATTTTTACTTTCTCTATGCATCCTACGTACATAGCACAGAGGGGGAGAGAGAGAGAGAGAGAGAGAGAGAGAGAGAGAGGGACAGAGAGAGATATGATTACACAAAAACAATAAAATGTAAAATACCAAACATGGTATTTAAGTTTAATATTCCCGAGGGATGTGACACAAAGCTTTTGAGAAAAATCCCCCCCACCCCAAACTACCATTTACATTTTACAAATTTTGAAAATGTTGATTTTTTTCAAAAATGGCTATAATGATTTTGATTAAAATAGCATATATTAAAAATATTTATATGGCAAATCTTAATTTCCTGGGAATAGCCTCTAAAGACCTCTTTATTCTGAATGAATTTTATTGAATTTTGCATAACTGGTAAACCGTGAGAGATAGACAAAAGCTTACTTCATAAAAATGTAGATCACGTTAAAACACACAATTTATGTGTGCAAAGAAATTAATTTCATCCACATGGCAACTGGCGTTTAAAAGATTTGACTGTCGGTTTAGACTAGTATATTCCTTTATTTTCCTTCTACTCTCAAGGAAGCAAGTAATTAAGACAATGTCTGCTAATGTTTATCTTGATTATTATAAAGTAGATAGAAGAATATACTTTTTAACAATAATTTGTTACAGCGATGCAGAGAAAGTCATGTGAATGGTGCACATCAGATATTTTCTTGTTTTGATGCAAGGAACTGTCCCCAAATTTTGTAAAAATATTTTTGAATCATTCTGTGTAAGCTGGATATCTGAAATATTGCTTAAAATATGAGTGAAGTGCCGCTGTTTTGTAATTTTGAGTTTTTCATAGAAATTGTGTCTGTTTATAGATAATGGAGTGGGTGTATCATATGCAGAATGCCAGTGCAGTTCCTGATTTGTATGGTGGAGTTTTCCATCACAGCTTAGTTGCTCTTCGACATACCAAATACTTCAAGGATTCTAATGTTTGGATGAGGTTTGTCTCTCCAAGATCTACAAAAACAAATTGTATATAAGAAACATGTAATCAAGTTGTAAATAAAATAGGATGTATCAGCATTATATGGTAAGCATCTTCCTAGCAACAATTACATCTTTCGTTATCAACAGTTTAAATGCCTATAAGTAGTTGAAACCATTCATGGAATAACATTTATTTTACATTATATCAAAATATATTAGAGGAATAACTTTTGAAAATGTGATAAGTTCACAAAATACAATTTTGAAGTTTTATTAATATTTGTCATTTAATTTTGGGGAATATAAGAAAAATATCACTCTTTATTTAAAGGGCCAGTTGCTAATTGAATTTTAAAAATTGTTGGCTTGATTAATTTTGCACCAATGAAAGAGACAAATTGTGTTTTGAAAGAGCTTTATACAGGAATGATGTAAGAATCTATTCTTTAAGTTTTACTTTTATTCGAATAATTTAACAGTAAAATTAGTAACTCAGAAAGATGTTCTCAACCAATTAATTAGCCCTTTTGGTGCTGACCTGGAGAGCCTGGAGTCCAAGTCACATTCTTGTTTAATTTTCAGTAAATATTCCCTTTTGTTGTATAATATACAAAGGTGGTTCGAAAAGTAATGCACAATCATTTTTTTACAAAAAAGTTTAATAGTTGGGTGGGGGGGGGGGATCACAAATGAACTTACACCTTTTATCTATTTTTCAACATAGTCACCAACTTTCTCAACACATTTGTCCCATCCGGATATCAGTTCCAATATGACCTGTTCGAAGAAGTCCATTTCACTGGCGTATAGCCATCTGCGGACTGCTGATTTCACTTCGGCTTCTGTTGCAAAGCGTTGGTCGACCAGGAATTTCTTCATGGGACCAAACAGATGAAAGTCTGACAGTGCAAGGTCCAGTGTAACCTCCAGCCACATTTGGTGATTTTCTGGCGAACAGTAGCAGCAACATTGTCATGAAGAAGTTTGACATTGTCAGCATTAATAGTGTGGCGTTTGTCATGAAGGGCCGACACAACTTCTCCAATGTTTTAATGTAGGCTGCGGCTGCAACATTCACACTGGTCCCATGTTCAGCAAAGTCCACCAATAAAACACATGAACTTTGTCACAAGCACTTTCCTAGCAGATTGAGTCACTGGGGAACCATACTTGCTTTGTTTGTTTTGGGCATGGTATGCAGTGGCAATTCCTTTCAGAAAGTCATGTCCTTCAGCTGTGTACCATGTTAAGTGATCCAAGCCTGTCATTATTCACTGGACCTTGTGGTTTTCTGTCAGGTTCTTAGGCACCCAGCGAGCACTAATTTTATGAAATGTCAGCGTGTCATGAACAACATTATACCCTGCACCATAGGAAATGTTGAACTATTGCAATAAGGTTCACAGTTGCACATACTAGTCTTTCAAAATTTCTGCCTCAATGCTTCTAACATTCTTCAGGATTGCAGCTGCTACCAGCCTCCCGAATCATGGCGAATCACTAAGGTTCACATGACCCTCTTAGAAGAATGCACACCACCTTAAGACATTGCTGCAGTCCATATAATTATCCCCATACATGCCACGCATGTCCCAGTCTCTTTCACTCGGTTTGTGCCCTTTGGCATACAAGTGTCGAACCACATCTTTTTGCTCTTCATATGTGGAGGACAGTAGCATACGCACCATATTTGTTGCATAGTTCATGCTTCTGTCATTAGAACATGAAACAAAAAATACCCTTCATAGTGAAAACTTCATTCCAGCTGCAATACAAGGCAGAAAAAAATGATTGTACATTACTTTTCAGACTGCCCTCGTAGATTACACTGGTACATGTGAAGTCTTCAATAATTTCAAAATATTAAAACGAAAATAAAAATTTGAAAAAATGAAAATCCCCCAAAAAATCAATAATTAATCGTGCAGAACTTTACATAAAATTTCAGACAGTGAAATAAAAATACACATAGAGCTTCACTAAAATAACAGAGTGTTTTAGACTGGTATCTGATTTTTTTAAAATACAAAAATTAATTAGCTTAACCTGCAAACTGGAGAAGAAAAAATAACTATCAAAAACAGACACACATGCATTGAACAAGTAATATTGAAAATAAGTATAAAATAAAAGGTACATGTGATAACTAAGTTACTGCACAATTCTATTTATTTTTATTTATTTATCGTTTCTACTAAGTTATGTACAATGAATATTGTTGGTGTTCAGCCAGTCATACTTATGTTTTACAATAATTCCTTAATTCTAGTTTGCTGTCTCATTTGTAATCTGTTCTTTAATTCCGTTTACTGACCACATCCAATTGTTTTTCAATTTGTTAAAATATTGCTCTACTTTCTTACAATCTTGATGAAACATTTCAGTTATAGCCATATTACCCTCTAACCTAAACCATTTTGTACTGATGTATTCTTTTCTGAAAATTTCAGTTGCTCTGTATTTAAATGTTGTTTTCCAGATCTTCATTTTCCACCACATTGGTCTGTACAATTGAGCTCTTGGTTGTTGCACAAGTTTAGAATTCAATCCTATTTTTATAGACAACACGTTGTTCTTGTGTCTCTTTGTTTCTTTTTGGGATGAGGCACTAGAATATCATTCCTTTCTTCTTTTCATCACTGGAGCTGCAGTACATATGCTACAAAACTTGGCCATCAGGCACATGATCTGTCTGTCAGTCGCTTACTGTACACTAACAGCCTGTCACCCAATCACATTAACAATTATCAAAATAAACGCAAAACATACCTGTCACATGAGATGTTGGAAATTCCTGGACAACACTAATCTTGTAGGGTTTGAGTTTTGTTGCTTTCCATACTGAAGCTTTCGAAATATCAGTTTCTTGTGCAAGGCACCTAGGAGATTATCGAGGTGACCATTCTAACCTTTCTCCGATTTTGTCTAATTTCTGCTCCGTAAGCACATGCCTGTTTACCTTTCTTTTCCTGTCACAAATTGATCCCGTCTCCCTGGATTTATTTACAAGCAAACAAATGGCCCGTGTACTCGGAACACTCATGCCAGGAAATTTAGTTATAAAGATGATGTAAGCACATACATATCGTACATAAACACTCTTTGTGGTACTGTATACTGCATTTTGAAAACATTCAAGCAAAACTAAACACTTCTAAACATTCCTAATGTTATTCACGTGTGAACTGGACTAGAACAGAAATAAGATTGAGCACTTTTGCTGACAGAATGGATGTAGGACGTGCTCACGCAGGGTAATCAGTGAAGGTCACGCAAGCCATTTCTTGGCGGCCAAGTTTTATAACAAGCGAACTGTAGAAAATAGATCTTTTGGTCTTACCTTGACATCAGAAGTTCTGTCATTCAGGAGTGAAAATTCAAACTTGGTGCCACTTTTTGCTAACACAGCTACAATTCAGCTACAAATTAGAAATCTGGGAGAAATTACTTATACAAAAACACAAAGACCACGTAATGAATTTTGAATTACCGCCTGTTTTTTATTGATTTCAAAAGTTTCATGCCAGATGTGATGTTGTGATTTGATGTCCAGAAATGATGTGCTATTGCAAGTATGGAAATGATTGTGTGCTTTGTAATGTAACATGGAAACTGTGAAATGTTCCAGAAAACCTTTCTCTAGGGCTACAACGTAGCAAGCACACAGACTTTCATTCCAGAATGAGTTTAAACATATGAAATTGTGCCTGGCAATTTTCTGAGAATTTTGAGATCATGATTAGATTGTGATTGGCACTAAAAGAGTTAAATATTGCAATCAAAATCAGTCATTTTAATTTATTTTGAGAAACAGTATTTAAGAATCAAAATTGTAATCAAGGAGAACATTTTCAAATATTTAAAGAATGTAGTCAAAATTGTTGCCTACTGAAATTATATATCTTTTGCTTCAAATTTTGTAACAATTTTATTAGGCAATTTAAATCTACTATCTCACTACCCAGACTCTGTCTCACTGGATCAACCTTCCATAAAAGCACATTGCTCTAGGATTTGTGTCAATATTATATTTTAATTGCATGTGTATTTTTTCTCCTTAACATAAACTACAGCAATAATATTTTCAAATATTCAGTGGGAGCTAGTATAACAAGTGACAATTTAACTGCAAGTTCTTTGAGTTTATTAGCTTGGAAAAAAATTATTAATTTCAGAAACTTAAATCATGAACAAATGCTTCCCATTATAATAATTCAGTTTACATGCAATACTTGATCTTCATTTACTACAATATTCAGAAAATTTTAACAAAATAGTTGCCTTCCAATCACTTTCTCACGCACGCACGCACACACATGCGCAGACACAGATGTGCACACTTACACACAATTACACTTTAACAAATTACAACCTTACCAAACTTGCCCAGCATTATATTCAAAAGAACAATAATTGCTTCCAGCTACTCATTTAATTTTACACAGCAAGCTTATCCCTTGCTTATCTCTGTTAATTCACATAATCGCATATCTCAGAACTGTCAAAACCAGACAAAGTATGGAAGCCACATTTGACTCAAACTACAAAGGAAATTATAACTGGGACAAGTTTTATATTTTCTGTTAAAAATATTATCTCACACATTGAATTCTATTACATTACATTCTACCAATAAATTGGAATGTACCAAGAAACATGCAGTTAATTTAGTATTAATAATAATCCCAATAAAAGAGTTCCAATACACTTAATTAATATAATACGAAACCTATATGTAAAAACTAAAATTAGAATAAATGATCAAATTTCAAAAGGTGTTGGACAAGTTTGCTCAATATCAACCATGCTTTTTAACCTATATTTTGACAGTATGATTAGATCATGGAAATACCAAATAGTAGAAGGAATTCATTTGGGGTCAAGAATGGTAAAGACAGTGGTCTTTCCAGACTATCAGATATTAATAGCGAAAAGTGAAGAGGAACTTCAATGGATGACATACAAACTTAAGTTTAATATCAAAAGCATATAGTATGGAAATTTCAATGGAGAAAACTAAAGTTAAGGCACTTAAAGGTAGTCAGTCACCCAGTCCAGTCTAAAATAATAATAGAAAATGAAAGCATAGAACAAGTGTCTATATTTAATTTCTTACGATGCAAAATAACATATGGGTCTGAAATAGACATCAATAAAAAACTAAATAAATGTAATTATATAGCAGAAACTATAAAGAAAACATTAAAAAATAAACTTAGAAAAGACTCAATAATAAAACTATATAAAGAAATGGCTATTCCCACTTTAACTTATGGATCTGAAACATGAATATTGACTGAGAAAATAAAAGAAGAATACACACAGCCAAAATGAAATTTTTTGGACCTATAGCAGGATACTCAAGATTAGATAAAAAAAATCAAACAATGTAATAAAGCAAAGCTTAAAAATAGAAGAAAATAAAATAATAAGAGAATATAGAGCCAACTGGGAACAACATTTGGAAAGAATGTCAGTAAACAATATACCTCGAGCATCATATAACTACAGACCCCAAGGCTATAGAAATCCAGGACGGCCAAAAAAGAGATAGACACAACAGGATTTTGGTGCCAGAACAGGCTAAAAATGGTCTAAAACTGTGGATGAGAAGAAGAAGAAGAAGATGATGATAATCCCTAGAAATACTATAAAGCTGGATGAATGCTAGAAAAGTAACATGGAATTTTTTCACCAAATGTAAAACTACTCAGTTGTTTATTTGACGAGTCGATTAATTACACTAAACAGCACTTACTTAGGAATTTTTACCGGAACATGTTTCGAAGGACTAGTTTCCCTCATTTTCAACCGGACATCGACTAATTCCTTGCGGTGAAGCTGGCATTGTTGTAAGTGCTGTCTCCCCTGGTAGTGGTTTAATGAACTTGCCTAAGCACATCCTTCTGTGGAAATGTTGAAATTGAAAACCCTGTTTCTATTCTTTACAATGAAGATGTGTTCCCATGTGGCCAGCTCTTGTTTTCCCATTATGTGTTTTAGAAGTTTTGGTTCTGAATTTATATTGTGATGTTTTGTTCATAAGTGGGTGGCAACTGCTGATTTTTTCAATTGTTTTTGATTTATGTTTCTGAAGTGTTGATCTTGTTTTTAGATTTCTTTTTGTTTTCCAATATAAATCTGATTACAGTCCTTGCATTCCATTTTGTATATGCCTGATTTTTTCTTTGCTGGATTGACCTCCTTGAGATTTGAGTCTGATTCATTTTTTATGCTGTGATGGTTTACTGGTGCTGGCTGAATGTTGTATTTTTGAAAAAATGTTGAAACTTGTCTAATCCCCATGGGTGGTATGTGAATTTCTTGTAGCTCATCTTTTGTTCTATTGTTTCTTTTAGCCTGACTATTATCATATTTTAAAATATTGAAATTTGGAACAAATATTATGCCTCTTACTCCTTTTAGAGTATTTAATATCCAGATACGTCCTTGCAACAATCACACTCTTGCAACTTCCTCTGCACCATTATCTGCTCTCTAAGATGAACATAAAATCTCTGGGTTTCATCCTCCTTTCAGCTGTCACAAAAGCTTTGTTTCAGAAGAGCGAGTAAGTGTCTTTATTACTTTCTCTGCATGTACTATGTACATGCTGTATAGAGAAGGTATTGTATTACACCCAGATTTCACCGGAAGTACAGGTTTTGGGTCCCCCTAAATTCAAAAAAGCATTTTTGGAAATAGGTCTGTGTGTCTGTGGACAGCATAGTTCAAAAATGAAAAGACTGTTAAATACCAAACTTGGTATTTAAGTTTGGTATCTTCCAAGGATGTGACATGAAGATTTTCAAATAAATCCCCCCACCCAAACTACCCTTTACATGGAAAATTTTTCGAAAATTTTGATTTTCTCAAAAATGGCTTTACAATTTTGATTAAAATACTGTATGTTTAAGATATTTTTATGACAAACGAAATGCATATCTTAAATTTTTTGGGAATAACCTCTGAAGACTTATTCATTCTGGATGACTTTTATATAACTAATAAACCGTAGGAGATTGACAAAAGCTTACTGCACAAAAAATGTAGATATCATTAAAACACACAATTTATGTCATATACATTTTTATATATATAGAGTTAGCTGTTTTTGAGATATTCTGGATTATTGGTTTCATTTTTAGCCACTTAAACTTTTCTTCAAGGGAAGACATCTTTCTTCTTGTTTCTTGTTCTACTCCTGGCAAGCAGAGAGATTGAAATTTCAATTGTTTCAACTTCAACTTACAAGGAAGCTAGTAATAAGACTAAAATTATGCTTATGTTCATCTTGATTAGCATTATATAGATAACAGATTGTTTTGATTAAAAGGTTTGTTTACCAAACAGCTAGAGGACAGCATGTGAATGGAACACATTAGATTTTTTCCCTTCTACTTACAAGGAACTAAGTAATAAGACCATTTCTGCTATGGAGTAGATTGAAGAATAAGCTTTTTAACAAAATTTGTTATAGAGATGTAGAGAAAGTCATATGAATGGATCACTTACTTTTTTTTTTTCTTTCTTTTTTTTTTCTAGTTTCTTATGGTACTGAAGAACAATGGCAGCATTTTTTTTGTGTGCATGTATGCATATGAACCTAGCATTATTTTAGAACTGGAACATAGGGTAGGCAGATCTCTGGGTGCTGCCCAGAGTGCCAGGGTTTGTAAGCCTCTCCAGTCAACAGGAAACCTTTGCCTTTGGTAAATTCCATTTGAATTGAAATGTTAATAATGATTATAAGTATTCTAGAATGTCTGGTTGAAGTTTAAGTGGGTCTGGGTGGCTCAGTTGTATAGCCTTTGGTCTTCTGATCCCAAAGTTCAAAACCCCTTTCAGGGTTTAAGCAACAGCTCCTTGTCAGTAGATTTACTCCTGTGGGGCAAAATTCCAGCACACCGGCAGTGTTGATGTGACCCTGGAAATTGATAGTATTGTTAACAAACAAAATATTTGTTTTAGTGTAAGTTTGAGTGTGTTTCTTTCTTGGTCAGGAGACGCTAATCTCTCAGAGTCGTGCTGTTGCAATGCCAACAGTGGCACTTTTAGTAATTGCAGCAGTATTTTAATGAAACCCGAAAATGTTACAGCTTTATGCAGTCTGTTATTCAAACTATAGCAAATTGTGCAGTTAGTATGTAGTGTATTAATATTAATTTTGAATACACTTCTTTTCATGATAAATAATTGGCAAAGGCTATGTGGAGGAAAGGATGAACTTTTTTAAACTTGCAGTAAATATGATGAGAGAGTGATGACAACACTGATGCAAGTTCAAATCTTGTTTAGGGTGAACTACCCTGGTAAGGCTTTTTTTGGAGTTTTCCCTTACCCTGAGAACACATTTTGAGTAACTTTAAGCTCCATTTCAGCAATTTCATTCATCATCCGATTTGACCAACCAGGTTAAAGGATGTTAAGCTACAGAAAAAAAAAAGAACAGTGATGTAAGTGAAAATTAGTATGCCTGCCGCACATTCAAGAGATCCCAAGTTTGAATCTTGGTTAGGGTGAGCTACCTGGATTTTTTCTTGGGTTTTCCTTTATCCTAAGAAGATGATTGTTTGATCATTTATAATTCTATGGAACTGGGCTCACTTTAGTATTATTTCATCCATACCATTCAGTCATTGTCTGATATGATCTACCAGGTTAGAGAATGTTTAATATCTGGGTAACTTTCTTTGGAAAAGCTGCCTATGGCCCATTCTAAAGAATAATGGCAACATTAATAATATGTATGCGAAGTAGTGCCTTTACACAACATAACTCCATGCCACAAGGGACCGTGGCCTACCGCCAGGCTGCTTCATCCCCCATCTGGCCTGAAGGTATCATAATGGGGTGCAGTGCTGGAGGGTGAGACATGATCAGCTCCTCGAGTCCCTCCTGACTGGTTAATGCGGTTCTTCTCGATCTGGAGCTGTTACTTCTCAATCAAGTAGCTCCTCAATTGGCCCCCCAGAGACCTCACAAGGCTGAATGCACCCCAGACCAGGTCTCCCAGTGGGAGAAAATTCCCCATGCTGGTACTGGGAATCGAACCCAGGTCTCCTGCTTAGCAAGCAGCTGCGCTACTACCACACTAAGATGATGACCAGTGCCTTTACATAGCCACCTGGTTCATTGGAAGTGTGACCACATGTGTGAGTGGCGCTGGAGTGAAAGCATGCCAGCCCCTGGATTGCTGCAGCTATTTGCCACCCTTAGAACAAATGTATACTTTTGTGTGGCTTTCCGAAACTCTTGGGACTTCTTTGACAACGGGTTTGAGAGGCTCTTCTAAGAACATTCTACCCTTGTTGAGGGAACTGTGTTGCAGTGGAGAGGAAATGAAGCCGGCATCAGAGGTGGACGGTTCCTGCAAGCCTTCATCTGTTATTGGACCGTTTTCCGACATCTTCTTTCTCAATGTTGCGCAATCCAAATTTGTATGCGTCGGGTTCTCGCCTCTGGCTCCTTTCCAACTACAGGTGGCCATTGCAAGATGTGGAGCCCACCCAGCCGTGGTCCTAGATGTGTAGGAGTGGCAGCAGCTCGTCGATGTCAAAGCCGCTATTCAATACCGTCTTCACAACCCACAGGAGAACCTGCAACAGCTCCAAATCTCGGACCGCATCTCCGCCAGATTCAAGACCGTCTTCGGCAAACTTATTGTCGATCTCAAAGACCGGGAGGGGCACTCCATTTCTCTACACCGAGAAGAATGGGACGTATCGGACGGTCTACATAAGCTCATTTCAGACATCTTGTTTCACAAGAAGAAAGAGGAGGCCGACATTCATAACCAAATCTCGGCTTTCCAAAAGTATATGCTTCACGTTTTTAATTCCGGGGTACCCTACGACTCCATGAATTACAAGGCCTTCACAAAGTACACCCGATCCGCAAACTTTAGAACCTTCCTAGAGGTGGATCATTATCTTAGAAACTCCCTCGGCCATTATATCCTACGTCATCACCATCCATAAAATATTTTCTCCTTTCCCCACCTTTTCCCCTCTCAGTCTTCCATCACATCACATCAAGTATAGGATATAGAAACTTCGTGTCAGTGTACTGCGATGGAACAAAGGTGTTCAAGAATTATGTGCTAGAGGATCATCCAAAGAAGAATGCCCCGTATGCTCTAAGATTCATCGACGGCTCTTTCGAAGGAAAATCTATCTCCGTAAAATGCCATAGCTGTGAGGACGGCATCCACTTCGTCTTTTCCAACATGGACCTTGTCGAAAGGCAGTTTAAAGCAGACCTTTGGCGTCATGAACAAGTGCAGCACACAGATTTCACCGATCATCTTTTTCAATTTGTTCCTAAAAAAGGTCTTTACATCGTTTTTCTCGAGCAGCAATATGTGTCACCGAAAGAAATGCTTAGCCTTAAAAGAAATGGACACCTTTGTTTTGGTCGATGCCTCACAGTGCACCTCGGAAGAATAACATCGTACATTATTCCGGATCTCGTGCACGGGGATTGTATATACAGCGTAAGGGAAGCCATTTTTCTACAAGAAGAAGAAGAGGGCGCCACTTTCAAAAGCATCTCGTATGAAAAAAGCAACGTCTGGTGATAACCCTCCATTTTTCCCCTCCATTTCTCTATCCCTCCCTCCTCCCGTATCGGCATCGCGTCAGTTCCTGCTCTGCTCACGCCATGCCTGGTCCTCAGTGCACACCGCTTCTCTGTACATCCTGCTTTCGAAGACAGTGTCGCTGTAGCATTCGATCGTACTTGTGCGAAAAGTGCAGCGGGGGAGTCTATACAGATCTCAGGAACCTTCAGCTACAGATTGACGCGTTCCTAGAAAGGTATGTCCGGCGCCATGGCAGAGATCCCAGCATTGATGAAGTACCTCACGCATCTGCAATGCCTCTTTCCCTTATCCAACGATGAGCTCAGCATTATTCTGTTTTACGGGGATTCGATCTTCAACAAGTACCCTCCTCGTGATTTGGATTTGGTTTGGGAGAGTCTAACCATGAATCAGCAAAACCAATTCGCTGATTTTAGAAGATGTAACATGCATTGGAACCAGCCTCGGAACACAGTTCACATAGACGGGCCTGCACCGATGATAAGAAATTGCCATTTCTGCCGTTTGAGCGCAGTCGCCGGATGTGGACCAATATCCCCATCTGGCGGATATTACACTTCCGCCGATCTAGCACTTATACCACAGCATGGGTCGATTTCACCTCAGTCTGCATCTCGTCATGGCAACCTCCAGTAACATTCTTCGTGATCTGAACCAAATGGCAGAAACCCTGCCGTTCCTGTCCATGGGCGAACTACAGAAAGGACGCCCTTACAGGATCCAGGGGGCTAGAGCACTCTCAACCAAGTATGGTCGCAAGGTCGCCGTTACCATCAACAACCGAGAAGTATTTCTTCCTTCAAACTTCTACTCCATCTCGCAAGCCGTCATCGACGAAATGAACACCGTCCCGATGTACCTGACTTACGTCGGGGAGGAGCTACAGCAATCAGGATTCGAGAGACGCATCGTCAAATTCTCTTCTCCTCTTGACTATCAACACCGTTCCAACTAGTACTCAGATTTTGAATGTTTCCTTTCGTTATCCTGTACCATGTCCTGCAAATCTGACCCTGTCGACATCCATCCCAACCTAATGGCCAAAATTTTATTTGACGTCGATGAGACCGATAATGCTGCCGGCATATACCCCAGGGAGTGCCGTATCATCTCACAAGAAGTCTCCGCTTTTGGTGACCATAAAATTGTTACCATTAAGTTATCCTCGTCCGATGCCCACATCGTCAACGTAAGATTCTCGGCATGGAAGGCTTCGCCGTCGGATCCTGATGTTCGATGCACCGTCTTCATGGGGCCAAACAAAGTTCCAGCCATTGACAATATCGTCACCTCTTCGGGCCTTCTACCTACTGATGATATTATTCGCAATTCAATTATTGCACCTGTATATGTTCCTGCCGTCAACGCAGATGTCGACCCCAATTTTCGTCACATTCATCTAGCCTGTGATGCCTATACAAATCGTCCTCCTTGTGAAACTATTTCCCCTACATCGAAAACTTTCATAAATATTATTTTTTTTTTATCGTGTGCTGAAGACCAGTGAGCGTGTGATATTCAAAGCAAGCTAAAGACAAAAATATATATAAACAATTGTGCATGTGGTTTCTTAAGAAAAAAAAAACAGTTTTTTGCATGTATTAATTATTGTATTGCATAAGAATATGAAATAAATAAATATATATATATATATATATATATATATATATATATGTGACATGAACTTGTTGTTTATTAGGTTTTGCATGTTGGATTATCCATAATCCTGCAACCAGGGGTTTAAGGAAAATAAATAAAAATCAGTTTTTTTGCATGTATTCAATATTGTATTGCTTGAGAATATGTAATAAGTATATCTGCGATATGAACTTGTTGTTTATTAGGTTTTGCATACGGCATGGCAAGTAGAGTTATTCATAATCCTGCAACCAGGGGTTTAAGCGCTAGTGTCGCGTTAATCCGCCACCGTAAGAAAATGGCGGGAAATTTGAATATTGAAAAGGTATGGATCAGCGGATACACATTTTCAATATTCAAAATTCCCGCCATTTTCTTAAGGCGGCGGATTAACGCGACACTAGGGCTTAAACCCCCCATGGTGGCAGGATTATCGTTACTTGACCTTGCTAGGTCGTATGTATTACTACTGTTGTTACCTGGGTGCGGGAGGCTTCGGTCCTGCGCCCGTACTTTCAGTTAAATGTCTATTTAAAGTTTTATCCATAATGTATTTAGTTTAAAAAATCTGATGTGTTCCATTCACATAACTTTCTCTACATCTCTGCAACAAATTACTCTATTTACTTCATCAAATCGAGAAAAAATTAGCAGAAATAGTCTTATTACTTGCTTCCTTGTTATTAGAAGCGAAATAAGGGGGTACCATAGGTTAAAGTGATAGTCAAAAGCTGGTTGTTATGTGACTATGTGACTGAAGTTTCTTTGTTTGTATATGGACACGAGTTCACAAACTCCTGTATGAGAAAGGCATAATTTTTTTATAGCTGAAACCAAAACAAGGAATATCTAAAAAACAATTAACTCCACGAAAAAAGTGTATATAATATAAATTGTGTGTTTTAAAGTGCTCTACATTTGTTGTGTGGTAAGTTTTTGTCCATCTCTTACGGTTTAGCACTTATGCAAAATTCCGTAAAATTGGCCCAGAATAAAGTAGTCTTAGAGGCTATTCGCAGAAAATTCAAAATATACATTTTATTTGTCAGGTAAATATCTTTAATGTACGATATTTTAAACAAAATCGTTAGTCTTTTTTTAGAAAATCAAAATGTTCGAAAAAATTTCCATGTAAAGGGTAGTACCATTCACATGACTTTCTCTACATCTGTGCAACAAAGTATTCTTAAAAAGCTTATACTTCTATTTACTTCATGCTAATCGAGAGAAAAAAAAATACTAGAAATAGTCTTATTACTTGCTTCCTTGTAAGTAGAAGCGAAATAAGGGAGTATAATAGTTTAAATTGACAGTCAAAAGCTGGTTGCTATATCACTGAAGTTCCTTTGTTTGTATAGACAGCAGTGGACAAATTCCTGTATGAGAAAAGTATAAGTTTTTCAAAGCAGAAACCAAAAGCAAGGAATGTCTCAAAAACGATGAACTCCACGAAAAAAATGCATATAAGATAAATTGTATGTTTTAAGGTGCTCTACATTTTTTGTGTTGTACGTTTTTGTCCATCTCTTACGGTTTAGCAGTTATGCAAACTTTCGTAAAATTTATCCAGAATAAAGTAGTCTTCAGAGGGTATTTCCAGAAAATTCAAGATATGCATTTTATTTGTCGTGTAAATATCTTGAATATACGAAATATTTGATTAAATTGGCTCTAACGATTTTGATTAAATCGTTACAGCCATTTTTGAGAATATCAAACTTTTCAAAAAAAGTTCCATGTAAAAAGGTTAGATTGGGGTGGGGTGATTTTATTCAAAATCTTCGTGTCGCATCCCTGGAAGATACTAAACTTAAATACCAACTTTAGTATTTTACCGAGTTTTCGCTTTTGAGCTATCGTGTTCACACACACACTTTTCTGAAAATGCTTTTTTTTTTGATAAAGGGGAGACTAAAACATATATTTCCGGTGAAATCTCGGTATCGAATTTTTGGGTGGAGTGCAATACCTTCTCTATACACTATGTACATCGTACGTATAGAGAAAGTAAAAAATTACTTTTAGAAAAATGTCTATGTGTCTGTCCTGTCTGTAGGCTTATAAATGCAAAGGCCGTTAATTGCCAAACCTGGTATTTAAGTTCGTATCTTCCAAGGATGCGACACGAAGATTTTCAAGAAAATTCTCTCACCCCCAACTACCCTTTACATGGACAAAATTTCGAAAATTATTATTTTCTAAAAAAACGGCTCTTACGATTTTGATTAAAATCTCTCATATTTATTATATTTATATGACAAATAAAATGTGTATCTTCAATTTTCTGGGAATAGCCTCTGAAAACATGTTTATTCTGAATGCATTTTGCGGAATTTCAAATACCTGGTAAATCGTAAGAGATAGGCAAAAACTTATTTAACAAAAACTGTAGATGTCGTTAAAACACACAATTTATGTTATATCCTTTTTTTTTTTTTTTTTTTTTTTTTTGTGCAGATTGACCGTTATTTGAGGTATTCCTCATTGGTTTCAGCTTTAAAATACTGATACTTTTCCCATGTGGAAATTGGTCAACTCCTGTCTATACAAACAAAGGTACTTCAATCATATAGCAACCAAGATTTTTAAAGATTTGACTATCGATTTAGCTTATAGTAAGTACTCCCTTAGTTCCCTCCTACTTACAAGGAAGCAAGTAGTTGTTGGAATCTATAGATAATTAACATTCAGCTGTCCTCCTCTACATACCGGTTTCTAAAGATCATACGACACACCTGTTTCCTAGCATACTATTTTATAAAACTACGTTGTTTTTCTGCATTTTCACACCTTCAAAATGTCCCACGTCTCAGTTTTTGCTCAATACAATTAAAATGTCCCAGAATGTGCAGAAGTGTATATTGTAATATTGCTAAGAACAAACTTATCCTAACAGCAATACTTTTTAAAGAAATATACATTTATGAAAAAAAGTATTAATTTTTAGATATTAACATTTGTAAAGTCTTTAAAAAAATCTGATGTGTTCCATTTACATTTCTCCACAAGCCTGTAACAAATTATTGTTAAAAGGCAAGCTTAAGCTTCTATCTCCCTCATACTAATCGAGATAAACAAGAGCAGAAATGCTTTCTTGTAAGTAGAAGGGAATAAAGTAGGCTAAAATGATAGTCAAAGCTTTTAAAAGCTGGGTGTCATGTGGATGAAATCCGTTTCTTTGCATTGCCAAGAGTTGACAAATTCCCGTATGTGAAAAGTTTTTAAGTATTTTAAAACTGAACCCAGTAACAAGGAATATAAAAAAAGGTCCATACCACGAATATATATAAATTCTAAATCATGTGTTTTAAGAGATACATATTTTTGGAGCAGGTTTTTGTGTATCTCTTACGGTTTATGCAATATCCAGCAAAATTCATCCAGAATAAAGAAATCTTCAGAGGCTATTCCCGAAAATTCAGGATATACATTTTATTTGATATCTTTAATATACGGTATTTTAATCAAGATCGTTAGAATAGTTTTTGAGAAAATCGAAATTTTCGAATTTTCTTTCCAGGTAAAGGGTAGTTTGGGGTGGGGAATTTTTCTCAAAATCTTCGTGTCGTGAAGATACTTATCCTTAATACCAAGTTTGGTATTTTACCAAATTTTCTTTTTTGAGCTATCGTGTTCTCGGACACACTGAGAGACACGGACCTTTTTCTAAAAATGCGTTTTGGATACAGGGGACGTATTTCCGGTAAATCTCGGTATCGAATTTTTGGGCGGAATACAATGCTTATTTTCCCTATACACTGTGTACATAGTACGTATAGAGAAAGTAAAAATTATAACAATTCAGAAAATGCTAATAAATTTTCTCTAATTTTGAGGCGCGTGCAGCATTATAATTATGTAATATAGTTGCATAATAAAATGTATGAAAAAGTTTATATATTATCCAATTTGAACGAAATTTGATATTTTGTTAACATAACAGTAATGCATTCAAGAAAATCTGTACAGAAATTGAAATTTAACTCCCAGTGTTCGAACTCTTAATTTCCTTGGCCGCATGTTCGGATCAGCATCTGTTACCAAGAATCCGCGGGTGTTTTGTCGGCACCGCTGCTTTCCTTTGCTGTCAGTAGCCGGCGGAGGGGTATGCGGCACTCGAGCGGAGAGCCCCACATATCCTTCATTGCACCTAGACTGAGAGTCGAATGCAATAATGCACTTTCCCCCTCCACTCGAGAAAAATCTGACATGACTTGCTCTATATCTCTGTAACAAATTATAGTTAAAAAGCTTATTCCTCTATTATTTCATGAAAATCGAGATAAACATTAACTGAAATGATCTTATTACTTGCTTCCTTGTAAGTGGGAGGGAAACAAGGGAATACACTATGCTAAAGTCATAGTCAAATGTTCTAAAACCTGGTTGACTTGGGATTGAAATCCGTTTCTTTGCATGACCAAGAGTTGACAAATTCCCGTATGTGAAAAATTTAAGTATTTTAAAACTGAAACAAATAACAAGAAAATATCTCGAAAATGGTCAACCTCACGAAAGAAATGTATATGACAAAATTATGTCTTTTAACGAGATCTACATTTAATGTGCAGTAAGTTTTCGTCTATCTTTTACCAGTTATGCAAAATTGATACAGAATAAAGAGATTTTCAAAGGCTATTCCCACAAAATTGAAGAAATACTGCTTATTTGTCATGTAAATATATTTGATATACGGTATTTTAATCAAAATCGTTAGAGCCGTTTTTGAGAAAATCAAAATTGTTCAAAAAATCCATGTAAAGGGTGGTTGTAGCTGGGAGATTTTCTTGAAAATGTGTGGGGTCCAAGTTTGATACTTAATGGGCTTTTCGTTTTTGAGCTATGCTGACCACAGACACACATGGCCATTTTTATAAGAATTTTTATTTTCTCTACGCGTAGGTACTATGTACATAGTGTATAGAGAAGGTATTGTATTGCACCAAAAATTTGATACCGAGATTTTACTGGAAATACATGTTTTGGGTCCCCCTGAATAAAAAAAAAATTGGAAAAAGGTCTGTGTATGCGTCTGTGCACAGCATAGCACAAAAACGAAAAGACCATTAAGTACTAAACATAGTATTTAAGTTAAATATCTTCCAAGGATGCGGCACAAAGATTTTCAAGAAAATTCCCACACTCCCAAATACCCTTCACATGGAAAAATGTTCGAACATTTTTATTTTCTCAAAAATGGCTAACGATTTTGATTAAAGTATTGTATATTAAAGATATATATACCTGACAAATAAGAGTATGTCTTGAATTTTCTGGGACTAGCCTCTAAAGACTAATTTATTGTGGATGCAGTTTTACGGAATTTTGCATTACTGACAAACAGTAAGAGATAGTCAAAACCTTCTTAACAGAAAATGCAGAGCTCGTTAAACACACAATTTATGTCATATACATCTTTTTCATTGAGTGGATCGTTTTTAAGATATTCCATGTATTGGTTTCAAAAACTTATACTTTTCTCATATAGGAATTTGTCAACTCCTGTCCATACAAAGAAAGGAGCTTCAGTCACATAGCAACCAACTTTTGACTATACTTCAGCCTGTGCTACTCCCTTATTTCCCTTCTACTTGCATGGAAGCAAGTATAAGACTGTTTCTGCTATTTTTTTTTTCTCGATTAGCATAAAGTAAAAAGAAGCATAAACTTTTTAACAATAATTTGTTGCAGAGATGTAGAAACTATCATGTGAATGGAACACATCAGATTTTTAATCATGGGGTCTCAAAACATGTATTTTCGGGGAAATCTCGGTATGAAATTTTTGGGTGTAATTGAAGACTATGTACATAGTACGTGCAGAAAAGAATAATATGATTTGATGCTTGATTGTTACTGCCCTATGTATTTAGAAAGATTAGACGAATTTTCATTTTGGCTATGTTATTCAATGTGAAACTCGTGTTCGCCTTGTTATTTCTTCCTCTCGCTAGGTTTTTGTTTCCCGCGTACCTACGCTTGACCCCATTCATTTGATTTGTATTTCCCGCACCTTGAGAAAGGCTTTGTTTAGGATTTACCGCTCTCTGTGGACGTACTTAGCGACTGTCGACACCGTCACGTTTTTGTAACATTAATTTAAGAAAGTTATGAACGTGAGCGTCATAAATGTAATTTCTCACCCTCCTTGCCACCACCTCCCGCCAAAATGCAGGATAAGTGTATGCTTGGCATTTGTTTTCCTTGTCCCTTTCCCACACACATATCATCACCATATACCGGGTGGAAGGGAACTTATTACATTCCTTCTAATGCGTGCTTCATAGAAGTATTACAAACAAAAAAGTCGAATGCCATTTTACTCTTTGATCAGCCAATTTCGAAAAAATCAATGGTTTTTGTTCCAAATTGGGTGCGTAATTACAAAGAATGTATTAAAGTAATGCTTTTTTTTTTTTTTTTTTTTTTGCTTAACGTCCTCTTAACCTGGTTTGTCATATCGGACGATGATTGAAATTGTTGAAATAATGCTCAAATGATCTTGAGATCCATGAAGCTTAAAGTTACATGACATTCGTTTTCTCAGGATAAGGAAAAATCCCGAAAAAAAATCTCATCCGGTAACTCACCCTAAGCGAAATTCGAACTCACGAGCTGTTGAATGTGAGGCAGACACGCTACCACCACACTACTCAGGTGGGCTAAGTTTGTTACTCATAAGATGCGTAGAGTAACGTATTTCTGACATTAGTTTCGGAAGTAATTATGGTACATCAAACAGGGTTTCGAAATAAGAAAAAAGAACTAAAGGAATATTCCGAGCATCTTTTCAGATATGAAGTAACTCGACAACGTTGCGTTGAGGTTGGCCAGGGGTCTGAACCGGCTTCTGGAAGTAAACACGTCGGTCGCTTGCAAACACGGCGCAGGGTGGTGTAAAGTTTTGGGAGATAACGAGTGCAACTGACATTCTGATTGGCCTACACTCGCATAGTAAAAACGGAAGGAATACCTGCAACGTCTTAAGTGACACCTACACATCTGCAGCGTTGCTAGCTTGTTTTCGACAAAGCTAAAATATCTCCGTAGGAAATGGTGAGGGACAAAAAACGTAAGATACAAACCATCTTCCAAATACCGAGATCTATCACTGGCTTAAATTAATATAATGACTTCCCTTCCACCCGATATTCCCGGAGAAATACGCCAATGTTAGTTTGATACATTATCTCAAGCAAATTTTTAAGATAATGAGCTCAAACTTTCAAGGTATATTCAGCAATAACTTCATTGTTGATTGATGAAAAATAGAATACTTTGTTCTTTTAGAACGAAAGGTATGATATTTTTCAATAAAGCTCTTAAAATTTTTTTGAAAAATGATGTTTAAATTTTAGAAAATAATTAATCCATATACATAACAACTTTTTCGTTAAAAAAAAAAAAAACGTTTTAAGTTGCAAATCTGTGGTAAAAATTTCAGCCCATAGTGGTTTTTTTTTTTTTTTTTTTTTTTTTTTTTTTTTTTTTTTGTGAGGTTTTAACACCCGCTTTTACTACTTGTAGCATCGCAAGCGATGATATGAAATGAAGATGGAGCACCGGTGGAATGTGATGGCGGGGGAAACCGGAGAGCTCGGAGAAAACCCTCCCCTGCGCCGCTTTGTACACTGCAAATCTCACATGCGGTCGTTTGGGGTCTAACCACCGGCCACGGCGCGACCTTGCCCTTAGTGTCAATAAGTTTCTGAGATAATGGGGCATTTGTATAGAAAATTTTACTTCTTTAGAAATTGCTTTCAAACATAAAATTAAAAGAAAATGCAACTTAACTTTCCAAACAACACTTCGCAGTATTTCGGAACTCTGATATGAAGGAAATATTAGTGGGATACCAATGCTGCGAATAGCTAAAGCAAAACCTTGCGATTAAAATAATAAAAATATATCTTCTCTAACACTAATATTTACAAAGTTATTGGTGTTTTACTAAGTGAGTGTACCAAAATATTCCAAAAAAGCTACTATGCAGAATTACTTTCAACAATATTTTTAAACTGTTTACAATTAGCATACCTCTATGAAAGTTATACCAAAATGAGCAGGAGATTCCAAATATTTATATGCAGTTAAAATATGAATATGAAACAAAATTATGGAAATCCCATTTCAACTCCCCATGTTTAGTCAAAATATGCTTTTTGGCTGTTTTTCTATGAAAAAAGTCTGATGTGTTACATTCGCATAAATTTCTGTACCTGTTCTGCAAACAAACTTATCACAAAAATAAGTAGAAGGGAACAGGCTAAAGCGTTAGTCAAATCTTTTAAAAGCTGTCGCTATGCGATTGTCATTGAAATTCGGTTCTCTTTCCACGGCCAGGAATAGAACGGTGAACACTTTAAAACAAATGTCTATGACACACATTGTGTGTTTTAACGAGATCTACATTTTTTGGTAGCAAGTTTTTGTCTGTTAAGGTTTACCATTTATGCGAAAGATATTCCCAAGAAATTCAGGATGTACATTTTATTTACCATGTAAACATCTTTAATACTCAGCATTTTAATTCAAAGCAGTTTGAGCCATTATTTTGGAAAATAGAATTATTGGAAAAACATTCCTTATAAGGGTAGTTTGAGATGGAGGAATTTTCCTGAAAATCTTCGGTCGCATTTTTGGAAGACACTAAACTTAAATACCAAGTTTGGTATTTAATCAACCTTTCGTTTTTGAGTTATGCCGTCTACAGACATACTTCTTCCTAAAATGGTTCTTTATGGATTCAGGGACCTCAAAACACGTGTTTCACGTGAAATCTCAGTATCGCATTTTGGGTGGAATACAATAGCTTCTCTACCTATTAGGAACATTGTACATTGTGATAGAGAAAGTAAACGTACTAGACACATCAGAGTTCAAATATGCAAAGTTTCAAAGTCCTATGACGTCTGCAAGCAGCCTTATGTACAACATCTACGCTATTTAGATATTCCGTGAAAGCGATATTTAAAATGAATTCTCTAGGCTTAATTTTTGCAATATATCTGCACATTCGAAATTTAATGCAATCCACAAACCATATGCTAGAGAGATTAATATGGTATTACCTCTTCTGAAGACTTACTCCATGTAATTCGTTTAGGAAGAAATAAATAAACTCTTTCTACAACAACCCACCATCCGTTAATATTTTTCTGGCTACGCCACTGCTCAGAAGCTCACCCTAGCCGAAATTCGAACTTGGAATGTGAGCCAAATAGTTATTAAAAACATGTGATATGTTCCATTCAGATGACTATAAAAATTATTGTTAAAAGCTTATACTTCATGCCAATTGAGATAAACGGTCGTATGATTTAGTTCCTTATAAGCAGGAGGAAAATAAAAGGACACACTAGGCTAAACGGAAAGTCACATATTTTAAAATGTGGTTGCTATGGGATTGAAATCTGTTTCTTTGCGTGTGGTAATTGGCAAGTTCCCGTTTGAGAAAAGTATTTTAAAACTGAAAGCAATAACAAAGAATATCTCGAAAACGGGCAACTCCAAGAAAAAAAATGTATGTACATAAATTGTGGTTTTAACGAGATTTACATTTTTTGTGTAGTAAGTTTTTGTCTATCTCTTAGGGTGTACCAGTTATGCAACATTCAGAAAAATCTATCCAGAATAAAAGATCTTCAGAGGATATTCCTGAAAAATTCAAGGTATACATTTTATTTTTCATGTAAATATCTTAAACATAAGAGATTTTAATAAAAATCGTTATAGCCATTTAAAAAAAATAAGACAAATTTAAAAAAAAAAAAAAATCTATGTAAAGTGTGTCTAGTTGGGGGTGGGGGGATTTTCTTGAAACTCTTCGTGTCGCAATTCTTGAAAGATACTGAACTTAAATATCAAGTTTGGTATTTAAGGGACTTTTCGTTTTTGAGCTATACTGCCCACAGGCACATGGGCATGTTTCTAAAAGGATTTTTTTTTTTTGATTCAGGAGGTCCTAAAATATGTATTTCTGGTGAAACTCGAAATCGAATTTTCGGGTGCAATACAATACCTACCTCTCTATATACTGTGCAGTACGTGTAGAGAAAGCTATATAGTTGTACATGAACAATTCATTTTAAAGGCATGTTAAAAGTAATTAATAAACATTATTATTATTATTATTATTATTATTATTATTATTATGATCATGATCATCGATCGCATTGCGCGTCGGTCATTTTAGCGCCGAGCCGCCACTGTTCATAAAGTTGCATCTACATATTTAAAATGCAAATACTGCATGCATTAAAAGTTGCTGATGAAGTACACCGCAATACTTTTTTAACCAGTTCTTAAATACATTTTATTGATCGATCAATCGCACATTCTGCAAACCAGTGACAACATTAAACATTCATAGTCACGCAGTAGACACACTAGAGCTGGTGGAAGGGTTTTTACTTTCTCTACACGTACTATATACATAGTGTATAGAGAAGATATTGTATTGCACCCAAAAATTCCATACCGAGATTTCCCTGGAAATATTTATTTTGAGACCTCCTGAATCTAATAAAAGCATTTTAGTAAAAGTTACAAGTGTGTCTGTGGGCAGCAAGGCTCAAAACCGGAAAATCCGTTAAATACCAACCGTGGTATTTAAGTTTAACAAAGATTTTCAAGAAAATACCCCACCCCTCTACCCTTTACTTGGAAAAAAATTCAAAAACTTTGGTTTTCTAAAAAATGACTCCAACGGTTTTGCTTAAAATCTCTTATATTTAAGATTTTTATATGACAAATAAAACGTATATCGTGAATAGCCTGGGAATAGCCTCTGAGGACCTCTTTATTATAGATGAATTTTACTGGATTTTGCACAACCAGTAAACCTAAGATATATATAAAAACTTACACCAAAAATGTAAATCTCGTTAAAACACACAATTGATGTATACATTTCTTTCTTGAAGTTGACCATTTTTGAGGTATTCCTTGTTATTGGTTTCAGTTTTAAAACACTTAAAACTTTTCACATACGGGAATTTGTCAACTCCTGGCCATGTAAAGAAACGGATTTCATCCACATGGCAACCAGCCTTTAGAAGATTTGACTATCGTTTTAGCCAAGTGTATTCCCTTCACTTACAAGAAAGCATTTCTGCTAATCTTTATCTCGATTACCATGAAGTAGAAGAATAAGCTCAGTAACAATAGTTTGTTACAGGGATGTAGAGAAAGCCATGTGAATGGAACACATCAGAATGTTTTAGTTTAAGTGTTTTAACCTGGTAAGTCATGTCGATGTATGGAATGGGTGAACTGAGTCCAGGGTCTATGGGACTTAAAATTACTCAACATTCCTTTTCTCAGGGTATGGAAAACCGCCGGAAAGAAAGCTTATCCAGCAACTTTATCTGAGATTTGATCTTGGAATCCTTTGAATGTGAAGCAGTACGCTACCCCTACACAACAGAGGCGGTGTGCTTTTTTTTACTGTTACTTGCGCCGATTCTTCAATCTATTGGCAAAGAGTATTGGAAAAGCTAATATTTGTTGGATTTTCATCTCTGTTCTTGTTTCCTCTCGCAGACCACGCGCGAGTTTCTAACGCATTGTTAACAAAGAACATCTGTAACTTAATATAAGTACTACTCTTATAGTCCACTACTCGTCATAGTAGAACAACCGCCAAGCATCAGTTTCCATGGGGCGCCAAAGTACCATGTCGAGTAATTCTCTCGTATGTGTAAGAACCCAGTAGCATAATTAAATCTGATAGTTGGATGAATCTTAATTAGCATTGCTCTCTCCTGTTGAACCACCAGACGAAGGCGAGAGGGACATGAAGTGTGAGAGGGGGCTATCTGTTCACATAGTCTATTTAGTCAGTTGGTTGGCTCAGTTAGGCGCTGGCTTTCTGATCGGTCGCGGGTGCAAATCCGGCCAAGACCAATGGTTTTAAGTGTGCTTAAAAACAAGAGCGCAGATATTCTGACATGTAAAAGAACTCCTCTGGGTTGAAATTTCCGGCATACTGATGACGCTGATATGTTCCTGGAAATTGACAATGATGTTAATAAACAGTTGATTTGTTTGAGTGTATGTGACTCGTTCATGGTGCCACAACTGGTGCCATTGGTACAGGTTGCGCGCTAGATCTTGACAAATGATATTTTTAAAGGAGTCAATTACCTTTACTGGAGCATTGGTACACAGAAGCAAGAGCGGCAATCACATGCTGTATGTTTCTGCGCTATAGTAGTACAGTCACTACGAAGCCAATATCTCACTTCCAGTGATGTCAGTCACATAATATTCACTCTCAACCTCGGTTATTGGTTACACTACTACACTTTACATCTAATTTTCTTCTATTCCTGGCATTTCACTCCCATCTTCTTCTTCTGAATTGCTTCATTAATAACTAAGCATTTCTCGTTAAAACATTGACAATGGTGTAAACCGACAGCGCACAACATAATCATAAGGAAGCAAAGCTTATTTACTATTCTTATTCATTAATTGGGTTAACTTATCATTGTAATATTTAGTCACAACAGCAAGCTAAAGCCGATAGGTGATTATGTCTTTTTTACCTTCTCTCTGTATGTAGTGTATACAGAAGGTATTGCACTTCACCCAAAAAATCGATACCGAGATTTCACCGGAAATGCATGTATCCAAAAAAAAAACATTTTCAGAAAAAGGTCCGTGTGTCTGTGAGCACAAAAACTCAAAAAACGCAAAGTCGGTAAAATACCAAACTTGGTATTTAAATTTAGTATCTTCCAGGGTTGCGACACGAAGATTTTGAGAAAAAATCCCCTGACCCCAAACTACCTTTATATGGAACTTTTTTTTCTCGAAAATTTTGATTTTCTCAAAAATGGCTCTAACACTTTTGATTAAAATATTGTATAATAAAGATATTTACTTGACAAATAAAAAGTATATCTTGAATTTTCTGGGTATAGCCTCTGAAGACCACTTTATTCTGGATACATTTTACGGAACTTTGCATAACTGCAAAATCGTAAGAGATGGACAAAAACATACCACACAAAAAATGTAGAGCTTATTAAAACACACAATTTATATTATATACTTTTTTTCGTAGATTTCATCGTTATTGAGATATTCCTTATTTTTGGTTTCACGTTTAAAAAACTTGCACTTTTCTCACACAGGGATTTGTCAACTCCTGTCCATGCAAACAAAGGAACTTCAGTCACATAGCAACCAGCTTTTGACTACCGCTTTAACCTATGGTACTCCCTTATGTCGCTTCTACTTGCAAGGAAGCAAGTAGTAAGACTATTTCTGCTAATTTTTTCTCAATTAGCATGAAGTAAATAGAAACATAAGTTTTTTAACATTAATTTGTTGCAGAGATGTAGAGAAAGTAGTGTGAATGGAACACATAGATTTTTAACTTTCTCTACAAGTATTTATGTGCATAGTGAATACAGAAGGTATTGCATTCCACCCACAAATTTTATACCGAGATTTCACCGGAAATAGACGTTTAAAGATTCCCTCTATCCAAAAATAATTTTTAGAAAAAGGTCTGTGTGCCTATGATCGCGATAACTCAAAAACGAAAAGTCGGAAAAATACCAAACGTGGTATAGAAGTTTAGCATCTTCCAAGGATGCGGCACGAAGATTATGAAGAAAATCCCCCCCACCTCAAATTACCCTTTACATGGAAAATTTTTTCGAAAGTTTTGATTTTCTCAAAAATGGCTCTAACAACTTTGATTAAAATACCATATATGAAAGATAGTTACACGACAAATAAAACATATATCTTGAATTTTCTGGGAATAGCCTCTGTAGATCTCTTTATTCTGGATGAATTTTGCATAACTAGCAAACTGTAAGAGATGGACAAAAACGTATTACAGAAAATAAGAAGAAAGGACAAGGTGTTAATTACATGTGTGGACAATGAAAAGCACTGAATATCGTAACCCACTAATTTATTACGGTAGTATACAGGGCGATATGGCCTTCACTGTGCAAAAGAATGACAACACAGTACACGTATAGTTGACAAGACAAACCAGGGCCTAAAGACCCTCAAAGTAGGCCCTTGCTACTGTCAATACGCTGCCAACGATGTGGGAGGCGCTGAGTAATATTTGCCGCAGCGTTTGTCGCACCATATGTGAATCGGATCATCTGTTCGCGCACAGCATTAGCAATGTATTCTCGTGTTGCAAACCGCCTACCACGTAGTGGTTTTTTAACCTTTCGAATGTGATCAAAGTCACAGGGCGAAATGTCGGGAGAGAATGGTGGGTGCTCCTATTCTTCCCATCCCCAACGTAGCAGTAGCTGCCCTACACACTCTACTTTATGTGGTTTTGCATTGTCGTGCAGGATTATTGCACTGTTCACAAGACCAGGACGTTTCTCCTGAACGCCACTTCGTACCTGTCGCACTAGGAAATCCCTGTAGTACTGTGCGGTCACTGTTCTGCCATGTGGAACAAAGTGGCAAACAATGACACCCTTGACGTCATACGCGACGATCACCATCAATTTGACTGGGGAAGGATTCTGACGGAACTTGTGCCTCCTTGGTGATCCAGCATGTCGCCACTCCGCGGACTGCGTTTCAGTTCTGGTTCGTATGCCCTGGTCCAAAATCCATCGATGGCGATTATTCGTGACAAGTTGCCAGCGTGCAAGGTGGTCGGAGCATATTGCATAGCGCACCCACCTTTGAACTTCCGTCAGTGCACGCGGTACCCACTGCGATGCTGTTGCAGCTCATTAAGCAATATCCTGTGGACGGTGCGTTTCTCGATGCTACTTACCCTCTCTAACTCCAGTAGCGTCCATCGTCTGTCTTCATCCAGGAGCTGCTAGATGACGGCACGTGCCACACACTGACAGGTCGTCCCGAACGTCGCTCATCACTGGTTGACACACGTCCTTGCTGAAACTTTCCTGCCTACCGTGCTACTGTACTGTACAGTATGGTATTATTCCCAAGGGCTTCCACTAACCCACCGTGACATTCAATCACATTTCTCCCTCGGAGAACGGATATTTTAATGTAAGTGCGCTGCTCAACATGGGTTACTACCCTCTCACACGGCACTCACTAACAGCACTCGCTCGCTACTACCAGCTATCACAGAGCCATCTGTTGTTCTGCATACACACTGTGCCTACACGACACGTATATGTTTGTGATCCGTTCACATAGCTACAAGAAAAAAACTAGTTTCCATGACATTTGCCCCAACGCTCGTATATAATGCTGCAGTAATTTATAAAAAAAGTCTGATGTGTTCCATTCACATGACTTTCTCTACATTTCTGTAACAAATTAATGTTAATAAGCTTATACATCTCATTTTCATGATGATAGAGATAAACAATAGGCAGAATTTGTCCTTGTTACTTGGTTCCTTGTAAGAAGAAGGTTAACAATCTAATCTGTTCCATTCACATGGTGTCCTCTAGCTGTTCGGTAAACAAACATTTTATTAAAAATATTAATCTGTTATCTACATCATGCTAATCAAGATAACAATAAGCAGAATTAGGTTTATTACTAGCTTCTTTGTAAGTAGAGGGGAAATAAGAAAATACACAGATTAAAAGCCGGTCACCATATGAAACGGTGAAATGCAAATCTCTTTAATGACATAAATTGTGTGTTTTAATGCGATCTACAGGTTTTGTAGGGTAAGTTTTTGTATATCTCTTACGGTTTGCCAATTATAAAAAAAAAATCATCCAGAATGAAGTGGTCTTCCAAGGCTATTCCCAGAAAATCAAGATGTACATTTCGTTTGTCATAAAAATATCTTATACGTAAGGTATTTTATCAAAATCGTTAGAGCTATTTTACAGATTTTCAATAAATTTTCCATGTAGTTTGGGTTGGGGGGGATTTTCGTGAAAATCTTTGTGTCACATCGTTGGTAGTTACCACATCTAAATATCCAGTTTGGTATTTAAAGGTCTTTTAGTTTTTGAGCTATACTGACCAAAGACAAAACATGCACACACACACTACACACACAAACATACATATACACCACACACACAAACATACATATACACCACACACACACACACACACACACACACACACACAACACAGGGAACATTTTCTAAAAAAATGTATTACCAGTGAATTCTTTGTATCGAAATTTTGGGTGCATTACAATAACTCTGCAACCGTTAATGTTATAGTTACTTAATATTCTTTACCTCTGCAACCGTTAATGTATAGTTACTTAGTGTTCGTTACCTCTGCAACCGTTAATGTATAGTTACTTAGTGTTCGTTATCTGTGCAACCGTTAATGTTATAGTTACTTAGTGTTCGTTATCTCTGCAACCGTTAATGTTCTGGTTACTTAGTGTTCGTTACCTCTGCAACCGTTAATGTTATAGTTACTTAGTGTTCGTTATCTGTGCAACCGTTAATGTATAGTTACTTGGTGTTCGTTACCTCTGCAACCGTTAATGTTATGGTTACTTAGTGTTCGTTACTTCTGCAACCGTTAATGTTATGGTTACTTAGTGTTCGTTACCTCTGCAACCATTAATGCTATAGTTACTTAGTGTTCGTTATCATTGCTACCATTAATGGTATAGTTGTTTAGTCTTTTCGTTACCTCTACAACCGATTATGGTAAAGTTACTTAGTATTCGTTAAGAGTAACAAGTTACTATGTACTCGTTATTTGTGAAACCGTTAATGGTAGGTTACTTTGTATTCGGTACCTTTTTAACCGTTAAAAGTAGTCTTATATGATAATTTCTGCTAATGTATCTCGAATATCATGAAAAGAAAAATTAGCTTTTGTAAAAATAATTTGTTGCAGAATAGGAGAACTCCTACTGTCACAGACAGATTGTGGCAGACCCCCAATATGAGCTTCTCTTCTCACAGAAAGATTCTGACAGAGGCCCCCAATATGAGCTTCTCTTCTCACAGAAAGATTCTGACAGAGGCCCCCAATATGAGCTTCTATTCTCACAGACAGATTCTGACAGAGGCCCCCAATATGAGCTTCTATTCTCACAGACAGATTCTGACAGAGACCCCCAATATGAGCTTCTCTTCTCACAGACAGATTCTGACAGAGGCCCCCAATATGAGCTTCCATTCTCACAGAATGATTCTGACAGAGACCCCCAATATGAGCTTCTCTTCTCACAGACAGATTCTGACAGAGGCCCCCAATATGAGCTTCTGTTCTCTCAGAATGATTCTGACAGAGACCCCCAATATGAGCTTCTCTTCTCACAGACAGATTCTGACAGAGGCTCCCAATATGAGCTTCTATTCTCACAGAATGATTCTGACAGAGACCCCCAATATGAGCTTCTCTTCTCACAGACAGATTCAGACAGAGGCCCCCGTCTATGAACTCTATCATCATAGACAGGTTCTGGCAGAGAGACACGTCTATGAACTCTATCCTCATAGGCAGGTTCAGGTAGAGGGCCCCGTCTATGAACTCTAACCTCATAGACAGGTTCTAACAGAGGTTCCCGTCTATGAACTCTGTCCTCATAGACAGGTTCTAGCAGAGGTTCCCGTCTATGAACTCTATCGTCATAGGTAGGATCTAGCAGAGAGGCCCGTCTATGAACTCTATCCTCACAGACATGTTCTGTCAGATCTTCCTGTCTATGAACTCTATCGTCATAGGTAGGTTCTAGCAGAGGTTCCCGTCTATGAACTCTATCCTCACAGACATGTCCTAGCAGAGGTTCCTGTCTATGAACTCTATCGTCATAGGTAGGTTCTAGCAGAGAGGCCCGTCTATGAACACTATCCTCACAGACATGTTCTGTCAGAGGTTCCCGTCTATGAACTCTATCGTCATAGGTAGGTTCTAGCAGAGAGGCCCGTCTATGAACACTATCCTCACAGACATGTCCTAGCAGAGGTTCCCGTCTATGAACTCTATCGTCATAGGTAGGTTCTAGCAGAGAGGCCCGTCTATGAACTCTATCCTCACAGACATGTCCTAGCAGAGGTTCCCGTCTATGAACTCTATCGTCATAGGTAGGTTCTAGCAGAGAGGCCCGTCTATGAACACTATCCTCACAGACATGTCCTAGCAGAGGTTCCCGTCTATGAACTCTATCCTCACAGACATGTTCTGTCAGAGGTTCCTGTCTATGAACTCTATCGTCATAGGTAGGTTCTAGCAGAGGTTCCCGTCTATGAACTCTATCCTCACAGATATGTTCTAACAGATGTTCCTGTCTATGAACTCTATCCTCACAGACATGTTCTAACAGAGGTTCCCGTCTATGAACTCTATCCTCACAGACATGTTCTAGCAGAGGTTCCTGTCTATGAACTCTATCCTCACAGATATGTTCTAACAGATGTTCCTGTCTATGAACTCTATCCTCACAGACATGTTCTAGCAGAGGTTCCCGTCTATGAACTCTATCCTCACAGATATGTTCTAACAGATGTTCCTGTCTATGAACTCTATCCTCACAGACATGTTCTAGCAGAGAGGCCCGTCTATGAACTCTATCCTCACAGACATGTTCTAACAGAGGTTCCCGTCTATGAACTCTATCCTCACAGACATGTTCTAGCAGAGGTTCCTGTCTATGAACTCTATCGTCATAGGTAGGTTCTAGCAGAGGTTCCCGTCTATGAACTCTATCCTCACAGACATGTTCTAGTAGAGGTTCCTGTCTATGAACTCTATCGTCATAGGTAGGTTCTAGCAGAGGTTCCCGTCTATGAACTCTATCCTCACAGACATGTTCTAACAGAGGTTCCTGTCTATGAACTCTATCGTCATAGGTAGGTTCTAGCAGAGAGGCCCGTCTATGAACTCTACCCTCACAGACATGTTCTGTCAGAGGTTCCCGTCTATGAACTCTGTCCTCATAGACAGGTTCTAGCAGAGGTTCCCGTCTATGAACTCTATCGTCATAGGTAGGTTCTAGCAGAGAGGCCCGTCTATGAACTCTATCCTCACAGACATGTTCTGTCAGAGGTTCCTGTCTATGAACTCTATCGTCATAGGTAGGTTCTAGCAGAGAGGCCCGTCTATGAACTCTATCCTCACAGACATGTTCTGTCAGAGGTTCCCGTCTATGAACTCTATCCTCACAGACATGTTCTGTCAGAGGTTCCTGTCTATGAACTCTATCGTCATAGGTAGGTTCTAGCAGAGAGGCCCGTCTATGAACACTATCCTCACAGACATGTTCTGTCAGAGGTTCCCGTCTATGAACTCTATCCTCACAGACATGTTCTAGCAGAGGTTCCTGTCTATGAACTCTATCGTCATAGGTAGGTTCTAGCAGAGAGGCCCATCTATGAACTCTATCCTCACAGACATGTTCTGTCAGAGGTTCCCGTCTATGAACTCTATCCTCACAGACATGTTCTGTCAGAGGTTCCCGTCTATGAACTCTATCCTCACAGACATGTTCTGTCAGAGGTTCCTGTCTATGAACTCTATCGTCATAGGTAGGTTCTAGCAGAGAGGCCCGTCTATGAACTCTATCCTCATAGACATGTTCTGTCAGAGGGGCCTGTTTATGAACTCTATCCTCATAGACAGGTTCTGTCAGAGGTTCCCGTCTATGAACTGTTATCTTCATAGACAGGTTCTGGCAGAGGGTCCCGTCTATGTAGGCAGAGGGGCCTGTTTGTGAACTCTATCCTCATAGACAGGTTCTGTCAGAGGGGCCTGTTTGTGAACTCTATCCTCATAGACAGGTTCTGGCAGAAGATCCCCTCTATACATCGCTGCTGTTTGTATGCTCCAACTACAACTGCTGAACCCACGAAATTCGTTATCTTCAAAACTTGTTGTTTGTATTGGCTTTGTTCCGTACAATTGTTTCACAGCAACCTGTAAATGAAGATTTGTTATAAGTTATAACAAGTAGAGGAAGTCATGTGACCCAGAGACATTAGCTTTTTACTTTCTCTACACGTACTATGTACTTAGTGTATAGAGAAGGTATTGTAATGCACTTAAAAATTCGATACCGAGATTTCCCCGAAAATACATGTTTTGAGTCCCCTGAATAAAAAAAAAGCTTTTTTAAAAAAAATGTCCGTTTGTGTGTGTCTGTGGGCAGCATAACTCAAAAACGAAAAGACCGTTAAAAAACAAACTTGATATTTAGGTTTGGTATCTTCCAAGGATGCGACACGAAGATTTTCAAGAAAATTTTCCCACCCCCAACTACCCTTTAAATGGGACTTTTTTCGAAAATTTGGATTTTCTCAAAAATGACTAACGATGTTGATTAAAATATCATATATTAAATAAATTTACCTGATAAATAAAATGTACATCTTGAATTTTCTGGGAATATCCTCTGAAGAGCCCTTTATTCTGAATGATTTTGTTATAACTGGCAATCTGTAAGAGATAGACAAAAACGTGTTACATAAAAAAATATAGAGCACATTAAAATACACAATTCACGTTATATACATATTTTTCGTGGAGTTGATCGTTTTTGAGATTTGTTATTGGTTTCAGCTTTTAAAAACATACTTTTCTCATAAAGGGATTTGTCAACTCCTGCCCATACAAACAAAGGAACTTCAGTCACATAGCAACCAGCTTTTGACTATCACTTTAACCTATGGTACTCCCTTATTTTGCTTCTACTTACAGTGAAACAAGTAATAAGACTATTTCTGCTAATTTTTTCTCGATTAGCATGAAGTAAATAGAAGCATAAGCTTTTTAACAATAATTTGTTGCAGAGACGGAGAAAGTCATGTGAATGGAACACATCAGATTTTTTTACTTTGTTTATTATGTCTTTTGAATCTGTTTTTCTTCAACTCTCTCCCCCACCCTGTTATTCTGCATCTGCCTTTTTTTAGTTCCTTACAGTGATGACGTAAAGGCATAAGACATTTATAGGCCAGATGTACTTTAGTAGGATTACTTTAACTTCCTGAAAACTTTTAATCCGTTGTAGCATCGACTACCTTCTTATCGACCATTAGATCCAGAGCTGAGTGGAAAGCAATGCTTGCTTACCTTGGTCGAGAAAGGAAGAGCTGTAACTTCCGTCAGCTACCACGCCAGAGCGTGAAACGAGGGCAATCTAAAAAGTAGTGAACGATTTGGCATAACTAAATAATAACGAAAGTTATCAACACAAGTCTTCATTTACTAAGTTACAATACCTTACTCTATTTCTCAACCCAATATCCATTCTGTCAAGGTATGTATTGTCACGTGGTACCAGGTTTTCAATGCCAATGTTATATATTCCTATCTCCAAAGAACTTATTTATTTTTCTAATGCACAAAATATTCGGCCAATCGAATTGTATAGGCAAATATCACAAGTATTTAATGATAATGCTATGAACAAATGTTCAGTGAGGAAATGACACATAATTTACGTGTAATCAAGGAAGAACCAGTGTGTACGATAAAGACCGGAATAGAAGTTCATCAATCGTTACGGAGGAGTTGAAATCAAATGTTGATAAAAGAATTAGGAAAAACTGGTGCTTCCTTTGGACACCGTACATGACTTTTTGAATGGAAAAGATTTTCCAGCCATGAAGACCTCAAAGTGACAGTGACATCTTGTATCAGATCTTTAGCGCTGAAGGAGTATAACGTCTGCATTGATAAACCGATACCACGTGACAATAAATGTACTGACAGAGATTACTTTGAAAAATAGAGTAAGGTACTGTAACTTTGTAAATAAAGTTTTGCGTTTATAACTTTTGTTATTATTTAGTTATGTCAAATCGTCACTTTCTGGATGACCCTTGTACATCCACAGCATGCACTTTCTATAAAACCCCAATTTTTATGTAATTATATATTCTACTCCATTATATGTGGTCACATGCAAACAGTAAAGGTCTCCGAACTTAACACTGTTCATTGCATGTGTAACATCTGTCTTTATTAACTAAAAAATCGTATGTGTTACACTCGCACGACTTTCTCTAGCTGCTCTACAAACTTCTTACAGAAGATTAGTTTTCTTTCTACACCTTTAATCGAGATAAACAGTATCAGAATGTTCTTATTACTTAGTTCCTTATAAATAGAAGGTGCGCTATGCTAAAGTGATAGTTAAATGTTTTAAAAGATGTCATACGATTGTCATTGCAAACCACTTCTTTGGCTGGCCCAGAGTAGAACAAAGGAAATATGAACACTTCCTGTCTTTACAATTGAAACCAATAACAAGGAATAACTCGGAAACGGTTACCTCCACAACAAAAACGTAAAGGACATAAATTGTATGATTTGACGAGATCTACATTTTTTGTGCAGTACGTTTTTTGCCTACCTCTTACGGTTTAGCAGTTAAGCAAAATTCATTCAGAGTAAAGACATCTTCAGAGGGTATTCCCAGGAAATTCAAGATATATGTTTTATTTGGGATAGAAATATATTTAATATACGGGATTTAATCAAAATCGTTACCCATTTTTTATAAAATCAACATTTTCAAAACTTTTTCCATGTAAAGGGTAGTTTGTGGTGGTATTTTCTTGAAAATCTTCGTGTCGCATCCTTGAAGATACGAAACCTAAATACCAAGTTTGGTATTTAACGATCTTTTCATTTTTGAGCTATGCTGTCCACAGACATATACAGACCTTTTTCTGAAAATGCTTTTCTCGGACTCAAGGGACTCCAAAACATGTATTTACGGTGAAATCTCGACATGGAATTTTTGGGGTGCAGTATAATACCTTCTCTATCCGCTATGTACATTGTACACTTCACTGGACGCTTCCCTGCGAACATAGATGATGAGGTACTCACGCGGTAATACTCCAATGATCCACTACTCACTCGGCTTGCAAGACTACCTAGAAATAGCACACAAAACTTTCTGGAAAATTGTGGAAGCCGAAGCTACTGGAAGACTCTGTCGTGTGCCAGACGTTCCAAATTAACATTTGTAGACTTTTTATTATATAATTCCTAGTATATACAATGGGACTACAGAAACCCACTAGGCTTAAGCAATAATCTAAATCTTTTAAGAGCTGGTTGGATGTAAAATTCTATTCACTTTTCTTGACCAGGAGATTGAAAAATAAATATCAACTTCATATTTCAGAAAGTATAATTATTTTAAAATTTAAACAGGCTGGCGCGTCAGTAGAGCCCTGCCTGCTGTGCGAGACCTCCCGGGTCCGATCCCCGACTGGGGAGGGTGAGAAGTTTTCAGATTAATCCCCATCCCCATCCTCCCCAGAGTCTGGAAGTATAAATGTGTGTATGTGATCTAATGATTAAAATTAAATTAAAGATGAATAAAAACCTAACGACATCAGTAGAGGAATTAATAACGTTGCCTTAATACATGCAGTATGTTCCACAGGAAAATGCCACCAATAAGATCATGCAGTTAAACGCCAGGTATAAATGGAACAGTAAAAAAAAAGCTGGTGTTCCAGTCATATGCCCTTCTCTCAGCTGTGTAACAAGTTATTGTTAATACGCTTATTCTTCTATATACTTCATATTAATCAAGGTGAACATTAGCAGAAACGGTCTTATTACTTAGTTCCTTATAAGTAGAAGGGAAATAAAGGAGTACACTAGGCTAAACCGACAGTCAAATGTTTTAAAATGTGGTTGCTAAGGGATTGACATCCGTTTCTTTGCGTGGCCAGGTGTTGACAAGTTCCCGTATGACAAAAGCTTAAATATTTTAAAACAATAACAAGGAATATTTTGAAAAGTCATATATACTATGACATAAATTATGTGTTTTAACGGGATCTATATATTTTATGTAGTAAGTTTCTATCTATCTCTTACGATTTACTAGTTATGCAAAAATCAGTAAAATTCATCCAGACTAAAAGGGACTTTAGAGGCTGTTCCCAAAACATTAAAACTATAAAATTTATTTATCATATAAATATCTTTAATGTACGGTATTTTAATCAAAATCCTTAGGGCCATTTTTCAGAAAATAAAAATTTTCGAAAATTTTCCCATGTAAGTGGTAATTTGGGGTGGAGTGATTTTCCTCAAAATATTCGTGTCGCATCTTTGGAAGACACTAAACTTAAATACCAATTTTGGTATTTTACGGACTCTTCGTTTTTGAGTTATCATGTCCACATATACATGGACACACACACACATACATACACACACGGATCTTTTTCTAAAAATGCTTTTTTTTGGAAACAGGGGAACCTATAACGAGTATTTCCGGTGAAATCTCGGTATCGAATTTTGGAAGGAACGCAATACCTTTTCTACACACTACGCACATAGTACGTGTAGAGAACGTAAAAATGTAAACATTAACAAGAAATAACTCGTAAATGATTAACTCTTCAAAAACAGTGTAGTTCGCATACTTTTTTTTGTTTGCTAAGGTTTTGTCTGTCTCTTACGGTTTACCAGTTAAGCACAATTCATCCAGAATGAAGAGGACTTCAGATGCTATTCCCAGAAAATTCAAGATGTACATTTCATTTGTCTTGGAAATTGTCTAAAAAATATATTGTTCTAATCAACATCGTTACAATCAATTATGAGAAATATGTATATTTTCCAAAATGTTGTGAGTAAAGGGTAGTTTGAGTATTTTTTTTTTTTTTAAATCTTAATATGCATCCTTGGAAGATATACCAAAATATCAAGTTTGGTTTTTAAATGTTTAATGGATTATTTTTACTTTCTCTAAAGTACTCTGTACATAGTGTATAGAGAAGGTATTGTATTGCACCCAAAAATTCGATATCCAAATTGCACCAGAAATGCTTTGAGACCCCCTGAATCCAAAAATAGAAAAGACCGTTTTCGAGATATTGCTTGTTATTGGTTTCAGTTTTAAAATACTTATACTTTTCTCATAGGGAATTTGTCAACTCCTGGCCATACAAAGGAACTTCAGTCACATAGTAACCAACTTTTAAAGGATTTGGCTATCACTTAAGCCCAATGCATTCCCTTATTTCCCTTCTACTTACAAGGAAGCATCGCCCTCCGTGGTGTATGGTTACTATGCTCGCAGGTTCATACCCGGAGGAGGACGATGGATTTTTTCGGGCGTAAACATCCTTAGCATGGCTTCCATCGGAAGGGAAGTAAAATGGTGGTCCCGTGTTGTACATTTACGGCACGTAAAAGAGCCGATAAAGCCGATGAGCAAAATTAAGCGGTCTTTCACGTCCAATGTAGAATGGGACGCTGAGAACCGCAGTATTATAGAGCGTCCACAAATAAAACTCCATTTACATTTACAAGGAAGCAATAATAAGACCATTTCAGCTAATTTTTTCTCGATTAGCTTGAAATAAATAGAAGAATAAGCTTTTTAACAATAATTTGGTAAAGATGTAGAGAAAGTCTGTGAATGGAACACATCAGATTTCTTTTAATTATGTCATACACACACACATACACACACACGCGCGCGCGCGCGCGCGCACGGACCTTGTTCTTTCTTTGTTTTTATTCAGGAGACCTAAGAACATTTGTTTCCGGTGAAACCACAATATCTATCGAAACTGTAGGTAGAATGCAATTCTTCCTTCCTAACATGGGTAGGATGATGTTGGTTACTTAGTAATACGTGCTTTATTGTTATTGGATAGTTTACATGCCTGAATCGCAGCAAGAACCGGAGTAATTCTGAGGTTAGACTGGGAGAAACATAAAAAGAAGGAACGCTGGAGAAATACGGAATGGTTACTGGAAAGAAAGAAATTTATGAAGAAAGAAACTTAATATGGTATACTAGAAGAGAAAGATGGTGCTAGAACTGTAAACAAGAAAGATTTGTTATGCAATAACATGAAGAGCGGCAGCAATACAATAAATAGTAACATTTCCTTATATAAATTCTTATTCCAGTCAGTTCTAAGATGCAGACCGTAAATATGTCTGAGAAGTACAGGAAAAGAGATAACTGCTATTAGTCTTAATGTGTTTATTGGGAAGCGATGCTTATATGTGCGATATTTATGTTCTTGGTGATCGAATTTGGGCGGAAATATCCGGAACTAGACGAGCTTATTGCGCAAGTGCATGGAAGGGAGAGGGAAGACGGAACGTTTCATCAATGAGAGCCCCTGGGTGCTCGCTGTGGTCCATGGAAAGAGATAGAGAGAGAGAGAGAGTGGAGCTGGTAAAGCACAGCTTTCTCCCTAGTTAGTATTCTGGAGATACAGAGGGAATAGTACCGCTCAAACCTCTGGCCGCCGCGTATCCAGGTTCCTTTTGACATTTCTACTAGTGAAGGTTACTAGGTTAGCCTGTAGTCGGTTCTCAGAGTTGGTGTAGCGAACCCACACTCTTGTGTCTATTCAGCGGATTGCAGTGATATCTAATAGTGAGAAATTGCAATGTTAGTGTTTTAAACAGTGAACTGTTTATACGTGTCGTGGGAAACGCATGTTGTCTGCTTCCACAGTCCCGGCGAGACCATGTTACCGGATGTTACGTAAAAGTGAGTACAATTTTGTTTTAAATAAACATTTTGTTAAAATTTACATTAGTTACAGCAGCTAATATAACGCATTTAAGAAGTGAAACTGACCTTATTATCCATTACGGAGCTTCTATAAGCCAAAATTATGTATACTTTGCTATGCATTAATTGTAAGGGTGCAAGGAACGGATAGTTGCTAATATAACACATGAAACTGACCGTATTATCCACTGCGGAACATATAGAAGCTGCGAGTTAGAATTCATTTCGTAATGCATTAATCTTAAGAGTGCAAGAAAAGCACATTTTTCACGTGAAAGGAAATAAATCGCATGTCTTATTGAAGCTTAAAGATTAAAGGTAAACCTGAGAAGCTCTTAAACCTTTGTGAGTATAAATTATAAACAATACATAGATTTAAAGAAGGTTTTAGTGGTATTACCATTATAAACTAAAAATAACATTTCATGGAGGTAATGTGTCATAGCGCATAGCTATTTACTTTTGTAGAAAAGGTTAACAATGCATGAAAGTCCCAAACAGCAAATAAAATGGAACCCCTTTAATAAACAAAAGAATGTCACAATAGAAGTCGCTTTTTCTTTCACAATGCTACAAGTACAAAGTAAAACACAAACATTAACATGCAATTAAAACGCATTACGTTTTCAAAGAAGTGTTGAATAGTTGCATATATAGAAGTTAATGCCAAGAAAACAATGCCGCATTTAACCTATACGGCCGCGTAGGCTGTCACAGTGCAATTCTGGGTTCAAATGTCAAACTATCTGGATAACTATTTTGTTTGCAGTCATTTTTATTCCTAAGATATGTTGAATAGCTTTAGCTACAATCATTTATCTTGTTTCGACCTGCCCAGTTAAAATGCATCACATGCTTATAAACTCTGGATGTGTTACATTCACATGTCTTTCTCTACCTTTCTACAACAAAGTATTCCTACAAAAGCTTATTCCTCTATTTAGTCCATGTCAATCAACTTAAACACTAATAGTAACGGTTTTCTTGCTTACTTTTTTATAGGTTCATGGGGAATAAGGGAATACAGCAGGCTAAATTGAGTAATTTTTTGAGCTGGTCTTATGTGATGGCCTTGAAATTGCATTTTGTTTGCAAGACAAGGATGAAACAAGAAAAACGAATGAGGCCTTCTTCTTCGTTGTTTGTTGACGGTTTTGAATAATAGTTTATTAATTTGACGTATTCTATTTACAAGTGACGACTTCCAATTTGAGTGAAGTATAATATGGGCTATTTTTGCGAAAATCTAAATTTTCGAAAAATGGTCCATGTAAAGGGTAGTTTGAATGGGGATTTTCCGGAAAAGCTTACCTGTCGTATCCTTGGAAGATACTGAATCTAAATATCAAGTATAGTACTTAACCGGCTTTTCCTTTTTGAGTTAATGCTGCTTACATACAGATGGAAGTTTTTCTAAAAAGGTTTTTTGTTTCAAGGACCCTGAAAACATGTGTTGCCGGAGAAATCTAGGTATAAAATTTTGAGTGGAATGCAGTACTTTTCTACTTACTCTGTATGTACATTGTAAGTAATAGAGAAAGTAAGACTCGCTTTAATAATAATGAATGATAGGAAACTTTTGGAAAATACACAGAGTTACAGTAAAATTCAGCGCGACTAAACATTTACACCAACAGAGTACGCAAACAGTTTCTTCCGGATTAGACGGCATCTTAAAAATATCCCACATTAGTCTTCGCCTGTCTAAACCGTTTCCGGTCGTCAAACTCGCTTCGGGTTATGAACTGATTTCGCTATGCTGTAAATAACGCTTCTAGAAACTTCATTTCCTTTTGTTAAAGCTTTTGTTATAACAAACACTATAAGTACAAAAGAACATGTATAAATTCTGAAATTGCTATTGCCAAAGGCAAACAGCTGGCTTTCTGAGTAAACAAACAATGGCTAAATTTTTACTTACAATTCACGTGCTCTATATGCAATGTACTTACATATGTTGCAATTTATTGAAATTTCCTTTCATGTTGTAGCTATTTTTGCCAGTTTTATATATTCTCTACACGTACTATGTACATAGCGTATAGGTAAGGTATTGCATGCCACCCAAAATTCGGTACCGAGATTTCACCGAAAATACACGTTTTAGGGTTCCCTGTATCCACAAAAAGCATTTTAGAAAAAGGTCCCTGTCTGTGTCCATGAGTCTGTGAACATAATAAAAAAAAAAAAAAACAGTAAAATATCACACTTAGTATTTAAGTTTAGTATCTTCCAAGAATGCGACACGAACATTTTGAGAAAAATATCCCCACTCCAAAGTACCCTTTACATGGAAACATTTCGAAAATATTGATTTTCTCAAAAATGGCTCTATTTTTATTAAAATACTATATATTAAAGATATGTACATGACAAATAAAATCTATATATTGAATTTTCTAGGAATAGCCTAGAAAGACTTCTTTATTCTGAATGAAGTTTGCTGAACTGCTAAACGCAAGAGATAGACAAAAACTTAATCCACACAAAAAATGTAGATCTCGTTAAAAGACACAATGTATGTCATACTTTTTTTTTTTTTTTTTTCGTTCAGTTAATCATTTTTAGATATACTTAAACTTTTGACATACTTAATCTTTGTTACTTCCTGGCAATGCAAAGAAACGGATTTCATCACATGGCAACCCACTTTAAAACATGTGACTGTCGTTTTAGCCTAGTGCATTCCCTTATTTCCCTTCTACTTATAAGGAACTAAGTACGAGGGCCGTTCAGAAAGTAACCTCCGATCGGTCACAGTGCGGGTAGTGGGGGGAGTAGCGACGCCATCTGTGCATTCACGCACTCAGCAGGTCAGTCGGCATCAAGCCGTGGTCGAGTGAAAGTCGTACCTGCGCTAGTTTAGTGTTTGTGGCCGTTTGAAATGTGTACTGCAATAGAAAACCCCGCCAAATGTGAAGTGCGTGCTGTTATAAGGTTTTTTACAGCCAAAGGATATTCTGCAGCAGCTATTCATCGTGAGCTTTGTGCCGTGTACGGACCAAGAGTTATGAGTGAAGGAGTGGTCCGTGAATGGGTACGTTTATTTAAAAGTGGACGAGAAAACGTTCATGATGAAGAGAGGAGTGGTAGACCATCATTGGTCACGGACGAACTCGTTCAGACAGTTGATGCAAAAGTTCGTGAAAACCGACGTTTCACAATGTCTGAGTTGTCTACTGATTTTCCACAGATTTCTAAGACTCTCTTGTACGAGATAGTGACAGCAAGATTGGGTTACCGTAAGTTCTGTGCACGATGGGTGCCCAAAATTCTTACCGACCACCACAAAACTCAAAGAATGGCCTCTGCATTAGACTTTGTCACGTTGTGAGGCCGAAGGTGAACCATTGTTAAACAGAATCGTGACCGGGGACGAAACCTGGATTAAGTACGTGAACCCTGAGGCAAAAGAACAATCAAAGATATGGGCACATTCAAATTCGCCTACCAAACCAATAAAAGCCCGGCAAGATTTTTCTGCCCGAAAATTGATGGCAACGGTGTTTTGGGATGCAAAAGGGGTGTTGTTGGTTGAATTCATGGAACGTGGGACGACCATTAATCAAGACGTGTACTGTGAAACACTAAAACAATTACGACGGGCTATACAGAACAAACGCCGTGGTATGCTGACTTCCGGTATCGTTTTTTTGCACGATAACGCCTGTCCTCACTCTGCTCGCAGAACAACAGCCCTTCTTGAGTCCTTCAAGTGGGACGTTATCAACCATCCACCTTACAGCCCAGATCTGGCGTCAAGCGATTATCACCTCTTCATGCATATGAAGAAATGGCTCGGGTCCCAGCGGTTTGATGACGACGAAGAGCTCAAAGATGCGGTCACAGGCTGGCTCCAGGCACAAGCGGGTGATTTTTATGCAGAAGGAATTTCAAAGCTTGTGAACAGATACAATAAGTGCCTCAATCGTTATGGAAACTATGTAGAAAAATAGTGCAAAGATGTAGTTGTAAGATGTATATATTAAAATATTTTTATTTAACTTGGTGAATTTCTTGCAATCAACCGGAGGCTACTTTCTGAACGGCCCTCGTAATAAGACCGTTTCTGCTAATGCTTATCTCGATTAGCATGAAGTAAATAGAGGAATACGCTTTTTAAATATAATTTGTTGCAAACATGTAGAGAAAGTTATGTCTTTGGAACACATAAGATTTTTTACTTTCTATACACATACTACACCCAAAAATTCGATACCGATATTTCACTGGAAATACATGTTTTGGGTTCCCCTGAATTCAAAAATAAAAACACTTTTGGAAAAAGATCCCCGCGCGCGCGCTTGTATGTGTGTGTGTGTGTGGACAGCTCAGCTCAAAAACGAAAAGAGCGTCCAAACATGCGACACAAAGATTTTCAAGAAAATCCCCTCACCCCAAACTACCCTTTACATTGAAAACATTTCAAAATTTTTGATTTTATCAAAAATGGCTCTTATATTTAAGATACTTACATGCCTAATAAAACGTACATCTTGACTTTTCTGAGAATAGCTTCTAAAGAGCTCTTTATTCTGGATGAATTTTAATGAATTTTGCATAAATGGTAAACCGTGAGAGATAACAAAACTAACTGCACAAAAAATGTGGATTACGATAAAACACATAATTTATGTTTATATATATATATATTCGTTTTTGAGATATTCCTTGTTATTGGTTTCAGCTTTGAACAGCTTATACTTTTCTCATACAGGAATTTGTCAACTCCTGTCCATACATACATACAAACAAAGGAACTTGTCACATAGCAACCAGCTTTTGACTATCACTTTAACCTATAGTACTCTCTTATTTCGCTTCTACTTACAACGAAGCAAGTAATAAGACTTATTTCTGCTAATTTTTTCTCGATTAGCATGAAGTAAATAGAAGCATAAGCTTTTTAACAATAATTTGTTGCAAACATATGGAGAAAGTCATGTGAATGGAACACATCACAGTTTTACTTTCTCTACTCACTATGTACCTACATAGTGTATAGAGAATGTATTGCACTCCACCAAAAATTCGATACCGAGATTTCACCGGAAATATATGTTTTAGGGTCCCCTGTATCCAAAAAATGTATTTTCAGAAAAAAGTCCGTGTGTGTCCGTGTGTCTGTGAACACGATAACTCAAAAACGAAAAGTCGGTGAAATACCAAACTTAGTATTTAAGTTTAGAATCTTCCAGGGATGCGACACGAAGATTTTGAGAAAAAATCCCCCCACCCCAAACTACCCTTTACATAGAACTTTTTTCGAAAATTTTTATTTTCTAAAAAATGGCTAACGATTTTGATTAAAATATCGTATATTAAAGTTGTTTACCTGATAAATAAAATGTATATTTTGAATTTTCTGGGAATAGCCTCTGAAGACTACTTTATTCTGGATGAATTTTTCATAACTACTAAACCGTAAGAGATAGACAAACACTTAACCCACAAAAATGTAGAGCACGTTAAAACACACAATTTATGTTATATACATTTTCTTCGTGGAGTTGATCGTTTTTTGAGATATTCGTTTTCCATGGTTTCAGCTTTGAAAAACTTATACTTTTCTCATACAGGAATTTGTCAACTTCTGTCCATACAAACAAAGGAACATCAGTCACATAGCAACCAGCTTTGGACTGTCACTTTAACCTATGGTACTCCCTTATTTCGCTTCTACTTACAATAAAGCAAGAAATAAGACTACTTCTGCTAATTTTTCTCGATTAGCATGAAATAAATAAAAATAAGCTTATTAACAATAATAATTTACAGAGATATAGAGAAAGTCATGTGAATGGAACACATCAGATTTTTTAAACTTCCGAGCGTGTTGCGGCATATGTTTTTAGTAATAATCTCAGCGCTCGAGACTATATCGAGACGTGCCGCATATTGAACCTGCTCGATCCGATTCGAGCTCCGGTATCATTTGCCCAGCTTTAATCTAAGTTGTTGATTAACAGTTGACTAACGGTTGGATCGGCTTCGTATGTGTTTTAATGCATTTATTACGGATGATATCATGATTTCTGATATTTGTGATTATCATTTTGAAATGCATATAAAAACAAGCTTAGATTTCAACTGCACAAGAAGTTACTATAAAACTGACACAATAGAATAACTTGTGAATTTTATGTGTGCTATTTTTCGGGTAACTAGATTATTGTACGACCGGGGGTATTTAATGTAAAGGGTAATTTAGTTTTGAAACATACCAATTCAACCAAATAGTTTTGGTAAAGTATAGTTTATAATTGCTATTAATTTGTTGCATAACATTAAAACTGTAAAGAACAAGGAAAGAAAGTATGTAATACATTAATCGCTTGATTGATTACGTCACTAGCATCCATTTTGTAAAGTCTGATAGCCCCAGCGGCACCTCGTGCTGTAGTGGAACGTATAACTTGTTATACCAATGTAATCTTAGTGTTTATAAAGCCATAAACTGTATGGAGAAGATGACATAACCACACATCACATCCTGGGAAGTGATATTGCCTCACTCACAGGTAAGAAACGAAATGAACTTTTATTTATGAGCTCTTTAACTGCTGTGGTTCTCAGCGTCTCATTCTATATTGGGTGTGAAATACCGCTTAATTTTGCTCAGAGGCCTCTCTGTCAGGCTTGAGGTTCTTTTACGTGTCCTAAATCTAGGACACGGGGCTAACGGCTTTACTTCCCTTCCGAAGGAAGTCATGCTAAGGAGTTTTACGCCCAAAAAAATGCATCGTCTTCGCCCGGCTTGAAACTTCACAGGTAAACATTAAATGTAAACTTGAATTAAGTTAATGCATCTGTGAAATTTGAAACTTTAGAAATATATAATTTTCCTTTCTCTGTTACATATAATAAGCAGAGGAAGAATTGCATCTCAAACATTCGATGGCGATAGGGTGTTCTGTAAATAATTTAAAACCGCCGTTAAATACCAAAGATGGCGTTTAAGATGCGACACGAACATTTTCAAAAAAATCTCCCCACCCCTTACATGTAACATTCGAAATTTTCGATTTTTTAAAAATTGTCAAAACAATTTTTGGAAAAAGGTCTGTGAATACGATTACTCAAAAACGAAAAGTCGGTAAAATACCAAACTTGGTATTTAAGTTTAGTATATTCCACGAAGATTTTGAGAAAAATACCCCCACCCAAAATATCCTTCACATGGAAAAAAATTCGAAAATTTTGATTTTCTCAAAAATAGCTCTAACGATTTTATTAAAATACTGTTAAAGATATTTATATGGCAAATAAAATGTATATCTTGACTTTTCTGGGAATCGTCTCTAAAGACCTTTTATTATGAATTAATTTTGCTGAATTTTACGTAACTGGTAAACCGTAAGAGTTAGACAAGAACTCGCCACACACAAATGTAGATCACATTAAAACTCATAATATATGCCATAGACGTTTTTTTCGTTGAGTTGGCCATTTCTGAGATATTCCTTATTTGTTTCAGATTTGAAATAACTTACTTTTCTCACACGGAAAGTTGTAAACTCCTGGCCCTGCATAGAAACGGATTTCAACCGCTTGGCAACCAGCTTTTAAATGATTTGGCTATCGTTTTAGTCCAGTGCATTCCCTTATTTTCCTTTTACTTACAAGGAAGCATGTAATTAAGAATATGTCAGCTAATGTTTATCTGTATTATCATAATGTAGATAGCATATGAGTTTAACAATAATTTGTTTAGCAATGTAGAAAAAGTCATCTGAATAGAACACATCAGATTTTTATTAAAATGTCACATATTCTTCCTTTGGCAATAATGACGTGGTAGCTTTTTGTTGTTGTTGTAAATATCATGTTGCCTTACAACTTAGGTTTTGTAGCGATAAAATGCATTAGCATTGTTACAGTATTTCAAACAAGGGTAAATATTCCGCAGGATGTTCAGATTGAAAACGTTGAATATTCACATAGCGTCTGAAGTCGTCTTCATTCTAAACCGTTAAGAGATACACAAAATATTATTAAACAGAAAAGTAGATCTCGTTAAACACACACTTTGTCATATTTTTAAGTGGAGAAGACAGTTTCCGAGATATATATATATATTTTTTTTTAATTTCTCAACATTAATACTTTCTCTTGTCTTGCCTGGACTCCGGAGCTAGACTCTCGCCCTGAAGATGCCGAACACTGCTTTCGGCGAAACGTCGGTTATACCAACCACTGGACCACTGCCTACAAGCCCGGCAAACTTAGATAATAATTGTAATTCTTTAAAATGAACAAGTTATAAACTATGCACATAACCATTCACCCTTCTTAGAATCTGAAAATAACGGGATCCGTTTTAGGATATAACTTCCTATTGCAGATGTTGGTTATTTGACGTTATGTGATACATGAGCTAGCTAAAGAACATGAAAATACCTGCGTCACCATCACACTACAATTGCGGTGTTCTTAATACATTTGATCAAGTAATATTTTGGGTTAAATGGAGAAATTTAATTCACAAAGCTATCATGAAATAACAGCTTATCAATTGACTAACTGGATCTACTTGCTCTTTAGTTACGTCATTGTTAGCCTTAGAAATTGCTGTTTTGACATAGAAGAAAATAAAGAAAGAGGTGGAAAATATTAGGAGTAAAAGAAAGAAAGAGATTCGGAAGAAGCATGAATGTTACTTTGTGACTTTCTCCTTAATGTAATTCATTACCTATGCCAGCGTATACCCACCACACTATGGATGCGCTGCCATTACTGTTATTATGCCCACGACATCTTGGTTGCCAACGCTGTTAACTCCATATGTCGTCCTTTCCACACTACCTTATGGGATTTGCCAGGATTCTCGCCACACAGTTTACAGCCTAAGGTTGACTCGGTGATAATTATACGACGCAATATCAACCAGCCAAAATATGCAGCAGAACAAACTCACTGTTAAAAAAATTATGAAAAATTTGATATAAGTCACTATAACATGGGAAAGTTAAAGGCGAGGATATACTTATTCCAAGAACTCCACTAGTGTCAACCGACTTTCGTTTTGAATTTAAGCGCACCTTGCATTCTCAATGACAGTAAATCTCAAGATCAATCGTTACAAGTGTATGTAAAATACTTTGAATTGTGTTTTTCGCATGTTGTACGTTGCGTGCTCGAGAGTCGGCAAAGTATCGGCGCTATTTTTTTTTTTCTCTCTCCGGAAGGAAAATTGTACATTACAAGGTGTTACAATAAAGTCCTGTCAAATTATCTAATTGTACTTTTATTTCATTGCATGGTCGTACTGTAAACGGAAGATTTTGTCCGAGTTTTTTTTTCGTTAGGTACACCACCCGTGCGAAGCCAGGGCGGGCAGCTAGTTTCAAATAAAACCATTTTTGCCCTTGTTTCTCTTGATTAAGCATGAAGTAGATGATAGAATAAGATATGTTGCACAATATATAGAGAAAAGCGTGTGAATGTAACACCATGGTTGTTTTAAACCACAGATTTATATTTTCTGTTGTGAATGCTTGAATTACATAGTTTACGGTAACTATCATGTCGAATTTATTGGCGGTTGGAGTTGCTCTGATTGTTAAGTGCTGACTTGTTGGTTCAAACACGGCCAAGGTGAATGTTTATTTTTGTGTGCGAAAAATCATAAACGTGCCTATACTTTCCGTGTAAGTTACTAGTTCAGTATAAACTCGAAGAAGTCGCTGAATATAATTAATACAGTTTATATTATTTCTAATGTAATGATTTTAAAACCGTACTATTGGCTAGTTTTACACTACCAGCGAAACCTACGGTTCATGTCATTTAGGTATGTTGGAAACTTATAAACATAGTAAATTTTTATGTCAATATTCTGGTATTGAAGTAGTCATGTTTTTTGTGAGTTATTTCCTCTTAGATTATTAAATAAATTACAAACAAAGATCACAGTGGAAATATCTATCACTTACAATGAAATGCTTGCTGTTTTGCCTATCCTAAAAAGAAGCGTAGAGACTTGCATAGCCGCTAATGACCTCGTAATGACCTTTCTATATACTTATACGACTGAAGTAACGAAAAGGAAGTCTTAGGAACTTCTGTTAGTTATACAGTTAGCATATCATATTTGAGAAAGGAGTGGAGTAAATTATATTCATATATATTTGAGTGAATTGGAAGTATTTTGAACTTCCGAGTGTGTTGCGGCATATGTTTTTAAGTCATAATCTCAGTGCTCGAGATTATATCGAGACTGGCGCGTATCGAACCTGCTCGATCCGACTCGAGCTCCGGTATCATTTGCCCAACGCTAATGTAAGTTGTTGATTTAAACAGTTGACTGACGGCCCGATCGGCTTCGTATGTGTATTAATGCATTTATTACGGACGATATCAAGGTTTCTTATGACATTAGTGATGCTTATTTTGAAGTGTATATATAAATACGCTTAGATATCAACTACACAAGAGATTACTATAAAATTGAAACAATAGAATATTGTGAATTTAATGCGTGTTATTTTTCGAGTACCTAAATTATTGTGCGACTAGGGGTTTAAATATAAAGGGTATCTTAGTATTGAAACAATTCAGCCAAATATTGTTTTGGTAAAGTATAGTTTACGGTTTTTTTTTTTTTTTTTTTTGGTAGTGTTTAACGCCCGCTTTAACTACTAATGGCACCGCAGGCGGAATATAGTTTACGGTAAAGCTATACCAGAGGACCAGCACAAATATAAATCTTTAAGAATTGAAACTAACCTTATAATCCACTTCAGAGTATGTAGGAGCTAATATGTGTTCATCTAGAATTGGAATAACCCACTTTCTTAAATAGAAAAATTCAGGAAAATGTTCATGGTGGGGGAAGATTTAATAGCTGTTGCTAGGCGGGAAGTAAGTATTTATGGTCTAGAAACAATGGAATTACAATACTTCCAACGTAGATAAAGCCACCAAACAACATAACCACACATCACATCGTGGGAAGTGATGTCTCACTCGCAGGTAAGCGTTAAATGTAAACTTGAACTAAGATAATGCATGTGTGAATTTGAGCAAAAATTTGAATATTCTTCCAAATTTTCGAATTTTTAAAAAATGTCCTAACGATTTTGACTAAAATATCCCATATTCTTCCTTTGGCAATACGGATGTGGTAGCTTATTTTATACATTTAATGTCGCCTAACAGCATAGGTCTTGTAGCAACATCATGAATTAATACATTACAATATGTTACGATATTTCAAACATGGGTAAAGCTTTCGCAGGACGTCCAGATTGAAAATGTTGAATATACTAACCTGGACAATGAGTATACACATGGAACGTGTGTCTTTTAGCAAATGTGATCACTTTGAGTGTAGCCCACTCATCCGCCGTATTTAAGGCATTTTCTTATACACAAAGGTCGTCGCAAAATGTAAACAACATACTCCATTTTGCACGCACAACTACACTGCCAGCCTATTTTTTCATGAAATCCACCAGTCTTCTTCTATTTCAGTATGCATGTGTTGCCATTTTTTTTTTCAAATTATTTGATTTACAAAAATAAATGAATAAAAATAGCACTAGAGAATACTTTTCTGATTTAAAAAATGACATGTAGAGGGTGTGAAAACACAATAGTGATAAAAATGATAGTTGCTCCTATCGTATACTTAGCTGAAAACATTGGAAATTACTAAAAGCAAATTACACGAAAATTAGTTTATTTATACACCCACACTAGTTAGCTTATTTAGAGACTAATCAAGAATTAACAGAGCATGCTCGCTTCCCTAGGAAGCCATTGTAAATACTAAAAACTACAAAAATAAATAATAATACAAATTACCCACTAACCTAAACCTAATGTAATAAAGCGTGTCCTGCTTTCGTTCTCATACTCTGGTGAAAGCAGTGGAAGTTATTAAAAGCAGATTTATTTATGCTATGTAGACGTCGTTGAGACACAGTTTAAGTCATATACATTTTTGTTATAGAGTTCATTGTTTCCAAGATATTTCTTGATATTGGTTTCAATTTTAAGCTACGTAACTTTTCTCAAACATGGTCACCATTCATTTATCTTTTGTTTTACGGCTAGCAATGCAAAGTGAACCGAACTTCAATTGTTCACATAGCGACCATTGTAGCACTGGTAGAGAAAGTCGTGTGAATGGAATACATTAGACGTTTGTGTGTTTCAGTGAACAGCAGGATTCACAAACGAAAAGGCAATGAGATACAAGCTTGATATTTTAAGTTCAACATTTTGCAAGGATGCGACACTGAGATTTTCAAGAACCTCCCACCGCATGGAACATTTTTCGAAAATTGCTCCGCGACAAGCAGTTGTTATGTTGCCGTTGGATAGATCGGAATGCAGTCACAATTGCTATATATTTTCGGTTTTACTATTGTTTTAGAGGTGGCGCCGTGGTTGAGTGGTTAGACCGACCCTCTCCCATCTAGATAGCCCGGGTTCGTTCCCGAGCGTTGCGGGTTTTCTCCAGGTCCTGCAATTTGCCCCGCCGCTCATTCCACCTTTCCTATCACGAATTTCGCCTACATTTAGTCTCATCCACTTTCTCATGCTGATGCCTGGCTACGGGCCGACCCTTCGTAACAGGTTTTTCCATTTTGTGATTTCGTGAAGTTGGCTCCCCGACAGGCTTCTGATCCCTAGGCATTGGCTTGTGTAGTCCTACAAATACGGTGAGGGTAAGCCGATTACGAAACTAAATTATTGTTTTAGACCGAAGTCAGAGCTCTGGTTGAATATATGAATTAGCGACTGAGGGAAACCATTAAAAAAAAACCCAGCCAAATTGATTGGCCCACGGGATTTGAACCCAGGATCTCCCGAATACCGGCCACAGACGTAACCACATGGACCATCTCGTTCGGGAATATGATCTAGTGATGAGCACTTTCGTATAAAAACTGTCGAATTATTTGAAAGTCGTCTATCAGCTATTGGATTGCTACCCAAGTATTCGGTTTTAAAATGCTACACTATTGTTGCTTGGCAGTCGATAATCAACTACTTTTCAAGTCGCTTTCATCAATAGCCAACCCCACTCCAGAGAGTAGGCATAAAGCATCTACTGTTTTATTTTATTTATTTAACACTTTGGCAGCCAGTCATAAACATTACACTAAAAATGCTGCATATCAACTACTAAACAAGAGATATAGGTAAATATGTAGTTGGTCGGCTAGGCATACAATGTGTTGTAAATATGTGTATTAATAATAGTAATACTGCCATTTTGTGGCGAATGCACCAATCGCCCTGAGATGGGAGGTGACAATTTTTATACTTGTAAAAATCTTTAATTCCAAACCTTAACGCAATCTTTTTTTCTTTTTTTTTCCTTCCCAATGAAGTTAACATTGTAGTAATGTAGCTGGCAACAGCCACAACAATTATTGTAGCTCCCCACCTGTTTGTGTATTAAAATCGAGAAGCACATGCTCACGTGGGGCTTACAATGTTGCATTCAATTAAACCCAAAGTATAAATTAGCCAATTTAGGAACGAGCACCGCAAATACAGCCTAAGAACTAATTACTATATCAAGGTTTCCCCAAATTGCTAGAGCAAAATCTTTGGCATATTCATTTGAACCACAAACCCAACAATACGAAGTAATACTGTTATATAACCTATGAAACATAACCTCAAGTTACTGAACTATAACCGCAGAAAATTCTCAGAGAGATAAACTTAAAAAGGTAATTAAATATATAAATTTAAAATCTTTTGTGTTCCATTCACATGACTTTCTCTACATATCTGTAAGAAATTACGGCTAATAAGCTTATTCTATCTTCTTCTTGTTAATCGAGATAAACATTAGCAGAAATGGTCTTATTTAGTTCCTTATAAGAAGGGAAATGGAATACACTAAGCTAAACCGACAGTCAAATGTTTTAAGATGTGGTTGCTATGGCACTTAAGTCAGTTTCTTTGCGTGGCCAGGAGTTGACAAGTTACGTGTGAGAAAAGTGTATTTTATAACTGAAACCAATAACAAGGAATATCTTGAAAACGGTTAACTTCACGAAAAAAAATGTATGACATAAATTGTGTGTTTTAAGGAGTTCTATAGATTTTGTGTTTCTCTTATGGATTGTCAGTTATGCAAAATTCAGAAAAATTCATTCAGAATAAATAGGTGTTCAGAGGCTATTCCCAGAAAATTCAAGATATGTTTTGTTTTTATTTTGTTATATAAATATCTCAAATATAATTTTAATCAAAATCGTTAAGAGCCATTTTTGAGAAAACCGATATTTTCGAAATTTTTCACTTGTAAAGGGTAGTTAAGGATGGGGTGATTTTTATTAAAATCTTCGGGTTGCATCCTTGGAAAATACTAAACTTAAATATCAAGTTTGGTATTTAATTGACTTCTCGTTTTTTAGCAATGCTGTTCACAGACACACATACTTTTCTAAACGTGTTCCTTGTTGTGACTCAGAGGGTCCCAAAACATGTATTTGCGGTGAACTCTCGGTAACGAATTTTTGGGTGCAATACAATACCTTCTCTATACACTATGTGCATAGTAAGTGTAGAGAAAGTAGAAATACATAGTTCCATTTCGGAGTTGTATGTGCTAGTCTCATTGAAAAACTGTATGTTTTCACCATCCCATATTCATAGACTTATCGCTTCCATTATTAGATAACGGCAAACAATTATTGTTTTATTATTGCAAAATAATGTCCACTAAAGTCTTATTATATTACTCGAGAGCTAGAACGAAAACAAGTTGTTTTAGAACTTATCTATGCTACTGCTTCATGTATTTTGCGAACATAACTTTTAAATCAGAATGAAAAATCGATGTATTCAATAGCCATTTCTCATTAGCGCGGTACATTCGACAATACCCAACCATTAGTGAATTCCTTTATTCCCTTCTGCTTATAAGGAACGTAATAAGACAATTTCTCCTAATGCTTATCTTGATTAGGATGAAGTAGATAGAAGAATAATCTTTTGTAAGAGTAGCTTGTTACAGCATTGGTAGAGAAAGTCATATGAGTGGAACACACAAGATTTTTGTACATTTTTTGCACTGAATATTTTACGCATTCTAAATTTCATGTCATCGCAATATTATATTGCTTTGCTGATAAGGGAAAGTTTTATGGGTTTCAATTTCAGGAAGTTGGCAAGTATGTGAGCGCATTCTTGTGGTAGCATTTGTCATCTGTAGATTGTACGAGTATTACAGGGATGCCTCTGCAGCCTCAAATAGACCATACTTATCGCGAGTAAATTCTCTGCGGACTTCGCGCCTCTCTTGTTTTGTAAGCTGCACCAGTTTTATTGCCTTCAAATTGAGCATTAATTTCGTGGGTGGATCCCTGAAAGCTGTTGTCAGAGGGGGTTTAACGACACCAATCTCATTATTGTTTTATGAGGCTATCATAAGGGCACTTCTCAGTGCCGTATTTCCTGTTTGAGTTTAACGAGTTTTATCTACATCAGAATGAAACAATGAAATGACAATGTTTACACATCGTACGTAAAACATCTTGAGAGTGTAATCAGAAGGCCCAAGACCCCACGCCTCTATTCCTCATCTACAAAATAGTTACTTTCTCGAGCGTTCCTTTCGACAAGCCTCGTGATATTGATGACTAGAAATTTGGCGGCTAAAATGATTAACACCATAAAGCTAATGCAAATTGGATCCTGATAAATAGTTAATATGCATATTTCTAATATTATTCAAATCGATTTTAGACGGTTATGGTTACGGATAGATCGTTAACATCGTGTCCTACATTTTACTTATCAGGATCTGGTCACCCTAGGCTAGAACCTTCGTGTCTTGCACTGGACATTGTGGTGAACGGAGAATAGTTACGATGGACACAAGCTCAATTGCTAGTTACTTAAAATATGCTTCTAATCGAGAACTTTTTACTTTCTCTACATCTCTGCTACAAATTATTGTTAAAAAAACCTACTCTTCTATTTACTTCATGCTAATCCAGAAAACATATCAGAAATGGTCTTATTGTTTCCATTTAAGTAGAAGAGAAATAAGGGAGTGCCATAGGCTAAAGCGACAGTCAAAAGCTGCTTGCTATGTACTTGAAGTTCTTTTGTTTGTATGGACAGGAGTTGACAAATTACCATATAACAGAAGTATAAGTATTTTAAAACTGAAACCAATAATAAGGAATATCTAAAACATGATCAGCTCAACGAAAAAATCTGATGTGTTCCATTCACATGACTTTTTCTACATATCTGCAACAAATTATTAAAAAGTTTATGCTTCTTTTTACTTCATGAAAATCGAAAAAATCTGATGTGTTCCATTCACATGACTTTCTCTACACCTCTGCAAAAATTATTGTTAAAAAGCTTCTATTTGATTGATTTTAATCGAGAAAAAAAAAATCAGAAATAGTCTTATTATTTGCTTCCTTGTAAGTGGAAGGGAGATACGGGAGTACTATAGTCGCCCTCCGTGGTGTAATGGTTACCATGCTAACTTCATATACCCAAGGTCGTGGGTTCAAACCCGGCGGAGGACGATGGATTTTTTTGGGCGTAAAAACCCTTAGCATGACTTCCTTCGGAAGGGAAGTAAAGCCGTTGGTCCCGTGTGGTCTTTTCGTTTTCGAGCTATGATGTCCACAGACCCACACACACGGAGCTTTTTGTAAAAATCTGATGTGTTCCATTCACATGATTTTCTCTACTTCTGTGTAACAAATTATTGTTAATAAGCTTATTCTTCTATTTACTTCATGCTAATCGAGAAAAAATTAGCAGAAATAGTCTTACTACTTACTTCCTTGTAAGTAGAAGCGAAATATGGGAGTATCATAGGTTAAAGTGAAGTCAAAAGCTGGTTGCTGTGGACTGAAGTTCCTTTGTTTGTATGGACACGAGTTGACAAATTCCTATATGGAAAAAGCATAAGTTTTTCAAAGCTGAAACCAAAAACAAGGAATATCTCAAAAACGACCAACTACTCGAAAAAACATTTATATAACATAAATTGTGTGCTTTAATGTGCTCTACATTTTTTGTGTGGTAAGTTTTTGTCCATTTTTTACGCTTTAGCAGTTATGCAAAATTCATCCGGAATAAAGTAGTCTTCAGAGGCTATTCCCAGAAAATTCAAGATATAAATATTATTTGTCATCTAAATATCTTTAATATACGATATTTTAATCAAAATCGTTAGCCATTTTTGAGAAAATCATAATTTTCGAAAAAAGTTCCATGTAAAGGGTAGTTGGGGGTGGGGGATTTTTTTTTAAAATCTTCGTGCCACATCCTTGGAAGATACCAAACTTAAATACCAAGTTTGGTATTTAACGGTCTTTTCGTTTTTGAGCTATATTGCCCACGCACACACACACGGACCTTTTTCCAATTTTTTTTTTTTGTTCAGGTGGACCCAAAACATGTATTTCCGGTAAAATTTTTGGGTGCAATACAATACCTTTTCTATACCACTATGTACATAGTACGTGTAGAGAAAGTAAAAATACTTTTTTGGATTCAGGGGGACCCAAAATATGTATTTCCGGTGAAATCTCAGTATCGAATTTTTGGGTGGAATGCAATACCTTCTCTATACACTATGTACATAGTACGTGTAGAGAAAGTAAAAAATTAGCAGAAACAGCCTTATACTTTCTTCAATGCAAGTAGAAGGGAAATAAAGGAGTAGTACGGACTAAAATATTAGTCAAAAGCTGGTTGCTATGTGACTGAAGTTCCTTTGTTTGTATGGACAGGAGTTGACAAATTCCCATATGAGAAAAGCATAAGTTTTTAAAACCAATAACATGGAATATTTCAAAAACGATCCCCTCCACGAAAAAGATGTATGTAACATAAATTGTGTTTTTAACGACCTCCATTTTCTGTTAAAAAGGTTTGGGCTATCTTTTACTGTTTGCCAGTTACGTAAAGTTCCGTAAAATTCTTCCAGAATAAAATTCATCCTTATTCAGACGCTATTCCTAGAAAATTCAAAATATACGTTTTATTTGTCAGGTCTTTAACAAACGGCATTTTAATTAAAATCGTTGGAGCCATTTTTGAGAATATAAAAAATTTCGAAAATTAAGGGGGTATTTTCTTGAAAATCTTCATGTCTCATCCTTGAAACATACGGAGTTTAAATACCAATTATGATATTTAACGGATATTTTCTTTTTTTAAGCTGTGCTACTTTTAAGCTGTAGCTTTTGGTTTTCTCAAACATGGCTAACGATTTTGATTAAAATATCGTATATTAAAAATACTTACATGAAAAATGAAACGTATACTAGAATCTTCTAGAAATGGCATCTTAGAAAAAGGTTCGTGTGTGCGTGTGTGTGGACAGCATAGCTCAAAAACGAAAATACCGTTAAATACCAAAACTGTGTATTTAAGTTTGATATCTTCCAAAGATGCGACTCGAAGATTTTCAAGATAATCCCTCCACCCCTAATTACCCTATACATGGAGTTTTTTTTTTTTAAGTTGTTGATTTTCTAAGAAATAACTAACGATTTTGATTAAAATATCTTATATTAAAGAATATTTATGTGGCAAATAAAATGTATACCTTGAATTTTCTGGGAATAGTCTCTGAAGACTAGTTTATTCTGGATGAATTTTACGGAGTTTTGCATAACTGGTAAACCGTAAGACATAGACAAAGACTAACTTGACCGAAAATGTGGAGCTCTTTAAAACGTACGATTTATGTTATAAACCTCTTTTTCGTGGAATTGATAGTTTTTGATTTATTCATTGTTATTGGTTTCTGCTTTAAAATACTAATACTTTTCTCATACGAGAATTTTTCAGCTCCTGTCTATACAAAGGAACTTCAGTCACATAGCAACCAGCTTTTGACAATCACTTAAACCTATGGCACTCCCTTATTTCGCTTCTACTTACAAGGAAGCAAGTAATAAGACTATTTCTAATTTTTTTTCTGGATTAGCATGAAGTAAATAGAAGCCTAAGCTTTTTAACAATAATTTGTTGCAGAAATGTAAAGAAAGTCATTTGAATGGAACTCATCAGCTTTTTGTATGGTACCGTATGTATGAAAATATAGCCGTAACATGCTTTTGTAAAATAGAGTTAAATAAATGGAGATTCAATAATAATGTTAATACCAATATCAAATTTAATTCAATTTAGATAAATATTGTGACTACACCCTGCGGCTCTAGTCGCCGAGGTGTATTCGGCTTGCTTTGCAAGTCATAGCTGATTGTTGGCATCCGTTACACACGTGCGTTAGCGATCACCCGTATCGCGGTAAGTTCTTTTGACATTGCAGCTGTGATTGTTACACCCGCGCGTAGGAACACGTGTTCTTTCGGAAGATTCTTTGACGTTAATGCCGCGAATGAGTTTGTGAATACCGGCGGTGTACTGCACGTGCTACGGCTTCGAAAAATTTCTAGTGACCTAAGCAGCACATAAAAAGGCAACGAAGACCTGCCCAGGGCGCAGTTTTCACTGGGAATGAATCATGCTCAACAACGAGTAACTTCGGTGGGAATTTCTTAGCGAGCTGTAACGTCACAATGAACGTCAGAAAGAGACTATACCACAGAATTGTTACGAAAGATATTTATGAGCAAAGTGGAATCAGTAGAGGAAATAAAGAGGTGTTTGTTGAAGTAAAAGAGATTTTGTTACAATCCTTTGCAAGATATAAGTTATTTCATAAATGTTTTAGAAGTTTGAGACCAATGAAGTATCTTTTCAACTGAAGAACGCAAAAGTCCTGGCAACACATGTCTTCTGAAATTTTATTTTAAGTGAGATGAGCGTCACAATCCCGACTCTTACTAATATATATATTCGATATATATTCGATAGTCATGTCCCAAACGCCGCAGAAGCTTTGGAGCTTTGAGCCACACAAGACTTCATACGGTGATATTGCAATTAAATTTGATTGCTGATTTATTTATGTTTTTAAATTAGAACTTTTAATAATTATTATGAATCTTTTTTCATAAAAGTGTATATTTTTGAAAAAGTATCTACTATTGGTGGTGGTAGGATAATTTTTCCTTTGTAATATTACAATAGATACGTCTGCACGTTCCGGGAAACTTTAGTTGTATTTAAACAAAAAAAACTGAGATACGTGGTACATTTTGAAAGTGAACATGCAGTTTTGACAAAAACACTATTTAATGAAATAGTATGCTAGTAAACGGGTGTATTATAAGATCTTTAAATATCTGTTGAGCCCGAAGGTTCCAACGTTTTACTTTCTCTACGTGTACTATGCATTACGTAGTGCATTGAGAAGGTATTGTATTGCACCCAAAAGTTCGATACCGAGATTTCACCGGAAATATACGTTTTGAGACCCCCTGAATCCGAAAAAGGCACTCTCATAAAAAATGGGCCAGTGTGTGTGTGTCTGTGAGCAGCATACCTTATAATCGAAAAGTCGGTTAAATACCAAAATTGGTATTTAGATTCAGTATCGTCTAAGGATTCGACACGATGATTTTCAAGAAAATCCCGACATTTCCAAATACCCTTTACTCGGAAAAATGTTAGAAAATTTTGATTTTCTCAAGAAATGACTGTAATGACTTTGATTAAAATATTGTATGTTAAAGATATACATGGCAAATAAAGTGTCTATTGAATTTTCTGGGAATAGCCTTATAAGACATCTTGATTGTGGATGAATTTTGCGGAATTATGCATAACTGGTAAACCGTAAGAGATAGACAAATACTTAACAAAATCTGTAGAGCTCTTTAAAACATACAATTAATGCTTTATGCATTTTTTTCGTGGAGTTGACCGTTTTTTGAGAAATTCCTTGTTATTGGTTTCAGTTTTAAAATACTTTTCTCACACGGGAATTTGTCACTGCAGTGAGTATACTGCACCAAACACGGCTCTTCTTCGGCGTGAGAACGACGTAAACATCATGTTGATGCTCATATTTTATGATACACCTGTCGCTTTGTCAACTAGTACTATCACGTGAGCAATAGATACCAGAATATACTACCCCATTTCTTTTTGCCGAACAAAAATATACATTTGTTCTCTACACGAATTATGTACATAATGTATAGAGAGGATATTGTATTGCACACAGCAATTCGAGACCGAGATTTCATCGGAAATATATGTTTTGAAACCACTGAATAAAAAAGAAAACAATTTTTAGAAAAATGTCCGTCTGTGTGTGTGTTTTTCTATCTGTCTGTGGGCAGCATAGCTCAAAAACGAAAAGTCCGTTAAGTAACACACTTGATATTTAAGTTCAATAACTTCCAGGACGCGACACGAACATTTTCAAGAAAATCCCCCCTAACTACCTTTACATGCAGAAAATTTCGAACATTTTTATTTTCTTAAAAATAGCTCTTAATCATTTTGATTAAAATATCGAACATTAAAGATATTGACAAATAAATGTACATTTTGAATTTTCTGGAAATAGCCTATGAAGACATCTTTATTATGGATGCATTTTGTGGAATTTTGCATAAATGGTAAACCGTAAGAGATAGACAAAAACTTGCTACACAAAAAACGTCGAGTTCGTAATTATGTTACATACATTTTTTTTCGTGGAGTTGACCGTTTTTGAGATATTCCGTGTTATTGGCTTCAGATCACCAAATCGTCCGCAAACGTTGATGTACATATTTTTCCTTAGTCACCTCCCACTCTGTATGTTACGTAGTGCTTAACCCTTTCTCCTAAATATGTATTTATAGTACTACTAAGTTAACTTTTGCAAATAAATCATCTCCACCCAGGCAAAAATGTGCAACCTAAATTTTAGCGGAGTGCGAGTACGCGGAACTACTTTGTGACCTTTACTCTTAATACCAAACTTTTACATCATGCTTCTATAGATATAAATATTTATAACTTTGCTGATGGTGCTACAGTCACAATAAGCAGAAAATATAATTTAATGTTGGAAACCGTATGTATGGTGTTGATAGTAGCGTCGTTAAATACTTCCAGGAGACTAAACTCCAGCGGAATGTGATTTATAACGTTTTGGATTCATTCACTGCCGTTAACTGTAGATTAAAAAAATAGAAGAAATAGATGTAAAAAATCTACTTTGAGTTGCTTGAAAAAAAAAAAAAAAAACCCAATGTAATTCGTTACAAGATTGTCAAAATCAGCGGAGATCTGTGAATTTATTAAAATGGAAAGATGATTGGTACGAGTGCCGCAGCGAGGCAGTAGCATGAGCGACTCGCATTCGGGAGGTCTCAGGTTCAAACCCCTGGGACCGATCCAACTGAATTGAGATTTTTTCGCGGTTCTCCTTGGTCTGCTGGGATAGACTACTGCTGGGCTGAATAATTTGATTCGCGAAGTTTTCTGTCATCATCATCATCATCATCATCATCATAATGTCTATTCATTTGCTTAGGCGCTGGCCTCCTGGTCCCAAGGTCGCGGGTTTAAATCCTCCCAGACTGATGATTTTTGAGTGAGCTTAAAAGCGACAGTACCATGCCAATAGGCTTAGGACATGTATGACTGAAAGTTTGAAATTCTAAACTAATGACGCTAACTTTTTGAAATTTATATCACAGATGTAATATAATGCAGATAAATTACAGTGCATGTTTCATTCATATTGGTTTAATGGTTCGGAGTTTATGGTCAAATTTGATTGTTTTTGTCGCATCACTATAAATGTCCCTTGCAACAGAAAAAAATCTGATGTGTACCATTCACATGACTTTCTCCATATTCCTGCAACAAATAATTCTTAAAAAGCTTATACTTCTATTTACTTTATGCTAATCAGAAAAAAATAGCAGAAATAGTCTTATTACTCGCATCCTTGTAAGTAGAAGCGAAATAAGGGACAACCGTAGGTTAAAGTGATAGTCAAAAGCTGCTTGCTATGTCAATGAAGTTCCTTTGTTTATATGGATAGGAGTTGACAAGTTCCTGTATGAGAAAAGTATACGTTTTTTCATAGCAGAAACCAAAAATAAGGAATGTCACAAAAACGACGAACTCCACGAAAAAATGTACCTATATAACATAAATTGTGTGTTTTAATGTGCTCTACATTTTTTGTGTAGTAAGTTTTTGTCCATCTCTTACGGTTTAGCAGTTATTCAAAATTTAGTAAAATTCATCCAGAACAAACTACTCTTCAGAGGCTATTCCCAGAAAATTCAAGATATACATTTCATTTGTCAGGTAAATATGTTTAATATCCGAAATTTTAATCAAAATTGTTAGAGCCATTTTTGAGAAAATCAAAATTTTCTAAAAAAGTTCCATGTAAAGGGTAGTTGGGGGTGGGGGATTTTTCTCAAAATGTTCGTGTCGCATCCCTGGAAGATACTAAACTTAAATACCATGGTATTTTACCGACTTTTCGTTTTTGAGTTATCGTGTTCACAGACACACGGACACACACACACACACACACACACATACACACACGGACCTTTTTGTGAAAATGCTTTTTTTGGATATTGGGGACCCTAAAACATACATTTCCGTGAAATCTCGGTATCGAATTTTTGGTGGAGTGCAATACTTTCTCTATACACTATGTACATAGTGCGTATGGAGAAAGTAAAAAAAAATGGTCTAATATTTTAATCTTAGGTTCTCAGTACATCTACTTTTTGAAATTACCTAGGTTTCTCTGCTTTTCCCTTGGTTAAGGCTCCAAAACGTTTTAAAGTGGAATGTGGTTTTTTGTCATAAAAATGTAATTGTTAAGTTTGAAAATTGAAAATGTATGCTTAAGTACTCCGACAGTAAAACCTAGGGAAATTCTTATTCATTGCACCTTTGTGAACATGTACAGCAAATTTCATTTGTGTAACAGAAAATCTAATCAGCAAGAGCATTTTACAGGAAGAAAAACCTGATGTGTTTCATTCACATGACTTTCTCTACATCTCTGTAACAAATTATTATTAATAAGTTTATACTTCTATCTACTTCATGCTAATCGAGATAAACATTAGCAGAAATGGTTTCATTACTTAGTTCCTTATAATAAGAAACGAAACAGGGGATACACTCGGCTAAACCGATTGTCAAATTGCTTTAAAATGTGCTTACTATGGTATAGAATTCCGATTCTTTGCGTGGCCAGGTGTTGACAGGTTACCGTAGGAGAAAAGTATAAGTATTTTAAAACTGAAATCAATAACAAGGGCTATCTTAAAAACGGGGCTATCGAGGAAAAAAAGCATACAACATAAATTATGTGTTTTAACGACCTCTGCATTTTTTGTGTCATCAATTTTTGTCTATCTACGGCTTACCAGTTATGCAAAATTCCGTAACATTCATCCAGAATAAAGATATCTTCAGAGGCTATTCCCAGAAAATTCACGATATACATTTTATTTGTCATGTAAATATCTTTAATATACGACATTTTAATCAAAATCGTTAGCCATTTTTGAGAACAAAAACATTTTCAAACATTTTTCCTTGTAAAGAGTAGTTGGGGTTGGGGAGGTTTTCTTGAAAATGTTAATGTCGCATCCTTGAAAGATACTGAACTTAAATACCAAGTTTGGTATTTAACGGACATTCGTTTTCGAGCTATGCTGTCCACAGCCACACGCATACACACGGACGTTTCTCTAGAAATATTTTATTTTGGATTCAGTTGGACCCAAAACGTCTATTTCCGGTGAAATCTCGGTATGGAATTTTTGGGTGCAATACAATAATCTCTCTATACACTATGTACACAGTACGAGTAGAGAAAGTAAAAACGTTGAAAATATCAATAGCGAGAAAAGAAGGAAAGATTTGAATACATGACTCACATTAAAATCCACCAAGTTAGTAGGTTGGACGCTCAGCTTTCGTTTTCTTCTCCTCTGCTGCTGCCTTTTCTGTCATTTTCTTTTTGAATTGCTGCTTTTCATCTACACAACTTCGTTTTTACTTTCTCTAGTCTCCTATGTGCAATGTCAAGTATATAGAGAAAGTATTGTATTACACCCCAAAATTCGATTCCGAGATTTCACCATAAATATATTTTTTGAGACTCCCTGAATAAAAAAAATTTTTTTTTTTAGAGAAATGTATGTGTGTGTGTGTGTGTGTGTGTGTGTGTGTGTGTGTGTGTACAGCATAGTTCAAAAACGAAAAGCCCATTAAATACCAAACTTTGTATTTAAATTCAGAATGTTCCAAGGATACAACACGATGGTTTGCAACTACCCTTTACATGGGAAAAAATCGAAACTTTTGATTTTCTCAAAAATGGCTCTAACGATTTTGATTACAAAATCGAATATTAAAGATATGTATTTACATGCCGATTAAAATGTATACCTGGAGTTTCATTGTTTCATAAGACAACTTTATTTTGCATGAATTTTGCGGAATTTTGCATAACTTGTAAACAGTAGGAGATAGACAAAATTTTACTTCAAAAATGTAGAACTCGTTAAAGCATACAATTTGCGCTATATAATTTTTTTTTTTTTCGTAGATTTGATTGTTTCTGAGATATCCCTTGCTATTGTCTTCAGTTTTAAAATACTTACATTTTTCTCATATGGAATTTTGTCAACTCCTGGACATACAAAGGAACTTAAATCAAATAGTAGCCAACTTTTCAAAGATTTGGTTTAGCCTATGGTACTCCCTTACTTCCCTTCTACTTACAAGGAAGCAAGTAATAAGACCATTTCTGCTATTCTTACTTTCTCTACACGTATTAGGTACATAGTGTATAGAGAAGGTATTGTATTACACCCAAATATTTGATACCGAGATTTCACCGGAAATATATGTTTTGAGACCCCCTGAATCCAAAAAAAAAATTTTTAGAAAAGAAAGGCCGTTAAAAACCAAACTTGGCATTTAAGTTTGGTATCATCTTAGGATGCGACACGGAGATTTTGAAGAAAATCCAACCACCCCCAACTACCCTTTACACGGGAAAAATGTCCAACATTTTGATTTTCTCAAAAATATCTGTAACGATTTTGATTAAAATCTCTTTATCCAAGATATTTACATGACAAAATGTACATCTTAAATTTTCTGGGAATTGTCTCTGAAGACATGTGTATTCTGAATTCCTTTCGAAATTTTGCATAATTTGTTAACCCTAAGTGTTAGACGAAACTTATCACACACAAAATGTAGAGCTCGTTAAAATACACAATTTATTAAATACATATTTGTAATGAGGTTGACTGTGTCTGAGATATTCCTTGGTATTAGTTTCAGCTTTAAAATACTTAATACATTTCTCATACGGGAATTTGTCAACTCGTGCCTATACAAAGGTACTTCAATATAATAGCAACCAGCTTTTAAAATTTTTAACTGGCAATTTAGCCAATGGTACTCCCTTATTTCCCTTCTACTTACAAGGAAGCAAGTAACTCGCCCCTTTCTGCTATCTTTTTCGATTAGCTTGAAGTAAATAGAAGAATAAGCTTTGTAATAATTTATTGTAGAGATGTAGAGAAAGTCATGTGAATGGAACGCATCAGATTTTTATAAAAAGGTCTGTGTGCGGCTGTGATCAGCATAGCTGAAAAACGAAAAGACCATTAAATACCAAACTTGGTATATAGGTTTAGAATCTTCCAAGGATGCGTCACAAGACTTTAAAGAAAATACCCCCACCACAAACTACCCTTTACGTGGGGAAAAAATCTAATATTTTTATTTTCTTAAAAATACCTCTAACGATTTTGATTAAAATATTCTATACTAAAGATATTTGCATGCCAAATAAAATGTATATCTTGAGTTTTCTGGGAATAGCATCTGAAGACTTCTTTATTAAGAACACACAATTTATCCTTACATTTTTGTTGTGGATGTAACCGTTTCTGAGATATTTCTTGCTATTGGTTTCAATTGCAAAGCAATAATTTTCTCACAGGAAATGCCCGTTATTCTTTTGTTCTACTCCTGGCTAAGCAAAGAAACGAATTGCAATGATAATCGCATAACGACAGGCTTTAAAACATTTTACTATCACTGTAGCCTAGTATATTCCCTTATATCCCTTCTACTTATAAGGAACAAAGTAATAAGAACATTGTGCTAATGTTTGTACTCGATTAACATGGTGTAGAAAGAATAATAATCTTTTGTTAGGGGTTTGTTTATAGATCAGCAAGAGAAAGTCATGCTAGTGTAACACATCACATTTTTTACTTTACATGATAGGAATGAGATCTCGTCGGTCAAAGTTTTTCTTGCTTGATCCAGTACAGTTTCACCTCTAGTGCTTTGCTGTAGCTCCAGTTAAGGTATTTAAAAATGCGCCTGGTGGCCAATTATACCTTTCTTATATTCTGGAAAGTTTAAATTACTTTATGGAATTAAAATAAGAAGTTTTTTTTTTTTTTGTGATTTTTCATGAAAGTTCTGTCATAATACCCTTAAAAACATGTGAAAGAAATGCGAGACAGAATTGTGGTACAGTGGCGGCGCTGCTATCATCTGGCAATTGACAACGTCGTTAACAAATACTGTAATGAGTCAGTTAGTAGAGAACTTACCTGCTGTGTGAAGCGTCCCAGGTTCGATTCCTTTCTCCGGGTGAGAATTTAATACGAGTGTGAATGTGTATGTTTGTGTGATCTAATGATTAAAATTAAGGACAAATAGAAACCCAACAACGTCAGTACATTAGTTACCATTACACATAGCGCCATGTTCCAATGGGAAATGCCATCGACAGGACCATGTAGTTATGAGCGATAAAGTGGAACAATGAAGATAATTTAATCATCACTTACCACAAGGTGAGTCGGCATTGGCCCGCTCCGACTTAAAGGCCGTCTTCCAATCGAAGTCGTGGTCGACTGATACTTCATTTTCATTTTGACTTGTATTCATAACGGCACTAGCTGGTCTTGATGGTGTAATTCTTCATATATATGACTTGAAACCATTTTCACCTCTCTAATTGAACGTGGTACATAGAGAAAGTATGGATTCCACCCAAAAATTAGATAACGAGGTTTCCCTGGAAACACATTTAGGGGTCTCCTGTTACATATTTTTGAAATACATTTAGGGGTCTCCTGTTACATATTTTTGGTTGGAGTGTAATGCACACATACACACGAGAGGGAGGGAAGGAGAGAGAGAGAGAGAGAGAGAGAGAGAGAGAGAGAGAGAGAGAGAGAGAGAGAGAGAGAGAGAGAGAGAGAGAGAGAGAGAGAGAGAGAGAGAGAGAGTGTGAGTGTGTTGCACTCCACCCAAAAAATATACTAAGATTTCACCGCATAAAAAAAAATCTCTGTCATTTTGTGTGTGTGTCTGAATGATAACTCAAAAACGAAAAGTCTGTAAAATATGAAACTTTGTATTCAGGTTAAGTGTCTTCCAAGGATGCGACATGAAGATTTTTTAGGATAATCCCCGTACCTCAAAATATCCTCCATTAGGTTTGGACCTGCAATCTTGGGTTTTGGAGGCTAGAATGGTAACCACTACACCACGGAGTGCGATTGTTTTTATATTAAGGTATAAGATATTGTAGGTGGTCTAGAATGTATAATCGAGAGGCTGTTACCTCGTTTGACAAAAGTTAGTATGGAAATTCCATAACTTCAATTCACTTCATTCGAGTTTTGGCCCGCGCTGGGTTATAGAACTATTAATAATAATTGGTGCCAATTCCGTTGGAAATTATTTAATACCACTTTCAGCTATTAAGGGATTGGCATGTGTGAATAAATATCAAATAATTATTGCAAAACATATTCCTCGAAAACATCAATCGAATTCTATTCATAGTTTTGTATACCTCAATAATGAGCTAAACAATGTCTATGCCTTTCCGCATAGACTGTGGAAACAATATTGAATAGTGATATATTAGGTATTTATGGTGTTGTGTACAATAGGAACAAGTAACTGGCTATTAATGTAAACATGCCTAATGGATCATACTGTGACATACATTAGTGGTTGATATCGCAAGGGATGTCCAACTCGATCTCTTTCTGTGGCAATAGAGGAAGTATTCAATTCTCTGTAATATTCCAAACTATCATTTCACTGGACATAGGATCTTGAAGTCTCCAGTTTCGTGCGTCAGTGAAGGCATATTTCTGATGCATTGTTATTATTACTTTCTCTACACGTACTATTTACATAGTGTATAGAGAAGATATTGTATTGGATCCAAAAATTCGATATCGAGATTTCACCGGAAATATACGTTTTGGGACACTCGGGGAAAGAAAAACACTTTTGAAAAAGGCTCGTGTTGCCTGTGGGCAGCATAACTCAAAAACGAAAGTCCATTAAATGCCAAACTTGATATTTAAGCTGAGAATCTTTCAAGTATGGGACACGAAGATTTTCAAGAAAGTCCCCCCACCTCCAACCACCCTTTACATGGAAAAAACTTCTAGAGTTTTGATTTTCTGAAAATATATATAGATATATTTATTTAACCGTAAGAGAGAGACAAAAACGTATTGCACAAAAATGTAGAGCTCCTTAATCCTTTCCAGCCCAATTTATTTTCGATAAAATTAATTTTTGGAAACCAATGTCATAAGATGCATATTTACCATAAAAATCTGATGTATTCCATTCATATGACTTTCTCTATATCTCTGTAAATTATTATTGTTAATAAGCTTATCTTTTATTTATTTCATGCTAATCGAGAAAAATTAGCAGAAATAGTCTTATTTCTTGCTTTACTGTAAGTAGATGCGAAATAAGGGAGTACCATAGGTTAAAGTGAAAGCCAAAAGCTGGTTGCTATGTGACTGATGTTCCTTTGTTTATATGGACAGGAGTTGACAAATTCCTGTATGAGAAAAGTATGTTTTTCAAAGCTGAAACCAAGAAAAAGGAATATCTAAAAAACGATCAACTTCACGAAAAAATGTATATGACATAAATTGTGTGTTTTAACGTGCTCAACATTTTTTTGGGTTAAGTTTTTATCCATCTCTTACGGTTTAGTAGTTATGAAAAATTCATCCAGAATAAAGTAGTGTTTAGAGGCTATTCCAAGAAAATTCAAAATATACATTTTAATTGTCAGGTAAATAACTTTAATATACGATATTTTAATCAAAATCGTTGGAGCCATTTTTTAGAAAATCAGAATTTTCGAAGAAAGTTCCATGTAAAGGGTAGTTTGGGGTTGGGGGATTTTTTTCAAAATCTTCGTGTCGCATCCCTAAACTTAAATACCAAGTTTGGTATTTTACCGACTTTTCGTTTTTGAGTTATCGTGTTCACAGACACACGGACACACTGACACACGGACGTACGGACACACACGGACCTTTTTCTGAAAATACTTTTTTGGATACAGGGGACCCTAAAACATATTTCTGGTGAAATCTCGGTATGGAATTTTTTGGTGGAGTGCAATACATTCTCTATACACTATGTACATAGTGAGTATAGAGAAAGTAAAAAGTTGGTGTTACCTGGTCTCTTATTGGTAGCTCAGCTGTCTAAACTTCTAAAACGTTGAACATCACTGATCTAGATTTCAATGGTTCCGGTTAACTCAGATTGAAATCCAACGACAATTTTACCGTACTAAAGGAAGGAATGAGCCCAGGTAATATAAACGCTGGTTGGCATATCTCAGTGTTGACTGGATCTTAGCAGCATTGTAGTGGAATAAAAATTTGTATTTGTTAGATAAAAGCTATGTATGAAGGGATTTTATTTTCGTTTTGTTTGTTCTAACCGAGTTAATATCAATACATTTAAATAAAATATGTACTGAAATGCACCCAATAAATGTATATAATTATTGAACATTAATCCTTATTCTTGTTGAACCACAAACACAGATAATGGTGCCATACGGCACCTTTGGGCTGGAAAGGGTTAAAACGTACGATTTATGTCGTATACATTTTTTCCCTGACGTTTACCGTTTTCGAGATATGGTTTGTTATTGGTTCCAATTTTAAAACACAAACGTTTCTCATATGGGAACTTATCAACGCCTGGCCACGCAAAGAAACGAATTTCAATCCCATAGCAACCATATTTTAAAACATGTGACTGTCATTTCTGCTGGTGTTTATGTCGATTAGCATGAAGTAGATAAAAGAATAAGGTTACTATCAATAATTTGTTACAGAGATTTAGAGAAAGTCATGTAAATATAAACATAAGCTTTTTTATTTATTTTTCTACAGTAATGAGAGTATTGTGTTCGAAAAAAAACACTGATGTCCAGAATTCACAAAAAATGTGTGTTGTGAAGCCCTGAACCCAAAGAAATCTTTTTAGAAATACGTTATCTCTCTACCGAGATTTCATAGTAAATACTGCTTTGGAATCCCCTAAATAAAAAAAAAAATCTCTCTATAATGTACTATGCATATAGTAGATTGGCAAGGTATTACATTCTACCCAAAAATTTAATGTCAACATTTCACCTGAATTATATTTTGAGCTCCCTAAAAATAGAAGTTTTAGAAAAATGACTGTGTCTGTGAACAACATAACTAAAAAGGAAAACTCTGTTACATTCCAAAATTAGTATTTAAGTTCAGCAATTTTAAGGGTGCGACACGAAAACAAAATCCCCTCTTCCCAAACTACCATGGAACATTATTTCATAATGTTAACTTTCTAAAAATTAGCTCTAACGATTTCAGTTGAAATACCATACGTTTAAGATTTTTGTATCACAAAACGATTTGGTAAGGATAGTTGAGTGAACAGACGTTTCACAATGACAACGCTTTCAGACGAATTTCCGCACATGTCGCGAACAACAGTTGTACCGTGGAGTCGTGGTGGGAAGGTTTAGAAAGGCTGGAAAAATAGTTGAATATATGCTCTCTCATGTAAAAATAAAATTTGCTTGAAGAATTTGTTTACTTTTTTCTTTCTTTTCAAAATTGGCTTACTATCTGAACACGCCTCGTAAAACCACATATTGATTTTCAAATTGAAAATAGATTTTACTCATAAAAATCTGATGTGTTCCATTCACCTAACTTTCTCTACATCTCTGTAACAAATATTGTTTAAACGATTATGCTTCCATTTACTTCATTCTAACCGAGAAAAAGTTAGCAGAAATAGTCTTATTACTTGCTTCCTTGTAAGTGGAAGCGAAATAAGGGAGTACCATAGGTTAAAGTGATAGTCAAAAGCTGTATGCTATGTGACTGAAGTTGCATTGTTTGTTTGGACAGGAATTGGCGATTTTCCTGTATAAGAAAAGTATGTTTTTCAAAGCTGAAACTATAAACATGGAATATCTAAAAAAACGATCAACTGCACGAAAAAATTTATATAACGTAAATTGCGTGTTTTAACGCACTCTACATTTTTTGTGTGGTAAGTTTTTGTCCATCTCTTACGGTTTAGTAGTTATGCAAAATTCCGTAAAATTCATCCAAAGTAGTCTTAAAAAGCTATTCCCAGAAAATTGAAGATATACATTTTATTTGTTAGGTAAATATTTTTAATATACGATATTTTAATCAAAATCGTTAGAGCCATTTTTGGGGGTGGGGATACTTTTTTGAAAATCTTCGTGTCATATCCTTGGAAGATATAACACTTAAATACCAATTTTGGCATTTAACGACCTTTTCGTTTTTGAGCTATGCTGCCCACAGACACACACATATACACACACATTTTTCTAATATTTTTTATTCAGGAGGTCTCAAAACATGTATATCATTGAAATCTCGGTATGGAAATCTTGGGTGGAATACAATACCTTCTCTATACACTGCATACATAGTAGATACGTATAGAGAAAGTAAAAAGGCATTCTACCAAAGTTCCCGTCTCTGTTCAACGTTGTAGCTTCAGAAAGTTTTATTGTTCTCTCAAGTTGTGTCCAGTTGAAGGTGGGTTAACGTGGGAGCATTGTGTCCAGTTTTTCACATATTTTCTTACAGGTTTGGTACGTAGCAACAGTTTGTGACGTATTGAGGAGGCAAGGAACCATAACTGACACGCTCATCCTGTACCACCCCTACTCTTGCTGCAGGTCCTTAATACTGTTAAATAAGGCCCCAGGAGCATCCTAAAAGCGGATTCACTACTCCCTAAGTGACAGGTTGAGGGAATGGGGATATTACGTTCAAACTAACCAAATTCATCTCCCACAAGGCTATTAAAGCTGCTCCTCGTTCTCAGAAAACCAGTGCTAGCGAGTTTGACTTTATTTAACTTCATAATCATGCTACATAGGATGCCAATAAAGTTAAAAAAAATATGACGTGCTCTTTTCACATGACTTTCTCTACATCTCTGTAACAAACTGTTGTTAATAAGCTTATTCTTGTATCTATTTAATGCTAAACCTTAGCAGAAACGGTCTTATTTGGTTCCCTAAAAGTAGGAGTGAAATAAGAGAATACACTAGGCTAAACCGACAGTCAAATGTTTTAAAATGTGGTTGCTATAGGATTGAAATCAGTTTCTTTGCGAGTTACAAGTTCCTGTATGACAAAGGTTTAAGTATTTTAAAACTGAAATCAATAACAAGGAATGTCTCGAAAACAGTCAACTCCACGAAAAAAGTGTATATGACATAAATTGTGTGTTTTATCGTGATCTACATTTTTTGTGCTGTAAGTTTTTGTCTATCTCTTACGGTTTACCAGTTATGCAAAATTCAATAAAAATCATCCATAATAGAGGCTATTCCCAGAAAATTCAATATATGCATTTTATTTGTCATGTAGCTATCTTAAATATAAGAGATTTTAATCAAATCGTTAGAGCCAGTTTTGAGAAAATCAAAATTTTCGAAAATTTTTCCATGTAAAGGGTATTTTGGGGTGGGGGAATTTTCTTGAAAATCTTCGTGTCGCATCCTTGGAACATACTAAACTTAAATACCAAGTTTGGTATTTAACATTCAATACGTTTTTGAGCTATGCTGTCCACGGTTGGACGGACACACACACATACACATGTACCTTTTTCTGAAAATGCTTTTTTGGATTCAGTGGGTCCTAAAACATCTATTTCCGGTGAAATTTCGATATCGAATTTTTGGGTGGAGTACAATACTTCCTCTATACATTATGTACATAGTGAATGTAGAGAAATGTAAATATGACGTGTTCCATTCACATCACTTTCTCTATATCTCTGTAACAGCTTATTGTTAACACGCTTATTCTTCTATCCACTTCATGCTAATGGGGCAGAAACAAACGTATTACTTAGTTTCTTATAAGTAGAAGGGAAATATTAGTCTAAAACGACAGCCACATGTTTTAAAATGTGGTTGCTATGGAATTGAAATCCGTTTCTTTGCGTGGCCACGAGTTGACAAATACCCGTGTGAGAAAAGTTTAAGTATTTTAAAACTGAAACCAATAACAAGAAATATCTCTATCCAACTCCACATAAAAATGTATATCACATAAATTGTGTATTTTAAGCAGCTCTACAAGTTTTGTGCAGTAAGTTTTTGTCTATATCTTAGGGTTTACTAGTAATGTCGAAAACAAAAACAAAACTCAGAATAAAGAGGTCTTTAGAGGTTGTTCACAGAAAATTCAATATATTCATATTGCCATGTAAATATCTAAATCCTTAGAGCCATTTTCGGAAAATCAATTTCAAAATATTTCCATGTAAAGAGTATTGGAGGGTGGGGCGATTTTCTTCAAAATATTCGTGTCGCATCCTTGGGAGATACTGAACTTAATATCAAGTTTGGTATGTAGAACAAATGTAAATGGCGTGTTATTCATGGACGCTCTTTAACTGCTGTGGTTCTCAGCGTCCCATTCTAAATTGGGCGTGAAAGACCGCTTAATTTTGCTCAGAGGCCTCTCTATCAAGCTTGAGGTTCTTTTACGTGCTGTAAACCTACGACACGGGACCCACGGCTTTAACTACACTTAAGGCTAACATATTCCCTTATTTCCCTTCTACTTAAAAGAAAACGAGTAATAAGAGCAATTATGCTAATATCTTGATTAGCATGATGTAAATAAAAATAATCTTTTTTACTTTCTCCATACGTACTATGTATAGAGAAGGTATTGTATTCCACCCAAAAATTCGATACCGATATTTCTCCATGTTTTGGGTCCCCCTGAATAATTTTGTTGTTGGAAAAAGGTCCGTGTGTCTGCGTGCGTGTGTGTGTGTCTGTGGACGGCATAGCTGAAAAACGAAAATACCGTTAAATACCAAACTTGGTATTGAAGTTTGGTATCTTCCAAGGATGCGACACGAAGATTTTTTAAGAAAATCCCCCCATCTCCTACTACCCTTTACATGGAAGAAATTTCGAAAAATTTGATTTTCTCAAAAATGACTAAGGATTTTGATTAAACCCTCTTATATTTAAGATATTTACATGCCAAATGAGAAGTATATCTTAAATTTCCTGAGAATAGCCTCTGAAGACATCTTTATTCTGGATGATTTTTGTTGAATTTTGCATAAATGATAAACCGTAAGAAATAGACAATAACTTACTGCACAGAAAGTGTAGATCACCATAAAACACACAATTTATGTCATATACTTTTTTTCTTGGGAGTTAATCGTTTTTGAGATGTTCCTTGTTATTGGCTGCAGTTTTGAGACTTATACTTTTCTCATACAGGATTTTGTCAACTGCTGTCCATACAAACAAAGGAACTTCAGTCACATAGCAACCAGCGTTAACCTATGGTACTCCGTTACTTCGCTTCTACTTACAAGGAAGCAAGTAATAAGACTATTTCTGCTAATTTTTCTCAATTAGTAAACAGAAGCATAAGCTTTTTAACAATAATTTGTTGCAGAGATGTAGAGAAAGTCATGCGGGTGGAACACATCAGATTTTAAAGATTAGTTTGATTTTACAACCGCTAGAGAAAGTTAAGTAATGGAACACATAAATTTTTCTGCTCTGTAAATGGATAATTGGTAGTGATTAACTTTTACCCTGAGGCTGTCTTTGCAAAGCTGTAGTAATTAAACACTTTAGTTCAAAGGAAATTAGAAAACAAGAAAGCCATCAAACAAAATTATAAATATCAGGATTTTTTGTATGGTTATTATGTCTAAGAGAAACGATGTTTTAATCTCTCCTTTTAAAATGGGAAAGGAAAATGAAAATGAATAAATGTGGGCAAAACGAGAACGGAAATTGCATTCTTTTGTTCTTTGCTTGTATTTCTAAGTATGTTTGTCTGGCCTTTAAGGTATTTTCTTTTCAGTTTCTATACCTCTTATCATTGGTAGGTAAAGGTATTGTTGAACAAAAACAGAACCTTTTATTTTGTTGCATATACATTCTTTGGTTCCCTGATAAACAAGAAATGCATTGTTATGTCCTCAAGCTTGTCTGTGAACAACATATCCCCAAAAATTCTGATGCGTTACATTCACACGACTTTCTCTACCTATTCTGCAACAAACAAGTTTTATAAAAGTTTATTCATCTATTCTATGATAAACATTATCAAAATTATTTTATTACAAATTTTCTTATAGGTCCCAGGGGAATAAGGGAACACAGACTAAAGCGAGTCAATCAGGACGTGATGTTCCTGAAATTCAGTTCTATTTGCATGACCAGTGTGAAAAAAATACAAAGAAACAAAAACGAATGACAACTTCTGATATATCTTTGAAAAGAATATGCCTAAAATGGTTAACTCAAAAGAAGTATCAGATATAAATTCTGTGTTTTAACGAGATGTATATTTTTGTGTTGTAGGATTTAGCCTATCTGTTAAGGTTTACTAATTGAAAGTCATTCTGAATGAAGAGAGACTATAGCCAGAAATTTAAGATATGCATTTTCTTTACGCGTACACATATTTAATATGCAGCGTTTTAAATCAAAATTATTAAAAATCACTAACCATATTTGAGATTTACGTTTGTTTAAATTTTGCAGCATTTTAACTAATGTATTACTTTTTTTAGCACGTATGTGCAATGTACATAGTAGAGAAGGTATTGTATTTCACCTAAACTTATATAAAGAAATTTCATGGAAATACATGTTTTGAGACCCCTGAATAAAATAATTTTCAGAAAAAGGTTTGTGTATGTGTGTGTGCACGCATGTCCGTTCGCGATAACTGAACAACGAAAAGTTGGTTAAGTCCCAAAATTTTGGAATTTAAGTTTAGTATCTTCCAAAGATAGGATACATAGATTTTCAAGAAAATCTCCCCATTCCAAACTACCCTTTACATGATACTTTTTTCGAAACCTTCGATGTTCTAAAAGATGGCTGTAACGAGTTTGATTAAAATGCCGTATATTAAAAATGTTTGTTTACATGGCAAATAAAACGTATCTTTTGAATTCCTTGGGAATGTGCCCTTAAGTCCTCTTCATTCTGAATAACTTTCGCATAGCTGGTAAACCGTAGGAGATTCTCTAATACTTGCTACACAATAATTATAGATGTCGTTAAAACATTTCTTTTATTTTACTCTGGCAATGCAAAAAGCGAATTTCAACGACAATCCACAGTGACAGCTTTTAAAACAATTTGACTAGTCAGTGTATCCCTTATTTGTAAGGAACTAAGTAATAAAACTTTCTGATAATGTTTTATCTTGATTAGCATTATCTAGATGAAAGAATAATCTTTTGTAAGAATAGTTTGTAGAACAGATAGAGTAATTTGAATGGAATACATGCTTTTTTTCCCCCCTTGTTTATTGTGGGCCACACAAAGTGTATAGAGCATTCCAGCCCAGGATATAAATAACACCTCTTTTAAACATTTATCTAGCATTCCTATGCATGACATGTAAAGAAAACGGTTTTGCAAACATTTACTTTGTTTAATATGACACGGAGAGAAGAAAATTTATATTTATATGCACGACTATTTCTACCTGTTCTGCAACAATCTATTTTTACAAGTGTTTAATTTTTTATCTACTTCATGCTTATCGAAATAAACATTAACACAAATGGGTTTACTACATATTTTATTGCAGGTATAAGAGAAATAATAGAATATTCTAAGCCAAAGGGATGGTCACATCTTTCAGAAGCTGTTCGTCTTGTGATGACTTTGAAATTCACGTTGCACGGCAAGTATGAAATAAATAAAAACGAACGAGACTTTTCATTCGAGAAAAGTATAAATAATTTAAATCAAATTATTCCAAACATAAGGAATATCTGAGAAGTGATTTGCTCTACCCAAAAAGTATTTGGCACAAATTGTTCTTTAGTGAGAACTACATTGCTTGTGCTGTAAGATTTAGTCTTATTTCTGACTGTTTAACAGTTATTCAAAACTAATTCAGAATGAAGATACGTTCAGAGACTATTCTATAAAATTTTGGATATACATTTTAGTAATTATGTAAAGCGTTAGTCAATTTTGAGAAAATTCTCAAAAATATTCTACGTAGAGGGTAGTTTGGTTTAGGGGAGTTTTCCTGAAAATATTGATTTGGTATTGAACCACTTTTTTGTTTTTCATGCTGTCCACACATATACCTATTTAAAAATGTTTTTGTTTTATTCAGTGAGTGTCGAAACGTGTGCCAATTTTTTGAGTAGAATACAGTATTTCCCGTGATTACTGTACGTAGTACAGAAAGTAACAAGGTTTCATGCAAATAATTTACAGAACTGATATGAAAATAACTCATAGTGGGATAGTGAATCTTGTGGTATGGCACATCAGGCTTTTACTTTATCTAGCAGGTATGAACAAATGTATATTAAGCAGAGAATGTATTGATACCGAGATGTTTCGAGGACCCCCGAATCCAAAAAGTCGTATTTAGAAAAAGGCGTTTGGATATTCCCTGTTATTGGTTTCAATTTTATAAATTTTGTCAAACGTGGGTCCTCAATCCGTGTCATTTCTTTAGTTTTATTCCTGTCCATGGAAAGAGAACCGAATTTCAATGACAGTCGCATAGCGAAAACTTATAAATTGTGTATTCTTGTGTTTCTTCTTCTTCTTCTTCTTCTTCTTCTTCTTATAAAAGAATAAGTTATAATACCATTTCTGTAACGTTTATCTTGATTAGAATGATGCATATAAAATGATAATCTTTTGTAAGAATAAGTTTGTGTGCAGAACAGATAGTCATATGAATAGAACATATCAGATTTTTGGCAATATTCCCATTGTTTACCTCCAAAAAGTATGGAATAAAGCGAAGCTTAATTGTGGCAAAATTAAATTATGTCTGTGCCTGCAGGAAGCTATTTGTTTGGGAGTATTAATTTTAGTTATAATAATTAGTTATAATAATTACATTACAATAATTACTTTATTGCAGTCATGAAACAAATTCAATACCGGTAGAGCACAACGAATAAAATAATTAATAACGTTATACGGATTATAAACGAATGAAGCCAGATATATTTCCATAAGAGCTTGTAAACGCGACCGAATCCATATATCAAAGTAGGTCATGATTCATTTGCGCGACAACGCTTTCGCGCTTACAGTGATGTGACGTCTTTATATCTACCCTCTTGGAGCCAATGAGTTTTTTCTCCACTTCTTTTTTAGTAGTCCAGAGAGTTCATAGTGGGACGGAAGTACAGTGTGATGAAACATGGCTTCTCCACTTTCCTAAGTCTTTTTTGCTTTCTCTAGTCCGCACGTTCAATGCACATAGTGGATAGAAGGTTTTGTATTCCAACCAAAAATTCGATGTCTAGATTTCGCCGGAAATATGTCTTGTAAATATGTTATTTTTACTTTCTATACTCGTACTATGTAGTACATAGTGTATAGAAAAGGTATTGTATTCCACTCAAAAGTTCGATAGCAAGATTTCACCGGAAATATATCTATGTTTTGAGGCCCCCTGGATGCAAAACTGCATTTTTAGAAAATATGTCCGTGTGTCTGTCTCTGTGTATGTGTGTGTGTGTCTATGGACAGTATAGCTCAAAATAGAAAAGACCGTTAAATACCAAACTTGGTATTTGACTTTCTCCAAAAAGGGCTCTAACGATTTTAATTAAAAGCCCGTATATTTAAGATATTTACATTGCAAATAAAACATCTTGGATTTTCTGGGAATAGCCTCTCTCTGAAGATCTCTTTATTCTGGATGAATTTTGCTTAACTGCTAAACCGTAAGAGATAAACAAAAACTTACTACACAAAAATGTAGACGTCACACACTTTGTGTCCTTTACGCTTTTGTTGTAGGAGTAACCGTTTTCGAGATATTCCTTGTTATTAGCTACAATTGTAAATTACTTATACTTTTCTCCGACAGGAAGTGTCCGTTTGCGATTTGCATTGACAATCGCATAACGATAACTTTTAAAACATTTGACTATCACTTTGGCCTAGTGTATTCCCTTATTTCCCTTCTACTTATATGAACTAAGTATTGAGAACATTCTGCTAATGTTTATCTCGATTAGCATTGTGCAGAAAGAAAAATAATCTTTTGTAAGAAGTTTGTAGAGCAGCTAGAGAATGTCATGTGAGTGTAACACATAAGATTTTTAAACATATATGATCGTCAATACTCTCATGACCTTGTCTACCCGTTGTACTAGTCATACAAAATAAGTTTTACAAAGTAAATAATAGATAGAAAAGATATGGCATTCCACCCAAAAATCCATAACAGAAATGCATATTTTGAGGACCCGTGTTAGAGATCTACATTTTTATGCACTAAGTTTGAGTATGTTTCTTACGGTTTACCAGTTATTCAAGATTCATCCATACTAAGGAGGTCTTCAGAGGCTATTCCCAAAAAAATCAAGATATACATTTTATTTGTGATTGAAATACATTTAATTAACGGTATTTTAATCGAAATTCTTAAGAGCCAATTTTGAGAAAAGAGACATTTTGATAAATGTTTGCACCTAAAGGGTGGTTTGGGGAGATTCGCCTCAAAATCTTCGTGTCGCATCCTTGGAAGATGATACACTTAAATACCAAGTTTGGTATTGTACTGACCTTTCAATTTTGAATATCGTGTTCACAAACAAACGGACACACACAATTTTTCTAAGGATCCTTTTTTATACATGGGACCTTAAAACGTGTATTTCTCGGTATCGAATTTTTTGTTGGAGACGAACACTTTCTCTACCTATGTGACATGTACTACGTAGAGAAAACAAATAAAAACATCTTCAATGCAATCATCGTTTTCCATTGGTTACCTCTCGAGAGCAACGGCTTGAGATCAAGGTCTGTTAGTGGCCTCTTTAAACCATCTTTGAACATAATAGTTTGCGTTAATTTCGAAATCAATATAGAAAATGAGCCGCTAAAACACAAAAGACACGAGGAGGCGAGAAGAACAAAGCTGTGAGGAAGATTAAGGTTAAGCAGTAATATCGGAGGGAGAACACAATTGTCGCGTATTTGCTTGAGGAAAAGTCCGTGTTTACTTGCAGTCGCAAAGGTGCTACAATTCCTTGCTTTAGTATGCAGTTTCATGCAAAATGCTCCCAAAGGCAGATCTGTATCAGCTCTGTGTTATACTGCCCGCGCAGATATAACAAGACAATGGGCGAATGAGCTTCCTCGCTGTGCAGGCTAAAAACACTTTATCTGGCAACCCGTATATTGGGGATGAAATGAGTGCTTATACTGCGTTCATTTTTATGCGTGATTTCCGTGCGGTGGTAGTGCAAGAATGACGTCATAGTTGGCTGGTGAGCCCATATTCAAGTCATAACTCCCTCTCCCTACCGAGAAGGATGGTGATAATTTGCGGAAACGAAATCTATCACAGTGACCTCTATCTGGACAGAACATGATGGTTTGCGGGAAAAAAAATCCACAGCGCTCTGATATGGTTGCGTTGTGATTAATACAAGGCTGCTCACCCCCTCCCTTCTCTGGTCGCACCAATGAACAATATTTAAGGTTTGCTCTGTTCTTTGCTGACAAGCTGAACAAGTTTCAGTTATATCCATCACGTGATTTCCTTGTCAAAGGCGATTGAATCAACAATCTTGTAGTTCTTTAGAAAGATGGGGAGGGGGAACGAGTTTCGTGCGGCGACTAAACACCCATTTAAAAGGCTTAACACCGTAAGAGAGAAAAACCGAGTTGGACGAAGTTCGTGGCACATCTGCTCCTGCGCTTGCAATAACTTACAATTGGATAAATTAATTTAAACGTGGCCGTACATCCATCCACAAATGATGAACATCGTTCCAGATATCCAGTAGAAGTTACTTCCTCCGAAATTATTGATAAAATCCAGGATATATTATCAATGTTCCCGAAATAGTAGCATACCACAAGGTACAGTGTTCTCAATTTTGCACCAAAAATTAAGTCTGACAAAGGTCTTGGCAATATGGGTGCCACGTTTGCTCTCAATGGAGAATAAATGCAATCGTGTGATCGATTCGGAAGCTGGTTTAACATTTTACCGTCGCTATCAAAACTGTGAAACACAGAGAGAAAAGTACAATCGAAACAGTGGGTTTTTAAAGGCAAAACGGCTGCAAAGAAGCCAAAAGTGGTGAAATCTGCAGTGGTGGCCTCATTTTTTTTGGAATGCCTGCGGAATCATGTACATATTGATTGCAGAAAGGAAGAATGATATATGGAGAGTGTTATGCATTATTGCACAGGTGGAACGGATAAATCAGGAAAAAAAACAAAAACAAAAAAAAAAAACGCCCTCATTTGTCAAATAAAAAGGCAATGCAAGGATGCACACAGCAACGTCCACCGAATTTAGCCTCCAGTGACTTTTTATTTCCAAACTTGAAAAAGTAGCTCAGCGGTAAACGATTCCCATCTAACGAAGAGACCATCTTCCAATCATATGCCTAGTTTGAGGACCTTCCGAAATCCTACTTTTTAAAAGGATCAAACACTTGAAGAAACTCTGGGGAAAGTTTATCGAGCTAAAATGAGATTGTGTTGAAAAATGAAATAAACAAATAAATAAGTTTAATAAATTCAACCAAATATAATTTGATTTTCTATCTTTTTTTAGGACTTATCGAGCGCCTCTTATAGTTTTTTATGATATAAGTGTTAAAATGCTATTTTATATTGTGAGTAGGAAGCTTGCGAACTCTAGGAACAATACAAAACCATTTTCACATGCATGTCATACAATATCATATTGATAATTATCAATATTTATAGGTAAATTATTAATTATGAAATTCGTTTTACCTACTTCGTACCTGTGATGTGCGATATTCATTTGTTTCTCCTAGCAGCAATAATGACAACAGATGGCTGGTGGATATCAATAGACCTGCACATGAGCAGAGTGGCATAAACACTTTAGAGCATTAGTGCGAAAAAGTACAACTTTTAACTCGTGCTACTTATGTTAAACATTCTACTTTGAGCTTGAGCTGTCTAAAAACATTAATTTATATCGCTGCTTAGATACGATACCTACTGCAAACCATCAAGTATGAAAACCTGCTGCTATAGTGAGAGTATTCAAGTCGCCTTATCAATCAGGATGGCATCACATTAAGTCCGTTTACCTGTTACTAGAGGGACAGTAATCAACTCACCTCATCAATCAGAATGGTATCATATTAATTGGGTTCTCCTGCTGTTAGAGGGACAGTAGTCACCACGCCTCATCAATCAGAATGGTATCACATTAATTGGGTTCTCCTGCTTTTGGAGGGACAGTTGTCACCTCGTCTCATCAATAAGGATGGCATATTAAGTGGGTTCTCCTTCTGCTAGAGGGGCAGTAGTCAACACGTCCCATCAATCAGAGTGGCATCACATTAAGTGGTTTCTCTTGCTGCTAGAGGATCAGTAGTCAACTCGCCTCATCAATCAGCATGGCATCACATTAAGTGGTCTTTCTTGCTGCTAGAGGATCAGTAGTCAACTCGTCTCATCAATCAGAATGGCATCACATTAAGTAGGTTGTCCTACTGCTAGAAGGACAGTGGTCAACTCGCCTCATCAATCAGAATGGTATCACATTAGGTAGGTTCTCCTACTGCTAGAAGGACAGTAGTCAACTCGCCTCATCAATCAGCATGGCATCACATTAGGTGGTTTCTCTTGCTGCTAGAGGATCAGTAGTCAACTCGCCTCATCAATCAGAATGGCATCACATTAAGTAGGTTCTCCTACTGCTAGAAGGACAGTAGTCAACTCGCCTCATCAATCAGCATGGCATCAAATAAGTGGTTTCTCTTGCTGCTAGAGGATCAGTAGTCAACTCGCCTCATCAATCAGGATGACATCATATTACGTGGGTACTCCTTCTGCTAGAGGGACAGTAGTAAACTCGCCTCATCAATCAGGATGACATCACATTAACTGGGTTCTCCTGCTGCTATAGGGGCAGTATTCGAGTCGCCTCATCAATTAGGATGGCATCACATTTAGCAATTCTTTTTTGTGTGTCTAGATAGACAGTATTTAAATGGTCTGGATGGAATCTTAATAACCATGTATTTGTGTCAATATAGGGACAATGTCCAACGCGCCTCATCAGGAAGGTATCGCAACAAGTGAGGTTTCCTGCTATTAAAGGGGGACAGTGACTAACGCACTTCAGTAGTGTGACATTCCACTAAGTTGGATCTCCTGCCGCTAGAGTGACAGTATTCAGGTCACCTCATCAATTAGGATAGCATCACATTTCTTCTGTCACTAGAACAAACAGTACGTAAACTCGCTTCATCTGTGGTTGCATCGCTGATAAAAAAATCTGATGTGTACCATTCACATGACTTTCTCTATATCCCTGCAACAAATTATTCTTAAAAACTTATACTTCTGTTAACTTCATGCTAATCAGTAAAACATTAGCAGAAATAGTCACATTACTTGCTTCCTTGTAAGTAGAGGTGAAATACGGGAGTACCATAGGTTAAAGTGATAATCAAAAGCTGGTTGCTATGTCACTGAAGTTCCTTTGTTTGTATGGACAACAGTTGACAAATTCCTGTATGAGAAATATATAAGTTTTTCATAGCAGAAACCAAAAATAAGGAATGTCACAAAAACGACTAACTCCACGAAAAAAATGTATATTACATAAATTGTGTGTTTTAACGTGCTCTACATTTTTTGTGTAGTAAGTTTTTTTCCATCTCTTACGGTTTAGCAGTTATTCAAAATTTAGTAAAATTCATCCAGAATAAACTACTCTTCAGAGGCTATTCCCAGAAAATTCAAGATATACATTTTATTTTTCAGGTAAACATCTTTAATATACGAAATTTTAATCAAAATCGTTAGAGCCATTTTTGAGAAAATCAAAATTTTCGAAAAAAGTTCCATGTAAAGGGTAGTTGGGGGTGGGGGAATTTTTCTCAAAATCTTCGTGTCGCATCCCTGGAAGATAAACTTAAATACCAAGTTTGGTATTTTACCTATTTTTCGTTTTTGAGTTATCGTGTTCACAGACACGGACACACACACGGACCTTTTTCCGAAAATGCTTTTTTTAGATAAAGGATACCCTAAAACATATATTTTCGGTGAAATCTCGGTATCGAATTTTTTGGTGGAGTGCAATACATTCTCTATACACTATGTACATAGTGCGTATAGAGAAAGTAAAAATCTGATGTCTTCCATTCACATGACTTTCTCTACATCTCTGCAACAAAATATTGTTAAAAAGTTTATGCTTCTATTTACTTCATACTAATCGAGAAAAAATTAGCAGGAATAGTCTTATTACTTGCTTCCTTGCAAGTAGAGGCGTAATAAGGGAGTACCATAGGTTAAAGTGAGTCAAAAGGTGGTTGCTATGTGACTGAAATTCCTTTGTTTGTATGGACAGGAGTTGACAAATTCCTGTATGAGAAAAGTGTAAGTTTTTCAAAGCTGAAACAAAAAACAATGGAATATCTAAAAAACGATCAACTCCAGGAAAAAATGTATATGACATAAACTGTGTGTTTTAGCGTGCTCTACAGTTTTTGTGCGGTAAGTTTTTGTGTATCTCTTACGGTTTAGTAGTTAGGCAAAATTCCGTAAAATTCATCCAGAATAAAGTAGTCTTCAGAGGCTATTCCCAGAAAATTCAAGATATACATTTTATTGGTCAGGTAAATAATTATACGATATTTGAATTAAAATCGTTAGATCTATTTTAAGAAAATAAAAATGTTCCAAAAAAGTTCCATATAAATGGTAGTTGGGGGTGGGGGATTTTTCTCAAAATCTTCGTGTCGCATCCCTGGAAGATACTTAACTTAAAGTTCAAGTTTGTTATTTTACCGACTTTTCTTTTGTGAGTTATGATGTTCACGAACAAATGGACACACACACTTGGACCTTTTTCTGAAAATGATTTTTTTTTTGATACAGGAGATCCTAAAACATATTTTTTTCGGTGAAATCTCGGTAATGAATTTTTGGGTGTAGTGCAATACCGTCTCTATACACTTTGTACATAGTACGAATAGAGAAAGTAAAGCTGCATTTTTGGATTCAGTGGGACCAAAAACGTGTATTGCCGGTGAAATCTCGGTATCGAAGTTTTGGGTGCAATACAATGCCTTCTCTATACACTATGTACATAGTATGTGTAGAGAAAGTAATAAGCACCCAATATATCGTTGTTTACTACAGTGTGTTCTTTATATTGCAAGGTGGTTCAATTTTACAACACCCGCATTAGTTGTACACTAAGTAAAGAGAATAATCGTGTTTCCGCACGGTGACGTGAAGCACCTATTGTGACGGACACTCTCCGGTACTTGCCTCCACAAACGCTTTTTTTCGTTTGGATTTTTCCATTTATTTGCTGTGGTGAATTCTCGCCGGGGTAATGTGGTGATAGCGTGTCTGCCTCATATAGAAAAAGTCGGGAGAATTTCGCTTAGGTTGAGTTACTCGGATAAGGATTGGGGGGGGGGGGGGTTCCTTATCCTGAGAAGACGAATTTCGAGTAACTAAGCTCCATGGACCTCGGGGTCATTCCACCAAGTTCACCGAAATGGCTAACTAGGTTAAAGTACGTTTAGCTAAAAATGTTAGTACACAAATTTGTGTCCAGTACTTTTTTTTGTGGAGTTAGTCAGCCCCGAGATATTTCTTGTCGTTAGTTTAAATTATCTAATACTTATACTTTTTTCATTGGGTTGGCCATGAAAATGGAACGAAATTCCAATGAAATCACTTAGCGACTGGGTTTTAAACGATTTGACTGCCATTTTAAGCTGGGGTACTCCTTTATTCCTCTTATACCCACTAATAAGAATGCTAATACTAATATATTAATACTTATACTAATAAGAATACTGCTACTAATGTTATTTTGATTAGCAGAAAGTACACTGAAGTTGAAGCTTTTTTGCTTCCTCTACACGTACTATGGGACGGTATTGTATTGGGCCCAAAAATTCGATACTGAGATTTCACCGAAAATGTGTATTTTGTGCACCTTGAATAATAAAAAAGTATTTTTAGAAAAATGTTCATGTGTGTGTGTGCGTGCGTGTGTGCAGTATAGCTCAAAAACGAACAATCCGCTAAATACCAAACTTGATATTCAATATTTTCCAAGGATGGGACACATTTTCAAGAAAAACCCACCCCTATAATTACCCTTTACATGGAAACATTTTTTCGTGAATTTTGATTTTCTCAAAAATGGGCCTAAAATGATTTTGATTAAAATATCGCATATTAAAGATATTTACATGACAAATAAAATTTCTTTAATTTTCTCGGAATATCATCTGAAGACATGTTTATTCTGGATGAATTATGCGGAGTTTTGTATAACTGGTAAACTGTAAGAGATAGACAAAAGCGTATTACACAAAAAATGTAGAGCTCGTTAAAACACACAATTTGTTATAAACAAAATTTTTCATGGATTTTACCTTTTTTGAGATACTCCTTGTTATTTGTGTATGTTTTAAAATACTTATACATTTCTCATACGGAAATTTGTCAACTCCTGGCCATGCAAAGAAACGGATTTCAATCCCATAGCAACCACATTTTAAAACATTTTACTATCGCTTCAACCTAATGTATTCCCTTATTTTTCTTCTACCTATAAGGAAATAAGTAAAATGGAAATGACCTGTTATTTATGGACGCTCTTTAACTGCTTTGGTTCTCAGCGTCCCATTCTATATTGGGCGTGAAAGATCGCTTAATTTTGCTCAGAGGCCTCTCTTATCAGGCTTGAGGTTCTTTTACGTGCCGTAAATCCACAGCTTTACTTCCCTTCCGAAGGAAGCCATGCTAAGGATTTTTACGCCCGAAAAAAATCCATCGTCCTCCGCCGGGTTTGAACCCGCGACCTTGGGTATATGAAGTTAGCATGGTAACCATTACACCACGGAGGGCGACAAGGAAATAAGTAATAAGGCCGTTTCTGCTAATGTTTATCTCGATTTGCATGAAGTATATAGAGTAACAGGCTTATTAATTTATAACAGAGATAAACAGAAAGTCACGTGAATGGAACACATCAAATTATTTTTGGATACAATGGACCCTACAACGTGTATTTCCGGTGAAATCGTGTATCGAATTTTTGGGTGGAATGCAATACATGTTCTACCTACTGTGTACATTGTAATACGTGATAGGGAAAGTAATACTTAAAATTTTTGCATATGGGAATTTGTCAACTCCAGGTCCTGCAAAGAGAATGACTTTCAATCACATAGCAACGAGCTTTTAAAACATTGCCTTCTTTTAGCCTTGTATATTCCCTGATGTCCTTTCTACTTATAAGTAAGTAATAACACCATTTCTGTTTATGTTCATCTCGATTAGCATAAAGTAGATAAAAGAATAGACTTATTAAAAATAATTTGTTACAGAGGTGTAGAGAAAGTATAGAAGGGAACTCATAAGATATAATTTAATAATTTCCTAGGTATTTTTCGTAAGTTGTTTAAATTGTTGTAATATTTGCACTTTTCTAAATGAGACATTTTTACTCATGACCATGCAAAGAGGTTTGAATTTCACACAGTAATCAGCTCTTAAAAGATTCGACTATCCCTTATTTCTCTTGTGCATTACAAGGAAATAAGTAAGATTAGTTCTGCTAATGTTTATCTCTATTAACATGAAGTAGACAATGTAATGAGTTTTTTAAGAATAGTTTATTGTAAAATAAGTAGAGAAAATCATGTGAATGTAAAACACCATACTTTTTAGTGCTTCTGAATGCAATGTGGAGAAGAATAAAACGTGTAATTAAATAATTACATAAGGACTTGGGCTAGTTCGTCCTGATGAGCTTGTATAACTGGAAACCGTCGGGGTGTATTTGAATGCCGGTCTTGTATGCAGGAGGCCAGACCGTATATATGTGGGAAGGATGGGTTACTATTTTTGTAAGAGTTCTTGTGTGCCATATATTTCTCTTATATAGATAAAATATTAACACTTAAGAGCCCTGTAGGACCGTGGCTTCGTGGAACACGTCCGTGAATGTGGGACATTTCTTATGTTCTTACTTCACATATGGGACCCGAGTTTTGTGCAAGTGTTCACCAATCTCCTTTCTCTGACGTTGTTTATTGCTGTCGCCATGGGATTCTGGATTCGAGGCTGGAAGTCAAACTATTTTATTACCCTTTTACCGCGAACTGAAGTGCCAATAAGAAAAGTAAAGCTACAAGAGAAAAATAGCATGTCCTACAGCGTCACAAAACTGTTTGGTGGAACAGTACGCAAAAGTATTTGAGTGTAAATTTAAAAATCTAATTGTTACACTCACTCCCCCTTTTCTATCCCTATTTCAGTTTGAGTTGCTATAAAAATAATTCCTACAATACTTCATTTTTACTTTCTCTACGAGTCTATGTACATGGTATATAGAGAAGTATTATATAGCACCCAAATCTTCGATACCGAGATTTCACCGGAGATATGTGTTTTGGAGTCCTCTGTATCCATAAAAAGTATTTTAGAAAAAGGTGCTTGTGTATGTATGTATGTGTGTGTGTGTGTGTGTGCGCGCGCGCGCGCGCGCGTTTATTCTCTGCAATTGGGTACTGTCTGATGACAGATTTAAATGTACAAAATTCACTTATAATAATATTGCAGTTAAATTAAGAATAGCAATACAACAAACATATTATATATACATGTTTGTTTTTTACTTTCTCTATACGTACTATTTACATAGTGTATAGAGAATGTACTGCACTCCACCAACAAATTCGATACCGAGATTTCACCGGAAATATATGTTTTAGGGTCCCCTTATCCAAAAATGTATTTTCAGAAAAAGGTCCGTGTGTCTGTGAACACGATAACTCAAAAACGAAAAGTCGGTAAAATACCAAACTTGGTATTTAAGTTTAGGGATGCGACACGAAGATTTTGAGAACAATCACCCCACCTCAGACTACCCTTTACATGAACATTTTTTCGAAAATTTTGATTTTCATAAAAAATGGCTCTTAACGATTTTGATTATAATATCATATATTAAAGACATTTACCTGTATATTTTGAATTTTCTGGGAATAGCCTCTGAAGACTACTTTATTATGGATGAATTTTGCATAACTACTAAACCGTAAGAGATGGACAAAAACTTAACACACAAAAAATGTAGAGCACGTTAAAACACACAATTTATGTTATATACATTTTTTTCCTGGAGTTGATCGTTTTTGAGATATTTCTTTTTCTTGGTTTCAGCTTTGAAAGACATAATTTTCTCATACAGGAATTTGTCAACTCCTGTCCATACAAACAAAGGAACATCAGTCACATAGCAACCACTTTAACCTATGGGATTCCCTTATTTCGCTTCTACTTACAATAAAGCAATAAATAAGACTATTTCTGCTAATTTTTCTCAATTAGCATGAAATAAATAAAAGATAAGCTTATTAACAATAATTTGTTACAGAGATATAGAGAAAGTCATGTGAATGGAACACATCAGATTTTTTTTAAATACCTAACTACTTATTAGGTATAGCAATACTTATGTCAATTACCAGCATGTTTATAAACAGTTACTATGAAGCCTCAACATTAATACTATACATTTCTAATATATACATTAATAATAGTATACATTAATGCAGTTTTTGAGATCCTTAATTACATCACAATATTTACTCAAGTTAACTAAAATTTACTCTCTTTAAATTATCCGTAAACTTCTGTAAGGTCAGAGGACAGCCCTGAAGAGCTGCTACATGCAATTCAATCCATTTTTCAATGGTCCTATTAACAAAAGAAAATTTTCCCACGTTGGTTCTGTACCTTCTTCCCTTAATTTTATACAAATGATCGTTTCGTCCGTGGTATGCTGGATTTTCTAACCTCTTTCTAACGTCCACCCATGCATTTAAACCAGTATAAGCTTAAAATAGTACGACTAACCTATGTATTTTATTCCTAACTTTTAGCGGCTCACATTTATTCTCTTCGCCTTTCGTAAGCCCAAAATCGTTACCTCCCTTTATGAATTTTACAGCCCTTCTCTGTATCTTTTCCAGTAAATCAGTTTGATTAACCCTGTATGGGTCCCAGCATGCTACTCCATATTCCATAACCGGCCTCACTAAGGACTTGTATGCAATTTCCCTGGACTTTGCGCTTCCCTTGTTTGTGTGGGTGGGTGGGTCTATGAACACGATAATCTAAAAATGAAAAATCGGTAAAATACCAAACTTGGTTTTTGAGTTTAATATTTTCCTGGGATGCGACATGAAGATTTTGAAATAAATCCCTTCACCCCAAACTACCCTTTACGTGGAGCAATTTTCAAAAATAAATGCTTCTCTCAAAAATGGTTCTAACTATTTTGATGAAAATACCGTTTGTTAAAGATATTTACAGAATAAATAAAATATATATCTTGAATTTTCGGGGAATAGTTTCTAAAGACCTTTTTATTCTGCATAAATTTTGTTGGATTTTGTGTAACAGGTAAACCGTAAGAGAGAGAAAAAAAAACTTACTACACAAAAAATATAATGTCGTTAAAACACACAATTTTTTTTTTGTTTTTTTTTTTTCCCCGTAGAGTTGATATTACTGAGATATTCCCTGTTATTTGTTTCACATTTAACATATTCAAAGTTTTCTCACACGGACATTTGTATATTCTTAGCCATGCATAGAAACGGATATAATGGAGTAGGGGAAAACAGAAGAGCAGCGATAATCAAATTTTGTAAGAGTTGATTACATATGATGTCATTGAAATTTCGCATCTTTGCTTGACCACGAGCAAGAAAATCGAATGCCATCCCATTTGAGGAAAGTGTAGGTATTTTAAAATTGAAACCAATAAGAAAGAGTATCTCGAAACTAGTTATCTCCACAAAAAAAAAAAAAAAAAAAAAAAAAAAAAAAAAAAAAAGGAAAAAAAGTATATCACCTATATTGTGTGCTTTAAAAATTCCTAAATTTTTGTATAAGTTTTGGTTTATCTATTACAATTTACCACTTACGCAAGTCATTCAGAAGGAAGAGGACTTCAGAGGCTATTCCCAGAAAATATACTTTGTTTAATGAAAATTGCTAAATCATCAGAAGATCAAACTTTCCCATACATAGGGTAGTTGCGTCCTTGGAGGATGCTGAACTTCAATATATCAAGTTTGATATTAAACCGACTTTTCGTTTTTGAGTTACGCTGTTCACAGGCACTCACGCACATTTTTTCTAAAACTGCTTTTTATTTTCGTTACTTAACACACAGTACATAAGTAGAGAAGTTATTACATTCCACCCAAAATTTCGACACCGAGATTTCACTGGAAATACTTGTTTTAAGATCCCTTGTAACCCCCAAAGCATTTTTAGCAAAAGGTGCGTGTATGCGTGGTGTGCGTGTGTATCTGTGAGTGTGTGCGCGCGCTTGTTCATTATTCAACAGTTTTTTAACTGTGACAAAATGCAAAAAAATAGTTTTAGCCTTAGACTAAGCTCAAATAATGCCGAATACACTAGTGTAAAGCTTTAGGAATTGTTTTAGACACAGGATTAACCTGGAATTCACATCTTGAAATGGTCTGTAAAAAGTTATCTAAAGTTGTATATTTATTAAGATCCATTTATAACAAACTACCTTGCAGCTATTTAAAGCAAATATATCCTGCTTTGTTTGAAAGTGTTTTTAGCTTTGGACTGTTAGCATATGGGAACTGTTGTAAATTAAATGAGATTCTACTTCTACAAAAGAAAACCATGAAAATTTTATGCCATACTTCTTACAATGCTCCATGTATACCACTTTTTAAGCAACAGAAAGTGCTAACGGTGTGCAATTTTATATATTACAATTATTATTATTATTATTATTATTATTATTATATGTGCACAAGAATGTGAATCAATTTAATCTAAACAAACTCATTAAATACCAGAAATATTGACGAATTACATGTTCCATACACTAGACTGAAGAAAGTTAAAGATCGTTGATAATCAGTATTATAGCCTATAATAAGCTTCCTGACCACATGAGAGAACTGAATTTAGAAAAGTTTAAGGCTAAAGTAAAAAAAATGGTTGATGGAAAATGTATTTGACAATGTCTATTGTACTAATGTCTGAACAAACAAATAAATAAATAAAATGAAGAAAAATAGAACAGTGCTACGGCCATCTAGCGGCAAAAAAAAAGAACGTATTTTAGGTGTTCGTCGCCAGGAAAGCTTCTTTGCTTCTTTATTTTAAACGATAGGAGTAAGGAAAGGAGCGTTAATACACAAACATGTATTTGAATTTCACTGTTGCGTTACCTTAACTTTGGATGGGGAGGAAAAATTGAGCTACGGCCATCTAGCGGCAAATAAATGAGTACTTGCTCTAGATGTTCGTCGCCAGGAAAGCTTCTTTGCTTCTTTATTTTAAAAGATGGGAGTACGGAAAGGACAGTTAATACAAAAAATGTATTTGAATTTCACTGCTGTGTTGCGTCATTGTCTAGATAAACTGGTGCGTTACTTTAACATTGAATGGTCAGGAAAAATAGATAACTACAGCTGCCATTTAGCAACAAATACCCGTGGTACCACTGCCATCTGACGGCTATTAATATATTGCGTTCCTTTGGTACTGCATGCTGATTCATATTATGCGACTTTAAAAACTTTTCCGTACGATTTTTAAACATTTTCCTTTTCACAAATCTTGTCGTGTCAATGATGAACACAACAAAAAAAGAATTGTTCAATTTGATGCAGTCGTTCCGAAGTGATACGCGTACATATATTTCGGAGATTCATTTTTATTTTCTCTATACTTACTATGTACATAGTGTATAAAGAAGGTATTGCATTGTACCAAAAAATTCGATACCGAGATTTCACCGGAAGTACATGTTTTGCGACCACCTGAATCCAAAAAGAGCATTTTTAGAAAAATGTCCATGTATGTGTCTGTTGGTATTTAAGTTCAGTATCTTCGAAGGATGCGACACGAAGATTTTCAAGAAAATCCCCACCAACCCCAACTAACCTTCACATGGAAAAATTTTCGAAACTTTTGATTTTCAAAAAAGTAGCTCTAACGATTTTGATTAAAATATCATATATTAAATATATATATTTGACAAATAATATGTATATCTTGAATTTTCTGGGAATAGCTTCTGAAGACTACTTTATTCTGGATGAATTTTACGGAATTTTGTGTAACTGGTAAACCGTAAGAAATAGACAAAAACTTACCACGCAAAAAATGTAGAGCACATTCAAACACACAATTTATGTTATATGCATTTTTTTCGTGGAGTTTTTTTTTTTTTTTTTAGATATTCCTTGTTTTTTGTTTCAGCTTTAAAAAACGTATACTTTTCTCATACAGAATTTGTCATCTCCTGTCCATACAAACAAAGGAACTTCAGTCACAGAGCAACCAGCTTTTGCTATCACAATAACCTATGGTACTCCCTTATTTCGCTTCTACTTGCAGGGAAGCAAGTAAAAATACTATTTCTGCTAATTTTTTCTCACTTAGCATGAAGTAAATAGAAGTATAAACTTTTTAACAAACATTTGTTGCAGAGATATAGAGAAAATCATGTTAATGGATTACATCAGATTTTTTATACATAGATCAAAACCAAATGGCAATAACCTACAGTGAGAATACGAGTTTTGTGACCGTAGAAGTTAAAGGGGCTATGCAAATGAAACAATAACACACACACACACACACACAATCTCTTTCACTCTCTCTCTCTCTCTTTCTCAGACATGGTTGTTATATTTTTACTTTCTCTATAGGCACTATGTACATAGTGAATAGAGAAAGTATTGCACTCCACCAAAAAATTCGATACCGAGATTTCACCGGAAATATATGTTTTAGGGTCCCCTTTATCTAAAAAAAAAAGCTTTTTCACAAAAAGGTCCGTGTATGTGTGGCCGTCCATGTGTCCGCCTGTCAGTGTGCCTGTGAATACGATAACTCAAAAACAAAAATGCGGTAAAATACCAAACTCGGTATTTAAGTTTAGTATCTTCCAGGGATGCGACACGAAGATTTTGAGAAACATCCCCCCACCTCAAACTACCCTTTACATGGAACTTTTTTCAAAATTTTGATTTTCTAAAAAATGGCTCTAACGATTTTGATTAAAATATCATATATTAAAGATATTTACCTGACAAATAAAATGTATATTTTGAATTTTCTGGGAATAGCCTCTGAAGACTACTTTATTCTGGATGGATTTAGCATTACTACTAAACCATAAGAGATGGACAAAAACTTAACACACAAAAAATGCAGAGCACTTAAAACACGCAGTTTATGTTATATACATTTTTTTTTCGTGGAGTTGATCGTTTTTGAGATATTCCTTTTTCTTGGTTTCAGCTTTGAAAAACTTATACTTTTCTCATACAGGAATTTGTCAACTCCTGTCCACGCAAACAAAGGAACATCAGTCACATAGCAACCAGCTTTTGGCTTTCACTTTAACCTATGGTATTCCCTTATTTCGCTTGGATTTACAATAAAGCAAGGAATAAGACAATTTCTGCTAATTTTCCTCGATTAACATGAAATAAATTAAAGATAGGTTTATTAACAATAATTTGTTACAGAGAGATAGAGAAAGTCATGTGAATGGAACACATCAGATTTTTTAATTTAGGAAAACCTCTTATTTCCGATGAAAATTTTGGGATAAAATGCAATACCTACTCTGTTTACTATATATGTGGAAGAGAACGTAAAAAATGTTAGCTTAGTTCAGGTATTTTACATGAATAGCTTTGTTTTATTAATTACTTTCGATTTAATACAACTGATTCAGTATGTCATAATAATTACATTACATTTTAATCACTTAATTGGAATTACTGTATGCTCAATTCACACAAAACCGTTTTCAAACTGATAAAATATATTTTTTTATTTCTATTTGCATTTTATACCATTCTATGAAATTAGGCATCTCTATTTTAAGAGTTAGTTTTACATTGGCTGTTTGCAGATGATTATATATTCCAAACATTTTATAACAAATTTCAGAGAAAATACTGCTTTATATACCCTAAAATAACACTGAGAAACAAACTAGGGTTTCCGAGAGACTGACATTTATAATTTCAAACGCTTTAATATTTTTTACATTCTTAACTACAAAGTATTCGAACATTCTGGCCCACCTAGAAAGTAAGAAATGTCGATTTTCTGCTATATTGCACCTGTGGAGTATTCCTCATGGTGGTCCAACAATAAAATCGGCCAGCATATTAGGATTCCATTTGTCATGATACCTCTGTTCCATAGCTGAAATCTCCTGATGAAAAGTGTTCGTGCTCATCGCTCACTGCGCCAAGGCTGTCCAGGAACACAACCCAAAATTTTATAAGCTGTTATAGGATCATTGACAATAACACGCTTATTTTCCGCCTTTCGAATTTCCCAAAAAACTGTAACTTTTTTTGAATGCTTGCCAAGCTCTTCTCCAATAGATTCAATGGTTTCTAAAACTTTTCATCGTGCGTTTGTGATCGTATATATGCACCCACAAACATTCCTTCCTTATTTTTACTTCACTAATTTTAGGAAACTTCCGCTGCTAGTGCATAAAACTAAATGTATTTCCATTGCTTTGACAACATTCTTCATTAATCCTAGTTTAATGTGTAACGGAGAGACACATTCTTACGTTCTCTACACGTAGTATGCACATCGTCTATAGAGAAGATATTTATTGTATTCGATCCAAAAATTCGATTCCGAGATTTCACTGGAAATACATGTTTTGAGACCCCCTGAATAAAAAGGGAGAATTTTTACAAAAAAAATCTGATGTGTTCCGTTCACATGACTTTCTCTACATCACTGCTACAAATTATTGTTAAAAAGCTTATGCTTCTATTGACTTCATTCTAATCGAGAATAAATTAGCAGAAATAGTCTTATTACTTATTACTTTGTAAGTGAAAGCGGAATAAGGGTGTACCATAGGTTAAACTGATAGTCAAAAGCTGGTTGCTATGTGTCTGAAGTTCGTTTGTTTGTATGGACAGGAGTTGACAAATTCCTGCATGAGAAAAGTATAAGTTTTTCAAAGCTAAAACAAAAAACACGGAATATCTATAAAAGGATCAATTCCACGAATAAATGGTATGTAACATAAATTGTGAGTTTCAATGTACTCTACATTTTTTGTGTGGTAAGTTTTTGTCCATCTCTTATGGTTTAGTAGTTATGCAGAATTCCGTAAAATTCATCCAGAATAAAGTAGTCCTCAGAGGTTATTCCCAGAAAATTAAAAAATGCACAAAAATGTAGATTTCATTAAAACACACAATTTAAGTTATTTACATTTTTGTAGAATTAACCGTTTTCGAGCTATTCCGGATTATTGGTTTCAATTTTAAGCCACTTAAACTTCTCCCAAACGGGAAGACATTTTCTTATAGCGACCAGCTTTTAAAGGACGAGACTATCGCTTTAGCCTGTGAATTTTCTTATTTCCCTTCTACTTACAAGGAAGCTAGTAGTAAATAACACTAATTCTGCTTATGTTTATCATGATTAGCATTTGTTCCATTCACATGATTTTCTCTACATCTCTGCAACAAATTATTGTTAAAAAACTTATTCTTTCATCTATATCATGCTAATCGAGATAAACATTAGCAGAAATTGTCTTATTACGTAATCCCTTGTAAGTAGAAGTAAATAGAAGGGAAAACATCGAATATTTTGCATGTGGTTCCCTTGGGATTAAAATCCGTTTCTTTGTGTGGCCAAGCGTTCTCAAGTTCCAGTATGAGAAAAGTTTAACTACTATAAAACTCAAATAAGTAACAAGGAATATCTCTAAAACGGCCAGCTGCACGAAAAAAATGTATATGGCATTAATCGTGTGGTATGTTGAGATCTACATTTTTATGCAGCGAGTTTTTGTCTATCACTTACGGTTTACCGGTTATGCAAAATTCCATAAAATCATCCAGAATTAAGAGGTCTTCAGAGGCTATTTCCAGGAAGTTCAAGATATATATATATTTTTTTTATTTGTCATGTAAATATCTTAAATATAATATATACATATATATAATATATATTTACGAAAATCTATATATATATATATAATATATATTTACGAAAATCTATATATATATAATATATTTACGAAAATCTATATATATAGTTCCCCCCACTCCCAACTACCCTTTACATGGAACTTTTTTCGAAAATTTTGATTTTCTAAAAAATGGCTATAACGATTTTGATTAAAATATCGTATATTAAAGATATTTACCTGACATATAAAATGTATATCTTGATTTTTCTGGGAATAGCCTCTGAAGACTACTTTATTCTGGATGGAATTTGCAAACTACTAAACCGTAAGAGATGGACAAAAACTTAACACACAAAAAATGCAGAGCACTTAAAACACACAGTTTATGTTATATACATTTTTTTCTTGGAGTTGATCGTTTTTGAGACATTCCTTGTATTTGGTTTCAGCTTTGAAAAACTTACACTTTTGTCATACAGAAATTTGCCAACTCGTGTCCATAGAAACAAACGAACTTCAATCACATAGCAACCAGCTTTTGGCTTTCACTTTAACCTATGGCACTCCCTTATTTCGTTTCTACTTACAATAAAGAAAGAAATAAGACTATTTATGCTGATTTTTCTCGATTAGCATGAAATAAATAAAAGAATTAGCTTATTAAAAATAATTTGTTACAGAGATATAGAGAAAGTCGTGTCAATGGAACACATCAGATTTTTTTTTCTCTACTGATTAACACTGATTTTCTTGGCCTTATGTATTGTGTTCCATGTAGCCGTCTTGATCTGATGCTGCCATCTCCTCCTGTCTTTTGATCTTTTGCGAATATTTTCTTGAGATCGTCTGATCATCCCACTCTTCTTCATCATCCTGTCCTCGGTTCCATATCGTTAGCCTGTGGGTCCATCGGTTGGTGTCTGGCCTCATGATGTGTCCCGCCCATCTCCATTTTTGGTAATTGCTGGTCTGTGCTGCGTCTATTATTTGTTTTCCTATCGCTATGTGATTCCTAAGCTTTTCCGTGCCATTTTTCCTTTTGTATGTTTGTATTGCTTTTCTGTCTGTCTGTCTTTTTTTATGCTCCAAGTTTGTGAGCCGTATATCAAGGTAAGATGCGTTTAATGAAGATGTGCCGTTTGATGCTCATATTAAAGGAATTTTCTTGCAATATGAATTTTACTATTCAGAACTTTGACCTTGCGGTGGGTATTCTTCTCATGATTTCCTTGCGCATACTTTACTTGAAGACTATTTTTTTTATTAATACGTATTTATAGTCGCTTTGACCCGTAAGAGTGTTATCGCGACTGAAACACTGATACATTGTGATAACAATAATTATTACAGGATGGTTATAAATATACATTGGAATATAATACAAATTGTGCTAATTAACAGGTAACAATGAATACAAAATTACTTCTTATGAAGTTAATATAGAGTAATATTAAACTGAACAGATATATTTAATTTTAATGATCTATAATATATAACTAACGTTTTGTGAACGAAAGCAAATAAAAGCTGTGTTAATGTTTATTGCAATTTTAGATTAAACTGTAGATATTGATAGCTTTAGTGAACATAACATTTTTATACATGGTTTCATTATTTAGTACTTTTATATCACCATTCCTCTGGGGATTATAACGGCGGCATTCTGAAAGTATGAGAGACACAGTCAATGGAGTATTGCAAGTTGTACACTGAGGTTGGGCGTCTTTGGTGATCAAGTAGACATGAGTCATTGCTGTGTGGCCAATTCTCAGACGAGTGATAATGGTTTGATGTTTCCTATTTAGGTTTTTAAAACAGCAAACAACAGTGGAGGATCCTCTAACTGAGTGTAGTTTAGTTCCTTGATGTTGAGACTATTGAGTTTTCCAGGCATTGTTGATTTTAGTACGGATGTAAATGGAGAAGTCTGATTGGTGCACTGGAATGTCAGTGTTACACACAGGTTTCCGAAGAGGAGTTTTAGCTGCTTTCTCGTTGCCGGCAATTTGTTGATGAGAAGGAACCCAACAAAGGATCACTTGTTTTCCTTGTTCTAAGGCCTGATTATAGGAAATTTGAACATTTTGGCTAAGTTGGTTGTCTGTATAAATATTTTAAGTTGCCATTAGGGCCGATTTGGAATCTAAAAAGATTATGCATGACTGATTCTTAGACTGTAATATACGAGAAGGCTTCTTTTATAGCGTATAGCTCACTGGAAAATGTAGAGAAATAGTCAGGAATTCTTACCGCCTGAACTTCATTTGGTAGGATTATTGCACATTCTACCCCATGAGCTGATTTTGAACCATCTGTAAATATTTTTTCATAATTAGAGTGTGAACTAGACACTTCTTTAAAGAGTTGTTGATAAATAATTGCAGATGTTTGTCCTTTTCTGTAGGGTTCCATTTCTAGGTTAAGTTTTGGTTTTTTAAGCCTCCAGGGAGGAACATCGTGAAGTCCGGTTGTTGTTATCTTCGGAAGGCTGGTTTGTTGTTTCTTTAAGTAGTAATTAATTCTACCGTAGAACGGTAATGATTTAAATGGACTCTGGAGTTTATCTCTTTTGGGTGTTTTGGGAAATACATAGTTATAAGCATTTGAGTAGGGTAATCCAGTTATTTTCATTGCATACTTTAAACTTAGGTATTCTCGACGTACTTCAAGGGGAGATTCATCTAATTCCATATGTCAACTATCGATTGGACTAGTATGATAGGCTCCCAGAACAATCCTTAAGGCTGCGGATTCTACACGGTCGAGATCTTTAAGTAGCGTGGGGCTAGCTGAATTATACACTATTGAAGCGTAATCTAGCTTGGATCTTATTAATGCTTTATATGTCGTGTGAAGGAGTTTTATGTCGGATCCTCAGTTACTAGCGCAGAGAATACTTAATATATTTGACCTTTTTTTGCAATCTGTTGCCAGTAATTTTATATGTGAAGACGAAGTTAGTCTTTTATCAAATGTTAGACCTAGTATTTTCACAGAACTGACAACTTCAATCGTTTTGCCATTTATAAATAACTTGGGTTTATTTCCATCGCGTCTTGCTCTTGAAAATTTGATACATTTAGTTTCATGCTCAGAGAATTTGAACCCTATTTCATTGGACCAGGTTTGAATTGAGTGCAATGAGTTCTGTAAAATTTCTTGAGTTGTGGATGCGTTTCTTCTTGAACAAAAAATAAAAGCGTCATCTGCAAAGAGACACGCTTTAGCTGGTGGTAAAACATGACTCGCTATTTTGTTCATTGCAACAATGAATAGTGTAACACTCAAGATTGAGCCTTGAGGAACGCCATTATTTATTAATACGCTCTGAGATAGACTGCCATTCTCTCTGACTCGGATCTGTCGGTTTTGAAGGAAATTAGAGATGAAGTTTAGCATGTGTTCATTTATATTTATATCTTGTAATACTTTTAAGATGTAGTTTTTGTTAAGTGTGTCATAGACCTTTTCTATATCTAAGGTGAGACACAAAGGTGCTGGGAATCACTAAATGCCTCTTTGATTTCAGTTTCAAGAACAATTGCATTATCAATCGTAGAGTGAAACTGATGAAACCCACTTTGAAATTGGCTGAAAAAGTGGTTCTTCTCCAGCATCCATCGTAAACGTTATCTATTACTTTTTCCATGACTTTGCACATAGTAGATGTTAGTGCGATGGACCTATAGTTTTCTGGATGTAGAATATCCTTGTTTGGTTTAAGAATAGGTATTACTATTGAGTGTTGCCATGATGAAGGAAATACATTATTGACCCGTACGTGATTGAATATTTTCGTGAGATATTCTACACCAACTGGAGGTAATTGCTGCAGAAATTCATAAGGAATATTATCTGGGCCAGGACTCGTGCTTTTAAAACCAAATAGAGCATCTTGCACTTCTTCAATATTGATTGAATCGTAAGCGTAGCTAGTATTTTTACTCATATTAACAATTTGTACTGAGTTTAATGGTGTATCATTCCGGCGTGGGTTCGACACTTTTCAAAAAAATTCTCAAAGGTATTGGCTATTTCTTCGTGATTAGTTTTGACACTACGATCATCAGGATTACGAATAGCCGTTATCTGGGCAGCATAATTGCCTCCTTTTATCTTCTTTATTTTGTTCCATAAAATTTACTGGGGTGTCTTGTCAGTTAATGTAGAGAGGAAGGTCAGCCACGTTTCTTTCTTGCTTTGTTTAACGATCCTACGTGCATTTGAACGATATTTTAGGAATTCCTGCTTATTACTTAAATTAGGGTGCCGTCTGAATCGATTAAAAGCAGGATTTTTATTTGTTATAGCTTTCATGCACTTTTCATTCCACCACGGAACAGGGCATTTTCCAGGTGTAATAGATGTTTGTGGAATACTTAATGCTGCAGATCTAATAATACAGTCGGTGAATTCTTTTGGAATTGCATCAATATTCTTCTTCTGAAAGGCAATCGGAGGTATTAAACTTTGGACATTTTCACTAAATAGGTTTCTAAATTTTAACCAATCAGCTCTTTTTTAGGTTCCATTTGCTTGTAAATACCTGAGAGGTTGTATTAAATATATTGTGGATGATAATGGGAAGATGGTCATTATCTTGAATAGATTTGGTTACTTCCCAGCTGAAAAAATGGCATATATCAGGTGTGCAGAATGTTAAATCAATACTGGTGTACGAATTATTGGCTAAATCATAGTGCGTGGGTTGTCCATTGTTGAGTAACACTTAAGTTTGCTGTATCTAATAGTTTTTCAATTATTCTGTCGCGTCGATTAGTATATTTTGAACCCCATAAAGTGTTGTGACTATTAAAGTCACCCACAACAATGTATGGTTTGGGTAGTTGCTCCAATAAATTATGTAGTGTCGTTAGTTCTACTTCATTGCTGTGTGGAAGGTACATGTTACAGATTGTTATGGTTACTGATAGGTTTACTGTAACTGCTACAGCTTCTAGAGAAGTGTTTGTCTACTTCTCTGTGTGGAATATTGTCTTTAATAAAAGTGACACCGCCACCACTAGCACGTAAAGCGCCTATGCGATTCTTGTAATATGAGGAGTATGTTTACATGTGAGCTACGTAATTTTGCTTAAAATTGGTTTCTTGAAGGCAGATAATGTTGGGAGTATTTTTATTTAAAATAAGTTGAAGATATTCTTATTGTTTACCGAAACCATTGAGGTTCCATTGTAATATTTTTAATGCCATTTGTAAGCTGATTGGTTAAGTGAAATTTAGGCCTCATTGGAATCCGTGGCGTTGACATTTTGCTTAAGTTTCTTTATCAGTCTAGTGCACCTGTTTTTGATGCCACGATCTGTGAAACAGGGAGAGAGCTTTTTTATTGTGTTTATTATCCCCTCAAAGTCACTGGTATAACCGAGTGCCAAAGATTGTACGTTTGAAATTCCATCAGAATTTTCAAGAAAACTTAAGTAGTTGTAGGTATGTTATAGCATAATCGTCTGGGTTTGCTACCATTAATTTCCGCACGGTGACATTGCCTCGCTGATTCTTGTTTTCTTAGTGTGTTTGATGACTCTGTTGTTATTTGTTTCACAGTTATCAGGTGTGTCTTCCTGAGAAGATTCAGAGGAAGAGAACTCCTGTTCTCCTATTTGTGTTATAGCTGTGCTACTTGTGGAGTGTACACGTTTTAGGGGAGTGAGTGACATCTCTTGTCTATTTTCAGCGTTTTTGTTCGATATATGCTTGTGTAATGATTCAGTTTTAAAGGAATCCACAACAAGCGAATGTTTAGTATGATTAGAGGATTCCGCGTCTATATTTTGGTTGGGTATCATCTTTGTGTTGGGATCAGAGACAGCTGTTTGTGTGATTTCGTTTGTGTTTTGTTTCATGTTCAGGTTAGGAGAGTTAGCAGCACACAAATCTAACGCGGCAACTGTTGCCGCATTTTCATTGCTATCCTGAGTTGTTGCCATAAAGCTTCGTCATTAGCGTTTGCCTGGCACTGCCTTCCTGTTTACATGTAAAACAAATTACAATGTCTGATAAAAAATAGATCCAGTAGTTTGTACCTTCATACTTAATCTGCATACTTTCAGGGAGCTTTTCTAGGTCATTAGGATTGACATACATTTGTCTCCTAAAACTTAGGATGTGTGTAAAACCTGGTTCGTTCATTCCTGCACGAATATGAACTATAGATGAAGTGGGCTTAACCCCTAGTACTGCGAGTTACTGTTCTATTAGCTGATTAGGAATTGTTGGACAAACTTTTGAAAGAATAACTCTTTGCGTTTTTGTAACGAGGGCTCTTATACTTAGTGACACATTGTTTATGTTTACTTTAGGATGATTACGTATTAAGTCTTGTACCATTGCTTTATTAGCCAAGTACATGCAAATTCTTGCATTTGAAATGCGTGAAACAAATCTAATGCAACTTGGATCGATTAGTTTACCTAGGGCTAAAACATATTCTTTAACGTGATTTCACTATGAGAATCTATAACAATAGCCTGATCTTTAGATGGTGTCATTTGTGTTACTGAAGCATAACTTTGCGTACCTTTAGGTTCTGGGTTCATTTTAGCTGGAACTGTAGAAGCTACATCGTTGTCTTTTATCGGTGAAATTCTAGAACTTGTAGGGCTCTTGTTGCAGCTTTCCATACGGAAATAATGCCGCGTAACCTCCTATAAACTTAGTTTTGCATTATTAGCTCTAGCTTAATTTAACTGATTTAAAAACTAAAGTGTTCATTATTGTAGTGCACACCAATAACTGGCTATAAAGCCTGAAAATACTCACAATTGGTATATTTATAGAGAGTAAATTACTCGTAAAACATTACCCAACCCGTTTTTCTTTTGTCTCCTTGAAGACTATTGTTTTTCCCAGGTCTGCTTGAATTGTGTGTGTTTAATTTCTGTAAACAATCTAAAATATAGCATTAATTGTTATTGTATCTATATTAATACGTTTCATTTATAGCCAGATCATAGATCATGTATAAGCATAGTTCGCTTTCACTGCAGCCCTTTTTCGCATCGCACCAGCGGCGAATGGCCCACTCAAAGCTACGACTGTCACTTGTCAACTGCTGAGTTTGAGCTGCAAACATTAGACTTTGTTTATTGTGCATCTCAAACGCGGAAGTTTATTCAAGACATGTGTTGTGTTTTAATTATATTAGATTATTCTGAACAGACACTGCAAGTAATAAGACATTCCAATGTTTATCTTGCCGATAAAAGAGTAATTTTTATAAGAATAATTTGTTTGTGGGACAGGTACAGAAAGTCATATGAATGGAACACATAAGATTTTTTAAGATTTTATTACCACTTTAGCCTCTGGTGAAATTGTAATGATTCTATTCCGGAAATGTTTTCCTCAATTAACATGAAGTAGATAAAGAAAAACAAAATCAGCTGACTTTCTCTACCCTGTATCGTTTTTATTTTTTTTATCTTCCCCATTTTAATCGAGATAAACTTTTGTAGAAATAACTAAAATAAGGTTATAACAAATAACAAAATATCTCGGAAACGGTTAACCATACAAAACAAAATAAAAACAAAACAACAAATGCATGACATAAATTTTGTGTTTCACGAGATTCATTTTTGTTTTGTATAGTAAGTTTCTGTGCATCTTTTACGATATACCAGTTATGCAAAATTCACCCAGAATAAAGTCTTCAGAGACTAACTCCCAGAAGATAACTTTTCATGTGAACATCTTTAATATACGGTATTTTAATCAAAAGAGTTAGCGCCATTTTTGAAAAACACAAAACTATCAAACAATTTTCCATGTAAAGGATAGTTTGGGGTTGGGTATTTTCTTTGAAATCTTCGTGTCACATACATGGAACATACTAAATTTAAATACCAAATTTGTAATTTGGTATAAAACAATCTTTTAGTTTTGAGCAATTTTGCCATACACAAAAGTTCACGCGCTTGGACTTTTTTCTAAAAATTTTATTTTTTGGACTCAAGGGTACTTAAAATATATTTCCGGAGAAGTCTCAATTTTGAATCTGACGTTCTTAGAACAAGTTCCTTACATTGATTTTGATATGTTTCAGTTTCACAATTTATTAAATCTATATTAAGTTCTTCTGTTATATGTTCATTTCGATTATGGTTAATAAATGGAAAGTTTTATGCATCCATTTGATTTCCTAAAACGGTTCAGTGTGCAATTTGTAATCGGATTTTTATTACTTTCTCTACACGTACTATGTACATAGTGTATAGAGAAGGTATTGTATTGCACCCAAAAATTCGATACCGAGATTTTTCCGAAAATACATGTTTTGGGTTCTCCTGAATCTAAAAAAAATCATTTACTTCCTTGTTTTATTTCTCAATTATTTAAATATAGTTCCACACATCATTTGGAACCTTGAAATCTTTTTATTTATTTCTCTTGCAATTCCTATCCTATAATTGAAGTTTGCAATCTAAATAGTTGAATGCTTTCACTTCTTCTAAAATTATGTTTCATATTATGTGTTCTTTTCCCCAAAAGATCATAATTTTGGATTTCTGTGAATATATTTTAAGGTCGTATTATTGACATCGCAGATTCAAATGGTGTAATGACTATAGTAACTCATTCTCAGTTTATTAAATTAAAGCCATGCCATCTGCATGTGGTAACATATTTAAAATTGTATTCATTGAGATGATTATAAAAAGGAGCTGATTATTTGTAACTTGCCCAGAACGATTTGTGTGTGCACAGACACTCTTCACTGAACCAATTCTGCAGGCGGTTGCAGGTTCTTGGTGAAAAACAAGGCAAGGCATTCAGGGGAGCATTTCATTTTCAGTTTAGCAAGGACGCAGCAGTTAAACGAAAATTTAATGGAGTTTAGCAGAGCAGGAGGAGAGGGGGATCAATACAATTGGCTGCTGGCAATACGTCACACAATTGCAGCGCCATTCCAGCCAGTTCTACTGCACGTTCCCCCAAAAACAATAACCGGTAACATTCCATTCTCTTTGGGGCAAAGTTTCCTATAACAGCCGAACATACGGCTAGAGCAGAACTGTATAGCTGAGAGCAAGAAGGGAGTAACAACTTCCTGCAAGTGGTAGAGTGTCTACCAAAATATCATTATTTCACCCAAAATACGACTACAGCAGGTCATGTGTAGCTCAAGGCAAGATGGGAGTAAATCCTTACTGCAAGTGGTAGAGTGTCTACCGAAATATTCTTAATATTTTCCGCAAAATACGACTACAGCAGGGCATGTGTAGCTGAGAGCAAGAAGGGAGTAGGACCTTCTGTAAATGGTTGGGTGTCTACCAAAATATTTTTCTTATTTCCACCAAACATACGACCAGAGAAGGGCATGTGTAGCTGAGAGCAAGAAGGTAAATACCTTACTGCAAGTGGCACGGTATCTACTATGTTACTTATTTCCATCAGATATACGACCAGAGCAGGATATGTGTAGGTGAGAGCCAGAAGGGAGTAAGACCTTACTAAAAATTGCCCTTATTTCCTTGGTTTCTTTGGTTACAGCAGATACAAAATAGAGGACTCCGGTCAATCTATTCTGTATGTCGACGTTTCCCAGTGAGGCTACTACATGAAGCTTTGGCCCTCCCATATGTGGAGAATGTAATTAGGCGCCGGGCTCAAATTCTACACCAGAGTGGGCGAACATGAGAACGTACTTGTCAGATCACTGGGTTACTGCTCACCAACTGAACGCCGATATAAGCAGTACATGACTTGCGGGCACTCCCGGTAACAACGGCTTCAATCCAACCGAAGGCAAACAACTCCCTCTGCCAACCTTGGGAGTAATAATTAAAAATCAACTCCAACAAAAACAAATATTTAAACAAGCAAAACATCTGAAGATGCTGCTCCTGCAAATAGCAACCGTTGAGGAGCCTATCAATAGCACTACCTCCTTAACACCAAAACCCGAAACTCCACAAAAATCACCAAACCTTAACCATCCATCATCCCTGTGGTTAAGCCCTTACCAGGTTAGGTACACAACTACACCTAGGCTCACCACGAGTCTACCAGATCTCGTACGCATGCACGCACAAAAGCCTGCTCAAAAGCGTATACCATTAGTTACTTGTTTATTCAAATGCATAATTTCATCATAACGGGCTAAGAATGAAAGGACATTTCTGGGAAAATAAGTTGGGATCTACACGTACTATATGCATAATGTATAGAGAAGGTATTGTATTGCACCCAAAAATTCGATACCGAGATTTCACCGGAAATATATGTTTTGAGACCTCCTGAAACCAAAGAAAGCATTTTAGAAAAATGTACCTGCGTGTGTGTGTGTGTGTGTGTGTGTGTGTGTGTGTGCGTGTGTGTGTGTGTGCGCCTGTGGGCAGCGTAGCTGAAAACGAAAAGTCCGTTAAATATCAAACCTGCCGGAGATCAGGGATGGATGAGAGGTCCAGATAGCATCCGTTTTTCCTGCTACGCCGCACTGAAGCACCATCGCCGATATCTCCAACCGTTGGAGTGTATGAAGAAGGAAATTATGAATGGAATGATATGAAGAAACGGGAAAGTCGAAGGATGAAAGAAACTACTCTAACGTTTCACTTGTAGCTAGGATAAATCTTTGGAAAAATGTTATGATTCAGGGTGGGGCGGTCGCCATGGATCGAACGCGGAACCTCCCGAATGCCAGTGGTACAGTTTACTACGGCGCCATCTCGGTTTTTATGAGTAAATGATAGAGAAAGTAATACGGTGTTGTGTGATTTATTTGTGGAATAACTGTGAAAAAAAATCTGATGTGTTCTATTCACATCTAAATTTCTGCAACAAATTATTGTTACAAATTTTATTTTTCTATTTGCTTAATACTAATTGAGAAAAACATTAGCAGAAATTGTTTTATTACTTAGTTCCTTTTAAGTAGAAGGAAATTAAGGGAGTACAATAGGTTAAACCGACAGTCAAATGTTTTAAAATGTGGTTGCTAGGGGATTGAAATAGTTTCCTTGCGTGGTCTGGAGCTAACAACTTCCCGTATGAGAAAAGTTTAAATATTCTGAAACTGAAACCAATAATAAGGAATATCTCGAATATCTCCAGGAAAAAAAATATATCGTGTATTTTAACGAGCTTACATTTTTGTTAAGTTTTTGTCTATCTCTAGTGGTTTGCCAGTTATTCAAAATTCCGCAAAATTCATCCAGAATAAAGAGGTCTTCAGAGGTTATTCCCAAAAAATTCAAGATATACATCTATTTTTCATGAAAATATCTTTAATATGCGATATTTTAATACAATTTTTTGAAAAAGTTTCCATGTAAAAGGTAGTTTGTGTAGGGGAATTTTCTTGAAAATCTTCGAGTCGCATGCTTGGAAGGTACTGAACCTAAATACTAAGTTTGGGATTTAACCGATTTTTCGTTTTTGAACTATGCTGCACACACACACACATACGGACCTTTTTTATAATTTTTTTTATTCAGGAAGTCCCAAAACGTGAATTTCCGGTGAAATCTCGGTATGGAATTTTTGGGTACAATACAATAGACATCTTCTGTATATGCTATGTACATAGTACGTGTAGAGAAAGTAATACCTTTTAGAGAGAGTGGTGTCAGCTCTACACACCAGATTTTTGTTGTGGAAAAGGTTGTATTAACTGCCCCAGTTGCAGTCAGAGAATAAGTCAATATGTGATGGTTGCTGACCCGTGTGTTTATTGCGGTGATTTCCTCTGTCTAACCAAACGCGAGCTCTAGGTTTCCAAGTACCTGTAATTAGTTTCCTTCTCGCTAGGCGTCGCGAGTAGTACATTAGACAAGCTGTTATTACTACCTTCGTGGTCGTTAATATCGGTTACGTTATAATTAGAGGGCGGAAGTTTACACACTAAAAACTAATGCATAAAATACTTAAAAATGCTCTTTAACTGTTGTACTTAGCTTATGTCTGCTTCACATTAATTGCTGCAGAAATATTAGGGGGATATACTTGGCTTAACCGATAGTCAAATCTTCAAAAAGGTAGATACTATGTGATTGAAATTCCGTTCTCTTTGCTTGTCCAGTAGAAAGAAAAACGAATATAGTCTTCCCATATGAAAAATGTTTAAGCATTAAACAACTGAAAGCAATAATTATATCTCGGAAATGGTTAATGCAAAAAAATAAACAAATAAATAAATAAATAAATAAAAATATTTGAAAATGGTGTGTTTTGACGAGAAGCGCATTTTTATGCAGTTAGATTGTTGTCTTTTATCCTACAGTTTACCAGTCATCCAAAATAAAGAGAGCTTTAAGAGGCTATCCCCAGAAAATTCAAGATACACATTTCATTTGTCATCCTAAATATCTTAAAATTAATATAGTGTGTTAAAGTCGTTAGAACCATTTTTGAGAAAATCTAAATATTCGAAAAAATATTCCGAATAAAGGATGGTTGAGAGTGGGGAGGGAGGATTTTTTTCAAAAATCTTGTCACAATCTAAGAAGATGCAGAAGTTAAATATCAAGTTTGATATATTACAGACTTTTCCTTTTTGAGTTGTGCTGTTCACACACACAGGGATCATTTTTACAACTATTGTTGTAGATTAGGGGACCACAAAACGTCTCTTTCCTATAACATGTCTGAATGGAATGAATGTTATATAGATAGTAAAAACACCAAAACAGTTATGTATAGTTTTCTCCAAAACATGATGGCCTTCAAACGGGACCGCTCCCCCTGCCACTGAGCAATAACTACTAGTAAATAAAAGGCGATCCTGTACTAGGGGTGAGAGGCAATGTGGTAAAATATGTTTCCTGGAGACTGGAATACTCTGCTTGCAAGTAGAGATTCGTGCCTCAGTTAAGGGACCAGCAAGTGGAAGACTTGGCAATTGCGAGGGTGGGTTTCCAACCGCAAACCATCTAAACCTAAACTAGAGTCACGCTGAGTTTGGCAGAAGGTTATCATTAGGGATAGCATCTTGGAAACCGACAGCGGGACAAAATCGAAGTTAGCGCAGCATGGTATGTAGTTGTGATATGTTTACGTAGTGGTACTAATAGAAGGCAATTGGGGCAGTGGTTGCGTGGTAGACTGCGGAGTTTTCACAAGCAGTGGAGGACGATTTGAGGTAGGGTGGGTGGTGAACATAAATACTACTGATTTAAGTGAACTAACATTTTTAATATTTACATACATTGAATTGGTGTTGTGCAACAAGTCATCATCATCATCGTCCGTTTTATTTTCTATCAAAATACATGGATTAGATTAGAAAACATTCTATAGGTTCGTTTTGGCCAGCAAGCCACTGAACGTAGAATTTGTCAAGGCATATACATGTATACGTATGATAATGCACTGCGAAAAAAAAAAAAACATGTATAAAACTCTAGTGCTAAAGCACGGGTTACAGCAGAATAGACATATAATCATATCATTTGGCTTTTGAGGCCTGTACGTCACTGTACTATACTTAATGTGCTCCAACGCCCTCCGTGGTGTAATGGTTCTTGCTAACTTCATATACCCAAGGTCGCGGGTTCAAACCCGGCGGAGGACGATGGACTTTTTCGGGCGTAAAAATCCTTAGCATGGCTCTCTTCGGAAGGGAAGTAAAGCTGTGGGTCCCGTGTCGTAGATTTACGGCACGTGAAAGAACCTCAAGCCTGATAAGAGAGGCCTCTGAGCAAAATTAAGCGATCTTTCACGCCCAATATAGAATGGGACGCTGAAAACCAAAGCAGTTAAAGAGCGTCCATAAATAACAGGCCATTTCATTTTTTTAATGTGCTCCATAAAAGCATATTGTTTCCTTATTGGCATTGACATATAAACTGTTAAAAAGTATAAATAAATATCATTTCAATATGTTACACTGACGTACATAATATCAAATGATAGTTTTCTAATTATCGACATAATAGCTACTACTAGTAATTATATAAAACTAAAATATGATTATTGTATTATGCACACTTCTAAGTGCATACATGTCACAATTTACAATACATATTTACAAATATGTTGCAGTATTTCAATTTCGAAAGATATTCCACTTAAAGGGAAGTTTGGATAGTGGCATTTTTCTGAAAATCTTCCTGTCGCATTCTAAGAAGGCCCTGAACTTAAATACCTAGTTTAGTTTTTAACCGACTTTTCATTTTTTGAGTTATGCTGTCAACACACACGCACGCGCGCGGACCTTTTTCCTAAAATTATATTTTTATTCGGGGGACCTCAAAACATGCATTTCGGAATCAAATTTTTGGTTGGAATAGAATACCTTTTCTACCTATTACTTGCTAGAGAGCGTAATAACGTTTTATAAGAAGAGTGGGTAGAGAGATAAATACTAGTGCATCACTTATTATTATTATTGTCACCATAATTTCTGTATAAAGTATCGTCTTCAAACATTTCAAGGAGTCTTTAATGCTTTTAGTGCCAGCCCGGATAACAGAATGCTGTCTGAAAGGTGCCAAGCAATTTAGAGCAGAATGCAGGGTTTTAAATTACTATTAGTAATAAAATGAGTACCAAATGACATAGCCAGCTGAATATTTTTATTATTAGTAAACTTATTTGTCTATTGTATAGTATGTAATATATCAATGAGCAGTCGTTATTTTTAAAAGCTTAAAAACATAAGAACATTTTGATAAAATAAAAAATCTTAAAATAATCTATAATTACGCATACAAAACCTTACTATACAGAAGGCTCAGGCTAATTAAATTCAGGTAAAGATTTTTTTTTATTAAAACAGCAATCTGTTTTGGTCTGGTGTTTTATTTTTACTTCTCTGTACGCACTATGTACATAGTGTATAGAGAATGTATTGCACTCCACCAAAAAAATTCGATACCGATTTCGCCAGAAATATATGTTTTAGGGTCCCCAGTATCAAAAAAAAAAGTATTTTCAGAAAAAGTTCCGTCTGTGTGTCCGTGTGTCTGTGAACACGATAACTCAAAAACGAAAAGTCGGTAAAATACCAAACTTGGTATTTAAGTTTAGTATCTTCCAGGGATGCGACACGAAGATTTTGAGAAAAATCCCCCCCCCAAATTACCCTTTACATGGAACTTTTTTCGAAAATTTTGATTTTCTAAAAAATGGCTAACGATTTTGATTAAAATATCATATATTAAAGATATTTACCTGACAAGTAAAATGTGTATTTTAAATTTTCTGGGAATAACCTCTGAAGACTACTTTAGTCTGGATGAATTTTGCATAACTGCTAAACCGTAAGGGATGGACAAAAACTTAACACACACAAAATGTAGAGCACGTTAAAACACACAATTTATGTTATATACACTTTTTTCGTGGAGTTGATCGTTTTTTGAGATATTCCTTTTTCTTGGTTTCAGCTTTGAAAGACATAATTTTCTCATACAGGAATTTGTCAACTCCTGTCCATACAAACAAAGGAACATCAGTCACATAGCAACCACTTTAACCTATGGGATTCCCTTATTTCGCTTCTACTTACAATAAAGCAAGAAATAAGACTATTTCTGCTAATTTTTCTCAATTAGCATGAAATAAATAAAAGATAAGCTTATTAACAATAATTTGTTACAGAGATATAGAGAAAGTCATGTTAATGGAACACATCAGATTTTTTAAAAAATGAATTCATGTAACCTGCATCTGAAATAAATCACCAAAAACACACACATCGGTATATTACAGTTACTAATGAAAATGACATAATGAAATAGGGTAAAGATGCAACGTAGATTACTGTAAAATTTAGCGCTTGTATTGTTGAGTAGCTAAATGGTTGACTCACATTTTTCGCATCGTTTGGTTACACTTCCGTAAATTCATTTTGATAAGTACACTGGTTATTTGCGTGCATACGTGGACCGTTTTTATCTGGTGCACCATTATCGCTGAATCTAGAATATGTACCTACCGTCTCTTACGTCGATGTCAGAAACGCTTTCATCAAGGTCTGAAAATTGAAAATCACTCACTTTCTTCTAATGTATCAGGAACTGCAGCTCTTATTTCGTATTCAGTTCGTAACTTTTTGCTAGCCGACGCCAGTTTTCAACCAACATAAACACTGGCTAGAGACATTAAATTTGGAGCTAATTTAGCTCTTTGGGGTGTAAAGCCCTGAAACGCTCCAGAAAACCTTCCTCTATGGTTATGACGTAGAAAGTACACAGACTTTCCCGCTGGAAAGAGTTAAAACGTATGAAAATGGCACCACGATTAGATCGTGATTGGCAATTCTCGGAGAATTTTTGAATCACGATTAGATGGTGATTGGCACTACAAGGGTTAAATTAAGCACTCAAAGCGTTTACTCACGAGCCGTCACTGAGCTCATCGTTGTATCTGATGTCTTTTTTCATTAGCTGCTAGCTAGGTTACGTGGCTGTGAAGTTGAACGAACTGAAACATTAATGCCAGTAATTTCTGAATTAGCCCTAAACGTTTAAACGCTTTCAAAGAATGCCGCATCTTTGTAAAGGGCCAGCAATAACGTGGTTGTTCAGGTAGGCCATGAAAAGTGCATCGAGTTTGTAAACTTTTCAAAGCGTCGCTTTGTACGCCCTCCTCCGAAAAAAAGTTTATCTGTGCCTCAAAGTTCGCGTTTAGAGCACACGGGGTTCCTTGGTAATAATCATTTCATCTGCTGTTAGCTTCTCACTGATGGCAAGTATTTACCTGTAGCACTCCCAGATAATGTAGTTATATGAGCTCTTTGAAGGAGAGACAGGGAAAGCTGTAGTAGTAAAAAAAAACGTAAGGGAGGGATTGATGCTGTTTCGTGCTGTTAATTAAATATGACACCTTTAGCAATGTTAGCTCACGCGGAGTGAAGGTGTACAAAAGTTACAGCTTGTTTCGCACAAACCTTGTTGTTTAGATGCTTCAGAACACTTTCTCTAGCTCGCATGTACTATGCACATTGGATAGAGATGGTATTATATTACAGCTTGTTTCGCACAAACCTTGTTGTTTAGATGCTTCAGAACACTTTCTCTAGCTCGCATGTACTATGCACATTGGATAGAGATGGTATTATATTACACTCAAAAATTCGATACCGAGATTTCGCCGGAAATATGTTTGGAAGTCCTCTGAGTCCCAAAAAAAAAGCATTTTTAGAAAGAGGTCAATGGACAGCATAACTCAAAAACGAAACGTCGGTAAATACCAAACTTGGTATTTAAGTCGAGTATCTTCCAAGGACGCGAGACGAGTTTCAAGAAAATCCTCCCACACTCAACTACCCTTTACATAGAACGTTTTCTCAAAAATGACTCTAACGGTTTTCATTATAATACCGTATATTAAAAATATTCTCCATCACAAATAAAGTGTATATTTTGAACTTTCTCGGAATAGCCTCTTAAGACCTCTATTCTGGTTGAAATTTGTAGAATTTCTATTACAGTTTAACCGTAAGAGATAAATAAAAACTAACTACACAAAAACGTTGATCTCGTTAAAGTACATAATTTATGTCATATCTACGTTTTTCTTGTAGATTTGACCGTTTTCGATGTATTCATAGTTGTTGGTTTCAATTTTAATCTAATTAACTATTCTCAAATGGGAACAAGCAAAGCGAACCAAACCTCAATTTTTTACTTTCTCTACACGCACTATGTACATAGTGAATAGAGAAAGTATTGCACTCCACCAAAAAATTCGATACCGTGATTTCACCGGAAATATATGTTTTTAGGGTCCCCTTTATCTAAAAAAGGCATTTTCGCAAAAAGGTCCGTGTGTGTGTGTGTGTGTGTGTGTGTCCGTGTGTCAGTGTGTCTGTGAACACGATAACTCAAGAACGAAAAGTCGGTAAAATACCAAACTTGGTATTTAAGTTTAGTATCTTCCAGGGATGCGACACGAAGATTTTGAGAAAAATCCCTCCACCCCAAACTACCCTTTACATGGAACTTTTTTCGAAAATTTTGATTTTCTAAAAAATGGCTCTAACGATTTTGATTAAAATATCATATATTAAAGATATTTACCTGACAAATAAAATGTATATTTTGAATTTTCTGGGAATAGCCTATGAAGACTACTTTATTATGGATGAATTTTGCATAACTACTAAACCGTAAGAGATTGACAAAAACTTAACACACAAAAAATGTAGATCACGTTAAAACACACAATTTATGTAATATACATTTTTTTCGTGGAGTTGATCGTCTTTGACATATTCCTTTTTCTTGGTTTCAGCTTTGAAAAACTTACTTGTCTCATACAGGAATTTGTCAACTCCTGTCCACACAAACAAAGGAACATCAGTCACATAGCAACCAGCTTTTGGCTTTCACTTTAACCTATGGTACTCCCTTATTTCGCTTGTATTTACAATAAAGCAAGGAATAAGACTATTTCTGCTAATTTTCCCCGATTAACATGAAATAAATAAAAGATAAGCTTATTAACAATAATTTGTTACAGAGAGATAGAGAAAGTCATGTGAATGGAACACATAAGATTTTTCACATAGCGACCATTTTTTAAAAGATTTCTCCATTACTTTAGCCTGATATATTCTTTATTTCCCTTCTACTTACAAGGAAGCAAGTAATAACACAAATGCTGCTAATGATTATTCACGTTAACACGATGTAGATAAAAAAGAATAATCTTCTCTAAGAAACATTTATTTGTGGGACAGCTAGAGAAAGTTGCTTTTTTTAATTGATCTCCATTTATCTTCACCCAGCTGTTTTTTTTTTTTGTAGTGTTTAACGCCCGTTTTACTACTTGTGGCACCGCAGGCGATTGACACTGGTGATACATGAAGATGGAGCATCGGTGGAATACGATGGCGGAGAACCCGGAGAAAGCCCGCCCCTGCTCCGCTTTGTCCACCACAAATCTCACATGCGGTCGCTTGGGATCGAACCCGAGTCGTCAAGGTGAGAGGCCACACCGCGGCTATCCACCCAGCTCTTTCGCACCTATCGTCCAAAAAGGCTTGTGACTTTTCATTGTAGGTTAGTAGTTGTAGTCTTCCCTTTAATATTCTCGTACGTATTGAATACCACCCAAAAATTCGATGTCGATATTTATCCGAAAATATATGTTTTGGGGTCCCCTGAGTCCTAAAAAAGCATTTAGGTTTGGTATATTCCAAGGATGCGACACGAAGATTTTAAAGAAAATGCCCCCACCACAAACTACCCTTTATATGGAATAAAATTCGAAAATGTTGATTTTCTCAAAAAATAGTTGTAAATATTTTGATTAAAATACCGTATATTAAAGATATTTACATCCCAAATAAAATGTATATTTGAATTTTCTGGGAATAGTCTATGAAGACCTCTTTATTCTGGATGAATTTTGCTTAACCGTAAGAGATAGACAAAAACTTGCACCACAAAAAATGTAGATCTCGTCAAAACGCACAATTTGTCTGCTTTACGTTTTTGTTGTGTAGGTAACAGTTTCCCAGATATTCCTTGTTATTGGTTTAAATTGTAAAATACTGACACTTTTCTCAGACAGGAAGCGTCCGATTTCCTTTTGTTCTCCATTTCAAGCAAAGAAGCGATTTGAAGTGATAATCGCATAACGACAGCTTTTAAAACATTTGACTATCACTTTACCATTTCTTTAGTTCCCTTTTACTTGTAAGGAACTAAGTAATAAGAACATTCTACTAATGGTTAATTCAATTAGCATTGTGTAGAAAGAAGAATAATATTTTGTAAGAAGTTTGTAGAGCAGCTAGAGAAAGTCATGTGAGTGAAATGCATTAGATATTTTATTTGTGGTTTAGTGGTGTTTGTTGTTCAGCTTTTTATTAATGGTTTTTTTTTTCATTTATTTTATTAATGCCCGAAGATGCTCGTCCTATCCTTTTTTTTTTTTTTTTTTTTGTCAAAGTGCTGTATTGCGCCCAAAATTTCCATACCGAGATTTCATCGGAAATATATGTTTTGAGACTCCCAGAACGCAAAAAAGCATTTTTATAAAAGTGTATGTGTGTCAGTGTATGTACAGCATAGCACAAAAACGAAAAGTCCATTCAATAACCAAAGTATCGTCCAAGGATTCGACACGAAGATTTTCAAGAAAATCCCGCCACTCTCAACTAACCTTTATATGGGGAGGGGGAATCGAAAATGTTTATTTTCTCATAAGTGGCTCTAAAGAATTTGATTATAATATCGCATATTAAAGATATTTACGTGACAATTGAAGTGTACATCGTAAATTTTCTGGGAATAGCCTCTGAAGGCATCTTTATTCTGGATTAATTTTACGGAATTTTGCATAACTGGTAAACTGTAAGAGATAGACAGAATCTTACTTTACAATAATGTAGAGCTCGTTAAAATCACACTTTGCTACATACACTTTTTTCGTGGAGGTGGCCGTTTTTGAGATATTCCTTGTTGTTGGTTTCGGTTTTGAATTATACTTGTCTCACACAGGAACTTGTCAACTCCTGGCCACGTAAAGATAGATTTTTCAATCCCATAGCAACCACAGTTTTAAAACATTTGACTGTCGGTTTAGCCTAGTAGATAAGTAATAAGACCGTTTCTGCTAAGTTCATCTTGATTAACATGAAATAGATGAATGCCTTACTAAGCATAATTTGTTACATAGTTGTAGAGTAAGTCATGTCAATGGAGCACCAGATATTTTATGTGGGTGTTTCTTCTACTTTTTTCTTCGCTTGCGCAGTTCGTACGTGTTGCCTCCTACAGTGTTTGTGATGTGCGGTATTTATGCATTTGTCTTAAGATATGTTCCTGTATGGGTTCTATTTTTGTGTGCTGCATCGCTTCTTTAGTTTTTCTTTAGTTTGTGTGCTGTTCTAAGGCACCGGCGTTCGAATGACAGGGAGAAGGGCCGTGTCTGGATATTCCTGATAGGTGCCACAATGTTTTATGATTTGGCTTTCTTCAGTATTAATGTTCCTCGACTGGTAGCGTTTGGTGTATTTTTACCCCTAAATATTCAATTGTGGGCTGGCAAGCAGCTTTTTCACTGTTGGCTCTCCATATTCTTCTTGACTAGCAATCCCTGGGTTTTTTAAACATTGACTTTGAGTCTACATTTATTTGTTCAATTGATGTTTTCCTTCAGTTGTTTTCAAGGTGGATTTTGCCCATATTGTATCTGGGATTGGTGCACCATACGCGGTATCATCAGCGAACTGTGCGAGTTTAACTGTTGGGTTTGTGGGCTGTGGTGTACGAGGGCCATCCAGGAAGTGATAGACGATTCGGCATATCTAAATAATAACGAAAGTTATCAGCACAAAACTTTATTTACAAAGTTACAGTACCTCACTCTACTTTTCAACGAAATTGTCATTGCCATCAAGGTATTTATTGCCACGTGGTATTGGTTTTTCAGCGCTAAAGATCTGAATCAAGATGTCACTGCCACTTTTAGGTCTTCATGTTTGGGAAATCTTTTCCATCCAAAAAGTCATGTACGGTGTCCAAAGTGAAACACAGGTTAATTATTTTACCAGCATTTGCCTTCAATTCCTTCATAACGATTGATGAATTTCCACTCCACTGTTTATCGTGCACACTGGTTCTTCTCCTCATGAAGACTCGCTCATTGCACTATCACCATTTATTTGCGTTATTTGCCTATAACATTCGATTAGTCAAACGTATTGTGCATTAAAAAAATCTGATGTGTACCATTCACATGACTTTCTCTACATCTCTGTAACAAATTATTCTTAAAAAGCTGATACCTCTATTTACTTCCTAATCAGTAAAAAATTAGCAGAAATAGCCATGTTACTTTCTTCCTTGTAAGTAGAAGCGAAATAAGGGAGTACCATAGGTTAAAGTGATAATCAAAAGCTGGTTGATATTGTCGCATGTGTCATTGGCGAGAGTTTAATTTATTATGTTTTAGTAATTACGAATTAATTAATCTGAATTAATTGGGATTTGAGCTTACATATTCTTAGGAAAATACAAGCTTTGTTATAAGCTGATGAAGTAACAGGATGGAAGCGACTAGCCTCTTCCGATGGCACTCCCAGTGGACTTTTGATGCCACCAACTTCCATCGGTTTACGTGCACATTCACACTTTGGCGTCAAACAGGATATTCTAGAACATTTAAGCATTCGGTGCTGATTGGCTAAGTCTACCCACTATCAGGGCGGTGGTTCTCCATATTAGGAGAACGGCCACCATGTTGGAATGCCCTTCCGGGGACGCCACTAAATCTATTTAAGGGACGGCAGACCCGTCCTCCGGGGCTATTGTCTTTGACCGTCGGGGAACCTCTATTTTGCTTGTGTGCGTCTTGAGGCGTCGCTCCGGGCTCAACCGGACACCACTTTGACCACTTCATCTCTCACCTCGCCTAGACACACCATGACATATTTCTTATGGTAAGGGTTTATGTTTATAATCAGAACGATATTGACCAGCATAAATAGAATAGTTTATCATCCCCACCTTTGTAAACCAAACATGCGTAACCAATAGGTTATTTAATCTTTCTCAATATATTAGCTTAATTTAAGTCCCGTTGTTATCATTGCTCTACCATCTGTCTTCCTTTTACCACCCTCTAATAGCTATCCCCCACGTCGTAAAATTATGTTCGCGACAATATGTCACTGAAGTTCCTTTATTTGTATGGACAGCAGTTGACAAATTCCTGTATGAGAAAAGTATAAGTTTTTCATTGCAGAAATCAAAACTAAGGAATGTCTCAAAAACGACGAACTCCGCGAAAAAATGTATATAACATAAATTGTATGTTTTAACATGCTCTACATTTTTTGTGCAGTATTTTTGCCCATCTCTTATAGTTTAGCAGTTATTCAAAATTCAGTAAAATTCATCCAGAATAAACTAGTCTTCAGAGGCTATTCCCAGAAAATTCAAGATATACATTTTATTTGTCAGATAAATACCTTTAATATACGAAATTTTAATCAAAATCGTTAAGAGCCATTTTTGAGAAAATCAAAATTTTCGAAAAAAGTTCCATGTAAAGGGTAGTTGGGGTTGGGGGGATTTTTCTCAAAATCTTCGTGTCGCATCCCTGGAAGATACTAAACTTAAATACCAAGTTTGGTATTTTACCTACTTTTCGTTTTTGAGTTATCGTGTTCTCAGACACACGGACACACACACACACACACACACACGGACCTTTTTCCGAAAATGCTTTTTTTAGATAAAGGGGACCCTCAAACATATATTTCCGGTGAAATCTCTGTATCGAATTTTTGGGTGGAGTGCAATACCTTCTCTATACACTATGTACATAGTGCGTATAGAGAAAGTAAAAAAAGGAGAAAAAAAAACGAATAAGTTCTTTGCCGGTAGAAAAGTATAACATCGGCATTGAAAAACTGGTACCATGTGACAATAAATATCTTGGCAATAGAGATTGCGTTGAGAAATAGAGTGAAGTACTATATTTTTGTAAATAAAGTTTTATGTTGATAACTTGCGTTATCATTTAGTTATGCCAAATCGTCTGTCACTTTCTGGATGACCCTCGTATATGATATAGAGGAGTCCAGATATTACTGCAAGGGCAGTTGAAACTGCTTAAGAGGACAACCATTTATTGGACACAAGCCACTACTGGGACTGTAGTCAGGACCGGTTAAGCTATCACAGACTGGTGGCTCAGAGAACGCAAGAAATACTGAAACTATTCTGTAGAATTGAAAAGCTGAAAGTAGAGGCACTCGAAAAGCTCTCGTACCGAGATTGGACAGAAACAGGTGGCGAGAAGTGTTAACTTTAAGGACTGTATGACAAAGTTTGAAATTCCAAACTAATAATACTAGCTCTTTTGAAATTTATACACGTGTAATATAATGAAAATAAATTACAAGGCAAATTTCATCCATTTTACTCTAATGGTTTGGAGGTTATGGTCAAATTTGTTTATTTTTATCACGTCACAAAAAAAAAAAAGTATTTTGCGACAGGAAAAAAAGGTAAAATTAGGGTCTGATATTTTAACCTTAGGTTGACAATTCATCTACTTTTTGAAATTGCCATAGGTTTCTCTGTGTCTGCTATGGTTTAGGCTCTAAACATTTAAAGTTATGAATCTGCTTTTTTTTCGTAAAAATATAACGTTTGTGTTTGGAATTTGAAAACACCTGACACCAAAACCTAGGGAAATTCTTTCTAATTGTCCCAGTGTGAACATGTACAGCAAATTTTGTGTAGCAGAAAAATTGCTTAGCAAGAAACATTTTACAGGAAGAAAAAATGCTGAAAATACAAATAGTGAGAAAACAAGGAATGATTTGAATGCATGGCTCACATTAAAATCCATCAGGTTTGTAGATTGGACCCTCAACTTTCCTTTTCCTCTACTATATTACTGTCTTTTCTGTCCTTTTCTTCTTGCATTGCTATTTTTATTTTGCCTTGTGCGAATGAGATCTCCTCTAACTGGTGTTTTTCTTGCAGTGTCCAGGACAGTTTCGCCTCTAATGCTTCGACTTAAGGAATTTAAACATGACACCTAAGGCCCAATTATCCCTTTTTTGTATAAGATTTAATGGGCAAGAGGTTTCTTAGCGTGCCCTCGTTTTTTTGAGTTCAATTTCCAAAATTTGAAGGGCTTAAACGTCACGGTCCAGAGTCTGATTCAGATTATGAATATCAGGCTTCTGGATAGATAGCAAAATTAGGTGCGGCCCGCGTGTCTTCCTCACATTCAACAGGTCGCGAGTTCGAATCTCGCTTAAGGTGAGTTACCCGATAAGTTCTTCTTCTGGGTTTTCCCTTATCCTGAGAAGACGAATGTTGAGTAATTTTAAACTCCATGGACCCTAAGATCATTTGAACATAATTTCACCAATTTAATTCATCGTCCGATATGACAAACCAGTAAAGCTATTAAAAAAAAAAAAAAAAAAAAATGCACATATCAAATCTCTAAAGGTCGTAATGGAAATGGAGCTTTCATTTATGGACGCTCTTGAATTACCGTGGTTCTCAGCGTCCCATTCTATGTTGTGCGTGAAAGACCATTTAATTTTGCTCAGAGGTCTCTTTTATCAGGCTTGAGGTTATTTTACGACACGGGACCAACGACCACAGAGGGCGACTCTAAAGATCACAGTCCCCCCATACTTAATGTACTCAAACATAAATTCGATGTCAAGATTTTCCCCGAAACATTCTTTTTTATGTATCTTGAAAAGAAAATTCTGATGTTTTAAATTCACATAACCTCTCTCTCTCTCTCTCTCTCTCTCTCTCTATCTCTCTCTCTCCCTCTCTCTCCCTCTCCCTCTCCCTCTCCCTCTCTCTCTCTACTCCTATAAATTATTAATCGAAATAAAAACTTATTTTACGACTGGTTAATTTTATAAAGCCTTAAATTTAATCGACATGAATCTTTGCAGAAATAGTTACATTACACATTTCGTTATAAATGCAAAGGAAATAGCGTTGGTCAAATATTCAACAAATGTTGACCTGAAAATGCCGTACTCTTTCCATGCAATCGCGAGAAACATCTGAATGTTGACAAAACTTTAAAGAATGAAGCATTGCACTATTCGAACCATTAATAACGGATATTTTGGAAATTTCATGCCAGAAAAAGGTATTTGAAACAAATTGCGTGTTTTTAAGAGATCTATATTTTTTGTATAGTTTGTTTTTGTCTATCGTTTACCGATAGGGTAGTGAGGGGGTAGCTTGTCTGCCTCACATTCTAAAGGTCGTGAGTTCGAATCTGGCTTAGATTGAATTACTCGGATAAGAGCTTTTTTTCGAGGTTTTTCCTTATTCTGATAACAGGAATGTCGAGTAACTTTAAGCTACAGAGACCCCGAGATCATTTGGGCATCATTTAACCGATTTCATCCATCGTCCGATATGACCAACCAGGTTAAAGGACGTTAAGCTACAAATAATAATAAAAAATAAATAAAAAATGTACAAAGTCCCTTTCAAATGGAGATGACTTTGTAAGGCCCTTTCTACAAAAATTAAGAGATGCATCTTAATTGTAATGTAAATAAGTCGTTTTAGTTTTATTGAAAAAACAAATTAAAACGTGTTCCATGTAGAGCGTAGTTTCATGGGGGTGCACTTTAACATTTTCATGTTTCATCTTTGAAAGATTTAAAAATACATACTAACCAAGTTTGGATTTATCTAAATTTTTGCATTTGAGATATGCTGTTCACAGCTACGCATACACAAGGGTGGACCTTTTACTAACAATGCTTCTTTTGGATTCAGAGGTGCTCAAAACATATATCTGGTGGTCCAACTGTCCCGTATTCAACGTGTGCAGATATCCTTTCGTGTGTTAGAGTTGCAGGACTCAACCGAGCGATGTCAATTAAAGCCCACCAGTGAGGAACTGGCATGAGTGATGTTCCTTTTAGCTCTCACAATGAAAGTGACCCGCTCATCGTCTCCGCTGATAAGCAAAAGGTTAAAATTAAGATCGCTTAAGCCAGCTCCGTCTGGTGGGTTTTTTTATTCGAGTTCTGCAACTCTTAACGCAGGAAGGGATATCAGCACACGTCAAAAATGGAGCCACCTGGTACTTTCGGTGAGATCTCAGTATCGAATTTTTAGGTGAAATGCAGTATGTTATGTACCTACTAATTATATAGTAGAGAAAGTTAAATTTACTGAACGGTGTTTAAAAATATCTGATATTGCAACAGAAGCTGGGATTGGTCAAAACTAGAATACATGTTCATATTTCCATCTCAAAACATATATATATTGTTTACATTTTAAAATATACTTTTAAATACTTTCTCAAATGTCTAGTAACTCGTGTTTACTTTCTCCTGCTCGAGTATAGAGAGCGGAATTGTAAAGCACTCTGATAGCGACCAGCCATTAAGATTTGACTGTCGGTTAAGTCTAGTTTATTCCTCCAAATCCCGTTGTATCAACAAGGAAATGTTTAATAAATGTATTTCTTCGGGTTTTCGTCTGGATTAACGTGAAGTAGATAAAAAATAAACTTTTTAAAGAGTAGTTCGTTGAATAAAGGGTAGAGGAAGTAATGTTAACGTACATGCACTATGTACGTAGTGTATAGAGAAGGTATTGTATTGCAACCAAAAATTCGATACCGAGATTTCACCGGAAAATACATGTTTTGAATAAAAAACACAGTTGTAGAAAAAGGCCTGTCTACATCGTTGGGCAGCATAACTGAAAAACGTAAAGTCCGTTAAATACCGAACTTGATATTAAATTCAGTCTCCCAAGAATGCGACATGAAGATTAAAAAAAAAAACAAAAAAAAACCCACCCCCAATTACGCTTTACATGGGAACATTTTCAAAAATGTTGATTTTTCAAAAAATAACTCTAATTATTTTGATTAAAATCTTTTGTATTTCAGATATTTATATAGCAAATAAAATTTATCTCTTGAATTTTTTGCGAATAGCCTCTGAAGATACCTTAATTCTGGATGATTTTTTTTTTAATTTTGCATAACTAGTAAACCGTAAGAGATAGACAAAAACTCATTTTACATAAAATGTAGAGCTCCTTAAAACGCTCAATTTAAGCCATATACAATTTTTTCTTGGAGTTGACCGTTTTCGAGATATTCTTTGTTATTGGTTTCAGTTTTAAAATACTTAAAATTTTTCTCATACAAGTACTTGCCAACTCCTGGCCATTCATTGGAAAGGGATTTCAATCCCATATCAACCACATTTTAAAACACGTGACTGTCGCTTTAGCCTAGTGTATTCCCTTATTTCCCTTCTACATGTAAGGAACTAAATAATAAGACCGTCCCGAGTCTCGGGTTCGATTTCCGGTTGGGGCAGGGGATTTTTCTTTAACCAGAATTATACCCTATCAAACACAGAGTCTGGAAGTATATGTATATATGTGTGTGTGTGTGTGTGTGTGAGAGAGAGAGAGAGAGAGAGAGAGAGAGAGAGAGAGAGAGAGAGAGAGTGAGTGTGTGTGTTTGAAGAAAATAAAGCGATTTAAACCCAACATATAGAATCTACAGACCACGAGTTGTTTCTAATGCAGGCACCTTAGATGTTAAAGGGGATAAATAAAACAAAGAAAAAAAGACCGTTTCTGCTAGTGTTTATCTTGATTAGCATGAAATGAATAGAATAATAAGCTTGTAACAATAATTTTTTAGTTAGAGAAAGTCATGTTAATGGAACACTTATGATTTTTTTTAGGATTGTTTTCTAAAATGTGTAAATTGTTCTGAGAGCAGATATAAAATGTTGCGAACGCTTCTGAAATGCGACATTTTGTGTAAATTTACGATGCTGTTTAGGACTATAGAAAATGAGTTTACACACTTCATTCTTAGAATGGAGACAAACTGTTAGAAAGCAACGACTGTTTCATTCTTCAGTTTGTTTCCGTAACTTGGCGTTTACAGTTGTTCAGAGGCAAACATGCGTGACAGCAACATCGATCTTGATACGCAACAGTAGTCGCGGAGAATAAAACCAAATATGTGTCATGACAGTTTAGGAAAACCAATGGAACTTCGCGATAACGTAACATACGAGATATCGTCATCACTTCACGCAGGGGCAAAAGGCTCACATGACTTTCTCTAAATGTTCTACAAACAGGCTTCTTACAAAAGAATATTTTTCTTTCATAATCGAGATAAACATTAGCAGAATGTACTTATTACTTAGTTCCTTGTAAGTAGAGAGGAACTAAATACGCTATGATAAAGTGATAGTTAAATGTTTTGAAAGCTATCTTTATGCGATTGTCAATGAAATATGCTTCTTTGCTTGGCCAGGAGTAGAACCAAAGAAAACGAACACTTCCTGTCTGAGAAAAGTATAACTTTACAATTGAAACTAATAACAAGGAATAACTTGGAAATTGTCAACTCTACAACAAAAATGCATGTGACATAAATTGTGTTTCAACGAGGTCTACATCTTTTGTGCAGTTAAATTTGTTGTCTATCTCTTACGATTTAACCGTTATGCAAAATTCTGCAAAAATTAACCTGAATAATGTGTTCTTCAGAGGCTATTCCCAGAAAATTAAAAATATACATTTTGTGTTGTGAATAAAATTAATATACTTTACATGGAAAAAGTTTCGAAAATTGATATTTTCTCAAAATTGACTCTTAACGATTTTGATTAAAGTACCGTATGTTAAAGATATTTACATGGCAAATAGAATGTGTATATTGAATATTCTGGAAATAGCCTCTTTATTGTGGATTAATTTTGCGTAACCGATAAACCATATGTTATGAACAAAAGCTTACTACACAGAAAATGTAGATCTGGTTAAAACACACAATTTATGTGTATATAAGTTTTTTTTTTTTTTTTTTTTTTTTTTTTTTTTTTTTTTTTTTCATGGAGTTGATAATTTCTGAGACATTCCTTGTTATTTTTTTCAGAAATTTGTTATCTCCTGGCTTTGCTTTGAAACAGACTTTAACTAAATGGCAACTAGCTTTTGCAAGATTTTACTATTGTTTTAGCCTAGTATATTTCCTTATGTATCTTCTACTTACAAGAAGCAAGTAATTTTTGCAATTTCTGCTAATGTTTATCTCGATTATCATGTAAGCTTTTTGACAATAATTTGTTACAGCGATGTAGAGAAAGTCATGTGATTTTTCAGATTTTTCTAAAAACATATTTATACCCTATTTATACCCTAAAACGTATATTTTCAGTGATATCTCAGTATCGTATTTCTGGGTGGAATGGAATACCTTACCTACTTATGTACTATGTATAAAGTAGTGAAATAAAAAAGGTTGTGGCGGTGATGGGGAGAGAATGCAATAGCAGTGAGTCGCGGTATTCTTCTGGCATAAAGTTCTATGTCACCCATTTCCCTTACGTAGCAGTTAAAGAGGACTTTGCACAAAAGCCGATTATGAAACAGTTACAAAACTAGAAAGGGCAGGCAAACACAAAGCAGATAAATGAAGCAAGGCGAAAGGGAAACAGACTGCGTGCGGGTAGAATTCTAAGTGGTAGTAGCAGCAGCAGAACAAGATTTACTTCCGTGAAGCCGTTCTTCTTTTGTCTGGATGTGGCCACAGATTCATCTCACATAATTAACTGCCGCGTGCTATCCAGGTCATGACCTTGACCTCTCAAGTTGTTTTGCTTGTACAGCGGTCGATATAGCACCTGGCTACAGTTGCCAACAACCGCAGAGTGCCTTCGTACAGTAGAAATGTAAACATAACCCGTAGAGGGGTTTATTTCAAAATACATAACACTGTGACACATGCTTAGTAGGTAGACAAGGTATTACACTCCACCCAAAAATTGAGTTTGAGATCTCACAGGAAATGCACGTTTTGAGTACCTTTGAATTTTCCCCAGATGGTGATATAAGAGTGTAAAGTTGTGGTTTTTAATTCGAGCGAGAATATTGGCGCAGTCGAGTTTCACAACCACGCGAGAGGCAAAAAGAAATTTTACGCTCGCGTATGATACGAGGGCAATCCAGAAAGTAACAAACGATTTGGCATAACTAAATAATAACGGAAGATATCAACACAAAACTTTATATACAAAGTTACAGTACCTCACTATCTTTCAACGTAATCTCCATTCTATCAAGATATTTGTTGTCACGTGGAATCAGTTTTTCAATGCTGATGAATTGTAACTTTGTAAATAAAGACTTGAGTTGATATCTTTCGTTATTATTTAGTTATGCCAAATCGTCTGTTACTTTCTGGATTGCTTTTTTTCCTACGGAAATTTTCAGATATTAAAAGAAAAGCAACGAAAAATAAAATAAATTTGAGGTTAAGTTTGAGCTATTCACCAAGGGATATAGTTCGTTCTTTTCTAAACACCAATTCATAAATTTATCATATTGTGCCGCATAAACTTTTCGGGATATAGCAGGTACTAAATTTGATTCTGCTTCTTTCGCAGCACTAAGGAAATCAAAATTATCAAAATCTGCCATTTTCTCAAAATACATCACAGAACAATAATATTGGTTTGCCACGGCCTGCTATAATTTGAATTCTTAGTCATAGTAAACATACGGACCATATCGGTTTATTTTGGCGGGCGTAAAGTTGGAACAAAATTACTTTACGCTTGCATTTTACGGTTGTTGCACTTCTTTGCGCGTGGATTCCGTAAAAATAAAATTTGCTATCTGAAATATGCTAGTAAAGTACTTTGCGGTGTTAATGTCGTGTTGACGTTGGGTGCTATATGCAGTGTTGTCTTTGGCACCACATTTGCGGTCAGCGCAGATTGGAGTCGTTGACCAGACTCACTCCACTACCTATGAGCAGACCCACTTACTTGGTAAGGTGAATCTACTACTTGTGAGTTTGGCTCGTGTTGCTCAGCCTGCACAATGATTGACTCACTCGGGGTGGTAAAGCAGATGGGGGTAGTTCAGGGAGTGGTCTTGTAATGATTAAAATTTATATAATTTCTATGTGTTTATTCCTTCCTAGGAAAGACGAGACAAATACATTTGCCTTACAATAATTCTAACTCCTACACCTGTTGCGAATTCTAACACTTGGCTGATTACATGTAGTATATTAATACGCTTCGCTGACTATAGATTTGTTATTCGTTACTGTGTCTAACTTTGTATGAAGTAATTAAGTTTAGCCCAACGACCGACAGCATAACAGCTACAGATAACTTTCATGAACAGAGCAGAACAGATTGGCGAGAACAGAGATTGGCGAACAGATATTGGCGAGAACAGAGATTGGCCCCGATGTGCCTTCTTGGGCTCTTTATATACAAAAAATGCTGTAATGGCGGCCTCTTTCTTATTGGACAGAAAAACAGCACGATAGACGTAAATATTTCCTAAGAATCAATTTCCTTATCTCAGGGTGCACTGCAAACCTCACGTGACAAGCCTTGCACAATGAAGAATTACCGTCTTTTGAATTTTTCTGTTCACCCCCGTTGTAACTCGCGTGTACGTGACTAGACAAAAGAGACCTTTCTAACAAAAGCGCTCCTCCTCCCCCTTGACTCTCTTGGCGTCAGCTTTCTTCTCCAGCTGAATTTTCTCAGTTAAATACGTACATTTGTACTCTTTTAGTTTGCACATTGATAAATAATTAATAACTAATAATAATTGTGATAGGGAAGCTAGTTAACCACCTCAACTTAATTTCGCTCGGTCGCAGAAAAAATCATTTTTGAACAAGGCCCATGTTTGTGGAAAAACGGAAAATCGGTTAATACCAAACTTTCAAACTATTCAACTCTGGTATCTTCCAAAGATGCGACACGAGGATATTCAACGAAATCCTCTCACCTCAAACTACTCTTTAAATACAAGGCTTTTCGAATTTTCACTCTTCTCAAGAATGATTCTGACGAGTTCGATTACAATACCATATGTTGAAGATATTTTTGGTACACATAAAGCGTAAATCTTGAATTTTCTGGAAATATCCTCTGAAGCCCCTCATTTTGGATGATTTTTGCATAACTGATAAAACGTAACAGAAAATATCTTACTACACAAAATATAAAAATCTGATGTGTACCATTCACATGACTTTCTCTATATCACTGCAACAAATTATTCTATTTACTTCATCTAATGGAGCAAAAATTAGCAGAAATAGTCTTATTACTTGCTTCCTTGTCAGTAGAAGCGAAATAAGGGGGTACCATAGGTTAAAATGATAGTCAAAAGCTGGTTGCTCTGCGACTGAAGTTCCTTTGTTTGTATGGACACGAGTTCACAAAGTCCTGTATGAAAAAGTATGTCTTTATAGCTGAAAAAAAAAACACGAGGAATGTCTCAAAAACAATCAACTCCACGAAAAAAATGTATATAACATAAATTGTGTGTTTTAAGGTACTCCACATTTGTTGTGTGGTAAGTTTTTGTCCATCTCTTACGGTTTAGCAGTTAAGTAAAATTCCGTAAAATTGACCGAGAATAAAGTGGTCTTCAGAGGATATTCCCAGAAAATTCAAAATATACATTTTACTTGTCATGTAAATATGTTTAATATACGATATTATCATCAAAATCGTTAGAGCCACTTTTTAGAAAATCAAAATTTTCGAAAAAAGTTCCATGTAAAGGGTAGTTTGGGGTGGGGGATTTTTCTCAAAATCTTCGTGTCGCATTCCTGGAAGATACTAAACTTAAATACCAAGTTTGGTATTTTAGCTACTTTTCGTTTTTGAGTTATCGTGTTCACAGACACACACACACACACATGGGCCTTTTTCTGAAAATACTATCTTTGGATACAGTGGACCCTAAAACACATATTTCCGGTGAAATCTCGGTATCGAATTTTTTGGTGGAGTGCAATACCTTCTCTATACACTATATACATAGCACGTATAGAGAAAGTAAAAACCAATAAACCCACAACTTTTGTCATACCTATAGTTTTTTTTTCTGTGAAGTTAACCATTTCCGAGATATTCCTTCGATATTTGTTTCAATTTCAAAATACTAATTTTCTCTTTCGGGTATTTGTAATTTTTGTATATTCTGTTTTATTCATGGCCAAGCAAATAGAACCGAATTTCAATCACATAGCAGCCATATTTTAAGATTTAACTTTTGCTTTAGCCTGATGTATTCCCTTATTTTCTTTGTACTTATAAGCAACTAAGTAATAAGATAACTTTTTTATAATGTTAACATTGATTAGTATGAAACAGACAGAAGAATACGCGTTTTAAGAATAGTTTGTTATAGTATAGGTAGTAGAGAAAGTCATGTGAATGGAACACAACAGATTTTTCAATCTTCTGTTCCGTAAAGGTAGGGTTATTGTCACCACTCCTAACAGGAATAAAGAGAACATTTGATTGTCATTTAGAAAAAGTGTTGATAAAAGAGCGTCATTTATACTTTCTGCAAGTTAAATCTTGAATATTATTGTATCCCTCAAGTGTGGATATTGTGTAGTTCTAAAATGTGTGACTTCCAGAAATTTAAGGAAATTAAGCTTACAAAGAGTACTATTAACATAGGTATACAAACTTTGTAATACTGCCTTTTCTAAGCCGTGCAAGTTATTGTCGATACTGATTGGTGAAATAGATTTTTTGATACCTTTGAATCTAAAATGTGCTTTATTCTCTAAAAAGTAAAGCCTCTGTAATTGAAATAGAAACAATTTTAACTTTCTCCGTGAGTTTACATTGTTCTTGTATATCATTATGGACTCTAGTAGATATAACCGCTTCTCAATGAGGGCTGTTCCTTCACCTCTTACAATGCCACTGGCCAGCGTATACTTGAATTTACCCCGTGGGGTTCTGCACTTTTATAACGCACGAGGGTTTATCTAGACACGCGAAATACAGCACTGTTGGGCCAGCTGGTATGCCCTGCTAACGATCTTAATTACACTCTTAATACACAAGGAAATAAAGCAAAACGTTCTTACTCGTACATAAGAGTTGTAATTTTGGCATTGGGTACCATGCGTATTATATTGTTATAAGCAAATTCTATTCTCTCTTTTTTTACTTTCTCTATACTATGTACATAGTGTATAGAGAAAGTATTGCACTCCACCAAAAATTTCGATACCGAGATTTCACCGGAAATATATGTTTTAGGGTCCCCTGTATCCAAAAAAAACATTTTCAGAAAAAGGTCCGTGTGTCAGTGTGTCCGTGTGTCTGTGAACACGATAACTCAAAAACCAAAAGTTGGTAAAATACCAAACTTGGTATTTAAGTTTAGTACCTTCCAGGGATGCGACACGAAGATTTTGAGAAAAATCCCCCCACCCTAAACTACCCTTTGCATGGAAATTTTTTCGAAAATTTCGACTTTCTCAAAAATGGCTCTAACGATTTTGATTAAAATATCGTATATTAAAGTTATTTACCTGACAAATAAAATGTATATTTTGAATTTTCTGGGAATAGCCTCTGAAGACTACTTTATTCTGGATGAATTTTTCATAACTACTAAACCGTAAGAGATGGACAAAAACTTAACACAGAAAAAATGTAGAGCTCATTAAAACACACAATTAATGTTATATACATTTTTTTCGTGGAGTTGATCGTTTTTGAGATATTTCTTTTTCTTGGTTTCAGCTTTGAAAAACTTATACTTTTCCCATACAGGAATTTGTCAACTCCTGTCCATACAAACAAAGGAACATCAGTCACATAGCAACCAGCTTTTGGCTTTCACTTTAATGTATGGTACTCCCTTATTTCGCTTTTACTTACAATAAAGTAAGAAATAAAACTATTTCTGCTAATTTTTCTCGATTAGCATGAAATAAATAAAAGATAAGCTTATTAACAATAATAATTTACAGAGATATAGAGAAAGTCATGTGAATGAAACACATCAGATTTTTTATCTAGTCTTAGTTGGTAAATCCTGAGCATAATATATTGCTTGGAATGCAATATCCGCTGCACTTGTATTTACAAGCACATTCTGAGGAGTTACAATTATTTTCTATTGAATGCCATTCTCAACTAAAAGTCAATTTTTTCTTTGTAATCATGTTTGTTTATTACTCCAGCGTGTTTGTATTCAATTACAAGGATTTTATAAATCCTTTTAATCTGCTAATAATTTATGAAATGAAAATAAGTTCTCTTTTATAGTTCCATGTCCCTCTAAGATAATTGGACTTTACAGAAATGAAAACATTATCAAAATTGGTTGAATGGTTTTTAAGATTACCATACATACACGGACTCCCACATATAATGTAGAAATATCTGAGAAATAGGATAGGACGAGAGCGGAGCGGTTTCGATGCCTCGAACTTGACAATCTTTTGTACCTACCCCTGCCACTTCGCATCTTTAGGGGGCTGTAGGTACAGGGTAGAGTTATCTCGCGTATGCAAAGAGTGATGTAAGGGGCTTCAGAGTTAGAACGCAGGAAGGGCGTATTCAGGGAAAGATCGGGGAGAAATACACTAAGGTTGCGAGGGAACGCAGTACTTTTACTACCGCTCTTAGGAATTGAGGAGAATACATTGCTGTGGAGTTGTGCGCAAACCCTAATAGATTACCCCAATTTCACAGAATTCACCTTTTTCACTCTGCTTTGCTAAAAGTTACACTTTAAAATAACACTTTGCGCTTTCTGTCCACGTCGTCAAGGTTGCGTCTGGCTGCGTCTATAGTTCAGATATAAGGGCACGACTTGACTTACTTCTGGGAGTGTTTATAGCTAACCCCACCCTTATGTCAGCGTTGCTAAGGAGGCCACGACTTTGTCATGTATGACATCTTGTCATCAATGTCGATTGCTCAGACTGATGCACATTACCTCTTGCTAAATGAAATATCTAATTTGCCCATCATGACTTATCAACTACCCTAGAATATACGGTACGTTAAAGATATCCCGCATATTTTCTGCTACAACTAAATGATTTTCAAAAAACGCTCGAACACGTGAAGGAGTATATTATGTCACCTTTTCACAGAAAAATTTCTAAAAACATTCTTTATCACATTGTTGTATAAGTTGTGACACATCGGACATTTTTTTTTAATTGGCACGCTTTAATTTTTGTATAGAAATTATAAATATTTTGTTAGTGTTTATGATTTTACAAGCTATAAATTGTTCTATATAGAACGTTGTTATAGTAACCAAATGAATAGTTCAAATGCTCTGCGGCCGTAATCGCCCGACGTGTGTGAATGAATTTCTTCGCAAGTCATAGTTGATTGTTACACTTGTGTTAGTAAACACCTGTGCCAGTGGAAAGTACTTTTAACATCGAAGCTGTAATTATTACTGTGTGACTGGCCACGTGTGAGTGCCATTAACTAATAAAATCATTTTGCGTTAATGTGCGGTTTCGTTGGATGACTTGTATCGCGAAAGGTAGCATCATTTTGGATTGCAATTCACTTGAGGTTGAATCGAAGATGTTGCTGTTTTTTACAAGAGAAACACTTTTGGACAAACAATAAATTAGGTCACTGGTACCTTTTGCTACTTTCCGCTCGACTTCTAAAACGGTAGGGGAGTGCAACTGTACGTATAGTCCAACTTTAGCTGTCTCATAACAGGTACGTTACCATTGGTTACAAAAGAAATACTATTGGGCAAACACTAAATCAGACTTCTGACGACATCTCCTATTCCTCCAGAATAATATCGATTTCCGGTGCGAAATGGTGACTGAGTAAGCATGACTTTATTCTCAGACATTAAAGGAGGCTTTTGCATAAACATAGATATTGCATCGCTTTGGTAAGAGGTCTTTATAGGGAAATCTTTCCTTATTTTGTTAATGTTTTGTGAAAACCGCTATTTGTGCTCTTTCAGCTAGAATATTGCATTATAATAACCTGATAATTCACTCTGACTAAATAAAAGCTACTTTGAGTATAATAAAAACAGAAGTAGGTAAACACTAAATACAAGTTATCCTTAAATCTATACAAAATAAAATCTATTAAATTTATAACTTGTCGAACATCACACACTCCAATAAAAATTGGTATTGATGACATGATATTGGAACAAATTTCATTTCTGGGCCTCAAATTGACAAATATTTAGATTGGAAATCTCACATTAAGTATTTTGCTCAAATCATTTTATTCTGTACAAGTTTATCTGAATGACAAATTATCCGAATGATAAAACTTATACAGCTCTATAGTATCTAGCTGTTTTAATGACAAATTATTGTAAGTGAAATTTTATGCCTGATCTGGAATTAGAGAAACATGTTTAATGTATGTGTATCAAACCAACAATTAATGCTATGCATTACAAATCAATTATAGCATGTTAAGAGGTACAGGCTGTAAAAGCCTAGGGAAAGTTTCAAGCATAAGTAATGTAATACAAAATCAATCAAACTGTATTTGTTTATACGAGGGTTGTCCAATAAATAATGCCTCATATGTTTTTCTCCAAAAATGTTTATTCCACAAAAATGAAATGTACATACATATATGAAAGAAGAATGCTTTATCTGCTCACTTTATTTTTTTACATAATCACCTTCGGACTTTCTCCAGGTAGACACGAGGACGTGTATTCCATATCAGTAAAAATCTTTACTCTGCCTGCAGAGCCGGTTTTCACTTCGTGAATCCCTCTTCATCGTCTTCGAAATGTTTTTAAAAGAATGGCATTCTTCAGTGGCCCAAACAAGCGGAAACCTGAGGGAGCCAAATCGGGACTATAGTTGGATGGGGTAACAGTGTCCAACCCTGTTTGGGATGTGGGCAAATGTCTTCAAACTTGTGTGAGGACGAACGTTATCGTGCTGAATGAAAACTTCCCCTGGGTTGACTTACACCCTCACAATTCCAAAACACTGTGATCACGACTTTTCCGGCTGAAGGAACTGTTTTGAATTTTTTCTTCTGTGCAGAGTGAACATGACGCGATTTCTTTTTGTTTTGGGCTCAAAGTGATGCACCCACGTTTCATCACCTATCATAAATATTATGAGGTTCATATTATGTTAGTATTACAGCTGCAGGGAGGTATATAACATTATCCCTGCTTTGTTTCATACTACTTGTATATAATGTATTTTATGTTCAATATACATATCTAATGTTTATGTATAATTCAATTGTACATTTTCTTGACATGTTCATGCAATCCAATCCATTTCAAGTTTGTTGCCTATGTTTACGATTTATTTGCAGCATTACGTGTCATCTGTTTTCCTCGAACCATATGGAGTAACTGCCACCTATATACACAAATTTTGTGTGCAGTGACTTTTGCCCCACTCCATATTAGTAGGTTAACAAAATATCTTATGTATTCCATTCACATGACCTTCTCTAGCTGTTCCGCAAACAAATCTTTTATTCAAAGGATTAATCTTTTATCTATATCATGCTAATCAAGATAAACATAAACAGAATTAGTCTAATTACTAGTTTCCGTGTAAGTAGAAGAAAAAAATCTGATATGTTCCATTCACATGACTTTCTCTAAATCTCTGCAACAAATTATTGTTAAAATGCCCATGCTTCTACTTCCTTCATGCTAATCGAGAAACAATTATTAGAAATAGTCTTATTACTTGCTTCCTTGTAAGTAGAAGCGAAATAAGGGAGTACCATAGTTAAAGTGATAGTCAAAAGCTGGTTGCTATGTAACTGAAGTTCCTTTGTTTGTATGGACAGGGATTGTTAAATTCCTGTATGTGAAAAGTATGTTTTTGAGAGCTGAAACCAAAAACAAGGTATATCTAAAAAACAATCAACTCCACGAAAAAATGTATATAACATAAATTGTGTGTTTTAAACTGCTCTGCATTTGTTGTGTGGTAAGTTTTTGTCCATCTCTTACGGTTTAGCAGTTATGCAAAATTCCGCAAAATTGACCCAGAATAAAGTAATCTTCAGAGGTTATTCCCAGAAAATTCAAAATATAATTGATATTTGTGTGGTAAATATCTTTAATATACGATATTTTAATCAAAATCTTTAGAGCCATTTTTTAGAAAATCAAAACTTTCGAAAAAAGTTCCATGTAAAGGGTAGATTTGGGTTGGGGGATCTTTCTCAAAATCTGCGTGTCGCATCCCTGGAAGATACAAATCTTAAATACCAAGTTTGGTATTTTACCGACTTTTCGTTTTTGAGTTATCGTGTTCACAGACACACGGACACACACACGGATCTTTTTCTACAAATGCTTTTTTTTTATACAGGGGACCCTAAAACATATATTTCCGGTGAAATCTCGGCATAAATTTTTGGGTGGAATACAATACTTCTCTATCCCTATGTACATTGTACATCAGGGGCTAGAGAAAGTAATAAGGGAATACACAAACTAAAGTTTTCGGTCGCTATGTGAAACAATTGAATTTACAATTCTTTGCTTGCCAGGAGTAAACAAATGATAGACGAGAACAAATGTCTCCCCTTTGAGAAAAATTTAAGTGGCTTAAAATTGAAATCAATAATCTGGAATATCTCGAAAACGGTTAACTATACAAAAAAACGTATATAACACTATTTGTGTGTTTTAATGAGCTGTACATGTTTTGTGTATTAAGTTTTTTTCTATCTCTTATGGTTTGTCAGTTATACAAAAGCCATCCGGAATGAAGAGGTTTTCAGAGCCTGTTCCCAGAAAATTCAAGATATTCATTTCGTTTACCTAAAGATATATTACAGCTTAAGATAATTTAATCAAAATCGTTAGAGCCATTTTTGAGAAAATCAGCATCTTCGAAAAATGTTCCAAGGAAATGGTAGATGGGTGTGTCGCATCCTTGGAAGATACCAAACTTAAATACCAAGTTTGGTATTTAACCGACTTTTCGTTTTTGAGCTATGCCGTCCACAGACAGACCACACATGCGGACCTTTTTCTAAAATGCTTTTTTCGGACTCAGAAGACCTAAAACACGTATTTCCGGTGAAATCTCGGTATCGAATTTTCGGGTGCAATACAATACCTTCTCTATACTATGTACACTGTACATGTGTGCTAGAAAAAGTAATAAAAGCATTACCTCATCTTTAAATATCCTCTCGTGTAACCCCGAATAAAATCTTGTAATAAAGTTTAATATGCAACGTCAGTTTTAATGAAAATACTTATTTTTGTGAAATTATTCAGTGACAACAACAAGAAAAAAAAAAAAAAAAAGAAGAGAATAGTAAAAGGTTCGCATGTTTGATAAGCTGTAAAAGGGGCAATATCTTCAGCATCGCAATAACCATTAAGGTGGTATGACATTGAATTTAATCTTGGGGAGAAAAACAGGCGCTTCCTGCCCCAAGAAAAGCGTCTTCTGCTAAATATTGTATATGCAAATTTCGTGCTTGTTCCTCCCTTTGCTATATTGCGTAACGAAGTGGCGGGGGGGGGGCTCTCCTTCTTCTTTCTCATGTTTATGGATGAAGTTCCTTGTCCCATAATCCTGTGCAGCAAGCAGCGGCTCCTTGGAGAGGTTCATAACACGACGTAAAGCCTTGGAACTGACAAGCAGGCAGACTTCGGCACTAAAATTGGGAAAGTATTAACACACTCCTTCTATGCTCTAATTGAGCCTATAAAACTGTCTCTGCATCACATGAGATTTACCGAGGGGCGCGAAGTGCTCTCATATTCGTATCCTTTCTTCAGAAACAATTTTTAAAACTGATGCGTTTCAATCACATGACGTTCTCTTCATCTCTGTAACAAATTATTGTTACTTCATGCAAATCGACATAAACATAAGTAGAAATGCTTTCTTGTGCTAACAGGGGAATAATGAAATACACTTGATAGTTACATCTTCTATAAGCTGGTTACTATGTGGATGAAATCCGGTTTCTATGCATTGTCAGGGGTTGGCAAATTTCCATATGTGAAAAGTTTTTAAGTATTTTAAAACTGAAATCAATAACAAGGAATATCTAAGAAACGGTCAACTCCTCGAAAAAATATATGACATAAATTGTGAGTTTTAACGAAATCTGATTTTTTTTTGTGTATGCATTACGGTTTTCTAGTTACGCAAAATCCAGCCAAATTCATCCAGAATAAATAGGTCTTCAGAGACTATTCCCAGAAAATTCAAAGTTGTAAAATTTATTTGTCATGTAAATGTCTTACATATAAGACTTTAATCAAAATCATTAGAGCTATTTTTGAAAAAATCAATGTTGGAATTTTTTTCCTTGTAAAGGGTAGTTGGGTAGGGGGGGATTTTATTGAAAATCTTCGTTTCGCATCCTTTGAAGATACTAACTTAAATATCAAGTTTGGTATTTAACGGACTTTTCGTTTTTGAGCTACTCTGTCCACAGACGCACACACACACACACATAAACACACAGAATCACAACAGGATCTTTTTCTAAAAATGTTTTTTTTTATTTAAGGAGTCCCAAGACATGTATTTCCGGTGAAATCTTGGTATCAAATTTTTGGGTGCAATGCAATACTTTCTCTATACATTATGTACATTGTACGTGTAGAAAAAGTAAAAATGAAAATATTACTGTTTTAGTCAAAGTGTTTGGAAGGCCCCGGGTTCGATCCCCGGTGACGGGAAACCCGTAACTCATGGGTTCTTGGTGGTTTCACCTGGGTAACCAGGCAAATTGGAGTAGTTTCTCATCTATCACGATTTCCTTTCTATCAGGTCCCCTTTCATGTCTTTCTCATCTTACAGGTATACTGGCAGATGGCGCATGTTCATTGGAAAGAATACTGCCCATGGACACTGGCTGCCAGATCGACGGGTTGGTGACCCTGGCAACTGAGGGGGAGGTTCATTAGGTTTTTAAAACCTAGGGACTTCTGCATGTGTCTGGTGGCCGTTCTGTAGTTCCTTCACTCCATCTCTTTTTCCTTGGAGGATGCTAGCCAGAATAGATCCGCGTAGGTCACAGTGCAGGCGTCTCCAAAGTCTACCTCACCAGAGATACTGTAACGCACTACAAAGGTAGGAGACAGAGTCGCAGTGCTGCACTGTAAATACCTGCCACAGTTCATAGTGAAAAGTGAATTTGGTATAGGATATGTGTCACAAGGGTGTTCAAATCTACTTCACTGTCACATGCGCACATAGATTTGCATCTGGTATCAGAGATCTTGAATGCGATTTTACTGTTTTCAATTTTGAAAAATTCTTCAGTCCCCGGGAATTGTATCGTACGTTCCACCCGTATAGTACGATTATGAACTATACGCTTTTGTCCATTATCACATTTCTAATCTCTAAGAAAATATTAATCTCTTAGAAAATATTAATCTTCCATTTACAATACCTTGTAAAGTATGTTTAAAACTCAATGAATTTATTAAATTATATTCGTATATAGCATTTAATGACAATGTTAATTAAGATGATAGCTAAATAATTATAGTAATGGTAGAGTACCACCACCACCACTAATAAGAATAATAATAATAATTAATAATAATAATAATAATAATAATATATGATTGAATATGATAATCACTATACTTACACTTGATGATCCATTTTGTTAAAATTACTTGTCTGTAGTGTCCACGTGCTCTTTGTGACACTCAATAAATGCCTCCTTATATATCTCCGTAAGCTCTTGGAACAAATAAGACACCTTACATGTTCGTCAGAAGCACTACAGAAAAATTATTCCTCCCATTCGTTCTTAAATGTGCATACAGTACCCTGGATTCTGACTATGATTTCACTGCGACAGCACGTCTACAACTGCACGTCTCAGGGAAAGGAAGAATGGGCAGTAACTTTACGTTATAGCCCATAGCGTCCTCCCCTCATTCAGGGGCTGCATTCGCGACTATAGTTTTTGTTGACGTCTATCGTAATGCATTGGGACATCACCTATTTTGTTTACCCTTTTTATATAGTTACCATTTTATTGAATAAAATACCAATCAGTAATGGTGAGGGGTGAATTAAGTATAATTAAATAAAGGCCTATCCTGCCAAAATAAAATAATTTGTTCAAAATTTAAAATTAAAAAGCAAAACAAAACATTGGTTCCACTAATAATACTTTTTTTTTTTTTTTTTACTCACAGATTCCATTTTTTTTCTGATCCATAGTTCTATCACTGAATGTTCGGATGTAATTGGTGCAAAGCTGTTATGAAAGCATTTGGAGTCTTTTTAATGTCTAAGGCAATATAGAACCTGTTCATATTCCGGTCTTAATTATGGGGACTACTTCAGAAAGCTTGCAGAACAATTATTTTGCCAATGCTCGGTCATTTGGCACTTTCTACTAATGGTTTCCTCAGTCCCCATATCTCCACCAGGTCGACTTTTGCGCAATTACCTCAAACAATGAGTTTTCCTGGCATATTCAAAAACCCCATCGCAGCTAAAAATTACTGTATCGCAAGGAATTGCCAATATTCTAAGAAATCTACAAAATGATGGGCAAGATGTTGCAGGAAGTACAGTACTAAACACATTGCTAAAGTTTTTCTAAAAATAAAAAACACCACTGCTTGCAAAAACAAGAAGCTTTTTGTTTCCTTATAATCTTAACTGTCAATATTTATTATGCTTCAAATTTGAAGTTACTTATGAAAGACACCCTATTAAAAATGCCACTTTTGTAAAAGAATAATAAAATATTTTGCACTTAATGGCATTTAATAGCTTATAAGAGTGAAGTTGACAGCACCAGGATATTAATTAATGGAGATCACAAAAAAGTCTACGAAGAAAGTTCAAGATGGCGTAAACAAAATGTAAGATAAACAGTATTCATATTCAAGGATGAAACTGAATTACAGTAAAATTTATGCTAAGAAGCAGTTTTTGAAAATTTAGTGTCAGCTTTCCTTTGTTCCTGCATTTAAAGAGTCGAAAAGGTATTTTCATAACTTTTTTCCATTTTTGGTTTTAATTGCATCTAAATATGTTGTATATTTCACTCATTTTGGTTTAACATTCATAGAGGTACGCTAATTGTAAGTTATTTAAAAATATTGTTGAAAATAATCTTGCATAGTAGTTGTTTAGAACATTTTGATACACTTGTAAATACCAATAACTTTATAAATGTTAGTATTATACAAGAGCTTTTTTTCATTTTGATCGGAAAGTTTTACTTTAGTTATTGGCAGCATTGGCATCCCTCTTATATTTCCTTTATGTGAGAGTTTCGAAGTACTGTGACGTTTTGTTTGGAAAGTTAGGATACACATTTTTAAAATGTTATGTATGAAATCAATTTCTGAAGTGGTAACATTTTCTATACAAATGCCTCATTATCTCAGAAATTAATTAACACTAAGGACTGGAACTTTTACTACTTTTTGTTCTAAATAGGTTTTATTTTAACGAAAAAATTTAGGTATATGGATTAGTCATTTTTTAAAAATTTAAATCATCATTTTTCAATAAAATGTTGAGCATTATTTAAAAATGTCATATCGTTTCTTCTAATGAACAGAAGTATTCTATTTTACATAAATCAAATCTAAAGGTATTGCCGAATATACCTTGAAAAGTTTAGCACATTATCTTAAATAGTTACTGAGATAACTTTAACATTAGTAAGGTAGGATATTTCGACTCCCCTTAATGTTTATATTGATACCATTCTGTTAAAATTGTTAGAAATGTAAGTATGGAGAAATGACACCTAGAACTTCCCAGGGTAATCCGATTTCATTCTGTTGTTTAGGCCTTCATGTTCTGCGATTTCCGCACAAACATTGTTTAGTATGTAGCTAATTATGCCTCAGGTTTACAGTACGAGGCAGTTAATCACTGAGCCTTCATTTAACACGCCACATTCGTCTTAATACATCTAATAACGTGACACATTTCGCTTACCGTCAGCTTCCATTAGACAAACCATTATAGAGCAAATGCTTGTCCCCGCCTGGCTCCTGGTTTGATACCACACGCATAGCAACTGTGTCAGAGAAGTTGCCGTTGTATTCAGGCAAATTCGGTAACCGGAATTTATTGACATGTTACATTACAATTTCTAGGATGCGCTCCTAGATCCCTATTCGAACAAATTATTGGTACATAAAAAAATCCGATATTTTCCATTCATATGAATTTCTTTACCTGCTCTACGAAAACTATTCCAACAAAATATTATTTTTTTATCTACATTTTACCTAAATCCATGCAGATGGTATAGCAAAAGAAAGGCCCGTATTCAAGCAAACGAATACCTATACCTTGTAATCGAAATTCAAAGTGAGCAGCAAAACCTAAGCACATCAATAGTTGGCGCAATGAGAGCTTGGGAGATGAACGTTAACACAAATTGAGTTATTATTTGCTTATTTGTAAGTAGGAGGGAAATAAGGGAATACTCTCGGCCAAAGCGATAGTCGGATCTTTTAAAAACTGTTGCTGTGTGAAACAATTGAAACTCTTTTTTCCGGGCCTGGAATAAAACAAAAGATATAATGAAAGAAAAGAGGAACTCCGTTTGATACAGGTTTAAGTAGCTTAAAATTGAAACAAATAATAAGGAATATCTCGGAAAAGTATAATCTACAAAATATAAATAAATATATATGACATTGTGTTTTTTAACGAGATTTGTATTTCTTTCCTGTAAGTTCTTCTTTTATTTATTACGAATAACCAGGTATAAAAAAGTCATTCATAATGAAGAGGTTATTACCAGAAAATTAAAGACATACATTTCATTTGTCATGAAAAGATATTAAACATGTGCTATTTTAATCAAAACAGACACACGGACACACATACACACACAGACACACGCGCGCACATGCACGGACCTTTTTCTCAAAATACTTTTTTTTTTTTTTTTTGGATACAGGGAACCCTAAAACATATATATTTCTGGTGAAATCTCGATATCGAATTTTTGAGTGGAGTGAAATAACTTCTCTATACACTATGAACATAGTAGGTGTAGAGAAAGTAAAAAGTATTGTTAATAGGCTTTTTGTTCTAACTACGACATGTTAATCGAGATAAACCTTAACAGAAACGGTCTTATTACTTATTTCCTTATAAGTAGAAGGTAAATAAGGGAATGCACTAGACTAAACCAACAATCAAATGTAAATTGTGATTGCTATGGAATTCTTTGCGAGGGCAGGAGTTGACAAGTTCCCGTATACGAAAAAAAAAAAAAAATATTTTAAAGGTGAAACCACTAGCAAGGAGAACATATTGGAAACGGTAAACTACACGAAAAAAATGTATATGACATAAATTGTGTGTTTTAATAAGATCTACGTTGTTTGTGCAATAAGTTTTTGTCTACTTCTTAACGATTTACCAGATATGCAAAATTCAGCAAAATTAATTCAGTAAAAAACAGGTCTTCTGAAGCTATTCCCAGAAAATTCAATATATCATTTTATTTGTGAATTAAATATTTTAATGGTATTTTAATAAAAAATTGTTATAGCCAGTTTTGAGCAAAACAACACTAAAAAATTCCATGTAAAGGGTAGTTTGAGGTGAGGGGGGTATCTTGAAAATCTTCGTGTCGCATCCTTGAAGATAACTAAACTTAAATAAAAAGTTTGGAATTTAACGTTGGTTTAGTTTTTGAGTTATGCTACCGAGTGCGCGCGCACACACTTTGTCTAAAGTGTTTTTTCTTACACTTAGGGAACCTTAAAACACATATGTTTCGAATTTTTCGGTGGAATACAGGAGCTTGTCTATTCACTATGTATATAGTACGTGTAGAGATTGTAATAGGCTTTGTAATGAGTAAGAACACATCAGTTAGTGCATGCAAATACAGATTTAAGTTTAGTGGTTATACCGCTCGCCTCCCATTTAGGCCGGGTTTGATCCTAAGCACCCACATGTGGAATTTGTGGTGGACGTTGCGGCGCCTGGAATGATTTTTTCTGGGTCCTTATGCTTTCACCACCACTCATTCCAACAATTGCTCCATCATTACTTCTATCATCTATTTCGCTTGTATTTCATATCATCCACTTCCTCACACTCATGCTTGGCTACGGGCCAACCATTCGTTCCAGGTTCTCTAATCTGTGGTTTCGTGCCATTGGCTCCCCAGCAGGATTATGACCTCTAGGCATCCGCTTGTAAGTCCTAGGGGAGCGTCAGTCTTAAATACGGGGAAGGGTAAACCGACACGAAACGAAACGAGGTACAGATTTAATTGCAACGCATTTTGGAATTATACAGTTTTCTACTGTAAAGCCACGTGCAAAACATTTGTTTGCATTCATGTTTAGTTTGAATTGCAATTGGAGTTCGCCATATAAACTGAGAAACTGATTCCAAAAGTATGTGGAGAGGCAGATGTGCTTGAATTACAGGGAAACCGTTTGCAGAACTTAGTCGGGTTTCGGGCGATAATCACAAAGTAGCAAACTTGGAGACGGAGTCGCTAATTCCCAAGACACCGTGATTTAAAGCGTGATTAGCCCACTCCCCTTCTCCAAATCGGAATTATGTGGCGCGACTCACTCGGGGAAGTTGTAGCTAATGAAATTGGGAAGCACATAGTGATGACATTGCCTGCCTGTCTGTCCACTGTACGATATGAGTAGCGGAGGTCCGGTTGAAACATGGCCTTATTAATGAACAATATGGAAGAAAATTATTGAAATTCATTTTGTCAAGTGAAATTAATAAATTGCAAAATCTGATTAAGAGAAGTGAAAAAAAAAATGTGATGGTTCCATTCACATAACTTTCTCTAGCTGTTCTACATACTAATTTTTCCTACAAATTATTATTCTTTAATCTATGCCATGTTAATGTAAATACATTTTAGCACAATTGGTCTTATTACTTATAAGTAGAAGGAAAATAAGGGAGAATACATTAGACTACAGCGATAGTCAAATCTTTTAAAAGCTGGTCGCTATTTGTAACAAATGAGGTTCGGTTCTTTTAGTATTCTCACGTTTGATAAAAGTTAATCACTTTAAAATGGAAGCCAATAAGAATGAATATCTCGAAAACGGTCAACTCACTCTCTCTCTCTCGCTCGCTCTCTCTCTCTCTCTCTCTCTCTCTCTCTCTCTCTTACAGTTTAACCGTTACGCAAAATTCTGAAAACTCAACCAGAATTAAGAGCGCTTCAGAGACTATTCCCAGAAAATTAAAAATATACATTTTATTTGTGATGTAAATATTTTGAGTATATGACATTTTAATCAAAATCGTTAGAGCCGTTTTTGAGATAGTCAAAATTTTCGATTTTTTTCCAAGTGAAGGGTAGTTGGGAGTGGGAGGATTTTCTCGAAAATATGCCTGTCGCATCTTTGGAAGGTACCAAACTTATATACCAAATTCGGTATTTAACGAACTTTTCGTTTTTGAATTATGCTGCTCACAGGCAGAAAGACATACGGAGATTTTTCTAAAAATGCTAATTTTTGGGTTCAGGGGGTCACTAAACATGTATTTCCGTTGAAATCTTGGTATCCAATTTTTGGATGCAATACAATACCCTCTATGCCCGCCTGGGTAATGTGGTGGTAGCCTGTCTGCCTCACATTCATAAGGTCGTGAGTTCGAATCTCGCTTAGGGTGAGTTATCCGGATAAGGTTTTTTTTCGGGGTTTTCCCTTATCCTGAGAAGACGAAAGTAATGTAACTTTAAGCTCCATGGACTCCGAGATCATTTGAGCATTTCACCAATTCCATTCATCGTCCGATATGACCATACTAGGTTATGGGATGTTAAAGTACAAAAAAAAAAAAAAAAAAAAAAAAAAACTTCTCTATACATATGTACATAGGACGTGTAGAGAAAGTAATTAATTCAAAGAATGGTATGGTGAAATGTAGAACAGAAATTGCCTCATCAAAATACAGAATCGATTACATCGTGAAGGAAACTAAAATTCAAGATCGGGAAACACATATTAATTAAACATCAACAAGAATAATTAAGAAAATGAATGCGAAGTTGAATTATTATAACTTCACCCTGCGGCCATAATTACCGATATGTGTGAACGGCTTACTGGCATCCATTATTACACCTGCGTTAGTCACCTGTGCCAGCGAGGAGTGCTTTCGACATAGAAGTTGTGATTGTTGCACCTGTGCGAATGGACCTGTGTGCTGATGATGATGATGATGATAATGGTGTTTAAGGGCGCTCAACTGCCGGGGTCATTAGCGCCCTTATGATTAAATCTTGGCAATAGGCAGTAAGAAAATACCATTGCAAAAAAAAAGTAAACACAAGTAAAAGAACTAACAGAGTTGAAACAGAAGTAACAGAACTGTCCAGCCCTCTAACCAGAGCTGGATATAAAACTCCATCTAAAACCAACACATTAAAACCAAAAGAGTTTAAAAAACTGCTATCACACTAAAACTTCAAGGTAAAAGAAACTTTTGCTAAAAATTTAAAAACCCTGTACACTGCTCTTGGGTCATCTGCCAGGACCTCAGCAAGAGAGGCCGGCATACCCATAGATGACCGAATGTGTGCCAGGTGACCACACTCCAGCAACACATGAACTGTCTGTGCCTCCCCACAGAGCGCACAGACAGGAGCAGGTTCACGTTTAAAAAGGTAACTGTGAGTAAAAATACAGTGGCCAATTCTTAGCCGATCTAGTACTACCTCCTCCCGGCGGAATAAACGAGAGGAGGTTACCCAGTTGACAGGGAGGTCCTTCACCTCTCGCATCTTATTACCACGGAGAGCCGACCACTCCGCATGCCAAGTCGAAAAAACGGCTCTTCGTACAGCCACTCTAAAATCTTCTGCTGTTGAATGGGTAATCGTAACACTGGGCGCTGTGGCTGCCGATTTCGCTGCCAAATCCGCCGTGTCATTCCCTGGCAAGCCAACGTGTCCAGGAATCCAGGCGCACTCCACATTAAAACCAGAAGCGTGCAAAATGTGGAGAACGTCCTGGATGCGCTGCACCAAAGGATGGCAATTGTACAGCTCACGACTGCTCTGAAGGGTACTAAGGGAATCACTAAGAATAAGGCAGTCACCTAATTTTCGACGTCGAATATACAGAAGGGCTTCATAAATATCATATAGCTCGGCAGAATATATAGATGTGCAACTAGGCAAACCGTAAGTAGAAGTTGCGGTGCCAGTAACAAAGGCACATCCAACACCGTCGGGGCTCTTACTAACATCGGTGTAAATACAAATACGGCCACTCCATTTGGATAAAAATTCTAAAAAACAACGACGAATACTATCAAGAGGCGTAACAGATTTCCCGTAAAGCGTAATCCCGAGATCGACATGGGAGGTAGCGCGTAACCAAGGGGGGTATATACTCTCTCCCTTGGATAACAGCCGAGGAATGTCAACATGGTGCTGGCGTAGAAGCTCACGGAAACGAAAACCTGCTGGCCTGGGGCTCAGAGAGCGGAGGCAGTATCGCTCGTGCAGCTCAGGGGAGAAAAACGTGTGATAAGTTGGGTGCCCAGGCATACACTTCAGCCCACAGCCATAATTAGCAAGCAGGACATCACGCCGACAACGCGGAGGAGGTTCTCCCGATTCGGCGTAGAGGCTAACAACTGGGCTCGTTGGAAAAGCTCCAACGGCCACACGGATGCCCTGGTTATGAACTGTGTCTAACCTTCTGAGCACTGAAGGTCGGGCTGAAGAAAACACAATGCTGCCATAGTCCAACTTCGAACGAATCACAGCACGATAAAGACGGAGCAATGCCGTCCGATCCGCACCCCAAGATTTGCCACTTAGTATCCGTAAAAGATTTAGAGAACGGTCACATCGTGCTCTAAGCTGTGCTATATGTGGTGCCAAACAAAGTTTCCGATCGAAGATCAAACCAAGGAATCTCGCCTCATCTGCGAAAGGAAGTAAATCTGACCCGAGTCGAAGAGACGGCGGCATTTGCCACTTACGGCGCCAGAAGTTAACACAGACTGTCTTCTCAGCGGAGAAACGAAAACCGTGTTTCGAGCTCCAAGCATAGAGATTGTCCAGGCACCGCTGGAGACGGCGTTCCAAAAACGGTGTACGCTGAGAAGTACAGAAGATGGCAAAGTCGTCCACGAATAAACAGGAAGAGACACCTGGAGGCACACATAGTGATATGGAATTTATCGCAATAGCAAATAGAGTCACGCTGAGTACCGAGCCCTGCGGCACTCCGTTCTCTTGAATAAAATGGTTAGAAAAAACCGAGCCCACCCTCACTCGAAAAACGCGGTCCCGCATAAAGTCCTGAATGACCAACGGTAGGCGTCCACGTATGTTCCAGTTGTGGAGAGAACGCAATATTCCCGCCCGCCAACACGTGTCGTAGGCCTTCTCGAGGTCAAAAAATATCCCAACTGTGGGGCTGTTCTTAAGAAACCCGTCCACAATCTGAGTTGACAGAGAGACAAGGTGGTCAGTTGTTGAACGTCGTCGTCGAAAGCCACACTGGATGTTCGTCAGAAGATTGTGGGATTCCAGCCACCACACCAACCGTCCATTGATCATGCGTTCCATCACCTTGCACACGCAATTGGTGAGGGAAATAGGACGGTAACTGGAAGGAAGATGGCGGTCCTTTCCAGGTTTAAGAATGGGTATGATGGTGGCCTCCCGCCACTTGTCTGGAAAAATGCCATCAACCCAGACACGATTATAGACCTCGAGTAGGCAAGCTTTGCCATCAGGAGAGAGATGTTGCAACATTTGGACGTGGATACCATCTGGCCTTGGTGCTGAGTGTCGTGAAGAGGAGAGTGCATTGTCTAGCTCTGCCAGGGTGAAAAGGCGATTATAATCCTCAAGGTTGCCAGAAAGAAACGAGAATTCTTGAGATTCCACCTGATTCTTAACTGTAAGAAACTCAGGGGAATAATTGCCTGAGCTAGACAGCTGAGCGAATGCACTGCCCAAGTATTCGCCACGTCAAATGTATCAACAACAGTTCCGGTAGGTGTTTTGATACCGGCGATGGGCATATGGGTCGGTTTCCCAGCCACACGTCTTAACTTATCCCATACGACAGAGGAAGGTGTATGTCGATTAAAGGAACCCACGAATTTATTCCACGACATCTTTTTGCTATCCTTAATAACCCGTTTAGAATGTGCACGCATCTGCTTATAGTGTATCAGGTTATCCAAAGTAGGAAAACGCTGGAAAACCCGTAGAGCTCGTCTGCGAGCGCGAATAGCATCCCGACAGTCATCGGTCCACCAAGGTACCGGAAATCGACGGCTGTAGCCGGTCGAACGTGGAATGGATTGTTCAGTAGCAGAAAGAATGGTCCCTGTGAAATGTTCAACCAAGTGGTTCACAGAGTCGTGATCTTCGTAGCTAAATTCAGCCAATTGGGAGTACAGTTCCCAGTTGGCGTGGTCTAGGCGCCAACTAGGTAAACGGGTGGAGCATACAACGGGTGTCAAGACCCTAATACGACAAGGAAAGTGGTCACTAGAATGCAAATCCGAGATGATATTCCAGCATAACGTGACTGCTAGCTGAGGGGAACAGATTGCAATGTCAATGTGTGAAAAGCTATGAAAGGCGTCAGAAAGAAAGGTGGGATCTACCGTGTTCAAGAGAGCAAGATTCTGACTATCTAAGAAGTCTTTAAGTAGCGTACCTCTCGCACAAGCCCGAGGAGAGCCCCAAAGAGGGTGATGGGCATTCACGTCGCCTACCAATAAAAAGGGTGGTGGCAACTGCGAAATTAGGTGTTCTAAGTCGCTGTGCGAGAGGTCCGCAGATGGAGGCAAATATATACTGCAAATGGTGAATAAAACGGAGGGTAGCTTAATGCTGACAGCAACGGACTGGATTGCAGATTGTATGGGTACGGAGTTGGCAAAAATATCATCTCGAATAAGCATCATAGTGCCCCCATGTGCCGGGACACCGACCTCCGGGGATAAATCACATCGTACGGCGGAGTACTGCCTGATGGTAACGGTGTCCTGTGGACGGAGCTTCGTCTCTTGTAAGCATACAGCCAAGGGTTCATGCTGGCGCAGCAACAAGTCAAGCTCTGGTCGATGTGGTCGAATTCCGCGTATGTTCCAATGGAGGATAGCCATTGAGTATATTATGGGACAAGTTTCAAATCGAAAGACGCTTCTACAGATTGGGATTAGCTGGTCGGTTCAATTTGTTCTTCTTAGGCGTTGGGCTAGTACTATTTTCAGGAGCACGATCCTGCCGTTTCCGCACTGTCCCTCTGGCAGTGGCGGCAGAATCCTCCTGGTCCATCTCCTCCACAAGGGAGGCCCCTTTTTCAAGACCAAATTTCGGTCCGGGAAGTTCGAACCGATTGGATGTGCTGATCGGCGAAGACGGCCGTCGCCGATCCACGCCCTCCTCCCCAGATGACCCATCAGAGGAGGATACACGTGGGGAGTTGCGTGTACTTTTCTTACCCTTAGATGACTTGGTAGAAGATTGCACAGTCTCTTTCAAGAAGTCTTGTCGTACATACTTGGTCTTAAACTGTTTTTCCGGGGCAGAAGACGTCATGAATTTACCAACTTTAGTTCCAGAGGTCGAGGCTTTCGGTGACAAGTGTGCAGGACTATTCTGTAAGCTAGCGGATTTGGCAGATGTTAATACCGACTTGGGTGTAGGTGTCGAAGGCTTTGGCAGCGCTTGGGCTAAAATAACCTTTTCCGCAATAGTAGCCCCGTTCATATCGCCGGTCTGTGTTGCGATTTCACGACGCGGTACCGGTTTAGCTGCAACTGAGCTATAGGTACCGGGCCTCGGGGCAGAGGGTTGGCGGAGTCGCAGGAGCTTCCGGGCTTCTAAGAAGGACACCTTCTCTTTCACCCGTATCTCCTGGATCGCTTGTTCCTCTGCAAAACGGGGGCAGTCTCGGGAACTAGATGGGTGTTCTCCGTTACAGTTCACACACGATGGAGCTGAAGCACAAGCCCCATCGTGGGAGATGTCACCGCAGTGGACGCAGGTGGACTTGCCGGTACACAACTCACTAGTGTGACCAAAACGTTGGCATTTAAAGCACCTCAGCGGATTGGGTATATAAGGCCTAACTTCGATGGCTTCATACCTTGCCCTAATCTTTTGAGGGAGGTCAACCCGATCAAAAGTAAGAAACAGGGTACGAGTAGGCAGGAATTCACCGTTGATCTCACGTTGTACCCGATAAACAGATGAGACACCCTGAGTCGCAAGATTTTCTTGGATCTCTTCAATGGACAAACCGTCCAACGCGCGGGTTGTTACTACACCGCGGGAGGAGTTCAGCGACTTGTGCACCTCGACCTTCACTGGATAGCTGGCTAACATGGTGGCTTTAAGTATCCTTGCAGCTTGCGAGGCGGAGTTGGCTTCGACAAGAAGTGTACCATTGCGAGCTCGAACGCAGGATTTAACCGGACCAGCAATGGCATCGAGACCCTTTTGGATAGTAAAAGGGCTCACCGTAAGGAACTCCTTACCTTCCTCTGTCCTATGAATAACCAAGTAGCGATGACCACATGACTCCACTACTTCCTTTCCAACGTCTTTATTTGAAATCAGGGGTTTAAGTTTTGGTGCCATAAAAAAATTGTATAAATTCATCCCCCAGTGCTCCCCACCCACCACGGAGCTCAACGAGGGGTCACCCCACTGGGGTGACAGGGCTACACAGGGGATATAGCGGGCTCGCCGTCCCACTCACCCTGGAGTTCGGTGTGATACCTAGTCCTGGCCGATTGACTAGGGGTGGGTTAGTCCCTAGCCTCCCGTTTAGGCAAATCAGAAACCAAAGCGGTGTATTAGGCTGCGCACCCTCCCCAGTTACTGAAAGACAGAAGCCCAGGCTCAGGTACGCAACTCTCAACCAACCAGGATATTCCTTTTCACCGACACGGGTCTCCACGCACGGCCTACACGTGGGTGGGCATTTTGACCCACTGACTCCCTCACCACTCTGAGGTTGCCCACAGAGGGAGTCAAGGTGGCTCGGGACCCCGGGTGCGCCTAACCCGTACCTACCGTAGTAGGCCCCTGGGGGGGGGGGCCTGTGTGCTGTCAGGAAGTTTGTGATACTAGCGGTAGTTTGCGCGAGAGACGGCTTCTGGAAGTTTTCAGCCATGTGATCGGCTGGTATAAAAGGGAAACGAAACCCTGCCCAGAGCTCAATGCATAACAAGTAGCAGTACACTGAGTTACGACGGGAAATTCGTAGTGAGTAGTAGTATACGTCCCACAGCGAACGTGTTGCAGAAGGATCGAAGAAAGACAGTTATTTCTGAGTAGTGTCTGATTATAATCCATTTGTGGAAGAAACAACGAGTTGTTTGTTGTACTTAAAAGAGATTTTTTTTACATTATATTGGGTGTGTGTTTCACTGTAACAACTAGCTGAGAAGTTCAATGCCACAACCGGAGTTCGAACTCGATTCTCCCGCTCTGTTCGGTTGCTCTAACCATTTAGCTACTCTGAAAGCATACCCGTATGACATTTAACCCTCTGATTAGTATTTTTATTTTCTCTAACAAACTATGTGCATAGTGTATAGAAAAGGTATTGTATTGCACCCAAAAATTCGATTCCGGGATTTCACCGGGAATACATGTTTTGAGACAACCTGAATCCCCCCCCCTCAAAGAAAGCATTTTTAGAAAAATGTCCGTGTGTGTCTGTGGGATTTTCAAGAAAATCCCCGCACTCCCAGCTAACCTTTACATGGAAAAAATTTCGCAAATTTTGATTTTTACAAAAATGGCTCTAATGATGTTTATTAAAATCTCTCATTTTTAAGATACTTACATGACAAAATGCGTGAGTTGAATTTTCTGGGATTAGCCAATGAAGTCCTGTTCATTCTGGATGAATTTTGCATAACTGTAAATCGTAAGAGATAGACAAAAATTTACTACTCAAAAAAAGTAGATCTCGTTAAAACTCACAATTTGTCATATATATATATATTTCTGCATAGACACACTCAACTAGAAACAACCAATTTCTGTAAAAGTCAGGAGTTAGGTATTTGTCCCACTTTCCCTTAAGTACAAATTTGGCTTCATGCGACCGTTGACCGTTTTCGAGATATTCCTTATTATTAGTTTCAGTTTTAAAATATTTGCACATTTCTCAACGGAACCATACAATTGTTTCACATAGCGACGAGCTTTTATATAATTTGAGTATAGCTTTAGGCTAATGTATTACCTTATTTCCCTTCTATTTAAAAGGAAGCAAGCAATGAGACCAATTATGCTAATATTTATCTCGATTGGCATGATGTAGATAAAATAATAATCTTTTGTAAGAATAGTTTGAATTTGAAACAGCTAGAGAAAGTCATGTGAATGGAAGACATCAGGTTTTTTTATCCGGTCAACCAAGGGTAGGTTTCATTTCAGAGAAGTCTTTATATTGTGAGCTCATACTATTTGCATAGCTAAGCCAACTATTGGGCTGCTTTATTATTATAGGGGTAACGTTGCAATATTAACGCCCTACTGAGGGTATGCAGTCTAATGTTAGAACCAGCTAAGAAATTAAAAAATTCAATGTCACAGCTGGAATTTGTTTTTCCCAGATTGTCTCTAATGGTTTTGATTAAAATACCGTATCTAAAGAAAAATAAAAACAAGGAAAATAAAACGTATACCTTAAATTTTCTGGGATTAGCCTCTGAAGACCTCTTCATTCTGAATGACTTTTGCAAATATGTAAATATCGTTAAAACGCACAATTTACGTCGGCACATTATTTTTGAGAGTTAATGATTTCTGAAATATTCCCTGTTATTTGTTTTAATTTTAAAATTCTTGAACTTGTTTCAAACGAGAAGTCCTCATCCGTTTCATATCTTTTGTTTTACCGTTAGCCCTGGAAAGAGATCCGAATTTTAATGGCAGTCGCATAGCGAGAGGTTTTTAAATATTTTGCTGTCGCGTTACCCTAGTATATTATTTCCCTTCTACTTGCAGGAAGCAAGTAATAAGGCCATTTCTACTAATTTTTACCTTGATTAACATGAAGTAAATAGAAGAATAAGTTTTTTTAACAATAATTTGTTGCAGGGATGTAGAGAAAGTCATGTGAATGGAACACATCAGCTTTTTTTTTAGCGTCATATAACATTAATTATTGTGTTTGTTTTCAGGGGACTGCTGTAATTATTTCTTGTTCCTGTGAGCTTCGATTTTACCCTGCAGCTGTTGTCATGTAACAGGTAGGGTAAACAAACAGTAACCACTTTGTTTTAAAACATTAATTATTAAAGAAAACACTCCAGGACCTGTTCGTAGAAAGACTTTTATATAGTGTAAATAGAGTTCTCGTTTTTAATTGAAGAAACTGTTGCGTGCTTTTAGATATCACTGAAAAGTAAATTATTGCATTTTTTGGAACTATTGTACATAAATGTATGAAACTTTCACTTATTTAATTAGATTCGAACTACTTATATTTGCTTTTCCGTTCTGATGCTCTACCTCTGAGCTATCATAGGGAGACATCCAAACGCACCTAAACCTTCTGTAGGCAATTTTAATTACTCTGGGATACACGCTATTGTAGCTGTGAAACGTTTTTAGGTATGTTGTGCATAATTTTGAATTACGCATTCCACCCAAAAATTCGCTACCGAGATTTTACCGGAAATATACGTTTCAGGCTCTCCTGAAAAAAAAATTGGAAAAGTCCATGAGTGTGTGTATGTGTGTGGGCCCAAGTGTCTATGAACACGATAACTCGAAAACAAAAAGTCAAACTTTGATGGTAGTTTCGTATCTTCCAAGGTTGCGACATGAAGATTTTGAGCAAAATTCCCCACCCCAAACTACCCTTTATATGGAAAATAATTTTGAAAATTTAGATTTTCTCAAATAGTCTTCAACGGTTTTGATTAAAATACCGTACATTAAAGATTTTACAAGAGAAATGAAATGTTTATCTCGATCTTTTTTTAAAATATCCTCTAAAGACTTCCTAATCCTTGAGAATTTTGGATAACTGGTAAACCGTAAGAGATAGCCAAAATCTTACTACACAAAAGTGCAGATCTCGCTAAAACAAACAACTTATGCTATATAAATTTTCGTCGTGAAGTTGACCATTTTCGAGATATTCCTCTTTATTGGTTTCAGGTTTAAAAACTTGACAAATTCCCATAAGATAAAAGTTCAACTCCTTGTCCATACAAAAAGCGGATTTCAACCATATGGCAACCAGCTTAAGATTTGACTATCGCTTTAACCTAGTGCATCCCTTGTTTCCCTTCTACTTACAAGGAAGCAAGTAATAAGACAATTTCTGCTTTGGTGTATTTAAGGTAGTTTTAGAGAGAGAGAGAGAGAGAGTGTGTGTGTGTGTGTGTGTGTGTGTGTTCTACCTCAATACATTTTCCAACTCTATGAATAAACGATTACTGTGCCCGTAAAAGCATGTCTCTTCCAATACTGCCACAAGCAAATAACATGAAAGCGTGTATACGAAATTCTTGTGCAAGTATTTTGGTTAGCGTGATACAGATAGGAGAATAAGCTTTTATAAGAATAATTTGCTGCAGAGTAGACAGAGAAATTCATGTGAATAGGACACATTTTTTATTATTTGTTTATTGTGGCTTCAAGTATAAAGTGATGTCGCTATTACTTTTAGAGTACAAGACAATGATAAATACAATAATTTGAAACAGTAATACATGTCCAACATTAAAGTAAAAATCTAACACATGATTCTCTCCACAACCTTGTAAAAGATTATTGTGAAAAAACTTAGAAGTATCTACTTTATGATAATTGAGATAAACATTAGCAGAAATTGACTTAAATACTTGCTCCCTTCTAAGTAGAAGGGAAATAAGGGAGAATACATTAGTCTAAAACGATAGTCAAATCTTGTAAACGCTGGTTGCCAAGTGGTTGAATTCCGTTTCTGTTGCCATATAAGTCTTTAATATACCGTATTTTAATCAAAATCGTTAGAGCTATTTTTGAGAAGATACAAATGTTCGAAAATGTTTCCATGTAAACGGAGGTTGGGTATTCGTGTCGCATCCCTGGAAGATACCAAGTTTGATATTTTACCAACTTTTCGTTTTCGAGTTATCGTGTTCGCACGGACCTTTCTTAAAGTAATTAAAATATCTATTTCCGGTAAAATCTCGGTATCGAATTTTTGGGTGAAATACAATACCTTCTCTGTACACTATACATAGTACGTGTTCAGAAAGTAAAATCGACTTTATTATAATAGTAAACATAATATTTTGAGGCTATAATAATAGGTTCAACATTAAATTGACTAGACAATTGAGTTTCACTATTAAAGCGCCAATGGAATGCCGAGATTAGGCAATTTCAATCAATCTTGGGCATCTAACTGGAGCGATATTGTCGAACGACCTTATCGCAGCTGATGTTCATTTCTGTGAAATCTTGTCGCACCTGACGTTCGTATTTTCAATCTCCTGTCTTGGTGACAAGGTGACAATCCAGTCAGCCAACGTTCAGTTTTAAAATTGTACTTCAATTAATTCAGTTACAATGTTTTTTTTAAAGTTTTATCCATTGATAATGTATTTAGTTAAAAAAATGAGTGAAAATAATTATTTGTATTTCTTATGTATGAGACGAGTGCAATAACCTCAAATAAAATGTTTGCTTCTTTTTCATATATTAGTCATTATAATCTGAAATAAAATAATTGTTGTCTACTTCTATTGATGCTATCGACATTCTTACTTTGGATGTAGACACGGTCAGCCATATCATAATTCAGGAGGTAGTGAAAAAAGAAAAAAATAAAACTTTCGGTAAATGAACATGGTCGAATGCGTCATCTACCATTTGAGAACTAATGTTATGTATTACAATCATAACCTGTTAAGATCTTTCCTACATATTAAAAATTATTATTGAAAGTCTATTTCGCTGAATTGTCTTATCAAAAAAAACAAAAAAAAAACAAAAAAAAAAACACTCGTGTTTTTTCTCTTAGGACAATTCACTCCCGTCGCTTCGCTCTGATCGACAATTATTGATAAGATGAAAACACTCGTGGTATTACTAATGATAATTATAATGTACGTTATTGTCCATTTTTCCATGAAATTTAAGTTGTGCAGAGTTTAGGCGTGTGGTAGGCTGTTAGGGATGTCACATGTTTATCTGTGTTCTCCATAGCGACGCCAGTCTTTAATAAAATGATCAGCTATGGAGTTCTGTTGAGATCACATCACCGGAGGATCAAGGTTCAGATGGTTATGCATTATAGAATATATCGAGAACGTTGACGGGTATTATAACTTGATCTTTTCTGTTGAAGCCTAGGCACAGGGATGTTATTTGCTTCTAGATGTGGTTTTCCACCTTTGTTTCCATTGATTAATAAAACTCCGTTTGATGTAATTGAGAAAGCCCGTGTGTGGAGTCTTGATGTTGTGATGGGGAGTTTGTTGGCTTCTCTACTGCCTGATCAGCTGATCCATTCCCTAGAATTCCAACATGAATTCAGGCGAATGCTTCTGATCTACCATATTGATTGTGTAGTTTCTGAAGTTAGTTTCGCTAAAGCAAATTTATATAAATTACGTCAATAAGAGCAGAAAATTCAACTATTTATTTGATTACCTTAGCAGCGTTTGTTGCATAAAACAGTTGATAGCTCGTACAATTATACACAACAATAAAATATTTTAGAGAGTGTAAACATATTTTTATCTACTTCCGTTTCAAAAACAGGCTATTAATTGCTACTTTTCTATTGCAAAAGAATATGTTTATTTTCGTATAAAGTAAATAACACGCCGTTATGTATTTTCACGTAGCAACGTGTTACAAAGCACTTTATAAACTACGTCAGGATTCTTAAGAAATAAACATTCTATTTTCCATACTATTAGTATATTAGTGTAATAGAAGGCCTTGAAAAAACGAGAAGATATTCTTCTGCTGATTATTGCCAACTAATCAGACACAAACAATATTATAACTTTTAGGTTAAGTATGAATTCGACCATAAATCATACTTGTACAAAGGTTAAGTATGAGTTCAACTCTACTGCATCTCGTTTTGCAATATTTCCGCTCGAATCAAACACTGTAACTTTACGCTCTTACATCATAAATTACTATTTAAATGTTTCCGATGACGTCAAAAGTTACACCACAACGGTATGATGAATAGCGTGTTTCTGTGAAAAGAGTGCTTTTTTAAAATATAGCGTTTCAGTTTCCGAATTTTTTTGGGGGGAACGCATTCGATCTGGGAATGAAGTAAAGAAAAATCCCTACAAGAAAATCATTTCTTTTTCCCATCACAGGGAAATATTCAGAATTTTACACAGGGCAAGCAATATTATCAGTTTTCTTTGAGGCCTATATTACTCTATCACATTTCTTATATATATATATATATATATATATATATATATATATATATATATATATATATATATATAAATAACAAAACATTTTACAGTGTAATATAGCATATTTGATCTCTTCTGGCTATGACATACTTCTGTGATAAAAGTTATACCTACCATCATACCTATGATCACATCTGTGATTAAAAAAGAAACTGGCAGGCAATGGCCAAACTCTCATTTCCTATTATAAATCACATTGTATAAAAGCATAGCAGAAGCCATTTTGAAGTACATGAAGGATATACGGCAATTGATGTGAGGAAATAATTAAATGAATTAGGAAGCCAATATTTAGAGGAACAAAATTAACTTTATGACAACCATTAATTACTATTTTTGCTGTTGTCTTTGTTGTAATGAATGGAGTATTCATTAACATTCATCAAGTCTTATTGGGTTTAAGTTTTAGGTTAGGTCACACAAAAATGTTGCAGATGAATGTAATAAAACGTTAAAGTAAATGTATTTATAAAAAGTCAATATAATGACAGAACTCGCATCCTAAACAGAAGAAAATAGGAGCCATTGCTACAGCTCATGCTAATAACTTTTAAGTTATCCTTTTTTAAAATTGTGATAAAAGGTTTGACGTAGTGTAATATATTCAACAGCTAAAATGTGCTCATAACATGTGATCAAAGGTTTTATCACGTCCTATGACACAGAAATGTGATAGTGTAATATAGGCCTTAGAAAGGCCATAGACGTGCACCAAAAAATCGAACACTTGTTCCCCGCCCTTCCTCCAAACCGAATCCAGCATTCACCCATGTGAATTCGTAACGAAAGCATAAGCGATAAAGGGTAGACAGCGGAGTGGGACCTCTGTATGGTTATCATCCCCCAAGAGGATGGGATCAGTGAAGGAAACATAGGAGGACACAGGTCACTAGAGATGCGCAGAAGTCCCATTGCCGGGCCGCCAGGGAGGGCGTGCAAGCGACCTACGGGATGTAAACTTTCCACTGCCATACACAGCTGACCTAGAAATATACCTGAAAGATGAGAAGGAAATGGAATGAAGGAGAACTGAAGGAAAGGAAATTGTGGCAGGTGAGAAACTATCCCCGTATTCCCGGGGAAACCACGAAAAATCCATGAGTTTGAATAGGCGGTCACCGAGGATCGAATGCAAACCGCACACCTTACCGTGGCGCAACCTCGCTCTGTTATTTTTAAGGTACTGGTTACAATAATAACTATGTGTTACATCTGATAATTTGCCATAATAATACATAATTTGCTCACGGTTTTGTCCTTATATAATTATCTGATGTGTTACATTCACCTGACTTGGTAAACTGTTGCTACAAATAAAACCTTAAGACGGTCAACAATAAAATGCAGAGTCCAGGTTTGTAAGGCGTGGTCCAACAGATGGAAAGTTCACACGGCATTTTGTTCTTGACTGTGCTGGGCATCTTCAGGCATGTTGACTCCATGTCGGTGACAGCAGGTATTCAATATAAATACCAAGTTTGGTACACATCCGACCTTCTATTTTTGGATTCTGCAGCTCACAGAAACAGTCACTTGGAGCCTTTGCTAAAGCTTCTGTTTTGATTCAGGAGACCTCAAAACATGTACTTCCAGAAAACGTTTGTTGTCGAATTTGTGGGGAGGGAATGCATTGCCTTGCCTCTTATTATCTATATTTATGGTAGAGAAAGTAAAAACAATCTGATGTGTTCCATTCTTAAGAGTTTCTCTCTCTCTGTTCTGAAAACAAATATTCTTACAAAAGATATTTTTGTCTAGATCATGCTAATCGAGATAAATATTTTCAAAAACTGACTTATTAAATGTTTCCTTGTAAGTAGACGGGAAAATAAGGAATACAGTAGGCTATAGCGATAATACAATCTTTTAAAACCTGACCGTTATATCAACAACTGAAATTCGGAGAGATGACACGAAAGATAAATTCCCGTTTGAGAATAGTTTAAATATTTAAAACTGAAGTCAATAAGAAGCAACGTCTCGGAAAAAAATAAACTATAGATGACATAATTTTTGTTCTAAGGAAATCTACGTATTTTGTGTAGTTATTGTGTATCTCTTACTGTTTACCAGCTATGCAACATTCATCTCGAATGCAGAGTTCCTCCGAGGTCATTCCCAAGAAATTCAAGATATAAATGTTATTTGTCATTTATTTTTCTGACAAGCATTTTCAAACATTTTTCCATATATTGTTTTCTCCAACACATGATGATTCTCAAACGGGACCACTCCTCTCTGCCACTGTGAAATATCCATTAGCAAACAAAAGACGACCCCGCATTAAGGGTGAGAGACAACGTAGTAAAATCACTGTTTCCTGGAGACTCGAAGACTCTGCTTGCAAATCGAGATTCGTGCCCCAGTTAAGGGATCAGTAAGTGGAAGACTTGTTAACTGGGAGGGTAGGTTTATAACCGTAAACTACCTAGACCCAAACTTCAAAGTCACGGCGAGGATTACCATGTTCTGAAAAGTACAGTTTGGGGTGTTCTCCTGGCAGAGGGGTAACATGCTATCCTCTAGTTGCCCAAGTCGCGGGTTCAAACCCGGCGGAGGACGATGGCTTTTTTTCGAGCGTAAAAATCCTTAGCATGGCTTCCTTCGAAAGGGAAGTAGAGCCGTTAGTTAAGTTTCGTAGATTTAAGCTACGTGAAAGAATCTCGAGCCTGATAAAAATGTCTCAGAGCAAAATTAAGCTGTCCTTGGCGTACAATATAAAATGGGACACTAAGAACTGCAATAGTTAAAGAGCGTCCATAAATAACATGCAATTCAATTTAGTTGTGGTGGGGGATTTTGCTGAAGCTACTGAAGTTTGGTATTAAACACACTTTACGTTTTTTCCACAGACACTAACACGGTTTTTTTTTTTTTTAACTAAAATGTTTTGTATTCAGGGTTCCTCAAAACATGCATTCCTGTGAAATTTCAAATCAAAATTTTGGATGGAGTAGAATGTCTTCTCTACCTACTATGTACATTGTATACGTGCTAGAGATAGTAAAAGAAAAATAATCAGTTGTGTCGGCGACTAAACATAAAATTGACTGCCTCAGTGTATGAAATAATTTCCTTTGTTGAAATGGAAGCTGAGTGTGTTTCTAGCTAATAAAAGCAAAAACGAAGTTTTCATAATCAGAAAAGAAACACCATAAAAGCTTTTTTCACACTTGTGAATCCAAATAATGGTTTTTTAAGTCCGGTAAAACATCTCTTGGTATGTGTGCACTCCTGGCTTGTTTTGCTAGAAAAGTAGTTGTAGCAGTCATGTTTTATTTACCTTACCACAAAGCCCAATTCTCTTTGTTGTCCGGAGGAGTGTCGTTTTGATGCCCGTGGGGGCAGCGCTGCTATTTTGTTTACAGTGGTGGCTTTATACGCTCACTTCCTAATTACAATGGAGCACAACAAATGAGAGAAAAGCTCTGTAGAGGCTTTCTTTTGTTAAGTAGAATGGCCTATCTAATGTTAAAATGGTAGTGGTTGGTAATACCTAGGAGGTACCATCTTCTACTCCAAACGTACATAGATAGGCAGAGAAGAAATTGCATTCCCCCCAGAAATTTGATAAAATGTACTTCACAGGAAATGCATGTTTTGAGGACACCTGAATCTAAAAAACTTGATTTGTTCCATTCACATACATCTCTACCTGTTCTAAATACAAAATAGTCTTACAAAAGATTATTCTTTTATCTACATAATGCTAATCAAGATAAACATTAATATAATTGCTCTTATTACTTGCTTCTTATTAAGTAGAAGGGATATAACTGAATACATTAGCCTAAAGCCATAGTTAAATCCTTTAAAAGATTGTCGGTGTGTGAACAATTAGGTTCGCTTTGTTTTGTATGATTCCCTTTGAGAAAAATATAAGTATTGTAAAGCTGAAACCAATAGCAAACCTCAAAAACGTCCAGTTGTAAAAAAATAAATAAATAAATAAATAAAAAAAACCTATATGACATAAAGTGTGTGTTTTAACAAGATCTACATTTTTTGTGGAGCAAATTTTTTACTATCTCTTACGGTTTACTAACTTTGCAAAATTCAACAAAATCCATTCAGAATGAAGAGTTCTTCAGAGGCTATTCCTAGAAAATTTAAGATGTACATTGTATTTGTCATGTATATATGTTTAACATACGCTATTTTACTCTCAATCGTTTAGAGCCATTTTGAGAAAAACAGTCAATTAAAACATTTTTTCTATAAAAGAAGTTTGGAAGGTACCAAACTTAAATACCAAGTTTGGTATTTAATGGTCTTTTCATTTTTGAATCATGCTCCCCGCGCGCGCACACACACACATACACACACAGGACCTATCTCTAAATATACATACATTTTTAAATTGGAGTCGGGGAGCCACAAAAATAGATTTCCGCCGAAATATCGAGTTCGAATTTTTTGGGTGGAGTACAATATCTTGTGCAACGATTTTTCGAATAGTATGTGTAGAGAAAGTATAAAAGTGTTTTAAAGTTCCGCGCGTGTGTATATTTGTAAATTGCATAACTCGAAAACGAAAAGCGGTGTAATTACCAAACTGATATTTAAGTTCAGTATCTTCCAAGGTTGTGACATGGGCATTTTCAGCAAAATCCCCTACCTCAAACTATCCTTTACATGGGACATTTCACTGAATTTTGATTTTCTCAAAAATATCTCTTAACAATTTTAATGAAAGTGTCATACATTAAAGAAAGATCTTTATGTAACAAAATAATCTGATGTTTGGAAGTCCTCCTGGAGCAGAACAGTCAGTAGTCGGCTACTTGGAGAATCTCTTAGACCAGCCGCACGACATGCATGAGATGGCGCGTCAACATCTTGAATTTTCTGGAATAGCGCCTCTAGATCTCTTCATTCTGGACGAAGTTTGTTGAATTTTGCAAAGCTGTTAACCGCAAGATGTAAATAAAAACTTACTATACAAAAAATATTTGCGCCAAATACATTTTTGTGGAGTTAGCTATATCTGTGATATTCAATGTTACTGGTTTCAATTTTTACATGCTGATACTGTTCTGAAATGGAAAGTCGTTATTCGTTTTTCATTCTACTGATCAAGCAGAAGGATAGGAATTTCAAAGCTCTCAAATAGTGATCAGTAATTTTAGAGGTTTTACGAGTACTATCATTAAGCCTACTGTTTTTCATTTATTTCGTTGTATCTACAAGGAAATATGTAGGTAGTGAATGTACACCAGCTTTTCTTTTCTTTTATTTTTTTTAACGTCCTTTAATCTGATGATGAATGAAACCGGCGGAATGTATCTCGATTCCATGAAGATTAAAGTTACTCGACATTCGTTTTCTCAGGTTAAGGGACCCCGCTCAAAAAAAAAAAAAAAAAAAAAAGCAACAAAACAAAAAAAAAACAACAACAAAAAACACTTTTCTGCGTAACTCACCCTAAGCAGGCAGGATATGAACCTGTTGAATGTGACCCGATTTTTGGTCATATTCCTTAATATATCTTAGAAGCCGTACAAATAGAAATGTTACTGAAGAAGTTTTCTAATCCCTGACTTTGATCGTGTTTATTGCAATCCGCCCAATAATTCGATACCGAGATTTAATGAGAAATATTGTTTTGAGGACTGGATTAAAACATAAAAATCTTATGTGTTCCATTCACATGACATTCTCTATATCTCTGCAATAAATTATTTTTAAAAAGCTTATGCTTCTATTTATTTCCTGCTAATCGAGAAAAATAGCAGAAATAGTCTTATTACTTGCTTCCTTGTAAGTAAAAGCGAAATAAGGGAGTACCATAGGTTAAAATGATAGTCAAAAGTTGGTTGCTAAGTGACTGAAGTTCCTTTGTTTGTATTGTCACGAGTTCAGAAAGTCCTGTATGAGAAAGATATAAGTTTTTATAGCTTAAACCAAAAACAAGGAATATCTCAAAAACAATCAACTCCACGTAAATTGTGTGTTTTAATGTGCTCTACATTTTTGTGTGGTAAGTTTTTGTTTCTCTCTTACGGTTTAGCACTTATGCTAAATTCCGTAAAATTCACTCAGAATAAAGTAGTCTTCAGCGGCTATTCCCAGAAAATTCAAAATATGCAGTCTATTTGTCAGGTAAATATCTTTAATATTCGATATTTTAATCAAAATCGTTAGCTATTTTTTAGAAAATCAAAATGTTCGAAAAAAGTTCCATATAAAGGGTAGCTTGGAGTGGGGGAATTTTCTCAAAATCTTCGTGTCGCATCCCCGGAAGATACTAAACTTAAATACCAAGTTTGGTATTTTACCGACTTTTCGTTTTTGAGTTATCGTGTTCACAGACACACGGACACACACACGGACCTTTTTTCTGAAAATACATTTTTGGATACAGGGGACCCTAAAACATTTATTTCCGGTGAAATCTCAGTATCGAATTTTTTGGTGGAGTGCAATACATTCTCTATACACTATGTACATAGTGCGTATAGAGAAAGTAAAAATGTACCTGTGCGCGCGCATATATGTATGTGTGTGTCTGTCTGAAAGGCTTAACCTAGAACCGAAGTCCATCATATAACTAACCTGATATTTAAATTCAACAACTTCCAGGGTTGCAACCCAAAGATCTTCAACCCCCCCACTCAAATTCCATTTGCATGAAACATTTTTTTGAACTTTTGACTATCTAAAAAATAATTAACGATATTCATTAAAATGCTAAATGTTTAAGATAATTGTATTGCACATGAAAAGTTTATCACGATCTTCTGGAAACAGCCTCTGAACTTCTGGACAACATACAGGCTAAATTAGTACAGAAGAAGTACACAATTTATTTTGCTTGCTGTTGCTTTAAATTTTTCAAATGGAAGTTGCCATAGTTTCTCTTTTTACACTTATGTCGATATGCCCTATTTTGTCAATGTTAAGCACTATTTAAGATAATGAACTTAATTTTTCAAGGTATATTCAGCAATACCCTTACTGTTGACTGATGAAAAATGGAATACTTCTTTCATTAGAAGGAAAATTATGACTTTATTAATAAATCTCTTAAAATATTATTGAAAAATTATGATTTTTAAAATTTAAAATAATAACTAATTCATATACATAAAATTTTTCGTTAAAACAAAACATATTTAAGTACAAATGTGTGGTAAAAATGTCAGCCCTTAGTGTCAATTAGTTTCTGAGATAATGGGGCATTTGTATAGAACATTTTACTGCTTCAGAAATGCCTATCAAACATAATGTTAAAACAAATGTAAACCAACTTTCCAAACACAACTTCGCAGTACTTCGAAACTCTCATATGAGGGAAGTATGAAGGGATGCCAATGCTGCGAATAGCTAAGGTAAAGCTTTCCGATCAAAATATAAAAAGATCTCTCTAACACTTAAGTTTTACCAAGTTGTTGATATTTTACCAAATAAGTGTATCAAAATGTTCTAATAAACTACCATGCAGCATTATTATATATTTAAAGCATTTACATTTAACATACCTGTATAAAAGTTGCACCATAACGCGTAGAACTTAAGTGTGCCGACTTCCTACCGGTTGCATGTTAATAATTGCGCCATCTATGTTCTCGGCCGCTTGGAGTGCCACTGTCCAATATGGCCTGTGGCCTCAGACGTCTCGTATGTAAACAACCTCACGTAGACATTAATTTTTCGAGTTTGTTTGTTTGTTTTGCGAAGTTCGCAAAATGTTATTTAGTTTCAACTCGAGTTTAATAGGTATATCGGAATTAGAAGTACCGAGTTAATTTTGTGTCACAAGACGATAAAGTGAAAGTTACGCGAAAATGCCGGCACCTTGTTCCATTCCGGGATGCAAAACAAGCTACGATAAGAACAAAACTGAAACAAGACATTTCTTTTCGCCACCAAAAACAAGCAGTTATTCCACAAGTGGACCATAGCTATTCCACGAAAATATTTGTCGCTAACCAACAAAGCCGCATCTGCGACTTACACTTTGCAGCTGATTTTATAAAAAAAACCTGACTAGTTTTACATTTGAGGTGAAAAAGTAGAACTCCCACGTGTGCACTGGAGCAGTACCATATATATTTCCAAATCTTTCAAAATATCGAACAAAAAGAATCCCACAAAACAATGTGTAGGTTTCTCTAGTATTTTAAATACATTTATGTACCTTTATATGGGAGCAACATGCAATTATGTGTTATAATCAGAACTAGGAAATTCGTACCGATTCCCTTATGCAGAGTAAGAGCGGCCATAGTCGGCAATACCATGCCGCGCTACTTGCGCGAGCAAAGGTCAACGTAAAATACAACCTATTACTGCATAACACAGAACTGCGTCGGTAGGAAGGAAAGCGTTGGAATAATATCTTCGTTTTGCTCAAATGTGAGCAAGCAAAAAAAAATTTTTTTTTAACATAGTAAGCTTTCTAGCAGTGTTCCTATGCTGTACTAATTCGGAAACCGATAGCAATTCTAGTAAACAAACTGTCAAACGTCTAGTAACAGAACAGCTTCACAGAAACATATTGATTGCAAATTTTCTCAGAAAGGTACTCACAACTATCACACATAATGGTGTAAAGGTTACCATGCTAACTTCATATACCCAAGGTCGCGGGTTCAAACCCGGCGGAGGCGTAAAAATGTTTAGCATGGCTTCCTTCGGAAGGGAAGTAAAGCCATGGGTCCCGTGTCGTAGATTTACGGCACGTAAAAGAACCTCAGGCCTGATAGAGAGGTCTCTGAGCAAAATTAAGCGGTCTTTCACGCCCAGTTGAGAATGGGACGCCGACAACCACAGCAGTTAAAGAGCTTCCATAAATAAAACGCTATTTTTATTTCATAGTGTTATAGTGCAGAAGTATGGAGCTGAACTGAATATGTGCGGCAATAGGAGAACTGTCAAGACGGATCTACTAATCCACGAGCATCCTACCTGAAATAAAGACGAAAATGAAAAGAATGCAGAGCTCAGTGCATACAAACTCCACTTTTAGATCCCAACAAATGTCATTTTCTTAGTGATACATCATGCGAAGTGGAACGAACTTTTTCGCATTACAAATCTTGTTTGTCGGAACGTAGAATGAGGTTTTCGTTTGAAAAACTTCAGAAGTACATATAGTTTTCAGTAATCCGGCTGCTGATAAGTATTGACTTTCTGCAAATAAGTATTACAGCTCTGTTGTGCAGTTTGCTAAACGGATTGTTTTATTACCGAATTCGTAATAATCATGTTGCGAACGAATGGGTTTGTGCTATCGTTGTACAAAATCGGTCCTATAAACAAGTAAATGGGGCCTTAAGCGTAAATCACCAGTCTAGTATTATATTACCCGAGAGCGGTTAAGCATAAATTCTGCCATATTAAATCTTAAGCCAGCTTTTGTGTGTAAGGTCAGCTCATTAGTTTTTTTGTTTTTTTTTCAGAGGTTATTATTTAAAAAACGTTCCCCGTAATAAAGGAAGTGAGGTGGAACAAATTTTTATTGACGCCATTAAACCTAAATGCGTAAGCTCTTTTGTTCGTGCACTGTTTATTTTCTGCCCTCGGGCGAGCTCTTTTTTTATTAATTGCTCAGGCATTTTTATGGATCTATGCTGCTTTCTTCCTAGTTATGCTTGAAACAGATGTTCTCGACCCCTGCATATAGTCTGTAATGGGATTTACTGTATTCCACCTAAACATTTGTATTGACAGTTCGCAGGAACACGTTTTGACCTTCTGTGAATAAAAATTTAGATGTATTACATTCATTTCACGCTCTTTACCTATTCTAAAAACTTCCTACGTAACCTTCTTCTTTCAACTTCATGCTAATCTAGATCATCTTATTATTAGTTCTTAATAAGTAGGAGGAAACTAGGGGAATACACTAGGCTAAAGCGACACTAAAAATGTTTTAAAAGCTGTCGTTATGAGATTGTCACTGAAATTCGTTTCTTTGCATATCAAAACAAAACTAACGTGCAGATTTCCTGTTTCATAAAACTTTCAAATTGAAACCATTAAAAACGAATATCTCTGAAACGGTTAGCTCCACAGCAAAAATTTAAATGACTAAAGGTGTTTTTGACGAAATATACACTTTTTGTGTATTTTTTGTCTATATCTCATAGTTTACCACTCATAGTGAGGAGGACTTCAGACACCATTCCCAACAAATTCAAGATATACATTTTTTGACATGTACACATCTTTAATATATGGTATTTTAATCAAAATCGTTAGAGCCTTTTTTTAAGGAAATTAAAATTTTCAAACATTTTTCCATGTAAAGGATAGTTTGGAGTGGGGGATTTTCTTGTAAATCTTCGTGTCACATTCTTCAAGATACTAAACTTGAATGCCAATTTTGCTATTAGCACACACACACACACACAGGCGGACATTTTTCTAAAAAATGTTGTTTTGGAATCCTGCAGTCTCAAAACTTGTATTTCCAGTGGAATTTTGTCTGTACCGAATTTTTGGGTGGAATACAATACCTTCTCTACTTACTATCACATTGTACACATGTGCTCGAGAAAGTAAAAATACATTTTTGAAACCAGTTCGATGTGTGGGGGTCCCAAATCGGCATAGTGTTAGCGTTATACAGCGGAAGGGTCATATCGCCACTTGGATCTACATAGATTCCTGGAAGAAAGGATGAAGTCGGAGAATTAGAGCTGGCTACAGACAGCTGGACCACAGAGATGCGCGGAAGTCCCTAACAGTTCCAAGCTAGAATACACGTCCCGCTGCTGTAGTTGCCAAGAAAGTTCAATGAACGACCCGTGGACCAAACAGTAGTCTATTGTCTCAAGTTAGAATTAACTCGCGGACGGATTTCCGGTCACAGGGGCAGAGTTGAACTTTCTTTTTTATCATTACTTATGGACGCTCTTTAACCGGAATAGTTCTCAGAGTCCCATTCTATACAGGGGTCAAACACCGCTTAGTTTTTGTCAGGCTTGAGATTCTTTTACATGCGGTACATTTATGACACGGGACCAACGGCGTTACCTCCCTTCTGAAGGAAGCCATACTAAAGACTTTTACACTCGAAAAAAATCCATCGCCCTCCACCGGTTTAACCCGCAACCTTTAGGTACTAGAGGCGTGTCTGTTATCCCTAGACCACGAAGGACGACGCAGGGACAATACATCTCGTGTGCCCTAGATGCCTTGTAACATACATGAACCCAAGCAGGGAGCGATCAAATGAGAGTCTCAAAGGGATGACAACGGGTGCAAACATGGACAGATTAAATGGCTCGGCGCAGCTCGGGCCTAACCCATAAGCCCCGAGCGTCCATGGGCCCCTAACCTGGAAGCACCAGATATAGTTGTCTCACAACGACGCCAGGAAGAAGCTTCTAGCAGAGGATCTCAAACCGGTTAGGCTCGAAACAAGTAGGGATAGACAGGCGGAGCTAGCGCGACAAGGAGAGAGACACCATTATTGCTACAATTGGAGAAGTTTGGAGTTTGCACTGTCTTCAACTTCGCCAAATTGTATTTTGCACCGTGCGCCGTATAATTCACCGGTGCATGCATCCTGAGACTCTTGCTCTAGAATGCACAAATCACCGCCCAACCTAACCCGTCGAACACCGTCCCCTGATCCTTCAACCCTAAAGCAGATAGCAAAGAAATTATGGACAGGAAAATCGGGGGGTGCAATGAACCTTTTCAGTATCCGACCCGCGATCCGCGGAAATCCCACGAAAAACAAAAAACAAAAAACGTGTAACAGGAAGGTCGACTACGGGAATCAAACCCACGAAACGGGTGTCTTACACATTACCACGCCGCCATCTCGTTTGGTTGTCCACAGAGAGTACTCTTTCCTCTGAGCAAGTATCCTTGCCCGCTGTCCAGCACCGCCATATGCCATGAAACCCAGAAGCACCCTGTAAGTTAAGAGGGAAACGTAATGAAGGTGAAATGATGGAAAGGAATCGTGGTGAGAAATCATCCCAATTTTCGTCTGCCAGCTCCTGGGAAACCACGAAAACTCATAGCTCAGGGTGAGCGGTCGCGGGGGATCAAACTTGGACCTCCTAAATGCGAGTCACACACGTTATCCTCGCTTTGTTCTAATCAGCGTAACTCAAAGTAGATAATTGAGTATACGGCAGGCTTGTAGGCCATGGCCCAACACACGAACATTCACCCGACGTTTCACCCAGACCTCTCTGGGCATCTTCAGGGAATGTTGACTCCTCACCAGTGATGGCCACCGCCTATTAGCCCGGGAACTACATTCTACTTATGAATGCCGGCTGTGAAGTTGTTTTTTTTTTTAAATTAACTTTTGTACCTTACAAAGTTACGACACGGACTTTCGAAAAAAGTCTGTGTTCCATTCACATTAGTTTCTCTACACTTCTGCAAGAAATTGTTATTAGTGTTATGTGATTGAAGTTCCTTTGTTTGTATGTCCAGGAGTTGACAAATTCCCGTATTAGAAAAGTATAAGTATTTTAAAACTGAAACCAATAACGAGGAATATTTCAAAAACGTTCAAATGTATATAACATTGCGTGTTTTAATGAGCTCTAATTTGTTCAAGTACGTTTTTGTCTATTTCATACGGTTTACCAATTATGCAAAATTCCGCAAAATTCATCCAGAATAAAGATGTCTTCAGAGATTATTCCTAGAAAATTTAAGATATGCCTTTTGCCATGTTAATATCTTTAATATACGATATTTTAACCAAAATCATTTGAGAATTTTTGAGAAAATTAAAATTTTCGAAAGTGTTTAAAAATAAATGGTAATTGTGGTGGGAGATTTTTTGAAAATCACCGTGTCGCATCCTTAGAAGATATTGAACTTAAATACCAAGTTTGATATTTAATGAACTTTTCGTTTTTGAGTTACGCTGGCCAGAGAGAGAGAGAGAGAGACACACACACACACACGTACACACACACACAGACACACACACACTGGCAGACAGACCAGACCGTGTGTACACGGATATTTTTCAAAATATGTTTTTTTTTATTCAGGGGGTCCTCAAACCATGTATTTCCGGTGAATTCTCGTCATTGAATTCTCTATACTCTATGTACATAGTAAGTGTTGAGAAACTAACAAACATTTGCATGAATTGTTTATAAAGACTATATAAAAATAAACGATACTTGGCATAGAATTTCATATGATTGTAATACATCAGAGCATTTCGTCTCACTATTAAGCACCCTTGCATTCACTTCTGCATTCATATTTGCAGACGCTGCGGAAAACAGGGTTTGATTCTGATTAAAGGAAAGTGCCCTAACCCACCCGACAGTCGAACCTAGGAATAGGGTACCTTAACAGTAGTAACTTTAGATTGAGATTTTTTATTTATTAAACGATACAAAATTCATAATATAAACGTCAAACGCATTCTATGTAAACACGTAAATATATCTAAATTTATATACTTACACAAAATAAGAAGGAGCACGTACATCCTCGTGCATAATAAGTGGCCTCTTCCTCTATAATATAGTGTGGTTCTTCTTCCGTAAGGTTTCTCACCCAGTCAGCATCGGTTCTCCATGTGACTGGACACACAAACAAATGAACCAATGAGTGGTTTTATAATCAATGTGAAATGTTCGATAGCATTTCGATTGGTAGGTACACAAGGAAAAATTGAATCAGTAAAGTGCAATTCCCCCTTCTAGAGGAAGGGGCGGAGAGTTACATGCACATAAACTGCACGATCTTATATGAAAGCCTTCATCACGACAAGGAGACGGAAGGTTAAGTTATTGTAGCCTACGAAACTAAAACATACTAACGGGCAATGGGAAGCCATAACAAAACGGTGGTCTAACATCAAAATACGAGTTTAAATATGTGACTACGATCATGTATGAACGGCTTATTTTGTAGTTCACAGCTCATTGTTGACATCCGTTATTGCATCTGTGTGTCGAATCCGGCATTGTTACACCTGAATGAGTTTGTGACACCTGCGGTAGTTTTCCATGTGCGACTGTTTCTGGAAATTTCCTATCACATTATCACCATGTATAAAAGGGGAACGAAGCCCTTCCCTGAGTTCAGTTTTCGCCGGAAATGTATTGCGTGTCTCAGTTGAGTGAATTTCGACTGGAAATTCGTAGCGAGTAGTAATCGTCGCTTTCAAAACAAGATATACGGCATAATTGTTACAAAAACACTGAAGAAAGTTATTTATAAGCAGATTCTGATTGTAACCAGTTTGCGGAAGAAATAAAGATTGTTATTGGAGAAAATGAGGATATTGTTACACTGGTGTGAGGAGTGGGATTAAACGTCACCATGGAGAACATGGTAAGAACTTTACTAGAAGAAATAAAGAACACGAAAACCGGGATGGAGAAGTTGAAGGAAAAAGTGGAATCCAGCAGGCACAAGATTAAAGAAAAAACAAAATTGGATATGGAGAACCTGAAGAAGGAAATCTCGAACACTATTGACGAAAACGGGACGACGTTAAGAAGAAGGTAGAAGAGCTCCATGGAAGGATGAAGAACCTTGACTAATGCGTTAACGCCCTGGAAGATTCCATTTTGTAAAAAAGTAAAACATGGAAGCTGTATAGTGCGAAAAAATACTAAAAGTATTGTTAAGTGAACCAATGTTTTTGTTACATTTTGTTTTGTAACGAATTTTTGGCAAATTCGATCGCGTTGAAGAACGCATGAATGCCTTGGAAGACCTTGATGGGATGATGAAAGACCATGACCAACACTAAATACTCTGGAGATTAGAGTGGCGGAAGAGCAAAAGAACTGAACACGATGATGGTAAAGATACTCGACGGAAGGTTCAAAGAAGGCTCACGGCTATTCGAATCACTTTGGTGGTAGCGTTTGTGGAAGAGATATTATAGCCGAGTTAGGAATTATAGAAATAATGGCATATGTTGCTTAATACATCATTAAATAATTATGCTTCCTCCCGACCAGGTGGAATTATGATTCTCATCATGGCCTCAATCGATTGGTGATGACTTCCTGCTCGACTCCATCTCATCCTCCTATGAAGTAGGCTCACATGTTGCGAACCGGATTTGTCAATCCGTGACGGTTGGGTGCCAATGAGTGCTAAGAGAATCCACCCGATCAGTTTGAACACACGAGCTTGGTAAACACTGTCCGGGAGCAGGTAGATACAGCTGGGCAATGGTAGTTCACATACTGGCTAATTGAGAGGAGATTTGATGATACACATAAATAAAGGACTTGTGTTTGGAGGATAGTGTACTTAGGTTGGAGGCAGTCAGTCCTTGCTGTTGCTGGGAGGGATATGGATCTTTCCACTCGCTCCACCAGAAGAGAAAGGAAAAAGGAGAAAGAGCTAAGTCAGTGAGATATTGAGGCAATGCCTCTCTTGTACCTACGGATTCAAAGGTACGGATATGTTGACCGGCGATATAGGGCTGGCCAAGGTGAAGGAAAGACGCCAGGACGACCAAAGTCCTACTTAAGCCCTTGAGAAGTCTGTGAAAAAGTTAAGGAAGTTGGAGAAAGGGTGATAGGAAGTGGGTAGTATCTAGGACACGGCGTGGCCTCTTCGAGTGTCAGGTCACGCCGGGTTTACAGCAGGCCGACACCTATCGGGAGCCGACAGAAAAGCTCTCATCTCCTCCGATATATGACTCGATGCCTAACGAACACCACCTTTGTGAAGTGGTTAGAGTTCTCCTCTAGGTGCTCCTTAAACCGTTAGATTATCTCGTGATCAGACTCCGGTGATTGCATCCGTTCCTCCAGGACTGTCAGCTTCTCCGTCAAGTTCAGACCTTAGATGAAGGCCCTAAATGTCGTTGCATAGGCCCTGAAAGTTCGGAGCTGGTGTCGGTGGTGGTGGCTGTGGAGTCGGATGAAGTGGTGCTGTCCGGGCTCACTGCGATGCTGGTAGCCTGCTCTTGGGATACCGTAGGCACTGGGCATGTCCGGTGAAGTCCGGCGACAGCAGCGAAGATTGTGTCCAGTGCACACAGCGGTGTTGGCGTTGGCGCCACAATAATGGCACCGCGACGGCGAGGAACAGGCTTTCTAGCTATTCCCTAGGCACAACAGCGTCAGCAGGACCGGTAACGATCCTGTTGATTGGCATCGAAGAACACAATTCCCCCAAATAAGATAGTATCCAAGGCTGCTCGGTCCTGAAGCTCTATCATGTTGTTCGGCGTTGGTTTCCGGTCGCAGAAAATACGAGTAGCCCTCAAGCAAGAAGGACAGTCCGACTGCGCAGCTGCAAAGATGTGTCAGGTGTAAAGGTCCCTAGGGATCCCCCGAACCAAGCACTGAACCGGGGCGGCAACGGCAACGTGAACGTGAATGCAGTCGCGGCGACAGGGGACGAGGCTGCAGCTGCCCCGGCTAATCTATTTATACATGCTAATATCGGGGTGTGTTGATTTGCCGTAATTTGGTGGTGCCATCTAGTTTTATTGAACTTGATTAATTATACACCAGCGCCGTTGTAGCGCGCGTTTCAATTATATTGTTCTATATTTATAATATTATTCTTTATTATATTATATATTGTTCTGCGCCGCGGTACAGTGGGCTAGAACGTGTGCTCTGATTCCCGGCCGCACACTGTGCCGGGGTTTGATCCCACCCTTAAGGTTAAGTTTTAGATCAAAATTAAAAGTGGATGGTACGCTCTAATTGGTTGGAGTTATGTAGTGGCATCTTTGAATAGGAGCGGTCATTACCGTCGCCATAGTAGGAGTTAAACTTAAGCAAACCCTGTCAGTTAAACATTATAAAACAGTACTAAAAAATCTGATGTGTTCCATTCACATGACTTTCTCTATAGCTCTGGAACAAAATATTGTTAAAAAGCTTATCCTTCTATTTCGTTCATGCTAATCGAGAAGAATTTAGCAGAAATAATCTTATTACTTGCTTCCTTGTAAGTGGAAGGGAAATAAGGGAGTACCATACGTTAAAGTGACAGATGGTTGCTGTGTGACTGAAGGTCCTTTGTTTGTATGGACAGGAGTTGACAAATTCCTGTGTGAGAAAAGCATACGTTTTTTAAAGGTGAAAAAAAAAAAGGAATAACTCAAAGACGGTCAACTACACGAGAAAAGTGTATATAACATAAATTGTGTTTTAACGTGTTCTACACTTTTTGTGTGGTAAGTTTCTGTCTATCTCTTACGGTTTAGCAATTAATGCAAAATTCCGTAAAATTCATCCAGAATAAAGTAGTCTTCAGAGAATTCAAGATATACTTTTTATTTGTCAGGTAAATATCCTTAATATACGATATTTTAATCAAAATCATTAGAACCATTTTTTAGAAAATCAAAATTTTCGAAAAAAGGTCCATGTAAGCGGTAGTTTATGGTGGGAGGATTTTTCTCAAAATCTTTGTGTCGCATCCCTGGTAGATACTAAACTTAAATACCAAGTTTGGTATTTTACCGACTTTTCGTTTTTGAGTTATCGTGTTCACAGATACACACACACACATGCACGGACCTTTTTCTGAAAATGCTTTTTATGGATACATATATTTCCAGTGAAATCTCGGTATCGAATTTTTGGGTGGAGCGCAATACCCTCTCTATACACTATGCACATAATGCGTATAGAGAATGTAACAAAGCAAGACAAATTCATAAAACACCGTGGCTCCTATCAAGACTATCTCTATCAAAACACTTAGACAACTCTACCTATCCATCATACGACCAAATATTACATATGGAGCAGTAGCAATTGCACCATTAATACCCGGACACATGATGCAGAAAATAGAGGCTTTCGAGCGCCGATCTCTCAGGACAGCGCACCAACTCAAAAGAAACTTCAGAAATGACCAATTGTACGAACACACAAAAACAGAATCTATAAAACAACATATCTCAATACTCGTGTACAAGTACATAGATAAAGGACATAATAGACTACAGGAGACAATTCATATGCTCGGCACAACAGATGAAGAAAGTAGAAAAAACATCCAAAGTGAAAAATCCACCACTTTTAATACTTATTTAGCAGTACGACAAAAACAAGAACTTCACGACGAGCTAGAAAAGCATCTTCGAGCACTCATACTACATTTCTATGGAATAAAGAATAACATATTAGGTTGGTTCATTTCGTGCCTAGAGAAGAGGAAACAAAGGGTTGAAATCAATAACTCCAATGGGTATCAAAATAGTGCTTCAGCATGGAAATCAGTAAAAAATGGTGTTGTCCAGGGATCATTCTTAGGGCCTCTTTTGTTTTTGATTTACATAAATGACCTCCCATTATACATTAACATTATAGCAAGTATTTATTTATTCGCAGATGACACTAGTGTTCTAGTAACAAGTAAAGACTGTGTAGTAAAATTAAACTATGTTCTAAATTGTATGTCAAATTGGTTCAAAGCAAACAAACTCTCAGTAAACCTTGAAATAAACAAAAACAATTACATTTATAGCTACTCGCTCACCACAAACGCACATAGAAATAGGAATTAACATTGTTAGAACAGCTAAATGAAGCAAATTTCTCGGCCTTCAGGTAAATAAGCATTTGGACTGGAAGTCACATATTAGCTAAATCACACCTAAACTTAGCTCAGCATGTTATGCTCTCCGTGTGCTGGTTAAATTTCACTCAATCGATACACTTAAATTGGTGTATTTTGCCTACTTTAACTCCATCATCGAGTATGGAATAATATTCAGGGGTAATTCAATGGATAGTAAATGCTTATTCCGGATACAGAAGAAAGCTATACGAATAATCTTTAATGCTTATAGCAGACAGTCATGCAAAGAACTATTTAAAATTTGGGCATACTCACCGTACCTTGTGTTTATATATGATCCATTTTAAAATTCTATGCACTTAATCAACATAGTTTTATAACAAACATGGAAATTCATAACAATAATATGAGACAAAAGGGATATATTCATCGTCCCAATGCCAATGTTCTTTGCTTTCGGAAAGGTGTATATTAATAAAACAATCAAGATATTTAATGCTCTCCCCAGTAATCTCAAAGAAAATGTTGGGAATTTCAGGGCTTTTAAGGCCTCTCCTAAGGAGTACCTTTGCAATAAATCATTTTACTCCGTAGATGAATATTTAAGTGACAAATCTGTCTGAAATACTGTCAGCAATCATTGTATTTGTAAGTATTATAATGTATTGCATTTTGTGTATATTAGTGTGTGTGTTTTATATTCAAATTAAAGTGATGTATATTTTGACTTGCACGAATGTGTCAAATTAATTGATTAGTATTTAGTAATGATACAAAGTCTGTAAAGCCTAATGCTCTGATATTTTACACTTTAGTGCATAATTGTAAATTTTTGCACTGGAAATTCTATAACATATTTGTAAATATGTATTGTAATTTGTTGACATTTATGGAGTACATAATACAATAATCATATTTTAGTTTTATATAATTACTAGTTGTAACTATTATGTCGATAATTAGAAAACTATCATCTGACATTATATCAGTGTTACATATAATTAAATTATATTTATTTATACATTTAACACTAATTTTTGATACTCTTTGTTTTTATGTGATTGAAAAAAAAGAAGAAAAAAAAAAGGAAGTTCATGTGCCTTTATAGAGTACATTAATTATAGCAGAGGCCTCAAATACAAATGGTGTAATTATATGTCTATCCTGCTGTTTTTGTAACCCAAGCTGTAAGTACGAGCTTTATACATTGTTTTTTTTTTCCATAGTATATAAACATATGTATACATGTATATGTCTTGACAAGTTCTATGTTCAGTGGCTTCCTGGCCTAAACGAACCTACAGAATGCTTTCTAATCTAATCATAAAGTAAAAAAAATAAAAAGAACGCAAGACATCACTAAGCCGCAATTTAAAATGCACGAAAAATTAAAGACCGATAAAACAGAAAGCAACAACTGACAATCAAAATCACAAGTCTTCTTGTTGGAAAGCAAGAGTCAAAGAGCTAGGGGGGAGATGAATGGGGATTACTCCAAGAATATATAATACAAGATGCTGCTACAAGCAACAAAATAAATACAAGAGATCTCTCCGAAATACGACATTAAAAACCAAACTAAGCTGAATAGGGAGTTCCCTAAACAGCCCTGATACATATATACCTCATGTGTTCCATTCTAATTACTTTCTCTATCTGTTCTCTAGCTGTTTTTACAAAATATATTCTTGTATCCACTTCATGCTAGAGATAATCTTATTGCTTAGTTCCTTGTAAGTAGGGAAATAGCATGCACAAGGCTAAAGCGGTAGTCAAATCTTAATTGAAACAAACAATAAGGAATATCTCGGAAGTCGTTAACTCTAAACCACTATATGAATTGTGTTCTAAGGAGATTTACACTGTTTGTGTATTAAGTTTTAGTCATCTCTTGCGGTTTACCAGTTATAGAAAAATCAGCCTGAATGAAGAGGTCTGTAGAAGTTCTTACCAGGAAATCCAAGATATATATTTTTTGTTGTCACGTAATCAAAATCGTGAGAGCCGTTTTAGAAAATCGAAAATTTCCCCAAAATGTTCCATGTAAAAGCTAGTATTGAGTGGGAGTATTTTCCTGAAAAACTTCGGTCGCCCTCCATGGTGTAATGGTTACCATGCTAACTTCACATACCCAAGGTCGCGGGTTCAAACCCGGCGGAGGATGATGACTTTTTTTGGGTGTAAAAATCCTTAGCATTGCTTCCTTCGGTAGGGAAGTAAAGCCGTTGATCCCGTGTCGTAGATTTACGGCACGTAAAATAACCTCATGCCTGACAAAAAGGCCTCTTAGCAAAATTAAGCGATCTTTCACGTCCAATTTAGAATGGAACGCTGAGAACCACAGCAGTTAAAGAGCGTCCATAAATAACAGACTGTTTATTTCTGAAATCTTCGTATCGCACCTTTGGAAGGTACTGAACTCAAATATCAAGTTTGGTATTTAACGGATTTTTCGTTTTTTGAGCTACGCTACACACACACACACACACACACACACACACACACACACACACACACACACACACACCTATTTCTAAAAAAAGAAAAAATTTATTCAATTCTCTATACACTATGTACATAGTACGAGTAGAGAAAGTAAAAATAGAACGGCAGAAGAGGATCAAGAAATAAGATAGCGCATGTCGTTAGCAGCGAAGGGGTTAAATGAAAGCATTACTGTCCCAGAAACAAGCTTTTAATTTTGATCAGTTCCGTTTCTTTAATGGGACCTAAGTTAGATCGTGCACTAAATTGTCGTTGCGGCCTTTACGTCGGACACATACCCGCTTTTTATTTTCCTTTTACAGCAGCTGTCTGGCTCTCAGCAGTTAATTGCGTTTCGACTCGGCAGTTTTCTTGATTCATGGGTTTTTTGGAGTTCCTTGCTGCAGTATTTTATCTTCTGACAGAAACACATTAACAAACACAAGGTCCTTCCCGGAAAAGACGCCTTTCTAAGTCCCTATGTATCCCTTGATTTTACAGAAAGCCCTGGGATATATTTTCTTCAAATTATTTTAGAACTTTGACTCTCATTAAACCGAAGAGTTACAGTGCTGTGTTTTAGGAAACAGTTCTTTCCTTCTGTATTTCTGCACTAGAGCCGTCTATAGTTACAAGTCGGAGTGTACACTTGGCAACGCTGTTCAGAAATTTCAACTTCTTTTCTTTTATATGTATATAGTGTTTAACGCCCGCTTTTACTACTGAAGCACCGCAGGCGATGACACTGATGATACATGGAATGAAGATGGAGCACCGGGAGAATGTGGTAGGAAACCAGAGAACCCGGAGAAAACCCGCCTCTGCGCCGCTTTGTCCACCACAAATCTCACCGAATCTGCTCGCTTGGAATCGAACCCCGGATGCCTAGATGAGAGGTAAGTGGTCTAACCACTTAGCCACGGCGCGGCCAAGGTCAACTGAGGCCTATGGTATCTAATAGCGTAATGGGAAAAGAATCTATAAACTGTTTTATTGCTATTTAAAAAATCTGATGTGTTCCATTCACATGACCTTCTCTACATCGCTGTAACAAATTATTGTTAAAATGCATGTTCTTCTACTTTATGATAATCGTGATAAACATTAGCAGACTTTGTCTTAATTACTTGCCTCCTTGTAAGTAGAAGGAAAATAAGATAATACACTAGGCTAAAACGAATGTCAAATCTTTTAAAAGCTGGTTGCCATGTGGTTGAAATCCGTTTCTATGCTGGACCAGGAGTTTACAGCTTTCCGAGTGAGAAAAGTTTTATGTATTTTAAATCTAAAAATAATAACAAGAAATGTCTTAGAATGATCAATTCTACGGGGGGGGGGGGGGGGGGGGAAACGTATATGATATAGACTGTGTGTTTTAACGTGATCTACTTTTTTATTTTCTTTCTATCTCTTGCAGTTTACCAGTTACGCAAAATACACCAGAATTCTTTCAAAATAAAGAGGTCTTAAGAGGCTATTCCCAGAAAATTCAAGATTTTTTTTTTTGCTTCATTTGTATAGCCCCATTTAACATCAATGGTCATATCGGGGGCTTTCACTTGTGAAACTATAGGTTCAGAACATTAGGTTAAACTTTATATTACTAAACACACGCACATTCACATTCATACTTCCAGACTCTATGGGGAATAGGGAATAATTCTGGTTAAAGAAAAATTCCGCGCCCCAGCCGGGAATCGAACCCGGGACCTCCGGGTGAGAAGTCAGCTCGCTGAACACTCGACCACGGAGGCAGTCAAAATTCAAGATTTAATTTGCCGTATAAACATATTTAATATACGGTATATTAATCAAAATCGTTAGTCATTTTTGAGAAAATCAAAATTGTCGAAAGATTTTTCCATGTAAAGGATAGTTTGGGGTGGGGGGATTTTTCTCAAAATCTTCGTGTCGCATCCCCGGAAGATACTAAACTTAAATACCAAGTTTGGTATTCCACCTACTTTTCGTTTTTGAGTTTTCGTGTTCACAGACACACGGACACACACACATACACACACGGACTTTTTTAAAAAAAATGTTTTTTTTTATTCTGGGGTCCTAAAACATGTATTTCCGGTTAAATCTAGGTATCGAATTTTTAGGTGGAATGCAATACCTTCTCTACACTCTACATAGTACGTATAGAAAAACTAAAAAGAAATACTGCGTGCAAATACAAGTTATAAGGGTTGGAGAGATTGTGAGAATGACCTAATAGCGAAGTTCAGTGATCAGCAAAGCTAAACCCCAACGATTCCCTTTTTCTTGTGCACTTTTCCCCAATCATCTCAATTTATTTTGCAATTTTCTGCTTTTTTTTTCAGTGAGAACTATTCTGGACACTCTTCGTAGATTATACTTCTAAAAAAAATCTGATGTGTTCCATTCTCATGACTTCCTCTACATCTCTGTAAAAATTTACTGGTAATAAGGTGCTTTTTTTATCCACTTCATTCTAATCGAGATAAACATGAGCAGAAATTGCTCTTATTACTTAGTTCCTTGTAAGTAGAAGGGAAAAAATTTAATGTCTTCCATTCACATTATACGTTTTAGCTGTTCCATAAGCAAACCTTTTATTTAAAACATTTAATCCATTATCTACATCATGCTAATCAAGATAAACATAAGCAGATTTAGTCTTAATACTAGCTTCCTTGTAAGTAGGAGGGGAATAAGAAAATGCACAGGCTAAAGCGATACTCAAGTCCTCTAAAAATTGGTTGCTTTGTGAAACAATTAAAATTCCAATCTCTTTGCTTGCCAGAGTAAACAAACGAGAATGGAGAAGAAAGATGTCTTTCCGTTTGAGAAAAGTTTAAGTGGCTATTGATACCAATAGTCCGGAATATCTCCAAAACGGTTAACTATACAAAAAGAAGAAGAAAAAAAACGTATATAATATAAATTGTGTATTTTAATGATATCGATATTTTGTGTGTATATTTTACGGTTTGCCAGTTGTACACAAGTCACCCAGAATGAAGAGGTCTAGAGACTATTCCCAAAAAATTCAAGATATACATTTTGATTGTCATAAAAATAGCTTAACCACAAGGTATTTTAACCTAAATCGTTAGCCATTTTTGAGAAAATCAAAAGTTTCGAAAAATATTCATGTATAGGCTAGTTTGGGGTGAGGAGATTTTCTTGAAAATCTTCGTGACGCATACTTGGAAGAAGCAAATTTTAAATACTAAGTTTGGTATTTAACGGTCTTTTCGTTTTTGAGCTATACCGTCCACAGACACGTGCGCGCGGACCTTTTTCTAAAATGCTTTTTTATTCAGGTGGACCCAAAACATATATTTCTGGCATACACTATGTATATAGTAGGTGTAGAGAAAGTAAAAATTATGAAACTTGAAATATCTTTCTTGAAACGTGCCAAAAGGAGATAACCTGCATTTATTTTGAAGCAGTTGATTTTTATTGTTTTTTTTAGATGGTGTGCACATAAAGCAACTCAACCCATAAGTAATTTAGGATTTTTTTTTCACAAAATGTTGTTAATTATGATATATTGTTATAAAATGAGCAACACTCATGCACTAAAATAAATACCATAGTATTCCGTTACTTTATGTTGCTGCAACACTGCAGATGAATAGAATATCCACTTGATATTTCAAAGCAAGTTTGGTCATGTTACATAATTATCATGAAAAGAAGTTTTATTTGGCCGCGATTGATCCCGATGGATACCTCGTATTCACTTTTCTTTCATCTATCAGTTAGAAAACGAAAAACAGTTACATAATCAATCCTCTTCTCCTACACCTAGGAACACAGCACTTCCTGGGAATCTGCAGGCAGTAAAAGGATGGAATTAGTTATTTCTGCTGTTTTTACTTCCTCTACACATACTTTGTACATAGTGTATAGAGAAGAAATTGTATTGTACCCAAATATTCGATTACTTGTCTACACGTTCTACGTACATAAGGCATATAATGGGCATTATAATACACCCAAAAAATCGATATCGAGATTTCACTGGAAATACTGTTTTGTGACCCCCTGAATCCCCCCCAAAATCATTTTTAGAAAAAGCTCCCTCTGTGTGTGTGTGGGGGGGGGGAAGCATAGGTCAGAAACGAAATAACTGTTAAAAAGTTATTTGGGTTTAGTATCTTCCACACCTACCCTTTGCATGGAAGTTTTTTCGAAAATGTTGATTTTATAAAAAATGGCTCTAACGCATTTAATTAAACTACCTTATGTTTAAGATAATTTTATGACAAATGAAATGTATATCCTGAATTTTCTGGGAATAGCCTCTGAGGACCTTTTTATTCTGGATGACTTTTGGCAAACTATAAGAGATAGACAAAAACTTACTACACACAAAAATATAGATACCATTAAAACAAACAACTAATGTTGTATTCATTTTTTGTTGAGTTAATCGTTTTGAAAATTGTTGGTATCAATTTTAAGGCACTTAAACTTTTCTCGAACGGGGTGACATCTTTCTTCTTGTTTCGCTTTTGTTTACTCCTGGCAAGAGAAGAGAATGGGCGGATTTTAAAGGACTTGACTATCGCATTAGCCTGTGCTTTCCCTTAGTTGCTTTCTACTTACAAGGAAACAAGTAATAAGACCAAATCTGCTTATATGTATCTTGATTAGTCTGATGTAGATAAAAGATTAATGTTTTGATTATACATGCGGTACAGCTAGAGAAGTCATGTGAATGGAACACACAAGATTTTTTTACAGTGTGTCGTATAAATGATAAAATTATAAATCGAATGTGTCACTTTACTTATCTTGCTGTATAGAGAAGCACGTGGTACATCCAGCCTTATTACAACGACCAAACGCCTTTAACTAAAATGTTATTCATTGCATGTACATGTATCATGATGGATGCTATAAAAGTACAGACATTTGAAATTGTTTCCACTTTATCACAATAAATAACGATATCAGTTTGTCTCTAGCAGAAAGCTTACTGCCACACAATAGCCTTCTCTAGATGTTGTCCAACTTACCAGGTTCCGGCTGGCTTAGTGTTATAGTCACATAGCTTTCTATACCCACTCTTCTGCAAAATAAACTGTTGCATTCTCTACCACGTACATAGAAAGAAGAGAAGACTTCGATCCGAGATTTCATCGTAAATACACGTTTTGAGGACTTCTGATTACAAACATACCATTTTTAGAAAAAGATCCGTTTGTGTTTGTGAACAGCATTACTCAAAAGAGGAAAACACCAAGCGTGGTATCTTCTAAAGATGCGAGACGAAGAAAATCCTCTCAACTACCCATTACATGTACATTTTTCAAATTTGTAATTTTCTCAAAATACTTCTAATAATTTGATTAAAATATCTTGAATTTTCTGGGATTAGCCTCTGAAGACCTTTTCATTCTGGATGTTTTTTTCGGGAGTAAAACGAAAGAGACGAAACGCAAGTTGACTTCCTGCTTGAAAAAAGTTTATTTTTAAAATTGAAACTAATAACAAGAAATACTTTGGAAATGATAAATCTACTTAAAAAGTAAATAAAAACTGCATGGCATAAATTGTGTGATTTAACGAAATCTACATTTCTCCCACCCCCCTTTTTGTGTAGTGGGTTTTTATCTATCTCTTACAGTTTTCGAGTTATACAAAGTCATCCAAAATGAAGAGCTCTTCAGATGCTACTCCCAGAAAATTCAAGATATACATTTGGTTTGTTATGCAAATATCTAAACATATGGAATTATAATCAAAGTCGTTAGAGCTATTTCTAAGAAAATCAACACTTTCACAAAATGTTCCAAGTAAAGGGTGGCTGGGTGCGGGGGGATTTTCTTCAAAATTTTCCTGTTACATCCTTAAATATCAAGTCTGGTATATAACCGAGCTTTGGGTTTTGAGCTATGCTGTACACAGACACACATGCGTACATTTTTGTAAAAATATTTTTTGATTCATTTTTTGTAATTTTTTCCGGTGAAATGACACTATGAAAATTTTGGGTGCAATGTAATACCTTCTCTATCTACTATATGCATTGTACATATGTACTAGAGAAAATAAAAGTATTATATTTACATGGATTTCTCTACCTCTTCTGCCAAACTATTTTCACAAAAGCTTATTCATAAGTCTGCTATTAATCAAGGTAAATATTAACAGAATTTATTACAAATTTTCTTTTGGATACAAGAGAAATAAGTGAATAGACTAAGCTAAAGCGATAACTAAACTTTTAAAGAGAGGATTCCTGCGTGATGATGTTGAAAACCCACTCTCTTAGTATGGCCAGGATGAAAAAAAAAAAGCAAACGAATATGAACTTCCTTTTTTAAAAAAATCTGATGTATTGCACTTCATGACTTTCTCTAGATGATCGCCCTCCGTGGCGTAATGGTTACCATGCTGACTTCATATACCCAAGGTCGCGGGTTCAAACCCGGCGGAGGACGATGGATTTTTTCGGGCGTAAAAATCCTTGCATGGGTTCCTTCGGAAGGGAAGTAAAGCCGTTGGATCCGTGTCGTAGATTTACGGCACCTTAAAGAACCTCAAGCCTGATGGAGAGGCCTCTGAGCAAAATTAAGCGGTCTTTCACGCCCAGTATAGAATGGGCGCTGAGAACCACAGCAGTTAAAGAGCGTCCATAAATAAAAACGCCATTTATTTCTCTAGCTGCTCTACAAACCTCCTACAAAAGATTATTCTTCTTTGTACACAATGATAATCGAGATAAATATTCGCAGAATTTTCTTATTATTTAGTTCCTTATAATTAGAAGGGAATAAGGGAATGCACTATGCTAAAGTGATTGTCAAATGCTTTAAAAGCTATCGTTATGCGATTGTCATTGCTTGGCCAGGAGTAGAACAAAAGAAAAACGGACACTTCCTGTCTGAGAAATGTTTAAGTATTTCACAATTGAAACCAATAACTAGGAATATCTCAGAAACGGTTACCTCTACAACAACAACGTAAAGGACATAAATTGCGTTTTGTCGTGATATACATTTTTTGTGCAGAGTGTCTTTCTATTTATTACGGTTTAACATTTAAGCAAAATTCGGCAAAATTCATCCAGAATAGAGAGGTCTTCAGAGGCTATACCCAAAAAATTCGAGATATACATTTTATTTCGGACATAAATAGTTTTAATATACGGGATTTTAATCAAAATCGTTAGAGTCATTTTTAAGAAAATCAAAATTTTCGAAATTTTTTCCATGTAAAAGGTAGTATGTAGTGATAGGATTATTTTTGAAAATCTTCGTGTCGCTTCTTTGGACGAAACTAAACCTACATACCAAGTTTGGTATTTAACTGTATTTTCGTTATGGGGCTATGCTGTCCCCAGACACACACACACACACACACACACACACACACACACACACACAGGACTTTTTTTTAAAAATGCTTACTTGACGTAGTAGAGAAATTAATACACGTGAGTATCGAGCACTTGCGTGTTCATTTCTGGCCCCAGCATATTCATTCAAATCACTTTGCAGAAAAACTGGAATGGTAAAAATTGGGGAGGACGCGTTTAGCGCGCTGGGGATGATCTATGCGCATTATAGATCACCCGAAACACATTCTTTATAAAGTGAGATATAAAACATTGCTATCAAGATAAACATGTCGGTCAGATTCGATAAAATTGCAATTCTATTGTGATATTTCAAAACTCAGAAACAAGCACCTGGTTTGTCCAACTTTATCTGGTAAATAAATAACACACAAGTATCATAATTCAAAACAGATGTCCATGTAGTTCTGTTTTAAAATTCAACACAATTTCGGATCCAAGATTATATACGGACTCTTATTATACACGGACGGTGATGTTTTTGCCATGTACGAAAATTGTGGCTTAATGAATATTTAAATAAATAAATTATACTGTATACATTTTTTTTGCATTCTTTACACGTACTATGTACATAGTGTATAGAGAAGGTATTGTATTGCATCCAAAAATTCCATACCAAGATTTTGACGACATGTATTTTTAAACCCCTGAATCAAAAAAAAAAAAAAAAAATCTATGTAAAACTCGCATGACTTTTCTAGCTCCTCTACAAACTTCTTACAAAAGATTCTTCTTTTGTGCTGGAAGTTTGTTTATCTCGATTAGCAATCGAAATAAACACTAGCAGAATGTTCTTATTATTTAGTTCCTTGTAAGTAGGAGGGAACTAAAGGAATGCGCTATGCTATGTGATAGTCAAATGTTTTAAAAGCTATCGTTAGGCGATTGTCACTGCAAATCGCTTCTTTGCTTGGCCAGGAGTAGAACAAAAGAAAAACGGACACTTCCTGTCAGAGATAAGTGTAAGTACTTTACAACAAGGAATATCTCGAAAACGGTAAACTCCACGAAAAAAAATGTATATGACATAAATTGTGTATTTTAACATCTACAGTTTTGTGTAGTAAGTTTTTATGTATCTCTTACGGTTTATTAATAATGCAAAATTCAGCATAGTTCATCCAGAAAAAACAGGTCTTTAGAAGCTATTCCCAGAAAATTCAAGATATGCATTTTATTTGTCAGGAAAATGGTTTTAATAATCAAAATCGTTAGATCCATTTTTAAGAAAAACAAAATGTTCGAACATTTTTCCATGTAAAGGGTAGTTAGGTGTGGCGAGATTTTCTTGAAAATCTTCGTGTCGCATCCTTGGAAGATACCAAACTTAAATACCAAGTTTGGTATTTCACCGCCTTTTCGTTTTTGAGCTATACTGTCCACACACACACACCCACACACACACACACACACACACACACACACACACACAGACACCTTTTTACTTTCACTACACGTACTATGTACATAGTGTATAGAGAAGGTATTGTAATGCACCCAAAAACTCGATACTGAGATTTTACCGGAAATATATGTTTTGAGACCCCCTGTATCCAAAAAGAGCATTTTTAGAAAAATGTCAGTGTGTCTGTGTGTCTATGTGTGTCTGTGGGCAGCATAGCTCAAAGACAAAAGGTCCGTTAAAAACCAAACTTGGTATTTAGGTTTGGTATCTATCAAGGATGTAACACGAAGGTTTTTAAGAAATTCTCCCCACCCTCAACTACCCGTTACATGGAACTTTTTTCGAAAATTTCTTTCTTAATAATGGCTCAAACGATTTTGATTAAAAGATCGTATATTAAAGATATTTAAGTGACAAATAGAATGTATATCTTGAATTTTCTGGGAATACCCTCTGAAGAGTACTTTATTCAGGATGAATTTTACGGAATTTTGCATAACCACTAAAGCGCAAGAGATGGACAAAAAATTAACATACAAAAAGTGTAGAAAGCGTTAAAGCACAGAATTTATATCATATATATTTTTTTCTTAGAGTAGATCGTTTTTTAGGTATTCCTTGTTATTTGTTTCAGCTTTGAAAATTTTATGCTTTTCTCATTCAGGAATTTGTTAACTCCTGTCCATACAAAGGAACTTCAGTCACATAGCAACCACCTTCTGCCTATCACTTTAACCTATGGTACTCCCTTATTTCGCTTCTACTTACAAGGAAGCAAGTGATAGGACTATTTATGCTGTTTTTTTCTCGATTAGCATGAAGTAAATATTAGGATAAGTTTTTTAATTTTTTTTTTGCAGAGATGTGGAGAAAGTGATGTGAATGGAACACATCAGATTGTTTTTATTCAGGAGGTCCTAAAACACGTATTTCCAATGAAACCTGGTATAGAATTTTTGAGTGGAATACAACACCTTCTTTATCCACTATGTCCATTGTACATATGGGGCTAGAGAAAATAAAAAACATAATTAGAAAAATGTGCGTGTGATTATGTGTGTGTGTGTGTGTGTGTGTGTTTGTTGACAGCATAGCTCAAAAACTAAAAGACCGTTAAGTACCAAATTAAATTAATATTTAAGTTTATTATCCTCCAAGGATGCGACACGAAGATCTTTAAGAAAATCCGCCCACACCAAACTACCCTTTACTTGGAAACATCTTTGAAAATTTTGATTTTTTAAAAAATTTCTCTCGCATTTGATTAAAATACTGCATATTGAAGTTATTCACAACACAAATAAAATGTATATTTTGATTTTTCTGGGAATAGCCTGTGAAGAACATTTCATTTTGGCTGATTTTTCAGAATTTTGCATAAGGGATAAATTGTAAGAGATAGACAAAGATTTAGGTACTACACAAAAATGTAATTTCTTTATTAAAAAAAAATATGGCATATGTATTTTTGTTGTTGAGTTGGCCGTTTTCAATATAGTCCTTGCTGTTTGTTTCAATTTTAAAATAGTTATACTTTCATCAGACAGGCAGTTGCGTTTTTCTTTTTACTTTATGCGTACTATGTACATAGTGTATAGAGGAAGTTTTGTATTCCACCCAAAAATTCGATACCAAGATTTCACCGGAAATACATATTTTAGAATCCCCTGAATCAAAAAAAAAATTAGAAAATGGTCCGTGTGTATGTATGTGTCTATCTGTAGACAGCATAGCTCAAAAACGAAAAGACAGTTAAATAGTAAACTTGGTATTTAGGTTTGGTATCTTCCAAGGATGCGACACGAAGATTTTCAAGGAAATCCCCACACCCACAACTACCCTTTACATGGAAAATTTTTCAAAAATTTTGATTTTCTACAAAATGGCTCTAACTATTTTAATTAAAATTCCGTATATTAAAGTTATTTACATATTTAATTTAATTTTGGTTAACTGCTAAACGGTAAGAGATAGACAAAAACTTACTACACAGAAAATGCTGATCTGATCAAAAGACACAATTTATGTCCTTTACACTTTTGTTGTGGAGGTAACCGTTTCTGAGATATTCCTTGTTTTTTTGTTTCAGTTGTGAGTACTTATACTTTTCTCAGACAGGAAGTGTCCCATTTTTATTTTGTTCTACTCCTGGCCAAGCAAAGAAGCGAAATGCAATGACAGCGTTTAAAACATTTGACTATCATTTTAGCATAGCGCATTCCTTTAGTTCCCTCGTACTGATAAGGGACTAAGTAATAAGAACTTTCTACTAATGCTTATCTCGATTAGCATAGAGTAGAAAGAAGAAGAATCTTTTGTAAAAATCTGTTTGTAGAACAGTCAGAGAAAGTCATGTGAGTGTAACACGTTAGAATTTTTTTTCTTGAAATTAAATAAATTGTTATTCAGACTGGAAAGTTTTGAAATGAAAGCCATAATATACTAAAAACCGTGTGCACCAAGAAGAAATATATTTAGAGATAATAAAATTCTCTTCCACCTTGTTGCTTCAAATACAGCGTTCTTTCGGCAGGTTTTTAATTTTTAAGTTGTACGTACTCTTTAATTATGAATATGTTAAATTGAAAGCCGTATTCATGAAATGTTTTGGTCCTTTTACAAGTACTGAATACTAGTATTAAAAAAGGAAACATGGATGCCATTCATTACCATGTCATCATTAATGCCTGCAACGCTCTCTTTTAATTCTTCCACTAATGAATTACCGTTGTTGGAACATGACATGTATATCATTATTTTTGTCTGACTTTTGTTCGCCGATGAGACAGTGGATTAAAACATATATAAATTTAAGTGGCCCGTAGCAATAAAGATAACTGTTTTTATTTCATTTTTGTACCATAAACTACGAAATATTGTGGTACAACTTAGTACATATAACTCGTGTTTATCACTGCGCTATGTAGTTCCGAAACGGAACATTAGGGACAATAACGTATTTTCTGAGTTTAATAACATAACTCCATGGCACGACAGCTCACGGGGAGCCTTGGCCTACCGCCCGGCCGCTGCGTCCCCCATCTCGGTCCACTACAGACGTCATGGATGGGGTGCAGTATTGGAGGGTGAGACGTGGTCAGCGCCTCGAGCCCCTCCCGGCCGGTTAATGCGGTCCTCACGACCTGGAGCCGCTACTTCTCCATCAAGTAGCTTCTCAATTGGCCCCCCAGGGACCTCACGAGGCTGAGTGCACCCCGGTCCAGGTCTCCCAGCGGGGGAAAAATCCCCACGCCGGTACTGGGGATCGAACCCAGGTCTCCCGCTTGGTAGGCAGCTGCGCTACCACCGCGCTAAGGAGACGACCATTTTCTGAGTTTAAAACTTCAAAATTGCTGTTCATACTTGTTATACTTAAGTGTTTTCATAAAGCGGATTGTTAGTCGTAATATTGAACCACTAACTTCTTAACATTAATCATTGCTAAACCAATGAAGTACTTCCTGGTTCTTAACCTCTTAATGTCTGTTTTAGCATATTATATATAAAGATATTTTTTTAGGTTTTACATTTAATGTCTGTTTTTTAAATGTTATATTGTACTAACCTTCAACCATGAGTAATAAGGGTAATAAAAGGAGACGTGATAGTCTTTGGAAAATATACTGGTTATACTCAGTGGACCATTTAAGTTGACAATATCTTCAAAATTAAGTGTCATAGAAGAAATGCCTTGAATAAAAATTGCTTGATACGAGGGTGAATCAAATATAAACAAGAGCTTTAAATTGGCGCCTCTGGTAGTGAACGGAATTAAGCGGGGCTTGTGGGGATGTCTGGAATTGTGGCATTGTTGCGTCACACACTGCAGAGTAGCTGCTCGCTTTAGTACGTCATGAGCGACCAAGAAGTACATGAGTCTGTTGCGCAACGCATCATCATCAAGATTTTGGTAAAAGAAGACACCAAAGTTCCGGACATTTTGAGAAGGCTTCATGACCAGTTTGGGGAAGAAACCCTTTCAAAGACACAAACAAATGACGCAAACAAATTATGGCAGGACGGGAAGCAGTGGCGGGAACGTGGTGTTGTTGAGCCAGTGAAGGCCAAAACACGTCTTTCTGCTGGAAAGGTGCTTGCTTACACCTTGTCTTTTGGGACTCGAAGGGCTTTAGTCTTCGTGAACGAAGGACAATGAATGCGGACTATTACTGCCGTTTTATGACCGAGACAAAAGCTACATATCGCAACAAACGACGCCGGCAAACAATCCCAGATGTGACTGTGCCGCATGACAATGCAAAGCCACGGAAAAACATGGAGGAAATGTATTGAAAACTTCTGGAACAAACACCTTACAGATTTGTCGCCCTGGAGCGCTTTGCAATTGCTCTTACACTAACGTAAATAACAAGGACACTTCTGATAGACTGTACGAAGAGCGCAAGGTTCTACTGTTAAATGATTTAAGATTTTTTTTTTTTTCAATTTTCAAACACAAAAATTATATTTTTATGACAAAAATCTGATGTGTTTCATTTACATGACTTTCTCTACATCTCTACAACAAAGTATTGTTAAAAAGCTAATGCTTCTATTTATTTCATGCTCATCGAGAAAACATTAGCAGAAATAGTCTTATTACTTGCTTCCTTGTAAGTAGAAGCGAAATAAGGGGGTACCGTAAGTTAAAGTGGTAGTCAAAAACTGGTTGCTCTGTGACTGAGTTTGTATGGACAGGAGTTGACAAATTCCTGTATGAGAAAAGTATAAGTTTTTCAAAGCTGAAATTGGACAAGGATTATCTTAAAAACGATCAACTCCACGAAAAAAATGTATACAACAGAAATTGAGTGTTTTAATGTGATCTACATTTTCTGTGTGATAAGTTTTTGTCCATCTCTTACGGTTTAATGTTATGCAAAATTCCGTAAAATTCATCCAGAATAAAGTAGTCTTCAGAGGTTATCCCAGGAAATTCAAGATATACATTTTATTTGTCAAGTAAATATATCTTAAATATACGATATTTTAATCAAAACCGTTAGAGACATTTTTAAGAAAATCAAAATTTCCAAGTTTTCAAAACCTAGGTCGATTCTTAATCATTGTACCTCTGCCAACATGTTTAACAAATGCTATTATTGTAACAGAAAAACTACTCCGCAAGGAACATTATACAGGAAGAAAAATGCTGAAAATATCAATAGCGAGAAAACAAAGCAAGATTCGAATTTATGGTTCACGTTAAAATCCACGAGGTTGGTAGGTGAACCCTCAGCTTTCCTTTTCCTCTCCTCAGCTGCTGCATTTTCGGTCCTTTTCTTTTTGAATTGCTGCTTTTCTTCTGCAAAGTAAAACTTCGTTTTTTTACTTTGCATGATTCGAATAAGATCTCATGGATTCAGGAACTTATGTTTTCCTTGCAGAGTCCAGTACAGTTTCACACTAGCTGCAGTGACTTAAGGCATTTAAAATGGCGCTTAGTGGTCTATATGTATATATATATAGACACACACACATTAAGGAGTGTTTACATTATTTTATGGAAGTAAAATTAAAAAAGTTGACTTTTTTGTAATTTTTCATAAAATTTCAGTCATACACAACACCACCCTTAATAGGTTAGGGTAAAGAAAATTTAATACCTAGTGAATTGTTGGGTAGACTTTGTGTTTCGAAAAATGTTGTGTGGGTTTGTTGGATGTACGAACGTTCTGCAGTCGCCTCCTGAGTCATGCCGTTGTTTCTTTTAATTGTTAGATCTCTTTTAGACCCTGATATTGAAATATGCAACTTGTTATTTGGCTAGCGACTGATGAAACGAAACTTTCCAATTGGCTGTTACATCGGATTATTACCCAGACATTGTGAGTGATGTCCAGTTCTTAATGCAATTGCGAGCCTAACGTAGCTACAATAGGAAGTTTTTTTCGCACCCATAACTTTAAATGTTATCTTGCCGTAAGCAATGACACAATTAAAGGTAACATGTTGACAGCAAAAACTGTTTTCGAGTTACCTAAACCGTGCTTTTACATTCGGAAATGATAAGAAGTATTAGATTTTCTTAGCCTTTATTGTTTCAGTCTGCTGTTAGCTGTTTCATATGTTTGAAGATATTCCTTAATGTGCATATTACATAATGGAAGGCTTATTAGTTGTTGCTTAATATATTGATTTATATGATTTAAATGGCATACCTTAACCCCTTATTTCTTAAAGTACCATAAATTATTGGTTTTAGAACAAAAATATTGTCAGTGGTCGAAAAATTTTCTCTAAATCTCGCTGGAAATTTAGAAATTGTATCATATGTCATGAAGTTTATTCTTCCACCTACTTCAAAAATAGTCCTATTACTTGCTTCCTTGTAAATAGAAGGGAAATAAGGGAATGTACTAGACTAAAATGACAGTCAAATCTTTTTAAAGGCTGGTTGCCATGTGGTTGAAATCCTTTTCTTTGCATGGCCAGGAGTTGACAAATTCCCATATGAGAAAAGTTTTAAGTATTTTAAAACTAAAATAAGGAATATCTCGGAAATGGTCAACTCCACGAAAAATATGTATATGACATAAATTGTAAGTTTTAACTAGATCTACATTTTTTGTTTAGCAGGCAAAAGTCTATATCTTATGGTTTATCAGTTATGCAAAAGGCATTCAGAATGAAGAGGATTCCAGAGGCTATTACCGGAAAATTCAAGATGTACATTTTATTTAACATGTAAATATCTTTAATATAAGGTATTTTAATCAAAATTCTTAGAGCAATTTTCGAGAAAATCTATAAATTTTTAAATGTTTTCCATGTAAAGGTGGTTTGGGGTTGAGTGATTTTTCCTCAAAATCTTCGTGTCGCATCCTTGGAAGGTACTAATGTAAATACCACTATTTTACAGACTTTTTGTTTTTGAGTTATCGTATTTTTACACAGACACACACGCCCGCGGACCATTTACTGAAGGTTATTTCGTATATACAGGGGAAGCTAAAGCGTTTATTTCTGGTGAAATTTCGGTATTCGAATTTTTGGGTGGAGTGCAATACCTTCTCTACCTACGTAGAGGTACTATGTAGAGAAAGTAAAAAGGAGAATGACCCAAATTGTTTCAGAGAAATTACACATTTTTAGTAGTGCAGTAAGATTTTGTCTGTGTCTTGCGGTTTATTAATTATAGAAAAGTCATCCAGAATACAAAGGTCTTATGCTATCCCCAGAAAATTCAATATACATTTATAATTTATCATTTTGTTAAGATATAAAATATCTTAAATATATGGTATGTTAATAATATCCTTAGAAACCCCTTTATAAAATTAAAATTTGAGAAAAATGTTCCCTATAAAGGGTAGTTGGGGATGGGGGATTTTCCTGAAAATCTTCGTGTCGCATCCTTGAAAGTTAAATTGAAATGCATAGTTTGGTACTTAACCGTCGTAAATTTTTGAGTTTAGTTGTTTACAGACACGGACGTTTTTCTAAAAAGTATTTTGTATTACTGAGGGGACACTAAAACATACATTTCCATTGAAGGAGTATCGGGGCAGTTATGTAGATGCTGGAGGCCGAACAAAAAGAAAATTAATGAAACAAAATTGCACAAATGCATAACTTTAAATGTGAAATACCATCACCTCTTGATAATTTTAATTTTGACATTTGGAGAACTTTATAACACCGTTCTAAAAATCTCGACTGTTAGGAAGAATTCCTTAAGAGGAGTTGAATTTCATTTTTTTCCCTCCATTTTCATGTTTTATTGTATATGAAAATTTCGAATCTTCCGCTCATTTTGTTATAACTTTTATAGCGGTAAGCTAATTGTAAATAGTTTTAAAATATTGTTATAAATAATTCTGTGCAGTAGTTGTTTTAGAACACCTCGGTACACTCACTTGGTAAAACGTCAATAACTTTGTAAATATTAGTGTTAGAGAAGATATCTTAATTTGTTCGGAATGTTTTACTTCAGCTATTCGCAGCATTGACATCCTGTTCATATTTCCTTCATGTGAGAGTTTCGAGTAATGCAAAGTTATGTTTGGAAAGTTAGATTTATGTTTGAAAGCAGTTTCTAAGAAGTAAAATTTTCTACACAAATGCCCCATTATCCCAGAAACTAATTGATACTATGGGCTGACAATTTTTACCGCACACTGGCATCTAAATAGGCTCTATTTAAACGATAAATTGTTTATGTATATTGATTAATTACTTTTTTCAATTTAAAAATCATTTACAAAAATGTTAAGAGCTTTTTAAAAATGTAATATTTTACCTTCTAATCTACAGAAATATTATATTTTTTATAAATCAGCAGTAAACGTATTTCTGAATATACCTTGAAAAATTTAGCACATTATGTTAAATAGTTGCTGAGATAATGGGTCAAACTTTAACATTGGCAATATAGTGCATTTCAACTCCCCAAAGTGATAAAGAGCAGTCAGGGAAATTAATATATTACAAATAATGTAAACTATGTTTTTATAATATTAAAATATCACTGCATTTGTAATACTGATTTTGAATGTTACGTGATATCTACTCATGTAATCTCTTGAGCAGTATCGTAACAAAAGACACACAACTACCTTTTATTTTTATGGGTGTATTTTACTTTTAAGGTACAACATGCCTGAGGGGAATATTTCCATGTGTACACTTATTAGGAAAGGCTACACAATTTAACAATCACGAGCTAGTGTGTTATTTATGGAGCTTAACATAAATAACTTTATCGCTCGCATGGCAACAGTATTGTGCTTTTTAAATAAATGAAACAGCATTCGTGGTATTATAAAGAATCACACTATTGGAAACATACAGGGGAAAAATCTGATGTGTTCCATTCACACGACTTTCTCTACATCTCTGTAACTAATTATTGTTAAAAAGCTTACAATTTTATCTACTTCATGCTAATCGAGATAAACATTAGCAGAAATATCTCCTTATAAATAGAAGGTAAATAAGGGAATATACTAGGCTAAAACGATAATCAAATCTTCTAAAAGCTGGTTGTCATGTGGATGAAATCCGTTTCTTTACAACTCTACGAAAAAAAAAAAATGTATATGACATAAAGTGTGTGTTTTAATGAAATTACATTTTTTGTCTATCTCTTACGGTTTACCAGCTATGCAAAATCCAGCAAAATTCATCCAAAATAAAGAGGTTCTCAGAGGCTAATCTCAGAAAATATCAGATATACATTTTAGTTGTGATGTAAATATCTTTAATATTCGGTATTTTAATCAAAATCGTTAGAGCCAGTTTTGACCAAATGACATTTTTCGAACTTTTTCCATGTAAAGGGTAGTTTGAGGTGGGGGGATTTTCCTCAAAAATCTTCGTGTTACATCCTGGGATGATACTAAACTTATATACCAAGTTTGGTATTTTACTAACTCTTCGTTTTTGAGTTATTGTGTTCACACACACACACACACACCACACACACTTTTCTAAAATGCCCTTTTTGGACCTAGGGGACCCTAACAAGGACTATTTCCGGTAAAATCTCGTTATCGACTTTTTGGATGGAATGCAGTACCTTCTCTATATACAATGTGCATAGTAAGAATAAACTGTAGAGGGAGTAAAAACGCTTTGTGCTACATTCTCATGATTTTCCCTGCCCATTCGTTAGAAAAATTGTCTTAAGCTTCGTCCAGCATTTCCTTCACGTTTAATCGAGATAAACATGTGCCGAAATGATATTATTGCATATTCTCTTGCAGATGCAACGGCACTAATGGAATTGTATGCGCTTAAGGGGTAATCAAATCTTTAAAGAGTTAGTTCGCTGTGTGATGACTTGAATTTCCGTTGTGTTTGCTTGAGCAACTGGAAGAAAAAAAAATGAAAAACCACTTCCCATTTGAGAACTGAGCGGGATGGCTCAGTCAGTTTCATCTGTGTGAACTGCATTCGGGAGGTTGCATGTTCGATCCCCGTGGCCTATGGCATTTTTTCGGTGATTTCCGCGGGTCGCCAGGTTCATTACACCCCCGAATTTTTAGAATCATTCTCTTTCAGGGTTGAAGGGCTAGGCGACGGTGTTTAGGTGGTTGCGACTGGATGATGGTTTGCCGGGGCTCTGCCAGGTGTTCCACCAGTAGCCGTTAGAGGGTAGAGCGGGGGTCACCTCGGCAACTTTGACCAAGGCCTGCCAACCGCAGGTAGTAGAAGAGGGGAAATCTCAGGCCAGGAAACAGAAAACGACGGAGCTAAACTCAGAGACGCACAGAGGTCCCTAGCAATTTCACTAGATGGAGCCCTGGCGCGCCAGGAGGCCGGAAGGAGGCCTCTACAATGGCACCTATCTAAACAAGTGCAAGCAGGGGGGAGAGGGTTTCAATCGGAGCAAGCAATCGTCTCATCTGCCTGCAGACCCTTAAGCCACACCTGCGCCGATCTGAAAGAAGTACAAGGGAAATGAAATGAAAGATAGGAACCGTGGTAGATATCCTGCACCCCAGCATTCGCCTAAGCGGCCCCAGGAAAACCGCAGAAAAACTCAGGGCCAGAGTGCGCAGTCAACTGGGAGCGAACCCGGACCTTCCGAATGCCAGTCGCAGATGAAACGCCTGAGACATTTCGGTACCTCTAGCCGTTAGAAACCTCATCCATAGTTGCGTCCGTCACCCTACGGGTCCCCTCATTCATCCCTTCTTGGGTCAAGTAAGGGCAATACAAGCTGTGCTGAGGACCCCATACGTGCCCAACCCTAATCCCATGTGAGAAAATTGTAAAATGTGGGAGAAATGAAACCAAAGGCACGGAATAAATTTTATTTAGATAGTTGATGCTAAAATGAGGTCATTTTATCGGATGTCAGTAGTGCTAAAAGTAGAAAATTCAAAGTATAACACTCCAAAATAGCCAGCTTTGAATTATGCGTTCACCACCTCTTTCAAGTAGGTTATGACTGGAAGCTCGTATCGATCCATTAAATGGCGGATGATTTGAATGTAATGAACATGGAATCTGCTGAACCAGACGAAATTGTGCAAGCAGCGGAGAGAGCAAAATTACAACTGCTCCGTTGTATCGAACGTTTGCGTTCTGTACGAGTAAGTCACTATGTTGTCAGCACTGATGCTAAGCAAGGCAACAAATGAATATCGCAAATTATTAAGCATGAACTCTTCATTCTGAAGAACTTTTGCATAACTAGTAAACCGTAAGATCTCGCTAAAAACACAAGTTGTGTCACATTTATTTATTTATCTGGTGAAGTTAACAGTTTCCTAATTATTCGATCTTATTGGTTTCAATTTTAAGATACTTAAAGTCCTTCTCAAACCTGAAGTCGCATTCTTTTCATTTCTTATCCTGGCGTTTCAAAGAGTACCGAATTTCAGTCATATTACATAGTCAAATCCTTTTAAAGCTATCGTTTTAGCCTAGTATATTCCCTTATTTCTCTTCTACTTACAAGGAAGCTAGTAATAAGACGTTCTGCTTATATTTATGTCAATTAGCATGTTCTAGCTTTTAGGTGAAAAAAGTAAAATTATTTTGTTTGTTAATGTTGCTGTCAGAATCATATCAACGCCGCCGAAATTTGGGCCCACAGGAGTTCTTTAACATGCCAGCAAATTTACTGACATGGGGTTATCGCTTTTAAACACACTTAAAAAGCCAATGGTCTGGAAAGGGTTTGAACCCGCGACCATGAGTTCAGAAAGCTAGCGCCTAACCAACTGAGCCACCGAGACCGTCTTTTAGATTATGGGGTGAAAGGCAGTATGGGCTAATTTTAGTAGACTCTGAACAACTTACTGTAAATTTCAACAAGAGCTTCCGGTTACATGTACAAATATTGCATAGTATTGCGATTTAAAGATACTAAAATAAACCTTTTATCTTAATGTAAAGAAGATTTATTTTTTAATAATAATGGTTTTTCTCACACAAGCCGTGTGTAGGACACAAGTTGTTTAATTAGAGTCGGACTAAAACATTCACTGCGAGTGCCGGGATTTGAACCACAGCTCCCCCGGTCTCTACGCGGTTGCTCTAGCAATAGATTTATTTGTGTTTAACTTTCTCTAAAATTCTTTGATAGTATTCTGATAGTATTGTGACTTCTAATGTCTCTTATCAATTCCTGGCCTCCACATTGATGATCACCAACGTTAAATTGCGTCCAAACTGTCGTAGTAATGGTATATATTTTCCCAGTCCTTTCCTTTCGCTCATTGTCTGTTAATATTGCAATTTTATGCTGGAAAATAAACAAATAACTAAATGTATATGTTCTTAAGCGCAGTTTCGTGAGACAATGTTAGCATTGTGCAGTATGTCGGGGTCGGTATGCTTACATGATTCGGTGCCTCTTGTGCTACCTCCTATAGCGCAGGCCACGCAGGCGGCTTTGTTCCTGGATAGCTGCCAAATCCACGCTGGCCATAGGGCGTTTTTTCGGCGTTGAAAACTGTATTTTCGTATCTCATGCGATGTAATAATAATAATAATAATAATAATAATAATAATAATGGAGTTTTATTTTTGGAATGCTCTTTAACTACTGCGGTTCTTAGCAGAATGTGAACAATGGTTCAATGTCGGTTTGAAAGGTACTGTAGGGTAAACTTGGCAAATATGGGCACCAGAATATTAATACAAAAATAAAGGACAGAATATAACTTTCCACTTTCGTGAAACCAATGCATTTAAACCTTGAAACTATAACCTTTCAAACAATATGTGAACTAGCAACCAACTTATTTCCATCTGAATGCTGTTTAGGTTCACAGCAAACACTACAAATGCCCATTTTTAACAAAATTTTAAGGTAATATAGCCACAGTTGCTAATTGAGTCTAGATAATATAATTCTTTGCTTCTGACCCTCATTTTCACCATAATAATTGCCGTTACAAACGGAACATATGTAAGAGAGTTTAGAATTTCCTAAGTTTTTTGTGGCCTTTCTTTCTTTTGTTCTTAAACGTCTTCTACTGGTCCCTAGTTTAACTATTTCCTTTGCTGAATCCAGAACTTCTGCGCTTAAGAAATTTTCTTGCAATATTGTTCTTTAATCTGCAATTGCTAATGGTGATTTTAAATTTGCAAACTAGACTTGATTCCCCTTGATTCCTGCTGACTTCGAAGATACAGAAGTAGAAGACGAGTCATGTGCTGCTCTAATGCGTTGTCATTCGTTAAAGCAGATTAGTTGAAAGGAGCTGTGCTGGAAGAAGTTTCAGGAAGTTAATCACGAATGCGAAAATGAACCGGGATTGGAACATGAAGATGGATCAAGTATAACACGTGAGGATGGTGCGGGATTGAAATCTGGAGATAGACTGGATGTAGGGTGAGAAGATGGCCTAGGACACGGATGTAAAATTGAAGACTCAGCAGGAAGCGAGTTTGCCACTTCCGCAGAAATGTCGGCAGCAATAAATATTTCAGCATAATCATAAGGGATGCAATCTTGAATCCGAATTGAGCAGTATAAACTGTAAATATTAATTTAAGGCTTAAAACCAATAATAAAACTATAGAGGCGTCAAGTAATAAAGATATACGCTAATATTGGTTATGCCCATAATACCCGCTCACACTGCCCATATTTATGTCTTAGTGTAGTTTTTTCAGAAATTGGTACTACTGGAAAAGAACCAATTGCTTAACTATACCCCCCGTGCAGGAAATGCCTGTACACTAACCTAAGAATGAACCTTAGACTACCTCCGTGGTCGAGTGGTCAGTGAGCTGACTTCTCCGGAGATCCCGGGTTTGATTTCCGGCTGGGGCGCGGACTTTTTTTTTAACCAGAATAATTCCCTAACTTCCACAGAGTCTGGAAGTATGAATGTGAGAGTGAACGTGCGTATAGTATATAACATTGATAAACCTAATGTTCTAATCTACAGTTGTTTCACAAGTCAAAGCCCACGATATGACAGTGAAATGAAACAGAAAATGAAGTAACTAAAAGATTTATTGAAAAATAAGCTGCTGAGCACGCAGTGTCTTAAGAAAGTAAACTGAAACAAATCTGATGTGTTCTATTCACATAATTTTATCTACGTCGCCTTAACAAATTATTGTTAAAAAGCATACTCTTCTATCTACTTTATGAGAATCAAGATAAACTTGGCAGAAATTGTCTTAATTATTTGCTTCCTTGTAAGTAAAAAATAAGCGAATACACTAGGCTAAAAGGGATAGTCAAATCTTTTAAAACCTTTGTCATGTGGTTGAAATCCGTTTCTATGCAGGGCAAAGAGAAAAGTTTTAAGTATTTTAAATCTGAAACAAATAGCAGGGAATATCTTAGAAACAGTTAATTCCACGAAAAAACTTATATGATATAGCTGGTGTGTTTTAACTTGAACTACATTTTTTTGTGTATTTTTTGCCTATCTCTTACGGTTTACCAGTTAAGCAAAATTCAATAAAATCATCCAGAATGAAAAGATCATCTGAGGCTGTTCCCATAAAATTCAAGATATACATTATATTTGTCATATAAATATTTTAAATATAAGAGATTTTAATTAAAATATTTAGAGTCATTTTTGAAAGAATAAAAATTTCGAATTTTTTTCATGTAAAGGGTATTTTGGGGTGGGAAGGTTTTTCTCAAAATCTTCGTGTCGCATCCAATAAACTCAACTACCAAGTTTGGTATTTTACGGATTCTTCGTTTTTTAGTTATCGTGTTCATACACGGACCTTTTTCTAAAAATGTGTTTTATTGGATACAGGAGACCCGAAAACGGTACTTCCAGTGATATCTCGGTATCGAATTTTTGGGTGGAATGCAATACATTAAACAACATTCAGCGTAAACAGTCACCTGGCACTTAAGCATGACCAACGTTACACAATGAATGTTCCAGATTTATAACAGTGCTTTAAAAATGGCAATTGCTTAAATGAGCCCATATTATCTTAGTGTCTATAAATACCACGTTTACCCTCTAGTTTCAAAGCCAGCTTGTAAATATTCGATTGTTATTCTAGCATCTTTATTTCCTTTTTACTTTTTACTTACCTACTAAGAAGTGCGTAATGAAACAACTTCGGGAAATATTTATGTTGTTTAACATGAAATAGCTTTAGAAGTATGCTCTTGTAGGATTAATTTAACTACCATTCTGTCTAGAGAAATCCATTCGAAAATACGTGTAGCCTGAAGAACGCGAGTTTGGATGACATTTTTCGCGAACTATGAGGATGACAGCCTTTCCCTTTGACATCTCTCGTTCCCGTGTTACATTTTGTGGCAGCTGTAAAAGAAGAAATACGACAAAGAAAGCCATAAAAGCAAAATTTATATGTATCATAAAGTGAACAATAAAAATCCTTTTTGCAACACACAGATGCGAATAACTGCGTTACAGCCTTCAGGTACATCCGGTATTTACTTCCAGAGAATTTATTTACATCTGCCACTTGGTTTACCTAGTGCTTTTGCTTTCCCTACCACATACACAGACTAGAGAAGGTATTGCATTCCATCAAAAAATTCGATGTCGAAATTTCACCGCTTTTACGATTTTGAGGTCCGCTAACCCCTTCCCAAAAAAAGTGTTACATTGAAGTCGGTTCCTCTACATCTATGTAACAATTTATTGTTAATAAGCTTGTTCTTTTATCTGCTTCATGCTAATCCAGATAAATATTAGCAGAAAAGGTCTTATTACTTAGTTCCTTGTAAGTAGAAGTGAGATAAGAGAATACACTAGGCTAAACCAACAGTCAAATGTTTTAAATTGTGGTTGCTATGGGATTGTAATCCGTTTCTTTGCGTGACCAGGAGTGGACAAGTTCCCGTATGAGAAAAGTATGTTAAAACTGAAACCGATAACAAGAAATATGTTAAAATTCTGATGTGTTCCATTCATATGACTTTCTCTACATCGCTGTAACAAATTATTGTTAAAAACCATGTTCTTCTGTCTACTTTATGATAATCGAGATAAACACTAGCAGAAATTGTCCTAATTATTTGCTTCCTTGTACTACGGATCTTCTCAAACGGGCTCACCTTTCGATTCATCTCTCTTTTGTTTTTCTGGAAATGCAATGCGATCGGAACTTCAGTTGTTCACATATCGATTGGCTTTTAAAAGAATGGACTATCGCTTTAGCCTGGTATGTCCTCTTATTTCCTTTCTGCTTATAAGGACCTAAGTAGTAAAAAAGCTAATTGTGATCATGTTAATGTCGTTTAACATGATGTAGATACAAGAATACGTTTTTGGAAAAATAATTTGTTTGCAGAACAGGTAGAGAAAGTTATGTGAATGCAACAGATCAGATTTTTTTCAGTACTATATTATAACACACACACCCGCGTGCGCGCGCATTTACTTTCTCATGAATACCTTCAAACTATGTGGAGGATTTGGAATCATTGTGATTCAAGAAAAATATCCTGCCCTAGATGGGAACCGAACCCAGGACCTCTGGGTGAGAAGTCAGAACACTGACAACTCGACTACAGAGGATAAATTTTTACTTTCTCTACTTAGTACTCGATGTGGGTAAAGAGGTATTACACTCTTCTCAGAAATTCGACACCGAGATTTCACCGGAAATACACGTTTTAGGATTCCCTGTAACAAAAAAAAAAGGAGCATTTTTAGAAAAAGGGCCGTGTCTGTGAGTGCACCCTCGCGTGCGTGCGCGTGCGCCTGTGTCTTTGAACACGATAACTCAGAAACGAAAAGACGGTAAAGCACCAAACATTGTATTTAGTATCTTCCAAACTTAAATACCAAGTTTGGTATATTACTGATTTTTCGTTTTTGAGTTGTCGTGTTCACAGACACACTGACACACACACACGGACCATTTTCCAAAAATGCTTTATTTGGATACAGGGGACCCTAAAACGTATATTTCCGGAGAAATCTGGTAATTTAATTTTTGTATGGAATGCAATACTTTCTCTTTACACTATGTGCATAGTACGTATAGAGAAAGTAAAAATTGCATCGTCTGTAAAAGCTTTAATATGCAAGGTGTTAGAAGTTTGCGAGAATTTATGATTTAAAGGTGGGAGTATCTATTAATATAAGCATGTGCCTGACCATTTATAGCTTCAGGTAATTGCTAGCTAAGGTGTGTGAATGGGAAAGCGATGGATTTTGTTTAAGTTTAGAACTTACATTATTTTATTATGAAGAGAACTTAATTTTATATATTCCCAATTTTTTATGAAATTACACATATAAAACCGATTTTTTTATTTATTTATTTTATTTGTAATTGGTCATATTGGATAATGAATGAAATTAGTGAAATGCTGTTCAAATGATCTCGGGGCCCATGCAGCTGACATTCGTCTTCTCAGGTTAAGGGAAAACCCCGAAAAAAACTTATCCGGGCTACTCACCCTAGCGAGATTCAAAATCGCGACCTGTTGAATGTGAGGCAGACACACTATCACCACACTACCCAGGTGGGCTTACAATTTATCTTATGTAGTATATTTGTGCTGTAAGCCATTTTCAAGATATCCAATCTTGAATACTTTAAAAACGGACAAGGTTCTTTCGATATTCAGCTGTTTTTCGCGATTACATGCAAAGAATTCTGAATTCTAAATGGATTTTGAAGAGGCCAGTGGTTAAATATTGACTATCGATATTCCCTTCGTAAGACAACGAAATTAGTACTATGTCTATTTGTGCAAAGATTTATCTTAAAGTGATATAGATTGAAACACAAAACTTTTGTCAGAAAGTAAATATCGGGATTTGTAAACAGTCTATCTAATAATAAGCACATACAAATATTGATATTTTTCTTATTTGAATACCTACACACGAGTAGAAATGTAACTAAACACAAGAGTATGTGTATTTATGTCCGTGTGTACAGAAACAAAGATTTCACAGTGGAGTCTCCTAAAGCTATAGTTAACCTAACACCCGCCCAGTGCGGACCTACCAAGCCAAGCTCGTGCAGCTATACCACCTAGGGCTAATTTCACCTACAACGATAAATTTTCCTGTAATCCTACTTTACATAATCGCTGATATTGGTATCTATCGGGGGAACTTAAGAAACATGTTTCACCAAGAGGTTGTAAACCCCGTTAATATAATCGTCGACTTGATGTACATCCATCATGCATAACAAGCGAGAACCACCATCCGCCATTTCCTGTTTTCCTTCTTCCGGCTCCTTTTGAAGATAAACAGTGGGTGCACAGGATTAAAGTGTGAACTATCTAATTTTTATGTTGATTAACTTATGGGTGAAGAAATATGTCCACAGGAGAAAGCAAAGGAGGGGGCCCAAACATGGCTGGTAAAACAGCATTTTCACATCAAACAAAATCGGACGGCGTGTCTATAACGGGCACTAACGCAGGAGAAATAAGAGACTTGGCTCTGCACAAAATTTTAATTAATAATGCAAATTCTAGTATTTAACTGGTTATATTTTGGATATGAATTCCAATTCTCATTCCTTGTTCTAAAATAGAATACACCACTTTCTTGTTTTATAAATTTTAGATATATTAGGTACGTTGACTCAAAAACATTTAGATTCAAGTTTATTATTTTTAACGATGATTTTTAATATTTATTTCCAGATTGAAACGCTTCCACATGCATACTTGGGGACTCTGAAGGAGAGAAAAACACTAATTAAAAAAATAATAATAATAATAACTGCCGCACCAAGTATGCGAACGCCATTCAGCTACGGAAGCAGTTAGGATAACATCACAAGCTTTACATCATAATGTACATTGAAGTATTAAGTATTGCTTCTCTCTTTTTATCATTAGTTATACATTTATACATTATCGTCGTCCGTAACTATATCTAACTTTTTTTGCATCCCTTACTACGATTTGGTTTCGTAAACGGTGTAAAATGGAAGATAAGACTTTAACTGGTTTGCAGGCATCTGCAATCATTACTTTGGTTGATGAAACAGCTGTTTTACCAAAGCGCGGATTCAACATCTTTAATCCCAGTTAAGTAAAATTATCGCTGTTGGTGAAACTGGCCCTTAAAGATTACATATTTGCTAATGGTAAACTAACTGATCCTACGAATATCACGTATATCCAACAACAATGTATGCATTTCCTTGACAAGTTAAGCAATAGCTAAAGATCTTAGCAGTAAATAACCACGGGTTTCCATTAATGCTGTATCTCTGGAGCTCAGCACCCTATTGACACAACACAAAAGAGTAACTCTATCTAATGTTTGCCCAATGACTCCAAATAACGTATTGGAAAACCATCTGAGAGCAATGGGTATACACACCATGTCTTCCGTTACTCACATTAGCTGGGCTTACTGTACCTGGTTACACTCATATTCTGAGCTTTAGGAGGCAACTTTACGTTTCTGCTATTGACTTAGAAAAGCTCTCAGAGTTTTCAGGTTAACTACTCAACAGAAAACCCTACTTGCTATATCTGCAAGATGAAGGGACATTTAGCCTGTTAATGCAAGAATGGAAGCTACTCAACTTAAATACCAATTTTGGTATTTAACGAACTATTCGTTTTTGAGCTATACTACCCACACACACACACACACACACACACATACATACACACACATTCGCGCGCGTGGACATTTTTCTAAAACGCTCTTTTTATTTTTGGATTCAGGGGGTCTCAAAAGATATATTTCCAGTGAAATCTCGGTATCGAATTTTTGGGTGCATTACAATACCTTCCCTTTGTACTATGTACATAGTACGTGTAGAAAAAGTAAGATTGTAGACATTTCGCCGAACATAACTGAATTCTTCTTCCAATTAAACCAATATTTTGGAAAGTAATCCCAAGGACTACGCACCTAATTTTGAACAACTCTGCAGATTCCACGACACATCTTTAGGACCTAGCGATCTAACAGAAGTTGCCCTGGGATATAAAAATGACCTTCAAAGCCTTGCTAACACGTTGCATAAGTTACATCTTTATGTTATTAACTTAAACCTTAAAAATAAAACGAGGTCTACAAAAGAAACTGTTAGCTTCTATTCGGAAATGCAGCAACTAGTGTCACTGTGAGTCATTCATAGCTCTAGTCGATCAACAAAATGGCTGCCATACTGCAATGGAATTCAAGCGGATTTCAAGCTCAGTTAGAATATTTACAGTTTATCAATACGTAACCACTGCCCAGAAATTATTTGCCTGCAGAAAAGACATTTTCTTGCTGACACAAATTCACGCCTATATTCAGACCACTACTTCATTCGCACAAATCCCTTAATGCTAGTGGTGATGTATCTAAAGACATTAAAGACATGTATTACTGAAATGTTGAAATTCCAAACTAATTATGCTAGCGTATTGAAATTTATCCACAGGTGTAGTATAATGAAAATAAACTACAGTACTAATGCCATTCATTTTGCTCGAATGGTTTGGAAGTTATGGTGAGATTTGTTTATGTTTTTGCCACGTCATTAAAAAAATCCCAATCACGACAAAAAAATTACAATTTTGGTCTAATGTTTTAACCCCAGGTTTACAATACATCTACTTTTTTAAAATTGCCCTAGGTTTCTCTGTGTCTTTTTTGGTTTAGACTCCAATTTTTTTTAAAGTTATGGACCTGCTTATCGTCATAAAAATATAATTTTTGTGTTTGTGAAAACACAGTAAAGTCTAGGGCAATTCTTATTCCTTGTACTTCTCTGAACATGTACAGCAAATGTTATTTAACATAATAACTGCTTAGCAAAAAGCATTTTACAGGAAGAAAAATGCAGAAAATGTCAATTTGGAGAAAACAAGGACGGATTTGAAAGTATGACTCATATAAAATCCATAGGTGGGTAGGTTAGGCTCACAGCTTTCTTTTTTCCACCCATCTGCTGCTGCCTTTTCTGTAATTTTCTTCTTGCATTACTACCTTTCTTCTGCATAACTTTGTTTTTTATTTTGCCTGGTGCGAATGAGGTCTCGTTTAATGCAAATGTTTGTTGTCGAGTCCAGTACAGTTTCACCTCTAATTCTTTGACTTAAGGCATTTAAAAATTGCACCTGGATTTATACCTTTTTTGTATTCAAGAATGATAAAATTATTTTATGAAATTAGAATTTAAAAAAAAATCTACTTTTTTGTGATTTTTCATGAAATCTCGGTCATACATACCCTTAAAAGTACGATTCTACATAAAGCTGTCTACAATGGTTATTCCACACTATTTAACTTTAGAAGTAACAGTTGTGACTGTACACGTGCGTTCAGGAGTTTGCATCTATAATTGTACCTACCCAACAGCACTGAAATTGACGTTTCTTACTGAAACTTCCACACGGGGTAAAACTTGTACCCACCATCACACCTTTGATCATATCTGTGATTATAAAAGAAAATGGCAGACATGACACATGTTCAGTGGATACAGTCAAACTGCTCATTTCCTATTATGAATCACATGATATGCTTCACAATTCAAAATATAATTATTTAAAAATAGAAATAAAAGGCTGTATAAAAGCATAGAAGAAGCCATTATGAAGTTCATGAAGGATGTGAGGAAAAACTTAAACACATTGGGATGCCAATATTTAGAACTACTAAATAAAATGTATTGTGACAGTCACAATTACCATTTTTTACTGCTGGATTTGTTATTTATACTCATAAACGTAGTATTAATTAACGCTCTTTAAGAAATGGACTTATAGAGGTTGAGTTTTAGGTTAGGTTATACGAAAATGTTGCAGATAAATGTAATAGTAACTTACAGTAAATTTATTTATAGATATTCAATAGTAGCTGCCAGCCCCGCCTTCGCACGGGTCGTGTACCTAATGAAAAAATCTGATGTGATCCATTCACATGACTTTCTCTACATCTCTGCAACAAATTATTGTTAAAAAGCTAATGCTTCTATTTACTTCATATCAATCGAGAAAAAATTAGCAGAAATAGTCTTATTACTTGCTTCCTTGTAAGTAGAAGCGAAATAAGGGAGTGCCATAGGTTAAAGTGATAGTCAAAAGCTAGTTGCTATGTGACTGAAGTTCCTTTGTTTGTATGGACAGGAGTTGACAAATTCCTGTATGAGAAAATTATAAGTTTTTCAAAGCGGAAACTAATAACAAGGAATATCTTTAAAACGATCAACTCCACGAAGAAAATGTATATAAAGTATATTGTGAGTTTTAATGCAGTCTACATTTTCTGTAGGATACGTTTTTGTCCATCTCTTACGGTTTAGAATTTACGCAAAATTCGGCAAAATTCATTCTGTATAAAGAGGTTTTAAGAAGCTATTCCCAGAAAATTCAAGATATACATTTCATTCGGAGTACCAATAGCTTTAATATACGCGATTTTAATCAAAATCATTAGAGCCATTTTTAAGAAAATCAAAATTTTCGAAATTTTTTCCATCTAAAGGGTGGTTTGTAGTGGGGGGGATTTTCTTGAACAATCTTCGTGTCGCATCCTTGGTAGATACTTTACCTAAATACCAAATTTGGTATTTAACGGTCTTTTCGTTTTTGAGCTATGTTGTCCACAGACACACACACACACACACACAAACGCGCGCGCGCGCGCGGACCTATTCTAAAAATGCTTTTTTGGATTCAGGGAATCTAAAACATGTATTACCGGCGAAATCTCGGTATCGAATTTTTGGGTGGAATACAATACTTCCTCTATACACTATGTACATAGCACGTGTTGAGAAAGTAAACATGGAAAGAAATGTGTAGAGATCCGAAAGGGCGGTTAGTCTGGCTCACTCTGAGTTGGTTAGGTGCAGGACATCGACACGTTTCAAGACACGTTTCACTGTCACGATCGAGCGAGTTTGGTGGCCGGGTATGTGCTCATACGTCACAGAGCGTTGTCGGAGATGGGCGCTTACAAGACGGCCGTCCTGCTCATCGGCTTGGCAGCAGTCTTCCATCTGGCACCCTGCGCTTCTTCTCAGCCCACCAAGCAGCAGCAGGAGGAGGAGGAGGAAAAGGTGAACCTTCACTACCATGTACATTAGTAGGTAGAGAAGGTATTACATTCCACCCAAAATTTCAATACCGAAATACAGGTTTTTAATACACCTGTATTAAAAACGTTTAGAAACATTCGCGGTGAGAGAGAGAGAGAGAGAGAGAGAGAGAGAGAGAGAGAGAGAGAGAGAGAGAGAGAGAGATTGATTGACGTTTCTCAAAAACCTAATGTGTTCCATTCACATGACTTTCTCTACATCTCTGCAACAAACTATTGTTAAAAAGTTTATGCTTCTATTTACTTCGTACCAATCGAGATAAACATAGACAAAATTAGTCTTACTACTAGCTTCCTTGTAAGTAGAAGGGAAGTAAGAAAATACACGGACTAAAGCGATAGTCTGGTCCTTTAAAAGCCGGTCGTTTTGTGAAAACTATTGAAATTACAATTTCTTTGTTTGACAGGAGTAAACAAACGAGAAACGAGAAGAAAGACGGTTTCCCGTTTAGGAAAAGTTTAAGTGGCTAAAATTGAAACCAATTATCTGGAATATCTCGAAAACGTATAACTCTACAAAAAAATGTATGTGACATAAATTATGTGTTTTAATGAAATCTACATTTTTTGTGTTGTAGGTTATTTGTATATCTCCTACAGTTTGCCAGTTATACAAAAGCATCCAGAATGAGATCTTCAGAGGCTATTCCCAGAAAATTCAAGATACACATTTCGTTTTTCATAAAAATATCTTAAACATAAGGTACTTTGATCAAAATCGTTTAAGTTATATTCGAGAAAATAAAAAAAATTCGGTAGTTAGGGGTGGGCGGGGTTCTTGAAAATCTTCGTGTCGCATCCTTGGAAGATACTGAACTTAAATATCAAGTAGGTCTTTAATGGGCTTTTCGTTTTTGAACTATGCTGTCCACAGACACACAAAGGCACATAGATACACACACACACACACACACACACACACACACGTTACCCGCGCGCGGTTATTATTCTAAAAATGCTTTTTTTTGGATTCAGGGGCCCCAAAACATGTATTTCCGGTGAAATCTTGTCATCGAATTTTTGGGTGCAATATAATACCTTATCTATACACACTGTACATAGTACGTGTAGAGAAAGTAAAAATGGTACCAACGATTTGATTAAAATACGCATATTAAACCACGATTTCACTAGAAATATATCTTTTGACGTCCTCTGAATAAAAAGAAAACATTTTTGAAAAAGCTCCGTGTGTGTGCCTATGTGTGTATGAACAGCAAACTCAAAAACGAGAAGTCGGTTAAATACCAAACTTGATATTTAAATTCACCATCTTCCGCGGATGCGACACTCCTCCCCCGCCGAGGCATCTCTAACCGGGGTTTACATGAAACACTATACGATCATTTTGATGTTTTGAAAAGTTGCTCAAAATATGTTCAATTACTATATATTAAAATATATTTACACGACTTGAAATATCTATCTTGTATTTTCTTGGAATAATCTATGAAGTCCTCTGCATTCCGAAGGAATTTTAGATCATCTTGAACATTAATGGTAAAGTTTAAACGATAGACGAATCTGCATTACACAAACGGTAGATCTCGTTAAAACGCACAATGTATTTATTATGGCATAAGCCATTTCCGAGATATTTTACATTAATAATTCGAATTATTACATTTTGCCATTATTTAAAGTCCTTTCGACATTCAATTGCTTCTCACGATGCGTTTGAAAATTATGGAATGCTAAGGCCATTTATTAGTCTCCAGTTGTTTAATATATGACTATGGCTATTCCCTTTGAATTACGAAATGTGTATTGTGAATATTTCTGCAAAGTGTACCTCGATTAAAAGGTGAGGAGCGAAAATAAGCAAGCGTTCGTAAGAGTAGTTTTTATACCCATATAAATGATGAAGGGCAAAGAAAGACATGTGAATATAACAAAGAACATCTTTGGCCCGTATTATACCGTGTGTCCGGACGGATATCCAAAATAAAAATGTAACATCCCGCAAACTAATTTTTACTTTCTCTACACGTACTATGTACCTAGTGTATAGAGAAGGTATTCATTCTATTGCACCCAAAAATTCGAACCGAGATTTCACCGGAAATATGTTTTGGGACCCTCTTAATTCAAAACAAACATTTTTTTAGAAAAAAAGCGTGTGTGTCTGTGATCACGATAACCCAAACGAAGAGTGCGTAAATACTAAACTTGTTATTTAAATTTAGTATCATTCAAGGATGCGAAACTTACAATTTGAGGAAAATCTCCCCCCCCCCCCCCGCACTCCAAATTTCCCTTTACATGCAAACATTTCAGAAAATTTTGATTTTCTCAAAACTGGCTCTAACGATTTTGATTAAAATACCATATATTAATGATATTTACGTAACAAATCAAGTGGCTATCTTGAATTTTCTGGGAATAGCCTCTGAAGACATCTTTATTCTGGATGATTTTGCTGGATTTTGCATAACGAGTAAACTGTAGGAGAAAGACAAAAATTACTACACAAAAAGTGTTACTCTCGTCAAAACACACAATTCATGTCTTATATAATTTTTTTTAGATACTTCTTGGTTTACGTTTAACTTTGAAAATACTTAAATCTTCACATATGGGAATTTGTCAGCTCCTGACAATGCAAAGAAACTAATGTCATCCACATTGCAACCAGCTTTTATAAGATTTTAGCGTAGTGTATTCTATTACTTCTTATTTACAAGAAAGCATTTCTACTAATGTTTATCTCGATTAGCATGAAGTAGATAGAAGAATAACCTTTTTAACAATAATTTGTTACTGAGATAGAGAAAGTCATATGAATGGAGCACATCAAATGTTTTAGACACGCGGCCGGGTTTTATAATAGCAAAGAGAATCTTTGGAAGTTTTGTTTTGCGTGGTTGTCAAGGTTGAGAGTATGCACGGTTAAAATGGCAACAGTGCAAGAACAGTTTCAACATGTTTTGTGGTTGGCAGTTGTAGTTTGTACAACGACGTTGTAGAAACCAATATGAACATCAGCTACCTCCGAGGAAAACTCTTCGACCCTGGGGCAATAAACTTAGAACCACAGGCAGGCCGTTACGTGTAAAATCTCCTGGAAAGCCATGGACATCCGAAGAAAACGTCGAGCACATTAGAGAGGCCTTTCAACGAAACCCGCATATATCTGTTAGTGCTGCTACAGTAAGGATAAATGTAGGCAAATTAACATTCTGTGTCGGAAAAGTTGTACACAGTATATATGCAATGAGGAGATTCAGTTTATTGACAATTATTCCATTTGATACCAGTAGTACAGTACACAGTACAGGTGGTAGAGGGTAGAACTCGGTTATTATGTACGTACTTGCCTTTACTGCGGATAGGAAACAAGATACCATGTGACAGTACTTGTGTACATAAACTCTATTGTGACACGGAAAACAGTTATCATGTAATGAAAAAGCACAAATCGATGCGTACAAGGAAATGAGATTGTATAATCGTCAAATAGCCAAGACGTTGAACCGTTCAAGTTCAGTGATTGATTATTTCGTTAGATTTGGCACACGATATGGACAGAACGGAAAATGTGGACAAAGTAGAATATTATCTGAGGCATCGAAACGGTTGCTTTTGCGGGTCACACCCTGCTATTCTTCTCAACTTAAAATTGAAAATACTTAACCTTTTATCACCGAAAGTTGTCATTCCTGTTTTCATGCAAAGAGAACTGCATCTCAGTCGCGTTGCTGATTTGTAGTTGACAGTAACTACCAGACGTGTACGACAAATGTTAAATGACAAATATCTTGCATTCAAGAAACGACTGCAGAAACCAGCTCTAACACCCAAACACAAACAGGCTAGATTGGGGTTTGCTGAAAAACACATTTCATGGACTTCAGAAAAGCATAGAGTGATCTTCTTGGATGGGCCGGATGGATTTCAATATTATTGGCATGATCGGAGAAGAAAGCAGCAGGTAAGGATGAGCAGAAATGTTTGTGGCAGAAGTGTTATGATTTGGACAGCCTTTTGCACTCAAGGTAAATCACGGATTGCCTGGCTGAACACTAGAATAATCTGAGATGCTAGAGACAGAGCTGATTAGAATGTATGAAGACCTACGGGACGAAAGTGTAATTTTTCAACAAGATAATGCATCTGCGCATTGCTCTGATGCAACCAAAAAAGTGGTTTAAAGGTAAAGATATCTATGTCTTACCCTGGCCTGCACGTAACCAAGATTTGGACCCCATGGAAAACCCTAGGGATTTTTTATTGCAATGAAGTCAATTTGAAGACTAAGTGAGCTGAACTAAAAGATTGGGCAACAATTTCATTGCAAACCCTAACAAAATCAATGCCTAAGAGACTTTTTGATGTAATTAGAAAAAGCGGAGGTTTGACAATGCATTAACACAACATAGCAGTAGGTGCCTTTATACCAATTTCCACCCAAGAAATGCAAGCGCCTTATTTTGTTACTCGTGCTATGAAAGAAACTAATTCTGCTATGATTTTTGTACGTCTCATATCTACTACACTTTCATAATAAATTAGATAGGTATTCTTCAGAAATTGTACCCATTACTTTCAGTAGGAAACGTACTGTCTTTATACTGATTTACACTAATGTAGTTTGCAGTAGCAGAGTAACATTCAGCAGTGGAAGACGTGTTGCATAAAAGGCACACCAACAATACTTGATAATCTCTGAGGACCAAACTTAATTTACCTTGAATCTTACATTACCTCACTACAGTTAAACTTAAGAATTTTGTTAGTAGATCTACAACATTCTACAATAAATACAAATTGGTGTTCATATTAGCATGTCTTGACGTTTCAATTAAAATTATATTCAAAATTATTTAAAAAAAATCACATTTCGCAATAAAACATTTAAATATAAACATTAAGTTCACTAAAAAGTGTGCTAAGAGTATTTAAACATAAAAATAGAATTACACTGAGAATATTACACTTATTCTTTACAGCTCAATGTGATATTTCGTTGTTTTGACTATTTGATAAAAGTTTGGTATCATGTTTGAAGTGACCGTTCTTTATATGACCTCTTGATTGACATCAATTAAAGATGAACACAGCTTGTTTTTGTTCAAGTCTATATACAGTTTTTTTTTTTTTTTCTTTTTTCCAGCTTAACGTCATTTAACCTGGTTGGTCGTATCGGACGATAAATGAAATTGCCGAAATTATGCTCAAATGATCTCGGTGTACACGGAGCTTAAAAGCTACTCGACATTCATCTTTCCAGGATAAAGGAAACTCCCGAAAAACCCTTATCCGAGTAACTCACCTTTTAAATGCGAAGCAGACACACTACCCCTGCACTGCCGAGATTGGCTAGAAAACGTTCTACACACACACACACACACACATATATATGTGTATATATATACATCGCCCTCCGTGGTGTAATGGTTACCATGCTAGCTTTATATACCCAAGGTCGCGGGTTCAAACCCGGCGGAGGACGATGTATTTTTTCGGGTGTAAAAATCCTTAGCATGGCTTCCTTCGGAAGGGAAGTAAAGCCGTTGGTCCCGTGTCGTAGATTTACGGCACGTAAAAGAACCTCAAGCCTGATAAGAGAGGCCTCTGAGCAAAATTAAGCGGTCTTTCACGCCCAATATAGAATGGGACGCTAAGAACCACAGCAGTTAAAGAGCGTCCATAAATAACACGCCATTTCCATTTTTCCATATATGTCCTCCCCAACATACAAAATATGCACCTGGTAGGTAGCATCCGACAAAGATCTATTCTGGATCTCTTGTAAAGTACCACCCCTATTTTGAATTTAACTAGTTTACTAGTTCTCCGTATTAAATAATCTCAATCAGGCAGACAGGCCGAAATAAATAGAATTGCGGGCCGTGTTTTGTGAAGGTCTGGTCTAAGGGCATACAATATTCAAATGATTCACGCAATAAACGTAATGAACTTCGTATTACAAATGCTACAAAGGATTGACGAGTCATCCGACTACCTGCAACATAGTGGAGTTGTAAATAGACACAACAAATTCTAACTCTGCCAACCACAAAACACTGAATCTGCGGTGTTGCCATTTTAACTGTGTGTAATAGAAACAAACGATGCGCGCAACCTGCCTAACACGCAAAACAAAACTTTCAGATATTCTCTTTGGAGTAATGTGTAAATAAATTGTTTTGTGATATATTAAATATAATTTTGGATCAGGACACCCAGTAGAACTAATGTATGCGATTTGATCACTGGTATGAATGCATCACTTCAGTCTTTTGTTATAAATAAATATTGCATTCATGCTATAGAGCAGGCGTCACCAAATGGTTGTTCTTCGAGTAATGCAGAGAGAGAGCAACTTTGCTCGATGCTCCTGTGAATCGCTTTCAGTGCAGTGACAGTATACAAAATTTTGTTTTTCAAATACGTAATCCATCCTTCATAGGTTGACTTGACTATCGTAGTGGTGGAGTGGGTTGTACAACCCTTAACACTGAAACCTCAGGGTTTGTTCTGTTAATTATCAATGTTTTAGTTAAAAGGTTCTCTCCGTTTATTTGGGAACAGGAGCTAAACTAAATATTCTTTAGAAATATCTTTCTTTGACTTTTATCAAAGCTATTCATAGAATAATAGCCATTGTAGCTTCATTATTGGTATGGCAATTGCCTTATTATGTCTCTTACATTAGATTATATTTATAAAATATTAATATACACATTTTCGTAATTGGCAGTCGTGACATAAGTAATTGCAAGAATAAATTACAATTATTATTGTATTAAAAAGAAAAGAAACAACAATATCCTTAATTGATCAATACCATTGCAATTGCATTGTAATGCTGACAGTGTCATAATTAATTTGTAACGAAAAACTTTCCCATTTACAGCACTGAATAAGAATAGGATCTTTATAATTAATTTGGAAAGAAACGTCGTCTCCTCGTTATATGTTAAACTCACTTCCTAGGATCTTTATAATTAATTTGGAAAGAAACGTCTTCTCCTCGTTATATGTTTAACTCACTTACATGAGTTGCATACTGACGCTATAAATTGAATTTACCGAGTGCAGGATTTTGCCGCAAACTAAACACTTATTCCACCACTGCCTATGAATAAGAAAGTCTAAACGTAGGAGGCGACAGCCTGCGTGTTGGATTGCTTTTTATTCCCGACATTATAAACTCACACACGACATGCCGTGCAAAGAACAATAGACCAAATCACATGTTTATCCATTGCATGCACGGAGCAAGCCTGCTCGCTCTAGAACAAACTCAAGCCAATTGGTGACGCCTGAGGGTAGATGTAGAAACTTTAAGAGCTTGTTGGGGGTTATTTGTTGAGTGTTTTGTGATATATGCAACGCTTTGCTCCGGGAGACCTTTGCAGAAAGTTTGATGTTTATGTGTGAGAGATGTAAGGTCTCTTCGATTGCGACAAATGCATCTTCACACTAAAAATAAATGAATCAACTTCCTATAGTATCATTTGTATAAAAGCAGAGAAACAAAACTTTCAAAACAAAATCATATTAGTAATGCAATAATCCTCAGAGAAAACATACGCACTGTTGTTACTTTGCTGTTTTTTTATTGGACCAGACAAAGCTATTTGTTTAAAGCAGTTGTTCAAAATGTCGACTGCCAGAATTACAACACACACTGTGCAAAGACACGTCGTGGGTTACATCTCTATCTAGCACCTCAGGAGATTGGAGCTCATTTTCACTGACTAGGATCATAGGCGCCGACTTGGGAGGGCAAGGCATTTTGTGCTCCCTAATATCACCCCTCCAACAATTTTACTGAATGGACTTGGTATCCCTAAAATTCAAAGATATGTCACTCACCTTGCCAATGTTAAAGCTTGGCCCATTATCTCGTCAACTGTTTAAGACAATGAACAATGTTCAAGGTATATTTAGTAATACCTTTATAGTTTACTGATGAAAAATAGAATACTTTTGTTGATTAGAAGGAAAGATATGCTTTTTAAAATAAAGTTCTAAAATGTTTATAGAAAAATGATGGTTTTTAAATATATATAACTTTTTCGTTAAAATAAAGGATATTTAGGTGCAAACTTGATAAAAATTTCAGTCCTTAGTATCAATTAGTTCCTGAGAATGTAGAATTTGTATAGAAAATTTTACTTCTTCAGAAATTTCTTCCAAACATAAAATTTAAAAAAATGTAACCTAACTTTCCAAACACAGCTTCGCAATACTTCGAAACTCTCACGTGAAGGCAATATGAGCGGGGTGCCAATGTTGCCAATAGCTAAAGTACAATTTTCCGATCAAAATAAGAAAAGCATCTCTTCTCTAACAATAATATTTACAAAGTTACACCAAAATGAGTGGGAGGCTCCAAATATACATGTGCAATTAAAACATGAAACTGGGAAAAATTACGAAAATCCCATTTCGACACTTATTTAAATGGACCAAACAGAGTTGCGAAGGATTACTTTTATGTTAATTAATGCAGAATCAACTGTTAAACAAAAGGAATGTCGATGCAATCTATGTTTCAGTTAACATCTGATCAGAATCGCAACCCACAAATACTCGTTCCTGTTGTAGAAAAAGATAATATTATATAGCTGTAATATCTACCGTTAGTTTTCAAAATAAGTTGTAATTCAAAATGCAATTCATTTCTTCTTGTTTCTTTAAACTACTTCCTTATGTTAAGTGTGGAGTACTAGCCTCGATCCAACAATTCATTTTGTGTCTCATAATGAAGCCCTGAATTTTTAGTTCTAAAATACTAAAATTAGGCTCTATATGTCAGAATATTAGGATTTTATGGGATCTTATATGTTCAATTTAGGAATTTATAACAATTGTGGAATATGTATGAGTATAAATCACTGGACATGCGATTATATTTAAAACACTGCAGCTTTAAATTGTAAAAAGCTAAATTAATATGACTTTAGTGTTGTTTGAAACTGTTAACTTCAAGCACTACATACGTTTAATTTAATTTGGAGCACTGTATGTGCAATAGTTCTGAGTGAATGTATTTTCTATTAGCAGAAGTATCTCACAGCTAAATGTGGTTATAGATGCTAAATTGCACTGTAAAATGCTTTATCGTATCTATTTGATAACATTTCTGTGAAATAGAAATGTGATAGTGTAATATAGGCCTTCTTAGCAAGCATTATTTAATGTGAAACACTACAAAATTTCTCAGTAAATGCCCTTTGTATTAGTATGCCATTGAAACGCACACAATTTAATTTCTATCACGCATGTGCACGAAAGAGGAGAAACTACATTCCACTTCGCATGAAGTAAAAGGTACGAACTGCATTTGGGTTTTTTCCTTAGGGATCCAAATCAATGATTCTAACACTTTTTCTTCATTGAGAATGCGAATCATTTCGCTATGACCTTCCAAATCTGGACTGCGCACTAAAACACATCTAATTTCTTTCCTATCCAAAATGCTACCCAAAATGTCATAAGATCATTCTTATTTAACATTTTCCTTATTGGAAATTTCCCTTTTCGGTTTGAACACATTTTTAGATAAATAAATTACTTTGCTTAAATAACCGAATTAAATAGTTTTAAAGTTCTGTTTCGAAAATAGGTGAGTTAGGTCCTAACGTAAAATTAGGTCAAAGGCTCTGCAAAGTTGAAGTATATTACTCGCTGATACATAAAACATTAAAATAAAATGAAATTTGATTAATAAGAGGTCAAGAATAAAATAGGTTGGGACCTAAGAATCTGGGTCTTGATAATAGTGACAATGGTTGACTTCTTTAGAGTATAAGGTTATTAAAACCACAAAACATATGATTAACTAAATCCATTTACAGGAGCCACATTGCATCCACTTTTCGAGTTAGGGACTATCCTCACAACTAAGTAACCACCGGCTTTCAAAATTGCTTTTATCATTTGTGTGAGGGCAACAGTTTACAATTCCAAGTCATTTTCTAAACACTTACTGCACCCATCGTCACGGTGAAGAAGTAAATCATTCAGTGGCAGAGGGATTTTTAAGCAGAAATGAACTCTAATTATTCTTACTGCATACGGCACCACAGGCGTGGACACTGATGATAAAAAAGATAATTGAGAAAGGACATATTCCAGGCCTAAGTTTAGGGTACCACTGTTCCCGGGTGTTTCCAGTTATGAAGCGTGAGGAAGATCTGAAAAAGAACCCTCAGTCAAGGGAGAGTGATCCCGGCGTGATTTTAACTCTGCATTGCATGGTGTTGCCAACGTTTAATCAAAAGTTTAGTATTTTTATAATTCGTTTATAATTTCGAATTACACTAACCTTCAGTAATAAAGTTGCTATTTTTGGCTGTTTTATATTGTAAAAATGTTATCATTTTTGCATTAAAACTTTTTTAAATAATGAAATGCAAAACCTCTGCAACTGCAGGCAAATGTAACCCCCGTCAGGATCCAAGCGTGCCATCACACCTGTTATTTTACTTGGGCCCTGCTCACCCTTTACCACATTAGACTGCAGTCGCTAAGATTCGAACTCGCGACATTTGGCTTTGAATGGATAGCTATCATTTCGTGTCGCACTAACGATCACGAATATTCAAGTTGCTTCAGTTGTGGTGCCGATGAAAGGGATATAAAATCCGGTTTGCAAATTAGAGGAAGAGTTGCACATGTAACAAAATAATTCATGCAATGTAGCGTTAACAGTAGAGTTTCCCGTTCATTACTCAATGGCTTATGACTTCGTCCAGAGCTGTGGTACGTTTAAATGAGATGCACCACTCACCAGAAACAACAAGATAGGACTCATCAGACTTAGCATAACTTTTCTTCAAACTTTAAACTAATCAACCATTCATTTAGTTTTCAATCAAGCTATACTATGATTACTTTTAATTGCACTAATCTTTTTAATACCAGAGTTTATTGCACAATCCGCACCCTCCCTCAAGTATAGAACAAGTTGGCGTCTATGACCCTAGCAATCAGGTTCTACTGCAGTCGCCTAAACTATGCTTTTTACATGATCCTAAAGGGAAGAAACCTTTGATGTCATATTTGATGGCCGAGCTGCCCATGGAACGGGACCACCAACTGCCCGAGCTCTACATTAAAAAATCCTAAATACTCCATCCCACTAATGCTAAATTTGCTTGTCTCAGAACCTATTTAATACGTCAGATTGAAATGTTACTGGATGTAGATACATGTTTTTTAAGTGGCCATTGTCACATTGATGTTGCAGATTGAGCTGTAATTTTTTTTCAGTGAAAATTTCACGAGAACAAAAATACCCATATGTCAGGTTTCTCGTAGTGTCGCTGTTCGGCCATAAAAATTAATACTTTTATGCTGTAACGGCTAACTTTATCTCTGTCTTCCGCTCAACGATCAGCTGGCTTGTACCATGCCAGGTGCTAATAATGAGATTTTGCCTGCACCGAAGCTACAAATATCTGCGCGAAAGACCGCGCTAATGATAACACCAAGTTTAGTGAAGAGAATATTTTCTGCAAATCATCAAGAAAGTAAGAAAAAATATACTGAAAAGATAAAAATTACTTATTTTTGTAAGTTTTTATTTAATTTATTTAAAACTATATATACAGGGAATTAAATATTATTAGTGCATCAATTCTAATTTGTGAAGAACTTTTTTATTTTCAAATTTGAGTCTATGGAAGAGAAGGTGTTTTTATTTTCGATCTACTTTCACTAAAAATTCCCGCTAATCTGTAAAATTAAAGTGACTGTAAGTTCACTGAACTGTTTTCATTAAAGAACTAAGATTTTCCCCTTAATTATACATTATTTACTAAAATATAGAGCAGTTCATTTTAAAAAACGTAATTTTATTAACACTACATTATATACATTTCATTTTTATCCTTTCATTTAGCTATGTTTAATTTTTCTGAGAAAGAATTTTAATCCATGGGAAAATGTATTCAAAGAAAACATATGGAGGGGAAAAACATACATATTTTGCAAAGAAAGAAATTGCATGGTTTGGACACATGGAAGCTGTCATGATTAACAGTGGCACTACTTTAACTGAAATTCTTTTTTCTGCTCCAAGAAGTGTGCCCATTTTTTTAAATGATTCAGTAAAAATTACAACCTGGCAGGTGTAGTGTCACTTGTACAAATATATTTAAAATTCAATAGATATTGCGCCTACAGCGATGAAATGCATATCAAATTAAAGAAAAAATAGAATTTCAAAAGACTAAAAACCCCTAAAATGCCATATCTTGTAAACATTCACCAACTAATCTCCCCTTATGGTGGTCCCTAAAATGGTATACAATGCATGAAAATACCTCGTCACAGCACTTCTACCATATTCAAGAAACGAAATTCGATTACTGATAATGCACGTCAGGATACCAATGGGTTTTGTATATGAAACACTCAGCATATACTCCTGAAAGTATATTGGTAGAATTCATATCCATATGTATGTAATATGTTGAAACATTCGCTTTCAGAAAAATCAGCCGATGAGTTCGTTTGAGAAGTTAGTGTTATCGACGGAGACGACTAGAGAGAAAGCGACACTCGCAGCTGCGCTGGCCAAGGAATACATGAATGGAGAAAAGATAGTCAGCAACAAATATTCGCAACTCCTGAAGCTGGCTGAGAGCAAGAACAGATCTGCGGTTGAATATGAAGAATGGAGTAAAGAACTAGAGGAGGCTGCCTCGGAGCTGCTGGCAGAGGAGGAGAAGAGGCTAATTTTGGCCGAGAAGGTGGAAAAGCACGCCAGCGAATACGCACGTCTTTCACGGCGATCCCACAAAGAAGCGATAGAGAAAGCGCTGAATGCCAGCTACCTTGAGTCCAAGGCGAAGAGTTCCAAAGCTGTAGCATCGGATCTCTTCGCCAGCGCAAAACTAAAACACGAACGTGCCGAGGATTACATCGAACGTGCCCGGGAAGAAGACAAGATCGCGATGGAATTGCAGCGCCAGGCAGCCGAATTGACCAAACTAGCAGAAGAGCACAGAACCAAGGCCTCCTCCACGGCAGCTAAGGCTCAGCAACTGGAGGACAGTGCTTACGAGGACGAGGTGTCTGCGGTGAAGCACGAAAAAGAGGCTAAGATCTTAGAAAGGGAAGCTGAAGAAGCGAAATCAAGTGATCGTGAGAGTTCGTTGAACGCGATGGAATATCTGCTACGTCGTACTGAAAAACGGTGCAAAGGCAAGCGGCTACGTGTTGGTGCTAGGAACTTACATACTCTCGCCGAGGTGTATAGTAGTGAGGCTAGCACTTTGCAAGGAATAGCGAAGCGTGACCAAAAGGATAAGGACTTTTACAGCGAGAAGGCTGCACGAGCAATAAAACTCAAGTTGCTGTATCACAAGACTATACAGGGCCTGCTTGCTATCTCTGGGAAGTACATGAAGATTTTCGAGCAGAAGCTGAAGGAGAGTAACAAAGTGGCAGCTGAGAAAGGATACCAATATGTCGTAGTGAGTTCGCCGCGCTTAGCAGAAGGTAAAGCCAAACTTGAAGGTGCGTAAGAGTTCTTTACCGAACAGCCGAAATGGACGGAATTGTTCCAAAGTGATTCCTTTTAGAGAGGTGTAAATATGTGAGACAAACAAGTGAGAGTTTCTTTCACTGATGACACATTTTTGATTGCTCATTATTTGTACATATACTTGGCTTGAAGATGAACCTGTGACCTACTAGTCCATTATACACTTATCGGGGGATAATGCCTATCTGATGCTCAAGATGAAAATGACAATTTTTAGATAAAAATTACATGGAACATAAGCGAACACTTATTTGCACTATCTCCTATAGGTTCTGGGCCGTTTTTAATCATGGTTGTTATCTCATTGTTTTAAAGGCCCAAATACTAATATAACAAGGTATTGCATTTGGTACGTGACGGGTGTTATAATGATCTAACGTTACCAAGTGAGCCAACGGTTTCTGATACATGTTTATTCTTTGCAGTGTTAGCCGATAATATGAAGACCTTGCTCGAGTGAAGTGCTTTTATAGTCATGTGAATAAGTGTATATTCACAGTGTTTTACAAAAAAAGTATAGTTTGGGACAATAAGCTTTTATTAACGATTGATTGGAAAAACGTACCTGTGAGAATAATTAGAAACTACTACTCGCTCCTAGAAAATGCAGTATCTACATTAATGAGATAAGTTTGTTGAGGGTTGATTTTTAACTTTAAGCTAAACGAATGTAATATACAAACTGGTAGAGAAAGATCATTTTGAACATTAGGCATGCTACGCTGTGTGGTTCCCACTGGCAGGCTTGACAGTTGAATTTTCGAAGAATTTTTGCCGCCCGGACAAATAAAGCGTGCAGGATATAGCAAACGGAAGTCTCTGCACCAGCAGTAATGAGTTCTACTGAAATCAGCAAATAGAACACTTTAAATAAAGTCGTGGAACAAAAACTTAAATGCAAAAACTTAAAATACATAGCCAGATTAAGAGTAGACTATTTGAGTCTATCACAGCCCATCTATGTCGAATTCTAGACTACAGCCCAAGAGCTGGAAAGAAACTATGGATGTCGTAAAATGCTTTGAAGAGCTCAAGTTGTTGCAAGACTTGAGCCGGAAAGGGCCACATTAGCCGAATATTGAGATTGACGGTGACATACTCATAAAATATGATACGCTACGAATTACTCCCAGTTACCTATAAAGTGCAAATATAACTTTGTACTGTCTAGTGAAAATTCCTATTTTCTACATTTTAAGATGTGCTTCCCCTAATTTATCACTAGAATGGCTGCTACTAAAATTGCTGCAGCTCTTTTGCTGCAACATAGGTGACTTATTACAAATCTGCATGTTCACAGAATCATTCTGTAGTCAGTTTTTTATTTACACAAAATTGGTGTCAATAGAAAGAATAACTTGATTTCCGGAGATGTGCATTGTTAATTCTTAACCGAAGAAATAGGTGGTAGCACAAGAAAAAAGAACCTGTTTATGCTATTACGTCTGTTATTGTTGGGTAGAAACAAACTGTGTTAAACGGTCTCTGGAATAAATTCATAACTCGGTGTGAATTCTTCAGCATTTAGTGTTGTGGCGAATCAACGAAACGTAGTTGGTGTAACTGAAATACTATAGCAAGGATTGGACGCTCTAGGAATCGAGATATGTTTACTGCAGCTGGCCTACGAGATCCCCTAATTTGACTATCTGGTTTATTTTTATAGGTTCACATAAAGGATTTTGACTGCACATCGCCACTACCTCAAAATGTCCAACAACTCTGACTTGGTATTACTACCGCCATCGAGTCCATCACCGCAGATATGTTGAAGCACTAGGTAGGAGTATCCTGATGTCTGCCGTGCGACACATAGAACACGCATTCAGTATCTTTAAGATAGGTAAAATGAGAGTTTGTCTTTCTAGTGACACCAACTTCATGTAAATCCCCAAGCGATAGCGTTGCTATATCTGTTTATAACCGTGGAATGCTTCTGTGGGCACCCTGAGTGTATGCTCTACTATGCGGAGAAAAGCGGAACGCGTTGAGCGGTACTTCGGTCCAATGTGGCAAAATTCGTAAGCTCGTACGACCTAAGGTAGCCCCAGTTATCTGGCTTTTCTAGGCGGTGGGGTTCAAAAGCTCTGGCTATTGATAGATCAATGTTCTTCGTACGCGTTCCACCCCCCCCCCCCCGCTGGACTTGTTTTCTTTTGCTTCATTTCATATTGTGACTAAGTTCCAATTTTTGTCACCTCGCTGGTTCTTGCTACCAGTGTAGTTTAAATCTTCACTCACTTCACTTCTTACTTTTCGCCAAGTAATGAAACACTGCGAAGCAGTCTCTTCGAAAGGCACACTTATTGGGGAAGCGAACAGAAGATCTCTGTTGTATTCTACAATTGCAGCACTCAATATGCACCACAGCAGTCGTCACAAACTCGCTCTGAGAAGAGCACTTTTGTCACACCAGAAGCGTACGACTCTCTGATACTGAGCATTTCCTTATCTAGCTGCTGATTAAAATCTCGGAACGTTCTATAGGCGAAGAGAAGGGGAACTTTTAGACTATTCTATTTTTCTGTTGATAGCACTTCCAATGTTTACGCTGGGTGTAGCGCTTACGCGTGTGTTTCTCTTTTTGTCTGTCTAACTGCCGGTTGATCGACGCCAATCCCAATAAGCATGGGCATGTTCATTGCTTCACAAACTTTTCTCCTATATCACTTTTCCATTAAATTGGGAGTGCACAGTGATCACATTTACTTGGTGATCTATTACATACCATTTTATTGGTAAAAGATTGTAAGACAAAGAAATTTGAAATTGTATCTGCACATACGATATCTTTATTTTGGATGAAAGATGCCCTCACGTACAATATTTAATTCATAGCAAAGGAAATGGTACATTCCTGTAATACACACACCTGGAATAAACAACACTTGCAAGATTTACACATATAAAATTTGAGTATTCACATTAGGATTACACACGGACGGGATCTCCAGTCATTGCAGCAGGGTACCGCAGTGGGCTCTTGTGGTCCTTTACGACTTCTATGGCAAGGAAGGATGAGGTCAGAGACCCAAAGGGCAAACAGATCCGGACAATGACGCGCGGAAACATGCACGGGATCCATAACGGTTCAAGATTGAACGCGTCCGACACCGCGCGGACCCAACTCATGAGATCCGAGCCTCCTGAGGTTTCCCGAAGGGGCCCTAGCCCAAAAGCACTCGAAGACAGGTCCCAATAAAGCAGCATCGCTAAGACGCCAGGAATAAATCTTCACAGTGCGCAAGCTACCATCCAGCCGCAACCCGCCAAACACTATCGCCTGGTGCTTTAACCCTGAAACAGATAACAGTGAAGTGATGGGGACAGGAAGGAGATGCCTCGCATCATTAAGTATATCTAATGCTTTGAGAGAAACCTTCAGTGCTTTTAAATATTTAAGATTTGCATTATCAATAGTGCAATTTTGCGTTTAACTGTATGCCTAATAGCGAATGAAAGAAGTGAAGGTTTCACGGTATTGCCTAGCACGTGCCCCAAAGGCGCTGCTGTACCGTAGTTTTTGATAGACCTTAACTGCGTTTCCTCTGCATGAATCAATGCAAACATTCCTTACACTCTAGTATCTTAACGTAAACATGCAAAATAATGGACTAAAGAGTAGAGTAACATGTAGCGTTAAGTGACTTGTGCGTGAAGCTGATTTGGCTGATGCAGTAAATCAAGTTTCTACAATAGTATTGGTTGATGACTCACTATCAGCCATTCATTTGCCTACTACGGCGATCAAAGTCTATGAATCCAGCAGAAAGTGCTGGCCTTCTGATACCCCAGACCGAAGGCTTTTAAATATGCTTAGAAGCTGCAGTACCGTATCAGTAGATTACTGGAATGTAAATACTCCTGCAGGACGAAATTTTAGTACTGATAAGATTTGATGACGCTGATAACATTCTGGAAATTGACAGCGTTATTAACACAAGTAATACTTTTCAGTACAAACAAATCAGAAATTAAGATGTGAGACAGTAAAGCATGGAACTGTAGGGTCGTTAAATTATACGTTAATCCCCTGTCGCGGGTTCTCTCCACTGCGCGAGAGATCGAGTCGCTGAGAAAGTGGTGCTGGTAAAGGCGCACTAAAATACGTATCTTAGGATACATTACAGAAAAATTGACCTTCTGCTCACATGCGGGCAGCACAATTCGCGAAAATACTTCCCTCACTCGTCTAAACTTAGCAGCAAGAAACCTTGTAATTCCTTGCATGATATTATCAACAAGTTTCTGTAGATTTTACAGGGATTTCTGTTGATGAGATTGGGTGAATGAGTGAGAACTTCTTTAATTTATTATATTGCCTGTTTGGGAGCTGATGGTCAATATTTTCATCATTTATTTAAGGTGAGAACTCCGGTGCGCCTTTGCCGACACAACTTTCCTGGCGACTTTCGATGTCTCGCGCAGTGGATAGAAGCTGCAAGAGGGTTACCTTATAATTTATTGACCCTATATTTGTGCTTTTCTTCCATGTGTTTGTGTTTACATAAGTCAAACTCGGATTGCGAGCCTAGCTTACTGATATACTGGACGACTAATTTCCATAAAGATGTTACTCCAAAGTAAAAGAGTGATATTGAATGAAATTGAAGTGTAGTATTATTTTGAAATAGACAGTTCTACAACAGTACAGTATGTAATATATACATAAAAACATTTTCATGCAGTGGTAAGTCACACAATGCAACACCTTTAAAGAATGATGTTACATTCATACATCGCGTGGAGTTTACAGGCCTTTATTGAAAAAGCAGTGTACGAGTTTCCCATCGCTGCTAGAACAGGATGCTGCGACACTCGAAAAATATGGGCAAAACGACGGTTTGTGTGTAGGTATGGAGCTTCAATTTCAGTCACATCAAATCAAATAGTGCAAGGTACTCAACCAAAATTGGCTACATGCGTTTAAATGCTAATAAGAATATAATTCAAGGAACAAGGTATCATCTTTTGGGATTATGGTCATTTCTCACACTGCTCTCTGCCAACGTTTCGCTACAACCTATGTTGAGCTTCTACCTCCACTGGCACCGCAAGCTTTTTTTTTTTTTTTTTTTTTTTTTTTTTTTTTTTTTTTTTTTTTTTGTGTGGCCCCGCCTTCGCCACACCTGGTGACGATCATCCGAAGGGGATCTACATTCCTACCATGCACTAGCTACTCTACAGTGATGGGTGGGAAGATTAGGTGAAGGTGGTGTCCGATACCGCCGAAGCAAACCGAATATTAGTGGGTGGTTACTAAAAAGACGCCTTCATACAAGGGAGTATGCAGACAGTGGGGAGTAAATACTGGCCTTTGCTGATGCCGAAATCAGGACATATTGTTAGTGGTGGTATTTCATGCATCATGTTAAAGGAGAGGTTTGGTACCATGCTAAGAAAAACAATTGAGGTGTACGTGAACTTTTATTGTGGCTTGAACTGGTGAGGGGGTTGCCGTCTTGTCTGCTCCTCAGCTGGTTGCTGATGTTCCTGAAAAGATACTGGAAAAGCATGTTGGGATGCGTATGTACAAGAGGGGAAAAATAAATACACAGTATCACATTCATCCTAGATCAGTTCTTATATACATATATTTATTTTTTTATTATTATTAATTTTACATTATCTTCTTAAATTATTATTATTATTATTATTATTATTATTATTATTACTATTATAGCGTCTGCCGGAAAAGAGAGATTAGTTAGTTTCTGTACAAGCCTGTCATTTCCTAGTGAGCTCTTTGTCGTCCTCAGTTTGGGGCTGCCCTCTTACCCCTAGCAGGGGATGTCATCCATCTGGGGACTTGTTGGACACCTATGCTTACAATTATTTATGGTGGTATGAGGTGGTTCAGATAGTTCCGTATGGTTACGTCATCGTCTGCAGTATGTCTGTTTATTGGAATTGTCCGGCCGAACAGCGATAGCGGTCTCTTGTGCTTATCTGCGGTTGTGTCGTATTGACCTAGTTCCTGAATGGCTGGATTGTAGCTTTTTCTGGCATGTTATTTGCTAGCTTTTTGACAAATTGTTCTATGGTATGCATCTTGGTAACGTCGTGTAGCAAATCTAATGGGACTGTTTTGGGGACCTTATTGATAATTCTGAGTGCTTTATTTTGTAAAATTTGCAGGTTCTTTATGTGTGTCTTAGCGCAGTGGCCCGTACGACAGCACAGGCCTAATTAGGCTTTTATATAGGGTCAACCCCATCTGCCGACTTAGGGTGCTCTTGTGGTTTAGTATAGGGTGGATTGCCCCAAGTGCTTGATTTTCTTTCTGTTAAATTTCCTTTGTATGTGCCTCAAAGGTGAGCTTGGAGTCTAGCGTTACTCCTAGGTATTTGACCTTGTTGGTCCATTTTATCATGTTGCCATACAGCGTTAGTTGGCTGGTTTTATCGCGATGTTTGGTTCTTTCGGTGAAGAGTATTGCTTGTGACTTTTCCGTGTTGACTTTAATTCGCCACCTAGTCAGCCACGGTTCTAGGTTTGATGGTATAGTTTGTAGATTTCTGCCGATTACTTTCGGCTGCCAGGACTGTGCTGAAATGTCGCCCTCCGTGGTGTAATGGTTACCATGCTAACTTCATATACCCAAGGTCACGGGTTCAAACCCGGTGGAGGATGATGGGTTTTTTCGGGTGTAAAAATCATTAGCATGGCTTCCTTCGGAAGGGAAGTAAAGTCGTTGGTCCCGTGTCGTAGATTTACGGCATGTAAAAGAACCTCAAGCCTGATAGAGAGGCCTCTGAGCAAAATTAAGCGGTATTTCACGCCCAGTATAGAATGGGACGCTGAGAACCACAGGAGTTAAAGAGCGTCCATAAATAACACTCCATTTTTGTGCTGAAATTGTAGTGTCATCTGCATAGATGGACAGATGTGTACTCTGTGTTTCGGGGATGTCATTTGTGTAAAGGATGAACAATGTGGGTCCCAGTATTCTACCTTGTGGTACGCCAGCTTCGATCTTGTACTGTGCAGTGCACTCTTCTTGTAATTTAATGGAAAAAGTTCTTTCAGTAAGGTAGTGCGCTATAAGTTATATCATTGTGCCACAGAAATTAACATTTTTTAGTTTTTGTATCAGTCCCGCATGATAGACTGTATCAAAAGCTCGCTGGACATCTAGGAACACTACACCGGTTGGATGTTGTTATTGAAGCCTTTTGTAATGTGTTCCATATATCTGGTTAGCTGGAGGGTTGTGGAGTGGCTGGCGTAAAGTCAAATTGCTCGCTAATAATTATGTTGTGTTTTTTGATATGGGCATTCAGGCGTTTTTGTATTACCTTCTCCGCTACTTTGCTGATGGTTCTTAGTAGGCTAATGGGCCTGTCGTTTATGGGATCAGCTCTGTTTTTTCCCGGTTTCGGAAACATTAATACGTTCGCCTGCTTCCAGCAGCTCGGATAGTATTCTGTTTGGAAGCAATAATTACAAATATCTGCTAGGTATTGCAGTGCTTTTTGCGTCAGGTGCTTTAGCACCAAATTTGGTATTTGATCTGGGTCTAGAGGACCTTGATGTAGTTTGCACGTTAGTTGCAGTGTGTCCGCCAAAACGTTTGTTTTATGCGCGTTGGTTTCCGCATAGGAGTTGTGTGCAGATGGCGTTTTAAGTGGTGGGTTGTTTTCTTAGGGCTTTGACTAATCGCCACACTTTATTATGACCTGGTTGTAACTGTTCTAGGGTGTGGTCCCACTGTTGCTGAGCCTGTGCATTTATTCGCGTTTTAATTGCACTGTTCAATGTGGCCATATTGACTTTGTGCACAAGACTTCTTGTGCGCTGGCATTTTCGCCTTTCGTGGTCCCGTTCTCGCAAGAGCTGATAATTTATACTCTGTGCTGTCGGGCCTCTCCTATCTTTCCTACTGGCTGTTGGTCCACCAATCCCCTCTCGCTCTGTCAGTAAGGCTTTTCAAATTTAATTCAGTGGTTTTCTTCCGTTTCTGTTTGAGTTTACTGTTTTGTTTAAAGATTTCTATGCTCTCTGCGGCGCCAGTGGCCCGAGAAAGAAGTTCAACAAAATGTCGGCAGAGAACAGTGTAAGAAATGGCGCGCCCTACACGGGAAACCATAACCCCAATGAACTACGGCCGTGGAAGCCTGCAGATATATCTAAGGTTTCGTTTTTACTGTCGTTTATAAAGTAAGCATCTAGTATCGATGCTAAAATCAGTTTCGATATCGAGTATCGAGAAATAGTATTGTCCCATCACTACCCACTTTTAAGCATATTTCCTTAGTGAACCAACCTCAATGAGTGTCTCCTCAATGTTGTGCCTCATTCACTATTTGTATTCACTCTGAATATTTCCAAAATGATCTCGATATCTGTCTGGAAAAATCTCCTTGTGAGTTACATATGTTAAGACTTGACAGTAAATTTCTTTTTGTACACCTGGAAGTTAGAAAAGGCTAAAATCATGTGTCTATAATTTGATAAAACTGTTTTCTAAATTATAACAATGGACTGTGTAGTTGTTAAGTAGGCTTCTTTCTTGCTCAGGCTTCTTTCTTGCTCACCAATTCTCTAGTACTCGAATCGTTTACAACTTGAGTAGTGAGCAATGTATTCTATATGAAACTTCTTCTGACTTAGTACAGCATTAAACTCATACCTATGTTGCGCTTCTCCATTTCAACAGAATTCCCTCTACCAACATTTTTTACGATAAAATTAAAATTTTATTTATGACGGTTATTTGAAGGAAAATGTAAATTATTATGCCTCTTTAAAGAACAGATGAAATGTTTATCGTGTTTCATTTATAAATTGCTTTATTTGGTAGCTGGTAACTTTAAAAGCTGTGCTAACTCACAAACAGCATCCTGCAAGTAACTTACTTGCCAGAATATGGCAGTAGGCTGCTCTAGAAAATAAATGCAAATAAACTTATTCCTACGTATATTTTTGTACTCATTACAATATAATAAATTTGAGTATGTTTGTAAATATCCTGTCACATTCCTTGTCTTCTTGAAGTCTTTGTGGGTCAACAGAACGCCCTTTCATTTCTCCAACATTCTCCTCTAATTCCCTAGAATTAATGTAAGACATATGTAAGACACACACACACACACACACACACTACACACACACACACATACACACACACACACACACGCGCGGCATGTGTTTCTTAAAAGTTAGCGTCGCTGTGTTGGCATCATCACCTTTCTTGCTGTCAATGTGAAGTTTGGATGTTTCCGTCAGCGGGCTGTACGGTGTGCAACTTAGGCACTGACTCATGTTCTTTTGTGCAGGGTGACACGTGGAGAACCGAACGTTTTTTAAATGAACTGATTTTTATTTTTGCCAAAATGGAGAAAAATATCAATCATTTCATTTACCATGGTCAGGTGTGAGAACTTATGTCATTCAGGTGGCGGCCATTTGTTTGAATCTACATTTTCAAGTCGCCGCCAGAAAACCTTCGCATCTCTACATAATAGCACTTCTGGTTAATTGCACGCACTTTCTCGTAATGGTATCTTTCAAAACCATTAATGTATGGGATTTGTCAGGGTAGATACGTTCCAGGAAAATACAAGTGTCTAAGTCTGGGGAACTTGGTGGCCATGGGACGTCACGAAACGCGAAATGATGCGTTCAAGAAGTATGCTCCTCATAATTTTCATGGATGTGTTAGCAGTAGGCGCTGTGGCACAATCTGTTGAAAATAAACATTGCGAATGCCTATTCACCGGCTCTGCAGTTCCTGTCGGAAAAAATATTTCCAGCATGTGGACATATACACTGTTACCGTTTTGCCGTTCTCTTCAAGCAGTACAGCCAAACTACTCCAAAACGGGCAACAGCACAACAAAGTGTCGACCGTTCGGAGTAAATAGGTATTTGATGGATATTGTGACAGTGTTGAGGAGCCCAGTAACGGAAATTATGCTTGTTTACTGCACCATTCGAATAAAAATTAATTGCACCGCCCAACATCACTACTGCATTTGGGCACTTTTCCATATTCACGTACTTGCATAAACACTGCGAAGTCTTTTCGAGCTCCATAGTCCCCAAGTTTGAGTTGCTGAACCACCAACATGTAAACGGATAGAAGCGTAAATGTGAAATTCTTCTCACACTTTCACAGTGCATCTGAAATTCGCGCGCATATTGACTGGCGTTCCGAGTGAATACCCCTCTTATAGGTGTCCTCACAGTTCGTCCAGGTTCTAGAAGTTGTTTCTTCATAAAACCTTTATTTTTGCTCTGTACTTCGTAACTTATCTCAAGATTATATCCTGACCTGGAACTGAGCTACTCCGAACGATATTGAAATGAAACGAAAGAAACGCGGTGTTCTGACAGCGGACTTGCCATTCAGCACACAGTTTTCATGCGCGATCACGAGATATTGCACGATCCAATATTCCGTAACTCTGAAACTGTATACTAAGCCGAGGAGAATGACTACTCCCCGCCCATCTTCTTCCACTCCTAACGGCCGAGTGCAGGTCATTTCATAAATGTTCATTTGCAATGGAAACTAAAATATTGGGTGTTCATTTTTATTCGTGATTTACCGCGCATCGATTGAGCAAGAATGCCGTCATAGTTGCCTGGTGATCTTCATTGAAGCCATAGCTTACTCTGCCGTGAAGAGCGGAAATCAGTTCTGCAAGAGACCACAATGGTGAAAGAGTGGCACTGGTTTACGGAAGAGAAAATAACTACAGCACTCTGGATGGGGGTGCGTTATTAACTACTACAACGAGCCTTTTCACACCACTTCCCATCGCGGTAATGAGTAACATTCAAACGTTGCTCTATTCTTTGTTGACAAGCTGAACATGAAGCAAAACACTGGTAACAGTGTTATCATTCTGGAGAAACATAGGAGTAACGTGCATTACTATGAATTATGTTGCTGCATAGATACGGTATCGGTATCAACACCTGTCGCTAGAGGTATTTTAATCAGTATGGTATCATTTTCAATAGATCTCCTGATGCTTGAATGCAAGCCCCTACACGCCTGGCTGCGCAAACGAGTGCAATTGTCGGGAATTGAACTTGAGCGGAGGGCAAAGGCAGCGCACAATACATTGGTTGTAATGGGAAAGCAGTGACATTTAAAACAGCTAATTACCCCATAAAGATACCTGAGTTCGAAGTAATAGCGACAACACGTTCTTTATGATCGTCTTTAGCGATTAGACCTTGAATGTGTTGTTGGGAGTTGAATAAAATCACTGCATTTACTAGACGGAATTTCATCCCACAACTGCACAAAACAAAAGTAAATTATATTATTGAACTTGAACATCGCATATCTGCATTTAAAATATTATACAAACGGGATGTAAACATCACACAGGGCATCATTCAACTTTAATTCTGTTTTTCGTTGTTTCTACTCGGTGATTCGATATGTACTTTCTGCTTTTTACTTTAATGAACAAAGTCAACAAAAAGTATAAAGAAGGCTTGTTAAGAGTGTCTGTGCAGTAAAGTAGTCAAAATGGTGAATTAAAAATGCAAAATATGCTGGGTTCGATTCTGGGCCGATGAAGCGATTCCTCTTCAGTAAACTATATTCAAAGCGTAAGTAAACATTTCTATCAGTATTTGTGGTATATTTAATGTTAGATAAGATAGGTACATTAATATGATGTGCACCAAGGAGAGTATGATGTGTGCTTCCTGAAAGAATTCATAAATAAAAATTTAGAGTCGATTATTGCTTAATGTTCTTTATGTTCTTACACTTGTGCAAAATTCCTTTTTATTACCCTGCGGGGATGTGCTTCAGTCATAACTGAAGAGATTACAGGTTTGAAAACGAAGTTAATCGATATTTCTGATAATTTTTGTTTTTAATTTAAGACAAATTATAATATTGAATCTAATATCTTTGCACTATCTTCTACTGCTATGTAATGAACATGTACCAAAAAGCTATAAGAATGAAATTAGCGTTTTCATTACCTTGTCAGATGAGAAGGGTAACTAAATATTGAAGGAACTGTGTCAGGGTTTAGCATCATCTTGCCTTTATTCTCATGGTAGGTAGGTAGCTAGGTTTACTGTGTTGCCATACACTGTACAGATAGACTCGTCATTAATGTACATTAATTAAATAATTCACTTATACTGTAAAAACATTTGTTATGTAAAAATGAACGCAGTGATCTTTTTAATTTACAGATGTCATCTATTTTAATAATGCCACATTGGAGAACATTAACAATTTTACTTATGAGGCACTTTGGTGATTTTGGGTATTTAGTTGTTTCATATTTTCCTATATGGATGTCATTCATACTTCTAGTAAAATGATTATGAACGTCACAGTTGAGAGTGAATAAGTATGAGTTGTTTTTATAAAATAGTGCAGGCATTATATGTTGATAAATCAGCCAAAGTGAAAATATAAAATTGTTTAAAAACCTGTCTTAATGAGTCTCTTGGCTTCATATTAAAATTATTCTTAGCACACTCTTCTGAATTAAAAATACCCCATTTACTTCAGTTCCAAATCCCCATATTAAAATAGTGTATGATAAAAGTTGTTGTACAATGGCATAATATACAGTAAGCAGGCAGTTAATGTCCAAACTCATTTTCAGCCATCTAATATCAAAGCATGCTTTATTTAATTTGGTGCATATATATGATTGACCTGTTCATGCCAAGATCTAAAACAATGCCTAAAAATGTCGTCTTATCAGGACACTTTAAAACAGTACCACCCATGTTAAAATTTATGTTTGTGAAAATCTTTTTGTTTTTAAAATATAAGCAAGCAGTTTTGTCAAGTTTTAAAATAATTTTTCGCAAAATGCATTGAGTATAGTCGTGGCAGCTTACCACTTACTCAGTAATTCTGGTTTATGTATTGGAAACCTGAAATAAATAATCATTCACTTAGTGACTGAGGAAACCCACGAGAATAAATTGGATGAGTTTGGAACACAAATGACAAATGTTACAGTTTATTCTTACCGATGGAAAGTGATCTCGGAATTATTTTTCCGGCGGTTGGTACAGTTACGCAGCATAGGAATGCACCATGTTTACTATTAAACCATAATTAAACTATAAAACATCTCGCTTTTAAAGCCTTAAGAGTATTGAACATATGGCGAAAAACACGTTCTTAGGTTCTTTCCATCCAGAGGCAAATGCGCGTGAGGTTTCAATTAGGGACAGTAACACTAGCGCCAGCGGTGTGTCTAGGTAATATAATTTCAAGGTCGTTGCTTGAACGGCACTACATAAACTCGTTTCATCAGCGATGGCATTGATGACGTTTCTTGCGCGGGAAATCACGGGAAAATGGTGTAAATACAGTGAAAATTAAGATTACTCAACCGTAATCGAAACCTTCTGCACTGGAGATATGCAGCTGAGTGGATGAAGAACTCAAGGTACCTGTAGATAAACTCCAAACAGTACAGTTTTTGGGAAATAACAATATATTTGACCTTAAATGTAATGTACATATAGAAATGTGCATTGAGTAAATATGGACAGTTGATTTATTAACATGAAGTTGTCCATGTCAGACTCAAGTATTCGCCTCCTCAAATGGTAACTACGCAATCTCTTCCATCTTAATTGGTTACTAGAAAATATGAAGCACTTGTATGGGCAGGAACAAATATGTATTAAATACAAGCACACACTCATATAATAAATATATATATATATATATATAAATGAATCGCTGAAATGTATGTACGGATATCACTTCCCAACGACTGCATCAAATTGAATTTTTTTTGTTTGTTTTTTTTTTTTTTTTTTTTTTTGTTCGTTATTGTCACGACAAGGTTTGTGGACATGAAAATATTTAAAAATAGTACGGGAAAGTTTTTCAAGTCTGATAATATGAATAAAAACCATGCTAAGTGAACGCATTTCAGTTAATGGGCGCCAGATGGCAGTGGTACAAGTTATTTGTTGCTAAATAGTCGTAGTACTGCTATATATTTCCCTTCCCATTCAATGTTAAGGTAACGCACCAGTTTATCGACACAATGACACAATGTAAAAGTGAAATTCAAATACATTTTTATATATTAACTGTCCTTTCCTTACTCCTATCGTTTAAAATAAAGAATCAAAGAACTTTTCCTAACGGTGACCACCTAGAGTAAGTAGTTATTTATTTTCCGATACAAGGCTATAGTAATATTTTTCATCCCTGTCCAATGTTAAAGTAACGCAACAGTTTATCGAGATGAGATAATGCAGCAGTGATATTCAAATATATTTTTATTTACTAACTGTCTTTTCTTTACTCCTATCGTTTAAAATAAAGAACCTTTCCTAGCGACGAATACCTAAAATATGTACTTATTATTTGCCACCAGAAGGCCGTAGTTCCTATTGCTCTATTTTTCTTCTTCAATGCTAAGAGCATGTACCTGGTTATGGAGACAATGACGCAAGCTAACTGTGAAAATCAAATATGTTTCTTATGTATTACATATCGTTCCCTTGGTCACATCGTTTAAATAAAGAAATAAGTATATTTATATTGTAATTCCTAAAAATGAACAAGTTATAAACTATGCACATAACCATTCACCCTTCAGAATCTGAAAATAAGGGGACCGTTTTAGGATTAACTTCCTATTGCAGATGTTGGTTATTTGACGTTATTTGATACATGAGCTAGCTAAAGAACATGAAAATACCTGCGTCACCATCACACTACAATTGCGGTGTTCTTAATACATTTGATCAAGTAATATTTTGGGTTAAATGGAGAAATTGAATACACAAAGCTATCATGAAATAAAAGCTTATCAGTTGAGTAACTGGATCTACTTGCTCTTTAGTTACATCATTGTTAGCCTTAGTAATTGCTGTTTTGACATAGAAGAAAATAAAGAAAGAGGTGGAAAATATTAGGAGTAAAGGAAAGAAAGAGATTAGGAAAAAGCGTGAATGTTACTTTGTGACTTTCTCCTTGATGTAATTCATTACCTATGCCAGCGTATACCCACCACACTATGGATGCGCTGCCATTACTGTTATTATGCCCACGACATCTTGGTTGCCAAAGCTGTTAACTCCATATGTCGTCCTTTCCACACTACCTTATGGGATTTGCCAGGATTCCCGCCACACAATTTACAGCCTAAGGTTGACTCGGTGATAATTATACGACGCAATATCAACCAGCCAAAATATGCAGCAGAACAAACTCACTGTTAAAAAAATTATGCAAAATTTGATTTAAGTTACTATAACATGGGAAAGTTAAAGGCGAGGATATACTTATTCCAAGAACACCACTAATGTCAACCGACTTTGGTTTTAAATTTAAGCGCACCTTGCATTCGCAATGTCAGTAAATCCCAAGATGTATCGTTACAAGTGTGTGTAAAATACTTTGAATTGTATTTTTCGCATGTTGTACGTTGCGTGCTCGAGAGTCGGTAAAGTATCGGCGCTATTTTTTTTTCTCCGGAAAGAAAATTGTACATTACAAGGCATTACAATAAACTGCTGTCAAATTATTTAATTGTGCTTTTATTTCATTACATGGTCGTACTGTAAACGGAAGATTTTGTCTGAGTTTTTTTCGTTAGGTACACCACCCGTGCAAATCCGGGGTGGGCAGCTAGCATATATATATATATATATATATATATATATATATATATATATATATAAATAAAGAACCTCCAACCTGGTAGAAAGGCCTCTGAGCAAAATTAAGTAGTCTTTCACGCCCAATTTAGAATGGGACGCTGAGAACCACAGTGGTTAAAGAGCGTCCATAAATAACACGCCAACACGCCATTTGCATTTTCCTCGAGGATTTATGCGTGACAAACCTGCAGCTACCATAAACGTTCAGTTCAGTGAAAATCATCGAGCCTGGAATCCCCCCGCCCCCGAAGGAAGTAACGATCGTTACAGAGTGTCTCAGAAACAGATATTGCGTCGCCATTTCAGAAGATGTTCAAATGTTTATTGTTCACCAAAGCAACAGATGAGTTGGTGGTGCTGGGAATTAAGATAAGGTCTGCTGTAGCTGACCTCCGAGGTCCCCTGACTCGACCGCCTGTCACTTCTTTTTATGGAGTTGTCTACATACCACCACAACCTCGAAATCTACAAGAGCTCCGACCTATCACTGCTGTCATCGAATCTATTTTTGTATGTTTGAGCACATAGCGTACGAATGGAATATCGCGTTGTTTTGTTTATTTGCTTATTTTTATAGTGTTTAGCGCCCGCATTTTTTACAGACGGCGCAGCAAGCGATAACACTGATGATACATGGAATGAATATGAAGCACCGGTAAAATGCGATAGCGGGGGAAACCGAAAAACCCGGAGAAAACCTGCCCCTGCGCCGCTTTTTCTACCACAAATCCCACATGCGGTCGCCTTGATGAGAGGCGAGTGATCTAACCACTTGGCCGCAGCCTGGCCCAATATTAATTGCATTTTTAAATTCTTTGTTAACGACACTCATTGGCAGGATCATATCAGTGCTGCTGGTGTGCCTGAATTTCGTCCCGCATGAGTTCTGCAATTTGCCAATAAATCTACTCACATGGGGCTGTCGCTTTTAAGTACTCTTAAGGACACGTATGACTTAACGTTTGAAATTCCAAACTAGTAATGCTTTCTGAAGTTAATACCACAGAAGTAAAGTAATGCAAATAAACTACAGTGTAAATTTCATCAAGTTTGCTCTAAAGATTTGGAAGTTATAGTCAAATTTGTTAAGTTTGTTTTTGTCATGTCACTAAAAAGTCCCTTGTGACAAAAAAAATTAAAATTTTGGTCTAATGTTTTAACCCTATGTTCACAGTACATCTACTTTTTGAAATTGTCCAAGGTTTACCTGTATCTTCGTAGGTTTAGGCTGGAAGCATTTTTAAAGTTATGATTCCACTTTTTTGTCATAAAAATATAGTTTTCATGTTTGAAAATTGAAAGCACATACTGGAATACATCTGACAGTAAAGCCTAGAGCAATTCTTATTCATTGTATCTCTGTAAACATGTACAACAAATTGTATTTGTGTAACAGTAAAACTACTCCGCAAGGAGTGTTTTACAGGAAGAAAAATACTGAAAACATCAATAGTGAGAAAAGAAGGGAAGATTTGAATGCTTGGCTCACATTAAAATCCACCAGGGTGGTAGGCTGGATCCTCAACTTTCATTTTCCTCTCCTCTGCTGTCTTCCTTGCATTGCTGCACAACTGTGCTGTTTACTTTCTCCATATGCACTATGTACATAGTGTATAGAGAAAGTATTGCACTCCACCAAAAAATTCGATACCGACATTTCACCGGAAATATATGTTTTAGGGTCCCCAATATCCAAAAAAAGCATTTTCACAAAAAGATCCGTGTGTGTGTGTGTGTGTGTGTGTGTGTGTGTGTGTGTGTGTGTGTGTGTGTGTGTCCGTGTGTCTGTGAACACGATAACTCAAAAACGAAAAGTCGGTAAAATACCAAACTTGGTATTTAAGTTTAGTATCTTCCAGGGATGCGACACGAAGATTTTGAGAAAAATCCCCCCACCCCCAACTACCCTTTACATGGAACTTTTTTAGAAAATTTTGATTTTCTCAAAAATGGCTCTAACGATTGTGATTAAAATTTCGTATATTAAACATATTTACCTGACAAATAAAATGTATATCTTGAATGTTCTGGGAATAGCCTCTGAAGAGTAGTTTATTCTGAATGAATTTTACTAAATTTTGAATAACTGCTAAACCGTAAGAGATGAACAAAAACTTACTACACAAAAAATATAGAGCACATTAAAACACACAATTTATGTTATATACATTTTTTTCGTGGAGTTCGTCGTTTTTGTCACATTCCTTATTTTTGGTTTCTGCTATGAAAAATGTATACTTTTCTCATACAGGAACTTGTCAACTCCTATCCATATAGACAAAGGAACTTCATTGACATAGCAACCAGCTTTTGACTATCACTTTAACCTACAGTTGTCCCTTATTTCGCTTCTACTTACAAGGAAGCGAGTAATTAGACTATTTCTGCTATTTTTTTCTGATTAGCAGAAAGTAAATAAAAGTATAAGCTTTTTAAGAATAATTTGTTGCAGCGATATAGAGAAAGTCATGTCAATGGAACACATCAGATTTTTACTTTGCATGATGCGAATGAGGTCTCGTCGAGACCAGTACAGTTTCACCTCTAATACTTTGCTGTAGTAACTTAAGGCATTTAAAAGTGGGGAATGTTTAAATTTTATGGAATTAAAATAAAAAGTTATATTTTTTGTGTGATTTTTTTCATGAAATTTTAGTCATATATAACCTTAAAAACCATTGGTATGGGCCGGGTTAGAACTCGAGATGACATCAGAAGGCTGCTGAGTTAGATAGACCGAAGTATCGCCTAACGTGTGCAATGTGACGCTGGAACATTGGAACTCTGTCGTTAAGAGAGATACAGGTTTGAGCTTCTTTTTCTAGAGAATAACAGCTTCACATACAATTAGTGGCTTGTCAAAATGACAAGGTATACCAAACAAATCTGATGTGTTACACTCACATGACTTTCTCTAGCTGTTCTACAAAACTTCTTACATAAGATTCTTCTTCTTTCCGCATCTTGCTAATCGAGGTACTTATTAGCACAATGTTCTTATTACTTAGTTCCTTATAAATAGGAAAAAAATAAAGGAATACACTAGGTTAAAGCCATAGTCAAATGTTTTAGAAACTATCGTTATGCGATTTTTATTACAAATCCCTTCTTTTCTTGGCCAGAAGTAGAACAAAGAAAACCGCACACTCCCGTCTGAGAAAATTATAAGTACTTCACAACTGAAACTAATTAAAATGAGTACCTCGAAAACTTTAAGCTCCACGAAAAAAATGTATATGACATAACTTGTGCATTTTAATAAGACCTACATTTTTTGTATAGCAAGTTTTTGTCTATCTCTTACGGTTTACTAGTTATGCCAAATTAAGCAAAATTCATCCAGAATAATCAGGTCTTTAGAAACTATTCCCAGAAAATTCAAGATAAACATATTATTTGTCAATTAAATGTCTTTAATATACGATATTTTAATCAAAATCATTAGAACCATTTTTAAGAAAATCAAAATTTTCGAAAAAAGTTCCATGTAAATGGTAGCTTGGGGTGGGGGGATTTTTTTCAAAATCTTCGTGTCGCATCTCTGGAAAATACTAAACCTAAATACCAAGTTTGGTGCTTTACCGACTTTTCGTTTTTGAGTTATCGTGTTCATAGACCGTTTTCGAGATATTACGGAATAAATTTCTCAAACAGGAAGACATTTTTCTTTTCGCTTCTCGTTTATTTACTCCTGACAAGCAAAGAGATTTGAATATGAATTGTTTCACATAATGAGCGACTTTTAAAGGCCGAGACTATCGTTTCAGCCTGAGCATTTTATTATTTCCTCTCTACTTACAAGGAGCAAGTAAAAAAACTAATTCTGCTTATGTTTATCTTGATTAGCATGGTGCCGATAACCGATTAATCTTTTGAATAAAAGGTTATTTTACGGTACAATTAGAGGACATCATATGAATGGAACACGTTAGATTTTTGCATTTCTTCTTACAAGGAACCAAGAAATAAGGACAATTTCAATGTTTATCTCGATTAGCATGAAGTAGTAGAAAAATAAACTTTTTAACAATAATTTGTTAGAGAAATGTAGAGATTTTTAGGAAAAGGTCCGTGTATGTGTCACTCTCTCTTTGTGTATGCGTGTGTTTTTTTAATGTATTTATTTATATCAGAATGCCCCATCACAATGTTATATGCTTTAATAGTTCATTACAGCAATAGTACAATATTTTACAAGATTGAAAGCGAATGAATCACATTTATGCATAATTTGGAATGAATTGATTTACATATCTGCATGTTTGTAGATGTAACATGAATGTTTAATTTCCTAACTTAATGGAGTTATGCACTACTTGAAATCTATGAAGATATGCTTTTGTTTTTCCGTGGCCTGTGAGTAAATCGGTGAATTCTGAAGTTAAGGATATGAGTTTAATTTCAGACGATCTCGTGTTGTGTGCGCGCGTGCGTCTTGTATGCAAGTTTAACGTCCTTTAACCCGGTAAGTAATATCGGGCGTTGAATGAAATCGGTGAAATGGTGCTTAATTTTTCCCGGAGTACATGGAGCTTAAAGTTACTCGATATTCTCTTCTCAGGAGAAAACAATAATAATAAAAAAATAACCTTATCCGTTTAACTCGCCTTAATCGAGATTAGAATTCGGGACCTCTTGAATGTGAGAGAAATAGGCTCACTATAGAGGCGGGCAAAAGATTATTCTTCTGTTTCATGCGACTCGAGATAAGGATTAACATATATGGTCTTATTACATATTCCCCTGTAAGTACAAAGTGAGTAAGGGAATACACTAGGCTTAAGGCATAGTCATATATTTTAAAATCTGGTTCTCTTTACATGAAAAGAAAAAAGAAAGAAAAGAGCAATGACAAATTCTCATTTGAGATAAATATAAGAATTGAAAAATTTAAACCAATAATAAGGAATATTTCGCAAATATTTAACTCCGCACACAAAAGAATATATTTGACATACATTATGTGTTTTACAAGATCTACATTTTTTGTGAAGTAAGCTTTTGGCCTTGTCTTATAGCTTATCAGTTATGCCAAATTTAAGTTTTTGTCTGTATCTTATGGTTTACCAGTTGTCCCAAATTCAAGTTTTTGTCTATCTCTCATGATTTGCCAGTAGTCCCAAATTCAAGTTTTTGTCTATCTCTCATGATTTGCCAGCTGTCCCAAATTCAAGTTTTTGTCTATCTCTCATGATTTGTCAGCTGTCCCAAATTCAAGTTTTTGTCTATCTCTTATGATTTGCCAGTTGTCCCAAAGTCAAGTTTTTGTCTATCTCTTATGATTTACCAGTTGTCCCAAATTCAAGTTTTTGTCTATCTCTCATGATTTGCCAGTAGTCCCAAATTCAAGTTTTTGTCTATCTCTCATGATTTGCCAGTTGTCCCAAATTCAAGTTTTTGTCTATCTCTCATGATTTGCCAGTAGTCCCAAATTCAAGTTTTTGTCTATCTCTCATGATTTGCCAGCTGTCCCAAATTCAAGTTTTTGTCTATCTCTCATGATTTGTCAGCTGTCCCAAATTCAAGTTTTTGTCTATCTCTTATGATTTGCCAGTTGTCCCAAAGTCAAGTTTTTGTCTATCTCTTATGATTTACCAGTTGTCCCAAATTCAAGTTTTTGTCTATCTCTCATGATTTGCCAGTAGTCCCAAATTCAAGTTTTTGTCTATCTCTCATGATTTGCCAGTTGTCCCAAATTCAAGTTTTTGTCTATCTCTCATGATTTGCCAGTAGTCCCAAATTCAAGTTTTTGTCTCATGATTTACCAGTTATGCCAAAGTTCAGTTTTTGTCTATCTCTTATGGTTTACCAGTTATGCCAAAGTCATTCAGAATGAATAGGATAGCAGAGCTATTTCTAGAATTCAAAATGTTTTCATAACAAATTTGTACTTTAATTGAAATCCTCAGAGCCATGTTTAAGAAAATGTAATACTTCGAAAAAAAATTACATGTAAAGTGTAGTTTGGGGTGGAGGATTTTCTTGAAAATCTTCCTGTCACATCCTTGGAAGATGCTGTATTGAAAGGTTGGTATTTAGCCTATTCGTGTTTTGTTATGCTGTTCACACACACACACACACACACACACACACACACGTACCGTTTTCTAAAAAAAACTGTTCAAGGTTCCTATGTTGTGTATTTTCATTATCGGTATCGAATTTTTGGTATATTATTTTACATGTACTACGTGATATAGGAAGTAAAAATACAAACTCTTTAAAAATAGGTTGAGCCGCTTCTACGGTGTAAGCATGACCTTCATAGCTTTAAATAGGTCAATGAATGTAGTGAAGGGTATGAATCATTATGTTTGCATATTATAAAAGTACCAAAGAAAGCACAGCATTTTATTGTTTTGGTGAAAGGGATAACATGTTTACATTATTTGAAACTGGATAAATTCACAATGTTATTCGATGGCTTTTTGAGTTACGAAAGGCATATTTTTCAGTCGCTTGCTAGAAAAGGGATCCTGATCTTCAGCTTCTATTTCGGAATCATCATTGGCTGAAGCTAACCTAAGCATCGAAGCACTGTGGGAAACTAGTGCTGAATTAACTTCCTGGGCACTTCTTGTGAGCACGTTTGCCTCACATTCCTGTTGCTTTGCCTTCTTTCCATAATATTTTATTTCCTTTTCCAAAATCTGTATTATTACTGCGATTTTTTGTGCCCGCTTGGTTAGTTCACTGGAGAACATTTCTTCCATTGCGGCACACATTTTATGCTCTTTCTCCCTTCTTGCAGCTTCCTCTGCCTGGATTGACAGGGCAATGTACCTGGCTAGGTTATCCAGAGATGCCATTTGGACCTTTAGGACCTCTGCCTCTATGGCTCTTGCGACGTGGAAATGATTCGCTGCCTCCTCGGCATGCTGCTGCGACTTGACCTTATTAGCTGTTGCCTTCTGCTCATCTTCCTTTGCCTTGGTGCAATAATTCCTAGTCACCTCGTTGAGGAGTTCTTCGGCTCTGCTCTTCATCTGGTAGCTCCATTGTCTTTCCTTGCTGGCAATAGTCTCGTAGCCAGAGGCTTCAGCCTCTGCGACAGCTGCTGATATAACAGCTGTATCCAATTTCCTGTTCCATTCCTGTGCCTCGGAGCAAATTTGCATGGCTCGAATCTGACTGTTCTTACTATGGGTCTCAGCTTCCCTCGATTTCACTTCCCATTCTTTACGCCTCTGTTCGACAGCGTCCAGTGAAGCTGTTTCTACAACCGCCTTCTGTTCAGTGATCCTGGCTTTCTCCTTGGTTTCCGCCGCCAGTTTTTTGTACTCCAGGTAGTAATTCTTTCTTTCATTTGTCATCAAAGAATAGGCATTGGCAGCAGTAAGCAGTTTCTTAGCTTTGATACCTTGAGACCTGTGGTAAGCCCTAGCCATATCGATCTTGTTCTCATCTATCTCATTTTGATAATTATTGTCAGACGAATCTTGGTTGATAATCGCCTCTTCTGCGGCAGCCAATGCACCAGCCTGAAATTAACATAATAGTTTTAAAAGAAGTAATTATTCTTACACTGAAATTATTTTTTCTTGAAAAAAAAACATGAACAATATTGTATCACAAAAATAATTTTTTGGGGGCTACCAATACGATTTTGCAAAATCCCTTGTTACGCTGTTTTTGACAGACAATCCTTTGGGTGGCTACCCACTCATCCCCACTGTGAATTTTTCCCACGATTCTCTCCAAAATAGGAACTACTAGAACCCCCAAAAATTCAATGCTGCTCATCAACAAACCATAATGGTTTATTATTTAACTAGGTGCAAAAGTGGAGCTTTATTACTGAGTGGATTAAGTTAGATCACGACCGCAGGGAATTAATAAAGCTACTTTTGCACCAAGTTGAATACAATACTTTATCTACATTTATTTAAGGAAATGCGTTTTTAATGCAGGAAATAATTATAATATGGCATATTAAATCTTATATCAGTGGACAATTTTAATTATATTACATATATGTCGTGAACTTGATTGTTATGGTAAGCATTTCGTTTAATTGAAATCAATAAATCGCAATTCGCATTTTTATATAAATAAATCTAATTATACAGAGTCTGTTTTTGGTGGTCCTATTGAATTTGAAACTATTGATAGGCGTAACCAGATTTATGAAGAAGTTTGTGTTAGTGTCGTGTAACAAATGAGTTGGTCGAAAATAAAAGCCAGTTCTCGTGACAATTCAGCTCTAATATTAAAGCCCCAATGGAATGGCCGAGGTTGGACAATTTCAACCAATCGTGGTCATCTGACCAGAGCGATATTGTCGAAACGTCTTATCGCTGCTGAGCTTCATTTCTTTGAAATTTTGTCGCACCTGACGTTTATATGTTTAATCTCCTGTCTTGGTTATTGGTTACAAGGTGCCGATTCAGTAGCCAAACTTCACTTCTAATAACTGTCAGTTCCACAACTATACTTTCAGTTAATTCAGTTACAATGTTTATTTCAAGTTTTATCCAGTTCATAATGTATTTAATTCAAAAAAGAAGTGAACATAAGCATTATTTGTATTTGTTAAGTATGAGATGAATGCAATAACGTCATATAAAATATCCTTTGCCTCCATTTTATGTATTAATTATTAAAAGCTGAAATAAAATAATTGATTCCTATTTCTATTGTTGCTATCGATATTCGTACATTGGGTGTAGGCACGGTCGGCCATATCATAATTCAGGAAGCAATGAAGAAAGAAAGAAAGAAAGAAGAAAAAAAATGGTAAATAAACATGGTCGAATGCGTCATCTACCGTTTGAGAACTAAGTAAGTATTACAATAATAACCTGATAAAATCTCCCTTCCTATATATTATAAATTATTAATAGTCTATTTCACTGAATTATCTTATCAGATACAACTCGTGCTTTCATCTTTAGGACAATTCACTCATGGTGTTACTTATCCTAATATGGCTTCTCAAGTAAATTGTAAACTGTACAGATTGTCAGATTTCTATAAGTTTCCGTTAGACTTTTCTTGTGAGATTTATGTTTGAACTCATACTTCACCTTTGTACGAGTATGGTTTTGGTTGAACTCATACTTAACCTAAAAATTAGATTTTTTTACATGTATGATTAGTTGGCAATAATCAGTAGAAGTATGTTTGTTTTGTTTTTTTCTTTCAAGGCCTACTATTATACTTGACGGAAACATAATACTAAACATTTGGAAAGGGTAATGTTTATTTCTTAAAACTCATGACGTAATTTATAAAATACTTTGTAACACTTTGTTATGTGAAAAATACATAACTACGTGTTATTTACTTTATACGAAAATAAACAGAATATTTTGCAATTGAAAAGTATCAATTAATGGCCTGCTTTTGAAACGGAAGTAGATAAACATTGTTTAAATAAACCGATGAGTTGCGAAGGATTACCTCTATTTCAAATGCAAAATAAGACTGCTAAATAAAAGAAATGATAAGGAGGGTGTTGGCTCAGGTGGTAATGTGGCCTACATTCGTGAGCTCCAGCGTTCAAATCTCTTGGGCCGACCAATCTGGCTTGTTTTCTTTTTCTCCGTATTTTCCCTCAATCGCGAAGGTAAATACCTGATTGGTATTAAATATCCAAAGTTCCATCCTCTAAAACAATAGTAATAGAAGGTAATTGCGAATGCGCTGCCATCTATCCACAGTTAGTGGAAACATAAACTGGAAGGTACCCGTAACCCCATCTTCCAGACGCGGACAGTGAGTATAAAAATCTGATGTACCATTCACATGGCTTTCTCTACATCTCTGCGACAAATTATTCTTAAAAGCTTATACTTCTATTTACTTCATGCTAAAAAAAAAAAAAAAAAAAAACAGAAATAGCCATATTACTTGCTTTCTTGTAAGTAAAAGCGAAATAAGGGACTATCATAGGTTAAAGTGATAATCAAAAGCTGGGTGCTATGTCACTGTTCCTTAGTTTGTATGGACCGCAGTTGACAAATTCCTGTACGAGAAAAGTATACGTTTTTCATAGCAGAAACCAAAAAATAAGGAATGTCTCAAGAACGATCAACTCCACGAAAAAAAATGTATATAACATAAATTGTGTGCTTTAACGTGTTCTACATTTTTTATGTAGTAAGTTTTTGTCCATCTCTTACGGTTTAGCAGTTATTCAAAATTCAGTAAAATTCATCCAGAATAAACTACTCTTCAGAGGCTATTCCCAGAAAATTCAAGATATACATTTTATTTCTCAGGCACATAACTTTAATATACGAAATTTTAATCAAAATCGTTTGAGCTATTTTTGAAAAAATTGAATTTTTCGAAAAAAGTTCCATGTAAAGGGTAGTTTGAGGTGGGGGGATTTTTCCCAAAATCTTCGTGTCGCATCCCTGGAAGATACTAAACTTAAATACCAAGTTTGATATTTTACCGACTTTTCGTTTTTGAGTTATCATGTTGACAGATACACAGACACACACACACACACACACACACGCGCGCGCGCGCGCACACGAACCTTTTTGTGAGAATGCTTTTTTTAGATAAAGGGGATCCTAAAACATATTTCCGGTGAAATCTCGGTATCGAATTTTTGGGTGCAGTGCAATTCCTTCTCTATACACTATGTACATAGTGCGTATAGAGAAAGTAAAAATATAAAAAAGTAAAGCTAAAGGTATTGTTTGTGGAACCAATGTTTTTACTTTCTCTAGCCCCATATGTACAATGTACATAGTGGATAGAGAAGGTATTGTATTACACCCAAATATTCTATGTCGAGATTTCACCGGAAATATATATTTTGGGGTCTTCTGATTCCGAAAAAAAAGTTTTTTTTTTTAGAAAAAAGGTCCGTTTGCGTCTGTGAACAGCATAGCTCGAAAACGAAAAGACCGTTAAATACCAAAGTTGGTATTTAGGTTTAGTATCCTCCAAGAATGCGACACGACTTTTCAAGAAAATCCCCCCACCCCAAACTAACCTTTACATGGATAAAAATTGTGGAAAGTTTTGTTTTTCTCAAAAATGGCTAACGATTTTTATTAAAATAGAGTATATTAAGGATAGTTGCATCACAAATAAAACTATTTTTAATTTCCTGGAAATGAGTTTTGAATAACCGTTAAACCGTAAGAGGTAGACAAAAACTTAAAAGAAATGCAGTTTTCGTTAAGACACACAATTTATGTCATATATGTTTTTCATATAGAGCTGATCGTTTCCGAAATATTTCTTGTTATTGGTTTCAAATATAAACTATCTTTAACATTTCTCAAACAGAAAGTGACGTTTCGACTCAGCTCTCTTGTTTTACTGCAGGCCATGCAAAGCGAACCGAACTTCTGTTGTTTCATATAAGACCAGCTTTTAAAAGATATGACCATCGATTTAGCCTAATGTATCTCCAGATGTCTCTTCTACTTACAAGGAAGCAAGTAATAAGGCAATTTCTGCTAATGTTTATCTGGATTAGCATGATGTAGATAAAAGAATATACTTTTGTAAGGAAAGTTGTTTGTGTAACAGCTAGAGAAAAGAATGTGAATGGAACACAGCTTCTTTTTTTTTTTAAAGTTTGAATTTTGGGCAACTTTTTTTTTTTTTTTTTATTGTTGTAGGAAGGGCCTTTGATTAATTTTACTTAACTTGTCCCTCATCAACCCTAAGTGTAAGAATGCTGTGAAGGGACCTTAGGAGGCTAGCTGCACTTTGCTATCTGATTACAGTGGTAGTGCAGGTAGACTGGACGACCCTCTTACCATCTGCTCGCTAAGCGAAGTTCGTATGGTATAGGGATGAGACCTTAAAAGGCTGTTGTTCGTTACATACCGTACCGTCAAACGAAGTACCTCTCCGCACCATTCGGCCGCGCTATGACCCAGTTGTTGAAGCGACGTAAAATAACAAATAATAATAAATCTGATGGTGTTCCATGCCCATTACTTTCTCTACATTTGTGTAACAAATTATTTTAAAAAGCTTATTCTTCTGTTTTACGCCAATCAAGATAAACCTTAGCAGCATAGTCTTATTACCTTTTTATAGCCCCCTCTTACTTCAATGATCATAGCGGGGACTTGTGAAACAGCTCGAACTACTGTAGATTTCATATCGTTAAACGTTCACTGTCATTCATACTTCCAGTCTCTGTGGGGGGGGGGGGATAGGGCATTATTCTGGTCAAAGAAAAATTTCTTGCCCCAGTCGGGAATCGAACCCGGTACTCCCGGGTGAGAAGTCAGCTCGCTGACCATTTGATCACGGAGGCACTCTGTCTTATCGCTTAGTTCCTTATAAGTAGAACGGAAACAAAAGAATACACTAGGCTAAACCGACAGTCAAATGTTGCTATGGGACTGAAATACGCTTCTTTGTGTGGCCAGGAGTTGACAAGTTCCCGTATGAGAAAAGTTTAAAGTATTTTAAAACTGAAACCAATAACCAGGGATATGTCAAAAAGGGTCAACTCCAGAAAGAAAAATCTGATGTGTTACACTCACATGACTTTCTCTAGCTGTTCTACAAACTTCATACATAAGATTCTTCTTCTTTCTGCACCTTGCTAATCGTGGTACTCATTAGCACAATGTTCTTATTATTTAGTTCCGTATAAGTAGGAAGAAAATAAGGGAATACACTAGGCTAAACTAATAGTCAAATGTTTTAAAAGCTGTCGTTATGCAATTGTCATTACAAATCACTTATTTTCTTGGCCAGGAGTAGAACAAAAGAAAAACGGACACTCCCGTCTGAGAAAAGTATAAGTACTTCACAACTGAAACTAATAACAATGAATACCTCGAAAACGGTAAGCTCCACGAGAAAAATGTATATGTAATAACTTGTGTATTTTAACAATACCTACATTTTTTGTGTAGTAAGTTTTTGTCTATCTCTTACGGTTTACTAGCTATGCCAAATTAAGCAAAATTCGTCCAGAATAAACAGGTCTTCAGAAGCTATTCCCAGAAAATTCAAGATATATATTTTATTTGTTAGGTAAATATCTTTAATATGTGATATTTTAATCAAAATCGTTAGAGCCATTTTTAAGAAAATCGAAATTTACGAAAACAGTTCCATGTAAAGGGTAGTTTGGGGTGAGGGGATTTTTCTCAAAATCTTCGTGTCGCATCCCTGGAAGACTTAAATACTAAGTTTGGTACTTTAGCTAATTTTCGTTTTTGAGTTATCGTGTTCACAGATACACGGACACACTTACACACACGGACACGGACCTTTTTCTGAAAATGCTTTTTTTTATATACAGGGGGTCCTAAAACATGTATTTCCGGTGTAATCGCGGTATCTAATTTTTGGGTGGAATATAATACTTCTCTATCCCTATGTATATTGTACATATGGGGCTAGAGAAAATAAAAATGCATATGACATATATTGTATTTTATTGAGACCTAATTTTTTGTGTATACATTTTCTCTTATCGTTTACCAGTTATGCAAAATTCGTCCAGAATGTACAGATCTTCATAACTTATTTCCAGAAAATTCAAGATACACTTTTGTGATGTAAGTAATTTTAATACAAGGGTTGGGGTAAAAGTCATGGCAATTAGTTTTTTTTTTTTTTTCTTTTTTTCTTTTTTTTTTTTTTCTTTCTTGTTGCTATGTGAACAGATCACAAACGTATATATGTCGTGTGGAAGTTCTGCAGGCGTAGTGTGTATGCAGAACAACAGATGGCTCTGTGATAGCTGGTAGTGGCGCAGCGAGGGCTGTGAAATCGGTCAGTTGGTGAGTGTCGTGCGAACAGTGACCACACAGTACTACAGGGATTTCCTGGTACGACAGGTAGATGTGGCGTTCGGGAGAAATGTCCGGATATTGTGGACAGTGCAATAATCCTGCACGACAATGCAAAACCACATAGAAGCAGAGAGTGTAGGGCAGCTACTGCAACTTTGGGGATGGGAAGAATTGGAGCACCCACCGTACTCTCCCGACATTTCGACCTGTGACTTTGATCTCATTCGAAAAAATAAGGACCACTTCGTGGTAGAGGTTTGCAACACGAGAAGACATTGCTAATGCTGTGCGGGAACAGATGACCCGATTCACACATGGTGCAGCAAATGCTGCAGGTTTGTCATGTCCACTGTATGTGTACTGTGTTGTCATTCTTTTGTACCATAAATTCCACCATAATAAATGTTTTACGATATTCAGTGCTCTTCATTGTCCACACATATAGTTACTACCTTATCCTTTCGTCTGTATTTGTCACATTTTCCAACCGGACTGGTATCTTCTAGAAAATAAATAGTTATCATGACTTTTGCTCCAACCCTCGTATGTGGTATTTTAATAAAAATAGTTATGAGCCATTTTTTAGAGAATCAAAAATATAGTATAATGTTACATGTAAAGGGCATTTTAGGGTGGGGGATTTTCTTGAAATGTACTTTGGAAGATACAGAACTTAATTACCAAGCTTGGTATTTAACCGACTGTACGTTTTTAAGCTATGCTGTCCACATATACACACAGGCCTTTTTCTAAAAATCTTATGTGATCCATTCACATGACTTTCTCTACATCTCTGCAACAAAGTATTGTTAAACATTAACAGAAATGGTCTTATTACTTGTTTTCCGTGTATCTAGTAGGGAAATAAGGGAATAGCATAGGCTAAAGATGTAGTTAAAAGCCAGTTGCTATATAATTAAGTCCCTTTGTTTGTATGAACAGGAGTTGAGTACTTCCCGAATTAGAAAAGTATAACCATTTAAAAACTGAAACAAAAACAAGAAATATCTAAAAAACGATCAACTCCACGAAAAAAATGTATATGATATAAATTGTGTGTTTTATTGTGATCTACATTTTTTGTGCAGTAAGTTTTGTTTCTGTCTCTTATGGTTTACCAGTTATGCAAAATTCAATTTAAATCATCGAGAATAAAGTTGTCTTCAGCGGCTATTCCCAGAAAATTCAAGATATACATTTTATTTGTAACGTAAATACGAAAATTTTAATCAAAATTGTTAGTGCCATTTTTGAGAAAATCAAAATTTTCGAAAATCTTTCCATGTAAAGAGTAGTTGGGAGTGGTGATATTTTGTTGAAAATCTTCGTGTCGCATCTTCGAAGATACTGACCTTAAATACCAAGTGTGGAATTTAAAGGACTTTGCGTTTTTAGCTATGCTGCACGCACACAAACACACACACACATACACATACACACACATGACTGACAGACGCATACTTGGACATTTTTAAAAAATGTCTAAAATGTTTTTTTTTATTTAGGGGGTTTCAAAACTTATTTTTCTGATGAAATTTTGATATCGAACTTTATGAAGCAACACAATTCCTTCTCTATACTCTATGTACATAGTACGTGTAGAGATAATAAAACTGCTTTTTTTTTCGGACTCAGGGGCCTCAAAAGATGGATTTCCGGTGAAATATCGGAATTTTTGAGTGAAATACAAATACCTCCTCTATACTCTATGTACATAATACGTATAGAGAAAGTAGGAGTAGTATACTTATAGACTTAGACCTAATAGACTTAGTATTATTTTTCTTCAAACTTAAATTAGTCAACCGTTTGTTTAATTTTTAGGACATTGAAAACGTCTATAATGCTGTGATCTATATTAATTTCACTACAGTATATTATTTAACTAAGGGAAAAAGTCGAGCTTTATTAATGAGTGGATAAGTTAGACCAAAATCGCAAGGAATTAATAAAGCTACTTTTGCACCAAGTTGAATACAATACTTTATGTACATTTATTTAAGGAAATACGTTTTTAATGCAGGAAATAATTATATGTCATATTAGATCTTATATCAGTGAACAATTTTAATTATATTACTATTCATGTTGTGAACATGATTGTTGTTATGCTAACCATTGTAGTCAATTGAAATCAATAAATCGCGATTTTCGAGAATGGATCTTAAAATTATGGATGATTTTTATATTGTAGAGGACATTGAAATGCGGGAAATAGCGCCACTATGGTAACTATTGCCAACTAAAATACGGTAAACGACTGTATGTTTTCATGTATGATTAGTACTCCAAGGAAACAATGTACTAAAATTTGGAAAGAGAAATATTTATTTCTTAAAAATCATTACGTAATTTATGAGGTGCTTTATAACACGTTGCTATGTGAAAATACATAACGACGTGTTATTTACTTTCTACGAAAATAAACAGAAGCTTTTGCAATAGAAAAATACAAATTTAACGGAAATAGATCAAATATATTAATACCAGGCTTTATGGCCTTATCCTGGCACCTTCATCCCAAATTTAGATAAAGTCGGCGTCTATGTTCCCTAATACTTACATTTGCAGGAAATGCGTTGACAAATATAAATAACAAGCCCAGAAGGAGAATTTTAATGTCCATGTTGGTGGTCGATTCGCCAAGGAAGACCAACTGTTCCACAGAAAATCATCTGGAAAACTTATATAGCTTCAGCGTCACGCTGCACAACCTTAAAGGGCTACTCAGTCGTGATTATTATCTGGAAACTTTTAAGTAATCTTTTACGATTTCCGCTGCATTTCTTTCAGAAGTTCCATGAACATGAATTCCTCATAAATGTTTTTGGGGACAGAGTCACGAAGGCTGTTTTACTTTCTCTCTGTTTCTTCAGATATCAATGCTATACTATTCCATCCAAAACTTCTATATAAGAATGTCAGTGTAAAAGGCACGTTTTGAAGAACTTGGAATCATTTATTATTTTTAGAAAATGATTAGTATGCGTATATGAACAGTAAAATTCAAAAGGGAAAAGTTCTTCTTCCTTAAATACGACTCAAACTTTTGAAGAGAATTATCCCGCCCCGAAATACCGTTTACATGGACAATTTTTCGAAAATTATGATCAAAATAACAGGTACTATATAAGAAATATTTTTATGACAAATGAAATGTATATCTTCAATTTTCTAGGACTATTCTCTGATGACCTCTTTGTGCTAAGATATTTTTTGTTTTAATTCTGCATAACTAGTAAACCGTAAGACATAGAAAAAATGTAGATCTCGTTAAAACACACAATTTATGTAATTTTTTCCTGGAGTTGGCCGTTTTCGAGATATTCCTTGTTATTGGTTTCAGTTTTAAAAGATTTAAAACTTCTCATACAGCAGCTCGTCAACTTCAGGCCACGCAAAGAAACGGATTTCAATCCCATAGCAACCACATTTAAAGCATTTGACTGTCGGTGTATCCTTATTTCTCTTCTACTTACAAGGGACTTAAGTACTAAGTCAGTTTCTGCTAATGTTTATCTGGATTAGCATGAAGTGACAATAGAATAAGCTTACTAACAATAATTTGACAGAGAGAAAGTCATGTGCATGGAACAGTCAGATCATTTAGTAATGCTGTGCACACACAGACTCTCTTTCTTAAAATGCTGTTTCGGACTCGAGGTACTCAAAGTTTGTATTTACAGTGAAATCTCCTTCGATTTTTTCGGGTGTAATACAATACCTTCTCTTTCTACATGTACTGTTACCAAAAGAAATCTTTTTTTTTTCACTCCAAAAATAACTTTTTCTGCAATACTTTACTTTCGACGTTCGCTGGGCAGGTTTCATTCACCTTTTCACTTTCTCTACAGGCACTATGTACATAGCGTATAGAGAAGGTATTGTAATGCACCCAAAAATTCTATATCGAGATTTCACCGGAAATACATATTTTGTGACCTCCTGATTCCAAAATAAGCATGTGTATCTGTGGGCAGCATAGCTCAAAAACGAAAAGTAAGTTAAATAGCGCTCTCAATATCTAAGTTCAGTATCTTCCTAGGATATGACACGAAGATTTTCAAGAAAATCCATCCATCCCCAAATACCCTTTATGTGGAAAAAAGTTTCGAAAATTTTGATCTTCTCAAAAATGCCTATAACGATTTTGTTTAAAATCTCTTATATTGAAAATATTTACATGATAAATAAAATATATATCTTGTATTTCAGGTAATATCCTCTAAAAACCGGTTTATTCTGGATGAATCTGTTTGAATTTTGGTAAACCGTAAGAGAGAGACAAAAACTTACTGCAACACATAAACGGTAGTACTCGTTAAAACACGCAATTTATGTCACATACCTTTTTTTTTTTTTTCGTGTAGTTAACCTTTCTGACACTTCCCTGTTCAGTTTTAAAATATTTAAAACTTTTCTCATGCGGGAACTTGCCAATTCTGCAAAGAAACATATTTCAATCCCATAGCAACCACATTTTAAAACATGTCTCTTTAGCCTATGCTATCACCCCCCCCCATATTTCCGTTATTTTCTTTAACAGTATTTGACGCCCGCCTTTACTACTTGTGGCGGATGATACAGGTAATGAAGATGGAGCACAGGTGTAATGCGATGGCGAGGAAAACCGGAGAACTCGAAGAATACCCGCTCCTGCGCCTCTTGGTCCACCACCTTGGCCGTCTAGGTGAGAGGCGAGTGTTCTAACCACTCGGCCACGGCGCGACCATTTCCTTTCTACTTATAAGGAACTGAGTAATAAGACGATTCCTGTTAATGTTCTCATTGGCATGGAGTGAATGGAAGAATAAGCTTATTAACAATAATTTGTTATAGAGATGTAGAGAAAGTCATGTGAATGTAACAAATCGGCCTTTTTTTTCTTCTCAGTAATGAATTCTGTGAAGGATTCCCAAGAACTGCTGAAAATATTGCCAATTTTCGAACAATGCTTGAAGAAGATCGAAGAACATCTTATGAATATTTGGGTGATATTGGACATTTGTATCATGAGATCCAAAACATATTACATCAACAATTTGATGTCGGAAGACTTTGTTGGCGATGGATTCTATATAAACTGACTCTGGTCCAAAAATTACGATTTGATTGGAGCAGAAAAATTCCAAGGCGGCGCTTCAAAAAGTGTTTGGAATATCGTTACCAGCGTGAATCTTATACTTATTTTATGGTCCTGAAAACAAAATTGGCATCATTACTGCCACTAGCATCACAATCGCCATTACCTCCATTATCACCATCACTACCACAACGCCATTATCACTGCAACTAACACCAACAATACCACCATTATCATCACTTCCATCACTACCACCGCTACCACCATTATAAACAAGATAACCATTAGCACCACTGTCACCATTACCTCTACTATCACCATAACGAGTACTACCAAAATTGCCAACAATGCCATTACCAACACTACCACTAATAACACCATTGCCACAATCACCACTACCACCATTACTGCGAACATCAGTACCAACATTACCACCACTACCAATATAACCATCACTGTCACGCCTATCACCATTATCATCACAACCGTCACCATTACAATCATCATTAAAATTATTACCACTGTCACTATTACCAACATCACCGTTACAACCACTACCACCATTATCATCATTTCCACTACAACCAGCACTAGTACTGCCTGTCGCTTTTGAATTTATTACTTACAAAGACAAATCATTATATTTCACCCAAAAATTCAATAGGTACTCAAATGTATTACTGAAAATATATGATTGAGGCCTCCGAGCCCTAAAGAAATTATTTTAGAAAATTATCCGCACATACATACTTGTGTGTGTGTGTGTGTGTGTGTGTGTGTATGTGTGTGCGCGCGCGCATATGCGATTTCTAAGGAATTCCTTGTTCTTTGTCTTACAAAAGTCCGCTAGAGAACCTATATGGGTGTGTCTGTGTGTGTATGTGTATTTAGTTGTTTGTTTATTCTTCTAACATACTATTTCATCATTAGGCAATGATTAAAAGGAAATGGCTGGAAAACTTAGCTGGGATACATACGCCGCTAAATTAGAAATATTGTTAGTATTAAATACCCTATTTGGGGGGAAATTTAACACTAGTGATCTTGAGGATCGAGGCAAGGAACTGATAAAGACAAAGGGCAATTATACTACCACAGGATTATAGATAAGCTTAAATAAAAATAAATAAATTTTGAAATTAGAGAGGAAGTGTGTATTTCTGGTTTTAACTCAATACTAAGTGATACATTTTTTTTTAATTTAACAGCAGGTCCTTGATTATATTCACAGCACGTTTTAAAGAGTTTATTGTTAAAATAGTATAACTTTTTAGGATAATAACTCCAAGATCCTCGTGGTTAGAGCAAAATACATAAGTTCGGATTCAAGAGCAACCTCGTAATTGTCTGGATCATATCTAGTCTGAGTAGGTGACTGCCCTCTGCCCAATTACCTGAAAGCTAGGACTATTTGCTGTTAACGAACAAGGAGAAACCCGCTTGATTTTATTATTACACGTGCTTTTCAGTAACGCCCTCTGATGTGTATATGGGCTTCACACACTAGTGCTTCGTGTGCTGCCTAATCTCAAAATGATGCAATTTTCAGTACAGCATAAAAATATACCCAAATGTGTTTCTAAGGTGCGACATCAAAATTTGGACTAGTTTGTTGTATTCGTTCCGTGTTCCGTGTCATTTCGAAACATCCTATATAATACAATTACAAGCATATAGTTGATAGATGAGACAATAACTATACGAAGCGATAAAATTAATGGTTTGTATAACATAATGATAAACATGTTTTACAGTTCATTTAGTATTCCATTAGCACTGAGGAAGATCTTTAACTTGAAATAAACTGACGAGTTTTAAATTGTCTTGTGGAGTTCTATAGTGATTCCATATCTTTTGCTTTTGAGGCATTTTATGACTTTGTATTTTATTGTCAAGGTAGCAGAACAGTGTGGTCATTTAGGCGTTTCATCTTTAGTAATGACATGAATGTGAATAAGTATCCAGTGGCCTATGCGAATCCTTATTGCTATGATTGATCTGGACGTTGCAAGGAAGTTGTTTAATTTCGTTATTCGAATTGAATATGAAGTTTTCTGTAGGGAGAATGAAGCCAAGGAATCTACAGTGGTTGCGTAAAATTCATTTGAAGTCTTAAACTAAATCCAGAATCTATTTAATGCAACAGTCGACGAAGTTTTGAAGAAACAACTATTTCAGCCCACGGAATCTGTTTTGTGATTTAATCCAGATAAGGGCTGTATGGAATCCTTAGCGAGAATAGACTGGATGAGCCATGAATATCATGAACAAGAAAGTGATGCGTAAATCAATGTTATAGCTTTGAAGGCACATTTGGAATCAATAACAATTAGGGAATAATTGGTAGCAGCTGTTGTGATAACGCTTCCCTGAAAGCCAGCAGTTCACAGGAAAAGATGGAAATCTTGTCAGAGACCTAACGGAAAGTAGTGTCCGTCTTCACTTCATCTCCACATCTTTGATCCTTTTTGAACCATTCGTGTAAAAATGCCGGCATTGCCTGTATTTATATATCAAAATCTCGGAAACGTTGAATATCTGCTAGTGGTGGATATTTCTTTCTTGCTGAGTTTCATGTTTATATGTGGTATTCGATCCTCCATGGTAGACATCTGATCCATTTGATTCAATATTTTCGGGGTAGTGAAACCAATATCATTTAGGATACGTTGGTATCTACGTTGCAATGATGAATATTTGGTTGATGACGTAGTGTATGAGAACATCTTATGTGTTCCACTCACATGACTTTCTCTACACCTTTGTAACAAATTATTGTTAATAAGCTTATTCTTTTATCTACTTTATGCTAATCGAGATAAGCATTAGCAGAAACGGCCGTATTATTTAGTTCCCTATAAGTAGAAGGGAAATAAGGGAATACACTAGGCTAAACCGACAGTTAAATGTTTTAAAATGCGGTTGCTATGGGATTGAAATCTGTTTCTTCGCGTGGCCAGAAGTTGATAAGTTCTCATAAGAATCTCGCTTAGGGTGAGTTGCCGGATAAGGTTTTTTTTTCGGAGTTTTCCCTTATCCTGAGAAGACGAATGTCAAGTAGCTTTAAGCTACATGGACCCTGAGATAATTTGAGTATCATTTCACAAATTTCATTCATCGTCCGATATGACCAACCAGGTTAAAGGACGTTAAGCTAAAAAAAAAAAAAAAAAAAAAAAAAAAAGTTCCCACAAGGGAAATGTTCAAGTATTTTAAAACTGGAACTAATTACAAGTAATATCTCGAAAACGGTATACTCCACAAAAGAAATATATATCACCTAAATTGTTTGTTTTGCCAAAATCTACATTCTTTCTGCAATAACTTTTTGTCTATCTCTACGGTTTACCAGTTATGCAAAGATCAGCAAAGTTCATCCAGAATAAACTGGTCTTCAGAAACTATTCCCAGAAAATTGAATATATACATTTTATTTGTCATGGAAATGCTTAAATATGTGACAATTTTCATCAAAATCGTTAGAGCTATTTTTGAGAAAAACAAAATTTTCGAAAAAGTTTCCATGTAAATGCTAGTTTGGGCTAGGGGGGATTTTCTTGAAAATCTTCGTAGCGCATCGTTGGAAGCTACCAAACTTAAATACCAAGTTTGGTGTTCAACAGTCACACATACACACACACATAAACACACGAATACGGACCTTTCATAAAAATGCTGTATTTTTATTCAAAGGTCCCAAAACATGTACTTCCGGTGAAATCTCGGTATCGAATTTTTGGGTGCAATAGAATATTTTAACTCTACACTATGTACATAATATATAAAAGTAAAAATAGTTACATTAATCTGTGACTGTGGTCTGGATGCTACTTTGTGTGTAAATTATGGTGAGTGGCCTAAAGTCAGAGGTTGTACTTCTTCTAAATACTCCGAGGTTGCACCGCTAAACATTTCATAACGCCAGGTCTTTTAATGCAATCTTCATGCAAAGATCGGATATAATAACACTGTGTAAGCATTTCGTCTTACTTTAATCCGAGCAATTTTAGAAAACTAGTGTTTGCGATGGTTTTTAATTATTAATATTTATCACCAGAGAAGGAACTTGGAGTTTGCCTGTGGAGAATGTAATATATCTGGATTTGGTTGCACAGAATCTGAAAACTGTTGCATTAGTCCACTCCTGCTGTGTCTTGATTGCATTTTAACCATTATTTAGCCGTAGTTCTGTATCTATTCCTGAACTAAATATAGTCAGTCAGTTATCTTCAAGGAGATTCACAGTTACTGGTGGACTTATTATTTAAAAATAAGGTAACACTTTAGGATAGATCCTTGTGGTATTTCGTTTACACCACGATAAATGCTGTACATGATACCATTCATCTTCAGTTGAATTCGTCTATTCTGTGAAAAGTTGTATATAAATTATATCATATTTCCTGAAATTCCATTCTCAATTATCGGTTTAATAATTGTCTCTTCCATGTCAATTGTAAGCCTTTTCTATGTCAAGACATACTAGTCTGAGATGATTTCTATCCCTGAAAGCTTCTTGTATATAATACTCTAACATGATCAGATCATTCAAAAAATAATTCTTATCTGTTCCAATTATATTACTTTCTCTGCCCATGTCACAAACTATTCTTAAAAAAACAACTTATTTTTCTATCTACTTCATACTAAGCAAAATAAACATTAGCAGAAATATTCTTATTAATTAGTTCCTTGTAAGTAGAAGGGGACTAAGGGGACACTCAAACATGTTAAAAGCTGGTTACAATGTGATTTCGGGTCTCTTTGCATGGAGTAAAGCAGAAGAAAAAGGAATGGCAAATTGGTGTAGGAGAAAAATGTTTAAGCCTTTTATAATTGCAATAAATAGCAACTCGGAAACTGTTAACTCCACAAAAACGTACATGATATACAAAATAGTATGAGATCTACATTTTTGTCTATCTCTTATGGCTAGTTATGTTAAGGTCATTCAGAATGAATAGGTCTTCTTCTATTTTCCGAAAATTCAAGATATACGTTTTATTTCTCATGTAAATACCTTTAATATATGGCATTTTAATCAAAATCTTTACAGCGATTTTTGAGAAAAGCAACATTTTCTAAAAATGTTCCATGTCTAACACTGCAAGAAGTGTCTGTTGACTCAAAATGTAGTTACTGATAAAGTCTTATTTTCACTGCCTCAAATAGTTCACTCCGTTAGGCCGTTGACAGTTTATGGCTGCGCACTGTCACTGCGCTATTATACTCCAGTCACTCATGACACAGTAAAAAATCACAACCAACACCGCACCGCACTTCTTCCTCCTTTTATAGCGAGAAAATGTCACGGACTTTCTGGAAATTTTTCGAAAGTAGTAGAAATCGAAGCTGGCACAAACCTCTCGATTATCGGGAAGAATTATGATGTCGATTTCGAATCTCCCGCTCGGTTTGGTATAACTTTCATAGAGGTGCGCCAATTATAAATAATTTTAAAATACTGTTCAAAGTAATGCTGCGTGGATGTTTTTTAGAACATTCTGGTACACTCGCATGGTAAAATATCATCAACTTTATAAATATTAGTATTAAATGGATCTTTTTTTTTTTTTTTTCGGAAAGTTTTACTTTAGCTATTGGCAGCATTGGCATCCCGCTAATATTTCCTTCATGTGGGAGTTTTGAAGTACTGTTTGAAAAGCCTTTTTGTTTTTTATTTTTTTTTAAATTTTGAAAGCAATTTCTGAAGAAGGAAAATTTCCTATACAAATGCCCCATTATATCAGAAACTAATTCAAACTAAGGGCTGAAATGTTTATCACAATTTGCATGGAAATAGATTTTATTTTAACGAAGCAGTTTTTATGTATATGCATTAGTTATTTTATTTAGAATCATCATTTTTTAACAAAATGTTGAGAGCTTTATTAAAAAAACTCGTACCGTTCCTTCTTATGAACAGAAGTATTCTATTTTTCATAAATCAACTACAAAGTTATTATGAATATGCCTTGAAAAACCTAGCTCATTATCTTAAATAGTTGCTGAGATAATGGGTTAAATTTTAACATTAGCAAGATATGGCATTTCGACTTCCCTCAAAGGGACTTCTCATTTTTGAGTTATGTTGTCCACAGATACACACGGACATTTTTCAAGGGTCCTTAAAGCATATATTTTAGTGAAATCTCGCTATCCAATTTTCGGTTAAGTGCAATACCTTCTCTACCTAATATCTACGAACATTGTATTTACTAGAGAAAGAAAAAACCGTTCTCTTTCCAGTGTATACTTTAGAGATTTTTAAATAATGTGCTCCATCCACAGTTAAGATTAGTGCTACTGGTGGGTAATTTTCAGGGAAATTAGGTTCTTATTAGGTTTGTGTTTCGGTAGGTACAATAGTTTGGTTCCATTGATCAGGAAATACCCTTGTGCATATGTGAATATACATACCTACATTTTTCCTTCGCTTCGTACATGTTTGAGTAATGTATAGGTTATACCATGAGAGGACGTAACTCTTATCTGTATGTATATAATAATTATGTAATTTAATATCTTTGTGTAAGATAACATTTATCCTGTACAGGAGATGCTAGAAGGGAAACTCCTGTGTTTTGCTTGCTATATAACAAAAGGTTGTTATTCTCCCTATGTATTATAAGGGCTGACCTACTTCGCAATATTTTGTAATACACCATTTGGTACGTGCAATAGGGATCCAAGAAAATGTTCAAGAGGATTCCCAGAATAATAAGGAATCAGGGTGTTTTTCTTTGTATTACCTACTATATCACGTGGGTCAGTAACAATGAAAGTATACGACCTGTTCACGTGATTCCACAACTTAGATGCCAAGAATTAACCGATGGTTTTAGAGCAATAAAATAAGGTGTAGATTCTATCAAAGTTACTCTTAGTCAAGACGTCTTGCTGAATAAATCCACGCCAGTTGTGTCAAGAAAACGCGCGCTATGAAACCAAGAATTTAAAAGTGTTAAATTGAGAGTTACAGTCCAAGTTTACCGTGTCAGATAAACTGAAGTATGTGTAGAAAGTGTACTTGGCAATCAAACTTAAACTACGAAAATATTTGTGCTTAATTTATGTATATGAGTGTGTGTGTGTGTGTGTGTGTGTGTGTGTGTGTGTGTGTGTGTGTGTGTGTGTGTGATTATCTTTGCGCGAGTTGCTTAGGTAATAACTAGTGCCACCAGGCATTGAACTGAACCAATAATTAATTGAAAATATACGTTTGTTACGTTTATATTAACAGTAGTTAAGTGTATTTATTTCACGTCTACCACCCAGTTACTTTTGCCCTTCTCCCACGACTGTGAGAGTTGTTGAAGAGCTGACTGAGACTAGCCGGACCCAAACAAGAACCCAAAGGTACGTAATGAACTGCATTTCACCTTGCATATCTCAGGTAGACCACAAACACCAGGGCGAAGACTGGTATTCTTGCTTGACTTTAAATTGGTATGTTTCTTCAAAACATACGAGGGGCGTTCAATAAGTCCTTAGAAAACAATAGAAAAACATGCTTTTTCAACATAATCTCCATTTAGCTCGATATACTTTTCCCAGCGTTTCTCCAACTATTTTGAGGCTTCAAAAAAGTAGGATTTCGGAAGGCCCTAAAAATAGGCATCTGTTTAGGAGATGACCTCTTCGTTGGACGTTAATCGTTTTCCACCGAGCCGCTTTTTCAAGTTTTCAAATGACTTTCTCTTCATCTCTGTAACAAACTATTCATAAAATGCCGATTAATCGATTTACTTAATGCTAATTGAGAAAAAAATTAGCAGAAATTGTCTTATTACTTCCTTGTAAGTAGAAAGGAGTACACTAGTCTAAAATGACAGTTGAATGTTTTAAAAGCTGGTTGCTATGTGACTGAAGTTCCTTTGTTTGTGTGGCCAGGAGCTGACAAATCCTGTATGAGAAAAGTATAAGTATTTTAAAACTGAAGCCAATAATAAAGAAATATCTCAAGAACGGTCAACTCCACGAAAAAAAGTATATAACATAAATTGTATGTTTTAACGAGCTCTACATATTTTGTGAGGTAAGTTTTTGTCTCTCTCTAACGATTTACCAGTTATGCAACATTCCGCAAAATTCATCCAGAATAAACATATCTTCAGACGCTATTCCCAGAAAATTCAAGATATACATTTTATTTGCCATGCAAACAACTTTAATATACGACATTTTAATCAAAATCGTTAAAACCATTTTTGAGAAAATCAAAATGTTTTTTTTTTGTTTCAGGGGTCTCAAAACATATATTTCCGGTGAAATCGCGGTATCGAATTTTTGGGTGCAACACAATACCTTCTCTATACCTATCTACATAGTGCGTGTAGAGAAAGTAAAAGTGTCACTAGGGGCCAAATCTGGTGAATCGTAGTAGGTAATTCGAACTCTAACTCTACAATTTTCGCCACAGAAACTGTGTAGATATACCCTTTTGCATTCTATTGATGTAAGAGAATCTTTTTCTTTGTCAGAAGAGGACGTTTTTTCTTGATTTCTCCGTTCAATCGGTGTAATGACGATGCATAATACTCTACATTTATCGTTTTTCCCTTCTATAAGTAATCGTCGCCCTCCGTGGTGTAATTATTACCATGCTAACTTCATATACCCAAGGTCGCGGGTTCAAGCCCAGCGGATGACGATGGATTTTTTAGGGTGTAAAAATCCTTAGCATGGCTTCCTTTGGAAGGGAAGTAAAGCCGTTGGTCCCGGCACTAAAAGAACCTCAAGCCTGATAGAGAGGCCTCCGAACAAAATTAAGCGTTCTTTCACGCCCAATTTAGAATGGAACGCTGAGAACCACAGCAGTTAAAGTGCGTCCATAAATAACATCCCATTTATATTTATTTTTCTATAAGTAATCAATGCAGATGATTCCGCTTGCATCCCAAAAAACAGGAACCATCACCTAGCCTGCAGATTTCACCACCTTTGCCTTCTTCGGAGCCAATTTACCTTTAAAAACCCACTGTTTCGATTGTACTTTTGTCTCTGGAACGTAGTAGTGTATCCATGTTTCATAAAGTTATGTATCTACGCAGAAACTCGTTTAGGATTGCGACGAAAAAGTGCTGCACCGGCTTCCGAATTGATCACACGATTGTGTTTATTCTCCATTGAGAGCAAACGCACCCATCTTACCGAGAGCTTTGTCAGACCTAATTTTTGTTGCAAAATTGAGAGCACTGCAGCTTGTGATATGCCCGTGTGGTCTCTTATTATTACACGAACCTTGATTCGTCGATCACTCAAAATCATATCCTGAATTTTGTCAATTTCGGTGGAAGTCACATGTACTGGACGTCCGGAACGATGTTAAATCATTTGTGGATGTACGACCACGTTTAAATTCATTTATCCAATTGTAAATTGTTGCAAACGCAGGAACAGATGTGCCGTGAACTTCAACTCAGTTTTTATCTCTTTCGGTGTTAAGCCTTTTAAATAGAAGTGTTTAATCACCGCATGAAACTCGTTTGTTTTTTCCTTCTTTCTAAATAAGCACAAGATTGCTGATTCAATCGCGTATGGCAACAAAACCACGTGATGGATATAACTGAAACTTTAACTGTCAAGTGAGAGACGACGGTTATAAATACAAACGTTTTTGGATGCTACGGGTGTAATTTCTAGGATTTTCTTAGGACTTAGTTAACGCCCCTCATAATTCATCATTATATAGAGCCTCGAGGCCAGAATTTTCCATATTCAGTTCCATTTCAGGAAGCTGAGATTTAAAATGAAGAAATTTAAGGAAATCGCTAGAATCAGTGAACTAATCTCTGATATGATTTATTAAATTGAAAGACTGCAGATAAGTTGGAGTTAGCTGGTATAGTTGGTGCCTTTGGTTATTTTAATTTGGGTCAATATTTCTTTGGGATTAGTTTTCTTAGCCATACAGGATACAAAATCTGTCCAAGCGGATTTATTGCTCCCTTTTATAATTCTACAGGCGTATACTCTACGCTTAAGGCAGAATGTGTTATTTTCCATAGAGGGGCATATGTTGTATTTTAGCGCTAACAATCAGCTGATATCCTTCGTTCTTTCAGGGAACACTTATTAAATATGTATATTACTTTCTCTAGCACGTATGTAATACAATGTGCATAGCTAGAGAAAATTATTATATTCGGTATAAAAATTTGATGTTGAGATTACACTGGAAGTGTTTGAAAATAACATTTTTAGAAAAAGGCTCGTGTGTGTCTGTGTGTGTATGTATGTATGAGGACAATATAGCTCAAACATAAAAAGACCGTTAAAAACCAAACTTGCTATTTATGTTTAGTATCGACCAAGTATGCGACACGAAGGTTTTTTAAAACAATTCTCCCGCCACAAACTATCCTTTAAATGGAAAATGTTTTGAATATTTTTTTATTTCTCCAAAATGACTATATTATTTGGATTAAAATACCGTATATTAAAATATATTTTCATCGCAAATAAAATGTACATTATGAAGTTTCAGGGAATAGTCTCTAAAGGCCTCTTTATTCTGGATGAGTTTTGCAGAATTTTGCATAACAGTTAAACCGTGTGAGACAGACAAAAACTTTATACACAAAAATATAGATATCGATGAAACACGTAAAACCACATTCTTTATGTCACACTTACACTTTTGTGGCGAAGATAACCGTTTATTGAGGTATTTCTTGTTATTGATTTCAGTTTTAAAATACATAGCTTTTCTCAAACCGAACCATGCAAAGGTAACCGAACCTCAATTGTTACACATGGCGACCAGCTTTTAAAAATGTTGACTATCGTATTAGCATAATGTATTACCTTATTTCTACTTACAATGAAGCACGTAATAAGACCAATTCTGCTAATGTTTGTCTCGATTAGCATGATGTAGATAAAAGAATACGTTTTGTAGGAATCTCTTTTGTATATGGAATAGCCGAGAAAGTTATGTGAATGGAACACATCAGATTTTTTAAATTTGTTTTATTATAACTTCCTTTAACCAGGTAGGCCGTATAAGACGATGAATGAAATCTGTGAAATAATGCTTAAGTTAGCTCGGGATCCATGGAGCTTAAGGGTAGGTGGTTGGGGCCAAAAAGACAATTTTCTGTTTATTAGCTTATAAATTGTTTCACATATAAGAACGTAATCCTAAAGTTTCAGATTTAAATTGTATCTAGAGCTGTATTAAATATCTGCCTGTATAAAGGGCTGCATTGGGTTCCGCCCTCTTTCTGTTTGAGATCATTTCCAAAGAATAGGCACTCGATTTCCTTTTCTATTTAGGCAGATGTCTCACGGTCAAAAATCAGTTTTCTGTTTATTAGCTTATACATTCGTTTTATATCATAAGAATATAATTAAAGTTACGCATTAAAATTTAATCTTAAAATGTGTTTGTATAAAGGGTTTAGGCAGAAAAATCTTTCAGATAGTTCTGATACCTGGTTCAAGAAGACTGTTGCAAAACGCGGTTTGCGTGTTCTATTTGTAAAGCACGTGCTAGAAAAGTTATGAAATTTTTGTTTAGAATTTGTTTTTTCTAGTCAAAATTTTAGATTCTTATATAATTGTCAAAAATCCAAGACAGCATCTAAAAGCTTACAAGAGAGTATGGTAATGGCCAAAATTAAATAATTTAATAGTTATTTCCAGGTGCAATTTTCTCTTTCATTTTTCCGAAAATTACATTTTCATTAGATAGGTACATGTTTCTCCAAAAGTATGTAAGGCATTGCAATGAAACTTCCCATAATTGTTCTTGATACAAGAATACAGTTTTCTGTGGAACAGCATTTTCATAAATCTTATAGAAGGTAAGAATTTATAGAAATGTATGAAGTAAGATTTTTTACTTTTTTTTTTAAAGTAATAAAATATTTTTAGGAAGACAACTAAGGCCCTCAGAGAAATTCTGTTGGTAGCTTTTAAAAAAAATCTTAAAATCATTGCCTCAGAGATTTTCAAGATCAATGTATCTTAGTTTGACCCTGTATTTCCAATATTGTAAATGGCATAAATTAATTAAAAAGTAATGAAATGTTCCCAAACGTCCTAGATGTATTCTAAAAATATACTTGTAACTGGGTGAAATATTTCAAACGGTAGGAAGTAAAATTTGCATGAGGCTGCATTACCTCATACGTCCTATGGGGGGGGGGGGATCTATTCCGGAAATAACTCACCACAACTGTGAGATTCGTACTCGGGGCCTTTTGAATATGAGGCAGACGTACCCTCGCACTTCAGAGGCGGGCGAAAGTTTGACTCCTACGGTTTGTATTTGTTTTAGGAATGCTAACCTCTGATGTTTCTGTTAACAAGTTTGTAAAGATACTACTAGTGTTTCTACCGTTCTGGTGAAAAGGTCTCTAGGTGGTAGTTGATATTTTATGGTTTTTTTTTACTTTCTCTACACGTACTATGCATATAGTGTATAGAGAAGGTATTTTATTGCACCCAAAAATTCCATACCGAGATTTCACCGGAAATACATGTTTGGGTCCCCCTGAATAAAAAAAAAAGCATTTTTAGAAAAAAGGTCCGTGTGTTTGTGTCTGTGGACAGCATAGCTCAAAAACGAAAAGACCGTTGAATACCAAACTTGGTATTTAAGTTCGGGATCTTCCAAGGATGCGACACGGAAGATTTTCAAGAAAATCTCCCCACTACTGCTTTTTTCGAAACTTTTTATTTTCTCAAAGATGGCTCTAACGATTTTGATTAAAATATCGTATAACGATATTTTCTTGGCAAATAAAATGTATATCTTGAATTTTCTGGGAATAGTCTCTGTAGACTACTTTATTCTGGATGAATTTTACGGAATTTTACCTAACTGCTAAACCAAAAGAGATAGACAAATACTTACTACACAAACATGTAGATAACGATAAAACACAATTTATGTCATATATGGGGTTGATTCCTTATTATTGGTTTCAGCTTTAAAATCTTTGTCATACAGGAATTTTTCACTCCTGTCCATACAAACAAAGGAACTTAAGTCACATAGCAACCAGCTTTTGACTATCACTTTAAGCAATGGTCCTCCTTTATTGAGCTTCTACTTACAAGGAAGCAAGTAATAAGACTATTTCTGCTATTTATTTATTTATTTAAAATGAAGTAAATAAAAGCATAAGGTTGCAAAGATGTAGAGAAAATATGTGAATGAAACACATCAGATTCTTCGACTATGGTTTCATATTATTGCAAATTAACTCAGTGTTCTATTTCCATTCATTTTTAAGGTTAGTAATAGTTTTAGGCACATTGGTGTCAATCTTGATTGCAAAGTGAATCGCTGTCATACCTTCGATGGAAGACTGCCCAGACCATAAATATCTAAATGCCAGGTGTGCACATTGCTAAATCTGTAGAGCTTATTGTTAAAATATGCAGAGTTTATTCAGAGGTTAGTTGAACATAAGTTGTAGGAGTCTAGAAAATTCTTCCTTTATTGTTAGTCTTCTTACATTCCCCTAACTTAGTGTTACTATCAAAGTCGATGAAGGATATAAAAGATTTCGATAAATGTTGCAAAGAGTCCTGTTGATTTATACAGTTGTAATTGTTGGCTGTTTTGTGTATGAATATTACAAAACTTATGCCTAGGGGAGTGAGAAAGTTTATAAAAATAGCTTCTAGGTCTGTTGTAATTGGAACTAACTTGTGACGTACCTTATGATAATAGCTTCTAGTCTTTTGTTTGGAACTGATTTGTGAGGCAGCTTATGAAAATAACTTCTAGGTCTGTAATTGGAGTTTATTCGTAGGTATGTTATGAATATAACTTCTAGATCCTTTGTAATTGGAGCTGGTTTGTGATAAATGTTATGAAAGTAGCTTCTAGGTCTGCTGTTTTGAAACCGATTTTGAGGTACGTTATGAAAATATCTTCTAGATTTGCTGTAATTGGAACTGATTTGTGAGGTATGTCATGAAAATAACTTCTAGGCCTGCTGTAATTGGAACTGATTTGTGAGGTACGTTATGAAACTAGCTTCTAGATTTGCTGTAATTGGAACTGATTTGTACGCTATGAAATTAGCTTCTAGGCCTGCTGTAATTGGAACTGATTTGTGAAGTACGTTATGAAAATATCTTCAAGGTCGCTTATGAATATCGCTTCTAGTCTTCTGTTTGGAACTGATTTGTGAAGTAGTTAAAGAAAAAGCGTAAACTTTAACGGCTTTTCATCTGACAATAGTATAATTACTTTAAAATTCAAACCAACGAAATAGAATATTCACAATTTATTAATTATTATGTGTTCCGTTCATATGACTTTCAACCTATTCTTTGCAATTTTTACTTTCTCTACACGTACTTATGAATATAGTGTATAGAGAAGGTATTGTAATGTACCCAAAAATTTGATGCTGAGATTTCACCGGAAATTATGTTTTGGGTCCCCCTGAATCCAAAAACATTTTTAGAAAAAGCTCCCCGCGAGCGCGTGTGTGTCTGTAGACAGCATAGCTCAAAAACTAACAGTCCGTAAATACCAAACTTGGTATTTAAGTTTGGTATTTCCCAAGGATGCGACACGAAGATTTTCAAGAAAATTCCCTCACCCCAAACTATCATTTACATGTAAAAAATTTCGAAATGTTTTTTCTGAAAAATGGTTCTAACGATTTTGATTGAAATATCACATATTAAAGCCATTTCCATCACATATAAAATGTATATCTTGAGTTTCCTGGAAATAGCTTCTGAAGACCTGTTTATTGGCTGAGTTTTTCTGAATTTTGCATAACTAACAAACAGTAAGAGATATACAAAAACTTACTACACAAAAATGTAGATGTAAAACACAAGATTTATGTCATACATTTTTTTTTTTTTAGTAAAGTTGGCCGTTTTCGAGATTCCTTGTTATTAGTTTCAGTTTTAGAATACTTATTTCTCATGCAGGAACTTGTCAACTTCTGGTCAAGCAAAGAAATGGATTTCAATCCCATAGCAACCACACTTTAATACATTTGACTAGTGTATTCCCTTGTTTCCCTTCTACTTACAAGCAAGCTGGTAATAAGACCGCCTCTGCTAATGTTTATCTCGATTAGCACGAAGAGATATAAGAAAAAATCTTATTAACAATAATTTGTTACAAAAATGTACATAAAGATGTGTGAATGGAACACATTTTTTTTTTTTTTTTTTAATTTGTGATGTATCTTAATATGTGGTGTTTTATTCAAAATCGTTACCGCCATTTTGAGGAAATCTAAAAATTCGAAGAATAATCCAATTAAAAGTGTATTTCAAGGTGGTGAGATTTTGTTGGAAAATGCCTAATGTCGCATATTTAAAATGTAAATGGCGTTTTATTTATGGACGCTCTTTAACTACTGTGGTTCTCAGCGTCCTATTCTATACTGGGTGTGAAAGACTGCTTAATTTTGCTCAGAGGCTTCTCTATCAGGCTTGAGGTTCTTTTACGTTACGTAAATTTACGACACGGGACCAACGGCTTTACTTCGCTTCCGAAGGAAGCCATACTAAGGATTTTTACGCCCGAAAAAATCCATCGTCCTCCGCCGGATTTGAACCCGCGACCTTGGGTATATGAAGTTAGCATGGTAACCATTACACCACAGAGGGCGATGTCGCACATTTAGGGTACCTACTAAGCTTCACCATGTTTGGTATTTAAGAAACATTTGTTTTTAGGATATGCTGTTCACACACACACACACGCGCGCGCGCGCACGGACTTTTGGGCTTTTTAAAAAGTTTTCATTATGCAGGTGTCCTTAAAAATTGTGTTTCCGGTGAAATCTCGGTATTGACTTTTTGGTGGACTGCAATAACCAATCTCCTTCTATGACAGCATATTTCTGTATTCACAATGCTCCGCAAAATACAATGTTTTACCTTTTCTAGCATTAATGTACATACAATGTGTGAGGCATTGTATTCCAACCAGGAATTCAATTTCGAGATTTCAATAGAAATATGTGTTTTGAGATCCCCTGAGTCCGTAAAAAGTATTTTAGAAGAAAAAAAAATGTCCGCGTATTTGTGGACAGCATAGCTCAAAAACGAGAAGACCGTTAAGATCCAAACTTGGTATATATGCTAAGTTCTTACAATGATGCGATACGATGTTCAAAATAATCTCCCCACCATAAGTCATCTGTTATATGAAAATGTTTTGAATATTTTGTTTTTCTCAAAAATGGCTTTAACGATCTTGATTAAAATACCGTATGTTAAAGATATTTTCATCATAAAGAAAATTTATATTTTGAATTTTCTGGGAATAGTCTCTGAGGACACCTTTATTAAAACATCTTTATTCTGGATGAATTTTGCAGAACTAAAACTTAATAGACTGACTAAAACTTAATACATTAGAATGTAGTTAAAACACATAGTGAATGTCATATAGTTTTTCTTGTGCAGTTTACCGCTTTTAGAGATATTCCTTGTTATTGGTTCCGGTTTTAAACTACCTAACTATTCTCAAACGGGACCATGCAATGCGAACCGAGCCTCAATTGCTTCATAAAGCGACCAGCTATTACACTGGTCAACAAAATTTCAAAGTTTTTTTGTATCCGAAACAAAATTAATGGAATATTATGTATTTTGACCTAAATTGGAAAATGACTAATTTCTTTTTCTTAGTTCTTGTTTAGAAGATATATGCAATACAAGTTTCAATATTGTTCATGCAAGAAAATATAAATAGTTTTTAATCACATACCTTATAAGTAAGGTCTTTTGATTTGTCTACTATATTTTAGCTCTTATTACAGACCAGCAAGGGTCAGCAAGCATGGATGTACTTCATTTTCCCTGATAACGACGTTCAAGAGTAGCAATATCCTGATGAAAACGTTCGCCTTGCTCATCACTCACTGCGCCAAGGTTTTCAGGAAAGCAGTCTTGGTGTGAGTGAAGGAAGTGCATCTTCAGAGACATGTTGCACACTATTCTGTTATAAACCGCCAATATATTGTCCACTAATTTTTTATAATTAGGTGCTCTTTTGTTACCAAGAAATTTAAGGCACAACTGAGGAAAATGCTATCCATGTAACTTCCTCCTTGCCAGTTGGAAGTTCATGAGAATGTCCATCGGCCATTCATATTTTTATTTGTGGACCCATGAATATTTCTGCTTTGATTTTAGACTCGCTTAAATGTGAAAATTTATGAAAAAGGTAGCTAAAGGTTTCTCCATTTCGATTCATACCTCTTACAGTTTTTCATTAGTCCCAGTTGAATGTGCAATGCGGATAATATTTTGCTCTCGTCAACCAGTAGTTTGCAAACTACGTTTTTGGTACCTGGTTCTAAGTTTTGTCTGAGAGGCCATTTCTTTGTTGTATAGTGTTTATCCTTTGCACGACTATCCCATTCATTTAAAAAGCGGCAGTGTAATGGTTACCATGCTGACTTCATATACCCAAGGTCGCGGGTTCAAACCCGGCGGAGGACGATGGATTTTTTCGGGTGTAAAAATCCTTAGCATGGCTTCCTTCGGAAGGGAAGTAAAGCCGTTGGTCCCGTGTCGTAGATTTACGACACGTAAAAGAACCTCAAGCCTGATTGAGAGGCTCTGAGCAAAATTAAGCGGTCTTTCACGCCCAGTATAGAATGGGACGCTGAGAACCACAGCAGTTAAAGAGCGTCCATAAATAACACGACATTTTTTTTTTCTAAGATCACGTGTCATGAACGAAATAGTAAGATATCTTACATACTGAGTTGTCCAAATTTCATCGGTGCATTCATGTTTCTGAACCGTACTACTAGTCGTATCATAGTTTCATAAATTTGTATGTTGGATTTCCGTGACAATTAGCTCAACTATAAAAGCGCCAATGCAATAGCCGATGGTAGGTAATTTCAACCAATCGTGGTCGTCTAACTGGAGCGATATTGTCGAAACATCTTATCGCGGCTGATGTTCATTTCTTTGAAATCTTGTCGCACCTGACGTTCGTTTGCTTAATCTTCTGTCTTGGTTATTGGAAACAGGGTGACAATCCAGTCAGCCAACCTTCCCTTTTAATAAGTGTCAGTACTTTTAATTAATTCAGTTACAATGTTTATTGAAAGGTTTATCCAATTCATAATGTATTTAGATAAAAAAAGGAGTGAAAATAATGATTATTTGTAATTCTTATGTATGAGATGAGTGCATTAACCTCAGATAAAATAACGTTTGTTACTATTTTGTATTAGTTAATAAAAGCTGAAATAAAATAATTGTTCCCTATTTCTACTGTTCATACATTGGAAGTAGATACGGTCGGCCATATCACAATTGAGGAAGCAGTGGAGAAAGAAAGAAAAAAACATTCGGTAAATAAAGATGGTCGAATGCGTCATCTATCATTTGAGAACTAATATATTACAATTATATCCTGATAAAATCTACCTTCCTATATATTATAAATAGTCTATTTCGCTGAATTATCTTATTATCAAATTATGAAATACAACTCGTATTTTCAACTCTTATCGCTTCGCTCTGGTCGTGAATTATCGACAAGATGAAAACACTCGTGGTATCACTTATGATAATACTAATGATTTAAGCATAACCATTACTCGCAGTCAGTCTGTTTAATTCCAACTTTATTTCTTCTCTCTCTCTCTCTCTCTCTCTCTCTCTCTCTCTCTCTATCTATCTATCTATCTATCTATCTATCTATCTATCTATCTATCTATCTATCTATCTCTACCTGCCTATAGGGATTCCACGCATTTTATATAATTTGCGGAAACAAAAATACATGACAAGCTGGTAGGTCAGACCTGTGGGTTGAAGGGCCCATGTTGCTGACCATTAGGTAGGGCATTCAGATATTCAGTTGTTAAGTTTCGCTGTATGCGATGATGCCTTGCCATTGTGTAAAATTAGTTTGTTTCTTCTCAGCGTTTTTCACGAGCTTTTTTTCAAAATGTTTGGTAAACAGATATATGTGCACTGATCGCAGTAACGGCGCATTTATCTTCTAATACTATAGTAACAATATGCCCCGTTTTAGAATGTTAACCAGCATTGCGAATTCTTCGGACTGTAGGCTTAGATTCTTTTCGAAAGACTCGTTAATCCAATCGATTTCTTTTCAGTACAAAGTAATAGAGGTGGTTATGGTTGATTATTTCGCTGTGAGTTTAGGTTGCTTGCGAAAATCCTTTTAATTTAAAGTTACCCTCGATAAGTGGTCAAGATTAACGCAAATAAGCTGCGGCCTTTGTTCTGGTTAACAGTGTTATAAATGATCAGTCGATTAGGAGTTTTTGAGTATAGAAAAGTAAAAAAAGAAATGGCGTGTTATTTATGGACGCTCTTTAACTACTGTGGTTCTCAGCGTCCCATTTTAAATTGGGCGTGAAAGACCGCTTAATTTTGCTCAGAGGCCTCTCTATCAGGCTTGATGATCTTTTATGTGTCGTAAATCTACGACACGGGACCAACGGCTTTACTTACCTTCCGAAGGAAGCCATGCTAAGGATTTTTACGCCCAGAAAAGTCAATATTGTGCATTATTACTTGGTAGGTTTTTGCTCACGATCGTTTGATAACGTGGAAATATACAACAGGATAAACACAATTTGTGTGAAATTTGATGCAAATGCAACGAAATTAACCGCCTTAGAAGTTTATCATTTTGTTGCGGATACCCTTAATCTAAATGCAAATCAAGTGGATACTTGACAACTAATTGCCCTGGATAAAACAGTGTACATAAAACTAATTTCAGTGGTGCTGATGGAGAGGTTAATAGCAAAATTTACTGGCAGTGCAGTGTTCTCTTATGCTAATGGGGGAAAGAATACGTCTCCGAATTACCTAATGAAGTGTTAAAGCAGCAGTTAAAATCATACGGAAAGTTGTTTGAGGAAGTTCCAGTAAAACACGGTGTCCGTGCAACGAAAATGATTCTTAAAACCGTCACACCTAATAACATCTTGGGTGTTTAGTTATCGTTTAACGGTGAGTTACGCTGGACATTAGAAGACATGCTGTGTCTGCGGACAAACCACCCACGTCAAAGAGGACTGTTCCAAAACAGCAACAGTGTTACGTGTTCCACAACAACTGAAAAGAGGGTCGGGGGAACAATTGCTGGAAATTGACGAACCCGAGAGAGAGTTCCGACGGAGGAACAAAAAGGGGAAGCAACTGTACCCAAAAGTACACCTAGCCAAACAGACATCATCCTACCAACAACGGAAGAGGGAAGCCCAACACACAGGGGATCGTGGGTTCGAGTCCCGCCTTGGGCATGGGTGTTATATGTTTGTGTAATGTGTCTATGTTTGTAAAGGAACAGTAAAACCAGTAATCAGTAAAAACCTACGGGGGGAAATGTAAATGGGGATACAGCGCCGGAGTTCTGATCAGACTCCGGTACTGTTTAAAAAAAAAAAAAACACCAGGAAACCAGCTCCGCTTTATGCAACACAGAAGAGGAACAAACGGTAACGGTTGAAAAGCGTAAATTGGGTACGGAATCAACAGTGAAGCCACCCTATACAGAAGCTGTAATCAAAGAAAAAAGGAGGGCAAAGAAATAGAAAACCTCTCAATGGAATGACTTAGTCACACAGGAGGAGAAGTTGTTAAAATCCAACACGTTTGAAACTGCCCCGGAGCAAATCAAGTGTTTCTGCAATGGACATGATGCCCGATACAGTTGACGGAGAAATAGTAAAATCAGCATCCAGCAATTGTTAATACTGTGTCCCAAAGACAGGTATCTACCCCAGCAAAAGATCCCCGTCTCAAACCAGCAGACACCCTCTATGTGCCTAACATCCTAGGACTCGGGGGATGCACCGCTTAATCCCGGTTGATAATGACTGAAGCACTTCGGTGCAAGTAATGGCAACAATAAATGTTAATAGTATTAGAGACCTGCGCAACCAAAAACCGTTACATCAGTTCTTAAATATATAGGATGTAGATGTTTGTTTTTTCTACAGGAAGTAAATACAATATGAATGCTCTCTACAATTACAAATAGGTGATTAATCTTGGCCCAGAAGGAAGGGGAAGCTGCACGCGAAGTTTCAATTAGTCTGGATTCAATTGCACCCCTTTAGGGAATACTCTACATTATTAATGTATACGCAAACTCAAGTTCCCAACGCAGACAGGAGCGCGAGCGCTTTTTTTTAGCAAGACTTAAAAACACACTTAATTTCTGGTAGAGAATATATAATTGGCGGAGATTTATATTGTACGCTTAGCGCCAAGCATCACAGGCGCTCCAACCATGATCCCGATGCTTGCACTACTGGTGAAGTAGTTACAATTACGGGATGCAAGGGGGCTCAGGAATGGCAATGAGGTTAAATTCAAATTTTTCAGAAGCAATTCATACCCTTGAATCGTTTATATCTATCTGAAACGTCGGTACAACGCCTGAAACGAATTGATGTCCATCCCGTTGCTTTTAGTGATCGTGCGGTCACATGTCAGTACGGATAAAATCTTCATAATTAGACATCGGCAGGGGTTACTGGAAAACCAATAACACTGTGTTTCTGGGTGAAGACTGCAGGTCACGCTTCTTCTTTCGGTGGGAAAATCTAAAACCGTCCTATGTTTGGGTGCCAAGAAAATCAGTATGGTAGTCCACGACAGCAAAACTGGGAATAAGATTCTTCTTTAAAAATTCAGTTTTGCGAAGACCATCGAACGAAAAGAAGTCCTGAGGTCCTCTGGGAGCTACTGAGCTGCAAAATCCAGGACTAGACATTACAAAAGCTATCAGGAGAGTACCCTAAGCGATGAACAGCCCTCATTCTATTCACTGACAAAAGAAATGGCACATTCGCAAGCCAAGTATCTTTCAGCACTTATTCACGACACTACTGGAGATGCAGTGAAAGGGATCAGAAATATATTTCAGCACCTACAGGAGAAATCAGAAATTATTTGGAGAGGCTATTGCATGACAAATGGATCAGTCGGAAGAACTGCTTAATACTGAGAGTCTCATTTCTATGCTTACATAGGAAGGCATGGAGATTGCTATCTGAGAAAGAGTTGCGTCAGGTGGTGCAATAACTTAAACGAAATGCGTCACCAGGATTTGATGTATATCTAACGAATTTTATCTTACATTTTGGCCAATCATAAAAGCTGAAGTTATAGCAGTACTACAGGAAATTTGTGGAAGTGGCAATTTTCCGGATAACTTTGCAGATGGGATTTTAATTTTGATATCAAAGAAGAAGGCCTCACAAGTGGCTTTGGACTTTCGTCCCATAACACTATTAAATGCTGATTATAACATCTTCGCAAGATTCTGTCAAACTGAAACCTGCGTATGAGTACTAAATTTTAACCAAGCGGTATTGCAGAGGAAGAACGCCATTAGTGCGCTGTCCAAATTCCGTGATTTATTAATACATAGTGCACAGGTTAATGGAAACCTAGCGTTGATTAAACTTCATTTCCACAGAGCTTTTGATCGTGCGCAGCACTTGTATATATGGCAACGCTTGCGTGAAGTCGGAGCACTAAGACGAATTGTGTTCGCAATATAAGGATTGAACAGACAGGCAACTTCAATAATTTTTTGCAATGGTTTCCTGTCGGCGCCCATTGAAATACGACAGTCGGTAAGACAGGGATGTCAGCTATCGATGGATATGTTTACTAGAACCTTAAACCCCTTGTTACAGTCGATAAAAACATGGTACGTAGAATTGCCATTGCTGGAGAGTGCCTCAAGGTAACGGCTTATGCAGATGATGTGACGGTGTTGGCCAGAGATAACCAGTGAGAGAGATAGCTATAGCCATAGAACCTTACTGGAGCGGAAATTAACCGACAAAACTCCGAAATGCTTAATCTTGATTCTTGGGAAAGCCATAAATCCATACTGGACAGGGTGTTATCTTTATACTAACTTTCACAGATATTATCCAGATTAACTGGACCCAGATATCAATGCCTTCCGTTTTACCTTGTAGGAAAAGCATTCCCAAAATTTGACACCTCTTCAGCATATTTCGTATATCCATAATTATGCTCCGAATAAACATTAGTACGTGGCACATACCTTGACTCTGCAGAAACAATACGCACAGAGGCTCGAGTACAGGCGTAACTGGAAATACATTTGGACAAATTGAAATAATCGCAGTATTATCGTAGCGTGAAGGGACACAGTATACGAGGTTATCAACGAGATTGTTCCCAGCGGAGAAGTTAAAGACGTAATGGAAGGGTAAACTCGAATCGCTGTATAATTTGATATCCTCGAGCAGACTGCTCTGCTGCCTACGGACAAAGTAGGCCTGGAACAGGATCAAATATGCGCTGCACATTTCGTCCTGAGGAACAGCAATTACACTCAGTAAAATAGTTGACTCGGCTGGAGTTTAAAATGAGAGACATCAAGTTCCATAACTAAAGCAAGACTGGTAGTGGTGGTGCTTGGCGAACACTCCTTGTCTTCCGGAAGCAGCAACTCTGGACAAAATATTGAGAAAAAAAAGTTGGAAGAAAACGTAAAGCAGTTGCAACCTCGCCTGTCTAATTATGACCAAATACATTTCTGTTGAGGGAAGAAAGAAGGAAAACAGTTCTATTGTTGCATTTTTTGGTAGTTAAAACTGGCCTTATCCTTTGTTGTGTAAAAAAAAGTTGCTCTTAAACAGAGATATAGTTTGCGTCAACTGCATATTTCTACTTTAATTTAAAAAAAGAAGGACCTTAATAATAAATCCAGGATTCTTCACCAACAACGATATTATAAACCAGATTTGAAGTGCCGGTTGGAATTTTTTATAGGTTTTTCTACACCATTTAATGTACTGATTTCTCTATAGCAATCGCAAATTATTGCCTTATATGTGCCGTCTTTGGAAAGTGCATTTCTAGCTGATCTTTACCTTGTTTAGACGTAATGACGATTTAAAATCATTATAAAAATCTTAGTCTGGTAATGTTCTGTAGTGAAATTAATCTTTGGGTGAATTCAAAACCTTTAAATGGTGATAATTATCAATCTATTAGAGCAAATTAAACGAACAAATCGCTAATCAACTCGGAAAACATTGGAAAGCAGCAAACACATTTTATTTGTTTTTAGAAACATGACATTCTAAAAATGTTTACTGTCTACCTCGAATGAATATTATTGTTATGTATAATATGTATGTAATTATAACGTGAATATATGTCAAGTTTTCTCATACTCAGTGAAAGTACTAAAACTCAACATTGAGCTTGAATTGTTGTTTATTCTACTTAATACACCGAACCCCAAAATCACTGTTTAGAAAACAATATTATTTTAAAAATATGGGTATGGTAATATGCTTCGAAGGTGCACAAAGTAGGTATCACACTGTATATTTCCCTGGCATACCGTATCACCAATTATAATAATTATTTTACTTGGTCCCACCCCATATAAATCCACAGGCGAAGTAGAACACCCAGCGTGAACCCATATTCCACCAATAGCTTAGTATTTTCGGTCGTGAAGTAGACGCTGTCTTAGTGGCTGACAATGAGAGCAGTTGGAATTGTACTAAAAGACTAGCAGCTTTCAGCGAGCGTATTATATGTACTATATCTGGGTGAAAGTGTAAAATCAGCGGCTAAGAGTTGTTAGTTATAATCAAATTAAAAATCTGGGGCTGTTTTCACAGAGAAACATGTATGGTATATAATAACGTATATACATTTGTAATATGAGAAAATCAGGTGTTATAATTACGGGGAGGGGGGAACCTTTACTTACACTGGGTGTCCGGCAAGTTTGGCCGACAATATAAAATATATAGGTAGATATTAGGGTTCTGGGACTTAATAGATCAGTTAATTTAATTTAATCCATTAAAATTATTCGCTGGTAATTATATTTATTATTGTAACGTAAAACATAGCGCAAAGTTCCTAAACAGCTACTATTTTAATTATTTATGGACGACATAAGCTTGAAAGTGCAGCCTTAGCTGTAGCTCTCTTCTTTAAACCCTGTTATATAAGACTAAATGCGTGTGCACTATATTCCTCGAATGTGTTTTTACTCCCAGAGACGTTAATATGAATCTCCGAATCGCACAATAGTTCAAGGAAGAAGTAATAGCACTCATGCACATGCTGAAGCTGTGCTTGCAGTAGCTTTACCTGTGTGTTCCGTTTGCTACATTTCTGTGCTTCCGTTAGTAGATATCTAAATTACTATTTTTGGTACTAGAAAGAAAACGTACATACAGTTATATATTTTACTATCAGCAAAAATAATAGCGTGTTTCAGTATATTTTTTCGAACTCGATTAATCGTCAATTAAATAAAATAATCGATTAAAATTAGTGTTTATACTATATATACAGTATAAAAAACGCTTCCAGAACGTAGTTAATGAATGCTCAGTGTCGCACTGTCAAGTGACTAGTTCGAGATTTTACAGATTTTTGCGATCGATATTTCTATACTCGGGCAGCAGTTTTAAAGATCGGTGTAGCTCATTAACATCCTGTATATATAGTTTGGGTGGGTGAGTATACTTCTGTATGTCTAATAAAACTTCTCCAATACCAAATTGATTTTAGGAATGTGCATTATGATAGTTATCTTGGTAGTAATATATTATATGGCGCCATTTTGTCCTTAGAAAGTGCAGTGTACTTATTTTAGAATTCAAATGTTCCTGATGTCATCACTTTTAGTCCTTTGAATCCCCTTAAGCATGGCTGCATAAGGAATAGAGGAACAGGATAATTTTGGAAAGGTTTGATAAAATGACTTATATGTAAAATAGAAAGGATTATTACATAGACATGTATTTCTTTGCTTTTTTGCTTCAAGTAGCTTTATTTCAAATGGTTTTAACTGAAACGTTCAGCGTGTAATTGCTGCCATGTTAAGGTAACGATCTAATATTTAAGGGGTTTTTCAGTACAATTAAACCAGTCGTGTTTTCTACCTTAAATCAATGATATTTAACTCATTCCTTCACCAGCACTAAACATGGGGTTTTTTTCTTCAGAAGGCATGACTTTGAGGGGGTTTTCAGCGGAGAAATTCATCAGCTTATTGTCACCTTCCTCGTCACATTTCTCATCCTTTGCTTGTGCCATATAAAGCTGTTCACTTGTGTCTGCAATCTCAGAACCCATCATTTTTTTAGTCTCCTCATATTCATAAGCTTTAGTTTGATCCCGTTTAGCTTTGGCGGCGTACGTGTTCGCTTCGCTTATGCAGCTACGTTCCAGGGCGCTAGTGTCTTCAGACATCCTGGCAAATTCAGTGGCCATTTTCTCATTCAAATCGGCCTTGAGACAATGTTCCCTAGAGAGGCTTTGATGGCGTTCGGCCAACAAACTGTTCTGGATGTACTTCATCATGTTGCTTCTAGCGGCCATACGAATTCTAAGGCCTTGCTGCTGATAGGCCATGGCAGCAATGTTATGTTTCTGGGCATTTTCAGCATGTTGTGTGGCTTTAACCTTCTCGGTAGTGGCCTTATTTCCGTCTTCCTTGCCTCTCAAGTAGTGGTTCCTGGCATCATGGGACAGTATCTCTGCTTTTCGCTTCATATCCCTGGACATGTCGGTCGCTCTGTCGGCCATCATCAAGTCAGTACAAGCCTGAGCATCGTGAATAGCTGCTTTGATACTGGCAAGTATGGCCGCTCTCTTCGCTTCTCTAGATTTTGTGTATATTTCTTGGTATTTCACTTCATCTTGCTTGCACTGAGTCATCGCTTCCCTAGCTTTGGCTTCCCAATCATTCTGTCTGGCTCGATTTTGGCCAATTCTGGAGGACTCAGCAGGGACCAATTGATGCATTTCTCTTTGCCTCATCTTGTACTTTTCAGCCAACTTGTGGTACAGCCTAGACTGATAATCTCTGTCCTTGGCGCACTGTCCCCAAAGCCTTGACTCTGCTCCTCTAGACTTAGCTTTGTTGGCGTAGTTCAACGCCATCATGCCAGCCTCTTTTGCCCTATTTGAATTAATACTTGACCTGGTGTCTTCGCTGCCCTTATCCCATTCCGGTTCCAATAGACATTTATCATCGTGTTCTGCCGGGGATCCTGCCTGCAATCAAACAAGAAAAAAACCCATTAGAGCTGATTAAGCAAAGTGGCAAGTCCTATCAATGTGTTTAGTGATTGGGTATATACTACATATTTCTGCAAGTAATCATATTTACGGGGAGTGAAAAGTTCCCATTTTTGTATGAATTTTTCCGAAAAGTTGCTGTGATTGCATTTCTGTTAGTTGATATGCATACCAAATGTATTTCAGGTTGGTTAAATACTTTTAGAGCTATTAGTTATTTTATAAATTGTATTATGTAAATAATCAATGTCTCACGCGCCGTATGAGTTGACAAATTTGGTTGCAATTTCTGAAAATGAATCATAAATAGAAACTGTATGAAAATACATTTTAAATATGTTGAGCAAATTGGGAAAATGTTATACATCTATAAGGCATTATAATCCGTAAAATTATTAATATTTTCAGAGAAAAATACTTTTTGAAATTATTGTTGGTATTAGCATGTATATTGTCTAATGAAATTGTACGGTGGCTACATCTGTACTTTCTCGGGAATTTTAACCAAAACCTGAGACGTGTAGAATATTAAAAAAGCATGATAATGTAGTTCTGGAAAAATACTGGTTTATAAGAATTATTATTATTGTTATTATTATTTTACTATTCCTTGTTCATTACTAATACGAATTATACTACAGCGGTTGAACAGATTTTAATACGTAATTGTGCAGTTATTTTTATTTCACTTTTTGCACTATGTATCAGGCCGGTTCAATAATTGTGCGTGTTTCAAGATGGGTATTGTTACTAAGAAAAGTTGGAGTTACCATCGTGTACTGTTATTTGCTACACGTCACCGAAAGAAATTCGGTACTGCTTCATAATTTTGAATTTGACAGGTATTTCGGTTAGCCATTCAACGTATTTTCGCTAAAATGGAAAGCGTGCAATTAAGATCAGTGATTCCCTTCTTTGCTTTTGGATGCGAAAACTTGCGAGGCGATTAAAAGGAAATTGAATGCTATTTAAGTGGAGCTTACGGCATCTCTGACAACAGGTATTGCTTCAACGATTTTAAACCTGGTCGAGCACTTATTTTTATGAGCGCCCAGGACGTCCTGCAAATTGGTTACCGAGGAAATCATTGAAAAAGTCCACGGTATGACATCGAATTAAAGTTTGTAAAGTGGCAGAGACCATAGGTATCGACGGGAACGACAATTGAAAATTTCATGTCATTAGTAGGAGTTGAAAAAGTTGTACAAGCGTGCATGGTTTTAAACTAGGAAGCTGTGTTTGGAGCTGTATAAGCGAAATCCGAATGAATTTTTGCATAGTGTTATCACCGTCGATGAGACCTAGATTCACATTATACTCCGGAAACCAAGCAATAACCAAAAACAATGGACTGCTTCCGGGAATCTGCTCCAAAAAAGGCAAAGAAATTGGTGTGGAAAGCGATGGCGACGATTTTCGGAAACCGATCGGTGTCCTACTCATTGATTTCTTAGAAAAAGAAGAATGACACTGGACAATACTACAGTGAGTTATTGGCCCGATTGAACAAGAAGTTGAAGGAGAAACGGCCCTATTTGGCGAAGGAGAAAGTGCTATTTCACTTCAACGCACTCGCACATTCACCCGGAGTTGTCGTCACCAAACTGCATACATTGCAGTCACAACACCTATATTCACCCAATCTGGCTCCCCTGCGATTTCTTCTTTCATGCAGTTTATTTTAAATATCAATTTTATGTCATTAAACAGTTTTCGAGTCATCCGTTATTAATAGCCCAATTATGCAATACTCGGTCATTCTTTTCAAGTTCTTTGGATATTCATGTTTCTCATGATTGCATGGAAAGAGTAATGCCATTTTAACTCCAGAAATAGCTGCAGTTGTTAAAAAATTGACTATCGCTGCTCTCTTTTATTCAATAATGCAACGGGAAATGTAGTTGTTTCTAAAAAGGTGTATTTCGTTAAAAATAAATAGAAAAATAAAATTCCGTAAGAAAAATTTTGTAAGACAGCTAATAATAACCAATAGTGGGTAGAGCAACCTATCTAAATGTAACAACTCAATAATTTTATATCTTCCCAGTGTTAGAGTTTGACCCATTATCCCGGCAACTATTTAAGATAATGAGTAAGTATTTCAACGAATATTCAGCAATGCCTCTACTGCTGATTGATAGAATACTTCTGTTCATTAGAAGGAAAGGTATGACTTTTTAAATAATGCTCTAAAAAATTATTGAAAAGTGATGATTTTTAAATAAAACAAACTAACTCATTTACATAAAAGCTTTTTCGTTAAACTAAATCCTATTTAGGTGTACATATGTGGTAACAATTCCAGCCCTTTGTGTCAATTAGTTACTGAGATGATGCGACAATTGTATAGAAACTTTTATTTCTTCAGAAATTGCTTTCAAACATATAATTAAAGAAAACTAACTTGCTCCATTCACGTGACTTTCTCTACATATTTGTAACAAATTATTGTTAAAAGGCTTATTCTTCTATCTACTTAATGATAATCGAGATTGACATTAGCAGAAATTGTCCTTATCACTTGGCTCCTTGTAAGTAGAAGGGGGAAAATCTAATGTGTTCCATTCACATGATGTCGCTAGCCGTTCGGTAAACAATCCAGTTATTCAAAAGATATATCTGTTATCTACAATGCAATCAAGATAAACATAAGGAGAGTTAGTCTTATTACTAGATTTTTTGTAAGTAGAAGCGAAGTAAGAAATGCACACACTAAAGCGATAATCTCATCCTTTAAAAGACGGTTGCCGTGTGAAACAAGTGAAATTTCAATCTCTTTGCTTGCCGAAGTAAACAAAGAGAAACGAGAAGAAAGATGTCTTCCCGTTTGGGAAAAGTTTTAAATGGCTAAAATTGAAAACAATAATCCGGAATATCTCGAAAACGGTTTACTCTACAAAAAGAAAAAAAAATGTATATGACAAATGCGGTGTTTTAATTTTGTGTAGTAAGTTTCTGTATATCTTTTAGGATTTGCCAGTTAACAAAAGTCATCCAGAAGGAATAGGTCTTCAGAGACAATTCACAGAAAATTCAAGATATACATTTCGTTTGTCATAAAAATTTCTTGTACATAAGGTATTTTAATCAAAATCGTAGGAGCCCTTTTTGAGAAAATCCAAATTTTCGAGAAATGTTCCATGTAAAGGGAGTTTGGAGTGGGGGGATCTTCTTGAAAATTTTCACGTCGCATTCTTGAAAGATCCTGAACTTAAATACCAAGTTTGGTATGTAACAGACTTTTCGTTCTTGAGCTACACTGTCCACACACACGGACCTTTTTCCAAAAAAAAAAATTGTTATTCAGGGGATCCAAAACGTGTATTTCTGGTGAAATCTCTGTATCGAATTTTTAGGTGCAATACCATACCTTCTCTATACACTATGTACATAGTACGTGTAGAGAAAATAAAAATATCTCTTCTCTGACACTAATATTTACAATGTGTGTGAGTGAGTGTATCGAAACTGAGATTTCGCCGGCAATAGACGTTTTAGGGTCCCCTGTATAGAAAAACGTCTGTGTGTGTCTTAGTGTTCGTGTGTCTGTGACCACGATAACTCAAAAACGAATGGTCGCTTAATTCAAGTTTAGTATCTTCCAAGGATACGACAATCCCCCCGCCTCAAACTACTCTTTACGTAGACAAATGTTTCAAAACTTTGATTTTCTCAGAAACGCTTTGGGTTAAAATACCGTACATATATTAAATATATTTACACGACAAATAAAATGTATATCTTGAATTTTCTGGGAATAGCGCCTGAAGAACATTTATTCCGGATGAATTTTGCTGGATTTTGCATAAATAGTAAACCATAAGAAGTAGGCAAAAACTTATTATAGAAAATACGTAGATCTCATTGAAACACACTATGTATGTTATATATATTTAAGTGAGCTACCATTTTTTTAGACATTACTTGCGTTTTAAAATACTTAAACTAATGGGAATTTGTCAACTTCTGGTAATGCAAAGAAATGGATTTCATCCACATGGCAACCAGAAGGATTTGGCTATCGTTTCAGCCTATTATTTCTCTTCTACCTACAAAATATATCTGCTGATGTTTATCTCGATTAGCATGAAGTAGATCGAAGTATAAGCTTTTTAACAATAATTTGTTACAGAGATGTAGAGAAAGAAATGTGAATGGAACACATCAGATTTTTAGACTATTTAAAATTAGCGTACCTCTATGAAAGTTAGATCAAAATGATCGGGAGACTCCAAATATTCATATGTAATTAAAACATAAAAATAGAAAAAAATAACGAGAATCCCATTTCGACTCCCTTCAAAGATGTGTGACTGAAATTTCATGAAATGTCACAAAATATTGACTTTTTTATACTAATTCCATAAAATAATTTCAACATTCCTGAATGTAAACAAGGTATAACTGGCCACCAGGTTCCATTTTTAAATGCCTTAAATTTCTGGAGGTGAAACTGAACTGGACTCGGCAAGAAAAACTTCGACGAGATCGTGCAAAGTAAAAAACAAAGTTGTGCGGAAGAACGGAGAAAAGGTAGCAGCAGAGGAGAGGAAAAGGAAATCTGAGGATCCAACCTCACAATCTGGTGAATTTTAATGTGAGGTATACATTCAAATCTTTCCATGTTTTCTCGCTATTAATATTTTCAGCATTTCTCTTCCCGTAAAGTGCTCCTTGCGGAGCAGTTTTTCGTTTCACAAATAACTTTTGCTGTAAATGCTCATAGAGATTAAAAGAATAGGAATTGTTCAGGTTTTAGTGCCAGATATATTTAAGCTTATGTTTTCAATTTTCAAACAAAACTATTTTTATTATAAAAAAACACATTCATAACTTTAAAAAAATTTGGAACCAAAACCAAAGGAGATACATAGAAATCTAGTCAATTTCAAAAACTAGATGTATTGTGAAGCTAGGGTTAAAATATTGGACTAAAATTTTAATTTCTTTTTATCGCAAGGGACTTTTTTAGTGACGGGACAAAAACATAAACAAATTAATCGTAACCTTCCAGACCATTAGAGCAAAATGGATGCAATTTGAACTATAACGTATTTGCATAATTTACATATGTGGTATAAATTAAAAAAAAAAAAAAAAAACTATCACTATTAGTTTGGAATGTCAAAGTTCAGTCATGCATGTCCTTAAGTTAAGAAATGTTGAAGAAAATCATATGAGAATTATACCGTCGCTAAATGCTGAAGTACTTACCTCGATGGACCCAAGACAGAACACTGCCAGAAGCAGGCTTACGCATAGAATTTTTGAGTCCATGACAGTTGACTAGGCCCTTTGGTTCTGTCACTGGAAGACGCAATGCTACAGGTCCGATCCGGGAGAGTATTTATACTTCCCTAGAGGTAGGGCGTCGTGATGGCATGTCACGATCTGCCCCAAAAAGTACATTTCTGATAAACACTTGGAAGCTATCTCTTCCAAAAAGCAAAATTTCTCGTGACATGGACATGAAACGAAGGAAACGTTGCTCGTACTTATTTGAAAACCCCTATAGATTATACTCAAAGAGCATGCCTATACAAGCTACTCCTACGAAGCTATTCTAGACTGACATTTTACTAGAAATGCATGTTTTCAGGAACGATAAAAATAAAACAAAAAAGGTTTTTACTTTCTGTACACGTATTATGTGCATAGTATATAGAGAAGGTATTGTATTGCACCCAAAATTCGATACCGAGATTTCACCGAAAATATACGTTTTGGGGAACCCTGAATAATAATAATAATAAAACATTTTAAAAACAATGACCGTGCATGTGTCTGTCTGTCAGTGTGTATGTGTGTGTGTATGCTTCTATGGCCAACATAGCTCGAAAGAAAAAGCTGCTAAATACCAAAACTTGGTATTGAAGTGCGACAAGGATGCGACAAAAAGATTTTCAATAAATTCCGAACTCGCCACACTACCCTTTACTTCAAACGTTTTTCGAACATTTTTATTTTTTCAAAAATGGCTCAAACTATTTTGATTAACGTACCGTTTATTAAAGCTATTTATATCACAAATAAAATGTATATCTTAAATTTTCTAGGAATAGCTTCTGAAGACCTGTTCATTCTGGATGAGTTTTGCTGAATTTTGCATAACTGGTAAACTATAAAAGATAGACAAAAATTTACTGCATAAAACATGTAAATCTCGTTAAAACACTCAATTTATGTAATATACATTTTTTTCGTGGAGTTGACCGTTTTTGAGATATTCACTGTCGGTTCCAGTTTTAAAATACTTCAACTTTTCTCATAAAGGAACTTACCAACTCCTGGCTATGCAAAGAAACTGATTTCAATCCCATAGCAAGCATATTTTAAAACATTTAACTGTCGGTTTAGCCTAGTGATGTCCCTTATTTCCCTTTTACTTAAAAGAAACTGAGTAATAAGAACGTTTCTGCTAGTGTTTATCACCAGTAGCATAAAATACATACATAGATGAATAAGCTTATTAAAATAATTTGTTACAGAGATGTAGAAAAAACCATGTGAATGTAACAAATCACATTTTTAGAACAAGTGTGTGCGTGGATGTGTGTGTACAGCATAACTAAAAATCTGATGTGTTCCATTCACATGACTTTCTGTACATCGCTGAAACAAATTATTGAAACCGCTTATTCTTCCCTCTACTTTATGACAACCGATGTAAACCGTAGCAGAAATTGTATTTATTACTTGTTTCCTTGTAAGTAGTTGGCAAATAATGGAATACAGTTGGCTGCAACGATAGTTAAATCTTTTAAAAGCTGGGTCCATGTGGTTGAAATCCGTTTCTATGCATGGCCAGGAGTTGAAAAGTTCCAGTATGATAAAAGTTTAAGTATTTTAAAACTGAAACCAATAACAGTCATACCTAGAAAACTCCAGGAAAAAATGTATATGACATAAATTGTGTGTTTTATCGAGGTCTACATTTTTTGTGGAGTAAGGTTTTGTCCATTTCTTAAGGTTTACTAGTCAGAATAAAAAGATCTTCAGAGGCTATTTTCAAAAAATTCAAGATATAATTTTTTTTATGTAATTGTCTTAAATATAACAGATTTTAATCAACATCGTTATAGTCACTTTTGAGAAAATCAAACATTTCGAGTTTTTTTCCACATAAAGGGTAGTTTATGGGGGACTTTTTTTCGACATCTTCGTGCCACATCCTTAGAATATACTGAACTTAAATACCAAGTTAGGTATTTTACGGACTTTTCGTTTTTGAGTTATCGTGTTCACAGACACACGGTCGCCCAGACACACGGACCTTTTTCTAAAACTACTTTTTTACTTTCTTTACGCGTATTATGTACATAATGCATACAGAAGATTGTATTGCACCCGAAAATTCAATACCGAGATTTCACCGTAAATATACGTTTTGGGTCCCTCTAAAAAAAAAAAAAACATATTTAGAAAAAGGTCTTGTATATGTGAGTGTACGTATGTGTGTGTGTCTGTGGACAGCATAGCTAAAAAAAAAAAAAGACCATTAATTACCAAGTTTGGTATTTAAGTTTATCTTCCAAGAATGCGACACCAAGATTTTTCAAGAAAATGCCCCCACCTCAACTACCCTTTATATGAAAACATTTTTGAATATTTTTGTTTTCTCAAAAATGGATGTAACTATTTTGAATAAAATGTCACTTTTTTGTAGTTTTAACGTCCTTTAACCTGGTTTGGTCATATCGGACGATGAATGCAATTGATGATATGATGTTCAAATGATCTCGGGGTTCATGGAGCTTAAAGTTACTCGACATTTGTCTTCTCAGGATAAGGGAAAACCCCGAAAAAACCTTACCCGGGTAACTCACCCTAAGCGAGATTCGAACTCACGACCTTTTGAACGTGAGGCAGACATGCTACCACCACGCTACCCAGGCGGGCTGTCACATATTAAAGATATTTAGATGACAAACACAATGTATATCTTGCTTGAATGTTCTGGAACAGCTTCTGGAGACATGTTTATTCTAGACGAGTTTTGCGGAATTTTGCATAACTGGTAAACCGTAAGAGATAGCCAAAAACTTATAATACAGAACTTGTAGAACCCCTTACAACAAACAACTTATATAATCAACATTTTTTTCGTGGAGTTGACTGTTTATGAAATGATCCTTGTTAATGGTTTCCGCTTTAATATACTACACTTTTTACTTTCTCTATACGTACTATGTACATAGTGTATGGAGAAGATATTGTATTGCACCCAAAAATTCGATGCCGAGATTTCACCGGAAATATATGTTCTGAGACCCCCTAAATACAAAAAAAAAAAAAACATTTTTAGAAAAATGTCCGTCTGTGTGTGTGTGTGTGTGTGTGTGTGTGTCTTTGGGCAGCATAGCTCAAAAATGAAAAGACCGTTAAAAAACAAATTTTGTATTTATGTTTGGTAACTTCCAAGGATGCATGAAGAGAAGATTTTCAAGAAAATCCCCCACCCCAAATTACCCTTCACATGGAAAAACTTTCGACATTTTTGATTTTCTTAAAAAATGGCTTTAACGATTTTGATTAAAATCCCGTATATTTAAGATCTTTATTTGACAATAAAATGTATATTTTGAATTTTCTGCGAATAACCTCTGAAAATACTTTATTCAGGATGAATTTTACTGATTTTTGCATAACTGCTAAACCGCAAGAGATGGACAAAAACTTACCACTCAGAAAATGTAGAGCATTAAAAAACACAATTTATGTTATGTACATTTTTTTCGTGGAGTGGATCGTTTTAAGATATTCCTTGTTTTTAGCTTCAGCTTTGAAAAACATACTTTTCTCATACAGGAATTTGTCAGCTCCTGTCCACACAAACAAAGGATCTTCAGTCACATAGCAACAAGCTTTTGACTATCACTTTAACCCATGGCACTCCCTTATTTCGCTTCTACTTAAGGAAGCAAGTAATAAGACTATTTCTGCTAATGTTTTTCAGTTAGCATGAAGTAAATAGGAGCATAAGCTTTTTAACAATAATTTGTTGCAGAGATGTAGAAAATGAAATGGCCTGTTATTTATGGACGCTCTTTTAACTGCTTTGGTTCTCAGCGTCCCATTCTATATTGGGCGTGAACGATCGCTTAATTTTGCTCAGAGGCCTCTCTTATCAGGCTTGAGGTTCTTTTACGTGCCGTAAATCTACCACACGGGACCCACAGCTTTACTTCCCTTCCGAAGGAAGCCATGCTAAGGATTTTTACGCCCGAAAAAATCCATCGTCCTCCGCCGGGTTTGAACCCGCGACCTTGGGTATATGAAGTTAGCATGGTAACCATTACACCACGGAGGGCGACGCAGAGATGTAGAGAAAGTCATGTGAATGGAATATATCAGATTTTTTTTTATACAGGGGACTCTAAAATGTGTATTTCCGGGGAATTTCGGAATTTTTAGGTGCATTACAATACCTTCCTCTATTCACTATGTACATAATATGAGCAGAAAAAGCAAAAACGAAAATCTGATGTGTACACTCACATGACTTTCTCTAGCTGCTCTACAAAATTCCTACAAAAGATTATTCTTCTTTGTACACAATACTAATCAAGATAAATATTAGCAGAATGTTATTACTTAGTTCCTAATAAGTAGAAGGGAACAAGGGAATGCACTATGCTAAAATTATTGTCAAATGTTTTAAAAGCTATCGTTATGCGATTGTCGTTGCAAATAGCTTATTTGCTTGGCCAGGAGTAGACACTTCCTGTGTGAGAAAAGTTTAAGTACTCCACAATTGAAACAAATAACAAAGAATATCTCGAAAACGGTTACCTCCTCAACAAAAGCGTCAATGACAAAAATTGTGTGTTTTGTCATGAGGTACATTTTTTTTGTAGTACGTTTTTTTCTATTTCTTACGGTTTAGCAGTTAAGCAAAATTCAGCAAAATTCATCCAGAATAAAGAGGTCTTCAGAGGTTATTCCCAAAAAATGTGAGATATATATTTTATTTCGGACATAAATAACTTTAATATACAGGATTTTAATAAAAATCGTTAGAGCCATTTTTAAGAAAATCAAAATTTCGATACTTTTTCCATGTAAAGGTAGTTTGTGGTGGGGGGATTTTTTTTGAAAATCTTCTTGTCGTATCCTTGGAAGATACTAAACCTTAGTACCAAGTTTGGTATTTAACGGTCTTTTTGTTTTGGGGCTATGCTGTCCATAGACATACACACAGACACATACTCAGACACATACACACACATGGACCCTTTTTTAAAAATGCTTTTTTCGGAATCAGGGGACCCCAAAACATAAATTTCTGGTGAAATCTCGGTATCAAATTTTTGGGTGCTTTACAATACCTTCTCTATCCCTATGTACATTGTACATATGGGGCTAGAGAAAGTAAAAAGTCTGTTAAATAAACGCTTAATTTTCAACTTCTTCTAAAGATGCGACACAAGATTTTCAATAGAATCCATCAACCCAAACTTCCCTTTAAATGAAACTTTAAACCATTTTGGTTTTCATAATATGGCTCTAACAATTTTGATAATTAAAATGGAAGAAGCCTATTCATTCTAAATGACTTGTATATCTGTTAAACCGTAAGAGATAGAGAAAAGCTTACCACACAAAATATTCCACCATTCTTGAGATCTCGGGCTTGGTTCCTGGCCGAATTTGGATTATTTCCTGGCCTCCATAGAGTCTGGAAATATGAGTATGAGACTGTGCGCGTGAAAATCCTACAAAGCTATCTAAAGGTTAGAGTAAACACTTCACTGTTTATGTCTGAAAATTAAGTAAGAGAGAGATATTTCTTGTTATTGGTTTACTTATATTTTTCTCAGATAGTAAGTGTCCGTTTTCCTTTTGTTCTACTCCTGGCCAAGCAAAGAAGCGATTTGCAATGACAATCGCATAACGGCAGCTTTTAAATAATTTGACTATCGGTTTAGCCTAGTGTATTCCCTTATTTTCTTCCTACTTATAAGGAACTAAATAATAAGAACATTCTGCTAATGATTATCTCGATTAGAAAGGTGTAGAAATAAGAATACTCTTATGTAAAAAGTTTGTAGAACAGCTAGAGAAGTTATTGTATTCCACCCTAAAATTTGATGTCGAGATTTCACCGGAAATATATGTTTTGGATCACCTGAGTCCGAAAAAAGCATTTTAGAAAAAGGTCCTGTGTGTTTATGGACAGCAGAGCTCAAAAATGAAATGACCGTTAAATATCAAACTTGATATTTAGGTTTAGTATCTTCCAATGATGATTTTCAAGAAAATCCCTCACCAAATCTACTATTAACATGGAAAGATTTTCGAAAATTTTGATTTTCTCTTAAAGATTTTATTTAAATTCCGTATATTAAATATCTTTACATCCCAAATAAAATGAATGTCTTGAATTTTCTGGGAATAGCCTATGAAGACCTCCTAATTGTGGATGAATTTTGCCGAATTTTGCTTAACTGATAAACCGTAAGATATAGACAAAAAACTTACTACACAGAAAATGTAGATCTCCTCAAACCACACAATTAATCTGCTTTACATTTTTGCTGTGGAGGTAACCATTTCCGAGATATTCCGTGATACTTGTTTCAGTTGTGAAATACTTATACTTTTCTCAGACAGGAAGTGTCTGTTTCTCCTTTGTTCTATTCCTGGCCAAGCAAAGAAGCGATTTGCAATGACATTTACATGTGAGCTTTTAAAACATTTGACTATCGATTTAGCCTAGTGTATACCCTTAGTTTCCTCCCACTTATAAGGCACAAAGTAATAAGTACATTATGCTAATGTTATCTCGATTAGCATGGTGTAGAAAGAAGTAATCTGTTTTAAGAAGTTTGTAGAACAGCTAGAGAAAGTCATGTGTGTGAAACACATAAGATTTTTTTATTTGAGGTTGTTGTTCTCATCTCATACATAAGAACATACATATGGCCTCGTTTCCCAAGCTTACTACTCGTAATATAAAACACCAACTTTACCACTTGTATGATAAAGAGGTTCCCTGAGTCCGAAAAAATCATTTTTAGAAAAATGACTGCGTGTGTGTGTGTAGTATAGCTCAAAAACGAAAAGTCGGTTTCTGGGAATAACCTCTGAAGATCTCTTCATTCTGCATGACTTATTTATAACTGGTAAACCGTAAGAGACATACAGAAACTTACTAGACAAAAAATGTAGAGTCCATTAAAACACACAATTTATGTCATATACATTTTTGTTGTAGAGTTGACCATTCAAAGATATTCCTTATTATTTGTTTCAAATTTTAAATACACTTTTCTCAGATAGCAAGTGTCCATTTAAAATCGAATTTCAATGACAATCGTATAACAATGACTTTTAAAACATTCGATTATCGCTATAGCATAGAACATTCCTTTATTTCCCTTCTACTTATAAAGAACTAACTAATAAGGACCATCTCCTACTACTTATTTCGATTAGCATGGTGTAGAAAGATGAATAACCCTTTGTAAGAAGTTCGTAGAACAGTTAGAGAGAAAGTCATTTGAGTGTTAATACATCAGATTTTTACTCTCTCTACGCGTACTGTACCTAGTGTATAGAGCAGGTATTGTATTGTACTAAAAAATTCGATACCGAGATTTCACCGGAAACATGTTTTGAAGTCTCCTGAGTCCAAAAAACATATTTAGAAAAGGTCATGTGTGTATGTGTGTGTGTCTGTGGGCAGCATAACCTAAAAAACGATAAGTCGGTTAAATACCAAACTTGGTACTTAATTTGGGTATCCTCCATGGATGCGACACGAAGATTTTCTAGAAAATTCCCCACCCCCATCTACCCTTTATATGGAAAATGTTTCCTAAATTTTGATTTTCTCAAAAATGGCTCTAGCAATTTTAATTAAAATGCCTTATGTTTAAGCTATTTTTATAACAAACAAAATATATATCTTCAATTTTCTGGAAATAGTCTCTGAAGCATTCATTCTGGATGACTTTTGAATATCTAACTGTAAGTTTTTGTATATCTCATTAAAAACACAATTTTTTTCCTGGAGCTAATGGCTGTTGAGATAATCCGGATTATTGGTTGCAATTTTGAGTCAGTTGAACCTTTCTCAAACCGGAAGACATCTATCTTCAAGTTTCCCGTTTGTTTATCCTGGCAAGCAGAGATATTGAAATTTCAATCGTTTCACATAGGGACCGCCATTAAAGAAAGAGACTATGGCTTTAGCCTGTGCATTTTCTTATTTCCCTTCTACTTACAAGGAAGCTAGTACAAAGACTAATGCTGCTAATGTTTATCTTGATTAGCATGATGTAGATAAAAAATAGTCTTTTGAATAAAAGGTTTGTTTGCCGAACAGCTAGAGGATATCATGTGAAACAAGCAAGACCATTTCTGCTACTGCTTTTCTCGATTAGCATGATGTAGAATAAGCTTTTTAACGAGATGTAGAGAAAGTCATATGAATGGAACAAAACATATTTTTATTATTATAATTAGACCACAATGTAGTATTAGCCTAAATTTTTAATCCATGTTTACTTCTATACGTTTTAATTTCAATAAACCTATCAGTACAATTAATTACAGTCGCCGCTAATAAAAGACTGAATTACCCGCCTGGGTAGTGTGGTGGTAGCGTGTCTACTTAGCATTCAAAAGGTCGTGAGTTCGAATCTCGCTTAGGGTGATTTGCCCGGATAAGGTTTTTTCGGGGTTTTCCCTTATCCTGAGAAGACGAATGTCGAGTAACTTTAATCTCCATGGACCCCGAGATCATTTGAGCATCATTTCACCAATTTCATTCATCGTCCGATATGACCAACCAGGTTAAAGGACGATAAGCTATTTAAAAAACAAAACTGAATGTGCTTAATACTTGCCACAGGCTATACTGAAAAATGCGAAGCTGTTTGAGGAGTGAAACAAAGAACAAAAATTTGATGTGTTCCATGGATATAAACATTAGCGGAAACGGTCTTATTACTTAGTTCCTTATAAGTAGGAGAGAAATAAGGGAATACACTAGACTAAACATGTTTGCTATGGGATTGAAATTTGTTGACAAGATCCCTTATGAGATAAGTGTAAGTATTTTAAAACTGAAACCAATAACAAGGAATATCACGAAAACGGTCAATGACATTTATGTATGACATAAATTGTGTGTTTTAAGGAGCTCTACATTTTTGTGAGGTAAGTTTTTGTCTGTCTCTTATGGTTTACTAGTTATGCAGAAATAAAAACAAATTCATCTAGGAAATAGTGGTGTTTAAGGCTATTCCCAGAAAATTCAAGACATACATTTTATTTATCATGTAAATATCTTAAATAGAAGAGATTTTAATCAAACTCGTTTTGACAAAATCGAAAATTTCGAAACTTTTTCATGTAAAGGACAGTTGGGAGTATGGGGATTTTCGTGAAAATCTTTGCGTCACAATCTTGGAAGATACTGTTAAATATCAAGTTTGGTATTTAACGGACTTTTCTTTTTTGGAAAGTGCTGAAGAGAGAGAGAGACGGACGTTTTTCTAAAACAAATCTGGATTCAGGGGGTAAAATCCGGAGAAATCTCGGTATCGAATTTTTGGGTGCAATACAATACCTTCTCTATACACTATGTACATAGTGCGTAAACAGAAAGTAATAGGAACTCCAAAATCTTGACACCAGTTTTATAAGAACTGCTTAAAATAGCGACCAGCATTTTCAAGACAGAATTGAGAGCCGCAAAGGAACGATTATTGTACTGTTATCAAAAATGTCGAATAACCACTCACCTATTTCTGATTCACCATAAATAAGGTGCGTATCATATAGTTCAGAGAAGCTTCCTCGCCTTTTGAACTAACCTCACAGAGCAGAATCAACCAGATGATAGTAGTGTAAGTGCATTGGCTAGTCAGAATTCCCTCCTTATTTTAGATATCGCAGCTGTGCTTCCTGTATGAAAGAAAACAAAACACATGACTTTGGGTCCAGCAGTTTCTGGTGCTACAGACTAAGCCATATGAGCAATTAGAGAAATCCCTCTAGAATAAGCTGCACAACGCAAGAAGACTTCTATGGTATTAAATCTTGGGAAAAGACTATAGGATGTTGGTGATAATCGATATTTCTATACTCATTCAGCAGTTTTAAACATATTCTGAACCAATTTTTCATCCGGCGTATGAGGACCCTTCAGTCCTTAGAAAATCCAAGAAATTACACTCGTAGCATCGAAAAAAATCTGATGTGTACCATTCACATGGCTTTCTCCATATCCCTGCAACAAATAATTCTTAAAAAGCTTATACTTCTATTTACTTTATGTTAATCAGAAAAAAATAGCAGAAATAGTCTAATTACTCGCTTCCTTGTAAGTAGGAGCGAAATAAGGGACAACTGTAGGTTAAAGTGATAGTCAAAAGCTGGTTGCTATGTCAATGAACTTCCTTTATCTATATGGATAGGAGTTGACAAGTTCCTGTATGAGAAGAGTATTTGTTTTTCATAGCAGAAACCAAAAATAAGGAATGTCACAAAAACGACGAACTCCATGAAAAAAATGTATATAACATAAATTGTGTGTTTTAATGTGCTCTACATTTTTTGTGTAGTAAGTTTTTGTCCATCTCTTACGGTTTAGCAGTTATTCAAAATTTATTAAAATTCATTCAGAATAAACTACTTTTCAGAGGCTATTCCCAGAAAATTCAAGATACACATTTTATTTATCAGGTAAATATGTTTAATATACGAAATTTTAATGAAAATCGTTAGAGCCATTTTTGAGAAAATCAAAATTTTCTAAAAAAGTTCCATGTAAAGGGTAGTTGGGGGTGGGGGGATTTTTCTCAAAATCTTCGTGTCGCATCCCTGGAAGATACTTAACTTAAATACCAAGTTTGGTATTTTACCGACTTTTCGTTTTTGAGTTATCGTGTTCGCAGACACACGGACACACACACACACTCTCACACACACACACACACACACACACACGGACCTTTTTGTGAAAATGCTTTTTTTGGATATTGGGGACCCTAAAACATATATTTCCGGTGAAATCTCGGTATCGAATTTTTTGGTGGAGTGCAATACTTTCTCTATACACTATGTACATAGTGCGTATGGAGAAAGTAAAAATATGTATTTAGTAACTGTCGTCTCTTACTAGATGGCAGTTACAGTCCTGGCTACATCCATCACGTGGTTTCAGTGCCATACGCGATTGAATCAACAATCTTGTGATCCTTTAGAAAGGTGGGTGGGGGGGGGGGAATGAGTTTCGTGCAGTGATTAAACACTTCTGTTTAATGAACCTTACGCCGAAAAAGATAAAAGCCGAGTTGGATGAAGTTCACGGCATATTTGCTGCTGCTTTTACAATAATTTACAATTAGATAAATGAATTTAAACGTGGCCGTATATTCACAAATGATGAACATCGTTACGTACGTCTTCCGAAATGAGTGACAAAATCCTGGATATGGTTTTGAGTGATCGGCGAATCAAAGTTCCGAAATAGTAGTGATCACACGCATGTCACAAGGTAGAGTGTTCTCAATTTTGCTCTCGGCAAGATGACTGCCGTGTTTGCTCTCAACGGAGAATAAACGGCAATCGTGTGATCGATTCAGACGCTGGTTAGGCACTTTTCCGTCGCAATCCTTTCTCGATACATAACTAGGAATAAACATAGAATATACTACCACATTCCAGAGATAAAAGTATATTGAAATAGTGGATTTTTAAAGACAAACAGAGTCCGAAGAAGGCAAAGGTGTTGAAATCTGCAGACAAGGTGATGGCCTCGATTTTTGGGGTGCACGCAGTATTATTTGCATTAATTACTTGCAGAAAGGAAGAACGATAAATTGAGAGTATTATGCATCTTATTGTAGCGGTTGATCGGAGAAATACAAAAAAAAAAAAAAAAAAAAAACAACGCATTCATCTAGCAAAGAAAATGTATCTCTGCCATCAAGACAATGCAAGGGTTGACTCCTGCGCAGTTTCGATGGCGAAAATTGTAGAATTAAGGTTCGAATTACTACAACATCCACCATATTCACCATATTTGGTCCCCAGCGCTTTTTTTAATTTCCAAACTTGAAAATGTGTCTCAGCGGAAAACCATTAAGTCTAAGAAGAGGTCATCTCATAAATATGCCTATTTTGAGGGCTTCCGAAATCCTACTTTTTGGAAGGCTTAAAACAGTTGCGGAAACGCTGTGGAAAGTGTATTGAGCTAAAAGGAGATCATGTTGAAAAATAAAAAAAAAAAAAAATCTACAAAAAATAATTTATTGTTCTATCTTTTTCTAAGGACTTAGTGAATGCTCTTAGGACCTGCATCTGATACCAATATGTTCGTATAACGGAGTTATGTTCAGCTTTGGGCCATATATTGCTTATGTCAGACCCGTGTACAATCTTCGAAATTATTTCGGTGTAGTTTATTAGCAAGTGCATATTGTTTATATCAAAAGACCATCTGCTTGGAGGGATATAAAGCCCATTCAAACTACATGGGGCAAGATGAAGATGGAGGAAGTGATAACAATGCTACATTGCAGAAAAATCTCAAGAGGAAATTGAAACCTATAAAGAACAAGCAAAACTTCGGCTCTATACTACTTAAACTTGGGAACGACTCTTCAACTTAGTCACAAAGTTTTCCTGTTACGGACATTAATTACTTAAGGTTAAGAGAGTGTTGTGGCATAGAATGCTTTTCATTAAACAGATCAGATAAATAAGCTGAGCAAAATGGGAAAGATATAATACAGCTTTATAGGGAAAATATGATATTTCACACACAATTCGATGTGAGATTTCAGCCGAAATGTATCTATTCTGGTTTCCAGGATACAAAATAAGTATTTTTAGAAAAACTTCCGCGCGCGAGATTGGTTGGTGCGAGTTCGCGCGCGCATATCAACAGCATAACCAAACTAGATATTTAAGTTCACCATCTTACAAAGGATACGACACGAAGATTTTTGAAGAAAATCCCCCAGTTCAAACTACCCTTTAAATGGTATACATTTTGAAAATTTAGATTTAATAAAAAATGACTAACGATTTTGATTAAAATGCATATGTTTAAGATGTATTCATCACGAATGAACTGTATATCTTGAGTTTCCTGGTAATAGCCCCTAAGGTCCTTTTCATTCTGGGTGACTTTTTCATACCCGGTAAACCATAATAGCCAAAACAAAACAAAAACAACAAAATCTAGTGCTCTGAGTGATTTTTTTATTGGGCATATAATTGCATATTTATGGTGTTTTAAGTACCCATCATATTTAGTAAATAATGCTTATTTGGCATATTTTAGCACTTAAACGGGAAATATATTTTAAAATGAGTTATTTTGGTTAAATGGGCATCTGTTTTTCTGTGAAGTGATGCTAACAAAAGGATCTCGTTTCGCCCGCTGTTAATGTCACACGGGCAAGTGATTCATGGTCATTGATCACGTGAAGAGTGAGTGATGCAGTGCTGGTAAGAATCATTTAATATTGGCTTGCCTTTAAGATAGGGAAATCCCCGCTGTTCTGGGGAATATATTAAGCAATAAGGAAGTGTCTTGATCAAGCAGAGACTGCAGCCAGTTTGTTTTTGACAATTGACGAGGTAGTATGAATACAGACAGTATTAAAATGCTGAATTTTTTTTCAATTTATTTTTGACCGATCATCAGTATTGCTTTACAGGCCATTGAGAACAATTAATATACAATAACAAATTACTACTGAGGTTGACCTATATGGCTCTATCGTAAAACTACAAAATGTGTTTTTTACCTAACATATTCACTGATATGTTGAATAATATCTACGTATAAGTAACAATGAACCGTGGACATTAAGTATAGAATGAAATACAATACAGGTGGTAAATACGTGGTAAAATATTCAGTAAAAGAAATTAAAGTTATATATACAAAACATATATAACATTTGCTTGAATATAATTTATTCACGGTAAGAAAAGTCGCTGTCATCGGATTGGCTGAGCAGACTGTCCTGGGATAATTTCCTTTTCAACCTTGTTCTCTTTCGGGTTATTGTTCCTATGTGATATGTCTGAGCTCCACTTTATCCCCTGCTGTAACGCAAGAATCCTAGTTCTTGATGGAGTTGATGGTTTCTTATGAATCAAGGAGAATTTGTGGCAATTCGAATGAATTTATTTTGCAGAACCTGTAATCGATAAATATGTCTTTTGCTGGTTGCACCCCGCACAGGAGCTGCATATGAGATGAGTGGGCGTATCAGTGATTAATATAACAACATTTAGCATTCCAGCCCAAGTTTGGAACATCCGTTGATTAACGGATATAACTTGGTGATTCGAGAAGAAGCAAATGAGACAGTGAGAGTAATATGTGGATTTCAGGTCAGTTTTGTGTCAAGCAGGACTCCAACATATTTTACTACAGTTGGAAGCCATGTTAATGGCTTACGTAGGAGGTGTAATGTTGTGGATGTTGGTAAGATTTTAGTGAGAAGATTTTGTTTTTAACGTCCTTTAACGTGGTTGGTAATATCGGACGATGAATGAAATTGGTGACATGTTGCTCAAATGATCTCGGGTCTATGGAGCTTAAAGTTACTCGAAATTCGTTTTCTCAGGATAAAGGAAACACCCGAATAAAACCTTATCCAGGTAATTCACCCTAAGCGAGATTCGAACTCGCAACCTGTTGAATGTGAAGCAGACACGCTACCACCACACTACCCAGGCGGGCTGACTCAGTTTTGTTAGTGTTTAGTGATATACGCCAAGTTGTGAACCATTCCAGCAGAAGTGAGAGAGAAGTCTGAAGACGATTGATTTGTCATTTCCAAGTTGGAATTCGAGTAAAATATCACCATGTCATCAGCATATATAGCAGTACAGATGGTCTTTATCTCTGGAAGATCATAACCGTAGATATTGAAGAGTATGGGAGAGAGAATTGAGCCTTGTGGTACTCCTGCAAAAATTGAGTAGTCTTGACGTAAAGATACGTACAAGGAACTGATGTTTCGAGAGAAAACTTTTAACAACTTGAATGAGATAATCTGGAAGTCCTATTCTATATAATTTCACCAGTAGACCTTCATGTCTTACAACATCAAAAGCTTGGGCTATCTCTAGGAATGTTGCAGCAGTGTATTGTTTTCTTTCGAATCTCTCAATGATACTCTCGTTAATTCTTAGCAATTGATGAGTTGTGGAATGTTGAGGACGGAAGTAAAAATGAAAGTTGGGAATAATGTTGTTGTAATAAAGGATGATATACGCTTATGTATAACCTTTTCAAATAGCTTTGATAAAGTAGGAAGAAGGCTATTTGGGCGATAGCTGGAAGGTAAATGCTTTGGTTTGTGTGGTTTATGGAAAACGATAATTTTCGCTAACCCGCGATTGAGGAAAGTGCCCAATTTTCAGTGAGCTATTGAAAATATTAGTTAAATAGGCTACAGCTTTTTAGTGGGTTGTTTTAATATAATATTGGTGATAAAATCATGTCCTGGTATATTTTTATTTGGTAGCTTCTGGATAAAATAGAGTAGCCCTGTGGAGAAGTGTGTAATTTTATTCGATACATTTGGTTTATTTATGTGTTCAAGAAGTTCTTTTTCAATGTCTGATGTGGTTTTCTGGTTGTCATTATTGTTGGGTGAGAATACTTTACAAACTAAGATCAAATACATTGTATTTGTCTTCATTATCAGTAAATGTACAATTATTTGCTCGAAGAGGAGGAATAACGGTTGGTTCTCGTTAGATTCGCTTTGTTGTTTGGCAAACGTGTTGTCATTCGCTGAAATGGATGATAAAAAAGTCTAATAAGTGTTTAAACGATGCTGATCTAACTCATGTTTAACTTTACATATAAGAGCGTTAAGTTTTCTTCGTTGCCATGGTTGCCTCCCACGTTGCCGCTGTCTGCGAATTCTGTGTTTTTCTTGTATAAGCTCCAGAATATGCATTGATAGGTTCTAACCAGATATAGGTTAATATGAAGGAATTGATGCTTCTCTAACACAGAAGCCAACATTGTCTCTAAATTGCTGAACTACTTTGTTAATGTCATATAGTGTTAACAAACTATATGCTGACGGCAAGGTTTAATTCAATGTTGACTGAAATTTTTCCAGTTTACAGTACCGTTTATTAGACGAGGTTTTTAAAGTACTATGTTAGGTTTTAATTGGAAAGTGGTTGGGACTGGACAGTGGTCTAGTCCAGTGCGAAATTGATGGAACATACGCTGAAAAACGCATGTTTTTCTGTATTCCAATATCAGGAAGCACAGTAGGATTGTGTGCATAATAAGTTGGTTCAGTTGGGGCTAAAATATGTAGATGAGTTTGATTTTCACAAAAACAGCTCTAACGATTTTTATTAAAATAGCGCACATTAAAGATAAACTCTGTATCACAAATAAACTGTATATTTTGAATTTTCTGGGCATAGACTCTGAAGACCTCTTTATTCTGGATGAGTTTTTCAGAATTTGGTATAACGGCTAAACCGTAAGAGATAGACAAAAATTTACTACACAAAAATGTAGATCTTGTTAAAACACATGATTTCAGTCATATACGTATTTTATGTAGAACTGATCTTTTCTGAAATATTCCTTAATGGTTTCAGTTTTAAACATAGGCTTTTCTCAAATGGGAAGTGACGTCTCGTTTCATCTTTTGCTGCAAGCCATACAAAGCTAACCGAACTTCAATTGTTTCACATAGGAAGTGCTTTTAAAATGCTCGACTATCGATTTAGCCTTGTGTATTCCCTATTTCTCTTCTATTTACAGGAGGCAAGTAATAAGACAAGTTCTGCTAATGTTTACCTTGATTAACATGTCGTAGGTAAAAGAATAATCTTTTGTAAGAAAAGTTGCTTATGTAACAGCTAGAGAAAGTCATGTGAATAGAACTCATCAGCTTTTTTAGAAAAGTACATCAAGCAACACGTGCCTGGCTGAAGTACCTACGTAACACATAATCGTTGTTACTACAATGTAAAGTCTACCTTGCGAACTAAGTTAGCATATGAGTTTCTCTGGATCTCAATAGATGAAACTACTGATGTAGAAGGACGTATCATAACAAATGTGTTAGTGGGTCTTCTAAATCAGTAAGATGCAGGTGTGCCCTACTTGACTTGCTCTCAGTTAGGAGTTACTAACAGTGCATCAGTGAGTAAACTTGCGATTGACTATAGAATTAATATGGTTTGGTGAAATAAAATATGACAAAATTTTAACCGATTCAGCAAGCTTTATGATCAAAGCAGCGAAAATACTAAGAGAAATAACTTTTCCTAAGAGCATTCATTTAACTTGTCTTGGCGCCTAAACATGTTTTAGCCCGTTGGGGAAGTTGGATAACAGCTGCACTGTATTATGCTAAACGTTTAGAGTCAGAAGAGTTATTAATTCAATAGAATTAGATGATGCTATTTCAATTGATATAGCACAGCATATTCTCTCAGATGAAAACTCGCCGTCCGTGGTGTAATGGTTACCATGCTAACTTCATATACCCACCCATTGTTACGGGTTAAAACCCGGCGGAAAACGATGGATTTTTTCGGGTGTAAAAATACTTAGCATGACTTCCTTCGGGAAGGGAAGTAAAGCCGTTGGTCCCGTGTCGTAGATTTACGGCACGTAAGAGAACCTCAGGCTTGATAGAGAGGCCTCTGAGCAAAATTGAGCGGTCTTTCACGCCCAGTTTACAATGGGACGCTGAGAACCACAGTAGTAAAAGAGCGTCCATAAATAACACGGCATTTACATTTATTTTTTTTTTAGATGAAAAGCTTGAAGAAAATCTTGTTTTTATATTAACACATTTTTCCAATATGCATGTGGCAATTAAACCCCTGGAAATAACAGGTCTTCCCTTAAGTCAGTCATTAAATGTGTTTGATACTACAATTTCTGATTTGGTGTCTATTCCGGGTAATGTAGGGCAGCATATAAAAGACAAAGTAAACTATGTTGTTTTAAGAAACCCCTGGTATAAACAAATCTCCAAAATACGAGACATTCTTAGACGAAAGCCCTTATGTATACCTATAGACTTTTCGCTTTCTGTGGAACAGCTATAATCTTTTAGGTATGAACCAACAACCTCGTGTGACTTTGAAATAAGTTTCTCAAGATTCAATTGTATATTATTTAATTAGGTGCAAAAATTTAGCTTTATTAATGAGTGGGTCAAGTTAGATCACGACCGCAGTGAGTTAAAGCTACTTTTGCACCAAGTTGATACAATACTTTATCTAGGTTTATTCAAGGAAATTAATATTTCCTGCATTAAAAAGGTATGTTATACTAAATCTTATATAACTGAATAATTTTAATTCTGTTACTGTTCATGTCTGAGCTTGATTGTTGTTATAGTAAGCATTGTAGTTAATTGAAATCATAACATAGCCATTTTCGATAATGGATGTTGAAATTATGAATGATTTTTATGCTGTAGAGGACAGAGAATACAAGAAGAGTATTGCAAGTCACATTGTTATTGGAAATAAATCAAAGTATGCAGAGTCTGTTTTTGGTGGTCTTATTGAATGTGATATTATTGATACGCGTAACCAGGTTTATGAAGAAGTTGGTCAAGAAAATGTCTGTTCATGTGATAATATGGTTGGTCAAGTCAATGTTAAAATTTGTACAAATTATCAGATTACTATACATTTCGTTAGAATGTTCTTCAGTAATTAATGGTTGAACTCATACTTAACCTAAAAGTTATAATTTGTTTTCATGTATAATTAGTTGGCAATAATCAGCAGAAGAATGTCTCCTTTTTTTCATGGCCTTCTAATGTACTCGAGGGAATCAATATATTAAAAATTTGGAAAGGGAAATGTGTATTTCTTAAGAATCATGACGTAATTTATAAAGTACTTTGTACCACATTGCTATATGAAAATACTTAACGACATGTTATTTACTTTATACGAAAATAAACAAATGCCTTTGCAATAGAAAGATATCAACTAATGGCTTGTTTTTGAAACAGAAGTAGATAAAATATTCTAGATAACACTTTACAAAATTAGATTTAGTAACCAGTATGTAAATGACTTTTTACTTTTTATACCACGTATAATGTACATAGTAGGTAAATAAACAGTGGCGGTTGGTGAACAAAATAATGTGTGTGCTGCAGTACATTCGTATGTGCACACATGCTTACATATTATGTTCTCGTGCCTAATGGCGAAATATGAAGTTCATACGGTGCTCCTTCTTACTACAGATCTTATTGGTAACCTTGGTGTTAAATCCCCTCATCTTAGAAGCGGTGCTCTTTTCCATGGACAGCATTGCCAGAGCATTAAGGCGATCTTATGAATGCTACTAAAGACCCTTCACTAAAACTCAATTCCTCTATGTTAATTACAGTTCTCTTTGTAACTCTTCAAATGAATTCTGCTCTGCGTTCTCCTTTGGTAACAGCAACAATAAAAAGAGCTGCGTTGCGTGTTAATAAGGAAGAGAATTCCTCGCAATTAACATCAGCATCATCTGAACTACATATGAAGACTTCTTTAACCTTATACTCAAGTTCATCATTTACGAAAAAGTTAAATAAATCCTGTTCTGAAGCCATGTTTTCTTAATCGCTTCCAAATGTAAAGTGAAGCATAAAACAGGATAACACCTTATAATAATGATTTGCAGGATTGTTGAATATCAGCTGAGTTTTTACAGTCATCATGAAGGCATACATCTTTGTACGTTTTTTTTCTTTCGATAATACGATCGTTATACGCGTAATCAGTAATTCTAAATATAAAATAACATTTTTGAATAGGGATATTACAACATCGATGCACTATATATGCAATAACGTAATGTAGGCATGTGGAGGTAGTGGAACTTTGTAATCTTCGTTTAGAATAGTTCCAATGTTTACCGAAATTAAGGTTTAGAAAGTGTAAAAATAAGGGGAGAGTGGAGGCATTCCGTAAACTATAAAATATTCCCTACTCCGCATTTGGAAATAAAAATACCTATGGATTGAGTACTTGGTTTGTTAATAGGATCCGTGTTTGCTACTAGAACACTGGAAACTCTTGAGTACAGATTTGGGTGGCTGGTCGCATGCAAAAACACCTAAAAAGTGAGATTTTGTGTGTATGTAGATATATATATATATAGTTAGATAAATATTTACGTATTGGAGCGGTATTCATGTCACAAATGCATCTGTTGGCGTCGAATTCTAATGGGCGTTGATATTCTGAAAAAACGATCATGCAAGCTGTTTCAGTTAAAGCTGTTTTAAAATTTAAGTTTGATTTAATATTACCATAATGTAAACCCAACACGTGTGTTTCACTAGCAGTTTTATCCGAAGTAATATCAAACACATAAAATGTATATCCTTGTGAATAATCACTTCTGGCTATGGTATGTCCTTTATCTTCGGGATTTAGATCTAACACATTTTGCGACAGTGTTAAAGGCCTTTATAAATTGGTTATTTGTAAAATTTGGAGTTATTGGTTGTGCTGGAAATGGCTGCTCATTTACAAAGCGTAGGAGAAATTTTAAATCTAGATGTAAGAAGTTAAATTGGTTTTTATTAAAATGACCACTATATGCGCACAAATGCGACGGTTACTCTGCAAGGTCTTGGCCTACTAACATATCGTGAAATGTTTTATTTATGGTTCTTCTAGTAATGTTAAAAGGTTGAATGTCTACTTCATCTAAAGGCATCCTGCCGTTCTGCTTAGAAAGCAATTTTTTATGAGCTAGAAGCAGGGAAGAAGGAAAGATGCATGTTATATTATGAATTGCTGTTATGATGGTTTTCCCTTTAAGCTCGCCAACAACTATAAAGTGAAATTCAGGAGTAGATGGTGTTAATTTTAAGATCATGTCAATTTTATTAGGAAGGTATTTGTCTTGAGAAAATAAGGAACATGGAAATCGTCCCATTAATTCAAATTCTTGGCTGCCCTTGGTGTGTCCAAAGCGCCATGTTATGCCCTGATTACTATCAAAAACGTCAAATTTACCTGCCGTATCCTTTTTCCAAAGAGTTGCTTCAAGAAATGTATTTAGAATCGGATGAATCATTGTATTGCTAAAAATAAACCTGTAATGATTTGCATTCCCAAGCATAATCCTAAAAGAGAACCAAAATTTCATCAAGATAAAATATTTGAAGATGTTGGAAGATCTACTAAAGCATGATTAGCAATTTTAATTAGAACAGTTGTTCTATATAAGTTTTATAAGGACAACCGTGTAGTGGCAGTGTGTTTATTTAAAACTACTTCCATTTGATGAAAGAGCGAATTTAGAGGGTTAACGAGAGTGATCTTATGTTTATCTTTGAAAAGTTTATTGTCACGAGTGACTATTTCACATCGCAAGTATAGCTCTATTTGTGGGATATCCACGTAAGCATCGGCGTTGCCTTTGTAGTGAAAGACAATTGGAGAATTATACGAAATTATATTATGAGGTTCTAGTTCGATTACCGAGTATTAATTATGCTGGTTTATATCGATCGTTCTTCAAATATGTTAAATGCGGAATTTACATAAACCCTAGACACTATGTAAATATATCCCGAGTTTCCTTTCTCTCAGTTAGTTTGTGTTTACGTTTTTGCTTGCGCGTCTTTTTCTTTTTGTGGGGTTTATTTGATCGCTTTTTACACCGTGCACACTTTCTTTTTAACTGTGGAACCTTACGAATTTTGCGACCTTTTATTCCAGAACCGAGTATCGAGTCCAGAGCTACATCGACTTTTCTTTTAAATTTTGTTCCGCCCTCCTTTAATCTATTAAGAGAAACGTTAAATGGATTTTGGGAAAATTACATCAGATAAAAGATTACCACCTACGTTTAATATTTCTTTACCAATGGACGTCCGTGATGCAGTGGTTACCATGCTAACTTCATATACCCAAGGTCGTGGGTTCAAACCCGGCGGAGGACGATGGACTTTTTCGGGTGTAAAAATCCTCAGCATGGCTTCCTTTGGAAAAGAAGTAAAGCCGTTGGTCCCGTGTCATAGGTTTACGCACGTAAAAGAACCTCAAGCCAAATAGAGAGGCCTCAGAGCAAAATTAAACGGTCTTTCACGCCCAGTATAGAATGGACGCTGAGAGCCATAGCAGGTAAAGAACGTCCATTCATAACATGCTGTTTATATTTTTTACCAATGGACTCTGCTGCGGTTTTAAGATGTGGACACATATATCTAAAAGACCGCGTCCATTTTGAAAACGTTTATCTTTGTACACTACGAAACTATCGTCTCGACCAGTTTGATTGAGAAAATACTTGGTAAGTTCACAATGGTCCATTAGGTCTAAACCAAGGAACTAATGCCGAAGAAAATCAGTCCAGAAATTGTAATAATTCACCTGTTCCGGTTCTTAAGTCTATTTGCACAACCTGAATATCATGTTGCAGATCCGGTACCCAATTTAAAGGTACAATCCATTTTCCGTTGCTAGGTGATTGTGATCGATATCAACTTCAACTATTGTACTTTCAATTATTGAAGTGAAGGTTTTGCTTACCGTTTGAGGCACTATAATGCAGTAACAAAAATTTCGCACGGAAACGTCACGTATGGATTCTTTGGGAATTTAGTACGTCTAATTGTGGTAACAGCGGTAAATGGCTCGTATCCTAGTTGCCTACTTAAACCCTGAGAAGGATAAAGTTACACAACAGTTACAGCCGAAGAACTTTTAGCCTTAGATTTTTTTTGGCTCACTGAGCGGGGAATCGTTAATTTCAGTTTCCTGTTCAAAATTTGGTGCATCACTAAGTTGTTATTCTCCGTATACAGTATCGTTAACGTTTGATTCGGAACTATTTACGGTTTTTTTCTACGTCATTTCCATGTAATGAATCATTTACGGTAGTATCGGCAATTTATATCTTCACGTGTTTTATTTCTTTATTAAAAATAAAAAGAAAATGATCAACATGAGCATCTTTTTAACCTTGTCATTAATTATTGTTAAAAACATCACATTATCTGTTACAGTTGTCTCGTCTAATTCATATCGAAATTCTATTTCACGAGGAGGCTCTTTTCGATGCAGACGGCCTTTGTTAAAATAGTCATCTTTTGCAGTGTTTAAAAAGGAACTTGGTTATCTAATCTTTGCAAGTGCTACCCGTGATTTCCCTCTAAGAACCGTGCGTTACGGTAGCAGGTTATAAAACTCAGAAGTATTGTTTTCAAATATGTTTGCAGAGTCATTACTGGTTAATGAAAAAAAAAATGGTTTTATACGGTTCATGATGGTATCGTTAAATCGGATTGTTTAATCCAAGAATTAAATTAATTGGATAACCTTTCCTCTTAAAGTACTTCTTTACTACCGTCTTTCATTTGAGTGTTTAAGATCTTATCGATTCTGTAAACTTTAGGAAGACAAACTTTTTGTAACACTTCCGAATAAAACATACTCTTACGTTCCTCTCCCAAAAAGTCCTTTAGTTTATACAATATAGGTATGCTTTGGATCACCGGATGAATCACAAATGTTTCATATGTCCAATTGTGTTTATAAGTTTTGGCGATTGGTAATTTTAATTTTGAAATTCGAACGTAATTCCCAACTTTATATATTAAAGGTTTGTAAAATGCAAATCGGTTAATTTATTTTTGTATACATTATCGTACATCTTTAACATATTTGAAGGATTTACTTGCATTGGAGCCATTTTTATCCGTCTTTGCTAATAAATGTTAAACGAACGTAATAATTTACGTAACACGTCTATGCAATTTATATGTATTTTTGTGGGTGAAATACCTCCACATTTTATTTAGTTTTTAAAGTTCTACTAAATCGCTCTACTACGCTGGCCTTCATATTTGTTATTAGTAGTATGTGTAATACCTTCGGATTTTAGAAAGTTTTGAAAATATCGGTTTATAAATTCAGTTCCTTTATGTGTCTGATGTATTTTAGGAATACGTCCATACTACTCAAAACGGATGCAAATGCTTTAATAACTTCTTAAGCTAATTTGATTGTTAAAGCTTAAGCGTATGCAAACTTAGAAAATACATCAATTATAGTCAACATATATACATACGGTATGTATATTACCTAAAAGGTTTATGTCGCTTTCCCAAAGTTTGTCAATATTGGTCTCATGATACATTTCTGTTGGAAAACGTTTTCTTACGGGTTTATGAAGGGTATAGCTTTCCTACCTTTGTAGATAACGCTTGATTTTATAGTTAGAAATTCCTGTAGCCTGATAAAAGCTTTTCCATGATTCCGAGTGCTGCATAATGGTCATGTTTTGAATAGTATTATTTAAGTATGGATGTTTACTTTCGAGTTAAAGAGCATTTCGTCATTTTAAGGACTTTAACGGATGACTTAACGCTTGTTTGCGTTGTAGATAACGCTTGATTTTATAGTTAGAAATTCCTGTAGCCTGATAAAAGCTTTTCCATGATTCCGAGTGCTGCATAATGGTAATGTTTTGAATAGTATTATTTAAGTATGGATGTTTACTTTCGAGTTAAAGAGCATTTCGTCATTTTAAGGACTTTAACGGATGACTTAACGCTTGTTTGCGTGAACGAATAGTGTATGGAGAGAACCTCAACCCTGTAAAAGAATCGTCGCTTTCCAAAGTGGTTTTAAGTTTTTTTATTACGTTCTTCGCTCTTTTTAAAGCTTTCTTTTGTTTAACCGTAGCCTTTATTGGTAAAGCCTTTTTTGGCGAAGTTTTAATTTCGTTTCATGCGTGAGATTCTAATACTTGTTTCACTTTCATAGCGTTAAGATAGGATCTAAGTAATTGTGCAATTATATCATGATACCTGGTTAGTTTGTGTCTTAGGAGGCTCCATTTTTCATGGGAAATGAGGTTTAAATGTTTGGGTTTGTCCATATCTTCTACTAAACTAGATAATGGCTTCTCTACAATGTACAGCTTTTTCATTTTCCCGTCGCGAATGTAACAGCATTCTTTGTTTTGCGCATTTCATGATGACGGTATTAATTTCGTCACAATAGCGATACCTAAAGCACTTAACACAGGAATGATATAAGCAGATATAATCCGCCTTTTTGCATTACATTTTTTTCCCTTTAATGGCTTTTGTCTATCGACGTGGCAAGTCTACATTTGTGGCTGTATGCCATTTTAAACGCTTTAAACAGCTCTTAGATAGAGGTATGGTGCCTTTACTAATGTCTAATATGCATTCGGTGATCGCTTTAAGCAATGTGGAATCAGAATTTGTTAATATTCTTTTACATGATTTGGAATTTGCCTCACTTAAAACAATGCTCCACACTCTTTCGCTATTGCAAGTGAAGCTAATTTACACAATTTTTTTATTATTATTTATAATTCGATGAAGACAGTTCAACATCGTGCATATACGTTGCTGTTAGAAATAACTTTTTATGCATTTAATTATCTATTTATACAAATTAATTTGGTCTAAAGCAAGCAAGAGATTCGCCCGGCAGAATCCTGGTTGCATAACGATTTATATCCGGCGTATGTTGTGTACATTCCAATACCAAATATCTGTGGGGGTTCTCAGCGGGTTTGTTAAAGGCCACTAAAAGAAAGGTTTACTTTCTTAGCTCGAGTTGTTGAAACAGTTTATATATTTGTAACTCATGTCTATAATTCTTTAATACAACAATATAATTTGAATGTAATGACCTAGTTTTAATTTTTCCCTGGGAAAAATATTTTGGAAAATGTATGTGACTTAAACGTTTTGTGATGAGAATCTTTCGTGGACAAATTAGTTACATCATATAAGCCACCTTATACATTAGCTCGTCTAAAACAAGCAAATCCCCATTTTTAATATTTCCTAATTCAGGTATTCCCTCATGCGTAAGCACCTTAAGAGTACATTTGTGAAATTCGTGGCCAATTATAGGTGGGTACTCCAGCAGGTGACTCAATAGAGCTCTTTGTATGTGTTTGCAAGCACGTTATTGGTGTAGTGTAATACATTTTTGACGAATGAAAACTTACCTCTACGTGAACGTCCAGCTATGTGCCTGCATTGTACTTGGAAATTTAAATTTCACAATGTCGGAATTTACAGTTTCTGTAGGTACTGAAGTCGTATAGTTATTAGTATTAAACTCATCATTATCATAGAGATAATTAACATTAGCAGAATTAACATTATTACTATAATTGACATTATGTTTCTTTTCAATATCTTTTACTGTTGAAGATGAGGTAGATCATCTTCATTCAGGTCAGCAGGCCTAAACTGTTTATAAATGTGAACATTTATTTTCTTCTTTGTATAATATTTATGCCGTGCGTCTCTCCAATCGCTCTTTCTTTATTTTCTTATGTAATAACTATTAAATCGCTTTCATCTGGATATAAGTTTACTATTCCTTTTGGCTATTTGTTGTTTACTGTAAGGTTTGCAGTACGCCTGTCTAACTGCTTTTTTCACTTTGAGTTAGCATTCGATTATAGTATGAAATTAAAGAAGGTAAATTAATTTTTTTGAACACACGTTTGGTTGCTAAAATGTTATCACCCGTAGCAGTATTTTCAGAAAGTGAATTATAAATTGAGCGCTTAGATGCTTTATTACGACGTATAGGGCTAAAGTTGTACGTTAAAACGTGTTGCTGTGATAATGCTCGCAATGACATGGTAATAACGTTGGCCGTTTATTTTATACTGATCCTTTAATACCCAAATGGAACCGTGTTGACAGTTCGTTTTGTGCTGTGTAACAACTATACGAAACGTTTTTGTAACGGGTTCTGTAACCAACGTCCATAAAGGATTTCTGGTTATTTGTGTGTTGCAAAGATGAATCATTAAATTATTGTTCTTCAATACAATACCGCGCATAACTAGTATACTTACTTTATTTAAATTCTTACAGTTTAATGCAAGCCCTTTAATTTTACACATTACTTTTGTGTTTTCACCACATCGTATTCTATAACTATAACTCTTGAGACCTGTAGAAACAAATTGGGCAATGTAAGTATCTTCTCCATATTTATATAGCCCGAGAGTCATTCAACCTAAAAATGGCCCGATTGGAGGTAACCATTCGCCAGGTTGCTATGTTGCAATGACCGAATCAGTATCGAAGTACAAAACACGTTCTTTTACCTGCTTTAAATACGTGTAACGTTGAACCCTCTCATGTGCTGTAGTATAAACTACAAATACCACATTAATTATTCATCCAATTTTATTTTATCGCTTTCTGAAATTATACATTTATGCCAACGAATAATCCAATCATCAAAACATTTTTATAGGAACTTTTAGGAATCTATGTCAATTGTCGCTGCGAATTTTCCCTTATGTCTTCTATCGACTGAAAACGGGTGCCTCTAAGTGGTAACTTGGGTTTTGGAAAGAGAATGAAATCAGCAGGGGCCAGATCAGGTGAATACGATGGTTGTTCGATGAAATTTGTTGAGTTCAGAAATTCGTTCACAATAATAGCCTTTTGAGCTGGTGCGTTATCGTGGTGCAGAATCCATGAGTTGTCGTTCCACAAATCTGGCCTTTTACGCCGTATTTGTTCTCTGAAACGCCGCATAACGCTCAGGTAATAGTTATTTACCATCTCACCTTCTGGCAAGAACTCTGAGTGCACAACACCGCAATAATCGAAAAAAACTGTCAACATGACCTTCAGTTTTGATTGAGTTTGACGCGCCCTTTTAGTTTCGGTTCAGTTGGAAAGCGCCATTCGGAAGCTTGTTGAGTGATTTAATTGTCAAACTCGTAAACCCACGTCTCATCACCAGTTATAATGTGTTTTATGAATGTGGGGTCGGAACTGGGTCGTTCTAGCATGACTTCAGCAATCCTTACACGATTGAGTTTTTGTAGAAAATTCAAGTCTTTCGGGATAACCGAGCTGCAACGTGTGTCATGCCCAAACAATCGTTTAAAATGGTACGAAACGATTTGTGAGACACAGGGAGTTCAGCGGCAATCTCTCTCAGATCTAAATGACGATTTTCAGACATCGTTTTCTTTATTTTAGCGATGTTCAGTTCATTTGAAACCGTTGATGGCCAACCAGAGCGAGGCATATCTTCCACCACATCTCGATCACTTTTGAATGCACTGTACCACTCTTTGATAAAGTCGATTCACCGTAAGCCCTCTGTAACATTTTCAGCGATTCGACACACGAAATAGCGCCATATCGGATAACTCGCGGTTCAAGTGTCGAGTTATTAACATTTAATGTGTGTTATGTACCCGAGCTCAAGTATACGCTTTTTGAAACAATATGTCGTGATAAATGCGAAATTTGCTGCTTTTAACTATTATTGTTCTTAGCGAGTATACAGCGAAAGAGTAGTCTCTATTAAATTTAAAAAAATCACACACAGTATTTATTATAATTAAAAAATATATACCGATTTACTTATTTTCTCAATAATAATAGTTATTCTGATAGTGACACAGGATTTTCAGACATCGTTTCCTTCACTTTAGCGATGTTCAGTTCAGTTGAACCCGTTGATGGCTGACCAGAGCGAGGCAAATCTTCCACCACATCTCGATCACTTTTGAATGCACTGTACTACTCATAGGCAAGTGTCTTTGATAAAGTCGATTCACCGTAAACCCTCTGTAGCATTTTCAGCGATTCGACACACGAAATACTATTTGCAATGCAAAATTTGAGACGATTTTTTGTTCAATATTTGTATCCATCGTAAAATCGCAAATCACCTTTGAGATGAACTAACAAAATGGCGTACTGTAAACAAACTAGGTGACAGATGACGATCAAATTCCGCGTGGGCATAGAGGAAAGTTGTACTAACTTAGCGACAACAATAATTTCGAATCCCCTTTTAAACAGGTTTTTTTAAATGATCAATTCCCGGTACTTTCTTCACGGAATGTATATAATATCTGCTGCTGGACGGTATCTTTGGACCTCAACACTAGGATTGTTTAATAGTTCTGTTAATCGCGAATTTTCTCAAATGTTGGTAAATTGGCTCTTTAACCGTATTTTCCCAAAATGAGTTAAGCTTTAATTTGGCCATTTCACGTAAACCAGGATTGAAACACAGGTTATCAAAATTCAGCTTAACACCCTCCTGTAATTCGAAATCAGTAATAAATTTGCGCTTTATATCACTGGTATCGCAACCAAAAGGTCATCCTATAGCCTCGGTTTTAATTTATAGAAACTGATTCACGGAATGTTCGAATAACCTCTTGTCATTTGTTTCTAGATTGAATTGAACCATATTATATTCCAAGATATCCAATATTTATGAAATTACATAGTTTTCTCTGTTGGATGTAGAACAAGTAACGTAATTATTAAATGAAGTAACGCAGATTGTGACTGTCAAAAACTGTATAACCATACTGTTTAAAACTCCTGTCAATTTCGTTTATATACTCTATGCTGTAACCTGATATCGGTTTTTGAAATAACTCGCACAGCATCATCGCTTTACGCTTTTACATGTATTTAGCGTTTTTTTTACTAAGTTATAGTTTGGATCTTTCATATCTTTTGCTATACAAAGCGCTAATGCTCTAGGTAAGTAAACTGAATCAGTATTAATTCAAAATCTTCTCGGGCTTCTAACCAGTTAAAAACTAATACGTCGCCAGGAAAGCATCAGTTCTTATTTTGAATCAGTATTGTTAATAACATTAATAAATTTGTTTTTAAAACATGTCTCATGTTCACTAAAAGATTCATCTTCTGTTAATTTATTGTTTATACAAGTAAACTTCTGTGTGCCAGTTAGAAAGGAATTCTCATTACTTTGCAACGTAGTTTCTATGGAATTTATGATAACATCCACATTTAGCTGATCAAAACGTCTCACTGTGATATTAAAATGTGGATTTAGATAATTTGAAGGAATGGACATATCGAAATAGCTTGACTGTTTATTTTGCAAGTGTTCATTAACAAATTCCAAATATTGAGAAAACGCCCAACGTATCCATTCCATTAAGTCTATTTCTTCATCGTCAGGAATAGGGTCGACTATCACATGAATTTCTGAGCATCCTAAATAAAACCTGTCAAGAACTCTGTTACGTACTCGAACAATTGTGAAAGGCATTATAAATAGGCTGAAATATAAGTTAGGCACTGATACAATACCTTAATTTTATTGCATTTATGTAACACATCCACAGAATAAAAACTAACTAGTTTTATCGTATTATAAATTCACACTCAAGTTTTACGCAAGGTTAAACTGATGTTAGCACGTGTGTGCTGACGTTAGAATAAAGTTACTAGTTGAAAGGTTCCTGTGGTAGTGAATTGACGACAGTGCTGCCTCAAAAGGTAGAACAGTATCACCTATCTGAGAACGTAGGACATCACCAGCCGACTGAGGAAGAAGCGCAGCTGTCGGAGGAGGAGGAGCCATCGCAGAAAAGGAAGAATGAAGTAAAGCTAAACCAACAGCAAAATGGACAACAGATACTGCAAAGACAAAAACGCACATTTCCAAATATTATCAAAATTTAAAAAACAAATTAGAGAACTTATTAATCTTCACCATATTATAGATCACGTAACGGATAAATTTCAAGTTAATGAGGACAATGATGTCCCGAATATAGTAAACCGGTCAACAATAGTGCTGTCCCAATTAAATGAACATGGAGCAAACTTCAACGATGACAGTGACAGTCATAGAGGGTAAAAAAGGAGAATAACAAAATTTTACAGTATGAATTCTTACATCTAAATGCATTGCACCCCGTTAGAGCACAAACAGCCTATGTAGTTTCAAACATACGTTGTTTCACCAGGGCACGATGTTCAAATTGAAAGTGGATTAAAAATCCAAGTACCGAAGTGTTGAGCCACAGTTCATGAATACAGATACCTACTGCTCCATGACGTGACTGTATTTAATAAACTGCGGTGCGACAGCAAGCCGCACACAGTAACTATTCAAGTGAAGAAAATTCCATAGCACCATATCGGATAACTCGCGGTTCAAGTGTAGCGTTATTAACATTTAATGTGTGTTATGTACCCGAGCTCAAGTATACGCTTTTTGAAAGAATTTGTCGTGATAAATGCGAAATTTGCTGCTTTTAACTATTATTGTTCTTAGCGAGTATACAGCGAAAGAGTAGTCACTATTATATTTAAAAAATCATATACAGTACTTATTATAATGAAAAAAAATACCGGTTTACTTATTTTCTCAATAATAATAGTTATTCTGATAGTGATACAGGATTTCAAATGGAAAATAATAAACCATTCCAATACTAATTGTTAAATTACATGCATTGTACCCCGTTAGAACACAAACTATTATCGGTGGGAAATTACCTTGTGATTGATATTCTACTGACACGTGGCCGCCTCTGTGTGCTGTTACCCTATTTACTCATTGCCCGTCTGCAGCGACAAACGTTCCACTGCTTCCTCTAAAATGCCCTCTTCTCTCCATTCACACCTCTCGTATGTTGAACTATTTTTCCCTGTTTCTCACTAGTTACCTCTCCACATTGGGTCCTGTATTTCACTAAACGGAAAAGTTTTATTATTTTGGCTAAAGTAACCTCAACTTGCTTATCACGGATGTAAGACTTTTTCAAATGGCAGTGTCGCTCGTGATATTTCTAGGATGAGAACAAGAGCAATGTTTGTGATATATAAAAGGTAGCAACGATTATAAATGTAAATCATTACGGAATCACTATGTGTACCATAACCGAACTTTTGACCGAATGAAATCATACAATCAGATTGCAAACATTGATCAGTCATGCATGAAAACGCGCGCGTAAATTTCCACTGAACCACGTAGATGTTGCAACACCGATGACGTTACGACTCTGGAGGTTATGTATTCTTACACTATGATTGGTCAGCAACTTGACGAGCCCTTGCCAGCAGACGACACACCCCACAAGTGTCAATCACAAGGTAATTTTTTACTGATAATAACTATATACTTTCAAACCCTTTGCATCATACGTTGTTCCATCGGGGTGCGTTCTTCAAATTTAAACTGGGTTAAAAAAATCCAAGTACTATATGATTATTATGGCAGAGTCACTAACTAAAAAGTCCTACTGCGCCATGAGGTGACTGTTGACAATAAAGTGCTGTGTGACAGTAAGCCGCTTATATTAACTATACAAGTAAAGAATAATTGGCTAGCGCCATATTATGTAGCTTGCGGTGCAACTGTTGTGTTATTTACACTTAATGTGGGTCGTGTACCCAAGCTAAAGTATACGCTTTATGAAACAGTATCTTGCGATGAATGTGAAGTTTGCTAATTTAGCTATTACTGTTCTTTGAGAGTATACAATGTAAAAAATAGTCACTATTAGATAAAAAGCATGTACAGTGCTTAATAATTAAAAAATAATAATTTATACCAGTTTATCTGTTTTGTCAATAATGATACTGATAGTTCTGCAGAATATGACGTGGAAAATACAATTTCTTAATACGAATTCTTTAAGTCTACATGTATTGCACACCGTTAGATCACAAACTATATCATTTTCAAAGCCTTGCATCATATGTTCCTCCGGGGCGCGTTCTTCAAATTCAAACTGGATTAAACATTGCAAGAACCAAAGCATACAATGTAAAAAAAGTGGTCGCTATTAGATAAAAAAAAATCATGTACAGCGCTTAATAATTAAAAAAAAAAAATTATTGCAGTTTACCTATTTCGTCATATATGTAAGGTCATCACCACTATCTTCAGTTTCATCCTCATTCTCTTCCTTCTCCTGTCTCGTTAATTGTAAATCATAATCTTAATTAACATACAGTTCCGCACTTGAGATGCTTGTATTTAGAAGTGTATATATTATAATTTGTAAAGTTAAATACTAAATGGTTCAAACCAATAACCCTTTGGCGCATATTGTTAACATTTTTCTTTATTTTATTAAATATATTTTGGTGCTGTGTTATTTGTGTTGTCTTATGCGTATCTAAAGTCTCTTTAACTCTGATTATTTCATTTGCTTTTTGCAAACTTTCTTTAAGCTTATCGTTATCTTACAACGCAGTATCTAATTCATCATTTAAATTCACAGCTTTCTTATTACACTCTCGCTCCAATTTTTGCTTTACTTCATTTATGACTAATTTACATTTTTCCGTTACAACTTTTCGTAAACTATTTACGGGTACACGCCCTTTTGCAGTAGTAGTTGCAGTCACATTCGGATCTCTGTATAACATTATCAACTGGGGTTTTTCCTCAGTTAGTTTCCAATTTAAACGTAAACCGGGCGATAAATCATATTACTGTCTACGTATTAGCGTTTTATAATTCATTATTTCTACTAAAATTCAATTGTTACCGCTTTTTAACATGTTGACAGGTTTACCATAAAATAGCAACCTGTATTAATATTATTATTAATATTAATGTTATTATTATTATTATTACTATTATTACTATACTTATTATTATGCTCTGAATCATCTACACATTCGCAAACATCATTTACAATAAAACCATTGTTACATTCCATTTTGCCTACGATCAGATTGCAGTAAAATAATGACCTCAGCTATACTCGTATAAGCATTACGTTACCGGTTTTAAAAAGGTGTACATATTATTTAATCTCTCATATTTATCAAAGTACCCGCAAACCTGCATTCACTATTACGTTTATAAATGCACTAACAATTGGAAAATAATTCGTGGTTTCTGTGGCATAAGGTAGCATTTTCCAAATGTCCAATATCATTAAGTGTTAATCTACACCTATCGAACGTTACGCAACTCGCTTCTGCACCTAATAGTGCACCCGAAAATACCAACACTACTTCGAACACATAACATGAATGTTCAGGTGTTTATTATATGACCTAAAGAAGTGCCACACGATAACATTCACACAGCTTAAGCAATATCATTATATCATAAGCTTGTAATAGATAAAACGTCATCAGTGTTAGCGCAGAATCTTAATAGAAGTCGCTGTATCAAGTGATATAAATAACCAATGGAATGCTATTGCAAATATCATATACCCCTACAACGAACACGTAGCCGTCACCAGTTTGCCGTTGAGTGCATCACAGCGCTCGCTTAAACAACAACAAAAAGTAGGTATGTAGCACTTTTCCTACTTTGCACTCCGCATAACATGTAGCTCTTACAACTAACTCTCACATGCATATTTGCACTTAGCTTATTGTCATATATGATCGATCAACAGGTTGATGATCTCGTCCACAAATACTTCGACAGCTATCAGTAATTAACGATGCTAAACCTAGAGGAGCTTCAGACCTTGTCCTTGCTACTCGCACCTTAGAGCAGTTTCATCCTCAAGACGTATATGTCGTGTGGGACAACTTAAGTGAACAGTGTAAAGGTGTAGTTGCTCAGTATCGTCGATGTAGGGCTCATTTTAATCTACCTTCCTGGTTTACACACGAATATTACCTGCACGTACTCTTGACACATTTACTGCCTCTGCTATCTCAAACAACTTTAATTTGAGGTCTTCCAGTACTAAACGATTTTTTTTCAATGACCTCTGGAGTTGTCACTTCTACAGGGCGTCCAGAGCGAGGCTCATCACTAGTGCTCGTACGTCCCGTTTTAAACTGTGCAACCCACCTTATAATCATTGAATATGAAGGGGTAGAACCTTTAAATGTGCTGTCCATGTCCACCTTGATTTCTTTAGACTTAATACTTTCTAATGGAATTATTTAATCACTGCTTGTTTTTACATACTCTCCATTTTTGTGAAAACTGTAAAGTTGTCTTGTTTAAAATGCTGTCATTCGAAAACCAAGCAAGCTATTGACTTGTAACTATGGATACAAGCTAGTCTAAAGTTAAACTATTCAATGCTACCTTCTAACCTGGCTAATAGCACCATATAGGTGTGAGGTTCGGGACTTATCAGCCGACCCTAGTACATAAAAAAAGGTCCCACCTTGGCGCCGAGCGAAAGGGTCACAAGTCAAAGACGTCAACATGTTGGTTTAGTCACGATTGGTTGAACTTGACATCATTCATCTTTTTAACCTTAATGCTATCACAACAAAGCAGCTAACGGCCAAGGTCACACACCTTTGACCGTTAGCCACTTATGCCGCCACAACAACAAGGTGAAAAAGGCCAATGATGCCATTCTCAACCAACTGACTAATGATGATGTCTAAGACCTATGACCTTTTCTTGTTGCCAAGGTGGGGTTTGACCGTCTTGCCGCCGGGGTGGTTCATACTACTGAAGTGGTGCCAACGTTTGCTCCATATATGCATCTCCGATAGTTTTGTTCTCTCTGAACTACGTTGCGGGCTATTGCCACTGGTATCAAGCACGGCAGCGGAAGTAAATGCATCAACGCCATATAGATGGCGGTGACCATTCTACAGCAAGCGGCAGGAACTACTGTGCTCCAAACGATGCCAACACAATTCTAGCTAAATGAAGCCAATCAAAAAAGGAATTTCAAATCGCACATCGCGGTTCACACATGTGGATTGGTCTGTATTCCTGCCGACGGAAGAGGATCTGTGTAGCACTTAAGCAGTACAGATCGCATGTATGCGAGCTTTGCATGACATTTGGACATGATGAGCAACTAACACTAGCGCGCAGCATCGGTTAAAATTATGAAAGTGAAAGAAAATATGCAATAATAATTGAATATATGTTTAACACACACATTGAGGCATTATTTTCGGTAAAACAATCATTGTGCTGTGGCACTGTAGCACATATTAACGAGTTTCTCCTGTAAATGAAGTTATTAAATTCTACCCAAAAAATCGAAACCGAGATTTTACCAGTAATACATCTTTTTAGGCCCCCTGAATTTAATGTTCATCTCGATTAGTATTATGTAGAGAGAAGAATAAGCTTTTGTAAGAATAAGTCGTTACACAATATGTAAAGTCATTTGAAGGTATGTGGGAATTTGGTTCTTGATCCTGTAGTTGAAGTAGTAAATAAATACGCTAACAATGTGCTTCGATGTCTGTCTTTTGTTGCAATCTCTAGAAAATGGGGAATCCTGTCTCGTAAATAAATAATCATGAGTTACTTTAGTATGGCCAATTTTTAATATTCAAAGAAATCTTCTAAATACGAGTGAAAATGTAACGTGAGTCACGATGGAATGACCATTTATATCACTACACAATCAAGGAGCATCGCAATCTTATAGGTGCACCACAAGAATCCAACACTAAATGCAAAACTTTATTTGAAACATACTATCTAATGATTAGGAATACAACTGCACAGAAAACTTATATACAGAATAAAAATGTGTTGTTGGTTTTTAATAAGAGCAACATATTTGAGCAAATTAAGACTGCGCCTTGTTGCTTCATGTTTGTCCTGCACTACAGAGATAATAAATAAGTTGGTAAAAACAGACCACACGACACATAGTTTAAAAGGTCCCGAGTGAGGTAACTTTAGTTACCCTTAACTCTTAGAAAATCAAACCAAAATCTGAAGTACATTAAAATAATTGGGTGATTTTGTAATTGTGACTATTGCAATATTTAATATAAACACAAAGTTACGATAATTACACCTCGTGATGTGTTTATGCTTATGTAACCCCAGCAATCGCGTAGGGTAGGTATCGCCATGAGGTCCAAATAGCATACGTTTGCGATACGGCTAGTTAATTTTAGGATCGGTTTGTTTTGTCAATTTGACAATTTGACATGATACCGATGTTTACTTTCTCTATACGCACTATGTACATAGTGTATAGAGAATGTATTGCACTCCACCAAATAATTCGATACCGAGATTTCACTGGAAATATATGTTTTAGGGTCCCCTGTATCCAAAAAAAAGTATTTTCAAAAAAAGGTCCGTGTGTGTGTGTGTGTGTGTGTGTGTGTGTGTGTGTCCGTGTGTCTGTGAACACGATAATTCAAAAACGAAAAGACGGTAAAATACCAAACTTGGTATTTAAGTTTAGTATCTTCCAGGGATGCGACACGAAGATTTTGAGAAAAATCCCCCCACCCCCAACTACCCTTTACATGGAACTTTTTCGAAAATTTTGATTTTCTCAAAAATGACTAACGATTTTGATTAAAATTTCGTATATTAAAGATATTTACCTGACAAAATGTATGTCTTGAATTTTCTGGGAATAGCGTCTGAAGAGTAGTTTATTCTGGATGAATTTTACTAAATTTTGAATAACTGCTAAACCGTAAGAGATGAACAAAAACTTACAACACAAAAAATGTAGAGCACTTTAAAACACACAATTTATGTTATATACATTTTTTTTGTGGAGTTCGTTGTTTTTGTGACATTCCTTATTTTTGGTTTCTGCTATGAAAAACTTATACGTTTCTCATACAGGAATTTGTCAGCTGCTGTCCATACAAACAAAGGAACTTCAGTGACATAGCAACCAGCTTTTGATTATCACTTTAACCTATGGTACTCCCTTATTTCACCTCTACTTCCAAGGAAGTAATATGGCTATTTCTGCTAATTTTTTACTAATTAGCATGAAGTTAATAGAAGTATAAGCTTTTTAAGAATAATTTGTTGCATGTATATAGAGAAAGTCATGTGAATGGTACACATCAGATTTTTTAAACCTGAAATTCCGAAATTTTATAATTCGGGAATATTACCTGGTCTTATTGATGGAAATCCAAGTATAGTGCCTATTACAGAAAGGGTGAGTTTGAGCACATACATTGCGAGAAACAACGCCCTTGGTCTCACCTCAACTATTCTTAATATAGTGGCTCAACATTATTGAATTGTGTGTTTTATAGCACAGTTACACTAAAAAGTATTAATTTCATTAGAGGCCTACATAAACTTGCATTAGGAATTAGAGTTGTATAGAAAGAGAGCTGGGCATCTTCACGGCAACGGCTAGGTGCGACGTCATACTTAAGGAGTCCATATATACAACTGAACTTCTAACACTTTTCAGTGCCCTCCAAACACTAGCTTCTTAACCCTGGAACACATCTTTCGAAATTCCCTCTACAACTTTCTACGCCCATTCGTTCTCCTTCTTACTCTTTAATAGCTCTTTGTACGTTTTTCTCAGCAAAACTAAACTTTGCTGCCTTCCCCCTCCCCCTCACCGTTCCTTTCTAAAGTGTGTGAGAGCTTGGTCCATTGTTCTTTTACCCCCATTGCATTCTATGCTGTATTAACCAACGTACAGTCTTTTTCAGAACATGATAATCCTGCTCCACTCCTCCTCCAAAGACTTTAAAGTTTGGGATTAGGTACTATGCGGCTGGTAAGCAACCCTCGTTGCTAAGTCTTCCTCATTACTGGTCCCTAAACCTAGGCGCTATTGTCGGCTTGCAAGCAGAATGTACAGTGTCTCCAGGAATCAGAGGTTTTTACTACCTTGCCTCTCGCCCTTAGTACAGGGTTATCCTCAACGTCACTTTTCCTTATTCTTTTAAAAACGTGTTTACTAATGTTTATTGTCCAGTGAAAGGGGGTCCCATTTTTTATTTTCATATTATTGCTAGCCTCCCATATAACAGACATAGCGGATAGAATTTACAACTGTTTCGACTTCTTTCCGGTTGCATGCTAATAACTAAGCCATCTATGTTCTTGTTCGCTTGGAGCGTCAATGTTCCAGTGTGGCCTGTGGTTTCAGACGTCTCGTATGTAAACAACAGCACGTGGAGGTTATTTTCTCGAGTTTGTTTTATGAAGTTCGTAAACTGTTATTTAGTTTGTACTCCAGTTGAATAGGTATATCGGAATTGGAAATATCGAGTTAGTTTTGTGTCACAAAACGATAGAGTGAATTTTACGCGAACCAACAAAAACCGTATCTAAGACTTACACTTTACAGCTGATTTAATAAAAAAATGTGGCAAAATTTGCATTCCACAAAAAATAGTTCAACAAAACGACATTCCAGGAGCAGGCAATATCCGGTAAGCGATTGTTCTTTTAATACTTCGTTGGTTCAGAATGAAAACATGACGAGAACCTTCCCTCAATGTTAACTCTTCATCACAGCTAGATGCCAGTGAACTCCAAATCACAACACAGAGAAGCTGATATCCTTACTTTTTTTAAAACGAAGAATTAAAAGTTTACAAAGAAAATGTAATAATCTGGCAAGTAAATTGAAAGTTGAAACACAAAAAGTGCCAAGCTTGCTAGTGAACTTCAGAAAATGAAATGTAACAGCAAAGTGCTAGATACTGAAAACCTGGGGCTAAGTAGGAAGCAAAAGGTTATAGTAGATGCCATAATTAAGAAATACAACTGTAAAAGCTCTAAGGTCATGAGAAACAACGATGAACTTTTGTTGGAAACTCTTCGTTTAAAAATAAAATTCCTAAAGAATATAAACATTGTAAAGAGCTCAATCTTCTGCCACTTCCATCCATCTCACCTACGGAGCTTGTTACAATACCTTAAACGTTCCTATAAATTAATCACAATTCCATAAATGCAATAATTTAGATTTTTGGTGCTGACGATAGTAAAATATGTGGTATTTTAAATTTGGTGAAGTAAAGTTGAAAAAAGAAATGGAATTCAGTGGCACTTCTTTAGAAATAAATAGGTTCGTAGATTTTGGAGATTTTACACCTACAGAATGTAAAACAAAAATTGCTAAGTTTTATATTTGTGTCACTGTTGCAACATTGGGTTCAACCTATTGCAATTAACGCAAGTAGAAATTCAACCCTTGATAACATTCTTTACAAGATGATAGTCCAGGTAATTATTCAGTTAGAAAGAGCAGGGCTCAAATTGTTGGATTAGTGTGTGATGGAAGGTAATTAAATAAAAAAAGCCTTGATAAGTTTCGGAATTAATGGTAAAAACACTGACTTCAAGTGTAGCATTCTGAAAATATGGACATTTTGTGATGATGTTCATATATTATAGTGCATCCGCAATCATTTGCATGATAAAGAAAATACCACCTACATACATCACAACATCACTTTTAAATATCACAGGCTGGTCTTTGAGAATGACACTGCTGGGGAATGTAGAGGTTTGAGAATTTGCCTCAAAATTAGTTTATCACACATCAATCCTACTAGCTTCCAGAAAATGTATGCACGTTTGGCATTGCAGCTGTTCAGCAGGAGCATGTTCAAATGCAATTACATTCTTTAGAGAAAATAAGCATGAAGGATTTGAAGGTAGTGAGGTTACAGAATTATTCACCAAGGATATCAATGATCTTGTAGATGTAGTAAATGCCAGAGTACCTAAAGAAGCACTGTAACCTGGTTGTGGAAAGTTAACACACTTGTGCAATATGAATCAAATAAATAAATCTACCAGCCATACATTTATCTCCAACAGAACACTCCAATCATTACGAATAACATTACAGAGTACAATAGAGCTCATTCAGTACCTGTGGAATCATGCTTACAAGCAACTTCAATTAGGATCCTCTTGAACGACACTTTGGTATTCTTCGGTCCATCAGCTGCAATGAGCATCCCTCTACAGTAGCCTTCCTACATTTGCACATGTTGCAATCAGTGTATATGCCATTTAAAGATGCATTGCCCAAAGGAGGTAACTGTCAAGCAGAAGGTAATGTACCTCTAACATCATTTGTTAGTCAAATAAGAATCATGGCAAAAGAAGTTACAACACAAAATGCACAGATACTGGACCAGTCTGTCGAAGGAATTTTGAGTAAACTAAGCTATGATTATTCAGATTTACCTATCTGGGGAAATCAACAGCCTGTATTTACACCTTCTAAAATGAACATCCTGCATCATTTCTGTGGGTATAATGTGTATCATGCGAAGAAAATAATTCAGTGTACAGCATGCATAAATGCACTACAAGACAATTCGCAAGATGCAAGGCAAAGTTCCTTTTCATCGTTAACCAACATAAAGCAATACAGGAATGATAGCAGCTACCTTGTTCGTCCCTCCGCATTGTTTTCCCATATACAAAAAATCTGATGTGTTCCATTCACATGACTTCCTCTACATCTCTGCAACAAATTATTCTTAAAAATCTTATACTTCTATTTACTTCATGCTAATCAGAAAAAAATTAGCAGAAATAGTCTTATTGCTTGCTTCCTTGTAAGTAGAAGACAAATACGAGAATACCATAGGTTAAAGTGATAGTCAAAAGCCTGTTGCCATGTCACTGAAGTTCCTTTGTTTGTATGGACAGCAGTTGACAAATTCCTGTATGAGAAAAGTATAAGTTTTTCATAGCAGAAACCAAAAACAAGGAACGTCTCAAAAACGACGAACTGCACGAAAAAAATATATATAACATAAATTGTCTGTTTTTAACGTGCTCTACATTTTTTGTGTAATAAATTTTTGTCCATCTCATACGGTTTAGCAGTTATTCAAAATTCCGTAAAATTCATCCAGAATAAACTACTCTTCAGAGCCTATTCCCAGAAAATTCAAGATATACATTTTATTTGTCAGGTAAATGTCTTTAATATATGATATTTTAATCAAAATCGTTAGAGCCATTTTTGATAAAATCGGAATTTTCGAAAAAAAGTCCATGTAAAGGGTAATTGGGGGTGGGAGGATTTTTCTCAAAATCTTCGTGTCGCATCCCTGGAAGAAACTACACTTAAATACCAAGTTTGGTATGTTACCGACTTTTCGTTTTTGAGGTATCGTGTTCACAGACACACGGACACAGTGACACACACACACACTACACACACACACACACACACACTCTGAAAATCATTTTTTTGGATACAAGGGACCCTCAAACATATATTTCCGTGAAATCTCGGTATCGAATTTTTGGGTGGAATTCAATACTTCTCTATCCCTATGTTCATTGTACATACGGGGCTAGAGAAAGTAAAAAAGGGTGGTGATTCAGTACCTGAGTGAATCAGAAGCTTTATGAGGGAATATATTTCACGAGTGCACCAGTTGTCTTCCCAGAATTAATGTTACAAGTGGATTAGGTTACAGCAATGAACATGTCCTGGAAATAATTCCAAAATAGGTGTTTCATTACATAAGGTGTCGGTTCTTCTTTCGTTTTAAAGAATTCTGGAAAGAAATGCAAGCTGGAAAATATGCTAAATCGGCACGAAAGATGTCTAAGGTGTGCAGCTAATTACTTACAAAGGTAGGACTGAGCAAACTTTTGTCACTAAGAAATGAATAGTAGTAATTCATGTATGATAACATAATTATCAAGGGTAATGTTAATTGCATTCTAAGTTAAGAAAAACTATTTATAAGAGACTCCTCGTATATATGTGCCTTTCACTAATTTATGCACACATTAATAAGTTTAATAAATTCTGTAGGCTATTTATTAGTAATTTCTTGTTTACCTACTGTATGCATCTATTTTGTTCTTATTTTAAAATAATTTCTTCTTATGTATTAGTTTACAAGCCATCCATATACTAATGTTTATCGACACATATCATTTAATGCTGCCACTGACATGTAACTTCAGGATCCTATTTCACAATCATCATAATTTGTAACAAGTTCTATCTGCTATGCTTGCAGTACAAGGAAAATTATTGGTATATAACTGCTTTCTATACGATTTAAATTAAAACACTTGTATTGCAATGTGTGTAGTGATTGTGGAACAGGCTCCAGATGTTGCACCTTGCCTTCTTATATTGGAACTCAATTTAAAAATTTAACATGCATATATAATTTTACCATTTGTTGTTGCAGTTCACTATACCGTCTTGTCGCTTACTTCACACATTTTAGGCCTAAAGATTTTGTACTTTGTACATTTGTTTAAAGTAACATCTCTTGATAGGCTTTTGTGTGATCCGATCAGGTGTTTAAGTTATGTTTTAAACTTAGTTTAATTGTGAGAAAAATCTGTAACTGCAATCTTATAGGTTTCTTGAGCATTTTAAATACTATCTTGTCCACCTTATATGAGGGCAACATGTAATTATGTGCTATAACCTTACCGTAAGCTTTCATAGATTACTTTGAGATATATACCTAAAATGCTAACATTTAACATGGCAGTGCACTTTTGAAGAATATATTTTTGGTCATTTCATCTGGATAATGATATTTTGTGAGGTAGCATTTCTTAGACTTTATTATCTGATAACAATAAAAGCGTAGATGAGTAACTTCTAAGTCAATAGTTAATCATCATTTGTGTGAAGATGTTTCTTTGGCATACTGTAGTAAACAATCTTCTGCATGTAATATAGATATAATTTTCGCTACAGTTTAACATGAATTTTTCCTAATGTGATTGTTGTTACAGCACAATGCATGAAGTATTCCTATCAATGTTGATTTCGCAAGTTAAATTGGAGTGTGGGGACCAATGCACTGTTAAAAAGGAAGACATACTTTAATTTTTGTTTACTATATAGGTACAGTGGTTTATACACAAATTGAAAGTGTCTTATCTAAGTTTATAACAGATAGGTGCATTGGGTAGCTCCTGGTCAGAATCCAAACTTGCAGGTTATGGCTATAAATACCAATGCATAATATAGCTACACTTCATCAGCCTACATTTTTATCTTGATTGTCCATTAAATGATGTTGAGAAGCAAAAAATAACACTTGTTAAAATTTACTACTTCACTCCATGAATTGCCGCTTTCAGAGCTGCACGAGTATATTTTACTTTCGTTATTTACGGGAATAAATAAGCACAAGCTGCATGCCAAGAGACAATATACACAAGAAAATTACACCACTGTAATGCATTTTTATCTTGATTGTTCTTTAAGTGATCTTGAGAAGCAAAAAATAACATTAAATTAAAGTAAAATAATATTTAATGCAGTAAAATGTAAAACGAATCCATGAATTGCTGCTTTCCGTGTATTGTGGTTTAGTTATTTACGCCAATATGTCAGCACAAACTGCATTATTAGATACAACATACACGGGAAAATGATGAGACAGTAATTCATTATTTATGATTAAAAGGAACATGGCTAGAGTCCACCCTGAAGTACCTAATAAGCGGTATAATGTCAGTGGTGCAAAGAACATAATCCACTACTCCCATTTGCATTTACAAATGTTAACTCTCCCTGTAGGTCTTGACCATACTTGCCATTAAGAATTTCTAAACCTAGTGCATCACAAAACTTAAATAGCTCTCTTCCTTATTTATTATTTTTTCTTCGTTCATTCTACAGGCTCGCCTATTATCATTAGTTTCCTCCCTCCCCTGTCCCCATTTAGAAGGAGATGTTTTCGTCCCCTATCCGGGCATTAATCATGTTGTTCGTATGCGTTTCCCGCAGATCAACCACTTTTTCAGTTAACTCCTTCAGGAATGTTAGATTGCAATATTTGGATGCTATTGGTGTGTTATAAACAGCGATTATTATAAGTCCTGTCTCCCTGGCACTAACGTGATTACTTAGTGTCCCATCCATACCTAAATCTATTTGCCTGGCTCCCCTCCCCATATCCCCTTTAAACAATGTTATTATCCCCCTCCCCTGGTCATTTTTCCATTAACACTGTTATTCATATTAAATACATCATATTCCTTAAAATCTAAGAATTCACTAGTTTCCAACCACATTTTGTCATACAGAAAATGTCCACTCTGTCTAGTTTTCTTGCAATACCTTCCAAATTCCAAGATCCTGTTGTGAGCAGGGTTTCTGTCTCCTAATTTCTCCACCCCGCATTCCTTTGCCCTGCTTTCCCAGCTTCTGCTATACGAAGTGATAACCTTTAGATTGCACCTAAATCATTGCTATTCCTTTGTGTCCTACTTAGCCCTAGAAGCACCGGTGTTGGGAGGTTGTTGGTGTTTACTGACCTTCCCTGACTGCTGCGCCTGTCATTGTTGTGCAGATGTGAGGTGTCCAGACTGGCTGCATCTAGCTGCTCCAGCTGATAACTCGACCACACAATAGCTTATCAAACTGAAGCACATCATGACATCCTTGTCTCAGCGCTTCGCCCTGTAACGTATCGTTACGACTATAAGCCAAGTCCTTATACTCCAGCAGCTGTAGTACGGCCAAATCCCAACCGTAGCGATAGTGCTATTCTGATCTCCATGGAGCAGCTCTATGAAAACCTTATCCTTGGAGTTGTGCGGGGTCAGTGGCCAGTTGCACATTCCCAGACACACCTGGCGAAGACGAAGCAAGAGCTATCGGAAGCGTGAGTATTCACTCCAGTCTTCCAAGAGGAACTAGGGGCAACGTCTAGGACAGCACATCAGGGGTGGCCGTCTCTTGTAAGTCTGGTGCGGGCACATTTCAGCGTGTCTAATTTTTTTTTTTTTTTTAAATTTTCATAACCATCATTCATTTAAACTGGACAAGTTTGTAACCTTGCTCGCAACCAGAGAGATATACATTTTGTTAATTGGCCAGAAACAGCTACATGACAATGTTAATTCAAGATTGTGGTTCTGTGCAAGACTTTACTGTCTTGAGTGTTTACAAGGGGGCGGGGAGGAATCAATACTCTGTGTTTTAAATTGTTAATATTGTGTTCCTCTATTAAGTAAAATGCGTTGAAATTGGATTTGACTTAATTTAGCAAAGTTCACCGATCATATGCCCTTTATCCCTATGTAGAACCCTTCTCTGGGCCTTCTTTATTTCTGTACCTTCCATAATTTAAATTATTGCAATTGGCCTAGCGTAACAGGCCATTTGTCGCTTCAGGAAACTTTCTCGTGTCTGACTCTGGTACTAAAGTCATTCGCGATGTTTATACCCGTGCTCCTAATGTATTTACTCTTTCTTAATACCCATTCACACTTAAGTTTAGAGTGTGCTAATTTTCACATAATAGAGAACTTTCTATAACACCATTTGCCTATTCTGTGCGCCTGTTATATGTACATCGCCGACAAGTTAATGCCCAGCACCAATACTTCTGTATCCTCGCATGCCTTCTCTGCCTTATTCCCGTACACCGCAATATTATTTCTCTGAACTTGATTTTCTAAATATCCACTATTTCTTCTAACTTATACCGTTTGTCTATCGTATCGCTCACTTTCGCCTCCATACGAAGTACTTCTTCCTTTCCACAACAATACCCAAGGTCGGGGATTCAAACCCGGCAGAGAACATTGGATTTTTTTTGGGCGTAAAAATCCTTAGCATGACTTCCTTCGAAAGGGAAATAAAGGCGGTGGTCCCGTGTCGTAGATTTATGGCGCGTAAAAGAACCTCACTCCTGATAAAGAGGCCTCTGAGAAAAAGTAATTGGTCTTTCATGCCCAGTATAGAATGGGACACTGAGAACCCCAGCAGTTAAAGGGTGTCGATAATTAAAACTCCATTTCCATTTTATTTCCACAGCATTTGTTGAAACCTTCCTTCATTTCTTCTGTCAGCTTCCTTATCATCTGCTTCACTTCCTCCATTGCACACACACACACAAACACACACACACACGGACTAAAAGTACTAGCCATTTGGGTACGAGTCGCACTGATGTCTGCCATTGAGACAGCATGTATTTCATGGCCGTAAATATGCTGCTGGTATGTGTGGCTAGACCCGCTGGGTGTTTCTATCTGGCCTATGGTTTAGGATGGAGAGGGCTTAGGTTAAATAATCGGTAGCACGGCATGTCTGAATGATGACGGGGCAGGTTGAATAACCCAATGTGATATGTTTTGTAAATTTAAGAAACATAGTACCGTACTCATTTTTCTAAGCTAATATTGTATTCCGAACAATCAATAGTATTATTTAGAACAAGTTACTATTTTAGTGAATGAATTAACAATATAAACTCGCACAAACAACCACATAACTATTGTTGGTTTTAAAAACGGGCATAGTTACCCTGCTAAGGTATGTAATTTTTAAAAATGTTTTGGAGGTATAAAACAAACAAAATAACCTTGAAACATGTGCACAAATGTCTAATATATCAAATAAAAATCTTAAAAAACAATATAATGCTTTGCAAAATTTATGTTCTTCCAACATTTTTTCTGGCAAGTCGTGTGTGTGTGTGTGTGTGTGTGTGTGTGTGCGCGCGTGCGTGCGTGCGTGTGTGAACAAAATAGCTGAACTCAAAAACAAAGCTCTGATGTTTTACACGCACATGACTTTCTATAGCTGCTCTACAAATAAATTTCATACAAAAGATTGCTCTTCCTTCTAAATAACACCAATCAAAATAAACATTAGCAGAATATTCTTATTACTTAGTTCCTTATAAGTAGACGGGAACTAAGGAAATGCACTAGGCTAAAGTGATAATCAAATGTTGTAAAAGCTGCTGTTATGCGATTGTCATTGCAAACCGTTTCTTTGCTCGGCCAGGAGTAGAGCAAAAGAAAAACGGACACTTCCTGTCAGAAGAACATAAGTACTTTACAATTGAAACCAATAACTAAAACATCTCGGAAACGGTTACCTCCACAACAAAAACGTAAAGGACATAAGTTGCGTGTTTAGACGAGCTCTGCATTTTTTGTGCAGTAAGTTTTCTCTATCTCATGTAGTTCAGCATTTAAGCAAAATTCGGCAAAATTCATTCAGAATGAAGAGGCGTTCAGAGGCTGTTCGCAGAAAATTCAAGATATACATTTTATTTTGTATGGAAATATCTCAAATATACAGTATTTTAATCAAAATCGTTAGAGCCATTTTTGAGAAAATAAAAATTTTCGAAAATTTTTCCATGCAAAGGGTAGTTTGTGGTGGAGGGATTTATGTTTAAAATCATTCATATCACATCCTTGAAAGATACTAAACCTAAACACCAAGTTTGGTATTTAACGGTGTTTTCGTTTTTGGACTATGCTGTCCACAGAGACACACACCCGGGCCTTTTTCTAAAAAAAGAGAAATATCTACATCGAATTTTTGGGTGAAATGCAATATCTTCTCTATCCACTATATACATTATACATGCGGGCTAGAGAAAGTAAAACTTGGTTAAACACCTAAATGTATATCCTGAATTTTTCTGGGAACCAATTGCAATTGCAATAGACCACTCGCATCTCACCTAACGTCCTGGGTTCAACCCTAAGCGACCGCTTGTGGGATTTGTGGTGGACGAAACGGCGCAGGAGCGGGTTTTCTCCGGATTCTCCGGTTTCCCCTGCCATCGCATTCCACTGGTCCTCCATCTTCATTTCATGTATCACCAGTGTTATCGCCTGCAGTGTCACAAGTAATAAAAGCGGGCGTTAAATACTATAAAAAAAAATCTGATGTGTTACACTCGCATGACTTTCTCTACCTGATCTACAAACTTCATACATAAGATTCTTCTTCTTTCTGCACCTTGCTAATCGTGGTACTCATTAGCACAATGTTCTTATTATTTAGTTCCGTATAAGTAGGAAGAAAATAAGGGAATACACTAGGCTTAACCAATAGTCAAATGTTTTAAAAGCTGTCGTTATGCGATTGTCATTTAAAATCGCTTCGTTTCTTGGCCAGGAGTAGAACAAAAGAAAAACGGACACTCCCGTCTGAGAAAAGTATAAGTACTTCACAACTGAAACTAATAACAATGAAAACGGTAAGCTCCACGAGAAAAATGTATATACCTTGTGTATTTTAACAAGACCTAAATTTTTTGTAGAGTAAGTTTTTGTCTATTTCTTACGGTTTATTGGTTATGCCAAATTAAGCAAAATTCATCCAGAATAAACAGGTCTTCAGAAGCTATTCCCAGAAAATTTAAGATATACATTTTATTTGCTAGGTAAATCTCTTTAATATACGATATTTTAATCAAAATCGTTAGAGCCATTTTGAAGAAAATCACAATTTTTGAAAAAAATTCCATGTAAAGGGTAGTTTGGGGTGGGGGATTTTTCTCAAAATCTTCGTGCCGCATCCCTGGAAGATGTTAAACTTAAATACCAAGTTTGGAATTTTAGCTACTTTTCGTTTTTGAGTTATCGTGTTCACAAACACACGGACACACACACGCGGACCTTTTTCTGAAAATGCTTTTTTTGGATACAGAGGGTCCTAAAACATGTATTTCCGTTGAAATCTCGGTATCGAATTTTTGGGTGGAATACAATACTTCTCTATCCCTATGTACATTGTACATATGGGGCTAGAGAAAGTAAAAATTGCTAAGTTCTTTTCATTTGCTAAGTTCTACTGTACGTGAATTATTTAATCCCAGAATTTATTTGTATTTATCATTTGCTTTTATAGTAATTATTTTTAAAATGTATTCCTACATGTTAACCCTTAAAGAACGTTGGCGATCGCATTGTTGTTATCTGCATGACGCTGTAGCTAATTGCCATATTAGCTAAGAATGTAATGCAATGTAACATGAATCAAAGAAAGCAAATCAAGATAATCTGATTGTCAAATTTAACTGTGCAGAAATAAGCACAGCAGCAATTTGTAACTTCAGGCTCAAAGAATCTTAGCCCCTTTCTCTTAACTACTATGCGGCTGAACCCTGAGTCGAGGAAGAGCGACAACACCCGCCCTGAGCCATTCCACTTGTCTGTTCTCAGGACACGTCCCCGTGTCCCATCCGCGCATTTCCCACCCCGTTAGGAGGATTTGACACGTCCGGGACTCATGGGTACACTTCGAGCACACCTGCCGGATGACGGTGCAGCCTCGTTAGGAGTGCCCCAAATGTTGGCAATTCCCACACTACTAGAGTTGCTGTACCCAGCAGTGACACAGTATTCGTAAGGTAGGCAGAAGGGTCCGATCCTCCTGTGAAGAAACCTTAACAAGGTGCATGGGAAGGTAGGATGCCTTCGTGAGAAGCTCCTCAGCTGTACCGACTGCGAGGCTGGAACTCCGACACGCTGAAGCTCCCGAAACAAATCTAGCTGCACTCTCGTCCCGCTCTCTCCTCCCCCATCTCGGTCCGAAGGTATCATGAATGAGGTGCAGTGCTGGAGGGTGATCAGAGTCTCGAGTCCCTCCCGGCCGGTTAAAGCGGTCTACTCGATCTGGATCCGCTACTTCTCAATCAAATAGCTCCTAAATTGGCCCTTAAGGGACCTCACTTGGCTGAGTGCACCCCGGATCAGGTCTCCCAGCGGGGCAAAATTCCCCACGCCGGTACCAGGAATCGCACCCAGGTCTCCAGCCTTGCAAGCAGCCGCGAATCACCGCGCTAAGGTAACGACCGTTGTTTGATAAGGTAAGATTTCTAAGAACGGACTGAGTATGCGTGAAGGGGAAGAAGTTGAAGAGGTAGTGTGATAGGACAAGAGTAGGAGGCGGAAATGTTGTGTGGAGGTGAGAGGGACTCCGATGAAGAGGAGAAGACTGCAGAAGGTTTAGAGGAGCTGGATACAAAAGAAGAAGAGGAAGTTTTTGGGTTTCAGATTGGCCGGCCCGATTTCCTCGAGCTCAACCTCGGGGAGTTAAATACAACTTAGCCTTCGAGATCAGCAGGTTGGACATGAGCATTTTCTCGATTTTCACCAACGCGAAGGGTGGAAAGAATGCTCGAGGTGTGGCGTGACAGAAATCTCCCGTTCTTTTTACCTTAACGGGAATGATGGCCTTACGATACAGTAGGTAAGAGGAATAAAGAAACCAAAAAGTGAGAAAGAGACTGTAAAAGGCGCTAAAATTTCCGAGCGGCAGAGGGTGGAACCCCAAAAATCGTCTTGGTTCCAGGCGCTAGAAGCTGCTATGCTCTAATATCTGACTGACGAGCTTGATAGCAAGAGTATTTGCCACCGCAAGACTGAGCTAATGAGGTGATCATCCAGCAAACGTCCCGCATTGCGATGAATTGGCTGCCGGCAGTTATGGGTTAACTGGCCGAGACGAACTCACGGTCGGAGATAGTGTGGCGAAGGCTTACTTCCGGTTAAAAGTTGGCTCGAAGACTTCTCGCCTGAGCTAATCTTGTTGGGCTCCTCTACACTTCCCTTGCTGCGGCGCTTGCCCACACACAAAAGCAAAGAATCTGCTGTCTGATCGAGTGAAGGAGAAAAAACATTTACACACAAGAGAAGAGATGTCTGCCAAGTATCGGGGTCGCTAAACCATGTTACTACCCTCTAAAATACCTCTCATTCTGAGAGAGATCGATGAGTAAGTGCAGCAGTACCACTGTTGTCCTTGCAGATTCAAGAAGCGGGTATAATGGCCGGCAATATCGACCAGGGCCAGGTGAAAGCTGAGAGCCACGACGTAAACATGGCCATAGACCTGATTACGTCCTTGGAAATTCAAGACGAGGTTGTACGAAGTGTTGAGTTGTGCTTTCAGTCTCACTCTATGCTATTCAGATGAGTCTACTGTCTTGAAACATAGAGGGCATAGTCATGATTGTAATTCTTGGAATTATGGTTAACAATTCATGTCGTGTTTTTATTAATTTTGTGGTTTTTTAACGAAGGAAATAGTAATTGGTATGGATGTGGATAAATTAATGAAGTAGTCAAATGTCATTGGAAATTCCCACGTCGTGCATGGGGTGTCTTAGTGTAGGTGTTTCCTGCTCAGATGTTGAGTATCGTTAAAGGTTAGTCTCTGACTTTCTTGCGGTAAGCAGCTTACTGCTTATTTGCCTGCCGTTTCTGTCAAAACATATTTGTATGCTTATCACTAAATTACTTATAGCCTCTGGCTTATTGCTACAAGTATCATATCATCCCATATGACCTAAGCCGTTGAAGATCGTTAACCTATAAAAACATAACTTAAGTTGCAAATTTGGAATCAAAATAAATATTTTATTTATATGAATTTAGTGAACTCGTCGTCGCTGTAATACTCACCAGTTAATGTAGATGATCAGTCTTCGCCTTTGCTACATCATAATCTCAAATGGATATATTTTTATTGTGTAAATGTGTCAGAAAAGCCCATTGCTTGTTTTGCCCTTTTGGTGGAAAGTGGGAGTACCTCTTACTCCCTGGTCCGCCTTCGCTCAGAGAACAAGGATTTAGAGAGCTGTCTAATTTCTCGTCGTGTAAACACCTCTTAGGTAATATTCACTGTGGAAATCTTAATTGTGTTTCGAGATATTTCCTGTAGGTCTATTTCGCTCTCCCCCTAGGCCAAATGTTCTATCAAATAGGAAGAGCGGCCTCTTGTGTGATTTTTATTCGTTTTAGAAATATTTAATATGTAAGTTAATTATTCTGAACATATAATTGGTGATGTAAGCTAAATTTACAGTTAATGTATTAATTTCCATGCCAACAATCACTGTAAGTACTTACAGTAAGAATTAGTGAGGTCATTAATACTTAAGTACAATTAGGAAATGAGCAACCATCAACATAACTTTGCTTCGACTTCGCTGGTAAACGTTAAGCACGTGCTAGTTGCGCAGCTTCTTCAATAGCAGCTCATTATAATAAAATGTTGCTGCTTGATAATAACTATGAAAAATCAAAGATTCAATTCGGCTACATAAACAAATAACCTAACAACCAAGACATCTGCTACTTCAAGCAAAGAGAGTCGCCCTCCGTGCTGTAACGGTTACCATGCTAACTTCATATACCCAAAGTCGCGGGTTCAAACCTGGCGGAGGACGATGGATTTTTTCGGGCGTAAAAATCCTTAGCATGGCTTCCTTCGGAAGGGAAGTAAAGCCGTGGGTCCCGTGTCGTAGATTTACGGCACGTAAAAGAACCTCAAGCCTGATAAGAGAGGCCTCTGAGGAAAATTAAGCGATCTTTCACGCCCATATAGAATGGGAGAACCAAAACAGTTAAAGAGTGTCCATAAATAACACGCAATTCCTTTCCATTTAAGCAAAGAATCCATTGCAAAATTCATTAACAAAAGAGTGTATAAGAAGACTTTGTCCATATAATTTAGACGTAGCCTTTCATTTGCTCACAGAGAATTCATATTTTCTTAATGTTCAGTAAAATATTGAAAAGCAATTGTTATTTATTATTATTTTTTTATAGTATTTCACGTATTTCAAAAAGTAATTGGCTAACCACGAACTTTAAGTCACTTATCAGATCTCGAATGCTTGGGAAAACTTGGCCCTACGAGCCGAGCGATCCCAATATGCATTCTCAACCTGATAAAATATAACTTACATTTCTTAGTACACAATATACTATTTGTATGCACCTAGTTTTTGTATTAGGCTATTGCTGTTCTTTGCTGGTTAAGCTTAGCCAGTTAATGAATTGCTGAATTGAATGGATTTTTTATTTCTCATGTAGTAGAAAGGCTGTTTTTTTTTTCCTATTATTCGTACTATATTATTCTGAAGCGTCTGTTGTGTTAAGTATGCCTATTTTGGAGCATATTCCAATACCGGGTTGCGTATTTTATAATTGCTCGTAATAGTTTTGTTTGTTTATTTTTAGAAGGTAATCTCCATATTCAGTTTTAATTGCTATTCGTGCTGATTTTGTATAATCTGTTTAGTTGACCAAGTTTGGGTCTAACATCAGCAATATGCTTATTTCAGGTCCTTGGTTATTAACCAGACCTAAGTAGGTGTTTTTGTCCTTCCACTCAATTGGTTCGCCTTGGTAACTAAAGGGCGTTCTTACCTTTTCCATGGAGCAGTCTTTTTGTGGATCATTTTTTGCGTCATTTCTAACAGAAGCTTTGATTCTCCGCTTGGTGAACCATGGTTCAAGAATTTTAGTGCATTTTGTAGGTGAAAATGTCAAATTCGTGATTGAGTGGAATCCATCACTATAAAAGTGCAATCTGCGTGTGTGTATTTGCTAGATCTTAGTAATTCAGTCGTGTCATTTATGTGTAAGTTAAATAATGTAGACCCCAAGAGAATTCCTTGTGAGACCCCTGCATTTATTTGTTTGGTACTTGAAACTACATACCCTATCGAGGTGTGAAAAATTCGATCATTGTGATCATCCCAAATTAGACCCACAGCAGAGTCTGGAAATTGGTATTGTTTGAGCTTCCTGAGAAGTCCAGCGTACTAGACTTTGTCGAAAGCACGCTCGTTGTGTAAATAACCTGAATCCAAATTGTCTGGAATGAGAATATATTGCGTATGGGTTTATCCGCTTAAGTATAATCGTTTTAAATGCTTATGATGTTCAGAAGGCTGATTGGCCTATAACTGGGAGAAACCTACCATGGTCGAGGGTGAACTTAAGTATATAAGTTAAAAGTTTTAATATTTTTTTATCGATTCTTTAGTACCGCATATGTATCTTGTTTGGTTCTGGCGCTTTTCTTTTAGGCATGTATTTAATATTCTAACCTATTTCGGTGGCGTTCGTTTTTTATTCTGCTTGCACCTTTACGATATGATTATCTCGTCTTCGACCTCTAATGTAGGCCTGCCTCAATATCCTCCGGCAATAACCTGAAGAGACACAAGCTGATATATGTCAGCCCTACCGAAGTTGTGTGGTAGTATTCGTATAGAGGTTGAAGCGCGTAGGAGATGTATCCACTGCGGACTTTGCTGGCGCAAAATATAAATGTCGTGTTATTTATGGACGCTCTTTAACTGCTGTGGTTCTCAGCGTCCCATTCTATTTTGGGCGTGAAAGACCGCTTAATTTTGCTTAGAGGCCTCTCTTTCAGGCTTAAGGTTCTTTTACGTGCCGTAAATCTACGACACGGGACCAACGGCTTTACTTCCCTTCCAAGGAAGCCATGCTAAGGATTTTTACACCCGAAAAAAATCCATCGTCCTCCGGATTTGATATTGGGTGTATGAAGTTAGCATGGTAACCATTACACCACGGAGGGCGACTTTGCTGGCGTAGGGGAGGTCAGTTTATAAAATAGGTACCCGCCTAATAGAAAACCTTACGGATTTTCCTCGGCTCAGATCACGCCTCTTAGATCAGGTGCCGCGTTAAGAGTAGGTCGAATCATCTTCAATTACTGCGTTGGGAGAAAATAGCTATCTAACGTGGCCGCAAACGCTTCGGCCTTAGCTTGTCGCGTCTCGGCTTTAGTGTTTAGTATTGGGATATGTGTTCGCACGCATGTTAAATATTTTGCTATCGTCATAGTGTATTATGTTGGGGATTGAGATTTTAAAATGTTATTCTGTTGATTACAAATATAATTTCGAGCATCTTCGTTGGATAAGTCTGCAGCCTGGTAATATTAAATTCAGTGAATTATGTAACACCTTTACTCATAGGGATACCTAACATTTGTAGTATGTTGCTCTTTTAAAGAAACGTATGCTGGAGTGGCTGCTTTCATTACAAATTTTAATTTAATAATGACAATGTTCTGTTCTTCAGCCGAGTGTACTACTATGATCGGTTCTGCCATTCCCAATCTCAGAGTGGTTCTCTACTGGGGTTGGACGTGGCCGACCTTACTATTCCACTCTGATGTCTTGACAAATTATGAAGGTGTCTAGGAGGCTGCGTACGGTGCATGGACTTTGTGCATGCAGCGGAGTGTTTGATAACCGCGCCTATTTGACACATGGCCTTAACACCATATAATACGCCCTTCCGTTCCAGAGGTTTAAGACTGTATGGCCATAGGTGAGCTCCAGTACATGTGGCACAAGTTGGGTGTGTGGATGTAGTCTTGCTTCATGTGCCAGAGTCCTTATCCTTATAAGTATTAGGTCAAAAATTGTTCTATTTTCTATTGTTTCTCTTGGTTTTATTAAGAACATAAGCACCCCTTGCGCCATTCCTGTTGCGCTGACATAAGCGCCATTCCTGTTGCGCTGACACATCTCATCAGGTCTAATGGCAATGAAATTTCAGTTAGGCAGGCGTTAAACTCACTTAATGACATATGTAGCAGCTCTTTTGACTATGCATTCACATAATGGGGTACGCCTTATATCCTTGAGAAGTATTACTATCATCTTGTAACTGTCAAAGTAGATCGACTTAATGGAAAAGTTGGAGAAGTTGCGTCTTCGTTCAACTTGAAATTTGTATTGAATATGAATTTGGATATTATTTAGTTATTTTAAAAAGCCGTTATCACCTTGAATATTCCATGGTGGTGTTTTCATCTCATGTAGGATCTTTTCCATAGATTTTGGAACTTTAATTCCGCTCTTGCACTTTAATGGGCTTGCATGTGCCATTTTGGAGCAGAAGTTGATGACGATAAATATGCTCTTAAAGTTTTTGTTCAATTTAGCATGGTGGATCATTTCAACCAGAGATCGCAGAGTCCTTCGCTGACGATATTTCGCAATAAAATTTTTCGTCTTGCAGGTGCATGAAGCTCTGCTGCTATATTTTGTTTTCTTTCATGCTATAATCCTTGATGATTTAGCTCTTGATTTAGCTCGATGCTTTCCTGGTTGTAGTTATTTCCAGCCCTTCTAGATGCAGTGAATAGTCTTAGGCGATTCACTAATGTATTTGGATAGTTCCAATAGATGTAATCTTGCTTTCTCTTGGATGATCTTTCCATTCTAATCCCAACCCTTTGTGCTTATTGAGTAGAGAGCGTATAATGCTTTTATGCTTGTAAGCTTTGCTCTGTCTCAGACGTCTTTGTCTGACAAACTTTTGTCGATACAATTGTATGATTCTAGAATCCATATTTCTTCCAGATCTTTGTCGGTGTGGATATGTATTTCAGGAAATTTCTTAAGATGAGCTCGTTCAATCCTGGTGTAACATTGAATGTTTGTTCTACTCTGATTTTATTATTGATGAAATCTGTCATTTTGCTCCTTGCATGTACAGCCCTGGACACAAGAACTGAGTCGTCCCCAGATTATATGTGCCAATCGAAGAGCTTCATGTATCTTCTTAAAAGCGTTGTTCACATTGCACACGAAAGAACTGTACAATGGTCTGTGACTGACACCGCAATTGTTATGATGGAGAGCTCTAGAATATCTTAATAAAGCCCTCACAACCTCTATGCACTTTAGATATTTAGGCGTCTTGGGACGCGTTTCGGTGTCCTGGTGTGGTCTCCATTCTTCTCTAGACTGGGTTGGTGTTTCATAATAGACCGCATTCGGTCTTCAAGTGGTCTCGGCTTCCTGAAATGATAAATATATTCTTCTCCTTCTTGTGCTTACGCTGTTTCTTTACGGATCTCAAGCATTACAACTGACCTGATTAGAAATAAAGTTTATACATTCTTGTGGCTGGTTTCCTGAAACAAATATTAATGTCTTCCTGATTACATTCATGTACCTCATTATGCCAGTTATAAGTTTCTACCCACCTTGTTTGTTTTGGAGTATTCACGACTAATGGAGTACAATATTATATATAAGGCCAGCACGCCACGGATCTGTGATATAGAGTCCACTCCATCAATGTCTGCCCTCTCTGGATCTAGACATTATGGCGTCATTAGAGTTTTATCTCGAATTCTGAAAGTATAAATGTGATATTTTATGTTTTTTATAAAGAAAATGTGCATTATTTGTTTCATCTGTCGACTTTCACTTGGTAATTACTTTTATTTCATCTGGCTTCTACGATATATACTACAGTCAGGATTGCAAATATAATGTTACTCTGTCATGTTCAGCAGGGTTTCAACATAATATCACACTACTCTATGCAACCTGTGACCGTTGCGTAGCATTCATGCATGATTCACAAGACATCCACCTCATCTGCGTCATCTTCATAAAACTCTGGCGTGAATGGTTGCCTGAGAAAAATGTTTCTATTATTATTGTTATTGCCATTATTATTATCGTTATTATTAACGCTAATTTCGCTGGTATTATTTGTTTTAATTATATGTGCATACTTACAAAATGTTCCTTTTGTAGACAGGGCAGTTCTCCGTGGAAACATGTTGCGAAGACATTCAATCGTGATACAATGGATGACGCACACACTTGTATGCGTGCGTCCATTGCACGATTCATTGTGGAAGTATATTTTCCATTCTCGCTCCAGAAATCGTCCATATCGTCAAATGTTTTACTTCACATTTAGCGAACACTTAGAAAGTAGACTAGCCGAATGAGGGGTCTGGTGCTGTCATTATGTTTATATAGCTGCATGTCTTGAAACCTGTTTCTTCCTTAATTGCGAGAAGATGGGAACATCGTCTTATCTTGGTTAGCTGGCGGATAGGGAGACGGGTGCTTTCCCATGCATGGGGTTGGAAAGTCTGCAGGCTCCAGCTAGTCGGGCGCTTGACGTAGATACATTGGAAAGGAATGGAATGTGACCCTACTTTAAACTTCGCTTTTCTAAAAGAGATAGCGGGTTAATGGAATGGTCACTTCTTTCAAGTTGCCGTTGCTCGTAGCGGGAGGGTTGAAATTATATGTTACTCCTTTATTAGTGTCCTTGAGCCCCGATCGATATATCTAAAGGAAGCAGGGTTAGAGTTCAATTGCACTTGTATGACTGTTTCCTGTCACGTGACATGTATATCCTCTCGTTTATGTATTCTCCATTACGGCTCGTAAATTATTCTAATAGGTCAATGACATATTATTCTGAATACATATTCAGATTCTCTGTGAAAATTAAGGTATTACACCCATTTCAATTAAAGTGATTGAAATAAACTGTTTTTCGGCATGAAGATAGGTTAAATCTTATGGTATTATACATATCTCCATTAAATGTAAGACGAAAATGAACCTTCAAAGTCCATTGTACCACAAATATTGCCAAAGTTAGAGCGAACTTGCGGTTTCGCGCTTTTCCGTGGATTCCCGCGGGGGGCGTGGTTGATGGGAGATTGACAGGCGTCAATGTGAGTGACAGGTTTCAAAATGATTGATAGCTGTCAAAAATGGTTGACAGGGCAGTGAACGGGAGCCCAGGTTCGGCTTATCTACCCTACTCCAAACATATGCCTTTGGACAGTTAAATAGTGCTTACGTGTGAAACATGCATGCTTCATCTGTGAACATGACATGGGGTGCAAACAGTACGTCATTTTCGATTTTGTCGACATACCATTGAAAAAATTGTTGTTGCAGGGGATAACCTTCCGAACATATTGCGTGGACCTTTTCAAAGTGAAAAGTATGCAATAAGATTTCTTGCAGAATTCTTCCCACAATGCTACGACTTAGATGCAATTGCATCGCAGTGCATCTTTCTCGCTCTCAAGAGTTCCTTCAGAACATGGCCGTTCTTGGCCTTCTACTCGTCTATCCAATGAGCCTATTTCACGTAGCCTCCATTCAATGTTAGGAAATGCACCGTTCAGTTCCTCTTCAGTTCGGAAGAGTTCTTGGTAAAGCGTTACAGTCGCACGACCAGAACCAGCTTTTCCGTACATCTACAGCATGCCCATTATCTCCGTTATTATTATACATAATAAACTAAACAGTACGTGTTCCTGAAAACAATAATACACTCATGTGATAAACAAATCTAGGCGTCTTTGTTTTGTTTCTTCCTAGTGTTCCCTTTTAAGAAACAATAGTGTAATATGTGCAGCTAAACAAACTAGATGGGATGCAGTAATGATTATGATAATCGAGATAGATATTTGCAGAAATGGTCTTTATTACTTCCTTCCTCGTAAGTTGAAGAGAAAAATACACTAGACTAAAGTGAAAGTCAAATCTTTTAAAAGCTGTTCCTATGCAGTTGAAATTCATTTCTTTGCATTGTCGGGATTTGCCAAAGTCCCGATTGAGAACATTTTTTAGTAATTTAAAACTAAAACCAATAACCATGAATATCTATAAAAATTGTCCACTCCACGAAAATATATATCGGACATAAAATGTGGTTTTCACCAGATCACTTCTTTTGTGGAGTAACGTTTTGTCTATCTCTTACTGTTTAACAGTTAATCAAAATTCCACAAAATTCATCCAGAATAAAGAGGTTTTCAGAGACTATTCCCAGAAAATTCGAGATTTATATTTTATTTTTTATGTATATATCTTTTATATACGACGCTTTAATGAAAATTGTTTCAGCGATTTTTGAGAGAATAATAATGTTCGATATTTTTTTCCATTAAAAATGGTGGCTTGGGGGTGGGTTATTTTTCTCAAGCCCTTCGTGCCGCATCCTTGAAAGATACTAAACTTATATACCAAGGTAAAAATTTACAGACTTTTCGTTTTTGAGTGTGTTCACTGACACACATGGACCTTTTTCTAATTTTTTGATAGAGGGGACGCTAAAACGTGTATTTCCAGTGAAATCTCGGTATCGAATTTTTGGGTAGAATGCAACGTCTTCTTTATACACTACGCACATAGTACTATAGAGAAAGAAAAAGTGTTTCAAATAGGTTATCTATCAGCTCCCAAAGTTTGTCGCTCTAATTTTGGGACAACCTGTATACATAGATGCATGTATATATAATATGCAAAATAAATAATTAATCATGTCTCGAGTGTTAAACTGGTCTTAATTCCTACACGGCACAAAGCCTTCTATACACTTATCAGCGACATGAACAAGCTTACACAAGTTTCAGATCTTAACTAACACATATGATCAACACTCATAATCAAATAACTTAAGCTTCTTCAACAACAAACTGTCAATATTGACTAAAAATGTTAAAGACACAAAACATGATAGTTTGTATTGTACATCATTATTAAACTTTGCATATTCCATGTGTGTTCTCTGTAGTGCTCTGGTAAAACGTAGATTAATCCTCTAGTGAGGGTCGCAGGTTCGCCTCTCACATGTAGCAAATATTTCTTTCCCTTCTCTTAATGATGTCAAATCAACACATATCGGCTATTTATTTTATACCTATTCATTTCATAACCAATATTTGTACAGTTAATAATATGACGGTTATTTTGATGCTTTTTAAGGGTTTATTCTACCGAACAGCAGCGGGGCGTAGAGTGATGTGCAAACGCATCAGGCAGAAACCGTTTTCTCTCAATAACAAAAATAAATAAATAAATTAATTAATTAATCAAAATAAAATATTAGTAAGAAAACCAATGCTTTGAAATTTTATGTATCCAATTTTGGGGAAATTTGATTTTTTGGGGGAGGTAGAACCTTTATTCTTCCTCTTTTTTATGTGCGGAAAGAGATAAAAAGGTAGGTGCTCTCAAATTTAGCTGTAAATGGGCGAAGGACAAAAACAGGCTTCTGAGCACAAATTCAAGAGCCCTGGTAGATTGTAGCTTGTCCACATTACACAGGCATTTAATTTCGTCTATACCTCGAAGATTCAGGGCAGTTATGCGGGCTGAAAATGAAAATGACGTGTTATTTATGGACGCTCTTTAACTGCTGTGGTTCTCAGCGTCCCATTCTAAATTGGGCGTGAAAGACCACTTGATTTTGCTCAGAGGCTTCTCTATCAGGCTTGAGGTTCTTTTACGTGCCGCAAATCTGCGACACGGGACCAACGGCTTTACTTCCCTTAGCCATACTAAGGATTTTAACGCCCGAAAAAATCCATCTTCCTCCGCCGGGTTTCAACCCGCGACCTTGGGTATATGAAGTCAGAATGGTAACCATTACACTACGGAGGGCGACATGCGGGCTGAGGGTTCATACACCCGATATCAATTACGTTTTTTTTTTTTTTTTTTTTTGTTTTTTTTGTTTTGATAAGAAAATAGTTTATTTACACTTTTTTATTTATTTAACACGATTGCTAGTAAAATTATGTTTTTGTATGTATAGATAGACCCATAACTTCAAATTCCAAAATTATATTAATGCAATGTTATGTTCCACACGTGTAGTCATAGAAAAATGACAAGCCGCGCGACATTTCAACCTAGGAACTTATGAGTGGAGGCAAGGCCTTCTTAACCTCTCGGGCACCGTAACGTTGTTCTGTGACCTATTTTCAATTAGTGCTAATAAATTAACCACTGCACTGTCAGTCACAGACCGTTGTTGTTTCGTGTGCATTGTGAACACCGCTTTTACGAAGATACACAAAGCTCTTTCATCGAAACTTGGAATCTCGGGATGGCTCATATTTTGTGTCCATGGCTGTACATATGTACATATATATAGTAGACAAACACAACCTCAGAAAAAACTCGAATACCAAAACATGTATGCACACACACTAAGAGATAACTTCGAACCCAAGTGTTTGCCATATATTCATATGGATAAACCGGCACACAAACAGACACGTACACATACTCACTTGCACACATACATAGAGATAAACTGAAAAACAAACACAGATACATATACATATCCATCCGTATACATACGTGGGGATAAACTCTGGACATAAGCACAGATACATACACATATTCATATGCACACATACGTAGAGATAAACTCCCACACAAACACAGATACATACATATACCCACCTGCACATATACATAGGGATAACTCTTAACACAAATACAGATGCATACCCACCTTCACATATGCATACAGATACACCTGGACACATACACCCACCTGTACGCATACATGGGGATAACTCGAACACAAACATAGATACATACATATACCCACCTGCACGCATACATGGGGATAAACTCGAACACAAGCACAGATATATACACGTACTCACCTGCACACATACATAGGGATGAACTCGAACACAAATACAGAAACACACACACACACACCCGCACACATAGAGATAAACCCGGACACCAAGATAAATTCACTTACCCACTCGCACACATACATAGAGATAAACTCTAAGACAAACATAAATACATACACATACCCATCTGCATACCTACATAGATGTATCTCGAACAGAAACACAGATACATGCACATATTCACCCGCATGGATACATAGAGATAAACTTCATCACAAACACAGACAGACCCACAAGCATATATATATATATATATATATATATATATATATATATATATATATATATAAACTCTAACACAAACATATATCCTTTCGCAAGCGTACATTGAGATAAACTTGAGTACAAACACATACCCACGAGCTGGCATACATAGAGATAAACTCGACCAGAAACACATACCCACCCTCACGCATACGTTGAGATAAACTCCAATGCAAACACATACCCACCAGCTAGCATACATAAATTTCAACTCGAAAACAAACACATACCCAGCAGCACGAATAAATATAGCTGAGCCCGAACACAAACACATACCCACCAGCTTGCATACATAGAGATAAACTCGAACTCATACATATACTCACCTACACATACATACGAATGCATACATACAAATAAACTCGAACACATACTCATACTCACCCGCACGCATACATAAAGATAAACTCGAACTCATATACATACTCACCCGCACGCATACATACACATAAACTCGAAACACATTCATATTCACCCGCACGCATACAGAGAGGTAAACTCGATCACATACTCATACTCCCCGCACGAATACATAGAGATAAACTCGAACACATATTCACCCGCACGCATACATAGAGGTAAACTCGAACACATACTTACCCGCACGCATACATAAAGGTAATCTTGAACACATTCCATACGCATCCGCACGCATAAACAGAGATAAACTCGAACACATACACATAACCACCCGCACGCATACTATTTATAAACTTGAACACCAAAAGATTCCCATCTGCACACATATATAGAGATAAACTCGAATACAAACATGTATAAGTAGTCGTCGCATTCGCACACATATAGTTGAGTTCTGGGCTCGTGAGCCCCGACATGACATGTGTGGAGAGGGGAAAGCGATATATGGTTACCCGGCGAGATGCTCTGCAGTAATCTTTTTGCAGATATGTGTATTAACCTAGAGTAGCCTACTTAGCTTAATAAGGTGCAGCAGTAGTTCAATGCTATCACAAAGTCTGAAGTTAAGAATTGTAAGTTAATTCATACTGAAGAGCATGAAATTATAAGTCGCGTTGTAGATAAATATGATGAAGCTTTGATTCAACAGTATTTATATCCAGTGGCACAAGGTACACAATGGGCTGTATGTTATACTGGTTTTTCCGTGCCAACGATAAAAATAATTCATAAGGAGAAGAAAGAGCTGCCATCAAGAGGAGGAACTAATTTATTTAAGCATCCCTGGAAAAAGAAGAATAGCTAGACCAGAACATACATTGTGCATGTCGATGACTTTGATGCTGCAGTTATATGAAGAATAATGCGGTTAACTCGTTTTATATTTATTTATTAAAAAAAGGTCTATGACATAAGTTGTGTGTTTTAATGAGATCTACCTTTTTTGTGTAGTGAAGAGTCTGTCTTTCTCTTGCTTACAAAATTCATCTAGAATAAAGAAGTCTTTTGGGGCTATTCACAGAAAATTCGAGATATACATTAAGTTTGTCAGAGAGTGTGATAACCATATGACATTTTAACAAAACTCGTTTAAATTTAATTGTAAAAAAATTAATTTTTTGAAAAATTATCACTTATACAGGTAGTGGGTAAGAGGGATTTTATAGAAAATCGTTGTGTCGCATCCTTGGAAGATTCTCAAGTTTAGTTGACAAGCTTTTCGTTTCTGAGCTATGCTGCCCACAAACAGACACACAAACACAACTCTTTCTCCTCCTCCTCCTCCTCCTCCTCCTCCTCCTCCTCCTCCTCCTCCTCCTCCTCATCTTCTTCTTGTTCTTTAGAAAATGAATCATCGTGTTCAGAATTGGACACGGAATTTCCACTAATGTATTAAAGTAAGCTGCATGTTATTCTTCATCAGCGAGTTTATCTGCGTGTCAGCTTATCTGTACTCATGCGTGTGTTGTGTACGCAATCCTTTCAGGGTTTTCGAGCTGGGAACACAACTATGAGTAGAGCTATGCTCGACATGAAATATACACATGTCTACGCACCCTCACACACAAGTAATGATAAACGCAGTCACATTCATACAACACAAGTAAAGGCACGCACACGCACATTTGCTCCGTTTAAGGTCGTATAGAAACGAAGTGATGTGATTTTGCTGGTCACGTTGCTAGATAGTGCTAAGTTGGTTATGCACGAATTGCTGCTAGTATAAGAGCATGTTTTGGTCAGAGTGCGGGACATTTGAAGGTACTGGCCGCATCACCATAAGGACGTCATGGATATCCGGTTCCTGCTTGTTTTGCTTCTCCCTGCCTTTGTCACGGTTTGTATCCCTTATCGCAACATTTTGTGTCGTGCGTAACATGCGTTTTGTGCATTTGTTAGTCGGGACAGTTGAGAATACAGGCAAAGAAGTAGCCACCCCCCTATAACTACTGGAATGTGAACGTACTGGTTCAAGCGTAAAATACATTCTAATGACGGTCATTTATGTTTTATTTTTCTTGATAATAATACGCATTATAACAAAAGCTTTCTCCCTTAATTTATAGTTATTGTAATATTACAACAATTAAAATTTGTAATATTTTAAATTCACATGTAAAACTAGCATACAAAGTTTTGGAATATAAACGTTTGTTGATTTGTTGTTTTTTTCCCCCCAAAGCCCACATTACTCTTTTTCTAAACATATGCGCATAAAATATTGCGCACAACACGTTAAAAATTAGGTTTAGTAACTCAGTGCTCTTAGAACTCTCGCTCACTTCGGTCGTGTTCTAACTTAAGCCTCTGCTTTTATAGGTAGTCCTCTAAATACGGCCACCCTTACCATTTCTCTAAGACATGGTAAATTATTTACATTTCTTTTGTAACTTATTTTTTTTTTTTTTTTTTCAATTCTAATAGTTACAGATAAACGAATTGAGCTTTTGAGCATATACTAATTATTCTCAGAGTAAACATTTCCTGCAACAGAATTCAGATATAGTCTGTAATTTTTGCTTTCTCTACCGCATATATGCTAGGTAGAGTAGATATTTCATACCACCCTAAAATTCGATACCGAGATTTCACTGGAAAAATTCTTTTTGGAATCCCCTGAATGGAAAAGTCTTCGTTCCCGCTTTTGTGTGTGTGTGTGTGTGTGTGTGTGTGTGTGTGAGAGAGAGAGAGAGAGAGAGAGAGAGAGAGAGAGAGAGAGAGAGAATAACCCTAAAGCGAAAAGTCCTTTACACACCAAACTTGATATTTAAGTTTGACGACTTCCAAGAATGTCAAAGGAGAATGTTCAAGAAAATCCTCAATCCAAACTACCCTTTACTTGTAAAATTGTTCGAAAATTTAGTTTTTCTTTTTAATAGAACTCAACGATTTTGATTAACATAGCAACGTTTAAAACTTTTTGGTGACAAATCAAATGTATATATTGAATATTCTGAGAATACCCTCTGAAGTGCTATTCACGCTGAATGAGTTTTGCCAAAACTTGTAAACCGTAGGAGGTAGACAAAGTGTTACTACAAAAAATCTGAAATGTTCCATTCACATACTTTTTCTAGCTGTTCCATGCAGAAACTATTGTTAAAAAAGATTATTCTTTTATTTACCTCATGCTAATCGAAATAGACATTGCAACATTGGCCTTATTATTTGCTTAAGTAGAAGGGAAATAAGGGAATACATTAGCCTAAAGCGATAGTCGACTCTTTTAAAATCTCATTGATATGTGAACCAATTGACGTTCGTTTCGGTTTCCATGGTCCTGTTTGAGAAAAGTTGGGTTGTTTAAAATTGAAACAAATAACAAGGAATATCTCGAAAACGGCCAGCTCTACAAGAAAAAACGTGTGTGACATAAATTGTGTATTTTAACAAGATCTACATTTTTGTGTGCTAAGGTTTCATCTATCTCTTACGGTTTAACCGTTATACAAAATTTCGCAAAACTCATCCAGGGGTTATTCCCACAACATTTAAAAAATATATTTTATTTGTATGTAAACATCTTTAGTATACGGCATTTTAATAAAATCCGTTAGCCATTTTTGAGAAAACAAAATTTTAAAAAAAATGTCCATGTAATGGGTATTTCGTGGCGGGGGGATTTTTTTAAAAAGTCTTCGTGTCACAGCCTTGGAAGATACTAAACATATATACTTTTAGTTTTTGAGCTGTGCTGTCCATAGACACACACCCACCCACACACATACACACGGATCTTTTTCTACAAATGCTATTTTGGGATTCAGGGAGTCTCAAAGCATACATTTTTCGATGTAAACTTGGTATCAAAATTGTGGGTGCAATACAATACCTTCTCTATACATTATGCACATAGTGCGTGCAGAGAAAGTAAGGTTTACGTCCCGTACTCTCCAAAAATCTTGATTTTTCAAACTTTAATATTTTATTTTTCAAACTTTGAGCATTATTTCGAAAAGGTATATGTGAATTTTCTTTAATGTGCTTTTGAGATGCAGGATACAAATTTTAAAACAAATTAGTGAAAAATTGCATCATATGGAACATTTTAATTATAGAAAGTATTGGTTAAAAAAGGCTGTGAGAAAATAAGGTTTAAAGCTGGGAGTGCTTATAAATAAGCATGCGCCTACCCATTTATATCTTCAGTTAATTGCTAATTAAGGTGTGCCAAGTGGAAAAAATTACATGTTTTCTTGAAGTTTGGAATTCATATAATTTTATTATGAACTAAAATTTTAAATTTTCAATTTTTTTGGTCAAATTTCACAAATGCATTCAGCGTGTTCTTTTTATGTCCAAGTACAAGGGGCATCCAGAAAGTGGTAGACAATTTGACATAACTAAATAATAACGAAAAATATCAACACAAAACTTTATTTACAAAGTTACAGTTCCTTACTCTAGTTCTCAACGTAATTGTCATTGCTATCAAGGTATTTATTGTCACGTGGTACCGGCCCAGAGCAATTGGCAGGCTGAGGGCAGCCCGAGGTGTGTTAGACGTGTCCTTGTTCTCGGAGAGAACTTAACCACGTACTGACGAGATTGTGGTGTTTGCAGGATGGCGGGTGAGGTTTGGGGTTGTGGGGTGACAGGAGGAGGCAAGTATTGCTCCTCGACGGATGCCAGTTAAGGTGCAACGGCCCTTGTGCACAGCTGGTGTGAAGTTTATTTAAACGTTTATTTTGGGTATTTTAAATTTTGATATCCAAGCAACTCTTGAAGGATTGTAAGGAGCTTAGCCGTAGCAGCTGTTGGAGTGGTATCGGTTTTTTCAATGCAGATGTTATACTCTTCCACCGCCAAGATGTCGCTACTTTGAGGTCTTCATCGGTTTGGAAATCTTTTTCCTACCCAAAAAGTTATGTACGGTGTCCAAAATTTAATACTGATTTTTCTTAATTATTTTACCATTTGCTTTCAACTCCTTCATAACGCTTGATGAACTTCCATGCCTGTATTTATCGTACACACTGGTTCATCCTTGATTACTCTTAAATGATGCACCATTTCTTCACTGAAGACTCGTTCATTGCGTTATCACCATAACTTATGTTATTTGCCTATAAAATTCGATTGACTGAATATTTTGTGTATTCAAAAACCGAATAAGTTTGTTCGCGGTAGAAAAATATAACATCGTTATTGAAAAATCACGTGACAATAAATAATTGACAGCAATGGCGATTAAGTTGAAAAATAGAGTAAGGTACTCTAACTTTGTAAATAAAGGTTTGTATCGATATATTTCGTTATTATTTAGTTATGCCAAATTGTCTGTCACTTTCTGAATGACCCTCGTTATTTTCTGTTTTGCATATATAAATAATATTGTAAAGCCAAGCATAATATTCATTGCCATGTTACAAAGAAATCAACAAATAAATCTAACAATAACTTATGTGTAACAATAACAATATGTTTTCTATGTGCTGTAATTATATTAACAGAAAATCAAATTGTTCTAACGATTGTTATAATGTTGCTAAATATTTGTTAGCAGTTGTTTCAATACGTATTTTGTTGCAGGTACATGGAGCAATGTGACTGAGGGGACAGTCAACTCTGTAAAAGTTAGGTTAAACTTCATACTAAATACTTCAGCCTGAGCTCTTATAAATCATAACAACTTCTACAGAACTTTTGAAAGTGTATTCCTAAATCAGTAACAGTTAATATTTCGATACAGGTTGACATACATTTTTTACATTCTCTACTACGTACAATTCCATAGCAGGAAGGTATTGTATTCCATCCAAGCATTCGATACCGAGATTTCATTGGTAATGCGTGTTTGATATCTCCCAAATCCAAAAGAAGCTCATTTTAGGTCCGTGTGTGTCTAAGAGCATCACAACTCAGTAACGAAAAGTCGGTAAGTTCGGTATTTTACTTTAATTTGTTCAAGAACGCGACACGAAGATTTTCAGAAAATGCATCCACTCCAAGCTGTCCTTTATATGGAATTTTTACCTAATTTATATTTCTCAAAAATGTTTCTTTAACAATCTTTATTAAAATGCCATGTACTAAAAATATCTGGAATTTTCTGGAAATAACATATGAAAGCCTTTTCATTCCAATAATGTTACTTAACTAGTAACCGTAAGAAATAGACAAAATTTTACTGCACAAAAAGGTAGCTATTGTTAAAGCACACATTTATAACAGAATATATATTTGGAGTTTATTATTCTTTGTTATTTGTTACTTAACTTATTAGTTAAGCTTTTCTGAAATGGGAAGACATACTTTTTTCTTCCTCCTGGTCAGGTAAAAGGAACGGTAAAGCCATTTCCGAATTGCGAAGCTATAAAGGATAACAAAATAAACTCAGAAAAAAATTACAATTGAAGTGCGCAGAAAAAATTAAATAAAACATTCTTCTGTATTGGGTGAACATGAGTTTCGTCGCCCTCCGCGGTGTAATGGTTACCATGCCAACTTGATATACCCAAGGTCGCGGGTTCAACACGTTGGAATTTTTTCGGCGTAAAAATCCTTAGCATGGCTTCCTTCGGAAGCGAAGTAAAGCAGTTGGTCCCTTTTCGTATATTTATGGCATGTAAAGAAACTCAAGCCTCTGAGGTCTCTGAGCAAAATTAAGCGCTGTTTCACGCCCAGTGTAGAATGGGATGCTGAGAGCCACAACAGTTAAAGAGCATACATAAATAAAACTCCATTTCCATTTGTTAACCCATATTATTCAATAAAATTCTTTAAAAAGAATATAACCATATTGTGGACGAGAGAAGGTTTTTATATGAGAGGACATGTGTAGCACACACACTAATAGTGGTAGTGCCCACAATGTGCAAAGAATAAAATTGTTTAATATTATTCTTGGGCTAGCATTGTTATTGTCATTTGTCTTTTCTTGCAGTTTTGTGTGTAGTGTCTTTCACACGGTTTGTTGCACAGTTCGCACACGCAGTCTTCGTTTAGCTGGTGGAATTTCTTGTTGTGGCAGAGCTTTTGATGGAGTCCGTGTGCGTGCGTGCGTGCGTGCGTGCGTGTCTGCGTGTCTGGTAGGCTCGTGGTGAGCCTGGGTGTTGTTGCTGTGTACCTACCCTGGTAAGGGTTTAACCACAGGAATGAGGTGATGGTTAAGGTTTTGTTTGAGGTTTCGAGTGTTGGTGTTAAGGAGGTAGCGCTGGTAGGCCCCTCGAGCGGTTGCATTTTCAGGAGCAGCATCCTTTCCTCTGCTCCGCTGGTGTTTATTTATTTAAATATGGTGGTGAATTTTGATAGACCTCTCCCTATGGGAGGGGGGGAGTGCTTTGTTCAGCTATTACGCTGTTGGCTGGTTTATAGCCGTTGTTACCGGGGGTGCCCACAAGCCATGCGGGGAACCCGGAAACGCCTTTTTCGGCGTTCAGAGGGTAAGTACTCCCCCAGAGATCTGACGGAGCGTTCTCATGTTCGCCCAATCTGGCGTAGAATTTTTGAGCCCGGCGCCTAATAACATCTTCCACATATGGGAGGGCCGAAGCTTCATGTAGTAGCCTCAAAGGGAAAAGTCGACATACAGAATATATGGACCAAAGTCCTCTATTCTGCACCCGCTGTAACCAGAGAAGCCAGGAGTCTGCTGCCATACCCCACACTTCGCAGGCATAGAGCATCAGGGGGACTATAAGCGCCTTGAAAAGGCGTAACTTTAAGTGAACCGGCATCTGGGAGGCCAGCACAGGGTAAAGGGAGGCTACCGCCCCCTTCGCCCTGTTCGACGTTCCCCACACGTGTTCACGAAAAGTTAGGCCCTTATCAAGAATGACGCCCAAGTATTTGATGGAATTCCCCCACTCTATCCTTTGGCCCTGATAGAAAAAGTTGGGTATCTGGTTTATTTCGGGGCGTTTTCTGGTGAACAGAACAGCATGACTTTTGCCCGGATTAACGGACATCCGCCACTGTCTGCACCAGTCCTGGACGAGACGGAGGTGTCTCTGTATGGGGTTGAAGGCTCTGCGTATGTTCCTGTCGGTGCGGTAGAGCAGGACGTCATCAGCAAACTGGGCCATGTTGACGCCCTGCACCGTAGGGAAGTCTGCCATATAAAGGCTAAACAAGGTGGGTGATAGTACAGAGCCTTCTGGGACTCCGCCTCGTAGGGGTTTAGGTGTAGATGTTTGCCCCGCAACTGCAACTACAAAGGTGCGCTGGTGTAGGAAGCTGTGTATGATGTTGATTAACTGTGTGTAGGCCAATCTGGATGAGTTTAAACAGGAGACCTTCATGCCAGGTGGTTGAGAAGGCCTTCTCGACATCCAAAGACACCGCCGGCGTGAAGGCCCCGTCCTGGAACCCCAGGGCGGCAGCCTCCACCACCCGCAGCAGCTGTTGGGTTGTCGAGTGCCCAGGACGGAATCCAAACTGATGGAGAGGGATGGCTTGAATGTCGACTACCTGCGGCGACAAGCGGTGTAGAAGTAACCTCTCGAAGACCTTCGAGAGGGTGGGTAGGAGGCTAATGGAGCGGTAGCTGGAAGGAAGTGCAGGGTCCTTACCAGGCTTCAAAATGCACACCACCCGTGCCACCTTCCACTCGCGCGGAAAGTGACCTAAGGTGAGGCACATGTTGAATACCTTGGTGAGGTACAGCACTGCTCTGAATGGAAGGTTGCTGAGCATGGCGGGTGTCAGCCCGTCCTGCCCGCAAGCCTTTTGGTGTTGAGACGCTGGAGTGCGCCTTGGACTTCACTAGGGCGGATGATTGGTAGGGGGTTCTCCGCTTCATGAGGCTGTTCCCGCAAGTAGCGGTCCACATCCTCATGAACGCGGGCAGTGAAGAGTAAGTCATGGGGGTCCTCTCTCGGCCTGCAGGTGTCCTCTATGTAGCTCGCAAGCACATTTGCTTTGGCTTGTGGTTCGTAAACAAGGCCAAGATTGTTGTTCGAATGCTAGCAATAGCAAATAGTTTGTTATTCTGCCGCTGAAATATTAGTTCAAAGCTCACATTACATAAATATTTCAACAAACCTAATTGTTTTATTGCACGTTCATTATTAATTTAATATTGAACGCTATTTAGATTTTATTCAGTCTTTTGCAAGTAATTTATACTGTTAAATTTATCTAAACTAACCCCATTAGTGTTGGCCAAATTGTGTATCTCTGTAAGAAAGACAAGAAAATAAACAAATAAATAAAAAGTGGAACCTTCAGAGAGCGGTGCGATTCGTTGGCCAAAGCTAGACGGACTTGTGTGTGTGAGGCCGACTTGGCTGTAGCTTAACTACACATGATCTGGAGTCAGTGGCGTGCACACCCTCAAAGAACAATTTTACCAACATTGGAAGGGCAATCATTTTAAATATCGTATTCATTTTGCACAAATACTGCATTCTTTTCACTACTAGCATACCAATGAGGCATTCTGAATGAAAATGAAACCCCCCCCCACGACCAGACAATTTGTGCGGTTGAATTCTGAGACAGCCTGTGTGTGTGTGTGTGTGTGTGTGTGTGTGTGTGTGTGTGTGTGTGTGTGCGTGTGCGCGCGCATGTGGAATCTCACTTCCCTTGAAGGAACCAGTATCACATCGATGTTACATTCGTGCTGAAATTGTTGTAGTGAAAGTAGATTTAAAATAATACAGCATATCTCGGCTTTCTCTCTCATAGGCCCAAGTTTGACAAAAACGAATTATTTGCAAATTAGAATGTTTTAGTAAGCCTATCTAATTCCTTGCACATATCGGTGTTTAAAAAGTATTAAACGAAAGAAAATTTACAAAAAATATATTGTTTTTATTTATTCAGGTTTTCTTTCCTTTTCTGTCTTTTTTTCCTTCTTTTTTATTTTCTTCCTTGAAGAAAACCATTATTGGGAGAAAATGATAGGTAACTTTGGTGGATTTTCTCATCACTACATGGCTTTTTAGTGTAAGTTATGTTTTCTGCGGTTTTGCGCGCTGATAATGGTAACGTTTATTATCAGCGTTTGGCAGATGATTGAGTGGGAAACAGTTAGCCGTTACAACTTTAAACTTTGATTTTTTTTCTCGGCGAATATGGACCTTATGGGGTAGAGAGCCGATACATGGATTTTGTCATGCTCCATGGTCTAGAGTTAACATTCTAGCCTGTGGTTCCCAAGATCGCGGGTTCAAACCAGGTGGAGGATGATGAATTTTTTCGGGAAGCCTTAGCATAGATTCCTTGGGAAGGGAAGTAAAACTGTTGGTCTCATGTCATAGATTGGGTCTCCAGCAAACTTAAGCGCTCTTTCATGCCCAACATAGAATGGGACATTAAAAACCGCAGCAGTTTAAGAGCGTTCATAAATAAACCTCAATTCAATTTAATTTTAATTTGGGTATTTTCGCTATCAAAATATGATGTGTTGCATTCAGATGACTTTCTCTTCAAAGTATTGTTAAAAAGCTTATTCTTCTATCTACTTCAAAATATTCGAGTTAAGCATTAGCAGAAATTGTCCTTATTACTTGGTTCCTTGTAAGTAGAAGGTAAAAAAAACATCCAATGTGTTTCATTCACATGATGTCCCCTAGCTGTTCGGCAAACAAATCATTTATTCAAACATTATTCTTTTATCTACATCATGCTAAAGAAGATAAACATAAGCATAATTAGTCTTATTACCAGCTTCCTTGTAAGTAGAAGCTAAATAAAATGCGCAGGCTATAGTAATAGTATTGTCCTTTAAAAGACTATCGCTATGGGAAACAATTGAAATTCCAATCTCTTTGCTTGCCAGGAGTAAACAAAGGAGAAACGAGAAGAGAGATGTCTTCCCGTTTGAGAAAAGTTTAAGTGGCTTAAAATTTAAACCAATAATTCGGAATATCTTGAAAACTGTTATCTCTACAAAAAATGTATTAGACATAAATTGGGTGTTTTAATCAGATTTTTGTATAATAACTTTTTGTTCATGTCTTATGGTTTGCCAGGTAATACAAAAGTCATCCAGAATGAAGTTTTCAGAGGCTATTACCAGAAAATTCAATATATACATTTCATTTTCCATAGAAATATCTTAAACTAAGGTATTTTAATCAAAATTGTTAGTCATTTATGAGAAATACAACAATTTCGAAAAAAAATCCCTGTAAGGTGTAGTTAGGGATGAGGGGATTTCCTTAAAAATCTTCATGTCACATCCTTGGAAGATACTCAACTTAAATACCAAGTTTGGTATTTAACCACTTTTCGTTTTGGGCTATGCTGCCCACAGACACACACGCACACGGACCTTTATATAAAAATGCCTTTTTTGGAATCAGGAGGCCCAAAAATGTGTATTTCTGGTGAAATTTCGGTATCTAATTTTTGGGTGCAATACAATGCCTTCTCTATATACTATGCATAGTACGTGTAGAGAAAGTAATACTTGTAGGCAGGGCTACATAACGTGATATCCCGTTAAAACAAACAAACAACTAAACAAAAACAAAAAAAATCTTGTGTTCCATTTATACGACTTTCTCTGCAACAAATTATTGTGAAAAAATTTATGCTTGCATTTGCTTCATGCTAATCGAGACAAAAATTACCAGAAATAGTCTTATTACTTGCTTCCGTGTAAGTAGAAGGGAAATAAGGGAGTACCATGGGCTAAAGTGATAGTCAAAAGCTGGTTGCTATGTGACTGAAGTTCCTTTGTTTGTATGGAGAGGAGTTGACAAATTCCTGTATGAGAAAAGTATAAGTTTTTTAAAGCTGAAACCAGTAACAAGGAATATCTCAAAAACGATAAAATCCAGGAAAAAAATGTACCTATATGACATAAATGGTGTGTTTTTACGAGCTCTATTTTCTGTTAGGTTAGCTTTTGTCTATCTCTTCCAATTTACCAGTTATGCAAAGTTCCGCAATATTCATCCAGAATAAAGAATTCTTCAGAGATTATTTCCAGAAAATTCAAGTACAATCATTTTATTTGTGAAGTAAATATGTTTAATATACGATATTTTAATCAAAATCGTTAAAGCCATTTTTGAGAAAACCAAAATTTTCCCATGTAAAGGGTATTTGCGGGTCTTCGTGTCGTATTTGTGGAAGATACCAAACTTAAATACCAAGTTTGGTATTTAACAGTCTTTTCGTTTTTGAGCTATTCTGTCACAGACACAAACGGACCTTTTTCTAAAAATGCTTCGTTGGATTCAGGGGAGTCCAAAACATATTTTTCGGTGAAATTGTAGAGAAAGTAAAAAACTCGCAAAGAATTTTGAATGAATCTGAATCCGCAATAGGTAAACAATATTTCCATTAAGACGATGATTTCTAGCAAAAGCTAAGCGGATTGGTTTTTATCTTTGATGTATTCTCTTTAACAATTACTTTTATTCAAAGAGATATCAATAAGTTCGGCCAAAGAAGCAGAATAACATACTATTACAACCATATTAGAATAGTATATATTAAAAACGAAAATCTGCTAATAAAGTATGAAAGAACAATCACGTATCTAAAGGTAACATCTACAATGAAAAGTTTTGTACGTGTGTATCATAAATGCAGCAAAATTTCAGAATCGTCAAGACTTACAAACAGGTGGGTTTTACGCCTTGTGGGATTAAATATTAATCCAAGTAAAACCAATGTACTGCAGTTCTTTATTGCTTATATCCTAAATTACGTGCCATCAGCTGGCGTGGTCTGACCTTGCTGGGTGGAGACAGCATAGACACGTGTAATGACAAATAACAGGGACCATTGAATAATGGTTAATGTTAAATAAAGTATTTTTAGAAAACTCTCTGTGTGTGTGTGTGTGTGTGTGTGTGTGTGTGTGTGGTGTGTGTGTGTGTGTGTGTGCAGTACAGCTCAAAAACGAAAAGTCCGTCAAATATTAAACTTGATTTAGATCAGTATTTCCTAAGGATGCGACACGAAGATTTTCAAGAAGATTCCCCCATCCCCAACTTTCCTTTACAAAGTTTCGAAAATATAATTTTCTCCAAAATAACTCCAACGATTAAATTCTCTTATATTTAAGAACAAATAACATGTCTCTAAACACCCCTTTATTCTGTATGTTTTTTTTTTAATTATGTATAACTAGTAAACTGTAAGGCATAGTCAAAAACTTACCGCACAAAAAATGTACATCTCCTTCAAACACACAATATATGTCATATACATAACCGTTTTCGAGATATTCCTTGTTATCAGTTTCAATTTTGAAATACTTAAGTTTTTCCCATACAGGAACTTGTCAACTCTTGGCCACGCAAAGAAACGAATTTCAGTCCCATAGCAAGCACATTTTAAAACATTTGACCTAGCCTAGTGTATTCATTATTTCCCTTTTAGTTATAAGAAACTAAGAAATAAGAGCATTTCGGCTAGTGCTTATCTCGATTAGCATGAAAGGGATAGAAGAATAAGCTCATTAACAATAATTTGTTACAGCGCTGTAGAGAAAGTCAAGTGAACCATCAGATTTTTTTTTTCTTTCCATTTTCATGTTTTGAGTGCATATAAATATTATGAATCTCCCGCTCATTTTGATATTATTTTGATAGAGGTACGCTTATTGTAAATAGTTTAAAAATATTGTTGAAGATAGTCCTGCGTAGTAGTTTTTAGATCATTTTGTAACACTCGGTAAAACATCAATAACTTTGTAAATATTCGTGTTAGAGAAGAGAGCCTATTTTGATTGGAAAGTTTTACTTTGGCTATTGGCAACATTGGCATCACGCTCATATTTCCTTCATGTGAGAGTTTCGAATTACTGCGAGGTTGTGTTTGGAAAGTTTACATTTTTTTTTTAATTTTATGTATGAAAGCAATTTATGAAGAAGTAACATTTTCTATACAACTGCCCCATTATCTCAAAAACAAATGGGCACTAGGGGCTGAAATATTTATCACATATTTATACCTAAATATGGTTTATTTTAAAGAAGAAGTTCTTATGTTTATGGACTAGTTATTAGTTATTAGTTTTTTAAATTTTAAAAATATTTCCAATAAAATTTTAAGCGGTTTTTTTAAACAATCGTATGTGCTCCATTCACAAACTTTCTCTACATCGCTGTAACAAGTTGTTGTGAAACAGCTTATTCTTCTATCTACGTTTTGATAATGCAGATAAACATTAGCAGAAATTGCCTTGATTGTGAGCAGAAGGGAATTAAGGAGATACATTAGGCTAAAGTGATAGTCATATCTTTTGAAAGTTGGTTGCCTTGAGGTTGGAATCCGTTTCTATGCATGACCAGGAGTTTACAAATTCCCGTGTGAGAAAGCTTTTTTAAATCTGAAACAAATAGCAGGGAATATCCTGAGAAATGGTCAACTGCACAAAAAACGTATATGACTTAAATTGTGTGTTTTGACGAGATCTGCATTTTTGTGTAGTAAGTTCTTGTTTATCTCTTACGGTTTACCAGTTTCGCAAAATTCAACCAGAATAAAGAGGTCTTCAGAGAATATTCCCAGAAAATTCAAGATTTACATTTTATTTCCCATGTAAATATCTAATATACGGTATTTTAATAAAAATCGTTAAGAGCCATTTTTGAGAAAGTAAACAATTTTCCATGTAAAGGGTAGTTGCAAAAAATGTAAATGGCGTGTTATTTATGGACACTCTTTAACTGCTGTGGTTCTCAGCGTCCCATTCTATACTGGGCGTAAAAGACCGCTTAATTTTGCTCAGAGTCCTCTCTATTTGGCTTGAGGTTCTTTTACGTGCCGTAAATCTACGACACGGGACCGACGGCTTTACTTCCCTTCCAAAGGAAGCCATGCTAAGGATTTTTACGCCCGAAAAAATCGATTGTCCTCCGCCGGGTTTGAACCCGCGACCTAAAATACATGTTTTGAGGTCCCCCGAATCTAAAAATTCAGTTTAGCAAAAGATCCGCGCGCACGTGTCGACAGCATATCTCAAAGACGAAAACTCGGTTAGATACCAAAATTGGGATCTATGTTCAGTATCTACCAAGGATGTGACACGAAGGTTCTGAGGAAAATCCTCCTACCTCAAAAATACCCTATATTAGCGATATGTACTTGACAAATAAAATGTATATCTAGAGTTTTCTGGTAATAGCCTCTGGAGACCTCTTTATTCTGGATGAATTCGGCTTAACTGGTAAACTGTAAGAGATAGATCAAAACTTACTACAGAAAAGCTTTTATCTTGTTTAAACCCGCAACTTATGTCGTATTCCTTTATTTATTTTTTTGTAGATATGTTGCCGATGTATCCCTTGTTATTGGTTTCGATTTTAACTACTTAAACTTTTCTACTCTTGACCATTGAAAGAGAACCGAACTTCAATTGTTTACATAGTGGCCATTTAAAAGAGTTTACTATCGCTTTAGCATAATGTATTTATTTCTTTTATGCTTGGAAGGAAGCACGTAATACAAAATTATTGCAAATGTTGATCTGATTAGCATAATGTAGATAATATTATGTTTTATAAGAATGGTTTGTTTGCAGAACAGACAGAGAAAATCATATTAAGGTTAAGAGGCCGAGTTTGTATATGCACCGATGGATCTAAGTGCATGAACTGTATTGGATGTGCTTAGATAACCCAACTGTGTACATTTGGTTTTCATTGTAGCACTTCCATTTATAGTGCAGATCTGTACGCCATAAACCCATCCGTTTAGTATGTGCGCTGTCTCATTATCAGTGTTTCGTTTAATGTACTTCAGAGACTCGTGAACTGTACTACCACCCTATTGTGCAGCACATCCAGGATGCTGTCCATGTTTTACACGCTCCCAGCGTTAATGTGGAGTGTGCTTGGATTCCTGGTTACGTTGGCTTGCTGTGAAATGAGCTGGCAGGTTTGGAGGCAAAAGCGGCAACCACAGAATCCAATAATGCAATTTCTTGTGTAACATCGGAAGACTTTAGGCTTGTTATGCGAAGGGCAGTGCTTTCGTGCTGGCACGAAGAGTGATAAGCTCTCCGCAGAAACAAGCTTAGAGGTCCTTGTAATAAACTGGGCAACTTCCTCTCGTATATCTTGTCGTGAGGAAGTAATTTTGGCTCGATTGCATATTGGCCACTGTAATTTTACACTTTACCTTTTTTTAAGGAGGAACTGCACCTATTTGTCTGTTATGTAGACAAGATCTGTTGGTCCGTCATGTGCTGCCCGAGTGTGTTCGACTAGCACATATTCGGAAATCTCTGGAACTACGTCAGTCATGTATAGGTCAGCGGTCAGAAATGTGTTTATACTTTTTTTTATGTAACTTTTCAAGTAATAATTTAATTGTATTTATGTCATTTTTTTTCGCAAACTCATGTATATATGTCTTTTGCGATAATTAGTTTTATATATATATATATTTAAATACGAATATAAAATTTTATATCTGACTTTTACTCTAACATATATTTATTATTTGGTTTTACATTGATCTTTATCTCTGGCTTGTGCAATTTGTTTTATAAGGACACTAATGACCTAATAGTCAACGCCCTGAAATATAAGTCGTTATCTATCGTTATCTAGATCATGAAGTTCAACAGGTTTCGGAGATCATTCCCATGGTCCTAGTGTGTTAGACAACAAGCATTCGCTGCAAATTCTGCTAACTTATGGAGGTGCGACCTCGTAGTTAATGTAGAGTAGATCGGGAAGTATCCAAGAATATTTTAAACTGTTTAACCCGTTCCTACAGTATACGGTATTTCAGGATTGGACATTGTACATTTATGTTACGCGAAATGATAATCGGGAAAGAACATTTTGGAATAATATATATTATTCATCATGCACTCCGATTTTGAGTGCTCTTCCCATTTAATATTTTGTATAAGAGCCTAATCAAAGCCTGTGAAAAATAATCCGAAACAGTATCTCACCCTTTCGAGACGTTTTCCGCATAAAGTATTTCCAGATGCTCCAGGTTGATCCAATTCCACTCTGAGCAAAAGTACCCGCATGTACTCAACCGAAATACTCGCAGCAGAGGCTGGAGAGTGAACGGGATAGCCAATACGTCACTGGGCAAAGGTCATACCACAGTACTTGCGTCCTACCACTTCATTTCCAACACCTGATTCAGCCATGACAATAGTTTCCCCTCAATGCTGCCCCATATTGCATGTTACAGGTAGTTTCCTGCAGGTCGCCAGTTGATCGCTACGCTTTTGCTGCGCACCCAAGCTAAACGTCCTGCTCTAGAACATCTGTCTATACGTGATTCAGGCGCGATATTTTAGAACAAAGTGAATGTTTGTATAATCTGATTCAAACGTTTCAGGCTGGTATCTATCCAAATGAGGCCGCTTCTTTTGCATCTGATGTGGACAACTTTGACAGCGCTGGTGACAAGGTCGATGTCAACGATATGAATCTCCCTGGTGCCGTGGGTGCAGATTTTCTGAACGGGGGTCGCTACTTTGACGCAGCGGTGGAAGAGTATGGCACGAAGGCTCAGACAGTCGAGCAGAATGCTAAATGGTACCGAAACTTACTCAATGAAAAACTAGTTCTTTTAGCTCAGGTGAAAAAGAGGTATAAGGTACTGCGAACCATAGCCGCGGAAAGTTTACAGTCTGCAGAACAGTATCGCAGATCTGCTGCAGAAAAGAGCCAAACTTCCAAAGCTCTAGAAACCAAGGCGCGAGAAGCTCAAAGCTTGAGCAAGGATCAGGCTGTTCAAGTAAATGAATTGAGGGCTAAACTGAACAGTGAGTTAAAACAACACCTGAACTGTCTCATCAATAGTCGTGTGGCTGAGACGAATGCTGAAATCAATATGGCTGAGGCGGAGAGGCAGAGAATTTGGGGAACATTCTTAGAGAAGGAAGCGCAGGATATGTTATCTGAAGCTGCCAAATGGGAGCGAAGATCTGCCGAGTCTCTTGAGGTGGCTAAAAAACTTAGGTTCGAAGCTTCTACAGAAAACGCTAAGGGCAAACAATTCGATAAGAAGCGCAAGGAGGCCGAGGATGCTGCCAATGAGGCTGACAAGAAGGCACGTAATTTCTGTTTCTTCCATATGGAGTTCAATTACAAGTCAGGAGCAGAGGAGCTTAAAGCTGCGATGGCCAAAATCAAAGGCAAGTACTACAAAATGATCGCTGCTTCATTGGCGGAAAGTGCTACGTACTTGGAGATGTTTTATAATTTGGAATATAAAGATGCAACACTCTGGGAGAAGAAGACTGCAGGTGCAAGGGCTGAGGCTAAGCTCCTTGAGACCTCAGCAAATAAGATGATCCAGAATATCGAAAAACTTAAAGCCACAATGAAGACATCACCTAAGGTGGCCGACAAAGGGTTAGCTGTTCAGGCAGATAAGGTCGTTAAAATTCCTAAAGTTCCAGCAACGGTTGCAATTAAAAAGGTGTAGCATAACATGTTTATTGAAATTATGTGATAGTTTAAAGTTCAGACATATGGACGCCATCTTAGGAGATATTGTGTGAAAATAACAATTTCACAGTTCCATCAATGTTAAAAGAGATCTACTTCATAAGATTGTAAATATATAAGCTCTACAACTGTCTCAGTGTTTTATTTCCGCATATACCACAAGCACACACTCCTCTACTTCCATAGCGTAAAACACAATCTGTAAATCTGATTAGTTCAGTTGTTCACCCGAAGAGTACGCGAGTCGTTTAGAAGGTTACTCCATATTAAGACAATAACTTCCCATCAACAGTTTAATGCATAACTTATCGCGTATTTATTAGCATGTGTCATCCGTTAAATGCTAGGTCCTCCTACCTACTGGCAAGGTAGCTCAAAAGGCTCTTTAGGGGAGCTAGTCTTAAGAACTACATTTCAGTCCCTAACACCGTTTTTACATTAAAACTTTTGTAACTCCTTCCGCATTACTCTGTTTCTGTCCTTTCCGCTTATGTCCCACTTTCTATTTAAAGAAGTCCGCTCATATGGGCCTTTGTCTACTTATGCATCTTCTTCATCTTCTGAGGTCTCGCACGGTTATTCTGTATGTCCATATGTTGTTACATATATACCCAAGGTCGCGGGTTCAAACTCGGCGGAGGACGATGGACTTTTTCGGATGTAAACATCCTTAGCATGACTTCCTTCGAAAGAGAAGTAAAGCCGTTGTCCCGTGTCGTAGATTTACGGCACATAAAAGAGCCTCAAGCCTGATTGAGAGGCCTCTGAGCAAAATTAAGTGAACTTTCACGCCCAGTTTAGAATGTGACGCTGTGAACCACAGTAGTTAAAGAGCGTCCATAAATAACACGCCATTTACATTTTTTGTTGTTACATATCTTTGCAACGTGGCCTTCACATTTACATTTGACACGCTCTGCCCTCACCCTGATTGCCTCCTTGCATGTTCTGTCTCTGGGTATTACCTGTAGTAGTTTCCTCTCCATTTTTCGTTAACATATCTGAATCAATTCTTTATTTTCTCTTTCAGCAACCATAGTTGATTACCATACAGCAGAACTGATATTACACATGTCCTTGTAGTACCTCCGCCCTTGGGTTCAATTTTAATGTGTCAATGTGTCAGATTTTTTTCCCGTGGCTATCCGACTCTTCGGTTTAAATATTTAAATATTTATTAGGGGCAACGTCAATCCCTTTCTCATTGTTTTGTAATATTAACGACGCTTTTCACAGAATTATTTCACGTAGAAATATATTATTTTCATGTGATATTTATTCATCGATTCTGTGTAATTGGTTCATCATGGTGTTAAATACATTTTGGAAAAAAATGTACCCATTATACATTTTTTTTTTTGTTAACCTCTCAGATTTTCCGTACAAAGTCTTGACATTTTATTTGATTTTAATAACCTATTTCAAGAACTTCAACTAAACCAATTCCATATACTAATGGGGCTGATTGTATTCTTTTTGCAGACATTCATGGTAGTTTCAAAGAAAACGGGTCATTTATGTTCAACAATCTTGTTGTGAGTAATTCACATTTAAAGTAATTATTGTAAAACCTAAATATACAGTAATATTTTTATAAATGCATTTATAATAATGAAAAATTTGAATGAGCAAAACCCCGAATTAAGCGGGAACATATTTATATAAAATGCAAAAAATGAAACAGTATTATTAAAATGATTTTAGGCTTAAGGACTCCCTATAAGTGCATAGTGTTTACAAATAATTGTCATTTTGAGAACCCATCTGAAAAGTAGTACAAGAAGTTGAAACCTCGGTACCCATTATAACGATCCTCTAAAATAGCCTCTATTGCTACACACCTTGCTTTTATAGACTCCTAAAAACGCTTTGATGAAGTTAATAGTAACAGATTATTAGACATTTTAGTCAACAATGATCTACCGTAACAATATGTTAAAATAATATTTATATACATGCATACACAGAAATTATACCCAAGGTCGCAGGTTCAAGCCCGGCGGAGGACGATGGATTTTTTCGGGTGTAAAAATCCTTAGCATGGCTTCCTTCGGAAGGGAAGTAAAGGCATTGATCCCGTGTCGTATATTTACGGCACGTAAAAGAACATCAAGCCTGATAGAGACGTCTCTGAGCAAAATTAAGCGGTCTTTCACACTCAATTTAGAATGGGACACTGAAAAACACAGTAGTTAAAGAGCGTTCATAAATAACACTACATCTACATCTCTACACAAAGAAAGAATTTGATTTCAGTCCGAACCAACGAGAAACCAACTGAGTGCATCAATATATCACTGGAGTAAAATAAGAATATACCTCTCCCTCTTACTGTTCATAATATACATAGAATTATTAAGAAAAAGCCGTAGATGAGACTGGCTATATTCACATCAATAGAATATTGAAACTATACTACCTGAAATTTGCAAATGGGTTGGTATTAATAGAAGTATTCTGAACATAATTTAAATATAATTGGAAGAAGAAACGACGATTGTGAATATTTGTAGATTCAAGTCTTTAGTATCAGGCTATGAGAAATCCTTATTAAGCCTACGTAAGGAATTGGAACTTGCAAGATCCGAAATTGAAAGTCTTGAGATTGGGCAGTAACAGTAGAAGTAAATTGCTGCAGTTTCAGCTGTATTCCAATCCGAAACGTACGCGCAGTTTTGGATGTGCTCGTAACAGATTTCCTGAGATGGAGATGAGTAACAGTTCTCAGCTTTGGCAAGGGCAGAGATGGGATCTTCCCTGGTTTGCCAAAGGAAGTGTTCACCTCGTCGTCGCTAGAGATGAAATCTGTAAACAAAAAGAGGATAAAGGTCCTCTGATTCCAAGCGTAGTTTTAGGAATTAGTCATGCTAGGTGCATCAGAGAAAGATTCCAAGCGAAATTATGTTGCCAGTATTTTCAACCCCAATGCTGTTTTGAAGCATGTGGTCGGAAATGTTAGAGAATGTTCAAAGGATCTCAATAAAGGAGATCAGGTAGTAACAGTGGGGACCTGGAAATAGCTTGGATAGGAATCTCAATTAAACAATTGAATTGGACATTGATCACATTGCTGAGGCCAGTAGCCACACTAATGTAAGCTTTGTAAATCTCTTCTGGAGTTATGACAAGCCTTGGATTAACTGGAGGGTGAGGGCAGTTTTGACCTCTTTCTTGGTCGAGAGGGATATATTGATGCATTCCATGCAAGTCCCTCATGGATAGTCCCTGTAATATTTCTGCTCTTGTTGCGAGCAATGTCGCTCCCTTTTTTAGAGTAAACCAGAGAGGCATTAAAGTTTTTGAAATAAAGTAATAACCAGATTAACATTGTTCCAAGTCATCAAAAAGAGATAACTTGCAAACAGTTTTTCATTAACTCGTTCAAAGTTTAAGACATAAAGTTCATTGTTAGTTAGCTTCAAATCTGAAAAGTTAAGTCTACAAAACCTATGTGTTACAGAACATCATTTGGAAAAGCAGGAAATATTACATTTTCAATCTATAGTAATTAAATAGCAGCTTGTTAGTGTATAAAAGCTCTCTAAAGGAGGTGTGAGTATCTTTGTAAAGAATAATATAAACTCTCGAAAACTTTCTACATATTCTTGATGTTATTCTAAAACTGCTCTTTATACTAAATATTCAAGTTATTGTGTATGGCGACTTAAACATAAACTTCCTGATATACAGTAACAAAAAGCAACAAATTTGTCTGCTATTAAGATTATATAATCTTATGCATACAGTCAATTTTGCAGCTAGAATTCAAAATAATTCCAAAACAGCTGTGGACAATATTTTCATAGATACTATATATCTAATTGGCATTATAATACGCGTCGATTGCAGGTCGACCATTACTCTACATGTGGACATTGCGTTACTGCATACCTCTCCTATCGCTGCTTTGATGTATCCCCCTTCATCTTTTTCTCAAAATTCCAAATTTCAAATTACCATTCCAACGATAAACTCATTGTCAAATCGCATAGCGCTAGATGCTTCGCTTCCCCCTGTGTGCAAATCTGCCGGTCCTCTTATAAGATGTGATATACGAGGTACGTCCAGAAAGTTCCATTTCAATTTATCTCCGCTGCAGCGCTGCGATCGCAGTTCCGCACATGCGCGGTAGACGCTCTGTATCAAGGAGAAGAAACGTGCGCCATTTTGAGATCGCTGTCAGCCACATACGCTTTGTTGTGCTTGTTTACAATGTTGGTGTTGATTGAAAATCCGCCGCTTGTGAAATCAGATCTGTGATTCGTTTTCTGAATGCTAGGAAAGTGAAACCAATTGAAATGTATCGGCATATTTGCGAAGTTTACGGACAAAATGCGATGAGTGATTTAATGGTGAGAAGATGGGTCCGGCAGTTCAATGAAGAACGTAGTGAAGTGCACGATGAAGAACGAAGTGGGCGTCCTTCTTTGGTTACAGAAGAACTGGTCACGCGATTGATGACAAGATCCAGGAAAACCGCAAGTTTACAATTAGTGCTCTCACTATGGAATTTCCCCAAAGCTCACGATCACTAATTCATGAAATTGTTACCGAAAAACTGAAATGTCGTAAACTTTGCTCACGTTGGGTACCAAAGATTCTTACAGGGCAACACAAAACAAAACGGATGGGTAGTGCACTTCAGTTTTTAACCCGTTATGATGAAGGCGGCGAAAAATTTCTGACACAGATAGTCACAGGAGATGAGACTTGCGTTTCTTACGACACCTCTGAAAGTTAGCGGCAATCAATAGAATGGAGGCACTTCATCCCCAGCAAAGGTTAAGGCGAAACAAATCTTGAGACCTCGAAAAATGATGTGCACAGTGTTCTGGGACTGGAAAGGCTCTTACTCATTGATTTCTTACCGCGTGGTCAAACAATGAAAGCAGATGTTTATTGCGAGACACTTAGAAAATTGCGCCGCGCAATAAGAATAAGCGCCGAGGATTGCTGTCAAAAGGTGTTGTTTTTCTTCACGACAACGCACGACCACACACTGCAAATGTGACGAAAAACCTCCTACAGGGATTTGGCTGGGACGTGTTTGACCATCCTCCGTACAGCCCTGACCTCGCTCCTAGCGACTTTCATCTGTTCTTACATCTCAAGTTTTTCCTAGGTGGTGAACACTTCAACAATGACGAAGAGCTGAAAGAAAATGTTTCCAACCTTTTGAAGACACAGGCGGCAAACTTCTATGAAGAAGGTATACAAAAACTTGTGCCACGCTATGACAGATGCCTGCAAAATTTCGGCAATTATGTGGAAAAGTAGTTTAAGAGTTGTAGAATTTTGTGCAATAAATAATTATTCTGTATCTGTACACAATTTAATTTTATTACCAAACGGAACTTACTTTCTGGACGTACCTCGTACATGCGCTTGTGTCTCACTCGTCATCTGTCCTTCAACAGTTTTAAGTACTTTTCTCCTTTTTTTTTTTTTGTTCCTTTTCTCTTTATATGATTATTTTTTTTCAAGGAATCCGTATATTTCCTGAACAATTCTCGCACCAAGAACCTCTCAGTGATCTCCTTGCCGCGGTTCGCCATCACAATCTCTAGTTGTAAATCTCCATCTGTAACCCTCTCCTCGGAACAGTGATCGCGTTTTATCAAGCACCTAGACCCAAAAATTGACGCCCATTTTAACTTAAGCCAATCGTCTTCAAACGAAATCAACTAAGATTCCATTTCGCTTCATTTAAAACAGTTCTTTGGTAAACCCGCCATCGTCTTCAAACGTGCTGGTCTTGCTATCAAAAGCCAAGAATTGTCTGTAAAATCTTTCTCTGACAATTGAGTTCCAGTATTAAAGCGCCAATGGAATGACCGAGATTAGGCAATTTCAACCAATCACAGACATTTGACTGGAGATGTAGTCAAAATATCTTATCGTAGCTGATGTTTATTTCCTTGAAGACCTGTTGCACCTGACGTTCGAAAGTTTAATCTCCTGTCTTGGTTATTGGTAACAAAGTGACAATCGAGACAATCAACCTTCACTTTTAATAACTGTCAGTTCCACAATAAACATTTACTTTCAATTAATTCAGTTACAACGTTTATGTAAAGTATTATGTATTTAGTTAAAAAAAGGAGTAAAAATAATTATTATTTGTATTCCTTATGTACAAGATGAGTGCAATAGCCTCAAATAAAATAACGTTTGTTACCATTTCATGTATTACTTACTAAATCTGAAATAAAATAATAGTTCCCTATTTCTATTGTTGCTATCGACATTCGTACATTGAGTGTAGAAGCGGTCGGCCTTATCAAAATTCACGAGGTAGTGAAGAAAGAAAAAGAAATCGGTAAATAAGCATGGATAAATGCGTCGTCTATCATTTGAGAACTAATGTATTACAAACATAACTGATTGAATCTCCCTTCCTATATATTATAAATTATAAATAGTCCATTTCGCTGAATTGTCTTATCAAATAAAGCTCCTGTCTTCATCTCTTAGGACAATTCACTCCCTGGCTTTGCTCCGATCGTGAATTATCGACAAGATGAAAACATACAGGGTATTACTTATGATAATCTAACACAAGACCCTCCCCTTTGGTTTTATCAATCTTATTCTGAAGACAAAATTACTAGTTCTTTTTTTCCATACCAACGAATTCTTTGATCGTGATTAACTTTTCGCTGTGTTTTTAGGGTCATCCATGTCTTCCCTCGTTGATGCTGTGACTTCTAAATTTAACGTCGGTGAGTAACGCTTTCCTGCTTTTCGTTTACTTCCATTTTATACGCCAACCGTTTCTCCAGACCGCTGTTCCGCTCTAGCACTTCTACTTCATTCTCTTGCTTTGGACAATATTCCTGTCATTATAACTGGCGAGTGTTGTACCACCCTAGCTCCCCAATTTAATATTCATCCACTCTGTACCACCCCCCTCGCCGTATAACGTCATTTCTAATTCCTTTCTCTCCCATTTTATTACTCCGTGTGTTGCACGTTGTTTTCATGATGTCCTGCTTTCAATTGTGTCTTTTCAATTTATCTATTTTGATATTGAGCTTGGCTATTTTTGATTTCTTCGATAACTATTCGTTTTGAGATAAATTTTCAATTGCCATTATGGAGGTTTCATTCCTCCTTGAATATCCATCCACGTGGTTTAATATACTTCTTGATGTGTTCTCGTGCATTTGCGTACCGTTCCACTAATTTGGCAATGTGGGCCATTTAAATTCTAGAGGCGCCTTCAGGTTCCGGTTTATTTCTGATATTGGTGTTCTTTCTTTTGAGCATAGAAAAACTATTCAAATTCAATTGCCTTTCCGTTTTCTGGGAATGGTTTCTTTGCAAACATTCTCCTCCTTACTTAAAACATCTGGCGTTTGCTTCGCTTGACTCCAAGTCGCTCCAATGAAGCTTTTCTTTTATCTTTTTTTTTTTTTTTTTTTTTTTTTTTTTTTAGCTGTAAGTAATTTGTTTCTGCTTTTTTTATTTTAACTCTTCTTATACAACCCCTTTTTATACTTTTCATTTTTAATTTGGTTCAGACGGATCTTGAAATGCTGGAATCCATGCAGTAGAATCCACTATATCCAGGTGCACCTCCTTCAAATATGAATCAAGATGAAATATTCACGATGTTTTACCCACGATTCGTCGATGTGCTTAGAGCACGTATCTTTGACGTGAACACTACTATCAAATGGGGGCTCAATCCGGGATACAAAGTTCGAATCCAGCAAAATTCAGCAGTAGCAACGTGAATAATATATATATATATATATATATATATATATATGAAACCACACAGTATATGCCAAGTTAACAAACATGCCACAATGTGGTTATTCAGGGGAAATGGAAATGGCGTGTTCTTTATGGACGCTCTTTAACTGCTATGGTTCTCAGAGTCCCATTCTATATTGAGCGTGAAAGACCGCTTAATTTTGCTCAGAGTCCTCTCTATCAGGCTTGAGGTTCTTTTACGTGCCATAAATCTACGATACGGGACCAACGGCTTTACTTCCCTTCCGAAGGAAGCCATGCTAAGGATTTTTACGTCCGAAAAAATCCATCGTCCTCCGGCGGGTTTGAACCCTCGACTTTGGGTATATGAAGTCAACATGGTAACAATTACACCACGGAGGCCGACTTTATTCAGGGGGGAGCTCTATTTTTGAGTGCAACTAATCAAAATCCCGCAATCCATTTTGGGAAAATTGGGGCATTTGATGGCATGTTTAGTGTGTTTAGTTTTTGGAATGTTCAATTTTTACTTTTTCAATAATAAAATATAGTCTCATTTTTATTTGTCATATGTATTTATTTCTATCGCTGTAATATATCTCCTCCTTCCATGTCATTTGCATTCATAAACTGTTGTGACATTTTATCACAAAGTAAAGGGGTAATATTGGTTTAATTGCTTATTTTGTAAATTATTTCTTATTCAGGTATCTCATCTTCGTCTTCCTCAACCTTCTTCACAGGGTTTTCGTCGTCATCAGATGCAGCCTATTTTTCTACCTCCAAATTATTATTTCCCTCCGATCCCTAACATGACTTGTTTAATTTAAATATCAGTTGGTTCCAACTCTCAAATCCATTTTACATTTTACCTACATTGTCCATAATTGTATTTACCAACTCGTACTGTTTGCTCATGTTCCTTTTCGTTTCCTCCATCTCTCTCCTCACCTCCCTCGTCACTATTTCCTTCATCTTCACCTCACAGGTTTCCTTGTGTAATGGAAGTGGAGTTTTATTTATGGACGCTCTAAAACCACTGTGGCTCTTAACGTCCCATTCTATATTGGGCATGAAAGACTGCTGAAATTTTCTCAGAGACCTCTTTTATCAGGCTTGAGGTATTTTTACGTGCCGTAAATCTACGACACGGGATCAACGGCTTTAATTCCCTTCCGATGGAAGCCATGCTATCGTCCTCCGCCGGTTTCAACCCGCGACCTTGGGTATATATCAACCATTACTCATGGAGGGCGATGGCCTCCTTGTCTGCCACGTCACCTCAAATTCTCTAACCTTTCCCTTCGTATTCCTTTCTCATCTTTTCTTTCGTCACTTTCATCTCTTTTTTAAATTTATCCACCGCAGCTTTCCTGATGTAACGAACAGCCTCTAGCTTGGCGTCTCCGTTCGATTAACGACCTGCACAATTGGGAACTTACCTTCAAATTTCCCTCTGCACTCAATTTCGAACCCCCTTTTACTCTACCCTCTATCCTTCTTCCTCCAAATTTCAGGATCCAATACCCGTTACCACACTCTCCAAATATATGATGTAGTGAAAATAACTTTTCTCGGGCTATCTGCCAGGTGAATTCTGGAATAATTTCCAAGCTTTCAAGAGCTAACGTCGCTCTCATCTTCAGGGAATGATGTAGAGACTCAGGGTACGCCTTATATATATATAGTAGTCCGGTGGGGGGGGGGACCGGCCAGATGCCGCTCTGTGATTGGCCCGGGTCCGGCATGGGAGGCGTTGACTAGGAACCAATGGTCTCCGTTGCCGGGACGGACTGCTCTGATTGGCCTGTTGCCCGATGTGAGCCTGTATTAAAACTAGGGCTAGCTTTTGGCAGTTTCACAAATATTTGCGAGTGTTTGCTGAGCACCGAACTCCACATGCCATTCACCTGCAAGCCGCTGTCTCTGTTGATGTTATTTTCTTCGTATTTAATAGCTATGGCTTCTTTGATGGAGCGGTCCCAATAGCTTGAAGACTTAAACATGGTGGTTGTGTCGCCCAGTCTCGGTCTGTGTCCTTCTTGGCTGCAGTGCTCCGCAAGACCAGATTTTTCTGGGTACATCAGGCGGATGTAGCTCTCATGCTCTTTGCATCTTTGTTCAATCGTTCTCCCCGTCTATGGGAGGTTTCCAAGAAGGTGTTTTGGAATGGCTGGATCGCCCTACTCGGACCAAAAGACGCTGCCCATAGGAAGGGCCGTACCTTTTGGTGAACAGGATAAATGATACTATGTTCCGCATCCAGGGGCTATCCCCGAGGGATCGAACTGTGAGTACATTTAGATTGTCTAGCCGGCTACGATTGCGAGGCGGGGACGATTGTTCTCATCAATGTTCTCCAAGATTCGGTCTTTACTACCTTTTAACATCTTCTAAGAAGCTTTGTGACGTCATTTTCTCACTATAAAAAGGAGGAACGATTGCAGTTGCGTTGTGATTTTTTATTGAGTCATAAGTGACTGGGGTGTTGTTATTGCGTGAGCCATGGATGGCGTACAGACATAATCTGTCAATCTTAATTGTTTATTTGTAAATAATTGTTGAGTCAATAAAGATATTTGTTACAAAATATACTCTATAAACATAGTTACTATTTGGCGCTCAGCTGCGTTAGGTTCAATGCCATCTTGTGAATTTTACATCACCAAATACTGAAATATCTGTAATGTTCTGCGGTGTAGTACAGCTTAAATACAGCTTTTATAATTGCTCCCGAAATATACGAAAGGATCACTGAGTGGCCCTGATATTTTGGGTTTTCTCACGCACCTGCAAATATAATTAATGTGAACAACTAAAACTCCCATTTGAAGCCCCTAAGGCAACATTTGTAAGTCAAAGATAGAAAGATTAATTTCCAACAAACAGGACGTGAGAAGCCGTAATCTGACCAGGATTACGTAGATGCATTGGCTCGAGTAGAGTATATAAGGTCTTATCCTGAGTCGCTGGGGCATCTTGGCTTTGATCTGTGCTAGAAGAACTAGAGATGGACGTCGCCATATTCGTCCTTTGTCTGATATGTGAGTATGGTACATAAATAGATCTATAATTGGAACTGCCTAAGTAAAGAATTATTTTTCTATTTGTGTGGGATATACAAACATTTTACGTTACTTACTTTTGTCATTCAATTTATTAGATGTAAGAACACATTAGTTCATAGTTAGGAAATAGGAATGAGGGAGTTAGAATTAGTTGATTAGCTTAGAAATGTTCAATCACTATATTATCACACTAACTAATAAGTCATTGTTAAATATATAAATATAATCCCAGTGTTTTAATTTAATTCCTTCTTTGTGTTCTCTGTGAATTAAGGGGAAAGCCTTTTTACATACATCTCTGCTCCCCTTATATTGCTCTGCAATTTCAGGTGGTTGTAAAATATTTATTTTTCAGCTGCACTTTATCTGTTCTCTTTATAGTATTAGCAGTTCGAAAATTGTTTTTATAGACATAGACTATCAAATATGGAGATATGAAATAATAAATATTTACATTTTTACGCCATCATTTTTACTCTTAACAAAGTTAAATATAGTTTGGTGGCTGTTTTAAGACTGCAAAGAATGAACTATACGCCGCAATGTTTTGCGATACTCCACTATATTGCTTTAACGTAGAATATTTTTGTTTCCCTCACCTTTTTTTCTGATTAATGGTGTCCTCACAGGTCCTTTCATTTGTTTCTTTTTTACATTCTCTACATGTACTATGTACTTAGTGTATAGAAAAGGTATTGCATTCCACCCAAAAATTCGATACCGGAAATATATGTTTTGGGTCTCCCTGAATCCAGAAAAAGCATTTTCAGAAAAAGGTCTGTGTGTGTGTTTATGTGTCTGTGTACAGAATAGCTCAAAAACGAAAAGACCGTTGAATACCAAACTTGGTATTGAAGTTATTTATCTTCCAAGGATGCGACACGAAGATTTTCAAAAAAATCCCCCACCCCCAACTACCCTTTAAATGGAACTATTTGTCGAAAATGTTGATTTTCTTAAAAATGGCTGTAACCATTTGGATTAAAATATTGTACAGTAAAGATAATAAAATGTATATCTTGAATTGTCTAGGAATAGCCTCTGAAGCCTACTTTATTCTGGGTCAATTTTACGGAATTTTGCATAACTGCTAAACCGTGAGAGATGGACAAAACATAATACTGCTCATTATCACATATACCTTATGTTATATAAATATTTTTTATGGAGTTGATTAGTTTTTGAGATGTTCCTTGTTATTGGTTTCAGCTTTAAAATACTTATACATTTCTCATATGGGAATTTATCAACTCGTTTCCATGAACATCAGTCACATAGCAACCAGCTTTTGACTATCACTTTAACCTATGGCACTCCCATATTTCGCTTCTACTTACAAGGAAGCAATTAATAAGACTATTTCTGCTAATTTTTTTCTCGATTGGCATGAAGTAAATCGAAATGGAAATGGCCTGTTATTTATGGACGCTCTTTAACTGCTTTGGTTCTCAGCGTCCCATTCTATATTGGGCGTGAAAGATCTCTTAATTTTGCTCAGAGGCCTCTCTTATCAGGCTTGAGGTTCTTTTACGTGCCGTAAATCTACGACACGGGACCCACAGCTTTACTTCCCTTCCGAAGGAAGTCATGCTAAGGATTTTTACGCCCGAAAAAATCCATCGTCCTTGGGTATATGAAGTTAGCATGGTAACCATTACACCACGGAGGGCAAGTAAATCGAAGCATAAGCTTTTTAACAATCATGTGTTACACAGATGTAACTTGAATAATATAAACTATTTATCAATTTTAGTTTTTCCCCTTAGTTTACCAACATTTCCTCTCTCCCAAGCTTCTATAACCCTATAAATATGTATGTAAAATATAAGAAAATAACAAATGGTAACGCTTTAGGTGTTCCATACGTTAAAGCACTATCTTATTAAGGTATGTTAACTTTTACCGTTTGCTGGATAGATAAGATAACTGTTTATTGTTATAGACAACGAGTGTTAGAACTTGCGTGTTTTAGAAAATTTCTGCAAACCTAGACAACATTTTCTCTCGTTTGGTTCCCATTGTAAACCCAATAAAAAAAAAAAATCTGATGTGATCCATTCACATGACTTTATCTATATCTGTGCAACAAATTGTTTTTAAAAAGCTAATGCTTCTATTTAATTCATGATCATCGAGAAACAATTAGCAGAAATAGTCTTAACACTTGCTTCCTTGTAAGCAGAAGCGAAAAAAGGGAGTACCATAGGTTAAAGTGAAAGTCAAAAACTGGTTGCTATGTGACTGAAGTTCCTTTGTTTATATGGACACGAGTTGACAAATTCTTGTATGAGAAAAGTATACGTTTTTCGAAGTTGAAACCAATAACAAAAAATATCTAAAAAGCTATCAACTCCACGAAAAAGTGTATATAACATAAATTGTGTGTTTTAATGTGCTCTACAATTTTTGTGTGGCAAGTTTTTGTCTATCTCCTACTGTTTACCAGTTATACACAATTTCATAAAACTCGTCCAGAATAAAGTACTCTTCAGAGGCTATTCCCATAAAATTCACGATATACATATTACTTGTCAGGTATATATCTTTAATGTACGATATTTTAATCAAAATCGTTAAAGGCATTTTTTAGAAAATCAAAATTTTCGAAAATTTTTGCATGTGAAGGGTAGTTTGTGGTGGGGGGATTTTGTTGAAAATCTTCGTCTTGCATCCTGGAACATACTGAACTTAAATACCAAGTTTGGTATTCAACGGTCTTTTCGTTTTTAAGCTATACTACCCACATACATACATATATACACACACGGACATTTTTCTAAAAATACTTTTTTTTGTATTCAGGGCGTCTCAAAACATGTATTTCCGGTGAAAACTCGGTATCGAATTTTTGGGTGCATTACAATACCTTCTCTGTACACTATGCACATAGAACGTTTAGAGAAAGTAAAATGGGAGTAAAATAGGTTAAAGTGAAAGCCAAAAGGTCGTTGCTATGTGACTGAAGTTTGTTTGTATGGACACGAATTGGCAAATTCCTGTGTGAGAAAAATATAAGTTTTTCAAAGCTGAAACAAAAAAACAAGGAATATCTAAAGACGATCAACTCCACCAAAAAATATATATATATAACATAAACTGTGTGTTTTAACGTGCTCCACATTTTTTGTGTGTTAAGTTTTTGTCCATTTCTTACGGTTTATTAGTTATGCGAAGTTCATCCAGAATAAATTAGTCTTCAGAGGCTATTGCCAGGAAATTCAAGATATACATTTTATTTGTCAGGTAAATATATTTAATACACTATATTTTAATCAAAATCTTTAGTCATTTTTGAGAAAATCAAAATTTTCGAAAAAACTTCCATGTAAAGGGTAGTTGGGAGCGGGGGATTTTCTTGAAAATCTTCGTGTCGCATCCTTGGAAGATACCAAACCTAAATACCAAATTTGGTTTTTAGCGGACTTTCGTTTTTGAGCTATGCTGCCCACAGACACACACATACACTGAGACACGCATGGACATTTTTCTAAAAATGCTTTTTTTGGTTTCAGGATGTCTTAAAACATGTATTTCCGGTGAAATCTCGGTATCGAATTTTTGGGTGCATTACAATACCTTCTCTATACACTATGTACATAGCGCGTATAGAGAGAAAGTAAAAACGTTTCTCGTTGCCTGATTTTTCTGCTCCATAGGTAAGGAATTTTCCGTAGATCTTTTATTTAAAAATCGGAAATGTTCCATTCACATGACTTTCTTTACATCTCTGAAATAAATGGTGTCAAAAAGGTTATTCTTCTCTCTGCTTCCTGCTAATCGAGATAAGGCAAAGTGCAAGAGATGTGAACTTAACCTCTCTCTCGTCCCCAACTTCGTTCAACAGTCACGTAGAGCCAAAGAAACCAGTTCTTTCCGCTATTAGCCCCGTGGCATCCCAATCAGTGCAGTGGTGGCTTACATGTGCAATATGAGTGAACTGCAAATGTTTAAACGGGACTTGGAGAACAATTATTTTGTTTATATTCTAGACGTTCTCGAGCTCCAAGCCAGGTGTAGTGATGAAGAGTCATCGACGTTTCGGGAGTGTGCACCTTTCCCATCATCAGAATGATGAATGACCAAATCGGGTAAAAATGACAGTTTTTTTACGGTGGAGGGGGAAAATGTATTCCTGTATTCGACCCCTAGCCTAAGTGCAATGGCTAGGAGGACATGTGGAGCTCCTTGGTATATCTATTAAAAAAAAACCTTTACGTGTTAATCGTTGAGCAGAGTAATTTCGTGCAAACATGCACTAGTCGGGTCACGCATAGCACCCCGGTTAGTAAGTGAAAGCTACTAGCTGGTATGCATTGCATGCGAGCGCGTTAATGCTACTTACTAGGATTGCCCATGAAATCTGAACAATACCAGTGGATAATCATGCGTTAATTTTATGTATGTTTTATTCTTGTATTGCTATGTTCTACTTCTGTAGGTGTGCCTGCATGTCATATATTTGTTTCTAAGTAAAGTGTTATTCTTCATGCATTAAGTTTAGATTTGTAGTATATGGTTAAAATTAAGATTTAGATATTTGTGGTTATGCTTCTGCGCTGGTGATTCGCCAGGAGATCAAAGCATTTCAAGATCTTCGAGAAAAGAAGGGCAAACTACTCAGCTCTCTGGCATTTCTACTGAGGTGCAGGGATGGGCAGACGAAACCGAAGCTTCCCAGATACGCTATCCTATCAAGAATTCTTCTACCCACAAGATTCTCAGATGTGCCAGACGCTGGTTAGATAACGCATTTACCACACGTATTACGCCCTCAACTTCGTTGACCGTCAGTTGCTGGATTACTACTGGCAGCTCTCCTCCAAACTTCCGCCTATGGACATATAGTTATAACCCTTTCATTAGCTCTACCTATATGATGAAAGTTTATATTTTTTGGATGAATTAATAATACTAAACATATATTTGCCCACTTAGTTCTGGGACAGGTTGGATCTCTCCATCTTTGTACAAGGCCACGGGCACGCTTCTCCCAAGCAACAAACAACAGTCAATTAAATTAGACTATTTGGTACATTCCAAGGATGTCGTACCGCCTCTACCGTCCTATGATAGTAAACCTCACGGAAAAAGATTTAGACGAAGTCACTACCCCCGTGTTGTCTAAAGCTCTCAACTTTGCGCCAACACCGAGGTATCTTCCAGTGGCTTCCCAGGCTAACATCAGCTATGATGAGAGCAGAGCTCTAAAGAATCTGCGGAAGAATGAGAACTTGGTCGTCTTACCGGCAGACAAGTCGAATGCAACTGTGATCTTCTTCTCAACCCAATATCAGGAGAAAATGGGTCAGCTGGATGATCCAGCCTATAAGGTCCTTGGGAAGGATCCTACCAACGTCATTGAACTTCACAACTGATAGGAAAATCCAGCCTACCTACGGAAACCAAACGGCTTCTCTCACCTTCTGGATCCAGGCCTCCAAGAATGTATGGGTTCTCAAAGATCCATAAACCGGATGTCCCTTTACGTCCCATTGTGGACGCCATGGGCAGCCCTACATACAGGTTTGCACGCCGTCTGACAAATCTGTTACAACCTCTGGTGAGAAGTTGCCCACACCATGTAAGCAACTCCACACAGGTTGTTCAAACATTGAACAGCATCACCATCGGGCCTTCTGATCTTCGATGTGGTTTCTCTTTTCACTAGAGTACCGCTGCAGGAAACCCTCCAACTTCTGACGGAGCATTTCCCGGCTGAACTTACTCAGCTCTTTCGACACACTCTGTTGTCCGCTTTCTTCCTGTTTGGTGGTACATTCTATGAATATGTTGACGTGTGGCAATGGGCTCTCCATTGTTTCCAGCAACAGCTAATTTGTATATGGAATACCTGGAAGTCGAAATTCTGGCTACAGCTCCTCTCAAACCTTCCCATATCTTCAGATACGTGGACGACACTTTCGTCATCTGTCCACATGGACCTGACACTTTGCCGAGCTTCCTCATCCACCTCAACAGCCTCCGACCTCAAACCCAGTTTACCATGGAAGTGGAGAAGAATGGAGCAATGGTACATTTGGACACGCAGTATACCGTAAACATACACATACCGACCTCTTTCTGAATGCTCACAGTTTCCACCACAAATCGCAACGACTAGAAGTACTCAACACTCTTGCTCAGAGACCATTTACCATATTTGATTCCAGCCACCTCAAAGAGGAATTACAGCACCTGAGGCACATTTTCCGCCAAAACGGCTACTCCGAATATGACGTAAAATCTTCTATCGCCAGAGCAAAGACAGGGATACCTCTATTTTAACAAACGTCAGATAAGCCTAATGTCACATCTTGCATCCCGTTCATCGGCAATCGAACTGGCAAAATCAGCAAGAGCCCAACACAATATCAGGACCATCCACAAACACCATCGTAGATTAAGCAACTTGTGAGACCGGTGAAGGACTGACTACACCTCAAAGTTCCGGGGGTGTACCGCATTCCCTGCAACTGCGGAAACCCCATACATAGGGCAAACCGGCAGGACAATTGTAACCAGGGTCCAAGAACATGAGAGAATAATCTGCCTAGTACATCCTGAGAAGTCTGGTTTGGCAGAACACTGTTTTGAGAAAGATCATAAAGGCAACTTCCAAGAGATGACCATTGTGGCCAAGTGTGCCGGTTTCTGGGAGCGCAGGGTAAAGGAGGCTCTGGCCAGCTCCTCCGAGAGAAGCACTTTGAACCGTTCCGCTTGGAAACTGGCCATAAAACTTGAAATTGACCGACTCAGGAAGCACAGATTTCAACGCAGTAAACCGCATTCAGTGTAGTTGCGTTTTTATGCGAGGTCCGCCACCACCGATCTGGCAAACGTTCCTCGTTTTCTACCATAGATTCGGAGCTTCTTCTTCGACCCTTAAGGATGGCTAAGAAGAGACAAAGCAGACTCGCCGCTGCTAAGGCAGCACCCGACGCCTCTTTCCCGGCAGCCGCCGAGGAGGTAGCATCTCCGACGCCACCGGTCGCGGCAAGCCCTGCTTCGTCGCCGGCCGCCACCGCAGTCTCACCGCAACTGCAGTCGCAGTTGCCGCCATCACCGCCGCCACCAACGCCTCCACCCAGCTCTACGACGCCGCCCCGGTGCAGTGCCATGGTACAGGGGGTCCTTAGGCATCTGCTCACCACCGTGCAGTCGCGGTGGCCTTCTTGCTTGAGGGCCACCCGCATATACTGCGACCGGGGGCCAACGCCGCTCGTTCGTCTGGAGTTACAGGACCAGGCTGGCCTGGAAGCTGCCTTGGCGTCAGGGTTGCCCTTATTAGGGCGACTTCAGGTCGTCGAGGCTAGCCGACAGGAACGCCATCGGCCCTGCCGACGCTGCTGTGCCTACGGCCATAAGCTGAAGTCTGCTCTTCGCCACCGAGGTGCCACTACTGCGGTACCAACACCACCACCGCCAAGTGCACTGGGCACGATCTCCGCTGTCGCCGCCGATTCTGTGCCACCTTTCGTGGTACTGGACACTTCACTGGCCAAGCCCAGTGCCCTCTCTACCCAAAGAGCAGCACTTCTTCACCACCTCCTGCCCGCCGCACCACTCCACCGCAGACATCAGCCACCGAGGCCTCTACACCTGCACTCTCAACAGACGCAGCGACGCTAGAAGCCATTCAGGACCTCCACGTGGAGATCCTGAACGTCGGTGCTCGACTAGCTGCCCTGGAAGAGACATGCAGCCTCCTCACACAGAAGCTGCAGGAATTGCAAGCTTCTAACGCCGCAGCTGCCACCAGCCAGCAGAACTACAGCCGCCGACCTGTCCACCAGGATCGACGCCCTCATTCATCCTCTGAGGCAGGTTCTCCTGCAGCAAGCTGCTTATTCTGCTGAGCTGTTCCAGTCAAAACGTCACCAACCCAACACTGCTCCTCCTCCTGTACAGGCTGAGGGGCACGCACGGCTCGGGGATCCTCGGCCACCAACACAGTGGAAGACTACTGGGAGTTTCGCGGAGCAATTCCGAAGCAGGTATAACCGTAAGATCTACGTGCTATTCTCTCCTCAATTTACACCTTTTATTTCCTTTCCAATATCACCTCTATTGCCTAGGCTGCAGTCAGGTTCCATGGCTGTCAGCCTAGAAATAACTTTTCACCCGCTCCCGCACAACGTGCGGCAGCTTCCTATCTTTCGTCTACTAACGCGGGTGCATTAGCGGTACCGCGCAAAACCACGAGATTCTCAACAAACTACTGTTATAACGTGGAGGGTTTTTTTAGTGGGTATGCCGCATGAGGAAGCGGAGAGTCCCACATATCCTCCTAGCCATTGCAGTTCGGCTGGGGGTTGAATGCGTAATGCATTTTCCCCCTCCACGGTAAAAAAAAAAAATCTACCGGGTCGGGAAGGTCCGGAACTACAGGGTAACTCCAAGGGCATAGACTAAGCCAACTGAATACAAACAAAAGCACCACGGAGAGGAGCTTCTTCTTCGACTCGTTAGGATGGCCAAGAAGAGACAGCGCAGACTCGCCGCTGCGAAGGCAGCGCCCGACGCATCTTCCTCGGCAGCCGCCGAGGAGGCAGCACCTCCGACGTTACCGGTCCCGGCAAGCCTTGCTTCGCCGCCAGCCGCCACCACAGTCTCGCCGCAACTGCAACCGTAGTTGCCGCCATCGCCGACACCGCCGCCGCCCAGCTCCACGTCGCCGCCGCCCCGGTTCAGTGCCGTGGTACGGGGGGTCCCTAGGGACCTTTCCACCCGGCACCTCCTCGCCGCAGCGAAATCCCAGTGGCCTTCTTGTTTGAGGGCCACAAGGATAATTAGCAACCGGGGACCTACACCACTTGTGAGGCTGGAGCTTCAGGATCGATCGGACCTCGACGCTGCCTTGGCGTCAGGGTTGCCCTTATTAGGCCACCAAACACTGCCGCTCCTGCAAGGCCCACCACCTCAGACGGGAAGTGGGTCCCTACGGAGAAGGACTTCGCCCTAGCGGCGAAATGCACAAGACTCCGGCAGGACATGGAAAGACTGATACACAAATAAGCTTCCACGATCATTCCAAGATCCTCACCTACTATCTCCTTCAACTTCCTACACAATGTCACCTTAATTTCCCTAGGCTGCAGTCAGGTTTCATGGCTGTAGCCTAGCAGCAACCTTTACCTCGCTGCCGCTACTGTGCGGCAGCATTCTTATCTCTCGGTTACTAACGCGGGTGAATCAGCGGGACCGCGCTAAGCCACGCTATACACAACAGTCTACTGTTATAACGTGGAGGGTTTTTTTTAGTGGGTATGCCGCATGAGGAAGCGGAGAGTCCCACATATCCTCCCAGTCATTGCACTTCGGCTGGGGGTTGAATGCGTAATGCATTTTTCCCCTCCACGGTAAAAAAAAAAAAAAAAAAAATAGAGCTCGCCGACGCTGGCGACTACACGGCAGCCTTGACACACGGACTACTCGTCTATGATCGCCGTCACCCAGTACCGCCGCCGCCTCTCACCTGGTATAGCATCGACATCCCAAGGACACAGACTGCAGTACCTCAACCGAATAACCTTGGAGGGACGCCATACAGGATCTCAACGCAGAGGTCCTGAATGCAAGAGTGCCCTTATCCTTCCTGGAAGAGACGCTGGCTGCCAGCACCAGGGAAGACACCACTACCAGACGCAGCCTCCACTCCATCGAAGCTGTGATTCAGGAGCTGACCCAGATCACCGCTGCCACCGCTTTGGGACTCCGCAAGGTGCTCCGAGATGCTGACTAGCACAGTCACGACACTCAGGTCCCTGATGAACGGCTACGAAAAACTACTGACGCACACCACAAGTCAAATAACACCAGTGCAACCTCGATACCAGCAACTCAACATCAAAGAACACCTCTTCCGAAACCACAACTCCAGAACAGCAAGAACCCCCGCAGACTCCGACCGACGCAGACGCAGCCTTATCACCCAGAACCCAGAGAAGGAACCATAGCTTGGCCTTCTTCACCGCTTACGTAGCAGCAAACAGCGCAGACAGTCCACCACACTCACCAGCATATGAGTCCGATTGACTTTGGACGCATCCCTGGAGAAAAGCCTACAAATGTAAATGGCGTGTTATTTATGGACGCTCTTTAACTGCTGTGGTTCTCAGCGTCCCATTCTATATTGGGCGTGAAAGACCGCTTAATTTTGCTCAGAGGCCTCCCTAAAAGTGTCTAAAATTGAAACTAATAATCTGGAATATTTCGAAAGCGATAAACTGTATCAATACGTAAATATATATATATATATATATGTGTGTGTGTGTATGTGTGTAATTGTTTGAATTGTGTGCTTTAATGTTATCTATATTTTACACAGTGTATAGAAAAGGTATTGAAGTTCACCGAAAAAATCAATCCCGAGATTTCATCGGCAATATAATATGTTTTGAGAACATCTTAATTTTCACAAAATTGGTTCTGACGATTTTTATTAAAATATGGTATATTAAAGATATTTACCTGACAAATAAAATGTAAATCTTGAATTTTCTTAGAGTAACTTCTGAAGACTACTTTAATCTGGATGAATTTTAGGGAATTTTGCAAAACTGGTAAACTGTAAGAGAGAGACAAAAACTTAATATTGCTCGTTAACACTATACTTTCTTATATAAATGTTTTCCTGGAGTTTATTTCTTTTTGAGATGTTCCTTGTTATTGGTTTCGGTTTTAAAATACTTATACATTTCTCATTTGGGAATTTGTCAACTCTTGCCCATACAAACATGGGAACGTAGTCACATAGCAACCAGCTTTTCACTATCACTTTAACCTATGATACACCGTTATTTCCCTTCTACTTACAAGGAGGCAAGTAATAAGACTATTTCTGATATTTTTTTCTCGATAAGGACTAAGTAAATAAAAGCATAAGCTTTTTAACAATCATTTGTTGCAGAATGTAGAGAAAGTCATGTGAATGGAACACATCGGATTTTTTACTTTCTCTACACGTACTATATACATAGTGTATCGAGAAGATGTTGTATTGCACCCAAAATCCCATACCAAAATTTCACCAGAAATACATGTTTTGAGACCCCATGAATCGAGAAAAGATACAAAGATATCCGTGTGTGTCTTCGGGCAACACAGCTCTAAAACGAAAATACTGTTACATACCAAACTTGTATTTAAGTTTGGTATCTTCCAAGGATGCGACACAAAGATCTTCAAGAAAATCCCCCCTCCCTAAAATATCATTTACATGGAACATTTTGCAAAACTTTTGATTTTCTCAATCATTGCTCTAACGATTCTGATTAAAATATCATATGTTTTAGATCGTTTAATGACTTACGAAATGTGTATCTTCAATTTTCTAGGAATAGCCTCTGAAAACCTCTTCATTGTGGATGACTTTTGTTTACTTGGCAAACCGTAAGAGATATACAAAAAGTTACTACACAAAACAGCTGAAGTGTTCCATTCACATGATTTTCTCTACATCGCTGTAAAAATTGTTTAAAAGCGTATTCTTCTGTCCACTTAGATAATTGAGAGTAACATTAGCAGAAATTGCTTCCTAGTAAGGAGAAGGACAATAAGACAATACATAAGGCTAAAGTGATTCAGTCCGAGATTTTCAAAGCTGGTTGCTTTGTGGTAGATATCCATCTCTATGCAGGGCCAGAGGTTTCCAACTTTCCGTGTGAGGAAAGTCTAAGTATTTGCAATCTGAAACAAATAGCAAGAAATATCTGAGCGAAGTGTGTTTTAACGTAATCTACATTTTTGTGCAGTTAGTTTTGTCTCTCTCTTAGGTTAACCATTTACGCAAAATTCAGCAAACATTTATCGGAATAAAAATTCCACAGATTCTATTTTTAGAAAATTCAAGATATACACATTATTTGCCATAAAAATATCAATATATGGTATTTTAATCAAAATCGTCAGCCATTTTTGAGATGATTAAAATGTTCGAGAGTTTTTTCATATAAAGGGTAGTTTGGGGTGGGGGGATTTTTCTCAAAATCTTCGAGTCGCATCCCTGGAAAATACTAAACTTGAATACCAAGTTTAATATTTTACCGACTTTTCGTTTTTGCGTTATCGTATTCCCAGACATATGAACACACGGAAACAACAACCCCCTCCACAAACACACAAACATACAGATATGTTTCCAAAATGCTTTTTTTAATACAGGGATCCTAAAACGTGTATTTTCGATGAATGCTCGATATCGAATTTTGTCGTGGAATGCAATACCTTCTCTATACACTACGTAAATGGTACGTGTAGAGAAAGTAAAAGTGTAGATCTCATTAAAACACAGCATTTATCTTATATTACTTTTATTTTCTCTATACGTACTATGTACATAGTGTGTAGAGAAAGTAATGCACTCCACCAAAAATTCGATAGCGAGATTTCACTGGAAATATATTTTTTAGGGTCCCCTGTAACTAAAAAAATGTATTTTCAGAAAAAGGTCCGTGTGTGTGTGTGTGTCTGTGAACAAGATAACTCAAAAACGAAAAGTCGGTAAAATACCAAACTTTGTATTTAAATTTAGTATCTTCCAGGGATGCGACACGAAGATTTTGAGTAAACCCCCCCAACCCAAACTACCCTTTACATGGAACTTTTTTCGAAAAGTTTAATTTTCTAAAATATGGCGCTAACGATTTTCATTAAAATATCGTATCTTAAAGATATTTACCTGAGAAATGAAATGTATGTTTTGAATTTTATGGGAACAGCCTCTGAAGACTACTTTATTCTGGGTCAATTTTTCGGAATCTTGCATAACTGCTAAACCGTAAGAAATGGACACAAACTTACCACACAACAAATGTAGAGCACTTTAAAACACACAATTTATGTTATATACATTTTTTCGGGGAGTTGATTGTTTTTGAGATATTCCTTGTTTTTGGTTTCAGCTATAAAAAAAAGTATACTTTTCTCATACAGGACTTTGTGAACTCGTATCCATACAAACAAAGGAACTTCAGTCACATAGCAACCAGCTTTTGACTATCACTTTAACCTATGCTACTCCCTTATTTCTCTTCTACTAACAAGGAAGCAAGTAATAACACTATTTCTGCTAATTTTTTTGTCAATTAGATGAAGTAAATAGAAAAATTTGTTGCAGTGATATACAGAGAGTCATGTGAATGGAACACATCAGATTTTTTTACATTCTCTACACGCACTATGTAATAGTGTATAGAGTAGGTATTGCACGCCACCAAAAAATTCGATACCGAGATTTCACCGGAAGTATATGTTTTAGGGTCCGCTGTATAAAAAAAAGTGTTTTCAGGAATAGGTACGCGTATGTGTCCGTGTGCCTGTGAACAGGATAACTCAAAAACGAAAAGTCGCTAAAATATCAAACTTGGCATCAAAGTTTAGTATCTTCCAGAGATGCAACACGAATATTTTGAGAAAAATTCCCCCACCCCAACTACCCTTTACATGGAACTTTTATTTGATTTTCTAAAAAATGGCTCTAACGATTTTGATTAAAATATCGTACATTAAAGATATTTACCTGACAAATAAAATTTATATCTTGAATTTTCTGGGAATAGCCTTTGAAGACTACTTTATTATGAGTGAATTTTACGGATTTTTGCATAACTGCTAAACCGTAAGAAGTGTACAAAACTTACTTCACTAAAATGTAGAGTACATTAAAACACTGTCTTGGGATCTCGAGCAGTGCAGACGTACCAGTGGGAGGTAGGTAGCAGCAGAACGATGGGTGTGGATCTGGTTGTTTACCGGGCGAGGGTAGGAATGCACTGAGGACCGGACTTCTTTGTATTTCATGCGCGAGATGGTACCATTTTGGCTGTCAAAAAATTAAGAGAGAACAGAACATAGAAGAAAACTGGGCATGTAAGGACTGCAGTAGAGATGTGACAATCACCGCTAATGATAAAAAATTGGAGCAGCTGCAGGAGGAACTACGAGACTTACGCGACAAGCTGAAAACATCGGAAGATATTATTCGGAAGCTTAAAGGAGAAAACCGCTTACTGAGGGAGACAAGGGAAGATGGCCTAAAAAAAGAGGAGAAACCATGTTTGATCATGGGCGACTCTATCGTTAGACACGCGGGAACTACAAATGCAAAGGAAGCTTGCTATCCTGACTTAAAGACTGACGGCCTACTGAGGGAAATTGAGAAGAAGCGAGAGGAGGAAGAAAGCAACTACTGGACGATCGTATTCCACGTTGGAAGTAATGACCTACGAAGGAGTTTTGACTACGTGATGGGAGACATGTATGATATAGTTAAGAAGCCAAAAGCACTATTTCCCTCAGCAAACATTGTCATCAGTGGAGTTTTGAGGCGACGCGATATCAACTGGAGGAAGGTAATGCAGGTAAACGACGCGTTTTCGTGGGTGGCTGAACGACTGGATGTGCAGTTTGTGGACTCAAATTCGTGGATTGACGACTGGGACTATGGACGGGATGGTGTTCACCTAAACAGAAGAGGAACTTCAAAGTTGGCAGCATTGTTCGCGAGGGTATCCGAGTGGAGCGGTGGCACCGGGCAGCACTGACAACGGCTTCGGGGAAGCGACGATTCTCAGGTAGGGGCACATTCCTTAAGGCTGTTACAGGTAAATTGCCGTAGCATCATAAACAAAATATTAGAATTTTGGAATTTAATGGAAATAAGTAACCCAAGTGTGATTACAGATACGGAGTCATGGCTCAGTGTTGATATTAATGACGCGGAGATATTTAGTTCAGATTGCAGGGTTTTTAGGATGGACAGGAAAGGAAGGGGAGGGGGAATTTTTATTTGTACCAAGTTAGAGTTAAACAGTAAGATATTGTGAGTGGAAGAAGACGTAGAAATGATGGTCATTGAAATTATCGATCACGAAAACGAAGCAAATAACATTACATTAATAGCGTGTTACAAACCACCTAGCGAAACTAACTTTAAAACTCTTCATAAAGTAGTGGAAAAAATTTCTTCGGAAACAGGAAAAAATGTTATTTTAGCAGGAGATTTAAATTTGCCAAATGTAAACTGGAATGGGCAGTTATTAGGAGGCGAAGCTCAATATGTTGTTAACCTTCTGGTTTAGGATCATGGGTTATCGCAGGTAGTCAAAACAGATACCCGGAAATCGGCTGTATGCAGACCTCAGTCATTGTTTAGCGACTGTGAGGTTTTGCCAGGTGTAAGTGACCACAGCTGTGTACAATTAGGGAAATCACGTACAAGTTCTTAGTGCGGCCGCTCATGGAATTTGGAGTAACTTGTTGGGACCCGTATAGAGTAAATCAAATTGATTCGTTAGAAAGATCCAGAGAAGGGCTATAAAATTCATAAAAAGGGGTAAATATTTTGGGCCTACAAATGCTGAGGAGATAAAACGGGAGCCGTTGAAAGTTAGATGTGAGAAACAGAAGTTGTGCGCATTATTTAAAGCTTACGCTGGCTTAAACGCATGGGAGGACGTTACTGACAAACTGGAAAACCCAACTTACTATGCACGAAACGATCATCCGTTCAAAATTAAGGGTAGAAGATACAGAACTGACGTGGGAAAGTTCTCCTTTGTTAATAGAACCATAAAAGACTGGAATGAATTGCCTGGAGCAGCCTTTCAGGGTTGTCCTCTGTCTCTGAAGAAACTTAGGAAAAATCTTGATATTAATGTTGGATGATTTTTGTAAATATTCCTTAAATGAAATGCTTGTGATTTTATATTGTTGTAAATATTAATGTTAAACTGGTCGGTGATTCTAATTATGAAATTAATAAATGTGAATTGAGAGAAAAATTAATGTTTTCATATTTGTTGTAAATAACTATTATATCTAGCTTACAAAGCCATAAACTGACAGCTGTGATTTATTAAAATGTAAATGGCGTGTTATTTATGGACGCTCTATAACTGCTGTGGTTCTCAGCGTCCCATTCTACGTAGGGCGTGAAAGACCGCTTAATTTTGCTCAGAGGCCTCTCTATCAGGCTTGAGTTTCTTTTACGTGCCGTAAATCTACGACACGGGACCAAGGGCTTTACTTCCCTTACTCCCGAAAAAATCGTCCTCCGCCGGGTTTGAACCCGCGACCTTTGGTATATGAAGCTAGCATGGTAACCATTACACCACGGAGGGCGCGACTCTGTGATTTATTGTTTATATATCTTGTATACATATATAACTCTGCCACGGGTGATACCCACTTGCAGAAAAATAAATACATACATACTTACCTACCTACCTGCCCGCCCGCCCGCCCGCCTTCCGTCCTACCTACCCACCCACCCACCCACCTATTTTTCGTGGAGCTGATCTTTTTTGAGGTATTCCTTGTTTTTGGTTTCAGATTTGAAAAACTTACAGGAATTTTATCAACTCCTGTCCATATAAAGGAACTTCAGTCACATAGCAATCAGCTATCACTTTAATCTATGGTACTCCCCTATTTCGCTTCTACTTACAAGAAAGCAAGTAATAAGACTATTTCTAATAATTTTTCTCGATTAGCATGAAGTATATAGAAACATAAGCTTTTTAACAATAATTTATTGCAGAGATGTAGAGAAAGTCATGTGAATGGATCTTATCAGATTTTTTATAGAACTAACCGTTTTTGAGATATATTATTAGTTTTCTATTTTTGCCACTTAAACTTTTCTCAAACGGGAAGACATCTTTCTTCTCGTTTCTCCTTTCTCGATTGTTTATTCTAGAAGACAAAGCGGTTGAAATTTCAATTGTTTCACATACCGACCGCCTTTTAAAGGACAAGACTATCGCTTTTGCCTGTGTATTCTCTTATTTCTCGTCTACTTACAAGGAACTAGAAATAAGACTAATGCTGCTAAAATTTATCTTGACTAGCACGATTTAGATAAAGGAATAGTGCTTTGAATAAAAGATTTGTTTATCGAACAGCTAGAGGACATCATGTGAGTGGGATAATAAGATTTTTTCCCTTCTACTTATAAGGAAACAAGTAATAAGGAGAATTTCTGCTAATGTTTATCTCCAAAGTCATGAATTAAATAGAAGAAAAAGCCTTTAAACAGTAATTTGTTACAGATATGTAGAGAAAGTCATATGATTGTGACACATCAGATGTTTTTGTGTAGTAAGTTTTTGTATATGTCTTGCGGTTTACCAGTTATACAAAAGCCATCTATAATGAAGAGGTCTTTAGAGGCTATACCGAGAAAATCCAAGATATAAATTTCGTTTTGTCATAAAATATCCTAAACACACAGAGACGTTTTTCTAAAATTGTCTCTTTTGATTCAGGGGTCTCAAAACATGCATTTCCGGTGAAATCTCGGAATCGAGATTTTGGGTGCAATACAATACCATCTCTACACACTATGTAGATAGTATGTATAGAGAAAGTATAAACCATTACGTGTAGAGAAAGTATAAAAATTATTAAATATTAGAGAAATATCCGTGTGTGTTATGTGTGTGTGTGTCTGTCTGTCTGTCTGTCTGTCTATTTCAAAAGCGAAATGTCCGTTAAAAACGAAAATTGGTATTCAATTTCAGTATCTTCCAAAGATGCGACACGAATATTTTCAAGAAAATCCCCCCACCCCAGTTACCCTTTATATAGAATAATTTTCGAACATTTTGATTCTCTCAATAATGACTCTTAACGATTTTGATTAAAATATCGTATATTAAAGATGTTTACATGACAAAGTGTATATCTACAATTTTCAGGCAATAGTGTCTGAAAACATGTTTATGAATTTTTGCGGATTTTCGTATAACTGGTAAACCGTAACAGATAGACAAAAAAAAAAAAAAAAGAAAAAAAATTATGTGTACCATTCACATGACTTTCTCCATATCCCTGCAACAAATAATTCTTAAAAAGCTTATACTTCTATTTACTTTATGCTAATCAGAATAAAATAGCAGAAATAGTCTTATTACTCGCATCCTTGTAAGTAGAAGCAAAATAACGGACAACCGTAGGTTAAAGTGATAGTCAAAAGCTCGTTGCTATGTCAATGAAGTTCCTTTGTTTATATGGATATCAGTTGACAAGTTCCAGTATGAGAAAGTATACGTTTTTCATAGCAGAAACCAAAAATAAAGAATGTCACAAAAAAGACGAACTCCACGAAAAAAATGTATATAACATAAATTGTGTGTTTTAATGTGCTCTACATTTCTTGTGCAGTAAGTTTTTGTCCATCTCTTACGGTTTAGCAGTTATTCAAAATATAGTAAAATTCATCCAGAATAAACTACTCTTCAGAGGCTATTCCCAGAAAATTCAAGATATACATTTCATTTGTCAGGTAAATATGTTTAATATTCGAAATTTTAATCAAAATCGTTAGAGCCATTTTTGAGAAAATCAAAATTTTCGAAAAAAGTTCCATGTAAAGGGTAGTTGGGGGTGGGGGATTTTTCTCAAAATCTTCGTGTCGCATCCCTGGAAGATACTAAACTTAAATACCAAGTTTGGTATTTTACCGACTTTTCGTTTTTGAGTTATCGTGTTCACAGACACACGCACACACACACACACACACACACACACAGACACACACACCTTTTTGTGAAAATGCCACGGAACCACGGATATCCCGGTGCCTAGCCGGTTGCTCTACCATTGAGCTATCATGACAATATACCGGCATAGCATCACATTTCTCAACTGACTCATGTTTCCCGGTAATTCACAAGGTGATCTCAAGAGTTCGGGAGATCCGTGGTTCAAATCCCGGCTATGACATTGAATTTTTCAGTCTTTCTTCTCGTTTCTCGTTTGTTTAGTCCTGGTAAGCAAAGAGATGGAATTTCAATTTTGTTTCACATAGCGACCGTTTTTAAAGGATGACGTTATTGCATTATTTTATTTCCCTGGTAATAAGACCAATTATGATTATCGTGATTAGCATGATGAGATAATAGATTAATGTTTTGAATAACATTTTGTTACCTCCGTGGTGTAATGGTTACCATGCTGACTTCAAGTACCCAAGGTCGCGGGTTCAAACCCGGCGGAGGACGATGGATTTTTTCGGGCGTAAAAATCGTTAGCATGGCTTCCTTCGGAAGGGAAGTAAAGCCGTTTGTCCCATGTCGTAGATTTACGGCAGGTAAAAGAACCTTAAGCCTGACAGGCCTCTGAGCAAAATTAAGCGGTCTTTCACGCCCAATATAGAATGGGACGCTGAGAACCACAGCAGTTAAAGAGCGTCTATAAATAACACGCATTTTTTTGTTTTTTGTTTTTTTTTTTGTTTACCAAAGAGCTAGAGAACATAATGTGAATGGAACAAATTGGATTTTTGCAGTTCTACTTACAAGGAACCAAGAAAAAAGGACAATTTCTTGCTAATGTTTAACTCGATTATCATGAAGTAGATAGAAAACGATTTTTAACAATAATTTGTTAGAGATGTAGTGAAAGTATTGTGAATGGAACACATCAGAATTTTAATATAGAATTCAAAGAAAATTTGCCGATATATTTAAAATTTGTCTTAAATCGATACGATAAGTAATTTGGAGAGCCTCCTGTCGAACTATCACTGGAAGGAAGTTGAAATCTTGCACACAAGTTTAGTGTACATGCTCAGAAAATTTAAAATCGGTGCAAAATATGAGAAGTTTAGATGGACAACCATCCTATAAAAATGAGATTTTTAGAAAAATGTTTCCACAACGTCCACGAAATATCTTATGGAACGCATGACAAAATGCTGCGATTGCATCTGAATGTTAGCGGTACTGGTGCATTTGTGATCTTACTTTTTATTAGTTACACACTCGGTGGTTCGAGTCCAAGATGCGGTAGCTAATAATGATTTTCATTTATATCAAGCGGAAACAGTGAAAACATAGATATTCTTGAATTTGCCATTTCAACTCAATACAACTTACAGCTTACATTTTAGCAACTTTCATTGGATAAGAAGGCAACCAATCAAAATACGATATTCCAGGATTTACTGGAACTACAACCTCGTATAACTTGGAAATGATAGGGAATGAACCCCTCTGTCGTTCTAGTCATTTGGGTTAGGCTCATGCTCACATTTCCCTTAAACAGTTTATAATTTTAATGGACAACCTATCTCAATATTCTGTACACATAAATATTTTATTCGTTATGTGTATTATACTAGTATGTGTGCTTCGAAAACGCCTGCACGCTAACTTTTTGTTTTATTCTATTATGTCTCGTCTCGAGGGAAGGACATCCACTTATGTAGAATATATCTTTTTTTTCTACTTTGGATGGATCTTCCTGTTCGTGGAGATTTAAAAACGCTAAAGATAAAGATTGCAATGAACGCTTGTCACGTTTGTCGATAACCTAATAGGGCCACACGTGACGGTCACATATCTCCCTAAGTGGAAAGGGGAAAAAACAGCTTCCTTTAAGCACATAAGAGGGTTTTAGCGTGATTAATAAAAGTTATTTTACGATTTTACGGTCATTATCATTTTTACTTTCTCTATCACTTGTTGCAGGAAATTGATATTTTATTGCAGACCATTAAAAATTTCGATATAAAATGCACTCTTCTTGTTATAGTAATTCCATAAGATGTTTAATGTTACTTTAATGTATGAAGGCGGTTCGCTAAGTATCCGAGTTGGGACACCATTTTTACTCGTACTATGCATATAGTAGAGAGAGCAGCTATTGTATTCCACCCAAAAATTCGATGTAGAGATTTCAACGGAAATGTATGTTTTGAGAAACCTTGAATAACAAGTATTTTCAGTAAAAGGTTCGTGTATATGTATGTGAGTAAACAGCATAGCTCAAAAAACGAAAAAAGAGGTAAATACTAAATCTGGTATTTAAAGGGAATCAAAATGGAAGTTTCATAATTTCTTCCATTTTCATTGCATATGAATATTTCAAATCTCTCCTTTTTACTTTCTCTACACGCACTATATACATAGTGTATAGAGAAAGTATTGCACTCCACCAAAAAATTCGATACCGAGATTTCACCGGAAATATATGTTTTAGGGTCCCCCGTATCTAAAAAAAAAAAAAAAAAAAGCATTTTCAGAAAAAGGTTCGTGTCCGTGTGTCTGTGAACACGATAACTCAAAAACGAAAAGTCGGTAAAATACCAAACTTGGTATTTAAGTTGGGTATCTTCCAGGGATGCGACACAAAGATTTTGAGAAAAATCCTCCACCCCAAACTACCCTTTACATAGAAGATTTTTCGAAAATTTTGATTAACTAAAAATGGATCTAACAATTTTGATTAAAGTGACGTATATTAAAGATATATACTTGACAAATAAAATGTATATTTTGAATTTTCTGGGAATATCCTCTGAACACTTCTTTATTCTGGGTCAATTTTATGGAATTTTGCATAACTGCTAAACCGTAAGAGATTGACAAAAACTTACTACAGAACAAATGTAGAGCACTTTAAAACACACAATTTATGTTATATACATGTTTTTCGTGGAGGTGATTTGTTTTTTAGATATTCCATGTTTTTGGTTTCAGCTATAAAAATCTTATACTTTTCTCATACAGGACTATGTGAACTCGTGTCCATACAAACAACGGAACTTCAGTCACATAGCAACCAGCTTTTGGCTTCACTTTTACTTATGGTACTCCCTTATTTCGCTTCTACTTACAATAAAGCAAGAAGAAAGACTAGTTCTGCTATTTTTTTCTCGATTAGCAGGAAGTATAAACAGGCTTAAGGTTTTTAAAAATAATTTATTGCAGAGATATAGAAAAAGTAATGTGAATGTAACACTTCAGATTTTTTGAACAACTTTCATAGAGGTACGCAAATTGTAAACAGTTTAAAAATAGTGTTGAATACAATCCTGCCTAATAGTTTTCTTGGACATCTTGTTACACACACTTGGTAAAACTTCATTAACTTTATAAATATTAGTGTTTGAAAAGAGAGATTTTTTATTTTGATTGAAAAGCTTTACTTAAGCTATTTGTAACATTGGCATCACGCTCATATTTCATTCATGTGAAGGCTTCAAAGTACTGTGAAGTTGTGTTTTGAAAGTTAAGATTACTTCTTTTTTTAAATGTTTGTAAGCAATTCTGAAGAAGAATATTTTTCATAAAGGTGTCCGACTATCTCGGAAACTAATTGGCATTAAAGGCCAAAATTATTTTCACAAATTTGCACCTAAATTTTAACGGAAAGAGTTTCATGTATATGGAATAGTTAACTTTTTAAATGTAAAAATTATAATTTTTCAATAAAATTTTATAAGCTTTTATTTTTTTAAAAAAAAGCATACCTTTTCTTATAATGAGCACAAATATTTGATTTTTCATCAATCAACAGTAAAGGCATTGCTGAATATGGCTTGAAAAATTAAGCTCATTATCTTAAAATAGTTGTTGAGATAATGGGTCAAACTTTAACATTGGCAACATGGTCATTTCGACTCCCCTAAGTTTAGTCCAAGGATGCTACACGCAAGATTTTTCAAGAACATTCTTCACTTCAAACTATCATGCAAAGTTTTTAAAATTTTTGTTTTTCTCAAAAATAATTCTGATGTACAAATTTTGATTAAAATACTGTATATTAAAGAAATTTATAAGACAAATAATAGCCTTTGAAAAGCTCTTCATTCTGGATGACTTTTATATAACTTATAAACCGAAAGATATAGATAGAAACGTACACAAATATATATCTCATTAAAACACACAAAATATGTCATATACATTTTTAATTGTAGTTAACCTTTCTAAGATATTTCTTTCAATATCTCATGGTTTCAATGATAAGCTACTCAAACGGGAAGTCATACTTCGTTTTACCTCTCTTTTGTTTTCCTCTAGGCCGTGCAAAGCGAATGGAATTCAATTGTTTCACACAGCGACCGGCTTTTAAAATTATTTTCCTATCACCTAGTGTATTGCCCTATTTTCCTTCTACTTACAAGGAAGCAGGTAATAAGACCAAATTTGCTAATATTTATTGGATTCAAAAAAAAAAAAAAAAAGTAGGTCACTATCGAGATTATGACGATGTAGATAAAGGAATAATCTTTTGTACAATAGTTTGTAGAAAAAGTCATGTGAATGGAACATTATTTGTTTATTTCTCAACATAGTGCTCTTTTAGGGATATACATTTCTGCGAACGTTTCTGTCATATTTAACGCCTTCTAGAAATAGGACTTTTCAGATTGTAAAAACTTCATTTTATCTAAAGGTTATTCCCGCGAGCCATTCCTTCATGTTTTGTAAGTAAATGAATCAGTGCGGGGAAGGTGGGATGAGAATTGGGGAGGGGGGTAGCTGCAGCAATTCAAAACTCATTTATTTCGGACTACTGTGCTGGTGCGTTGTGGTGAAATAACACATTCATCTTCGTCAAATGGTTTCTCGTTCAACGTCATGTCGAATTGGGCCAATAACTCACAATAGTATTGGGCAGTGATCGTTATTTGTATGACACCCTTCGTTCCAAAAAGTAACACCAACAACAGCGTAGCTTAAAACAGCACTGAGCAGGTACATATGTGTGTATGTAACCTTTATTTTCGAGGTCCGGAGTTCGATTCCCGGTGACCGGCTACTGACCCATGTTTTTAAAAATATATAAACATTGAGCTGTACAGGTGGTATTTTCTGGGAAGAACCTGGAAAATCCTCTTTATTCGGAAGTAACTTACATAACTCATAAATGTGAAATTTTTGACGAAAACCTAAAGTACATCAAATATAGATTTCTTTAAGGGACACTGGGATTGAAATGTTGACTGCAATAGGACAAAACATCGAAATTGCAATCATTTGTGGGAACCATTGAGCATCGAGAATCAACACTTAGATGCCCCCCTCCCTGTTTTTGGCTCTACAGCCATTTAAAGATACAATGCACCCGTTTCTTAGCATACTTTATTATAAAACGGCGTTTTTTCTCAAAACTACATTTTCACGCCTTCAAAATGTTCCGCATCTTTCAGTTTTGTTTAAATACAAACAAAAGTCCGATAATGAGCGAAGTATCTAAGGTAATACCATAGTTGACACATTTATTCTAACACCAATAGTAATATTTCAAAATATATATATTTTATAAAAGCCATTAATTTTCATTATATAAATTTCGAGCTTTTAATCGGAGTTGAAATGCCTTATCATACTAATGCTAAATTTTGACCCATTATCTAAGAAACTCTTTAAGATAATGAGTTAAAATTTTCAAGGTGTATTTAGCAGTTCCTTTTCTGTTGATTGATGAAAAATATAATACTTTGTTAATTAGAACTCTAAATTAGAGCTTTTAACAAAGCTCTTAAAATGTTATTGAAAAGTGACGATTATTAACTTTTAAAAAAATAACTAATCCATATATATATATATATATATATATATATATATATATAAAATGTTAAGTTAAATTTAAGACTGTTTAGTTGCAAATGTGTGGTAAAAATTTTAGCCTTTAGTGTCACTTAGTTTCTGAGATAATGGGCATTTGTATAGATAATTTTATTTCTCCAGAAGTTGCTTTCAAACACTATATATATATATTTTTCAAACACAACTTCGCAGTACTTTGAAACTCTCACATGTTAAAACTTTCCAATCAAAGTTTAAAGAAAACCAAAAACATACAGAACACTAATACTTACAAATTTATTGAAATGGTAATGGAGTTTTTATTTATGGACGCTCTCTAACTGCCGTGGTTCTTAGCGTCCCATTCTATACTGTGCGTGAAAGACCACTTAATTTTGCTCAGAGGCCTCTTTTTATCAGGCTTGAGGTTCTTTTACGTGCCGTAAATTTACGACACGAGACCAACGGCTTTACTTCCCTTCCGAAGGAAGAATTTTACGCCTGAAAAAATCCATCGTCCTCCGCCGGGTTTGAACCCGCAACTTTGTGTATGAAGTTAGCATGGTAACCATTACACCACGGAAGGGAACACTAAGTTATTGATGTTTTACCAACTGATTGTATGAAAGTGTAAGAGAAAAGCTACTTCGCAGAATTGCCTTCAACAATATTTTAAAACTATTTACAATTAGCGTAGGTACGTCTATGAAAGTTATACCATAAGCGATCGAGACATTTAAAATATTTATATGCAATTAAAACATAAAAATGGGGAAAAATTATGCAAATCGTATTTCGACTCCCCTTAAAAATATCATAATTCAGAAATTAAAGTTATTGGAAAGCGTGTTTTTAAGCTTCAATTTAAAACATGCCGACTAATTTTCTGAAGTTTTGAAGCATGCAACAGCAAATCAATCACAGTAAATTTTTACAAAAATATAGATTTGAAACTGTACTCCCCAGTGTCTCGTATAGTTATTTAAAGGACTAGTTACAAAAGCAGAGGTTTAGTAAAGAGAGGCTCGAGTTCGGAGGGAGCAGCGAGTTGCTAAACCTAATTTTGTAACGTGTTGTGTACTATTTTATCTATTTTCAGAGTATTTTAATATATGATGCATATTTAGTATGTTTAATGAATGTACGAGGGTGATTTAGGAAGTAACGAACGATTTGGCATAATTAATTAGTAACGAAACATATCAACACGAAACTTTATTTACAAAGTTGCAGCATAAGTTGGCCAAGGACTGCAGTGTGAGCGGAGAGCAAGCGAACTAGCGCGAATACTGCAGGCACACGTCATGCATTGCTGTGCAGTTTGGTTTACTTCACCAGCACGTCGCATAGTTGTCAGTGAACAGTGATGGAAACCAAAGCGCGCTATTTGTAATATTCTTAAAATATGTGACGAGAAGAAAGATGGTCAGAAAACGCCACTGAACTTGTCAGTTCTACCGGTTAGAATAAAACAAGGATATGCAAGATCAGAAAGCAGGGTGGGACGAGCAAAATGATATCACCTCACAAGATTGGTAAACCTCTTGCAACAAAGTCGTTTTTGACGATATGGACGAGTGTGTCATTAGAACAAAACATCAGGAGTATTACGAGGTTAAAAAGATATCCTGCGCTGCTAAAATTATTAAATTTTTGCAAGAAGGAGTTTACTTTCGTTGCCTGTAAAGGAAGGCTTAGGAAAATAGTGAAATGCAAAAAGTGTAAATATAAACGAGTTCACGGAAAGAACATTTTGACGTAGTGGTTCAAACAGCACAATTTCTTAGAATGCCATTGAGTCAATAATAGCAAATGACTGGAAAAACTCGATTCAGGAGGTAAATATATGTATTCAAGAAACATATTGAAATAGAGATGCACTAATGGAAGAGGAAATGGAGCGGATAATAATCATTCCAGGATTCGACAGCAGTGATGAATCGGGAGAAGAAATGGCCCCTGGATCGGAGACCGACACGGCAATTGAGGGATATCGCGGAATAATGCCAAGCCCGAGAGAGAGAGAGAAATGTACAACTTTATTGAACTGTAATGGATTTGAGAATATATTATATATATGTATATATATATATATACACATACGATTTTAACATACTCAGAGGATATGCCGTTATGAGCATTCGAACTTTCCCAACTGTAGGCACAGGACGGCGGGCAAGCCATTACATATACATGTGGCGCTCCCCGATGTGGGACTACACTCCCTTGGCCGGCTTATACCTTACTCTATTGCTCAACTTAATCTTCGTCGCTATCAAGGCATTTATTGTCACGCGGTACCAGTTTTTTAATTCAGTTGTTATACTCTTCCACCCTAAAGATCTAAGCAAAAATGTCGCTGAAGTTTTGAGGGCTGGAAAATCTTTTCCAACAAAAAAAGTCATGTACAGTGTCATAGTGAAACACCGTTTTTCTGAATTATTTTATCAATATTTGCTTTTTAACTCTTCCATAGAGATTGACTCATCTTCATTCTGGTCCTCGTCATGCACGTGATTATTCTTAAATGATGCTACATGTCCTCATAGGATACTCGTTCATTGCATTATCACCATATACTTGCGTTATTTGCCTGTAAAATTTGATTGCTGAATATTTTGGATATTCAAAAAACGAATAAGTTCTTTGGCGGCAGAAAAGTATAACATTGGCATTGAAAAACTGATACCACGTGATAATAAATGGCTTGGCAGAATGGAGATTACATTAAGAAACAGAGTAAGTTACTATACGTTGTAAATAAAAGTTTTGTGTTCATATCTTTCGTTATTATTAAGCTATGCCAAATCGTTCATTACTTTCTGGATGCCCCTCATATGTATTAACGAAACGATATGTTTAGTAAAAGAGTGATTTGACTTTGGGGGGGGAAGAAAACAACAACACATAAATCAATATTTATTGTTGGTACAAATTTTAATTGCTGTAATATTACAATATCTACAAATTAGTTAATTCCTGTAACTCCTAAGTGGAATATAGGTCATTGTTACGATTAGATTTGAGTTTCTAGTTCGCGAGTCCGCCGTTCTGCGCCATGGTGACGAGGCATCTGACTCCCACAGATGACATTGTAGGTTCAAATCACGACTTGCGGACGTAAAATGGTGGAATTTTACTAATAACATTCTTTCAAGGTATGGGTTCTTTTACGTGCAAATAAACAATACGCGGGACCACCGGCTTTGTTTCCCTTCGGAAGGAAGCCAAGCTATGGATTATTGCGTCCAAAAAGATTGCAGGGCCAAATTTCGTGAAATTTGGTCCTGCAATCTTGGGTTTTAACGGGCTAGCATGGTAACCTCACAGTAAGGAGGGTGACAACTAGCAAGCAGAGGAGACATTTTTTGTTTTAATGCATATTATCATCAATAAAAATAAAACATGCGGGCTGTCCCAGAGGTGCCCAACATAACAAATTTTGGGGAACAACGTCTTTATTTCTCTACATAGTCTCCTTAGCATGGGTTCTTTCGAAGGGAAGTAAAGCCGTTGGTCCCGTGTCGTAGATTTACGGCACATAAAAGAACCTCAAGCTTGATAGAGAGGCGTCTGAGCAAAATTAAAGGTCTTACATGCCCAATTTAGAATGGGACGCTGAGGTCCACCGCAGTTAAAGAGCGTCCATAAATAACATGCCATTTACACTTTTTTCCAGCCCGATACACTTTTTCCAGCAATGTTTAATATCTTCGATACCCTGTTTAAAGTGAGAACTAGCGATGTCTGCAAAATAATCAACTTCAGACTCCACCTCTTCATTGTTGGCAAATCTTCTGCCACCAAGCCATTTCTTCAAGTTTAGAAACAGAAAATAATCAGAGGAGGCTAAATCTGGCGAATAGGGCTCACGAGGAAACAATTCGAACATTAACTCATTGGTTTTGGTGATAATTGACGTGTGAACTAGTGTATTGTCTTGAATAAAAATTTTCTTTTTCGCTAAATGCGGCCGGTTTTGCTCGATTTTATCACTCAAACGCTGTAACAAGTTCGCATAAAATTCGCCATTGTTTACTTTTCCTTTTTTTGAGATAATCAATGAAAATTATCCCGCGTTCGTCCCAGAAAAATGACGCCATGACCTTTCCCGCAGATGAAACTGTCTTCGCCTTCTTTGGAACCGATTCTCCCCCTCTAATCCACTGTTTTAATTGTTCCTTCGTCTCAGATGTGAAGCGATTTACTCAGGTTTCATCCATTGTTATGAATCCACGGAACAACTCAGCTATTGCAGCGAAACTTTGCCAAACACTCGACTGAAACGACTCTGATTTGTTCTATTGTGAGCAAACGTGGCACCCACCTTGCACACAACTTTCTCATATCCAAATTTTCGGTCACTAAGAGATGTACAAAACTTTTTGAAATCACTGCAATGTCTGCTAGCTTGCTCACTTTCAGTCGACGGTCGTCGAATCCTATTTTGTGGATTTTCTTTACAATTACTGAATTAATCTCATTTGGTTGACCACTGCGATGTTCGTCTTGGCAGCTCGTATGGCCGCGCTTAAACTCTTACAACCAATATTTCACTGTTGTAAACAAAGAAGCAAAGTAGAATCTAGCTCAGCTTTAATATTATTTAGACTAAGACCTCTCAAATGAAAGTACTGTGTCACATAACGATAACCAGTTTTATCCATGTTTACAAATTCGCTGAGAGCAATGACTAATGATGGCTGCAAAACAAATGCTAAACCATGTAGATCGTCAAACTTAAAACTATAGCTTTTTAAGGTAGGTACTTTTTAGCATTGTTGTTTGAAACAACAACCGCTATCTGTACGTCAGGTCGGGTACTCCTGGGAAGGCCCTCGTAGATAATCATTGTTAAAAGTGTATTTTACATTTTGTTGTACCTTCATTTTAGTTTTGATGGCGTGTTTTGTTAGAATATCAAGTATATGTAGGTTTCTGTGTCTTAATAACTGAGAACAAAAGGTTCACTATTATTATAATAGTAGATACAAGTCTAGATTAAACATTTTTACTTTCTGTACACGTACTATGTAGGGACCCAAAAGTTGGATACCGAGGTGTCACCGGAAATACATGTATTGGGTCCCCCTGAATCCAAAAAATCTGTGTTCCATTCACATGACTTTCTCTACATCTCTGTAACACATTATTGTTAATAAGCTTATTCTTCGCTCTATTTAATGCTAAAGCATTAGTAGAAACGGTCTTATTACTTAGTTGCTTTATAAGTAGAAGGGGAAATAAAAGAATACACTTGGCTAAATTGACAATCAAATGTTTTAAAATCTGGTTGCTTTGGCATTGAAATCCGTTTTTTTTTTTTTTTTTTTTTTTTTTTTTTTCCCACATAACCATTTCACACGCTTCCGTATGAGAAAAGTTTAAATGTTTTAAAGCTGAAATCAATAACACGGAATATCTCGAAAACGGCCAACTCCACGAAAAAATGTATACGTCATAAATTGTTTTTTGTTTTTTTTATCGTGATCCACATTTTTTATGTAATAAAGATTTGTGTATTTCTTACAGTTTTCCAGTTATACAACCTTCAATAAAAATCATCCGGAATAAAAAGATCTTAACAGGCTATTCCCAGAAAATTCAATATATACATTTGATTTGTCATGTAAATAGCTTATATTTAGGAGATTTCAAAATCTTTAGAGCCATTTTTGAGAAAATCATATTTTTTTAAATTTTTTTCCTTGTAAAGGGTAGTTAGGAGTGCGAGGATTATACTTTTCTCGTACGGGAATTTGTCAACTCCTGTCCATAGAAACAAAGGAACTTCTGCCAATAGCAACCAGCTTTTGGCTAATACTTTATCCTATGCTACTCCTTTATTTCTCTTCTACTTGCATGGAAGCAAGTAATAAAGACTTTGTTTGTTAATGTTTACTTTCTCTACACGTACTATGTGCATAGTGTATAGAGAAGATATTTTACTCCACCCAAAAATCCGATACCGAGATTTCACCGGAAGTATATGTTTTAGGGTCTCCTTTATAAAAAAAAAAAAAACATTTTCAGAAAAAGGTCCATGTGTCTGTGTTCATGTGTCTGTGAACACGATAACTCAAAAACGAAAAGTCGGTAAAATACCAAACTTTCTATTTAAGTATAGTATCTTCCAGGAATGCGGCCCGAAGATTTTGAGAAAAATCCCCCCACCCCAAACTACCCTTTACATGGAACTTTTTTCGAAAATTTTGATTTTCTTAAAATTGGCTCTTACGAATTGAATTAAAATATTGTATGTTAAAGTTATTTACCTGACAAATAAAATGTATACATTGAATTTTCTGGGAATTGCCTCTGAAGACTATTTAATTCTGGATGAATTTTACGAAATTTTGGATAAGTGCTAAACAGTAAGGGTTGGCCAAAAACTCACCACACAAAAAATGTATAACACGTTAAAACACACAATTTATATGAAATACATTTTTTCGTGGAGTTGATCATTTTGTAGATATTTTTTATTTTTGTTTTCATCTTTAAAAACTTAAACGCTTTTCTCATACAGGAATTTGTCAACTCCTGTTCATACAAACAAAGGAACTTGAGTCACATAGCAACCAGCTTTTGACTATCACTTGACCTATGGTACTCCCTTATTTCGTTTCAACTTCCAAGGAAATAAGTATTAAGACTATTCCTGCTAATTTCTTCTCGATTAGCATGAAGTAAATAGAAGTATAAACTTTTTAACAATAATGTGTTGCAGAGATGTTGAAAAAGTCATGTGAATGGATCACATGAGATTTTTTTTCGATTAGCAGGAAGTAAAAAGAAGCATAAGCTATTAAACAGTACTTTTTTGTAGAGATGTAGAGAAAATCGTGTGAATAGAACACATCAGATTTTTTTTTCAGAATTTTGTTTTCTCAAAAATAGCGCTAACGATTTTGATTAAAATATTGAAGTTGTTTGCAACACAAATATAATGTATATTTTGAATATTCCGGGAATAGCCTTTGAAGAGCACTTTATTTTGGTTAATTTTTGCAGAAGTTTGATAACGGCTACACCGTAAGAGATATACAAAACTTGCTACACATAGAATTTAGATCTCGTTAATACACAAAATTTATGTCATATGCATTTTAGTTGGAGAGTTGACCATTTCCAAGATATTCCTTGTTATTGGTTTGAGTTTTAAAATACTTAACACTTTTATCACACAGGAAGTGTCCGTTTTTCTTTTATTCTATTCCAGGCCAATTTCAATAATATTCGCATAACGTCTGCTTTTAAAACATTTTGACTATCAGTTTTGCGTAGTGCATTTTTACTTTCTGTAGCCGTGTATGTACAATGTACATAGGGATAGAGAAGTATTGTATTCCACCCAAAAATTCGATACCGAGATTTTACCGGAAATACATCTTTTAGGACCCTTCTGTATCCAAAAAAAAGAAGAAGCATTTTCAGAAAAAGGTCCGTATCCGTGTGTGACAGTGTGTCCGTGTATCTGTGAACACGATAACTCAAAAACGAAAAGTAGCTAAAATACCAAACTTGGTATTTAAGTTTAGTATCTTCCAGGGATACGACACGAAGATTTTGAGAAAAATGCCCCCAAGCCATATTACCCTTTACATGGAGCTTTTTTCGAAAATGTTGATTTTCTTAAAAATGGCTCTAACGATTTTGATTAAAATATGGTATATTAAAGATATTTACCTGACAAATAAAATGTATATCTTGAATTTTCTGGGAATAGCTTCTAAAGACCTGTTTATTCTGGATGCATTTTGCTTAATTTGGCATAACCAGTAAACCGTAAGAGATAGACAAAAACTTATTATACAGAAATCTGATGTATTCCATTCACATGACTTTCTCTATATCTCCGTAAATCATTATTGTTAATAAGCTTATCTTTTATTTATTTCGTGCTAATCGAGAATAATTAGCAGAAATAGTCTTATTTCTTTCTTTGTTGTAAGTAGAAGTGAAATAAGGGAGTACCATAAGTTAAAGTGAAAGCCAAAAGATGGTTGCTATGTGACTGATGTTCCTTTGTTTGTATGGACAGGAGTTGACAAATTCCTGTATGAGAAAAGTAAAAGTTTTTCAAAGCTGAAACTAAGAAAAAGGAATATCTCAAAAACAATCAACTCCACGAAAAAAAATGTTCATAATATAAGTTGTGTGTTTTAACGTGCTCTACATTGTTTGTGGGTTAAGTTTTTGTCCATCTCTTACGGTTTAGTAGTTATGAAAAATTCATCCAGAATAAAGTAGTCTTCAGAGGCTATTCCCAGAAATTTCAAAATATACATTTTATTTGTCAGGTAAATAACTTTAATATACGATATTTTAATCAAAATCGTTAGAGCCATTTTTTAGAAAATCAAAATTTTCGAAAAAGTTGCATGTAAAGGGTAGTTTGGCGCGGAGAGATTTTTCTCAAAATCTTCGTGTCGCATCCCTGGAAGATACTAAACTTAAATACCAAGTTTGTTATTTTACCGACTTTTCGTTTTTGAGTTATCGTGTTCACAGACACAAGGACACACGGAGACACTGATACACGGACACACACACACGAACCTTTTTCTGAAAATATTTTTTTTTGGATACAGATGACCCTAAAACATACATTTCCGGTGAAATCTCGGTATCGAATTTTTTGGTAGAGTGCAATACCTTCTCTATACACTATGTACATAGTAAGTATAGAGAAAGTAAAAAATGTAGGTCTTGTTAAAATACACAAGTTATGTCAATTACATTTTTTTCGTGAAGCTTACCGTTGTCGACGTATTCCTTGTTTTTAGTTTCGGTTGTGAAGTATTTACACTTTTCTCAGACGGGAGTGTCTGTTTTTCTTTTGTTCTACTCCTGGCCAAGAGAAGAAGCGATTTGTTATGACAATCGCATAACAACAGCTTTTAATACATTTGACTATCGGTTTAGCCTAGTGTATTTCCTTATGTTCTTCCTACTTATAAGGAACTAAATAATAAGAACATTGCGCTAATGAGTACTCCGATTAGCAAGGTGCAGAAAGCAGAATAATCTTAGTAAGAAGTTTGTAGAACAGCTAGAGAAAGTCATGTGAGTGTAACATCAGATTTTTTTAGTTCCATTTTACTTATAAGGAACTAAGTAATAAGATAATTCTGCTGATGTCTATCTAGCTTAGCATGGTGTAGAAAGAAGTACACTCTTTTGTAAGAAGTGTGTTGGTACAACAGTTAAAGAAAGTCATGTTAGTCTAACACACGAGATTTTTAATTTTATTCTTTTAATTAGTTTGATGGCGCCTGTAAACATCATAACTAAAGAACGAAATTGTAGATAAATTTAAGTTCAGTAGATTCCAAGGAAGTGGCACAATAATTACACTTTACACGAAATCTTTTTGAAAGATGGCTCTAGCATTTTTGATTAAAATAGCATATATGACGTATATTTATAAGTTAAATAAAATTCGGTTTTTTTTTTCTGTGAGTAGTTGTGATATCTAGTAATTTCTTTTATAGCTGATAAATCTTATAAGATAAGATGTAAATTTGCTGCTCAAAATTATAGATCTCTTTAAAACATGCAGTTTATGCTTATTATTATTATTATTATTATTATTATTATTATTATTATTATTATTATTATTATTATTAATATTATTATTATTATTATTATTATTATAATATATTTTGTTATTATAAGCCATTTTCGCAACACCTATTATTAATAGTTCGAGTTATTCAATAATTTAGTCATTCCTTTAAAGTGCATAGATATTTATTGTTTCTCGTGATTGCATGCTAAAAGTACGGAAAATTAAACTTGTGACTATTCTATTGCCTTTGTATCTGTATCTGTGCAAGATTCTTAATTTTGCAAATCTTTGTCTCAATTTAAACTAATTTAAATGGAAAAAAATCTGATGTATTACACTCATATAACTTTTTCTATATCTCTGTAACGAATTATTGGTAATAAGCTTACTCTACTATCTATTTCATACTAAAACATTAGCAGAAACGGTCTTATTATTTAGTTGCTTATAAGTAGAAGGGAAGTAAGGAAATATACTAGGCTAAATTGACAGTCGAATGTTTCAAAATGTAGTTGCTTTGGGATTGAAATCCGTTTCTTTACGTGGCCAGGAGTTGATAAGTTCCCATATGAGAAAAGTTTAAGTATTGTAAAGCCGAAATCAACAACAAGGAATATATCGAAATCGGCCACTCCACGAAAAAAAAAAAATTCTGATGTGTTACATTCACATGACTTTCTCTACTTCTGTGTAACAAATTATTGTTAATAAGCTTATTCTTCTATTTATCTCAAGCCAATTGAGAAAAAATTAGCTGAATAGTCTTATTACTTGCTTCCTTGTAAATATCTTTAATATGGGTATGATATTTTAATCAAAATCGTTTAAGCCATTTTGAGAAAATCAACACTTTCGAAAAAAGTTTCATGTAAAGGGTAGTTGTGGGTGGGAGGATTTTCTTGAAAATCTTCGTGTCGCATCCTTGGAAGCTACCAAAATTAAATACTAAGTTTTGTATTTATCGGTCTTTTCTAACGATTTTGATTAAAATAGCACATATTAAAGCCATTTTCATCACAAATAAAATGTATATCTTGTAATTTCCGGAAATAGCGTCTGAAGAGCTGTTTATTCTGGATGAATTTTGCCGAATTTTGCATAAGCGTAAAAGATAGACAAAAACATACTATACAAAAAATGTGGATGTTGTTAAGATACACAATTTATGTCATATTCCTTTTTTCTTTTTTACTCTCTCTACACGTATTATGTACATAGTGTATAGAGAAGGTATTTAATTGTACCCAAAAATTCGATAGCGAGATTTCACCGGAAATATATGTTTTGGGTCCCCCTGAATTATAAAAAAAATCTTTGGAAAAAGGTCCGTGTGTGTGTGTATCTGTGTGTCTGTCGACAGCATAAATTAAAAACGAAAAGACCGTTAAATACCAAACTTGGTATTTTATTTTGGTATCTTCCAAGGTTGTGACAACCAAGATTTTCAAGAAAGTGATGTGAATGGAACACATCAGATATTTTTTTTCTTTTCGTGGAGTTTACATTTTACAGATATTCATTGTTATTCACTTCAATTGTAAAGTACTTATACTTTTCTCAGAGTGGTAGTGTCCGTTTTCCTTTTGTTCTACTCCTGGTCAAGCAAAGAAGCGATTTGCAATGATAATCGCATAACGACAGTTTTAAAACTTTTGACTAACACTTTAGCATAATGTATTCCTTTAGTTCCCTTCTACTTATAAGGAACCAAGTAATAAGGGCATTCGGCTAATTTTTATCTCGATTAGCATTGTGTAGAAAAAAGAGTGATCTTTTGTAAGAAAATATTTTGTAGAGTAGCCAGAGAAGGCCATGTGAGTGTAGCAGTTCATATTTTTGAAATTTGATAATATTTTTCCATCCAAAAATGGTTCTAACATTTTGTTTAAAATACCACCTAGAATGTTGCATAAAAATAATAGGAGAATAGGGCTAGCTTTAATCAGGAGTGAAATCATATTTTATTATGCTGCTAATGATAATACAATCATACTTTGTTGAAGTATTAATACTTTCTCAACACGTACTATGTACATAATGTATAGAGCAGGTATTGTATTGCACATACAAGTTCGATACCGTGATTTTACCGGAAATGTATGTTTTAGATTCCCCTGAATCCAAAAAAGCATTTTTAGAAAAACGTCCGCCTGTGTCTGTGAACACGGTAACTAAAAACGAAAATGCCAAGCTTTATAATAGAATAGGTAGTATTACAGGCAGTATCCCTTATAATTGGCTGGCTGATGTCACGAGACCTGAGACGTCATCAACATGGCGTTCAAGGCAATCCGTTTTCTACCAAAGCTCACCTCCATCTCTTTCATATGATATTTTTATTATTTTATATACTACTCTGATGGGCCCGAGGGGGGCCATGGCCTCACCCCGGACGAAATTTTGAATGTCTCATGGAATAGGATAAAGATGTATGAATAGGTAAAATAAAAGAACAAAATAATCTGATATCAATATTTATTCACCTTTATAGGATACAAGTGTAGAGTTTATTTCGTCACATTGTAGAGAACAAAAGGTGAAGCAGTGGCTTTTGGCATTACAAAAGCATTACTGTCTGAAGCGTTCTTAACATAGTCTTTTACATCGTTTGTGGTTTAAGCCAATTTTGCAAGTTGATGTTGCAATATATTTGCATTGCTCAACAGAAATTTTATGTCGTCTAGACGAAGTACGACGTGTGTGTTTTCACTTTGTATTCTTGCTCGACGACCACTGATGCTTCGTAGGTGACTGTTCCTCGATGCACCTGTACGACTGGCCTTGACAGAGATGTTCGACAAATTTAGGTAGATGATTGAGCAGCGTGTCGAAGATGTAAGATGAGAGGATCACTCTACACTGCCTTACTCCACCAATTTCCTCGTGAACCTCGTAATTTCTTCTCTTGTAGAAAGCCAAGCTGATATATTTGGAGTAATGCTTGTTGCGGAAGTGCGTTCGACGATGCTGCACGGGCTTCGAAGTTGCAGATGGCGTTTGGCGCAACATCTTGATTTGCTTACCTCTGGAAGTCAAAGCGACGGCTCGTACTCGGATGTCCGGATACCTTTGCTTTTATATAGCTGAAACAAATGAAATACCGTGTCGATTAGAGCTGTCAGAAGGACATGTGTTAAATTTTTGAAGGTGATGATACTTTAACCAATTAAACATGGTGTGAGCGTGTTTGCAATAACAGTGGGTTTTGCTGAATTTGTGGCAAGGATATCCACAGTGCATCTGGTGATAGAGGTTTTCTGGATTTAGGCAATTAAATTCTTTGTTTATATTAATAAACGTTCTGTCGCATAGTGCGGAAAGAACTTCACATTTAATCTCATCAAAAGCAAAAAGAGAGATATGCTCAGCCACTGCTTCTTCTAGTACAGTTTTAGCATGTGATAAGGAATGTAGCCATCGCTAAAACGTATTCCAGTTCTATTTTCTTTATTAAAAACATCCAATTTTTGATTCCAAGGGAAGGGGCTTGAGAAATGAAATGTTTGAACATATCCTTTTCCTGCGATGGCCAATTCCTTTATGATTAATTCTTTTTCATTTCCTCTAAGCACTGAATAATCCACGACATCTTGAACAAAGACAGACGGGAATTTGTGAATAATACTTACTTTTATACCTGATAGACATCCTTGTCCACCGTTGCATCTCCAGAATGTTAACTCGCAGCGGAACATCTTTCTCGCCTGACGCTATGGATCGGCAGAGCTGAAGAGAGCTACAGACTCTTTCATGGTGTATCCTCTGGTGCACATATAGAGAGCATACAGGCATGCGTATTGGTCACAGATGTCGAAGTAGAGGCTTTGCAGCTGGTGGTTGTTAAAGGTGAAATTAAATGAGATAAAGTCTTACAAGGGTTTTACAAAAGGAGATGGGCCGTAGCAATCGAAATACCATGCAAAAGAATTAAGATTTGGAGTTACAGCTATCCAGTGTGAACCAGTTAGGCTATGAGGATATAAAATAATTATGAATGTAGATGGTTTATTAAAACCTTTGGGCAGCATGTCTGAAGCAAAAACGCCTGCAAAATTTGGAATGCCGTGCAAAGTTTGTTCAATCTGTAAGGTGTTCATATTTAATAATTTGTGTGCACTCTTAGATCTTTATCCGAATAGAATTTTCGTATTCGCAATACATGAGACACGTGATGGCTTGTTTTAATTTCTCTTTAAATCTTAATTAAAAGAGAAGCGTGACCCTCTGAAACAGCACTGTTAGGCGTTAAATCGTAAAGCATTATAACATAACGCATTACATACATGTGTGATTTGGATTTCACTGTTGTTATATTGAATGCCAGAACCAGAAAAGAGTGTTTGGTAAGCCATTGTTGTACCTATTTCCTGAGAAAAATCAATAGAAAAACTCTGCAGGTATTTGTTGTCCGTTAAGATATATTGCAAAGTATTCCAAACCAAAATGCTTAAAATTAAAAGGTTTGGTGGAATGAGTTCCCAAAAAGTTTGTATTGTTAGTCATACCTATGAGTATTCTTTTTGGTGGTGGTCCTAGCAGAACGTTGTCCACAGAGATTTTACTTTGTCCTGCTGCAAAAGTGAAATATCTGAGATCGACTCTCATTATATCGTATCTTGCATTTATCTTTTCTAAGCTTTCATATGAGACATCATTGCTTACTTTGATTTGGTTTTACTTTTTCCATGTAAAGAGTGGCATCTAGAAATTGAAATCTTGTATGTAGATCTGCGCTTTCACTTATCATATAAAATGAGTTTTGCTTTAGTTAATTTGATTTGAAGAGTAAGTCCCGGTAGTAGTAAGGTGGGTACATTAAAATATCTCCATGTAATCTACCGTACATGATTACTTCTTTAGACTATTGCTTTTGCTAAATCGTTGCTTCCATCCACGATTAGAATCCCCGGCTTCCAAAGTTCCGTTTTTCAAAATATCGTCTCCGGAGAGACCATGTAGAGCCGTGTCTATGTACCAAAAAGCAACAGCAAGATGACTGTTTGCTGCATCTTGACGTATACTAATAGGATTTCTAAATAACTACGATAGTGATAAAGGTCCTCAGAAGGAGTGATAGGTGTTCCGTTTATGGACACACTCAATTGACTGAACAAGGAGTGCGATAAATTGTTAACACCTGTCGTTTTATCTGTTGGTACTAAGTTTGAACTATCTAATTTATCAAATTTTCCTTTCACCATTAAATAAACATGTAAATCTACGTAACGTTCCTTATCTCCAGGAATAACAAATTCTAATGCACTTTGATCTACTAGGGCGATGGGTTTGATTAGTGTAGTAACATTTCCTAATACTACCGATTGAATTGGTTTTTCGGCAAAGATGACAAATTCGGATTTTGTACAGGCGATCATGGTGTTAGTTATCACCCTGAGTACATGTGCTGGTAACAACGCGGTGTAGAAGGTATTTAACCGAAAACGTCTCTAGCTTTTATCATTTTAGAAGTCCTTTTTGAAGCTGATCTCTTTCTCCTGTCCTTTCCTTGCTGCAACTTACCCACCAATTGTTTGTGCCTTCTGTGACTGGTCTTGCCACGATATCTTTAACGTTGGTACCTCCCTGTTTTGCAGTAATATCGGCCATGATATTTCCACCCGTGGTCAGGGTTTCCCTGCCCAACGATTTAGCACCGGCTAGGAGGATGGGCTTAACAATTCTGAATAGACTACCAAAAAAGTTACCTATATCCCTCCCTTGTTGAATGAATGTACTTCCTACATACAGTGGCCCAATGTAATCAACCAGACGCCCTCCACTCGGATTTACATAGTATGCTGTAAGCGGCTCCATTGCCAAATGCATGTATTTTTAATTAAGGATTCCAATTTATAATAGGACCCGTGCAAAAAATGGGTGAAAATTTATTAAATCTTAGCGTTCCATTGTATATTGGGTGCTTAATATGCCTCATTAGACTTTATTTCCCTTCTAAAGGAAGCAATGCTAAGATGTTTTTACACCCGCTTTTATCGTCTCGGGTTTGAAGCACAGACTAGGATGCACTTCTAGACCGCGGAGGACGACGAAAAATGGTTGGAAATATATATAAAATTCCCAACGATTTTCGTTCACCCATTTCTAAAGCCTGTGACTTAGCACAGCGAAGAGTATTAAAATGATGCCACCGGCAAGAAGGAGCAGTGACTAATAATTCAATGTTCACATTGCAACCTAGGTGTTCAAAATTCCAAAGGGAGTAATCACCTTTGGCGCCTGGTTTCAACATTCTTTCAAGGTTCTTTCTCTTGACAAATAATATTCCAGGGGGAATTCTGAAGGTGTTTGACTCATAGTCTGTATATGCCTAACACCTTGGAATTTCTTGGAAATTAGTTGTCAACCATCTATTTGTTTGTCAATGCTTTATAGGCCAAATGTTGCGGGGAACATCGGGTTCGCGAAACAGATGATCCATCGCTGTCTACTCGCTTTTGTTCTCCGCTACAGCTACCTCTTTAATAATCATTTCCCCTTGAGGGTTATAAAACATTGAAATGTAGCTGCAAACTCAGGTGGTTTTATTCCAATAAAATTGTATTAACCATAATTTCTTTTCCAATTATCCTTATCTGAAACAAAAAGTTACAATACTTTCATAAAATGCAGCACAGCAATGGTAAGTGTAACGCTACTAATAAGCTGAGCTAAATCGCCAAACTTGTTCACTAATTCAAGTCCTACGGTTTGAAAATGATTAACTTCTACCGGAACGTAAAATATATTTTCGAACTTGTGATGACTAGGGTAATAGGGAAATTGTATTATTCTTAAACAACGAACGTAAGAGTTGCCGAGGTGTTGTGGTACGATGAGATTGCAGTAAACAAAATCGGGCTCCGTTCCATAAATTAACTGAAAATAGCTTATCCTGTGTCATCTAAGAAACAGATTTCACATCGTTAGTTACATATGAAAGCATGCTTTGATTCGCAACTTTGAATGCATCGAGGTTAGGAAGTGAATTTGTTATTGTGTATACAAAGTCCCCTATACCATAACATATTCTAGTGGGGAAAAAAGATGTTTCCATTAAATATAGTTTCCGACTTACCTCCTACCTTTCTAACTATTTTTAAATTGATGCTATTAGCTTTTTCCTGAAACATTTCAGGAATGGAATGTGATGGAACCCATCTTTCTTCGGGTTTTCTAATTATTTTATTCCTCTCTGATGAGAAAGGAGATAACCCTGAAGCTCCGACAGAAGCAATTCCTGATGTTCTTCGTCTTTTACCTGATTCTTTAGAGGGGTGTATAGGTCTTTAAATTCTTAAAATCAGTTTTATGTAACTCGATTCTACCAGCTCTGGTTACAACATTTTTGGTCAATTCTCCGGCTTCATTAAATATATTTTCAGCTATGCTTTCGTACCGTAGGAGTAGGAAAGCTCTGCTAGACCTACCACCCGTTTATCTCTCTGAAGATTAACAGGTTGTGGTAAGTTGTTGGGAAAACTAGCGTGTGAATTTTCCGGGAACAAATCCGTGCTAGAATCGCCAACATGGTTATGTAAAACTGATCCATGATGCATCGATCCAGCTGTCAAAGATAGGACCATATCCTTTCCAACGGACGAGATGTTGTGTTCTGCCGTTCCTCACCCTTGTTTTTAATATTTTATACAGAGTAGATTTGTTAATTTTTACAGGAACCGGAAAACTGTCCCTCAATAGGAGTTCCGATAAGATCTTTTAGTTCGCATACGGGTTGAGGCAAATATTTTATTGCCTTTGCTATTGTTTTATGTCATATATTTTGAAAATCGCTCTTGAGAAATTTTTTTCGTAGCCTTTAGCAAATTTCATGTTTTCTTTACTTGTCCTTATTGTTTGTCCTCCACTAAACCTGATGGGTGTAGGTTTATTATTAGCACGTTTTCTCTAAGATTTTCCATATTTTAATACGTTTTTCTCATTTACTTTAATTGAAGCAACACCTATTGACTAGTGGACGGTGCGGTTATATGCGCTAACAAATTTATCAAGATCATCTATATGAATTCTTGTAAGTGAAATACTTATAGATTTTAGATTTGATGGTACGATTAAATCTCTGAACCATAGCACACTTTACATCGGGGTTTCTGCAAACTTGATGCTCTATACCCTTCTCTTCTAAAACTTTTTGAAATGCAGACCCTAAAAATTCTTTTCCCCCTATCAGATATCACTGCGAGGGGAAAGGAGGGATCTAAGATACCTTCAAAAGCCCTGGCAGCTTCTGTACTAGTTTTGGATCTTAAAAGTTTTACACGTGCGCATCTGGAAAAACAATCTACACAGGTTAGCAGGTACTGAACTCTGTCGTTATAATTTTTAAGACTTTTAAAATCTGCCAAGTTGATCTCCCAGACATCGTTAATGTTATTTAACGTTAGCTGCTTCCTCTGAATTTTTTTCCGCGGAGGTTTTTGCAAAGTATACGCATCTTGTTGAAAAAGCCAATCCTCTGTTTTTCGTTTATTCTTTCCCCTAGCAGAGGCAAGCTTCTGTAAGGTGGAAGAAGCGGAAGGTTGTTCGGGATCGTAGAAATACTTCTTTTTCATTACTAATAAGATGTCCACGACTCGACAGCCTTAGATGGAAACAACTCGGCAAGTATTTCTTTATATTTGCTATCTCTATTTGATTCTATTTTATTAAAGGCTTCGTTATTCTGGAAGTGCCCGTTGGTTAAAAGAAGAACTTGCCTATATTTATTCTTGTCGGAAAGCGTGATTTTTTAGAGATCTACCTTTTTCCTAGTTAACAATTCCCAGAGCCCGTAAGACCCGTTAAAATATTTATTCTTTACTCATAAATCGTCCTTTAAACGAATAACGGAATCGCCAATCTTAAAGTTGCCATCTCTATCCTTGGCGAATACGGTATCTGTTGCCCTGGGGTTGTGCAAATAAGGAGCCAAGTAAGGACCTGCTAGATATCCAAAGTTTCTCTCAGTAAACTTCTCTATTTGTTTCTGCTCGTGAGCCAGTAAAGGTAGATCCCTTGCTTGTTCTTTTCAAGTTCTTCCTCTTCCTTTTCTTCTTCTTTCTCGTAGTTCGTTTCCGAAAATGAGAAAACGAGCCTCTTTTTGACCTTAGAGATGTGGGGTGAAACTTGATCTGGCTGTTGCTTTGGCTGCGGCCGTGGCTGCGGTAGATACATACGGCGGCGGTCACTTGATTTTAAGTTAGCCAGTTCCTCGTACGAGTCTCTTTTTCTTCTCTTTCACTTTTTTGTCTTCTTTTTAATACGGTAGATGTCAATATACTCCTGAGACACGAAAAATTATTTTTGCAGCATTTAGCGATTTATTAGGGCTGAAAGTTCAGTCAATACTGCAGATAACAAAGGAATTAAAAATCTTCCGTTTTCTATTATAAACCTTCTGTTGTTGATGTTTTGAGATTTACCCACCACTTTCCTCAGATTGTTTTTATACCTTCTTAAATTGCGGATGGTACATTTGCTTATATTAGAGTTTCCGTTTATAACATTTAGAGCGCATTCAGCAATAGTCAATACTAACTCTTTGTCAGCCTTCTCCAAAATGGCTTTCCTCAGCTTTGGTATGGAGCTATTAAGAACATGCAGCATGTGATAGTTTGATTTTATCCGCTTGCTCATGCTGGTATACTACAATGAAGCTCCGATGAAAAAATTTTGTTTCTAAAACGCAGGCAGTTGCCGGTCTTCCAACATAGATCAAATAGCATATATCCTTGTAGCTTTTCCGTAGCATCCAAATATGCCTCAAGCAGCGATTTCCAATTTTCGGGGTATATTTGTCTGACTACATGCACTAAATGGTTCTTATCCCTAAGGTTTTTGAAAACCACTATATACTTAGTGTTTAGTGAGATATCTCTACAATATTTACCTTGATGAAATAGATTATGAGTAATAAATGTGGCGCTTAAATGTCTTTTTAATCAAGTCGCACACCTCTTTCGAATAAACAGAGTTTAACAAATCGTCAAGTATTATCAGTTTAAGTTTTCTTTTTTGATTTTAAAATTGGGGAACACCAACTGAAATGTGACATTATTTATCTTGGGCACAGAGGATTCTTGGATATAACATCACAGTATTTCTGTTAATTTTCTGACAGTGCACAAGTGCTTCAGGTTTTTAATTAAATTTACGCAAAATACAATTTTGCCAGACCCTGAGCTGCCGCTAATAATTAGAGTAAAGGGATGATGAAATTTAATTACTGGAAGCTTTACAGGCATGGTATCTAAACATCCGTCAATAAGTGTTCTACCTTTATTCCAATGATTGGTGCATCTTCGAAATTTAATCAATTTTGTGTTATTGTGGTAATTTTTCCCACACTTCTTCTATATCTATGGGAGAATACCTATCTAAAACTTGGGAGGAAAGTATTAACAGCTCTTAATCCGTGAGAACGCGAAGCTGTCTATGATTTTCGAAATATTTTAACACTATTTTCCACGCATCAGGTTCCATAATGAGCACAGATTCGTCCTAGCCATTCCTATTTGTACTCGTCCATAGCCGAAGAGCAAGGAGCTGTATGAACCCTCCAATCGACGTCTCTTGTGAAAGCATATTCTATATATTTTATCTTCTGGTTCACTGGTTTGGAGGCAATATACGTTCCACTGGATCTTTTACGTTTTCTGTTCTTTTCCGCTCTAACTACAATGTTTTGTTCTTCATTTTCACCGAAAATTAAATGCTCTACAGAATCAAAATTAACCAGCTGTAAAAAGGCATAATTAAGTGTTAATTCCTCTGACTTTGCAAACATTTTTGAAATCTCCATTCGGCAAACAAATATACGCGTAATTTTTTGGCCTCCAGATACGAATTCTGAAATTAAAGCTTCCTACCCGTAGTCAGCGAGCTCATCCGTCATGTCCACCAAGCTATCGCCACATTCGATTGGACACTGCTCTCCTTCCCTTACCACGAAAATTATATAATCTGTACATATATATACGAAATATCCCTATGCAGTGCCTCCAGATATGTATATAACTTGAGTCTTGCACCTGAAGTGACATAGGGGCCTAATACTTCATTAGTGTGTATCAAAGAAGGGGCGTTGACGTCTTTTTCGTGCTTCCACGATAGCTACACCACTTGGTCGCTCGCAAACATCAAATTTTGCACCTCGATTCCGGACGTGCATAGAAATTGAAATAATTCTCGAGGTTCCTTAATCACTTTTGTACGCTATCTATTGTTCTGTTCTATAATTTTCCCCAGAAGGAATTAAGGGAAATTTTGCTAACGATCTTGCACCAGGATTTTTTCTAATGACCGTCTTATCCAAAAGAATTCCTTCACTCTAAAAAAAAAATTCGAATTATTTCTCTTTATCTTCACCCTTAACCCAAGAAGGAAATCCGCTTGCCTCGGCCTTTAATTAAAAAAAAAACTCTTAATATAGTCTGCAAATAATCCCCCATTATTTTCATTTTTGTCATACTGTTCCATTTTATATTCCTAAAATTTAAAAAATTTCCCTCACTTCATAATTCATTTTGACAGTTTTCGAACCTCGTCTACTATCGAAGTAAGCATTTCTGAAATATTAGTACAATCTTGACCAACATAAACTTTAGGATGACCAACGGAAATTTTGAAATATTTCAATATAAAAGGATATAAAGACATCACACATCTTAATATTTAATGCATGAATTTGCATTTGTTTTCCAACACATTTTAATTGCTTCCGTCCTACCTCCATAGATCGAATCTCTAAGAATAAGAGGAGCATGTTTCACAACAGGGTCGTTTTTAAAGCTGGATGCTGTTTTAAAATGTCGTCTTTCTACCTTGTCCTAAATGACATATCAATATGATCTACTTTTACAGATAAGGTATCCGTGCCGTAAAATTGGCGTTAGATTGGCGCACGTTTTCCATCACAGCCAATAATATATCCAAAGATACCTGATCTCTTCTGTGAAAACTAAGTCCTATTGGTTTATCCTGTAAATTGACAGAGTTAGTTATAGTTAAACCCATCATATCGTTTGGTTTCACACCTTGTAATACCGCATCTAATAGTTGCCTTATGGCATTTCTAAAATACAAAACAGGACTTTCATTTTCTAGAGCTGAGTTAATTTGAATATCATAATCTCTACCGCGAGCTCTGAATCGTGGAATTTGTCTTCCCATCATGTTTAGGATGTTAATATGACCCATGCTGAAAAAAATAATATCGTATAATCTTAAGGTTATCTCTTAACATAAAATGTTACACCTGATAAGTACAAAAAATACTCACTTTTACTAAAACAGATGCTTGAGTGTAGTTCTGTGTGCAAAGAAAAAGATAGTTGTCAGTTTCTGTTACTGTTGCTGACTGTGGTTATTCTCATACATTTTATAGGTTTATATACCTTTTTGAGCGTTGATTAGAAAGTGTTTTTTGAGTTCACATTCGTGTATATAAAGAGAGCCTCTGCAACCTTCAGCTGCACAAAAACATCAACAAGGCACCGTACAATACATTTCGTCTCCACGAAGCGGCAGCAAGGTAAGCGAATAATTTATAAGTTTACTTCTTTTTAATTTCTAATAAAAGCAAGACATAAACTATTATTCTTCTTTGCAGAATGGATTTTCTTACGAGATTCAAACAGATTCAAAATGCTAAAACACTACAAATCAGAGATTTAGAGATACATACTTCATATAATGCAGTAGGCGCATTAAGAGTCGATACGCAGTACGGATCGTCGATGCGTGTTAAGCTCCAAAAGAGTAGCGATGACGATACTGTAGAAGTATGTTTACCAAGAAAATACACGGTCGCTTTAAAAAAAACGGACATTAAAGGCATAAATAATAGAAAACCTATCTTTCAAGGGTTTAATTAAAAAAATGGATATATTGTGTCATTGAAAAAATATAATAACGTTTAGAGCCCGAAAATAGACTAAATTAATTCTCTAATTATATATATATATATATATATATATATATATATATAGGTAGTTTTCCATTTAATTTAATAAAAAATGTTAACACACAAAATATGAATAGATGTTTAGATCATTCAAATAAGAAATAGCAATGCAGTAGAAGTATTTATCCCAAGAGATAGTTGTTTTATAAGGTGTAATGAAAATGGCTATGTTGTATTATTTAAGCATTGATGATTGTATCATATAGTGTTTGTTTAAAAATTATCAATGTAAAGCGTATAGTAAAATTCTCTGTATATTTTTCAGATGACACTTCAAATTAAGATTCTTAATAGTAATATAAGACCAAAAAGATTTAGTGATGAAGCTGCAGGGTTGAACATTTATTCTCCTCATTCTTATGATATAAAACCTCAGCAAACTATACCTATCCCAATGGGTATATCTGCATATCCTCCAAGAGGCACTTACCTACGTACAGCTGAGTGTTCAAGCTTAGGTCTTTTAGGTTTATCAATCAGAGGAGTCTGTAGATAGGGATTTTATAGGGGAAATCTGTATAAGAATGTTAAACAATTCAAACAAAAAACAACATATTTTAAAAAATAAAAAAAAATGCCCAGTTAATACATGAGAGGATCTATATACCTAAAGTAAAATATGTCGATAAACTAAAACACACTAAAATAGGAAAGAATTGTTTTGACAGTAGTGGTCAATTTTAATACATTTTTAAAAAAATCGGTAAAAAAACTAATTGTATGTTGTTTTTTATGCCTCTCTAGATAATGGGTCCTTTTACATTTCGCTGTAGCAAACCGCTGACAAGATATAATTTGCTACAAGAAAGAATTGGTTTCAATACTTTTTTTTGAAGAATTTACACCAATACGTTTCCCTGAATATTGGTGTGCTCTTACATGGATAAAGTACTCATTATCTAGCGATAACCTTTGTGGTATTTTAGGAAATGCATTTCCTGGCTATGTTGCAGGAATTTATGGCATTGAACCTAATTACATTAATTTATGTTACCATTAAACAATAAAGCAGAGAAGCACAAACATTAGAATTCTTATTTTCTCCAACTAACTGAACATAACTTAGCAATTAACTTTAAATATAGTCAATCAAAACAAAGGCAGGTATTCCATTTACCAAGGGTATATTGTTATTATTATCATTATTATTATTATTATTATTATTGGAAAGTAGAATGCAAAACATGAGAATTTAATATTAAGGTATCTCATATTCAGGTTAAACACCGAGCTACTTTGCAGGAAAATTGGATGGATTTTATGTATTTTTCTTTACAGAAGTTTTAGATATAATTTTCAGAAACACGTAATTATAAAATGTTGTCACAACACATCATTTTCTTTAAAATACCTTTGTCATCCTTCAGCCAAATTAAATGGCTGGTGGTCAAAAAAAAAAAAAAAAAAAAAAACAGAAATATACAAAAATAAAAAAAAAATTGTTTTAATGCAAAAACTTAGAGACTTGTAGCTGCAAATTTTGTGTAAAAAACCTTCTACCATTAAAAGGTTTAATCTCAACCATTTTATTTAACAAAGCCAAATAAAATTTTTGGTCGTCTCCTTAGCGCGGTGGTAGCGCAGCTGCCTACCAAGCGGGAGACCTGGGTTCAATCCCCAGTACCAGCGTGGGGATTTTCCCCCGCTGGGAGACCTGGACCGGGGTGCACTCAGCCTCGTGAGGTCCCTGGGGGGCCAATTGAGGAGGTACTTGATGGAGAAGTAGCGGCTCCAGGTCGTGAGGACCGCATTAACCGGCCGGGAGGGGCTCGAGGCGCTGACCACGTCTCACCCTCCAATACTCCACCCCATCCTTGACGTCTGTAGTGGACCGAGATGGGGGACGCAGCGGCCGGGCGGTAGGCCAAGGTTCCCCGTGAGCTGTCGTGCCATGGAGTTATTTAAATAATTTTTTTTACATACAGAAACAGATTATAACAATTACGTATACATTTTTACAAGTAGTCACGAATTTGATATTTCTATAGAACAAATAATCCCTATCGAATTTCCTGCAAAGCTTATAGCTTATTAATATACGATTAATGGTAATAAAACGTTGTTATCTTTTATGTCAGATACAAGAAAATTGTATACCAATGAAACATACAAAACTAATAAGATGTGATGAATCATTTATGAATGAAATGTATAATGCTAAAGACAATTGGTGGTGTTTTATTTGTAATAAGCCTTTATTTTTTATGTATGATGTATAAACATATATCTGATTACGCTCAACATTTGTAATTACTAACTCATAGATATTTAATGCTATAAAATAATGCTTTGTTTCTTTAGCCTACTTCGTGGACATTAGTCAGTTTTTTTATTAATTTATTTATTTAAGGTCGCTTTTTAACAACAGAGGTCATCAGCGACCACAATATTCTTACAAGATCAATGTATATACGAAATTTAATACAAATTTATGGTTATGAACTTAACTAATTGAACAATGGTAACTGTAAAGTATAGTACATGTAAATTGGCAAGCAGGTCGTCTCCTTAGCACGGTGGTAGCGTTGCTGCTTACCAAGCGGGAGACCTGGGTTCGATCCCCAGTACCGGCGTGGGGATTTTTCCCCCGCTGGGAGACTTGGCCCGGGGTGCACTCAGCCTCGTAAGGTCCCTGGGGGGCCAATTGAGGAGCTACTTGATGGAGAAGTAGCGGCTCCAGGTCATGAGGACCGCATTAACCGGCCGGGAGGGACTCGAGGCGCTGTTAATTGGCAAGCAATTATAATAGTATTAAACTGTGGTTATAACAATTAAATCACATTATATAAAAGACACCATTTGTGATATCTGCATTAACTGGATAACGTTTCTGCATCCTTCGGTGGTGTTAAAGATGGAATACAGATCACTCTTGAGGTTTAAGTTCCTTCAGGGCACTCGAGGATAAGGTGAGATGTTGAAACGACTTCTCGGGCATGGATCTTTGGTTGTTTTCTTCATCAGATAACCGTGGCTGAGGTTGAAGTCGCCGATGCGATGTAGGACTTTTTGTTTTCTTCAGAATTTACGGTGTGATATTGCCGGTTCTGTAATAGATTTCCTAACCAGTTACAGTTTTGAGGGCGTAGATTTCGACTGTTTGTCCCAGTGGTCGGCGATATAGCTTTTAATCATATTTTTTACATCCTGAAGTGTACCACTTAATCCAGCTTCAATTTGTTGCAGCCTCTTAGTATTTAGCTGCCACATCTGCCTTTTCATTTCCGGTAATGCCTTCATGTGATGGAAGCCATACCAATGAAATTTGATAGCCGTTATCGCAGTGATAATATAATCGTTCTTGTATACTTTGAATGAGTGGGTTCTTAGAAAATCTATTAGCAACAGCAGTAAGTGTTGACATGGAGTCAGAGAAGATCATAAGCGGTAGATTTTTGTGACTTTCGGTGCATATTATAATTGCTTTGAGGACGGCCAAGGCTTCACATGAAAAGATGGTCAGTTTGTATCTTATACAATTAATAACACGTTATTTAGAAATGTATATACTCTGTTTTTATCCATGAACTTTTATTCCCCATCCATTTAAAAAAAAAAAAAAAAAACTTCGTCCCATCCAAAATTTCGTCCGGGGTGCGGCTGTGTTCCACCTCGGGCCGATCAGAGTAGCATATAAAATAAACAAAATATCATACGAAAGAGATGAAGTTGAGCTTTGGTAGAAAGCGAATTGTCCTGAACCCCATGTTGATGACGTCACAGGTCACGTGACTTCGGCCAGCCAATCCGAAGCGATACTCCCTATAATACTGCCTATACTACTCTTGGTATTTGAGTTCAGTCTCTTCCAAGGGTATGACACGAAGATGTTCAAGATAATACCCCCGTCCCCAACTTATACCCTTTACGTGGAAAAAAAAAATCAAAAAATTGGTCTTCTCAAAAATGACTCTAAGGCCTTTGATCAAAATCTTGTATATTTAAGATATTTACATGACAAATAAAAGGTATATCTTAAATTGTCTAGGAAGACCACTTTATTTTGGATGAATTAACACAAAAAATGTAGCTAACTTTAGAACACACTGTTTCTGTCACATACATTATTTTCCTGGAGTTGACCGTTTTCGAGATATTCTTTGTTATTGTTTTCAGTTTTAAAATACTTAAACTTTTCTCATACGGGAACTTGTTAAATCCTGGCCACGTAATGAACTGGATTTCAATCCCATAGCAACTACATTTTAAAACATTTGACTGTCGGTTTAGCCTAGTGTATTCTCTTATATCCCTTTTACTTACAAGGAACTAAGTAATAAGGCTGTTTCTGCTAATTTTATCTCGATTAGCATGAAGTAGATAGAAGAATAAGTTTATTTACAACAATTTGTTACTGATATGTAAAGAGCAACACATCAATTGTTTTAAAATGTTATTAAAACATTTGGCTAGTCACTGCGCTAAAGCAAACTGATTTATCAACTTGTATTCTTGCAAAATTAATACAATGAAGAGGATATCGTTACCACAAAACGGAAGCGAAGTTGTTAAAACGACATACTCGTAGTATCTCCATACGAATATATTCAAAGAACCTACCGCTGTCGAATAGAAGCAATAATCAGTTTTTCTTTTATTCCACCCCCAAAACAAAGTTGGGTTACTACGTTTCAAAGCACACATTACATAAATGTTTTCAAAATATGTGTGTATATATATTGTATTAGATTGCATTAATCTACGCAAGTTCTTTGACAATTACTGTATTTAATATTGGACGCTAGGTAGATATCATTCACAGTCTTTTGAAGATAATTTTTACTGAAGAGTTTATCATCTTGGCCATAAACATTTAAATTAAGTGTATTAGTGCTGTTCAATTTGTGTACCACCTTGAGGAAAAAATAGAAAATTAAAAAACTAAACACTGGAAACATGAGAGAGCGTTGCGATCTTAGAATCGTGGGATTCTTTGATCAGGGCTATACCGACTCACCCACCGGTATGGCATTCTTGCTAACTACATTATCTAAAATCAACCGAACTGTTCTCAGCGGCGTGCATACTCTCAAAGAACAGGCAAGTTTTCCAAAGTTGCGAGTTCAATAATTTTAAGTATCGTCGACTGTGAACGAATAATGTATCCCTTCGACTTCTGCCACACAAATGAAGCATTCTGAATGAAAATAGGTCACGCACATCCTCTTGTTTTAATTTATAGTCATTGTTGTGCGATCCAGAAAACATGCTATAACTTAAGAAACAATAGGTTCCGTCTTAGTTTATCTAGGACCCCTCTAAAATCCTGCCAAGAAATAATTTTCATAAGCACGCACTTGTGTTATGCGATGATAGACATCTACGCAATGCACTTAGTCTATTAGCACATCTCTGTCGAAATCTTCGGTGGTCTGGAGGTAGCATGCTAGCCTCTGGTTCCAAGGTTGCGGGTTCAAATTCGGCGGAGGGCGTAAACATTCTTAGCATGGCTTCCTTCGGAAGAGAAGTAAACACGTAGGTCCCGTGTCGGAGATACGGCTTAAGGCCTGACAAAGAGGCTTCTGAACAAAATTAAGTGGTCTTTCACGACCAATATACGAGGGGCATACTGAAAGTCATGAGCAACACTGTTTTACAATCTTAATACATCATCATAATCTACAGACTTTCTTTCACTTTTCGACATAGTCTCCATTGTTTTGCACACATTTTTCCCATTGTTCTACAAGTTTGAAAATGCCCTTATGATAGAACTCCGTTCCAGCTGCCCACAGACCCTGACGCACTGCTTTCCGAATATCCTCCAGCGTCTCGTAGCGTTGGCCACGCATCTGCTCCTTCACAGAACCGAAAAGATGGTAGTCGGAGGGTGCCAAGTCAGGACTGTAGGGAGGATGTGGAAGAGTTTCACACCCTAATGCCCTGATCTTCTCCATAGTGGCACGGGCAGTATGCGGACGCGCATTATCCTGTTGAAGGATGATCCTCTTTCCAGGGCGTTTATCACGCAAAACCCGACGGAGCTTCAGAAGTGTCTTGATGTAGCGGGCAGAATTTATGGTTTGTCCAGGTTCAAGAAATTCAACCTGATGCATCCCAAAAGACACTTCCCATAACTTTTTCTACAGACTGCACTGTCTTCGCTTTCTTCTTCGATGGTGAGTTCAAGTGGTGCCATTCCATACTCTGACGTTTCGTTTCTGGCTCATAGTGATGCAACCAGCTCTCATCTCCAGTCACAATACACTCAAAAATTCATCACCTTCATTATGAAATCTCTGAAGAAGATTTTGTGCAATGGTTCTTCTCTGAAGTTTGTGGTGTTCAGTCAATAAACGGGGGACCCAACGGGCACAGACCTTTCGATAACCCTAGCTGTGGATCATTTCTTGCACTGCACTATGTCCTATTCCAAGTTGCGCAGCAATTTCATTCACAGTGAAACGCCTATCTCCTGTAATGAGCTCATCAACTCTTTCCTTGTTGAGTTCTGTAGAGGCAGTTCGAGGACGCCCGCTACGAGGCGCATTTTGCAGACTCGTGTTTCCATCTTTGAAATGTTTCACCCATCTTCTAACACTGCTGGCACCCATGCAGACACCTTCATACGCACGTTGAACTCTGAGATGAATTTCAGGAGCAGATTTTCCTTCTTTCACAAGGAATTCAATGACAGCACGCTGTCGAAACGTAACATCAATGTCAGCCATTTTTCAACCACCGTCTGTGGTCACGTGATAGAAGCTAATGATATCACAATATGTCAACATGTGGCTTAAAATCTGTAGATTGCGATCCTGCAATTCGTTTCGTTACATTGTTGAAATTTAAATTTTTACAATGGATTGCTCGTGACTTTCAGTATGCCCCTCGTAGAATGGGACACTAAGAACCACACTAATTAAAGAGCATCCTTAAATACAATTCAATTTAATTTAAGTTACCTGTGTCAACGGTACTACGAACTATAGTGGTTGCCCAGTACATTTAAAACAAACTAGCGTGATAGGCGCTCGCAGATTTGAAGCTTCTAATTCTAATAATACAATTCCTCCCCCAAACATCTCTAAATAGGAGCAGTTTCCTAGACTAACTTCAGAGAAATCTCAACAAACAAATAAACTGCATTGCCACGCAGTAGCTACACCAGAACAAAATGAAACAATCCACTTACTGATATCAAACTGGATTCAACGTTCTCTCTTCATTTCCTAACCCAGGCATTGACACAAATACAAGGAAATACAATAGAAACCCGCCCGATAAGGAACTACGTATTTGCACATGGAATTGCAGGGGCACTAATAATCAATATCATGAGCTTGTACATTTGTTAAATAATTATACAATAGACATTCTGCTAGCCACTGAACACAGGGATATTGACCGCCCAAGTCATGTTCGAAAAGATGAAACCGCAATATTAGTTCATTAGTCTTTACTTCCTAGTGAGTTTCCTCCGATGATACAGACAGAATACCAGATCTCTCACATCACTCATTATCAATTTGAATAGTAGCAACTTCTTTATTGGCGCTTTATACTACGCGCCAAAAAATGACATTTTTGCTTCAGATTTATGGAGCAGAATACATGAAATAAATTCTACCTATCAGCCACGCTCTGGAAAACTTTTACGTGATGTCATCTATCGTTTTCAAATAGCAATTATGTGGCCAATAGAATCTACCCATTATTCCAGATTATGGCGTATTTCTTATATCCTTGACTGACTTTAGTTCCTATCGTTATCCATTGCTACTCGATCGCTCAACAAAATCCCACATATAGGACAAGTGCAAAATTGAATACATTATTTTAATTGGAATTCATACACGTCTATATTTAAAGTATTAACAAACACAAAGATTTCCCTCAAAATACCTAAAGATTTAGACAAAATAGTTTCTACAATAACAGGAACCACTCAGAACACTGCATCTCTTGCTAACGAGCCTAATTCGCTGCCACCCATAATTCAATTTTTAGAAATACAAACACAATGCAGAAATCCATGCGAAATAACAAATTATTCGATGCATAAAAGAAAATATTGTAGGGTCACCAAAGTACTTTAAGTAGCATTAATAGCAGCATTTTTCTACTCTTGAAAACAAGTTGAAATCTTTGAATGCATAAAACGGTTCCTTATGAAAAAATCTGATGTGCTCCACTCAAATAACTTTCTGTAGCTGTTTCACAAACACTTTTTTCTTACAAAAGATTATTTTTATCTAAGTCATGCTAATCAAGAAACATTACCAGAAATGCTGTTATTACTTTCTATATACTATAGGCTAAAGCGATAGTCAAATCTTTTAAAAGCTGTTCACTATGTGAAACAATTGGGGTTCGATTCGCTTTGCATGGTTCCGTTTGAGAAAAGTTAGTTTAAAATTGAAACCAATATCAATGAATGTCTCGAGAACGGTCTACTATACAAGAAAAACGCACATGACATAAATTATGTATTTTTAACGAGATCTGCATTTTTGTGTGGTAAGAATTTGTCTATCTCTTAGGGTTTAACCGTTATGTCCTCTCACCTAGACGGCCTGGGTTCGATCCCAAGCAACCGCATGTGAGATTTGTGGTGGACAAGCGGTGCTGGAGCGGGTTTTCTCCGGGTTCTCCGGTTTCCCCCGCCATCTCATTCCACCGGTGCTCCATCATTCATGTATCATTAGTGTCACCACCTGCGGTGCCATAAGTAGTTAAAGCGGGCGTTAAACACTACCTACCCGTTATGCAACATTTTGCAAAACTCAACCTGAAAGAAGAGCTCTTCGAGGCTATTTCCAGAAAATTCAAGATATACATTTTATTTGGCATGTAAATATCTTAAATATGTAAGATTTTAATCAAAGTTGTTGGAACCATTTTTCAGAAAATCAAAATTTTCGAAATTTTATCCATGTAAAGGGTGGCTTGGGGCTGTGGAATTTTCTTGAAAATCTTCGTGTCGCATCCTTGGAAGACATGGAACTGAAATACCAAGTTTGATATTCGACGATCTTAGTTATTGAGCTCTACTGTCTACACACACACACACACACACACACACACACACACACACACACACACACACAGGACCTTTTTCTACAAATCTGACACACACTCGGACCTTTTCACATGACTTTCTACAACTGCTCTACAAACTTCTTACATAAAATTATATTTGTTTCTATACTATGCTAATCGAGATAAACATAAGCAGAATGTTCCTATTACTTAGTTTCCTATAGGTAGAGGGGAATTAAGGGAATGCACTAGGCTAAAGCAATAGTCAAATGTTTTAATGTCGTTGTGCGATTGTCAATGCAAATCGCTTCTGTGCTTGGCCAGAAATAGAGCAAAAGAAAAACGGACACTTCTTGTCTGAGACAAGTATCCAATAAAAAGGAATATCTCGAAAACGCTTACCTCCACAACAAAAATGTAAGGGATACAAATTGTGTGTTTTGACAAGATCTACATTTTTTATGCAATGAGGTTTTGTCTATCTCTTACGGTTTAGCAGTTAAGCAAAATGCGGCAAAATTCATCCACGATGAAGAGAGACTATTCCCAGAAAGTTTAAGATATACATTTTATTTGACATGTACATATCTTAAATATATGAGATATTAATCTTAATCGTTAGAGCCATTTTTGAGAAAGTAAGAAAATTCGAAATTTTTTCCATGTAAAGGGTAGTTTGGGGTGGGGGAGATTATCTTGTAAATTTTCGTGTCGCATTCTTGGAAGTTACCAAACTTGAATTCTAAGTTTGGTATTTACCGGTCTTTTCCTTTTTGAGCTATGATGTCCAGACACTCACACACACCTTTTTCAAAACGTTTTTTTTATTCAGGGGGACCCAAAACATGTATTTTCGGTGAAATCTCGGTATCGAACTTTTGGTGGAATACAATACCTTCTCTATAGACTTGTACATAGTACGTGTAGAGAAAGTAAAAATGACCAACTATTGCAGTTGTCGCCTTTCAGTAAATACTTTATATCTGCACAAGTTAGAATGCTATACTACGTTCTTGTAAGCAGAAAACTGATGTGCTCCAATCACATGACTTTCTCTACATCTAGGTAACAAATTATTGCTAGTAAGTTTATTCTTCGATCTATTTAATGCTAAAACATTAGCAGAAATGATCTTATTACTTAGTACCCTTAGTAGTAGGGAAATAGGGGAATACACTAGGCTAAACCGACAGTCAGATGTTTCAAAATGTGGTTGGTAAGAGATTGAAAGCGTTTCTTTGGGTGGCCAAGCTTGACAAGTTCCCTATGAGAAAGGTTTAAATATTTTAAAACTTAAATCAATAACAAAGAATATTTCGAAAACGACCAACTCCACGAAAAAAATGTATATGACATAAATTGTGTGATCTACATATTTTGTGTAGTATGTTTTGTCTATATCTTGTGGTTTACTAGTTATGCAAAATTCCCAAAATTCATTCAGAAAAAGATGCCTTGAGAGACTATTCTTAGAAAATTTAAGATATACATTTTATTTTTCATGTAATTATCTTTAATATTGGATATTTTAATCAAAATCGTTAGCCATTTTTGAAAAAATGAACATGGACAATTTTTTCCATGTAAAGACGAGTTGGGGATGGGGGGATTTTAAAATCTTCGTGTCGCATCCTTCAAAGATACTGAACTTAAATACTAAGTTTGGTATTTTACGGACTTTTTAGTTTTTGAGCTATACTGTCCACAGACACACACACACACATGCATACACACACGGACCATTTTCTACAAATGCCTTTTTTGGATTCAGGTGGACCCAAAACATGTATTTCTCAAGAAATCTCGATATCGAATTTTGGGTGCATTAGAAAACCTTCTCTGTGTAGTATGTACATAATACGTGTAGAGAAAGTAAAAATAAAACATTTATTACAGAACATACCCAAATAACCTATTATACAGTTAACAGAGATATGTAATACAAATATTCGACTCTCATATTTTCCAGTGAAATGGAACTGTGCAGTAAATATTATAATGGTTTCTAAACCATATAAAGTTAAAATGATCCAATGAACTACAAGTCTTTTATCTCTGTTTTCCAAAATATTTGAAGGCTTATTACGTCCCAGCTATTAAAGCAATTAAGAAGAGTGCTCACCTCTCACAGTTTGGTCTCGGATCACTATATTCAACCATTTGGCAGCTTCATAATGTGGTTGACGAAGTCCTGGAAGCTTATGAGGAAACAAGAGTCTGCCATTTTTTTTTTTTTTTTTTATAGAAAACGGCGGTTGATATAGTCTGGCATGATGGGCTTCCGTATAAAATCAAAAGACCATCTTTCAGATGCACATTATAGTCATTAAATGTTTCTTACGCAATCACACCTTTTGTGTAAATTGTGAAGAGACAGTGACTAAAATGTTCCTAGTGTACCACAAGGTAGTATGTTCTAAGATCACTGTTGTACAGAGTACTGCTGACTTCCCAGTGCAAGATCAAATAGAAATCTCGTAGTTCGTAGAAGTTGTCAATCTGCTAATTTAATTACAGATCATTGGTTCAGATAGTGGAGTCTTGATGAATACCTTAAAATCAAAAGTGGTTGGAATTACTATCCCTGTCGAGCAATAGGACCGCGCCGTGGCCGAGTGGTTAGACCACTTGCCTCTCACCTAGACGGCCCGGGTTCGATCCCAAGTGACCGCATGTGAGATTTGTGGTGGACAAAGCGGCGCTGGGGCGGGTTTTCTCCGGGTACTCCAGTTTCCTCTGCCATCGCATTCCACCGGTGCTCCATCTTCATTCATGTATCATCAGTGTCACCGCCTGCGGTGCCATAAGTAGTTAAAGCGGGCATTACACACTACCCAAAAAAAAACAACTAAAATACTGTCGAGCAATCAATTAGATACCTGGAACGTATATTTATATAGAGTATCAAACCTAACTGAGCGACCTCAAGTATCTCCAAAATGCAATAAAATATAACTAATCCAATTGGCCAGGAATGAAGCTATGTAATGGGCTCATAATGAGAGGTATGCACAATCCAGAAAAATGAAAAAAATAACACTTCCAACATAAAGTAACTTTTTACTTTCTCTATACGCACTATGTACATAGTGTATAGAGAAGGTATTGCACTCCAACAAAAAATTCGATACCGAGATTTCACCGGAAATATATGTTTTAGGGTCCCCTGTATCCAAAAAAGTATTTTCAGAGAAATGGAAGTGTGTGTGTGTCCGTGTGTCTGTGAACACGTTAACTCAAAAACGAAAAGTCGGTAAAATACCAAACTTGGTATTTAAGTTTAGTATCTTCCACGAAGAGTTTGAGAAAAATCCCCCTACCCCAAACTACCCTTTACATGGAACTTTTTTCGAAAATTTAGATTTTCTAAAAAATGCTTTAACGATTTTGATTAAAATATCGTATATTAAAGACATTTATCTGACAAATAAAATGTACATTTTGAATTTTCTGGGAATGGCCTCTGAAGACTACTTTATTCTGCGTCAATTTTACGGAATTTTGCATAACTATTAAACCGTAAGAGATGGACAAAAACTTGCCATACAACAAATGCAGAGCACTTTAAAATACACAATTTTTGTTGTATACATTTTTTTCATGGAGTTGATTGTTTTTGAGATATTCCTTGTTTTTGGTTTCAGCTATAAAAAACATAATTTGCTCATACAGGACTTTGTGAACTCGTGTCCATACAAACAAGACTATTTCTGCTAATTTGTTCTTGATTAGCAGGAAGTAAATAGAAGCATAAGTTTTTTAACAATAATTTATTGCAGAGTTGTAGAGAAAGTCATGTGAATGGAACACATAAGATTTTTTTAAATGGAACATATATGTTTACTCCAGTGAAATGAAAACTAGAGCTACAATTAATGATTGGTTTCATTTTTCTAAACACATTTACTAGTATCCTATAGCCACAGAAACGTCATTGTTGTGCATATCATCCAGCATGGATATACTTTGAGACGTAACAAGAGAGTGTTGCACAGATTGTAGTGTTTCTACATATATTTCTACACGCACTGTAGTACGATATTACATATCGTCTACAGCCGTTGGAGGTTCCTGATATGCTCCATTCTTTCCTGCGCCCTATAGAAAGATGTCTAATGGCATCAAGTCGGGGGACCGAGCTGGCCATCTACATGACCTCCCCTCCTATCCACCTATTTAGAAACTTCGTATCGACAACTGTGCATAGTGTGCGGGGTATCCGTCATGCTGGAACCACATTGATAGTCGCGTATCCATGAGGATGACTGGAGTATATTGAAGAAATGATGAATATCGCTGTCCGTTTAATGTTCCCTGATAAAAATAGGGACCTAAAATACGGTTACCAATGATACCGTACCAAACGTTGACACTCCACTATCATTGATGAGCAATTTGGCGAATCCACGGACCAGTAGTGTATATTCCGCAGATTCACACGCCCATGCTTTGTAAGCGAAGCTTCGTCCGTAAACAACGTATTACTTAGGAATACTGGATTACAACGCAACTGAGAAGAGCAAAACGACAGAATGCAATGTGGGATTCAAAGTCATTCCCTACAGTTATTGGTGTAGCGAGATGTAGAACGGATGAAACCTATGCCTATGCAAAATACTGCGGCTTATTCCAGAACCTCATGCAACCTGTCGTACACTCATTTCAGGATTGTGCGCTATAGCAGCCAGAACAGCAAATTCGTTTCCAGTGCATGTTGCCGCTTTGTGGGAGCCCAACTTCCTGTTTCCATGAGTTTCGTACAGATGTTGGCAATGGTACTAGGTGAGGGACACCTCTGTCTGGGTAGCATTCAGCATACAATGTCACAGCTGGCATTCCATTCGCCGTAAATCAAAATACGCAATATTACGTAATAACGTTTTTCTTCATTACTGAAGGCCGGCATGTGCACTAGATGACTACAAATATAACAAGCCACTTGAAAACTGGGTTTAATGTGTCAATATGGAAAGCAGTATCCGAAACGTACGTTACAGTATGGCAGTAGTGCAGCAAACCAGACCAGGAGACCCTAGTCCACTGAAGCTAGAAGGTGCCGTGCTGATATTGGTTCGTTTAGAAATGTTACAGGGCAGTGTGCTAGCAACCCCTGGCTCTGGACACAGTATTACATGGGTTGAATTACGTCAGAAACTGAGCCATTCTCTAAAAGTCAGTATTTCAAAACGTATGAGGTTTAGAAACGTGAAACCAAGCGTGTTATCCCTAATTGAAACTCTAGTTTATATTTCACCAGAATAAACATACATGTTCATTAAAAAAAGTAAACTGTATTTGGAAGTGTTATTTATTTGTTTTTATGGACTGTGTGTACCTTCTCATTATATGAGCCCCTGACATAGGTACATACCTGGTCAATTGGATGTTTGATATTTTGTTACATTTCGGAGATATTTGAGGTCACAGAGTTAGATGGGACAACCTGTATAAAACTACTCAGAGATCAAGATATTGCATTAGACAACTAAAATATATAATTTCACAAAAATGACATGGTCTACACGTTATTGATCATATTTTATGGTTGTTCTATGCGGGGCCCTGCGTTATATTCTCAAATACGAAGAATAGATGTTATCCAAAACAGATACGCCGACTGTTATACATTGGTATGTGTGAAACAGCGTGCTGCATGACGACATAAGGATTCTAGAAGTCAAAGAAGTCCTCCACAAGAGCTATAAAAGAGCATGACCAGCTATTTCTGTATCGTAATCTTCCCAAAATACGAACATTAACTCAGCGTATCAAAGGATCTGTGACAGAGGTTCGTTTAGTTCCCAATTTGAAGGTCCCTTAAGTGTTGAGGTTTAATTTTAATTTATCACCTCTGTAAGAATAACGAGGGTAATATTTTAGTTTAAAGAATGTAGGTGAAATGTTTACATGTTGGTGTGAGAAGTGTATTTGTTCAATGAAACCAAATTAAATAAAGCAAAGTGTCACTGTGTTCAATATTTTTAAGTGGAGCCGTGAATGCTAATAAGATAATGTACGAAAACTAAAACATACATATGATTATGTAGGTTGAAGTTTCAATGCGATCGATATTCTTTCCACACATCACACCCCTATTGCCGGGCAGGGCAAAGGGCAGAAGGGGTTCAGTCGTGTGACCTGTTACCAAACAACCGAACGTCTGAAATAGGGCATAAGGCCCGGCACACCCGACTCTTAGAGGCTAAAACATCGTGAAATTTGCCTCGTGAACATAACTTTAGAAAATAGCTAAAACAATTGCAAATACTGGATCACTGCACCGTCCTCAAACGGTGACACAAATATTTGCACTTATTTACCTCCTACTGCTATGTGCGTGAGTATTTGTTTGTGAGAGCCCATTCTTACCTAAACTTCTGACTAACTATTGTACCCTGCAACTTGGAATTACGTATAGTAGTTTTTCACCACTTCCATTGAAGCCAGTTGGTGAGGGGTGAAAGTCGCATGACACATGTTGATGTGCAGGGTCAAGCCTAGAGTATACCCTCATTTCTTTTGTATCTACAAATAAATATATATTAAGAGTATCTGGTTATACTCAATTAAAAGATTGATCTTTTATAATCTGTTGTTTTCTGTATGAACGTAGGTTAGGAGATACCATAAAATATATGTGTGTGTGTGTGTGTTGTGTGTGTTTTTTGTAAGTAAACAGAAAAAAAAGGATGTTCCATTCACATAACTTTCTCTACTTAATCTGTAACAAACTATTCCTACAAACGCTTATTCTTCCACTTCATTCTTCTATCTAGTTTCGTTTCGGCTTACCCTCCCTGTAGGACCGACAGCCCCTAGGATTTACAAGCCAATGCCTAGGAGTCGGAAGTCTTCTATCTAGTAATTGAGTTAAACATTAGTAATACCATTTAAAAGGTGGAAGCTGAGTGATTTATCGTTATTGGTAGTTAATTATAAGAAGGAATGATTAAAGGTAGTGGAAAACTTAGAAAAAATGTGATATATTACATACACATGACTTTCTCCAGCTGTTCTACAAACAGACCTCTTACAAAAGATAATTCTTGTTTCTAAACCATGCTAATCGAGATAAGCATTAGCGGAGTGTACTTATTACTTAGTTAGAAGGGAAATAAAGGAATGCGCTATGCTAAAGAGATAGTCAAATGTTTTAAAATCTATCGTTATGCGATTGTTATCGAAATTGGCTTCTTTGCTTGACCAGTTAAAGAATAATAAAACAGGCCTCACATTCAACAGGTCGTGAGTTGGAATCTCGCTTAGGGTGAGTTACCCCGGATAAAATTTTTTTCGGGGTTTTTCCTTATCTTGAAAAGACGAATGTTGAGTAACTTTAAGCTCCATTGACCTCTATATCATTTGAGCATCATTTCACCAATTTCATTCATCGTCTGATATGACCAACAGGTTAAAGATTCAATGGATCTATTTATTTGTGATGGATATAAAACTGGTTGGTTAGAAATTATACTTTTTCATAAAATAAGGATAAATATAAAACTGCTATAAATGAAATTATTGATCCAATTGATGATACAATATTTCATGAGGTATAAGCATTGGATAGTGTGAATATCGACCAACAGGTTAAAGGACGTTAAGCTACAATAAATAAAATACGAACATTTCCGTCTGAGAAAAATGTAAGTAATTTAAAATTGGAACCAACAGTAAGGAATATCTTAGAAATGGTCAACTCTACAACATAAATTGTGTGTTTTAACAAGATCTGCATTTTTCATCCAGTAAGCTTTTGTCTATCTCTTAGGGTTTAACCGTTATACAAAACTCCGCAAAAATCTATCAGAATAAAGTGCTTTTCAGAGGCTATTCCCAGAAAATTCAAAATATACATTTTATTTGTGTTGTAAATAATTTTAATATACGGTATTTTGGTAAAAATTGTTAGAGCCATATTTGACAAAAACAAAATTTTCAAAACGTGTTCCATGTAAAGGGTAGCTTGGGGTGGGGGATGTTCTGGAAATTCTTCGTGTCGCATCCCTGGAAGTTAATAAATCTAAGTACTAACTTTCCTATTTAACGGTCTTATAGTTCTGGAGCTATGCTGTCCAAAGGCACACACACACACGCGGACCTGTTTCTAAACATCTGATGCGTTCCATTCACACGACTTTCTCTATCTCTGTAACAAATTAATATTAAAAAGCTTATGCTACTATTACTTATTCATGCTAATCATCATAAATTCTGTGTTTTAACGAGATCAATATTTTTTGTGTAGTAGATATTTGTCTATCTCTTACGGTTTACTAATTATACAAAAACCAGCAAAATTCATCCAAAATAAAAAGGTCTTCAGAAGCTAGTCCTTGAAAATTCAAGATATACGTTTTACTCGACTTGTCTTTAATGTACGGTATTTTAATCAAAATCGTTAGCGCCATTTTTGAGAAAATCAAAGTTTTCAAAACTTTTTTCATGTTAGGGGTAGTTTGGGGTCGCATCCTTGGAAGATATTAAACTTATATGTCAAGCGTAGTATTTTACCGACTTTTGTTCTTGAGTTAATGTCAACGGGACATACATACACATGGACCTTTTTCTATAAATGCTTTTTTTTTATATAGGGGCCCTAAAACGTCTATTCCCGATGAAATCTTGGTATTAAATTTTTGGGAATACAATATCTTCTCTATACACTATTACATAGTACGTGTAGAGAAAGCAAATATCAGATGTGTTCCATTCACGTGGCTTTCTTTACATCTCGGTAATACTTCACTGTTAAAAAGCTTATTCTCATATTTACTTCATGCTAATCGAGATAAAAACTCATATTTACTTCATGCTAATCGACATAAACACTCATATTTACTTCATGCTAATCGAGATAAACATTAGCAGAAGTGGTCTTATTACTTGCTTTCTTGTAAGTAGAAGGGAAGCAAGGGAATACACCAATCTAAACTGATAGTCATATAATTTAAAAGCTGGTTGTTATGTGAACGAAATCCATTACTTTACATTGCAAAGAGTTGACAAATTCCCGTATGTGAAAAGTTGACGTATTTTAAAACTGAAACCAATTAAAAAAATATCTCAAAATGGTCAATTGCACGAAAAAATGTATATGACATAAATTGTGTCTTTTAACTTGATCCTTTGTGTGTGTGTGTGTGTGTGTGTGTGTGTGTGTGTGTGTGTGTGTGTGTGCATTAGATAAAACATTACATAAAAATGTAGAGCTTGTTATAACACACAATTTATGTAATATACACTTTTTTCATGGAGTTAGCAGTTTTTTAAATACTCCTGGTTGTTGGTTTCAGTTTTAAAATACTTTTCTCATACGGGAATTGCCATATAAACAAAGCAACTTCAGGCATAGAGCTACCGGTTTATAAACTATTTGATTATCGCTTTAGCCAAGTGTATTCCCTTATTTCCCTTTTACTTTCAAGGAAGCAAGTAATGATATCTTTTCTGCTAATTTTTTCTCGATTAACATGAAGGAAATAAAAGAATAAGCTTTATAACAATAATTTGTTACAGAGACGTACAGAAAGTCATGTGCATGGAGCACATCCAATTTTTTTCTAAGCTATTCATTCTAATGGAGATAAACCTTTCCGAAACAATACTTATAAATGCAAAGGGAAAAGTAATATTTGAACGATTAAAGCGTGGATGCTCAATGCTCATCTTAAAATTCTATACTCTTTCCATGCAATCGCGAGTAGAAAATGAATATCGAAGGAACTTGAAAATTCGAACCATTAATATCGAACATCTCGGAAATTTTTCACGTCACACACAAAAACAAATAAAAAAATAAAAGTAAAGAAAGATGCATATTCTAAACAGAGCTACCCTTTTACTTTCTCTACACGTATACTATGTACATAATATATAGAGAAGGTACTGTATTGCACCCAAGAATTCGATACCGCTGGAAACATATTTTTGGGATCCCCTGAATAAAAATAAAGCAGTTTTACAAAAAAGGTCCGTGCGTGTATGTCTGTGGGCAGCATAACTCAAAAACGAAAAGTACCTAAATACCAAACTCGATATTTAGGTCCTGTATCTCCCAAGGATGCGACACGAAGATTTCCATGAACATTACCCAACCCAACTATCGTTTATACGGAAAAGATATCGAAAGTTTCGATTTTCTGGAAAATGGCTCAAACGATTTTGTTTAAAATTTCTTACATTTAAGTTATTAATATGACAAATAAAATGTATATCTTGAATTTTCTGAGAATAGCCTCTAAAGAGCTCTTTTTCCTGGATGAATTTCTTTTTTGGATTTTGTACAACTCTTAAACCGTAAGGTATAGACAAAAGCTTACTACACAAAAAGTACGCAATTTATGTCATATGCATTTTTTCCTGTACTTAACCGATATCCCTTGTTAGTGGTTTTGGTTTTAAAGTATTCAAAGTTTTCTCTAATAGGAGATTGTCAGCTGCTGGCCACGCAAAGAATCCGATTTGAATCCCATAGCAACCACATTTTAAAACATGTGACTGTCAGTTTAGCCTAGTGTATTCCCTTATTTCCCTTCTACTCATAAGTAACTTTAGTAATGAAGCATTTCTGCCAATGTTTATCTCAATTAGCATGAAGTGGATAGAAGTATAAGCTTATTAACAATAGTTTGTTACACAGATGTAGAAAAAGCTATGTGAATGGAACTGTTTCGATTTGTTGTACAATCTCTTTAGAAGAAATTGCACTTCATAGCTTATTCCTAAAACATTCAATATTTATGTACACTTTATTGTTGCTTTCTCTTCCAAGTATGGTGTGCATAGTAGGTATCATAGGGTGTACTATACCCAAAAATTCCATGTCGAGATTTCACCAGAAATATATATTTTGTGGTCACGTGCGCGTGTCTTGAACAGCATAACTCAAAACGAAAAGTCCGTTAAATATTCAATTTGATATTTAGTTCAGGTATTTTAAAGAATGGGACAGGAAGATTTTCAAGAATATCCCTCCTATCTCAAGCATGGAAAGTTTTTCAAAACGTAGATGTTCGCAAAAAAATGCTATTACCATTTTGATTAAAATTACATATCTTAAGATATTTTAATCACAAATAAATTATATATCTTTATTTTCCTGGGAATAGCCTCAGAAGAATTTCGGATAGTTTTGGATAACTAGAAAACTGTAAGAGATATCCAAAACCTCACCACATCAAAAACGTAGGTCTTGTTAAAACACACAATTTATGTCGCATGCTTTTTTTGCAATACTTAAAGTTTTCCAAATGGGTAGTCGTTAGTCGTTTTTCTTTCCCTAGAGTCAAGTAAAGAGAACGGCGTTCCAAAACCAGCACAAAATAACGCCTTTTAAAAGGTCTTCATATTTAAGCCTAATATATTTCCATATTCGCATTTTCAATACAAGGAAATATGCAATAAAGACGATTATCATGGACTAAATGGTAGAGTAAGCTTCCTAAAGTATGATTGAAGCACAGGCAGAGAAAGTCATCTGAATATGACTCTAAAAACAAATTTCTGACAAAAGATTGCTCTTCTTTTTACATCACGCTAATCGAAATAAACATTAGCAGAATGTTCTATTACTTGCTTCTGTATAAGCAGATGGGAAATAAGGGAATACACTAGGTTAAAGTGACAGTCAAATGTTTTAAAAGCTGCCATTAAGCGATTGTTATTGCAATTCGCTTCTTAGCTGGGCCAGGAGTAGAACAAAAGAAGAACTGACATTTCCTGTCTTAGAAAAGTAAGTGCTTTACAATTGAACGGTTACCTCCACAACAAAAATTTAAAGGACAAAAGGTGTGTTTTGACAAAATATACATTTTTGGTGCAATAAGCTTTTCTCTTATCTCCTACGGTTTAGCAGTTAAGCAAAATTCGGCAAAATTCATACAGAATAAAGAGATTTTCAAAGGCTATTCTCAGAAAATTCAAGATATATATTTTATTTGGATTATAAATATTTTTATATGTGGTGTTTTTATCAAAATCGTTAGAACGGTTTTTGAGAAAATCAAAATTTATGAAAAATTTTCTATGTAAAGTGTAGTTTGTGGTGGGAGATTTTCTTGACAATCTTCGTGTCGCATCCTTGGAAGATACTACCTAAATGCCAAGTTTGATATTTAACGGTACTCTTATTTCTTAGCTATGCTGTACAGACACACACGCATAGAGGAGAGAGAGAGAGAGAGAGAGAGAGAGAGAGAGAGAGAGAGAGCGCTTTTTTCCCAAAAATGTTTTTTTCGGACTCAGGGGTCTTCAAAACACAAATTGCCGGTGAAATCTCGGCTTCGAAGTTTTGGGTGGAATATAATACCTACCTTCTGTACCCACTATGTACAATGTACGTACGGGGCTAGACAGAGTTCACAGGAATCCGTGTGTATTTGTGTCTATGAGCAGCAGAACTCGTCTATCAAACTTGATATGTAAGTTTAGCATCTTCCAACAATACGATAGGAAGATTCTCAAGAAAAACCTACTCTGTATGCTACACTTTACATGGAACATTTTTCTAACATTTTAACTTTATAAAAGATGCCTCTAGCGATTTTGTTATCAAAATACGCATTAAAGATGCTTACATGACAAATAAAATGTATATTTTGAATTTCTCGAGATCAGCCTAGAAGTCCTCTTCATTCTGAATGACTTTTGTATAACTGGTAAACCGTAAGAGATGGACAAAAACTAGAAGGTAGGCTAGAAGTAAAACAAGAGAGAGATTAAACGATACATGATCTTCCGTTTCAAAACATCTTAAGTAGTTTTAAACTGAAACTAATAAAATGGAATAAAAAAGTATGTTAAATTATGTGGTTTAAGGGAGCTATGTAGTTCTGTAGTAATATTTTGTCTGTCCCTTATATTTTATCACTTAAGTACAATTCTTCCAGAATGAAGACATTTTGAAAAGCTATTCCCAGAGAAGTCAAGATATACTTTTTATTAGTCATGGAAATATATATAATATGCGGCATTTTAATTAAAATTGTTAGAGCTATTTTTGAGAATAATAACTTTTTCAAAAATGTGTCCATGTAAAGGGCAGTTTGGGGGAATTTTCTTAAAAATTTTCATGTCTCATTCTTGTAAGATGCTAAACTTAAATACCTTATTTGGTGTTTAACGATATTTTCGTTTTTGTGCACAGAAAGAGAGAGAGACACACACCCAAGTACCTTTTCCTAAAAATCTGATGTGTTCCATTCACATGACTAGCTCTATATCTCTGTAACAAATCATTGTTAATAAACTATTCTTCCATCCACTACATGCTAATCTAGATACGAGGTCTGTCCCAGAAGTACCCGATCTAAAAAAGAAGGCACAAAAACTTGGGGGAAAACATCTTTATCTCTCTACATAGTCTCCTTTGAGCTCGATACACTTTTCCCAGCGATGCGCAATAGCTTCGATACCCTGTTTATAGTGAGAACTATCGAGGTCAGCAAAATAGCCATCAACTACAGACTCCACCTCTACATTGTTGGCAAATCTTCTACCACCAAGCTATTTCTTCAAATTTGGAAACAAAAAGTAATTAGAGGGGACTAAATTTGGTGGAATGAGGTGCATGAGGAAACAATTCGAGCTTTACTTAATTGATTTTGGCTATGACGATAATGGACGTGGGAACTGGTGCTTTGTCTTGATGAAACAAAATTGTCATTTTCTCTAAATACGGCCGCTTTTGCTGGGTTTCATTACTCAAACGCTGTAACAAGTTCTTATAATATTCGCCATTGATTAATTTTCCTTTTTTGAGATAATAAAAATTATCCCCCGTGCGCATCAGAAAGCTGACGCCATGACATTGCTTGCAGATGGAACTGTTTTCACCTCCTTTGGAACCGATTCTCCACTTCCAATCCACTGTTTTGATTGATCCTTCATCTCAGGTGTGAAGTGATGGATCCAAGTTTCATCCATTGTTATGAATCGACGCAAAAACTCAGCGAAACAGTGCCAAACACTCGACTGAAACATCCTCGCGACGTTGTTTTTGTTCTATTGTGAGCAACTTTCTCATATCCAAATTTTCAGTCAGTATACGATGTACAGAACTTTTTGAAATGCCTGCAATGTTTGCTAGCTCGCGTACTTGGTCATCCAATAACATTTTGTGGATTTTTTTTTTTTTTTTTTTTTTACAATTTCTCGGCTGGTAACCGTATCGACCACTTCGAAATTCGTCTTGGCAGCTCGTACGGCCACGCTTAAACTCTGACACCCAATATTTCACTGTTGTAAACGAAGGAGCAGACTCCCCCAAAGTAGAATCTATCTCAGTTTTAATATTAGTTGGACTAAGGCCTCTCAAATGAAAGTACTGTGTCACATAACGATGACAAGTTTTATCCATGTTTACAAATTCGGTGAGAGCATTCACTAATGGTGGCTGCAAAACAAATGCTAAACAATTTAAAATCGCCAAACTTCAAACTTAAGCTTTCCAAGGTTAGTACTTTTTACCGTAGTTGTTTGAAACAACCACTATCTATACCTCAGATCGGATACTTCTGTGACAGCCCTCGTAAACATTAACTGAGACGACCCTATTACTTTTTTCCTTCAAGGGCCGGTTGTACGAACTCGGAATAAATCCTGGAATAGTTATTCTTGGAATACACTATTCATGGTATAAATGTGGTGACGAGTTGTACGATGCAATTTTATTCCTTAGATATCTATTCGACTGTTTGTAGATTTAAAACTAATGTTGGCTATGCTGCGAGTCATTCGTGGCCAACTTGATACGTAATTACTGCTTTATTTTGCTGAAAACTTCATTGTTTTCACAATCAGCTGTTCCTAAACTATGTATTGTTTCTTATTTTAACTACTTACGGTACTATGAAATAATTATGGATGTTCATAAGCGTGTTCGGATGTAGAATTGCTATACATTTTACAAAACATAAACACACATGTGACTTCTTGCGATAGGTTAGGAGTATGGGAATATAACCTTACCGCATGTGCAACGTTGTATCTTGTGCTGATATATGGCATCTTTCCGTTTCGGTGATCAAAACGTACTTAAGCCTCATTTCTGTATTTTATTCATTAAAATACTTAGTAAGTGAATTTTGAAAAGTACATTTTAGTGTTGCCAATGCCACTATCAACTTAAGATATGTATAATTGAATCGTTGCACCAAGATAAGTAGAAAACAATTTGCTATTTAGGTATTATTAACCAACAGAAATATTAGTAGTTCTGTCGAATAGTACATTAAACCGTTCCCATTACATTTCGCACTTTGCTGATGGCAATATTTGATACAACAGCTAGAAATTGTCAACCAACCAATAAAACGGAGAACATTATATTTTAGGGAAAGTATTCTCTATTCAATCAAAATTGTCTCTAATGTGTTAAACCTACAGCATATAATACGAAAAATTATGAATTTATTGTAAAATATATTTAGATTTATGAGCTCTGATGGCGTCTTTTAATCTGGGCATATCCTCTCTACATCACAAAGCTTGTAGTGTTATAGTTTTTAAACTTGCACATAACTTCCAAAATCTGAATATAGTACAGAATGTCGCTAACATTAATACCTGTTTTTATTAAAATCTGGACATCTATCACCAACACGTGCTTCACTTGGTCATGGTGTAGATGGAGTACCCTGCTGTGGGTAATACTTGTGGTTATCTTACGTTTTGAAGCATATTTCCCTAGAAGTAACCTATCCTTTGTATTTCGTCAATAAAACGTAACCTCACTCTTTACAACGCTATGCATTGTGCTGGTGAATTGCTGCACTACACTTTTATATTTATCTTGGGTTGGATTAAATGTAATTGTTTCCATAAAATAGAGGTAGTTTGATGATAATATTGTAGGTAGATTTTACTGTTTTATAACTGAAACTTTATTTTAACTATCTTCTTGTCATATTTATCTTATAACCATCAAGTTGTCTGTGTGATATCATTTCTCAACTTTAATTTCATTATAGTCATGTTCATTTATCAGACTATCTCTACAAAATATTGTATTTATATATAATATGCCCTTAAAACATATAAGAAATGAATCGTTTATATCGGTCAAAATATGGGTCAAAATTGTGCCGAGTACCCAAGCGGCCATTTTCTTTTTTATACTCTATTCTCGGAATATCGGCTTATCCCCGCAAGGAATCACGGAATAAGTTATTCCATGTTTATTCCCTTGATAGTCTCTATTCCGTTGTCGTACAACACAATTTTGCACATAACCATGGAATAACGTCCAACAGAGGTTTATTCCAAGTTCGTACAACTGGCCCTAAGTAGGAGGTAAATAAGGTTAACTGACAGTTAACTGTTTTAAAATGTGGTTGCTTTCGGATTGAAATTCAATTCTTTGCGTGGCCAGGAGTTGACAAGTTCCTCAATGACAATCAGTATTTTAAAACTGAAACAAAAACAATCTCCAAGAAAAAAATATATATGCAAAAATTGTGTATTTTAAGGAGCTCTACATTTCTTGTGTAGAGAGTTTTTGGGTATCTCTTACGGTTTACTAGTTAACGCAAAATTAAAAAATCTGATGTGTTCCCTTCACATGACTTTCTCTACTTCTGTGTAACAAATTATTGTCAATAAGCTTATTATTCTATTTACTTCATGCTAATTGAGAAAAAATTAGCAGAAATAGTCTTATTACTTGCTTCCTTGTAAGTAGAAGCGAAATAAGAGAGTACCATAGGTTAAAGTGAAGTCAAAAACTGCTTACTGAAGTTCCTTTGTTTGTATAGACACGAGTTGATAAATTCCTGTGTGAGAAAAGTACAAGTTTTTTTAAACCTGAAACCAAAAACAAGGAATATCTAAAAAAAAAAAACGATCAACTCTTCGAAAAAAAATTATATAACATAAATTGTGTGTTTTAATATGCTCTACATTTTTTTACTTTCTCTATACGCACTATGTACATAGTATATAGACAATGTATTGCACTCCATCAAAAAATTCGATACCGAGATTTCACCGGAAATATATGTTTTAGGGTCCCCTGTATCCAAAAAAAGTATTTTCAGAAACAGGTCCGTGTGTGTGTGTGTCCGTGTGTCTGTGAACACGATAACTCAAAAACGAAAAGTCGGTAAAGTACCAAACTTGGTATCTAAGTTTATTATCTTCCAGGGATGCGACACGAAGATTTTGAGAAAAATCCCCCCACCCCAAACTACCCTTTACATGGAACTTTTTTCGAAAATTTTGATTTTCTAAAAAATGGCTCTAACGATTGTGATTAAAATATCGTATATTAAAGTTATTTAACTGACAAATAAAATGTATATTTTGAATTTTCTGGGAATAGCCTCTGAAGACTACTTTATTCTGGATTTAGAGGGGGACCCAAACATGTATTTCCGGTGAAATCTCGGAATTGAATTTTTGGGTGCATTACAATACCTTCTCTATACACTATGTACATAGTACATGTAGAGAAAGTAAAAATAATGCATTCAGAAAAAAGAGGTCTTTAGAGGCTATTCCCAGAAAATTCAAGACATTTTATTTGTGATGAAAATGGCTTTAATATGTGGTATTTTAATTAAAATCATTAGAGCCATTTCTGAGAAAAATGTTCGAAAATTTTTCCATTTAAGGGTAGTTTGGGATGGGGATATTATCTTGAAAATCTTCGTGTCACTTCCTTGGAATAAACCAAATTTAAATACCAAGTTTGGTATTTAACAGGCGTTTCCTTTTTTATCTATGCGGGCCACAGATACACACGCGCACGCGTGCGGAACTTTTTCTAAAAAAATGGTATGTACCATTCACATGACTTTCTCTATATCTCTGCAATGAAGTTATTGTTACACAGCTTATTCTTCTATTTACTTCTATACTTTGCTATCTTGTATGTAGAAGGGAAATAAGGGAGTACCATAGGCTAAAGGATAGTCTTTTAAAAGCTGGTTGCTATGTGATTAAAGTTCTTTGGATAGACAGGAGTTGTCAAATTCTCGTATGAAAAAACTATGTCTTTTCAAGCTGAAACCAATAAAAAGGAATATTTCAAAAGCAGTCATTTCCACGAAAAAAATATATATAATATAAATTTTCTATTTTAACGAGCTCTGCATTTTGTGTTAAGTAAGTACGTTTACTTAGTAGCTCTTACGGTTTACCTAATTATGCAAAATTCCGCAAAATTCATCCGAATAAAAATGTCTTCAGATGATATTCCCATAAAATTCAAGATAGGCATTTTATTTGTCAAGTAAATATCTTCAATATACGATATTTTAATCAAAATCGTCAGTCATTTTTGAGAAAATCCAATTTTTCGAAAATGTTTCCAAGTAAACGTAAGTTGGGGAAGGGGGAATTTTTTTCCAAAACCTTCGTGTTGCATCCTTGGAAGATGCTGTATACAAACACTAAGTGTTTAACCCACTTTTCGTTTTTGAGCTATGCTACACACACACACACACACACACACACACCTACTGACAGACACACACTCATGGACATTTTTCTAAAAATGTTTTTTTTAAATCTCAGCGGGTCTCAAAATACAATTTGCCAATGAAATCTCGGTATGGAATTTTTGGGTACAATACTACACCTTCTTTATACAGTAGTACACCCGTCCCTCACGGCGTACCTCCTTTTATACACCATCCGTTATATAGTTGTGTAACAGCAGCAACAAGTTGTCACTAGTTCCAAATCTTAATATTAATAGCACACATGATCAATAATCATAATTAGGTACGTAGCTTAAGCTTGTTCAACAACAATCAACATTAAAAATATTAATGATACAAAGCACGAAACAGTTTGGGCCGTTTAAACTTGCCACTTTCCATGTGTGTTCACTGTAGTGTTGTGACAAAGCATTGGTTACTTCGGTGCTAAGGGTCGCACATTCTCTTCTCGCATGTAGCAATTTTTTTTCTTCTCTTAAACATGTTGAATCTAGACATTGCGGCTATTTATTTGGCATACTTATTTCACAAACACAACATTCAGTACCGTTAATAATATGTATGTATGCATACATGTGTGTTTTTATGTATTTATTTATTTATTTTCTGCAATTGGGTACTATCCGGTGGCAGAGTTAAGTGTACAAAATTCACTTACAATAATACTCTTACAGTCAAATTAAGAATAGTAATACAACTAAAATTTATATATATACATGTTTTTTTTTAAATGCCCAACTACTTATTATTCAGTATAGCAATACTTATATCAATTACCAGCATGTTTATAAGCATTTATTATGAAGCCTCAATATTAATACTATACATTACTAATATATACATAATAATAATATTAATAATAATATTAATAATAATATTAATAATAATATACATTAATGCAGTTTTTGAGATCCTTATTTACATCACAATTTTTACTCAAATTAACTAACATTTATTCTCTTTAAATTGTCGCTAAACTTCTTTTAAATTCAGAGGGCAGCCCTGAAAGACTGCCACAGGCAATTCATTCCATTCTTCAATGGCCCTATTAACAAAAGAAAAATTTCCTACGTCGGTTCTGTACCTTATACCCTTAATTTAATACAAATGATTGTTTCGTCCGTTGTATGCCGGGTTTTCTAACCTTTTATTCTAAATCCACCCATGCATTTAAACCAGTATAAGATTTAAATAGTGCGACTAACCTATGTGTTTTACGCCTAACTTTTAGCGTCTCCCATTTATTCTCTTCGCCTTTCCTAAGCCAAAATTTCTACCTCTCTTTATGCATTTAACAGCCCGTTTCTGCATATTTTCAAGCAAATCAGTTAGATTAAAGATATTTGAATAAATTATAAACATTATCAAAATTAATATAATTAAAAACATAATCAAATAAGACTTTGTATGGGTTCCAGCATGCTACTCTCTATTTCATAACTGGCCGCGCTAAGGACTTGTAGGCAATTTCCCTGGACTTTATGCCCCCTTCAGTGTTTTCATTCGAAGTGCAATGTCTTCCATTTTCGGGCGTAAAAATCCTTAGCATTTAGGTCATCCTGAAGAGCAGTGTCAGGTATAGCATTTCGAATCTTCTTGTAAATAATACAATCGTCTGTGAACAATCTAATCTGACATTTAATATTTATAGTTTTATCATTGACAAAGATACCGGACCTAGTACCGTGCCTTGGGGCACACTCAAACCTACAAAACGCTTTTCAGATAGTTCTTTCCCTACTCTTGCCTGTTTGCGTCCTTCCTTTCAAAAATGTTCTATCCACGACACTACTCGATTATCGATTCTAGTTTTTGCTAGCCTTCGGATGAGTAAATTATGCAGTACTACGTCAAAAGCTTTAGAAAAGTTTATCACCACTGCATCAAACCTTCCGTCTGCATCCACCTCATCTGCCAAATCCTGAAACAATGAGATTATTTGACTTTCACACGAATACCAGATCTAAACCTATGTTATGCTTCTTTGAACCATTTCTGTTTTCTAACTCCTCCCGTATGTACTCTGTAATTATATGTTCCATACTTTACACACTCCTGAAGCTAGGCTAACAGTTGGTAATTGTTTATTTCTGTTTTATTACCCGCTTTATATATTGGAACTACAATGGCGGTTTTCCAGTCTTCCGGTATAGCACAATTGTTAATTGACATATTAAAAAAGATGGGGAATTATGGCGTCTACCCCTATTTTTAAAATTTCTGTCGGTATATTATCCGGTCCTCTCGATTTTCCATTCTGTAGCAGCTTGATTTTTTCCGTAGTTTGGATGCAATTATTTGAAAAAGCGATTCTCCACCATTCCCAATTTCCTGTTCAGAACTATTATCCAATTTATGAGAGACCGATACAAAATGCGAATTTAATATGTTGGCTTTGCCCTTATCATTTGCTACTGCAATTACATTAACTTTAAAGCCTGGTATGTCCTCTTTTATTACCCCTGCATCTTCTCACGTAATTGTAAAAAGGTTTCCAGCCATTATTTTCCCCGTTAAGGATTTCGTCTAAGAACCGTTCCTGTGCTTGCAACTTTTCGTCTTGTAATTGCTTGGTTAGTTCTTTAAATGTATGAAAATGCCAATCTGATTTCCTCCTTTTGTGATACGCGTGCCTTGCCTTTCTTTTAAGTGACCTAATTCGTTTTGTATAAAATTCTGGATCGGCGTTATTTTTTGAAACTTTATAGGGTACATGTTTAATTATTGCTTCCTAGGTAAGTGTTTTGAAATTAGCTTAGGCTTCACTTACACTAGTGGCAGATTGTACAAATTCCCCATGTTGTTGGTGTAGAAAGGTTTGGATGGCAGCCCCATCCGCTCTCTGGAATTTCCAGCTAATTGATGATTGTTCTTTTTTAAACCGGTTTGTTCGTCCCTCTCAGGTTACCTCTAATTGCACACAATGATGGTCGCTGATACCTCATTAAACCTCGCATGCAGAAAACAAAGGCTCAGGCCTGCATAAGAATACATCCAATTGGCTGATTTCCGCGTACCAACCTTAACAACTTGCAACATCCCCTGCTCCCAAACCAGACAATTCACTAGATTTTGAGCTTCGCTTCCTATTAGATGACCGTCCCAGTTTACATTTGGCAAATTTAAATCTTCTGTTACAGTAACATTTTTCCCCCTTACGGTAGATATTTTTTCTGTTAATTTATACAGCATTTTATAATTAGTTTCACCAGGTGGTCGGTAGAAAGTAATTATTGTTATATTATTGTTCTCTTCGTTTTCCTGATCAATAATTTCAGTTGTCATAATCTCTGCATCATCTTCTACCCACAGTAATTTGCTGTTTAAATCTGTCTTAGTGCTAATAAAAATTCCCCCTCCCCTTCCGTCCCTGTCCTTCCTGAACACAGTGTAATCTGATCTGAAAACTTCCGCGTCGTTTATATCAATATTTAGCCATGACTCCGTACCTATAATTACATTTGGATTGCATATTTGAATTAAATTCCAAAATTCTACAATTTTGTTCATAATACTACTGCAATTTACCTGTAACAGTCTTACGGAATCAGCCGCTACCTGTGAAGCTTCATTTCTCCGAGTTTGGTGTCACTGCTGATCCTGCCGCTCGATGCTGTCGCTCCACTTCGTTACCATCCCGAACAATGCTGCCAACTTTAAAGATCCTCTGAAGTGTACACCGTCCCGTCCGAAGTCCCGGTCTTCAATCCTAGAATTTGGGTCTAGAAACTACATATCCAGTCGTTCTGCTACCCAATAAAATGCGTCTTTACTTACATTACCTTTTTCCAGCTTACCTCGCTTCGCCTTAAAACACCACTAATGACGATTTTCGCTGAGGGAAACAGCTGTTTTGTGCTTTTAAGTAAGTCATACATGTCTCCCATCACATAGTTAACACTTCTTCGCAGGTCATTACTCCCAACGTGAATCACAATCGTCCGTCAGTCCTTATCCCCGGATAGCAAGATACTTCTGCATTTGGGTTCCCCCGCATGTCTCACAATAGAGTCGCCAACTATCAAATATGATTTTTCGTCTTCTTTTTCATTATCTTCCCTCAGCTCACTCAGTGTTCTGTTTTCTTCTTCCAGCCCCTGAATTTCGTCTTCCGCGCGTTTGAGCTTCTCTCATAACTCCCGTGCTTCCTCTTGCAGCCGCTGCAGGTTTTTCTGATTGTCGGTGACTGTCTCAGCTCCCCTGCAGTCCTTACATGCCCAGGTTTTCTCAATGTTCTGATCCCTCTTAGTTTTTGGCAGCCAAAATGATACTACCTCGCGCAAATGCTGCACAAAAGCCCGGTCATCAGCGTTTTGTTGCGGCTACCATATCATTCATCATACACAGGCTCTGGGGTCAGTTCGATTCCTTCTATCACGAGCAGTGTTAATAAAACAAACACCATAAAATATCATTTGGAGGAGGTCAAGTTCGTCTTTTCTGCCAACTCGCTACCTGCTACTCTCGAGCGCCTGCCAAAGCACATTCCAATCCTCGCTCGGTAGACCACCAACTTCACTTCCATGGCCGCCCTAAGATAACTCAAAAGCGAAAAAATACCAAACTTGGTATTTAAGTTATGTGTCTTCCAAGGATGCGACAGGAAGATTTTAAGGAAAATCCCCCCACCCCAAACTACCCTTCTTGAAACAAAAATCGAAAACTTTGATTTCTCAAAGATGGCTCTTAACAATTTTGATTAAAATCTTGTATGTTAAAGATATTTACATGTCAAATAACATGCATACCTTGAATTTTCTGGAAATACTATCAGAAGACCTCTTTATTGAGGATGAATTTTGCTGGATTTTGTATAACTAATAAACCGTGAGAGATAGACAAAAGCCAATTTTGAGATATCTCTTATTTCTCGTTTCAGTTTTAAAGTATTTAAAACTTTTCACGAACGGGAATTTGTCAACTCCTGGCGATGCAAAGAAACGGATTTCATCCTCTTTATAAGGATTTGACTATCCTTTTATTCTAGTGTATTCCGTTATTTCACTTCTACTTACAAGAACTCATTTCTGCTAATGCTGGACTAGCATGATGTAGATAGAAGAATAAGCTTTTTAATAATAAAATGTAGAGAAAATCTTGTGAATGGAACACATAGGATGTTTTTTTAGTTATTTAACACAAGTGTTAGCACAATTTTGTGGGCATAGATAGCCCATAACTTCAAATGCCAAAGTTATATTAATGCAATATTATGTTCTACATATCCAGTCATAAAATTAACAAACATTAAAAAAATGACAAGTACTCAAAAGTTAATCATAGCGCTGCCAGTCACAGACCATTGTACAGCTATTTCGTGTGGGTTGTGAACACAGCTTTTACTAAGATACCCTAAGCTCTTCGATCGACACATGGAATCTGGGGATGGCTCATTTTTTGTGGCCAGGGTGTACGTAGTACGTGTAGAGAAAGTAAAAATATGATGTGCACCACTTACGTGACATTCTCTACAAACTATTGTTACAAAAGATTATTCACTTACTAGCTGCCCGCCGGGCTTCGCACGGGTAGTGTACCTATCGAAAAAAACTCACACAAAATCTTCCGTTTACAGTACGACTGTGCAATGAAATAAAATTACAATTAAATAATTTGTCAACACTTTATTGTAATGCCTTGTAATGTACAATTTTCCTTCCGGAGTGAAAAAAATAGCATCGATAGTTTGCTGACTCGAGCACGCAATGTACAACATGTGAAAAACACAATTCAAGGTATATTACACACACTTCTAACGATTGACCTTGGGATTTATTATCATTGCTAATGCAAGGCGCACTTAAATTCAAAAAGAAAGTCGGTGGACATTAGTGGTATTCTTGGAATAAGTATATCCTAGCCTTTAAACTTTCCTATGCTATAGTAACTTAAATCAAAATTTTCATTATTTTTTTAACAGTGAGTTTTGTTCCGCTGCATAATTTCGGTTGATTGATATTGCGTAGTATAATTATCACCGAGTCAACTTTGAGCTGCAAATTGTGTGGCGGGAATCCTGGCCAATCCATGAATTTAGGAATTCAGTTAGATAATTGACGACTTCATTTGAATTGGTGATGGAATTGATCGACTTAAATGAATGCATTTGTCCATCAATTTTACCTTGAATTTTTACACTCGAATCATCTGCATTGTTATTAGTTGCTGCTAAAATAACTCGTTCGCTCAACCTAGCATACTTTTTGTAATTTGCACCAATATTTGGAAACACCTTCGATATTAATTCTTCCTTTGACGTTGTGAAGTGACAACAATTTGATGGAAACGAAATGAGGCAAGTAGAAATGTCAACAGGAATTTACCCATTGTGAATGTCTAATAATGCCTTTGCATCTGAAAAGCGCAATGAAGCGCAATGATCTGCGCAATGTAGCATATATAGTTGGTATTGCGAAAAGGACGAAGTCAGAGCACCCATAAGGTTATGTGGAAAGGATGACATATGCAGTTAATAGCGTGGGTAACCAAGATGTTGTTGGCATAATAACAGTAATGACAGTGCTTTCATAGTGTGGCGGGTATACGCTGACACAGATAATGAATTACATTAAGGAGAAAGTCACAAAGCAACATTCATGAATCTTCCGAATTTCTTTCTTTCCTTTACTCCTAATGTTTTCTACCTCTTTCTTTATTTTCTTCTATGTCATAACAGCCATTTCTAAGACTAAAAATTACATAACTAAAAGGTAAGTAGACCTGGTTGGGCAAATGATAAGCTTTTATGTGATGATACCTTTCGTGTATTAAATTTCTCCATTTAGTTCAAAATATTACTTGATCAAATGCAATAAGAGCACCGCAATTGCAGTGTGATGGTGATGCGGGTTAATTCATGTTCTTTAGCTAGCTCATGTATCACATAACGTCAAATTACCAACATCTGCAATAGGAAGTTAAACTTAAAACGAATCCCGTCATTTCTCCGCAATTTTCAAACTCCAAGAAGTGTTAATGGTCTAGTGCATTGTTTATAACTTGTTCATTTTAAAGAATTACAACATAAATAGTCTTTATTTAAACGATGTGACCAAGGGAACTATAGTTAACACTTAAGAAATGTATTTGATGTTCATAGTTATCTTGCGTCATTGCCTCCATAACCGGGTGTATTCCCTTAGCATTGTAAGGGGAAGAAAAATAGAGCAGAAGGAACTCAGCCCATCTGGTGGCAAATAATAAGTACGTATTTTAGATATTCGTCGTCAGGAAAGCGTCTTTATTTTAAACGATAGGAGAGTAAGGAAAGTACAGTTAATACATAAATATGTATTTGAATTTCTCTGCTGCATTGTGTCATCTCGATAAACTGTTGCGTCACCTTAACATTAGATGGGCAGGAAAAAGACCACTATGGCCATCTATTGAAAAACAAATAAGTACTTATTCTAGCTGTTAGTCGCCAGGAAAGCTTCTTTGCTGCCTTATTTTAAACAATAGCAGTAAGGCAAGGGCTGTTAATAAATAAAAATGTATTTGAATTTCACTGCTGCATTGCTTCATTGTGTTGATAAACTGCTGCGTTACCTTAGCATCTAATAGGGAGTGAAAATATAGCACTACTCCGACAATTTAGCAAAAAATAACCGTGGTATAACTGACATCTGGTGGCTATTAAGCGAAATGCGTTCGCTTAGCAAGGTTTTTATTCATATTAAGAGCTTTTAATTACTTTCCCGTACTATTTTTAAACATTTTCCTTTCCACAAACCTTGTCGTGACAATGACGAACAAAAAAAAAAGAAAAAAAAAAAAAAAAAAAAAAAAAAAAATTTGTTCAATTTGATGCAGTCGTTCAGAAGTAATATGCGTACATACATTTCAGCGATTCATTTATATATTTCCATCTTGGTAATCGATATAAATATATGAAGTGGTGTCATTACTTAGTAGGAGGGAAATAAGGGAATAAATTAGGCTAAAGCTGTAGTCAGATCTATTAAATAGCCGGATGCTAGATGAAAAATTAGCAGAAATAGTCTTACTTGCTTCCTTGTAAGTTGAAGCGAAATAAGGGAGTATCGTAGGTTAAAGTGATAGTCAAAAGCTGGTTGCTATGACTGAAGTTCCTTTATTTGTATGGGCAGGAGTTGACAAATTCCTGATTGAGAAAAGTTAAGCTTTTCGAAGCTGAAAAAAAAAAAAGCACATCAACTCCACGAAAAAAAGTATACAACATAATTTGTCTGTTTTAATGTGCTCTACATTTTTGGTGATGTAAGTTTTGTCAATTTCTTACGGTTTAGCAGTTATGCAAAATTCCGTAAAATTCACTCAGAATAAAGTAGTCTTAGGAGGCTATTCCCAAAAAATTTAAAATATACATTTTATTTGACAGGTAAATATCTTTAATATACAATATTTTAATCAAAATCAATAGAGGCATTTTTTTAGAAAATTTTCGAAAAAAGTTCCATGTAAAGGGTAGTTTGGGGTGGCGGGATTTTTCTCAAAATCTTCGTGTCGCATCCCTAGAAGATACTAAACTTATTGAGCTATAAAGACTGCCCATTTTTGCTCAGGGGCCACTTTATCAGTTCTGAGTTTTTTTTTATGTGCTGTAAATTTACGCCTTGGGTCCAACTACTTTACTTCCCTTCCGAAGGAAACCATTCTAAGGGTTTTTACGCCCCAAAAAAATCCATCGCCCCACCCCCATTTAACTTTCTCTAGTACTATGTACATTGTGTATAGAGAAGGTATGGTATTCCACCCAAAAATCGATACCGAGATTTCACCGGAAATACATATTTTGGGTCTCCCTGAATCCAAAAAAAAAAAAACATTTTTGGAAAAAATTCCGTGTCTGTGTGTGTCTGTGGACAGCATAGCTCAAAAACAAAAGACCGTTAAATATCAAACGATATTTAAGTATGGTATCTTCCAAGGATGCGACACGAAGATTTTCAAGAAAATCCCCCCACCCCTAACTACCCTTTACATGGAAAAAATTTTGAACATTTTTATTTTCTCAAAAATGGCTCTAATGATTTTGATTAAAATGTCGTATATTAAGGATATTTACTTACAAATGAAATGTATATCTTGAATTTTCTGGGAATAGCCTCTGAATACGGATTTTTGCATAACTGCTAAACCATAAGAGCTAAACAAAAACTTAGCACACAAAAAATGTAGAGCACGTTAAAACACACAATTTATGCTATATGCATTTTTTCGTGGCGTTGGTCGTTTTTGAGATATTCCTTGTTTTCGGTTCTAGCTATGAGAAACTTACTTTTCTCATAAAGGAATTTGCCAATTCCTGGCCATACAAACAAAGGCACCTCCGTAACATAGCAACCATCTTTTGAATATTGCTTTAATCCATGGTACTCCATTATTTCTCTTCTAGTTACAAGGAAGCATGAAGTAAGACTATTTCTGTTAATTTTTTCTCGATTTGCATGAAGTAAATAGAAGCATAATCTTTTGAACAATAATTTGTTACAGAGATGTAGAGAAAATCATGTGAATGGAACACATCAGATTTTTTTTTTTTTTTTTTTTTGGTGCTGTATTCCTTTTTCTTTTCCCTCTTTATTCCCATTTTTTCAATTTTCCTCAATTTCTTTAGTTGAGCTATTTTGATTTTGCTTACAAAAGCACATACATGTACACAATTACAAACACCCATGCCCAGGGCGGGACTTGAAGCCATGATCCTGTGCGTCACCAAACACCATTGCTAGGCACTATAGCGAGCGCGGCCACGGGGAGCGGCTTCTTTCTCCGGGTCTGCATTCGTGACCTTGGGAACTATAGACCTTCCGTTTGAGAAAGGTTTAAGAAGCCTAAAATTTAAACCAATATCTAGGAATAATTCGGAAAATGTTACCGGTTAAAAGGGTATGACATAAATTCTGTGTTTTAAGGTGATCTAAATTTTTGTGTAGTAAGTTTTTGTCTATCTCTTATTGTTTACAAGCTATGCAAAATTCATCCAGAATAAGGAGGACTTAAGAGTCTCTCCCCAAAAAATTCGAGATATAAATGTTATGTTATACAAATATCTTTAATATACGGTATTTTAATCAAAATCGTTTGCCATTTTTGAGGAAACAACATTTTATAAAAACCTTGCATGTAAGTGGAAATTTGACATGGGGAGATTTTCTTAAAAATCTTCGTGCCGCTTCCTTGGAAAATATTAATCCTAAATACCACATTTGGTATTTACGCTCTTTTCGTTTTGAGGTCTGTTGTCTTCACAAAGGCACACACGCACACAGTTGAAATTTTTTTTTTCTAAAAAGACTTTTGTTTTTGGACCTCAGGTGACCCCAAATCTGGTATTTCCAGTAAAATCTCGGTATCTAATTACTAGAGTATGTAGGTACAGTGAGTAAAATTCGATGTGTTACATTCACATGGCTTTTTGTCCTCCTTACTTATATTAGTGGTTATACAAAGTATTCTCACGTACGTTTATTTCTCTTAATTTTAGTCGAGATAAATCATTGCAGAATTAGCTACATTATAATTTTGTTATAGAAGCTAAGAGAATAGCGATAGTCAAAAGTTTATGCTGTAAGTAGGCCTTATAATCCCATACATTTTCCTTGCAAATCGCGAGAAACATCTCAAAATCCAAAGCAGGTTAAAGAATGACAAAGTATTGAACTATTCTAACCATTTATATCTCAAAATGACATAAAAAAGTTTAAACTATGTGTTTTAAAGATACCTACATAAAGTGAAATATTTACCAGTGATACACGATTTTAGAAAATTCATTCTTAATGAAGAGGACCTCGCAGGTTATTTCCAGAGCATCCAGTATATATAATGTATGCTCTATTTCACATAAATATATTTAATTCCTTCTTTTAGTCAAAATCGATCTTTCCATTTTTGAGAGAATCGGAAATTTGAAAAATTATCCATGAAAAGTTAGTTTGTGGTGAGTGACTTTTCTTGGCAATTTAGCTCAACTATTAAAGTGCCAATGGAGTGGCTGGGATTAGGCAATTTCAGCCAATTGCGATCATCTGACTGGAGCGATACTGTCGAAAAATCTTGTCGCAGCTGATGTTCATTTCTTTGGAATCTTCTTGCACTTGACGTTCATTTGTTTAATCTCCTGTTTTGGTTATTGGTAACTGTGACAATCCAGACAACCTTCACTTTTAATAACGGTTAGTTCCACAATTATACAATAATCACCATTTGTATTTCTTATGTATGAGATAAGTGTAACCTCAAATAAAATAATTGTTCCCTATTTCTATTGTTGCTATCAATATTCGTACATTGGGTGTAAACACTGTTGGCCGTATAATAATTCATGAGGCAGTGAAGAAAGAAAACAATCGGTAAATAAATATGGTCGAATGCGTCATCTATCATTTGAGAACTAATCTAAGTATTACAATGATAACCTGATACAATCTCTCTTCCTATATATTATAAATTATTAATGGTCTATTTCGTTGAATTGTCTTATCAAATACAACTCTTGTTTTCATCTCTTAGGACAATTGAGTCCCGTTGTTTCACTCCGGTCGTGAATTATCGACAGGATGAAAACACTCGTACTGTTACTTATGATAATCTTCATGTAGCATCTTTGGAAGACATTAAATATAAATACTAAGTTTGATATTTAACAGACTTTTCGTTTTTGAGGTATGTCCTCTCTCTCTCCCTCCCTCACGCACACACGCACACTAGTACAAATTTACTCATACATACGCGGAATTCTTTTAATAATTTATTTATTTTTAAATACGGAGTCCCAACACGTGTATTTCCGGTGAATTCTGGAAAAGTAATTTCTGGGCGGAATAAAATAGATCCCCTACTTCCTGTGCGTAGTTGATAAAGTAATGGGCGATAATGGTAAGAAAAGTCATGTTACTTTTACTAGTAGAGTGCTTTCGTATCGGTTCTTGTGAATTTGTTGTTTTTCAAGGAGAGAATTTCGACTGATTGAAATACAGAGGCTGTAATACTGGTGGGTGGAGTTTTACGTGCAAGCGATTCAAGTATTAAACAATACGTGTTTAATATTTTAGAAGAACTGAAAGTAGTTATTTGCTACCCTCAGCTTTCTGTTTTTCATATCTGGAACTGATTTCCGAATACGTCTGTCATTAAAATACTATATGCACGCTTAATGGTGGGATCGTGAACAGTGTTAAGGTGATAAGAATTGGTCACGCTTCTGTTTGGTATAAATAGCTTGAGGAATTGGAGTCGAGGCATCTGCAGCCCTCAGTACACGAAGCCTGCATCATGAAGTTCCACGTTGCGTTCGCTCTTCTGGCCATCTTCGGCGCGGCTCAGGTAAATTCAGTAACATTCCAATCAAAAACCGTATTTGTAAGAAATACAATATCTGAACACAAGAAATGTGTTAACTCATTTCCATTATATTAGAAGTTAAATGTGTGTATATACCCGACAGGTCTGAGTAGATCACATAGGGATATCTGAAAAATTTCTAAGAAATTCCAGAATTATTTGTAAATAACTAACTTAAAAATATATAGTCATAAGTAATAGCGCGAGTGTTTTCATCTTGTCGATAATTCATGACCGGAGCGAAGCGACAGGATTCAATTTCCTAAGAGATAAAAATACGAGTTGTATTTTATAAGGCAGTTCAGCGAAATAGACTATTAATAGTTTACAATATATAGGAAGGGAGATCCTATCAGGTAATGATTGTAATACTTACATTAGTTCCCAAACGGTAGATGACGCATTCGACCTATTTACCGAATGTCTTTTGTTTCTTTTTTCACTGCCTCCTGAATAATGTGTTTTTTTTTTTTTACTTTTTTCACTGCCTCCTGAATAGTGATAATGCCAACTACCCAATACAACAATAGAAATAGGGAACAATTATTTTATTTAAGCTTTAATTAACTGATACATGAAATGGAAACAAACGTTATTTTATTTGAAGTTATTGGACCGATCTGATGCATAAGAAGTACAAATAATGATTATTTTCACAACTTTTTTTTTAACTAAATACATTATGAACTGGATAAAACTTTAAATAAACATTGTAACTGAATTAATTGAAAGTGCAATTGTAGAACTGACCGTTATTAAAAGTGAAGGTTGTCTGGATTGTTACAATAACCAAGACAGGAGATTAAACATATGAATGTCAAGTGCGAGAAGATTTCAAAGAAATCATCAGCTGCGATAAAATGTTTCGACAATATCACTCCAGTCAGATGACCACGATTGGTTGAAATTGCATAATCTCGGCCATTGCATTGGCGCTTTAATAGTTGAGCTAAATTGTCATCATTAATAGCATCGTAACTTCAACGTACAGGCAATAGGAAAGAGAATTGAAATTCTAATTTTATAAATGATATTGGTAACATTGGTACACTATGTGTCGTTTAGTTTTTTAAATACCAATTAAGGTGATGCAACTGTGAAATTAGCAAAATCCACAGTATGAAATATGTGTTATTGAAATTTGTAACTGTTATTATACACAATCATAGTAATACTTTCGTGTATCAAATTCTAGTTTGTTGGATATGTAAATAATTGTTATTCCCTAAATTCATTGATTCATAAAAATGAACCACGTGATAAATTTTTAAAAATATTCACACACAAGTTTGAAAATAAATGAGTTTGCAAATATATCTATCATACCATATTTTTTTTTTAGATTCATCCTAATTATTTTGCCAAACAAAAACAAGTATTAAAGTTTGGCTTGCGCCTGCCCTTTTATAACTTCATTTAAATTGATAATTAAAGTGCGCCAAGTGGGAAAATATTTTTTTAAGTTTGGAATTCATGTTATTTTATTATGAACAAAATAATTTGTTTATGAAAAATTAAATTTGTCCAAATTTTAAGACTCATCTCTTTTAAGATTCATAATGCTGTGCAACATTTAGTAATCAAGGACTGGGGGGGGGGGTAACATGCTAGCTTTTGGTTTGCAAGTTCAAACCCGTTGAGAGCGAAATATTTTTTCGGGCGTAAAAGTCCTTAATAAAGCTTCATTCGGAAGGGAAACAAGGCCGTTGGTCCCGTCACGATTTACGGCACATAAAAGAACCTCAAGCCCGATAAAGGGGCTTCAGAGCAAAATTCAGTGGTCTTTCACGCGCAATATAAAATACAACGCTAAGAACAGCAGCAATTAAAGAGCGTAGATATATAAAATATTAATTTCAGATGCATCATTTATGTGTTCTGTGATACCTGTACTTGCTTTAAAATAGAAGTATTATCATTGCGAATTCATAGAAATCTGCATTGATAGTCGTAAATTTATCTTTATTTGTAGGAAGGTGTTACCTTTTTCAATTGAAGGCAATTTCTCTCAGGTGCCCAATACTTTTCATTAAAGAAAACACTGTTTGTATAGAAATCTGGAAGATAGTAAACGCATTGCTATATTCTATTACTTGCTTTCAGTTTTGTACTTTCTCTATACGTACTAAGTACATAGTGTATAGAGAAGGTATTGCATTGTACCCAAAAATTCGATACCCAGATTTCACCGGAAATGCATGTTTTGAGACCACCTGAATAAAAAAAAAGTATTTTTAGAAAAATGTCCGTGTGTGTGCCTGTCCGTATGTGTGTGTGTGTGTGTGTGTGTCTGTGGGCAGTATGGCTCAAAAACGAAAAGATCGTTAAATACCAAATGTGGTATTTAAGTTCAGTATCTTACAAGTATGCGACACGAAAATTTTCAAGAATATCCCCCCACCCTTCTCATGCAAAAATGTTCGACAATGTTGATTTTCTAAAAAATGGCTCTAACGATTTTGATAAAAATATCATATATTAAAGATATATACGTGATAAATAATATGTATATCTTGAATTTTCTGGGAATAGCCTCTGAAGACTACTTTATTCTGGATGAATTTTACGGAATTTTGTGTAACTGGTGAACCGTAAGAGATAGACAAAAACTTACCACTTAAAGAATGTAGAGCACATTAAAACACACAAATTATGTTATATACCTTTTTTTCGTGGAGTTGATTGTTTTTTAGATATTCCTTGTTGTTTTTTTTTCAGCCTTAAAACACTTATACTTTTCTTATACAGGAATTTGTCAACTCCTGTACATACAAAGGAGCTTCAGTCACATAGCAACCATCTTTTTCTATCACTTTAACCTATGTTACTCCCTTATTTCGCTTCTACTTACTGGGAAGCAGTTATTGAGACTATTTCTGCTAATTTTTTCTAACTTAGCATGAAGTAAATAGAAGCATAAACTTTTTAACAATATTTTGTTGCAGAGATGTAGAGAAAGTCATATGAATGGATTACATCAGAATTTTTTTAATATGAGTTCAACTTATAGACTTTCACTTTTCATTTTCTTTCATGTTTTTCAGCATAAGATTCGCAACGATGTTTTCATCAAACAGTTTTAAATGTTTCTAATGGCATGAATGTTACTGAAAAAAATTGAACTTCAGATTTCCTCTGGCTATTCGACGTTGCTTCACCCTAATTTATATGATATATCTCGTTTGATCCATAACATCGTATCAGCATTATAAAAGCTTTCTTTCCATAGTTCCAGGTAAAAAAATATACTGACCATAAACCTTCACAATCCTTAAAGTCTTATTTTATATCATATTCGTATACTAGTGGTGTCAATTTTATTAGCCACATGAGGGCTTGATTTGTGTTTCCTCCTAGAAATCAGTTGCTCTTTTAATTATTGATACTTTGTATAGACATTAGTAGCAGAAATCTAACTTTTTCATCTTAACCACATTGTCATTAAGGAACAAAGAATTATGTGTAAACCACATATACCTCAATAGCGGGATCTTGAATTATATTCCATGTAATTCGTGAACAAGAACTGCTGCACTGAGAAAGAAAAAATATTTTACATCACAATAGTGATCAACAGGAATTTGTGTACCGCTGGTAAGATTCTAAAATATAAGGTCCTGCTGTGAGATAGAACCATTTGTATTCCAATTTTGAAAATTCAGGGAGAGACATGCAACTGAATTGCTCATATTGTGTAGATTTAAATCAATTATACATTTTTGCAATGCTGGCTTTAAATATAAATGCAAATAATAATTGTAAAGTATGCAAACAACTTATATCTATCACTTTTCTTCCTGGTTGTGTCTTTCAGTGCATTCCATTTTTTCATGTTCTCTTATACTTCCAAAATGTTTACATTTTCTGCACAATAGAACACTATTTTGTACTTGAATTTGTTATTTTGTAACTTATTGATAAGATTTGTGAGATTTTACACTAGTATCAACATCTAATAAACCTATTTTGGAATGAAAAATCTTGCAAATTCAGAACTAATTTGAAATGTAATAACTTGGAAACGATGTGTTTTTACGCAGTAACAAAGCTAAAAACTTGAGATTCAGTTTGAACATTCTTGTTTACAAATTATATTAAACATTAACTGCAATAAATAAAACAGAAATAAAACAGAAACGAATAATTATGGACCTGTTAGCCAAACTGTAGTAGTGTGTAAAGTAATGGAAAATTTAATTACAAAATACATACGGAAGGAGTTAGAAAACAAGAAAGGTTGAAAGAAGCGCAACATGGGTTTAGATCCGGGTATTTATGTGAAAGTCAAATAACCGCATTATTTTAGGGTTTGGATGAGGTGGATGCAGGGGGAAGGACTGATGTGATGGTGATAGACTTTTCTAAAGCTTTTGAAATAGTGCCGCATAATTTACTCGCCGGAAGCTAGCAAAAACAGGAATCGATAATCGTGTAGTATCATAGAAATTTTTTGAAAGGGAGGACACATCGAAAATGAGTAGATAAAGAACTGTCTGAAAAGGGGTTTTCAAGTTCGGGTACCTTACTTTTTCCGCACGTAAAAGAACAGCAAGCTTGATAAACAGATCTCCGGGCAAAATTTAGCATTTTATACGCCCAATATAGATTGAAACGCTGACAAGCATACTAGTAAAAGAGCTCATAAATAAATATACTCATTTAATTTCATCTTTATAAGTTTACATGTAATATAATGCTCAGAACACTAGAACACTGAAGATACCGAAAAAATGTCTGGAGTTCTCAAAGGCCAATGCAATACAATTACAAATAGTATACATTAACCTCGTCTTCATTTGCAATTTCTTTATTTTTCTTTATAAATAGAAATTGCATTTCTAACTCAGCTGACATATATTTTATTTTTCGAACTTAAGAAGTTTGTAGACTTATTTTCCCTACTTTTCTCTCCACCCAAAGCCAGAAAGCAGTGATTCTACGTTAGAGTACAAATTTACATACGCCTAGGGAAACGAAAGTATAGGAAACGAATCGAAAAATTATTAGAATGATACTGTTGTCAAAGGACCATCATCCTCGATGGGTGAAACGTAAAGCATCGCAGCAATGGCCGAGCTAAACAGAACGTAATATTTGATTCAAGATACTTTGATGCCATTTAGTAACACAAATTGAAATAAATATTTTCTCATTCAGATGTATCCAATCAAGAAAATACAAACAGTTCTCCATTCCAGACACAGAAAATGCCAAACCTGCTACAACATTTGGAACTCTGGACACCGTAGGTCTTCGGTCTGTGAAACACTCCTGACAGATTCGAAATTCCAGGGGTAGATTTAAGAGGTTTAGATATTTTAAAGATTTGCACTTATCTTAGAAGTGTCTCAGTTCTTTAACTGCGAACGCTGAACTATAATCCGTTAACTATGAATGTATGTTCTTCCAAAATTGCTAAAATAAAACATTAAAGATTATCAAAATAAGAACTATAGCTTTCCTGGCGACGTGTTAATTCAAAATCTTCTCGGGCTTCTAGCCAGGTAATAACTTGGCTTGACACCCTGAAGACGAGGAAGATGCACTTCTTCGAAACGTTGGTGTCAAGCCAAGTTATTACCTGGCTAGAAGCCCGAGAAGATTTTGAATTAAAGATTATCGTTAATACAGGAATATTAGCATGGTTTCGCAAAACTATTTGCCCTTTGTAACAAATCAGGGTGATTTATATAGAGCTGAAACATTTCTTTCATTAATTGTTCCAAAACGTGTTATGCTAGCAACAACTTAGTATACCTAAATTGTAGAGGAATTTTAGGAGATTATTTACCTCTATAGCAAATGTTGAAAATGTTCTCCATCCTGCATAAGGCACAACTCAACACGTAGTTCCATGTTACTGGCCACTCGTTGGAAGACTCTGTTTTCATAGCTTGAATATCCTTTTGATGTTGTGCTTGAGATCGTCCAATGCCTAGGGAAACCTATAGAAAGAAGTCCGGCGATGTCAAATCCGGAGATCTCGGTGGCCACAGGCTCCTCGGCTTTATATCGCATTTTCACGTTGACCACAAGAACAAAATTTGGAAACAGCTGCCAACAATGCAATTAGGAATAAAACATAAACATCTGCGCATCTAGTGTCAAGGAATCGAATGTCCAGAACACACTGCTTAATTTTGTGCTACAACTGGGTCATTGAATGAATTTCCAACGGAATAATTAAAGAACGAAATATATCGGTTCCACATAAATCACTCTGTATATTTAATTCGTACAAATCGAGCTTAAAATGTGGCGAATCTTGAGACGCAGCTGTTTATGTTGGTACTGGCAGAATCTCGCTCCACCCTTTACAAACCCGAGCAATATTCCAGCCAATGTTTTGGGAGGGTGCTATTCCTCTAAAATATTGCCCAACTGTTACATGCCTTAAACCTTGTATTTAGATACGACACTTTCGGTTTGGTTACTCCCGTTAGATAACGGCAATAGCTTTAACCTTCGTCTGCATGTCGCGAAGAAAGCTGTCAAGTATGTTAGTTTCGTAGCTGTTGTCCAGTTAAATGACACATTCAAATACTTCCGTACGCTATCCTTTGGTATGATGAATAATGCTGCAATTGGTATAACCTACTGTACGAACCGTAGGAAAACACTTTCATAGTGGCGGTTTCCTGATAATGCTTAATTTCACAACGATTGTAACATGGATTACTGGTTACGGGTCCCTATGTGTTTCTAGGCCAGTCACATATGGAACTGATTTCTGCTTGGTGGCGTCAAAATTTAGTTACCAGAAGATGATAACATAACGAAAGCATATTGCAATCTTGAGGAATGGCCCACTTTTTATGCACGCAAGTGTACATTTTACTGTTATACACTAGCTGAGGTACGATCAGCCGACTTTGCGGATTATGTATGAGCTTAGAAAAATATATATATATATATATATATATCATTGTATTTACGGAGAGTAGTGTATTCAGTGTTTTGTAACAAACCTTATTTCATTCTGTCTTGATGAATTCTTTAAACAATAATACGTCGCTTAGTGGAGCGAACAAGGCAATATTCTCTATTGGTATGCAATTTCGATGTATACTTACGTGATCCCCAATTCTGAATAGGAATGAGTTGATTTGTTAAGCACAAAATGACTTAGTTTTCTGAAGAGCCTAAAAAAAAAAAAAAATAAATAAATAAATAAATTATTTATTTGTAACTTCCGAATAGACATTTAACCGTTTTTACTTTGTCTACACATACTATGTGGAATGCGTGTAGAGAAGGTATAGTATTCAACCCAAACATTCGATATCGAGATTTCAGCAGCCTTAGACGTTTTAGAGTCCCCTGCACCCATAAAAAGCATTTTTGGAAAAAGGTTCGTGTGTGTGTTCGTGTGTCTGTGAACACGATAACTTGAAAACCAAAATTCGGTATAACACCAAACTTGGCACTTAAGGTTAATGTCTTCCACGGATGCTAAACGACTATTTTGAGAAAAGTCCTCCACCCCAAATTAACCTTTACATGGACAAAATTACAAACATTTTGATTTTCTCAAGAATGGTCCTAACGATTTTGAATAAAATACTGTATATTAAAGATATTTGTATGGAAAATAAAATATATGCCTGAATTCTCTGGGAATATCCTCTAAATACCTCTATATTCTGAACGAATGTTGCTTAATTTTGCGTAACCAGTGAAACGAGAGTCAAAAACCTTATCGTAGTGTGTTTCCTTATTTTCGTTCTAATTACAAGGAAGCCAGTATTTAAGACAATTTCTATAATATTTATCTCCATTATGATAAAGTAGATAGAAGAATATCCTTTTAGAAAACCATTTTATTACCACGATGTGGAGAAAGTCATGTGAATGGAACACATTAGATTTTTATTGAGTGTAATGCACTCTGTTCAATACATAACTGCATCAAATTGAACTTCATGAATAATTTTGTAAACATGTTTGAGATAAATTAAAAAACATGTAATTTGGATTATGCTTTTATAAAATACGTTTAGATAAAAATAATTAATAATGCCTTTTATCTTAATTGTGTTATTTTAGGCTGGCAAAGAGGATGTAATGACTTTCGGCTCAGGTTACACCGAGAGGTCCGAGGAACCATGCGACTCTGATGAAAGTGAAAGCGCAAATATCGGAGATGAGCCTGGGTCGCTCGCCTCAGAAATATTAAACCCGAGTACTTCAAATGCCCAGCAAGCTAAAGATCTGTACGCCATGAAAAGTGAAGTTTACACCACAGAAGCCCAGTCAATGCAGGATCTTCACAGAGAGAAGAGAGAAATGGCTGTAACATATGCCCATAGAGCAAGGATCTTGGCTCATCATGCCAACGAGGCTTACAAGAATGCTCAGTTAAACAAGAGACTGGCCAAAGAGAAAGAAGTCATCGCCAAGGAATACCAGCAGAAAGCTGAGAAACACGACAGGGTGAGCAAGCAGCAGGACATGAAAGGGGAGGATGCTAAGCGCAAAGAGCTGGCGGAAATGGAACAATACGGTTACGACCTTAGGGCAGCCAATACCGCCCATGTGCTCGCAACTGGCCTTACGGCAATGTCCCAGATGGAATGGGATGAGACCAATGAATGCGAGCAGCACGCCAGAGGACTGATGGCCAGGTCCGAAGAGTTAGATAAGATGGCTTGTCACTACAAGGAAAAGGCAAAGAAAGAGAAGGAGATGAGTAGGATAGAGGAAGAAAAATCTAAAGAGTACTGTGTAACGTTTGAAGAGTTACAAAAATGCTTAAGCGAAGCCAACAAGAAGGAGTATACCTTGAAATACTACGTGCTGGAGTTCTCTATGAAGGCACAGCACGAACGTTGTAATGCCGAAAATGCCAATATCAGGTCTCACTTTATGAGGCGATTTGACCAGGAGTATAGAGACCATGCTGAAATTCTCTACAGGTATGCTCAAATACAACATAAGAACCACATGCTCTTCAAAAAAAGGGCAATTGAGACTAGCAATGAATCTAGGATGTTGGCCAAATCTGCCACTGAGACGTTGAAGCGCCACCGTTCTTACGACACGGAAATATACAGCAAGGACAAATACCACGAAATGTAAGTCTTCAGGATCCTGTAATGCTACTTGCCATTGTTCCAACTTTAATTTGTCCAGGCAATATATAGAAATAAATTAAATTCAAAAGCACATCAGAGTGATGTTTCAATACACCTTGTTCCTTCTACTAAGAGATCTCCTGTCCCACTCCCTAAAGCTACTGTTGACATAATCTCAGACGCAAGTGTATTTAAATTTACACAACTATGAAACACTTCCTTACATGAGGAAAGCTGACGCAAATTCTTAGAATACTGAGTACAAAAATCTTTTACATAGCACTAACATGATTTTCCGTACCTTTATTAATTCCATATCTCCGTATTATATATCCACTAATATTATAAAAATCTAGTGTGTGACAGTCTCTTAGCCATTGTTCAACAACTTATAGTTTAAAAAACTTATTTCACTATTTGCGAAGCGTTAATCCACCCCAACTACCCTTAACATGGAAAAATGTTTGAACATTTTTATGTTCTCAAAAATGGCTCTAACAATTTGGATTAAAATGTCGTATATTATAGATACTTACCTGACAAATAAAATGTATGATTTGCATTTTCTGGGAATAGCCTTATAAGACTATACTGGATGATTTTCGTATAACTGGCAAACCATAACAGGTACACATAAACATACTGCACAAAAATGTAGAGTTGATTAAAACACACAATTAATGTTATATGAATTTTTTGTTTGTAGAAAGATATTTTCGAGATATTCCAGATTATTTGTTTCAATTTTGAGCCACTTAATCTTCTGGAACGGAAGACCTCTTTCTTCTCGTTTCTCGTTTGTTTACTCCTGGCAATCAAAGAGATGGAATTTCAATTGATTCACACGGCTTTTAAAGGGATTGACTATCGCTTTGGCCTGTGTTTCTTTTATCTCCCTTCTACTTGGAAGGAAGCAGGTTACAATTCTAATTCTACTAATTCTTATCCTGATTAGCATGATGTAGATAAAAGATTAATCTTTTGAATAAAAGCTTTGTTTGCGGAACAGCTAGAGAAAGTCGTGTGAATTAACACATTAGATTATATTTATTTAAGATCGTTTGACTACATGGCCTATAATCATTAAAATAAACTATTAACTTTTACTTATAAAATGATACAAACATAGAATTAGGTTAATATTTACATCAGAAACTGGTGCGTCTTCGTCAGCGTGTTGGGTTTGTTAGGAAGACTGGGAATATGTGTACTTAATACGATGAAGTATTTTTTGAAATACTAGTATGCATATGTTGATGTTCATCAATCGCACTCGCCTACTATGCCACAAGTAGTTAAAGCGGGCGTTAAACACTATAAAAAAAGATCAATCGCATAGATCCATAGACCGTACGTGCTTTGCAATGCACAAAATAGTAAGAAATATTAAAGAAAAAAAAAACAATGAAGAGTGAACACGAAAATAAAAGGACAAAGACATTCAAATGCAGCAACTTAAATTTGTGACTCAGAATAAACCGTATTAATGCACCCTGTTATAGTACACGAATACACTTAAGAGATATATTGTCATTGTTTCAATGACCGAAAAGTATGACACACACATACATATATACATGCATACATACATACACACACACACACATATATATATGTGTGTGTGTATGTAAGTATGTAGTATATATATATAACAATCACTTTTTTTTAGATCTTCATATCCCTCTCGCCCCCTTCTCAGATCTCAGTTGTCCCGTCTTAATTAGAAATTTACCTATCCGTCCGCGTCTAAAGTGCCTGCCAGTAACTCTACATTTGCGGTGGTAAAGAATCACGGTAAATGCTTTACCTCCATTCCTCCGTACCCCTACATCTTGCCAAGATATGGGTCCATGACTCTTCCTCCCCGTAAATGGAGCAGATGCTCATACCAATCCCGTTAATCACTTTTACTTTCTCTATACGCACTATGTACTTAGTGTATAGAGAAGGTATTGCACTCCACCAAAAAATTCGATACAGAGATTTCACCGGAAATATATGTTTTAGGGTCCCCAATATAAAAAAAAAAAAAAAGCATTTTCACAAAAAGGTCCGTGTGTGTGTGTGTCTGTTTGTCCGTGTGTCTGTGAACGCGATAACTCAAAAACGAAAAGTAGGTAAAATACCAAACTTGGTATTTAAGTTTAGTATCTTCCAGGGATGCGACACGAAGATTTTGAGAAAAATCCCCCCACCCCCAACTACCCTTTACATGGAACTTTTTTCTAAGATTTTGATTTTCTCAAAAATGGCTCTAACGATTTTGATTAAAATGTCGTATATTAAAGATATTTACCTGACAAATAAAATGTATATCTTGAATTTTCTGGGAATAGCCTCTGAAGAGTAGTTTATTCTGGATTAATTTTACTAAATTTTGAATAACTGCTAAACCGTAAGAGATAGACAAAAACTTACTACACAAAAAATGTAGACCATGTTAAAACACACAATTTATGTTATACACATTTTTTTCGTGGAGTTCGTCGTTTTGTGACATTCCTTATTTTTGGTTTCTGCTATGAAAAACCTACATTTCTCATTCAGGAATTTGTCAACTGCTGACCATACAAACAAAGGAACTTCAGTGACATAGCAACCAGCTTTTGATTATCACTTTAACCTATGTTACTCCCTTATTTCACCTCTACTTACAAGGAAGCAAGTAATATGGCTATTTCTGCTAATGTTTTACTGATTAGCATGAAGTTAAAAGAAGTATAAGTTTTTTTAAAAATAATTTGTTGCAGGGATATAGAGAAAGTCATGTGAATGGTACACATCAGATTTTTATCATACTGCATGCTCTTAGTCTAATCCACTCAGGCTCCCCCCCCCCCTCTCCAACGAGTTTGTTACCCTTTTTAATGTATTTCTCCATACTCCACTCCGACTTTAGCCCAGACTATACTTCCAACGAAACCTTCTGCGTGCATTGCGCAATTATTTGCTGTGTGTCAATAACACAAAAGCAGTTCTTAATTTTCTCAAAATACTCCGTCTGTTTCTATCCCGCCATCCAAATGTGACCCATCCCAATGGCTTCCAATTAATGTTGATGCCCATGTCGAATTACTTTCCATTCTCAACTGATAACAGTGGGTTAGAAAAGTCTATTCTTCTATCTACTTCATACTAATCGAGATAAACATTAACAGAATTGGTTTTATTACATGTTATCTTGTAGATATAAGTGAAATAAGCATATACACTGGACGAAAAGAAGAGTCAACTTTTGAGTATTAGTAACTATGTGACTCCTTTGAAATTCGGTTTCTTTAAATAAACAGGATTTAAAAAAATCTAGAATACCCATTTCAGAAAATATACGTTTGAAATATGTAAATCAATAATAATGAATACTCAGAAATGGTTAATTCAAAAATGAAACAAACAAAGGAACATTAACTAGTTTATATAATTATTGTCTTTTACGAGATCTAGATTTCTGTGTAGTAAGATTTGGTCTATCTGTTACAGTTAACTAGTTCTGCAAAGTTTATTCGGAATTATTTTGAGTACTTCACAGGCTAATTCCAAAAAGCTCAAGCTATATATTTTAATTGTCATGGAAATGTATTAAATATAATGTATTTAAATCAAAATCGCTAGAGCCATTTACGAAAAATAAAATTTTGGAAAAGGATAGTTTGAGGTGGAGGGATTTTCTTGGAGGGTGGGGGTTGGAGAGCCTTTGTGTGGCAACCTTGGAAAGTGCGGAACTTAAGTGTCAAGTTCGATAATTAAGCGAGTTTTAGTTTTGGAGTTATGGTGTTCACAGACATGGTGGAACACACATTTACGAGCACCCTCACCTTTTTATAAAAATCTGATTTGCTCCATTCACATGACTTACTCTATGTACCTGTAATAAATGATTGTTAAAAAGCTTATGCTACTTCATGGTAATCGAAAAAAACATTATTAGAAATGTTTTCTTGTAAGTAGAAAGGAAGTAAAGGAATACGCTAGACTAAAACGATAGTCTAATCTTTTAAAGCTTGTTGCCATATGGATGAAATCGTTTCTGTGTATTACCTGAAGTTGACAAATTCTCGTATTTGGAAAGTTTTTAAGTATTTTAAAACTGAAACCAATATCAAGGAACATCTTAAAAATGGACAACTCTACGGGAAAATGTATATGGCATTAATTATGTGTTTTAACGAGATCCACCTTTTTGCATAGTAAATTTTTGTCTTTCTCTTACAGCTTACCAGTTAAGCAAAATCCAGCAAAATTCATCCAGAATAAAGCGGTCTTCAGAGGCTATTTACAGAAAATTCACGATATACTTTTTATTTGCCTTGCAAATGTCTTTAATATACGGTATTTTAATCAAAAAATCGTTAGCCATTTTTGAGAAAATCAAAATATTCGAACATTTTTCCATGGATTGGGGTAATTTTCCTGACAATCTTCGTGTGGTATGCTTGAAGGATACTAAACTTGTATGCCAAGTTTGGTATTTTACCGACTTTTAGTTTTTGAGATATCGAGTTCACAGACACACGGGCACACACTACATTTTTCAAAATACTTTTTTGGATACAGGGGACCTAAAATCTTTAGTTCTGGTGAATCCCGGTATAGAACTTTTGGATGGAATGCAATACCTTCTCTATACTCTATGTACATAGTATGTGTAGAGAAAGCAAATTTTTGTTGTTTTCCATTCACATGAGTTTTTCTATTATGCAAACAAACTTCTTACAAAAGGATATTCTTCTATCTACTTCATGGAAATAAGGGAATACACTACGCTACAGCGACAGCCAAATGTTTTGAAAGCTGTCGATATGCAATTGTCATTGTCATTCGGTTCTCTTGACTTCTATTTGAGAAAAGTGTAGATGTTTTAACATTGAAACCAATAAGAAGAAATAACTCGGGAGCGGTTAACTACACTACAAAAATGTACTGTACATAAATTCTGCGTTTTAACGAGATGTACATTTTTTCAGTCGAAGTTTTTGTCTATCACTTACGGTTTGTGTGTTTTGCAAAAGTCATCCGGTAGAAATAGAACTTCAAATGATATCTCAGAAAATGCAAGATATGTATTTCATTTGACTTTGAATATCTTAAATATATGCACTTCAATAAAAATTATTAGACCCATTTTTTAGAAATTCAGAATTTTGTTCCGTGTTCGTGTAAAGGGTATTTTAGGGAGGGGGAGGTTGAAAATCTTCGTTTCGCTTCTTGGCAGATACTGAACATAAATCTCAAGGTTGGTATATAATGGACTTTTCGTTTTTGAGTTATATATATAAAACTCGGGAGAAAAATACTTTCCCTACCTATTTGGCAACACATTAATCTTACAAACGGTTATTCTTCTATCCATTCATGCTAATCGACATAATCATTAGTGGACATTCTTATATTATTTATTTGTAGGTATATGAAATAATGGAATACATTAAGGTATAAGATAATCAAATCTTTCAGGAGTGGATCGCAATATTGTATGGAATTTTGGCATGGTTTTCAATATTTTAATCGAATTTAGAAGTGAAAAATCAACACAGTATCCTTGAAACGGCTGTACACATGTCAAATCTATGTAATACACTTTTACTTTCTCTGCACGTACTATGTACATAGTGTATAGAGGAGGTATTTTATTCCACACAAAAATTGGATACAGAGATTCCACCGGAAATATATGATTTGGGGCTCCTGAATCCAAATAAAAAAGACATTTTTAGAACACGATCCGTGTATACGTGTTTGTGTGTGTCTGTGGACAGCATAGCTCAAAAACTAAAAAACCGTTAAATACCAAACTTTGTACCTAAGTTTATTATCTTCCAAGGATGTGATTGAAGATTTTTAAGAAAATCCCCCTACCCCAAACATTCCTTTACATGGAAACATTTTTGAAAACTTTGATTTTCTCAGAAATAGCTCCAGCACAATTTTGATTAAAATTACGTATATTAAAGTTATTTTCAACACAAATAAAATGTATATTTTGAATTTCCTGGGAATGTCCTCTGTAGAGCACTTTATTCTGGTTGATTTTTGTAGAATTTTGCATAACGGTTAAACCGTAAGAAAAGGACAAGAACTTACTACACAAAAATTAGATCTTGTTAAAACACGCATTTTGTCATATGCAGTCTTTTTTTTAGAGTTTATTTTTTCCAATTGTTTCAATTTTAAAATTCTTATACTTTTCTCAGACAGGAAGTGTCAGTTTTCCTGTTGTTCTACTCCTGGCCAAGCAAAGGAGCGAATTCCAAGGACAATCGCCTAACGATAGTTTTTAAAACATTAGTCTATGTAGATCTATTAAGATTTTTAAAAAAAATCTCCACACCCCAAATTACCCTTAAATGGACTTTTTTTTAAAATGGTGATTTTCTCACAAACAATACTAAGGATTTTGATTAAAATATCGTATATTAAAGACACGAGGGCTATCCCAGTAGTACCCGACCTAACAAAGAAAACACAGAAATGTTGGAGAAAAATATCTATATATCTCTACATAGTCTCCTTTCAGCTCGATACCTTTTCCCAGCGATGTTCAATAGCTTCGATAGTGAATTATCGAGGTCTGCAAAATGGTAATAAACTCCACCTCTTTATTGTTGGCAAATGTTCTACCACCAAGTCATTTCTTCAAGTTTAGAAATAGAAAATAATCAGAGGGGGGCTAAATCTGGCAAATATGGTGCATGAGGAAGCAATTCGAACTTTAACTCATTGATTTTGGCTATGGCGATAATGGACATGTGAACTGGTGCATTGTCTTGATGACACAAAACTTTATTTTTCGCTAAATGCGGCCATTTTTCCTCGATTTCATCATTTCTACTTACAAGGAAGCAAGAAATAAGACTATTTCTGCTAAGTTTTTCTCGATTAGCATGAAGTAAAAAGAAGCATAACCTTTTTAACAATAATTTCTTGCAGAGATATAGAGAAAGTCATGTGAATGGAACACATCTGATTTCTTACTATGTTCTATATCACCTATATTGTTTTGTACTATTGTATCTTCCTTCTACCAAGCTATTTTATGTATTTAAAGTCTATGTAATTTTGTTATATTCATTATTAAGCCCCGGATTTTTAGGTTCTAAAAAGTAAAAATTAGATTCTATGTATCAGTGTTTTAGGATTGTATAGGATCTTAGATGTTGGATTTCGGGAATTTATAGGATCTTTGGTGTGTGTGTGTATATATATATATATATATATATATATATATATATATATATATATATACACTCACACACATTCATGTAAATCATTGGGCACTTTGTTTAAAACGGTAATTTTAAACTGTAAAAAAAGTTAAATTGACTGTAACTTTAGTGTGTATTTGAAAGTACCAAATTAAATATGCCTTCGAATAGTATGGCACTGAAAAGCAAACTAATTTCAAGCACTACTGTGTAAAAGTTGAAATACACATAATTTAATTTCCAACACTGCTTGTGCAAAAGTACTGGGTATACTCACTTTGCTTTAACATTATGCTTTAAAAAGGCACAATTCATTTTAAATACTACAAATGCAAAAGTTTTTAGTACTCATTTTACACTCCTAGTATGACACTGGACAATGAAGTACTTGGAAAGATTGTGAGGTGTAAAACCCCTTCTATCTTCTGTTAAAATGCGCTTGAAAGCGGAGAAACTGCGTTCCACTACACACGAGGTAAGATGTGCGAACTTCATCTCGGCTATTTCCATAGGATTCCTACTTAATGATCCCTGCATTTTTTCTCCACAGAGAACGCGGCCAATTGTTAGTACGACCTTGAAATCTGAACTGCGCACAAAACAGCTTCCAACTTCTTTTTTATTGATTCTCCACTTGGTCCAGGTACCACTTTGTTTCTTATCTCCTCTATGTCTTGCAATGGTTCTGTCATGGGGAGAGATGATCGTTCCAATGTTTATTATACTTTCAAAGTGAAAGCAATTTGCTTTGATATAGCTCAACTCCTGTACTACTGCTCCTGAGTGCAATGCTTTCTTTGTCTTTACAATGGCGGCAGCATCAAGTTCATTTAATGAATGAATTACCTCTACGACGCTTATGTAGTTTTCCGCATAATACATTGCTGCTGATAGCCAGTACCCCACCGTGTCACTACAGGCTGTGGAGGCAGTGGTATCGAAGGATACTTCTCTATGAATATGACCACTGGATTTGTTGCTTTCAAGAAAACCTTCTTCACCGAGGAAATTATTTTGTTGACTGTAGGATGCTCTATACGAATCTTTTCAGCTACCCGGTGGTGTCCATGTGCAAGACAGGTGACATTGAGCATACGAGGGTGGAAAGCCTTTAGACATTCACCCGCTTTCACCATGTAAGCTGCACTGTCGGTCACTAACAATCTCAATTTTTCCTCTCCTTCTGCATCTGGCCATATGACCTTTAAATCATCCCTCACTGCAATTCATATTGTAGAGTGGTTGGTTTGTTGAAGCTCCTTGCATAGGATGACATGGGATGTACTGGTGGGTTCCTCAGAAGTGAGTTTGCCCACAACTATGGCGGCAGTATATCTACCACAAGCATCCCTTGTTTCGTCCACACTTAACCAAATGTTGTGGTCATCGATGTCTGCCTTTCTCATACAACTGGGGCAATACATTCTTTCTTAAGGTGGAGTCATCTGGTACTTTAGAGTTGTGAAATTCTTGAAAAAGGTTTTTCAATATTGGGTTTTGTATTGGTATATTGGCGGCAGTAAAAGCTTCACATAAATGAATTAGCTTTGGCTTCATTAGAACTGTGTGGCTTTGATGTTAAGAAACTCTGCTTCTTTTAAGATTCATCCCTAACAGCATTTGCAGAATGAGCTGCTGATTATCGATGTTGCACCAAGTGAGAACGTCCCCAGTATCAAGAAGACTGCCATTGAATTTTAAAAATAACGAAAGAAGCAATAATGCATACTACTCAACAGCGCTATTAAAATGTTTACCTATTGTTGCGGCCTGTGAACATCACCCGTTTCAGAAAAGCCACGTGCCACTGACCTCCTCTATCGACAATAGCTAGAAAATAACAGCTGAAGGCCGTGGACGTTTTAATTAGTTTATTATTGTAAGGTATTGCGCAAGACTTCATAACATAATTATTTAATAGTTTCCTTATTCGAACGGTATCCCTTCGTTTTAAAAATACTTTTATATCCATAAATCTACTCCTATTTGTTTAAATAACCGAATTAGGCACTTTTAGGTTGTATCACAAAAAATAGGTTTTATTAGGTGCTAACGTAAAATTAGGTCAATTTAGACTCTATAAAATTGAAGTATATTACTCGTTGGTAACTAAAACATTAAAATAAACCGAAGTTTGGAGTGTAGGAGGTCAGGAATAAAATAGGTGAGCACCTAAGAATCCGCGGCTTATTCATTAACCGTGTTCCTGTTCAGTTATTTAGATAGTCTAAGTTTCATTTCTACTCAGGACTTTACTGGGAGATACTCTCTTTGTTTTTGTTTTGTTTTTTTATTAATAGCTTTTTTTTTTCTCGGTTTATATTGAGGACGCGATACTGGGAATCCCCGGGCGGTTGTAACGTATGTGTATTATGAAGTATTTAGCATATTTTCTTAAGTCTTGAATTATAGTTTCCCGGTAGGATATACATAATTTCCGGGGAATTTATGCTTGGGATTATTTCGACGGATATTTAAAATAACAAAGGCTTTAATTGTAGAATAATTGCAGTAGTAGCTAACATGATTTCCCAATTTCCGCTCTGACCGGCAATTGACCAACACTATAAACGAGCATTTTCCTATGAAGTTAGACTGGCCGTTGACGTGAGAAGCCAAATAGGGCTACGTCGAAGACCATCATCATCGGCAAAATTGTACTCCCCAGCGCGGCGAGGTATACAAGGGCCAAGCTGCCTGAGGCTTTTGTATGTACGCATATGTTAGTAATAAACTCAATATCTGCAAAGTGAGTAAAGACTGTTTTTATGTAACAACTAAAGGAATTTTCTACCTTCATACAGATCCTTTCGTTACAGTATTAATGTAATAATATGCTCTACAATTCCAGTTATAAAATTAACAAACATAAAAGACTCTTCAGTACTCAGAAATTAACCATCGAGCTGTCAGTTACCGGCCACTGTACAGTTCTTTCCTGTGCGTTCTGAACAGAGCTGTTACAAAGATACTCGAAGCTCATATCGACACATGGGATCTGGGGTGACTCTTTTGTTTGTTTGGTGAGGGGGTACACTGTATATGAGGGCTAGAGAAAGTAATAATTTGAGCTCTCCTTGTGGTTTACCGGTAAAACACTACTCCGGCATGTTGCCATAATAGCTCAGTAGTCAGAGCAACTAGACGGAAACCAGGGGATCATGGTGCATTTCTCAGTCTGGCTCAACCTCTCCACTTCTGTCCTACAAGCGACTGGTGGAACAAACAATTATTATCTTAATTCACATTACATAAAAGATGTTCACATCACAAATAAAATGTGTATCATGTATTTTCTGGGAATAGCCTCCGAAGACTATATTGTGGATGACTTTTGTGTACCTGGTAAGCGGTTAAGAGTTAGTCATTATAGTACACAATAATGTAGATGTCGTTAGAACACACAATTTATATTATATACATTATTTTTAGTTATTTAATTTATTTTTTGTTAGTTAACCATTTCCGATATATTCCTTATAATTGACGTCAATTTTTTATATCTCTGAAACGGTTATTTGACATCCCTGTTTCTTTTCTTTTACTCCTTGGCATGCAAAAACAACCGAGTTTCAATCCAATAGCAAACGGTTTTTAAAATATTTGACTATCGCTTTAACCTAATGTTTTTCTTTATTCTCATTTACTTACAAGGTTGGTAGTAATATGACAATTTCTGCTAATGTTTATCTTGATTGGCATGATGTAGATAGAAGAATCTTTTAAAAGAATAGTTTGTTGCAGAGTTGGTAGAGAAAGTCAGGGGCGTCAAAATTGTTATTTTCGGCGAAATCTCGACATCAATTATTTTGGTAAATCCAATATTTTATATACTGCTTACGCAACAGAGAAAGTGATAATTTATTGTTATATTCACGGGACTTTATATTCTGCAACAAATTATTCTTATAAATGCTTAATTCTTTTATTCACTTCATGATAATCGCTGGCAGAAATGGCGTTATTATATATTTCCTTGAATATATAAAGGAAATAGCAGAATACACTAAATTGAATAACAGTCCAATCATTTAGGGCGGGTTACATATGAAATTATTATTTTAAATTATTTTCTTTTTCCATAACCAGAATGGGAAAAAGTCTAATGTCTTCCAATCACACACCTTTCTCAACCTATTCTGCAACAAACGATTCTTACAAAACCTAATTCTTCTATCTACTTCATTATAATCAAGATAGGCGTTGGCACAAATGGTTTAATTACTTATTTCCTTCTAAGTGGAAGAGAAACAAATGAATACATTAGGCTAAAGCGGTAATAAAATATTTTAAAGCATGGCCCCTCTGTGTTGCAATTGAAATTCCTTTCTCTTTGCATTTCCAGGGTTAAAAAAGAATGACTAAGGAATTCCTGTATTGCAAATTTTAAAATCAACAACAACGATTATTTCGGAACGTCTATATATAACATATCGGCTCGTATTTAGGAGGAAAATCTGAGAGTTTAAATAGTTTGTGTTAAGGTCTTGTATGATTGAAAGTTTGTAATTCCAAACTAATAATGCTAGCCTTATTAAATTTATAACACAAATATAATGCAAATAAGTTACAGTATTTCGTCTATTTTGCTCTAATAGTTTGAAGGTTATGGTCAACTTTGTTTATGTTTTTGTCATGACACTAATAAGTCCCTTGCGGAAGTAATTTAAAATGTAGGCTAATATTTTGATCCTATGTTCACAATACATCTACTTTTTGAGATTTCCATACGTTTTTCTGTACCTTATTTGGTGCAGACTCAGTAATTTTTATAGTTATTGCTATTTTGTCATGAAAATATAATTTTTGTTTTAAAATGGAAAACATGTGTTTAAATACATTTGGCAGTAAAAACGAGCACTATTCTTATTCATTTTAGCTCTGTCAAAATGTACAACAAATTTTATTAGTATAACAGAAAAATTGCTCCACAAGGAAAATTTTACAAAAAGAAAAACACTAAAAATATCTATAGCGAAAAAAGAACTGATTTGAATATATGGCTTGCATAAGTCCATCAGGTTGGTGCGCTGGACCCTCAGCTTTCCTTTTCTTCTGTACAACTTCGTTTCTTTACTTTACATAATTCGAATGAGATCTCGTCCAACTGAAGTTTTTATTGCCGAGTCCAGTACAGGTTCACCTCTAATGTTCTGCCGTAGCTCTTTGTGGCCAATCACACCGTTTCTATATCCAGCAATGTTTCAATTATTTACCGAATTAAAAAAATCTGTACATTTCTGTAATTTTTCATGAAACTTCAGTCACACATAACCCTTAAGCTTTCATGGATGAATGGGCGGACGGAAGGACGGGCGGACGTATGGATGGATCCGAAAATTACAAACATTCAATGCTACAAAACTCTTTGACCCATTTAGAGAGGATTTTCTTCAATGTAATTAGAATATCTCTGTTTGTTAAATGTACATTTCTTAATATTGTCAGGTAAACTATTAAATAGAACTAATGGATACTATTTCAAAATTATTTTGTGTTTTACTATGTTTACATATCCTAAAATGAATATTATTGCCACTTCTTGTGTGATACTTATGTACAGTTTCTCAGGAATAACAATTTTGTATATTCTTTTTAATATACAGTGAACCAGTTAAAAAAATATTATATATATACACACGTACAAGGAAGAGTGAGGATTGCAAGTTCAATAAAATGTGGTTTGCAATGCGTTTTTTTTTTTTTTTTTTTTTTTTTTTTTGCGCAACTCCGCATATTCTTACTACTCTCTTTTGTAAAATAAGAAGCTTGTTTATAGGAATAGCTGCCCCGAAGTAAAATACCATAATTCATAATTGAGTATATATTACTATAATACACTGAGAGTAAAAATTGTTTGTTAATGGTTTGGCTCAGTGCTCATAGCATAAACATCCCTTTCCTTAGTTTATGAGAGATATAATCTATGTGGGATTTACAGCCCAAATTAGGCTGTGGATGAATGTCTAAAATGTTACTATTGAAGGACAACTGTTAGCACAATTACTAAAACTTAGATCTACAATCTTAGCTTGTTTAAGCATTAATCTATTAGAATCACACTATTAATTTACTTTAGATGTTATATCGTTTAGTTCTTTTGAGAGTATCATCACAGCATATATTTAATGATAAATCATCAGAAAATAAAAATGTTTTCAGGCATTTATCTTGGATAGCTTGAGGGAGATCATTAATACACATATTAAAAAGAAAACAAGTCCGAGGACTGAGCACCGTGGCACGCCATGCTTAATATTCTTGAATTTCAAATTTCTGCCACTAAGTTAATAGCTTGATGTCTGTCATATTAGCGTATGATGTTTATACTGATATACTGTATGTAACAGTGGACAAGACCGTTAAATACCAAACTTAGTATTTAGGTTTAGTATCTTCCAAAGATGTGACGTGAATATTTTTAAGAAAACCTCCCCAGCACAAACTACCCTTTATACGAACAAATTTTCGAAAATTTTCATTTTCTCAAAAATTGATTAAAATGTCCATATTAAAGCTATGTACATCACAAATAAAGTATATACCTTGAATTTTAGGCGAATAGCCTCTGAAGACCACTTTATTTTGGATGAATTTTGTCGAATTTTGCATAACTATTAAACCGTAAGAGATAGGCAAAAATTTACGACACAAAAAAAAAATGTAGATCTTTTCCAAAAAATACAATTTACGTCCTTTGCATTTTTATTGTGGAGGTAACCGCTTCCGAGATATCCCTTGTTATTGGTTTCAGTTGTAAAGTACTTATTCTTTTCTCAGACAACAGGTGTCCATTTTTCTTTTGTTCTGCTCCTGGCCAAGCAAAGAAGCGATTTGCAATGGCAATCGCATAACGAACAGCTTTTAAAACCTTTGACTGTCGGTTTAGCCTAGTGTATTCCCTTAGTTCCCTCCTACTTATAAGGAACTAAGACTAGTAAGTAGTAAGACTAATTCTGCTAATGATTATCTCTATTAGCATGGTGTAGAAAGAAGAAGTAGTTTATAGAACAACTAGAGAAATTCATGAGAGTGTAATTCTCCAGATTTTTAGAAAAAGGCTCTGTGTCTGTGAAAACGATAACTCAAAACCTGTAAAATCTCAAACTTGGTATATAAGTTTAATATCTTCCAAGGATGAGACACGAAGATTTTGAGGAAAATCCCCCCACCCCAAACTACCTTTTACATGGAAAAAATTTGGATTTTTTTTTATTTTCTCAAAAATGGCCCTAACGATTTTGATTACATCACCTTATGTTAAATTTATTTGTACGATAAATAAAATGTATATCCTGAATTTTCTGGGAGTAGCCTTGAAGTCTTTATTTTGGATGAATTTTGCTGGATTTTACATAACTAGTAGTCCGTAAGAGATAGACAAAAACTTACCCCACAAAATATGTAAATATCGTTGAAACAACAATTTATGTCATATACATTTTTTTTTTCGTGGAGTTGACTATTTTTGAGTATTCCTTGTTATTGGATTCAGTTTTAAAATATTTAAGCTTTTCACATACGGGATTTTTGTCAACTCCCGGAAAAACAAAGAAACAGATTTCATCCACTAGGCAACCAGCTTTTAAGATTTGACTATCGTTTTAGTGTATTACAATATTTTACTTCTGCTTAAGAAAGCATTTACGGTAATGTTTATCTCGATTGGCATGAAAAAGACAGAAAAATAAACTTTTTAACAATAATTTGTTACAGATGTAGAGAAATTTATATGAATGGGCCACATCAGATATTTTAAAAATCTGATGTGTTCCATTCACATGACTTTCTCTTCTTCTGTGTAACAAATTATTGTTAATAAGCTTATTCTTCTGTTTACTTCATGCTAATCGAGAACAAATTAGCAGAAATAGTCTTATTACTTGCTTCCTTGTAAGTAGAAGTGAAATATGGGAGTATCATAGGTTAAAGTGAAGTCAAAAGCTGGTTACTAGGTGACTGAAGTTCCTTTGTTTGTATGGACACGAGTTGACAAATTTTTGCATCAGAAAATTACAAGTTTTTCAGAGCTGAAACCAAAAACAAGAAATATCTCAAAAACAATAAACTCCTCGAAAACAGTTTATGTAACATAAATTGTGTGTTTTAATGTGCTCTAAATTTTTTTGTGGTAAGTTTTTTTCCTATCTTACGGTTTAGCAGTTATGTAAAATTCATCCAGAATAAAATAGTCTTCAGAGGCTATTCCCAGAAAATTCAACATATACATATTATTTTTCAGGTAAATATCTTTAATTTAGGTTATTTTAATCAAAATCGTTAGAGCCATTTTTTCAAAAATTATAATTTTTGAAAAAAGTTCCATGTAAAGGGTAGCTGGAGGTGGGGGAATTTTCTTGATAATCTTCTTGTCGCATCCTTGGAAGATACCAAACTTAAATACCAAGTTTGGTATTTAACGGTCTTTTCATTTTTGAGCTATGCTGTTCCCAGACACAGAAACACACACACACACACACACACACACACACATGCATACAGACACACGGACCCTTTTCCAAAACTGCTTTTTTTGAATTCGGGGGGACCCAAAACATGTATTTCTAGTGGAATCTCGGTATTGAATTTTTGGGTACAATACAATACCTTCTCTATACACTATGTACATAGTACGTGTAGAAAGTAAAAATGTTCCGTAGTGTGCCCTATCACAGAAATTCATTCGGAATTTAAAATAATTGGGGTTAACAGAATAAAGCACAAAACAAAAGTAGGGGACCAAGTGAATACACACCATTATAGCTAGTTTATCATATATTACATATCATATTTCTGTGTCACAGAATGAGATAAAACATTTGATCACATATATTCTCATTTAGGTTGTTGGGTATACAGGGTGTTTCAAAAATACGGGGCATAATTTCAGGTATGTATTTCCCACATGAAGACAACCAAAATAGTTCATTATAACATGTGTCCGGAAATGCTTCATTTCCGAGTTATGGCCTTTACAACATTGAAAGTCCCACCTGTAGACATTCAAAATAGTTCATGTCCGGAAATGCTTCATTTCCGAGTTATGGCCTTCACAACATTGGAATTCACTGGAACGTTTTTCTTTCCGCAGGTCTTTGCCGTCAAAGGAGACATTAGGAGGGCGCTCTGATAGTTCATTCTGAGGAAGGTTACATTCAGTGTTCTTTAGGCGTTAAGACTGTGCGACATGTATTCAAATCAAGAGCTGGCAGAGATACATTCCATGTACGGTTAGACGGACGGCAATGCTGCGCTGGCTCGACGTTTGTACCAGGAGAGGTACCCACAGCGACAATGTCCAGATCGGAAGATATTTGTACGTCTCCATTCCCGTCTGTGCGAGTATGGAACATTCACCTCTCCTGGTTTGGGAAGGGGACGACCAAGATCTACAACTCCAGAAGTGCAGAAGGAGATTCTGGAGGCTGTGGGCAGGACTCCTTCTATCAGTATACGACGGTTAGCGTTGCAAGTCAATGTTCCTCATACGACTGTCTGGAGACTGTTGAACGAGTATCAATTGTATCCTTATCATTTGCAACGTGTACAGGCCCTGTCACCAGCAGATTACCCTGCACGAGTTAGGTTCTGTCAGTGGTTCTTGCAGCAGTGTGGTGTAAATCCGAACTTTTCTGCCGTCGTATTATTTACAGATGAAGCACAGTTCATAAGAGATGGCATAACAAATTTCCACAATCAGCATGTATGGTCGCATGAAAACCCACGTGCAACTGTTGTATCTCATCACCAGGTGCGGTTCTCCCTCAACATGTGGGCCAGTATCATTGGTGATCGATTAGTTGGACCCCATGTACCTGTAAACAGACTTACGGGGCAGGCGTACACAAACTTCCTGGAAAACACCATACCTGACGTTTTCGAAGACACTCCACTGATCAATCATCAACACATTCACTTCTTGCATGATGGCGCTCCTCCACACTTCAGTCTTACGGCTCGCCGTTATTTGGATCGAGGGTTTCCTGATCGATGGATAGGTAGAGGTGGCCCAATTGCTTGGCCTCCACGCTCACCTGATCTGAACCCTCTCGATTTCTACTTGTCGGGCCATTTAAAATCATTGGTTTATTCGTCTCCGGTGCCGGATTTGGAATCCCTTCGGAATCGAATTGTGGCAAGTTGTGAGGACATACGCAATACTCCTGGAGTTTGGGATCGTGTTCGCAGGTCAATGAGACATTGATGTGAGGTCTGTATTCAAGCAGGAGGTGGACATTTTGAACATCTTCTGTAATGACAACAACCTGCAGAAAGAAAAACGTTCCAGTGAATTTCAATGTTGTGAATGTCATAACTCGGAAATGAAGCATTTCGGGACACATGTTATGATGAACTAATTTGACTGTCTACATGTGGGAAATACATGCCTGAAATTATGCCTCGTATTTTTGAAACACCCTGTATTATGCTACATAAAACCTTTTATCACAGTTTTAAAAAGGGTAACCTAAAGTTAATATCATGGGCTGTAGTAATGCTTCCTATTTCGTCTGTTTAGGTTGCCAGCGGTGTCATTATTTTGAATATGTATAAATAAATTTACTTTAATTTCCTATTACATTCATGTACAACCTTTTCATATAACTTAACCTAAAACTTAACCTCAATAAGACAATTTCTTAAAGAAATTAGTGAATACTACATGAATGAGTATTAATAAAACAGACAACAGCAAAAATAGTAATTAATGGCTGTAATAATTACTTTCAGTTTGTTCTTCTAAATATTGACTTCAAAGTCAATTTAACCTTTTTCCTTTATCATTTTCTGTATATTCTATATGTACTTTCTAATGGATTCTTGTTTGTTTTTATATATTTCCAGTCTTTTGTTTCTGTTTATAAAACCTTTATGTTTTAAATTGTTCAGTGTTTCATGATTCATAATAGGAAATAAGCAGTTTGGTGGCAGCCACTAACCATCTACAGCACCTGTCTGCCATTTTCTTTTCTATTTTATCATATGATCGCATTTCTGCGACACAGAAATGTGATATAGGCCTAATAATTGCTGGTCAATCCGTGTCACAACATGTTCACGTTATAAGTTCACAATGCAAAGGAGAGTCCATGTTTCACCTGTGGTTATTTGTTATCACTGTTTCAGATATTGCAACACATTTTAGATTCGCAGAGATCATGTCAGATGTGACAAATGTGCTCTGAATGACGAAACTCATGAGAGTACAATATAAAAATCATCTACTTGGACTCGTATACAATGTCATGGCCGCCATAAAGCTGTGGACAAAATTTGCTCTGAGTTTCAAAAACAATCACACATTAAAAGAAACATGGCCTACCATAATAGTAATTTGAAAGAAGCGTTGGCACTGGGAAATGGTGACACCTATGTAAATCGCGTCTCCACTGTTCCGAAATAAAAATCTGATGCGATTCGTTCACTTGGCTCTCTCTCTCTCTACATCTCTGTAACAAGTTAATGTTAACAAGCTTATCCTTCTATCTACTTCATGCTAATGGAGATAAACATTAGCAGAAACAGTCTTATTACTTGCTTCCTTGTAAGTAGACGGGAAATATGGGAATACACTAGGCAAAACCGACAGCGAAATATTTTAAAATGTGGTTGCTATGGGATTGAAATCCGGTTCTTTGCGGGTGTAGACAAGTTACTGTATGAGACAAGTTTTAAGTATTTTAAAACTGAAAACAATAACAAGAAATATCTCGAAAACGGTCAACTTCACGAAAAAATCTATATGACATAACTTGTGTGTTTTAATGAGCTCTACCTTTTCTGTGTAGCAAATTTTTGTCTATTTCTTAGGATTTACTAGTTATGCGAAATTCATCCGGAATAAAGAGTTCCTTAGATGCTATTCCCAGAAAATTGCAGATATGTATTTTATTTGTCATGTAACAATCTTAAATGTAAGAGAGTTTAGTCAATCTTTAGTCATTTTTGAGAAAATCAAAATGTACGAAATTGTTTCCATGTAAAGGGTTGTTTGGGTGGGGGGATTTCCTCGCAAATATTCGTGTCGCCTCCGTAGAAAACAAACTTAATTGTCAAGTTTGGTAATTGACCGATTTTCGTTTTTGAATTTCACTGTTCTCTTCCTCTCTCTCTCTCTCTCTCTCTCTCTCACACACACACACACACACACACACACACACATACACATATACATATATACCTGGATGTTTTATAAACACGATGTCTTTGTATTCAAGGGATTTGAAAACATATTTCCGGTGAAATCTCGATATCGAATTTTTGTGTTGAATACAATACTTTCGCTACTTGTTATACATAGCAGTGAAAGTAAAACAGTTCCTTAAGATTAGTTTTTGTGGCTGCTAATAAACGATAGCGGATAAATAAAGTGGTGTGGAAGTTACACATCAGATTTTTAACTGAATGTAATATTAATTTTCTTGACTTTCAAATAAATTTAATGACATCCATTCTTTACGTTCTTCTTTCTTCTCTAAGAGAGAGATCTATGTAGATCTATTGCACGCTAACACCCCACAGGAGGAAGGAATGAAGAGAAGGAACCACAAGTAGACGGGCCACAGAGACGCGCGAAAGTTCCTAACTTATCCTGGCGCCAGGATCCACCGTGCAACCACCTACACCACGGGTTCTGAGTCTCGTCAACGTCTCTGTCCCTACGAGAACAGCGACCACAATGCCGCCTCAACGCCAAGAACAACGTTTACAGTGGTTTTGCATCCGCACGCCATTTGCCAGCATTGTCACACACCACAAGCATATAAGCACATCTGAACGATATGGCACCAAAGGAAAATGAGGAAAAGGAAATTGTGAATAAGTATCCCAGAATCTGCCTACGAAAACCCCCATGGAACCCGCGACCTCCTGGATGCGAGTCGCAGGTCGCTCGGTTGCTTCTTCTCTATCATATTTTACAAACTCCTAAGTATTTCTTTTACGCTTAAGTAAACGTGGTAAACAAACGTCAACATAAAATGCACGTTCTAGCAACAGCAGCGGGACGGAGAAAGAACTCATGAGGCAAATGGCGTTAGCGACTGTTTCAGACAGGCTACGTTACAAACTGCATTCTCGTTTGTTTCTTGTTTTGCCTTCTGTTACCACTCTTCTGTCAAATTTTATTTCGACTGTTTTAAGGGTTCTTCAAGAAACGTTATCTGCATAAAAAGTTCTTGGGTGACAATTTTCCTAAGGCCTATTATACAGTTCATCTGTATTCTAGGAAAGCCTCACTATTGCTCTCAGTTTATAATAAAATATGTTCTCCATTGTGCCATCCTTTCGCTGAGATGTTGAATAGAGCTCAGACTCCTGACGTATTGCCTGTGTATTAAGATGCTTTAAAATTTATTTCATTTAGCGTCGCTTTAACTTCTGGATCGTATCGCAACGGAACTGTTCCGTAAGATACCTCGTTGACGGTATGTGGTGGACTGTAGCCTTTCAGGACTACCCGCATATATTGTTTTCTTTTCGTAGTCAGATGGCTGGTCCAGCATCCGTAGTCAGATAAGAGTTCAGCTGGCCCTTCGAGGCCACATCCCCACGAATCATTTTCTCCGCGAGAAGCAGATAGCGTTAAGGTACCTCCATTCAGTCTAGCTTTTTTACTACCTCTGGATAGATGGTAGCGCAGTCGTATTGCCATCTGTTTTCAGTTTTACTATTGTTTTGGACTGACAATGAAACGTTGGCTTGGCGACTGAGAGAAAAAACGAAAAAAACAAAACAAACAAAAACAGCCAAATTGTTCAGCCAATGGGATTTGAACCCGGAACCTCCGAATGCGGATCACGGACGTTACCGCCCATGTCATCCCGCTCGGTGGTTAGGATTTTTTCTATCTGTTACAATTAACAGTTATGATTGTGGACCTACACCATCACCTACTTAGGAAAGCAGGTGGATAAGGGCTTAACTCTTGGGGAGCACATCAGGCACATGAGATGTCGGGGCACAGTGACCTCCTTGTGCCCGGTGCTAAGGTTCACGATGCTGGTTGCCCTGAAATTGCGTCTTTTGAGGGCTTTCAACCTACCCAGTTTACAAAGGACTTCTTTGCATTACTGTTTACTTTGGGTGTTGCACATTATTCGCATAACTTATTGTATTAAAAGTATGCGTTAATTATTCACTGTGTTACTCTAGTAGGTTATTCCATACTCCACAACGGAATCAAAATATACAAAATAAACAAATTTGAGCGTATCGATTGAATGGAGGTTATCCAGAACTTGAATGGCGTAACATGCTGCATTAGCATAGGTGTGATGCAGTTTATATGCTACTTTCAATGTAAGTGTTTGCCTACTAGAAGATCTAAAATTTTACTTCACAAGGTTGTAATAATGCATCGCTGATTCCTATTTATAGATGGGATGCTGATGAACGATTAGTTATGGATTTAACTAATTTTGTATTTTCAATGTTTACTGAAAGTTTGTTTGGTTTAAACCAAAATTTCTTACAGATTAAAACATAATTTCATTTTATAACACATAAATTTAAATGTTTGCTTGTTACTAGAACACTGATGCCATCTGCAAATAGATAGATACTTGCAGTGTTATTTATGTCCAATGGGAGGTCATTTATGTAAATTAAAAAAAAAATCTGATGTTCTCCATTCACATAACTTTCTCCACACATCTGTAACAAATTATTGTTGTTAAGTTTATTCTTATCTATTTAATACTAAAACATTGGCAGAAACAGTCTTTTTACTTAGTTCCTTTATAAGTAGAAGGGAAATAAGGGAATTCACTAGGCTAAATCGATAGCCAAATGTTTTTAAATGTGTTTGCTATGGGATTGGAATGCATTTATTTCCGTGGCAAGAAAAGTTAAGTATTAAAACTTAAATCAGTAACAAGGAATATCTCGAAAACGGCATACTCCAACGAAAAAAATATATACGACATAAATTTTGCTATATCCTAATCTACATTTTTGGTGCAGTAAGTTTTTGTCTATCTCTTACAGTTTACCAGTTATGCAAAATGCAAGAAAAATCATCCACATTAAAGAGGTCTTCAACAGCTATTCCTAGAAAATTCAGGATATACATTTTATCTGGCATGTAAGTATCTTAAATATAAGAGATTTTAATCAAAATTGTTACAGATATTTTTGAGAAAATCAGCATTTTATAAATTTTTCCATGTTAAGGATAGTTTGGGGTGGGGGGATTTTCTTGAAAAATCTTCGTGTCATTTACTTGGAAGAAATCAAACTTAAATACCAAGTTTGGTATTAAACGGTCCTTTTGGTTTGAACTATGCTGTCTACACACACACACACACACACACACACACACACACACACAAAAGCATGGACCTCTATCTATTTTTTTTTTTGATTCAGAGGGACCCAAAAGATACATTTCCGGTGAAATTTCGGTATCTGTTTTTTTGGTGCAAGACAATACCTTGTCTATACACTATGTACACAGTACGTATAGAAAAAGTAATAACAGATGAGCTAAGGTCGACCATTGTGAAATGCCTTGTGAGATATTGGTTGTGGTTGTTAATTTCGGCCCTTTGTTTTCTTTCTTCTAGGTATAATGTAAACCAATTTAAGTGTTCGGTTTTATTCCATAAATCTGTAGTTTAGCTATCAATAGTCCATGATTTACACAGTCAAAAGCATTTTATAAGGCACAGAAAATTTCATCCACATATACATTTTCATTTAAGGGGAGAAACCTGTAAAACTTGACCATAATTATTGAAAATGACGATTTTTGGATTTTAGCACATTAGTATGCCGTGGTCCTTGTAAATTAATATGCCGAATTGCAATCTAAACACTTGTCACCTGACCTATTAAATGGAGGTTTTAATGATAACAAATGGCATTTCAGATATTAAAAGGTGTAAATTGAAATCAAGTTATATTTATGGACGCTCTATAATACTGTACTTCTCAGTGTCCCATTCTATATTAGTGAGAAAGACCGATTAATTTTACTCAGAGACCCCTTCATCAGACTTGAGGTTCTTTTACGTGCCGTAAATCTACGACACGGGACCAACGGCTTCTTTTCCGAAGGGAGTCATTCTAAGGATTTTTACACTCGAGAAAACCCATCACCTCCGCCGGGTTTGAACCCATTAAAAGACGTGTTTCTGTAAATGCGTTTTCCAACGCAAGTAAATGTTCAAAATGCTCCTTGCGATGCACATTCCAATTTGATTTTTGTAATAGAAAACCTAAATATCATAATGAATAAAAATTATCGAATTAATTTTTTTAAGTAATAAAAAGTAATTATATATTTGTATCAACAAAATAAACTAATCCACAAAAATAATGTAAACAGTATGAACGAATAACTTATCAAACTCTTTTTTGTAGTAACATTTAATTAATTTCAAATTCATCCCCGATAATTTTTAAAGTCATATTCTCGGAATGTAAATATGAAGTTTTGGTATAACATTTTGAATATTAAAGCTCAAGGAGCTTTTTGGTATAGCTAAAACACGCTATTTTCCCTCAAAAACTAATTGATACATTTGTCTTAAAATTTCAGAATTATTTACACATAGCAATAAAGGTAAGAGAAAAAAATTGCTTAAGAAGCATTAAATTGGAAATGTTTACAGGTTGGTCCCCTTAAAGTTGTTAACACTTCATGCGTTAGTTTGTAAATTGCATTGCTTGTTGATATTCTTTTTTAAACTCAAATTGTTCTTGGATAATAGATTGTTATTTTTAATATAATTATACAATCTGTTAAACATCTTTTGAGAATATTGGTAAAAGAGATATTAGTCTGTAATTTGAAATCTCCTCTTTTAGCCTTTTTACTTTCTGTACCCGTACTATGTACATAGTGTACAGAAAAGGTATTGTATTGTACCCAAACATTTCACTGGAAATACTTGTTTTGGGAACCATTGAATTAAAAAAGTATTTTTAGAAAAAGGTCCGTGTGAGTATGTGTTTGTCTGTGGACACTGTAGCTAAAAAAGTTAAATTCTTCCAATGATGCGACACGAAGGTTTTTAAGAAAAACTTTACATGGAAAATATTTCGAGATTTTTATTTTCTCAAGAATGGTTCTAACAATTTTAATTAAAATATATTATATTTAATATATTTACATGACAAATAAAATACATATCTTGAATTTTCTGATAATAACCTCCAAAGACCTCTTTATCCTGGATTTTTTTTTCATTTTGTATTACTGGTAAACCGTAAGATATAGGCAAAAACTGTAGAGTTTATTAAAGCACTGCATTTATGTGGTATACATTTTTTCCTGTAGTTGACCGTTGTCGAGATATTTCTTGTTATTGACTTCGGTTTTAAATACTTCAAATATTTTCATACAGGAACTTGTCAACTCCTGGCCAAACAAAGAAACATGTGACTATCGGTTTAGCTTAGTGTATTCCCTTATTTCCCTCCTACTTATAAGGAACTAAGTAAAAAGACCGTTTCTGGTAGTGTTTATCTCGATTTGCATGAAGTGGAAAGAAGAATAAGATTTAACAATATTTTATTACACAGGTGTAGAGAAAGTCATGTGGATGGAACACATCAGATGTTTTTGAAAAGGTGTTTTACAATTGAATATTTCATTCTATGAAGAAATATTTCAGCATTTAATGATTCATTACATATATATTAAAGAGGAATGCTTATTTGGTACGATCATGGTTTTAAAATTTTGCTTGTTACAAAATTTATACATGCATTTGAAACATTTTGTCGCATCGCTTATCCTGAACAAAAATGTGTCCATAAGATCTTTATTAAACCACATTACTTCTAGTGACATGAAATCTGATGTGTTCCATTCATAGCTGTTCCGCAAACAAACCTTTTATTCAAAAACGTTATTCTTTTATCTACATCAAGATAAACATAAGCACAACTGTCGAAGTCTACCACATCCACTTCTATAGTTTCGAGAAAAACTTATGGCTCTGTTTGCTGTTTATAGCACGTATTTATATTAAATTTTGCTAATTTTCTTTCAACTTAATTGCTGAAAATTGTGTTCTAAATATTCGAATTCACAACACAGTTTCACACAATACCTTCGTCATGAGGATTTGTCCAATTTGTAGATGTCCATTTTGAACGCTAATAGATACTTTTCGTTGCTGCTTCAGGTGTACAAGGACCAACAATCGACATCTTGTCTGTTGCTTAAAACATTTGCGGCTAAACTGACGCACAACATAGCTTGTGCCAATTAAAGTGCTCTCAGCGATTGGTCAGTGGATGAGGTACCTACGTTTTGAAATACACGCAGCATCTTTTTCCAATGGATATGGCAGGTTCTGAAACCAATTGTTATCTTCGCAAAGTATTTTAAATGACACAAGTTGTGCATAGGTTACTAAATTCGCTCTCAAGCATATGGCATAACTGAACATTCAAAACATGAATGTGATTGATACTAGAGCCCTCAAGAGTCTTTTTACTAGGTTCGTTGTAAGTAGAAGGGAAACAAGAAAATACACAGGCTAAAGCGATAGTCTAGTCCTTTAAGAGCCGGTCGTTGTCAGAAATAATTGATATTCGATCTCTTTGCTTACCAGGATACACAAACGAGTATGTGTAGTAACTTAATGTATAACTCTTACGGTTTGCCAATTATACAAAAATCATCCAGAATGAAAAGGACTTCAGAGGCTATTTCCAGAAAATTCAAGATGTACGTTTCGTTTGTCATTAAAATATCTTAAACATAAAATATTTTAATAAACACGTTAGAGCTATATTTGATAAAATCAAAATTTACGAAAAATATTCCATGTAAAGGGTAGTTAGTGGTTGGCGAATATTCCTGAAAATCTTCGTGTTGCATCCTTGGTAGATACTCGACTTAAACACCAAGTTTGGTATCTAACCGACTTTTCGTTTCTGAGCTGTGCTGCCCAAAAACATTCACACAGACACACACACACAGAAGTTTTTAAAATGTTTTATATATATATATATATATATATATATATATATATATATATATCAAGGGGTCTCAAAGCATATATTTCTGGTGAAATCTCGGTATCGAATTTTTGGGTGCATTACAATAACTTCTCTATACACTATGTACATAGTACGTGTAGAGAAAGTAAGAAAGTTGTCGCATCGGTTATTGGACCACATTTCTTCTAGTGACAGGAAATGAAAGTTTTAAAAAGTAATATGAAAACGATGTTAGAAGTGATGTTTAATATTTGCTTAGGAATTGTAGTGAGGATTTGTGCAGTGGTACAACTCGTAAGCTGGCTGTATTTCAGCAGTGAGTTGGCAGGAGGCTTTTGCCTCCCGAGGATTGGGGAAAATGAGATATCGGAGGCAACAGAAAAGCGATACATGCAGGTACCGGCTCTATTCAATATCTCTGCGAAAGGGTGGCACAATGAAGAACATATTTTATTATAAACTGAGAGCAATAGTCAGGCTTTCCTAGAATACAGATGAACTGTGTGTACACCTCACGAATGCTTATTTATGCAGATAACGTTTCTTGAAGATCCCTCGAAACTGTGGAAATGAAATTTGAGAGGAGAGAGCTAGCAGAAGGCAAAACAAGGAACAAATGAGAGAACAGTGTGTAACGCAGCCTGTCTGAAACAACAGTCGTTAACGCCATTTGCCTCATCATTTTACAGAGTTGTTTCCTCCGTCCCGCTGCTTTTGCTAACAGTGTTACCAAAGCATTATTCGTTCCCCTGTCGTACCTGTCTGTCTGTCTTGTCTTTCTCAGTTTACTCTCCTCGTATGTAGGACTTACACCCCCCCCCCAGGTGGCTCAGGCATTTCGGCGGGAGGTCCGGGTTCGCTCCTCGTTGACCGCGCACTTTGGCCTTGAGTTTTCCCTGGTAGTAAAATTTCATCTTACGGTTTACGAGTTATGCAACATCCAGCAAAATTTATCCAGAATAAAGAGGTCCTTAGATGCTATTCCTAGAAAATTCAAAATATACTTTTTATTTGTTATATAAATATCTTTAATGTACGGTATATCAAAATACTTAGTCACTTTTGACAAAATTAAAATTATCGAAAATTTGTCCATTTAAAGAATAGTTTGGAATTGGAGGGTTTTCCTCAAAAACTTCGTATCGCATTCTTGGAAGATGCTAAGCTTAAATATCAGGATTGGTATTATACGAACTCTTCGTTTTGGAATTATCGTGTTCACACACACACATACACTCAGGCGCGCACGCGGACGTTTCTCTAAAAACTTGATGTGTTTCATTCATGCTGTAACAAATTATTGTTAAAAAGTATGTTCTTCAATCCACTTTATGATAATCGAGATAAACATTAGCAGACGTTTTCTTAATTATTTGTTTCCTTGTAAGTAGAAGGAAAACAAGAGAATGCAGGGCTAGGAGTTTACCTTTTTTGTAGTTTAACGTCCTTTAACCTGGTTTGGTCATATCGGACGATGAATGCAATTGATGATATGATGCTCAAATGATCTCGGAGTCCATGGAGCTTAAAGTTACTCGACATTCGTCTTCTCAGGATAAGGGAAAACCCCGATAAAAACCTTACCCGGTTAACTCACCCTAAGCGAGATTCGAACTCACGACCTTTTGAACGTGAGGCAGACATGCTACCACCACGCTACCCAGGCGGGCTAGTTTACGTTTTCCGTTAAATCTGAAACAAATAAAAAGGAATATCTCAGCAATGGTCAACTGTTTTTTTTTTACTTTCTCTACACGTACTATGCACATAGTGTATAGAGAAGGTGTTGCACTCTACGCTAAAATTCGATACCGAGATTTCACCGGAAATATGTGTTTAAGAGTCCCCTGTATAAAAAAAATTAGTAAAAGGTCCGTATGTGCGTTTTCGTCCGTCTGTGAACACGATAGCTCAAAAAGCAAAATTCGGTAAAATACCAAACTTGGTATTTCAGTTTAGTATCTTCCATAGACGCGATACGAAGATTTTGAGAAAAAAAACTCCCCACCTCAAACTACCTTTACTTGGAAAAATTTATGAAAATGTAGATTTTCTCAAAAATAGCTCTTAACGATTTTGATTAAAATACCGCATATTAAATATATTTATATGGCAATTAAAATGTATATCTTGAATTATCTGCAAATAGCCTCTAAAGATCTCTTTATTCTGAATGAATCTTGCTGAATTTTGCGCAACTGGTGAACCGTAAGAGATAGACAATAATTTACCACACAAAAATGTAGATCACGGTATAACGCACAATTTATATCGTATACGTTGTTTTTTACTTTCTCTACACGCAATATGTACATAGCGTATAGCACCCAAAAATTCGATATCAAGATTTCACCGGACCCCCCTGAATCAAAAAAAAAAAAAAAAAAAAAAATTAGAAAAATGTCCATGTGTGTGTGTGTCTGTGGGCAGCATAGCTCATAAATGAAAAGACGTTAAATACCGTTAAGTTTGGTTTCTTCCAAAGATGCGACACGAAGATTTTAAGAAAGTCCCCCACCTCTAACTACCCGTTTACATGGTACTTTTTTCGAAAATTTTGACAATCTCAAAAATGGCTCGAACAACTTTGATTAAAATATCAGACATTAAAGGTATTTACCTGACAAGTAAAATGTATATCTTGAATATTCTAGGTATAGCCTCTGAAGACTACTTTATACTTTATGAATTTTACGGAATTTTACATAACTTCTAAACCGTAAGAAATGAACAAAAACTTACCACACAAAAAATGTAGAGCATATTAAAACACAATTTATGTTAAATATATTTTTTCGTGGAGTTGATCGTTTTTGAGATATTTCTTGTTTTTGGTTTCAGCTTTGAAAAAATGTTCTCATGCAGGAATTTTTCAACTCGTGTCCATACAGCCAAAGGAACTTCAATCACATAACAATCAGCTTTTGACTATCGCTTCAACCTATGGAACTCCCTTATTTCGCTTCTACTTATAAGGAAGCAAGTAATAAGAATATTTCTGCTATTTTTTCTCGATTAGCATGAAGTAATCAGAAGCATTAGCTTTTTAACAATAATTTGTTGCAGAGATGTAGAGAAAGTCATGTGAATGGAACACATCAGACTTTTTTCATTGGAATTGATTAACTGTGAGATATGCCTTTCTATTTTTTTTTTTTTTTTTTTTTTTTCAGATTTAAAATACTTATATTTTTCTCATATGGGAATTTGTCAACATGCAAAAAATCGGATTTCTATACCACAGAAACCACATTTTCAAGCATTTCATTATTGGTATATCCTAGTATATCCTCTTATTTCCCTTCTACTTATAAGGAACGAAATAATAGATCCGCTTCTGCGAACGTTTATCTCAATTAGCCTGAAGTAGATACAAGAATAGGCTTATTAACAATAATTTGTTACAGAGATATAGAGAACGTTGCGTGAATGGAGCACATCAACTTATCGAATTTTTGGGTAGAATGTAATACATTTTCTATTTACTATGTGTATTTTTTCGTATAGAGAAAGTAAATGGGCATGTGTATGTTTGTGTGTCTTTAAGCACGATAACTCAAAAAGGAAAAGTCGGCAAAATGCCAAAGTTGGAATTGAAGTTTAGTATCTTTAGTATCATGAAAGGATTTCGAAAATTTTGATTTTCTCAAAAATAGCTATAACGATGTTGATTAAAATGCCATATTTTAAATATATTTACATGAAAAATAGAATATTTAGCTTGAATTTTCGGAGAATATCCTCTGAAGATCTCTTTATTCTGGATGAATTTTGTATAACTAATAAACAGTAAGATATAGACAAATAACATACCAAACCAAAATTTTTGATCTCTTTTTAACACACAATTTATGTTAGGTGCATTTTTTTTTCGTAAAGTTGGATCATGTTTTAGATATTTTTATTGATTTCAGTTTTAAAATACAAGCTTTTCTCAATCGAGAATTTGTCAGCTCCTGGCCATGCAAAGAAATGGACTTCAGCCACAAAGTGACCAGCTTTTCAAAAGATTTAACTACTGTTTAGTTTAGTGTATTCCCTTCTACTTACAAGAAACTAAGAAATAAGGCAATTTCTGCTAATGTTTGTCTTGATTAGCATGCATTAGAAGAATACGTTTTTTACTTTCTCTATACGCACTATGTACATAGTGTATAGAGAAGGTATTGCACTCCACCAAAAATCCGATACCGAGATTTCACCGGCAATATATGTTTTAGGGTCCCCTGCATCCAAAAAAAGTATTTTCAGAAAAAGGTCCGTGTATGTGTCCGTGTGTCAGTGTGTCCGTGTGTCTGTGAACAGGATAACTCAAAAACGAAAAGTCAGTAAAATACCAAACTTGGTATTTAAGTTTAATATCTTAGGGATGCGACATGAAGATTTTGAAAAAAAAAAATCCCCCACCCCAAACTAGCCTTTACATGGAACGTTTTTTAGAAAATTTTGATTTTCTAAATAATGGCTCTAACGATTTTGATTAAAATATCGTATATTAAAGATATTTACCTGACACACAAAATGTATATTTTGATTTTTCTGGGAATAGCCTCTGAAGACTACTTTATTCTGGGTCAATTTTACGGAATTTTGCATAAGTACTAAACCGTAAGAGATGGACAAAAACTTACCACACAACAAATGTAGAGCACTTTAAAACACACAATTTATGTTATATGCATTTTTTTTTCGTGGAGTTGATTGTTTTTGAGATATTCCTTGTTTTTGATTTCAGCTATAAAAAACATACTCTTCTCATACAGGACTTTGTGAACTCCTGTCCATACAAACAAAGGAACTTCAGTCACATAGCAACCAGCTTTTGACCATCACTTTAACTTATGGTACTCCCTTATTTCGCTTCTGCTTACAAGGAAACAAGTAATAAGACTGTTTCTGCTAATTTTTTTCTCGATTAGCAGGAAGTAAATAGAAGCAGAAGCTTTTTAACAATAATATATTGCAAAGTTGTAGAGAAAGTCATGTGAATGGAACACATCAGATTTTCTAATAATAATTTGTTATGTAGAGAAAGTATGTATTTATTTTCTGCAATTGGGAGCTGCCCGGTGGCGAGTTAAATGTAAAAAATTAATTTACAATAATCATAATAATAATAATAATGGTAATAATAGTAATAATAATAATAATAATCTTATAGTTAATAATAGTAATACAAATTAATGATAGTACTCGTATAACTATCATCCTGCATATACATATTTTTTGAAATACTTATTGGTCAGTATAGCAAAACTTATGTTAACTACCAGCAAGTTTATAAACGGTTACTATGAAACCTGAGCATTGAAAATTACAGATCCTTAATTACTTCACAATATATATTTTAATTAATTATTTCATATTTGTTCTCCTTAAATTACCCCTAAACTTCTTTCAAGGTCAGACGGCAGCAGTTCATCCCGTTCTTCAATGGTCCTATTTACAAAAGAAAATGTTCCTACGTCGGTTCTGTTCCTTCTACTCTTAATTTTATATAAATGATCGTTTCGTCCGTAGCATACCAGGTTTTCTAACGTCTTTCTAACGTCCACCATCATTTACATCAGCATAAGCTTTAAATAGTGCGACTAACCTATTCTTTTAGCGGCTCCCATTTACTCTCATCGCCTTTCGTAAGCCCAAGATCTTTACCTCTCTTTATGAATTTTATAGCCCTTCTCGTATCTTTTCCAGTAAATCAGTTTGACTAACCCAGTATGGGTCCCAGCATGCTACTCCATATTTCTTGTAGGCAGTTTCCCTGGACTTTGCGCTCCCCTTCTTCAGTGTTCTCATTACGAAGTGCAATGTCTTCCACACTTTCCTAGATGTAGAATTTATCTGATCCTGCCATCCAGCATTACTTGACAAGCACACTGCCATGAAAATAAGGCACATCGGATTTTTAATTTTAATTGTCTTTATAAATTAGTTTTAATTTTATTAAATGTAAATCAAAGTTTAAATTTAAAGCGAATGTTTTATTCAAATGAAATTTAATGTCCATATTTGGAGTTGAATTAAGATGAGAGTTGTGTTTTGTAACGCTCGTGGATGTGTTGTAAGCACATCATTTGAGTAAACACGAGAATATCAGGAAATCAGTGAAATTTATAAAAATGCACAAGAAGAGTAAAATAAATAAACTTAACAGTGTGCAGAAAAATCACAGTTGGACAAATGATATTTTCAACTGCTTTTTTACATTCTCTAGCTCGCATATACATTGTGCGTGGATATGGAAAGTATTGTATGCCAACGAAGAATTCGATACCGAGGTTGCACCGGAAATATAAATGTTAAGGTCCCCTAGACCGAAAAAAAAACATTTTTAGGAAAAGATCTGCGTGTGTGTGTGGTCAGAATAGCTCAAAAATGAAAATACCGTTAAATACCAAACTTGGTACGGTATCTTCCAAGCATGCGATACGAAGATTTTCAAGAAAATTCTTCCAGCTTTGTATACCCTTTACATGAAACATTTTTCGAACATTTTAATTTTTTCAAGAGTGGCTCTAATGATTTGGATTAAAATACAGCATATTATTTAGATTTTCGGGAATAGCCCTAAAGATTTCTTTTTTCCGGATGACTTTTACAGAATTTTGCTTAACAGTCAAATCATATGAGACAGACAAAAACTTAATACACGGAAATGTAGATCTCGTCATAACACACTTTTTGTTGTGCAGGTAACCGTTTCCGAAATATTCCTTGTTATTGGTTTCAATTGTAAAGTACTTATACTTTTGCCAGACAGGAAGTGTCCGATTTTCTTTTGTTCTAGCCAAGCAAAGAGGCGAATTGCAATATCAATCTAATAACAACAGCTTTTAAAACATTTGACTCACTTTAGCCTAGTATATTCCCTTAGTTCCCTCCTACTTATAAGGAAGTAAGTAATAAGAACGTTCTGCTAATGTTTATCTTTATTAGCAAGGTGTAGAAAGAAGATTAATCTTTGTAAGAAGTTTATTTGTAGATCAGCTTAAGAAAGTCATGTGAGTGTAATACATCAAAATTTTCTCATTGAAATTCCGATTTAGGTTTTTCGGATCTGTTAACCCTCGGTCGCGGATGCCAGTTAAGGAGCAGAGGCTCAGGATCAGAGAGCAACCACGATAAGTGAATTATAGGAAATGTAAGTGTGGAGCAGTTTCTGGAATGAATGGCGGGGGAAACCGGAGGAAACACGGCTTCGTTCATCACAAAACCCACGTGAAGTCTTCTGGGTCGACTCCTGCCGCCTTGGTGAGAGGCGAACGGTCTAACCACTCGGCCACGGCCCCACCTCCCCGTCATACTAATACCCAAAACAAGCAAAATAGCATATACTCCGTATTTTCTCGATATAAATAATTAAATTAAAAAGTATTTTAAATATAGAATTCAGTGTTTGTTTATTAGACAGATTGGTAAATTAGACAAAATAAAACTATGATATGTTGCACTGAGATAATCTCTACCTATTTTACATTAATGTAGTCGTACAAGCTTAATTTTCTATCTATTTCATGAAAATGCGAGTAAACATTAACAGAAATTATTTTATTTTATATTTTCCATTCATTAAAGGCAGGTCGCCATGTGGTCCATATTGAAATTAGGTTCTTTTTTGCTTGGCCAGTAGTAGAAAAATGTCGACTTCCTATTTGAGAAAAACCTGACGAGTTCCATTCACGCGACTTTCTCTACATCTCTGGAACAAACTATTGTTAAAAAGCTAACTCTTCTATGTATTTCATGACAATCGAGAGAAATTGTCCTTATTGCTTGGTTCCTCGTAAGTAGAAGGGAAACAATTTAATGCGTTCCATTCATATGATGTCCCTAGCTGTTCGGTAAACAATTTTTTTATTGAAAACGTTAATCTGTTATCATCATGCTAATCAACATAAACATAAGCAGAGTTACTCATATTACTAGCTTCCTTATTCATAGAAGAGAAATAAAATGCACAGGCTACAGCGATAGTCATGTCCCTTAAAAGCGGTCGCTATGTGAATCAATTGAAATTCCATCTTTTTTGATTGCCAGGAGTAAACAAACGAGAAACGAGAAGAAAGATATCTTCCCGTTTGAGAAAAGTTTAAGTGGCTTAACATTGAAACCAACAACCCGGAATATCTCAAAAACGTTTAACTATACAAAATAAAAAAAAAATGTACACGTCTGTTTCAATGAGATCTATGATTTGGGTTCTTAGTTTTTGTATTTATATATTACGGTTTGCCAGTTACATAAAAACATCCAGAATGAAGAGGTATTACATAAGGTATTTTAATCAAAATCGCTATAGCCATTTTTGAGAAAATAAAAATTTTAGAAAAAATTCCATTTAAAGGGTAGTTAGGGGTGGGGTGATTTTCTTGAAAATCTTGTTGCATCCTTGGAAGATAGCAAACTTAAATACCAATTTTGGTATTTTCGTTTTTGAGCTATGCTGTCCAAAAGCACACACACGGACCTTTTCCTAAAATTCCTTTTTTGGACTCATTGGCCCTTAAACATGTATTTCCGGTGAAATCTCAACATTGAATTTTTGGACAGAATACAATATCTTTTCTATGCACTATGTACATAGTACGTGTAGAGAAACTAAAAATATAAGTATTGCAACATTTAAACTATAACGTGGAAAATTTCGAAAAGCCTAACTACGCGATAAAAATGTGTATGATATAAATTGTGTATTCTAACGAGATCTGCAGTTTTTGCGTAAATTTTCGGCTATCGCTTAAACGGTCATCAGGTGTAGAAAATTCCTTCCGAAAGAAGTGACTTCAAACGCCCTGCCCAGAAAATTGAAGTTATACGTTTTATTTGTCGTGTAAATATCTTTAATATGTGGCATTAAACTCGTTATAGCCGGTTTTGAGTAAATAGAAACAATTTAAATATATTCTAACTAAAGGTTAGAGCTTTGGGAGAGTTTCTTGGCAATCTTCGTGTTATATCTTTAAGTTTCGAAACTTATGTTAAATGCCAGATGCTATGCACGTGGTAGAGGATGTAAAAATGCATAAATTGCATACCTCTCTCCACTGTAACAGCAAGTCGCCCTCCGTGGTCTAGAAGTAGAATGGTATTCATTGATTCCCGAGGTCGCAGGTTCGGCCTCGGCGAGGTTGATGGATTTATTTCGGGCTTCCTTCACAAGTAAGAAGTTAAACTCGGGTCCTGTGTCGTAGATTTGCGCCCTCAAATCTGATAAAGAGACAGTCTAACGCGTGAGATGTTGAGAAGCATAATAGGTAAAGAGCGAAAGGCAAATCAAAACTCAATTTTATTTTCACCCTATAAGATGCAACTAGTTTGCAACACTACTTTGGGCTAAAAAAGAAATCTGGCATACAGCTTTTCCTCAGCTGTTCTGTCTTAGTACAATACGCTAGAATATGAAACCAAGTTTCTTCCTTTCTACACCAGAGAAGTTTCTTATACCTTCTTTGATCGTTCGTCAGATCTCAATATAAGCCAAGCATGTCATTGTTTGCCGTCTCTTTCCTGTTTTTAGTTGTGATTGTAAACTTTGAATGAGACTCTTTACTTACATTCTGCTGGTGTCTACCATAAACTAATTTGGACGTTAATCATGAAAATAGGATTCTTTGTATTTGATGCTTTGGAGTCGCTTTATAAATTCTCCAGTAGCTAACTTTGTCGTTGTGTTTCAGGAAGTACGCGCGTTATGAGACGGTACGCGCGGCTGGTGACGGTGGTCAGTGCTCTGGGAGTAGCGCTTCTCTTGTTCCTCAGCCGCTGCAACCTCAATGTTGACATTGACGTCAAGACTCCACGACCAATCACAGGTAAGTACGTGTTCCTTGTAGAAGCATGGGATTCGAATGCTAAGGAATTCTGTAAGTGCTATTGACCGACCAGATCCACTTTCTACGGTAAATAGAGATATATGGCATTAGGCACCCGAGAGTGGTTCCCTCCATCTAGAACAAGCTGTATCGATTTGAGAATCACTTTGTGGATGACGATGGCGACCACCCCGCGCGACTGGGTGCCCTAGACCTCATTCGCCGGGTTGAAGGAACTACGAGGGTCATCCAGAAAGTAACATACGATTTGGCATAACTAAATAATAATGAAAGATATCAACACAAAACTTTATTTATAAAGTTAAAATATCTTACTCTATTTGTCAACGCAATCTCCATTCTGTCAGATATTTAATGTCACGTGGTTTCAGTTGTTTTTCAATGCTGATGTTATACTTTTCTACCGTCAATGGATTACGCCGTTGCTTTAAGGGAGCGGTGACCATGTTACGCCATAGTCCCCCCATTCTGTGATAATGGGACGTATTAGCCTATACTGAGTTACGTAATCTGGTAAAAGTAAATTCAACGTAATGCTGAATTAATGAGTAAAATAAAGCACAAGATATTGCTTAGACGAAGTCGTATGGCAACAAAGCGGCACTATCAAGCACAAGGTATTCAAACATCGCCAGCAATTCGTGTTGCCAACCTATAATACTGTATCCAAATCTATGTTGTAGGCGTTATAGATCCTTCGGCTACGCTCTTTCATTGCTCCACTCCTCTCTTAAATATAAGGTGCGTTCAAAAAGAAACGAGCCGGAAGTATCAGTACCGAAACCAGTACCTGTATATTAGAATTATTGGCCCTGGCTGTTAAGACACTTGTCCCACTGTGACACAAGACGGTGAATGGCTGTCTCATTCAATTCCCGGGGCTGCAATGTGAACCAGTTCCGCTCATACAGCTGAACGTCGTCGTCCGAGGTGAATCGTTTGCCACTCAGAGCCTTTTTAAGGGGACCAAATATGGCGTAATCACAGGAAGAGAGGTGGACTATATGAAGGGTGGCCGAGAACCTCCCATTTGAATTTCTGCAGGAGTGCCGCGACTTTGTTGGCCGTATGAGGCTTTGTATTGTCATGAAGCAAAATGACCCCACGGATGAGATTACCTGGTCATTGTGTTTTGATCGCCTGGCGAAGGTTGGTCAAGGTTTGTGAGTAACGCTGGGCACTTACTGTTGTCCCGTGCTGCAGGAAGTGTATCAGAATAGGGTCATCTTGGTCAAAGAAGAACGTTAGCATAACCTATCCTACACTCGTGTGGATGACCCTGGATGCTTCCACTGGAGACTTTGTAATTTTGATTCTGGTTCGAAGTGATGACATCATGACTCATCTCCAGCCACCACTCGGGCCAGGAACTCATTCCCCTCACTAGCATAGTGCTGCGGATGACCCAGGAAGTGTGAACACTTCGACCTCGGCGGTATGGCTTTCACTGTCACTCGGCGGTTCTGGGTAATGAGTGCATCAACCAGCCGGAAGATGTCATCGGTACTGCAGTGTAGTGCTCCAGACCGTGCACCATGGGCTATCAACACCCGTCCTTTCCTGAAGCGCTTGTGCCACTCATTGGCCCTTGCAAGGGACATGCAGTGTTTGCCGTATTCTTGTGACATGCGTCGATGAATGTCCGTTTCCCCATCTCCTTTCAGAAAACAAGCACCTTTTTGCTCTTCTTTTGACGCCTCATTTCAATGTTGCAATGCGACTGGCATCGTTGGACGATTGATGCATGCTGCTGTTAGCTGTGTATAGTTACGTGACGTGCACGCGTGCCCTCTAGCGACGGGCAGTGTACTTCCACGCTCTGGTCGGAACCACACTTCGTTACACACGCCACGATATTGCCATCCTGTCACCGGTTTCCACATTCCAGATTCCGGCTCGTTTCTTTTTGAACGCCCCTTATTCTATCCCCTTAGGTCCCTCAAAACTTCGGTTACACCTTGTGGCTTAGAGCCCTCAACCCTCGCTTACGCTCTTCGTCTTAGGACCCTCAACCATTCATCAACTTTTTACTTTCTCTACACGTGCTATGTACTTAGTGTATAGAGAAGGCATTGTATTGTAACCAAAAATTCGATACCGAGATTTCACATGTATGTTTTAAGACCTCTGAATAAAAATATTTTTAAACCAAAATACCATTAAATACCAAACTTGGTATTTAAGTTTATTATCTTCCAAGGATGCGACACGAAGATTTTCAAGTAAATCACCCCCCCCCCCAAACTACCATTTACATGGAAAATGTTTTGAAAATGTTTCTTTTCTCTGAAATGGGGGGAACAATTTAAAGATGGACTAAAATCAACATTAAACTGAGTTTTACTTATGGAAGCTGATTAGCTGCTGTTTTTCTTAGCAACCCTTTCTATATTGGACGTGAAAGACCGCTTAATTTTATTCAGGTGCTTCTCTATCAGGCTTGAGGCTTTTTACGTGTGGTAAATCACAGGACCAACGATTTTGCTTTCCTTTCGAAGGAAGCCATACTAAGGACCTTTGCGCCCGAAAAAATCCATTGCCCTCCGCCGGGTTTGAATCCACGACCTTGGGAACCAGAGGATCATTTGTCAACAACATTACCAGCGAGGCGGTTGTGCTGCATAGCTGATGTACTTCAGTTCAAAAGATTCCGGCCTTCAATACTACTCCGCACGATCTTAATAACTATGTCAATTACTAGATTCACCATGCTTCTTTTCACATACGTAGCTCCCATTATTCTCATCAAATTATGGAAACTATCTTTAATGTAAGATGATTACTGTTAACTCTCTTAAGCATTTCTTTTATAGTCAATTGTAGTACACTGTACAAACCACCGTCTACCTTTATTAACACTTGTTTAGCATTTTTCCTCCTAAGGCGAGTTTTAAAACTGCTGTTTTTTGAACGCTAGCAACCGATACATCAGCATATTATTCTGCAGTACATTCAAATGGTTTATTAACACGTGATTTAAGTACATTTAGAGCACTTTACTGCCACTTTTTATCAGTTTCCTCTTGAGGCGGGTTTTATAACTCTCAGCACTCCTTTTCAAAACGCGTCACTTATCACCTCTCCCAAGTAAGGTGCCATTTTACTGCTCGTTGACGCCCATCATTTAAATAACTAATAAATTATTGGTTATTTTACCTTTTTCCTGTTTTCAAATGAAACTTAAAACGTAGAACGTTCGAAAGGAAACATAAATCCTAACTACTGCTGACAGATTTTATATAATAGAAACATTTAAAAAATCTGATGTGTTCCATTCTCATGACTTTCTCTACATCTTTGTAACAGATTATTGTTAAAAAGCTTATGCTTCGATTTACTTCATGCTAATCGAGAAAAAATTAGCAGAAATAGTCTTATTACTTTTTTCCTTGTATGTAGAAGCGAAATAAGTGAATACCATAGGTTAAAGTGATAGTCAAAAGCTGGTTGCAACTCCACGAAAAAATATAGGTATATAACATAAACTGTGTGTTTTAATGTGCCCTACGTTCTTTGTGTGTTAAGTTTTCGTCCATCTCTTATGGTTTAGCAGTTATGCAAAATTCCGTAAAATTGATCCAGAATAAAGTAGTCTTCAGAAGCTATTCTCAGAAAATTCAAGATATACATTATATTTGTCAGGTAAATATCTTTAATATACGATATTTTAATCAAAATTGTTGGAACCATTTTTAAGAAAATCAAAATTTTGAAAAAAGTTCCATGTAAAGGGTAGTGGGGGGATGTCCTTGAAAATCTTCGTATCGCATCCTTGGAAGATACCAAACTTAAATACCAAGTTGGTATTCAACGGTTTTTTCGTTTTTGAGCTATGCTGTCCACAGACACACACACGCGCTCACACATACGGACCTTTTTCCAAAAGTGCTATTTTTGGATTCAGGGGGACCCAAAACATGTATTTGCGGTGAAATCTCTGTATCGAATTTTTGGGTGCAATACAATACCTTCTCTACACACTATGTACATCGTACGTGTAGAGAAAGTAACAAGTTTATCTATTTCATGTATAGACGTACGTAATTACAAAAAACACAGTGCTTGCATGCACTGGACGATGGCGCGAGGGCGCACGTTGTCTTCTGCTTGGTTTACCGACTTCCAACATTATACCACCCTACCTCAATCACCTTCCACTGCTAGTGTAAACATGACAGTCTGGCACTGCCCCATTTTCCTTCTATTGGTACCATTGCATTCTTAACACATCACACAAATACATACCATGCTGCGCTAACTTCGATTCTGTCCCTCTATCGGTCCCCAAGAAGCTATTCCTAGTTATTAGTATGCTATATGCATTACACATATGCAGAAGGGTATAGCGCAGTTACCGTCACAACTTGTCTTGTGACGTAGGAAAGTAGCCTAATATGGGGTGGTGTTTAATTTGGGGTACCTCAATATTTCAACTACGTAAGGCTGACACCTGCTGGAAACCTAATGACCCAAGAGTGGTTTGTCAACAAAGCATTCTGGGAGCACGTCACCACATTGTTGTGTCGGATCGCGTCACAATGAGATAAAGAAAGAAGTTTGCTCCTTGAAATGATTTGCTGCTGTTGGCATCTCTGTATACAAATACAACAATGTAATTATTCTGTTTAAGACACTTATGCTTATGTTGTAGTTTTAAGATCAAGCTATCTTCTAATATGCTGTACCTTCCCTAAATTCAATTACAAAAGAGCGGGATGAATTTGTAGACTAAAAAGGCGAGTTCTCTATTATGAGGTAACACGGTGAGTTAATTTGGAGTACCCCATATTAGGATTTAATTTACACTTTATAAATGTTCATGCTAGAAATATCTAGGAGGCTCCAATATCAGGACATTTTTGATTGTTTCTGCTAAATCGATGTAATAATAATAATAATAATATGCGATATAAATATACATTTTAAGTATTTCTTTATTTTAAATGTATATCTTCAATAAACCTTGCCAGAGAGGTCAATATCTCCATAAGCTGTCTCCCTACTCATAGCACCTACAAACTTCAATCCCCTAATATGGCTTTCATGGGACCATTGAAGACCTATATATTACCAGGAAATCGAAACGTGGTTGAAAATCATATTGGTAGAACGGTTACGGTTTACCAGATAGGGAAACTCTTTGAAAAGGCCTATCTACGTGTAGCAAGTGTAGAAACAGCAAATAGAAGCTTCCGCAAACAGGAGGATATATCTATTCAACCCCAATATTTTCAGGCACCAGGATTTTGCAACCCACGAAACTGAGCAAGTGCTTCAGGAAAGTGAACATCAGGAAGCTCCTGAATCTACAATGTGTCACAAGAGCCCTGTTCACCAGTTTCATAGGAGAGATTGGTCCTAGCAGCGGACATCAGCCCAATTCCATAACTGAAGCAGAGGACAAGCCAGTTCATCTAGAGCTGGGACATCTTGTGTAATTGGTCCATACAGAGCTCAGCTCACTGAACTGAGTTAAAGAAGGCCGACAAGACTCTACCAAAAGCCTAATGGACCTTAACATTAGAAACCAAAGCAACAAAGATAACCAGAACAGGAAGAACGCGCGTTGCTGAATCTTCATCCTCTGAACACGAGGACGACGTTGTGCCTCTGGAATCGGAAGAGAAGTGGGGAAACGAGTGACGACGGTGATGCTGAGAGCCTCTATTGTGCAGGCCTGTTCTCGGAGGATCGAGAGGAAGAAACTTGGATCAGGTGTTGCAAATATTTCAATTGGGCACACACTGCTGGTGGTAATTCTAATAAATTCTTCCGTGAAATGTGTGTGAGCAATGGAAATAAAACAAGAAACCGTCTAGTTATTAGGGACACACGATACCACGCCAGTATTTTAACATTTAACTTTCATTTGGTCATCAACCAGTCATATATAAAACAGCTATTAAGTAGTGGAAACTTTTGTACTTGTAATATTCTAAATTAACACTAAAAAAAGTCATCCACTATTAGGAACATCTGTCACCCCATATTAAGCACTACCTCATATTAGGAATCCAATTTTGCTATTTTAGACAACTACATTGTATTTGTACAACAGTGTATTTAAGTTTGTGTATTACACCGGCAAGGTAAATAAATAGTTGGAGTACACAATCATATTATTCATGCACACAAATCTGTGTTACTTTTGAAATTATTATGACAAGAAAAAATGTACCCCATATTAGGCTACTTTCCTCTAATCATGCAGAGCAGGTTCGTCCGGAAACAAGAACAACGTGCAGTGTGGGCACTGTTTACTCTGCACGACTGACGTGAGGCCAAGCAGTCTACACAGTGTCGGGATCCATTTGTCTATGCAATGTATTTGTTATTACAGATCGTGTGTTATGAAACTTAAACTATTGATGATAGCTACAGGATGTTCAATATTATTAATTTGGGATAAAATAAATGTAACTGAAATATTTTATCTACAAGAAACAAAATATTACTCTTATCACGTCACAAAATTGCACATACATAGCATTGAACACTATTTGAGAATAACATTCTTTATTAGATATTAGAAATGATTAATTCCCGATGACAGTATTTCAACAAACCATTCCTTTGTTCTTGTGAAAATGGGTGACTGCTTTTGAAATGCATAAGTTCTTGATGGAACCAGAGTGTAAATTTACTATGAGCCTGTACTATTTCGTCGAGATATTTTAATTATTTTGCCCTGCAATAGTTTTTCAACATGACTCTCACTCAAACGAAGAATACATTTGAAGTTACGTTCTTAAAACTGGTTTCTGTGACGTAATTTACAAGTCTTCAGCAGTGAAAACAACTACTCCCATAAATATGTAGATGCAAACATGCTAAGATACCGGGCAGCAAAATGGTGAATTCTGGAAAGCGTGATCTTGGGAAATTGCTGTAGAAGTCATTCAGATTCTTTCTATTCTGGAATTTGTCTTTGAGTTCTATGTCATTCTCCAAATCTAGCACTTCTAGTTGTGTGGCAGAAATGGTACAGGCTGCAACAGAGAAAGGTATAGCAGGTAATTAAATATCAGGTTCCAAGCCTAACATTTCTTCACACCTGGAGTCTAATTCTGCAATAATGTCTCGTATTATGTGCTTCCACCTCACAGATATAGAAGCAAACATGAGGAAAGGGAAATGTATAACACTTAAAACTATTGGACATCAATGGTCTCTTAAACCATATTATAGTAATATAGCAATTACTTCTGATGAAAAGAAGTTAGTTAAAAAATAACGTTAATGTCATATTAAAATTATTAATAAATTAATACCAACATAGGTTGGTAGTTATTTAAGTGATTTTGTGATGTTAAATGTTCAATTAAGCAGTAAATTTTGACTAAGCTTTAAACCAATATAATGGTCAATGCGCGTGTGGTGTTGCAGTTGGTTGTAGTTTCTCGAATAGCAGAAGCAAAAATAAGGAAAGGGAAATGTCTTTCAATACATAGATTAGTGTACTTATTTAAGTGACTTTTGGTGAAGTGAAAAATTTTATACATTATCATAGATTAATTTGTATTGCTTGTTAGATTTTAGATTCCCAGCTCGGAAAGACCGTTAAGAAGCACACAAAATTAGCAACCTACTCCGGTTTATAAGAAATCGGCTATCTCGAGAAATAATTACTATCAAATTTTGTGCTTATGATACCAGAACTTGGCCGCACCATAGCCGAGTGGTTAGAACACTCACCTCTCACCTGGACGAGTGGTTCCGATCCCTAGCGACGGCATGTGATATTTGTGGTGGACAAAGCGGTGCAGGTTCGGGTTTTCTCCGGTTTCCATCTCCATATGTTTCTTCTCGAACTACATCTCATCATCATTGAATGACAGTTAATGTTAAAATTAAAAGTGCCCAAATTCCTGTTACAGCTTGATTACCAGCTGCTATAGCAGCTCCTACTCCTGTATCTGCATTAGTTCATTCTACAACTGCGCATTCCCTGGTGCTCCATCTTCATTCCATGTATCACCAGTGTCATCGCCTGCGGTGCCACAAGTAGTAAAAGCGTGCTTTAAGCACTACCAAAAATAAAGCATACCAGAACCGTTAGAATAGGGGGCATTTTCCTCTGACTCGGAAAAACAATTAAATGTTGCGAATGGTGTATATGGTAGTGGATGAGCATGTATAGTACCTACCCTATGCGGGAGTTTAACCAAGGAATGGCAGGTATGGCTGCTAGTTTAATTTGGTTTTGATAATTGTTATTGAAGTTGGGTCAGCTCAACTAATTAAGTGCACAGTTAATGGCTTCTTGCGAGAGAATATCTTGTAGGTGGCGACCTACTTTTCAAGCTGGTTTGCTTGTTTCTCTATTCTCTTTCTTTGTTTTGTTTACGTTCCCACGGGAAATGAAACAACTGGAGCTGGGGGAAAAAACTGAAAGAGATGCCAAACACGGATGTGCAATATCTGTGTTGTGTTATTTGATATCAGCATTAACAGCATCTGGCAAAGTGGAGGGGGAAATATGGAGTCATTGAGGGAGAGAGAAAGCAACAAAAAGCATTTCTACCTAGGTAGAGGAACTGATACATTTGATCAAAAACATTTTCCAGTAACCATTCGACCCAACATCAATCACATGAATTTCTCCAAGCACTCTTCTACAAACTGTTCCTACAGAAACATGTTCTATTACATAAACTTGAGTTTTATTTATCGACGCCCTCAGCGTCCCATTCCGTCTTGGGCATGAAAGAGCTCAGAGGTAAATCTACGTCACGGTAGATGCTAACCATGCTAAGGATCTTTTAAGCTTGAAAAAATACATGGCCCTCTACCGGTTTTGAACCCGAGACCTTGAGAAACAGCTGCTAGCATTTGAACGCTAGACCACTGAGGACGCCTATTTAATTTATGTTAATCGAGATAACTTCATACACGTTTTCACGTTTCGTTGTATGCACGGGGGCGGTTCAATAGTTGACCGTGTTAGGAACGAATGCTCCATACAACCACCTGGCATCTAGTCCCCTGTACCAAGACGTATACTGTAAACGTTATAGCTTATTTACCATGTTGATTTTTCATGCATCATTATTTTACAGATATAACATATACTAATGACTAAAATAAATAAAACCTGAAAGAAATACAATAACATAAAATAAAAGTAAAATTATAAATTTCCCCCAAGAAATATTAAATGTACATACAGTGTACATAGTGTACAGAGAATATATTATATTTCACCCAAAATTCGATACCAATTTCACCGGAATATATGTTTTAGGCCTCCTGAGTCCGAAAAAAAATTAGAAAAAAGTCCGTGTGTGTCTGCCGACAGCATTGTCCAAAAACATAAAGCCTGGTATTTAAGTTCAGTATCTTCCAAGGATGCGACACGAAGATTTTCAAGAAAATCCCCCCGCCCACAACTAACCTTTTTATGGAACATTTTTCGAATATTTTGATTTTCTCAAAAATGGCTCTAAAATGTTTGATTATAAAACCGTATGTTTAAGATAATCACATTAGAAATAAAATGTATATTTTGACTTTTCTGGGAATAGTCTCTGAAGAGCCCTTTATTGTGGTTGAGTTCTGCAGAATCTTGCATAACGGTTAAACCGTAAGATACAGAAAATGCTTAAATCTAAAACAAAAAAATGTACATCTTATTAGAACACACAATATATACGTGTAGAGTTGACTATTTTCGTGATATCCATGCTTATTTGTTTCAATTTTAAACTTATTAACTTTTCTCAAACGGAACTACGCAAAGCGAACCGAACCTCATTTGTTTCATATAGCAACCAGATTTTAAAAATTTGACTATTACTTTAGCTTATTTCTCTGCTGTTTACAATAAAACAAGCAATAAGACATTTCAGCTAATCTTTATCTCGATTGGCATGATGTAGATAAAAGAATAAACTTTTGTAAAAAAAGGTTATTTGTGAAATAGCTAGAGAAGTCATGTGAATGGAACACATCGGAACACAGTGGAGTTTAACTTATTTACTTATCATCATAGTCGGATTTTCAGAGATATACAATTCTCTGAACGTTCCTTCTATTTTTTTAACCCCTCCAAAAATAGGAGCTGTCAAGCTCTGCAAAATACGCCTCCAACTCAATGAGGACCTTCTCAGCAGCCAGAAAAAACGAATAACGACATCGGTTTTTAAAAAATGTATAAGTATTTTAAAATTTAAAACAATAATCTCTCCGAAATGGTTATCTCCTGAAAAATGATATGACATAAGACAGATCTAAAGTTTTTGTGCAATACGATTTTTAGCAGTTATACAAAAACCATACTAAGGATATTCCCAGAAAATTCGATATGTACATTTCATTTGAGATAAAAAATATTTTAATCAACTTTGTTTAGCCACTTTTAGAGATTACATTTTTTCAAACAATTATCCAAATAAAGGATAGTGGGGTGGAGGAATTTCTTAAGAATATTCTTGTCACATTAGAAGATTTTGCACTTAAATACCAAGTTTAGTATTTAACCAAGTTTTCGTTCTTAAGTTATGCTGTTCAAAGCATACGGAAGAGCCCCCCCCCGCGCGCGTGCGCACACATATATGTGTGTTTATATATATATTTAAAAGAATTATTAGACACACATATACATATATATATATATATATATATATATATATATATATGTCTAATAATCCTTTTTTTAAAGTCAGGGGTCCCCAAAACATCTATTTTCCGTGAAATATTGGTGTCAAAGTTTTAGTTGGAGCACAATTCATTCTGTATCTACTTTGTGTATTGTACGTGGTAGGTATACCTACTATGTATCTACATTTCATCCGAAACTTTGATGTCAAGATTTCCGCGAAAATACACGTTTTAGGTCCCGAGTATCCAAAAAGGCGTTTTTACTTCGTATTCTTAATACCTAGTACATAGGTAGAGAAGATATTGCACGGCTTTAAAAATTTCGATACCGTAATATTACCGGAAATACACGTTTTAGGAGCCTCTGTTTCCAGAAAACATATTAGAAAAAGGACCGTATGTGTATATGTGGGTGTCCGTGTATTCGTGTGTCTGTGAACATTAACTCAAAACCGAATATTCGGTAAACTACTAAACATAATATTTAACTTTAGTATATTCAACGATGCGACACGAAAATGTTGACGAAAATCATCCTACCCCTAGCTACTCTTTACATGGAATAAATTTCGAACATTTTTATTTGCTCAAAAATGGCTCAGACGATTTTCATTAAAATGCCGTATATTAAAGATGTTAACGTGACTAATCAAATGTATATTTTGAATTTTCTGGGAATAGCTTCTGAAAACCTCTTCATTCTGAATGACTTGTGCAAAACGGGTATCTGTGATATCGATAAAATCTTGCCTCACAAGAAGAGTAGATCTCACAATTTGTCATGTGGAGTTAACCATTTCCAACATATTCCTTTGTATTGGTTTCAGATTTAAAATATTTGATGCTTTTCTTACTCGGGAATTTTCCAACTCATGACCTTGCAGAGAAATGGATTTCATCCACATGGCAACCAGCTTTTAAAAGATGTGACTATCACTTTAGCCTAGTCTATTCCCTTATTTCCCTTCTACTTACAAGGAAGCAAATAACAACACCATTCCTGCTAATGTTTATCTTGATTTGCATAAAATATAATAACCTTTTTAACAGGAATTTGCTGCAGAGATGTAGAGATTTTTTTTAATTTATTTATTCTGGGAGTCTGAAAACATATACATGTATCCGGTGAAATATGGACTTGGAATTTTTAGGTGGAATATATACATACTTCCCCTACTACTTTCCCAAATGTTCTATGTCGAGATTTCACCGGAAAAAAAAATCTTGTGTGTGTATATGAACTACATAGCTTAAAAACAATACATCGATTGAATACCAAACTTGATATTTAAGTGCAGTATCTTCCAAAGATTCTATACGAAGAATTTCAAGAAAATCATCCCACCTCAAACCACCGTATTATATGACAATTTTATTTGAAAGTTCTGATTTTATTCTAAAGTCACTAAAGGTTTAGATTAAAAGATCATATGGTTAACCCTGTAACTTTTAACACTAACCTAGGATACTTGAGTAGGTACCCCAGATAATATTCCAATAAGCTTTCCATTTAAATACATGTTTTAATTTTGTCAACTGGATGTATGTACCTATTAAACATATAGGTCAATATCATGTGTGTTTGGTTTACATGAATATTGGTATATGAGAATAACCTCTCGGTAATATTATCTTAGTACATTAGCTGACGTGTTAAAAAGAATAACACCACGCAACATAATCAGGGACTTTAGAATATCTTATTATGTACACATAATCTCAATACATGACATTTTAAATACAATTAGAACAAACACTGTACTTATGCTCAGGACAGACAGGTGAATGGCGCTGAGCTTTTCTAGCTTTTGCTCTCGAACAAAAAGCTCGACTATTGGCCTTCCTCTGCAAACTTTTGGCGTAATTTCAGAATCAATACCTAGAGTACACCTGATTTCTTCTCTCGTTCTCTACTTATTGGTTATGAACATAGGATGATCCATAGAGCGACTGTTTGGTATGAATGCATTAGCTGGTCCAGGTATCAACACCACCTTTGGTATCGTTATAGATGTGAATGTTCTCAGGTTTATTGTCGATTTATTTATGATTTTGTTATAATGCATAGCTGATAGTGGCATTACACTTTTGCTTTCTTCAAACACGAATTGAGAACTTGCTACTACCTTCTTTCTGCTAGGAAGAAGTGAGGCATTGTTACGCTGCATTGTTCTCACAACCATATTGTTTCTGAATAAGAATATTATTACTTTTACTTTAAGTGAGGCAAGAAGAACACACCGGGCTACCGTGATACCCCACACACTATATTGTTACCACTAATACAAGATTCTTACTTACCTAGAACAACAAAGCAGCTATCACGCTATTCTCTGTCCAGCCGTTTTTCACCGGTAAAGCAACAGGTTGCAACGTTTCTGATTGGCTGCTGAACATTTTACTGCTTTTCTTCATCACAAAATAGTTCCTCTTTAATTTCCTAATGGGTAAAGAAATATCGTATTATATGACGCAATGTTGTCTAAATAATATAGTATGAATGATTAAGGAACACAATTTGCTGATCGTTTAATCATTATTTTGTTTATATAACCATGCATAGCCATTATGCAGTTCGTTTCTAACGGCTGCTTCTGGTTAGCAAGTAATGGCGGAAACATGTAAATACCATATGGTGAAACATAAGGCAAGGAAAAAATTATTCCTAGTGTATACATAAGTTTTCTGAAAATTACCTTTCTTTTTTATTAAACAATGTTCTTAGTTTAACGCTGGAATTTACCGGTGTTTTCGAAAGCAGCATAAAGTGTGCAAAACTTTAAATTAGCCAAGGTGAAGCATCTTGTGCTAGCAACTTTTCAACAAGCGACGGGGCCGCGCCGTGGCCGAGTGGTTAGACCACTTTTCTCTCACCTAGACGGCCAGGGTTCATTCCCAAGCGACCACATGTGAGATTTGGGGCGGGTTTTCTCCGGGTACTCCGGTTTCCCCCGCCATCGCATTCCACCGGTGCTCCATCATCATTCATGTATCACCAGGGTCACCGCCTGCGGTGCCAAAAGTAGTTAAAACGGGCGTTAAGCACTACCAAAAAAAAAAAGCAAGCGACAGAGAAAAACGCACATATTCGTGAAGAGTAAACAAAGTAAGATTTGGAGGGATTGTGGACATTGTTGTTGGCCCACTAGTCATTATCAATCTCTGTGATAATTCAGACAGTTCGATTGCAACTGCAGCAGATTACTCGTATCTTGAAGGAGTGAGACCAGTCCCATCTTCAGTTTAGCTCTTCTGGTAAGTCATTGCATTATGACACTATACATATTAAAGAAATGTGCAGTGTATGGTTGTGCATATGTAAATGATAAAATTCGCAAAAAAAACAAAAAAAAATGTTGGGGTGATATACGCATACAATACTTCAGCAAATTTTCAAAACAACATGTCTGCATTTTATAATTTTACGGGAGAGTTTTCCATTTCGTAATGAATATATAACTACTCGCTACCTGCTTTATTTATTATACATTTAATAGAATTAACAATTATCTGTGAACAGTGAAAGTAGGTAACTATTTCTTTTCCTGCTTACGTAGATACGCGGTTTTATAGTTGTATGGCAGACGAACCAGCTTAGCACCACGTGGTGTGAGCACGTGCGTTCGCGGAAGACTACATTCTGATTTATTTACATCACCGGTGAAATTAGGATAGACAGATAATACACAGTCCTGGAACCCAAGCGCAATAATTGGAGTTTATCGTCATCTAAGCGCTGGGGTACTCAATCGCTAGGGTTAACATATTCTCATGATAAATGGGGCGGAATCCTCGGTGTTTGAGAGCCGTGAGTTGCCGATAGATGGGGTTGCTGAAACAAGCATTAGCGTGTTTGATTTTATCCTCGGATTTCCTTCAGCTTGTTAACCATGTTGGCTACACTGGTAATGGAGAGACTCAATGTCGTCATGAAAGCGGTAGTAGCGAACCGTTGTTGACAGGTTTCTCGTAATTATTTGAGACATTTTATCAGCTGGATGTCGTAGAGCATAATGGTGCAAGATAGGATATGGATGTAATGTGCTGTATTATTTAATTATTGTATGGAAATGAAATGGGGTTTTTATTTAACTGCTGTGTTTCTCAGCGTCCCATTCTTTACTGGGCGTGAAAGACCGCTTAATTTTTCTCAGAGGCCTCGCTATCAGGCTTGAGGTTATTTTACGTGCCGTAAATCTACGACACAGGACCAACGGCTTTACTTCCCTTCCGAAGGAAGCCATGCTAAGGATATTTACGACCGAAAAAGTCCATCGTTCTCCGCCTGATAATTATTGTATGGAATAGGTTTTTATTTTGGAGTAACGAAACTGTGCTTTAGTGCTATTGTTATATAATACATCCGCCTGTGTATTTCACTTACAATTCTCTCGGAGACCTTAAGAATGTCCCACATTTCGTCCGTTTGGAAGAACGGGGTCACAACTCAAAAATGGTCATTTTTCATTTTTTCCCCATAAAAGTACTATAGTACAAAAGGACTATATTTTTATGTGGAAAAGGGTTACAAGTGAAACTTGCATAGTAACCGTTAGATAGCACTTGTGTCAGTGTGGTTTGGGCAGACAAATTTTACAAGCTTGTGGTCAACACTGTTACATTTCAGTTGTGCCTCAGCCATTGTCGTGGAAACTAGTGATTATTTCTGGAAGAGCGTCACATGTGTAAGAGTTTCATCATTTCAGTGTACTTATTTCCTAGAATACTGTCATATTTGGAATTAAAACATTTTTCTTCATAACTAAATGTGGTAATTATGCTGTTATGCAGTCCATTGTTTTGAAATATGTCAGTATTGTCGTTCAGAGAAGTACCAATATCATTCTTCCGTGGTGTTCTATTCAGAGATATGTCAGTGTTCCTCGAAATAAAACCTTATTTTCTGAAAATAGCTGCTGTTTTGCTAACAAGTTTTTAAGTTATGACTTTATGATTTACGAAACTGAATCAAAAAATCATGTTTATTTTGAACTAGTGTGCCTACCATTAACTTGTTCTAGCACTAAGCTATGTTGCACATCAATTCTAAAGCTTGCAAGGGAGCAAGGTACGTCTTCGAACCAACACACAAAGACAAATGGTTGGAAACTTAAGGAACTAATTTACAATGCAACATGTAATTCTGATGGACAGCAGGTGGCCAGTGCGTCAAAGATTGGTGTGGCACCTCTTCATTGGATAATTATAATTAATGCTATTGTATATATTAATAATACTGCTATTGTTATAGAATAGTGATTATAACCAAACTTTTCAAAAACTATGCATGAAACTATGAACACTAACTCCAACGTCGAAGTAGCAGAAGATACATGTCCTCCCAACAATGAATCAAAAAGGATCAAGGTACAGGTAAAAGTAACCAGTAATTTATTATAAGAATCATCAATAGAGAATCTGAACAACTATTCATTGCCTTTCTATTAATTTCTGAACTGTATTTTGCAGTTTAAATTACCAATAATTCTCCAAATTGTACAAGTGCGAATGATGACTGTGCTTCAACTATGTTTCTAAATTGAATGTATTCAACTTAAGACTTGAAAACAAAGTGTTACGTTTGGCATGAAGGAGAAGCCTATAGCAGGGAGGGCAAATGAATTAATGGGCTCTTGGTGTAGCACTACCTGGAAAATTTGCAAGAAAACCATGTCAGTGCTCCAGATGCAGGTAAACAGTTGGATGCAATTTTCTACTCAGATAATTGCATGGGGCAAAATAAGAATCAGTTTCTCATTGCCCTATACTGCTATGCGGTTTCAAAGTTTCACTTCATTAAATCCATTACACATAACTTCTTCGTTACTGGACATAGTCAAAATAAAGGAGATGATGCTCATTCGGTAATTGAAAGACACATTGCTAAAAGCAAGTCCTGAACAGTATGTAAGTCTCATAATGTCGGCAAAGAAAGCAGGAAAACCCTATACTATATATGAATTGTGCCATGAAGGCTTTTATGACCTCAAGGACCTTGCTTTACAAATTGGAATAAACAATATGAACAGAAAAAACAATAGTAAAGTCTTCAAAATTTCAGAGATCAAGATTCTCAAGGCGGAGAAAGACACCCCAGAAAAATATTCTACTAACCTTCATACAATCATCAAGATTTCATGAATATGTTTATCAGAAATATTAAAAGACTAACTACAGACCTACGTACCATAGACTTGAAAAATACTGATAAGAATAAAATTGGCATTAATGAAGCCAAAAATAAAGGATTGCTCTCCTTAATTAAAAATATGAGTCCTACAAAAGTGTGTAGTAGTTTTGATTAATTATTTACACACTGTTCGTTAACTGTGCACTTCTGGTGTCAGATAGGATTTTTTCTATATTTTTGCACATATCATAGTGCTATTGTAACCAATATAATTGTATATTACACAATATAGCTTATATAAGTTTGCAAAAAGTAACAGTTTCTGAGCAAAAGTGTTACAAGTCAAAATAAGAGTTGCAGAAATTATGGCCTTAATGGATAAAGCCTGAGCTTGAATTATTAAAATACTACATTTTAATATACCTTGAAGTTGTTAATGTTCATGTACAAACTGCCGAAACTGTGTGATTATTCTGTATTGGTAAATAAATTCACTTAATTTTGTGAAAATGTTCAATTGCCTGTCTTGAAAATATGTAATTTTTTAGTTGTAACCCTGTTCTTCCAAACGAACGATTTATGTTTTCTATGTTTACTTTCTCTATATGCACTATGTACATAGTGTATAGAGAAGATATTGCACTCCACCCAAAAATTCTATACCGAGATTTCACCGGAAATATATGTTTTAGGGTCACCAATATCCAAAAAAAGCATTTTCACAAAAAGGTCCGTGTGTTGTGTGTGTGTGTGTGTGTGTGTGTGTGTGTCCGTGGGTCCGTGTCTGTGAACACGATAACTCTAAAACGAAAAGTCGGTAAATTACCAAATTTGGTATTTAAGTTTAGTATCTTCCAGGGATGCGATACGAAGATTTTGAGAAAAATCTCCCCACCCCCAACTACCCTTTACATGGAACTTTTTTTTCGAAAATTTTGATTTTCTCAAAAATGGCTCTATCGATTTTGATTAAAATTTCGTATATTAAAGATAATAACCTGACAAATAAAATGCATATCTTGAATTTTCTGGGAATAGCTTCTGAAGAGTAGTTTATTCTGGATGAATTTTGAATAACTGCAAACCGTAAAAGATGGACAAAAACTTACTACACAAAAAATGTGGAGCACATTAAAACACACAATTTATGCTATATCCATTTTTTTCGCGGAGTTCGTCGTTTTTGAGACATTCCTTATTTTTGGTTTCTGCTATGAAAAACGTATACTTTTCTCATACAGGAACTTGTCAACTCCTATCCATATAAACAAAGGAACTTCATTGACATAGCAACCAGCTTTTGACTATCACTTTAACCTATGGTAGTCCCTTATTTCGCTCCTACTTACAAGGAAGCAAGTAAGAAGGCTATTTCTGCTAATTTTTTTCTGAATAGCATGAAGTAAATAGAAGTATAGGCTTTTTAAGAATAATTTGTTGCAGGGATATAGAGAAAGTCATGTGAATGGTACACATCAGATTTTTATATATAAAATAAGTTTAATACGCATTATGAAAATTATATAGGCTAGTTGGTATGACCGTATTATTGAAATTACATTATTACTATACGATGGTTACACCTCTTGTATTACTTCAATACGTGGATACTTTTGTTATTCTATTATTAGAGCCACTTTGTAGTTATTGATCTGTTAAAAACGTTTAGGGATGTAAGCCGCAAAGCGCAGCCCTATGTGGTGGGCCCTAAGCTGCAAAGTATAGCCAAGGGATATTCTTTTATAAGTAGAAGAGTGGAAGGCCGCTAATGCGGAACGATAATAGGACGTAGCTGAGGGATGATCCCAAAAAGAAGTCAATATGGTGACTTTCACATCTCAACAAATTAATGTCTTCAACACTTCTTAAGACCACATGTGAGCGTGAGTGTGGGGCCTTGTGTGTGTGCTGCAACCATCATATAGCTTTGCCGACGTTATCACAGTTTTTATAAATGTCTCTAACTTATCCCATTTACTCACAACAATTCACACTTTTAACTTTTTCTTCCAGAGCCATGATTGCGAAACTGTTGAGTCCTCTCTTTTTACTTTCTCTACACGCACTATATACAGTGTATAGGGAAGATATTGCACTCCACCCAAAAATTCGAAACCAAGATTTCACCGGAAATATACGTTTTAGGGTCCTCTGTATAAAAAAAAAGCATTTTCAGAAAATGTGTGTGTATGTGTGTGTCTGGCTATCTGTCTATCTGTCTGTGAACACGATAACTCAAAAACGAAAAGTCGCTAAAATATCACACTTGGTATTTAAGTTTAGTATCTTCCAGGAATGCGACACGAAGATTTTGAGAAAAATCCCCCACTCCAAGCTACCCTTTACATGGAGCATTTTTCAAAAATTTTGTTTTTCTCAAAAATGGCTAACGATTTTGATTAAAATATCGAATATTAAAGATATTTATTTACCTGACAAATAGAAGTTATATCTTGAAATTTCTGGGAATAGCTTCTCAAGATTACTGTATTCTGGATGAATTTTACGGAATTTGGCATACCTACTAAGCCGTAAGAGATGGGCAAAAACTTACCACACAAAAATGTAGAGCACATTAACACACACAATTTATGTCATATACATTTTTTTCGTGAAGTTTTTGAGATATTCCTTGTTTTTGGTTTCAGATTTAAAAAAAAACTTATACTTTTCTCATACAGGAATTTGTCAACTGCTGTCCATACAAACAAAGGAACTTCAGTCACATAGCAACCAACTTTTGACTATCACCATAACCTATGGTACTTCCTTATTTTGCTTCTTCTTACAAGGAAGCAAGTAAGAGGACTGTTTCTGCTAATTTTTCTCGATTAGCATGAAGTAAATAGAAGCATAAGCTTTTAAACAATAATTTGTTGCAGAGATGTAGAGAAAGTCATGTGATTGGAACACGTCAGGTTTTTGTGGTTGCTATATCGGCAAACAAAATTAAAGCATGAATTTACGTTTACATTTTACAGTATAGCTTAAAAGAAAATACATTGTTAATTTACGTTATTTGCAATTTCGGGTTATTTACTGCCTTTTGCATTGTGTTTTGTATTTCTCATTCGTTTTATTTCTATCGCCTAAGATTCGTGAGAATGTATCTCGTTATATCCTGTGCGTTTGAATACATATTGACATTTTCCCTTTAGGCTGCATTTCCTTTTACATTTTTAATTCTTTGCTTTTTTCGAGGGTCGGCTGATAAGTCCCGGGCCTCACACAAATATGGCGCCTTTAGGTCAGTTAGACGGTAGCATCGTATATGTTAACTCATGACTAGCTAGTATTTATAGTTATAGGTCAATATTTTATATAATTTTCAAATGACAGCGTTTTAAATAAGACAATTTTAGAGTTTTCACGAAAATGGAAGATTTGGAAAAACGAGCAGTGATTAAATACTTTCATTTGAAAGGCTTAACGCCTAAAGAAATCAAGGCGGAAATGGACAGTACATGAAAGACCCTGACCCTTCATATCTAATGATTAAAAGGTGGGTTGCAGAATTTAAAATGGGACGTATGAGCACTAGTGATGAGCCTCACTCTGGGCGCCCTGTAGAAGTGACTACTCCAGAGATCATTGAAAAAATCCATCGTTTAGTACTGGAAGCCCACAGATTAAAGTTCTTTGAGATAGCAGAGGCTGTAAACATATCAATAGAACGTGCAGGTTAATATTTTAAATAATGTTTTGGGCTTTCACAAGGTCCGTGCAGGATGGCTGCCGCGTTTGTTGACACCTGATCAAAAGTTGCAAAGAAAAACTGTTTCTGTTAAGAATGTGGATCTGTACCGTAAAAATCCCAGTGAATTTTTGAGACGGCTTATTACCATGGATACATACCAGAAAGTAGTTTGTTGAAGATAAGGTGAAGAAATTCTTATGAAAGTTACACATTTTTTTTTTAGCTTAACGTCCTTTAACCTGTTGGTCATATCGGGCGATGTATGATGCTCAAATGTCCTTGGGGTCCATGGAGCTTAAAGTTACTCGACATTCGTCTTCTCAGGATAAAGGAAAATCGTGAAAAAAACCTTATTCGGGTAACTCACGAGATTCGAATTCGCGACCTGTTGAATGTGAGGCAGACACGCTACCACCATGCTACTTAGGCGGGCTTCAAAAATTTTGGTAAGACTTTTAACATTTTAATATGGAAGACTCATTACAAATGGCTTCTTATTCAGAGAGCCTTATCGCAAACTAAACTCGCATAATGATCAGTGCGCCATCAGTGTCTTAGGAGAATGGTTCAATAAGTACCCGTGTTTCAAAAGAGATGTTGTTGCTATGGCAAGTTGATGCTATCATCATGTACTGTCATTTGTTACACGTGTCCGAAACAAAATTGGTAGTGGTTCATAAGTTAGTTTGGATTTGGCAGCCATTTCAGTTAGTCGTTCAGCGTGTTTACACTAAAATAAAAAAGGGGAGTGATCGGGAAATTAGCGAGGAGATGAAACTGAAATTACTCTTCACCTATTACAACAGTTAGATATTGGTTCAAGACTTGAAACATCCATTTTTGACGAGGAGTGCTTAGGATGCCCGGCATCATTACAAAAACCCAATGGATTATCGCTGAGCGTCGATGGAAAGTAGTGTAACCCGTAAGTGGATCGACGAGAACGGAATTTCACGTTTTGGATGATAGGTCGACAGGATGATGTCGCGATTGCAGACAACAAGCGGGTGCGGCTTTCAACTTCGAAGGTGCGCTTGGAGCTGTTTCGAAATCCCAAGGCATTTTTTCGTCGGATTGTCACCATTGAAGGGATCTGGATTCATCATTATACTCCGAAAACTATGCAAAGATAAAAAAATCTTATGTGTTCCATTCACAAGACTTTCTCTACATCTCTGCAACAAATTGTTAAACAGCTTATTCTTCTATTTTATGCCAATCGAAATAAATATTAGTAGAAATGCTTTTTTGTAAGTAATGGGGAAATAAGGGAATACACAGGCTAACACGACTGTCAAATCTTTTAAAAGCTGGTTGCCATGTGGATGAAATCCGTTTCTTTGCATTGCCGGGAGTTGGCAAATTACCATACGTGAAAATGTTTAAGTATTATTTTAAAACTGACGTCAATAACAAGGAATATCTCGAAAATGGTATGCTCCGTGAATATATATATATATATATATATATATATATATATATAAAACATAAATTATGTGTTTTAACGGGCTGTAGTAAGTTTTTGTCTATCTTTTACGGTTTGCCAGTTATATAAAAGTCACCCTGAATGAAGAGGTCTTCAGAGACTATTCTCAGAAAATGCAATATATACATTTCGTTTGTCATAAAATATCTTAAACATAAGGCATTTTAATCAAAATCCTTAGAGAAATTTTTAAGAAAACCAACATTTTCGATTTTTCCCCAAGTAAAGGATAGTTGGGTTGGTAGGAGTTTCCTAGAAGTTTTCATGTCGCGTCCTTGGAAGATACTGAACTTAAATATGAGGTTTGGCATTTAAGTTTTCGTTTTTGCGCGCGTACATTTTTACTTTCTCCACATGTATTATGTACATAGTCTATAGAGAGGTATTGCATTCCACTCGAAAATTCAATAGATAGATTTCACCGGAAATAGAGGTTTTAGGGTTCCCTGTATCCAAAAAAAAAAAATCTGATGTGTATCATTCAAATTACTTTTTCTACATCTCTGTAACAAATTGTTGTCAATAATCCTATTTTTATCTCTACTTCATGCTAATCGAGATAAACACTTACAGAAACGGTCTTATTACTTGGTTCTTTTTTAAATGGAAGGGAAATAAGGGAATACACATGTTTAAAATGTGGTTGCTATGCGTTTGAAATACGTTTCTCTGCGTGGTCAGGGGTTGACAAATTCCCGTATATGAAAAGTTGTTAAGTATTTTAAAACTGAAACCAATAACCAGGAATATCTCGAAAAGGCCAACTCCCGAAAAAATGTATATGACATAAATTGTGTGTTTTAACGATATCTACATACATTTTTGTGTATTAAGTTTTTGTCTATCTCTTATTGTGTACCAGTTATGCAAAATTCAGAAACATTAATCCAGAATAAAGAGGTGTTCAGAAGCTATTCCAGAAAATTTAAGATATACATTTTATTTGTGATATAAATATCCTTAATATACTATATTTTAATGAAAATTGTTAGAGTCGTTGTTGAGAAAATCCAAATTTTCGAAAAAATTTTCATGTAAACGGTAGTTGAGGATGGGTGGATTTTCTTGAGAATATTCGTGTCGCTTCCTTGGAAGACACTAAACTTAAATGGCAAGCTCGGTTTTTAACGGACGGAACTTTTTCTAAAAATTGTTTTTCTGGATTCAGGGGGTCCGGAAACATGTATTTACGGTGAAATCTTTGTATCGAATATTTGGGTGCAATACAATACCTGCTCTATACACTAAGTACATAGTACGTGTAGATAAATTAAAAAGCATTTTTAGATAAAGCGTGTGTGTGTATGTGTATATGTGTATGTCCGCGTGTCTGTGAATACGATAACTCTAAATTGAAACGTTTGTAAGATATCAAACTTGGTAGAGAAGTTTAGTATCTTCCAAGGATGAGACACGATTTTTCAATATAAAGGGTAGTTTGAGGGGGAATGATTTTCGTCAAAATCCTTTCAACTCAAGCTACCCTTTATAATGAAAAATTTTGAAAAGTTTGATTTTATCAAAATGGCTCCAACGGTTTTAAAATAATAAGGATATTTACATGACAAATAAAATGCATGTCTTGAATTTTCCTCGAATAGCCTGTGAAGACCTCTTTTATTCTGCATGAATTTTTCTGAACTAGTAAATCGCAAGTGATAAAGAAAAGCTTCTACACAAAATATGTAGATATCGTTAAAACAAACATTTTATGGCATATACATTTACTTCGTGGAGTTGACAATTTTTGAGTTATTCCTTGTTATAGGTTTCAGTTTTAAGATACTTAAAAACTTTTCAAATAAAGGAATTTGTCTACTCCTGGCAATTCAAGAAACGGATTTCACCAGTTGGCAACCAGCTTTTAAAATATTTGACTATCGTTTTAGTCTAGTGTATTCATTTATTTCCCGGCCACTTACAGGAAAGCATATCTTGTAACGTTTATCTCGATTAGCATGAAGTAGAGAGAAGAATAAGCTTCTTAACAACAATTTGTTACAAAGGTGTAGATAAAGTCCTGTGTACGGAACACGTCAAAGTTTTCTAACATAGGTTTTTTTTTTTTTTTTTTTTTTTTTGATTCACGGTTCCCAAAACATGTATTTCCTGTGAAATCTTGGTATGTAATTTTAGTTTGGAATACAGTACTTGCGTGTACGTGCGTGTTTGGTACTTATTGTATCGCTGGTATTTGTTACTGCAACAAGAGTGGTTCCATCTTTGAAAGCAGCATGTTGTTTTAGAAGTTAATTAATGCTGTGTGACAGGTGTTGAGTGGAAGTGACGTTAACATTTCCGTCCCGTTTGCAAGAACTAAGTGTCCCAAATCTGCATACAGTAATTGTGCACGGCCCAAGGGAGGAATTGCACTGCATCGCTAATGCTCATACGTGTCCGGTCGCATTTACATACTCCCTGCTCTACTTGCTTCTTTAAAACATAGTGTATAGAGAAGGTAAATTCCATGTCAGTGTATGTGGGCAGCATAGCTCAAAAACGAAAACGCCGTTAAATACAAAACCTGGCATTTAAGTTTGGTGTGGTTCAAGAATGCGACACAAAACTGCTCTTTACAAGGAAAAAGTTTCGAAAAGTTTTATTTTCTTGAAAATGGTTCTAACGGTTTTTATTAAAATCACTTATATTTAAGATATTTACATAGCAAATAAAATGTATATCTTCAATTTGTTGGCAATATTCCGGATGAACTTTGGTAACCTGTTATAGATAGACAAAAACGTACCATATAAAACATATAAAGCTCGTTAAAATACACAGTTTATGTTATATGCATTTTTTCGTGGAGTTGACCATTTTTGAGATGTTCCTGTTATTAGTTTCAGCCTTAAATTACTGCTCCTTTTCTCATATGGGAATTTGTCAACTCTTGTCCGTACAAACAAAGGTACTTCAATTACATAGCAACTAGCTTTTAAAGGATTTGACTATCGATTTAGCGTATGGTACCTCCTTATTTCCTTTTATTTACAAGAAAGCAAGTAATAAGGACCCTTATGCTAATTTCTTCTCGATAAGCGTTAAGCAAATAGAAGTATAAGCTTTGTAACAATAAGTTATTGTAGAGATGTAGAGAAAGTCATATGAATGGAACATATCAGATTTTTTGGACTTCAAATGTCCTCAGAAAGTTCAAGATATACATTTTATATGTAATGTCAGTATTTGTAATATACGGCGTTTTAATGAAAATCGTTGGAGATATTTTTGAGAGAATCAGAGTTTTCGAAATCTTTCCCATGCAAAAGATATTTTGGGGTGGTGGGTTTTAATGAAAATCTTCGTGTTTTATACGTGGAAGATACTGAACTTTAATATAAGTTTGGTATTTAGGGGCGCTGGAAGTGAAATTTCGACTACAATCGATCAAGAAATGAAAATTGCTTTTTCATAGCAAAAATCTGTTGACGCTTTTGGGCATCTAGAGAGAATCAACATTTAGCTGCCCTTTCCATGATTTTGGCTCTACAGTCACTTAACGTCATATAATGCGATTGTTTGCTACCACACTGTTTCATAAAACAGCGTTTTTACACAGTTGATGCTAAAAGTAGATATTTTACCAGATGTCAGTATTGTTAAAAGTAGACAACTCCGCCACTCAGTGTTATAAAATCAATGTAGCCAACTTTGGTATATCCGTCTAATTCAAGCAGGCTAGACTGATAGATCCATGAAATGGCGTATGATTTGAATGTTGGAATCTGCTAAAGCAGACGAAATTATACAAGCAGAGGAGAGAGCAAAATTACAACTGCTAAACTGCCTCCGTTGTATAGAACGTTTACGTTCTGTACGAGTAAATCGTCATGACTAATGTAAAACAAGGCAACAACTGAATATCGCAGACCGTTAAGCATGAGCTCCGTGAAATAGGTAAAATAACCTATAATATGTCTGTAAATATTGAGAACTGCCTAAAAAGTTTTGTATGACACACGTGTTAAAATTGTTTTATATTGTTCGCAGGGTTACGAAACACGTTTCCCAAGCTTCCTGCTCACAATATAAAACACCACTTGTATCATTAATAACTAACTACTTCATGCTAATTGGGATAAACAATATCTGAAATGGCCTTATTACTTGCTTCCTTGTAAGGAGAACGGACATTTGGAACCCACTAGGCTAAAGCGACAGTTATAAGTTGCTTCCTTTGTGGTTGAAAATCGTTCTTTGCATGACCAGAGTTGACAAATTTCCACGTGAAGAAATTTTAAAGTATTCTAAAAATTAAAACGGAACGTATCATAAATTGTATCGACATAAATTGTATATTTTAACGAGCATTGCATTTTTACTTTCTCTACGTGTACTAGTACATAGTGTATAGAAACGATTTTGTATTGCAATAAAAATGTTGATACCGAGATTCCACTGGAAATGCATGCTTTGGGACCTCCAGAATCCAAAAACATTTGATGTATTACACTCACATGCCTTCCTCTAGCTGCTCTGTAAACAAACCTCCTGCAAAAGATTATTCTCCTTTCTTAACCATGCTAATCGAGATAAACATTACCAGCATGTTCTTATTATTTAGTTCCTGATAAGTAGAAGGGAACTAAAGGAATGCGCTATGCTAAAGTGATAGTCAATGTTTTAAAATCTGTCGTTATGCGTATGTCATTGCAAATCGCTGCTTGGCTTGGGCAGGAGAGAACACACGAAAAACGGACACTTCTTGTCAGAGAAAAGTATAAATAATTTACAGTTGAAAACAATAATAAAGAATATCTCAGAAACGGTTACCTCCACGACGAGATCTACATTTTTTTTGTGAAATAAGTATTTGTCTATCTCTTATGGTGTAGCAGTTAAGCAAAATTCACCCAGAATAAAGAGACCTTCAGAGGCTATTGCCAGAAAATTCAAGAAGTACATTTTATTTGGCATGTAAATATCTTTAATATAGGACTTTAATCAAAATCGTTAGAGCCATTTTTTAGAAAATAAAAATTTTCGAAAATGTTTCCATGTATAGGGTAGTTTATAGGTGGGGGGATTTTCTTTAAAATCTTCATGTCGCATCCTTGGAAAATACCAAACCTATATACGAAGTTTGGTATTAAACACAGACTCACACGCGCGCGCGCGGACCATTTTTCTAAAAACACTTTTTCGGACTCGGGACTCCAAAACATATATACCTATTTCCATTGAAATCTCGACATCGAATGTTTGGGTGGAATACAATACCTTCTCTATACACCATGTACAGTACGTGTAAAGAAAGTAATAAAATCTGCCCAAAAGTTGAACTCTTGCTAACTGAAGTTGCTATCAACTTTGTTGCCTATGAGCTGCACCTCGAACTTGAGTCACATACGCAGTCTGCCAGAGAGCCATATTTTCCCTTGTCTTGTGACTCTCCTGATTACGTATGCTACCCGCACAGCTGGCGTGTCGTCATGGTTGCCTGCTCGGCCGGGGGCGACGGAATTGACTCTTGCTACTGCGTCCTATCTTCCTTTCTTGTGACAACCGTCGCCTCACCTCGAGAATTTACAAATTATCTACACCAGGGACGTTTCCGCAGATCATTTATCCTGGTCGAAGCACAAGGTCATGCACAAGTCCTTAGAACCTTCCGTTTTTCTCTTCCACCATTCGGTTATTATTCCTCTGTCTTGTGGCAAAACTTGAGTTGTGTGTAAATACTGTTTTGTATTTGGGTCAAAAACTTTAGGACATGCATGACTGAAAGTTTGAGATTCCAAACTAATAACATTCATATCATGTGTTAACACAATGCAAATAAGCCACAGTGCAAATTTTTTTCATTTTACACTAATGGTTTGGAAGTTATGGTCAAATTTATTTATATTTTTGTCACGTCACAAAATTGCCCTAGGTTTCTCTGTGTCTTCTATGGTTTAGGCACCAAAAATATTTAAAGTTATGAATCTGCTTTATTTGTCATAAAAATATAATATTTGTGTTTGAGAATTGAAAACATATGTTTAAATATATTTGACAGTAAAACCTAGCGCAATACTTATTCATTGTCTTTGTGAACAGCAAGTTTTATTTGTGTAACAGAAAAAATCCCCCACAAGGAGCATTTTACAGGAAGAAATATGCTGAAAATATCAGTAGCTAGAAAACACGGAAAGATTTGAATGCATGGCTCTCATTAAAACCCGCCAGGTTCCACTCCTCTGCTGTCCTCTTGTTCTTGCTGCTTATCTTCTGCACGTCATTTTTATTTGCTTGGTACGACTGAGATCTCGTCGAGCTAGAGTTTTTCTTGGAGAGTCCAGTACAGGTTCACCCCTAATGCCTTGACTTAAGACACTTAAAAATGAAGCCTGGTGCCCAATTATATGTTTTTATTAAGGAATGTTTATGTTATTTTATGAAATTAAAAAAGTCGATTTCTAGTGATTTTTCATGCTATTTGTCATACATACCCTGAAACATGAGATCCTTTTCGCGTCGCGGTAAATTTGAAATAAAAATCTGCTCGCGCTTGTGCTTGGTTTGAAGTAGCAATTGACTCTTCTCAGAGTGTTTTAATGGGCTTGTTGGGCTTCACAGCTCCACTTGCGTTTTCTTAAGTAATAAATGACTAGGATTTTCTTTGTAGGATAGTAGTTTATTCACAATTATTTCGTACAATTATATATGAAACTGCAAGCGCTCGATGTGCTTTGTTGAATGCAAATGTACTTTCTCTTCCGACTCCAACTTCTTTTGCAACTTCCGACGGGAAAATCTAATTCCTCGGAACGATATGTTTTATTTTTTTAATACGAGTGAGCGGAAATTACTCAGCGATCCAACTGCAAATATTTGTACGCATATAATTTTATGTGAACATAATGTAGCTTATTCTCACTAATAACATCCAAGTGGCTTTTTTCATGCTCCTGAGAAACCTCTTTTTATAATAACTGGCCTCACAACCAAGAAAATTAACGCATAACTACGATACTTATTGTTGGAAAACAAGATCGCATAGAGAAAATCAAAACACCTACACGAGACGAAAGTACAAAGAATAATAAACATTTGCACCCAGAAATTTCAACTTCGGAATGCAATATTTGCAAAATGTCATGTATTCCATTCACATGACTTTCTCTACATCTCTGCAACAAATTATTCTATTTACTTCATCTAATCGAGAAAAAATTAGCAGAAATAATCTTATTACTTACTTCTATGTTAGTAGAAGCGAAATAAGGGAGTACCATAGGTTAAAGTGATAGTTAAAAGCTGGTAGCCATGTGACTGAAGTTCCTTTGTTTGTATGGACAGGAGTTGACAAAGTCCTGTATGAGAAAAATGTTTTTCAAAGCTGAAACCCAAAAACAAGGAATATCTCAAAAACGACCAAATCCACGAAAAAAGTGCATATAACTTAAATTGTGTGTTTTAGCGTGCTGTATATTTTTTGTGTGATCAGTTTCTGTCCATCTCTTAAGGCTTAGCAGTTATGCAAAATTCCGTAAAATTCATCCATAATAAAGTAGTCTTCAGAAGCTATTCCCAGAAAATTCAAGATATCCGTTTTATTTGTCAGGTAAATATCTTTAATATGCGATATTTTAATCAAAATCGTTAGAGCCATTTTTAATAAAATCAAAATTTTCGAAAAAAGTTCCATGTAAATGTAGTTTGGGGTGGAGGGATTTTTCTCAAAATCTTCGTGTCGGATCCCTGGAAGATACTAAACTTAAATACCAAGTTTGGTATTTTACCCACTTTTCATTTTTTATTTATCGTGTTTACGGACACATTCACGGACCTTTTTTCTGAAATGCTTTATTGGATACAGGGGACCCTAAAACACATATTTCCGGTGAAATCTCGGTATCGAATTTTTGGGTGGAGTACAATACCTTCTTTATACACTATGTACATAGTACGTGTCGAGAAAATAAAAATGACATGAAATTCACAAAATGTCGGCAGATTTTGTGGTTAGGATATAAATATTGACTCACCCCTTAAATATTGATTCCACTACACTGTCTGCATTGCCGGCTAATCAGCGTTCTGGTGTTTCAATACACATGTCCTGGGTTCTAGTCATTTGTTAGAATTTTCCCCCCTACTCCGCTTCATCTGCAAGTGTGCAGTTGGTAGCGAATATAAATTTTCATGTTAAAATTATTTTGTAAAATCTTATGTGCTGCATTGAAATGACAATTCTCTCGCCTCTATTGGGTAGACAAACTATTTATATTTTAAACTACATCACTTTGATATGGAATCGGACTACTCCGCGAAAACATTCTACTTCCATAAGAGATTCCAGAAGGCTTGTGGGAATAATCTTACAGAATCTACCTGAGTGTTCTTACTTTCTCTAGCCGTATGTAGATACGATGTACATCATAGCTAGAGAAGGTATTGTATTTCTCCCAAAAACCCTCTGTAGATTTCACCGGAAATATATGTTTTGGGGTCCCTTGAGTAAAAAAAGCATTTAAAAAAAACTCCGAATGTGTCTATGGACAGCATAGCTCAAAACTAAAATACCTCAAAATTCTAAGCTTGGTATTTAAGTGAAGTATCTTCCAAGGATGCGAGGCGAAAATATTCAAGAAAATCACTACCCCAACTGCTGTTTACATTCCAAAATTTTGATTTTCTACAAAATAACTCTAATGATTTTGATTCAAATATCGTATGTTAAAAATATTTACATGGCAAATAAACTGTATATCTTGAATTTTCTGGGAATAGCTTCTGAAGACCTGTTCATTCTGGATGGATTTTTCGTAACTGGTAAACCGTAAGAGATAGACAAAAATGTAAATCTCATTAAAGCACACAATTTATGTCATATACATTTTTGATGCAGAGTTTACCGCGTTCGAGATATTCCTTGTTATTGCTTTCGGTTTTAAAATACTTCAAATTTTTCTAATACAGGAACGTGTCAACACCTGGCACGCATAGCAACCACATTTTAAAACATTCGACTGTCGGTTTAGCCTAGTGTATTCACTTATTTCTCTTCTACTTATAGGGAACTAAGTAATAAGAGCGTTTATGTTGGTGTTTATTTCGGTTAGCATGAAGTGGATGGAAGAATAATCTTACTAACAATATTTTGTGACAGAGATTTAGAAACTCATGCGAATGAGCACCTCAGATTTTTGATTTGCTTTACAGACGGCTCAAAACCAATTTGAGGGACAGTTTCGGAAGTTTTCGAAATTAGACCCAGAAGCAGTTTCTGTAACTCACTGGGTCTGCACACCACGATTTTCAAATTGAAGTATTTGACATCATACAATCTGCCAAATAAAGTTATAGAAGAGGTTCTAAAAGTAAAAAGATCTTCATTTTTTCAGATAGGCTGTACTAAAGGCTGCAGACAGTCCTGTGCCTTATTGACTTATCCAACCTGGCAGAACAAAGCATAGCTTCTTTGTCATGGGCTCCACGGCATAAAGGAATTGAAGACAATAAGAAACTGGACGAATTTGACAAGCAAGGATTAACGCAGTTGTAACCGACACCATACACACCTCTGGGAACACCAAAATGGTCGGTTAGAGGTGCAATAAATACTGGCGTAAAAACCATATTTTGACCAGCAATAAGAAATGGAAAATTGTTTATTGAAGAACAATTTTTTTGATAGTACGCATCCGCTTTTGCTATTATAGCACCGCGGCTGATGATACATAAAATGAAAATGGAGTACCGGTGGAATGCGAAGACGAGGAAGCCGTAGAATCCGTAGAAAGCGCCTCCTTGCGCCGCTTTGTCCGCCTCAAAATCCACTTGAGTCGCCTGGGAGCTCGGCTTGGTGAGAGTCGAGTGGTCTAACCACTGAACCACTGCGCGGTCTTCATGCATCAGTGAGAAAGCGCCTATTGTATATTGAGCCTTAAGTTGAATCTCGCCAAAACAAAACCCAGGCGACCGTTATAATGTAGTCTTCTGATATTCGCGCCAAAACTTCTGGCATACTTTCACGACCACGTGGCGCGTACATGTGGCATATTGTAATGTAAAGCGAACAGAACCCTTATTCCGACAACTTAAACGGTGTCCAAATTGTTCTGTTAGGAATAATGATGATAATATTTTGGTCATAACCAAATTAATGGGTGCACATGTAATAATCAGTTCTAAAACAAAACACGAGTGAAAAAAATAACAAGTATGCGATAACTTACATTTATCCGTTCTCTGGAAGCGGCTCTATTCCTTCCAAATCAGAATCGCCGTCTGAGACGTTCATGCTGCTGCTTTCCACTCCAAGGTTGATATCCAGGTTATCAACAATGGCATCACTCAAATTATCCATCTCCCAAAGCAACACATCTTCTCTCGTTACATATAGCGCCGATTAACAGTTTGATATTGTGCACTATTACGCAAACTGCATTCTTCACAAAATCGTCATATTCATATATCACGTATTTCACACGCTGTCTTCCCCCCCCCCTCCCCTACCCTCCCGGGTGTAACCACTTTTTCAGTTTCAAAGTTTTCTTTATGAGAAATTTATATTTGTAACAGAAACACCGGTGAACTCAGATGTGCTCACCTAAACGGCCCGGGTTCGACCCCTTGCGACCGCAGGTGAGATTAGTGGTGGACAAAGCGGTGCAGGGGCGGGTTTTCTCCGGTTTCCCCCGCCATGGCATTCCTTCGGTGCTCCATCTTCATTCCATATATCACCAGTGTCATCACCTGGTAGTAAAAGTAGTCGTTAAAAACTATAAAAAATCTGATGTAATCCATTCACATGACTTTCTCTATATCTCTGCAACAAATTTTTGTTAAAAAGTTTATGCTTCTATTTACTTCATTCTAATCGAGAAAAAATTAGCAGAAATAGTCATATTACTTGCTTCCCTGTAAGTAGAAGCGAAATAAGGAAGTACCATAGGTTAAAGTGATAGCAAAGGATGATTGCTATGTGACTGAAGTTCCTTTGTTTGTATGGACAGGAGTTGACAAATTCCTGTATAAGAAAAGTATATTTCTTAAGGCTGAACTAAAAAACAAGGACTATCTAAAAAACGATTAACTCCGCGCAAAAAATGTATATATCATAAATTGTGTGTTTTAATGTACTCTACATTTTTTGTGTGGTAAGTTTTTGTCTATCACTTACGGTTTACCGTTACAGAATATTCCGTAAAATTCATCCAGTATAAAGTATTATTCCCAGAAAATTCAAAATATACATATTATTTGTCAAGTATATATCTTTAATATACGATAATTTTATCAAAATCGTTAGTAATTTTTAAGAAAATAAAACATTTCGAAAATTTTTCCACGTGAAGGGAAGTTGGGGGTGGGGGGATTTGCTTGAAAATCTTCGAATCGCATCCTTGGAAGATACTGTACTTAAATACCAAGTTTAGTAATTAACGGTCTGTTCATTTTTGAGCTATGCTGCCCACAGATACGCGCGCACACACACACACGGACATTTTTCTAAAAATGCTTTTTTTTTTTTTTTTATTCAGGTGGTCTCATAACATGTATTTCCGATGAAATCTCGGTATTGAATTTTTACATAGTACGTATAGAAAAAGTAAAAAGAACCCGGATGTTAATTTCATCACTTCTTTTACGGGAAGTTCTGGATATTTCTCGCAAAACTTGCAATAAACTTTCAACACTACAGCTTTTTCACCACCGGTCAACGGTTTACCAGCCTTAGGAATGTAACTCCACAAAGATACAAGAGGAAGCTCACGGCGACCGTTCTCCATGATTCTAAACAGCAACGACCAGCAACCATTACTGTTTAAACAATATTGCGCTAATCTGGTGACTGATACGAATAGCTTAGCTTCGAAAATCTTGATCTTCTCAAAAATGGCTCTAATGATTTTGATTAAAATGCCGTGTATTAAATATATTCACATCAGAATTAAAATGTATATTTTGAATTGCTTGGGAATAGCCTCAGGAGACCTCTTTATTCTGGTCCGAGTTTTGCAGAATTTTTATAACAATTAAACTGTAACAGTTAGAAAACACTTACTAAATATAAACAGTAGATCTCATTAATACAGGTGATTTATGAAATATATGTTTTTCTTGTGGAGGTGCCCTTTTTTGAGATATTGATATGTTTATTTTTGGCCCCTATAACTTCAAAGGTCTTATCGGGGGCTTTGACTTGTGAAACAACTCATATTAGTGTAGGCTAGTACCTTAGGTTAATCATTTTTAAACTATTAAACACACACACATTCACTCTCATTCATACTTCCAGACTCTGTGGGGATAGGGAATAATTCTGGTTTAAGAAAATTCCCCGCCCCGGCAGGGAATCGAACCCGGGACCCCTGGGTGAGAAATCAGCTCACTTTGTAATGGTTACCATGCTAACTTCAAACTCGGTGGAGGACAATGGATTTTTTTCGGGTGTAAAAATCCTTAGCATGGTTTCCTTCGGAAGGGAAGTAAAGCCGTAGGTCCCGTGTCGTAGATTTACGTCACGTAAAAGAATACCTCAAGCCTCTTGAGGCCTCTTGAGCAAAATTAAGTGATCTATCACGTCCAGTATAGAATGGGACGCTGAGAACCACAGTAGTTAAAGAGCGTCCATAAATTACACGCCATTTTCCTTTTTTTTTTTTTTTTTCGACCACGGAGGCCGTCTAATCATTGTTGTTGGTTGCAATTTTAAACTAATTTTTCTCAAACGGGACCATGCAAAGCAAAGTGAACTTCAATTGTTTCACATAGTGACCAACTTTTAAAAGAGTTGATTATCCTTTAGCTTAATGTATGTATGTATCTTTATCCAGATTAGCATGATATAAGAAACATATTTTGTAAAAAAAAAAAATGGGTTTTTGAAAAGCTAGAGAAAGCTATGTGAATGGAACCATATCAGATTTTTTCTAAGAGCATTCTGTAGAGAGAGTTTTGAATGTTACCTGCCAGAAACAGTAATACGGAAAACAATTTGAAATATTTTCAAAGTAACAGAATATATTTGGTAATTTACAGGACGATTTCCACCAATCACAAACAAATCTAGATAGTAATACGAGGGGCGTTCAATAAATCCTTAGAAAATCCAAGAAGTTACACTCGTAGTATCAAAAAAGATTTTGTATTTAGTAACCGTCCTCATTTATTAGCTGGAAGTTAAAGTTTCAGTCATATCTGTCATGTGGTTTCGTTGCTATAGAAGATTGAACCAGCAATCTTGTGCTTCTTTAGAAAGATTGAACAAAGCGACTTTCGTACAGTGATTAAACACTTCTATTTAAAAGCCTTAACACCAAAAGAGATGTAGGCACATCTGCACCTGCGTTTGAATAATATACAATTGGATAGAATTTAAATGTGACCACACATCCACAAATGATGAACAATCATTCCGGACTCCAGTAGAAGTGACTTCCTCCAAAATGATTGACCTCATCCAGGATATGCTTTTGAGTGATCGAGGAATTCCAAGTTCGCGAAATAGAAGAGGCCACAGGCATATCCCATGCTACAGTTTTGCACCAAAAATTTGGTCTGACAAAGGTCTCGGCAGGATGGGTGCCGCGTTTGCTCTCAATGGAGAATAAACGCAATAGTGTGATCAATTCCAATGCTGGTTTGGCATTTTTCCGTCGGAATCCTGACGAGTTTCGGCATAGATACATAACTGTGGATTAAACATGGATACACCACTACACTCCAGAGACAAAAGTACAATCGAAACAGTGGGATTTTAAAGGCGAACCGGCTCTGAAGAAGGCAAACATAGTGAAATCCGCAGACAAGGTGATGACCTCGGTTTTTTGGTATGCATGCGGAATTATCTACATTGATTACTTGCAAAAAGGAAGAACGATGAAAAGTATTATGCATTGCTATTTCACCGGTTGAACACAGAAATCAAGAAAAAAGCTCCCTAATCTGGCAAAGAAATATATTCTCTTTCATCAGGTCAATACGATTGTGCGAAAATTGTAGAATTAAAGTTCGAAGTACAACATCCACCGTATTCACCATATTTGTCTCCAATAACTTTTTTTTTATTTATTTCCAAACTTGGAAAAATGGCTCGGCGGAAAACGATTCACTTCTAACGAAGAAATCATCTCCCAAAAGAACGACTATTTTGAGGACCTACCGAAATGCTACTTTTTGAAAGGCTTAAACAGTTAGAGAAACGCTAGGAAAGGTGTATTGATCTAAAAGTAGCTTATGTTGAAAATTAAAAAAATCTACCTAAAATAATTGTTTTCTATCTTTTCCTAAGTACTTATTGAACGCCCCTTGTACATAATTTACGATAACGGCTCCAAAAGCTGTAACATGCAATATGTCGTCTCTCCTGTTTTATTTGCTTACATGTTTTAATTCACAAAACGCAAATGGCATTTTAGTTGCTTTGAATGACTCTGTAATGGAGTTTTAACATGGATAATTGATTTTTCACTTTGAGCTGCATTCCCACTAATTACTGTGCCGTATTTCACAATTTATCGTTATCAAGAGGCCCTTCTGATATGCTGTGGAATTTTGTTTATTGCGAGGCGATAGAAATAATTAAAAGATGTCGACCAACAGTGAGCATTTAGCATTTGAACCAAGCGTGCAGGAACGCTTATGACGCGTCTTTCCACAAAACAACTGACTGTATTTTAACTCACAAACAAAATATGTTTTATACACCAGGCATTGAAGCATAAAATACAAAAACAGCTGCAATGCAGATGGCATTGTCTACGCCCACTGGATGAACCACGTCAGTACATGATAATGTACTCAACAATGGTTCGCTAGCGACGTTACGAATTCATGGAACCGAGAATATCCTGCGATAAAATTCAACTAATTATTTATATTCCAACACACAGCTATCTCTGACTAAATGTAACAGAATACGTCGATAACTTGTGAACTTTAAAACTGGCCGAGTTCACCACACATTGGTGCCAGACAGAGTGCGAGAGGTTCAGATACCCAAAAATCTGCTTTTCTAGAACTATGACCAGAAATGGAACTTTGTACATAGTGTATAGAGAAGGTATCGTATTGCAACCCAGATTTCGTCGGAAATATTATTTGAGAGGGAAAATAAGGGCATACACTAGGCTAAAACGATAGTCAATTCTTTTAAACTCCGGTTGCCATGTGGATGAATTCCGTTTCTATGTAGGGCCAGGAGTTTACAACTTTCCATGTGAAAAAGTTTAAGTATTTTAAATCTGAAACAAATAACAAAGGAATATCTCAGAAATGGTCAACTCCATAAAAAAAAAAGTATATTATATAAAGTGTTTTAACACGATCCACATTTTTTGTGTAGTAAGTTTTTGTTTTCATCTTACCGTTTACCAGTTACATAAAATTCTGCAAGATTCATTCAGAATAACGGGGTCTTTAGAGCTATTCTCAGAAAATTCAAGATATACATTTTATTTGCGTTATAAATACCTTTACTATGCGATATTTTAATCAAAATCGTTAGAGCTATTTTTAAGAAAATCAAAATGTTCGAAAGTTTTTCCATGTAAAGGGTAGTTTGGGGTGGGAGAATTTTTCTCAAAATATTCGTGTCACATCCCTGGAAGATACTACTTAAATTCGAAGTTTGGTATCTTATCGACTTTTCGTATAGGCAAAAACTAATATAATACAAAATATAGAGCTGATCGAAACACACAATTTATATTATATACATTTTTTTCCGTTCACTTGGCCGTTTTTGAGATATTCCTTGTTATTGATTTCAGTTTTAAAATACTTATTCTTTTCTCATACGGGAATTTGTCATCTCCTGTCCATACAAACAAAGGAGCTTCAATCACATAGCGACCAGCTTTTAAAAGATTTTACTATCGCTCTATCCTATTGAACTTCCTTATTTCTGTTCTACTTACAAGGAAGCAAGTAATAAGGCTATTTCTGCTAATCGTTTTCTCGATTGTTTATTGTTTAACAATAAGTTGTTACAGAGATGTAGAGAAAGTCATGTGAATGTAACACATCCGATTTCTAAATATATTAAGTCATTCTTAAATTTGAAAGCGAATCTATTTCTACTATTTACATCTATATGGTTGAAATGCCATATGTTGCACTTGCTGCATTTTATATACATGCCTAATAATTGCTGAAATAAATACTTTTTGTTGATTTAATTCTTTGTTATTGAAAACTTGAATGGACTTAAAAATAGGTAACCCTGGGTAAGGATTCCAATTATCGCTTTTATACAGGGTGGACCATCTTCAAAACTAAGCATTGTAAAAAGAAACGTCTTGAATAAAAAGTGCTTGATATAATAGGGGAAAGTAATGGTTATTTATTATACAAGTGGATAAACAGAGAGTTTAGAACAATTTAAAACGCGACCCGAAGGGGAACGTTTTAAGTTCCAGGAGTGGATAATAGAAGTTTTTCCACTTGTATAATACATTATTTTATCTTACAGATACTATAAATTAATATATGACAAATATTCAGTTAATGATTTTACAACAGATAGTAATGTAATACATTAAATAAGGAATACGGCATTGAGCTGCGGTGTTCTTATAGTTATAAAATTGTAGGCTATGTATGAATACTATTTCTTTTTTAAGTTTAACGCCCTTTAACCTGGGTGGTCATATCGGACAATGGATGAAATTGGTGAAATGATGCTCAAATGATCTCGGGGCCGATTGTCAAAGTTACTCGACATTCGTCTTCTCAGGATAAGGGAAAACCCCGTAAAAAACCTCATCCGGGTAACTCACCCTAAGCGAGATTCGACGGACGATCGAATACTAATTTTGTTTTAATTGCTGCTAGTTTCAAATTTATAAGTTTACGATGGACGTTGAGAACGTTAATATATCGGTACCAAATGACATATTAAAAGAGGCAACTGAAGCAGTTGAGTCCTTTATTACCGTCGACTTCACGGAAATTATACGAAAAAGAGTTTCAGCAACTTAAGGATTGGCAGACACGAAGAGATGTTGCCGGCAGCATGAATGTGCAATGACATAAATACCGGTTGTAATCCATTTGGAGGTATTAACTTGTATGGTAATCTACACGTTTGCTTTCATCTAGTTATTTGATGTTGCTGATAAAAGATTATATAGAATTTGTAGTTATCAACCATTTATTTACTTTATCCGACCCGTTACCGGAGCAACGAGTGAGTTTTGTTTACTTTATCCCGCCCGTTGCGCTAATAACTATCACTTTGATTTAAAGTCCAAGTTTTTTTATGTCGTTTCTGCATAGCAACGGTGTCTCTTACAAGTATCAGTAGGATAAATGTCATTTGTTGTGTTTTAATTGGAGAAGGTTTGGGTGGTAATTTGAGGGTCAAGGTACGACTTTACTTTCTCTACACGTGATGTGTACATAGTGTATAGACAAGGTATTGTATTGCACCCAAAAATTCAATACAATGTCCGTGTATGTGTCTGTCTGTTTGTATCAGTGTGTCTGTGGGTAGCATAGCTCTTAAAAACGAACATACCGTTAAATGCCAAACTTGATATTGAAGCTTGGCATCTTTCAAGGATGCGACACGATGATTTCAAGAATATCCCCCCACCCCCAACTGTCCTTTACATGGAACTTTTTTCGAAAAGTTTGATTTTCTCAAAAATGGCTAACAATTTTCATTAAAATATCGTATATTAAAGATAGTTACCTGACAAATAAAATGTATATCTTGAACTTTCTGGAAATATCATCTGAAGACTACTTTATTCTGGATAAACTTTACGGAATTTTGCAGAACTGCTAAACCATAAGAGAAGACAAAACTTACCACACAAAAAATGTAGATCTCATCAAAACACACAATTTATGCCCTTTACGTTTTTGTTGTGGAGGTAACCGTTTCCAAGATATTACTTTTTATTGGTTTCAATTGTGAAGTACTTTTCTCAGACATGAATCATCCGTTTTGTGTTGTTCTACTCCTGGCCAAGCAAAGATGCGATTTGCAATGACAACGACGGCTTTTAAAACATTTCACTGTCACTTTAGCCTAGTGCATTCCCTTAGTTCCCTTCTACTTATAAGGAACTACGTAATAAGAACCTTCTGCTAATGTTTATCTCGATTAGCATTGTGTAGAAAGAAGAATAATCTTTTGTTAAGCAGTTTGTAGTGCAGCTAGAGAAAGTCATGTGTGTGCAACACATCAGATTTTTCATTTTGTTTCCTTAGTCCTCACCAAAAAATAGACAGCTTTTGTTTAAACCATTTTCTTGTACAAGGTTAGTTTACTACTGTACACAATTAAACATTGATAGATACACAGAATATCTCCACTGCTCGGGGTTAGTACAGTATTATTCATAAGCATCGTAAATGTTCAAAATGATAGCCTTCTACCTCAATGCATTGCTGGTCCGCAAAACATGACAACATAAAGGTGCGCATATGAAATATGCTTTTAAGGACACACACCTTGTTACCAATAACCAAGACAGGAGATTAATCAAACGAACGTCAGGTGCGGTAAGATGTTTTCGAAACATTGCTCCAGTCAGATGACCGCGATTGTTTGAAATTACCTAATCTCGGCCATTGCACTGGCACTTTAATAGTTGAGCTGAATTATCAGTGAAAGAGCAGCAGCAGCTGCCATAAGTGGGGTCTACGACACGCCAAATTAAAGTATTTAATTGTTTAACGATGCTGTCAATTTCCAGTTTCATATCAGCGCCACTGTGGTGCCGGAATTTCTGTAGGTATACTTAAGAATCATCGGTCTGGGGCGGATTTGAACCCGCGACCTTGAGTTCAGAAAGCCATCGCCTTACCAACTGAGCTAGCCAGACCGACTACGCCACACTAGGTCGCCCAACTGTCCCGTATTTGGCGTCCTTCAAAGAGTTGCAAAGAGTTGCAGAACTCAACGGAGCTATTTCAAGTTAAAACCTGCCGGTGGAGAACCCGCGAGGGTAACCTTCGTTTCCCAGCTTTGCTTATCGCTAGGAATAGCATCTTGAGGACCGATAGCGGGAAAGAATCGAAGTTAGCTCAGCATGGTACATAGTTGTGATGTGTTGAGAATGCAGTGCGTACATAGTGGTGCTAATAGAAGGAAAATGGGGCAGTAGTAGACTGTGATGTTTTCACTAGCAGTGGAAGGCGATTGAGGTTGGGTGGGTGGTAAACATAAATACCACTGATTTACAGGAACTAACAATTTTAATATTTACATACATTCAATTGCTGTTGTGCAAAATTATCTATTTCATTTTCTCTCAAGATTCATGGACTACAATGCACAACATACATTCGTAACGTCTCCGATGGCAATTAAATAGGCTTTATATTGTGAAAAACTTCGCTCCACGTCACAAGATGTGATTGGAACAAAACGGAAATACGACCCATCAGTAATTATTTCCGTAACAACACCTCATAGTACATTTAGTATTTCACGCATTATTGACATTTGTTCCAAACACTGTCTTCATTTTCTTTTTCACATGGTCTAAAACAGGTGTCACGGGTCTCTGATTAATTGCTTGCACAAGTTCATCGACAGCTTTCAGGGCTCGAGGCATTTAATGTTCGATGTTTCCAAATATGTCTTCGTGGATATATTTGCAAAGTTATTCTGTATGAATTGTAAATCTTCATCAAAGAATTAATTACCTGTAAAACGCTATCTTAATATATAGTATTTTGTACGCTGATGACATTGTTATTCTTTCTAAAATAATAAATGGTTTGCAATCTGATTTAAACGCATTGCAACGATTTTGTAGGCAATAGGGCATGGAAGTGAGTATTCTTAAAACTAGAGCACTCGCATTTAAAAATGGTTACGTGTACGGTCAGCAGGAAAAGTGGACTTACGGGGAGAAAGAAATTATTAATGTTAAACTTTTCGATTATCTAGATGTAAGGTTTGTCATGGCAGGAAAATGGCACAAGAACACTGAGGGATTGGACAACTTTCTGAATATTGAAGCAATTGACCCGGATATCGGATATGCCAGTAAAAACATTACAAACCACGTATGAGGCAATGGTAGGTCTTCATTACTATATAGAAGCAAATACACTAAAGCTATAGTGTATTTGATGGAAGTGAGGCGTGGGGATGGGATAAATGTAAATGGCGTGTTATTTATGGACGCCCTTTAACTGCTGTGGTTCTCAGCGTCCCATTCTAAATTGGGCGTGAAAGACCGCTTGATTTTGTTCAGAGGCCTCTCTATCAGGCTTGAGGTTCTTTTACGTGCCGTAAATCTAGGACATGGGAAAAACGGCTTTACTTCCCTTCCGAAGGAAGCCATGCTAAGAATGTTTACACCCGAAAAAATCCTTCGTCCTTCGCCGGGTTTGAACCCGCGACCTTGGGTATATGAAGTTAGCATGGTAACCAGTACATGGGGATGGGATAGGGTAGATAATCTAAGTAAAATACAATGTCATTTTTTTAAACGTATTCTGGGATTGGTGAGGGGTAGTTCTTCATGAAGTAGGATGCTGGGAAGACGGTGTATATGGTAGATTAAGTGCAGTTAGATACTGGCTGCGAAAAGTGGTCAATCAACTCTAAGAGTAATATGTTATATTATCGGCATTAAATAAACAACATAGAACATCCAGAATGGTGGGATTATAACGTTGTAAATAAAGCAAAAAGACGAATATGCGATATAGGTAAACAGACAGGAAATAGAATATGAGTGTAGAAAAAAATCGTCATTGCAGTTACAAAACGAAACAAAACTGGGTGTAAAGAAACAATATTTATTATTAAGTTTAAAATAATATAATATTTGCGTCGCACAGTTACATGGGTCGGGTGACCATACATGCTGTCTAAAAATACTTGAATTTAGAATATTAGCTACATATCTATTTTATATATCTTAACAACATTAGAACAATGGGCTCCGAAACCATTTGAGCATCATTTCACCAATTTCATCCATCGTCCTATATGACCAACCAGGGTAAAGGACGTTAAACTACAAAAAATAAATAAATAAAAAAATAAAAATACTATTCATACATAGCCTACCATTTTATAGCTATAAGAACGCCGCAACTAAATGCCTTATTCCTTATTTAATGTATTACTATCTGTAGTATTATTCAGCATTGTCTGAATATTTGTGATATATTAATTTATCGTATCTGTAAGATAAATTAATGTATTATACAAGTGGACAAACTTCTATTATCTTCTCCTGGAACTTAAAACGCTCCCCTTCGGGTCGCGTTTTAAATTGTTCTAATCATGAAAAAACTCTCTGTTTATCCACTTGTCTAATAAATAACCATGACTTTTCCCCATTATATCAAGCACCTTTTATTCAAGACGTTTCTTTTAACAATGCTTAGTTTTGAAGATAGTCCAGCCTGTATAAAAACGATAATTGAAATCCTAACCCAGGGTTACCTATTTTTAAGTCCATTCAAGTTTTCAATAACAAAGAATTAAATAATTATAAAATCAACAAAAATTATTTATCTCGTCAATTATTAGTAAGGTAGTTGATGAAGCTGGTAGGCGGATTTGCCCATTATGCGGGGATCAGGAAGACTGGACGCATATTTTGGCAGATTGCGTGCAGATGGAGGATATTAGGAAAATATTGCTGCCGGAAGTATTTTTAGCTTCAAACAGACGAAAGACAGCATTCTGGGATTTGATTCTAAACAGCCAAAACTGGCCAAGCCTGGGCACATACTTAATGGAAGTTCGTGCACTAAGAGATAAAATATTTGTGTAAGTAATGTACAGTCTTTGAGTAATCTATATGTGTGAATACGTGGTGTAGTTTATGAGTACAAGTGTGTGTGTGTGTGTATGTGTGTGTGTGATATCAGTGTGTTCTTTCTTTTATTGTTGTTTGGTGCTGTTATCGTAGCGCGCGAGCATGTGTATGTATGTGTTTGTGTGTGTATTTCTAATGTTGTTAAGATATATAAAATAGATATGTAGCTAATATTCTAAACTCAAGTATTTTTAGACAGCATATATGATCACCCGACCCATGCGACTGTGTGACGCAAATATTGTATTATTTTAAACTTAAAAATAAAATACTACTATTACTATATAGTATAGTATACTGCTGCGTGGAGCGTCGTTCCCCAACGCGTTACTACAGGCTGTTTACATGCGGTTTGTGCAGTCACCAATGCAGGTCAATCTCTACTCGGTAGGTAAACAACTGGTATCCTAATGTGTCCCGCTATCGGTCCCTAAGATGCTGTCCCTACTTATCGCGCTCATTTCGAGGAGTAAAACGAAAATTGGACTCTCCAACTCTTCACTGCCGAGTTTTAACTGAAATAGCCCCGTTGAATTCTGCAACTCTTTTAACGCACGGAGAGATATATGTACACGTGATGTGGGGCAATTAGGCCCAACAGAATTTCAGTTGTCATGGCAATGCTCTTATTTCGCACCAAAATCACATCAGGCATTTAACTTATTTGGGAAAGTCTCACTTTGGGGGATTTGCACACCCTCAGAACATTCTTAAACATCGGATATGTTAAACTCGCATGACTTTCCCCAACTGTTCTTCAAATAGATTTCTTACAAAAGATTATTCTTCCTTCTACACCATGTTAATCGAGGTAAGCTTTAGCAGAATGTACAAATTGCCTAGTTTCCTATAAGTAGAAAGGAACTAAAGGAATACCCTATGCTAAATCGATAGTCAAATGTTTTGAAATCTATCTTTATGCGACTAGCATTGAAGTTGGCTTCTTTGCTTGACCAGGAGTAGAACAAAAGAAAACCGTAACTCCCTGTCTGAGAAAAGTATAAATGTTTTAAAATTGAAACGGATAACAAGGAATATCTTGGAAAAGGTGAACTTTACAACAAAAAATGTATGTAACATAGCCTGTGTGTTTTAACGAGATCCATTTTTGGCGTAGTAGGTTTTTGTCTATATTTTACAGTTTAACCCTTATGCAAAATTTTGCAAAAACCAACCAGAATAAAGTGCTCTTCAGGGGCTATTCCCAGAAAATTAAAAAATTACATTTTATTTGTATTGTAATTAACCTTAATATACGGTATTTTAATTAAAATTGTTTGCCAGTTTTGAGAAAAACATTTTTCCATGTAAAAGGTAGTTTGGCATTTAACGAAATTTTCGTTTTTGAACTCTGCTTCCCACAGGCACACACGCACACACACACACACACACACACACGCGCACACACGGACATTGTTCTAATCTTTTTTTTTTTATTCTGGGGGTTCCAAAACATATATTTCCAGCGAAATCTCGGTATCGAATTTGTCGGTGCAATACAATACTTTCTGTATACACTATGTAGATATATAGTACGTGTAGAGAAAGTAACAATTAATATTATTAGAAGGCTAGTTTCAAAAGGAATGTAAAGCAAAGCCGTTGGTCCCTTTTCGTGAATTAATGACACTAAAAGAACCTCAAGTTTACCAAAGATGATTCTGAACAAAATGTCTGGTTTTTCAGCTCCAATACGCAACACAGGAGAGGTTCCTGAAGTACAACATTATGGGATGTAGTGATATTTTTACTTTGTCTGGCACAAATTTACAATATACATAGCAGTATATAGATAAGGTATTGTATTCTATACAAAAATTCGATACCAAGATTTCACAGAAGTAGCACGTTTTGATAGCCCTGAATCCAAAAAGAAAACATTTCTACTTTCTCTAGCCCCGTATGTACAATGTACATGGGGTTAGAGAAGTATTGCATTCCACCCAAAAATTCGATGTCGAGGTATTCACTCCTGAGTAGAAAAAAAGCATTTTCAGAAACAGGTCCGTGTGTGTGTGTGTGTGTCTGTCGGTCGGTCGGTCTGTCTGTCTGTCTGTCTGTCAGTCTGTCTGTCTGTATGTCTGTCAGTCTGTGTGTATGTGTGTCTGTGGACAGCTCAAAAATGAAAATATGGTTAAATACCAAACTTGGTATTTAAGTTTGGTATCTTCCAAGAATGTAACAGGAAGATTCTCAAAAAAATACCCCCACCCCTAACTACCCTTTACTTGCAAAAATTTTCGAAAATTTTGTTTTTCTTAAAAATGGTTCTAACGATTTTGATTAAAATACCACATATTAAAGACATTTCTATCACAAATAAAATGTATATCTTGAATTTTAAGGGAATAAGCTTCTAAAGACCTGTTTATTCTAGATTAATTTTGCTTAATTTGGCATAACTAGTAAACTGTAATAGACAAAAACTTACTGTACAAAAAATGTAGGTCTTGTTAAAATACACAAGTTATGTCATATACATTTTTTTCGTGGAGCTTACCGTTTTCGAGGTATTCTTTGTTATTAGTTTCGGTTGTGAAGTACTTACACTTTTCTCAGACAGGAGTGTCCGTTTTTCTTTTGGTCTACCCCTTCAATGAAAATCGCATAACGACAGCTTTTAAAAAAGTTGATCACTTTAGCGTAGTGCATTCCTTTAGTTCCAGTCTACTTAAAAGGAACTAGGTAATAAAATTCTGCTAATGTTGATCTCGGTTAGCTGGTGTTGTAAGAAGCTTGTTTGCAGAGTATCTAGAGAAAATCATGTGAGTGTAAGACAACCGATTTTTAGAAAATGGTTTATATGTCTTAGTGTCTGTGTTCACGACGAAAACTCGGTTATATACCAAACTTAAAAGTTCAGTATCTTCCAAGGAAGCGACGCAAAGATTTTCAAGAAATTACCCCTAACTCAAATTACTCTTCATATGGAAAGGTTTTCGAAAATGTTATTTTCTCAAAATTAGCTCTAAAGATTTTGATTAAAATACCGTATATGAAAGATATTTACATACACAGTTATAATCTGAAATGTCTTACAGAGGGAATATGCTCTGAAGTCCTTTTCATTCTAAATGAATTTTGCATGGCTGGTAAACCGTAAGAGATAGCCAAAAACTTACTACACAAAAATGTATATTTCATAAAAGCACATAACTTACACCCGTTACATTTTTGTTGTGGAAGTAACCGTTTCCGAGATATTCCTTGTTATTGGTTTCAATTTTAAAATACTTATACTTTTCTGAAACGGGATGTCGTCAGCGAATTTCAATAACAATTCAGCTCAACTATTAAAGCACCAATGCAATGACCGAGATTAGGCAATTTCAACCAATCGCGGTCATCTGACTGGAGGATATAGTCGTAACATCTTAATGCGGCTGATGTTCATTTCTTTGAAATCTTGTCGCACCTGTCGTTTGTTTGTTTAATTCAGGAGCCAGTGAAGAAAGAAAAAAATCGGTAAATAGACATGATCGAATGTGTAGTCTATCATTTGAGAACTAATAATGTATTACAATGATATAATTTCCCTTCCTATATATTATAAATTATTAGTAGTCTATTTCGCTGAACTGTCTTATCTAATACAACTCGTCGCTTCTCGCCGGTCGTGAATTATCGACAAAATGAAAGCGCTCGTGGTATTACTTATGACAATCGCACAGCGACAGATTTTAAAACATTTGACTACTTATCTCGATTAACATAAATTAGAAAGAAGAAGAATTTTTTGTAAGAAGTTTGTTTGTAGAACAGCTGCAAAGCCATGTGAACGGAACACATCAGATTATAAGTTCAGTATCTTCCAAGGATGCGACGCGAAGAATTTCAGGAAAATCCCCGCTCCCTTAACTACCCCTCACTTGGAACATTTTTCGAAATTTTTTAATGTCTCAAAAATGGCACTATTTTTATTAAAATATTATAGTTTTAGATGGGTTTTTTACTAACGAAATGTATACCTTGAATTTTCTGGGAATAGCCTCTGAAAATCTGTTCGTTCTACATGACTTTTGTATAACTGTTAAACCGTAAGAAATAGAGAAAAACGTAGCACAAAATATAGATTTAGTTAAAACAGATAGTTTGTCACATACATTTTTTGTTGTGGAGTTAACCGTTTCCGGGATATCCTTTGTTATTGGTTTCAATTTTAAACTGCTTAAAATTTTCTCCAACGTGAAGTTGTCTTTCGTTCCATATCTCATCCTGTTTACTTCTGGCCTGGGAAAGAAAACCGAATTTCAATGACATTTCCATAGCAACAGCTTTTAAAGGAGTTGACTAATGCTTTAGCGTAGTGCATATCCTTATTTCCCTCCTACTTACAAGGAAGTAAGTAATAAGACCAATTCTGCTAGTGTTTACTTCAGTAGCATCATATGGATAAAAGAATAATCTTTTGTAAGAAAAGTTTGATGCAGAGAAATTTAAGTAAATGGAAAACAAAACTTTTTTAAAAAAATGCCTTTTTTTTTATTCATGAGACCCTAAACCATGCGTTTCCAGTGAAAAGTCGATATCGATTTTTGGGTGGAATACAACCTTCTCTACCTAATATGTAGGTGGTATAGAAAGTCAAGTGAATGCATCACAGCATTTTTCTGTATCCTTCACTCAGCATTTTATGCACGTACTTACGCTGTCAGCACCACTACAGTTCGCCTTCATAGCCAAAAGTTACAATTCATCCGAAAGTAACATTTTCATATTTGCCCACAAAAAACGCAACTCCAGCATAGTACAATACAATTGGAAATCCATTTTTATCCAATACTAGACATCCATAACGGGGATTTCTTCTTTCTCTTGCGCTTATTTAAAGTAGGCGTAGCTACTCTATTCCATCGATAACATACTCGTTTGAAGAGCATGTTCATGACACTGCGTCTATTTGTTTTGGTAAAAAGGACACTCTGATACTCAAATAGTAAAGTATGCGAGTTTGGGATTCATTTAATTTTTGTTGGAAACTGAAAAAAAAAGAAGAAGAAGAAGAAGAAGAAGAAGAAGAAGAAGAAGAATTTGATGTGCTTTACATCATAAGATTTTCTCTTTCTTTTCTAAAAATAACATTTTTACAAATACCTATACATTACCAAAAACTATTTTACAGCATATTTTCTTGTAGGTTCTCGAGTATTCCATATTTGTTCCACCCACATAACTGTATCTATTCTGCAAACAAACAATTCTTATAGAAGATTATTCTTTTATCTACATCAGCTAACCGAGATAAACATTAACAAAAATGGTCTTATTACTTGCTATCTTGTAAGTAGAAGAAAAACAACGGAATACATTAGGCAAAAGCGATAGTCAAATATCTTAAAGACGTGTGAAACAATTGAAACTGGGTCTCTTTTGCATTCCTGAGAGTAAAACGAGAAGTATGAAACAAAAGATGACTTTGCCATAATTTGGTATTCTGTCTTCGTTTTTGAGTAACGTTGTTCACAGGCCCAGATACGCACTCTCAAAATGCTTTTTTTTTTTTTTTTTTTTGATTCAGGGGACCCTAAAATGTAATTTCTAGTGAAATATCGGTATGGAAGTTTTGGTGGGGTGAATTACTTTCTCTACCTACTATGTGCGTGGTACGGAAATGAAAAATGTGATGTGTTCCATTCACATGACTTTCTCTACATCTCTGCAACAAAGTATTGTTAGAAAGTTTATGCTTATATCTGCTTCATGCAGAAGTGCTTTCTTGTAAGTAGAAGGAAAGTAAGGGAATACACTAGGCTAAAACGACAGTCAACTCTTTTAAAAGCTGGTTGCCATATGAATGAAATCCGTTTCTTTGCATGGCCATGAGTTAACAAATTCGCGTATGTGAAGAGTGTTTAAAAGTGAAACCAATAACAAAGAATCTTAAAAATATTCAACTGCACTAAACAAATTTATATGAATAAATTGTTTATTTTAACGAGATCCATATTTTTATACAATAAGTTTCTGTTCTATCCCTTAGGGTTTACTAGTTATGCAAAATAAAAAAAAAAAGTCATTCAGAATAAAGAGCTCTTCAGAGGCTATTCCCAGAAAATTCAAAATATACATTTGATTTGTCATGTAAATATGTTTAATATACGGTATTTACACAAAATCGTTAGAGCCATTTTTGAAAAAATCAAAATTTTCGAAAACTTTTCCGTGTAAAGAGTAGTTTGAGGGGGGGTTTCTTCAAAAGCTTCGTGTTTGCATCCTTGGAAGATACTAAACGTAAATACCAAGTTTGGTATTTTACAGTCTCTTCGTTTTTGATTTATCGTGTTTACAGTCACATGGACACACAGACATATGGACCTTTTTCTAAAAGTGCTTCCCTTGAATACACGGGACTCTAAAACATATATTTGGGGTAAATTCTCGGTATCGAATTGTTGGGTGGAATGCAATACCTTCTCTATAGACTATGTACATAGTGTAGAGAATGTAAAAATTGGTATTCAGAAACAAAACTATTTATGGCAGGTAAAGTGAATAATTAAATGATTAACATAGCATTACTGTTAAAATGTTTTTGAGATTTTGAAAGTAAAAGCTGAGAGGTTCTGCAAGCTGGATCAACACAGAGTGAAGTTTGGCTTGGTGGCTCAGCAGAAAATAGCCACACGTGACTGTGATCCAGAAACTTGATAACATGTATAATGAACGTGTCACGAAAGCCGACATACCTAGTGTTTATTATGTTCACTTTACACCAGATATGGCTGGCTATCTGCGACCTCGCTGCAAATTATGGCCCTTGTTTTATCACCGTACAAAACTCCCAACTAACCTTATAAAAATCAGCTGAAATGTGCAAACGGTAACTTTCTGCTAATCTGAATATTGTTAATAAAAGATCGTCTAATATTTTCTTCAGTAACGGCCCATTTGTAATTTCTGACACAATCTATAGCACTTAAAGCACGTGGAAAGGCAAGGCAAACGATTGCAGGGAAATTTTACCCTACCTACCCAATTATTATAAAAGATTTATGCAGATGAAAATACAGTGCAAGCATTTTAGAAAAGCACAAATGACTGGAAAATTTAAGGTGTACCGTACGAGGGGCATTTAATAAACCTTTAGAAAAAGGTAGTTATACACATCTTTTTGTTTTTTGTTTTCAACATAATCTTCTTTTCGCTCGATACATTTTCCACAGCGTTTCTCAACTGTTTTGAGGCTTCCAAAAAGTAGGGTTTCAGAAAGTCCTCAAAATAGGCATCTTTTGGGAGATGACCTCTTCGATGGACGTGATTGGTTTTCCGCCGAGTCACTTTTTCAATTTTGGAAGAAAAAAAAAAAAGGTCACTGGGGGATAAATCTGGTGAATATGGTGAATGTTTTAGCAATTCGAACCTTAATTCTACAATTTTTGCCATCGAAGCTGCGCAGGTCTGCACCCTTGCATTGTCTTGATGTAAGAGAATCTTTCTCTTTGTCAGAGGAGGACGTTTTTTCTTGATTTCTCCGTTCAACCGGTGTAATAACGATGCGTTATACTCTACATTTATCGTTCTTCTTTTCTTCAAGTATTCAATGTAGATGATTCCGCGTGCCTCCCAAAAACTGAGGGCATCACTTTGTCTGCAGATTTCAGCACCTTTGTCTTCTTCGGAGCCGGTTCGCCTTTAAAAAACCACTGTACTTTCGGCTGTACTTTTGTCTTTGGAATGTAGTATGCATCCATGTTTCACCCACGGTTATATATCGACACTGAAACTCGTCAGGATTGTGACGGAAAAGTGCAAACCAGCTTCTGAATCCATACACGATTGCGTTTATTCTCCATTGAGAGCAAACTCGCCAACCATCTTGACGACACCTTTGTCAGTCCTAATTTTTGGGGCAAACTTGAGATCACTGTACCCTGTGATATGTAGCCCCTACTACTTCGCGAACTTTGGTCGTCGATCAGTCAAACCCATAATCTGGATTTTGTCAATAATTTCGGAGGAAGTCACTTCTACTGGACGTCAGATGGTTCACATCTAGCTCCCTGGTAGCGCACACTCGTTCTTGATGAATCCCCATGAAAAAAAAATTGAGGTGGTGCTCCATCTTGTTGAAAAATGGAAAAACGACAGAGGCCATAACTATGGCTCCAGGAACAACTGCAGCATAGCCAGGTATGTCTCTAGTGTTGCCACCTAAACGGTATTGTATGTTCACTATACCTGTAACAGAAATAATCCAAATATACGAGTACGTTTTCCGGAAAATATATGCTGACTTTGTGGGTACTCGGTATTTCCTGTGAAATCTTGACATCGAATCTATCGATGGAATACAGCAGCTTCTCTACCTACTATACGCATAGTATAGTACGGTTATAAAGATCTCGTTAGACAGACAGAGAGGGAGAGAGAGAGAGAGAGAGAGAGAGAGAGAGCAAAATGTGTAAATTCCCTAACGGAAAAATGGCCAATACTGCTTGTAGCTCAGTTCGTTAAGTTGACGTTCCCTCATCACCTGAGTGTGTGTGATCGTTTTACTTTCTCTACACGTACTATGTATTGAGAAGGTATTGTATTGCACCCAACATTTCGATAGTACTGAGATTTCACCGGAAATGTATACTTTGAGCCCCCTGAGTACAAAAAATTAGAAAACGGTCCGAGTGTGTCTGAATGGATATGCGTGTGGACAGCAAAGCTCAAAAACTGAAACAAAGCAAAGTTCAAACTAGGTGTGGAAAGATTTTGAAAATATTGTTTTCTCAAAATGGCTAACGATTTTCATTAAAATACGTGTATTAAAGTTATTTATAACAAAAAATGTATATTTTTAATTTTCTGGAAATAGCCTCTGAGGGGCACTTTATTCTGGTTGGTTTTTGCAGAATTTAGCAGAAACGTTAAATCATAAGAGATAGAAACAACCTACTAAACTAAAAAATGTAGATCTCCTTACAACACACAATTTACGTCATGTACATTTTTGTAGAAGAGTTTACCGTTTCCAGGATATTCTTCGTTATTGGTTTCAATTTTAAAATACTTATACTTTTCTCATACACAAAGTTCCGTTTTTTTTTTTTTTCTACTCCTGGCCTAGCATAGAAGCCAATTTCACTGACAATCGCATAACATTGGATTTAGCACGGCGCATATCTTGTTACTTTTAAGGAATAGGATCATTCTGCTAATGTTTATCTCGGTTAGCATGGTTTAGAAAGAAGAATCTTCTTTTGTAAGAAGTCTGTTTGTAGAACAGTTAGAGAAAGTCATCTGAGTGTAACACATAAGATTTTGCTGATTATTTTCATGTATCAAAATAAAAGCAGTAATTTTAACGTATTGTGTGTCATTTGAAAATTGTAGCAGTAAAACTAAAAGGTATACAAATGAAGATCAAATGACACTTCTCTTTACGAGCTCTGCAGTTTTCATTCCGTACGTTTTATTGTATGTAGAAACTGTACCGAAACTTTGAATAGTAGATATAATTTTCAAAATATACAAACTTAATAAAACAATTGCATAGTACCAGATCATGTAACATGTTATGTGACAAATTATTGTTAATAAGCTTATTCTTCTCTCTACATCATGTTAATCGAGATAAACATTATGCAGAAACGGTCTTGTTACTTAGTTCCTTTAAGATGCGATTGCTCTGGGATTCAAATCCGTTTCTTAGCATTGCAAGGAGTTGACAAATTACCTTTAGTGAAAAGTGTTAAGTATTTTAAAACTAAAGCTAATAACAAGCACTATCTAAAAACTGGTTAATGCCACGAAAAATTCATATATGACATAAATTGTGCGTTTTAACGATATCTAATCTTTTTGTGCAATAAGTTTTTATTTATCTCTTATGGTTTACTAGTAATGCAAAATTTAGTAAAACTCATGCAGAACAAAGAGGTCTTCAGAGGCTTTTCCCAGAAAATTCAAGATATACATTTTATTTGTTGTGTAAATACCTTTAATATACGGTATTGTATTTTAATCATAACCGTTAGAGCCATTTTTGAGAAAATAAAAATGTTCGAAAATGTTTACATTTCGTGGTAGTTCGTGTCGCATCCTTGAAAGATACTAAACTTAAATACCAAGTTTGGTATTTTACGGACTCTTCGTTTTTGAGTTATCATGTTCACACACACACACACACACACACACACACAGGCGGACTTTTTTTCTAAAAATGCTCTTTTTGTATACTGGGTACCCTAAAACCTGTATTCCCGGTGAAATCTTGGTATTGATCATTTGGGTGGAATACAACGCCTTCTCTATACACTATGCACTTGGTGCGTGCAGTGAAAGTAAAAATCTGATGTGTTAAATTGATAAGGGCATCTCAACCTGTTCCTCAAACAACCTTCCTTACAAAATATTATTATTTAGCTGCATCATATTAATGGCGAGTCTACTTCAGCAATTGTTTTGTCTTTATTTGCTCTATACTTAGACCACTTTTTTCTTCGACAGCTGTTGTTTTATGTTACTTTAGTAGGAACATTTAAAAAACCTTAACACTATATTTGAATGTATATTTAAATAAAGATTTGTAGAATTATTGTTCTTGAGCCTCTAAATTAAAAATGACTCTGAAGATGGCAGTACTTTTTTCACGCGCTCTTTTCTTACCAGACAGGTTCATTGTCCTTAGCCGAGTTGCTTGGCAACGCTTAGATGACCCCCTTCATTTCAAACTTCGGGCTCTGAAACTTGTGGAAAGCCGTGTCGATTTCAGTTTACCAGTTCCAAAGTTTGCTGTCTACTTCCATGAGATGATTACCCTATAATTCATCTTATTAGACATCTACAAGAGAAATACAGTTTACACCTCACATCATTGATCTGGAAGAAGCTCCTTGGAAGATTCTCGCTCGATTATTTTAAAATCCGCTTTTCAGATAAGAGGATTAACGACGTTTCAAAAGGATTCAGATAATGAAGCCATAAGATCCATTGGGAGCTGCATAAATGCAAAGGATTTAATGTTCAAAAAATTAGAATGCTCGATGAAAGTTTTTAAGATCACATATTTGAGTCAGCTTATCTACTATTCCTTTTATCATTTCTATCATGATTTATTTAATTGTACTATCCTATGTTTTAACTTAGCAAGACAATCTTATGGATTCCATTCTCATGTCATGTAAAAGCTTATTACTATCTCTACACGCACTGTGTACATAGTGTGTAGAAAAGGTATTGTATTGCACCCTAAATTCTATTCCGATATTTCACTGGAAATACATGTTTTGAGACACCTGAATTAGAAAAAAAAAGTTTTAGAAGTAAAATGTCCGTGTTTGAGTCAGTGTGTGTGTGTGTGTGTGTGTGTGTGTGTGTGTGTGTGTGTGTGTGTGTGTGTGTGTGGGCAGCATAGCTGAAAACGAAAAGTGCGTTAAATGCCAAACATGTTATTTCAGTTCAGTATCTTTCAAGGTCGCAACACAAATATTTTCAAGAAGATCTCCCTACCCTTAACTACCCTTAACATGGAAATAATTCGAAAATTTTGTTTTTCTCAAAAATGGCTTTAATGCGTTTCATTAAAATCTCTTATATTTAAGATATTTACATAACAAATCAAATGTATATCTTGAATTTTCTGGGAATAGCCTCAAAAGACCTCTCTATTCTGGATACTTTTTTTTTTTTTTTTTTTTAATTTTGCGTAACTAGTAAACCGTAAGAGATAGACAAAAAGCTTACTGCCCTAAAGCTCCTTAAAATACACAATTTATTTCATATGCACAACCGTTTTCGAGGTATTCCTTGTTATTTGGTTTCTGTTTTAAAATACACTGCTCAAAAAAGTCTAAGGGACAAGTACATTATTTACTTCAGTTAATTATTCCTAGGTGTGAAATGGATATTACCCTATTTAAGGTATGTTATCTTGACTAAGAAACAAATCAATTAAATTTTAATTGTTGTTTATTTATTTTTAATGTTGAAGATTAAACAATAACTGAAATGCTGCATATCAATGAGTAACATGTCTAACATTTAAACAAACAAAATTGAAAAAAAATCCCATACAGATTGAAATGAATCCAGTTGTCAGTAACCAGTATGAGCTCCTCTTGCATTTAACACTGCTTGGCATCGCCTCGGCATACTTAATATCAGATGTTCAACGTTTGCTTGCAGAAGATTATCCCAAGCCTGACTTAGAGCAAACCGGAAGTCTCCAACGTTCTCTACATTCTCCATATGTGGTGTCACAGCCCTCTGAAGTTGATCCCATGCATGTTCTTTGGGACTAAGATCCGGGGACTGAGCAGGCCAAGGCAGTACAGATATTCCTTCTTGCTGAAACCATACAGAAACCGCTCGAGCAACATGAGGGCGTGCATTATCATGCATAAAAATGAAATGTTCTCCATGGGCATTAGCAAATGGTCTTACAATTCGATGAAGAACAGAATTTAAGTATACATTATGATTCATATGCTCTTCCAATTTTTTTTTTTTTTTGGTAGTGTTTAACGCCCGCTTTAACTACTAATGGCACCGCAGGCGGTGTGATGCTCTTCCAAGAAAACGAGTTCTTCTGTCCATTACTTCTACCCACAACATGACTGTACCACCACCGTAGCTATGGACTTCCTGAACATGATGAAGTCTTTCTGCTGACCCAGGTTGACGCCAAACCCTGATACGCCTTCCATCAGGGTGAAAAATGAATCTAGACTCATCCGAAAACATAACATTAGCCCATTCTTCATAGCCCCAATTCACATGATCTTGTACCCATGTAAGACGCGCTGCCCGATAGTTTCTCCGTAAGGCTGGTACTCTGAGAGGGCGTCGAGAGAAGAGTGATGCTTCATGAAGTCTGTTTCTTATAGTCTGGTCACTTACAAGAATTCCATGAGTGCCCTGGAGGACAGAAACAACTTGCCTGCTTAGTATGCAAAACCAGAAATCGATTCTGCCGTGCTGTTGTTTTCCTTCCTCGGCCTTGATGACGTTCCTTAACATCACCTGTGGCTTGATAACGTAGCCATAACACTCCGTGATGTGTTCAGCACTCGAGCAACATGACTTTGGCTTTGGCCACCTTCTATCATTCCAACAGCTCTGAGCATTTCAGAAGTTGTGAGATGATGGCGTTCCATGATTAAATGAGAGAACTTCTTATGATGCAGTAAGAAAACAAGACGATATCTTTAAAAACATTGTATTAAAGAATCAAGCACAAAGACCTACAATAGGATAAATTCTAGAAAAATCCCAGACAATAAACAAAGCATTGTTCTACATGTTGCCATGGCAACGCCATGGAGTAAGTATTTCACTGATATCATTACCAGAAATGTACTATAAAATATACCAGAAATGTGATTCAAATTATAATTGTCCCTTAGACTTTTTTGAGATGATTTTTTACTTAAACTTTTCTGATACGGGAACTTGTCAACACCTGGCCACGCATATAGCAACCACATTTCAAAACATTTGACTGTCGGTTTAGCCTTATTTCGCTTTTACTTATAAGGAACTAAATAATAAGACTATTTCTGCTGGTGTTTCTCCCGATTAGCATGAAATAGAAGAATTTAGCTTATTCAAAATAATTTGTTACAGAGATGTAGAGAAAGTTATGTGAATGGAACGCATCAGACATATATATATATATATATATATATATATATATAGCATTAGAAACAAACATATCGTTACTGCCGATTGGTTCAGAAGCGTCTGTTTACCTCAATTTTTTTTAAAAAAGTTAATGAAATATGCCCAAAGGAAAATTATTTGAAATTCTGACAACGCAGCGTCGCATACAGCAAAACTAACAACTCAGTATCTAGATGCCCTAACTATACAGATTTGACCTAGTAACTATGATTTCTTGGAATGCGTGGAATCATTTTTTACTTTCTCTACTTAGTACATAGCACATAGGTAGATAAGGTATTGTATTCCACCCAACATTTTGATATCGAGGTTTCACTGGAAATACAATATTAAGGTCCCCTGTATCCAAGAAAAACACTTTCACAACAAGCCCCGTGTGTGTATGTAAGTGCCAGTGAAGAACCTAACTCAAAAACGAAAAGTCCGTTAAATACCAAACTTGGGATTTAAAGTTAGTATTTTCTAAGGATGCGACACAAAGATTTTCAGGAAAATCCCATTATCCAAATTAAATAATTAATGGAGTTTTATTTATGAATGCTCTTTAAATGCTGTCGTACCCAGCATCCCATTCTGAACTGGACCTGAAAGATCACTTAATTTTGCTCAGAGGCCTCTTTTGTCAGGCTTGACGTTATTTTACGCGCCATAAATTTATCACTTGAGTTTTACCTCCTTTCTGAAGGAAGCCATTCTAAGGATTTTTATGTCCAAAAAAATGTCATCGTCCTCCGCCGGGTTGGAACCCGCCACCTTGGGTATATGGAATTAGCATGGTAACTACTATAAAACTACCCCTTACATTGAAACCTTTTCGAACATTTTTATTTTCTAAAAAATGGCTCTAACGATTGTTATTGAATACATGACGTATATCTTGAATTTTCTGAGAATAGCCTGTGAAGCCTCTTCATTCTTGATTATTTTGCATAACTGGTAGATGATAAATGCTTACTGCACAAAAATGTAGATATCGTCTTGATATACAATTTTGTCAGATACATTTTTTGTGAAGTTTATCATTTCTCAGCAGTTGCTTGTTATATGTTTCTCAAATTGTAATTTTACATTCCTGTTTCTTTTATTTTACTCCTGCCCATGCACAAAGAATCAACATAGCAACCAGCTTTTAAAAGAATTGCCCTTCGTTTTAGCCTAGCGTATTCTCTTTTTTTCCCACCAAATTATAAGGTACTAAGTAATAAAACCATTTCTGCTGCTGTTTATCTCAATAGAATGAAGTAGATAGAAGAATGAGCTTTTGTAAGAATAGTGTGTCACAAAATAGCTAGAGAAATCCATGTGAATGGAACACATTAGATGAAGCATTGGAACAACCTAAGAGACTGGTTTCTGAACAGTCTTAAGAAGAGTGGTGTTTCTGCAAAAATGTATTAACTTTAATGTTTTGGAAAATTATTAATACGAGTTACGAGTATATTTTGAAACCAATCCTTGTTTATGTTCTAAAAATCTGACGTGTTCCGTTCTAATTACTTTCTCTAAATCTGTGCAATAAATTATTGTTAAAAAGCTTATTCCTTTATTTATTTCATGTTAATCGAGAAAAAATTAGCGGAAACGGTATTATTATTGGCTTCCTAGTAAGTAGAAAGGAAATAAGGTGATACACTAGGCTAAAGCGATAGTTAGATATTTTAAAAGCTGGTTGGTATGTGATTGATGTTCCTTTGGTTGTACATCCAGGAGTTGACAAATTCCCGTATGGGAAAAGTATAAGTATTTTAAAACTGATATCAATAACAAGGAATAACTCAAAAACGGCCGACTCCACGAAAAATGCACAGATTGCGTGTTTTAACAAGCTCTACATCTAGTGTTAGGTAAGTTTTGTCTATCTATTACGGTTTATCAGTTATGCAAAATTTTGTAAAATGCATCCAGAATAAAGATGTCAGAAACTATTCCCAGGACATTCAAGATATATATTTCATTTTTCACGTGAATACATCTTATATTTAATGTGCGATAATTTAATCAAAATCGTTGAGTCATTTTTGAGAAATTCAAAATGTTCGAAAACTTGTTACGTAACGGGTAGTTTGGGGTGGGAGGATTTTCTTGAAAATCTTCGTGTCGCATCCTTGGAAGATACTAAACTTAAATAACAGGTTTGATATTTAACGCACTTTTCGTCCACGCGGACCTCTTTCTAAATTGTTTTTACGCAGGTGCCTTCAAAACAGTATTTCTGGTGAAATCTCGGTATGGAACTTTTGGGTGCAATACAATACCTTCTCTATACACTATGCGCACAGTACGTGTAGAGAAAGTAAACATTGTCAGTGTCGTCCTCATATTTTGTTCATCCTACTGGTAAGTTACAAATTTCCACCTAAGAGGCTATAGCTGAAAATCTTGTGGATGTCCTCGGCTGTGCAGAAAGGCACCAATCTGTGTAGACATGTTTGGCGAGGTTGTTTGCCCTGGTCCACAGGAGATTGGTGTGCTTCCTCCATGATCGATTTCTGCTTCCCAGAGTGCACCTGGAGCAGGATGTGCTACCTTCACCTGGAGCCAAACCAGAGCTTCTGTCCACTCTGATTGGGGGGAACAGTAGCTTAAATTTCTTGTAAAATAAAAAAAAAATCGACTTCTTATTTAAATCCATAAAATAATTTAAACTTTCCAGAGTACCAAAAAGGTATAATTGGCCACCAGGCTCCATTTTCAAATGCTTTAAGACACTGGAGCTACAGCAAAGCATTAGAAGTGAAACTGTCCTGGACTTGGCAAAAAAAACTGCAGTTCGACGAGATCTCGTTCGTATCATACAAAGTTAAAAAAGTTGTGCAGGAGAATCGCAGCAATGCAACCAGAAAAGGCAGCAGCAGAGGGGAGGAAAAGGAAAGCGGAGGGTCCAACTTACCAAGCTGGTGGATTTTAATGTGAGCCATGCATTCAAATCTTTCCTTGCGGAGCAGTTTTTCTGTTAAACAAATAAGAACAGAGGAACAATGAATAAGAATTGCTCTAGGTTGTACTGTCTCATCCATTTAAGCACATGTTTTCAATTTTCAAACATAAAAGTTATATTTTATGAGAAAAAAAAAAAGCACACTCATAACTTTAAAACTTTCTGAAGCCTAAACCAGAAAAGATACAGAGAAACCTGGGCAACTTCAAAAACAAGATGTATTGTGAACCTAGGGTTAAAGTCCTAGACCAAAATTTAAAATGTTGTGTCGCAAGGGACTTATACAGTGACGTGAAAAAAAAATTAAGAAATTTTACATAACCTCCAAACAATTAAAGAAAACTAAATGTAACGTGCAATGTAACTTATTAGCGTTATTAGTTTGGAATTTCAATTTTTCAGTTATACATGTCATTAACTCTCTGTTAAGGGTATCCACAACGTTTTACTCGCGTCCTTAAATGTTTTGGGGAGATTCCTATCTTCCTTCCTCTCTCAATTTCTCACCACCTTTTCCTGTCTCTCGCCCTTTAACTCCCCTTCCCCTCTATTACTTCTCTCACTTTTCATTCTCTGCATTCCGTCACCAATGTATACGGGGCACTAATAATACTAGTTTAAGGTGCATTAATTAAAATCTGATATGTCCCGGTCATATGAGTTTCTCTATATTTACTGCGAACAAACTATACATACAAATGATTGTCTTTTTCATCATGCTAATCGAGATAAACATTAGCAGAAATTGTATTAATGCTGACTTCCTTGTAAGCAGAAGGGAAATATGGGAACACATTAGGCCAAGGCAATAATCAAGTCTTTTAAATGTTAGTCGCTATATGAAACGATTGAAATTCGGTTCTCTTTGAGTGGTCAGGAGCAAAACAAATTGTGATGTAAAACTAAAGATGATTTCCAGTTTGAGAAAAGTTTTAAAATTGAAACCAATAGCAAAAAATATCTTGGGAACGTTAACTCTGAAAAGAAATATGTAAAACAAATAAATAAAATTACATATGGCAAATTGTTTTAAAGAGATCTGTATGATTTGTGTAGTAAGTTATTATCTATCTCTTATGGTTTACCAGTGAACAAAACTTATCCAAAAGGGTCTTCAGAAGCTAAAACTTAAATCCGTGGCACAACAGTCTGGAAGGGACCAAGGCCCGGCCGCTGCATTCTCTGTCTCGGCCCAGGAAGGCGCCATAGACGGGATACAGTGCTGGAGGGTAAGACGTGATTAGCGCTCGAGTCCATCCTGGCCGGTTAATGCGGTCTTCTCGATCTGGAGCCGCTACTTCTCAATCAAGTAGCTCCTCAATTGGTCCCCCAGGGACCCCACGAGGCTGAGTGCACCCCGGATATGGTCTTCCAGTAGGGGAAAATTCCCTTTGCCGGTACCGGGAATCGAACTCATGTCTCCCACTTGGCAAGCATGGCGCTACCACCGCGATAAGAGAGATGACCGTCTTCAGAGGCTATGCCTAGAAAATTCAAGATATACATTTCGTTTGTTCATCAAATATGATAAACATATTGTATTTTAATAAAAATCGTTAAGCCATTTTTGAGAAAATAGGAAGTTATCGAAAAATGTTCCATTAAAGGGTAGTTGGGAATGTGGGGATCTTCCTGAAACTCTTCGTGTCACACTTTTTGGAAGATGCTGTGATTAAATACCAAATTTATTATTTAACCCGCTTTTTGTTTTTGAGTTTTCGTGTTGACAGACACACGCACACGCACGCGCACTGATCTTTTTCCAAAAATGTATTTTGTGGACTCACTAGTGAAATCTCCGTATTGAAGTTTTGGTTAGAATAAAATAAAGTACACTGCATATGTAGAGAAAGTAAAAATCTGGTGTATTACATTTATGTGAGCTTCTCTACCCGTTCTGCAACAAACTATTCTTTCAAAAGCGTATTCTTCATGCTAACCCATTCACATGACTTCTTGTATATGGAACAGCTAGAGAAAGTTAAGTGAATGGGACACATAACATTTTTAATCCTTCGAATAAATCCAAACTGTGAAGAACCGCAAGATTGCTTCATCATTTGATGTAAATGTGTTCTCGCGAGGTATTTCTTCATGTTTGGGAACAAGGAGAAATCGCAAGGAGCCAGGTCGGGCGAATGTAGGGAGTGTGGCAGCAATTCATGCGTTGGTAGCGAGAACCCTGTATGAATGTGCTAGTGCATTGCCGTGGTGAAACAGCATTTTCTTCTTCACCATTCGAAGCCGTGTCTGCTTCAACTTCTTGTCTAATAACTCTCTGTAGTATTATCAAGAAATGATTTTTCCTTGACGAAAAAATCAATGAGTAACTCACACTTCATATGTTAAACAATCTGATGTGTTTCATTCACATGACTTTCTTTACATCTCTGTAACAAGTTAATGTTATAAGCTTAAGCTTCTATCTACTGCATGCTAATCGAGATAAACATAAGCAGAAACAGTCTTATTACTTAGTTCCTCATAACAGGAAGGGAAATAAGAGAATACACTGGGCTAAACCGACATTCAAATTTTTAAAATGTGATTGCTATGGGATTGAAATCCGTTTCTTTCCTTGGCCAGGTGTTGACAAGTTCTCGTATGAGAAAAGTTTAAAGTATTTTAAAACTGAAACCAATTGCAAGGGAATATCTTGAAAACGGTCAACTCCACGAAAAAAAAATGTATATGGCACAGAGTTATACGTTCTAGTTTTAGTGAGTTATACATTTTTGTGATTAAGTTGTTTTATATTTTGCGGTATACAAGTTATGCAATATTTAGTAAACTTCATTCAGAATAAACAGGTCTTCTGATGCTGTTCCCAGAAAATTCGAAATATGCATTTTATTTGTGATGGAAATGGTTTTAATATATGATATTTTAATCAAAATCGTTATTTGACAAAAACGAAATTTTCGAAAACTGTTCCGAAATCGGTAGTTGGGGGTGAAGGGATTTTCGTGAAAATCTTTATGTTGCATCCTTGAAAGATACCAAACTTAAATACCAAGTTTGGTATTTCTTGGTATTTTCATTTTTGAATAATGCTGTCCACACACACACACACACACACACACACACAGAGATACGGACGGACCTTTTTTCTAAAAATGCTCTGTTTCAATCAGGGGGTTAAAAACATGTATTTCTGGTGAAATCTAGGCATCGAATTTTTGGGTGCAATACAAGCAGAAAAGGTAAAAATCGTCACCATCTGTTTTCCGGTCGATGGGACTAGTTTTACTGTATTTGGAGCAGATTCACTGGAAAGAAGCCATTGTTTTGATGGTTATTTGGTTTCCGGAGTGTGATAAATCCAGGTCTCTTCGAATTGGGTCGCACCGTGGCCGAGTGGTTAGACCACTCGCCTCTCACCTACATGGCCCGGGTTCGACTCTAAGCAACCTCATGTGAGATTTGTGGTGGACAAAGCGGCACATGGACGGGTTTCCTCCGGTTTCGCCCGTTATCGCATTCCACCGGTGCTCCATTTTCATTCCATGTATCACCAGTGCATCATCGCCTGCCACAAGTAGTAAAAGCGGGCATTAAACACTATGAAAATAAAATCTGATGTGTTCCATTCATAAGACTCTCTATATCTCTGCAACAAATTATTCTTAAAAGGCTTATGCTTCTATTTTCTCATGCTAATCGAGAAAAAATTAGCAGAAATAGTCTTATTACTTGCTTCCTTGTAATTAGGAGCGAAATAAGGGAGTACCATAGATTAAAGTAATGGTCAAAAGCTGGTTGCTATGTGACTGAAGTTCCTTTGTATGTATGGACAGAAGTTGACAAATACCTGTATAAGAAAAGATACGTTTTTCAAAGGTTAAACCAATGTCTCAAAAACGATAAACTCCACGAAAAAAATGTATATGATATAAATTGTGTGTTTTATGGTGATCTACATTTTTTTGTGTAGTAAATTTTTGTCTATCTCTTACGGTTATGCAACATTCAATAAAATCATCCACAATAAAGAGGTCTTTAGAGGCTGTTCCCAGAAAATTCAAGATATACATTTTATTTGGTATTTATATATAAGAGATTTTAATCAAAATCGTTATATCTAAAAGGTTCCATGTAAAGGGTAGTTTGGTGTGAGGGGATTTTTCTCAAAATCTTCGTGTCGCATCCCTGGAAGGTACTAAACTTAAATACCAAATTTTATATTTTACCGACTTTTCGTTTTTCAGTTATCGTGTTCATACACACACATACACACGGACCTTTTTCCGAAAATATTATTTTTGTTACAGGCGACCCTAAAACATATATTTCCGGTGAAATCTCAGTATGTAATTTTTGGGTGGAGTGCAGTACCTTCTCTAGTACGTATAGAGAAAGTAAAAATCGATGATAACAAATTGACTTCCCTCGTGTTCAAGTTGATAGCCACACCCGCTTGTTCATTATGAGCAATCGGGGCACCCATCCAGACAACTTCTTGCTCTCTTTACGCGTACTCTGTAGATAGTGTATAGAGAAACTATTGTGTTACACCCAAAAATTCGATATCGAGATTTCACCGGAAATACATATTTAAGGACCCCTTGGGTCAAAAAAAAAAAGCATTTTTAGTTAAATGTGTGTGTGTGTGTGGACAACATAAGTAAAAAACTAAAAGTTAAATACAAAACTTGTTACTTAAGTTTGGTAGCTTACAAGGATGCGACTCGAAGATTTTCAGGAAAATTCCCCACCCCAAATTACCCTTTACAATGGAAAAATCTAACGATTTTGATTAAAATGTCTTATTTTTACGCTATTTACCTGAAAAATAAAATGTGTATCTTGAATGTTCTGGAAATAGCCTCTAAAGACCTCTTATTCTATATGAATTTTGCCGAATTTTGTATAACTGGTAAACTGGTAAGCGATAGACAAAAACTTACTTAAAATGTAGAATTCGTTAATACACCCAATTTATGTGATATATATTTTTTCGTAGAGCTGGCCTTTTTTGAGATATTCCTAATTATTGGTTTTAGTTTCAAAATACTTATACTTTTCCCACAGGGGAATTTGTCACACAAAGGAAGTTGAATCACATAGCAACCAGCTTTTTAAAGATTTTACTTTCGCTTTAGCGTATGGTATTTCCTTATTTCCCTTCTACTTACAAGGAAGCAAGTAATAATACAATTTCTACTTTTTTTTTTCTCAATTAGGAAGATGTAGATAGAAGAATAAGCTTTTTAGCAATAATTTGTTGCAGACATGTAGAAAAAGTCATGCGAATGGAGCACATCAGAGATTTCACCTCCAGCGTAACATGCAAAATATGAATTGCCGTTCCTGTCGACACTCCTATGGCATCTAACAAATCGTAAGCGTTCGTCGACGATCAGCGATAATCATATCTTGGAATTTATCAATGATTGCCTCGGTAACTACATTTGCTGGGCGTCCTAGGCGCTCCTCATTAAAAACGGATGTTTGATCACATATAAAATCGTTGAATCAGTATTAAATGTAGTCATATATGGTGAAAGGTCCACAAACAACATCCCGTTTCGATTAAATCTTCTCGTAAAAAGTTGATGTGTTCCATTCACACCACTTTCTCTAGCTTTTCCGAATACAAAGTATTCATACGAAAGGTTATTCTTTTATCTACATCACGTTTCCTTGTAAGTAGGAGGGAAATAAGGGAATGTACTCAGCTAAAGTGATAGTCAAATTAATTTAAAAGCTGATAGCTATGTGAAATAATTGAAGTTTGGTTCACTTTGCATGGCCACCAAGAGAGATGAAATGAAAGGTGACTTCCTGTTTGAGAAAAAGTTATGTAGTTTAAAATTGAAACCAATAACAAGGAATAGCTCGAAAACAGTCTACGTATAAACGTATTTTCTTTTTCTCTTAGACAAAACAGTCTAAGAAAAACTGTATACAACATAAATTATGTGTTTAAACGAGATATACTTTTTTGTGTAATAAGATGTTATCTATTTTTACGTTTAACAGTTATGCAAAAAAAGAGATCTTCAGAAGTTATTCCCAGATGATTTAAAATATTTATTTTATTTGTTATGTAAATGTCTTTAATACCTATATGTCATTTTAATCAAAATTGTTAATCATTTTTGAAAAAAACAAAATTTCAATGTTTTTCTATGTAAGAGGTAGTTTGGGTTGGGGGGGGGCGTTCTTGAAAATCTTGCGTGTGTCATCCTTGGAAGCCCTAAACATAAATACCCAGTTTGATGAGAAACGATCTTTTCAATTTTGAGCCATGCTATCCACAGACACTTTTTTCTAAACATGCTTTTCTTGGACTCAGGGGACCTCAAAGCTTATATTTCCGGCGTAATCTGGATATCGATTTTTGGGTAGAATACATACGTTCTCTAGGTACTGTGTACATTGTGCGTACGTGCTAGAAACAGTAAAAAAGCGAAATAGTGAACGAAAACACGTTGAAAAGCTAACAGAAATATCTACAAATTCAAACTAGTGTATTAATTAATGCTAAATTTGTTTTGGCGACGAGTAGCAAATGTCAGTACACGAATGTAACATAAACTTGCCTTACCAACATCCTCTATTCGTATCATCCCACAAAATAACTAAATCATCCTTAACCATCCCCCTGCCGAGAGTCTCACAAATTCTACTGTGCGTGCTCATGGTGAACCTAGTGTCGTTGCTGTGTACCTACCCTTGTAGAATACCACAGGGTTGACGTTTTGTCTGGTATAGTTAAAATTGGTGATTTAGGAGATACAGGTAGACTCTTCACATTTTTGCTTGGTTTTTCAAGAGCAGCATCATTTCCACTGCTCCGCTGGCGTCTTGTTGGGTTCATTTTAGTTAGTGACCACTCCTATGTCTGGGAGGGGGCAGTACTTAAATCAGCTTTTTACTGTTAGCTGGTTTGAAGCCGTTGTTAGTGGGGGTGCCCAGAAGCCATGCGGGGAAGCCGGTACTGCCTGCTTCGATGTCCCCCCAGTGAATCTGACAAGGGCGTTCTGATGTTGGGTCAATGTGTCGTATAAAATTGGAACCCGGCGCCTAATCACATCCTCCGCATATGGGAGGGTCAAAGCTTCGTGTAATAGCCTCACTGCGAAGCGATGACATACAGAGTAGATGGTCCGGAGCCCTCTATTCTTTCTTCACTATAACCAGAGAAGCCGGGTGCCTGCTGCCATGTCCCATACCTCGAAGCCATAGAGCATCAGAGGGATTATGAAGGCCTTGAAAAGGCGTAGTTGTAAGTGAACAAGTTCTAGATATTATATATAGTGTATAAGTACCCTCTGGTTGTACAATGTAGTCTCGCCAGTCAAATATGACATCAATCTTGCCCAATCGGCGCGCGGGGAATCACAGATAAAAGTGAATACCCAGTATAGCTATCTGTATCAGGGTTTAATGACAGTTAATTCTTTCTCTTGAAATATTGAAGGATATTGGCTAGTCTTGGAACTTGTTGCATTGGGTGGTCACGCCAATTAGATTTTTGGGGAGAAAGCCAAGGGTTTGTTATCGGCATTGACATCGATCGCTCCTCCTCCTCCTATCGCTTTCCTTTCAATTTCTCTTCCTTTCTCCCGTCTCCATCCAACCGTCCTCTCAGATAATCGGAAAAAATACCGGCCGCAACCGGCTGTTCACTTCTTTCGACTCCCTTAACTTTTATTGTATCTTGCAGTTGCAAATGTAGAGTTAAATAAAAATAGAAACCGAACGGAATGGCTCAAGCTGTAACGTCTATGGTGCGCATTCGGGAGGTCCTGGGTTCAAATCCATGGGCCGACCTACCTGCTGGTATTTTCCGTGGTTTCTCTCAGTCGCTAAGGTAAATGCCGTATTGAATATCTAACACCACGACCCAAAGTTCGCACTTTAATCTAAAACAATAGCAAAACTAAAAATAGATGGTAATTGTGATTGCGCTGCCATTGAGACTGGTTTCCGGTGTGCTGCGTTGCTCTTCCTCGTGCCTCGACTGCTCCCAGGCAGAAGTCTAGAATGGTTTCTGGGAATGCGGGATCCTGGTAAGGGCGTTAACGGAGATAGATCTCAGTGGTGGAATGAGAAACACTCAAGTACACTTTACGAAGCAAAGTTTCTACAAGTCCTGGTTGCAGCTACGAACTGGCTGGTATAACTCCTCAACATTATAATTTGAAATTCCAGCAAATGACTGTTTTGGACTTTGGACAATTGCCTGGCCAACTAAATTGCATTTTCAGGCATTGTAACAGTGACTGGCCAGGTGACCTATGTCACTTCGAGGTCTCCAAACGTCCTACAGAACTCTCTCACTATTATGGATGAAACTTCGGCAATCACAACAATAGAATGTCTTCACTCCGCGCTTAATTAACTGTGCCAGTCAACCTATTCCCATCACTCGATTCGTCTATTTAATTTTGTCATTTGATCATCCTGTGCTACTTCGCGCGAGTTCTTCGACACACGCGACTCTCTTGTTTACCCTGCAGTAACGAGACCTGATTTAACAAAAGATGTTTCCGTTTTTCACCTTCAATGCAATACAAAGGGCTGGGCAACCTGCGCGATTCTGAGTACCTTGCTACTTCCAGCCAATTCTTATCTACAACACTTCTCAATTACTTATAAACTAACACAATATCTCCTCAATTCATTACATGCCTTTGATTATTAGCACTTTATTGACTGTGTATTATTTCATTGCCATTTAAACCATGGTATTTTGCTCTAGGGCAGCAGTGGGGAAGCCAATCAAGTATTTTTGCTCCAGAAGAAGGATCTGAGAATAAAAAAAAAATTGTAACTCTCGCCAACATTGTGCACCTATTTTTAAAGAATTCGCAATTTTAACTGTGGCATCTTTGCATGTATTTGCATGCTTGAATTTTATTCATCTCCTAAAGACAGATGAGTCACTTTTTTTTCTGAAATACATAATCATTCTATAGGATGTAGAAATAACATAGTACCTCCTAAATTACGGTTACAGAAATCTATTAACTCTCATCTCTATCTTGGAGTGAAATTGTATAATAAACTACCTTTAAATATAAGACAAATTGTAAATGCAAATTCCTTTAAAATTAGTGTTAAAAATAGAATTAAGGAACTTAATTTTTACAACATACAAGAATATTTAAATATAGATGTATTTTAATGTCTTGCCGACGAAACCTATTGTATTGTATGTATGCCAAATGGTGAAATAAATTATCATTATGTTATTTCTATTAATACTTAATCAGCTGTCATGTTCTGTCTCACCAGACAGTGCACGCAGTAGACTGATCTGCTTTTTCCGGAGCTAAGTAATACGCCTCGATATACACTTATCATCTGACTACGGATGACTGTGGCACCCTATCAGTAATTAATGCGGTATTGAGAACACAACTACCTTTGGTTTTATTGGCCACATTAAGTTTGCATTTTATAATAATTTTCAGCCATTTACTTGATATTTTTTTTGGACTTTTCGATATTTTTGAATTTTTAACTCCTTTTTGCTATATTTTGTACTTTTAATTGCGGAATTTTGCAAAATAACAATTTTTTTAACTTTTAATTTTATTTTAATTAAGTTTTATTTAAAAATGTTTGTCTCTCTACAGAATATTAAACTATTTTTGTAAAAATTATATTCTATTCTAATAATAATTTATATCTGTAAATTGCTCAATTAAAATTACAAAATATAACAAAAATACATTAAAATACAGAAATATCGAAAAGTCCAAAGAATATCAACAAAAAGGGTAAAAAGTAAAAATCCATGAAAATACCAGAAAATACAAAATTAAACTCGCCAAAAAGAAAACAAATGCTGTTCTCAATACCTTCATTAACTAATCTTATGCTCAGCAGAAAGGAAACTGATATGGCTACTGTCCATCACATACGCCAACCGGAGTTCTTCCCGTTATGACCTGGAATTTAAAGCCATAGAAAAAAAAATAGACAAAAAAGAATAGATTTTTCCTTTAGACATTACAAAAGCAGTGCTATTGTACGCAGTGTAATTTTGCCCCTGAATTTATTAGTGGTTACACAAACTACTCTTACGAAAGTTTATTTACCTATCTACTTTATTTTAATTGAGATGAACTTTTGCAGAACTAGCTACATAATACATTTCTTACAGAAACAAATGGAATAGATAGTCAAATAATTCAGAAGCTGGCCTTAAACTATTTAATTTTCGTTGAATAGCAAGAAACAATTAAAAATCGAGGGAGGAACTTGAAAATAATAATTATTAAACGACCTGAAAAATTAATTACAGATACCTCGGAAATGTCAATGAAAAAAAACTTCTTTGTGATAAATTTCTTTTAAGATCTATATTTTTACTTTTCTCTACACGTGCCATGTATAGAAAATGTATTGTATTGCACCCAAAAATTCCATACCGAGATTTCATCGGAAATGTATGTTTTAAGGACCCCCGAATTGAAAAATCTGATCCATTATATAGTATCACTTTCTCTACCTCTTTCTAACAAATTATTGTTAATTAAAATCACTCTTCCATCTGCCTCTTGATAATCAAGATAATCATTATCAGAAACAGTTTTGTTACTTAGTTCCTTATAAGTAGAAGGGAAATAAAGGAATACACTAGGCTAAACCGACAGTCAAATGCTTTAAAATGTGGTTGCTATGGGATTGAAATACGTTTCTTTGCGTGGCTAGAAAAAAAAATGTAAATGGCGTGTTATTTATGGACGCTCTTTAACTACTGTGGTTCTCAGCGTACCATTCTAAATTGGGCGTGAAAGACCGCTTAATTTTCCTCAGAGGCCTCTCTATCAGGCTTGAGGATCTTTTACGTGCCGTAAATCTACGACATGGAACCAACGGCTTTACTTCCCTTCCGAAGGAATCCATGCTAAGGATTTTTACACCCGAAAAAATCCATCGTCCTCCGCCGGGTTTGAACTCGCAACCTTGGGTATATGAAGTTAGCATGGTAACCATTACACCTCGGAGGTGACTAGAAGTTGACTAGTTCCCGTATGATAAAGGTTTAGTATTTTAAAATTGAAACAAGGAGTATTTCGAAAACGGGCAACTCCAGAAAAACAAGGAATATGTAAAAAACTGTCAACTCTAATGTATATAACACATATTGTGTTTTAAAGAGCTCTCCATTTAATGTTCATCCCTTACGGTTTATCAGTTATACAAAATTCCGCAAAATTCATCCAGAATGAGGATGACTTCGGAGGCTATTCCCAGAAAATTCAATATATATATTTATTTATTTGTCAGGTAATTAACTTTGATATATGATATTTTAATAAAAATCGTTAGAATCATTTTTGAGAAAACCAAAATTTTCAAAATTTTCCATGTAAAGTGTAGTTGGGTGTGGGAGAATTTTCTTGAAAATTTGTCTGTGGCATCTTTGGAAGATACTAAACTTGAATACAAAGTTTGGTATTTAACGGACTTTTTGTTTTTGAGCTATGCTGCCCACACACACACACACACACACACACACACATACACACCCTCTCTCACACACACACGCACACACACACACACAGACGCACTCGGACACTTTTCTAAAAATGCTTTTTTTTTAATTCAGGGACTCTCAAAACACATATTTGCAGTAAAATCTCGGTGTCTAATTTTTGGGCGCAATACAATACCTACTAGTACGTGTAGAGAAAGTAAAAATGTATACGACATAAATTGTGTGTTTTAAGATGCTTTAAATTTTTTGTGTAGTAAGTGTTTCTCCATCTCTTACATTTTTGAGAAAACCAATTTTTTTTAAACATTTTTCATGCAAGGATAGTTGGGGCTGGGGGATTTTCTTGAAAATCTTCGTATCGCATCCTTGGAAGTAACTCATCTTACATATGAAGTTTGGTATTTAACGGAATTTTCCTTTTTGAGCTATGCAGCCCACAGACACACAGGGACATCTTTCTAAAAATAGTATTTTTGTATTCAGGGGGTCCCAAAACATGTATTTCTGGTGATATGTCTCAATCGAATTTTTGGGTGCAATACAATATCTTCTCTATATGCTTAGTGCATAGTATATGTGTAGAAAGTAAAAGCATTTTAGAAAAAGGGTTAGTGAGTGTGTGTGTGTATGTGTAAGAGTGGACAGCATACCTAAAAAATCTGATGTGTACAATTCACACGACTTTCACAACTTCTCTGTAACAAATTATTGTTAGTAATACGTTTATTCTTCTATTTCGTTCTAATCGAGTTAAAACATTAACATAATTGGTCTTATTACTTAGTACCTTGTAAGTAGAAGGGAAATAAAGGAACACATTAGGCTAAACCGACAGTCACATGTTTTAAAATGTGGTTGCTATGGGATTGAAATCCGTTTCTTTGACAAGTTACCGTATGAGAAAAGTTTAAATCTGAAACCAATAACAAGGAATGTTTCGAAAACGGTAAACTACAGGAAAAAACGTATATGACATAAAATGTGTGTTTTAATAGAGGTGTACCTACATTTTTTGTGTAGTAAGGTTTTGTCTATCTCTTACGGTTTACTAGTTATGCACAATGCAGCAAAATTCATTCGGAATAAAGGGATCTTCAGAGGCTATTCCAAGAAAATTCAAGATATACATATTATTTCTTAGCTAAATATCTTAAATATAAGAGATTTTAATCAAAATTGTGAGCCTGTTTTGAGAAATCCAAAATGTTCTAAATATTTTCCATGTAAAGGGCATTTGGGAGTGGGGAGATTTTCTTGAAAATCTGCGCGTGGCATCCTTGGAAGATACTGCACTTAAATATCAATTTTGGTGTTTAACTGACTTTTCGTTTTTGAGCTATGCTGCGCCCCCTCCACACACACGTACACAGGCGCGTACACGCACGTACACATACACGCGCGCATGCACACACACGGACATTTTTCTAAAAACGCTATCGTTGGATTCAGGGGTTCCCAAAACACATATTTTCCGTGAAACATAGGTATTGAATTTTTGGGTGCAATGTAGTACCTTCTCTGTACACTATGTGTGTGAATGTGAAAATATTAATAGTGTTAACTGATCTCTTACCGATGATATATCGCAAGCTGGGTGTCTCCGAAGTAAAAGAATAAATTGATACCACAAAGCCTACACGGCACGATCAGGATCAACAATAAGCCAGAATACAAGTTAAGGCAGTATGCATCTGCCATCTATTGTCAAAATTACTGAACTGCTAGACAATGTCTTCGTAGTACGACAAATAAAAATTATTACGGACTAACTTGATATCAGGAAGCTACCGGAGAAGTACTTATACCCAAAATTTTCACACCGATATTTCACCGGAAATACTTTTGAGGCTTTCTGAATTCAAAAAAGGACACATTAGAAAAGATCTACATGGTTGTATCTGTCTATGTATGCTAACAGCATAACTCAAAATCGAAAAGTCTATACCAAATTTGGTGTTTAAATTTAGTGTCTTCCAACGATGTGATGTTCAAGAACATCTCTCATCCCTAAACTATCCTTTAGATGGCAAACTATTTTTTAACTATCTGAAAACTAGTTTTATTAAAATACTTTACATGGCAAAACCTCGATCTTGACTTGTCTGGGAATAGTCTCCGAAGTTCTCTTCAATTGTTTTCCATGTAAAGGGTAGTTAGGAGTGGAAGGATTATCTTGAAAATCTTCACGTCGCATCCTTAGAAGATAGGCATTGAACTTAAATATCAAGTTTGGTATTTAATGCTGCCCACAGACACACACGCACGAACGTAAGCGCGCACGCACTCAGACAGGAACACAGTCATTTTTCTAAAAACGTTTTTTTTTTTAAATTCAGGGGACCCAAAACATATATTTACGATGAAATCTCGGTATTGAATTTTTAGGTGCTTTACAATACCTTCTCTATACCTACACTGTGTACATAGTACGTGTAGAGAAAATAAAGATCTGATATGTTCCATTCACCTGACTTTATCTGTTCTGGAAAAAAAAGGTATTTTTATTAAAGATTATTCTTTTATTGACGCCATGCTAATCAAGATAAACATTAGCAGAAGCAGTCTTATTACCTAGTTCCTTGTAAGTAAAAGGGAAATAAGGGAGTACAGTAGGCTAAACAGACAGTCAAATGTTTGAAACGTTGTTGCTATGCGATTGTCATTGAAATCCGGTACTACTTGCGTGGCCAGCAATAAAATAAAAGAAAGATGAAGCGGGTGAGTACTCCTGTTTGAGAAAAGTATGTTAAAATTGAAACAAATAATAGGGAATATCTCGGAAACGGTTAGCTTTACAAACACTGTATGACATAGATCTGCTTTTTTGTCCTCTGTAGTCAAGGGTTAACATGCCAAGGTGTCGGGATGACGGCGGAGGACCATGGTTTTTTTCAGTGATAAAAATCTTTCGGAAAGGAAGTAAAGCCGGTGTGCCGTGTCTAAAATTTACGGTATGTAAAAGAAGCTCAAGCTTGATAAAGGGGCCTTTGAGCAAAATAAAGCGTGTTTCATGCCTAATATAGAATGGGACGTGAGAACTCCGCAAGTAAAAAGCGTCTATAAATGAAACCCAATTTAATTTATTTTCTCAAATGATAACTCCTCCTTTGTTTTATATATGTTTGGTTTTACTTCTGGACTTGGAACGATAACCAAATTTCAATAAGAATCGCAGAGCGACAGCTTTTAAAACTGCTGACCATCGTTTTAGCCTAGTGAATTCCCTTACTTCTACTTGTACGTATAAGGAACTAAGTAACAAGACCGTTTCTGCTAATGTTTATCTCGATTAGCATATTATGCGAGGAACATTCAGATACGATTTGGCATAACTGTATAATAACGAAAGTTATCAACACAAAACTTTATTTACAAAGTTACACTACCTTACTCTATTTCTCAACGTAATCTCCATTCTGTCAAGACATTTATTATCATGTGGAACCAGTTTTTGAATGCCGATGTTATACAAGAACTTCGAATGTTATAGGCAAATAACGTAAGTATATAGAGAGCATGCAATGGACGAGTCTTCTATGAGGAATAGGCACATAACTTACGAGTAATCAAGGAAGAACCAGTGTGTACGATAAAGACCGGAGTGGAAGTTCATCAATCATTATGGAGGAATTGGAAGCAAATATTGATAAAAGAATTAAGAAAAAACAGTGTTTTACTTTGGACATTGTACATGACTTTTTGGATGGAATAGATTTCCCAGCCATGAAGACCTCAAAGTGACAGTGACATCTTAACTCAGATCTTTAGCGGTGGAAGAGTATAACATCTGCATTGAAAAACTGGTACCACGTGACAATAAATACCTTGATAGCAATGACGATTACGTTGGAAAATAGAGTAAGGTCCTATAACTTTGTAGATAAAGACTTCTGTTGATAAGTTATTATTTAGTTGTGCCAAATCGTCTGTCACTTTCTGGATGGCACTCGTAGATAGAAGAATACTTTTTTGAAAGAGTAGTTTGTTTGTAGGACAGTTGGTGAAAGTAATTTTTTTTTCTTTTGATAACCGCAGTATTGCTCTTTTGTGTTTATGTGCATCTCGCTTTGCTCGTTACAAGATATAATCAGCAACACCTGGTGTTTTTGTTCAGCCCCTGGGTAAGATATGACCATTGTCATTATACGTGGTGAAGTATCGGATATCGTTCCTCTACTGCCCCACATGTCTTGTTACAACTTGTCGATATCACACGTTAACGACCAGGTCGCGATCCCTGCCATTGTGCTGCCCATTAAACCACCGTGAAGCACGCCATTTCCTTTTTTATATGCCTCAATATGAAAGCTGTGTATTTCCCGTGGGTCCTGTCGAAAAGCAACGCGGACATCATTATATCCCATCCCGCCGAGAATCATATCTACCCTTCAAAAAATTCTGATGTGCTATATTCACATAACTTCCTGTAAACAGGCTAAAGCGATAGCCAAATCTTTTCAAAGCCGGTTGAGTTATACCGTTCCCTTGGCTTGACCAGTGAAAAGAAAAACTTCCCTCTTGAGAAAAGTTTTAGTTATTGTAACATTGAAACCACTAATACGAAATATTTCGGAAAAGGTTAACTCCACAAAAGAAATGCAAATGACAAATGCTAGTGGAAAAAAATCTGAAGTGTTCCGTTCACATGACTTTCGCTATATTTCTGCAACAAATTATTGTTGAAAATATTATGCTAATATTTACTTCGTGCTAATCAAGAAAAATTAGCAGAAATATTCTTATTATTTGCTTCCTTGTAAGTAGAAGCGAAATAAAAGAGTACCATAGGTTAAAGTGATAGTCCAAAGCTGGTTGCTATGTGACTGAAGTTCCTTTGTTTGTATAAACAGGAGTAGTTCACAAATTCCTGTATGAAAAAAGTATGTTTTTCACAGCTGAAACCAAAAACAAGGAATATCTAAAAAGACAACCAACTCCACGAAAAAAATGTATATAACATAAATTGTGTGTTTTAAAGTGCTCTATATTTGTTGTGTGGTAAGTTTTTGTCCATCTGTTACGGTTTAGCAGTTATGCAAAACTTCGTAAAATTGACCCAGAATAAAGTAATCTTCAGAGGCTATTCCCAGAAAATTCAAAATATACATTTTGTTTGTCAGGTCTTTAATATACGATATTTTAATCAAAATCGTTAGAGCCCTTTTTTAGAAAATCAAAATTTTCGAAAAAAATTCTATGTAAAGGGTATTTTGGGGTGGGGGATTTTTCTCAAAATCTTCGCGTCGCATCCCTGGAAGATACTAAACTTAAATACCAAGTTCGGTATTTTACAGACTTTTCGTTTTTGAGTTAGCGTGTTCACAGACACACGGGCACACACACACACACGGACCTTTTTCTGAAAATACTTTTTTGGATACATATATTTCCGGTGAAATCTCGATATCGAATTTTTTAGTGGAGTGCAATACCTTCTCTATACACTATCTACATAGTACGTTTAGAGAAAGTAAAAATACATCTTTTGTTAATGTTTAGAATTTATATTGTGACTACACTCTGCAGTCGTAATCTTTGAACGTGTGTGAACGGCCTGTTTCTTAAATCATAACTGATTATTGTTATTCATCCATTAGTGGATACGTGTGCCATTGGCAAGTTATTTTGTTACTTCTGAGTGAGTTTGTGATACCTGCGGTGGCTTGCACATGCGATGTTACGTGATCGACAGGTATAGATTCTGATGTGTTCGATTCACATGACTTTCTCAACATTAGACTAAACCGACAGTCAAATGTTTTAAAATATGGTTGCTTTGGGATTAAAATCCGTTTCTTATGCGGTCCATTCACATGATGTCCTCTACCTGTTCGTTAAACAAACCTTTTATTCAAAACATCATTATTTTGTAAACATCATGGTAATCAAGGTAAACATAAGCAGAATAAATCCTATTACTAACTTCATTGTAAGTAGAAGGGAAATAACAAAATGCACACTCTAAAGCGATAGTCTCGTCTTTTAAAATACGGTCGCTATGTGAAACAGTTGACATTCCATTCTGTTTGCTTGCCAGGAGTAAACAAACGAGAAACGAGAAGAAATATGTCTTCCCGTTTGAAAAAGTTCAAGTGCCTTTAAACTGAAACCAATAATTCCAAATATCTCGAAAACGGTTAACTATGCAACAAATAAATAATTAAATAAGAAGTGTATATGATACAAATTGTATGTTTTAATGTACATTCTACATCTTCAGAGGCTATTCCCGGAAAATTCAAGATTTACATTTTATTTATGATGTAAGCATCAGTTCAACTGCGAGAGCACAGCAAGTTCGTAGCGAGTAGTGGTCCCGCCGCAGCGAACATCCACAGTAAACTGTACAGCAGAATTGTTACGCAAGACGGTTATTTGTGAGCAAAATCTGATTGATTCCGTTTGTGCAAGAAATAAAATGTTGTTTGTTGGAGTAAAAACAAAGTTTTTGTTACTTTAGTATTTTATTGTGAAACTTTTTTACTTTCTAAACATGGACTATGCACATAGTGTATTGAGAAGATATTGTATTGTACACAAAAATTCGATACCGAGATTTCACCAGAAATATATGGTTTGGGACTCCTCAATAAAAAAAAAAAGAAGACATTTTTAGAAAAATGTCTGGGTGTGTGTGTGTGTCAGTGGGCAGCATAGCTCAGACACGTTTTTTCGTGAATTTGGCCATTTCTAGATATTCCTTATTGTTGATTTAAGTTTTAAAATAGTCCTTTCTTTTAACATAGGGACTTTCTCTTCTCCTGGTAATGCAAAGAATTGTATTTCATCCACATGGCAACCAGCTTTTAGAAGAAACTGTCGTTTTAGCCTATTGTATTCCTTCTACTTACAAGAAAACATTTCTGCTTATGTTTATCTCGATTAGCGTGAAGTAGATAGAAACATACAATTTGTTACAGATATGTAGAGAAAGTCATGTGAACGAAACACATCAATTTTTAAACTGCGTGTTTAAATTATTAAGGGAAGTCAAAGTGAAATTTTCTAAATTGTTTTCCATGTTGACGTTTTAATTGCATATGAGTATTTCGAATCTCTCGTCCATTTTGGTGTAATTTTCATAGAGGTACGCAAATTGTAAATAAATGCTTAAAATATTGTAGAAAATAATCCTGCTTAGTAGCTTTTTTAGAACATTTTGAAACACTCACTTGGTAAAACATCAATAACTTTGTAAATATTAGTGTTAGAGAAAGTTTTGCTTTAGCTATTCGCAGTATTGGCATTCCCACACACATTTCCTATTTGTCAGAGTTTTGAAATATTGCGAAGTTGTGTTTGCAAAGTTAGGATACATTTTTACTTTCTCTACATGTACTTTGAACATAGTGTATAGAGAAGGTATTGCACCCCACCCAAAAATTCCATACCGGGATTTCATCGGAAATACTTGTTTTGGGTCCCCTTGAATTCAAAAAAAGTATTTTTTGAAAAAGACCGTGTGTGTTTTGTGTGTGTGTGTGTGTGTGTTTTTTTTTTGTGGACAGCATAGCTCAAAAACGAAAAGACCGTCGAATACCAAACTTGGTATTTAAGTTTGGTATCTTCCAAGAATGCGACACGAAGATTTCCAAGAAAATTCCCCCACCCCCGACTATCTTTACATGGAAATTTGTTTTAAAAATTGTCTTCTCAAAAATGGCTCTAATAATTTTGATTAAAATGTCGTATATTAAAGATATTTCCTGACAAATAAAATATATATCTTGAATTTTTTGGGAATAGCCTCTGATGTCTTTTGTATAACTGGCAAAACAGTGGATTGATTCTGGATGCATTTTACGGAGTTTTGGATTACTACTAAACCGTAAGAGATAGACAAAAACTTACCACACTAAAAATGTAGAGCACGTTAAAACACACAATTTATGCTATACACATTTTTTTCGTAGAGTTGATCGTTTTTTTTTTTTTTTTTTTTTTTTTTTTTTTATAGATATTCCTTGTTTTTGGTTTCAGCTTTGAAAGACTTATACCTTTCTCATACAGGAATTTGTCAACTCCTATCCACACAGTCAAAGGAATTTCAGTCACACAGCAACCAGCTTTTGACTATCTTTTAAACTATGGTACTCCCTTATTTCGCTTCTACTTACAAGGAAGCAAGTAATTTCACTATATCTGCTAATTTTTTCTTGATTAGCAGGAAATAAATAGAAGAATAAGCTTTTAAAAATAATTTGTTGCAGAGATGTAGATAATGTCATGTGAATGGAACACATCAGATTTTTTTAATGTTATGTTTGAAGCAATTTCTGAAGAAGTAAAATTGTGTACACTAATGCCCCATTATCTCAGAAACTAATTGGCACTAAGGTCTGAAATTATTACCACACATTTGCACTTAAATAGGCTTTAGTTTAACGAAAAGGTTTTTATGTAGGTATATGAATTAATTATTTTTTTAAAAAATGTAATTTTTAATTAAATTTTCATAGATTTAGTGTAAAAAATCTGATGTGTACCATTCACATGACTTTCTCCATATCCCTGCAACAAATTATTCTTAAAAAGCTTATACTTTTATTTACTTTATGCTAATCAGAAAAAATAGCTGAAATAGTCTAATTACTCGCTTCCTTGTAAGTAGAAGCGAAATAAGGAACAACTGTAGGTTAAAGTGATAGTCAAAAGCTGGTTGCTATGTCAATGAAGTTCCTTTGTCTATATGGATAGGAGTTGACAAGTTCCTGAATGAGAAAAGTATACGTTTTTCATAGCAGAAACCAAAAATAAAAAAAACGACGAACTCCACGAAAAAAATGTATATAACATAAATTGTGTGTTTTAATGTGCTCTACATTTTTTGTGTAGTAAGTGTTTGTCCATCTCTTACGGTTTAGCAGTTATTCAAAATTTAGTAAAATTCATTCAGTATAAACTACTCTTCAGAGGCTATTCCCAGAAAATTCAAGATATACATTTTATTTGTCAGGTAAATATGTTTAATATACGAAATTTTAAACAAAATCGTTAGAGCCATTTTTGAGAAAAAATTTTCGAAAAAAGTTCCATGTAAAGGGTAGTTGGGGGTGGGAGGATTTTTCTCAAAATCTTCGTGTCACATCCTTGGAAGATACTAAACTTAAATACCAAGTTTGGTATTTTACCGACTTTTCGTTTTTGAGTTATCGTGTTCACAGACACACGGACACACACACACACACACGGACCTTTTTGTGAAATGCTTTTTTTGGATATTGGGGACCCTAAAACATATTTCCGGTGAAATCTCGGTATCGAATTCTTTGGTGGAGTGCAATACTTTCTCTATACACTATGTACATAGTGCGTATGGAGAAAGTAAAAATCATACCAATCTTTCTAAACAACAGATGGCTTTTATTTTCATCAAACTACACTAAAGATAATGCTGAATATATCTTGAAAAAATTAGCTCAACCTAAATAGCGTCTGAGATAAAGGTAAAATTTAACATTGGCAAGATAGGGCATTAAGGCAGTAATGGCGTCGGAACTGAAGAATCAAAGATAAGGAAAATGACCCGATTTAATATAATATATACATCTGTACCATTAATTTCCGGCCGACATCAATATATCTTAATCCGGAGTTAATAGGATTTGCGAATTATACCTCTAGTTGAGTAATGATTTAGTGAAATAGAGCCTTTATGCTAAGCAACAAACGCAAATGATCCTAAATCGTATTAAATGCGTTAGTATCCATACATCAAACGGCAGAGCTAGCATCCCCCTGAGGAAGCATAGCGAAGTGTTGTCGAAGCGCTGTGAGGAGTTTAATCCTATAGCTTTCCTCTTAAGTCCAAACTGTGTAATATCCTTTGATATACTCAGCGCTTTGTAAACCAAAACAAAATCTGATGTGCTACATTCCCAAGACTTTCTCTACCTCTCTACAAACAAACTTCTTACAAAAGATGATTATTTTTCTACACAACGCTAATCAAGGTAAACATTAGCAAAATGTTATTATTATTATTATTATTATTATTATTGCTTAGTTCCTTATAAGTAGAAAGGAACTAGAAAGATAGTCAAAGTTTTGGAAAATCTGATGTGTTTTAATCACATGGCTTTCTCTGCATCTCTGTAACAAATTATTGTTAAGCTTATTCTTCTTCTTCTACTTGTTCTTCATGCCAATCTTCCAGAATGAGGAGGTCTTCAGAGACTATTCCCAGAAAATTCAAGATTACAAGGATAGTTTGGAGTGGGAGAATTTTCCTCAAAATCGGCGCATCTTTGAAAGGTATCAAACTTTTAAGCCAAGTTTGGTGTTCTACCGACTTTTCGATTTGGAGTTATCATGTACACAGACGCACGGATACGCACATACCAAATTTTTTTTTTTGGGGGGGGGGATACAGGGGAGCCTAAAACGTGTATTTCTGGTGAAATCCCGGTATGGAATGTTGGTTGAAGTGGAATATCTTCTCCACCTACGTACAATATACTACTATGTAGAGAAAGTAAAAATATTAGTGATTTTGCTGTTGAAAACGTATAACGTATTTGACAACTCAGAGCTATATAATAATATGTACAAAATGGTTGAAGTCACAAAAAATGTCATTTTCCAAATTTGTGACTTAACGAGAGTGATGTTTTTGTGTAATTAATTTTAGTTTCTCTAGCATATATGCGCAATGTACATAGTGAATAGAGAAAGTATTGTGTTCCATCCAATAATTCGATACCGAGATCTCACCGGAAATACATGTTTTAAAGTAGTCTTCATCCAAAAAAGAAATTATGAAAAAGGTCCAGGCGTACGTGGTGGGGGTAGCATAGTTCAAAAACAAAAGGTCGGTTAAATACCTAATTTTGTATTTAAACTCAGTATTTTCCAAGAAGATTTTTTAAAAAGATCGCATTTCCCCAACTACCCTTTACATGGAACTTTTTTCAAAAATGTTGATTTTCTCAAAAATGACTAACGATTTTGATTAAAATGCCATATGTTTAAATTCTTTTCATGGCAAATGAAATGCATATCCGTTATTTTCTGGGATAACTCTCTGAACCTCTTCATTCTGGACGACTTGTGTATATATTTTACATAACTGGTAAACCGCCAAGAGATAGATAGCCTACTACACAAAAATGTAGATCCCATTATCTACCTTATATTTAATATGAACATGTTTTGCGAAGTTAACCATTTCTAAGATATAGCATGTTATTGCATTCAATTTTGAAGTACTTAAACTTTTGTTATACAGGAATTTGTCAACTTCTGCAAGAGAACAATTTGAATCACATAGCAACCAGATTTTAAAATAGTTGACTATCATCATAATCTGATGCAGTGCCTAATTTCCTTTCTGCTTATAGGGAACTAAATAAGACCATTTCTGTTAATGTTTAACCCTTTTGGCATAAATAAACTATTTAAGAACAATTTGTTACAGAGATATAGAGAAAGTCATGTGAATGAACACATCAGATTTTTTGTGAAGTTAACCATTTCAAGATATTCCTTGTTACTCGTATATTAGTTCAACACTTTATATCACATGGGAAATCGCCATTCGATTTTCTTCTTTTACTCCTGACCATACAAACAGAACTGTTCTGTACCATCACGTAGCGACCAGTTCTTAAAATATTTAAAATGTCACTTTAGCCTAGTCTTTCTCTTACTTCCTTTATACTTATAAGTAAATAAGCTGCAAGACGATTTCTGCTAATGTTTATCTCGATTAGTATGAAATAAATAAAAGAATTTGCTTATGTAAGAATAGTTTGTTGCGGAATATGTAGAGAACTTAATGTGATTGTATCATATCAGAATATTTTTAATAAACATATACTTATTTAAAAACACAATACAATTTACCAAAATAGTACAGAAATAGTTATTGAGATACGCTTGGTTTCTTTGATGATATACAATGATAATTTAAAGTAGATGTACGAGGGACATCCAGAAGGTAACAACGAATTGGCTTAAGTAAACAATAACGAAATATATCAACACAAAACTTTATTTACCAAGTTGCAGTTCCTTACTCTATTTCTCAACGCAGTCGTCATTGCTATCAAGGTATTTATTGTCACGTGGTACCGGTTTTTCAATGCAGATGTTATACTCTTCCACCGCTAAAGATCTGAGCCAAGATGTCACTGCCACTTTGAGGTCTTAATGACTGGGTAATCTTTTCCACACAAAAAGTCATATACAAAGTGAAACACCGGTTTTTCTGAATTGTTTCATCAACATTTGCTTTCAACTCCTCCGAAACGATTGATGAACTTCCACTCCGGTATTTATCGCACACACTGGTTTTTCCTTGATTACTTGTAAATTATGCACCATTTACTCACTGCAGACTCGTGCATTGCATTATCACCATACACTTGGGTTATTGCTTATAAAATTCGATTGGCCGAACATTTGGTGCATTAAAAGAAACAAAAAACGAATAAGTTCTTTGGCGATAGAAAAGTATAATATCGGCATTGAAAAAGTGATAGGTACCATGTGACAATAAATGTCTTGACAGAATGGAAATTATGTTGAGAAATAGAAGGTACTGTAATTTTTTTCACATAAGACGTGTGTAGGATTGAGTTGGATAGGTAGAGTCAGAGTGAAAAATGCAATTCCATAGCCGAGATATGAACCACAGATCTCCCGGTCTCTAGCCGGTCACTCTAACCATTACGTTTCCTTAGCAACATGTCATCACGTCATTAAATTTCTCAACTGACTCGCATGTTTTTCGGTAAACCACAAGGTTATCTCATATTATTTTGAGATGACATCCCAATGACGACTTACAATGTCATAAGTACTTTAAATCCCTGGATTCATAATACAGCCAAGTGTTATGGCCAATTAGTGTTGATTTAATTGTTTTTTTCACACAAGCCGTGTGTAGGACAGAGTTGGATAGGTAGAGTCAGACTGAACGGTTCATTGCCATAGCTGGGATATGGGATTGACACTCTAACTTTGTAAATAAAGTTTTGTGTTGATATGTTTCGTTATTATTTAATTATGCCGAATGGTTCGGTATCAGCACTAGCAGTGTTTACGCAAATGGATGAAGTAATATTATGTAATGTTGGCAGGAGTGGGATCCACGCAGTCGACAGAGGGTCAGCAACCTGTGAACTCGTACATCCAATTGCTGCAGCAACGGGAGGAGGAGAACAGAGCTGAAGTTGAGCGTCTGACTACAGAGATAAGATCCCTCAAACTTCAGTTGCTGCAAGTGGCAGGTAAGTACTCCACTTCTCTAGTATGGATCAGCTTCCCTAGGGCGCTTTTGAGGGTAATACAGCACATCAAACCTTAACAGGCTAATGTATTCCACTCACATGACTTTATCTACATCTCTTTAACAAATTATTGTTAAAAAACTTATTCTTCTATATACTGCATGATAATAGAGATAAACTTTAGCAGAAAACGATCTTATTACTTAGTTCCTTATACTAGGGTCGGCTGATAAGTCCAGGACCTCTCAATGAAAACAGCATTAAAAATTGTTTTTGCTTTATTCCTCTCCAGAAAGGCTAATACATTTGTCATATCGGTGTTCTAATTTAATTAAACCATCTCTGTAGTGCGATTTATCAAGGTCCTCAAAATAACTGTTTACCGCATCAATGACCTCCTCACTGTTATGAAATCTTCGTCCTCCAAGACATTTTTTTGAGGTTTGGCAACAGGTGGTAGTCACTGGGTGCTAGGTCTGACAAATATGGTGGATGTTCAAGAAATTCCAACTTTAATTCGTAGATTGCTCCCATTGCAATGACTGAACGATGGGCCGGAACATTTTTGTGATGAAACAAGATTCTTTTGTTTGCCAAAGGAGGCCTTTTTCTTTTCAGTTCATCACTCTAACGTTGCAATAAGCTTGTGTAGTAGTCACCAGTGATACTTTTACCCTTTTCCAAGTAGTCAAAAAAAGCAGTTCCCTGTGCATCCCAGAAAACACTCGCCCATAATCTTGTTAGCTGACAAAATTGACTTCGCCTTTTTGGAGTTGGTTCACCTGGCGCAATCCGCAGTTTTGACTGTGATGTATTCAAGTTGCATCCATGGTAATAAGCGGTCTCAAAAGTTCATTGGAATTTTTACAGTAGCGCTCCACATTCTTAACAGAAACAACTTTTCTTTGCAACTTTTGATCAGGTGTCAACGAACGCAGCACCCATCTTGCACAGACCTTGTGAAAGCGCAAAACATTACTTAAAATATGAATCTACACGTTCTTTTGATATGTTTACAGTCTCTGTTATCTCAGCCTCTTTAATCTGCGGTCTTCCAGTACTAAACGATGAATTTTTTCAATGATCTCTGGAGTTGTCACTTATACAGGACGTCCAGAGCGAGGCTCATCACTAGTGCTCGAACGTCCCATTTTAAACTGTGCAACCCACCTTTTAATCATTAAATATGAAGGAGCAGAATCTTTCAATGTACTGTCCATTTCCTCCTTGATTTCTTTAGGCGTTAAGCCTTTCAAATGTAAGTATTTAATAACTGCTCGTTTTTCCAAATCCTCCATTTTCGTGAAAACTCTAAAGTGGTCTTGTTTAAAATGCTCTCAGTCGAAAACTAAACAAGCTAGTGACCTGTAACTATGGATACGTGTTAGTCTAGAGTTAAGTTATACGATGCTCCCGTCTAACTGGCCTAATGGCGCCATATCTGTGTGAGGCCCGGAATTTATCAGCCGACCCTCGTAAGTAATAGGGAAATACGGGAATACACTAGGCTAAACCGGCAGTCATAGGTTTTAAAATACGGTAACTATGGGCTTCAAATATGTTTCTTTGCATGGTGAGGAGTTAACTAGCTGATGTATGTGAAAAGTTTAAGTATTTTAAAATGGAAACCAATAACAAGGAGTGTCTCGAAAACGGCCAACTCCACGAAAAAATGTATATTACTTGCATTGTGTCTTTTAACAAGATTTTACATTTTTTTGTGTAATGGTTTACTAGCGATGTAAAATTAAAAAAAATTCATCCCCAATAAAGAGGTCTTAGAGGCTATTCCCATAAAATTAAAGATATACATTTTGTTTGACATATTGATAAATGTCTTAAATGTAAGAGATTTTTAATCACAATCGTTAAGAGCCATTTTCTAGAAAAGCAAAATTTTGAAATGTTTTTCATGTAAGGTTAGTTGGTAGTGGGGTTTTTTCTTAAATAACTTTTGTCACATCCTTGGGAGATACTGAACTTAAATACCAAGTTCGTTTTTGAGCTATACTGTCCGCACACACGCACGCGCACACACACACACACACACACACACACACACACACGCGCGGATCTATTTCTAAAACTTTAACGGAATTTTCGTTTTTGGGCTATGCTGTCCACACACACACACACACACACACACGGATCTATTTCTAAAACTTTAACGGAATTTTCGTTTTTGAGCTATGCTGCCCACAGACACACACACTCACACACACAGATAGCCACAAACACGGATCTTTTTCTAAAACTTTAACATATTTTTCGTTTTTGAGTTATGCTGCTCACCCACATATACAGAAACACGGGTACGTTTTTCTAAAAAAATTTTTTTGGGATTCAGTGGTCCTCAAAACATGTATTTATGGTGAAACCTACGTATTGAACTTTTGGGTGCAATACAATACCTTCTCTGTGCATTATGTTTACAGTACGTGTAAAGAAGGTAAAATAGTTTAATGCAATCTAAAAGTGAAATGATTTTAGTCATTTGTCTGTGAAAGCTCACATTTTTGACTGCTTTCACCGTCGCTTTTCTTGAACCAGGGATTACGCGATTACGATTAATCGGGGATCTAGTAAAATAAGCTGATTCACGCAAACGACCGTTGACGAGGTGATGATGATTTACGGGACATTTGGCTGCAATCGGTCAAAAAGAGCGAAAAATTGCTTTTTACAGCAAATAGTTGTTGACATTTTTCAGCGTGCGTATAGAAGCATCAGTTAGCTGTACCCCCTTGCTTAGGGTGGTTTGATAAGTCTGGTATAGTTAAACTGAAAAATGCAATGCCATATCCGGTCTCTAGCCGGTTGCTGTAACCACTGAGCTACAGTGACAACATGCCAGCGCGGCATTAAATTCCCCAACTGACTCGCATGTTTCTCGGTATACCACGAGGTAATCTCTAATTATTTTGAGGTGACAACCCCAATGTCGTAAGTACTGGATTCAGAGTAATAGCCACCTATTATGGTCAATTAGTGAAGCTAATGAAGCCCCGTACTTAAAGTACGCACTACATTGTAAGTCCACATAGGGATATGTCACCTCAAAGTAATTTGAGATCACCTTGTGGGAAATTTGCGTGTCAGTTGAGGAATTTAATGCGGTGCCAGCATATTTCCATGGTACCTAAGTGGTTAGAGCAACCGGCTAGAGACCGGAAGATCCGTGGTTCAAATCCCGACTATGCTATTTTTCAACTCCTGTCCTACACGCTGCTTATGTGGAATAAAAGTTAAATTAAGTCTGATAAATTTACATAAAAGAATGGAAATATTATGCAGCTTCATGCTTGGTAAGCATAATTATTCAAAGGATGGTTTTACAAGTTTCAACAATGTACAGTGTAGAGTTCATTATTAACAGCCGTCTAAATTGGTAAATGTGTTGACTACGATTGAAGATGGAGAAAACCCAGTTTGTGTTGTTATTAAGCATTTTCATTGAAGGGTTGGACAGCCGCACAAATGAAAATAGAATTGGATGAAGTTCGTGTGACTCTGCACATCATTGAAGACTATTTTGTTTTAGATTAATGCCCGCTCTGGCCGTCTAATGGACGTCATCACACAGGAAACCCAGGTATGGTAATACAATACCACAGAATAAAAATTCGTGAGAATACTAAAACTGTATAATCTGTCCACCCTTACTTCACCGGCGATGTAAACAAATCAGGATGTATTCTTCCGCGAATGCACGTGCTTGCACCACTTGAGTCGTACAAGTGTAAAACCGCGTACCTACGTTTGGCAGGAAAAGATATATCTACTGTATAGCTATATAGCATAATGATCAACTCTATTAAATGTATAATAAATAAAACAGGTAGATGAGTCTTATATACCCAGTACGAAACGCAAAATTTTAAAATGCAGACATGTTGTTTTGAAAGTTTGCCGAAATATTGCATACATACGTCACTCCAACAGTTTTTTGCGAATTTTAGCTTTCACATATGCACAAGCATACACTGCATTTTTCTTTGATATAATATCTAGCATATTTCTTACCAGAAGAGCTAATCTGAAGATGGAACTGGTCTCACTCCAACATACGAGTCATCTGCTGCAGTTAAAATCGAACTATCTGAATCATCACAGGAATTGATAATCAGTGGGCCTACGACAATATCCACCAAATCTCACTCTGCTCTTCCCGAACAATGTGTGACACACGTTCACTGCATTTTCGGCTGTCACTTGTAAAGATGCTGGCACAAGATGTCGCATCTTGGCAAATTTAAAAGTTTTGCACACTTTATGCTGTTTTCGGAAATATCAGTGAATTCCTCCGCTAAGCTAAGAATATTGTTGAATGAAAAGCTGAGGTACTTTTCTAAATTTATTATATATACACTTGTTTCTGCTGATTAGAAGCAACTGTGAGATAGAAACTGCATAATGGTGACGCATTGTTACATAACGAAATAATGATTAAATAATAAGTAAATTCTGTTCCATAATCATGCATACTATATTATTTAGACAATAGTGTAATACGATATTTCTGCACTCGCTCGGCAATTTAAAAGGAACTATTTTGTGATGGACAAAAGCAGTAAAACGTTTAGCAACCTGTTGCTTTTGTTTACATTACTGGTGAAGTAAGGCTGGACAGAGAATAGGCGATAGCTCAGAGTGGACCGAAAGCGCAACCGGCACATTTCATCTGGCGATGTTTAACCGCAATCCACAAGTATTTTTTTGACTGTTAATGAAACCTGGACGCATCACTCATTACACACCAGAGTCAAAACAATGGTCATAGGCTGCTGAAACTGCACCGAGAAGGCAAAGACCACTTTGTCAGCTGAGCACTTCTTATATTGCTTGCAAAAAAGGCATACACATAACTAGACCCTATTTTGCTTCATTATTGAATCGTTTGAAGCTTGCGTTGGTTGAAAAAATCACAAGGTTGGCAGGTCAAAGTGCTGTTTCTCCCGGATAATGCACCGCGCCACACATCAGCAATAAAATGGCCAAAGTGCAAGAATTGGTTCCTTATGCACCCTATTCGTCAGTCTTAGCTCCAAGTGGCGTCTTCCTATTCCCTAGCTTGAAACTTTAGCATTTTCATCAAATGAGACGGAATGAAGGAGCTGAGGATCGCTGGACCAAAGGAGAGTATGTCGAGTTGCACTTGTTCTTGCTTTATCATGAAACCACCCTCGTACTATTTCCTAGCATACTATTTTATAAAATAGCGTTTGCTTAGAACTACATTTTCCAATGTTCCAATTGTCTCAGTTTTTGTTTAAATACAATTAAAATTTTCCAGGATGTGTACAAATATCCATTACAATATTACAAAAGACAAATTATCCTAACATCAATATTAATTTTTAAAAAATATAAATTTATTTTTATGAAAAAATAATTATTTTTCTAGTTTTTTTTTAAAAACAGTTATAATAATTTGGTAATCGTATTTATTGAAATATAACCTTTTTCTGCCAGTAAATAATTTTTACATTCTCTACACGTACTATTTACATATCTGTATAGAGAATGCATCTATTGTCGGGCACAAAAAAATTGGATGCCAAGATTTTAAAGGAAATATATGTTTTGGAACCCCGTGAATCCAGAAAAAAATGTTTCTCTTAGAAAAAGAACTGTGTGTGTGTTGTGTGCGTGTTTTTGTGGGCAACATAGCTCAAAAGCGAAAAGATCGTTAAACACCAAATTTCATATTTAAGTTCTTTCAGTATCTCCCAAGGATGCGTCACGAAGATTAAAAAAAAAATCCCCCACACCTAACTAGCCTTTATATGGAACATTTTTGAAAATTTTGTTTTTCTCTAAAATGGCTATAACGATTTTGATTAAAATACCGTATATTAAAGATATTTATATCACATAGAAACTGTATATTTTAAATTTTCTGGGAATAACCTCTGAAGACCTTTATTCTAGATGAAGTTTGCAGGATTTTGCATTAGAGTTAAATAGTAAGAGATAGACCAAACTTGGTGCACAAAAATTGTAGATATCGCTAAAACACATCATTTATTTCATATACCTTTTTATGTATAGCTGACCGTTTTGAGATATTTCCTGTTAATTGTCTCAATTTTAATCTACTTAACCTTTTCTCAAACGGGAAGTGACGTTTTGTTTCACCTTTCTTGTTTTACTGCAGACCATGCAAAGCGAGCCGATCTTCAGTTGTTTCACATAGGATCAGCTTTTAAAAGATTTGACTATCCTTCTAGCCTAATGAATTTCCTTATTTCCCTGCTATTTACAAGGAAGCAAGTATTAAGATCATTTCCTGTATTAACATGTTATATCTAGAAGAACAATCTTTTATAAGGTAAGTTGTTTGTTTAACAGCCAGAGAAAGTCATGTGAATGGAACACTCAGATTTTTACTTTCTGTACACTTATTATATACTTAGTGTATAGAGAAGGTATTATATTGCAACCAAAAATCCCATAACGAGATTTCACCGGAAATACATGTTTTGAGACTCCATGAATCCATAAATATTTTAGAACAATGTCCATGTGTGTCTATTTTTGTTTTGTTTTTATAGTGTTTAACGCCTGCTTTTACTACAAATGGCACCGTAAGCTTTGACATTGATGAAACATGGAAAGTAGATGGAGCAGCGGTGGGATGCGATGGCGGGGGAAACCGGAGAACCCGGAGGAAACCCGCCTCTGCGCCGCTTTGTATACCACAGGTCCCATAAGCGGTCGCTTGGGATCGAACCCGAGCCGCCTAGTTGAGAGTCGAATAGTCTAACCACTCGGCCACGGCGCGGCCCCGTGTGTGTGCGTGCAGCATAGCTCAAAAACGAAAGGGCCGTTAAAAACCAAACTTGGTATTCAACTACCCTTTATATGGAAATAATTTTGAAAGTTGTGATTTTTTTTCAAAAATGACTAACAGCTTTGATTAAAATCTCTTATATTTTACATATTTACATGGCATATAAAATCTTTATCTTCAATTTTTAGGGGACAGCCTCTGAAGACCTGTTTATTGTAGATAAATTTTGCGGAATTTTGCATAACTGGTACACCGTAAGAAATAGGCCAAAAATTACCGTACAAAAAATTTAGAGCTCGTTAAGACACACAACCTCTGTTATACACATTTTTTCGTGAGGTTGACCGTTCTTGAGATATTGCTTATTATTAGTTTCAGCTTTAAAATACTTACATTTCTCTCATACAGGAATTTGTCAGCTCCGTCCATACAAACAAAAAAACTTCCATTACATATCAACCAACTATTAAAAATTTTACTATCTTCCCTTCTACTTACAAGGAAGCAAATAATAAGACAATTTCTGCTATTTTGTTTTCTCGATTAACATTAAGTAAAGAGAGGAATAAGTGTTTAAACAATAATGTATTGTAGATGTGTAGAGAAAGTCGTGTGAATCTAACACGTCAGATTTTTACTTTCTCTACATGTACTACGTACATAGTTTATAGAGAAGGTATTGTATTGCACCCAAAAATTCGATACCAAGATTTCGCCGGAAATACATGTTTTGGATCCCCCTGAATCCAAAAAAAGCATTTTTGGAAAAAGGTCCGTGTGTGTGTATCTGTGTGTCTGTGGAAATAATATGTAATATCTTGAATTTTCTGGGAATAGCCTCTGAAGACTACTTTATTCTGGAGGAATTTTGCATAACTGCTAAACCGTAACAAATGAACAAAAACATACCACACAAAAAATGAAGAGCACATTAAAACACACAATTTGTGTTATATACATTTTTTTCGAAGAGTTCATCGTTTTTGAGATATTCCTTGTTTTTGGTTTCAGCTTTGAAAAACTTGTGCTTTTCTCATACAGGAATTTGTCAACTCGTGTCCATACAAACAAAGGAACTTACGTCACCCAGTAACCATCTTTTGACTTCACTTTAACCTATGGTATTCCCATATTTATCTAATTGTTTCTCGATTAGCTTGAAGTAAATAGAAGAATAAGCTTATTAACAATCATTTGTTACATAGAAGTAGAGAAAGTCATGTGAATGGAACACATCAGAGTTTTATTATAAGTAACATATACAAATTTTATTAATAGGTTTGAAATCACATCATGTGTTACTATTACCAATCATTTATTTCGGTTTATTGAATGGTTTCTTCATGTCCATAAAACCCACATGCGTTTCAATTGAATTCTTTATTTGTGTATCAAAAGTTTACGTAAGTATCCATGTGCACAAGGACCTTTCCTGGAGGACAAGAACCTCCCAGAGCAGTTTTTACACAAATTAATTAATGCGTGAAAGTATTGTTAAATAGGAGCAGAAGCGAACAAAAATTGAGTAGCATCCTTCCTTGCGAATTAACCCGGATCTTGTGCGTTTAAGATCTGATTAGCAAACTGTCGTACTAAAAAAATGTTCATTTTTTAGAACTAATGTGCCACTTTTGTCTTTGTTTTGAATTAAGTACATTTTTTGTCATCGTCAGCTAAAACTGAGCAATAATCTAAAATTTAATTTAAAAACTCTGGAAATAAGCAAACATTTCATTATTGTGTTAGTTTTAAGAAACGTTAACACTAGAGTTGGGAAAATTGTTGTTTACTTTACAAGTAGCTGGAGGAAGTGCTTTATTCCGCTAAAAATATATCGAGAGTTCACCTAGAAAAGATGTGTGTGTGTGTGTGTGTGTGTGTGTGTGTGTGTGTGTGTGTGTGTGTGTGTGTGTGTGTGTGAAAACAGTCTAACGCAAAAACGAAAAGTCGGTTAATACCAAACTTGGTATTTAATTTCGACATCTTCAAGAAGATCTCCTACCTCAAACTACTCTTTACATAGATCCTTTTTAAAAAATGTAGTTTTCTCAAAAATGGCCCAAACGATTTTTATTAGATTGTATGTTTAAGTATTTTCATGACAAAGGAAATGTAAACCTTGAATTTTCAGGGAATATCCTGTGAATTCAATTACTTTTGTATAACTCGTAAACCATATGAGATAGACAAATGTTTACTATAAAAATGTAGATCTCTTTAAAGTATACAATTTATATCATATATAGTATTTTTATTGTAGAGTTTCCGAAATATTCCTTGTTTATGGTTTCAGTTGTTAACTACTTATAGTTTTCTCAAGGGGGAAGTTAACTTTCGTTTCATATCTTTTGTTTTACTCCTGGGAATGTAAAAAGAGGACTGAATTCCAGTTGTTTCACATAGCAATAGGTTAAAATGAAATGACTGTCGCTTTAGTGGAGTGTATTTGCTTATTTCTACTTACAAGGAAGCAAGTAATAACAAAAATTCTGCTAATGTTTATCTGGATTAGTATGACGCAGATAAAAGAGTAGTCTATTGTAAGGAAAGTTTGCTGGTAGAACATCTAGAGAAAGTCATGTGAATAAACACATCAGAGTTTTAGCTTATGGTAAGATCCTGAAGCTTCAGTTTTTGCTATTGATAGCCTTATATCCTTGAATAGGTACCTAAGATTGCTTTTTAATGCTCCAAAAAATCAAAGTCTACAGATAGGCAAATATAATTTTCATAAGTATTGCCACAAGTGTTTTCATCTTCTCGAAAGTTCACGACCAGAAGCGACGGCAGTCAATGAAGGAATGTTTATGAAAGAATTCAGAAAAACCGGTCACCTTACACGACTTTTTGGGTGGAAAAGTTTTCCTGTGAAAACCTCAACATCTTGGCCCAGAACTTTACCGGTGGAAGAGTCTAACATCTGCATTGAAACACGGTACCACGTGACAGTAAATACCTTGATAGTAATAGCGATTACGTTGAGAAATAGAGTAAGGTACGGTAACTGTGTAAATAAAGTTTTGGGTTGATAACTTTCGTTATTATTTAGTTATGCCAAAAAGTTCTCTACCTTCTGGATCGGTCTTGTACACATACTGGCTAGAGAAACTGATACTCAAGTCTGACCCAATGTTCACTCATTTCTCAGTAGCTTTTCGATTGAGTTTTGTTTTTTAAACTGACATTGGCAGTCAAGTGAAGTTTGAGCAGGAATGTGTGCCTCTTGACTCTTAAATATCCTGGAGGGATATAGACTCGACTGCTGTTTATATTTCGGTAGTATATAAAAGGTGAGTTCTCGTAGCCTCTCTGAGTAAGAAACATATGAAAAGCACTACTAACTGAAGGGAGATATTTTGGTAAAGTTCCAACATAACATAGCACCTGCTTCATTAGGTGGGATGCTGTAAAAATTCTTTACAAGCTAATGCCAGCCCTCGGTGATTTCCCAAGTGTGCAGGCAAGCAGAAATCTGTGCACACACAGTTCGGCCCGTTTTCATTCGCAGCAGAGAGAGAGTTAATAACACTTACATCAAGGGTCATAAGCAGCACAGAACGAGGCAAACATCGGTGTACGGAGCACGAAACTAAAACAAACACTTTAATTCCACTCATCACTTTTACACCACTTGGCTGGTCAAAAGGGCCCCGGCTGTGAAACAAAGAGCTTTTCATAGCAATCATTACACCACAACAGGGACTTGCTGCAATTCCTTACTTTCTCTACATGACTTTGTACCTACATAGTGTATGGACAAAGTATTGTATTGCACCAAAAAATTCCTTACCGAGATTTCACTCAGAAATATATGTTATGGGATCCACTGAATCCAAAAAATCTGATGTGTTCCATTCACATAAATAAACAAAGCATTAATCTGCTATCTACATAATGATAATCAAGATAAACATAAGCAGAATTAGTCTTATTTCTAGCTTTCTTGTAAGTAGAAGGGAAATAAGAAAATGCATAGGCTAAAGCGATAGTCTCGTGCTTTAAAAGTCACACAAGCGCGCACACTCGTACGTTTTTTCTAAAAATACGTTTTTGGACTCAGGGGCAAAACATGTATTTCAGTTGAAATCTCGTTATCGAATTTTTTGGTGCAATCCAATACCTTCTCTATATGCTATGTACACAGTACATGCAGAGAAAGTAGAAAAAATTATTATAAAATTGTCTGTGTGTGTCTGTGGACAGCATAGCTCAAAAACTAAAATACCGTAAAAACCAAACTTGGTAGTTAAGTTTATTATGTTCCAGGGATGCGACACGAAGATTTTCAAGAAAATGCCCCTACCCCAAAGTCCCTTTACATGGGAAAAATTGTGAAAGTTTTGATTTTATCAAAAATGCTCCCACGAATTTGATTAAAATACCGTATATTAAAGTTATTCACGTCACAAATAAAATGTACAATTTTCTTGAAAATCTTCGTGTCAAATCTTTGCTAGATCCTGAACTTAAATATCAAGTTTAGTATTTAACCGAATTTTTGTTTTTGAGTCATCGTGCACACTGACACCTGAACACATACATGTGGACCTTTGTTATAAAATTGGTTCTTTTTTATTCAGGGATCCTAAAACGTGCATTTGGAGTAAAATCTCGGTATCGAATTTTGGGTGCAATGCAATATCTACTCTAGTTATGTACGATGTACGAAGTAGAGAATGTTAAAAGAAATCGGAGCGTCAATATTTGTTGTTTCTTTTTAGGAATTAGAAAATTAATGTGTTACAGTGATACTGGTATTTGAAAGTAGACTGTTCGTTAAGAAATCAACTTTGTCCACTGCTCTGTTGGTTCAAACAAGACTCTTGTCACCTTTAGCCAATCAGAACACACCCATCATGCATTGCGTTATCAGCTGTAGTAGAAGAAAAACATTATTATTATTATTATTATTATTATTATTATTATGAATCCTGAGACTTAAAGTACTTATAACATTGCAAGTCACCATTGGGGTTGTCATCTCAAAATAATTTGAGAACACTTTGTGGTTTACGGTGAAACATGCGAGTCAGTTGAGAAATTCACTGCTATGTCGGCGTGGCTCAAATCCCAGCTATGGTATTGAATTTTTCAGTCTGACTCTCCCTATCCAACTCCTGTTCTACACATGGCCTGTGTGAAAAAAAAAACAATTAATGATTCATTAATATATATTCAAGTGGATGCATTTTGTTGGATTTTGCATAGCTATGTAGTAAACCGTAAGAGATAGACAAACATTTACTACACAGAATATGTATTTCTCGTTGAAGCACAATTTATATCAGATACATTTTTCGTCGAGTTGACCATTTTTAGACATTCTTTATTGCTGGTTTCAGTTTTAAAATACTTAAAACTTTTAAGATTCGGGAATTTGTCAACTCCTGGCAATGCTTAGAAATAGATTTCATCCACAAGCAACCAGCTTTTAAAACATTTGACTGCAGCTTTAGCCTAATGTATCCCATATTTCCCTTCTATTTACCAGAAGGCATTTCTACTAATGTTTATCTCGATACGTGTGAAGTAGACAGAAGAATAAGCTTTTTAACAATAATTTGTTACAGAGATGTAGAGAAAGTCTTGTGAATGAAACAATGAGATTCTTTTTTTGGTCATTTCCAAAACTTGTATTTGAGTGACAAAATCTCTTGTGTATGTGAGCTCGACATACGTATATTCCCAGTCTGACAAAGTCCAGCAGTTCTTCAGATCAGCTACGAGAGACAGACAACCTTGAAATTGATACGCAAAGTCTTAAGTTTAACTTTTCAGTCTAAATTCATAAAGTTGTGATTAACACGCATACAATTTCAGCTAGTCTAATAAAGGAATTTCAAATAGTAAATATTTGTTAAATTTGCATTACAGTGATGAAATAAACATAAAATCCGAAATTCTTTGTGTAATCCATCTTCCACCTGCTTAGAAATATTTGCTCGACTCACAATAAATCAGCTAGTTGCAGCTAAAAGAATAAACACAAATTTAAATCTTAAGAACATGCATGACGAAAGTTTCAACTTCCAAACTAATAATGCTAGCATTTTTAAAAAAAAATTATACCGCAGATATAATATAATGCATATAAGTTACATTGCAAATTTTATCAATTTTTGCTCTAATGGTTTTGAAGCTATGGTCATATTTGTTTCTGTTTTTGTCACGTCACTAAAAACGTCCCTTAAGAAAAAAAAATTGGTGTAATATTTAAACCTAGGTTCACAATACATCTACTTTTTTTAAATTACCCTAAGTTTCTCTGCGTCTCGTTTAGGCTCCAAACATTTTTAAAGTTATGAATGTGCTTTTTTGTCACTAAAATATAATTTTTGTTTTTGAATTAAAAAAACTGTGCTTGAATGATGCTGAGAGTATAACCTAGGGCAATTCTGTGCACATGTACAGCAATTTTTTTTTTTTTTTGTGTAACGAAAATCTGCTCTGCAAGGAAGAAAAATGCTGAAAATAACAACAGCGAGAAAACGAGGAAAGATTGGAATGCATTAAACTCCACTAGGTTGGTAGGGCCGACCCTCAAATCTCCTTTTCCTCTTCTCTGCTGCTGCCTTTTCTGTCCTTTTGTTCTTGCATTGCTGCTTAGCTTCTGCACAACTTCGTTTTTTATTTTGTATGATGCGAATTACATCTCGTCAAACTGAAGTTTATCTGGTGAGTCCAGCACAGTTTCACCTCTAATGCTTTGCTGTAGCTCCAGTGACCTTAAGGCACTTAAAATGGTGCCTGGTGGCCAATTATACCTTCTTTGTATTAAAAAATGTTTAAATTATTTTATCTCCTTCCGTTTCAAAACCAAATCATTAACTGGTACTTTTCTATTGCAAAGCTCCTGTTTATTTTCGTATAAAGTAAATAACTCATCGTTATGTATCTTCACTTAGCAACGTGTTACAAAGCACTTTATAAATTAGGTCATGATTCTTAAGAAATAAACACTTTCCTTTCCAAAATTTAGTATATTGTTTCCCTCAAGTACAACAGATGACCTTGAAAACAAAAAAAAATATTCTTCCCACTGATTATTGCCAGCTAACCATACATGAAAACAAATTATAATTTTAAGTTAAGTATGAGTTTAACCTTAAATCACACAAGAAAATTCTAACGGAAATATAGAAAAATCTGACAATTTTTACTTTCTCTATACGCACTATGTACATAGTGTATAGAGAAGGTATTGCACTCCACCCAAAAATTCGATACCGAGATTTCACCGGAAATATATGTTTTAGGGTCTCCTTTATCTAAAAAAAGCATTTTCGGAAAAAGGTCTGTGTGTGTGTGTGTGTGTGTGTGTCCGTGCGTGTGTCTGTGAACACGATAACTCAAAAACGAAAATTCGGTAAAATACCAAACTTGGTATTTAAGTTTAGTGTCTTCCAGGGATGCGACACGAAGATTTTGAGAAAAATCCCGCCACACCCAACTACCCTTTACATGGAACTTTTTTCGAAACTTTTGATTTTCTCAAAAATGGCTCTAACGATTTTGATTAAAATTTCGTATATTAAAGATATTTACTTGTCAATAAAACGTATATCTTGATTTTCTAGGAATAGCCTCCGAAGAGTACTTTATTCTGGAGGAATTTTACGAAATTTTGAATAACTAAACCGTAAGAGATGGGCAAAAACTTACTACACGAAAAATATAGAACATATTAAAGCACACAATTTGTGTAATATACATTTTTTCGTGGAGCTCATCGTTTTTGAGAAATTCCTTGTTTTTGATTTCTGCTTTGAAAAACTTATACTTTTCTTATACAGGAATTTGTCAACTGCTGTCCATACAAACAAAGGAACTTCAGTGACATAGCAACCAGCTTTTGACTATCACTTTAACCTATGGTACTCTCTTATTTCGCTTCTACTTACAAGGAAGCAAGTAATAAGACTATTTCTGCTAATTTTTTCTGATTACCATGAAGTAAATAGAAGTATAAGCTTTTTAAGAATAATTTGTTGTAGATAAGTAGAGAAAGTCATGTGAATGGTACACATAAGATTTTTTAACATTGACTTGAGAAGTCATATTGTCACATGAACTGACATTTTCTGACCATTTCATTTGTTACACTGCTAACACTAACTTCCTCATAAATCTGGTTGCGCGTATCAATACTATCAGATTTAATAGGACCACCAAAATTAGTCTCTGCATAATTCGAAAAAGCAAGCCAATAAAACTTTTTCCGTAATTTCTTCTACCTTTTTCATTAAAATCGTCTGTATGTGCTTCTTATGTATTTTTTGGCTTTTCCGGCAATAATCCTATAGTGACGCTATTTGCCGCTGCATCAAGTCTTCTACAGCATAAAAATCCATCCATAGTTTTAAAATCCATTCGAAAATGGCAATTTATTGATTTCAATTAACTAAAAGGTTACCACAATAGCAATCAAGTTCACGACATGAATAGTAATAGAATTAAAATTGTTCACTGTTATAACTGCTCATTTCTTATTATAAATCACAATTTAGAACATAACTATTGTAAAAACAGAAGCAGAAAAATGAAAATATAAAAAGCATAGCAGAAGCCATTATAAAGTGCATGTAGGATATACGGATAAGAGAAAAACTTAAAAGCATTGGGAAGCCAATATTTAAAAGAACAAAATGAAAGTTATTATGACAGCCATTAATTACTATTTTTGCTGCTAGTTTTGTTATTCATACTCATAAATGTAGTATTAATTAAAATTCTTTAAGAAGTGCAATTATTGAGGTTAAGTTTTAGGTTAGGTTTTACGAAAATGTTGCAGATGAATGTAATGGAAACTTAAAGTAAATCTATTTATAAATATTCAATATAATGTCACAACTAACATTCTAAACATAACAAAATAGGAGACGTTACAGTTCATTGTGTTAATTGTTGGATATGCTTTTTAAATAGGTAATAAAATATGCGTTAAAAGGTTTGACGAAGTGTAATACACTCTACAGCTTTAATGTGATCATAAAATGTGACACAGAAATGTGATAGTGTAGGTTCTGCAACGTGTTTCCGGCGCGCACGTGGCGCCATGTTGTTGGGAATCTCTGCACACAGTATATCGTGTGGGACATAAAGGGAAGTAGGGCTGCTGCAAATGTTTCATGGAGTTGGCCTGCGTTTCAATACTTGAATAGGCCTTAGCGTTATGGACTTGAAACTGTTCCCTGGCGGTCGGCGGGCGAATTGCTGTATAAATCATGCATACGGTCGGTCACCTTTACAACGTGCTGTTTTTTTCAAGACGCCAGCCACTCTCTCAGAAAAAACAATCACGTAATGGAAACTGGGGTTCCACCCCGAAACAGGTGTCTTCAAAAGTTCACCTCTTTTCATATGTGGCTATTTAGTTTAGAGGGCGAACCTCTTATTGCTATTGTTACTCTTACAAAGATTTTAACTAAAATACTCTGATGTGTCCCATTCACATGACTTTCTCTAGCTGTTCTACAAACAAACTTTTCTTACAAAACATTATTCTTTTATCTACGTCGTGCTAATCAAGATAAGGATGCATCAGACCACTCGCCTCTCACCTAGACGGCCCGGGTTCGATCCAAGCGACCGCATGTGGGGTTTGGGGTGGACAAAGTGGCGCAGGGGCGGGTTTTCTCTGGTTTCCCTCTCCATCACATTCCACCGGTGCTCCATCTTCATTCATGTCTCATCAGTGCCATAGCAGTGAAAGCGGGCGTTAAACACAATCACACAAAAAATCAAGATAAATATTAAAAGAAACGGTTTTATTACTTGCTTCTGTGTAAGTAGAAGGGAAGTAAGACAACGCACAGGCTAAAGCGCTAGTCAAATCCTTTAAAAGCCGGTAGCTATCTGAAATAATTGAAATTCGTTCTCTATGCTTGCTGGGAATGGATTCCCATTAAGTATCTTAAACTGAAACTGACAACTCGGAATATCTCTTAAGACTGTGAAAATAAATTGTGTTTTTTAACGATATTTACATTTTTCGTGCAGTAAGATTTCCTCTTACGGTTTACCAGTTATACAAAAGTTATATAAAAGGCATCCAAAATAGAGAGGTCTTCAGAGGCTATTCCCAGAAAATTCAATATATACATTTCACTTGTCATGAAAATATATTACATGTATGACATTTTAATCCAAATCCTTAGAGCCGTTTTTGAAAAAATCAAAATTTTCGAAAACAGTTCCAAATAAAGGGTAAATGGGGGTGGGGGCATTTTCTTGAAAATCTTCGTGTCGCATCCTTGGATGATACTGTACTTAAAATACGAAATTTGTTTAAAAGACTTTGTTTTTGGAATATGCCTCCAACAGAACACATACACACACACACGCGCGCGCGCGCCTGCGCGCGAGCGGACATGTTTCTAAGAATACTTTTTTTTATTCAGGGAATCTTAAAACATGTATTCCGGTGAAATCTCGATGTCAAATTTTTGGATGGAATACAATAACTTCTCTATCCGCTAGGTATATCGATACATTGCACTTTCAGTTTAGAGAAGGTAAAAATCTTATGTGATCCATTCTCATGACTTTCTCTACAAACTATTGTTACAAACATAATTCCTATATTTAATCGTGGCCATCCAAATAAACATTAGTAGAAATTGTTGTATTAATTCCTTGTAAGTAGGTGGGAAATAAGGCAACACTAGGCTAAAGCAATAGTCAAATGTATTAAAAGCTGATTGCTATGTGAAAGATTTGAAATTAGATTTGCTTTGCACGCTAGGAACAAAAAAAAAAAAAAAAAAAAAGAGAGAGAGAGAGAGAGAGAGAGAGAGAGAGAGATGAAACGAAAGATGAGCTTCCGTTTGAGAAAAGTTTAAATAGCTTAAAACTGAAACCAACAAGGAATATTTCGGAAACGACTAACTCAAAAAAAAAAAAAGTTGTATGTGACATAAATTATTTGTTTTAACAAGAGCTACGTTTTTGTATAGTAAGTTTTTGTCCATCGCTTACGGTTTAACCGTTATGCAAAATGCATTCATGATAAAGAGGTCTTCGCAGGTTATTCCCAAGAAATTCAATATATATATTTTGTCATGTAAATATATTAAATATACGGTATTTTAATCAAGCTGTTAGGGCCATTTTACAGAAAAATGCAAAATTTCAAAACATTTTCCATGTAAATGATAGTTTAGAGTGAGATATTTCCTTGAAAAGCTTCTCACATCCTTGGAAGATACTTCACTTAAATACCAAATATGGCATTTAACGCTCTTTTCGTTTCTTTGTCCATTTTGTGCAATTGCAAACATAATGTAGCGTAATATTCCGCCGTAACCCTAAATAAACAAAATGTAGATGTTTTAACGATACTGCGTATTCTTTTGTTATCTTTGGTTGTTTCCGTTTAAAAACATTGCAAAGGGAAGTTGTTTTACTTTCTCTAGCCCCGTATGTACAATCTACATAGTGGATAGAAAAGATATTGTATCCACCCAAAAATTCGATTTCGAGGTTTCACCGGAAAATATGTTTTGCGGTTCCCTGACTGAAAAATGCATTTTTAGAAAAAGGTCCGTGTGTGCCTGTGTGTGCGTGTCTGTGGACAGCATAGCTCAAAAAGAAAAAGAACAAACACCAAATTTGGTATTTTCATTTAGATCTTCCAAGGATGCAATACGAAAATTTTCAAGAAACCCCCCTCACCACAACCTTTACATGAAAAAAAAATCGAAAATGTTTTTCAATGGCTCTAACGATTTTGATTAAAATACCGCATATTTATATATTTACATCCCAAATAAAATGTATATCTTGAATTTTCTGGGAATAGCCTCTGAGGACCTCTTCATTCTGGATGAGTTTTGCCGAAATTTGTTTTACTGCCAAGCCGTAAAAATGGAAATGGAGTGTTATTTACGGAGCTTTTAACTGCTATCGGCGTCCCATTCTATACTGGGCGTAAAAGACGGATTAATTTTGCCTCGAGGCCTCTTTTTCAGGCTTGAGGTTCTTTTGCGTGCCATAAATCTACGACACGGGACCAACGGATTTACTTCCCTCTTGAAGGAAGCCATGCTAAGAATTTCTACGTCCTATTTTTACTGTACCAGAAATGAAGATCTCATCATAACACACAGTTTATGTCCTTTACATTTTGGTGTTGAAGGTAACCGTTTCCGAGATATTTCTTGCTATTGTAAAGTATACTTTTCTCAGACAGGAAGAGTCCGTTTTTCTGTTGTTCTATTCCTGGCCAAGCAAAGAAGCAATTTGCGATGTCAATCGCATAACGGCAGCTTTTAAAATATTTGACTATTGCTTTAGCCGAGTGTACTCCTTTCTTTCCCTTCTACTTATAAGGAACTAAGTGACAAGAACATTCTGCTAATGTTTATCTTGGTTAGTATGATGTAGAAAGAGAATAATCGTTTGTAAGAAGTTTGTTTATAGAACAAATAGAGAAAGTCATGTGAGTGTAACACATCAGCTCTTTTTTAGATTTGATTGCACTAAGTGCTGTTTCTGCGAAGGTTTCTGTCAAATAAAATGGTGTAGACAGAAAAATATATAGCCAATAATGAACGATAGAGAAAGGCATAAATGTAACGCATTCGATTTTTCCAGTAAAGCACAGGATGCTGTCATGAATCTCGGACTTCAAGTACTTACCAGATTGTACGACGCCATTGAGAGTATGCTGCCCCAAAGTGAATTTTACCACATGTAAACTAATTGGGGAATTTAATGTGTACTGTCAGGTTGCTATGGTAGCTCACTTTCTTCAAGACACGCTACTGAAAGCCTATGGTTCATGTCAGTCCATCTCTGTTTTCCCACCTTTGTCCTACATACGGCACATGTATAAAACAATTAGTTAACAACGAGAACGTTAAATTTAAATGGAACAAGAAAAGCATCGGAGGATTTGTCAGAAATAACTGGAGAACGATACAAAGGCTTCTCCCAAGAGTTTTGCCAAGTTGAGAACAAACCAGTTCCTTGGGATTTAGATGAAAATGGCAAGCCGGTAGCTGCAAACTCTTCCATCGGGTCTACCTTGGAAGTTTTCTTTGTTTGCAAAGGGCGTTCCATATTGATTTACACTTTATTTTTTCCCATTATTCATGGTCCGCCATTTGGCTTACAGTTACAAGTATTGGGTAGTGCACACATCCGTGCGGATTTTGCAAAGCCGCGATATTATTATCAAATATACATTACATTACATAATATAAACTACGTCATAAATCAATAATCCTTCACGCGTTCATTGAGTAATGCAATGACCATTTTTGTCAATAACTGTCTGGTAGAAGCTAAGTGCCTCTCCTGTAGAAGTGTTGTAGTTTCGGGTTGAAGAAATCTGCTAGCCAGTTGCTAAAAGAAACTTTATCATTAACCCTGCAAAGTTCCGGTTTCAGGCAATGCAATTTGTGTTGTAGATTGCCAAGATCGTATCTGGTTCGATCCGCGTGTTTTGCACATTCAAATAACAATTCAAGCAAGATTTTTTCGGGCGTAAAAATCCTTAGCATGGCTTCCTTCTTAAGGGAAGTAAAGCTGCGAGTGCCGTATTGTAGATTTACGGCACATAAAAGAACCTCAAGCCTGATAGAGGGGCCTCTGAACAAAATTAAGCGGTCTTTCACGCCTTGTGTAGAATGGTTCGCTGAGAACCACAGCAGTTAAAGAGCGTCCGTAAGTAACAACGGCATATAATGCAACAGATGCCGTAGTACCTCTATGTAATGTTGGAGGCGTGTTCGGAAAGTAAAGGAAATAAAGTCCTAAAGTACGCGTTTTCACATCTGTTTGCACATGAAAGCGTGTTCCTCAACCTATTTCGACATAGTTGCCACCATTGTTCAGGCATTTTTTATATCTTGTTACTACCAGAAGATTTTAAAATGTGTAAAATTATACCAATCCCAAAAAAAGCAAATGCTGAAAAATGTGAACAATACCGTACACTAAGTTTAATGTCGCATGCATCCAAAATATTAACAAAAATAATATATAATAGAATAGAAAAGAAAATAGATACATACATAACAGATGATCAATTTGGATTTAGGAAGAACACAGGCTCACGAGAAGCAATATTAGCAATGAGACTAATACTGGAAGAAAGGCAAGAAAGAATAAAAGAACATATATTGCTTTCATAGATATAGAGGAAGCATTTGATTTGGATCAAAATGTTTGGAGTGCTTAGAAACCTGGGAATTAAATTTAGAGATTTTAGGATTATATGGAATCTATATAAAGATGAAAAAGCAATTATAAACTGTGGGAGAAACCAAGAAATAGTCCATATAAGAAAAGGAGTGAGACAAGGATGTGCACTATCCCCAATACTGTTTAATGCATACATACAGAGTGCACTAAATGAAATCACGGAAGAAATAGACACTGGAATAAAGATACAGGGGATAAAAATCAATATGCTCCGCTTTGCACATGAAATTGCAATATTAATGGAGAACAAGAAAGATTTAGAAACATTCATGAACAAATTAGAAAATACATTAAGGAACAACTACAACTTAAACATTAATAAATCAAAATAAAAAATTATGACTTGCAGGAAGAAAGGGAATAGTAACACAAAAATTAAACTAAATGGACAACTATTAGAAGAAACCGAAATATTTCAATATCTAGGAAGCAAAATAACAGCTGATGGAAGGAGCAAAACAGAAATAACCAGTAGAATACAACACGCAAAACTTGCTTTTAATAAAAAGTACCAGCTATTTACTGCAAACAGTATTAGCCTTGAAACCAGGAAGAATTTATTACAAACATATGTATGGAGTATTATGTTATATGGATGTGAAACTTGGACAATTTTAAAAGCAGAAAGAAAGAGAATAGAAGCATTTGAAACATGGTGCTATAGGAAAATGCTAAAAATTAAATGGAGTGACAAAATTAAAAATGAAGAAGTATATAAAAGAGCAGAAGCGGAAAAACGAATTTGGAACCAAATTAAAAGAAGAAGAACAAAATTAATAGGCCATTTATTAAGACATCAGAGCACACTGAATATTATAATAGAAGGTATGATAGAAGGAAGAAGTGGCAAAGGAAGAGCAAGATCACAATATATAAAACAAATTATGGAAGATATGAAATGCAGTAAATATGAAGAACTCAAACGGAAAGCAGAGAGAAGCTCTGAATGGAGAGTCGCTGCAAACCAATCCACGGATTGAAGACTCCTAACATATCTAGGAATCAACTTTTGTATACCCACTTCAAAGAAAGCTGCCGCCAGTGAAGACTGCTTGTGGAAATACGTCAGAAAGCATTCTTATTGTGAACCATCACAAATTCCTGCTTCATTTATTGAACCAAACGATCAGTGACAACAGAAATCCGCTCCCTCCATGCTTCAACATGAACATTCCCCGCGTTCAAAAACCGATTATGGAACGCACTTCGCTGTCGGCGAGGTCAGAACTTGTCTTAAAACATTTTGAACGATCACTAAAAATAGTAAACACAGCACGGCCCAACTGTAATGGGGTCACTGGACAGACAATGAACCAGAGGGACGAGTGCGCATGCGTGCAACTGCTACACTAGCGTTGCGGTGGCGATAGAACACAATGCTACTTACTTTCCGAACACACCTCGTACGATATTTTTGCCGTGAGTTGGTAGTTTTGTCAGTTTGTTAATGTCTGCATATCCTGAGGTTGTCACGCGTCGGCCATTGTAGCGCAGTAGCCAATGGTAAACACGCGATGTTGATTATTCTGTACCGGGTTTGTTTGTTTAGTATATTTACAGTGATTTCTTGCTGTTTCTGACAAACTGGGACAAGAAGTCATTGGCATTGCTATTAATTGCAGTGACATTTCTCTGCGATGATGGCCATTAGGGTTATAATGGAACAAGCAGAGATATGGACACTGGCTCTCATGGACTCAAGGAAAGAAAATGCGTCTGTTCTAGAAGGGAAGGAAAAAGAAAGTAGTACAGTGTGTAAAAATATTGAAAAAGGACTACATCCCAATTGCTTTGTAGGACATGGGCGCTCAAAGGGTTTTGCCAAGGTAACGTCACGGGGTAAACAAACAAGCAATTACCTTTACGGCAATTTTAAACATAGAAACTTTATATTTGGAAAGCTATACAATATAAATTGGGATGTTGTACATTAACAGAAAAATCGGAATTTTATAATATTTTAAGTGCCAAAAATTAACTCAAAGTTGAAATTGAGAATTTAAAAATTTGAATTTAATAAATGAATTTTGAAATCATGAGGACTCAAGTAACATCCCTGAAAGTGAAACAATATATCAAGAGCCATTGCAAAAATATCAATTCAACAGCTTCAAAATTTAGGTGACCGGAAACCTTTGTGTAAAACCGTACATTTTACCGGCAATTTAAGGATGAGAGGTTGTAGTGAATAAAAAGGGTGAGGAGGTGGTTCAATGTTGCCAGATTTGGCGAATAGTCGCGGTTTGGGCTACTAAAAGATGGATTTTCCGACCGATTATTAATTGAGGTGATTTGCGAATTTTTGGGCTACTTCTGAAATCACGAAAATAATTTAAATGTATTCCTTGAAAAGTACACTGTATATTGTTTTACAAATTACGTAATATATTAATGAGTAGATTAATGGTACGTTCGTTAAGTCACAGCTGCTTTGAAAATAGTGTAAAATACCTGCATACACAGAAGAAACATTAGCTGCTATACTATTTTCCTTGTTACCTGTTCATTGCAACGTCGCTATTAATGCAGTCGCACCGAGTTCAAGAGAACTGTTTAAATCTAATGCACCACTTGAATGAATGCAAATATATTTTAAAATTACACGCCGATATTAGTTTTTGAATAATATGTATATATATATATATATATATATATATATATATATATATATATCATACACATAGAGAGAGAGAGAGAGAGAGAGAGTAATTTGAGCAAATAGAGTATTAGCAATAGGTAAGTGGTAATGTAATAAACATTTAACAAAGTTGCATTCCTGCTTTGCGAAGTCTCCCGGGTTCGATTCCCGACTGGGGATGCGAAATTTTATCCAGCCGATATTATTGCCTATCCTCCCCAAAGTCTGGAAATATTGATGAGCGTGTGTGTGATCTAATGAATAAAATCCAAAGAGAAACAGAAACCAACTAAACACTACATGAGGTAACACCATTGCCGATAAGCAGTTTGTTCCAAAGAGAAATCCTGCAGATAAGACTTTGCAGTTGTGAACTTAAAATAAGTAAACGAATGTCTTAAGTGCGTTCTTTGTTTTTTTTTATCGTAAAGTTTGCAACTAAATGGTCTGACTGTAAGAAGCATGATGTAAAAAACACAAACATAATTCTAAACCAAATCTTAGACATTTTTAAAATTTGAATGTGAAATTGGGCTATTTCAATATGATTTTTGCGATTTTTAGAATAATTCTGGCGATATTTTGTGAAATGAATCTGGCAACCCTGAGGTGGTTTCCAATCAAGTTTAGCACTCGCAGGCGTAGAGATTCCGGCCGTATGCATTATCGTTCACCTTACCTAATGAGTGCAAATGGTTGTGTGATCGTATTCCATGATTTGTAACAATTCCCAGCTTGTCTGGCGAGGATCTCGTGAACTATCTGATTTAGCCGGTTTTCATCAAAAAGAGAAAGTCTTCCAGAACGTGGTTCATCACGGAAGTTGAATTTTCCTTCTCGGAAACGACAAAATCATTTCCGTGCCGTATTCTCAGCAAATGCTTCCCTCCCACAATTCCTTATCGTCACTTATGCAGGCAATACATTCTTGATTAAACTCCAAGAACAAAATGTGCCGCGTGGGTAGTGTGTTTGCTTCACATTCAACAGGTCGGGAGTTCGAATCTCGCTTAGAGTGAGTTACCCAGATATTATCAGGGTTTTCCCTTGTTCTGAGAAGATTGTCGAGTAACTTTACGCTCCGTGGACCCCGAGATCATTTGAGCATCATTTCACCAATGTCATTCATCGTCCAATATGACCAACCAGGTTAAAGGATATTAAGTTAAAGAAAAGAAAGGAAAAAAAAATGAAAAAAAGCAATTGAATAAAGGCGTTGGCATTGTTGCCAACCCATTGAAAAACATACACACCGAACCAATACGTTATACTTTGGTCTGCTTGCAGTGGACAGTGATACAGAGAAATGTACAGCACATTCTTGAAACTGCTGGCATTCATGGAGTGTGATCAAGGACACCGCTGGACGATGTCAGTTGTTTAGGCGCTAGCCTTCCATTTCAAACGCCCCGATGGATTTTAAGGATTCCCCTATGTCAGTAACTGGAACGTAAAATAACTCCGGCTGCACGAAATTCTGCCACAGCGATAGAACTGATGTGATCCTGGCAATTGACAAGGTTGTTGACAAAACAATTGTTTATTTAAAGTGGTGCACGCTGTAGTTACTGTGGAAAGAGGGCGTAAACAGCGCCGATGTTCACAATAGCGGTGGAACTATATGGAGAGCGTGCAACGCCATGAAAAATCGCGTACAGCGGGAAGGATGACTGGATAATTGGCCACACATGAACGACACAAGAAACCAGTTCTGGAGGGGAAAGTGACTGTGACAACCCTAAGCAACATTTCAAGAGTGGAGCGCTATATTCAGCAGAACACGTGCATCATGTTTTTGGAACTGAGGCGGTCACAGAATTGCTTTCCACCGCATAGTGCATGAACACCTTAAGATGGGGAAAAACTTACTACGCAAAAGATGAGGATCTCGTTAAAACACACAATTTATGTCACATACTTTTTTTCAAAGAGCTAACCATTTGCGAGATATTCCTGGCTATTCATTTTAACATTACCCAGACTTAAATCGTTCTCAAATGGCAACTTGAAACCTGGTCATTTTAAAAGAAGGGACAGCTACTGGCTTTCAGAAGATTTTGACTACCGCTTTAGCCTATTTCCCTTCTACCTACAAGCAATTGTCTTGATTAGTGTGTTTTTGTTGTAGAATAGGCAGAGAAAGTTATGTGAATAGAAAGCATATGACATTTTTCAGAGAAAATAACTAATTGGTACATACCGCACGCTAGTTCTTGACGAGGTTAGGTGCAGTGGAAATGGAGTTTTATTTATGAACACTCTTTTAACTGCTGTGGTTCTTAGCGTCCCATTCTATATTGGGCGTGAAAGACCGCTTAATTTAGCTCAGAGGCTTCTTTTTCAGGTTAGAGGTTCTTTACGTGCCTTAAATCTACGACACGGGACCAACGGGTTTACTTGCCTTACGTAGGAAGCCATGCTAGGATTTTTACGCCCGAAAAAGTCCATTGCCCTCTGTCGGCTTGAAGTTAGATGCGAGTCACCTTTACTGGCACACAGAAGCAGGATCGGCAGTTAATCTTATATTTCTGCGCTCCAGTATTACAGTTACTACAAACCATATTACTACACTTCCAGTGAAATCAGTCACTTGCGTTCATTCTCAACCTCGGGTATTTTTTACTTTCTCTACACGTACTATGTACATAGCGTATAGAGAAGGTATTGTATTGCAACCAAAATGTCATACCGAAATTTCACCGGAAATACTTGTTTTGAGACCCCTGAATAAAAAAAAAGCATTTTAAAAAATGTCCGTGTGTTTGTGTGCAGTATAGCTCCAAAACGAAATGTCCGTTAAATACCAAACTTGACATTTAAGTTCAGTATCTTCCAAGAATGCGTCACGATGATTTTCAAGAAAATCGCCCCCACCACAACTACCCTTTTCATGGAACATTTTTTTGGAAATTTTGAGTTTCTCAAAAATGGTTCTAACAATTGCTTACCGAACAGCTAGAGGACATCATGTGAATGGAACACATTAGATTTTTTTCCCTTCGACTTACAAGGAAACAAGTAATAAAAAAAAAAAAATCTGCTAATGTTTATCTCTATTAGCATGAAGTAGATAGAAGAATAAGCAGTAATTTGTTACAGAGATGTAGAGAAAGTCATGTGAATGGAACACATCAGATTTGTTTGATAATGTTTAACCCCCGCTTTTACTGCTTGTGGCAGGCGATGACACTGGTGCTATATGGAATGCGGTGGCGATTGGTCTATCTATGGCTCGGCCTCAAAGACTAAAGATCCGTTAAATACCAAACTTGATATTTAAGTAGCCCCCAAGGATGCTACACGAAGATTTTCAAGAAAATCCTCCCACCATCGGCTACCCTTTACATGGAAAAAATTCCGAAAATTTTGATTTTCTCAAAAATGCCTCTAACGATTTTGATTAAAATCTCTTACATTTAAGATATATCGTGACAAATAAGATGTATATCTTGAATTTTCTGGGAATAACTTCTAATGACCTCTTAGTCTCTATGACTTTTTTGAAATTTGCTTAACTAGTAAACCGTAAGAGATTGACAAAAACTTACAACACAAAAAATGTAGAGCTCCTTAAAACACACAATTTGTCATTTTTTTTTTCCCCTGGAGTTGACCGTTTTCGAAATATTCCTTGTTATTTTTTTATTGTTTCATTTATATAGCCCCCTCACACATCTAAAGTCATATCGGGGGCTTTTGCATTTGAAACAAGTTGTCTGTAGATTTAAATAATTTTATTTTCCTCAAACACACACACACATAATTCCTGTGGGGGATGGGGAATAATTCTGGTTGAAGAAAATGTCCCGCCCCAACCGCGAATCGAACCCGGGACCTCCGGGTGAGAAGTTATCTCGCTGATCACTCGACCACGGATAGAGAGGCCTCTCAGGAAAATTAAGCAACCTTTCACACCCAATTTAGAATGAGAGCTGAGAACCACGGTAGTTAAAGAGCGTCCATGAATAACACGCCATTTACTTTACATTTACTCGACCACGGAGGCAGTCATTCCTTGTTATTGGTTTCAGTTTTAAAATACTTATACTTTTCTCATACAGGGACTTATCAACTCCTGGTCACTGTCGGTTTATCCTAGTGTGTTCCCTTCTCTTCTACTTATAAGAAACTAAATAATAAAATCGTTTCTGCTAATATTTATCTCGATTAACATGAAGTGGATAGAATAATAAGCTTATTATAGTGATTTGTGATAGAGATGTAGAGAAAGTCATGAACACATCAGATGTTTAAGTAAAGCAATAGTGATAGGAGATAATACAACAGTATTAAATGCAAATATAATCTGACTGTATCACTATGATAGTCAATTCAAAACAACCTATAGAGGATGGATTACATATTTCAGACGCAAAATGTTGCATACTGCTATGCATGGAGGCGTTATGTGTTCCTGCTTTCCGCGCAGTTGGTGACCCATTGCACAGCAGGCGATTTACAGGAGCATCTAGCAAAGTTGCCTTCTCTCTCTCTTTGCTTTACTCGATGAGCAACCAGTTGGCGACACCAGCTATATACAATGATGGGAGCAAAAAGCAATCCTGGTAAAAAACGGTGCTGGGAAACATGACGAGAGACAAAGATCAGTAATATTTCCATCTCTTAACCAGCGTAATTTGGTTGTGGCGAAATGGTGGCAGTTTATCCTAAGCCCAGTGTGAAACAGGGTGGCGTAGAGTGCATCCGTTTCAATCAGATAGGCTCTGAAGATTTCCAAGTTGAAAGGCTATTCTGTGAGAGAGAGCAAACCTGGCTGCTGTTATTGATTGCCCTGCTCCGGCGTTCATTGGTGAATGATGCATTGATTCCACCCATCGACTGCGATGGAACAAATACAGCATCTGACACATCTTCACATTATCTCAATCCAGAATAACACTCCTTTAAGAGATTATTTATTCCTCTCAATACGCCACATGTATATTAATGTTATGAAGAGACAAAATTTGCGATTCGTGTTTGTGTGTGAGTTCGTGTTGTGTTGGGTGTTTATATGAGTGGTATGAATATATGTGTGTTTGTGTGGCTGTGTGAGTACATGTGTGTTTGTGTGTGCTCCTTTATGTTTGTATGAATGTATGCGTGTTTTTGTGAGTGTGTGTTTGTATGAGTGGCACGTATGGGTGTGTGTGTGAATTTGGATATTTGCCTATGTGTGTGTTTTTTTTTTTTTTTTAATTGTTTCATTTATATAACCCTCCTTAACATCTAAGGTAATTTCGGTATTAGAAACAACTCATTGTCTGTAGGTACTTTACGTTGGTTTTAAATATTTTTTTTATTATTATTATTTTCCTCAATCTCACACACACATACTTCCAGACTCTGTGGGGGATAGGGAATGATTCTGGCTAAAGAAAAGTTGCCCGCCCCAGCCGGGAATCGAACCCGAGACCTCCGCGTGAGAAGTCATTCGACCACGGAGGCAGTCGTGTATACTTGTCTGTGAGTGTGTGTGTGTTTACGTGAATGCATGTGGCTCCGTGTGTGTGTGTGAATTTGTGTGTGTTTGGCTGTGTAAGTGTGTGTTTGTGTGAGTATGCGCGTGGCATGTTTGTGTGAGTGTTTTACGTTTATAGGTAAACTCAAAAACCTAAAAATAATGTTGGTAATTCTTTCTCCCCTGAAAAGCCCAGTTCAGTCAAATGGACCTCGTCTACAAAGCACCTTCTAATTTAGTTTCAATAATTATGAATATATAAATAATCCTAAATACTATTTTCATATGACTTTCTGTACCGTTTATCGTGTGTTAATGGGTAAGCAAACTATTCTTACGTAAGATTATTTCCTTGTCTATTTAATTTTAATTGAAGTAAACGTTTGCAGGTACAGCTACATTACAGATTTGGTTTACCGGTTACAGATAATAAGTACTCCTAATTTTCTGATGTGATGGAGGCATGAAATTAAATATGTTTCAAATGCTTCGTATTCAAGTGATAATAGTACAAAGAAAAAATCTGTCGTCTTTCATTCACAAGACCTTTCTATCTATTCTTACAAAAGCCTCTTCTTCTATTTCATGCTAATCAAAATAAATATCAGTAGAAATGGTCTTGTTACTTGCTTCCTTTTGAGTACAAGGAAAATAAGGAGTACCATAGACTAAAGCGATAGTCAGCTCTTTTAAAACCTGGTTGCTATATGAGGTTTTCCTTGCATGGCTAAGAGGTGAAACTCGAATGATGACTTCCCGTTTGAGAGAGTGTTATTATTGCAACATTTATAACAATAATCCAGATTACCTCGGAAATTGTTAGCTCCACAGTATATGTATGTATATTTGCTGGTGTGCGAAACCTAAGGACGAAAATATCAGTTGCATGCTGTGCCACTGCCAAGTAACATAACTTGAATCATACATAGAGAGAACTGCTGTAGGGCTACAATAGACAACTAAATGAAATTTGTAATGACCGTTTTACTCTTAGAAAATAATATACACTAAAATCTCTACACCATATAATGGTCCTCTAGATTTACAGAAATAGAGTCATGGTGCTTAAAAAGTGTGTATGATGAAGACGGACAGCAATACGTGCTCTGCATCGTGTTGCCATGCTGACCAAAACGTGGTAAGAAGTTCTTGTAGTAGGGCGTTCCATACCTCCATCAGCGCTGTTGACATCTGTTGGATGGTCGTTGGTGTTGGAAGTGCTACAATGCTCTCCCTAATGCACCACACACGGGTTCAATGAGATTTAAATGAGGGGAACGGGTAAGTCAGTCCTTTCGAGAATATCCTCTCGTTCCTTGAGATCCTCCACCTGCACTGCTAGATGCAATCGCGCATATTCATCCATAAAAATGAAGTCAGGGCCTCTGAAAAGACGCAAAGAAGTACAGTATCACAATGGCGTTGACCAGTAAGCGTACGCGTTCAAAAATCTGAAGGTCGGTACACCCGTGCAACATCATTTGTTCTCACACCAAAGCACCCGGACCACCAAAACGATCATATCCAAGGATGTTCTTGGGTGCATTGCGTGTTCCCACCTCTCGCCGGATGAGGGAGCTTCGAGAATCACTGATTCTGCTCTCATTCGAGAACAGCCGAGATGTGGCTTTCCAACACTTTGAGTCATTGCCGCCCCTCTTCACGTGTTGAAGATACGACCCCTGCGGCTACGTAAGGAAAGCCGAACTCCTCGCGCAACAATAAAGCTGTAAGCTTTCCAAAGCAAACAGCTGACACACATGCGACGATTAGGGGCAGAAAGGCACGGTTACAATACTGAGAGTTCAAGTTATCTATTCTGATGTGCCATATTTTTGTTTTGTAATTAAAACAACGATACTAATGAGCTGACGTAATTCCGGGGGAGATGGCCATACGGGAGAGATGACCAATGGCTCTCACTGTCACAGTTGTGGAGTAATGCCTTTGAAATTCGGCCGCCTGCTAGTTTTCAGTCCTTGTTTTCGATTGTTGATCACGTGCCCTGCTTATGGTAACATTTCCGTCTATTTATTTCTGTTGTTACTTTTCAGTCAACTATTTTTCCACTGGTGAATAAACTAAGCGAAAAAAACCAACGTTTTTCAAGACAGCAGCTGGAAACTTTGTGCACAGGATAAGTGCACATTGAGTATTTTACTACCATTGGTTGCATAATTATGTTATTCTGCTATTTTTTGTTGTGGACTGTGACCTTATCACCTCTACAAATGGGAAAGATGACCTACAATATTCCGGGAGAGTTGGCCAGCCTTTTCGAAGAGTTATTTTGCGTTTATAAAGATAGGTATGTGCATGGTTTTCCTCTAACAAGAGATAACATTCGCGTACTAGCAAACTGTATCGATGAAGAGCTTGGCCTGAAACACAAGTTCAATAAAGAAACAGAAAAAGCAGGATATGATTGACTGAAGCTGTTACTATTCAGGCAGCCTGGTCTTTCTTTATATAATCAGAAGGCGTTTCTTTAGCACGAATTCGAGGAATGAATCGCAAGGAAATCAAAGATTATTTTCATCTACTAGAAGAGAAATGTGTGTTCAACAAATACCAGCTATTTTTAATATGGATGAAACAGTACTACAGTTCAATAATCGTTCAAAGTAGGTGATCGCTGAAAAGGCGTCAAAAGCGATTCCAATGGTGACATCTTCAGAAAAAGGTGAAACTATTCGGCAATTCCGAAGGGATATTTCTTCCTCCCGTTTCCATAATGAAAGATAAAAACAAAAAGCAGGAATTCTAAGATGGCGTGCCTCCAAGATCAGCTGTCTACATATCTGAAAAATAAGCATATGTAAACAAAAATATATTCTTTAACTGGCTGAAAAACCATTTTGTTCCTCGAAAACTAGAAGGGTTCGCGCTAGGTGGACATAATCATGCTCTTTAAGTACGAAAAATGTGTGGCCATCTATCCCATTACAACATGACCATCTGACCCGCACTCATAGGGAGAGAAGTCCAATGCATAGTTTTTTAAAATTCAGAATTTGTTCATCCAAAATAAATTTATGTGATTTTGCGCACTTTGTATTACAAAGATTAATCGTCAAGGAAACCATTTAGCTACTTAAGCTTATTTTTTTTCGACATTCTTCATATAATGCAACATTTTAAAAACTATGATCATCTCCCCCGGACTCCCTAGGAAGTGTAAAATAATCCTAAAAACCCATACATTCTTCCAGCATGTACAACAGTCTCGATGTGCATTTGCATTTACTGCTATACTATTCAGTGTTTTGATTTATAGATTTATTTTTTACAGTATTGCTACCGATTATTGCATTTATGAGTTGAGGTGGAGTCGTCTGCAAGCAGAATAGGTGACGTAGTGAGACTTCGCTACGAAGTAGGCCGATTACCGATCAATGCACGAAGCAGTTCCTTCCTGGCAGGGCCAGAGTGGTTACTTAGGCCCAGTCCTTTCCATTTTGTTTTACATTCATTAAAAAACAAAAAGACTCTTAAATACCAAGTTTGGTATTTATGTTTGGCGTCTTCTAAGGATGTGGCAAGAAGATTTTCAAGAAAATTCCTCCACCACAGACTACCCTTTAGATGGAACAAAAATCGTTTTTCTTAAAAATTGCCTGATAATGTTGATTAAAATACCGTATATTAAAGATACTTACATCACAAATAAAACTATATTTTGACTTTTCTGGCAATAACCTCTAGGGACCTCTTTATTCTGGATGAATTTTGCAGAATTTTGCAAAACCTTTAAACCGCAAGATAGAAAATAAATAAAATAAAAAATATAGATCTCGTTAAAATACACAATTTGTCTTATACTCTTTTCTTGTAGAGTTGATCGCTTACGGGATACCCCTCTTTATTGGTTTCAATTTGAAATCACATTTTCTCAAACGGGACCACGCAAAGCAATTGTTTCACATTGCGACCAGGTTTTAAAACATTTGACTATCGATTTAGCCTACTGTATTCCCTTATTTCCCTTCTACTTACAAGAAAGCAAGTAATAAGAGTAATTCTGCTAATGTTTATCTTGATTAGCATGATGTAGATAAAACAATCTTTTGTAAGAATAGTTAATATATGGAACAGCTAGAGAAGATTATATGAATGGAACACGTCAGATTGTACTAAGCAGTATAAACACAATCTAAGTGACACTTCACAGCCACACTTTAAACAAGTAACTCATAACAATAAATAAATAAACGTGCAAAGACATTCTTTCCAAAATGAATAGGTACATGAGCGTTATTTTAACACAGCACACGTGAACGTTTGTATTCCCGCCAGTTCTAGGTGAGCTGTTTGGTTCTTGGTGGCGGGAAGGTGGAATGTTTCGTTCGCTCAGCGCCTCATCTGAGAGATTGATGCTGTCAGGTCTTAAAACTTTTAAGTTCAAACTTCTAATTGAATAAAGCTTATATAGGTATAAGCTAGATGATACTCAGGGAACTAGTCTCGTCCTACTGGCCCCTGCTTGAAGGAGAATAAAAAGTGAAAACCTACTACGACACGGTAATTTTTTCGATATTATGTAAAAATTCCGGAAACGTTTTGAATCTAGGGTTATAGAACATATCTAGTTATTCAACTTTTCTTACTTTTTGAGACATAATTAATGAGAATTGTAGAGCGTAAACAATGTTATTTATTTGATTGATAATCGCCATGTATACAGGATGACAGTTTAAGTTGAGACAGTACAATGTTTCCAATAACAGTAATGGGATTCGTGTTTTATTTGGGAGTCGCTCTCATTGGTGTTTTAGAGTCAATTTAAACTGCCTTTTTTATTTTTGATTACTCACGCAAAAATGAGTAAACATTTGAGGACTAAACAACATTTGTATAAAATCACTGTGGAATTAGGTTTGCACCAAAGTAAATAACAAGGAAAATTCTGAATGGCTGTGTACGAAGAGCGCTATGAGATATTGTAGCATTTCAATTTCTTTGTTCTGTTTTTGTTTCCTAAGAGTCTCAGGCATGAAAGGTGAGGAAGGTGCTGGTATGCACCTTCGTTAAGCCGATGTCTCATGGTCAAAACTTAGTCAAACATTTTTTTATACAACGTGGATGTTGTGTACAATTTATCCATTCCATTCTTACGGGAGTGTGTATTGGTCCAAATATTTCTCGCATGCACATGAACAGCTAATAGAAAATGTTGGAGGTTGCTGATCCACAATAATTTACGTTCGCTGTCGCAAGCTTATTCTATGTATCCATTGCAAGAGCAAATTATAATAGAAAGAGAAAAAAAACAAGACTAGACCATGGCTGGAACGTAGGAATGCAGGCCAAGGATGATTTGTACTACATATGCTACAAAATGTACACGTTTCTGACTCTGTAAATTATTTTAACTCCCTTAGAATGGACGAAAATTTATTTGGAAAGTTGCTGTCCCTAGTTGAGGCAAAATATCACTCGCCAAGACACAAATATGAGGCATTCCATACCAACAAATCAAAAGTAAGACAACTTTTTATATTTTTGTTGAGAAAAGAAGGTTAGGTACAACTGGATCCGATAAAATACATTTGCAGCGGTTATAAATACTTGAGTCATTATTTCATAAATCTCTACCGTACAAAAAAAAAGTGTACTTCAACCATAGCTCAGCTACTATAACCCTATTATTTAGGACAAAGTCTACAAGATACAGCAAAGTTGGGCGGGAAGGAAGACCCAGCACTAGCTGCCATCTTATTACGTCATTACAACCAGGTCACTCATTGGTTGATTTCACACGTTTGGACCGAAAATTAGACACCGCTGTATTCTGTTGCAGCAAACTGGAATTGGACCAAAAAGTAAGACGGAAATTGTATACAATGAAATTATCCAATGTCCCACGATCCAATTTGTAGTTTGAAGAGTATTGGACCAAAATATTTGACCTGGGACATCGGCTTAGTGTATGCTATGTGCTAATCTGCCGGCAGTATTCCGGAAGAAACCCATGGCACAAGTTCCTGGCACTTTCCCAGGGGTTCATAGGAGAAGCATAGGTGAGGTTTTTACGGAATGGTTAGAAGGATCAAATGCATGGGGAGGACATACTGTTCCATGAAGTTCTGGATATTGCTGTAGCCACCCTGATTGGGCTCTCCAAGTCCGGCAACTGAAGCCTCAAGGGCACTCAACCGCGTGGCTGGGTCGTTAGTCCAGGTGGTGTTCTGTTCGTATGAGCTTTCGCTGACACGATGTGAGCATCTCCAGGATGTCCGTATCTGTCATTTGCTGGAGCTGTGCGGTCGATGCTGCTATCTGGGGACGGAGCTGTGTTGTTTGGACTCCATAGCCCCAAGACGTACGTTGGTTGCCCCAGAGGCAGAGACCTATATCTTGTAGTTTCTCGTTGACATCTGCCATTGCGTTGCAGCTGAGGCGTCGCCACTGGTTGATTGCCAAGCTGCGGTGGTGTGGTCGTGTCAGTTGGTGTTGATGAGATGAGGCTCGAGGATGCCTGTCCTGTTGCTCCTGCCCTCATCTTTCAGTTCCAACCAAGATATTTTTCCAAAGTGTTGACCTTGAGTTTTAATTGCATTTATATTTTTGAAAGAAAATACGGAAATTTGTAATTTTGACAGATTTTTTGTTGTTGGTCTGACGGAAAAAATACTCGAGTGTTGGCAACACTGGTGCCGACTGTAGTGTTCTCAGCAATGTGATCCTCATTGGCCTGCTCCTTCTTCCTTTTTCCCCTGCCCTTTCCGCTGCGGTGTTGATTCAAATGGTCCACCATGTATATAGAAAATAAAGTTGTTTTAAACCGTAGAGAATTTTACTGCGGTCACATCTACTCCTCGATATCTCTGAACATTTTTATTTTTAATTATGTTTTTAGTATATTACTCATGTTTGCTCCGGTCGAGCAAGTATCAAGCATCAGGATGTGAACACTAAAAGGAACTGTTTCAGAGATAACTTTTAATTTGCGTATTTTTATTTTCTCTACACGTACTATGTACTTAATGTATAGAGTATGTATTGCATTTCATCCAAAAATTCAATACCGAGATTTCATTGGAAATATATGTTTTAGGGTCCACTGTATCAAAAAAAAAAAAAAAAAAAAAAAAACGTTTTAAAAAAATGTCCGTGTGTCTTTGCAAACGATAACTCAAAAACAAAAAGTCCGTTAAAAACCAATCTTGATATTTAAGTTCTGTATCTCCCAAGGATGCGACACTAAAATTTTAAAGAAAATCCTCCCTCCAAAACTATCCGTTACATGGAAAAAGTACCTTGATTTTCCTAAAAATGGCTCTAACGATTTTGATTAAAGTGTCTTATATTTAATATATTTAATCTATACCTATATTCAATTTTATGGGAATATCCTTTGAAGACCTCTTCATTCTGGATGACTTTTCTATAACTGCCAAACCATAAGAGTTTTACAAAAACTTATAACACAGAAAATGTAGATCACATTAAAACACACAAGTTATGTCATATACATTTTTTTTTTTTTTTCTTGTAGAGTTTACGGTTTTCGAGATATTCCGGACTATTGGTTTCGATTTTAAGCCACTTAAACGTTTCTTAAACGGTAAGACATCTTTCTTCTCGTTTCTCGTTTGTTTATCATACCTCAATTGTTTCAAATAGCGACTGCCTTTTAAAGGTCGAGACTTTCGCTTTAGCCTGAGAATTTTTTTATTTCCCTTCTACTTACAAGGAAGCTAGTAATAAGGCTAATTCTGCTTATGTTTATCTTGATTAGGTAGATAACAGATTAATGTTTTGAATAAAAGGTTTGTTTACCGAACAGCTAGAGGACATCGTGCGAATGGAACACAGTAGATTGTTTTCCTTTTACTTAAAAGGAACCAAGTAATAAGGACAATTTCTGATAATGTTTATCTCAATTATCATGAAGTAGTTAGAAAAATAATTTTAAGAGTGATTTGTTACAGAAATATAGAGAAAGTCAGTGAATGGAACACATACAATTTTTACTTTCTCTACACGTAATATGTATATAGTGTATAGAGAAGGTATTGTATTGTACCCAAAAATTAGATATCGAGATTTCTCCGGAAATACATGTTTTGGGTCCCCCTGAATCCAAAAAAAGCATTTTCAGAAAAAGGTCTGTGTGTGCGCGCGTGTGTGTCTGTGTGTGTGCGTCTGTGGACAGCATAGCTCCAAAACGAAAAGACCGTTGAATACCAAACTTGGTATTTAAGTTTTGTATCTTCCAAGGATGCGACACGAAGATCTTCAAGAAAATCCTCCACCTCCAACTACCCTTTACATGGATTTTTTTTCGAAAATTTTGATTTTCTTAAAAATGGCTCTAACGATTTTGATTGAAATATCGTATATTAAAGATATTTACCTGACAAAAAAAATGATATCTTGAACTTTCTGGGAATAGCCTCTGAAGACTACTTGATCTGGAGGAATTTTACGGAATTTTGCATAACTGCTAAACTGTAAGAAATGGACAAAAACTTACCACACAAAAATGTAGAGCACTTCAAAACACACAATTTATGTTATATAAAATTTTTTCGTGGAGTTGATCGTTTTTTAGCTATTCCTTGTTTTTGGTTTAAGCTTGTAAAAACTTGTACTTTTCTCATACAGGAATTTGTCAACTCTTGTCCATACAAACAAAGGAACATCAGTCGCATAGCGACCAGCTTTTGACTATGACTTTAACCTATGGTACTCACTTATTTCGCTTCTATTTACAAGGAAGCTAGTAATAAGACTATTTCTGCTAATGTTTTCTCGATTAGCATAAAGTAAATTGAAGCATAAGCTTTTTAGCAATAATTTGTTGCAGAGATGTAGAGAAATTCATGTGAATGGAACGCATCAGATTTTTACGAAAGTAATATAGAACAACTGTACTGTGAAAACAACTGACTGCACTTCTACCTATAGACTTATAGAGTAAAAAAGAAGCAAATGTATGAGAACCTGGGTTCTCTGTAGAATATATGAAACACCCTTGTTCTGCCTAAGCATTAAAACTGTGCTCTAATTGGCTTATTTTGCGCACCCAGTAGCCTCTCTTGTCATGAGCCTGTAGAAACTGTCCTATTATTTCACTCAGGCTGCTAACTCTCAGAAACTTTCCAGTAACTTTCACAATCTCACCACGCCTTCAAGCTTATGTATTCATTTTTTTGAGATTTTATACTTTTCACCTCAACTCCCTGTCCACAAAAACCTTGCGAAAGATCCCTCTTTTATAACCCATGTTCTCGTCTCACTTATAACTAAGCTTATGAATACACCCTCTAATGATACAATCTCATTTCTATACTACATATATTTATTTATATTATCTTGCTTGTTAATTATTTACATTTTTTTTGCATTCATTAGTGTTGCCTCATATTCCGTTATGAACATAATTATCATTGCAACATATGCAATACCGCAAAGAGGAATATAATTCCACGGATTTCTAACAAATCTACATATTATTAGCCCCGGGCTGATAAATGCTATCATATAAAACCATTATCGATAACACGTTATTTTCGAGTTCTGATTAATATTATTAACTTCCGTTCCTGAGATAAGAGTTCTTCGCTCCGACTGCAGCAATATCAACCAACAGTATCCATTACAAAAAGAATAAAAACAAACAAGCAAACAAAGAAAACGTATTCCTCTCCGTTCAGATGTTCAAACATACCTATTCTATAGCAATATTGTAAAGAGAGAAAATATGTGTATGTGTGAATAGAGTAATATAACATATCTGATGTGTTCCATTCACATAACTTTCTCTAACTGTTCCAAATACAAAATATTCGTAGAAAAGATAATAAGGTAATCAAGATAAACATTAGCAGAATTTGTCTTATTACTTGCTTCCTTGTAAATAGAAGGGAAATAAGGGAATACATTAGTCTTAAACAATAAATAAATCCTTTAAAAGCTCGTCGCAATGTGAAACAGTTTAGGTTCGTATGGCTTTTTATGGCCCCGTTTGAGAAAAGTATATGTATTTTAAAGCTGAAACCAATAAGAGCAATATCTCAGAAGCAGCCAGTTGTTCAAAAAAGCGTACATGACATAAATTATGTGTTTTAACGGGATCTACGTTTTTTTCTGGGAATTTTTTGTTTATCTCTTACGGCAAAATTCATCCAGAATAAAGAGATGTTCAGACATACATATTGTTTGTGAATGTAAACATTTTTAATATACGATATTTTAATCAAAATTATTAGAGCCATTTTTGAGAAAATCAAAATTTTCGTAAAATGTTCCTTGTAAAGGATAGTTATAGGTGGGGGGGATTTTCTTGAAAGTATTTGTGTCGCACCCTTGGTTAGATATTGAACTTAAATACCAAGTTAGGTATTTTAGGGACTCTTCATTTTTGAGTTAGCGTGTTCACAGACACACACACACGCTAGGGCGCGGCCCTTTTTCTAAACATTGTTTTTTTATACAGGGACCCTAAAACGTGTATTTCCGTTAACATCTTGATACCGTATTTGTGGGTGCAATATAATACCTTCTCTATACAGTATGTACATAGTTCATGTAGAGAAATTAGAAACACTTAACTATTTTTTTTCTAATTCTTTCACCATAGTTCATGTAGAGAAAGTAGCAACACTTAACTATTTTTTTTTAATTCTTTCACCATACTTCATTTAGAGAAATTAGAAACACTTAACTAATTTGTTTTAATTCTTTCACCATAGTTCATGTAGAGAAATTAGAAACATTTAACTAATTTGTTTTAATTCTTTCACCATAGTTCATGTAGAGAAAATAGAAACACTTAACTATTTTTTTTTAATTCTTTCACCATAGTTCTTGTAGAGAAATTAGAAACACTTAACTAATTTTTTTTAATTTTTCACCATAGTTCATGTAGAGAAATTAGAAACACTTAACTAATTTTTTTTAATTCTTTCACCATAGTTCATGTAGAGAAATTAGAAACACTTAACTAATTTGTTTTAATTCTCTCACCATAGTTCATGTAGAGAAATTAGAAACACTTAACTATTTTTTTTTAATTCTTTCACCATAGGTCATGTAGAGAAATTAGAAACACTTAACTAATTTTTTTTAATTCTTTCACCATACTTCATGTAGAGAAAGTAGAAACACTTAACTAATTTTTTTTAATTCTTTCACCATAGTTCATGTAGAGAAATTAGAAACACTTAACTAATTTGTTTTAATTCTTTCACCATAGTTCATGTAGAGAAATTAGAAACACTTAACTAATTTGTTTTAATTCTTTCACCATAGTTCATGTAGAGAAAATAGAAACACTTAACTAATTTTTTTTAATTCTTTCACCATAGTTCTTGTAGAGAAATTAGAAACACTTAACTAATTTTTTTTAATTTTTCACCATAGTTCATGTAGAGAAATTAGAAACACTTAACTAATTTGTTTTAATTCTTTCACCATAGTTCATGTAGAGAAATTAGAAACACTTAACTAATTTGTTTTAATTCTTCCACCATAGTTCATGTAGAGAAAGTAGAAGCACTTAACTAATTTTTTTAATTCTTTCACCATTGAAAAAAGCAATTAGTTTTCACGAACTTGGGGTTTTAAGATACCTGATTTCATCTAATAAATTGAATCGGTTATTTCAGAATTCATTCATGTCCACTACTAGTAGTTTTGACAAAATTGGCCTGAATCTTATGACCTTTGTCTTTTGTTCTGATTTTTATCCGGTGAGTTAAGCAGATCCTTCATATTAATTTTGATTTTCTTCTTTAAATGTTTTTTTTTTAAATAAAGGTGCTTTTGGGTTCAAAAATTTTGGCAATATATAATTTCTCAGATAAATAATGAAATCAATCCATTTTCTGTTTAATGCTTGCAAACAGTATATTTTAAAAACAGCATATAATGTAACTAAATGTTATGTTTAAATCCTACCTTACAGAATAAAAAGAATGTGAGCGTTCTTAATATCATGATTTGTTAACCATGTGCTAATATGCAGGAAGCAGTACACCCAAGTTAATTTTGAGGGTTGTGTTGCAAACACCTACTTTGCTCTCCAGGTCGTCTCTCTGCCAGAATTTTTACTTTCTCTACACGTACTATGTACATAATGTACAGAGAAGGTACTTAGTGCACGCAAAAATTCGATGCCGAGATTTCACGGGAAATATATGCTTTAGAGTCTCCTCTATCCAAAAAAAAAGTATTTTTAGAAGAAATACCGCGTGAGCGTGCGTGCGTGTGTGTGTGTGTGTAAACGATAACTCAAAAACGGAAAGTCGGTAAACTACCAAACTTGGTATTTAAGTATAGTATCTTTTAAGGATGCGATATGTAGGTTTTGAAAAAAGAATCCATCAACGCCAAACTACTCTTTCAAAAAAAGTTTTTAAAATTTTGATTTTCTAAAAAATGACTCTAATGATTTTTCATTAGAGTACCACATATTAAAGATATTTACATGGAAATAAAATGTATATCTTGAATTTTCCGGGAACAGCCTCTGAAGATTACGGGCGTCTTTATTCTGAATGAATTTTGCTGAATTTTGCATAACTGGTAGGTAAGCCGTAAGAGATAGACAAAAATGTAGAACTGATAAAAACACAAATTATGTCATATACTTTTTTTTTTTTGTGGAGTTGAAAATTTCTGTTACTTGTTTCAGATTTAAAATACTTAAATTTTCTCTCACGTAAATTTGTAAACTCCAGGCCATGTATAGAAACGAATTTCAATCACAAAACAAGCACCTTTTAAACGATTTGACTATCGCTTTAGCCTAGTGTATTCCCTTATTTCTCTTCTATTTACAAGGAAGCAAGTAACTAAGACAATTTCTGCTAATGTTTATTTCGAATATCATAAATAAGATAGAAGAATAATTTGTTTAACAATAATTTGTTACAGCAATGCAGAGAAAGTTATTTGAATGGAACACAGATATTTATGCTGTAAGCCTTTAATTGCAGCTGTCTTTATTTCCTTACACTTTACTCCGCTTTCTTCAGGCCTTTTTTCCTTCTCTTAACTTCAACTTCAGAACATATAAAAAGTTGTGTGTTCCATTCTCTGCCTGTTACAAATGGTTAATCTTTTACCTACATGATGATAATCATTAGTAGGATGGTCTTGTTACTTGCTTCCTTGGAAGTGGATGGGAATAAAGCACTGCATTAGACTAAAGCAAATTTTGCAAAAGCTGGTCGCAATGTGATGCAATTAAAAATAATTCTCTTTGCACGCTAGGAGCAAAACAAAAGACAAAGAAGCGAATGGCAACTTTCCGTTTGAGAAAAGTGTAAGCAATTTAAAATTAAAACAAATAGTAAGGAATATCTCTGAAATGGTAGCCCCACAAAAAACTGTATATTAGTTTTACATAAATAGTGCGTTTTAACGAGATACACATTTTTATGTAGCAGTTTTCGTCTGTCTTGCAGTTTAGTGACTCTGCTAAAATCATTCTGAATAAAGAGAACTTCAACAGCTATTCCCAGAAAATTCAAGATATATATTTTATTTGTCATGCAAAAATGACATATTTATATTTTAAACAAAATCGTTAGTCATTTTTTAGAAAATCAAACTTTTCGAACATTCTTCCATAAAGGGTAGCTTGGAGTGGGGGGATTTTCTTGAAAAAATGTCGTCGCATCCTTGGAAGATGCTGAACTTAAATACCAAGTTTGGTATTTTACGCACTTTTAGTTTTTGAGCTATGCTGCCCACAGACATACACACACACAAACACACACACGGACATTTTTTCTAAAAATGCTTTTTTTTGTTTAGTTTCAGAGGGTCCCAAAACATGTATTTCCAATGAAGTCTCGGTATGGAATTTTTGGTGCAATACAATACTTTCTCCATACACTTTGTACATAGAACGGGTAGAGAAAGTAAAAAATGTTCTTGTGGATTCAGGGGTCCTCAAAGCATGTTTTTTGGTGAAATCTCTGTATCATATTTTTGGGAGTAATGCGTTACCTTATCTACCTATTATGCGCGTAGTTGGTAAAGTAATACACTTTAGTGAGAATAGATTGTATAAGCAACAATAAACGACAGAAGGTAGAGAAAGTCATGTGAATATAACACATAAAATGGCTGTGTATTACAGCTTCCCCCTTCTTTTGACCTCACCAAGCCTTAGCTATATATAGTCTTCTAAATTATGATGTAATTCTATTTCTGTGTTTTGTTTTGAGGGTTGTTACGTTTCGAGACCCTATTACAATGTGGTTTTCCGCTTTTCTTTTGTTTTCTTTCTTGAGCGGTGGGCTCTGATCCTGTGAGTGATTTATGTTTTTGTTGGCTGGGGTTGCTCTTCCAGTTTAACCAATTTTCGTTGATACATATTTTCTGGTAGTCAAGTTTTGACGTTTCTCCCCCGTCTTTTCTCTCCTTCGGCTTGTTTTTCTTTCCTCGTGTGTGAGGGCGTAATTCTGGATCTGTACCTTTATTTTGTTGCTCATTATTAATTTCTCTTTACCGCATGTTCAATGTGCATAGTGGATAGAGAAGGTATTGTATTCCACACAAAAAATTAATACCGAGATTTCACTGGAAATATGTTTTGGGGGCCACCTGAGTCCGAACAAATCATTTTTAGAAAAAGGTCCGTGAGTACCTGTTAAATACTAAACTTGTTGCTTAGGTTTGGTATCTTACAAGGATGCCACACAAAAAATTTCAAGAAAATTCCCCACCCCAATTACCCTTTACATGGAAAAGAGTTGATTAAAATCCCGCATATCAAAGATATTTATATCCCAAATAAAATGTATATCTTGAATTTTCTGGGAATAGCCTCTTTAGACCTCTTTATTCTGGGTTAATTTTTACGGAGTTTGCTTAAAAGCTAAGCCTAGGAGATAGACAAAAACTTACTTCACAAAACATGTAGAGCTCGTTAAAACACACAATTTATTTTATATACATTTTTTTCTCGGTTGACCGTTTTTTGAGATATTCCATATTATTTGTTTCAGTTTTAAAATACTTATACTTTTCTCATATCGAAATGTGTCAACTCCTTGCTATACAAACAAATGAGCTTTAATCACATATCAACCAGTTTTTTAAAACATTTGAGTATCGTTTTAGCCTATGGACTCCCTTATTTCGCTTCTACTTACAAGGTAGCAAGTAATAAGACAATTTGTGCTAATTTTTTCTCGATTAGTATGAAGTAAATAGAAGAATAAGCTCTGTAACATTAATTTATTGCAAAGATGTAGAGTAAGTCAGGTGAATTGAACACAGATTTTTAAAAAGAAGGTCTGTGTATGTGTATGTGAAGAGCATAACTCAAAACGAAAACTTCCGATAAATACCAAACATGGTATGTAGGTTAAAAATCTTCCAAGAATAAGGCGCGAAATGTTCAAGAATGCCCCTCACTCAAAAATGACTATCACGGGTTTGATTAAGATATTTTCATGATGATTGAAATGTATATCTTGAATTTTCTAAAAACAAACTCTAAAATCTTTTTCATTCTGGATGACTTTTTTGCATAATTGGTATACCGTAATATATGGACACACTCTTATAGTACAAAAAATGTAGATCTCGTTAAAATACACACACACACACACACACGCATATATATATTGGCTACACATTTTAAGGGAGTTACCCATTTCGACATAGTCCTTGTTATTGGTTTTAAAATGTCCAATGCTTAGGCTTTTCTCAAGTAGGAAGTCGTAGTTCACTTTATTTTCAGCCTGCTCATGAAAAGAGAATGGAATCTCAATTGCATCATTTAACGACCAGTTTTTAAAATATTTAACTATGGCTTTAGCTTGGTGAGCCCCTTATTCATCTTCAGCCTACAAGCAACTAAGTAATAAGAGTATCTGTTAATGATATCTGCATGAAGTAGATAGAAGAATAAGCTTTTGTAAGAATAGTTTGTTGCAGAATAGGTAGAGAAAGTCTTGTGAATGAAACACATCAAATGTTTACTTTCTCTGCTTCGTACACAGTGCATAGTTAGAGAAGGTATAGCAATTCGATAGCAATATTTCACTGGAAATACACGTTTTAGGGTCCCCTAAAGCCAAAAAAATCATTTTTTGAAAAATGTTCTGCGTGTCGATTAAATACCAAACTCAATATTTAAGTTTAGCTTTTTTTCAAGGATGTAACACATATATTTTCAAGAAAATCACTCCCCCCCCACACAAACTATGCATTACGTGGACAAATTTTCGAAAATGTTTATTTTCTCAAAAATGGCTCAGATGATTTTGTATTGAAATATCATATATTAAAAATCTGATGTGTTCCATTCACATCACTTTTTCTATCCGTTCAGCAAACAAATTATACTTACAAAATACTATTCTTTTATCTACATCATGGTATTAGACATAAACAATAGTAGAAATGGTCTTCTTAATTGTTTCCTTATAAGTAGGAGGGAAATAAGGAAACACATTCGATTAAAATGATAGTCAAATCTTTAAGAAGCTGGTTACTGTGAGATGAAACTGAAATTCGGTTCTACTTTTATGGCGAGGAGAAACAAGGATGACTATATCCTGTTTTAAATATTTTAAAATTAAAACCAATAACAAGGAATGTAAAATGGAAATAGATCTACAATAAAAAATGGCAGTTATGCAAAAGGCATCAAAATGAAGAGGATTCAGATGCTATTTGTACGACATTCAATTTATAAGATTATTTTATATAAACCTCTTCAATATACGGTATTTTAATCAAAATCGTTACAGTAATTTTAAGGAGAAAATCGAAAATTTCGAAAATGTTCTTGTAAATGGCAGCTTGGAGTGTAGAGGGATTATCCTGAAAATCATCGTGTCGCATCCTTGGAGAACACTAAACTTAAATTCTAAGTTTTGTATCTAATGCAATTTTCGTTTTTGAGTTATGCTGTCCACATAACACACACATAAACTTTTTTTCAAAAAACGCTTTATTTTTATTCGGGCTTTTTATAACATGAATCCCGGGGTAATCTCGGCATCAAATAATTAGGAGGAATACAATACCCTCTCTACCAATTATGTACATTGTACATACATGCTAGAGAGAGTAAAATTGTATGTTTAATGATTTTTATTAATGCTCACTTATGCGTACTCTTAAACGCGCATCCACGCCACACGACCAGCCAATCATACACCATGCAGCCAAGAAGCTCACCTGAAACATGAAAAGGTAACGATGAAAAACAAATCTTGGTAGATGAGCAGCATTCGTTTATTGACCAGGAAACACCCGAAAAATCCAAAGTAAGAGCGGGTGGTTGACGAGAATCGAACTCGGCGTCTTCCGAAAGCGAGCCTCATATGGAGGATTGTCATTTAATGGTTTCATAAAAAATTGAGGATCATGTACCTCAGAAAATCGCACACTAAAAGTGTAAAGGGTAGAAATGAAGGGAGATCTGTTATGGCTAACATTCCCCAAGAGGATGGAACCATATGAGGTCGCAAGAGACGGGTCACCAGAGACGCACAGAAGTCCCTAGCGTTTCCAAGCCCGATGACGGGGTGCCAGAGGCCTGGCCGCCACCTGGTGTCCATCGAGCAGGCTTGCGCGCTATCTGCCCGCACTACTATGTATCACGAACCAGGAAGCACACCTCAAGTTGAGAGGGAAACGGAATGAAGCCGAAATTATGGAAAGGAAATCGTGGTAGATGAGAAACAATCACAGAATTTGCCTGGCTACCCTAAGGAGAACACAAAAAGCCTAAGTAGAGGATCGAAACCACTTGGTTATACAACTGTTCCCTTATTAGCTACAACCTGTAGCTTTGACGTCAGTTCCCCTGCCAGTAACATTAATGAGAGCTTCTTTTAAAAGCCGTGTTTTAATTAATGCCGGTAATGGACGAAATTCTACCTAGCGAACAGCAATCAGATTTTCATCTGTGCTTCATATCAGGAAAAACAGCGACGAGGCAGTCAATTTCCCGGTTCATTTACATCACCACCAGGGAATTATCACAAATAATGGCGACTTAATACAATCCAAGGCCTTGGTTCGCAAATACCTCACACAAACTGTTGTTTATTTTACGATCTTTGTCCCAAACAACGTAAATGTACATAGTGTATAAAAAGGTTTTGTATTTCACCCAAAAACTTGATACTGAGATTTCACCGGAAATACACGTGTTAGGGTCCCCTGTATCAAAAAAAGCATGTTTAGAAAAAGGTCCGTGTGTGTGTCTGTTTGATAACTCAAACATGAAAAGTCGGCTAAATACCAAACTTGGTATTTGAGTTTAGAAACTTCCAAGGATGCGACACGAAGATTTTGAGAAAAATTCCCCCATCCCAAACTACCCTATACATACAAATTTTCGAAAATGTTGATTTTCTTAAAAACAGTTCTAACGATTTTGATTAAAATTCCGTATACTAAAGATATTCACATCAAATATAAAATGTATATCTTGAAATTTCTACGCAAAGCCTCTGAAGACATTTTATTCTGGATGAATTTGCTGAATTTTGCGTAAACCGTAAGAGCTAGACAAAAACTTACTTCAGAAAAAATGTAGATCTCGTTAAAACACAATTTATATACATTTTTTTTCGTGGAGTTGACCATTTTTGAGATATTTCTTATTTATAGTTTCAGTTTTAAAAGATTTAATATGGGAATTTGCCAGCTCCTGGCAATGCAAAGAAATGGATTTCATCCACAAGACAACCATAGGTTTAAAAGATTTGACTATCGTTTAAGCATAGGGAATTGCCTTATTTCCCGTTCTGATTACAAGAAAGCAAGTAATAACACATGTGTGCTAATCGATTAGCATGAAGTAGGGAGAGGAAGAAGATTTTTAACAATAATTTGTTTCAGAGATTATAGAAAGTCATGTGAATGGAACACGCCTCTTCAACTGGATAACCATAGCACATGTACACAAGCATAAGGTCTTCCTATAAAATCGGAATTCTCGCCTGGTGTGTATCAGACCCATTCCCCACATTCCCTTTCTGTCCTTCAGTTGTTTCGCAGTCACTAGAGTGAATAGTACACTTTCATTTGGAATAAACACTTCTTTAGAAAACGTATATTTGTATAGTATACATGTTATTTTAAATACAAATTACCTCGTCGGGAATTCATCCTGAAGTTTCCTGCACAATCGTCTCCTTCCTAAACTCCAGCTTGGGACTACTAGTTCAGTGAAAAACAAGAAACACGTATAAAGACCTACAGGGATATCAGAATATTGCAACAAAAATGTTTTTTTTTACTTTATTTTTCCACAAAGAGATTACAATCTGCTCACAATTAATGTCTTTCGTACCAATTCTGCTATGTAGTCTCCTTTTCCACGCTCGTTATGGCTACAATACTGTCACTACGAAATTCCCGTGGAATTCACACATTGTTGCGCTTGATGCATTTCCAGTTAAAGGTGCACTACGGTAGAATTTCGTTGCCTCCTTTTACTTTCTCTACACGTACTATGTACATAGTGTATAGAGAAGGTATTGTAATGCACTCAAAAAGTCAATACCGAGCACCGGAAATATATGTTTTGGGTTCCTCTGAATCCAAAAAAAAAATAAGCGTTTTTTAGAAAAATGTCCGTGTGTGTCTGTGTATATGTGTGTGTGTATGTGTGCCTGTGGGCAGCATAGCTCAAAAACGAAAAGACCGTTAAATACCAAACTTGGTGTTTAAATTTGATACCTTCCAAGCATGCGACACGAAGATTTTTAAGAAAATCCCCCCACACCAAACTACCCTTTACATAGAACTTTTTTCGAAAAATGTTATTTTCTCAAAAATGGCTCTAACGATATTGATTAAAGTATAGTATATTCAAGATATTTTCTTCACAAATAAAATGTATATCCTGAATTTTTTTGGAAACAGTCTCTGAAGACTGCTTTACTCTGGGTGGATTTTAAGGAATGTTGCATAACTGCTAAACTGTAACAGAGGGACAAAAACTTACCACACAAAAATGAAGAGCACGTTAAAACACACAATTCATGTTATGTAAATTTTTTTCGTGGTGTTTATCGTTTTTGAAATATTCCTTGTTATTAGTTTCAGCTTTAAGAACTTATACTTTTCTCGTACGGGAATTTGTCAACTCCTGTCCATACAAACATAGGTGATTCAATCACATAGCAACCAGCGTTTAAAAGGTTTGACTATCGATTTTTCTATGGTACTCCCTTATTTCCCTTCTACGTGCAAGGAAGCAAGTATTAAGACCCTTTCTGCTAATTTTTTCTCGATTAGCATTAAGTTAAAAAGAATTAGCTTTTTAACAATAATTTACTGTAGAGAAAGTCATGTGAATGGAACATATCAGATTTTTTATCTGGTGGTCCTCACGTCACAGTTTCTTTCAGAAACCTATGTGGACTGTTAAGGTATCTACCATGCATGTCAACTGGTGACCAGTTTCAGTTAAGGCTTTCTTTAATGAATGTACACGACGATTGGTAAATCCGTGCAGTGATATAAATGTCCTGATTTCGAGCAGGTCTTCTCTCACCATCTCACTTTATACTCATAAGATAGTTCACGCAATCTGCTTTCCATTTCTTCCCCTCTTGGTCTATGTCTTACTTATTAATCCATATAAATAGCTGTTCTAGTTAGTTTTAGATGCCATCAAATCGAAACGTTTAATCCAATTATTTCTGTCTGGGTTATATTTTCAAACACTGCAACTTACATTGGCCGTGTTCACCCGTTATGTAGCTCATGGCGCTAATTGCTCGTACATATCCCACTCTCCCACGTTTCTTCCTTTTCTTACTGCAGTTTCCTATGTTGTTATCTCCACTATTTATCTTTGCTTCCATTACCAATCTTCATATAACTCTTTATAGCAACAGTACCGTCTAGACGGTAATAATTTCGATTCTCAACAATATTCCTTCCTACTTTATTTATATAACGTACAAGTTAACTAACCTAACAGAATGATACAACATTACTTATTTGCACAAAATACAGTTACCAAACTTAACAGTTATATCATTTTAAACAAGGTAACTTAATACAATCTTAATAAACGTCCAGGACTTGGATCACTATTCCATTTGACTTAAATTTTCAACCACTCATAATCCATTCAGAATACCGTACTCAACCTTCTGAACCAGGTGGTAGCACTAATTTTGTTTTTAAAATTGGACTTTGATAGTTTTCCTCTGGGCATTTTTTTAAAATGTATTTAATTCACTTGAACTTACTAGTAATATCGTGACTCCATAAGAATAAAATCATTATAACACAATTAAATTCAAAATGTACATTAATCAGACAACATATTTTGTCGTAATATTAATTTATTTAATTTCTTTAAGTATTTTTTCTTGAAACACCGGTTGGCGTTACACGTGTTTTCCGGCACTTCACAATCTTGTCTTATTTTCGGAGGACGACAAGCTAGAATCATAGAGGAACAGTGAGTGAAGAATTACAGAAGTTACAAAATGGAGGAGGATCACAAGAAATAAGGTAGGAATGGGTGATGGCTGTGTGTCCAATGAGAGCAACTTGGTCCTTGCGAGGAAGAGAAATCACTGGGTATTTAGGAGAACGAGGAGAGTAATGGTCATGAAATTTACTTGTAGATGAGCTGTTGCATTGCTGCTTCCATATCTGCATGATCTTCTTGTAGATATACGGAGGAAGTCAGTGTGGTACCCTACAGTTCTTTGAAGCATGTTTGGTGGCCTCTTTAGCTGCAGCGTCAGTTGCCTAGTCCCCTTGTACGCCATCAGACGAAGTCCAGATATGTTTGATATGTTTACCGGATTGATATAATATTAGTAGTTCTGCGACCAATGGGCGAGGTGAAGAATGTTGGTGAAGCAATGTTAATATGGTACTCACGGAGTCCGTAAATATGACAAAAGAGTCATGCTGTATGTTGTCTAGGATTTATTCCAGAGCAAAGCTGATTGCATATAGCTCACATGTGTAGACGCTGAGATAATTATGTAGACTGTGTAGCATCGTGTGGTCAGCAAACATTACTGCGCAACCGTAATTGTTATCTAGTTTAAAGCCATCAGTATAAATCGGAATTGAAGTTGAATTTGCTGTATGTAGATCTTGAAACATTCTTCTCAGAATAGAGTTCTCAGTAGAGGATTTTTGTATCTGGACCCAGAGGTATCCACTGAAGGAGATGCGAGCTTCCATGGTGATATTGGTGGGTAGCAGCAGAAATAGTTTAGGTAGTGTAATGTTAAACTAAAGATATTGAGAGAGGCAATTGGTGAAGCTGATCTGTCGAAACTGATTCTTGGTGGAGCTTGGACGTGTGTTAGCAGGAAAAACGTAGGAATAAATTGCAGTTGTACCTTGTCTAGCCTTTACACCAGCAGCAAAAAATATACTTAACATTTTCCTTCTGATCGTTAATGGAAGCTCATTGGATTCTATACAGAGACTATAGGGCTGGTACAAAAGGCTCCTAAGGTTATGCGTAGTGCAGAGTACTGTACGGTGTCTAGCATTTTAAGGGCAGAGGGTTCAACGGCTTGGTTGACAATACATCCATAATCAAGTTTGGAGCAGATAGAAGTTTTATATGTGGGCAGTAAAACGCTAAGATCAGCTCCCCAGTTTCGTGCAGTTAATGTTTGCAATATATTGGAAACGGCGTGTGCAGCTGGTGTTAAGAAGTTTAAGATGGGGAATTCAGATGAGTTTGCTGTCAAAATGCAATCCAAGAATTCGAGCTGTATTTGTAACTAGCAGTCGATGAGCACCCATAGTAGTGTGAGTTCCTGAAGATGATTACGTTGTTTAGTGAAAACAATACACTTGCTTTTATGAGCTGAGCATTGTAAACCTGTATTATAACTCCAACATTGAAGTCGTTGTGGACATTGCTGTTTAAGCACCTGTGCGACTTTTGTAATTTTTTCCGTATAGAAGAACACTAGGTCATCTGCGAATAAACATGCCTTGATGGGGCAGCCGAAACAGAATATCACAGTCTTGATGACCACCAGGAACAGCGTCACACTTAAAACTGAGTCTTGAGGTGTGCCATTGTCCTGCGAGACACTCTTTCAGAGTTGTTCATTTACTCTTACACATAGCTGGTAGTTCTGGAGGAACAGCAAGCATGTTTCCACCAATGCCTTTATCTTTAAGAGTTTTAACTATGTAATCATGCCAAACCGTAACGTATGCTCCTTCAATATCCAAGGAAACAGCGACCAAATGTTGTCTTTTACATAGGCTTTATTCATTTCGTTTCGAGCACTACTAAACTATCAAGTGTGGATTGATTTTGAAGGAAGCTATTTTGTGCATCCCTAAAGAAGTTGGTATTTTCAAGAAACCATCCCAGTCTTTTGGTTATCATCTTTTCTAGAACGTTGCACATTGTGCATGTTAGAGATATAGGACTTAAATTGTCTGGCAAAGAATGATCCTTATTTGGTTTGTGTATTGAAAATACTATTGAGATACGTCACTGTTCCTGGAAACATTTCAAAGACCAGATGTAGTTGAAGACATGTAGCATATAAATGATTCCAGTGGAAGGCAAATGTTTGAATATTGTCAGGGCCTATACTATTACAATTATATTGATGCAAGGCTTCTTCAGCTTCCGTTAAAGTTAATGGTTCATTGTGAATGTCGTCCGTGTCCAAGAATATCTCGGAGATATTTAAATCACTAGAGTTTCATTTGACTTCAAGATGTTCTGGCTGACGTGTAGAATCATTTGAAATGTTCAAGGAGCAAGTGCATCAACTATGAGTTTAGGGTCTGTGATGAGAGGAAGAGGATCCGGAGGTTTGGAGATGATTATGGTAGTACGTCGATTACCACAAATAGTGCGGAGTTTTGCAGACTGTCTGTAGAGAGTGCAGATAGAAATGTCAACCAAGACGTTCGTATACTATTTAAACCTCTCTGCGATCAGCGTCTCGGAGTCTTACAAATTCTAGTTTATTTTCTAAACTTGAATGTATCTTGTATTTGTTATACGCTCTTTGTTTTTATTTGATAGCATTTCGGTATCTATCATTCCACAATGGGACAGGTTTGGAGAATTGCCAGTAGTAGGTATATAAAGCACAACGGTTTCAATGGTAGTTGAGCTACAACATCAAGTATATTCATTTCTGGAAAACACTCCGGTTTTGATAGGTTCTGGAGAGCAATAAGGAACTAGGTGCGAAAATCAACCTAGATTGCTTTAGGAAAGTCCACGACGGTTGACGAGAATAGCGTACACGTAGTAGATATGTATAACGTACATTAATAATAATGGGGAAATGATCAGTCCCCAAACGCAGGCTGCATACAAATCAGTGAAACAATGGAGCGATTGAGGGTGAGCATAACTTGAGGTCAGTGCTACTAAACGTGCTGTGAACTACGTTGAAATGCGGAATTTAATACAACTAATTCATTAGAGTAGATTAAAGACCCGTTAGTTAGTATTACTGCAACCCCACAATACATTGCGGCTATTGAAGTAGTCTAATAATACGAAAGGGCATGGTAGTTGAAGTAAATCAGCGATTACAGAAACATAAATGTCAGTGATGTTGGCAACGTGGAGATTACTGATGCAAATTTCTGAAGGCACGTGTACAGACACAGCTCTTACTTCTAAAGTTGTATTTAGTCGAATAGCCTTATGAGGAATCGTATTTTTAATGTAAATAGATACACCACTACTAGCATGAAGAGGTAATCTGAATACAGGCCTAGGTGAAGAACACTTATCAGCACGAAGATTTGTTTCCTGCAGGCAGATAATTTTTGGGCAGTGGTTATGAATTAATAACTATAAGTATTCAAACTGAGCCTGAAATCCGTTTAAATGCCATTGCAATATATTAATCATTTTGTTAATCAGCTAGAATTGCAAATCATGACTCACAGTAAGATTTGCTGCGTTTCTGAATAGAATCCAACAATTTTTTCGCAGACGCGTCGTTCTGTTTTCAGGCCTGGAATTACTGAGATATGGTTGCAACTAATGCAATGTAACAGCAAGGCTTTGAAGGCCATTTGTGTATCCCAGGGCAACTTCTGTTAAGTCGCTAAAGATGTGACATAGAAACTACAGAGTTGTTCAAAATTGAGTGCGTAATCATTGGGATTACTTTCCAATATTGGTTTGCTTGTGCTTATATTGTAAAACCATCAGACGAATCATATTCTTTTTGTGGAGTGGCCCTTTTGGTGAAGTTGGTAACACCAACATCTGTCGTATTGCTGACTGTTAAGACAAGTCGTTTTACCCATTTTTGTATGGTCTCACTGCAGTGTCCATGATTTTGTTTGGGGTGTTATCACTGTCTGGGAGAAGAGTTGGCGGTAGATCAGTATCATTTGATTTGTTTGCTTCTTTAGGACTCAAATTGGTTGTAGAAAGAGGAGGAAAATCCTCAGAAGTAAAACATACTCTGTTTGTGTTGCTGGGGCTGTGTTCCTTCATCCTGCAGATACACAAGCAGGGTTATCTGTTGAGTAATTAACCTGGAAATTCTCTGAGAGCTTTTCTAAGCCAATAGCAGAAGCATAAAGTTGACACCTAAAACGCAGAATATGAGCGTAACCAGGTGCAGTAAGCCCAGCTATGTGAGTAATGGAAGACTTGGGGTGTATACCCATTGCTCCTATGGTTTTCAAATACGTTGTTTGGGGTCATTGGGCAGGGGCGGCGCGTCCTATGTGTTCACTGGTTCAGTGAACCCCCGAAAAAAAAGTTGCAATTTAAAATACATAAATTTATAATTTACATAATTATTCTTTCTCGTATTATTCATTTTATTTGCATTTTCAAACTATTTTATCGTATGAAAAGCCTTCAAGTCTTTGCAATAGCCGCATACGTTCCAACGCGCTGCCCGGGTTCAGTCTCTCTTCTGAACCTCCGAGAATAAGTTTGTAGGTGCTTCTTCGGGTAGAGGGGGCTAAGGGGAAACGTCTCTAACAATACTGGATTTGAGCTGTGACCAGCACTGCTGCGAGTCGGCTCTGGCGGAAGCGCACGAATTAATCCGAAACGAAAAGCTACAGGACTGCAACAAATAGCACGTGTGTTTTCGTTGCAATAGAGTGAGAATAATATACATGTAACAGTGCATTCGGTTATATACAGTGGCGGCTCGTGGATTAAAAATGTAGGTGTTCACAAAATCAGCAATTTGCCACCGCTGCCGCTACTGCTACCGTCGTCACCGCAACATCAAATCCAGTAATATTAGAAACAATGATAGTGCCTAATAACAAGATTTATAAATTTGTTACACAAATCGTCACCCACCCAGTGTTGTAAAGATGTTGAATTTCTTAGTCTCACTCGGTGATTAAAGTCTTTTATGCTGTTGAGCAGTTTCTTCTCAATAGCAAGTATTGCCAGTGCTGAAAGTCGGTCTTCACCCATCGTATTCCTAGTAAACGTTTTAATTCTTTTTATTGTGGAAAAGCATATTTCTGGTTCTGATGTCGTTATGATCGTAATGATAATCTTCAGTAGCTCGGTTAATTGCGGAAAAGTTCCTTCGTTGAGGTTGTTTTCTGTTTTGAACTGCTTAACTCTCGCATAAAATGCATATTACTAAGAAAAATAGCGCCTCTCACAAAGACTGCAGTTGCACTTGCGGATAGTTTCAACTAAATCTCAAAGATAGCAGCACCTCCAGCTGATAAACAGAACCCTGAAGGTGTTAATGTGCACGGTCGCACTGTGCTCATTTCTGGCTGTAAAAATCCAAGCTGCTTTGTTGCCCGCGCAAGCGCAGAGCTGCTATCCGTTAGTAATACGCTAGCACACGAGGCCTGTGCTACAAGCGTTGTTGCCACATACTCAGGTTCTGGCAGTGTTCAATCTGAAGAGCAAAACGCAGTAAATTTTAAACAAGAGGCACGGGATAGCGCATTTTATTAAATGGTTCCTGAAAGAGAAAAAGGAGATCCACTGAGAAATTTTGGAGGTTCACGTGTTCTTGTGCTCCTACACAGCAGCCGCCGCTGGTTATACACTTGTGCTTTGGTGTTCATATGCATATTCATCTGTTCGAGTTTATTTTCAAAGAAGAATGAACAACGTTCAATACCCTTTTAAAAACAAACTTCACAGCTTTAAGCTTGGAAGAGAAGTATAAAGTTAAGAAGCTTGACAGGCCAGTACCTTAGCTCGAATTAAAACAAGCGCAAGTCAGTCGAGGTAAGACTTGAGCAGGTCTTTCAATGTAAATATTCCAGTTGCATTACTGCAAATAAGCTATTTTGTTTTCCGTGCTTACTGTTTGCTACTGGACATGCCATGGCGTATCAGATCTAAGTCATCTAACACAGAAAATTAAAAAGCACGAGGAATCTATTGCACATAAGAATGCTTATTTAGATTTAACAGTCCTTGGAAAAACGGAAATTAGGCGGCAACTTAGCTCTGCTTTTAGACAGAACATAGACACAATGACTACGTAAGGAAAAATCGTTATGTTCTTTCCAAAATAATTGATTGTATTAAGTTCAGCGGTGAGTTTAAACTTGCCCTACGTGGATATGATGAAACAGCAGAATCTAACAATCCTGGAATATTCAGAGGGCTAATTTTTTTTTGGTAGTATTTAACGCCCACTTTAACTACTTAAGGCACCGCAGGCGATGGCACTGATGATACATGAATGATGATGGAGCACCGGTGGAATGCGATGGCGAGGGAAACCGGAGTACCCGGAGAAAACCCGCCCCAGCGCCGCTTTGTCCACCACAAATCTCACATGCGGTCGCTTGGGATCGAATCCCGGCCGTCTAGGTGAGATGCGAGTGGTCTAATCACTCGACCATGTCGCGGCCCAGAGAGGGCTAATAAAGTTTACTTCAGCTTTAGATGCAGTTGTAAAAGAGCACATGAGCAATGTTATAGTCTTTAAGGGCACATCCAAGGATATACAAAATGATTTACTAGAATGTATGTTACATGTGTGTCATGAGGAAATTAATGTTGAAATAGCCAAGGCAGATTTCGTGTCTGTGATAGCAGATGAAACATCTGATTTATCTTCTAAATTTCAATTGGTTATATTATTTCGTTATCTGTTATCCACTGGAGAGTCTGTGGAAAGATTTTGGACATTTTTAAATCCACCTGGTAATGACGCTTCCTCCTTAGCAGCTTGCATTAAAAATGTCCTCGCCGATGTTGTACAAGAACAGAAAGAAAAAGCAATATCTCAAAGTTATGATGGTGCTAACGTCATGCGCGTCAACATGCAGGGGTGCAAACAATAGTAAGAGAAGAGTATCATTTCGCGTATTATGTGCATTGTTATGCTCACCAATTGAACTTAATTCTTGCCCAAGCTACCAGTCAAAATAAACACGTGAAACTGTTTTTCAATACTATTGCAGAAGTGCCAATATTCTTCTCTCATTCACCTCGAAGAGTGGCTGTTCTAGATGCAATTGTGAAGCGAAGAGTCCCTCAGGGATCAGCCAAAAGATGCAACTTTACATCCAGAACAGTTCTTACAATTCATGAAAACAAAGAGGACATTCTGGAATGTCTCCAACAAATTGAAGACACCAGCAATCAAACGACAACTGTGAATCAAAACTCTGGTCTAAGGTTGAAACTGCAACAGCCAACATTTTCCTTTTGGTTAGAGGAATTTTATAAAATAATGCCCCAAGAGGATATCTTGTACAGCCAATTACAAAAGCGCACCACTGATCCTGTATCAATAAAGCAAGCAATAGCAGCATTCGAATATGAAATTTCGAAAATTAGAGACAATGTTGATAATGTCATAATCAAGGAAGAACCAAATGTAGCAAATAGAAGATGCGAGGACGTGTACATAACAAGGAATGCAGCAGCTAAAGAAGTATGTGACATAATAATTCAACAGAGCAAACAAATGTTTGATTTCTCCAGCCAATTATTGGCCTATAATTTACTTGACCAGCACTTCTTCCCTACACTGAAGAATAAATTTCCTGAAAAAATGCTTTCTGCTGTTGTGCAGTCATATCCATTTTTAAATTAACGTAAGTTAAAAACAGAACTTCAGGTCATTTATTCTCGAGATGATTTTCAGGAAATGAAAAGTTCAGTAGCACTTCTGAAGTTTTTAATTGAAAATAGCCTCAAGAACCCTTTGGAGATGTTATGAAATTGCTGAAATAGGTAGCTACTGTCCCAATGATAACGTTGAAGCAGAGAGGTGTTTCTCCACTTTGAAGCGGATCAAAACGTTTCTTAGAAGCACCATAGATGAAGATAGGTTGTCTGTTCTTACCATGTTATCTATTGAAAAGGAAATGATCCACAGGCTTACACATTTCAACGACAGTCATAGACAGATTCGCCACGAAAAAGGAAAGGAGGATAGATTTTCTCTATAAACATACCTCTACTGGAGATTCAAACCTATCAACGTCTTCAGGATTATTTTAATGTAATTTTAGAACTATAGATATATTTTAAATAATTTGGAAAGGTAAACTTCATTAAGTAGTAAAAGTGGTGAACCCCCTGTCAGTTAAGTCACCAGCCTCCACTGTCATTGGGCAAATATTAGATAGAATTAATCTTTTGTGTTACGTCAATGGGGTGCCGAGCTCCAGAGATGTATCATTAATGGAAATCCTTGGTTATTTACTGCTAAGATCTTGAGCTATTGTTATACAAGTCAAGTAAAAGCTTACCCTATTTTTGGAGATGCGTAGGACGAATCTAATATTCGTAGCAAATATGTAATCAAGTGGCATAGCTGCACGAGCTTCTCTCGCGATGGCTTGGTCCACACTGAGCGGGTTGTTAGGTTAACTATATCTTTAGGAGACTCCACTGTGAAATCTTTGTTTCCGTACACACGGACATAAATACACATACTCTTGTGTTTAGTTACACTTTTACTCGTGTTTAATATTTTATAAGCTTTTTATTACACGGACTTGTTTACAAATCCCGATATTCACTTGCCCTGGACATTGTTAAACACACACAGACGGTTATTTCTTTTTCTAAAAATTGTACTCAAAGACCTCAAAATATATATGTGCGGTGAAATCTCGACGTCCAATTTTTGGTTGGAATGCAATACCTAACATATATAAGCATACATATTACATGTATAAATTGTAAAAATTATTTGATACTTTGGTTTTACTGAAACAGGCTCGAGTGGTTTTAATTAAATTAGCTTATGTTTGAGTATTGATATGATAAATAAAAGTGAGTTTTCTTGAGACATTTATGAAGGTCTCTTAATTATATATAACCAGTATCCACAAAAATGCTCTGCAGCAAAATTTCTAAAGAATAGTTCTGTCCCAAATGCAATAATTTCTCAGTCCTATAGGAGGAGCAGAGGAAGTGAAACGTTGTTAAACATTATTGTGAACGAAAAACTTGGAATGAGATTAAATCTGGAAGCCAGAAATGCATAGCTTGTGTAAAGATGGAAAAATTAATTAATAAAAGTGGCCTTCGAATGGAACGAAGGAGAGGAGGCACAAGCTGAGGATCTCTAATAACCAGATGCAATATAATTAAATGTAATACAGAGAAACCTGAAATAAAATCGAATGGAAATGGAGGTTTAGAAAAGCAAAGTATTCCAGGTTATACTTCCACCAACTGCATATTCCTTCGATTTCAGTTATACAAAAGCTGACACACCAGCACCATTATACCAATATCGTCACCATCATTACATATACCAGCAGAACCACCACCACCATTATACCAATATCGTCACCATCATTACATATACCAGCACCACCACCACCACCATTATACCAATATCGTCACCATCATTACATATACCAGAGGCACCACCACCACCACCACCACCACCATTACACCAATATCGTTACCATCATTATATATACCAGCAGCACCACCACCACTATCATTATATATACCAGCACCAGCACCACCATTACACCAATATCATCACCATCATTACATATACCAGCAGCACCACTACCATTACACCAATATCATCACCATCATTATATATACCAGCACCACCAAAACACCAATATCATCACCATCATTACATATACCAGCAGCACCACCACCACCATTATACCGAAATCTACACCATCATTACATAAACCAGCAGCACCACTACCACCATTATACCAATATCATCACCATCATTACATATACCAGCAGCACCACCACCATTATACCAATATCATCACCATCATTACATATACCAGCACCACCACCACCATTATACCAATATCATCACCATCATTACATATACCAGCACCACCACCACCATTATACCAATATCATCACCATCATTACATATACCAGCAGCACCACCACCATTATACCAATATCATCACCATCATTACATATACCATTACCACCACCACCATTATACCAATATCAACACCATCATTACATATACCAGCACCACCACCACCACCATTACTCCAATATCATCACCATCATTATATATACCAGCAGCAGTACCACCATTATACCAATATCATCACCATCATTACATATACCAGCAGCACTACCACCTTATACCAATATCATCACCATCGTTACATATACCAGCAGCACCACCACCATTATACCAATAAAATTACCATCATTACATATACCAGCACCACCACCACCATTATACCAATATCATCACCATCATTACATATACCAGCACCACCACCACCATTATACCAATATCAACACCATCATTACATATACCAGCACCACCACCACCACCATTACTCCAATATCATCACCATCATTATATATACCAGCAGCAGTACCACCATTATACCAATATCATCACCATCATTACATATACCAGCACCACCACCACCATTATACCAATATCATCACCATCATTACATATACCAGCAGCACCACCACCATTATACCAATATCAAAACCATCATTACATATACCATTACCACCACCACCATTATACCAATATCAACACCATCATTACATATACCAGCACCACCACCACCATTACTCCAATATCATCACCATCATTATATATACCAGCAGCAGTACCACCATTATACCAATATCATTACCATCATTACATATACCAGCAGCACCACCACCATTATACCAATATCATCACCATCATTACATATACTAGCAGCACTACCACCATTATACCAATATCATCACCATCATTACATATACCAGCAGCACTACCACCTTATACCAATATCATCACCATCATTACATATACTAGCACCACCACCACCATTATACCAATATCAACACCATCATTACATATACCAGCACCACCACCACCACCATTACTCCAATATCATCACCATCATTATATATACCAGCAGCAGTACCACCATTATACCAATATCATCACCATCATTACATATACCAGCAGCACTACCACCTTATACCAATATCATCACCATCGTTACATATACCAGCAGCACCACCACCATTATACCAATAAAATTACCATCATTACATATACCAGCACCACCACCATTATACCAATATCATCACCATCATTACATATACCAGCACCACCACCACCATTATACCAATATCAACACCATCATTACATATACCAGCACCACCACCACCACCATTACTCCAATATCATCACCATCATTATATATACCAGCAGCAGTACCACCATTATACCAATATCAACACCATCATTACATATACCAGCACCACCACCACCATTACTCCAATATCATCACCATCATTATATATACCAGCAGCAGTACCACCATTATACCAATATCATTACCATCATTACATATACCAGCAGCACCTCCACCATTATACCAATATCATCACCATCATTACATATACTAGCAGCACTACCACCATTATACCAATATCATCACCATCATTACATATACCAGCAGCACTACCACCTTATACCAATATCATCACCATCATTACATATACTAGCACCACCACCACCATTATACCAATATCATCACCATCATTACATATACCAGCAGCACCACCACCATTATACCAATATCATCACCATCATTACATATACCATTACCACCACCATTATACCAATATCAACACCATCATTACATATACCAGCACCACCACCACCACCATTACTCCAATATCATCACCATCATTATATATACCAGCAGCAGTACCACCATTATACCAATATCGTCACCATCATTACATATACCAGCACTACCACCATTACACCAATATCATCACCATCATTACATATACCAGCACTACCACCATTATACCAATATCATCACCATCATTACATATACCAGCACTACCACCATTATACCAATATCATCACCATCATTACATATACCAGCACTACCACCATTACACCAATATCATCACCATCATTACATATACCAGCACTACCACCATTATACCAATATCATCACCATCATTACATATACCAGCACTACCACCATTACACCAATATCATCACCATCATTACATATACCAGCAGCATCACCACCACCACCATTACACCAATATCATCACCAACATTACATATACCAGCACCACCACCATTACACCAATATCATCACCATCATTACATATAGCAGCACCACCACCACCATTAGACCAATATCATCACCATCATTACATATACCAGCACCACCACCACCATTACACCAATATCATCACCATCATTACATATACCAGCACCACCACCACCATTACACCAATATCATCACCATCATTACATATACCAGCAGCACCACCACCACCATTGCACCAATATCGTCACCATCATTACATATACCAGCAACAGCAGCACCACCACCACCATTACACCAATATCAACACCATCATTACATATACCAGCAACAGCAGCACCACCACCACCATTACACCAATATCATCACCATCATTACATATACCAGCAACAGCAGCACCACCACCACCATTACACCAATATCAACACCATCATTACATATATCAGCAGCACCACCACCACCACCATTACACCAATATCATCACCATCATTACATATACCAGCAGCACCACCACCATTACACTAATATCATCACCATCATTACATATACCAGCAGCACCACCACCACCACCATTACAACAATATCATCACCATCATTACATATACCAGCAGCACCACCACCGTTACACAAATATCATCATCATCATTACATATACCAGCAGCAACACCACCACCACCACCACCATTACACCAATATCATCACCATCATTACATATACCAGCAGCACCACCACCACTACCACCACCATTACACCAATATCATCACCATCATTACATATACCAGCAGCACCACCACCACCACCACCATTACACCAATATCATCACCATCATTACATATACCAGCAGCACCACCACCACCACCACCACCATTACACCAATATCATCACCATCATTACATATACCAGCAGCACCACCACCACCACCACCATTACACCAATATCATCACCATCATTACATATACCAGCAGCACCACCACCACCACCACCACCACCATTACACCAATATCATCACCATCATTACATATACCAGCACTACCACCACCATTACACCAATATCATCACCATCATTACATATACCAGCAGCACCACCACCACCACCACCACCATTACACCAATATCATCACCATCATTACATATACCAGCACTACCACCACCATTATACCAATATCGTCACCATCATTACATATACCAGCAGCAGTACCACCATCACTACCAGCACCATTATACCAATATCGTCACCATCATTACATATACCAGCAGCACTACCACCATCACTACCAGCACCATTATACCAATATCGTCACCATCATTACATATACCAGCAGCAGTACCACCACCACTACCACCAAAATTTTACCAATATCGTCACCATCATTACACACACAACCACCACTATCACCACCATTATACCAATATCGTCACCATCATTACATATACCAGCAGCAGTACCACCACCACTACCACCACCATTATACCAATATCATCACCATCATTACATATACCAGCAGCACCACCACCACCACCACCATTACACCAATATCATCACCATCATTACATATACCAGCAGCACCACCACCACCACCATTACACCAATATCATCACCATCATTACATATACCAGCAGCACCACCACCACCACCACCACCATTACACCAATATCATCACCATCATTACATATACCAGCAGCACCACCACCACCACCACCACCATTACACCAATATCATCACCATCATTACATATACCAGCACTACCACCACCATTATACCAATATCGTCACCATCATTACACACACCAGCAGCAGTACTACCATCACTACCACCACCATTATACCAATATCGTCACCATCATTACATATACCAGCAGCAGTACCACCACCATTATACCAATATCGTCACCATCATTACATATACCAGCAGCACTACCACCATCACTACCAGCACCATTATACCAATATCGTCACCATCATTACATATACCAGCAGCAGTACCACCACCACTACCACCAAAATTTTACCAATATCGTCACCATCATTACACACACAACCACCACTATCACCACCATTATACCAATATCGTCACCATCATTACATATACCAGCAGCAGTACCACCACCACTACCACCACCATTATACCAATATCGTCACCATCATTACATATACCAGTAGCAGTACCACCACCATTATACCAATATCGTTACCATCATTAGTCACACAACCACCACTACCACCACCATTATACCAAAACCGTCATCATCATTACTCACACAACCACCACTACCACCACCATTATACCAATATCGTCACCATTATTACATATACCAGTAGCAGTACCACCACCATTATACCAATATCGTTAACATCATTACATATACCAGTAGCAGTACCACCACCATTATACCAATATCGTCACCATCATTACATATACCAGTAGCAGTACCACCATTATACCAATATCGTTACCATCATTAGTCACACAACCATCACTACCACCACCGTTATACCAATATCGTCACCATCATTACTGACACAACCACCACTACCACCACCATTATACCAATATCGTCACCATCATAACATATACCAGCAGCAGTACCACCACCACTACCACCACCATTATACCAATATCGTCACCATCATCACTACCACTGCAATATCACCAATGTTACTATACACTTCCACGATATCACAACCATCCTGAACAGCGCTTCCACAAATATCAGCCTCACAACACCATCAACAACATTTCTCCAGTGCCATTTAATTATGTTACCCCTCTCCCGGCCTATCTACACTACCCGAGAGAACCGTGTATGTGGTGCTGGGAAAGGCGGACTAAAATCTTTAAATCTTTACATTATAATAGATACTGGAAACGTTGACCTTCTGCATCCAATCAGGCAGAATATCAAACAAAAATCCGATGTGTTCCACTCATATAGCTTTCTCTAGCTGCTTTTCATTCAAACTATTCCCACAAAATATTAATGCAAACTTCACAATAAAGATTATTCTTTTATCTACATCATGCAATTCAGTCTACATCAATTACCATAAATACTCCTATTTCTTAATTTTTTGTAAGTAGAAGGGAAATAATGGAGTGCATTATGTTAAAGCGATAGTCAAATCTTTTAAAAGCTGGTCGCCATGTAAAACAATTGAGGATCGGTTCGCTTTACAAGGTCCAGTTAAAGAGGAGAGAAGTAATTTAAAATTGGAAAAAATAACAAGCAATATCTCGAAAATGGTCAATTCTCTAAGAAATACGTATATGACATTTTACCAAGATCTGCATTTATGTGTGTAGTTTGTCTCTTACGGTTTTACAAACCTCGTCCTGAATAAACAGGAAGCTATTCCCAGGAAATTCAAATTATACATATTATGTTTGACGTCAATATCTTTACTATACGGTATTTAGTCATAATCGTTAGGACCAGTTTTGAGAAAAACAAAATTTGCAAATGTTTTGCCATGTAAATATAAGTTTGTGATGCGAGATTTTCTTGAAAATATTCGGGTCGAATCCTTGGAAGATACCAAATTTTAATACCAAGTTTGGTATTTAATAATTTTTTCGTTGCTGGGCTATACTATTCACAGGCACGGACATTTTCTAAAAATGCTTTTTTTCGGACTAAGGGGATTTCAAAGCACATTTCCGGTGAAATCTCGTCATAAAATTTTTGGGCGGATATCAATACCTTCTCTAGCTAGTATGTAAATACGTGCTAGAGAAAATAAAAATGTTCTTGCTCCCTCGCCTTAATTCAGCAGCAGTAATCCTTATCATTAAGTTCCTGCAATTCAAAAAGGATTCCTCGTCCTCCTGCTGCTGCTGAGCTTAGGCCGCGTGGTTAGACGACTCGCCTCTCACTAAGGCGACCTGGGTTCGATCCCAAGCGAGCGACCACATATGGGATTTGTGGTGGACAAAGTGGGGCGAAGGCGGGTTTTCTCCGGGTTCCCCCAACTTCGCATTCCACCGTAGCTCCATCTTCGTTTCACTTATCATCAGTGGCATCACCTGCGGTACCATAGTAGTTAAAGGGAGCGTTAAACCGATCAAAAGAAAAAAAATAGTCTCTGAATTCTGGTTGCATAACTGGCAAACCATAAGATATAGAGGAAAACTTAAACACAAAAATGTGGATCTCGTTAAAACACACAATTTATGCCATACATTTTTATCGTGCAGTTGACCATTTCTGAGATATTCCTTTTTATTGATTTTAGTTTTAAAATATTTAAACTTTACTCATAGGGCAAATCGTCAACTTGTGGCCATGCAAAGAAAACTAATTCTAGTCGCACATCAAACGGCTTTTAAAAGATTTGACTATGGTTTTAGCTTAGTGAGGGCATGTTTACATAAACCCCCTTCACATCATTATTGCACGACAATACATCTGCGCCATCACAGAACCATCACGGTATCAAAGTTGTCAACATCACATTACCACCACCAGCACAACGCCACCTCCCACAAAAGCACGTCGGAACACCCCATCAATGTTGTCTTCATTCCACACATACACAACATTATCATAAGAATAACACCAATGTTTTCATCTTGTCGTTAATTCACGATCGGAGCGAAGCGACGAAAACATGAGTTGTATTTGATAAGACAAGTCAGTGAATTAACTATTAATAATTTATAATATACAGGAAGGGAGATTTTATCAGGTTATCATTGTAATACTTGCATTAGTTCTCATATGGTACATGATGCATATGACCATGTTTATGTACCGAATGTTTTTTGTTTATTTCTTCACTGCATCCTGAATTATGAAATGGTCGACCCTGCCGCCCTACGAATATCGCTAGCAACAATAGAAATAGTGAACAATTATTTTATTTCAGTTTTTAATAACTTTATATATTAAATGACAACAAAAGTTATTTTATTTGCACTCACCGCATACATAAGAGATACAAATAATGATTATTTTCACACTCCTGTTTTGAAGAAAATACAGTATGAACTGGATAAAACTTTAAATAAACTTTGGAACTGAATTAATTGAAAGTACAATTGTGACAGATGGCCGCGATTGCTTGAAATTGCCCACGTTTCAAAATGGATTGGGTTGCTAAGATAATTGGTGTTACTGTCATTTGCTACACGTCTCCAAAACAAATTTGATATAGATTCACGAGTTTGGATTTGCCAGATACTTCAGTTAACCGTTCAACGTGTTTTAGATGACGTGAAAAAAGTGCAGCATTGTTCAGTGATTCGTTTTTTACTTTCTCTACAGGTACTATGCACATGGTGTATAGAGAAAGTATTGCACTCCACCCAAAAATTCGACACCCAGAGTTCATCGGAAATATATGTTTTAGGATCCCCTGTATCCAAAAAAAGCATTTTCACAAAAATATCCGTGTGTGTATGTATGTGTGTGTGTGTCCGTGTGTCTGACACACGATAACTCAAAAACGAAAAGTCGGTAAAGTACCAAACTTGGTATTTAAGTTTAGTATCTTCCAGGGATGCGACACGAAGATTTGAGAAAAATCCCCCCTACGCCAAACTACCTTTACATGGAACTTTTTGCGAAAACTTTGATTTTCTCAAAAATGGCTCTAACGATTTTGATTAACATATCATATATTAAAGATATTTACCTAACAAATAAAATTTATATCTTGAATTTTCTGGGAATAGCCTCTGAAGACTACTTTATTCTGGATGAATTTTACGGAATTTTGTATAATTGCTAAACCGTAAGAGATGGAGAAAAACTTACCACACAAAAAATGTAGAGCAGTTTAAAACACACAATTTATGTTATATGCATTTTTTCGTGGATTTGATCGTTTTTGAGGTATTTCTTGTTTTTGGTTTCAGCTTTAAAAAAAACTTATATGTTTCTCATACAGAATTTGTTAACTCCTATCCATACAAACAAAGGAACTTCATTTACATAGCAACCAGCTTTTGACTATCACTTTAACCTATGCTACTCCCTTATTTCGCTTCTGCTTACAAGGAAGCAAGTAATAAGACTATTTCTACTAATTTTGCTCGATTATCATGAAGTAAATAGAATCATAAGCTTTTTAACAATAATCTGTTGCAGAGATGTAGAGAAAGTCATGTGAATGGAACGCATCAGATTTTTTACTTTTGGATGGGGAAAACTTGCGTGGAGATGTAAGCGAAATTGAATACTTTTTAAGGGGATCTTTCGGCATCTGTGACAACGTATATTGGTTCAACAACGTTTAACGTGATCTAGCATCCGTTTTTGAATAGAGGTGCCCAGGACGTCCGGCAGAAAGTATTGATAAAGTCCACGATATGACTATCGTTGATTTGGAACGAAAGTACCCAAAATGGTGTATGCCATAGGTGTGCATATTAAATAGGAGCTGAAAAAGTTGACTTCCCCAAGAGTGCCACGATTGCTCAATGATAACAAGAGGCTGTGGCTCTCCACTTCGAGCTTGAGTTTAGATCTACGTATATCCAAGGATATTTTGCGCCGCGTTGTCACCAGAAGGCAAAGACGAGCCTTGCGGCCGGAAAAGTCTAGCTATAATAGCAAAAACGGCAAGCGAATATAATGAAAATGAACTGCAGCATAATAAGTATCTTGGAGAATGGCGACGAGGGGAAGACTTTTTGAGACGTGAAGAATGTCATATTCGTTGACTCCTTAGAAAAGGAAACACGATTACTGGACAATACTACAGTGAGCTACTTGCCTAATTCACAAAGAATTGAAGGAGACAGGACCCCATTTGGCGAAGTCGAAAGTCTTGTTTCACTACGACAACGCACTACCATATTCATCCGGAGGTATCGCCACTAACTGCATGAATTACGTCATAAATTCTGGTGCACCCTCGATATTCGCCCGACCTGGATCCCTGCGATTTCTTCTTGTTCCCAAACATGAAGAAATGGCTCGCGGAAACAACATCTAGATCAAATGACTAGGCAATTGTCGAGATAGAGGCATATTTTGAAGTGCAGGTTTCGATAAGAACTCTTAAAAAAATTATGCTGTTATCCTTAAGGTAATTTAATCTTTTAATCATTATTCATGGGTGTTGAATAAAAGCCGCTAACTTATTATTCAAATGGTTAAAATCCATTTATATCGTATATCCGCACCACGGGACTACGTTGAGAAATAATTACAAAGCCATATGAGTGTGACAAAGTATATGTCGGCATGACTGAAAGGTCTATTAAAAAGCGTGTAACAGAACATCAACGTCATGTCCGCCTAATGCAGCAATTGCGGAGCACGTATTTACAGAGGGTCATCTAATGAAATTTCGAGATACTGAGGTGCTAGCAAACACAAAGAGATATTTCAGTCTTCTCAGAAGAGAAGCTATTGAAATAAAAAAACATCCAAACAATTTGAACAAAGACAGCGGTTACCGAATAAGCAAGACCTGGAAACCAGTTTTAGTAAACAAAATGCTGGTTCACCTTCACTCGCCTGGCTGACACACTTGTGCCTTACCTGTCACTCATCCCCCCTCCTAAATGGAGTGAATTCCAGCTTTCATCTGATGCTCTATGCCTGCGAAGTATGGCAGTAGACATCTGGCTTCTCTAGTTACAGCGGACTCCGGTCCATTTACTCTGTTGACGTTTCCTGAGGCTACTACATGAAGCTTCGGCTCTCCCATATGTGGAGGATGAAACTAGGCGCCGGGATCAAAAATTCTACGCCAGAGTGGGCGAACATGAGTACGCACTTGTCAGATCACTGAGGGACTACTTACTAACTAAACGTTTATACAGGCAGTACATGGCTTGCGGGTACTCCCGGTAACAACGGCTTCACTCCAGCCTAAGGCAAACGAACTCCCCTCTGCCAATCTTGGGAGTGGTCAATTAAAAATCAACTCCAACAAAAACAAATATTTAAACAAACAAAGCATCAGTGGATGCTGCTCCTGAAAACAGCAGCCGTTGAGGAGCCCATCAATAGCGCTACCTCCTAAACACCAACCCTCGAAACTCCACCAGAATCACTCAACCTCAACCATCTAACATCCCTGTGGTTAAGCCCTTAACAGGGTAGGTACACAACAACACCTAGGCTCACTACAAGTCTATCAGATCTGACACCCACAACCTTTTATTCATCTCTTACAGTGACTGCCACTGAAGATGCTGACCGTAAAAGTTGGCCAAACGTGTGGTTCACATTTTAACCCATGACCACGGCACAACAGCCTGGAAAACACAGTTTTTAAATATAACGAGATGGGCCATGAAAATAGCCTAAGATATTCCATAATTTGTGTTTGAAAACGACTCATCATGATTACCAACACGCGTTCGTACAGGGAGCAGTTGATGCTGGGTCACCCTTAATGCAGTACACCCCTGAAGCCAATACTGCCCAGAGCTGCTGAATGTTCGAAGCTCAATTTCCTGTTTTCCGCACGCACAAGTTTCGAGCTCCAAAACCGCCACTGGATCTGACTTTAGCGAGAAAGGGGAACCGTTCGTTGCCATGGAGACGTGTCTCTGTCCCCAGGTCGAGCGTCCGAATCTTCACCACTAGCTTCACGTTCCAGTCTTTAACACAAAACATGATGACATCCATTCACACCACTATTCTGCAACAATTTATTGTTACTTTCTCTACACGTACTAGAGAAGGATTTGTATTGCACTAAAAAATTCCATACCGAGATTTCACCGGAAATATATGTTTTCGGACCCCCTGAAAAAAACAGAATTTTAGAAAAATGTCCGTGTCTGTGGGCAGCATAGCCCAAAAACGAAAAGATATTTGGTATTTTAGTATCTTCCAAGAATGCTATACGAAGGTTTTCAAGAAAATTCCCCCTCTGCAAACTACCCTTTACATGGAAAAGTTTTAGATAATTTTGATTTTCTCAAAAATGCCTCTAATGATTTTGATTCAATAAGATGTATATCTTGAATTTTCTGAGAATGGTCTCTGAAGACCTCTTTATTCTGGATGAGTTTTGACGAATTTTGCTTAACCACTACACCGTAAGAAATAGACAAAAACTTACTGTACAAAAAATGTAGACCTCGTTAAAACACACAATTTATGTCATTTACGTTTATGTATTTTACGTTTGTTTTACGTGTCCGAGATATTCCTTGTTATTGTTTTCAATTGTGGGGTACTTATACTATTTTCAGGCAAGGATTGTCCGTGTTGCTTTTGTTCTACTCCTGGGCGAGCAAGGAGGCGAATTTTTATGACAATCGCATAACGACAGCTTTTAAAACATGTGGCAATCAGTTTAGGCTAGTGCATTCCCTTATTCCCTTCTACTTATCAGGAACTAAGTAATAAGAACATTTTGCTAATGTTTATCTCGATTAGCATGGTATAGAAAGAATATTTTGAGACGATATTAAGACATTAGTCGTCCTGGCTTAAAACTTCAAACTTTAATCCTCTTGCTGTGCGCCTGCGAGATCTCGGACATGGCTCAGATATATGCCTACAGTAACACAGAACTATAGAGGATGATTAAAAAATACTTGACAAAATTTGGGGACAGATTCCTTGTATCAAAACAAGAAAAATGTTAATATAAACAAATGTTCCAAACTCTTTGTTTTCGATTTATTTAGGCTCAAAATGTTATTAATCAAAACATTTTTAAGTGACACCTTATTCTGATGTTGTCAGCTTGTTAGGGGGTGTGCAACACAAACACCACTCATAGCAAATGCTGCAAATGTCCTGCTCTTGCGTCTAGACACGCATGCACTCGTCAAAGCATGGAATGTCAAATAATCCGTCTTGTTTGATTTCGCAGGCTTCCATGACACGTAGATTAAGAATTTCTCATCCGGGATTATTGGTAGTATTTAACGTCCGCTTTAACTACTTATGGCACCGCAGGCGGTGACACTGATGATACATGAATGAAGATGGAGCACCGGTGGAATGCGATGGAGAACCCGGAGAAAACCCGCTTTGTCCGCCACAAATCTCACATGCGGTCGCTCGGGATTAAACCCGGGTCGTCTAGGTGAGAGGCGAGTGGTTTAACCACTCGGCCACGGCGCAGTCATCTCATCCAGGATGTTTGCTACATACCTCAATTTTTAAAGTGCTCCCAAAAATAAAGGATTGAGGTCGAGACCATGGAAGTCTGGGAGAGTGTTCTGAATGAAGATCGTGTAAGCAGTAACTCTAGGGCGTATTACTGACAAATGTAAACAACCAGCCATGGCTACAAACGGCCAACTCCGCAGGGTAAAATGGGCCAAAGCATTCTAACAGTGTTGCATAAATAAATAAAATTATTAGATTGGATCTGGAAAGCCGTTGATCGTAAACTTGCATTAATAAATTGATAAGGGGAGAAATAGTGTTTTTAGAGCATGTTTATATGGACCTATTTTCTTGTTTCAATGCAAGGAATCCATATCCAACCGTTGTAAAGGTATTTTTAAATTATCCTGTATATATTTAAAAGATGTGTATCCTACATACAGGATATTAGGGGTACACATACAAATATTTTCATCACTAGTGCCTTAATACGTATCCACTTTAATGTGTTAGTTGTTTTTACTCTCTCCACTTGGTACAGAATACATAGGTTGAAGTATTCCACCCAAAAATTTAATACCGGGATTTCATTGAAAATACACGTTTTAGGTCCCCTGAATCCAAAAAAAGCAGTTTTAGGAAAAAGATCCGATTGTGTGTGTGTGTGTGTGTGTGCGCGCGCATTTGTGTGTGTTTCCATGTGCATATGAACACAATAGCTCAAACAAGAAAAGTCGATTTAATATTAAACTTAATATTATTAAGTAGGTGGGGGGGATTTTATTGAAAATTATCATGTCGCGCGGAGCTTTTTCTATAACGTCTCTTTTTAATCGAACTCAAACATATTTGCGGTGAAATTTCGACACTGAATGTTTGTCACACATTGGAGCGGGTGCATCGGGCAACAGAAGCAGCAAATCCTGACCTCTTACTCCGTCTGTCCAAGAATTCAGAATTGTATCCAGTACACCCTGGTGCTTGAAACTACATTACTCCCCAGAGAAGCACTTAAGGGCCATTGCCCTCTAACCTGAGAGCCATTGAGCAGCGCAACCCTACCTCAACTACCTGAATTAGAATCGCTGCTGCAACCTCAGTCCAAGCCATGCTCAAGTGAGTACACAGCTGGTCCTCAGCGGACTGCAACTCTTGCCGTTCAGCACAAGAAGAAACGTAATGTCGCTAAATCAAGTGATCACGATTAGGTTGTCAAACTTACTGTCCCCTGCAACTCTGTGTTATTTGTTGCAAACTGCCACCTGTAACAGAGCTCTGTATTTGCTATATATACCTATCACGAAACCTCTAAGGTTAATTTAATATTGCAGAAATGCTTGAGGTTATGCTTTAATAGTTATTTCGGGTGTGTGGTACACTGCCACCCGCAACAGAATTTTATATTTGTCAAATACGATAGTCATCTCGAAAGTAACCAACGATTTGGTTTAAAAATAATAATAATAAAAGATACTCGTTTCAACACAAAAACTTATTTACAAAGTTACAGTACCGTAGTCTATTTTTCAAAGTAATCGTCATTGCTATGAAGGTATTTACTGTCACGTGGTACCGGTTATACTCTTCCACTGCTTAAGATCTGAAGCAAGACGTACTGTCACTTTGAGGTCTTCATGGTTGGGAAATCATTTCCATCCAAAAAGTCCAAAGTGAAACACTGGTTACTTTCGCTACACGCACTGTATACATAAGGTATAGAGAAGGTATTGTATTGTACCCAAAAATTCGATACCGAAATTTCCCGAGTTTTATAATGCCCTGTATTAAAAGAAAACATTGTCAGAAAAATGTCCATGTGTCCGTGAACAAGATAACTCAAAAACAAATAGTCCATTAAATAACAAACTTGATATATCGGTTTAGTATCTTCTAAGAATGCGACACGAAGATTTTGAGGAAAATTCCCCCATCCTAAATTACCCTTTAATGGAAACATTTTCGAAAATTTTGATTTTTTCAAAAATGCTCTAACAATTCTGATTAAAATATCGTATATTAAAGATATTTACATGACAAATAAAATGTACATCTCTGAAAATCTCTTTATTCTAAATGAATTTTACCCAGTTTTGCATAACTGGTAAACCGTAAGATATAGACAAATTTCACCACACAAAAATGTAGATCTCGTTAAAGCACACAATTTATGTTATACAAGTTTTTCATAGAGTTCACAATTTTTCAAATATGCCTTCTTATTGGTTTCAGTTTTAAAACTTTTAACATACGCGATATTTCCTTTCTACTTACTTCTACTGTTAATCTAGATTAACATGAAATAGAAGAATAAACCTTTTAACATTTATTTGTTACCGATGTAGAGAAAATCATATGAGTGGAACACGTCACATTTTTCTTAACAATTCCTCCATAACGGTACATGAACTTCCACTCCAGACTCTGTCCTATACACTGGTTCTTCCTTGATTACTAGTAAATTATACACCTTTTCCTGCATATCACCATATACGTATTAGTCTATAAAATTCAATTAAAAAAAAAAGACGAATAAGTTCTTTGGCGGTAGAAAAGTACAACATCGGCATTGAATAAACTGGTACCACGTGACAATAAATGTCTTGACAGAAACAATATTGTGTGCAGAAATAGAGTAAGGTACTGTAACTTTATTTATAACGGTTTGATATCTTTCGTTATTATTTAGTTCTGACAAATCGTTCGTTAATTTCGGGATGGCCCTCGTGTGTCACTATACAAAACTTTGCTTAACTTATCGCGCGACTGATTGGAATTTTACCCTCGGCTAGGATTTCTCCTTTAAAAACATCCCTCGGCTACACCTTGCAGCTTGGGGCCTTCACGATTAGGCTATGCTTAAGTGCGCGGCAGTTTACTCTACGAAACATCTACATTTTAAACTTAATAAATGTAATATTGCAGATATGTGTGAGGCATGCTTTAAGGAAGAATCATTGGGTGAAAAAATGAAAACTTGCTTGTTGATAGCAAATGGTTGTTGGAATGTTCTCGGCCTGCGGATTGAGAAGTGCCATATGAACACTGCATCGCGTCGTGTCAATCCCGGCAACAGTGTACATGTCCGCTTTGAGGTTCACATACTGACAGTTTGAACGCTCTTTCTGTCTTCGATACGTTTAACGAGAACTACAGTTTGTCATGGAAGTGTCGTTTCACTTAATTAGTTTAATTATTTGAGTTTCATAAAAACACAATGTTGCTTGTTAAAATAATCTCTAAAGAACATAACACATAAATGCATACATATAACATTGTAATTATAATTTACAAACATAAGGCATCGTCACATAATATTGAACTATTTAAAACTATTTTTCATATAAAAGGAAGCCAATAAATGTTTCTGAGAGTTTCCAAACACAGTAGTACGTATACGCAAACTAGATAACGTTTGCAAGTCCATATTATGGTTGGTATGAACCTCTCTGGTTCCCAAAGTAGTGAATATGACATCAACGTTACATTTATCCGTTTCTACCATATGGTTGTAATAGGTTTTCGGTCTGGCCACCATGTTGGCTGGTGCAAGATCTCAATCTAAGCACCTAACCTGGCGCAACATGACTGATGTGATGTCACGGCAAGCTAAGATGATGCGTTCCCTGAGCTGTTGACGGGTCATTGACCGCTCCTGGTACACGGTATCTTTAACTTAACCCCATAAGAAGAATTCTAATGAGGTTAGATCATGCTGGTCACCCTATTGGTCCATGCCGTTCGATCCATCGCTCAGCTTAGGTGGCATCGAGATATGCCGACGGGCCGAATGAGCTGGCGCCTCATCATGTTGGTACCACAGTTAGTCATTCTAAGTAGGCAGCTGGTGTTGTTGGAAGTGGATATGGCGAGCCCCAGTGAGTTGGCCATCATAAAAATACGGGTCTATTAGATCACCGATTATTCCAGCCCAAACGTTGAAACCCCTTCGGACTTGTAAGGCTGCCTCTCGCATTCAGTGTGGGTTTACAGTGCTCTAGTGATGCATGGTGTGGCGATGTCCATAGTCTGTGTTGTGGAACCTCGCTTCGTCTGTATGAATGAATAAGTGTATTTATTGACATAACAATATCATACATTGAAATTCAACAATCGCACGGGCCCACAGACCGTACGTGCTTTTGTAATATACAAAATAAAAAGCAATATTAAAACAACAACAAGGAATTAAGAGAGTAAACACGAAAATAAAAGTAAAAAGATATTAAAATACAGCAATTTAAATTTACAGTACAGAGTACACCTTATTCAGAGGCATAAATGTACCCTATTGTAATAGACAAATTCACTTAAATAAATATATACACAATAACATAAGTATGACGTAAAATATATGTAAAACATTGTAGTCACTTTTGTATAGCTGTTCTTATCCCTCCCTCCCTCTTTCCTATTGATAATCTTCTCAGATCTCAACTGTCTTGTCTTAAGTATAAATTTACCTAGCCCGTCCACGTCTTCCGTGCCTGCCAGTAGCGCCCAACATGCTTCTAGCTCTACATTCGCGGTGGTAAAGAATCGCGGCAAATATTTTTCCTTCCATTCCTCCTTTGCCCTACATCTTGCCAAGATGTGGGTCCATGACTCTTCCTCCTCAAATGGGACAGACTCTCATACCATTCTCGTCAGCAATGTTTGTGCCTCTCATGCTCCGAGCCTAATCCACGCGAGTCGCTCTCTAATGAGTTTGGTACCTGTTTTGATGTATTGCTCCATACTCCACTACAATTATAGCCCAGACTGTACTTCTAATGAAACCTTCTCTGTGCATTGCGCAATTATTTGCTGTCTGTAAAATAACACAGCTGTCTAAAAATGTAGATCTTGATCCACCTAGCGAACGTCAGTCTCCGGCTGCAGCAGCTTCTGGTGTAGTTGTAGATAATAAAGGTGAAACTTCTCATGACGTAAGATTTGCTAACATTCAACTGTCTGTGAATGTTCCTCGTACTACAATGTACATGTTCGTGACATAGTAACACGATCCGCCGTTGCTTGGTCACAGACATACTGATCTCTTCGTGGATCTGGTGTCTTCTGCACTTTTCCTGATTCCAGAAAAAATGTTTGATCTGTAGGAAGATTTCTCTGCGGAAATAACTGTTGGTATTTGCTGCGCTTACCTGTATACAAACACTCTCTGTTCGAAAATATTGTTTCACAGTGAGCACCAACGTATTTATACACAGATTCATTTTCTGTGCATTCGGAAAGATATCATGATTTGTTACAATGTTAAAACTTCCGACCTTTCACCATGACTTTCCAGCGTGTTAACCATTGCGCTACTGGAGCACATTAACGGCCATCATCGTAGTCCTAATCAGCACGCTTTTGAATGCGGTGTCGCCACCTGCATTTCGCATCATATGTAAAATGCAGCGTTGCCCAATCGCAGTATGAGAAGATTCACCTGGCAGTATAGAGAATCAACATTTAGCTGTCCTCTACTTGGCATTTAAACATCTTAAAATAAACCTCTTTCTTAGCATGAACCTTCTCAAAATACATTTTCACACTTTAAAAATATTCCACTCGTCGCAATTTTTGTATAATTACAGCTAAATTTCACAGAATGTGCAAAAGTTTCTATTGTAATATTATAAAAATACAACATAATCCTAACATCAATAGTAGTTTTTTCAAAAATGTATACTTATAAGAAAAAGTTATTAGAAGTTAATTTTTTTTAACTATTCGCTTTAGCCTGTGCATTCCCTTATTCTTCTTCTTATAAGGAAGCAATTGATAAGACAATTTCTGCTAACATTTATCTTTATTAGTATCAACTACGAAAGGTGTTCAATAAGTCCTTAGAAAAAATAGAAAAGCAAATTACTTTTGGTGATTTTTTTTTATTTATCTACATAACCTCCTTTTAATCCACTTTTCTCAGCGTTTCTCCAACTGCTTTAAGCCTTCCAAAAAGAGGATTTCGGAAGGTCCTTAAAATAGACACCTGTTTGGGAGATGACCTCTTCGTTAGACGTGAATCGTTTTCCGCCGAACCACTTTTCAAGCTTGGAAATAAAAACAAGTAACTTGGGACCAAAATCGGTGAATGTAATAATTGGAATCTTAATTCTGCAAGTAATCAATGTAGATAATTCCGCGTGCATCCCCCAAGCCTGCATCATCTTGTCGACCTATTTCACAACCTTAGCCCATTTTTGGAGCCGACTCGTCTTTAAAAATCCACTGTTTCGAGTGTAATTTTGTCACTGAAGTGTAGTAGTGTATACATGTATCATCCACAGTTATGTATCGACGCAGAAACTCGTCAGGGTTGCGACGATAAAGTGTCAAACCAGCTTCCAATCACACGATTGCGTTTATTCTCCATAAGAGCAACCGTGGCAGCCATTTTGCCCAGACCTTTGTTAAACCTAATGTTTGTTGCAGAATTGAGAAAACTGTACCTTGTGATTTGCCTGTGGCCTCTACTATTTCATGAACTTTGATTTGTCGATCACTCAAAACCATATCCTGGATTTTGTTTTGTCAATCATTTTGAAGGAAGTCACTTCTACTGGACGTCCGGAACGATATTCACCATTTGTGGATGTACGGCCACGTTTAACTTCGTTTGCAATTGCAAATTGTTGCAAAAACAGGAGCAGATGTGCCATGAACTTCTTCCGACTCGGCTTTTATCTCTGTCGGTGTTAAGCCTTTTAAATAGAAGTGTTTAATCACCACAGAATCTCGTCCCCCCCCATTCTATCGTTGCCTATAGCAAGGAAATCACGTGCTGGATATAGCTGAAACTTTAACTGTCATCTAGTTACTAAATACAAACTTTCTTCGATGTAACGAGTGTAATTTCTTGGTTTTTCTAAAGACTTACTGAATGCCCCTCGTATATAGCAGAATACATTTTTATAAAAATAGTATTGGGTTTTGTGCTTTAAATTATGGACTGAGTTAAAATTATTTGGATGGGCACTCGCGTGTTATCCCACCCTCCCCCCCCCCAATAGTGAATACTGGAAGCAGCTCTGTGACCCGACAGTTGAACAGTTTGAACAAGTTTGTAACGTCAGACCAAGTCGTGTCTCAGAAGTAGATTTGTTTAGAAATATTTTGTTAAGAGCCTGCGACCAGCAGCAGCAGCAGCAGCAGCACTCCAAGTGTCCGCAACAAGTCGAGTGGGCTCCTTAGCAGCCCTCGAGACGCAGCCACGAGGTCAAATCTTAACAAGCGCCGCGTCGCATCTGTTTCCAGCTTTCTTACACGTCTCCTGTCTTGTATTCATATCAAACGCTGTTCAGTACAACTTGCACTAATAGACAGTGGATTTTAACCAAATGCCCATTCATTTTCACCTTCTCTAGCTACATGTACATAGTAGCTAGAGAAGGTGTTGTATTCCACCTAAAGATTCGATGTGGAAATTTCAGCGGAAATAATTGCTTGTAGGTCCTGAGTCCGTAAATAGTTATTTATGAAACAAGTGGCAAAAATGGTGTTTTATATTGTGAGCAGGAAGCTTGCGAAACGAGATCGTAATCTTACACTACTTTAACTTTCTCTACACTTACTATGTATATAGTGTATAGAGAAGGTATTGCATTCCATCCAAAATTCGATACCGAGATTTCACCGGAAATATACGTTTTAGGATCCCCTGTAACAAAAAATATTTAGAAAAAGGTCCGTGTGTGTCTGTGAAAATGAAAACTCGGTAAAATACCAAACTTGAGATTTAAGTTTAGCATTTTCCAGGGATGCGACACGAAGATTTTGAGAAAATTCCCCCACCCCAAAATACCCTTTACATGGAAAAAATTTCGAAAGTTTTGAATTTCTGAAAGATGTCTCTAACGATTTTGATTCAAAGATCGTATATTAAAGATATTTACAAGACAAATAAAATGTATATCTTGAATTTTCTGGAAATTGACTCTAAAGACCTCTTTATTCTGGAAGAATTTTACTGAATTTTGCATATCTCGTAAACCGTAAGAGCCGGATAAAACTTACTTCATAAAAATTGTAGATCTCGTTAAAACACACAATTTATGTCCTATACGTTTTTTTCGTGTAATTGACCATTTCTGAGATATTTCAAGTTATTTGTCTCAGATTTAAAATACTTAAACTTTTCTCATTCGGAAACTTGTAAATTCCTGGCTATGCATAGAAACTTTAGCCCAGTGTTATCCCATATTTTCTTATTTACAAAGAAGCAGGTAGTTAAGACAATATCTGCTAATGTTTATCACGATTGTCATATAATAGATAGAAGAATATGCTTTCTAACAATAATGTGTTATAGTGATGTAGAGAAAGGCAAGTGAATGGAACACATCATATTTTTAGACAGTTCTCAATATTTATATACATATTATCTGTTATAAATAGATTGTTTTACCTATTTCATGGATTTCATGCTTAATTGGCTGCGATATTTAGTTGTTGCCTTGCTTAACATCAGTGCTGACAACATGATGACTTACTCGTACAGAACGAAAACATTCTATACAACGGAGGCAGTGAAAATGATAAACCTATGAAAATAATGTAACAAAATTTTAATATGTTAATTTATTAACCAACAAGGTTACAAGTTTTGCCTAAAGCTACTAATTCTTTAATGAAACTGTAATGTTAATTGTAAACTTATTGTAATTTGAAATAGTTATTCCTTGGGTAGAGGAAGTCGGAACAGAAATATTGATTACATGATTTATTATTGACTTGTTGTTTGGAATGGAAATAGTTGAAAGTGTAGGTATAATTTGTAAAGCAATTTTCTTCAAAGCATGCTAACAATACATTTTCAGTATACTTTTGTATGTTTTTTGCTTTGCACAATCTGTTGTATGTGAAGTCATACTGATTTCTTGACTTTTTTGGTAGCAGTTGTAATTTTGCCCTCTCCGGTGCTTGCATAATTTCGTCTGGTTCAGCAGATTCCATGTTCGTAGCATTCAAATCATCCGTCATTTTGTGGTTCGATACCAGCTTACATAGGCCTTCTTGAATGAGACCGTAGACGCATAAACCAAGTTGGCTACATTTGAGTGTTATCATTTCATAACACAAAGTGACAGAATGTTATACTTTTAACACTTCTGACATCTAGTAAAAGACCAGATTGGTATCAAATGTCTAAAAACAGGAAATGTTTAGAAACAGGACCGCGCGCGCGCGCCTGTAGACAAGCAGAGCTAAAAAACAAAAACAAAATACCGTTAAATGCCAAACTTGGTATTTATATTTAGTAGCTTCCAAGAATTGAACATGAAGATTTTCAAGAAAATATCTACACCACAAACTACCCTTTACATGGAAATTTTTTTGAAAATTTTGCTTTTTTCAAAAAAGGCTTTAACGATTTTGGTTAAAATGCCGTCCGTATATTATACATTTTACATCACAAATAAAAGGTATAGTTTGAATTTGCTGGGAATCGTATGTGTTCCACTAACAAGATTTCTTTGCTGTGACAGTTTATTCTTTTATCCACATCATGCTAATTGAAATCAACATTCACCTAGAGCCCAAGCGACTGCATGTGAGATTTGTGGTGGACAAAGCGGCGCAGGGGCGGGTTTTTCTCCGAGTTTTCCAGTTTTCCCCGCCATCGTATTCCACCGGTGCTCCATCTTCATTTCATGTATCATCAGCGTCTTCCGGTGCAACAAGTAGTAAAACACTATACAATGATCTTATTAATAGAACCATCTCCTTGTAGGAGCCAAAGAATAAGGGAATACACTGGTGTATAGTCAAATGTTTTAAGCTGGTCGCTATGCGATGAAATGTTTTCTTTACGTTGCTTCCAATTAGAAAAGAGAAAGACTGACTCTTGCCACTACTTGGAAAAATTAAAAAGCTATATCTATGAATACTTCGCAAATGGTTACCAATCGCACAAAAAATGTACCTGACGTAAATTATGTGCAATAACGAGATCTACTTTTTTATGTAGCAAAATTTCCTCTATTTCTTAGGTTTACCAGTTATGCAAAAGCCACTCAGAATGAAAAGATGTTCAAGGTTATTCCCAGAAAATTTAATGTATGCATTTTTCATATAAACATCTTTAATATGAGGTATATTAATCAAAATAATTAAGAGCCAATTTTTGATTAAATATAAGTTAAAAATAATGTTCCATGTAAAGAGTACCTAGTTTGAGGTGGGCGATTTTGTTGAAACTATTCGTATCGTATCATTGGACATTTCTGAACTTAAATATCAAATTGAGTACTTATTTCGTTTTTATGTTGAGCTCTTTACACTCACTTACACTAAGATAAATTTCAAAAAAGTATAACTATGTTGCTGTTCAGGGGTCTTCAGAACATATATTTACGATAATTTCGGTATCGAATTTTGGATGGAATCACTTCACTTCTCTTCCTAGTATGTACATCATACGTGTTAGAGACAGTAAAAATCCAATAGTGAGAGAAACATAACAGAACTCTGAAAAATTCAATTTCTTACCGGAATTTGAAACTCGGACGTCTCATCCCACCCGTTTGCTTTAACCTTTGAGCGACCATGCCTTAAAGACATTAAACTCCCCAGCTGACTCGCGTTTTTCTGGATAAATCACCAGTAAAATTAAATAGTGCTATATATGATCGCTTTTGACTGCTATGTTTTTTTTTTTAATTTATTTTAATCGCCTTTAGGCCTAACCTTCTTGCTTGGTCATCAGAAGGATAGAATGACTTAGTACACAAATTCATAGCGCTAAACATCCATGCCCATAGCGAAATTCGAACCCCCAACCCTTTTGCGGCAGAACGCCAAACTCGCCAACGACCACGGCTACCGTGGCGGAAACTACTGTGATTATTGGGGTCCCATTCTATACTGAGCATGAAACACAGCTTAACTTTGCTCAGAGGCCTCTTAATCAGGCCTTGAGGTTCTTTTATGTACCGTAAGTCTATGAACCGAGCCAACGGCTTTACTTTCCTCCCAAAGGGAGCTAGCTATGTTAAGGATTTATTATCCCCGAACATTTAAATCGCCCTCCGCCGGGTTTCAAACCCGCGAACGTGGGAATCAGAAGCTACCTTGTTACTCCTAGACCACGGAGGATGACAAAAACCACAAGGTGATCTCAAACTATTTTGAAATGAGGTATATCAATGGTCACTTAAAATGTAGCACGTGTTTTAAGTCCCGGGTTTTTAAAAAATAATTTGGTTGGTTGGGGAATTTAATGTCCAACCGGGATGTTGTCATGTTAGCTGGATGGTTAGAGACCTGGACAGAAACTGGGGGATACGTGGTTCACATCCCAGCTAAGGCATTGAATGTTTCCAACCTAGGACCAACAGACCTGTGTGAAAAAAAAACAACTAAAAAAAAAAAAAAATCAAAATCTGATGTGTTACATGAACATGACTTTCTCTAACTGTTCTACAAACAAGCTTCTTACAAAAGACTACTCTTCTTTCTACACAATGCTAATCGAGATAAACATTAGCAGAATGTTCTTATTACTTAGCTCCTTATAAGTAGAAGGGGATCAAAGGAATGCACTATGTTAAAGCGATAGTCTACTGCAACGGTTCCCAACCGGTGTGCCCCGGCACCCTAGGGTGCCGTGTGATTGGCTAAGGGGTGCCGCGAGATATTGAGATAAACAACAACAACAAAAATACCTTAAGTCTTGTAAGGTCTTGAAATAAAATAAGTCAAATCAATTACTCTCATGCACGGCAGATGGTGATAGTGGTCGATTCATTTCAATAATTCAGTTACACTAGTATCCCACAGATGGCATTACAGCTATACACTGTCGAACATTCCCGAGACTACTCGCTTCCTCACGAACATTCCCGAGACTTCGACAGATGAATATATAAAAGTGTACGCCGCTTGGCGCTTTCAGTTGTCTTCCTCGCGTTGATTCACAGTGTTTAGATATGGATAAGTTCATTGCTAAACGTAAACGCCAGGACAGTGAAAGTGAACAGTCGGCTCCTACTGCTTGCTTTAAGAAGCCAAATCTTACAGTTTCTCCCGGACCGTCAAATTCACCACATAAAGAAGACAAACGAAAGAAAAGAACATACCAGGACAGTTACTTAGCGTATGGATTTAAGTGGAATAACAACGAGGAAAACCCTATCCCTGTGTGTTTAGTTTGTGGCGAAACACTTGGCAACGAGCCCATGGTACCTAGCAAACTGAAGCGGCATCTTACAACAAAGCATCCTAGTGTGTCACAGAAAAGTGTAATGTATTTTTCACATATATTAGAAGGGGAGAAGAAAACAGCTGTGCGAATGGTAAAGAGAATGACCATAGGTGATACTGCTCTTGAAGCCTCATTTAAAGTAGCAGAACTGATAGCTAAAAAAAAGAAACCTCATACTCTTGGAGAGGAAATCATTGGCCCTGCATGTCAAGTTATAGTTTCAACAATACTTGGCGAAGGAGCAGCTAATCAAATTTCGAAAGTTCCTCTGTCCAACAACACAATCAGCCGCAGGATATCTGCAATGTCATGCAATATCAACGAACAAGTCACGGAGAAAATATAAAGTTATAGAACATTTGCTTTGCAAGTAGATGAGAGTCTCGATATTGGTGACAAACCGCAACTCCTTGGTTTTATCAGATATATTGATGAAAAAGATATTAGTGAACAGTTTCTGTTCTGTAGACCGCTGGAGACTACAACCACAGGCCATGATATTTTCGTTTCTATTAATTCCTATCTCAATGACCATGATTTTTCATGGAAAGACTGTTGTGGTATATGTACAGATGGTGCACCATCTATATCTGGGAAAATTAAAGGTTTTACTGCCAGAGCTCTCAATGAAAATCCATCCATGATTATAACTCACTGTTTTCTGCATAGAGAGGCATTAGTCGTGAAAGCGTGTAATGAAGATTTTGCTGAAGTGTTTAACCAAGTTGTGAAAATGGTGAACTATATGAAGTCTCGACCTTTAAAGTGCAGAATTTTTGAACAGTTATGTCGCGCAACGGATGCAGCTCATACCTCTTTGTTACTTCACACAGAAGTAAGGTGGTTGTCGCGGGGTCGTGCATTGGTTTCTCGAACTTAAAGAACAGCTAAAAACTTTTTTTAAGGATGAAAATCAAGACACATTTCATGAGCTCTTACTAAGTGATTCTTGGTGTTTTGAACTGTCGTATCTGGCAGATATTTTTCATAAGCTGAATGAACTGAATGTTTCGATGCAGGGTCGACATGAAACAATAATCTCCTCAACCAATAAAATGAAAGGTTTTAAAAGAAAACTTAGTTCTTGGAAGTGTGCAGTTCAAAAAGGAGATTTGTCGAACTTTCCATCTCTTCTTAATGTGGCAGAAGATAAAGATCTGGGTAAACTGAAAGACCGCATTTGTGATCACTTATCAAGATTGCAAGATGCAATAGATGCTTACTTTCCAACTATTTCCACTACGAATCTCGACTGGGTTGTCTCACCATTTGATTTCGTAGATAGTGCAGAGGAAATAGATTTCACTGCTTGCGAACGAGATGAATTTATTGATCTTTGCGATGATTCCACACTCAAAGGTAAGTTCACCAACAGTGAGGCGTCGGTGGCTAGTTTTTGGCTTCAACGGAGAGAGGAGTACCCTAACCTAATGAAGAAAGCAATTAACGCACTTTTGCCCTTTTCAACATCCTATCTATGCGAGCAAGCCTTCTCTGCTATGGTGACAATAAAATGCAAAGCAAGAAATAGACTGAATAACCTTGAGGATGGTTTGCGTGTTTCACTGTCAACTGTAAGATCCGACATCACATATCTGTGCTCTAAGCATCAATCACAAGTTTCACATTAATCATTAATCGAACAAAATTTTTTTACTCAGTGATTGTAGTAAAGTTTACTGTATTAGTTATGGTGTACGTTATTATTATATAATATTTCAATAAATTAACATATTAAGCTTAATTTTCTTTTAATTCCAGGAAGGGTGCCCCTGGTGTTTAATGTTATTCCCAAGGGTGCCGTGAACTTCAAAAGGTTGGGAAACACTGGTCTACTGTTTTAAAAGCTATCGTTATGCGATTGTTATTGAAATTGGCTTCTTTGCTTGGCCAGGACTAAAACAAAAGAAAAACGGCCACTTTTTGTCTGAGAAAAATATTTTAAAATTGAAACAATAACAAGGAATATCTTGGAAATGTTAACTCTACAACAAAAGTGTATATTTTCATAGATTGTGTGCTTTAACGAGATCTTCATTTTTGTGTGGTAAGTTTTTGTCTATTTCTTACGGTTTACTAGTTACATAAAATTCAGAAAAAAGAATATCCAGAACGAACAGGTCTTCAGAAACTATTCTTGAAAAATTCATATTGTACATTTTATTTGTGAAATGTACATATATATAATATACTGCATTTATTCAAAATCGTTAGTCATTTTTGATAAAAGCAACATTTTCAAATATGTTTCCATAGGAGGATTTTCTTGAAAACCTTTATGTCGCGTCTTTGGAAGATAACTTCAATTACTAAGTTCGATGTTTAAATGTTTTTGTTAATTTTGGAGCTAAGCTGTCCAAACTTGCTCGCAGACCTTTTTAACAATGTTTTTTTTTTTGGATTCAGGGGACCTCAAAACATATATTTTCCGGTGAAATCTAGATATCAAATTGTTGGGTGTAGTACGAGTACAGTAGACCTTTTCTGTACACTATGCACAGAGTACGTGTACAGAAAATAAAAAAACAATTAGCAATTATAATACAACTATGTTGAAAACAAGTGACAAACAACTGAAGCTAATGCGAGTCAAAAGGAAAGCCATTTTCTGCTGACAAAGCCAATAGAGAATCCAATGATTGCAGGGAAATACGCGAGTATATATCAGTAGCACTTTGTTGTGCGATAAATTGCTTCATTTGGGAGACAGAACAGAAGACTGTCGCATGAGACGAATGGCACGCCACTGGTTCTGACCCCGCGAACTCATTAAAATGTATAAGAGCAATCTTGTTCCTCTTGACTGTCAGATAAATATTCAATAGCCCGTCTTCGTATTCTCAAAGGATATAACTCAGGATTGAACGTGTCACATACGCACATTATTATTTCAACTGTTGTTTCACTTCCAAAGTTCGCCTTCTGCTTCTTACCAATGTTCACTCCATCATTAATATGCAGTTATTTGCCATACCTGGAGAGATGTGGACCCCAAAGTAAGTGGATGTTGACTCACTTGCCATTCACGCCGCCCTGGTGGGAAAGTGAGCTTCCTGCATGCAAAATGAAAAAGCTTATGCTTCTATTTACTTCATTCTAATCGAGAAAAAATTGCTTATAGTCTTATTGCTTGCTTCCTTGTAAGTAGAAGCGAAATAAGGGAGTAACATAGGTTAAAGTGATAGTCAAAAACTGGTTGCTATGTGACTAAAGTTCCTGTGTTTATATGGACAGGAGTTGACAAATTCCTGTATAAGAAAAGTATTTTTTAAAACTGAAACCAATAACAAGGAATATCTAAAAAACGATCAATTCCACGAAAAAATGTGACATAAATTGTGTGTTTTAACGTGCTCTACATTTCTTGTGGTAAGTTTTTGTCCATCTCTTATAGTTTAGCAGTTATGCAAAATTCCGTAAAATTCATCCGGAATAGAGTAGTCTGCGGAGGCTATTCCCAAAAAATTCAGGATATACATTTTACTTTTAGGTAAATGTCTTTAATATGTGATATTTTCAACAAAATCGTTAGATCCATTTTTGAGAAAATCAACATTTTTGAAAAAGGGTCCATGTAAAGGGTAGTTTAGGGTGAGGGAATTTTATTGAAAATCTTCGTGTCGCATCCCTGGAAGATACTAAACCTAAATCCCAAGTTAGGTATTTTACCGGCTTTTCGTTTTTGAATTATCGTGTTCACGGACACACATACACGGACCTTTTTCCAAAAATGATTTTTTTGGTGTCAGGGAGACCCAAAACATGTATTTCCGGTGAATCGGTATCGAATTTTTGGGTGGAGTGCAATACCTACTCTATACACTATGTACATAGTACGTATAGAGATAGTAAAAATGTGTTCCATTCACATGACTTTCTTTAATTATTCCGCAAACAAGCCTTTTATTCAAAAGATTAACCTTTTATGTACATCAAGATAATCAAACAGAATTAGTCTTATTACTAGCTTCCTTGTAAGTAGACGGGAAATAAGAAAATGCGCAGGCTTAAGTGGTCTAGTCCGGTCGCTATGTGAAACAATTGCAATTACTATCTCTTTCCCTGGCAGGAGTAAACAAATGAGAAACGAGAACAAATATGTCTTCCCGTTTGAGAAAAATTTAAGTTGCTTAAAATTGAAACCAATAATCCGAAATATATGAAAGGTTAACTCTACAAAAAAGTGCATATAACTATAATTATGTGTTTTAAAGAGATCTGCATTTTTTGTGTCTAATGTTTTTGTCTATCTCTTTTACGGGTTGCCAGTTATACAAAAGCCATCCGGAATGAAGAGGGCTGTAGAGGCTATTCGCAGAAAATTTAAGATATACATTTCGTTTGTCATAAACATATCTTAAGAATAAGATATTTTAATAAAAATCGTTAGTCATTTTTAAGAAAATCAAAAATTTCGAAAAATGTTCCATGTAAAGGGTAGTTGGGTTTGGGGGGGATTTTCTTGAAAATCTTTGTGTTGCATCCTTGGAAGATACTCAACTTAAACACCAAGTTTGTATTTAACCGATTTTTTTTTTTTTTTTTTTTTTTTTTTTTTTTGGCGTATGCTGTCCACAGACACACATACACACACTCACATACGCGCACACAAATACGCACAAGGACATCTTTCTGTTTATGCTTTTTTCGTACACAGGGCACCTCAAATCCGGCGAAATCTCGGTATTTAAGAATTCAATACAATACCTTCTCTATCCACTATGTAGGTACATACGGGCTAGAGAAAGAAGAAAGAGTTTTATTTATGGACGCTCTTTAACTGCTGTGGTTCTGAGCTTCCCATTCTATACTGAGCGTGAAATATCACTTAATTTTGCTCAGAGGCCTCTTTATCAGACTTGAGGTATATCTATGACACGGGACCAACGGCTTTACTTCTCTTCCGAAAGAAGCCAGAAAGGATTTTTTACGACCGAAAAAATTCATCGCCCTCCGCCGGGTGTGCACCGGAGGCTAGACCTTTTCACCGGATGAACATGTCCTGGGGTAAACAAAGCACAAGATGTACTCCTCAGCTTACTTGCTCTGATTGGAGAGGTAACGGCACCACGTGGCAACAAGGGAGATAACCACGTGGAACCTTGCAACTATCATCACTCTCCTTCTAGCCGTTCTACTTGGTGGGGTAGTATAGAAACAGTTACTGATTAGATAACAGTTGTGTATACCACTCTCAACTAAAGGTATAAATAACAAATATAAAATACAAAAATAAATATAAAAAACATACCTAATTTGAATCAGAGGTTGTATTCCATCAAGATCATAGCTCTTGTTATCTACTTCTGCTTGCGGTTTACTCTTAATGGTGGTATACGACAGGGCGGAAATGCTGAAACAAGTGCCACCATCTTCTACCATATACACTATACGCAACATCTGTCAAATTAATTGGTTTTCCAAGTTTTTCAAGTAAAATGGAACGGCAGAGATCTCTAATTGGAGCAACATTTAACACAATAACATATTTTGGCCTGTCAGAATTTATTATTGATAAATTAGTATTATTGCAGTAAACATCGCGGCAAGGTCATAACCTCAAATTCTTCGTCTAAAACTACTCTTAACGTAACAAAAGGCTGTACCGTATATTACAGTATTAGTGTAAAATGTGTGGTATTAATCAAGAATTTCGGTCGAGGAATATTGCAATAATTAGCATTGAATTCCGAGTCCCAGGAACAAGCCTTCTATTCTCCGATTCTGGTATCATAAGCACATAATTTGATAGTAATTATTTCTGGCAAAAGCTGCTAAATGGGCAAATTAGCAACAGGTTTCATATAACCCACAGTAGGTTACCAATTTTGTCTGCGAATTGCCTTTATCCAAGTGTCTCAACGATCTTTCCGAGTTCGAAATCTAAAATCTAACACACAATATAGAAACGTTCTGCTGATAATGTGTAACGTATTTCACTAAGTATCCCACCGAAAAATCACTTAAATAAGTATACTAAGCTATGTATTGAAACACATTTCCTGTTCCTTATTTTTACCTCTGCTATTCTAGAAACTACACCATACATTATTCTGTTTTAAAACTTATAGTTTAAATTCACTGCTTAATTTACATTTAACACCACAAAATCTTATTATTTTTTTTTTTTTTTTTTTGCACATTTAAACCACACAAGGCGTGCATATCTCAAAAGTGTAGTGTTTAAATATGGCGGCTTGGCAAAAACGTGCTTCACCAACCACAATGCATGAAGATAGGGCATTTCCGATCTAATCTCTCTCTATATCTAGGTCCCATATCTGGGAAATTGTGTAGCCTTCATTTGCCCACATTTCAATGAGAAAATACAGATTTCGCCCTTCATATCTGTACGCGGAAATTTAGCAACACATCCTCACCGTCAAAATCGGTATTCTTACTGTTTCTTTTTCTGAATTCAAAGTCCATGTCAAGTAACAGTTTATAAAATGAAGTTAGCTTGAACTTAGGAAGGTCGGAGCCACCATTCATAAACACAAGTAATTTCTTGATTGTAAGTGGATAAATTAATGTGGAAGATATTGTGAACTTTGTGACGTACAACACTGCTTACAAATTCCTCACACTGAGCTTCTAACATTGACTTTTTACCTTTCCTTGATTTTCCTACTGTGGTTATCTTGCGTGTTTTTAACCTATCACTGCGCGCTAACATACCTTCCTGTTAACTCCGCTGTCAACATTAACAATATCCTTGATGGTCAACGTGGGATATTTCTTACACTGTTTGTGAAACAATTCAAAATTACACTTTTCTCATCACTCGTTAAAGTCTTACCTCTGCGACATTTTACAAACTACATTTTTCGGCCATGATGGTTTTTGTACTAACGGCCTCACCTTCCCGCTTCCAAAGCTCACTAGCAGAAGGCAGTCTGCGCATCCTGTTTGCTCATTTTCTAATTAAGTCCAATTTGATTATATACTTCAGATTTATTTTGCTGCATCTCTCATAATCACACGCTAACCATACCGTTGTTACGTAATACAGAGGGGATCCATTCTTACTTTCTCTACACGTACTATGTGCATAGTGTATAGAGTATGTATTATATTGCATCCAAAAATTCAATACCGAGATTTCACCGCAAATACATGTTTTGAGACCCCCTGAACTCGAAAAAATCATTTTTAGAAAAAGATCGGTGTGTTTGTGTCTGTCGACAGTATAACTCAAAACCGATAATACCAAACTTGGTATTTAAGTTTATTATATTGCAAGGATACGACACGAAGATTTTCAAGAAAATCCCCACACCCCAAACTATTCTTTATATGGAATTGTTTTTAAAAATGTTGTTTTTCTCAGATGACTAACGATTTTGATTAAAATCCGTATACTAAAGTTATTCAAAACACAAATAAAATGTATATTTTGAATTTTCTGGGAGTAGTCTTGAGCACCTTATTCTGGTTGATTTTTGCACAATTTTGCAGAACGCTTAAACAGTAAAAGATAGATAAAACGTACTTTACAAAAAATGTAGATCTCATATGTATTTTTCTTGTAGAGTTGACCGTTTCCAAGAAATTCCTTGTTATTGGTTTCAATTCTAAAATACTTGTACTTTTCTCAGACAGGAATTATTCGTTTTTCTTTTGCTATACTCCTTGCCAAGCAAAGAAGCCAATTTCAATGAAATCGCATAACGATATCTTTTAAAACATTTGACTATCGCTTTAGCATAGCGCATTCCTTTAGTTTCCTTCTATTTATAAGTAACTAAGTTATAAGTACATCTGCTAATGTTTATCTCGATTAGCACGGTGTAAAAAGAAGAAGAATGATCTGTTGTAAGAAGTCTGTTTGTAGAACAGTTGGAGAGTGTCATGTGAGTGTAACACATCAGATTTTTTGGGTTCAGGAGGTCTCAAAACATGGATTTCCGTTGAAATCTCGGTATGGAATTTTTGGGTGCAATACAATACTTTCTCTATACACTATGTACATAGTACGTGTAGAGAAAGTAAAAGTGACTATATGTTAAAGGCATTGACTTGGTCTCGTATTTTGGAATTGTTGCTGTTTCTCCAAATGTCAGTTATCGCGTTGAACAAGAGTCTGGAGAGTGTGACTTAAAACTGCACTGCGCCTGGCGGGGCTGCTCCCTAGGCTGTTGTCCTTAATCTGCTGTACATTAATATTAATGTGCGTTGGGTTTTTGTAACCCTTCTTGAAATTGTCGTCGCTATGCGCTCCTGGTGGTGCAGCACACGTCGTCCCGGTGTATCTCTAAATGTTCCCAGTCAACACCGTATACAAGGAAAATGAGCAAGCACTGAACTACTCTTAACAAGTACGTGATTACTCAGGGTGTGACGTCCGTACTTTGGGGTGGCCAAGGAGCATTATAAACAATGATATTACAGTAATATTAATGAGTGATTTAGTGTGCATGCAAGCAAAAGTGATTACCAAAGCTATAAGCTACAATGCGTGTTTTCGGCGGCACATGCATCATCTTCAGGGCACGTATGACTGAAAGTATGAAATTCCATACTGATGATTAGCTTTTTGAAAAGTGTAAAATAATGCAAGTAAGTCACATTGCAAATTTCAAATATTTTGCTCTAATGGTTTGGAAGTTATATTCACATGTGTTTATGTGTTTGTCACAACTAAAACAGCCTTTTGCGACAAAAAATGACAATTTTTGTTTAATATTTTAACCTAAGATTCACAATACATCTTTTTGAAATTGCTCTAGGTTTCTCCGTGCCTCCTTTGCTGTAGGCTCCAAACATTACTAAAATTATGAATGTTTTGTCAGGGATCTCAAAACCTATATTTCAGGTGAAATCTCGGTATCGAGTTTTGAGGTGCAATACAATGCTTTCTCTATCTACTATGTACATTGTACATACGAGCTAGAGGAAGTAAAATCTGATGTGTTCCATTCACATGGCTTCCCCTATCTGTTACACAAACAAATTTCCTTACAAAAGATTATTCTTTTATCTTTTTTATAAACATTAGCAGAAACTGTCTCTTTAGTTGCTTCCTTGTAAATAGAAGGGACATAAAGGAATAAATTAGGTTAAAGCGATAGTCAAATCTTTAAAAACTAGTCCTATGTGAAACAACTGAAGTTCAGCTCGCTTTACATGGCCTCCAGTAAAACAAGAGAGATGAAAGAAAATGTCACTTCCTGTTTGAGAAAAATTGAAGTAGTTTAAAATTGAAACCAATAACAAGGAATATCTCAGAAACGTCAGTTCTATATAAAAACGAATATGAGATAAATTATGTGTTATAACGATATCTACAATTTTTATCTAGTAAGTTTTTATCTATCTCTTGTGGTTTAACCGTTATGCAAAATTCTGCAAAACTCATCCAGAATAAAGAGGTCTTCAGAGGCGATTCCCAGAAAATTCAAAATATACCTACAGTTTATTTGTCATGTAAGTATCTTTAATATACAGTATTTTAATCAAAATCAGAGCTATTTTTCAGAAAATCGAAATGTTTAAAGAATTTTCCATGTAAAGCATGGTTTTAGGTGGGGGAATGGTTTTTAAAATCTTTGTGTCACATCATTTCAAGATATTAAACTTAAATACCAAGTTTGGTATTAATCGGCCTTTCCGTTTATGAACTATGCTGTCCAGAGATACACAATGATGTTTTTATAAAAATGCTTTTTTTAAATTCAGGGGGTCTCAAGACATGTATTTCCGGTGAAATCTTGGTATTGAATTTTTGGGTGCAATACAGCACCTTCTCTATACACTATGTAGAGAAAGCAATGAGAGGTTATGGTGCAGTTTGTGCTTGAAGTGTGTTAGGAAGACAATAAATCTTTGTGAAGTTAAGAGGAACTGTCTCGCCGACAGCACCATTATTGTTTTGTTTGAATCGTCGTCATACTTTTTCAAGGGTTGACAGCGGACGTCTCTTTCAGTGGCAGGCAGGCTGGCTCATTTGTCGGATTTCCTTTGACGTAAGAGATAATACCTCATTGTTAATTGTCTTTGTCTGCTTCTTCTTCGTCTGGTCTAAATGAGCAACAGTAACTTATACGAAATGAGAAAAGCCAGTCAAAGTGAAGTATTTGTGTTCTTAAAGCGGTTTCTCACTGTTTTGTCAAGACGCTGCCACATTAATTACAACAAGATTTTCTAACATTCTATCGTAAAATGTCTGACGTGTTCCATTCACATAATTTCCCTAGCTGTAGAATATACGAGAGCCATCCAAAAAGTATCACATGATTTGGTATAACTAAATGATAACGAAAGATATCAACATTACTCTGTTTCTCAACATAATTTCCATTCTTTCAAGATATTACGTGATTGCAGTTTTTAATGCCGATGTTATTTTTTTCTACCGCCAAAGAAGTTATTCCTTTTTTTGAATGCACAAAATGTTCGGCCAATCGAATTTTATAGGCAAATAACGCAAGCCTATGGTAATAATGCTATGAACGAATCTTCAGTGAGGAAATGGCACATAATTTACGAGTAATCAAGGACAAAGATTGGAGTGGAAATCCATCAATTGTTATGGAGGAGTTGAAAGTAAATGTTGATAAAAGAATTAAGAAAAACCGGTGTTTCATTTTGGACACCGTACATAACTATTTCCCAACCGATGAAGAATATTGCCCCTATGGCCATGCTCGCTAAGGCGTCTCGCTTTGGTGCTTCGTGGGCTGGGTTCGAGTCCCGCCTTGGCATGGGTGTTATATGTTTGTGCAATGTGTATATATTTGTGTAAAGAAACAGTAAAACCAGTAATCATACAGTAAATTTGGGGGGGGATGTAAACGGGGATACAGCGCCGGAGTCCTGACCAGACTCCGGTACTGTTTAAAAAAAAAAAAAAAAAAAAAAAAGTTTTGATTTCTAAATGAATGATTTTTTTAAGCCGGTCCCCATAGCCGCGCTCACTAAAGTATCTCGCTTTGGTGCTTCGCGGCGCACGGGATCGTGGGTTCGAGTCCCGCCTTGGGGTGTTTCTGTGTTTGTACATGTGTATGTAATAAGGAAAAACGAATAGGTCAACTAAGGAAATTTAGAAACTAGAAAAAGAGGAAAAAAGGAATACAGCGCCGGAGTCCTGACAAGCCTCCGGGGCTGTATCTAAAAAAAAAAGAAAAAATTCTCAAAGTGATAGTGAATCTTAGCTGTGGAAGAGTATTGTACATGTGACAATAAATACCTTGGTAGCAATGACGATTACGTGAGAAATAGAGTAAGGTACTGTAACTTAGTAAATAAAGTTTTTGTGTTGATATCTTTTCTGATTGTTTAGTTCCGCCAAATCATGTCATTTCTGAATGGCCCTCGTATGTTTAAAGTCAGTAAGCTGAAGACAAGCAATTGTAATCCTAATGAATAGTGAATGATTTTAAATGTTTAAAAATCCTTGTTATTGTATATCGACACGTCAAAAGGGTCTTTTATTTTAAACAGCTTATTGGCATTTCTGTTTGGACTGATAGGTTAGTTTGTTGTCTCGCATTTCATAACACTCTTCTAGTTTTAAACTGCTGCATTTACTATGGTTAACTTGATTTGTCTCATATTTTTGGCTATTCGACAATCTCAACGCTTAAAAACACTCTGATGTGTTCCATTTACGTTACTTTCTCTATAGCTCCGTAACAAGTTGTTGTTACAGAGATGTAAGAATAATTATTCTTCTATTTCATGCTAATCGAATAAACATTAGCAGAAACGATTTTATTTGCTTAACTTCTTATAAGTAGAAGGGAAATAAGCGAATTCACAAGGCCAAAACCGACTTTCAAATGTTTTAAAATGTGGCTGCTGTGGGATTGAAATCCGTTTCTTTGTGTGGCCAGGAGTTGACAAGTTACAGTGTCAGAAAAGCATAAGTACTTTAAAACTTAAACCAATAATAAGGAATAACTCAAAAACGGTCAACTCTACGAAAAAAATGTATATGACACACATTGTGTGTTTTTTACGAGATATACATTTTGTGCATTAAGTTTTTGTCAATCTCTTACAGTTTACCAGGTATGCAAACTTCAGCCAAATTCATCCTGAATGAACAGGTCTTCAGAAGCTATTCCCAGAAAATTCAAGATATACATTTTATCTGTAATGTAAATGGCTTTAATATATAGTATTTCAATCAAAATCGTTAAGAGCCATTTTTGTGAAAATCATCTTTAATATACGATATTTTAATCAAAATCATTAGAGCCATGGGCTAAAGTGATAATCAAGATATATATAAGCTGTCGCTATGCGATTATCGCTGAAATTCGCTCCTTTCATTGCCAGGGGTAAAATAAATGAAACACGCTCAGCTTCCTGTTTCAGAAAAGTATAAAGTATTTTAAAACTGAAGAGAATAAGGAGGAATATCCCGGAAATGTTATCTTTATAAAAAACTTAAAGGACAAAGTGTGTCTTTTGACGATATCGACTTGATTTGTGCAGTAACTTTTTTATCTTTCTCATACAGGTATGCAAAAGTCACTCAGAATGAAGAGGACATTTTATTTACCATGTAAAAATCTTTAATATGTGGTATTTTAATCAAAATCGTTACAGCCATTTTTGAGGTAATCAAACTTTTCAAAAATTGCTCCATGTAAAGGATAGTTTGGTGTGAGGGATTTTCTTGGAAATCGTCGTGTCGCATCCTTGGGTGATACTAGAAATTAAACATCAAGTTTGGTATTTTACGGACTTTTCCTTTTTGAGTTATCCTGCCCACACACTTGCAAACACATTCTGACCTGTTTCTAAAGATGCCTTTTTAGATTCAGGGGTCTCAGAACATGAATTTCTAGTATCGTATTTTTGGTTGGCATGCAAAGGTACATTCTCTTTCTCTATGGACACAGATTGTACATAAGTGGTAAGCAGAGAAAAGCGCTGCCTTTGGATTAAGGGGTACTCAAAACATGTATAACAGGAAATTTCGCTATCGAATTTTTGGGTGGAATTCAATATTTTCTCTACCTACGATGTACATTGTGCATATGTGCTATTAAATTAACTCTGAAATGAATGTTTTCAAGTAACATATGTATAAAGATATTGTTAAATCGAAGACAGCGAAATTATGCACTAATGATTTATTGTTTTATTATTATTTTTACTTTCTCTACACATTATGTACATAGTGTATAGAGAAGGTATAAAAATTTCATACCGAGATTTTACCGAAAATTTACGTTTTAGGGTCCCAAAAAAGCATTTTTTGGAAAAAGGTCCGTGTATGTGTGTGTCCGTGTGTCTGTGAAAATGATAACTCAAAAACGAAAAATCAGTAAAATACTAAAATCAGTAAAAATAAATATCTTTCAGGGATGCCCCACGACAATTTTGAGATAAATCACCCCACCCCAAACTACCCTTACATGGAAAAAATTTCGAAAATTTGGATTTACTCAAAAATTCCTCTAACGATTTTTATTAAAATGCCGTATATTAAACATACTTATATTGAAAATAAAATATATATTTTGAATTTTCTGGCAATAGCCTCTAAAGACCTCCTTATTCGAAATACATTTTGTATAATTGGTAAACGGTAGGAGTTAGACAGAAACTTACTGCACAATAAATGTAGATCACGTTAAAACACACAATTTATGACATATTCGTTGTTTTAGTAGAATTTACAATTTCTGAGATATTCCTTATTTATTTATTTCAGATTGAAAATGCTTTTCTTACACGGAAAGTTGTAAACTCCTGGCGCTGCATAGAAATGGATTTCAACCACATGGCAACCGGCTTTTAAAAGATTTCACATTCGTTTAGCCTAGTGTATTGCCTTATTTTCCCTCTACTTACAAGGAAGTAAGTAATTAAGAACATTTCTGCTAATGTTTCTCTCTTATATAAAAAGTAAATGGAAGAATATGATTTTTAATAATAATTTCTTACAGTGACGTAGAGAGAGTCATGTGAATGGAGCACATACGATTTTTTAATAATGTGCAGTCTAGCGTTATTTTTACTTTCCCTGTACGTACTATATACATAGTGTATAGGGAAGGTATTGTATTGTACCAATAAATTCGATACCGAGATTTTACCGGAAATACATGTTTTGAGATCCCCTGAATCCAAACAAAACAAAACAAAATACTGTGTGTGTGTGTGTGGGCAGTATAGCTCAAAAACCAAAAGACCGCTAAATACCAAATTGGTATTTAAGTTTCGTACCTTCCAAGGATGCGACACTAAGATTTTCAGAAAAAAAAATATCCCCCATCCCAAACTACCCTTTACATGGAAAATGTTTTGATAGTTTTGATTTTCTTAAAAAATGCGTCTAAAAATTTCGATTAAAATATCGTGTTTTAAAGATATTTACGTGAAAAATAAAATGTACATATTGAATTTTCTGGGAATAACGTCTGAAGACTACTTTATTCTGGTTGAATTTTACGGAATTTTGAATAATTAGCAAACCGTAAGAAATGGACAAACACTTACCACACAAAACTTTAGAGCACTTTAAAACACGCAATTTATGTTAGAATCATTTTTTTCGTGGAGTTGATCGTTTTTTTTTTAGATATTCCTTGTTTTTGGTATCAGCTTTAAAAACTTATACTTTTCTCATACAGGAATTTGTCCATACAAACAAAGGAACATCAGTCACATAGCAACCAGCTTTTGACTGTCACTTTAACCTATGGTACTCCCTTATTTCGCTTCTACTTACAAGGAAGCAAGTAATAAGACTATTTCTGCTAATTTTTTCTCAATTAGCATGAAGTAAATAGAAGCATGGGATTTTAACAATAATTTGTTGCAGAGATGTAGAGCAAGTTATGCGAATGAAACACATCAGATTTTTAGACAGATATCCTTGTGTGTGTCTGTGTCGGTGTGCAGCATAGCTCAAAAGGTTCATTAAATACCAAACTTGATATTTAAGTTCAGTAGCTTCTAAGGATGCGTCAAGAAGATTTTCAAGAAAATACCCCACCCCCAACTACCCTTTTACATAAAAAAAATTTCGAAAACTTCGCTTTTCTCAAAAATGAATCTAACGATTTTGATTAAAGTCTCTTATATTTAAGGAAATGTAAATGTAAATGGCGTGTTATTTATGGACGCTCTTTAACTGCTGTGGTTCTCATCGTCCCATTCTATACTGGGCGTGAAAGATCGCTTAATTTTGCTCAGAGGCCTCTCTATCAGGCTTGAGGTTCTTTTATGTGCCGTTATATTTAAGATATTTACCTGCTAATGGATATCTTGAATTTTCTGGGAATCTAAAGACCTCTTTTTTATGGATGAATTTTTATGAAGTTTGTATAACTGGTAATCCATAAAATATACCTACACAAAAAGGTAACTATCCTTAATACACACAATTTTTGTTGTACACATTTTTTTCGTAGAGTTTACCGTTTTCGAGATATTCCTTGTTAATTGCTTAAACTTTTCTCATACGAACTTGTCAACTCCTGGCTACACAAAGAAAGGGATTTCAATCCCATAGCAATCACATTTTCAAAACTTTTGAGTGTAGGTTTAACCTAGTGCATTCCCTTCAACTTACAAGGAACTCAGTAATGAGACCGTTTCTGTGAATGTTTATCTCGATTAGCATGAAGTAGATAGAATAAGCTTATTAACAATTTCTTACAGATATGAAGAGAAATTTATGTGAATGGAATACACCAGAATTTTTTTTCAGGACTTCAAACCGGTGAAAAGCGAATTTTTGGTGGTGGAATACAATACTGCCCTACATAGTAGGGGAGCTAAAAATAAAAAGCGCTTGAGACAGAGTTCCTCCCCATTTGAGACCCCTTGGGCAATATAATTAAGATACCACATATTATTTTTTTAAGTTCATAAGAAGTTAAATTAGAACCGCTTTTACCATTCACGTATAAAAAGGAAGTTGAGAAAGTTTTCCGTTACAGTTTTATTAGGAGTTTGAGTAATTTCGATTGATTTTTCGCATGTTTGTGTAACTGTTGGACAAACTCTACGTCATTCATTTTCATTAATATGTGGAACAATAGCTTTTTCTTCGTTGAAGAGACATGTATATATATTGCAAATTTAATTTAATCAACATCTTTTTAAATCCTGTTTATTGAATATTGTGACACGATACTGAAAAATAGATCACAAACAATGTGTTGCGCCAGCACAATATTACCTACCACCTAAACAAAAACATTTAAAGCAAGAATAAAACACAACACAATAAAATGCAAAATTACCTTTTTGTTCCATTGTGTTGAGCTTGAGATAAACGGCAGCATGCTGTGTTTTTGTTTTAATAACGTTTACGTGAAGTTGTACAGTTTCTGAAAGTTGTCAAACTGTGTTACCTGTTTGCCACAGACCAGTAATCTGACCATGTGTAGTTTCTGATGTGCACACGTGGTGTGAAACAAGCAGTAGTTACAGCATAATGATTTAGTCCCTTTCATTACATGTCATGTCGCAGCAAGTAGTAGAATACCTCTTACGTGGAGAGGGTTACAGAGAGGAAAAGGTGGAACCACGAAGACCACTATAAATAACTGAGCAACGGAGTTGGGGTGGTGGCACACTTTGCGTACTGTGATCTACATAGGCGTATACTCTTCAACACTGGTGAGGCAAATAAACCAACAGAGTCTATAGGCCACAGGGACACGTGGAAGTCACTATCAATTGCAGACTTAAAGACCCGTCTCAGTTGCGGAGCTGCCTTCAGAGGTCGATGAACAAACCGCCTACCAGGCAGACCTCTAGTGTCCAAGGGGAATACTCCTTTTGATCAAATATCCGCGCCATGTGCTCGTCACCGTCACACGCCACGAAACCTAGAACCATATATGAAAGATGAGAAGGAAACGGAATGAAAGGTAATAATGGAAGGACATTCATGGTAATGTTGCACCACCTAAAGAAGGGAAAGAGGTATCAGGTAGTCGATTTATTTACTAAAAAATGTATGTACCAGGTTCACTTAAAAAGTTTTGAGAATGGACAACAGTAAGTTGGGGTAAGCCAAAGCAGGTTTACCTAACTTCATATTGAAGTTCAGATAACAACATGTGCAAGTATGAGCTCGCGCCAACAATGTGCAACGTCAACAATACATGTGTTGCCACACCGTATGCTGGGATGACTCTCAAGCGAAAGCATTTCCGTCCTGTGATTTTCAAGGACTTTAAAGTCGCTTTAGGGGAAAGATTGCATCTGGCATTTGGGGATCTTTTCCCTTCGCAATTCTATATATCGATATGGTAATCAGAGTTTAGAAGAGTCGAAAATGAAAACAAAAGTGGAAGGCCGACTACAGCAACAATAGATGAAAATGTGAAAACAGAGCCACGTTGCAAAAATATTATCGTTCTACATATGAGTCAGACATTTGTCCCATCCTCCCTACAGTCTAGATTTGGCCCCATCGCGACATTTTTCTATTTACCAAAGTCAAAGAAAAATAGAGGTCAACGATTTGAGTCACCTGAAGCTGCTTCAACGTTCAGCATTTGAAAATTGGTTTGAAAGGATCGGACAGTGTATAGAATGCAGTGGAGATGCAAAGACTAGTTTCTAAATGTTTAATTTTTTCTGCATTCATTCTCAAAACTCCTATTCATGCCCAAACAACAGATGAGAAACCACTCCAGAATTAGCTTATCGATCAGCCAAAACCAAAAAGACCCCAGATCAGAGTGGGTAGTTGACGGGAAATGAATCCGCGACCTCCCAAATGCAAGCTCGGAACCATCTCTGAGAGAGAGTGAGGGGGGGGGGGAGAGCATATAAAACCAATCCTTTGCAGCTGCCCAAATTAACATTAAACCCCTATCATCTCTCTGTTCGACGTTTTGAGGTTTAGTGCGCTTATAAAGGTCGGAGGTCCAGGAAGCTCTCCTCAAATGAAAGCTGCTCAGAGGAATTTTATTGCTTGCAGATATTTTACAATCAACGTTTTCTTGACGTCATATATTTTAATGTAAGTGTTCCTTTAAACTTGGAAGGTCAAAGTGGAGGCATTTATTTCACTTTGGAAGTCTTTGAGGAGTATCGGTTGTCTGGGAGTGGTGAACAAGCTCAAAGTGGGTCATCATGTTGTTCTCGTTTCTTATCTAACAACGCCAGTAAGGCTATTCCATGCACAGCTACTCTCACATAAAAAGTTCTAGTATCCAAAATTATGCGACAAAGATGTCTCATGATTAGTATGAAACAATATGACAGTTTAGATATTTTACTGTTTTTCATTATGTATTTTATTTCGTTTATACTTTCTTGAAAGTTGCAAAATATTTTACTAAAAATGTCGATACCGAGATTTAACTGGAAATACATATTTTGAGGTTCCATAAATCCATATAAATAAGTTTTTCCTTTCTTTACACATACTTAAGTACATAGTGTATAGAGCAGGTATTGCATTCCGCCCAAAATTCAATACCGAGATTTCACCGGAAATGCACATTTTAGGGTCCCTGCATACAAAAAACAATCTGACGTGTTCCATTCACATGGCTTTCTCTATACATCTGTAACAAATTATTGTTAAAAAGCTTACTCTTCTATTTACTTCGTGATAATCTACAGGTAAACATTAGCAGAAATTGTTATTATTTCTGGATTCCTTGTAAGTAGAAGGGAAAACATCTAATATGTTCCATTCCGATGATGTCCTCCAGGTTTTCGGTAAACAAACCTTTTATTCAAAAGATTAACCTGTTATCTACATGATGCTAATCAAGATACACATAAGCAGAATCAGTCTTATTATTAGCTTCCTTATGAGTAGAAGGTAAATAACAAAATGTATATAACCTAAATTGTATGTTTTGTTTAAGATCTACATTTTTGTAGTAATTTTTTGTATATCTCTTACGGTTTGTCAGTTATACAAAAGTCATCCAAACTGAAGAGGCCTTCAGAGGCTACTCCGAGCAAATTCAAGATATACCTTCGTTTGTTATAAAAATATCTTAAACATAAGGTATTTTAATCAAAACTGTTAGAGACATTTTTGAGAAAATCAAAATTTTCGGAAATTTTTCCATGTAAACGTTAGTTAGGGATGGGAGGAATTTTCTTGAAAATTTTCGTGTGGCATCCTTGGAAGATGCCAAATTAAATACCAAGCTTAATATTTAACGATCTTTTAGTTTTTTAGCTATGCTGTCTACAGGCACAGACACACACATACACGCGCGCGTGATAAGTGATAACTTTTAAAAGTTTTGAATTTCTGCTTTAGCACAGTGCATTCCATTAATTCCCTTATAGAAATAAGTCATAAGAACATTTCTGCAGATATTTATCTCAATTAGAATGAGATGGAAAGGACAATTTTGTAAGAAGTTTGTTTGTAGAGCAGGTAGAAAAAGTTATGTGTAGACAATTATTCATTGATGAAAGGCAGATGCACAATATCCTATTGTACGGATATTGTACAGGGTTATTTCATAAGATTCGTATTTCAGTGAAATACATATTCAAAATGATGTCGTTTTATCTCAATGCCTTTTCCAACTCTATGAATAAACGATTGACTTGTCCGAAAAAGAATGTCTCTTCCAATACTGACACAGGCATTTCGTATGCGCTCCTTCATATTGTCTGGAAAAGGTGCGCTGACAATGTTTAATTGTCTACACCAGTAAAAGCACCCTGTACAAGAAAATTGTTGATGGGAATTGGCAAACAAAATAAAAAATCTGATGTGTTCCATTCACATGACTTTCACCACATCTCTGTAACAAATGATTGTTAAAAAGCTTATGCTTCTGTTTACTTCATGCTAATGGAGCACAAATTAGCAAAAATAGTCTTACTACTTGTTTCCTTTAAGTAAAAGCGAAATAAGGGAGTACCATAGCTTAAAGTGATAAAAGCTGGTTGCTATGTGACTGAAGTTCCTTTGTTTGTATGGACAGGAGTTGACAAATTCCTGCATGAGAGAAGTATGGTTTTCAAAGCTGAAACAAAAAAAAAAAAAACAAAAAAAAAAGGAATATCTTAAAAACGATCAATTACACGAAAACAAATATAAATTGTGTTTTTTAATGTGCCCTACATTTTTTGTGCGGTAAGTGCTTGTCCATCTCTTATGGTTTAGCAGTTATACAAAATTCCGTAAAATGCATCCAGAATAAAGTAGTCCTCAGAGGCTATTCCCAGAAAATTCAAGATATACATTTTATTTGTCAGCTAAATATCTTTACTATACAAAATTTTAATCAAAATCGTTAGAGCCATTTTAATAAAATCAAAATTTTCGAAAAAAGGTCCATGTAAAGGGTGGTTGGTGGTGGGGGGATTTTCCTGAAAATCTTCGTGACACATCCTTGGAAGATAACAAATTTAAATATCAAGTTTGGTATTCAACGGCCTTTTCGTTTTTTAGCTATGCTATCCACAGACACACACACAGTCAGACACATAGACAGACACACGCACACACGGACCTTTTTCTGAAAATGCTTTTTTTGGATTCGGGGGGACACAAAACATGTATTTCCGGTGAAATCTCGGTATCGAATTTTTGGGTGGAATACAATACCTTTTCTATACACTATGTACATAGTAAATGTAGAGAAAGTAAAAATGTTGGTTGCCATTTAGAGAACGTACCTTGATCCTGAAATTGCCATCCAAACCTTCTCCAATTAAAACACAACAAATGACATTGTTTGAACAACTTTTAATCAAGACGATTCTTACTACAACAGTTAGTTTTGGAGATATTCTACAGTCTGAAGTTAAATGTTCCGCCCTGCTTAATAATTTGGTTTTGTATTGCAAGCTCTTGTTGAGCCAAAATGGCGGACGATTACACCCCTCTTAGGATGTAGCATGTTGTAGTACCCCGTGCGAGCGAGCGGTCAGATTTTGTTTAATCCTGTATACTCACTTCTGGGTCGGTGTCTCGCGACCTTAAAGCATCAGCCTGTAATGTTACTCACGCTTAAACGAAAGCGAATCCTGGCTTTACGATTGTCTATTGTTTTTAATTACACTGTGTTTACTATCGCGCAAAAGAAAATGAGACGTTGAGATTTAAGAAAGCGAGAAGGCTTCTCCAGGGTCGTAATTAATTCTCCGTGAACTGCTCCCCCGAGGAAGTGAGAGCCATAAAACTCGAGATCTTACACCATCGTGATAATTGTGTAGAAATTAAGGCTCATGAATGTGCAGGAGCTTGTCCCATCCACAGCCTTGCCCTGCATTTAATTGGCAACATCTTGCCTCCCTTCTCATCCACCTGCAAACTTTTATATGATAAATTAGTATACGGTCTGTAACAGATATTACACAGTTTAATTAAAAAATCTGATGTGTTCCATTCACATGATTTTCTCTACATCTCTGCAGCAACAAAAATTACTAAAAGGTTTATGCTTCTATTTACTTCATTCTAATCGAGAAAAAATTAGCACAAATAGTCGTATTACTTGCTTCCTTGTAAGTAGAAGCAAAATAAGGGAGTAACGTAGGTTAAAGTGATAGTCAAAAACTGGTTGCTATGTGACTGAAGTGCCTTTGTGTGGACAGAAGTTGACAAATTCCTGTATGAGAAAAGTATAAATTTTTCAAAGCTGAAACCAATAACAAGGAATATCTAAAAAAACAATCAATTCCACGAAATAAATGTATAGCATAAATTGTGTGTTTTAATTGCTCTACATTTTTGTGTGGTAAATTTTTGTCCATCTCCTACGGTTTAGCAGTTATGCAAAATTCCGTAAATGATAGTAATTTTTTTTTTTAAAAACGGGTTGGTATGTGAATGAAGTTCCTTTGTTCGCATGGCCAGCAGTTCACAAATTCCCGTATTTTAAAACTATAACCAATAACAAGCTATATTGATGAAACGTTCAGCTCTACAAACAAAACATATATGACATAAATTGTGTGTTTTAATGAGATCTACATTTTTGTTTAGTAAGTTTTTGTCTCTCTACTACAGTTTACCAGTTATACAAAATTCCGCAAAATCCATCCGAAATAAACATGTCTTCAGAGGATATTCCCAGAAAATTCAAGATATGCATTTTATTTGCCATGTAAATATATTTAATATACGATATTTTAATCAAAATTATTAGAGCCATTTTGCGAAAATCACATTTTTCCTTGTAAAGGGTAGTTCGGACAAGAGGGGTTTTCTTGAAAATCTGTGTCGCATTCTTGGGAGATACTAAATTTAAATACCAAGTTTGGATTTTAACGGAGTCCTCGTTTTTGAGCTATGCTGTCTATGCACACACTGACCTTTTTCTAAAAATGTTTTTTTTTAATTCAGGGGGCTCATAACATGTATTTCCGGTGATATCTCAGTATCGAATTTTTGGGTGCAATACAATATCGTCTCTATACATTAAGTACTAGTACGTGTAGAGAAATTAAAGACGGAGCACTGGTAAGAGCGTTATGAGAAGTTAAAGAAGCGGATTTGAGCTAAACCGCATTTCCCTGATCTCTCGTTCCAACTCACTGTTTGTTGGCCAGAAAAATGGAAAGCGATCATCAATAATTACAAGGATTTCAGCATTTTCACGATGGCACTGTTCATTAAAAATTGAATATTTCTCGTAAATTGAAGATTTCAGCTCCAGGAGTTGAAAAGTTGGTAATTATTAATGGACATAGTGGAGTAAACATTTCATGGTTTCAAAAGGGATTTTCAACAAAGACAGGTAAATCCTTCCGTTTCCCTTGGTTTAGTTCAGGTTTTTAAACTCTCCATTCATACATTTGTGTAACAGTCATCAATTTTTAGTAGATATAGTCAAAAGTGTTATATTTCATATTTTAAACCATGGTTACCGAGCGAGGTGGCGCATTCGGTAAGTCCCGCTTCGATTTCTGGTGACCAACTAATTATATCCATGATTTTACTTTCTCTACAGTACTATGTATATAGTGCATAGAGAAGGTATTGTAATGCACCCAAAAATTCCATTTTTAGAAAAAAATGTCCGAGTGTGTGTGTGGAGGGGGGGGCAGCATAGCTCAAAAACGAAAAGTCCGTTAAATAACAAACTTGATATTTAAGTTCATTATCTTCCAAGGATACGACACGAAGATTTCCAAGAAAATCCCCCACGCCCAACTGTCCTTTACATAGAAAAAGTTTTAAAAATGTTGATTTTTTTTTTTTCAAAAATGGCCCTATGTTGATTAAAAGCTCTTGTATATTTTAATTTTCAAGTAAATATTTGAAATATATCTTGAATTTTCTGAGAATAACATCTGAAGACCGCTTTATTCTGGATGACTTCTCTTTTAAATTTTGCATAACCAGTAAATCGTAAGAGACAAAACCTTAATACACATAAATGTACATCTCATTAAAACACAATTTATGTCATATACATTTTTTCGTTAAGTTGACCGTTTTTGAGATATACCTTGTTATAGATTTCAGTTTGAAACTACTTAAAACTTTTCTCAGACGGACACTGGTAAAAGCTTGGCCACACAAAGAAAAAGATTTCAATCCCATAGCAACCACACTCTAAAACATTTGACTGTTGGTTTATCCTAGTGTATTCCCTTATTTCCCTTCTACTTTAAGGAACTGAGTAATAAAACCGTTTTTGAAGCAGATAGAAGAATAAACTTAGGTATTAACAATTATTTGCTGCAGAGTACAGAGTTCTTTATCTAGTCCGCATGTACAATGCACATAGTGGATAGAGAAGGTATTGTATTCCACCCAAAAATACGACGTCGAGATTTTACCGGAGATATATGTTTTGGGGTCCCCTTAGTAAAAAAAAAAAAAAAAAAAAAAAAAAACATTTTTAGAAAAAACGTGTGTGTGTGTGTGCGTGTGTGGACAGCTTAACTCAAAAACGAGAAGACCGTTAAATACCAAACTTGGTATTTAGGTTTGGTATCTTCAAAGGGTGTGACACGAAGGTTTTCAAGAAAATTTCCCCACCACAAACTACCCTTTACATGGAAAAATTTTCGAAAATTTTGATTTTATCAAAAATGGCTCTAACGATTTTGATTAAAACCCCTTATATTAAAGATATTAACATCCCAAATAAAATGTATATCTTGAATTTTGTGGGAATAGCCTCTGAAGACCTGTTCCTTCTGGATCAATTTTGCCGAATTTTGCATGAATGCTAAACCGTAAGAGATAGACTTAATGCATAAAAATGTAGATCTGGTCAAAACACACAATTTATGTTCTTTACGGGTTTTTTTTTTTTTTTTTGTTTTTTCTGGAGGTTACCGTTTCCGAGATATTCCTTTTTATTATTGGTTTCAATTGTGTAGAACTTATACTTTTTGCAGACAGGAAGAGTCCATTTTTCTTTTTTCTATTCCTGGCCAAGCAAAAAAGCGATTTGCAAAGACAATCACATAACGATAGCTTTTGAAACATTTGACTATCGCATTAGCATAGCGCATTCCTAGTTCCGTTCTACTTATAAGAAACTAAATAATAAGAGCATTCTTCTATTGTTTATCTCGATTAGCAAGGTGTAGAAAGAAAAAAAATCACTTGTAAGAAGTTTGTTTGTAGAACAACTAGAGAAAGTCAGGTGAGTGTAATACATCAAATTTTTCCAGGTGAATGCTGGAATGTTTTGTTTCACCCCCCCCCTCCCGCGGATTTACTGCCCTTTCATATCTATCTTTATTCGTCTTCCTGGTCTATGGGTAACATGCTAACCTATGATTCCCAGGTTGGTGGTTCAAACCCGGCGGAGAGCGATAAATTTCTTTTTTTCGGTCGAAAAATCCTTACCATGGCATCCTTCGGAAGGGCAAAAACCGTTGGTTCCGTGTCCTAGGTTTTAGGCACGTAAAAGAAGCTCAAGTCTGATACAGAGACCTCTAATCAAAATTAAGCGGTCTTTCTCGCTCTGTATATAGTGGGACACTGAGATCCATAGCAGTTAAAGAGCATCCGTAAGTAAAACGCTATTTAATTTTCACGAGGTATTGCCCCCGGGAGGATGGATGGGAAGGATTGAAGAAGTGGCTGCAACCTGGAGCGCCGGCAGAGCAAACACAGGCTCCCTGCAGTTTCCAGTTCGAAGCACCCTGGTCTTTCTGGCTATCATTGTTCTATATCATCAGGGTTTTTTTTTTTCTGCTTATTAAACATCATCAACTTCCCATATAGAAGTTGTTTACAAACATTGAGAAAGTACAAATAATAAAATCGCGTGTCATTCTAGTAAGTGTCACTCCTGGTTCCAGCTTCCTGGTGTCTCCTCTCACGTAATCCCTCCCTCACGGGGACGCCCTTTCGCAGGGTGAAGGTTCTGTATCTTCCCTGGATCGGAGCCCAAAACACCCTGTCCCTTGATTGCTATCATTTTGGGAACAAGTATTTCTACGATTTGCAGTGTAAAGAATCAAATACAAACGACAACCATCTGATATCTCATAGTACTTTGATAGATCTTCATATTAATTCATATTTTGTAATATTTACCATTATTCCCTGACAAACTGGTTTTATATTAGCAACGAATCAGGCTTTTGAGACGATGTCTTCGCACAAATGTTTGTGAATCATGTTTGAAAACCCAAGATGTTCTTTCTAATTAAGTGGGGTACAGTTGAGAAAATGTAGCATTTATTTTGTAGACGTCACATGGGAAACTAAACAATGTTAAGCCCATCTGGTTAGTGTGGTGGTAGCGTGTCTGGCTCACATTCAACAGGTCCCCAGTTCGAATCTCGCTTAGTGTGAGTTACCCGGAGAAGGTTTTCTTAGGAGTTTTCCCCTATCCTGAGAAGACGAATGTCGATTTACTTTAAGCTCCATGGATCCCGAGATTATTTGAGCATCATTTCACCAATTTCATTCATTATCTGATATGACCAACCAGCTTAAAGGACATTAAGCTACAAAAATATATAAATAAACAGTATTAAGCAGGGGCTTTCCTTGTTTTTAAGTTTAAAGTTTTCACAATGATTAATATTTATAACCTCATTTGTTGTTGTTAGTTTGTGTGCTATTTATCAAGCATTGACACAATATAAAAATTCTATTCTTAGTTCTCTACCAGCTACATTGAGGGTAGAGAAGATATATTTAATATCTCCCAATAATTTGATACCAATATTTCACTGGAAATACGCGTTTTGAGGTAACCTGTATAAAATGTATTTAACATGATTTGGTGTGTGTGTGTGTGTGTGTGTGTGTGTGTGTGAGAGACTGTCCACAATGTGGTGCTTAGGGTCCCCAGTGTCCGAAGCTCCTGAAGCTCTGGTGATATCGTGGAAACTTATGTTTCACATTTTGAGAGAAGACTTGGGAATGACAAAATTATCTGCAACACGAATGCCGCGATTGCTCACTTCGAATCAAAAACTAATCTGAGTTTATCTCTCTTAGAAAAGTTTGGCTCGTTTTCAGAAAGATCCCGCTGACCGTAAGCGTTGAGTTGAAATAAGTGATGGAAATATGGGTGAACTACCACACTTCAGAAACAAAGCCTATTCTGAGCAATGGAATCATTAACATTCTCAATCACCAAAAAAAGTAAAGTGTATTAAATCTACTGGAAGGATTATCTAATCGACTTTATGGGATGCCAAAGACCGAAGCGTATAGTCAAACTTCTGAATACGCTAGAAAAGGCGGCGTTCGGTAACGCATCTTTTATCTTGTTTGTCCTCTTATATGAGTTTTATTTTTCCGACGGTGAAAATCAACGAAGTGAGGTTGATTTTCTGCGGCACTTACCTTGTTCCCCTTCCTTGGTTCTACCCAACTTCCATCTCTTCCGTAAACTGAGAAATGTTTACGCTATAGAGTTCCGTATTAATTTGGAAATATTATATGCACTATGTTTATCAGTAAGAAGGATGATGCTTTACAATGGTGTAAAAATTACACAACTGGTTGGATGATTTTCTGCACAGGCACACATACTGTTATTATGTATTTGAATTAACACTGTTTATTCTGTTGTTGTGTTTTGTTTCAGGATCAGCCATAGCGTTCAAACAAGACCCAGGAATCAACTTATCAAGCATCAAGCAGCAACTGTTGGGAGATGGTGACTGTGCGGCTTATGTCAGGCGACAGCTTAGTTTGGCTGAGATCACTCATGGTCTGCCACTCAACAATGAATACGAGCTGGTCCCTTTCTCCCACTTCACCTTTTCACGTGTGTACCCAATCGATCTGGGATTGGGCAAACGTGTCGTCGAAAAACCCATCGGCTTCAAACGCAAGGATCTGCTGGAGGCACTTGTCAAGGCCATCGAGTTCCTCAACAGAAATTCTTCATCTGCACCATCTTCAGTGCCCTTATCGTCATCCTCAACTTCATCGTCATCGTCCCCTCAAACAGCAACCTCTGATCCACAGAGGTACACATTAGACGACTTCCTGGAGGGTCTGTACAGAACGGAGCCCACAACGGGCACGCAGTATGAGATGTACTTTAGGACAAAGAATGTTAGTAATAAGAGCCACGTGGACTCTAGCAATGGTGCAGGTGTTACTAAGGTGGTGTTAATGAGGCCCTTTGCTCCTTTGCAACCTGTTTACACAGAGAAGTTACCAAGTGTGCGCGACCGCGAGATGATACATGTGATATTGCCGCTATCAGGTCGCACGGCCACTTTCCAGAGTTTCATGGACAAATTCGTCAAGATCGCGTTCCGTAACGACAGACGCGTCCAGCTCACAGTGGTTTACTTCGGCGAGGAGGGTTTAGCGGAGGCGAGAGCCATCATGAGCAGAGTGTTAATGTCACGTGGTAGTGGTGGTAATAGTGGTAATCTTCGTCTGCTGGCACTCAACGAGACTTTCTCTAGGAGCAAGGGACTCCGTGTGGGTGCCGAGCGGACTTGGGACGCTTCAACGTCAGATGTCCTCCTCTTCATGTGTGATGTGGATGTGGTGTTCAGTGCGCGTTTCCTAGACCGCTGTCGCTGGAACACGGACCCTGGACGTAAGGTGTACTACCCCGTAGTGTTCTCGCTGTACAATCCCCATGTGGTCTACACCCTTCAGGGTAAGGAGGTACCCTCAGAGACGGACCAGCTAGTCATCTCTCGCGACACCGGCTTCTGGAGGGACTTCGGATATGGCATGACGTGCCAGTACAGGTAGATATCACTTTTATCAAACACTAACTTAAACATCCGGCCTTGCCATTGGTATGACGCATTATCCCTGCAACATTTAGCCTTAGGTTGCACTTGTCCAATAGCCATACATATCTTTGGATGCATTTAGAAATTATTACACAACGCACTTCAGGGTATATATGACTGAAAATTCATGAAAAATCGCAAAAAATCGACCCTTTTTTTTAATTCCGTAAGATAATATAAACATTTCTGAATATAAAAAAGGTATAATTGGCCACCAGGCGCCATTTTAAAATGTCTAGCAGGAGCTTCAGCAAAGCATTGGACTGGACTCGGCAAGAAAAACTTCAGTTCGACAAATCTTATTTGCATCATGCAAAGTAAAAAACAAAATTGTGCAGGAGAAAAGCAATAGTGCAAGAAGAATAGGGCAGAAAAGATAGAAGCAGAGGGGAGAAAAAGGAAAGCTGATGGTTCAACCTACCAACCTAGTCGATTTTAATGTGGGTGATGTTTCCTTGTTTTCTCACTATTGATATTTTCAGCATTTTTCTTCCTGTAAAATGTTCCTTGTGGAGCAGTTTTTCTGTTACATGAATAAAATTTGAAGTACATGATCACAGAGGTACTCTGAATAAGAACTGCCCTCGGTTTTACTGTCAGATGTATTTACGCACATGTCCTCAATTTTGAAACATAAAAATTATATTTTATGACAAAAAAAAAGAACATTCCTAACTTTAAAAATATTTGGAGCCTAAACCAAAAGAGAGATAGAAAAATATATGACAATTTAAAAAAGTATATGTATTTGAACCTAACGTTAAAATATTAGACCAACATTTTAAATATTTTCTCGCAAGGGACTTTTTATTGACGTGTCAAAAACATACACAAATTTGACCATAACCTCCAAACCATCAGAGCAAAGTGGATGGAATTGGCGCTATAACTTATTTGCAATATACTACATCTGTGGTATAAACTTAAAAAAGCTAGCATTATTAGTTTGGAATTTCAAACTTTCAGTCTTACAAATCCGTAAACAAATAGTTACTTGAAACTCTGAAACATTAAACAGAAAGAAAATTAACTGAGAAAACTCTATACAAACGTGCGGTTGAACAGCCACAAACACCACCGTTTGTAATTATGAGTTCTTGTAAATTAAGCCGTGACTTTCAGGTTGTTACACTTGGACTGTTTCGTCGCTATTAACAGAAAAAAATATCAGCTAGGAAGAAATAATAGCGATTTAAGTAACGTCAATATATCCTTGTTTATTCTCAGTAACCAACATAAATAAAACTATCAAGAAAATAAGAACAAAGGAAAGAAGTAATACATAAAAGAGAATGGGAAGAAGTGGCTTGATGCTGTTGCTGTTATCCAAACCCAGTATCAATGTTCTATGCTATTAGGTTTTTTCTGCCTATAAAACATCACAAACCTCCCAAAAAGATAGAAACCCACAGGTTACACAAATTGACAAACGACAAACTACTTATAATAAGTGAATGTCCGAACATTGAGTATGATCTCAGAATGTATGGATGTTAAGGGAGTCGAAATGTTGCATCTTGCCAGTGTTACATTTTGATCATCATCCCAGCAACTATTTAAGATAATGAGTTAAAGTTTTTCAAGGTATTTTTTTTTTTTTTTTGGTAGTGTTTAACGCCCGCTTTTACTTCTTTGACACCGCAGGCGATTTTCAAGGTATATTCAGCAATACCTTTACAGTTGATTGATGAAAAGTAGAATACTTCTGTTCACTAGGAGGAAAGGTATGATTTTTCTATGAATGAATGAATAAGTGTATTTATTGACATAACAATATTATGCATTGAACTTCAACAATCGCACGGGTCCACAGATCGTACGGGCTTTTGTAATACACGCTAAAAAGCAATATTAAAACAGCAATTAAAAGAGTAAACACGAAAATAAAAAGACAAAGATAATACAGAATAAAAAGCAATAATAAAACAACAACAAAGAATTAAAAGAGTGAACACGAAAATAAAAAGACAAAGATATTCAAATACAGCAATATAAATTTACAGAGTACACCTTTTTCCGAAGCGTAAATGTACCCTCTAATAATAGATAAATACACTTAAAAGAAATATATACATATAATATATACACAATATATAAAACCATAACACAACAATGACCTAAGTATGACATAAAATATATGTATGTAAAACATTGTAGTCACTTTTGTTCAGTTGTTCTTATCCCTCTTCTCTATTGGCAGCCTTCTCAGATCTCAGCTGTCTTGCCTAAGTATATATTTACCTATCCCATCCACGTCTTCCGTGCCTGCCAGTAGTTTCCAACATGCTTCTAGCTCTACATTCGCTGTGGTAAAGGATTGCAGCAAAATAAAACTCGTAAAATTTTATTAAAATTATGATTTTTAAATTTAAAACAATCGATATACATAAAATAACTTTTTCATTGAAATAAAGCATAATTGAATGCCAATGTGTGATAAAAATGTTGTTAGCCCTTAGTGTCAATTAGTATATGAGATAATGGGGTATTTGTATAGAAAATTGTAATTCTTCAGCAATTGCCTTCAAACATAACATTTACAAAAATGGAACCTAGCTTTCCAAGCACAACTTGGCAGTACAACTCTCAAACGAAGGAAATATGAGCAGGATGCCAATGTTGTGAGTAGCTAAAGTAAAACTTGGCCATCAAAATAACACTAATATTTACAGAGTTATTGGTGTTATACCAAGTAAGTGTACCAAAATGTTCTAAAAAAGTTCTACGCAGCATTTTTAAACTATTTAAAGTTAGCGTACCTCTATGAAAGCTATACCAAAATGAGCGGCAGATTCGAAATATGTATATGCAATTAAAACATGAAAATGGGAAAAAATTATGAAAATTTTATTTCGAGTCCCCTTGACATCCACGTATTTATTACTCAATGTTAACGGTGTTTGCGTGCCAAAGGACTTTTGTATTGAATCCCTTTGTGTTTATTTTATATAAATATAAATCAATAATCATTTATGAAGATAAATAACGCGATGAAGAATAAAAAATGATATTTTGACTGTTGGATGCTTGGTGTTATTACAGCCTAACATAATCCAGTTCTAAATTTTTACTTTCTCTACTTGATAACATAGTACACGCTACAGAAGTTATTGCTTCCAACCAAAAAAATTTGATACCAGAAATTGTCTGGAAATACATATTTTAAGGTTCCCTATATCCAAAAGCAAAACACAAAAATCCAAACAAACAAAGCATTTTAGAATTAGGTCTGCGCGTGTCTGTGTGTCTGTAAACAACAGAACTTAAAAGCGAAAAGTCGGTTAATACCAAACTTGATATTTAAGTGAAACATTTTCCAAGGTGACGACACAAAGATTTTCAAGGAAATTCCCATATCTCAAACTACCCTTTATAGGTAAACATTTTCGAAAATACTGCTTTTGTCAATAATGGCTTTAATGTTTTTGATGAAAATATCGCATATTAAAATAAACTTAGATAAATAAAATCTTACCTTGATTTCTCTTTGAATAGCCTCTGAAGATCTTTGCATTTGTATAACTCGTAATCAGTAAGAGATAGATAAAAACTTACTGGACAAAACACGTAGAATCCGCTTAAACACATGTACTTTTCTGTGATGTTAACCATTTCCGAAATATGTTTCAATGTTAAAATCCTGTAATTTTTGTCATACGGGAAATGTCATACCTGTTTCTTTTTGTTTTACTTCTAATCATGCAAAGAAACCAAAATTTCAATCGCGTAACAACCAGCTTTAAGAAGATTTAATGTTCGCTATAGCCTAATGTATTCCCTTATTCCTGTTCTACTTGTAAAGACTAAGTAATAAGAATATTTCTACTAATGTATATCTTGATTAGCATAAAGTTTGTAGAATATTAAGCTTTTGTAAGAATAGTTTGTTACAGAATAGGTGGAGAAATTCTTGTGAAATTAGCACATCAGATTTTTCAACCATGCTATTGTAGCACCTTTGAATTTGTGCAACGATAATAGTTATATTAACTTCACTGTGTTATTACTCTATGTCAGTGTGTCGCCCTTCGTGGTGTAATGGTTACCTTGCTAACTTCATATACCCAAGGTCGCGGGTTCAAACCCGGCGGAGGACGATGGATTTTTTCGGGTGTAAAAACCCTTAGCATGGCTTCCTTCGGAAGGTAATTAAGCCGTTGGTCCCGTGTCGTAGATTTACGGCATGTAAAAGAATCTCAAGCCTGATAGAGAGGCCTCTGAGCAAATTAAGCGGTCTTTCACGCCCAATTTAGAATGGGACGCTGAGAACCACAGCAGTTAAAGAGCGTCCATAAATAACACGTCATTTCCATTTTTTTTTTTTTTCTGTCAGTGTAACAATAATATGTGAACTCGCTGATCTTTTGTTATTTTATTAGGCCATGAAAACCTAAGTCATTATTTTTCTTATATTAGCAATGCTCGAGCTGTTACGATAATCGATATAGATCGCGTCGCGAGCTTTTGTACGCATTACATGAAATTAAATAAAACCTTTGAAATGGGATGGAATTTGGAATTCTAAGCCAGACAGTAATTTTCGCCTTGTGTCAAAAGTTATCTGTGACCAGTTTGGCCGAATCGGTGCAATAGTGCGGAAGTCTACAAGGAACCTACCTACCTACCATCCACACACCCTCCCATTTACACTGATTTTTATATATTAATACATTTTTTTCCCCATATTGTGATTTTTCCTAAAGACTGAAGATAACGTGAGCTGTGAATGTCAGTTTCTGGATTGATTTCAGGTCGCTGTTTTAGTCACGCTTTGCGCAGTCCAGACTTATCTAAAGGAAGTAAAATCACAATGGAAAGTGAAATAAAAATATCTACTCCTTCTCTCTCTGAAGTATCAAACGCTAATATTATGCCCTGGACATATCACCTTGCCAACCGAAGGAAGCGTTTCCAACATGAATATTGTGACAGTGCCGTCTTCTTCAACAGTGGTTTTCACGTTCGCCTTGCTAAGAAATTCATCTTAGAATGTCCAAACACAGGAGAGGGGTGCGGCGATATCAGGAACCTTCGGAACGCGAGACGCCATGATTCTTCGCGAGCTTCGGTATATATCTGGAAGCTTAGATTTCCACAAAGTGCTGTAACATCATTTTCTAGCTGTAAAAGGAGGAAGAATTTCAAGCCGATATTGTAGTGAATTGTACTGAGTCGTGAGTGACGAGATAGCACACACTGGCGCGCGAGTCGCATATGGAGAACTGTCTACACTTTGGAGCGTCTAGTGAATCATTTGCAGCAGTGAATTAAATACTTTATTTGTAACGGATGATGAATACAAGTAGGATATTTGTTACAATGTATAATTTAAAACATCTGATGTGCTCCATTCACATGGCTTTCTCTATCTGTTCTGCAAACAAACTAATCTTATAAACCATTATTCCTTTATCTGTATCAGCTAATCGAGATAAACATTAGCAGAATGCTCTTATTACTTAGTTCCTTATAAGTAGAAGGGGAAATAAGGAATACACTAGTCAAATTTTTTAAAAGCCGGTCGCATAAGAACAATTAAAGAACATCGTTCGGATTAAAAAAAAAAAGATGAAACGAAGGGTGACTCCGACTGAGAAGATACCTAATTTAAAATTGAAATATAAAAGAAGGAACGTCTCTGAAACGGTCAACTCTATAATAAATATGTACATGAAGTGTGTATTTTAACGAGAGCTACATTTGTTGTATTGTACGTTTTGCTATCTCTTATCAGTTACGCAAAATTCATCCAGATGAACGGGTCTTCAGAAGCTATTCTCAGAAAATTCAAGATATACATTTAATTTGTGAAGTAAATTGCTTTAATATACGGTATTTTAATCAAAATCGTTAGAGCCATTTTTGAAAAAAGTAAAAATTTTTCATATAAAGGGTAGTTTGAGGTGGGGATTTTTCCCAAAATCTTCGCGTCACATCCTTGGAAGATAAACTTAAATGCCAAGTTTGGTATTTAACAGTATTTCAGTTTTTGAGTTATGCTGTCCACGCACACGCACACGTACACACACACATTTTTCTAAAAAAGTTTTTTTTTTCCGCTGAAATCTCGGTATCGAATTTTTGGATGCAATCCAATACCTTCTCTATACACTCGATTAGCATGATGTAGACAAAAGGAAAATCTTTTGTAAAAATAGATTGTATTTGGAACAGCTAGAGAAAGTTATGTGAATGGAACACGTCAGATTTTTCCTTTTACTCTGAATCCCCTTCCAAATGAAGACAAATGGCGGTGTTGTAACCTTTTCAAGTTGGGTGCCTTAGGTAAATGATACCGAGAGGAGTAATAAAAGCACATATACAATGACGGACGCTTGAGAAATAAGCTAACTGCTTCAATGGAGAATATAAATCTTCTGTGTTCCATTCACATAACTTTCTCTAGCTGCTCCAGACACAAAATGATATGACAAAAGACTATTCTTTCATCTACATTATGCTAATTTCAATAAACAGCAGAACTGATCTTATTACTTACTTGCTTCCTTGTAAGTAGAAGGTAAATAACGGAATACATTAGGCTAAAACGATAATCAAATTGTTTAAAAGCTGGTCACTATGTGGAAAACTGAGGTTCGGTTCCCTTTGTATAGCCCCGTTTAAGAAAAGTTAATTAGTTTAATACTTAAGACAATAAAATGAATATCTCGAAAACGGTCAACTCTACAAGAAAAACGTATATGTCATAAATTATGCTCTTTAACGAGATTTGCATTTTTTGTGTAATGAGTTTTTGTCTATCTCTTACGATTTGCCAGTCATGTAAAAATCTGTAAAAATCAACCAGAATAGAGAATTTTGAGAGGCTATTCCCAGAAAATTTAAAATATAAATTTATTTGTGATGTGAATATATTATATGGCATTTTAATCAAAATCGTAAGTCATGAAGTTGATAGAGGAATAAGCTTATTAACATTAATTTGTTACAGCGGCGTAGAGAAAGTCATGTGAATGGAGCAGATCAGATTTTATTCAGGAGGCCTCAAAACATGTATTTCAAGTGAAATCTTGGGGGCAGGTGGATGTAGATTTACCAACACATATAGGGCGGGACTTGAGGTGTGAGTAAAGAAACGGAAGAACTACTTGACGTGCTCATCCCAGGATGGACAGGATATTTTGGCCGTAAATCATTATCATGCCCGAGATAATGAAACTGCTCCGAGTGTCACAAGATAAATTGCCCCACGGGACCATGGCTGCCACTTGTCTGGAACAGCTACACTCAAGTCATTAGTCTCCTCAAATTCGCACTCCAGGAGACAAGTCCCTCACTTCTTGTTTTGTGTACCAGCACCTGGTACACTCGCCTACCTAAGTAACTCTCCCTGGGTTGCGCCCAGACTCCTCACCATCCACTTTCAAATGTCACTTCCAACGTTAAACCCTTACATTCACAGGTTGTAACTTTAATAGTGACAACTATTTAGTTATTATAAATCTACAAGTGATACCTCTGAGAAATTTCTACAATTTTTCAATCTAATAACCAGAATTGTCTACATCTCGGTCAGCGATGTAGAAGCTCCTGTTTTGTTGAGGTTTCTGATGGACCGCCCCATTGTTATCAAGAAAATTCTGGAGTCGAACTTCACGAAGGCATTAAGTCATAATAACAGGGGCTTAAGTTCAGTGAATGTGGTGGATGGAAAAGCACCTCCCACACCCAACAATGGTACAGATCAGCTACAGGTGAGCCACCTGCCCCGTGCGTTATCTTGCAAAATGATGGGAGAGTCCATGTGAGTTTGAGCGGCGGCATACCATAACCATCGCTGTGCCTCCGTCAAATCCCAAGGAACCCACCAAGATGCAAGTTTTCTCATGTTCATGTATTTCTTTAGAATACGAAACACAGTCATGTGCAATATTCCTATCTCATGGACTAACTCAGTGCTGTCGTCAATCAATGTCTAATAGAGCGGAAACAGCATGCACATCCTCTTCACTAACACTTGGACGTCCTGGCGTAGGCAAGTTTACCACGTCCTTCGTTGAAAGCTCGAACCCACCTCGCCACAGTCCAGGATGGTAACGCCGCCTCTTCACATTCCTCAACAAGACTATCATGATACTGTTGTGCTGTACAACCATGAGAAGATTGAATTTTCAGCCAAGGTGGCTGATTTTGCTTTGTGAACATGGCGAAACACAGCCGTTTAAACCAGACACTAACAGGAGACTAACTTCAACTCTTCACTGCGCATGCACTGTGAGTCGGATGTAAGCGTCCATTTACAATGGAAGGGGGCAAACATAGACTAATATGTGGTACATATGACAGCAATTAACTCCATTTCGTTTCGCTTTTACGCAGTGTTGTCATTATTAAAGTTACATATATAATATATTTAAGATAGGAAAAACAAAAGAAGTCACATATTGGGCAATCAACGGGATTTTAGAAAACATTGGGAAGATGTCCTCCGTTCTCTTGTTCAACGTACATCATTCTTGACTACATCCATTGCAGTTCGCAGATGAATATTAGTTTCGGAATATTAGCAATTTCTTGCGAAATATCCTCTTTCAGTGCCTGTTGAGTTGTGGGTGTGTCAGGAAAATTCTTTTATGAGATAACCTCAGAACCAAATGTCGGTCGTATTGAGCACGGCCATTTTGTTGGAACTTTACGAATGGAATATGCGCCTGCTCTTAAAAATTTAAAAGTTCTAAATTTTCTCAGACCTTGAGAAAAAAATTCCACTTGCACAAAGGCCCCTGTTGCGTCGCGCTGCTGTTTACCATTTTACCACATTTCAGCTTCACTGCAGCATACCAGAGCGAACTTCAGAGCGATGACGTACACGGTCACCATTGTCACAATTTTGAGACGATAGCTACTTCGAAGCAACTGTCAAATATGCTGTATTAATGTGACAATTCAACTCAACCGTTAAAGCGCCAATGTAATGACCGAGATTAGACAATTCCAACCAATCGCGGTCACCTGGGAGCGATATTGTCAAAACATCTTATCGCAGCTGATGTTCATTCTTTGAAATCTTGTCGCACCTGATGTTCGTTTCTTTATTCTCCTGTCTTGGTTATTGGTAACGAAGTTAATGAACCTTTACTTTTAATAAGGGTCAGTTCCACAACAGTACTTTCAATTAATTCAGTTACAATGTTTATTTAAAGTTTTATCCAGTTCATAATGTATTTAGTTCAAAAAAGGAGTTAACATAATCATTATTTGTATTTCTTATGTATGAGAAGAATGCAATAAACTCAAACAAAATAACATTTGTTTCTATTTCATGTATTAGTTATTAAAAAGCTGAAATAAAATAATTGTTCCCTATTTCTAGTACTGCTATCAATATTCGTACATTGGTTGTAGGCACGGTCGGCCATATAATTCAGGAGTCATTGAAGAAAGAAATAAAAAAATCTGATGTGTTACACTCACATGACTTTCTCTAGCTGTTCTACAAACTTCTTACATAAAATTATTCTTGTTTCTGCACCTTGATATTCGTGCTACTCATTAGCACAATGTTCTTATTACTTAGTTCCTTATAAGTATGAATAAAATAGGGGAGTACACTAGGCTAAACCCATAGTCAAATGTTTTAAAAGCTGTCATTATGCGATTGTCATTACAAATAGCTTTTTTGCTTGGCCAGGAGAAGAACAAAAGAAAGACGGACACTCCCGTCTGAGAAAAATATAAGTACTTCACAATTGAAACTAATAACAATGAATACCACGAAAATGGTAAGCTCCACGAAAAAATGTATATGACATAACTTGTGTATTTTAACAAGACCTACATTTTTTGTACAGTAAGTTTTTGTGTATCTCTTACGGTTTACTAGTTATGCCAAATTAAGCAAAATTCATCCAGAATAAACAGGTCTTTAGAATCTATTTCCAGAAAATTCAAGATATACATTTTATTTTGTATGTAAATATCTTTACTATACGGGATTTTAATTAAAATCGTTAGAGCCATTTTTTAGAAAATCAACATTTTCGAAAATTTTTCCATGCAAAGGGTAGTTGGGGGTGAGGGATTTTCTTGAAAATCTTCGTGTCGCATCCTTGGAAGATACCAAACCTAAATACCAAGTTTAGCATTTAACGGTCTTTCCGTTTTTGAGCTATGCTGTCCACAGACACACACACACATACGCACGGACCTTTTTCTGAAAATGCTTTTTTTTTTTTAACCAGGGGATCCTAAATCATGTATTTCCGGTGAAATCTCGGTATCGAATTTTTGGGTGGAATACAATACTTCTATACACTATGTACATAGTACGTATAGAGAAAGTAAAAACAATTGGTAAATAAACGTGGTCAAATGCGTTATCTACCATTTAAGAACTAATGTAAGTATTACAATCATAACCTGATAAAACCTCCCTTCCTGTATATTATAAATTATTAATAGTTTATTTTGCTGAATTTTCTTATCAAATGCAACTCGTCTCTTAGCTCCGGTCGCGAATTATGGACAAGATAAAACCCTCGTGGTATTACAATGTCAATATTGTCCCTAGTCTCACAGCGTGTACCTAAAGGTGGTCCAGAGAGCGGCAGTCCCGCGGTTGCTTTCCAATAGTAGACTCTACCTACTTATTATATTTCCACGGCTGTGGCGCTCACGAACAATGACCACTCTTCTGTTATTCGAGGAGTGGGATATTACAAACTCTCCACATGGATATACCTTTTATTATACTTGTTAATTAATCTCATACCAGCGCTTGTACCAACTGCACATTGAAGCAAAATGAAAGCGATGAAGCACGCCATAAAATGTATAAAGAATGGCAATATAAGTTGGTTGTTTATCGACGAAATTTCCAATTCAAAAGAAGTGAGTGCCTTGATCTTATTTCTACTCGCGAAATTACAATTACAGTAGGGCTGCAGCGATTAGTGGACACATGGCGAAGTTCTCACATCTGCCCAACCCCGTCCGTTTAGAATCCGGCATCAAGACAAACATTCCCCTACAACTGTTACACATTTCTTAGGGGCGCTGCCATGTGTCGCAAAAACACCACCGAGGAGTCCGACATCTAACTTTCTTTCGTTTTGCGTTTTACATTCAAGCGTTATGATGTGTAGTTCATTGTATTATCTCATGTACATTCCGAAACGTTGGTTATCGTTTAATTTATCAATGTTATTTCTTTGATACACTGTCTCAATAAATAAAACGGTTCATTAATCTCTTAAAGTAGTGGTGTAATGGTTACCATGCTAACTTCATATATCCAAGGTCGCGGGTTCAAACCGGGCGGAGGACGATGGATTTTTTTCGGGTGAACTTCGGAAGGGAAATAAAGCCGTTGATCCCGTGTCGTAGATTTACGGCACGTAAAAGAACCTCAAGCCTGATAGAGAAGCCTCTGACCAAAATTAAGCGGTCTTTCACGCCCAACAAAGAATGGGACGCTGAGAACCACAGCAGTTAAAGAGCGTCAATAAATTAAATTCCATTTCATTTTAATATCTTGATAGTGTTTTTTTTAATACCCTGTATAACATGTTTAATGTACTTATATTTATATAACTATTCATAGTTGACATTGAATAAAAAATGTTTTTTGCCTTTCTCGAAACACAATGTCGGCCAACACTTCAGTTGTATTAACATACAACAAGTAAAAAGCCCTGTATAATTTAAACTGATGACGTCACAGGGCTCCATATTTAATAATTCCTGCTAGTTCACGAAATTCTCCATTGTAACAAAATTGATTAAATGCGTACGGCCCCCGCCCGTCCCAGGTAACGCAAAGCGCGTAAAATTAGGGCAAATGTAATTTTAGGGCTTTGTGTGCATTTATAGTATGGTCTCAAATTTCCTTTTGTGTATTAAAACATGCGCTTTGTATTTGTGCCGTAAGCATTAGGGATAACACATCGGGCTTTTGTAACTGCAAGCAACAAAGAACTCAGCGTCCATTAGAAATATGAAAAGGTAGGTAATCGAAACGCGTGGTTTTGAAACGGAGTTGAGAGTGCCTGTTGATGCGAGGGAACATTGACGGCCTTTCAAACATGCAAAATAAATGTGATCTCTACTTCAATATCGTTATAAAAGCTTAATCCTCCATTAACACAGATGCAAGAGAAATAAGTTTTACAGTGGACTAAGCAATAAATAAATCTTTTAAGATTTACAAGCCCACCTACCATTTATAATCAAGTTGAAATCTTTTAAGAGTTTGTTGCTATGTGATGATTTTGAAGATCCACTCTCCTTGCATGGCCAGGATGGGAAAACAAGAAACAAAGAAAAAGAAAACGAATGGTGATTTCTCAGTTTAAAAGAAATATAACAATTGAAATATTTAAACCAAAAACAAGAAATATCTTGGAAATGGCTACCACAAAAAAATTCTGATGTGCTCTATTCACATGACTTTCTCTACACCTCTGTAACAAATTATTGTTAATAAGCTTATTCTTCTATCCACTTCATGCTAATCGAGATAAAACATTAGCAGAAACGGTCTTATTACTTAGTTCCTTATAAGTAGGAGGGAAATAAGGGAATACTCTAGGCTAAACCGACAGTCATATGTTTTAAAATGGGTTGCTATGGGATTAAAATCGCTTCTTTGCATGGCCAGGTGATGGAAAGCTCCAGTATGAGAAACCTATTTTAAAACTGACACCAATAACAAAGAATATCTCAAAAACGGTCAACTCCACGAAAAAATTGTATATGATATAATTTGTATGTTTTAATGAGACCTACGCTTTTTGTGTAGTAAATTTTTGCCTGTCTCTTAGGGTTTTCTAGTTGTGCAAAATTCAGAAAAATTCATTCAGAACACAGAGATCTTCAGAGGTTATTCCCAGAAAGTTCGATATATACATTTTATTTGCAATGTAAATATCTTAAATATACACTTTAGTTATAAACGTTATAGCCATTTTTGAGAGAACCAAATTTTCGAAATTTTTCTATGTAAAGAGGAGTTCAGAGTGGTAGGAGATTTTCTTGAAAATCTTCATGTCGCATTCTTGGAAGATACTGAACTGAAGTATCAAGTTTGGTATTTAATGAACTTTTCGTTTCAGAGCTATAATGACCACAGACTCTCGCGCGCGCGGACATGTTTCTAGAAGTTTGGTGTGTTCCATTCACATGACTTTTTCTACACCTCTGTAACAAATTATTGTTAATAAGCTTACTCTTCTGTCCACTTCATGCTAATCGAGATAAACATTATCAGAAACGATCGTGTTATTTAGTTCCTTTTAAGTAAAAGTGTGATGTGTTCAATTCTGTAGCTCTTTTATTCAAAAAGATTAATCTGTTATCTACATCTTGCTTATCAAGATAAACATAAGAGGAATTAGTGTTTTACTTGCTTCCTTGTAATTAGCAGAGAAATAAGAAAATGCACAGGCTAAAGCGAAAGTCTGGTCCTTCAAAAATCGAACGCTATGCGAAATAATTGAAATTGCATTCTCTTAGCTTGCCAGGGGTAAACAAACGGGAAACGAGAAGAAAGATGTCTTCCCGTTTGAGAAAAGTTAACGTGGCTTAAAATTGAAACCAACAAACCGGAATATCTGGAAAACGGTTAACTCTACATAAACAATGTATATGACATAAATAGTGTGTTTTAATGAGATATACATTTTTGTGGAAAGTTTTGGTCTGTCTCTTACGGTTTTCCAGTTATACAAAAATCATCCAGAATGAAAAGGTCTTCAAGATATATATTTTATCATAAAATATCTTAAACATAAGGTATTTTAATCAAAATTCTTAGAGCCATTTTTGAGAAAATAAAAGATTTCGAAACACTTTTCATGTAAAGGATAGTTTGTGGGGGGCATTTTTGTGCCGCATCCTTGGAAGGTACTGAACTTAAATACCAAGTTTGGTTTTTAACGGACTTTTCGTTTTTGACGGGCATTTTTCTAAAAACGCTGTTTCTGGATGCAGGGGCTCTCTAAACATGTATTTCTGGTGAATCTCAATATAGAATTTTTGGGTGCAATACAATACCTTCTCTATACTCTATGTGCATAGTACGTGTAGAGAAAGTAAAATGAATAAAGCTTCTTAAGAATACTTTTTTTGCAGTATGGATAGAGAAAGTGATGCGGATTGAATACGAGTTTAAATTTACCATCGACTTACTGTTTGAAGGGGTTTAATGACCCCAAGAGCTCGTTTTTTGCAAGAATGAAGTTGGTACCTTGATATGAAATCCTCCCTGAGGAGTAGCTTTGTTCCTGAGATAGAAGCCTTTTCAACAGAATGTAATCAAGTTCAGTGTTAATCTGATGATGTTTTCTCACAGCAAGTGCTTCCAAAGCGAAGGGGATGAAACCTCTTTGTGCTATTGAAAACAAGAAGGGGTGAGATAAAGAAAGAGGCCACGTCGTGCTCCAGGGAGAACTAGTGCCAAATAATACAAATCTGTTATTGGATCAACTCTCAAGAGGGCTTGGCCAGTCGCTGTAAACAATTGAGAAATGTTTGTGCGTTGTTGCTCAAATCCCTACTCCACAATTCTATATAACGATATAAAAACCTTGATGGATAGTGTATACAGAAAGTATTGTATTGCACACAAAATTGGATACTGAGATTTCACCACAAATATGTTTTGAGACCCCCTGAATCCAAAACAAAAACAGTTTTAGAAAAATGTCCTATGTGTGTCAAGAGTGCGTGCAATACGACTTGTGCTACGGAAATGATTGCTGATGGAGTATCTTACCCAATAGTCGATGAAGTGTCCTATTTCCGTTTTGCTTCAATCACATTATGTAATGTAGAGCGAAGTTTTTCACAATATAAAGCCTGTTTACATGCCAATCGGAGACGATTCACATTTGAGACGTTATGAATGTATGTTGTGCATTGTAAACTATGCATCTTGCGAGAAAATGAAACAGATGCTGATGACTTGTTGCACAACAGCAGTATGTAAATATTAATTGTTAGTTCCCGAAGTCAGTGGTCCACCCACTCAACCTTAATCACTTTCCACTGCTAGTAAATACATGACAGTCTGCCACGCAACCACTGCCCCAATTTCCTCCTATTAGTACCACTACGTACCACTGCATTGTCAACATATCACAACTATATACCATGCTGCGATAACTTAGATCCTGTCCGCTATCGGTCCCCAAGTTGATATTTACCATTTATAAGAAACAAGTATTAGGTTAACGTCGGCTGGTTTACATGAACGGTAGAAGCAACGTGTTCTCTTATTCACGCGTTCTGTCGAGCAGTTTCTTTGAAGTATCTTGTGCAAGGGATAAAGCGGTACTCGGTGAAATTCTGCCAGGAGATATTAAACTCTTTCCTAGAAATAACTAAGAGCGTCACGGTTAGAACGGGTATCACTCTAAAATTGTCTTACTGAAGGGAGATAAACGTGCACATTACCTACTCTACCAGTTCTTCATCAAACTACAAAAACTTTCTGTTTATTATTTTTACTTTCTCTACATGTACTATGTACATAGTGTATAGAGAAGGTATTGCATTACATCCAAAAATTCGATACCGAGATTTCACCGGAAATATATGTTTTGGGTCCCCCTGAATCCAAAAAAAGTATTTTTGGAAAAAGGTCCGTGTGTGTATGCGTGTTTGTGTGTGTGTGTGTCTGTGTGTATGTGGACAGCATAGCTCAAAAACGAAAAGCCCTTTAAATACCAAACTTGGTATTTAAGTTTGGTATCTTCCAAGGATGCGATCTTCAAGAAAATCCTCCCACCCCCAACTACCCTTTACTTGGAACTTTTTTCGAAAATTTTGATCTTCTCAAAAATGGCTCTTAACGATTTTGATTAAAATATCGTATATTAAAGATATTTACCTGACAAATATTATGTATATCTTGAATTTTCTGGGAATAACCTCTGAAGACTACTTTATTCTGGAGTAATTTTGCTTAACTGCTAAACCGTAAGAGATGGACAAAAGCGTACTACAAAAAAATGTAGAGCACATTAAAATACACAATTTATGTTATATAATTTTTTTTCGAGGAGTTGATCGTTTTTTTAGATATTCCTTGTTTTCGTTTCAGCTTTGAAAAACTTACTTTTCGCATACAGGAAATTTGTCAACTCGTGTCCATACAAACAAAGGAACTTCAGTCACCTAATAACCAGCTTTTGACTACCACTTTAACCTATGATACTCCCATATTTCGTTTCTACTTACAAGGAAGCAAGTGATAAGACTATTTCTGCTAATTTTATCTCGATTAGCTTGAAGTAAATAGAAGAATAAGCTTATTAACAATAATTTGTTACACAAAAGTAGAGAAAGTCATGTGAATGGAACACATCAGATTTTTTATTCTTACTTATTTTACTAGTACGTAGGTAGAGAAGGTATTGCTTTGCGCCCTATAACTCGATACCAGTGAGGTTTTTATACGTATGCCCCACAAAGAGGCGCCTCAGGGAGGGAGGATGAGGTTAGAGAAGACACCAGGTGGCATAGCAGTGACAGAATCCCTTCAGTTACCAGAATGAGACTCCGGATAATCGGACAGACACATGGGGATCCCACCCCTCATAGGGTCCAATGCCCCCAAATGGCGATCCTTATACCTCACCACCAGCCGAAAGCCGGGGACAGTGAAAGTTCCCGAGAACATTCTTTTTCTTTGCCACGCCGCACTGAAGCACCATCGCTGACATTTCTACCTAGTAGCGTAGCCAGAAAAATATTAACAGATTATGTGATGGAGTCCATTTTAATCAAATTATACAAAATAAAATGATATATGTGAATTAAACTCGAATTGAAATATTTTATGAATTCGATGTTATAATCATAAAGGTACAGCAATTGGAATTACCATTAGATTTTGTTTTTACGTTTTACATTTTTAGAAAGGGGCTTTCAACCCCCAAATCTCCTAGCTACTCCTCTACTTCAGCCTGAAAGAGTTGAACGGGGTAAAGGATAAATGAAATTAACTTGGATTAACATGGTGGGACGGAAAATTCGAGAAATGAAAGGAACCGTTCAAGCACTCACTTTACGACCCAAAATAACTCGCGGGAAAATCCATGGGTCAGAGTGGGAGGTCGCTGGGGGTCGAACTCGGGACCTCCCGATTTGGTGCTGACTGGACAACTTCAACCCAAAGTAGAATAGCTCCAACTATTATACAACCATATCAACCACAATATGATTAGTATAACTTGTTGGTACTGAACACCAGGAAATTGCTGCATCTTCTTTGTTGGTCAGCGTTCAAACGGCAGTTTTACTTACACAGGGCGGAAATGCTAACGTTTTGCTGAAGCAAGTCTTGAGTCCAGCTGCCATCTACCATACGTAATTGGTTTTCCAAGTTTTTGAAGTAAAGAACAAAGGACAATGGAAGGGGAGAAATCTCTAGTTGAAGGAATATTTCATACAATCACATTGTTGTGGCCTGTCAGAAGTTATTATTAATAAATTGGTATTATTGCAGTAAACATCGCGGCAAGGTCATAACTTATTTTTGTTCTAATTTCTTGGTCTATAGCTACTGTTAATGTAACAAAAGGCTGCACCATATATTACAGTATTGGTTTAAAGCTTTAGTAGAATGTGTGATATTAATCAAGAATAATTTTGGACGAGGAATATTGCAATAATTATTCATTACATTCCCAGTCCGAGGAACACGCCCCCTATTCTCACGGTTTGGTATCATAAGCACATAATTGGATAGTAATTATTTCTGGCGATAGCTGCTAAATGGGCCAATTAGCAAGAGGTTTCTTATAAACCGGAGTAAGTTGCGAATTGCATTTACCCAAGCTTCTCTAAGGTCTTTTCGAGTTGGAAATTAAAGTTAACAAACAATACAGAATCGTTCTGTTGATAAAGTATAACACATTTCACTAAGTATACTGAGCCGCGCCGTGGCCGAGTGGTTAGATCACTCGCCTCTCACCTAGTCGGCCCGGGTTCGATCCCAAGCGACCGCGGCGTAGGGGCCGATTTTCTCCGGTTTCCCCCGACAATGCATTCCACCGGTGATCCACTCTCATTCTGTGTATCACCGGTGCCATGTCTGTGATGCAATGGTAGCAAAAGCGGGCGTTAAACATAAAAAAAAAAAAACTAAATATACCACCGAAAAATCAGTTAAATAAGTACACTAACCTATTTATTGTTTCCTTGTTTTTGCTTCTGCTATTCGAGAAACTACAACCAAACACTGTACACTTATTAAAACAGTCTAAATGTACTACTTAATCGACATTTATCACTAAAAAGTCTTATTTTTGTGTTCACATTTAACCCACACAAGGCATGCTCATCTCAAAAGTGTAGTGTCTAACTGTGACGGCTGCGTGAAAATCCTGCTTCACCAACCACACGCATAAGGATAGGACTTTTCAGGCCTAATCTTTCTCTCTATATATGTATCTGTGTTTATTTAGGAAACTGCTGACAACTTAAAACCTGAAGAGTGTTGCCCGGTTTGGAAATGTCTAAAACGCGTGGTTTGTTTGCAATTAGAAAGAACACGTTAAGGTAGATTATTTTTGTATATTTTCAGTATTCGTGCATGACATTATTATCCCAGTAAAATCCCGGCCAAAAGATTCGCGTTATAACAAACAATTTTCATATACAAGATAATATTATGAGAAAACAGGTTCATGTCGAGAGTAGCAAGTTTTCACGCTCAAGTTCCGGACATACAATTCGGCTTTTACAGAAACTGCTCCATTAAGAATTCGTAAGCGAAAGCGAACGGTTTTAACGGAAAGAACTGGGCGAAATTGGGGCAGCTTTAAAACGCTCTCCAAGAAAATCCATACTTCGTTTCTCTCAAGAAGTAAGTGTTTCGAAATCCCATGCGGCAACTAAACTGCTAAAGTAGAAAACAAAAGACTAAGTTCACTACACATTGTGGCGAGGTAGTTCGCATACATTTTTGTACTCGGATAGCTCTCAATAGACAATAAATCACACTGATTGTAAGTAGGTACATTCAGAATGAAGCTTTCCAGAGATAGGCGCAACAATGCTGCATACCGCTCTTGCATTCTCCCGGCCGAAGCATAATCTGACCACACTTGTTACACATTTAATATACAATAAAGGGATACTGAAAGTGAAATTGTTATTTCAATCGGTCCAAAACTTTCTCTAGCACATATGTAAAACGTACATAGTAGGTAGAGAAGCTATTTATTCCACCCAGAAATTTGATACCGAGATTTTACCGGTAATTAATGTTTTGAAACCCCCTAAATCCCCCTCCAAAAAGCATTTTTAGAAAAAGTTCAGTGTTTCTGGGTCTGTGGAAGCATAGCTCAAAAACGAAAAGACCGTTGAATACCAAACTTGGTATCTAAGTTTGGTATCTTCCAAGGATGCGACACGAAGATTTTCAAGAAAATCCCCCCACCCCCAACTACCCTTTACATGGAGCATTTTTCGAAAATTTTGATTTTCTCAAAAATTGCACTAACGATTTTGATTAAATTATCATATATTAAAGATATTTACCTGACAAATAAAATGTATATCTTGAATTTTCTGGGAATATCATCTGAAGATTAGGTACTTGTTCTGGATGAATTTTACGGAATTTGCATAACTGCTAAACCGTAAGAGATGGACAAAAACTAACCACACAAAAAATGTAGAGCAGTTAAAACACACAATTTATTAATATACATTTTTTTTCGTGGAGTTGATCGTTTTTTTAGATATTCCTTGTTTTTGATTTCAGCTTTGAAAAGCTTATCATTTTCTCGTACAGGAATTTGTCAACTCGTGTCCATACAAACAAAGGAATATCAGTCACATAGCAACCAGCTTTTGACTTCACTTTAAGCTATGGTACTCCCTTATTTCGCTTCTACTTACAAGGAAGCAAGCAATAAGAATATTTATACTAATTTTTCTCAATTAGCATGAAGTAAATAGAAGCAAAAGCTTTTTAACAATAGCATGTTATAGAGATATAGAGAAAGTCATGTGAATGGAACACATTAGATTTTTTTTTAAATTTAAACGTCTAGTTAATTGGTAATATTTTTCTTCGACCCATCATTATTATTATAATTATTATTATTATTATTATTATTATTATTATTATTATTATTAGCTATATGTATTTAATTTTATTTAAATTATTTGGATTGCTAAGGATAACTTTCATTAAATTCTGAAGAAAAATGTTCAGTGAAAAAGTAAAATGTTGAGCGAAAAGTGAAAAAAGAGCTAGCCTGGTTGCAGCATATGTCTGTAGTTATAACTTGTGCATATTAACATTATTCCTTGATGAGTTTCATATATCTATATGAAATTATGTATCACAATTATTTCTCTGTTGCTATTATGAAATAATGGTGCATTTAAAAGGAGCATAATTCCGGTACCATAATCAAATTTGTTACGCTGTTGCAGATCGGACTTTCTGAGGGTGCGAGGCTTCGAGGAAGACATTGTTGGCTGGGGAGGCGAGGATGTGATGCTCTACCGGAAGTACGTGCGCAGCCACATGAAGGTTGTGAGAGCGACAGATCCTGGCATCTTTCACATCTGGCACCCTAAGGTAAGTTCAGCTGCGGCTTCCCCTTCTTTTCTATGCTTGAAACACGAACCAGTGTATCTGCAGAATTCTGCTGACTTTAAATAGTTGGTACAATGATCAATGTAAAATTGCGAAAAAAGCTGATGAATCTGCTAGTAACATATATCTACAGAAGGGAGGGACGAAGAATTTCTTCGTAAATCGTACAGACACATACAAAGTCATTCTAAAGTAGCACAAAACTGCCTGACAAGATGCAAAGGCGGAAGAGGTATATAATCTGTCCATCCTTACTTCACTGACGATGTAAACAAACCAGGATGTATTCTTCCTGGAACGCATGTGTGTACACCACGTGGGGCTAAGCTGGTTCGTGTGCCGTACAATTGTAAAACCGCGTATCTGGGTTTGTCAGGAAAACAAATAGCTACTTACTTGCAATGTTAACTCAATTAAATACACAATAAAAAATCTGCTGTGTACAATTCACATGACTTTCTCTATATCCCTGCAACAAATTATTCTTAACAACTTATACTTCTATTAACTTCATGCTAATCAGTAAAACATTAGCAGAAATAGCCATATTACTTGCTTCCTTGTAAGTAGAGGTGAAATAAGGGAGTACCATAGGTTAAAGTGATAATCAAAAGCTGGTTGCTATGTCACTGAAGTTCCGCTGTTTGTACGGACAGTAGTTGACAAATTCCTGTATGAGAAATGTATAAGTTTTTCATAGCAGAAACCAAAAATAAGGAATGTCACAAAAACGACGAACTCCACGAAAAAATGTATATAACATAAATTTTGTATTTTAACGTGCTCTACATTTTTTGTGCAGTAAGTTTATTTCCATCTCTTACGGTTTAGCAGCTATTCAAATTTAGTAAAATTCTTCCAGAATGAGCTACTCTTCAGAGGCTAGTCTCAGAAAATTCAAGATATACATTTTATTTGTTAGGAAAATATCTTTAATATACGAAATTTTAATCAAAATCCTTAGAGCCATTTTTGAGAAAATCAAAATTTTCGAAAAAAGTTCCATGTAAAGGGTAGTTGGGGGTGGGGGATTTTTCTCAAAATCTTCGTGTCGCATCCCTGGAAGATACTAAACTTAAATACCAAGTTTGGTATTTTACCAATTTTTCGTTTTTGAGTTATCGTGTTCACAGACACACGGACACACACACACGGACCTTTTTCCGAAAATGCTTTTTGTTAGATAAAGGGGACCCTAAAACATATATTTCCGGTGAAATCTCGGTATCAAATTTTTTGGTGGAGTGCAATACATTCTCTATACTCTGTGTACATAGTGCCTATAGAGAAAGTAATATAACAGGTAGACGAGTCTTATATACCCAGTATGAAACGCAAAATTTTAAAATGCAGACACGTTGTTTTGAAACTTTGCTGAAATATTGCGTCACCCCATCAGGTTTTTGCGAAGTTTAGCATCCACATATGGACAAACCTTTCTATAATATACTGTCATAAGACACTGACTTACCGGTATTCTGAAGATGGAACTTGTCCCGCTTCTTCAAGACACGAGTCAGTTGCAATCGAACTGTCTGAATCATCACAGAGATTGATAATGATTAGTGGGCCAACACAATGACCACCGTCCCTCCAAACCCCACTTTGTTTGCTCTTTCTGAACAATGTGTGATACATATTCACCACATTTTCGTCTGTCACTTGTTGAAAAGCTGCTTGTACAGGATGTCGCATCTCGGCTAATTTAAAAGCTTTGAACACTTTATGCTGCTTTCGGAAACACCAGTAAATTCTGCCGTTAAGCTAAGAATATTATTTAATGAAAAGGTAAGGTACTTTTCACAAAACTTATTATACTCATTAGGAAAAATGCTTCCCTTGTTTATGTTTCACTATACTGGTATTACAAGTTTCCCCCATTACTTGTTGACTAAAGCAGCCGTTGAACTGCACAATAGATATACATTGTTATGTGAAAAATAATGATTAAATAACCAGTAAATTTTGTTCCTTAATAATTCATACATTATTTAGACAACATTACATAGCGTAATACGATATTTCTGCACGCACTTGGCAATTTAAGAGGTTATCCTTGCATTAAAATGTTTAAAAACGGGAAGGCAGCAGGTATAGAGGGCTTGTTAGCTGAGTTTTTCAAGACCTCTCTAGAAAGTAATAAGGATTGTATACAATGATATGTATATAATAAGCTTCTATAAAATATATGAGGGGGGAGAATATCCAGAAACAGGAAACCGTCATTATCCAACTTCTTTAATTTATAGGTATGCACTGCCCATTCCTTTCATAAAGATCATCCATAGATCTTCTATCAGTCTGTATATCATCTGCTTTGTCTACCATTCTTTCTATCTGCTTTTTTTTTTTTTTTTTCACTTATAGCCTCTCAATTTATCATTAACATTAAATATGTTCATTATATATATATATATATATATATATATATATATATATATCTTCGTGTTTTATGTGATTGGGTATTGCGTAACCATTTAACTCCACTTGGGATCGCGACTTCCTCGAGTGGTACAAATGAAATATGTGCGAGTTTGAAAAAAAAATATTTTATTAAAAAGTTTATCCTGAAATTAATGCATAATTATATGTACTATAATGTTACATTCTTTTGAAGGCAAAACAAATATAAACTACCAGTTAGCAAGTCTCTTGAAAAACCCTTCAGGCGTAAGCGATCGAGCTATGACGTCAACGTTCAATACGAACTGAAGTTGCTCTATTGTGCATGCGTTGATGGTGGATGTATATAGTTTATGAGAGCTTTATTTTCACATGTTTGATCAAAATGAACGATGGTAGTTTTAAAAATTCTGATTTCTTCCATTAATTAAAGTTAATATTGTGAAGTAATTAAGGATCTGTAACTATTAATGTTGAGGAGCCTTCATAATAACGGTTTATAAACATGCTTGTAGTTATTGACATAAGTATTGCTACATTAAATAATAAGTAGTTAGGTATTAACAAATGTACATGTATATAATACGTTAGTTGTACATATTATTATTAATTTATATTTCTATTGTTATGTTGTATTATTAACAGTAAGATTATTATTGTAGGTGATTTTTATAGTTTAACTCTGCCACAGGGCAGTGCCCAATTGCAAAGGATAAATACATACATATGAATAGAGAAATGTATGAGTATCTAGTAACGTACCTTCATAGTGTTGTGTTTATCTGGATGTTACTGTTGCAGGTGTGCACTTCGGGACCAGGCGGGCAGAAGCTCTCGGCCGAGCAGTATCGAGCTTGTATCCGCTCGAGAGCTCTGAATGAGGCATCGCATGCGCAACTTGGGTTCCTGGCCTTCCGCGACGAGATCGCTGCGGCATCCTCCTCCTTCTCTTCCTCCTCTTCAGGCCAAAACAAGAAGAAGAAACAGCACCACTCGTCCTCGCAATCGAAACAGGACGCTCTGTCAGAACCTGGAGGTCGCCTCTTCGAGTTTTAAACCTTTTATACTTGAGTATTTTGTCTTCTAGGCTGTGGAAATGTGTTCCCGCGCTGGCGAACATAACAGAACAACAGAAGTTGGTTATTTTTATGTGCATCGTCCTGCAAGAGGGGGTTAAAGGTTTTAGAGCTGCGGAAACCTAAACCAGAGAATGTCATTTTTAGTTAATTTTGTAAATATAGTGAACTTATTTATTTCAATGACAGCACCTCTGAAAACAAACTATTGCGTTTAAAGCCGAGAACTTCCTTCTACTAACATCAGCTGCTGAAACCCTCGCTAGAAGCATGGAAATATAAGAGAATACAGGTGGCCCAACAGCGCCGAATTTCATATGGGCAGATATCCCTTCGTGCGATAAAATAGTTGCAGAACTCAATTGGGCAATTCCAAGTAAACGCACACCAGTCCGGAATTGGCTGATTACCATGAGGTACCTTCGTTTTACGCCTCTTGCTTATCAGCGAAGGCGAGCGAATCATTGAGAGACAGTTCCCAGACTACTTAGCACTAGCGTGTATAATCCGTGATGATAACACAAGAACAGAGTAAAGCACGCTGTTGCAACTCGTCGCAGTCGGAGTACTCAACCACAAGCCTCGGAGTCCAGCTAGAGGGGAAGGTCAATAGCACAGTGCTCTTGCATTCTAAAACTTGACTCGATAGGTTGCTCTAAATGATGAGGCGTATTGCATACTGCAGACATACCTCTGCAAGTAATTCCCTGTTCTTTGGCGCGCAACCGAGCTGGAACAGCCTGGGGTAAATGGACTGAATAGATCCTCAAATGTTTTCTATTTCAATTAACATTTCAATTATTTTCAAGGGAATAAACTCACTTTTTAGATTGTCAAATAAAATGATAATTTATCTTTACTTGACATATCAGTATCCGCCCATAGGAATTTTTAGACCTGTGTTTGTGTTATTTTTTCACCACGACGTTTTATGCGTACTTTGCACGTAGAATGGAAGTAACCACCGGTCTCAGAATTTGCGTTGAGGAGATCTACTTCCGAACTGGAAGAGTAGGGTATCGATCAGCATAAATGCTGCGATGTCGAGTTTATGACACGCAAGCGAAATATTGGAAAGTCCCATTTCACTGAGGTGATATCCACCTCTTCTATCGTTCGCTAGTCCTCTGCAAGAGATAATGCGTGATAAACTCGCCACCTAGCATTGACATCATGGCCGGACAAACGACTGGCGGCAAAGGCCGAATAAATCTGAAGACCATATAAAAAACATTAAAGCCACTGCTTTTATGGTTTGGTGGCTAGCATACTAACCTCTAAACCTAGAGTTCCCGGGTTTGATTCCTGGCTGGAGGGTGGGAAATGTTCTTTAGCAAAAATGTATTATTACCTATTATCCATAGAGAATGTGTGGATAAGAGTATGAACGTTTGTGTCAATGTAATTATGCAACCAAAGGTAATACCAGTCCAAATATTAACATCGTTGTAAACAAGTGTACAACTTTGCTGATGACCAATATTGCCAAAGGAAAAAAAAGTTATGTGCTACATTCACATAACTTTTACTACCTATGCTGTAGCAAAATACTCTTACAAAAACGTATTCTCCTATCTGCTTCACGTTATCAACATAAACATCAGCAGAAACGGTTTTATTGCACATTATTTCCTTGTATGAGGGACACTATTTATATTTTGAGCCTAATAATAAAAAAAAACCGTAATTTGTTATTGAAAATTGTTTTATTATTTCTTAGAATATGATCAATACACTTTTGAATGCGTTCGAACCATTTGTCATAGTATTTTTTCCAATTTACTTGAGACACCTTCAAAACATGGTTTTTGAACGCATCAATGTCGTTGTACACGCATTTTATTCTTGATGTTCGGGAACAAAAAGAAGTTATTGGGTGGCAAATCAAAACTGTACAAGCCCGCCTGGGTAGTGTGGTGGTAGCATGTCTGCCTCACATTCAACAGGTCGTGAGTTCGGATCTCGCTTAGGGTGAGTTACCCGGGTAAGGTTTTTTTTCGGGGGTTTCCCTTATTCTGAGAAGACGAATGTTGAGTAACTTTAAGTTCCATGGTCCCCGAATTCATTTGAGCATCATTTCACCAATTTCATTCATCGTCCGACATGACCAACCAGGTTAAAGGACGTTGAACTACAACAACAACAAAAAAGACTACGGCGGATGAGTCATTAATTATATTTTTAGAATGTTCAAATAATCGGTTGTTAGACGAGTTGTGTGAGCGCTCGCATTGTTTTCATGAAGAACGATCCGAGGCCACTTGTTTGTTTTCCTTACTTCACTGAAAACTGTCATTCAAAATTGACCATTTTACGTTCCCCTAAAGACACTGTTCCCATATGATAAGTTTTTCTGGGAAAAAAAGAAGCCAAGACAGACGAACATTTGTTTCGAAGTGCTTTGAATGGGAACAACTTTTGTTGGAATTGGTTCATCTTGAAACAGTCATACAGTCGACTGCTGTCCACGTTCCGGCTCATGTGTGTACACCCATTATTCGTCACTTGTTACGATCTTATATACGTCTTTTGAAGCGATAACATTGTATTTCTTGAGCATTTGTGTGCACCAATCGACACAAGCATCCTTTTGAGATTTGTCAAATTATATGGGATCCAATGACAGCAAACCTTTTTCACGGCCAAATGATCATGCAATATTTTATATATGTTGGTTAGAACTAATACCTAGGGTTGACTCTATCTCACAGTATGTGGCATGACGATCTTGCACTATCAGTTTTGGTACACCATCACTATTTTCTGACACAACTGATTTTGGCCGACCTTCACGAATTTCGTCAGTGAGCGAACGGCAGCCACGATTAAACTCGTTATGCCAGTGTTTCACAGTGGCAAAGGATGGAACTTCAACACCAAATGTACTCTTAAGTTGATCAATGCGCTCTTTTCTTGATAATCCACGTCAAAAATCGTCGCACGAGTAAATTTCATCTTTTCGCTGAGACACAATTTTAAATTCATTAAAAACTACACAAATAATGCTCTATTGACAAAATATCGGAAGTAGGTTAACGTCAACAACGTCAACTTCAAGTAGAAACACCAGATGGCACTTACCTTTTGTCAAGGCTCAATATATAAATAATGGACCTCGTAAAAGAGGAATAAGCAAATCCAACAAGCCTAAGCAATAGGCAAATATTTTAAAAACCAGTCGTTTTAAAATGTCGTTCTCTTTGCTTGATCAGGAAAAGCAAAACGAAAACGACTTTCCCGCAGAATAGTTTTAAGTGCTGCAAAACTGAAATCAATAATAAGGAATATCTCAGAATTGGTTAACTAAAAAACAGAAATGCATATATTGTAAATTTTCATAAGCTCTTCCTTTTTCTATATTAAGATTTTAGCTATCCTTTACGGTTTAGCAGTTATACAAAAGCCATCTAGGATAAAGAGGGCTTCAGAGGCTGTACCCAGAACAATCAAGATATAAATTTGTGTTATTTGTGATTTAAATATTTTTAATATACGGCATTTTAATCAAAATCGTTAGCGCCATTATAATTTTTCATTTAGAAATGTATTAATTATTTTTACGTATTTTAATAGTAAAATTGCCTAACATTTTGTATGTAGCATGTGTATAATCTCATTGTAACAAACGTAAATACACTCATATCACAATCAGTGAGATTCTACACTAGTTACATAAATAACAATGGTGTAGGTTTCTGTACCAAAGTTCAGCAAGTCTCTTCACACTTTAAACCGTTACAAATATAATATTTGAAGAACAAAATGGAGGGCAAACAATGGAATGTTATAAAACATTGGGAAGATGTCCTCTGTTCTTTTGTCTTCAACGTGCACCATTCCTTCTGCTACGTTATGCACGGCATTTTGTATACGATGTCATGGAATATTAGCAATTTCTTGCATCTTGCAATTGCTGTCGGGTTGTTGGATGTGTTACAAAAACTCGTTCTTTAAGGTAATCCAACAACAAAAAGTGGGACAGTTTGAGGTCTGCAGATCGCGGCGGCCACACTACAAATGGAACATGGATTTTCTGTTAAATAATTGCTAAGAGTTCTAAATTTTCTCAGATTTCGAGAAAAACTCATTTTGCTTTCATAATAGCATTGAATCAGCTGTATTCTATCATTTAGTGATAGAATTATGATTTGCAACTTTGAAATTATTACAGCAGTATCAATAAAATCACTAATGTTTTATCCAACAAAGCTGTACCCCAAACCCCATTTGTTTGTTTCTTTTGATTTTATCCCATGTCAAATATTATATTTCCAACGGTTTAAAAATGAAGTAACTTTTGAAAGACCCTATATAAAATATACACTATGTTTTCCTTTATCTCCACTGTTCCCTATCCAACATATTTGTTTCGTATAGGACTTTCAGTTCCATACACCTTCTTGCTCCATTTATCCAGTTGCCATTTGGTCTTCCTTTCCTGTGTCTTCCATCTGGTGTCCGTCGCATCACTTCCTTTGGTAGTCTTCCATCTACTATGCATTTTTATACATATAAGCAACTGCAATCTTTGTTCTTTTATTAATTCAATTACATTTTTCCTTATATTCTTTAAGCATATTATTTATACATTCCTTATTCTCTTTCCTTGAATTTCTAGCTCATCTTCTAAAGAATTTTAGTTCAACAGCTCTTAATTTTCCTTCCTGCAGTACGTTCCTGGTTCATGAAAATTTATTTTTATAATAATTATGTTAAGATATGAAAATTGCAAGTAGATGGGTTGAAATTTGTAGAAATTAGCAGTTAGTTACTCATAAACCTTAAGACATTTTAAAAGAGGTTTTTATTCAAGCTTATTACATTGTAAAGGTGTCTACATCGCTCTGTGAGTGTCCTTAATTTTTATAGTGGAAGGTTTCGTCTGGTTTAGGTTTCCACAGGAAACTTTGAGTAACTGTACTTATCATGGATGTATGCTTTATTGAAGAAGGTCACGTGATTTTTACTAGTGTTGCAAGTGTGAAGGAAAGACAACAGTATGATAATGTGTATGTGTGTGATTTTATAGGAGCTGAAGAATTCACACTTAGTCCAAGTGGTGCATTTATTTTTAATAGAGGTCCAAAGAGGAAATGTGACACTGAGGATTGTTACAACGAAGAAGATGAGGTGAATCAGAAGAGAACCCAACCAGTAGTCTCAGCAACCTAATTTATCTCTGCCGATGTAATAAAGTTAGCGTCCGAATTAACAACACAAAGAAACAAATTGATGTCTGCATAGAAGCTAAGTTATTATCATTACTATTATGTGAAATGAAAGTTGGAACATCGGACAATTTGTGTGAGTGTGATTATTGCAGTTGTACCTCTTTCCCCATTTTGAACGTGACGTTTTAGTTTTGAAACTGGGCAAAGGAGATCGCACCACCTACAATTGTCGCGTGTAGTACAGGTGTTCTGCATCAGCTCCAAAACATGATGACTCTCAAACGGGACCGCTCCCCTCTGCCACTGTGAAATATCCATTAGCAAACAAAAGACGACCATGTATTAAGGGTGGGAGACAACTTAGTAAAATCACTGTTTCCTGGGAACTCGAAGACTCTGCTTGCAAGTCGAGATTCGCGCCTCAGTTGAGGGATCAGTATATGCAAGACTTGGCAACTGCGGGAGTTGGTTTGTAACCGCTAATTACCTAAATCCAAACTTCAAAGTCACCCAGAGGGTCGTCATGTTCTGAAAATACTGTACTGATTAGCATCAGTAGTCCGCTTTCATTTCCGGAGATGGGAAGGCAGTTCCTTCAGAATCACATATACAAAGTCACCATACACTTTCATGTTTCTGGTCTGTTACAAAACAATAAATATTGTATTAATACAGAATAGGATCTTATAAAGCCTAATGCAGTTCAACATCAACACACTGGAACACGATCGTAAGGTGTGAGGGGTTATAAGTAAGCAAGGCGCTCTTATTCGTTGCTTCAGATACACATCCCCATGAGTGAGACCAGGGAACGGGAGCCCACAAGCGATCCATCGGTTACGAAAGGTATCATTCAGATAGTTCTGCACCATCTTGTTGAAAAATGATAGAGGCAAGGATACCATTCTCCCGTAACAATGCCTGGTGTTGCCACCTAAACAATAGTCAACATGTGATGTATCTTCACTATAGGCACCTGTAACAGAAATAATCCAAATGTATGTTTTCCCGGACTTTGTGGGCACTTGTAAAGGCTATCTTAAATGCGAGTCATCTTGTCGCGCTGGTGAAGTTTCCTCAACAATTGCGACCTTCCAGAACTTCAATTCACGAGTAAAATTGAGACTCACTGCAAAAAAAAGATTCACATGTGAAGAGTACAGTGATAGTAGAAGAAACATTGGACGAAATGGCGAACATCTTGAACTTCCATCTCGAAAATTATGTACTCATATGAGTTGGAGGAACAAGGAAGTTCATCTGTGAAATTTGACCCCAAATTCATGAAAAAATATTTATTTTTCATAATAAAATGATATGAGCTGTAATATTAAAAAAAAATACTAGCTTTACGCATCTGGTACACTTTAACTACAAATTAACTGAAACTATAAGTGGGTAGGCACATGCTTATCAATAGACACTCCCAGCGTTAAAACTTATTTTCTTGCAAACTTTTTTCCAGCACTTTTCCGTACTCATAATGTTTCACAAGATGTAATTTTTCGCTAATGTGTTTCATAATTTTTATACTGCCTCTCAAAACTACATTAAAGAAACTGCTCATATACCTTTAGAAATAATGCTCCAATTTTAAGAAATAATTATTCAATTTTGAAAAAAAAATTTTTGGCGAATATGAAAAGTGATAATGTTTCTACATAATTAAGGATAATGTAGAAAATAGAATACAACAGATTCATTTGTAAACTCATTTGCTATAAACCGAGATTTTTATGTGAAACATTTTAAAAGCGGGTCACGTGGTTCATTTTTATTAGAACGAGACTCACTGCAAAACAATGCGAAGATGTATTTGATAGCAGAAGAAACACTAGACGAAATTGGTGAAAATCTTCAACTTCAGTCTAAAATAAGCCACAGGGAAATGCATCTGTGAAATTTGACCCAAAAATTCTGAATAATTATTTATTCTTCATAATAAAATAAACTTTCATTTTATGTTAATTCTCTTAATTTAATTAATAATATTATTTAAATAATCATCTAACCTAGAATTTTAATACATGGCAAAAGTTTTACAATTATTCTACAGAATAATTGTAAAACTATGGTATAAATTATGGTATAAATTTCAACCGGATATCTTATGCATTGTGATAGTGCCGTCTTTAGCAGTGGTTCTCACGTTTGCCTTAGTATGTGAGTCATCGCAGTTGGCGACCTTGCAATGCGTAACAATACAGGAAGCGCGGCATGATGGTAACCAGAAACATCTCGATTTTTCCAGAACCTTCTGTTTCTACAAGCTTCAGAAATGGATTTTCCAAATTGCACAGAAGGAAACCGTAGGAACTGAAGTACAAAACTTTACACTGGCTAGGCTAAATGTTTTACTCGGTGAAATGCTTGTATATTTGCACAAGGACAATATTTTGTTATATTTAACGTGCAACTTTACAGGAATAGAGATTTGAGAAGCGAAGACAATGCTAGCCGGTTATAGCAGTCGTGCTAGTCAGATGCCAAACCCTGTGCGAATGGTCAGCTTTTATACCGAAGATCCTGTAGAATATACAGGTTGATTAAAAAATACTTTTACAAAGTTTGGGAACAGATTCCTTACATCAAAACAAGAAAAAAGTTCATATAAACACATGTCCCAAAACCCTTCGTTCTCGATTTATTGAGGTTCAAAATGCTATTAATCAAAATATTTTAAAATGACACTTTATTCTATTTTTGACATTGTCAGCTTGTTAGGAGGTGTTCCACACAAACACTACTTATAGAAAATGATCAAAAATATACCCCTATTGCATCTAGACACGCATGTACATGTCGAAGCATAGAATGTCAAATACTGCCGGTCGGTGTCATATGATTTCGCAGACTTACATGATACTAGATCAGCAGTTTCTTTCTCTGCTGTATAAACTAATGGTTTAAGGTTTAAAGATAAAAATCCAAAGGAGGAACGTCTAGGCCATGGAACTGGTCCACCTCTACCTATCCATCTACTAGCAGTGCATCTCGAATTATGAGACTGAAATCTGCTAAAACATCATACAACACCACATGTTTCTTCTTATTTGCAGAGGCACATTTTCTAGTAAGTCTGGGAGAGTGTTCTGAATGAAGTCCCTGTAGACAGCACTTGTAAGGTGTGCTGGGGGAATGTATTACACATCTGATAAATGACAAATGTTAACAAGTAGCCATGGCAACACAAGGCCAACTCTGCAGGGTAAAATGGGTCAAAGCCTTTTATGAATGAGGGCATAAATAAATGAAGTTATTAGGCTGGATCCGGATAGACGTTGAAGGTGACTTTCATTAATTAATTGATAACGCACAAAAGAAGCTTTTTAAAGCAGTGTTTATATGAACTATTTTCTTGTTTTGATGTCAAGAATCCATTGCCAAACGCGCTAAAAGTATTTTTAAATCATCTGTTTAGAAATGGGAATTTCTATGTAGTGAAATATCTACAAAATCAAAGGATAATATTTTCCCTTCAGTTTGTACAGTCTTGAGAACTGTGCAACAAAGATGTAGATTGGCGTGGCTAACAACTTTATCTTGGGTCGTTGTCAAAATATTAACAATACATTATGAAACAACCAGACATAAAGTCCTTGGTAAAATACAACTGAGAACAGAAAGAAAGGCTTGCTAACATTTTGATTTTCTGTATCTGCAAAACAGTTTCTTACAATCAAATCTTCATATGTTCCGGTTTCATCCTTCGTTGATGGTCTTTTTGTATAAATTCTTTCTTCAAGCCTTTATGTTTTTTAATTTGTTTAAATTGGGTTATTAATTCCTACACTGCGAAGTTTTATGTATGTGTTTGTTTACTTAGTCTTGAAAACCTATAAAACGGAAATAAATGGGAGGTGATGAAAGGTAGAATTGAAGTCTGCGTGAAAAGAATGGGGGGGGGGCATTCATAGTATTAGCGAGTGTGTAGAAAGGAACATCACATCTCTGGGGCAGAGTAAATTGGGAGGAAATCCATTAAATTGATTTAAACCGTTACACATTTCATTATTTGGAAAATATTTTGCATCTTTCGTTTATTACTTTCTCTACACGTACTATTTACATAATGGTTGGAGAGCGATTTGTGTTCAAGCTGAGGGAAACTACGGAAAAAATTTGATGTTGCATTCATGTAACTTTCTGTACCTGTTCTGCAAACAAACTATTCTTAAAAAAGATTCTATGTCGTGCTAAACAATGTAAACATTAACAGAATTTAACTTATTACTTAGTCCCTTATAACCAGAAGGGAAATAAGGGAATACTTAGGCTAAACCGATAGTCAAATAGTTTAAGAGCAGGTCGATATGTGAACAGTTGAAATTCGGTTCGCTTTGCATTTCCAGAAACATCAAAACAGAGATGAAACGAAAAGTAGCCAACCACCTTTGAGAAGATGCGTAGTTTAAAATTACACATCACAACAAGGAATATTTCGGAAAATGTCAACTCTGCAACAAAAATGTTTATGACATTAATTGTGTGACCTAACGAGATATACATTCTTTTGTGTTGTAAGATTTTGTCTATCTCTTACGGTTTACCAGCTGTGCAAAAATCAGAAAATTCATTGAGAATGAACAGGTCTTCAGAAACTATTCCCAGAAAATTCAAGATTCAGATTTTATTTGTGATATAAATAGCATTAATATACGTCAATGTAAACAATATCGTTGAGAAGAACAAAAGGTTCAAACTTTATCCATGTAAAGGTTAGTTAAGTGGGGAGATTTTCTGGAAAAGTTTCGTGTCGCAACCTTGGAAGATACCAAAATTAAATACCATTTTTGATACTTAATGACCTGAGCTATGCTGTCCACACACACACACACACGCACACACACACGCACACACACACACACACACACACACACACAGGGCGCGCGCGGACCTCTTTCTACTTTTTTTTTTTTTACTCTGAATCACAAACATAATCCCGGTGGAATTTCGGTATCGAATTTTTGTGTGAAGTACAATACATTCTCTATAGTAAGCATAATATGTGTAGATAAAAGTAGATAACACAGATTGGTCGGTCCATGGGATTTGAACCCAGAGCCTGCTGACAGACTTTATTACCACATGAGCCATCCCGCACGGTCGCTCTAATACTACCATAGGTAATACCACGAGTGTTTTCATCTTGTGGATAGTTCGCAACCGGAGCTTAGCGACGTCCTAACAGATTAAAATACAAATTGTATTTGATAAGATAATTCTGCGAAATAGACCGTTAATAATTCATAATATATAGTAAGCGAGATTTTATTACATTAGTTCTCAAATGGTAGATGATGCATTCGATCATCTTTATTTACCCAAGGTTTTTTTTCTTTCTTCACTGCCTCCTGAATTATGACCGTACGTACACCCAATGTACGAATATCTATAGCAACAATAGAAATAGAGAACAATTATTTTATTTCACCTTTTAATAACTAATGCATGAAATGGAAACAAACGTTATTTTATTTGAGATGAGTGCAATAACCTCAAATAACCAAGACAGGAGATTAAACAAACGAATATCAGGTATGACAAGATTTCAAAGAAATGAACATGAGCTGCGATAAGATGTTTCGACGATATCGCTGCAGTCAGATGACCGCGATTGGTTGAAATTGCATTGGCGCTTTAATAGTTGAACGGAATTGACACACTAAATTACTAGACGGTGCAATAGATATAAATGATTTGTCTGTCCTTGATAAAAATCTGCAACTCTGAATCTATTTGCAAAATAAAACGCCTTCAACTGTCGTAAAGTCAAGAACCCTAATTTTTCGTATATTTTTACAGACAAGCCATAAAAGTACACATGCATGCGCGTGTATTGCTTAAACAATGTATGAAAAGTTGCGAGTTGGAGAACTAGCGCGCAATAAAAGACGGGGATATATTTGCAGGTTGTCTGCGGAGATGAACAACATAACAAGATACAAGGATTTGCAACAGAGATGGAGGGCAACATGATGGGATTGCAGGAGCTAAGACGTGAAGAGAAACTTCGACAGTCAATGATACACGAAGCTGAAATTGGATGAGCTTTCCCTGCCAGTGAAAACTTTAACCATCTTTTTCCCCACTTTCAGGCTGTCAAAGGATTTCCCCAGTCACTTGTTATCTCCTTGAGTCGCAGTGAATTGAGACAAAATCTTAGCAGCTTTGAGAAATGGGGATACGTTAATACCGACAAGTAGTCACCAAATATGTTACAGGAAAGTGATTAACGTACATATTAATTTGTCATTTATTAATCAAGAACACACAAGTGAATGTTTGTGAGAGCTTGATGTCTGCGAAGTCTCGGAACCAAACAATGAAAACATTTTATGATTGTATTGTAAACAAAGTTGGAGAGGAACTTTGTACATTCCTTCTAATATGTATTTCATATAGGCATTACAAACAAAAAGTTATAAAAGCATTATGTTCTGTGATCACCCGTTTTCGAAAAAAGAAAAAAAAAAATACTTGTTTTCCAAATTAATGGTTTTTTCCATGAGCATATATGAAGATAATACTTTGTTATTTTTATGAAGGGTAAACTACCCTACTTCTAACCTAATTTTGCTAATAATTATGTGGCATTATCCAAGTATTTGAAATAATTAATCAATTTCCAAACAGAGTAATACAGATATAATATGGTTGGCGACATAGGCCAGTGTGAGATTCGGCTACCGGACGTAAACAAACCAGCATACCTGAACTTGGAGGTGATGGGACTAACGGTGTTGTTTTCCACACGACTCTTTATCCAAACAAACACGACAAGCGAAAGTGAAACTTGTTTACAGGCGGACTTACTCATGGTTTTGAAAGGGATACTGCCATCGCCGCTACACCGTTATCAGGGTGGGCGTTTAAATTCTCGTAAACCTGAAATATTTCCGCAGAGAATGCTCATAGGAAAAACATCCATGTGATTCGTTCACATGACTTTCTCTTCCTATTCTGCAAACAAACTAGTATTACAAAAGACTTTTTCTAACTAGTTCATACTAATTGAGATAAGCATGCAGAAATTGTCCTATTACTTAGTTCCTTGCAGTTAGGAAGGAAATATGGGAATATACTAGGCTAAAGCGTTAATAATTTTTTTTCTCCAAAATACTCGTGTCGCATCCTTGGAGGCTACGAAATTTAAATACTAAGTTTGCTATTTTACTGACTTCTCTTTTTGAGTTATCCTATTCACAAACACACGTACTCACACAAACGGAACTTTTACTTTATTTAGATACAGTCAACCCTAAAACACCTATTTCCGGTGAAATCTTGGTATCGAATTTTTAGGTGGAGTGCAATACCTTCTCTACCTATGTACCATGTACTATGTGGAGAAAGTAAAAATGACAGATACAAAATATTTTCCAAATAGTATTATCTGAACTTATGTATTGACTTCTTTTCTACCCATTGTTGTATACGCCACAGAATCAAAACAGATGTTTCCCCGTAGTACATTTGTATTCCTCGGACTCCAATATCTCGTGGAAAATCAGTGTTTGTCTTTTTAATGTGTAAAACACTATTATATCAAGAATACTACAATAGTTTTTTTTAATGAACGTCAGAGCGTGTTAATATGCTATAAACATTAATTATGAGAAGGGGGGAAAGAGGATATATAATAGTAAAGAAATATGTTACACACAAACAGTGTTGAAATCAACACTTCACGAAATTATATGGTTTCCGCGCAATATCGTAATAATTATACTTTTAAACCATCTTGTATCAAATGTTACAGAGTTTACTAATTATTTAAAACTATTTAATGTTAAATAAAGGTTTACATGTTCATATTCAGTGTTCTTTCAAACATAAATGATACCTCTAATCGTACATACTTAACAATTAAATAATAGTTACAAAATAGAAAAAGATAATGTTTAAAGTGTCATATTAAAAATTAGTTAAACAAAATAAAAATTAAGGGCGGCGCCATAGCTGAGCATTTAGACTGCTCACCGCACATCAAAGTGGCCCGGGTTCGATCCCAAAGGAAACGCGGCGTTTGGGAGCGTTTCTCAAGGTTATCCGGTTTCCCACGCAATTCATTCCACCATCTTCTCCACAGCCACACTTCCTTTCCTCCATTGCCCTGTCATATCACTCATCTGTATCATTATCATACCGCATCAGGCTGATCACGCAACTCAGCTGCTCATTCTGATCCGGAGCCCTTTCGCTCCTTAACAGACTTCTGAGCTCACTTTAAGTCCTGGGGGTTATAAGTCCTCCATATTAAGAGGGTAAATAGTAGAAGAAGAAGTGAGTAAACATATCTAAGTACGAGCAGTTAAAACGTTATTTAAACTATAATTAATTTTACCAATAAAATAAATTTTACCAGTCTTTAAAAAATGTTGGCCATAAACATGTACAGTATTTCAAAATACCCAAAATGTGAAGATACTTCTTGCCTCTTATTAGCAAAAATAAAGCTTTTCCTGCTATATAAATAGTTTTTGCCTCATTAACCTAATTTACTCGTATTTTCGGCTGAAACTGGTTAGAAACATGGCGGTATATAATGGATGCTTCTTACCTACAGCCTTGCCTTATTATCAATTTTTGACTCGGTAAATTATCATCACTAGTCAGAAGGAACAAATCTTGCTGCGATGTTAAAGGATGGGATGGACCCACATAAAATAAATAATTGCCGATCGAAATGTGTGAATGCACTGTCACTCAATTCATGTTTTAAATTTCTATGAAAGAAAGAAAGGGAGGAAGGTAAGAATTTCTTTTTACTTTAATTTTTATTTTAGGCTATACGCATGTCATTTAAAGTAGTAATTCATCTATAACAAAAATAATTAACTTAAAACCAATCCTTGAAAGCCAAGACTTTTACCAACTTCCAAAAGCTAATGTACATACTGATAACAGCAAATGGGCTGCAAATGATTAAGAGGATTTATACCTGAAATTTGCTCAGCGTTTTCAAAATACTCGAAACTAATTTGAACCTAGCCTATGTTTTATTCCACCCCTCGTTTAGTAAATCTTTAATGACCATATGAATGCCCAAAAACACACGATCTGATGATCTATACTTTTCCATTGTCTTTTACTCAGACCGTGAATTTTCATACATCTGTGCGCATTAAAACTGTTCGAATGCTAGTAATTTTTCAGAAAAAACCCAGAGGGAACGAGCTTAAAAAATCTGATGTGTTGCATTCACATGTCTTTCTCTAAATCTCTGTAACAAATAATTGTTAAAAAGCTTATGCTTCTATTTACTTCATTCTATTCATGAAAATATTCTCAGAAATAGTTTTATTACTTGCTTCCTTGAAAATAGAAGCGAAATAAGGGAGTACCATAGGTTAAAGTGATAGTCAAAAGCTGGTTGCTATGTGTCTGAAGATCCTTTTTATGGACAGGAGTTGACAAATTCCTGTATGAGAAAAGTATACGTTTTGCAAAGCAGAAACAAAAACAAGGAATATCTTAAAAACGATCAATTCCACGAAAAAAAAAGTATACCATAAATGGTGTGTTTTAATGTGCTATATGTCCTGTGTGGTAAGATTTTGTCCATCTCTTACAGTTTAACAGCTATGCAAAATTCCGTTAAATTCATCCAGAATAAAGTAGTCTGCAGAGGCTATTCCCAAAAAAATTCAAGATATACATTTTCTTTGTCAGGTAAATATCGTTAATGTACGATATTTTAATCGAAATCGTTAGAGCCATTTTTGAGAAAATAAAACGTTTCGAAAAAAAGGTCCATGTAAAGGGTAGTTTGGGTTGGGGGGATTTTTCTCAAAAATCTTCGTGTCGCATCCCTGGAAGATGCTAAACTTAAATACCAAGTTTGGTATTTAACAGCCTTTTCATTTTTGAGATATGCTGTCCACAGATACACAGACACGCACACACACGGTCCTTTTTCTAAAAATGCTTTTTTTGGATTCAGGGGGACCCAATACATATTTCCGGTGAAATTTCGGTATCGAATTTTTGGGTGCATTACAATACCTTCTCTATACACTATGTATGCATAAGTAAAAATCTGATGTATTTTATTCACATGACTTTCTCTACCTGTTCTGAAAACTAAATATTTTTGCAAAAGATCATTCGTCTATCTACTTCATGCTAATTGAGATAAACGTTAGCAGAAACGGTTTAATTACTTGCTTCCTTGTAAGTATAAGGCAAATAAGAGAATACATTAGGCCAAACTGATACTAAAATATTTTAAAACATGCCACTACTTGAACAATTGAACTTCAGTTCTCTTTGCACGACCAGAGAGATGAGAGACAATTGACTTCTCGTTTGAGAAAAGTTTAAGTAGTTTAAAATTGAAATAATAACAAGAGTATCTCGGAAACACTTAACTCTATAAAAAATATTATGTTGCATAGATTATGTGTCTATCTTTTGTCTATCTTTTTGCAACAACTTTTTGCGTATATCTTACGGTTTATCAGTTGTGCAAAAGCCGTTAAGAATGAACAGGTCTTCAGAATATTCCCATAAAAGTCAAGATATACGTTTTATTTGCCATTTAAATATATTTAATATACAAAAAGGAATTTTGGAACACTTTTCCATGTAAAGATATTTGGGGGTGGGGCATTTTCAAGAAAAATTTTATGTCGCATCCTTGGAAGATAGTAAATTTAAATATCTAGTTTAGTTTTGAATGATCTGTTCCTTTTTGAGCTATGCTGTTCACAAACACACACGCACGCACATACACTAACCTTTTCTAAAAATGATTTTTTTTAGATTTAGAGGGTACTAAAATATGTATTTCCGGTAAAATCTCGGATGAATTTTTGGGTGGGATGCAATGTCTTCTCTTCCTACTGTGCACGATGTACATATGTGCTTGAGAAAGTAAAACATTATTTAAATAACCACGCAATTTAAAATGTTAAACACAACAAAAATATCACTGTATATCATTTTCAATAAGATATCTTACACACTGTGAATTTGCGAAATTTCACAGAGGCATTACTTGAAGTATTGGATGGTATGCTTGACAACGCTGTTTCCCGTTGGTCATGACGTCATTCCTCTTGTGAATACCACACTTGACTGTGGCAATGAGGTGGCCCATGCACCATTTTATTGATAACCTATATTCACTGCATAAACAATATACCAGCTAAATTCCATTTACCAAATTAAATACATTGTGGCTTTAAAAACATTAAGGCTAGTCGAAATCGATAGGTATCGATATGAATGCTTATCGTCTGAAAAGGCTTTGCTGGAAATTGAGAGCTAGAGAATGTTGCAAAAGCTGATATTCTTAGTTTATTGACAAGAGGCTTCGAATAACTTATGCAAAATATACAAGCTGACACACATAAAATATTATAGTTGAATATCTCTTAAACAAGAGGGAATAATATGTTATGCTCAATTCATATGCCTTTCTCTAGCCGTTCCACACACAAACTTCTTACAAAAGTTTATTCTTTTTTTTTTTACTTTCTCTACACATACTATGTACATAGTGTATAGAGAAGGTTATGTAATGCAATAAAAAATTCGGTACCAAAATTTCACCAGAAATACATGTTTTTGGACCCCTTGAATTTCTGGAAAAAGGTCCGTGTGTGTACGTATTTGTAGCCAGCATAGCTCAAAAACGAAAAGACCGTTAAATACCAAACTTGGTAATTAATATCAATATCTTCCAAGGATGCGACACCAAGATTTCCAAGAAAATCAACCACCCCCAACTACCTTTACATGAAAATGTTTCGAATAGTTGGATATTCTCAAAAATGGCTCTAATGATTTTGATTAAAATATCGTATAATAAAGATATTTAAATAGCAAATAAAATGTACATCTTGAATTTTCTGGAAACAGCCTCTGAAGACATCTTTATTCTTGATGAACTTTACGGCATTTAGCATAACTGATAAACCGTAAGAGATATACAAAACTTGCTTAACCAGAAATGTAGAGCTCGCTAAAACACACAATTTATGTCAAACATATTTTTTTCCTGGAGTTGATCCTGTTTGACATTTTCAATTTGTCAACTCCTGGTTATACAAACAAAGGTACGTCAATCACATGGCAACCAGCTTTTAAAATATTTAGTCTATGGGACTCACTTATCTCCGTTTTACTTACATGGAAGTAGTAAGAATTTCTGCTAATTGTTTCTAGATTAACATGAAGTAAATTGAAGAATAAGCTTTTAACAATAATTTGTTGCAGAGATGTAGAGAAAGTCATGTGAATGGAACACAGATTTTTTTTATATTGCATATTTATCTTTAAAATGATATAATAGGTACAAGTTGTAGAGCTTGTTTTTAAAAATGAAAATGGCGTGTTATTTATGGACGCTCTTTAACTACTGTGGTTCTCACCGTCCCATTCTAAATTGGGCGTGAAAGACCACTTAATTTTGCTCAGAGGTTCTTTTACGTACCGGCTTTATTTCCCTTCCGAAGGAAGCCATGCTAAGAATTTTACACCCGAAAAAAATCCATCGTCCTCCGCCGGTTTTGAAAGAGCTTGTTTTTGGAAATAAATTCAAAGTTTGAATATATGCCCCGGTATAGTTACTTAGGTGCCGGAATAGCATATTCGGATTTTATTTATTTATTTAGTGTATGTAACGTAAGCAAACAGATGGCAGGTGAGTAAGTGCAAATATTTGCTTCAGCATTTGAGGACGATGAGGTGATCTAGTATTTTCAGTTTTTTCGCCATTTTCTAAGTTTTTATTCACGAGAAAAATATCACAGTGATTTTGCGATGGCTGTTATACCCTATTTCCGACGCTTAGCGATTATTTACGAAATAGGTGATACCCTGCTCTGCCCGATTATATGTAGTGTGATGTGAGGGAAAAATATCGACCGCTCTGAAACTTCAGCCTACCATGTTTTGCTTTCACACTACAGTACCTGATTAATAGAGCTCGGTTTTGGGCTTCGAAGCGCAACACAATTACAAACACACGGAGCAGTCAGCGATATAAACAGAGGTAGTGGGGAGGGGTTTGTAGTATAAATATGCACCCGTTGAAGTATGATCTGTTCCAAAAGTAGCTCAACACATGAATTGCATCATATACATCGCTCTAATTCATAAAGTAACACAATAAAACAATTATTTCATAATGATTAGTAAATAGAAATCGTCTTGTACTTTTACAAATAAAAGTATAGAAGTTGACAGAAAAGAATATGGATGTTAATGTGCAGAGCTCTGAAAAGACAATGAACATGAATCAACCAAACTCGTTCAGAAATACATTGCAGTAAATTACAGGATATGTTTTTACTGTATTGAAAGAAAATGCTCTCCTCCTATCACTCAAAATATGTTTGAATCATCTCCAAAGTTGTTCAGTTTCGAACGCCTATCCTTTCGTATTTTTGATGTTTTTCAATCTGCACTCTCCTTCAATGTTTGTTGTTTTATCTACTAGCAGGAACTGAATGAGGCCAGGCAGTGAGCAATGCTAGATCAATACATTTCGAAATAGGCTATAGAGATCACGGCTACTCCATCTCGTCATTATTATACTCTGTGTGCACCAAACTCAGTTTGAAATTTTCGTGACCACGGACCAGGCTCTACTCATTAGGATTCACAATGTACTTAAGAGTTCAATTTAAAAATATTGAACACAATGTCATTATTATTCTTTATTTAAATTATGTTTTGTTGAGCAAATAATGGCTCAAACCACCAAGTAGGCATTTACATTTCCGTTCTTTAAACGACAAAATCACCCCCATTCTCCTATAAAGGTGAACAATTAAAATTAAACCTCAACCCTTAAAAAAAACTTCAAATTGGGAATTAAGAGAGCTTGTGTTACAGTTCCTTTGAAATACCGCAGTGAACCTTCGCCTTTTGGGAAGATGATCTAGAAATCGCCAGTGATACAGTTCCTCGCAACATTGGCAGTTGAGGCGTAAATTAAATGAATATTTGCTAATTTAGCATATGTGTAAAGGAAAATTTGCGACTGAATTGGTCCTTTGTCTTCTCACTGTTGAGTCACCTGAATGCAGATCGGTGGTGTGCAAGTGGTACAGGGTGACATATAGGAACCGTACGTTTTTGAAATGAACATTGTTCAGTTGATTTTCAAGGAAAACTGATTTTATTTTTACCAAGGAAAAAAAGAATTTCTACCATTTCATTTATCATGGTTAGGTGTGACAAATTATGTCACTCAGGTGGCGCCATCCTTTTGAATACAGGTTTCAAGTCGTCGCCAGAAAGCATGCATAACTCTGCCTAACACTGCTGGTCAATTGCACCTCTTCTGTAATGGTATCCGTCAATGTCATTATTGTACGGGGTTTGTGGACATAGACACGTTCCTTTAAGTATCCCCCAAAGAAGAAAACCACAACAAGATAAGTCTGGGGATCTTGGCGGTCATGGAGCGTCGCCGAAACGCGAAATGAGGCGATCAGGGAACATGTTCCTCATAACTTCCATCGATCGGCTTTGGCGGTATGCGCTGGAGCACCATACTGTTGAAAAAAATTGCTAATGTCTCCGCAGCTGCGGTCGAAAAAACGTTTCCAGCATGTGGAAGTATCGTCCTGAACCAATTACTCCAAAAGGGATGAGCACACTAAACTGTGACATGCTCAGAGTGAAGAGGTGTTTCATGGATATGGTTGATGGGGGGGGGGGGGGCGAGTAATGGAAGTTTAGTTTGTTTACAGCACCATTCACGTGAAAATGAGCTTCATCGCTCATCACCTCCATTACATTTGAGTTCTCTACCACAATCACTTGCATACGAACAACGAAGTCTTCTCGAGCTGCATATTCCGCATGTTTGAGCTCCTGAACGACCAACATTTTGTGCGGGTGGAAGTGTAAATCTAACAGTAAAATTCTTCTCTCACTTTCAGGGTTCAGCTGTAATTCCTGCGCATGTTGACCTGTCCCGAATGAATGCCCATCTAACTCTGCCTTTCAGGCCTCCTCACAGTTCGGGGGGCTTCTTCCTCATGAGCTTCCTGTTCCGGCTTCCGACGGATGTTGAAATGGCGACGAAAGATTTGCTGTGTTATGTTAAAGACTCACCATTTAGCACTTAGGTTTCACTCGGGAAGAGGCGGTGTTGCACGGTCCACTGCTACGTAACTGCTGAAATGGTATGTTATGTCGAGGAGAAAGACTCTCTCCCCTTGCTCTAACACTCCTACCGGCCGAGTACAGTCCATTTAAAAAACGTCCGGTTCCTAGTGTCATCCTGTACTAAACACAGGAACTGCCGTTGCGAGATGAATGTAAACACAGGACCGTTCAAAACACATTAGACCTTGAGGTTTGTTCTTAATTTATGAGATATTACTAACACTTATTCACTCCCACTCTGTGTTAGTGTGAATTTACGACATAGACTTTTTGGATGAAGTAAAGAGAAAGTGAAATCGGATGTGGTGCATTCACATGACTTTCTCTTCGTCTCTGTAACAAATTATTATCGGTAAGCTATTCTTGTAACCATTTCATGCTAATCGAGATAAACATTAGAAGAAACGGTGTTATTACACAGTTCCTTGTAGGTATGAGGAAAATAAGGGAATACACTAGGCTAAACCGACACTCAAATGTTTTAAAATGTGGTTGCTATGGGATTGAAATCCGTTTCTCTGCGTGGCCAGGAGTTGACAAGTTCCTGTATGAGAAAATTTTAAGTAATTTAAAACTGAAACCAATGACAAGGAATATCTCGAAAATGATCAACTCTAGGGGAAAATGATTATGACATGAATTATGTGTTTAAAGGAGCTTTACATTTATTGTTAAGTAAAATTTTGTCAATCCCTCACGATTTAATAGTTATGCAAAAAGAAAAGTCATTCAGAATAAAGAGTCTTTAGAGGCTATTTCCAGAAAATTCAAGATATTCATTGTCATTTATATACCTTAAATATAAGCGATTTTAATCAACATTGTTACAGCCATTTTTGAGAAAATCAAATTTTCGAACATTTGTCCATGTAAAAGGTAGTTTGGGGTGGAGCGATTTCGTTCAAAACCTTCGTGTCGCATCCTTGGAAGATACTGAACATAAATAGCAATTTTGGCATTTAGCGGCCTTTTCGTTTTTGAGCTATGCTGCCCACAGACACTCACGGACCTTTTTCTAAAAATATTTTTTTTTGGATTCAGGGGATCTCAAAACATATGCGATGAAACCTTGGTATCGAATTTTTGGGTGGAATACAATACATTCTCTGTACACTATACATTGCAGATACGGGCTAGAGAAAGTAACAATTGAAAGTTGTATCCAATATGACGTAAAGATTTGGAACACGCTGTGGCTAAGCGTAGTTACATTGCAGGGCGTGCGGCTTGGGGAAATGAAATTTCGGTTTGTGGTATCGCAATCTCTATTCAAAGGTGGATTGCCCTTTATAATCCGTGATTGCATTATTTACTTTTCCCTACAGAGCGAGCTAGAGTCAGTGCCTTTCATGTCGGTGTGCGTTCGTTAGCGGGTTCTATTCATGAAGCAGCACATAGTCCACATTCCGGATCACTGAGCCAGGTCCAAACACACCACACACATTCCTTGCATTAACTTGTATCTGTCGCCATCACATGACTTTCTCTATCCACTTTCTTCAGCACTTTCCAATAAGGGAACTCCGTTCGGCCATTTTCACTTTCACTAGCACGTATGTACAGATACTGTAGCTGGATAAGGTGGATACTGTATCCCAAAAATTCTATACCAAGATTTTACCACAAATACACGTTTTAGGGTCCCCTGAACCAGAACAAATTTAAAAAAAGGGTCTGCGCGCGCATGTATCTGTGAGCAGCATAACTTAAAAACGAAAAGTAGGTTAAATACCAAATTTGGTGTTTAAGTTTAGTATCTTCCAAGGATTCTATACGAAAATATTACCCCTTACATGGATCACTTGTCAAAATTGTTCATTTTCGGAAAATGGCTCTAACGAATTTGATTAAAATGTTGTACATTAAATATATTTATATGATCAATAAAGTGAATATCTTGAATTTTCTGGGAATAGCCTCTGAAAATCTCTTCATCCTGGATGAATTCTGAATAGCTGGTAAATTGTAAGAGATAGATAAAAATGTAAATCTCGTTAAAACATACTATTTATGTCATATTCATTTTTTGTAGAGTTAACAATTTCCGATGTTTCAGTTTTAAAATAAGTATACTTTCTCAAACGGGAAGTCGTCATTCGTTTCAAAACCCTTTTGTTTTACTCTAGGCCATACTCCGGGAACCGAATTTCATTATCACTCGGATAGCAACAGCATTTAAAAGATTTGAGTATCATTTTAGCCTAGTGTATTCCCTTATTTCCCTTCTACTTACAAGAAAGCAAGTAATAAAACAGTGTATACTAATGTTTACCTCGATTAGCACGAAGTTAAATGAATAATCTTTTGTAACAAAAGTAAACATATAAGAACTTTTTAGTTTTTTATTCAGGGAGACTACGATGAAATCTCGGTGTCGTGTTACTTGCTCTACACGTACTATGTATATAGTGTATAGAGAAGGTATTGTATTCCACCCAAAAATTCGATATCGATATTTCACCGGAAATATTTGTTTTGAGAGTCCCTGGATCAAAAATAAGCATTTTTAGAAAAATATCCGTGTGTGTGAGTCTGTCTGTCTGTCAGTCAGTGTGTGTGTGTGTGTGTGTGTGTGTGTGTTTGCGCGTGCCTGTGGCCAGCATATCTCAAAAGCTAAAAGTCCCTTAAATACCAAACTCAAGAAAATCCCTCCAACCCAATTACCCTTTAACATAACTCCATGGCACGACAGTTCACGGGGAACCTTGACCTACCGCCCGGCCGCTGCGTTCCCCATCTCGGTCCCTACAGACGTCATGGATGTGGTGAGGTATTGGAGGGTGAGACGTGGTCAGTGCCTCGAGCCTCCCCCGGCCGGTTAATGTGGTCCTCATGACCCGGAGCCGCTACTTCTCCATCAAGTAGCTCCTGAATTGGCCCCCCAAGGGACCTTACGAGGCTGAGTGCACCCCGGGCCAGGTCTCCAAGCGGGTGAAAAATCCCCACGCCGGTACTGGGAATCGAACCCAAGTCTTCCGCTTGGTAAGCAGCTGCGCTACCACCGCGCTAAGGAAATGACCCCAATTATCCTTTACTTGGAAAAATTTTCGAAAACTTCTATTTTCTCAAAAATGCCTGTAACGATTTTGATTGAAATATCGTATATTAAAAACATTTAGAAATCTTCAATTTTCTGGGAATAGTCTCTGAAGACATCTTTATTCTGGATGCATTTTGCGGAATTGTGCATAACTGGTAAACCGTAAGAGATAGACAAAATCTTAGCTAACAAAAAATGTAGATCTCGTTCAAACACACACTTTGTGCTATATGCATTTTTTCAAAGGAACTTCAGTATTCCCTTATTTCCATTTTACTTATAAGAGAGCAAGTAATAAGACTATGTCTGCTATTTTTCTGTCAGTTAGCATGAAGTAAATAGAAGAATAAGCTTTTTAACAATAATTTGTTATAGGAATGTAGAGAAAGTCACATCAGATTTTTGGAGGTGGAATGCAATACCTTCTCTACCTACTATGCAGATATGTTGTACGGGTAGAAAAAATGAATGTAATAAAATATTTTTGTAAGATTGTGTAGGTATATGGTGGATGATTTGTGAGTTGAATTGACTTGACGTATTTTAATTTGAGGTGGGAACGGAACTGCGGTGGGTAACGGATAAAACGCTCGCCCGCATATCAGTATGCAGGCCAGCAAATTCTACTAATGTTTTTCAGGAGCTCCATAGGGGTCGAAGGTTATGTTGGATCTTATTTGAATACCAGAGCACACAGATGCTGCTGGCCGCTCTAACTATCGAGGAAACTTCCCAATAAAATCCACTCTCTCTCTCTCTCTCTTGCCTCGCCGGGCGTGTGAGAGAATTTCAACATTCGCCACGTGTGGTAAAATACTATAGCATTACATTTTCATTAAAATGCCATTACCGCGAATATCGCTTACAAACAAAGCTGCAAATTTTAATTAATGGAGCTATTCGCACAGTGGTTGAAAGGATTACTAAGGCTTCAACAATGATATCGGGTGGTAAACAACGTTGCTAAGGCGGTAACGTCTCGGGCCCGAATTCAGGAGGTCCTCGGTTCAAATTCCCTGGGCTTCCAATTTTACAGAGTTTTTTACGTGGTTTCCCTCGATCGTCAAATTAAATATCACATTGAATATTTAATACCAAGATTCAAAGTTCCACTTTCAGTCTAAAATAACAGTAAAACTGAAAAACACAAAATTCTATTGTGTCATATTCTCATGGCTTTCTCTACATCTCTGTAATAAATTCTTGGTAGAAAGCTTATTCTTTTATTTACTTCATGCTAATTGACAAAAAAAAATAGCAGATATGGTCTTATTATTTACTCCCTTATAAGTAAAACGGAAATAAGGGAATATACTAAGCTAAAGTAATTGTCAATTTTTTTTAAATGCTGTTGCTATCCGAGTGATATTGAAATTTGGTTTCCTGTGCATGGCCTAGAGTAAAACAAAGGAGCTATGAAGCGAATGACGACTTCCCGTTTGAGAAAGTATACGTATTTTAAAACTGAAACATCGGAAATGGTTAACACTACAAAAAATGAATATGACATAAATTGTATATTTTAACGAGATTTACATTTTTACCTATCTCTTATGATTTACCAGCTATGCAGAATTCACCCAGGATGAAGAGATTTTCAGTGGCTGTTCCCAGAAAATTCAACATATTTATTTTATTGGTCATATAAATATATTTAATATACAGCATTTTAATCAAACTCGTTAGAACCATTTTCAGAAAATCAAAATAAGATTTTTAGAAACGTTTTTGGGCGTACTATGTGTCCACAAAGTAGGTAGAAGAGGTATTGTCTTCCACCCAAAAAGTTGGTGATGAGATTATCCCGCAAATACATATTTCAAGGTCCCTTCAGTTATTAGGAAAACGTCTGCGCGCGCTCAAAAACGAAAATACAGTTGAATACCAAATTTGGTATTTAAGTTTGGTATCTTCCATGGAAGATTTCCAAGCAAATCCCCTCCTCCCATATCCCAACCCACCGTTTATTTGGAAACATTTTTGAAAATGTTATCTAAATGGCTGTAACGATTTTGATTAAAAGCTGTTAAACAATTTTGCATGACAAATAAAATGTATATCTTTATTTATAAAGGAATAGCCTTTTTCTGAAAGTGTTTTTTTTTATTCAGGGGTCCCAAAACATGTGTTTCCGGTGAAATCTCGGTATCGAATTTTTGGGTGGAATGCAATACCTTCTCTATAACTATGTGCATTGTACGTATAGAGAAAGTAAATACGGCCTGTAATTTGTAGTTTATGGTGGGATAATTTTGTTGAAAATCTTCTTGTCGAATCCTTGTGGGACACTAAAATTAAATGCCAATTTTGGTGTTGAACGATCCTTTCGTTTTTGAGCTATACTGCCTATACACACGCACATATACATATGGGCCTCTTTCTAGAATGCCTTTTTGTATTTAGGGGTCCTCAAACATGCATTCCGTATGAAATCTCGGTATAAAATATTTTGGGTGAACTATAATAGTTTTTACATACAATTTACGTAGTACGTGTAGAAAATTAAAAATCGGACGTGTTCCATTCACATGACTTTCTCTACACTCCTGTAACAAATTATTGCTAATAAGCTTATTTTTCTATCCACTTTAAGCTAATCGGGATAAACACTAGCAGAAATGGTCCTACTACTTAGTCCCTTATAATTAAAAGGGAAGTAAGGGAATACACTAGGCTAAACCGTCAGTCAAATATTTTAAAACTGAAACCAAGGAATATCTCGAAAATGGTTCAAATCCAGGCAAAAAAATCCATGTAACATAAATTGTAGTTTTAACGAGCTCTACACTGTTTGTGTAGTCGTTTTTGTCTATCGCTTACGGTTTACTAGTTATGCAAAATTAAAAAGATGTCTGCAGAATAAAGAGGTCTTTAGAGGGTATTCCCAGAATATCCAAAATACAGGTTTCATTTGTCATGTTAATATCTTATGTATAAGAGATTTTAATCAAAATCGTTAGAGCCATTTTTGTGAAAAACAAAATTTTAAAAAAAGTCCCTTTAAAGGGTAGTTTTGGGTGGGGGGACTTTCTTGAAAATCTTCGTGTCGCATCCTTGGGAAATATGGAACTTAAATATAAATTTTGGTTTTAACAATCGTTTCGTTTTTGAGTTATGTTGCCCACAGACACACACTGGCCCTTTTCTAGAAATTCTGTTTTATAATCAGAGTCCTCAAAACATGTATTTCGTGTCAAATCTCATCATCGGATGTTTTGGGTGCAATTCAATGCTTTTTCCATACACTATGTATGAGTACGGTTAGAGAAAGCAAAAACATGTTTGTAATTGTTACCATTTGATACAATGTTATAACCTCAGGGTTCAATGTTATTCATGTAGCATAATTTCATATATGTGTCCATATTAATTTGCAATAACACGAATAAAATTGACAGTGCGTTTTGATAAGAAATTTCAAACAGAATATTCATTGCGAGTATGAAAATGGCTATAAAGGACGCTTTATACCAATGTGATTTCCTCAGGGAATATTAATTGTAAGAGCTGCAGGATTGTTTCCCTGGGGTTAAGTTGTTTTTAAATTCACGAAAACAGTCATGTGTTAGTACTTCAATCAAACTGCCGAAAACCATCATCAACCAATTTACTAAAGATGATCACAAAAAAATCTAATTTGTTCTACCAACATCTCTGCAACAAATTATTGTTAAAAATTCTTTGTTATTCTTCTAGCCACTTCACGATAATCAGAAAACATTATCAGAAATGGTCTTACTACTTGTTTCCTTATAACTAGAAGGGAAATTAGGCAGTATCCTAGTCAAATATTTTAAAAGTAGGCTCCTATGTGATTGCAGTATGGCCAGATGTTGATACATTCATGTAAGAGAAAAGTATAAGTATTTTCAAACTGAAACCAACAACAAGGAATATCTCAAAAAGGGTCAACTCCACGAAAAAAAAATATAGTATAAATTGCATGTTTTAACGAGCTCTACATTATTTGTTGCGTAAGTTTTTGTCTATCTCTTTCGGTTTATCTGTTATGCAAATTCCGCAAATTTCATGCAGAATAAAGATGTCTTCAGAGGCTATTCCCGGAAAATTCAAAATAATATTTTATTTGACATGTAAATATCTTTAATATGTGATATTTTAATCAAATTCATAAGAGCCATTTTTGAAAAAAATCAAAATTTTCGAACATTTTTCCATGTAAAGGGTAGTTGGGAATGGGGGGATTTTCTTGAAAATCTTCTTGTCGCATCTTTGAAAGATATGGAACTTAAATACCAAGTTTGGTATTTAACGGACGATTTTTTTTTAGCTATGCTGCTCCCCACCACACACTCACATACACACAAACACACAGACACACACTGACAGACAGACAGACACACACATGGATATTTTATTAAAATAGCTTTTTTGATTCAGGGGGACCCAAAACATATATTTCCGGTGAAATCTTGGTATAGAATTTTTGGGTGCAACACAATACCTTCTCTATACACTATGTACATAGTACGTGTAGAGAAAGTAATAAACTAATAGGAGGATAGCGCAAATACCCAATTTGGTGTTGAACGGTCTTTTTGTTTCTGAGGTATGCTCTCCACAGACACATATACACATACAGTAGATACACATACGATGACCATTTTTCTAGAAATTCTATTTTGGAATCAGGGGTGCCCAAAACATGTATTTCGGGTGAAATCTTGAATGGAAGAGGATAGCTGATAGTGCCGGAGCCCTTCATCATCGAAAACATAAGACCCACCTTCGGATTACCGCAAATACAAACATATAAAACCGTCTTCGAAGAGAGACAGAAGAAAGCCGACAAGATAAAGTAAGAAATAATGAAGACAGAGATCTGGAAGGGACCGCCACGATTCGCCGCCCATGAACTTCACAGGAGGATCTGTCAGAACCCAAGGAGGACTATGTCTGCAAGAATTGCTATAAATCATACTCTAAGTACCATCTAACACAGTATGGCTACATAAATAAACTTTCTTTGATTTTGCTGGAAGTATATTAATAGTTGCATCTTGGACTGGATTTAAAATGTTTCCTGATGAACCGTGAAAATCACCTTCTTGCGCATATTTCCAGTGAAATCTTGGTATTGAATTTTTGGATGGAATGCACTACCTTCGCTATACACTATGTAAATAAATAAATGGCGTGTATTTATGGACGCTCTTTAACTGCTGTAGTTTTCAGCGTCTCATTCCAAATTGGACGTGAAAGGCCGCTTAATTTTACTCATAGGCCCCTCTATTAGGCTTAAGGTTCTTTACGTGCCATAAATCTACGACACGGGACCAACGGCTTTACTTCCCTTCCGAAGGAAGCCATGCTATGGATTTTTACACCCGAGAAAAATCCATCGTCCTCCGCCGGGCTTGAACCCGCGACTTGGGTATATGGAGTTAGCATGGTACCATTACACCACGTAGAGAAAGTAAAATTCGATTTCATACTCCTGACGTCATAACCTGCTCAAGTATACATGGCCCAGGAAAAGCTCCTGGTATGATAAGAATTAGCCAGAGAGTTGCAACCTAGTGGATATTTCTCATAGCAAGAGCTACTCTATTATGCTATTCATTTGTTTCACTCGCAGTGAAGTTTGTTGCTCTGTGGCTAAGAGAGAGTATAACTGACAGAAAACTCATGTTAATGTCATTAGTATTCGTGTTGTCTTAACACTGTTAATTAAGTATATGTTGTTATAAGAAACATAGTTCTTTTATTTATATTGCTTTTATTAAAATTATTTAATTTCATTTGTTACAGTCTCACTAGCATGATCCACTATGTAAACGCGAGTTTTGTGCGCCGAGTGTAACTGCATGTTATAAAGTGTTTATCAGCAATAATGCTAATACTGACAGTGTTTATAGTGCAGTGATTTCCTTATTTTGACAAATCAACAGAAAGAGAAAATGTTGGTGAACGGTAAGATAGTAACAGCAGGGAGGTTAGGATTTAAACAACAGAAGTTCCAGGATACAAGGTAAGATATTAGCATCTGTTATAGTAATACAAATAATAAAACCGCAACACATACGTGCGTACTTGTATAGATACGCATTAAATACTGGATAGAGACAGTTTTGAGTTACATAAATGCTTAATTCTAAGACCAGTAAAGGGAATTGTAGGTTATACTATTTGGCCGCTCGAGAAATCGAATGAAATTTAAGAGCGATCGATGGATCTTGTATTTGTGATGACAATTTCAAAGCTTTTATTTTGCGGAAAAGCTTGGTTTTTTCATTATAAACAACTTCCTATGCTTATTGGAACGGTTGGTATTTTGCGTATATGACGGATATTTACCAAATAATTATATATAAATGAGTATTATATGAATAATAAATGGTTTTATAATGTTCAGAAACATATTTCTCCGCCAACTATTACCACGATAGAAAATTAGAAGCATAAATGTGTATACACACAGCAACCTTAACCGATTCAAAGCTAACCTCGCGCTAAATTGAAAAACCACAGGATCCAGTGGTTTCGCTTACAGAAACAGATTAAAAATAAAAGGAACGAAACTCACAGAAACATACCCCCCTGCCAACTAGTGTAGTCGCACTAACTGATATTGCTACGGATTCTCACGATGCGGTAATCCTGCCAAGAGCGACATATGATGTTCTTGCATACCAATAGTCACAAGAGTCTTCCACTAGTAACGAAACCAAGTTTTTTTTTTTTTTTTATAATCCAGTTTTTATACAATCAGTTTAGTATATACAAATTATAAAACCATTTATTATTCATATAATATTCGTTTATGTATAATTATTTAGCAAATATCAGTCATACCGTTTCGGCATGCACACGAATTTCTCTATTATAAATAAACAGCTTGTCCGTAAAATAAAACCTATGAAATCGTCATCAAAAATATAATATCAATCAATCACACTTAGTTTCATTCGATATTTCAAACGGCCAAAGTTGTGCATAACTACTACTTTGTTGTCTACGTAACGAGAAATATTAGTTTCCACGCTAGGCGCTAGAGTTCGCTTTGTGGCAATCTTCACTTCAGAAGATATTTATAATGATCTTACCTCTACAGAGGCGTCAACGGAAATAGGAAGAAAAGCCGCGAGATAATATTTCACAGCGTTCTTTATAAACATTAGGATGGGTATGAAGCGAGCTGTTTGCAATAAACCGCAGTGAAAGTATCGGAATCTGTGCGGTCTTGGAATGTAGGTTATGGTTAGCGTAAATATGAATTTGTTAGGTACTGTACGTAGTAAAAACGTGGCTTAAGCCGGAGGCGAAATTTATTTTGGTAATGCTCCTTGTAGTTGTCCGTAAACGGAAATTTCGCCCTGGAAAATACTGTTCAGTACTCAGTACACACCATCTGCAAAGCATGTCATTCTTGTGAGTACTCTTTATAGTATGATATTGTAACTGATTCTGCGCTTGCGCAGTAGCATTGAAATGGATACTTGTTTGAATGCGTACAAATTGTAATTTTTCTAAAAATTAAACAAATGAGCAAAGTGAAAATATGTGTGTTAGACTGCGTTTTAATTATTCATGTTGCTTGCTTCTAAAAATAGTTCTGTTGCTTTAGTTCAAGTGTCACCAACTTGCTTGATTTTGTCCCGTAGTAAATAAGCTTCCTCCGTACTTGCAGTGGGTAAGCACGTGACAGCAGCGATTGACTTCTCTTCCTTGGATAGCGTGTCGTGTGTCAGTTTATGTCGGAAACAGAAAGCAATCCAACATGCAAGCTGTTGACTCAAGCGTTTATATCTGCCTATTTATAGAAAGTGGCGGAATTTGTGTTTAGTCTGCGGTAAAGTTCTGTACTAAAAATTTCAATTTGTAGCGTCATTACGCACCCCATTGTAACGGGTACTATAGTTAACAAGGAAAATGAACGTTTCGGTAAAACTTCCACAGGCGATCCAGATTTTAAAGTGTTAGAAAATTAACATGTTCAGATTTGAAATCAGCTAGATTGCTGAAGTTTCGACTGCACCTTATCGTCGCTCCGCAGTCGTGTCTGTTGGTGATACATTGCAATTACAATTATATTATCCAAGTTACAGATTTATTGTTTTATTATGTTAAAAATATAATAATTATCATTTTTTCAATTATTTTTACAATGATCGCCAATTACCACCAAACCTATAAAATTATGTATATGTACCTTTCCGAAGTATGAGCACTAATATAAGAGATACAATAGAACAATGGTTCTATGAATCTACAATAGGTTTATTAAACTATGAAAGATGGATTAACATATTTCAATTTCAAACACAATAAGTTGCCTACTGCCCCAGCACTGAAGCAATTTTCTGTACTTGCTTTCTGCACAGTTGGTTCACAGTGCACATAGTTGTATTAACAATTCCCCTTATGGTAATAATATTAACTATTTTTTTATCAAAGAAAGTTATTTAGGACCATAATAAAAAACCTTCCCCTTTGAATGTGGATTTGACCCAATTAGATCTTCATGTCTACCTGTTTCTTTAAGATTTGTTTTTTAATTGCAATCATCTTTTTAATTATTCTATCATCTATTATGTTAACCTATTCAAAGGAGCATCAAGTAAATTTGCTCTCTTTGCTATATTCAAGGACAGTCAGTTGCTGAAGCCTGCTTTAGTTAATGTTTAATTAGTGAGCCATTTTGTTTGTTTGGTCCCACCATGAGCAACGCTGATGTACAGTTATGATATATGCAACATATTTAACAACACACCTTTTGCCAAGATTACTTTTTTTTTTTCTTTCAGAAAAACAGCAATTTAGGGCAATTTATTTCCCTTCATGCATTATGTAAGAGAAAATAAACTAATGTAAACCAGCACCATTTCAAGAGAGAACTTCTCCACATTCATAACTGTATGACAAAACAAGCGAATAATTTACCTGTTAAGTAAATTAAGGGTTCGTAGAACAGCTGAGAAGGTTTTCTACTAATTTGGGATTACAGTTTTCTTTATGCTGGCTAATAATATTCTTAATAACATTCCATGCAAATTTCATCAAAACTGTAGCAATGGTAATTGATGTACTGAAAGTTCATATTTTCATGGATTGCAATTAATGCAAATTTTGAAACATCCTAATTCTACGATATTTTAAAAGGTTGTTATTTCTGCATATGATGGTTTATATAGAAATGGTTTTAGGATGATTTTTAAAATCTCTGCTCTTAAACAGTAATTTAAAAAAGTAATAATATTGCATATTTTAATGCTAAGATTTTCTCAAATGTTAATGCTAATTAATTTACTGTGCCCATTATTTTTTAATAAGACAAAAAAGAACCCTAAAATTATTTCCAGTATTATTTAGAATATTTGTGACAATTTACTTTCAGATGAGATGAAAAATGAAAAGATGAATGAGCTATATTGCTTGCCCAAAAATTTAGTTTTGAGAAACCTTAAATTTTAGTAAAGAAACATGTATAATATAAATTTTATACACTATTGGCTATCAAAATTCACAAACATTATAAGGTCCTCTTTTTGCAGTTTCTGAATTCTTTGGAACTTTCTAGCGAATTGTTTTCTGTGATGAACTGCAACAATTTCCATACTTTTTTTTCTTCTGAAATCTGTCTTCAAGGTTTCTTTGTTACTTCATTACCAGTGGTGGGGTGCATGCTTCTATTCCATATTGTGCTCCGATATTGCATTAGCAACTGCAACCTCCAGTTTTTTATTAGAAGCAAACATTTCTCAGTAGGAATTCAAATTTCCTCAGTGTGCCATAACTGAAGAATCAAACTGGAGTTCTGCGGTATTACTAGTTCTATATTTTCAGTCTTCCTCATTCATTTGTAAAGCCTTCAATTTACTTTGACTCATCCTACCTGGTGAAGTATTCCATTTTGTGCTAAATTTTAAATTTTTTAATTTTTTTTGCCAGTATTGTTGAGCTCTAAATATAAGTACCTAATCTGAATGTAAACAATAATGTGAAGCAAAAAAAGCAACTAATAATTTAAGGAGTCACATATAAAACATAAAAGTGTATGAAAAATGAAGATATAATATTTTTTGCATAACCAGTTGAAATTAATTTCTTTGTTTTCTATAAATATATTTTATTTCCTTTAAGTTATTTCCAGCAGTATCACTAACATCCACCAGATAGCACTAACAATCAATTCTCAGTATTAAAACACTTAATTTCAATAATGATGGCAAAGAAGTGGGAAAAATATGGTGCGATAGATAAGTGTTTAACTGCCATGCAGGGTAGTTTAAAAATAGTGTCAAACCATACTGAACATGGATTTTCACCAAAAAAAATTAAAAATTGTATGTTTGACTAATATTACAAATGGCTCATTTTTGCAAGAAATTAAAAAACAACTGCTACCAAAAAAGATACAAAAGGTATCTTTAAAAAAATCCTCCATAGTAGGTATGTGGGGAGTGAGTATAGAAAATATTTTTACATGTTTCTCAAGGACTTTATGTTATTATAATTGCCATATAGTTTTAGGTAAAATAGAAAACTATTATAAACTTTTATTGCAAAAATTAACATCCTCAATGGTACAGTTCAAAGCTATTGCCTTGTAATGTGGTCATGCACAGCAAGGTATGTTGTATTAATTTATTTATTATTGTAAATCAGAATATAAACATTTGTTACATATATTCTTCTTCCTTCCTTTTTCATTAAACATATTCAGTTATGTTTCTACCCTTGAGAGTTGCTTATTCCTTTGAAAATTATACATATCAAAGACCTGGTTATGCAGTTATCATAATTATCTGTAAGATAGCTCAAGAGAGAACAATAATATATGTTGGTCTGGAAGGTTCTACAAATGTCATGTTGAGATTTCACCATAAATATGTTTTGAGGCCTCCTGAATACAAACATGTATTTTTTAAAAGGTTTATATGTATATGTGTGTACATATGTAAGGTCAGTTAGTATTGAGGCATTTTCCAAGGATGTAATATGAAGATTTTTCAGAAAGATCTCTTCACATGGATCTTTTTTGGAAATTTTGACTTTTGCAGAAATTTCTACGGTGTTGATTAAAATAAAGCTTGTTTAAGGTATTCCCCATACCCCAAACCACCTATTACGTGGCATATTTTTCGAAAATGTGATTTTCTCAGAAATGACTCTTACTGTGCCTAATATGTAAAAATATGTTATGTTCCTAATTTTAAAAAGTTCTCATTAAAGCACAAAATGTATGTTAAATACATATTTGTGTGGAGTTAACTATTTTTTAGATATTCCTGGTTTAAATGTTGCATTAGTTTCACTTTTCTCAAGGGAAAGTTATCGTTCTTTTTTATTTTCATTTTCTTAACTCCTGGCTATGCTAAGAGAACCTAATTTCAATGCCATGACATAGCGACCAGCAATTTAACTATTGCTTTGGTTCAGTGCATTCCCATATTACCCTTCTTCGTACAACAAGGGTGGATCCAAAATTTCTGTTGCACCAGATATTCTGTCCAGAACATATTTGCAAATTTAGATTTTGAAGTAAAAAAACACTGTAGAAGTAGATCGTAAATGACATAAAATAAGTAAAACTATGTTATACTAATCTTATTTATTACATTTTAAACCAGTAAACAAAATAAAGTACATGAGTGAAAATATTTTGAGGTAGTTGTGAATTAGCAATGTACAAGCAAAATGCTAGGAATTTTAACTACTTAAAAATCTGCTGTGTTCCATGACTTTCTCTACACCTCTGCAACAAATTATTGTTAAAAATCTGATGTGTACCATTCACATGACTTTCTCTAAATATGCTTATACTTCTATTTATTTCATGTTAATCAGACTAAAATAGCAGAAATAGTATTTTTACTTGGTTCCTTGTTGCTATGTTTGCTTTGTTCCTTGCTGGTTGCTATGTCACTGAAGTTCCTTTGTTTGTATGGAAGCAGTTGACAAATTCCTATATGAGAAAAGCACAAGTTTTCATAGCAAAAACCAAAAACAAGGAATGACTCAAAAACGATGACTCCACAAAAAAAAAATATATATATATATATAACATAAATTGTGTGTTTTAACGTTTTTCGTGAAGTAAGTTTTTGTCAATCTCTTACGGTTTAGCAGTTATTCAAAATTCCGTAAAATTCATCCAGAATAAAGTAGTCTTCAGAGGCTATTCCAAGAAAATTCAAGCTATACATTTTATTTGTCAGGTAAATATCTTTAATATACGAAATTTTAATCAAAATCGTTAGAGCCAATTTTAAGAAGATCAACATTTTCGAAAAAAGTTCCATGTAAGGGGTAGTTTGGGGTGGGAGATTTTCTTCAAAATCTTCGTGTCGCATCTTTGGAAGATACTAAACTTAAATACCAAGTTTGGTATTTTACCGACTTTTCGTTTTTGAGTTATCGTGTTCACAGACACACGGACACACTGACACACTGACACAGGACCTTTTTGTAAAACTGCTTTTTTAGATACAGGGGACCCTAAAACATATATTTCCGTTGAAATTTCGGAATCGAATTTTCGGGTGGAGTGCAATACTTTCTCTATACACTATATACATAGAGCGTATAGAGAAAGTAAAAAGCTCTTGCTTCTATTTACTTCATGCTAATCCAGAAAAATTTGCCAGAAATAGCCTTATTACTTGCTTCCTTATAAGTAGAAGCGAAATAAGGGAGTACCATAGGTTAAAGTGATAGTCAAAAGCTGGTTGCTATGTCACTGAAGTTTCAAAGCTGAAACCAAAAACAATGAATGTCTAAAAAAAATATCAACTCCATGAAAAAATTTATAAGACATAAATTGTGTGTTTAGACGTGCTCTATATCTTTTGTGTGGTAAGTTTTTGTGCATCTCTTACGGTTCAGCAGTGATGCAAAATTCCGTAAAATTCATCCAGAATAAAGTAGTTTTCAGAGATTATTCCCATAAAATTCAAGATATAAATGTTATTTGTCAGGTAAATATCTTTAATATACGATATGTTAATCAAAATCGTTAGAGCCATTTTTGAGAAAAAAAAATTGAAAAAATGTTGTGTAGTTGGGTGTGGAGGGATTCTTTTGAAAACCTTCGTGTCGCATGATTGGAAGACACCAAACTTAAATACCAAGTTTGGTATTTAAGGGTCTTTTCGTTTTTGAGCTATGCTGTCTACAGACACACACACACACGCACACACACAGACACATGTGGCCGAGTGATCAGACCTCTCGCCTGTCACCTAGACGTCCCGGGTTCGATCCCAAGCTACTGCATGTGAGATTTGTGGTGGACAAAGTGACTCAGGGGCGGGTTTTCTCCGGTTTCCCCCGCCATCACATTCCACCGGGGCTCCATCTTCATGTATCATCACTGTCATCGCCTGCGGTGCCAGAGTAGTAAAAGCGGGCGTTAAACACTACCAAAACACACACACACGGACATTTTTCTAAAAATGTTTTTATGGATTCAGGCGGTCCTAAAACATGCATTTCCGGTGATATCTCGGCATGAAATTGTTGGGTGCATTTACGTATCTTCTCTATATACTATGTACATAGTAGGTGTAGAGAAAGTAAAAAAAAAAACACTCTTATCTTGTTCAAAAAAGAGCACCCGTATAAACTGTCAGCATCATTACAGAATCATCAGTTCCCATCTGCCCTTTATCAGCACTCACAAAACATATTCACGATTCACCATATGAGTGAAAATAAAAGATACACAGAGGGACTTAATATCCAACAAAATGTTTATTTCTAAGTCATAAAATGTAGTTTTAAAGCAAAATCCAGGCTATACATGTAACAGAAACCAATAAGTTTCAGTAAGCAGCTTGAAAAAAAATCTGATATGTTCCATTCATGTGACTTTCTTTACGTCAGTAACAAATAATTGTTAATAAGCCATCTCTACTTCATACTAGTAGAGATAAACATTAACAGAAACGGTCTTATTACTTACCTCCTTATAAGTAGAAGGGAAATAAAGGAATACACTAGGCTAAACCAACAGTCAAATGTTTTAAAAAGTGGTTTCTACGGGATTGAAATCCGTTACTTTGCGTGGCCAGGAATTGATAAATTCCCGGATGAGAAAAGTTTTGAGTATTTTAAAACTGAAACCAATAAAAAGAAATATCTCGAAAAATGTCAACTACACGAAAAAAAAAAAGGTATATGACATAAATTGTATGTTTTAAGGAGTTCTACAATTTTTGTATATTAAGGTTCTGTCTTGGTCGTCTTCTTAGCCGGTTACTACCAAGCGGGAGACTTGGGTTCGATTCCAGGTACCGGTGTGGTATCTGGTGTACTCAGCCAATTGAGGAGCTACTTGATGGAGAAGTAGCGGCTCCAGGTCATGATTACCGCATTAACCGGCCGGGGGGCGGGTATGTTCGAGACGCTGACCACATCTCGCCCTCCAACACTGCACTCCATCCATGGAGTCTCATGGACCGAGATGGGGGACGCAGCGGCCGGGCGGTAGGCCAAGGTTTCTTGTGAGCTGCCGTGCCTTGGAGTTATTAGTTATTATAAGGTTTTGTTTATCTCTTATGGTTTACTATTATGCAAAATTAAATTCAAAAAAAGAAGCATCCAGAATAATAAGGTCTTTAGAGGCTATGCACAGAAAGTTGAAGATTAAATTTTGTTTTTCATGTAAATAACTTTAATATACATTTTAACCAAAATCGTTACAGCCATTTTTGAGAAAATAAAAATTTTCAAACATTGAAAATGTTCGTGTCGCTTCCTTGGAAGATATCAAACTTTGAGCTATGCTGTCTACACACACACACACACACACAGACCTTTTTCTAAAATTGATTTTTTTTTAATCTGGGGTTCCCCAACAAATATTTCCGATGAAATCTCGGTATGGAATTTTTGGGTGCAATACAATACCTTCTCTATACACTATGTGCATAGGCTCAAAATTAGAATGAAATACAAGTATAAACACACACACACTCACACACTAGGTGATTCACCTGTCTCTTATTCTGATTTTATGCAACCCGCAGGTTACAGCCTAAGTTGAAAACATCGTTCCGAGACCCAACTTCTGCATACTAACATTACAGAGTTTGACTCTGTAAGTTATAGCTAAACAGCAGCGTATTTGATTAACTGGGGCTGTTAGCACGAGTTCTTATATACTCGATTCAGGTTCGAATCTAACCAAAATGCTGACAATTTTTTCCCTCGCTTTCTTACTTCCTGACTTGACACAAAGCTAGTTGGAATATCGGAACATTTTTCAACTTGCTTATTTGTTTATTTTACTGTTTTTCTCTTTATTTATGTTTATTCTAACTTAATCAGTTCAGTTGCACGAAATACAAATGAAAAGGAACATTCTGAGGCACATTCATTCAGTTTTTTCTAAATATGCAGATATTTTACAACGTTTTAAAACTAACATAGATATTTCAGATAATACTGCAGAAGCAGGCCAATTTTCAGGCGCTTTCTAAAATGAAAAATCCGATGTTACACACACATGACTTTCTCTAGCTGTTCTACAAGCTTCTTACATAAGATTATTTTTCTTTCCGCATCTTGCTAATCGAGGTACTCATTAGCACGATGTTCTTATTACTTAGTTCCTTATAAGTAGGAAAAAATAAGGGAATACACTAGGCCAAAGCCATAGTCAAATGTTTTAAAAGCTGGCGTTATGCGATACATTACAAATCCCTTCTTTTCTTGGCCAGGAGTAGAACAAAAGAAAACCGCACACTCCCGTCTGAGAAAAGTATAAACACTTCACAACTGAAACTAATAACAATGAATTCCTCGAAAACTGTGGCTCCATGAGAAAAATGTATATGACATAACTTGTGTATTTTAACAAGACCTACAGTTTTTGTACAGTAAGCTTTTGTCTATCTCTTACGGTTTACTAGCTATGCCAAATTTAGCAAAATTAAGTCTAAAATAAACAGGTCTTTAGAAGCTATTCTCAGAAAATTCAAGATATACATATTATTTGTCAGCTAAATATCTTTAATATACGACATTTTAATCAAAATCGTTAGAGCCATTTTTTGAGAAAATCAAAATTTTCGAAAAAAAGTTGCATGTAAAGGGTAGTTTGGGGTGGGGAGATTTTTCTCAAAATCTTCGTGTCGCATCCCTGGAAAATACTAAACTTAAATACCAAGTTTGGCGCTTTAACGACTTTTCGTTTTTCAGTTATCGTGTTCACAGACACATGGACACACACACGGACCTTTTTGTGGAAATGCTTTTTTTGGATACAGGGGACCCTAAAACATATATTTCCGGTGAAATCTCGATATGGAATTTTTGGGTGGAATACAATACTTCTCTATCCTTATGTACATACGGGGCTAGAGAAAGTAAAAATACACAAAATATCTAGGTTGACAATCACAAACTGTGCCAGATTCAGCAATACCTTCAGTTGAAAAGAAAAGTAGGTTTAATCCCCGTAACTTAAACTTCTCAAAGCGTTTTCGACATGGAATTTAGTGATGAAAGTTCTTCACTTAGCGCAGCAGCTGTTGGAAATGAGTTCACGGCCGACTGAGTTTACCTATCTAATGTGCTGCGAGGTTCACCTTAGCTGTAGGTATAACACAGGTTACTTCGTGCATGTGTATCTAAGACCTAAAGTGTCTTACGCTAACCCACCGACGGTATCTAGAGAACAATCGATAACATGTTAGGTGTTCTAGTATTAAGAATTGCTTTATTAACTTTATACGTTTTGAAACTTTCCTTTATTATATAAAGTCTTAGTGAAGTTTCTTTTTCAAAATAATTAGAAAGAAAATTAAGGCTCCTAAATTGAAGAAGACGTAAAATAGTGTTGTTTGTTCCTCATCTTTTTTGTTTACACCTAAAATTATTAGAGTGACAAACTCTGAACTAACTTTGCACCTTGCCGACGCCCTCTGAAGTGAGGAGGGAACTTGAAATTAACCAGTTGAGCTACAATCATTGCGCACGCTTTCTGCGTTAAAACTTGTAGGTGTAGTATCACACATGTCTCTCTCTCCGCTTCTGATCGCTGTATAACTGTTGTGTGTTTACTTCTGCAGCTTAAGCCGTTCGTTTAACCTTCATTCATTATAATCTACGTTGCAGAACGTATGGTAGCGATCCTATTGATGTAAATATACTGTAACAGGAGCTATTAAGTGTATGCTTTTGGAATGGACGTAACTACTGCTGCTAAGGTCTATTTTCCTATGAAGAGCAGGCTGGGCTTGCATAGTTACCAAATGTTCGACAAGCATGATAATTTCAACCTTATTGCTTTCAGAGTTTCAAGTGTTGCCTATCTCCAAAAATAATAATAAGGGACAGTTGAACCACCTGGTGTATATATATAGTTAATTTGTTTACTGATGCTCCCATGTTGTGTCTGGTTCCGCTAAGAGCAAAAGACCAACATGAATGTAAGTGGAGAATTTTGAAGTGTTTATAATTTTGACTCATTATTTAACGATTCAAGTATAAAGTTACAATTTTGAACATTCGCCCTCCAGGAGGAGAGGTAGCGAACTTAATGTAATTATATTCATTTTGAAAGTAATACAAATATAGACCGGTGCCTATTGCAGGTTGTCTAGACAGTTAATTTAAATCTAACCTTATCTGATATTTATCTTAACCCTTAATATAAGAGTGACCGCAGTGTAGTTTCTTTCCCAATAATGATTTCATAATTCTCTGTTTAAAACTCTTTAAAACGAGGATAATTTGTGTTAGCTATTCTTTTGTTTTGCTTAATTCTGTTCATATGTCTTTAACACTTCTCTCAGCATTAAAGGACTTCATAACCAATCTAAGATACCATCTGTATGGGAGCTAAGTAGGTAAATCTATTATGCCAGAAGAGGATTTCTGTTATATAAACTATTGTTTATTGTTTACCTTTAAATATAATGTTTATGTTTTTATCTTCAATTTTTTTATCATATTACTCAACTTTTTTTGTTTTGCTTCATTATAAGACTGTTTATTAGTTTCTCTACACGTATTATGTACATAGTGTATAGAGAAGGTATTGTATTGCACCCAAAATTCGATACCGAGATTTCACCGTAAATACATGTTTTGGGTCCCCTCTGAATCCAAAAAAAAGTATTTTTGGAAAATGGTCCTTGTGTGTGTGTGTGTGTGTGTGTGTGTGTGTGTGTGTGTATGGACAGCATAGCTCAAAAACGAAAAGACCGTTAAATACCAAACTTGGTATTTAAGTTTGGTATCTTCCAAGGATGTGACACGAAGGTTTTCAAGAAAGTCCCCCACCCCCAACTACCCTTTACATGGAACTTTTTTCGAAAATTTTGATTTTCTCAAAAATGGCCATAACGATTTTGATTAAGATATCGTGTATTAAAGATATTTACCTGACAAATAATAGGTATATCTTGAATTTTCTGGGAATAGCCTCTGCACACTACTTCATTCTGGATGAATTTTACGAAATTTTGCGTAAGTGCAAAATCGTAAGAAATGGACAAAAACTTACCACACAAAAATGATGAGCACATTAAAACACACAATTTATGTTATACACATTTTTTTCGAGGAGTTGATCGTTTTTGAGATATTCCTTCTTTTTGGTTTCAGATTTGAAAAACTTGTATATTTCTCATACAGGAATTTGTCAACTCCTGTCCATACAAACAAAGGAACTTCAGGCACCTAGTAGCCAGCTTTTGACCTCACTTTAACCTATGATACTCCCATATTTCGCTTCTACTTACAAGGAGGCAAGTAAGAAGATTATTTCTGCAATTTTTTTCTCGATTAGCATGAGGTAAATAGAAGAATAAGCTTATTAACAATACTTTGTTACACAGAAGTAGAGAAAGCCATGTGAATGGAACACATCAGAATGTTTTTATTACTTTTTATGTAACCTACAATTTCCTACTTGTGTTTTCTTTCTGTGTTTGACTTTGTTAATGTTTTGTTAAGCTTCGTCTTTTCAGTAGCCTTGTATTCAAGAAAGCATTAAAATAAATTAAACTCGGTATGAAAATAATAAAATACATTAAAATTATTTGAGAATATAATTTGCATTAAACGATGAATAATAAAATAGGTAATTGATAACATAAATATACATACAAATATACAATTAAAATCAGATTCATTCCATTCATATGACCTTCTCTACCTATTATACAAAAACTTTTTACAAAATACTATTCTAAATTTACAAAATGATAATCAAGGTAAACATTACTACAACACTTAGTTCCTTAAAACTAGAAGGGAAATAAGGGAAGTCATAAGCTAATGTGATAGTATTTTTTAAACATATATGAAACAATTGAATTTGCATGATTGAGAGTAAAACAAAATAAAGAATATTTTGGAAACAGTTAAAGCTACATAATATGTCTCTTATAGCTTACCACTTATGGAGAAACCACAACGAAGAGTTCTTCAGAGGCTATTCCCAGAAAACCCAACATGTTTGTCATGAAAATATTTTAAACATATGCTGAAGCAAAATCTTTAAAAGTCATTTTTGAGAAAATAAAAATGTTCGAAAGATGTTCCATGGAAAGAGTAGTTAGGAGTGGGAGGATTTTCTTGAAAATCTTCATGTCGCATCCTTGGAAGATAGTAAACTTCAATACAAAATTGCTATTTAATGGACTTTTCGTTTCTGAGCTATTCTTCCCCTCCCCCCTACACACACACATACGGAGCTTTTCTAAAAATGCTTTTTTTTTTATTCAGGGGCCCTAAAAACATGTTTTTCCGGTGAAATCTCGGTATCAAATTTTGGATGGAATACAGTATCTGCTCTAGCTACTATGTACATTTTAAATGCACACATGCTAGAGAAAGTAAAAATCGGATGTGTTACATTCACATGACATTCTCTACATATTGGATAACAAATTACTATTAAAAAAAACTGATTCTTCTAATTCATATTAATCGTGTTAATATTAGCATAATTAGTCTTACTTCTTGCTTGTAAGTAGAAGGGAAATAAAGGAATAAAATAGCCTAAAGTGATAGTCAAATCTATTAAAAGCTGGTTGCCATGTGGATGTGGAGTAAATCCGATAGAGAAGTATTGTATTCCACCCAAAAATTCGATGTCGAGATTTCATCGGAAATACATGTTTTAGGACCCCCTGAATCCCATTTTTAGAAACAGGTCCGTGTGTGTGTGTGTGTGTGTGTGTGTGGACAGCTTAGTTCAAAAACGAAAAGACGGTTAAATACCAAACTTCGTATTTAAGTTTGGTATCTTCCAAGGATGCAACACGAGGATTTCAAGAAAATCTCCCCCCCCCCATCGCAAATAAAATGTATATATTAAATTTTCTGGGAACAGCTTCTAAAGAAGATGTTTATTCTACATGAATTTTGCTTCATTTGGCACAACTGGTAAACCGTAAGCGATAGACAAAAACTTATACAAAAATGTAGATCTTGTTGAAATACACAAGTTATGTCATATACATTTTTTTTTTTTTTCGTGGAGCTTACCGTTTTCGAGATATTCCTTGCTATTAGTCCCAATTGTGAAGTACTTATACTTTTCTCAGACGGAAGTTTCGGTTTTCTTTTGCTCTATTCCTGGCCAAGCAAAGAAGCGATTTGTAATGACAATCGCATAACGATAGCTTTTAAAACATTTAACTATCACTTTAGCCTAGTGCATTCCCTTAGTTCCACTCCACTTATAAGGAACTAAGTAATAACATTCTGCTAATGTTTATCTCGATTAGCATGGCGTTGAAAGAAGAATTATCTTTTGTAAGAAGTATGTTTGTAGAGCAGCTAGAGAAAATCACGTGAGTGCAACGCATCAGATGTTTTAGTGTTATTTTGTGCTATAGAATGTCAAATGCCAAATATAAACATGCATATTTTAGTTCTTTAATGTAAATATAGTGTTATTATATAATACTGTTTCATCTCTGGTCTTGTTTGTGTTGACGAATCCATATCATGTAAAATGATTTAAGGATGAAATGAATATGAACGTATCGATAGCTGATCAGTCATCTTTGAGATTGTACATACACATAGTCGATAGGTGATATGTATATTGTTATTGTGTAACTATATGAGGCGTCCCATAACACGTAGAAATACGTTTCAGAGGATGAAATAAAGAAAAACTGTCTGATTAAAATAAAAGAAAGGTATCTTCTGTAACATTAATATGTACAAACGTATTGATGTTTTACAAAGTGAGCGTACCAAAATGTTCTAAAATGCTACTAGCAGGATTATTTTCATCAATATTTTTAAGCCGTTTACAATTAGCGTACCTCTATGAAAGTTATACCAAAATGAGCGGAAGGTTCAAATATGCATTAGCAATTAAAACAGGAAAATAGAAAAAAATTATGAAAATCCCATTTCGACTCTCCTTAAACCAATTACCAGCGTTTAAATAAGAGAAAAGCAATAGTTTGTGGAGAGTGGGGGGTAAAAACTTCATTGGGTCAGTTGAATAAAAATCAGTAAACTCTTATAAATAATTACTTGACAAGGAAAGTTAAGACTGATCAGTAAAAGTAGTTACTGACTTTAATTGAATAACAGTTTACTTTAACTGATAAGCAATACCTTGAAAAGCCCACCTGGGCAGTGAGGTGGTAGTGTGTGAGCCTCACATTAATAGGTCGCGAGTTCGAATTTCGCTTAGGGTGAGTTACCCGGATAAGGTTTTTTTCCAGGTTTCCCCTTATCCTGAGAAGACGAATGTCGAGTAACTTTAAGATCCATGGACTACGAGATCATTTGAGCATCATTTCACCAATTTCATTTATCGTCCGATATGACCAACCAGGTTAAAGGACGTTAAGCTAGAAAAAAAAATACCTTGGAAATTTTTCAGTGTAAACTGAATAAACAAATGAATAGCCTTGCCATGGAGGAGCTCTTAGCAGTATCTTGTAACAATCTGTACGTGTGTACAGTCAAGTACCAATAACTGAAGCAAATCTAAAGTGAGAAGACCATTTTTCTTTCGCTTTTTGAATTTGAAATTTGAGGTTGTAAACGTTATCTAGTCACCTGCCTTTGCCACGATGTCTATGGCCTTGCACACTATAATCTGCTGCAACTGAGTCAACTAAATAGCGTCAAAAAGGCACACTTTCTGATCTGCACTTACTGCTCCACCCCTTGTTTCAACCATGCCGTCAAGAAAACAGTTTGTTAAAAAGTTTACACTTTCACCGTCAAACCTCAGAGGTTTCTTTGAATCACTAGAGACTAATATCCATTCTCTTATTGTAGCTCTTTGCCTGGTGTATGGGTAAAAATGCTGCCATAGTTATTTGCAAGTACACTCTATAGCAAACTTAAAAATATTTCAGCAAATATGTACTTAACAAGTAATCATGAAATGTTATTCAAACAAATTTTAAGTATATGCTGTAAAAACTAGTAATTACTGAAAAAGTAAAATAACTTATCAGTAATCAGTAAAGCCTGAACTGTAAGCAATTACGTATGATTTTTACTTACTCTACACTCACTATGTGCACAGTGTATAGAGAAGGTATTGCACTCCAACCAAACATTCGCTACTGAGATATCACCGGAAATACATGTTTTATGGTCCTTATATAAAAATAAACATTTTCACAAAACTGTCCGTGTGTGTGTGTGTGTGTGTATGTGTCCGTGTATCCGTATGTCTGTGAACACGATAACTCAAAAACTCAAACTTGGTATTTAAGTTTAGTTTCTTCCAGGGATGTGACACGAAGATTTTGAGAAAAATCCCCCCCACCCCAAATTACCCTTTACATGGAAAAGATTTCGAAAATTTTGATTTTCTTAAAAATGGCTCTAACGATTTTGATTAAAATATCGTATATTAAACGTATTTACCTGACAAATAAAATGTATATCTTGAATTTTCTGGGAATAGCCTCTTAAGACTACTTTATTCTGGGTCAATTTTACGGAGTTTTACATAACTGATAAACCGTAAGAGATGGACAAAAACTTACCGCATAAAAAATGTAGAACACGTTATAACACACAATTTATGTAATATACATTGTTTTCGTGGAGTTGATCGTTTTTTAGATATTGCTTGTTTTTGGTTTTAGCTTTGAAAAATTGTACTTTTCTCATACAGGAATTTGTCAACTCCTGTCCATACAACAATGAAACCTTAGTCACATAGCAAACAGCTTTTGACTATCACCTTAAGTTATGGTACTCCCTTATTTCGCTTCTACTTACAATGAAGCAAGTAATAAGACAATTTCTGCTAATGGTTTCTCGATTAGCATTAAGCAAATAGAAGCAAGAACTTTTTAACAATAATTTGTTGCATAGATGTAGAGAAAGTCATGTGAATGGAACACATCAGATTTTTTTCAATTTGTTATCAGCATTAACTTAAAATAATGTAAGTAAGAGAGTTGACTGACTTTTATTGAACTGACCCATCGGTTTTATTTGCTTCTCTCTTGGTGTGATGAGGAATTTGATATTCGCAATGCAGTACAATCGTTTGCTTTACAGTAACTGAGAAATGGAACGTGTTTGTAGCAAACTGCATACAGCATTAGTCGCGCAGCAATGGCAATATTACCCAGAGCTACACACCTGCTCTATGTCACCTCCCGCCCCTCACCGCTCTTCTTACTTATGAGTTACTGCAGTAGGGGCTCTCTGGCAACTTCAAGTCTCCCAGCATTGTTCAACCCAACTTTTACTTTCTCTAGACGTATAACAAGTTGGAGAACTATTGTATTCCATACAAAAATTCCATACCGAGATTCCACCTTTGAACTCCTCTTAAACAAAAAAAATCTTAATTCAAAATCTTCTCGGGCTTCTAGCCAGCCAAGTTTTTACCTGGCTAGAAGCCCGAGAAGATTTTGAATTAACACGTCGCCAGGAAAGCTTCAGTCTTATTTTAAAAAAAATCTTATGTGTACCATTCACATGACTTTTTCTACATCTTTGCAACAAATTATTCTTAAAAAGCTTATACTTCTATTTACTTCATGCTAATCAGAAATAATTAGCAGAAATGATCTTATTACTTGCTTCCATGTAAGTAGAAGCGAAATAAGGGAGTACCATAGGTTAAAGTGATAGTCAAATGCTTTAAAATGTAGTTGCTATGGGATTGAAATCCGTTTCTTTGCGTGGCCAGGAGTTGACAAGTTAAGTGTTTTAAAACTAAAACCGATAACCAGGAATATGTCGAAAACTGTCAACTCCAGGGAAAAAATTGTGTAACATAAATTGTGTGTTTTAACGAGCACTAAATTGTTTGTTTCGTAAATTTTTTGTCTATCTCTTGCGGTTTACTAGTTATGCAAAGTTTTAAAAAATTCATGCTGATTAAAGAGGTCTTTAGAGGCTTTTTCCAGAAAATTCTAAATATACATTTTATTTGTCATGTAAATATCTTAAATATAAGAGATTTTAATCAAAATCGTTAGTCATTTTTGAGAAAATCAAAATTTTTGAAAATGTTTCCATGTAAAGGGTGGTTGGAGGTGGGGGGGTCTTCTTGAAAATCTTCGTACCGCATCCATAAAGGATACTGAATTTAAGTACCTAATATAGTATTTAAGGTTCTTTTCGTTTTTGAGCTACGCTGCCCCCGCCCACACACACACATTTTTATAAAAATGACTTTTTGGGTTTCAGGGGATCTCAACTCATACATTTCTGGTGAAATCTCGGTATCGAATTTTGGGGTGCAATACAATACCTTCTCTATACACTATGTGTACAGTACGTGTAGAGAAAGTAAAAATGCGCGCGCGCGCGTGTGTGTTTGTGTGAACAGTTTAATTCAAACTAAAACTATTAGATACGTAATTTGGTATTTACGTTCACCATCTTTCAAGACTGTGATACAAAGAATTTCAAGAAAATCCCCACACCCCAAACTAACGTTTACATGGAGCATTTTTTAGAAAACTTTAATGTTCTCAAAAATTGTTCTAAAGATTTAGAGAGCCCGCCTGGGTAGTGTGGTGGTAGCGTGTTTGCTTCACATTCGAAAGGTCGTGAGTTCGAATCTCACTTAGGGTGAGTTGCCCGGATAAGTTTTTTTCGGGGTTTTCCCTTATCCTGAGAAGACGAATGTCGAGTAACTTTAAGCTCCATGGATCCCGAGATCATTTGAGCTTCATTTCACTAGTTTCATTCATTGTCTGATATGACCAATCAGGTTAAAGAACGTTAAGCTGCAAAAAAAAAAAAACAAACAAAAAAAGATTTAGAGACTGCCTCTGATCGACATTCTGGCTTTTCAACCCAAAGATCCCGGGTGCAAGTACTGGCTGAGGGGGAAATTTTCTTAAACAGTATTATTCCCTGCCCTCACAGAAATGAGAACGTGGGACTTAATGTGATTGTGTATAGTAATATAAAGCTGGAAAAAGCAACGTTTTAAAACCCTACAGTTCAGAGTGCTTAGCACCAACAGTTGTCAAGTCAAAGCCCCCGATATCACCATACAAACTAAATAGGACTATATAAACGAAAACCGTGATTTGAAATATATAATTTAAGGGGGTCATTGCATTTAACATTTTAAAAATTAAAAAAAAAAAGTGTTTGTTCCCTAAAATTCTCCAGAATATATACTTGCTATGTGTAGAAATGTTGGCAATTTAAAGGAAATGAAGAAAACAGTATGGACCATATACTTTCATTTGTTGTCAACAACATGGCTCTGCCCTAAAGATGCAGAAAATGTAAATGGCGTTTTATTTATGGACTCTCTTTAACTGCTGTGGTTCTCAGCATCCCATTCCATACTGGGCGTGAAAGACCGCTTAATTTCATTCAGAGGCCTCTCTCTCAGGCTTGAGGTTCTTTTACGTGCTATAAATCTACGACACGGGACCAACGGCTTTACTTTCCTTCCGAAGGAAGCATTGCTAAGGATTTTTACTCCCGAAAAAATCCATTGTCCTCCGCCGGGTCTGAACCCGCGACCTTGGGCATATACCACGGAGAGCGACCAAAGATGCGGAGACTGCATGGTGTAAGTACTGGAAAACGCAGGCTAAGAGCGAAATGTACGATTATAAGAAACATAGGTACTCGTTTTCCTGTGATTTGTATGGAAGATCTCCAGCCCATATTCAGAAACTTAGCACGCTTAGCTAATAAAGTGTCTGCGTGGAGGGACTCTAAGTCCTAACGAGTCCATAAATAATGTAATATGGTCCAAATTACCTAAATCTACATTTGAATAGGTAGAGTCAGACAGAAAACTTCAATGCCACCGCCGGGATTTGAACCACGGAACTCCCGGTCTCTTGCCAGTTGCATTTTTTGTAGTAAGTTTTTGTGTAGTTCTTAAGGTTTACCAGTTAGGCAAAATTCAGACAGAATGAATTCATCCAAAACCTTTCCCGTAAAATTCAAGACATACATTTCGTTTGTGATGTAAATACCTTTAATATACGATATTTAAATAAAACTCATTAAAGCTATTTTTGAAAAAAAGAAAAAAAGAATTCAAAACATTTTGCATGGAAAGGGTAGTTTGTGGTCGGGGGATTTTCTTGAAAATCTTGTGTCGCATCTTTGGAAGACACTAAACATAAATATCAGGTTTGGGATTTAACGGTCCTTTCGTTTTTGGCTATGTTATACACACACACACACACACACACACACACACACACACACACACACAGAGGCACATACGGACATTTTCTAAAAATGTGTTGTTGTTTTTTTTTTTTCATTCAGTAGACTCAAAACATATATTTTCGATGAAATCAAGACATCGAATTTTTGGGTGCAATACAATACCATCTCTATACACTATGATCATAGTGCTACTTGTCTAACGAAAGAATGCAGTTGTTTGGGGAGGTCGCTGGTGTAGCATGACAAGGTTTACAGCGGTTACAGAAGGCTGAATATTGTGCAGCACAGTCTGATCATCAAAACATTAGCACAGGGTACTAAAGAGGAATAAATTGAACGACCACAGCAGTTTAAACTTGCTGTTTTCTTTATCACTAATGAATGTTAATTTTCTACTTTGTGAGCGTATGACTGCGCGCGGCGGTGTTTGCATTTTGACTTGATTCGAAGCCGTTCACTGTAAGAGACTCAACTGCTGCATTCCAGTATTGTCATGATGTACAGGGCATGCACCGGGAGTGATGACGTAATACCGCTTATCTATTTGTGTTTACTCAAGCTTTCACTCGTGGCCGCCTGCATTCATTCTTCAGACAGGTAATATGTGCTAGAGTGAGCAAAAATCTCACTTCAACAACTTCGAAATAGAGGGCTTGTAAAGTTTGTGTAAAAGCTTCCATTTCATTGGCAGTTTAAGCAGTACTGTAGCTTGACAGAAACTCATTTTCACTTGTATGATTATTGAGAGTTTTGAGCACGTATGCAGGAAGTAACGCCTGGACCACGTGCAGCAAGAAGAGTTGATAACCTGAATGGAATTCGATAAAGGCAGCTTAGGGTGTTGCCATGCGGTCCCGCAATTTCCGAGACTAACAGCTCGCCTACATTAGTTTCAAGGGATTAGAGCAGAGGGGTAGTTCATTAAGCGCCAGGTGGGGAGGATTAAGTGGGAAAAGAGATTGAACACAGCAGCACGCTGATATGAGGGGCTTAGAAAAACAATGGGATTTAACTGTGTGCATGTTCATACGACTGCTGCTGCCCGGGGGGGGGGGTTAATACCTCTAGGTGGCGCGTGCGACTCGTCTTCGTGAGGTCCCAGGTTCGATACCTGGTGGTCGCCCACTCTGACCACTAGTAACAACAGTCCCGGAGAGTTTAATATCTCTATAAACCCACCTAGGTGGCGCGTGCGACTCGTCTTCGTGAGGTCCCAGGTTCGATACCTGGTGATCGCCCACTCTGACCACTAGTAATATCAGTCCCGGAGAGTTTAATATCTCTATAAACCCAGCTAGGTGGTGCGTGCGACTCGTCTTCGTGAGGTCCCAGGTTCGATACCTGGTGGTCGCCCACTCTGACCACTAGTAATATCAGTCCCGGAGAGTTTAATATCTCTATAAACCCAGCTAGGTGGCGCGTGCGACTCGTCTTCGTGAGGTCCCAGGTTCGATACCTGGTGATCGCCCACTCTGGCCACTAGTAATATCAGTCCCGGAGAGTTTAATATCTCTATAAACCCAGCTAGGTGGTGCGTGCGACTCGTCTTCGTGAGGTCCCAGGTTCGATACCTGGTGGTCGCCCACTCTGACCACTAGTAACAACAGTCCCGGAGAGTTTAATATCTCTATAAACCCAGCTAGGTGGTGCGTGCGACTCGTCTTCGTGAGGTCCCAGGTTCGATACCTGGTGGTCGCCCACTCTGACCACTAGTAACAACAGTCCCGGAGAGTTTAATATCTCTATAAACCCAGCTAGGTGGCGCGTGCGACTCGCCTTCGTGAGGTCCCAGGTTCGATACCTGGTGATCGCCCACTCTGACCACTAGTAATATCAGTCCCGGAGAGTTTAATATCTCTATAAACCCAGCTAGGTGGCGCGTGCGACTCGTCTTCGTGAGGTCCCAGGTTCGATACCTGGTGGTCGCCCACTCTGACCACTAGTAATATCAGTCCCGGAGAGTTTAATATCTCTATAAACCCAGCTAGGTGGCGCGTGCGACTCGTCTTCGTGAGGTCCCAGGTTCGATACCTGGTGGTCGCCCACTCTGACCACTAGTAACAACAGTCCCGGAGAGTTTAATATCTCTATAAACCCAGCTAGGTGGTGCGTGCGACTCGTCTTCGTGAGGTCCCAGGTTCGATACCTGGTGGTCGCCCACTCTGACCACTAGTAACAACAGTCCCGGAGAGTTTAATATCTCTATAAACCCAGCTAGGTGGCGCGTGCGACTCGCCTTCGTGAGGTCCCAGGTTCGATACCTGGTGATCGCCCACTCTGACCACTAGTAATATCAGTCCCGGAGAGTTTAATATCTCTATAAACCCAGCTAGGTGGCGCGTGCGACTCGTCTTCGTGAGGTCCCAGGTTCGATACCTGGTGGTCGCCCACTCTGACCACTAGTAATATCAGTCCCGGAGAGTTTAATATCTCTATAAACCCAGCTAGGTGGCGCGTGCGACTCGTCTTCGTGAGGTCCCAGGTTCGATACCTGGTGGTCGCCCACTCTGACCACTAGTAATATCAGTCCCGGAGAGTTTAATATCTCTATAAACCCAGCTAGGTGGCGCGTGCGACTCGTCTTCGTGAGGTCCCAGGTTCGATACCTGGTGGTCGCCCACTCTGACCACTAGTAATATCAGTCCCGGAGAGTTTAATATCTCTATAAACCCAGCTAGGTGGCGCGTGCGACTCGTCTTCGTGAGGTCCCAGGTTCGATACCTGGTGGTCGCCCACTCTGACCACTAGTAACAACAGTCCCGGAGAGTTTAATATCTCTATAAACCCAGCTAGGTGGTGCGTGCGACTCGTCTTCGTGAGGTCCCAGGTTCGATACCTGGTGGTCGCCCACTCTGACCACTAGTAACAACAGTCCCGGAGAGTTTAATATCTCTATAAACCCAGCTAGGTGGCGCGTGCGACTCGCCTTCGTGAGGTCCCAGGTTCGATACCTGGTGATCGCCCACTCTGACCACTAGTAATATCAGTCCCGGAGAGTTTAATATCTCTATAAACCCAGCTAGGTGGCGCGTGCGACTCGTCTTCGTGAGGTCCCAGGTTCGATACCTGGTGGTCGCCCACTCTGACCACTAGTAATATCAGTCCCGGAGAGTTTAATATCTCTATAAACCCAGCTAGGTGGCGCGTGCGACTCGTCTTCGTGAGGTCCCAGGTTCGATACCTGGTGGTCGCCCACTCTGACCACTAGTAATATCAGTCCCGGAGAGTTTAATATCTCTATAAACCCAGCTAGGTGGCGCGTGCGACTCGTCTTCGTGAGGTCCCAGGTTCGATACCTGGTGGTCGCCCACTCTGACCACTAGTAATATCAGTCCCGGAGAGTTTAATATCTCTATAAACCCAGCTAGGTGGCGCGTGCGACTCGTCTTCGTGAGGCCTCAGGTTCGATTTCTGGTAATCTCGCTCGCTCTGACCACTCTTGACAGGGTGCGAGGTTCATTTCTTCGTAGGTGCAACCTCTGCAGGGATGTTGCAGGTTGAACAGTTCCTCTGGTGACCTGTTTATTTAATACTTCGGATATTATAGTTTTTCTCGAAATCCCTTTTTTTTTTCTTTTTTTTTTTTTTTGGTAGTGTTTAACGCCCGCTTTTACTGCTCTGGCACCGCAGGCAATGACAGTGATGATACATTACGATGGAACCCCGATGGAATATGATGACGGGGGAAACCGGAGAACCCGGAGAAAACCCTCCCCTGTGCCGCTCGAAGTCTCTTTCTATTTGCCTTTCATGTAGAGATGAAATTGTTGAATGCATTTTCCTGACTAGTACATACTTCTTATTTAGTTTTCTATAGATAATGGTTGTTCATTTTTATTTCACTTGAAGTCTATTTGACGCAGTGATAATATTGTTTCGTAAACTGCGCCTACAATTGTAGTGTACGTACACAACACATCAACGTATGACACACTGCACTTCAGAAATTCCTTCAAGGCATATGGAGAAGTGAGAACACGCTTCGGGTGTTAAATGCAATTGTTATTAAAACGTTCTCCATTGTACCTACATGCTACTCGTGCATTAACATTTATTTTATTTGTCAGTGCGAATAACAGGAACGACTCAATATTAAATACACACAAAGGAGACAACATAAAACTAAATGCATATATGGAGGCTTCAACCTTGAACTCTCTAGACATCTTGGCCTGATTCCCATATGATTAACATAGTGCTAAATAATGCCATCATTACTAGGTTCTCAGAAATTTGGGTGTTCACGTCACGGTTCACTGCGGCTTGGTCTGTGGCGTGCTAACCCCTAATGCATTTTATGCTGTAGCAACGAATTTAGAACCCAAAGTCCATGGGTTCCCTAACTCAAAATGTTTATCTTGGACCCATCTACAATCCTGCCAATTCGTGCGGTCGATTTCTGGACAGCCTGCTATGTGTGTGTGTGTGGGTGTGTACGTATCTCGTTAAAACATAAAATTTACCTCATATACATTTATTTTTTTGTAGCGGTGACTATTTTCGAGATATTCCTTGTTATTAGTTTCAGTTTTAAATACTTTTGTCTTAGGTTAATATATGAACTTCTGGCAATGCAAATAAACGGATTTCAACCGCATGGCAACGAGCTTTTGAAAGATTTCACTATTACTTTACCCTAGTGTTTTCCCTTATTTCTCTCCTACTTACAAAAAAGCTAGTAATAAGGCCAGTTCTGCATAATGTTTATTTCGATTAGCATTACTAGATAGAAAAATAAGCGTTTTAAGAATAATTTGTTACAGAGATGTAGAGAAAAGCATGTGAATGGACACGCATCTAATATTTTACCTTCTTTATTTCGTACATAGATAGGTAGAGAGGTTATCCATTCCTTCCAAAAATTCCATACCGAAATTTTACTGAAAATACACTTTTTAGAGTTCCATTGACCGAAATGAAGGTACGTTCATGTGTGTGTGTGTGTGAGAGAGAGAGAGAGAGAGAGAGAGAGAGAGAGTGCGTGCGCGCGCGTGTGAACACGACAACTTAAAAACGAAAAGTTGGTAAATAAAGCGCATATCCTGAATTTTCTGGGAATAACCCCTGAAAGTTATCTTCATTCTGAATGGATTATGCAAAGCTGGTAAATCGTGGGATACCTAGACAAACAATTGTGCTCAAAAATATAGATATCATTAAAACACTCAATTTATGACGTATACATTTTTAATGGAATTAACGATTTCCTAACATTCCCTGTTATTGGTTGCAAATGTAAAATACTTGAAAACATTTCTGATAAGGGAAGTTCTCATCCGTTCCATATTTGTTTGTTGTACTCCTGGCCATAGAAAGAGCACAGAATTTTGATGAAAATCGCATAGCTTCTAAAACATTCGATTACCTATGTAGCCTAATGTACTCCCTTATTTCCCTTTTATTTATAGGAAAGCAAGTAAGAAGGCAATTTATGGTAATGTATATCTTGATTACCATTATGTAGATGAAAGAATAGTTTGTCTGCAGGGCATGTAGCTCAAAAACAAAAATCCGCTAATAGTACCTAACTTGGTATTTAAGTTTAGTATCTCCCAAGGATGCGACACGAAGATTTTCAAGATCCCCCACCCCAAAATAATTTTTACATGGAGAATTGTTCGAAAATTTTGATTTTCTCAAAAATAGCTCTAATGATTTTGATTAAAATATAGTAGATATATCAAAGATATTTACATACCAAATAAAATGCATATCTTGAATTTTCTTGAATTTTTTCCGAAAACCTCTTAATTCTGATGAATCTTGCTGAATTTTCCATAAGTAATAAACCATAAGATATAGAAAAAAGTTACTATTTAAAACATGTAGAAGAGTTCCTTAAACACACACAAGTTATGTCATGCACTTTTTTGTGGGAGTTGACCGTTTTCGAGATATTCCTCGTTATTGGTGTCAGTTTTAAAATACTTAAACTTTTCTCATACAGGAAATTGTCAACTCCTGGCCACGCAAAGAAGCGGATTTCAATCCCTAAATAACCACATTTTAAAACATTTGACTATCGCTTCAGCCTAGTATATTCCTTTATTTCCCTTCTATTTGCAAGGAAGGAAGTAATAAGACCGTTTCTGCTAATGTTTATCTCGATTATCATGAAGTGGATAGAAGAATAAGCTTATTAACAATAATTTGTTTAAGAGATGTAGAGAAAGTCATGTGAATGGAACAATTCAGATTTTTTCTTGTCAAACTGGGGCCTATGGTCATTTTTATTTGCGAACCTTCACAAAAAAAAAAAAAAAAAATGTCCCAACTGGATCTGTAACATCAATGTCAGAATGGCCCCTTGGAGATAGGTTTTCCATCAAGGAAGAGAGAGGGGGTTCTGAGAATTTGGAGCCTGCACTCTGGGGAATATTGATCGAAGTGATGAAAAGTTTTTATCGAACTTTAACGTTTATACCAATAACACAAGAATCAATATCTTGAAGCCAATACGCTCGTTTCATAATTTATTGGCTTCATTTGGCGCTCATCATCGTAAATTGCGTGGTGTTCACGGCTGAACGGCTACACTCGGGCAGGGGGTGAGAAACGGAAATGATGTTTGCATGCGGTGACCGAAAAATTAGTATTTGCGGATGGCAGCGCAATTTGTGCACCGTTGCTAATGGAAGGCGTGCACTAGGGGTGACCAAGGTATCTTGTGGCGTTTACATAATGTTTGCCTGCAAATAAAAGCAGCCTAATATAGAGCTTTAAATGCACTACTGTACGATCCTGTTCTACCGTACCACCCAAAAATATCTGAACCGCGCGCGGTATTTTTCCACTGCGCACACGGAAATATACACAGCTGCTGTACACAAGGTCACGCTGCTGACTTGTTTTGCTCTGCTCTGAAAGTACAGTATTAAGCTCACGGTGGTATTGTGTGGTTGAGTTATTATCAATGTGATTTATTATTTTATCCTGTACTAGTCACACAGTGTATTATTGTTCAGCATTTGTTTTTCTACTGCACGGTGTGTATTTATTTGTGATTCGTATGTGTAGGACATTTTGTGAATGGACTCTCAATAGTGTATACAGTGACGAAATTGACTCACCTTTAATGTTTTTCACGGACGAGGCTTGGTTCTACATCCATGGATATGTATGTACACAAAACAATCGTTATTGAAGCTCTGAGAAACCTAATATTGTTCATAAATTGCCCTTCATGACGAAAAAATGTATGTACGGTGCGCCATTAACGGAGAAAGCCCAATTTGTTTCGAGTCAACATTTGATGCCCGTATATACGCGAATAAAATTTTTCCCTCCCCCTTTTTTTAGAGAGAGAATTAACAATCAGGGAGCGTAGTTTTGCCCTTTTCAGCAAGACTCTGCAACAGTTCATAGAGCCAATCTTTCGATGAGAACAATTGAAAGTGTGTTTCAGGACAGAATTATTAGTAGACATTTGTGCCCCCCTCGGTTCCCTGACCTTACCGCCTAAGATTGCTATCCCTGGGGTAACTTAAAGCATAAAGTATACCAGACAAACCCACACACCCTGGAAGAATTAAAACAAAATATCAGCCAGGAAATTGCCAGCTTTTCTCAACGTGAACTACGGCAAGTGATGGATAGATTCTAAAGAGGTGCCAAAATGTATAGACAACGGCGGTGGCCTGTTTCAGCATCTCCTTTCATAAAGTTGGTAAGTGAAACCTTTAAAAGTAGTTTTGCATGGTTTCGTCCATGTCATTCCGTGAGAGCGGCAGATGGCAATGAGCGCCGAGGGCGCGGACAGGCAAAACACCGCGCAACCGGTTCACACGTTTTTAGATCACCCGGTACTAAACAAGGTGGAGCAAACTCAAACTACCACAGTTTGACGTCCATGTGTATAAATAAATTTTTGCAACACCAGCTGTAGCAGGTTCTGCAAAATAGATCTAATAACACATTGCCAACTACGAGGGCTGGAAAGTGGCAGCATATAATTTTTTCGTGTACCATTTATTGTAAAATCATGACATTTCTACAGGCTTTCAACTGCAGCATGTTGCACTCGTTGCCAGATGTGGGGAGTCGCAGGATACCAGCAGCGGTTGATGTCTGCAAGAGTGCGCCTATAGCTCGAAGTATGTACATCTCTGGTGCGGAAACGCATCCCTTGCAGTGGTCCTTTCATCTTAGGGAACAGATGAAAGCCACACGGACTCATGTCCGGTGAATAGGATTCATGCTCTAAAACAGTCACCTTCACTAACTTGCCTGTGGTGTAATCGAGCAGAACAGGTTCGTCCGGAAACAACGTGCAGCGAGAACACTGTTTACTCAGCACGACTGATGATGGGGTAGTATGGCGCACAGTGGCGGGACCCATCTCTATTACAGGTGGTGTGTTATGAATCTTCAACTCTGGTGATAGTTACAAGATATAAAGACAAAGGAGAATGTTCAATATTATTAATATTATATAAAATATCTGTAAATAGAAATATACAAGAAACAAAATACTACTACTTATCACGTAACGGAGCTTTCAAAACTGATTACAGAATAACATTGTGTGTTATGTCTGAGAAATGATTAAATCCTGATGACAGTATTTAAAGAAATCATTTCTTTGTCCTTGGAAAATGTTGATGTAACTAGAATATATATATATTTACTGTGAACCTGTACTACTTTGTCGAGGTATTTTTATTATTTTGTCCTGCAGTTGTTTTTCAACATTAGGCACTGTGCTCACACATAAACGGACAATACATTTTTGTTGGTGGTGTTTAACGCCCGCTTTTACTGCTTTGTCACCGCAGGCGATGCCACTGATGATACATGAAGATGGAGCCCCGGTGGAATGAAATGGCGGGGGAAACCGGAGAACCCGGAGAAAACCCGCACCTGCGCCGCTTTGTCCACCACAAATCTCACATGCGGTCGCTTGGGATCGAACCCGGGCCGTCTAGGTGAGAGGCGAATGGTCTGACCACTCGGCCACGGCGTGGCCCGTATACATACATTTTAAGGATAGCTGGTTTCTTCAGCAGTGAAAACTACTGGAATAAATATGTAGATGCGAATATTCTAAGATACCGGGCAGCAAATTGATGAAGTCTGGAAAGCGTGAAGGTCGGGAATTGCTGTAGATGTCACTCGGCTTCTTTCTGTTCTGAGATTCGTCAATCTGCAAATCTACCACTTCTCGTTGCAGTGTGGTAGAAATAGTATAACCTGCAACAGAGAAAGGTAAAGCGAATAATGTATATAATTTCTTTAAATCTGGACTCAAATTCTTTAATCATTTTTCGTATGAGGTGTATTCAATTCATAACACCTCCGTTTTTTTCTCACTAATTAATCACACGAAAATTATGAAACTTGTGTCACGTAATCTCCGTGCGGCCGTACATATTTTTCGCTACGTCGACGTCATGATTCCATGGTCGCTGCAAACGCTTGTTTAGGAGTCTGTTTTGGCGCTGGAAAATTGGTGATGCAATAGCGGCATGGAAGGTGTCTTTCTTCGTCGAAAATATCCAAAAGTCGCCAGGACAGGTGAGTAGGGAGCTTGGGGAATGACTTCAAAGTTGTTTGCACAAAGAAACTGCTGTGTCATCCGTCAGCATTCGTGGCATCTACCTGCAGGATACTTTTTTTCGCATTTTCAGGTCGTCGTGCAGGATTGTGTACACAGATACTACAGAAATGCCAACGATGGAGGCGGCGTGTTCCATTCGGCGATCCTCCAAAACACGTTTCACCACTCACTTGATCATGTCATTGAGGCTTGTCCGAGGTCGAGATTCTCTTGGTTTGCTGTCATACTACCTTCTGCCTTCTTTGAACTGTCGCACCCACAAACGTACTTAGACACATCCATGACACCATCACCACATGTCTGACTTAACTGGTGATGAATTTCAATCGGTGTCACGCCACGAAAATGGAGAACACGAATGATAACACACTGAAAACGTCGCCATTTTAAGTATACAAAACAATCTTCACTCTCGCCGTTGTCACGAAAAGTTCTGTGTGCCATGTAACGCAGCCATTTCTGTCACACATTAACAAAGAGTGCCCGCTTCTTTAAAACAAACCACATTTTTCTATCTATTTCCAATACTGAGAAAAAAAAAGTAGGAGGTGTTACAACACATGAACCGTCACTGAACAAATGACAACTGGACCTGCGTTATCGCCACTATGGTACACCTGCCGATAGGTACTAGCTTCCTCTCTGCCCTGTCCGTGTTAACGCCTGCCCTAAGGTCATTCCGCTTCGTTATGATGGCCGCTACTCGAGACCCATCCATCTCAAGAGTGCAAACAGGTTCCGCGCAGCTACTGCGGTAACCAAGGACATTGTGCAACGTATTCAACACGCTAGTGTGGGTTGTTTCTTAGCCCTGGAAGTCCACCTCCTGTCCACATGCAACAAAGATTGAATTAATTCAGTGACTCGGTTTTCACCTCAACCACCATCTGGTTCCTGGTACATACTCTCACGTCCTGCACGAAAAGCTGTAATCCAACGTGCCAGAGTTCGATACAGCAAAACCTCACACCCGCAAGCTTCACGTAGTCCAGAGTGACATTCCCCGGCATTTTTTTTTTTTTTTTTTCTATGGGCCACTTCGGTCTTTATCCAAGCATGTTGTTCTAACTTGGAAACATCAACTTTAGGGCGGTGTGATTTGACAACCTGCATTCAACACACGCCACTCCTTTCATTGCAGCACCTACATCAAAGCCGCCAGCCGAGTTGTATAGCTCTACCCACCTTCTACATGTGTTGCCAAATGGAACAAAAATCTCTGCCCGGGGATAAAACAACGTTGCCAACTAGTTAGTTTTTATCCTCGTACTTATTAAGTGTATCATCGTGGTTTTATGAAATCTCCTATATGATAACAACTTAAGTTTTCAGAAAAAATCAATTCTTTCTCAATATATTATCGTTTTCTCAAGTGTATTGGTCAATACATTCACATATAGAAAAATATCTATCCACCCACCCATCCATCCATCAGTTTTTAATGTATTACGCATTATCTGCTTTAAAGCAATAACATTGATGTTAACTAATAATGGTTACATAGGAGGCATAACAGTGTTGATTTGGAATACGTAGGAGCTTTTATTGTGAGCTGGAAAATAACCCTGTCAGTAAAATTATGAATACTGTAACAAAAACTATTTTTTCTCCAACTCTTCATTTTTCCACAAACTGATTACAATCCGCAGACAAAAATTTCTTTCGTAACAATTCTGCCGTTTAATTTCTTTCGACGTTCTCTGCGGTGGCGATACGGCCTCGCTACGGAATTCCCTTCGAACCACTCAATGTTGCGTGCTATTCATTCCCAGTAGAAACTGAACACTGGGCTGTTTTGACATTTTTTATATCTGTTGGACATTTCAAAAAGCCGCCGCACGTCAGTACACTGCAGCCGATACAAACTCAAGCTTATCAACGCGTAGCTTCCACACCAAAGAATCAATGTTGCGTGCTATTCATTCCCAGTAGAAACTGAACACTGGGCTGTTTTGACATTTTTTATATCTGTTGGACATTTCAAAAAGCCGCCGCACGTCAGTACACTGCAGCCGACACAAACTCAAGCTTATCAACGCGTAGCTTCCACACCAAAGAATCAATGTTGCGTGCTATTCATTCCCAGTAGAAACTGAACACTGGGCTGTTTTGACATTTTTTATATCTGTTGGACATTTCAAAAAGCCGCCGCACGTCAGTACACTGCAGCCGACACAAACTCAAGCTTATCAACGCGTAGCTTCCACACCAAAGAATCAATGTTGCGTGCTATTCATTCCCAGTAGAAACTGAACACTGGGCTGTTTTGACATTTTTTATATCTGTTGGACATTTCAAAAAGCCGCCGCACGTCAGTACACTGCAGCCGACACAAACTCAAGCTTATCAACGCGTAGCTTCCACACCAAAGAATCAATGTTGCGTGCTATTCATTCCCAGTAGAAACTGAACACTGGGCTGTTTTGACATTTTTTATATCTGTTGGACATTTCAAAAAGCCGCCGCACGTCAGTACACTGCAGCCGACACAAACTCAAGCTTATCAACGCGTAGCTTCCACACCAAAGAATCTTCGACAGTACGCGTGTCCCTTCACATAAGTGTAACAATCACAGCTGCGATGTCAAAAGAACTTGCCGCATGAACATGTGTCCACTAACGCGCGTGTAACAATGAATGCAATCAATCAATTAATTGTTACGGTCCCAAGGCGTTGTCACAATACCGTTGCGACCCTAAACAACAACCGGTCAACAACAATCAAAATATAGTTCTCACGATCATAATGTTGGACGACTCGTTTTACGTGCAAGAAGTGCTGAGATTCAATTGGTTGCAAGGAGCAGTTCTGATAAAAGGCAATGAAAGCTAAGACATTGCAAATTCGTATTAGACATAACATTTTATTATCTTTATCCAAGCATCCTATGTAGAAGGACGTCGATCATGGAGCTCCTACGTCTGGCATGTCCACATCGTCAGCTTACTGGAGAGCCTTTCCAAGTCTGCCTAGCCCGCTCTGTCCAAACCGTCCAAACCGCCTAGTGCGCATACTCAGTTCTGGACATGATCGAAACCAGTCCAGCTACTGGCTGCCCAACTTGGCGTACAACGTTTGAAATTATTTAACTAGCCTAACGAAATTTAACGATTACCAACCTCTCAATAATATAATCTTACTCCCCATATGCTACAATATGCTATGTACACTTATGGTATCTAACTCCGCTTACATTGTGTAACTATTCATATAATCGTATATTGAAAAACTCCCCGGAGACATTTATTTTCTCTTTAATGTATGCGAAAGTAAACTATGTTTTATTTTTAGGTGTTGGTAACGTCCATGACGACATTTCGTTTCAATTTTCATGTTAGCTGTCTTTGCTTGGCAACTAGTTTTTGTTATGTATGCCTGTTCTCTTATTGCATTTCATAATGTCGGTAGCGGGGCCATTCGAACATAAAGTTACGTGTTTTGTTAAACAAATCTCCCATTGAGAATGATAGAAGCAGCAATGAAGAAAACTCAGATGTACAAATGGCATAAGTGTTTCAGTCAAGCTTTTCGAACACTGAAGAAATTAGCTTGCGAGGTCAGTACGACAGGTATCTGAAAATGGTCTCAGGAATGCTTCCAGTCTCTTTACACGCGGTTACTGCTCTGGCACCACAGGCGATGACACTGATGATACATGAAAATGGAGCCCCGGTGGAATGAGATGGCGGGGGAAACCGGAGAACTCGGCGAAAACCCGCCCCTGCGCCACACACACACACGCACGCACGCACACGCTCACACACGGAGGTTTTTCCAAAAATGCATTTTTTGGATTCAGGGGGATTCAAAATATGTATTTACGGTGAAAGCTCGAAATTGAACTTTGGGTGCAATACAATACCTTCTCTAAATACCTTGTACTAGAAACTATGCATTCTTACGTGTAGAAAAAGTAAAAAAGTCAACTTTTTGTGATTTTTTATGAAATTACAGTCATATATATCCTTAAGTAATTAATATTGGCTTCCAATTTGTTGGTGTTATGTTTACCTGTGAGCCCAGATTATTGTTTAATCAACCTAGAGTACCCTCAGGGGTACGCGAAGACTTCTTAGGGGTACATAAAATATGTTTCCTGAATGATGACGAAGTAACGAAAAACATTTCAACCAGAGAGATTTGAACTGCCCCACCGGTATACCCAACAATGGTAACATACATTTGCCCTCGCTACTAACTTGTGTTGATTGTTTCAAACGCCGACAACAATAGCAGTGTGTGAGAATGTACGTTGGTTAACAGCTGTTAATCTACCGACAGTTCAATACGCAGTATATTTTCATGACTGTTAGGTGCAGGTTCACTTTCTTTACTCAAAGTTTCACATCTCATTCATTTATATGAATGTCTTTATTGTGATAGTCTACTGTGTTAACTTATGTTGTAAGTAGAAAACGTAAACCCATTGAAACAAGTGAAAGTGTCGATACTGTTGAACCACCACAAGTGAAAAGTGCGACAACTCTTGTTACACCACGCGACATTGGTGAACACAGTGTTGAAGTTGAACCATCTGCGAGCAAGCCAAGAAAACGAGAAATGTGAAATACAGATATGACAGTGAATCTGTGCCAAATATGTGTAATCCTCTTCTTCCCCTCTGAATTGTTTGCAACCAAACTCTGTATGAAACTAACCTTACTTCACAGACATCTGGTAACCAATCACGGTGAATGTAAGGACAATTCAGTCGAATTTTTCCGGCGCAAAGCAGAAAATCTGAATAAAAGTTCAAATGTGATACACAGTGATACAAAATCAACTAAGGTGGCACTGGAGACATCGTATGCGTTAGCGTTGCTAGTTGCAAGAAATAAATCACCTTATACTGCAGTTCAATATCTTATTATTCCTGGTTCTTTGATTATAGCAGATAAAATATTACACAAAGATTCAGCTAAAGTAATCAAAACAATTCCGAAATTCTGATACAAGTGTAGGGCGCAGAATTCATGATATGGCACAAGATATTGTTGACCAAATAGTAGAAAAGATTCAAATAGACAAAAGATTTGCCATTCGAATCGATGAATCGATAGGTGTATCTGATGATGCTGAGATACTTATATAGGTTCGGTATTTTGGCATTAAAAATTGCTCATGAAATTCTAGCTTGTAAGCAATTACCAGAATATAAAAGGGCGAAGGATGTTCTTAAAATTCTTGAATTTGTCATGGGACTGGCAACACTGCTATACCAGTAGTCAATTTAATAACGTCACGTGCACTGAACTCCCATCTGTCCAAAAAAAAAAAAGATATTTGTGAGGAGATGGGAGCTACGCATACTCAATTGTTTTTGCACACCGAGGTGCGCTGATTATCACGAGGACGCTACTGACTCATCTTTTTGAACTGAAAAAAGAGGTAAAGTGTTTCCTTACAAAATAGAAATCATTTAGAAGATGAATAGTGGATTTGCCAATTAGCTTATCTGACAGACATATTCAACAAATTGAACGAGCTTAATCTTCAATTCCAAGGTTTTGATAGAAATTTTTTTTAAAACTCATGAGAAAATAAAGGGGTTTTATAAGAAAGTTTTATTTTGGATTGATTGCGTTAATAAAGGAGATATTGCAGTTTTCCAACTCTTTTGGAACGTAGTGGACAAAATGAAGTTAGTATTGCTGATGGACTTTTAGAAATAATCAAATTCCACCCACAAAATCTCAGGTTTTAAAATACTTCCTAGAAATTGAGAAAGACGACATTGCACAAGAATGGACTTTAAATCCGTTTTGCACCAAGCCATCAGTTTCTCTGATCTTCCCGTAAAATTACAAGAAAATCTTTTGGAAATGTCCGTTGACTGTTCACCGAAAATAAAATTTGAAAACATGTCAATTTGTGATTTCTGATGTGACGTACGCAAAGAGTACACTGAACTTAGTGACTGTGCCATTACATGCCTTCTTCCATTCCCATCAACTTATCTGTTAGAGCAGGGTTTCTCTGCGTTGCCAGCAATCAAAACGAAACAAAGAAATCGCTTGAATCCAGAATCCTCATTGATACTCGCACTAACGAAGATTCAGCCACGAATAGAGGAGCTGGCGTCCAGAAAACAAGCTCAACCATCTCATTAACAGGTCAGAAACATATACAACTTTATACAATTTTGTGTCTTTGTGCTATCTGCAACATAGTTCCTATATTTATTTTATACACAGCATAATCCTCCTTTCTGTAATATTTAATAAATTGTAAATGCTGTAATCTATTTTAAATATGGTTATGTATAATTTAAATTAGGGAAAGCTCTAGGGCTAGACCTAGTGGTACAAGCTGGAACGGAAAATTATCATTGGGGGTACGCGGAGAAAAAAGGTTGAATACCACTGTTTAAACAGGTGCAGTTGTGAGGTAGTGGTGACACCAAACCGACCGTTTCAAACACTTGTCCGGTGGGATCGTGGTCAAACGCCAGAACCGTTCCAAACGTGAATAGCTGGCGGATTAATGCTCTGCTACACTCGATGCTTCAAAAAGATCATGATCACTAAACCGTTTAAGCGAGTTTGAGGTCGTTGTTATCATTTTGTTGCGGAGCGACCGAAATTAAGCTGACCGCAATGAGCCTATTGTCTTGCACTTGACTTGCTTTCAAACGTTTGCAGATGGTTTTGTGATGGTACATCGCTAAACGCTCTGGCGTTCACATTCCACTCAACTTGTGTTGCTTGTGATAATTATTAACATATTTTCTATTACATTCGCATCCCTGTGGTTTGCTACTGGAAATACAATTCTTACGAATTTGTTATTTTCCCTATCAATGTACCTAGATAGTAGCACATTCAAAAATTTTATACTGAAATCTCACTGGAAATATAGGTTTTGAGAACCTCTGAATAAAAATAAATCTGATGTATTCCATTCACATGACTTTCTCTACATCTCTGTAACAAATTATTGTTAAAAAGCTTATTCTTCTATCTACTTCATGTTAATCGAGAAAAATATTAGCAGAAATTCTTCCTATTATTTGGTTCCTTGTAAGTAGAAGGGAAAAATCTAATGTGTTCCATTCATATGATGTCCACTAGCGGTTCGGAAAACAAATATTTTATTCAAAACATTAATCTGTTATCTACACCATGTTAATCAATATAAACATAAGAAGAATTAGTCTTATTACTAGCTCTTTGTAGGTAGAAGGGAAATAAAAAAAATCTGATGTGCTCCATTCACATGACTTTCTTTATATCTCGGCCAAAAATTAATGTTAAAAAGTTTATGCTTCAATTTACCTCATACTAATCGAGAAAAAAATCAGCAGAAATATTTCTATTACTTGCTTCCGTGTAAGTAGAAGAGAAATAAGGTTAAAGTGAAGTCAAAAGTTGGTTGCTATGTGACTGAAGTTCTTTTGTTTGTATGGACATCAATTGTAAATTCAAGGAGTATCTAAAAACGACCAATTCCACGAAAAAACTGTATATAAGATAAATTGTCTGCTTTAAGGTGCTCTATATTTTTTGTGTTGTAAGTTTTTTGTCCATCTCGTACTGTTTAGCGGTTATGCAAAATTCCGAAAGATTCATCCAGAATAAAGTAGTCTTCTGAGGCTATTCCCAGAAAATTCAAGATATACGTTTTATTTGTCAGGTAAACATCTTTAATATACGAAATTTTAATCAAAATCGTTAAAGCCATTTTTGAGAAAATCAAAATGTTCGAAAAAAGTTCCATGTAAAGGGTAGTTTGGAGTGGGGGGATTTTTCTCAAAATCTTCGTGTCGCATCCCTGAAAGACACTAAACTTAAATACCAACGTTTCGTTTTTGAGCTGTCGTGCTCACGGACACACACACACTCGGACCTTTTTCTGAAAATGCTTTTTTTTTTTTTTATACAGGGGACCCTAAAGCATATATTTCCGATGAATCTCGGTATCGAATTTTTGGGTGGAGTGCAATACCGTCTCTATACACTATTTACACAGTACGTATAGAGATAAAGCAATGGTCTCGTCCTTTAAAAGCCGGTCGCTATGTGAAACAATTGAGAGTTGGTAAGCAAACGAGAAAAAAGATGTCTTTCCGTTTGAGAAAAGTTTAAGAGGCTTAAAATTGTAACCAATGGTCCGGAATATCTCGGAAACGGTTAACTCTAAAAAAAGACATAAACTGTGTTTTTTTAATGAAATCTACATTTTTTGTGCAGTAAGTTTTTGTGTATCATTTACGGTTTGCCAGTTATATAAAGTCGTCCATAATATAGCGGTCTTCAGAGGCTATTCCCAGAAAATTCAAGATATACATTTCGTTTGTCATAAAAATATCTTAAGCATATGATATTTTAATCAAAATCGTTAGAGCCACTTTTGCGAAAATCAAAACTTTCGAAAAATGTCCCATGTTCTCACTCTTGCATAAATGGTAAACCGTAATAGATAAACAAAAATGTAGATCTCATTAAAGAATATAGTTCATGCCAGATACATTTTTCTTTCATTCTGATCATGGAAGGAGAACGGAATTTCAATATAATTGCATAGCAAGAAGCGCTTAAAAGACTTGACTATCACTTTAATGTAGAGTATTGCCTTACTTCCGTTCTACGTACAAGAAAAGTTGTAGTCAAACCATTTCTGCCATTGTTTATCTCGATTGACATGCAGTAATTAGAAGAGTCAGATTTTTTTAAGAATAGTTTATTGCAGAATGGCTAGAAAAATGCATGTGAATGCTTCATCGATATTTGCTTCACTTTAACCCAGATAAATCTTTGCAGATAGATACATTACACATCCCATTTTAGATAAAAAGGTAATATCATTAACCAAATGTTTAGGAACTGGACGTTATATGCTGGCCTTAAAATGCTATACTCTCTCCATGCAATCGCAACAAACAACTGAACATCAATAGGACTTTAAAAGAATGAAGTATAAAACAATTCGAACAACTGTAATGGTTATCTCGGACATTGCAAAAAAAAAAAAAAAATGTGTGTTTTAAAGAGATCTACAATTTTAGTCTACTACAGTTTCTTCTATCGTTTAACGCAGGTGTTAGTGAACTCCAAATTAGTGATGGGCACTATCGAATGTATTACAATAGTGAGAAATGACTACCGTATTATTCGATTTTTCATTTGTATTTAAAAGTGTTTATTTGCTCAAAATGGGTGGTCTAGTAGCACAGATACGTTACTAAAGTAACCAATTTTCATTGGGATTTAAAAGTAAGATGTAATAAATGTTCTATCCCTTCAGTAATATAAAAAAAATCTTGTTGTGTTACATTCACTTTACATTTTCTACCTGTTCTGCAGACAAACTTTTCTTACACAAGATTATTCTTCTATCTATTTCATGCTAAACGATGTAAACATTAACAGAATTGGTCTTATTACCTGCTTCCTTGTAAATGGAAGGGAAATAAGGGAGTACACTAGTCTAAACTGGTAGTCAGATTTTTTAAAAGTTGTCACAAGTGATACAATTCAACTTCGGCTCTCTTTGCATAGATAAGCGTAAAACAAACGAGAGATGAAACAAAGGATGACTTCCTGTTTGGTAAAGCTTGAAGTACTTTTAAATTTGAAACCAACTACAAGGAATAGATATTGTATTCCACTCAAAAATTCGATACCGAGTTTTCACGGAAATATGTCTTTTGAGATCCGCTTAACTCTCCCCCCGCCCCAAAAGAAATCAGTTTTAGAAAAAGGCCAGTGTGTGTATGTGTGTGTGCGCGCGCGCGCTTGAGTCTACACTCTAACTCAAAAACGAAAAGTCCGTTAAATACCAAACTTGGTATTTAAGTTTAGCAGTTTCCAAGGATGTGACACGAAGATTTTCAACAAAATCCCCCACCCTTAACTACCCTTTCATAGAAAATATTTGATAGTTTTGATTTTTCTCAAATACGGTTCTAATGATTTTGATTAAAATACCGTATATTAAAGATATTTACATGACAAATAAAACACATATGCTGAATTTTCTAGGAATCTGAAATTTTCTTCATTCTAATGGACTTTTGCATTACTGGTAAACCGTAAGAGATAGATAAAAACTTAATACTCAAAAAATGTAGATCTTATCGGAACACCCATTTTTGATGTTGAGCTAACCATTTCCGAGTATTCCTTTTTATTGGTTTTAATTTTAAAATGCTTACACTGTTCTCAAACTGGCAGTCATCCGTGTTTCTTTTGTTTTAATCCAGGTCATGTAAAATGTGAATTTCCAACACTACTGCATAGCGACAGCTTTAAACGAATGCATAAGTGTATTTATTGAAATGCCAGTATAAATATATTCTTTATCAATCACATACGTCCATAGACCATACGCGCTCTTGGAATACGTAAAATAGTAAGCAATATTAAATCAAAAATAAAAGAAAAAAACACAAAAAAGGAGAGTAAATACGAAAATAAAAGGACAAAAAATTTCAGATGCGCTTTTAAATTTATAGCACAGAATAAACCGTACACCGATGCATTAATGCACCCTATTATAGTAGACAAATACACTTAAGAGAAATATATACACAATACTAACACCACAACAAAACAGTGACCGAAAGGATGATATGAAATATATCTAAAACATGATTTAAAACATTTGACTATCGCTTTACCATAGTGTAGTCTCTTCCTAGTTATAAGGTACTAGGTAATCAGTCAATTTTGCTGATATTTATCTCGATTAGCATGGAGTAGAAAGAATACAAATACACACAACCCTTTTTCTTACATTTTTGAATAGCGGTTAAACAGTAAGATATAGACAAACACTTATTACACAAAATGTGGATCTCGTTAAAACAGATAATTTATGTTATATAGGTGTTTTTATGTAGAATCGAACGTTTCTGAGTTATTGTTATTGGTTTTAATTTTAACCTACTTACACTTTTCTCGAACGGGAAGTGACGTGTTGTTTCGTTTTGTTTTACTGCAGGCCATGCAAAGCGAACCAAACTTCGATTGTTTCACAGAGGACCAGCATTTATAAGATTTTTCTATCTATTTAGCCTAGTGTATTCCCGTATGTCCATTTTACTTACAAGGAAGCAATATATAAGACAAAATCTGCTAATGTGCATCTCGATTAACATCAAGTAGATAAAAGAATATTCTTTTGCAAAGAAAGTATATGTAACAGCTAGAGAACCTCATGTGAATTGGACATATGAGCTTTTTTTAAGAACAGTCTCTTGAAGAATGGGTTAGGAAAGCCATGTGATTGCACGTACTCTGTACGTAGTGTATAGAGAAGGTATTGTATTCCACTCATAAATTCAATACTGAGATTTCACCGGAGATAATGTCCCCTGTAACCCCCCCAAAAGTAGTATTTTTCAGAAAAAGGTCCGTATGTGTATGTGTGTGTCTGTCTGTGAACACGACAGCTCAAAAACGAAAACACAGTAAAATACCAAATTTGGTATTTAAGTTGAGTACCTTCCAGGCATGTTAACACGAAAATTTTAAGAAAAATCCCCCCACCCAAAACTATCCTTTACATAGACAAAATGTGAAAATTTATATTTTCTCATAAATGGCTGTAACGATTTTGATGAAAATACCATATATTAAAGATATTTATTTGGCAAATAAAATGCATACCTTGAATTTTCCGGGAATAGCCTCTAAAGACCTCTTTTTCCTGAATGAATTTTGCTCAATTTTACATAATTGGTAAACAATAAGAGATAGGCAAAAACTTACTGCTCATAAAATATAGACCACGCTAAAACACACAATTCATGTCATATACTTTATTTCGTGGAATTGACCATTTCCGAGATATTCCTTGTTGTTTTCAAACGTTTCTCGCAAGAAAGTTGTAAACTCCTGGCCCTGCATAGAAACGGATTTCAACACAATACAACTAGCTTTTAAAAGATTTGATTATCACTTTAGCCTAGTGTATTCCATTATTTCCCTTATACTTACAAGGGAGCACGTAATTAAAACAATTTCTGTTAATGTTTATCTCGATTATCATAAGTAAGCATATGCTTTTTAACAATAATTTATTACAGCAATTTAGAGAACGTCATGTGACTGTTACATCAAAGTTTTGAAGCTAGCATACATATAACAGCTATGTGGTGTTTGATAACACGTTTATATCCCTTCAGTGTATCAGTTGATGCGAGCATTTTCATTCATTTGTTTTGAATTAACATGAATTGAGTAGGACAATGGAGTTTGTTAGATACACCAACAGTAATTACCTTAACAAGATGAGTATTAAGTTACATGTACCGCCATTGTAGCATGTAATTAGCATTCATTAATAGCCCTATTTCATTTTCTTGCCACTTATGTATGCCATATTTATAATATTTTAATAAAGCATGCAGCTCTACTTTTCTACTACGTACCTACATATATTAAGTAGATATACCGAGTATGCTATTTTGTCAAAAGTTTTAAATGGAGGTTTTACTGGAAACTCATGTTTTGAAGCCTCAGAATTTAAAAATAAAAATTTTTAGAAGAAGATCCACTGTGTATGCGTGTGGATATACATGTGCGTACCTGAATAATACTCATAAACGAAAACTCGTTTAAAAACTAATGTGTTTCATTCTCAAAACTTTCTCTAGCTGTTTCGCAAATATGTTCTTACAAAAGAATAACCTTTTATCTACATCATGCTAATCAAGATAAACATCAGCAGCATTGGTCTTATTATTTACTCCCTTGTAAGTAGGGGGGAAATAAGGAAACACTCCAGGCTAAAGTGAGAGTCAAATCCTTTTAAAGCCAGTCACTATGTGAAACAATTGAAATTCGGTTCTCTTTGCTTGCTAGGAGTAAACAAAGGAGAGACGAAAAGAAAGATAACTTCCCATTTGAGAAAATTTTAAGTAGCTTAAAACATAAACATGAACATGAAATATCACGAAAACGGTTAATTTTACAACAAAAAATTCATATACCTACATAAATTGTGTGTTTTAACAGATTTTTTTTTGTGCACTAAGTTTTTGTCTATCTCTTATAGTTTACCAGTTATACAAATGTCATCCAGAATAAAGAGATCTTCAGATGGTATTCCCTGAAAACTCAAGATATTTGTTATAAAAATTCTTAAGCATCTAGTATTTTAATAAAGATTCTTACAGTTATTTTTAAGAAAATGAAAATTTTCGAAAAATGTACTTAGTAAAGGGTAGTTGGGGAAGGGAATTTTCCTGAAATCTTCGTACCATTTGGTATTTAACCGACTTTTCGTTTTCTGAGTTATGCTATCCACGGACAGACAACAGACGGATCTTTTACTAAAAATGATTTGTTTGTTTTGGTTTCTGGGTTCCTCAAACATATATTTCTGGTGAAATATCAGTACACTAGTTACGTTGTACATACGTGCTAGAGAAAGTAAAATAATAGTCTGAATATTAATGTTTATTTTGATTAACATGAAGTAAATTTAAGAATAAGATGCTTCTGAATGGAACACATACAATTTTTTTCTACGACCGAGCATAATTGAGTAGTTTACAGCCTTATTTCAGATCGGAAACTTGATTTTTATGGAATCGACGCGCAAAGAAGTACAGCAAGCGTAAAGTAATTTTATTCCAACTTTACGCTCGCCAAAATAATTCACGATATTAGTGTGTATACATCACTGATCAACTGACAAACAATTAAAATTAGTCGTTTACGACATAATGTTACGTTCGACATCAATAAGTGACAAATATTCTTTCGCAGCTCTAAGGATACCATAATTCTCAAAATCTGTCATTTTCTCCAACTACATCACAGAACAACAATAATATTGGTTTGTCACCGTACCATCATCGGTCCAGTAATGCGAAATTAATAACGAACTATTGCCCTTGGTGAATGGCTCAAACTTAACCTCAAATTTAGTTCATCTTACTTTGTTTTTCTTTTAAGATCAGAGAATTCTCTCTCTTTAAAAAAAAAAAAAAAAAAATTGTATGATACGCAAGCGTAAAGTTTCTTTTTGATTCTCGTTTCACAACATTCCCGCTCGAATGAAAAACCATAATAATTATGCTCTTATCATAAATAACTGTTCTGCTTGTTTCTTAGTATTTTTCATGCCTCTTCTTACTCTTATTCAAGTAATCCAATAAATTAGTATTTCATATAATTGTAAATGTAATTCATTTTGATGAAATGCCCTATCGGGAAGTTTATCTTGGAGGACAATGCCTTAAGTATTTCTACTCCGCCGCGGAGACTTGAACACGTGACCCATAAAATACAGGTGTCGCCTTTACTCTTAATGAGAATATTCAAATGAGTTTGGAGGTGGAATAGGATCGATGGATGGTAAATGTCACTTGCACGTGCAACCAGCTAGCGAGCGATCCTGGTAATTGTGTTCCCGACTTGCGCCCCGCCGTTTGTTTGGTAACATTATCATCCGCCATTCAGGCAGATTATTATTCAATATACAAATATGGCACTCGCTCCTGTTTAACAGGAAACAAAGTTAATGAGAGCAAATATCCCTCCAAACTAACGCGGGGCAGAGCATTCCGATATATCACTTCGTGTTTTGCTATGCCGGTTATTTCTTTCGATTAAAAATCTGATGTGTTCCGACCTTCTCTACATCTCTGTCACAAATTAGTGTTAATAAGTAGGGATAGGATCTTGGGAACGATAGAGGGACAGAATCGAAGTTAATGCGGCACGGTATGTAGTTGTGATGTGTTGACAATACAGTGGTACTAATAGAAGGAAAATGGGGCAGTGGTAGACTGTCATGTTTTCACTAGCAGTGGAAGGCGATTGAGGTTGGGTGGGAACTAACACTTATAATATTTACATACATTCAATTGTGCTACAAGTCATCAGCATCATTATGCGTTTCATTTTCTCTCAAGATACATAGATTTCAATGTACAACATTATACAATCGTAACGTCTCAAATGTGAATCGTCTCCGATTGGCTGGTAAGCAGGATTTATATTGTGAAAAATGTCACTCCACGTTAGAAGATGTGATCGGAGCAAAACGAAATAGGGTGCATTATCGACTGTTGGGTAAGATACTACATCAGCAAGTATTTACGTAGCAACACTTCGTGGTACATTTCGTATTTCACGTATTATTGAAAAGCCGACATTTGTTCCAAACATTGTCTTCGCTTTCTTTTTCACACGGTCTAAAACAGGTGTCACTTGCACAAGTTCAATGACAGCTTTCAGGGCTCGAAACATTTCAATATCCGATGTCTCCATATATGTGTTGTTGTCGGAGGTATATCTGCAAAGTTCGTCTGTATGAATAGCAAGTCTTCATGCAGTCCATTTAAAGCAAGAGATTTCTGAAGATCAAGCATTGTCATCAAATGCATTAATTACCTGTAAAACAATATTGTGATATATAACATAATATGCTGCTGCGTGGAGCCAAAGCGTTACTACAGGTAATACCTGCAGCGCGTGGAGTCGGTATGCAACTGGTATACGTATGTCTCGCTATCGGTCCCCAAGTTCTATCCTTATTAATAAGCTTATTCTTCTATCCATTCATACTAATCGAGATAAACACTAGCACAAACGGTCTTATTACTTAGTTCCTTATAAGTAGAAGGCAAATAATACACTAAGCTCAACAATGAGACCAGAGACAGGAATTACATAGACCAACAAATAATTTGTAATCATTCCAAAAAGTGGTTTACTACAAAAGTAATGTTTGGTTTAATTCTTCTCTCTCCTAGGAAAGAATTGCAAATGAACAAAAACAAGTTTAGATCAGAATTAAAAAGACATCTTATTACTCACACCCTCTACACAGAGGAGGATTTCATTCAACCAAAAATATTTGTAATAATGTAACACTGTTTATATAATAAACGTGAATATTCTAAGAATGCATGTGTACGAGTACGTTTTTGAAACAGATGAGTAATTGTAAATTATGCAAAACTGACACCTCTGAAAATTCATTGTTAGAGTTATTATTTGTAAATAAATTCATTAATAAATGTAATTCTTGACATGATCTACATCCTAAAGTTAGGGCATCGGGTCTAATCTCAAAATAGGATCTACAGATTGCAATAGTATGTATAGATACTGTCTCATAAGTAATGTAGTTTTTTAAGGAAAACAATTATTTGAAATGTGTTCTAACAAGCAATTAACTAATCTTCAAAGTACAGACCATTATTACATTCCATTCTATGGTCCTGAGTCATCTTTCAGGAGGTTTATTATCCCACGATAGTACCAGTCTCTGGTTTTTGATGCGAAGAATTCGGTAAGACCCACTTGCACTGCTTCAATGTTGTCAACATTTATTCCACGTAGAAAATGGGCCATGGATCCAAAAAGATGATAATCTGATTGAGCGAGATCAGGGCTGTAAGCTGATTTTTTTCCACGGTGGTTCGTGCAGTTGTCCTGTTGCAATAAAACTCTGTTTCGGTTAATTAATGCTGGGTATGTTCGTCTCAGTTGTTGAGAATAAAGATCCGCATCAATCGTCCGCCCGTTTGGAACAAACTTCCAGTGAATTATACCTTCAAAATTCCACCAGACACACAACATTACTTTGGGACCGAACCGATTTTTTAACGATGACTTTTAGCAGGTTAGCGGGGATCAAGCCACTGTTTCGAGGTGTGAGGGTTTCGGTAATATACCCATTTTTCATCACAAATGACAATTCTCCCGACAAATCTATCAGCTGACGATAGATATCCACTCTAGTTGAGCCTGTTGAGGTGTCAGTTCTTGAGATACAGATCTACAGCTTCTGTATGATTTTCCAAGTGTCTTAATGTGGCGATGTATGGTATCTTTGATGCACCAAGTTCTGAAAGTCTACGGGTACTTCTTTGCGGACTTGCTCGGTCTTTTAGAACAGCGATATTTTCGGAAAATGCTCCATGTAAAGGATAGTTTGGGGTGGGGGGATTTCCCCTAAGTATCGCATCCTTGGAAGATGCTGAACTTAAAGTGCCAGATAGGTATTTTACGAAGTTTTCGTTTTTGAATCATACTGTACACATACACACATCCAAACACACGAGCTTTTTCTAAAAATCTTTTTTGGATTCAGCGATCCTCAAAACATGCATTTCCGGTGAAATCTGGGTATCGAAATGTTGGGTGCAATACAATACCTTCTACAATGTATATCCATGCTAAAGCAAGTACTGTAACACATTTTTTAATTGACTCAAAAATTGTTTGCAAATAAAGTCTTAAATTCACTGCTGCAAATAATTCACTCGACGTTTCGCCGCGTAGACATTTTACGGCTGCACGCCATCCATGGATCGTGCACCATTGCGCGCTAACACTTAGGTCAGTCCCGACTCAGTAAAATTCAAAATAACGCCGGCTTTCGCCTTTTATAGCTAAAAATAGACGTCATAGAACTCTCTGCAAACTTTTCGAAGATACTGGAATTTTTTAGACGAATGTCGAATGTCCCAGACGTATCACATTCGAAATTCTCCTGTTTCTGTCGGTCGCACTTCCATCTTTACGTATTCCAAATCTCCAACTGCGATGACTCCTATATCAAGCCATACGTGAGAACCACTGCAGAAGACTGCACCGTCACAGTAATATATTTTAATATAGGCTTGTGTACAATACGAGATTCTTTAGTTAGTTTTATCATTTTGAAACGCACCTTAGTGCAAACACATTTTTCTTATAAAAGCGTATTCTTCTATATAGTTCATCCTAATCGAGATAAACATCAGCAGAACTGGTTTTATTACTTATAAGTAGAAGGGAAATAAGGGAATACAGTAGGCTAAAGTGATTGTCTGTGGCTATGCAATTGTCTGAAATTTGCTCCTCTTCACATGACCGGGAGAAAAATAAAATAAACACAATGAATACTTCCTGTTTGAGAAAAGTTAAAGTATTTTAAAACTGAAAACAGTAACAAGAAATATCTCTGAAATCGTCAACCCTAAGAAAAATGTATAGGTATGACATAAATGGGGTGCTTTAGGAAATTAACATTTTTGTGCAGTAAATTTTTGTCCATCTCTTTCGGTTTACCAGTTATGCAAAAGTCATTCAGAATGAAGACTTCATAGGGTATTCCTAACAAATTCATATTATAAATTTGTATTTGCCATGTAAATGACTCTCGTACACGATATTCTAACCAAAAACTTTAAGCCATTTAGAAGATCGAAATTTTCTAAAATTTGCACTTATAAAGGGTAGTTGGATAGAGGCTTTTCCTGAAAATCTTCGTGTTAGCTTTTGGAAGATACTAAACTTAAATACGTACCAACTTTGGCATTTGACTTCCCGTTTTGACTACGACTGATCACAGAAACATGGACCCACAAGAACCTTTTTCGAAAACTGCTTTTATTTATTTATTTTTAATTCATGGGATCCTGAAACGTTTATTTCCAATGAAATCTCTGTATATTTTTTGGATATATAATATTCTCTTTTTCGTACATAGTAATAGATTGACACCTATGTACTATGTGCGAGATAGAGACAGCAATTTTTTTACTTTCTCTAGCCCGTATGTACAATGTACATATATGGATAGAGAAGTTATTGTATTCCACCGAAACAATTCAATGTCAAAATTTCACTATGCATACATGTTTTGAGACCCTTGAATAAAAAAAACATTTTCTTTCAACATGTTTGTTTGCGTGTGTGTTTCTGTGGGTAGCATAGCTCAAATAAGAAAGTTCGGTTGAATGCGAATTTGGTATTTAAGATCAGTATCTTCCAAGGATGCGACACAAAGATTTTCAAGAAAATTTCCCTCACCCCCAACTATCCTTTACGTGGAACATTTTTCAAAAATATTTGATTTTTTCAAAAATGGCTCAAACTATTTTTATTACAATGTCATATATTTAATATCCTTTCATTCCTAACGAACTGTATATCTTAAATTTTCTGGGAAGAGCTTCTCAAGACCTTTACATTCTGGATGAGTTTTGTGTAGCTGGTAAACCGTAAGAGACAGACAAAAACGTATTGCGCAAAAAGTATAGATATCAATAAATCACAGAATTTATATCATGTACATTTTTTGCAGAGTTAATCGTTTTCGAATATTCTGAATTATTGGTTTCAGTTTTAAGGTACTTCGAAATTTTCGCAAACGGTCGATATCTTTTCTCATCTCGCTTTTGTTTACAAAGAGAGCCGAATTTCAATTGTTTCAGTTAGCGACGTGCTTTTAAAAGAGTTGCCTGTCGCTTTAGCATAGTGTATTCCCTCATTTCCTTTCTACTTACAAAGAAGCAAACAATACGAGGGCCATCCAGAAAGTAACAGACGATTTGGTATAACTAAGCAATAACGAAAGTTATCAACACAAAACTTTATTTACAAAGTTACACTACCTTACCCTATTTTTCAACGTAATCGTCATTGCTATCAAGGTATTTACTGTCACATGGTACCAGTTTTTCAATGCCAATGTTATACTTTACTATGGAAAAACTACGTTTTTTGAATGCACAAAATTTTGAACAATCGAATTTTATAGGCAAATGACGCAAGTGTGTGGTGATAATGCAATGAACGAGTCTTCAGTGAGGAAATGGCACATAATTTACGAATCATCAAGGAAGAACCAGTGTGTACGATAAATACCAGAGTGGAAGTTCATCAATCGTTATGGAGAAGTTGAAAGCAAATGTTTATAAAAACATTCAGAAAAACCGGTGTTTCACTTTGGACACCATACATGACTTTTTGGATGGAAAAGATTTCCCAGCCATGAAGACCTCAAACTGGCAGTGACATTTTGGCTCAGATCTTTAGCGATGGAAGAGTATAACATCGGCATTGAAAAACCGGTACCACGTGACAATAAATACCTTGATAGCAATGACGATTGCGTTAAAAATAAGAGCAAGATACTGTAACTTTGTAAACAAAGTTGTGTGTTTACAACTTTCGTTATTGTTTAGTTATGCCAAATCATGTCCGTTTCTGGATGAACCTCATAAGACCAATTCTGGCTATGTTTATCTTGATTAGCATTACGCACATCAAAGAATAATCTTTTGTAAGAAAAATGTGTTTGTGGAATAGCTAGAGAAATTCATGTGAATGTAACGTATCAGATTTTTTTTTTTTTTTTGATTCAGGTGTCTCAAACATGTGTTTCTAGTGAAATCCTGGGTAAATATTTTATATTTCTCTAGCTAATAAGTACGCACATAATGATGATAGTGTTGTCAGCTTACCAAAACAAAAGAAAGAAGTTTACTTCGCCTTATAATCGCGCACTGCAGAAGTAGCAAGTTTATGACGTGTGGTCGACCAGGTTAACTTCCGATTATTGTTGTTATTAGACTAGTGTTAATTAAACAATGAATGATTGCGACATAAACATAAATTACTGGCCCCCTCCAGTCGTTAAGGGCCATCCGCCGCGAGCCGATTGTTCGTCACATTAATATCCGGCCAGTAACCCTGCAATTTCCGTCACCACATATCCTTTTGCCCACAAAATTCGAATTACCTTGTACACTTCAATCAGAGACCAAATGCCACATATAACTGCTCCACTTGGATTGTAAATTATGCACAGAGTGGCAGTAAGCGCCGTGTTTACTAATACCGTCCATCATTGGTATTAGTCGGCAAGCATACAGCGCTTTTCGATCGAAATGGACTGCCGTTGAGATCGCGAGAAAAATGATGGCTCCAGGCAGCATAAATAGAAAATATCTGATGTGTTACATTTACATAACTTTTTCTAGCTGTTCCAAATGCAAACTAGTCTTACAAAACATTATTCTTTTATCCACATCATGCCAATCGAGATAAATATACTATATGTAATAGTAATTGCTCTTATTACTTGCTTCCTTTTAAGTAGAAGGGAAATAAGGGAAGACGTTACCCTAAAGCAATAGTTAAAAACTTGTCACTATGTAAAACAACTGAGATTGAGATTCGGTTTGCTTTGTATGGTAGCATTTGAGAAAAGTATAAGTATTTTAAAGCTGAAACCAATGGCCAGTAATATCTCAAAAATCTGATGTGTTCCATTCACATCACTTTCTCTGCGTCTCTGCCTCAAATTATTGTTAAAAGCTTATGCTTCTATTTACTTCATGGTAGTCTAGCAGAAATAGTCTTATTACTTGCTTCCTTGTGAGTCGAAGGGAAATAAGGGAGTACCATAGGCTAAAAATGATAGTCAAAAGCTGGTTGCTATTTGACTGAAGTTTTTATCTATGTCTTACGGTTTAGGAGCTATGCAAAATTCCGTAAATTTCATCCAGAATAAAGTAAGCTTCCGAGGCTATTCCCATAAAATTCAAGATTAACATTTTATTTGTCAGGTAAACATGTTTAATATACGATATTTTAATCAAAATCGTTAGAGCCATTTTTAAGAAACTCAAAATGTTCGAAAAACGTTCCATGTAAAAGGTAGTTTGGGGTGGGGGGATTTTTCTCAAAACCTTCGTGTCGCATCTCTGGAAGATACTAAATTTAAATACCAAGTTTGGTATTTTACCGACTTTTCGTTTTTGAGTTACCGTGTTCACAGACACACGGACACACAAACACACACACACGCACACACATGGACCTTTTTCTGAAAATGCTTTTTTATTTATACAGGGGACCCTAAAACATATATCTCCGATGAAATCTCGGTATCGAATTTTTGGGTGAAGTGCAATACCTTCTCTATACACTATGCACATAGTGCGTGTAGAGAAAGTAAAAATGGCCAACTCTATAAAGAAAGCTTATCTATATGGCATGGATTATGTGTTTTAACGACATCTACATTTTTGTTTGCTAAGTTTTTGTCTATCTCTATCTATTTGCCAGTTATACAAGTCATCCATAGTAAAGAGGTCTTCAGAGGCTATTCCCAGAAAATTCAAGATATACATTTTATTTGTCAGGTAAATATCTTTAATATACGATATTTTAATTTAAATTGTTGGGATCATTTTTGAGAAAATAAAAATTATGGAACATTTTTCCATGTAAAAGGTAGTTTGGAGTGAAGAGATTTTCTTGAAGATCGTCTTGTCGCATCCTTGGAAGATACTGAACTTAAATATCAATTTTGGTAATTAACGGAGTTTTCGTTTTTGAGCTATGCTGTCCACAGACACACATGGACCTTTTTCTAGAAATGTATTTTTGGATTCAGGGGGACGCAAAACATATATTTCCGGTGAAGTCTCGGTATCACATTTTTGGGTGCAATACAATACCTTCTCTATACACTATGTAGGTACATAGCACGTGTAGAGAAAGTAAAAATCTGGTGTGTTCCATTTACATAACTTTATCTAGCTGTTCCAAATACAAGCTATTCTCACAAAAGATTATTCTTTCATCTACGCCGTGCTAATCGAGATAAGCATTAGCAGAATGTACTTATTAATTTAGTTCCTTATAAGTCCATTTACTGATTTTTTTTCTTTCTTTTTTCTTCACTGCCTCCTGAATATTATGATCGACCGTGTCTACACCCAATGTACGAATATCGATAGCAACAATAGAAATAGGGAACAAAAATTTTGTCAGCTTTTAGTAACTAATACATGAAATGAAAACAAACGTTATTTTATTTGAACTTGTTACCAATAACCAAGACAGCAGATTAAACAAACATCAAGTGCGACAAGATTTCAAAGAAATGAACATCAGCTGCAATAAGATGTTTCGACAATATCGCTCCAGTCAGATGACTGCGATTGGTTGAAATTGCATAATCTCGGCCATTGCATTGGCGCTTTAATAGTTGAGCTAAATTGTCATTGAAATTGGCTGCTTTGCTTGGCCAGAAGTAGAACAAAAGTAAAACGGACATTTCCTGCCTGAGAAAAGTTTTAAGTATTTTAACAAGGAATATCTTGGAAACAGTCAACTTTACAACAAAAAAAAAAAAAAAAAAAAAAAAAAAAAAAACTGGTGTGTTCAATTCACATGACTTTCTCTATATCTCTGCAACAAATTATTGTTAAAAAACTTATGCTTCTATTTACTTCATGCTAAGTGAGAAAAAATTAGCAGAAATAGACTTATTACTTGCTTCCTTGTAAGCAGAAGCGAAAAAAGGTAGTACCATAGGTTAAAGTGAGAGTCAAAAGCTGGTTGCTATGTGACTGAAGTTTCTTTGTTTGTATGGACAGGAGTTGACAAATTCCTGTATGAGAAAAGTAAGTTTTTCAAGGCTGAAACCAAAAACAATCTAAAAAACGATCAACTCCACGAAAGAAATGTTTATAACATAAATTGTGTGGTTTAATGTGCTGTAGATTTTTTGTTTGCTAAGTTTCTGTCTATCTCTTACGGTTTACCAGTTACACAAAATTCCGTAAAATTCATCCAGAATAAAGTAGTCTCCGGCGGCTATTCCCAGAAAATTCAAGATATACATATTATTATTTGTCAGGTATATATCTTTAATATACGATATTTTAATCGAAATCTTTAGAATAATATTTTAGAAAATCAAATTTTTATCTATTTTTTCCATGTGAAGGGTAGTTGGGGGTGGGGGGATTTTCTTGAAAATCTTCGTGTCGCATCCTTGGAAGATACTGAACTTAAATACCTAGTTTGGTGTGTAACGGTCTTTTCGTTTTTGAGCTATGCTGCCCACACACTTACACACAGACAGACTGACACACACACACGTACATTTTTCTAAAAATGTTTTTTTTTATTCACGTAGTCTCCAACGTGTATTGCCAGTGAAATCTCGGTATCGAATTTTTGGGTACAATGCAATACCTTCTCTACACACTATGTGTATAGTACGTATAGAGAAAGTAATATATACAGGACATAAATTATGTGTTTTAATGAGATCTATTATTGTGCTGTAAGTTTTTGTCTCTCTCTTACCGTTATACAAAATTCTGTAAAAAACAACCACCATGTTCTTCAGAAAATTCAAGATATACTTTTTATTTGTGTTTGAATAAATGTAATATACGGTATTTTAATCATAATCGCCAGAGCCATTTTTGAGAAAAACAACATTTTCAAAATGTATTCCACGTAAAGGGTAGCTTTGGGTGGTGGGATTTTTCTGAAAATCTTCGTGTCTCATCCTTGGAAAATACCAAACTTAAATACCAAATTTGCTATTTTACCTAAGTTTCGTTTTTGAGTTAACTTGTTCACAGTCACACAGACATTCTGATACTCGGACACAGACGGACCTTTTCTTAAAAATGTTGTTTTGGATACAGTGGACACTAGAACATGTATTTCCGGTGAAATTGTATTGGGTGCAATTTAATACCTTCTCTATACACTATGTACATTATACGTGTAGAGAAAGTAACAATATTGTGTTTTGGCTACAGGGACCCTGTAGGTATCTACTTTTTGAGTGAAATGCAATAGCTTCTATATACACTATGTACTATGTCCGAAGTACAGTAAGTAAAAAAATAAAGTAAGACGCTTTTGTAAATATAGTTTGTGTTTCAATTAATAAACGATAGAGGGTAGATATAATCATGTGGATGTAATACATCAGCCAATTATAATTATTATTACTATTATTATTTAAGCTGAAAATGCAGAGCACAGCTACAGGTTAATGTATTGGCTCTCAGGCATTTCAATAAAGCACTCGAACCAATGTGGCTTTATCTGGATTTATAAAGGGTTGAGTTTAATCATTCTGATGGAAACGCACTATGCAAAGATACAAAATCTAAATAGTACAAAAGTAGAAATTAAAATAAGAGTCAAAGACTATTCATCAAACTTCAGTGCAGGAATATTGCCATTGAAAGAATGTTTGAGAAATTTTAGAAATGTTTTAATTCCAAACAAACATATAAAAAAATCTGATTGAAAGTTTCCAAGGTTCAAGCGATTTCTGATTAAATACGTATATTAACGAATGCTACAATAGCCATTTGTGATGTAAGAGCGTAAAGTTACGATTTTTTATTCGAGTGGAAAGATAGTGAAATAAGACGCAGTCGAGCTCCACAACCATGCGAGAACCAAAATGAGACTTCACGCTCGCGTATCATACAACAAGAACTTTATGATATTAAAAGAAAAACAACGTAAGATGAACTAAATTTGAGGTTAAGTTTGAGCTATTCACCAAGGGTTATAGTTCGCGATGTCGGTGCGGTTACTGCAGGCCTTGACAAACCAATATTATTATTGTTCTGTGATGTATTTTGAGAATTATGATATGCTTAGAGCTGCGAAAGAAGCAGAATCAAATTTACTACCTGCTGAATCCCGAAAAGTTTCAGGTACAATATGAGAAATTTAGGAAGTGGTGTCTGTTGATCAGTGATGTATACACACTAATATCGTGAATTATTTTGGCGAGCGTAAAGTTGGAACACCATTAATTTACGCTTGCTGCACTTCTTTGCGTGTGGGCTGCGTAAAAAAAAATGGAGTTTTATTTATGGACGATCTTTAACTGCTGTGGTTCTCAGCGTCCCATTCTATACTGGGCGTGAAAAACCGCTTAATTTTGCTCAAAGGCCTCTCTATCAGGCTTGAGATTCTTTTACGTGCCGTAAATCTACGACACGGGACCCACGGCTTTACTTCCCTTCCGAAGGAAGCTATGCTAAGGATTTTTACGCTCGAAAAAATCCATCGTCCTCCGCCGGGATCCTATAAAACCTATTGGATGAAAATGTGAAAAACAACAAACAATGTGGCCTTATATATATATCACATTTTGAGGGACGAAGCTTTATATAAACACTTACATATTTTAGCAGACAAAATAACGATAATATAGGAGATGTAGAAGTAAGGAGATCTACGAGAATAAGACAAATGCAACAACAACAACAAGAAATTAAATCAATTTTATCATTTATAAATAATAGAATGGATAATACCGAAATTATAGAAGAAGAGAGGGAAGATTAAAGCGAGAGGGAAAAAGATACAAGATTAAAAATTAGGAAGTAATAGGGAGAAAGGGAAGAGACTAAACAGAAGAAGAGAAAATGTGCTGGAAGAGACGGTTATGGGAGAGGAGAAGAAGAGGGAAGATGGTGTGCAGGGATGAAGTTAGAAGATGAAGAATGCCGGTCCCCATGGCCGCGCTCGCCAAAGCGTCTCGCTTTGATGTTTGGCAGCGCAGGGGATCGAGTCCCGCCTTGGGCATGGGTGTTATATGTTTGTGTATGTGAATGTAGAAAGTAAAACAGAAATTCAGTAATCATAAAGTAATCAAAGTAAACAAATTAGGTAAATAAAAAGTAGGGTATACAACGCCGGAGTCCCGACCAGACTCAGGAACTGTATATTAATTAAAAAAAAAAAAAAAATTGCAGTGAGAAGGGAGTGATGAAAAGAAGATGGACAATACGACCCAATTTGACATAATTATTGTGACATTAACTAACATTTACATTAGTGCTTAAATGTTAACTATAACCTACAGACATGAAGAAAGAAGAGAAGTATAAATATATCACTAAACAGACCAAAATCTATAACATATATGTTTTAGAAATGTTTAACTAGTCACTAAATATACTTTGAAGTAATGTAATTAGTGCTTATGTTGAAATAGAGTTATAATTAGTTTTAATTTACTAAATTGAATTCATTTTTTTCTTTAATTTAGGATATTTTGAGGGATTTAATTCAAAGTTTTAATGTCTGCGTAAAAAGAAATTATTAAATTATAGAACTTAAATATTATGTTTTGTTTTAGTATAGATATATTAATTAGCTCTTATACACAAGTAAATTTTGGTAATATAGCTAGCAGTATTACCGGGTGCCGGTAATTTGGTTTAATTTAGTTATTTAATTTCATTTAGTTTCTTATTTTTTTCTCATTTCCCTTAGTTTAATTTTTCTTTTCGTTTTTAAACATAGGGATAAAAGGGTAGATAATTAAAGGAAGCTGGTTTCCAGCTACCCATTTTACTCGTTTCCAGTATACAGTTGTTTTTATCTTTTAGTTAATATTTATTTAGTATAAAATGTTTATACATTTTTATATTATATATATTTTTTATTTTATTAATTTTAAATGCATATATCTGTAAAATTATAATGTTTGTATATGGTGAAGGTTTAATAAAGTTAAAATGTGTAGATATACGTTCCGGTATAGATAACTAAGTGCCGGGCTGGAGTATTGCAGATTTTATTTATTTAGTCCGTATATACAATGTACATACTGCATAGAAAAGATGTTGTTTCGGTATCGAGATTTCACCGGAAATACAAGTTTGAGACCCTTGAATCCAAAAAAAGCATTTTTACTTTCCCTACATATACTATGTATATAGTGCATAAACAAGGTATTGTATTGCATCCAAAAAGTTGTTACCGAGATTTCACCGGAAATACATGTTTTAGGACCCCCTGAATAAAAAACATTGAGTCTGTGTGTGTGTGTGTGTGTGTGTGTGTGTGTGTGTGTGTGTCTGTGTGTTTTTATAGCATAACCAAAAACGAAAAGTTCGTTAAATACCAAACTTGCTATTTAAGTTCACTATCTTCCAAGGATGCGATTTGAAGACTTTGAAGAAAATCCCCCTACCCTCATCATTTTCGGGATATTCCTTGTTATTGGTTCGTTTTACGGTACTTAAAACGTTTCTCAAACGGGAGACATATTTCTTTTCGCCTCTCTTTTGTTTACTCCTAGCAAAGAAAGGAAACCGATTTTCAATTGGTTCACTTAGCGATAGGCTTTTAAACTATCCGAATATCACTTTAGCCTACTGTATTTCCTTCTACTGACAAGGAACTAAGTAATAAGACCGTACTAATGTTTATCTCGATTAGCATTATGTAGATAATAGTATATTATTTTTAATAATACCTAGTTCATTTGCAGAACATATAAAGTCATATGAATGGAATGCATCCGATTTTTTTTTTTAAATGCCCGGGCAGTGTACGTGTTTTCCAGAGCCCGAAGAACACCGGGTAATTCTCTAGTAGAAAGGATAACGATGCATCGCAACCCCCAAGTTTGGGCACCATGATGCAACAGGATATTTTATTGTTGGTACAGGGATGGGTGTAATTGCTGACGCCAGGTTATGCGCATAGACTGTTACACACGCGCCGTCATGCTGCCTGGCGGTTTACGACACAAACCACCCCTCTCAACTTTCAAAATTAATAAACGAAGTGCAATACGCTGCGTCCCTTATTAGATTCATGTGGAGCCATCTGGGCCTTACACGTTTGGTTATTAGGTTGTTTGTTATCCTAAAGTCTTACTACTTGCCACTGATCTCTGTCACACGGGTCGCTTCACCTGATTATCAACACCACCTAGAATACAAGGCCTCAGTTATTACTGTCCATATAGGCAATGTGGCCGCCGAAACGTATATTCTTGCGCATTGATTTAGATATATTTAATTACGGCCGCTGAGCAATTTCCTTGTGATTGACACTTGTGGGGTGTGTAGTCTGGCAGGGGCTCGTCAGGTTAATGACCAATCATAGTGTAAGGATACATAACCGTAAGAGACATGATGTAATCGGCGTTGCAACACATACAGAATCAGAGGAAATTTATGCGCACGTTCTCATGCTTTCACTTTGAGGAAAGTTTGATTGTGTTATACACAGTGATTCTGTAAGGATTCACATTTATGATCGTTACTACCTTTTATATATCGCGGACATTACTCTTATCATATCTACCATGAGTGGCATTGTGATTTAAAAATATCTTACAGCCGTGATAAACGAGTTGAGGAATAATAAAACTTTTAGTTTATGAAGTACAGGACCCATTGCTTAAAGGAATAGATGAGGTAACTACTGAGAAACGAGGAAAAGTAGTTCAACATAAGAGAACTGTGATAGAAAATGCATGACATTTTAGAGGAAGCAGTGGAACATGTGGCAACAGCGTTCCGAGACAGCCACATGTTAGCAGCAATGTCAATCAAAAGGTACTTTCTCACTTATTATAGTTGCCTTACCAGACGTTTCATGGTTAGCTTTTTACTTTCTCTAGATCATATGTACACACAATGTACATAGTAGACAGAGAAAGTATTGTATTCCAACCGAAAACTCGGTTCAATATTTCACCGGAAATATATATTTTGAGGGCCCCTGAGTCCGAAAAAAAGCAATTTTAGATAAACGTGTGTGTGTGTGTATGTGTGTGTGCGCACGCGCGCGCTCGCACGTCCGAGTGTCCATGTGTGATAACTCTAAAACAAAAAGTCGGTAAAATACCAAACTTTTCATTTATCTTCCAAGAATGCGACACGAAGATTTTGAGAAAAATTTCCCACCTTAAACAGCCCTTTATATGGACTAAATTTCAAAATGTTTCAAAAGGGCATTAAATGCCAAACTTGACATTTAATTTTAGTATCTTCCAAAGACGCGACAGGAAGATTTTCAAGAAAATCCCGTTACCCCAAACTACTCTATATATAAAAAAAATTTAAAGTGTTCTTTCCTAAAAATGACTACCATTTTGTTTAAATACCATGCATTAATGATATTCACATGACAAAATTTATATCTTGAATTTTCTGTGAATATTTGCTCTAGATCTCTTCATTCTGAATGGATTTTGTATAACTGGTGAACCGTAAGAAACAGACAAAAACTTACTGCACAGAAAATGTAGATCTTGTTAAAACACACAATTTATGTCGTATACTTTTTTTTTTTTTTTTTTATAAACTTCTTTCCGAGGTATTTTGGTTTCATTTTTAAACTAGTTAACTTTTCTCAAGCGGGAAATTATGATTCGTTTCTCAACCTTTTGTTTTGTTCCTGGCAGTGCAAAGAGAACCGAGTTCAATTGTTTCATATAGCAACCAGCATTTGAAAGAGTTGACTATCCCTTTGGCCTAGTGTATTCCCTTCTACTTACAGGGAAGCAAATAATAAGAACATGTTTATCTCGATTAGCATGATGTAGATTGAAGAAGTAATAGTTGTCATATATATGAATAATTTCAGTTTAATGTAATATACGCTTTTAAATAAAATGTGTTTCGTATGAAATGTTGGAAGAGAATCTTGTACATTTTAACTCAGAAAAGGCAATAGAAGATGTAGTCCCAAGGCCAGGCTGTTAAAAGGACTGCTTTACCCACTTTCTCATTTTTTGTGTTTGACTCATGCACCACAAGCTATAAAGACATATGTACATTTCCCTAGTGAAACTCCTATATATTTAGAACCAAGGTATTTTGTATTGTAATTTTGTATCACGTGATTCTGTAACAGTGGTGCCAGATGATATTCTCACGTGATCATCCCACTCACTAACTTAGAATATGGCGCAATATTTAAAGAAAAACAGTATATGAGGTGTAGAAAGCTTGCTAGCGCCACTTGTGATTCTGACTTCATGCTAACAAATCCACGCTAGTAGTTTTACGAAAGTGCACGCTGCTGTAACAAAGGAATAGTGTATTTTAACTTCGTGCTAAGTCCACATTAAGTATATTTATAGAGTGCACGTCAATTGATGCAATATGCAATAATAAGTGCTGTAAGAGTGAAATTCAGAGATCAGGTATACTGTTATGCTTTGTGTGGGTGTAAAAGTTTTGCTAAAGGTGCCACCGCCAAGTTCAACTCCGTGATTAATGATTTTCAAGATGATACATTTTATTATTCAACTTGAACAGTAGTAATGTGTTTTATGCTGTCTACCTCCATATTACGTAAACTTTAATTATAGTCGGTTTACCACACTTGAGAGAGCTACAATTATTGCTATCAAAGAACCGATTGCAGCGGCCGGCGCAACAACGAAAAAGGTAGGTACGCAACACTGCTTATACTTTGCTATTCGCTATTCAACTGATCTAACTACCGATAGACAAACAACGAATCCTCGCAAGATAAAAGAATATTTTTATAACAATAGCTTATCAGAACAGGTAGAGAATGGAGCATATCAGATTTTTTTAAAACTAATCGTGTTTTGATTTTCTACAAATTTTACTGTCGCTCTCGTATTCATACTTTCTGAGTGTGGATCTTGAGGATGCATGTTAACTGCCAGACCATTGCTACGCCCTCAATCTAATTTGAAGTAACTTTTGAGCAAAAATTGTTACTCTGATTAACGTTAAACTGCTTTGAAGAAGTAGTTCTGAAGTGAATAGTACGAGGACGATCCAGAAAGTAACGAACATTTTGGCAAAACTAAATAATAACGAAAGATATGGACACAAAACTTTATTTACAAAGTTGCAGTACCTTGATCTATTTCTCAACGTAATCGCTATTACTATTAGAGTATTTATTGTCACGTGATATCGGTGTTTCAATGTCTAAATTATACTGTTCCACCCCTAAAGATCTGAGCCAAAATGTTGAGGTTTTAACTGGTTGCGAAATCTTTTCCATCCAAAAAGTCATGTATGGTGGCCAAAGTGAAATACCTTTTTTTTTTTTTTTTCTGAATTCTTTCATCAGCATTTGCTTTAAATTCCTCCATAACGATTAATGAACTTCCACTCTGGTCTTTCTCGGGCACACTGCTCTTCCTTGATTACTCGTAAACTACACGCCATTTTCTCACCGAAGAGTCGTCCATTGCATTATCACAATGCACTTGCGTTATTTGCCTATAAAATTCGATTGGCCGAATATTTTATGCATTCAAAACAACAAATAAGTTCTTTGGCGGCAGAAAAGTACAACATTGGAATTGAAAAACTGGTACCTCGTGGCAATAAATGTCTTGACAGAATGGAGATTACGTTGAGAAATAGAGTAAGGTACTGTAACTTTGTAAATGAAGTTTTGTGTTGATATGGCAAATCGTTCGTTGCTTTTTGGATGGCCCTCGTACATTGCAGAGTCGTGAGGTGTTGTGTAAGTATCATTATTACATCAGATTCATCACGTCGAGAATGTCTAACTCTGAGAATGAAATTGTCGATAACATCGCACACAAAAGGGAATCCTCATATCCGGCAACTCGCTGTTGCCGTATAGGTAAAAGAGCACTTGAGGAAAACATACTGCTAACAGGAAAGTGCGGAGGGTTTCTACGTCACGAGAATGCCAATAAAACGCCTTCTCGCACAAAGAGGACGTAGCTGATAACATGGGCTGGTTACACTGCGACGCTCGCCCTTAGGGAGGGCTGAAGTGTGAGCTACATTTCTGCCAATTTTTCCCTTCAAGGACGGATGCAACTCATGATATGAGCTCCGTTTCTAAAACATTTCTCCAGTTATAGGTAGAATGAAAGGGATCATTTTAATATGTACTCCACAGAGGTATTACAGACCAAAAGTAACATCTGAAGTGTTCCATTCACATGACTTTCTCTAAATCTCGGCAAAAAATTATTGTTTAAACGCTTATTCTATCTACTTCATGCTAATCGAGATGAATATTAGCAGAAATTGCCTTATTACTTGTTTCATTGTAAGTAGAAAGGAAATAAGGTTACAGCGACAGTCAAATCTTTTAAAAAACCTTCCTGGGTTGTATGGTGGTAACGTATCTGCCTCACATTCATCAGGTAGCGAGTGTGAATCTCACTTAGGGTGAATTACCTGTATAAGGTTCTTTTTCGGGGGATTACCTTATCTTGAGAAGACGAATGTCGAATAACTTTAAGCCCCATGGACCCCGAGATCATTTGAACACCAATGATGAAGAGAAAGCTATGTGAATTGAACCATCAGATCTTACTTACATTAAAAATAACTGTTTGACCTATAAATGTAAAGACTAAAATCCAACTTTCTCTCATTCATTTTTACTTTCTCTGTACGTACTATGTACATAGTGTATAGAGAAGGTATTGCACTCTACCAAAAATTTCGATACCGAGATTTCACCGGAAATATATGTTTTAGGGTCCCCTGTATCCAAAAAAAAAGGTATTTTCAGAAAAAGGTCCGTGTGTCTGTGAACACGATAACTCAAAAACTAAAAGTCGGTAAAATACCAAACTTGGTATTTAAGTTTGGTATCTTCCAGGGATGCGACACGAAGATTTTAAGAAAAATCCCCCCACCCCAAACTACCCTTTACATGGAACTTTTTTCGAAAATTTTGATTTTCTCAAAAATGACTCTAACAATTTTGATTTAAATGTCGTATATTAAAGACATTTACACGACAAAAAAAATGTATATCTTGAATTTTCTGGGAATAGCTTCTGAAGACTACTTTATTCTGGATGAATTTTACGGAATTTTGCATAACTGCTAAACCGTAAGAGATAGACAAAAACTTACAGCTCAAAAAATTCAGAGCACCTTAAAACACACAATTTATCTTATGTACTTTTTTTCGTGGAGTTGATCGTTTTTGAGATACTCCTTATTTTTTGGATTCAGCTTTAAAAAACATACTTTTCTCATACAGGAATTTAACAATGCCAGTCCATACAAACAAAGGAACTTCAGCCACATAGCAACCAACTTTTGACTATCACTTTAACCTAGGGTACTCCCTTATTTCGCTACTACTTACAAGGAAGTATGTAATAGGACTATTTCTACTGATTTTTTCTCAATTAGTATGAAATAAATAGAAGCATAAGCTTTTTAACAATAATTTGTTGCAGAGGTATACAGAAAGTTATGTGAATGGAACACATCAGATTTTTATTCAAATGATAAAGTGCATATTTATGTCTTTTTCCCACCATATCTGTTTATATAACGATAAGTGGCAATGACAAAACCTCCTTTTGTATAGGCTCTTCTACTGAAGTTGAAGATGTGGAGAAAAATCGCCAGTGAGTCTCTTCTTACTTATGAAATGTTCATATATGTAAGCTCAAACCACACAAAAAAAGCAAAGCTAATCGTCACGTAATGGTGGAACACCACCGCAATTACCAGAACCATTGTCACCCTCGCTACTGCGCATGCGTGTCACTCCGCGCAGATCCAAGTAAGCCAGAGAACTTAAGATTTGCGTATCAGGGGTGGCAAACAAACAACATATGTATTAATTCCTCTAGCACGTATGTACAATGTACAAAAGGGATAGAGAAGACATTGTATTCCACCCAAAATTCCATACTGAGATTTCACTGAAAATACATGTTTTAAGATCCCCTGAATCCAAACATTCATTTTAGAAGTATGTCCGTGTGTATGTGTGTGTGTGTGTGTGTGTGTGTTTTGTGTGTGTGTTTTGTGTGTGTGTGTGTGTGTGTGTCTGTTGGCAGCATTGCTCAAAAACGAAAAGACCGTTAAATACCAAACTTGATATTTAAGTTCAGTGTCTTACAAGGATGCAACACGAAGATTTTCAACTGCTCTTTACATAGAAACAATTTTGAAAACTTTGTTGTTTTTTTTCAAAAATAGCCCTAATGATTTTGATTAAAATCTCGTATATTTAAGATATTTACATTTAAATATAGTGTTTGTATATCTTGAATTTTCTGCGAATAGCCTCTGAAGACCTCTTTATTCTGGATGAAATTTTCTGAATTTTGTTTAACTGGTAAACCGTAAGAGATAGATAAAAAATGTGTCTCAATAAAATACATAATTTGTTACAGACTGCTTCACAGGATAGCAACCGAGTTAAATTGGAATTGGAGAAATCCAAGCTTTCGACCATCTTGAACAGTTCCCTGACGAAGACCACAGAGTCAAAAGCTTGGATTTCTCCGATTCCAATATAATTCGTTACTATCCTGTTTTGTTTTTTTTTTGTAGTGTTTTACACCCGCTTTTACTACTTGTGGCACAGCAGGCGATGTCACTGGTGATACATAGAATGAAGATGGAGCACCGATGGAATGCGGTGGCGGGGGTAACCGGAGAAAAGCCGTCCCTGCGCCGCTTTGTCCACCACAAATCTCACATGTGGTCGCTTGGGATTGAACCCGGGCCGTCTAGCTGAGAGGCGAGTGGTCACGGCGCGGCCTTGCTATCCCGTCAAGTCATCAGTAATAACCAACACGGAGAAAGCTTAAAATCTTTAATCACGTAATTTTTTTCCTGGAGTCGACCATTTTCGATATATTCTTGTTATTTATTTCAGTTTAAAAATACTTGAACTTTTCTCATATAGGAACTTGTCAACTCCTGACCGTGCAAAGAAACACATTTTAAAACATGTGATTGTCGGTTTAGCCTAGTGTATTTTCTTATTTCCCTTCTACTTATAAGGAACTAAGTAATAAGACCGTCTCTGCTAATGTTTATCTCGATTAACATGAAGCAGATAGAAGAATAAACGTATTAACAATAATTTGTTACAACTTCTCACCCAGAGGTCCCGGGTTCGATTCCCAGTTGGGTCAGGGAAGTCTTCTTAACCGAGATTATTCCCTATCCCCCACAGAGTCTGGAAGTATGAATGCGAGAATAAATGTGCGTGTGTTTAGCAATAAAAATTCATTAACCTAATGTTCTGAACCTACAGTTTCACAGGCCAAAGCCCCGAAATGACTATTGATGTTAAAGGGGGCTATACAAATGAAACAATAAAAAAAAGGTTGTTACGGACATGTAGAGAAAGCAATGTGAATGGAACTCATCAGAATTCTAAACTACAGCTAGTTTTGTCTATTTCAGCAAAGAGAAGGTTTCAACTTGTAAATGACGTTGAAACACACAGTAGCAGCTCCTCGAACTTGATGTTGAATTATTACTAGTTACAGAATATGAACATTTTCACTAATTGGATGCGAAGTGGAGAAGGTTTTTATTCGACCGCAGAAGAGAGATTGGGTAGGGAAGGATGATGAAAAAGACTGCAGTTTGCTGAAAGGAAAGGAGAATACACAACAGACCGGAATTACTCCGGGACGCATATTGATGCTTACGCAACTCAATTTCTTGTCACACAAAAGCTTCCCTTTATCTCCAGTTTCTGCTGAATGCGTCGAGGGAAGCCTCCAGAATGTAACTCTTATCTTTTATTTATTAGCTCATTTTAGAAATAATAGAGGCTGCATCATACACACGCTTTTCACCCATTTATATTTCCTGAGAGTTCTTCAAATGTTTGTCTATTTAACGTTAAAGTGCCTGCATTCATGTAAGACAACAAGATTCAGTTGTGCCAGCTTATGAAAATGGCTTTCAAGTAATTTTTCCTTCCATTAAGTTATACAGCTAGAACTAAATGTAAAAATCTGATGTGTTCCTTTCGCATGACTTGCTCTACATCTCTGCAACAAATTATTGTTAAAAAGCTTATGCTTCTATTTACTTCATGCTAATATATTACAAATTAGCATAAATAGTCTTATTACTTGCTTTCATGTAAATAGAAGGGAAATAAGGGAGACCATAGGTTAAAGTATTAGTCAAAAGCTGGTTGCTATGTGAATGAAGTTCCTTTGTTTGTATGAACAGGAGATGACAAATTCCTGTATGAGAAAAGTATCTTCTTAAAGCTGAAACCTATACCAAGAAATATCTAAGAAACGATCCACTCCACGAAAAATTTATAATAACATAAATTGTGTGTTTTAACGAGCTCTACATTTTCTGTTTGGTAAGTTTTGTCTATCTCTTACGGTTTTCCAGTTATGCAAAATCCAACAAAATTCATACAGAATAAAGAGGTCTTTAAAGGCTATTCCCAGAAAATTAAAGATATACATTTTATTTGTCAGGTACGTATCTTTTATATACGATATTTTAATCCAAATCGTTAGAGCCATTTTTGAGAAAATCAAAATTTTCGAAAATGTTTCCATGTAAACTGTAGTTGGGGTTGGGGGGATTTTCTTGAAAATTGTCATGTCGCATCCTTGGAAGATACTGAACTTAAACACCAAATTTTCGAAAATCGTTCCATTTAAAGGGCAGTTGAGTGTAGGGAGGATGTTCTTGAAAATCTTCGTGTTGCATCCTTGGAAGATATAAAGTTTGATATTTTACGGGCTTTTCGTTTTTGAACCACAGACACACACACACGGACTTTTTTTTTTTTTTTTTTTGATTCAGGGGATCAAAAAGCATATATTTCCGGTGAAATCTTACTATAGATTTTTTGGGTGCAATACAACACCTTCAATATACACTATGAACATAGTACGTGTAGGGAAATAAAAAAAGTTACAAAATAGCATTGATGAGTATAAGTAATACAGGAGAATTCTTCTAGATCTGTGCCACCAACTGGTTGCCATTAACTAAAACAAAGAGAGTAATTTTGCTCTATGTTCCTGTGAATCATCTACTGTGCACTACGAAATCAGCTGCACGGAAAGCAAGAGCGGATTATTCCTTTAATGCTGTGGCAGTATGCAACATTTTCCGTTTGAAATATGCAATGCACCTTTCATAGGTTAAGTTCAAGATTGACGTTATATCTCTTGCATTAGCACTTATGCTTCCGATATGAACATATACATATATACATACCTACATATATTCATAGGTTTGCTGAAATTGGTAATCGTAACATAAATCATTGCAAAAAAACTTATGTGTTCCATTCACATGACATTCTCTACATCTCTGTAACAACTTATTTTAATAAACTAATTCTTTTATTTCATGCTAAACGAGATAAACATTAGCAGAAATGGTCCATTACTTGGTTCCTTATGAGGAGAAGGGAAATAAGAGAATACACTAGGATAAACCGACAGTCAAATGTATTAAAATGCGGTTGCTATTGGTTTCTTTGCGTGGCTAGGAGTTGATAAGTTCTCGTATGAGAAAAGTATAAGTATTTGAAAACTGAAACCAATAACAAAGAATATCTTGAAAACTGTCAACTCCACGAAAAAGAATATGTGTTACATAAACTTTGTGTTTTAACGAATCTGCAGTTCTTGTGTAACAAATTTTTGTCTTCAGTAGTCGTAAGCTTTCACGGCCGGAGTCCAAATTATAACTAGAAGAATTTTGCGGACTGAGAAGCCGTGGTCTGCTGGAGTTTTCAGGTCCAGACGTTTCGTTCACGACTGCGGTGAACATCTTCAGTGGCGTGGGCTAAGTTATCTCTGTGAAGTTTTGGTGGCTGAAATAGCGGAAGTATTTATACTCTGGCTGCTCTCACGCGATTGGTCCGGCTGGAGCTGCATGTGTGGGATGGTGGAGGAGGTTAGTCACTCCGGTGCTTTTGATTCCTGATTGGTTCGGATGATATCGTTGGGTTTGTGCCTGTTTGGTGTTCTTAAGTAGCGGATGCCAGTTTTTGCTTAAATGTTGTGTCTCTTCTTTCCTATTAAAGTTATTGGAATGTTTATAAATTTCTATTGCTTACGTTGTAATCTAGTATGGTAATAAGGCATAGATGAGAGAACGGCTGTTTCATGATATTGAATTCTGTGTTCCCCTTCTGCCCAAAGTGCATGTTCAGCGACCGCGGACTTCTCGGATGACCTAGACAGCAGCATCTCTTGTGTTCCGTAAGCCGGGTGTTGACGCTACGTTGCGTGGTACCTGTGTATACCGCACCACAAGAGCAGGGAATCTGATAGACGCCAGCCGAAATAAGCGGGTCCCTAGGGTCTTTGGTGGAGCGTATTAATGCGTTTATCTGTCTGGTCGGCTTGAGTAGGCGTTCTATTCGGTCAGTGGCATTCTTCAAATATGCCTTTGCTTTTGGTTAGCTCTTGTGCTTGGCTGATGCGCTGTGGTTTGCATGGATGTAGAGTTCTGCGGACTTCTTGTGTTGTTAAATTATTTGCACTTAAGGGTGTCCTAGATGACGTAAGTCCTGTTGTAATGAATCCTGTTCACAGATGCGGGTGGCACGATCTGCAAGGGTCTTTTCTGTCGCGGATGATGGTTGGAATTTTTATTCAGGTATCGGCCTGTATGAGTAGATTTGCGGTATACTGTATGACCAGGACATCTAAGAAGGGTAGCTGTCTCTCTTTCTCTTTTTCCATGTGAACTGGATTCGTGGATTAATACTACTGTTAAGATGCTGAAGAAAAACATTAAGTAACAGCTCCCCGTGACTCCAGATAACAAAAGTGTCATCCACATAACGGTAACACAGATGGTTTGTGTGAGGCAGATTCCAGGGCTGCAGATTCGAAAGACTCCCTAAAGAAGTTGGCGATAACCGGCGATACCCGGGATCAGGGGGCTGCACTTATTCCGCCACCTTCTATAAATAAGAAACATTCCTCGTAGAGAGGTATAAATGTAGGAGTCATTGGCTTGCATGCTGGATTAATTTCCGTTCCCAACTTTACAAAACGAGACACGACACACTGTATAAGGAAGATAGACAACCATGTATGTCCCGTGTTTACCCATTGCACAAGATCAAGCGAGTTGGTGTACCTGATCTACCGGGTGAACAAAAAAGATCCGAATCGGCTGCACGGTGTTTGTCTTACCGCGCTCGTTGGCGTCTGCCGCTATCATAGAATGGCGTGGATGAAAGCGTGCAACATTTTTAAAACTACTTTTAAAGGCTTTTCTTAATCCATGCATTTTTGGCACTACTTAAGGAAACTATCCATCACTCGCCGGAGTTCACGTTGAGAAGTACTGGCAATTTCCTGGCGGATATTTTATTTTAATTCTTCCAGGGTGTGTGGGTACAGCAGCTGTGTGTTATGTTTCCGTAAACGCAGTGCAAAACACCGCGCAGTGGCTTGGATGTCTCAATTTTTTTTTCGAGTCAACAGTTGACGCCCGTACATTATGTGAATACAATTTTGCCCCCCCCCCTTTTTTAGAGAATTAACAGACAGGGAACGTGATTTTTCCTTTTTTTCAACAAGACTCAGCAACAGCTCATACACCAATCTTTCGATGAGAACAATTGAAAATGTGTTTCAGAACAGAAGTATTAGTAGAGATTTGTGGCCCCCTCGATCAGCGATTTCTATCTCTGGGGGTTCTTGAAGTATAAGGTGTTCAAGACAAACCCACATACCCTGGAAGAATTAAATCAAAATATCCGTCAAGAAATTGCCAGCATGTCTCAACGTGAACTCCAGTGAGTGATGGATAGTTTCCTAAAGTAGTGCCAAAAATGTATGGATAACGACGGTGGCCAGTTTCAGCATCTCCTTTAATAACACTGGTAAGTAAAGCATTTAAAAATAGATTTGAAAATGTTGCATGGTTTCATCCGCGCCTTTTTATGATAGTGGCAGACGGCAACGAGCGCAGACAGGCAAAACACTGCGCAACCGGTTCGGACGTTTTTGGATCACTCGGTAGGTCATTGTACATTAATTCCATAAAGAATACCTAGAATTTATTCATTTAATCGCAATATGAGGCTTAAAAAGTCACCCTTGTAACGTCAGGCAAGATATACAATCTTTGTACTACCTATATAACTGTTGTTAGGTAATATTTGGGAAATATGGAGTGCGGATATTCCAATTTGTGAGGTGTAGTTCATTAAGAGTTTATATTTGTAACGTTTATCAGAGACAATTAACAGAGTTTGAGTAAGAGTTAGGAAGATTCATATGCAGGATTATTTTAATGGGCACCTTGTGAAATCCCACAAAGAAGAGAGAGCGAGGGACCGTATCCATATTTTAGCATGATATACAAGGGCGCCCAGGTAAGCATATTACCGCTCCCCCGTGGCAAAACAACAAGGAATCTTGTCATGATTTACAGTGCAAGGGATGGCGAATAAAATTAATTTTTCCCACCTGAGCAACATTTCAGCCCTTACGGCTGCGAATGTTTTATGACTTATCGTTCCGCCGGACTCTCACGAGCCACGCAGATAAGGAAAAATAACGGGGCCATCTCCTCCAGTTATTAATCTTCTAATATGAATAGAATTGCGTAATCTGTACTTGCAATACCTAAATCAGAACGTTATTGCAATACTTCTTGAATTTATTTTCATGCTCTCTTCCGAACAGGCGGATATTTAGATTCCATAAATAAATTTCTAACTGAGGGGGATGTTCGCGCGGTAACGTCTATAGCCTACATTCGGGAGATCAGGGTTCAAATCCCCTGGACCAACCAACATGTCTTTTTGGGGGGGGGACTTCACTTTTTCACCAAGGTAAGTAATGGATATTCAATACCATGGCCCAGAGCTCCAACCTCAGTCTAAAACATTAGTAAAACTGAAAGTATATACTGTTTGCGATTACACAGAAATAAGAACTAAATTAATAATTAAATGGAAGGGAAATGAAGGGATACAATAAGTTAAAGCGTTAGTCCGAACCATTAAGAGCTGGTCGCTAAGTGAAACAATTGCAATTCGTTTCTCTTTGCTTACTAGGAGTAAACAAACGAGAGACGAAAACAAGATGTCTCTTGTTTGAGAAAAGTACCTTAAAGCAGAAAACAATAACTTGGAATATCTCGAAAACGGTTAAATCTACAAAAAAAAAAGTGTATATGAAGATTTACATTTTTTATGTAAAATGTTTTGTCTATTTCTTAAGGTTTGCCAATTATACACAAGTCATTCAGAATGAAGAGGTCTTCAGAGGCTATTACCAGAAAATTCAAGGTATACATTTCGTTTGTCATAAAAATATCTTAAACATAAGGTATTTTAATCAAAATCGTTAGAGCCATTTCTGAGAAAATCAAAATGTTCTAAAAATGTTCCATGTAAAGACTAGTTTAAGGCGTTGAATTTTCTTGAAAATCTTCATGTCGCATCCTTGAAAGATACCAAACTTGAATACCAAATTTGGTATTTAACGGTCTTTTAGTATTTCAGGATAGTGTCCACAGACGCACACACACTCAGACATTTTCATAAAAATCTTTTTTTTTCTTTTGTAAATGGGGGTCCCAAAACTTGTATTTCCGGTGAAATTTCGGTATCAAATGTTTGGGTAGAATACAATACCTTCTATATACACTATGTGCATAGTACGTCTATAGAAAATATTTTTTTATTTTGATTTTTTGATTCAGGGGTTCTCGACGCATATTTCAGGAGAAATCTTACTATCGACTTTTTGGATACAAAACAATACCTACCTTCTCCATACACTGTGTGCATAGTGAAAATCGTATTTTATAAAATTATTCGTTGTAGATCGCAAGAATATATTAAAGAGAAATGAGAAATGATGATGATGATGATGATGATGATGATGATAAAAACGTCAATATGCTTGGTCTTTCAAAAATCACTTCATAGTTTAAACCATTATAAATATAATATTTGAGATAACAAAAACAAACAAAAGTAGTCGTGTACTGGATAAACAGTGGGGTTTTATAAAACATTGGGATGATGTTCTCCGTTTTCTTATTCAAACGAACACCGTTCTTTCTGCGGCTCCATGCAAGGATTTTGCAGATGATGTCTTGGAATAATAGCAATTTCTTGCGCGACAGGTTCTTTCAGTAGCTTTCGGGTTGTTTGGGTGGGAAACTCGCTCTTTAAGGTAACCCTACAACCAAAAGTCCGTCGGATTGAGATAGATATTAAGATTGCGGCGTCCGCTTTGTTGTAATTTTATGAATGTAACACAGGGCTGCTCTTTAATTGTTAGGAGTTCTAAATTTTCTCAGACGTTGAAAAATGTTCCTCTTGCTTTCCTAATATGAACATCGTTCGATAAGTCCTTAGAAAAATATGGAAAAAGAAATTATTTTTGGTAGACTTTTTTAGAATTTTTTTCAACATAATTTCTTTTTAGCTCGATAATTTTTCCCAGCGTTTCTCCAATCGTTTTAAGCCTTCCAAAAAGTAAGATTATGGAAAGTCCTCAAAATAGGCATTAGTTTTGGAGATGACCTCTTTGTTAGACGAGTCACCTTTTCAAGATTGAAAATAATAAAAAAAAAAAGTTACTGAGGGCCAAATCTGGTAAATACATTGGATTTTGTAGTAATTCGAACCTGAATTCTGCAATTTTCGCCATCGGAACTGCGTAGATGTGTATCCCTGCATTGTCTTCATAGAAGAGAATCTTTTTCTTTGCCAAATGAGGGCGTTTTTTCTTGATTTCTCCGTTCAACCTGTGCAATAACAATGCATTATACTCTGCATTAATCAAGTAATCAATGAAGATGATTGTGCGTGCATCCTAAAAAACCGAGGCCATCACCTTGTCTGCAGATTTCGCCACCTTTGTCTTCTTCGAAGCCGGTTCACTGTTTTGACTGTACTTTAGCTCTAGAGTGTAGTAGTGTATCCATATTCCATCCACAGTTATGTGTCGACGCAGAAACTCAACAGGATTGTGACGGAAAACTAGCTAGTAAGCTTCCGAATTGTTCACACGATTGCGTTTATTTTTCATTGAGAGGAAACACGGCACCCATATTGCCGAAACCTTTGACCTAATTTTTGGTGCAAAATTGAGAAGACTTACCTTAAAATATGCTTGTGGCCTCTACTATTTCGCGAAATTTGATTCGTCGATTCCTCAAAACCATATCCTGGATTTTGTCAATCATTTCGGAGGAAGCACTTCTACTGGGCATCTGGAACGATATTCATCATTTGTAGATGTACGGCCACGTGTAAATCCATTTATCCAATTGTTGTTAAATTGTTGAAAACGCAGGAGCAGATGTGCCATGAACTTCATCTAACTCGGCTTTTATTTCTTTCAGTGTTAAGACTTCTTTCTAAAGAAGTACAAGATGTTGAATCAATCGTATATAGCAACGAAACCACGTGATGGATATAAATGAAACCTTAACTGCCATCTAGTAAGAGACGTCGGTTACTAAATACAAACTGTTTTCGGTGCTATGAGTGTAATTTCTTGGATTTTCTGAGGAATTATTGAACGCTCCTCGAAGCATTGATTCAGTTGTATTCCATCATTTAGCGATAGACTCATGCTTTGTAACTTAAAATTCTTAGAGCATATGAATAATAACCGCGGGAATCGAACCCTTGAGCTCCAATTGCCAGACCCAGTATGCAAGTAGTTGATAAAGTAATTATTTCAGATCTAGAAATGCATCCTTTGTAGGCAAAATAAGAGTAGAGAAAATCTTGGAGCTACACAAGTTCAAAGAGAAGCGAAGTTTCCCTTAACAAAGTATATGCCGGAGTTTGCATTATGCACACCTGTAGGGCAAAGTGCCTCTGTTTCCTTCTTTAAAGTAAATATGACAGTTGTATACATCAGTGCTCCACACAGAGAGAGAGAGCTGTGTTACAAACAGCATACAGAGTCAAAGTTGAGCTGTATATATGTATATCAGTCCAGTTAGGAGAAACTTTCTCTTCACATATACTGACGGACATAGCAATGGAGCATTAGCTCAAACTTCCCGGCGAGAATAAAACACACTCCGAGCTGTAGCTTACTCGTCTAGGCATGTTCCTGAAGGGCAGCTGTCCCAGCGGATAAGGCAAAACTTTCTTCATAATTACCCTCAACACTTTTTACAGCGGTTGACTTAAGGCTTAATACACGAGAAAACTTCTCGCATTACACTCACAAGACAAGTTTTGACGTTGATCGTTATGTTTATTACTTTCTCTTCCACGCAGGTAGTAGGTAGAGAAGGTACTGCCTTCCACACAAAAACTCTATACCAAGGTTTCACCAGAAATACAGGCTTTGTAGATCCCTGAATCTGAAAATAATACTACTTTTCCACCACGTACACAGTACCGAAAGAAGGCATTGCATTCACACAAAAATCCCATACCAAGATTTCACCGGAAATGCAGATTTTGTAGATCCCTAAATATGAAAATAATACTACGTCTCTACCACGAATATAATACACAGACAGGGTATTGCATTCCACACAAAAATGCTGTAACAAGATTTCACCAGAAATACAGATTTTGTAGATCCCGAAATATTAAAAGATATAACGAAAGTGGCCCAGAAAGTGACAGACGACTTAACATAACTAAATAATAACAAAAGATATCAACACAAAACTTTATTTACAAAGTTACAGTACCTTACACTATTTTTCGATATAATCGTTATTGCTATCAAGGTCACGTGGTACCGGTTTTATGTAGCGTGTAGAAACGTATTGCATTTCACTAAAAAATTCAATAGCGAGATTTCACCAAAATAAAGATTTTAATGAGCCCTAAATCTGAAAATAACGCTTATACTACCATGTACACAGCGGTTGGAAAATTAGTACATTCTACCAATCCTTCTATACCGACATTTCACCGGACTTACATGTTTTGAGGATATCCCTGAATCTAAAAATAAGTTTCTCCACTACGTACTCAGTAAGTAGAGAAGATATTGCATTCCAACAAAAAGTTCTATACTAATATCACCGGAAATATGCGTTTCGAGGATCCCTGAATCTGAAAATTCGAGGGATGGATCGAAACTAAAGTTACAAGGCCTATATTCTTGGTGTTTCGTGTTTCACAACGAACTTGCCAAAGTTTCAGACAACTGGCACCGACAGCGCCACTGCAAGGTGAATACAGATGGCGACTCGTTTAGAAAACTGGTCTCGCGAACATATCCGGTGTGAGCGAAACATGTAACTGCGACTGACATTCACCGACAGCTGGTAGAGCTTTATGGAGACTAATGTCTCGCCAGCATGCCGGAATAGTGACGAAAGTGTGCGGGCGGTGGAGAAAACATCACCGACGAGGACAGCAATGGCTGATCCAGCACGTCATCCATAGGTTTGAACACACCTTGCATGGAGAAGATGATTCAGAAAAACAAGAGGTACACGTTATGGCATATGGTGATAGAACTGGGTATGTGTTTTGAAGGCATTCATCACATTTTTCACGACATTCTACAGTACCGGAAAGTTTGTTTCGGATGGCTTCCACGAAATCTGTCATCCAACACATGAGGAAGCGCATGGGGGCAGTCTGCAAATTTTGCAACGGTTCTCCACGAAAGGAAACATTTTTCTTCACCGCATTGTCACGGGCGATGAAACATGGTTTCCACCACTACACCTCCAGCAATTGGTTGCAACAATTGGTTGCCAATGGCTACCCAGTGTCGAAGCCCCCCCCCCCCATTCTTGATGCACCAGGGAGAAGATGGACGACTCCATGGTTTTTTCCATTAGGAGAATATCTGATTTCTTAAAGAGCCCCCCCCCCGGCATGAAAACACACCGGGCCGTATCTTACGCGCCTCAACCTCGAAAGGAAGACTAACAAATAACCTTGGTCAGGTCAACAGTTACCAGCTTACCGTCTACTAGCTCTCCAGGTTAGCGCCGGAGGACATTGAGATGTCTCACAACCCCGTCAAGGCCAAAGCCCAGTTTGGCAGCGGCTGGCGTACCGTGAGGTTGTCTGCCCGCTGTGTGTGTGTAACTGGCTTGTACTAGAGAGAGTTGTTTTGTTTTGTGTGCTGCTACATATAGTTACAGTCTAGTGTCTGCACGTACACCGGTTGAATTGGGTATCCTTTTCATACCTGTTTTCTAAGTCTACAACGGTAATCATGACAGTTTATAAACGTGTTAATACTATCAAAATTCAGTTTGATACATCAGCGAGTAAACCCAGTGCATTAGAAATAACACCAGTGGCTAGTCAACTTCTTGGGGCTGCAAGCAGATCAAGTGGATACTCTCCAGCTTCATACCAGAGAAAGAGCGATCTATGTGAAACTGATATCAGCGGTATTGTATGATAATCTTCTGACTCGTTATAAGAATGAGCAGAATTTTACGTATGCCTCCGGAGAAATCACCAACGTGAAAATTACACCCGGTGACCAGCAAACAGTTAATGTTCGATTGTTTAACTTGCCCTCCGAGGTGCCACTCACAGTGTTATCCCAGGAATTGAGTAAGTACGGTACATACGCCGAGAAAAAATGGGGTTCCCAGTATCTTCTAGCGTCCAACAATGGCGTACATGCAATGAAGATGGGGTTGAAATGTAATATACCAGCTAGTTTGATAATCGATTCGTATTTGGTGGCCATTAGTTACATCGGCCAACCACAAGCTTGTCACCTGTGTCATGACACTACGTATTTGAAAGCAGCTTGTCCGCTCCGTGAAACGCGGCTTCCCATAAATCCCAGGAATCGACCGGTCACTTTCAGCGAGGCGGTGGGTGCTGTCACATCTTTTCCTGCTGGGGATCAGGAACCACCGTCCATTACGACGGGCAACTCTGCCGTGGAACCGACTTCGGTGAATGTCTTACAGCAATCTTCAGTTGCCGACAGTAACATTCCGACAGTGGAGGAGACACCGCTGGTTGCTGAGAAGCCCGAACATGCAAACGAGGATAAGCACTCAACATCCATTGATGAGCCACGGGAACTGCTGGAACTCCCTTCTGGAGCTGCTATATCGGCCGACTCTCAGGACGAAGCTATGGAAGTTTTCAGTGATGAAGAGGTGGAGTTGTCGGCGAGTGAGGTATCGCACTTGCGGCAGTAGGGTTGTTCTTCCCTGTCTAGCCGTGACCCTCGGCTACGAGGTCAGTACCGGCGATTGAAGGGAGAATTTATCTCGGCGCGACAGTATCCTCAGGACGTACCACAATTGTTAAGTTCCACTCAGACGCGAGGCAAAGTGAAGCACCTAGAGTACATGTACAGCTTTGAGTACCATCCTTCCGGTAGGGCTATTTCGGCTATATTTGATAACGTTACTTTCGTGAATATCTATGCCCCTGCTGGTAATAATAAAAGGGAACAACGAGATGATTTTTTTCGGCAAGACCTCCTGCCGCATATACCATCCAGAGCACCCTTTGTGATTGTGGGTGATTTTAATTGTACGCTGGCGGCTAAAGATCAACGAGGAGCCTTCAATGGGTGTACTACTTTGCAGCAATTGGTGGAACAACTAAGCCTGAAGGACACCTGGGAGCATCTGTATGGCGACGAAGTCCAATTTACCTTCGTGAGAGGACAATCAGCTTCGAGGCTGGGCCGTATGTATGTTTCGGCAGAGCTGATACCACGCATTCATCGCACGGAAATTGTGCCCATATCCTTTAGTGACCATAATGCACTCATTCATGCTATTCAAGGCCGGGTTACGAGCTGCAGTAGAGGCAGAGGTTACTGGAAGCTTAACTGCTCATTGCTTACGGATGAGGAAGTGTTATCCGATTTCCAGGACTGTTGGTCCCGCCTGCGGGAATCCTTTCTGCTAGCACTGAATAAAGCCTCTTGGTGGGTGTGTAAAGTTAAACCTGTGCTACGATCCTTCTTTCGAGCTGCAGCTTGCCGTCGCGCTATGGTTAGAAGGAAAACCATGGATTTTTATCTCCAAGTCCTTCATGAGCTTCACAAACGCCAGCAGCAAGGTGAGGATGTACAACAACTTGTGAAAGGAGTCAAAGAACACACCAAGGCTCGAAAAACACGAGAACTACAGGGGAATCTTGCTAGAGTGTATTCGGCGGAGATAGTGCATGGGGAAAAGGCAAGCTTTTACCATCTGGCAAAGGAGCGTAAACATGATCGCCAGAAGATTATCCCACAACTAGATGTGGGTGGTGCCCGAGTTTCCACCACGCCAGGAATTCTTCAAGCAGTACAAGACTTCTACAGACAACGATTGTCAGGACCCACAGATTACTCCCACACCGCAGAGAGGTATATGTCCGACTTTGTTCCCGTTGTCCCGGAGGAGTTGCAGCAGGATTCAATGCCAATTGCGGCATCGGAGTTGTTGGAAGTGATTCAGGCATCCAAAATGCATGCAACCCCTGGACCTGATGGCCTGCCATATGAATTTTACAAGCACTGCTGGCCTTATATTCGGAAGGAAGTGCTTCAAGTGTTCCAGGAAATGTGGGATGCAGAGAGCGCACCACCTACTTTTGCGGACGGTATAATCTTGCAGATTCCGAAGAGTGCTCGGCCGCAGACACCACAGGATTTTCGACCAATCACGTTATTGAATTGTGATTACAAGTTATTTATGAAAATCATTGGTGCTCGTGTGCAAAACATACTCCCACAAATGATTAGTGAGTTCCAGGTTGCATTACATAAATGAGCGACCATTCACCATACGTTGGCTGCTGTGAGAGACTGTATATTGCATTGTACACAGGACGAGAAGTTTGCTGCTATCATAAACTTAGATCTTGAAAAAGCCTTCGACAATGTTGTTCACGAGGGGCTATGGAAACGATTGGAGGTTTTAAACATGCCTCAAAAGCTTGTAAACCTAGTAAGAGCCCTGTATGGTGTTGCGTCCTCCAAAGTACTCTGCAATGGATTTTTAACGGCAGCTATTCCAGTTAAACGCTCCGTGCGCCAAGGTTGTCCCATGTCGATGATATTGTTCGCTCTGTATGTTGATCCGTTGCTTCGACGGCTGCAATCTACTCTTACTGGAACTGATGTGTATGGCCAGAGACTTGCGGTGCGAGCATATGCAGATGATGTTACTGTGATGGTTACCACACACCCAGATGTTCTTCGTTTGAGGGATTGTTTACAGCACTATAAGAATGGTACTGGCATGAACTTTAATTTGCGGAAGTCTGAAATATTAGAGGTGGGAATACGGCCTCCCGATACCTCAGCTTTAGGTATTCCTGTTGTGCAGCGAACAAAGATTTTGGGGATCTACTTCAGTGACAACGTGGCAGACATGAGGGAGTACAATTGGACCTCTCGCATTAATGTCTTACGTGCTGTCATGTATAATCAGAAAACCTGGTTGTTGAATTTGGTACAGCGGATATGGTTCTGTAACTGCTTTGCGTTGAGCAGAATTTGGTTCCTTGCTCATGTTTTACCTCCTATGAAACGTCATTGCCAAAGAATTGAACAGGCAATGGGTTATTTTATTTGGACTGGGAAGCTCTACCGCATTGCGCGTACCCAACTGCGTCTCCCTAAGGGCCAGGGCGGCTAGAGATTACTGGATGTGGCTCTACAGTCCCAGGCATTGATCCTTAAACTACTTCTGTTTGCCTTGGATGATAAAGGTGACCCTGTGGATGTCGTATTACAACAACAGTATGCATCGTTTTGGACTCAGAAAGAACGTGACAAGGCTCCCCAGCGGTTTCATGCAACGTACCTTGCATTCAGTGCGTTACCACCTGAGAAGGTCGCTCGTGGTGATTTTAGTTCTGTGAAAAATGTTTATGCTTCTCTTCGGCGACCTGTTGCTGTTACCCCACATGTCCAAGAGAAATATCCTCATGTGCCTTGGAAACGTATTTGGAGCTGTTTTAGCATTCCGCACATTAATGTGGAATGGATAGCGGTAACATATGAAGTGGTCAATGATGTTCTTCCTACGGCAGACAGATTATATCGTCACCGGATGACCATTTCCAGCAATTGCCCAATTTGCCATGCAGCGGATTCCCTTCCACATCGCTTGCTCGAATGTTCCCGTAAAGTAGCCATATGGACTTGGGTTTTGGGAAAATGTCGCAATTGGATACCTGGCGGTTGGAACCCTTCACCAATCGACATGTTACATCTGAATCTGCCGAAGCTGCATTCCCCATTGCACAATTCTCTTATTTGGTTGTTAATGGGCACCTTTACATGGTTACAGACGATGGACAACCCCGCTGATTGTACCCTGACCAAACTCAGGCAATTTTTCTACACTGAGAGATGGAAACTGATCCAGAAACGCCAGGCCGCGCCTTTCCAACCATGGCTCCTAAAAATAATACACACTTGAAATTTTCCTGCATCAAATCCTTCCTTACCGATTACATAACACTTACAATAAAAAATAAAATAAAGAAAAACCTTAGATGCCCTATTGTTATTTACATTAGGAAGTATGCTTGATTGACTAATTGCAAAATAATAAAATTAAAAAAAAAAAAATCCAAGACGTACCCAATAACCAATGGGTATCGAGACCACTGCCACGTCGAGTCCTACCCAGTCCGAACATCTCCCTTACGGGAGGGGCCCTGATATTCGGCCCGACTACTTCTGGTAACGTCAGAAGTACCACGGGTACTCGGGGTACACAGCGACCGCACCACAGCAGCTGAAGAGGTCGGAACCTCCCCCCTCCAGCAGTAAATGGTCGTCAGTGTAATGGAAACACCTCTCTTCTCCAAACACAAAACCGCAAAGTGATGGCCATAGTGTTTTGGGACAGTATGGGTGTCATGCTCGTCGAGTTTTTGGAAAAAGGGCACATAGTGTCCGCTGACCGATACTGCAAGACCATGACACGATTGCGCGAAGCAATCAGGAGGAAACGGCCAGGACTCCTCACCGAGGGTGCCATCTTCTTTCACCACACCGTGCTATCTCATACAGCCCAGAATACCATCCCGCTGTTGAAGCAGTTTCACTGGGATATCATTGACCACCCTCCCTACAGCCCAGATTTCGCTCTAAGCTACTTTCATATTTTTCCTCACTTGAAGAAACACCTAGGAGGCCACGATTCACTTCAGATGAGGAGGTGCAACACTTCACCACAACGTTGCTGAACATGCAAGGACAAGATTTTTACAGGAAGGAATATTCAAACTCATCCCTCTAAGCAACACATACCTCAACCGATATGGGACCATGTCGTAAAATAACCTAATGTATGTACTATCAGATGGCTGTATTGCTGTACGAAATAAAATATATTCGTTTTACTGCATGCTTTGTAATCTTACTTTCTGATCATCCCTCATATTACTTTCTCTATCACAGAGCTACGTAAAAAACTGGTAAAGTGTTACATTTGGAGCATTGCTCTATATGTATCGGTGACATGGACTTAGAGGAAAATGGAGAAGAAACATTTGGAGAAATTTAGATGTGGTGCTGGAGACGGATAGTAAATATAAAATGAACGAACATGGTGACAAATGAAGAGGTCCTGAGAAGGTGAGTGAGAAGAAATCAATCTTACACACAATTTTCAGGAGAAGGGCAAACTGGCTAGGGCATTTTTAAGAAGAAAGTGCCTATTGCATGACGGTAGAGAAGCAAATGTATGAGGAACAGTTTATTAGACTCGCAAGAAGAAGAGTTCAGCTGCTACACGATTTAATGGGAAAGAGGAAATACTGATTGCTGAAGGAGGAAGAGAAAATATGAAAAAAATTTGCAAACCAAGTTTGAGGACCTGGCGAAAGGCAGAAGACTAACCAACACCACCGCCATTAACACCACCACTACCACCACCGGATTTCACCGGAAATACATGTTTTAGCCTCCTCGACTCTAAGAAAGGGTATTTGCAGAAAAAAAATCGTGCCAGTGAACAGAATAACTCGAAAACGAAATTTGGATAAATACCAAATTTGATATTTAAGGTCAGAATCTATGAAGGATGTGATATGAATTTCGTGAAAATCCACCACCCCAAACTTCATTTTTCATGGAATAGTTTTCGAAAATGTTGATTTTCTCAAAAATGGCTCAAACGAGTGCTATTAAAGCACCATATATTTAAGATATGTTTATAACAAATAAAATGTAAATCTTGAATGTTCTTGGAAAAACCTTCGAATTCCTCTAATTTCTGGATAATATTTGTATATCTGCTACACCGTAACAGACAATATTGGTATCCAAAAAAATCTAATGTGTTCCATTCACACGATTTTCTCTTACTCTGTGTAACAAATTATTGTTAATACCTAAGCTTAGTGTTCTATTCACTCCATGCTAATTGCGATAAATATTAGGAGAAACTGTCTTATTACTTAGTTACTTATAAGTAGAAGGAAAATAAGAGAATGCACTACGCTAAACCGACAGTGAAATGTTTTGAAATGTGGTTGCTATGGGATTAAGTCCGTTTCTTTGCGAGGCCAGGAGTTGACAAGTTCCCACATGTACATGACATATTGAGATCTATGTTTTTTATGCAGATCACTTTTGCATAACAGTAAGAGATGGACGATAAAATTAGTAAAAAAGAAATGTAAAACTCATTAAAACTCGTTGTAGAGTTAATTATTTCAGAGGCATTTCTTGTTATTGGTTTCAGTTTTAAACTACTTCAACATCTCTCAAACGAGAAGCCATTTTTCGTTTTTCTTTTATTTTACTCCTAGCCTCGCAAAGAGGACCGAATTTCAATTGTTTTACATAGCAATAGCTTTTAAAAGCTTTTATTGTCCTTAGCCTAGCTGATTCCCTTATTTCTTTTCTGCTTAGATAATGTCAGCTAAAGTTTTTCTCAATTAGCATGATGTGGATATAAGAATATTCTTTTGTAAGGATAGTTTGTTTGCAGAACAGGTACAAAAATTCGTGTGAATGGAAGACATCACATTTTTATATTAGTTGTTGCAAATTTATAATACGAGGGCATTTTTTTTTCTACTTCCGATGGGCTATAAATAAAAGACAAGTTCATAGAAAACAATTATTTCATTACTAAAAGTTTTGTACACTTATGGTTACTTTTCAACATAATCACCGAAACGATTGAGACATTTATCGTGCCTGTGCACAAGCTTTGCAATACCCGCTTCAAAAAATATTGCCGCCAATGTTTTCAAATAAGCATTGAAGATCTTCATACTTTACGACGTTTTCGGAGAGCCCTTCAAAACAAACGAAGAGGAATGCTGACTTCAAGAATTGTGTTGATCCATGACAACGCTCGTCCACACACTACCCATCGGCTCCTTGAACAATTTCAGTGGGACATTTTCGATCATCCGCCATACAGTCCTGACCTGGCTCTCAGCGACTTTCACTTTTTCCCTAAACTGAAGACGTAGCTAGGAGGGCAGCACTTTCAAACCAACGAAGATCTTCAAAACAACGACAATACTCATTTGAAATCATTGGCGGCAACATTTTTTGAAGCAGGTATTGCAAAGCTTGTGTACAGGTACGACAAATCTCTCAATCTTTTCGGTGATTATGTTGAAAAGTAGCCATAAGTGTACAAAACTTTTAGTAATACAATAATTGTTTTCTATGAACTCCTCTTTTATTTATAGTCTATCGGATGTTGAAAAATAAACGGCTCTTGTATAACACTTTTTGTGTCGTTAAAAGCGAGATTTAATAAAGCACACAAAAGAACTGAGAAATTCTGAGGGAAATGCAGTAGTATCCATTGAAAATATTTACTCGCAATAATTTTTACAGCGTTACCAATGTATGTATTATGGGCGCTATAAAGCCACGCTCGATAGAAACTGTAGCAAATAAAAGAGAAAAGAAAACCGCTGGAAATGAAACAAAGCAATTCTCCCCATCGCATCGCCACAAAGCCGCTATTTTTGTTGCGTAGCGAAATCGCAGTGTTAACAATCGATCGCAACGTAAAGTAAATACCAGCTGACAGCTTTAAATGTAAGCAATGAACCCGGCGTGTTTGTTCGCTGCAAAAGATCGCCTTCTAAAGATGTGTATACACAGGCAGAACGTAATAGAGACATCTGCTTGTTCATCAGTACCCACACATCACTCAATAAACCTCGTTAGTCTGGGGGTAGCGTGTATGCCTCACATTCAAGAGGTTGCGAGTTTCAATCTCCCTTAGGGTGACTTGCATTAATAAAAAAGCTGATATGTTCCATTCACATGACGTTCTCTACATCTTTGCAAAAAGTATTGTTAAAAAGCTTAGGCTTGTATTTACTTCATGCTAATTGAGAAACTATTAGCACAGTCTTATTATTTGCTCCCTTGCAAGTAGAAGCGAAATAAGGGAGTACTATAGGTTAAAGTGATAGTCAAAAGCTGGTTGCTATGTGACTGAAGTTCTTTTGTTTGCATGGACAGGAGTTGACAAATTCCTGTAAGTTTTGCAAATCTGAAACCAAAAGCAACGAATATCTTAAAAAAGATCAACTCCACGAAAAAAATGTATGTAACATAAAATGTGTGTTTTAATGTTCTCTACATTTTCTGTGTAGTAAGTTCTTGTCCATCTCTTACGGTTTAGCAGTTATACAAAATTCCGTTAAATTCAACCAGAATAAAGTAGTCTTCAGAGCCGATTCCCAGAAAATTCTAGATATACATTTTATTTGTCAAGTAAATATCTTAAATATACCAGATTTTAATCAAAATCGTTGGCATTTTTAAGAAAATCCAAATTATCGACATTTTTTCCATGTTAAGGGTAGTATAAGGTGGGGGAATTTTCTTGAAAATCTTCGTGTCGCATCCTTGAAAGATAGCAAACTTAAATACCAAGTTTGATTTTTAACGGTCTTTTCATTTTTGAGCTATACTGCTCACAGACACACACACACACGAACATTTTTCAAAAAATGCTCTTTTTGAATTCAGGGGGTCTCAAAACATATATTTCCGGGGAAATCTCGGTATTGAATTTTTGGGTGCAACACAATACCTTCTCTATACACACAATGTACATAGTTCGTATAGAGAAAGTGAAAATATAAATGACGTGTTATTTATGGACGCTCTTTTACTACTGTGGTTCTCAGCGTTCCATTCTAAATTGGGTGTGAAAGATCGCTTTAGTTTGCTCAGAGGCCTCTCTTTCAGGCGTATGGTTCTTTTACGTGCCGTAAATTTACGACACGGGACCAACGGCTTTACTTCCCTTCCGAAGGAACCCATGCTAAGGATTTTTACACCCGAAAAAATCCATCGTCCTCCACCGGGTTTGGACCTGCGACCTTGGGTATATGAAGTTAATATGGTAACCATTACACCACGGAGGGCGACGTTGCACAAATAAGGTTTTCCATTATCCTGAGAAGACCAATGTTGAGTAACTTTAAGCACTATGAACCACCAGAGCATTCGAGTATCATTTTATCATTTCATTGATTTCTTTCATCGTTCGATAAGACCAAAGTAGCTTAATCCACAAAAATAAATAAATAAAATTTCGTTGCCCTCCCCGTATATAGGACTGACACCCTCCTAGGACTTAAAAGCGGATGTCTAGGGATCAGAAACATCTCGGGGAACCACAGAAGTACCTGGAACGAGTGGTCGGTCCGAAGCCAGGCATGAGCTTGAGAAAGTGGATGATATGAAATGCAAGCGAAATGGATGATGGGAAAAGTGATGATGGTGTAATGAGTGGTGGGGGAAGCTGGAAGACTCAGAGAAACCCTCCCACAAATCACCCGGGCCGCCTAGATGGGAGACGAGCGGTCTAACCTCTCGGCCACGGCACAGCCTAGACAAAAAAATTACTGCACAAGAAACGGGTATCTCCATAAAACACACAATTTGTATACTTTAGAATGTTTGTAGAGTTAACCGTTTTTTAAGATATTCCATGTTTTTTGTTTAAATTTTAATCTACATAAACATTTCTGAAACGAGAAGCCACATTTTGTTTCATTTTTTTTTTTTTATTCTGGCCATGCAAAGAGAACCAAAATTTAACTCTTCACTTAGCGACCAGCTTTCAAAAGATTTGGCGATCTCTTTAATGTAGTGTATTGTCTTATTTCCCTTCTACTTACAAGAAAGCAAATAGTAATAGCATATCTGCTAATGTTTATCTTGATTAGCATAATGTAAATAAAGGAATAATATTTTGCAAGGGTAGATTATTTGCAGAACAGTTAGAAAAAGTCATGTGAATGAAATACATATATTTTTGTTTTACTTTGTAAATAAACTATTGCCGAGATATTATTGGTTTCCATTTTAAACTATTTATACTTATAACAGGAAGCTGTCATCCGTTTTTCGTGTGGTTTACTCCTGGCCATGCAAGGAGAGCTGCATTTCAAAGTCAATCGAATAGTGATAGTTTTTAAAAGAATTAATTCTCGCTTTAGTCTATTGTATTCCCTTATTAGCCTTCTACTTAACAAGGAGGCAAGTAAAAAGGTAATTTCTGGTATTGTTGATATCGATTTGTATGATGTAGAGGAAAGAATAAACTTTTATAAAATAGTTTGTTGCAGAAAAGGTAGAGAAAGTCATATGAATTCACACGTCAGATTTTTACTTTCTCTACACATACTATATATAGTGTATAGAGAAGGTATTGACTGGCACCCAAAATTCGATACCCAGATTTCACCGCAAAATACATATTTTGAGACTATCTGAATAAAAAAATTAGAAAAAGGTCTGTGTGTGGACAACATAGCTCAAAAACTAAAGACAGTTAAACCAAACTTGGTATTTAAAGCATACGACAGGAGGATTTTAAAAAAAAAATCCTCCCACCCCAAACCACCTTTTACGTGGAAAATGTTTGAAAATGGTGTTTTTCTCAAAATGGCTCTAACGATTTTGATTAAAATACCGTGTATTAAAGTTATTAGCATCAGAAATAAAATTTATATTTTGAATTTTCTGGGAATAGCCTCTGAAGAGCACTTTATTTTGGTTTATTTTTTTTCACAATTTTGTATAACGATTAAATCATAAGAGAAAGACAAAAACTTACTTCACAACAAATGTAAATCACTTTAAAACACACAATGTATATCATATTCGTTTTTGTTGTAGAATTGACCCTTTTCAAGATGTTCCTTGTGAATAGTTTCAATTTTAAAATGCTTTGCTAATATTTATCTCGGTTAGCATGATGTAGAAAGAAGAAGAATCTTTTGTATGACGTATGTTTGTGTAGACGAGTTAGAGAACGTCATGTGAGTGTAACATATGAGATTTTTTTACATAAAATGAGTATTGATGTGGTGTAATAGTAGCGTCGTCCCATCACTAGCTACTTCCTGTTCTGGAGGGATCTTGTTGGCGAAGTGTGTCCCATAGCAAGAAACAACGGATCCAAACTCTGTCTGACGTATTCAATTGTTTTATTCACTAGCTGTGGCTGAGTCTGATAGCTTTCCCGAGGAGCGTTACAAGAACTTCTGAATCAACCGATTTGCTAGCTTGTATAGCAGAGAATGACGTCATCCTTCTTCTTCTCTCTTTATGTATCCTTTATTTATTTTTACTTTTCCTACACGTCCTATGTACATAGTGTATAGAGGAAGTATATTGCACCCAAAAATTCTATAGCGAGACCAGCGGAAATACATGTTTTAGGAGCCCTTGAAATAAAAAAATAAAAAAAAAATCTGATGTAGAGAAAGTCACAGCAAATTATTATTAATTATCTTAGGCTTCTATTTACTTCATGCTAATTGAGAAAAAAATAGCAGAAATAGTCTTATTACATGCTTCCTTGTAAATAGAAGCGAAAAAGGGAGTAGCATACGTTAAAATCATAGAAAAAAGCTGCATGCTATGCGACTGAAATTTCTTTGTTTGTATGGACAGGAGTTGACAAATTCTATGTATGAGAAAAGTATGTTTTTCAAAGCTGAAACTAAAAACAAGGAATATCTTAAAAACGATCAACTCCACGAAAAAAATGTATATAACATAAATTGTGTGTTTTATGGTGCTCTACATTTTCTGTCTGGTAAGTTTTTGACAATCTCTTACGGTTTGGCAGTTACGCAAAAATCCGTAAAATTTATCCAAAATACAGTACCTTTAAAGGCTATTCGCAGAAAATTCAAGATATACATTTTATTTGTCAAATAAATATCTTAAATATACGATATTTTAATTAAAATCGTAAGAGCCATTTTTAAGACATTCAAAATTTTCGAATTTTTTCCATGTAAAGGGTAGTTTGGGGTGGGAGGATTTTCTTGAAAATCTTCGTGTCGCATTCTTGGAAGATACCAAACTTAAATACCAAGTTTGGTTTTTAACGGTCTTTTCAATTTTGAGCTATGCTGCCCAAAGACACACACACACACACACACACACACACACACACACACAGACAGACTGACAGACACACATGGACATTTTTCTAAAAATGCTTTTTTTGGATTCAGGGTGTCTCAAAACATACATTTCCGCTGAAATCTCGGTATCGAATTTTTGGGTGCAATACAATACCTTCTCCACACACTATGTACATAGTACGTATAGAGAAAGTAAAAATTAGGAATATGTGTGTGTGTGTCTGTGTGTCTGGACAGCATAGCTCAAAAAGAGAAGTCCGTTAAATACCAAACTTGGTATTTAAGCTCAGTGTTTTCCAAGGATGCGACGCAAAAATTGTCAAAAAAAAAATCCCCGCATCCCCAACTGCCCTTTATACGGAAAACTTTTGATTTTCTCAAAAAATGGCTCTAACGATTTTGTTTAAAATGAATATTAATGATATAAGACAAAATGTGTGTTGAATTTTCTAGAAATAGCCTCTGAAGACATCTTTATTCTGGATGAATTTAGCGGCATTTTGCATAACTGGTAAACCGTAAAAGATAGACAAAAACCCACTACACAAAAAACTTATATCTTGTAAAAACACATAATTTATGTTATATACATTTCCTTTTGTGGAGTTGACCGGTTTTTTTTTTTTTTTGTTTTTTATTGGTTTCAGTTTTAAAATACTATATTTTTCTGGTACTTGACTGTCGGTTTAGCCTAGTGTATTCTCTTATTTCCCTTCTATTTATAAGAAACTAAGTAACAAAACCGTTTCTGCAAATGTTTATCCAGAAACTAAGTAACAAAACCGTTTCTGCAAATGTTTATCCTGATTAGTATGAAATAGATAGGAGAATAAGCTTACTGACAATTATTTGTTATAGAAATGTAGAGAAAGCCATGTGAATGGAACACATCAGATTTTTTGTATGATTGCTATATAGTTTAACATTTCCCAATAATTTTAGTTATTTATGATGTGGGAGCGTAAATTTATAGTTTTTAATTCGAGCGAGAATAAAAAAGAAACTTTATGCTCGCGTGTCATAGAAGTTTTGTCTATGAGAATTTTCTGTTATTAAAAGAAAAGCAACGAAAGATGAAATAAATTTGTGGTTAAGTTTGAGGCATTCACCAAGGGATATAGTTCGTTGTTTATTTCGTATTGCTGGGCGCGATGACGGTACGCTTATAGCAAGCCGTGACAAACCAATATTACTGTTGTATTTTGAGAAAATGGCAGACTTCGAGAGTTATGATATCCCTAGAGCTGTGAAAGAATAATTGACACTTTAACGTGAACACAACATTATATCGTGCAGACTAATTTTAATTTTTGTCTGTTAATCAGTGATGTATACACACTAATATCGTGAATTATTTTGGCGAGCGTAAAGTTGGAACAAAATTACTTTACGCTTGCTGCACTTCTTTGCGCGTAAAAAATCAAGTTTGCGATCTGAAATGAGGTCGTAAACTCCTCAATTACGTTCGATCGTAGAAAAATACGTAGTGTTACTTTCTCTGCTTGTTACATATATAAAGAAAGTATTAATTACATCACACCTAAATCCTCGATACCGAGATTTCACCGGAAGTTCTCCCACCCTCCCGCATTCCCAAAAACTTCAAAACGAAAGCTGGATTAAATATAAAGAAACTTTATATGTAATTTCAGCATCTTACGAAAACGCGACACTTAAGATTTTCAAGAAAAATCCCATACCTCTAACAAACCTTTATGTGGAAACATTTTCGAAAATTTTCATTTGCTTAAAAATGGCTCAAACGATTTTGTGTAAAACACCGCATATTTAAGATATATACATGCCAAATAAAACATATATCTTGATTTGTATGGGAATAATCTCTAAAGCCCTCCACATTCTGGATGACTGGTAAACAGTAAGAGATAGACAAAAACGTACTACACAAAAATGTAGTTATCGTCCAAGCATGCAATTTACGTCCTATACATTGTTGTTGTAGAAATAATTGTTTCCCCGATATTCTTTGTTGTTGGTGTCAATTTTAAAATCCCTAGTTTATCGAAGAAGAGTTAGCCGTGTTTCTGTTGTTTTACTCCTGGCCACGCAAAGGGAACGAAATTCCCATGACAATATAACTCAAATATTAAAGCGCCATAGAATGGCCGAGATTAGGCAATTTCAGCCAATCGCGGTCATCTGAGTGGAGCGATATTGTCGCAGCTGATGTTCGTATGTTTAATTTCCTGCCTTCGTTATTGGTCACAAGGTGACAATCCAGTCAGCCAACCTTCACTTTTTATAACCGTCAATTCCACAATTGTACTTTCAGTTAATTCAGTATAATGTTTATTTAAGGTTATCCAATTCATAATGCAGTGAGTTAAAAAAAGGAGTGAAAATAATCATTTCTTGTATTTCTTGGGTATGAGATGAGTGCAATAACCTCAAATAAATTTGTTCCATTTCATGTATTACTTATTGAAAGCTGAAATAAAATAATGTTCCTTGTTTCTATTGTCGCTATCGATAGTTGCACATTTCGTGTAGACACGGTCGGCCATATCAGGAGGCAGTGAAGAAAGAAAAGCAAAAAATTCGGTAAATAAACATGGTCGAATGCGTCATCTACCATTTGAGAACTAATGTATTACAATTATAACCTGATAAAATCTCCCTTCCTGTATGTTATAAATTGTTAAAAGTCTATTTCGCTGAATTGTCTTATTATACAACTCTTGTTTTTATCTCTTAGCGCAATTGACTCGTGGTGTTACTTATGACAGTTGCACAGAATCTTTTAAAGCTTTTGGGCCTAGTGCATTCCTTATTTCCCTTATACTTACAAGTAACTAAGTAATAAGACTATTCTGTTAATGTTTATGTCGATTAGCATGAAATAGAAGAACAATGTTTTGTTTGCAGGAGAGGTAGAAAGTATGAATGGAACACATCAGATTTTTATGTTGAATCCTGACGTCATAAGCAGACGATTTAAATGCAAGGTATACCCCAGCAAGCAGGGTCCACAGAGACATTCAGCTTTGGGGATGACATTTTGGAAACAATAAGCGACCTCGGGAACCCCGATTATACCTACATCCAAACGTGGATTCTATTGATTACAAACCTGACGAACTTGCACCTCTTTTATTCCATCCTCAAAGCAACACTGCCGCCATTGAGATGCTAATAGCACCGCTCTCTGCTAATCTCATCCATTTATCTCCATTTACAGCAGAGAGGGCCGTTATCATTGCCGTAAATCGCCGGATGGCGAACCAGCAGCGCAAAGAATTAAAACGCCACCACTTCAAAGGCTTCAGCGGAATCCGAAAAGATCCGGATAACCTGCGGACGATGAGCAGCTGAAACCAATTTGTCTCCTCGACACATCCGTTAAAAGTGTGCTTTCGAGACCATTATTTATAGAACTAGGAAGCTTGGGCAATGCGTCTTCATTTTGTTGCTTTCTCTACACGTGCTATGTACATAGTGTATAGAGAAGGTATTGCATTCCACCCAAAAATTCATTACCGAGATTTCACCGAAAATACATGTTTTGGGTCCCCTGAAATCAAAAAAATAATTTTTAGAAAAAGCTCCATGTGTATGCGTGTGTGCCTGTGGTCAGCATAGCTCAGAAACGAAAATACCGTTGAATACCAAACTTGGTATTTAAGCTTAGTATCTTCCAAGGATGCGATACGAAGATTTTCAAGAAAATCCCCCATCCCCAACTACCCTTTTGATGGAACTTTTTTGTAAAATTTATATTTTTTCAAAAATGGCTCTAACGATTTTGATTAAAATATGGTGTATTAAAGCCATTTACTTCACAAATAAAATATGTATCTTGAATTTTCTGGGAATAGCCTCCGAAGACTGCGTTATTATGGATGAATTTCACGGAATTTTGCATAACTGCTAAACCGTAAGAGATTGACAAAAACTTACCACACAACAAAATGTAGAGCACGTTAAAACACACAATTTATGTTGGATACATTTTTTTCGTGGAGTTGATTGTTTTTGAGATATTCCTTGTTTTTTATTTCAGTTTTAAAAAACTTATACTTTTCTCATACAGGAATTTTGTCAACTCCTGTCCATACAAACAAAGGAACTTCAGTCACATAGCAACCAGCTTTTGACTATCACTTTAACCTATGGTACTCCCTTATTTCACTTCTACTTACAAGGAAGCAAGTAATAAGACTATTTCTGCTATTTTTTTTTCTCGATTAGCATGAAGTAAACAGAGACATAAGCTTTTTAACAATAATCTGTTGAAAAGATGTAGAGAAAGTCATGTGAATGGAACACATCAGATTTTTTTGCTATCAGAATATATAAAATGGCTTTTCTGCAAAGGAAACATAAAATAACACTCTTAACTGTATTTTGGGCACACCTTTCTGCACCTCTTTTCAACTTTTGAACTTGATCCATTTTCTACTCCGGTTTGCGTTTTGCTTCTTTTTACTTTCTCTACTAACACATTGTCGCCCTCCGTGGCGTAGTGTTTACCATGCTTGCCTCTAAAACACAAAATTGCAGGTTCAAACCTGGCAGAGGGTGATGGATATTTTCGGACGCAAAAATCCTTAGCATTGCTTCCTTCGGAAGGCAAGTATAGACGTTTAATGTTTATTTGCGTGTAAAAGAGTCCCATACCTTGAAAGAAGAAGGTTACTGGGCACGTTTCCGCCATTTCGCGTCCTCAATCGTGATTTCGTCCATCTGTGGGGACGATCTGATCCCTCGTACGTAATGGACTGGCCATCCATTCAAAGTCAAACGTCGCTAGTTCGAGTCTCAGCGACTGAGATCAAATGTGTCTGTGGTAAAGGATGGGAGGGTCCAAGTAAAATAACCGGTGTGATGGCACACTTGCATGCTGACCGGCTTACATTTGACTGCAGTTGCATGGATTTTGCTCTTTTATATTACAAAAAAGTGCTACAGTTTTATTGCAAAATGTATTAATAATTTTACAATATAAAAGAGTTATAACTATCTGAATTTTATTGCTGAATGTTAGTGTAATACAAATTAGAAGTCCACTAAAATTCTAAAAGTTTTGATTAATCATTTTTATTGCATAAGTGCAATACCATAAATTTAAAAGCGTGCTTTCGAGAGAACTAGTAAGCTTAAGTATTGCGTCTTCATTTTATTTTGCTAGCAAGATATACAAAATTGCTTGTTCTAGAAAGGAAACATGAAATAAACACACTCAATTGTATTTTGATCATACGTTTTACACCTCTTTTCCAGCACTTTTTGCAGCTTGTTTCATTTTCTGCACCTTGCAACTGTTAATGGGTGCGACTTTGTCTAGAATATTATTTAAATGGTAATAACAAAGTAGCGTGTGGGTCAGTTGGTCCGGTTAGGGTGGAACCTAGTGACATTTCCCTACCTTTTGATGTACTTTTGCTCCGGTGTTAGCTCAGGTTTTTCTTCTTCATCGGCGAACATGAATTCCTCGGTACAGGGCGTAGTACAGAAGGAAATACAAGAGGTAGTAAGAAAATAACAATAATCACTGGTTCGTAAATATTATTGAAGAAAATAGCATGGTGTATATTACACTGTATAAACTCTAACCGTTGACAACCAAGTGACACCTGCAAACATGTGGGTGATGATTATAAGTCTGGGGAACGCAAAACCATGACTTCTTGGTTTTAACCGCGGTGAGTAATGTGGCGCGATTTTGTTTCAGTGACCGACATAGTGTCGCCCTTGGAATTTGGCGTAGAACTGATCAAAACGGTTGTGAATTTTAAACTTAAACATCCTTCTGTATGAATAGCGTCCCTTCTTTCTATTGATGCATGTACTTATGCCTCTATTCCCTAAAGCCACTCAACAAAAGACAAATGACAGAGCAATAACCTTTTTAGAATGTTTCCTTTTGAAAGCTCCACTAACAATACTTCAAGGTCTTGCTAACGGAAATCTGTGCATTTACAGTTAAAACCACGTTTCAAACCTTGCCGTCTTAGCGTGTAAAATACTAACAAAAATACAAATATTCACAAATAAAATAATAGCTGAAGCAAAGCTTATTACCCCTTACTATGATTAATACTATATTACTATATACAAAGGCTATCTATTTAATTAAGTATGATGATCACTATCGGTTCGTTGCACAATACATCTTATTTTTACATATTATTGTTAGTTACATAATTTCGATGGTTTAAGCGGATATAAAGAGTTACTGTCTCAACCTCTTTGTGGTTTTTCGCTCCTTTTTACTTTCTCTGCTTAATACATTGTCGCCCTCGGTGGTGTAGTGGTTACTATGCTAGCCACTAAAGCCCAAAATTGCAGGTTCAAAACTGGTGGAGGATGACTTCTTTGGGACGCAAAAATCTTTGGCATGGCCTCATTTGGAAGGGAAGTAAAGCCGGTGTATTGTTTATTTGTATGTAATAGAGACCCTTGAAAGAAGGGGTTCGTGTCCGCAAGTCGTGAATTCGTCGCACAGAGCCATCTGTGGGGGACGAGCTGATCCCTTGTCACCATGGCGCATGCCCTATACTCCACTTAGGAGTTACAGGAAATAACCAATATAGGGTCCTAAAAAAGCATTTTTATAAAGCATTCCGTGGTGTGTGTAAGTGTGTGTGTGTGTGTGTGTGTGTGAGTATGTTTGTATAAAAAACGATAAATTGGTTAAATTCCAAACTTCATATTTAAGTTCAGCATCTTCCAAGGAAGCGACACGATTTTCTAGAGATTACCCCACCCCTAACTGTCTTTACATAGCAAACGTTTCGAAAATTCCGATTTTTCAAAAATGGCTCTAACGATTTTGATTAAAATAGCGTGTGTTAAACATACTTCTTATATTACAAATAAAATGTGTTTTTACATAACTGACAAACCGTAAGAGATGGATAAAAAGTTGCTGCTCAAAAAATGTACAGTTCAATAAAACAAACACTTTAGGTAATGATCAATTCTTTTGTAGAGTTAACCATTTCCGAGATATTCCTTGTTATTGCTTTCAATTTTAAAATTCTTAAACTTTTCTCAAACGGGAACGATTTTCAGTTAATTAGCAACCGGCTTTAAAAAGATTTGACTATCGCTTTAGCCTGGTGTAAAATAGACATGTAGTTTTATTTGTAGTCGCTAACTACTGTGGTTCTCAACGCTCTGTTCTATGCTGGGCGCGAAAAACCGCATAATTTCGCTCAGAAGCCTCTTTATCAGGTTTGAGGTTCTTTTACGTGCCGTAAATCTACAACTAAGAACCAACGGCTTTACTTCTCTTCCGAAGGAAGCCATGCTAAGGATTTTTATGCCCAAAAAAATCCATCTTCCTACACCGGGTTTGAACCTGCGACCTTGGGTATATGAGGCTAGCCGCTAACCACTACACCGCGGAGGGCGACTTAGCCATGCGTAATCCCTTATTTCTCTTCGACTTACAAGGAAGCAAGTAATAAAACCGTTTCTGCTAATGTTTATCTCGATTAGCATGAAGTAGATAGAAGAATAAGCTTAATAACAACAATTTGTTACAGAGATGTAGAGAAATCATGTGAATGGAACACATCAGATTTTTACTTTCTCTACAAAGTACAATATACATAGCAGGTAGGGAAGGTATAGCATTCCACCAAAAAGTTTGATACCGAGATTTCATGTAAAATGCATTTTCAGGCCCCCTAAATAAGGCATATCTGTTCCATTCAAATGACTTTCTCTACCTGTTTTTCAAATAAATTATTCTTTAAAAAGATATTCTTTTATCGACATCATGCTAATCAAGATAAACATTAACAGAAATTGCCTAATTGTTTGGTTCCTTTTAAGTGGAATAGAAATGAGAGACTACATTAGGCTAAAGCAATCGTCAAATTCTTTAAAATCAGGTCGTTATATGATTTAATTGAAATTCACTTCTCTTTTTATGACCAGGAGTTAAAAAAAAAGGATATTATTTTAAAAAATGAAAATGATAACAAGCGATGTCTCGGAAATGGTTAACTCTAAAAAATAAAGTATATAGCATAACTTATGTGTTTTAACGAGATCTGCACTTTTTGTGTAGGATGTTTTTGTCTAGCTCTTACGCTTTACAAAAGTCATTCACAATGAAGAGGTCTTCAGGAGCTATTACTAGAAAATTCAAAATATACATTTGTCATGAAAATCATAGAAAACGTATCCTTACTACTAGAATATCAACCAGGCTACCAGCTCACCGCTAGGTTTCTGAACACACACTAATTAGATGGACTGAGGTTCCTTGTTTACTGAGATTCCTGGAACTTAATCACCTTCAATGCTCTGACTGCGATTTAATTGCTTCTTCCCATCTAACTTGCCTTTACTAATGTGACTTACCTAGCAAAAGAAGTCATGTTACTTGTGTTCATTTTTATTTAGTTTTTCTTTTAGTTTTTGGATTTTTTGTTGGTTTTACTAAATGCAATTATTTGTCACAATTACCTCGATTTGATAATTATATCTTTATAACATAATTATTAATTTAACCTTGTGCTAATTCTGATTTATGTATTTAAAAATAGGCAGTTTTTACTTACTTTATTACATACTACACAGAGTAAGAATTGCATTCCACCAAAAAATTTGCAATTAAGATGAACTGAAAATGCACCTTTTAAATCCCCTGAATAAAAAAAACTTTCTTGGAAAAAGCTCTGTGTGTGTGTGTGTGTGTGTGTGTGTGTGTGTGTGTGTGTGTGTGTGTGTGTGAACCCAATAGCTCAAAAACAAAAAGTCGATTAAATACCTTATTTGATATTCAAGTTAAGCATCTTCAAGAATGGGACACAACAGATTTTCAGGAAAATACCGCCACCCAAAACTAGCCTATACATGGAAAATTACTCTAAATTTTTTATTTTCTCAAAAATAGGTCTGAGGATTTGATTAAAACACTGCATATTAAAGATATTTACATGCTAAATAAAATGCATATATACATAATTTTCTTGAAATAGCCTCTGAAGACCTCTTCATTTTGGATGAGTTTTACATTTGGTGAACCGTAAGAGATAGACAAAAGGTTACTTCACAAAAAGCATTTCAAATTTAAAATACTTACTTTTCTCATTCCTGTACGGGAATTTGTCATTCCTGTTTGGTCTAGCCTAGTGTACTCCCTTGTTTCCTTCTACTTATAAGGAACTTAAAATAAGACGATTTGTGCTCACGTTTATCTCGATTAGCATGATGTAAATAAAAGAATAAGGTTTGTAAGAATTCTTTGCAGAACATGTAGAGAAACTCATGTGTATGGAACACATCAGATATTTTGATATCACTTTAATATATATCGATACGATTAATTGGTTACGCAAAATTCCCTCGGACTTCACAGGTTATTCCCAAAGATATAATAGAAGTTCTATAAAATCTGATGTGTTCCATTCACATGACTTTCTCTACATCTCTGTAACAAATTATTGTTACTGAGCTTATTCTTCTATCTCCATCATACTAATGAAGATAAACATTAGCAGAAATGGTCTTATTACTTAGATCCTTATAAGTAGAAGGAAAATAGGGAATAAACAAGGCTAAACCGACAGTCACATGTTTTAAAAAGTCGTTGCTGTGGGACTGAAATCCGTTTCTTTGCAAGAGCAGGAGTTGACAAGTTCCGGTATGAGAAATCAATAACAAAGAATATCTCAAAACGGTCTACACCACGAAAAAAATATGTATGATATAAATTGTGCGTTTTAAGGAGCTCTATATTCTTGAATTTTCTGTGAATGGCCTTTTGAAGTCCTCTTTATTTTGGATGAATTTCGCTGGTTTTGCATAACTGGTAAACCGTAAGAGATAGATAAAATCTTACTACACAAAAATGTAGATCTCATTTAAACACAGAATTTATATCTACACTTTTTTTTTTCGTGGAGTTGACCGTTTTTGAGATATTCCTTGTTATTGGTTTCAATTTTAAAGTACTTAAACTTTTCAGGTACGGAAACTTGTCAACTCCTGGCAATGAAAAGAAACGGATTTCAACCACATGGCAACTAGCTTTTAAAAGATTTGATTATCGTTTTAGCCCAGTGTATTCTCTTATTTCCCTTCTACTTACAAGGAAGCATTTCTGTTAATCTTTATCTCGATTAGAATGAAGTAGATAGAAGAATAAAGGTATTTTTTATAATACAGAGATATAGAGAAAGTCATGTGAATGGACGACATCAGATTTTGGTATACAGGAGGCCTTAAAACATATATTTCTGGTAAAATCTCGGTATCGAATTTTTGGATCGAATACAATTCCTTCTCTATACACTACACACACAGTACGTATAGAGAAAGTAAAAACAGGTTCAACTAAGAAGACATTTGCAGTCCCAAAGCAAATGTTAAAGAGCATCCACATGGATAATTTATTTACCGAAAAGTTACATACTAATTATCTTTTCTTATATTTATCGCCGTACTTTCTTGAAGAGATGAAGGCTTTAGAAATAACACGGTGGCCTGCGAAGTCGTAAATTTGAGAGGAATACAAACTAAAGCAGGTCAAGGTACTGACTGGGGTTCTGTATGAAGCAGGAAATGTGTAGCAGTTACAGTAGAGAGAGAGAGGAGGTAAAAGGAAGAAGGCAAGTTGGTGTCAATGATGTAGAGGCTGCAGGGTTGCCGCGAAACGGAACAGCAGGGGGAAAAAAGAAAGTAAGAAATAAAAATGGACTGCCGTATCTCAGTGGCGGCATGTAGGCACACTTGAGACTGGTCGTTAAAACAAGAAGCGCGCTCCTTAGTTCTTAGTAAAATAAACTGGTTGTTGGTGGCTTCGTGCTTCCTTAAAGCCGCACCGCAATAGCATCACAGCACAGTGTATAAACACAAATATGAACCGCCTCCCAACCAGCGGTCCTCCGACTTCCCCCGCCACCATCCTCACCTTCCACAATTTGTATCTAGCATTCTGTGTATTGTTATTCGTCATGTACTCAGTGGACCGAGTAAGGAAGGGGTGACAATGCTTGTTAAGCAGGCCTGATCCATACTGACGGGCGTTGTTCATTTCGCCGCAAAACACTTCAGGTAGCAAATAACGTTATTTGTTTGTGGGAAAACCATTACAAAAAGAGAAAATATCTCTTGTGTTCCATTCACACCTTCTCTACATCTCTGTAACAATTTATTGTTGAAAAGCTTATTCTTCTATTAATGCTAGTCCAGATAAACATTGGCGGAAACGGTCTTTTTACTTGGTTCCTTGTAAGCAGAAGGGAATTAAAGTGATTACACTAGGCTAAGCCGACAGTCAAATGTTTTAAAATGTGGTTGCATTGGAATTGAAATCCGTTTCTTTCTATGGCCAAGAGTTTACAAATTCATTTTAATTTTGAAACCAATAACGAGGTAAATCTTAGAAGTGGTCTACTCCACGGAAAAGATGTATATGACATAAATTGTGTGTTTCAACGAGATCTATATTTTTTGTCTATTAACTTTTTGTTGCTCTCTTATGAGTTATCATTTATGCAAAATTCGACCACAAAGAAGTTGTTTTCATAGGCTACTCCCAGAAAATTCAAAATATACGTATTATTTGTCATGTAAATATGAATATACGGTGTTTTAATCGCAATCGTTAGCCATTTTTCACAAAATCAAACATTTCGGCACTTTTTCCAAGTGCATGGTAGTTGTTAGGGTGTGAGGATTTTCTTGAAAATCTTCGTGTCGCAACCTTGGAATATACTAAACTTAAACAGCAAGTTTGGTATTTAACGGTCTTTTCGTTTTTGGGTTATGTAGTCCACAGCCACACTCTCATATACACGGACCGTTTTCTAAACATTTTTTTTTTACTCGGGAAATTTGAAAACATATTTTCGGTGAAGTCTTGGCAAAGAATTTTCGGGTGAAATAGAATACCTTCTCTACCTACTACGTGCGCTGAACATATTCGCTAGATAAGGTAAAAGGATATGTATGTATACTCGCATACCTGATGTATTACATTCATATTATTTCTATACCTGTTTATAACAAACTATTCAACTAAATTCTCCTATATACTATATCTTCTATCTACGTTATGCTAATCAAGATAAACACTAACAGAAATGGTTTTATTACACATTTCCTTGTAGGTATAAGGACAATAAGGGTATATACTAGGTTAAAGCGATAGGCAAATCTTTTAAGAGCTGGTCGTTATGTAATGGCGTTGAAATTCCGTTTCTATGCTTGACCAGGAGTAAAGAGAAAGCAAAAATAACCACTGCCTATTTGAGAAAAGTATAATTATTGACAAATGCAATCAAATAGCCCGAAATATTTCAGAGATTGTTAACAAAAAATGATGTTCCATTCGCATAACTTTCTATACATCTCTGTAAGAAATGATTGCTAACAACCTCATTCTTCTCTCTAGGCTAAGGCGATAATCAAATCTTTTAAAAGCTCGTTACTATGTGATTGAAATCCAGTTGTTTGCGGAACAGCCCTTGACAAATTCCAGTATGAGAAACATTTTAAGTATTTTAAAACTGAAACCATTGTAAATGGATAATTCCACGAAAAAAATCATATAAAGTGTGTGTTGTAATGATATCTACATTTCTTGTGTAGTACGTTTTTACTTTCTCTAAACGAACTATGTACATAGTGTATAGAGAAGGTATTGCACTCCACCAAAAAATTCAATACCGAGATTTCACCGGAAATATATGTTTTAGGGTCCCCATTATCTAAAAAAGGTATTTTCAGAAAAAGATTCGTGTGTGTGTGTGTGTCTGTGAACACGATAACTGAAAAACGAAAAGTCGGTAAAATACCAAACTTGGTATTTAAGTTTAGAATCTTCCAGGGATGCGACACGAAGACTTTGAGAAAAATCCACCCACCCCAAACTACCCTTTACATGGAGCTTTCTTCGAAAATTTTGATTTTCTAAAAATTGACTCTAACGATTTTGATTAAAATATCGTATATTAAAGATATTTACCTGACAAATAAAATGTATATTTTGAATTTTCTGGGAATAACCTCTGAGGGCTACTTTATTCTGAGTGAATTTTCCGGAATTTTTTATAATTGGTAAACCGTAAGAGATAGATTAAAACTTACCACACAAAAAATGTAGAGCACATTAAAACACAAATTTATGTTGTATACATTTTTTTCTTGGAGTTGATCGTTTTTGAGATATTCCTTGTTTTTGTTTTCAGGGTCGAAAATCTTAACTTTTCTCATACCGGAATTTGTCAACTCATGTCCATACAAACAAAGGCACTTCAATCACATAGTAACCAGCTTTTGACTATCGCTTTAACCTATGCTACCTCCTTATTTCCTTTCTACTTACAAGGAAGAAGGTAATAAGACTATTTCTGCTAATTTTTCTAGATTAGCATGAAGTAAATAGAAGCATAAGCTTTCTAAGAATAATTTGTTGCAGGGATATAGAGAAAGTCATGTGAATGGTACACATCAGATATTTGTCTGTGTATTACAATTTACCAGTTATGCAAATTCAGCAAAATTCACCCAGAATGAAGAGCTCTTCAGAGACTATTTTCAGAAAATTCGAAATATACATCTTACTTTCATCTAAAGGACTTAAATATACAGTATTTTAATCAAAAATTTTAGAGCCAAATTAGAGAAAATCAAAGTTTTTGAAATTTTTCTGTTTTTAGGTTGTTTTAGGGGAATTTTGCTCAAAATATGCATGTTGCTCTTTGGAAGATATTAAACTTAAATACCATGTTTGGTGTTTAACCGACTTTTCATTTTTGAGTTATCGTGTTCACAGACACACATTGAACTTTTTCTTAAACTTTTTTTTTTTGATTCAGGCAACCTCATAACATTTATTTTCGGTGAAATCTCAGTATCGAATATTTGGGTGCAATACAATACTTCCTCTGTATATCTAGCACATATAGAGAAAATAAAATAAAATAAAAATTCAACTTTAGATCCAGGGGTCCTCAAACCATGAGTTTCCGGTGAAATCTCGGTAGTGAAGTTTTGGGTGGAATGTAATAGCTTCTCTACATACTACGAGGGTCATCCAGAAACTGACAGACGATTTAGCAAAACTAAATAATAACAAAAGTTATCAACACAAACTTAAATTTACTAAGTTACACTACCTTACTCTATTTATCAACGTTGTTATTGCTATCAAGGTTTTCATGGTCACGTGGTACCGGGTTTTCAATGCAGATGTTTATACTCTTCCACCGCTAAAGGTATGAGCCAAGATGTTACTTTCACTTTGAGGTCTTTATCGGTTGGGAAATCTTTTCCATCCAAAAAGTCATGTACGGTGTCCAAAGTGAAACACTGGTTTTTCTGAATTCTTTTATCAACTTTTGCTTTCAACTTCTCCATAATGATTGATGAACTTCCACTCCGGTCTTTTTCGAACACACTGGCTCTTCCTTGATTATTCGTAAATTATGCGCCGTTTCCTCACTGAAGATTCGTTCTTTGCATAATCACCATGCACTTGCATTATTTTCTTACAACATTCGATTGACTGAACATTTTGTACATTGAAAAACTAGTACCACGTGACAATAAATGTCTTGACAGACTGGAGATCGCGTTGAGAAATAGAGTAAGGTACTGTAACTTTGTGTTGATATCTTTCCTTGTTATTTAGTTATGGCAAATCGTTCTTCAGTTTCTGGATGACCCTCGTATGTACATGGTAAAGAGAGCAATACACAGATTACACATCACAGCAACAATTAACAGGATTTTATAGCTACTATTTATGTTGAGGTATTTGTATTGTATACCCGAAGGTAATCGAAAAAACAACCATAAAACACTCGTGTCCTTAATTCCCAGGACATTTTATTGCTATTTTGTTCATCATTGATTTCCTGGAACAGTTTATTTTTTGCGAAACTCGCGTGTTTTGCAAACTTCTAAAATCAACACGCAATTGTTTATTCTGATGCCATGTTGGCACAGCTGTTTTTCAAGCTGGGGAATATAAAATTGGCCCAAAGCAGAGCGAGTGCAACGCAAACAAATGGAAAATGGAATACATTACAACACAGGCACAGTATAAATTTCAACGCACGCCTTTAAATGACAGAAATTAAAGATGCGTTAGTGCAATGCAGTTGCTGAGAGACCCGCTCGCGTTTATGACAGCGCTGCAGTGGCGGCCTGTGGTACTATGACGCGGTAACTGCCTTCCTCATATTCCGGAGGTGGAAAACTTTTGGGTCTGGTTTCTTCCCTTTTAGGAATTGGGTGTTCACCGTGAAGCAGCTAAGACGGCAACAACGCAATCCAGTACTACAGGATTCTTCATTTAAAACCTAACGGAGCACACGCGTCTCGCCTCTCCCGAGACCTTGCTGGGTTCCCCCCACTGGCGGCCGCCTTATGTGCGCGGGCTAGCGTCGGCCACCAACATGACTCTAGAGCAACGCATTTTTGTATGTAAAAGTTAATATAAATGGGAATCACCAAAGATTGTATTCAAAAGTTTCCCTCCAGATTTACAGTTCACGAGATTGTAAAGCAATTCGAAACCACTGCTTCTGTGGCAAACAAAGAACGAATGCGTAAACGTACAGTTTCAATAGAGGAAGACTTAGAAGACATGGGCGCAAGTCTTGAACGTTCACCAACAAAATCCATCCTAAAATTAGCGCGAGTGGGAATTTCACAGTCTTCTGCACATTGAGCAACCAAATTATTAAAACTAAAAGTGTACAAGTGTCCATTCTTTAAAACAAGGTGACCCAGTATAACGACTGATTTATTGTTAATGGTTTCTTTCATTAGTGAATGACGGTTTAATTGATCCACAGGATCTGTTCTTTTCCAACGATGCATGGTTCCCCCTAAATGGTCATGCCAACACTCACCGCACATTACTGGGTCTCTGAAAATCCACATCGCGTTCAAGAAATCCCTCATTATGATCGGAAAGATAAGATTTTGTTGTACTGTTACCACTAGATGCATAATCGGTCCAATATTTTACGGGCAGATTGTAAATGCAGAGTATTATCGTACATGCTTTATGTGCGGAGTATATGTAGGAGCAAAGCCGGCTGTGGCACACCCAATCGCGCACAGGTGAAATGCCATGCGCCCGTTAGGTTTTAAATGAAGAACCCTGTATAATTCACTTTGTGACCTCAGCGGACTTCAGGCTTGTGCAGAGAACAGTGCTTTCGTGCTGGTATGTCGAGTGTTCCTCTCTCCACACGAACAAGCTCAGGGAATTTAAGGATCTCCCTGTAAACTTGGTAACTTCCTCTCGTGTGTCTCGTCAGGAGGAGGTGTTTTTGGCTCGCTTGCGGATCGGTCACTGTATTTTTACACATAGCCACATTTTCAGTAAGGAACCGGCTCTTATCTGTGCGCCTGTAGAGTGGCGTGTATTACTGGAGTGCAGTGCTCCAGAACTCCGTTATCTTTGTGTTACCGGCCTTCCTCGTGGAGGTTCTTGCCGATGGTCACAGAGCGACAGGGAAGATTTTATCTTTTTTATCCCAAGTGACATTCCCAATAAGTGTTTAGCTTTTAGTTATTTTATACCAACAGTTTTAATGGAGTGACAGTTATTGCATTTTAAATGTTTTATCACTAGTTACTTTTAACCTAGGGACTTGTTTTAGTCCCTTTTTGTGTCCTATTTGCCTTTTATTTTTTAATCTACTCTGATCTGTGGCCTTCGCCATTAGTAGTTTTATTCCCTGGATTTATAACTTACCCTTTCATTTTATCTCTGTATTGTTTTAACTTGTCTTTTACCTGTGGTGTTTTTATTCGGTCTTGTTTTTATACGGGCGCTAATGGCCATAGTAGTCGGGCGCCCCTAAACACCATCATTACCTTGAAGCAGGATTTATGAAAGCACCCTAATATGCAAACTAACATTGCAACAAACGTCTTCATTGACTCAAAATTGTTTACAAATAAAGTCTTTGTTTCACTGTTTTGATTCTTTAGTCGCTCACGACTCAGTTCAATTCATAAGACTATACTGCAATCCTTTCTCCTTTTATAGCTAGAAAATGACGTCACAAACATGCTGGAAACTTGTGAACTGGAAGCCGACGCTTGGAGCAGAATCGAGAGTCGCGTTCCTGAAGGTTCCTGTTACATCTCGCCGCTCTTCCGTGTTGTCATATGAATATAATGCATCAGATTGTTCTATGTGAAAAACTTAACTGAGTTTTATTTATCGATACTTTAACTACTGTAGTTCTCAGCCTTATATTCTATATTGGGTGTGAAAGATCGCTTAATTTTGCTCAAAAGCCTCTTTACCGGGCTTGAGATTTTTTATGTGGGGTAAATATACGGCACAGGACCAACGTTTTAATTCCCTTCCTAAAGAAGCCATGCTAAGTATTTTAAGCCCGAAAAAATCCATCACCCTCCGCCGGGTTTAAACCCGCAACCTAGGGAACCAGAGGCGTGCATGTTACCCCTAAACCACCTCGACATTTCTTTTGTAGTTTATTTACTAGGGCCATCCAGAAAGTAAGCAACGATTTGCTCTAACTAAATAATAATGAAAAATGTCTATCTACAGGAAACTTTATTTACAAAGTTGTTTACTCTATTTCTCAACGTAATCTCCATTCTGTCAAGTAATTTATTGTCACGTCATACCAGTTTTTCAATGCCGATGTTATACTTTTCTACGTATTCGGTTCGGCAAATGGAATTTTATACGCAAATAACGGAAGTCTATCGTGATAATGCAACGAACGAGTCTTGAGTGAAGAAAAGGCACATAATTTAAGAGTAATCAAGGAAGAACCAGTGGAAGTTAATCAATCGTTATGGAAAAGTCAAAAGCAAATGCTGATAAAAGAATTCAGAAAAAATCTGATGTTCCATTCACATGACTTTCTCTACATCCCTGCAACAAATTATTGTTAAAAAAGCTTAAACTTCTATTTACTGCATGCTAATCGAGAAAAAAAACAACAGAAATAATCCTATTACTTGCTTCCTTGTAAGTAGAAGCGAAATAAGGAAGTACAATATTTTAAAGTGATAGTCAAAAGCTGGCTGCTATGTGACTGAAGTTCCTTTGTTTGTATGGACAGCAGTTGACAAATTTCTCTCTGAGAAAAGTATAAGGTTTTCAAAGCTGAAACCAAAAACAAGGAGTATCTCAAAAACAATCAACTCCGCGAAAAAAATGTATATAACATAAATTGGTGTTTCTACGTGCTCTACATTTTTAGTGTGTTAAGTTTTTGTCCATCTACAGTTTAGCAGTTACGCAAAATTGCATAAAATTCATCCAGAATAAAGTAGTTTTCAGAGACTATCCCCAGAAAATTCAAGATATACATTTTTTTTGTCAGGTAATTAATATATGATATTTTAATCAAAACCGCTAGACACATTTTTGAGAAAATCCAAATTTTCGAAAAAAGTTCCATGTAAAGGGTAATTTGGGGTGGGGGGATTTTTCTCAAAATTTTCATATCGCATCCCTGGAAGATATTGAACTTAAATACCAAATTTGGTATTTTACCGACTTTTCGTTTTTGAGTTATCGTGTTCACAGACACACGGACACACACACGGATCTTTTTCTGAAAATGCTCTTTTTAGATATAGGGGACCCTAAAACATATATTTCCGGTGAAATCTCAGTATCGAATTTTTGGGTGGAGTGCAATACCTTCTCTATACACTGTACATAATACGTGTAGAGAAAGTAAAAACAGTGTTTAACATTAGACACCACACATGACTTTTTGGGTGGCTCAGATCTTTGGCGGTGGAAAAGTATAACATCGGCAATGAAAACCCGGTACCACGTGACATTAAATGTCTTGACAGAATGACGATTACGTGGAGCAATTGAGTAAGGACTGTAATTTTGAAAATAAAGTTTGTGTTGATTACTTTCGTTGTATTTAGTTGTGACAAATTGTTGGATACTTTCTGGATAGCCTAGTATATCGATTGATTTGTTTATTTTTGGAAAAATACCAGTTGATGCAATACTACCTCCATCTAACGTGTTCTATCGTCGATCTGGAAAATTCTTGTGTGCAGTGTTCCTCTGTATACGAAACACACAAATGATCACATCCTCGCTGACCAAGAACAAATAAAATTAACGGTACGTACAGAAACAGTATATTAGTAACATAAGGCAGTTTGAAATGAAATTAATTTCTCACTTCAACGGTTGTTAATATTCAAACCATTCTTCTCCGAATCAAATCACAAAGGACGATATGAGCGAGCAGCTGTCAGCTATGAAAATTACCTTCCTTTTTTGTCCCTGTTTCGTAAACAAACAATAATGAGAGGCTTGACACTTGGATGAATGATGGGCCCCGGAGGGACGCTACTGTGAGATGCTGAACGTTATTATTATTTGGGTCCAGGTCAGCGAACAAAGAAAACATTTCGGTGAGGTTTGTGGACATATCCAGCTTTTCAATATACGACACCTTTGTATAAACAGCCGCTGGGCGCTCTCAAAAAGCACATGACCACACTTCCATAACAGAGTTGTTCTGCTTGCTAATGTAAACCATTGACCAACAAATAATGAAATTCGTTCTTACAATACTCGAAAGAAAATAGACTATCATAAATTAATACATTTAAAATATAAAAAATAGTGCTAATGTGATGAGAATTAATCTATACAATAAATTCCAGTAAGATTACTTACGGTCTTACTTTTATGTTCTATCTGAAAACATGTCTTGTTCAGAAATTCTTGTATAATCTTTAAATGTAAATGTTATAAATTGTAAGTGTTACTGTGTGATATTTAGGTAAATATTTTATAATGTAAAGTTACTACTTTTGTTTTTTTTAAATGTTTATACAAAAATTCTGTAACAAATCTACAACTAACAAACTTTGATCGAACTCTGTTACAAAAATTCTGTAACGAATCTACAGCTAATAAATTTTGATCGAATTCTGTTACAAAACTTCTAAAACGAATCTACATCATATGAACTTTGATCGAATTGTGTAACGAATCTACAGCTAATAAACTTTAATTGAATTGCGTAACGAATCTATAGCTAATAAACTTTGATTGAATTGCGTAACGAATCTACAGCTAATAAACTTTAATTGAATTGCGTAACGAATCTATAGCTAATAAACTTTAATTGAATTGCGTAACGAATCTACAGCTAATAAACTTTAATTGAATTGCGTAACGAATCTATAGCTAATAAACTTTGATTGAATTGTGTAGCGAACCTATAGCTAATACACTTTGATTGAATTCTGTAACGAATCTATAGCTAATAAACTTTGATTGAATTGTGTAACGAATCTAAAGCTAATAAAATTTGATTGAATTGTGTAACGAATCTAAAGCTAATAAAATTTGATTGAATTCTGTAACGAATCTACAGCTAATAAACTTTGATTGAATTGTGTAACGAATCTACAGCTAACAAACTTTGATTGAATTGTGTAACGAATCTACAGCTAATAAACTTTGATTGAATTGCGTAACGAATCTACACCTAATTGAGTAATCGTTTCCTCACGAGAAATGTATAGGACACAAGTTGAATAAGTAGAGTTCACTGCCATAGCCAGGATTTGAACTAATAGCTAACTTAAGAAGCCCGGAACTTAAAGTGCTCACGACATTGTAAGTCGCCATGGGGTTATTTCATCTCAAAATAACTTAAGATCACCTTGTGGTTTACCGGGAAATATGCGAGCCAGTTGGGAAATTTAATGATGAGCTGGCATGTTGCCTTGGTAGCTCAGTGGTTAGAGAAACCCGCTAGAGACCAGGTGTTCCGTGATTCAAACCCCGAATATGGCATTGTATTTTTCAGTCTGACTCCGCCTATCAAAGTGAATGGAATTGAATATTTTCTACACGTATAACACCAGCCAACAAATAAAAAACATCTCAGGTATTTATTTATATGGCTTTCTCTACCTAATATGGTTTATTACAAGGTATTCAAATTATTCTTGCGAATGTTAATTACCTTGTTTACCATGTACGATTTACATGGTAGTAACAGAAGGTGTTGTATTCCACCCAAAAATCAAAACCGAGATTTAGTCTGAAATATATAGTTTGGGGTCCACTGAATCCAAAAGAAACAGTATTAGAATGTATACGTGTGTGTGTGCATGCGTGCGTGTGGGGGAGCGTACAGCATAACTCAAAAACTAAATACCAAGCTTTATACTTCCTCTACACATACTATGGATAAAGGTCCGTGTGTGTATGTATGTCTGTGCGTCTGGACAGCATAGCTCAAAAACGAAAAGACTGTTAAATACCAAACTTGGTATTTAAGTTTGGTATCTTCCAAGGATGCGACACGAAGATATTCAAGAAAATCCCCCACCCCAAACTATCCTTTACATGGAACTTTTTTCGAACATTTGGATTTTCTCAAAAATGGCTCTAACGATTTTGATTAAAATATCGTGTATTAAAGATATTTACCTGACAAATAAAATGTATATCCTGAATTTTCTGGGAATAGGCCGTCAAACTATTTTATTCTGGATGAATTTTAAGGAATTTTGCATAAATGCTAATCTGTAAGAAATGGACAAAAACTTGCCACACAAAAAATGTAGAGCACGTTAAAACACACAATTGATGTTACATTTTTTTTTTCGTGGTGTTGATCGTTTTTGAGATATTCTTAGTTTCTGGTTTCAGCTTTAAAGAACTTAAACTATTCTCATACAGGAATTTGTCAACCCCTGCCCGTATAAACAAAGGAATTTCAGTCACGTAGCAACGAGCTTTTGACTATCACTTTAACCCATGGTACTCCCTTATTTCGCTTCTACTTACAAGGAAGCAAATAATAAGACTAGTTCTGCTAATTTTTTTCCGATTAGCATTAAGTAAAAAAAAAAAAAAAAGCATTATTTTCTTTAACAATAATTTGTTGCAGAGATGTAGAGAAAGTCATGTAAGTGGAACACATAAGATTTTTTGGAATAGGAAACAGTTGTTCACTATTCTTGCTCTTGTTCAAGCAAAGACCATGGAAATTAAAGCCATTACATACAACTGTTAAAAGATTTGACAATATTTTTAGCCTAATGTATTGCCATAATCTCGTTGTATCTACAAGGAAATATATAATAAAACATTATTACAAATGTTTATTTCGATTAACGTGTAGTAAATAAAAGGCTGGTCTTCTTTAAAAATAATTTATAACAAGGGGTGGAGAAAGTCATGTGAATGACTTATATATACTCTAGATTTTTTACTTTCTCTACACGTTCTATGTACATAGTGTATAAAGAAGGTGTTGCATTCTATCCAAAATTTTGATACCGATATTTCACTAGAAATACACGTTTTAGGGTCCCCAGAATCCAAAAAAAATTTTTTTAGTAAAAGGTCCGTGTGTCAGTGAACGATAACTCGAAAACGAAAGTCGGTAAATTAGCAAACTTGGTATTTAAGTTTAATATATTCCAAGGATGCAGCACGAAGATTTTCAGTAACATCCCTCCACCCCAAATTACCCTTTACATGGAGAAAGGATTGAAAATTTGGCTTTTCTTAAAAATGGCCCTAACGTCTCTGACAAAAATACCAAATATTAAAGATATTTACCTGACAAATAAAATATATACCTTGAATTTACTGGGAATAGCTTCTAAAGACCTCTTTATTCTAGATGAATTTTGCTGGACTTTGAATAACTAGTAAACCGCAAGAGACAGACAAAGACTTACTACACAAAACCTGTATAACTCGTAAAAACACAATTTATGTCACATACATTTTTTCGTGAAGTTGACCATTTTTGAGATATTCCTTGTTCTTTGCTTCAGTTTTAAAATACTTATATTTTTCTCATACGGGAATTTGTCAACTCCGGACTATACAAACAAACTAACTTCAATCTCATGGCAACCAGCTTTTAAAATATTTGACTGTCGTTTTGCTTAGTGTATTGCATCATTTCCCTTCTACTTACAACCAGCTTTTAAAACATTTGACTATCGTTTTGCTTTGTGTATTCCATCTTTTCCCTTCTACTTACAACCAGGTTTTAAAAGATTTGACTCTTGTTTTGCCTAGTGTATCCACCTATTTTCATTCTACTAATAAGCTTATTAACAATAATTTGTTACAGAGATGTCGAGAAGCCCATGTGAATGGAACACATCAGAGTTTAGTTTTGCAAATGAATGCCTCACACACTTGTGATGATCAGGCAATGGGTGTGTTGTAGCGAGAAAGGCCTGGTCTAATGGGAAGCACCAATCGTAGAGGAGAAGCAGCGCGCTGATAAATCTATTTGGATCGACAGCGCCTCCTTAATTGGTTTCGTGTCTGATGAAAGCTCTTCGGGATGACAGAATCAAATTATTTCGGGATAGCAGAGGGTGCCCGAGCTTTGAAGTTGGTTCTCGGAATTGCAGATGTCGCCACCTTCTCTTCCACTGGACCGCAAATGCAATTTTTGTAACTCTATCCGGCGGTTCATCACTGGCGTGTTCATTTCAAACAAAAAGAACCGGCGCTAAAATGAATTAATGAAAAAAAGAGAAATGTAAAACCAGAGTTGCTGTTCAATTCATGAATTTTTACTTTTACCTAATGTATAAAGTTTCATGCTTACGTCACTCTGTGTGCATGTACCATGGGAGTTTTCCAAATGTATTCTATTCACATGAATTTCTCTACCTGTTTTGGAAACAAAACTATTCTCGTAGAAGAGTATTCTTTTATCTACATCATACTAATTCTAAACAAATATTACTTAATTCCTTATACGCAGAAAAGAATTAAATACATACACTAGGCCAAAACTGTAGTCAATTCTTTTAAAAAGTTATCGCTTTGGGATAAAATGGAAATTCGGCTCTCTTTACATGGCCAAAGAAAGCCGAAAGACAATGCCAAAAGAAATATGAAACGAATGACCACTTTCCTTTTAGTAAAAGTATTTAAAACTGAAATGAATAACAAGGATTATCTTGGAAATGGTTCACTCTATATAAAAAAATCTGATGCGTTACACTCACATGACTTTCTCTATATCTCTGTAAATTATTATTGATAATAAGCTTATCTTTTATTTATTTTATGCTAATCGAGAAAAATTAGCAGAAATAATCTTATTTCTTGCTTTATAGTAAATAGAACCAAAATATATAGGTTATCATAGGTTAAAGTGAAAGCCAAAAGCTGATTGCTATGTGACTGATGTTCCTTTGTTTGTATTGACAGGAGTTGACAAATTCCTGTATGAGAAAAGTGTAAGATTTTCAAAGCTAAAACCAATAAAAAGGAATATCTCAAAAACGATCAACTCCACGAAAAAAATGTGTATAACATAAATTGTGTGTTTTAACGTGCTCTACATTTTTTATGGGTTAAGTTTTTGTCCATATCTTACGGTTTAGTAGTTATGAAAAATTCATCCAGAATAAAGTAGTCTTCAGAGGCTATTCCCAGAAATTTCAGAATATAGATTTTATTTGTCAGGTAAATAACTTTAATATACGATATTTTAATCAAAATCGTTAGAGCCATTTTTTAGAAAATCAAAATTTTCGAAAAAAGTTCCATGTAAATGGTAGTTTGGGGTGGGGGAATTTTTCTTAAAATCTTCGTGTCGCATCCCTGGAAGATACTAAACTTAAATACCAAGTTTGGTATTTTACCGACTTTTCGTTTTTGAGTTATCGTGTTCACAGACACACGGACACACACATGGACCTTTTTTTGAAAATACTTTTTTTGGATACAGGGGACCCTAAAACATATATTTCCGGTGAAATCTCGGTATCGAATTTTTTGGTAGAGTGCAATACATTATTCACTATGTACATAGTGAGTATAGAGAAAGTAAAAATTGCTTAGTCATCACCTTTCTTATCATCCATTTCACTTTCATTATGTATCATCCACTTCCTCACGCTCATGCCAGGCTCCCCAACAGGCTTCTGAAACCCAGGCACCCGACTTTAAGTCCTAGGAGGGGTCAGGAAGATAAGCCAACTACGAAAAATCTTCCAAGTATGTAACATGAAGATTTTAAGAGACCCCCCCCAATCCAAACTGCCCTATTGTGGAAAAAGTTTCGAAAATTTGGATTTTCTCAGATATCGCTTTAACGAATTAGAATAAAATACCATGTAATAAGATATTTTCTTGACAAAGAAGTGTATCTGTTGAATTTTCAGAGAATATCCTCTGAATGCCTCTTCATTCTGGATGACTTTTGCGTATCTGGTAATACGTAAGAAACAAAACTCACTAAACAAAAATGTAGATCTCGTTAAAACACACACTTTAAATAATATACACTTTTGTGGGGTTAACCATTTCCTATGATTGGTTTCAATTTTAAAATATTTATGCTTTCTTCAAATGGAATGTCCTTATTAATTTTTCTTGCTCTTGATAATGCTATTACAACGGCATTTCAATTCCATCACAAGCTCAAACCTAGAATAATCCTTTATTCTCTTTTATCTGCATGGCCTTGCCGTGGCCGAGTCGCCTCTCACCTAGACGGCCCGAGTTCGATCCCATGCGACCGCATGTGAGATTTGTGTTGGACAAAACGGTGCAGGGGTGGGTTTTCTCCGGGTTCTACGGTTTCCTCCGCCATCGCATTCCACCGGTGCTTCATCTTCATTCCATGTATCACCAGTGTCATCGCCTGCGGTGCCACAAGTAGTAAAAACGGGCGTTAAACACTACAAAAAAATCTACCTGGACAAATGTAATAAACGCATGTTTATTTTGCTTAGCACGAAGCAGTTAGAATGCGCTTTCAACAATAGTTCATATAGTACTGTGGATACAGTAGATACAGAAGGTATCCACCCAAAAATTCGATGTCAAGTTTTCATCAGAAATATAAAGTTTTAGGTCCCCTGAGTCTAAAAAGACATTTTTAGAAAAAGATCCATATGTGTGTTTGTGTTCAGCACACTTCAAATACGAAATTGTCGTTAAATACCAAATTTGAGGAATATCCCTCACTCAAAACTACCCCTTACATGGAAAATGTTTTGAAAATGTTTTTTTTCAAAAACAAATCTTCCGATTTTGATTAAAATACCTTATATTTAAGATATTTTTGACACACAAAATGTATCTCTTGAATTTTATAATAACCTCTGAAGAACTCTTCATTTTAAATTGCTTTTGTGTAACTGGTTAATTGTTTCTATTAGAAGACCCTCAAAACGTGTACTTCCCCTGAGTATTGATAATGACTTTTTGAGTGCAATATACGTTGCCTATCTGAGCGGTGGAGAATGCTGAAAGCCTTCACTTTTTACTTTTCAGTTCCAACGCCAGCACATTTTACGCGCCACATCCGGTTCGGATCTGAATCGTTATTAAATTTTGGGAAAGACAAACCAATGAAATAATTCCCTGTAGGGTGTTCACCTTGCGGAGGGTGGCACGGGCAAACTTTGTCTTTGTATCTGCAAGTTTTAATTAGAATCACGCTGAGGAAAGGGGCGAAATGAAATAAAAAGTTAGAGGAGCACGAAAACTAATCAAGAGGCGTGGAATACACAGTACTGAACATGCCACCGGATATTGTATATTTAAGATTCACCACTTGAAACTATACTGATTATACAGCAATGGCAATCATTCTGGACACTTCTAATTCCTAGCAAAAATAAAATGAAATTGCGCTTTATTTATGGACGCTCTTTAACTGCTGTGGTTCTCAGCGTCCCATTCTATACTCGGCGTGAAAGACCGCTTAATTTTGCTCAGAGACCTATTTATCTACGACACGAGACCAACGGCTTTACTTCCCTGCTGAAGGAAACCATGCTAAGAATTTTTACTCCTGAAAAAATCCATCGAGTTTGAACCCGCGACGTTGGGTATATGAAGTTAGCATGGTAACCATTACACAATGGAGAGTGATTGTTTTTTCTAACACGTATGTACATAAGAAGGTATTTTATTCCACCCAAAATTCGATGTCGTGATTTGCCGGTAATATGTGTTTTGAGGTTCCTTGATTCCGAATTTTTTGTTTTAGAAATAGGTGTTTGTATGTGTGCGTCCACACACTATTTGAAAAAACTTAAACCTTAAAATACCAAATTTGTTATTCTAAGAATGCGACACAAAACTTTTGAAGAGAATCTCCCAACCCCAAAGTACCCTTTACTTGGAACAACTTTTCAATATTTTGTTTTTCTCAAAATTGGCTTTAACTATTTTGATTAAAAATATCATATATTACATATATTTACATACAAATAAGATCTATATCTTGAATTTTCTAAGAATAACTTCTGAAGGCGTGTTCATTCTGAATGAAACTTGCTGAAATATACTTAACTGGTAAACCTTAAGAAATATGTAGATAAAAAACTTACTGCACAAAAATTGTAGATCTCGTTAAATTACACAATTTGTCTTACACATTTTCACTTCCTCTATACGTACTATGTACAAAGTGTATAGAGGAATTATTGTTATCCACCCAAAAATTAAATATGAGAAATATATGTTTTAAGACCCCTGAGTCAAAAAAAAAAAAAAAAAAAAGCATTTTTAAAAAAATGTCCGTGTGTGTGTCTGTGGGCAGCATAACTCAAAAACGAAAAGTCTCTTAACAACCAATCTTGTTATTTAAGTTGATTATCTTCCAAGGCTGCGACACGAAGAGTTTAAAAAAATCCCACACTCCCAACTACCCTTTATAGGAAACATTTTACAACTTATTTTACCTTCCGGAAATAGCTGTAATGGTTTTGATTACAATATTTACATAACAAATAAAATGTATATATTGAATGTTCTGGAAATGGCCTCTGAAGACCTCTTTATTCTGGATGAATTGTTTTAAATTTTGCTTACTAGTAAATCGTAAAGGCTAGACAAAAATCTACTACACAAAAAATGTAGAGCTTCTTAAAACACACAGTTTGTTATATAGATTTTTTTCGTGGAGTTTAACCTTTTTCAGGTATTCCCTCTTATTGGTTTCAGTTTTAAAATACTTAAACTTTTCTCTTATAGAGTTTGTCAACTCGTGGCCACGCAAAGCAACGGATTTCAATCCCATAGCAACTACATTTTAAAACATTTGACTCGGTTTAGCCTAGTGCATTCTCTTATTTCCCTTCCATTTACAAGGAAATAAGTAATAAGACCGTTTCTTCTAATGTTTCTCTCATTAGCATGAAGTAGATAGAATAAGCTTATTAACAATAATTTGTTGCAGAGGTATAGAGAAAGTCATGTGAATGGAACACATCAGATTGTTACTTTCTCTACACGCACTATGTACGAAGTGTATAGAGAAGGTATTGCACTCCACCCAAAAATTCGATACCGAGATTTCACCGGAAATAAATGTTTTAGTGTCCCCTGCAACAAAAAAAAAAAAAAGCATTTTCAGAAAAAGGTCCGTGTGTGTATGTCCGTGTGTCTACGAACACGATAACTCAAAAACGAAAAGTCGGTAAAATACCAAACTTGGTATTTAAGTTTAGCATCTTCCAGGGATGCGACACGAAGATTTTGAGAAAAATCCCCTACCCCAAACTACTCTTTACATGGAACTTTTGTCGAAAATTTTGATTTTCTTAAAAATGGCTCTAACATTTTTATTAAAATAGGTACAGTATATTAAAGATATTTACCAGACAAATAAAATGTTTATCTTAAATTGCACTCCACCCAAAAATTCGATACCGAGATTTCACCGGAAATAAATGTTTTAGTGTCCCCTGCAACAAAAAAAAAAAAAGCATTTTCAGAAAAAGGTCCGTGTGTGTATGTCCGTGTGTCTACGAACACGATAACTCAAAAACGAAAAGTCGGTAAAATACCAAACTTGGTATTTAAGTTTAGCATCTTCCAGGGATGCGACACGAAGATTTTGAGAAAAATCCCCTACCCCAAACTACTCTTTACATGGAACTTTTGTCGAAAATTTTGATTTTCTTAAAAATGGCTCTAACATTTTTATTAAAATAGGTACAGTATATTAAAGATATTTACCAGACAAATAAAATGTTTATCTTAAATTTTCTGGGAATAGCCTCAGAAGACTATTCTGAATGAATTTTACGGAATTTTGCATAACTGCTAAACTGTAAGAGATGGACAAAAACTTACGACACAAAAACGTAGAGCACGTTAAAACAAACAATTTATGTTATATACATTATTTTTCGTGGAGTTGGTACTTTTTTTTAATTATTCCTTGTTTTTGATTTCAGCTTTAAAAAAACTTTACTTTTCTCATACAGGAATTTGTCAACTCTTACCCATACAAACAAAGAAACTTCAGTCACATAGCAACCGGCTTTTGACTATCACTATTTCGGTTCTACTTTCAAGGAAGCAAGTAATAAGACTATTTCTGTTAATATTTGTCTCATTAGCATGAAGTAAATAGAATAAGCTTATTGACAATAATTTGTTACAGAAATGTAGAGAGAGTCATGTGAGTGGAACACTTCAGATTTTTATATAATATACAACTGGTTTGTCCTTGTTGATTTTTGTGGTGTTCGACAGACGACCATATAGTGGAAAGTGAGTGAAGAATCCGAGGACGCGAGTCAAAGCGTGTGTTTGCGTACTCAGGAATCTGAGGAATCAGCTTGCCATTCATTGCAGGGTAGTTCATCTCTTGGTATGCCACGCACGCAGTTGGGAGCCAATCAGCGTAAATATCTCTTGCGTCATCCAGGACTCCGATACAAGCCAACACAATTGGAGTTATGTTACATCTATATAACTTGTTTCAACCACCCAAATATTCCCTCTTAGGCCTATATTATACTATCACATTTCTGTGTAACAGAATATGATAAACCTTTGATCATATTAAATCTGTCGAGTATATTACACTACGTGGAACCTTTTATCACAAACTTAAAAAGCATATCCAACATTTAACACCATTAACTATAATAATGGTTCCTATTTTACATTCTTTAGAATTTTAATTGTGTCATTATATTGAATATTTATAAATACTTTACTTTAAGTTTCGTTTACATTCATCTGCAACATTTTCGTAAAATCTAACTTAAAACCTAACCTCAATAAGTCCATTTCTTAAAGAATGTTAATTAATACTACATTTATGAGAATGAATAACAAAGCCAGCAGCAAAAATGGTAATTAATGACTGTAATAATAATGTTCATTTTGTTCTTATAAATATTGGCTTCCCAATACTTTTAAGTTTTCCTCACATCATTATCCGTATATTCTTCATGAACTTCTTAATGGCTTGTGCTATTATTTTATATATTTCCAGTGTTTTGTTTCTGTTTTTATAATATGATTATGTTTTGGATTGTGAATTATTCATGTGACTCATATTAGGAAATGAGCAGTTTGGCTGTAGCCACTGAATATGTGTAATGTCTGCCATTTTGTTTTCTAATTACAGATGTGAACAAAGGTGGGTATAATGTTTATCACAGAAGTACGTCACATCTAGATGCTGTCAAAGATGATATGTTATACTGTCAAATGTATGCGCACCTATGTGTCTTTGAACAGCATAGCACAAAAACGAACAGTTTACTAAATTTTAAACTTGATGTTTAAGTTTTCCTCCAAGGATTTGACACGAAGATTTCATGAAGCCCAACCTTAACTACCCTTTACATGGAACTTTCTTTCAAACATTGTAATTTTATCAAAAATGGTTGTATGGATTTTGATTAAGATACTAAATATCCAAGATACTTCATGACAAATTAAATGTATATATTGAACTTTCTGGGAGTAGGATCTGACGTTCTATTCATTCTGGATCACTTGCATAAATAGTAAAACTTAAGAGATAGACCAATACTTACTACATAAAAAATGTAGATCTCGTTATAACGCACAGTTTATCAAATACAACCATATCCGAGATATTGATTGTCATAGGTTTAAAATTTCCAGTTCGTAGCCTTTTCTCAAATGGGAAGTTGTGATTCATATTTTATTTTTATTCTCGTCAGGCAAAATGAAAGTATTTTTAATACCATCAAATAGCTACCGGCTTTTAAAAGAGTTTACAATTGCGTTATTTTATTTCTTTATCTGTTTGTATAAGAAAACAATACTGCAATAATAGCTATTTATGACATAAAGTTATGGTTTTTGATTCGAGCGTGAATATTGTGATACGAGACACAGTCGAGCATCAAAAAGAAATTTTACGCTCGCGTATCATACAATGTTTTTTCTATGAGAATTTTCCTATATTAAAAGAAAAGCAACGAAAGATGAAATAAATTTGAAGTTCAGTTTAAGCCATTCACCAAAGATTTCGTTCGTTATTTATTTCGCAGAGTTGGGATAGGTTGCATGTCATGCTCAACGTCAATAACTTACCTTTGTTATTAACACACTATTAAAGGTATGCATGATTAAAATTGCATGAAAAAATCACAAAAAATTGATTTTTTTTTAAATTTTAATTCCATAAAATGATTTAAACATTCTTGAACATAACATTATATAGTGCACGATTAATTTTAATTCTGTCTGTTGATCAGTGATGTATACACACTAATATCGTGAATATTATTTTGGCGAATATAAAGTTGGAACAAAATTACTTTACGCTTGCTGCACTTCTTTGCGCGTGGATTCCGTAAAAATCAAGTTTGCGATGTGAAATGAGCTGGTAAATTACTCAATTATGCTCGGTTATAGATAAATTATTTCTACTAATGTTTATCTTGATAAGAGTGAAATAGACAGAAGAATAAGAATTGTTTGTTGCAGCATAGATAGTTATGTGAACGTAGCAAATCAGCATTTTTTATTTTTTGTTTATTTCTTTATTAATTTTTACTTTCACTAAACGTACTATGTACATAGTGTATAGAGAAGGTATTGTATTGCACCCAAAAATTCGATACCGAGATTTCAACGGAAATATATGTTTTGAGACCCCCTGAATCAAAAAAAAAAAGTCTGTCTGCCAGTGTGGGTGTGTGTGCGTGCGTGCGTGTGTGTGTGTGTGTGTGTGTGTGGACAGCATAGCTCAAAACGAAAAGTCTATTAAACACCAAAATTGGTATTGTTGGGTTTCTTCCAAAGATAAGACACGAAGGTTTTTAAGAAAATCCCCCCAAACCAACTTCCCTTTACATGGAACATTTTTCGAAAATATTGGTTTTCTCAAAAATGGCTCTAACGATTTTGATTACAATACCGCATACTAAGCTATTTACATCACAAATAAAATGTATATCTTGAATTTTCTGGCAATAACTTTTGAAGACCTCTTCATTCTGGATGAATTTTATGTAACTGGCAAACCGTAAAAGATATACAAAAGCTTACTACACAAAAAATGTAAATCTCATTAAAACACACAAATTATGTCATATGCATTATTTGTAGAGTTAACCGTTTTCGAGATATTTCGGATTATTGATTTCAATTTTAGCTACTAAAACTTTTCTCAAACGGGAAGACGTCTTTCTCCTCGTTTCTCGTTTGTTTATCCCTGGCAAGCAAAGAAATTGTAATTTCAATATTTTCACAAAGCGACCGACTTTTATAGGACGTGACTATCGCTTTAGCCTGTGCATTTTCTTATTTCCATTATACTTACAAGGAAGCTTAATAGGACTAATTCTGCTTATGTTTATCTTGATTAGCATGATGTAGATAACAGATTAATGTTTTGAATAAAAGGTTTGCTTACAGAACAGCTAGAAGACATCATGTAAATGGAACACATTCGATTTTTTCACCTTCTACTTACAATGAACCAAGTAATAAGGGCAATTTCTGCTATAATGTTTGTCTCTATTATCATGAAGTAGATAGAAGGTTAAGCTTTTTAACAATAATTTGTTACTTAGATGTAGAGAAAGTCATGTGAATGGAACACATTGGATTTTCCCCTTCTACTTACAAGGGACCAAGTAATAAGGACAATTTCTTATATTGTTTATTTCGATTATCATTAAGTAGATAGAAGAATAAACCTTTTAACAATAATTTGTTACAGAGGTGTAGAGAAAGTCATGTGAAAGGAGAACAACAGATTTTTATTTGATAGCGACATGTTAAATTTTAGCCACTTGCCAGGTAAATTATACCCAAATTCTACGACTGACGAAAACTTTCCAGAAGGACGCTCTTTTGACTTCATTTTATACTTTAAGCTAAATAGATATCACACGAAATAAATTACATTGAAAGTAGGACAAAAAGTAACAAGAAGAAGACGGAGAAAAGGATAAGAAACAGCGCTACCTTTAAGAATGCTGAGATCAGAAAAATGACCATGTTTCTATGCAGGTATTTATCATTAGGTACTGCGCTTTTCCAGAGCTGCAGATTTTTATCTCCCAAGTGAAATAAGATACATAATACTAGAACCCTGCTCTGTTTGCATATTTGATACAGTCAACCTTCACATACGTACATACGTCAACAAAAACAAAAGATAACAAGATGGAAACGAAAGGTAATCCGATTCCTTAAAAGCTCCAGTTTGTAAAGAAATGAAGAAAGGAAAACACAAATCTTCCAAATGGCATTACGTTCCTCGCAGAGGAAGCTGATAGCTCTAAGGTCATTTTGTTACGTTGTTTGCCATTCGAACGTCTTGTGTTCTCAAGGGAATTTCAAAACGTAAAGAGATAGAGGATGGTACACTCCTGCAAAAATATAACCTCAGAAACAATGGACAAATAATTTAATTAGCTCGGAAAACAGTATAGAAAATCTTAATTAAACATATTAAATCTAACCGAATACCTTTAAAAATATGACTCACTCTATACATTATTCATCAAAAATTGTTACAAATAAATATAATATATTCACGGGATTAAAATTTCTCTAAAAGAGAAATATAAATTATATCCAATATAATATATAAACTATAATAGGAAGAGACAGATATATATATTGGAAATGGCCAGGGAAGAATTGTTGTGAAACACTTCTAAAAGCGCAAGGACTAAGTTACCATAAGCTGATCCATGACCCAGGTAGAAATGTATCGTTAAGAGCGGGACAATGAACTGAAGGGATTGGAAGTTCCACTGCCTGAGGGTGGACATACACAAAAGCGAATATAAAAGGATTTCTTGCTGGTCGAGGGACGCGACTTCACTTGCTATGGAAGACTTGTTGAGTTAAGACGTGATATTTGAGTCCGCGGTGGAAACGAACGGCTATATATGGCCGCACAGAAACAGTGGATTATTTAATACACCAGAAATACGGTCACGAGTAATAAGAGATGATAGGCACCGAGGCGTAAAGAGTATCTAGAAAGGGGGAAATTTAGGAGGAATGTGTGTGTGTGTGTGTGTGTGTGTGTGTGTGTGTGTGTGTGTGTGTGGTGTGTTCGGCGACAGAAAATATTACAGAAAATAAATAAACGAGTTCAATAACAATCGTGAACTCAAAGGAAACCACTTATATTTTACCACACCTGAGAAAGATTCCATGCTGTCACATTCTGAGCTAGGGCACCCACATCTCCACACCATAATATCCTAAACATTTACGCAGGATTTGAACCCGGAACCCCAACCACATATTAAGGAACCGCCGCAACGAAATACTTATTCGCAAAATGGTTTTATTGCATATTTCCTTGAAGGTACAATAAGAGTAGAGCAATAGAGTTGACTTATGCAAGTCAAATCTTTTAGGTAAGGTTGCTATGTGATGGCTCAGAAATTCCGTTGCCTTTGCTTGACCGCGAGAGAAGAAAGAAAGTAAGCAAGACAGAGAAAGATAGAAAAAAGGAGACAAAGAGATAGAAATAAGAGAAAGAAAGAACTAGAGAAAGGGGTAAAGAAAGAAAAATAAAGAAGGAAAGAAAAAAAAATGGCGTATTATTTATGGACGCTCTTTAACTGCTGTGGTTCTCAGCGTCCCATTCTATACTGGGCGTGAAAGACTGCATAATTTTGCTCAGAGGCCTCCTTATCAGGCTTGAGGTTTTTTTACGTGCCGTAAATCTACAACACGGGACCAACGGGTTTTCTTCCCTTCCGAAGGAAGCCATGGTAAGGATTTTTATGTCCGAAAAATCCATCGTCCTCCGCCGGGTTTGAACCCGCGACCTTGGATATATGAAGTTAGCATGGTAGCCATTACACTACGGAGGGCGACGAAGGAAAAAATAGCAATTTTAATTTTAGTTGAAATAGTATAGAAGGTAAGGTTGATTGAGACTGAAAAGCTCAATGCCAAAGCAGGGATTTGAACCACGGATCTCCTGGTTTGCATCCAGTTGCTTTAACCACTTAGCTACCATCCCAACATACCGCCACTCTGACTTATGAAACTCGGCATTGTAAGTCGCCATTGGGGCATGCCATGTCAAAATAATATGAGATCATCTTGTGGTTTGTTGGGAAACATGCGAGTCAGCTGGGGTAATTTGATGCTGTGCCGGTATGTTGCCATGGTAGCTCAGTGATTATAGCAACTAGACGGAGATCAGGAGATCCGTGGTTCAAGTCCGACTATGGCATTGAATTCTTCGGTCTGACTCTCTACCTTTCCAACTCTTTTCCTAAGCAAGTCTAGTGTGAAAAAAGCAGTTGTTTCTCAAATATACAGTATTTTGAATTGAAATTAGAATAACAATATCTTAGAATTGGTTAACGTCACAGAATTTTTATTTCACATCAATTTTGTGATTTAACGAAGTTTACATCTTTTGTGCGGTTGTGTTTTCTCTATTTCTTATGGTTTATAACGCATGCTGTCTTTTTTCAGAAAAGGACCAATACACAAGTAATTCCCAAAAGATGAATATCTGCATTGTATTTGTCATGACGCATTTCAACCATAATGATAGTATTTCGATCAAAACTATTAGAGAGCCATTTTTGAGAAAGTCAGAATTCAAAATGTCTCCATGCAAAAAGTTTATGTTTGGGGTGATTTTCTTAAAAATCTTCGTGTCACACTCTTAAAAGCCTCGAACTTAAATAACAGGTTTGCTATTTAACCAAATTGTTACTTTCTCTACACGTACTATGTACATAATGTATAAAGAAGGTATTGCAATGTACCCAAAAATTTGTTACTGAGATTTCACCGGAAATACATGTTTTGAGTCCCCTTGAATAAAAAAAAAGCATTTTACTTTCTCTACGCGCACTATGTACATAGTGTATAGAGAAGATATTCTATTCCACTCAAAAATCCGATACTGAGATTTCCCCAGAATTACATGTTTTGGAAAAAGGTCCGTGTGTGTCTGTGGACAGCATAGCTCAAAAACGAAAAGACCGTTAAATACCAAATACCAAAGCAACTCGGGGTGTCTACAGGGACTTCATTCAGAACACTCTCCAAGACTTATTAGAAAATGTGTCTCTGCAAATAAGAAGAAACATGTGGTTTATGCATGATGCTCTAGCACATTTCAGTCTCATTGTTCAAGATACACTGGCTGGTATCTAGCATGACAAATGAATAGGTAGAGGAGGACCAGTTTCATGGTCTTCATGTTCCCCTGACCTCAATCCTTTGAATTTTTATATTTTGGTTTATGTAGCAGATATCCTAGATACAAAAAAAATTAATATACGTGTCAAGGAAGCCAGAGAAATCATACAACACCAACTGGAAGTATTTCACATGCCATGCTTCGACGAGTGCATGCATATCTAGATGCAAGAGGAGGACATTAGGATCATTTACTATAAGTGGTGTTTGTGTGGAACACCTCCTAACGTGTTGAAAACGTCAAAAATAGAATAAAGTGTATCTTTAAAATGTTTTGATAAATAGCGTTATGAACAAAAATAAATCGAGAATGTAGAGTTTTGGGAGATGTGTTTATATTAACTTTTTTCTTGTTTTGATGTAAGGAACCTCCCCAAACTTTGTAATAATATATTGCGTACTAAGAACTGTAAGTTGTGCTTACCAGGTCGAGAATGCATATTGGGAATACGGGGCCCACAGGGTCCAGATCTAATAGTAACTTACAGTCCGTGGTTAACCAATTACTTTTTGAAATACTTGAAAAACCTGTAAAAAACAACAATAAATCAAAATTGTTTTTCAGTATTTTATTGAACATTAAGAAAAATTGAATTCTCAGTGTGAACAAATAAAAGGCTACATTTAAATTATACGACAAAGCCTTCTTATACACTCTTTTGTTAGTGAATGTTGCAATAGATTCTTTACTTGAAAAAGCACATGTCTTGGTTGTTAGGTTATTACTTCCTGTACACATACTATGTACATAATGTATAGAGAAGGTATTGCATTCCACCCAAAAATTCGATACCGATATTTCACCGGAAATACATGTTTTGGTCCCCCTGAATCCAAGAAAAAAACATTTTTACAAGAAGGTCCGTGTGTGTGTGTCTGTGGACAGCATAGCTCAAAAACGAAAAGACCGTTGAAAACCAAATTTGGTATTTAAGTTTGGTTCCTTCCAAGGATGCCACACGAAGATTTTCAAGAAAATCCGAACTACCCTTAAATGAAACTTTTTTCGAAAATTTTCATTTTCTTAGAAATGACTCTTAACAATTTTGATTAAAATATCGTATATTAAAGATATTTATCTGACAAATAATATGTATATCTTAAATTTCCTGGGAATAGCCTCAGAAGACTACTTTATTCTGGATGAATTTTATGGAATTTTGCATAACTGTTAAACTGTATGAGATACACAAAAACTTACACATAATTTATTTTATATAATTATTTTCCTGGAGTTGATCGTTATTTTTTTTTTTTTTTTTAGTCATTGATTTCAGACTTAAAATACTTTTCTCACAAGGATATTTGCAAACTCCTCGCCATGCATAGAAGTGGATTTCAACCACATGCAACCAGCTTTTAAAACATTTGACTGTCGATTTTGCCTAGTGTATTCCCTTATTTCCCTTCTACTTACAAGAAAGCAAATAATTGAGACAAGTTCTGATAATGTTTATGTGGGTTATCATAAATTAGACGGAAGAATAAGCTTATTAACAATTATTTGTTACAGAGATGTAGAGAAGGTCATGTGAATGAAACAGCAGAGTTTTATGAATTACCCTGTATAAAACACATGGGTGGTGCAGGCCTGCAGTAGGAAGTGAAAGCGGGCCACAGACGAAGCCGCACGGAGTTTATTAAACTGTCGCAAATATAAAACCATTTTGAGTTTGTGTGAAGTCTTTGGACCGCTCCTGGCTTTATCATCCACCTTAATTAAAATTACATTCTTCGTTACCGCCTCTTCCTCCTTTTTCCTTTAGAAACTCGTTTGCCTGGAGTCTAATCTTATCTCTTTCCTTCATTATCCTCATTTCGCTGTTCGGGGAGCGCTTAACGATTAGAAGCTTCTTCTGATGCTAATACCATTAATGCTTATTCCAGAGAAGTGCTGCAAGCAAACACATACCTCAGCTCCAGTGATAAAATGTAGATTCACTATACCTTCACTTTCTCTGCTTTAGAGCCGTTATCGTAGATTTCGAAACCTCGGGTAAGCTATTAACTCGAAAAACGCACAGCTGTTGATTCACCATCGTATTTATTATCCACGATTTCCAACACTTTGTCATTTTCTCTATCTCTACACGTAGTGTGCAGAGAAGGTATTCTATTTTTAAAAAAATGCCCGGGTATGTGTCTTTCTGTCAGTGTTTGTGTGTGTGTGTGTGTGTGTGTGTGTGTGTGTGTGTGTGTGTGCATGTGTGTATGTAGGCAGCATAGCTCAAAAACGAAAAGTCTGTTAAATACCAAACTTGATTTTTACTTTCTCTAAAGTACTATGTACATTGTGTATAAAGAAGGTAATGCACTCCACTCAAAAATTTGATACCGAGTTTTCACCGAAAATATATGTTTTAGGGTTCCCTGTATCCAAAAAAAAAAGTATTTTCAGAAAAAGGTAAGTGTGTGTGTCTGTATCTTTGTGAACACGATAGCTCAAAAACGAAAAGTCGGTAAAATACCAAAGTTGGTATTTAAGTTTAGTATCTTCCAAGGATGCGACACGAAGATTTTGAGAAAAATCCCCCACGCCTAACCTTTACATTGAACTTTTTTCGATAATTTTGAATTTCTCAAAAATGGCTCTAACGATTTTGATTAAAATTTCATATATAAAGATATTTACCTGACAAATAAAATGTATATCTTGAAGTTTATGGAATTTTGCATAACTGCTAAACGGTAAGAGATGGATAAAAAATTGCCTCACAAAACAATGTAGAGCACGTTAAAGCACACAATTTATGCTATTTACATTTTTTTCGTGGAGTTGATCGTTTTTGAGTTATTCCTTGTTTTTCATTTCACCTTTAAGAAACTTATACTTTTCTCATACAGGAATTTGTCAACTCCTATCCATACAAACAAAGGAACTTCAGCCACATAGCAACCAACTTTTGACTATCACTTTAACCTATGGTACTCCGTTATTTCGCTTCTACTTACAAAGAAGCAAGTAATAAAACTATTTCTGCTAATTTTTTCTCGATTATCATGAAGTAAATAGAAGCCTAAGCATTTTAACAATACTTTGTTGCAGAGATGTAGAGAAAGGCATGTGAATAGAACACATCAGATTTTTAAGGTTGCGACATGAAGATTTTCAAGAAAATCCCCCCACTCCCAACAACCCTTTATATGGAAAAAAATCGAAAATTTTGTTTTTCTCAAAAACGGCTCCAAAGATTTTGATTAAAATCTCTTTTCATTAAGATATAGACATGACAAATAAAATGTATATCTTGAATTTTCTGGGAGTAGTTCTGAAGACCTATTTATTCTAGATGAATTTTACTTTGGTTTACATAGCTGGTAAACCGTAAGAGGTAGACAAAACCTTGCTACACAAAATAGTAGAGCTTTTCAAAACATATATACAATTTATGTAATATACATTTTTTTCTTGTTATTGTTTTATGCTTTAAAGTGCTTATACTTTTCTTATACTAGAACTGTCAACTCCTGGCGATACAAACAAAAGGAACTGAATCACATAGTAACCAGCTTTTTAATGATTTGACTTTCGCATTAGCCAATGATACACCCTTACTTCTCTGCTACTTAAGGAAGTGAATAATAAGACTATTTCAGCTATTTTTTTTTTCTCGATTAGCATGAAGTAAATAGAAGAACGAGTTTTTTAATAATAATTTGTTGCAGAGATGTAGAGAAAGTCATGTGAATGGAACACATCAGATTTTTTTGTTGCAAATCGCATCTCATCCTTAAATTTTTCATGCCGGTGCACTGAAAACATTGTGCAATTATTATTAAAAACAAAATAAGGAAGAAATAGCATATAGAGCGGCTAAGTAGTTTTTGCTCATTTTTAATAGTTTCTGAAAGGTTTAGAAATATTCAGTTAATGAGTAGTTAATGTAAATAATGACAAATGACCAGAAAAGAAGGAAGATGCGCAAAATGATGCCGCAAGAAAACCACTTGCTGCTCAATTTGGTCACAAGAAACATAGAGGCTGTAGAACATATATTTATACATATATATATATATATATATATATATATATATATATATATATATAATATGATGTGTTACAATAACAAGAACTTTCTCTGCATCTCTATGACAAATTGCTGTTAAAAAGCTTATTCTTCTATATATTTTATGATAATTGAGATAACCATTAGCAGAAATTGTCTTAATTATGCTTCCTTGTAAGTAGGAGATAAATAGGGGAATACACAAGGCTGAAGCGATAGTCAAATCTTTTAAAAGCCGGTTGCCATGTGGATGAAATCCGTTTCTATGCAGGGCAAGTAAATTGTGTGTTTTAACGTGGTCTACAATTGTTGTGTAGTAAGTTTTGCCTATCTATTACGGTTTACCAGTTACGGAATATTAAGCAAAATTCATTCAGAATTAAAAGCGGTCTTTAGAGGCTATTCCTAGAAAATTCAAGATACACATTTTATTTGCCATATAAATATCTTTAATATGCGGTACTTTAATAAAAATCGTTAGAGCCATTTTTAAGAAAATAACACTTTTAGAAATTATTTCCATGTAAAGAGTAGTCTGGGGGCGGGATTTTTCTCAAAATATTCGTGCCGCATCTCTGGAAGATAGTGAATTTAAATACCAAGTTTGGTATTTTACCGAATTTTCGTTTTTGAGTTATCGTGTTCACAGACACACGGACACACACGTGGGCCTTTTTATGAAAATGCTTTTTTTTTTTTTTTTTTGGATAGAGGGGACCATAAAACAAATATTGCCGGTAAAATCTCGGTATCGAATTTTTGGGTGGAGTGCAATACCTTCTCTATACACTATGTACATAGTACGTGAAGAGAAAGTAAAAATCTTACAAACCATTATTCCTGTTTCTGCTCATGATAATCGCGATAAGCGTTAGCAGTATGTTCTTATTACTTAGTAGCTTATAAGTAGAAGGGATGTATGTTTAAAAGCTGTCGCTATTAAATTTGTTTCTTTGCTTGACCAGGAGCAGAACAAAAGAAAAACGGATACTTCCTGTCTGAGAAATGTATAAATACTTCACAATTCAAACCAATAACAAGGAATATCTGAAACGGTTACCTCAACAACAAAAGCGTAAATGACATAAATCGTGTGTTTTGACGAGATCTAAATTTTTGTGCAGTAAATTTTGTCCACCTATTATGATTTAGCAGTTAAGCAAAATTTGGCAAAATTCATCCAGAATAAAGAGGTTATCAAAAGCTATTCCCAGAAAATACAAGATATACATTTCATTTGTCATGTAAATGTGTCTTTAATATACGACATTTTAATCAAAATCGTTTATGTTTATCTTGATTAGCATAGTTTAGAAAGAAGTTTGTTTGCAGAACAGTTAGAGAAAGCTATTTGAGTGCAGCATCAGATTTTTGTTTGTTTCTGGACGCGCCATAAACCTTGGGTGATTCAATATATCAGTATAAGTAACAGACGTTGTAGTTAAAATTGAAAAGAATTAAACGAAAAATGTCTGTTTTGAAGAGTGTGAAGCCGCTCCCTCTTGCAGTAATCTGAGTGAACCTGTCTTTAACTTTGCGATATTGCTACGCAGACATTTTTCACGCGGCGGTAGCACATTTTAAACCTGATGAATTGCTGTGTAGCATCTGACAGAGCGGGGGGGGGGGGGGTCGTCATTAGCAGCGGGAATATTACTTTTCCCTTTTAGCTTCATTCGGCCGCGATGCTTCATCATTTCAAGTTGCGTTATTATTGGGCCTAACCTGTCCTCGGTGGAGCTCTAGATGAGAAAACTTTGTTGATAATGTCCTGTCTGACAACAGAGGCATTCACAGTCAAAAAAAAGTGCGTGCTGTGCGCACTGGAGTCACTTTAAATTGTGAGTAGCGAAATACACAGTTGTACCTAAAGACACTATTTATTAAATTCCAAACTGAACACAAGAAATTTATCGTTTTGTGGCACTGAACTACTCTTAAAAATTGCAATCCTTTTTACCAACAAGCAAATGTGAAAAACTTAATAAGCGAAACCCGTCCAAAGATAAACGATTAGTAATGCCTTCGAACGTAATAAGAATACAGCGATTTACGCCATTACAAGAGAGTTACCTCTGCGGGATCAATATTCACTTGTCGAAGATTTCGAATCAATTCAATTGGCCCAGCCTGTCCATATTAAGAGACCTAGAGCTTTGACAAGCGCGACCGAAGTGGCGAAAAATAGAAACACTTAAATAATATGAATACACCCCTAGCGGACATAATGTTAGCTTGTCACTGTTAGCGAGATGACACGTATTTTTCTCCCTTGTCTCCGTTTACGATACGTATACAGGACTTACTACCCCAAGACTTATAAGCCTGTGCTTGGGGTCAGACGTCTATTGCGGAGCAGAGGCTCTGGAACAGAGAAAAGCTAGGATGGGTGATCAGCCCATATGAACGTGTGGGAGTGATTGATACGAAATGACGAAGTGGATGACAGGAAAGATGATTTTGGAGCAATTGTTGGTATGAATGGTGGGGGAAACCGGAAGACCCGCAGAAACCCACCCAGAAGTTACTTCTTCCAAATAAATCTCTGGGATGACACTCTGGGCCAACTAGGTGAGAGGCGAGTCTCTAACCACTCAGCCACGTGGTGGTTTTCCTAATTGATAGGCCAAAATAATATTGTGACACGGTACCTATAGGTCAGAATTGTGTGAATGGCACTGACATTCAGCATCGGCCGACTGGTTGGTTAAAGAAATAAGGTTGACTTGTATACCATTATTGTGTACAATTTAATGCCTTTATACAAAATCGTAAATTTTCTGTCAGCAAATTACGAGGGTGGGCTGATAAGTCCCGGGCCTTACACCGATAGAGCGCTACTAGGCTAGTTGGCAGTAGCACCGTATAATTTAACTCTAGACTAGCTTGTAGCCATAGTCACAGGTCTATAGCTTGTTTAGTTTTCGAATGACAGCATTTTAAACAAGACAACTTTACAGTTTTTACGAAAATGGAGGATTTGGAAAAACGAGCAGTGATTAAATACTTCCATTTGAAAGGCTTAAGCCTATAGATATTATGGAGGAAATGGACAGTACATTGAAAGACTCTGCCTCTTCATAGTCAATGATTAAAAGGTGGGACGTACGAGCACTAGTGATGAGCTTCGCTCTGGACAACTCCAGAGATCATTGCAACAATTCGTCGTTTAGTACTGGAAGACCGCAGATTAAAGTTGTTTGAGATTGCAGAGACTGTAAAAATATCAAAAGAACGTGCAGGTAAAGTTTTGGATTTTCAAAAGGTCTGTGCAAGATGAGTGTCGCATTTGTTGACACCTGATCAAAAGTTGCAAAGAAAAACTGTTTCTGTTAAGAATGTGGAGCTCTACCATAAAAATCCCAGTGTATTTTTGAGAGGGCTTATTACTATGGATGAAACATGGATACATCACTACACTCCAGAAATAAATCACAGTCAAAACAGTGGATTGCGCCAAGTGAACTAACTCCAAAAAGGCAAAGTCAATTTTGTCAGCTAGCAAGGTTATGGCGAGTGTTATCTGGGATGCACTGGGAATTATTCTATTGATTACTTGGAAAAGGGTAAAAGTATCACTGGTGACTTCTATGCAAGATTACTGCAACGTTTGAGTGATGAGGTGAAAAGAAAAAGACCTCATTTGGCAAAAAAAAAAAAAAAAAAAAAACTTGTTTTAATCCCGACAAAGCTCCGGCCCATCGTTCAGTCATTGCAATGAGAAACATGTTCGAATCAAAGTTCGAATTGCTTGAACATCCACCCTATTCGCCAGATCTAGCACCCAGTAACTACCACCTGTTCCCAAACCTCAAAAAATGTCTTGGAGGACGAAGATTTCACAGCAACGGTAAACAGCTATTTTGGGGACCTTGGTAAATCGCACTACAGAGATGGTTTAATTAAATTAGAACAACGATATGACAAATGTATTAGCCTTTCTGAAGATTATGTTGAGATATAAAACAAAACGAAACATTTTTTTTAAATGCTGTTTTCATTGAGAGGCCCGGGGTTTATCAGCCGACTTATATATATATATATATATTTTTTTTTTAACTCACTCTAATACTTTAAAATCTGACTCTAAGTGGTACTCCTTGCATAACCAGGAGTAAAACAAAAGAAATATGAAACGAACGATGACTTCCGTTTGAGAAAAGTATTTTAAAGTTAAAAACTGTTGTGCATTTGTTATATAATTTGCGAAAGACTTTCTTGTTTTTGAGAGTGTTCTCCTGACCGTGAACAATGCGTTACATTTTAATGAGCCATCGCATTATAAAAGTTGCTAAAATAATATCTGAGTGGCGCGGAAGAGGAAGCAAGAAACAAGACAAAGTCTGCAAACTGCTTAAATATTCATGCCACAGATAATTACTCATTTTGGGGATTTTTAAACTAACTACGAAGAGTTAATCAGTGCTGCCACTCCAATACTAATGAAAGTGGATGTTTTTAAAAGTTCACATTTAGAAAGCAGGTGTCAGCAATTTAACGGGCACTGCATCCTACGGAATAGGGCGGAGATCTCGCAGGGCCCTTTTTTGATCTGAAAGATAATGAAGTGGGTCAGCAAATTGAGAGTGCAGGGAAAAAACGGGGAGGCGACGGATGGAATTGAGAAGAAACCACTGAGTAATGAAATGAACAAGGACGGACTGAGTCGGCCGGAAACCTTTGTGCGGAGTTTCTGCAAAATTGTGCAAAACTCGTCAGCTACGAAACCCGATGCCTTTTCGCATTTTCTCCAACACTTCTGCTGTTTCCTCTGGTACAGAAATGACAACAGTGGCGTTATGTCAAATACCGGGATAACCGGGAGGTCCTGGGTGCGATGTCTATTTGTCGACCGCGGTTTTCCCTAGTTGCTAGGCGAATGCTGTTGTGTCACCACCTGCCTATTGGTCGAGACTGTTGTGTGAACGACACTGTCAATCTCAACTGGTTGGTTGAAGACATAAGGAGACCGTGTACCGTTGTTGTGTTAATATTTGTGTGTATACTTCTCATAAGTGTATTTATCTGCTATAATATGGTACATTAATACATCGGAATAGGTTTATTCTGTATTGTAAATTTAAGTTGCTGTATTTGAATATATTTTTCCTTTTATTTTCGTGTTTACTCTTCAATTTTTTTTTTTTTTTTTTTTTTTTTTTTTTAATATTGCTTACTATGTTGTGTATTGCTAAAGCATATACAGTCTGTGGACCCGTGTGATTGATAGATCAATGTATTGGTATTTCAATAAATACACTTATTCATTCATTAAAGCTCTATTTCCAGGAAGCAAGTTTATCAAATGCGGATTCAAACCCGGCGGCGAGAGATGGATCTTTACTTTCTCTATACGTACTATGTGCATAGTGTATGCATAAGGTATTGCATTGTACCCAAACATTCTATGCCAATATTTCACCGGAAATACAAGTTTTCAGACCTCCTGAATCAAAAAAAAAATTTTTTTTAGAAAAAATATCCGTGTTTGTGACTGTCTGTAGGCAGCATAGCTCAAAAACGAAAAGACCGTATTGGTATTTAAGTTAGTATCTTCCAAGGATGCGACACTAAGTTTTTCAAAACAATCCCCCACCCCCTTAACCCTTTAAATGGAAAAAAAATACAAATTTGGATTTTCTCAAAAATGGCTCTAAAGATTTTGATTAAATTCTCTTATTTTTAACATATTTACATGACATATAAAATGTGTATCTTCAATTTTCTGGAAATAGCATATAAAGACATGTTTATTCTGGATTAATAATGCGGAATTTTGCAAAACTGATAAAACTTACATAGCAACAAATGCAGATCTCGTTAAAACACAATTTATATTATATGACTTTTTTCGTGGAGTTCACTATTTTTTAGGTATTTCTTGTGATTAGTTTTTGTTAGCTTTAAAATACTTATACTTTTCTCATACGGGAATTTGTCAACTCCTGTCCATACAAAGAGAGGTACCTCAATCACATAACAGTCAGCTTTTAAAAGATTTGACTATCTATTTAGCCTATTTCCGTTCTACTTATAAGGAAGCAGTAATAAGATATTTCTGCTAATTTTTTTCTGGATTAGCATGAAGTAAATGGAAGAATAAGCTTTTTAACCATAATTTGTTGTAGAAATTTGGAGAAGGTCATGTGGATGGAACACATCAGATTTTATTTTTAAAAATCCTTAGCATGTCTTCCTTCTGATGGTGGACCGCGGCTTCGATTCTAGCTCATTAGGTTAGGTTCTCTTACTGGTGAGGGGTAATTTAGGATTTGGGAGCATGATACTCAAGGTTTTCAGAGGCAGTACCACAAATGAGCCTTTGTGTGAAGAATACAACGGATGAAGGAGTAAATATTGATGTTTATTGTTTGTTGATACTTTGCCAAGAAATCAGTTCGCCATTTGTTACTCTTGCAGCACAATTACTGTTCAATTTGAAGAATATTAGCCGTCACTATTGCTCAAACGCGCCTTTTCTAGTTGATCTGAGCCTACTCGCGAGAAGTAATGTTCTCGTGTAACTGTGACTGTGGCCGTTTTCGTTTCTACCTCTTTAAATACCCTTTCATCCCTTTCAATGATACACATTTCTAACAATCTAAAGTTTACAAGCTCGTTTGTACTCTGGTAAAAAACTAAGGACCCACGAGCGTGAACAGCTTGGCCATCTCGACAATTACACGCCCGCCAGGACTTTACCCATCTACTATTTTGCTGGAATGTCATTGTCTCTTAAACGGCGACTAGGCGACTCTCACAGTCAAGCTTTACCTTCCTGCACTAAGAAACATTCCCATACCTTCGGTTATTCTATTGGAAATACAAAAGGAATACCCTGTTATACATTTGAACTCTAGACATGACTGTAATTTCCCTGGTACCAACAATATTTTCATATCCATTATTATTATCATCATCGAAATTATAATTGTTATATTATTAATTGGCAATTATTTAAATTAATTGTATGAAATAATCAGTCTCACTTTGGTGGTCCCATGTTACGTTTATTTGCATGTATAAGAAAGAGTCCCATATCTTTGAAGGAAACGGTCCTTGGGTTGAATTTACCACGCTTCACATCCGCGTGATTTCGTCGTATAGTGTAATCTATGGGCAATGAGTTGATCCCTCATGCTGCAAATTCGCGAGCTAGAAATTCCCTGATGAAGCCACCACTGTAATGGTCAAACGGTAGCTCAATATGCGCCGACAGCCGTAAGGAACCTGGATTGAATGGAATTGAATGTTACAAAAATGAATAAGAAATGGTAATTTATATGTTTATTAATTAAAACAGTGTAGCCAGTTAACAATTTTAATTAGTTCAACATTATTCTTGGTTTGACTAAAATCTGCAAAATTTGTATTTAAATCTTCCTCTACAAAACTAATGTGCACAGCTCTGTTGCATTCACATGTTTTATAGCTTCTTACTCGCCTATACAGGATGATTCGAAAATACTTTTACAAGTTTGGGGACAGATTTCTCACGTCAAAACAAGAAAAAATGTTAATACGAACTGAATTCTCAAAACGTTTTGTTTTCGATTTATTTAGGCTCAAAATGTTATTAATCAAAACATTTTAAAATCACACTTCATTCTATTTTTGACGTTGTCAACTTGTTAGGACGTGTTCCACACAAACACCACTTATAGCAAATAATCAAAATGTCCTCCTCTTGCATCTAGACACGCATGTACTTGTTGAAGCATGGAATGTCAAATACTCCCAGTCGGTGTCGTATAATTTCGCAAACTAACATGACTCGTAAATTAGGGTTTCTTCATCCGGGATGTTTGTTGCATAAACCAATTGTTTAAAGTGCTCCCAAAAATAAAAATCTTAAGGATTGAGGTCGGGGGAACGTGCAGGCCATGGAACTGATCCACCTCTACCCATCCATCTGTCATTCTAGATACCAGCCAGTGCATCTCAAACAATGAGATTAAAATGTGCTGGAGACCCATCATGCATAAGACACATGTTTCTTCTTATTTACAGGGACACGTATTCTAATAAGTCTGTGAGAGTGTTCTGAATGAAGTCCTTTTATACAACGCTTGTAAGGCGTGTTGGGGGAATGTATTACATAACTGACAAATGTAAACAAGCACCCATAAGCCCAACTTTGCAAGATAAAATGGGCCAAAGACTTGTAACAATGATGCATAAATAAATGGCATTAGATTGGATCCAAAAAGTCGTTGAACATAAACTTAGGTTAATAAATTAATAGCGCGAAAACGAAGGTTTTTAGAGCATATGTTTATATGAACCTATTTTCTTGTTTCAATGTAAGGAATCCATACCCAAACGTTGTAAAGGTATTTTTTAATCACTATGTATATCTGAATTCATGTTAATTAAAGTGAAAACCAAATGCCCAGTTGCAAATATTCATTTTTTGTATTCGCAGCAAGAAAAGATCGCAGGGAAATTTTAGACTAGTCAAAAATCCTGGATATGTTTCACACTCACCTGGCACGTTGCTCACTAAGGTTAGATGTTATCGCTCGGAGGTCCTTACATGTTCCCTCTTAACATTTTCCCATTTTCCCAGCTGGTCCTACCTATCCATTGGAGGGAGTGATGACGTCAGGAACTATTTCACCAGCGTGACTCCCTTCTGCTGGCTTACGTATTCCAAAGTATTAAGTCCAAACTTGGCTGGCATTTACTTATGCTCTATATGATTATTGAAAGATGAAGCTTAGATGGATGACAAGTTTCTAAGACGTTAATATCAGGAACACCTTCGAGGCCCAAAGAGATAATCTTGAATAATGCTCCCGCCGATCCCGCGAGCTCTTCAATCTCTATCGACTACACTGGTTATACAGAATGTCCCAGAATTCCAGCGCACAAATTGGCAGGATTGTAGAGCAGTTAAATAATGGTAGTTTGTGATAGGGAACCTATAATTTATGGGTTCTAAATTGTTTCTACAGCGTAACATTTATTAAGAGTTAGCACGCCAGTGATCAAACCGCCGTGGACCGTGACGTGAAGACTTAAATTTCGGAGAGCGTAAATATATTCGCATTATTTAACGATATGGTTACCTTGTGGACATTGGGTTAAAATGTCGATGGAGGCTCGTCTCTGTAAGTATTTTTGTTTTTATGTTGTCTACTTAGTTTGAATTTTATAATGAGCCAATGATTTATTCATACCGCCAAATAAAACACATGTAATGTACGCTAATTATCTAGGTGCAACGGAGAACGTTTCAACAATAATTGCATTAAACACCTGAAGGGGTACACTTCTCCAAGCCTTTGTAAAGTTTTTCTAAAATACCGTGTATCACACAGTGAGATGTTTTACACATTACAATTTACGAAACAATATCATTGTGTCAAATGAACTTCAAATGAAATGCAAAATGAATGACTATTTCTATACTGAAACAGGTACCAACATAAAACTAGTTAAGAACTGTGTACTAGAAAGGGAAGTTCATTCTACCTTCTCATCTCTGTAAATAAAAAGAGACTTTGAGAAATAATGCAATATCCGAAGTACAAAATAAGAAACTGTTGGATGTGACGACCAGCAACATCCCTGCAGAGATTGCCGTAGGACAACAGTGGCTCAAGTGGCTAGAACACATAATACCTGTAAAGATAAAATCAAAGCACACCTGCTCGAATCCTAGCAAAAGCAGGTTGCTTTTCTCCGCAGCTAAAACCATGGTTTAGTTTCTACTTTTCAAAATACATATTAAGCAAATGTTTTCAACAACCTAATTGTTTTTTGTTTTTTTTTCCATTTATCTACGCAGCTTCCTTTACAAACAATTCCTTCATTGAATATTGAACGCTATGTAAATTTCGTTGTCAAAGTGACCTGTTCTGGACGGTTTATCGTCTTGGCTTAAAAACGTAAACTAAGTATATTAGTGCTTGTCAAATTGTGTACCTCTTTGAGAAAAACAAGAAAATTAATTTAAAAAAAATAATCTGATCTGTTTCACATACAAACTTCTTACAAAAGTTTATTCTTCCTTTTACACAATGCTAATCGAGATAAACATTAGCAGAATGTTCTTATTACTTAGTTCCTGATAAGTAGAATGGAACTAAGGGAATGCGCTATGCTAAACTGATAATCAAATATTTTAAAAACCTCCATTATGCGATTGTCATTGCAAATCCGTTTTTAGTTCCACAACAAAAACGTGAAGGAAATAAATTGTGTGTTTTGACGAGATGTATATTTTGTGTGCAGTAAGCTTTCTTCTGTCTCTTACGATTTAGCAGATAAGCAAGATTCGGAAAAATTTATCTAGAATAAATAGTCTTTAGAGACTACTCTCAGAAATTTCAAGATATGTATTTTATTTGAGATGTAAATATCTTTAATATACGAGATTTTAATCAAAATCGTTAGTCATTTTTTAGAAAATCAAAAATATCTAACATTTTTCCATGTAAAGGGTAGTTTGCGTTGAGGGGAATTTTTTCCAAAATCTTCATTTTGCAGCCCTGGAAGATAGTAAACTTAAAGTTGGTATTTTACCGACTTTTCGTTTTTAAGCTATCATGTTAACACACACGCGGACTTGTTTATAAAAATGGGACCCTAAAACGTGTATTTCCGGTGAGATCTCGGTATCAATTTTTTTGTGGAATAGAATACTTTCTCTATACACTAAGTACACAGTACGTGTAGAGAATGTAATAAGATAAATGATGACTTCTCGTTTGAGAAGAGTATAAATATTGGGAAATTTAAATAAAAAACAAGGCATATATTGGGAATCGTTAATTCCGCAAAAAAATTTATTTGATATAATTGTGTGTTTTAATACCTGCACTTTTTTGTATTAAAAGTTTGTCTATATCTTACGATTTACCAGTTATGCAAAAGTCAATCAAAATGATGAGGATTTCAGAGGCTGGGCCCTCAAAGTTCAAAATGCATTATCATTTGTGAAATAAATATTTTTAAAATATAGTATTTTAGTAAAAACCTAGAGCTATTTTTGAGAAAATCAAAATTTTTTAAACTTATATGGTATTTTCTTGAAAAACTTCGTGTCGCATCCTTGGTACATGATGAACTTAAATTCCTAGTTTGGTAGTCAACCGACCTTTCTTACTTAAGTTACGTTGTTCACACACACACACGCGCGCTGATATTATTCTTTAAATTTGACGTGTGACAATCACATGACTTTCTCCACCTTTATCATACGTTAGAGCTATTTTTGAGAAAATCAAAATTTTCAAAACTTATAGGTTATTTTCTTGAAATTCTTCTTGTCGTTGCTTTGGAAAATGCTGAACTTAAATACCAAGTTTCGTATTCAACCGACCGTTCGTTTTTTAAGTTATATTGTTTACACACACGCGATGACACTCTACAAATTTGACGTGTGACCATCACATGCCTTTTTTCTCCTTCTATCGTTTTCACATTACGTAGTCTGCTTAGCCTCCGCATACTGACACCCCCAAGGACTTACAAGCGGAAGTCTAGGGGTCAGAAGATTGTCGGGGAGCCAACGACACGTAACCACAGAATGAATGGAACGAGTGGTCGGCCCGTAACCAGCATGAGCGTGAGGACGAGGATGACATGAAATGCTGGCGAAATGGATAATAGGAAAGGTGATGGTGCAATTGGTGGGTCCAGCACAAATCTCACATGCGGGCGCTTGGGATCGAACCCGGGCGGCCTAACCACTATGCCACGGTGCCGTCCTCTATCTTTTTAGTGGGATACAATTACTTCTCTTAATAAAGTTTACATTTCTATTTAATTATTTTTTTGAGTTAAACCTTTATACTTATAAACAGCTAAGTACATTATACAGTTCGTTACAGATACAAAGGGAATCCATATTTGTTTTTTAGTAACGTCATGTCTCATATTACTGTTACTTAGAGCAAACACACAAAATTCCACTAAACTTGCATTTTAGCTTTCATCACGTATGTTTACAAACACGCTTGAGTAAATACAAAGCTGTTATATGTTTAAAACATGTTATAGAGGTTAAATAATAAAACCTCGCAACGAAATGTACATCTCTTATAAAAACAAAAATAACGAAAAAGCTTGCATATTCCGTTCCTTCCATAATAAATGGATAATACAGTGCGGCCATGCGAAGTTACGAAAGCAAACAACAAAAAGAAATGCAGCTACTACGTGAAATGCAGAAATGCCTGGTTCGATAAAAACACAATGGGTTGATGTCATGGAGTCGCAAGAAAACCACACCTTTATTATTCCCCTGCCGTGTGTTAATTCCCGCTTTGTGAATATGGAACAACGTAACCTTTGTTTTGCCGAAACAGCGGTAAAACGTGCACTGCGCTGACGTGTGCATTGTTTCCAGATGAACAACAATCATAAATTTATATCGCACAAATGATGCACACGACAGTTTTTATTTCATTTACTTTTTATGGCTTTGACATGTAAATAAGAAGCCTAAAGTTATTCTTTTCACAGGTTTTATTCCTGAAAACAATCATTATAAAACTGTATTTTTGCTTTCTCTACACGTACTATGTACATAGTGTACAGAGACGGTATTGTGTGTGTGTGTGCGTGCGCGCGCGCGCGCTTAAAACAAAAAGTCCGATAAATACCAAGCTTGGTAATTAAGTTCAGTATCTTCCAAAGATACGACACGAAAATCCCCCCACCCCCAACTACACTTTACATGGAAAAATTAGAAAATTTTGATTTTCTTAAAAATTGCTGTAACGATTTTAATTAAAATATCGTATATTAAAGATATTTACATGACTAAATGGCCTCTGAAGACATCTTTATTCTGAATGAATTTTGTGGAATTTTGCATAACTGGTAAACCGTAAGAGATAGACAAAACTTACTTTACAAAAAATGTAGATCTCGTTAAAATACACCATTTATGTTATACGCATTTTTTTCGTGCAGTTGATCAATTTTTACATATTCCTTATTATTGGTTTCAGCTTTAAAATACTTATAGTTTTCTAAATCGGGAATTTGTCAACTCCTGTTCATACAAAGAAAGGAACTTAAATCACATAGCAACCAGCTTTTGACTATCGCTTTAGCCTGTGGTAATCCCTTATTTCCCTTCTACTTACAAGGAAGCAAGTAATAAGATTATTTCTGCTATTTTTTTATTTTCTTCTCGATTAGCATGAAGTAAATAGACGAATAAGTTTTTTAACAATAATTTGCAGCAGAGATGCGGAGAAAGTCATGTGAATGGAACACATCAGATTTTTTATGGCTTTGACATGTAAATAAGAACCCTAGAGCTATTCTTTCACAGGTTTTATTCCTGAAAACAATGATTATAAAACTGTATTTTTTTAATGCTCCGTGTTATATCTCGCCTTTAACTGTATGCTCCTATCGGCGATTTGGGACATGTTGCATATCGGCTGTAGTGTTAACTCGTGTACTGTTATCGTCAGGTTTTCTTGTATCTTTGATTTTATCATAGATATTGTAACATACCCAGTATAGAGTAGATTTCACACCTACACTGCGCATACTAGGGAGTGGTAACTTCAGGAGTGGAGCTGTTCACGCATGCGAGAGGGAAGCGGGTGGCCGCAGGGTTTAAGGTGCAGGAGGATGTATTTTCGGCTAGAATAATTAAGAGCCACGAATAAATTAAAAAAAAAACAAAAGGCGCGAGGAGTCACAGAGCTTTTATTTTTAAGAAGATAATGTACGGTTAGGGAATGAGGAAACCCAAGGGCTACCCTAACTTCATTCGACTCACTTGGAACATTATGAATCTTGAGTTTACACTTTAAAATAAAAACTATGTTATCGGGCTGTATTACGTCAGCAGCTCAGGTGAACTATGCTAACAAGGCTCTTCTGACCCAATCAAACGCATGCCTTTATCCCTTTAGGAAGGCACAGCTGTGTCAGTATTTCAACATCTTGCCACTAATATCGATTGCCGAAACTGGTGCAATATTACTTATATGAATGAAATGCAATTTACTCAAAACTACCATATCAGGTACCCTGCTGTTGGCCGTACCGTGGCCGAGTGGTCTCACCTAGACGGCCCGGGTTCGATCCCAAGCGACCGTTTGTGAGATTTGTGGTGGACAAAGCGGCGCCGGGGCGGGTTTTCTCCGGGTTCTCCGATTTCCCCCGCCATCTCATTCCACCGGGGCTCCATCTTCATGTATCGCCTGCGGTGCCAGAGCAGTAAAAGCGGGCGTTAAACACTACGGAAAAAAAGTACCCTGCTATATCACTCATACATACACAATCATGTAATAATTTGAATTAAAATATATTTTAATGAAGCTTCGGTGGAGTATATATTTTTATTGGAAGATAGCAATGGAATGAAGGAAAGTAAATTAATTTCTAGACCTATTCATGCCTTCCAGATTCTGTGGAAGATAACGGAATAATCTGGGATAGAGAAAAATTACCATCCCCAGCCGGGAATCAAACCCGAGACCCCTCGCACAGCAGCCAGGTGCTCTCGACTGAGCTATTACTTTTGTAAGGTTGTGGTTTTGCTTTTGACGCAAAATTTCCTATTGGCAAATTTAGCCATAATTTTTATGATTTTATAAAAATATTCACTTCATAAAAATATAAATTCTAAACGTTAAGAAAATATATCCTTTTTACTTTCTCTACACACTATTATGTGCATAGTGTACATAGAAGGTATTGTGTTACACCCATAACTTCGATATCTAGATTTCACGGTAAATACATGTTTTGAGACCCCCTGAATAAAAAAAATTAGAAAAATGACCTTTGTGAATGTGTGTAGCTCAAAAATGAAAATACCGTTAAACACCTAACTTGGTATTTAAATTTGGTATTTTGAGATGCGTCGCGAAGATTTTCAAGAAAATCCCCACAACCCTAACTACCCCTTAAATGGGATATTTTTCGAAAATTTTGATTTTCTCAAAAATGGCTCTAACGATTTTGATTAAAATACCTTATGTTTAAGATATTTTTATGACAAATAAAATGAATATCTTGAGTTTTTCTGGGAAGACCTCTTCATTCTGGATGACTTGTGTATAACTGGTAAACCGTAAGAGATAACAAAAGCTTATTCCACGAAAAACGTAAATCTCATTAAAACACACAATTTATGTCTCATACATTTTCGAGATATTCCGGAGTATTGGTTTCTAATTTAACCACTTAAACTTTGCTCAAACGGGAAGATATCTTTCTTCTCGTTCCTCGTTTGTTTACTCCTGGCAATCAAAGAGATTTTCAATTGTTTCACTTAGTGACCGTCTTTTAAAGAACGATACTATCGCTTTACCCTGTGCATGTTCTTATTCCCCTTCTACTTACAAGAATCTAGTAATAAGACTAATTCTGCTTACGTTTATCTTGATCAGCATGATGTAGATAACTGATTAAATTTTGAAAAATGGTTTGTTTATCCAACAGCTAGAGGACATCATGTGAATGGAACACAGCAGATCTTTTTTATGTATCTCTTACCACATGCGTCCCCAACAGTCCGCCCGCTCGGACGGCAGTAAAAGCCCTCAAGCCCTGACCGTCCGGTTGCGGGCATGAAATGGAGGTGCTACAGTGGCGGAACTACGATTGTGTAAATTAATTTCCACTTTCACTGTCAATTACATAATAATGATAGCAGTATTTTATACACTTTAATACTGATATCTAATATAATACAAAATAAAATCTAATTGGCAGGAAATTCAATTAACATTCATACACAACTAATAAACTAAATAAATAATGTAATATGACATAGAGCTTGTTGGTACTATGCAATTTAATGAAGTAAACAATACAAATAAACATAATATTCTTCAAATAAATATCTCTATGATAACTGCTCTTTCTTAGCCATCCGACAATCGCCGTGATTTTTGCAGTTGTCTGTTTTTAACCAGTTGTTCAATACGTGGGACTATTAATTGCGAGCTGCCCAATCGCAAACATGCTTTCAAGTGTCCATCATTTAATTGGCTTCTGTGACGTGACTTTGTACACTTCATTAAGGAAAACCGTGGTTCGCAAATATAGCATATCCCAAACTTGCACAAAATTCTTCCTGCTAGATTGTGGAGTTTAGGAAATCTTTCGCGTGTTACAGAGGTGTAGAAATGGTTGATACTTTTTACTTTCTCTATACGTACTATGTACGAGATTTCACCGGAAATATATGTTTTAGGGTCCCCTGTATCCAAAAAAAGCATTTTCAGAAAAAGGTCCGTGTGTGTGTGTCCATGTGTCTGTGAACACGATAGCTCAAAAACGAAAAGTCGGTAAAATACCAACGTTGGTATTTAAGTTTAGTATCTTCCAAGGATGCGACACGAAGGTTTTGAGAAAAATCCCCCCACCTCCAAATACCCTTTACATGGAATAGTTTTCGAAAATTTTGATTTTCTCAAATATGGCTCCAACGGTTTTGATTAAAATGTCGTATATTAAAGATATTTACACGACAAATAAAATGTGTATCTTGAATTTTCTGGGAATAGCCTCTGAAGACTACTTTATTCTGGTTGAATTTTACAGAATTTTGCATAACTGCTAAACCGTAAGAGATGGACAAAAACTCACAACACAAAAAATGTAGAACACGTTAAAACACACAATTTAACTTATATTCATTTTTTTTTCGTGGAGTTGATTGTTTTTGAGATACTCCTTGTTTTTTTGGTTTCAGCATGTTTTTCTCATACAACAATTCCAGTCCATACAAACAAAGGAACCTCAGTCACATTGCAACCAACTTTTGACTATCACTTAAACCAATAGTACTGCCTTATTTACTTACAAGGAAGCAAGTGATAGGACTTGTTTCTGCTGATTTTGTCTCGATTAGTATGAAGTAAATAGAAGCATAAGCTTTTTAACAATAATTTGTTGCAGAGGTATAGAGAAAGTCATGTGAATGAAACATATCAGATTTTTCTATTTAAAAGTTATCTTTTAACTCAATATTATTTTGCATATCTATTACTTCCAACTGCAGTTTAACAGGACCATCAAGGATATTCCCTGAAAATGGTGATGCAAATACTTAGCTTGTTTCTCAAGTGCTATAATGCCCTGGAATCTACATTCGAATTCTTCGCGTAATTGTCGCTGTATGGTTGTATATTAATCAAAGCCCAGGGTTTCTACACTCTAAATCACTGAGGTTATGGTAGGAAAATGTAACGTCAGCGCAAGTAATGTCGTTGCAAATTATATTTAGTTATTTTGTTTACAAGTTTGTAACTCACTAAAAATGTTGCCGCGTATTTCTCTTCCATAAACAGAACGTTTTCTCCCCATTCTGCTCGCAACATCACAACCGTCTTCTTAACGCGGATGTGCCAGCCATCGTAAGTAGGATACCACAGTACTAATATGTAGCGTTACACCATCACTGCACGGATATACTGCGTAGCTGTGCGGCCCGCAGGGAGTGTAATGTTAGCCCTGCGCGACCTTGACTCGACTTGGGGATGCCTGTCTTACCACATATCAGTTATGCGAAAGCCATTCAGATTGCAGAGGTCTGCAGAGGCTATTCCCAGGGAATTCAAGATATAGTACATTTCAATTGTCATACAAATTAGTATGTTTAATATACGGTATTTTAATCAACATTTATGAGCCATTTTGGTAGAAAAAATTTGGTAGAGATAGTTTGAGATGGAATTTGGCATACTTGAAAGATAATATTCCTAAATACCAAGTGTGATATTTAACGGACATTTTGTTTTTGAGTTGTACTATCCACACACAGACACACATACAATTTTTTTTTGTATTTAGGGGTCCTCAAAACATTTACGTATTTCAATTGAAATTCTGGTATCGGATTTTTGGTGCAATGCAATACGTTCTTTATCTACTATGTACATTGTATATACGTGTAGAGAAAATAAAAACCTTCCCAAGTTTATTTGTTTTCTATATTACTTTCTCTACACGTACTATGTACATAGTGTATAGAGAAAGTATTGTATTGCACCCAAAAGTTTGATACCGAGATTTCGACGGAAAGATGTACTAAGGTCCAAGTCAAAAAAAAAAAAAAAAAAAAAAAATTTAGAAACAGGTCCGTGCCCATGTGTATATGTGTGTTTAGCTCAAAACCTAAAAAACCATCTTCCAAGGATACGACACGAAGATTTTCAAGAAAATCTCCCCACTCCAAACTACCCTCTATATGGTAACATTTTTTTAAGTTTTTTATTTTCTTTAAAACGGCTGTAATGATTTTGATTAAAATGTCATATATTAAAACTGTTTACATAATAAATGAAGTGTATATCCTGAATTCACTGGGAATAGCTTCTGAAGACAAGTTCATTCTGGAAGAACTTTCCTGGATTTTGCATAACTAGTAAACCGTAAGAGATAGACAAAATAGTATGAATGTAGACCTCGTTAAAATACATAATTTATGTCATTTGCATCTTTGTTGTACCTTGAGTTGACTGTTTCCGAGATATTCTTTCTTATTGGTTTCAGTTTTATATAGATATCTTCTCATACGGGCTCAACTTTCGGTTTTTCTCTCTTGTTTTTCTGGAAATGCAATGCAATGCGAACTGTTCACATACGACCATCCTTTAAAATGTTTAACCATCGCTTTAGCGTATGGTACTCCCTATTTCCCTACTCCTTACAAGGAAGCAAATAATAAGACTATTTGTTATTTCTGCTAATGCGTGTTTCGATTAGCATGATGCAGATAAATGAATAAGCTTTTATAAGAATAGTTTGTGTGCAGAACAAGTAGAGAAAGGCATGTGAATGGAACACGTTGGCTATTTGTAATGCACTCAAAAATTCAATATCGAGATTTCACTGAAAATACATGTTTTGGGGCTCCTGAATCCAAAAAAAGTATTTTTACTTTCTCCATACGCACTATGTACATAGTGTATAGAGAAAGTATTGCACTCCACCAAAAATTCGATACCGAGATTTCACCGGAAATATATGTTTTAGGGTCCTCAGTATCCAAAAAAAGCATTTTCACAAAAAGGTCCGTGTGTGTGTGTGTGCGCGTGCGCGTGCGCGTGCGTGCGTGTGTGTGCGTGTGTACAGCGTGGTTCAAAAACGAAAAGACCGTTGAGTACCAAACTTAGTGTGATATCTTCCAAGGATGCGACAGAAAGGTTTTCAAGAATATCCCCCGATCCAAAACTACCCATTACATGTAACGTTTTTCGAAAATTGTCATATTCTCAACAATGGCTCTAACAATTTTGAATAAAATACTTTATGTTTTAGATATTTTGATGACAAACTATAGATATATTTTGAATTTTCTGGGAATAGTCTCTGAAGACCTCTTCATTCTGAATGACTTTTATATAACTGCTAAACTGTAAGAGGTAGACAAAAACTGACTACACAAAAATATAGATCTCGTTAAAAAACACAATTTATGTTCATATTTTTTTTTTTTTTTTTTTTTTTTTTTTTTTTAAGCGTTAACTGATTTCGAGATATTCCGGATTATTGGTTTAAATTTTAGCCTCTTAAACTTTTCTCAAAGGGAAGATATATTTCTTCTCGTTTGTTTACTCACATAGCAACCTCTTTTAAAGGACAAGACTATCACTTTAGCCTATGCATTTTTCTTGTTTTCCTTCTACTAACAAGGAAGCTAGTAATAAGACTAAGTCTGCTTATGTTTATCTTGATTAGCATGAAGTAGATAACAGATTACTGTTTTGAATAAAAGATATTTTTACCGAACAGCTAGAGGACATCATATGAATGATGAACATTAGATTTTTTCCCTTCTACTTACGAGGAACCAAGTAATTTCTACTAATGGCATAAAGTAGATAGAAGAATAAGCTTATTAACAATAATTTGTTACAGAGATGTAAGTGAAAGTCATGTGAATGGAAATGGTGAGATTTTTTGCAAGGCTATATCGATCGTCTCTTGTATGTAGAGTTTAGTAGTGTTTAGAGCATCATGTGCTTTTTGTTGCAGGAGAATGGAGGTTGTGAACGCTGCGGAGACCATGCAATAAAACGAGTTGCATTGTTGAGGAAATTACCCCAGAAAATGCTGCAATAAGCTACTTCCTGCTTAGGTAGGCAAACACTTTAATCTTCTTTTTATAAATCCGTGAGCGCGTGGTGCTGTAACACAAGTCACACACGATATTGCCAGAAGCGAAACAATTGACGAGCAAATCTCTTTCCGATTACAAAATGCCATACTGGGATACTACGAGTCAGCACTTCATACAGATGGCGATTTTTTTTTTTTTTTTTTTTTTTTTTTTTAACTCTTAAGATTCCGTTATACGCTTACAAATGTGTTTTACTTACTACTTTTACATATATATTAAATTGTGTTAATTTATATATTAGCTGAAAAAATCTTCTTTCTGTATCTATTCTCCAACAAACTATTCTTAGAAATATTATGTGCCAATCGTGATAAAATTCTAACAGAAATGATATTATTACTCTCCTTCTTAAGTACTCGGGAAATAAGGGAATACGCTACACTAAAGCTATAGTGAACTATTTTAAGGGCACGCGCGCTTGAAAGTTGAAGAAAATCGTTAAAAAGTCCATTCGATACAGAGATTTCACCGGAAATACACGTTTTAAAGTCCCTGTATCCAAAAAAGTATTCTTACTTTCTCTACATAGTACTTGGTACACAGGTAGAGATTGTACTCCACCCAGAAACTCGATATCCAGATTTCACCACGTATTAGGGTCTCCCGAATCCAAAGAAAAAAAAAGGATTTTCAGAAAATGGCTTGTGTGTGTCCGTGAACATGATAACTCAAAAACGAAAAGTCGGTAAAATACCAAACTTGGTGTTTTTGAGAAAAAAAAAGGTGCCTCCACTCCAAACTACCCTTTACATGGAAAAATTTCGAAAATTTTGATTTTTTCAAAAATGGCTCTAACGATTTTGAGTACAATCTCTTATATTTAAGATATTTACATGACAAATAAAATGCATATTTTGAATTTTCTGGGAATAGCCTCTAAAGACCTCTTTATTCTGGATGATTTTTTTTTTTTTAATGTTTGCACACCTCGTAAAGCGGAAGAGATAGGCAAAAACCTACTACACAAAAATGTAGAGCTCGTTGAAACACAATTTATGTCATATACATTTTTTCCCTTGAGTTGACGGTATTCGAGATATTCCTTGTTATTAGTTTCAGTTTATCTCATACAGGAAACTGTCAACTGTTGGCCACGCAAAGAAACAGATTTCAATCCCATGGCAACCACATTTTAAAACATTTGACTGTCGGTTTAACCTAGCACGTTCCCTTATTTCCCTTCTACTTACACGGAACTAAGTAATTTTTTTTGGGTAGTGTTTAACGCCCGCTTTAACTACTAATGGCACCGCAGGCGGTAGAACTAAGTAATAAGACCGTTTCTGCTAATGTCTCGATTAGCATGAAGTAAATAGAAGAATAAGCTTTTTAACAATAATGTTTTACAGAGATGTATGAGTGGAACACATGAGATTTTGAGACGGAATTTACTCCCGTTTCATCCATGTTATGGGTTACTGCCAGCGTTTCTGTTTTGCAACAAACATCGTTTGGCGCAGGGAGAGATATAGGTATCCTTAAAAATAACGATAGCTAGTGCGTTGTCTTGAAGTTGCTGTGCGGTTACAAGCAAACATTCGCTTTGTGTTTCCGCTACAGTTGACTCACTTAATGAAAAATGGAATTCCTTGCCCTCTCTCCATTTTAACGAGTCATGCTGCTCTGTATACCAGCATCAATATTTTCGCGTCCTGTGTGAGAATTACAAATACGTGTTTCAACTGTTTCAGCATCAAAGTGTGCTTTAAAAGAGGCGTCTCAATATGAATGTATTATAAAATAATTAACTTCATGGTTATTTTATTATGAATTCATTTTAACTTGGTTCCAGAGAGGCAATGAACATTTTTAGAAGTCGTGTTTCTAAAACCTTATGAAGTGCGTTTAGCTGACAGTTACTTTCAAATGTTTTAGAGGTTCATTTCTGTGTAGTTTATTCGATTTTCTATTATAGCTTGTTATTTATCTTCAATAAATGTTTCTTTCTACTATCGAGCGTAATAGAGTAGTTTACGAGCACATTTCAAATCGCAAAATTGCTTTTTAGGAATCCACGCGCAAAGAAGTGCAGCAAGCGTAAAGTAATTTTTTTCCAATTTTACCTCGCCAACAGACACCACTTCCTAAATTTCTCATATAGTGCCTCAGTCTTTTCGGGTTTTGGCAGGATCTAAATTTTATTCTCCTTCTTTCGCAGCTCTAAGGATATCACAATTCTCATAATCTGCAATTTTCTCAAAATTTATCACAGAAAAACAATAATAATGGTTTGTCACGGCCTGCTATAGCCGTACCGTCATCGCGTCCAGCAATGCGAAATAAATAACGAACTATAACTCTTGATGAATGGTTCAGACTTAACGTCAAATTTGTTTCATCTTTCGTTGCTTTCATTTTAATATCAGAAAATTCTCATAGAAAAAAATGTTATATGATACGCGAGTGTAACTTTTATTTTTGATTCTCGCGTAGTTGTTTAACTCGATTGCGTCTCATTTCACAATATTCCCGCTCAAATCAAGAACCATAATTTTACTTGCTTACATCATAAATAACTGTTGTGTTCATCCAAAATTGTAGTCCTTTTATAGTGTTTAACGTTCGTTTTACTGCATATGCATCGCACGCGTTGACTCTGGTAATGCATGGAATGAAGGTGGAGCACCGGTGGAATGCGATGGCGGGGGAAGTCGGAGAACACGGAGAAAAACCACCCCACACGCCGCTTTGTCCACCACAAATCCCACATGCGGTCGCTTGGGATCGAACCCGGGCCGCCTAGGTGAGAGCCGGATGGTCTAATCACTTTTATTCTTTGCACATTGTGCGCACTCCCACTAATATTAAAATATTGATATGTTAAAGATATTTACCTGACAACATGTATATCTTGAATTTTCGGGACTAGACTCTGAAGTTCTCTTTATTTTGAATGAATTTTACATAACTGGCAGACAGAAATTTACTATACAAACAATTTAGAACTCGTTAAAAAACAAAATGATCATGCACAACCTTTTTTATAGAGTTTATAATTTCCAGGATATTTCTTTTTATTCGTTTCAATTTCAAAATGCCTAAACTTGTGTCAACTCCTTGATAAGCAAAGAGAACGGATTTCAATCACATGGCAACCAGGTTTTAATAGATTGGAGTATGCTTTTACCTAGTGTATGCTCTTTTTCCCCTCTACTTACAAGGAAGCAAGTAATAAGACTATATAGCATGTTGTAGGGAAAAAGCTTTTGTATCAATAGTTTGAGGAGAAATTCAGGTGAATGGAACACATAAGAGTTTTTACTTCTAAATCATTACAATCAAGGATCTTTATTTTGATGCTTTCGCAAAATTCTGTAGTATTTTGTCTCGTCGTATATGATGCGTACTGTGAACTCCAATTGAAAATTGATCCGCCAATACGTGGCTTTCTCATATGGTAGACTCGTGCTGATCCTAGGTGCTGTTACTGTTTGGATGATTGTAGGTTTGTGTTGTTGGTTTAATGTTGCGGGTGTTAAGGAGGTAGCGCTAAGTGTAAGCTCCTCAACGTTTGCCGTTTCAGGTGCGTCCTTGCCGCTGGTGTCTTGGTTTCAAAATATGTTGATGTGATTTTTGTGGTGGCTACCTCCATAGAGAGGGGAAGTACCTGTATTCAGGTTTTAAGATACTGGCTGGTTAAATACTTCGTTACCGGGAATACCCACAAGCCACCGGAGACTTCGGTACCACCTATAGCGGTGTTCTCTAGGAATCTCGTGATGATACAGTGTTATGCAGACATTTTGAGCCCGGCGCCTAATCGCATCCTCCACGTATGGAAGTGTTAAAGCTCCATGTGGTAGCCTCACTGGGAAATGTCGGCAAAGAGGATGGACCGCAGTTCACTATTCTGTAACCTATATAACCAGAGAAGTCAAGAATTTTCTGCCATGTGGGGAACTCTGTGGCACCTATAGCGGCGTTTTATAGATATTTTCCCAGAGATCTATTAACGCTGTTCTCATGATGAGCCAATTTGGATTAGAAATTTTGAACCTGACGTCTAATCACATCTTCCACACATGGACTAGCCTCACTGGAAAACTGATCTTATTCTGAATCCGCTGTAACCAGAGAAGCCAGGCTTGCAGCTGTTACTTACATAGCTGTCGAAGTTGTCAATAGAAATTCCTAGAAAAAATGAATATTCTCGCAATGTCCATTGCGTCACGGTCCAAGACCATATGGTGTCGCCGCCGCTCTTCATGTCTGCGACAACTGCTTAAAGGAAGCAAAACGAATACATCCAACAATTCTAACCATTTGAAAGCTACCGGCTCACACACGAGCAGCAATCTCGGAATATATGATAATCGAGATAAACATTAGTAGAAATTGTCTTAATTACTTGCCTCCTTGTAATTAGAAGGAAAATAAGGGGATACACTCAGCTAAAGCGATAGTCAAATCTTTTAAAAACTGTTGCATGCCGTTGAAATTTGTTTCTATGCATGGCCAACAGTTTATAGCTTTCCGTGTGAGAAAAGTTGAAGTATTTTAAAATCTGAAACATATAACTTGAAATATTTCAGAAGTGGTCAATTCCACGAACAAAACGTATACAACAAATTGTGTGTTTTAACGGGATCTGCATTTCTATGTGGTAAGTTTTTGTGTATCTCTTTCATTCCAGTTATGCAAAATTCAGCAAAGTTCATCAAGAATAAACAGGCCTTTGGAGGCTATTCCCAGAAACTTCAAGATATAAATGCTATTTGTCATGTAAATAACTTGAATATACGGTATTTTAATCAAATTCGTTAGAGCCATTTTTGAGAAAAAAAGTTATCGATCTTTTTTCCATGTAAGGGGTAGTTTCGGATGGGGGGGGGATTTTTCTCAAAATCTTTATGTCGCATCCCTGGAAGATACTAAACTTAAATATCAAGTTTGATATTCTACCGACTTTTCGTTTTTGAGATTTTTGTGTTCACAGACACTTGCACACACGGACCTTTCTCTAGAACATTTTTTTTAAAATAGGAGAGCCTAACACGTGTATTTCAGGTGAAATCTCTGTATCTAATTTTTGGGTGGATTACAATACCTTCTCTATACACTATGTATATAGTATGTGTAGATAATGTAAAAGCTGTCCAACCCTGAAGCTAGAGTTAGCGATAAACCTATAGCATGAAAAGAGCTAAAACGGAGGGAAACAATTAAAACAAAATCGTTAATTAATGATACGTGAGAACAATTAAAAATCGTGGATTAAAAAGCAGCTATTTAAAAGTTAAAAATCCGCCCAATTATCATGCTATAAAGCTGCCACAGACTAAAACCTTAAGGTAAAACAAACTTATGCAAAAAATTTAAAAACTCCGTCAACTGTTCTTGGATCATTAGCCAGGACCTCGGCAAGAGAGACCGGCATGTGTAGAGATGATCTAATGTGCCAGGTGATCACATTCTAGCAACACATGACGAACTGTCTGTGCCACTAGTGACCAGGGAAAACCACGAAAACTTTCAGGTCAGAGTGGGCGGTCATCGGGGATCGAACCCGGGACTCTTAATGCGGCTCTCATATGTTGGCACCTGAGACATCTCACTCGCTTTTAGACAGAGATAACCATGCGAATGTAACACAGCAGATTTTTTCCGACCGTCATGGTATCCTGATAGTTATACAACCCATTAAACTTAACTATAAGGTGGGTGGGCTAACTGCATCTGATAGCACAGGAATGACGTCACGCCGCATTCTAATGGTCAATTTCTGCACCGCGACCTAGTCTCTGTCATCAGTCGCGTACCTTTTGTAATGTGCACGACGTGGTCTTCTTGTTTCATTTTTATAACTGAAAAAATTGTAATGAAAAGGTGTAACCTAATAACACAAGGCCCCTGCAAACAACAGTTTCACCTTTGATATGAGAATACCTTGATGATTAATACACCAACCAAAATCCGCACTCATATGACTTTCTCTGGCTTTTCTACAAACTTCTTACAAAACATAGTTCTTCTTTCTACACAATGCTAATTTAGACAATATTAGCAGAATGTTCTTATTACTTAGTCCCTTATAATAAGGAAATACCTCAGGCTAAATCGATAGTCAAATGTTTTAAAAGCTGTAGTTATGCGATTGTTATAATTAATATAGTACATTGAGTGTTTTCATCTTGTCGATAATTCACGACCGGGGCGAAGCGACGCCCTAAGAGATGAAAACACGAGTTGTATTTGATAAGACAATTCTACTAAATAGACTATCAATAATTTAGAATGTATATGAAGGTAGATTTTATCAGGTTATGATTGTAATACTTAATTTGTTCTCAAACGGTAAATGACGAATTCGACCATGTTTATTTGCTAACCTTTTTTTTTTCTTTTCTTTTTTACTTTCTCTATACGTACTATGTACATAGTGTATAGAGAAGGTATTGCACTCCGTCCAAAAATTCGATACCGGGATTTCACCAGAAATATATGCTTTAGGGTCCCCTTTATCGAAAAAAAAAGGTATTTTCGGAAAAAGGCCCATGTGTGTGTGTGTGTGTGTGTGTGGGTGTGTGTGTGTGTCCGTGTGTCTGTGAACACGATAACTCAAAAACGAAAACTCCATAAAATACCAAACTTGGTATTTAAGTTTAGTATCTTCCAGGGATGCGTCACAAATATTTTGATGAAAATCCCCCCACCCCCAACTACCCTTTACCCTTTTTTTTCGAAAATTTTAATTTTCTCAAAATGGCTCTAACGATTTTGATTAAAATATCGTATATTAAAGTTATTTACCTGACAAATAAAATGTATATCTTGAATTTTCTGGGAATAGCCTCTGAAGAATACTTTATTCTGGATCAATTTTACGGAATTTTGAATAACTGCTAAACCGTAAGTGATGGGAAAAAACTTAATATATGAAAAATTTAGAGCACGTTAAAACACACAATTTATGTTATATATATTTCGTGTAGTTCATCGTTTTGGAGACATTCCCTGTTTTTGGTTTCTGCTTTGAAAAACTTCTACTTTTTTCATACAGGAAATTGTCAAGTGCTGTCTATACATACAAAGGAACTTCAGTGACACAGCAACTAGCTTTTGAACATCACTTTAACCATATTTCGCTTCTACTTACAAGGAAGCATGTAATAAGACTATTTCTGCTATTTTTTCTTGATTAGCATGAAGTAAATTGAAGTATAAGCTTTTTTATGAATAAATTGTTGCCAAAGCTGCAGAGAACGTCATGTGAATGGTACACATCAGATTTTTCTTCACTGACTCTTGAATTATGATATGACCGACTATATCTACACCCATGTACGAATATCGATACCAATAATAGAAATAGGGAACAATTATTTTATTTCAGCTTTTAATGTCTAATACATGAAATGGAAACAAACTTTATATTATTTGTGGTTACTGCACTCATCTCATACATAGGACATATAAATAATTATTATTTTCACTCCTTTTTTTTTTAACTAAATACACCATGAGCTGGATAAAACTTTAGATGAACATTGTAACTGAATTAATTGAAAGTACAGTTGTGGAAGTGACAGTTATTAAAAGTGAAGTTTGGATTCTCATCTTATAACCAATAACCAAGACGGAGTTTAAACATACGAATGTCAGGTGCGACAAGATTTCAAAGAAATGAACATATCCAGTCAGGAGTAGAACAAAAGAACAACGGACACTTCTTGTATGAGAAAAATTTAAATACGTTGCAATGAAACCAATAACAAGGAATAACTCGGAAACGGTTACCTCGGCAACAAAAATGTAAAGAACATAAATTATTTGTTTTGACGGGATCTAAATTTTTTGTGTGGTAAGTTTTTGTCTATCTCTTACGATTTAGCAGTTAAGCAAAATTCATCCAGATTGAAGAGGTTTTCAGAGGCTATTACAGAAAATTCAAGATATACATTTTATTTGTCACGTAAAGATCTGTAATATGCAGCATTTTAATCAAAATCTTTGGAGCCATTTTTGAGAAAATCAAAATTTTCGAACAGTTTTCCATATAAAGGTTAGCTTGGGGTGCGGGATTTCTTGAAAATCTTCATTTCGCATCCTTGGAAGATACTTAACCTAAATGTCAAGTTTGGTATTTAACGGTCTTTTCGTTTTTGATCTATGATGTTCACAGACACACACGGACCTTTTTCTAAGAATGCTTTTTTGGATTCCGGGGTCCCAAAACATGTATTTCCAGTGAAATCTCGGTTTCGAATTTTTGGGTGTAGTACAATACCTTCTCTATACATTATATACATAGTACGTGTAGAGAAAGTAAAAATTATGATAAGATATATTCATATAACTTTCTCTATTCTTCATTATTTAGATTTAAACCTGTTCTGCAATCTATTCGTAATATCACTAATTACTTTCTCTACCAGGTACGTAGAGTATAGATGGAGTATTGTTTTAATTGTTTCATTTGTATAACCCCCTTTAACAATGGTCATATCAGGGGCTTTGTCTTGTGAAACAACTCGTATTGCTGTAGGTTTAGAACATTAGGTTAATTATTTTACACACACACATTCACTCTCATAGTCATACTTCCAGACTGTGTGAGGAACAGAGAATAATTGTGGTTAAATAAAAATTGCCTGCCCCAGCCGGCAATCGAACCCGGGACCTACCGATGAGAGATAACATTTTTAATTCTATCCAAAAATCGATACAGATTTTTCACCAGAAATTCTTGCTTTGAGATTCCCTGATTCAAGCTCCGTGCTTGTGTGTGTAGGGGGTGTGTGGGTGTGGAGGGGCAGCATAGCTCGAAAACGAAAAGTCCGTTAAATACCAAACTTGATATTTAATGTCAGTATACCCCAAAGATACTACATGAAGAATTTCAAGAAAATTCCCCTACCCCCAACTACCCATTCGAAATGTTTTATTTTCTCAAAAACAGCTCTAACGATTTTTACTAAAACTCTCTTTTATTTAAGATATTTACATGACGAATAAAATGTATATCTTGAATTTTCTTAGAATTGCCTCTAAAGACCTCTTTATTTTGGATGATTTTTTTTTTAATTTTAACTGACTAGCAAACTGTAAGAGATAGAAGCTTACTACTTAAAAATTGTAGAGCTCCTTAAAACACACAATTTGTGTCATATACATTTTTTTCTGGAGTTGGACGTTTTCGTCATATTCCTTGTTATTTGTTTCAGTTTTAAAATACTAAAAACTTTTCTCATACGGGACTTGGATTTCAATCCCATAGCAATCACATTCTAAAACATTTGACTGTCGGTTTAGCCTAGTGTATTCCCTCATTTCCCTTCTAGTTATAAGGAACTAAGTAACAAAACCGTTATTGATAGTGTTTATCTCAATTAGCAGGAAGTGGATAGAATAATAAGCTTATTAAAAATAATTTGTTACAGAGAAAGTCATGAGAATGGAACATATCAGAAAGCGTGTATGGTATCGAGTTTTTGGCTAGAATGTAATAACTTTTCTACCTATCTACTAAAGAAAGTGAAATTTAACTGTAAAGGACATACGTCAGCGTCTCGCTGCTCTTTTTTGCAAGAAGTTCTTCTCTTTATGTTAAATATATCCGGAGAGTTTTCACTACATTTATCACTGCTTCTGTCCGTCTCTGTCCCACCCTATCACACAACATTAGGGACTTTCATCACCAGCGCCAGTAAGATAGAAAGAAACGGAGAGGAGAGGAGAAAGAATAATTTACGGTCGGGGTTTTGTCTTCAAGTGTATAAATCAGCTCCTTTAACTCTCTTGTCTCTTCCGTCTTCGGACTAATCTTTCATAGCAATTTAAACATCCGTCCTTCCTTGCTCATTTTCTTTGTTTCGCATTTTATTTGTCTGTTGCGGGGAAGTGGTGGCTTCATAAAACGTTTCTAGGCATCACTTTTAATTAAAGATAAACATCTCGTTCGATGGTTTTATAACCGGCAGTAAATCACACACGGTTTATATACAGGATGAATAACTCAAAGACCAGGGTGTCTAAAAGTTGCTGGAGAAATTCTTTTGGAACATGCAAGTGTGATAAAAATATTTTAATTTTCTCTAGCAGACTTGTACAATTTGCATAGTAAATAGACAATGTATTATATTCCACCCGTAAATTCTATAAAGATTTCACGGAAAATACCGGGTGATCCAAAAACATCCGAACCGGCTGCGCGTTGTTTTGTCTGGCCACGCCCTCGGCGCTCGCTGCCGTCTGCCGCTATCATAAAAAGTTGCGGATGAAACCATGGAATATTTTTAAAACTACTTTTAAAGGATTTGCTTACCAATTTTATGAAAGGGGATGCTGAAACTGGCCACCGCCGTTGTCCATACATTTTTGGCTCCTCTTTAGGAAACTATCCATCAATCGCCGTAGTTCACGTTCAAAAATACTTGCAATTTCCTGGCGAATATTTTGTTTTAATTCTTCCAGGGTGTGTGGGTTTGTCTTGTATACTTTATGCTTTAAGTTACCCTAGAGATAGAAATCGCTGGGGGTTAGATCAGTGGACCGAAGAGGCCACAAACCTCTACTAATAATTCTGTCCTGAAACAAATTTTCAGTTGTTCTCATCAAAAGATTGGCTGTATGAGCTTTTCCAGAGTCTTCTTGAAACAAGACAAAATCACGCTCTCTGTCTGTTCATTCTCTAAAAAACGAGGACAACGTGTATCCATGTATGCACGGGCGTCAACTGTTGACTCGAAAAAAATGGACACATAACTTTTTCTCCACTAATGGCGCACCATTCACCAATTTTTTCGTCATGAAGGGATATTTCATGAACAATATTATGCTTCTCAAGAATCCAATCACAATGATTATTTTGTGTACACACGTATCCATGAATGTGGAACAAGCCTCGTCCGTGAAAAATATTAAATGTGGGTATACTTCACCATGGTATACATTATTGACAGTCCACTCACAAAATATGTTAACACATGCGAATCATAAATAAATACACACTGTGCAGTAGAAAACATATGCTGAGCCATAATACACTTTGTGACTAAGTACAGCAATAACTCAACCACACGATATCACCGTCAGCTCAATACTGCACTTTCAGAGCAGAGAAAAACAAGTCAGCACTGTGACCTTGTGTATAGCAGTTGTGTGTTATCATGTTTCCATGTTCGCAGTGGAAAAACATTGCGCAGCGGTTAAGATATTTTTAGATCGCACGGTACGCGTTTTGAGTATCCCTAAACACAAAAAAAGTATTTTTAGAAAAAGATCCGTATGAGAGAGTGTGTGTATGCGCATGTGTGTATGTGGATAACAAACTCCAAAAGTAAAAGCCCATTAAGTACCAAATTTTGTATTTTAATATCTTCCAAGAATGTAATAGAAGAATTTAATGGTAATCCCTCCAATCCAAGCTATGCTTGACATGGATGATTTTTCGAAATGTTTTATTTTCTCAAAATGACTCTTGACGATTTTCATTAAAATAGCTATATTAAAGACATTTACTCACAAATAATGTGTATTTTTTGAATTTGTTGAAAATAATCTCCGAAGTCTTCTTTATTCTGAATTACTTTTGCTTATCTGGTAAACCGAAACAGATAGACAAAAACCTTACTTAACAGAAAATGTAATATCGTTAAAACACACATTTTATATCATATTTTTTAAACAGCTAACCATTTCCGAAATATTCGTTGTTATTAATAGTTTCAGCTTTAAAATACAAGCTTTTCTCAAACGGAAGCTCATATTCGTTTCATCTCCTTTATTTTACTCCTGAATATGCTAAGGGAACCGAATATTAATGTCATCGCTTTTGAAGGATTTGACTCGCTCTAGCCTTTGTAATTCCTTATTTCCCTTAATAAGTAATAATACTATTTCTAGTAATATTTATCGAGATTTGCATGAAGTGGATAAAAGAATAATCATTTGTAATAATAGTAGTTTGTAGAACAAGTGGAGAAAGTCATATGAATGTGTGACGATTATTAGAGACAATTTTATCCTCAAATTAACACAAAACCAGCGAAGCCACATGACTCCGGCGTTAGGTCTGGGATTGACATTCGGAAGATCGCAGGTTCGAATCCCGCGGACGACCTTTCTGACCCATGGGTTTTCCTCTGGTAGCTTCAGCAGTGGAACGGGTCATCGATTTTGGAAATATTAGAGACTTCCGCGCGTCTTTGTGGTCTTTCTTCCTAGAGCCTCCTGTATTTTAAAATAGTATATGTTTATAACGTTGTTAATTGTCAGTATCGTATGAGCGCCGTCGGTTTGCCGGAATTTTGTCCTTCTTCAGGTGTTCTTTTACTGCCAGTAAATCGATGACATGAGGAAGTCGCTTTTAACCTCAGTTAAAAACCGCGATTTTGAGATCAGAAGACCAGCATTTAACCAATTGACAAGGGGTTACTACCACATTGTTGTCGCAGATTGAGTTAAAATATGTTATAGTGAAAAAGCATTGAAAACAAAAATATCCATGTCTCAACTTCCTCTCCCATGTAGTCTCTATTCATCACGGGAAAACATTGTGAACCTTTAAGTTTTAACGACTGACTTTAGGTCTGCCTTCCGCTCAACGATCATCTACTGGTAGGTGCTGATAATGACTTTGCCCGCACCGAGCTCACAAGTATCTGCGCCCAAGATGGCACAAAGGAGAAGGTGCTGCATTATACTAAAAGTTCGATACCGAGATTTCACCAGAAATACTTTTTTTTTTAAAACCACTGAATCCAAAAAAAAACATTTTTAGAAAAAGGCCCAAGTGTGTGTGTTGTGTCTGTGTGTGTGACTAGCTTAAAATGAAAAATCGTTTAAATACAAAACTTGATATTTGAGGATGCGACACGAGATTTTCAAGAGAATCCCCCCAACTACGCTTCACATAAAACATTTTTCGAAAAGTTTGATTTTCACAAAAATTTATCCAAAGATTTTCATATCTTTAATCTATGTTAGTGAAAAACAAAACGTATATCTTGAATGTTCTGAAAATAACTTCTAAGGACCACTTCATTCTGGATGACTTTTTTACGTCATTTAACCTGGTTGTTCACATTGGACGATGAATCTCTTGAAATGATGCAAAATGATCTCGTGGTCCATGGAGATTAAAGTTACTTAACTTTCATCTTCTCAGAATAATTGAAACACCCGAAAAAAATCTATTCCAGATAAGACACCCCAAGTGAGATTCGAACTCGTAACCTGTTGAATGTAAGGCAGACCCCCACACTGCCCAGGCGGGCGGATGACTCTAGTATAACTGGTAAATCGTAAGACAACATCTTACTACACAAAAATGTAGAACACACAATTTATGTCGTATACTGAGATACCCTTGTTATTGGGTTGAGTTTTAGACTACTTAAACTTTTCTCAAAGGGGAAGTCATATTTCGTTTCATGTCTTTTGTTTTACCCCTAGTTGTGCAAGAGCAGAATCTTTTGTGACAATATTTTGTTTGTGGAACAGATGGAGAAAGTCTTGTGATTTGAACAAATCATATATTCCGCCCTTTTAAAGTAGGAATGTTCTATAATTTCACTATTTAATATAAAGCATTTAAAAAGCGAAACTAAGTTTATTATCGACTGTGGAGTGTCTAAGATTGATGAATATTTTCGTCTGGTCTTGGCAGGAACACATACTTAGGTCGGCTGATAAGTCACGGACCTCTCAATGAAACCAGCATTTATAAAAATGTTATTTCTCAACATAATTTCCAGAAAGGCTAATACATTTGTCATATAGGTGTTCTAGTTTAATTAAACCATCTCTGTAGCGCGATTTATCAAGAACCTCAAAATAGCTGTTTACCGCATCAATGACCTCCTCGTTGCTGTGAAATCTTCGTCCTCCAAGAATTTTTTGAGGTTAGGGAGCAGGTGGTTGTCACTGGTGCTAGATCTGGAAAATAGGCTGGATGTTCAAGAAATTTCAACCTTAATTCGCACAGTTTTCCATTGTAATGACTGAACGATGGGCCGGATCATTGTCGTGATGAAACAAGACTCAAACGTGTAAAATTCACCAGTGATACTTTTACCCTTTTCCAAGCAATCAAACAAAATAATTCCCTGTGCATCCCAGAAAACACTCGCCATACCCTTGTTAGCTACCAAAATTGACTAGCCTTTTTTTGGAGTTGGTTCACCTGGCGTAATCCGCTGTTTTGACTGTGATGTATTCAAGTTTCATACATGACAATAAGCTGTGTCAAAAATTTACTGGTATTTTTACTTTCTCCATTCGCACTATGTACATAGTGTATAGAGAAAGTATTGCACTCCACCCAAAAATTCGATACCGAGATTTCACCGGAAATATATGTTTTAGGGTCCCCAATATCCAAAAAAAGCATTTTCACAAAAAGGTCCGTGTGTGTGTGTGTGTGTGTGTGTGTGTGTGCGTGTGTGCGTGTGTGTGTGCCCGTGTGTCTGTGAACACGATAACTCAAAAACGAAAAGTAGGTAAAATACCAAACTTGGTATTTAAGTTTAGTATCTTCCAGGGATGCGACACGAAGATTTTGAGAAAACTCCCCCCACCCCCAACTACCCTATACATAGAACTTTTTTCAAAAATTTTGATTTTCTCAAAAATGGCTCTAACGATTTTGATTAAAATTTCGTATATGAAGGATATTTACCCGACAAATAAAATGTATATCTTGAATTTTCTGGGAATAGCCTCTGAAGACTACTTTATTCTGGATGAATTTTACGGAATTTTGAATAACTGCTAAACCGTAAGAGATGAACAAAAACTTACTACACAAAAAATATAGAGCACATTAAAACACACAATTTATGTTTTATACATTTTTTTCGTGGAGTTCGTCGTTTTTGTGACATTCCTTATTTTTTGTTTCTGCTATGAAAAACGTGTACTTTTCTCATACAGGAACTTGTCAACTCCTATCCATATAGACAAAGGAACTTCATTGACCTAGCAACCAGCTTTTGACTATCACTTTAACCTACAGTTGTCCCTTATTTCGCTTCTACTTACAAGGAAGCGAGTAATTAGACTATTTCTACTATTTTTTTCTGATTAGCATAAAGTAAATAGAAGTATAAGCTTTTTAAGAATTATTTGTTGCAGGGTCATGGAGAAAGTCATGTGAATGGTACACATCAGATTTTTACAGTTGAGCTCCACATTCTTAACAGAAACAGTTTTTCTTTGCAACTTTTGATCAGGTCTCAACAAACGCGGCACCCCAAAACATTACTTAAAATGTTACCTGCACGTTTTTTTATATGTTTACAGTCTCTGCTATCTCAAACAACTTTAATCTGCGGTCTTCCAGTACTAAACGATGCATTTTTTTTAATGATCTTTGGAGTTGTCACTTCTACAGGGCGTCCAGAGCGAGGCTCATCACTAGTGCTCGTACGTCCCATTTTAAACTGTGCAACCCACCTTTTAATCATCCAATATGAATGGGCAGAGTCAATATACTGTCCATTTCCTCCTTGATTTCTTTAGGCGTTAAGCTTTTCAAATGGAAGTATTTAATCACTGCTCTTTTTCCAAATCCTCCATTTTCGTGAAAACTCTAAAGTTGCCCTGTTTAAAATGCTGTCATTCGAAAACTAAACAAGCTATTGACCTGTAACTATGGATACAAGCTAGACTAGAGTTAGATTATACGATGCTACTGTCTAACTGGCCTAGTGACGCCATATCTATGTGAGGCCCTGGACTTATCAGCCGACCCTACTATATTTTTATTTTCGTTCTATTTTCACAAAAAGGAACTCCCAGTTAGATCTGTAAAAGCAATAATTGATAATGGCCCCTTGTGAGGTAACCAGACCGACCCTCCTATGGTTTCTCACTTCACCTCTTCCTCCTAGGAGGGTGTTAGTCACAATCGATCTGTGTAGGTGGCAATGCACAGGTGTTCCCCCTCTCTTGCCTACATGTATGATTGAAAGTTCGAAATTCCATACTAATAATGCTAGTTTTTTTTTTAAATTTATATCACAGGTGCAGTATAATGCACATAAGTTACAGTGTCAATTTCAATTGCTCTAATTGCTTGAAGGTTATGGTAAAATTTGGGTGTTTTTGTCACGGCACTAAAAAGTCCCTTGCGACAAGAAATTAAACTTTTGGAATTGCCCTACGTTTCTCTGTATCTCTTTTAGTTTAGGTTAAAAAATTTTAAAATTTGTATGTATTTTGACATAAAAATGTAATTTTTGTGTATGAAAATTGAAAACATAATTTGCTAAAATACATGCCTAGGGCAATTCTTATTCATTGTATTTCTGTAAACATGTACAGCAAATTATATTTTTGTAACATGCAACAGTATATTAGCACGTTTTGAATTTCATTGTTTTAATTATTAATTTGCACAGGTTTAGTATAGGAAAGATATTTGCTCCAGTTGCCAAGACTTGGCAAATCGCAGAAGAAAACACGAGGGTATTAATGTGTTATTGTATATGCCAAGGTTACTTCTTTTGTCAGTCCAGAAATACAAATGCTTTTGTAAGAGCTAGGTTTTGGTGCATTAAACGTCTAAGTAACAGGGAGTTTCCCTAAAAGTTCGTAGTTCGGGACTCTTCCATTATAAAAAGCGGTCACTTGAGTAAAATACAATGAACTACCAAAGCAAACAGCGTGATAAATATATTTTCGCGCTATTTAATAACCAATCAGAAATGAGCCCCAAGCTTGGATATTTTGGGTATAAATGCAGGGTGCACAGAAGAAAAGAGGTTGTATGTACGAAGATGCTGTATGTAAGTTCTATTTTGTAGTGTTGGTTCTTGATTATGTGACATTCTTAAGCGAAATAGTGCAGTTACCTTATTAGTTGATGTATCGCGCAATAGTGAAGTAAGCGATAACTATCGACGACCGTAGAAATTAGAGACTTTGTAAGCAGAAGAAAGAGCACCAGTTATAAGCATATATTACTAAATCTATAAGACCTATGTAAGGAGTTGTTCGACGGATTAGTGCCTCAATAATAAGTATGAATAAATAGCATCAATTCTGAGGAGTGTTAAGTGAAGTTTGTGAGTCTACCCAGTGTGACATACCCCAGTCATTCTTTCTCCCCTCAGTGACAGTCTAATTTGTGTGTTCTATATGGATCAGCATAGCCGGCGCATCACCGAACATCAAAGAGGTGTGTGCACGCTTATTTTTAAAGTATTTCACTGGCACTAATTCAGACCGACTCCAAGATAGACGAAAGAGTTACGACAAACAGAAAAACTGCTCCGCAAGAAACATTTTACAAGATGAATGCTGAAAATATCAATAGGCAGAAAACAAGGAAAGAGTTGAATGCATGGCTCACATTAAAATCCACCAGGTTGGTAGGTTGGATCCTCATATTTCCTTTTCCTCTGCCGCTGCCTTTTCTTCTTGCATTGCTGCTTAGCTTCTACATAACTTTGATTTTTACTTTGTTCATGTCAATGAGATCTCGTCGAACTGAACTTTTTCTTGCCGAGCTCCAGAATCACCTCAAATGCTTTGCTGTAGCTTCACTGACTTACGGCATTTAAAAATGGCGCCAGCTGACCAATTTTACCTTTTTACTTTCTCTACAGTACTATACACATAGTGTATAGAGAAGGTATTGCATCCCACCCAAATATTCGATACCGAGATTTCACCGGAAGCAGACATTTTAGGTCCCCCTGTATCCAAAAAAAAATTGTTAGAAAAAGGTCCGCGCGCGCGTGTGTGTCCGTGTGTCTATGAGCACTCAAAAACGAAAAGTCGTTAAAATACCAAACTGATATATAAGTTCAGTGTTTTCCAAGAATTCAACACGATGACTTTGAGGAAAATTCCCCCACCCCAAACTAACCTTTACATGCAAAAATATTCGAAAATTTTAATTTTCTCAAAAAATGGCTCTAACAATTTTGATTAAAACTTCGTATATTAAATATATTTACACGATAAATAAAATTTATATCTTGAATATTCTGGGAATAGCCTATGAAGACCTCTTTATTCTGGATGAACTTTTGTGGATGTTGCATAACTAGTGAATCGCAGGAGATATACAAAACTTACTACACAAAAAATGTAGATCTCATTAAAACATACAATTTATATCATTTTTTTTTGTAGCGTTAACCATTTTAGGGATATTCCGGGCTATTGGTTTCAATTTTAGCCACTTAAACTTTTCTCAAACGAAAGACATATTTTTTCTCGTTTATCGTTCGCTTACTCCTGACAAGACAAGAGATTCGAATTTCAATTGTTTCACATAGCAACCGCCTTTTATAGGACGAGACTATCGCTTTAGCCCGTGCATTTTCTTATTTCCCTTCTACTTACAAGGAAACTAGTAATCAGAGTAATTCTGCTTAAATTTACCTTGATTAGTATGATGTAGATAACAGATTAATGTTTTGAATAAAATGTTTGTTTGCCGAACAGCTAGAGTGCATCGTGTGAATGGAACACTTTCGATTTTTTCCTTTCTACTTACTAGGGACCAAGTAATAAGATTGCTGCTAATGTTTATCTCTATTAGCTTGAATTAAATAGAAGCACAAGCTTTTTAACAGTAATTTGCTACAGAGATGTAGAGAAAATCATGTGAGTGGAACACATCAGATTTTTTTAGTTTTCTTTCTTCAGGTTACGCGAGTTCATTTTTTTTTAAAATAAAACACCAGACGAAAAAAGGATGCTTCTTTTAGTAAAGCAATATCTGTAGTTTCACTTAATTAGCCTGGACTTACTGTTTACCAAGGTTTTGTATGCCTAATTATTGATTATTTTGGGATTTTAATGTTATTTTCAAATTTTTCTTTTGTTTTTAATTTTTTAAAAATATTGAAGAGATTTTTCATTCATATAATGAATATTATATAGTAAACAAAAGGGTTTACTAAGAATGAAAAATCATCTCTCTATGTCATTTGGTACACATTGTATTACTAATAATTTAAAAGCCTGTATTGTGCTCTAAAATTGCTTGGCAGTTTTCAGAGAGTATTTTGCTATTCTGACTGGCACTAAAGGTTACACATGATGTGGCGCCCTCAGTGAGTGTTTTATATATTTGTCCACACGTCGAGTTGCTGCGGTCATTTACAAGTTGCTAATGCTCCCCAGGACACAAGACTGGAGTGACGGTCTGCGTCTCCAGGGACCCGCACGCAAGTTCACGACCAAACTTGGTTGGTAACGTTGTTAAGGACTGAAACAAGAAACATTTTCAAGTTGTTGCAGTTTTTTGGTACCTGACTCTTGCCTCCACATCACTTTTAACAAACTTTTCAGCAACCTGCAACACTTAGCGTCTCTGGCACTCATAAATTTCTTGCCCTTTCTTTTCCTCTATGTTTTATGACCTTTTAGCTGTAGCAAAGTTTTAGCCCATTCACTGCCTACAATGAGCCAGCCCTCTCTCGGCAGGCAGCTGTACTCCAGTCCCCCCTCCACGGCGAGTAATGTATGTCAGGTCTTTTACGGTATTGACGGAATATGTTAATAAGGGCATTTTCTCTTGAATTTCAACTGCTTCTCGTCGAATGCTTAACTAAGTAGATAAAAAAGGAAATATCCAGAACCCTGCAACATGAAAGGGATCAACGTTAAACAGAATTTCAAGTAAATGGGCTCTAAACTTGAAGACGAAATATCTGACCCAAATATTCATTTTATTTCCTATACACGCACCAAGAAACGTTACGTTAAAGGGAACTCTTATCTACACGTAACTATTACTTGCTTTACACGTACTATATACATAGTGTATTCGATACCGGAAATATATGTTTTGAGGTCCCCTGAGTACAAAAAAAATTAGGAAAAGATCCATGTGTGTGTCTGTGGACAGCATATCTCAAAAACAATAATTCGGTTAAACACCAAACTTGGTAATTTAATTGTTTTCTCACAGAAACCGTGTGTACGACAGGAGTTGGATAGGTAGAGTCAAACTGAAAAATGCATTGCCATAGCCTGGATTTGAACCACGGATCTACCGATCTCTAGCCGGTTGCTCTACCACTGAGCTAACATGGCAACATGCCGGTGTGGCATTGAAATAATTTAAGATCACCTTGTGGTTTACCGGGAAACATGCAAGTCAATTGAGAAATTCAATGCTATGCCGGCATGTTGCCATGGTAGCATTAACTGACTACAGACCGAGAGATCCGTGATTCGAATCCCGGCAATGGCACTGAATTTTTCAGTCTGACTCTACCTTTCCAATCAAACTTGGTATTTAAAGGTATCCAAGAACGCGGCACGAGGATGTTCAATAAAATCCCCCCACCACAAACTACCCGTTACACGGAAAATGTTTTGAAGTTGTTGTTTTTCCTAATAAAAGGCTAACGATTTTGATTAAAATATCGTATATTAAAGCTACATCAGAAATAAAATGTAAATCTTGAATTTCCTGGGAATAGCTTCTGAAAACTTGTTCATTCTGGATGAATTTTGCTCAATTTCACATAACTGGTAAATTAAAGAGGTAGACAAAAACTTGCTACACAAAAGATGTACATCTTGTTGAAACACACAATTTATGATACTTGTTATTTTCGTGGAGTTGACCATTTTTAGATATTCCTTATTCTTTGTTTCAGATTTAAAATACGTGAGCCTTACACGGAAATTTGTAAACTCCTGGCCCTGCATAGAAACCAAATGGCAACCAGCTTTGAAAAGATTTTACTATCGTTTTAGTCTAGTGTATTCCCTTATTTACCTTCTACTTACAAGGAGGCAAGTAATTAAAGCAATTTCAGCTAATGTTTATCTCGATTATAAAGTAGGTAGAAATATGAGCTTTTTAACAATAATTTGTTACAGTGATGTAGAGAAAGCCATATGAACGGAAAAAGGTCCGTGTGTGTCCGTGTGTTTATGAACACGATAACTCAAAAGCGAAAAGTCGCCAAATTACCAAACTTGGTATTTAAGTTTGATATCTTTCAAGGATGCGACACGAAAGTTTTGAGGAAAATCCCCCTCCCTAAACTACACTCTACATGGAAAAAATTTCAAAATTTTTGATTTCCTCAAAAACTGCTTTAATATCTTTGATTAAAATACCATATATTAAAGATATTTACACGGCAAATAAAATGTATATTTTGAATTTTCTGGGAATAGCCTCTGAAGACACCTTAATTCTGGATGACCTTTGCTGAGGTTTCCATAACTAGTAAACCGTAAGAGATAGACAAAAGCTTACTACACAAAAAATACATATCTCGCTAAAACACAATTTATATCAAAAAACATTTTTTTTTCGTGGAGTTGACCATTTTTTAGATATTCCTTGTTATTGATTTCAGTTTTAAAATACCTAAGCTTTCCACGTACGGGAATTTAACAACTTCTGGCAATGTAAAGAAACGGATTTCATCCAGATAGCAAGTGTTTTAAATCGAAAGAGCTGTTTTTGAGAAAATCATTTTTTTTAATTTGTTTCCATGTTAAGGGTAGTTGGGGGTGGGAAGATTTTCCTCAAAATCTTTTTTCCTGGAAGATACTAAACTTAAATACCAAGTTTGGTATTTTAACGACTTTTCGTTGTTGAGTTGTGTTTCACAAACACACACACCACGGACCTTTTTCTAAAAGTGTTTTTTTATATACAGTGGACTCTAAAACATGAATTTCCGATGTAATTTCGGTATCGAGTTTTGGGTGGAATGCAAAACCTTCTCTACAGAATGTACATAGTGCGTGTAGAGAAAATAGAAATTCAAAGCCCGGAAATGCTATCTAATCAAATTCATTTTTGGTGAACACAAAATCCTTAAATTATGATAATTAACAAATATTGGAGCAAATCAAAGAAACTATACAAAGCGGCTGTCAGGTATAAACACATCATTTGTGTTTAGAAAGATGGCATTCTGGAAAGGTTGAGTGTCGCCCTCATCCAGGAGTGCTCTAAACAAATCCAAGTTTGTAAACAGCGACTACGTTCCCTCACTCACAAAGTTGGTGGGTGCAGCTAAAGCCAGTTAACTTGCAGTTAAGTTGTAGACCTCTTCGCCCCCCCCTCCCGCACACACTCACTGTAAATGTTAATTTAATTGCAACACAAACAACGAAAGCAACAACTGTTTTGACAAGGCAATACAATTTGTACGTGTCACCAACAGCAGACGCTCAAGAAGTCCTGCCGCCGCAAGAAAGAGGACCTCATTAGGCTGCGGCCACTGCTCTCTCTCATACAAATATGAATTATTGCGCTGCTGAAAAGGTTAATCTTTGTTAACAGTAAGCTTCTGATTATTCTGGGAGGTCACCAACGTTTAGCAGTGCACCAATAAGCGCATCACTTCAGCCAATGATCTCGTCCCGTAGTCGGCTGAACAAAATGAAATGTAAAAAAACGGTTTAAAGTTGCATTATCAACGGCGAAACCGGTTAGATCTCTTAAATATATCAAGAAACCATGTTTTTAATAAACAGGTGAGCAAAATATTTACCTAATTCTTCATATTTATATATAAATAATTCATCATAATATAAATTAGGCTTACCCTCCCCGTATTTAGGACTGACATCCCCTAGGACTTACAAGTGGATGCCTAGGGGACAGAAGCCTGTCGAGGAGCCAACGGCACGAAACCACAGAATAGAGAACTTGGCCCATAGCGAGAGGAAGTGGATGATAGGAAGGGTAATGATGAAGCAGTTGGTGGAATGAGTGGTGGGGGAAACCGGAGAAAACCCGTGCAGATGTTGCTTCGATCCCACATGCTGTGCTTGGGATAGAACCCGGGTCGCTTAGGTGGAGGCCACGGCGCCGCCTGTTCAGCCAACGAAATCTTAGAAATCAAACATGATAGAAAGACGTTAACTGCACGTGGAGCATTACAATGTCTTCGCTGTTTCTCCCTCATTCATGTAGTTTTCTTGTGAACTTCACAGGTGCGGGTGATGTTTACTGTGCATTCTTAAATATCTGGAAACATTGGGACGTATCTAGCTAGCTTTGATGTGTGCCAGGTTTTTACTTTCTCTACATGTACATAGTGTATTGTAATGCACACCGAAATGTCACCGGAAATACATGTTTTGAGACCCCCTGAATCCAAAAAAAGCATTTTTAGAAAAATGTCCGTGTGTGTGTCTGTCTGTGTGTGTATGTGTCTGTGGGCAGCATAGCTCAAAAACGAAAAGGTCTTTTAAAACCAAACTTGGTATTTAAGTTTGGTATCTTCCAAGGTTGCGACACGAAGATTTTCAAGAAAATCCCCCCACCGTCAACTACCCTTTACATGGAAAAAAATTTCGAAAATTTTGATTTTCTTAAAAATGGCTCTAGCGATTTTGATTAATATATCGTATATTACAAATATTTACCTGACAAATAATATGTATATTTTGAATTTTCTGGGAATAGCCTCTGAAGTGTACTTTATTCTGAGCGAATTTTACGGAATTTCGAATAACTACTAAACCGTAATAAATGGATAAAAACTTACTAAACACAAAATGTAGAGTACATTAAAACACAAATTTATGTTGCAGACATTTTTTTTCATGGAGTTGATCGTTTTTGAGATATTCCTTGTTTTTGGTTTCAGCTTCGAAAAACTTTTTTCTCATACAGGAATTTGTCAACTCCTGTCCATACAAATAAAGGAACTACAGTCACATAGCAACCTGCTTTTGACCATCACTTTAACCTATGGTACTCCCTTATTTCTCTTCTACTTAATAGGAAGCAAGTAATAAGACTATTTCTGCTAAGTTTTCGTCGATTAGCATGAAATAAATAGAAGCATAAGATTTTTAACAAGAATTTGTTGCAGAGATGTAGAGAAAGTCATGTGAATGGAACCCATCAGATTTTTTTCTCGTAGTGATAACACTAGTGGTGCTGATAATAATGCTGCGTCTACTTCTAGTGTCGCTAGTGGGGCAGCAAATGAAGAGGAAAAGGAAGAAAGTGCCTTTACGAACACTAAACAGGCCTAACAGATAACACTTAATGTGTTTAAGAACATGGAAGCAATAAAATAAGGAAGGGACCTATCATCGAAGCTGCTAAAGTAGTATGCTTAAGCAGACAAACAGTTAAGTTGCACAGGGACTTTGCATTTCGCCAAAAAAGAAGGGCAACAGCTGAAATCAATAACAAGGAACATCTCTAAAACGGCCAACTCCACTAAAAAAAATGTATATAGCATAAATTGTGTGTTTTATCGAGATCTACATTTTTTGTGTAATAAATATTTGTCTATCTCTTACGGTTTACCAGTTATGCAAAATTTCACAAAATTCACCCAAAATAAAAATGTCTTAAGAGGCTACTCCCAGAAAATTCAAGATATGCATTTTATTTTGCATGTAAATATCATTAATATACGATATTTTAATCAAAATCGTTAGAGCCATTTTTGAGAAAATCAACATTTTCGAAAAAAAAGTTCCATGAAAAGGGTTGTTGGGAGTGCAGGGATCTTCTTGAAAATCTTCGTGTCGCATCCTTGGAAGATATCAAACTTAAATATCAAGTTTGGTATTTAATGGTCTTTTCGTTTTTGAGCTATACTGTCCACACACACACACGGACCTTTTCCCAAAAATGCTTTTCTTGGATTCAGGGGGACCCAAAACATGTATTTCCGGTGAAATCTCGGTATGGAATTTTTGGGTGCGTTACAAAACCTTCTTTTTACACTATGTACATAGTATCTGTAGAGAAAGTAAAAATTCATTCGGTAAATAAACATGCTCGAATCCGTCATCTACCATTTGATAACTAATGTAAGTATTACAATCATAATCTGATAAAATCTCCCTTCCTGTATATTATAATCGCTTCGCTCCGGTCGTGAATAATTGACAAGTGGAAAGTGTTGCATCTTTGGAAGATGTTGAAATTCATCTTCATGTTTTTCCGTTTTTGAGTTATGCTGTCTCCCTCCCCCACCACACACACTCGCTTTTTACTAAAGTGCTATTTGATTCAGTATTCCTCAAACATATTTTTGATTAAACCTCGGTATCAAATTTGTGGTTGGAATGCAATACTTTCCCTACTTATGTAGAGAAAGTAAAAAGTTTATAAAAAGAAGTATAATAGAGTGTGTATTGATAAGAAAGGAATACCATAGCCGAGAGGAACAACAATAAACTGATAATGGAAGAGTTATCTACCTCCATTTCATAAAGCGAGGTTATCGATAATGTGGCGAAACGCACATTCCGGGTTTCTTACCCTAGGCATTCAAAACCAAGCTGTCCACAAAAACGTGCATGCCAATCGGAAACAGTTACCGTTCTCCAGGCAACAAAACAAACCATACAGTTACCTCGTTATTACTTCATTAGCAGAAAAACTACATTCACATAATTCTCACTACCTATGGTGCAGCTAACTTCGCTTGCTACAGCTTCTTCTATCTACATACTTCACGTTTACCAAGATAAACATTAGTAGAAACAGTGTTATTGTTTATTAATGCGTTGTATAAAAGGAATAGGCAATAAAATAAGCTAAAGTGATAGACATTTTTTTACTTTCACTAGCACGTACCTGGGTCGGCTGATAAGTCACAGATATGGCGTCACTAGGCCAGTTAGACGGTAGCATCATACAATTTAACTCTTAGACTAGCCTGTATCCATAGCTAAGGTCAATAGCTTGTTTAGTTTTCGAATGACAGCATTTTAAACAAGGAAACTCTAGATTTTTCACGAAAATGGAGGATTTGGAAAAACGAGCAGTGATTAAATACTTCCATTTGAAAGGCTTAACGCCTAGAGAAATAAAGGAGGAAATGGGCAGTACATTGAAAGACTCTACCCCTTCTTATTCGATGATTAAAAGGTGGGCTGCAGAGTTTAAAATGGGACGTACGAGCACTAGTGATGAGCCTCGCTCTGGACGTCCTGTAGAAGTGACAACTACAGAGATCGTTGCAAAAATGCATCGTTTAGTACTGGTAGACCGCAGATTAAAGTTGTTTGAGATAGCACAGGCTGTAAACATATCAAAAGAACGTGCAGGTAATATTTTAAGTTGTGTTTTAGGCTTTCACAAGGTCTGTGCAAGATGGGTGCCGTGTTTGTTGACACCTGATCAAAAGTTGCAAAGAAAAAAAGTTTCTGTTAAGAATGTGCAGCTCTACCGTAAAACTCCCAGTGAATTGTTGAGACGGCTTATTACCATGGATGAAACTTGGATACACCACTACACTCCAGAAAGTAAATCTCAGTCAAATCAAGGGATTGTGCCAGGTGAACCAACTCCAAAAAAGGCACAGTCAAGGTTATGGTAAGTGTCATTGATGCGGTAAACAGCTATTTTGAGGACCTTGACGAATCGTACTACAGAGATGGTTTAATTAAATTAGAATATTGATGTGACAAAGGTATTAAATGTATAATTTAAATACTGTTTTCATTGAGAGGCCCGGGACTTATTAGCCGACCCTCCTATGTACTTAAAATTTAAAAGTACATAGTAGATAGAGAAGGTATTGTATTCCACCATAAAATTCGGTCCGAATTTCGCATTTTTATACTGTTTAGAGTCCTCTGAATAAAAAAAGCATTTTTAGGCAAAGGTGTGTGTGCGTATGAATACGATAGCTTAAAAATCTATGGTCGGTAAAATACCAAAATTGGTATTTAAGTTTAATATTTTCCATGGTTGCGACACTAACATTTTCAAGAAAATCCCCCCAACCCACCCTTTTCATGGAACATTTTTCGAATGTTTTAATTTTCTCAAAATGGATCTAGCGATTTTGATTAAAATGCCATATGTATAAGATAGTTTATGACAAACGAAATGTATATTCAGAATTTTCTGAGAATAACCTCTTTAATCTGGATGAATTTTGCATAACGGTTAAACCGTAAGAGATAGACAAAAACTTAATTCGTAAACATGTACATCTCATTAAAACATATAATTTATGTAAATATGTTTTTATTGTGTCTATAGAGATGACCGATTTTGAAATATTCTTTGTTATTGGTTTCAGTTTTAAATTACCTAAGTTTTCTCAAACGGGATCTTGCATAGCGAACCGATCCCCAATTGTTTCACATAGTGACCAGTTTTAAAATATTTGACTGTCACTTTAGCCTTGGGTATTCCCTTATTTCCCTTCTACTTACAAGGAACTAAGTAATAAAGCCATTTCTGTTAATGTTTATCTCGATTAGCTTGATGTAGGAATTGTATTTGGAACAGCTAAAGAAAGTTATGTGAATGGTACACAGCAGATTGTTTTTTTTTATTTATTTTTTATTAAATGGGTCTCAAAACATATTTCCGGTGAAATATCAGTATTGAATTTTTGGGTGGAATAGAACACTATCTCTACCCATTAAGTGCAATGTGCATACGCGTTAGAGAAAATAAGTTTTTTCATCGCAAGCCTTGTAGTCGGTTGAAGAAGTTCTTAGTCCCGAAATCTAGAAGTAAAATTAGCCCGCAGAATCCCTATAGGGCAAGGTGGCTGTTCTGGCAATGCCGCGTAGCCAGATCTTCATTCTTTTGATGCTGCCTCTTATCAGCTCTGCGAACCTTGGCCGCTGTCATCCTGTTGTGTCCAAAGTGGAGTTTCAGATCGTCTGCCCATCTGTTTTTCTGACGGCTGGTTCTTGGATCCCAGACCCAGGTCTTGTGTGCCCGTCTGTTGTAGTCATCCTCATGACGTGGCCTGCCCACTTCCATTTGATGTTGTTGCGTCTCTGACGCCGTCATCTTCCTCAAGTTCTGTCACGGAGGCTGACACACACAATCTTTCTCTCCCAACTTCATTTGGCACTTCCTAACAATTTTGTTTCTCTGTTTATTAGAGCCCAGCTTTGGGCTCCATACAGTAAGAGAGGAAGTATGCAGCTGTCCAGTATCTTTTTACTTTCTCTACATTTACTGTGTGCATAATGTATAGAGAAGGCATTGTATTGCACCAAAAAATTCCATACCGAGATTTCACCGGAAATACATGTCTTGGGTCCCCCTGAATAAAATTTTTTTTAGAAAAAGGTCCGCGTGTGCATGGTCTGTTAGTGTGTGTGTGTGTGTCTGAGGGGAGCATAGCTCAAAAACGAAAAGTCCGCTAAATACCAAACTTGATATTTAAATTCAGCATCTTCCAACGATGCGATACGAAGATTTTAAAGAAAATTGCCTCACCGCAAACTTCCATTTACATGGAACATTTTTCGAAAGTTTTGATATTCTCAAAAATGCCTCTAACGATTTTGATTAAAATACGTTATGTTTAAGACATTTTTATGACAAACGAAATGTATACCTTGAGTTTTCTGGGAATAGTATCTGATGACCTCTTCATTCTGGATGACTTTTGTATATCTAGTAAACCGTAAGACATACAAAAACTGTATATTTCATTAAAATTGTCATACTTTTTTTTTTGGTTAACCGTTTTCGAGAAATTCGGGATTATTGGTTTCAATTTTAGCCACTTAAACTTTTCTCAAACGTTTCTCGTTTGTTTACTCCTGGCAAACAAAGAGATTGGAATTTCAATTGTTTCACATAGTGACCGACTTTTAAAGGACGTCTCGTCTCGTCTCTATCGCTTTATCCTGTGCATTTTCTTATTCCCCTTCTACTTACAAGGAAGCTAGTAATAAGACTAATTCTGCTTATGTTTATATTGATTAGCATGATGTAGATAACAGATTAATGTTTTGAATAAAAGGTTTGTTTGCCGAATAACTAGAGACATCATGTGAATGGAACACATTCTGATGCTGTATTCTTTGCTAAACTTAGATGTAGCTTTATTTATTAACATCCTATATAGTGAACTCAGAGTTGGAGTAGAAGTTATCAGGAACGTTATCAGCTCCCTTGGACAGAGGTAGAATCATGTATACAGCATGCAAGCTTGGACCATATATCAGTGATTTCAGCTTATTTTATGTATCAATTTTATGTTCCTATTACGACACGACGCAAGTTCTTATACGTTTATCTACTGCAGTTTAGACTCTGCTGGTGGAGCAGATCCAACACGTAACGTGAAATGGAATTATATGCATAAGGTAACCTAGGCATTTATTCACTTCTTAATTGTTAGTGCACACACACGCACCCGGCATAGGCAAAGATTGCAAACAAAAAAAATCTGATGTGTTCCATTCACATGACTTTCTCTACATCTCTGCAATATTTAATATTAAAAAGCTTATTTTTCTATTTACTTCATGCTAATCGAGACTAAAATTAGCAGAAATAGTATTATTACTTGTAAATAAAAGGGAAATAAGGGAATACCATAGGCTAAAGCGATACCAATACTTATTTATATTATAAGTGGCTTAAATAGACTATTATTTGTGAGTGGGATGTTTAGTACATGAGCGTGTAAGTGCGAGTCTCCTAATTTCTGTTTAATAAGCCACGTGTAATGTACAACGTTTAATCCTATCATAATATTAACTCAAATACTCTTATATTTACTAATATTAACATTATTAGAGCTGTCATTACAAGGAATTAAATTTTAGTCGTGATGTAGGTAGTGCTTTGTTTGTTCGTTGCTGCATAACACCGTTTCAATTCTGGTTGTTTAAATTGCACCAAATAAATCAATTAGTGAAAGAAAATTTATATTCCCGAAGAAGTTTTAGATTATGCTGAAAAAGCTGTACTTGGAAAGTGGAAGGACTTATATGACAAGGCATTTTCATTATTTAAAGAATGGGGAGCTGTCATAGGAGTTAAAATAATGATGAAATAAATACTCGTTTTTACTTTCTCTACACTTACTATGTACATAATGTATAGAGAAGGTATTGCACTCCACCCAAAAATTCGATACCGAGATATCACCGGAAATATGTTTTAGGGTCCCCTAAAACAAAAACAAAGGAAAAATAATTTTCAGAAAAAGGTCCGTAATGTCTGTGAACACGATAACACGAAAAGTCGGTAAAATAACAAACTTGGTATTAAAGTTTAGCATCTTCCAGGATGTGACACGAAGATTTTGAGAAAAACTCCGCCACCCCAAACTACCCTTTACATGGACTTTATTCGAAATTTTTGATTTTCTTAAAAATGGCTCACGATTTTGATAAAAAAATCGTATACTAAAGATATTTACCTGACAAATAAAATGTATATCTTGAATTTTCTGGGAATAGTCTCTGAGGACTACTTTATTCTCGATGGAGTTATGCATAGCTGCTAAACCGTTAGAGATGGAAAAAACTTACCACACAAAAAATGTAGAGCATCTTAAAACACATAATTTATGTTATATACATTTTATCGTGGAGTATGTCATTTTTGAGATATTCCTTGTTTTTGGTTTCACCTTTGAAAAACTTACTTTTCTCAAGCAGGAATTTGTCAACTCCTGTCCATACAAAGGAACTTCAGTCACATAGCAACCAGCTTTTGACTATCACTTTAACCTATTGTATTGCCTTATTTTGCGTCTACTTACAAGGAAACAAGTAATAAGACTATTTCTGCTAATTTTTTCTCGAGTAGCATGAAGTAAGAAGAGGCATAAGTTTTTTAACAATAATTTGTTGCAGAGATGTAGAGAAAGTCATGTGAATGGAACACATCAGATTTTTGTTCTATCCTAGAATACATTAAATTTATACATGAAGTGTATAGCATAAAATATTTTAAAGCTGGTTGCTATGTGATTGAGGTTCTTTGTTTGTATGGCCAGGAGTTGACAAGTTCCCGTATGAGAACAGTATAAGTATTTTATAGCCAATAACAAGGAATATCTCAATAACGGTCATATCCACGAAAACATGTATATAACATAAATTGTGTGTTTAAACGAGCTCTGCGTTTTTTTGTTAAGTAAGTTTTTGTTGTCTCTTACGATTTGTCAGCTATGAAAAATTCCGCAAAATTCATCCAGAATAAAGATGTCTTCAGTGGCTATTACGTGAAAATTCAAGATATACATTTTATTTGTCATGTAAATATCTTTAATGTAAGATATTTTAATCAAAATCGTTAGAGCCATTTATGAGAAAATAAAAAATTTCGAAAAAAGTCCATGTAAAGGAAGTGTGGGGTGGGGGATTTTTCCTCAAAACTTTCGTGTCGTATCTCTGGAAGATACTAAACTTAAATACCAGGTTTGGAATTTTACCGACTTTTCGTTTTTGAGTTATCGTGTTCAGACACACCCACCCACACATACCCACACACACGCGAGGACGTTTTCCTGAAAATACTTTTTTTGGATACAGGGGACCCTAAATTTATATTTCCTCTCAAATCTCGGTATCGAATTTTTGGGTGCAGTGCAATACTTTCTCTATACACTATGTACATAGTACAAGTAGAGGAAGTAAAAATGAGGCGTCAGAAGTTGATAAAGTGCTTCTGCTGCGAAAGAAGATGGGAGATGGAAAGTTTAAATCACACCTGGTGATCAATCTTTGAGTGGAAAGTAGCAGCACAAACAGCTCCAGGATATCACATGTGAGATTTGTGGTGGACAAAGTGGCGCAGGAGTTTTCTCCGGGTACTCCGGTTTCCTCCGCCATCGCATTCTACCGGTGTTCCGTCTTCTTTCCCTGAACTATCAGCGTCATCGCCTGCGGTGCCGTATATAGTAAAAGCGTATATCATAAAGAATCAAAAAAAGAAAAAGAAGGAAAGAAAAGAAAACCAGCTCAGACAACGATTCTGATCTGGAGGGAATAGAGCCGCTTCCAGAGAGCGAATAAATTTAAGTTATGGCATACATGTTTGTTTGGATTTTTGCTCGTGATTTTAGAGTTAAATATTACATGTGCACCCATTTATTTTGTTGTGACTATCAGTATTATTATAGATAAGTGATAGCACGAATGTTTTCATCTTGTCGATAATTCACGACCGGAGCGAAGCGACGAAAACACGAGTTGTATTTGATAAGACAAGTCAGCAAATTAGGCTATTAATAATTTATAATATATAGGAAGAGAGATTTTATAGCTTATCATTGTAATACATACATTAGTTCTCAAATGGTAGATGACGCATTCGACCATGTTTATTTAACCAATGTTTTTTTTTTTTCCTTCTTTCTTCACTACCTCCTGAATTATGATATGGCCAACCGTGTCTACAGCCAATGTACGAATATCGATAGTAACAATAGAAATAGGGAACAATTATTTATTTCAGCTTTTAATAACTAAAATATGAAATGGAAACAAACATTATTTTATTTGAGGTTATTACATTCATCTCATACATAAGAAATACAAATAATGATTATTTTCATTCCTTTTTTAAGCTAAATACATTATGAACTGGATAAAACTTTAAATAAACATTATATCAAACTTTCCGCCATCACGTAATGTCACGGCTGACTTGATTGTCATCTTGTTACCAATAACCAAGACAGGAGATTAAACAAACCAACGTCAGGTGCGACAAGATTTCAAAGAAATGGACATCAGCTGCGATAAAATGTTTCGACAATATCGCTCCAGTCATATGACCGCGATTGGTTGAAATTGCCTAATCTCAACTTTTGCATTGGTACTTTAATAGTTGAGCTAAATTATCATCATTATACCTAACAGAATATTTTAGTCAGCGCCTAAGTTGTCGGAATAAGGGTTCTGCTCGTTTTACATTGCAATATGCCGCACGTACGTGCCACGTGGTTGTGAAAGTATGTCATATTTTTGGCGCGAATGGCGGAAGGCTACATTATAACGGTGCACTGGTCACCTGGGTTTTGTTTTGGAGGATCAACTTAAAGCTCAGCAGATAACAGAGAAAGTTATAAGCTTTCGTAAGAATAATTTGTATACTAATGATTGAGGGGAGAGAAATTCATGTGAGTGTAACATATGGTATTTGTTTGATTTGTGCAGTACACAGGCGAAGAGGCATGAAGACATTTACATACATTATGGGTATAATAGCGTCACTAAACAGCATGGTGTGGATGGCGGAACGAGCGGAATATGTAGAGACGAAGAACTGCACCTGTGGTAGACATAGGCTGCCCAAGGTAAGCACGACTTTCTCTACATCTCTGCAACAAATTAGTTTTAATAAGCGTATTCTTCTATCTAGTTCATGCTAATCGAGAAAAACATTAGCAGAAACGGTCTTATTACTTAGTTCCTTGTAAGTTGAAGGGAATACACTAGGTTAAACCGACAGTCAAATGTTTTAACATGTGGTTGCTATGGGATTGAAATCTGTTTCTTTGCGTGGCCAGTAGTTGACAAGTTCCCATATTTGAAAATGTTTAAATGCTTTAAAACTAAAACCAATAGCAAAGAATAACTCAATAAACGGTTGACTCAATTAACACAACATTGAAAATAGACGTTAATTTCCATTATGTTGTCATCTATCCATATATAGCGTAGTGGATGGCACCCCGACTCCATCTGCCTGTCGCGGAGCTAAGTGGTAAAAAAAAAAATGGAAATGGCGTGCTATTTATGGACGCTCTTTAACTGCTGTGGTTCTCAGCGTCCCATTCTATACTGGGCATGAAAGACCGCTTAATTTTGCTCAGAGGCCTCTCTTATCAGGCTTGAGGTTCTTTTACGTGCCGTAAATCTACGACACGGGACCAACGGCTTTACTTCCCTTCCGAAGGAAGCCATGCTAAGGATTTTTACACCCAAAAAAATCCATCGTCCTCCGCCGGGTTTGAACCCGCGATCTAAGTGGTAGGTAAGTAAGGTAAGAGGAGATGAGAGATTAATTACAGAGGACATTAGCCGACCACAGATGGTAGTGCGACTGGACTGGACGGCCCTCTAACATCATCTGCTTGGCACGAAGTGAAAATACGATAGTTCGGGGATGAGATCTTGAAAGGCTACTTGTCCATCACTTACCGTCAACGAGGTATCTTACCGAACAGTTCTGTCATGATATGACTAAGAACAAAAATCGAATGTGTTCCATTCACAATACTTTCTTTAGCCGTTCCGCAAAGAAACTTTTCTTACAAAACATTAGTCTTTTATCTACAGCAGAAAATGGTCTTATTACTTGTTTCTTTGTAAGTAGAACAGAAATAGGGAATACATTAGGCTAAAGCGATGTGTGTGTGTGTGTGTGTATGTGTGTGTGTGTGTGTGTGTGTACACATATATATTAAAAACAGGTTGCTATGTGAAACAAAATATGAAACTCGGTTCTCCTTGCTTTTCAGGAGAAAACAACAGAAACGAAAAGAAAGATGAATTCCCGTTTGAGAAAGTTCAAGTAGCTTAACATTGAAAACAATAGGGAATGTCTCGAAACGGTTGTCTTAAAAAAAAAAAAAAAAAAAAAAGTGTGTTATAATTTGAGGTTTTAACGAGATCTACATGTGTTGTATAGTAAATTGTCTAACATTTTGGGCTTACCAGATAAACAGAAGCCATCCAGAAGCTATTCCCAAAAAATCCAAAATAAGCATTTTATTTGCCATGTAAATGGCTTTAATGTGCGAGAGTCATTTTTAAGAAGAACAACATTTTCAAAACTTTTTCCATGTAAAAGGATGTTTGAAGGGGGAGTTCTTAAAAATATTTGTGTAGCATACTTGGGAGATACTAAACTTACATACCAAGTTTGGTATTTAGCAGACCTTTCGTTTTTGAGCTATGCTGTCCACAGGCAGAGACACACACGGACTTTTTTTTTTTTTTTTTTTTCTAAAAATGCTTTTTTTCGGACTCAGGGGAACTCAAAACATATTTCCGGTAAAATCTCGACATGGAATTTTTGGATGGAATACAATAACTTGTCTATCCACTATGTATATTATGCATATGGGCTAGAGAAAGTAATAAGAGTTTTAAGCAGTAATGTCGGTTGTTGGGGGAGGTAAAGTACCGTGCTAATCCAGTGGCTAGATTATTCTCGGAGGGAAAAATGGTAGTCATGTTCATGAGGCTGGGGGAAGATTATTCTCAGTACCAACATAAACAGGTTTGTTTCATTATGGACGTATGCACGAGGGAGTACATGGTAGAGAAATTGAAAACAGAACTTCTGTCAAGAAAGTACCGGGAATTGATCATTTAAAAATCCTGTTTAAAAGGGGATTCGAAATTATTGTTGTTGCTAAGTTGGTACAACTTTCCTCTATACCCACGTGGAGTTTGATCGTCATCTGTCATCTAGTTTGTTTACAGTACGCCATTTTTTTAGTTCATCTCAAAGGTGATTTGCGATTTTACGATGGATTCAAATATTGAACAAGGGATACGTCTCAAATTTTGCATTGCAAATGGTATTTCGTGTGCCGAATCGCTGAAAATGTTACAGAGAGCTTACGGTGAATCGACTTTATCAAAAACACGTGCATATGAGTGGTACAGTGTATTCAAAAGTGGTCGAGATGTGGTGGAAGATTTGCCTCGCTCTGGTCGGCCATCAACGGTTTCAACTGAACTGAACATCGCTAATGTGAAGAAAATGGTGTCTGGAAATCGTCATTTAGGTCTGAGAGAGATTGCCGCTGAACTTTCTATGTCTCACGAATCGATTCGTACCATTTTAAACGATGGTGTTGGCATGACACGCGTTGCAGCTCGGTTAGTTCCGAAAGATTTGAATTTTCTACAAAAACTCAATCGCGTAAGGATTGCTGAAGACATGCTAGAACGACCCCACATTCACGAAAGGCATTGTAACTGGTGATGAGACGTGGGTTTACGAGTTTGCCACTCAAACCAGTCAACAAGCTTCCGAATGGCGCCTTCCAACTGAACCGAAACCTAAAAGAGCACGTCAAACTCGATCAAAACTGAAGGTCATGTTGACAGTTTTTTTCGTTTATCGCGGTGTCGTGCACTCAAGAGTTCTTGCCAGGAGGTCAGATGATAAATAAAGACTATTATCTGAGCGTTATGCGGCGTTTGAGAGAACAAATACGGCGAAAAAGACCAAATTTGTGAAACGACAACTCATGGATTCTGTACCATGATAACTCACCAGCTCACAAGGCTATTATTATGAACGAATTTCTGGCCAAAAACTCAATAAATTTCATCGAACAACCACCGTATTCACCTGATCTGGCTCCTGCTGATTTCTTTTTCTTTCCAAAACTCAAGTTACCACTTCAAGGCACCCGTTGTTTTCAGTCGATAAAAGACATAAAGGAAAATTCGCGGCGACAATTGACATCGATTTTTAAAAGAGCCTACAAAAAATGTTTTGATGTTTGGATTATTCGTTGGCATAAATGTATAATTTCAGAAGGGGCCTACTTTGAAGGCGATAAAATAAAATTGGATGCATAATTCACTTTTTGTGCTTTATTGGCAAATTCCCGGAACTTTCTTGACACAGTACTATATATAATATGTTGTCCTTCTCAGTTTGCATTTTGAAGCGTATCTGTTCACTCTTAAGTTGATCCGCGCTATAACAAACCTAGAGTCCAGTACAACACAACAGCTATGCGCATAGGAAAGTAATCCCTTGGTAATAATCCAAATTCAAAATAAATGTATTCCTTAATGGTATAATATTCTCTACAAACACTTAACGCTGATGTATGCCTTCAACCAGAGCTACAACAAGTACTCACATGCAATTTGTATGTCAACTGATATCCGGAATATTGCTTACAACAGCTGCCCGGCCCCATGAATTTGTTTTTGTCTCTTCTTCAAGTTACTAGTGAAAAACAGTGTTAAGCAATATCCAACACTTCCTGTAAACGTGATAAAACCCAACTTCAGAGTTCGCTGGCGATTCGGTTACAAGAATAAATACTGCTCGTAAATAATACTGTTCACACTCGGCGGGGAAAACATAATAAAAAAACAAACAAACAAAAAGCTGAAATACGCGAGGCAAGAACGTAAAGATTTTGCGAACAGTACAATTCACGTAAAAATGCACAATGTCTTTTCACTTTCTCTACACGCACCATGTACATAGTGTATAGAGAAGATATTGCACTCCACCCAAAAATTCGATACCGAGATTTCACCGGAAATATTTGTTTTAAGGTCTCCTGTATCCCAACAAAGCATTTTCAGAAAAAGCTCTGTGTGCGTGTGTGTGTGTGTGTCCGTGTGTCTGAGAGCACGATAACTCAAAAACGAAAAGTTGGTAAAATACCAAACTTGCCATTTAAGTTTACTGTCTTCCAGGGATGCGACGCGAAGATTTTGAGAATATCCCCCCACCCCAAACTACCCTTTACACGGAAAAAATTTCGAAAATATTGATTTGCGTAAAAATGGCTCCTATGATTTTGTTTAAAATACCGTATATGAAAGATATTTATATGGAAAATAAAATGCATATCTTGAATTTTCTGCGAATAGCCTCTAAAGACCTCTTTATTCTGAATGAATTTTGCTTAATTTTGCTAACTGGTAAACCGTAAGAGATGGACAAAAACTTGCCATACAAAAAATGTAGAGTACATCAAAACACACAATTTATGTTATATACATTTTTTTTCGTGGAGTTGATCGTTTTTTAGATATTCCTTGTTTTTGGTTTCAGCTTTGAAAAACTTAACTTTTCTCATACAGGAATTTGTTAACTCCTGTCCATACAAACAAAGGAACTTCAGTCACACAGCAACCAGCTTTTGACTATCACTTTAACTTATGGTACTCCCTTTTTCTCTTCTACTTACAAGGAAGCAAGTAATAAGACTATTTCTGCTAATTTTTCTCGATTAGCATGAAATAAATAGAAGCATAAGCTCTTTAACAATAAGTTGTTGCAGAGATGTAGAGAAAGTCATGTGAATGGAACACATCATATTTTTTTAAGAATGAGCCAGCAGTTGATAAATAGCTACGGCAGTTAATGCTGTTACATTAACTTTTAGAAGAACCAAATTTTATAAAATTTTGTACGAAATTCAGTTCGAATTTACCAAAAAAAATCATAATGCAAGTAAAATCATGCGTGTTACTTCTTTTCCCTAGTTTCTTTTAGAATTATTATATGTGCACCCATTTATTTTGTTTTAACTGTCAACCAATAACAGTATATACTTGTCACGTCAGAATATTTTCACGACCACTAGTGGGTACTCGCCACGTGATCGTGAAAGTATGACAGCGAATGGCGGAAGGCTACATTAAAACGGTGTACCGGGCACCAAATTTGTTTTGGCGCGGATCAACTTAGGGTGAATTTGATTTTAGTTTGATTGTGCAGATAAGAATCGTCGGCGGCAGAGTGGCTGATTTGCACGAGTTCCCCATGATGGCAGCACTGGTTGATGGAGTGAGGACCAATCTCTACTGTGGCGCCACCGTCATATCTGAGGACTATGCCTTGACTGCTGCACATTGTGTTCCTAAAGCGCCACCTGGCACTGTGTCTCTGCTAGCGGGAGATCACGATTTATCATCAAGTAGGTTCTGTTATTGTTCACAAATTCGTGATTGCCACAATCGAATATTTGCAAAATAAGAAATGACTATCGAAAGAGTCGGTTTTTCATTTGAATTTAAAATCTGTGTATAGCGATGGGCAGAATGGAATGTTTTAAAGAATAGATTGCTCTGTATTCGAATACTTTTAGGAACTAAGACTTTCATTCAAGTACAAATACTTGAAAACTATCCCTCATTAAGATTTTCCCTAATCGAAATCAGCCTGTTTTCGTATTCAAGTTCTCGAATACTACATTATCTCACTCGAGTGCTGTTCTCAGTACTCATCACTGTTGTTCTCAAATACTACAATCACTGGGTACCTAATGCTTTTTCTAATCGAAGTCAATCTGTTTTTCTATGCAAGTTCTCGGATGCTACGTTATCTCACTCACTTCTCATCATGGTTGTTCTCAAATAAAACATTCAATTCAAATGATGGACGAAAAATGCAACAGTTAGATACTGACAATTAAGGTGCTCGGTTTTACTATTTTCTGCATACGCAAGAAGTATTGGATGACAAAGATAATCAATAGATACAGTATATTATAGTACAGCTGTGTTAATTGGATCTTTGACTCCTAAACAATTCACTGCTGCGCACGAGCTCCATTGTTTTGTTCTGTATATGTGGACGTTGAGCTGTAGTGATTCTAAAGCTAATCAGGGCAGGAAAACATTTGAAGAAATGTTAATATATTTTTAAGATACCTATATTATTTAAGCACGCAGTACTTAATTTTAATTTTATGTACTTTGCGTGTTTAAATGCACTATAGACAATGAAAAGGTAAAACATTATAAACTATAGGACCTGAATATCCGAAAACCCTTTAACAAACTAAAATGAATTATTCTTGAGTGAGGATGTTTGTTATTAGACAACACAATCCTGCGCTATTCCGGTAAGTGCCCAAGCGTATCAATAAGCTTTAAGTATGAGCAGCAATCAGATTTAAATGTAGCTATCTCGATTCAGTTCAGTGCACCTGCACGTATCCGAGTGCAGCACTCAAATACTGTAATCAAGAACCGTACGTGAAATATTCGAATATAGCATTCAGGTTTCGAAATATCTGGAGAACATCCAAGAATCGAATACATGGGCATTTTGCATTCGAATACTCCCATCACTAGCCGTGTATTTTTGCAAAATGTGTGAAGTAGTAGCATAGATATATCAGTTTTAACAGAGGAGAAAGCCGTACAACTGATAGGAAGACTCCGGGAACGAGCGATTCCGACGTCGGCAATGACCGGAGACAATTTAGGAGGCGCTCAAGAACGGCTTCGGGCAGCATCGCTTGGCTGCAACTTAATTCGAGGCTCCAAAAACCAGGGAAGAACATACTATCTATATAGTTACGTGTCCCAGTAAACTGTGTACCAAGAGGCGTTAACCTTAAAACTGAAACTAATAACAAGGAATATCTATATAAAAAAAAAAAAAAAAAGGGGGGGGGGGCTACTCCACAAAAAAATGTATATGACATAAATTGTGTGTTTAAACGACATTTACATGCTTCGTGTAGTAAGTTTTTGTCTATCTCTTACGGTTTACTACTTATGCAAAATCCAGCAAAATTCGTCCAGAATAAAGAGGTCTTCAGTGGCTATTCTCAGAAAATTCAATATATATTTTATTTGTTGTGTAAATATCTGAAATAAACGGTATTTTAAACAAAATCGTTAGAGCAATTTTTGAGGAAAAAAAAAGTTTGAAAATTTTTTCATATAAAGGGTAGGTTGGGGTGGGGGTATTTTCCTCAAAATCTTCGTGTCGCATCCTTGGAAGATACATAACTTATATATCAAGTTTGGTGTTTTAGCCACTTTTCGTTTTTGAGTTATCGTGTTCACGGACACACTGTCACAAGGACACACACAAACCTTTTTCTAATTTTTTTTTTGATACAGGGGACCCTGAAACGTCTATTTCTGGTGAAATCTCCGTATGGAATATTTGGGTGCAATACACTCTCTAAACACTATATACGTTGTACATGTAGAGAAAGTAAAAATAACGTGGGCTACAAAGCCAAAGTAAACCAATGCTCAATGTTGTGCAAATGAATTCATAAGATGTCTTTTCTCTTCAAGCTTTTCTTGAACAATGGTAATATTTTTATCAGTAACAGCCGTTCTTGTCTTTGTACTAATTATAAACTATTGTCTTAAAATGGAGTTTCTTTGTCAAATGCGTTTCTAAGCTGATATTCACGTTGTTTAAGCATCAATGGTGATTTCAAATCATAAAAAAAGAATCTGGTGTGTTCCATTCACATGACTTTCTCTACATCTGTGCAACAAATTACTGTTAAAATGCGTATGCTTTTATTTACTTCATGGTAATCGAGAAAAAAATAGTAGAAACAGTCTTATTACTTGCTTCCTTATAAGTAGAAGCGAAATAAGGGTGTACCATAGATTAAAGAGACAGCCAAAAGCTGGTTGCTATGTGACTGAAATTCCTTTGTTTGATTGGACAGGAGTTGACAAATTCCTATATGAGAAAAGTATACGTTTTTCAAAACTGAAACTAAAAAACGATCAACTCCACGAAAAAAAAATGTGTATTACATTAATTGTATGTTTTAACATGCTCTACATTTTTTGTGTGGTAAGTTTTTGTCCATCTCTTAGGTTTAGCAGTTATGCAAAATTCTGTAAAATTCATCCAGAATAAAGTAGTCTTCAGAGACTTTCCAGAAAATTCAAGATATACATTTTATTTGTGATAGAAATGACTTTTATGTGATATTTTAACCAAAATCGTTAGAACCATTTTTAAGAAAAACAAAATTTTTGAAAATTTTTCTATGTAAAGGGTAGTTTGTGGTTTGAAAATCTTTGTGTCGCATCCTTAGAAGATACCAAACTTAAATACCAAGTTTGGTATTTAACAATCTTTTCGTCTTTGAATTATTCTGCCCACAGACACACACACACACACGGATATTTTTATAAAAATGCTTTTTTTGCATTCAGGGATCTCAAAACATTATTTCCCGTGAAATGAATTTTTGGATGCATTAGAATACCTTCTCTATACACTATGTATATAGTATGTGTAGAGAAAGTAAAAATAGCCCAGATATGTTTTCTAGTCAAATTCATTTCTGGGTAAACATAACATCTATAAATGATGATAATTAACAACATTATTAGAGCAAATCAAATAAACTACATGGCAATGAGCTCACAAAGTATTAAAAAGTAGCCACTATATACAGCTTTCTAAAATTGTTCAGTGATGCCCTCATACAGAAATGTACACCACAGAGGAATGTTTTTTTTACAGATAAGGATACACAATTGGCGCAGTTGGTACCTGTGCATCAGTTTGTGGCACATCCTGAGTACAGTGAGAAGACCCATCACCATGATATCGCGGTGGTGAAACTGAAGCACAAGTTGCAGCTTGGAATAGCCATATGGCCAGCTTGTCTACCCTTTCATTATCGAAACTTTGATTTTGCTGGAGAAAAAGTCTTTGTTACAGGTGAATATAAAACATTTCTTAGTTTTAGTGCAGTATCAACAACTGGTTGCTCTTTGAGTAAAGCAGAGAGAGCAACCTTGTTCGTTGCTTCGACTGCATACAAATTTGTTCAGTGCAGTGGCAGCAGGCAATATTTTCTTTTAGTCCACTTGAAATAACCAGAAGTTTGAGTTAAGTGAAGCAGTTCAAGTATAGTATGATCCATATAAATCTGAACCATTTTAATAGACCATAATTTCTCTCTGAAAGCTTGTAGAAATGTGAAACTTATTTTAATGATCTCACTGGCTCAGGGAGAATCAAAAACAATCATGGCAAAAATCAATCAATGCAATTTGTTGACTATATTGATGATTTCGATGGAAATTACGAGCATTTCTATGACATTGTAGACAGTCGCAGCTGTTTGAATAGCCTGATTCCTGGCTCAATCGATGCAAGGATTTGTTTGGAGAGTTCACTAGCCTTCTTCAAGCATTTGTAACAGTCTCTGCACTTATTGGTGGTCTGTTTTCCACTCTCACCAACAAGTGAACCAGTTGTCTCCAGCTTTCTTGCTAGTGATAAAATTATTGCCTTTGTCAGAACATCTTTTCGAAATTCCTGTTGTGTTGTTACCAAGGAATTTTTCTTTCAATATGTTTTCACAATGAAAACACACTCTCAAAGCAAGTACTGCATGTTGCTGTTATGACTGCAAACTAAAGACTGTCTACAATGCCAAGAAAATGCTCGTAATTTCCATCGAAAATATCAAATCTGGAGGAATTTTATGTAATTTTTCATAACTGCTAAACTGTAAGATATGGAAAAAAACTTACCTCACAAAAAATGTAGAGCACATTAAAACACACAAGCTCTGCCAGTTGCACTCTGGATTGGCATTGACAGAAAGGGTAAAGTGTTCATTCAAAAGTGCTTACTTCCAGAAGATCAGAATGCGTTGTTAACATGTTCTATAACATAATGTGTAACATGTTTCTATGGATGAAAATAAATACAATACCATAAATGGTGAGTTCTACTGAATTAGGATAATCCACTGGTTTTTTTCCGTAGCTCCTTAATCAGGTATTCTCATTAATTCCTCTAAGTAATAATAAAAGCACTGTCTATTCATACCCTTGGTGATGCACACTGTTATAAGTGGGGATAGCATCTTGGGTACCGATAGCAGGACAGAATCAAAATTTGAATGAATCAATGAATGAATTTATTCCACATGCAACATGTATAACATAATCACTATACAACTTATCCCTATTGTATACATACACATCACCTCTTCCTTTCTGGTAAAACAACCTGTGTACATATATTTGAGTTGCCGCTGGTGCAAATATTGTTGTATATCTAGCGTCTACCTTGGAGTCGGATTGAATTAGTGCCAGTGAAGTACTTTAAAAATAAGCGTGTAATACCTCTTTGATGTTCTATGATGCACCGCCTATGCTCATCCATATAGAACACACAAATTAGACTCTCACTGAGGGGAGAAAGAATGACTGGGGTATGTCACACTGGGTAGACTCATGAACAGAAGCACTTCATTGATACTTTTTATTCACCTTTGTTACTTATTGAGGCACTAATCCTGACATAGTTCTTGCAGAGGTAGAGAGATATGCTTATAACTAGTGCTGTTTCTTCTGCTTACAAAGTTCTCATTTCTACGGTCATCGATAATTACCATGTACTTCCCTATTACGTGATATAAGATTGACACAGTAACTACGCTATTTCGCGTAAGAATGTCACATACTTGAGCACCAACACTGCAGCATCCACGTACATACAGCATCCAGCATACCACCTACCGCCTACAGTCTATTTTCTTGTGTGCCCACCGCTTATATACCTAAAATATCCAATCTTAGGGCTCATTTCTGATTGGTTGCAAAGTAGCGCGAAAATAAAGTTGTCATGTGGGGTTAATTTTGGAAGTAATTGTATTACACTCACGTGACCACTCTTTATAATGGAAGAGTCCTCAGATGCTAACCTTTAGGGAAAAGACCTGTCTGTATAAAACTCCCTAATGTGCTAAAACCTTGCTCTCACAAAAGTATTTGTGTTTCTGAATTGACAAAAGAATAACCTTGGCATATACAATAACAATACAATACAATAACAATTTCTCATCCTAATGTTTTGTGTTCTGCAATCTGCCCAGTCTTGGCTACTAAAGCAGATATATTTCCTATTGTTAAACCTGTATAAAATAATAATTAAAATAATAAAATACAAAGCATGCTAATATACTGTTGCAATATAAATGTTATTAAATATTATATGCCAGGTTCACTATCTCCCTAATTGTTAACTCCCTTATATTTAAATATACCAATTTTCCTGATAGGCATCCTTCCAATTTATGAGTTTAGGATTTTAAATTTCCTCTTTTATATTGTTGTTGTTTCCTAATAATTCACGCAACTTTCTAATCTCATCTGTATTCTTAGATTTCATACTTCTCATTTTAATTATTTCTCTCGGTAACAGCAACCATATAGCTGGTACCCATTAGTCCCTCCATAATTTCATCTCCTCACAATCTAAAATAAAATGTAGGTCATTTTCCATTCCCCCACATAATTGTCACTTCTGTGGGTCCATTTCCCCTTAATTTCATTGCTCCAGTTCTACACATATCCACCCTTCCCTCTCCAATTTATTACACACTTCAATATATTTTTTCCCTCCCCCAATCTTTTTTAATTTGCCTATACAATACCAAGAATTTTTTATCCTTAATACTGCTAAAAATATCTTATAGAATTGAAGTTAGCGCAGCATGGTATATAGTTGTGATGTGTTGACAATGCAGTGTGTTTGTAGTGGTACTAATAGAAGGAAAATGGGGCAGTGGTAGACTGTGATGTTTCACTAGCAGTGCAAGGCGATTGAGGTTGGGTGGGTGGTATACATAAATACCACTGACTTCAGGAACTAACAATTTTAATATTTACATACATTCAATTGCTGTTGTGCAACAAGTGAGCAGCATCATTATCCGTTTCATTTTCTCTCAAGATACATAGATTACAATGCACAACAACATACATTCATAACGTCTCAAATGTGAATCATCTCCAATTGGCACATAAACAGGCTTTATATTGTGAAGCAATTATTTCCGTAGTACATTTTGTATTTTACACATTATTGAAAATCTTATATTATTTCTAATCACTGCTTTCACTTTCATACAGTCTGAAACAGGTGTCACGGGTTTCTGATTAATTGTCTGCAATAGTTCATTGACAGCTTTCAGGGCTCAAAACATTACAAAGTGAACAGCTCCTCAATTGTTTCACATATGACCAACTTTTAAAAGATTCGAATATTGATTTAGCCTAATATATCTCCTTATTTCTCCTTTTATTTACAATGAAGCAAGAAATAATACCAATTCTGCTCATGTTTATTTCAATTAGCATGTTGTAGATAGAAGAATAATGTTTTGTAAGAATAGTTTGTATATGGAACAGCTTGAGAGTATTTTGTATATGGAACACAGCAGATGTTTTTTAATTATATTACCAATCAATGTTTACAATCTTTCACTGAGATATTTGAATAAGTTATTCTCAACATGCTCTCGTGTTTTTACTTGTTGTTCAGTCTATGCCCAGCAGCAAATTTCATTCATAGCTGTTTTTTCAACAGGTTGGGGAAGTATCGAGTTCTTAGGATCTGGATCAAATAAGCTGTTAAAAGTAAAACTCCACATTTTGTCAACTGCTGAATGTCTCCAGAAATTAGATGGTACAACTCCTAAACAAATATGCACTTTCACTCCAGCCCATGACTCATGCCAGGTAATAAACAAAACTCTTAACTTCAGTATCCATTTTATTGCAATATTTTAAGGCAATGCATTGATGAAAAAAATCTTATGCGTACCATTTACATGACTTTCTCTACATTTCTATAACAAATTATTGTTAACATCTATTTCATGCTAATCGAGATAAACGTTAGCAGAAATTGTCCTTATTACTTGCTTCCTTATAAGTAGAAGGGTAAAAATCTAATGTGTTCCATTTGCATGATGTTCTCTAGTTGTTCGGTAAACAAGCCTTTTATTCAAAACATTAATCTGATATCTACATCATGCTAATCAAGATAAACATAAGCAGAATTAGTCTTATTACTAGCTTCCTTGTAAGTAGAAGGGAAATAAGAAAATGCACATACTAAAGTGATAGTTTCATCCTTTAAAAGCCGGTCGCTATGTGAAACAATTGAAATTCCAATCTCTTTGCTTTTCAGGAGTAAACAAACGAAAAACTAGAAGAAGATGTCTTCCTGTTTGAGAAAAGTTTAAGTGACTTAAATTGAAACCAATAATCCAGAATATCTCGAAAATGGTTAACTCTACAAAACAAATGTATGTGACATATAAAGTGGGTTTTAATGAGATATACATTTTTTGTGCATTAAGTTTTTGTATATCTCTTATGGTTTCCCAGTTATACAAAAGTCATCTAGAATGATGAGGTCTTCAGAGGCTATACCAAGAAAATTCAAGATATGTATTTCGATTGTTATAAAAATATCTTAAACATAAGGGGTGTTTTAATCAAAATTGTTAAAAGTCATTTTTGAAAAAATCAACATTTTTGAAATGAATAGTGCTCCTGCTCACACCTCAGCCGTTGCTTGTGATTTTATGGCAAAAACCAGACATGTTATGTTGCCTCAGTCAATTTATTTGCCAGAGGACACGACCCCCTGTGACTTCTTTCTATTTCCGAGGCTGAAGAGAACATGAAAGGACGTTGTTTAGCTACTATTGGTGAACTAAAAACAGAATTGCTGAAGTAGCTGAACACCATAAGGAAAATGAGTTCCAGAGGTGCTTCCAAGATTGGAAAAAGTGCTGGTATAAGTGTATTATATCTGAGGGAGTTTATTTTGAAGGGCACAAACTTCATGCAGATACATAAAAATTGTTTAAGAAAAACAGAAATTCCTGTTTTTTTATCACACCTCCTTTAGCTGTATGATAGTATCAAATAGTTGTGAAGGCATTTATTTATTTAAATAGTTTAAGAGAATCTTTTTTTCTCCCCATAATTTAGCTTAGAATGTAATGGAAATGTATGACCCTGGGACTGATGGCAGTGTCAACAAGCACAATAATAAAACAATGTTTTCCTTTTTTGCTTTGTAACAAAAATATATAGGATTGAAGAAAATAGTGTTAAAATATATAAAACTATGTAGTATGGTATGAAATATGTGTTACACCTCAAAATATGTAATTTAAAGCTTTGGAAAAATGTTCCTTTCAGTTTCATTTGGCAACATTTTAACTTTTCTTATATCTACAGGAACAGAATATATAATTACATAAATTGCTGGCTCTATTATTAGTCAGTCACATTGCCTCTATTAATTTATTCACTCATATATAAACATTTAGTTATTATATGATTGCCTGCTTATTGTAATATGAACATCTCAATGTGTGGTGCATCAAGTTCTTTTCAGCCCCTAAATTTGTTTATTAAAGTGGGAGTGCTGCAGTTTGTTACTTTCTTTACACATACTATGCATGTAATGAATAGAGAAGGTATTGCATTCCAACTAAAATTCTGTTACCGAGATTTCATCAGAAATACACGTTTTAGGTTTTAGGGTCCCCTGTATCAAAAAACAAGCAGCATTTTTAGAAAAAAGGTATGTGTGTGTGCATGAGAGAGAGAGAGAGATAAAAATGAAAAGTCGGTAAAAACCAAAGTTGGTATTTATGTTTAGTATCTTCTAGGGATGTGACAAGATGTGACAGGATGTCATTTTTTTTTTTTTCTCTCTCGCAAAGTTGACCATTTCTGAGATATTCCTTGTTATTTGTCTCAGATTTAAAATACTTAAACTTTCCTCACACAGAAAGTTACAAACTCCTAGCCCTGCATAGAAACAGGTTTTAACCACCTGGCAACATGATTTGACTATCACTTTAGCTTAGGTATTCCCTTATTTTCCCTCTACTTACAAGGAAGCAAGTAATTGAGACAATGTATGCTAATGTTCATCTCAATTATTATAATGTAGATATAAGAATAAGCTGTTTAACAATAATTTGTTATAGTGATGTAGAGAAATCATGTGAATGGAACACATCAGTTTTTCTTATTGTTTTGCAGAGTGATTCTGGTGGTCCACTTCTGTGGTTAGAGGAGAACAAAAGAATCACATTAATTGGCATCATCAGCTACGGTGTAGGATGTGCTACAGACATGCCTGGTGTCAACACTCGAGTCACAGAATATTTAGACTGGATTCTGGACAATACACCAGGTAACATGTATTTCATAGTGACCTACTTCTGGATAAATATATGTCAATATGTTAGGTTAAATTCCATTAAGGCAAGATCATTCACATCACAGTGTTTTTTCTGACAAGCATTATTTTTACTTTCTCTACTGTGTACATTAGTCAGCTGAGAAGGTATTGTTTTCCAAAACTGATGTCACCAGAAATACATATTTTGAGGATCTCTGAATCAAAAAAGAGCATTTTTAGAAAATTCTCATTCTGGATGAATTTTGCGTAACTGATAAACTATAAGAGATGGAAAAAATTACTACACAAAAAATGTTTGTCTTGTTGAAAAAGACAGTTTATATCATATACATTATTTTTGCTGACTTAACCATTTCTAAGATATTCCTTATTATTGGTTTCAAATTTAAGCTATTTAAACTTTTCTCAAATGGAAGGTTATCTTTCATTTCATCTCTCTTTTGTTTTACTCTTTGCCATGCAATGTAAAAATCAAATTTCAGCTGTTTTACACAGCAACCAGCATTTTAAAAGATTTAACTCTTGCTTTAGCCTAGTATACTATCTTATTTCCTTTCTACTTAGAAGAAATTAACACAACCATTTTTGCGATGTTATCTTGGTTACCATAATGTAGATAAAAGAATAATCTTTTATAGCAATAGTTTGTAGAGAAAGTCATGTGAATGGAACACATCAGAACTTTTTTTTGCATGCTGTGTCCCCTTAATTTCCCTCCCTCACTGCTCCCAGATGCAATTATCAGTTTTTGCTTTGCTCTTTTTGTCCATTTATGTCATAGGCACTGTGAATGTGGGAAGGAGGGGAGGCAGGTAACCAGCCTGTGGTACAAATGACATTGCATGGTATCACTGCAGCATAGTTGCCACACTAAAACCTCAACCATAAATAAAACTTTTAAATAACCATTTTAAATGTTATATTTGTTCATAAGTCATAGCTGCTCTTGCATGTACCACCACTAATAAACTCAACTAAAACAGTATGTATTAGTGTAATCACTGTATTATAACTTCTGTCCTGAGACAGCTTCAGCACAATGAGTAGCATATAAATAAGTCTGTAAACAGTAGTAGTGTTATACCGTGCAACCAAAGTACATCCAAACCATTGCGCACAAGGAAACATGATAACATACAGCTGTTATACACAAAGTCATGGTGCTGACTTGTTTTTCTCTGCTCTGAAAGTGCAGTATTGAGTTGATGGTTATATCATGTGGTTGAGTTATTACCAGTGTGCTTTATTATTTTGTCCTGTACTTAGTCACAAAGTGTATTATGGCTCAGCATTTGTTTTCTACTGCACAGTGTGTCTTTATTTATGATTTGTACATACATTTGTTAACACATTTTGTGAGTGGACTCTCAATAGTGTATACAATGATGAAATTGACCCACATTTAATATTTTTCACAGACAAAGTTTGATTCCACCTTCATGGATATGTGTGTACACAAAATAATCATTATTGGAGCTCTGAAATATCCCTTCATAATGAAAAAATTGGTCTATGGTGCACCATTAGCGGAGAAAGATTTATGGACCCAAATTTTTCGGGTCAACAGTTGACACCCATACACATGTGAATACAAGTTTTCTCCTCAGTTTTTTACAGAATTAACAGATTTTCACTTTGCTTCTGCAACAGCTCATACAATCAATCTTTCATTGAGAACAATTGAATGTGTGTTTCAGGACAGAATTATTAGTGAGATTTGTGGCCCTCAGTCCCCTGACCTAACCCTCTGCAATTTCTATCTCTGGGGTAACTTAAAGCATAAAGTCTACAAGACAAACCCACACACCAAAGTTAAAACAAAATATTCCCCAGGAAACTGTCAGCATTTCTCAACATGAACTATGGCGAGTGATGGATAGTTTTCTAAAGAGGTGCCCAAAAATATATGGACCACGGCAGTGGCCAGTTTCAGCATCTCCTTTAATAACATTGGTAAGTAAAGCCTTTAAAAGTAGTTTTAAAAATGTTGCATGGTTTCATCTGTCCATGTATGACAGCAGCAGACGGCAATGAACACAGTTGCAATGAACGGTTGCAGACAGGCAAAACACAGTGCAGCCGGTTGGGACATTTTTAATCACCTGGTATTATGCTGGAGGTTATAGGCAGAGGGGACGAAGGGGTATTGGGCATATCTATAGTGATTTGACTCTCGCTGAACTGTCTCAAGGAACAAATTATAATACAGCAATTATAAGTGTAAGTATCACATAAAATATTAAAACTTGTCTTTGTTTTTTTCAGGTGCAAAGTATTGCAGTGTTGCCACATGAGAATGTAGCAAATAGAATGTACATAAAGTACATTGTAAATTAAGCTTTACATCCAGCAAAATGTGTGCGCTTTAAACATTAATTTCTACAAAACCAACATAATAAGAGGTTATCTTGTCCAGCCTGAATACTTAAGCCTAAAGAAGTAAAATCATTCTTTTCAATACAGTCCATGTTGTTTGAATATGCTTTTCATCAATTTTAAGCAGCATTTCTAAGAATTTATGGAGTTTAAAAATTCTATCTAGCCTTTTACTTTGCTGCCATAAGGTTTATTTCACTATAATGGTCTTAATACAGTTCAAAAGGTTTTTGGACTTAAATCAACTTAAGGTTTTAATCTACTCTTAATTCAGGTACACTTTTATCATTTAAAAATATTTCATATGATTTGAATCATGCTTTACTTTCTCTACTACATATATTAAGTAGGAAAGTAGCAGAATTATTGTATTCCACTCAAAAATTTTACATTGAGATTTCAATGGGAATACTCTTGACTCCCTGAAGTAGGGAAAAAAAAAAAAGATGTGTGAATGCATGGGCAAGTGTGTATACAGCATAATTGAAAATCAATATGTTAGGCATCTTCCAAAGATACAACATGAAGATTTTCAAGGTAATTCCTCCACCCCAACTGCCCTTTACATGGGAGACTTTTCAGTTTTTTTTATTTTCTCAGACATACCTCTTATGATTTTGATTAAAATAGCATATTTTAAATATATTTACTTGAAAAATAAAATGTATAGCTTAAATTTTCTGGGAATAGCCTCTAAAGTCCTCTTTATTCCAAAGTAAATTTGTATAATTTTTTTTTTTTTTTTTAAGCTTAACGTCCTTTAACCTAGTTGGTCATATTGGACGATGAATGAAATTGGTGAAATGATGCTCAAATGATCGTGGGGTCCATGGAGCTTAAAGTTACTCAACATTCATCTTTTCAGGATAAGGGAAACCCCCAAAAAAACCTTATCGGGTAACTCACCCTAAGCGAGATTCGAACCCATGACCTTTCGAATGTGAGGTACACACGCTACCACCACACTACCCAGGCGGGCTGTATAATCTTGTATAACTGGTTGTTAAATGATAGATAAAAATATACCATACAAAAAATGAATTTAACCTGGTGGTGATGCACCTGGAATTCTGACGTTATTAAATGCAGCTGATCTTGCAGTTGCCATTATGTTTAGTATAATGATTGTAACATATCATGGGGGGAAGTGTTGGTAAAGAAATAGTATCATTACCAATCACTTTAATACATTTATTTAAAAGAAAATGTTTATATTTTGACTTGCAAAATACAGATGCATATAAATGAGCTGCAATAAAAATAATATACGAGATAAAAGAAAAAAAAAATGAAATAAAAGATGACTTCCCATTTGAGAAAAATTAAGTAGTTTAAAATTAAAACTAATAATGAGTGTCTCAGAAATGATTAACTCTAAAAAGAAAATAAATAAATTATATGACATAAATAGTGTTTTTAATGAGATCTACATTTTTTGTGAAGTAAGTTTTTGTCTCTTACAGTATAGTTATACAAAATTCATCCAGAATGAAGAGGTCTTTAGAGGCTATTCCCAGAAAATTCAATATATACATTTTATTTGACACGTAAATAAATACCTTTAATATGCAATATCAAAATCATTAGAGGTGATTTCTGAGAAAAACAAAATTTTTTGTTTTGAGTTTTTTTTTTTTTTTTTTTTTTTTTTACATATTGGACGTGAATAAATTTTCCTTAGAAGTCTCCTTATCAAGCTTGAGATGATTTTATATGTCGTATATACCTATTACATGGGACCAACTGTTTTACTTCTCTTTTGAAAGAAGCCATGTTAAGGACTTTTTGCCCAAAAAAATCCATCACCTTCCCTGGGTTTGAACCCACGACCTTGCAAACCACAGGTCAGCATTGTTATCCAAGACCATGGAGGACATCTGCCCTTTCAGTATTGTCATGTTGTGTAGTGTTCAAGGCTAATGATGTAGATTATACTGAGACAAATTTCAAAAGCTTATAGTAATAGTGTAAATAGTTTTAATTCAAAATGTATTTAAACAAGCAGAAAATATTTATTGTTCAGTCTATTCAAAGAAATATTTGAAAAAGTATTTAATTTTCATAAAATCTTCATTTAAAAGAGAGTTAATATAAAGCAAATTTTACTTTTTTTCAAAATTACTTTTAAAACAGTAAAACTGCAGTATGATTTTTTTCTACGATCAAGCATAATGGTACAAATCCCTGGCAAGGCGCCTGCTTCGCGCGCACCGCAAAGCGGCCTGGGAACACACAATGGCAAATGTAAACCTGGAAGAGAAACAACCCTGGAGGATCATCCGATCCCTCAGGAAAGACAAAAGTCAGTTTCAGCATCCCATCCATGGCACCCGTGGGAGACTCTCTTTTGAGCCCCAGGATAAAGCCACGGATTTCGCAGATTATCTGGAGTCTCAATTCGAACCCCGCGAAGACCCCCAGGACGAGGACTTTACTGAGCTCGTGGAAGCGACGGTAGACTACCTCTATGAGGAGCCCCCGCCGCCCCACGAGGAGATCCGCATTCCTTTAGTCACCCCGAAAGAGGTGGCTTCCCAACTCAACAACCTAAAGCCTAACAAAGCCCATGGACATGACGGCGTTACGGCGCCTATGCTCCAGCACCTACCCAGAAAGGCCGTAATCCACCTGACGCGGATTTACAATACATGCCTACATCTACGTCACTTTCCAACGTGTTGGAAGGAGGCGAGGGTAGTATGCATTTTGAAACCCGGCAAGGACCCGGTCTTCCCGTCAAGCTATAGATCTATTAGCTTACTTCCGATCGTCTCGAAAGTATTCGAGCGGTTACTCCTACCTCGCCTCATCCCTCTCTTCGAGGAGAGACTCCTACTCCCGAATCACCAGTTTGGTTTCCGTACTGGACATTCCACAACCCTGCAGTTGCTGCGACTGGATGAGAAGGCTGCCCTGGGCTTCCAGGACAACTTCAAAACAGTCGCGGTTCTCTTGGACGTGGAAAAGGCCTTCGCCACCACGTGGCATCAGGGACTCTTGTACATGCTCAAGAACGCAGAAATTCCTCCCCCCTACCTTCACCTGCTTAGTAGCTTCCTTCGGGACCGCACTTTCAGGGTGAGGGTGGAGGGGAGGCATTCCACAGTCAGACCCATAGCGGCGGGAGTGCCGGAAGGCAGCGTGCTGTCGCCGTTACTCTTTGCCGCCTACATGTCCGACTTCCCCACAGAACCCAGTACAGTTACGTGCCAGTATGCCGACGATGTCCTCATAATGGCGCGTAACAAGAACGCCCAATATTGCTTCCCCCCGCTACAGAGACAGCTCCAGGCCATAGGCAGATGGGGTGAACAGTGGCGGATGGCCATCAGCCCGCAGAAGAGCTCAGCTCTACTGCTGGCTAAAGTCCGTGGCTGGCGACCGGAGAGGTCGCTGAGGTTGCGGCGGCGGCGGATCCCCTGGGTCCGCACCGCCAAATACCTTGGAGTCCTCCTCGACCGCGGCCTTACTTTCACTCCACATATCAGGGAGAAGGTCGGTATGGGACACGCTGCCCTACGGCAGTTGTTTCCCATCTTCCGCTCCACAATGCCTACACACCTAAAACTACGGCTGTACCGCGCGGTCATCCCGCCCCTGATGCTGTACGGCTGCGAGGTCTGGGGTTCGGTGGCTCGTTCCACCATCCGCAGACTGCAGACCGTGCAGAACAGGGCATTGAGGATGATATATGGCACAGACCGTAGATTCCCGTCCCACATTCTCCATTCCCACTCCGGAATCCCTTACACAGTGGGCGTTGTGCGAGAAAGAGCTCGCACAATATACACTAAACTTGCTCCCCACCCAAATCCCCAGGTGAACACTCTCGGTCTTTACGACCACACGCTGCCTAGGAGACGCGTAAGCTACCGCCTTCCCAAGGACGCCTTGGGATGGTAGTTTTCCGGCCGTCTCTCCCTTCTTTACAGTTCTACCCGCCAAGTTAAGCAGCATCGGGCCCGGTCCCGACTCGGACGGGTGACCGTCCAGTTGTACTCCGACCAGATCTGCAACACTAGCTTCCCCCACCCCGTACCTACATCCTGTCAGTTCTCCCCGCTAGCCGGCACTGCTTTCCTTGACAGCCCGCAAGGGCTGGCCAAGTTAAGCAGCATTGGGCCTGGTCCCTCTCTGGGTGGGTGACCACTCAGGTAGGTAAGCCAGCCCGCACCGGCTGCACAGAGGGAAACACCCTGCCACATTACTTCGACACAGACATAAACGCTTGCACAAGACTACATCTTTTATATCACACAGGTAAATCCGCGAGAAAAGCGGATAGGTACCGTGGTGATTTGCCCCCGCCCGAGTACACTCGGACGACTAGTTCCTGCTCCTGGCTCCAATTGAGTAGTTTATGAGCTCATTTCAGATTGAAAACTTGATTTTTCAGAATCCACATGCAAAGAAGTGCAACAAAATTTAAAATGCAAGTGAAGTAATTTTGTTGCAACTTTGTGCTCACCAAAATAATTCACAATATCAGTGTATATACATCGCTGATCAAGCGAAAAACAATTAAAATTAGTCTATATAATGTTAAAGGGACATTTTTTCTGTCGCAGCTCTAAGGATATCATAATTCTCAAAATCTGCCATCTTCTCTAAATACATCACAGAACAATAATAATATTGTTTTGTCACGGCCTGCTATAACCATACTGTCATCATGCCCAGTAAGCACAAAGTGAAACTATACCCACTGAACACACCCTATCCTAACACCAAAATAAATAACAAACTATAACTCTTGGTGAATGGCTCAAACTTAACCTCACATTTATTTCATCTTTCACTGCTTTTCTTTTAATATCAGAAAAATCTTGTAGAAAAAACATTATAAGATACGAGAGCATAAAGTTTCTTTTTGATTCTAGTGTGTTGTGAAACACAATATTCCCACTCAAATTAAAAAACATTACTTTACACTCTTAACCATAAATAACTGTTTTGTTCTATTCATTACAAAGGGCCATCCTTTTTAAGCTTCATAATAGGAAATCTTCCACCTGTATATCTCCTATTGATGCATTACAATTCATTACAAAAGTTAACAGGACTTGCCACCTTAGCCAATTGCTGATTGTTTTATAACACCCTCCATATAGTGGACGGCTTCCAGGGAAATTTGGTTCCGCAAGCAATATATGTACCCCATTTATAAACTGAAGTACCCAAAAGGAGTAGTCTGTTATCTTTGATGAAGAGATTATAATGATAAATGGTCATGGAATGAGAAGACCTACAGCTTTTATCATGGACTCCAAACTACACTGGACCTTAGGGATGTTCTATTCACTCTTAGGTTGATCCATGCCAAAATGGATCCACATAGCCAGTACACTGCAGTACAACACAGTAGTAGCGCATAAAAGAATGTAATCTCATGCTAACAATTTAAATTTCAGAATAAATTTATCCTTAAATGGTATAATATTCTATACAAATATCTAAGAGTTAAATTGATGCAGATTTGTGCCCTTAAACAGCGCTACAAGTCCCACGTGCTATTTGTATGAGTCACCTGATTTCCACATTATTGTTTACACAGTAATGGTTGCTGGTTGTTACTCTTTAGAATCATGGAGGACGTTGCCATGAATTTCCTCTTGCATCTTCTTCGAGTCACGTAAGGCATAAGGTGGTAAACCATTGACTAATGGTGAAAAACTTAAGTATTGAATGTTTATTGTAAGTTTTGTGAGAAATATCTAACACTTCCCATAAAAGAAGTAGTGAAATTAACTTCAGAGCTTACCAGTGTTTCAGCTACAAGTATAAACAGTGCTCACAAAGAAATCTGAAACTGAAAATATGGTTATGCCTGGGCAAAAAAGAAAGCATGTGAAATACGCGATGCAAGAATGTGATGATTTTGTGAAGACTGCAGTTAGTGAATTAGTACACAATTTCTTTTTTTAAAATTTAGCTACCAACAATTGATAAAGTGCTACACTTAACGAAAGAAGAAGCATTGTTTTGAGAGATGAGAGATTGTTGATAACTTTGGAGTGGAAAGCAGCTGCACAAACAGCTCAGACGACAATTCTGAAGAGCAAATAAATGTAAGTTATCGCATACATGTTTTTTTGTTGTCTTTTTTAGAGCTAATTATTATATGTGTACCCATTTATTGTTATGACTATCAATATTATCACCATTATAGCTAACAGAATGTTTAAGTCACTGTTTAAGTTGTCAAAAAAATGGAAATGGCATGTTATTTATGGACGCTCTTTAACTGCTGTGGTTCTCAGCATCCCATTCTATATTGGGCGTGAAAGACCGCTTAATTTTGCTCAGAGGCCTCTCTTATCAGGCTTGAGGTTCTTTTACGTGCTGTAAATCTACGACACGGGACCAACGGCTTTACTTCCCTTCCGAAGGAAGCCATGCTAAGGATTTTTACACCCGAAAAAATCCATCGTCCTCCGCCGGGTTTGAACCTGCGACCTTGGGTATATGAAGCTAGCATGGTAACCATTACACCATGGAGGGCGATTTTTAAGTTGTCAGAATAATAATAATTACTCTGTTCATTTTACATTACAATATGGTGTGTTTATGCACCACATGGTTGTGACAGCATTTTTGGTGCAAATGGCAGAAGGCTGCATTATAATGGAGCACTGGTTGTCTCTGTTTTGTTTTGGCAAGGATCAACTAGGTTGACGCACTGAAGCCTTGGATAGGGCTGATTTAAAGTTGCCACCCAGAGCTGGGAATCAAACCACAAGAACCTATATGAAACTGCTGTGTGAACCCAGCACCCCATTTAGCCAGCTATAAAAAGTTCAATATTCCAGCTGTTCCAAAGATGCAGGCTTGGCTTACCTGAAAAGCAGATGAGAATAACATTCTGAAATAAAGACAATACATGCATAAAACTAGTTGCATTCTTAGAATTTATTTTGTATAACTTATACAAGAACAATATTCACATTGTTTTAATATTTCATTATTATAAGCATTTTTAGAAGACATAAAATAGATAAATATATATATAGGTAATATTTCAGAACACATGTTGTTTTTAGTAAAAACAATATCTAGCAACAGACCATAGTACGAGGGGCATACTGAAAGTCATGAGCAACCCATTGTAAAAATTTAAATTTCAGCAATGTAACAAAACGAATCGCAGGATCATAATCTACAGACTTTAAGCCACATGTTGACATATTGTGACGTCATTAGCTTGTATCACGTGACCACAGACTGTGTTTGAAAAATAGCTGACATTGATGTTTCGTTTCGACAGCATGCTGTCATTGAATTCCTTGTGAAAGAAGGAAAATCTGCTCCTGAAATTCATCTCAGACTTCAACGTGCGTATGGAGGTGTCTGCATGGGTGCCAGCAGTGTTAGAAGATAGGTGAAACATTTCAAAGATGGAAACACAAGTCTGCAAAATGCGCTTCGTAACAGGTGTCCTCGAACTGCATCTACAGAACGCAACAAGGAAAGAGTTGATGAACTCATTACAGGAGATAGGCGTTTCACTGTGAATGAAATTGCTGCGCAACTTGGAATAGGACATAGTGGAGTGCAAGAAATGATCCACAGCTTGGGTTATCGAAAGGTCTGTGCCCGTAGGGTCCCCAGTTTATTGACTGAAGACCACAAACTTCAGAGAAGAACCATTGCACAAAACCTTCTTCAGAGATTTCATAATGAAGGTGATGAATTTTTGACGTGTATTGTGACTGGAGATGAGAGCTGGTTCCATCACTATGAGCCAGAAACGAAACATCAGAGTATGGAATGGCACCACTTGAACTCACCATCAAAGAAGAAAGCAAAGACCGTGCAGTCTGTAGGAAAAGCTATGGGAAGTATCTTTTGGGATGCACAAAGTTGCATTCTGGTTGACTTTCTTGAACCTGGACAAACCATAAATTCTGCCCGCTACATCAAGACACTTCTGAAGCTCTGTCGGGCTTTGCGTGATAAACGCCCTGGAAAGAGGACCATCCTTCAACAGGATAATGCGCGTCCGCATACTGCCCGTGCCACTATGGAGAAGATCAGGGCATTAGGGTGGGAAACTCTTCCACATCCTCCCTACATTCCCGACTTGGCACCCTCCGACTACCATCTTTTCGGTTCTGTGAAGGAGCAGATGCGTGGCCAATGCTACGAGACGCTGGAGGATATTCGGAAAGCAGTGCATGCGGGTCTGCGGGCAGCTGGAATGGAGTTCTATCACAGGCGCATTTTCAAACTTGTGGAACGATGGGAAAAATGTGTGCAAAACAATGGAGACTATGTCGAAAAGTGAAAGAAAGTCTGTAGATTATGATGATGTATTTGGTTTGGCTTAAAAATAAATATTAAGATTGTAAAACAGTGTTGCTCATGACCTTCAGTATGCCCCTCGTAATTATGATAAATGCCACACATTTCAACTACATTTTTATACAATTCTATAGCACTCAAAATAAATGAGATATTTCAGATATTACATTTTTTTAAGTATAGACACACTGTATTCTATCTCATATGTTTTATTACCTATTTAAAGATTATGTTCTATTTAGTAACTCCATAATTTCACTTTGTCTACATCAAAACTTGCTTATCAAACATTGTCAACAATTACTCAAAATTAGAATTCTACCTGATGTACACATATACAGGGGTTTCATTTTAAATTGGTCCTGCCTCTTGCTCTAAATTACATCACTATTCTGATGCAAGTTTCATCTCCACAGAGTTCTTTCAGGCAGAGGTATCTAAGGTTGGTGAGAAATTTCCTTGTGATTGGCACATGTGGGGTGTGTTGTCTGCTGGTAGGGGCTCATCAGGTTGCTGACCAATCATAGAGTAATAACACATAACCATCAGAGACATGATGTCATCAGTGTTGTAACACCTACAGGTTCAGTGGAAACTTACACATGCATTCTCATGTATGACTGATCTGATTTTTTGATTTCATTCTGTGGAAAGTTTGATTATGTTATACACAGTGCTTCCATAAGGATTTACATTAATAATCATTATTACTTTTTATATATCGCAGATATTGCTCTTGTTCTCATCTTAGAACTACCACGAGTGACACTGTCATTTCAATGTCTTACAGGCCTGATAAACGAGCTCAGGTTACGTTAGCCCAAATAATAAAACTTTTGAGTTTAGTGAAGTACAGGACCCAGTGTTGAAAGGAATAGATGAGGTAACTAGTGAGAAATGGGGTAAAGTAGTTCTATATATGAGAACTGTAATAGAAAATGCATTGAAAGAAGACATTTTAGAGGAAGCAGTGGAACATGGCAACCAGCAAGTAAATATACCAAGACAGCCACATGTCAGCACGAATATCAATCACAAGGTAATTTCTCACCGATATTAGTGTATGAAGAGGCTACAGTAAGAGACCAGATTTTTATACTCTTAGATAATCAGGTTGGCCTGAAGGCCCTTGATAACTACTTGGTTAAGTCCAAATTGGTGTTAGACTGCTGAGAGCGCAGGCCGCACCGTGGCCGAGTGGTTAGACCACTTGCCTCTCACCTAGACGGCCGGGGTTCGATCCCAAGCGACCGCATGTGAGATTTGTGGTGGACAAAGCGGCGCTGGGGCGGGTTTTCTCCGGGTACTCCGGTTTCCCCTGCCATCGCATTCCACCGGTGCTCCATCATCATTCAAGTATCACCAGTGTCACCGCCTGCGGTGCCATAAGTAGTTAAAGCGGGCGTTAAACACTACCAAAAAAAAAAAAAAAAACTGCTGAGAGTCACTTTAGCCGAAGTTCACCATTTGGTTCAACTGAGGTGGGTACCAGGGCATGTGGGATTCTGGGCAATGAAAGGGCAGCTGAAGCTGCTAAAAGGGGGGATGGTTGCTCAGAAAACTTGACTGTAAGGTTCAGGCACTCCAGAGATTGGACAGAACTAGGTTACAAGAACTACTAAAATTAAAAAAACTTGCATGGGTAACAGGTCTCTTTACAGGACACTCCAATAAAAGCACACCTGCACATAATGGGGCAGCATAGACAGTGCTTACATGCAGACCAGACAGTCGCCCATCTATTGTATGAGGTCCATCATTTGCTCACCTAAGAACCCTATTTTTACTTTCTCTGCAATACTATATACAAAGTGTATAGAGAAACTATTGTATTGCATCCAAAATTATGATACCAAGATTTCACCGGAAATATATGTTTTGAGATCCCCTGAATTAAAATAAAAGCAATTTTAGAAAAATATCTGTGTGTGTGTGTTTTTTTGGGCAGCATAGCTCAAAAACAAAAAGACTTGGTATTTAAGTTCAGTTCCTTTTAAATGGAAAAAATTTGGAACATTTTGATTTTTTCAAAAATGGCTTTTAACGATTTTGATTAAAATCTCTTATATTTAAGATGTTTACATGACAAAGAAAATGTATATTTTGAATTTTCTGGGAATAGCCTCAGAAAACCTTTTTCTGGATGATAGGTTGGTAACTTGATTTACCACTATTTTTTATGCTCTTAGCAGACAGTGTAGTTGATATTGGTGCCTTATATAAGCAAGCTTGTAAACAAGGGTGGGCAGGAGGGCAAAATGACTGTCCAAGCAGCATCAACTGTCTAACATCATATGTTCCTCACTCCTTCAGGACAATGCTGGATATAGGAATCATCGGAATCCATAAATATGCAGCTAGTAAAACAATTATCCCCGGGTTCGGGAATGAAACCAAGGCAGATTATAGTTTCATGTTTCTAAGTTTTATTAAGTACATACATGTCTGAAAGTTTGAAATTCCAAACTAATTATGCTATCTTTTTGAAATTTTTACTGCAGACATAATATAATGCAAATAAGTTAGAGTGCGAATTTCATCTATTTTGCTCTAATGGCTTGGAGGTTATTGTCAAATTTGTTTATGTTTTTGTCATGTCACTAAAAAGTTTCTTGCGACAAAAAAATTTAAATTTTTGGTCTAATATCTTAATCCTAGGCTCACAATACATCTACGTTTTGAATTTGTCTTAGGTTTCTCTGTATCGCCTTTGGTATGGAGTGCAGAAATTTTTAAGGTAATGAATGTGCTTTTTTGTCATAAAAATTTAATTTTTGTTTGAAAATACATCTGACAGTAAAACCTAGAGCAATTCTTATTCATTGTACTTCTGTGAACATATACAGTAAATTTTATTTGTGTAGCAGAAAAACTGCTCCACAAGAGGCATTTTACAGAAAGAAAAATGCTGAAAATATCAATAGTAAAAAAAAACACAGAACAAAATTTGAATGCATGGCTCACATTAAAATCCTCCAGTTGGTAGGTTTAATCCTTAGCTTTGATTTTCCTTTCCTCTGCTGCTGTCTTTTCTGTTCTTTTCTTCTTGCATTGCTACTTTTCTTCTCTACAATATCATTTTTTACTTTGCATAATGCGAATGAGGTCTCTTGAAGTTATTCTCTGCAATTCCATTATACCTTTTTTACTTTCTCTATACGCACTATCTACATGGTGTATAGAGAAGGTATTGTAATGCACCCAAAAATTTGATACCGAGATTTCACTGAAAATACATGTTTTGAGACCCCCTGAATAAAAAAAAATTAGAAAAATGTCCTTGTATGTGTGTCTGTGGGCAGCATAGCTCAAAAACGAAAAGACTGTTAAATACCAAACTTCGTATTTAAGTTTGGTATCTTCCAAGGATTCGACACAAAGATTTGCAAGAAAATCCCCCCAACCCAAACTGCCCTTTACATGGAACTTTTTTCAAAATTTTTGATTTTTTAAAAAAGGCTCTAATGATTTTGATTAAAATATTGCATATTAAAGATATTTACCTGACAAATAAAATGTATATCTTGAATTTTCTAGAAATACCCTCTTGAAATCTGGTTGAATTTTATGGAATTTTGTATAACTACTAAACCGTAAGAGATGGATAAAAACTTACCACACAAAAAATATAGAGCACATTAAAACACACAATTTATGTTATATACATTTTTTTTTCTGTAGTTGATAGTTTTTGAGGTATTCCTTGTTTTTGGTTTCAGCTTTGAAAAACCTATACTTTTCTTATACTGGAATTTGTCAACTCCTGTCCACACAAACAAAGGAACTTCAGTCACACAGCAACCAGCTTTTGACTATTTCTTTAGCCTATGGTATTCCCTTATTTCTCTTCTACTTACAAGGAAGCAAGTAATAAAACTATTTCTGCTAATTTTTCTCAATTAGCATGAAGTAAATAGAAGCATAAGATTTTTAACAATACTTTGTTGCAGAGTGGTAGAGAAAGTCATGTGAATGGAACACATCAGATTTTTATATTCCACAATGTTTAAATTATTTTATGGAATTAAAATAAAAAAGCTGATTTATTGTGATTTTTCATAAAATTTCAGTCATACATAACCTTAGATGCAAGTGTATGTGCTCAAACCCAAAAGGCCATTTGTGGGAACCCTGTACAGTGTTACAGAATATAGCATGTGACATTGCGTACAGTGATTTCCATCTTAACATTCTCACCTTAAAATATTCTATTTTTAGATTTATATTACATTCTCTCTTTACAGAGACTACAGGTATTGTTTTGTTATCATGTGATCAAACAGGAATCTATCCTATATAAACAATCATGCATTTAAAGTATACTTGAGTTATATAACAGTGACAACACATACACACACATGTATGTTGGTACAATGAATATTTCATAATTTAATACATCCATGTTTTCAAGTGAAAAGCAACAGGTGTGTGGCATTTATCCTCAAAGCCTACAAGTTCCACTTGGGTGATCAAAGCATTTGAGTATTGCCAGCAATACTTATTACATTCAATGAAAACAATTAAAGCCCACAATGCTACACAAAATACAATCTATTTCTTCTTCAAATGCAATCACAGTTTTTAAATGCATTAATAAGTGCTGACATATGAAGTAGAATCAAGAAGCAAGATTAAAATTATAATGTTGCAAATATTAAAAGATATATCTCCTATTTATTTTCAAAATGCTCTTTAGAAATGCACAACTTCCTATAACCTCATTTCCCACATGATATTCAAAATATTATTCTACAAATTTTAAGTTAATGAATAATTTCTTTAATTTTTGCTTTCTCTACACATACTATGTACATAGTATATAGAGAAGGTATTGTAATGCACCCAAAAATTCAATGCCTAGATTTCACCAAAAATACACGTTTTGAGACCCCTGAATCATAAAAAAAAAATTTTTAGAAAATGCACTGTATATATGTGTGAATAGTACAGCTCAAAAACAAAAAGACTGTTAAAAACCAAACTTGGTATTTAAGTTGAATATCTTCCAAGGATGTGACATGAAGATTTTCATGCAAATCCCCCCACCCCCAACTACCCTTTACATGGAATAATGTAGAAAATTTTGGTTTTCTCAAAAATGGCTCAAACAATTTTAATTAAAATCTCTTATATTTAAGATATTTGTCTGGCAACACATTTCTTGAATTTTCTGGGAATAGCCTCTGAAGACCTCTTTATTCTGGATGAATTTTTCTGAATTTTACATAGCTGATAAACCATAAGAAACAGACAAAAACTTACTGCATAAAAAATGTAGATCTCCTTAAAACACACAATTTACGCTATATACATTTTTTCGTAGAGTTGACCATTTTTGAGATATTCCTTGTTATTGGTTTCAGTTTTAAAATACTTAAAACTTTTTGCATATGGGAACTTGTCAACTCCTGGCCATGCAAAGAAATGGATTTCAATCCCTTGGCAACCACATTTTTAAAACATTTGACTGTCAGTTTAGCCTAGTGTATTCCCTTATTTCCCTTCTACTTATAAGGAACTAAGTACTAAGACTATTTCTGTTAGTGTTTATCTCAATTAGCATGAAGTAGATAGAACAAAAGCTTTTTAACAATAATTTATTACAGAAATGTAGAGAAAGTCATGTGAATGGAACAGATCAAATATAAAAATATAAAATGAATATTTGGGCTTCTACACTTTTGTATATTGGAAAAACTACTTCCAGATATTTTGTTCAGAGCTACATCACATGTCATCAGCTATCTTCAGATTCTTAGGTGCTAATATTTTAGGTACCAACAAGTGCAAAGGCTTCAGTTTGTTCAAAGAGTAACACAGCAGCTCAGCGGCAGACCAGCCAAAAGTTTGGGTCCATTCATCTTGAAATCTAAAGAAGATTGATGAATATCTGCACCAAATACAATCCTAAAGACCACTACATCAATCCTTGTAAGATCAGGAGCAAAGAACACGATAAGGAACACAAGCAGAGATTACAAGGATCTCATTCTATATAAGGAATACAGGATGATTCCAAATACTTTTACAAAGTTTGGGGACAAGTCCGTTAAATCAAAACAAGAAAAAACATGTCCCTAAACCCTTTGTTCTTGTTTTATGAAGTTGAAAATGTTATTAATCAAAACATTTTAGTGACACTTTATTCTAATTTTTATGTTTTCAGCTAAATTAGAAGGCATTCCACACAAATACCACTTATAGAAAATGATCCAAATGTCCTCCTCTTGCATCTAGACACACATGTACTCGTTAAAGCATGGAATGTCAAATACTCCCAGTCATTGTATGATTTTGCAAGCTTCCTTGACACATAGATTAAGAGTTTCTTCATCAGAAGGTCTGTTGCATAAACCAAAGGTTGAAGTGCCCCCAAAAGATAAAAATCCAAAGGATTGAGATTGGGGGAATGTGCAGGCCATGTAACTGGTCCTCCTCTATCTATCCATTTGTCATGCATCTTGAATAATGAGACTAAAATGTGCTAGAGTATCATGCATAAACCATGTGTTTCTTCTTATTTGCAGAGGCATATTTTCTAATAAGTCTGGGAGAGCGTTCTGAATAAAGTCCTGTAGACAGCACTTGTAAGGTGTGCTGGGGGAATGTATTACACATCTGATAAATGACAAATGTTAACAAGCAACCATGGCAATAAAATGGGTCAAAGCTTTCTATGAATAAGTGCGTAAATAAATGAAGTTATTAGGTTGGACCCGGAAAGCCATTGAAGGTGACTTTCATTAATAAATTGATAATGCGAAAACAAAGTGTTTTAGAGCATATGCTTATATGAACCTATTTCCTTGTTTTGATGCCAGGAATCCATTCCCAAATGTTGTAAAAGTATTTTTGTATCACTCTGTATACTCTGGATTGTAAACCACAGAAGTGTTTCCAGCACCAAATGGAAGATGACATGTAATGTAGCTGTTGTATCGGGTCAACATTGCCACACTGAGTATAAACCCTTTCACATGTTCTTGACTTTTATCCCTGCTGTCAAGCACTCAGAAGTATTTGCCACCACACAATCTGTTATATGTCACTAATTTTATTCTCTCCACTTGATATCAATTTGACAATAAAATCTTGTTAGTTTCACTTCTAGAATGTTTTAAATTGCATACAAATACTTTCTGAAATCACAGTGTATTCAGTAACATTTTTAATTATTAATACAAGATAAATATTATAAATATGACAACACAATATTAAGACATCTTTCTGCAAATAAAACAGTAATAAAACATGGAATTCCTTTATCATAATTTGGAAATATAGTTTGAAGTTTCTACTAGTGAAACTGCTTAAACTGATTTATTTTCATTAATATCTAGCATGCAACCCTTTTATTACTTACATAAATACATGACTCAAATGTCAGCACTCACCAATGACATACCTAGTATTATATAAATATGGGTAATGTTGCCACAGAGGTTTGATGTCATGGCAGATACCACAAGACTTTAAGCAGGCTACCTTCAAGATATAAAAGATCACTAAAAATCTACTAGTGTATATCATTATGCCTTTTAAATATGTGAAACTTGTTGCATCACTTCCAGTTACTATTTTGGTGTGGTTTATTCTATTCCAAATATTTGTTGTTGCGAGAATTTGTTAGCATTAAACACAGACAACATATGACTCATTGTGGACTAACAAATTTTGTATAATGACGCAGTGCTGAATGAAAATTGGAACTATTTCATTCTTTACATATATTATTATTTGTGTTATATTTGCTTACTGTTTTGTGGTGATTATTGTGACAATTTAGCTTAAAATGACAATGCGATGGCCAAGTTAGGCAATGTCAACCAATCATGGTTCATCTGACTGGAGCAATATATTCTAAACATCTTATTGCAGCTGACGTTCATTTGTTTAATCTCCTGTCTTAGTTGGTAACAGTGACAATCCAGTCAACCAACTTTCACTTTTAATAACTGTCAGTTCCACAATTGTACTTTCAATTAATTCAGTTACAATGTGTATTTAAAGTTTTATCCAGTTCATAATGTATTTAGTTAAAAAAAAAAAAAAAAAAAAAAAGGAACGAAAATAATCATTATCTGTACTTCGTATGTATGAGATAGTGCAATAACCTCAAATAAAATAATGTTTGCTTCCATTTCGTGTATTTGTTATTAAAAACTGTAATAAAATAATTGTTCCCTATTTCTATTGCTGCTATCTATATTGGGTATAGGCATGATCATAATTCAGGAGATAGTGAAGAAAGAAATAAACAAACAAAAAAATATTTGGTAAATAAATATGGTCGAATGCATCAACTACCACTCAAGAACTAATATAAGTATTACAATCATAACCTGATAAAATCTCCCTTCCTATATATTATAAATTATTAATAGTCTATTTCACTGAATTGTCTTATCAAAACACAACTCGTGCTTTCATCGTCGCTTGGCTCTGCTCCTACCAAAAATTATCAACAATATGAAAACACTCATGGTGTTAATTATGACTACATCCTCTGGCCATAATCACTGAACATGTTTGTGCATCTTTCTTGGTAAGTCATAGCCGATTGTTGGCATCCATTGTTGCACACATGTTAGTGAACATCTATGCCTACAGTATCTCCTTTTGACATAACAAATGTGATTGTTACCCCTGTGCTAGTGGACACATGTTTTGTCAGAAAGTTCTTTGATGTCACACCGTGCATTATTATACCTGAGTGAGCTTGTAAACCCCTGCAGTGTTTTTGCATGTGCAATAGCCTCTAGAAATTTCCAGTCATGTGATCAACAGGTATAAAAAAGGGGAACAAAGCCTTGCCCAGAGTTCAGTTTTCATTGGGAATGTATCATGTGGAACAGTTGAGTGACTTTAATGGGAAATTCATAGCTTTTAGCCACCACTGCAAACATCGAAAAGAAACTCTATGGCAGAATTTTTACGAAAGTATTGACAGTAATTTGTGAGCAGATCCTGTTTTTCATCAATTTGGGGAAGAAATAAATAGTAGTTGGAGAAAAATAGAATTTATATTATGTTATTTATATTTGTTTACTACTTCACAGTGCTGAATGTTGGGACTGTTTTGTGCTTTACATCTATCATTATACGAGGGCCATCCAGAAAGCAACAGACGATTTGGCATAATTAAATAATAACAAAAGATATCAATACAAAACTTGATTTACAAAGTTACAGTACCTTACTCTATTTCTCAACATAATCTCCATTCTCTCAAGACATTTATTTTACATGGTATCAGTTTTTCAATGCCAGTGTTATACTTTTCTATCAACAAAGGACTTATTCATTTTTTTTAATGCACAAAATGTTCGGTCAATTGAATGTTATAGTACAGGCAGATAGTGCAAGTGTATGGTGATAATGCAATGAACGAGTCTTCAGTTGGGAAATGGCGCATAATTTACGAGTAATCAAGGAAGAACCAGTATGTAAGACAAAGACCGAAATGGAAGTTAATCAATCATTATGGAGGAGTTGAAAGTAAATGTTGATAAAAGAATTCAGAAAAACCGGTGTTTAACTTTGGACAACATACATGACTTTTTAATGAAAAAACTTCCCAACCTCAAAGTGCAATACATCTTGGCTCAGATCTTTGGTGGTTGAAGAGTAGAACATTTGCATACTGTTAAAACTGGTACTACATGATAATAATTGATAGCAATGATGATTATGTTGAGAAACTGAGTAAGGTGCTGTAACTTTGTAAATACAGTTTTGTGTTGATAACTTTCATTATTATTTAGTTATACCAAATTGTCTATCACTTTTGTATATTTGCATTACTTGTTTACTGCTATATGGTATTATTCACTTGTACTATATTTCCTTTGGGTTTCTTGCATCTTTTTTGTATTTATTTTCTATTTTGTGCATTTCTATTGCCTCAAAGTGTTACATTTTGCAACTGTACCAACTACTTCTGTGTATCCTACAACTGCAGCAGTTTTGCAGTTGGTACCTGACATTGTGCATTAACAGTTCTGCCATGACAAGTTGACCTGTGTGGCACATTATCTAAACGTGCTGCTATCATGCTGATGGCACCACAACTTTATTAATATTCATTGAAATTACATTTCTAATTTTATAAACTCAGAATAATTATAACATTAAAATATATATATATATATATATATATATATATATATATATATATATATATATATATATGTATGTATTCAATCAAAGCATAATAATATTAAATTTATTTCCTCTCTTGTAATAAAGTATTTAAGATTTCTTATAAGAATTTTTATGGAATACAGTGCGATATTTGTGCTACTTTGTTTATAAAAATAGACAATTGATAGCTATATCCTCTAACTTGCACATCTTTTCAGCAATGTTTAGGTCCCTAAAATGCCACTTCCTTTTTTTATATTTGTATGATTTTTCATGAGAAATGTTTTTATGTGTTGAAATAATTTAATCTCTTACTTAATTTTATGATTTTTCTTTGAAAATATTGTAGTAAAATTAGCAAAGAATAACTATTGTTTTTCTCTACTACTTACATAGAAGGTACCTGTTATTACATTCCACCAAAACATTAGATACCAAGATTTTGCCAGAAATATATGTTTTGAAGACCTCTGAATCAAAAAAAAATTTTTTTAGAAACAGATCTGTACATCTGTGAACAGCACAACTCAAAAACAAAATAGTGGACAAATATCAAACTTGGTATTTAAGTTCAGTATCTTCCAAGGAAGCAAAACAAAGATTTAAAAAAAAAAAAAAATTATCCCACACCCCAACTACCCTTTAAATGCAACTTTTTCGAAAATTGTTATTTTCTCAAAAGTGGCTCTAATGATTTTGATTAAAATGCCATAGTTTAAGATATTTTTATGACAAACAAAATGTATATTTTGAATTTTCTGGGAATAGCCTCTGAAGACCTCTTCATACTCCATGACTTCTGTATAACTTTTATATATCTGGTAAACTATAAGAAATAGACAACAACTCACTACGCAAAAAATGTAGATTTCATTAAAGCACATAATTTATGTCATATACACTTTTTTATAGAGTTAACCATTTTCGAGATATTCCAATTTATTGGTGACAGTTTTAAGATACTTAAAACTTTTCTTTTCGTCTCTTTTTTATTTACTCCTAGCAAGCAAAGAGAACTGAATTTCAATTGTTTCACATAACAACCGACTTTTTAAAGATTTCACTATTGCTTTAGCCTGTGCATTCTCTTATTTCCCTTCTACTTATAAAGGAGCAAGTAATAACATAATTCTGCTAATGTTTATCACAATGTTGATAAAAGAATAATTTTTTGTAAGAAAAGTTGTTTTGGAACAGCTAGTGAAAGTCATGTGAATGCAACACAGCAGATTTTTATAACATTTTTGTGATTGGAAATTTCACTGAACATTTTGCATTCATGCTATACAGATTTTAGAAGTGATAATATAGATGTTTAGAATTTCTTCTTTTGTTTCTTTGTAGTTGTGGAAAGAAATACATTAGTGGGAAATAGAAAGGCACTGATTGGTCTACGAAGTCATTTGTGGTCTTATTTGCTCTAAGATACCTTGGTAGGAGCAGCTATTGTTTTATGCCACTGAGTTATTTCTATCAGGTGATTTTTAAGGGGCTAGTACATCAATCAATGAAAACATCCAACTCAAATTTCCCATACTTTAAACTCCTGAGATTTAACATTGAATTTATTTATATTTATACAACATTATAATGAATTTTTTAGGAATATTTTAAGCCATGACTCTTGATCAAAAACCCTTCCTAAGATTGGACATGAGTTCATGGGGGGAGGGGGGGGCAACCTTCATTTGGTTTGGATTGGTTTTATTAAGATTCATTATTTTTGCAAGTAGTGGTATTTCCCAGATAAGCAAAGTGCCTTAATAAAGATATGCCCCCAGATGTCATTCTTCACCAGCTCTTCCCAACACCTTCTGCCACAGATTGGATTGTCTTGCACCATGTCATTCCTGGATCTTCCTCTACACCTACCAACCCTTGTGGATTGCATTCAAAAGCCATTTTCATTATCTTGTAATAGTAATGCATCAAAGAGACATTTATCACAAGGCTTCATCAAAATTGTTGTACAGTAGAATCTGTATCGTAGGATTTGGGCTACATCATCAGCTGGATGCAGGTGAGCTATCTGTGATGGTTGGCTGACAAGAACAAGATTGAAAATATAGATAGTGAAGTGCAGCAACCAAAAGTAGTTATGTTGCATGTTGGCACTAATAATATCCAGAACTCTAACAATCCAATGAGGAGAAATACATATAAAGTGGCATTAGAGAAGTAAAGAAGAAGTTTCCTAAAGCATGTGTTATGGTGAACTCAGTGATAAAACATAGAGATGTTCATGAAAAGTGTGTAAACAGCATTAACACCAGCTTGTGCTGGGCTCATCAGAGTTTGAACATAATTTACTGTGATGTAAAGCTTTATAGTCTACATATGCCTAGGAAGAGATGGGCTACATTTCAATTTTAAGGGTTCATTTTTGCTTAGCCAAACCATAAGTCAACTAGTTGAAATTTGTAGACATCAGCAGAGAAACTAATTTTTTTAAAGTTATGACTCTGCCTTCTTTTTTTTTTTTTTTATATATATATAAACATAATTTTTATGTTTGAAAATCGAAAACATATGCATAAATACACCTGACAATAAAATCTAGGGCAGTTCTTATTCGTTGTCCCTCTGTGAACATGTACAGCAAATGTTATTTGTGTAATAGAAAAGCTGCTCTGCAAGGAACATTTTACAGGAAGAAAAATACTGAAAGTATCAATAGCGAGAAAACAAGGAAAGATTGGAATGTATGGCTCACATTAAAATTCACCAGGTTGGTCCCTCAGCTTTCGTTTTTCTCTCCTCTACTGCTGCATTTTCTGTCCTTTTTTTTTTTTTTTTTTTTTCTTGCATTGCTGCTTTTCTTCTGCACAACTTTGATTTTTACTTTGACTGATGCGCATAAGATCTCGTCGAACTAAAGTTTTTGTTGCTGAGGTCAGTAAGTTTCACCTCTGCTTTGCTGTAGTTTCAGTTAAAGTATTTAAAAATGGCATCTGGTGGTCAATTCTACTTTTTTATATTCAGAAATGTTTAAATTATTTTGTGGAATTAAAATTTAAAAAGTCAATTTTTTGTGGTTTTCACGATGCTTCAGTCATACATAGCCCTTTATATGCAGCATGTTGATGTTTTATTTTTTTGGCTTCTGCCTTAATGCAATTATCAGTCTGGTTTCATTCTTGTGAACTCCAAATTTTGAATTTTCCATTGTTTTTCATAAGTTTGATATCCAAGAGAGTTAATGTAACATTGTTCCAATTCCATTGTGAACTTTATTTTTTGTTCCTGTAGATTAAGCAATATAAACATATTGGCTACTAAGTTCCCATTAATTATGGTGAACACATCATCTACACATGTGTACCAAACTGTGAAGTTGTGGGAAAAGGATTTAGTAATGCCTATCTCAAAAAAAAAACTTATGTACAGGCCAACTACTATTGCAACAGATAGCTCACCTGCATATGCAGCATCGCCCTCCGTGGTGTAATGGTTACCATGCTAGCTTCACATACCCAAGGTCGCGGGTTCAAACCCGGCAGAGGACGATGGATTTTTTCGGGTGTAAATCCTTAGCATGGCTTCCTTCGGAAGGGAAGTAAAGCCGTTGGTCCCGTGTCGTAGATTTACGGCACGTAAAAGGACCTCAAGCCTGATAAGAGAGGCCTCTGAGCAAAATTAAGCGGTCTTTCACGCCCAGTATGGAATGGGACGCTGAGAACCACAGCAGTTAAAGAGCGTCCATAAATAACACGCCATTTCCATTTTTTTGCATATGCAGCTGATACTGTAAGACAGATCTTATGATACCTATTCCACTGTGTAAGTAACAATTTTGGTGAAAAACAACTCATTGGTGCATTATTAAATTAAATCAAATCATATATTCATCCAGAAGATTAAGTAAATGATATTGGATACGTCAAGTTAGTATGTACAAATTTCAAATAGAAATGTTTAAATCATTAAAATAGAGTTAACTATCTACAAAATACTTAATGCTATATATACGGTTGGTTGGTATCTAATGTTGAGCAGTTGACAGTGAAGCCATTCGCTCTCTTGCATTCCAGTATTTTGATGTTATATTATCATGTTGACTAAAGGTTGGGCAGCGCAGTAAATGGTTTCCATTCATATCTTTTTTAAGTGTACAGAAAGGACACAGAGGACATCTCACTATACCAATCCTGAATAAATGTTTATTGAGACAGTCATGGCCTGTTAGGAGTCTAAAAGTTGCTACAGAGGATTTTCTTGGTAATGTAGTGATTCTGGTCGTGTTATTACATAAATTTTCCCACGGTTTTCCTTTTGTTTGTAATACATTATTTTCCTTAATTTTGTTATTAAATGTTGATATAATGATTCTTTTGATAGAGTGATAACTTATTGGATCAGATGAATTTGATGTAATTTTACTACCTTTCTTGTCTAGAAACTCAGCTGTTTCATTACCCTGTATTCCGTAATGTGCTGGTATCCATTGAGGTATTAGTCTTTTATTTAAATTCATTAGTTGTTTTTTGAGATTGCAGCATTTCTGCAATATTTAGGTTATTAGGTGTTACATCAGATATTATGGATATGATAGCTGCTTTAGAATCAGATAATAATACAACTTTTTCAAATTCATTTATATGATATAGTAGGTTTTGTAAGCTCTGAAGTATTGCTGAAATCTCTCCATCAAAATTTGTACTATTTAAACTTAATCTTTTGTTTTTTGGTAAGTTTGAACTGTCAGTATAAACATCATGCCCGTCCAACTCCATTGACCGAATTGGACTTGTATACATTTCCGCTGGCTGCCATGTGAGAACAGTTGGAGGGGCTAGTGTGCCTGAGAGAACGTTCCATAATTACCCGTGGCTTTCTCATCATCCTATGCTGCGCCATATTTGAAATTATATGTGATATACAATTTCATTGTTGAACTGCTTCGTTTTATGCTTGACATTTCTAATTCTTTTTTATTAGATTTCAATTTTCTTTATATAATTGTAGTAAATTTCCCAAAGCTCAGAAACTACAAGAACGATCCCAAAAATGGCAATAAATAACGAGAATGCAACATCTATCACAAAATGGCGAGAAAGATCTCGTAAGCACCAAAGAAATATGGATTTATTATCAAGATTAGCCCTACTGTCAATCTCTAACCTTGTTAAGTTCACGTGAAACCGTATTTATGTTAAAAGTATAAGCTGCAACGTGGTCATTCCGTATAGGTTGATGCTGACAGAACCTGCTTTGTTCACCATTATGTATAAGCTACAACAAAATTGAGTACCTCTGCTGCTGTTATAACAATGTAAATAAAGTCAGACAATTTAAGTGTTTGTAAGCTGAATTATCTTTTGAATACACAGTTCAATAATCAATACCTATTTATCGTTACATATTTAAAAAGTTGCATGCATTAATTAATGCCAAAAAAATACTGAAAGTGGTATATCAGATGAACAAACATAACCTACTTCACTGCCTTCCTTTATATTGCAAACTTATTAAAATAAAGACATACTCTTAAAATAATGGGCAAAAAATTAAGACAAATCAAAAGCCTGGATAAAGAGAATTTGTTAATATAATATTTTTCATGCTAACCGAATTTAAGTGCCTACCACATAGCATCTGGAAAATTAAATATTTTTCTCAAGCGCTGATGGTTGAGGAAAAAAAAATTGTATATCTTTATAATACAAGATAAACCTTTTAATATAATAATGCCTATATTTAAAACATGCATGAATTCCTAATGTATGATGAGGATGATGATGGTGAGGGTGATGATGATGATGATGATGATGATGATGATGATGATGATGATGGGATGGCATTGCCTACAATGCTTTCTGCTATGCACATTATGCATTGCTTTTACTCTATTTCCATTTCACAAGCTTGCCTCTTCTTTGTGGAGGTAAGAATTACCTCGGAAGTCACGGATGACTACATCCTAATTATTAATATTTTAAAAAGTTTATTCTTGTTTTCACATTCTAAAATTGAATTTCCCACAAATTTCCTAAAGTATTTCTGTCAGTCTTTCTAGCAGTCTGATTGGCAGTGTTTACACCTGACAATAACAGCAACAACAGCTATTATTATTATTATTATTATTATTATTATTATTATTATTACTATTATTTATTTTAATACTAATCAATGTATTATACGTGTTTCAGATATCGAACTGGCTATGAGGTTCTAGAAAATACCACATGGTGAACTGCTATGTTAGAAGACAGAAGATACACATAGGTTACTTTTTGTGAAGATTAGTATGGTTTTAGGAGTGTCTAGAGGTTGTTAAAAATAAAAATCTTTGTTATCAGGATGACTTTAGTAGAGCATGGTACAAGTGAAATGCTTAAGTAGTACTATACTATCTTTGTTAAACAGTAATGAAAATTTAAATTAATTTAGTCTTACATGAGAAGCACTTCACTGTGCACATTTTCAAATATTATTGTAATAAAAATAAACATAATAAATCACAGGACAAAAATATCAAACCTTAACCCTTATAAAAGGCACATTCCTGCATTAAGTAAGAAATTTCCGAAGCTGTATTCTGTGGTTTGGAGACTAAGACAATGTTCTCATTCATAAGTTTCAAAATTGCTATAATATTACAAATATATTTACATCACTATTAGATACAGATATTTCTGGGGATCTTGCAATCATAGTACCAACAATGATTTTAAAATTAATTGTATATGTAGCTCTCATAATATCAGATAAATGACTTTTAAACAATTTGAGATTATGCCATTATAATTATACAAATAAGTAATTCATTAAAAAAAATTATTTAAAAATTTAGATTTTTTTACAGAAAGAACTGCACTTTACTTAATAAACCAATAAGAACATACAATAATTTATATTTAAATAGTTACATATTACACACTGTCTAAAACAGCGTAAGATTTTTAGAATTTTAAATTATATGGCTTACAGAGTACAAAATATTATGCACAAAAACCCTAAATGTAATTCCTCAGTTCCTGTATATGAACTAATTTTATCTGTCTTTACAATAATAATTAATGGAACAATCTTCACGTGTATGGTATAGTGAAACTGATGCGAGTTTTGTGTAGGGATTAATTTTTCTAAACCGTATAAAGTCAAATGATAAATTTAAACTAATCATGAAAGTAGCAAACAAACATGAAATATGTTTTAAAATCTGTTTTATATTCACAAATTCTGTTGCAATAATTGGAATTACAATAAGGAAATTGCCATTACTTTAGTTATTATTATTTATTACTTTTTTATTTGAAAGGATGTTTTCAATCCTAAACCCTTCCCTAGTTACTACCATGTGTGTATGAGAGAAAAAACAGTGGAAGGGTACATGCAATGTAATGCACTATTTGATGAAGGTAATTATTACGTAAAAGTTATAGAATAAAGAGATATATACCTAAATATTACATTGAATAGATGTATCTATTTTTATTAAATTATTGTTTGTAATTCGACCAACATGATAACTGTTTCATATTCGTATAGCTTTAAAATCCAGGTGTATTTATTCTGTTAGGAAGAAACCGAATGCCACCTAATTAAAACCCTTTACATGTTGCGTAGAAAATGTTGAATTATTATCCTTATTATATATTTACAGATTATATGATTAATTTTTCAGGCTCTGTGTGGTGTATGCCATTAATCTGATAAATAATATTCATTATGAAAAATTGAATGCTAAGTTTACCACATAATTGTTTCTCTGCAATGGTTCTTTGGAGCCTTATCACAATGCAATGTGATTTCAAGTATCTCAGTTTGCATCAAAATAGAGTGATAGTGTGAAACTTTATGTAGTTTAATTTTTTTCCATACATTTGCAATTTTGGTTTCAGCACCAAAGATTTTCAGGAAATATTGACATTAGCACTTAATGTTTAATAAAATCGAGAAAAATTATTGACTGATGTTAGATTTTTCTCTGCAGAAAAATGAATAGTTCAGAATAATTAGTACTTCATAATATGTAGCATTTTCATAAATGTTTATTTGCTACCTTCATTCCTTTCCTTCTCACATTACTCCATGTTCTTTTATTTTTTCTGTAGTTATTTCGTTATAACTTGTATGAGGTGTGGTACTTCATATTCTTTTTAACTTTGGTTGTGAACACCTCTTTGTTATTTTAACACACTAATCACCTCAGCCTAATTTTTTTTTTTTGTGGCTCCTTAGCTTGTTATATGTTTAGCTCAGCCCGTTCAGTGACCTAATTATTTGCCTTACAAGTTCATACCCTTCTGAGGAATGCTTAGACATTTCAAAGATGAGGTATCTTTTTTCTCAAGCTTCACATCTCAACAGAAGATAGTTTAACACTGAAAACAATTGCTACAGATGCAACTGAAGAAGTAATAAAATATGCCCTGAATATTAACATTTCAGTTCACAGTTCATGTATTTGCACGAAACTGCCTATTAATGTGCTAAGAGTGTTAATAAATGTATTTTTAATAGTAGCTATATTATTGCAAAAATTCTAGTAAAATAAACACCAATTTATAGTTTATAAATTTATAGTGGTTTTACTTTGTATTTAGCAAAAGTTACTAATGATCGATTAAAATTTCAAACCATAACCATTTCAACAGTTTATGTGATAATTTTATATTGAAGCTAGGAATTGACAAGCACCCTACATAAACAAAGCTTTTCCGAATTAAATTTACAGACATTTTAAATTCCCCAATCCAAATGATAAAATGATAGTGTATGATTCATAATAGTCATTATTTAAATGTATTTTATTAATATAAAGGTATCTGCAGATGTAAACCACAAGTGGTTGTAATGATTTTATTTTGCGTTTAAACTGTTTGTTTGATATTATTTGTGCTGTGAGCAGCTAATTTATATTCCTTTCTTGTTATATTTTACATGATATCTGTATTCCTAAAATGTTTTTCTTTATGTAGCCCCATTTAACGCCTATGGTGATGTCGGGGGCTTTAACTTATGAAACAACTCTTTGATTGTAGGTTCATTAATGTTGGATTTTTTAAACATTTTATTTTCTTCAAAAACACACGCATACTTTCAGAATCTGTGGGATAGGGAATGATTCCGGTTAAAGAAAAAGTGCCCAACTCAGCCGGGAATCGAACCTGGGACCACTCGACCTTGGAGACAGCCAATTCCTAAAGTTGTATAATTTTCCCTTGGTTTTTGTCATGTATAGCTTTAAAGTAATACTGTATAGTTCTATCAAATTAGAAATTCAGTTGATGAAATCATTAGCAGAAGTAGATTCAATTACAATAGGTTAGCACCACAGATTTCTGAGCATTGTCCATAAAATACCCCAGGATGATTAAATCAAGCTCATTAACTTTCGAAATTATTGTTTTTTATTACAGTACAGTGTAATTTATTTTTGTAAATTTTTCTTCCATGTAGTCTCCATTTTAAAGATAAATAAGGAAAGAAAAAGAAGAACAACAAATGCTTAGGAATGCCTATTTGTTAAATAAGCTCTCGTCTCCACTGATGGCCGTTGTATGTACATATTTTGCACATAAGCATAAAAGGCAACTGGCAAACAACCCAAGAATTCTCAAGTTAGCACTGAAATAATAACGGCATATAAAGTTTTTCTCGAGGCTGCAGTTGGATCAGAAGCTTCAGAGTGGTACATAGATTTCTTGAGAAAAAGCTAGAAACGCTCGAAAGATTTCTGATCTGGCTGCAGACTCGAGAAAACTGGCCGAAATCTGGGAGTGGATAGTTAGGAGAGTGGGCAGGGCAGGACACTACTTTGGAGATTGAGCTACTGTAGTCGGTCAAGTTTCTGTACCCTGCCGTGTGAGAACACTTGGAGTCGCGCCGATCGCCAGAAGTTGAAAACGAGTCCAATTTTTTAGCATTGAGTTAACCATCTATTCATTTATAATTATCTATGATAAACATATAGCCATTCATTGGTAGGATATCTTAAATTTATTATTTCTAGTGTCATTTGTTTCAGAACACACAAAGAGGTTTCAGATTATGCTATATATACATATATATGTCTAAGAGTAAATGTTGTAATGTTTTTTAAATTCACTTACAGAATAGAAGCAATGTTCCATTAATACATTTTTGAGTTTGTGCTTGAATTTGGTTTCTGAGGTGGTATTTTTATAGTGATTGGGTAATAAATCATATAGGTTAATGACAGGGTAAATGCGATTCTTACTGAAAAGCTTAGTTCTGTGTGTAATGATGCTTAAACAATCCTTGTACCTTGTATTGTAATCATGCTTATTGCCACATGTTTCAAAATCTTTTGTGTGTTTTCTTACATATTTCTTACCTCTAATATATACACACATGGAAGTGGTAGTATGCCTAACTATGTAAATCCTGATTTACAGGAGCTTGTCTGCTTTAAATTCAATATTGTTCTGACCACTCTTTTCTGTAATTTAAAGATTGTATTTCCTGCATCAGAATGTCCTCAGAATTGTTACCAAATCTAACCAAACTATGAAAATATGCAAAGTACAGGTTCCTCATTATGTTATAGCTTACTGCCTTACTTATTACTCTAAAGGAAAAGTTTATTGTACTTAGTTTACTGGCTAGGTTTTCAATGTGTGTGTTCCATTTCAAGTGCTCATCAATGAATATACCAAGAAACTTTGTGGAAGATTTGTATTCAGTGATATCATTATCTAATATTATCTGTTCCTTGTGAGGGTTAGGTTTCTGTTTATGAAAAAATGATATAGCTACAGATTTATTTGTGTTAATAAGCAATTTATGTTTTATGAACCATTCTTGTAATTTTTTGGTTATTATTTTACTGTTTCTTGTTTCATTTCTACTTTATTATTGTCCCTGATGTCAATTGTTGTATTATCAGCAAACAAAGTGATAGTATGCGGGCACAAGTAGGTTGGTAAATCGTTTAATGTATAGCAGGAATAATAAAGGTCCAAGAACTGAGCCTTGTGGCACCTCACACTGCATACGTATCCTGTCTGATTGGTATTCATCTTATCATTTTTCTGTATTATTTCAACTACTTGCTCCCGTCCTTTTAGACATCTACTGAGCCAGGAGTTTGCTTTCCCCCATATGCCATAACAGTCTGGTTTTCTTAAAAATATATCATGATTAACAAGGTTGAATGCTTTAGATAGGTCTAAAAAGAGTACTACATTATGTTCATTACTGTCCATAGAGTCAAGTACCTTAGCAATAAAGCTAAATATTGCTGTTTCTATTGATTTCCCTTTTGTGAACCCATGTTGTGCAGAAGTTAATGGTTCAAATGTTAAGGCAAAGTTTTCCAGTCTGTTATACATTAAACTCTCTAGTATTTTTGAAATGGAGGATAATAGTGCTACTGGTCTATAATTTTCAACTTGATCCTTACCTTCCTTTTTGTAGATGGATGTGATTTTTGCTGTTTTAAGACAGTTTAGGAATATACCTGCTGTAAATGATAAATTAACTAAAAAACAAAGTGGATGTAACAAAGACTGCCCACATTTTTTTATTATACAAACAGGTATGCTATCTATTCCATGTGAATATTTGTTTTTTAGCTTTTTAGGACTGTGTTCATTTCGTAGAGAGAAGTGGGATATATAAATATTGTAATTAAATTTATTAGAACATTTTCATTTTGCCATGGTTCATCACTTTTCCTTGCATGGGAATTTGCTACATTTGTACAATTATTATTAAATAATTTTGTAACGTAGACAGGTCAGAAGTAGGGTCATTTTTTTCAGTTTTTATGCTAAATATGCGGCTGTTTGAAACAGTTCCCAGTTCCTGCTTTACTATTTGACACATTGCCTTGGATTTATTCTGAATTGCTTATTATTTTATTGTTGTGGTATTGTTTTGCCACTATTAGGACCTGCTTGTATACATTTTTGCACTTTCTATAGTAATGTTTTAAGTTTTCTGAGCTTATTATCTTACTTATTTCATCCAGAAACTTAAATCTTTCTGTGGATTTACTTATTCCTGCTGGTTCCCAAGAAACAGCTGTTTATTTTAAATCTTTTTAATGGAACGGCAATGTCTAGATAGTAGGTATTTGAGTTTATTGGCAAAAGTTTGGAAGGCTTCATGTACATCAGTATGTGCATAAACTAGTTGCCACGTTTCTTTTTACTTTCTCTGCACTTACTATGTACATTATAGAGAAGGTATTGTATTGCACCCAAAAATTTGATATCAAGATTTCACCAGAAATATATGTTTTGGGTCACCCTGAATCCAAAAAAAAAAAAAATTTTTTTAGAAAAAACTCCATGTGTGTGTGTGTGTGTGTGTGTGTGTGTCTGTGGATGGCATAGCTCAAAAACGAAAAGACCGTTGAGTACTAAACTTAGTATTTAAGTTTGGTATCTTCCCAGGATGTGCCACGAAGATTTTCTAGAAAATTCCCCCACCTCCAACTACCCTTTACATGGAACTTTTTTCGAAAATTTTAATTTTCTCAAAAATGGCTATAACGATTTTGATTAAAATATCATATATTAAAGCTATTTACCTGACAAATAAAATATATATCCTGAATTTTTTTGAATAGCCTCTGAAAATTACTTTATTCTGGATGAATTTTACAGAATTTTACATACCTGTTAAACTGTAAGAGATGGACAAAAACTTACCACACAAAAAAATGTAGTAGAGCACGTGTAAACACACAATTTACGTTATATACATTTTTTTCATGGCGTTGATTGTTTTTGAGATATTCCTTGTGTTGGCTTATACTTTTCTCATACAGGAATTTGTCAACTCATGTCCATACAAACAAAGGAACTTCAGTCACATAGCAACCAACTTATGACTGTCACTTTAACCTATGGTACTCCCTTATTTTGCTTCTACTTACAAAGAAGGAAGTAATAAGACTATTTCTGGTAATTTTTTCTTGATTAGAATGAAGTAAATAGAAGCATAAGCTTTTTAACAATAATTTTTTGCAGAGATGTAGAGAAAGTCATGTGAATGGAACACATCAGATTTTTTTAATAATGTTTGCAAGTGATTAATATTACTAATATATAAACTCTAGTTTTTATGCATTCATTTGTAATGTGTTTGTCCGTGCAAAATTTAATTAATTGAGCATAATGATCTGAATATTCTGGTTTAATGACTCTGATGTTTTTTATGTTTAAAAACACTTGTCTAATTAAAACTTGATCTAAAATGGTTGATGAATGTGTTGTTACCCTGGTAGGTTCTTGAACAAGAGCCAATAGGAATTCCATTATTCCTTTATCTAATTTCCTGGAGAAAAATCTATGTTCCAGTCACGATTATAATCAGAGCTGTACATTGTTTAATTCTGTCCAAAATCCTACTTAATTTTTGTGCAAATATTTTTACTTCCCCATATATAACAGAACAATAATAATATTATGACTGGGTAGTTCAACCAGACTGGCTTCAAAGTGTGTTTCAAGACTTTCAGCATTAAATTTAGTTAGTTCTCTGAAATCTATGTGATCTTCAACAAGAATGCAAGAACCTCCATTCTTTTTGATTGATGACAATATTTTGAGGCCATTTTATAATTAGCAAGATTTATACACTTTATTTCTCTGGAACACATCCAGTGCTCAGAGAAACACACTGCATTAGGATCAATTTCTTCAGAATTCAGTAGTGCTTCAAAGAGTAGCAATTTATTTTGAAAGCTCTGCACATTATGATGAAACATTTTCAAACTGTTTTGTTCCATTATCTGTTTTAGGTTAGGTTTACCTGAATACTGGTGTTTGGGACAGGTATGTTACTGGGAGATGATAATAATTGTTAGTGTTGCGATTATTATTATTATTATTATTATTATTGTTGTGTATGAACTGAGGAACCTGTATTTTACTTACCAGCACCAGGCATTGTTATAGAGTCACATACTATGCATTTTGCATTCACTATCTCACTCTTTAGTTTCCCTTCATCAGTGAAAAGACTGCCCTGTTCATTAATTTACCAAATTTATAGGATCCTTTGTTATCTAGGTGAACCCCATCCCTACCAAAATCAGAGTCATGCAACCACCATGCAAGTTCCTTTCTATAAACAAGCATTTTTTTTTTGTTGAGCACAGCCAATCAAGTTCACTGTTTAATCGTAATGTTTTCTGCACACTTATGCCACATCGTCTCAGAACACCATATATGGTTATTTTGACATTACTTGCCTACGATCTGATGGTATTCAGTGAATCCATAGTTTCACCCATTATGTCTTTTGCCATAACGCATCTGATGTTGTTGGTGTTGACATGCACCAGCACTACTTCAGGATTCTTCTCTTTCAAGTCCATGTTTTCCACTTTGTACTACAGTTCGTTTATCCTTAGGCCTGGCTACATCATCATCATCATTAATAATAATAATAATAATAATAATAATAATGGTTATCCAAAATAATGCCTCCTCCTAACACAACATCTGACTCTTCACTACTATGATTTATCATTTCTTTATAATAATAAAGTAGAACAACACACAAGTTGTGCATAAATCATGTTTGTCAGATTTTTATTACACATTTCAGAAACATAATAGCCATTTGATTTGTGGTAATTTTTGTTTTATGCACCATGTAGTGGTATCCCTGTACAGCTAGTGAATTTATAAAGTGTCAAAGGTTTGGTTGCTTTCAGACCAAGATGTGTTAAACATATCTTCAGTTGCAAAGAAGTCAGAATTTCGCCTCTTTTTTTTTTTTTTTTCCTCTCTCCCTTTCTAGCAGGCATCTTTTCCAGTTTTCTGCAGATGGGAGTAGAAATTTGATTCTCAAGTCTCTGTTAGGAAAGTTATTTTAGCAAGCATATACACCAGTATCTGGAAATGCCTCAGAAGACCTCAAAGTATTTACAAAATAGTAGGCATACAATTTTTCAATTCACTTCCCTCAAAAGTAGTTAGATTAAATGTTCAACTCTTTAAAGAGCAGCTTTATAAATGGTTAGTAAAACATCCTTTGTACAGTATACAGGAATTTGACTTAAAAAGTAAATGTGACATGTAAATACTATTCAGCAATCTTGTGTAATTTATTTTAGATAGTTTTTAAATTATGCTCAATGGTAGGATTTCAAAATTTACTATGTTGTAACTATTTTTGGTGATATGTACTTTTTCCCAAATGTCCAATTCTACTGGTGGCATACCTGGCTTTAATAGTTTTATACTTTCATCAATGTTGTGGTTTTCTGTTGAAAATGGTGCGATACTGCGGACGTCTGTTTACTTAAGCTTTATGTTTCTCTGGTGTTCTTTGTCTAATTTCCAATAAAAAGAAACTTGGAAACTCAATATCAATATTTTGATTAGTAAAACAAAACATTTTTGTAAATTAGTTGTAAGGTACACCTCTAAGCTATGCTTGTGACCCAAATTTGACTTGGGTAAACACAAACTAGCATTTATTATCTCAGTCTTAAGTTCTAATTTGTTTCTGTTCAATTCACAGATTTTGGTCAACAGGAGTAAGTTAATATAATGACTGAGTATGAGTCACCAAACTAGGCTAACACAGAAACATGGTTTAGTGCATCAGCTAAATTCAGAGCTTCATTTTAACTCCATTAAAGCTAAATGTTACACGAGTACCTGAACTCCTTTCCCATTGTTTTGCATATTTTCCTTCAGACACAAGAATCTATCGAATGTTGTATTCTTCACCAACAGAAAATGTAGTCAAGTTCTACCAAGTCCAGCAACTCTTTGGGGACTTGTGTGAGGTACTCTTACCTCCTTTCATCTTTATCTAACATAAAGTATACTGTAACAACTTTCAATAATACAAAACTTAAAAATTTAAAACTATCAAAAAAGTATCAGAGGTTTAATTCAAAATACATAGTGGAAATCACGGAAATGAAAAATCAAATGTATATATCCCATAAATTCCTGATTCTATAAATTTAGATATCTTTTTTATATATATACTTTAAATGAAGTTAATGTTTAGGTTTCATAGTTTAAAATATTACCATAGGATATTTCATAAGACTGTATATATAACAACAAATTAAATCATTAAATCCTTTTCTACATCTGCAATTTAAAGTAGGTATGAGCAATTTCTTACTTCTTTGATCTATTCAGTACTAGCCTCCTTAAATAATCTAAAATTAAAACAGTCTCAATGAAAAATACAAAATATAAATTTGTAAGCTTAAATAACACTGAAAAAGCAGAATATTGTATTGTCTTGCTTACAGTATTCAATAGTAAAAATTCTTATAAGAAACATGCTTTAATTTCTAACTTATTTTATTGAAATGACTTCACACATTTAACTAGTTTAGCAAAAAAGGAATATGCAAAAGCTACTAAAGCTAGGACAGCATATCATTCAGCAGGCATTTATTTCAGATGTATATTATTTTCAGCTTTCTTCTACAAAAAAATAAAAAAAAAGATCATTCTCATCTGTGTGTCTGCCACCCACTCAAGAGGTCCTGAGTTTAAAACTTGGTACAATATCTGATTAACCTTACATTAAGTGCATGCTTTAGTAATACCGTTGGTCGTGCAAATGTTTGTGTTTATATGCCTGTATTTATTTTTTATTTATTTTATTCTTTTTCCTTTTTTATATACATTTAGGTTTATGTTGGTTAAATAAATATGGCTTTATTATTATTGAAATCAGTTGAAAAATTCAATGTCATAGCCCAGATTTGAAATGCTTCTCCCACTCTCTGTGCAGTTGCTTTAACCATTAAGCTACTGTGACAACATGCTGGTATGCAGTTCAATCTTCCAACTGATTATATATTTTTTACCTGGTTCTCCCTTCAGAGAACTACCTTAATGACAACTTACCTTCGTAAGTACTTAATAATTACATATTATCGCCAACTATCCAGGCCATTTTTATTATAATGGCAATGCTTGTCTCTTATATATGGTTTTATTAGTATTATTTTACTACATAAACACACCATTTTAAATAATATTTGAACAGTATACATTAACATTTGTATTAAAGAAAAACATTCAAAGAAAATCATTAAAATTTTCAGATATATAGGTTATACTTAATTTGAAATGTTCTACCACTCAAAATCATTCCCTACCTCTTCCGTGTTTTCCCTCACTAAGCAAATATTGTAAATAATTTTGGCATGTTTGCTCAATCAGAGGGGAGTTTTACATTTAGGACATGTATATTTAGTTTTGCAGTTCTTTTTTATTTTATTCCAGGGTTCAAATTGTTTCCTTTTCAATGTTGATGATGTGTATTCTACACATAATGTTCTGGGCTCTTCAGTTTTATGTTTTGTCAACCACTAAATAGATTTCTTGCCGTTACTCTCCTTTATAACTGATCAGGAGCAAAGCTAAGGCCAGCAATTTCAGATATTCCTTGCCTTGTAGAATTTTGTTTTATTTCCAAGGAAGATAACTCTACAAATACATATAACACTCAACAGATGGTAAAAAAATTACAAAACAAATCTCAACAATATCCAACAGGATGAAACGTACAAGATCCGGTTAACCTGAGCAAATATATCTTCTGATTAGACATTCTTGCAGTCAAACAATAAATAGATAAGGTTGCTGCTTGATGCAGAATTTAAGTTAGACGAAACCTAGATAACTAAAAGTAAAACTATAATGCCTAACATCATATTAAAAATAGAATATTATTATGTAGAAGAAAAAAAAATCAAATGAAAACATGACATCATTGCCTAAGTGATATATACAAGAATAAACTTTAAAATAATCAAATAAAAAGGCAACACTACATAGACTAGGCCTAACTTCCTTGTGTTATACAATTCAACTATAACATAAATTGAAATAAAATATTTTAAGAATATAAATATACTTTAGTGGTATACCAACACTTAAGCTGATGTTATGATGAATTGAACTTGATGAGATGTGACAGGGTTATAACATGAAGTTTAGAAATTACATTAAGAAATTGAGCTTTATTTTAGGATCCTCTTTAAGTTTTGGTTCTTAGTGTTTCATTCTATGAGGAGTATTTGAAAATTATTCATAATAGTAATTTTGTATGTTATTTATTAATACATCAGAACTCTCAATGTACTCCCACAAATGTCAAAACTCCATTGCCACCTTCCTGGCAACTTTATTATTGCATCATGGAACCATTGTTTGGGGGTCCTATGTACCCATTAATGTATAATGCCTTCGCTGTTGCAAACCTTTTCACTTTCTCTACATGTACTATGTACAAAGTGTATAGAGAAGGTATTGCACTCCACCAAAAAATTTGATACCGAGATTTCACCGGAAATATACATTTTAGGATCCCCTGTATCCAAAAAGAAAGTATTTTCAAAAAAAGGTTTGTGTATGTGTGTGTGTCTGTGAACACGATAACTCAAAAATGAAAAGTTTGTAAAATACCAAACTTTTTATTTAAGTTTAGTATCTTCCAGGGATGCGACATGAAGATTTTGAGAAAAATCCCCCAACAAACTACCCTTTACATGGAATTTTTTCAAAAAATTTGATTTTCTCAAAAATGGCTCTAATGATTTTGATTAAAATATCATATATTAAAGATGTTTACCTGACAAATAAAATGTTTATTTTGAATTCTCTGGGAATAGCCTCTGAAGACTACTTTATTCTGGATGAATTTTACAGAATTTTGCATAACTGCTAAACCGTAAGAAATGGAAAAGAACTTACTTCACAAAAAAACGTAGAGCCCCTTAAAACACACAATTTATGTTATATGCATTTTTTTCATGAAGTTCATTGTTTTTGAGATATTCCTTGTTTTTGGTTTAAATTTTAAAAATTATACTTTGCTCACACAGGAATTTGTCAACTCTGTCCAAACAAATAAAGGAAATTCAGTTTCATAGCAACCAGCTTTTGACTATCACTTTAACTTATGGTACTCCCTTATTTTGCTTCTACTTACAAGGAATGAAGTAATAAGACTATTTCTGCTATTTTCTTTTAATTAACATTTAGTAAATAGAACAATAAGCTTTTTAACAATAATTTATTGCAGAGATGTAGAGAAAATAATGTGAATAGAACACATCAGATTTTTTACCTTACAGTGCATCCTTCATGTTATCGAAGAGAGCATAATCAGATAAAAAATATGAAGGCTTTGGGGGAAAAAAAAAAAAAAAAAAAAAAAAAAAATTGAAATGGTGTTTTATTTATGGATGTTCTTTAACTGCTGAGGTTCTCAGCATCTCATTCTATACTGGACGTGAAGGACCACTTAATTTTGCTCAGAGGCCTCTCTATCAGGCTTGAGGTTCTTTTTTACTCCCGAAAAAAAATTTTGTCCTCTGCTGGGTTTGAACCCATGATCTTGGATATATGAAGTTAGCATGATAACCATTACACCATGGAGAGTGATGAAGGGTTTGGCATCACAGTGAACTCAGTGATGTCACCTTGCTGGAGTGCAGTTACACATTGTTGCACTGAAGGAGCACCCCTTTCAACCATTTTCCCTGTTGTCATTGCTGAATCCTGCATCTGAGTCTTTCGGAAGGGAAGTAAAGCCGTTGGTCCCATGTCGTAGATTTACGGCACGAAAAAGATATAGAGGCCTCTGAACCTTTCACGCCCAATTTAGAATGGGGCGCTGAGAACCACAGTAGTTAAAGAGCATCCATAAATAACACGCCATTTACATTTTTGCATCTGAGTCATGTAAGCGTGTCACAGTACATCCTGCTGTTGTTCCTTGTGGAAGCCAGATGGAACATGACATTTTGTGTATTTGTCATTCGGATGTTTTCTTGTTGCTTACAAAATCACTGGGTGCAAGATAATTATTCTGTGTGCTTTTGTTACATATAAGTGTTTTGATTTTGTTTATTGTAAACAAGTTGTATGGTAACATGTTTATTTCTTGGTTGTGAAGCCAGAAAATATAAAAGAGGTTAACCATAAGCAAGAAGGAGGCCCTCCAAGACTATGCATGGTTGAGTGAAGTTGATTGCGACTTCACATGGGCGATGCTTCCTAGGCTATGACGTATGCAGTTAATTTTCCATGTGGATTGAAGAACGCAAATATAATTGCACAGGGATAAAATTGACTTTCGCTGATAGAATCTGGAAGTAATTAAACTTTTTGATCCGAGGAAGCAGATATGTTTTCTGTCAAAATTGAAAAGAATAAGAGTAATTGCAAGATAGAAACAAAATGCACTACATTACACTAGTGATTGCGATTTCATGAATGATTTTTAAAATCTAATAGAAATAAATTACAGTTCTGCCAAAGAAAAAATTTTGAATTATGAATTATTCAAGAAATTGTCTACCCATATCTACTGCCTGGATCTAGAACCCATAAATCCCTGATAGCGCCCTGAGAAAAAGGTCTCATAGCTCTCACCAATTCTTATCTCAATGACTACTAGCAAGAAGTGATTTTATTGCGTCATTTGGCACTACAAAATAAGGGCAACTGCCAATTTTATCACTTCAAACAGCACAAATTTCTTGGAATTCCTAGAATATTTCCATTACATGGATTGGACTTTTTTCTCAGGTTTATAGTGATCTGCTGTTCTGCCTCCTCCAAACTATATAGTCTCTTCACAACTGTCATCTAATGTGGATGTACTAAAATCAGTTCCTCCTATGGGAAAACATGCTTCTAGATTGAGTGGTACTTATGGTTGCTAACTTTCTCAGAATAGTCAGGAATCTCCTGGAATGAATTGGATCTCCCAGCTTCCGGAAATGAAATTAAATCTCCTGGAATTATGTAATATCTTCTTATTCCTTTATTTATTATTATTATTATTATTATTATTATTATTATTATTATTATTATTATTATTATACTTTTATAAAATATGAGTATTTCATTTGTAATATACAAGAGTTGGCAGTGCATAGGAGGAAGCAGTAGTGTTTTGATTAGTGTACTGGTAGTGTTGAAGTCAGGTGGGAGAAGGGAGACCAATTGTTACATCAACATCAAGTCTATACGTGCTGTATTTACAAATAGAAATCACAACATCAGTAATTATTAGCAGTTTGAAGTCTTTGAGTTGAGGACTTTGACAGTGGTCGTAGTTGTAAGTTGGTTATTGTAGTGGCTAGTTCATTGGGAGTAGAAATGAAAAAGAAATACTATTGAACGTTTAACAATGCCTAGAAAAGTTTGCATGACTGGTTAATGAAGAAAAGTGAGTTTGAAGCAGATTGCCATCAGAGATTTTCAATCAAATTCGAGGGAATTGGTGCAGTCAATATACACACACGAATTCTTCTAAACATCAACGTAATAATTAGATATAGTATCTTGCGGACCAATAGAGGGTACCAGTTGCATACCTATCGAGTAGAGACTGACCTGCATCGGCGCATGTAAACAGCCTGTAGTAAGGAGAGCGTGGCTCTACGCATCAGTATACTATGAACAAAAAAAAACACTGTTTCACAGGCAATTAATGCCTATGATGATAGTGCATACTCTTCAATCAAGATTGTAAAATGTCTTGCTTCAAATGGATTTTATGAAGGTTTGCAATTCACACAGAAGAACTTTGTAGATATATCTACAACAATAACATCAAAAGTTGAAATGGCTCGAGCCCTGAACTAGTGCAAGCAATTAATCAGAGACCCATGACACCTGTTTTAAACTGTGTGAAAAAGAAAGTGAAGACAGTATTTGGAAAAAAATGTCAGATTTTCAATAATGTGAAATATGAAATATGTCATGAGGTGCTGCAACAGAAATAATTGCTCATGGAGTATCTTATCCAATCATTGATGATATGTTTACTCTGTTTTGCTCCAATCACATCTTGTAATCTATGTATCTTGAGAGAAAATGAAATGGATAATGATGCTGATGATTTATTGCACAACAACAATTGAATGCATGTAAATATTAAAATTGTTAGTTCCCTAAGTCAGTGGTATTTATGTTTACCACCCACCCAACCTCAATCGCCTTGCACTGCTAGTGAAACATCACAGTCTACCACTGCCCCATTTTCCTTCTATTAGTACCACTATGTTCACACTGTATTGTCAACACATCACAACTATACACCATGCTGTGCTAACTTTGATGCTGTCCCTAGTAATAATAAACAGAGAAAATAAACTGCTGCCCTCAGATTATTTTTTAAAAAACCATTTACTAAAAAGGATGATCTTATGACAGCAGCAGAAATCACAGCAACTTATCACGGGGTTAAACATCATATAAGTTTTAATAGTATGGACTGTTCTAATAAATTATGCAGTGTATTGTTTAAGGACTCTTGACATTGTAAAGAAAATGTGGTCGCACCAAAGCCAGCATGCTTGTGAAGAATGTGACTGTACCCGCAGCACAAGAGAAACTTATTCAAAATCTAAAAAAGGTGAAATATTTTTCAGTTGCTACAGACTTTTCTAATGTTGGAAATCTAAAAATGTTTCCCTTCATCGTGTAGTATTTTTCAACAGAAGAAGGAATCAAACTGATTCTAGATTTTTACAAAGATACTGATGAAACAAGAGAAAATATCAGAAAACAAATTTTAAATGTGATTGAAAATAATGATGGCTATTCTTTAGATTATGTCCCGGAAGAATTTTGTCAAGAATCCAACACGAGAGAACAGTGCATTAGGTAAGCATCCTGCAGTAAGTTCCTTTGGGCTTAGAATTTATATGGAAAAAAATTTGTGGGTCATAATCTAAAGTAGAGCCACAAAGATTTGGATGCTGCTAATATTTCCTCTTTTCTCCCAGAATTTGGAGTTCAGAGGTTGGTAAGTCTAGCAGTGCTTTTAACACAACACAATTGTAAATCATTTCTGTACGCCTCTCATATGTTGGGCATGAAAGACTATTTTTCTCATAGATCTCTTTGCCAGGCTTAAAGTTATTTTACATCTATGATACCAAGTGACTACTGGCTGTATTTTCCTTTTGAAAGAAGGCATGCCAAGATTTTTATGCCCAAGAAATTCCATCACCCTGAAGCAATATTTATCATTGTGGAGCTATAATTATATTTATCCATGCTTGTGTGTTATTGATAGCCTTCTTGGTAAGAGGATGTCTTTTTTCCGTTATTTATTACTCTGTGATTTATTTTTGGAAAGACAGAATTTTGTTGCAGGTTTGTTTTCTCATTAGTCAATTTTTGTGTATGCTGGCGAGATGTTTGATTTTGAATAAATAAACCGTTTGGGCAGTGTAACATTTTTCAGTAACCAGGTAAGATTTTAAATTTGATTTGCTTCTCCTACTGACCTCGTCAGAGGAGGAAGTCTAATCTGTGTGATGATAATTTTTCTTCAATAGACTTTGTTAGGGAAGGAAATCAATTCTACAAGATAATTATTTCTTTGACATATTGCATCAGATAATAAAGTATTCGTGATATTCAATGAGATATTTATATTTTTCTGGGAAATTATTTAAATTATTGTCCAAAATATTTTTGTCAAAGTGAGAAAGGAAGAGAATAACTTGAAAATAAAAGATAAGAAATAAGTTGAGTATTTCAACAATACTAGTTAATTATTTATAAAATAATACAGAATGAGTTGATTAGACACTCTATGGCTTCACATACCTAAAACTTTTCCCGATGCGTTTCACCTTCGGTTGAAGGCATCGTCAAGGTGTCAAAGCCATAGAGTGTCTGGTTGACTCAATCTGTATTATTTTATAAATTATCACAGTGCTTCACAGTGTTAATTCCAATTGGTTTTTTTAAGTATTTTTTTAAATACTAGTTAATTTAATCGGAATTATAATTGTGAATATTTATAAACAATTCAGTGTGCTTCAAAAAGAAGATTGTTTGAAAAAGAATGTTATCTTTCATACGTAATTTCTACACCACTAACACGCCCTGAGAGGAAACAGTTCTCGAGAAGTGTTCTGCCAACAAGCTACCAGTCAACTGATCTTGACCAGCCACAACCCTCAGCTGGGTTTGAACCTGTGACCTCAGGACCCCCTAGATAAATGGTAAGAAAGTAATAAACTATCTGAGACCTGCTGGACTGAATGCACATTCCTTTTCTGTCAAGATCCCTATTAGCAGAGCACCTAATATAAATACACAATTAACAATCATACCAACGAGCAGGAATTGCTATGTAACCGATGATGCTGTTTACTGCTGCCGCCTGCACCATTACCTCGACAACTAGGGTTGCTCTGCTGTTGGTAATTGTGATGATTGTCATCTTGAGTCGATGATGGCATTGATGATGATGTATGAAGCACCAACTTCCTTGCTCGCAGACACAGACTGCCGTCTGAATGGGATGTTGATGGTGTCTGTACACTCTGCTCCTCAGGAAGAGGTGTAGTTGGCGTAGTGCTCAGAGCAACTTCATTCACTTCGCTGTCTGTGATGCTGAGCCTCTGAATGTCTGCCTGGACGTCGTCAACCAGAGCGCTGCTGGAGGGGATTGAGAGAGATATTGGGAGAGATATTGGGAGAGATATTAGAGGGGGAGGTATAGGGGAGGGAGACCTCACTGGTAACATGAAAGGTTGATATGCCACACTGTGACAAGACAGTGACTTCCCGAGAGCTCTGTATCTTCCTGGTGATGGTTTAACAGCTAGAGCTGTGGTGGATGTGATGATGGAGGTCATACTGGACTTGGAGCATGACGTTGATGCAGCAGTCACTAGATCTTCACTCATGCTTTCGTTGCTAGATGGCATGACTACAGCTCCCATTGAATTAGAACGTGACTCTACACACAAATCACAACAAAATAAAAAATCTCTATTTCTTCTGCAAACAAACTATTCTTACAAAAGATTATTCTTTTATCTACATCATAAAGATAAGTATTACAGAAATGTTATTATTACTTCCTTATAAGTACAAGTAACCCACTCATACTCTCTAACAATATGCAAAAGAGTTGGGATTTGCTGGGAAAACTATGCGAGCAGAGGCAGGCTACATACGTTCTTCCATAGTTAAGTGATGCACGATGTTTACTGCAGCGACAGAAGCACCTAACTGATCAATGATTGACTGCACATGCATCTGACTCAGAAATGGTGACAATGCATTTTTGAGCAGGAATTGTCAGTCCGAAGGAGAGAAAAGGAAGGAAATGTATTACCATATAATATAATAACCTACAGAACAAAGACAAGGAAGTACACTAGACTAAAGCATCAGTCAAATCTTTTAAAAGCTGTTGCTATGTGATTGTTGTTGAAATTTGGTTCTCTTTCCTTGGCTAATAAAACATTAAGAGATGTGAAACGAATTAGGACTTCCTCTTTGAGAAAAGCTTAAATATTTTAAAACTGAAAACAATAACAGGGAGTACCTCTGAAATGGGTAGATCTATTATATTTTATAACTGTGCAAAAGAAAATCAGAATGAAGAGGACTTCGCAAGGAATTCAGGAAACACATTTTATTTACCATATAAACATCTTTAATGTACATCATTTTAATCAAAATGGTTGGAGCCATTTTTTAGAAAATAGAACATTTCAAAAAGTGTTCCATGCAAAGGCTAATTTGGGGTCAAGGGATTTTCCTCAAAATCTTGGTGTTGCATCCTTAGAAAATACTGAACTTAAATATCAAGTTTGGTATTTTACCAACTTTTTGTTTTTGAGTTATGATAGCTCACTCACTCACCCACCCACTCGCTCACCTACTCACCCACTAACTCACTCACCCACCCACTCACAGATACACATTTTTTCTTTCTTTTTTTGTGTGTTTTAACCATTTCTAAGATACTGCTTGTTATTGATTTAAATTTTCCAAAACTACTTTCCGCAACTGGGAAGTCATTATTTTTTTTGTTTTTTTATTTATTTTTTGTTATGTTTCTTTTCCCCGAGTAAAGGGAATGGAATTTCAATGCAAACACATAGCAACCAGCTCTTAAAGCATGTTGCTATTGAATTGGCATAGTGCATTCCCTTATTTCTTTTCTACCTACATGGAAGTAAGTATAATACAATTTCTGTTATGGTTTATCTAGTAGTTTATGAAGTGGTTAGAAGAATATACTTTTGTAAGAATATTTTGTTGCAGAATAGGTAGGAAGCACATCAGATGGATTTTGTATACCATCTCAAAAATGTTATTATATAACAAACATTGCTATGATGACCAAATAAATTCTTACCATCTCCAATTATCATTAAAATCTAAATTCTCTCACTTGAACTTAAAAACATTGTTATGTATTAATTTCTATAAATAAACTGAATTAATTCCACTAAATCCAGAAATTCCACTACTTATTTGATGTATAAAACAATTGATAGCTTATCCAATAAAAAATAATATAGATATCAATGCAGCATAAACATCACCTATAAATCAGTAAGTAGATGAATATATTACATACATGCAGATGGGAAAAATGTGATACAATGATGAAAAGCTAAATATTAATGGATAAAGTTTGGTGCCTAAAGTATTTAACATCATGTGTGAAAAAAATAGAAGTGGATGACATAAGTGAAATACCAGATGCTGAACAACGCTGTATTTCGTGTGTGCAGGTAACCCTTCCTACATTACAAAATTGCAGAGTTCCACAGGGTAAATCCAAACTCACACCAGACAGTGGCATTGTCAGAGAGGGATCAATCTTCATTCTTCTCCGCTTGCATATCAGTGTTAATGGTGAAGAAATCACCTCGCTCATTGAGAGGCAGTTATACTGGAGTCCATGATTATATACATCTAAACACATGGAGAAAGTTAACATGATTCCCACTTCAATTATAGAGCCATTATTTTTTAGAGAATAAAGTCACCTTTTAGATTCACAAGTAATTTAAAAATTATTTTACCTACCAATATCCGCCAATAACTAGTTTTGAAATTGTGTAATATGCTATTCTTATTTAATATTAGAGGCTAAAGACGCTGTAGGATTAAGTCAAAACATTAAGGTATTGCAACAAAAACCAAACACCTCACAGTGTTTTACTGTATTACTACTTATTATTACCATCATCATTATTATAATTTGCTTGGCAGAATTTAAATAAAACGTGAAATATTGAAACCAAGAACATAAAATCACGAGAGTACATATACAGTGAAATTCTACCTGCCTTCATGTTTTTGATACAATGCTTAGATATTTTGATTTCCTGCTAGGGTATTATAAAAATAACAATTATTATTATTATTATTATTATTATTATTATTATTATTATTATTATACATAAATTCTGTTGTTTTTTCAGATTTTTCATTATGACTCTCTCCTCTTTTTGATTTACTCTGCTAAGCTCATACTGGATAATAATACAATACAATGATAATATAGTAACACTATGTGCTCTCAAGTGGGTTGTTTTTCTTAACAATGATTTTAAGTTTTGATTTACTCTGCTAGTGTATATGAATAATAATATGCTGCAATACTGTGTGCTTTTGTATTTGCTTGTAATTGTTCTCATGTTTTGACTAACTCTGCTACAGTATCATATTATTAGTTACTCTGCTATACGATAACAGAGTAGTATTAATAATAATAAATAGTAACACAGCAAACCACTACGAGGTCTCATGCATAATTTTTGTTACAGCACCTTAATGGTTTGATTTAACCCTACAGTGGGTCAGTCTGTAATGTTAAATAAGAGCAGTATCATTTAAATGTGGCTCTAGAACTGAAGATAGGGTTAAAGTACCCTGAAACCAGTCTTCCCAAAAGAAGGCAAAGTTGGAGCAAAAAGTGTAAAAAGAAGGTGACTCAAATTAGGTTATGGTGCTCCACTGTATAAAATACTTCTTTTTATTTGATATAAAAACAGTATATTCTACAATCACAAAACTATGGTCTGTGAGAAATTTCCTTGTGATTGTCACTTGTGGGGTGTGTCATCAGCTGGTAGGGGCTCGTCAGGTTGCTGATCAATCATACATAACCATCAGAGAGATCATGTCATCAGTGTTACAACACTATGAGTTCAGTGGAAATTTATGCACATGTTCCTATCTGATCTGATTGTTCGATTTCATTCTGTGAAAAGTTTGGTTATGTTATGCACAGAGATTCCATAAGCATTTACATTTATAATTGTTACTACTTTTATATATCGTTGACATTGCTCTTGTTCTCATCCAAGAACTGCAAGTGACACTGTGATTTGCAAATGTTTTTCAGCCTGATAAATGACTTGAGATATGTAAACCGAAATAATAATATTTTACATTTAGTGAAGTATAGGACCCAATGTTGAAAGGAACAAATGAGGTAAGTAGTGATTAATGGGGTAAAATAGTTCAACATACAAGAACTGTGATAGAAAAATGCATGAAAAGAAGGCATTTTAGAGAAAGTAGTGGAACATGTGGCGCTGCAGATGGCCAGTGAGTAAATATGGCAACAGCGTAACGAGACAGCTATAAGTCAGCAGGAATGTCAATCACAAGGTAATTTCTCACCAATTATAATTATTGGCAGATATTGATAAGTAAAATAGACTTTGTAATTACTTATGAATCTAAAAGGTGACTTTATTTTATTAAAATGACTCTGTAGCTGATGTGAAAATCATGTTAACTTACACTGTTCTTTTATATCATAGACTCCAGTACAGCCACCTCTCAATGAGTATAATGATTCCTTCCCCATTTACACTGATATACAAAAGGAGAAGATTGAAGGTTGCTCTCTCTCTTATAACATACAAAGGGTTATCTGCAAACATGAAGTACAGCATTCTTGGACCACCTGGTATATTTTTGAGAAAAATTATTCAGATGGACAGATAATTTTAAGTACTGGGGTGCTTGGTAAGTTTACATATAATTGACTAAGGGTTTTATATTTGTGCCTGTGTTGTTCTTAATACGAGGGCAATCCAGAAAGTAATGATCAATTTGGTATAACTAAATAATAATGAAACATATAAATACAAAACTTTGTAAATAAAGTTACAGTATCTTACTCTAGGATGAGTCAGTGTGTGTGAAAAAGACCAGAGTGGAAATTCATCAATCGTTATGGATGAGTTGAAAGCAAATGTTGATAAAAGAATTCAAAAACCGGTGTTTCACTTCGGACACTGTGCATGACTTTTTGGATGGAAAAGATTTTCCAGCCATGAAGACTTCAAAGTGGCAGTGACATTGGCTCACATCTTTTGCAGTGAAAGAGTATAACACCTGCATTGCAAAACCGGTACTACATGACAATAAATACCTTGATAGCAAAGTTTAAAAATAGAGTAAGGGACTGTAACTTTGTAAATAAAGTTTTGTGTCGATAATTTTTGTTATTATTTAGATATGCCAAATCATCTGTCACTTTCTGATGGCCCTTGTAATACAGTAGTTCCAGATAGTTTCAGCTTACCTCTATTGCTTGAGCCTTTCACAGGAGAGTTTGCTACAGATCGTCTTGCTATACCTTGGAAGGTGACAGGAGAATATACATGGCGCTCATCTACAGCACTTGCAATACCAAGGTTTGAACCACTTTCTGTATCTGTTCTCTGCCCAGAAACTGATGAAAGACGTGTCAGAGGCATTCGATATTCACGGTGGTTCAGCCAGTAGGTTTTCATGGTTCCTGTAATCAACATATTACATACTAATATAGAGGAAATATTGCATTGAATAAAAGAATCTAATATACCAAGCTAACTGAATATAAGAAAGGAAGAAAGAAAGAGAAGCAAACCAGTATAAGAGTATTTTTGATACTGTGCATATAAATAGTATGGATTTATTTATGCACTCAATTATCAGAGCCATATTATTGTTACCAATGCACTGACATGAATTGTCTGCATCTGATAATCAACTGACATGATGCTGTACCGTTTATATATACTTAAACACTATCCTTATAAGTGGCGCTGAACAGAAACCTTGGTAAAAAATCTGATGTGTTCCATTCACATGACTTTCTCTGAATCTCTGCAATAATAGAAATTAATAAACGACTTGACTATTGTTTTAGCCTCTTACTTCCCTTTTACTTACAAGGAAGCAAGTAATAAGATCTTTCTGCAATTTTTTCTAGATTAGCAGAAATGGTCTTATTACTTGCTTCCTTGAAAGTAGAAGGGAAATAAGGGACTACCATAGGCTAAAACGATAGTCAAATCTTTTAAAAGCTGGTTGCTATGTGATTGAAATTCCTTTCTTTGTATGGCCAAGAGTTGACAAATTCCCATATGAGAAAAGTATAAGTATTTTAAAATTGAAACCAATAACAAGGAATATCTCGAAAATGGATAGCTTCACGAAAAAAAAATGCATTAAACATAAATTGTGTGTTATAACAAGCTCTACAGTTTTGTGTATTAAGCTTTTCTCTAATTCTTGTGGTTTACCAATTATGCAAAATTCCGCAAACTGCATCCAGAGGCTGTTCCCAGAAAAATCAAGATATACATTTTATTTGTTATGTAAATATCTTTAATATACAGCATTTTAATCAAAATCGTTAGTCTTTTTTGAGAAAATCAAAATTTTTGAATATTTTTCCATGTAAAGGGTAGTTTCAGGTGGGGAAATTTTTTTTAAAAATCTTTGTGTTGCATCCTTGGAAGTTTGGTATTTAATGATCTATTTATTTTTTAACTATACTGCCCCCCCCCATGCATGCATGCGCGCGCGCGCACGCACACACACACACACACACACACACACACACACACACACACACACATTTCTGGTGAAATCTTGGTATCAAATTTTTGGGTGCAGTACAATATCTCCTCTATACACTATGTACATAATACATAGAGAAAGTAATATATTTTTAAAAAAGATGTATGTGAATGCATATATGCATATAGGTGTGAACAGCATAATTCAAAAACAAAAGATTGGAATAAATACTAAACTTAGTTATTGTTAGAAGTAGCTGAAAAATTCAATTAACATGGTTCTCTCACTCTTCATGTGGTTACTGTAACCATTTTCCTGTTTGATAATATGCCAATAGCATATTAAATTCTCTAACTGATATGGGTTTTTACTCAGCTAACCATCAGTATGTCTTCAGAAATAATACCTTTATATTGACTTATTTAATATTCAGGTAATCCTATCACACTGTGCGACCCAAAAACATCCAAACTGCTGCACAGTGTTTTTCCATGCCCACACAGAAAATGATAGCACACAGCTACTGTTCAGAAGGTCATGGTGCTGACTTGTTTTTCTCTGCTCTGAAAGTGCAGTATTGAGCTGATGGTTATATCGTCTGGTTGAGTTATTACCATTGTGCTTTATTATTTTATCCTATACTTAGTCACAAAGTGTATTATGGCTCAGTATTTGATTTTTACTGCACAGCATGTATTTATTTATGATTAATGTTAGCGCATTTTGTGAGAGGACTCTCAATAGTGTATACAATGGTGAAATTGGCCCACATTTAATATTTTACATGGATGAGGCTTGGTTCCACCTTCATGGATTTGTCTGTACACAAAATATCCATATTGGAGTGCTGAGAAACCTAATATTGTTCATGAAATACACCTTCATGACAAAAAAGTTGGTGTATGGTGTGCCATTTTAAGAAGTCACTCTCAACAATGATGAAATGAATCATACAACTAAGAGAACTTGAAATAAAAAGTTAAGACAGTATAGAGAGTGGGTAGAATCTGGCTTACCTTTACCTTTGACTTGTATTTCTCCTCGCTCTGTAACCAAGTATGATGGAGACAGCAGATCTCGTGTAGTCTGTGAGATGTGTATTTTCATTGCCTCACTTGTTGATTCCATTCGAGATGCTGTATTGACCGAGTCTCCAAATAGACAGTAACGAGGCATCTTGAGCCCAACAATACCAGCCACCACTGCTCCTGAATGTACACCCACTCTTATCTGCAAGTGTGATCCTAAAACAAAGCAGCAATCAGCATCTATAAAAATAAACTGATCAAAATATTAGCAGAAATGGAAAGGAAAATTATCCAAAATTATTAAAACAAACAGATGAATGCCTGACATTACCTCCCCATAGAATATTTGTGGACTATTTGCAAAAGTAGACTTGCAAAATTTGGCTGTTGCACAAAAGAATGTATATTAGCTTTAATTCAAGTGTGGTTTCATGGTGATCTCCAGAATGTGTGTTCCAATCTTGTGGAGTCAATGCCTAATTGTTTAATGGAACTTTTAAAAAAGATAGGACGATATTGAGAATAAAGAAATGAAAATTGGACAGAATTTATGATTAAATTAAAGAAAGAATAAAAGAATGCTGTGTTGCTCTGTTTTGATTAATTTGCACAAGTCTGTATATTAGCCATGTTGTTTATTGAAACTGAACTTTACAATTAGAGATGCATGCCTGTAAGCGGGCATTATGTTACAGTTGTTTATTTGAGTGCAGCAGCAACGGACGTGTGTAACTTGTGTGCAGTGGCAGTTCATGAAGTACAGATATGGCAACATCTCTAAGAGTGGCTTCCTCATCTCATCCTCGCCCATCTTCCCCATATACTTTTCCCCTGTTTGGGAAGAACAGTATCTGTTTATAGACCTAGGGGGTGCAGCAAAATGTTTAGTGTGTGGCAAGATTGTTCAAACAATACTCATAGCGGTGAGTACGATGGCTATAAAGGAGTGGAACATGACATGATGAAAGAGAAAATCAAAGACACTATGGCTATTGACAATTATGCGGACCATAAAATAAGTGAATCGGCTGTATGTCTTAGCTATAAAATAAATTTGGAATTGCTAAGCAACTTAGACCATTTAAAGATGGCAAATTTGCTAAAATTTGTCTATGTATGATGGCCGATTAAGTTTGCCTTGAACGTATACCAGAATGTGAATCCATTAGTTTATCTTCCTCTACTGTTATGCGGCGTATTGCAGGTCTCACCAACAATGTTGAAGAGCAGTTGGTGGAGAGATGTAAATCATTTATTTGTTACTCTCTGGCATTAGATGAAAGCCAAGATACTTGTGACACAGTGCAGTTAGCACTTTTTGTGAGAGGTGTGGGTATAAATCTCCAGATCACAGAAGAAATGTTGGATTTACTACCAATGATGGATACTACAACTGGTGCAGATATTTTTCGATGTCGAGGAAGCTTTAAATTGGCTTCAACTTCCATGGAATAAACTGATATCTATAACTACAGATGGAGCTCCTGCTATGATTGGTGGTAGGCTTGGTCTAATAGGCAATGTTAGAGATAAAATAAAGGACCTTGGTACCAATCAAAACATCATATCTGTTAACTGCATAATTCACCAGGAGAATTTATGTGCAAAACGCATTAAACTGAATAATGTGATTAGTGTTGTTGCGCATACCACTAATTTCATTAGGTCAAAAGGACTATATCATCGCCAGTTTAAAGTGTTTCTTGACGAATGCAGTAGTGAATTTGGCAACTTGCCTTATCATTGTTAAGCTGGGGTGCGTTACTGGTAAGGTACTCTGAGATAAGGGAAGAAATAGCATTCTTCTTAGAAGAAAAAGGTATGCATGTTCCCAAACTTAGTGATTCAAAGTGGATTTGTGATTTGGCATTCCTAGCAGATCTAACAGGACACCTCAATGTTCTTAATCATTCTCTCCAAGGCAAGGGATAAACTATTACTCAACTGATTGACTCTGTACTGGCCTTCAAACGAAAACTTGCGTTATGGGAACAACAATTAATCGACAAGAACAAATCTCACTTTCCAAAACTTTCATTAGCTTCTGAACATTTGGAATTTGTAGCCCTTGAGCAATATGCAAGCATACTAAATGATCTACACAGGGAATTCCAAATGCGATTCCAAGAACTAGAAACTATGGAATCTACATATTTTCCATTATTTGTAACTCCTTTCACCATAGACATTGAGAATGTTCCTACAGAGTTTCAATTAGAACTTATTGATCTGCAATATGATTGAGAAATGAAGGATTCAATTCCTTTGTTCATAAAAGAAACTTGACCGATTTTTATATAAACTTTCCTCATTCCAGATTTCCATGACTACACAGACATGCAGCTCACATATTAAGCATGTTTGGCTCTACTTACCTCTGTGAACAATTCTTTTCGCTAATGAAATACTGTAAACCGGGTCACAGAAGCCAATTATCTAGTTACAACTTGAAATGCAGTCTTCGTCTTTGTACTACAAAGACAATTACACCAAATATTGAAAAGATAATAGGGGGAAAAGGATACAAAAAGCTCAATGTCTGAACCAAAATTGAACTCGGGTGGAAGTATTAAATATAATATAAGTGACAGATAAGCTATGAAATGGTACGTTAAATTTGCTCTATTAAGCATCTAGATAAAGGTATGTTTATTTCTCTTTGTATACTCAGTCAACACTTAATAAAAGTTCAAAGCTTCCGATGTTGCAAATCTTAGTTATTCCACCATTGACTGTTTTTCTATCTCTGTTGACCTTCACTTCTGCCCGCTTCCACACGTAGGGCATTGGGCTAAAGAATATGATGACACAGTGCATTGAGTTGAGACTGCCTGCCTTAAGGGAACTAGGAATCACAAAAATCATAAAAATTATAATTTTTTGCTTTTTTGATGGATAAAAATATGAAGTGTTCTCTTCAAAATGGTGTAAAAATTAACTCAATATCTCAATTCCAAGGGTTTTAAAGCTCTTTTTAAAAATTTATTTGTCAAATTGTGGGCATAGGCATGTATATTCTTAGCTGAATGTTGTTTCTTATAAACAACTTGGAAAATCTGCTTTCTCATAGAGTATAGTATGTTTAAGAGCTTGTTGGGTAATCAAGCTCACATAGGGAAATATTATGTTGTGAATTGACTTACTTGTTTTAACTGACAACCCTTCATATGGCCCAGGACGTTATGAAACTTCAACCATATTCTCATAGGTTTAATTTTCATGTACAAAAGATCTTTTTCTCAAAAACTATAAAGGGTATAAAGCTGGGTTTATTTATAACATACAAATGCACATTTTAACACAGGATTTTGAAAATTTAGTTGTCATATTATGATTTTATATTACATAACATTAAAAGTTTTGAATTGAAAAAACAGTCCTCTTGATAAAAATTAATATATCATGTGAAAACTTATAAAACTTAACATTAAAATCTTACACACACACGCACACGCACACACAGTAAAATGTAAAATAACAGTAAAATTTCAGGTTCATAGAGTAAATACTCTAGGAGAAAATGATGAACTTAAGTAAATTTAGTATAGTAAGCACAGGGATTTTTGGGTCTCCTTAACTCTTTTAGCGGCAATCATAATCTAATCGTGATTCAAAATTTCTGCAAGAACTGCCAATCATGAACTAATCTGATGCGCTTTTCATACATTTTAACTCTTTCCAGCAGAAAAATCTGTGTACTTTCTACATCATAGCCATAGAGAGAGGTTTTTAGGAGTGTTTCAGGACCTTATCTTCACTCCAAAGCACAAAATTAGCTCCATATTTAATTTCTATAGCTGGTGTTTGTATATGTTTGTTGAAATATGGGCTGTCTAGCCAAAGGCTATGAACCAAAGAGGGAATAAGAGCTGTAGTTTGGGATGTATTAGAAGAAAGCCAGTGATTTTGAACTTTCAGACCTTGATGAAAGAGTTTCTGATATCGACATAGGAGAGGAATAACTTCAGCGATGAAAATGCATCTGATAACAACAGCCCTCGTACGCATGCAAATAATCAATATACTTATCAAAGTGGATTTACAGAGGTGTAACCAAACAACGAATACAATGTGAATCAACCATTCAGCTACACAATAAAACAAGTGCCAAATTTTACAGTAATCTATGTTACATTTGTATCCTATTGCTTTATGCCCTTTACATTAATAGTGGTCATGCTTATATATGTGAGTATATATTGAAGTAACTTCTTTTCCATATAATACAAAAGGGTTTACTACATGTGAAAAAAGATTCAGCTCTCAATGTCATTTGGTACTCATTTTTTATTAGTAATTTAAAAGCCTGCATTCTCCTCTAAAATTGCTTGGCACTTTTCAGAGAGCATTTTGCTATTTGGGCTGGAACTAAAAGGATTAAGGTACAACGAAGGCAAGCGTCTTACCTGTGGAAGGATCTTTAAGGTCTGTTATTGCCTCCACCATATCGAGAGCCATGTCACACACTTTTTCTGCGTGATTCATTTCTTTCTCAGGAGCACCTGACACCACCATATATGCATCACCTATAGTCTCCACCTGATGGCGATATAAAACATCCTGGTCAGGTCTACGGTGGGATGAGGCCTGATAAAGGGAGTAGGATACGCACACAAACACAGATAGAAAGAGGAGGAGAGAAAAAAAGAGGAAAACATCAAATCAAAACTTTGCATGCACAGAATAAACAACAATAATCTCAATAATAGAATATTTAAAGTGTTAGTTAAAAGTGTAAACAAAATATATTCTTGCATTTTGGACATACTTTTGTCTTATACAGGGTTGGGCAGATAAAGCTGGCCCCATCTCAATTCATATGATTTGGAAAGAAATTGTGCAAGATATTTATTGTTCTTTTTCTTTTTTTCTTCTTCAAAATTTAATCATGTTGGTTATACTATATTCCGCATGCTTTGTTTCATTGTTGTTGTGCCATTGTTGCTTATAAACTGTTTTGGTTGCTGTTGTAAAAAGTGAGACATTCTAAACACATGTAAGGAGTTGTCTTTTAAATAAGCATGACTTATTCAATGGCAGAGCGAATATCCATTGTAGAGGCAAAAGTACAGACCAGTTCTATCAAGGAAACACAACAATTACTCATAGATAAATATCCACTTTGCTCAGTACCAGTGAAAAGCAGCATTTAAGATTTAATGCAAAAATGTCATACAACTGGATCCATTAAAAATACAACAAGGAACAGACCGCCTTCTATCCAGACCCCTCAGCGAAGTAATGAAATGACCAGGAGTCCCTGAAAGTCTACCAGGAGATTGGCTCAACAGGTTCATGCGAGTAAGAGAACTTGCGAGTGTGTGTTGAAGTCTTTGAAATTCAAACCATACTGAGTGACAGCTGTACATCAACTGAAGGAGCCTGATAGAGTTAAACGTGTAAATTTCTGCCACTGGTTGTTGGACATGGTTGCAGATAGTGATATGGACATCATGAGAGATGAGGCTTGGGATATGTGAACTCCCAGAACTGCAGGTGTTGGGTGACACAAAATCCTAACCTTTGTTTGAGTAACCCCTGCACAACCAAAAGATCACTGTGTGGTGCACTATGACTGCGAAACACATTATCGGTCTGATCATCTTCGACACAGTCAACATGGATGTCTACTTGACCTTCTTGGGTGAACTTTATCCCCAACTGACAGAAGAGGAGCATAATTACTGCCTTTTCAACAAGATGGGGCAACATGTCATACATTTGATAGGTCACTGGGGCACATTTGATAGGTCACTTACCTGTATTCATGAGATGTTCATTCAAGAAATGACTGTGCTATCACCACCACAGTCACCAGATTTGTCAACATGTGATTTTTATTTATGGGAGTACATGAAGGGAAAAGTGTACGAGCAGAATCCCCATATTATTTAAGATCTTAAGGATAACATCAGGAATTGCATCTGCAGCATCACCCATGATGAATTAACACGTGTTTTCATGAACCTGTTAAGATGTACACAGAAGTGTCTAGATGCAGATGGAGGGCACTTCCAGCATTTATTATGAAGGTAAATGCATTTTATTGCATTTTAAATTTGTTTCAAATCATTAGAGTCTGTTTAAAACCAATATCGTAACATGGGCCAGTTTTATCTGTCCAACCCTGTATAAGGTGAAATGAACCTATTACATTCCTTCATTGAGTTATTACAAACAAAAGTTTATAATAGTATTTTGTTCTGTGATCAGCCATTTTCAAAACAAAACAAAATAGTTGTTCTCCAAATTAGATTATTTATTCTGTGAAGATGATAATTTGTTATTTGTAAGATGGATAGACTAATATTTTTTTGACCTAGTTTCAGTAGTAAACCACGTAAGGTTTTGAAATAAGTATGATTTTCCTGATTAATGTGTCTGGAGACATAGGCTACATTGCTAATTCAATATCAGAACCACCTTCTACAGAAATCAAAACAGTATACCTGAGCTTGGAAGGGGTAGGGAAGGTAGTGGTTTTGTTTTCCACAATTTTCTTAATCTAGACAAGCAAAAGTGAAACCTGCTTAAGTGCTGACCTATTTGAGGTTTTGAAAATGGGAGTGTTGCCTGTTTTGGGGATCCCCAAATCAAAAAAAAAAGGCATTTTGAGAAAAAGGTTTGCATGTGTATGTGAATAGCATAACTGAAACATGGAAAGTTCATTAAATACAAAATTTGATATTTTAGGTCAGCATCTTCCAATGATACAATATGATGTTCAAGAACATCCCCCAACCCTCAACTACCTTTTATGTGCACATTTTGTGTGTGTTGAATTTTCTGGGAATAAACCTCTTCATTTTGAATGAATTTTGCATAACTGTTAATCCGTAAGAGATGGATAAAATTTTACTACATAAAAAACATGTAGATCTCATTAAAGCATATTATTTATACAAAATATTTTTATAGAGTTAACTATTTCTGAGATATTCTTTATTACTACTTTCAATTTTCCAATATTTATAATTTTCTCAAAGGGGAAGTTGTCATTAAAGTTTGTATTCTTTCTTCTTCCAGGTTTCAATAACATCTCTTAAAAGATTTGACTATTGCTTAAGAGTAGTATATTCTTTTATTTCCCTTGCACCTATAAGGACATTTCTTTTTGCAAATGTTTATATCAATTATCCTGATGTAGACAAAAGAATAAGTTTTGCAAAAATAGTTTAATGTAGAATAGATAGAAAAATTCATATGAATGAAACACATTAATTTTTGTATTAAGGAAAGCATGCATTTTACCCCTCTCCTCTGAGCAATTTAGTGCAAGCTTCTTGACTATCTCAACTTGTTTTGCTGAGCAGTGAACAGTAATCTGAGGAAAAATGAGCTGTGAGACTAGTATAGAGTTATAAACTTAGGAGTAATGATGGTTAGTTTACAGCTCTATTGAAGTCAGTCATGCTAAAGGCTACTTTTCTGCATTGTTTAACATGTTCTCTTTGTTGGACCACCATTCTTGGTTTGAGACATTTTATTGTCTATGAATGTCAAAAACAGATATCCTTTGGTGCAGACCAAAACAACTGCAGATCAACATGAAATATATGAATGAGACATGGTTGAAGCAAAACAAAAGTATATCCTTTGTTTATTTTTCATTGTAGTTCAGTAAAGTGAAAAAACACAAAAACAGTGCTGCATGGTTACAGTAGGGTTCTAGTATATGTACGAGATACTAGTTAGAATTGATAAGTTCACACTATTGTAAGCTTTGTCAATTAAAAAGCATTTCAATACTGATTTAAATTTATTATCTATACATTTCTTGATACTATCTGGGAGATTGTATGAAACTAGGCATCTTCTCATAAAAAACACAACCTGTGGCTAGGAACTGTGAGGTCATCTTTCTGTCTGGTATTATATTAGTGCCTGTGTGAGTTGCTTTCAAAGTGTAAATTACATTTTTGTAAGTGTATGATTGTGTGGTATATATACAATAGGAAGGGTTAGAATAACAAGATCTGGCCGCACCATGGCTGAGTGGTTAGACCCTTCGCCTCTCACCTAAACAGCCCAGGTTCGATCCCAAGCGACTGCATGTGAGATTTGTGTTGGACAAAGCAGCGCTGGGGCGGGTTTTCTCCGGGTTCTCTGGTTTCCCCCACCATCGCATTCCACCAGTGCTCCATCTTCATTCATGTAACACCAATGTCACCGCCTGCGGTGCCATAAGTAGTTAAAGTGGGTGTTAAACACTACAAAAAAAAAAAAAAAAAAAAAGATTCAATATATTTTAGATTTCCAAGACTGCAACACAAAGACTTTGTTTAAATTGACCTTAGTTGTGTTACCCCATATTTCAGTCCCATATGAAAGGTAGGAGCAGATTAAAGAATAGTAAATTACTTTTGCTCCAGGTACAGGTGAATATTTTATTAGGAATTTCAGAATGAATAGATTTTTACTGATGTTACCTAGCTAATCAATATGCTTTGTGAAGTTAAAAGTACTATTTAATGAAACACCCAACAATTTAGCATTCTTAACCATTTTACAGGTTCATTGTGAATGTTTAAACTAATTCATAGATCAGCGCTTTTAGTTCCAAACAGAATTAACTCCCTTCGATTAGCATTCACAAGCATGTTCAGATTATAAAAATATAGCAACAATCTATCAGTGGTATTGTTAGGGAATTCTACAAAGTGGTTATGTTAATGGTTTTGAAATCATTCCAACATTCCAAACAAATGTATGCATTACATACTCAACACCTGTATAAATTGTTGAGTGTGTAATGCAGATTTTCTTTCTTGATATTCCTAAGTGCTTTTCATTTATTTTATATCCTAGCCACCCTCAGACTGTAGTGAAGATAATTAATTTATTTATACTTACCTTGTACACAGAATTTCTTTCAGTCAGTGTATCAAATATGGAGTACATGGCGTTTAGCATGGACACAACTTCCATTGGGGTTATACGACTGCAGATTTCTGTGAAGGTTACCACATCAGAGAACAGTATTGTCACACTGTCAAATATCTGCAACATAAATATTTATTCACCATGTTATTCAGTTATATTCTAAAATGAAGTTCTGAATTTTTACTTTCCCTACGCGTACTATGTACATAATGTGTAAAGAAGGTATTGTATTGCACTCAAAACTTTGTGATCAAGATTTCACCGGAAATATATGTTTTGGGACCCACTGAACCCAAAAAAAGCATTTTTAGAAAAATATGTATGTGTGTGTGTGTGTGTCTGTCTGTCAGTAAGTGTGTCTATGGGTAGCATATCTCAAAAACGAAAAGTCTGTTAAATACCAAACTTGATATTTAAGTTGAGTATCTTCCAAGGATGTCACACAATGATTTTCAAGCAAATTTCCCACCCCCAACTACCCTTAACATGGAAAAAATTTGGTTTTCTCAAAAATGGTTCTAACAATTTTGATTAAAATCTCTTGTATTTTAGTTACATGACAAATAAAATGTATATCTTGAGTTTTCTAGGAATAGCCTCTGAAGATATTTTGGATAAATTTTTCTGAAGTTTGCATAACTGGTAAACCGTAAGAATATTGTAAATGCACAAGTCAACAAAACAGCAAAAGCTGATGATGTAATCAAAAGGATTACAAACTTGTCGCATTAATTTGGATTTATTTACAGGTTTTGATACAAAATATTTATTGTTATATCAATAACTAGCTATGGGATTAATTTCGAAGCTGTGATTGTACATTTCCAATAATAATTGATCAAACTCTTTTGTTTTCTAGGATTCACTGGTACTTAGAAAGCAATTACACTTTTTTACTTTTCTTGTTTATACATTACATATCTAAAAGAAAATAGAGAATTGTTTACCTCACAAGTGTCAATAGGATTCTCTCCAGTACGTAGTCTATCTGCCACTTGTTTAGGGATCATCTGATACAGAAGCTCATCTGTACGTCTCATTTCTTCATCAAGTTTTCTCATTGATTCCTCCAGCTTTTTGGATTTCTGTTGTTCTTGATCAAGAGCCAATTTAAGCTCCACAGACTGCTGAGTTCCAGCTAGCATCAGGTCCCTGCCAACATTATACCATCAAATATACATCTCAACAACCTACAGTCAGGAAAGTGACATCAAATCCAGAAAGGTAGATCAGCAATGGCATTTTGTTTGATAAGACAATAATAGTGCAAACAAAAATACAGTTTATTCATCCTCTATAATCACACAGAATTATAATTATATTTTGAAATTGAATATTATCTCCATCTAACAGAAGATGCCAAGAAACCAGAAACTTCTCCAGACTTCTTAAAACATATGTCATTGGAAATAATAAGTTTACAATATCCTTCCACTGAATGGTTACATATTTTTACAGATGGTTCCAGTCTACCAAATGATGGAGGCACCAGTGCTGGAGCAACATGCCCACTCTTCTCATTTTATCAAAATTTTGATATGTATTCAACAAGTTTTGATGGTAAAATCATGGCAAATCTCTTAAGTCTATAAAATCTTTTTTATCACATAAAATAAATTTGAGAAAACTGTAATTCTATCTGATTCAAAAGCTATAACATGAGATATAACACCCAAAAGCCTTAACATTCTAGAATATTGTAAAATAATACAACAATTAACACATTTACATAAAAGAAAGGTAATTCAATGTATTCCAGCCCATTGTGGAATAATAGGTAATGAAATGGCTGATTTTTTGGAAAGTAAAATTATCACTAAATGAACACCTAGTTGAATTCCATTTTACTCTATTAAAAGAATAATATCAAATAATACACAAACAAAATCAATGAAGAATACACAAACAAAACATCTGGAAAGCAATGGACAAATTTGCAAGATTACAATATTTGTACATTACCAAGAAAATCTGCAGACTAACGGGACTGTTTACAAAAATACTTATACAGATTTGGCATAGCAGAGACTCCTGTATGTCTTTTCTATAAGTTAAATGAAGAAATGGATTATGATCTTCTTCTACATTGTCCGACTTTTACAGAAGCTTACAAACTCAGAGCTAAATGTTGGAGTGTAAGAAGATGAATGATTTCATTATCAAGCATTTAAGGTTAGATACCAACCAACCTTTTATAATCATACAGTGTGCATTTGTACTATGATATAGGACACGTCAGCATGAATTTTGTGAAACATGAAATATGTAGCCATAAAATTTGCCATGTCAGCATAAAACATTATTAGAATGAAATGAGAATATAGAGCCAAAATAGCTGGCCAATGTAAAATAATAGCTAACAATTTTAACATAAAAACTTCATGTAAAATAGAAGCATGTTATTCCATAACAAAATGTAGTATTTAAAGGAAAGTTATGTTCAGTTATTTACAATACAACCCAAAAACATCTGAACTATTGTGCTGTGTTTTTCCACTGCGCACATTGAAACATGATAGCACACGGCTGCTGTATACATGGTTATGATGCTGCTTATTTTTCTCTGTTTTGAAAGTGCAGTATTGAGCTGACGGTGATATCGTGAGGTTGCATTATTACCAGTGTGCTTTATTATTTTGTCCTGTACTTAGTCACAAAGTGTATTATAGCTCAGTATTTGTTTTCTACTGCACAGCGTGTATTTATGATTTGTATATGTTACAACATTTTGTGAGTGGACTCTCAATAGAGTATACAATGGCAAAATTGGCTCACATTTAATATTTTTCATGAACGAGGCTTGGTTCCACCTTCATGGATATGTGTGTACACAAAATGACCATTATTGGTGCTTTGAGAAACCTAATATTGTTCATGAAATAGCCCTTCATGGTATGTATGGTACACCATTAATGGGGAAAGAGTCATAGGCTCAGTTTCTTTTGAGTCAACAATTGACACCCGTACATACGTGAATACATTTTGCCCCCTTTTTCTTTAGAGAATTAACAGACAGGGAGCATGATTTTGCCTTTTTTTCAATAAGACCCTGCAACAGTTCATACAATCAATTTTTCGATGAGAACAATTGAAGTGTGTTTCGGGACAATTATTAGTAGATATTTGTGGCCCCCTCGATCTCCTGACCTAAACTCCTGCGATTTATATCTCTCTGGTAACTTACAGCATAAAGTGTACAAGACCCTGGAAGAATTAAAACAAAATATCTGCCAAGAAATGGCTAGCATTTCTCATCATGAACTACGTCGAGTGAGGGATAGTTTCCTAAAGAGGTGTCAAAAAAGTAAGGACAACGGTGGTGGGCAGTTTCAGCATCTCCTTTAAAAACACTGGTAAGTAAAGCCTTTAAAATTAGTTTTAAAAATGTTACATGGTTTCATCCACGCCTTTCTATGATAGCAGCAGACAACAACAAGCACTGAGGGCATGGACAGGAAAAACACTGCGCAGCTGGTTTGGACATTTTTGGATAACCCAGTATATTATACAATTCTATAACATTCTCATGATTTGTCAAAAGTCAAGCATAAGAAGCATAAAATTATTAATATCTCAATCTGTTGGGTAATTATCTTTTATTTGTAAACAATAAAATTTCCACTTTTCTGAAAAAGGCCCCAGAAGTGATAGGTAACTTCTGAAGTTTACATTTGTATCCCTGTTGGGGATTAGTGTAATTCAGGGGCAGTTATTCAGGTGAATAGCAGTGTTCCACTTTTATAATATTGACAATGTTATTGGCACTCTAAAGTTTTAATCACAAAATTAAGCTGTGAGCAACTTGCAGTATGGTCAATGTCTAACTTGCAGCTAGCCAGGAAAGAATTGGTGGGAGTGGTGAGAAACAGTTGACATTCAAACCAAGTGCAGCAGTGAAGATTTTTGAACAAACTGCATCTCTAAACAATTTGGTTACCATGCAACATGACGTCACCAAACAAAATAGCAAGGTGGCCATCCAGCTGGTCACCACCTTTCTGTAGTCTAGGGGCAACACTTCCCAAGTTTGCAGGTTCAAACCTAGCAGAGGGTGATGGATTTTTACTTTCTCTATATGTATGTACATAGTGCATAGAGAAAGTAATTGCACCCAAAAAATTCAATACTGAGATTTCACCGGAAATACATTTTTTGGGATCCCTGAATAAAAAAAAAAAACATTTTTAGAAAAAGGTCTGTGAGTGTGTGTGTCTGTGTCTGTGAGCAGCATATATAAAAAATAAAAAGTCTCTTAAATACCAAACTTGGTATTAAAGTTCAGTATATTCAAAAGATTTTCAAGAAAATCCACCCACTCCCAACTAAACTTTACATGGAAAATTTCTCAAAAGTTTTGGTTTTCTCAAAAATGGCTCTAATGATTTTGATTAAAATCTCTTATATTTAAGATATTTACATGGCAAATAAAATGTATATCTTAAGTTATCTGGGAATAGCCTCTAAAGATCTCTTTCTTCTGGATGAATTTGTTTTTGTTTTTGCATAATTAATAAACTAAGGTTTATCTCGATTAGCATGAAGTAGATAGAAGAATAAAGTTATTAATAATAATTTGTTACAGAGATGTAGGAAAATCATGTGAATGGAACACATCAGATTTATCTTTTTAGCATGGCTTCCTTCAGAAGGGGAGTCAAGCTATTGGTCCTGTATTGTAGATTTATTGCATGTAAAAGAACCTTAAGCCTGATGAAGAGACCTTCAAGCAAAATTAAGTGGTGTTTCAAGCCCAATGTAGAATGGAATGCTGAGAACCATGGCAATTAAACAGTGTCATAAATAATATTCAAGTTAATTAACCATCCCTCTTACATATGTTTCTGGTAAACAGGAAATATTTACACTTGTAAGGGGGGCAGCAAAGCAAGGTAGGCCTTGGCCTAGGTTAGAAGGGATGTTTCCTATTTTTTGCTTGCTAACAAATAATCACAGTCACTGTCGCTGTTTCAATTTGAGGATGTTTTGTGCATAAAGTGTAAAAATGGTGTTTTATAAAACTGTGAACAGTATAGTTTCCAGTGTTTGTAACATTTATCAACATGTGTGATGCGAGCGTTTTCTAATGCATCCAGTGAACAATCATTTGTATAAAATTAAGGGTAGAAGGTACAGAACTGATGTAGGAAAATATTCTTTTATTAATAGGACGATTGAAGAATGAAATGAATTACTGCCCTCTGAATTTAAAGAAGTTTAAGGATAATTTAAAGAGAATAAATGTTCAATAATTAAAATAAATATTGTGAAGCAATGTTAATGTTGAGGCTCATAGTAACTGTTTATAAACATGTTAGTAAAATATAAATGGCATGTTATTTATGGATGCTCTTTAACTGCTGTGTTTCTCAGCGTCCCATTCTAAATTGGGCGTGAAAGACCGCTTAATTTTGCTCTGAGGCCTCTCTATCAGGCTTGAGGTTCTTTTATGTGCCGTAAATCTACGACAGAACAAACGGCTTTACTTCCCTTCCAAAGGAAGCCATGCAATGATTTTTACACCCGAAAAAATCCATTGTCCGCTGGGTTTGGATCTGTGACCTTGAGTATATGAAGACAGCATGGTAACCATTACAGCACGGAGAGCTACTAACAGGTTGGTAATTGATATAAGTATTGCTATACTCAATAATAAGTTGCTACGTATTTAAAAACCATGAATATGTAGTATGTTATATAACTATCATTAAGTTGAATTTACTATTATTTATTTGTACCACTATTATTAACGGTAAGATTATTATTGTAAATGAATTTTGTAAATTTAACTCTCCACCAGGTAGCACCCAATTACAGAGAATAAACACACCCCCCACCCCTCATACCCCCACACACCCACACATACACACACAGAGTTTGTAATTTGTTAGAAACTTAATTTTTAGGTGGAAATATGAAGACAAGAAAGATGTTCTAAACTTTGGGCAGTCCAATGATATAAACATATTTATAAAAAGAGTCAATAAAAAGTAGGGAAGTTGTACAACATTAATATTAAATTCAAAAGCTCTTGGTTTGCTAACCTCTTGGTTGTGCAGTAGCCATAATTTGCAATCACTATTCTGTTGGCATAGTATGCTTTTTAGCAAAAATGTGTCAGCATTTTGCGACTCAAAAAATGAGGGGATCAGCTTAACTTAGAAGAAATAATTGAGTCATACATGCTTATTTTATGGTATTCAAATGTTATACAACAATATGAACTCATGTAACATCAAAAAGAAGTAACCTTTCAGTGGATACCAAGCTACTGCAATATAACAGGAAATGAAATAGCTGATAATATTGCCAAACAGGCAAGCTCTTTGCAGCTTAAACCTACACAAACATCATTTTTAGATACAATCAATTCCCATATAATAAATCCATGGATCAAAATAAAGACAAACACAAAACACTACAAACTATACAAAACAAGCCAAATGATTTACTAATGTACAAAACCATCCCCAGAATAATACAAACTTTCCTAACAAGAGCAAGAACAAGCCACATATCTGTTGCATTTTAATCTCACTGACTCTAATATTTGTTCTTGGTATAACGGTCATGAAGAAGATCTTGAAATGCTCTTCCCCTAATCTTTAAAGAACCAAATTTAAATCTTCATACCTGGAACTTTGGAAAAAGCACTGCAGTATATCTTGAGTACATCTTATCTTTGGAATATACTACAAGCATCAGGCGTTATATCCATCATTTGTGAAAAGAAGAACTATATAGTGGAACTGTCAGCTGTTAATTATTTATTTTGACCGACCAGCTAAAAGCTATACAGGCCTATTTATAATAATTTAACATAAAATAACAAGTAAATAACATTGATATGGGTCATACGACACCATTGACATATGTGCATTGTCTGAAAAGTATAGAGGTTAAAAGAAATTACAATGACTACAATGAAGTTTATAACAAGCTTAGAAATACAAATTTCAGGTAAACTCAAAAATTAAAATAAAAACAATATTAACAAGTTTGTAAAATAGGAGTTGAAAAGTGAATCTGTATTATTAACAATATTAACATGAAGAAAGAAAGTATATTTATTACAAATTACGTTGAATCAGTCGTGTTCAACTTCAGTGTCCAATAATATGTTTTGAGGTAACTTTCTCTTCAGTCTTGGCTGTTGATGGCTTTTTTCTCCCAATTTGTACACCAGAGCTCCTGAAACACAAGGTAACTTAGAGTAGAAGATCTATGAGAGAGATCTGATGGACAGGACGCCAAACTCTTGATGCAGTTTAATGTTTCTGATGACCCCAGGAGAATTAGTTATAACTTGAAGAAATTTATTTTGAATAATCTGAAGTTTATGAATATGTGTTTTACTAGCTGAACCCATACAGGAGAAGTGTACGTGAGGAGAGGTCGAACCAGAGATTTGTACAGAAGAATGGAGCAATCAAGATCAATTCTGGAGCTCTGTTTATCAAACGGTACAGTAAATACCTGGATACTAACAAGATAGATACATTGTATTTGAGCATGCCTAAGTGAACTTCTTCACCTACTCTGCAAGGTACAAGCAGCCACTGGTGTATTATTTTCTTTGAGGCATTTCTGTTTTCTGAACTTTTTAATTTTCTTCTTAATTAATTCAGCTTTGAATCCATAACATCCATTATGTTTTACTGTATGCAAGTTACAATGATTTTATATTAATATAAACTTTTTAGATAGTTGATGCTAAACGTAGGTCTTTTAACAGATGTCAGTAGTGTTAAAAGAAGAAAATTCGGTCACTTAGTGTTATAACACTCCAATGTAGTCAACTTTGGTTTATGCATCCACGGCCTTATCACTCTGAAAGCTTGTATCAATCTATAAAATAGCAAATGATTTGAATGTCATGAATATGGAATCTGCTGAACCAGATGAAATTATGCAAGCAGTGAAGAGAGCAAAATTACAACTGCTACACTGCCTTCATTGTATACAATGTTTTCGTTCTGTCATGTTGTCAGCACTGATGCTAAGTGATGCAACAACTGAAAATTGCAGACTGTTAAGCATGAACTCTGTGAAATAGGTAAGACAATTTATTTATAATTATGTGTCTATAAATATTGATAACTGTCTAAAAATAGTTAAAACGTGTTAAAATTGTTTTACATTGTTCATAAGATTACAACCTCAGTTTGCAAGCCTCCTACTCACAATATAAAACACCATTTTTACCACTTGTACCATAGATAACTATTACTTTCTGGATAGGGAGAAGTGAGCATACCTGCTGAAGTCATGCATAGAGAGATCATTGATGTAGAGTCCTGTAGTAATAAGAGAGTTGAGATCTGGCATCACAGGGGTGCCCAGGTACATCATCATTCGCCAGTTATCCATGTAGATCATCTGGCCTGCATATCAACAACATAAATGATTTTCTTTTTCAAGTTTCCATAATTACTTTTATCTATATCAACTGTCATCTTAGATATATTATAAATAAGATTATAAGATTTGGTTACAGGAAATAACTCTCAGAAAGCTAAAAATTTTGATTAAGTAAAGAAGGCACACAAGCATACCTTAACATTCTTTAAAAATCTAATGTGTTCCATTTACATGACTTTTGCTATCTGATCTGTAAGCAAAGTATTCTTGCAAAAGATCTTTTATCTACATGTATATGTACTATGTATAATAAGTGGGAAGTATTGTATTCCACTAAAAAATTTGATCCCAAGATTTCACTGGAAATACACGTTTTGAGACTCCCTGAATCAAAAAGAAGCATTTCTAGAAAAAAGAAAAATATGTTATACATAAATACATTATTAATGGAAATTGATAAAACAATCTGATGTGTTCCATTCACATCACTTTCTCTAGCTATTACACAAACAACTTTCCTTACAAAAGATTATTTTTTTATCTAAGTTATGCTAATCAAGATAAACATTAGCAGAAATTTCTTATTACTTGCTTTCTTGTAAGTAGAAGGGACATAAGAAAATACACTAGGCTAAAGCAATAGTGAAATCTTTTAAAAGCTGGTCCTATCTGAAACAATAACTCGCTTTGCATAGCCTGCTATAAAACAAGAGAGAAGAAACAAAATGTCACTTCCGTCTTGGTAAAAGTTCAAGTAATTTAAAATTGAAACCAATAACAAGTAATATCTCTAAAATGGACAGCTCTCCACAAAAAAATGTATATGACATAAATTATGTGCTTTAACGAGACCTACAACTTTTGTATAGTAAGTAAGTTCTTGTCTATTTCTTATGGTTTAATCATTATGCAAAATTCTGCAATACTCATCCAGAATAAAAAAGTATTCAGAGGCTATTCTCAGAAGATTCAAAATATACAGTTATATGTGATGTAAATATCTTTAATATACGGTAGTTTAATCAAAATCATTAGAGCCATTTTTGAGAAAAACAAAATTTTTAAAAATTTTTCATGTAAAGGGTAGTTTAGGGTGGGGGAATTTTCTTGAAAATCTTTGTGTCACAACCTTGGATGATACTGAACTTAAATACCAAGTTTGGTTTTTAATGGCCATTCCATCTTTAAGCTATGACACGTACACACACCCAAAAATGAAAAGTTAGTAAAACACCATACTTAGTAAAATATAGGAAATAAAATATATAACTTGAATTTTCTGGGAATAGTCTCTGAAGACCACTTTCTTCTGAATGAATTATTCTGAATTTTGCATAACTGGTAAATTGTAAGAGATAGACAAAAACTCACTACACAAAAAAGGTAGACCTCATTAAAACACACAATTTATGTCATATATATTTTTTTCATAGTGTTGACTGTTTGAGATATTTCTTGTTATTGGCTTCAGTTTTAAAATATTTTAACTTTTCTCATATGGGAACTTTCAACTCCTGGCCATGCAAAGGAACAGATTTCAATCCCATAGCAACCACATTTCAAAACATTTGATGTTGGTTTAGCCCAGTGTATTCCCTTATTTCCTTCTACAAAGGAACTAAGTAATAAGACCATTCCTGCTAGTGTTTATCTCGATTAGCATGAAGTCGATAGAAGAATAAGCTTATTAACAATAATTTAGTACAGAGATGTACAGAAAGTCCTGTGAATGGAACAGATTTTTTTTTTTCTGGCTATGCTACAGCCTAAAGTACTCCAAGAATAGATTACCTTTGAGTCTAAGATGTTTATCTTCAGCACCTCCATTTGATTCATCACTGAGAATAACTTCATTCCTTTTTCTGTCGGCAGGTCTTTCTGTTATAACAGGTTCCACTGTTACAATTTCAAAGATGTTATTTGTGCGATTCAGTATCTGCAAGCATGAACCAAAACTGAGAGCATTATTGCCTACTATTACTGCCTTGGATAGTTGATTTTTTATGCCAGGTATGAGGGACATTCAGAAATAATTCACGATTGCATTGTTTTAAAATACCACTCAATCTACAGGCATGCCCTCTCATAAGACTTTAACAGATATTAGTACACCATGCAGACACTAGAGGTTACAAGGGATGTTCAATAAGTCATTAAAAAACCTAAGAAATTTTATTTGTAGCATCAAAAAAAGTTTGTATTTAGTAACCATCATCTTTTACTAGATGGCAGTTAAAGTTTCAGCTATATCCATCATGTGGTTTTGTTGCCATAGGTGACTGAATCAACAATGTTGTGCTTCTTTAGAAAGATGGAAAAAAATGAGTTTCATGCAGTGATAAGCACTTCTATTTAAATGGCTTAACACTGAAAGAGATAAAAACAGAGTTGGATGAAGTTCATGGCACATCTGCTCCAGCATTTGCAGCAGTTTACAATTGGATAAATGAATTTAAATGTGGCTGTTGTATTCACAAATGATGAACATCATTCTGGACATCCAATAGAAGTGACTATACTATACTTTTGTAAATACGAGTATTTCATCTGTTATATGGAAGGGTTGGCAGTGCATAGAAGGAAATAGTAGTGTTTTGATTAGTGTCAAGTCTATGTGTGCTATATTTACAAATAGAAATCACAACATCAGTAATTATTAGCAGTTTGAGGTCGAGCACTTTGACAGTGGTCATAGTTTTAAGTTGGTTATTGTAATGGCAAGTTTATTGGGAGTAACTTTTCTAGGCATATTTAAAGATACCTGGAAAAGTTTATGTGACTGTTTTTTATCAATTTTTCTAGCTTTACTGTTATATCTAATTTTCTTCCGGAATTCAGAGTTCAGAAATTGGTAAGCCTACTGACATCACTGGAGTTCATTATTGTGCTACACTCATTGTATTCACCAGATCTTGCTCCATCTGATTATGCTCAATTTGACTACATGAAGGATGTGATGCAAGGTAAAAGGTTTGGCAACAATGAGGCATTGCAGACTGGGTGTGTACTATTCCAAACAATGGTTCTGTAATGCAATGATAAAGTTGCTAAGATGGCAGCAGTGGTATATTGATGTCGGTGGAGAGTATGTTGAATTATCTTCACGAATAAATGAGATACAAAAAACTACTATTGTAAACCATTTCCAAATGCCCTTTCTATATTAAAAAGCCTAGCCTAAAATATGATCACTTATATAGAGTTTTCATTTGAATGCAGGCTACCTTAATGGGAATTTTCATGGAACAGAAAGGACACTATTTGTCAGCAGAGCCAAATATTCATAGTCCCCATTGCCCTCCATGGCGAAATGGTTACCAATGCTAACTTCTTATACCTAAGGTCGCAGGTCAAACTTGGCAGAGGGCAATGGATTTTATTGGGTGTAAAAATCCTTAGCATGGCTTCCTTTGAAAGGGAAGTAAAGCTGTTGGTCCCTTGACATAGATTTATGACACATCAAATAACCTTAAACCTGATAAGTGGTCTTTCATGCCCGGTATAGAATGGGATGCTGTGAACCACAGCAGTTAAAGAGTGTCCATAAATAAAACTCCACTGCCTTTCATAACCCCTTAGGCCCACAGATTTCTCATGCAAATTATAATTTCAGTAACCTATATCCTTGTCACAGATGATTTTTTTTATATTAAATTTATTGGCATTTAGATATTATCCGTACAGCCAAAGATGATAACAAATAACAGTTGAATACATATAGATTTAAAACGAACATTTGCATGTAGTCTTCAAACATATTTCAGTGCACTATAATATTTTATATTATATTTATATTTACATGGTTTAAAAATGTTATCATCAAAATATATTCATGAACATTTTGAATCATAAGTAATTGAGCAACATTGCATGGAAGATGAATGCCTAACTCACTATCTGATCCTGGAAATGTTGTATTATTGTAAAAAGAAGAATATGTGATTACAATCTTCTACTTGTCCATCACAATAATCACAGATGTTGGAAAGATGTCCTTGTACTAATATTTTTCACACCTTTTAACATTTATTAATTCTTCATGCCATGTAAATAAAATCATATTTTGCCCATAGAAAAATGTTAAATGTGAGTCAGTATAGTGATCATTAATATTATCTAATACCCAATTGCAGAAATAACTCCACCCACATTACCTAAAGTATCCAGACTCCCGTTATAAATGGAACAGGATTATGTTTTCACCTGCTGTCCCAGTGTACCAACTAATTTTGTTGAGATGCTTCTATGTCCCATTTTGTTAGACAATAGCATTTATTCTCCATTTTATGCTAGGTAATACTGAATACTAATGTGTGAGTCAAAAACGTACAAACTGACTGCACAGTCTTTTGCTTGTCTGTGTCCTCAGCACTCGTTGCTGTTTGCTGCTATTATTGAAAGGTGTGGATGAAACTATACAACATTTTTTAAAACTACTTTTAAAGGCCTTACCAACTTTATGAAAGAAGATGCCGAAACTGGCCACCGTTGTTGTGATTCCAGAGAAAGCATTTTTTGGAAACAGGTTTGCGCATGCATGTACAGGTGCATAGCAGCAAAGCTCAAAACTGAAAAGTTGGTTAAATACCAAACTTGGTATTTAAGTTGATAAATCTCCACACCCCAATTACCCTTTACTTACTTTTTCAAAAATTTTGATTTTCTCAAAAATGGCTCTAACAACTTTGATTAAAATATCTTATGTTTAAGATATTTTTATGACAAACAAAATGTAATTTGAATATTCTGGGAATAGCCTTTGAAGACCCCTTTATTGTGGATGAACTTTTCTGAATTTTGCATAACTGGTAAACCTTAAGAGAGAGAGAAAAACTTACTACAAAAAATATGTAGATCTTATTGAAACACACAATTTATTCACTAATTGAGGGAATATAAGCTTGTAATTGATGCATAGTCATATAATAAGTGAGTTGGTAAATGGTAACACTAAATCACTGAAAAATTCATTTACTTGGACGCATTTCGGGAACGAGGTAATGTTCCCATTATCAACAATTCTCCAAATGATTGTGCTGCTTTCATTTCCTGTCCAGAGGAGGCTTTAGGTTGCTGGTGCTCTCTGGTGGTAGGGTGATGAATATCCCAAGGGTAGTTGGTGGCAGTAATTCAAAATTCATTACGTAGTGTTTGTGTTTTTGTATATGAAACTTTTCCCAGGTTTCTAATTCGTAGCTGTTTTTTATAGGTTTTAAAAGTTTTATGCCAGGTGTGATGTCGTGATTTGAAGTCCAGAAATAATGTGCTACTGCTGATTTGTCTAACTGTTTTTGGTATAAACATATCATATGTTCTTTTAGTCTTATTTCCAGATTTCTCTTGGTTTTATGCCTATGTATACTAGGTTACAGTCGTTGCAAACTATTTGGTATATTCCAGCTAACTTTTCTCTAGGAATAGGATCCTTTTTTGTTGCACAGCAGTTTTTGTACATTCTGGTGATTCTGAGGAGCTAAGGTGCTGTTTTGTTTTTTGAAGACTTTCTGAAATTTATGGTGTGCCCAAGGGTGGTAAGTGAACTTAGTGTGCTTGTGGTTCTTGTAGTGTTGTTATTTTTCGAATATGTTTCTGCATTTCAAATTTCTTAATCTTCTTATCTATCAGGGTTTTTTGGTAACCATTTTTGATGGCTAGTTGTATGATGTGCTGATATTCTTTTTTTGTATTCCTCATTTTCAAGAGATAGTTGTACAAATCTGTGGGTTGTGGTATTTAGGACAGCATGTTTGTGTGCTATACGAATGTAGCTATTATTTTTTATGTACTTTTCTGTGTGGGTAGGTTTTCTGAAGATGCCGAAAGTAAGTTTACTGTAGTTTCTAATGATTTTAATATCCAGATAAGGTAACTGTCCATTTTCCTCTTTTTCCATAGTGAATTTTATGGATATTTTTGTAAATTTAGCAATTTTAGGGTATCTTCTGCAAGTTTTATTGGAAGATATCATCTACATACCAGGTTTTGAAAAGTTGTGGGAAATATTTGTGATTTGGCATTCAAAATGACTCGTATATAATTCTGCTAAGAATGGTTAGTCCAGTGGTTTGTTTGAAGATTTTTTCTTGGAAAGAGAAGTAGTTTTGGTCCAAGCATAACTTGTTTTACATAGTCTTCTGTTTGTGCGCTAGGTATATTGTTGTTTTTTAACCAATGCTCTAGGAGCTGTAGTAGTTCTGTTGGTATGCTAGGGAACAATGCAGTTACATTAAATGATACAATCATTTCTGTAGGCGCAATATTTATCTTTGAAAGTTGTCTTGTTAATTCTATGGAGTTTTTTATGTTGAGACTTTGGAAAGTAGGTAAAGAGTTGAATGGCTTTGACAGCCATTTAGCTAATTTGTATGTAGGAGAGTTTAAGTTGTTCACTATGGATTTCATTTTATTACCTGGTTTGTGGATTTTTGGTAGCACATATAATTTTGGTATAATAGGAAAATCTGTTCTAATTTATCAGCTGTTAGTGTTTTGGTTTCTGTTAGTGTGTTCTGGAGTGTCTTGATGCATGTTTTTAATGGGTTTTTGGTCTGTGTTTATGTATTCTGGGCTTTGCAGTAGTATTTCAACTATGGTTGCATAATCATCTTTGTCCAAGATCACTAAGGTGTTCTCTTTATCTGATTTGGCGTATATTACCAGTTTTTCTTTTAATGATTTTATGGGTTTTCTTGTTTGGGATATTGTGGCATTTTTTATTTTGTATTTGGTCCAAAACTGATCCACACTGAAAGTATAATATAATTCCAGTGTGAATCAGTTTAACCATTTACCAACCACCATTTGACCATTTATACAATTTATCTAATTGCATTTTTTTCGTCGAGTTGACTGTTTGAGATATTCCTTGTTATTAGTTTCAGTTTTAAAATACTTAAAACTTTTCACATATGGGAATTTGTCAACTCCTAGGCATGTAAAGAAATGGATTTCATTCACATGGCAACCAGCTTTTAAAAGATTTGACTATTGTTTTAACCTAGTATATTCCATTTTTTTGGTATTATAACAGCAATAAACACACACAGTCTCACAATGTATCAACCTATGTACAGCATAGATTTGTATCTACTGTTTACCTGGCATGAGAGGAGAGAAAGTGAATAGGGAATAGAACTACTTAGAAACAGTACAAGACAAGCAGTTCCCTGTAACATGACCATGCATCCAAAGGAAAGCATAGAATATGTGCTTTATGAAAATGGTAATTGGAGAATTTTATCAAAACTGGCATTATTAGCTGACCTTAATGTTTGTCTTATGCATTATGAGAGTGATTAAAATATAAATGGTAATTTATTGTATATATTTACCAATTAATCATACAGGGTGATTCAAAAATACTTTTGCAACATTTAGGAATGATTCCTAAAACAAGAAAATAGATTCATATACACATAAACTCTAGAACGTTTTGTTTTCGTACTATTAATTTATTAATGAAAGTCGCCATCAACGGCTTTCTCAGTCCAACCTAATAACTTCATTTATTTATGCACTCATTCATGGAAGGCTTTGACCTAACACAATTCTGCTGAGTTCATGCGTGTTGCCTTGGATACCTTGCAAGTGCTGTCTACAGGAACTTCATTCAGAACACTCTCACAAATTTGTTAGAAAATGTGCCTCTGCAAATAAGAAGAAACAAGTGGTTTATGTATGATGCTTTAGCACATTTCAGTCTCATTGTTGGAGATGCACTGCTAGTATCTAGTATGGGGGACCAGTTCCATGGCCTGCACTTTCCCCCAACCTCAATCTTTTGGATTTTTATCTTTTGGGGGCACCTTAAGCCATTGTTTTATCCAGCAGACATACTAGATGAAGAAACTCTTAATCTACATCTCATGTTTGCCTGTGTAATTTTATGACACCAACTGGGAGTATTTGACATTCCATGCTTCAATGAGTACATGTATGTCTAGATGCAAGAGGATGATTTGCTGTAAGGAATGTTTGTGTGGAACACTCCTTAACAAGCTGAAAACATCAAAAATAAAATAATGTCAGTTTAAAATGTTTTGATTAATAGCATTTTGAACCTCAATAAATGAAGGGTTTAGGGAGATGTGTTAAATGAACATTTTTTCTTGTTTTGATGTAAGGAACCGTCCCCAAACTTTGTAAAAGTATTTTTGAATCACCCTTATATATCATGTTTATTTTATTCATCAGAAGTTTACTCTTGGATATAAAAAATGAAAGCCACTTAACTTCATATAACTGATGTACACTGAGCTTTCATCGGCTTAAACAAAGGACTGTTTCACTCACTTATTATCACAAATTTTAACTGAATGCTGTATAGCATTACCATAAGGGTAGTTTATACATTAATCCCAAAAATTTAAATGTTGGGGGATTACTCTTCAAAATATATACAGTACTAACATACATGAAATTGTATGCTTCAGATACAGGGCCCTCAGTATAAAACCTGACCACTTGGTCTGAGCCAATGCTGGCTGTCTTCCTGTCTCCCCAAACACTGCACTCACAACAGACTCTTATGCTTTAATTACCATGTACAATATTTTTCAGAACACGATGACCCTGCCCCACTCTTCTTTAAAGTTTGAGATTAGGGTATGTGTCGCTGGAAACCAACCCTCACTGTTACCAAGTCTTCCACTTACTGGTCCCTTAACAGAGGCGCAATTCTCGAGTTGTTAGCAATGTCTCCAAGAAATAGATTTTACATTGCCTCTCGCTCCTAGTGCAGGTTCGTCTTTTATTTGCTAATGGTTATTGCCAGTGGTAGGGGGGACCATGGGCCACCATGTTTTGGAGTAAACTATACACATTAGAGTCAGTAATCCACTCTCATTTGCAAAAATGGGAAGATATTTATTGTAAATGTTGTTTTAAATATGAATGGGCTCATTGTATTTGTGATGAATTCATCCTTAAGTTTTTGCACAACTACTTCCAACCAGAACTTCAATAACAATCTTGTGAATAACAGGTGTGGCAATAAAGAAACTGGCCTGACTGTTGTGCGCATTTCTGGCTTCCTTGATGACAAAGAAAAGAGTGGAGGATTGGCCTTGGGACTCTCCCTGACACGCCTACAAAATTTCACGCCACTGTGGTGGTTAATCTGGCTGTGCGCCTTCTAAAATGGGTTGTGTGTCTGAGCTCCATCGGAATTATGTTACGCTCTAAAGTAGAACAACATGTGGACATCAAATTCCTCGCCAAACTTGCAAAACCAGCCACAGAAACTTACAATTTGTTGAAACAAGTTTATGGCGATCAGTGTCTATCTTGTATTCAAGTTTTCGAGTGAGCTAAGGGGAGAAGTTGCAAAATTTTTCACAAAAATTGAAGAAAAAAAAATTATTGCTTTAATAAGAAGTAGATACTCTTGTGCACAGTATACTATATTTTGCTTTTGTAAGGTACATAATTGATACTTAAAATTGAAATACTAAAGCTTGGTGCATGTAGAATGCCCTAAATTTTAATCTTTAAATTGTGTTTTCCTAAACATACAATTTTCAATATGAATGTATCTTTTTATTCAATACTATTATGAATACAAACATAAATTTTGAACACAGCTTTACAAGCTAATATATTTAACTCTTTGCAAATGGAATTTCAAAATATAAATTTTATTATAAGTTTATATGTCTTAATTTTGGGGAAAAAAGGACATTAAAATTGACTATATATTTAATAATTTTTACGACAAAATAAAAAATAAATTAAAATAACTAACTGCAGTTAATTATTATTTTATATATGTATAATACACATACAAGGTTTCAAATGAAATGCCTAGGTAAAAATTTAGAAAAAGTGCATAATTATTTTTAAAATTTTGTAAATTTAGAATTACAAACTTGAGGTAACCTAATCAAAAAATTCTGAATAAATACATAAAATAAGAAAACATATTTTATATAATTTTGCCATATTTTAATGTCCTAATTCCAAAATTGTGGAAATAATGCAAGTTTCAATATTAGATGCAAATAAGTGATGTCCCCTCTTAAGAAGTTCAAGGACGGCAGGGAAGACGTTGAAGGCAATCTGAAATTGAGCCATCCTTCCACTTCAAAAACTGATGTGGAGAAGGTCGGTAGAATTGTTTGAAAAGACCACTGTCTGAGCATTCGAGCAATTATATCTGCATCAATAAAGAAACTGTTAGACTTTGCACAATGACTGGGCATGACAAAGGTTTATGCTATAGTGGTGCCAAAAATCCTCACAAATGAACAAAAGCAACATTGAGTGGACTGCTGTGCTGACACTCTTGAAAACATTGAAAATGACCTGATTACCTCCGCAAAGTAGTTACATGGATATTTCAATTTGATCCAGAGACTATGCGACAATCTATGCATTGGGAGAGCCCTCAAACCCCTAGGAAGAAGAAAGCATACATGAGCAAATCAAAATTCAAAGCAATGATGATTGTTTTTTTTTTTATATCCGAGGGGTTATCTACATTAATTGGGTACCTGAAGGTCAGACTGTCAATCAAGTTTGTTATACAACTGTTCTGAAGACCCTCCTTGAACGTGTGCAACAAAGGAGACCACAACTGTGGAAGCATTGCTCTTGGATTCTTCATCAGCATAATGCGCTGGCCCATAGCACAATGTCTGTGAAGAGGTTTTTTGGCAGAAAACAACATTCCAGTGATGGAACATCCACTGTATTTGCCTGACCTAGCACCATGTGACTTTTTTCTCTTCCCAAAAGTGAAGTCTGCACTCAAAGACCCAGGTTTGAGAAAGACTCCTCAACAGCATAACAGAAAAAGATTTGCAGCACTGCTTCCAACAGTGGAAAATTCACAAAGAGTGATGCAGGGATCAGGGAGGGGAGTACATTTCTCAGTTAGAAGTTTTTTCAATAAAGAATTAGAGCATCAGTCTGGTTTCTTTATTGCTAAACCTCATACATTTTAGATTGCTAGTATATTGCAAACAAAATACATATAGTAAGTTATCTGAATAAGGTTTATTCCAGGGTTTTCTCTTATCCTGAGAAGACAATTATTGAATAACTTTAACTCCATTGACTCCAGGATTTCGTTCATTGTCCAATATGACCTACCAGGTTAAAGGGCATTAAACTACACCAAAAAAACCCACATGTGAAGATGAACAGTGATAACAGAAGAAAAATTAGTCAAAATTGGCAAACATTTTGAAAATTTGCCATGGGAACCATTCACACATTAGAGAAACTTTGGGAAAACATGAAAAATGAAATACAAAACATTACAATGGCTAAGCTAAATCATGGCAATCTAAATGTGTTTACTTGGTGCAATGCTTGTTTAGTTGCCAGCATTTGCTATGAGGTAAGAGTTAATTTTGTTATATTTTATGTACAGGTTTGTTCCCCTCCATGGTGTAGTGGCTACCATGCTAACCTCTAATGCCCAAGGCTGCAGATTCAAACCTGGTGAAGAGTGGTGTATATTTTTGGACGTAAAAATCCTTAGCATGGCTTCCTTCAGAAGGGAAGTAAAGCCATTGGTCCCATGTGGTGTTTATTTGCAAGCAAAAGAACCCAATATCTTGAAAGAATAGGTCCCTTGGCATGTTTCATGTCCACAAGTCCTGACTTCATCCTAATAGTGTTCCTATGGGTGATGAGTTCAGCCCTCATTACCATGCACAGAGTGGCAAACCCCATCTCAACGCTTGCTTAGGATGAGTTACCCAGAGTTTTTCATGGTTTTCCCTTATGCTGAGAAGACGAATGTCAAATAACTTTAAGCTCCATGGCCTCCAAGATAATTTAAGCATCTTTCAGTAAAAATGTAAATGGTCTGTTATTAATGGATGCTCTTTAATTACTGTGTTTCACAGCCTCCCATTCTATACTGGGCATGAAAGATGCTTAATTTTGCTCAGACGCCTCTCTATCAGGCTTGAGGTTCTTTTACGTGCTGTAAGTCTACGATGGGACTAACGGCTTTACTTCCCTTCCAAAGGAAACCATGTTAAGGAGTTTTACACCCAAAAAAATCCATTGTCCTCCGCCAGGTTGGAACCCGCAACCTTGGGTATATGAAGTTAGCATGGTAGCCATTACACACGGAGGGCAACACATCTTTCAGTAATTTCATTCATTGTCCAATATGATCAACTAGGTTAAAGGATGTTAAGCTACATAAAGAAAGAAAAAGAATGGTGAACTAGAAATTCCCTAATTCAATCTTCTCGGGCTTCTAGCCAGGTAAAAACTTGGCTTGACACAAACGTTTCGAAGAAGTGCATCTTCCTCGTCTTCAGGGTGAACCTGAATTAACACATCGCCAGGAAAGCTTCAGTTCTTATTTTAGAAATTCCCTATTCAAGAAACCACTGCAATGTTGGTCAAATATATGCCAACCTGACATGATGGGACTTGAATTAAATTATATATACATTTACAGGAATGCAGATTTAAGGAGCAAAGACAGGGTGCTGGCTGTAGCATGTTGTGCTACCCAGATGCAAAACCCCTTGAGCGGTCAGATTTTATATTGAACACTCTGTACATTTACAGACTTGTTGAACCCTAATGACTATCAGAACAAGGGTTACCCAATAATGTCCCACAATTTATTTTGCAGTGAAAAACCTTTTTGAGAAATGTACAAATATAGGTGCAACTTACTTCAAGTTTACCATGTGTGTATGCAAAATTTCAGTTTCTTCAAACAGAAAGCGTAAGTGTTGGAATGTTTTAAAATGGTGTCTGGAAGTGGCATATATCATAAACAATGTGCTGTGATTGAATTTCTTATAGCAGAGAAAGAAACCTTGGGGAATGTTCATAAATGTTTGTGCAAAGTTTACGGAACATTAGCAGTTGATAGGAGTAGTGTTGGTCACTGGGACAGAAGGTGTAAGCCTCAGAGAGCGGTGGGTGCTGCAGAGCTTCAAGATTTGCCATGGGCAGAAGGCCTCCCACAGCTGATGTTGTCATTCAAGAGGATTGACACATTATGTCTCGGCAATTGGTACTGAAGTAGTCGGTAAGCAAAGAAAGTGTGGATGTGATTATCAAAGAACTCGAATACACAAAAGTGTGTGCAAGATGGATTCCTCAGTGTTCTACTATTATCACAAATCCCAAAGAAAAAACATTGCTTCAGATTTTTTTCAAAGCTTTGAAGCTGACAGGGAGCTTGTCTTGTCCCAGATTATGACAGTTGATGAAATGTGGGAGCAACACTTTGAGCCAGAAACAAAAAGACAATCTGGAATGGCATCATGTTCGCTCTCTACAGAAGAAAAACTTCAAACAGTTCCTTCAGCCGAAAAGTCATGATCACAGTGTTTTGGAATTGTGAGTGCATAATTGTCATTGATGTGATGCCAAAAGGCAGTACCATTAATTCAATAGGTTACTTCAAAACATTAGACAAACTTAAGCAGCACCATGTCAACCCAGGGGAAGTTTTCATCCAGCACGATAATGCTCGTCCTCACACAAGTTTGAGGACTTCTGCCCACATCCCAAACAGGGTTGGACACTATTACCCCATCCACCTATAGTCCCAATTTGGCTCCCTCAGGTTTCCATTTGTTTGGGCCACTGAAGAATGCCATTCATGGAAGACATTTCGAAGACGATGAAGAGGCTATTCACGAAATGAAAACCTGGCTCTACAGACAGAGTAAAGATTTTTACTGACAGGGAATACACGTCCTCGTTTCTTGCTGGAGAAAGTCTATGGAACTTGAAGGTGATTATGTAGAAAAATAAAGTGCGCAAATATAACATCATTCTTTCATATATGTACATTTCATTTTTGTGGAATAAATACCTTTGGAGAAAAGCATTTATTGCGCAACCCTTGCATTTAGTGTAAATGGATAAGCAAGAAAGAAAGGTTCTTTTAGCAATTTCTGCTCTTGAAATATGCTCAATTGCATGCTCTAGTAAGTTAAAAATTTAATAAAATACTTACTGACTGGAATTTAAATGCAATAAGTGGTCTAACAAGATCAAACCAGTTAGTGATTCTCTTTCCCAGCAAATCAGGCAATATTACCAACAGAGAGTTTCCTATACTTCTGACAACCATGTCTGATCTGCAAGAAAAACACAATGTTATATTTATAGTCTCATAACTTCACTCTGATATTCAGCTCTTATGGCTTCTAGGTATGCTATGTGCTATATTCATTTGCTAGAAAATAAATTCATAGTCAATACAGAAACATCATGAATCAGCTTATTTTTACGAAAATGAAAACATACAAATGACATGAATACACCTTTTTTTTTTAAGCAGTACCGGAGTCGGGTCAGGACTCCGGCGCTGTATCCCCTATTTACATTCCCCCCCTATTTGATTACTGGTTTTACTGTTCCTTTACACAAACATATACACATTGCACAAACATATAACACCCATGCCCAAGGCAGGACTCGAACCCACGATCCCCTGCCCATGAAGCACCAAAGCGAGACGCCTTAGCGAGCGTGGCCATGGGGACCGGCAAACCATTAAGTATGCTGTTAAAAATCTGATGTCTTTTACACAATTTTCTCTACATCTCTGTAACAAACTATTGTTAATAAGCTTATTTTGCTACCTACTTCATGCAGAAGCAGAAATGGTTTTAATACTTAGTTCCCTATAAGAGGAAGCAAATACATAGGCTAAGGTAAAAGAAAATCGCATGTTTCAAAATGTGGCTGCTAAGGGATTGAAATCTGTTTCTTTACGTGGCCAGGAGTTGAGAAGTTCCTGTATGAGAAAGGTTTAAGTATTTTAAAATTGAAACAAATAATAAGGAATAACTCAAAAATGGTCAACTCCACAAAAAAAAAAAAAAAATGTATATAACATAAATTGTGTGTTTTAATGAGCTCTACTTTTTTGTTGGGTAAGTTTTTGCCTATCTCTTATGGTTTACCAGTTAAGCAAAATTCCATAGAATTCATCCAAAATAAAGAGGTCTTCAAAGGCTACTCTCAGAAAATTCAAGACATGGATTTTATTTTTTATGTAAATATCTTAATATACAATATTTTAATGAAAATTGTTAGAATCATTATTGACAAAGTTTCCATGTAAAGTGTAGTGGGGGGGGGCGATTTTCTTGAAAATTTCCATGTCGCATCCTTGGAAGATACTGAACTTAAATGCAGAGTTTGGTATTTAATGGACTTTTCATTTTTGGGCTATGCACACACGCACGCACACACACTTTCTAAAATTGGCTTTTTTTTTTGATTCAGGGGGTCTCGAAACATATATTTCTGGTGAAATCTCGGTATGGAAGTTTTAGGTGGAATACAATAGCTTCTCGATACACTATGTACATAGAACATGTAGAGAAAGTAAAAAGGGAGACTTATGCTTCCTACAAAATCTGCATATTCATTGGGTAAGGTATCAATGCAAGGAAAATAGAGGATGTAATTAGAGGAAAAACTTGTGTTGTTTCATAAAAAGTCAGTTTTATGCAGAGATTTTACAATGGCCAAACACCACTACTAATGAATACGACGGAGAAGATTGTATTTCGTTTCATTCCACAGATTTTATCTCCTTCCAATTATAATAATAAATATTTATAAACAAACAATATTGAATTTTTTACTGGATATTAATAACATTCTCAAGAGGAAAATGTAAAATAAAAATTTGTTTCTAGAACAATTTAGAGTTTGTAAAGCTGCAAAAAATATTTTTTTCATAATAAAATGATATGAATTGTAAATTGTAAATATATAGTTTTTCCCACTTGGCACATTTAAACTACCAACTTACCAAAGCTATACATGCTTATTAATAGTAACTCCCAACTTTAAATCTTATTTTCTCCCAGATTTTCTTCATACACTTTTCCATACTCAACATAATGCAATTTTTCACTAATTTATTTCAAGATACTGTACTGCCACTCAAAAGCACATTAAAGAAAAGTTTATATTACTTTTTCAAAATAATGCTCAAATTATTTAGAACTAAAATATTAACTTTTGAAAAATCAAGGGTTTTGAATGCTATGAAAAGTAATAATTTTCTCCATTAATTAGGACTAATATAAATGAATATAATATGACAGATCTAGCTGTAAACTAGTTTTCTCTATTACTGGAGTTTTGTATGTGAATATTTTTAAAAATGCATCTCCTAGCTCAGTTTATTAGAACAATGAATTTAGATAACATGAAAACTATAATTTTAATACATAGCAAAAACATGACTATTATTGTATATAATAACTGGTATAGATTACAATAAGATATCTCAGATTTTGGGAGTTTTCCTAATTTCATAGATGCATCATCTTAAGGCTGTTATATAGAGTCAAGTTGTTAAACATTTGATTAGCTATGCCCTTTGTATCTGAGTATAATGAAGGGTACCGTGCAACCCAAAAACATCTAACCGCTGAGCAGTGTTTTCCACTGTGCACATGGAAACATGAAAACATACAGCTGCTGTACACAAGGTCATGACATGAGGCCCACTCCTTCCTCTTCTTCTTCTTTTGTTTTTGTTTTTATAATATTATTTATTTTAACAGCATGGTCATATTGCGACCTTTCAAATTGTACATAAAATAGTTATTTGCATAATGGTATAATACAAAATGGTTACATTTATACTTCACAATAAATCAAAAAGTTTACAATGTCTTATAAATATTATAGTTTTTTTAATTGTATGATGGTTGTGTAGAACACTTTGGTATGTCACTGAAGCCAAGACAATAAGCGGTGTGTTGCAGGTCTTACATTTTAATTCTGGATGTTTGTTAAATTGAAGGAATGTGTCAGTTTGCAGTGACCAATTCTGAGGCAGGTAATTACTATTTGTATACAACATTCTAATTTTTGGAGAGGTTCGAAGAAATTGATAGCTCCAGCACAAGTATCAAGCAGTTTGCTGTGGGATGTTGACCATGTCATCTTCCAGTTTTCTATAAACAGTTGTTTGGTGTATCTAATAACGTCTTGATGTGTAGAAGTTATTTCGTGGTTACTGATAGGATGTCGGGTGACTTCCTTTGCAGCTTTATCGGCATTTTCATTTCCATCAATATTTGCATGTGATGGTACTCAAGTGAGGGTTACTTGTTTTCACTCTTCTTGCTTATATCGGATCTTGGCCCCTATCGGGGTCTTGATATTGTTCAAGCGAATTACCTTTTATGGTCTGATGCCGCCTTGAAGTTGTGTAGGTGTTCATGACTTTCCTAGAGACATGTAACATTTGTTGCAACATTGTTCTAGAAGTTTCCATAAGAAAACTGGCGTCACGGTAAAGTCTAATCGGACATTCCTAGCATTTGGTCACATACACAAGTTTAACAAAGATTTCATTAATCAAGAAATGAGTAAAATGTGATTCTGCATGAATTTAGAAGAATGTGACCATACTAAAATAATACCAATTGATATGTAATAACAAATCCAAAACCCAGCTCCTTACCAGTAACTATAATGTGACAATATGGTGCGCCATTAGTGGAGAAAAGTTATAGGCCAAATTTTTTTCGAGCTCAACAGTTGAGGCCCAATCAAACATGAATAGAATTTTGAGCCCTTATGTTTTAGAGAATTAACAGACAGGGGATATGATTTTGTCTTTTTTCAACAAGTTGCTGCAACAGCTCTACAGCCAATCTTTTGATGAGAACAATAGAAAGTGTGTTTCAGGGTAGAATTATTAGTAGAGATTTGTGACTCCCTTGGTCCCCCAATCTAATACCCTGTGATTTCTATCTCTGGGGTAACTTAAAGCATAAAGTGTACAAGACAAACCCACACACCCTGGAAGAATTAAAACAAAATATTTGTCAGGAAATTGCAGCATTTCTCAATGTGACTACAGCAAGTGATGAATAGTTTCCTAAAGCGCTGCCAAAAATGTATGGACAACAGTGGTGGCCAGTTTCAGCATCTCCTTTAATAACATTGGTAAGTAAAGCCTTTAAAAATAGTTTTAAAAATGGTGAATGGTTTCATTCGTGCCTTTCTATTATGGCTGCAGATGGCAACGAGCGCTGAGGGTGCGGACAGGCAAAACACTGCAGTCGGTTCAAGCATTTTTGGATCACCCTGTATAATGTAGCTATTTCTTTAAAGATTTATCTAAATTAAAATGAAACAGATAAAATAAACCTTTTTAAGAATAGCTTGTATAGCCAAAAATAATAGAGGATAGAGAAATGCATCTAAATATCACATCAAATTTTTTGTCTTAGACCATTTTTGGGCTCCAGGACATTATGATAAGTAAACATTCATGTGCAAAAAAACTTTTACCTTTACTTAATTATATAATTAGGCTTCAAATATCATTATATTTTGACAATTTTAGATATATTTAAGTGGAATAAGTAATAAAAGATTTTTCATACTCACGCACCCAAACACGATGCTGAAGGGAAAGATCTCGAAGAGCACTGAAGCACCAATAGGCAGATGTTTCTCTTCACGAGTCATGGTGAGAGATGCAAGCGTGAATGCTCGATTGTCAAATGTCAGCTGGAACGTGACATGGACAGTGTCAAACAGCAGTTCTTCCCGTACCAACTCAATCCTCATCTCCTTGTGATAGAAATGTCTTGCTACCTGCCAAAACATACAACACATAGCTCTCAAACTTCTCAAAAGTAATGCTCTGGAACTAGGGTCACCAACTTTGAACATGAAAATAAGGTCTCTATATACAGATCACATTTTATCACATTCTGTGAACTCATTAAAGCTTTTTGGCACTTATATTACACTATGTCAAATAAATGATCACATCTTTTATCCACTTGTGAACAGGATCCCCAACATCTGATATCATGAGCTGAAATAATGCTTCTCATCCTTCTGTTTAGAATTTGTGTTATGTCAGTATATTGGATATTTATAAATAATTTTATTACAACAGCATTTCATTAAATTCATATGCAACAATTTCACATAGCCTAACCTAAAACCTAACCTCAAAATGAATTAATTCTACATTTATGAGTATTAATAACAAAGGCAGCAGTCAAATTGTACTTAGTAGCTGTAATAACAACATTCATTTTTTCTTCTAAATATTGGCTTCTCAATTCATTTAATTTATTCCTCACACCAATTGCAGTATTCTTCCATATACTTCACGAATGGCTTTTTCTATGTTTTAATATACTTACAGTGTTTTGTTTGCGTTTTTGTAATCTTTATGTTTTAAACTATGCAAAAATTCATGTAATTAATAATAGTAAATGAGCAGTTTGGTTGTAGACATTGACCAAGTGTAGCTGCCTGCCATTTTATTTTCTAATCGCAGATGTGATCATAGGTGTGATGGTAGGTATAACTTTTATCACAGAAGTATGTCACAACTAGATTTGATCAAAGATGCTATGTAACACTGTAAAATGTTTTATCATATCTATGTGATGTAGGCCTAAGGAAGACTGGGTACTAGCAAATATAAATAAATTAAATTAAACCATAGCTTTTAACCTAATTTGAAATATTCATATTGTGACCATGCCATGCAGTCATAATCACCCAATGTGTGTGTGAATGGCTTGCTTCATAAGGCCTACCCAATTGTTGGAATCCATTGTTACATACATATATGTTAATGGACAGTGTGCTGTTGGAAGGTTCTTTGATATCAAAGCCAGGCATTGTTACATCTGAGCAAGTTTATGACAGTGATTTGCAGATATGTCTGCTTCTGGAAATTTCCTGCAACGTGATCAACAGGTATAAAAAAGGGGAACGAAGCCCTGCCCAGAATTCAGTTTCTACTGGGAGTGTATAGCAAGCAGCAGTTGACTCAATTTTTATTGGAAATTCATAGCAAAATGGAATGGAGTTTTAATGTATGGACGTTTAACTGCTGGTTCTCAGCATCCATTCTATGTTGGGTGCTTAATTTTGTTCAGAAGTCTATTTATCAGGCTTGAGGTTCTTTTACGTGCCATAAATCTATGAAACAGAGCTAACGGCTTTACTTTCCTTTTGAAGGAAGACATACTAAGGATTTTTATGTTCTAAAAAAATCCATTGTCCTCTGCTGAGTTTGAACCAGTGACCTTAGATATATGAAGTTAGCATGGTAATCATTACACCACGGAGGGTGATGAAATTCGTAGCAAGCAGTAATAGTTGTCACATCAGCAAACATCGAAACTCGAGTGAACGGCTGCTTGCTATGCACTCAACTCAGGGCAGGACTTCGTTCCCCCTTTTATACATGTCGATCACATGGCAGGAAATTTCTCAAAAGCTTCGCTTGTACAGATGTCAATAAGGTGCCACAGTCTGACTGCTTTCACTATCTGTTGTCAGTATGTTGCATACAGGCAGAAATCATGGCCTCAAGTTTAACTACCTCCACCATCTGTAGTCAGATAACAAGAGTTCAGCCAATCCTTTGAGACCATATTCCCACATACCATACTACTTGGTTTGTGATGAGAGATGGCATTAGGGTGCCACTTTAATCTAGCTGCTTTAATTGTCTTTGGATAGATAGCACAAGTTGCATATTCGTCTATTTTTAGCTTTTACTATTAGTTTAAAGGCAGCGCAGTGACCGAATGGTCAGACCACTTGCCTCCCATTTGTGGTGGGCGAAATGGCGTCCGGGCGGGTTTTCTCCGAGCCCCTGCCACTCACACCACCAATTGCTGCATCTTCATCTATCATTCATTTTACTTGCATTTCGAGAATGACATATTCAAATATCTATAGTACCTAATGAAAAAATTAAGGACAAAGAATGATCTCCTTTGGAAAATTGAAGATCAACGTGGGAGCTAGGATAGTCCAAATTATACATCTGTCAGGAAAAATGAGAGCGTTGGTCACCCTGTGTGAAACACGAGTAGCGTAGGTACCTCTCGGATCTGTCCCATTGTGTAGTACACAAATCCTCTCCTCTTGCTTCTATAATGAAGTGTCAGTCCCTGTCTTGTCTCATTCTCACAGATGAAGGAAGGAGCTCTCATACGAGGATAAGAAAACTTGAGGTACTCGTGCAAATTGTCCAGGCCTGCCAAAATTAACAATACAATATGTCAGCTCAAATAATATTCAACATTATGTAGCTATTGACTACGACTTTCATAAAGTTATTTCAGTCTAGAAACAAGGGCAGATCCGCTAAGCTATATATATATATATATATATATATATTGCCAAGCCGCCATTTTTAAACACTACACTTTTGAGAGGCATTCGCCTTGTGTGGGTTAAATGTTCACTCAAAAATAAGATTTTGTGGTGTTAAATGTTCAATTAAGCAGTAAATTTAGACTGTACGTTTTAAATCAGTATAATGGTCAATGTGTGTGTGGTGTTTGGTTGTAGTTTCTCAAATAGCAGAAGCAAAAACAAGGAAAAGGAAATTTGTTTCAATACAAAGGTTAGTGTACTTGTTTAAGTAATTTTTTGGTGGTATACTTAGTGAAATATGTTATACATTATCAACAGAGCCGTGAGAATAGTAGGCGTATTCCTCGGACTCTGAATGCAATGCTAATTATCGCAATATTCCTGGACTGAAATTCTTGATTAATATCACACATGCTATTAAAGCTTTAAACCAATGCTGTAATCTATGGTATGTCTTTTGTTATATTAACAGTAGTTTTAGACCAAAAAATTAAGTTATGACCTAGCTGTGTAGTTTACTGCAATAATACTTATCAATAATAACTTCTGACAAGCTAAAAAATGTGATTGTATTAAATATTCCTTCAACTAGAGTTCTCTGCCCTTCCATTGTTCTTTGTTCTTTATTTCAAAAAATTGAAAAAACAATTAATTTGGTATGATGTATATGGTAGTGTGTAGCGCCACAAGATCTTGGCTTGCCACAAAACGTGCCTCAGAAAAACAAAGTTTAAAAACTGGACACAATATTAATAAAATAAACATCAACTTAAACAAAATTGACAGTTACATCAAAGACCTATATTATCACACCTGTGTGTAAAGAACACATACAATGATGACCCCAATTTCTGGAAATTTCTTGTATAAAAGGAGGGCAACCAGGCCTACAGGAGTTAAGATGCAATGAGCAGCTCTAAGATAGCAGTTAGATTAGAGAGAGTTGAAACAGTCATCAACTGTGTACGAGCATTGAAGCGATGAGAATTTAAATTGTTCTACAGTATTGGTATGTGGGTGTGGGTGGGGGTGGGGTGGGTGTGTGTGTGGGTGAGTTATATATGTGTACAATATATATAAACAATAAATCACAGCTGCCAGTTTATGGCTTAGTTATTTACAACAAATATGAAAACATTAATTTTTCTCTCAATTCAGATTAATTAATTTCATAATTAGAATCACCAACCAATTTAACATTTGTATTTACAACAATATAAAATCACAAGCATTTCATTTAAGGAATATTTACAAAAATTATCCAACATTAATATCAAGATTTTTCCTAAATTTCTTTAGAGACAGAGGACAACCCCGAAAGGCTGCTCCAGGCAATTCATTCCAGTCTTTTATGATTCTATTTACAAAGGAGAATTTCCCACGTCAGTTCTGCATCTTCTACTCTTAATTTTGAAGGATGATCGTTTCGTGCATAGTAAGTTGGGTTTTCCAGTTTGTCAGTAATGTCCTCCCATGTGTTTAAGCCAGCGTAAGCTTTAAATAAAGCGCACAACCTCTGTTTCTCTCGCCTAACTTTCAATGGCTCCCATTTTATCTCCTCAGCGTTTGTAGGCCCAAAATATTTACCCCTTTTTATGAATTTTAAAGCCCTTCTCTAGATCTTTTCTAACCAACCAATTTGATTTACTCTATACGGGTCCCAACAAGTTACTCCAAATTCCATGAGCGGCCGCACTAAGGACTTGTACGCGATTTCCCTGGACTTTGCACTCCCCTTTTTTAAAATCCTCATTAGGAAGTGCAGCGTTTTCCACGCTTTCTTAGATACAGAATTTACCTGCTCGTCCCATCCAGTGTTACTCGCCAAGTAAACTCCCAAATAAACTCCCAAGTATTTGCAGCTGTCCACCTGTGGAATTTTTTCCCCACCCATGTGATAGTTTTGCAGAATTTTTTCCCTAGATCTATTAAATACAATTGACTTACTTTTGCCAGCGTTAATTTTCATTTTATTTGCAGCAGCCCAATCACTTATTTCATTTAAATCACCCTGAAGAGCAGTCTCATCTTCAACATTTCTAATTTTATTGTAAATAATGCAATCGTCTGCAAACAATCTTATCTGCCATTTTATATTAACAATTATGTCATTTACAAAAATAAGAAAAAGTAACGGCCCCAGTACTGAGCCTTGGGGTACGCCCGAGCTTACCATACCCCTCTCAGATAGCTCCTTGCCTACTTTTACCCTTTGCGATCTTCCTTCCAAACAATTTTTAACCCATAGAACTATGCGTTTATCAATTCCTGTAGCAGTTAGCTTGTGGATAAGTAAATTATATGATACAACATCAAAAGCTTTGGAAAAATCTATCACCACTGCATCTGTTCTTCCCACTGCATCCACCTCCTCTGCTAAATCTTGAAACAATGACGTTATCTGGCTTTCACACGAATATCCAGGTCTAAACCCATGTTGCGCTTTATTAAACCACTTTTTGTTTTCTAATTCCTCCCGTATATATTCCACAATTAAATGTTCCATCAATTTGCACACTACTGAAGTTAGGCTGACTGGTCGATAATTATTTAATTCTGTTTTATTACCCCCTTTATAAATTGGAACTACAATCGAGGTTTTCCAGTCTTCCGGTAAGGCACAGTTATTTATTGACATATTAAATAAAAGCATTAGGTACGGAATCATGGATTCCCCTCCAATCTTGAGTATTTCGGTCGGTATATTATCAGGCCCCCTCGACTTTCGATTTTGCAACATTCTGATCCTTCTGCGCAATTTGGATGCCATTATTTGAAAAGCGGATTTTCCACTATCCTCAATTTCCAGTTTATGATTATAATCCGCTTTGTTAAAAACAGACACAAAATGTTAATTTAATGCGTTCGCTTTTCCCTTATCGTTCAATATGGCAATTCCATTTTCCTTGAGTTCTGGTATGCCTAGTTTATTTCCCCTGCGTCTACTTACATAATTGTAAAAAGATTTCCAACTATTATTGGTCCCGCTAAGAATAGAGCCTGCTAGAGTAGTGTGGGGATAGTGTGTCTGCTTCATATTCAACAGGTTGCGAGTTCGAATCTTGCTTAGGGTGAGTTACTCGGATAACTTTTTTTTTTTTTTCTACAGAGTTTTACCTTATCCTGAGAAGATGAATGTCGAGTAAGTTTAAGGTCCATGAACCCCGAAATCATTTGAGCATCATTTCATCGATTGCATTCATCGTCCAATATGACCAACCAGGTGAAAGAACGCTAGGCTACAAAAAATAAATAAATAAATAAATTAATTAAAAGTATCGGTATAAATAATTTATTACATATATTTTTACTTTTCTATGAAGTACTGAGTATGTACATTAGTTATTGTATATTGTATCCCAACCAAAAATTGCTCTGAATCCAAAAAGAAAACATTTTTATAAAAAGGCCTGTGTGGATCTATGTACGTGCAGTATAACTCAAAAACAAATAAAAAAACAAGTTTAGTATCTTCTAAGAATATCTTGGAGTGTTGTACACACAAACCTTCAACAAATGAAGTTCAGTAGTAACTTGTCTCTTCTGGCTGTGTGAGAACAGGTAAAAACAGCGCCATAGCCGGGATTTGACCCTCAAAGTACTCCAATCCTGAGCTACCATGGCAACATGCCGACATAATATTAAATTTCTTAAATGATTTGCATTTTAAGTAAGCCACCATTGGAGCCTGTCAGCTCAAAAATAATTTGTGATCCTCTAGTATACTGGGTAAAATGCGAATACGTTGGGGTATTTAATATCGTTCCAGCATGTTAGCATGGTAGCTCAGTGGTAAGAACAACTGAAGATCCATGGTTCAAATCCCGGCTATGGCATTGGGGTTTTCAACCTAACTCTAGCTATTCAACTCCTTCTTACACTGGTGTGAAAGAAACAATTGATACTGATTAACCTTATAGTTGGTTAAACTGTCACGCCCGTGACTTAAACATTGTAAGCCACAATTGGTATTTATCAGCCCAATCTGGTTTATTGGGAAAAACACGTGTCAGTTGGGGAATTTAATGTCGTGTCAGTATGTTGATATAGTAGATGAGTGGTTACATCAGAAGCTCCGTGGTTCAAATCCAAGAAATTGCATTTTCTAACTCTGTCTTTCCTATTAGGTAATACATTTTTCAACATTTTTATTTTCTCTACACGTACTATATACATAGTGTATGGAGAAGGTATAATTTGCACCCAAAAATTCCATACCGAGATTTCACCGCAAATACATAAAGTATTTTAGGTAAAGGGCACTGTGTGTGTTCACGTGTTTGTGTGTAAACAGCATAGCTCGAAAGAAAAGACCGTTAAATACAAATGTGGTATTTAAGTTTAGTACCTTAAGTATTTTCCAAGGACGCAACACATATATTTTCAAGAAAATTGCCCCCTTAAAACTACCCTTTTCATGGACTTTTTTTTTTTTGGAATTTTGTTTTTCTCAAAACTGGCTCTAATGATTTTGATTAAATATCGTGTATTAAAGATATTTCACGACAAATAAAATGCATATCTTAAATTTCCTGGAGATAGCCTCTGAAGATACTTTCATTTCCAATGAATTTTGCATAACCGGTAAACCGTAAGCGATAAACAAAAACTTACTAAACAAAAATGTAGATAGCGTGAAAACAGAATTTATATCACAAGTGTTTTTTATTTTTTTTTTGTTTTTTGTTTTTTGTAGATTTAACCATTTCCGAGATACTCCTTGTTATTGGTTTTAATTTTAAACTACTTAAAGCGCTCTCAAACTGTAGCTCTCTTTTGTTTTACTTCTGGCCGTGCAAAGCGAAAACCGAATTTCGATTGTTTCACCGGCTTTTAAAAATATTTGACTATTGTTTTAGTGTAGTGTACTATCTTATTTCCCTTCTACTTACGAGCAACTATATGTTCTACTAATGTTTATTTCGTTTATCATGATATTGATAAAGGAATAATCTTTTTTTTTTTTTAAGAACAGTTTGTAGGGAAAGTCAGGTGAATTTAATCGATAAACAAACGGACCACACTGTAAAATATTCTATCGCGACCTTTGACCCACGCTGTAAAGAGTAAATCTCAAAAATGTATCAGAGACCACAAAACAAGAAATGATATTTTCTAGGTATGTCAGGATTTGTTCTAAAGCACTACAAATTTAAAAGTACAGAAACACCACCAAGGGAACTAGAAAATAGTGAAAAGCTGGTTCCCAAACTTATGTTTTGAATCTGATAATGCTAGTAAGCTTACCATTAAGAAAGTCTCTCATATGACGTCCTAAGACAGATAAAACTCGATCATAACCATACTGACTGACGAAACCCACGAAATGGACTCCCATTTGGTCGAAGAATTCCCTCTCCGTGATTCCTAAAACCTGAAAACAAATCAAAGATTAATAAAGGAATAGTATAAAGCAGATCCTGAATTATCAACATATATTATTTCACGGGAAACTAAGAAACATTGAAATATTTCAGGTCCGAACAGCAAACACAGCACAGGCTTGTTGTGAAGACATTTTTAAGATTACGAGAACTCAACAAATGGGCTTCATGGATGTACCTACTATATAAAAAAAAAATGTGTTACACTCACAGGACTTTCTCTAAGATACTCTACAAACAAACTTCTTACGAAAAATAATTAATTCTTCTTTCAACACCATTGAGATAAACATTAGCAATATTTTATTACTTAGTTCCTTATACGTAGAATGGAACTAAGGGAATGCACTATGCTAAAGTGAAATTCAAATGTTTTATAAGGCTATCTTTATGCGATTGTCATTGCAAATCGCGTCTTTGCTTGGACAGGAGTAGAACAAAAGAAAAACGGACACTTCCGTCTGAGAAAAGTATAAGTACTTCACAATTGAAACTAACAACAAGGAATACCTCGAAAACGGTAATCTCAAGAAAATGTATATGTATATTTTAACAAGATCTACATTTTTTGTAATGTAAGTTTTTGTCTATCTCTTACGGTTTACTAGTTACGCCAAATTAAGCAAAAATCATCCATAATAAACAGGTCTTTCTATAAAATTAAAGATATACATTTTCTTTGTGATAGAAATGGCTTTAATATGCGGGATTTTAATAAAAATCGTTAGAGCCACTTTTAAGAAAAACAAAATTTTCGAAAATGTTTCCATATAAAGGATAGTTAAGGGTGGGGGGATTTTCTTGAAAATCTTCGTGTCACATCTTCTGAAGAGACCAAATTTAAATACCAAGTTTGATATTTAACTGTCTTTTCGTTTTTGAGCTATGCTGCCCCCCCACACACACCCATCCGCGCGCGCGCACCTGTTTCTGAAAATGCTTTTTATGGATTCAGGGGATTCTAAAACATCTCGACATCGAATGTTTGGGCGGAATGCAATACTTCTCTATCCTTATGTACATTGTACATACGGTGCTAGAGAAAGTAAAAATCTGATGTGCTCCATTCACATGGCTTTATCTACATCTGTGCAACAAATTATTGTTAAAAAGCTTATTCTTCTATTTACTTCAGGCTAATCGAGAAAAAATTGATTCAAATAGTCTTAATACTTGTTTCCTTGTAAGTAGAAGGGAAATAAGGGAGTACACTAGGCTAAAGCGTCAGTCATAACTTTTAAAAGCTGGTTCCTTTGTATGGCCAGGAATTGACAAATTCCCGTATTTTAAAACAGAAACCAATAACAAGCAATATCTCAAAAACGGTCAACCTCACGAAAAGAAGGCCTATTTCATAGTTGTCTAATTTAAGAAGCTCTACATTTCTTTGAAGTAAGTTTTAGTCTATCTCTTAAAGTTTGTCAATTATACAAAATTCCACAAAATTCATTCCGAAGAAAGATGTCCTCAGAGGCTATTCCCAAAAAATTCAAGATATACATTTTATTTGTCATGCAAACATCTTACATACACCATATTTTAATCAAAATTTTCGAAAAATTTTGAATGTAAAGGGTAGCTGGGGGTGGTGGAGGGAGTTTGTTGAAAATCTTCTTGGCACATCCTTGGAAGATACTACATTTAAATATCAAGTTTGGTATTTAACGGACTTGTAGTTTTTGAGCTGCCCCCCCCCCCACACAAAGATATTTTTCTAAAAATGTGTTTTTTATTCAGTGGATCTCAAAACACACACACACACACACACATATATATATATATATATATATATATATATATATATATATATATATATATATATATTTTTTTTTCTGGTGAAATCTCAGTATCGAATTTTTGGGTGGATTACAATGCCTTGTCTATACACTATGTACATAAGTACGTGTAGAGAAAGCAACTAGTAAACTTGAACGATAGTGAAAACCGTAATACATAACAAAATCTTATGTGTTCCATTCACATGATTTTCTCTACATCTCCGCAACAAATTATTGTTAAAAAGCTTTTGCTTCAATTTACTTCATGCTGATTGAGAAAAAAATTGCAGAAATAGTCGTATTACTTGCTTCCTTGTAAGTAGAAGCGAAATAAGGGAGTACCATAGGTTAAAGTGGCAGTCAAAAGCTGGTTGCTACGTGACTGACGTTCCTTTGTTTGTATGGACACGAGTTGACAAATTCCTGTATGAGAAAAGTAATAAGTTTTTAAAGCTGAAACCACAAACTAAGAATATCTCAATAACGATCAACTCCACGAAAAATAAAAATGCATATAACATAAATTTAGCGTACTCTACATTTTTGTGTTGTAAGTTTTTGTCCATCTCTTGCGGTTTAGCAGTTATGCAAAATTCCATAAAATTCATCCAGAATAAAGTAGCCCTCAGAGGCCATTCCCAGAAAATTCAAGATATAAATTCTATTTGTCAGGTAAATATCTTTGATATACGATATTTTAATCAAAATCGTTAGCCATTTTTGAGGAAATCAAAATTTTCCAAAAAGTTCAATATAAATGGTTGTTTGGTGTGGGGGAATTTTCTTGAAAATGTTCGTGTCGCATACTTGGAAGAAATCAAACTTAAATACCAAGTTTGGTATTCAACGGTTTTTTTCGTTTTTGAGCTATGCTGTCCACAGACACACACAGAGATACACACGCACACACACACACACGGACCTTTTTGTAAAAATGCTTTTTTTTTTGGATTCAGGGGGACCCAAAACATGTATTTCCGGTGAAATAACGGTATCGAATGTTTTTGGGTGGAATGCAATACCTTCTCTATGCACTATATACATAGTACATATAGTGAAAGTAAAAAAGAGAACTATCATGCTTGATTCAACAATATAGCATACTGTAAAGAAAACCTTATAAACTTTTAAGTTTAGAAAAAAATAATATTAGTAAACTTTTCAAACTCTTTTAAACAGCGCCTAAATTTTAAAATATATTATAGCGGAGGCCTATAATTCTTATCTCTCTATTTAGGAGCCTCGATAAAACTGTTAACGTAACAATTTGCTGAAGTGTTACATATCGCCTGCTTTTTTTCTTTCTGTCAGATGTGTTTGACATTGACATTTATTCTTTAAGTGTGTCACGAGACATTCATACCAGTGAACTAGTTGAAATCGAGATCCGCGTATCCAATATACACTCCAGCCATTCACATGTTTTTGTCGTCATTCCTTCTAAAAGGGAATGATTTTCTTTAAGCCGTCTCATATTAGCTTCCACCGATACACAAAATCCCTATCTCCAGCAGAAACTTTTCTGCCTTACTTTTGTATATTTAAGTAGGACAATGTTGGTAAACTGCCAACTCCAAATTTCAGGACAGCAGGCTTATTATTACTAGTGCTGAGGCCTGAGTTTATATGTTCTACGTCACGTATATAGTAAGTAAACAAGATATAGGATTCCACACAAAAACTCGATACCGAGATTTCATCGGAAATATACCAATGTTTTGAAAACTCTGAATATCACCAAAAAACATGGTGTTTCATTCAGATGACTTTCTCTATCTGTTACAAACAACTTTCCTTACAAAAGGTTATTCTTTTTTCTACGAAGTGATGGCCAACTAGTAATGCACTGAGAGCCAGAATACGATAAGGATCGTACTTGAGGGCCAGGAAAATTAATAGTATAACTTATTAAAAATAAAATAACAGCAATGGCAAATTAAGAGCATATTATTTTTAATATTATTACATGCACAGTGAAGGAAGAAGCATTGCTTTTTACTAAGAAGCTATGTCAAAATCTTTTATAAAAGATTTAGAATCCACTTCCAGTTCTGACATTGCAGTTGTAAGAATATGAGATAACATTGAATCAGTTAATCTGTTCCTGGAGATTGATTTCACTAGTTTCATAACAGAGAAGGCAGTTTCACAAATGTAAGTACCACCAAATATGGAAGTAAGTTTTAAAGCTAAGATGTGGAAAATGTTCCTCTGAAGAATCAGCACCAGTTGTCTCTGTGTTTGATGAGATGAATCACATTGGAGCTCGTATATTTCTAACTGTAGATCCCCGGACTTACACTCTACTTAACACCTCATGCCATTGTTGAAAAGTTCCATCTGTGATCGAAATACTTCAAAATCTTGAAATCTACCATCAAATTCTAAAATGCAGGAAGTTAAAAAAGAATAAATCATATATTTATTCACGGGCCGCCATTTGGTCATCACTGATCTACGACATGCTAATCGAAATATTACTTGCTTCCATGTAAGTAGACGAAACATAAGGGAATACACTAGGCTAAATCGATAGATGTTTTAAAAGATGTTTCTATGAAACAACTGAAGTTCGGCTCGCTTTGCGTGGCCTGCAGTAAAACAAAAGAGACGAAATGAAACGTCACTTCGTGTTTGAGAAAAGTTAAAGTAGTTTAAAACTGAAACCAATAACAAGGTGTGTCCCAGAAACGGCCAGTTCTACAAAAAGCACATATGAACAAAAACTATGTGTTTTAACCAGATAAAGATATACTTTCTGTGTATATGTTTGCCTATCTCTTACGGTTTAACTGTTATGCAAAGATATCCAACACTCAACCAGAATAAAGAGCCCTTCAAAGGCCATTCCCAGAAAATACAAGATGATATTTTATTTGTTATATGAATATCTCAAATATAAGAGAATTTAACAAAATTCGTTAGCTATTTTTGAGAAAATAAAAAATTTCTAATTTTTTTCCATGCAAAGACTAGTAGGGAATGCGGAGATTTCCTTGAAAATCTTCGTGTCACATTCTTGGAAGATACTGAACTTAAATATCGTTTTGTTTTTAACGGACTTTTCGTTTTTGAGCTATTCTGCCCACTGACAGACACACACACACACACACACACACACACACAAACGGACATTTTTCTAAAAGTGTTTCTTTTTATTCAGGAGGTCCCAAAACATGCATTTCCGGTGACATCTTGGTATGAATTCTTGGTTGCAATGCAACACTCTATACATGTGTACATACTAGGTGTAGAGAAAGTAGAAAGACCTGCGCGCGCGCGCGTGTGTGTACAGCATAATCCAAAATCGAAAAGTTCGTTAAGTACCAAATTTGGTGTTTAGATTCACCATCTTCCAAGGATGCGACAAGAAGATTTTCAAGAAAATCCCCAACCGTAATCTAACCTTTACATGGAACGTGTTTTGAACATTTTGATTTTCTAAAAAATGGCTCTAACCATTTTAATTAAAATACATTTAAATACAAAATATTTTATGACATGTGAAACGTATTCCTTGAATTTTCTGGATGCTTTTTGAATAAATAGTAAACCATAAGTTATAGGCAAAAACTTACAAAATAAATCTCGTTAATTTCGAAACAAAAATTTATGTTATTTTTTTAAGTTAACCATTTCTGTGAAATTTCTTGTAGTTGGTTTAAATTTTAAAATAGTTAAACTTTTCTCAAACGAGAGTTAGTTATTCCTTTTTCTTTTGTTTTACTCCTGGCATGCAAAGAAGACCGAATTTCAATCGCTTAGCGACAGCTTTTAAAAGATTTGGTCTGCTCATAAGGAACTAAATAATAAGACCAATTTATATTTTCTCTACAAGTACTATGTACATAGTGTATAGAGAAGTTATTGTATTGCACCCAAAATGTGATTTCGAGATTTCACCGGAAATACATGTTTTGAGACTCCCTGAACTCAAAAAAATTAGCAAAAGGTCCGTGTGTGCCTGTGGATAGCATAGCTCAAAAACGAAAAGTTCGTTAAATACCAAACTTGGTATTTAAATTCAGTATCTTCCAAGGATACGACACGAAGATTTTCACGAAAATTCCCCCACCACAACTGCCCTTTACATGGAAAAATGTTGGTATTATTACTTACTTCTGTGTAAGTAAAATGGAAAAAAGGAAATACACTAGGCTAAAGCGAAAGTCATATATTTTAAAAGCTGTTCTCTATGTGACCTAATGAAGTTCAGTTCGCTTTCAATGGCAAGCAGTAAAACAAAAAAATCTGATGTGTACCATTCACATGACTTTCTCCATATCCCTGCAACAAATAATTCTTAAAAAGCTTATACTTCTATTTACTTTATGCTAATCAGACAAAAATAGCAGAAATAGTCTAATTACTCGCTTCCTTGTCAGTAGAAGCGAAATAAGAGACAACTGTAGGTTAAACTGATAGTCAAAAGCTGGTTGCTATGTCAATGAAGTTCCTTTGTCTATATGGATAGGAGTTGACAAGTTCCTGTATGAGAAAAGTATACGTTTTTCATAGCAGAAACCAAAAATAAGGAATGTCACAAAAACGACGAACTCCACGAAAAAATGTATATAACATAAATTGTGTGTTTTAATGTGCTCTACATTTTTGTGTAGTAAGTTTTTGTCCATCTCTTACGGTTTAGCAGTTATTCAAAATTTAGTAAAATTCATCCAGAATAAACTACTCTTCAGAGGCTATTCCCAGAAAATTCAAGATTTACATTTCATTTGTCAGGTAAATATGTTTAATATACGAAATTTTAATCAAAATCGTTAGAGCCATTTTTGAGAAAATCAAAATTTTTTAAAAAAGTTCCATGTAAAGGGTAGTTGGGGGTGGGGGTATTTTTCTCAAAATCTTCGTGTCGCATCCCTGGAAGATAGTAAACTTAAATACCAAGTTTGGTATTTTACCGACTTTTCGTTTTTGAGTTATCGTGTTCACAGACACACGGACACATACACACACACACACACACACTCACACACACACGGACCTTTTTGTGAAAATGCTTTTTTTTTGGATATTGGGGACCCTAAAACATATATTTCCGGTGGAGTGCAATACTTTCTCTATACACTATGTACATAGTGCGTATGGAGAAAGTAAAAAGAGATGAAATCAAGGTGACTTCCGTTTGAGTTAAGTAAATTAAAGCTGAAACAAATAACAAGGAATATCTCGGAAACGGTCAACTCTACAAAAAATATATATGGCATTAATTGTGTGATTTAACGAGATCTATATTTTTGTGAGTACATTTTTGTATGTGTCTTATAATTTACCAGTTATGCAATATTCATCCAGAATGAAGTGTTCTTCAGAGGTTATTTCAATATACATATTTTATTTGTGATGTAAAATCTTTAATATACCGCATTTTAATGAAAATCGTTAGAACCATTTTCAAGAAACACAACATTTTCAAAAATATTTCCATGTAAAAGGTAATTTGGTGTGAGGGGATTTTCTTGAAAATCTTGCTGTCGTATCCTTGAAGATATTAAATTTAAATACCAAATTTGGTGTTTGACGCCTTTTCGTTCTTGAATAATGCTGTACACACACAACTTTTTTTTCTAAGAATGCTTTCTGGAGTCATAGGACTCTAAAACATGTATTTCCGGTGAAATCTCAATATCGAATTTTTAGGTGAATACGATGCCTTCTCTATCTATTCTGTACACTGTAAATGCCTACAAGCTAGAGGAAATAAAAATAAGTTTGTTGCAGTAGGGGTAGAGAAAGTTATGTGAATGTAGCATATCTCATTTTTGTTTTCGTTTTACTTTCTCTGCCGCTTGTGCTAAGTAGCGTAAATATTAGGTTTAAACAGACAATATGATGTGTCCCCTGCACATGACTTTCTCTATATCTCTGTAACAAATTATTGTTAGTAAGTTTATTCTTCTAGCTATTCTATGCTAACCTAGATAAACATTAACAGAAACGGTCTTATTACTTAGTTCCTTATAAGAAGAAGGGAAATAAGGGAATACACTAGGTTAAACCGACAGTCAAATGTTTTAAAATGTGTTTGCTATGGGATTGAAATCCGTTTCTTTGCGTGGCCAGGAGTTGACAAGTTCTCATTAAAGAAAAGTATAGGCATTTTAAAACTGAAACCAAAACAAGGAATATCTCGCAAACGGTGAACTACACGAAAAAAAATATATGATATAAATTGGGTGTTTTAACGACATCTACATTTTATGTGTAGTAAGTTTTTTTCCATCTTTTTTAACAGTTTTCCAAAATTCAGAAAAATGCATCGAGAATATGAGATCTTTAGAGGCTATTCCCAGAAAATTTAAGATATACATTTTATTTGTCATATAAATATTTTAAATAGAAGAGATGTTAATCAAATTCGTTAGAGCCATTTTTGAGAAAACCAAAATGTTAGACATTTTTTCCATGTACAGGGTAGTTGGGGGAGAGGAGGTTTTATTGAAAATCTTCGTGTCGAACTCTTGGAAGATACTGAACTTAAATATCAATTTTGGTATTTAACGGAGTTTTCATTTTTTGAGCTATTCTGCACAGAGACACTCACACGGACATTGTTCTAAAAATGCTTTTTACTTTCTCTATACGTACTATGTACATAGTGTATAGAGTAGGTATTGTAATACACCCAACAATTCGATACCGAGATTTTACCGGAAATACACGTTTTGACACACCCTGAATCCAAAAAAAAAAGCATGTTTATAAAAACGAAAGACCGTTTAATACCAAACTTGGTATTTAAGATCTGTACCTTCCAAGAATGCAACACGAAGATTTTCAAGAAAATCCCCACCACCACAAAATGCCCTTTACATGGAAAAAATTTCGAAAATTTTTATTTTCTTAAAAATGGCTAACGATTTAGATGAAATACCATGTATTAAAGCTATTTCCATCACAAATAAAATGTATATCTTGAATTTCTTGGGAATAGCCTCTGGAGATCTGTTTATTCTGGATGAATTTTGCTGAATTCTGCATAACTAGTAAACCGTAATAAATAGACAAAAACTTTCTACACAAAAAACGTAGATCTCGTTAAAACACACAGTTTATGTCATATACATTATTTGTGGAGTTTGCCGTTTTCGAGATATTCCTTGTTATTAGTTTCATTTGTAAAGTACTTATACTTTTCTAGACAGGAAGTGTCTCTTTTTCTTTTGTTCTAATCCTGGCCAAGCAAAGAAGCGATTTGCAATGTCAAATTGACTATCACTTTAGCATAGCGTATTCCTTTAGTTCCCTTCTACTTATAAGGAACTAAGTAATAATAACATTCTGCTAATGTTTATCTCGATTAGCATTGTGTAAAAAGAAGAATAGTGTATTGTAAGAAGTTTGTAGAGCAGCTAGAGAAAGTCTGAGTGTAACACATCAGATTTTTTGGATTCAAAGAGTCCCAAAATATGTATTTCCGGAGAAATATCCCTATGGAATTTTTGGGTGCGATGCAATACAATACCTTGTCTGTACACTATGAACATGGCACGTGTAGAGAAAGAAAAAATTCAATATTATATCGATACGTCACCTTTTATTATTTCATCATCTCGAAAGCCCTTGGCAGCTGCTAGGAAGCTAAAAGAAGACAGGTTTTCTTGAAGTTATTTCACGGATTTCCTTTCCTTCTAACTTGCAATCTCGTATTTTCACTCTGAAGAACATCGTTTACGCCAGCGAGCCTAGAACTGTTATTTTTATGGAATGAGGTCCGTAAACTGCAAGGACCTGTGGTTTAATAAAGAGAGGACATCGGCTGCACCTGTGGCTTCATAGAAGGTAATTATCCCTATTTGAAGTCTGTATCAGAGGCTATAGTCAGTGATGTTCGTATAATGCAATACGAATTTGCGAATAGCTGAGTATATTTTCCACTGCTGTCTTAGAATTTAGCTTTTATTACTGTAAGAGCATCTTTATTTTAAACTGGAACCTTTCTTTTTATTTTCCTTTCTTTTAATCGTTTCTCCGGACCAAAAAGCACGACGTGCACAAACCTAGTGTAGGTTCTACTTCCGTAGCAAATAACAGAGACTTCCTTTGGATGAGCGGCCGGCCTTACATAAGTTTTCTTGGCACTGGAAACCACTCTGTTTAAGGACAGTCGAATTGCCCTATCTTGCCAGTGTTAAAGTTTGACCCGTTATCTCAGCAATTATTTAACATAATGAACTAAATGTTTCAAGATATATTCAGCAATACCTTTACTGATGAAAAATCTGATGTGTTCCATTCACATGACTTTCTCTACACCTCTGCAACAAATTATTGTTAAAAAGTTTATGCTTCTGTTTACTTCATGCTAATTGAGAAAAATTAGCAGAAATAGTCTTATTACTTGCTTCCTTGTAAGTAGAAGCGAAATAAGGGAGTACCATAGGTTAAAGCGATAGTCAAAAGCTGGTTGCCGTATGACTGAAGTTCCTTTGTTTGTATGGACAGGAATTGACAAATACCCTTACGAGAAAATTAAGTTTTTTAAAGCTGAAACCAATGACAAGGAATATCTAAAAAACGCTCAATTCCACGAAAAAAATGTATATGACAAATTGTGTGATTTATCGTGATCTACATTTTTTGCGTGGTAAGTATTTGTCCTTCTCTTACAGTTTACCAGTTATGCAAAATGCAATAAAATCCATCCACAATAAAGAACTCTTCAGAGGTTATTCCCAGAAAATTCAAGATACACATTTTATCTGGGACATAAGAAGTTTTAATATACGGGATTTTAATTAAAATCGTTAGAGCCATTTTTAAGAAAATAAAAATTTTCAAACATTTTTCAATTTAAAGAATATTTGGGGATGGGGTTCTTGAAAATCTTCGTGTCGCATCCTTGGAAGATACCAAACTTAAATGCTAAGTTTGGTATTTAACCGTCTTTTCATTTTTGAGCTCTGCTGTCCACAGAAAGACGGGCGGACAGACAGACAGACAGACAGATACACACACACACACACACACACGAACATTTTTCTGAAAATGCTTTTTTTTTTTTTTTTCATTCAGGGGGTCCTAAAACATGTATTTCCGGTGAAATGCCGAATTTTTGGGTGGAATACAATACCTTTCCTATCCACTTTGTACATTGTAAAACGGGGCTAGAGAAAGTAAAAATGTATCCTAACACAGCTTCGCAGCATTTCGAAACTCTCACGTGAAGGAAATACGAACGGGTTGCCAATGCTGCAAATAGCTAAAGTAAAACTTTCCGATCAAAATTAAAAAAATAGATAAATAAAAAAAACGATCTTTTCTCTAACACTAATCTTTACAAACCTATTGGTGTTTTATCAAGTGGGATCTAAAAACTACTACTGAGAATTATTTTCTACAATATGTTTAAACTAATTACAATTAGCCTCCTGTATGAAAGTTACACGAAAATGAGCGGGAGATCCGAAATGTTACATGCAATTAAAACATGAAAATTGAAAAAAATTATGAAAACACACTTTCTACTCCCCTTGAAGGCGCAGTCAGATATTCAGAGTAAAACTGTTAAGGACATGTGTTACTCGTTCATTACATATGGTACACTACCGTGCATAAAATGTGGCCCATTCCCTAAAATGCAGTAGTGTTTTTGGCCCGTAAAGTTTCTCCCTCCAGATAATCAAAGTTTGACACCATTCGGTCAGTGACAGTTCTATCTGGCAGGTCTTTGCAAATTGGTCTCGCGATTGCAGGAATGGTGATATCAGGGAATGCAACCCGGCATGCACATGGCGCACTGATCGAAAGGGAGGGTTTAAGACGCAGTGGCGGTTTAGCACAAAGGAATTTCTCTAATACGTGTTTGCGTTTTGTTTATGCGTAGTACGTTTATTTAGACTGAAAGGGTTTCACGTAAATTTTTCGTGTTAATCACTTCAACTGAAGCGTTACATTTGCTCATGCCTTTAACGTTAATTCATAAGCAATGACGTACAATGGAGCACATACGCTTTCATCTTTCAATCCAGATTTGCTTTTGGATGTTTTCAATGTTCAGTTGTTTGTAAATTAGTAACCTCAATTTGTAATTCTGCTTCATTGTTTTCGTTTTATTTTCCGCAGCAGATGTATCACCTGAACTTTCAACGTTGTTTTATTCCAGTTTTGCACGCGAAGTCCTCAAAGTCAAATGTGTAATATTAATAACCGGTGCCTCTGATGCTTATTTATGACCTTTAACGTTTAGGTTTTATAGCATGAGAGTATTTTGTAATCCACTTCTTCGCCAGACTACCAAGCTTCCTTCATTGAATATTGCAACTCTGTTACATTTACGGACAAGGATCTGTTTTAGAATATTATTTTAAAATACATGAGCCTAGTGTACTCCCTTATTTCCCTTCTACTTACAAGGAAACAAGTAATAAGACCATTTCTGTTAACGTTTATCTTAATTAGCATGAAGTAGAAAGAAGAATAACCGATTGTAAAAATAGTTCTTTACAGAACAGGTAGAGAAAGCCATTTGAATGGAACGCTTTTTTTAGTAACCAATTATCAAAAAATACTTTGAGTGCATCTAAAATTTGCACTTACTTTTCCAGAAAAAAAAACTTACTCAAATCTCACTCAATTAACATCGACATGCTATGGAGATTTTAATCCAGTTCTCTTCATTATCTGGCCAACACTCCATGGTACATCTCTAACGTTACCTTACATAATGATCTATGCATCCCGACAATAAAGGAAGAAGTCACATCTGAATAATCTTCGATATTAACAGAGATTATGTAACCATCGAATTCCCTTGCCATTAATCTACTAGACAACAGTAATACTAATGACCGTCAACGCTGTAACGTTTTGGACCTACCATTCTACTTTAGCTAACTATAATGCTCTAGCGTTTACTTGTAACACTTTTACTGAGTGCTATGTTAAGTCAGACTGTAAATCAGCTGAGTTTGTTTCTGAATATGAGAGTTGAGTATGAGTCTGACCCTAAGTCACAATTTTAACTCACCTGAATAGCCTTCTTGGCTAGTCTTGGTATCAGCGTCTCAGGATACACCTGGTGAACGCTGAAGCTGGGCTGCTCCACGGACGCTAGACGTCGGATCTCTTCCCAGCGGTCTTCTCCGTACACCTGCTTGATGTACTCCACCATATTCTCCAACAGTAGCCCATACATTTTGGCTCTGAAAACAAAACAGAATATAGTAAGCTGATGGAGGTCTACCTCCATTGAAGGGGGCTCAAGGGCAGCCCCCCCCCCCTATTAAAACTTGTAAGTGATATTATTTGGTCTAACACGACGATTATATAGGATTATTATTATTATTATTATTACCTTCTCTAGCCCTGTAAGTACAATGTACACAGGGATAGAGAAGTAGTGTATTCCACCCAAAAGTTAAAAGTCGAGATTTCACCGGAAAAATACCCCTTTGGGGACCCCTTGGTATTTACGAGGGTTGAATAAAAAGTAATGTATCCACCTTCGTAACTCTTCAACAGATGGCAGCATTGGTATGCGGCAGATACTGGCTTGTTCCATAGCCTCTTCTCTACAGCTCCAGTTGGTGGGAAGCCTTAGCATTGAACGGTTGTGTTGTTGCAGTGTAAAGTATGGAACCCTGCGCAGACGGTCGATCAATGCGATTTAAGCAACGTGCAATCATTGAATTGTTGACGGCAGAAGGTGTCACCCCAAAGGAGATTCATCAGAGAATGAAAGTATGGTGATTGTGTTGATGTGAGTACTGTGCGTCGTTGGACGAGTAAGTTTAAAGATGTTGAGGTGGGAACATCTGACTTGCGTGACAAACAAAGAGTTGGACGTCCTGTGATAGCAACCACCGAGTTTCACAAGCAAAATGTTGACAGATTGATTCAGGACGATGGTCGTACCGCCCAGAGAGAAATTGCAAGCACAACAGGCATTTCACGAGAGCGTGTGGGTCACATTATTGCTTTGCTTGACTATCGGAAGATCTATGCACGATGGGTACCCCCATGTGCTGACTCCTGAAATGAAAGCGCACAGACCTGAAATTTGCCAGGAACTCCTCTCTCGTTAGGAGAATGAAGGTGACGCCTTTCTCCATTCAACTGTGACAGGAGACGAAACGTGGGTACACCATTACGACCCGGAGACGAAGCGTCAATCTATGGAATATCGACACAAAGACTCGCCCAGAAAAATAAATTCAAGACGCAGCCCTCATCTGGAAAAATCATGGCCACAGTGTTCTGGGACGCAGATGACCTTATCCATGTTGATTTCCTTGATCGTGGAACAACAATGAATTCAGAGCGTTACATCATAACGCTGCGAACTCTGAAACGACGACTAGCAAGGGTCAGAAAGGAAAAGGGAAATGTTTTCCTGCCAAACCACACAACTTCAGAGACCGCCGTACGGCATGCTCCATACAGTTCAGATTTAGCACCGTCTGACTTTCATCTGCTCCCGATAATGAAAGACGATATATGTTTCTGATGAAGACGTTGTGAGGCTGTGGTTGCGGAAACAGAGTGTCGACTTCTTCAGAAAACTTGCTCACCGTTGGCAGAATTGGCTGGTGACTGTGGAAAAGTGAATATTGCTAATTAAAAATCACAATCTATTTCTGCGTTTGATTTATTAAAATATTTCCATCCAAACCCAATTAACGAAGGTGGAGGCATTACTTTTCATTCAACCCTCGTAGGTTTATTATCTTCCAAGGAGAAGATTTTCAAGAAAATTCCCCCTTTAAAAACTACCCTTAACATGGAAAAATTTTCGAAAATTTTGATTTTTACTTTCTCTATACGCACTATGTACATAGTGTATAGAGAAGGTATTGCATCCCACCCAAAATTCGGTACCGAGATTTCACCGGAAATATATGTTTTAGGGTCTAAAAAAGCATTTTCGGAAAAAGGTCCGTGTGTGTGTGTCTGTGTGTCTTTGAACACGACACCTCAAAAACGAAAAGTCGGTAAAATACCAAACTTGATATTTAAGTTTAGTATCTTCCAGGGATGCAACACGAAGATTTTAAGAAAAATCCCCCACCCCCAACTACCCTTTACATGGAATTTTTTTCGAAAATTTTGATTTTCTCAAAAATGGCTCTAATGATTTTGATTAAAATTTCGTATATTAAAGATATTTACCTGACAAATAAAATGTATATCTTGAATTTTCTGGGAATAGCCTCTGAAGAGTAGTTTATTCTGGATGAATTTTACTGAATTTTCAAATAGCTGCTAAACCGTAAGAGATGGAAAAAACTTACTACACAAAAAATGTAGAGCATGTTAAAACCACAATTTATGTATACACATTTTTAGTGGAGTTCGTCGTTTTTGAGACATTCCTTATTTTTGGTTTCTGCTATGAAAAACTTACACTTTTCTCATACAGGAATTTGTAAACTGCTGTCCATACAAACAAAGGAACTTCAGTGACATAATACCCAGGACTATTTCTGCTAATTTTATCTCGATTAGCATGAAGTAAATAGAAGCATAAGCTTTTTAACAACAACTTGTTACACAGATGTAGAGAAAGTCATGCGAATGGAACACATAAGATTTTTTAAAAATGGCTGTAACGATTTTGATTGCAATTCCGTATATTAAAACTATTTACATCCCAAATAAAATGTATATCTTGAATTTTCTGGGAAGAATCTCTGAAGACCTCTTTATTCTGGATGAATTTTGCCGAATTTTGCTTAACTGCTCAACCGTAAGAGATAGACAAAAATTTACTACACAAAACATGTGGATCTTGTCAAAACACACAATTTATGTTCTTTACGTTTCTGTTGTGGAAGTAACCGTTATTGGTTTCAAATGTGAAGTACTTAAACTTTTCTGACATGAAGCGTCCGTTTTTTCTTTTGTTCTACTCCTGACCAAGCAAAGAAGCGATTTGCAATGACAATCACATAACGATAGCTTTTAAAACATTTGACTATCACTTTAGCCTAGTGCGCTCGCTTAGTTTCCTTCTACTTATAAGGAACTAACTAATAAGAACATTCTGGTAATATTTAACTTGATTAGCATTGTGCAGAAAGAAGAATAATCTTGAAAGAATTTTGTAGAGCAGGTAGAGAAAATCATGTGACTGTAACACTTCAGATTTTTTTTGTTTCATTTGTTTACCCTTTAACTTGTATGGTCATATCGGGGGCTTTGACTTGTGAAATAACTCGTATTAGTTAGGTTTAAAACATTAGGTTAATAATTTTTATTACTAAACACACGCACATTCAATCTCATATTCATACTTCCAGACTCTGTGGGGGATAGGGAATAATTCTAGTTAAAGAAAAATTCCCCGCCCAAGCCGGCAATCGAACCCGGGACCTCGCTGACCACTCGACCACGGAGACAGTCGGTATATTATTTTGTACACTAAATACGTTTAAAACTCTTCCATTTTTCTTCTATTTCTATTTATGACATTCTGCCGGACTGAGATCCTGGCAGCCCGTTTTGTCGGCAACCATGGTAACGGCATAGTTGTAAGGTTGTCCCACTCTCTTAACTAAAGCCAGCTTGGGGCTGAGAATTACTTTCTCTACACGTACCATGTACATAGTGTATAGAACAGGTATTGTATTCCACCCAAAAATTCCATACTGTTTGTGTAGTGCGTTTTAGTCTATCTCTTACTGTTTAAACGTTATGCAGAATTATGCAAAATTCAATTAGAATAAACAGCTCTTCAGAAGCTATTCTAAGAAAATTCAAAATACACAGTTTTTATAATGTGAATATCTTTAATATTCGGCACTTTAATTAAAATTGTTAGAGCTAGTTTCACAAAATCAAAACTTTGGAAAAATGTTCCATGTAACGGGTAGTTGGGGGTGGGGGGATTTTCTTGAAAATCTTCGTGTCGCAGCCTTGGAATGTACTGAACTTAAATACCAAGTTTGGTATTTAACCGACTTTTCATTTTTGAATTATGCTGTCCACAGACACACAAAAACACACGGCTGTGTTCCATTCACACGACTTTCTCTACATCTCTGTAACAAATTATTATTGATAAGCTTATTCTTCTATCTACTTCATGCTAATCGAGATTGAAATGAGCAGAAACGGTCTTATAATTCCTTGTAAGCAGAAGAGGAATAAAGGAATACACTAGGCTAAACCTAATGGTTTAAAATGTGGTTGCTACGGGATTGAAATCCGTTTCTTTGCGTGGCCAAGTGTTGACATGTTCCCGTATGACGAAAGTACAAGTACTTTAAAACTGAAACCAATAACAAGGAATGTCTCAAAAATGGCCAAATTTACGAAAAAAAAGTATATGACATATATGGTGTGTTTTAAGGAAATATAAATGTTATGTATAGTAAAGTTTTTGGGTGTACCAGTTATGCAAAATTCAGAAAAAAAAGTAAAAAGGTCTTTAGAGGCTATTTCCAGAAAATTCAAGGTATACATTTTATTTTTCATGTAAATATTTTAAATAAGAAATTTTAATCAAAATCATTTTTGAGAAAATCAAAATTTTCGAAATGTTTTCCATGTAAAGGATAGTTTGGGGGGGTCTCAAAATCTTCGTGCCGCATCCCTGAAGGACAATAAACTTAAATACCAAGTTTGATATTTTACCGACTTTTCGTTTTTGAGTTATAGTGTTCACAAACACAGGGACATACACACACGGAGCTTTTTCTAAAAATACTTTTTTTTGGGTACAGGGAAGCACATTTCGTATATTTCCGGTGAAAATCTCGGTATGGAATTTTTGGGTGGAATGCAATACCTTCTTTATACATTATGTAGATGGTATATATGTGTAGAGAAGTAAAAAGCACGTTCTTAACACTAAAACTTTTTGTAGCCTAAACCAAAGAAGTCTCAGAAAAAAACTAGGGTAATTTCAAAAGGAAGATATTTATTGAATATCGAGGGTTAAAATATTAGACAAAAATTGTATTTCTTTTTTCGCAAGGGACTTTTTAGTGACGTGACAAAACGTAAACAAATTTGACAAGCCATTAAAGCAATATGAATGAGATTTGCACTGTCGCTTGTTTGTATTACATTACACCTGCGGTATAAATTTAAAAATTCTAGCTGTAAATATCTGCACTTTTACCTCTAACAGGTTGTATGTATATCAGTTCGTCACTTGTTTCGTGCATATGAAAGAGATGATACAAAAACAGCGCTCTCTATTTTAATTACCTCTTTGAAGAAATGAAGATTGGCTTGGGCTGTTGACGTGCTATCTTAATCCGAAAGTACTTCTCTAAAGAAGAGGCGGAAACAAAACAAAGGAGAGGAAATAAAAGAGCATCATTGGCAGAAGAATAAAGAAGCAGTAATACGCCTTTTTTCATTGTAATGCCGAGTACATGAAGTTGGGCAGAGGACGAGAGTTAAAGCAGAAGAGCACAAGACGATCTCGTTAGTCGCCCACATTACTCATGTCTGTCGACAGCTCGGGATCCGATCCTATGTCTTAACAAGCTCCTTGTCCTGATAAACATCATATTTTTCCTTCCCTCTATCTTTATACGACGTAACATCCCTACTCCAAAAATCTCATGTGTTCCAATCACATCATGTCCTCTAGCTGTTCGGTAAAACAACTTTTATTCAAAACATTAATGTTATTTACATCATGCTAATCAAGATAAACATAAGCAGAATTAAGTCTTATTAATAGCTGCCCTGTAAGTAGAAGGGAAATAAGAAAATGCACAGGCTAAAGAGATAGTCTCGTCCTTTAAAAGCCGGTCGCTATGTGAAACAATTGAAATTCCAATCTCTTTGCTTGCCACGAGTAAACAAACAAGAAACGAGAAGAAAGATGTCTTCCCGTTCGTGAAAAGTTTAAGTGGCTTAAAATTGATACCAATAATCCGGAATATCTGAAAAACGATTAACTCTACATTATATATATATATATATATATATATATATAATGTGAATTGTGTGTTTTAATGAGATATACATTTTTTGTGTAGTAAGTTTTTGTATATCTCTTACGGTTTACCAGGTAAATAAAAGTAATCGAGAATGAAGAGATCTTCAGAGGCTTTTCCTAGAGAATTCAAGATATGCATTTCATAAGAATATCTTAATATAAGGTATTTTAATCAAAATCGTTAGAGCCATCTTGAGAAAATAAAATATTTTGAAAAATATTCCATGTAAAGGATAGTTGGGGCTGGGGAGATTGTCTAGAAAATCTTCGTGTTGATACTTGGGAGACACTGAACTTAAATATCAAGTTTGGTATTTAACGGGACGGACTTTTCGTTTTTGAGTTATGTTGCCCACAGACACACACGCACACATTTTTTTTTTTTTTCTAAAAATGCTCTTTTTGGATTCAGGGTCTCAAAACGTTTATTTCCAGTGAAATCTCGAATCTAATTTTTGGGTGCAATGAAATACCTTCTCTATACACTATATGTGTAAAGAAAGTAAAATCTGATGTGTTCCACAGGAGTGGCTCCTGGGGTAGTGCCGTTGTGCCGTAACAACATTGTTAGATAACAAAGGAGTGTCTACATGTTGTGATTATTGAGTAAACATTGTTTCTACACTCGTTTTCTAGTTCTATCATTTGAACAGCACATTAAGAGCCTCGCGATCAAGCTTGTGCCAGTTCCAGGTGGGCACCGTGTGAGCTCATAAGCGTGTTCATTTCTAGTGGCTGCTTATGGGTGGAAGTGGTGCCAAAATGATCGTGCGCAGTCTCCGTTCCACCCTCCAGAACAGAGTAAAACCAGTACCTTGCAGGCGTCAACGTTCACACCTAAACCCTCCTGAAATGCAGTGTTACCATCTTGGTGTATGTTAATACCAAAGCATTTTGAAGTTTAGTTAAGTGCAGTGCAAAAATAGACACCAATATATCCTTATAAACAAATATACATGTTTTGAAATTAATAATGACATTAGATTATAACATTATGGAGCATTATTTCAATATTTGGTTTTGGTTTTAAGTATTCGTGATGTTTAAAAACACAAGCGCGAGTGCACGCATGTGCGCGAATATAGTGTGATTTTCTGAGTTGTTGTTCCTTTTAATTTCTAATGCACATCTAGGAATTGTAGGCATAGGTCGCTAAATTGCTAGCACCAGTCTTTCCATCTTTCTTTCTGTTTCGTGAGGTGAACACAAGCGTCTCTTATAGATCTCCAGGAATTACTAGGCATAGGCTTGCTCTGACTTTGCCCAACTTGGATGCAAAACTACTGTTGCGTTTTCCGTTTTCCACTTTTTAATTTCAATAATACCACACATTGTGAAATATGCCGGTTATTCATAAAATTAAATAGATCGATGATACTGCAAAAATAAATATGCATTTTAAGAGGTTTATTATAACATAATTCTTGACACCACCACCACGGGTGTTCCAATCACATGACTTTCTCTACATCTCTGTTGATAGGTTTATTCTACCTTCTTCATACCAATCGAGATAAACATTAGCAGAAACACTCTTATTACTTGCTTTATTATAAGTAGGAGGGAAATAAGGGAATACACAAGGCTAAACCGACAGTCAAATGTTTTAAAATGTGGTTGCTATGGGATTGAAATCCGTTTCCCTGCATTACCAGAAGTTGGCAAGTTCCCGCTTGAGAAATATTTAAGTATTTCAAAACTGAAACTAATAACAAGAAATATCTCGAAAACGGCCAACTCCACGAAAAAAAATACGACATAGATTGTGTTTTAAGGAGATCTACATTATTAATGTAGAGCGAGTTCTTGTCTATATCTTACATTTTAATAGTTATGTAAAATTCAGTCAAATTCATCCAGAATGAACACATCTTCGGAAATTATTCACACAAAATTCAAGATATACATTTTTTTGTGATGGAAATGGCTTTAATATGTAGTATTTCCATCAAAATCGTTATGAGTCATTTTTGAGAACATCAAAAGTTTCGAAAAATGTTCCATGTAATGGGTAGTTTGGGGTGGGGGAGATATTCTTTAAAATCTTCGTGTCCCATCCTTGGAAGATACCAAACTTAAATACCAAGTTTGGTTTTTAACAGTCTTTTCTTTTCGTTTTTGAGCTATGCTACCCACAGACACACACGGATATTTTTCTAAACATGCCTGTTTTGGATACAGGGGATCCCAAAACATGTATATCCGGTGAAATCTCGGTATGGAATTTTTGGGTGGAATACAATACCTTCTCTATACACTATGTACATAGTACATGTAGAGAAAGTAAAAAGAAGGCACCTGGAGACATCTCTTCAATTTTACCCCTTTACTTTAATATCCTTTAACCTGGTTGGTCATATCGGACGATGAATGGAATTGACGAAATGGTGCTCAAATGGTCTCGGAGTCCATGAAACTTGAAGTTACTCGACATTCATCTTCTCAGGATAAGGGAAAACCCGAAAATAAACCTTAACTGGGTAACCACCATAAGTGAAATTCGAACTCTGGACCTCTTGAATATGATACCGATACGCTATCATCACACTACTGAGGCGGGCTCCCTTTTTGCTTGTTCCGTGCTTTAAATAAACTATTAAATTGTACAGGTAAAAAAATTTCACACAGTGGCATAATGAAAATATGAGAGGGCCATCCAGAAAGTGACAGACGATTTGGCAAAACTAAACAATAACGAAAGATATCAACTCAAATCTTTATTTACAAAGTTACAGCACCTTACTCTATTTCTCAACGTGATTGTCATTGCTATCAAGATATTTATTGTCATATGGTACTGGTTTTTCAACCGCTAAGGATATGAGCCAGGATGTCATTGCCACTTTGAGGTCTTCATCTTCTTCCACCCAAAAAAGTCATGTACGGTGTCCAAGTTAACCGGTTTTTCCTAACTCTTTTATCTATAATTGCTTCAACCCTTCCATAACGATTGATGAACTTCCATTTGCATAACTTGTAAACTGTAAGAGCAAGACAAAAAGTTGCACGAGATAAAAGGAAATCTCTTTTAAAACACACAAGTTTTATTTAGAGTCGACCGCTTCTGAAATATTCCTTTTTAAACCGCGGGAAGTGACCTTACGTTTCATCTCTCTTGTTTTACTGCAGGCTATGCAAAGGGTTCGAACTTCAATTGTTTCGCATAGGATCAGCTTTTAAAACATTTGACTATCGCTTTAGCCTGGTGTACTCCCTTATCTCCCTTTTACTTACAAGGAAGCAAGTAATAAGTCAAGGGTGTGGAACGCAATGCATGGTAGAGCAAGTAAACTACTGTTTGACACAACACAAGCTGCTTGGCAGACTGTGGAGTACGTGAATCTCAAGCTGGTGTTAATGTCTGCGATGAAAGCCAGGTATCAGCCACAAAGATAACTCAATGACATTTATTACCGACGTTCCCATCACATGAAATAACACATTTTCCGTTATCTTTAGGTCAACAGGATTAGACGACAGGGCGACACCAAAAATCCATACCAAACTCTTCCTTCCAGCTAATCATATTTTACACTTTAGTGCATAATTGTAAATGTGTGCGTTTTTGCATTGTAAATACTGTAGCATATTTGTAAATGTGTTTTTTTATTTATTGAATAACAGCATGCTCCATTACAAAGTAATATTACGTGTCTTAGTGTTATGTTTCTATTGAATCACTTATGTATATTTTAAATATGCAATGCTACAAGTATTGTTGTGGAAAACTGTTACTTCTGTTAATTGTAATTCCTAGAAGATAACTACTAAAAAATTACAAATTCCAAAGATATTAAATTTACATGAGAAGGTTCTTACTTCTTGTGGTTTTATAGTCTTTGATTTCAGGTTCCTTTTATGTTTTGCTTCCATTTTGTTGAACATTTGTGTTATTTTAATTCGTCAATGTCTATTGAATTCACGAATCTGTGGAATGCCATGGTGTGTTTTGTTGTTGGCCTGTTCTGGGAACTTTTGTTTAAGATTTATGCGTTGTCCATTCAGTAGTTTGCAGCCATATCAGATAATCTACGTCTGTTCTCCTAGATTGCAAGTGCACGTTGAGTCGCCTTATTATTTTAAATCTGTGCAAGCATGATTTTGTTTTACCATGACCGGTTACTATTGCTGTGATTTCTGGTCTTATCGGAATTATTACAGATATTACATATTTGTAAATTTGTATTATAAATTGTGATGTGTATGAACTTAGGAGTGTACATAATACAATACTCACATTTTAGTTTGAAGCATGAGATCCTCTTCACGTTCGCGCTAAATTTGAAATAAAAATCTACTCGCGCTTGCGCCTAATTTGAATTAGCAATTGACTCTTCTCAAGGCTTTTTAATGGGCTTCACAGATCCAGACTACCTGGCGATTTCTCAAACAATAAATTGCCGGGATTTTCTTTGTAGAATTGTAGTTTTATTCACAATTATTTCTAACAATTCTTGTATGAAATAGCAATCGCTCGATGCAATTTATGTGCTTTGTTGAATGCTGCAAATATTTATACGCATATAATTCTATGCGAATACATTAATGTACGTGTAATCTCCAAGCGGTATTTTCCATTCTTGTGAAAAAGCCTTCTTTTCTCATATTATAAGTGGCTTCACAACCAAGAAAATCAATTCATCACTATGATACTTATTGTTGGAAAACAAAATCGCATAGAGAAAATCAAAACACTTATACGCGACGAAAGCACAAGGAATAATAAACAATTTGCACCCAGCGATTTCAACTTCGGAATGCAATACAACAAAATGACATGTATTACAAAAATGACATGAAAGTCACAAAATGTCGGCAGATTTTGTGATTAGGATATAAATATTGCCTCAACTTTTATACAATTACTAGCAGTAACTATTATGTCGATAATTATAAAACTATCATCTGACATTTCATCAGTGTTACATAATGAAATTATATTTATTTATACATTTAACACTAACTTTTGATACTCTTTGTTTATATGTGTATGCAAATAAGGAAGTACATATGCTTCTATGGAACACATTAAGTATAGTACAGTCATGTACAGACCTCAAAAGCCAAATGGTGTGATTAAATGTCTATTCTGCTGTTTTTGTAACCTGTGTTTTTAGCACTAGAGCTATATAAACACACGAATACGTGTATTTGCTTTGACAAGTTCTGTGTTCAGTGCCTTGCTGGCCAAAACGAACTTACAGAATGTTTTCTAACCTAATCAAACCCGCCCAGAGTGATCGGCTTTTTGGTACGCTTAAAATCAACAGTCCTATGTCAGTATATCTGGCATATAAAAGAACTTCTGCGGGACAAAATTCCGGCACACCGGCGACGCTGATACGATTCCAGTAATTGACAACGTTGTCAATGAAAACAATAAGGCAAGAAGACAAGGCATAAACGTACAAACAAACAGCTCCAAGTGCGTTTCTTTTCTCTCTTGTAGCGTTGTCATGTTGTGTTGTCTTCGTGGCTAATGATTTAGACTTAACTGACATATATTCGAAAGTTTTTACTACTAAGACTCAGAATTATTTCATTCAAAAGTGGAATGAAATGAAATGTAGTTTTATTTATGGACGTTCTTTAACTGCTGTGGTTCTCAGCGTCCCACTCTATACTGGACGTGATGATGATGGTAGTGTTAAAGGGCGCTCAACTACAGCCGGTCCCCATGGCCGCGCTCGTCAAAGCGTCTCGCTTTGGTGTTTCGCAGCGCAGGGGATCATGGGCATGGGTGTTAAATGTTTGTGTATGTGTGTGTAAAAAGTAAAACAGAAATACAGTAATCAAAGTGAACAAATTAGGTAAATAAAAAATAGGGTATACAGCGCCGGAGTCCCGATCAGACTCCGGAACTGTATTTAAATAATAATAAAAAAAAAAAAAAAAACAACAACTACAAGGTCATCAGCCCCCTTATCAAACAATCATGGCAAAAGCCATGCGTGTTGGGCACTGCAATTTTACACAATAGTTTCCTTCTTAAGAATGAATCTGCTCCTTTGTGTCCGCTATGTGGAGCAGATTTCTCTGTCTGTCATGTGTTGCTGGAATGTGTTAATCTAGCACATATTCGGTAATCTCTGCAACTGCAGGTCAGTCTTCCAGATTACCTGGCCGACGATAACCGAGCGGTAGCTAAGATTTTTAAACTTTTATCAAAAGTAACCTTTCAATTACGAATTTAGTTGTTTTTATCCTTGTTTTATCATTACTTTTGAAATACTTGTCTAAAATCACCTATCTGAGGCTTTTGCCGTGATTGTTTTTTATACATTGAATTTTATATTTAACTTTCGTTCTTATTTACATATTTATAATATATTTATCTCTATATTGGGCTTGACCGCTTAATTTTGTTCACAGGCTTCTTTATCAGGTTTGAGGTTCTTTCACGTGCTGTAAATCTACGACACGGGACCAACGGCTTTACTTTCCTTCCGAAGGAAGCCATTCTAAGTATTTTTACGCCCGAAGAAATCCATCGTCCTCCACCGGCTTTGTACCCGCGACCTTGGGCATATGAAGCTGGCATGATAACCATTGCACCACGTAGGGCGACTCCTACGGGGGGGGGGTGGCTAAGGAGGTAACGCCAGTGGCACACATACGGGAGATCCTCGGTTCAAATCTCTTAGATCAACCAATCTGGCTGTGCTCTTTACATGGTTTTCCTCAGTCGCCAAGGCAAATACCGAATTAAACATTTAATACAACGACCCAAATTTCCATCTTACTATTAAACAAGAGCAAAACTGCCCGCCTGGGTAGTGTGGTGGTAGCGTGTCACCTTCACATTCACAAGGTCGTGAGTTATAATCTCGCTTAGGCTGAGTTATCAGAATAAGGCTTTTTCGGGGATTTCCCTTATTCTGAGAAGACGAATGTCGAGTAACTTTAAGCTCCATGGACCCCGAGATCATTTGAGCATCATTTCACTATTGTCATTCATCGTCAGATATGAGCAACGTTAAGCTACCAAAAATCAAAAAAAAAAGAAAAAGAAGCAAAACTGGTAATTGTGATTACACTGACATCTATCTACAGATACCGAAAACAACTAGGTTGGACATTGCCCCAGTGTCATCTGCTTGTCAAGAGTACAGTAGTAAGGTGTATAAAGCAAGAGAACTAAAATTAGAGGCTGGGATAGTGCCTGATTATAGATGGTGAAAAAGTAGTTAGACTGGATGGCACCCTTGCACCCTCTGTTTGGCGCGCAGCGAAAGTGATATGGGGAAGGAGAAAAGACCTTGAAGGCTGCTGTTCACCACATACAGATCAAACGAGCATCATTAATAGAGCTATCGCGATATGGCCAACCAGTTTTTTGTTTTTTACTTTCTCTACATGTACTATGTACATAGTATATTCAGAAGGTATTGTATTGCACCCAAAAATTCTATACCGAGATTTCACCGGAAATATATGTTTTGGGTTCCCCTGAATAAAAAAAAACATTTTGGAAAAAGGCCCGTGTGTGCGTGTGTGTCAGTGGACACCATAGCTCAAAAACGAAAAGTCTGTTAAATACCAAACTTGGTATATACGTTCAATATATCCCTTACAATACCTTCTCTATACTCTATGTACATAGTACGTGTAGAGAAAGTAAAAATATAAAAAAGATCTTCCAAAAAATTTGTTGTTCTATATTTTTCTAAGGACTTGTTGAACGCCCCTCGTATCTTCATTTGAAATATAGTTTTTTCGCTTTTTTCTCAAAACTCACTTACTTTAAAAACAGCAAGAGTGTGCAGAGTGCACTAAGATTTTTTATTCTATTCATTACGAGGGTCTTCCTATTAAGAATGGTCATAGGTCATCCTCCACTATGCGGTATTTACGTTAGCCCCTAAACACCAGTAAGAACAGAAATCTGCTGGGAACACCCCAACACTGAAGCAGTTTAATTACCTCTAGAGTACAACGCCCCTTTTATTGCATTGCCACCATCTGGTTATGGACACTTGTGTTCCAGCTGCTTTACTTTGTCGTTAAAAGCGAGCAATATACAACAATGGTCAGTATCCTCACAACCTGGTCTCCAGAAAGTAACATCAGTGTAATGGGCATTTATTGCGTTCCATAATTAGTAGGTACAAGTAAACCAGAACCTCCTTATTACTTTCTCTACACCTACTATGAACATAGTGTATAGAGAAGGTATTGCAATCTACCCAAAAATTCGCTACCGAGATTTCACCGGAAATATATGTTTTAGGGTTCCCTGTATATAAAAAAAGAATTTTTAGAAAAAGGTTCGTGTGTGTGTCCGTGTGTCTGTGAACACGATAACTCAAAAACGAAAAGTTGGTAAAATACCAAACTTGGTGTTTAAGTTGAGTATCTTCCAGAGATGCGGCACGAAGATTTTAAGAAAAATCCCCCCACCCCAAATTACTAAGGAACTTTTTTCGAAAAAATGTATTTTCTCAAAATGGTTCTAACGATTTTGATTAAAAAGCCGTGCATTAAAGATATTTAAGTGACAAATTAAACGTATATCTTGAATTTTCTGGAAATAGCCTCTGAAGACTACTTTATTCGGGATGATTTTTACGGAATTTTGCATAACTGCTAAACCGTAAGAGATGGACAAAAACTTACCACAGAGAAAATGCAGAGCACACGGTTTATGTACTATGGTACTCCCTTATTTTGCTACTACTTACAAGGAAGCAAGTAATAAGACTATTTCTGGTAATTTTTTCTCGATTAGCATAAAGCAAATAGAAGCCTGTGCTTTCTAACAATACTTTTTTTTTTGTAGAGATGTAGAGAAAGTCATGTGAATGTGATTGAATCACATAACCTTTTTTACTTTCTCTACCCGTACTATGTGCATAGTGTATATAGAAAGTATTGTATTGCAATCAAAAATTTCATACGGAGATTTCACCGGAAATAGACGTTAGAAAAATGTCTATGTGTGTCTGTGGGCAGTACAGCTCAAAAACGAAAGGTCCTGTAAATAAAAACTTCCAAGGATACCACACGAACATTTTCAAGAAAATCTTCCGAATCCCAACTTCACTTTACATGAAAAAAAAAAAAAAAAAAAAATTGTCGCCCTCCGTGGTGTAATGGTTACCATGCTAACTTCATATTTCCAAGGTCGCGGGTTCAAACCCGGCGGAGGACGATGGATTTTTCGGGTGTAAAAACTCTTAGCATGGCTTCCTTCGGAAGGGAAGTAAAGCCGTTTGTCCCGTGTCGTAGATTTACGGCACGTAAAAGAACCTCAAGAGTAGTTAATATCCCAGATTAAGCAATGGATTAACGTTAATCCTGCCGCTAGGGGCGCTAGTGGCGCTGTTAATCCGCGGATTAAGGCGGATTAAGAGCGCTGTTGGCTGATTTGAAAACTAGCACCAAGAGCGGAAGGATTATCGATAAATCCACTGCTTAATCTGGGATTATTTTTATTTATTTTCCCAGATTAAGCAATGGATTAACGATAATCCTGCCGCTAGGGGCGCTAGTGGCGCTGTTAATCCGCGGATTAAGGCGGATTAAGAGCGCTGTCGTGAGATTTGAAAACTAGCACCAAGAGCGGAAGTATTATCGATAAATCCACTGCTTAATCTGGGATTATTTTTTATTTATTTTTTTCTTTTTTTTTGATACAGTATGATACATAATATTCATTGAAGAAATTGTATTATACAATGTGAGCAGAATTGACGCATTATTACGTCCTATTTATTTTAACACTATATGATGATACACACACTATTACACTACTTAGCAATTTACAAAATACATGATGATAGAATTACACGATACACAGTTTTATATGACACACTATTTTAATACTAATGCACTGTTCACACAAAATAGATTTAAAGTTTGTGGTGATGGAGCACGTTTTTTTTTAATACTACTCTACTGGTCAATTGTTTTTTTCAGTTTTCACTTTTTCACACAAAATAATTTTAAAGTTTGTGGTGATGGAGAGATGGTCGGTGTCTTCGGAATCACTGCTGTCGCTGTCGATCCTGAAAATGGTGCGATCTTGCATAGGTTTGGTGATGCAGGTGAGAAGAAGATGATGAAAGTTGTTGTGTGTTTCTATGGTTGGTATGGCCACCACGAACTCGTTGGAGAAGCTGGTGGAGAAGCACCCATCCGATGTGGCGTTGATGTCGAGGTTGGGAATCTTGTTGTGGCACAGGTATATGGATAGCTGAGCATTTGATCCGTGAGGATTAGCCTTGGAAGGGAGGCACTTGACATGGATGGCTTGGGAATTTTCGGTGATGAGTTTGACGATGATTTGTTTTTGATTGCCGAAGAAGGTGGTTTCAGTGGAGAGTAGGGCAACTTGGGAATATTGGCCATTAGCGGCGAGCTGGGGTAGAAATAGGAGTTTTAGGAGTAGGTTATTTCCTACGTGCACGGGATCGATTTCGCAGGGGTTCATTGTGGATCGAACTTCACTAGATATTTTTTGAATCCGTTTGAGAGTTTTTCTTCGCCTTGGTAGGTGAGGGTAAACTTGGTGTTAGAGAGGTTTTGGATGAGTTCAGGAGTAGCCTTACCAAATCTTGCAGGTAGGAAGACTTCGGTTTCTTCGTCGATTTTTACGACGGTCCTGGGTCCGTATTTTGTGCCGAGGGATCTGACGGCTTGCACTGAATATGGCACGTTTTGTTGTAGCTGAGAAACGCTGAGAATGTCTGTGTTGTTGGACAGGTCTTCGAGTAGACGGAGGGGGTCTTGGCCCATGGTTCACTTGTTGCACCAGTGACAGTTTTTTATAAACGGCGGTGGTCCGTCGAACTGTGTTCTTTGTGACGGGAGGTTATAGTGGGTTTTGCACCGTTGGTATGGGGCACAAGTGTGTTGGATGTGAGTAGGAATGTATTTCCACACGACGTCCACGTCTTCAGGTGGGTAGCGGTTGAAGATGGCGCTACAGTTTTCTAGAAGAACTTGTCGTTCCTGAGGAAGAAGTGCCTCGATGCGCCTCTGGTTGTCCAGGTACTTGACGAGCACGGCGAAGCAGCCACAGGTCATGAGCAGCGCCTGTTGTTGAAGTATCTGTCGCGAAAGTTGTCGATTTGGTCTCGGAGCTTGGCGAGTTGTTGGAAGAACACCGCTTCACACCTGGAGCACAGGTTTGTATTGCTTGGACTGGAGATTTGACAGCAACAATGTTTGCAGCGGAGTGGCTTTGCGACTGGCATTCCCGAACGCTGGATCCACACTGTGTAAGGCGGAAGCATTGGAGTGGGAATTTATAGGGATTTGAGAAACCGCAGTTCCGGGAAGTGCTAATTGGATGTTATCACATCCGCACCGTGTAAGGCGGAAACGCTGGTGTGGGAACTTATTGGGATATGAAATATCACAGGAAACCAGTGACCGTTGGGACCGTTGGTGGGAAAGTCCGTTGGGGATTCAAATTTTTTCAAATCCTTTGTGACGCCTCCTGTTTCCTGAGAAGACGGTTTTGATGGACGCTGAATATCCAATCACCGTGGATGTGATCGGGAGAGATGAAGAAACCGGTGTGATCCAAATACACCGCTAAGCATGTACCGTAGCATATGCGATCTTGGTCGATCCAGTGCTGCATTTTAGCTGTGGAGATGTATTGTTGTTCGTAGAAAATGATGTATAAACCTCTTGTAGGCACAAATTGGAATCGTTGGTCCTGCCGTTCCTCGTCTGGCCACTCGTCTGATGTGAACTGGATGTCGGTGAAATTGGTGTTGGAGAGGACGTAATGGATTTTATTTTCGCAGCTGTGAACTTTGACGGTGATGGATTTTCCGTCGTAGGTATGATCGATGAAACGCAGTGCATAAGGGACATTCTTCTTGGGATGATTTTCCACTTCGTAGTTTTTAAACACTTTAGATGCTTCGCAGTACACAGAGACATAATTTCTGTAACCCATGCTGAACGAGCAGCGGCACCAACTGGAACTGGGTACGGTAAGAGTAGAGCAGAGGACATGTTGGAGCATGCGCACTAAGGCGTGTTTTGCGAAATGGATAGAGCAAAATGGGGTTTGAGAAAGAGATCGGCTTCTAGGAATGTTCTGAAATTGGCGCACCGGATGTACTTGGTAAATTGGGTGAAATTCATGTTTTCGAAAGGGGTGCCGGCGGCGTGGCAGTGAAGCATGTACTTGTAGTATGCCATAATTTGGTTTTGCACGTCCATTTCTTCTTTCTTCTTGTGATACATGATGTCGGTGATGATGCGCTGCAGGCTGTGCAAGGTGTTCCACTCTTCGCGGTTCAGCGTGACTGAGGTACCGTGAGGATCTCTGAAGACAATTTTTAGTTTCCCGAACACGTTCTTAAAGAGGACGGTGACGGTGTCGCTGAATCCATATTCCTGTAAACGACCCTCCGGATGATCCAGGCGTCGGTGAATGATGGGTATGGCGTCGACGAGTTGATTCCACTCTGTGGAACCCAGGACCACAGCGCTTCGCTGGCCGCATTTGGCAATGGCTACCACCAGCTGGTGCGGGGACAGGGGCGAAAACCCGACACACACAAATTTGGTGTGTTTGGTGTTGAGGAAATAAATGTCTGATAGAGGGCCTACAAAGGTGCTAGGATGGGTAGGAGGGATGCAGGGTTGCAGATCGACATCGTTGAGGCAAATCTTTCTTTTTGCTCGGACGATTTTCGGTGCCTTCGGTGTCCCACTGAAACAATAGAGAGAGAATAGCATGTGAGTGCTATACACCAACAGCCACGTGGCAAAGACAAGTGTGAAAAAAAAGAGGTATGCACAAACCTGTGTGGCGTGATGGCCTCGGCGCTCTGCATGGCTCTGGAAGACGAGCGATGGTGGGGCGGACCTTTTATAACAGCAGGAGCGTGTTCTGAAAGCACATGCGCGAGACAATGTTAAAAAAAAAAGAAAAAAGCAATATGAGACGGATAGTGACGATGAGGTACATCCACGAACTTACCTGTAACGGTTGGCAGGTTTGCTGAGCGTTAGAGCACTTTGTGCGACATACGTCTTTGTAGGTTTTGCGAATGACGTCATCGTTATGAGCGTAATTGCTGACGTGAAATTTGGAAAAGAACGTATGCTTAGGGAGACCGGAACAGCGGTGAGCGAGGTAATCGATGACGTAATGACCGCAAGTGGTGCTGTCAAAACCTTGCAGTCTTCTGGCGTTGGTTGACCAGCGCGTTCCGCAGATTGAATTTAAGAACCGAAGAAAATAGGGGGAAAGGGGCCCTATGCCGTAACTGTCAAAATATTCCCCCTGTGCTTGTTTATCCACAAAGATGCAAACCCAGTGTTGACCAGATTTGGTGCTGGGATCGGTGTTAGCCACAAGGGCCACGGGAAGCGTTTGAGGACGGTGAAGTGCGGGTAGGCTATCGCAGGGGTAGACGCCTAAAAAGTGGGGGCGCGTAGAGGGGCAGGTGGATAGAAACTGTTGAATTTGGAAGGTGTTCATGATACCAAAATGGATCTGTTAGCGTCAATTTCGACGGTGCGATGTATTTCCGCCATCACCAGCAGAATGACGGGTTCTGTCAATTTGTCGGCAAAACCGATGTTTATAGACACGCTACCGTGGCGCTGGCCGGAGATGTGAGACTCGTTGGCGCTCATGTCTGCAGTGAGATCGAAAGCCATGACGGTATACCCTTGCGGGTAGGCTTCTCAAGAGATGGAGTGTCCTTCGTCCTTGAAATGAATCCCTAACCCGTCCTGCAGGGTTTGAAAGCATTCCATGTAGTGGCCTTTTGAAAAGTCGGGTTGAAGCGGTTGGGAGGGTACGGCCTGACCGTTCACATAGAGTTGAAAGAAGTTCATTTTAAAGTGTTGTAAATTGTACGGATTTGCGTTAAAATTTCCCGAATAAGCCTTGTCGGTGACCATAGCCACGACCACTCTTCTGGGGACTTGCCCTATGAAGACGTCGCTAAACGTCATTGCTCTGGACTCTTTGGGGATGCTGAGGGCGTGAAAGCTGACATCCTTGAGATGGTACTTGGCATTGCTTTTTGAGAGCACGGCCTGGTGTGCAAGTTTGATGGTGGGCGAGGGTCGTACGGATTTTAAACGTAACGTGGCTGACAAGATGTCGGCGTAGCCCTTGAAGGTGGGCTGGTCGGAAAACAGGTAAAATTGGGGAGAGGCAGGGGTGAGTTTAATGGTCATGCTGACGTTATTCAAAAGCAGCTTCTCCTGTCTGAACAGAGCATTGGAAAGAGGGGCGATGAGTTGAACCACGTTGCTAGCTTTGGTAAACCCCTGACGCCACTGAAACCCCGCGTTGGCCACAAAAACTTCCATGATGCCGGCCGTGTCCTTTCTCCAGAGGGATAATTGTAGTTTAGTGTTCATGGCATCTTCGGAGTAATTCAAAAGCGTCTCGATGTAGGTTCTGTAGGGGTACCCAGCTTGCGGCATGGATACGATGACGTTATTGAGGGAGACCTCTACCTGCTGAAACAGGGAATTTAAGGCATTGTTCACCAAAGTGGCTGTAAGATCATCCTTTAGAACGGCTCCCTTGTCATCCACGATGCGGACCATGAGTTCGAGCACCACGTAGGTCAAATCTAGGTAATCGTCCGCATTTCCGGAATAATGAAAGGTGATGGGGGCATTTTTCATGAGGGTATTTTGAGGGTTTAGATATAGGAACCTGGACTCCTCGATGTTCATCTGAACGGGCACCTCTTTAAAGAGGTCGAGTTCGGAACTCAAGTGCACGGTTGTGTCTGCCATTACGAGAAGACGTCTTGTACCTTGCGCCTAGGACGTTTCAGCTTGGACTGTTTGTTCTTTTTGGGTTTGGTGCGTTTTATTCTCTTGATGCCGGAACCGAGCATCGCGTCGAGCTTTTCGTTGGCCTTTCGTTTTAAATTGGATCCGGCCTCCCTGAGCCTGTATTTGAAGGCTTCCTTGGGCGATTTTCCCGCGGTGGTCACATCGGAGAGCACGTGCGCACCCACCTTGAGTGCCTCTTTTCCTACCGCTTTCGCTCCGCTTTTCAAAAATGGCAGCACCCTTCTAAAGAGGCCTCCAAGGGCAGAAAATAGTCCGCTCCCTTTTTGGTAGCGGCTGCCCCTGTAAACGACGAAGTCGCGATCGTCGTATGCGCCTCCTGCCTGATTGAGGTAGTACTGCGTGACGTCGTGCACATCCATTATTGCGGTTTGGGTCGGAAGGCGAGAACTATAGTAGAAGAAAATCCGTCAGCAAATGGCAGCAGATCGCCATAACCGTTCCTTAAATCTATGTTTACCGTTTTGAAGTCCTGCTGTGTCAAGGGGACCCAATTTTGGGGGTAGAAGGTCTTTTCGTCGCTCATGTAAGTGTTGTTGCTTCTTTCGTATTCCACCGCCACGCTCTCTATCACCTGAAAAAGGGTGTCGCCCACCACTTGCGGGGCCACTAGATTGCAATAGATGAACATTTCGTAAGGAAACCCCATATAGGGGTCTACAGGGTGTTTAGGACCTTTCTGAAGGATCACGTTGGTAAAGGGTTCGAAGCCAAGCATCTTGGCCATAGCGGGTGTTAAGAGTAAACTGTGAATGCGATGAAGGGGGTCGGATGGGCTGTTCTCCGGATCGGCACTGCCAGGGTTCGCATCCTCCTCTTGGGATTCACCTTTGACTGGCTGCGAACCCTCGCCTTCCTGATTGGAAGTTGATGCGCCGTCGGGTTTTGGGTTCAAAGACGCATCGGACGATGATGCACCTTCGGGTTTTGTACCTGAAGGTGTCGCGATGGTAGGTTTTGTCGGGCGAGACGCCCCCTGGACGGGTTTTTGCTGCCCCGTAGGTTTCGGCTTTGGTTTCGGTTTTGGCTTTGGCTTGTGGTGGGGGGCGTCGTTCAAAACGGCGGATTGTGTTATGATGTACGGTTTAGCAGTGCGCACGACGTTTTCTATATACCCAGAAAATGGAGTGTCGGGTAATCGCTCGGGATGCGTGACGGCCGCATTCACGCTTACCGTGTTCTTGCGCTCGTCGAAGAGTAAAAAGTTTTCCACCTGTAGGTGTTGCAGAATGAGTGCGTTGACGAGATTGACAAGATCTTTTGGATTGTGCACGATGCCTTGAGGCATTTCTAAACTGAATTTGGAATGCGTAGGCAGGCGCGTCATGGTGTACTTGGTGCCCACGATGTGGGCATCGTCTCGGGAAACGTTATAAAATTTTACCGGATACCTAACCTTTTGCAGGGCCACTTCCCATTCTCCCTGCAGAACTATTCTCTCGGGCAAGATGTTTGAAAATCTCGCCGTGGTGTTATCGGTGAAGTGATCCATGGAAGCATTGCTCACTAGGGTGATGGAGAACAGCTTCGTCTTAATCATACCGAATCGATCGTCGAAGCCAGGACCCACGAGTTAAACTTGGGAGGATACCCCTTCCACTTGACCAGCAGCTGTTTGTTGCGTCCCCTACCCTTGCTTTGCACTATGCGTTCGATTTTGAAAGTCTCCGGAAGAGCGACCTTTTGTAACTCCTCTGTGTAAAATATGCCGTCAATGGATTCCCCGGTCAGATCCTGCAACTTATATACCACGGGCTTGCCGCGCACGACCTCGGCTATCTTAAATATTTCGTCGGTCCAGTTCTGTTCGTACCCCTTATCGAATTTCATTTTTTCTTTGGAGATGCGCACGTGATCGCCAACGGAATATCGGGGCGCCCTCGTTCGTGGCTCGGGCCTGTTTCCGTACAGATTGTGGTAAACCTGTAAAATGTTAGTCTCGTTCACGTCCCTTGGCGCCATCTTTATCGACCTGTGATACGAACTATTGTACGACTGCATGAGAGCTGGAAGAACTTCCACGTATCTATAGCTGTTTTTAAGCGTGAAATATTTCCACATCTTCGTTTTTAAGGTGCGATTAAAGCGTTCTACAACGCTGGCTTTCACGTTATTTTTCGTGGTGTAATGTTGCACATCGTGCTTCTTTAGAAAAGCGCGAAATGTTTTGTTGGTAAACTCCGTTCCCTTGTCCGTTTGCAGGACCTTGGGGACGCGCTCGGAGAATATGGAGCGAAAAGCTTGCGCAACCTCGGTACCCAGCTTCGATTTTAGAGCAACAGCCCAACCGTATTTTGAAAACACGTCTATAACGGTGAGAATGTAGACGTAAGGTTTGTTGTGCTCTTTCACGCTGATCATGACGTTAAGATCGGCTTCCCAAAGATCGTCCATATTGGTCACGTGATAGTATTTGGTGGGGTACCTCTTTCTCGCCGGTTTGTGCAAGGTGTAGCTGTCCTGGGTTTGAAGGAAGGACTCGATGTTCGCCTTTGATGCTCCCGTGGCCTTTCGCAGGGCCTTCACCGTGCCCAAACCGGCATAGTGCTCCGGCTTTTCGTAGTACCGTCTTAGTGCCTTCCATTCCTTCATGCTTTACTTGTACAGGGGTTGCCAGAGTCGTCTGCGAAAATGATATCTCGCGGCAGGCGATTTCTTTTTTTCTTTGCGAGGCGAAAAGGGGTTGATTTTTACGGATCTGGGTTCGACCTCCAGCTTCACCGTCTCATTAACGTCTTCGTAAGCGTCATCATCAACATCATCATCGTCTTTGTTATGGCTAAGGTAGGGTCGTCTGACTTGTGTCACGAGATCGAGATAGTGGCCCAATTTATATTTTACGAGGCGCCACTTTTCGTCAGGCGAGAGTTTTGATCGCTGTACCTTCTCGATTTCTTTAGCCAGCCTGGAAATAGTGTGGTCGATGACGTGAAGCTTCTGTACGGTCTTTGGTTCGGGGGCAACGAGGATCTGCTTGCCGTACTTCATCCTGTCAATTTTGACACCAGGGCACTACCCAGCGTAGCTAACACGGGTAGTAGAAATGCCGGCAGAAAGCCTCCCTTTTGTACCAAGATTTGCTTCTTTTTCTTCAGGGGGACTCGCTTGTCGACGAGTTTCCTCCAAGACCCTTTATGCCTCTTTAAGCGACTCAAGCACTTTTTCGGTAGCTGCACGTGACCTCTGCACACATTGAGCATACATTCGCAAATGGCCTTAATGAGATCGCCATCGGCATTTTTTATCAACTTTTTCCGCAAAGGGGCCTTTGCCTTGGCCAGAGCTGTCAAATTCGCGTGCTGCCTCGCTATGCGGGGACTGCTTAATTTTGCAAGGCTTAACCTGCCCCTAGCCATGTTGGCACGGTAATGACGACCGCACCGAAAATGGAGCGTTATTTAACATCAAAGGTTCCAGTGGCGTAAAGTGTGCATCGATCCCGGGACTTCTTCTTGGTGTGTGCAAATCTCGGCTTAAACCAAGCAAGAAGAAAAAAATAATCATCGCCCTCAGTTGGGTACGAAATACGAGAGCTTCTCGTCCGGCAGCACGCCGGTTCGATACCTGTATCGGTTAGGCGTATATTGAGTGCAATCCAGCACCAGATACCCATGCGGGTGTTCGGTGGCCTTTTCGAAAGCCTCCAAGAGAAACTTTCAGTTCCTGGGTTCGATCTGCTGACACAGCCTTTCGATCTGCATCTTGTCGCGGTTGTTTTTGAACACCACGATGTAGTTTGCATTGAGTGAGATGTTGCGATATTTCTGCCCCTGAGGAAACACGTTTTGCAGAATGTACACGATGCCGAAGCGCTTGTGGTGGGAGTCTCTGGTGAAAAAATTAGACACGTCCTTCCCGCCACCCTCGACCATGAGATCGTCCAAAATGACGAGATACTTCTCGCCCACCGAAGCAAGTTCGGGGATCCCCGCGTGAGTCTCACACCGCAGGGGCAAGGCTTCGAGTCTGGGCGAATACTCCGGAGGGTGGCACCACAACACCTTTTTGGGGCGCTCGTCGAACATGTCGTCGGCGTGGCGAATCAGGTTTTTCACAAAGGTGGACTTTCCGCAGCGCGAAGGCCCCGCCACGAGCATCGTGCTGGGAAAATTGAATCGCCTAAGGTGCCGAGATCTGGGCATCGCGTCCCCAGGGGTCCCTGGTTCGAAATGAGCTTCGCCTGCGCTTGGCGTTTCATTTATGTTTTTCTCTTGTACCCGTAGGGATACGAGTCAAAATCCTCGGTGTTAACGCGCTTGTTGACCACCATTCTGAAGGTCTTCGTGCTCGGTTCGGTGACCACCGTCCAAAACGGTTTTCTAGAAATCTGAGTCCCCTCCAGAGTCACCGTCTTGCTTCGATCCGCCAGCACCATGTCGCGCATCACATCGGCGTTCACGTGCTGAAGATTGCCCCAATGGAGTGTAATGCCCTTCACCTTACATACCGAGACGGTCTTGTCCGTCTCCGGGCACTTGATCTCCATGCAATAGCTCTTCGGACCCGTGGAGGCGAAACGGGTCATGTACGCACCTCGACCGTACTTCTCCAGCTCGTCCGTCATGTCCCCCAGGAGGCGTCCCGCGGAGGGGGTCCACTCCCCCGGTAACGCGGTGGTGACGACGGAGTCGGTGTCGAAGTAGCACACCCGCTCTCCGAGGCGCTTCAGGTACGAGTATAACACCAGACGCGCATGCGCCGTGGTGAAAGCTGCAAGCACGGCGTTGGAGGCGGAGTTCACTCTCGGACTCTGGTCGCAGTACTTCCACACCACGTAAGTGACCTCACTCGACACGGGTACGTAGGTCTGCACTTCGATGCCCGGGTCATTGAGCAGGTCCAGAAGGCGGTCGTACCGGCCCACTAGCTCGCACGTGGACATGTTACTTTTCTGACCTAGTTTACCCCAGAACGAGTTCATCATCAGCTTGGCCAATTCCCGCCTGCCGGGGTTGGACGCGATGACCTCGGGATCGAGAACGACGCCTTCGTGTTCGAAGAACTGCTTCACGTACTCCTGCTTGGCTTCTGTCGTGTCGCAACCCGAGGGCCAGCCGGAGGCTTCGGTCTTGATCTTGAGGAACTGATTGACGTAGTCCTCGAACAGCCCCTTGGACCCGGTGCGCGGGTCGTACTGTGCCACGTCGTACTCCCATATTTCGTAGACCTGGAGGAGCCGGTACCCCTCCTCCAAGGCTACCTTCATCTCGTCGACAACCCAGGTGCCCGACAAGGCCCTCTCGTCGTCCCCGTGCCGGCATTCGCCCTGGTTCTCCGTCTCTGCACATGCCCGGCATAGCGGGAACATCAGCTTGCCGCAGATGCGCGCCGGCAGCACCGGGTGGTACAGAGTTTGCGGGGGTAGAACCCGGCACTTTACAAGACCTCCTCGCACGTCTTCTAGGCGAGGAAAGCGATCTACGTGGATCTTGGGGTGACCCACGGGGTACGGCTTTGTCTTGTTCACGAACGGGTACAGGCTACACACGTCATAATACAAAATCTTCCGGTCCCCGACCGCCTCGCAGTACGTCTTTGTACAGTTTGTGCGGCCTCCGTAGAAGGCGTCTCTGGGATTTAGGGGTTCGGGTACCGGGAAGTTCTTCGCATGGCGCACTAGGTCTTCGTTCGCCTTCATCAAGGCGTCGAACTCGCAACCCCACATTTCCACCACCGTATAGCCGGCCTCCCTGATCTGCCGGGTGAGCTTTTCGGTGCTTTCGAACCTGGAGGCCATGGTTTCTTTTCCCGTGCTGTACACCGGGGCATGGCGGTTGTGAAAACAACGCCTGCACCCGTGGTAAAAACAACCGTGGAAGAAGTACACGTACTTTACAGGTCCTTCTTCTCTGTACCCGTCCACTTTGTGGCCTAAAATTTTAACCTCGCGGCCTCTCATAGCGTGCAGTATAACAAAGTTATTTTGTAATTCTAACCAAGTAAGCCATATGCACGCTATGCGAGACTGCCTGTCGACTAGGCGGTATCCTCCGACGGGCAAGAGCCCTAGCTTTTTTGGCGGCATGAAGCGATTTCTATAGACGCACATGCAAGCTTGCGCAATGGTGACGCATTCTCTGAACGGGTCAATGCCGTTCTCATCCAAAAACTGCCTTCTAAATTTTGCTACTCCCTGGCTTAACAAAAGCACGTCCATTTTACAATACATCACCATTTCCGCCTTCATGTCGAAGACGTAGTTGGAGACCACCTTTTCGTCGTGCCACAGCTCGAAGGCTCTTCGCCCCTCCACCGACATACCCCGTGGACAGTAATATCTTTTATCGGGAATCGAACCCACGTAGTTCTGGTTTTCCTTGGTGTTAAATAAGTATGGAAAGTAGCCCTTGCTATCCTTCAATGCGAAGGTCTTTGAAAAGCGAGCCAGTGGCATGGGTATAAAGTTGAGCGAATCAATGAACGTGACGTCACCGTGGCGCATGCGGTATATTTTGTTCCCGTTCATTATAAGCTCAGGCGTCCAGTTCAAATTCTGTACCATGTACTTCAATAAAAATTGCCCGTCGTAGCTTCTGAGGTTATGGGCCACCACGATCACGTCCCAGGCTTCGAACCTCGCCTGGGTAATGTGACAAAACAATTGTTTTACCGGATCGTGCATAAAGACCCACTCTTTAATGCCACACTCTGTACAATACGCCATTTTAGTGGTCTCGTCTATGCATAACGGACAGCCTTGGTATAGCACGCACAGGTTTGGTACATGCTCGTACGTTAATGGTTTGCCGACATAAGCAGTGTCCTGTGTACATTCAAAATCGATGAACATGAACACGAACCTGTTTCTTTTGTTGGGAGAAACGTACGGCTGTATGAAACACAAGTGCCCGTCGCTCACGTGCGTCTTACAGTTGCTGCAATACTTCTCCCCACACTGATGAGGTATCTTTCTATGCCTGAGATTAACCATCTTTTGGCAGGTCGTACACACCTTCTCTACATCACACACGGAAAGTGCCTTTGGGTAGAAAGCCCCTTTTTTAATGTGATTTTGAAAACATGTAGGCCCCTTAAAATCTCGGTTACACGCGGCACAGTGTATGTAAGCTAAATAGCTCTTTTCGCACTGCTGGTGAAACTTTGTACACTTTTCCTCGCACCTGTGTAATTCTTTTTTGTTTGCCGAAGGATAATTACATTGTCGACAATACCACTTACACTTAAAACACATGTGTAGGTTTACTACGGCGTTAAAATGTCCATCGTGATAAATGACGTCAATATGTTTGTTTACATTCTTTGCAGACGCATATAGCACGTTCTTGCCCGAATGATCTCCGAAAACAGTCACCTTATAGTCCTTTAACACAGCGTCGAAATGCCTGACGTCATCTATAGTAAATGCGCCATTTAATTTTCCCACTTTTTCGCAAAGGGCAATGGCCCTCTGCTTTTGCAAGAACTCACTGCGTCTCATGGTTTGATAATTGACGTCATTGTCGGCTTTCGCTTTGCTAACAACAATGGCTCTCGGCAAGCACAACTGGTCTTTGTCAATTATTTCTATTATTCCCTTATTACCGTTACAGGCATTGCACGGCTTATAGCACGATCCCGACACCTGCTTTGTCCAAACAAATGTAATGTTTAGAGGTCCTGCTAGCAAAAATTGTTTATTGCTCTGCATGACCTTTTCAATGGATTTAATAACAACATCGGCATTGACTTGATCGATGCGTCTCACACTCATATTGAACGGTTTGGATGGTTCGCTATCGTTCGATATCGATATTCCTAAGAAACCGGGTTCGTTATCCAGCAGGGTCTCTTTAGCAAACTTTACAATGTCGTTAAAGAGGTCTGTCACCCACTGCACAGAATTTGCATCTTTGTGTCCCGGGTTCACAACAATTTCGGTCTCTGTATAGCCAGAGAAAAGCCTTTTCATGCTTCGCTCCCTATGCGAAATAATTTCGAACCTCGGCTGCTTAATTTCGACCTCCTCGCTGTCCGCCCATTCGTGCTCCATTGTACGAAACCACACTCTGGTCCTGGCCATTTTTTTCTTTACCTGCTTCTTTTAAATTATATGTAAACACTCCGCAAGTCAAAAGTATCTCAGTTTTATATTATTTTAATATACACAACTAGCTATTACCGCGCACACAACCAATACCTTTCCTGTTTCTAATACAATCGTTACTTATCACACACAATTACGCATAAATCCCTCGAAAACCTAAAATCAATATTCTTTTAAATCTTTAAAGCACTTTCTCACTGTTGCGAGCGCCTTATCGACACGTGTATTTAAAGGACCCTTATCATCGCCGCAACTTCCGTCTGCGCGTTCAGTTAAAGAGCTCATTAAATCACCCGGTGGCTTATCTCGCCACAATTTCCAGAATTTTAATCGGGTGTTTTTTCCGGAGTACTTCCGGTCCCACCGTCGAACCACCGCAACATCCGCTTTCGATAAAACCCAAATTTTCCTACCATTCACCACAAAACCACATTTAAAGTTTTTCGTGCTAATGAGCTTCCGTTCTCACAGCATTTTTTAAAGTTCACACGCTCTTTAACAACTTGTTATCGCGTCAGCCATATTGTGTGACGCAAATCCACATGTCGATTAGCAGTCCTTTAAATGTTGGGACTTTGTCACCAGGCCTTTACTTTCAGTTCTGTTGTCGAGCGTATAGCTTCACAATGCACCGTTCACACTTTACTAGTTTCACCGTCAGCGACAGTTTTTTTTTTCTCCATCGAGTAGACGATTGTGGCATCAAGTGGTGACTGAAGAAAGGATAGTTACAACCTCTATCTCGCAGGTCTTCAGTGCGCCCAACGATTTCCATTCTTCTTCAGTGCCGTCGTATGCAGCGCTTCAACAACCTGCATCTTGTACTTCGTCTCTGAACGCCACCGTAGAGACGGGTGACGTCGCTAGGCTTTCGCAACTCTCGGCGTCGTCGCCCCCGGCGTCGCTCCCGGCGTCGCCCCCCACGTCGTCTCCGGCGAGGTGCGGCACTCCTGCTCCACCTGTGGAACCGTCGATCATAGACATTTCGTCTTTTATAGACGACACCATCTCCACCAACATCACCGACGGTTACACAGAAGACGACGACGACGTCTCCTCTGTTGACGTCGCCAACGCCACCACCATCGACATCAACAACTGCTCCGGCTTCTCCGTGCCCTGCAACTCTTCGTCGCCCCCGGCGTCACCCCCGGCGTCGCCCCCGGCGAGGTTCAGCACTCCTCTTCAGCCGTCGTCGACTATCGTGATTTCGTCTTCAGACGTCAGCAACTCCACCAGCATCACTGCTGGATACACCGAAGACGACGACGTCTCCTCTGCTGGCATCTCCGACCCCTGCATCTCCTCCCCCTTGCCTCCTACGCCCCTTCCTACAGTCCCGTTTCCTCTCCATAATTTGTAAATATTCGGACCTCCTCCCCCGTCCCTATTGACGTTATTGATATATCCTCCCCTCTCACTCAATTCAAATTTGAGCAACATTCTTCCCCTCAGCCATTGCCTCCTTTTCAATCCTTACTCCCTCTCCTTTCCTCTAAGTTTCCCAGCAAGGGGTGCAGGCGCTCTCTGTTGCCAGCATTTAATCAGGGTTCGATCCCCGGGCGGTGTGAGGAGGAGTATCCACTGCAGCAGGACGACGGATTTGACACAGCGTTCGCCAACGTTCGGGTTCCAGAGGTCGCCGGCGACGAGTCCATCTGCGAGCTTGCCATTCCCCTGCTGGTCCCGGTCTCGCCAGCATCCAGGCTGCGGCTGTGAAAACGTCAGCGAGCCCCAATAGCCCCGCTGGTGCCTTTGTCCCCCGAACCCCGGCCGTCGTATGCCCACCTCAAAAAGAGGCGTCTGCTATCATAAGTGATTCAGCGTGTTTTTTGAAAACTATTATTTTTCAGTGTTGTATAGTTTTGTGTGTGTGTGTGTGTGTGTGTGTGTGTGTGTGTGTAATCACCGTTCACATTTATGGCCCCAGCATAATTCTGTAAGTACTATGTGTGTTTTTTTCTAGTTGTATCTGTCTTTTCTTCGTTTTGGTTTCTCAGTAATGCCATGTCCTTGTCTCACCCCTTGCGATGAGAGTGAAATTAGAGATCTTATTCTTAACCGCCTTCCGTTTTACACAAACGACGCCCTTATGAATTATTTTATCCATATCGGTGCCGATTTGGAAGTGTTACAATTTATTTCTTTCCCCGAAGCTATCTATCAACCTATGTGCTTATTTTGCCAGGCCTATCGGCAGTGTTTATTAAATAACAGTTCAATTCCATCTCCTCAATTAATTCACTTTGTTTGTAAGTGTCCTATACAAGTATTAAGGCATTGCCTTCCTTAGATATGTTTTGCTGTACCTCTCAGACTGGCTTCTGCACATTGTGCATGGCCAAACGGTACGACGCCAGAATTTTACAATCAACTTTAAGCATGTATACTGTTTCCACAGTGTGGCACACGTCAAATCATAGTAGTTTCTCTCCCACTTGTTTGACGTGCCAGGCTCGTCGTGCCTGTTTCATTAATAATATTTCCATTCAATACCCCCATTTGCGCTACACAAACCAAGGGCCCTGTGTTCGATGTGGTGGTTACCGACCCCTAATGCGCAATTGATGGTATACAATGACATGGTTTTTTCAAATTATTTTCCATTTTATATATATATCTTAGTTTTGTGTGTGTGTGTGTGTGTGTGTGTGTGTGTGTGTGTGTGTGTGTATTGTTTGGTATATTTAATATTGCGAATTAGTTTTTTCAACCTTGTGCTGTTTTTTTTCTTTTTTTTATTATATGTATATATGTGTGATTTTACGCAATGTGAATTTTGTGTGTGATTTGTTTTTTCTTAAAACAATTTACAAAGAGAGACATTTCTTTTCTCTAAACAATTGTTCGATTTTTGAACCTTGTGCTGTTTTTTCCTTTTTTTTTTATTATATGTATATATATTTGTGTGTGGTTTGTTTATTCTTAAAACAATTTACAATTGTTTTGTATGCCCACACAGTAATAAATTCAATGTTTATATCTTAACTTCCTCATTCGATGTGTATTTCTTTATTTTCACTTATTGTGTTTCTCCTAACTAGGGTTCCTTTCCCTCTCCTAAATATTTTCTTTAGTAGTCATGCAATTTCAACTTCCTCATTAATTAGCATCGTATTCCATCTCTTCGTGGTTCCCCTCATCCACACCTCCTCCCCCAGTTTCCTCACCTTCTTCTTCCCCCTCTTCGTCGTATGTTGTTTCATAATTGGGAAAATTCTCCACCCCTCCAGTGCACGCGTTTTCCAATTTCCCAATCATATGCTTTAGCCCCTCAAATTCCTCAAAAAGTTTAGCTACATTTCCTTTTATTCTGTTTACCAATGTCTGTTGCCTCGTCACATTCTCATGTTTCTCCTCCAGTTCTTTTCTCATTCTTTCCATCATCCCTCGCATTTGTCTTACCCTCTCTTCACACTCTTGTTTCTCCTTATTCACCCCCTCATTCTCCTTCTTTACTTCCTTCAATTTATTTTCGCATTCCTTTTTTATTTTTTGTTTCATCGCATTTATTTCCTTTTTGCATCTCTGTGATGCCGCTTTTCTTATACTATTCACCGACACCCTTCCTACATCCCCACCATTCCCATTACATTCCGAATTTACCTTCAAGCTCCCCTCCGCAGACCACCTAGACGCCCTCTTCACCCTTCCACTTACTTTCCTCCCACCACCTAAGTTCAGCTGCCACTCACCATCGCCACATTTCCCAAACATATACACAAAATTTTCAGAAAAGTAGGAATTCATCTCATTTACCACACTATACGCCATCACAAGTTCGCTTTCCTCCGGAGTCAATTTCCAATCCAATTCCAACCCTTCCGGCAAATCTATCGTTTCCATCAACAAACTACAATCTACCATCTCAACAAGAATCGAACTGTTGTCGCTAGCATACATTCTCACCGGTGTTTTATAAAATTCACACCCGGCTTCATCCTTAACTTCTCCCTTTTCACACCCACATCTTCCTGTTCCAACATACCCCTCTGGACATTCAAGCTGTCCAAACTTCACTTTCCCGTACATCATCCCTGAACATCTCCGCCCCCTCTGACATCTCGTTATCGGTTTTAAACAATTATACACGTTTTTAAGTGTACCTAGGTTAATAAAGTCAGAACCAAACCTACACCCACTGCCTTTCCGGTATACGCATGTACAGTTAGGCAACAATTCATAATCCTTATCACATCTTGTCACATTTTCCAAATGTCCCGTCTCGCCATTCAACTCGAACCCACACCTCCCAAAACTAACGCAGCTCCTCTACGCGCCGGCAACTGCCACCATCATCAACGCTATTACAATCATCCTTTCAATCTCCATTTTCCATCCACCACCTCCCCTTTTATACCTTTATCTTCTCCTATTCACGCCAACCTATCACCAAGCGTTTTATTTCCACCAATCCCCGCCATTCTTTCCTACCCATCCACCATTCACATCGCACCTTATTTTCTCCAATCAAATCACTACACGTCACTTCCGCATGCCATTTTTACTTCTGCATTTCACACCATTCCCTCTTTTCATCCCCAGCTCCCGTCATCATCACTTCCACACGTTAATCCACTTTCGGATTACCCACACTCACATCCCAGATTAAGCCATTGGATTTAGCGATAATCCTTCCGCTCTTGGTGCTAGTTCTCAAACCTCCCAACAGCGCTCTTAATCCGCCTTAATCCGCGGATTAGCAGCGACACTGGCGCCCCTAGCGGCAGGATTAACGTTAATCCATTGCTTAATCTGGGATATTAACTACTCTCAAGCCTGATAGAGAGGCTTCTGAGCAAAATTAAGAGGTACTTCACGCCCTATTTAGAATGGGGTACTGATAACCACAGTATTTAAAGAGTGTCCATAAATAACACGCCATTTCATGAAAAAAAAAATTCCAAATTTTTTATGTTCTCAAAAATGGCTCTAACGATATTGATTAAAAATACGATATTTACATGACAAATGTATATCCAGAATTTTCTGGGAATAGCCTCTAAAGACCCCTTTATTGGATGCTTTTTTTTTTGTTTATTCAATAAGGGAAAAACAAACATTTAGTTAACAAGAAATGCAGAGCTCGTTAAAACGCAAAGTTTATGTTATATGCATGTTTTTCTTGGAGTTAACCGTTTTTGTGATATTCCTTGTTATTGGTTTCAGTTTTAAAATACCTATACTTTTCTCATACGAGAATTTGTCAACTCCTGGGCATACAAAGACATTTTAATCACATAGCAATCAGCTTTTAAAACGTTTGACTATCGCTTTAGCCTATGGTATTCCCTTATTTTCCTTCTACTTACAAGAAGGCAAGTAATACAACCCATTTCTGCTAAGTTGTTCCGATTAGCATGAAGTAAATAAAAGAATAAAGTTTCTAACAATAATTTGTTGCAGAGGTATAGAGAAAGTCATGTGAGTGGACACATTTTTTTTTTTTTTTTTTCACTTTTCAACAAAAGCTCCTTTTAGCTCGATGCACTTTTCCCAGCGTTAATTCAACTGTTTAAGCCTTCGGAAGGTCCTCAAAATAGGCATCGGTTTGGGAGATTACCTCTTCGTTAGACGTGAATCGTTTTCCGCCGAGCCACTTGTGCAAGTTTGGTAGTAAGAAAAAAAAAATGCACCATGGCCAAATCTGATGTACACGGTGGGTGTTGTAGTAATTCGAATAGTAATTCAATAGTTTGCGTAATCGAAACTGCGCAGGTGTGCACCCTTGTATTGGCTTGATGGAAGAGAATGGATATAACGATACATACTCTCGATTTATCGTTCTCTGCAAGCAATCAATGTAGATGATTCTGCGTGCACCCAAAAGACCTTGTCTGCAGATGACCTTTGACTTCTTCGGAGCCAGTTCGCATTTAAACACCCACTGCTTCGACTGTAATGTTGTCTCTGGAGTGTAGTGGTATATCCATGTTTCAACCCAGTTATATATCGACATAGAAGCTCGTCAGGTTTGTGACGAAAAAGTGCCAAACCGGCTTCCGAATCGATCACACGATTGCGTATTCGCCATTGAGAGCAAACGCCATACCCATCTTGCCGAGACATTTGTCAGACGTAATTTTCAGTGGAAAATTGAGACCACTGTACCTTGTGATATGCTTCTGACCTCTACTATTTAGTGAGCTTTGATTCGTCGATCATTCAAAACCATATTCTGGATTTTGTCAGTCATTTCGGAGGATGCCACTTCGACTGGACGTCCGGAATGATGTTAATCATTTGTGGATGTACAACCACGTTTAAATTCATTTATCCAATTGTACATTGTTGCAAACGCAGGAGTAGATGTGCCATGAACTTCATCCAACTCGGCTTTTATCTCTTTTGGTGTTAAGCTTTTTAAATAGAAGTGTTTAATCACCGCACGAAACTCGTTTTTTTTTCTATCTTTGTAAATAAGCACAAGATTGTTGATTCAATCGCCTGTGGCAACGAAACCACGTGATGGATATAGCTGAAACTTTAACTACCTCCAGTTACTAAATATAAACTTTCTTCGATGCTACGAGTGTAATTTCTTGGGTTTTGAACGCCCCTCGAAAGAAGGAAAGTTAACCTCACATTTTCACAGAATCAAAATGACATAAACAAGAAACGCCACCTGTAAACGCCAAGGAAACTAGTATAGCCGCTAGAGTACAGCGCAGGAGTAGAGAAACATTACTTTAAGAGAAAATCAGATCATAACATTACCACACTTGAGGAGATTGTGTGTTGTAAAGAGTACTTCCGGCCAGCTGCCAAATGACCTCGCGGAACATAAACTTTTAATTAAACCCTGAACTGATGGGATGTTACCGCAAAAGTGCGACTTGCTTGCGTGTATAACTGACATTAAGATAGCTAACCCAGCACGAGATTTCTCTGCACACTTTCACTGTTGCTTTTACGTTCTAGCTTTTTGTGTTCACTCGCATTGAACTTCTACCTGGCCAGGTTTTATCCACAGATGTAGAGAGAAGAGATAGGAAGCCGCTATATTTTGATTCTAAGATTTTATGTGTTAAATGTTAATTAAGCAGTACATTTGGACTGTAGGTTTTAAACCAGTATAACGGTGAATACGTATGTGGTGTTTGGTTGTAGTTTCTCGAATAGCAGCAACAACAACAAGGAAAGAGAAATGTTTCAATACATAGGTTAGGGTATTTATTTGAGTGATTTTGTGGTGTTAAATGTTCAATTGAGCAGTAAATTTAGAGTGAAAATTTTAAACCAGTGTAATGGTCAATACACGTGTGGCATTTGGTTGTAGTTTCTCGAATAGCAGAAGCATAAACAAGAAAAGGTGATTTTTTGGTGGTATACTTAGTGAAACTTTTCAATACACAGGCTAGTGTATTTATTGATGTGATTTTTCGGTGGTATACTTAATGAGATATGTAATACATTAATAACAAAACTATTCTGAAAAGGGGGCGTGTTCCTCGGACTCGCAATGCAATATATGCAGTCCATAGTGAAAGTCATAATCTTTGGGATAGACTCTGATACTTGTCACCATTTTTCGGTGTTAAATAATTTGTTACAGAGATGTAGAGAAAGTCATGTGAATGGATTACATCAGATTGTTTTTCTATCTACTTCGTTTTAATGGAAATAAACCTTTGCATAAACAACTACATTACACATTTCGTTGTAGATACAAAGAGAATAGGGGTACCGCAAACTGGACTTGCAGTAAATCGTCGCAATCCAGGTACAGTGTGTAGAGTACTACAGCTTTTGTTTGATTTACACGTTTTATTTCTTCCCCCAGACTCTTCCCCCAGAATGACGAAACGTCATTCAGTAACTAAACACGAGAATGTACAAGGATCATTCAATAAATAGCTGAACATGTTTTAAAAAAAATCTGGGGTATTCCATTCACATGCCTATCTCTACATAAAATTATTGTTAGAAACCTTATGCTTCTATTTACTTCATGCTAATCGGAATAAAATAGTCGAAATAGTGTTACTACTTGTAATTAGAAGAGAAAAAAAAAGGAGCACCATACGTTACAGTGATAGGCAAAAGCTCTTGCTATGTGAACTGAACTTCCTTAGTTTGTATGGACAGGAGTTGACAAATTCCTGTATGAGAAAAGTATAAGTTTTTCAAAGCTGAAACCAAAAACAAGGAATATATCAAAAACTATCAACTCCACGAAAAAAATGTATGTAGCATAAATTGTGTGTTTTAACGTGCTCTAGGTTTTCTGTGTGGTGAGTTTTTGTCCATCTCTTATGGTTAAGAGTTATTCAAAATTCCGTAAAATTCATCCATAATAAAGTAGTCTTCAGAGGCTAATCCCAGAAAATTAAATATATACATATTATTTGTTGGGTAAATATCTTCATATACGATATTTTAATCAAAATCGTAAGCCATTTTGAGAAAATCAACATTTTCGAAAAAAGTTCCATGTAAAGGGTGGTTGGGGGCGGGGGATTTTCTCGAAAATCGTGTCACATCCTTGCAAGATACCAAACTTACACACACACTCACACACATACATACGGACCTTTTTCCAGAAATGCTTTTTTTGGAATCAGGGGAACCAAAACATGTATTTCCGGTGAAATCTTGGTATTGAATATTTGGGTGCATTACAATACCTTCTCTATACACTATGTACATAGTACGTGTAGATAAGTAAAAATGATTACAGAATGGAATACGGCAGTTATTATTCTTCAACGTTATCCTCCCGAAGTTCTATGCACTTATGCCGTGCTGGATAAGCTTCTCAACTCCACGTTCGAAGAATTCTTAGGGTGTGTGTGTAACCAGTTATGCACTGCCACCTAGACTTCCTCATCTGCGAACCTTGAGCCACTAAGAGCTTCTTTCAGTTGGTTAACAATGTGATAATCTGGAGGTGTCAGATCTGGAAAATTCGGGGTATGGCGTAAACAAACTTCAGGTATTTGATGATATCTAATGTGACTAACTGTGTGCCCTCGGCTTGTCATGCAGTAACATTACGCCACTTCCTCAAAATTGTTGGCTTCAAATTTTGACACAAAGTTTGTGTACGTCTTACTGTTTATGTTTTCACCTCTGGCCATGAAATGTTCAAGAATTACTCCCTTACCTTACCAGCACTTCTTCAGTTCGTACCAACTCCTCGTTTGAACTTATCTGCCCACTCATACTCTTGTGTTGGATTCGAAACAACTTCCAACATAGTGCACTGCCATCCGATGGTGAATTTCGATAGCTTTCAGCCCTTCTGCAGATAAAAATTTAATGATACACTGCTGCTCCACGCTGGTGCAAACCTGTATTATGTTTTCACTGAAGACCAGCATTTCGTTCGCAAGGCAGGTGTGCCAAGCCATCTCATAATAGCTCTAGGACACCATCAAAATATAACCAAGAGGCACACACTTTTCAAACGTGGTATTTTTACTTTCTCTAGCCCCGTATGTACAATGTATTCCACCTAAAAATTCGATACCGAGATTTCACCGAAAATACATGTTTTGGATCCCCCTAAATAAAAAAGAGCATTTTTAGGAAAAGGTCCGTGTGTGTGTGTGTGTGTGTGTTTGTGGACAGCAAAGCTCAAAAACGAAAAGGCCGTTAAATACCAAACTTGGTATTTAACTTTGGTATCTTCCAAGGATGCAACACGAAGATTTGCAAGAAAATCCCCCCACCCCCAACTACACTTTACATGGAACTTTTTTCAACAATTTTTATTTTCTCAAAAATGGCTGTAATATTTTGATTAAAATATCATATATTAAATACATTTGCCTGACAAAATATATATTTTGAATTTTATGGGAATGGCCTCTGAAGACTACTTTATTCTGGATGAATTTTACGGAATTTTGCATAACTGCTAAACCGTAAGAGATAGACAAAAACTTACCACACAAAAACTGTAGATTACATTAAAACACAGAGTTTATGTTATATACATTTTTTCTTGGAGTTATCGTTTTTGAGATATTCCTTGTTATGGTTTTCAGCTTTGAAAAACTTACCTATACTTTTCGCATACAGGAATTTGTCAACTCCTGTCCATACAAACAAAGGAACTTCAGTCACATAACAACCAGGTTTTGACTATCACTTTAACTTATGGTACTCCCTTATTTCGCTTCTACTTATAAGGAAGCAGATAATAAGACTATTTTTGCTAATTTTTTCGCGATTAGCACGAAGTAAATAGAAGTATAAGCTTAGCAACAATAATTTGTTACATAGATATAGAGAAAGTCATTTGAATGGAACCCATCAGATTCTTTTATACATTTTTCCGGTTATTTATTGCATCGACCTTGTATATGGCACTGATCCCTTTAGAAAGACAATAGAGTTCTGGAGAGAGAGAGAGAGAGAGAGAGAGAGGGAGAGAGAGAGAGAGAGCGTAACTTGCACGTCACCTTTGCCTGTTGACAAATTCTTGTTTAGCCCTTGATCTCTCCGACAAGTACGCATCGTGGATTTTAATGCCCTTACAGTGCGAAATGCTTGGTTAGTTGCCAAAAATGACAAAAGTAGCCTTTTGGCAAGTAAACTTAGATTGTCCTATCAGCTGTTCTAAACAAACATCTCCAAACTTCAGGCACATTCTGCGTGTCTTTAAGGCTTTATGTTCACATTGCAGCATTTTACTTTAACTACTACGTGGACTAATTAGGTGAAGAACTGTATTTCAACCACAAATTCTATACCAAGATTGCACCGGAAATACATGTTTTGAGACTCCAGAATAAAACACGTTTTAAATACAATCCATGTATGTGTGTTTCTATCGACACAAATTATGCTTAAATACCAAACTTAATATTTAAATTCAGCATCTTTCAAGGTTTCGATACGAAAAGTTTCAAAAAAATACACCCATGGCAAACTACCTATAGAACATTTTTGGAACATTTTTATCCTTAAAATGCCTTAAGAATTTTGTTTAAAACACCACATGGTTAAGTGTTTTCATAAAAAATAAAATGAATTTTTAGGATGAGCCTCTAAATAATTTTTCATTCTGGATGATTTTTGCAGTTGGTAAACCGCAAAACATTGACAACTTACTATACGACAAAAAAAAACCTAAATTCCGATAAAACTCACAATTTAATCATGTCAAATACATTTTTTGTGTAGTTAATCATTTCCGAGACATTCCTTGTTATTGTTTTGGATTATATATTTCTTTAATGGGACGTCGTTATTCATTTTATATTTCTCTATTTAGTACATAGGTAAAGAGGGCATTACATTCCATTTGCAAATTCGATACGGGTATCCAAAAAAGAGTTTTTAGAAAAAGATCCTTGTAAGTGTTTGTCCGTGAATACGATAACTCAAAAACGTAAAGTCTGTTAAAGACCAAACTCCCCAAGGATGCGACATTGCAAGGAATTTCAAGAAAATACCCATACACAAACTACCCTTTATATGGAAAAATCTTCGAAAGTTTTGACTTTCTCAAAAGAGGCTTTAACGATTTTGATTAAAATAACTTATATCAAATAAATGTTCATGGAATATGAAGTGTATATCCTGAATTTTATAGGAATAGCCTCTGAAGTCCTCTTCATTCTGGATGAATTTTGCATTACTGGTAAACCGTAAGAAATAGGAGAAAAGTTATTACACAAAAATGTAGACTCGCCGCAGTAACTTGTCTACCTCACATTCAAACTGTCGCGAGAAATAATCTTGCTTAGGATGAGCTACCCGGATAAGGTTTTCCCTTATCATAACAAGACGAATGTCGAGTAACTTTAAGCTCCAAGGATCCGGAGATCTTTTGAACACCATTAAACCATTCATGTCCGAATGACCAACCAGGCTAAATGACGTTAAACTGAAAAAAAGCCTGATGTGTTCTGTTCACATGGCTTTCTCTACCTCTCTGTAACAAATTACTGTTAATAAGCTTATTCTTGTATCTACTTTATGCTATTCGAAATAAACATTAGCAGAAACTGTTTTATTACTGTTTCTTATAAGAAGAAGGGAAATAAGGGAATACACTAGGTTAAACTGACAGTCAAATGTTTTAAAATGCTGTTGCTGTTGCTATGGGATTGAAGTCAGTTTCTTTTGCCAGGTGTTAAAAAGTTCCTGTATGAGAAAAGTTCCATTATTTTAAAGCTGAAACCAATAACACGGAATATCTTAAAAAATGTGAACTCCACAAAAAAATGTATATGACATAAATTTTGTGTTTAAACGACATTTACATGCTTCGTGTAGTAAGTTTTTGTCTATCTCTTACGGTTTACTACTTATGCAAAATTCAGAAAAAAAAATCATTCAGAATAGAGAGATATTTACAGCCTATTCCCAGAAAATTAAGATAAACATTTTATTTGTCATAAATATCTTATATATACGAGATTTTAATTAAAATCGTTATGAGCCATTTTGGAGAAAGTTAACACTATCGAAATTTTTTCCTAGTAAAGGGTAGTTGTGGGGGGGGGTGGATTTTCTTGAAAATCTTCGTGTCGATCCTTGGAAGATACTGAGTTTAAATATCAATCTTGGTATTTAACGGACTTTTCGTTTTTGAGCTATGCTGCACACACAAATATATATATATATATATATATATATATATATATATATATATATATATATATATATATATACACACACCTGATAGACAGAAACACACGGACAGTTTTCTAAAAGTGTTTTTTTGGATTCAGAGGGTCCCAAAACATGTATTTCCGCTGATATCACAGTGTCGAATTTTAGGATGCAATACAATACCATCTCTAAGCACCATATGTGCACCTCTATGTATAGTATATAAAAAAATTAATAAAGACATTCACATGATAAATAAAAGGTATATCTTGAATCTGGTGGGAATAGCCTCTGAAGATGTCTTTATTCGGGATGATTCTAACTGATAAACTGTAAGAGATAGACAAAATCTTAGTACCTCCAAAAATGTAAATATTTTAAAATACGCAGTTTATATAATACCTTTTTTGTACAGCTATCCCATGTTTCAATTTTGAAACATTTAAACTTTTCTCAAACGGGAATTTGTCATCCCGGGTTATTTTGTTTTACTCTATTCCATGCAAAGAGAAGAGAATTTTAATCACAGAGCAACCATCTTTTAAAAGGTTAGACTATCGTTTTAGCCTAGTGTACCTACTCCTTCATTTACCTTCTGCTTATAAGGAACCAGGTAATCTGACCAGTTCTGCTAATGCTTATCCCACTCAACTTGAAGTAGACAGAAGAATAAGCTTTTGTTAGAATACTTTGAATAAAAATCTTATGTGTTCCATTCACATGACTTTCTCTACATCTCTGCAACAAATTATTGCTAGAAAGCTTATGCTTCTACTTACTTCATGCTAGTCGAGACAAAATTAGCATAAATAGTCTTATTCTTGCCTCCTTGTAAGTAGAAGCGAAATAAGGGAGTACCATAGGTTAAAGTGATAGTCAAACTCTGGTTGCTATGTGACTGAAGTTCCTTTGTTTGTATGGTCAGGAGTTGACAAATTCCTGTATGAGAAAAGTAAGTTTTTAAAGGTGAAACCAAAACCAAGGAATGTTCCTAAAACGATCAATTCCACGAAAAAAATTATATAGCATAGATTGTGTGTTTTAACGTGTTCTACATTTTTTGTGTGGTACGTTTTTGTCCATCTCTTGCGGTTTAGCAGTTATGCAAAATTCCGTAAAATTTACCCAGAATAAAGTAGTCTTCAGAGGCTATTCCCGAAAACTCAAGATATACATATTATTTGTCAGGTAAATATCTTTAATACACGATATTTTAATCAAAATTGTTAGAGCCATTTTTAAGGAAATCAAAAAGTTCCATGTAAAGTGAATGGGATGATTTTTCTCGAAATCTTCGTGTCGAATCTTTGGAAGATATTGAACTTAAACGCCAAGTTTGGTATTTTACCGACTTTTCGTTTTTGATATATCGTGTTCACAGACACACGGACCTTTTTGTAAAACTGCTTTTTTTGGATATTGGGGACCCTAAAACATATGTTTCCGGTGATATCTCGGTATCGAATTTTTGGGTGGAGTGCAATACCTTCTCTATACACTATGTACAGAGAAAGAAACGTGTAGAGAAAGTAAAATGGCTTAGAATGTCTTTAAAACTGCTGCTCGAGCATAGAAATATCGATTTTTAGCAGCTCGTTACTAGCGTTCTCAAGATTTAATGTCGCAAATTGCTGTAAAATCTCGAACTAATCACCTGACAGTGCGACACTGAGCATTTATTAACTACGTTCTGGAGTTATGTAGCCTACTTTGGAGGCGTTTTTTTAACTGCTCTGGTGGCTTAATGTGTAACGCGGGAAGCTGCTATCCCAAAGGTTATGAGTTCGGTTATTCCAGACGAAGTGTCGCGATACGCGGCGTACTGGCACTTCAGAAACTTATAGCCATTACTTCGAAAATTCAATAAACAGACCATAAGTCTCCTATCTCAAATTACTTATTTAAGAAATCTACATATTCTGTGAAAATATTTTGGTATAGTTCATTAACACCCTGTGTGTAATATATATATACTTTTTTAAATTTCCCTACATTTCTTTGTATTTCCTTTATTTAAGGCTTCAAAATGTTTTAAAGTTACAAATGTGCTTTTTTGCCAGAAATATACATTTTTATGTTTGAAAATTGAAAACACATTCTTAATTACATCTGACAGTAAAACATAGATTAAATCATATTCATTACACCATGTGAACATATAGATCAAGTTGTATCGGTGTGACAGAAAAACTGACCCGCAGAAGGCATTTTACAGGAAGAAAAATGCTGGAAATATCAATAGTTAGAAAACAAGGGAAAATATGAATGCTTGGCTCACATTAAAGTGCACCAGGTTGATAGGTTGAACCCTCAGTTTTCCTTTTCCTCTGTTCTGCTGCTGCCTTTTATGTGCTTCTCTTCTTGCATTGCTGCTTTTCTGCTGCACAACTTTGTTTTTTCTTTGCATGATACGAATGAGAACTCGTCGAAAATGAACTTCTTCTTGCAGAGTCCAGTTTCACCTCTAATGCTTTGCTGTAGCTCCAGTGATTTAAGACATTTAAAAATGGCACCTGGTGGACAATTATACCATCTTCATATTCAGGAATGTTTAAATTATTTTGTGATTTTTCAGAAATTATAGTCATACATAAGCTTAATGCTGCAATCGACTTAGGTGGTGCTACTCGTATTCGGAGGTCCCCTGATTTTGTTTTTCAGAGGTTTCTCAGGGTCGTCAGGCAAATTCTGGAGTGGTTTCTCTCATTTTTCGTATTTCCTGCCCTTCCATATCGTATCATATCATTCATCACCCGATGTTGTCAGTGTTTATGGTGTTTCGGTGCAGGGGAAAAGCATGCTCTTTGTAAAACGTTCTCCAACTCTGGGCCTTCGAGCGGTTACGTCCCTCTCCGTGGTGTAATGGTTATGTAAGGTCGCGGGTTCAAACCCATCGGAAGACGATGGATGCTGGACATGGCTTCCTTCGGAAGGGAAGTAAATCCGTTGGTCCCGTGTCGTAGATTTACAGTACGTAAGAGAACCTGAAGCCTGATAGAGAAGCCTCTGAGTAAAATTAAGCTCTCAATATAGAATGGTACGCTGAGAACCACAGCAATTAAAGGGCGTTCATAAATAATAGTCCATTTCATTCCAAGTGGTTACGGAATTATAAAGACCGCCTAGGATGCGGGGTTGTTGGACTCTAGGTCTGCCGGGGCATCTCATTCTGTAAACTGTAGAAACCCTGTTTCAGCCGCCCAGTTTCTCTTCTCTTCCACCCGGGGTGTCGCTTTTGGAAGCGTAGGTACAATATCCCAACTGGATCGGTGCCGAATCTCCTCCCATCCTAATGATGCCATTCGTAGGTACGTTCCCTACTGACGGAACATGATACTGCTTTCTCTACTATACTCTAATGTTTACTTTCTCTACGCGTACTATTACATAGGGTATAGAGAAGCTATTGTATTGTATCCAAAAAATTCGTAGGTACTGAGATCTCACCGTAAATATATATTTTAAGGTCCCTTGAGTCCGAAAAAACGTTTTTAGAAAAATCTCCTTGTGTGTGATGAGAACAGCATAGCTCAAAAACGAAAATTCGGTTAAATACCAACTTGGTATTTAAGTTCAATATCTTCTAAGAATGCGGCACGAAGATTTTCAAGAAAATCCCACCACCCCCAACTACCCTTTACATACAAAACAGTTACAACATTTTGATTTTCTCAAAAATGGCTCTAGCAATTTTAATTAAAATACCGCATATTAAATCTATATACATCAGAACTAAAATGTATATCTTGAATTTTCTGGGGATAGCTTCTGAAGATCTGTACATTCTGGATGAATTTTGCTGAATTTTGCATAACTGGTAAACCATAAAAGATAAACAAAAATATACTACACAAAAATGTAGATCTCGTTAAAACACACAATTTATATCATATACAGTTTTTTCGTGGAGTTACCCGTTTTCGGGTTATTCCTCGTTATTGGTTTCAGTTTTAAAATACTTCTCTCATACTGGAACTTGTTAACATCTGACCCCTTAAGAAACGGATTTCAATGCCATAGCAACCACATTTTAAAACATTTGACTGTCGGTTCAGCCTAGTGTATTCCCTTCTACTTATAAGGAAGCAAGTAATAAGACCGTTTCTGCCAATATCTATGTCGATTAGCATGAAGTAGATATAAGAATAAGCTTATTAACAATAATTTGTTACAGCCCGCCTGAGTAGTGTGGTGGTACAAAAAACATGTTCACTGATATAAGATTTAATAGGACATATTATAATTATTTCCTGCATTAAAAACGTATTTCCTTAAATAAAGGTACCTATATAAAGTATTGCATTCAACAAAAATAGCTTTATTAACACCGTGCAGTCGTGATCTAACTTGACTCACTCATTAATAAAGATAAAGTTTTACACCTAGTTTAATATACTGTAATTCATCTTTAAGGATAATATTTTAAAATCTCTTCATTCGGTTCGGTCTGTCATCGTTTGTATAGGAAAAGATGATTTCTGATTAAATTTTATTTTTAAAATATTTTATGCATTTCTTTTCTCTGCACTGCCATTTTCCTTGTAATATCGCGCCAGAGGAGGAATCCATGATTTTAAATTGGGGGCAAGAAAGTCAATTTCGATCTGATTAAACGGGGATGCTGTGGCTGTACCAGATGATAGAATCTGGAGAGAAAACTTTCCTTCTGTGTGAAAGTAAAGTTTGAAAGGGTTTCCATTCTCCGTTCATTTGTGTCGCGTGACTTTAATATGCCCCTCAGCTACTAAATGTTACTTTTATGGCGTAATAACAACCGAACAAGAGATGGTAAAGAGGCACGGTTTCAATGTAATCTAGCTCGTTTTAAAGTTCTTCATAAGTTGTTTGTACATCTTCATATCTATGTAAATATAACAAAGTTAACGATTATTAAAAGTAATACTATGGGTGTTTTCATCTTGTCGATAATTCAAGACCAGAGCGAAGCGACGTCCTAAGAGATGAAAACACGAGTTGTATTTGATAAGACAATTCAGCGAAATAGACTATTAATAATTTATAATATATAGGAAGGGAGATTTTATCAGGTTATGATTGTAATACTTGCATTAGTTCTCAAATGGTAGATGACGTATTCGACCATTATGAACTGGATATAACTTTAAACACTGCAACTGAATTAATTGAAAGTACAATTGTGGAACTGATAGTTACTAAAAATGAAGGTTGGCTGACTGGATTGTCACCTTGTTATAAATAACCAAGACAGGTGATTAAACAAACGAACGCCAAGATTTCAAAGAGATGAATATCATCTACGATAAGATGTTTCGACAATATCGCTCCAGTCAGATGACCGCGATTGGTTGCAATTGCCTAATCCCGGTCATTGCATTGGCGCTTTAATAGTTGAGCTAAGTTGTCTTTAGAAGCTATTCCACTTCATTCCATTCTACATTAAGGGAAACTCACAATTTCGTTTTCACTAGAAATTCAAATGAAGTGTGTGTATTCCCGTTAATAGAGACAGTCTATTCGACTCTTCCATGTGGATATGCACTTTACGCCTACTACCCTAGGCAACTTCTCCGACAGATCTGCTCTGCGGTACTTCCAACCATGCTTTCTTGTGTCTCGATTTGCAACTTTCAAACTTCTTAAAATGCTTTCAGAAGTTTTAGTTTCGACTTATTTTTATTCTTATACCCCATTTTCCCCTCACTTACCTTGCTAGAAGCTCTCCGTTTTACTACTTTAATATAAAATAAACTGCAAACAAATTACTTATTTTTGCTTTTGTAACTATTCCTAGAATTTTCCTTTCATGGCTTCCATTAATTGGCAAACTTTTCCTCTATGTATCTGTTTTCTCTTTGTTTGCTATTTAATATGCATTTTTTTTACTTTCTCTACTTCATAATAAGTAGGGGAATATTTAATATTCCACCCAAAAATTCGAATTGTGAGAGCTCACCTGAAACACATATTTTGAGGACAGCTGAATCCAAAAAAAAGTTTTTTTTAGAAAAGGGTAATTGTGTGTATAACTCAAAAACGAAGTCAGTTAAATACCAAACTTGATATTTAAGTTCAGTATCTTCCAAGGTTACACAAGAAGATTTTTTAAGAAAATCTCCCCACCCCAATTATCGTTTATTTGGAACGCTTTTCCAAAATTTTGATTTTCTCAAAAATAGCTCTTAATACTTTTGATTAAAATACCATATATTTAAGATATTTTAAATGCAAACCAAATGTATATCTTTAAAGTCCTACAACTAGCTTCTGAAGACCTTTTTATTCTGGTTGACTTTTGTATAACTGGTAAACCTTAAGATATAGGCACAAACTTACTACACAAAAATATATATCTCGTTAAAGCACACGATTTATGTCAAAACAGGAGGCCCAAGTGCACCGCTTTTCACGTTTGCAGGCATCCCTTCCTGTGTTATAAGGTTGCAGAACTCCGCGGGGTAAATCCAAGCATACACGTTTTATCAAGCATCCAGTGAGTGAGTGAGTGAGTGAGTGAAAGCAAACATCGTTTTCCTCCTCTTACATATCAACGTAAGCGGTGAAAGAATCGTCGCGTTCATTGATGACACACAAGAACAGTGTAAACACTGGGAGAAATTAACATGATTTCCATTTCAATACACAGCTATTATTTTTAGTTTCTCTAAACGTACTATGCACTTAATGTGTAGAGAAGGTATTGTATTGTACTAAAAATTCTATACCGAAATTTTTCCGGAAATATATGTTTTGAGAACCTCTGAATAAAAAAACATTTTTAGAAAAATGCCCGTGTATGTCTGTCAGTGAGCTGCATAGCTTAAAAACGAAGAGTTCGTTAAATACTAAACTTGATATTTAAGTTTAGTATCTCCCAAAAATATGACATGAAGATTTTAAAGAAGATCCCCCAACTAACTTTAACATGAACATTTTTTGAAAATTTTGATTTTCTCAAAAATAGCTCTAACGATTTTGATTAAAATACATTACGTTAATCATATGTACATCACAAATAAAATGTAGATTTGAATTTTTCGGGAATAGCTTCTGAAGACCTGTTCGTTCTGTACAAAATTTTCTGAATTTTGCATAACTAGTAAACCGTAAGAAATAGACAAAAATTTACTGCCCAAAAATTTATACAGTTAAAACACACAGTTTATGTCATATTATTTTTGTTGTAGAGTTGACCGTTTTCGAGATATTCCTTGTTATTGGTTTCAATTTTAAAATACTTATACTTTTCTCAAATGGGAACTTCTCAACACATGGCCACGTAAAGAAGAGGATTTTATTCCCATAGCAACCACATTTAAAACATTTGACTGTCGGTTTAGCCTGGTGTATTCCCTCATTTGCCTTCTACTTATAAGGAAGCAAGTAATGAGACCGCTTCTGCTAATGTTTATTTCAATTAGCATGAAATAGATAGAAAAAAATGTTAAGTGTTCCATTTACATGACTTTCTCTACATCACTGTAACAAGTTATTGTTAAAAAGCTTATACTTCTATCTACTTCATGATAATCGAGAAAAATATTAACAGAAACTGTCCTTATTACTTGCCTCCTTGTAAGTAGAAGGGAAATAAGGGAATACACTGGGCTAAAGTGATAGTCAAATATTTTAAAAGCTGGTGTCCATGTGGTTGAAAACCGTTTCTATACCAGGAGTTCACTTTCCGTGTGAGAAAAGTAGTATTTTAAATCTGGAACAAATAACCAGGAATATCTCAGAAATGGCCAATTCCACAAATAAAAACGTATGTGCTATGCATTGTGTGTTTTAACGTGATCTACATTTTTGTGTAGTAACTTATTATAATAGAAGGTATGATAGAAGGAAGAAGTGGCAAAGGAAGAGCAAGATCACAATATATAAAACAAATTATTGAAGATATGAAATGCAGTAAATATGAAGAACTCAAACGGAAAGCAGAGAGAAGATCTGAATGGAGAGTCGCTGCAAACCAATCCAAGGATTGAAGACTCCTAACAACAACTTTTTGTCTCTCTCTTACTACTTACCAGTTACACAAAATTCAGCAAAATTACACTCCGAATAAAGAGATCCTTACAGGCTATTCCCAGAAAATTCAAGATACACTTTATTTGCAATATAAGTAACTTTAGTATACGGTAATTTAATTAAAATCGTTGGAGTCATTTTTGATAAAATCAAAATTTTCGAAAAATGTTCCAGGTAATGGGTAGTTGAGGGTGGGGGATTTTCTTGAAAATCTTCGTGTTACATCCTTGAAAGATACGAAACTTAATTACCAAGTTTGGTTATTCACGGAGTTTTCGTTTTTGAGGTATACTAACTACCCACCCACACACGGACATTTTTCTAAAAATGCTTTTTCTGTATTCAAGGGGTCTCAAAACATATATTTCCGGTGAAATCTCGGTATCGAATTTTGGGTACAATACAATACCTTCTCTATACACTATGTATATAGTAGGTGTAGATAAAGTAGATAATAAGCTTATAAAAATAATTTGTTGCAGAGATGTAGAGAGTCATGTGAATGGAGCACATCAGAATACTTTTAGAGAATAAAGTCACCTTTTAGATTCACAAGTAAGTAAAAAGCATATTTCACTTATGCTGCTTTTATTTAACGTTAGAGACTACACCTAGCGTAGGGTTAAATCAAAACATTAAGTTGCCGAAATAAAAGACACATACATGAGAGTACGTACCTTCCTACGTTCCAGCTATAAAAAGCACATGCATTTAGAAATTCAAGTCGGTAACAAAGAATATCTCGGAATTGATAGAATCACAGAAAAAAATGGCGTTAATTGTGATGTTTAACGAGATCTGAATTCTTTGTTTAGTATTGTGGCGGTTTCGTCGGCTATTAAGCCACTTAGGTTGGCTTGGCGGCAAGCTCTTAGTTCACCCCAACAATCGCTACACAATTCTTGCTCAATCGCGTTCAGTAGTTGGAGGTTACCTTAGTTATCGTTTGTCCGGCTAGCAATTAATTGTGTTACTTTTTTTTATTATAACATCGACATTGAAAAACCGGTACAACGTGACAGTAAATACCTTGATAGCAATGAAGATTACTCGAGAAATAGAGTAAGGTACTGTAACTTTGTAAATAAAGTTTTGTGTTGATAACTTTCGTTATTGTTTACTTATGTCAAATCGTCTGTCACTTTCTGGATGACTCTCGTATTATAAAAGTGCAGTCCTTGGTCAAACAGTTTTCTCCAAGTTTTCACATTTCCAGCGCCTGATACGTTTGTAATCACCTCTTGAGCCTCTTTGCAGCCACCATTGCATGCAGCTGTTCTCGTTGTGCTCTAGGATACTGGTGGCTGTCTTCCTAGATGTCAGGCAGGAATGGTGTCAAGTATCTGCAGTCTTCCAACAACTAGAGGCTTCGTCAATCTCTTTCAAGCCTCCTGCTTCTCATCTAAGTTCACATTTATGTTAAATTTAAGGTAATTCTCTGTGAAATTTGGCCATAAATTGTAAAAAATTAATAATTTTATGTATACTTAAATTATATGGATTCTAAACTTGAAAAAAATCTGATGTACAGCATTCACATGACTTTCTCTACATCTCTGTACCAAATTAATGTTATTCTTCTATCTACTTCATGATAATCAAGATTAAGAAAATGCACAGGCTATAACAATAGTCTCGTGCTTTAAATTTTCAAATGTCAAAAAATTGAAATTCTATCTCTTTGCTTGCTAGGAGTAAACAAACGAGAAACAAGAAGAAAGATGTCTTCCAATTTCAGAAAGGTTTAAGGGGATTAAAATTGAAACCAATAATTCGGAATATCTCAAAAGAAGTTAACTCTACAAAAAATGTGTGTTCCATTCATATAACTTTCTCTGCATCTCTGTAGCAAATTATTGTTAAAGTCTATCCTTCTATCTAATTCATGAAAATCAAGACAAACATTATCAGAATTAGTCTTATTACTAGCTTATTTGTAATTAGAAGGGAAATAAGAAAAATGCATAGGCTAAAGCAACAGTCTCGTGCTTTAAATTGTCAAATGTCAAAAAATTGAAATTCTATCTCTTTGCTTGCCAGAAGTAAAAAAACTATAAACAAGAAGAAAGATGTCCTCCCATTTCAGAAACGTTTAAGGGGCTTAAAATTGAAACCAATAAATCGGAATATCTCAAATGCAGTTAACTCTACAAAAAATATGATGTATTCCATTCATATAACTTTCTCTGCATCTCTGTAGCAAATTATTGTTAAAAGTTTCTTCTTCTATCCATTTCATGATAATCCAGATAAATATTAACAGAAATTATCCTTAGTAATTGGTTCCTTGTAACTAGAACTGGAAAAACCTAATGTGTTCCATTCACAAAATGTCCTCTAACTGTTGACAAACAAATCTTTTCTTCAAAACATTAATATTTTATCTACATTATGCTAATCAAGATAAACATAAGTAGAATTAGTTTTATTATCAGCTTCCTTGTAATTAGAAAGAAAAATAAGAAAATGCACAGGTTTAAAGCGATAGTCTAGTCCTTGAAATGCCAATCGCTATGTGAAACAGGTGAAATTCTAATGTCTTTGCTTGCCAGGAGTAAAAAAACGAGAAACGAGAAGAAGGAAGTGGTTTAAAATTGAAACCAATAATTCGGAATACCTCGAAAACGGTTAACTCTACAAAAAAACAGTAAATGAATAAGTTGTGGATTTTAATGAGATCTAAATGTTTTGTTTTGTAAGTTTTTGTATATCACTTACGGTTTGCCAGTTATACAACCGTCACCCAAAATGAAGAGGTCTTCAGAGGCTATTCCCAGAACATTGAAGATATATTTTTCGTTTGTCATAAAAATATTTTAAGCATAAGGTATTTAATCAAAATCATTAGTATCATTTTTGAGAAAATCAAAATGTTCAAAATGTTCCATGAAAAACGTAGTTGGGGATAGTGGTATCTTCTTGAAAATCTTCGTTTCGCATCCTTGGAAGATACTGAACTTAAATACCAAGTTTGATATTTAATGGACTTTTCGTTTTTGAGCTATGCTGCACACACGGACTTTTTCTAATTTTATTTAAATCAGGGGGTCTCAAAACACGTATTACCGATGAAATCTCGTAATAAAATGTTGGGTGCAATACAAGGGTCAGCTGACAAGTCCCAGGCCTCACACAGAAATGGCACCACTTGTCAGACGGTAACATCGTATAGTTTAACTCTGGACTAGCTTATATCCATAGTTACAGGTCAATATCTTGTTTAGTCTTCGAATGACAAGACAACTTTAGAATTTTCACGAAAATCTAGTAGTGATTAAAATTCATCCATTTGAAAGACTTAACACCTAAAGAAATTAAGGAGAAAATGGACAGTACATTGAAAGACTGCTTCATATTCAATGATTAAAAGGTGTTTGCAGAGTTTAAAATGGGACGTACGAGCACTAGTGATGAGCCTCACTCTGAACGCCCTGTAGACGTGACAACTCCAGAGATCATTGAAAAAATTAATCGTTTAGTACTGGAAGACTGCAGATTAAAGTTGTTTGAGATAGCAGAGGCTATAAACATATCAAAAGAACGTGCAGGTAATAGTTTAAGTAATGTTTTGGGCTTTCACAAGGTCTGTGCAAGATGGGTGCTGCGTCTATTGACACCTGATCAAAAGTTGCAAAGAAAAACTGTTTCTGTCAAGAATGTGGAACTCTACCGTAAAATTTGCAGTGAATTTTTGAGACGACTTATTACCATGGATGAAACTTGGAAACATCACAGTCAAAACAGTGGGTTGCGCCAGGTGAACCAACTCCAAAAAAGGCAAAGTCAATTTTGTCAGCTAACAAGGTTATGGCGAGTGTTTTCTGGGATGCACAGGGAATTATTTTTATTGATTTCTTGCAATCATTGGTGACTACTACGCAAGCTTACTGCAAATTTTGAATGGTGAGGTGAAAAGAAAAAGACCTCATTTGGCAAACAAAAGAATCTTGTTTCATCACGACAATGCTCCGGCCCATCGTTCAGTCATTGCAATGGAAAATATGTGCGAATTAAAGTTGGAATTGCTTGAACATTCACCCTATTCGCCAGATCTAGCGCCCAGTGATTACCAGCTGTTCCCAAACCTCAGAACATTTCTTGGAGGACGAAGATTTCACAGCATGGAGGAGGTCATTGATGCGGTAAACATCTATTTTGAGGACCTTGATTAATCGCACTACAGAGATAGTTTAATTGAATTAGAACACCGATATGACAAATGTATTAGCCTTTCTGGAGATTATGTTGAGAAATAAAGCAAGAACAATTAAATGATGTTTTCATTGAGAGGCCCGAAACTTATCAGCCAACCCTAGTACAATGCCTTCTTTATACACTATCTACTTAGTTCGTGTAGAGAAAGTAATTAATTAATCCACAAAAATAATGAAAAAAATTAGGTAGAATAATATATTATATATTTTCCTGTAGTAATATTTAATTAATTTGTAAGTCATCTGACAACAATTATTGTTAAATTATTTTCTGGATGTAAATATGAAGTTGTCTTTTTTTTACAAAATTTTTGAAAACTAAAGCGCAAGGAGCTTTTTTTGGTAGAGTAGTAAAATAAAAAACATGTTTTCTCAAAAACTACTTAATTTTCCTCAAAATTTCAGAATTAGTTATACATAAGAATAGAGGTATATGGTAAAAATATGAACGCAATTTCTTAACGATCATTGAATTTGAAATATTCCCCTTTTTTCCCATTTAGCACACACATTCGCCCCCACATTAATAAACCAGGTCTTATGGGTGATAGGGAATAATTCTGGCCAAGAAAAAAAATTCCGCACGCCGGCCGGGAATTGAACCTGGGACATCTGGAACGCTGAGCACTCGACAGCAGAGGCAGAGAGGATTTTAATGTAACAGATTGCCCATGTCGATGTGAAGTCTAGTACAGAATACGATGTGTCCTTCATTTCCTTAATGAACGTGCAGTCGAGATATCAAACATATTAAAGTGGTAAATATTTACACTTATGTACCTACAAGACTACTTAATCCCCTTCGTCCCTTCATATTTGCAATTGCTCTGTGATTTATTATAAACTGCTGCAAAGTTTCAATTTAATTAATATGCATTGTAGCGGTTCATAAACTGGACACCAGTTCACAATTTAAAATGTGGTACAACGTGTTCATATAACTTTCTCACTCTCTTTTTATTTTCTTTACTACGTATAGTACTTAGAGAAAGTATTGTATTCGGCCCAAAATTTCGATATCGAGATTTAACTGGCAATATGTTTTGAGGTCAACGAAATCCAAAAAAGGCATCTTTCTAAAACGTTGGTTGGTTGGCATCTAATGTTGAGCAGTTGGCCGTGAAGCGATTCGCTCTCTTGCATTCCAATATTTTAATGTATTGTTTATCATGTTGACTAAAGGTTGGGCAGCGCAGTAGATGGCTTCCATCCATATCTTATTTAGGTGTTCAGAAAGGATACAGAGCAGATCTCACTGTACTGATCCTCAATAAATGCCTACTGAGACAGTCATGGCCTGTTAGGAGTCTAAAAGTTGCTACAGAGGATTTTTTGGTAGTGTAGCAATTCTGGTCGTGTTATTACATAAATTTCCCTATACTTTTCCTTTTCTTTGTAATGCATTCTTATCTTCTTTAATTTTTACTTTCTCTATACGTAGAAGGTATTGTAATGCACACAAAAATTCCATACCGGGATTTCACCGGAAATACATGTTTTGGGTCCCCCTGAACCCAAAAGAAGCATTTTTGGCAAAATGTCCTGTGTGTGTGTCTGTCTGTCTATGTGTCTGTGGGCAGCATAGCTAAAAAACGATAAGACCGTTAAATACCAAACTTGGTATTTCAGTTTGGTATCTTCCAAGGATGCGATACGTAGATTTTCAAGAAAATCCCCCCACCCCAACTACCATTTACATGGAAAAAATTTCGCATTTTGGTTTTCTCAAAAATGGCTCTAATGATTTTGATCAAAATATCGTATATTAAATATATTTACCTCACAAAAAAAAATGTATATCCTGAATTTTCTGGGAGTAGCATATGAAAACTACTTTATTCTGGATGAATTTTAAGGAATTTTGCATAACTGCTAAACTGTAAGAGATGGAAAAACTTACCGCATAAAAATGTTGGGCACGTTAAAACACAGAATTTATTTTATATACATTTTTTCGTGGTGTTGATCGTTTTTAATATATTTGTTGTTATTGGTTTCAGCTTTAACTTCAATCACATAGTAACCAGCTTTAGACTAATAGTTTAGAATATGCTACTCCCTTATTTCCCTACTACTTGCACGGAAGCAAGTAATAAGAGTATTTCTGCAATTATTTTTTCTTGATTAGCATGAAGTAAATAGAAGCATGAACTTTTTAATAATAATTTGTTGCAGAGATGTAGAGAAAGTCATGTGAATGGAACACATCAGATTTTGTTATTATATGTTGATATAATGATTCTTTTGATAGAGTGATAACTTATCGGATCAGATGAATTTGATGTAATTATATTACTTTTCTTGGCTAGAACGTCTGCTGTTTCATTACCCTGTATTTCGAAATGTGCTGGTATCCATTGAAATATTGATCTTTTATTTAAATTCATTAGTTGTTTTATAATTTTGTGGCATTCTGTAATATTTAGGTTATTGGGTGTTACATAAGATGCTATGAATATTATAGCTGCTTTAGAGTCAGATAATAATACAACTTTTTTCAAATTTACTTATATGATATAGTAGGTTATGAAAGCTCTGAAGTATAGCTGAAATCTCTCCATCAAAAGTTGTGGTATTTAAAATTTCTAAAAAGTATATGTATGTGTGTGAACGCATAACTCAAATATCTGATGTGTTCCATTCACACAACTTTCTCTACATTGCTGTACCACATTATTGTTAAAAAAACTTATTATTTTATCTAATTTATTATAATCGAGATTAACAGAAATGTTATTAATTACTGATTTCCTTGTAAGTAGAAAGGAAATAAGGGAATAAACTAGTCCTAAACGATAGTCAAATCGTTTCAAAGAAATGTGGTTGATGTCCGTTTCTATGCGTTGTCAGGAGTTTTCGAATTTCCATGTGAGAAAAGAATTTTAAATCTGAAACAAATAACAAAGAATATCTCAGGAACTATCAACTCCACGAAAACAGCATGACAAATTATGTGTATTTTCCAGATCTACATTTTTTGTAGTATGTGTAGTAGTAAAATGCAGTAAAATGTATGCAGGATAAAGAGGCTATTCCCAAAAATTCAAGATATACATATTTATTTATTATTCAAGATATAAATATTATAAATATTTTTCATATACGATATTTTAATCAAAACCGTTAAGGCATTTTTGAGAAAATCAAAATCTTCGAACAAAATTCCATGTAAAAGGTTGTTAGTGGCGGGTAGATTTTCTTATAAATCTTCGTATCGAATCCTTGCAACATACCAAACTTAAATACCAAGTTTGGTGTTTAACGATCTTTTCGTTTTTGAGCTATGCTGTCTACAGACACACACGCGCGCGTGCACAAACACACACACACACACACACACACACGGACCTTTTTCCAGAAATTATTTTTTTGGATTCAGAGGGGGCCCAAAACATGTATTTTCAGTGATATATCAGTTTCGAATTTTTGGGTGCATTACAATACCATCTCTATACACCATGTACATAGTATGTGTAGAGAAAGTAAAAATGTGACTGTCGGTTTTGGCTAGTGTATTTCTTTATTTCCCTACTGTTTAAAGGAGCTAACCAATAAGTATTTCGTTTAGCATGAAGTAGACAGAAGAATAAGCTTTTTATTTTCTCTACACGTACTATGTACTAGTGTATAGAGAAGGTATTGCATTCACCTAAAAATTCGATACCGAGATATTACCGGAAATACATGTTTTGGGCCCCCCTGAATCTCAAAAAAGCATTTTGACAAAAAGGTCCGTGTGTGTGTGCGTGTGTGTGTCTGTGGACAGCATATCCCAAAAAAGGAAAATATCGTTGAATACCAAACTTGGTATTTAAGTTTGGTATTTTCCAAGGATGCGATAAGAAAATCTCTTACCCCCAACTACTCTTTACATGGAACTTTTTACCAAATTTTTTATTTGTTCAAAATTTATGTTATAAACATTTTTTTTCGTCCAGTTGATCGTTTTTGAGATATTCCTTGTTTTGGCTTATACTTTTCTCATACAGGAATTTGTCAACTCATGTCCATACAAATAAAGGAACTTCAGTCACATAGCAACCAGTTTTTGACTATCACTCTAACCTATGATACGCCTTTATTTCCCTGCTACTTACAAGGAGGCAAGTAATAAGACTATTTCTGCTAATTTTTTCTCGATTAGCATGAAGTAAATAGAAGAATAAGCTTTTTAACAATAATTTATTACAGAGATGTAGAGAAAGTCATGTGAATGGAACACATCAGATTCTTTTAAATTACACAGATGGTTTACGTCTCTTAATTCTCATTATCTGTTAAGATAGAAGAGGCAAGTACTGTTGCAATGTGTCTCAAAGGATCACGTGACCTGTGGCAAATGTTATCTTCTTCTCATTCATGAGATCAACAAGAGAATATTGCGCCCACGTGACGCTCCATCTAAAGTAGCCCTGACCAAAACAATTACGAAAACAATGAGCAATAATTATGTTGCAATATTTGTTTACCTTGATGAGGTTATGACGTCACAAAACTCTTTATTATTGCAGACACGAGCAGTGTGAGATACACCCGCTACTTCAGCTCAGCATCGTCGCGCCAGAACCTGCAAAGTGAAACATAACACTCGTCATGCCACAATCACTTCTAGGCTACAATTGTCTAGTTTTACTCACAAAATATACAACAAAAACATTTCAACAACAACGGGTATTAGACATAGCATAATCATGCATCAGGTGTAACATTTCCAGTGCAAAAGCATTGCATGACTTCTCACCCGGAGGTCCCGGGTTCGATTCCCGGTTGGGGTGGGGAATTTATCTTTAACTAGAATTATTCCCTATCCCCCACAGAGTCTGGAAGTATGAATGCGAGAGTAAATGTGCGTGTGTTTAGTAATATAAAGTTTATTAACCTAATGTTCTAACCTACAGTTTTACAAGTCAAAACCCCTGATATGACAATTGATGTTAAAGGGGGTTATACAAAACAAACAACTTAAAAAAAAAAACAGTGTACTTTTGTTACTTGAAGTGATGCATATGTGAAATTTGATGTAATTTCAGTTTTTACTTTCTCTTCACTACTATGTACATAGTGTATAGAAAAGGTACTGTATTACACCCAAAATTCGATTCCGATATTTCACCGGAAATACATGTTTTGAGACTCCCTGAATCCAAAAAAAGCATTTCTGGAAAAAGGTCCGTGTGTGTGTCTATTTTTGTGTGTATGTGTGTCTGTGGGCGGCATAGCTCAAAAACGAAAAGACCGTTAAAAACCAACTTGGTATTTAAGTTTGGTATCTCCCAAGGATGCGACACGAAGATTTTTAGGAAAATCCTCCACCCCCAACTACCCTTTACATGTAACTTTTTCCAAAATTTTGATTTTTTCAAAAATGGCTCTAACTATTTTTATTAAAATATTGTACATTAAAGATATTTACACGAAAAATAAAATGTATTAAATTTTCTGAGAATAGCCTCTGAAGATTACTTTATTCGATCAGTTTTACAGAATTTTGCATAACAGTTTAACTGTAAGAGATGGACAAAAACTTATCACACAAAAAATGTAGAGCACGTCAAAACACACAATTTATGTCATATACATTTTTTTCGCGGAGTTGATCGTTTTTGAGGTATTCCTTGTTTTTGGTTTCAGCTTAAAAAATTTATATACTTTTCTCATACAGGAATTTCTCAGCTCCTGTCCATACAAACAAAGGAACTTTAGTCACATAGCAACCAACTTTTGGCTATCACTTTAACCTATGGTACTCACTTATTTCGCTTCTACTTACTTGGAAACAAGTAATAAGACTATTTCTGCTAATTTTTTCTCAATTAGCATGAAGTAATTAGAAGCATTAGCTTTTTAACAATAATTTGTTTCAGAGATGTAGAGAAAGTCATGTGAATGGAACACATCAGATTTTTTTCGTAATAAAATTATATGAACTCGAAAACTTTATGAAAATATATAGTTTCTCCACTTGGCGCACTTTAACTACCAATGAGGTGTATGCTTATTAATAGGCACTTCAATACTTAAACCCTGCTTTTCAACATTTTTCCATGCTCAAGATGCTACACAAGATGCAACTGTTTACCAATTTGGTTCAGAATTTCTGCATGTCCCCTCAGAAGTGCATAAGGAATGGGGGGGAAGTATTTACCGCGATTCTTTACTACCGCGAATAGTAAAAAAAAGTCATGCTATTTATGGACGCTCTTTAACTACTATGGTTCTCAGCGTTCCATTCTAAATTGGGCGTGAAAGACCGCTTAATTTTGTTCAGACGCCTCTCTATCAGGCTTAAGGTTCTTTTACGTGCCGTAAATCAACGACACGGGACCAACGGCTTTACTTCCCTTCCGAAGGAAGCCATGCTAAGGATTTTTTACACCCGAAAAAATCCATCGAACGCCGGGTTTCAATCCGCTACCTTGGGTATATGAAGTTAGCATAGTAACCATTAACCACGGAGGGCGACACTGCGAATAGTTAGGAGCACGTTGGACGCTACTGGCAGGCACAGAATACGCGGACGGGCTAGGTAACTTTCTACTTAAGGCACGACAACTGAGCTCTGAGAAGGCTGATAATAGGGAAGAGGGGAGGGAGACGATAAGAAGTGATAAAAAGCGATTACAATGCACGCACACACATACACAAACACGGGCCTTTTTCTAACAATACCTTTTTTTGATTTAGGGGACTTCAAAAGACGTATTTCCAGTGAAATTTCGGTATCGCATTTTGGTTGGAGTACATCTTCTCTATCTACAATGTACAGCAGAGAAAGTAAAAAAAGCTAGCATTAGCATTATCGAAACCTTCCGATGTGAAACTGTTTGTCAATGTTATTATTACAGTGTGTTGGAAAAGTTCCCTTACATAATATGTTCTGTCACTAGTGAGTTATGTAATGATTTAAGCCTACATTGCATGGTGTTGCCATTTGGCAACAAAGACGATTAGCCAAAGGTTTTAGTATTTTAGTGCGCTTCTTTTCTAATTTCGTTTTACACTAGCCTTCGACAATAAAATTAGGCTATGTGATTGAAATTTGCTTCTTTGCACAGTCAGAAGTTGACAAGTTCCCATATGAGAAAACATTTTAAGTATTTTAAAACTAAAACCAACAACAGGAATATCTTGGAAATGGTGAAATCCACGAAGAAAATGTACATAAATTGTGAGCTTTAACGAGCTCCACAATTTTTGGTGGAAAGCTTTTGTCTATCTCTTACGGTTTACCACTTATGCAAAATTCCGCAAAACACATTCAGAATAAAGAGGTCTTCAAGGCTATTCCCAGAAAATTCAAGATATTGTCAAATTTAAATGGAGTTTTATATATGGGCGCTCTTTAACTGCTGTGGCTCTCAGCTCCCAATCTATACTGGGCGTGAAATACCGCTTAATTTTTCTCAGAGGCCTCTCTATCAGGCTTGAGGTTATTTTACGTGCCGAAAATCTACTTCCCTTCCGAAAGAAGTCACGCTAAAGATTTTTACGCCCGAAAAAATCCATCGACCTCCGTTGGGTTTGAACCCGCGACCTTGGGTATATGAATTTAGCTCGGTAACCATTACACCACAGAGGACGACTTTTATTTGTCATGTAAATCGCATTAATATACAGTATTTTAATAAAAATTGTTAAAGTCAATTTTGAATAAATAAAAATTTTCGAATTTTTTCCCATGTAAAGGATGCACTACATTTCCCTTACAACTCGAATTTATTATTATATATACATATATCTATTAATAAATTTATAAGGAGCCTAATCTAACCATCTGCACAACGTTCCCCCACCACTAAAGCACGTGAACGTGCACACGTTATGCTCCCGACACAGTACCTATGTAAGAGTAGCAACTAAAGAGATATGCTCTCTCTTTTATACTGCCACTGGGTGACGCCAACCTTCGCGCCATAAAATGTAACAATATCTTTGATTAGTCGCTTGGTAGCATCACTTTACATGTTATGAGAATAAATTGAGTCAAGTTTTTCTGGCATCGCGTCCACATGACACGTTTGGGAAAACCCAATGCTTCCCTTCATTTTAACTTTCTTCTTACTTCGTTTATTTCTCCAATTCCCTTTGCTTCCTGGAGGACAAGTCTCTATGCTCGTCTCACTCATTTCTATCTCTTTCCTTTTCTATTTTACATTATTTAGGCTAAACATGTGCTCATCATCAAGTGGTTGTTGGTGGACTTTTATCTGGAATTAAACTAGCTCCACTTTGCTTTAATTACCTAAGTTACAACTCGCTTTTATACATGTTTCTACCATTCTCAACTGTTTTAACATTGCTATCTTTCTGATTATGATATTATATACATTTCCTTTTTTATATTGCTTTGTGAGCATATGGTATGTCCTCCTACAACACACATACGGACATGCTTCTAAGAATGTTTTTTTTCTTTTTTTTTTTTCTTCATTGTTTCAGTTATATTGCCTCCTTTAATATCTAAGGTCATATCGGAGGCTTTGCACTTGAAACAGCTCGCTGTCTGTAGGTTTAAATAATTTTCTTTTCCTCAAACACACACACACACACACACACACACACATATTCACTCTCACATATATACTTCCAGACTCTGTGGAGGATAGGAAATAATTCTGGCTAAGGAAAACTTCCCCGCCCCAGCCGGTTATCGAACCCGGGGACTTCCGGGTGAGAAGTCAGCTCACTGACTACTCGATCACAGAGGCAGTCTAAGAATTCTTCTGTTGGATTCATCTGGCATTAAAACATACTGGTGAAGTCTCGGTATTGAATTTTTGGGTGGAATACAATACCTTCTCTATACACTATGTACATAATAAGTGTAGAGAAAGTAAACATTGTTGCCTCTGGTTCTGCATAATAAAACCTTCTGAAAGCAAACCCAGCGGAGGAGATATTGCCAGTTACTAATCTACTGGAAACGCGCTGGGCTTTTCTTTAACACTCCAGTTTGAAAGCAATGAGGTGAGCGATGTAATATCATTTCAAGGGTCATTCACTTGCGAGGATGAAACGAACCAGTTGGACACGTGCCATGCAAGGTGTGGGGTAGCGACCCACTGGTCCACGGATATTTCTTTTTCGAGAATCGCTTTCTTGCAAATACCACATCCATTTATCTTATACAATGTAATTATACCACCCAAACTGTCGATATCCAGGTTTCATCTAAATACACATTTTACGCCTCTCTGAATCTACAATGTCTACAGGGCTAGCAACTTCAATTTCTTGTAGTGATGGGACCATACTACTTGAAACTGACTTCACTTACTGTTAAACGCTTATTCTTCCATCTACTTCATGCTAATAGAAATAAACGTTATCAGAAATGGTCTTATTACTTGCTTCCTTGTAAGTAATCGGGAAATAAGGAAATACAGTATGCTAAAACGATAGTCAAATCTTCTAAAATCTGGTTGCCATATGGATGAAATCCTTTCTTTGCATTGCCAGGAGTTGACAAATTCCTGTATGTGAAAAGTTTTAAGTATTTTAAAACTGAAACCAATAACAAGAAATATCTTAAAAATGGTCAACTCTAATGTTGGTATATACATAAATTGTGCGTTTTAAGGAGATCTACATTTTTGTGTAGTAAGTTTTTGTCTATCTCTCAATGTTTGTCAGTTCTACAAAATTCAGAAAAATTCATCCAGAATAAAGGGATATTCAGAGGCTATTCCCAGAAAATTCAAGATATACATTTTATTCCGCATGCAAATAACTTACATACAACAGATTTTAATCAAAGCCGTTAGAGCCATTTTTGAGAAATACAAAATTTTCGAAAAATGTATTAACAATCTTCGTGTCTCGCATCCTTGGAAGATACCAAACATAAATACCAAGTTTGATGTTTAACGATCTTTTCGTTTTTGAGCTATGCTGTTCACAGACGCTTTTATTATTTTTTTTATTCAGAGGACCCTAAAACGTGTATTTCTGATGAAATCTCGGTGTCCAATTTTTGGGTGGAATACAATACCTACTCTATATACTATGTACCAAAGTCCAACATGCTTCTAGCGGTGGTAAAGAATCGCGGTAAATATTTTTGCCGCCATTCCTCCGTACCCCTACATCTTGGCAAGATGTGGGCTCACGACTCTTCCTCCTCGCAAATGGACAGATTCTCGTACCATTCTCGTCAGCAATTTTTGTGATGGAAAGCTTGTTCTCTGAATTACATTCTTATCAGTAGTTTTCAGTGTATAAACACTTGTCAGCAATTTTGGTGAGTATCTTTTACTATTTTATTTTATGTGGCTGATTTTGAAGACATGGGCGTACCCGGCTAAAACATTGTCCGGTGATTTTCAAAGTAAATTGAGGAGACAAGTTTATCTTCTTATTTTACATTTAATTTTTGCCGTTGATAAATGTATAACAGTGGCTAAGTGGTTAGACCACTCACCGTTCATCTAGGCGACCCGAATTTGATCCCAAGCATTGGGATTTGTCGTGGAGGATGTGGCGTCTGGCGGGTTTTCTCCGGGTCCTCCGGTTTCCCCCGCCATTGACTCCATCATTTGTTCCAACATCACCTTTCTATCATCCATTTCGCTTGCATTTCATATCATCCACTTCCTCACGCTCATATCTGACTACGGACCAGGTTCTCCATTCAATGGCTACGTGCCGCTAGCTCCCCTACAGGCTTCTGACCCCTAGGCATTCACTTGTAAGTCCTAGGGGGTGTTAGTCCTGCATAAGGGAAGGGTAAGCCGACTACGACAATGAATTTATAATATAGGACAGAAAACCGTTATCCAGCGGGTTGGTTCAAGTGGTAACGTGTGTAGCCTGCATTTGGGAGGTTCCGGGTTCAAATCTTATGCTCTACCAACCTGTCTAGGGTTTTCTTTTTCATAGGTTTGCCTTAGTTGCTAAGGTAAATACCGGCTTGGATATTTAAACCACGGCCTGAAGTTTTACATTCAGATTGAAACAGTAAAAACTGAAAATTAATGGTAATTGCGATAGTGCTGCCATCTATCCAGCTGGTGCAAGCAGTAGACTGGACGGCACCCCTAACCCCATCTGCCAGTCGCGAAGCTAAGTGATAAAAATGGTGTGAGGAGATAAGACCTTAGACTAGCAGTGCTTTGCCATCTAACTACAGATGGCACTGTCTGACTATGGCTGTCGCCCTCCGTGGTGTAATGGTTACCATGCTAACTTCATATACGCGGGTTCAAACCCGGCGGAGGACGATGGATTTTTTCGGGCGTAAAAATCCTTAGCATGGCTTCCTTCGGAAGGGAAGTAAAGCTGTGGGTCCCGTGTCGTAGATTTACGGCACGTAAAGAACCTCAAGCCTGATAAGAGAGGCCTCTGAGCAAAATTAAGCGATCTTTCACGCCCAATATAGAATGGGACGCTGAGAACCAAAGCAGTTAAAGAGCGTCCTTAAATAACAGGCCATTTCCATTTTTTCTGACTATGGCTGGAGTACAGAAAACTCTCATTCTACTAATACTGGTTTACGCGGCTCCAGTATGGGCCTATATGAAGGATTCAACTTTTAAGCCACTGCAGGTTGCACAAAATAAAGTTTTAAGAATCATTCACGGTGGCGACTGGTAGGTACTTACATAGTACATGTAGAGAAAATAAAAATACTTTTTTCAGACTCAGAGGATTTCAAAACACATATTTCTGGTGCAATTTTGATATCGAATTGTTGGGTGGAATACAAAACCTTCTCTATCCACTATGTACGTTGTACACATGGGCTAGAGATCAATTTCGAACATTTTGATTTTCTCAGAAATGGCTCTAGCGATTATAATTAAACTACGATATATTTAAAATATTTTCATGGCAAGTAAACTATATATCTTCAATTTTCTGGGAATAGCTTTTGAAGACCTCTTTTTACTGAATGAAAGTTGTAAACTCCTGGCCCTGCTTAGAAATGGATTTCAACCACATGGCAATCAGCTTTTAAAAGTTTTGACTATCGTTTTAGCCTATTGTATTCCCTTATTTTCCATCTGCTTACAAGGAAGCAAGTAATTAAGACAATTTCTGCTAATGTTTATCTCTATAATAAAGTAGATAGCATACGATTTTTAACAATATTTGTTACAGCGATGCAGAGAAAGTCATGTGAATGGAACACATAAGATTTTTAGTGTTGCTATTATTTTAAACTGAAGATGGAACCTTGGATGTGGTATTAAATATCTAATATGATATTTATTTTGGTGACTGAGGAAAACAACGAAAAATCCTGAGACAAATTGGTCGGCCTATGAGATTTGAACCCAGTACCTCCCAAATGCGAGTTACAGACGTTACCGCTTCAGACATCCTGCTCGACTTTGTATATTTTCTTATTCCACAAAACACCATTTATTGCCCATCTATCTTTCTGGAGTCTATATTTTATGTCACTTTCCTGGCTGTTTATTGTGTTAATTTTCTCCCCCAAATATTCACATTCCTTGCGTCACCGTTTCATCTTCCAAAATGAAATCTTCATTTCCTCACCACAAGACTGATACTCTGAGTCACTGATAAACTCTTGTGGGAAAAGGAACGGAAATATGCTGAGCAAACGAAGCAATAAAACATCGTGATTCTGCTTGTCTAAAATAAGGGGCAGAAACTAAAGCGCATCGGTTCAGCCGTGGGATTTAAAGGAGAACTTCTAAAATATCAGAGTCAGGTTTAAAGAGAAATCCAGTTTCACTGAATGAATTAAATGCACGTCCATTGGCTGATACATTGGTTACAAAACAGCTCGCTGAGCACTAACAAAAACTACTGGATCTCCTCCGTATTACCGCCAAGTGGCTCAGGCGTTTCCTCTGGGACTGGCATTCGGGAGACCGGGTTCGCTCCCTATTGACCGTGCACTCTGACCCTGGGTTTTTTTCCCTGGTTTTCCTGATGTCGTTTGGGCAAATACTGAGGTGCTGTATATCTACCACACTTGTGGCTTGCGCCGAGTAAAGCTCTCTTCCCGCTGGTTGAGGCTAGGTGCCCTTGTAGAGGCCTCCTTTCGGCCTCCCGGCGCCTATATTGCCTCCGTGGCGCGCCACGGCTAGTGAGTTGTTAGGGTCTTCCGTGCGCCTCTTCGCTTAGTTTCGTCGTTTCCTGTGTACTGGCCTGTGGTTTCCCCTCCTCTCAACCCTTCCCTTGGAGGGGAGGAGGGTAGGCCGCAATAGATCAGTAGCCGCAGTTGCCGTGGTGTCCCCCGCTGTTAACAAACTTTACCCTCGACCCTCCGTATTATGTAACAACGGTATATTTAAAGTTATTAAATAGAATTGCAGCAAAATGAATCTAAAATAAGCGATCAAATTGGACTTGATTGGAAAATACGACAACAGCATGCGCAGACTGCCTTCTGCTGGTGAGCTTTTGAAGCAGAAAAGTGAGACCATTAGTACCGAGAGGACTATAGCAGAATTTACAAGGAGGTTCAATAAAGTCCTTAGAAAATCCAAGAAATTACACTCGAAGCATCGAGAGAAAAAAAAAACAACTTTGTATTTAGTAACCCTCATCTCTTACTAGATGACAGTTAAAATTTCAGCTATACCCATCACGTGGTTTCGTTGCCATAGGTGATTGAATCAAAAACCTTGAGCTTTTTTAGAAATATGGAGGGGCGAGGTTCGTGAGGTGATTAAACACTTCTATTTAAAATACTTAACACCGAAAGACATAAAATCTGAGTTGGATGAAATTCATGGCTCATCTGCTCCTGCGTTTACAACCATTAATAATTATATAAATGAATTTAAACGTGGCCGCACGTCCACAAATAATGCACATCGTTCTGGACGTCCAGTTTGTGATTCTCCGAAATGGATGACAAAATCCAGAAAATGATTTTGAGTGATTGACGAATTAAGTTCGCGAAATAGTATGGGGCCATAAGTATATCGCAATGTACAGTGTTCTCAATTTTGCATCAAAAATTGGATCTGATAAAGGTCTCGGCAAGTTAGGTGCGGCATTAAATGGAGAATAAAAGCAATTGTGTGATTGATTCGGAAGGTGGTTTGGCACTTTTCCGTCGCAATGATGAGTTTATGCGTCGATAAATAGCTGTTGATGAAACATGGATACACTTCTACACTCCAGAGACAAAAGTTCACTCAAAACAGTGTTTTTACTTTCTCCATACGCACTATGTACATAGTGTATAGAGAAAGTATTGCACTCCACCAAAAATTCGATACCGAGATTTCACCGGAAATATATGTTTTAGGGTCCCCAATATCCAAAAAAAGCATTTTCACAAAAAGGTCCGTATGTGTGTGTGTCCGTGTGTGTGTGAACACGATAACTCAAAAACGAAAAGTAGGTAAAATACCAAACTTGGTACTTAAGTTTAGTATCTTCCAGGGATGCGACACGAAGATTTTGAGAAAAATCCCCCCACCCCCAACTACCCTTTACATGGAACTTTTTTCGAAAATTTTGATTTTCTCAAAAATGGCTCTAACGATTTTGATTAAAAGTTCGGATATTAAACATATTTACCTGACAAATGAAATGTAAATCTTGAATTTTCTGAGAATAGCCTCTGAAGAGTAGTTCATTCTGGATGAATTTTACTAAATTTTGAATAACTGCTAAACCGTAAGAGATGGTTAAAAACTTACTACACAAAAAATGTAGAGTACATTAAAACACACAATTTATGTTATATACATTTTTTCGTGGAGTTCGTCGTTTTTGTGACATTCCTTATTTTTGGTTTCTGCTATGAAAAACGTATACTTTTCTCATACTGGAACTTGTCAACTCCTATCCATATAAACAAAGGAACTTCATTGACATAGCAACCAGCTTTTGACTATCACTTTAACCTACGGTTGTCCCTTATTTCGCTTCTACTTACAAGGATGCGAGTAATAAGACTATTTCTGCTAATTTTTTCTGATTCGCATAAAGTAAATTGAAGTATAAGCTTTTTAAGAATTATTTGTTGCAGGGATATGGAGAAAGTCATGTGAATGGTACACATCAGATTTTTTTAAAGGAGAACCGGCTCCGAAGAAGACAAAGTTTGTGAAATCTGTAGACAAGGTGATGGTCTCGTTTTTTTTTGGGGGGGGAATGCACGTGGAATCATCTACATCGATTACTTGCAGGAAGGGAGAACGATAAATGCTGAGTATTATGCATCATTATTGCACCAGTTGAACGGAGAAATCAAGAAAAAACGCCCTCGCCTGGCAAAGAAAAAGATTTTCTTCCTCAAGATAAAGCAAGGGTGCACACCTGCACAGTTTCGATAGCGAAAATTATAGGCTTAAGGTTCAAATTACCACAACATCCACCGTTTTCATCAGATTTGGCCCCCAATGCCTTTTTTTTTTTTTTTTTTTTTTTCCAAACTTGAAAAAGTGGCTCGATGGAAAGCAACGTCTAACGAAGAGGTCATCTACCAAACATATGTCTATTTTTGAAAACCTTACGAAATTCTACTTTTTGGAAGGCTTACAACAGTAGTAGAAAAGCTGGGAAAAGTGTATCGAACTAAAAGGTGATTATGTTAAACAAAAAAAAATCTGATGTAATCCATTCACATGACTTTCTCTAGATCTCAGCAACAAATTTTTGTTAAAAAGTTTATGCTTCTATTTACTTCATGTTAAGTGAGAAAAAATTAGCAGAAATAGTCTTATTACTTGCTTCCCTGTAAGTAGAAGCGAAAGAAGGGAGTACCATAGATTAAATTGATAGCAAAAGATGGTTGCTATGTGACTGCAGTTCCTTTGTTTGTATGGACAGGAGTTGACAAATTGCTGTATGAGAAAAGTACAAGTTTTTTAAGGTTGAAACAAAAAACAAGGAATATCTAAAAAACGATCAACTCTACGAAAATAATATATATAACATAAATTGTATGTTTCAATGTGCTCTACATATTTTGTGCAGTAAGTTTTTGTCTATCTTTTACGGTTTACCACAAAATTCCGTAAAATTCATCCGGAATAAAGTAGCCTCCAGAGGCTATTCCCAGAAAATTCAAGATATACATATTATTTGTCAAGTATATATCTTTAATATATGATATTTTAATCAAAATCATTACAGCCATTTTTAGAAAATCAAAATTTTCGAACATTTTTCCATGTCAAGGGTAGTTAGTTGGGAATGGGGGTGTTTTCTTGAAAATCTTCGTATCGCATCCATGGAATATACTGAACTTAAATACCAAGTTTGGTATTAAACGGTCTTTTAGTTTTTGAGCTATGCTGCCCACAGACACACATACACACAGACTGACAGACACACACACACGACATTTTTCTAAAAATGCTTTTTCTGGATTCAGGTGGTTTCAAAACATGTATATCCGGTGAAATCTCGGTACCTTCTCTATACACTATGTACATAGTACGTATAGAGAAATTAATAAATAAAGAAAAAAATCTGATGCGTTCCATTCACATGACTTTCTCTACATCTCTGCAACAAATTGTAGTTAAAAAGCTTATGCTTCTATTTACTTCATGCTAATCGAGAAACCTTAGCAGAAATAGTCTTATTGTTTGCTTCCTTGTAAGTAGAAGCGAAATGAGGGAGTACCATAGGTTAAAATTATAGCCAAAAGCTGGTTGCAATGTAACTAAAGTTCCTTTGTTTGTATGGACAGGAGTTAACAAATTCCTGTGTGAGAAAAGTATGTTTTTCTAAGCAGAAACGAAAAACCAAGAATATCTTAAAAATGATCAACTCCACGAAAAAACTGTATATGACATAAATTGTGTGTTTTATTGCGAGCTACATTTTCTGTGGAATAAGTTTTTGTCCATCTCTTACAGTTTAGCAGTTATGCACAATTCCGTAAAATTCATCGAGAATAAAGTAGTCTTCAGCGGCTATTCCCAGAAAATTCAAGATATACATTTTATTTGTCAGGTAAATGTCTTATATATACGAGATTTTAATCAAAATCGTTAGAGCCATTTTTGAGAAAAGCAAAAATTTCGAAGTGTTTTCCATGTAAAGGGTAGTTTGGTGTGGGGGTATTTTCTTGAAAATCTTCGTGTCGCATCCTTGGAAGATATCAAACTTAAATACCAAGTTTGGGCTTTAACGGTCCTTTCGTTTTTGAGCTTGCTGCCCACAGACACACACAGATATACACACAGACGTACACACACGGACATTTTTCTAAAAATGCTTTTTCTGGATTCAGGAATTCTCAAAACATGTATTTCCGGTGAAATCTCGGTATCGATTTTTGGGTACAATACAATACCTTCTCTATACACTATGCACTTAGTTCGTATAGAGAAAGTAATAATTTGTTTTCGTGTGCTTTTTCTAAGTATTTATTGAACTCCCCTCGTATGTGTGTGTGCATTAAACATAAATTCCGTGCGCAGTAAAAGGTTAACAGCACGCAAGTTAACCACGCCTGGAAAATCAGGAGTCGTAAGAAGCTAGTGCTAGAAGTTCAGCGTGACGAATTTCTTAGGAGTGCAGTGCGTCGGAAAGTCCGTCATTTCTTCCTCATTAATGGGCCACATAAAATCAAGAAAACTACTGACATTTGTGAACGGTGACTCCGACCATCCTAAGTTCATATCTTTACTTTCTCTAACATGTACAAAGTACATAACAAGGTAGAGAAGATATTGCATTCCACCCAAAAGTCTATACCAAGATTTCACCAGAGAAACATGTTTTAGAGTCCGCTGTTTAAAAAAAAAACAATTTTTTGAAAAAGGCGCGTGCGCGCGTGTGCGTGTGTGTGTGTATGTGTGCGCACGCGATAATTCAAAAACGACAAGTTGGTAATATATCAAACTTGGAATTTAAGTTTAGTATACTTCAAGAATGCGACACGAAGCTTTTGAGAAAAATATGATGTGTTCCATTCACCATATTTTCTCTAAATCCCTGCAACAAATTATTGTTAAAAAGCTTATGCTTCTATTTACATCATGCTAAGTGAGAAAAAATTAGCAGAAATTGCCTTATTACTTGCTTCCTTGCAAGTAGAAGCGAAATAAGGGAGTATCACAGGTTAAAGTGATAGTCAAAAGCTGGTTGCTATGTGACTGAAGTTCCTTTGTTTGTATGGACAAGAGTTGACAAATTCCTGTATGAGAAAAGTATAAAGGCTTTCAAAGCTGAAACCAATAACAAGGAATATCTCAAAAACAATAATGAAAAAAATGTATATAACATAAACTGCGTGTTTTAATGTGCTCTACATTTTTTGTGTCTATGTTAATTTTTTTTTTTTTTTGTCTTTTTCTATCTCTTACGGTTTAGCAGTTATACAAAATTCCGTAATTTACATCCAGAATAAAGTAGTCTTCAGAGGTTATTCCCCAACAAATTAAAAATATACATTTTATTAGTCAAGTTAATATCTTTAATATACGATATTTTAATCAGAATCATTAGAGCTATTTTTGAGAAAATCAAAATTTTCGAAAGAAGTTCCATGTAAAGGGTAGTTGAGGGTGGGGGATTTTCTGGAATATCTTCGTGTCGCATCTTTGGAAGACACTGAACTTAAATACCAAGTTTGGTATTTAACGGTCTTTTCGTTTTTGAGCCATGCTGTCCACAGACAGACTCACACACGGACTTTTTCTCAAAATGCTTTCTTTTGGATTCAGGGGGTCCTAAAAGATATCTCCGGTGAAATCTCGGTATCGAATTTTTGGGTGGAATGTAATACTTCCTCTATACACTATGTACATAGTACGTGTAGAGAAAGTAAAAATACCCCTCCCCCAACTCCGGAAAAGAAACGGTAGGAATATCATTGTTGATGGCGAGGATGTATTGTTAGATTCCCGCTACATACTTTCGTACTTTGTAGAGAATGTAAGGTAGACATCACTATAAAGAGTAAAACACAGCAGAAGAACAAGGGACAGGGGATGAGCACAACCTGATCCAGATTAGCTACGTTTTTCCTATTTATTTTCCTATTGATTTTTATATCCCTTATTTATTACTTTCTCTATCCCGCATGTTCATAGTGCACAGAGAAGGTATTGTATTCCACGAAAAAAATCGATACCAAGCTTTCACCGGAAATATACATTTTAGGGCCCTCTGTATAAAAAAAAACATTTTAAGAAAAAGATCTGTGTGTTTGCGTGTGGCTGTGTATCTGTACACAATAATTCAAAAACGAAAAGTCGGTAAAATACCATACTTGGTATATAAGTTTAGCATCTTCCAAGGATGCAACACGAAGATTTTGAGGAAAATTCTCCCCACCACAAACTACCCCTTACATTGAAATGTTTTCGAATATTTTGATTTTCTCAAAAATGGCTATAACGGTTTTAATTATAATACCTTGTGTTTAAGATTTTTTTAGACAAACGAAATGTATATCTTGAATTTTCTGGAAATAGCCTCTGAAGACGCCTTCATTCTGCATGACTTTTGTATAACTGGCAAACCGTAAGAGATATACAAACATTCACTACACAAAAAATGTAGATCTCATTAAAAAACAGAATTTATGCCAAACTTTTTTTTTTTTTTTTTTTTTTAAGCGTTAACCGTTTTCGAGATATTTCGGATTCGTTTGATTAGTTCTGGCAACCAAAAAGATTGAAATTTCAATTGTTTCACATACCGACCGGCATTTAAAGGACGAGACTATCGCTTTAGCCTGTGCATTTTCTTATTTCCTTTCTAATTACAAGAAAATTAGTAATGAGACTAATTCTGCTTAGTTTATGACTTGATTAGCAAGATGAAAATAAAAGAATAATATTTTGAATAAAAGGTTTGTTTGCCAAACAGCTAGAGCTGACCGCGCCGTGGCCGAATGGTTAGACCACTCGCCACTCACCTAGACAGCCTGGGTTCGATCCCAAGCGGCTGCATGTGAGATTTGTGGTGGACAAAGCGGCGCAGGGGCGGGTTTTTCCCGAGTTCTTCGGTTTCCCCCCCCCATCGCATTCCACCGGAGCTCCATCTTCATTCAATGTATCACCAGTGTCATTGCCTGCGGTGCCACAAGTAGTAAAAGCGGGAGATAAATACTACAACAAAAAACAGCTAGAGGCATCATGTGAATGAAACTCAGATTTTTTCCCTTCTACTTACAAGGGAACAAGTAAAAAGGACAATTTGTGCTAATGTTTATCTCGATTATCCTTATTTAGGTAGAAGAATAAGCTTTTAACAATAATTTCATACAGAGATGTAGAGAAAGTCATATGAATGGAACACATTAGACCGACTAGTTTGCGTAAAGAGTTGCGAAGTTTAATTAGACTCCGCGGTGTGAAGGTAATTTGCCTATTTAGCATATACGAGAAAGCCACATACTTGGCGACCCAACACGCATATGAACGTGCTGCGCATGCGTAACAGGCTACCACCTAGTACATCCCAGGGAATCTTTGTGCAGGGCCGCCGCGGCACGATACCTCACGGCTTCAGTAACTTTGTGACATTCTTTTGGAGCTAATCATACATGAAAGTTCTCGAGTCCTTGCAAGTGGTTAAACAAACCTGATGTGTTCCATTTACAGGACTTTCTCCAACTCTTCTACAAATAAACCTTGCTTAGAAAATATTTATTTTTTTAACTACATCATGCTAATCAAGACGAGCATTACCAGAGTTGGTCCTATCACCTGTTTCTTTCCCGGTCGCTAAATAATGCAACAGTTATACAAAAGGTTTTTAGAATGAAGAAATCTTCAGAGGTTATCCCCCGAAAATCCAAGATATACATTTCGTTTGTCAGAATAATATCTCAAACATATGGCATTTTAATGATATTCGTTGGAGCTATTTTTGGGAAAATAAAAGTTTTCGAAAAATGTTCCATGTAAAGAGTAGAGGGGATGGGGGGATTTTCATGCTCATGCCTGGCTACGGATCGATCCCTCGTAACAGGTTCTCCATTCTGTGGTTTCGAACCTTTGGCTCCCCAACAGGCTTCTGACCCCTAGGCATTGACTTGTAAGCTCTAGGGGGATGTCAGTCCTACAAATAGGGAAGGGTAAGCCGATTACGAAATCTTTCAAGGATGCTTCATGAGATTTTGTAAAAAAAAGTCCTTCTACTCTCAACCACCCCTTTACATTGAACATTTTTCGAAAATGTTTATTTTCTCAAAATTACTCTACTAATTTTGGCTAAAATGCAATATGTTTAAGATACACCGGATTTTCCATGAAGACTAGATGACTTTTCTATAACTGGTAAATCTAAGAGATAGACAAAGACTTATTACACCAAAAATGTAGATTTAAGCGTTTCCGAAAAATTACTTTTGGTTTCAATTTTAAAATACTTAAAATTTTTCTCAAACGGGAACTCATTTTTCGTTTCATCTCTCTTTTGTTTTACTCAAGCAAAGAGACTGAACTTATAATTGTTCACATAGGGGCCACCTTTTAAAGATTTAACTCGCTTTAGTCTAGTGTAGAGAGTAGAACATGTTAACAGCAACTGTGGTACACCTCGGCAACTGCGATCATTACTGATCTATTGCTGCCTACCAGCCCCCGCGGGAAGGGATGAGAGGAAGGAAAACCATAGGCAGGCACATAGGAAACGTCGGAGCTAAGCGCAAAGATGCACAGAAGTCCCTAATAGTTCGCTAAACGGCAGCCCTAGCGTGCCACGGAGACTATACAGGCGCCGGGAGGCCGGAAGGAGACCTCTACAACAGCACTTAGTACCAACCAGCTTCATTCGGAGCAAGCAACCATTTGCCTGCAAAGCCTTAAGCCACATCTGTCGCCTGCTTTAAAGATGAAGAAGAGAATTGAAATGAAGGAATGAAGGGAAAGGAACCATGGTAGATATACAGAACTCCAGCATTCACTTAAGCGGCCCCAGAAATGTCACGGAAAAACCCAGGGCTAGAGTGCGCGGTCAACAGGGAGCGAACCCGATCTCCGGAATCCCAGATGAAACGCCTAAGCCACTTGGCGTGTATTAGTCTAGTGTATTCCCTTCTACTTACAAGGAAGTGAGTAATAAGACCATTTCTGTTAGTGTTTATCTCGATTATCATGATATGCATAAAATAATAACTTTTATAAGAATAGTTGTTTTGAGAACAGGTAGAGAATATCACATGAGTGAGGCACAGGCCATTTTCTAAAGTTTTAAGGGTAGTACAGAGATAGTATAGAGACCTCCTAACACATATTCACAATATTTTTTTTTTTTTTTTGGTAACTTAACGTCCTCAAATGAACGGACGATGAATAACATTGGTGATATGATGCTCATATGATCTCGGGGTCCATGAAGCTTAAAGTTATTCGACATTCGTCTTTTCAGGATAAGGAAAATCCCCGAAAGAAAACCTAATCCGGGTAACTCACCCTAGGCGACATTCGAACTCGCGACCTGTTGAATAGAGACAGACACGCTACCTCGATAATGAATTTTTGTGCGAAATTCTTCCACCTACCATTAAACTGTAGAAGTGAAGAGAAGCAATAGTGTGTAGATCGTGTATGAAAGCTTTCTTCAATGCAATAAAATAGCTAGATTCTATTGTGAAAATACTGAAATTCATTTCCATTTCGATGTGCTTTGTTCTACGTTTGCGGATGAAATTTCTCTAGGCTTTGTCTGTTAGGAATTTGCTTTCAATAAGACCACAAACACGTAGACCGTTCTCTCATATGGGTGCAGTTCTCTCTACAATATCTGAGCTTTTGTAAAGAAGCTGTATACATATCAAAACTCTTGTTATGCCCTCTCAGATACATTACAATTACTGCTCCCTCCTGTAACATCAAAGTATAAAATTAGGCATTCACACATTAAGTATATTTAGGTACATATACACGGTGTGAAAGAAGCCATTAAATTAATAATTTAAACCAGTTACAGCTCTCATTATTAGAAGCAAAACTTCTATCCATTTTTATTTCTCTAGCCCGCATGTGGCCGCGCACTGGCCGAGTGGTTAAACCACTCGCCTCTCACCTAGAAGGCCTGGGTTCGATCCCAAGCGACGGCATATTTGATTTGTGATGGAAAAAGCGGCGCAGGATGGGTTTTCTCCGGGTTCTCCGCTTTCCCCGCCATCGCAATCCACCCGTGCTCCATCTTTATTCCATACATCACCAGTGACATCGCCTGCGGTGCCACGAGTAGTAAAAGCGGGCTTAAACTCTACTAAAAAAAGCTTGTGTGTTCCATTCATATGACTTTCTCTTCATCTCTGCAACAAATATTGTTAGAAAGCTTATGCTTCTATTTACTTTAAGCTAGTCGAGAAATAATTAGCAGAAATAGTCTTATTACTCGCTTCCTTGTAAGTAGAAGCGAAATAAGGGAGTACCATAGGTTAAAGTGATAGTCAAAAGCTGGTTGCTATGTGACTGAGGTTGCTTTGTTTGTATGGACAAGAGTTGACAAATTCCTGTATGAGATAAGTTTTTCGAAGCTGAAACCAATAACAAGGAATATCTAAAAAACGATCAACTCCACGGAAAAAATGTATACTACATAAATTGTGTGTTTTAACGTGCTCTACATTTTTGTGCGGTAATTTTTATCCATCTCTTACGGTTTAGCAGTTATGCAAAATTCCGTAGTCTTCAGATGCTATTCCCAAAAAAGTCAAGATACACATTTTATTTATCAGCTAAATATCTTTAATACACGATATTTTAATAGAACGATTTTGAGAAAATCAAAATTATCGAAAAAAGTTCCAAACGGTAGATGGGGGTGGGAGAATTTTCTTGAAAATCTTGATGTAGCATCCTTGGAAAATACCAAACCTAAATACCAAGTTTGGTTTTTAATGAACTTCTCGTTTTTGAGCTATGCTGCCCACAGACACACATACACAGACATTGTTCTAAAAATGCTTTTTATGGATTCAGGAGGACTCAAAACATGTATTTCCGGTGAAATCTCAGTATCAATTTTTTTGGTGAATTACAATACCTTCTCTATACACTATGTGCATAGAGAAAGTAAAAATAGCCCAAATGTATATGTACATAGTTGATAGAGAAGGTATTGTATTCCACCCAAACATTCGATGTAGAGATTTCACCGGAAATATATGTTTTGGAGTCCCCTGAGCCCAAAAAAATTAGAAAAAGGTCCATGTGTTTTTGTATGTGTGTGTCTGTGGACAGCATAGGTCAAAAACCGTTGAATACAGAAACTTGTATTTAAGTTTGGATCTTCCAAGGATGCGACACGAAGATTTTTCAAGAAAAATCCCTCCACCCCAAACTACCCTTTACATGGAATTCTTTTTTTAAATTTTTCTCAAAAAACGAACGATTACCTCTTAACGATTTTGATTAAAATACCGTACATCTAAAATTTTCTGGAAATAGGTTCTAAACACCTATTCATTGTGGATGAAGTTTGCCGAATTTTGCATAACTGGTAAACCGTAAGAGATAGAAAAAAAACTCGTTAAAACACCCAATTTATGTCATATATGTATTTGTTGCAGAGTTGACCGTTTTCGAGAATTTCTTTGTTATTTGTTTCAGTTTTAAAATATTTAAACTTTTCTCATACAGGAACTTGTCAACTCCTAACCACACCAAGAAACGGATTTCAATCCCATAGCAACCACATTTTAAAACATTTGACTGTCGGTTTAGCCTAGTGTATTCCCTTATTTCCCTTCTACTTGTAAGGAACTAAGTAACAAGATCGTTTCTGTTAATGTTTATCTCAAGCAACATGAAGTACACAGAAGAATAAACTTATTAACAATAATTTGTTACACAGATGTGGAGAAAGTCATGTGAATGCAACAATCACATTTTTACTATTGTTTTTCTTAATTTTCACAGTGATCAGGAAAATGTGTCCTTGATATTAATCACAACACCAGTTGTTTGTTTGCTAGACGTGGTGGAGAACGGGTAACATTTTACCTAAATCTGTGTTTAAGCTAGCTTTAAACTCTGAAATCCTGATTTAAGACTTTGTTTTGGAGAAGAAACTGCACAGGCAAAAGGAAGCCCGGGACATCAGTGATAGATGGAGCAACATCATGGACATGTAGACAAGCGCACAACGCCCTGCGAGACAAATGTGTCAACCTTGTCCTTGCAGCATGGTTACTTGTAGCTACGTGGTTTTACTTCCCTTATCACCACAGTAGAGTTATGAAATCGTGCTGAGAAAGTGTTCAAAACCATTGCACACACTTTGAGAAGAACTTAAAAGAAGCGTTCTTAGACGACAGTGCAGCGTGAAATGGCCTATTGTCTTAGCAGGTGTCAGAAGTGCTTGAACAGCGAAGAGCACCTCCAACATCCCTGTGTTGATACTAGCGGGTGAACCAAAAACGTCCGAACCGGCTGCGCGGCGTTTTGCCTGTCTGTCCTCGGCGATCCTTGCCACTAGCATAGAAAGGCGCGGATGAAACCATGCAACATTTTTAAAACTACTTTTAAAAGTTTTACTTAATGTTACTAAAGGAGACTGAAACATCAAAATAGCAATTCAAAGTAGTGTTGTTTTTGTTGTGTGTGTGTTTTTTTTTTTTTTCGTGTGGACGGTACAGTTTTATTATGGGCAAAACGTGCCGACGATGATAATGATTTAAATAAAATAATATAACTCACAAAAACCATTCACCTAACAGCATTAACATTCTGAAAAATCTGATGTGTTCCATTCAAATGCCTTTCTCTACATCTCTGTAACAAATTATTGTTAAAAAGCTTATGCTAATTGAAAAAAAGCCATTAGCAGAAATAGTCTTATTACGTGTTTCCTTGTAAGTAGAAGCGAAATAAGGGGGTACCATAGGTTAAAGTGATAGTCAAAAGCTGGTTGCTATGTGACTGAAGTTCCTTTGTTTGTATGGACAGGAGTTGATAAATCCCTGTACGAGTTTTCAAAGCTGAAACCAAAAACGAGGAATATCGATCAACTCCACGAAAAAAATGTATATTACATAAATTGTCTGTTTTATCGTGATCTACATTTTTTGTGCCGTAAATTTTTGTCCATCTCTTACGGTTTAGCAGCAAAATTCCGTAAAATTGATCTAGAATAAACTACTCTTCAGAGGCTATTCCCAGAAAATTCAAGATATACATTTTATTTGTCAAGTAAATATCTTAAGTATACGAGATTTTAATTAAAATCCTTATAGCCACTTTTAAGAAAATCAAAATTTTCGAAAATGTTGACATGTAAAGGGTAGTTTGGGGTGAAGGCTTTTCTTAAAAATCTTCATGTCGCATCCTTGGAAGATACCAAACATAAATATCAAGTTTGGTTTTTCACGGTCCTTTCATTTTTGAGCTATGCTGCCCACAGACACAGACACACACACACACACACACACACACACACACACAAGGACATTTTTCTAAAAATTCTTTTTTTGGATTCAGGGGATCTCAAAACATATATTTCCGGTGAAATCTCGGTATCGAATTTTTGGGTGCAATACAATACCTTCTCTATACACTATGTACATAGTACATGTAGAGAAAGTAAAAACTTAGGCTTTTATTTACTTCATGCTAATCGAGAAAAAATTAGCAGAAATAGTGTTATTACTTGCTTCCTTGTACATAGAAGCGAAAAAAGGGAGTACCATGGGTTGAAGTGAAAGTCAAAAGCTGGTTGCTGTGGCACTGAAGTTCCTTTGTTTGTATGGACAGGACATGACAAATTCCTGTATGAGAAAAGTATAAGCTTTTCAAAGCTGAAAACAAAAGCAAGGGATATCTCAAAAACAATCAACTCCACGAAAAAAAATGTACATTACATAAATTGTGTGTTTTAATGTGCTCTACATTGTTTGTCTGGTAAGCTTTTGTCCATCTCTTACGGTTCATCAGTAATGCAAAATTCCGTAAAATTCATCTAGAATAAAGTAGTATTCAGAGGCTATTCCCAGAAAATGCAAGATATAAATTTTATTTGTCAGGTAAATATCTTTAATATACGATATTTTAATCAAAATTGTTAGAACCATTTCTGAAAAAATCAAAATGTTCGAAAAAGTTCCAAGTAAAGAGTAGTTGGAGGGATTTTCTTGAAAATCTTTGTGTCGCATCCTTGGAAGATACCGAACTTAAATAAAAAGTTTGGGTTTTAACGGTCTTTTCGTTTTTGAGCTATGCTGTCCACAGGCACACACACAGACACACACGGACCTTTCTCCAAAAATGCCTTTTTTGGATTCGGGGGGACCCAAAACATGCATTTCCAGTGAAATATCGGTATCGAATTTTTGGGTGGAATGCAATACCTTCTCTATACACTATGTACATAATTACCATTTAGTATCTTTTATAGTTTCTGCCAAATATGATTTTATAATTCTTTAAATTTGACCGGTTAACTTTTGATTAAGTACATGTCCCTGAAAGCCATTTATAATATAATTATGAATGAAAATGTGCATCACGCATTGGCGTGTATAGTGGAATGATCAGGGGACTTGGGTCATATATATTGTAGGCCACCCAACGGTCATATTGAATAAAATATATTTCATTTAGCCAGAGGTAGGGTTGCATCAGTTTCAACAATCGACATCAGTGGTAAGACACCGTAAATTCTAACACAGCCATGTCCTCATTGAACAATGCTGGTATAAGCATGGTATTAATTATAAATTCTCCGATAACTATGCGACGAATCCCTAATATCACAGCTACAGATTCTGCCGGACGCATCTGGGTCAACATTGACAGAAATGGCAAAATATTGGATAGAAAGTACTTAACTCAAGAACATCAGAATGTGGAATTAGGGTGAGCCATTGGATCTTCTTTCCTTAGCTCTCTGACCATGTAGTCTTGTTAATTCTACGCACCCTTGGTGTAATTTTTTATAACTCAGATCGTTCCCAAACTGTGCACCCTCCTGCACCATAACCCCAGAGGCTTCTTGCTTCCCTCTCGTATGCGGAGTACTAGCTCTACCCAACTTACTACCCCCTATTATGCACAGTGGCAGGAGTGTGTATCATTTGGGATGTTTGGAATGGAATACTTAGAATATTGGTGTCGTTATCACAAGACATTTGTGATTGGCGAGATACTGTGGGCACACCGTCCTATTCCGAGTACTCCCTCCTGCCAGGATCACCGATACATTCAGATGTGAGTGTTGTAGTCAGGGTGATTCTAAATATATGTTCTAAGATTCCAGTCACTTGTAGTTCTTGTGAGACAGAATTCTCTAAACTTCACTCATTACAAAATAAATTAAGATCTGGACAGGGATTCTAGTTGAGAAATTCAATGCCTTAGCCGGGATTTGAACCATGGATCTCCCGGCCTGTAACCGATTGCTCTAACCACTGAGCTAACATGGCAGCATGTCAGCACTGCATTAAATTCCCCAACTGACTCGTATGTTTCCAGGTAAACCACAAGGTGTTCTCAAATTATTTTGGGTTGACAAACCCCAATGGCGACTAGTCTCCTAAACACGATTAGTATGAAAAAACAATTAACATAAATTAAGATCTACTATGAAACAACAGAAACAGAAACATGGAACATAAACTCACTTTGAAAAAAAAATGGCGTGTTATTTATGGACGCTCTTTAACTGCTTTGGTTCTCAGCGTACCATTCAATATTGGCCATAAAAGATTGCTTAATTTTGCTCAGAGGTCTCTCTATCAGGCTTGAGGTTCTTTTACGTGCCGTAAATCTACGACACGGGACCCACGGCTTTACTTCCCTCCCGAAGGAAGCCATGCTAAGGATTTTTACGCCCGAAAAAATCCATCGTCCTCCGCCGGGTTTGAACCCGCGACCTTGGGTATATGAAGTCAGCATGGTAACCATTACACCACGGAGGGCGACACTCACTTTGAGATTTTGCTTCAGAAAATAATATTAAAAAACTCGAAAGGATGAGTCTTTTATGTCAATTTTCTTCGACGTTTGAGTTCATGAAACCTGTGAATATTCTTTCAGTTCAATTGTAGCTTTATATGCAACGTTTAAATAAAATCTGGCGTATTCCATTACATAACTTTCTCTACATCGCTGTAACAAATTATTGTTAAACAGCTCACTCTTCTACACACTTTATAATAATCGAGATAAACATTAGCAGAAATTGTTTTAATTACTTGCTTCCTTGTAAGTAGAAGGGATATAAGGGAATACACTAGGCTAAAGTGATAATTAAATGTTTTAAAAGTGGGTTTCCATGTGGTTGAAATCCATTTCTATGCATTGCCAGAAGTTTACAAATTTCCGTGTGAACAAAGTTTTAAGTATTTTAAATCTAAAACAAATAACAAGGAATGGTCAAGTCCACGATAAAATGTATAAGCCATAAACTGTGTGCTTTAACGAGCTCCACTTTTTGTGTAGTAAATATTTATCTCTTATGGTTCACTAGTTACGCATTTTTCAGCAAGATTCATCCAGAATAAAGAGGTCTTTAGAGGCTATTCCTAGAAAATTCAAGATATATATATATATATATTTTGTCACATAAATATCACAGTTAACAAGTTAGTCATTTTTGAGAAAATCAATATTTTCGAGATTTTCTTCATGTACAGGGTAGTTTGGGGTGGGGGATTTTTCTCAAAATCTTCGTGTCACACCTTTGGAAGATACAAAACTTAAATACTAAGCTTGGTATTTTACCGACTTATCGCTTTTGAGTTATGTTCACAGATACACGGACGATTTTTTGAAGTGTGCTTCTTTTTTCTTTTTTTCTTTTTGGATACAGGATACCCTAAAACATGTATCTCCGGTGAAACTTCGGTATCGAATTTTTAGGTACAATACAATACATTCTCTATACACTGTGTGCATAGTAAGTGTAGAGAAAGTAAAAATTATTTAAGTCTATCAAAATGTGTCGATCTTGAAAATTTGGAGTATCACGTTGTTAAAATCACTGGTTCTGCTACCAAAATACTGATACAGAGAATACCATTTTCAGATCTAAACCTCCGGATCCTTCCACCCTGCCTCCCGGGCATAGTCTATACCCATCAAATCCCCGCGGTGGTTCTCCTTTCCTTCGTAATAGATTAGTACGCCTATAGCCGTATATACATCATGTATAGGGATAGCATCTTGAGGACCGATAGCGAATACCAGTTGCATACCTATCTATTAGAGACCGACCTGCAGTGGCGACTGCACGCGGCGAATGTAAACAGCCTGTAGTAACGCGTCGGGGAACGTGACTCGACGCAGCAGCGTACCATGCTACATATTACAATACTGTTTAACATGTAATTAATGCCTTTGATTATAGTGCATGCCCTTCAATCAAAATTATAACATCTCTTGCTTCAAATGGATTGCATGAATATTTGCAATTCATACAGAAGAACTATATAGGTACATCTACGACAATAACACATATTTGGAAACATCGAGCATTGAAATGCCTCGTGCCGTGAAAGTTGTCGACGAATTTGTGCAAGCAATCAATCAGAGACTCGTGACACCTGTTTTAAACCGTGTGAAAAAGACAGTGTTTGGAAAAAATGTCGGACTTTCAATAATGCGTGAAATGCGAAATATGTTACGAGGTGTTGTTATGGAAATAATTGCTGATGAAGTATTTTACCCAATAGTTTATGATGTGCCTATTTCCGTGTTGCTCAATACACATCTTGTGTAATCATAATCCTAAAATACTTACTAAAATAGGTATTATTTTTATAATTAAAGGTAAACAAATAAAATAAGGAGTTAAGAAAATTATTCAATTTAATAAACTTTCTCCAAAAACTGCAAAAACTATTAACCCTAATATTCCATAAATTATTATTCATCTTTCTTCACTTCATAATATACGTGACAATCGGAGACGATTCACACTTGAGACGTTACGAATGTATGTTGTTGTGCATCTATGTATATTGAGAGAAAATGAAACGGATAATGATGCTGATGACTTGTTGCACAACAATTGAATGTATATAAATATTAAAATTGTTAGTTCTATAAGTCATTGGTATTTGTGTTTATCACCCGCCTTACCTCAATCGCCTTCCACTGCTAGTGAAAACATCACTGCTCCATTTTCCTTCTATTAGTGCCACTACGTACGCACTGCATTGTCAGCACATCACAACTATATACCATGCTGTCCCGCTAACGGTCCCCAAGATGCTATCCCTAATCATGTGTCTCAAGTTTAACATATTGTGTATTATGAAAATAATCTATACATAGTGAAAATCTGATATCTTCCAATCAAGACTTTCTCTATCTGTTTTGCAAACTAACTTTCCAACAAAAAACTATTATTTTATCGACATGATAAATTATCAAGATAAATATTGGCAGAAATTACCTTATTATAGTTATTTCCTTATAAGTACAGAAGGGAGATAACGGAATACACTAGACTAAAGCTATAGTCAAATCTTTTAAAAACTTTCGCTATGCAATGACATTAAAACACGGTTCTCTCTACATGGCCAGGAGTGAAACAAAATACATATGAAATAAATGACAAGTTCCGTCTTAAAAAAAATATAAGTAAATATTTTAAATTGAAACCAATAAGCGGGAATACCTTGGAAATGGTTAACTACTCAAAAAACTGTATTTAACGAATTTTGTGCTCTCTTATGGCTTACCAGTTATTTAGAATGAAGGGGTCTCTAGAGCTATTCCTTGAAAATTCGAGGTTTGCATTTTATTTGCAAGGTAAATATGTTTAATATGCTGCAATTTAATCCACGTCGTTACAACTGTTTTTGAGGAACTCAAAATTTTCAAAAAAATGTCCATATAAAAGTAGTTGCGGAAGGGGATTTTCTTTAGTCTTCCTTGAAAAAGTACTAAACTTAACACCAACGGACTTTTCGTTTTTGAGCCATATTGTTCACAAACACAAACTGATTTTTTTTCTAAAAATGCCTCTTTTTTGTATTCAGGGGTCCTCAAAATATGTATTTTCAGTGATTTCTCGGTACCGAATATTTGGGTGTAATAAATACCCTCTCTACCAACTATGTGTATTATACTGGAGGACAAAGCAATAAGTAAAACTGAGTGAAATCGATTCAACTGCTTGGTCCCTTTATTCCTGTTATAACCTTTTTCATAGTACCACCTGCGGCCGCTGAACAGCGCTGTTGAGATACAAACGCCGCTAATGATGTGGAAATATTATTTGATGCTCGGCAATTCCTTCCGCTACGCGAAGCTCATGCGAACATTACCCCTGAAATTTGTCTTTATTGGTTGCGTCTGAAAAAACGAAATGTTATGCGCTTTATTTACATGACTTTCTCTTCATACTCTGCAACAATCTATTCTCATAAACGCTTATTGATAATCGAGATAAACATTACCAGATATGGACTTGCTACATATTTCCTTTTAAGTAGAAGGGAAATAACGGTATACACTAGGCTAAAGCCATAGTTTAACGAAATGTATAATTTTTGTAGGTTTTTGTCATTTTCCTGCGGCTTACTGATTATATAAAAGTAATTTAAAATGTAGAGAACTTAAGAGGCCATTCCCAGAACATTCAATATGCGCATTTTATTTGTCATGAAAATGTCTTTTAAAAATCTGATGTGTTCCATTCACATGACTTCCTCTACATCTCAGTAACAAATTATTGTTAATAATCTTATTCTGCTATCTACTTGATGCTAATCGAGATAAATATTACCAGAAACTGTCTTATTACATAGTACCTTATACGTAGAATCGAAATAAGGGAATACACTAGATTAAACCGACACTCAAATGTTTTAAAATGTGGTTGCTATGGGATTGAAATCTGTTTCTTTGCGTGGCCAGGAATTAACAAGTTCCCGTATGAGAGAAGTTTAAGTATTTTAAAACCTAAACCAATAATAAGAAATGTCCCAGAACCGGTCAATTCCACGAAAAGACAAACAAATTTATATGACATAAATTGTGTGCTTTGAAAGGATTTACGTCTTTTGTGTAGTAAGTTTTTGTCCATCTCTTACGCTTTACCAGTTATTCAAAATTCAGACAAATTCATCCAGAATAAAGAGGTCTTCAGAGGCTATTCCTAGAAAATTAAAAATGTACATTTTATTTCTGATGTAAATACCTTTAATATACGATATTTTAATCAAAATTGTTAATGCGAGTTTTAAGAAAATCAAAATTTAAAAAAAATCCATGTAAAGGGTAGTTTGTAGTGGAGGATTTTTTTTTTTTAACTTTGTGTCGCATCCTTGGAAAATACTAAACAAAAATACCAAGTTTGGTATTTAGCGGTGTTTTCGTTTATGAGCTATGCTGTCCACAGACACACATACACACACAAATACACACAGACACACGCACACACACAGATCCACACATATACATACAGACACATAGAGACACACAAATACACACACAGACACACACAGACATACATATACATACACGCACACAGACACACAGATATACAGACACACACATACACCCAGATACACACAGATATACAGACACACACATACACCCAGATACTCACAAACATACACCCAGATACTCACAAACATACACCCAGATACTCACAAACATACACCCAGATACTCACAAACATACACACACACTGAGACTTTTTCTAATGATTGTTATTCGGACACGGGGACCTCGAAATATATATTTCTGGTGAAATTTCGACATCAAATTTTTGTATGCAAAATCTTTATATCTTTTCTAGCTACTATGCACATACATTGTATGTACATACGTGATAGATAAAGTAAATGTAGTTTTTTAATCAAAATCTCTAGAACCATTTCTGAGAAAACAAAAAACTGTCGATAAAATATGTTCGAGTAAACGGTAGCATAGAATGAGGAGATTTTCTTGAAAACCTTTGTGTCGCATCGTTTAGTAATGCTGAACTTAAACATAAAGTTTGCGTTTAGCAGACCTTTTCGGTTTTTATTTATGCTGTTAAACAAATGCGCTTGAGCTGCCGTTTTCCTATTTTTTTTTTTTTTTTTTCTGATTCAGGAAAAAATGATCCAAAACGTAAATTTCCAGTGAAATTACGATGTAGATATTTTGGGTGATATGGAATACTGGCCTTCTCTACTTACTATGTACGTGGTAGAGAAAGTAAAAACATTAGCACAACACCTTAAAACAAAACCGCCGCGTTTGAGCCCGCGACCTTGGATATATGAAGTTAGAATTGTAACTTAGAAGTTAGAATTGAGGCCGATAGAATGTCATGCGAATGGAACACATTAAGATTTTGTTAGTAATTTAACACAATTGCTAGTACAATATATTTTTATTCACATATATGGGCACATAACTTCAAATTCCAAAGTTAAATTAATGTAAGGGTATGTTCTAGTCGTACATATTCAGTCATAATATTAACAAGCATAAAAAACTGAAAAGCAGCGCGAGTTTTGAACCTACGAACTTTTGGAAGGGAGTGATCTGTTTTCAGTACTCAAAAGTTAATCATTAAGTTGTCAGTCACAGACCGCTGTACAGCTATTTCGTGTGCGTTGTGAACACAGCTTTTACGAAGATACCCGAAGCTCTTCGATAGCCACATGGAATCTGGGGATGACATTTTGTGGCAACGGGTGTACATAGTGTATAGAGAAGGTAATGCAATGTACCGACAATATACGTTTTGGATCCCCCTGAATCCTAAAAAAAAAGGCATTTTTAGAAAAAAAAAAAAAGGTGCGAGTGTGTCTGTGGGTGTGTATCTTTAGGCAGCTTAGCTCAAAAACGAAAAGTTCGTTAAAACCAAGTACACCAAGTTTGGTATTTAAGTTTAGTATCTCCCAAGGATGCGACACGAAGATTTTCAAGAAAATCCCCCCATCCCAAATTATCCTTTACATGGAATATTTTGCGATAATTTTGATTTTCTGAAAAATGGCTCCAAGATTTTGGTTAAAATACCTTATGTTTAAAGTATTTTAATAACAAACGAAATGTAAATCTTGAATTTTCTGGGAATATCCTCTGAAGACGTCTTCATTCTCGATGACTTTTGTATAACCGGCAAACCGTAAGAGATATACAAAAACCTACTACAAAAAAATGTAAATCTCATTAAAACACAATTTATGTCATATACATTTTTTTCTAGAGTTAACCATTTTCGAAATATTCCTTATAGTTGGTTTAAATTTTAAGCCACTTAAATTTTCCCAAACAGGGTGACATCTTTCTTCTCATTTTACTCCTGTCAAGCAAAGAGAATGGAGTTTCACATAGCGCGTTTTAGCCTGTGCATTTTCCTATTTACCTCCTACTTACAAGGAAGCTGATTCTGCTTATGTTTATCTTAATTAGCATGATGTAGATAACAGATTAGTTTTTTGAATAAAAGGTTTGTCTACCGAACAGCTAGAGGACATCATGTGAATGGAACACATTAGATTTTTTTTTTTCCTTCTACGTACAAGGAACCAATAATTAGGGCAACTTCTGATAATGTTTATCTCGATTATCGTGAAGTAGATAGAAGAATAAGCTTTTTAACAATTATTTGTTACAGAGATGTAAAGAATTGATGGAACAGTTAATTTTATTTTAATATTTTAATTTGGGAACCTCAAAACACGTATTTCGTCCAAGATATTTTTGTGGAAAACAAGGCTTCTATTTAAAATACGAAAGAGAAAGAAAAAACAAAGAATAATCGATACATTTTGTAGCTTTGGAGCGATATTTATTCAAGAATTGCACAGTTTTTATCCAGTCAGTTCCACTGTTGAAAACACGCAGTATTATCCTATCTTCTTTAAGCGGTCGTTTCCTTTCCTAAAGGAACCAATATCGGCTCCGTAGAAGTGGTCTTCATAAATTCAACTGGAAAGCAAAGGATTTCTATTTCTTCCCCAGCGGATTTTCTATAAGCACAAAGGATTGGAATTAAACCCAATAAATGAAGGCGTTGCAAATAGCACAGAGACTATTAAGACGCGCGCTACACAATCTGTGAAAACAATTTTCCATTTCTTTTTAAGTCTACGTAAAATGCTGCCTGTAAGAATACTTGCTGATAAATTGGAAAGAAGTAAATGTACAAAGAACATTGCAATTACATTTTTTTTATACTCGGCAGCAATCGAGTATTTTCTGTTACGTTCACATTGCTTTAGGCGTTGAAATAAAAAGCAAACGCTTCTGGAATAATCTATATATTGCACATTTCAGTCTCCACAAAACATTTTAATTTTAAACCAGTTAATTGCTAAAAAAAAAAAAAAAAAACATAGTGAATATAAAAGGTATTGCACTCCACCCAAAAATACGATACCGAGATTTCACCGGAAATATGTTTTAGATTAAGCTGTGACCAAAAAAAGCATTTTCATAAAAAGGTGTGTGTGTGTGTGTGCGTGTGTCTGAACACGATAACTCAAAAACGAAAAGTCGGTAAAATACCAAACTTGGTATTTAATTTAGTATCTTCCAGGGATGCGACACGAAGATTCTGAGAAAATCCCCCTATGCCAAACTACCTTTTACATGGAAAAAAATTCGAACACTTTGATTTTCTTCAAAATGGCTCTAACGATTTTGATTAAAATTTCGTATATTTAAGACATTTACTTGTCAAATAAAATTTAGGTATATCTTGCATTTTCTGGGAATAGCCTCTGAAGACTACTTTATTCTGAATGAATTTAACGGATTTTTGCATAACTGCTAAACCGTAAGAGATAGAAAAAACTTATTGCACAGATAATGTAGAGCACATTAAAACAACCAAGTTAAGTTATGTCATGTACATTTTTTTCGCGGAGTTGATCGTTTTTAAGATAATCTTTGTTTCTGGTTTCAGCTTTGAAAAACTTATACTTTTCTGATACAGGAAATTGTCAATTCGTGTCCATACAAAGGATCTTAAGTCACATGGCAACCAGCTTTTGACTATCACTTTAACCTATGGTACTCCCTTATTTCGCTTCTACTTACAAGGAAGCAAGTAATAAAGACTATTTCTGCTTATTTGTTCTCGATTAGCATGAAGTAAATAGAAGCATAAGCTTTTTAACAATTTGTTGCAGAGATTTAGAGAAAGTCATGTGAATGGAACACATCACATTTTTTTCTGATTAGCATGAGGTAAATAGAAGTATAAGCTTTCTAAGAATAATTTGTTGCAGAGATGTAGAGAAAGTCATGTGAATGGTACATATCAAATTTTTAAGTACATAGTTTTATATCATTACATCGCACAATCGCCTGGGTTAGGAAAACTGTATATACTCTCTAAAAATCTGATATGGTGCACTCACATAACTTTCTCTAGTTGCTCTACAAGCTTCTTGCTAAAGATTATTCTTCTTTGTACTCAATGCTAATCGAGATTAACATTTTCAGAATGTTATTATTACTTATGTACTTCCTTTGAAGTAGAAGGGAACTAAGGGAATGCACTATGCTAAAGTGATAGTCAAATGTTTTAGAAACTGTCTTTATTTGATTGTCATTGCAAATCGCTTCTTTGCTTGGCCAGGATTAGAACAAAGAAAAATCTGATGTGTTCCATTCACATGACTTTCTCTATATCTCTGCAATACATTATTTATAAAAATCTTATGCTTCTATTTACTTCCTGCTAATCGAGTAAAATTAGCAGAAATAGTCTTATTTCTTGCTTCCTTGAAAGTAGAAGCAAAATAAGGGAGTACCTTAGCTTAAAGTGATAATCAAAAGCTTCTATTTACTTCCTGCTAATCGAGTAAAATTAGCAGAAATAGTCTTATTTCTTGCTTCCTTGAAAGTAGAAGCAAAATAAGGGAGTACCTTAGCTTAAAGTGATAATCAAAAGCTGGTTGCTATGTCACTGCAGTTCCTTTGTTTGTATAGAGAGCAGTTGACAAATTCCTGTATAAGAATAGTATGTGTTTCATAGCAGAAACCAAAAATAAGGAATGTCTCAAAAACGACGAACTCCACGAAAAAAATGTATTTAACATAAATTGTGTGTTTTAACGTGCTCTTTATTTTTTGTATTGCAAGTTTTTGTCCACCCTTTACGGTTTAGTAGTTATTCAAAATTGAGTAAAATTCATCCAGAATAAACTACTCTTCAGAGGCTATTCCCAAAAAATTCAAGATATACATTTTATTTGTCAGGTTAAATATATTTAATATACGAAATTTTAATCAAAATCGTTAGAGCCATTTTTGAGAAAATCAAAATTTTCGAAAAAAGTTCCATGCAAAGTGTAGTTGGGGGTGGGGGGATTTTTCTCAAAATCTTCGTGTCGCATCCTTGGAAGATACTAAACTTAAATTCGAAGTTTGGTATTTTACCTACTTTTCGTTTTTGAGTTATCGTGTTCACAGACACACGGACACACACACGGACCTTTTTCTGAAAATACTGTTTTTTTTTTATACAGGGGACCCTAAAACATATATTTCCGGTGAAATCTCGGTATCAAATTTTTTGGTGGCGTGCAATACATTGTCTATACATTATGTACATAGTGCGTATAGAGAAAATAAAAATAGACACTTTCTGTCTGAGAAAAGTAAGTACTTCACAATTGAAACCAATAACAAGGATACGGTTACCTCCACAACAAAAAATGTAGAAGACGTGAACTGTGTGTTTAGGCTAGATCTTCATTTTTTGTGCAGTAAGTTTTTGACTATCTCTTATGATTTACCAGTTGTGCAGAAGTGGGCAAAATTCATCCAGAATAAACAGCTCTTCAAGGCTATTCCCAGAAAATTCAAAATATACATTTTATTTGTGATGTGAATATCTTTAGTCTACGGTATTTTAATCAAAATGTTAGAGCCATTTCTGATAAAATAAAAATGTTTCATGTAAAGGGTAATTTGAGGTGGCTTCGTATCGCACCCTTGGAAGACACAACTGAAATATCAAGTTTGGTATTTAACCTAATTTTCGTTTTTCAGCTATGCTACCCACAGACACACACATCTTTTTCTGAAATTGTTGTTTAGGACTCAAGGGACCTAAAAACATATTTCCGGTGAGATCTCGGCATCGAATTTTTGGGTGAAATACAATAATTGCTCTATCCACTATTTGCACTATATATCAGAGCTAGAGAAAGTAAAAAGAATTATATTTTGTAAGAACATTTTGTTTTCGGAACTACTAGAGAAAGTCATGTGTATATTTTCTTCCTTTGCTCATTTGTCAACTATACACAAATTAATGTTGCAACACAATACATCTAAATTTATTACCCCATGCTTCTGCATACAATAAAGCATATGTGTACGGTGCAGTGCATAAATGAAGGATATTAAACACGATTAACATACATATTTTATAGAAGCAGCCCATAAATTCCTCTGGAGTGGTAACGAGTGGATCAGATCGTGCGATTGTTACACATGAAACTCATTTACTTTCTCTACACGTACTATATACATATGGTATAGAAAAGGTATTGTATTGCACTCAAAAATTAAATACCGAGATGTCACCGGAAATGCACGTTAAAGGGTCTCTTGTAAAAAAAAAAAGGAAAAAAAATCTGTGTCCAATTCACATGACTTTCTCTACATTACTACACGAAAAAATGTATATAACATAAACCGTGTGTTTTATCGTGCTTTACATTTTTGTATGGTAAGTTTTTGTCCATCTCTTATGGTTTAGCAGTTATGCAAAATTCCGTAAAATTCATCTAAAATTAGTATTCAGAGGATATTCCCAGAAAATTCAAGATATACATTTTATTTATAAGGTAAATATCTTTAATATTCGATATTTTAATCAAAATCGTTAGAATAATATTTGAGAAAATCAAAATTTTCGATAAAAGTTCCATGTATCCATGTAAAGGGAAATTGGGAGTGGGGGGGGGGGTTCTTGAAAATCCTCGTGTCGCATCCTTGGAAGATACCAAACTTAAATACCAAGTTAAATACTTTCGTTTTTGAGCTATGCTGTCCACACATACACACACACGCAAACAAACTCATACCTGTTTCCAAAATTTTTTTTTTTTTTAGATTCAGGAGGTCCCAAAATATGTATTTTCGGTGAAATTTCGGTATCGAATTTTTGGTTGGATTACAATATGTTCCCTATAGACTAAGTGCATAGTACGTGTAGAGAAAGTAATAGCATTTTTATAAAAAAAAATTCAATGTTTGTGTGTGTACCCGTGGGTCTGTGAACACGATGAATCAAAACAAAAAATCGCTGGTGTTTATATTTGAAATTCTCCAACGATGCGGCACGAAGATTTTCAAGAAAATCCCCCCACCCCAAACTACCATTTACATTGAAATGTTTGATTTGGTTCAAAAATGACTAACTATTTTGATTAAAATACCGTATATTAAAGCTATTTACATCACATATAAAATGCACATCTTGAATTTTCGGGGAAGAGCCTCTGAAGACCTCTTCATTCTGGATGAATTTTGTCGACTTTCGCATAATTACTAAACCGTAAGAGATAGATAAAAACTTACTACACAACAAATGCAGATCTCGTCAAAACACAGTTTGTGGCCTTTGTATTCTTGCCAAGCAAAGAAGCGAATTGCAATAACATTTGAATATCGAAGTTTTAAAACATTTGACTATCAGTTTAGTGGATTCCTTTAGATCCCTTCTGCTTATAAAAAACTAAGTAATAAGAACATTCCGCTAATGCTTATCTCGATTAGCAAAGAATCATAACCCTTTGTAAGAAGTTTGTAGAACAGCAAGAGAAAGTCATGTGAATGTAACACGCCAGATGTTTTTAAAATTAGCTCTTATTCCTGTCAATACGGAACTGATAGTGCCACAAGGTTATAAAAAGCTCGACGGAAGTCAAGGTTAATCTTAAACGGAAGCATGACGCGAAAAAAACAATCGATAAGCGTTAGCGGTTATAAATGCCTGATTGTGGTATCTGCTGCACAATTTAAACCTAGTTATACAGGCGCAACTGCATTTCGTAAATAAAACGCTTTTTTACTATTCAAGATTCTCAAATATTGCATGGAGAAATCATCAGTCATTTTCTTAGCAACGTCTGACACATCTGTACAAACTTAAGGAGACTGGATGACACTTTTGGAATATATCGCACGTTTTCTTGGGCGCTCGGTTGCCTGGTGTTCATTCGGTAGAAAAAATGAAATGGAGTTTTATTAATGGACGCTCTTTACTGCTGTGATTTTCAGCGTCCCATTCAATACTGGACGCGAAAGACTGCTTAATTTTGCTCAGAGGCCTCTTTCTGGCTTGAGGTTCTTTTACATGCCGTAAATATACGACACGAGACCAGGGGCTTCACTTCCCTCCGAAGGAAGCTATGCTAAGGATGTTTACGCCCGAAAAGATCCATCGTCTTCCGCCGGGTTTGAACCCGGGACCTTGGGTATATGAAGTTAGCATGGTACTACAGGAGAGCGACTCATTCGGTAGGTTTCGCGCAACTTCGTAAGCAGTGCAGAGCAGCAACATTGAGACATGAAGTACGTTATACACCCTGATATTTAGTGCCTTCAATTCTAAGCTTTCTTTCTGTTTATAGATCCGAGGAGAGTTTACGCACATGTACGTGAGCTGTGTTTCGTTTAATAATTCAGATCAACAAATCACGTGTTCAAATCTCATTAGGGTAAGTTACCCAGATAAGGTTTTCCCATATCCTTAAAAGACGAATGTCGAATAGCTTTAAGCCCCATGGACACCGAGATTATTTGAGCACATCTCACCGTTTTCAGGTTAAAGGACGTTAAGATACAGAAACAAATTTCTGATGTGTTCCTTTCTTTTCTACATCGCTGTAACAATTTATTGTTAATAACCTTATTGTTCTGTCTATTTCATGCTAAGACATTAGCAGAAACCGTCTTATTATATAGTTCCTTATAAGGTGTAAAAGAAATAAGGGAATACCCTAGGATAAACGGACAGTCAAATATTTTAAAATGTGGTTGCTTTGGGGTTGAAATCCGTGGCCAAGAGTTGACAAGTTCCCGTATGAGAAAAGTTCAAGTATTTTAAAACTGAAACTAATAACAAGGAATATCTCGGAAACGGCCAACGCCACGAAAAAATGTAGACATAAATTGTGTATTTTATCAAGATCTACATTTTTTGTGTAGTAGCTTTTTATCTATCTCTTGCGGTTTAGCAGTTACACAAAATTCAATGAAAATCACCCAGAATAAAGAGGCCTTCAGAGGCTATTCCCAGAAAATTCAAGATATACATTTCGTTTGTCATAAAACTATCTTAAACGTGAGGTTTTCTTTTTATCAAAATCGTTAGAGCAATTTTTAATAAAATCAAAATTTTCCATGTAGTTGTGGTGAGGGGATTTTCTTAAAAGGCCTGGTGTCGCATTCTTGGAAGATCCGAACTTAAATACCAAGTTTAGTGCTTAACGGTCTTTTCGTTTTTGAGCTATCCTGATCAATTACACTCACACGATCTTATTCCAAAAATGAGTTTTTTTATTCAAGTGGACCCAAAACATGTATTTCTAGTGAAATATTGGTATTGAATTTTTGGCTGCAATACCAATACCTTCTCTATACACTATGAACATACTACGTGAAGAGAAAGTAGAAATCACTATAATGGCTGCTGCCTCAGAGAAACAAGCCTTCTTTGGTTGACAACACTGTGGAAAGACATTGTTATGCAACATTGCAAAAAACCCTGATGTGTTATAATCACATGCCTTTCTGTATCCATTCTTCAGCAAACTATTCTTATAAATGCTTATTCCTTTTTCTACTTTGCGTTTATCCTGATTAACCTCTGTAGGTATAACGAGAACAGGGGAATAGGTACATTAGGTTAACAATAGCCAAATCCTTTAAACACTGGTCCCTATGTGATGGCTTTAAAATTTTGCGTTGTTTTCCGTCGTCTAGGGTAACATGCTAGCCTCTAGTTCCCGAGTTCTAAGGGTTCAAACCCGTCCGAAGGCGATAGATTTTTTCGGGCTAAAAATATTTAGTATGCCTTCCATGTAAGGGAAGTAAAGCCGTTTGTCAGATGTCACAGATTTACGGAACGTAAATACCACAAACTTGATAAAGAGGCCTATGAGAACAATTAGGGGTCTTTTTCGACCAATACTGAGTGGGTCCCTGAGAACCACAGTATTTTAGCAGCGTCCACAAATAGACCTCAATTTAATTTTTTTTTTAATTTCGTTCACTTTGTTTGACAGGGAGAAACAAAAACAAATAACTATTTCCCATTTAAGAGAAGCATTGAAGAATTAATTAAACTAATAACAAGGAATATATCGAAAATAGTTAAATGCACAAAAAAATTTGACATAAATTGTGCTTTAACAAGTGCTACATTTTCTGTAGTAAGTTTGTATCTATCTCTTACGGTTATGCATAAGTCATGTAGAATGAAGAGGTCTTCAAATCTATTCTAAAAATTCAATATATGCATTTTAGTATCTTCCCTGGAAGATACTAAACATAACCAAGTTTGGTATTTACCAGACTTTTCATTTTTACTTTTTCTACACGTACTATGTACATGGTGTGTAGAGAAGATATTGTATTTCACCCACAAATTCAATACCGAGATTTCATCGGAAATAGACGATTTTGGGTTCCCTATATAAAAAAAGTATTTTCAGAAAAAGGTCCGTGTGTGTCCGTATGTGGACACGATAACCCAAAAATGAAAGGTCGATAAAATACCAAACTTGGTATTTATGTTTAGTATCTTCCAGAGATGCGACACGAAGATTTTGAGAAACATCCCCCAACCCAAACTAGCTTTAACATGTAAAAAATTTCCAAAATTTTTATTTTCTCAGAAATGGCTCTAACGAGTTTGATTAAAATACCGTATATTAAAGATACTTATATGCCACATAAAATGTATATCTTGAATTTTCTTTCAATAGCCTCTAAAGACCTCTTTATTCTGAATTATTTTGCTGAATTTTACGTAACTGGTAAACCGTAAGAGATAGACTTAACACACAAAAAATGTAGATCACAATTCATATCACATACGCTTTTTTCGTTGAATTGACCATTTCTGAGATATTGCTTTTATTTGTTTCAGATTTAAAATACTTAGTTTTTCTCACACGGAAAGTTGTAAACTCCTCGCCTGCACAGAAACGCATTTCAACCACATGGCAACCAGCTTTTAAAAGATTTGACTATCGTTTTAGCCTAGTGTATTCCCGTATTATCCATATACTTACAAGGGAGCAAATAATAAGGACAATTTCTGTTAATATGACTCGATTACCATAAAGAAGATAGAAGGATATGCTTCTTAACAATAATATGTTACAGCGATGAGAGAAAGTTATGTGAATGGAACACATTACATTTTTTTAGTTTATGTATTAAGCAGCACACACACACAAGGACACCACAGACTTTTTCTCTACACGTATTATGTATATGTTCTAGAGAGAGAGTATTGTCTTCCACTCAAAAATTCGATACCGAGATTACATTGGAAATACATGTTTTGAGGTCCTCGGTGTTATAAAAACCATTTTTACTTTCTCTATATGTACTATGTACATAGTGTATAGAGAAGATATTGCAGTCCACCCAAAAATTCGATACCGGAAATATATGCTTTAGGGTCTCCTGTATCTAAAAAAAGCATTTTCAGAATAAGGTCCGCGCGCGCGTGTTGGTGTGTCTATGTACACGATAACTCAAAAACGTAAAGTCCGTTAAACACCAAACTTGATATCTAAGTTCAGTATCCTCCAAGGATATGATACGAAGATTTTTAAGAAAATCCCCCCCCCCACTCCAAACTACGCTTTACATGTAAAAAATGTTGACAATTTTGATTTTTTAAAAAATGGCTCTAATGAGTTTGATTACAATCTCTTATATTTAAAATATTTGCATAAAAATAAAATGTATATCTTGAATCCGTGAATCCTCTTTATTCTGTATGAATTTTTCTGAATTTTGCATACCTGGTAAACCGTAAAATCTAGAAAAAACATACTACACAAAAAATGCAGAGTTGACCGTTTCCAAGACATCCCTTGTTATTGGTTTCAAATTTAAGCTATCAACCTTCTCAAACGGGGCCACCTTTCGTTTCATCTGTCTTTTGCTTTTCTGAAAATGGAAAGCGAACCGTACTTCAATTGTTCTCATATAAACCAGTTTTTAAAACATTTGACTGTTTGTTTAGCATAGCGTATTCCCTTATTTCCCTTCTATTTACAAGGAACTAAGTAACAAGACCAGTTCTGTTAATGTTATCTCGTTTAGTATGATGTAGATAAAAATATTCTTTTGCAGGAAATGCCTTTTGTTTTCAGATCAGGTAGAGAAAGTCATGTGAATTCAACACATCAAATTTTTGTTTAGGAGTTCTGAAAACACATTTCTGGTGAAACTGTACATACACGTTAGAGAAAGTTATAAGAGAAGTATGTGTGTGAACACTATAACTCAAAAATCTTGTGTGTTCCATTCACATGACTTTCTCTACATCTCTGCAATAAATTATTGTTAAAAAGCTTATGATTCTATTTATTTCATGCTAATCGAGAAAAAGTTGGCAGAAATACTTTTTTTTTCTAACTTAACGTCCTTTAACCTGGTTGGTCATATAGGATAATGAATGTAATTGGTGAAATGATGCTCAAATGATCTCGGGGTCCATGGAGCTTAAAGTTCCTGGACATTGGTCTTCTGAGGACAAGGGAAAACCCCGAAAAAGACCTTATCCGAGTAACTCACCCTAAGCGAGATTCGAATTTACGACCTGTTGAAGCTGACACACTACCCCGGCGGGCCCAGAAATAGTTATTTTAAAAAATTTGGCTATCGCTTTAGACTAGAGTATTCCCTTATTGCCTTGAATATATAAAAAAATATATTATAGAGCATTTCTGCTTGGCGTGAAAGTCATTGCCGCTAGTGAAAACCCCAAAACTGCTGCGCGTTCCTCTTTCGGGGGGGGGGGAGAGAGAGAGAGAGAGAGAGAGAGAGAGAGAGAGATAGAGAGAATGTAGGAGCAAAACTTGCTAGAAATGTTTGGGGAAAATCGCTGGTTTCGGCAGCTTATGGGCAGTGTTCTGGATAGCCAGTGATGAAACTCAGCAATTTCCTCGAGATATTTCACATGCATGTTCCTCGTGAGGCAAGCTCATATTAAGGAATCTATTACTTTCTCTACATAGCTCATGTCGAGTTTTCAACATAAATACACGTTTTGGGGTCCTCTGTATTAAAACAATCTGATGTGTTCCATTCGCATAACTTTCTCTAGCTGTTCTGAATACAAACGATTCTTACAAAAGATTATTCTTTTATCTACATCCGCTAATCGAGATAAATATTAACAGAAATACTCTTATTACTTGCTTCCTTGTAAGTAGAAGGGAAATAAGAGAATACACTAGGCTAAAGTGATGTCAAATCTTTTAAAAGCTGGTCGCCTTTGAAATAATTGAGCTTTGGTCCGGTTTGGGAAAATTTAGGTAATTTAAGATTGAAACAATAACTACGGACATCTGGAAAATGTTTCACTACAAGAAAAACGTACACGAAGTAAATAGGCATTATTCTGCAAAACTCATTCGGAACAAAGCGGTCTTTAGAGGCCATTTACAGAAAATTAAAAATATCCACTTTATGTGTTATGTAAATATCTTTAATATACGGCATTTTTATTCAAATTCGTTAGAGCCATTTCTGAGAAGAAGAAAATTTTCAAAATATTTTTCCATATAAAGGATAGTCCGTGGTGGGGAGATTTTCTATAAAATATTCGTGTCATATCCATAGAAAATACGAAACATAAATACCAAGTTTGGTACTTAATGGTTTCTTCGTTTTTAGCTATACTGCCCACAGACACACACACACACACACACACACGCATGTATACACACACCAACGGACCTTTTTCTATAAATACTTTGTTCGGACTCAGGAGACCTCAAAACATATATTTCCGGTGAAATTGCGGCATCGAATTTTTGGGAGGAGTACAATACCTTCTCTAGCTACTATGTACATACGTGTTAGAGAAAGTAAACAGTATTTTTACTTCCTCTACTTACTGCATTATACATAGGTAGAGAAAGTATTGGATTCCGACCAAAAATTCGATACCTCGATTTTGCCGGAAATATTTATTCTAGGGCCCCCTAAATAATAAAACACAAAGCTTATTAGAAAAATGTCCATGTATGTGTACACAGCATAACTCAAAAACGAAAACTCGATTAAATACAAAACTTGATATTCAAGGTCAGCAATGTTCAAAGGATGGGACACGAAGATTTTCAAGAAAATCCCTCAAGCCAAAGTACATTTTATATGAAACAATTTTGAGAGTTTAAGTTCTGAAGAATTACTAACAATTTGTATTAAAATATGTATGCATGTATTTACATCACGTTGAAATTTCTGGGAACAGCCTCTTAAGACCTTGACCTTTGTATAACTGGTAAACCGTGCGACAAAGACAAAAACTTACTTAACAAAAACATTAGATGCCATTAAAATTCACAGTTTATGTCCTACATTTATTTTTGGTTTGGTTTTGTTTTCACAGTTAACCATTTCTGAGATATTCTTTGTTATTGATTTAAATTTTACAACTCATTTTTTTCCTAAACGCGAAAATCTTAATTAGTTTTTTACTCTCTATACTTATTACGTACGTAGAGAAGGTATTGCAATTTTGATACTCAGATTTCAGTGGAAATGTACGCTTTAGGATCCCCTGAATCGAAAAGAGGTGTTTTAGAAAAAGGTCTGTGTATATTTTTGTGTCCGTGAACACGATACCTAACTCAAAAACGAAACGTCGGTTAAATGCTAAATTTTATGTTTAAGTGCAGCATCTTCCAAGATTACGATACGAGAATGTTCAAGAAAATCCCACCGTAAACTATTCTTTATAAGGAAAAAGTTTCCAAGATTCGTATTTACTCAAAATGATTTTAAAGATTTGGATAAAAATACCGTATATTAAAGATACTTATGGCAAATGATATATATATATATATATATATTGAATTTTTTGGAAATAGTGTATGAAATTCTCTTCATTTTGAACGACTTTGCATAACTGATAAACCGTAAAAGATTAGACAATAAGTTACCATACAGAAATCACAAATGTTGTCTTTTATATAATGTGATTTAATTGTTATAACCAAAGTTCGATACTAATATAATTGTTTACCAATTTACATGTACTATATTTTACTGTTACCAAAGCTCAAATAGTTAAGTTTAAGACCACATTTGTAATATATTTGTATTAAATTTTGTATATACATTGATCTTGTAAGAATATTGTGGTTGCTGATGATCTTTGTTGTTATAAAGTGACCTTAAATAAATAAATTAAAAGAAATGCGTGCTTTACCGAGCTCTACAATTTAGGTCATATATATATTTTTGTAGAGTTGATCATTTTCGAGATATTTCTTGTCATTAGTTTCAATTTTAAAATGATTAAGCTTTTTGTTCGGTAATTTGTCAACTCCTAGCCGTACAAGGAAAACGAATTTCAATCACACAGCAACCAGCTTTTAAAACATTTGACTATCGTTTTAGCCTAGTGTACTCCCTTATTTCCCTTTTACTTACAAGGAAGCAAGCAATAAAAATAATTCTGCTAATTTCTTCTCGATTAGCATGAAGTAGATAGAAGAATGAGCTTTTAAGAATAATTTGTTACAGAGATGTAGAGAAAGTCAAGTGAATGGAACACATCAGATCATACAAAGATAAATTCATTTCAACACAGAACAACCAGCTCTTAAAAGGCTTGAATAGCAATTTCACCTAGTGTATTCTCTTATTTATTTGCAACTATAAGGAAATATAAAATGGTTGCTAGCTCGATCTCGATTAGCATAGATTAAATAGAAGAATAAGCTTTTACTGAGTATAGTTTGTTGTAGAATAGATAGAGAAGGATATGTGAATTTAACAGATCACAAAATTTTAGTTCTAACAAATATTTGAATACCAAAATTCAAAATATGTATACGTTTTTAGACGTTCTAAATCCAAACAAATAATTTGTAGAAATGTGTATTTATTCCATTCACATAATTGTTTCTATTCTCAGTCGTTTATCGATGCGCATACAAATCATTCTTATGAAAGTCTGTTTCTATCTACTTCACTTTGAGTCACACTTATTCAGAAATAGCTGCAGTAGAAATTGTGGTATTTTAATCAAACCATTAAGCCATTTTGAAAAAAATTTCTAGTAAAGGGTACTTTAGAGTGTGATTTTCTTGAATATCTTCGTGTTGCATTCTTGAAAGATGTATAGATGTAAAACTTAGATTTCAAGTTTGATATTAAACTTTTCGTTGTTGTTGTTGTTTTTTTTTTTTTTTGCCGTAATCACCAACACATAACACACACACATACAGACCTTTTCATAAAAATGCTTTGTTTTGGATACAGGAGAATTAAAACGTATATTTCCAGCGGAATCTCGGTATCGAATCTCTGTATTGGGTAGAATAGAATAGAATACAATACAATAACGTCTATACCTATGTACTGTGAACGAATAAGGTAAAGTTAAAACAAAAAATCTGATGTGCTACATTCTTAGAACTTTCTCAATCAACATTGTATAATCCATATACAATCTATTCTTACTGAAGATTTTTATTTCATCTATATCAAATTAATCGAGATTTACATTAGCAGAAATAGTCTTATCACTTGCTTCCTTGTAAGTAGAAGATACATAAGAGAATACATTAGGTTAAAAGGATAGTCAAAACTTTTAAAAGCTGGTCTCTATGTGAGACAATTGAGGTTCGGTCCACTTTGCTTAGTCCCGTTTGAGAATAGTTAGGTAGTTTAAGATTGAAACCAATAACAATGAATATTTCGAAAACGGTGAACTGTACAAAAAAACAGCATATGCCATAAATTATGTGTTTTAACTAGATCTACAATTTGTATGAAATAAGTTTTTGTCTATCTCTTAAAGTTTAAACGTTATGCAAAATTCTGCAAAACGCATCCAGAATAAAGAGCTCTTCAAAGGCTATGTCTAGATAATTCAAAATATACATGTTATTTTTATGTAAATATATTTAATATACGGTATTTTAATCAAAATTGTTAGAGCCATTTAGGAGAAAAAAATTGAAATATTTTTCCATATAAAGGTTAGTTTGTGGGGGGGGGGGGGGTTTGTAAAAATCGTCATATCGCAACCTTAGAAGATACTAAAGATAAACACCAACTTGCACTATCGCTCGCTCTTCAGCTCATAAAGCTCCCGGTCCTGATCTTATTGTGCAACCCTTACTCCTTCATTTACCCAGGAATGCGCTGGTTTTGTTGACACAAATCTACAACGTTATCCTCCGCACTGCTCATATTCCTCATCAATGGAAACACGCTACAGTTATCCTTCATCCCAAACCTGATAAAGTCAAGAATGATCTCCTCAGTTATCGTCCTATTAGTTTACTCCCCCTACTCTCCAAAATCTTCGAACGACTCCTTCTGCCTCGTCTTTTGCCTCAGCTCACACCGATTATCCCTGACACCCAGTTTGGTTTTCGCTCTCTTCACTCCTGCTCTCAGCAGCTCCATCGTGTCGTTGACGCTATTCTTGATTCATACGAGCGTCAATCTGTGTGCCTAGGACTGTTTTTGGATACGGAGAAGGCCTTTGATAAAGTTTGGCACGATGGATTGCTATTCAAACTCAAACAGCATCTCTCGGACACTTATTTCCGCCTCGTACAGTCCTATTTGCGCAACCGCACCTTCTCTGTTAAACATGATCGTACATTTTCCAAGGCCCTTCCTATCTCCTCTGGTGTGCCGCAAGGGAGCGTACTGGGTCCCTTATTATTCCTGGCTTATACCTCGGATTTTCCTAGTCATCCACAACTCACCATTGCTCACTATGCCGACGATGTGGCGGCGCTAAGTGTGGGTACTTGTGCTACGGCGACAAGCCGCCTTCAGGACTTCTGCAACCAAATTCACTCCTGGTGCCAACGTTGGAGAGTGACTATGAACGCTCATAAATCCCGTGTCGTGAAGTTCACCTACAAAACGAAGGTGACGCATCATCAATGGGACGGAGATACCCACCGCGACTTCTATAAGGTACCTCGGCCTTAATTTGGACAACCGGCTTACTTGGGGTCCCCATCTCTCCAGTTTAGTGCAGAGGATTCGTCATCGCATCCGCGACGTCCATCATCTTGTGTCCGGTTCTTCGCCATTGCCTTTGCGGTACAAGCGTCTTGTCTATACTTCCTTAATTCAACCCATGTGGCAATATAGCTGTGCAGTATGGTGTTCTGCCGCTCCGTCGCAGACCATCAAACTCCAGCGCACACAGAACCGTTTTCTCCGCCTCATGACTGGTGCTCCATGGTACGTGCGCAATTCACCTCTGCACGCTGACATAGGCCTGTCGGAGGTAATGTGTGTCCTCCGCATCAGCTACAAGAGGCTCCATCGATCCTGTTTGCGCCACAGCAATCCTCTTCTCCGCCATATTTATCTTCCTCCTGAACCTCAACGACGAAGACTGAAGCGCCGCTGGCACTCCGATCTGCGACTGAACATTTAGCTCTTTTATTATTTTCTGTGCTGCTTTCTTTGTATCTTTGTACTATTTCTTTGGGCCCATCGCTGGATGGTACCCCAACCACATATTACGTGCTGTTCTGTGTGTCTAATTAGCTCAACTGCATTGTACCTAATTGTACAAAAGAGTTTTCTTCCAATAAAAAAAAAAAAGCAAAACAAAAACACCAACTTTGGTGTTTAACATGCTTTTTTCAGCTATGGTGTCCACATACGCACACGCACACACACACACAGACCTTTTTTATAAAAATGCCTCAGGGGATCTTTTGAAAATTTTGACTAACGCTTTACCCTCGTAATTCCCTTCTACTTATAAGGAAGCCATTAATAAAAGAATTTCTGATAATGTTTATCTCGATTAGCATGAATTAGATAGACTAAAGATAGTTGCAGAAAAGGTAGAAAAAGTCATTTGACATTCTTATTTATTTTGTTCAGATATTCATTTTTCTAAAAATGACATTTCTAGCCCTAAAACATGCCATTCAGTTGATTATTACTTTCTCTACACATACTATGTGCATAGTGTATACAGAAAGTATTGTAATGCACCCAAAATTTTGATACAGAGATTTCATCGGAAATATATGTTTTGGGTGCATCTGAATCCAAAAAAAAACAACAACACATTTTTGGAAAAAGGTCCGTATGCGTGTCTGTGGACAGCATAGCTCAAAAACGAAAATTCCGTTAAATATCAAACTTGGTATTTAAGTTCAGAATCTTCCAATGATGCAACACGAAGATTTTCAAGAAAATCTCCCACCCCCAATTACCCAATTACAGGTAACTTTTTTCGAATTTTTTTATTTTCTCAAAAAAGGCTCTAACAATTTTGATTGAAATATCGTATATTAAAGATACTTTACCTGACAAATAAAACGCATATTTTCAATTTTCTGGGAGTATCCTCTGAATACAGTATTCTGGATGAATTTTACGGAATTTTGCATAACTGCTAAACCGTAAGAGATGGAAAAAAACATTCTACACAAAAAATGTAGATCACGTTAAAACACACAACTTATGTTATACCTATATACATATTTTTCGTGGAATGGATCGTTTTTTAGATATTCCTTGTTACAGGTTTCAGCTTTTCTCATACGGGAAATTGTCAACTACTGTCCAATCAAACAAAGGAACTTTAGTCACATAGCAACCGGCTTTTGATTAATACTTTAGCCCATGCAACTCACTTATTTCCCTTCTACTTGCATGGAAGCAAGTAATAAGATATTTCTGCAATTTTTTTTTTTTTATCAATTAGCATGAAGCAAATAGAGATACAAGCTTTTTAACAAAAAATTTTTACAGAGATGTAGAGGAAGTCATGTGAATGGAACATGTCAGATTTTTACTTTCTCTATACGTACTATGTACATAGTGTTTAGAGAAGGTATTGCATTGTACCCAAAAATTCGATACCGAGATTTCACCGGAAATATATGATTCGAGACCCCCTGAATCCAAAAAAAGCATTTTTAGAAACATGTTCGTGTGTGTGTCTGTCTGTGTGTGTGTGTCTGTGGGCAGCATAGCTCGAAAACGAAAAGACCGTTAAAAACCAAACTTGTTATTTAAGATGCGACACAAAGATTTTCAAGAAAATCCCCCCACCCCAAACTACCCTTTACATGGAATTTTTTTGGAAAGTTTCATTTTCTAAAACATGGCTCTAACGATTTTGATTAAAATCCCGTATATAACTGACATTTACATACCAAAAAAATGTATATCTTGAATTTTCTGGGAATAGCCTCTGAAGACCTCTTTATTCTGGATGAATTTTGCCGAATTTTACCTCTTTATTCTGGATGAATTTTGCCGAATTTTGCTTAACTGCTAAACGGTAAGAGATACACAAAATCTTACTCCACAGAAAATGTAGAGCACGCTAAAACACATATTTATGTTATACAATTTTTTTCGTGGAGTTGATCGGTTTTTAGTTATTCATTGTTTTTGATTTCACCTTTCAAAAACTTATGTTTTCTCATACAGGAATTTGCCAACTCCTGCCTTGCAAACAAAGGAACTTTCGTCACATTGCAACCAGCTTTAGACTATCTCTTTAACCTATGGTACTCCCTTATTTCGCTTCTACTTAAAAGGAAGCAAGTAATAAGATTATTTTTTTTCTCGATTAGCATGAAGTAAATACAAGCATAAGCTTTTTAGCAATAATTTGTTGCAGAGATATAGAGAAAGTCATGTGAATGGAATGCATCAGATTTTTTTTTATTAAGCTTTTGGGTGGAATAGAATGCTTCCTTTGTAATTAGTGAAAGTAAACACTGGTGCATGATCCTTAAAACGAACATGGACATTCTAAGTAGCATGTTAATATATTTTGATTACAAAAGAGAAACCGTGTGGCTGGAGAGTTACATTCGACCTGGAAACACGCCCAAAGCCAAGTCATTGGTTTGCACTTCCAGACTGCCCCGTCGGACCATAAATCACTTGATCACTCGCATGCCATATTAAACTCTTAAAACAATTGGAATTTGCAAGTTTAGCATGCAAACAGCGCTACTACCATTGCGTCTCGTTTACATACGTATATGGAGGTCAATGTTCGTGTGTGTGTCTACATACGTGTGTGCGCACGCACATTCGCACATACCCGTCAACGTATCCCAAGTATATTTCAATCAATCAATCATACACACATACATACGTACGAGACCATCCAGAAAGTGACAGAACAATTTGGCATAACTAAATAATAACAAAAGCTATCAACACAAAACGCTATTTACAAAGTTACAGTACCTTACTGTATATTTCTCACGTAATCGTCATTACTATCAAGGTATTCATTGTCAAGTAGTACCGGTTTTTCAAGGCAGATGTAATACTCTTCCAAAATTTAACTGCCACTATGAGGCCTTCATCAGTTAGGAAATGTTTTCCATCCAAAAAATCATGTACGGTGTCCGAAGTGAAACACCGGTTTTTTCTGGATTCTTTTATCAACATTTGCTTTCAACTCCTCCTTAGCAGTTGATGAATTTCCACTCCGGTCTTTATCGTACACACTGGTTCATTATTGATTACTCGTAAATTATGCACCATTTCCTCACTGAAGATTCCTTCATTACATTATCACTATACACTTGCCTATAAAATTTGATTTGTCCATTTAAAAAATCTGCTGTGTTCCATTCACAAGACTTTCTCTACATCTCTGCAACAAATTATTGTTAAAAAGCTTATGCTTCTATTTACTTCATGGTAATCGAGAAAAGGTTATCAGAAATAGTCTTATTACTTACTTCCTTGTAAGTAGAAGCGAAATAAGGGAGTACCATAGGTTAAAGTGATAGTCAAAAGCTGGTTGCTATGAGATTAAAGTTCCTTTGTTTGTATGGACCCGACTTGACAAATACCTGTATGAGAAAAGTATAAGTTTTTTTAAAGCTGAAAGCAAAAACAAGGATCAACTCCATGAAAAACAAATATAACATAAATTGTGTGTTTTAATGTGCTCTACATTTTTTGTGTAATAAATGTTCGTGTGTCTCATACGGTTTAGCATTTATGCAAAATTCCGTAACATTCATCCAGAATAAAGAGGTCTTCAGAGGCTATTCCCAGAAAATTCAAGATATACATATTATGTATGTATGTGTATGTATTTATTTCTCTGCAAGTGGGTATCACCCGGTGGCAGAGTTATATATGTATACAAGATATATAAACAATAAATCACAGCTGCCAGTTTATGGATTTGTAAGCTAGATATAATAGTTATTTACACAAATATGAAAACATGAATTTTTCTCTCAATTCAGATTAATTAATTTCATAATTAGAATCACCAACCAATTTAACATTTGTATTTACAACAATATGAAATCACAAGCATTTCATTTAAGGAATATTTACAAAAATTATCCAACATTAAAATCAAGATTTTTCCTAAATTTCTTCAGAGACAGGGGACAACCCCGAAAGGCTGCTCCAGGCAATTCATTCCAGGCTTTTATGGTTCTATTTACAAAGGAGAACTTTCCCACGTCAGTTCTGTATCTTCTACCCTTAATTTTGAACGGATGATCGTTTCGTGCATAGTAAGTTGGGTTTTCCAGTTTGTCAGTAACGTCCTCCCATGCGTTTAAGCCAGCGTAAGCTTTAAATAAAGCGCACAACCTCTGTTTCTCACGCCTAACTTTCAACGTCTCCCATTTTATCTCCTCAGCGTTTGGAGGCCCAAAATATTTACCCCTTTTTATGAATTTTATAGCCCTTTTCTGGATCTTTTCTAAAGAATCAATTTGATTTACTCTATACTGGTCCCAACAAGTTACTCCAAATTCCATGACCGGCCGCACTAAGGACTTGTATGCGATTTCCCTGGACTTTGCACTCCCCTTTTTTAAAATTCTCATTAAGAAGTGCAGTGTTTTCCACGCTTTCTTAGATACCGAATTTACCTGCTCGTCCCATCCAGCGTTACTCGCCAAGTAAACTCCCAAGTATTTGCAGCTGTCCACCTGTGGAATTTTTTCCCCACCCATGTGGTAGTTTTGCAGAATTTTTTCCCTAGATCTATTAAATACAATTGACTTACTTTTGCCAGCGTTAACTTTCATTTTATTTGCAGCAGCCCAATCACTAATTTCATTTAAATCACCCTGAAGAGCAGTCTCATCTTCAACATTTCTAATTTTGTTGTAAATAATACAATCGTCTGCAAACAACCTTATCTGGCATTTTATATTAACAGTTATGTCATTTACAAAAATAAGAAAAAGTAACGGCCCCAGTACTGAGCCTTGGGGTACGCCCGAGCTTACCATACCCCTTTCAGATAGCTCCTTGCCTACTTTTACCCTTTGCGATCTTCCTTCCAAACATTTTTTAACCCATAGAACTACGCGTTCATCAATTCCTGTAGCAGTTAGCTTCTGGATAAGTAAATTATATGATACAACATCAAAAGCTTTGGAAAAATCTATCACCACTGCATCTGTTCTTCCCCCTGCATCCACCTCCTCTGCTAAATCTTCAAACAATGGCGTTATCTGGCTTTCACACGAGTATCCAGGTCTAAACCCATGTTGCGCTTTATTGAACCACTTTATGTCAGGTAAATATCTTTAGTATATGATATTTTAATAAAAATCGTTAGAGCCATTTTTGAGAAAATTAAAATATTCGAAAAAAGTTCCACGTAAAGGGTAGTTTGGTGGGGGGGATTTTCTTGAAAATCTTCGTGTCGCATCCTTGGAAGAAACAAAACTTAAATACCAAGTTTGGTATTCAACGGTCTTTTCGTTTTTGAGCTATGCTGCCCACAGACACACACACGGACATTTTTTCTAAAAATACTTTTTTTGGATTCAGTGGTCTCAAAACATATATTTCCGGTGAAATCTCGACATTGAATTGTTGTATGCATTACAATACCTTCTCTAAACACCATGTACATTGTAGATAAAGTAAAAACGAATAAGTCCTTTGGCGGTAGAAAAGTATAGCATCAGTATTGAAAAACTGGTGACACTAAATGTGTTGACAGAATGGATATTACATTGAGGAATAGAGTAAAGTCCTGTAATATATTATTCAGTTATGCCAAATCATCTGTCACTGTCACTGCAAAGTCAGAGTCTCCCAAACAATCTGCTTGTTTTCCTCTTCGTCTTAGAATTAACAAACATTTAACTCACATCTACTGTATCTTCATCCATCACTCAGTCCTTTTTACTTTACCTAATTATTACATAGGTATAGATGACATTGCATTCCAACCAGACATTCGATACCGAGATTTCATTGGAAATGTACGCTTTAGGGTCTCCTGGTTTAAAAAAATTGAAAAAAGCACTTGAGTATGTGTAAAAGTTGGTTATATACAAATGTTCATATTTTAACTACACCATCCTACATCTAAAACTACCCTTTATATGGAACAAAATCTGAAGCGTTCTTTCACATAACCTTCTCTAACGGTTCCAAATACAAACTATTCTTACAAAAAGTTATCCTTTTATGCACATCATGCTAATCGAGATAAACATTAACACAAATGGTCTTATTACCTTCCTCCTTGTATGTAGAAGGGAAATAAGGGAATACACTAGGATAAAGCGATAGTCAAATCTTTTAAAATCTGGTTACTATGAGAAACAATTGAGGTTCAGTTCGCTTTGCATAATCCGATTGAGAAAAGTTAGATAGTTTAAAATTAAAACCAACAATATCTCAAAAACGGCAAATTTTACAATAAAAACTTATATGACATAAATTATGTATTTTAACGAGATATACATTTTCTGTAGAGTAAGATTTTGTCTATCTCTTATTGTTTAACCGTTAAGCAAAATTCTGAAAAACTCATCCAGAATAAGGAAGTCTTCAGAGTCAAATGGCTGTGGTTCTCAGGGTCCCATTCTATACTGGGCGTGAAACACCACTTAATTTTGCTCAGAGGCCTCTCTATCAGGCTTGAGGTTCTTTTACGTGCCGTAAATCTATGACACGGGACCAACGGCTTTACTTCCCTTCCGAAGGAAGCCATGCTAAGGATTTTCACGCCCGAAAAAATCTACCGTCCTCCGCCGGGTTTGAACCCGCAACCTTGGGTACATGAAGTCAGCATGGTAACCATTACACCACGGAGCTTCAGAGTCTATTCCCAGAAAATTCAAAATATGCATTTTATTTGTAATGTAAATATCGTTACTATACGGTATTTTAATCAAAATCGTTAAGTTTTTGGTCGGGGGGATTTTCTTGAAAATCTCCTTGTCGCATCCTTGGAGGGTATTGAACATAAATACCCATTTTGTTTTTAAACGGTCTTTTCGTTTTGAGTTACGATGTCTAAACAAACACGGACCTTTTTTCTAAAAATGTCTTCTTCGGACTCAGGGAACATCAAACGATATTTCCCCTGAAATCTCGAGATCGAATTTTTGTGGGATACAATACTATGTACATACGTGCTAGAGAACGTAAAATAACTCTAGACAATTTCAAAATATATTTACATGACAAATGAAATATAAGTGCGCACGCGTGTGTGTGTGTCTGGACGCATAGCTCAAAAACAAAAGACCGTTATATACCAAACTTGGTATTTAAGTTTGGTATCTTCCAAGGATGCGACACGAATATTTTCAAGAAAATCCCCCATCCTCACTACCTACTATGGGAATAATTTCGAAAATTTTGATTTTCTCAAAATGGCTCTAACGATTTTGATTAAAATCTCTTATATTATATGCCAAATAAAATGTATATATATTGAATTTTCTGGGAGTAGCCTCTGAAGACCTCTTTATTCTGGATGCTCTTTATTGGATTTTTTGCATAACTGATAAACCGTAACACAAAAATATAGCACATTCGGAAGGAATCTTGTACAACTGGAAAACGTCAAGCAAGAGACGAAAAAATACACCAAAAAATGTTTATGTGCTCCATTCACATGGCTTTTTCTACACCTCTAAGCTTATTCTTCTGTCTATTTAATCCTAAAGCATTAGTAGACACGTTTTATTACTTAGTTCCTTATAAGTAGAAGGGAAATAAGGGACTACACTAGGCTAAACCGACAGTTAAATATTTTAAAATGTGGTTTTAAATGTGGTGTTAAATGTGTGTTTTAGAATGTGGTTACTATGGGATTGAAATCCATTTCATTGCATGACAAGCGTTGACAATTTCCCGTATGAGAAAACTTTAAGTATTTTAAAACTGAAATCAATAACAAGGAATATCTAAAAAATGGTCAATTCCACGAAAAAATGTATGACATAAATTGTGTGCTCTAACGAGATCCACATTTTTGTGCATAAAGCTTTTATCGTTCTCTTATGGATTACCAGTAATGCAAAAGTCATTCAGAAAGAAGATTTCTTCATAGTCTATGCCCAGGAAATTCAAGGTATACATTTTATTTATCATGCAAATATGTTTAATATATGCTATTTTAATCGAAATTGTTATAGGTAGCTATTTTTGAAAAAATAAAAAAAATCGAATGTATTCATGTAAAGGGTAGTTTGGGCGGATTTTCCATAAAAATCTTCGTGTGGCATCCTTGGAACTTAAACACCAAGTTTGGTTTTTACCGACTTCTCGTTTGAGCTGTCGTGTTCACAGACACGCGAACTCACGCAAATATAGACACACTCACACACAGACCTTTTTCCGAAAATGCTTTTTTGGACGCAGAGGACCGTGAAACGTGTCTTTCTGGTGTAATCTTGGTATCGAATATTTGGGTGGAGTGCAACACTTTTTCTTACATACCTACATTTCTCTTAAGAAAACTTTCTGTGTGGATCTGTCGGATCTGGAATCGTTTTCCACAAGCTGTCATCCGATAGTGATTCCGAGTGGTCAGGTAGCTGAATTCTCACCTGGAGGTCCCGGGTTCGATTCCCGCCTGGGGCGGGGAATTTTTCTTTAACCAGAATTATTCCCTATCCCCCACAGAGAATTTGAGAGTATGTGCTTACAAATATAAAAATGAGTTACTTAATGTTCTAAACTTACAGTTATACGAGTTGTTTCACATGATATGACCATTGAAGTTAAAGGGGGCTATACAAATGAAACAATTAAAAAAAAAAAAAAAAAGTCTCCAAACAATCCAACAATGATGACGCCAGTTAATGAGCAACAGAGGTTAACCTCAAACTATGTTCCTTTCTAATTGTTTTCATGGGTATGTATAGCAGTTTTCGTTTTGATCGTTCCAATAATTAGAGTTAAATACACGCGCGCGCGCAAGTTTTTCAAAACTATTTTTTTTTTAATTCGGGGAACCACAAAACAAACTTTTTACGTTGAAACGTGGACATCAAATTTGTGGGTGAAATACTATACGCTAGAGAAGGTATATGTGTGTTTGTGTGGGTGTGGGTGTGGGTGTGTGCGCGCGCGTGCATGTGTGTGAGCAGCATAGCACAAAGCGAAATGTTGGTTAAATACCAAATATTATATTTAGTTCCGCATTTTCCAAGGATACACATGAAGGTTTTCAAGAAAATTCTCCCCAAACTACCCTTTACATGGAAGAATTTTCGAAATTTTTACTTTCTCAAAAATAATTCTATAAATTATTAATATGTTTAGGAATTTTAATGATCAAAGAAGTGTATATTTTGAGGCTTTTTAATAACCTCTGAAGTCCTATTCATTCTGGATGATTTTGCTACAACCGTTAAACTGTAAGTAATAGAAAATAAGCTACACAAAAATACATCTCGCATAAGCAAATTTTATATCATATAATCTTATGATATATAGCTAATTAACAATTTCTGAGATATTTCTTGTTATTGTTTTAAATTTTCAATTTTAAAATACTTATACCTATCTAAAACGGGAAGTCCCCGTTTGTTTCATGACTCTTTTATTTTACTCCTGGTTTTGCAAAGAGAAACTAAATTCAACCACATAGTAACCAGCTTTTAAAAGATTTGACTGTCGCTTTAGCCTAGTTTATTCCTTTATTTCTCTTCTACTTACAAAGAAGCAAGTAATAAGACCATTTCTGTTAACGTTTATCTCAATTAGCATCCTGTAGAAACAAATATAATTTTTTGTAAGAATGTTTGTTTGCATAACAGGTAGAGAAAGTCATGTGAGTGGAACACATTAGATATCCCCCCTTGGTACCATTAAAATGTTGAATGATTGATTCTAAGAAATCGCGACTCAGTATATGCGATGTCCATACTCGATTGTATCAATGGCACAGAATAGCACCTGCGAACTACGTGACATGCTAATTAATATCGCCCCTCTGGCATTAGTCACTCTCCAAAACTTTCGCAAGTCACGGACACGATCAGGTGATATCGACACCTCTAAAAATATTTGCGAGTGGTGTTTGGGAAGTGGCTCGGAGGAACAAAAGTATCCCAAACATTTTAAATGAATAATACATAAGAAGCGAGAAAAAATGAATCCCCAACATGTATGTACGCGCATCACTTCCGAACGGCTGCACCAAATTGTACAACTCTTTTTTTGTTGTGCTTGTTATTGTCACGACAAGATTCGTGAAAAAGAAAATGTTTAAAAATCGTACTAAAAAGTTTTTAAAGTCTCATAATATGAATCAACATACGGTGCCAAGAAATCGCAATCGGTTAATAGCCGCCAGATGGCAGTGGTACCACAGTTATTTGTGTCAGTAGTGCTCTATTATTCCTCCCCATTCAATGTTAAGATAACTCAACAGTTTATCGAGAGAATGACGCAACGTAAACAGTAAAAATGAAATATATTTGTATGTATTAACTATCGTTTCCTTACTCCTATCGTTTAAAATAAAGTAGCAAAGAAGCTTTCCTGGCGACGAACACCTATAGTACACACTTATTTATTTACCGCTAAATGGCCATAGTACTGCTCTACTTTCCTTCCCCATTCAATACTAAGGGAATGGAGTCAATGACGCAAGATAACAGTGAAAATCAAATATATTTCTTATGTATTAACTATCGTTCATAGGTCACGTATATATGAATCGCCAAAAGGTATGTACGCGCATCACTTCCAAACGGCTGCACCAAATTGAATATTTCGAATTAAAATCCTTAGAGATGTTCCTAATATTCCTGCTCATGCACTATACATAAAAATTAATAAAAGTTAACTTTAAATTAAATATAAATGAATTTAAATCATTTCTTCCTTGGCAATTTTGTATAGTGAGGATTATGTAAAAGAAAATGTTTAAAAATCGTACGGAAAGGTTTTTAAAGTCTCATAATATGAATCAGTATATAGCGCCAAGGGAGCGCAATCAGTTAATAGCCGCCAGATGGCAGTGGTGCCTTGGTTATTTATTGCTAAGTGCTCCATTTTTCCTTCCCATCCATTGTTAAGGTAACGTTCCAGTTTATCGAGACAGTGACGCAACGCAATAGTGAAATTCATTTCATTTTTATGTATTAATTGTCCTTTCCGTACTCCTAACGTTTAAAATAAATAAGCAAATAAGCTTTTCCGTGACAAACACCTAGAGTACGTACTTAATTATTTACCGCTAGATGGCCGTAGTACCGCTATATTTCTCCGCCCCATTCAATGCTAAGGGAATGGATTCAATAACGCAAGATAACAGCGAAAAGCAAATATACTTCTTATGTATTAACTGTCGTTAGATCGTTTAAATAAAGAAATAAAAACGTACTTGTTTCACGTATAAAGTATATTTTTGTTATAATTCTTTAAAATGAATAACTTATAAACTGCGCACAAAACCAATAATCCTTCTTGGAATCTGAAAATGGCGGAGAAATGACGGGACCCGGATAGTAAACCGTTTTAGGTTAACTTCCTTAAGCAGAAGTTGGTTATTTGAGGTTATGTGGTACACAAACTAGCTAAATGTGAGTTCATTAGAACATGAAGATACCCCCGTCACCGTCACACTGTAATTGCGGTGATCTCAATACATTTTTTCAAGCAATATTTTGAGTAATATAGAGAAATTTAATACACAAGCTATCATCAAATAAAAACTTATTAATTTCCCAACCAGACCTATTCTCTCTTTAGTTATGTCATTGTTAGCCTTATAATGACTGTTTTGAGATAGAAGAAAATAAAGAAAGAGGTGAAAACGTAGAAGTAAAGGAAAGAAAGAAAGTGATTTTCTCCCTAATGTAATTCATTGCCTATTTCAGGTTTACCCGCAATTCTATGGAAGCACTGCCATTACTGTTGCTATGCCAACGATATCCTTGCTTACCCTCGCTGTTAACTGCATGTCATCCTTTCCGCACTACTTTATGGGTGCGCTGACTTCCTCCTTTTCGCAATACCAAATATATATATATATATATATATATATATATATATATATATATATATATATTACATTACGCAGATCATTGCCCTTCATTGCGCTTTTCAGATCGCAAATGCATTATTAGACACTGGCAATGAGAAAATTCCCTTTGGCACTTCTATTGGCTTCATTTCGTTTCCACTAAATTTTTGTTACTTCTCAACGTCAAAAGAAGAATTAATATCGAAAGTGTTCCCAAATATTGGTGCAAATTACAAAAACCAAACTTGGTTGAGAAAACAAGCCATTTTAGCAGAAACTAATAATAATGAGCAAAATTGATGGACAAATACATTCATTTAAGTCGGTCGATTCCATTACCGATCCAAATGAAGTCGCCAATTATCCAACTGAATTCTTAAATTCCTTGGATTTGTCAAGATTATCGCCACACAATTTCCAGCTCAAGGTTGAGTCGGTGATAATTATGCTACGCAATCTCAATCAGCCGAAACTGTGCAACGCAAGGAGACTCGCTGTTATTTAAGCTACTATAATCATAGGAAAGTTCAAAGGCGAGGATGTGCTTATTCCAAGAATATCACTAATTCCAACGGAATTTCCCTTTGAATTTAAGCGTGTTCAGTTTCCGGTGCACCTTGCATTTGCAATGACAATAAATCCCAAGGTCAATCGTTAGAAGTGTGAGGAATAAATCTTGAAATGTCGTGTTTTTCGCATTGCAGTTGTACGTTGCGTGCTCGAGAGTCGGAAAAACATCGGAGCTATTTGTTTTCTCTCCGGAAGGAAGAATGAAAAATATTATACATTGCAATTCATTGCAATAAAGTATTGTCAAATTATTTAATTGTAATTTTATTTCATTGCATGGTCGTACACATGTCGCATGTAAACGGAAAATTTTGTCTCAGTCTTTCATTAGGTACATCAAACATGCGAAGCTGGGGCGGGCAGCTAGTTTATCTATAAATAATTAAAATTGTACTGAAAGTGCTTAGCTAGGTATATACAAAACAAATACATGTTCAATTTTGTATAGTTTAACGCCCTTTAACCAGGTTAATTATATCGGACGATGAATGAAATTGGTGAAATGATGCCCAAATGAATTTGGGGTCATGGAACTTAAAGTTACTCGACATTCACTCAGGACATTTACTCAGGATAAGGGAAAACCCTGCATACAAAATTAAAATAAAACCTTATGGGGTATTTCACCGTAACCGAGATTCAAACTCGGGATCTCTTTAATGCTAGTGCGTTTCAGAGTGTGCCTGAAAAAATATGTGTCCCACTCAAATGACTTTCTCTACATCTCTGATACAAATTATTGTTAAAAAAATTCTTATTCTATCTATTTTAGCGGAAAAGCTTTTTTGTAAGTAGAAAGGAAATAGAATACATTAGGTTAAAACGACATTAAAAGCTGGTTGCCATGTGGATGAAATCCGTTTGTCAGAAGTTGACAAGTTCCAGTATGTGAAAAGTTTTAAGTGTTTTAAAACTGACACAAATAACAAGCAATATCTCAAAAATAGTCAACTCTAGGAAAAAAAAAAAAAAGAAAAAAAAAAAATATATATATATATGACATAAATTGTATGATATAACGAGCTCTACATATTTAGTGTAATAAGTTTTTGCCTATCTGTTACGGTTTATTAATTATACAAGATTCAGCAAAATTAGTCCAGAATAAAGAGGTATTCAGAGGCTATTCCCAGAAAATTCTAGACATATATTTTATATGTCGTGTAAATATCTTTTAATATACAGCATTTTAATCAAATTCGTTATAGCCAATTTTGAGACAGTCAAAATATTCGAAAAGTATTCCATGTAAAGGGTAGTATGGGGTAAGGGGCTTTCTTGAAAATCTTCGTGTCGCAAATGTCGTGTACCAAGTTTCGTATTTAACCAGGTTTTCGTTTTTGAGCTATGCTGTCCTCAGACACACTCACACGCACGTGCGCAGACAATTCTGATAATGCTTTTTTAGCCCTCAGGGCACCTCAAAACATTTCTAGTGAGATATCGGTATGGAATTTTTTGGTGGCATACAATACCTTTTTTGGGAGACAATACGATTTTTAATATGTAAAATAACACAGATAAATAAATAAAATGTGAATCTGAAAAAAAAATTGATGTGTTCCATTCACATGACTTTCTCTACATCTCTGCAAAAAAGTATTGTTAAAAAGCTTAGGATTCTATTTACTTCATGCTAATTGAGAAAACATTACCAGAAATATTCTTATTACCTGCTTTTGTAAGTAGAAGCGAAGTTAGGGAGTACCATAGGTTAAAGTGATACTCAAAAGCTGGTTGCTATGTGACTGAAGTTCCTTTGTTTGTATGGACAGGAGTTGACAAATTCCTGTATGAGAAAAGTGAAAGTTATACAAAGCTGAAACTAAAAACCAGGAATATTTTAAAAACGATCAACTCCACGAAAAAAAATGAATTTAACATAAATTGTTTGTTTTAATGTTCTCTACATTTTCTGTATGGCAAGTTTTTGTCCATCTCTTACGGTTTAGTAGTTATGCAAAATTCCGTAAAATTGATCCTGAATAAAGTAGTCTTAAGAGGCTATTCCCAGAAAATTCAAGATATACATTTTATTTGTCAGGTAGATATCTTAAATATATGAGATTTTAATCAAAATCGTTACAGCCATTTTTAAGAAAATAAAACTTTTCGAAATTTTTTCATATAAAGGGTAGTTTGGGGTGGGGGGATTTTCTTGAAAAACTTCGGGTCGCATCCTTGGAAGATAGCGAACTTAAATACCAAGTTTGGTTTTTAACGGTCTTTTCATTTTTGAGCTATGCTGCACACAGACACACACACGGACATTTTTCTAAAAATGTTTTTTTTTATTCAGGGGGTCTCAAAATATGTATTTCCGGTGAAATCTCGGTATCGAATTTTTGGGAGCAATACAATACCTTCTCTATACACTATGTACATAGTGCGTATAGAGAAAGTAAAAAAGGCTTTAAAGTTTTACTTATAGTCATTTAACCAGTTCGGTGTTGTAAATTTCGCCTAAGACCTGTTATATCCGCTCTAGGAGAAACATTCCACATATATAATTTAAACTATATAGGATTTTTTCCATCAAAATTGCTAAATAAAGGCACTTCTGAGTCTCCTTACTGCACAAAGAGACACGTTTTTCTTGTTGTTAACTATTTCTGAGATATTCCTAGTAATTGGTTTCAATTGACCAATATACATTTGTCAAATGTGAACTCTCATTCATTGCAAAGAAAACTAAATTTAAATGTTACAATTCGATCAGCTTTTAAAACAATTTTGATTAGGGCTTTAGCCTACCGTACTGTTTCTATTTTCCTTACATCTACAAGGAAATATATAAAAAGAGCATCTCTGCTATTTATTTCCATTGGTATGAACTTGTAAGAAAAGTTTGTTTCAGAATTGGTACAGAAAATCATGTGAATGGAGCACATCAGATTTTTATTATAAATCGTTTGAATCTAGACATTTTGTGTTTTATTACTTTTTCAAAACGTACTAGGATGTATACAGAAAGTATTGAATTGCACCCAAAAATTCGATACTGAGATTTCACCGGAAATGTATGCTTTGAGACCCCCTGAATCCTAAGAAAGCATTTTTTCAAAAATGTCCGTCTGTGTGTGTCTGTCATTGTGAATGCGAGTTTGTGTGTGTGTGTGTGTGTGTGTGTATGTGTGTGTGTGTGTATAGACAGATCAGTTTAAAAACGAAAAATTCGTTAAATACTAAACTTGTTATTTAAGTTCGGTATCTTACAAGGATGCGACACGAAGGTTTTTCAAGAAAATCCCCCCACGCCCAAAAGCCCTTTACATGGACAAATTTTCGAAAAATTTTATTTTCTTAAAAATGGCTCTAACGCTTTTGATGATAATATCGCATATTTAAGATATTTACATGGCAAATAAAAAGTACATCTTGAATTTTCTGGGAATAGCCTCTGAAGACATCTTTATTCTGAATGAATTTTGCGGAATTGATATAACTGGTAAACCGCAAGAAAAAGACAAACACTAACTTAACAAAAATGTAGAGTTTGTAAAACACATAATCTGTGTTATATAATATAAATGAATATCGCGGTTTTAACTCTTTATAATATTTATTACATTCAACTTACAGTTATGAATGATATGTCAAATGAAAAAGCAACTCAAACAGTTTTACCAAGAAGCTTATAAATGTTCAATGTGACTACCCTTTGTCACACGGCACACATCAAGTCTATAGCAGAGTTCTTCCCAAACGTTGATAAGTGTGTATTCAGTAATTGTAGCAACAGCTGCTTCAATCCGGTTTCTTAATTCAGGGAGGTCAGCTGGTAGCGGAGGCACGTACACACGATCCTTGATGAAGCCCCAAAGGTAAAAATCACCTGGCGTTAGGTCAGGAGAACGTGGAGGCCATACATAGCAAGCCCTGTCATTGGGGCCCTTGCGGCCTATCCAGCGCTCGGGTACAGTGACGTTCAACCAATCGCGTACTTCGTTATGCCAGTGAGGTGGCGCACCATCCTGCTGGAAAATGAAGTTCTCTGGCTCATTTTCTTCCAACTAGGGAAGAGCCATTGCTCTAGTGCATCAAGGTAAGAAATGCCAGTTACAGTAGGTTCACCAAAAATGAAAGGCCCATAAACTTTTCGCCGGGATATGGCACAAAAAACATTCACTTTGGGGAAATCTCGTTGCATTTGTACCATCTCGTGAGGATTTTCTGAGCCCCAAATGCGCACATTATGAGTGTAAACATGTCCACTAAGTTGAAAGGTCGATTCATCACTGAAGACAACACGATCCACAAAATCGTCATGAAACAACATGTCGTTTGCGAATGTGGCACGTAATCCGTGGTCTGTCGGCTTTAGAGCCTGTAATAACTGTAAACGGTAAGGACGTAGCTGTAAGCGTTTTCTTACAACTTTCCAAACAGTCGACACAGGAACTTGTAATTCACGACTAGCCTTCCGGACTGATTTCTTTGGGCTACGAGTGAACGACTCTCTCACTCGCTCAACAGTCTCTTCACTTACTCCTGGTCGTCCCATGCTCTTCCCTTTACAAAGGCAGCCGGTATCTTCAAACTGATTATACTATCTACGAATGTTTTTATCACTAGGAGGATCACAACCGAACTTACTACGGAACGCACGTGACACATTAATTACAGATTCGGTCTTTGCAAACTGCAAAACACAAAACGCTTTCTGTTTACTAGTCGCCATCTTTGCTACTACCGCTGTCTAGCGGATTGCGGCAGAAACATTGCACGCACATGCGCACTTGTGCCAACAAACAAAACTGTTTGAGTTGCTTTTTCAATTGATATATCATTTATAACTGTAAGTTGAATGTAATAAATATTATAAAGAGTTAAAACTCCGATATTCATTTATGTACACCCTGTACTTTTATCGCGGAGTTCGCCGTTTTTAGATATTCCTTATTATTGTATTCAGTTTTAAAATACTTATACTTTTCTCATACCGGAATTTGTCAACTCCAGGGCATACAAACAGAGGATCTCAATCTCATAGCAACTAGTTTTTAAACATTTGACTATCGTTTTAGTCTAGTATATTCCCTTATTAGCATGAAGTAAATAGAAGAATAAGCTTTTCAACAATAATTTGTTGCAGAGATGTAGAGAAAGTCATGTGAATGGAACACATCAGATTTTTAATATAATAGTATATAGTATATCTAGTGGTCTAAATTGCATTCCAAAAAGCTGGAAATGCTTCAGTTATGGTCATGTTTTTATACGAAATTCTCTGGAAATGCCTACAAAAGCGAGGGTCGTATAAAGACGATATGCCCAAATATAAAAGCATACCTTATATAAAAAAGTCCCACATTTTATAATCTATAAACGTGAAAATCGCAAAAAGTATGCATATCATTTCTGCGTAGGTAGCATGAAATAAAGTTTTTATAGCAAAGAAATGTTTAACAAATCTCAACAATGGCTCATTCTTCCTTATTATTCCTCACAGTTCCTCCAAATTTAATTCTGAAGTTCTTGTTCTTTTATTTACTTAATTATAATCGAGAAAAAAATTAGCTCAAATGGTCTTATTGCTTCCTGCAATAATAAGGGAAATAACGGTGTACCATAGGCAAAAGCGACTGTCAACTCTTTTAAAAGCTCGTTGCCATGAGAATGAAATTCGTTTCGTTGCATTGCCAGGAGCTGACAAATTCCAGTATGACAAAACTTTACCTATTTTCAAACTGAAGCCAATAACAAGGAATATTGCAAAATTGATGAAATCCACGAAATATATAACATAAATTGTGTGTTTTAACTAGCACTGCATTTTTTGTTAAGTAAGTTTTTGTTTATCTCTTACGGTTTACTAATTATGCAAAATTCATCCAGAATAAAGGTGTCTTCAGAGGCTATTTCCAGAAAATTTAAGATATACATTTTATTTGTCATAAACATTTTATTTAATATGTGATATTTATTAATCAAAATCATTAGAGTCGTTTTTGATAAAATCAACATTTTCGAAAATTGCTCCATGTAAAGGATAGGTGTAGGGGGATTTTCTTGAAAATCTTCGTGTCGCGTCCTTGGAAGATACTGAAATTAAATACCAAGTTTGGTATTTAACGCATTTTTCGTTTTTGAGCTATGCTGCCCAAAGACACACACACACGCGCGCGCATTTGTCTATTTTTTCCCAGTGAAATCTCGGTATCGAATTTTTGGGTGCAATACAATACCTTCTCTATACACTGCTATGTACATAGTACGTGTAGAGAAAGTAAAAATTGATTTTTTGAGACTTCAGTCGCCTTTCTCCCCTTAACGCTGTTACATAATATATTTAATTCATACGGTTATGAAAATGTAAATCTGAGAGTTCCCTTCGAATATATTAAGATAAATTATCACGTAAATAAGGAATTACAGTAAGCTATAAGCAACTGACTGCTGCACGTGGCACAGTTTTATGGAACAGAGGAACGTTTATACTCACGAGTATCAATTATTCTTCCAAAATGCAATGCAGTTGGAGTTTAGCTACACCCACAAAGAGTGGGATTTGCTTCCTGACTGGAAATGAAGCAAAATGCTCATATCAGTCCCATCCGGAAATGCATCGTTGCCATGGTAGATGGCATTTAAGTTCGACATAGTTCTCACGGACCACTTGCAGTATGTTGCACATTAGAAATTAATATCTACAACACATACTCCGCTACTTAATGTCTTAATCCATACATTAATTCCATACTCTTGTAATGTATTCATTTCGTTTCGTAGTCGGCCTTCTAGTACTGACACCCTAGGACTTAGAGCGTATGCCTAGGGGTCAGAAGCCTGTCGGGAAGCCAACGACACGCAACCACAGAATGGAGAACCTGGCCCGTAGCGAGACATGAGCGTGAGAAAGTGGATGGTATGAGATGCAAGCGAAATGGATGATAGGAAAGGAGATAATATATTGTTGGAATGAGTGGCGGGGGAAACCGGAGGGCCCGGAGAAAACCCGCCAGACGCCGCTTCATCCACCACAAATCTCACATGCGGGAGCTTGGGATCGAACCCGGGTCACCTAGGTGGGAGCCGAGCGGTCTAACCACTAGGCCACGACACCGCCATATAATTTATTCAACTTTAAAGTTTGCATTTCATTACATTTATAATTTTACGGATATTAAAACTAACACCACACTAAACTATTTTGAGCACAATTATGTATCACCTTAAATATTTACAGTTAACATGTTTTTATATAATACATTCCCTCTAATCATTATCATTATTTTACTTATAAACAATTTAATACTATTATAGTTGTTTTATTATTAATATATTTTAATAGTTTTTTTTTCGTACCTCAACGTTCTTTAACCTGCTTCGTTCATATAGCACAATAAATGAAATTGGTGAAATGATGCTCAAATGATCTCAGGGTCCATGGAGCTTAAAGCTATTCGATATTCATCTCCTCAGGATAAGGGAAAACCCCGAAAAAAAGCTTATCCGGGTAACTCAGCCTAAGTGGGATTCGAACTCGTGATCTGTTGAATGTGAGGCGGACACGCTACCATCACACTACCCACCATTATTATTATTATTATTATTATTATTATTAATATTACTATTATTATTATTATTATTATTATTATTATTATTATTATTCGTCGTCGTCATAGTAGTAGTAGTAGTGGTATTATTATTATTATTATTATTATTATTATTATTATTATTATTATTATTATTATTGTTAAACGAAAGGGAAGAATCGAGTGGTTTCATCTGTGACCACATTCCGGAGGTCGTGGGTTCGAGTCCCGTGATACAAGTGTTTAAAATACTGCGGTCCTTCAAATAATTTTCAGCGGGCAGGTTAGATCTCAAATATTTTCTAGAAACCTTTTCGGGGGATTTCTCCGTTTCTTTCATTCCCAAATGCCCTGTCCCTCCACGTCATTTTCATAGTCATTCCGCTATAATATTTGATATCCACAGATGAGCTTTTGAACTTTGTCTTCAAAGGTAGCTAAGGTTACGAGATGTGTTTATAACACTGTAATAAAACTTCTGAAAGTGTTTCCTTACTGGAGACGTTAATGTGACTTCCACACTCCTGTATATCCTACATTAGTTATTAAGACTGTCTGAAGGTGAAATTGGCTTTAAGAGAAATCATCCAGTCGCATTCGTAACGCGTTTACAATTCCTTTATGGTTCTTCCAGAATATTCTTCCTTTATTGAAGTAATCACGTTTCATTGTTTTACTGGAGGGTGCAGTACATGTAAAATTGATATGTGTTCAGCTCTCATTTCTTGTTTTACATTTGCAATATCGTAAACCGGAGAAGTTGAATCTCATTTCGCTTATCTTCCGACACCGAAGGACATGTGTTCGAAACAAACATCGGGAATGCGAACAGCACAGCGTCGTAAAATAGCTGCAAAGTAGGATACGATCATGGTATTGGATAAAATGGAACATCAAATGTTTCGACAAACTACAACGTTTTGGAAATTTGTGACTGCAATGCTCTCTCTGTGGAGTGATTTTTATCGTCACAGCATCATGACGTCATCGCGTTTTCTTAAGGACACTGGGTAGGTTTAAGTAAGTTTTTACTTTCTTTACACGTACTCGTATATGCGTAGTGCATAGAGATGGTATTGTATTGCACCCAAACATTGGATTTCGAGATATCACCGGAAATACATATTTTGGGACCCCTGATTCCAAAAGAAAAGCACTTTTAAAAATATGTCCGCGTGTGTGTGTGTCTGTGGGCAGCATAGCTCAAAAACGCAAAGTCGTTGAAGTACCAAACTTGGTGTTTAAGCTGGATATCTTCTAAGGATGTGACACAAAGATTTTCAACAAAATTCCCCCATTTCCAACTACCGTTTACATAGAACATTTTTCGAAAATGTTGCTTTTTTTAAAAATGACTCTCAATCTCTTGATTAAAATAGCTTATGTTTAAGATATTTTTATCACAAACCGAGTGTATATCTCAAATTTCCTGGGAATAATCTCTAAAGACCTCTTCATTCTGGATGCTTGTTGTATAACTTTCAAATCGTAAGACATACAAACACATACTACACGAAAAAGTAGGTCTCATTAAAACACACAATTTATGTAATATAGGTACATTTTTGTAGAGTTAACAGTTATCGAGATATTTCAGATTATTGGTTTCAATTTTAAGCCAGTTAAAACTTTTCTCAAGCGTGAAGACATCTTTTTTCTAATGTCTCATTTGATTTTTCATGTTTGTGGAATTTCAATTGTCTCACATAGCGACCGGCTTTTTAAAGGACGAGAATATCGCTTTAGCCTGTGCATTTTCTTATTTCTCTTCTACTTACAAAGAAGCAAGTTATAAGACTAATTTTGTTTATGCTTATCTTGATTAGCATGATGCAGATAAAAGATCAATCTTTTGAGTAAAAGGTTTGTTTATGGAACAGCTAGAGAAAGGCATGTGAATGGAACACATTAGATGTTTTTAACTTATGTTAGAATGCTACTTTTGATTTTGAGTTGCTCTAAAGCTATTTACATTAATGGATTGAAACTTTTGATACGAATACAGCACTTTTTACTTTCTCTCCACTTATATAGTAGGCATTTCACACAAAGTTCGATACCAAATTTCAATCCAAATACACCTGAATCCAGAAAAGAGCATTAGAAAAAGGTCCGCGTATGTGTGAGCATGATAACTCAAAACACGAAAAGTCGGTTAAATGCCAACTAGATATTTAAGTTCAGCATTTTTCAAGGACTTCTCACGAAAATCCCTCTACTCCAAACTACTGTTTAGATCGAAACATTTTCGAAAATGTCGATATTCTCAAAAATGGCTAGCGATACTGACTAAAATACCGAATATTAAAATATTATTCCGAACTCCTATTCATTCTGAATGACTTTTGCATAACTGGTAAACTGTAAAAGATAGGCAAAGACTTATTACATAGAAATTTTAATTTCGTCAAAACACAAAATTTATATCATATACATTTTAGTTTCTCAAATGGGATGTCGTCATCAGCTTTTTATTTATTTTCCTTCTGCCCATGTGAAGAGAACGCAATTTAAAAATCAATCGTTTAGCGACAACTTTTAAGCGATTTGATTACCGCTTTAGCCTAATATATTCCCTTATTCCTCTACTATTTATAAGGGACTAAGTAATAAGGCTATTTCTGATAATGTCTATCTCGATAAGTATGAAGTACATAGAGGAATAATCATTTTTAAGAATAGTTTGAGGAACAGGTTCAGAAAGCCATGTGAATGGAATAAATAAGAATTTTTTTATTTTTTCTAGCACATATGTGCTATGTACATGGTAGATAGAGAATGTATTGTATTATACCCAAAACTTTGATGGCGATATATCGCCAGAAACATGTATTTTGAGGACCCATGAGTCCGAAAAAAGCATTTTTTGAAAAAAAAAAAAAATGTGTGTGTGAACAACATAGCTCAAAAACTAAAAGACCTAAAATACTAAACTTAGTATTAATGTATAGTATTTTATAAGGATGCGACATGAAGATTTTGAAGAAAATTCCCCAACACCAAACAACCCTTTACATGGAAAAATGTTTGAAAATTTTGTTTTTATGTAAAATGACTGATTAAAATGCCGCATATTTAGGATATTTACACCACAAGTAAAATTTATATCTTGAATTTTCTAGGAATAGCTTCTGAAGCTATTCATTCTGGATTTTTTCTGAAATTTGCGTAACTGGCACACCATGAGAAATAGACAAAAACTTACAAAAAATGTATATCTCGTTAAATCATATACATATTTGTTGTAGTGTTGACCGTTCTCGAAATATTCCGTTTTGTTGATTTCAATATTAAGGTACTTAATATTTTCTCAAACGGCAGGTCATCGTTCTCCAGGCAAGCAAAGAGAACGAAATTTCAATTGTTTCACTTAGCGCCGACTTTTATAGGATTTGACTACGGCTTTAGCCCAGTATATTCGCTTATTTTTGTTCTACTTATAAGCAACTAAGTAATAAGAGCATTTCTGCTGATGATTTTCTCGATTAGCATGGAGTACTACCTGTCTGATGAAAGAGTGCAGTTGCTAGGGGAGGTCGCTGGTGTAGCATGGTACGGTTTAGAGTGGTTAGAGAAGGCTGGAATATAGTACAGTACAATCTGACCATCAAAACATCAGCACAGCGTGCGTAAATAGGAATAAATTGAACGAACCACAACACGTTAAACTTACTGTTTTTATCACTAATGAATATTAGTTTTCTGTTTTGTGAGCGTATGATTACGCGCGGCGGTGTTTGCATTTTGACTGGATCCGTAGCCGTTGACTGTAAGAGATTCAAATGCTGCATTTTAGTATTGCATGCACCGGGAGTGATGACGTAATGCCGCTTACCTGTTTGTATTTACGCAAGCTTCCACTTGTGGCTGCCTGCATTCAATCTTCAGACAGGTAATACATAAAATAATAATCTTTTCTAAGAAAAGTTTGCTTGCGAAACAGCTAAAAAAAGTCATGTGAATGGAACACACCAAACTTTTTCTAAACTCAATGATAGAAAATTACCGATATATGCTAAAAATGATTATATATGTATATAATAAAAAATAGTTGTTTTTTTTAAATTGTCTCTGGTAGAAGTATATTCACGTTCTCTTTTCACTAAAACTTTTTTTTTCGTGGAGATGACTATTTTTGAGATGTTCCTTCTTATTGGTTTCAATTTTAAAATTCCTAAATTTTTCACATACGGGAATTTTTAAACTCCTCCACATAATAACCAGCTTTTAAAAGATTTGACAATCGCTTTAGCCTAGTGTATTCCCTTATTTTCCTTCTACTTACAAGGAAGCAAGGAATAAGACAATTTCTACTAATGTTTATTTCGATTAACATGAATTAGAAGGATACGCTTTTTAACAACAATTTTGCCGAGATGTAGAGAAGGTCTTGTGAATGGAACTGATCAGATTTTTTTATTCATAACATCTACTTCCGAAGAAATCGCAGTATTGAATTTTTGGATGGAATAAAGTAGCTTCACTATCTACAATGTACATTGTACATGCGTGCTAGAGAAAGTAAATATTCAACATCCTCTGTAACGGTGGTATAAACAAGTAATATCAATTTCAATTCAGTTCATAATCATTCCCAATTTTAGCACGATCCGTTGCCAACCGAGTATGCTAGGACGTTCGTCTCACTGCGGGAGATTTGGCACGTAATTCTGCGGTGGAATACAAAGGTCATCCAGAAAGTAACAGAAGATTTGGTTAACTAAATAATAACGAAATATATCAACATAAAACATTATTTACAAAGTTACTTCTCAACGCAATCTCCATTCTGTCAAGATATTTTTGTCGCGTGGTACCAGTTTTTCAATGCCGATGCTATACTTTTCTACCACCAAAAAATGTATTCGTTTTTTTGGATGCAAAAAATGTTCGGTCAATCGAATGTTATTATAGACAGATAGCGCAAGTGTATAGTGATAATGCAATGAGCGAGTCTTCAGTGAGGAAATGGCGCATAATTTACGAGTCATCAAGGAAGAACCAGTGAGTACGGTAAAGACTGGATTGGAAGTTCATCGATCATTATTGAGGAGTTGAAAACAAATGTTGATAAAAGAATTCAGAAAAACCGGTGTTTCACTTTGGACACCGTACATGACTTTTTGGATGGAAAACATTTCGCAGCCATGAATACCTCAAAGTGGCAGTGACATCTTGGCTCAGATCCTTAGCGGTGTAAGAGAAAACCAGTACCACGTGACAATAAGTATATTGATAGCAATGACGATTACGTTGATAAATAGAGCAAGGTACTGTAACTTTGTAAATAAAATCTCGTGTTGATATCTTTCGTTATGCTAAAGCGTCTGTTACTTTCTGGATGGCCCTCATTCATTTCTTCCTCTACTTACTATACGTAGTAGAGAAAGTAAACACGTAGTGCAAAACTTTGGAACCTATAAACGACCGATCTCTCACAGATCCCTAACTCCAATGATACGCCACATTCGGAGTTTGCTGAAGTGGGGCAAACTTGGGAAAAGTTAACAAGGAACTTGGTAACAAACTCACAAGCGAACTGAATGAGAGGAATCAAAATACTTTACAGGCCTATTTTTCTGATATATCCTCCTCGGAGCCTGTACTGTCGTAGCGTTAGAACGTCAACATGACACAACTCTGGTTCAAATTGAGAAAGTTTAAAGTAAAGAATAACGCTACCAGTTCTCTTTAAACTTATGAGTTGCTGCAACTTAAATAGTTTTCGTTTATCACCCGTTTTACTTTCTTCAACCGCGTTTTACTTCCAAAAAACCTAATGTGTTCCATTCACATGATGTCCTCTGGCAGTTCGGTAAACAAACCTTTAATTCAAAACATTAATCTGTTATCTACATCATGCTAATTAAGATAAGCATAAGCAGTACTAGTCTTATTGCTAGCTTCCTTGTAAGTAGAAGAGCAATAACAAAATGCACAGCCTAAAGCGATAGTCTCGTCCTTAAAAAGCCGGTCGTTATGTGAAACAATTGAAATTCCATTATCTTTGCTTTCCAGGAGTAATAAAATGAGAAACGAGGAGTAGGATGTCTTCCCGTTTGAGAAAAGTTTAAGTGACTAAAATGGAAACTAATAATCCGGAAAATTTCGAAAACAATTAACTCTAAAAAAAATGTATATAACATTAATTGTGAAATTTCGAAAACAATTAACTCTAAAAAAATGTATGTATCATAAATTGTGATTTTTAATGAGATCTACATTTTTATATAGTAAGCTTTTGTATATCTCTCACGGTTTGCCAATTATACAAAAGGCATCCATAATGAACAAGTCTTTTAGAGGCTATTCCCAGAAAATTCAAGACGTATATTTTAATTGCCATGTAAATATCTTTAATATACGATATTTTAATCAAAATCGTTAGAACCATTTTTGAGAAAATAAAACATTTCAAAACTTTTCCATGTAAACGCTAGCTGGGATGGGAGGGATTTTCTGGAAAATATTCTTGTAGCATCCTTGGAAGATGTTGAACTTAAATACCAGGTTTGGTATTTAAAGAACTTTTCGTTTTTGAGCTATGCTGCCTACAGACACAGACAGATACACAGACCCTTTTCTAAAAATTTGAGGTGTTCCATTCACATGACTTTCCCTACATCTCTGTAACAAATTATTGTTAAAAACCTTTTGCTTAATTTACTTCATTTTAGTCCAGAAAAAAATAGCAGAAATAGTCTTATTATTATCACTTATAGAAAACAAAACCGGGCTTGTAGGCCGTGGTCCACTGGGCTTCTCCCTTCGTTCCCCAGACGTTTCGCCTGCGTCTGCGGCAGGCATCATCAGTGGCGTGTACATCTCCGTGGTCTCTCAGTAGCGACTGAGAGACCACGGAGATGTACACGCCACTGATGATGTCTGCCGCAGACGCAGGCGAAACGTCTGGGGAACGAAGGGAGAAGCCCAGTGGACCACGGCCTACAAGCCCGGTTTTGTTTTCTATAAGTGATTCTAACACCGGCCGTGAAAGCCTTCGAACTTTAAAGTCTTATTATTGCTTCCTTGTAAGTATTCCTAGAAAATTCAAGATATATATTTTATTTGTCAGGTAAATATCTTTAATATTTGACATTTTAATCAAAACCGTTACAGCCATTTTTGATAAAATCAAAATTTTTGAAAAAAGTTCCGTGTAGAGGGTAGTTGGGGTGGGGGGATTTTCTTGAAAATCTTCGTGTCGCATTCTTGAAAGAAAATAGAATCTATGAGTATAAAATAAACTAAAAATATTGTAAATGGAACCAATGTTTTCAATTGTTCTTAAAAGTTTGAATTTTGGGCAAAATTTTTTTTTTTTTTGGCAGGAAGGGCCTTTGTTTAATTTTACTCAATTCATCCCTCACTATACCAAACTTAAATACCAAGTTTGGTATTTAACGGTCTTTTCGTTTTTGAGCTATGCTGTCCACAGACACACACACGCGCGGACCTTTTTGTAAAAATGCTTTTTTTTTGGATTCAGGGGGACCCAAAACATGTATTTCCCGTGAAATCTCGGTATGGAATTTTTGGGTGGAATGCAATACCTTCTCTATACACTATGTACATAGTACGTGTAGAGAAAGTATTTTTTTTGTTTAGGGGGTCTCAAAACATGTATTTGTAATCTCGGTATTGAATTGTTGAGTAAAATAAAACACCTTCTCTACACACTTTGTAAATAGTACATTTAGAGAAAGTAAAAACCTATACAAGTTGTGTTTCAAAGAGATCTACATTTTGAGTAATAACTTTTGTCTGTTCCTACGGTTTACCAGTGATCTTCTTCATACTGTTATGGTAGCCTTAACCTTGAATGGCTAGCTCTAGTAAAGTAACCAACAGTGCAAATATGTAAAAGATGTAAAAACAAAGTGGTTACTGGTTTAAAATGTGTTGATTGTGAGAATTATTTCCACAACAGTTGTGCAAGATTGACTAGTAACATAACATTTTTGGACGACAACATCAGTAAGTGTTGTGAAAGTGATGGAAATAAAGACGAAGCATTTTATAATGCTTTAACAGACAGTGATGGCAAAATAGATATTCAAATTCTGAAATACATTTTAAAGCAGAAAGACTGTGTTATAGAAGAACTCAGAGGGGAAATTAAACTACTTAACCAACATATAGACTTGCTGACGAAATCGAATAAAAATAGTGCGGCAGAAACACTGTGTTCTGTTAGTGGACCTTCGGAAAGCAAAAATCACGCTGCTCATTCTGGTGATAATTCAGCAAATAACCATGGTGTCCCATTCGACGATAAAGTGAAACAAAATGCAACAAATAGTGATATTAGTGCTTCTAAAAAGTCCCCAAGTGATTGGGTAGAAGTGCTAAATAAAAAGAAGCGAAATGCAGGAAATAAGGCATCTCATAAAACAGTGTTGTGTGGAATGAGTGCTGCTAGCAGTATTAAAGTAGTGCAGAAAACAAAGGCTCTGTTCGTAAGTAGATTGGCTCCAGAAGTCCCAGTTGATGAAATGGCACACCATTTAGGTAGCTTTAACTTGAAATCCATAAAAATCACTAAACTAAAGACTAAGTACGATACGTACGCTTCATTTCATATTGAAGTTGATGAAAAACTGTTTGACGAAATGTTTAATTCAAAATGTTGGCCAGTAGGTTGCTTTGTCTCTCAATTCTATGGTAAACTTAGACCAGACCAACATTTTGGGTCAAATGAAAAAATACCCCCGAAAGAATGACTAAGTTATGGTGATAGGGACTATAAGTTGGTGTCTAAATCGAATATAAATTTGTTATATTGGAATTCTCAAAGCCTAACAAATAAATTAAATTACATCTCAGTTCTCATAAATGAACTAGATGTACACATATTATGTATTACTGAACACTGGTTGTGCTATGATGAGCTAATTTTATTGAAAATTCCTGATTTGCAATTGGTCGACTGTTATTGTAGACCGTCTAGTAAAATGCATGGGGGCTCTGCTATATTTGTACGTGATGGAATCGCGGCCAGCAAGGGGATTGACCTGAAAAGCATTACCAAACAAAATGTGTTTGAAGCATGCTCGTCATACATAAGTAATAGCAATTTAATTTGTATTAGTTTCTATAGAACACCAGATAAAACAAATTTTAATGATTTTTTAATATGTCTTAGCGACCTTTTTGTGACTTTGTTTTATAAGTTTAGCAAGTCAGTCAACATCATTTTAAGTGGTGATTTTAATGTCGACTTCTGCTCTGATGCTGTTGAAATACGGGAACTTGTTAATTTATTTAAAAGTTTTGGACTTAGACACTTAATTAATACTCCCACATGTCCTGGTATACTTAAAAATCTTGGCACATGTATTGATAATGTGATCACCAATATTTATGATGATGATTGTAAAGCATGTGTTTTACCCACAATTTTCTCTGATCATGACGCTATAAAACTTGTTGTAGATGTTGACCGACTTAGTGTGCATGATGACAATAACCAAAATAATGTACTTTTAAAACGTGTTATAAATGATCAAAATGGCTGCTATTTTACTCTGTTATTAAGTCAAATGTGTTGGTTTTATTTATATAGCATCGCTGATTTAAATGATAAAGTTAACTACTTTCTTTCGGTTTTTATTGATATAATTGATGTAGCTTTTCCTTTAATTTATTTTAAAACAAAACATAAAAGAGGACTTAAGCATAAAAGGTGGTATAATGGGGCGCTCCATAAACTTAAAATGGAATGTCTGAAATACTATAATCTTTATGTACACTATGGCATTTCTGAAATTAAGATGAAGTATATTAAAGCTAAGAAACTGTATCAGAAGAGCTTAAAAAACGCAAAGATCAATTATTTTTCTAGTTTAATTAAGGATTCTCAAAACAAAACAAAGGCTACTTGGTCTGTCATTAACAGCATAGTTAACAAAAATTCGAAACTTTCAACTCCAGAGCTAGACCCTGAAGTATGTAATTCTTATTTTATTAACAAAGTAGAAGAACTTGTGAGCAGCATACCTCCTAGTAAACCAAAGTCATTTCTGGAAAATATGTCCAAAGCTGATAACAGCTTTTCCTTTAAACATGTCAGTGCAGACGAAGTATACTCTTCCATACTCAATTTAAGTAATAGCACTTCTCTTGATATTTCTGGTATAAATTCCAAAATACTAAAATTGGCAGCCATCCATATATTAGAACCCCTTACGCATATTTTTAATTTTTGCATTGATTCTGGTGTGTTTCCCGATGCGTTTAAATATGCAAAAGTGATTCCAGTGTTTAAAAAAGGTAATAAAGCAGACTACGGAAATTATAGGCCTATATGTATTATACCAACTAGGTCAAAAGTTTTTGAGATTTTAATTAATAAACAAATTTATAAATATTTTGAAGAAAACTCTTTATTAAGTAAGCAACAGTTTGGGTTTCGGACATCCCATAGTACTATAGATGCAATAACCCTGTTCTATATACGCTGTCTTTCTGGCATTGAGTCTGGTAATGTAGTTTGTAGTAGATTTTATGATTTCACGAAGGCTTTTGATACAGTTTCTCATAAAACGCTTCAACATAAGTTAACATTTTATGGTTTTAATGATATTAGTGTAAACCTTCTTTCCTCTTATCTTAGTAATAGGTACCAAGCAGTGTTTTTAAATTGTAGTCAAGTTTCCTCTTTCAAACTCTTGAAGCATGGTGTACCTCAAGGGTCCATATTGGGACCGGTATTGTTCATAATTTACATTAATGATCTTCCTAATTTTATTCACAGTTGGTACTCAGAGACATACATGTTTGCAGATGACTTGGCTGTTAACATTACTGAGTCAAGAACAGATATATTAATCTCAAACCTTAAAGAGTTAAATAATAGTGTCCAAACTTGGTGTAATGTTAATAATTTGACTTTAAACAGTTCAAAAACAGAGACATTACATTTTAGTTTAAGGAGAATAAATTCAGATGACCATAAAACAGTGAAATTTCTAGGTTTGCATATTGACTCAAATTTGTGCTGGCAAACTCATGTTATGTATGTTGTAAAAAAAGTAAGTAAGGGTTTGTTCATGTTACGAATACTTAAGAACAATATTAATGTAGAATCTTTAATTGCGGCCTATTACGGACACATTCATAGCCATCTGAATTATGGACTTTTGCTCTGGGGTAACCACGCTTCAGCATTACAAGTTTTTATTTTACAGCAGAGAGCTTTAAGGTTAATTTATGGAGCTTCACCCAGGGCTCATTGTAAACCATTTTTTATTCAATCTGCTATTCTTACTTTACCGTCAATGTATGTTCTGGCCTGCCTCTTGTGTGTCAAGAAAAATATTAATGATTTTACTACCTGCGACAATATACATAATTACCCAACACGGAAGAACTCAAATATTTATATACCCAAAAGTAAATATAGTGTAAGTGTAAATATTTTCTGTTATATCTCACTAAAACTTTTCAACTTCTTACCTATGCACATAAGACATCTTTCGCTTCAGGGCTTCAAGAGGAGGCTCAGATCAATATTGACGGTTAATCCTCTATATACTGTTGACGAGTTTTATAATATAAATATGTGACGATAGAATGTATGATTGATGTATGTAGTTTACTGACGAAGTCATGAATAATTGTATTCAACAGACTAATAAACGGTCGGTCTGTCTGTCTGTCTGTCTGTCTGTCTGTCTGTCTGTCTGTCTGTCTGTCTATCTATCTATCTATCTATCTATCTATCTATCTATCTATCTATCTATCTATCTATCTATCTAGACTATTCCCAGTAAATTCAAGATTTATATTTTATATACCATGTAGTTATCTTTAATACAAAACCCGGCGGAGGACGATGGATTTTTTCGGGCGTAAAATTTCTTAGCATGGCTTCCTTCGGTCCCGTGTCGTAGATTTACGGCACGTAAAAGAACCTCAAGCCTGATAGAGAGGCTTCTGAGCAAAATTAAGCGGTCTTTCACGCCCAATATAGAATGGGACGATGAGAACCATAGCAGTTGAAGAGAGTCCATAAATAGCACACCTTTTATTTTCTTTAATACAAGGCATTTTAATCAAAATCTTTTTGAATAAAACGAAAACGAATTGTATATCAATTTTTTTTTGAGAAAAGAAAAATTTTCGATATAATTTCCATGTAAACGGTAGTTTGGTGTGGGCAATGTTTTTTAAAATATTCGTATCGTATCCTTGGAAGATACTAAACTTAAATACTAAGTATGGTATTTATCAATTTTTCGTTTTTACTTTCTCTACACGTACTATGTACATAGTGTATAGAGAAAGTATTGTAATGCACTCAAAAATTCCATACCGAGATTTCACCGGAAATACATGTTTTGGGTCCCCCGAATCCATAAAAAGCATTTCTGGAAAAAGGTCCAACTGTGTGTGTGTGTGTGTGTGTGTGTGTGTGTGTGTGCGCGCGCGCGCGCGCGCGCGTGCAGCATAGCTCAAAACGAAAAGACCGTTAAATACTAAACTTGGTATTTAAGTTTGATATCTTGCAAGGATGCGACACGAAGATTTTCAAGAAATTCCCCCCACCCCCAGCTACCCTTTACATGGAACTTTTTTGGAAAATGTTGATTTTCTTAAAAATGGCTCTAACGATTTTGATTAAAATATCGTATAATAAAGACATTTACCTGACAAATAAAATATATATCTTGAATTTCCTGGGAATAGCCTCTAAAGACTACTTCGTTCCGGATCAATTTTACGGAATTTTGCATAACTGCTAAACCTAAGAGATAGACAAAAACTTACCACACAAAAAAATGTACAGCACATTAAAATACCAATTTATGTAACATACATTTTTTTCGTGCAGTTGATCGTTTTTGAGATATTCCTTGTTTTTGGTTTCAGCTTTAAAAAACTTATACTTTTCTCATACAGGAACTTAACAACTCATGTCCGTACAACAAAAGAACTTCAGTAACATAGCAACCAGCTTTTGACTATCCCTTTAATCTATGGTACTCCCTTATTTCGCTTCTACTTACAAGGAAGCAAGTTATAGATTTGTGCTAATTTTTCTGGAGTAGCATGAAGGAAATAGAAGCATAAGCTTTTTAACAATAATTTGTTGCAAGAGATGTAGAGAAAGTCATGTGAATGGAACACATCAGATGTTTTAACTCAGGCGTTTCCAGGGAAATCTCGGATTAGAATTTGTGGGTGCAACGTTATAGTTTTTCCGCCTCTGTATTATGTACGAAGTAGAAAAGCTACTCATTTAACATGTGAAATAAAACAGTACTGTTATTCTACGTTCCTGTTTGCTCCTAAATCTCTTGCAATCAAATGTTATTTACAAAACATTCTAAGTTATGCTCCCAGTCCGTTTGTGCTCACCCCATCCTTCAACAAGATAAGATTACAGACAGATGACAGATGGACACACGGGAATACACCTTCATTTGTCTTGTAACCGATACGTATTAATGTTATCTGTTGATATTAACGACATGTGGTTATTTATTCAATGTTAAATTTACGTTAAAGAACAATTTTACGAGTATAATTATGTAATACCTGTGTGTCTGTACATTTTGTTCGCGTAATTCCCTTTATATCGAAATATTTGCCCCTTAAAACGGACGATAAATAATTATAAGACATTAGAAAAGCTAATACGCTAGCACAGAAACCCAATAGGCGCTATAATTTATTTTATCTACTTCCGTTTGAAAAGCAGGCCATTAATTGATACTTTTCTATTACAAAAGTTTCTGATTATTTTCGTATAGAGTAAATAACACGTTGTTATGTATTTTCACATAGTAACATGTTACAAAGCACTTTATAAGTAAGTTCTTTTCAAAATTTTAGTATGTTTCCCTCGAGTACAATAGAAGGCCTTGAAAAAAGAAGACATTCTTCTTCTGATTATTGCCAGTTAATCATACATGATAACAAATTATAACTTTTAGGTTAAGTATGAGTTGAACTATAAATCACACAAGAAAATTCTGACGGAAGTTTATAGTAATTTGACAATTTGTTTCGACCAACTAATTTGTTACACTGCTAACACCAACTTCTTCATAAATCTGCTTGCGCGTATCAATAGTATCACATTCAATAGGACCACCAAAAACAGACTCTGCATAATTTGTTTAAAAGTCATCCATAATTTTAACATCTATTATCGAAAATGGAAATTTATTGATTTTAGTTAACCATAGCAACCATCAAGTTCGTGACATGAATAGTAATATAATTAAAATTGTCCATTGCCATATTATAATTATTGCCTGCATTAAAAACGTATTTCCTTAAATAAATGTAGATAAAGTATTGTATTCAATGGTGCAAAAGCAGCTTTATTAACTCCCTGCGGTCGTGATCTAATTTAACCCACTCATTAATAAAACTGGACTTTTGCACCTAGTTAAATAATATACTCGTACTGTTATATATCGTCTCGAATATGGCTTGTTCAGCAACGCCATGATATAACAAAATGTCCATATAACGACGAAACCTTAAAACAAAAGGTCGCTCTTGGAGTATAAATGTGAGTATGTATTATTCTAGTTTGTTACCATACAAAAACATTAAATTAAGAAGGCATATAATTCACCTCGAGCCTGAACACTAGTAATTTAACTACACTGTTCCGAATTGGATCACTTTGCTAATTACGTCACGTATATGAGCTTTGATGTCTTCGTATTATTCTGAATTAACACATATAAGCTAACTATCAAATATCAAGAGGATTACGTAACTATTAATGAAGAAGTTATATTCATATAACCAGATTAACCCAAAAAATCTTATGTGTTCCACTCACATAATTTTCTCTAGGTGTTCTATAAAAACTTTCCTTAAATATTATTTTTAAACACATCATGCTAATCGAAAAACATTGCCAGAATTGATCTTATTACTTGCTTCTTTGTAAATAGAATGGAAGTAAGAGAATACATGAGGATAAAGTGATACATCTTTTAAAAACCGGTCGCTAAGTGAAACCATTGAAATTCCTTTCACTTTGCTTGTTAGGGGTAAACAAACGAGACACAAAAACAAAGATGTCTCCTTTTGAGAAAACTAAGTACCTTGAAACTGAAACAAATAACTCGAAATATCTCGAAAACGGTTAACTCTATAAAAACAAAGCAATTCAAAAAAAAATCTGATGTGTTCCACTCACATGATTTTCTCTACAACTCCGTAATAAATTATCCTTACAAAATTTATTCTGCTCTCTACTTCATGCTAATCGAGATAAACATTAGCAGAAATGCTTTCTTGTAAGCAGAAGGGAAATAATGGGATACACTTGGCTAAAACGATAGTAAATCTTTTAAAATCTGGCTGTCATGTGGGTCAAATCCGTTTCTTTGTATTACCAGGTGTTGACAAATTCCCGTATGTGAAAATTGTTAAAACTGAAACCAATACAAGAATATCTCAAAAATGGTCAACTCCACGAAAGAAATGTATATGACATAAATTGTGTGTTTTAAAGAGATCTGCATTTGTTGTGTAGTAAGGTTTTTTCTATTTCTTAGGTTTACTAGTTATGCAAACTACAGAAAAAAGCATCTAGAATAAACATGTCTTCAGAGGCTATTCCCAGATAATTCAAGATATACATTTTATTTGTCATGTAAATATACCAGGTATAACAGATTTTAATCAAAATCGCTAGAGCCATTTTTGAGAAAATCAAAATTTTCGAAATTTTTTTTCTATGTAAAAGGTCGTTGGGGGTGGGGGTAATTTTTGAAACTCTTCGTGTCGCAAACCTTGGGAGATACTGAACACAAATATCAAGTTTAATATTTTACGGACTCTTCGTTTTTTAGTTGTGTTCCCATACCTTTTTTCTAAAACTGATTGTTACTTTCTCTAGCCCCGTATATACAATGTACATAGGGATAGAAGAGTATTTTACTTTCTCTAGCCCCGTATGTACAATGTACATAGGGATAGAAAAGTATTGCATTCCACACAAAAATTCGATGTCGAGATTTCACCGGAAATACATGTTTTAGGACCCCCTGTATCCATAAAAAGCATTTTCAGGAAAAGGTCCGTGTGTGTGTGTGTGTGTGTGTGTGTGTGTGTGTGTGTGTGTGTCCGTGTGTCTGTGAACACGATAACTCAAAACTGAATAGTAGCTAAAATACCAAACCTGGTATTTAAGTTTAGTATCTTCCAGGGATGCGACACGAAGATTTTGAGAAAAATCCCCCCACCCCAAACTACCCTTTACATGGAGCTTTTTTCGAAAATTTTGATTTTCTCAAAAATGGCTCTAACGATTTTGATTAAAATATCGTATATTAAAGATATTTACCTGAGAAATAAAATGTGTATCTTGAATTTTTTGGGAATAGCTTCTGAAGATCTGTTTATTCTGGATGAATTTTGCTTAATTTGCCATAACTAGCAAACCGTAAGAGATAGATAAAAACTTACTATACAAAAAATGTAGGTATTTTTAAAATACACAACTTATGTCATATACGTTTTTCTCGTGGAGCTTACCATTTTCGAGGTACTCATTGTTATTAGTTTCTGTAGTGAAGCACTTGCACTTTTCTCAGACGGGAGTGTCCGTTTTTCTTTTGTTCTACTCCTGGCCAAGAAAAGAAGCGATTTGTAATGACAATCACCTAACGACAGCTTTTAAAACATTTGACTATTGGTTTAGCCTAGTGTATTCCCTTATTTTCTTCCTACTTCTATGGAACAGAGCAATAAGAACATTGTGCTAATGAGTACCTCGATTAGCAAGGTGCAGAAAGAAGAATAATCTTATGTAAGAAGTTTGTAAAAGAGCTAGAGAAAGTCATGTGAGTGTAACACATCAGATTTTTTTGGATACTGTGGGTCCCTAAACCGTCTATTGGCGGTGAAATCTTTGGATGCAATACAATATTTTCTCTATACAGTATTTGCATAGTTATTGTACAAAAAGTAAAATGTCCATGTTTGTGATATTTTTTTCATGAAATTTCAGTCATACATACCCTGATATATTTTCAGCATGCCTCTCTCTCTCTCTTGTGCAGTAAAAGTAATGGGCAAGTTGTAGCAAACGAAGTGCCTCTGATATTATAAAGAATGAAATCGCTCCTACACCTTCTCGGCGGCGGCGGTCCCGAAAGGAATGCCAAATGAAGTTTTGTGTAGAACGTGACGCGGGACTCGATTGTCGCTTGCAAGACAACTCAATTAAGTCATATCACACCGGTATGATGCAATTAGCATGTACTTGAGGCGACGTTTCATACATTGGCTTCCTCATTGAATGGAGCCTGCATTACGTTTACCACATTGCCCAGGTGGACCCTGACCATTAACTTTTACGTATATGGTAGTTAGAGAAGGTTTTGCATTCTAACCAAAATTCACTACCGAATATTTCATTGGAAATAACCATTTTGAGCTCACGTGGAAAAAAAGCTGATGTATTCCATTCGTGACTTTGGCTACAAACTATGAGAAGCGTTCAATAGGTCCTTAGAGAAGATAGAAAAACAAATTATTGTAGATTTTTACTTTCTCTATACGCACTATGTACATACCGTATTGTAATGCAACCAAAAATTCGATACCGAGAATTCACCGGAAATACATGTTTTGGGACCTCCTGAATAAAAAAAAAGCATTTTTAGAAAAACCTGATGTAATCCACTCACATGACTTTCTCTATATCTCTGCAAAAAATTTATGTTAAAAAGTTTATGCTTCTATTTACTTTATGCTAAGTTAGAAAAAATTAGCAGAAACAGTCTTATTACTTGCTTCCCTGTTAGTAGAAGCGAAAGAAGGGAGTAACATAGGTTAAAGTGATAGAAAAAGATGGTTGCTATGTGACTGCAGTTCCTTTGTTTGTATGGACAGGAGTTGACAAATTCCTGTATGAGAAAAGTATGTTTTTTAAGGCTGAAACAAAAAACAAGGAATATCTAAAAAAAAAAACCATCAACTCCACTAAAAAAAATGTATATAACATAAATTGTGTATTTAAATGTGCTCTACAGTTTTTGTGTGGTAAGTTTTTGTTTATCTCTTACGGTTTACGTAAAATTCATCCAGAATAGTCTTCAGAGGCTATTCCCAGAAAATTCAAGATATACATATTATTTGTCAAGTATGTATCTTTAATATATGACATTTTTATCAAAATCGTTACAGCCATTATTTAGAAAATCAAAATTTTCGAAATTTTTTCCATGTGAAGGGTAGTTGGGGGTGGGGGGATTTTCTTGAAAAGCTTCGTGACGCATCCTTGGAAGATACTGAACTTAAATACCAAGTTTGGTATTTAGCGGTCTTTTCGTTTTTGAGCTATGCTGCCCATAGACATACAGACATACATACACACAGACAGACAGACAGACAGACATATACACGGATATTTTTCTAAAAATGCTTTTTTTTATTCAGGTGGTTTCAAAATGTGTATTTCCGATGAAATCTCGGTATCGAATTTTGGGGTACAATGCAATACCTTCTCTATATACTATGTACATAGTACGTATAGAGAAAGCAAAAATGTCCGTGTGTGTGTCTGTGGACAGCACAGTTCAAAAACGAAAAGACCGTTGAATACCAATTTTGGTATTTAAGTTTGGTATTTTCCAAGGATGCAACACGAAGATTTTAAAGAAACTCCCACCACCACCAACTATCCTTTGCATGGAACTTTTTTCGAAAATTTTTATTTTCTTAAAAATGGCTCCAACGATTTTGATTAAAATATCGTATACTAAAGATATTTACCTGACATATAAAATGTATGTCTTGAATTTTCTGGAATAGCCTCTGAAGATTACTTTATTCTGAATCGATTTTACGGAATTTTGCATAACTGCTAAACTGTAAGAGATGGACAAAAACTTACCACACAAAAATTTACGGCACAATAAAACACAATTTATGTAAAATACATTTTTTGTGAAGTTGATCGTTTTTAGATATTCCTTGTTATTGGTTTTCAGCTTTAAAATACTTATACTTTTCTCATATAGGAACTTTTCAACTCCTGTCCATACAAAGGAACTTCAGTCACATAGCAACCAGACTATCACTTTAGCCTATGGTACTCCCTTATTTCGCTTCTACTTGCATGGAAGCAAGTAATAAGACCCTTTCTGCTAATTGTTTTTTTTTTCGATTAGCATGAAGTAAATAACAGCATTAGCTTTTTAACAATAATTTGTTGCAGAGATGTAGAGAAAGTCAGGTGAATGGAACACATAGGATTTTTTTTTCAGCATAATCTCCTTTTAGCTCGATATATTTTCCCCACCGTTTTAAGCCTACCAAAAAGTAGGATTTCGGAAGGTCCTAAAAATAGACATCTGTTTGAGAGATGATCTCTTCGTTAGACGTGATTCATTTTCCGCCGAGCAACTTTAAATCAATTTAAACATTTCTGAAAACAAAAGAGGTATAACTGGACAACACCGCCAGTTTTAAATGTCTTACGTCACTATAGCAAAGCATTAGAGGTGAAACTGGACTGGACTTGGCAAGAAAAACTTTAGTTCGATGAGGTTTCATTCTTATCATGCAAAATAAAAAACGACGTTGTACAGAAGTAAAGCAACGCAAGAAGAAAAGGGCAGAAAAGGCATCAGGAAAGCTAAGGGTCCAACCTGGTGATTTTAATGTGAGCCATGTATTCAAATCTTTCCTTGTTTTCTGGCTATTAATATTTTCAGCACTTTTCTTCCTGTAAAATGCTCCTTGCAGAACAGTTTTCTATTACACAAATAAAATTTGTTGTGCATGTTCACAAGTTACAATGAATAAGAATTGCCCTAGATTTTACTGTCAGATATATTTACACATATCTTTTCAAATTCAAACACAAACATTATATTTTTATGACAAAAATCTGATGTGTTCCATTCACATGACTTTCTCTATATCTCTGTAAATTATTAATGTTAATAAGCTTATCTTTTATTTATTTCATGTTAATCGAGAAAAAATAGCCGAAATAGTCTTATTTCTTGCTTTATTGTAAGTAGAAGCGAAATAAGGGAGTACCATAGGTTAAAGTGAAAGACCAAAGCTGGTTGCCATGTGACTGATGTTCTTTTGTTTGTATGGACAGGAGTTGACAAATTCCTGTATGAGAATAGTTCGTTTTTCAAAACTGAAACCAAGAAAAAGGAATATCTCAAAAACGATCAACTCCACGAAAAAAATGATTATAACATAAATTGTGTGTTTTAGCGTGCTCTACATTTTTTCTGGGTTATGTTTTTGTCCGTCTCTTACGGTTTATTAGTTATGCAAAATTCATCCAGAATAAAGTAGTCTTCAGAGACTATTCCCAGTAAATTCAAAATATACATTTTATTTGTCAGGTAAATAACTTTAATATACGACATTTTAATCAAAATTGTTAGAGCCATTTTTTAGAAAATCAAAATTTTCGAAAAAAGTTCCATGTAAAGAGTAGTTTGGGGTGGGGGGATTTTTCTCAAAATCTTCGTGTCGCATCCCTGGAAGATACTAAACTTAAATACCAAGTTTGGTATTTTACCGACTTTTCGTTTTTGAGTTATCGTGTTCACAGACACACGGACACGGACACACACGGACCTTTTTCTGAAAATACTTTTTTTTGATACAGGGGACCCTAAAACATATATTTCCGGTGAAATCACGGTATCGAATTTTTTGGTGGAGTGCAATACATTCTCTATACACTATGTACATAGTGCGTATAGAGAAAGTAAAAAAGGGTATTCTTAATTTTAAAACGTTTTGGAGCCTAAACCAAAGGAGGCACAGAGAAACCTAGGGTAATTTAAAAAATTGGATGTAGTGAACCTTGGGTTAATGTATTAGACCAAATTTTTAATTTTTTTGTTGCGAGAAATGTTTTTAATGAAGTGACAAATACATAAACAAATATAACTTCCAAACTATTAGGGAAAAATCTGATGTATTTCATTCACATTATTTTCTCTACATCCCTCCAACAAATTATTGTTAAAAAGCTTATGCTTCTATTTACTTCATGCTAATCGAGAAAAAATTAGCAGAAATATTCCTATTACTTGCTTACTTGTAAGTAGGAGAGAAATAAGGGAGTACCATAGGTTAAAGTGATAGTCAAAAGCTGGTTGCTATTTGTATGGACAGGAGTTGACAAATTCCTGTATGAGAAAAGTATATAAGTTTTTAAAAGCTGAAACCAAAAACAAGGAATGTCTTTTAAAAAATCCACTCCTAGAGAAAAATGTATATAACATAAATTGTGTGTTTTGACATGCTCTACATTTTTCGTGTGGTAAAGTTTTGTCTATCTTTTATGGTTTAGCAGCTATGCAAAATTCCGTAAAATTCATCCATCATAAAGTAGTCTTCAGAAGCTATTCCCAGAAAATTCAATATATACATTTTATTTGGTAGGTAAATAAAAAAGTTCCTTGTAAAGGGTAGTTGGGGTGGGGGATTTTCTTGAAAATCTTCATATCGCATCCTTGGAAGATAGCAAACTTAAATACCAATTTTGGTATTTAATGGCCTTTAGTTTTTGAGCTATCGTGTTCACAGATATACGGACACGGACACAGACACACACACACACACACACACACACATATGGACCTTTCTCCAAAAAATGTTGTTTTTTTATTGAGGGGAACCCAAAACATGTATTTCCGGTGAAATTTCGGTATCGAGTTTCTGGGTGGAATACAACACCTTCTCTATACATACGTAGAGAAATTAAAAACCATTTTAGAAAAAGGTCCGTCTGTGTGTGTGTGAGTACAACATAACTCAAAAACGAAAAGTCGGTTAAATAACAAACTTGGTATTTAGTTTAGTATCTTCACGCCCAATTTAGAATGGGACGCTGAGAACCACAGTAGTTAAAGAGCGTCCATAAATAGCAGGCCATTTACATTTTTTGTAGAGAAAGTAAAAACATAATTTGTCAAGAACTGGTGCGCGACCTGTACTTACAAGAGTAATAAGACTACTACTGCTAATGTTTATCTTAACATGACGTAGATAAAAGAATACTCTTTTCTAAGTTTAGTGTAAGTAGTGTGTGTAAGTACTCGTCTAGGTATTTATAACAGATGTCGAGTGATTTGTCCACATCCTACATACGATACCGTAAGAAGCGCTGACCTTCACATATCTTTAGCCGATAACAATCTGATGCCCAAACCCTGGCACTCCACTACCGCATACAATGCCGACATCTTAGCATCAACATCAGAATTCATGGATTAGTCCTTAGCAGAGGCAAGAGCTTTGTTTTTAACGATAAATGAAAAATCTGATGTGTTCCATTCACATGACTTTCTCTATCTCTCTGTAACAAATTATTGTTAATAAGCTTATCTTTTATTTATTTCATGTTAATCGAGGAAAATTAGTAGCAATAGTCTTATTCCTTGCTTTATTGTAAATACAAGCGAAATAAGGGAGTACCATAGGTTAAAGTGAAAGCCAAAAGCTGGTTGCTATGTGACTGATGTTCCTTTGTGTGGACAGGAGTTCACAAATTCCTGTATGAGAAAAGTTTTTCAAAGCTGAAACCAAGAAAAAGGAATATCTCAAAAACGATCAACTCCACGAAAAAAATGTATATAACATAAATTGTGTGTTTTAACGTGCTCTACATTTTTTGCGGGTTAAGTTTTTGTCCATCTCTTACGGTTTATTAGTTATGCAAAATTCATCCAGAATAAAGTAGTCTTCAGAGGCTATTCCCAGAAAATTCAAAATATACATTTTATTTGTCAGGTAAATATCTTTAATATATGATATTTTAATCAAAATCGTTAGAGCCATTTTTTAGAAAATAAAAATTTTCAGAAAAAGTTCCATGTAAAGGGTAGTTTGGGGTGGGGGGATTTTTCTCAAAATCTTCGTGTCGCATCCCTGGAAAATACTAAACTTAAATACCAAGTTTGGTATTTTAACGACTTTTGGTTTTTGAGTTATTGTGTTCACAGACACACTGACACACGGACATACACACAGATACACACACGCGCGGACCTTTTTGTGAAAATGCTTTTTTTAGATAAAGGGGACCCTAAAGCATATATTTCCGGTGAAATCTCGGTATCGAATTTTTTGGTGGAGTGCAATACTTTCTCTATTCACTATGTACATAGTACGTATAGAGAAAGTAAAAAGTTGTTCAATTATAAAAACTAAACGCTGCATATGTACTTGATATAATTTTGAAACGATATGCAAAGCTAATTTTTTCTCGAATTTTTATAAGCCTTCATATTTTATAGCGATAAGTGAGAAATATATATATATATTATTATTATTAATAATAATATATATTTATTATTACTTTCTCTACTATTTCTGTGTGTATGCGTGTTGGACAGCATAGCTCAATAAACGACAAGTCTGTTAAGTACCAAACTTGGTATTTAAGTTCAATATTTTTCAAGGATGCGACATGATTTTCAAGAAATTCCCCCCACCCCCAACTGCCCTTTACATAGAAACATTTTCGAACATTTTGATTTTCTGAAAAATGGCTCAAAGGATTTTGATTCAAATATCGTACATTAAAGATATTTACCTGACAAATAAAATGTATATCTTGAATTTTTTGGGAATAGCCTCTGAAGATTTTTTTGTTCTGGATGAATTTTACGAAATTGTGTATAACTGGTAAACCGTAAGAGATAGACAAAAACTTACTTAACTAAAAATGTAGACTACTTAAAATACACAATTTATGTTATATACATTTTGTCGTAGAGTTGATCTTCTTTAGATATTCCTTGTTATTGGTTCAGCTTTAAAAAACTTTACCATTCTCATAAGGGCATTTGCCAACTCCTATCCATAGAAACAAAGGAACTTCAGTCACATAGCAACCACCTTTGACTAATATTTTAGCCTATGCTACTTCCTTGTTTCCCTGCTACTTACATGGAAGCAAGTAAAAAGACTATTTCAGCTATTTTTTCCTCGATTAGCATGAAGTAAAAAGAAGCATAAGCTTTTCAACAATACTTTGAAGAGAAAGTCATGTGAATGGAACACATATTTTTTTTATTCTGCTTGGAAAAATGTATATTTGTTTCAACTTTCAAAAAAAATCTGGTATGTTCCATTCACATGAATTCCTGGAGCTATTACACAAACAACTCTCCTTAAAAAATATTATTCTTTTATTTACCACAAGCTAATCAAGGGAAACATTAGCACAAATTGTCTGATTACTTACTTCCTTGTAAGTATCAGGGTTTTCTGAAAAGTTGTCGGCCTTATCCAGAGATCGCGGCAATACTTGCATGATTTTGTTTTTCTTACGTTGGTACACATGTTAATAGACCCTATGTAAAGTTACAAGTCATTTCAGGCAATAGTTGACTGTAGGCTATTGTTTGAAGCAGTGGAAGTGCGCATTGCTTTGAAATGGAGAATTTCGAGTATCGTGCTGTGATAAAATTCTTCGTAAAATAATATTTAACACCTACAGAAATCACGCCGGAAATCATTGCAAAAATGCAGGACATGATTTTGGAAGATCGGCGTACAAAGGTGCATGAAATTGCTACTACTCTTGGAATTTCAAAGGAACGTATTGGTCTCAACTTGTATCAGGAATTAAACATGAAAAAGCTTTGTGCAAGATGGGTACTGTGTATCCTCACTGTGGATAACAAACGCATTCGCACAACACTTTCTGAAAAGTGCTTGGCGCATTTTCAGAAGAACAGAAGTGACTTTTTGCGCCAATAAGTCACAATGGATGAAACATGGATTCATCACTACACACCCGAATCCAAGCAGGTGTCGAGGCAGTGGACAGAAGCTGATTCTTCAGCTCCAAAGAAGAGGAGGATGGTGCCATCTGCGGGAAAGTTCAGGGCGTCAGTGTTTTGGGATGCCAAAGGAAGTTTGTTCACTATCTCGAAAAAGGTAAAACCATTACTGGAGAATACCACTCTCAGCTTCTAACCAAACTGAATGCAAGCATTCGTGAAAACAGACCCGGGTTAAAATAGAAAAAAAAAAAAAAAAAAAAAAAAAAAAACTGTTTCTCACCAGGACAATGCACCTGCCCACAAAAATATTTTGGCAATGGGGAAATTGAGAGATCTGCATTATCAAGTGCTGGAACATCCACCCTATTCCCCAGATTTGGCTCCCTCGGACCTATCTGTTTCCAAAAGTGAAGAAATTCCTCGCTGGTAGGCGCTTTTCGTCCAATGAAGAAGCGATTGCGGCTGTAAATGGGTACTTTGCAGCACTTCCAGAGGAACACTACAGAGAGGGGATAATGGCATTGGAACACCGCTGGACAAAATGTATTGATGATAGAGGAGATTATATTGAAAAATAAAACTACTTTGATGAAAGCATGGATTGTCGTTTTTAACTATCAGACCGAGGACTTTTCAGACCACCCTCGTAGAAGGGAAATAAGGAATGCGCCATGCGATCAAATATTTTAAAAGCAGGCCCTATATGAAACAAATGAAGTTCAGATCGCTTTACATGGCCTGCAGTTAAACAAGAGAGAAACGAAACGTCATTTCTCGTTTGAGAAAAGTAAAAGTAGTTTAACATTGAAAGCAATAACAAGGAATACTTTAGAAACAGTGAGCTCTACTTAGAAAACGTATATGGCATAAATTGTGTGTTTTAACTAGATCTACGTTTTTTGTGTAGTAAGGTTTGTCTATCTCTTACGGTTTAACCGCTATGCAAAATTCTGAAAAACTCATCCAGCATAAAAAGATATACAGAGGCTTTTCCTAGAAAATTCAAAATATACAGTTTATTTGTGATGTAAATACCTTTAATATACGGAATTTTAATCAAAATTGATAGAACCATTTTTGAGAAAAACAAAAATTTCAAAAAACGTTCCTTGTAAAGGGTAGTTTGTGGTGGGGAGAGTTTTAGAAAATCTTCGGGTCATATCCTTGGAAGATACTAAACTTAAATACCAAATTTGATATTTAACGGTCCTTTTGTTTTTGAGCTATGCTGTCCATAGACACACACGTGGACCTTTTTCTAAAAATCTGATGTGTTCTATTCACATGATTTCTCTACTTCTCTATAACAAATCATTGTTAAAAAGCTTATTCTTCTATCTACCTAATGCTAATCGATATAAATATTAGCAGAAATTGTCCTTATTTCTTGGTTCCTTTTAAATAGAAGCGTAAAAATCGAAAAAAACTGTGTCCTTATTTCTTGGTTCCTTTTAAATAGAAGCGTAAAAATCGAATGTATCCCATTTACATGATGTCCTCTAGCTGTTTGGCAAACAAACCTTTTATTTAAAACATTGCCGGTCCCGATGGCCGTGCTCGCCAAAGCTCTGGTACTTGGTAGCGTGGGTTCGAGTCCCGCTTTGGGCATGGGTGTTAAATATTTGTGTATGTGTGTAAAAAGAAGAAAACAGCCATTCAGGAATCATACAGCAAACAACGTAAAAAAATTAGGTAAATGTAAATAGAGTATACAGCGCGGAGTCCCGGCCAGACTCGGAATTATATTTTAATAAAAAAAAAAAAAAAAAGCATTAACATGTTATCTACATCATGCTAATCAAGATACATATAAGCAGAATTAATCTTATTACTAGCTTCCTTGTAAGTAGAAGGGAAATAAGAAAATGCACAGGCTAAAACGATAGTCAAATCCTTTAAAAGTCGGTCGCTATATGAAACAATTGAAATTCCAATCCCTTTGCTTGCCAGCAGAAAACAAACGAGAAACGAGAAGAAAGATAATTTGTCGTTAGAGAAAAGTTTAAGTGGCTAAAACTGAAACAAAAAATCCGGAATATCTCAAACGGTTAACTCTACAAAAACATGTATAAATATAAATTGTGCCTTTTAATGAGATCTACATTTGTAGTGAGCTTTTGTATACCTCTTAGGGTTTACAATTCATGCAAAAGTCATCCAGAATGAAGACATTCCCAGAAAATTCAATGAAACACATTTTATAGGAAATCAAAACTTTCGAACTTTTTTCCCCTAAAGGGTAGTTGGGATAGGGGGGGATTTTCTTGAAAATGTTCGTGTCGCATCCTTGGAAAATACTAAAATTAAATACCAAGTTTTGTATTTAACAGGCTTTTCGTTTTTGACTTATACAAACACACACACACACACACACACACACACACACACACACACACACACACACACACACACTCTCTCTCTGACATTTTTCTAAAACTGTTTTTTTTTTTTTTTTTTTATTCAGGAGTTCCCTAAACATATATTTCCGGTGAAATCGTGGTTTCAAATATTTGGGCGCAATACAATACTTTCTCTATACATTATGTTCATAGTACGTGTAGAGAAAGTAAAAACGAAAAACTTGTTGTATGTTTGGTGATGTCTAAATTAACATTTGATTCTATTCATGATATTGATTTGAAATAACATGTTTTGAATTTAGAGATAAAGGGTTTTAACATTAATGTTACTTTGGTTACAGTTACGACTGCCCGAAAAAGTATCCCGACATGAATGCGAGTTTATGTACCTATACAACATTAAACACAATCACCATTAATTAAAATTATAAATGTGCATTTTACTTACTCTAGCGCATATGTATACAACGTAAATATTAGGCAGAAGAGTTATTGTATTATGTTACATCCCATTTTCTATACCAGATTTCACTGGAAATATGTTTTGAGACCCCCCTTAGTAATAAAAAGCATTTTTAGTAAAAGGCCGGCGTCTGTGCGTGGCACAACTCAAAAACGAAAAGTCCATTAAACACAAAATCGGTGTTTAAGTATAGTATCTTTCAAGGATGCGACACCAAGATTTTCAAGAAAAACCCCTTCTTAAACTACACTTTATATGTATTTTTTCGAAAAGTTTAATTTTCTCAAAAAATGGCAAACTATTTTTATTAAAATACTATGTATTCAAGATACCTATGTACATGACATATGAAATGTCATTATAGGCGTTAAAAATTGGAGGTGAATCTAAAAAAAAATGAAAACGTGACTTTCCTACCAGGCTTCTCCCCCACCTTTCACAGCGCCGCTCCACTAGCCGCGTTTTGCAACTGTCAGCAGTTCATTGGTCAGTAGTATGCCTCACTGCTTACGAGAACCCCTGGAAGACGGTAAGAAATAAGAGCTGCTCCTAAACACTGCGTTTTACTAAATTCGCTTTCCGTACAGTTGCCTCAGGCTCTGTGCCGAGTCCTAACTTCACTGACTGAAAAGCAAAGAGCTAATTTTAAAAAAGAATACTTTTTTTAAAACCTATTAGTACAGCAATAGACACTCAACATTAGATAACAGACGCAAACTATTCCCATTCTGAGAGTATGAGAACTAAACCATTATGGTCATTTGTGTTAATATCTCCTCTTTATTTTTCATTTTCTAGCCATACCAACACTGCGAGATATATAACAGTCTCTACAGCGTGGTACTCTTTTAACATCCACATAAAGGGCCGGAGAAAAACGCTTATTACAGTTTAGCACCATTACGGATTATTATTTTCTCGATAATGCATAAAAAGGCTGGTGGTAAAATGTAAAAGAAATGAAAGTTCTTTTAGCTTTAAAGGAGATGTATTTATTAGGCTGGATTAAAGTAGAATTATATGTAGTGGAGTGCACTAAATCGTACGCACTGGTTTATCTTGTGAAGCTGTATTGCATGGTGTTCACTTATGCAACAAAGATGATTGAATTTTCTGGGAATAGCCTCTGAAGACTACTTTATTCTGAACGAATTTTACGAAATTTTGCATAGCAGCTAAACCGTGAAAGATGGAAAAAACTTACCACACAAAAAATGTAGAACACTTTAAAACACACAATTTATGCTATATGATTTTTTTTTCATGGAGTTGGTCGTTTTTTTAGATATTCCTTGTTTTTGGTTTCAGCTTTAAAAAATTATATTTTTCTCGCACAGGACTTTGTCAACTCATGTCCATACAAACAAAGGAACTTTAGTCACATAGCAACCAGCTTTTGACTATCACTTTAGCCTATGGTATTCCCTTATTTTGCTTCTACTTACAAGGAAGCAAGTAATAAGACTATTTCTGCTTTTTTTTCGATTAGCATTAAGTAGACAGAACAACAAGCTTTTTAACAATAATTTGTTGCAGAGATGTAGAGAAAGTCATTTGAATGGAACACTTAAGAGTTTTAACGATAGTTTGTTACAGAAATGTAGAGAAAGTCATGGGAATGGAACATCAGATTTTTCACAGTGTTTTTACCGACCGCTTTTTTCGCGATGCGGTGTGGGGGCATCATACGGCCACTCATAGCATTTGTTCTAATGCTTCTAATTTCCTTAGAGGAAAGACAATGTAACCACAAGCAATACCGCAGCACATTCCACATGGTCAAGGGCGTAAGATATCAGGATTTTAAAAATGCTTCCTGTTTGTATGCACACTGCTAATCGTGCACTGATAAATAAAATAGTAAACAAAGAATAAGCAAATGTTCTAGCTTGTCTCCGTGGTATTGGAGTAGCTTGTTTGCCTCATAACCAAAAGGTCTCGAGTTTGAATCTCTGTTTGGGGGAGCTGGTTGAATAAGGGCTTTTCTGAGGTTTTCCTTTATTCTGAAAAGACAAAAATAGTGTAAATTTAAACGCCATTGATCCCGGGCTCATTTGGGTGGAATGCAATATCCACTACAGATAGAAAAGATGAGGTCAGAAATTATCGTTAGTAATACCACGAGTGTTTTCATCTTGTCGATAATTCACGACGGGAGTCAATTGTTTTTAGAGGTGAAAACACAAGTTGTATTTTGATAAGACAATTCAGCGAAATAGACTATTAATGATTTATAATATACAGGAAGGGACATTTTATCAGGTTATGATATTAATACATACATTAGTTCTCAAATAGTAGATGACGCATTCGACCATGTTTATTTACCGAATGCTTTTTTTTCTTTCTTTCTTTCCTTCTTTCTTTCTTTCTTTCTTCACTGCCTCCTGATTTATGATATGGCCGATCGTGTCTACACCCAATGTAAGAATATCGATAGTAACAATAGAAATAGGGAACAATTATTTTATCTCCGCTTTTAATAACACACGAAATAGAAACAAACGTTATTTTATTTGAGGATTGCACTCATCTCATACATAAGAAATACAATTAATGATTATTTTCACTCCTTCTTTGAACTAATACATTATGAACTGGATAAAACTTTAAATAAATATTGTAACTGAATTAATTGAAAGTACAATTGTGGAACTGACAGTTATTAAAAGTGAAGGTTGTCTGACTGGATTATCACCAATAACCAAGATCGGAGATTAAACAAATGAACGTCATATCGTGGAAAATAAAATGCCTAAAGCATTTCCTTACAAAATAAGATGTAGCATGATAAATGAAGCAAATAAATATTATGCAGAATATTTATTTGCTTATACTAAAATACAGAACACAGCCTTTATGGCCCTTGATATACTTTCATTACACTTGAAATGAGTTGAATATAATACTATCTACGAGTACTTACTTTAGCGACAGACAAAATAATAGAGAGAAAAAAATCTGAAGTGCTCCATTCACATAACTTTCTCTACATCTCTGTAACAAATTATTGTTAATACGCTTAATCTTCTATCTACTTCATATTAATCGAGATAAAGATTAGCAGAAATGATTTTATTACTTAGTTCCTTTATAAATAGAAAGTAAGTAAGGGAATACACTAGACTAAACCGACAGTCAAATGTTTTAAAATGTGGTTGCTATGGTATAGAAATCCGTTCCCGTATGAGAAAAGTAGCAGTATTTTAAAACTGAAATCAATAACAAGGAATGTCTTGAAAACGGTGCATATAATATAAATTGTCTCTTACGGTTTGAAAGTAATACAAAATTCCGCAAAATTAATTCAGATTAAAGATGTCTTCAGAGGCTAATACCAGAACATTCAAGATACAAATTTTGTCATGTAAATATCTTTATTATACGATATTTTAATCAAAATCGTTATAGCTTTATTTGAGAAAAAAAATTTCGAACATTTTTCATTTAACCGCAGTTTGGGGCGGGGGGGGGGTGCTTTCTTGAAAATCTTCGTGTCGTATCCTTGGAAAATTAAATGCTAAGTTTGGTATTCAGGCGACGTTTCCTTTTTGAGCTATGCTGCCCACAGACACCCACACACACGGACATTTTTCTAAAAATGCTTTTTTTTTGGATTCAGGAGATCTCAAAATATATATTTCGGGTGAAATCTTGGTATCGAATTTTTGGGTGTAATACAATGCGTTTTCTATACACTATGTACATAGTACGTGTAGATAAAGTTAAAAAAGAATTGGAAACACACAAACTTACAAAGTAAATATTAACTACAAACGAATGCGAGAAGTGGCTTCTAATTAACATATTTTGATAAAAATTATTATGTAGTATATTATTTAAGTACCATAATTGTGTAATCAGGTGAAGGAAATTTTAAAGAATATTATCAAAACGTTGCATACACCCAACTCATTGATGATTTCTTTGAGTAGAATACTCTTAACTTATTTTTCAATTGTTCGACTAGTGACCGGATCAAAATAAAATATAATCTCTATACTATATCTTGGCACCTAATTTCTTACACTAGACTAACATCCCAGATCTTCTTATTTATTTTCAACGTTTCTCTACAATGTTATACAATTATTCTGCGATCGTAGGAAGTAGCCAATCCAGTACATTGGCGCGTAAACTCCCAACCAATCCGAACGCATTATCTATATATTTTAATTGTTTTTATCACACCCACGTGCAATTGTTTTTCTAAATGTATCGCATTTGTTTTCTCTCTGAATATCAGTGTACAGTGATATTCCCGTGCATAATGGCGGAACTTACAATTGAAATATTAATTGAATCATGCTTTTCTAAGCCAAACTAATATAATGTAGCAATACAAAGAGATCTGAAATGTATGATGTGGACATCAAGTTGCAGTGATTTCGGTGCAAATATTTGTCAAGACAACTGGGATTTTAGAAATATTATTGTTCGTGTCTATATAGACTAATTATTGTTATTTTATTCACGAAATAGTCTTATTAAATACAACTTTTCTCTAGATAAAAGTTGGAGCTCTCGTTATATTACTTATGATAAACTCCCAAACACTAACCAAATATAAACTTAAAACAAACATAATAATAATGATAATAATAATGATAATAATAATAATAATAATAATAATAATAATAATAATAAGTTTAGACTTCAAAACCAATTATTTAACATATAAAACTGATCAACATTTCAATTCCTACCGTATTATTTTTAGTTTATGTTAATCTTTCATAATTATTATGCTTATATTACTTTGTTTATAAAATAATAATCTTTATATCATTTTCCATCTATTAATATATTTTAAGTTCTGTACATGGGTATAGAGCGTATTGCACACCATCCAAATATTTGATACCGATATTTCACCGGAAATACAGTTTTAGGGTCCCCTGTTTCAAAATGTGATGTATTCCATTCATATGACTTTCACTACATCTCTGTTAGAAATATTGTTACTAAGCTTATTCTTCTATCTATTTCATGTCAATTGAGATAAAAATTACCAGAAATTGTCCTTATTTCTTGGTTCCTTACAAGTAGAAGGAAAAAAATCTGATGTGTCCCATTCACATGATGATCTCTAACTGTTCGGTATCCAAACCTTTTATTCAAAACATTAATCTGTTATCTTCAATTATGGTTATCAAGAAAAACATTAGCAGAATTATTCTTTTTACTAGCTTCCTTGTAAGTACAAGGGTGGAAATGCACAGGCTAAAGTGATAGTCTAGTCTTTAAAAGCCGGTCGCTATGTGAAATTCCATTCTTTTTTGCTTGCCAAGAATAAACAAACGAGAAGAACGACATCTTCCTATTTGAGAAAAGTTTTTAAGTGACCTAAAATTGAAACTAATAATCTGGAATATCTCCAAAGCTAACTCTACAAAAAATGTATATGACATAAATTGCGTGTTTTAATGATATATACGTTTTTGTGTAGTAAGATTTTGTATATCTCTTACGGTTTACCAGTTATGCAAAATTCCGTAAAGCTCATCCAGAATAAAGTAGTCTTCAGAGGATATTCCCAGAAAATTCAATATTCTTTAATATTTATGACATTTTAATCAAAATCGTTACAGCCATTTTTGAGAAAATCAAAATTTTGAAAAAAGTTCCATGTAAAAGGATAGCTTGGAGTGGGGGGGATGTTTCTCAAAATCTTCGTGTCGCATCCCTGGAAGATACTAAACTTAAATACAAAGGTTGGTACCTTACCGACTTTTCGCTTTTGGGTTATCGTGTTCACGGACACACACACACACACACACACACACATACACACACACACGCGGACCTTAACATATATTTCCGGTGAAATCTCGGTATCGAATTTTTGGTTGGAGTGCAATATCTTCTCTATACACTATGTACATAGAGAAAGTAAAAGTATCCCAGGCAACGCTTTGTGGCTTAGGGCCATAAACGTTTATAACAGAGCAGTAAAGCGGCTCTAATGACAGAATAACAAAGTATCCACGTACTGAAGTAATGTCAAGTTTGTACTCACCACGTGGTGTGCTGCGGTCGCTCAGTCAGTACATGGCGGTGCTGCATGGAGGTGGACACGATACTGACTAAGGGCATCTGCTGACGACAGGAGCGGCGTCCACAACTCTGACCTGACGCACGCGTACGGAGGGTCGGCCTCCTATTGGCAACAACCACTGCATTTCTCTGAAAATGGTAATACGCTCCATTTCGCTGCTTACCTAACTATATTAAGTGGCACTTGTAGTCAAAAAAATCTGAAGCGTGCCATTCACATGACCTTCTCTACAACTCTGTAACAAATCATTGTTAATAAGCTTATTCTTCTAACCACTTCGGGCTAATCAAGATAAACATTAGCCTGCTTGGGTAGTGTGGTGGTAGCGCGTCTGCCTCACATTCAAAAGGTCGTGAGTTTGAATCTCGCTTAGGGTGAGTTGCCCAGATAAGGGTTTTTCGGGGTTTTCCCTTATCCCGAGAAGACGAATGTCGAGTAACTTTAAGATCCATGGACCCCGAGATCATTTGAGCATCATTTCACCAATTTCATTCATCGTCCGACATGACTAACCAGGTTAAAGGACGTTAAACTTAAAAGACATTAGCAGAAACGGATTCATTGCTTAATTCTTATGGTAGAAGAATTCTTATAGTAGGCTAAACCGACAGTCAAATGTTTTAAAATGTGGTTGCTATGGGATTGAAATCCGTTTCTTTGCGTGGCAAGAAGTTGACTAGACTGAATGAGAAAATTTTAAATATTTTAAAACTGAAACCAAAAAGAAATATCTCGAAAGCAGTTCAATTCAACGACATAGATTGTCTGTTTTAAGAAGCTCTACATTTTTTAGTAAGGTTTTGTCTATATCTTACGGTTTACTAGTTATAGAAAATTAAACAAAAAATAATCATCTGGAATAAGGAGGTCGTTAGAGGCTATTCCCAGAAAATTCAAAATATACATTTTATTTGCCATATAAATATCTAAAATTTAAGAGATATTAATCAAAATCGTTAGAGCCATTTTTTGAGAGAAAAAAATCTTCAAAAAATTGTCCACGTAAAGGGTAGTTTGGGGATTGGTATATTTTCTTGAAAATCCTTGGAAGATGATAAACTTAAATACCAAGTTTGGTATTTAATGGTCTTTTAGTTTTTGATATATGAAATGGCGTTTTTTATTTATGGACGCTCTTTAAGTGCTGTGATTCTCAGCGACCCATTCTAAATTGGGCGTGAAAGACCGCTTAATTTTGCTCAGAGGCCTCTCTATCAGGCTTGAGGTTCTTTTACGTGCCGTAAATCTACGATACGGGACCAACGGCTTTACTCCCCTTCCGAAGGAAACCATGCTAAGGATTTTTACGCCCAAAAAAATCCATCGTCCTGCGCCGGGTTTGAACCCTCAACTTTGGGTATATGAAGTTAGTGTGGTAACCATTAGACCACGGAGGGCGACTTTTTGAGATGTATTCACTGACTCACACACAGACCTTTTCCTAATTTTTTTTTAAATTTGGGGGTGTCAAAAAATATATTTCCGGTGAAATTTCGGTATCGAATTTTTGCAAATCTGTTTTACGGGTATTTAGTAGCAATTTGTGATAATCAGGGTTATTATTTTTAAGTGCGCACCTTTTCCCTTAATGAAAATTAAAACTCTTCGGAAGGATACCACAGTGTGAAATGTTCTCTCTAGTTAATAAAGCAGGTACTTTGGTACTTTTATCCATGTTTTACTTTTGCGCGTACTATGTACATAGTGTATAGAGAAGGTATTGTATTGCACCCAAAAATTCCATACTGAGATTTCACCGGAAATATGTTTTGAGCCAATCTGAAAATAAGAAAAATAATTTTTAGAAAAATGTCTGTGTGTGTCTGTGACCAGCACATCTCAAAAACGAACTCCGTTAAATACCAAAATTGGTATTTAAGTCCAGTATCCTCCAAGGATGCGGCACGCAGGTTGTCAAAAAAATCTCCCCACCCCAACTACCCTTTTCATGTAAAAATTTCGACAATTTTCGTTTTCTCAAAAATGGTTCTAATGATTTTGATTAAAATTTCTTATGTTTAAGATATTTACATCACAAATAAAATGTGTATCTTGAATTTTCTTGGATTGTCTCTGAATTTTTCTGAATGTTGCATAATTGGTAAACCGTAAGATGGAAAAAAAACGTATTACACAAAAACGTAGATCTCGTTAAAACACACTATTTATGTCATATACACTTTTTTTTGTTGAGTTGACCGTTTTCGAGATATTCCGTGTTATTGGTTTCAGTTTTAAAATATTTATACTTTTCTCATACGGTAACTTGTAAATTCTGGCCACGCAAAGAAACTAATTTCAATCCCATAGCAACCACATTTTAAAATCTTGACTATCGGTTTAGCCCAGTGTATTATTTTATTTCCCTTCTACTTATAAAAAACTAAATAATAAGGCGTTTATGCTTATGTTTATCTCAATTAGCATGAAATAAATAGAAGAATAAGCTTATTAACAATAATTTCTTACAGAGATGTAGAGAAAAAAATGGAGTTTTATTTATGGATGCTCTTTAACTGCTGTGGCTCTCAGCGTCCCATTCTATATTGGGGGTGAAAGACCGATTAATTTTGCTCAGAGGCCTATTGGGCTTGAGATACTTTTACGTCCCGTAAATCTACGACATGGGACCAACGGCTTTACTTCCCTTCCGATGTAAGCCATGGAGATGTAGAGAAAGTCATGTAAATGGAACAAATCAGATTTAAATTAGTCGAAATAAATAGCACGTTTTTGTTTCTTTTTACTTCCTCTACACGCTCTATATACATAGTGTATAGAGAAGGTATTGCACTCCACCAAAAAATTCGACGGAAATACGCGTTTAGGGCTCTCTATATGTAAAAAAATAAAACATGTTTAAAAAAGATCCGTGTGCCTGTTTCCGTGGACCTGTGAACACTGTAACTCAAAAACAAAAAGTCGGTAAAGTACTTAACTTGATATTTTAGTTGAGTGTCTTCCAACTATGTGACACAAAGATTTTGTGAAAATTTCACCACTCCAAACTACCCTTTACGTCGAAAACTTTTTGAAAATGTTGATTTTCTCAAAAAAAGCTCTAACAATTGTATTTAAATACCATATATTGAAGATATGTCAAATAAAATATATATCTTGATTTTCTTGGAATAGTCTGTGAAGGCTTCTTTATTCGGGATGAATTTTCCTGAATTTTGCACAACTGTTAAACCGTAAGAAATAGATGAAAACTTACTCTAAGGAGACTTTGTCAACTCCTGGCTGGAGTTTGATTATCGCTTTAACCTGTGAATTCCTTTCTACTTACAAGGAAGCAAGTATTAAGATCAATTCTGCTAATGTTTATCTCTATTAGGATGAAATAGATAGAAGTATAATCTTTTAAAAATAATTTGTTACAGAGATATAGAGAAAGTCATGTGAATGGAACACGTCAGATTTTTTTACCTTTGTTTAGCACATATTCGCTTCCTTTTTCATATGAAATTTGCACGTAAAATTCTTACCCTGGCTATAATACCTGATAATGTCAAGTACATATATATGATTTAAGCTCCTAAAATCTGAATAAGTTTGTTAAAATCACATACCCTTTTCCTATTCCGGATCAAAATACATTTTCACATTTCAACTAGAAGTCCAAAACGTTTGCTCTAAAAGATTAACGTAAGAATAATATAAGTTTGTTGTTATTATCATCATCATTCGTAAAATACATATTTTAATATATGCTGATAACATTATTTTACAGTATTTCCTCTACTTTAGGTGTATGGTGAAGAACTAAATACATTTTGAACATAGCAATTAAAATTAGATGTGTTCGATTCACATGACTTTCTCTATTGCGGAATAAACAATCCTAAGATAATCTTTCTACTTGATACTAATTAAATTAAACATTAACAGATATGAACTTATTACTTATTTCCTTGAAGGTAAATGGAAAATAAGGGAATACACTGAGCTAAAGCAAATTCAAATGTTTTAAAAGCTAGCCGCTAAGGAATGACTTTACATTCTCTTTTATTTGTATATTTTGGAGTAAAAAAAGATAATGAATACATATTAGAAAATTTAAACCAACAACGAGAAATACCTCGGGAATGGTTGATTCACGAAAAATGTGCATGACACCCAAAAATTTGATACCGAGATTTCACCCGAAATATATGTTTTAGAGTCCCGTGTATCTAAAAAAAAGCATTTCCAGAAAAAGGTCCGTGTGTGTGTATCCGTGCATCTGTGAACACAACTCAAAAACGAAAAGTCGGTAAAATACCAAACTTGGTATTTAAGTTCAGTATCTTCCAGGGATGCGACACAATACCTTCTCTATCCACTATGTCATTGAACACACGGGCTAGAGAAAATAAAAATTATTCTCTATGATTACACAGGGTGGGAGATGAATAAGTGCAAATAATTTGATATTTAGTAAAGAACACAACATATAACACAACAGGTATATCTCATTTTGTCCGCTTACCAATATATTTTAATAAATGAAGCACAAATTTCAGGATATAATGCGTTTTGAACGGCCCTGAGAATATGCCTCTACAGTGTTTATACACATCACACCATCTATAGTCGGGCAGGGCAAAAAACAGAGGAGGTTCAGCCGTTTGACCTGTTACGTAAACAACCGAACGTTTGAAATAAAAAATAATATCCATTCTAAAAACATCGTGAAAATTTCCTCATGAACATAACGTAGAAAAAAACTCTGATGTGTTGCATTCACATGACTTCATCTACTTGTTCTGCAAAAAAGTAGTCTTACAAAAGATTATTCTTCTACCTACATCATACTAAACGAGATTAAATATTAACAGAATTGGTCTTACTACTTATTAGCAGAAGGGGAGTAAGGAAATACTCCAGGCTAAAGTGATAGCCAAATCTTTTAAAAGCCGGTCGATATGTGAACAACTGAACTTCGGTTCGCTTTGAATTTCCAGAAAAACGAAAGAGGTATGAAACTAAAAGTAGCCCCGTTTCACAAGATACGTAGCTTAAAATTGACACCAATAACAAGGAATATCTCGGAAACGGTTAACTCTGCAACAAAAAAGTAAATGAACTAAAGTATGTATTTTAACGAGATCTAATTTTTTGTGTAGCAATTTTTACTTTCTCTATATACACTATGTACATAGTGTATAGAGAAGGTATTGCACTCCACCCAAAAATTCGATACCGAGATTTCACCGGAAATATATGTTTTAGGGTCTCCAATATCCATAAAAAGCATTTTCACAAAAAGGTCCGTGTGTGTGTGTGTGTCTGTGAACATGATAACTCAAAAACGAAAAGTCGGTAAAATACCAAACTTTGTATTTAAGTTTAGTATCTTTCAGGGATGCGACACGAAGATTTTGAGAAAAATCCCCCCACCCCCAACTACCCTTTACATGGAACTTTTTTCGAAAATTTTGATTTTCTCAAAAATGGCTCTAACGATTTTGATTACAATTTCTTATATTAAAGATATTTACCTGACAAATAAAATGTAAATCTTGAATTTTCTGGGAATAGCCTCTGAAGAGTAGTTTATTCTCGATGAATTTTACTGAATTTTGAATAACTCCTAAATCGTAAGATATGGACAAAAACTTACTACACAAAAATGTAGAGCACGTTAAAACACACAATTTATGTTATATACATTTCTTTCGTAAATTCGTCGTTTTTGAGACATTCCTTATTTTTGGTTTCTGCTATGAAAAACTTATACTTTTCTCATATAGGAACTTGTCAACTCCTATCCATATAAACAAAGCAACTTCATTGACATAGCAACCAGCTTTTGACTATCATTTTAACCTATGGTAGTCCCTTATTTCGCTTCTACTTACAAGGAAGCAAGTAATAAGACTATTTCTGCTCATTTTTTCTGATTAGCATAAAGTAAATAGAAGTATAAGATTTTTAAGAATAATTTGTTGCAGGGATATAGAGAAAGTCATGTGACTGGTACACATCAGATTTTTGTCTATCTCTTACAGTTTATTAGTTATGCAAAAAAATTAATTAATCCAGAATAAAGAGATCTTTAGAAGCTATTCCCAGAAAATTCAAGATATACATTTTACTTGTCATGTAAATATCTTAAATATAAGAGATTTTAATTAAAGAGACATTTTAAGAAAATAAAAATTTCGAAATTCTTTCCGTATAAGTTGAGGTAGTTGAGGGTGGAGTGGTTATCTTGAGAACTTTCGTGTCGCATCCTTGGGAGATACTGAACTTAAATATCAAATTTGGTATTTAACGAACTTTTTGTTTTTGAGCTACGCTGCTCCCTCCACACATACCTTTTTCTAAAAATCTTTTGTGTTGCATTCACATGACTTTCTCTACATCACTGTAAAAAATTATTGTTAGTAAACTTATTCTTCTATCTACTTCATGCCAATCAAGATAAATATTAGCTTATTGCTTCGTTCCTTATAAGTATAAGGGAAATAAGGGAATACACTAGGCTAAACCAATAGTCAAATGTTTTAAAATGTGGTTGCTATGGGATTGAAATCCGTTTCTTTGTGTGGCCAGGAGTTGAAAAGTTCCCGAATCAGAAAAGTTTCAAGTATTTTAAAACTGAAACCAATAACAAGGAATATCTCGAAAACGGCAAACTTCACGAAAAAATCTGATGTGTTACAATCATATGACTTTCTCTACGTCTCTATAACAAATTATTGTTAAAAAGCTTATTCTTCTATCTAAATCATGCTAATGTCTTTATTTCTTGGTCCCTTGTAAGTAGAAGGGAAAAAATCTAATATATTCCATTATGTTCTCTAACTGTTTTTCAATAAGCAAACCTTTTATTCAAAACATTAATATTTTATCTACATCACGATAATCAAGATAAACATAAGCAGAATTTGTGCTATTACTAGCTTCCTTCTAAGAAGAAGGGAAATAAGAAAAGGCATAGTCTAAAGCGATAGTCTCGCCCTTTAAAAGCCGGTCTTGCTATGCGAAACAATTGAAATTCCAATCTCTTTGGTTGCCAAGAGTAAACAAACGAGAAACTAGAGAAAAGAGAAAAGTTTAAGTGGCTTAAAATTGAAAACAGTAATCCGGAATATCTCGAAAACGGTTAATTCTATAAAAAAAATGTATATGACATGCATTGTATGTTTTAATGAAATTTACATTTTTTGTGTAGTAAGATTTTGTATCTCTCTTACGGTTTGCTAGTTATAAAAAAGTCATCAAGAATGAAGAGGTCTTTAGAGGCTATTCCCAGAAAATTCAAGATATACATTTCGTTTGCCATAAAAATATCTTAAATATAATAGATGTGTGTGGGGGACAGCATAGCTCATGAACGAAAAATTCCGTTAAATACCAAACTTGATACTTAAGTTCAGTATCTTCCAAGGATGCAACATGAACATTTTCAAGAAAATAACTCAACCCCAATTAACCTTTACATAGAAAAATTTCCAAAGTTTTGATTTTCTCAAAAATGATTCCAAAGATTTTGATCCAAGTATCATATAATAAACATATATATGCAAAATAAAATGTATATCTTGTTTTTTCTGGGAATAGTCTCTAAACATTCTGGATGTTTTTTTTTTTTTTTTAATTTTGCATAACTTGTACGCTGTAAGAGATAGACAAAAACTTATTACACAAAAATGTAGATCTCCTTAAAACATACAGTATATATCATATGCATTGTTTTTTGTGAGTTGATCGTGTTCGAGATATTATTGTTATTAATTTCAGTTTTAACTTCTCTCATAAGGGAACTTGTCAACTCCTGGCCACGCAAAGAAACGGATTTCAGTCCCATAGCAACCACATTTTATAATATTACTTCCCTTCTACCTACAAGGAAGCACGTAATAAGGCCATTTCTGCTAGTGTTTATCTCGATTAACATGAGATATATAGAAGAATAAGCTTATTAATAATAATTTGTTACAGAGATGTAGAGAAAGTCATGTGAATGGAACACATTAGATGTGTTTAGAATAATATCCGTGTGTGTGACTGTTAAACACTAAACTTGGCATTTAACTTTACTGCCTTCCAAGGATGCGACACGAAATTTTCAGAAAATCCCTTCACACCAAGCTACCCACATGGACAATTTTTGGAAACTTTCGATTTTCTCAAAAATGGCTCTAACGATTTTGATTAAAATACCGTATATTAAAGATATTTTGATGGAAAATTAAATGTATATCATAAATTTGTTGGTAATAATGTCTGAAGTTCTCTCCATTCTGAATAACTTTTGCATAAGTGGTAAACCGTACGAGACATTCAAAAACTTACCAAAAAAATGTAGATCTCGTTAAAACCCAGAATTTATATTACATTAATACTTTGCAGAGTTAACTATTTCCGTATTATTCCATATCGTTGGCTTTATAATTTGTATTTAGATTTTTCTCAAAAGGGAAGTCGTTTTGCACTTTTTATTGTGGTCATGCAAAGAGAAAGGAATTTCAATTGCACCACACAGCGACCGGCTTTTAAAGGATTTGACTGTAGCTTTAGTCTGTTATATCTCCCTATTTTCCTTCTACCAGCATTTCTGCTAATGCTTTCCTCGATTAGCATAAGTACAGAGAAGAAGAAAAAAAAGTATAGGAATAATTTGTTGCAGAATATGCAGAGAAAGCTATATGAATGAATCGGAAAGAGAATCGAATTTCGATGTCATCACATAACTACAGGATCTTAGAAGTGTTGACTATCGCTTTATCTCTTTTTGTGTATTCCCTAAAGAAATGATTATTTATTTATGGTCGCTCTTTAACTGCTGTGGTTCTCAGCCTCCCATTCTATGTTGGGCATGAAAGATCGCTTAATTTTGCTCACAGGCCTCTTTATCAGGTTTGAGGTTCTTTTACGCGCCGTAATTCTACGACACCAGACCAACGGTTTACTTCCCTTCCGAAGGAAGTCATTTATGCTCGAAAAAAGCAATCGCTGTTTGAACCCGCGACTTTGAGTATATGACGTAATCATTTCATAACGTAACCATTACGTAACCAGGCTATCATACAGCAATAGCTTTTAAAGGATATGACTATCACTTTAACCTGTTATTTCCCTTATTTTTCTTTTACAAGGAACTAAATAAATCAACCATTTCCGCTAATGTTTTCTCGATTAGCATGAAGCACAGAAAAGAAAAAATGTACGCAAGAATAATTTGTTGCAGAATATACGGAGAAAGTCATGTGAATGGAACACATTAGATTTTTGTTCTATTGGCCACGGAAAGAGAACCGGGTTTCGATGCCATCCTATAGCTTCGGATCGTAGAAGACCCTACTATCCCTTCAGCCCTGTGTGTTCCTTTATTGTACCTATAAGGAGATAAGTAAAAAGCCTATTTTTATTTTCTCTACACGTACCATGTACATAGTGTATAGAGAAGGTATTACATTCCACCCAAAATTCCATACCGAGATTTCACCGGAAATACATGTTTTGGGTACCCCTGAATCCAAAAAAAAAAAAGCATTTTCAGAAAAAGGTCCGTGTGTGCGTGTGTGTGTGTGTCTGTGGACAGCATAGCTCAAAAACGAAAAGATCGTTGAATACCAAACTTAGTATTTAAGTTTGGTATCTTCCAAGGATGCGACACGAAGATTTTCAAGAAAATCTCCCCACCCCCAACTACCCTTTACATGGAACTTTTTTCGAAAATTTTGATTTTCTTAAAAATGGCTTTAACGATTTTGATTAAAATATCGTATATTAAAGATATTTACCTAACAGATAACATGTTCTGGGAATAGCCTCTGAAGACTATTTATTCTGGATCAATTTTACGGAATGTTTTAAGAGATACACAAAATTTACCACACATAAATTGCAGAGCACGTTAAAACACACAATTGAATATACATTTTTTTTCGTGGAGTTGATGGTTTTTTAGTTATTCCTTGATTTTGGTTTCAGCTTTGAAAAACTTAATACTTTTCTCATACATGAATTTGTCAACTCCTGTCCATACAAACAAAGAAACTTGAGTCACATAGCAACCAGATTTTGACTATCACTTTAACCTATGGTGCTCCCTTATTTCGCTGCTACTTACAAGGAAGCAAGTAATTAGACAATTTCTGCTAATTTTTTTCTCGATTAGCATGAAGTAAATAGAAGCATAAGCTTTCTAACAATAATTTGTTGCAGAGATGTAGAGAAAGTCATGTGAATGGAACACATCAGATTTTTTAATGTTTATCTATATTACCATGAATCACAAAAATAAGCTTTTGTAAGAATAGTTTGTTACAGAATAGGTGGAGAAAGCATGTGGATGCAACACATTAGCTTTTAGTTACATATAATATACTAAATAATAATAATAATAATAATAATAATAATTGTATCAACTATTGTTACTATAGTGATTCATAATCCAACAAAACCTTTGATCTGTGACTCTTTACACCAGATCTGACATAGGTACATCCAGAATTAATGTTTATTTAGCAGCAAAGATTACAAGTGGTTCCAAATGGCATTTCTAACCAGGGTAGAAGACTGTTCAGAGATGTGGCTCACGTTTCCTCGTTAGACAGTAACATTATTAAAACTCGTTGATACGTCAATGAGTGCTTTACCGTCGATTTGTTTCCAGTCATTCTATAAAACACACACGTGCTGCGGGCAGCTCGCAATATAATTACAATTCCTTCTTAAATTGGCAAAGAAGGTACTTTTCCGCGAAGGATTCCGGGTTCTGTGAATTTCTACAGGTTTTTTTTTCGTATTATTATTGATACCTACGTTAATTCCTATCACTAGAAATATTAATGTATATACATTTATTGGTAAATTCCTCCTATTTGATATGTTACTGCTACAATTTGATGTAATAATTGCTACAACTCGATGCTAACTCCTAGAACTTGATGTTATTTCCTAGAAGTTAATGTGTTAATTGATAAAACTACATATGAACTTCATTTATAATGTGATAAATAAATTCCTACAACATTATATATTAATTGCTACACCTTTATATGTTATTTTCTTCAACTTGATACGTTAACAACTTCATATTTTAATTCCTACGCCCCTATATTTACTTCATACAACTTAATATGATAACTACTTTAACTCGATATGTTAATTTAACTTGATATCTTAATTCTTGGGTTATATATCTTGATTTGTAAGTCCTACAATTTATGTTATTTCCAACAACCTCGTATGTTAAATCCTACAATTGATGTGATGATTCCTGCAGCTTCATATGCTAATTCCAAGTTCAAACCCGGAGGAGGACGATGGATTTTTTCGGGTGTAAAAATCCTTAGCATGGCTTCCTTCGGAAGGGAAGTAAAGCTGTTGGTCCCGTGCCGTAGATTTACGGCACGTAAAAGAACCTCAAGCCTGATAGACAGACCTCTGAGCAAAAGTAAGCGGTCTTTCACGCCCAATTTAGAATGAGACACTGAGAACCACAGCAGTCCATAAATAACACCCATTTACATTTGCTAATTCCTAGAACTTGATATGTTAGTATCTGTAACTTAATATCTTACTTTCTACAACTTGATATATTAATTGCTATAATTTAATATGATATTTCCTACAACATGATACGCTAATTCCCACATCTTACTATGACAATTTCTACAACTTGATATGATATTTCCTACAACTTGATAAATCTACTCCTATAACTTTATATGTTAATTACTACACTATTATTTTAAGTCCTGTAACTTAATATATGAATTCCTACAATTATGTATGTGAATACCTACTATTTAATATGCTAATTTTTACAACTTCATATGCCAATTCCTATAAGTTAATATGTGAATTGCTACAGTTTAATGTATGAATGGCTACAGCTAGACGTGTGAATTATTACAATTTCATTTGTGAGTTGCTAAAACTTGATTTGTAAATTGATACAGCTTGATGTGTGATTTAAAAATGTAAATGGCGCGTTATTTATGGACGCTCTTTAACTGCTGTGGTTCTCAGGGTCCCATTCTAAATTGGGTGTAAAAGACCGCTTAATTTTGCTCAGAGGCCTCTCTAGCAGGCTTGAGGTTCTTTTACGTGCCGTAAATCTATGACACGGGACCAACGGCTTTACTTCCCTTCCGAAGGAAGCCATGCTAAGGATTTTTACACCCAAAAAAATCCATCGTCCTCCGTGTTTGAACCCGCGACCTTGGGTATATGATTGATGTGTGATTTGCTATAACTTGACATGTAAATGCTACAACTTGAGGTTGAATGTTACAACTTGATGCGTGAATTGCTACAGCTTAATGTGTAAATTCCTACAACTTGATATGATAATGCCTACAACTTGAAAAGCTAATTCCAATAACTTGCTATGTGAATTCCTACAACTTGAAATGTGAAAAGGTAAAAGCTAATATGTGAATATGTTTGAACTTACTAAATCAATTTCAAGTCAAAATTAGAATCATTAAAAGTTTGATTGTTGATCGTTGTTGTCAAATAGCTAAGCATTAATACCTTAATCAAAACATGCTTTAAAATGAATATCAAATTCTTTTTATTTTATTTCTATCGGACACTTTCTTACGTAATTAAATGTATCCAGGATATTATTGAACGTTCCTTCGCGCTCTTTTTACTTTCTCTACACGTACTATGTACATAGTGTATTGAGAAGATATTGTATTGCACCCAAAATTCCATACCGAGATTTCACCGGAAATAGACGTCTTATGGTCTCCTGCAACCAAAAAAGCATTTTTAGAAAAAGGACCGTATATGTGTCCATGAGTACGTGTGTTTTGAACACGATAACTCAAAAACAAAAAGTCGTTAGAATACCAAACTTAGTATTTGAGTTTAGTGTCTTCCAACGATGCGACTCAAAGATTTTGAGGAAATTTCCTCACTCCAAACTACCCTTTACAAGGAAAAAAATTGGAAATTTTGATTTCCTCAAAAACAGCTGTAACAAGTTTGATTAAAATGCCGCATATTAAAGATATTTACATGACAAATAAAGTGCACATTTTGAATTTTCTGGGAATATCCTCTAAAGACCTCTTTATTCTTAATGAATGTTGCTGAATTTTGTATAACTAGTAAATCGTAAGAGATAGACAAAAGCTTATTCAAAAAAATATGTAGATCTCATTGAAACACACAATTTATGACATATACATTTTTTCGTGGAGTTGGCCATTTTTGAGATATTCGTTGTTATTGGTTTCGTTTTAAAATACTTTTCACAGACGAAAATTTGTCAACTCCTGGCAATGCAAACAAAGGGATTTCAACCACATGGCAACCAGCTTTTAAAAGATTTGTCTGTCGTTTTGGTCTAGTGTATTCCCTTAGCATTTCTGCTAATATTTATCTCCATTAGCATGAAGTAGATAGAAGAATAATTTTTAACTAGTTTGTTACCGAATGTAGAGAATCATTTGATTGGAACACAGCATTTTTTAAAATATTTTCTTTCGTCACTATCTCATTTTGTTGTAAAAAAGCTGTATTTTTGGAAAAATCTTAGTATCTTATTTTTGGGTGGAATTCAATATTTCACATACTTTCTATATGGGGTTAACATCATTTTCGAAAAAGTTTGTATTCACTTCCATTCATCTAAAAATGTGACGATTTTCACAGGCTTTATGTAGTAAAAGATCACACTCTGCTCTTTATAAAGAAAGTAAATATACCATAACCACCACCAAATATGGTATTTAAGTTCAGTATCTTACAAAGCAGTGACTCGAAGATTTGCAAGAAAATACACCCACTCTAAAATACCCTTTACATAGAAAATCGTTGCATGCATTTTATTTTCTAAAAATTGTATATATTCTTGTTTATTAAAATGTGTACTATATATTTACGCAATAAATATATCTGATATGTCCCATTCACATGACAATCTCTATCTGTTATACAAACTATTCTTACAAAATATTATTCTTTACCACTCAAGATAAACATTTCCAAATGAGTCCTATCACTTAGTTCCTTGTTACTAGAAGAGAAATAAGTGAATACACTAGGCTAAAGCGATTTTCAAATCTTATAAAAGCTGTCACTTTGCGATTGTCATACAAACATACTTTATATGACATGTGTTTTAACCAGATCTATATTTGTTGTGTAGTAAGTTCTGCCACCTCTTATGGTTTACTAGTAATACAATACCCATCCAGAATGAAGAGGACTTCAGAGGCTATTCCCAAGAAATTCAGGATATACACCTTATTTACCATGTAAATATCTTTAATATACGGTATTTTAATCAAAACCGTTAAAGCCATGTTTTAGAAAACTTAACATTCCAAAAAATGTTCCATATAAAGGGTAGTTTGGGGTGGAAGAATTTTTGGATGGAAGACAATACCTTCTGTGCCTACTGCGTATATTATGTATTCGTGCTAGAGAAAGTAAAAATTGATATCCTGAATATTCTGGGAATAGTCTGTGAATCCACTATACTTGGAAGGGATTTATATAATTTTATATAACGGGTAAACTATGATAAATGGCTAGACAAAAACTGAACTCTGTTTAAATACATAATTTAAATCTTTTTGTGGCATCAGTCATGTCCAAGATATCTGCTATTAAATGTGTCAAGTTAGTTCAGTCCTGATGTCAACACATGGGAGGGAAGAGGGAAGAGAGAGAGAGATATATATACTGAAGCAAAAGAGCGTTAGGCTGTTGATTGGTTCAGGGAAGGTAATGGGTGTTAACTTTTACGTGGATGCATATTGTAACAGCCTCCCAAAGGTACAGTACTGTAATAGTTTTCAGACCACTGCTCTGCGCGAGTTAGTTTCGGAGAGAAAAGTATGCAAATGCTTCGATTCTTATAAAAGGTAATAGTCCGACATTTTATCCATATCTGACACATACCAAACCAGACGGCTCTGGGTTCGTGAATTCTGAAAGGAATGTTTACAACAGACGTACACATTCTATAAAAAACATATAGATTAGACAGAAGACCGGCGAAATTATATATTGTCTTCATTAACTTATTACTGTTAAATAAAATGCAGCTAACTTAGATTACTAAAGAATATTGGTATTATATACACAATAAGTTACAAGCCTGTACCAGACAGCTCTCTTAAACAACCGGTAATTCTCGAGGTGAATGCTGATTAAGCTGTTATTGTTTATAGTGAAGGGTCGCCTCTGATAATGTGTTATTTAAGACTATTTCCTATACATCTCGCATTCCTCACAAGCCCAGGGGACTTGTTATATGCAGTTTAAAAGCAGTAAGCTTTTGATCATGCTTTAACCGTAATAAAACACAACCGAGACAAAAAGTGATGAGAGGCGAATGGTCGCGCATTGTTTCGCGGTGCTTAAAGAAAGAAATAAAGAATATCGGCCATAAAGAATATCGAAAAAGAAACGGGTGATTTCCTTGGCGTTTCTGCATTTAGTGTGCATAGTGTTAGAATGGAACAGCAAGCATCCGGAAGCCTAAGAACACCGGGAAAATCGCGTAAATATAAAAAACGTTCGGAGAAATACGATGATTTTGCGAGAAGTGCTATTCGCGGTAAAGTTTATGATTGTTTTTTCATAAATGAACCATCGACTCTAAATAAAATTTTGCATGCAATACACTCTGACACAGAATTGCAACATTTCTCAAAGTACTCTCCACAGGTTGCTGATATATATCGCTAGTGTTGCTAAACATGCACCGTTAACACGCGGCGAGTTGAGCCAGCGCCGCCTTGTTGACATCAGGACTGAACTAACTTGACACAGACTATATTATGGCTGTGAAATTTGCAACATTTGTCGATATTCAGTTGTCTCGCAATGACATGAAAGAGTCTCGAATTTCAATGTTAGCACATAGCTTATTTTGGTCTCCCGAAAGAACAAAACAGTTACTGTTAAAACCTTTAGTAAATCTTAATATGTGTGTGTGTGTGTGTGTGTGTGTGTGTGTGTGTGTTATAGACTTCTTCATCTAGGTAACATAGATAACAATTAACATAACTTAGAACTTAGAATTCAAAAATCGACTGCACACGATTAATTATTTAGTATTATGTGATGCCTACTAAAAGCTAACAAAATCAACTGTATATTTCTCAAATATTTTTAAATATCGAACATTACCACTGCAATATTTTTCCTTTCTTAAGTTTTCTTAGTAGTCGTTTCGTTTCGTAATCGGTTTACCCTCCCCGTATTTGTAGAATTGACCTAGGACTTACAAGCCAATACCTAGAGGTCAGAAGCTTGTCGGGGAGCCAACAGCACGAAACTACAGAGTGGAGAACCTGTTACGAGGGGTCGACATCGACATGCAGAAATGGATGATATGAAATGTAAGCGAAATTGATGAATGGAAAGGTGATAATGCAGCAATTGGTGGAATGAGTGACTGGGGAAACCGGAGGACCCGGAGAAAACCCGCCCAGACGTCATTTCGTCTACCACGAATCCCAGATGCAGGCGTTTGGGATCTAACCCGGGCCGCCTAGATGGGAAGTGAGCGGTCTAACCACTCACCCGCGGCGCCGCCTGCTTAGTATTTTTGTTTTTGTTTTTTTTTTTTTTTTGTAGCTTAACGTCCTTTAACCTGGTTGGTCATATCGGACGATGAATGACATTGGTGAAATGATGTTCAAATGATATCGGGGTCCATAGAGCTTAAAGGTACTCGACATTCGTCTTCTCGAAGAAAAACCTTATTCGAGCAACTCACCCTAAGCGAGATTCGAACTCACGACCTTTTGAATGTGAGGCAGACACGCTACCACCACACTACCCAGGCGGGCTTAGTAATGCTGTATAATAATCGAGGTATATTGACATACGAGGTATGAGAAAGTTAACACCTCGGCAACTGCGACCAAGTACTTATTTACTGTGGCCTTCCACCCCCTGGGGGCAGGAATGAGAGGAAGGGAGACCACAGTCCAGCACACAGGAAATGACGGAGCCAAGGGTAGAGGCACACGGATGTAGCTCTGGCACGTTATACAGACGCCGGGAGGCCGGAAGGAGGGCTCTACAACAGCACCTAGTCTCAACCAGCGCAACCAGGGGAAAGAGAGTTTCATTCGGAGCAAGGGACCTGCAAAGCCTCAAGCCACACCTGCCGCCGACCTGAAAGATGAAGAAGGGAAAGAAACCGTGGTAGATATACAGTACCCCAGCATTCGCCTAAGCGACCCCAGGGCCAGAGTGCGCGGCCCATCGGGACATACCGAATATCAGTCCCAGACGAAACGCCTGACGTTACTAAACCTTTATCTCTAAAATATCAATGAGGCTGTCCGAATATAGTGACGTCAATTTCAGCTACATTCACAGCAACCATTATAAACTGCAGTATTTGTGAATACTACTATTGCAAAGTGGTTTATTAGTATTACTTTTTTTTCACGTACTATGTATGTAGTGTATAGAGAAGGTATTGTATTGCACCAAAAAAATTCCATACCGAGATTTCACCGGAAATACATGTTTTGGGCCCCCTGAATCCAAAAAAAAAAAAACATATTCAGAAAAATGTCCGTGTGTGTGTCTGTCTTTGTGTATGTGTGTCTGTGGGCAGCCTAGCTCAAAATCGAAAAGACCGTTAAATACCAAACTTGGTATTTAAGTTTGGTGTCTTCCAAGGATGCGACACTAAGATTTTCAAGAAAGTCCCCATCCAACATACCCAACTATCCTTTACATCGAAAATTTTGATTTTCTCAAAAATTGTTCTAACGATTTTGATTAAAATATCATATATTACAGATATTTACCTGACAAATAAAACGTGTATCTTGAATTTTCTGATAATAGCCTTTAAAGACTGCTTGACTCTGGATGAATTTTACGGAATTAAGCATAACTGCTAAACCGTAAAAGATAGTCAAAAACTTACCCCACAAAAATATAAACCACGCTAAAACCCCTAATTTATGTTATATAAAGTTTTTCGTGCAGTTGATCGTTTTTGAGATTTTCCTTGTTTTTGGTTTCACCTTTAAAAAACATACTCTTCTCATACAGGAATTTGTCAACTCCTGTCCATACAAGGAACTTCAGTCACATAGCAACCAGTTTTTGACTATCACTTTAACCTATGCTACTCCCATATTTCGCTTCTACTTACAAGGAAGCAAGTAATAAGACTATTTCTGCTGATTTTTTCTTGATTAGCATGAAGTAAATAGAAGCCCAAGTTTTCCAACAATAATTTGATGCAGAGATGTAGAGAAAGTCATGTGAGTGAAACAGAGACCCTTTTTTTTTTTTTTTTTTTTTTTTTTTTTTTTTTTTTTTTGGAGTGTCCTGAGTGTGTGTCTGCAATAACTTTTTATTGCTTTCAGAGAAACGCAAGGCTATTGGACGAGAGCAATCTGTTAAAAGAATAAAATTGCAACGTGCAAGTAAGAGCAACGATCACGAGACTTGTGGATTTTTACTTTCTCTACTACGTATAGTAAGTAGGGGAAGTGTTCTACTCCACTACAAAATTCGATGTTCAGATTTCAATGGGAATATATGTTTTCAGTATTTTAATAAAAGATCCGTTGTGTATGTGTGTGTGTGAACAGCAAAACTCGAAAGTGGAAATAGTAATGAAATACCAAACTTAATATTTAAATTCTCCACATATTAAGTATGCGACACAAAGATTGTTAAACTTTCCTCACCGCAAAATTATCCTTGGAAAACTATTAGCTGAAATACCCAGCGTATTTGGTGGTTTGACGGATTATACCTATAACTGTGTTATTTAGCAAAAGAATTAAGCAAATAGACCCATTCAAGCTAAAAAATGTCGAAATTCCCTCTAAGCTAACATTTTCTGGAAATAGCCTCTGAAAGGTCTTTATTCTGGATGGATTTTGCCGAATTTTGCCTTAACTGCTAAACCGTAAGAGATAGACAAAAACTTACTACACAAAAAATGTAGATCTTATTAAAACACATAATTTATGTCCTTTATGTTTTTGTTGTGTAGGTAACAGTTTCCAAGATATTTTTTGTTATTGGTTCCCATTGTAAAGTACTATACTTTTCTCATACAGGATGTGTCCGTTTTTCTTTTGTTCTATTCCTGGACAAGCAAAGAAACGATTTGCAATAACAATCCATAACGACAGCTTTTAAAACATTTGATTGTCACTTTAGGATAGCGCATTCCTTTAGTTGTCTTCTGCTTATAAGAAACTAAGTAATAAGAACATTCTGCTAATGTTTATCTCGATTAGCATTGTGTAGAAACAAGACTAATCGTTTGTAAGAAGTTTGTTTATAGAGCAGCTTGAGAAAGTCATGTTAGTTTAACACATCAGATATTTCAATCTTTGATCCGTAAGGGCAGAACTGTTGTCACCACTTTCTAACAAGAATTATTAATGAAGCAACTTTTTATTGTCATTTAGGAAAATCATTGACAAAGCAGTTTCATTCGTACTTAAAAGTCTCCAGAGTCTACCCTCGAAACATTTTTCCACGTCTCAGCTGTGGGGTTTGAGTTGTCAACTTCACAGTAGTTTTTACTCTCATCCTAAAATGTATGACTTCCGAATTTGGTGGAAACGGTGCAATGTCGTAGAAGCCTAATAAACCAAGCTTTATAATATACATACCAAACTGTATAAATATAATTTTAAATATTAATCTCTTAAGCCGTAAATTCACCGTATATAGTATAAATTAAAAGTTCTCCAATTAAAATGTTTTAGTTTTTAATTTATTCAAAAAACTTGAAAGATCGGTTCGCTCAGGCTGCTGGGAAAAATCGTCTCGCTGACAGCTTTTCTTGCTGAAGACAAACGAGCTTCTATACCACGATAAGTGTCACCTATCGTGTACTGCAGTCTAAGGTTCATCCTTCTAGAAAACTAATTTCCTCTGTTCCGCACTACAGCATGATGACCCAATTCCTATCCCGTACTTCGCCAGGTTCAGGATATAGACACCTCGCGATCAAACGAATCCTTTACGCACACTTGTGAATAAAGTGGCAAGTGGAAAAAATCAACTCACATTTCCTGTATGGGACTTTGCATTTGCAAAGCCAGCTCAAGATGTTCCAGCTTATATCTATATTAATATTACAAATAAACATCAACCCACCTGGGTAATGTGGTGGTAACGTGATTGCCTCACATTCAAAAGGTCGTGAGTTCGAATCTCGCTTAAGGTGAGTTGCCCGAATAAGGTTTTTATCGGGGTTTTCCCTTATCCTGAGAAGACGAATATCGAGTAACTTTAAGCTCCATGGAACCCGAGATAATTTGAGCATCATTTCACCAATTTCATTCATCGTCCGATATGACCAATCAGGTTAAAGAACGTTAAAGTACAAAAAACAAAACAAAACAAAAAAACAGTGGTCAGCGAGCTGACTTCTCACCCAGAGGTCCTGGGTTCGATTCCCGGCTGGAGCGGGGAATTTTTCTTTAACCAGAATTATTCCCTATCCCCCACAGAGTCTGGAAGTATGTATGTGAGAGTGAACATGTGTGTTTGAGGAAAATAAAAATGATTTAAATATGACCTAAGATGTTAAAGGGGGCTATATAAATGAAGCAATAAAAAAAAAGTATCTCTGGGTGTAGGGTAATCGCAAAAATCACTAAACCGATTTTGATACTTCTTTCATCCTTGAAAATCTATTCCTCCAGACGGTCAAAAAATTGATTAGAAGCCTAGGAGTGGACATAGTGTATATAGTGTATTGCATTCCACACAAACATTTGATGTCGACATTTCACTGGAAATACGCGTTTTAAGGTTCCATAAACAGTTTTTACGTGGTGTTGATCGCTTTTGAGATATTCCTTGTTTCTGGTTTCAGATTTAAAAAAAAAAAAACTTATTCTTTCCACATACAGGAATTTGTCGACTCCTGTACATACAAACAAAGGAACTTCAGTCTCGCAGCAACCAGCTTTTTACTATCCCTTTAACCCATGCTACTTCCTTATTTCGCTTCTACTTACAAGGAAGCAAGTAATAAGACTTCTCCTAATTTCTTCTCGATTAGCATGAAGTAAATAGAAGCATAAGCTTTTTAACAAAAATTTGTTATAGAGATGTAGAGAAAGTTATGTGAATTGAACACTTCAGATGTTTTAGATATTTCTTGTTATTCGTTATTTCTGCTAATTTTTTCCCCGTTTAGCATGAAGTACAGTATATTATATAGTCTTATTACTTGCTTCCTTGTAAGTAGAAGCGAAATAAGGGAGTACCATAGATTAAAGTGATAGTCAAAAGCTGGTTGCTATATGACTGAAAATCCTTTGTTTCTATGGAGAGGAGTTGACAAATTTCTGTAGGAGAAAAGTAGGTTTTTTTAAAGCTGAAGCCAAAAACAAGGAATATCTCAAAAACGATCAACTCCACGAAAAAAATGTATACAACATAAATAGTGTGCTTTAGTGTGCTCTACATTTTTTGTGTGGTAAGTTTTTGTCCATCTCTTACGGTTTTGCAGTTATGCAAAATTCCGTAAAATTCATCCAGAATAAAGTAGTCTTCAGAGGCTGTTACTAGCAAATTCAAGATATACATATTGTTTGTCAGGTAAATATCTTTAATATACGATATGTTAATCAAAATCGTTAGAGCCAATTGGTATTTAACAGACTTTTCGTTTTTTAGCTATGCTACCCACAGACACAGACAGACATACACACACGCGCGCGCGCGCGCGAACATTTTTCTAAAAACGACACGAAGATTTTAAGGAAAGTTCCCCTACACCAAAATACCCATTACGTGGAAAAAAAAAAAATCTTATGTGTTCCATTCACATGACTTTCTCTACATCTCTGCAACAAATTATTCTTAAAAAGCTCATACTTCTATTTACTTCATGCTAATCAGAAGAAGAAGAAAAATAGCAGAAATAGTCTTATTACTTGCTTCCTTGTAAGTAGAAGCGAAATAAGGGAGTAGCATAGGTTAAAGTGATAGTCAACAGCTGGTTACTATGTCACTGAAGTTCCTTTGTTTGTATGGACAGGAGTTGATAAACTCCTGTATGAGAAAAGTATAAGTTTTTCATAGCAGAAACCAAAAACAAGGAATGTCTCAAAAACGATGAACTCCACGATATATATATATATATGATATAAATTGTGTGTTTTAACGTGCTCTACATTTTTGCGTTGTAAATTTTTGTCCATCTCTTACGGTTTAGCAGTTATACAAAATTCCGTAAAATTCATCCAGAATAAAGTATTCTTCTGAGACTATTCCCAGAAAACTAAAGATGTACATTTTATTTGTCAGGTAAATAGCTGTAATATATGATATTTTAATCAAAATCGTTAGAGCCATTTTTGAGAAAGTAAAAATTCTCGAAAAAAGTTCCATGTAAAGGGTGGTTGGGGGAGGGGGGATTTTTCTCAAAATCTTCGTGTCGCATCCCTGGAAGATAATAAACTTAAATACCAATGTTGGTATTTTACCGACTTTTCGTTTTTGAGTTATCGTGTTCACAGGCACACGGACACACGGAGGCACACATGGACCTTTTTCTGAAAATGCTCTTTATGGATACAGGGGACCCTAAAACATATATTTCCGGTGAAATCTCGATATCGAATTTTTGGGTGGAGGCAATATCTCCTCTATACACTATGTACACTGTACGTATAGAGAAAGTAAAACTTCGAAAATGCTAATTTTCTCTAAACTTTTAATTAAATACCATATATTAAGAATATTTACATGATAAAATGTATATATTCATTTTTCTGGGAATAGCCTCTAAAGTCCTCTTCATTCTGGATGACTTTTGTATAACTGGCAAACCGTAAGAGATGAACAAAAAGTACTACACAAAAATGTAGCTCTCATTAAATACAAATTATGTCCTACACGTCACCATTTCCGAGATATTGCTTGTTATGCTTTCAGTTTTAAAATACTTTTCTCAAACGGGAATTTATAAATTTCTGGCAATGCAAACCAACGAATTTAAATCACATGGCAACCAGCTTTTAAAACATTTGACTATCGCTTTAGCGTAGCGCATTCAGTTTCCTTCTACTTATAAGGAACTAAATAATAAGAATATGCTGATAATGTTTATCTCGATTACCATCATGTAGAAAGAAGAATAAACTTTTGTACGAAGTTTTTTTTTTTTTTTTTTTTTTTGAGAACAACTAGAGAAAGTTATGTGAGTGAAATACATCGAGTGTTTGAACATTTAACCACTTCTGAGATTTTTTTGTTATTAGTTTTCAATATAATGTTAAATTACATAAATTTTTCTCAAACGGAATTTGTCACTTCTCTTCTTTTGGTTTACTCCTCCATACATAGAGCACCAAATTTCAATTACACAGTAACCGGCTTATACAGAATTTGACTATCGCTTTAGCCTAGTGTAGTTCCTTTTTTCCCTGCTTATAAGGAACTAAGTAATAAAGCAATTTCTGCTAATGTCCACTTTGATTAGCATGATGTAGATAGAAGAATAAGCTTTTTTAAGAATAGTTTATAGCAGAATAGGTTGACATAATCATGTAAATGAAACACACTAGACTTTTATTTTCTCTAGCAGGTATCTGCAATGTACATAATATCTGAGTAGAGAAAGTATTTTTTTTTTTTTTTTTTTTGGCAGCTCATGGACCTTTAGCCTGGTTGGTCATATCGGTGAATGACAATGGTGAAATGATGCTCAAATGATATCGGGGTCCATGGAGCTTAAGTTACTCGACACTCGTCTTCTCAGGATAAGCGAAAACCCCGAAAAAACATTATCCGGGTAACTCTTTAAGCGAGATTCGAACTCACGAGCTTTTGAATGTGAGGCAGACACGCTACCACCACACTACCCAGGCGGGCTATTTCTTGTTATGTTTTCATATTTAAAATACTTAAAACTTGTCTGAGACGGTATTTTTCATTCCTGATTATTTTGTTTTACTATTGACCATACAAACAGAGCCGAATATCAATCACACAGCAAACAGCTTTCAAGGGATTTCTTTATCGCTTTAGCATAATGTATTTCCTTTTTTCCCGTCGAGTTATAAGGAACTAAATAATAAGATCATTTATGCTGTTTATTTCGATTAGCATAACGTAGATCTAAGAATCAACTTTTTGTTAACAATAGTTCGTAACATTGGAGAAAATCATGTCAATGGAATATGTCAGATATATTTCTATTTTTACACTCTCTACATGTACTATGTACATAGTGTATAAGTAAAATATTATATTGCACCCAAAAATTCGATACTGAGATTTCACCAGAAATACATGTTTTGGGACCTCCTGAATACAAAAAAGAATAAGAACTGAAGCTTTCCTGGCGACGTATTCATTAAAAATCCTCTCGGGCTTCTAACTCTTCACCAGAGTTCCCCTTGCGGAAACAATACAACTACTGTCAAAACACTTTCCACCTGGTATTACTGCACTGTTTAGTCACACACTTACTTCCACTTATTTTCTGTATGACAACACCTACTACGAGCGGACAGACGGTGTTGCCATGGGCTCTCCTCTGTCACCAGCTATTGCCAACTTCTATATGGAGTTTCTGGAGCATGAAATACTTAACACAGCCCCATTAAAGCCTACACATTTTTTCAGGTGTGTAGATGATACATTTGTAATTTGGCCGCATGGACTGCACACTCTTCCAGATTTTCTTGCACACCTAAATAGCCTCAGATCACAAATGCAGTTCACAATGGAAGTTGAGAAAAACGCTTCCCTCCCCTTTCTGGACATTCTGGTTACCAGAAAAGCGGACGGAACTCTTGGTCATGCCGTCTACCGAAAACCTACACACACGGATCCATATCTCAACGCAAACAGCTTCCACCATAAGTCACAACGAATGGGTATTCTCAACACATTGGCACATAGAGCATTTTCTGTATCAGACCTAGATAATCTGCAAACGGAATTTCAACACCTAAAATTCACACTCCAACAAAATGGATATTCAGCCAAGGACATCACATCTGCGCTGAAAAGAGTCGGACGAAAAAGAAACCCCAGCAAGAACAATCAACAAAAACACAAGCCAGCCGCCATAGCCTATATACCGTTTACCGGCAATTTTTCGGGAAACATTAGTAGACTACTCTACAAATATAATGTCAAACCCATCCATAAGCCACCACTTAAAATCAAAAATTTGGTCAGGCCAGTTAAAGATAATTTAGCTCTAAGAGTACCTGGTGTCTACCATATTCCTTGCGAATGCAGCGCAGAGTACATTGGCCAAACAGGACGCACTACTGCCACACGCGTTTCTGAACACCAAAGATCAATAAGGCTTATGCAACCCAAAAAATCTGGACTGGCTGAACACTGTATAGAACAAAGCCACAGAGCTAACGTTACCAACACCAAGATAGTGGCAAAGTGTTCGAACTACTGGGAGAGGAGAGTAAAAAAAGCTTTAGCCATCTCATCTGAAACAAATAATCTAAATCGCGATTCTGGCCTACAATTAGTTCAGCATGGACACCAATGTTAAAGAGCCTTAATACCAAATCCTCTACCTGCAGTCTTCCAAGGCTTATTTTCTAGTAGGTGCGTGCTCAAACACAAAACATTAGCCGTATAACTGGACGGAGGGGACTTTACAAAACATTAATCCGACCTATAATTACTTACGCATCCCAAGTATGGGGGTATGCCGCCGAAAACCACATCAAAAACTTACAAAGATTCCAAAATAAAATTCTACGCTTAGTATCTAAGGTACCATACACAGCTCCAGCTGACATACTCCACGAAGAACTCAAAATACATACAATCGAACAATTCATTAAAAAGCTAACCTACGACGCATATCAAAAATTAAGTGCACATCACAACCCTTTAATAGAAACGCTAGGGAACTACGACACAAAAACAAACAAACACAACAGACCTTTATCACTTTTCGACAGAACTATAACACAAGACACCACTCCAGACGAAATACAACAGTACCTTACAAACCTCCTTCCCTAAAAACCTCTCCCCTTCTAACACACAGCTATATATATGTTTATCCTTTCTCTCTTCCAATATGTTTCAGTACCAGCCCGTCGCAGAGCCCTAAAGCCCTCAGCTACAGCTGAGGCGGACCGGGGGAAGGGGCCTCCCATTGTGATCGACGCGGGCAGCGTACTTCGGGCAGCTGCAATATGGAGTCAATCACTTAGACGACCTTGGCAACTACATGGCAAACGAGATGACGAAGGCCTACGAGCCCGGTACTGCTACTAGCGACGAACGGCTGCGCAACCACTGACGGACGGAGAAATCTCCCGAAGCAACAGCGCAGAAGCGGAACTTATTCTAAACATATACTATAAGACTAAATTTAAGTGCATGTTAGATAACATTTTACTTAATATGACAAGCAGGCACACCCTGCTGAAATAGAACATAGCCATTAACGAATAAAACACCTACAAAGTAGCGCATGATTATCCACTGGTATTGTTCAGGTTTCATGGACAATCCCAGTAAGTAGCATTAACGCGCTCGCATGCAATGCATGCCAGCTAAGTAGCTCTCACTTACTAACCGGGGTGCTATGCGGGACCCGACTAATGCATGTTTGCACGAAAGTACTCTATATATAACGATTAACACGTGGAGGGGTTTTTTAGTGGATATACCGCACTCTGCGGGGAGCTCCACATATCCCCCAAGCCATTGCACTAAGGCTTGGGGTCGAATGCAGGAATGCATTTTTCCCCTCCACGGTAAAAAAAAAAAAAAAAAAAAAAAAAAAAAGGACGGAGGGACACGGAGCTTCTTCTTCGACTCGTCAAGATGACCAAGAAGAGACTGCGCAGACTCGCCGCTGCTAAGACAGCACCCGTCGCATCTTCCTCTTCTCTACCGGTCCCGGCAAGCCCTGCCTCGCCGCCGGCCGCCACCACAGTCTCGCCGCAACTGCAGCCGCAGTTGCCGCCAACACCGCCGCCACCGACACCTCCACCCAGCTCTACGACGCCGCCCCGGTTCAGTGCCGTGGTACGGGGGATCCCTAGGGACCTTACCACCCGGCATCTGCTCACCGCCGTGCAGTCGCGGTGGCCTTCATGCTTGAGGGCCACCCGCATTTACTGCGACCGGGGACCAACGCCGCTCGTCCGTCTGGAGATGCAGGACCAGGCTGACCTGGAAGCTGCCTTGGCATCAGGGTTGCCCTTATTAGGGCGACTTCTGGTCGTCGAGGCTAGCCGACAGGAACGCCATCGGCCCTGCCGACGCTGCTGTGCCTACGGCCACACAGCTGAAGACTGCTCTTCGACACCGAGGTGCCACTACTGCGGTACCAACTCCACCACCACCGAGTGCACTGGGCATGATCTCCGCCGACGCCGCCGATTCTGTGCCACCTGTCGTGGCACAGGACACTACACAGGGCAAGCCCAGTGCCCTCTCTACCCAAGGAGCAGCACTTCATCACCAACTTCTGCCCGCCGTACCACTCCACCGCAGACAACCACCACTGAGGCCTCACCACCTGCACTCTCAACAGACGCAGCGACGCGAGAAGCCATTCAGGACCTCCACGCGGAGATCCTGAACGTCGGCGCTCGACTAGCTGCCCTGGAAGAGACATGCAGTCTCCTCACACAGAAGCTACAGGAATTACAAGCTTCTAACGACGCAGCAGCCACCAGCCAACAGACTACAGCCGCCGACCTGTCCACCAGGATCGACGCCCTACAAGCTGCCAACACCGCCGCCATCTCCACTCTACAGGCCTCCACCGCTGAGCTGTCCAACCGGATAGCCAGCGCCCAAAATTATCAACAGCAGGTAGCTGAAGGAACATTCCCTCAGCAGCCTAAGACTCCGCAGCAATTGCTCAGAGAATTCCAATCAGAGCAAGGGTACACCCGGAAGAGTCACCTTAAACTTGGCAGACATCACCACTAACTCCCATCACTTACACGACCAGTGCCCGCGGCTGGGGTCTCTTGAGGCTTCGGTCGTGGGTGTCCGAGAGCTGCAGCACCAACTTCACCATCAATATCCAGTGCCGTCATCATCACCACAGGGAGAGAGTGGCAGCTCTCCCTACACTTCCAATCCCATGTTCACCAACAACTCCCAACCACCCATAATTTCCTCAACTCCTCACCTATAATTCGCTACAGAGGCCGGCTGGGCCTCGGTCAAGCCGGTCTACTAGCACAACCCTCACCCCTGGCGGCCGCACAGCGGGCCAGTTTACCTTCACCTTTTACTGCGCGGGTGCAACAGCGGTACCGCAGTATCCTTACCTTCCAATACCGGTGGAGGGGTTTTTTAGTCGGTAGGCCCATCCTGGGAGACCCCGACACTCCGGGCATGCCAGCCCGGGTTAGTCCTTAAGGTGGATTTTTCCCCTCCACTTGAAACTAAAAAAAAAAAAAAATGCACGGAGCAGTGGTGCTCTCGGTCAGTGAAGTCGCCGCAGATCATTAGAATGGCCAAGAAGAAACGCCGAAACCAAACCGCCTCAAACACCGCCGAAGCCACAGCCGAGCCCCAACCGGCCTTCTCGGCTGAGAGCAGTGCCACCCTTCCGCCTCCAGCCGCCTCAGAATGCCGGCAGATGCAGCCGCACCTGCCGGCCAGCCAGTCATCCACCACCGAAGAAGCCCGGCAAATGCCGGCTTCTACAGCCAGCACCACCTCAGGACCAGAGCTTCCAGCCAACACCATCGCACCTTCCAAAGCAGCACCTACGCCTCCACAGCATCTGCCGCCACCGCCGCTTCTCATCGAGAGGTACAGTGCTGTGATTAGGGGCGTCCCGCGAGACCTATCTACTAGGCTCATCACCGCCACAGCACGCCAGAGATGGCCTTCTGTAATGAGGGCCACAAGGATTATGTCCGCCAGAGGGATACCCCCTCTAGTTCGGATTGTATTCGCCGTGGCCGGGGATCTCAATGCTGCCTTGCGCGAGGGCCTGCCCATGTTTGGGCGGCGCCTAAGCATCGAGGCTAGCCGAGAACCCCGACCGACACCATGCCGCCGCTGCTGCGCATTCGGCCACACCGCCGACACCTGCGCCGAGCCCCCACGGTGCCACTACTGTGGGGCGCCGAGTTTGACAGCCGAATGTGCAGCCCACGACCTAAGATCTCGACGCCGGTACTGCGCCACCTGTGATGGCTCTGGTCATTTCACAGGACAGGCGCAGTGCCCCTATTACCCACGCAGCCGCCGCCACCAGACACCAGCCTCTGCCGCCACACCCATAGACAAAAAGGCGAGGACCTCAACAACCACCACCTCGACGCAGACGGAAGACTCCATCACCCATCACCTGCCTGCCGCCACTAACACTCCACAGGCAGCAGCGCCATCCGACAGCGCCGTTAAAGACGCCGTGCAGGACCTGCACTCAGAGGTCCTGCTCATTAGCGGCCGATTGAACACGCTGGAAGAAGCCCTGACTACCATGACTGCAGCCATCTCAGACGCCCACACCACTTCTACAGCCAACCGTCAAGACACCGATGCCATAGCCCAGAAAAAGGTCACGTCTGAGTTCCTCTTGGAGCTGGACGTCCTCTACACCCTGCTACAGGAAATCCACGACGTCAACGCCAGGATCTTGGAGGCCAACCAGGACCTCTATGTTCAAACTGCAAAATTACCATTACGCCTCACATTTCTGGATGACCTACTCAAAGGAACCCGAAAGGACATCAATAAGTGCTATACTGCAGTTCTTGACAGCCAAAAACTAACAGTCAACAATGTAGCCGAGCAAATTGCAAGTAGTCACCAACGGATTCTTCAGGACCTTACCACCAAAACTTCATGCCCTCTCACACACACCCGTTCCACCAGACATCAGTACTAAAGCACACCCAAGACTCCCTAGCGCTGTACTCAGGGCCCTCGGGTCATGTTTACAGATTAGATAAGCCATTCCTTGTTGCAGCCCCATGTGCTGCAGCAACATCAACTTCACCACTAATCACGGAGGTGCTATCGCGGAACTCCATCATTCCCCATTCACTCTTCCTTTCCTATCTCACCTGACTTTCCCTTTCACTATTCCCTTCCAATCTTCACCCAATGGCGAGATAAGCCATTCTTTCAACCCTCCAACTCTCTCTCTGTCTCCCCTTTCCAAAAAAAAAAAAAAATGGATGGAGCACACGGAGCTTCTTCTTCGACTCGTCAAGATGGCCAAGAAGAGACTGCGCAGACTCGCCGCTGCTAAGGCAGCACCCGTCGCCTCTTCCTCGGCAGCCGCCGAGGAGGCAGATTCTCCGTTGCTACCGGTCCCGGCAAGCCCTGCTTCGCCGCCGGCCGCCACCACACCCTCGCCGCAACTGCTGCCGCAGTTGCCGCCATCACCGCAACCGCCGCCGCCCAGCTCCACGTCGCCGCCGCCCCGGTTCAGTGCCATGGTACGGGGGGTCCCTAGGGACCTTTCCACCCGGCACCTCCTCGCCGCAGCGAAATCCAAGTGGCCTTCTTGTTTGAGGGCCACAAGGATAATTTGCAACCGGGGACCTACACCACTTGTGAGGCTGGAGCTTCAGGATCGTTCGGACCTCGACGCTGCCTTGGCGTCACGGATGCCCTTGTTAGGGCAACTCCTGGTCGTCGAGGCTAGCAAGATGGAACGTCACCGGCCCTGCCGTCGCTGTTGTGCCTTCGGGCATAACGCTGACTCCTGCTCCGCGACGCCGCGGTGCCACTATTGTGGCTCAGCCAACACCACCGCCGAGTGCACTGAGCACAATCTTCGCCGTCGCCGCCGGTTCTGTGCCACCTGCCGTGGCACAGGACATTTCACAGGGCAAGCGCAGTGCCCTCTCTACCCAAGGAGCAGCACTTCCTCACCACTTCCTGCGCGCCGCACCACTCCACCGCAGACATCAGCCACCGAGGCCTCACCACCTGCACTCTCAACAGACGCAGCGACGCGAGAAGCCATTCAGGACCTCCACGCGGCGATCCTGAACGTCGGCGCTCGAATAGCTGCTCCGGAAGAGACATGCAGCCTCCTCACACAGAAGCTGCAGGAACTGCAAGCTTCTAACGCCGCAGCAGCCACCAGCCAGCAGACTTCAGCCGCCGACCTGTCCACCAGGATCGACGCCCTCATGCAGCCTCTGAGACAGGTTCTCCTGCAGCAAGCTGCATACTCTGCTGAGCTCTTTCAATCCAAACGTCAGCAACCCAACACTGCTCCTCCTCCTGTACAGGCTGAGGGGCACGCACGGCTCGGGAATGCCCGACCACCAACGGAGTGGAAGACTACTGGGAGCTTCGTGGAGCAATTCCGAAGCAGGTATAATCCATAACGTCTACGTCCTATTCTCGCCTCAAATTTCCACCCTTTATTTCCTTTCCAATATCACCTCTACTCCCTAGGCTGCAGTCAGGTTCCATGGCTGTTAGCCTAGAAACAACCTTTCACCCGCTCCCGCACAACGTGCGGCAGCTTCCTATCTTTCGCCGACTAACGCGGGTGCATCAGCGGGACCGCGCAAAGCCACGAGATTCACAACAAACTACTGTTATAACGTGGAGGGGTTTTTTAGTGGGTATGCCGCATGAGGAAGCGGAGAGTCCCACATATCCTCCCAGCCATTGCACTTCGGCTGGGGGTTGAATGCGTAATGCATTTTTCCCCTCCACGGTAAAAAAAAAAAAAAAAAAGGACGGAGCTTCTTCTTCGACTCGTCAAGATCGCCAAGAAGAGACAGCGCAGACTCACCGCTGCTAAGGCAGCACCCGACGCCTCATCCTCGGCAGCCGCCGAGGAGGCAGCTCCTCCGTTGCTACGGTCCCGGCAAGCCCTGCTTCGCCGCCGGCCGCCACCGCACCCTCGCCGCAACTGCTGCCGCAGTTGCCGCCATCGCCAACACAACCGCCGCCCAGCTCCACGTCGCCGCCGCCCCGGTTCAGTGCCGTGGTACGGGGGGTCCCTCGGGACCTTTCCACCCGGCATCTACTCACCGCCGCGCAGACGCGGTGGCCTTCATGCTTGAGGGCCACCCGCATTTTCTGCGACCGGGGGCCAACTCCGTTGGTAAGAGTGGAGCTTCAGGACCCGGCTGACTTTGAAGCTGCTTTGACGTCAGGGTTGCCCTTATTAGGGCGACTACTGCCAGTCGAAGCAAGCAGACAGGAACGCCACCGGCCCTGCCGCCGCTGCTGCGCCTTCGGGCACAGCCAAGGCTCCTGCACTTCAGCGCCGCGGTGCCATTACTGTGGGACCAGCGTCTTGACGACACAGTGCACTGGGCATGATCTCCGCCGCCGTCGCCGGTTCTGTGCCACCTGCCGTGGCACAGGACACTTTACTGGCCAGGCCCAGAGTCCCCTTTACCCGAGGGACGGGCGCACCACTCCGCAGCCAGTACGAGCACCGCAGACCCAACACACAGACGCCATACCCCCTCCAGCTTCTATTGACACAGCGACGCGGGATGCCATTCAGGACCTTCATGCGGAGATCCTGAATATCGGCGCTCGCTTAGCTGCGTTAGAAGAGGCCTTCCACCTGCCGTGGCACAGGACATTTCACAGGGCAAGCGCAGTGCCCTCTCTACCCAAGGAGCAACACTTCATCACCACCTCCTGCGCGCCGCCCCACTCCACCGCAGACATCAACCACCGAGGCCTCACCACCTGCACTCTCAACAGACGCAGCGACGCGAGAAGCCATTCAGGACCTCCACGCGGAGATCCTGAACGTCGGCGCTCGACTAGCTGCTCTGGAAGAGACATGCAGCCTCCTCACACAGAAACTGCAGGAATTGCAAGCTTCTAACGCCGCAGCAGCCACCAGCCAGCAGACTACAGCCGCCGACCTGTCCACCAGGATCGACGCCCTAATGCAGCCTCTGAGGCAGGTTCTCCTGCAGCAAGCTGCATACTCTGCTGAGCGGTTCCAATCTAAACGACAGCAACCCAACACTGCTCCTCCTCCTGTACAGGCTGAGGGGCACGCACATCGGCCACCCACACAGTGGAAGACTACCGGGAGCTTCGCGGAGCAATTCCGAAGCAGGTATAATCCATAAGATCTACGTCCTATTCTCTCCTCTATTTCCACCCTTTATTTCCTTACCAATATCACCTCTATTCCCTAGGCTGCAGTCAGGTTCCATGGCTGTCAGCCTAGAAATAACCTTTCACCCGCTCCCGCACATTGTGCGGCAGCTTCCTACCTCTCGACTACTAACGCGGGTGCATCAGCGGGACCGCGCAAAGCCACGTGATTCTCAAGAAACTACTGTTATAACGTGGAGGGGTTTTTTAGTGGGTATGCCGCATGAGGAAGCGGAGAGTCCCACATATCCTCCCAGCCATTGCACCTCGGCTGGGGGTTGAATGCGTAATGCATTTTTCCCCTCCACGGTAAAAAAAAACAAAATCACCATTTCTTGCAGCGGACCATGGAGACGCCTTCCGCCCCACTTACTAAGCCGCCTCCTGCCACGCCACCTACCGTTATGGAGCAGACAGCACACATCGCCGCCGCACCGGTATCCAGTAAGAAGCCGGCCCGGCCTCATCCGCCGACAGCCTCCGCCGGCGTGCCGGCACCCATCCGGGAACCGGCCCGGCTCAAACCGCCGACTGCCTCCGCCGCCGTGCCGGAATCCAACCGGGAACCGGCCCGGCACCAACCGCCGACCGCCTCCACCGCCGTACCGGAACCCACCTGGGAATCTGTCCGGCCTCCTTCGCCGCCTTCAACACACCATGATGGCCACCTTACAGTGGTCGTCATAGGGGTCCCGAAGGACCTTCCATCCCGCTTCGTGCTGAATGCCTCACGCCGCTTTTGGCCCTCTGCAGTAAAGGCCAACCGCATCTCATCACCTCGGGGACCCACATCGCTGGTCCGCCTCCACTTGGGGTCCGCGCCTGAAGCCGAAGCTGCCTTGACATCACGCCTGCCCTTGTTAGGGCAACAGCTACGTGTTGAGGCTAGCAGAAGCGAACGTCCGGTCCCCTGCCGACGCTGCTGCACCTACGGACATCGTTCGGAGGATTGCCATGCCGCACCTAGGTGCCACTACTGTGGGGCAAGCTCGCTTACAGCCGCTTGCGCCAACCATGATATGCGCCGTCGACGCCGCTACTGCGCTACCTGCTCCGGGAACTCGCACTACACAGGGCAAGCCACGTGCCCCCTGTATCCCCGGAGTGGGCCTTCACCTCCACTAAAGACACAGCAGCACCACCAACCATCATCATCACTAGACCCTACACCGAACACCTCACCAGTAAACTCTTCACCGACGGACACCTTCCTAAAGGACGCCGTGGGCTCCATCCAGCAGCACATCGTCGCCATCCAGGCGGCTACACACCAACTCGGCCTCCGTCTCGAGGAACTTCAGAGGGAAACCAACGAACGACTCGCAGCATTGGAGGCATCTGATCGTGTTGCAGGTGATAATGGCGCGGTGCTTGCGTCTATCCAGCGCCAGCTGGACCGCATAGAGAGCCACCTCGTCCATCCACCTGCCGAGGACAGCGACGACCAGTGCCCGCGGCTGGGGTCTCTTGAGGCTTCGGTCGTGGGTGTCCGAGAGCTGCAGCATCAACTGCATCAATCCATATCCAAACAACTACACGACCTCCAGACAGGACTTCCCACTGTCATTCTCGCCTACATCGCTACCGGCCCAGCCCCCAGGGGAAGGAAGAACCGGTAGTTCCGACATCATCACCACAGGGAGAGAGTGGCAACTCTCCCTGCACTCCCAAATCCCACTTTTCACCAACAAATCCAACCTCCAAAATTTCCTCAATTCCTCACCCATAATTCGCTACGGGGCCGGCTGGGCCTCGGTCAAGCCGGCCTGCTAGCAGAACCCTCTCCCCTGGCGGCCACACAGCGGGCCAGTTCACCTTCACCTTTGACTGCGCGGGTGCAACAGCGGTACCGCAGCATTCTTACCTTCCAATACCGGTGGAGGGGTTTTTTAGTCGGTAGGCCCATTTTCTGGGAGACCCCGACACTCCGGGCCCGCCAGCCCGGGTTAGTCCTTAAGGTGGATTTTTCCCCTCCACTTGAAACTAAAAAATAAAAAAAACACCAATAATGGGGCAACATGGCGCGGTTGCCCGAAGTACCTAGCGGCACTGAACTCAAGGCCAAGGGAGCAGACATCTAGGCCCCCAGACCACAACCTGTAGAACAGCAACAGAATACCATGGCTGCTCCCACTAACACCAAGGGGCAGTGGTACACTCAGGACCGTCGAGGCAGAAACCGGCCAGCCCCCGAACCCTGCCCCTCGAGAGTGGATGGAGACCGGGTCACGACCAGTCTGCCACCAGAACAACATGAGCGCGCCCCTAACGCGACACAACACAAACACCAACACACACAGGCTAACACACAAACACGTACACACAAACCACCACCACCGTTGGGAGATTCAGTCTTCTGCCCAACAGCGCTCACCACCCGGGAAGCATTTGAAAATGGAATGGCCTTGAGGGAGCTCCTAAGTAAGCTAGATTGCTCCTCAACGATAGCTTACAAGAAGTTTAAAATACATAGCAAATGGCTCCTGGAACTAATTACAGATGACCGCGCAGACCCAATGTACCTGTTCAATTACCTCACCAGATATCTCCTAGTAATTGCGGAAACTTATCATGGCTAGTACAACAGTAGTAAACATAATATACTGGAACTGCAACAACCTCCGACGAAAACGCAAAGAACTAGCAGATTGCCTAGTCAGGAACTCCATTCAGGTTGCACTGCTTAACGAGACCCACTTAGGACCAGAAGACCGCTTCACGGTACCAGGTTACAAAATCTACAGAAATGATAGAAATCGTAGATGCGGAGGTACCGCGGTAGCCATCCAAAATTCGATAACACACCATCAAAAATACGTGCCTCAACTAAACCGTCTGGAAGCAACGGCAGTAAATGTGCAATTGCACAACGACGCAGTAACAGTTGTAGCAGTTTACAATCCTCCAGGCGATATCGACGTAGAGGATGTAGACAAAATGATGCGCCTTGACCGTAAGGTGATTGCCGCAGGTGACAAACTCGAAACATCACCTTTGGAACTGCAGAGCTACAAACACTTCCGGCTCCAAACTGCTAACGTACGTTAATGTCAACTCCCACGAAACACAAGACCAAGCGGTTGACAAAATAACAGACGCTATCCACCACGCAACAGAAAGACATGTGCCAATAATACGGCCAAGCAATTACGCGACGACACAATTTCCTCTGGCAGTAAGACGGGAGATACAAAACCGCAACAGAGCCAGACGTCAGTGGCAGCGCACACGCAACATCATAGACAAAAATGAAAATGAAAATCTCAGAATTGCTGCCAGCACGCATATAACAGAACACATACGAAACCAATGGAACGCCACGCTGGACCCTATAGATCCACAAACCCGAAAAGTGTGGCGAATCGCGAAATGCCTAACGCGTGCACGATTCAACATCCCGCCCCTGCATTCCGGCGCCCGCATAGCGGAAACAGATGAACAAAAGGCCGAAGCCTTCGCGGATGCGTTAGAAGAAACATTCCAACCGAATGCTGACCCGTGCGATATAAATTTTGCAGCAGCAACGGAAGATCAAATTGCTGAAATTGGCAACACTGCAACTCACAACCAAATGAGAAAAACCAGTGTCGGTGAAATTAAATGGCTGATCATGCATCTGCCCAATAGAAAAGCACCGGGCCCGGATGCGATTCCCAATCTGGTGTTCAAACATCTTCCACCAAGCGCACTAAAATTACTAGCGGACATATTCAACCATGCCCTCCAGAATGGAAAATTCCCAACACGCTGAAAGGAAGTACAAATTTTGATGTTCCCTAAACAACATAAAGACCCCTCAATTCCAACGAATCATAGGCCAATTAGCCTTCTTAACACTTTGAGTAAACTCCTGGAAAAGGTCATTCTGAAACGCCTAAACTCATTCCTAGTCAAAAATAACATCCTAATCAGTGAACAGTTTGGTTTTCGGGCTAATCATTCGACAACGCTGCAACTACTCAGAATAACAGAGAAAATAACTGCAGGGTTTAATACCAAGCGATCCACGGGCGTAGTCCTATTGGACATAGAACGCGCCTTCGACAAAGTTTGGCATGCAGGTCTACTTAGAAAGCTAATAAACATAGGCGTGCAAGACACGATTATCACATTAATCAAAGATTATCTTAGCGGAAGGAGTTTTCGCATCTCCGTAGGTGAAAGTAAATCTACTGCTCGCCCAATTGGCGCTGGAGTAGCCCAAGGAAGTTTACTGGGGCCCACGCTGTTTAACATCTACATCAACGACCTTCCCCAATTGGTCAGAGTAGATAAATACATATATGCTGACGACGCAGCTTTAGCGACACAATCAACTCAGCCGCGCATCATACATCTAAGGCTACAGAATGCGCTTAACACTATGGAGCCGTGGTTCACTAAATGGCGGGTTAAACTCAATTCAAGAAAATGCCAAGCCATCATTTTTAGCCGAAGAAATCTGCATAGACACAGGAGGCGAATCCTCCCACCCCTCACCTACAGACAAGATCCAATAGGGTGGGAGACAAATGCCACATACCTAGGCGTTAAGATGGATGAATGTCTTAGCTGGAAACACCATATAAACTCAGCTAGAGCAAAGGCCAATGGCCAACTTAACAGACTCTACCCACTCATAAATCTTAATAGCAGTCTTAAACTACAGATGGGACTTACGTTATACAAGACGCTAATCCGTCCCATCCTAACTTACGCTGCCCCCGTATGGGGATATGCGGCACAAACACACATAAAGCGCCTCCAAACAATGCAAAACAGAATGCTGCGAATAATTGCCAAACTCCCCGAAGAAGCTCCTGCGCATGAAATGCATGAAGAGCTGAAAATGCTGACAATGGAGCAATTCATCAAACACCTAGCATACAACCTATACGGGAAAAAGAACAAAAACTACAACGATCGCATTAGAATGCTAGGAGAATACGAAACGGCGCACGACGAGCACCTCCGCCCTCTGTCACTGTTCGACCGCACTGTTGGCATTGGCGAACCAGAAATTGCTATAGAAGACTACTTAAACACATTAATGCACTAGCCATGATGCGAGAACGCAGGAACTCATAGGCACACATCACTCACGCACACATACACATTACAATATTCAGCTGCCCTCACAAGTCCTTGTGTTACACAATCAAGGCGGCCCCGGGAGTTGAGGCCCCCCCCCGCAAGTGGCACAGGCTCGCTCCTGCACTAAGGCAGATAGCCCGCCATGTGTGCACTATATACAACCCTGCTACACACCGGTTAACGAGATGGTAACAATTGACGGAGCCGACAGTTGGAAATCCTTATACATATATAGTAATAGATAATAGCAATGTTAATTACATGAAGCCAAAATGAAGCCGCTAGGCGGATACTTACACAAATACTCCTCAACTTATTAGAGATAAACAAACCTTATTAATTAAGCATAGATACTAAGAAACTTCAAATGAAGCTTCCGGCGGATGTTATATACACCCTTAATACTTGTAAATAAATACACATATATGTAATCGTAAGGCTAACATAGTACGACTGCAAGATGCAACTTTGGATGCATCATTGCATGAACACTCCAACATATAGACACCCCAAAATCAACTAAGCACAATTTATGAAGCCAATAGGCAAAAGTATAGCACTAAGGCTAACTCTTACTTTAAGTTAACTAATTTCTGACGAGGCCCGCAGGCTGTTACACATAAAATACCACCATCTACTACAAAACCTATATCACCACCAACTCCCCCCAGGGTGCACTCAGGGCGCAAGCCCTGGCACTTCAGTCTTTCACTCGCTGTTACTGCCACTGGCACGCAGCATCCATTCATCACAACAAATGCACAGGTGCTTAATGCGGTACTGCACAAGCGAGGCAGGGGCCTCCTACTTCCGGTGGGGGTTTTTCGTGGGTAGTGCCGCCCTGGTTCGAGTCCAGGGCGGGGAGTCTCACACTCCCAGGCTTGCCTGCGTCAGTTGCCTTTTCCCCCACCACTAATAAAAAAAATCACCAACGCGGGCGTCACACTTCGTCTCTGCTTCGATGGGGAAGAGCAAACAACGCCGAGCCGCAGCCTCTAGGAAGGCCACATCCGCCGCGAGTATTGCTTCAACATCGACGTCGATACCCGAGGCCACTGCTGCCTTGATTGAATCGCCTCCGCCAGCCGCCGCTACTTCACCGACCGCTAGCAGCGCTTCACCTCGGCGATTGCAGCCGCAGTCGCCGACTGCGCAGAGCTCCACATCCCGGTTCAGCGCCGTGGTTCGGGGGGTCCATAGGGACCTTTCCACCCGGCTCTTCACCGCCCCAGCGAAGTCGCAGTGGCTCTCATGCTTGAGGGCTACTCGCATCGTCAATGGCCGGGGAGCAACACCACTGATGAGGGTCAAGCTGCGGGATCGTGCGGATCTGGAGGCTGCTTTAGCGACTGGGTTGCCCTTGTTAGGGCAACTGCTTGTTGTTCAGGCGAGCCAAAGGGAACGACACAAGCCTTGCAGACGCTGCTGTGCCTACGGTCACACGGCCGACGCCTGTACCTCTCCGCCGCGGTGCCACTATTGTGGTGCCAACTGCACCACCGCAGACTGTACAGGGCATGATCTTCGTCACCGCCGCCGGTTCTGTGCCACATGTCGTGGCACAGGTCACTTCACGGGACAATCCCAGTGCCCTCAATACCCGAGGACTAGGAAGACACCACCGCCGAACTACAACACCGACGCCACACCGCCTGAACCCTCAACTGACGCAGCGACGCGGGACGCCATTCAGGACCTCCACGCGGAGATCCTGAACGTCGGCTCCGCTTAGCTGCGCTAGAAGAGGCATTCTCCAGCGTCATACATGAGAAGCTCCAGGAGTTACAAGCTTCCACCACCACAGCAGCTGACTTGTCAGCACGTGTAGAAGGCATCTCAATGCAGCTCAAGCAGGTTCTCCTGCAGCAGGCTGCCTATTCCGCCGAGTTATTCCGATCAAATCGCCAGCACAACAGCGCTCCTCCTCCTGCACAGGCTGAGGGGCACAGACACAACACTGAACTCCGGAACGCTCCTGTCCAGCTCCGTTCGAACACCAGGGCAGCGGGATCAAAGTTCTCACATGACTACATGAATCGTCAGATTCACATATAAGTTCATCACCTAAACTCCTGCACAACCTTCACCTACATTCCTTCCCAATATCACCTTTAATTCCCTAGGCTGCAGTCAGGTTTCATGGCTGTAGCCTAGAAATAACCTTTACCCGCTCCCGCACATAGTGCGGCAGCATCCTAGATTCCACATACTACCGCGGGTGCAATTGCGGGACCGCGCAAAGCTTCGAGCACGATGAAATACAGCAAACTACGTGATATAACGTGGAGGGTTTTTTTAGTGGGTATGCCGCAGCAGGGCGCAGAGTCCCACATATCCTCCCAGCCATTGCACTTCGGCTGGGGGTTGAATGCGTAATGCATTTTCCCCCTCCACGGTAAAAACATAATCACCAACGTACATTTTCAGCATTCGGAGCTTCTTCTTCGACTCGTTAGGATGGCCAAGAAGAGACAGCGCAGACTCGCCGCTGCGAAGGCAGCATCTGACGCCTCTTCCTCGGCAGCCGCCGATGAAGCACCTCCGACGCTACCGGTCCCGGCAAGCCTTGCTTCGCCGCCGGCCGCCACCTCACTCTGGCCGCAACTGCGGCCGCAGTTGCCGCCATCGCCGACACCGCCGCCGCCCAGCTCCACGTCGCCGCCGCCCCGGTTCAGTGCCGTAGTACGGGGGGTCCCTAGGGACCTTTCCACCCGGCACCTCCTCGCCGCAGCGAAATCCAAGTGGCCTTCTTGTTTGAGGGCCACAAAGATAATTTGCAACCGGGGACCTACACCACTTGTGAGGCTGGAGCTTCAGGATCGATCGGACTTCGACGCTGCCTTGGCGTCAGGATTGCCCTTGTTAGGGCAACTCCTGGTCGTCGAGGCCAGCGGGATGTATACTAACTGCTTGTGCATGGGGAGACGATGTAGCCTTTGAGGATGATCGTCACCGGGGGCGGCGGGTGTGGGGCCGCCCCATTAATAAAAAAAATTTTAAAAAAAAATTAAAAAAAAAATCACCGACCCCCTCATTTAGCAGCAGGGTTCCCCTGGAGGAACGTAGGTGCGCCCTGCGTAATGCCACAGGACACGGAGCAACTTGGCGCGGTTGCCCGAGTTACCAGGCCGCACTGAATGGGCCACGACCGAGGGAGCAGCAAAATAGGGCCCCCCGACCCCACCGAGAACATCACCAGAATCAGGCTGCTGCTCCCAACAACACAGAAGGGCAATGGTACGTACAGGACCGCCGCGGAAGGAACAGACCAGCCCCCAACCAGAGCCCTTCTACAGCTGAAGTAAGACGGGTAGTGCCCGACTTGTCTCCAGCTATTCAAAAATGCACCCCAGTAGAAATAGGTACACCACACACACTCTGACACACCAATTCAGACATAAACAGAAACACACGAACCTCCTCCTTCAATGTAACTGCACTCACCGTCCGGGAAGTATTCTACAATGGCGTGGCCCTGAACGAACTCCTGAACAGTATGGGAGTCTCATCTGCTGTATGCTGGGAAGCCTTTAAAGAGCACACTAAGTGACTCCTACAATCAATCTCCGATCCCAAATTCGACGCACTTTACCTTTTCAATTATGTCGCCAGATATCTGCACATACTCACAACCAGCATCTAGAAATGGCTCTCGGAACAACAGTTAACATTCTATACTGGAACTGCAATAACCTCCGAAGAAAACGCAAAGAACTCAGATTTCCTTACTAGGAATTCAATCCAAGTAGCTCTACTCAATGAAACCCATCTGGGTACAGGAGACAGGTTTACAATCCCTGGATACAACATTTACCGAAACGATAGAAATCACAGAGGTGGGGGAACGGCTATAGCAATACAGAGCTCCCTAACACACTACCAAAAACAAGTCCCGCAACTAAACAGACTAGAAGCGACAGCGGTCAATGTCAACACGACTGCCACAATGATTGCGGCATATAACCAGCCCGGTGACATAGACACGGTGGACGTAGACGTCCTTATGAGAATGGACGCCAAAGTCATAGCCGCAGGGGACTTTAACGCCAAGCACTTCCTATGGAACTGCAGGACTGCCAATGTGGCAGGTAACAAACTTCTGGCATATATAAATAATTCCAATACACTAATAACAGGACCAGAAAAACCCACATATATCCCGCGAATACAACATCATCTACCAGATATTCTGGATATTGCGTTGCTAAAAGGTATAACCCACGATACGCGGAACACAGTTATAAATGACCTCACGTCCGATCATCTGCCAGTAATACTGGAAGTTGCTGCCCCAGTATCCTTTCGGCCAGAACAGACTAGACCAAATTACAGACTGGCAGACTGGCCCACCTTCGAAGAGGCCATTGACGCGCAAATAAACACAGCAGCGGTCACGACGCATGAGACACAGGAGCTAGCGGTGACACAAATTACAAACGCGATACACCACGCCATAGAGCAACACGTCCCCATCAAAAGTTGTACTACGAATGTCAGGGTGCAATTTCCGCAAGACGTCAGGCAAACAGTTAAAGATCGGAATAATGCCCGACGGAAATGGCAGGGCAGCCGAAACTTAATTCATCGAAACCAATACGAGGAGCAAAGAATTAGGGCCAATACCCACATCGCCGAATATATACGCAACAAGTGGAACAATAACCTGGAAAACTTGGACCCACAGACCCAATCGGTTTGGAGGATCGCGAAATGCCTCACGCGGACAGCTACAAATATTCCACCTCTCCGCATTGAAGGCCAAATAAAGGAGACGCCCGAGGATAAAGCGGAAGCCTTTGCAGACGCGCTGGAACATACCTTACAGCCAAACGCTTACCCCTGCGACCAAAATTTCGCGGTGGACACGGAAAGGTTGGCACTCTCCTTGCGAACAGCACAAACGCACAACAATACTAGAAAAACGAATGCCGGGGAAATTAAATGGCTAATTATGCACCTTCCCAACCGCAAAGCACCGGGACCGGACAAAATCACGAACATTGTGCTCAAACACTTGCCGCTGAAGGCAATAAAATTGCTTGCGGAAATATTTAATTATACCTTAGAACACGGAAGATTTCCCCTTCAGTGGCAAGAAGCAAAAATTTTGCTTTTCCCTAAGAACACAAAGATCTCTCTCGGCCAACCAGCTATAGGCCTATCAGCCTTCTGAACACGATGAGTAAACTCTTGGAGAAAATTATACACAAACGACTTAACACATTCGTAATCAAGAATGACCTATTGACCAAAGAACAGTTTGGATTTAGATCCAAACACTCCACCACTCACCAACTACTGCGACTAACCGAAAATATTACGAGGGGTTTTAACACCAACCGCTCAACAGGTGCAGTTCTCCTTGATATAGAACGCGCCTTTGACAAGGTATGGCACGCAGGCCTCATACGAAAACTAAGCACGTATGGAGTGCAAGACTCAATGATCACCTTAATTGCAGGTTACCTGAAAGATAGGACCATCAAAACAGCAGTAGGGGAGGCGGAGCCATCCCTCCGTCCTATCCAAGCAGGCGTACCCCAAGGAAGTATCCTAGGGCCTGTGCTGTTTAACATCTACATAAATAACCTCCATCCACTTATCCGGGTAGAAAAATACATCTACGCCAATGATACAGCACTCGTAACACAGTCAACCCTACCACGGATCATTCACCTAAGACTCCAGAAAGCTCCAAACGAACTGGAGCCGTGGCTTACGAAATGGAGGGTAAAAATTAACGCCAGAAAATGCCAAGCAATAGTTTTCACGAAGCGCCACTTGCATAGGCAAAGAAGGCATGCTCTCCCACCGCTTACCTACAGGCAAGAGCCTATCGAGTGGGGGAGCTCAGTCACTTACTTAGGGGTAAGGATGGGCGAATGCCTCACGTGGAAGCAACACATAAACATGGTACGAGCTAAGCTAACGGTCAACTTAACAAACTTTATCCGATAATAAATTTAAATAGCAGCCTCAAACTTAGCATGGGACTAACACCATATAAAACATTGATTCGCCCAATATTAACATACGCCGCACCAATATGGGGATATGCGGCCAAAACACACATCAAACTGCTACAAACAATGCAAAACCGTATACTGCGCATTATAGCTAAACTACCAGCAGTAGCACCAACGTGGGCTCTGCACGAGGAGCTCAAAATCTGCTCCATCGAGACATACATAAAACACTTGGCATTCAACCTTTATAAACGCAAAAACAATAACTACAACGAGCTCATTCAAAATCTAGGAAATTACGACACCAATCACGATAAGCACCCCCGCCCACTGGCACTCTTTGACAGAACCATCGGAATAGGAGAGCCTGAAATCAACATACAAGAATACCTGGACACCCTGATTAGGGTATAAAACCTAGATCTGGTACAGCGTAGAGCAGCTGACTGCGACAATCCTTCCAGTTCCTGCCTCTCACTCACAACAAACACACACACATGCACAACCATTATACTCTTCTTTTTCAGCAGCCCTCTAAGCCCTTGAGCTTACCCAGCCAAGGCGGTCCCGGGGGAAGAGGGCCCCCCGCGAGTGGCACGGGTCCGCACCTGCAATATGATAGGCAGGCAGCCAGCCACGTGGGCACTCTATACGACAACGCTCAGAAAATGGACTATGCCTAGAGGTTTAAAATGACGTACACCTAAGACGGATAATATCATATTTACTTATCTAACACACTCTAACGATGTCTTTGGCTGAATATAATAACACATGTATATATGTAATAGTATTACTCGAAAGATAGATAATAGCACTCAGATAAATATCACAAAGACGAAGCCTATATAGGCGGAACTCACACAAAAGCTAAGCTTAATATAACTCTATACATAGTATACACTCACAGACGGAGCCTATGGCAGACCTCAACTATTACCTCATAAAATAAGCGATTATAGTATTAGGACAGACGATTAACAATAAGTTAGTTTGTTTCAGAGACGCAGCGCTAGCGAAGCAGCACCCACAAAGACCTAGCTGATTTTAGGTAGCACGATTTCCCTTCCACTCGTCCAATTAACCTACTCCTAAATTCTCCTTCAAAATCTCCTGAAATTCACCAAGCCTGCCTGCCGGCACCCAATATCTCCTCTGGCGGCCGAACAGCGGGCCAGTTATTGCCACCAGTACTAGGCGGGTGCAACAGCGGTACCGCAGAAATCCTTCTCTCTATACACTCCAGCACCGGTGGAGGTTTTTTAGTCTGTAGGGCCAAGTGGCAGAACCCGACACTCCGGACGTGCCCGGGTAGTCTATAAGGTATATTTTTCCTCCACTCGAAAAAAAAATCACCAACCACTGGATGGCTAAGAAGAATCAGCGCAGAAGGGCCAGCACAGCCGCTGCATCCCAGACGCCTGCCACCAATGAACAGGCGGCCTCATCTCCTGAACACGGCAGCGCGTTCTGGACGGTCTCTCCAATGGATGAGCCCGGGCAACCACAACACCGAACACCGGTAACACAGACTTCCGCCGCCGCATCAGCAGTACCGGAGACACCGACAGCCTCATCTCCACTCATCATAGACCCAGCTCCCGGAAGTCCACCGCCTGCTGCTGCCGCAGAAGGCCGGCAGTTGCAGCCGCAGCTGCCGGCATGCCAGCCCGACACCGCCGAAGGAGCCCGGCAACTGCAGCCGCATTTGGCGGCCTCTACCCACGCTAGACCTACACCACCATAGCACCCAACCGTCACCGCCGCAACTACTACCTGCGCCGAATCGATGCAAACACAGCCTCCGCCACCGTAGCCATCGCCGCCTCTACTACAACAAAAGCACACCGCAGTCATTCGAGGTGTCTCCCGAGACTTGGCCTCAAGACTCATTACCGCCGCAGCTCGCCAGTACTGGCCCTCTGTAATGAGGGCCACAAGGATAATGTCCACCAGAGGGATGTCTCCTCTGGTCCGGATCGAGTTCGCCGTGGCCGGGGACTTTGAGGCTGCCCTACGCGAGGGCCTGCCCATACTTGGGCGGCGCCTTAACATAGAGGCCAACCGAGAACACAGGCCTACTCCATGCCGCCGTTGCTGCAAATTCGGCCACTTCGCTGAAACATGCTCTGCAAATCCAAGGTGTCACTACTGTGGCGCTCCAACAGCCACCGCACCGTGTACAGCCATCACCACCGCCATCACCGAGACACAAACCACAACACCACGCAGACTACACGACATTGAGGCCGGAATCCAGGACTTACAGCAGATGACCACCGCAACAGCAAATACACTAAGGACTTTCACCACCAACTGCAGTTCACAACTCAAATCAGCCGCCACCCAAAAATCCCTGGACGAAGGCCTCTCTAGACTGACCAAACTTCCGACCGGCACTCACGACACCAAACACAGCACATATACCCACAAACAGACTACAGACACCAACACCCAGACTGCACTGACATTCTCCCCTTTCATATCCCCAACACTTACAGAACTTCTTACACCACTTGACCACAGGACTCCACCACAAACCAACAACCTGGACCAACTAGACGAAAACTTTCCTCCCTTGGGACAAATCACACACACCGACAAGCCTTTATCAAGGTCAAAAAAGAAAAGCTCAAAATAGACAAATAAAGAAAAACACCCATAACTCCCTCCAAACCTTCCTTAACTCCCCGGGTGGCAGACAGGGCCTCGGTCATGTCTGTCACCCGGAACCCTCTTTCCACTTCTGCTGGGCTGCCGCTTAGTTCGGCCAGCAGTAAACGAGGGTGCTCAGCGGAACCTCACCATCCCGGTTTATCTCCTTCGAACCTGTAACATCCTTCCCATTCCCGCACTTCACCTAATGGCGAAATAAGCCATTCTTTCTACCTTCCAACTCTCTCTCTCTCTCTCTCTCTCTCTCTCTCTCTCTCTCTCTCTCTCCATCTCCCCTTTCCAAAAAAGAAAAAAAAAACACCCACTTCTCCAGAGGGGCACTCAGGGCGCAAGTCATGTGTGTCCACTGGCTAAATTCACTATCACTCGCTGTTACTGCCACTGGCAGCCAGCAATCATTATCACCAGAAATGCGCAGGTGCTTAATGCGGTACTGCACCAGAGAGGCATGGGCCTCCTACTTCCGGTGGGTTTTTTTTTTGTGAGTAGTGCCACCCTGGTTCGAGTCCAGGGTGGGGAGTTTCACACTCCCAGGCTTGCCTGGGGTTAGGGCGTCAGTTGCCTTTTCCCGCCAACATCAATAAAAAAAACCACAATATCACGCGAACAATTAGATGTTAGCTTCATTCCAACTCTTATAAATACTAGTCTCCGCAAGCTCAATCCATCAGTTCACCCTGAAGATGAGGAAGATGCACTTCTTCGAAACGTTGGTGTCAAGCCAAGTTTTTACCTGGTTAGAAGCCCGAGAAGATTTTGAATTACAAAAAAAAAAAATATTTAGAAAAAGGTCTGGTGCGTGTCTGTGGGCAGCATAGCCCAAAAACGAAAAGTACGTTAAATATCAAAGTTGATATTGGTTATCTTTCAAGGATGCGACATAAAGAATTACAAGAAAATTCCCCCATCCCCAACTACCCTTTACATGGAAATAATTTCGAAAATTTTTGTTTTCTAAAAAATAGGCTATAACTATTTTGATTAAAATATAATATATTTAAGATATCAACATGACAAATAAAATGTATATCTTGACTTCACTGGGAATAGCCTCTGAAGACATATTTATTCTGGATGAATTTTTGTGAATTTTGCATAACTGGTAAACCATAAGAGATAAACAAAATCTTACTACACAGATCTCTTTAAAGCACACAATTTATGTAATTATTCTTTGTTATTAGTTTCAGTTATAAAATACTTATACTTTTCTCATTTGGGAATTTGTCAATACCTGGCCACACAAAGAAACTGATTTCAATTCCATTCCACCCACATTTTAAAAATATTTGACTGTCGGTTAGTCTATTGTATTCCCTTATTTCCTTCTACTTGTAAAGACCTAAGTAATAAGATCGTTTCTGCTAATGTTAATCTTGATTGGTGTGGAATAGTTGGAACAATAAGTTTAATAACAATAATTTGCTACAGACGTGTAGAGAAAGTCACTACATTTTTACTTTCTCTACATATACTTTGTACATAGTGTATAGAGAAGGTATTGTATTGCACCCATAAATTCGATACCGAGATTTCACCGGAAATACACATCATGAGACCCCGTGAATCAAACAAACAAAAAAAAAAGCTTTCTTTTTAGAAAAATGTCCGTGTGTGTGTATGCGTCTGTGGGCAGCATAGCTCAAAAACGAAAAGACCGTTAATACCAAACTTGGTATTTAAGTTAATTATCTTCCAAGGATGCGACACGAAGGTTTTAAAGAAAATATTCCTCTCCCAGCTACCCTTTATATGGAAAAAATTTCGAAATGTTTTATTTTCTAAAAAATTCCCTAAAGATTTTAATTAAAATCTCTCATATTTAAGAATTTATATGCTAAATAAAATGTATATCTTCAATGTTCTGGGAATAGCCTCTGAAGACTCTTTATTCTGAATGAATTTTGTGGAATTTTGCATAACTGCTAAACTGTAAGAGATAGACAAAATCTTACCATGCAAAATGTAGAATACATTAAAACACACAATTTGTGTTGTATAATCTTTTTTCTTGGAGTTGATCGTTTATTATATATTCCTTGTTATTGTCTTCAGCTTTAAAAAACATACATTTCTCATACGGGAATAAGTCAATCCCTGTCCATACAAACAAAGGAACTTCAGTCACATAGCAACCAGCTTTTGACTGCCACTTTAACCTATGGTACTCCCTTATTTCGCTTCTACTTACAAGGAAGCAAGTAATAAGACTATTTCTGCTAAATTTTCTCGGCTAACATGAAGGAAATAGAAGCATTAGCTTTTTAACGTTAATTTGTTGCAGAGATGTAGAGAAAGTCATGTGAATGAAACACATCAGATTTTTTTTTTTTTTATTTTATCCTATCCTATGAACTTCGTGTATACATTTCATGTCTCCTAGGAAACAACAAATATGAGTATTTTTCATCGTGAAATAAAGTACTTTTATTTCTTTGTAAATTATTTTAACTCCTTTGCCAGCTCCTCATTCTTGTGTAAATATGTGTTTAGTGTTATTAATTCAAATTTATTCACATAGGTAAAGCTAGTGAAAGATTTATTACTATATGAGTGGTTCTAGTATATATTTTTAGCATAGTCTAAAATGTCTTCGTGAATATCCATTTTCATCCATTTATTGATTTATTTGCTACAGTTTAAATGACAGATTTGAAACTGTTTATTCCGCTGGGTTACGCAGCAACGAACAAACAAAGCACTAACGACGTCACGACTAAAATTCAATTCCTCATAATGACAACTCTAATAATATTATTATTAATAAATATAAGAATATTTCATTTAATGCTAGGATAGGATAAAATGTTGTGCATTATACGTGTTGTATTATTAGACTATTATTTGCTTACGCGCTCGTGTACTAAACATCCCACTCACAAATAATAGTATATTTAAGCCACTTATAATATAAATAACTATTATAATTAACAATAAACACAGCTGGTATACGAGTGGCCGTATTCTTGCTAAAGTCAGATTGGTTAAGTATACTGAGCAGGTTTTTGGATGCGCAAATAACAAGAGAAAAACTTCGCACGTGTCCAGGGAGCCGCGGTTATAAAGCGCTCAGCAAGTAAGAGATCAAAGAGTACAAAACCAACAGAGATATCCTGCGTCGCTGAGAGAAATCAGCGTCAATATTTACCATCCGCTGGTAATGTACAGTATTTATAGTAGCGGATTTGTCACTCCAGGCCATGCGCAGTGACGACAACGATAATCATTCTAAGCTCAAATTTCATTACCATCCGTTTCCAATTTTTCTGGACGGATGATGCACAACGGCAATCTGAATACGCTCCTGCGTTTTACTTTCTCTATACGTACTATGCACCTACATAGTATAGAGAAGGTACCAAAAAATTCGCTACCGAGAGTTCACGGGAAATACTTGTTTTAGGGTCCTTTGTACCCACAAAAAGTGTTTTAAGAAAAATTCTGTGAACACGAAAATTCAAAAACTAAAAGTCAGTAAAATACCAAAATTGGTATTCAAGTTCAATACCTACCAAGGATGTAACAAGAGGATTTTCAAGAAAATCCCCCACCCTCAATTGACTTTTACATGGAAAAAAATTCTAAAATGTTGATTTTCTCAAAAATTATTCTAACAGATGTAACTGAAAAAGGTATTTTCATAATTCACATTTGAATTGGCTTTATGTTTGATGAACAGGCAAAATCTTATGCGTAGCTTCTTACGCAGCTTTTAGCTTAGGTCTCGTGGTTACGATCGACAGCTTGAAGGAAAACACACCACCCCTTGTTGGTGGCAGTAGTTGATGCGAATCGGATTTCAAGCACAAACCAAAACATTGGCCTGACAGCAAATAAAACAAAATATTCGGTTCTTAAGGATATGTATAACTGAAAGTTTGAAATTCCAAACTAATAAAGCTGGCATATGTATATCACAGATACAATATAATAAAAATAAGTTGCAGTGCAAATTTCAACAATTTTGCTCTAATGGTTTTGAAGTTATCTTCAAATTTGTTTATATTTTGTCACGTCACAAAAAGCTCCTTACGACAAACAAAAACAAAAAAAAACAAAAACAAAAAAAACAAAAAAATTGGACCAGTATTTTAACCCTGGGTTCACAATAAATTTAGTTTTGAAGTTGCCCTAGGTTTCTCTGGGTCTCTTTTAGTTTAGGCTTCAATTTTTTTTAAAGTTATGAATGTGCTTTTTTACCTTCTCTAGTCCCGTATGTACAATATACATAGGGATAGAGAAGTTTTGTATTCCACCCAAAAATTCGATGTAGAGATTTCACCGGAAATACATGTTTTAGATCTCCCTGAATCCAAAAAAAGCATTTTTAGAAATAGGTCTTTGTATGTGTGTGTGGGGTGTGTGTGTGGGGTGTGTTTGTCTGTGTGCATGTGTCTGTGGACAGCATAGCTCACAAACGAAAAGACGGTTAAATACCAAACTTGCTATTTAAGTTTGGTATCTTCCAAGGATGCGACACGAAGATCTTCAAGAAAATCCCCCGACCCCTAACTACCCCTTACATGGAAAAATTTTCGAAAATTTTATTTTTCATAAAAATGGTTCTAGCATTTTGATTAAAATGTCACATATTAAAGCCATTTCTATCACAAATAAAATGTATATCTTGAATTTTCTGGGAATAGCTTCCAAAGACCGGTTTATTCTGGATGAATTTTGCTTAATTTGACATGACTAGTAAACCGTAAGAGATAGACAAAACTTCTACACAAAAAAAATGTAGATCTTGTTAAAATACTCAAGTTATTCATACATTTTTCGTGAAGCCTACCATTTTCGAGGTATTCCTTGTTATTATCTTCAATTATAAAATACTTGAACTTTTCTCAGACGGAAGTGCCCGTTTTTCTTTTGTTCTACTCCTGGCCAAGCAAAGAAGCGATTTGCAATGCCAATCGCATAACGACAGCTTTTAAAACAGGTCTTACTTCCATTCTACTTAGAAGCAACTAAGTAATAACATTCTACTAATGTTTATCTCGATTAGCATGGTGTTGAAAGAAATTATCTTTTGTAAAGAGTTTGTAGAGTAGCTAGAGAAAGCCATACGAGTGTGTCTCATCAGAATTTTTTGTCATTAAAACATAATTTTTGTGTTTGAAAATTGAAAACACGTGCTTAAATGCATCTAACAGTAAAATAGGAAAATTCTTATTAATTGTACCTCTGAGCATATACAGCAATTTTAGAAATGCTGTTCCGTAAGGAGCATTTTACAGGAAAAAAAAATGCTGAAAATATCAATAGCGAGAAAACAAGAAAATCCACCAGGTTCGTACCATAGATCCGCAGGTTTCCTCTCCTGTACTGCTACCTTTTCATCTTACATCTCTGCTTTTCCTTTGCACAACTTCGTTTTTTCATTTGCATGATGTGAATTATATCTCGTCGAACTAAATCGTTTCTTGTCGAGTCTAATTTAACCTCAACAGCTTTGCTGTAATGGATCTAAAAATGCCTCCTGGAGGTCAATTATACCTTTTTTGTATTCAGAAACGTTTAAATTATTTTATGGATTTAAAATAAAATCGATTTTTTGTGATTTTTCATGAAATTTCAGTCATACTCTTAAGTCCTTCTCTGTTGCTAGACTATGCAGATAATGTATTTAATAATGTCCAATTATCTCTGTTAAGTTTCAAGTTGAAATTGTTTTTGGACTTTATTATTCGTCACATTTGGATCTCCCAGCACGCGGAATACGTTTACTTATACTCCTAACCCCTATATAAGTGCACTCGCAGGAAGCTTATATGTAGGTAATGGTAAGAGACTTGCGTAACATTTGACCTTTAAAATTGTCTTTAGAATAGTAATCTAGAAGACCGTGGTGTAATACTTGCCAGTACTGGAAGAGAGGTCTCAGAAATTCACACACGCAGCATGCCGTGATGGTAATAGCAAGGTTTTAGCTTGATTAGAATCTGTGTTTATTGCTTTAATTTGGATAAACGTGTATGTCCCCAATACCCGGGAGCAACTTCTTAAGAGCAAGAAATGATCGAGGATTGTGCGCAATTTGAACCTCTCGGGATATAAATATGCTTCTAAGCATGCTATTGTGACCCAAGGTGCTCCTCTAGCAATGGAAGTTTTAAATTGTTGCAACTTTAAACAATAACACTTTGTTTATCCATCCACATTTCACTTTCTTTAACGTTCACCTGCATTCGAAGCAAAAGTTTGGTATTGAGAGGACATCAAACAAGTACTTGAAGAGCATGTGTGCGTCTCTGAACATTTTTACAAATCAAACAAAGAGTATTTGTCAAAATAACCCCTTTTAACACCAATGCATTCCTACTTTCTCTACCAACTACAAACTATGTACCTATGTACTCACACAGTTTGTAAAAATGGAAATGGAGTTTTATTTATGGACGCTCTTGTTTTAAGCGTCACATTCTATATTGGGCGTGAAAGACAGCTTAATATTGCTCAGAGGCCTCTTTATAGGCTTGAGACTCTTTTACGTGCCGTAATTCTACGACAATTGACCAACGGCTTTACTTCCCTTCCAAAGGAAGCCATGCTAAGGATTTTTAGCTCAAAAAAATTCGTCGTCCTCCACTGGATTTGAATCCGTGACCTTGGGTATATGCAGTTATCTTGGTAACCATTACATCATCAGAGAAGATATTGTATTCCACTAAAAAATTCGGTACCGAGATTTCAGCGGAAATACATGTTTTGAAGATATCAAATCCAAAAAGGCATTTTTAAAAACGGTCCGTGTGTGTGTGTGTGTGTGTGCTTGACTCAAAAACTTCGATTAAATACCAAACTTGGAATTTAAGTTAAATAGCTTCCAAGCATGTGACACAAAGATTTTCAGGAATTTTTCAACCTCAACTACCCTTACATGGAACATTTCTTGAATTGTTCGATTTTTTAAACAAAGGCAGTAACGATTTTGATTAAAATGGAGTATATTAAGAATGTTTACATGGTAAATAGATATATTTCTTGTGGGATACTTGAATAGCCTCTGAATTAATTCTGAATGACTTCTGCATAACCGGCAAATCATAAGATAGACAAAAACTTCCTGCACAAAAATGTATATCTTCTTAAAACATTTCCTCATACATTTTGCTGTAGGGCTACTTCAGAGATATTCCATGTTATTGGTTTCAACTTTAAAATACTGTAACATTCCTCAAACGGGAAGTCCTCATCCCTATATAACAATAGACAAACATATATTGTTTTATTCCTGGCCATGGAAAGAGAACCTAATTTCAGCGGCAATCGCATAACAATAGCTTTTAAAAGATTTGACTGTTGGTTAGTCTAGTACATTTCCTATTTGCCTCGTATTTATAAGGAACTAAGTAATAAGACCAATCCTGGTAATTCTTATCTAGATTAACATGATGTAGATAGAAGAATAATGTTTTGTAAGAATAGTTTGCAGAACAAATAGGGACATTTATGGGGATGGAACACAACACAACTTTTATTCTGCGCCCTTTTTGACTTACTCAGTGGTCATTTAAACATTAGTGTGTACTGTATTTCTAATAAGCGCATCCTTATTTTCTTCATTTCTCAAAACTACACTTTTCTTTGTAGTGCATTTGGATCAGGTTGTTTACAATTTAAGGTCTTTAGGAATGGTGCATTTTGGCCGAGTGGTTAGAACGCTCGCCTCAAACCTAGGCCAAGAGCCCACACGTGGGATTTGTGGTGGACAAAGCGGCGTCTTGGCATGTTTTCTCCGGGTCTTCCCGTTTCCCCCTCCACTCATTCCACCGATTGCTCCATCATCACCTCCTCAATCATCCATTTTGCTTGCGTTTCATTTCATCCACTTCCTCGCACTCATGCCTGGCTACGGACCAGGTTCTCCATTCTGTGGCTCCCCGACAGGCTTCTGACCCCTATGTACCCGCTTGAAAGTTCTAGGAGGGTGTCAGTCCCACATACAGGGAGGGTAAGCCGACAACGAAGAATAAGATCTTTAGGACTTTTATTTTATAATTTAGTCTGATGTTGGATGAGACTTTGTTCACTAAGCATTTATGTGACAATAAATCTTTTTTATAAAATGTGATGTGTTTCATTCACATGACTTTCTCTACATCTCTATAAAAAAATTATTGTTGAAAAGCTTACTCTTCATACTAATCGAAATAAACATCAACAGAAATTGTCCTATTACTTGCTTCCTTGTGAGTAAAAATCCGATCTGTTCCATTCACATGACTTTCTCTACATCTCTGCAACAAATTACTGTCTAAAAGCTTATGCTTCTATTTACTTCATGCTAATCGAGAAAAAATTAGCAGAAATAGTCTTATTACTTGATTCCATGTAAGTAGAAGCAAAATAAGGGTTATAGTGAAATTAAAAACCTGGTTGCTATGTTACTGAAGTACCTTTGTTTATATGGAACAAACAGGTTGACAAATTCCTGTATGAGAAAAGTATAAGTCTTTTAAAGCTGAAAACAATAACAAGAAATATCTCAAAAACGATCAACTTCACGAAAAAAATATGTATTACATAAATTGTGTGTTTTAACGTGCTCTACATTTTTTGTGTGGTAAGTTTTTGTCTATATCTTAAAGTTTAGCATTTATGAAAAAATCCGTAAAATTCATCCAGAATAAAGTAGTCTTCAGAGGCTATTCCCAGAAAATTCAAGATATACATTTTATTTATTAGGTAAATATCTTTAATATACGATATTTTACTCAAAATCATTAAAGGCATTTTTGAGAAAATCAAAATTTTCGAAAAAAGTTCCATGTAAAGGGTAGTTGGCGATGGGGGATTTTCTTGGAAATCTTCATGTAGCATCCTTGGAAGATACCAAACCTAAATAGCAAGTTTGATTTTTAACGGACTTTTCGTTTTTGAGCTATGGTGCCCACAGACACATGCACACACAGACAAAAAGACGGACAGACACACACACGGATATTTATTCAAAAATGATTTTTTTTTGGATTCAGGGGGACCCAAAACATGTATTTCCAGTGAAATCTCGGTATTGAATTTTTGGGTGGAATACAATACCTTCTCTATACACCTATACAGTAGGTGTAGAAAAAGTAAAAATCTGATGTGTTCAATTCACATGACTTTTTCTACATCTGTGAAACAAATTATAGTTAAAAAGCTTATTTTTCTTTTTATTTCTTGCTAATTTAGAAAAATTTAACAGGAGGGAGGACCATAGGTTAAAATGACAGTCAAAAGCTGGTTGCTATATGACTGAAGTTCCTTTATTTGTATGGACAGAGTTGACAAATTCCGTATGAGAATAGTATAAGTTTTTCAAAGCTGAAACCAAAAACAAGGAATATCTAAAGAACGATCAACTCCACGAAAAAAATGTATATGACATAAATTGTATGTTTTAATGGGCTCTACATTTTTTGTGTGTTAAGTTTACGGTTTAGCAGTTATGCAAAATTCTGTAAAATTCATCCAGAATAAAGTAGTCTTCAGAGGCTATTCCCAGAAAGTTCAAGATATACATTTTATTTGCGAGGTAAATATCTTTAATATTTGACATTTTAATCAAAATCGTTAGAGCCATTTTTAAGAAAATCAAAATTTTCGAAAAATGTTCCATGTAAACGGTAGTTAGGGGCGGAGGGATTGTCTTGAAAATTATCGTGTCGCATCCTTGGAAGATACCAAACTTATATACCAAGTTTGGTATTTAACGGTCTTTTCGTTTTTGAGCTATGCTGTCCATAGACACATACACACAGACACACACAAACAGACAGATAGATAGATAGACACACGGACATTTTTCTAAAAATTATTTTTTTGTATTCAGGGTGTCTTAAAACATGTATTTCCGGTGAAATCTCGGTATCGAATTTTTGGGTGCATTACAATACCTTCTCTATACACTATGAACATAGTACGTATAGAGAAAGTAAAAAGTACTTGACATAAATTGGGTGTTTTAACGAGGTCTGCTTTTCTGTGAATTACGTTTTCGTCTATCTGTTACGATGTAGTAGTAATGCAACATTCAGCAGAATTCATCCAGAATGGAGAAGTCTTCAGAGGCTGTTCTCAGAAAATTCAAAATAGACATTTTGTTTGTCTTGTTAATATATTTAATATGCGGTGCATTAATCAAAATCGCTAAAGCGATTATTTGAGAAAAACAGCAATTACAAAATTGCTCCATGTAATGGGTAGTTTGGGGTAAAGAGATTTTCTTGAAATTCTTCATATCGCATCCTTGAAATATATTTAAGTTACGAGGGCTGTCCCAGAAGTACCCGACCTAACAAAGAAAGAACAAAAATTTTGGGGAAAAACATTTTTATTTCTCTACATAGTCTCCTTTCAGCTCGATACACTTTTCCTTGCGATGTTCAATAGCTTCGATGCCCTATTTATAGTGAGGACTATCGAGGTCTGCAAAATAGCCATCTGCTGTTCGTTGTTGGCAAATCTACCACCAAGCCATTTCTTCAACTTTGGAAACAGAAAATAATCAGAGGGGAACGAAATCTGGCGAATAGGGAGCATGAGGAAGCAATTCGAACTTTAACTCATTGATTTTGGCCATGTCTGTATGAACGTGTGAAGTGGTGGATTTTCTTGATGAAACAAAACTTTCTTTTTTGCTAAATGCGGCCGTTTTTGCTCGATTTCATCACTGAAACGCTGTAACAAGTTTCCATAATATTCGCCATTAATTGCTTTTCCTTTTCTGAGATAATAAAAATTATCCCGCGTATGTCCCAGAAAACTGACGCAATAACCTGCCTGTAGATGGAACTGTCTTCGCCTACTTTGAAGCCAATCCTTCCCTTCCAATCCACTGTTTTGATTATTCTTTGGTCTCCGGTGTAAAGTGATGGACCCAAGTTTCATCCATTTTTATGAATTGACGCAAAAACTCAGCTTTATTGCAGCGAAACATTGTCTAACACCCGATTAAAACACCCTCACGCAGCTGTTTTTGTTCTATTTTAAGCAAACGCGGCACCCACCTTGCACACAACTTTCTCATATCCAAATTTTCAGTCAGTATGTGATATACAGAACTTTTTGAAATTCCTGCAATGTCTGCTTCAATCAACGGTCATCCAATAACATTTTGTGGATTTTCTTTAAAATTTCTGGACTGATAACCTCATTCGGTAGACCACTGCGATGTTCGTCTTGGCAGCTCGTATGGCGCGCTTAAACTCTGCCACCCAATATTTCACTGTTGTAAACGAAGGTGCAGATTCCTCCAAAGTAGAATCTAGCTCAGCTTTAATATTAGTTGGACTAAGACTTTTCAAATTCAAGTATTGTATGACCAGTTTTATCCATGTTTACAAATTCGCCGAGAGCACTCACTAATGATGGCTGCCAAACAAATGCTAAACAATGAAAAATCGTCAAACTTCAAACTTAAACTTTCTAAGACTGGTGGTACTTTTTACCATTGGAAACAACAACCGCCATCTATATGTCAGGTCAGGTACTTCTGGGACAGTCACTATAACTACCAAATGTGGTATTTAACGGTCTTTTTCTTTTTAAGCTATACTGTCAACAGCCCCTCACCCCTCACACACACACACACACACACACACACACACATATGGACCTTTTCTAAAATTCTTTTGTGTTTGTTCACATGACTTTGTCTACATCTTTGTAACAAATTATTGTTACAAGTCTTTCTCTCTACTTCATGCTAATCGAGATAAACATTAGCAGAAATTGACTTTGTTACATGCTTCCTTGTAAGTAGAAGGGAAATAGAATACACTAAGAAGTTAAAGTTAGAGCTGAAGCTTTCTTGACTACGTATTAACTCTAAATGTTCTCGAGCTTCTAGATGGATTGACTCCAACGTTTCGAAGATGTGCATCATATTCGTCTTCAGGGTAAACTTCGAAACGTTGGAGTCAATCCATTTAGTTATTTGGCTAGAAGCCCGAGAAGTAGTTACTAGTAGTTTAAAACCAGTAGTTACTAAGTAGTTTAAAACTAAAACCAATATCAAGGAATGTCTCGGAAACGGCTAACTCTACAAAAAATGTAAATTATATAAATGTTGTGTTCTAATGAGATCTACATTTCTTGTGTTGTAAGTTTTTGTCCATCTATTGCGGTTTACGAGCTATACAAAAGCCATCCAGAATAAAGAGGTCTTCAGAGTCTATTCCCAGATAATTCAAAACATACATTTCGTTTGTCATAAAAATACCATTTTAATCAAAACCGTTAGAGCAATTTTTGAGAAAAATGTAAAAAGTAGTTGGGGTGGGGGGATTTTCTTGAAAATCTTCCCGTCGCATTCTTGGAGAATGCTTAACTTAACTACCAAAGTTGGTATTTAATCTGCTTTTCGTTTTTGAGCTATGCTGGCCATAGACATACACGAACGTGTTTCTAAAACGGGGTTTCCAGAACATGTCTACTCCAAAAATTTATTTCTGATGAAATCTCAATATTGAATTTTGGGTGGAATACAATACCTTCTCTATCTACTCATACAGTGTACATACGTGCTAGAGAAAATAAAAATAATTTATATGATACACAAACCTAATTATTCCTATACACAAATGTGTTTATATTAGATAAGAGCCATTTATAGGGTCACTAGTATGGAGACAGCAAATTTTGAATACCCAGAAATGTTTTGTTTATCCCAGTTTCTCAAAGTATTCTCTCTGGTTATGTATACAGCATTCCATCCTCTGGAATCACTTCTGGAAGCATCAACACCATTTAGTTTTCGGTACAACAGTTAAGTCCTCTGCGTATACTGCAAAAGCTTCTTCAGGGCTAGAAAATTGGTGACTCGAAGCCGGTTCTTCACACGTAGGGAACAGGAAGAAATTACACAGCGCTAGATCGGGACTATAGAGTGATGCCTCAGAAACTCCATTGTTACATTAGCGGTGTGAGCTGGTACATTGTCATGATGCAACAAAATGTCCTTTGGATGCTTTTCTTGCATTTTTTTTAAAAAACTTTCGGATCGCAAACTTCTGTATACCATTTTGCAACAATTTATTTGATTTTCGCGCAGAACAGTTGCCAAGTGACCGCTTATGATGATGAAGAAGAAGAAGAAGAAGGAAAAAAAAAGCAACCAGTTTTACTTTCTGTAGATCTACTTTGTACAGGGTGTATAGAGAAGGTATTGATTGCACACAAAAAGTTGATATCGAGGTTTCACAGGAAATACACGTTTTGAGAAAAATGATCTGTGTGTGTATGTGGATAGCATAGCTCAAAAACGAAAATAGCTTAAATACAGAACTTGGTATTTAAGTTTAGTTATCTTCCAAGAATGCGACAGGAAAATTTTCAAGAAAATCCCCTCACCACAAACTACCTTTTACGTGGAACAGTTTTCGAAAATTTTATTTTTTTCAAAAATGGCTCTAACGATTTTGATTAAAATATCAAGATATTTTTATAACAAACGAAATATAAATCTTGAATTTTCTGGGAATAGCCTCTGAAGACCTCTTTATTCAGGATGACTTTTACATAATTGGCAAACCGTTAAAGATATACAGAAAGTTACTACACAAAAAATCTGTTGCGTTCCATTCACATGACACGGTTACCTCCACAACAAAAACCTAAAGGACATAAATTGTGTGTTTTGTCGTGATGTACATTTTTTGGGTAGTGAGTTTTTTTTCTATCTCTTACGGTTTAGCAGTTAAGCAAAATTCATCCAGAATAAAGAGGTCTTTAGAGGCGATTCCCCAAAAATTCGAGATATGCATTTTATTTCGGACATAAATAGCTTTAATATACGGGATTTTAATCAAAATCGTTAGAGCCATTTTTAAGAAAATCAAAATTTTCGAAATTTATTCCATGTAAAGGGTAGTTTTTGGTAGGGGGATTTTTTTGAAAATCTTCGTGTCGCATCCTTGGAAGATACTAAACCCAAATACCAAGTTTGGTATTCAATGGTCTTTTCGTTTTGGGGCTATACTGTCCACAGACAGACAGAAGACACACACACACACGGACCTTTTTTTAAAAATGTTTTTTTCGGACTCAGGGGACCCTAAAACATATATTTCCGGTGAAATCTCGGTATCGAATTTTTGGGTGCATTAAAATACCTTCTCTATCCCTATGTACATTGTACATATGCGGCTAGAGAAAGTAAAAAACCGTAAGTATATGATATAAATTGTGTTTCAAACATTTTTACGCAGTAAGTTTTTGTCTATCTCTTACTGTTTACCAGTTACGCAAAATTAGGCAAAATTCATTCAGAATGAAGAGGTATTCAGAATCTATTCTTAGAAAATTCAAAATATGCATTTTATTTGCCATATAAATATCTTTAATATACTGTATTTTAATTAATATCCGTAATATCTCGAAAACGGTTAATATACAAAAACATTTATGACATAAATTGTGTGTTTTAACGAGATCTACATTTTTACTTTCTCTACACTATTATGTATAGTGTATAGAGAAGGTATTGCATTCCACCTAAAAAACTCAATATCGATATTTCACCAGAAATACGCGTTTTAGGGTCCCCTGTATTCAAAAAAAGTATTTTCAGAAAAAGGTCAGTGTAGCTACTTAAACTCTTCTCAAACGGGAGGACATCCTTCTTCTCGTTTGTTTATTCCTCGAAAGCAAAGAGATTGGAATTTCAGTTTTCACATAGCGACCGGCTTACAGGACGCTTTAGCCTGTGCATTTTCTTATTCCCCTTCTACTTACAAGGAAGCTAGTAAGAAGACTAATTCTGCTTATGTTTATCTTGATTACCATGATGTAGACAACAGATTAATGTTTTGAATAAAAGGTTTGTTTGGCAAACAGCTAGAGAACATCATGTGAATGGAACACATCAGAATTTTTTTCCCGCATTTCTTGCTTTCTTGTCCTTGATAGGTGGTCGATCATCCGGGAGGACTGGCGTTTTGTTTCTGGGTCAAACTGATATACCCATGTTTTGTCACCCGTAACAATATCTGAAACACGGCGAGGCTTTTCATGGTTAAATTTTAGTAGCATTTCTTACTATGCTATGGAGCTTCTGTGCTTCAGACAAATTAAGGGACTCCCATTTTGAAGAAGGTGCTTATGAAGGTGATTCAAACACTTTCCGGACTAATCGCTAATGCCAGCTCAATGTCCCTGTAGGTTAGTCCCTAATCATTGTTTCCACAGTGGTGAAGTTTTTCTCAGTCACTACAAATCTCACATACGGTTGCCTGGGATCGAACCCGGATGTGTGTATGTGTGTATACAGCATAACTCGAAACTATGTTAAATACCAAACTTGGTATTTAAGTTGAATATCTTCCATGGGTGTGACACGAACATTTTCAGGAAAATACCCCCACCCCCAGCTACTCTCTCTACATGGAACGTTTTTTGAAATGTTCGTTTTTTCAAGAATGTCACCGACATTTTTATTAAATACTACCTATATGTTTAAATTATTTTCATATCGAACGAAATTCATATATTTAATTTTCTGGGAATAACCTCTGAAGACTTTTTCGTTCTGGATGACTTTAGTATAGCTGGTAAAGCGTAAGAAATAGACAAAAACTTACTACACAAAAATCTGGTGTAAAAATCTGATCTGTAAACATTATAGTTAAAAGGCTTATTTTTCTGTTTCGTGCTAATCGAGATAAACATTAACACAAATGGGCTTTATTACTTGCTTCTTTCTAAGTAGAAGGCAAATAAGGGAATAGACCAAAACAATAGTCAAATCTTTTAAAAGCTGGTTCCTCTGGTATTGAAATCCATTTCTTTGCATGACCAGGAGCTGACAGATTCCCGTATGAGAAACATTTAAGTATTTTAAAACTGAAACCAATAACAAGGAATATCTCGAATACAGCCAACCCCACGAAAAAAATGTATACGACATAAATTATGTGTTTTAACTATATCTACATTTTATGTAAGTTTTTGTCTGTTTCTTACGGTTTACCAGTTGTGCAAAATTCATTCAGAATAAACACGTCTTCAGAGGCTATTCCTAGAAAATGTAAGATATACAGTCAATTTGTTATGTAAATATCTTTAACATGTGGTATTTTAATCAAAATAGTTAGAGCCAGTTTTGAGAAAATCAAAATTTTAGAAACATTTTCCATGAAAAGGGTAGTTTAATGTGAGAGGATTTTCCTCAAAATCTTCGTGTCACATCCTTAGAAGATACTAAACTTAAAATACCAAGTATGCTATTTTACCGACTTTTCGTTTTTGAGTTGTGTTCACAGACACACTCGGGTCTTTTTCTAAAAATCTGATGTGTTCCATTCACTTGACTTTCTCTACATCTCTGTAACGAATTATTATTAAAAAGCTTTTTCTTCTCTTTACTTCATGCTTATCGATTAGCAGATACGGTCTTATTACTTGCTTCTTTCTAATGAGGCAGTACGCTATGTTAAAACGGTAGTCAAATCTTTTAAAAGCTGGTTGTCATGTGGTTGAAATCCGTTTCTATGCATGGCCGTGTGAGAAAATTTAAGTACCTATTTTAAATCTAAAGCAAATAAGAAGAAATATCTCAGAAATTGTCAATTTAACGAAAAAACATATACTATGACATAAGCTGTGTGTTTTAACTTGATCTACACTTTTTGTGTAATAAGTTTTTGACTATCTCTTACGGTCTACCAGTTACGTAAAATTAGGTAAAATTTATCCAGAGATCATTAGACGCTATTCCCAGAAAATTCAAGATATACATTTTATTTGCCATGTAAATATCTTTAATATACGTCGTTTTAATCAAAATTCTTATAGCCATTTTGAGAAAATAAACATTTCTATTTTTTTTTCATGTAAAGGGTAGCTTGGGGTTGGGGGATTTTTCTCAATATCTTCCTGTCGCATCCCTGAAAGATACTAAATGTAAATAACAAGTTTGGTATTTTACCGACTTTTTGTTTTTGAGTTATCGTGTTCACACATACACGCAGACCTTTTTTCTAGAATTTTTTTTAGGCGACCTTAAAAGGGTATTTCCGGTGAAATCTCGGTATCAAATTTTTCTCTATACAGAGTTTTAAAAGGGTAGGATACCTCCATTATGTCATATGTTATACGTGTAACTTCTATTATTTATAAGAACCCGTTGTTAATCTCAATGTACATAGTATGTGTAGAGAAAGTAATAATCTTTTGTAAGAAATTTTGTTTTCACAACAGGTACAAAAGTCATGTGAATGGAGCATAAGACTTTTCTTTCCGTTGCATAAGGTTAGAGAACTTTCATAATTATTTCTCTATTTGTGATGGTTGTTTAGTACTAATTCATGGTCTTCAGTAAGGAAGTTTGCGGCTACAGGAAGAGTTAAAACCCCGCGCCCCACACCCTCAACTAGAAGGGCAGTAGGAACCGGAGATGCTTGGAATATTTATTAGACCCACTTACGTCACAAGAATAGTTGTTCATTGTTTCGTCCACCTCCTTAATGCAGCACTCGTCCTTGAGTATTAAAATACACTTCTCAAATCCAAATTGAGATTTCCTTGTACAGTTTATAGCGTATTGTGCTATCTCAAGACGTGCCATCAAACACAAATCACGTATCTTGCCGAGTTATGAATCATGGAGCGTCAATGTGCTCCTCCGTGTTCTAGAGCTAACATGGTAGCCTCTGGTTCCCAAGGTCAACCCGGCGGAGGGCGGTAAAATATGTAATATAGTGTAGACAGAAGGTACTGTATTGCACCCAAAAATTCAATACCGAGATTTCACCGAAAATACATGTTTGAGGGTACCCTGAATCCAAAACAAAATATAGAAAAAGGTCCGTTGTGTGAATTTATTTATTTTATTAATAAAGCATGCTCCATTACCGTAGTAATACTACATTCTAAACATAAATACTTACATAATTGATTGTCAGGATTTATACAATTTAACAATTGTTTAACATATAGCTATTTGATATTGTAATTATTAGTCTTTTAGAGATTGTCAAATTCAATGGAATTAACAAACGATTTGAAGTATGTGAAATAAAAATGGGTAATTATTTACAAGTTGGGCCGCTAACTCTCTCCGCTGCGACTTATGCCAGTTTTGCACTCTAACGGGACCGGTGTGGTTAGAGGGGGATTAGGGGTGGGGAGATGGTTTAAAAAACTAATGCTGTATCCATTGCGCCGTTAGAAGTTGTTGGAAATATCAATAATGAGGTACTACCACGATATAAAATTAGAAACATAAATTTATATACACACACTAACCTAAACGGATTGAAACCTAACCTCGCGCTAAATTTGAAATCGTCATCATAAATACAAAGTCAATTAATCGCACTTAGTTTCATTCGATTTTAGAGTGGCCGAAGTTCTGCATAATAAAATTCACTGAACAGCTGTATCTGCGTGAAACTTACTTGTCATACATCAGCACAGCGTCTAGCGACATATGCCGGTGTTGCATTTCACAACACTGTTCGCCTGCCGCCGACAATGAAACTCAGGTTTTAGGCACTTAAGTGTGTAGTAGTATTGTATATTTACATTGCAAAAATACTACAAGACTTCTTTATTTATATTCTACTCCTTCCAGGCAGCATACTTCATACATATTCACAAAAAAGGATCGCTACGCGCACGTAATAAATTAGCGTTTAACTTAATTACGGAGCTTTTCCGATAAAAAAAGTTGGTGAAAACGTAACAAGTATAAACCAATATTAATATAAAAATAATAGTTGCAACAAATCTTCACTTATCTTTTGGAATCCTTGCCTGGACTAGTTTCGCAACGATTTCATTGCATTATCAACATATCCTTTTGGTCTCTTTTTTGATGTTGTTGATAGTATAAACATTTTTTGATAGTATAAATACTATCTTTTGATAGTATAAACCAAACTTACAGTCAAACCACAATTCGTTTAATTTCTAGAGGGGCCCAAGTTCTCTATAATTACCTAAAAATGTATTAATGCATTTTTATTCACTGGTCATTCATAATTGGTTCTATTAACCTGTGTGTGTGTGTGTGCGTATGAGTAAACTCGATGATTCAAAAACAAAAAGTCGGTAAAATACCAAAGTTGCTATTTGAGTTCACGAGTCTTTCAAGAATTTGACACGAAGATTTTGAGGGGAAAAAAACCCACCTCTAACTATTCTTTACTTGGAAGATTTTTCGAAACTTTTTATTTTCTAACGATTTTGATTAAAATACTGAATGTTTAAGATGTTTTTATGATAAACGAAATATTTTGGATTTTCTGGGAATATCCCCTGAAAACCTCTTCATTCTGGATGACTTTTGCATAATTGGCAAATAATAATATAATATATATAGAAACTTGTGCACAAAAAAGAAGATCTCATTAAAACATATAACTTATGTTATATACATTTTTACTTTCTCTACACGTATTATGTAGTATATAGAGAAGGTATTGCACTCCACCCAAAAATTCTATATCGAGATTTCACCGGAAATATTTGTTTTAGGGTCCCCTGTATCCAAAAAAATGCTTTTTCAGAAAAAGGTTCGTGTGTGTGCCAGTGTGTTAGTGTGTCTGTGAACACGATAACTCAAAAAGGAAAAGTGGGTAAAATAGCAAACTTGGTATTTACGTTTAGTATCTTTCAGGGATGCGACACAAAGATTTTGAGAAAATTCCTCCCACCCCAAACTACCCTTTACATGGAACTTTTTTCGAAAGTTTTTATTTTTTCAAAAATGGCTCTAACGATTTTGATTAAAATTTCGTATGTTAAAGATATTTACCTGACAAATGAAATGTATATCTTGAATTTTCAGGGAATAGCCTCTGAAGTCTACTATATTCTGGATGAATTTTACGGAATTTTGTATAATTGTTAAACCGTAAGCCATGGACAAAAACTTACCACACAAAAAATGTTGGACACGTTAAAACACACAATTTATGTCATAATTTTTTTCGTGAAGTTGATCAGTTTTGAGATATTCCTTGTTTTTTGGTTTCAGCTTTGAAAAACTTATACTTTTCTCGTAGAGGAATTTATCAACTCCTGCCATAAAAGCAAAGGAACTTCAGTGACATAGCAACCAGTTTTTGTCTATCACTTTAACCTATGGTAGTCCCTTATTTGCTTCTACTTACAAGGAACCAAGTAACAAGACTATTTCTGCTGTTTTTTTCTCGATTAGCATGAAGTAAATAGAAACATAAGCTTTTTAACAATAATTTGTTGCAGAGATGTAGAGAAAGTCATGTGAATGGAACCCATCAGGTTTGTTTGTAGAGTTAAGCGTTTTCCAGATATTCCGGATTATTAGTTTCAATTTTGGCTACTTAAATTTTTCTCAAACGGGAAGACATATTTCTTCTCATTTCTCCTTTGCTTGCTCCTGGAAAGCAAACATATTGGAATTTCAGTTGTTTTACATACCAACCGGAGTTTAAAGGGCGAGACTACCTCTTTAGTCTGTGCATTTTCATATTTCCCTTCTACTTACAAGGAAGTTAATAAGACTAATTCTGGTTATGTCTATGTTGATTAGTATGACGTAGATAACAGATTAATGCTTTGAATAAAAGGTTTGTTTACCGAACAACTAGAGGACATCATGTAGATGGAACACATTAGATGTTTTCCATTCTACTTACAAGAGATCAAGCAATAAGGACAATTTCTGCTAATGTTTATTTCGGTTAGCATGATGTAGATAGAAATATAAGCTTTTAACAATAATTTGTTATAGAGATGTAGAAAAAGCCACATGAATGGAATACATCAGATTTTTTCGGGAGTAAAAATCCTTAGCATGGCTTACTTGCAGTAAAGCTGTTGGCCCGTGTCGTAGATTTATGGCACGTAAGTGAACCTCAAGCCTGATAAAGAAGTCTCTGAGAAAATTAAGCGGTCTTTCTCTCCCAATATAGAATGGGATGCTGAGAATTGCAACAGTTAAAGAGCGTACATAAATAAAACTTAATTTAATTCAATTTGGAGCGCTAGAGGTAGATACAGAGGCTCACATAAATATTCGACATTTTATGTTGTCGAAAAACTATACTTTAATTATTCTTATACTACATCATAACAAAAAAAAAAAAAAAAAAAAATCTGAATTGTTCCATTCACATCTCTAACAAATTATTGTTGAAAAGATCTTTTTTCTCTCTACTTCATGCTAATCGAGATAAGCATTAGCAGAAACGGTCTTATTACGTAGTTCCTTATAAGTAGAAGGGAAATAAAGGAATACACTAGGCTAAACTGACAGTCAAATGTTTTAAAATGTGGTTGCTCTGTGATTGAAATCCGTTTCTTTGCGTAATCAGGAGTTCACAAATTCCCGTGTGAGAGAAGTTTAAAGTATCTTAAAACTGAAAAGGCTAACAAGGAATATCTCGGAAATGATCAACTCAATGAAAAAAAAAAATATTTTACATAAATTGTGTATTTTAATACGATCAATATTTTTTGTGTCGTAAGTTTTTGTCTATCTCTTACGGCTTACCAGTTGTAGCTCTTCATAGGCTATTCCCAGAAAATTCAGAACATACATATTATATACCATGTAAATATATTTAATGTACGGTATTTTTGATCAAAACATTTAGAGCCATTTTTAAGAAAGTCAAAATGTTCGACAATTTTTCCATGTTAAGGGTGGTTTGGAGTGGGGGCATTTACTTCCAAATCTTTGTGTCGTATCTCTGGAAGATACTAAACTTGAACACCAAGTTTGGGTTTTAACCGACTTTTGGTTTTTGAGTTATCGTGTTCACAGACACACGGACCTTTTTCTAAAAATCTGATGTGTTCCATTCACATGACTTTCTCTATATATCTGTAACCAATTATTGTAAAAAGCTAATCGAAATAAACATTAGCAGAAACGGTCCTATTACTTGCTTTCTTGCAAGTAGAAGTGAAATAGGGAATACACTAGGCTAAAACGATAGTCAAATCTTCTAAAACCTGGTTGCTATGTGGATGAAATCCATTTCTTTGCCATGCCAGGAGTGACAAATTCCCGCACGTGAAAAGTTAAAGTATTTTAAAAATGAAACCAATAACACGGAATATCTCAAGAAAGATCAACTCCAAAACAAAAAAACAAAAGAATAAAAAAAATTAAAAAAACTACATGAAATAAATTGTGTTTTTTTAACGATATTTACATTATTTGTATAGTAGGATTTTGTCTATCCTTTACAATTTACTGTTATGTAAAATCGTGCAAAATTCATCCCGGATGAAGAGGTCTTCAAAGGCTATTCCCAGAAAATTCAAAATATACATTTTATTTGTAATGTAAAATATCTTTAACACCTACTGTATTTTAATCAAAATCGTTAGAGACATTTTTGAAAAAATCAACATTTTCGAAAATTTTCCCATGTGAAGGGTAGTTTGGGTTGGGGGAATTTTCCTCAAAATCTTCTTATCGCATCCTTGGAAGATACTTAAATACCAAGTTTGGTATTTTACCGACTTTTCGTTTTTGAGGTACCGTACAGGGACCCTAAAACGTGTACTGCGGTGAAATCTTGCTATCGAAATTTTGGGTGGAATGCAACACCTTCTCTTTAATTATGTACATAGCACGTGTAGAGAAAGTAATATTGCTTTTTTTGGATTCAGGGAACTCTAAAACGTGTATTTCCTGTGAAATCTCGGTTTCGAATTCTAAGTGGAGTGCAATACCTTCTCTACTTACTATGTGGAGAAAGCAAAAATCTACCAAAACTATAAGCGATGTATTAGGCTTTCATTCAGGTCCTATATAGGTACTACATCGCTAAAAAGGAGCATTTTTCTAACCGTTGTTTCATGTTTACTCACGATATACAGTTAATTTCTTGATAGAAAGGCTTGTTTAAAATCACCAAGCCATGACTCTTGGTTTAAACAAATGAACATCGCGATCATATTTATGTAACATTGGCGTCTTGGAGATTGAAAAAATCTGATGTGTTCCATTCACTTGATTTTCTCTACATCTCTGCAACAAATTATTGTTGAACAGCTTACTCTATTTACTTAATGCTAATTGAGAAAAAATTAGCAGAAATAGTCTTATTACTTGCTTCCTACTTGTAAGTAGAAGCGAAATAAGTGAATACCATAGGTTAAAGTGATAGTCAAAAGCTGATTGCTATGTAACTGAAGTTCCTTTGTTTGTATGGACACTAGTTGACAAATTCCTGTATGAGAAAAATATGTTTTTTTAAAGGTGAAATCAAAAACAAGGAATACCTAAAAAACGATCACCTCCACGAAAAAAAATTATATAAAATAAATTGTGAGTTTTAACGTGCTTTACATTTTTTGTGTGGTAAGTTTTTGTCCATCTCTTACGGTTTAGCAGTTATGCAAAATTCCTTAAAATTCATCCAGAATAAATTAGTCTTCAGAGGCTATTCCCAGAAAATTCAAGATGCACATTTTATTTGTCAGGTAAATATCTTTAATATACGATATTTTAATCAAATTCGTTAGTCATTTTTTAAAATGTCAAAATTTTCTAAAAAAGTTCCATGTAAAGGGTAGTTTGGGGTGGAGGGATTTTTCTCAAAATCTTCGTGTCGCATCCATGGAAGATACTAAACTTAAATACCGAGTTTGGAATTTTACCGACTTTTCGTTTTTGAGTTATCGTGTTCACACACACACACCTGTTTCTGAAAATGCTTTTTTTTTGGATTCAGGGAGTCCTAAAACATGCATTTCCGGTGAAATCTCAACATGGAATTTTTGGGTGCATTACAATACCTTCTCTATCCCTATGTAGATTGTACATATTGGGCTAGAGAAAGTAAAAAAGAAAGATCGCTAACTTTGAAACATGTCCGTTAGATGATGCTTAGGAAAGAGTAAATAACACTCTCAACGCAGAATATCTTAAAAACGGCTCATTTTTCGAGAAAGTTTAACTCACATTGTATATTTTAATGGCCCCTCAAGTGTTTTCTGTTGCAAGGTTTTGTCTAAGTCATATGGTTTACCAGCTATGCATAATTCATTGGGAATGAAGAGGACTTAGGAAGCTACTCCCAAAAAATTCAAGATATACCTACATTTTATGTCAAAAATATCGTAATTTTAATCAAAATAATTAGCCATTTTTGAGAAAGTAGTAAATGGTAATCTGGGGCGGGAGATTTTCTTGAAAATATTCGTGTCGCATCCTTGGAAGATGCCGAACTTAAATATCAAGTTTGATATTTAACCGACTTTTCGTTTTGTAATCGCGTTCATAGACACACACATATACCACACACGAACCTTTTTCTAAAAAAAATATTTTATTCAGGGGACTTTAAAATATTTATTTCTGGTGAAATCTCGGTATCAAATTTTTGGGAGGAATGCCATGTTTTCTCTATAACACCTCGTACATAGTAGGTGTAGAGAAAGTAAAAATGACACATTCCTTGAAGTACAAAGCTTCCCATCCAGGATTGAAATTATTTTTTGGCGTGGGTGCCTTTGTTTTAATCGTTTGTTTTGACGAGTGTCTTTTCATTACAAAACGGCGCTGATGTACTGACTACCGATTACTGACCGCTCCCTCTACGCAGCACGTAGTTAGTCATGTTCAAGCACATGCACCGCGACAAGCGGGTTAGTTAAGGCTGTTTTATCTACTTTATCTTAATCGACAAACATTTTATATAAGTGGTTTAATTGTGTTTTTCCTTTAGGTACAATGGGAGTAACGGAATACACCAGTCTAAAGCGAGTCAAATTTTAAAGGGTATATGTTATGTAACATCTTTGAAATTGCGTTCTCCGTGTAGACCAGGAGAAAAAGGGGGGAAATTGACGATTACTTATTTAAGAAAATTAGAAAAATCTAAACAATAACAAGAAATATCTCGGAAATTGTGGACTCCATAAAATAAGGTAGATATTTGACATAAACTGTATGTTTGAACGACATTTTCATGTTTTCTGTAGTAAGATTTTATCCATCTCTTACGGTTTACCAGTTATCCAAAAAGCATCAGAAGGAAGAGGGCTTAGAGACCATTCCAAGAAAATTCATGAAAATATCTTAAACACCATGTAATACTTTGATAAAAATTGTGAGAATTATTTTTGAGAAAATCAAAATTTTCAAAAATGTTGCAAGAATAGTTGGGGGTGGGATACTTTCTTCAAAATCTTCGTATCACATCCTTGAAAGATGCCTCAACTAAGTACCTACAAGTTTGGTATTTAAACAGCTTTTCAGTTTTCAGTCAGCTGTTCACAGATACGCACACAGACGCATGGATTTGTTTTTCTAAAATATTTTTCGGGGGTTCAGGGGGGAGGCTCCAAACATATATTTCGATGAAATCTCGACATGGAATTCTGAGTGGAATACAATACTTCCCCTACTTACTATACGTAGTAGAGAAAACAATAAAATACATGGGATGTAGATAAAACTCAGGCTATATATACTAGTATATTCTTACAAATCAAATTAATATGTACGCCTTGGTATACATATCCTTTAGGTGGGCTGCTAGAAATAAAGGAAGAAGCATGATATTTCAAAAGCGAAATGCTGTAAATAACCAAACAAGAGCCAATCCAAGAAGTAAAGTGGTGTGTATCTCGAAAACAAACTGAACCTAATACAAAATGTCATTTGACACAAACTGCGGTAAAGCTATACCAGAGGACCAGCACAAATATAAATCTTTAAGAATTGAAACTAACCTTGTAATCCACTTCAGAGTATGTAGGAGCTAATATGTGTTCATTTAGAATTGGAATAAGCCACCACTCCCACCCTGTAAGTACACTTTCTTAAATAGCAAAATTCACGAAAATGTTCATGGTGGGGGAAGATTTAATAGCTGTTGCTAGGCGGGAAGTAAGTATTTATGGTCTAGAAACAATGAAATTACAATACTACCAACGTAGAAAAAGTCACCAAACTTCAAAGAAAGAAAAAAAAAAGTGAAGCTCAAAAGTCACCAACATTCACACAGTAATAATGGAGTGCCAAGGCTGTAAATATGTGAAAATAAGTTTATTTACATACACACTAACCTAAACCTAACACAGCGCATGCTCGCTTCGCTCGCACGCTTTGGTGAAACCGGTAGCAATTATTAAAACCAAAGAGTACATGAAAATAAGTTTATTTATGCACACACTAACCTAACCGTAACACAGCGCATGCTCGCTTCGCTCGCATGCTTTGGTAAAACAAATAAAAATTATTGAAACCAAAGTAAAGGAAAATCACTAAAAATAAATTTCACGAAAATCACTTATTTACACAACAATAATTGATTCAGAACTCTAAACACACAGAATGACTTTTAGAATCGCGGTATTTTTTGTATCAATGTTGGCAATCACCCTCATGTTGCAACAAAGGCCTCAAAATCAACTAACTATAAAGTGACTCTAGTGGCCGAATAGTGAACAGTTCGTTGATGGTTCCACAACCTTTTAATGGCTAGTGATAACTAGTTTTCAAATATTCTGAATTTTGCAATATGAACGTCAACTATCACGATTGAGACGCCACCTGTCTGATAGATACTGAAACAATAGAAATTTCTGTAAAAAAGTAAAGAAAACAAATACTTCTGGTATGTTTTAGTATAAATCGCGTACTTTGTTGCAAGTTAAAGGCCAAAAATAGACAAGATAGATTTTTAAAACTTTGTAAAACGATATTACGGTAAGTAGAAGTGAAAAAACTAATACCTAAATAGTTTTAATGGAAGTTTAAGTGGTGGAACCAAGATATAGTAATAATCAAACTGCTAATTTTAAGTTCTATAATTGATTTGAGTAATCACCGCAAATACCCTGAGACCTTCACAAATAAATTTGATTTGTCTAGTATGTATCCTGCTTCAGAAATACATATTCATTATACCAAATGGACCACAAACAAAGATTTAAAGAAGATTTCAAATACTTTTTTATTCCTATCAGTTGCTCTAGAGATTATAGCTACCAAATACCAATACAAAATATTAATGTAACTGTGTTTTTAATTTAGACTCCGAGGATCCATTTCTCAGTTTGAAAGTGCGCCAGAAAATATTAAAACAGAATAGTTTTAGAAGCAAATAAGTTCTTTTTCACAAGTACTGATTAAAACACACAGTTTTTATCATGCGCACATGTCATGTCTGTTTTATCAACTATAACACTAGAGCATAGAAAATACTATTATTACTTTTAAATCCTATAAAATTTCAATTCAAGTCCAAACTGACCTTATTATAAGCTTTCTCCAAGAAATAAATGACGATTTGCCTATGCAGTCCAATTGGGTTCCTTTAGTTTGTTTTCATAATTTCACTTCACCCAAAGTGGAATTACGGCTTTGTTTTCTTTATAATATTTCTGGCAGCTAGGTGTCGGGACATTTCGTATTTTATATTACTCAGTAGCTTTTCTTGTACAAAATAAAGAGGTTATTAAAATGTACTTCCTACTGACGCAATCAACATTTTGGAACACAGCGCCATTGACTGTTTATCGACGTTCTTTTGTTTCCTCTTTTGCTGATCTAACAGTTTACCACTTTGGTCAAACGGGTCAGGACCGGTGGTAAATCTCGATTTATTTTGAGCTCTGCCCACTAAAGTAAATTATGCAGGTGTAAGGGCAATGCAGAAACGATAATTACTTTTAAAAATTGATACACATCGCTTGCATTAAAGTTGTTTATCATTTCCAACTTGACATAACCTCTTATATATTATAAAATTTATATAGAAAGCGATTCTTCTGTTTATGTTTAGGTTATATCAATTTTTTTATTAGAACTAATCTAAAATTAAGCATTAGGTCTTGGTTTCGTGCATGATCAAATTACGACTACTACGTTAAACAAAACAACTATTCGTAGGTCAATGTTTGCTACAGACGAACCCATGCGAGAAAAAGTAAGATTCCTGTAAGATGTTTTATAGATGATATACACGTTGAACCTGAAAAGATGTTCTGATGTGTTACATTCACAATACTTTCTCTACCGTCTAACGTTTATTTGTGGATATTCAAACTATTCTTATAAAAGTTTATTTTCCATCCACTTTATTTAAATTGAGATAATCTTTTACAGAAATAGCTAATTACCTAGTTCGTTCAAAATACAAAGGGAATAGAGATAGTCAAATGGTTAATAACTGGACGCTGTATATTGGCCTTAAAGCTCCATGCAAATAGCGAGAAACAATAATTTGAATATGGAAAGAACTTTAAAATAATGAATAAGTATTGAACAATTCAAAGTAGAGAAGTTCATTTCAGTTCCAGGAAACCTCAAAATGTACATTTCCTGTGAAATCTGGATACTTAGACTTTTGGGGTGCAATACAATGCTTGTTGGGAGGTGGTAAAGTAAAAATCTGATGTGTGGATTCTCATGAATTTCTCTACATCTCTGCAACAAACTATTGTTAAAAAGCTTATGCTGCTATTTATTTCATGCTAATCGACAAAAAATTAGCAGAAATAGTCTTATTACTTGCTTCCTTGTAAGTAAAAGAGAGATAAGGGAGTACCATAGGTTAAAGTGACAGTCAAAAGCTGGTTGCTATGTGACTGAAGTTCCTTTATTTGTATGGACAGGAGTTGACAAATTCCTGTATGAGAAAAGTTAAGTTTTTCAAAGCTGAAACCAAAAACAAGGAATATATAAAAAACGATCAACTTGACGAAAAACATGTATACAACATAAATTGTGTGTTTTAATGTGCTCTACAGTTTTTGTGTGGTATGTTTTTGTCCATTTCTTACGGTTTAACAGTTATAGCAACATTTCGTAAAATTCACCCAGAATAAAGTAGTCTTCAGAGGCTATTCCCAGAAAATTCAAAATATATATTTTATTTGTCAGGTAAATATCTTTAATATACGACACTTTAATCAAAATCGTTAGCCATTTTTTAGAAAAGCAACATTTTCGAAAAAAGTTCCATGTAAAGGGTAGTTTGGGATGGGGGATTTTTCTCAAAGCTTCGTGTCGCATCCCTGGAAGGTACTAAACTTAAATACCAAGTTTGGTATTTTACCGACTTTTCGTTTTTGAGTTATCCTGTTCACAGACACATACAGACACGGACCTTTTTCTGAAAATGCTCTTTTTTTTGGGATACAGAGAACCCTAAAACACATATTTCCGGTGAAATCTCGGTATCGAATTTTTGGGTGGAGTGCAATACCTTCTCAATGTACATAGTACGTGTAGAGAAAGTAAAAATGCTGAAGCAATTAGAGCATTTTGGCAAAGGTTAACGTGCTCAACAATAATTTAAATGGCGGTGATACCATCATCATACGGATTTTCACCTGCCCCTATTTGACGTTTAGTACGTCGATGTCTCGCATGTCTGCTGTTAGCATACAATTACAAAAACGACGAATGTATGCAGGTGTCTGGAACAAATAGCATACGTACCTAAAGAGAAGCAGCCGCTGTTGGAAGGCGACGGCTCCAATCATTGAGATATTTCAGTTCCCATGTTTAGCAGTTAAATCTTGGCGTATGTGCCCTCAAGAACGCAGTCCACCGCACGTGTCGCTAATGGATTGTGGAACCGGAAGTACTCAAACGTCATCAGCGTCGCATGGCCATTACCGACGCTTTCTGGTTTGAATACGGAATATGCGCGACCGGAAATCGAGTAACGAGACGAGAGGAATCAATTATTAACCAGTTAATTTATCGCCACGCGAAGAATGCAAATATGGAAGCACTTAATGGTATTGCAAAACTTATGCTAGGCAATGGAAATTTTCCAAGTTTCCTCTCCATTAGCTGGGCTTTCAATAACTACCAAACTGGTCGATTTCTTATTCATTTGATCATTAGACGAAGCAAAATCTGTACCAATTTAAAAGTATTAATATTTATAAAGTCCCTTTACGACAAATAAATTAACTAATGTGTAAAATTCATCCCCTAATTAAAATCAATTGTTATTTTTAAGTCGTATTACTTGCCGATAGATAGATCCTGTTTTCCCTTTCTTTGCATTACCCATTTATTGCCTGTTGGGCGGTGTTTTAGTAGTGGGTTGGGGCGCCCTTCAGGCAGTTAGGGGTTTAGCAATTGAAAGGAGGCAGTGTTTTCTTGGTCTGAAGAAAGTGAGCAAAGGCGCGTGACAGAGTGGAAGAAGGAAACACTGTTGCTGATAGTATTTGTGTGTTCACTGTGTACAGTCTGATTCCTGTCATCCGACTCTGAGTAAAATATTGCAACACTTTGACTGTTTTGCCACGCGCGGCACGTGTACCCCTCCCACAGGCTAAAGTGTTGCTTGAGCGATAAGCAACCCCTACCCACTAGCGATAACACCGCTGAACAGACAGTAACCATAGGTCCCAATCGCAGACTGTGGTTTAAAGAATAACTATCTGGCAGTCAGTCTGATATTTCAGCTCTTTAGAAGTGTTGAAAACCTGCACTTAAACTTATAATTCAAAATAATTATAAGATCATGCATTAATAGCTAGAAAGAGAATTCTTTGACAGGGGCGTACGTTCAGGGGAAGCAACCGAAGTCCTGCTTCGGTAAAAACTACAAAAAGTGAGAACTGATCCGAGATCTTTTGTCTGAAGACTAGCACATTAATACGGCTGACGATATTCATATTTATTAACAATATGTCATTAAAATTATGTAGTTATTCAATAGCATACTGTTTTAATACGTTATAGTACCGTTAGCGATTATGAGTCAGCCGCAGCAATTTTCCAGAGAGGAAACAGCAATGAGAATAACGTAGTGTATCAGTCTAGGTAAACACATTAATTTTGAGAACATAGACTGTCGCTAATATCTAAAACTGTCTGCAGCTACAGCTGCTTTCAGAGAAAGAATTAAATTATGCTTCATGACCAGCTTTAAAATGAACAATAAAAACAGAAAACAAAAACGCAGAACAGAGTTATCTCTAAAGGATTATTATAGTAATCCCATGCCGCAACAGCCCTGACGAGCCTGTGGCTACCAACCCGACTGCCGGCCTCACGCCCACTTCCGCTTGGTAGAGATGGTCGATCATTCAAACGATACAGAGGTGATGTGGCCAACATCGCGCATTCCCCGGTCGGAATGTTGCCTATCATGGCCAGGATCGCAGCCTAATGCAGCTCCTCATTTCATCCTATGCTGAGGGTCACCAGCCCTATACCCGGGACTTAAAATCCGCACCATCATAGGTAAGCACATTCCATGCCCACGAACCAGATCACTAAGCTCTAGCCACTATCACATGCAGGACAAAATGTTTATTAGTTTAGTAATTTTTCTGGAAAAAGAAGAATTTATTTTTTGAGGATATAATTAGAAGCAGCAAATTCTATTAATCAGGGCGATTGATGTGGAACTGTTCAAGTACACTTTCAGAGTATGCACCTATTTTAATGCAACACTTGGAGATCTTTATTGTGTTTAAAGCAATTTATAATTGAATTCAAAATGACATAATACAAGCCATAGTTATGACCATTCTGTCAATTATAAAGCATGAAATGGATATTCCTTTTGTCCAACACAATGGAATTACATAGACTGAAAAATTCAATACCATAGCCGAGATTTGAACCACAGATCTCCCGGTCTCTAGCCAGTTGCTCTACCACTAAGTAACCATAGAAACATACCGGTATGGAATTAAATTCCTCAACTATTTTGCATGTTTCCCAGTAAACCACAAGGTGATCTCAAACTATTTTGAGACAACATACTCCAAAGGCGATTTACAATGCTGTATATACTTTAAGTTCCGGGCTTCATAGTTTAGATGACTATTATGGTCAATTAGTGTTTATTTAATTGTTTTTTCACACAAGCCGTGTGTATGACAGGGGTTGTTGCCATGGTTACTCAGTGGTACAGCACTGGCTAGGGACTGCGAGATCCGTGGTTCAAATCCCGGTTATAACACTGAATTTTTCAGTCTGACTCTACCCACCCAACTCTGGTCCTACACATGGCATGTGTGAAAAAACAATTAAATAAACACAGTGGAATTACTTATCAAGACTGCTAAACATTATATGCAGGAACATAACTAAACATTGTGATGTATTTAGTGCTATGCTAGAACACCCTCAAGAAATAGAGCCAGATATTTTAGCATCAGTATTTCTCTTTCCAATTTGTTCTTGTTTTAAACACATTCATCAAAGTATACATTTTCACTGTTGTGTTGTACAACATCCTTCAGAACTAAGCAAGTGCTATTTTGTACTGTCAACAGAAAAGCCAAGAAGCTTGCTGCTCTGTAGTCAGATGTATGAGAACAGATTTTTTAAGAAACCATGTCTTAAGTATAAGAGTCTTCAATGAGGTAAAATATAAAATATAAACCTCTCTATTCCAAAGTCTTTGATTAGCATAAATAACTACCGCGAGACCCAAATACATCCAAACCGCTGCACACGGAAACATAACACAGCTACTGTACACAATGTCACGGTGCTGACTTGTTTTTTTCTGCTCTGAAAGTGCAGTATTGAGCAGATGGTGGTATCGTATGGTTGAGTTGTTACCAGTGTACTTCATTATTTCATCCTGTACTTAGTCACAAAGTTATTATGGCTCAGCATTTATTTTCTACTGCACAGTGTGTATTTATTTATGATTCATTTGTGTTAACACATTTTGTGAATGGACTCTAAATAGTGTATACAATGGCGAATTGACCCACGTTTAATATTTTTCATGGACGAGGCTTGGTTCCACCTTCATGGATATGTGTGTACACAAAATAATTGTTATTGGAGCTCTGAGAAACCTAATATTGTTCATGAAATACCCCTTTGTGACAAAAGAATTGGTGTATGGTCACCATTAGCAGAGAAAGAGTTATAGGCCCAATTTTTTTACAACAGTTGACACCTAAACATACGTGAATACAATTTTGTCTCCCCCCCCCCCCCAATGTCTTTAGAGAATTAAAAAAGCGAGCATGGTTTTGCCTTTTTTCCAACATGACTCTGCAACAGCTCATACAGTCAATCTTTCGAACAGAACAATTAAAACTGTGTTTCAGGACAGAACTATTAGTAGAGACTTGTGGACCCAACCTAACCCCCTGTGATTTCTATATCAGGGGTAACTTAAAGCATAAATTGTACAAGACAAACCCTGGAAGATTTAAAACAAAATATCCACCAGGAAATCAACGTGAACTACGTCGAGTGATGGATTGTTTACTAAAGAGGTGCCCAAAATATTTGGACAACCGCAGTGGCCAGTTTCAGCATCTCCTTTAATAACATTGGTAAGTAAAGTTTTTAAAAGTAGTTTTAAAAATGTTGCATGGTTTCATCCATGCCTTTCTATGATAGCAGCAGATGGCAATGAAGGCCGAGGGCACGGACAAGTAAAACACCGCACAGCCGGTTCAGACATTTTCGGATCACCCAGTACTTGGACATAAGATTTTAATATCATTCTAAATTGAAATTTCTAAATTTAATGTCACATGAAAACTATGAACCAGTTCCCAAAAACAGCTTTCAAAGTCTCCCACATGGAAAGTTCTACAATGCATTTAATTGAGAAAAGAATTAAAATGTTTCCAATCAATATCACATTACGATATTAACTTATATAATCACCTCCCAGTTAAAAAAAATCAATCACAAAAAATTTTAGACACTTGTGAAAACATTCTCACAAGTAATTTATCATTCTCTTCAAATATAACATTTTAATCTCAAGATGTAATACCACCTTCAAGGCCAAGATTATTCTTAATGTCAATTAGATTTATATAATTTAATTGCCAATGTAAAATATAATGTATATAAAATTGTAATTAATTTGGGTAGGTAGAATAAGACTGAAAAATTCAATGACATAGCCAGGATTTGAACCATGGATCTCCTGGTCTCTAGCCAGTTGCTCTACCATTGAGCTACTATGGCAACATTCTGGCATGGAATTAAATTCCTCAACTGACTCGCATGTTTCCCAGTAAACTACAAGATGATATCAAATTATTTTCAGATGACATAACCCAAAGGCGACTTACAATGTTGTAAGTACTTTAACTCCCAGGATTAATAGTATAGCCAACTAGTATGGTCAATTAGTGTTGATTTAATATTTTTATTATCTTCCCCCCGGCTATGACATTGAATTTTTCAGTCTGACTCTACCTACCTAACTCCTGTCCTACACAAGGCATGTGTGTGAAAAAAAAACAAAAAACAAACAAAAAAAAAAAAACAATTAAATCAATACTAATTGACCATAATAGATGGCTACACTATGAAACCTGGGACTTAAAAGTACTTACAACACTGTAAATCGCTATTGAGTATTTTTTTTAATAGTCTTTAATGCCTGCTTTTACTTCTTGGGCATCGTAGGTGATGATACTAATGATACATGGAATGAAGATGGAGCACTGCGATGGCGGGGGAAACTGGAGAACCCAGAGAAAACCCAACCCTGTGCTTTGTCCACCAAAAATCTCACATGCAGTCGCTTGGCCATTGGGGTATGTCATCTCAAAATAATTTGAGATCACCTTTTGGTTTACTGGGAAACGTGCAAATCAGTTGAGAAATTTAATGCTGTACTGGCATGCTGCCATGGTGGCTCAGTGGTAGAGCAGCCAGCTATAGACCTGGAGATCCATGGTTCAAATCCTGGCTTTGGCATTGAATGTTTCAGTCTGACTAAATTTAATTGAAAAAACAATTAAATCGTAATTAATTTGTTGGTATATGTATTATCTCTTTTGGTGAAGCCATGAATTCATTGTATTTCTTAAGGTGAATAAATTCTATTCTATTCTATATGTCTGCATTAAAATAAAATATGTGTAGAAAACAGGAGCAAATAGTTTGTTACAATTTTTCTTATTATGTCAATTTCAATTTATATCACTTTAACTCTTAAGGGTCATTCATAATTAAAATTAATACACACAAAATGTCACAAACTTAGTAAATAAACTTAATATTCCCAGTGCCAAACAGAATCATAAACAGCAGCAACTGCGAGAGACCATGACACAGGTGAGCTAATATGGTAGCATGCAAAGCAGCCACTAGCAATATATACCAAAAGAGTGGGATGGTTAAGACAGTATGTCTGAGACCCACATTGAGGAAGGTTTAAATTCTGTGGGCTGAACAATCTGGCTATTTTTTACTTTCTCTAAACGAGCTATGTGCATAGTGTGTAGAGAAGGTATTGTGTTGCACCCAAAAATTCCATACCGAGATTTCACTGGAAATATATATTTTGAGACCCCCTGAATCCAAAAAAATAATTTTTAGAAAAATGTCCATGTGTGTGTCTGTCTGTCTGTGGGCAGCATAGCTCAAAAACAAAAAGGCCATTGAATACCAAACTTGGCATTTAAGTTTGGTACCTTCCAAGGATGCGACACAAAGATTTTCAAGAAAATCCCCCCCCCACCCCCAACTATCCTTTACATGGAAAAAATTTCGAAAATTTTTATTTTATTAAAAATGGCTCTAACGATTTTGGTTAAAATCTCTTACATTTAAGATATTTACTTACCAAATAAAATGTATATCTTCAATTTTCTGGCAATAGCCTATAAAGACTACTTTATTCTGGATGAAGTTTATGGAATTTTGCATAACTGCTAAACCATAAGAGATGGACATAAACTTATCACACAAAAAATGTAGAACACATTAAAACACACAATTTATCTTATGTACATTTTTTTTTCGTGGGGTTGATCGTTTTTGAGATATTTCCTGTTATTGGTTTCAGTTTTGAAACACTTACGTTTATCATACAGGAATTGGTCAACTCCTGTCCATACAAACAAATGAACTTCAGTCACATAGCAACCAGCTTTGACCATCACCTTAACCTATGGTACTCCCCTATTTCGCTTCTACTCACAAGGAAGCAAGTAATAAGACTATTTCTGCTAATTTTTTCTCAATTGGTATGAAGTAAATAGAAGCATAAGCTTTTTAGCAATAATTTGTTGCAGAGATGTGGAGAAAGTCATGTGAATGGAACACATCAGATTTTTTTTTTTTTTTTTGGTGATTTTCCTAAGTCTTTAGGGTAAACCAGATAGGATATTTAATGTCATAAATCAAAGTTCTATACTGGGTGACATCTTAGTGTCATCTGCTTGTCACAGAGTATAGTAGTACGGTATAAAGGGATGAGGCCTCAAGGCTAGCTGTACTCTGCCATCTGACAACAAATTGTGGAGGAAGCTAGACTGGAGGCCTCAAAATCTGGCTGTACTCTGAAGTCTGCTTATCATGGAGCAAAGTATTATGGTACAAAGGGATGTGGCCTTGAGGACTGGCTGTATTTTGCCATCTGCCTACAGATGGAGGAAGCTAGACTGATGGCCCAGAAGTCTGCCTGTATCCTGTGATCCGCTTATTGCGGAGCAAAGTAGTATGGTATAAAGGAATGTGGCACTGAGGACTGGCTTATACTCTGCCATAAAAGTGGATTTTTAGATTTTTTCAGGGTTTTTTCAATTTTTTTTATTTTTATTTATAGTTTTGACTAAAGGTGGTGGAGGAAGCTAGACTGGAAGCCTTGAAGTCTAACTGTACTCTGCCATCTGCCTGTTGCGTATTTTGCAGACCTTGAAAATCCCTATTTTTTGCAAGGGTTAAACAAATCATAGGAACATTGTATATCCCTTACAGAGAATTAGGTTGAGAAACAAATAATTTGTGTTTGAAAAATGTGTTGTTTTCATTCCTAACATGGATACTTATTTGAACCACCCTTGTAACTTACTTGCATGAGCTGTTTAATGACATTGCAAATTGAATTTTCTGAACACAGAAGTTTGCCACAAACTTAACATTTATTCCACCACTTTCTATAAATAAGAAAGATTCCTTCTAGGAAGGCATAAACATAGGAGTCAGGCCGAGCATTTGGATTTCTTTCTGTTCTTGACATTATAAAAACTGACACATGACACACTGCAAGGAAAGAGAGACCATTCACTGCTGCCGTATGTTCCTGAAATTCATTGAAGTGCTTATCTGTGATGAAGTATTACAAGTTTCCAACTCATTTATTTAAATTATTTCACATTAGAATTACTAGCATCTTAATCTTAAAAAAAATGTGATGTTACATTCACATAATTTTCTCTACCTATTCTGTAACAGACTTACTTACAAAAGCTTAATCTTCTACTTTATTCTAATCAAGTTAAACTTTAGCATAATTGGTTTATTCCTTGCTTTCTAGTAAGCAGAAAGGAAATAAGGGAATTCACTAGGTTTAAGCGATAGTTAAGTTTTTTAAAAGCTGTCACTAATTAAATTGGGTTCATGGCCAGGAGTAAAACAAAACAAAAAATAAAAAAACAGGAATGTCATGCTAATCGAGATAAGCATTAGCAGAATTAGTCTTATTACTAGGCTAATGGGATAATCAAATCTTTTAAAAGCTGGTTGCTATGTGAAACAATTGAAGTTTGGTTCTCTTAGCATTCTCCCATTTGATAAAAGTTTAAAATGCAAATCAATAACGATGTATATCTAAAAATGGTCAATTCTACAAAAAAGCATATGACATAAATTATGTGTTTTAACGAGATCTACATTTTTTATGCAGTATGTTTTTGTCTATCTGTTATGGTTTAACTGTTATGAAAAATTCCAAAAAACTCAACCAGAATAAAGAGCTCTTCAGAGGCTATTCCCAGAAAATTCAAAGTATAAATTTTGTTTGTGTTGTGAACATCTTTAATATACAACATTTTAATCAAAATCATTAAGATCCATTTTTAAAAAACATTCCATGTAAAAGGTAGTTGGGAGTGGGGGAATTTTTTGAAAATAATTGTGTCGCATCATTTGGTATTTAACCAACGTTTTGTTTTTGGGCTATGCATGCATGTGCACATACACACACATGGACCCTTTTCTAAAAGTGCTTTTTTTGGGCTCAGTGGATCTCAAAACATATATTTTGGTGAAATCTCAGTATCAAATTTTTGGGTGGAATATAATACCTTCCCTGTCCATGTACACTGTACATACTCACTAGAGACAGTAAAAAAGAGGTTGTCTGCAACACACCCAACCACCAGATATCTCCTAACAGATCCATTGTGACATGATTAAGTGGTCAAAACAACATAAAAGAAAAAAAATTCATTGTAAATGGCCGCTTAAAAGATTTACATTTCTTTCCTATGTTCCTACCAGGGGCATAGCATCAATGGATGTGAGTGATTTATTATGTACCTTAGCAATTGACAATTTTCTAATGTATTAATCCTATAAATGTAATCCTTGTTGAGAAGTACAGTTCTTCCATGAAATGCTTCTCAGTACATCATGTCAATCATGATTAGGTAATTGCATTTCCTTCAAGGTGCACACCAGTCTCATCAAATGATGTGCGCAGCAGTAGATGTAACAAGCTAGAATACAGCTTGCTTGATACAGATAAGCTGGTTTAAATTTTAACTTTTTCACTATTTTGCATAACAGCAGTAGGTAATTGTGAATGAACACATAAAGAAATATCCACATCTCTGTTACAAATGATTCTTAAAAAGCTTATGCATCTATTCTACTTCATGCTTATCGAGACAAACATTAGCAGAAATGCCTTCTTATAAGTAGAACGGAAATAATAGGATACACTAGGCTAAAACAATAGTCAAATCTTCTAAAACTTGGTTGCCATGTGGATGGAATCCGTTTCTTTGCATTGCCAGGAGTTGACAAATTCCTGTATGTGAAAGTTTTTAAGTATTAAAACTGAAATCAATAACAAGAATAACTCAAAAATGGTCAATTCCATGAAAAAAATGTACATGCCATAAATTATGTGTTTCAATGACATCTACATATTTTATGTTTTAAGGTTGTTTTGCCTATCTGTTATGGTTTACCAGTTATGCAAAATCCAAAAAATTTCATCCAGAATAAAGAGGTATTGAGAGGCTATTCCCAGAAAACTCAAAATATTGATATTATTTATGATGTAAATATTCTTATTATACAGTATTTTAATCAAAATCGTTAAGAGCCATTTTTTGGGAAAATCAAAATTTGCGAAAATTTTCCCATGTAAAGGATAGCTTTGGGTGGGGGGGATTTTCCTCAAAATCTTCGTGTCGCATCCTTGGAAGATACTTAACCTACATACCAAGTTTAGCACTTTACCAACTTTTCGTTTTTGAGTTTTCGTGTTCACAGATACACTGGCACATGGCCAGACCTTTTTCTAAAAATGCTGTATTTGGATACAGGGGACCCTGAACCTCTATTTCTGGTGAAATCTCGGTATTGAATATTTGTGTGGAATGCAATACCTTCTCTATACACTATGTACATAGTATGTGTAGAGAAAGTAAAAATGCACCAAGTCAATAAGAGCTGAATATGTACTTTGCTGAAGTACATCTGTGTACGTCACCATGAGGGAACCATATGTTATAGACAGAATCTTCCATTTTGCGTAAACCAAGTGCATGAATATATAATCCAACTGCTGTGCAATTCACACCTGAAGGCAAGAGAAGCTTTAGTTTTACTGCAAAAGAAAATATAATTAAAAGATCTGATGTGTTTTCTTCGCATGACTTTCTCTACACCTCTGTAACAAATTATTATTAAAAAGTTTATTCTTCTATCTACTTCATCCTAATCGAGATAAACATTAGCAGAAATGTTTTCTTGTAAGTAGAAGGGAAATAATGGAATACACTAGGGTAAAATGATGGACAAATCTTTTAAAAGCTGGTTGCCATGGGGATAAAATCTGTTTCTTTGCATTGCCAGGAGTTGACAAATTCCTGTATGTGAAAAGTTTAAGTATTTTAAAACTGAAACCAATAACAAGGCATATCTCAAAATAGGTTGACTCCACGACAAAAATATATATATATATATATATATATATATATATATATATGATATAAATTGTGTGTTTCAATGAGTTCTACATATTTTGTGTAGTAAGGTTTTGTCTACCCCTTACGGTTTAATAGTTATGTAAAATCCAACAAAATTCACCCAGAATAAAGATGTCTTCAGAAGCTATTTCCAGCTATTCAAGATATAATTTTATTTGTCATGTAAATATCCTTAATGTACGTTATTTTAATAAAAATTGTTAAGACCCTTTTTGAAAGAATCAAGATTTTCAAAAATGTTTCCATGTAAAGAGTAGTTTATGCTGGGGTGGGGGGGGGGTGAATTTTCCTCAGAATCTTTGTCGCATCTGTGGAAGATACTAAACTTATATTCAAGTTTGGTATTATACCGACTTTTCATTTTTGAGTTATCTTGTTCACAGATACATGGAAGCACATACACAGACCTTTTTCTAAAACTACTTTTATGGATACAGGGAACTCTAAAACATCTATTTCTGATGAAGTCTCGGTATAAATTTTTTGGATGGAATGCAATACCTTCTCTATTCGCTATGCACATAGTAGGTACATGTAGAGAAAGTAAAAATCTGATGTGTTCTATTCACATGACTTTCTCTACATCTCTGTAACAAACTATTGTTAAAAAGCTTATTCTTCTATCTACTTCATGATAATCAAGATGAACATTAGCAGAAATCGTCTTATTACTTGGTCCCTTATAAGTAGGAGGGAAAAAATCTAATGTGTTCCATTTACATGATGTCCTCTAGCTGTTTGGCTAACAAACGTTTTATTCAAAATATTAATAGGTTAACTACACAATGCTAATCCAGATATACATAAGCAGAATTAGTCTTTTTACTAGCCTTTGTAAGTAGAAGGGAAATAAGAAAATGCACAGGCTAAAGCGATAGTCTCATCCTTTAAAAGCCAGTCGCTATGAGAAACAATTGAAATTCCAATCCATTTGCTTGCCAGGGGTAAACAAATGAGAAATGAGAAGAAAAATATCTTCCTGTTTGAGAAAAAAAATTAAAGCTAAAATTAAAGCCAATAATTTTGAATATCTCAAAATTGGTTAACTCTACAACAAAAAAAAAAAAAAAAAAAAAAAATGCATATGGCATAAATTGTGTGCTTTAATGAGATCTATATTTTTTGTGTAGTAAGTTTTTGTATATCTCTTACGGTTTGCCAGTTACACAAAATTCATCCTCAGAAGCTATTCCCAGAAAATTCAAGATATACATTTCATTTGTCATAAAAATATCTTAAACATACAGTGTTTTAATCAAAATTGTTACAGCCTTTTTTGAGAAAATCAACATTTTCAAAAAATTTTCCATGTTTTGATAGCGTGTAACATCCACTTTTACTGCTATGGCATCACAGGCGATGACACTGATGATATATGGAATGAAGATGGAGCACCGGTGGAATGTGATGACAGGGGAAACCGGAGAATGCAGAGAAAACCTGCCCCTATGCCGCTTTGTCCACCACAAATCTTACATTCAGTCACTTGGGATCAAACCAGGTCTGCCTAGGAAATGTTCCATGTAAAGAGTAATTGGGGGTGGGGGGATTTGCTTGAAAATCCTTGTGTTGTATTCTTGGAAGATACCAAACTTAAGTACCAAGTTTGATAAATAACAGACTTTTCATTTTTAGCTATACTGTCCACAGACACACACACACATACACAGACATTTTTTCTAGGAAAAAAATGTAATTAGGGGTCTCAAAACATGTATTTCTGGTGAAATCTTGATATGGAATTTTGGGTGGAATACAATACCTTCTGTATACACTTTATACATAGTACATGCAGGCTAGAGAAAGTAAAAATGTCTGAGACATATTAATGGTAAAGCATAGTGTAATCATGACTCTGTAGGTGCAAGAATCTAAATAATTCTATTGGTCATGTATTTGTTTTCTAAGGAAAAGTAGGTTTGTCCCGCAAGAGGTAATGTAGAGTTGAAAATCATTAAATACCATTAAAATAACTAATATTCCTGTAATTACAGCTAGAATGTTCAGTAAAAGTTGAGAAATTTAACTCTGTAAATAAACTATCAATTACAGAAACCACTGAACAGCATAACATGATGTAGGTAAGACAGATAAAACCTGAGCAATCCTGCACATTTCATACAAGCTGCCTGTTTTCTTGGGGGTAGAAAAACGACTTGCATTTCATGGCCACAGTGAGAGTGCTCAATCATCTAAAAGAGGGAATTTCATTGAATAAAAAAATAAGACTAGTGTTACAAGTTACAAACTTTATTCATATATAGTTATTTTCCTGAAGTTGCTGATATACAGTTAACACTCTGGTTATTTATGTATGTGTACATTTTTATACCCTACCAACTTAATCTGTTTATCTTCCTTATAAGTTACAACCTCATTCAGTTTTATTATTAAGATCCTCTCTTTCTTTGACAATTTTCCTCCCTCATTTTCCCTGTATAATTACCTAGTTATTTCAGAAATTCTTTCCTATTGTTTCCAAAAAGTTTTAAGTACAATATCACTGGTTTTTATTTCGTGTTTTTTCTCTTCACATTTTAGTTTCCTCTCACTCAATTATACAGTGTAAATTGTTATCAACATTGCCACAAAATGGATATAGATCTTTATCAACTTTTAGACCTTTTAATAACATTGTTCCTGTTCTTGCCCATGCCAGACCCTCTCTTTCCATTTTATCTCAGACATCAATGTATTTTTCTCTTTCCTATTCTTTCTTAACACTCCTATATATTATTTTATTACTTTCCTCAGTTGAGGGCTGCCATGTAGACAAAGTATAACTACACAATTAACATTTTTAAAAATAATTTACAATGCTAAAAATAAATCATATAACTAAGTACAGGTAACGTATAAAATTAGAAATGATAAAGTACACTTAGGGGAGAAAATGTAATTGATTGCATGTTGTATTCACAGAATTTAGATAATCTTGTACATTTTAAGGTTCTATAAAGGGTATTGAATAGCTACCATTTCCCATTAAAAGCAACTTTCAAAACAGTGGGAGTAGATCAGGAAGAGGCTATAGCGGAAGGTAAAACAGTTGAAAATTACAGATGGCATACAGAGGAGAGAGATATTTATTGGGAATAAGATTAGTGACTGACAAAGACCACCTGGAAAAGACTAATTCTTTCTAAGCTACAGTATGACTTAATTTCCACATCAGCACAGACATGACCAATAGAATTAGAAAAGAGGTTTTTGATACATATTTTGTTTCTCTGATATTAGGACAGAAGCCGCAGCTGTGAAAACTACTGTCGGTGAGAAATTTCCTTGTGATTGATACTTGTGGGGTGTGTCGCCTGCTGGCAGGACTCGTCAGGTTGCTGACCAATCATAGTGTAAGAATACATAACCGTATGAGAGATCATATCATTGGTGTTGCAACACCCATGGTTCAGTGGCAATTTACATGCGCATTCTCATGCATGTACTGATCTCATTGCTTGATTTAATTCTGTGAAAAGCTAGGTTATGAGATACACATGTTCCATAAGGATTTACCTTGACAATAATCATTGCTATCTTTTATATTTTGCAGATGTTGCTCTTATTCTCATCCAAGAACTACCACGAATAGCATTGTGCTTTTAAATTTCTTACAGTCATAATAAACGAGCCTAAATAGGTAATAAAATGTTTACTTTTTGTGAAATACAGGAACAGGACTTAATGTTGAAAGGAATATATGAGGTAACTAATGAGAAATGGTGAAAAGTAGTTCAACATACAAGAGATGTGAGAGAAAACGTAAAGAAAGAAAAAGGCATTTTAGAGGCAGCAGAGGAACGTGTGATTATAAACTTAAGTAGCAGTAGTTCCAGTGAAGATAATGAATGTGATGAAATTATCAGTGAAGAAGAACTGGAAGATGATCTGGGCGTGCAAATGCTGAAGACGCAAGGAAATATGCCATCAGTGTACCAAGACAGTCGCATGTTAGCAGAAATGTCATTCACAAGGTAATTTCTCACCAATAACAACTTGCACAATGTGACAACCTAAGGAACTATTGAGCAATTCATTGGTTTTGTGGATGTTACACAGACAGAAAAGCAAATTCACTTTTGCAACATGCTTTGATTATTATCATTCTATTGGCAATGCTGTTATATTAATACCCCACCAATGGTATGTTATTTCTGTTAGAACCAGCTGAAAAATTCAATGTCAGAGACGGGATTTGAACATGGTTCTCCTACTTTTCATGTGGTTGCTCTAACCACTGAGCTAGTGTAACAACATGCTGATATGATATTCAATCCTCCAAATGATTTGTGTTTTTTACCAGGCCAACCGTTCTCCTAACTTCAGAGAACATCTTAATGGTGATTTACAAATCATAAGTGGTGTTAATTTAATTGCTTTTCGCACAAGTTGTGTGTAGAACAGGAGTTTGATAAATAGAGTCAGACTGAAAAATTCAATACCATAGATGGGATTTGAAAAAAATGTAAATGATGTGTTATTTATGGATGCTCTTTAACTGATGTGGTTCTTAGCGTCCCATTCTAAATTGGGCTTGAAAGACTGCTTAATTTTGCTCAGAGGCCTCTCTATGAGGCTTGAGGTTCTTTTAGGTGCCATATATCTACGACCAACGGCTTTACATCCCTTTCTAAGGAAGCCATGCTAAGGATTTATACGCCCGAAAAAATCCATCGTCTTCCGTCAGGATTTGAACCATGGATCTCTCGGTCTCTAGCTGGTTGCTCTACCACTGAGTTACCATGACAACATACCGGTATGGAATTAAATCTCTCAACTGACTCGCATCTTTACTGGTAAATCATAAAGTGATCTCAAATTATTTTGAGAGACATACCTCAATGGCAATTTACAATGTTTTAAGTACTTTAGGTCCCGGGCTTCATAATTTACCCAACTATTATTGTCAATTAGTGTTAATTTGATTTTTTAAAAGTCATGTGTAATTAATTTAAACAATTTAATTTAAAAAAACTTTGATCCATCGATCACCTAGATTTTGTCAATAATTTCCTTTGTATTCTGGAACGATGTTCATCATTTGTGGATGTATGGTCATGTTTAAATTGGTTTATCCAATTGTAAATTGTTACAAATGCAGGAGCAAATGTGCCATGAACTTCAATCAAATTGGCTTCTATCTCTTTTGGTGTTAAGCCTTATAAATAGAAGTGTTTAATCACTGTACAAAACTTTTTTTTTCCATCTTTCTAAAGAAGCACAAGATTGTTGATTCAATCGCCTATGGCAACAAAACCTTGTGATAGATATAGTTGAAACTTTAACTGCCATCTAGGAAGAGACAACAGTTATTAAATACACACTTTTTTCAAGGTATGAGTGTATTTTCTTAGATTTTCTAAGAACTTATTGAATGCCCCTCATAGCTCAAAGGTTGGAGCAACCGTATGGAGAGAAGAAGAACTGTGTTCAAATCCCACCTGTGCATTGAATTTGCGGCTGGTCTTACAGTAAAATGCTCTGAATACTTTGATTGTTTGAATTAAAGCTTTTGGTCTTGTTTTCTTTTGTGTTCACACTTTTTCCTTTATATTTTAAACATTAGACTTCAAAGTGCATACCCTACCCATTTACCACAATACACCACTGGTTCCTTGATTTTATTTCCTCTACACGTACTATGTACATAGTACACAGAGAAAATATTGTATTGCACCCAAAAATTTGATACTAAGATTTCACCGGAAATGCATGGTTTGGGACCATTTTTAGAAAATAGTAAGCATATATGTGTGAACAGCATAGCTCAAAAATGAAAACACATTAAATACCAAACTTGGTGTCTTCCAAGGATGCAACACACAGATTTATGAGAAAATCCCCCAACCCCAAGCTACCCTTGACATGGTACTTTTTTCAAAAATTTTGATTTTCTCAAAAGTGGCTCTAAAGATTTTGATTACAATACCTTATGAATAAGGTAAATAAATTCAAGATATACATAAGATATATTTAAGACAAATGAAATGTATATCTTGAATTTTCTGGGAATAGCCTCTGAAGACCTCTCCATTCTGGATGACTTTTATATAACTGGCAAACCATAAAGAGATATACAAAAACTTACTACGCAAAAATATAAATCTCATTCAAAACACATAATTTATGTCATATGCATATTTTTTTTTTAATTAACCGTTTTCGAGATATCCTGGATTATTGATTTAATTTTAAGCCACTTGATCTTTTCTCAAACGGGAAGACATCTTCTTCTTCTCTCTCTTTCCCCTCCCCTCCATTTCTTGTTTGTTTACTCCTGGCATGAAAAGAGATCGGCTTTTAAGGGATGAGACTATCTGCTTTAGCCTGTGCATTTTTTTAATTCACTTCTATTTACAAGGAAGCTAGTAATAAGACTAATTCTGCTAATGTTTATCTTGATTAGCATGATGTAGATAACAAATTAATGTTTTGAATAAAATGTTTGTTCACCGAACAGCTAGAGGACATCATATCAATGGAACACGTTAGATTTTTACCCTTCTACTTAAAGGAACCAAGAGATAAGGAAAATTTCTGCTAATGTTTATCTCGATTATCATGAAATTGAAGAATAGGCTTTTTAACAATACTTTGTTATAGAGAAGTAGAGAAAGTCATGTGAGTGGAACATGCCAGATTTTTTCAATCTATGTTTTAAATGAAAAATGATTATCTCTAGTAAAACAACATTCATTTTACTTCTCAAACTATGGGAAAATACATACATTATACAATTGTCTAGCTACTTACTTTGTTTTACAAGAGTATCCAACAATTTCTGTTACCATCACAATCACTCAGGCAAGAGTCAGGGAACTGACGACTATATACACTTTCAAAAATTACAATGTTTGGGAATGAATTTAACAATAGCACCATAAATGAGATTTTTAAAAAAGACTAATACTGAACATAGTACCAGAAAAAGTGAGAAAAAAGCATTGAGGACAATAGGAATTGTGCAACCTATTTTAAAACACTTATAGCTATTGTCGAATGGAAGATAAAGTAAATGAAATAAAAAATAAAGATTCTGGGAACATGTATATATTGTCTTCAGTGTTTGGTTTGTTTTCACCATTATCACATTCACACATTTCACTGTAAATCAGCAATCATTCCACTCTTACTTGGACATCTCTTAAGTCAACATAGCTCCAGGTACTTATTCTTCTGCATTAGGATCAAAAAATAGAGCAGTCACTGCAAATATTAGGAATACTGCTCCTCCTATAAGTGTAACTGTAAACAAGAAAAAATACAGTATGTTTGTAATCAAACAATTCAATCAACAACTGAGCAAGTCACTACAAACACATTGAATGCACAAAATAAATATCAAGGCATTTCTACTGGAAAATCCAAAAACATCCGAACTGCTGCATGCTGTTTTTCCACTGCAAACACGGAAACATAACACACAGCTGCTGTACACAAGGTCACGTACTGACTTGTTTTTCTCTTGAGCTGACGGTGATATTGTGTGGTTGAGTTATTACCAGTGTGCTTTATTATTTTGTCCTGTACTTAGTCATAAAGTGTATCATGGCTCAACATTTGTTTTCTACTGCACAAAATGTATTTATTTATGATTCATATGTATTAACACCTTTTGTGAGTGGACTCTCAATAGTATTTACAATAATGAACTTGACCCACATTTAATATTTTTCATGGATGAGGCTTGTTCCACCTTCATGGATATGTGTGTACACAAAATAATTGTTATTGGAGCTCTGAGAAACCTAATATTGTTCATGAAACACGCCTTCATGATGAAAAAATTGGTGTAAGGTGCATTATTAGTGGAGTAAGAGTTATAAGCCCAATTTTTTTTTGAGTTAACAGTTGATGCCCGTACATACATGAATACAATTTGGTCCCTGTTTTTTTAGAGAACTAACACACAGGGAGCATGATTTTGCCTTTCTTCAACTAGTCTCTGCAACAGCCAATCTTTCGATGAGAACCATTGAAAGTGTGTTTCAGGACAGAATTGTTAGTAGAGATTTGTGGCCCCTTCGGTTTCCCAATCTAACACCCTGTGATTTCTATCTCTGGGGTAACATAAAGCATAAAATGTAAAAGATAAGCCCACACACCCTGGAAGAATTAAAACAAAATATCCACCAGGAAATTGCCAGCATTTCTCAATGTGAACATGGCAAATGATGGATAGTTTCCTAAAGAGGTGCTAAAATGTATGAACAATGGCGGTGGCCAGTTTCAGCATCTCCTTTAATAACATTAGTAAGTAAAGCCTTTAAAAGTACCTAGTTTTAATAGTGTTGCATGGTTTCATCCGCACCTTTTGATGACAGTGTCTGACAGCAATGAGGCCAATGGCATGGACAGGCTAAACACCATGCAGCTAGTTTGGATGTTTTTGGATCACTCACTACAATGTACACGATAGGTAGAGAAGGTACTGCACTCCACCCAAAAATTTGATACAAAGATTTCACCAGGAATATATGTTTTGAGAACCCCTGAATCCAAAAACAGCATTTTTAGAAAAAGTCCATATATATGCTTGTGTGTGCTGTAATGAACAGTAAAGCAAAAAGTTTGTTAAATATAAACTTGGTATTTAAGTTTAGTACCTTCCAAGGATATGGCAAAGATATTCAGGAAAATCCCCAACTCAAAACAAATCTTTCCATGGAAATTTAGGTAATGCTCAATTTTCTAAGAGATTAGATATATATACTTTGTCATGTAAATATCTTTAATATGTGGTATTTTAATCAAAATTGTAGCCATTTTTAAGAAAATCAAAATAGTTGAAAAATTTTCCATGTAGTTAAGGGTAGGGGGGATTTTCTCAAAAACATTCAGTCGCATCCTCGGAAGAACCTGAACTTAAATACCAAACTTGGTATTTAGTGAATCTTGTTGAGTCACGTGCATGCGTACACACGCACACACACCTACCTACCTTTTACTGAAAATACTTTTTTTGGGGATTCAGGGGTCCTCAAGACATGTATTTCCAGTGAAATCCTGGGACTGAAGTTTGGGGTGGAATACAATTCTTTCTCTACCAACTATGTACATTGTACATAAGTACCAGAGAAAGTATAAATGGAACAAAATGAACTCAAAAATGTGACAGTAAAAATTCTAACAGGAGAAGAGGAAACAAGAAATAGGAGTGTTAGGAAATTTCTGAGCAGGGTGAAAGAGGAATGGATTAGGAAGAAGATTACAAGAAGATAATGAGGAGGGAAGTAGAGTTTAAGGTAGCTACCCAATTAAGCCAAAAGGCCAGGCAACAATACTCTCAGGATCACAACAAATTAGTACAGGTACAGAGAGGATTGTTATTACAATGTAAAAAAAAGGAAAAATAAAATGTAAATAAAGAAGTACAAATACATTCATTTCACTCATACAACTTCAAAAAACTACCCATACCCATATTTTCCAACCCCTTATGTAATAATTGTCACTATTTGACCAATATGGACAAAACTTTGGCACTTATGCTTTAACATTAAAAAATAGGCTTACCAACTTCTGAACTCTGAATTCCGAGAGAAAATTAGATATAACAGTAAAGCTAGAAAAACAGATAAAAAAAAAAAAAAAAAAAAAAAAAAAAAAAAAAAAAAAAAAAACACTCATATGAACTTTTCCAGACATCGTTAAATGTGCAATGGTATTTTTTTTTTCATTTCTACTCCCAATGAACTAGCCATAACAATAACCAACTTACGACTACGACCACTGTCAAAGTCCTCAACTCAAAGACTTCAAACTGCTAATAATTACTGATGTTGTGATTTCTATTTGTAAATATAGACATAATGTTGATGCAACAATTAGTTTCCCTTCTCCCTCCCGACTTCAACACTACCAGTGCACAAATCAAAACACTACTATTTCCTTCTATGCAGTGCCAACCCTTGTATACAACAGATGAAATACTCGTATTTTATAAAATAATAATATATAAATAATAATAATAATAATAATAATGGCATGTTATTTATGGACGCTCTTTAACTGCTGTGGTTCTTAGCGTCCCATTCTATACTGGGCCTGAAAGATAGCTTAATTTTGCTCAGAGGCCTCTCTATCAGGCTTGAGGTTCTTTTATGTTTTATGTACCATAAATCTATGACATGGGACCAACAGCTTTACTTCCCTTCCAAAGGAAGCCATGCTAAGGATTTTTACACACGAAAAAAATCCATTGTCTTCCACTGGGTTTGAACCCACGACCTTGGGTGTATGAAGTTAGCATGTTAACCGTTACACCACGCAGGGTGACAGGAATAACGAGATATTGTATAACTCCGGGAGATTTAATTTCAGTTCCGGGAGCTGGGAGATTCCATTAATTCCAGGAAACTTGGCAATCCCAGATCACATCTTACTTTCAACCCTGTGCTTATACCATGAGATAAGTATTGAGACAACAAATAATGAATACTCATAGAAAGCCTGTTTCTCCAAGTATTCTCCTGGCACTGTATGCAGCATTCCATCCTCTGGAACCACTTCTGGAAGCATCAGTTTCCAGCACTACAGATAACCACTCTTCATATACTTCAACAACTTCTTCAGTGACAGAAAATCAGTGACCTCGAAACTGGTTCTTCAACTTAGAGAACAGGAAGAAATTACATCGGGACATTAGGGTGGATAAGTCAGTTTTGCTTTAGTTCCTTACAGAAGCTCCATTGTTACATTAGCAGTGTGAGCTGATACATTATCATGATGCAACAAAATTGTCCCTTAGTTCTGTCTTTGGTCACTTTTCTTGTATTTTTTTAAACACTTTCAGAAGACAAACTGTGTACCATTTTGCAGTAACATTTTTCTGATTTTTGAGCATATCTATTGCCAGGTGACCACTTGTGGAGAAGAAAGATGTAACCATTTTCTTTCCAGCATTCCTTGCTCTCTTTACGATGGTTGGTCATCTGGGAAAACCCAAACAGAGGACTGATGTTTTGTTTCTGAGTCAAACTGATATATCCATATTCAATCCAAAGAATTTGAGTCAGTTTTTGTAACACAAAACATCACTTAGTAATTACTTACTGGGATCGGTTTTGAGAACACTTGTTCCTATTTTCAACCCTTAATTCTGACCAAATCTAGCTTCGTTGACATCAATGATGAGGGTGGAGGTGTATCACTTGTGGAGGCATCTGGTGCTGGATCTATTAACTTCCAAAGGTGGTTGTATGGTGGTAAATCAAAATTCATGAAATGGTTCTTTTTCTTCATGGGATAGATCTTCTCCCAGACATCTAAATCTGTGTGCTTATAAGCTGGTTTTAATAGTTTTATATTTGGTGTGATTTCATATCCTGATGACCAGAAATAATGGGTAACTGCTGATTTTTCTGTTTGTTTGTATTTTAGCTTTCTCATATGTTTCTTTAATCTGGTTTCCAAACTTCTTTTTGTCCTTCCTATATATACTAGATTACAGTCTGAGTATTTAATTTTACGAGCAATTAAAATAATAATGGGGAAGAAACAAAGGGATTCCTGCAACAATTTATTTTGAACACTCCACATATTGACACTTCCTTGCCTGTATATATTAGAAGTTGTCACTTTTGTAAGGAAAAATCTGGTATACTTTTGGGCAAACTGTGAAAAGCATAGGTATCACAAAAGAAATAGGCATAAATTGAGCATAATTACACATAACACATTATTATTTGGCAAAAGCATAAGACATTCTGGGATTATATTATATAATAAGTTATCTGATAATATAAAACTTTCCACCTCAGAAGCTACATTTAAATGCAAAGTAAAAGAATTGTTATTGCAGCACGGCTTTTTATTCAATTGAAGAATTTGCAAATACTTTTAAATGACTATGATACTTCTAGGGTGTGTAATTTAACATATTGTAATTAAGTGTACATATTTATTCTTATCTTGTTCATGTACTGTTTTTTTGACGATACCATGAATTATTGTAATTCCTACAGTTGACAATAAAGCAAATCTAATCTAATCATAAATTCCTGGTTTTTTGTTTGCTGGGATAGGATCCATGTTTTGCCACCTGTAACAATATCTGAAAAATGCCTAGACTTTTCCCAAATAAATCTTTGAGGCATTTCTTGGCATCACTCCACACTATAGAGCTTCTGTGCTTAAATTATGGGGCACCCAATCTTGGATAAATTTATTTTACATGAAGGTGTTCATGAAGGATGGTTGAAACAGTTGGCAAACTAATCGCTAAAGCCAGCTCAATGTCCTTGTAGGTGAGACTTGGATCTTCCATAATCAGTTTCCACAGTGGTGATGTTTTTGTCTGTCACTTCTGTTGTTGGTCTGCCACTCTTCTCTTCATCTTTAGAAGACTGCCGTCTCCTTTTGAATCCTCAAACCAGTGGAACCCAGTGGCATGTGACAGAGAACAGTCAACCAAAAGTCCCCTTCAAACATTCAAATGACTGCATTTCATTTAAGCCATATTTCAAGATATACAAGGTCATTGCACGAAAATACTCTTTCTGAATCTCCATTGCACTTGCAAGAACATTCACGGCCCATCTGCGTAGTGTGGTTGTAGCATGTCTTCCTCACATGCAACAGGTCGCAAATTCGAAACTTGCTTAGGGTGAGTTACCCATATAAAGTTTTTTAAGGGTTTTCCCTTATCCTGAGAAGATGAATATTGAATAGCTTTAAGCTTCATGGATTCCCAGATCATTTGAGCTTCATTTTCACCAAATTCATCCATCGTTCGATATGACCAAACAGGTTAAACGACATTAAGCTATCATAGAAAAAATAATGTTCATACTTTTAGACTTCAAACATGAAAAGAGAGAAAATGAGTAAAGCAACAATGCTCTGCCTGCTACCATTGCATTACCAATGAGTCAGCAGCAATACTTTCCCCATGAGTGGCTAATATTCTGTGTCTAAATACTTATCCAGTGACCCTTGTAGAATGTGCAAATGCAGTGCTGATTAACAAGGTTAAAATGCAATATTGACCACAAAAATCTTATAGATAATTGTACGATAATTTAATAAAGAACAGGAAAGGGAAAGGGAATTAATTAAATTTGACATTTGAGTTTACAAAGCTACCCTTATAATGTTGGATCGGTAAGAGTCAGACTGAAAAATTCAATGCAATAGCCAGGACTTGAACCATGGATCTTCTGGTCTCTAGCCGATTAACCTTAGTTGGCTAAACTATGAAGCTTGGAATTTAAAGCACTTACAACATTGTAAGTTGCCATTGGGGTATGTCATTTCAAAATAATTTGGGATCACCTTATGGTTTATCGGGAAACATACGAGTCAGTTGAGAAATTTAATGCCATGCCTGCATGTTACCATGATAGCTCAATAGAGCAACTGGCTAGAGAACTGTTAGATCCGCGGTTCAAATCCTGGCTATAGCACTGAAATTTTCAGTCTGACTCTAACTCCTGTACTACACATGGCTTGTGTGAAAAAAACAATGTAGGGCACATACAAACATTTAAAAAACAATACTTAATTGTGCCCTTTATTAGGTTAATCCAAAATCTGAAATAAGAACACAAAGTTCGACTTACCTGATCTTACAGAGATCTTTTGTGCTATCATTCGACCACCCAAAACAGCCAGTCCTGTACAAAGTGAATGGCCTAAAATTCCTCCAATTGTCACCCCAACAACATCCTGAAACAAACAAACTCACATTATAATTTCCATTACAGAATTAATAGCAATATTTTAAGATAATTTTGTTTAGCCACCACAGCTACTACTACTTGACACTCATAATTTCTCCATTTATTGTATGTTGATAATTGATACCAGAATTATGATCGTACTATCTACCTCAGTAGTGTGGGGTTTAGCCTCATATTCAAGAGATTGCAAGTTTGAATCTTGCTTAGGGTAAGTTACCTCATAAGGTTTTTACGGTGCTTTACCTTATCCTGAGAAGACAAATGTCAAATAACTAACCTCTATGGACCCTGAGATCATTTGAGCATCATTTCATTGATTTCATTCATTGTCCAATATGAACAACCAGCTTAAAGGACATTAAGCTATTAAAAAAAAGCAACAAAAAAAAGTATTAAATTAATAATTATTTTCTAAAAAAATAATGGGAAAATAGAGAAATAATTATGATAAATAGCTTTAAGTACGAACACTCCCTGTACCAGGCTCTTTACTATATTTATTCCAAAAGCCAACCGATTTTAAAGATTTTCTAAAAATCTTTATTATCAATGTACAGGATTTCACTTTATGATACAACACCTGAAAGCTGTGGTCTTCTGCTTTAAAATGAAACTTACTAATAATATCTTAAATATTATACAAGTTATTCTACTCTTTCATCAAAAGCAAGGATGCATGTGAAGGATAACATCTGGTTCACAGTTGGGTCAAAGATGAACAACTGCCCTGGTGTTGGAATATACAGGGTTCAGCCAAAACTGGGAAAATCTTTTTCTCTAGGTGGGCTTGCTACAGTGTTCCAGGCTGAAGTTTAGGCCATTAGGGCTTGCTTGGATGGAATGTTTGCAAAGGATATAGGAACTGTAGAAAAAATCAACTATCCAGGCAAGAGCTTCCGCATTCCCATCAAACAATAATATGTTGGAGACTGCCTCCATGGTCGACTGGTCAGCGAGCCAACTTATCACCCTGAGGTCCCACGTTTGATTCCCGGCAGCGGCGGGGAATTTTTCTTTAACCAGAATTATTCCCTATCCCCCACAGAGTCTGGAAGTTTGTATGAGAGAGTGAATGTGTGTGAGTTTGAGCAAAATAATACAATTTAAACCCAATGTAAGGAACTTACAGACAATAAGTTGTTTCTAATGCAGAGCCCCCAATATGAACTTAGATGTTAAAGGGGGCTATATAAATGAGAGAGAGATGAAAAAAAAAAATGGAGATTCTACATACACTTAAAATTTTACAAAGCCAAAAAAAAGATGAAATTTGTTTCCAGTGGATCCCGACCCATTCAAACATTATTGGAAATGAAAAGGCCCAGAAAGGAATAAACATAAAACAAATGAATTCAACTAAAATCTCTTACAATACATCAAAATTATGTATAAACCCAGAAATTCATACACAGTGGCAACATAACTATCATGAAAAAAGTACAAACATGTCATGGAAAACATTCTTGGCAAATGCAATGCCATACAAGAATCCCCAAGAAGCACAGCACAGCCCCTTAATGACTGGACAAGACTGCCTGGCTGCCACCTGTTCCAAGATCCCACGGACAGTACTGAATAGAGACCACCCACTCCTATGTATCTCAATCTCTAACATTAATGCCAGTGTTCTGGTTCAACGTTGCAAATACTATTGGGAAGCCCATTAAAAATTTGAGAAAATCCAATTAGAAGAGCCTTAGCAATAACAAAGAACACAATAAATAAAGTGTTGCAGAAGCCAACAACAACAACAACGACGACGATAACAACAATAATAATAATAATAATAATAATAATAATAATAATGATGATGATGGTGGTGGTGGTGGTGATGATGATGATGATAATAATAATAATGGCCCTATAGGTATACTTTTCTAAAGAAGTATAATACAGCTGTGATTTTTGTGAATAAGCAACATGTATTGCTCTAAGCAGCTGGTTAAAGCTGTTATGTTACCTGAAATTCCTAAAAAAATTATAAATACCTCCAAAAAATTAAAAATAAAATATGCTTAACTATACATTTTTTTAAACTGCTATTTTTAATAAAATATCTCAATCTTTCACATATGTCAAATAACATGTTTTTAAAATGACTATAAAGTTTGAAGTGTCTAACTATATTGTTTAGGAGAAAAATGCATCTAAGGAAGAAAATATATAAAAATGTTTGTAAATTTTCCTGTTTATTGAAATATCAACAAGTTAGTAGTTATTAATCTAAGTTATGATTTGACTATGGTTTCTGAATTAGAAGAAGTTGTTTTATAAGTGGTAAAATTTTCATTATGATGGTTTCTATGGTTTTCAAGAAACTTTTATACACATATTTTTCATTGAGTGGCATGGAAAATGCTACCAAGCGTCCTTAAGTGACAAGTTTGGTATTTATCAAACTTTTCATTTTTGAGTCTCTCCCTGTCCCTGCCCCTCTCCCCTACCCTCCTTCACTCTCCCTTTTCCCCTCCCTCTCTCCCACCTCATCTGCTCCCCCTCCCTCTCCCACTCACACAGAGACCCTTTTCTAAAACTGTCATTTATACTAAGGGTTTTGACAAAACATGCATTTCTGATGAAACCTCAGTTTTCAAATTTTTGGGAGAATGCAATACCTTCTCTACCTGTTATATTTGCATGTACAATCTTTTTAATTTAAAACTTTTGCTAAAAATATCTACTGTTTTTCAATGATAAAATGGCCATCCTAATAACTATTTACCTCTCTAGCTGCAAGGATGATAGTTGTAACTTGAGAGCGATCACCCCATTCTGCCAAAAATGTGAGGGTGAATGCCTGGAGAAAAGTCCTTGAGATCAAAGACATAATTGTCTTTCCTGGCTTAATTACTTTTCTTATCACTCCAGATTCTGGATCCTGCAGCAAGGAAGTAGATGCTTCCTTCTCATACTGCAACAAAACACAACGGTTGCAATTACTTCGTTCATGCTATAAGACGAATCAGAGTTTAGGGAGCATTAGTTAATATCTAAGGAAATATTGGTTAGGTTGGTTCACAATAACATAGAAACAGTAACCATAGGAACAATAAAGTTAAAACTAAATACCATATTAGCTGACATATAATGTGCACCACATTTTAAAGAAATTTGTTACAGAAAAATCTGATGTGTTACACTCACATGACTTTCTCTAGCTATTCTAAAAACAAGCTTCTTACAAAAGATTATTCTTCTTTCCACACCATGCTAATCGAGATAAACATTAAGAGAATGTTCTTATTACTTAGTTCTTTATAAGTAGAAGGGAAATATGGGAATATACTTAGCTATAGTCAAATGTTTTAAAAGTTGTTGTTGTTATGTGATTGTCATTGCAAATCACTTCTTTGCTTGGCTAGGAGTAGAACAAAAGAAAAATGCACACTTCCAGTATGAGAAAAGTGTAAGTATTTTACAATTCAAACCAATAATAAGGAATACCTCGGAAATGATTACCTCCACAATAAAAATGTAAAGCACATAAATTGTGTGTTTTGACAAGATCTACATTTTTGTGCAGTAAGTTTTTGTCTCTTGTGGTTTAGCAGTTAAACAAAATTTGGCAAAATTTATCCAAAATAAAGAAGTCTTCAGAGGCTATTTCCAGAAAATTCAAGATAAACATTTTATTTAGGATGTAAATATTTTTAATATACAGTATTTTAATCAAAATCATTAAGATCCATTTTTGAGAAAATAAAAATTTTCAACAATTTCTCCACTTTGCAGTGGAGAATTTTCTTGAAAATCTATGTGTCACATTCTTGCAAGATACTAAACCTAAATACCAAGTTTGGTATTTAATGATCTTTTCGTACACGAATATGCGCGTGCGCATGCATATTTTTCTAAAAATGCTTTTTTCAGACTCAAGAGGACACCAAAACATCTATTTCTGGTGAAATCTCGACATCAAATTTTTGTGTGGAATACAATACCTTCTCCATCCACTATGTACATTGTAAATATGGGCTAGAGAAAGTAAGAAGATTTCTCATTTAACCCTTTATTGCTGTTGGACTTATAAAATCCCACAACCTTCAACCATAAATTACAAGTACTTAAGACTGTTTTATATTGTAAAAATATTAAATTTTCAAAATAAAATTCTAGTGTTTTTTTTTAAAAAAAAGAGAGAGAGAGAGAGAGAGAGAGAGAGAGAGAGAGAGAGAGAGAGAGAGAGAGATAGAGAAATCCATGCAACCGTGACCCCATCAGCTTCCAAGCATATCATTGCACCAGTTATTTTTACCTGGGCCCTCCCCATTGTTTACCACAGGTACATTTGACAGCACTGGGATTCAAACTCGTAATGGTTGGCTTTAAGTGGACAGCTGGTCCTTATCCATTGCCTTAGCTCTTGTGGCCATTCAAACTGCTTTGTTGATGGTGCCTTCAGCAGAGTTGTAAAAGCCAGTTTAGGAATTAGAGGAAAAGCAGCATATGTATCCAACTAATATGGGCAATTACGGATTAATGAATGAATCTTTCGACTGGCATCTTCTATGATAATTTTGTCTTAGTCTGCACACAGAGCAATACTCATCTTAAATCTTGAACACCATAATGTTAATCAAGAGAAGTAAGCAATCCCATTTTAGTGGATATTGCTTTCGCTTGATGAATTATCATTTTCAGGAAATGAAATTACCTCTTGTCTGTTGTCTAAATTCCAATTTCAGTCAAATACCTTTACAACGAATGCCACTTTAATGAATATTAAAATATATTTTCCGTTTCTATATCTCCATAAGGGTCTATGTTATTCAATTGTATAAACACTGGTAGAATAAAACTCTCAGAAGGGGCTTGTGTCACACTCATGTTACAGATTGAGCACCTGCAATGGCAGCAGCTGGTGCTGATAATGCACTTTTGTCTACACTGATGCTACAAGTTATCTCTGTGCAAGACCACACTAAAAATTAATTATAAACAAGAGTTTATTTAGCATAGAGATTATTGGCCATATAGTTTATTTTTTTCTAGTAATGGGTGCCTCGAAGAAAAAATACTGAAGAGATAATTATTTATTAACCCTTTTAAGGTGAGGTTTTAAAAAAATTTTTTTTAGTCCTTTGGGGTGCAAACCTCCAACCACACTATGAGGGTGATTCAAATATAAACGGTAATTGTTGCATATCATGGAGGAAGCAGTTCAGAGTAGGACAGCGGAGTGAGGGGTTGAAGGTCGGTGTGTTAGGGAGGGGGAACTAGCTTTGTTAGCCACTTCGCTAGGTTCTGGCATCAGTACAGCCATGAGTGAGCAAGAAGCCCCTTCGTCTGTTGCGCAATGCATTATTATCAAGTTTCTAACCAAGGAAGGGGTTAAACCTTCGGAGATTTTAACTCGTTTAAGGGCACAGTTTGGGGACACTACACTGTCTCAGAATCAAGTGTTTACTTAGGCCAGACAATTTAAGGGTGCCACTCAGCCGGAAAAGTCCTCGCAAGAGGAGTTTTGCTGGTTGATTTTCTTAATGATCGACGTACAGTGACTGCAGCTAACTATTGCCAATTGTTAAGGTCTGAAAAAGCTGCCTACCAAAGCAAAAGATGTTGTTTGCCCACCAGAGATGTCATCCTTCTCCAAGACAACCCTATGCCTCACACCGCCAATTTGACAATGGTCACAATGGCAGACATGCATTGGGAAACCCTTGAACACCCTCCCTATAGTCTAGACTTGTCACCCCCAGACTATTTTTTTGTTTGCACCCATGAAAGAATCGCTTGGAGGGAAACATTTCAAAAACAATGAGGAAGTCGAGGAGCATGTGAGCAATTGGTTGGCGACACACCTTTAAACTTTTTTTGAAGAAGGAATGTTCAAGCTTCTAAAACGTTGGCAAAAATGTATAGAGTGTGAAGGAGGCTATGTTGAGAAATGCTGATGAAGTCACTTGTGTAAATATTTAATCAATAAATATTTTTAACAAAATTACTGTTTATATTTGAATCACCCTCGTAGTATGGTCAACTCTATACACCATGCCTTATACTGCACAGCCATTCATAAACATGATAGCTGCAGTATTATCTGATCTTATAATCTTATGTGTATGGGTAAATTTTTGTTAATGTAATAAAATGTTAAAATGTGTGTATCTGCATTCAATCAAAACCCATCACACTGATCACTACAGTTGGGCCCTCCCTGTCCTTTACCACAGTCTCTATTGAATGCAGAACATACTATCACATTATAGATACTTATTAAGCCAAGTACAATTAAAAATCATTACATCCCATGGTGCAATCTAATGACAGAGCACAGAGGTGCGTCAGGCTGGTTGACCGTTTCCTGCCAAGCTTACTCACAATAACCGTGGGACACATCATTGCTAGGCAATTTCCTGGATGTAGGCATAAGCATTTAATATATAAACTCCCATAAAATAAAAGTAGAGGGGCAGTGATTCTTGTTGAACATCAAGACGTTGATGCTATGCCTGTAGGAACTTTGTTGGCCACACCTTCAAGGTACCAAACCTGGGACATTAGTTAGCACTATGGTCATCAGACTAACATGGGACATCTGCCAAGTATAACACTTAATTTATGTCTAAAATAGTCAAAGTCATTTTTGTAAGTAGTAACTTTGCTTGTCTGGAGGTCCAGTTATTATATAGAATATTTAATGTTAAAGTTGTTGTTTTTAACACATTGAAGCCCAAGCCTGAGTATAGCTCAGGCCGTGCAAAATGTTCATGTGGCCCACGCCCAAGCATAGCTGACGCTTTTAATGAAATTCCACAACCTTAACTCGGTCTTGGACTATGCAGCAAAGAGCATATATCAGTTATCGTTTGGTTGTCTGATTTGTGCTACCATCTGTCCTTGCTTTAGTCAACTATTAGGAAATTTAGGAGAGTTAGTAACATCGGTTGCTCGTGGGTAGTTGCACCATTTTCCTTGAAGGTGGTGATCTGTTTGTTATGTTTTGTGTTCTTAAATGTTAAAATGCTGCATTTCCCTTGATTTCTGTGAACTGAAGCTGAAATTCAATATACCAATGAAGGTCTGGAAAATTCCGATTCGGGAGAGTTTTTCAAACTTTGAATAAATGGAGTGTAAACAGCTTTACACAGATTTTTTCAAACTCATATTTGATATTTGTTGTAAATATAAAATAGAATATTTTCTTACTTGTTGAGAAATCCATGAATACCATACTTTTGGATTGTTCCAATATTTTTTGGCAGATTTGCTTGATGTACTGTAAATAATAATGCAAAATAGGCATAAAAACCCTGGGTTTCTTGGTGCTTCAACTAAAGAAACAATGTGTTAAGAGATTGTTTGTAACCCTTTCGAGTTGCTTCTACCCCTGTCCTTCGCTCTTCTGTCTTCTAAACTCTCCCAAACCTATGACATCACAATATATTTATGTATGTCTGTCAAACAAACTTAAACTTGGTCAGGAGAGAATAGAAGATGATCCGCTTAGTGGTCGTCAAAATATCGCACCACCTCAAAAATGATTACAAACCCACAAAATGACCTTGAAAGGTCACCAACTGATAGTGCAAGAAATTGAAACTGTAGTGATATCATTTAAGAGGACATACCACATTTTGAGTGAGGAATTGGGTATGAAAAAACTATCTGATGAAAACGCATCAGAGTGCAAATTTCTGAACACTGTTTGGCTTGTTTTCAGAAAATATCACACAATATTTTGCATTGGCTCATGAAGTATGATCCACTAATATACACCAAAAACAAAACAATCGAAACAGTGGAAGCATGCAAATTCTCCACCTTCAAAGAAAGCACAGGCAATACAATCAGCCGAAAAGTCATGGCATCAGTTTTCTGGGATGAGACAGGGATTCTGCTGATAGATTATCTTCCTAATGGTCAAACAATTATGAGAGAATACTATGATAATCTTAAAACAGTAAAAGATGCACCAAAAAGACCAAATTTAGCAAGGAAGAAAGTCATCTTCTATCAGGACAATGCATGCCCACCCACACACATGTTGTTGCCATAGCAAAAATACAAGCTGAGGTATGATTTGTTGCTCTACCTGCCTTATTCACCTGATATGGCTCATTTAGACTTCTATGTCTTCAATAAGCTCAAAAGTCTTCTCAGTGTGCACAGATTCAAATGAAGAACTGATAGCCACAGTTGACGAGTAATTTGTAGCCCTGTAGGAATCTGATTTTCAAGATGGAATAAAGGCATTGGAACACAGAGGGACCAAAAGCATTGGTGTACAGGGAGACTAAATTGGAAAATGAAAATAGTTTGGATCAGGTCAGCTGTTATTTTGAGTTTTGTTCAGAGAACTTATCAAATGACCCTCATATATAATTATAATATACACTGTGTTTCTATATTGGTAATGCTGCAAGGATGTTAGCAAGGATATACATTTTTACTGTAGAACCAGCTGAAAAGTTTAATGCTACAGCCGGGATTTGAACACAGTTCTCCCACTGTGTGGTTGCTCTAACCATTGAGCTACTGTGAGAACATGCCTATATGACATTCAATCCTACAGCTGATTCTTAATAAAACTGCCCAATAATGTATTTATTTATTTATTTATTTATTAAAGTACTAAGCACCTAAATACTTAAGACTGACCTTAACCCTAGGCCCAATAATAGTTAGCACATCTATGTTAATAAAGGGTCATTAAATTATAAGGTAACTCCTCTTGGGACCTCTCTCCACTGCACGAGAGATATGAAGAGTCGCCAGCAAAGGTGCACTGGAGTCCTTACCTTACATAAATGCTGAAAATATTGAGCATCTGCTCTCTAACAGGCAGCATAACAAGTTAAAGATGTTCTCTCTCAGCAGCAGTAATCTACAGAAACTTAGTGATAACATCACAAGGATTCCTGCTGCTAAGCTTAGACTAGTGCTGCCCATATGTGAGCAGAAAGTCAATATTTCAGTAATTTATCTTAAGATACATATTTTAGTGCTCCTTTGCCAGCGACTCTCAGATCTCTCGTGCAATGGAGAGAGGCTGCGACAAGAGTTACCTCATAATTTAACGACCTTATATCACCCAGATACTAAGTACTTATGAATGTAAGTCGCTATTAAGGTGTTTTCTGAAGGGAGAAGCATGGTTGACCGAGTAAAAAGCATGAATCAGTTGGAAGATCGAATGTCATACTGCATGTTGTCACACTAGCTCAATGGTTGGAGCAACTGCATGGAGAGCAGGAGAGTCATGATCAAATCCCAGCTATAGCATGAATTTTTCAGTTGCTTCCTATAAATTCTGTTCTAATCTATTGTGAACTATTGTATGTGTGTATGCAATACCTCATCTTCTCGTTTCCTCAAATCCTGCTGCACCTCCTCAAACTCATCTTGGCCTTCATTGGGTGACATGTAGTATCCTTCTTTTAACATCTTAAGTCCAAAGAGCGCAAATAATAATGTAGAGATGTAGTATGTGTAGGCACGCGGGATAATGGTAGCTGCATATCCAAACACAACTGCAATCATAGATACAAAATACACATTCTTCAAATGCTGTAATGGATAGCTAATAACTTGATATGTTACAACTACATGATATTCTTTATCAACTGTCATTTGCTTCTACATAGTTTCTAAAAATACTCTTACAACAGTTTATTACCATCTCTAGCACTCTATATAGTAGGTAGAGAAGGATTGCATTCCATTCAAAATATCAATAACCAGACTTTACCAGAAATACATGTTTTGAGAACTCCTGAATCCAAAAGAAGCCTTGTTTGAAAAATGCCACTTGTGTCTATCTGAGAACAGCATACTCAAAAATATTTTGGGATAAATACAAAGCTTGGTATTTTACTTTATTATATCCCAAAGATGTAACAAAGATTTTCAAAAATATCCTCAAATGCCAAAATATACTTGTTTGGAACATTTTTTGACAGGTTTTATTATTTTTAAAAATAGGTTTTGTGATTTTAATTAAAATACCATACATTAAAAATCTGACGTGTACCATTCACGACTTTCTCTATATCCCTGCAACAAATTATTCTTAAAAAGTTTATACTTCTATTTACTTCATGCTAATCAGAAAAAATCTGATGTGTTCCATTCACATAACTTTCTCTATATCTCTGCAACAAATTGTTGTTAAAAACCTTATGCTTCTATTTACTTCATACTAATCGAGAAAAAAATCAGCAGAAATAGTCTCATTACTTGCTTCCTTGTAAGTAGAGGCGAAATAAGGGAGTATTATTGGTTAAAGTGATAGTCAAAAGTTGGTTGCTATGTGACTGAACTTCCTTTGTTTGTATGGACTAGAATTGCTAAATTCCTGTATGAGAAAAGTATGTTTTTTAAAGCGGAAATCAAAAAACAAAGAGTATCTTAAAAAGGATCAACTCCACGAAAAAAAATGTATATATGATAAATTGTGTATTTTAAGGTGCTCTACATTTTTTGTGTTATAAGTTTTTCTCCATCTCTTACGGTTTAACAGTTATGCAAAAATCCGTAAAATTCATCCAGAATAAAGTAGTCTTCAGAGGCTATTCCCAGAAAATTCAAGATATACATTTTATTTGTCAGGTAAATATCTTTAATATATAATATTTTAATCAAAATCGTTAGAGCCATTTTTGAGAAAATCAAAATTTTCTAAAAAAGTTCCATGTAAAGGGTAGTTGGTGGTGGGGGGATTTTTCTTAAAATCTTTGTATCGTATCCCTGGAAGCTACTAAACTTCAATAAAAAGTATGGTATTTTACTGACTTTTCATTTTTGAGTTATCATGTTGACAGACATAGAGAAAGTAAAAATATTTACATGAGAAAATGTACATATATATCTTAAGTTTTTTGTGAATAGCCTCTGAAGTCCTCTTCATTCTGCATGACTTTTGCATAACTGGTAAACCACAACAGATGAGATCTCTATTTTAAAAAAATCTGATGTTTCCTATTCACATGACTTTCTCTATATCTCTGTAACATAAAAAGCTTATTGTTCTATCTTCTTTATGCTAATCAAGATACACATTAGCAGAAATGCTCTAATTACTTATAAGTAGAAGGGAAATAACGGAATACACTATGCTAAACCAACAGTCAAAATGTTTTAAAATGTGGTTGCTATGGGAGTGAAATCTGTTTCTTTGCATGGCCAGGAGTTGACAAGTTCCCATATTTTAGGTATTCGCAGCATTGGCATCCCACTCATATTTCCTTCATGTGAGGGATTCGAATTACTGCAAAGTTGTGTTTGGAAAGTTTGGTTACTTTTTTTTTTATGATATTTCAACTCCCCTTAATTGTTACCAGCCATATTAGTTACATTTTTGTAGCCATTATTGTCCAACAGACAGGATGGTCACAAAATATTTTGAATGCCCTTCGTGCTATCTCTGCAGAAAAATGTTTAAAATCTATGAAACTAAAGTATACACAAGTGTTACCATATAAGCATGTTGTGCAAATAGTTTCATGGAAAAGATTTCATGAAACTAGTTGCAAAACCTACTGTTATTTACATAATAACCTAGTTTACATAACTAGGTTTTAACCCTTTCCAGCACGATTTATTTTCGACTGAAATTGCTTTCTGAAAACTGATGACATGGGATGGATACTTTGGCCTTAAAAAGTTGATCTTAGTGGATCTCTTATTGGTGGTTCAGTTCTCTTAACTTCTCAAGCACTGTACATCACTGATCAAAATTCCAATGCGTTGTAACTTAGGTTGGACTCCTCAGTGCAGAACTACTAAGTATGCTAAAGAAAAGGAAAAGTGCAAGTAAAATAAACGGTGATTGGCACACCTAAGTTTAGACTGTACCTCGGTATCAGTATAGCAGAATATAGTTCTGTATTTGTGTCATAGAAAAGGTATTATTGAAAGGATTGGCTCTTTCTTTGCCTGTTTTAAGCTATGTTAATATCAATAAATATAAGAAAAGACCGAAATCTTTACACATAAAGATGTTAAGAGTTATGGAACATTAACCTTCCCAAGTTCAAATTTTTACCTACATCGAACAACAAATAATGATGCCATATGGCACCACTGGGCTGGAAATGAGTAACTGATGTAAAAATGAAGAACTTACCCGACAGCACTGTCATAAGGGCCAGAGCTGATATGGCACCCAAAAATACAGTAAGACGAGGATGGCGCATTGCCATAATGGCAGCAATGAAGAATGTCTTGTCTCCCAGCTCCGAGACAATGATGACTGATAAGGAAGCAATGAATGCATGAATGAAACCGAGATTACTTAATTTTTCAATATCTGCTTCAGTAGTCAGCTCTATTTTCTCCACCAGGTGTCCCCTCTGAAATACAAGAAGACATTTGATTCAAATGAAGTTAATAACATGAAGATTTAATAATACGGAAATAGACAGTAGATTCTGTTGGGCTTGAATTTGAAGTAGGTGTGATGAATCTGCTTTGAAATTCCATCATTGGACAGATTCAGGTGATTCATCTTGCCTACTTCAAACTCCCAACCCCATAGATGCTGCCATCTTGACAGCTGTTTCCATAACTAATCCTTTGGATGCTACCAACATTATTTGATATTCAGGATGAGAGTGATGAGACCAATAAATTTGAGTGTTTCTACCATAAGTGAAGTTGTGTGAAAAATTTGACTCAAAAAAAACTATTTCTAAAATACAGGAAAACATATCCATAAACAGTAAGTATGCTACAAAACTTGGCAGCCAGATGCACGGTCCATCTCCCAGTTACGTACTGTACAGTTGACTGGCAGTCACAAGGTCCGTCACTCAGTCACAGACGCATGGATGTCATATAAAATCTCAAATCACATTAACAATTATCAAAATAAATACAAAACATACCTCATCACAGGAGATGTTGGAAATGCTGCCCATTTGAATCAATACATCTACAGCATCTTCTGAGGAAATTTTCATTCATACACATTAGCTCAGCTTCCAAAAAGCGTTAATTTCTGTCTTGAAATTTTTGTTTTAATTCTTCTAATCTATGGGGATTAATTTTGTATATTTTATTTTTCAAGTTGCCCAATAAAAAATTTGATGTGTACCATTCACATGACTTTCTCTACGTATCTGCAACAAATTATTGTTAAAAAACTTATACTTCTATTTACTTCATGCTAATCAGAAAAAATTAGCAGAAATAGTCTTATTACTTGCTTCCTTGTAAGTAGAAGCGAAATAAGGGAGTACCTAGGTTAAAGTGATAGTCAAAAGTTGGTTGCTATGTCACTGAAGTTCCTTTGTTTGTATGGACAGCAGTTGACAATTTCCTGTATGAGAGAAGTATAACCTTTTCATAGCAGAAACCAAAAACAAGGAATGTCTCAAAAACGATGAACTCCACGAAAAAAATGTATGTAGCATAAATTGTGTGTTTTAATGTGCTCTACATTTTTTGTGCAGTTAGTTTTTGTCCGTCTCTTACGGTTTAGCAGTTATTCAAAATTTCGTAAAATTCATCCAGAATAAACTAATCATCAGAGGCTATTCCCAGAAAATTCAAGATATACATTTTATTTTTCAGGTAAATGTCTTTAATATACAATATTTTAATCAAAATCATTAGAGCCATTTTTGAGAAAATCGAAATTTTCGAAAAAAGTTCCATGTAAAGGGTAGTTTGGGGTGGGGAGATTTTTCTCAAAATCTTCGTGTCGCATGCCTGGAAGATACTAAACTTAAATACCAAGTTTGGTATTTGACCGACTTTTCGTTTTTGAGTTATTGTGTTCACAGACACACACACACACACACACCTTTTCCCGAAAATGCTTTTTTTAGCTAAAGGGGGGCCCTAAAACATATATTTCCCGTGAAATCTCGGTATCGAATTTTTGGGTGGAGTGCAATACCTTCTCTATACACTATATACACAGTACATATAGAGAAAGTAATAAAAATTGCATACCATGAGATCAGGGGACCAAGAGGGCCATAAACCCTAACTAATGATTCTATCCTCAAAATTTTCACAATAAACTATAATGATTCATCAGCTGTATGTGAGGTGGCAGAATCCTGCTGGAAATATCCAGACTGACATTCATTGTCCATCAACTGTTCGAAACATGGTGCCAGTATATTATTTCTGATCCTTCTGCATTTATGGTACACTCGTAATAAATAGGACTATATTATTCTGTATCCATTTGTTGCGCACCATACCCCAATATTTTGATAATGCAAGGGAGTTTCATAAACGAAATTGAATTTTTCTGTAGCATAATATTGGTTGTGTTGTGGTGACACATGGCCCTGTAAATGAAAGCATGCTTCATCACTGAACAGTATTAATTGTGGATCGATTGTTCCATCGTTAATATTCCTCAAAATCCAATTTCAGAAAGTTACCCAACTCTGGTGATCATGTGGTAGCAATTCCTGGACAAAAATAACATTGTATGGTTTGAGTTTTAAAATTTTTGTTGCTTTCCATGCTGAAGTTTTCATAATGTCAGTTTCTTGTGCCAGACGCCTAAGAGATTTTCAAGGTGACCGTTCTAACCTTTCTGCGATTTTGCCTAATTTCTGCTCCGTAAGAACACGCCTGTTTACCTTTCTTTTGCTATCACAAATTGATCCCATCTCCCTGAATTTATTTACAAGCAAATGAACACTCTACTTGGAACACACAAGCCAGGAAATTTAGTTTCGAATTGTCTTACAACTTTCCTACAAGATGATGTAAGCACATACACATGTGTACATAAACACTCTTTGTGATACTGTGGACTGCATTTTGAAAGCACTTCAAGCAAAACTAGACACTTCTAAATATTCCTAATGTTATTTACGTGTGAACTGGACTAGAACAGGAGTAAGAACTGACGCACATGTGACAACAGAACGGATGTAGGACGCGCACGCAGGGAAAGGCAGTGAAGGTCCCATGGGTCTTGTTGCTGATGTCCAAGTTTTGTTACAAACGTACTGCTGTATAATGCTGTGAACAGTATAACTCAAAAGTAAAAAATTGGTTAAGTACCAAACTTCCAAAGATGCTACAAAAATGTTCAATAAAATTCCCATGCCTCAAACTACCCTTTATATGGAAGATATATGAAACTACACTTTTATGCATACTTAAACACCATCACTTTCTGCCAGATTTGAACATGTAATCTTGGGATCAGAAGGCCAGGGAGTAACCAAATGAGCTACCTATAAAATCTCCATGATCTATGACTTTTACAAAATATAAAGAATTACTATTCTTTCCCCCTAGAGTAGCTTGTGTCATATCTAAATTTCAAGAAATACAAAATATTTATAAAACATAAACTTTAAACAACAAGTAACGCAGATCCACAAGGTTCGATACTTGGCTGTCTATTATTTCTAATCCATATAAATGATTTATTTGTCCTCTTAACCTTGGATGCCAAGATTTGATACAAGTTAAAGCAGTTTGCAAGCTAAATTGCCTAGACCAATCAGAAAAGCATAGTATTTATGTGCAAATAATTTAAAATTATGCAACAAATTCCACAAGAGCATACCTTGAGCTAATCATGTGTGTTGGGAACAGTTCAAACTGTTTATTTAATTTTTACTTTCTCTACATAGTACATTGTTAGAGAAGGCATTGCACTCCTACCAAAAATTTGATACAGAGATTTCACTGGAAATACATATTTTAGGATCCTCAAAAAAAGAGCTGTGGTGCATATCTTCCAAATGCAACAAAAATTTTGAGAAAAATTCCCCTGCACCAAACTACCCTTTACATGGAAAAAAATTTGAACATTTTGTTTTTCTGAAAAATGGCTCTAACAATATTGATTGAAATACTATATATTAAAGATATTTATATGACAAATAAAATGGGAAAAACCTCTGAAGACCTCTTTATTCTGGATGATCTTTGCATAGCTTGTAGGCAGGGTGAACATTCACACTTTTTACTTTCTCTACACGTGCTATGTACATGGTGTATAGAGAAGGTATTGTAATGCAACCAAAAATTCCATACCAAGATTTCACCAGAAATACATGATTTGGTTCCTCCTGAATCCAAAAAAAGCATTTTTAGAAGAGAGAGGGTGAGTGGGGAGGGGTGGGGGTGGGTGGGTGTGCACGCGCGTGTGTATGTGTGTGTGTGTGTGTGTAAGACCGTTAAATACCAAACTTGGTATTTACGTTTGGTATCTTCCAAGGATGTGACACAAAGATTTTCAAGAAAATCCCCCACCCTCAACTACCCTTTACATGGGAAAAATTTCAAATTTTGATTTTCTAAAAAAATGGGTCTAACAATTTTGATTAAAATATTGTATATTAAAGATGTTTACCTGACAAATAAAATGTATATCTTGAATTTTCTGGGAATATCCTCTGAAGACCACTTTATTCTGGATGAATTTTACGGAATTTTGCATAACTGGTAAACCGTAAAAGATAGACAAAAACTTAGCACACAACAAATGTAGAGCATATTAAAACACACAATTTATGTTATAAACATTTTTTTTCATGGAGTTGATCGTTTTTTAGATATTCCTTGTTTTTGGTTTCAGCTTTGAAAAAGTTATACTTTTCTCATACAGGAATGTGTCAACTCCTGTCCATACAAATAAAGGAATTTAAGTCACATAGCAACCAGTTTTGACTATCACTTTAACCAATGGTACTCCCTAATTTTGTTTCTACTTACCAGGAGGCAACACCTGCTCACTATTTCTGCTAATTTTTTCTTGATTAGCATGAAGTAAATAGAAGCATAAGCTTTTTAACAATAATTTGTCACAGAGATGTAGAGAAAGTCATGTGAATGGAACACATAAGATTTTTTCCCGCAAGTGCTCATCACCCAAGAAACAGCCCCACTTGGGATCAAGGAAAATATGCATGCAATTGATGAAAGAAATTATCAACCTACGTTCAGAGTTAACATATGAGATGGGTTTAGCCTTCTTCCACTTTGGTTAAATGAGAACATGTACCACATGTCAAAGTGCCACCTGGGTTTCTAGAAGATGTCGCTCTTGATGTACATGCAAAATGTTGTTCCAGCATGATGGAACACCTGCTCACTTCGACAGGTATGTCAGAGGCCATTTAAATAATATGTTTCCAGGATATTGGATTGGATGCTGCGCTGACATTACTTGGCCACCAGGTTCCTCTGATCTCTCACCTACTGATTATTTTCTGTGGGGACATATCAAGAGCCTCGTGTATAAGACTCCCATCAACTCTGATGAGGATTTGCTGGTGAGGATATTGGCTGCATGCAACATTATTTGTAACACTCCAGGCATCCTTGAAAGGATATGAGACAGATTTATTCAAAGATGCAGACTCTGTTGAACAATTTTTTTATTTCGCCTTTGTTTGAAAGTAAGAACTGCTGTTGTTATTTTTATTCATGTTATTCCCAACTTCCTTAATTCAAGGATGGCCGCAGCAGCAATGGTGGTGGTGTTATTATTACAGGTCCTCCAATTCAAGGCATGAATAAGAGGCTTGTTCATTTTAATTTTTTTACGTGAATCTGGAATATTCTTAACTTACAGTGTGAATAATGACTCTAAATTTGGTTTCTCCTTTGTGATGCTGAAGTTTCTTCCATTCTGAGGTGTGAACAACAAGTATGATTTTCTCTTCTTATTCTTTTCTTCTTCCTTATTGTTTGCATTCCACCAAATTAGGGGAATGAATGAAAAAATCAATTTCCTTATAGTTTCTCTCCTATCTACTACATACACATTTTCTTTTTGTTAATGAGTAATTTATTTCTATACACTATTTCTCTGATTAGTAGCAGGAGTGTCCCTGTTCTCATTTCCGCTTTGGTTACTACTCTGAACCATCCCTTAAACACAACACCAGAATAACCCATTTTGTGGATTACTACATACACGAGTTGGATAATAAATCATGCATTTAACAAGATATGTAAAAGCATTTAAGCAAATAAAACTTCCTCTTTTAACTTAGATCCAAATATGAATATGGGAAATTAAAATAAAAACTCAAAAACCCGGTGTAACTGGAAAATTATACATCACATATTATGAGCAGAAAACCAATCTAAGAATACAAAATCAGAATCAAAATAAGCAATTTGAGGATAGGGACAAGGAGTCGTAGAAATTTGTAGTCATTCCAAAAAAGGAGTTTACTACAAAGGAATAGTTTTGTTTAATTCACTGCTTCTATTTACTTCATGCTAATTGAGAAAAAATTAGCAGAAATAGTCTTATTACTTGCTTCCTTGTAAGTAGAAGCGAAATAAGGTAGTACCATAGGTTAAAGTGATAGCCAAAAGCTGGTTGCTATGTGACTGAAGTTCCTTTGTTTGTATGGACAGGGCTTGACAAATTCCTGTATGAGAAAAAGTTTTTCATAGCTGAAACTAACAAGGAATATCTCAAACAGCCAACTCCATGAAAAAAAAAAAAATGTATATAACATAAATTGTGTGTTTTAACGTGCTCTACATTTTTTGTATAGTAAGTTTTTGTCTATCCTTTACGGTTTATGAGTCATACAAAATTCAAGATATACATTTTATTTGTCAGGTAAATATCTTTAATATATGATATTTTAATCAAAATTGTCTCAGAGCCATTTTTGAGAAAATCAAAATTTTGAAAAAAAATTCCATATAAAGGGTAGTTTGGGTTAGGGGGATTTTTCTCAAAATCTTTGTGTCGCATCCCTGAAAAAATATCAAGTTTGGTATTTTACTGACTTTTCGTTTTTGAGTTATCATGTTCACAGACGCACGGACACACACACGGACCTTTATGTGAAAATGCTTTTTTTGGATACAGGGGACCCTAAAACATATATTTCCAATGAAATCTCAGTATCGGTGGAGTGCAATACCTTTTCTATACATATGTACATAGTATGTGTAGAGAAAGTAAAAATATTTTATTACTCACACCTTCTATAGAGAGAAGGATTTCATTCAATCAAAAAATACTAATACTAATAATAATAATAATAATAATGTAACATTATAAATATAATACACATGAATATTCTAAGAATGCATGAGTACGAGTAGGTTTTTGGAAACAGACATGTAATTGTTAATTATGCAAAACTGGCACCTCTGAAAATTCATTATCAGAGTTATTATTTGTAAATAAATGTATTAATAAGTATGAATAAAGTAATTCTTAACATGATTTACATCCTAGAGTTTGGGCATAGAGTCTAATATCATAATAGGATCCACAGATTGCAATGTTATCTTTTTTACTGTGCTACATGCGCCAACATTAAATCTATCATGTTAAATATTTTTTTTGAAAAGCCTGCTTGAGGCATGTCAGATGTAAACAAAATGTATTTTTGAACAGTGTCACTGCTGCTAGGTAAGTCTAATATAGAGGCCACTGGACGAAATGTATTAACATCTTTTTCATAGGCATGTAATAGTTTCTCATTGTGTACCAGTGCTCATTAATTGCAACATACATACTGTACACACTTGTGCAAGTCACATAAAATTATAACTGGCAAATAAAATTGTTTCATATACTCTTATTTCAATAGGTGTTCATGCACCACTCCAATCATTATACAGAATCTATGAGCCCTTGCACCTAGCATCAAAATGCTTAGTTTGATACTGGCTTTCTATTCTACAATTATTTGCACATTGTTTTTCCACACGTGTTTTATATTATCTAAACAAAGCTTAGTATGGTATGCCCTTAGGTCTCTGGAATTAACGGGAATAATAGCAACATTTCTGTTATCAAGATTCATGTGTGGATCAAATGATATTCAGTTGAAAGTTAGCCTAAAGTAATAGTACTCATCCGTCACTAGCATTATAATCTTTGCGTAATCTCACATATTTGCCGCACTTTCGGCACGCAATTTTTGTGGTCTTTCAATAAGAAAAATGCTCAATACACACACACACATACACAAAGTTTACCAGTTCTTTTTCGTACTTACCACTGATGGAGGATTGTCAGATATTATCTTTTTGTCTTCAACAGGTTCCTTTTCGGCTTGAGCAATCAATGGTAGAAGGAACATCGCTATCAGGAGGATACCAATAAACCTGCATCTCTTAAACATGTCTTGTACGTTTGTTCCAGTATTTTGCTTCATTTTGAATATTGGTCTATCACAGAATATCGTAGTCTAAGATTTCTAGACTAATAATAAAGTACTTCCATTGCTGTTTATATTCCTGTAAAAATTGTAAATATTCTAAATAGAATACATACACTACATTTACATAACCTAAATAACAGCTAATTAATTGACAACTAAGCTCCAATCTACCTTACCTAGGATTTTTTTATATAATACTGCTATTTTCGCAGCACACATAAAGAGAGCTGCAACAGTATTTTCAAGAAATGGTTCAACGTATTACTTAACACAGTTATCGGCAGTTCATGTTGATTGTAGCTTAATTAATATTTAAGGTTAGAGGCCACAATTACAAAAGGGCAGTCATACCAATATCAATTGAGAAATCAGGCACATTTTAATTGAATAAATAAATCAAACACTGCAATTTACAGCACAAAATTACTATTAAAACTGATTACGAATCTTTTAATTTTAGTCCTTTTCTAAAAGGTCTCAAATACGATAGAATTACTACAAACAGCATACAATTTAATATAAATACAGTTGGTAGTATTATGAAATTACTGGCGTTGCTGGCAAGTGACAATAGCGATACCTGTTGTACAGTTACTAAATTATCAAACTAGTGTCTGTCATTTTGACAGATGAGATGAAGTAATGCTCAAGGGAATTAGAAACGTTATCAGTTTCGTCTTCTCAGTGTTGTATAACATCTCTGTGATATTCTCTTGACAAGTCTAAAATGCAAACAAATAATATACGGCATCACGACTAAAGCTTCGTTCAAGCGTTGTAGGTATAAAATATGCATTTTCAAAAACTTTCCCCCACTGAAAAGCACTGCAATCAGAGAGAGATTGTTACTACCCCCCCCCCAATATGATTAATCTATTTTTTCTATATTTCAACTTTAAAAGAATAAATTAATATTAATAATACTCCAAACGTAATGCCTCTAAAGCATTGCAAAAAGTATAACATGGAAACAAATGTAGAGAGGAAACTAAAATTATGGCCTTTTGTAGGGAATACCTTGTCCCTTGATAAGCAAAATTTTAGAGAGTGGATGTTTTATCTTGGCTATATTTAACATTCGAAGATGAAATCGAATAAAACTGTGGAAATAAAATGTAAAGTAATAAAAAAGTCTAAGACTATAGGAATAATCAACAAGAGTAACAAAACCTCCCCTAATTCAAACAGCTCACTAAGAGCCTGGCCTACCACCCGGCCTCTGCGTCCCCCATCTCTGTGCATGGGGAGCAGTATTGGGGGTCAGTGCTTCGATCCCCCCGGCCAGTTAATGCGGTCTTCAATTGGTCCCCCCTAGGGACCTCACGAGGCTGAGTGCACCCCGGTCCAGGTCTCCCAGCGGGGGAAAAATCCCCACGTTGGTACTGGGAATCGAACCCAGGTTGGCAAGCAGCAACGCTACCACCGCGCTAAGGAGACGACCAAGTGCGTGCGTGCGTGTCTGGTAGGCTCGTGGTGAGTCTAGGTGTTATTGCTGTGTACTTACCCTGGTAAGAGTTTAACCACAGGAATGAGGTGAAGGTTGAGGTTTTAATTTTGGAGTTTTCGAGTGTTGGTTTTAAGGAGGTAGCGCTGGTAGGCTCCTCGAGCGGTTGCATTTTCAGGAGCAGCACCCTTTCCTCTGCTCCGCTGGTGTTTATTTTTTTTATTTAATTATGGTGGTGACATTTTGATAGACCTCTCCCAATGGGAGGGGGGAGTGCTTTGTTCAGCTATAACGCTGTTAGCTGGTTTAAAGCCGTTGTTATCGGGGGTGTCCACAAGCCATGCGGCGAACCCGGAACCGCCTCTTTCGGCGTTCAGACGGTAAGTACTCCCCCAAAGATCTGACAAGTGCGTTATCATGGTCGCCCAATCTGGCGTAGAATTTTGAGCCCGGCGCCTAATAACATCTTCCACATATGGGAGGGCCGAAGCTTCATGTAGTAGCCTCAAAGGGAAACGTCGACATATAGAATATATGGACTGGAGTCCTCTATTCTGTACCCGCTGTAACCAGAGAAGCCAGGAGTCTGCTGCCATACCCCACACTTCGCAGGCATAGAGCATCAGACGACCAAGTAGAAGAATGCGCTTATATAAACCACTTGCAAGGTCAGTATTGTGTAATGGAGGTGAAACATGGGCTCTAAGACGAGGGGGTGAAAGCAAAATAAAACTAAATAAATTATCGTTATGATAAGAACAGTAGAATTTATAAAAAATGGTACCAAAAAGGATATCTAATATAATAGCAATATTTGGTTTGGAACCTGTTCTCCAGTTTTTTTTTTTTTTTTTTTTTTTTTTTTTTTCCGACGTTATTTTACGACTACTGCCATCTCGTGCATGAGTCCTGCTACTGCGTCAGGGGTGTGTTCCATTGCATAGTTAGATATCAACTAAATGCGGTTTCAAGTTCTACAATGTTCTGTTTAACTATAGCGCTCAGAATAACTGGATGAGCTTCCATAGAATTCCTAAGACTATGTTTCACCACCACATGGGATGTGCGGCGGTAACGGTTGCGGGTTCGTATCCCGGGCGCAGGTTATGGATATTGGGAATGGTATTGGTATGTGGGTGCCCTAGCTCAGGATTTTTTAGTAGTATGGAAACTCTTTCAGGTTGTGGTGAGACACAAGTGCTTTATTAATTTAGTTCGGCCTTTTTTCGTCTTCGAACACGCGCGTATACTTCTTAATTTTCTACTATGAAGTTACACTTTACCCGACCGCAACTATTATTATTTATTAGTTTGATGCAATTATATGCTCCGTACTTCCTTCAATATTAAAATAACTATTTCCCGCTCTTTCACAGGTAGCTTGTTCGACTCCATCACCGACCCGAAATATCACATCTTGGTTCTGCCGCTTCTCTGCGCCAAGTGCCTCATTGTCCCCTGAACGAGCATTGTTTTCTGTCCCGTTATGTTCCCTCGGGCAGTGTATTCTCAATCCCTTACCCTCGGTTCAATGCACGACCCTCTTAACGGTATCTTGTGCCACCAGCTCGTGACAACTCGGCTATCTATACGTGTTTGAAGTCTTTTTTCCCTTCCCATTTTCACTGTACATTTATATTTTCTCTTCTTGATATAATTTATATTATTAGCTATGATTTATCTTTCCGTTCTGAATAACTCTTTGCCCCGTCACAAGATATGTACTGTATCTGGGACATCCTAAGAAGGCTGGAAAGCAAATTCTGCCTTTGAGACCAATGAAATGGAGTTTTATTTATGTATGATTTTTAACTGCTGTGGTTCTCAGCGTCCCATTCTACACTGGGTGTGAAAGACCACTTAATTTTGCTCAGAGGCCTCTTTTATCAGGTACGAAGTTCTTTCACGTAACGTAAATCTACGACACGGGACCAATAGTTTTACTACCCTTCCGAAGGAAGCCATGCTAAGGATTTTTACGTGCGAAAAATGCCATAGTCCTCCGCCGGGTTTGAATCCGTGACCTTTTGGGTATGTGCAGTTAGCAAAGTAGCCATTATACCACGGAGGGCAACAATTATGAGATCGTAATGGGCTATAGGCCCAACACTCGTTTGGGTGATAGTGAATAATACCCCAATTGCCGCATTAGGAGCACAGAGCAATTCGTACCATGTTACAAATACCCTAATTAAAATTATCTAAGATTGGGATTATTTTAAAAGTTTAGTGCTCTGCATGGTATGGGTAATGAGGTTTAAAAGCTCTGATGTGTTCCAAACACATAACGTTCTCTAGCTGTGCTAATAAAACTATTCTTACAAAATATTTTTCTTTTATCTACATCATGCTCATCGAGATAAATATTAGCAGAATTATTCTTAATACTTGCCTCTTTGTACGCAGAAAGGAATACGTTAGGCTAAAGTGACAGTCAAATTTTTCAAATGGTAGTGTGTAGGTAGCGAGTTCGCATCTCGTTTAGAATGAGTTACTCGGAATAAGTTTTTTTTTTTTTTTTTTTTATCAGGTTTTTCCCTTATTCTAGGAAGACGAATGACGAGTAAATTTCAGCTCCATGAACCCCGACATCATTTTACTATCATTTAACCAGTTTCATTCATCGTCCTATATGACCAACCCCCCAAAAAGCTTTCTAAAGATGGTCACTACGTGAAACAATTGAAGTGAAAAGCTGTATTCGGTGGTCAAACAAGAGGTTGATCTCATTTAACCACTCATTCTTAGTATCATAAAACTTTATTCTGCTTTTTAGTATGTATATTAAATAACATATCAGCATATTATTTTACTTCCTGAAGTCACATGTCCGAAAAACCCTGATATCTAAAACTTGCGGTGTAAGAAGTTTTTCGAAGCTATTGTGGGTATTAGGAGCAGCGAATTCACCGCGGCACCATGAGATGATCCGAGTGAGTAACCTGACGAGGGAGGATTCGAGTTCGACACTCGAGTGAGCAACCAGAAGCGAGAAGATCCGAGTTCGACATTCCAGTGAGCAATCAGATGTGAGAAGATGCGAGTTCGACGTTCCAGTGAGAAACCAGAAGTGAAAAGATCCGCGTTCGCATTCCAATGAGAAGATTCGAGTTCGACGTTCCAGAGCATCCGGAAGTGAGAAGATCCGAGTTCGATACTCCAGTGAGCAACCAGAAGTGAGATCTCACTTTGACATTTGCAGTAAGTATCCAGAAGTGAGAAGATCTCAGTTTGACATTGCAGTGAGCAACCATAAGTGAGAAGATCTGAGTTTGACATTGCAGTGAGCAATCAGAAGTGAGATCTCAGTTTGACATTTGCAGTAAACATCCAGAAGTGAGAAGATCTCAGTTTGACATTGCAGTGAGCAATCAGAAGTGAGAATATCTCAGTTTGACATTGCAGTGAGCATCCAGAAGTGAGAATATCTCAGTTTGACATTGTAATGAGCAATCAGAAGTGAGAATATCTCAGTTTGACATTGCAGTGAGCAATCAGAAGTGAGAATATCTCAGTTTGACATTGTAATGAGCAACCAAGGGTGAGAAGATCTCAGTTTGACATTGCAGCGAGCATCCAGGAGTGAGAAGAAGTCAGTTTGACATTCCAGTGAGCAACCAGAAGTGAGAATATCTCAGTTTGACATTGTAATGAGCAACCAGGGGTGAGAAGAACTCAGTTTGACATTGCAGTGAGCAACCAGAAGTGAGATCTCAGTTTGACATTACAGTGAGCAACCAGAAGTAAGATCTTAGTTTGACATTGCAGTGAGCAACCAGAAGTAAGATCTGTTTGATATTGCAGTGAGTATCCAGAGGTGAGAAGATCCGAGTTCAACATTCCAGCACTGGTAATTAGGAATCTATACTGTGCTTGCAATTCTCATCAGAGTGTATAGCAGTGCCAGGTAAACAAAGCTAAAAATATTGGAGTGATTAAAGGAAAGATAGTCTATTGTGTCCATAGATGCAGTTCTCCATATCTGATTTAGACTTAATAAATTACTATCCATGGAAAATAGCAATACCTCTTTTACATATATAAATGCACTATTAGGAATTCAGTAAGTGATAAGGTTGTGATTTCCATTAAATATTAATAGATTAAAATTGTACTATATTTGTTCACAGTATTGTATGTACAGATTATTCTATTCTACCTTGTTATGAAATTATGACATTTACTCAGATATGCATACAAGAAAGTTGTCACATTGACTTCATAATCTGTTGGCAAAATGCTCTGAAAACTCAATTACTAAAGAATTCAAAATCTCTTTCTAGAAAATTATTTAAATAATAATTACAAACTGCGATAACAAACATAATTTTTGAAAGTTTGAATGTTTTCTCAAGATCCAAAAATGAAATACAATACAACACTCAAGTCATAAAATACTCATTTCCATTGCAATATGTTTACAAATAGGTTTTAGAATAGATTCATAAATTTATATTTTTCTACCACCAAGATCTGCTGAAGTGTTTCAAGATTTGAATTCTTTGTAAAACTTCAAAGGTATTTGACTTCTGTACTGTGGATGTTCTCCAAAAATGTATTTTTACTGTAAATTTGAATTGCACTTTAAATATACAAAAAAGCATAAAATCAAAAGATGTTTCATACACATGTGCTTTATTCTTATTGCGGTTCTGAATAGAGATTTATTGTGGAAGGTTGAGAGAGAGGTTCCATTATAAAATCTAACTTTTCTACTGAAAAATTCAATGCCACAGCCCGGACTTGAACCAGGGATCTCCCGTCTCCAGGCAGCTGGCCTAACCACTGAACTACCATGGCAACATGCCAGCACAGCATAAAATTTCTCAACTGACACATTTTTCCAGCATACCACAAGGTGATCTCAACAACTATTTTGAGATGACATACTGTAATGGTGACTTACAATGTCACAAGTACTTTAAGTTCCGGGCTTCATAGTTTAGCCTAGAGACCAGGAGATCCATGATTGAAATGCTGTCTATGGCACTGAATCTTTCAGTCAAACTCTACCTATACAACTCCTGTCCTAACACGGCTTGTGTGAAAAAACAAATCAACAGTCAATATCTTGGCAACCTCCTCTTCAGTCCATCTGGCTTATGCTGAAGATAATCCTTGACTGCCTAATCCCAAGCTGTACCAACTCAGTGCAATTTTCTGATTGACTCCAGTAATGTTATTGTAACCCTATTATTTCAATTTTATAATACTTAAAAGTTTTCTTACACAGAAAGTCCTCTTCTGTTTCATTCCTGGCCATAGAAAGAGAGAAAACTTTCAATAGCACTCATAGCAACAGTCTTTTAAAACGTTTTGCTATTGTTTTAGCTTAGTGTATCCCTTATTTCGCTTCTACCTACCAGGAAGCAAGTAATAAGACTATTTCTGGTAAAGTTTATCTCGATTAGCAATACGTAAATAAAATAATAATCTTTTGCAAGAGTAGTTGCAGAACAGATAGAGCAAGTCATGTGAATGGTACACATCAAATTTTTATTGTATACTTCCCAGATTTACTTGCCTCAAAGTATTTATCTCTTATTCACTTGAATAGTTACTTATAAAAGTGCAAGTAAAAGCAAATTCTTCCTTTTATTTACTTCACCCAATGTCTGTTACATGAGGATATGTATAAAAAAAAAAAAAAAAAAAAAAAAAAAATATATATATATATATATATATATATATATATATATATATATATATATATATATATATATATATATATATTTTCCTCGCCTCTCTGAAGAAAAAGGAACACATGCTATTAACATTTGCAATGATTTGATTCTATATAAATATCATTTTAACACCTGCTTAAACATAACATTAATTACTAAATGCACTACATGTAAATTAATGATGGTTATTGTTACAAAATGACAATGCACTTTAAAAATGGAGAAACTTATTAAAAATATTGCTTGCATATTATTTGCCACTGAACATTTTACTCAGTTTGTTTTGAAATTATTAACACATCATTTCCATTAACACTTCTGAATATTTCATTACAACACCTAGAGTTATAAAACTATTAACATAAAACAATAAATCATAATAGCCTGACATTTTCAGATAATATCTACAACCATGGCACTTAAAATTTAATTGCTAAGGCAGTATATTCAGATTTATTTCTTACAGGCTCCTGCAAAATGTGTAAAGTTACTTGATTATTATTTAATACATAGCTCACATGAATAATTCATACAACCTTGATAAATACCTAAATAGATCATATACATTGCAATTAACATACCATAAACAGTCATTTACTCCAGTACAAGAATAAAAATTTTTGTGAACTTATGTGCACCCTATGGGTGCTAATTTTATGGGGAAGCGAGGTTGGGAGGAAGAGAGAACCCACATACACCACTTTTGTACCTAGTATCTTACAAGTGGTCATTGTCACAATATTGCAGATTAAGCTGCAATTTTTATACTGAAGTAGATCAAAAACAAAACACCCATGCTTTGGCTTTCTCTCTCATAGGGCTTCTAACTGGCAGAGAAAATAATGAAGTTTTAAGTTGTAATGGCTGATTTTAAGTCTGGATTCTGTCCAACAATTAGTTGTTTAGCCCGCCTGGGTAGTGTGGGGGTAGCATATCTGCCTCACATTCAACAGGTTGTGAATTGAAATGTTGCTTAGGCTGGGCTACTCTGATAAGTTTTTTTTCCTGGGGGTTTCCCTTATCCTAAGCTGGAAGTCAAGTAACTTTAAGCTCCATGGACACCGAGATCATTTGAGCATCACTTCACCGATTTCATTCATCGTTTAATATGACCAACCAGGTTAAAGAACGTTAAGCTAAAAAAAAAAAAGGTTGTAATATGTGAGGTGCAGATAATGAAATTTGTCCGCACCTAGGCTAGAAGCATCTGACTGCACAGATGTATTCCTATCCTAAAAACAACCCTCAACTACACTATAGGACTTGGGGCTCTAAATTAACTGCAGCAAATTGTACTTTCCACTATAATTACCAATGTTGGCAACACAAGGGCAGCAGAAGCAATGTTCCCAAGATGCCTCAAGTGAGATGTGTGAGGTGTGTTTAGTGTATGAGGACAAAAGAGAAAATACACAGTACTGCCGAAAGTTCTGTCACTACTTTCAATGCATATATTATTAAATAAAATTATGCAAATCTATTAATATAATATATTCTGAAAGAATACAAAAAATGCTACAAAATGAATATATTTTCATTTGAAATGATTGCCATGTGTAGCAACACAGCAGCGAAGACATTGAGGTCACTCATCAATAGCTGCACGAATCATGTCCAGTGGAATTTTCTTGACAGTTGACGTGATTAATGTTCTATAACATCTCAATATTGCACTGCCTCTTTTGACATGCTATTGCCTCGAGCTTCTGCCACAGAGAATAATTCAATGGATTGAGGTCTGGACTTCTGCTAACCCCCTCCCTCCACCACCCCCGCACATGCAGCTCCAGCCAGACCAATCACGTGAGAGCAGCCTGAGAAGACTCAGACCATGCCACTGAAGATGTTCACTGTAGTTGTGAACAAAACGTCTGGACCTGAAAACTCCAACCACCACGGCTTCACAGTCTGGAAAATTCTTCTAGTTATAATTGTTGCTAACTACTGCTGCATGGTTTTTGTTTTGTGTTTATTTCTCTCCCCATATGTTATAGTCTGGGATTGATCCTGGCATATATCCTTTGATTTTTTCAACACTTACTTTCCGAACATGCCTTGTACTTATGTGTAATATGTAAATATAAAATTATTTGCACTTATTCACCTCCCACTCTGTATAGTGATTCTGAGCAGTTTCCTTCTGCAGGAATAAGAGATAGAAGGATACAAACAACTGGTATTATGTACAGGATCCATCAACATCAAGCATCTGATTTTACAGAGAATATATATTTGAAGAAATAAGTATACAGCACTCATTCATTCAACAATAAATCAAGCCATACTGAGCAGTTAATTCATAAGAAGCTTAGATTAACCACAGATTAAATGGGAATACATGAGCAAATGATGAATTCCTGGAAGAGAGAAACATCTATTAAGTTTCTGGCTGAAAATTAACACAATTTACCAGAGATGGATTTATTTTATTGAAAAGATAGAAAAATAAGAGTTTATATTGTCAAAATATATTATCTTATGTACAACAAATATTATCGACTTTATTATTCATAACAGAAGCTATTTTATCAAAAGATGCTTCAAGTGCTTCTTTATACTTGCTTTGAAGAAACGGAAGAATATAGAAGCAAAAACAGAATTTTAAAACAACTTATAGCCAAGAGAACAGGATACTTTGGAAGAAAGAAAAACAATAACAATAATTTTCTGTGTTACATTCATATACCTTTTTTCACCCATTCTTCAACAAAGTATTCTTACTCATTCTTATTCTTCATCTACTTCCTATTAACAATGATAAACATTTTTAGAAATGGTTTTTATTACATATTTCCTTGTACATACAATGGGAACGCGGCATACAGTAGGATAGTCAAATCTTTTATGAGTAGGTCACTATGTAATGGCTTTGGAATTCAAACCATAACAAGAAATATCTCGGAAATTGTTAAATCACAAAAAAAAAAGAAGGAAAAACAAAGAAAAAAAAAAAAGAAAAAAAAAATTAATAATAATAACAACCATGTGTGTTTTAATGAGATGAGTTTTTGTGTAGCAATATTTTGTCCATCTCTTATTATTTACCAGTTATGTAAAAGTCTTCCAGAATGGAGGACTTCAGAGAAAATTCCAGATGTACATTTCATATTCTATGAAAATATCCTAAAACATGTGGTATGAAGGTTGTCCAATAATTAATGGCCCCTATTTTATTTCTCCAAAAGTATTTATTCCACAAAAATTAAATTTACATATATGAAAGAATAATGTTTTGTCTGCTCACTTTATTTTTCTACATGATCACCTTCAAGTTCCACGGCCTTTCTCTAGTGAGACACGAGGGTGTCAGTAAAACTCTTTACTCTGCCTGCAGGGCCAGGTATTCACATCATGAATCACATCTTCATTGTCTTCAAAATGTCTTCCATGAATGGCATTCTTCAGTGGCCCAAACAAGTGGAAATCTGAGGGAGCTAAATCGGGACTATAGGGCAGATGGGGTAACACTGTCCAACTCTGTTTGGCAATGTGGGCAGAAGTCCTCAAACTTGGGTGAGGACGAGCATTATTGTGCTGAACGAAAACTTCCCCTGGGTTGACACGGCGTTGCTTAAGTTTGTCTAATGTTTTGAAGTAACTTTCTGAATTAATGGTATCACATCAATAAGAATTATGACCTCACAAAATACTGTGATCATGACTTTTCTGGCTGAACGAACTGTTTTGAATTTTTTCTTCTGTGGAAAGAGAACATGACACCATTCCATCAATTGTCTTTTTGTTTCAGGCTCAAAGTGTTGCACTCATGTTTCATCACCTGTCACAATCTGGGACAAGAAGGCCTCCCTGTCAGCTTCAAAGCGTTGCAACAAATCGGAAGCAATGTCTTTTTTTTTGTGATTTGAGATCAACAGTTAGACACTGAGGAAGCCCTCTTGCACACACTTTGGTGTATCCAAGCTTATTGATAATTGCATCCACACTCCTGTTGCTTACTGACAGCTTCAGTGAATTGCCAAGTCATAATGCATCGATCCTCTCGAATGACATCAGCCTGCTGCAACATGTCAGTGTGACAGCCATGGGAAGCCTTTCTGCCCGCAGCAAATCTTGGAGCTCTGCAGTACTTCCCTCTGATGCTTTCACCCTGTGGCCAGCAACCAATGGTACTCCTATCCACTGCAGAAATTCTGTAGACTTTGTACAAACATTTATGACCATTCCCCAAAGTTTCTTTCTCTGCTACGAGAAATGCAATCACAGCATGTTGTTTATGATGAGTCACTTACAGGTGCCATTTTAAAACATTCCTACACCTACACTTTCTGTCAGAAGAATTGAAACTTTGCATACACATGTGGTAAACTTCAAGTAAGTCGCACCTAAATTGGGAAATTTCTAAAAAATGTTTTTCACTGCAAAATAAATTTTGGGACATTATTTACTGGGCAACCTTTGTATTTTTATCAAAATCATCAGACCAGTTTTGAGAAAACAACATTTTTTCCATGTAAAAGGTAGTTTGGGATGGAGGGATTTTCTTAAAACTCTTTGTTGCATACTTGGAAGGGCTGAACTTAACCCTAGACAGGTAAAGGTATAGTGAGCATGCATAAAAGGTAAACCACTCATAGTTTTTACTACTTTATTAAACATTAAAAATACTATAAGATATAAAACAAAAAGTAACCCTTTTAATGTGGAGGCATTATTTAAGTATTTTACAATGCACTTCATTATATCCAAGCACTAATTGCAGTTGATACTTGATACAGCACAGCATTTTCAGAAGCTCTGTTACTAGTTCACAGATATGAACCAGTTCTCCATTGTGAAGTTCCTATGTGCATTCGGAAAGAATTTAGCCAAACATTTTACATAGTGTTTCTAAAGGTTAAACCATTAGTCTTGGTGGATTTGCCAAGGTATGCTGAAACTTCACCATAATGAAAAACATGAAGCAATGACATTTAACTTATTTTGGCTCCTACTCTTGGAGTAAGCTTTAGGTAAACATTTGTAATATTTAAGGGAGAGGTCCCGAAATAAGATAAATATAAACTCTCAGTGCCCTGTAGTTATAGCAATGATCTTACTAGGAAGGTACTTATAACAGGTGAGTCAAAAAAGTACGAACCAGCTGCTTGGTGTTTAGCCTGTCCGTGCCCTCGACACGTGCCCTCGACACTTGTTACCATTTGCAGCTATCATAGAAAGGCATGGACGAAACCATGCAACATTTTTAAAACCACTTTTAAAGGCTTTACTTACCAATGTAATTAAAGAAGATGCTGAAACTGGCCACCACCGTTGTCCATAAATTTTTGGCACTTCTTTAGGAAAATATCTATCACTCGCCATACTTCACCTTGAGAAATTCCCTGGCGGATATTTTGTTTTAATGCTTTCAGGGTGTGATTTTGTGTTTCCCCCTACGAAATGTATGGTATATGCAATGATAAAACATGATGACAGTGGTGGTGGTGGTGGTGGTGTGGTGATGGCAGCATAGCTGTAACAATGATTATTTATGGGTACTATTTTCTGTTAAGACAACATACTTATTTAAATATTTCGTAAAATGTTTTACCTAGTTTGAATTTGCATGTAAATTCACACTGTGGTATATGTATGGCCTGAGGAGGGGAAATGTGCAGCTTTCTGTATGACATTTGACTTCCAATACACTATGTGCAACCGCTGATGTGAAAGGAAGTCCTGTAACGCTATTTTAGTCTCAGAGAGTAATCTTTTTCCAATGAGAATAACCACTGCCTCCTTAACAGTTAATTTTCAGTGCAAAATGAAACGCTCAAAATCTACTGCATACATCGCAACCATGTCACTAATTTATACCATTTCCCCAGACTTCTCCACTGCCTTACACATGGATTTTAAAATGTACTTTTTCCCCATACAGTATTCGGAAAACATATATCACAAATACAAGACGTCTCTCAGTTCTGAACATTGATATTTTGGAAAAAAACACTATCTTGCATTCAGGTAAATATGGCATATACATAATTTTTTTAACTATGTTTGCTTAAATTTCTGTTGCATTCACCTTAAGCCATTTCCTAGATATCCTTTATTAATGATTTGAATTGTTTTTGTTTGTTTTTTTCTTTTATAGATTACTTTTTTTTTTTGTTTTCCTTAAGTTTGTTTGTTTTCCAATTGGTATGCCATTTTACAGATATACTTTTACAAGAACACAAAAACCTATACCCAAGGAGGGACTTGAACTCGCAATATCTTATACCATAAAGCACCAAAGCTTTAGTGAGTGAGGCCATGGGTACTGACGTTTTGTTCAATACTTGGTCATTCTTTCGATGTTTAACTGTTTCTCAAGACTGCAGCTGAGCACTTTATTACTGAGTCTCTTTATATATAATACAAAATGTGTACTGAAGCCATTTCTGCAAATGTTAATCCTGATTAAAGTGAAGTAAATAGACTAGTAGTAGGGTACCAAATGGTCATTTTCCACCAGATGTAGGATAAAAGTTAACTTGACCACTGTGCATCTCTAGGGAGTATTAGGTTCCGGGGTACAGCTGGTACTTTTTGCATGCAAAATGGAAACAGGCAGTTTCAAGGGTTTAAGGTACATTTGGGGAAAAATTGGAGCTATAAATAAGCACACCAAGGGTGTGAGGAGACATAGTGCTTTTACTATTTTGTGGAGAAATTAATGAGAATGCATGTCTAGAGAGCATAGGGCTACCCAAATTCCACTCACCTCACTTGGTACATTTTGATCCTCTTGATGTAATATTTTTATGCAAACCTTATGACCTTTCTGTGAATATTGATCCAGAGAGCATCTGACAGTAGCAGTAGCTCAGATGTAAGGGCTTTCTGAGACACAGATCAGACTTTATACAGTAAGTATGCTACAAAATTTGGCTGTCAGGCACACAGTCTTTCTCCCAGTCATGTACTTACACTTGGCTGACAGTCGCACAGCCTGTCACCCAGTCACTCCTGCGCGGACATAAAATAAAATATCAAATCACATTAACAATTATAAAAATAAACACAAAACATATCTATCACAGGAGATGTTGGAAATTCCTGGACAACAGTAACTTGTATGGCTTGAGTTTTAAAAGTTTTGTTGCTTTCCATGCTGAAGCTTTCAAAATGTCAGTTTCTTGTGCAAGGTACCTAAGGGCCAGTTGTATGAACTCGGAATAAATCCTTGAATAGTTATTCTTGGAATAGACTACTCATGATATAAATGTGGTGCCAGGTTGTACGATGCAATTTTATTCCTTAGATATCTATTCGACTGTTTGTAGATTTAAAACTAATGTTGGCTATATTGCAAGTTATTCATGGCCAACTTGATACGTAATTACTGCTTTATTTTGCTAAAAATTTGCATTGTTTTCACAATCAGCTGTTCCTAAACTATATATTATTTCTTATTTTAACTACTTACAATATTATGAAATAATTATGAATGTTCACAAGCGTGTTCAGACGTAGAACTGCTATACACTTTACAAAACATAAACACATATGTATACTGTGACTCCTTGCGATAGGTTAGGAGTATGGGAATGAAACCTTACCGTATGTGCAAAGTTGTATCTAGTGCTGATATATGACATCTTTCGTTTCTATATTCAAAACAGCTAACGTACTTAGCCTGATTTCAGCATTTTATTCATTAAAATACTTAGTAAGCAAATTTTGAAAATTACATTTTAGTGTTGCTAATGCCACTATCAACTTAAGATATGCATAATTGAATCGTTGTAACAAGATAAGTACAAAAACAATTTGCTGTACAGGTATTATTAACCAACAGAAATATTAGTAGTTATGTTGAATAGTACATTAAACCGTTCCTATTGCAGTTCCCACTTTGCTGATGGCAATATTTAATACAGCAGCTAGAAATTTTCAACCAAACCAATAAAACCGACATTATATTTTACGGAAGGTATTCTTTATTCAATCAAAATTGTCTCCAATGTATTAAACCTACAGCATATATATGAAAAATTATGGATTTATTGTAAAATAATATATTTAGATTTACGAGCTCTGAAGGCATCTTTTAATCAGGGCATCTCCTCCCTACATCACAAAGCTTGTTGTGTTATCGTTTTTAAACTTGCACATAACCTCCAAAATCTGAAAATAGTACAGAATGTCGCTAACATTGGCTATCTTAAGTTTTGAAGCATGTTGCCCTAGAAGTAACCTATCCTTTATATTTTGTCAATAAAACGTAACCTCACTCCTTACAACGCTATGTATTGTGCTGGTGGATTACATTTAATTGTTTCCATAAAAATAGAGGTATTTTGATGATAATATTGTAGGTAGATTTTACTGTTTACTGTTTATTTTAACTATCTTTTTGTCATATTTAGCTTATAACCACCAAGCTGTCATATTGTATTTAGGTATAATATGTCCTTAAAAACATATTATAAAGAAATGAATTGTTTATATTGGTCAAATATGGGCCAAAATTGTGTCACATACCCAAGTGGCCATTTTCCTTTTTATACTTTATTCTCGGAATATCGGCTTATCCCCACAAGGAATCATGGAATAAGTCTAACAGAGCTTTATTCCGAGTTCGTACAACTGGCCCTACGAGATTTTTGAAGTGACCATTCTAATCTCTCTGATTTCGTCTAATTACTGCTCCGCATGCAAATGCCTGTTTACCTTTCTATTTCTATCACAAATTGATCCCATCTCCCTGAATTTATTTACAAGCAAATGAACAGCCTCTCTCAGAACACATACAGGTAATTTAGTTTCATCCCAACAAGATGATGCAAGCACATATGTAGCATACATGAGCACTCTTTGTGGTACTGTATACTGCATTTTGAAAGCACTTGAAGCAATACTAAACACTTCTAAACATTCCTAATGTTATTCTCGTGTAAGCTGCACTAGAACAGAAGTAAGACTGATGCATGTATGATGACAGAACAGATATAGGAGGTACAGGCAGGGAAATGCAGTGAAGATCACATAGACTGTTTCCTGGTGGCCAAGTTTTGTAACATACATACTGTAGATAAGATCATGCTTATGCCATCACTGCTTTATGAGGACACAGCTATGCCAGCATTTACAACATCTTGCCACCGATAACTTTGTTGAAACTGGTGCAACATTACCTCTTGCTAAATGAAACATGAATAATTTATTCAAAATGATCATCTGATACTCTACAATATAAACTTTGGTAAGAATAGTTTGTAAACCCACTAATAAATGATAATGGGTAAAGAAAGTCATGTGAATGTAACACACCAGATTTTTATTCTGATTATGTGATTTATTCTGATGTCACATGCTAAACTGACCACCACAGTACCTCTTTATAGACACAAGTAACTTCCCATAATTCACAGTATTTTCTGCTGGACTCCTGAAAAGTATAAGCACGGGATGGGAAGGGGGGATAGTTTATATACTTTACATGAGCAAAGATGTATGTAATTGAATGTGATCCTAGCAATGCTCTCCTATACAGCAGCCACTAAGAATAAAAAAGATATGCATTTTTTGACGAATTTCATGACTTATACATTATATCACAAAAGATTAGATATGCAGCAAGATTCTTTAAAAAGGACCACTCAGATCATCATCACTCCACGTCTCGTAGAAGACTGTGGTGATATTCACAGCATTGTGAGCATAGAATACTAGTTCAAGATCATAGTTTTCAGTCAAAATAACATTCTTGAGTCTGTGTCGTTCCCAAGATCTAATGTCCCAGCCACCAAGTTCACCCAACTTCCTCAGCTGTGGGCAGGAGGTCAACAAGAGGTCCACACTGACCCGTGTCAGCTCCACATAGCGCAACATCAGCTGCAACAATAAACACTTTTGTAAAATGAGCTACACTCCAAAGGTAACAAAATTATTCAATTTATATATGGTTTACACTGAAATTTCTATAACCATTTTCCTGAATTTTTATATTAACTTCCCTGACTTTCCTCAACTCAATTAAGTAGTTTTCTCTGATCAGTCATCATGTCGGTCTGGGTGGCTCAATTGGTTATCCTTTAAAGCATATACATGTTATTGGATGTGTCAAGTTTAACAAAAACATGGATACAATAAATGCAGCCACATTAATAACATTAATGAAAAATATTTGTATATGTCAAAAAAAATACCTTGCAGACCTAGATTTATCACGTCATTTATGTAAAACAAGAGTTTTTATATAGCAAAAGTAAAAAAGTAAACATAACACATGTTCATAATGAACTACTTAACTAAACAATTTCAAAAAAATTATTAACTAATTATAACATCCTTTTGGCATTGAGTATATTGAAAAACGGAGCTCTGCATTTATTTGGATTTTAAATATTCTGGAGTATATTGAAAAATGGAGCTCTGCATTTATTTGGATTTTAAATATTCTGTTGCTTTCAGTGACTTATGTGCAGGCATACAATATTAAATTCCTCAACTGAGTAAAATAGATTAGAAAGCAAAAATGTATTTACCTCAGTTTTGAATTTTTTAACAGACCCTATATTCCTCAGACTAGATGGTAAATTATTATAGAGGTTTAAGCTATTATATTTCAATGACTTTTCAAATAGTTTAGTTTTATGAGTAGGAATACACAATTTATTTTTATTCTGTATGTTATGAGAATGGATATCAGAATTTTTAATGAGATCATTAAGATTGGATTTAACATATATTAAGGTTTCCTTTATGTAAATGCAAGGTAAAGTTAATATTCAAACATTAATGGGAATGCACAGTGAAGTAACTAATCAAATAGGAGTAAACACATAGATTACACTCAAACTTCACTCTTGAAATAAAGTAACTTACTTCGGACTTGTTTCGGTGGCTTCGGTTTCAACAGATCTCCGTTGAAAATCGTGACAAAAGCCTCCGAAGTAAGTTACTTTATTTCAAGAGTGAAGTTTGAGTGTAATCTATGTGTTTACTCCTATTTAAAGTTAATATGTTCTGTTAAATACTGTCTTTCTGATCCCAAGATTGTAGGTACAAACCCAGCCCAGAACAGTGGTTTTTAAGTGTAATTAAAAGTGACAGACCCTTATCAGTAGATTTACTGGCATGTAAAAAAGCTCCTGGGACAAAATTCTGGCACACTGGCAGAACTGATATAATCTTGGCAATTGAAAGCATTTTTTTTTCAAAATAATTTATTTATTTTTTAACTGCTTACAATGAAAATTATAAGTATACAACACAGACAACTTTTTGACCAGTGACAAAGTACACTACTACATTCTATTTGGGGTTAACAAATTAGAATCAATCAAAACAATTATTTGTGATACAAGTGGTAAAAATGAAATTTTATATTGTGAGTAGGAAGCTTGCAAAATGAGGCCATAATCTTATGATCAATATAAAACAATTTTAACACTTGTGTCATACACTATTTTTTAGACATTCTCAATATTTATAGATATATTATATTTATAAATAGATTGTTTTTACCTGTTTCATGGAGTTAATGGTCTGTGATATTTCGTCTGGTTCAGCAGATTCCATGTTAATGACATTCAAATCATCTGCCATTTTATAGATTGATACAAACTTTCAGAGTGATAGCTACTTGAATGAGGCCGTGAATGCATAAACCAAAGTTGGCTACATTGGAGTGTTATAATTTTATAACACTGAGTGACAGAATTTTCTATTTTTAACACTACTTCACAACTGGTAAAAGGCCTACTTTTAGCAACAACTGCCTAAACAGATTCTTTAAGAAAAATAAAAATTCCCTTTATTTTCTGATCACACTTTATATTTACTTCAGTGTCATTAGTTTTGTTGTATTTAGATACATTTTTTGATGAAGAGAAGTAACATACCGATTCCAGCTGTCGCAAAGGGTTTTTCTTCAGCCAGTGTGCAAACACATTGTCATTCAGATCTCGTATCCGTGTCATTTCCACAGATCGCAGCTTGGTTGCATTTGTCAAAAACAATGCAGCACATTCCCTTGAAATGGGACATGTTACCTACCAAAAAACCAAACAGTGTTTAAGTTCTACATACTATCTTGCATACCACAAAAGCAATACCCTCAGTGTGGTGATAGGAGAATATTGAACATATTTTGGCTGTACAAAGACTTTACCATTAGCCTATAAATATGTTCTAATCATATTGTCATTTGTATTAAATAACCCAGAAAAGTTTACAGAAAGTGCAGATATTCATAACAAAGAGACCAGACATATGCAGGGCTTACATAGACCAGCGAATAATTTGCAGTCATTCCAAAAAATGGGTTTACTACAAAGGAATAGTTTTGTTTAATTCACTTCCCTGTTCTATAAAAGAACTGCTCATGAACAAAAACAAGTTTAGACCAGAATTAAAAAGCTACCTTATTACTCACACCTTCTATACAGAGGAGGATTTCATTCAATCAAAAAATACTGGTTGTAAATACAATAAACATAAATATTCTAAGAGTGCATGCGTACCAGTAGGTTTTTGGTAGCAGACATGTAATTGTAAATTATGGAAAACTGACACCTCCGAAAATTCATTACAGAGTTATTGTTTGTAAATAAATGTATTAATAAGGATGAACAAAGTAATTCTTCACATGATTTACATTCTAGAGTTTGGGCATAAAGTCTAGTCTCAAAATAGGATCTGCAGAGAGAGAGAGAGAGAGAGAGAGAGAGAGAGAGAGAGAGAGAGAGAGAGAGAGAGAGACAAAGAGAGACGGGGGAGAGAGGGAGAGGGAGGGAGAATGTGCATGCGTGTGTGTGTGTGTGTGTGTGTGTGTGTGTGTGTGTGTGTGTGTGGAGGAAAAATTTATCTTTCAGAAAAATGGTTTAAAATTAGCAGGAAAATCTGATGTGTTCCATTCACATGACTTTCAATATATATTCCGACAAACTATTCTTACAAAAGATTCTTTTATTTATATTATATTAATAAAGATATACATTACCAGAAATGGTCTTATTACTTGGTTCCTTATAAGCAGCAGGGAAACAAGGCTAAAGTGACAGTCAAACCTTTTAAAAGCAGTCACTATGCTGTTGTTAGTAAAATTCTTTTTTCTTTCAATGACCAAGAATGAAACAAAAGAGAGAGAAAACCAATAATAGGGATCACTGCATGTTGATGTATTATTAGATAAGACAAATAATTTCAATCTGTGCAAGTAACAGTCTTGAAGAAGCTTCGTGTAAAAAAAAAAAAGATTTGCATCAATATAATTTAGTATCTTCCAAAGATGTGACTCAATGATTTTCAAAAAATACCCCTTACCTCCCACCCCAAACTACCCTTTACAGGAACATTTTGTTAAATTTTCTATAAAAAGGCTAACCATTTTGATTAGAATTCTCTGCAGTGCAATTTCCATTGTAAAAGACAGCATTTAAGAGATGGAAGGGGGATGTCAACCCACTCCTCAGGGCAGACTTTCCAAAGTCCTTCAATTATGGTGAAGCAAGGTGTGGTTTCAGTAGACCAAAACTGCAAACATCTATTGGTGAGGCATCTCATGACTTTTAATTGGTATCATGTCAACACCTGTTTCCACAGCTTTCCAGTGATAGTAATGCTGGGAAGATTGAGAAGTGTGACTGGATGTTTTATCCATGTGGATCCAAATATAGCAGAAGCAGCAGCACAAATAATCAAAAAGTTGTATTATTATCTAAGTCTAAAGCAGCTATTATATCCATAACATCTGATGTAACACCTAATAACCTAAATATTGCAGAATGCCATAAAATCATAAAACAACTAATTAATGTAAATAACAGATTAATACTTCAAGGACACCAGAACATTGCGGAATACAGGGTAATGAAACAGCTTACTTTCTAGCCAAGAAAGGTAGTAAAATTACCTCAAATTCATCTGATCCAATAAGTTATCACTCTATCTAAAGAATCATTATATCAATATATAATACCAAAATTAAAGAATATAATATATTGCAAACAAAAGGAAAACCATGGGAAAATGTATGTAACAACACTTCCAGAATCACTAAGTTACCAAGGAAATTCCTCTGTCCTTTCTGTAAACTTAAAGAAGATATGGATGGAAACCATCTACTGCGCTGCCCAACCTTTAGTCAACATAACAATATAATATCAAAATACTGGAATGCAAGAGAGCGAATGGCTTCACTTGCCAATTGCTCAACATTAGATACCAACAAAATAATTGAAAAACCCATAATTTAATGCTTTTAAGGTACAACATACATACGTAAATAGAAAATTACATTTAAAAGCTTTTTTCAATATGTATTCTTTGTTCAAAAGTTTATTCTACTTCTGTACATAGATATTGTAGGTCTGTTTATTTCTTAAAATAACCCATGATGTTGGTCTGCTTCTGAGAAGAGTTGACATTTTTATGCACAGTACATAAAATTTTTCTTGCAGTACTTAAATTCCCTCTGCCCCATATAATTTAGAAGAGTATCAACACATAGCAGTGCAGTACAATGACTGATAAGGTCACTCACTGTTTTCATCCCCACTTTCACATTCACTATCCACTTGTTTCGTTGTGAAGCAGCAGCAGCAGTCACAATTGCAGCGTCACTCATTTTCTGGAAGCCAGATTCACATGTGTCGATCTTCAGCCACTCATTCAAGCTTTCTTCATTGACATCTTCAAAGCCATTTAAATTCGTTGCCAATTTCATTACTTGTGGAGTTGCTTCTTCTTCATTACTGAAACTTTAAAAACCACTTTCTTCTCCATCTGGAAGAATTCTCTTCCATGACCAAACTAGTGCTTGTGGCTTGACATCCTGCCAGGCATCAGAAATCCTGTGGATGGCATCTAGAATTGTCAACTTCTTCCAGATCAGCTTCATCAAGTAGCATTCTCAGTATTCCAGCCCAGTAGTGCCATTTTACTGATGCAATTATGCCTTGGTCCATTGGCTGAATAATGGCAGTCACATTAGGTGGTAAACAGTTATGATGAGTCCATCATCAGATATGAGAATGCTCTCATTGGAAGTAAAGGAGCATTATCATAGAACAGGCAGGCTGATAACAATGGAAACGGTACTCTTGTTATGCAGTGATTGTTAAAACAATGGAAATGGCACTTATTGTCATGGAGCAGGTCCTTTATTGCTGTATGGATAATCAGCAAACCAAATAATCTGCACACAAATAATCAGGAGTACTCTATTTGGGGCATCCTCTCCATACAACCAGGGAATCTCATAAAAAATTGTGTGCATAACATTCCTTTGATAGTAGTCTGCATTAATTTTTACATTGTTGGCAGCAGTTGCCAACCGCCTGCCAGATGGTGTTCATACAGTTTCTTGTGTTGGTGAAGCATTGTCTGTTAAGCCATTTGTTCAAGGCACGTCCATGTGCTTGATGACCTCCTCTAGACCCAAATTGCTGTGTTTTATTTAATACATAGTCCCTTTATATGTTCTAAAGTGGCTGACAATGCTTCTTGTGTTGGTGGTTTTTCTTGACTGCTGCCTTCACTTTGGCTATTATGCCTTTAGGTTGCACTGGTTGTGCCTTTTCTTGATAGTTTTTTGTCACATTGAGTCTCACATAGGAATCCATTTTTGTGTAGCTGTGTTATATGGCCTACACTACTTATTTATGACAAGACCTTTTTGTTTGCATCTTTCCACTATCATTGTAACTGACATCAATAAGTCCAATAATGTATCCCTATCACAAATTGGCGACTTTTGAAGCTATTATGGAGTAAATCTTGCCTCAGACTGATCCAGCATGCTAGAGGTACATGTAGTCAGCTGTTGCCTTAATAAACTTATTTTGACAATGACAGGAGTAAGAGGGCAATCCACAGACATCCAAGCTTGAGCAGGGCAACCCTCCAAATTAACATGAGCTTCAGAGTGTTCGTTTTCAAATTTATTATTAGTATTTCATGGTACTGTTGTTAACCCACATTTAATAATTATTACTTTTACACGTACTATATACATGATATACAGTGAAGGTAATAGTATTGAACCCAAAATTCGATACCGAGATTTTACCAGATATAAATGTTTTGGAACCTCCTAAATAAAATAAAATAAAAAAAAGCATTTTTAGAAAAAATGTCCATGTGTGTGCATGCGTGTGTGAACAGCATAGCTCAAAAAGACTTAAATACCAAACTTAATATTTAAGTTCAGTATCTTCCACGAATGCAACACAAAGATTTTCAATAAAATTCCCCCCACTACTCTTTACATGGTAAAAAATTCAAAAATTTTGATTTTCTCAAAAATGGCTCTAATGATTAAGATATTTACATGACAAATAAAATGTATATCTTGTTTTTTCTGAGAATAACCTCTGAAGGCATCTTTATTCTGGGTGAATTTTGCATTACTGGTACGCTAAGAGATAGACAAAAACTTGCTTTTCATAAAATATAGAGCTTCTTAAAACACATAATTTATGTTATATACATTTTTTTCGTGGAGTTGGCCATTTTTGAGATATTCCTTGTTATTGGTTTCAGTTTTAAAATACAACTTTTCTCATATGAACTTGCCAACCTCTGGCCACACAAAGAAACAAATTTCAATCCCTTAGCAACCACATTTTAAAACATTTGGCAGTCGGTTTAGCCTAGTGTATTCTCTTATTTCCCCTCTACTTACAAGGAAGCAAGTAATAAGACCATTTCTGCAAACTTTTTCTCAATTAGCAGGAAGTAAATAGAAGAATAAGTTTTTTAACAACAATTTGTTGCAGAGCTCTAGAGGAAGTCATGAATGGAACACTTTAGATTTTTTTTTTCAGTTAAGGTATGGTTTCATTTAAATGATATATTGTCTCTCAGAATAGGTATTATAGTTCAGAGAAACAAATTATGAATTTACACAAGAACTTATGCATCTGAATGAAAATATCACCCAAAGATGCCAGGAATGTCTTCAAGCAAATGTATACCAGTTTCAACATGGTTAGTACTCATTATAGGATATATAACTATCATTCACGAGCACATAATGCAGGTAAAAAATAAAAGAATTTGAGTTGGTTTTTGTAACACAAACATCACTTATTTTTACTTACTGGGGACCAGTTTCGGGTAACAGTTATTCCCATTTTCAACCCTTAATTCCGACATAATACAGGACAATGCAGGATTTATGGAACAGAACCCCCCCCCCCCCCAGTGCAATAACATATAGAGAGCGCATACAAGGTTCTCTACATAAGTAAATAAGTAAGTTTATTTGCATAACTTTTACATATTGGTAATATATGTATTATCACTGCACTACATTAAGTTGCTGAGTACCATGTGTCACATAGACTCAAATCCTGAGGTTACCGAGCTATTGGGTCCTATTTATATCTTATCAAATACATATTACCTAATTCTGTTTAATTTATCTTCATCGTTCTGCACGTTTTTTTTCCTCAACCATTTAGCTCTTTCTCTGCCCAAAATGTTCCCAATTTCAATTAAGTTTCTGCTGCTTTTACAATATTAACTTTCTCCTTTGAATTTCTTGTAGTAATGTTAACCATTCCTTTTAAGTATCTTCTCCCTCTTCACATTCTAAAACTATGTGCCATTCCTTGTCCTCCCTCTGACATAAGGGACATTTTTCCCAATCACTCTCCCTTCTCAACCCTTTCAATTTGACCACACCTGTTCTAGCCCATGCAAAGCCTTCTCTTGCTGCTTTATCACATAGTTCCCTGTTCCAGGTCACTTTCATATCTCTATATATTGCTAATGGACTTTTCAAATTAAAACTTGCTATTATTTTTTGTCTTTCAATATCTTCCATTGTTATCCTTATTTCTTTCCAGAACCCATCTCGCAATAATTCCATAGATTTCCACAGATCCCCAAATCAAGTTTTCAACATTATTTCCACTAGATAAATATGGAGACATGGAATATTGGCCACCTTTGGTGAAAGCATTGTAGCTGTGTCAAAACAGCTGACTCATTGGTAATGCCATAGTCCATTGGGGTTATGGTGTAGGCCACTTCATTTCTTACACTGCTCTCTGCTGAAGTTTCGCTGCAACCTATGTTGACCTTCTTCCTCAGGCCACTGACACTGCAAGCTCTAGCGAGCTGATATTTATAATCATGTGCTAGTAGGCCCCTTCTCTCTTCTCCTATTGGCTGTTGATCCACCAATCTCCTCTCGCTCTGTCAGCAAGGCTTTCAAAATTGAAGGTCAGCTACACAAAAAGCAGGACACTATGATCTAAAATACCAACTGCGAAAAATAAAATGCCACCTCTGCTAAATCCCAGGGTGTATCAAATTAGATATGATTGTGGGGACTCATATGTTGGACAGCCTGGCAGATCCATCCAAACCTGCAGAAATGAGCACATCAGACACACAAAACAATCAATAGAGATTCAGAGAGAGCATTTCAGTGCAGTGATCTTGTACAACATCAAATGTGGCTTAAATGAAACTCTCAATCAAGCTTTGAGGGAGGGTTTTTAAGGGCTATTCTCTGTTCCATTGGTTGGAGAATTCAAGGTGGCAATCTCTTAGAGATGAAAAGAAGAGTGACAGAGCAACAACAGTAGTGGTAGAAAAACATCACCACTGTGGAAACAATGATTAGGGAAGATCCAAGACTAACCTACAAGGACATGGTGATTAGTTTGCCAAGTGTTTCAACCATCCTTCATGAACATCTTCATGTAAAAATAATGAGTTTAAAATGGGTGCCCCATAATTTATTTGAGGCACAGAAACTCCATACAGTGGAAAGGTGCCAAGAAATGCTGCAACTGTGGAAAGTCTCACCGTGTTTCATATATTGTTATGGGTGATGAAACAAATATATCAGTTTGACCCAAAAACAGAATGTCGGTCCTTCATTTCGGTTTTCCCAGAGAGTGTCAAGGAATGTCAAGAGAGCAGGGAATGATGGAAAGAAAATAGCTACTTTTTTCTTCTCCACAATTGGTTGTTTGGCAACAGTTGTGCTCAAAAATCAGAAAAATGTTACTGCAATATGGTACTCAGAAGTTTGCCTTTCAAAAGTGTTTCAAAAAAAAAAAAAAAAAAAAAAAAAGCATCTAAAGACAGGATTAAGGGGCACTTTGTTGCATCATGTCAATACATAAGCTCACACCACTAATGTAACAATGAAGTTTCTATAAGGAACTGGGGCAAAACTATTGACTCATCCACCCTGTACTCCTGCCCTGGCAACATACAATTTCTTCCTGTTCCTTGCAGAAAAGAACCAGCTTCGAGTCACCAATATTCTAGTCCTGAAGAAGCTGTTGCAGCATATGAAGAGTGGTTCTCTGTAGTGCTGAAAGTGAGTGCCATGGATGCTTCCAGAAGTGGTTCCAGAGGATGGAATGCTGCATATAGTGCCAGGAGAATACTTTGAGAAACTGGGATAAACAAAATGTTTCTAAGAGTATTCTATATATTTCTGTCTCAACACTTACCTATTGACCCTAGTATGAATGAATGAATATTTTATTTACAGCTTCTTTTACATAGCTTTTTACATTTTTCTTACTCTAGATAAACTTGCTACCTCGATTTGCTTGGCATCTAGGCCATTAGCTTCCCGAGTAGCTCTTGTAGCTCTTGTAGCTCTTTATCTTAGTTATCCCTCTCCTCCACTGTCTTCTTTTGCACTCCTTACTTTTCTTGGCCATTTTTCTCTTGCTTTCTGCCAGAACCCACCTATGCTTCTCATCTTTTCTTCCTTCCCCATTATTGCCCTCCGTGGTGCTAACTTCATATATCCAAGGTCGTGGGTTCAAACCCGGCGGAGGACGATGGATTTTTTCGGGTGTAAAAATCCTTAGTATGGCTTCCTTCGGAAGGGACATGGAAGAACCTCAAGCCTGATAGAGAGGCCTTCCCAGTCTCTCTTTATTGTTTATAGAGTTGTACCGATTTCTTGTTTTGTATTATATTTCCTGTCTTTCTATGTCTTCTATCCTGCAGTTTACTAGTTTGCCCACATTACTTTCATTTCTTTCTTCAAGCCTCCATATATCTCCCATTCCTATTTTCTCCATAATTTTTCCAACCCCTGCCCACCAACTATTTGTGCTCTCTAGATTCTTTTTTTAATTGTTTCATTTATATATCCCCCTTTAACATCTAAGGTCATACATATCAGGGGCTTTGCACTTAAAACGATTCGTTTTTCTGTACGTTCTTTTATGTTTGGTTTAAAATCATTTTATTTTCCTCAAACACACACACACACATTCACTCTCACATACATACTTCCAGACTCTGTGGGGGGTAGGGAATCATTCTGGCTAAAGAAAAATTCCACACCCCAGCCGGGAATCGAACCCGGGACCTCCGGGTGAGAAGTCAGCTTGAAGACCACTCGACCACGGAGGCAGTCTAGATATTTTTGTTGCTTTATGACCCTTATACAACTGTGATTCACACCTCACCATAAAACTACAGCACTGTATATTTCCTCAGAAATAAAAATAGTAGTAATTTGAACATATTCATTTTCAGTTACAAACCTTTAATTCCTGAAGTTCAGTAAAGATTGGCTCATACTTTGTGGGTGCAGTGAACTCGCGATTTGGTTCTACAGAAATACAGAGTCTCTGGAGATTAGGACAACAGCGACCAACAATACTGAAGTCTGCTACAAGTGTCCGCACCTAATGCATCAAATAAAATATTAATGTGCTCCCAGAAATCATATTGCGGCACATGTTTCATATGCTAGGTGCACACAAATGATTGCAGTGGTTTCATAATTTTTATGGTCATATTCAGGGGTAAGACTTTATGTTGAAAACTATTTTAAAAAGTTGTATTAATAATTTAATTAGTGGTGTCTGTGTTGAATATTCAACATAAATTTGCATTTATTTTGCAATAATTTTTGGGAAGAATTAATCCCTTATGGCTGGTTCACAACAACCAGTAATGGTAACCAGAACAAGAATGGGAATGTTGAAATACATGTATTTTAATGGGAGCATTCACAATTGACAGGAAGCTTTCCTGGCCCCAGGAACGAGAACTTGCTTCTTGTTACTGGGCACAGAAAATAAGATGTATATTGATGTAGAGATTACTCCTCTGACATGAAACAGATTAGAAAATAAAAGAAACTTTTTAAAATGTAATATTATAAAGTGGCTAGCCCACATTATGTTGGCTGAATTGGAGACAAAAATGTCACTAGTCGGTTAAAAATAAGTGAAGTTGCACAGTGCAAAATTGACCAGGAAAAGAATAAATGCATTCTCGTTCTCATTACTGGGTTATTGTGAATCAAAATCTATGTATGGTTCCCTTCTCGGTTTTGTTTTGGTTATCGCTCTCAGGTTATTGCGAAGACAATTCAGCCTTAATGACGTGACAGAAGTGAAAATTGACAGCTAATCAGAGTAACATTAATGTTAAAAGCCCTTATTTCCAAATTCAAAGCATTTTATTTCACATCAATATCATGAATAGAATCAAATATCACATTCAGGCATCACCAAACTGCAAAATACAAGTTTTTAGTTTTTGATAGTTGTCCTTCTGTCTGTTACAAGTGAGATATATCTCTCACATTTGATATCAGTAGCCAAAGGCATGAAGGCACTTTTCACAGAAAATATGGTAAGACTCACTTTTTGCTCTTGATGCCTAGAGTGCCGTTTGTACATCTAATTTGCTCCTGTAACCACCAAGGCTTAGTTGTTCAAGAATGCCACAGCATTGTTTGTAATAAAGAAGCAAATCACAATTAATACAACTAATCGTACTTAGTTGGTTAAATGCTGCCATTGCATTATTTAATTTACCAATACCTGATTTAGTAACTAACCTTGAAGGTTGAAACAAATTTAGTTACTGAGTTTACAACTTCATTCATTTGTACTTTTAATGTGCTAAGATCATTATTCTTGCACCCTATTGCTGTGTTATCAGCATAAAGACTTAAGGTAGTACTAAAGCTACAGCAATTTTTTAAAACTGCTCCAATCATTTGTGTACACCATATATTATTCTACAGTATGCGCACAAAGTCTGTATACCCCTGTACCAAATTTAAAATTATGTGAGTAAATATGTTTTTTTGAGGTTGGTATATATTCATATTATTCTCCTGTCAGATACCGATTGTTGACGGCTTCGATTGTTCAATTGTTGTCGCTCTTATGACAACAAATCTTATGAATCAAATTAGTTGATGCCGAGGTATTGAGAAAGAATGGCTGATACAGGTGATTACACAATTGAGGAACGGTTTGTGAAAACAGCACCAACAAAGAAGACGTCAGCGTGGGAATGGAAAACATTTTTAACGGGCAGTGTTCGCGACACAATGAGAAGTGGAAGACCATCCACAAGACTTGGACTTTGTGCTGACATGGAAAAATCTATCCAACAATCTCCGGTTAAATCCTTAAGAAAACGTGCTGCAGAGTTAGAGGTACCGGAATCAACCATGAGGAAACACATTAAAGTGGATCTGAAAATGAAGTGTTGGCGTCCATTGAATGTGAATGAATTATCAGATGCTGATTGGGAGGCACGTGTTAATGCTTGTGGTTGGATGCTGCAACAAAGAAAGTCTGAGAAGGCAATTAGTAAGCATTATTATTCACTCAGAGGTATCTCATCAGTCAATATTTGCTTCCTTTCGTTGATGTGCTAATGTATGTTACTGAAGTTAGGGTCAAAACAAATAATTAGATGTTTTGGAGTCCTAAGATGTAAGGAGAAACATTTAATTACATAAATATTGGAAATTTGTACTTTTATTTCACGTCAGTTTGAATTTAATATAGGGGTATACAGACTTTGTGTGCACATTGTACATAATTACACTGTCTTAACAACTTCATCAAAAATAAGTAAAAATCCTGTAACAGATGACTATAACATTATATACAAGCACAGAACCAAGAGAAACCTGGAAACAAGACTCAAAGAGCACATGGGATGTTTAATTAATTGATCAATTAAAAAAAAAAAAAAAAAAAGATAAAATGAGTTGTAGCACACCATTTCTGATCCTCTAATCCTGATATGACACCAAATATAAAACCAATACAGACTTGCTACAAACTGAACACTTGGGAGCATATATGAACTTTGAATTACACTAACAACACCCTCTGGAGATTCATTACACCAGCATCATTAAACACACCAATTAGAAGCATCCCCACGACAGGAGCCAGTACTATGTAGCAATGAAACCTTAAATGCATTAGCTAATACATCAAATACAGTATTTTGAGTCAAATAAACTAAAAGTAAAGGATGAAAAAGCAAAGTTATGTTATTTGATCTAGGTGGTAGAAATGAAATGAAAGAAATTAGTTCTCCTAAACTTAAGCTGACTCTTATCATCTCATCCCATATTAGGGTTAACAATAGACAGTAGGCTATCCTGGTCCAAACATACTAATAATGTTTGTAATAAAATTAGTTGATATATCTATCTATTTAGACTAATGATCATACAATGAAAATAATGTATTATGGACTTATCTTTCCCCAAATCAGTTACTGTTTGGAAGTTTGGGGAGGAGGTGCACAGGTACATATAAATAGCATATTTATACTACAAAAAAAATGTATTAGAATCATGTTGAATATTCAAAGACTAAAAACCTGTAGAAATGTATTTATTAAGGAAAAGCATTCTTACTTTTATATCATTATATGCATATCAAACAATACTATTAACTATAAATAACTCTGAAGATATATTAACAAATTGTGATATACATCAACATAACACAGACACATTATGAATTTCCATAGAATAGAATATCAGTGAATGATAAGAAAATTATTACTGACCCTTTTATTGTAGGCAGTAGATTGTACATTAAAGTACCATTAGAAATTAAGTCCAGTGCAAAGATTTGTTTTAAAAGTAATCTTAAGCAGCACTTCATTCACAAATTTTGTATAAAATTGATGAACTAAAATTGTAACTAGCTTTTGAAAATGTCAGGACTCTGTACGAGTCTATTGACAGTAATAAATATACTATACTATAAAATATTTTTGAGTTAGGTTTGTAACACTTAAGTATCACTTATGTATCATTTTTCCAGACTGGTTTTGAAGCCAGGTGGGCATCTTTATTGATGGTTTCCAACTGAAATTCTACAGGGTGTTCTATGTTGAGGTGTGACGGTCCCTAGTGGCTGGGTGATGAACTTCCACAATATAATCACTTATAGAAAACAAAACCGTGGTCCACTGGGCTTCTGCCCTCGTTCCCCAGACGTTTCGCCTGCGTCTGCGGCAGGCATCATCAGAGGCATGTACATATCCGTGGTCTCTCAGTAGCGACTGGTACGCTGTCTGTAGCGCTCGGCTTATATAGTGTGGCAGGTACCGCCCTCGCATGACCTGATTGGTCCGGAATTGCGGTCCCCTGCGTCCGTGTTGTGTGTAATTGGTGTATGTGCTTTCTTGTTTGGTCTGTTCTGTAAGGCAAAAAAGAAAGCACGTACACCAATCACACACAACACAGACGCAGGAGACCGCAATCCAGACCAACAGGTCATGCGAGGGCGGTACCTGCCACACTATATAAGCCGAGCGCTCCAGACAATACCAGTCGCTACTGAGAGACCACGGAGATGTACATGCCACTGATGATGCCTGCCGCAGACGCAGGCGAAACGTCTGGGGAACAAGGGGAGAAGCCCAGTGGACCATGGCCTACAAGCCCGGTTTTGTTTTCTATAAGTGATTCTAACACTGGCCGTGAAAGCCTTCGAATTTTAATTCCACAATATATTTTGTGGCGGCAATTCAAAGTTAAATACATGCGGTTTTTAATAATATGGATACACATTATATCTACTGCAAGAAACAATGGCTTCAACCAAAAATTAATAGATAAAAACTCAAAAAATTCAAACAGAAAATAATCACAGAAACCACAAAACTGAGCCCAGCAATAGATAAACCTTGCTTCAAAAAATTTACTTATCACCCAAAACTACACCACAAGTTTCAAAAAATATTCAAAAAACAAAATCACACTTGCCCCCAGTATAAGTTCAGCCTACAAAAAATGCTCTGCAACAACAAAAAAGACCAAATCTCAGAACATAAAAAATCAGGAATCTACAGAATAAATTGTGCAGATTTCAACAAACTTTACATTGGTAAAACAAAAAGACACCTTAAAACAAGACTTAAAGAACACATGAGAGCAGTAAAATACAAACAAACTGACAAATCAGCCATTGCACATCACTTTTGGTCTACTAACTATGAAATAGTACCTAACATACACCTTATAAAACCTGCCAGATATGCGGCAAAGCTCAACATCTGGGGAAAAAATCCATATCATTAAAAACCATTACCATGTACAACTTTGAATTGCCGCCACAAAATATATTGTGGAGGTTTGTCACTCAGCAACTAGGGACCATCACACCTCAACATAGAACACCCTGTGAAAATTCAGTTGGAAACCATTGACAATGAAGCCCACATGGCTTCGAAACCGGTCTGTAAAAATTATACATAAGTGATACTTAAGTGTTACAAACCCAACTCAAAAATACTTTTCATACGTATCACTGTTCCAAAACACCCTTTCATTAAAATTGTTCTTATACTATACTACACTACTATACTATACAAACAGTGGGAAACTTGCTGAAAATGGGAACAAGTCAATGTTCCTGAAATGCGCTCATATAAGTGTTTTATCTGTGATCTAGTGTTTGAGTTTCTTAACTCATTTATTGAAATTATTTCCCAATACAGTTACAAAAATTAATAAACAGACTGTACCCAAAGTTCACTTTAACAATGACCAACTTCCTTACCTGTAGTTCCACCAGGTTTGATAAGCATTTCAATCCCTGCAAAATATCAGCTGCTGAGATATTCTCCACTGTTAAACTTCTTAACTTCTGAAATGGGCACAGCAGCTGAAAATTGAAGTATTAATTCTAAATGTTTGGAATTGTACCATTAGCCAGTGAATACATTCTAGCCATATTGTTATCTGTAACAAATAACCCAGATAAGTTTACAAAAAATGCAGATATTCATAACAAAGAGACCAGACATAGACAGGATTTACATAGACCAGCAAATAATTTGCAGTCATTCCAAAAAGGGGTTTACTACAAAGGAATAGTTTTGTTAATTTTATTTCCCTCTTCTATAAAAGAATTGCAAATGAACAAAAACAAGTTTAAATTATAATTAAAAAGATACCTTATTACTCACACTTTCTATAAAGAGGATTTCATTTAATCAAAAAATACTGGTAATAATGTAACATTGTAAATATAATAAACATAAATATTTTAAGAATGCATGTGTACAAGTAGGCTTTTGGAAACAGACAGGTAATTATAAATTATGTAAAACTGAAACTCTGAAAATTCATTGTCGCAGTTATTAATTGTAAATAAATGTATTAATAAGTCTGAATAAATTTAATTCTTGACATAATCTACATCCTAGAGTTTGGGCATAGAGACTAATCTCAAAATAGTATCTACAGATTGCAATGTTATGTATATATGTAAGAAAGTTGAATGTTATGCTGCTTTTGAAAATAAGCACAATATAAATGCATAAACATCCTATTGGTATTAAGGGAAATTAACATGAGAAAATTAAGCACAGGAGGGAATAATACACCTCTGTTATTGTTGAAGGGAATACAGAATTTTCATGTTATGTCAAAACATAGGATCTTTCAAAGGTAAGCTCAAACATTAAACTATTATACATATTATATTGTAACAAAGTTGTTTTAGGTGTTTGATCAATTTTATTTCTGGTTCTCTATTATGACTCTCTCTCCAAAAATGATGTGTATCAGATTCAAATATATGGACAATTCTGTCATTGCCCATCATTTTTGGACACAGAATCATAAAATTGATGAAACACATGGGAACTAAACACAAGGGAAAACATCTTTATTCATAAGCATGAGGGAAATCTCATGACTTCTGAGATTCCTGCCATAGATGAAGTCATTTGGTTAACAAAGACGAGAGATGGCAGCACAACACTTAGAGGAACCAGACACAACACGGGAGCAGCAGTTGACTAATTAGCTGAGGATAGGGAGGATGCTACCTGAAACTAGTCTTCAAAAGATCAACATGCAAGTGGAGAATTTTAAAGCGTTTAAAATTTTGACCCATTGTTAAATGTATCCAAACAAGTCTTTATTTCTTCCAAATGACTACAATAAAAAATCTATTATAAATTATTGACTTTATTTAATGCTTTTGCAAAAACTTATGCTGTATACTTTTCTTTCAAAGCTTAGAAGCAGCAGCTATGATTACATGCTCAAAACTGAACCAATTGATGCTAATCATGCATTCCCAGTTGAAACGGACTCTTGCCAGGGCTTGTTCTCTCTTTTTACTTTCTCTAGCCTGTACATACAATGTACACAGTGAATAGAGAAGGTATTGTATTCCACCCAAAAATTTGAAAATCCATTTTAGGAAAAGGTCTGTGTGTATGTGAACAGCATAGCTCAAAAACGAAAAGTTAGTTAAATATCAAAGTTGATATTTAAGTACAGTTTTTTCCAATGGTGCGACACGGTTTTCAATAAAATCCCCCACCCCCTATTACCCTTTACATGAAACATTTTTAAAAAATGTTGATTTTCTCAAAAATTGCTCTAGTGATTTTGATTAAAATACTTTATATCAAAGATATTTATATTATAAATAAAATGTATATTTTGAATTTTATGGGGATGACCACTGAAGAGCTCTTTATGCTGGTTGAGTTTTGCAGAATTGTGCTCTACGGTAAAAAATTTACTACACTCTCATTAAAACACATAATTTGTGTCATATAAGTTTTTCTTGTAGAGCTGACCATTTTGCAGATGTTCATTGTTATTGGTTTCAGTTTTAAATTAACTTTTCTCAAACAGGACCATGCAAAGCAACCGAACCTCAATTGTTTTACATAGCGATCAGCTTTTAAAAGATTTGATTTTTGCTTTAGCCTAATGTACTCCCTTATTTCCCTTCTACTTACAACGAAGCAAGTGATAACACCAATTCTGCTAATGTTTATCTAGATTAGAGAAGTAGATAAAAGAATAATCTTTTATAAGAAAAATTTATTTGTGGATCAGCAAGAGAAAGGTATGTGAATGGAACACATCAGATTTTTTATACCTGTTGATGACATGACAGGAAACTTCCAGAAGTAGTTGCATATGCAAGCCACTGCAGATGTTGCAAACTCTCACAGGTGCAACAATTGGAGTTTTGATGTAAAATACTTGCCGCCGACACATGCATCCCTTACAGGTGTAACAATGCATGGCAACAATCAGCTATGACTTTCAAAGCAAGCTGCTCACACATGTGCAGGATTACGGCTGCAATATGTGATATAGGAAGCAAATAAAAACATCACAGTTTAGAGCAAACAGTAAAATTTACAAAACATTACAAAGATGTCTGCTGTTCTCTTGTTCAATGTGTATAGTTCTGTCTGCAACACCATGCACAGCATTTTGTGAATATCTTGGAATATTGGCAATTTTTTGCAAAGTGCCATCTTTCAGTTGCATTGTATGGAAAACTCATTCTTTAAGGTAATCCCACAACCAAAAGTGGGCCAGATTGAGATCTGGAGATCACATTGTTGGGAAATACCTCAGAAAACATGATCGCCAAACTCTCTGTAACTAATACTTTTGCAGGGGCATAGATGTGGAGTGGAGTGCTATCTTGCATGAAGATTATGTTTTCCATATTGTAATCCTGGCTGCGGAAAGACTTTTGTTACTAACAGGGAGGAGACCCTTTAATTCCTTTAATAATTAACTGAAGGCTTAAAGGAACCGACCTAGACAAAAGCCTAATGTCCTATCCCTCACCTTCACGTGGTTCAGCTGTTAGTAATCACATATCAATTTTGTTATAATAGAAAGGAGACGCTTTAATTGCTTCTATAATTTGATGATTTAAACGAACTGATCTAAACAAAATTATGTGATGAACTAAATGGAAGGACTGCTCACCAATAAGCACTGGTCAGCCTGGTGAGTTATTGTCCTGGACTGATATTTCTTCCTTTTCACATATCAGATCCCCTCTTTTACCTTTCCTATTCAGTCTTGCTTAACTAAACTCTTGTTTTCTTTGACCCCGATGGTATTAGAGTATTCGAGGACTAGGGGTTTATTTCATTTTCTTTCCTGTCCAAACCTTTCTTTACTTAGGTAATGCAACCGCCATTTATGGTGTCTAATTTTAAACAGTTACAAAAAGTTAAATAAAAACAAACAAAAGGAAAATCATGGGAAAATTTATGTAATAACACGACCAGAATTACCACATTACCAAGAAAATCCTCTGTAGCATCTTTTAGACTCCTAACAGGCCATGGGAGAGGAAAAAAAAAAAAAAAAAAATGAAATGAAATGGCGTTTTATTTATGGACGCTTTTTAACTGCTGTGGTTTCTCAGAGTACCATTCTATATTGGGCATGAAAAACCGCATAATTTTGCTTAGAGGCCTCTCTATCAGGCTTGAAGTTCTTTAACGTGCCATAAATCTACAACACGGGACCCTCAGCTTTACTTCCCTTCTGAAGGAAGCCATGCTAAGGATGTTTACACCTGAAATAAATCCATTGTCCTCCACCAAGTTTGAACCCACGACCTTAGGTATATGAAGTGAGCATGGTAACCATTACACCACGGAGGGCAATGAAGATATGGATGGAAATCATCTATTCCGCTGCCCTACCTTTAGTCAACATGATACTATGACATCAAAATACTGGAATGCAAGAGAGCAAATGGCTTCACTGTCAACCGCTCAATATTAGATACCACCCAACCAACCATATTGTAATTCCTCAGTCTAGGGATGACTAGAGAAGTTTTGTAACATGCTGTATTAGCGCAATCTGTTTACCGTAAAGATCTGGCTTATTCCATTATTGTCTTCTTCGAAAAAATATGATCAAATGACAACTTGTGAACTGAAGCTACTCCATTCAGTAACTTTTAAATCATGAAGATCTTGGTGAATTAAAATCTGGGAGTCATTTTCTCACCAAAGTCTGGCATTACAGATGTTAACTTGAGGAATCACAATAAGGAAAACATAATCTTCATTAAAAATGGTGCTCCACCCAACATCTACACCCCTCCAAAACAATCAGTTATGCAGATGTTTGGAAATCATCATCAATTGGCATTTCCCAACAATATAGTCTCCATGATTGCAGATATCAATCCAGGTAATTTTTGGTTTTGAGGTTACCTTAGAAAAGTTCAACAACCCCACTGCAACCGAAAGATGCCATTTTGCAAGAAATTACCAATATTCCAAGATATTACCTGCAAAATGCCATGTACAGTGTCACAGATGAAATGCTACGTGGAACAGGAGAACAGCAGGCTTCTTCCCAATGTTTTGTAAACCCCATTTTTTACCCAATACTGATGATGTTTTGGGTATCTTCCTAATGTTTTGTAAGCCTATTGTTTGACAACACTGCTGTTTTTCTTGAATATCTTTCCAATGTTTCGTAAACCACATTGTTTACACAACACATATTTTGTTGCCTTCCCAATCAATATTTAATATTTATAGTGGTTTAATGTTTTAATTTACTTTTGAAATACCCTATAGACTAAATATCACGCAGCACATATCAATTAAGTGTTCTTATGTGCTCTTAAAAAATAGAAAAAAAAAAAGAAAAAAAAAAAAGAAAAAAAAAAAAAAAAAAGTAAGTAAGTGTACACATGTGAATGAGGGCAATACACAACCTAAATATGAGACTGATACAAATTTTTACTTTCTCTAGCCCCATATGTACAAAGTACATAGGGATAGAGAAGTATTGCATTCCACCCAAAAATTTGATACCGAGATTTCACTGGAAGTATATATTTTAGGGTCCCCTGTATCCAAAAAAAGCATTTTCACAAAAAGGTCCATGTGTGTGTGTCTGTGAACACGATAACTCAAAAATGAAAAGTCATTAAAGCACAAAACTTGGTATTTAAGTTAAGTATCTTCCAGGGATGCAACACAAAGATTTTGAGAAAAATCCCCCCACCCCAAACTACCCTTTACATGGAACTTTTTTTCGAAAATTTTGATTTTCTCAAAAATGGCTCTAACGATTTTGATTAAAATATCGTATATTAAGGATATTTAGCTGACAAATAATATGTATATCTTGAATTTTCTGGGAATAGCTTCTAAAGACCTGTTTATTCTGGATGAATTTTGCTTAATTTGGCATAACTAGTAAACTGTAAGAGATAGACAAAAACTTACTATACAAAAAATGTAGGTCTTGTTAAAATACACAAGTTATGTCATATACATTTTTCTCATGGAGCTTACAGTTTTGGAGGTATTCATTGTTATTAGTTTCAGTTGTGAAGTACTTATACTTTTCTCAGACAGGAGTGTGTGGTTTTCTTTTGTTCTACTCCTGGCCAAGAAAAGAAGGGATTTGCAATGACAATCGCATTTTTAAAACATTCGACTATTGGTTTAGCCTAGTGTATTCCCCTATTTTATTCCTACTTATAAGGAACTAAGTAATAAGAGCATTGTGCTAATGTGTACCCTGATTAGCAAGAAGAATAATCTTATGTAAGAACTTTCTAGAACAGCTAGAGAAAGTCATGTGAGTATAACACATCAGATTTTTTAATATACCTATTCATTGATTAAACATATACACAGGTAACCCCTTCTCTACATCTTTATATAGTCACCTTCATGCTGTACTCACTTTGGCCGAAGATTTGGAAGGTTGAATATTCCTTGTTCAAAACACTTTGAGGGTACATTATCAACCAATTGCGCACATGTTCCCCATTTTCATAGGTTTTGAATCAAGCAATTGTTTCATGGGCGCAAATAAAACAAAGTCCAGGAGAGTTGGGAGTGACAAATCTTGATTGTAAGGAGGAGGGTGTTCAAGGGTTTCCCAGTGCAAGTATCCCTTGTCAGATTTGCAGCATGACGCTTAGCGTTGCCTTGGAGCCGAAAAACTTCTCTGATGGGCATAGCCATCTTTTGTTGAACTTAACCATTGGCAATATTCACTGCACATCAATCATGAAGAAAACAAATAAAACTCCTCTGAATTAAAAAAATCTGGTGCAAGAATTTTTCAGGCTGAGAGGAGGGCTTAAGCCATCACTGGGCAGGTTTCATCCTTTCTTCGCCCTTGCTTGCCATTTTGGATTCTGAACCGAAATAATAGATCCGTCTCATTGCAGCAACAATACACTTCAGAACATCCTCCCCTTTTAGCCAGAATCGATTCAGAAGCTGCTTAGTTAACAACTACGGAATCCATTGAGCATTAATTTTTACTTTCTCTACACGTACTATGTATACAGTGTATAGAGAAGGCATTGTAATGCACCCAAAAATTTGATACCGAGATTTCATTGGAAAGACATGTTTTGGGTCCCCCTGAATCCATAAAAAGCATTTTTAGAAAAATGTCCATGTGTTGGTGTTGGTGTGGTGTGTTTTGTTGTGTGTGTGTATGTTGTGGGTGTGGGTGTGTGTGTGTTTGTTGTGTGTGTGTAGTTTGTGTGTTGTGTGTGTGTGTTTGTGTTGTGTGTGTGGTGTGTGTGTGTGTGTGTGTGTGTGTGTGTGTGTGTTGTATGGATGTGTGTTGTGTGGGGGGGGGCAGCATAATTCAAAACAATCAGGCCATTAAATACCAAACTTGATATTTAAGCTTGGTATCTTCCAAGGATGTGACACGAAGATTTCCAAGAAAATCCCCCCATACCAAACTGCCCTTTACATGGAACTTTTTGAGAAAATAAACATTTTCGAAAAAATGGCTTTAACAATTTTGATTAATATATTGTACGTTAAAGATATTGACTTGACAAATAAAATGTATTTTCTGAATTTTCTAGGAATAGCCTCAGAAGACTACTTTATTCTGAATGAATTTTAAGGAATTTTGCATAACTGCTAAACTATAAGAGATAGACAAAAACTTACCACACAAAAAAATAAAGGGCACATTAAAACACACAAATTACATTATATACATTTTTTTCATGGAGTTGATCGTTTTTGAGATACTCCTTGTTATTGGTTTCAGCTTTAAAAAACTTATACTTTTCTCACACAGGAATTTGTCAACTCCTGTCCATACAAACAAAGGAACTTCAATCACATAGCAACCAGCTTAACCTATGGTACTCCCTTATTTCGCTTCTACTTACAAGGAAGCATGTAATAAGACTATTTCTGCTAATTTTTTCTCAATTAGCATGAAGTAAACAGAAGCTTAAGCTATTTAACAATAATTTGTTGCAGAGAAAGTCATATGAATGGAACACATCAGATTTTTTTTAAATCCAGAAAGCTCACTAAGTAAGGTACTCATAATGGTGATACCCACTTTTGATGCAATTACCTTCAATAAGCTAGGCATCTGTGAGACTGAGCATGACCTTCGAGTTGTACCATTCTTTGACCGGTTTTTAAATTATCTGGCCCAGGTAAACACTCGATTCTGGGAAAGTGTAACATCCCCAAACTGTGTCTTCAAACAAATTAAAATTTACATTGGTTAAAATCTTTATAATAATGTGTTAGCACAATAGGCAAAGGAACCTCTTGTTCACTCATGGCTGTACTGATGGCAAAACCTATCAAAGCAGCTAACCAAGCTGGTTCCCCCTCCTTAACACACCGACCTTCAGCCCCCCACTCACCTTCCTGCTCGGATCTGCCTCAATAGAATTTTGGCTCAATTACCAATTAGCCTCTCAATGCCTAGATTCATATACATACATTCTGTCAAGAAAGTACCGGGAACTAATCATTTAAAAATCATGTTTAAAAGGGGATTCAAAATTATTGTTGTCGCTAAGTTGGTACAACTTTCCTCTATACCTATGCGGAGTTTGATTGTCTTCTGTCATCTAGTTTGTTTACAGTACGTCACTTTGTTAGTTCATCTCAAAGGTGATTTGCAATTTTACGATGAATACAAATATTGAACAAAGAATCTGTCTCAAATTTTGCATTGCAAATGGTATTTCGTGTGCCGAATCGCTGAAAATGCTACAGAGGGCTTACGGTGAATCGACTTTATCAAAAACATGTGCATATGAGTGGTACAGTGCATTCAAAAGTGGTCGAGAAGTGATGGATGGCTCTGGTCAGTCATCAACGGTTTCAACTGAACTGAACATCGCTAAAGTGAAGAAAATGGTGTCTGAAAATCGCCATTTAGGTCTGAGAGAGATTGCCGCTGAACTTTTTGTGTCTCATGAATCGATTCGTACCATTTTAAACGATTGTTTGGGCATGACATGCATTGCAGCTCGGTTAGTTCCGAAACACTTGAATTTTCTACAAAAACTCAATCACGTAAGGATTGCTGAAGACATGCTAGAACGAGCCAGTTCCAACCCTACATTCATGAAACACATTGTAACTGGTGATGAGACGTGGGTTTACGAGTTTCACACTCAAACCAGTCAACAAGCTTCCAAATGGCACCTTCCAACTGAACTGAAACCTAAAAGGGCACGTCAAACTCGATCAAAACTGAGGGTCATGTTGACAGTTTTTTTCGATTATCTCGGTGTAGTGCACTCAGAGTTCTTGCCAGGAGGTCAGATGGTAAATAGAGACTATTATCTGAGTGTTATGCGGCATTTGAGAGAACAAATATGGCAAAAAAGGCCAGATTTGTGGAATGACAGCTCATGGATTCTGCACCATGATAACGCACGAGCTCACAAGGCTATTATTGTGAACAAATTTCTGGCCAAAAACTCAACAAATTTCATCGAACCACCATATTCACCTGCTGGCTCCTGCTGATTTCTTTCTCTTTCCAAAATTCAAGTTACCACTTCGAGGCCCCCGTTTTCAGGCGACAGAAGACATAAAGGAAAATTCATGGCGACAATTGACATCAATTCCTAAAAGTGCCTACAACAATATTTTAGATGATTGGATTATTCATTGGCATAAATGTATACTTTCAGAAGGGGCCTTCTTTGATTGCTAATTGAATAAACATTAGTAAAAATCTTCTTATTACTTGGTTCCTTATAGGCAGAAGGAAAATAAGAGAATATACTAGGCTAAACCAACAGTGATATTTTTAAAATGTGGTTGCTATGGAATTGAAATGTGTCCCTTTGCATGGCCATGACAAGTTTCCCATGTGAGGAAAGTTTCAGTATTTTAAAACTGAAACCAATACAAGGTGTACCTTGAAAACAGCCAACTCCACCAAAAAAATGTATATGACATAAATTGTGTGTTTTAAGCAGATTTACATTTTTTGTGTAATACGTTTTGTTTATTTCTTACCGTTTATAAAATTATGAAACATTAAGAAAAATTCATCCAGAATAAAGAGATTTTCAAAGGCTATTCCCAGAAAATTCAAGATTTACATTTCATTTGTCATGTAAATATCTTAAATATAAAAGGTTTTAATCAAAATCATTAGAGCCATTTTTGAGAAAGCCAAAATTTTCAAAAATTTTTCCATGTAAAGGTTAGGTTGTGGTGGGGGGATTTTCTTGAAAATCTTTGTGTTACATCCTTGGAAGATATTGGACATAACTGAGTTATGTAAGCACACACGCACCCACCCACACCTACACACACGTTTCTAAAAATGCTTTTTTTAGATTCAGAGGGTCCTAAACCATGTATTTCCAGTGAAATCTCGGCTTCGAATTTTTGGGTGCACTACAATACCTTCTTTATACACTATGTACATAGTATGTGTATAGAAAGTGATACAGTCTTACAATGGATTCCTGCACACTGCGGAGCTTTTGGAAATGAAATGGCTGATATTTAAGCAAAGAAAGGATCTAAAATCAATTTAGAGATTAAACAAAATTTCTCTTTTGAATCAATTAAAAGAATTGTTAAAACAAAAATAACTTCAAATTATAATCAACACATAAAACTTGGAAATGAATAGTCAACATGGAAGAAAATTTTGGATGATCCATCAATAGTTCCCGATTTACCAAGAAAATCCTTTGTTGCTCCATTTTGACTGATCACAGAACATAAGTGTTTGAATAAACATCTTTTCAGAATTGAAATAGTGGCATCTCTGAATTGTTCATTATGCCCCAAAGAAGAAGAAATGGACATGGAACATCTAAAAAATTGTGAATCCCTTATGGCTTTCGAAACTCTTTCTTCAAAATATTGGGAAGCAAGACGGTGAATGATTTCATTATTAACTCCTGAGCATTAGATACACACACTATTTATATTTGAATCACCCTTGTGTAAGACTGTCTCTGGTGGGTAGCATGATAGCTTCCAAGTCCAGCAGTCCCTGGTATGATTCCCAGCTGGAGGGTGCGTATTTTCTTTTAGTCAGGATTATTCCCTACCCTCCCTAGAGTCTGGAAGTATGAAACAGAAAGTGAATGTGTGCATGCAATTTAAAGATAATAACCCAAAGATTAATATAAACAAATTAGTGCATAACAATGCCATGAGCGTTTGTTTCAAAGCCAAGAAGATGTTATAAGGTAGCATACAGATGGAGCAAAAAACAATTTTTATTTAGCTTATACTTACATGCTCTGGAATCCTACGAGTTTTATCTGCTCCAAGGTACAAATATTCCACATCCGGGCAGCAATTACCTAAGACTTTAAGCTTCATATCGGATGCACCACGATAAAAAGCCTGGAATAATTAAATAAATAACCAAGGTCGTTAAAAGAAATAATACATAAATTATGAACATGAAAAGAAATATAATTTATACTTGAAAATATAAATCAAGATAACAAAATGCAAAAGAAAATAGAATTCTGTGATTGCTGAACACATTTTTACTTTCTCTAGCCCGGTATGTATAATGTACATAGTGGATAGAGAAGGTATTGTATTCCACCCAAAAATTTGATGTCAAGATTTCACCAGAAATGTATGTTTTTAAGTCCCCTGAGTCACAAGCATTCTTGGAAAAGGGTCTGTGTGTATGTGTGTCTGTGTCTGTGGACAGCACAGCTCAAAAATGAAAAGATTGTTAAAAACCAAACTTGGTACTTAATTTAGTACCTTCCAAAGATGCAACACAAAGATTTTTAAAAAAATTCCCCAACCCCAACTACCCTTTACATGGAAAAATGTTCAAACATTTTGTTTTTCTCAAAAATGGCTCTAACAGTTCTGATTAAAATACTGTATATTAAAGATATTTATTTACATATCAAGTAAAATGTATATTTTGATTTTTCTGGGAATAGCCTCTGAAAATCTCTTTATTCTGGATGAATTTTGCATAACTGGTAAACTATAAGAGATAGACAAAAACTAACTACACTAAAAATGTTGAAACACACAATTTATGTCATATACACTTTTTTCGTGGAATTGACCATTTTTGAGATATTCCTTGTTATTGGTTTCAGTTTTAAAATACTTAAACTTTTCTCATACGGGAACTTGTCAATTCCTGGCCACACAAAGTAACTGATTATGTGCCATAGCAACCACATCATAAAACATTTGACTGTCGGTTAAGCCTAGTGTATTCCCTTATTTCCCTTCCCTCCCAGCATTTTGAGATTGCCTGGTTATTTTCGAATGTCCTGGCTACACAATAAAGCTGTTCAAGCCTGAACATTTCCGAGACACCAATGCTGATCAAGAATGAAAATTTACATCAGGGTCTAGACGCATATGTAAATTTTTTACCTCCCCTTTTCCACTCATTACAAGATTTCCTGCACAAATCTGAATTAGATAAAACTGTTTACAACAATGTGTCATGTTAGATTGTCTAAATAGAAAAAAATTATTATTGTTGTTGAAGTTCCACTGCTGTTGCCATCACACATTTCCTTTCTTCCCCCCCTCTTTTTCCCATTCATTACATAAATTTCTACCCATCTTCACCAAAAAACGGATTTAAATCAGCTATTGTGTCCCTTAGTTTGATCAAGATATATGTTTAAAAATTAAGTTTTTATACGAATATGTTAAATTCCAAAATTAAGTTCTGAAAAAAGAGGATTCTCTTGTATTCAGATAAATATTATAAGTAATATCTAAATATATTAAACAAACATCAGAGTTGATGCTTTACCTTTTTAATCTTAAGACCTGAAGAGGGCACCTTCTTGAGTCCATATAATTTCTTTAACCCTGAAGCTAGAAAGCTACAGCTTCCTAATGTTTCAAGATTAGGAATGTGTTTGATTAGAAAGGCTGAACCTCTGCCTCGGACTTGTGTCTTTCCTATTGCAACCACTCTTAATGTCTGACACAGGGGGTAAAAATCATCCTTGGCATACAGATTCTGTAAGAGAAACATTTATATACATTCACTGAGATTACTAAACTAGCTGGCTTACACATTGCAATGTTAGCTCTTTACAATGATGAATTAAATTGTTTCATTTACCTTATCATGCTTCTTTACATGCTTCTTCTAAGGTTAATCCTTTCCTTTACCTCTTAAAATTGCTATTTCATGCAGCACCAGCTATTCCTAATAGATTAAAACAATCTGATGCTACATACACATGACTTTCTCTACTCTCTACTGATTATCAGCAGTCATAAACTATACTTAATAATTTTTCTCTACTTTAATTTAATCAAACAAACCTTTGCAGAATGAGCCAGAAATTCAATACTGCTCATTAAAAATATTGGCTTATTTAATATTAAGAATAGGTAGAGTCAGACTTGAAAAATTCAATCCCATAGCCAGGATTTGAATCACGAATCTCCCAGTCTCTTGCCAGCTACTCTACCACTGAGCTACCATGGCAACATGCTGGCACGGCATTAAACTTCTCAACTGACTTGCAAGTTTTCCAATAAATCACAAGTTGATCTCAAATTATTTTGAGATGACAAACCTCAATGGCAACTTACAATGCTGTAAGTACTCTTTAAGTCCCAGGACTCATAGTTTAGCTGTTAAAAACCAAACTTGGTATTTATGTTTAGTATCTTCCAAGAATGCGACACAAAGATTTTCAAGAAAATCTTCCCACCCACATCTACCCTTTGCATGAAAAAAATTGAAGATTATGATTTTCATTTTCACAAAAATGACTAACGATTTTGAGTAAAATACTGTATATTAAATAATATTTTCAAGACAAATAAAGTGCATACCTTGAATATCCTGGGAATAGCCTCTAAAGACTGCTTCATTATGGATATCTTTTACATAAGTGATAAACCATAACAGACAAAACATTACTATGCAAAAAATGTTGCTTGGTTGGTATTTAATGCTGAGCACTTGGCGGTGAAGCCATTCGCTCTCTTGCATACCAGTATTTTGATGTCTATTTTTATTCAACCTTTTGTAACCGTTTAATGGCAGTTACATTACCTAAGAAAAGAAAGGTATGGACAGGAAAGAGAATGGAATAATCCCCTAGGCCTTGAATACTCTAATACCATCGGGATCGAAGAAAACAAGAGTTGAGTCAAGCCAGCCTGGATAGGAAAGGTAAAAGAGGGAATCTGATGTGGAAAGGAAAAAATGTAAATCTCATTAAAACACAGAATTTATATCATATACATATTTTTCATGGAGTGACCATTTCCAAGATATTCATTGTTATTTCGGTTTTAATAATACTTAAACTTCTCTCATACGGGAACTTGTCAATTCCTGGCTAAGCATAAAGGATTTCCATCCCATAATTGCAATCAGCTTTTAAAAGCTTTGACTCGGTTTAGCCTAGGGTAGTACCTCGTTTCCCTTCTACCTATAAGGAACTAAGTAATAAGACCATTTCTGCTAATGTTTATCTTGATTAGCATGAAGTAGTTGGAAGAATAAGCCTATTAACAATAAATGTAGAAAGAAGCTAGTAACAGTGAAGTAACACAAATATTAATATAATAATTAATAATTGTAACAAATCTTCACTTATCTTTTGGAATCCAAGGACTAGTTTCGCAATTAAATGGTCTATTGCATCATCAGCTTAGTTTCTTTTTTATCTTGTTTATTTACATTGTTATGGTTACTGCTACTATAGGTGGATTGTGTACTAAGGTATTGCTAACTACTGGAATCAAAACAAATTTGGTGAGAGAGTCAGTTGGTGGTATATCAAAATTCATTGCATGATTTTTATACTTTAATATAAACATTTTCTCCCAAACCATTAAATCTATGGGTCCATTTAAGTGTTTTAATAATTTAACATCTGGATTTAATGAGTACCACTGTTATTTGGTAAGCTGGAACTGTAAACATATAGGCAACCATTCACTGGTGGGGTATCTTAAATTTATTATTTCTAGTGTCATTTGTTTCAGAACACACGAAGAGGTTTCAGATTTTGTAAATTATTCAGCTAAGTGTAGATAATGTTCAATATCAGTTAGTTCTAATGGGTTAATATTTGCTTGTATGTTTTCTTTTAAGTAAGGAAGTTTTAATCTTTGTTTGATTTCTTTGACTTTAGTGAGGAAACTTTGTTGAGTTTTTAGGTTTATTTGTGGTTTTCTTTTTTCCCAGTCATTATAAGATAGTCTGATTAATTTTTCATATTGTAAGATGGCTGCTTGTTCAATGTCAAGTTCAATTTCTGGATTATTTGTTAAAATTTGTAGAGCAAGTGCTGGGGTAGTTTTAACAGCACCAGTTACTAGGAGAAGAACTTGATTTTGTAGACTATCAAGTTTTTCTATATTTGCACAAATTATTAATATCTCTTCACAATATTTAAATGTTGGTTTAATATACATCTTGTAAAAAATGTTTAAAGTTTGTGTAATGCTTCCCCATTTCTTGCCTGTCAGTCTTTTTAATAGTGGTAATTTTTTCTCAGTTTTTTTTGTATATATTATCAATGTGTTTTTTCCATGTTAATTTTGTATCAAAAACGTACCTAAATATTTGGCTTCACGTGTTTCTGTGAGAGTTTTTCCTTTTAGTTGAAGGGAAATATTTATTGGGTTTTTCCTTAGTATGAAGAGTTGATAATTTGTTTTCTGTATATTAATTTTCATTAAATTATTAGATGTACAATTCTGTAATGTTGTCAAGAATTGTTGTGCTATATTTATTAACTGTTAGTTTTGATTTTTCGGTTTAGAATTCCATAAGACCACATCATCTGCAAACTTTTGATTGTATTTAAAATGTTGTAAAGGCAAGAAATTTGAGAATGCTCTAAAGAAGTATTTGATAACGAAAACACTACATAGCATCGATGAATTATAATAATGTCCATATGAATTGAAATTGCAGTACCTACCTGTGTATATACAATTGATATGTATATAATAATATGTGTATCTATGTAGGTTGTCAATCTTTGTAAGTTTTGTTACTTAATTTTTATTTTATACTTATATTTTATTTGTATATGTGCAATTGAAAACGTCAGAAACTGGAGTCTATTGACAATAATCAATATTGTTGTTTTCATTGTTGTTATTATTATTATTATAATTATAATATTGTAATTTTTAATTATAGGCATTTTTCTTATTCATCTGTGAACTCAAAATTGTTGTTTAAGGATTCTTTCTATTAACGATAACTGTAAATTCAGCACTAAGTGATGTATATGTTTCAATTCTAACTCTCCGGCCTGGGTTCGATCCTAAGAGACTGCATGTGAGATTTGTGGTGGACAAAGCAGTGCTGGGGCAGGTTTTCTCCAGGTTCTCTAGTTTCCCCCACCATTGCATTCCACTGGTGCTCCATCTTCATTCATGTATCATCAGTGTCACCGCTTGCGGTGCCATAAGTAGTTGAAGCGGGCGTTAAACACTACCAAAAAAAAAATTCTAACTCTTATAATTTTATTTAAAAAAATTAATAATTTAAAACAATTACCACATTGAAAGTGAATGCCTTCTGAATGCATGGTGTTTTGACGCATAACTGAACAACATCCATGCACTGTATTTCAGATCCAGTGATATCCAGAACTTGAAGGAATCTGCAGGTCTTCCCAATTGCACTCAAAGGATCTGCACCCAGTACATTGTCCATCAATACCAACTCTTTCAACATAGAGCAGTTGCTGATCAGATTGCACACCTGGGGTCTGAACACGTAACCCCCTTTGGTGCCTCGCAGATTTACATCCACAGCAAATCTAAAATAAACAAAACACACAGCCACTTCAATAATGTTACATCTCTTACACTTTTCTATTCACTTTACTTCATCCTTTAAATTTACAAACAAAGGACCCATCATCTCAAAAAATACACATAAAAATTGCATTAAGATTACTATTTACATTGCTTAGAAAGCTAACCTGACATATACCGTGTGACCCAAAAACATCCAAACTGCTACGTGGTGTTTTTCCACTGCGCTCATGGAAATGTGACACACAGCTGCTGTACACAAGTCATGGTGCTGACTTGTTTTTCTCTGCTCTGAAAGTGCAGTATTGAGCTGACGGTGATATTGTGTGGTTGAGTTATTACCAGTGTGCTTTATTATTTTGTCCTGTACTTAGTCACAAAGTGTATTATGGCTCAGCATTTGTTTTCTACTGCACAGCGTATATTTATAGTTCATATGTGTTAACACATTTTGTGAGTGGACTCTCAATAGTATACACAATGACGAAATTGACCCACATTTAATATTTTTCACACACGAGGCTTGTTCCACCTTCATTGATATGTGTGTTCACAAAATAATTGTTATTGGAGCTCTGAGAAACCTAATATTGTTCATGAAATACTCCTTCATGACGAAAAAATTGGTTTATGGTGAGTCATTAGCGGAGAAAGAGTTATAGGACCAATTTTATTTGAGTCAACAATTGATGCCCATACATATGTGAATACGAATTTGTCCCCTTTGTTTTAGAGAATTAACAGACAGGGAGCGTGATTTTGTCTTGTTTCAACAAGACTCTGGAAAAGCTCATACAGTCAACCTTTTGATGAGAACAATTGAAAATGTGTTTCAGGACAGAATTATTAGTAGAGATTTTGGCCCCCTTGGTCCCCCGACCTAACTCCTTGCAATTTCTATCTTTGGGGTAACAAAGCATAAAGTATACAAATTAAGCCCACACCCCGTAGAAGAATTAAAACAAAATATCTGCCAGGAAATTACCAGCATCTCTCAACATGAACTACGGTGAGTGATGGATAGTTTTCTAAACATATGCCAAAAATTCACGGACAATGACAGTGGCCACTTTCAGCATCTCCTTTAATAACATTGGTAAGTAAAGCCTTTAAAAGTAGTTTTAAAAATGTTGCATGGTTTCATCAGCACCTTTCTATGATAGCGGCAGATGGCATCAAGCACCAAGGGTACGGAACACTGCGCAGCCGGTTTGGATAGTTTTGGACCACCCAGTATTTATATATTTATACTCCTTAATACTATGAAAAGCTTGTTCTGTTAGGTATCTTTTTATAACCTTAATGTTGTATTGTTTTATTTTTAGGTAGCCTATTATACATATCTTGCCCAATATTAAGTGCTCCTAAATGTGGTTCTAAAATAAGTTCTTTTGTTTCTCTCATCATAAGAATGCACATTACAATTTTTATTTTCTCTATTACTTATGCATAATGTACATATGGACAGATATGGTATTGCATTCCAACCGAAAATTTGATACAGAGATTTCACCAGAAATACATTCTTGAGATCCCCTGAATATTTATATATATAAAAAAAAAAAAAGCATTTTTAGAAAAATATCTCTGTGTGGGCAGAATAGCTCAAAAACGACCCTAATTACCCTTTATCAAACATTTTCCTCAAAAATTGTTCTGACGATTTTGATTAAAATATCATATGTTTAAGATATTTTAAATGCAAACGAAATGTATATCTTAATTTTCTGAGAATAGCCTCTGAAGACCTCTTCATCCTGTTTTTAACAGGTTAACTATTAGAGTCAGACAAAAACTTACTGCACAAAAATTTAGATCTCATTAAAAAACACAATTTTTGTCATATACATTATTTTTGTAGAGTTAATCATTACCAAGATAAGATATTCCTTGTTATTGGTTTCAGTTTTAAATAGCTTAAACTTTAAAATTCAACAAAAAAGGAACTTTAGTGAGCGAAAACTTTAAGTGTTCAGTCGACTGCATCTCCATAAAATTTAATCTTAACATTTCTTTATATATGTGGGAAGTCAAATTTCATTTCATCTCTTTACTCGCCTTAGATGGCCCGTGTTCGACCCTAGGCGACATCATGTGGGATTTGTGGTGGACAAAGTGGTGCAGGGACAGGTTTTTTCCAGGTTCTTCAGTTTACCCTGCCATTGCATTCTCCTAGTGCTCCATCTTCATTCCATGTATCATTAGTGTCATCGCCTGTGATGCCTATGTAGTAAAAGCGGGCATTAACACTACAAACAATAAGTTTTTGTTTTAATTCCAGGAATGATAAGGGCAATCAAATTTCAATTGTTTCACATTGTGATAGCTTTTAAAAGATTTAACTATCGCTTTAGCTAGTGTATTGCCCTATTTCCCTTAAAACTTACAAGGAAGTGATTAATAAGATCATTTCTGGTAATGTTTATCTCGATTAGCATGATGTAGATAACAGACTAATCTTTTATAAGGAAAGTTGGTTGGTATCTAATGTTGAGCAGTTGGCAGTGAAGCCATTTGCTCTCTTGTATTCAAGTATTTTGATATATATTATCATGTCGACTCAAGGTTGGGCAGTGCAGTAGATGGTTTCCATCCATAAGTGTATAGAAAGGACATAGAGATCTCACTATACCAATCCTGAATAAATGTTTATTGAGACAGTCATGGTCTGTTAGGAGTCTAAAAGTTGCTACAGAGGATTTTCTTGGTAATGTAGTGATTAGTTATTACATAAATTTTCCCATGGTTTACCTTTTGTTTGTAATACATTATCTTCTTTAATTTTGTTATTATATGTTGTTATAATGATTCTCTTGATAGTTATAAATTATTGGATCTGATGAATTTGATGTCATTTTACTATCTTTCATGGCTAGAAAGTCAGCTGTTTCATTACCCTGTATTCCGCAATGTGCTGGTATCCATTGAAGCATTAATCTTTTATTTATATTCATTAGTTGTTTTATGATTTTGCGGCACTCTGCAATATTTAAGTTATTAGGTGTTACATCAGATGTTATGGATATAATAGCTGCTTTAGAGGCAGATAATAGTACAACTTTTTCAAATTTATTTATATGATAGAGTAGGTTTTGTAAGCTCTGAAGTATTGCCAAATCTCTCCATCAAAATTTGTAGTATTTAAACTTAATCTTTTGTAGAAAGAGAACAGAGGGCATATTGCACCTGCACCAGTACCACTGTTATTTGGTAAGTTAGAACCGTCAGTATAGACATGTAGCCATTCATTTGTAGGGAATCTTAAATTTATTATTTCTAGTGTCATTTGTTTCAGAACACACAAAGAGATTTCAGATTTTGTAAACTCTTCAGCTAAGTGTAGTGTTCAATATCAAATAGTCCTAATGGGTTAATATTTGTTTCCATGTTTTCTTTTAAGTAAGGAAGTTTTAATCTATGTTTGACTTCTTTGATTTTATTAAGGAAACTTTGTTGAGTTTTTAGGTTTACTTGTGGTTTTCTTTTTTCCCAGTCATTAAAAGGTAGTCTGATTAATTTTTCATATTGTAAGATGGCTGCTTGTTCAATGTCAGGTTCCAGTCTTGGATTATTTGTTAAAATGTAGAGCAAGTACTGGGGTAGTTTTAACAGCTCCAGTTACTAGGCGAAGAATTTGATTTTGTAGAATATTAAGTTTTTCTATACTTGCAGTTATTAGTATCTCTTCACAATATTTAAATGTTGGTTTATTATACATCTTCTAAAAAGTGTTTAAAGTTTGTGTAGTGCTCCCCCATTTCTTGCCTGCCAGTCTTTTTTTATTATATTATCAATGTGTTTTTTCCATGTTAATTTTCTATCAAAAATAATACCTAAATGTTTTTCCTTTTAGTTGATGGGAAATATTTATTGGTTTTTTCCTTGGTGTAAATAGTTGATAATTTGTTTTTTGTGTATTAATTTTCATTAATATTAGATGTCCAATTCTGCAATGTTGTCAAGGATTGTTGTGCTATATTTATTAATTGTTGATTTTGATTTTTCAGTTTAGAATTTCATATGATTACATCATCTGCAAACATTAAGACTTTTGATTCTCTTTTTTGTAATTGATATGGAAGATCTTTGATATAAATATTAAAGAGTGTTGTACTAAGGATACTGCCTTGAGGTATGCCACGGTGTGTCTGTTGATATTTTGATAATTTATCATTATATTTGATAGCAATAAAGCATTGAATAATGAATTCACTGATCCAATGTAACATTTTGCCTTGGATTCCTAGAATTTTATCAAGTAATTGTAAGGAAAGTTAGTTTGTGGAAACACTAGAGAAAGACATGAGAACACATCAATTTTTTTTTATATACGAGGTACGTCCAGAAAGTAAGTTCCGTTTCAATTTATCCCCACTACAGCCCTGCGATCGCAGTTCCGCACATGCGCGGTAGACGCTCTGTATCAAGGAGAAGAAACGTGCGCCATTTTGAGATCGCTGTCAGCCACAAACGCTTTGTTGTGCTTGTTTACAATGTCTGTGTTGATTGAAAATCCCACCGCTTGTGAAATCAGATCTGTGATTCGTTTTCTGAATGCTAGGAAAGTGAAACCAATTGAAATTTATCGGCAAATTTGCGAAGTTTACAGAGAAAATGCGATGAGTGATCAAATGGTGAGAAGATGGGTCCGACAGTTCAATGAAGGAGGTAGTGAACTGCACGATGAAGAACGAAGTGGGTGTCCATCTTTGGTTACAGAAGAACTGGTTCACATGACTGATGACAAGATCCAGGAAAACTGCAAGTTTACAATTAGTGCTCTCGCTATGGAATTTCCCCAAAGCTCACGATCACTAATTCATGAAATTGTTACCGAAAAACTGAAATTTCGTAAACTTTGCTCACGTTGGGTACCAAAGATTCTTACTGAGCAACACAAAACAAAACGGATGGGTAGTGCACTTCAGTTTTTAACCCGTTATGATGAAGACGGCGAAGAATTTCTGACACAGATAGTCACAGGAGATGAGACTTGGGTTTCTTACGACATCCCTGAAAGTAAGCGGCAATCAATGGAATGGAGGCACACTTCATCCCCAGCAAAGGTTAAGTCAAAACAAATCTTGACACCTCGAAAAAATGATGTGCACAGGTTCTGGTACTGGAAAGGCATCTTACTCATTGATTTCTTACAGCGTGGTCAAACAATCAAAGCAGATGTTTATTGCGAGACACTTAGGAAATTGCGCGCCGAGGATTGCTGTCAAAAGGTGTTGTTTTTCTTCACGACAATGCACAACCACACACTGCAAATGTGACGAAAAACCTCCTACAGGGATTTGGCTGGGACGTGTTTGACCATCCTCCGTACAGCCTTGACCTCGCTCCTAGCGACTTTCATCTGTTCTTACATCTCAAGTCTTTCCTTGGCTGTCAACACTCCAATAATGACGAAGAGCTGAAAGAAAATGTTTCCAACTTTTTGAAGACACAGGCGGCAAACTTCTATGAAGAAGGTATACAAAAACTTGTGCCAAGCTATGACAAATGCCTGCAAAGTTTTGGCAGTTATGTGGAAAAGTAGTTTAAGAGTTGTAGAATTTTGTGCAATAAATAATTATTCTGTATCTGTACACAATTTAATTTTATTACCAAACGGAACTTACTTTTTGGACGTACCTCGTATATTCCCTTCTATTAGATGTCACACACACACGCACACGCCCGCCTGCCCGCGCGCACACCCCCACCCACCCCCACCCACACAGACACCCATATCCACACACGCACGCATAATTTTTTCTACCTTTTCTACAAACAAAATATTCTTACAAAACATTCTTTCTATCTACACCACAATCTAGATAAATATTAGCAGAAATTATTTTATTACTTGCTTCCTTGTATATAGACAGGAAATAAGAGAATGCATTAGGCTAAAGAGATAGTCAAATCTTTTAAAAGCTGATCATTATGTGAAACAATTGAGAAAAGTTAGTGGCTTAAAAATGAAACCAATAGCAAGGAATATCTCTTCTGTACAAGAAAAACATATATGACATAAACTATGTGTTTTATCAAGTTCTACATATTTTGAGTAGTAGGTTTTTGTCTATCTCTTATGGTTTAACTGTTAACAAAGTTCTGCAGAAGTTATCCAGAATAAGGAACTCTTCAGAGGCAATTCCCAGAAAATTAAAAATGTACACTTTATTTATGATATAAATATCTTTAACATATGGCATTTTAATTAAAATCGTTAGAGCCTTTTTTGAGAAATACAAAATTTTCAAAATTTTTTTCCATGTAAAGGTTGTTTTTGATGGGGGGATATTCATGAAAATCTTTATGTCGCATCCTTGGAAGATACTAAACATAAATACCAAGTTTGGTTTTTAACAGCTTTTTTGTCTTTGGCCTATGCTGCACGCACACCCACACCTACCTTTTTCAAAGCATTGTTTTTCGTACTCAGGGGACCTCAAAACATATATCTAGTGACATCTCGACATCAATATGTTTTGTGGAATACAATACCTTCTCTAGCTACTAGGTACATTGTATATACACATGGTTAAAGAAAATAAAAATGTAATTTTAGTAATGCTAGATATTGATAGATGATATTATTTGTGGTAAGACATATCAGACCCCATGGGCTACCTTCATAACAGAATCAGCATGCATATAAGAAGCTGGATACCTATGCAGTAAATGAGATAAGCTGCAACAACACCTTACCTTTCTAAACCACCACATTTGCTGATTACTACACGCCAAAATTTGTGTTCTGCCACCAGACGTTCTTCTTTCAGTTCCAAATGTTTCACCTCCTTGCTTAACACAATGTCCAATAGCCCAATTGTTGTACTAGTTTCAACAGAACTTTCAGCTGCATTTTTCAGTAACCTGTAATTCAAATAAAAAACTCTGATGTGCTCCATTCACATGACTTTCTCTAAATCTCTGTAACAAATTATAGTTAATAAACGTATTCTTCTTACTAATTGAGATAAACATTAGCAGAAATGGTCTTATTACTTAGTTCCTTATCAGTAGAAAGGAAATAAGGGAATACACTAGGCTAAACCGACAGTCAAATGTTTTAAAATGTGGTTGCTATGGGACTGAAATACGTTTCTTTACGTGGCCAGTAGTTGAGAAGTTCCTCTATGGCAAAAATATTTTAAAATTGAAATCAATTACAAGGAATATCTCGAAAATGGCCAACTCCATGAAGAAAATGCAAATGACATAAATTGTGTGTTTTATCGTGATCCTAATTTTTTATGTAATAAATTTTTGTCTATTTCTTATAGTTTAACATTTATGCAAAATTCAATAAAAATCATCCAGAATAAAGGTCTTCAGAGGCTATTCCCAGAAAATTCAAGATATACATTTTATTTGTCATGTAAACATCTTAAATATAAGAGATTTTAATCAAAATCATTAGACCCATTTTTGAGAAAATCAAAATTTTTTTTCCATATAAAGGGTAGTTGGGGGTGGGGGGATTTTCTTGAAAATCTTAGTGTCGCATCCTTGGAAGATACCAAACTTAAATATAAAATTTTGTATAACAGTCTTTTCATTTTTTAGCTATGTTGCACGCACACACAAACCTTTTTCTAAAAATGCTGTTTTTGGATTTTGGGGAACCCAAAACATGTATTTCCAGTGAAATCTCTGTATCAAATTTTTGGGTGCATTACAATACCTTCTCTATACTCTATGTACATAGTACATGTAAAGAAAGTAAAAATCTGATGGTTTTCCAATCACATGACTTTCTCTACATTTCTGCAAACAAACTATTCCTACCCATTTTAGCTACATCATGCTACTCATTACAAACATTAGCAGAAACAGTTTTATCACTTAGCTCCTTGTAAGTAGAAGGAAAGTAAGGTAATGCACTGGGCTGAGAATTTACTTATATGATATGCCCATACAATAGTTTGACAGATTCAATTGGTTAACAGCAGCTAAAGGAACCAGATGTATGGTACAATGGCCACTGGATTGTCGAAGTTATTTTCGTTATGTTGAGTTTTCTGTAACTTAACAGAGTATATGTTCAAGTGTAAATATGACCTATTAGCAAAACATGTACATTTCTTACAGAATCTGTGAGACTTTGTATCCGCCAATTTATTTAAAGTAAATTGGCAATACTATTCTCAATTTAACTCTAAAATAAGGCCCTAGGCTGCATAACATAGTCCAATATTGAGGGTCCAAGATACAAAGGTAGTCGAGGTATTTGTGCACCTAAGCCTAAATGATCACTGTGTGTGGAAGAAGTAAAACTGTAATTTCTAAAATATATTTCTAACAGTTTTTGAAAAAGCAATGCAATTTAGGGATTTTTAGGGAAGAAAAATCACACTTACTTCCATACATGACCCGGATTTGTTATTGTTATTCTGCCATTACTGTTGTTTTGTAGTCACTTACTGGTGTTATATATTTAGGGCCCTAAGCTGCAAAACATAGCCGAGGGATCTGTGAAGCTAAACTCCCAATGAATCCAAAAAGAAGTCAAAATCTGATAATCTAGTAGATTTCAAATCTGGACTTGTGAATATTTTGAACACTTTCAAATCTGAACTGCCAATGGAAATTTTATACACACACAAACACCAAAAAACTAATCTGTTCTGAGTCCAAGAAGCTTTTATGTTATTTGTCTAAGCTCTTTGAAATATTTATATGTTATGGAACTAACCCAGTAATTTAAACATGTACATAATGTATCTTTATGCTGAAGGAAACTCCTGATAATTCTCCTATATTGATTTTCTTCTAATATAAACAGTAGCACTCTGTGGTGTACCGGTTACCATTCTAATCTCATATACCCAAAATCATGGGTTCAAACCCAACAGGAGGACAATGGATTTTTTGGGCATAAAAATCCTTAGCATGGCTTCCTTCGGAAGAGAAGTAAATCCATTGGTCCCATGTCATAGATTTAGAATCTCAAGCCAGAAAGAGGCCTCTGAGCAAAATTAAGCAGTCTCTCTCTTCCAATATAGAATGGACGCTGAGAACCACTGTAGTTAAAGAGCATCCATAAATAAAACTCCATTTCATTTCACTAACATAAGTCTGTGGTTTTGATGAATGGTATGGCAAAGAAATAATTGATATTAATTATTTGTTTACCACTTAAAAATAATTACCTGTGTGTAAGCTTCTGTCGTACCATTTCATTCAATAATGGAGGAAGTATCCTAAAGTAATCCTTCAACTCCGTCATTAAAGCATGCGAGTTCAGTTTTCTTCTTCGCAAAAGCAAGGACATTTTTTCATATTTTCTTACATTAATACAAAACAGCAGTTCCCCTTCCAAGTACTTTAGAATATGTGACAGACACAGGTCTTCCAATGGAAGAGGCGTCTGTCTTTTGTAAGGAGGCATTGTTGGTTTAGAACCTGAAATATGCATAAAATATTTAAATAAAAAAAAACATATTAAGCTATTCTTCATTGCTTTATCTAATATAACTTCTGCAAGTTCAACATGATCATCTACACAGAAAATTAATAAAACAAAATTATATAAATATAATCAAGATACATCGATGACTCTTAAGTTCAGGGTTGTTATGCCTACCTCAAAATTTGCAATATATTTCCAGTTACTCGCATTATGCTTATTCAGGAATTTCTCATTAAAGATTACTCAACCATTTGGAATTTTAAAAACAGAAATGATTATAATTTTCAGATATCTCAAGCTTTTCTTACTCTGCTCAATTATTTATTTTTTTAATGCTATGATCATGACTGTTTACAACAGCTTTCTTTTAAACTGTATTGCCACAAGTTTTGATTACACTAGATACGTAATGTGCACTGAAAATAAAAGTGGCTTTTGATAGATAACTAATACACATTTATGTTGGGTTAGCTAAAAATTTTTGATTCAACATAAGGTTGAAGGTTAGTAAAATATTTCTTCCAAATATGTGCTCACTTCACAAGAAAACAATTACAGCATACAGTTGTATCCCGTAAACATAATCGCTCGTTGCCGAAATTCACTTTGACGTTAGTATTTTAAGCCACAACGGATCCAAAATAAAGCGAAACCGATTGAATTAAACCTAACCTATGTATGTTTACATAAATTATTTCCAACAGAAATTCCCCTAATACTATATGTAATATAAAACCCAAAAGCTCACAGAATACTCTTTACATTTACTAAATCAAATTAGATGTGAACTACTGTGTTGATTGACATAACTTTTTTCGGTTCATTTCTCACATTCAAGAATTCTATAACACAAGTGTCAACGCATAAGCAATTGACCATGTGTCATAATGTGTATAATACATTTAAATACAATTGTTATCCATTATTGAGGTCTTCTTACCTTCTGAAATTTTAAAAAATGTAATTGCATCAGTGTTCCCACATTTTCTACCGGCATACGTTGCTTAACCTGTTGATTTTCTGACAAATTGGAGAAGAACTGGGGCTATGTTTTGCTCGCCATTGGCTCCAAATATTCGCGCAAAATTAGAATATGAAAATGTTCAAATTTTAACAAACAATTTGAGGATAAAAAACATGAAATGTCACGACAAGATGTTTTTCTTTCCTAACCATGGTTGCCATCTGCCTTCATACATCTTACTCTCTATATGTATAACATAGTTCCATAATATAAAACGTTCATATGTTTTCTTGTAAATAATTAATTTTTACTTTCTACACATACGATGTACATAGTGTATAGAGAAGGTATTTTATTGCATCCAAAACTAGGTACCGAGATTTCACCGGAAATACATGTTTTGAAATCCCGTGAATTCAATGTTTTTTATTTAGAAAATTGCGCGCGCGCGCGCGCGTGTGTATGTTGTTGTTGGTTTTTTTTTTTTTTTTTTTTTTTTTTTTTTTTTTTTTTTTTTTGCAGTATTCAAAAACGAAAAGACCATTAAATACCAAACCTGGTATTTATGTTTGGTGTCTTCCAAGGATGTGACACAAAGGTTTTCAATAAAATCCCCTCACCACAAACTACCCTTTTTCCTGAAAATTTTGATTAACATTCCTTATATTTAACATCTTTTGGTGACAAATAAAATGTATATCTTGAATTTTCATTGTAGTTTGCTTAAAAGGTGTTAGATATCACTTACTTATATAATTCTACTATCCATAAACCTGTTCATATTCATTGCTTTAAATATGAACATTTTTTTTTATTGTGTTGGATACCAATTAATTTCCAAAATGACTTCATATTCATTGCTGTAATTCAAAACGTTTTCCATTACAAATTAATTCTCATATTGCTAGTGTAATAATGCATTTACAAATGGCATTGACCAAAGCAAGTCAAGTCAGCTTGTTATTTTACTATGTTAATTCTATATTGTCATATTTTTGCAACTGTTTGTGTTATGACTACCAAACTATGAAAAGATGTATATAGTTCATATCAGTAATATAATATTCATATCAGTAATTTAATAATTACTTGTCATATTTTTGCAACTGTTTGTATTACGACTACCAAATTATGAAAAGATGTATATGTTCATATCAGTAATATAATAGTAATGCAAGAGACATAATAGATGAATTGTTCTATTTATCCTGAACCTAGAATAGATATAATTAACCTATGAATGATATAATAGTACAAAAATACTGACGTGTCCCATTCACATGCCTTTCTCTACATCTCTGTAACAAATTATTTTTAGACAGCTTATTCTTCTATTTTTTCATGCTAATCCAGATAAACATTATTTGCTTCCTTGTAACTTAAGTTGCTATGGGATTGAAATCTGCTTCTTTGCATGGGCCAGGAGTTGACGAGCTCCATATGAGAAAAGTTAAGCATTTTAAAACTGAAACCAATAACTAAGGAATATCTCAGAAATGGTCAACGCCATGAGAAAAATGTAATGACATAAATTGTGTATTTTAATGAGATCTACATTTTTGAGTAGTAAGTTTTTGTCTATCTCTTATGGTTTACCAATTTTGCAAAATTCAGCAAAACTCATCTGAATGAGGTGGTCTTCAGGGGCTATTCCCAGAAAATTCAAGATATATATTTATTTGTCATGTAAATATCTTTAATGTACAGTATTTTAATCAGAGTCATTAGAGCCATTTTTGAGAAAATCAAAATGTTCTTAATTTTCCATGTAAAAAGTGGTTTTGGGTAGGGATATTTTCCTTGAAATCTTTGTATTGTATCCTTGGAAGATTGGGATTATGGTTTCCAGTGTAGGCCGTGTCATCTCTGCCAAGAGAGCATCAAAATCTTTAAACAAAATGCCAAATTCAACAGAGATGGAAGAAAGCCACTAAATTCAATTTGGAAAGCCTTACTGACAGAGCGAGAGGGGATTGGCCGAGCAACAGCCCATAGGAGAAGAAAGGAGGGACCCACCAGCACATGAGTATAAATATCAGCTCACTATGTCTTGCATTGCTAATGATCTGAGGAAGAAGCTGAACATAAGTAGCAGTGAAACATCGGCAGAGAGCAGTGTAAGAAATAACAGGGCCTACCAAGGGAGTCTGTAGATATATCCTTAGAAGATACCTAACTAAAATACAGTTTGGTATTAAACAGTCTTTTAGTTTTTGAGCCCCACACATCACACACGGACATGTTTCTAAAACTGCTTTTTTTTTATTCAGAAGGTCTCAAAACATATTTTCAGTGAAATCTCGCTATCAAATTTTTGGGTAGAATACAATACCTTCTCTATACACTATGTACATACTACATGCAGAGAAAGTAAAAATGCAAAATGTTGCATATTGCCACTGCACTAAACAAATTTCTGCGCAGATGAAGTTCATGCAGTCACAGTTCATGCAGTCACAGAACTTAAGCAATGAACAAGGTTGCTCTCTCTGCTTTACTCAAGGAGAAACCAGTTGGTGATTCTTGCTGGCACTTCTTATCACATTTAACTGTCTGATAGAAAAGGTACAGGGTTTAAGGAAAACACTTGCTTTGTAAAACTGGTGTTCATTTATTTAAGAAAAGACTGAAAATACTTTATGCTTTCATGTAACTTTACAGCAGCATAGTATTTACAACATAAGTATTTTAAAAACAAATATCATTTTTGCAATATTTCATATAAAACATACTATTCCTTGGTGTACATTGTGGTACAAGAATTCATGTACAACATGTTCCATGTAAAAACAAAATGGTTCAAAAGCATCACACAAAACCTTTCTAACTATAGCATAAAAAATATAGCAGACAGAAATACTTTTGACCTCTTTAAAACTAAGTCACTATGCCTATATAAATTTAGTAGAAACAAAGTTTGTAACAAATTGCTTGCATAAAATTTTCTATGAGTAATTCATATCCCAGTTTGGTAAAATGCCGTAAGATGTTATTGTTGGAATAAATCTTGAGAAAAATCATTTTCCTATTCATAAAAATTCACTCTCTGTCCCAAAGCTGGCAGGAATAAATTAAATTGAGTGTTATTTATAGATGCTCTTTCACTGCTGGAGTTCTCAGCATCCTGTTCTAAATATACTGACTGGCATGAGACCGGTTAATTTTGCTGAGATGCCTATCAAACTTGAGATTCTTTTACGTGCCATAAATCTATGTCACAAAACCAATGGCTTTACTTCCTTTCCAAAGGAAGCCATGCTAAGGATTTTTATGTCCAATAAAATCCATTGCCCTCCACCAGGTTTGAACCTGTGACCTTGGGAACCAGAGATTAACATGTTACCCCTCAACTACTAAAAATAAATAAATAAAGACAAAGGCAGAAATACAAAATACTTCAGGCTTGTTCTGCATTTATAGTAACATATGTGCTGAATGTTAATATACACCACAGATTTACAAACCCCAAGCAGTATTACCACCCTCATTAAAATTTGAGAAACCTGGACTCTAGTGCTATTCATTTTGAAAATGTAATGCATCATCCTGGTTCATGAGGTTAAAAAATAAACTTTGAAACAATTATACTAAAAATAGTATTATGTACTCAAATACGATTCCTTCTTTGCAAACAGAACATTATCTTAACACATTTTGTAATATTTGGTTGTAGAGGACTAGAATTTTTAATGAACATGTCAACTCCACCTGTAATCATAGTGTACTGCTGCAATTAGCTTCGTTTAATTAGTGAACCAGATTGTATATTTGCTAAAAGACCATAATGATAAGCTACAAAGACAAAAGATATAAGGAGATAAAATGGTCAAAATAGAATATTGTAATGATGGCACAGGTTGCAGCTGCCTCACCTGCTTGTTTAATAATAGCACAAATGAACACAATGGCCGAACAAACAAATACCTTTGCATTACTTCCCTGCAATTCAAATAAAATAGTTGCCCTCCGTGGTGTAGTGGTTACCATGCTAACTTCATATAACCAAGGTCGCAGGTTCAAACCCAGCGGAGGACGATGGATTTTTTTCAGGTGTAAAAATCCTTAGCATGGCTTCCTTCAGAAGGGAAGTAAAGCTGTCAGTCCCGTGTCGTAGATTTACGGCACATGAAAGAACCTCAAGCCTAATAGAGAGGCCTCTGAGCAAAATTAAGCGATCTTTCACACCCAATTTAGAATGGGACGCGGAGAACCACAGTAGTGAAAGAGCATCCATAAATAGCAAGCCATTTCATTTTTTCATTTCCTGAAGGCTTGTAGTTGCAATTTTCAGATATGACCCATTTCTGGAACTTAGCCCTTAATTGCATGGTGTTGCACATATGCAACAAAGATGATTAGTCAAAGCTTTTAGTATTTTAGTGGACTTTTTTCTAATTTTGTATTACACTAACCTTCAGCAATAAAATTAGGCTAGTTATAGCTGTTTTTGTATTGTAAAATTATTAATATTTTTGCAATAAAACATTTTTTTTTAAACAAAACAGCAAAACCCATGCAACTGCAGTTAAATGTAACCTCGTCAGCATCCAAGCATCACACCGGTTATTTTACTTGGGCCCTCGCCATCCTTTACCACAAGCAAATTTGACTGCAGTCGCTGGGAGTCGATCATGCAACATTTAGCTTTGAATGGATGGCCAGTCCACTTCATATCACACTAAAGATCACGGCTATTCAAGTCGCTTCAGTTGTGGTGCCAGTGAAAGGGATAGAAATACCAGTTTGTGAATTAGAGGAAGTACAGCATATGTAGCAAAATAAATCATGCAATTAAGGGTTTATATTCTGCAACTTTGATGGCTGGAACCTTTAGAGCCTGACCATGGGACTATATAAGGAGATGACCAGTGCAGACCAGCGAGGAGTCAGTCTAGTGACTGACAAAGGTTAAAGCAGTGAAATGGACACAGCAAATAGATGTGCAGTTGACAGTGTGTAATCTGTGACTGTTTACTGCTACGTTTAAGAAAAAAAAAAAAAAAAAATAGAACTTGCTGTTCAGATAATTTTGATCCATTTAATTAAGTGTACTAGATTTCCACTAAGGATACATTTGGGACATGTATTGAGGAAGCGCAAGCTATTGGAATTTACCAAAAGCCAACTTCTTCCATTATAATGCTTTCTGGTTACTGTTGGTGAAATTGTTCAGTTGGTATCAATACTAGCAACTGCTCCTAAAATATGTGTGTGGTAAAGATATGGCTACAGATGGCATTAGCTGCAGACCTTAAGTTCACAGTACAGGAATTATCTTGTAGGATGTCAACTGTTGAGTTTGAAGCAAATAATCCTTTGTTGCTCGAGGTTATTGTGTTCCGTGTGTGCGTTTATTTGAAATATTTTTAGTGCTTACACACTTTTTAATTACAATTTCCTACTAATACTGTAATGTGGCATACATGCGTGTCTATACTTTGTTACCTTGAATTGTTGCAGGCTATTTTACATATCTCATCTGCATTGTCATACCTACATGAATGAACACTTGCAATAATGCTCCAATACGAAAGGGGGAAAAAAAAAAAAGTTTTTGTGCAACTTTCTGCAGCTCTGGAAGTTTCTTTCTGCATAACTGGGGACTATACAAGCAGGGTAGCCAGGCAAAAGGGAGGTCCTAATCTACAGGGTGTTTCCAAGAGCACAGTCTCAGCTATAATACAGTTCACAATAAAGGAAATCTTAGAACATTTTTTGAAAACATTCATCTCATTAGCACGGTGACAACTAAAGGTTGTTACCCCTTTCTCATCTTTGCTCAGCCTGAGCATCCAACTGCAAGATTATACAACCTGACATATGTGAGAGATAGAGACAAGTATGGAGTTGTTCAAGTCTTTCGACTTCTCTTCACTGTGACCTTTAATATATCTACTGCAAATACCCTTCTTTATAAATCTCAGTTTAATTTAATGCTTCTGAAGTAACCTATCATTTTCCTGGGTGATGTTAAGGCAATTTGTCCTGAATCTAGAAAAGCAGATTCTAGGTGCCTTATTCTTTGTTGGCCAATTGCTTTGCATTCACAAACTACATGTCTTGCTGTTTCTTTTTCTATTAAATATAATCTATATATTCACCTCAACTTTGCCCATTTTATAGAGATGGTCAGGGTCCAGTAAGGAGTTCATTTAATATCCTCAGCTCCTGTTTGTTGAGAGTATCTTTTTTGCTGATAATTTACATGGTTTAGTTTTGGAATTTGTTCCCAATAACTATTTCCTTTTTACATTCCCATGCTTTCATTTTTCCTTTTACATAATATTCTGGCACTCTGCAGAATTGCTCTGGGCCAAAGAATGGAGTACTGGCTCCTTCCTTGGCTAGGCAATCAGTGATTTTGTTGCCTTCAATTCCTTCATGTCCTGGCACCCACATTAAGATAGCCTTGTTGTGGGCTCTAATGCTGCTGGATGACCGATGAGATATAGATCTTTGCACCATTAATGCCTTTATAAACATTTATATGTGCACATAGTTCCATGGCTTGAACTGCTTGAAATATGGCAAGTTCATTACCAAGAGCTTTTGCTAGGACAACATAAGGCCCATACACTCCTACATCAGTTTTCCCCATCCATCTTTGAGCCGAAAGTCTTTTGATGTAAGTGATGTTAAAGCTCTGTACATTGACTCTTTCATTTTTTAAAACTAAAATATGTTAACATATTCTTTATTTGTTTGCATCATTAATGCTATTTTCAATCACTAAACAACAGAAAACAGCAGTTGCTGTTTTTCCATAATTAAATCTCACAAAATTGGCTATAATACTCACCTTGGATTGAAATCATTCCAATGTTACTTTTAGATATACTACTTAGAGAGTTAATATTATTTTAATTTGCACTGCAACTGATTTGTTCAATGCAAAAAGGTCACAAGTCACTAAATTCAAATTTTACAGGAGAGATGAAAAACTGTTTAGGTTGGCCAAATTGTTGTCAATAAGACTATGTCAGGATTGGAAAACTAACAAAAAATTTTAATTTTAATAAATCTCTTTTTCAAGAAGTTTTAATTATCTACTCAAGCCCTTTGTGCAGTTAATGTACTTTTTATTAAAAATAATCACATTTAGATCCCATACAACATTTTTATTCATTTATGAAAAGTAATAGCCAATTACTAAATAACCTAAATGCTATGTTTACAAATCTGAACTATTCTAGAAATAAATTTTGCATTATACTCTTGAATTTTTATTCTTCAGCACGTTACAAACTTTCACTAAAAAGCTCAATAAACATTTTGGTATTCTTTCATGTAAACTGGAAGAAGATAAAACGAAATGAAATGAAAAATCATATTCATCATTAGTGGTGTCCGTTCACCATTGTAAATTTCTGCTTAAGACTAAACTTATTCTACAACACACTTTTTCTTTATGCCATTTTCCTTGCATTGATAGTCACTTTAATCATTGCATATGCAGGTTTTGTAGGAAATGTGTCTCCATTTTAGGCTATGCTTACTCAGGCCATCAATGAATTAATTTACATTTAAGAGTGCAGCTAATGGGCATTCATGCCATTTTTGCGTAGACTGCTTCATCTACTCCTCAATGTGTCAATCCAGTATAAAACTCATTTTCATAATAAAAAGAAAAAAACTGACTTGCAACTTTTCTGCAGTGAACAATTCAAAATGAATAATTTATTTGTTGCTTTTGTGGTTCAGCAAAAATATGTCAGGCTGCATCTTCCAACCACAACATGTCATTTAGATGGGAAAATGTTGTAATGTGTGTGTGATCTTTTCCACATTTGACCATTGCTTTCACTTTATTTATAGCTTCACCACAAATGAACCATATCCGAAAGCAACACTTTTGCTTTACTTACTGCACACAGAAGAGAGAATAAAATGTCATGTACATTTAATTAACTTCGAAATACAGCTCAAAAGCCAAACTGGAACATGATATACCTACACATGAGGCATCTAAAACTACCACCACAAATTTCTCTGAAACAAAAATAGGAATTGAAAAACAACTTTCATAGGCAAGAAGGTGGGGGAGGGACTGATTAAGTTAATTAAAAATTCAGAGAAATATGATTTTCAAAATAAATAAAGTTTTTTAAATGTAACACTATTATTTAATGCAATTGACAACAGAAAATAACATAAAGAAAGACATTTGTTGCATTGCAATAGGTCAACCAAAGAAATTGAAAGTTGATGCTCAAGATACAACAAAATGGTTATTTATTTTTCTTTTTTTTGTGATTGTTATTTTCAGCGTAACTGATAATGCAAAAATAACATTAAGAATAGCTTTTGTCACATTGTAATAACATCCTCCAATAACAGTTGAGACTTAACAATACAGCTGAATTTCAGGATGTGCAAGTGAAGTGCATTTTGTTGTATCTCAGCCATCAATTTCATTATAATTTCCTGAATTATAATTGATCTAATTTTGTAAGTTCTGTCATGCATGTCTGCTTATTGGGACACCTTAAAAATATTTTTTCTAATCATGGGAATTTCTGGTTTGTGAGTTAACAATTATGCATGTATGGTGGCAAGGAATCAATTCATTGCCCATATATGCCACCATAGGACCTGAAAATGGCAAAATTTAATCCAAGGACCTTTTCTTTTAACATGTGGGGTTCTTTTATGTCCAAATAAACATTACATGGGAGCAACAGCTTTACTTTTCATCCAAAGAAACCTATGGTCAGGAATTTTGTATCCCAAAAATATCTATCACCTTGCTCCACCAGGTTGGAACCTGCAACCTTGGATACTAAGGGTAACTACTACACCATGGAGGGTTAGAACTGACAATGTGCTGCAACAAATGATTCATAATGTTATTTTTCATGTTATCAATTGATCAAAAAAATAATAAGTTTTCGTTTTAAAAAACATGTTTATGTTGAAAATCATACTTGCTTATAAATGAATTATCTATTTATTTCTACAGTTTTACACACGATTTCATTATTCTTGAGTTGCTAGCTGTTTCATGATTCTGAGGAATTAACACCCTTATTGTGAAGCTCGTCCTTCAAATCCTATTTTTGTTTCAGAGATATCTGCAGTGATAACTTTATATGACTCATCCTGTATAAAAATCTTGTAATACTGTTAGAGTCTCCATCACAAAACAAAGTTGCTGTGCACTAGCAAAGACTTTACGTCAGTCACATGCTTCCTAGTCATTCAGTGGCAATGTGTTTTTGTGAGCTTGTTCCCAATCATTAAATCTGGTAATTCCAATTTGTAGACATACTCCAGTGTGGTCTCATCATAGAATGAACTGAATAAAAACTAGTAAATACTTGCAAGGACTTACTTGCCAAGTAAATACTTACATGTATGAAGTACTGTCCATGCAAATAGACAAGAGCAGTATAAACATGTACAGTGGCACAACCTAATTGCTGCAATCTGTCCAGTAGCATGGAGATAAAAACAGACTAAGCAATGCTACCAGTGCTTAACAAATTACAGGGAAAAGTCTTGCATGATGAGATAAGGGAAGTTGCCTGCAGAGAGGATCCCTATTAAATTTAAGTCATACAGAAGCAAGTAATGATAGCTACCAGTGTATCCTTCAATTCAGTGCACAGAATTGAAGCTGAATTAGAACATATTTCAGTTAGGCAAATGTATGTCTTTCTCAACACCTATAAAGAAATACTCAGATCAAGAATGTTCTATTTAAACAACTTTAATGAGAGAGTTATTTGACATTTTTTAAATAGTTTTTAATTCCTGTTTTTACTACATATGACAATGACACTGAAGATACATGGAATGAAGATGGAGCACTGGTGGAATGTGATGGTGGGGGAAACCGGAGAACACCCAACTCTGTCCCACTTTGTCCACCACAAATTCTAGATGCAATCACTCGGGATCGAACCCAGACCACCTAGATGAGAGGCAAGTGGTCTAACCACTGCCCATTTGTCATTTACCTGTACTGAATGATTTTTATATACAAGAAAAAGAGAGGCAGACTCTTGAAAATATCCAGGCTAAATTGAAAACATCTGATAGTTTCCATAACCGTATTAATATTAATACATTCCAGAAGATCCCACAGGCTTCAACCAACAATTTAAGTGCATGATTAGTGCATAATTTTGAAACTATAGAACATATTTTAAAGATTTAGACAGCGCAAATGCTTACACATTTTAGACATTAGGCACACAAAACATTCAACTAATGTGCAGGTGTTTAATATGCAATCCCCTATCTTCTTGTGTTTACATACAGCACAACACCCATTTGAAAGCTCCACCTTTCCCCCCCCCACTCCTTGTACTATACAATTTAGACTGCTCTTGTTCATTTGCATGGGCAGTAATTAAAGAATAGAATGGAAAGGTAGAGACAGACTGAAAAATTCATTGCCATAGCCGATATTTGAACCATGGATCTCGCAGTTGCTGTCCAGTTGGTCTAACCACAGAGCTACACTAAATTATTTTGAGATGTTATATCCAGTAGATGACTTGCAATGGTGTTAAGCACTTCAAGTACCGGGTTTCATAGTTAAACCAACCATTAGGTCAACCACCATCAATCAATTGTTTTTTTTCCACAGTCAAACTCTATGTTTCCAACTCCAGTCCTACACTCAGCTATGTGGAAGATACAATTAATTGACAAAGGTAGAGAATCTTGCTGGCAAATACTTGCCAATTTCTTTAGGTTATTTACTTGATGTGGATTTATTCAACTATGTACAAGTATTTACTTCTAACTAGATCTCTGTTTTGGTAAATGGGTTTGCACCAATGCTTTTGAAACCAAATTTGTGGCACTAAATCCACAAACCCAATTACTGGACATATAGGAATTAGCCACAATTAATATAATCTTTACCATACAGTTTGGTTTCTTGGTCTCTCTATTTCTATGTTGTTAAAAGAAAACAAATATGCCAATGTCAAATGCCCAGAATGATATCAGCACTGCCAGGGTTTCATCCTGCAGGACTTCTTTTATACAGGATGATTCAAAAATACTTTTACAATATTTGGGGATGGGTTCCTGGCATTGAAACAAGAAAATACATTTGCTCTAAAACGCTTAGTTTTTGCATTATCAATGTAATGAAAGTCACCTTCAACAGCTTTCTGGGTCCAACTTAATAATTTCATTTATTTATGCACTCATTCATAGAAGGCTTTGGCCCATTCAACAATCATGCACGCCGCAACAATAAATTTTTGGGAGTATGGGTTGATGCTGACCTACCTTGGAAGATTCATATAAATTCCACAATTATAAAACTCAGTAAATCATGATATGCAATTAGAGTTCTTAGACATTGAAGTTAATTTAAATGCTGTTTATTTTGGGTGCATTCACTGAATACTATATTATGGCAGAATCTTCTGGGGATCTACATCTAAATCAATGGATGTATTCATATTACAAAAGCATATTGTCAAAACCATGAAACAGATCCCTATAAGTTCTTCCAGGAGACCAGTGTTCAGAGTGTTTCACATACTACCATTACCTTGCATTTACATTTTAGAAACTGTTCTTTTCATCCATACAAATCTGCCATATTTCAATAAGAATTCTGATTACATTCCAAATAACAGGGGATCACAAAACTTACATTTCCATCACCAAAAAGTAAAATCTGCCTTCAGAGCAAATCATATCCTTTACAACAAATTACCAGATAATTTTAGATTACTAAATCATAAATGCTCAAACATCAATTCAAGCAACAACACTTATTATATCATTATTTTATAGTGTTGATGATATCTTTTAGGCTCATGCCTTTTTATTAAAAAAAAAAAAGAAGAAAGAAATGTAATATGTCAGTTCTCTAGTTTAAAAAGTCTATTTTGTGAGTAGTGTACATAATGTAAATAGTGAGTGTGTTGTTAATCTGTTACTTGATGAATTCTTTCGGTGAATAAAACATCTATCAAGATTATACTTTTCTTGCGGCAGTGCCATTTGTTTGCATTAGCATGAGAAACAGGAAGTTAGATTTCTGGTCTGGCAGCAGTGTTTAGTGCTTTCATTGCCGGCTTCACAAATTTTGCATTTCCAGCAGTAATGGGATTCTTTCTGTTGAGCTCAGTTCGGGGTTTCTCAGCATAATGCCGAGGTCAGTTTTCCAAATCACATAAAAACCTTGTTCTTGTATCGCTGACACTTTTTTGCCATAACTGCTTCCAGAATCCACAACACTCAGATCTCTGAAGGGAACTTGTCCAATTACATAAGGTTAGTAAACCATTGACCGATTGTGAAAAAGCTACAGTGTTGAATGTTTATTTTAAGTTTTGTGAGAAATATCCAACACTTCCCATAAAAGAAGTGGTGAAATTAACTTTAGAATGTTTCTGCTATAAGTATAAACAGTGCTTGTACAGAAAAATCTGGAATGGCAAAAATGATTACACCTGGGAAAAAAATAGTGTGTTTAATACACGCTGCAAGAAAGTGAGAATTTTTTAAGAATGCCATTTGCGTAACAGTGCACAATTTCTTTTCTAAAAATGAGCTACCAACAGTCGATAAAGCACTACATGAAAAGAAAGAAGCAGTATTGTTTTGGGAGATGGACAGTTTAAGTATCACCATTTTTGATAATCTGGTTGAGTGGAAGCAGCAGCACAAACAGCTCAAACGATTCTGATTTGGAGGGAATGGATTTGCTTCCAGAGAGCAAATAAATTGCAAACATATTTTTTTTGCTTGTTTTTGTAATGACTATCAATATTATCATCATTATACTTATCAGAATATTTTAGTCACTGTTTAAGCTGTTGGAATAAATGTTTTGTATATTTTTACATTACAATATGCCACGTGTATGTGCCACTAGTCATGAGTATGACAGCATTTCTGGCGCACATGCAGAATGCTGCATTATAACATGCACTGGTCACCTGGATTTTGTTTTGGAAAGGATAACCTAAGGCTGAATAGATAATAGTTTATTTCATAGTGAAATACTTCAAGACCTCCCATGATGCCTCAGATCTGTCACCTCCCTGGCTGAGAAGGTAACATGACCACAGTTAAATTATTTATCAACATGTAAAAAGCTGAACATCATTTCTTTGTAACATAATGTAAATACTACTTAGTTTTCAAGCAATGTGTTATCTTTCATCACACTAGATATCGGTAACCACTGATACTTCTTACTATGCCCATTTTCAAAGTATCTGTTCCGGAAATTAAACCTTTAATGATTACACTTGGTGTCAGTGCCAGGTTTAAGGTGGCAACCCCTAGCTGGATAAATGTGAACATTACTCTTGGTGAACATGCTATGTCCCATTTTCTGTACCATTACACTATTTATGAGCATCTGTTTTCACATATGAATTATAAAAAGTGAAAACACTGATTTCTTAGACAGATGAACATTTGTCGGCACAGTTGAAAACAGCTCTATGGAAGGTAACCCAATTATAACAAAATAATTCCAAATGTAAAAGAATATAATTTAAAAATACAATGTTGTTAGTTTTATTTTACTGTAGTTTAAACTAAATACAGAAGAAATCAGTACTATTTAAGAAGAGGTTTTAAAGAAAGCAACTTGCAGTGAACATAATTTAGGAAGCTGAGCTACTCAATGGCCAGAATTTGAAGCAGAACCAAATGTTTGGAATTAAACCACAAAAATGAAACTCGTCAACTAAAGCAATATCCACTAACAAAATGATCTTTGACTTTCTTGGATTAACATCACAGTGTTACACACTGAGTTGAGATTTCTTTTAGTGAAAGTAGATAGAAAATAAAATGACCCATGTCTTGGCTTTCTCTCCCATAAGCCCAAGTTGGAGAAAAAAAAATTTACAAATTGGAATGATTCACTAATAATATTTAATTCACACCATATCAGTGGTTTTTAAGTATTATGTGAGAGAACTTAGAAAAACAGCAATTTTTATCCCTTTAGTATTATCTCTTGGAGGCAGCCATTACTGGATCTGTGACTAAATGAACTCTTGTTTAAATTAACACAAGTCAGTATTGTGCACAGATGCTTGTAGCCTTAGTGCAGGCAAAAGTTCATTATCAATGCTTCACATAGTACCAGGCAGCTTATCATTGAGCGGAAGACAGAGCTAAAGTCAGCTATTACAGTTTAAAACCGTAGATTTTTTTCCCAACAAATTGAGGCCCTATGGCAGAGCAAGTTGAGACACTTTTTTTAACCTCAAACTGGTAGGTCATATCAGACAAATGAATTAGATGATATGGTGCTCAAGTGAGCCCGGAACAAAATAAAATTAGCATCTCATTCTATATTGGGCATGAAAACACAATTATGTTCAGAGGCCTCTTTATCAAGTTTGAGGTTCTTTTAACTGTTGTAAATATATGACATGGGACCAACATCTTTACTTTCCTTCCAAAGGAAGCCATGTTAAGGATTTTTACGTCCCCAAAAAAATCCATCACCCTCCTTCAGGTTTGAACCCGTAGCCTTGGTAGATTGAGGCTAGCATATTTCCTCCAGACCACAGAGGAGATGGCCTGGGGTTCGTAGAGCTTCATGTAATTTTACTTTCATTTTCTTAGGATAAGGGAAAGTCCCAAGAAAAAAATTCCAGGTAACTCACCCTAACTAAGGTTTGAACTTGTGATCTTTTGAATGTGAGGAAGACACGCTACCCCAATACTACAGCAGCAGGCCAGGTATTTTTGTTTTTGATGTATTTTTACTATAAAAATTGCAGTTCAATCTACATCATGGCAATAACCCCTTGTAATACAAAAATTTCACAGAAGATGCCAACCAAGTATGAAGATTCAAATGAGAAACATTTCCCTCTAAAGGTCTTTTAAACGGGGTGCATTTTATATATCTGCACATCTTATATAGTGGAAAATACCTTCTTTTATTCTTGAATGCAGTTATTTTCTTAAAAGTGCAAGTGCAAGTAAATGTCTCTTTTTATTCGCTTCACCAATTGTCAACCTTTAGGAAGGAGAATATAGTGATCATAAGTTACATAATAATATACTGCCTTAATTTTTAATATAAAATATGAAGCCAAGCTGCCTTCTTATTATTTCCCTTATTCCTCCTTTCTAAAGCACAGCTGTTCCAACCGATAGCATAGCCAGAAAAGTATTAAGGGTGTCATGTATAGAGACCAATTTTTTTTAACAATTTGATAAAATCAAATGATAAAATTATGAATTAATTGAGTTGAAATATTTATAAAAAAAAAAAAAAAAAAAAAAAAAAAAAAAAAAAAAAAAAAAAACCCACAAGGCTTTTATATTAATAGATTAAGTACAACAATTGGAATTCAAATTATTATATTTTGCTATTACTTCTCACATTTTTTTAAATTATTTTTAGCAAGGGTATGCTGCAACCCCCAATTTCCCTGGCTACACCTCTGAATCCAATTATTTTGTTCATGATGGAAACTATAGCCATTCACATCCTAACAATATTAAAAACACAACTTAAAAGTTAAGTTCTTCTTGGAAAATAATAACATTTATTTTTCCTATTAACAGAATTTATACAAATATACAAAAACTAAAAAAAAACAAAAACAAATATCAAGTAACAAAATATTACCAAGCTTATAAAGCAATGCAAAAATGTAATACATGCAAAATAGTGCATAGCCATATTTTAATATTAAGTATTCTATATTCTGTAAATATTTCCAGAGTAACTAATATGCATTAATACAAAAATATTTGAAGTACTCTTTGATTTTCTTTACTATAATAGTACATCATGCAACAAGAATATAATGGTGGTAATTAAGATGCATGTTTATTAAACTCGCCCCACTCTTTCATCCTTTTCATGTAAGCATCTTAATTGCCATTAAAGTTATACAATTATTTATGCTCGACCATGTGTCTAAATGTAAAATATTTATAAAGTAGTTTTAATGTTCTATTCTTACATGTAACATTGGTTTTATTCTGATCTCGACCTTGAAACATTACTGGTTTTGTAACAATAAGTTATTATATGCCGCTGAATCCTTGCACTTGACAGTTCGGGTGGTTTCGCATAAGGCTGGCTATGCTGCTTTTGCGGCGTTGCCAAGTAACTAGTAAACAACAACAGCTGATCGCAAATGTCTCTACCGTGTGTACAGATGAATATAAACATGTAAATAATAAATGAATGCCGATGAATAATGAACCGAATTAGTTATTATTGATGTCAATTAAAAATAACAGTGACACTATAGCGTATGTAGCATACATTACATATTTACGACAATATTGAACAAATTAATGCAAAATAACTCGTTACAATAAGAGAAAGGTATAACAAAGTGACTTTCACTGATTAGGAATTTTTATGACTCAATTCCATCCAAGTGTACGTTGTCATCATTCTCAGAAGTATCATTGTCATCATTATTGTCACCAAGATATCATTAGTGGTTCACATTCATTGATGATTCCATCTAATTCCTGTGTTTTTCGTATTATTTTGTGCACATGATTAAATTTCATCTTTCAGAAGTGGCGGCCACCCTTGCCACACCTAAATAGCATCCACATATAAATAACAAGGAATTGTGCGTAGCTTGTACAGAATTCAACGCACGTTGTTCAGGAGTTCACAAACTGAGTATGCGATTGGAAATAGCCAGATATTGCTACAGTGCAGCTTCTAGATTTGTTTCAGTTGTCTGACTGACCAACCAGAATGCTTCTTTGTGATTGGTTCAGAAAGTCAAATGGGTAAAGCTCTTCATCTGTTATTTGCAGATGTACCAACTTAACTCCCAACTGTCAAGTGTAAGGATTCAGCAGCGGAGATATAGTCACATCATGTGTCTTTGCAGCAATTTCTGACAGGTCTGACTCACACTGCATGAAAAAAGCCCTTTCTACTCTGATATAAAAATGTATTATAAACTACCAAACAAATATAGAAAAATAAAAGGTAAAATCGTGTTTAACACAGTAAAAAAAGTCTCTCATAGAAAAAGCTTATTACTCTGTAAAAGAATACATGAAAATTAGTCTCTAGGACCATACATATTGGTAAATTTGTTAAATAAATAGAAATTTATGTAAATACTACTGTATGTGTCATCTTTTATTGTTTGTAGTATTAGCTTTTACATATACTAATTTGAAAAGTCATCAGTTTACTGGGCTTAGCCCAACCTATATATATGTAAGTGACAAATAAATTATTATTATTATTATCTAAACTTGCACTAATTGTTCAATTGAACATGCGAGAATAATCAATAGTTGTACTTTCAAAGCTGCTGCCTGGTAGCATTATAAGATGTGCGTAGATACGAAAGTATTTATTGTTACATGTGCATCTTCCGATTGGTGAAACCTGCATTTTAATGAGGTCAATGAGTGTTGCTATCATGCGTGTAATTACTACATTTAGGCATGGTCGAGCATAAATGCAATTAGTACACCAACAAGGAATAGATTACAACTATGGCACAGACCACATATTTCTACTTAGAAAGCTTTTCCTACATCTGCACACTTCTCTAGGAATACAATGGACTTTATGCAGCAGACATATATGGGAATGCATTCGCTTTTATCTCAGTGACTGTAACATAATTTACCAATAAACATTACCATACTTCCTCTAGCTATGCAATATTTTTGTCTATGCACAATCTATTATGAAATTCTTTCATCAATAATTTTTAAAATTTTAACACTTTAATAAAATAATGGTGCAATATGTTTCAGTCTCCTTGAAAAAAGATATGCTTAACAATAACACTTGAAATATCTTGTACCCCAATGTATAACAAACGCTTTTTATATCAAGGTACTTTTCATACAAGTTTCGTACCCATATATATTTATATTTTTTTTCAGATTAAGTTATTTCTCTCACTTAAGATGCATTAATTTAAATCAAAAAGAAAACAATCCTAATTAACAATTTTGCTATGTTCTCTTCAATATTGACTATTATAGTATGCAAAAGGTGGCCTTTCTCCCCCTCCTACTGTCAATACTCCCCCTCCTAACATATACAGTCATACAGGATGGAAGGTAACTTATTGCCAATATATTAACAGCTGATTGTATTCAATAAAATCAACAATATTTCCAATACCGTCTTCTAAGTACACTAGTCAGGAAGAAAGGAGGGGAATAGCATGTTTAAGAGCAAGAATATGGAAGTTAAAGGACAATAAAACAGGCACCCAGGAGGTGAAATGCCCATTCTAAGAATGTACTACATATAATACAAGGGTGTATAAAGTAACAGGAATTAAATACGTGCCTGTCAAAATTCATTCACCAATTGTGGTAACAGAGAGGTCTGACTATGACTGATGCTGGGATATGCACGACATAGTCTGTGCGCTGTTCAGTTTGTCTGAGGGAACCATTGTGTAAGCACGTGTTTCAGTGGCCCAACATGGATTTCAGTTAGAACAATGAGCATCAATTCAGTTTTGTGTTCTAAAAAATTCTGGACCTGAAACACTGCAAATGATATAGGAAGCATATGGAGACCAAGCTTTATCAAAAACTCATGTTTTTGAATGGCATAAAAAATTTCAAGATGGTGAAAAAAGCAAAGGGCAAACAAGTGTAGGGAAAATCATACATCCACCTATTTGCCAGATCTAGCACACTGTGATTTCTACCCATTTCCACAAGTGAAAAAACATCTTCGTGTGTGCCATTTTCAAACTGATACAGAACTAAATAGTGTTATTTCAGGTATACTGAACAGGATGTCAAGCAAGGCCTTCTCTGAGTGTTTTGAAAAGTGGATAAAACATTGGAACCAGTGTGAAGTCTCAGAATGAGTTTGTGATTAAATTTGAATAAAAAAGGAGCCATGGTGTCTAAAAAAAATTTTTTCCCTGTTACTTTTTGATACACTCTCGTACAATGCCTTCATTTTATGCCAAAGCCAGTACCATTTTATGTGCACACCAGCTGAGATGGCAGTGACTTGCCAAGGGCACATTTATCAGCTTGAGCTGTCTAAGTCATTGCTTTATCTTTGTGTTGTGAGACAATGTGTGTTTTGTATGATTTCCTTAGGAATATTCTGTGTAGACAGTTTCAGCAGCAATTTCCTGGTTATCCAGTTCTGAACAGAGACACTGTGATGTTCGATCAATAAATTTAGAAGGGAATGCTAAACCAAAGAAACCAAAACGACATGTTCTAATGAAAATAAAAGCTAGATGAAATTGGTGCTGCAATCAAACCTAAGTCTCTCAGCTGTGTTGCACAGCAAGTGGATGTTTCAAAAAACCTCTGTTCAAACAGCTACCAAACTTTTAAAATGACTCTACTGTGTGACTACAGTGCATAATTTATGAACATACACAAGAACAACTTATGCTAACAATGTCAAGAATATATTTGCACAGATGGACACCACTTTCAACAACACTTATGATAGGTTAGTACTCATTCCATATACGAGGGTGGTCGAGAAAGAAACCACTGTTTGTGGTAGCGTGGGAAGTGGTGGAGGTAGCGCTCTCATCTACACATCAGTGTGTTCAGTGTGCTTCTAGCTGTCTAAGGGAGAGCATCATACTGTCACGCGTTTGAGAGATATAACCTCAAAACATGAGCGCCACAACAGAAAATGCCACCAAGTGTGAAGTGTCTGGAGTTATAAGATTTCTTTTGGCAAAACATCACTCAGCAGCCGGAATTCATTGTGAATTGTGTGCAGTATATGGTCCTAACATTATGAGTGAAGGTGTTGTCCATCAATGGGTACGATTTTTTAAAAATGGAAGAACATTCATGAAGAATACAGGAGTGGTAGGCCTACTCTTGTCAATGATGACCTGGTGAACAAAGTGATGGAAAAGTTCATGAGAACCGTCAGTTCACAATCGGACATTTCCGATCATTTTCCCAAAATTTCTTGGAGTCTTTTGCACGAGATAGTGACCAAACACTTAGGCTATTGCAAGTTTTGTGCTCGTTGGGTACCAAAACTGCTCAATGACGATCACAAAACCAAAAGAATGAGTTGTGCCATATACTTTCTTTCTTGGTATGCCACTGAAGGAGAAGTGTTTTTGGACAGAATTGTTACTGGCGATGAAACTTGGGTGACCTGCATGAATGTTGAGACAAAACAGCAGTCAATGCAATGGGGACACACCGCTTCTCCAAGCAGGCCAAAGAAAGCCCGTCAAACTTTGTCTGCGAGGAAAGTCATGGCTATGGTTTTTTGGAACGCCAAGAGCATCTTACACTTTTAATTTATGGAACGAGGCACGACTGTCAATTCTGAAACCTACTGTGAAATGTTGAAAAGACTAAGAAGGGCAATCCAAAACAAGCATTATGGTCTTGTCATCTGGTGTAGTATTTCTGAATGACAACGCCCGCCCGCACACAGCTCGAAGAACAAATTGGCCAGTTTCAAATGGGACATTTTTGACCATCCCCCCCTACAGCCTGAACATAGCTCCCAGTGATTTTCATCTGTTCCCATACATGAAACAGTGACTTGCATCTCAGTGCTTTGGCAATGATGGAAGAGCTTCATCAGGCAGTGATGGGTTGGCTACGTTCACAGGCAGCAGAGTTTTATGCAGAGGGTATTTCAAAGACTGTTTAAAGGTATGACAATTGCTTGAATTTGTTCAGAGAATATGTAGAAAAATAGAAAAAAATGTTGCATTTTTCAGTTTAATTATAAAATTTTTATATCTCAACTGATTTAATTTTTATTTCCAAATGGACTGCCCTCGTATGTTACAAACACCTGTGAAAAAATAATGTGAGAGTTACCGAATGGAAACCCAGAAGAGTAGTAAACTGTGTGCGGAGCATAAAATGAAGGCACTTTAGTATTTGAATGTAAGGAAACATGAGATATGGAGAAAAGAAAGTGTGTGGTCAAGAATGAATAATAGACGAAAACTGTGAGAACATGGAGAATATTTTGAAAAAGTTGAAAATTAATAAAAATGGACAAAAAAGAAAAAACAGTTTATGAGTATTTATATAAGAGTTTAGGAGTAGTAATTACAGTATCTGTTATAACATGTTATTTATAACTTAAGCTGTACTACTCACTTGAACAGCAGCATTTTCAAACTCTAGTGGACAATACATTTCTTAGTGTTTTAATAAATTTATCATTATCATTATTACCTAAGCGCCATTTGGAGGGATACAGCATGTGAATGGATCGGAATAATAGTCTAATTACTGCACCTTGGGAAGTATGATGATTATGATAATGGTGCTTAAGGGCACTCAACTGCCGAGGTCATTAGCGCCCTACCTTAGGAAGTAATCATAAATGAACAGCCTTATGGATGACACTGCACGCAAGAATCAGAGTTCTTGCTATGTATCAATAATATGACAAAAATGAAATACAAACCTATTTGAAAAGAACTGGTTACAATTTCTTGCTATGAGATTTCTTTCTCCCAAATATACTGGACTGAAAACAATTATTAAATTTGTTTTACTCATGAATGCAACTGTAAAGTAAATATCTTTTAAAGGCATACCTATATTGAGTATTTTCATTTTTAACCATTCTGCATTCAGTATTATTAAAATTCAGAAAATTAGTATTTGTGGTTATGGCCATTAGAGGAAATGGGCTTTCAGTTTGTTAGATTTGGGTTTATGTATGGAAATCTATTTTATCTAGGTGGAGGAAAAAGTATTTACACACTAACATACTCGTCTAAATTATGTTCCTACATTATAAAAACATACTTTTTGTTTTAATCTTCACAGTAGAAATGTCCTTATTTCAAACATTTTATACCTACCTCCAAGATGTATTTGCAATTTTAATGCAAAGATTACCTTCCATCCTATACATTTTAAAATGTACCAATTGCTATACACATAAGCTTTCAAAAATCTTATAAAAACCTTAACATATATTATTTCGCTATTACATTACAGTCTTTACACGAGCGAAAATTAATGATTAGCAGATATCTGAAAAATGTAATTATGAAAAAAAAAAAAAAATATATTAAAAAGCACTATCATGCTATGTCATTATACTACTTCTTGAAGCACCTTTTAATTTCATTTAAAAGAACTTTGTAAAATCTGATCTACGATCATAATACATGATTATTAACTCTCTCAGCTATTCTAATAAGTGGAAAAAGTACTTTTGCAGTGGTAGTCAGTTCATTGTAAAGTTAATATTTTCAAAATGTGAGATCAAATACATGCAAAAATGTATAATGTAGAAGCCCATGCTAGTTTTCAAATGCCTGTTATTGAGCATTGATCTAAGCATTAGTTCTCATAAATCAAGCATAGCATTTCAGTAATCTATTTTGTTCCCTCATTTAATTTAATGATTGATAGAGATATTGATCTAGGGTTTTAATATTAAACCATTGCTGTTTTCTTCTGACAAATGTCATTTGAAATGCCAGCTTACGGCATATGGTGCTCACTATGTAAATTGCTTAGTGCTGTCATAGAACGTTAAACTGATGGATAGGAGCAGCAATTTCCAGTTTGACTTACATTCTTATTGGTACAGTTTAATACGGTTTTGGCAAATCCTTTTACAACCTGCTCAGGTACATTTGGTCTCTTCCTGCCAAACGCACACATTTAAAGGAGAAATAAAATGTTGTCTTACCCAAATAAAATGTTGTCTTTTGTGCCAAAAAATGCAACATATTTTAATGCCTATTTCTGCAAAATTTTAGCTCCCTAAGGTAAATTTTATTTTTTGTTTTTTCTAATACACAAAAGAAATACAAAAACCAACAGCTGCATTAATACTAAACAATAACCTTAAACCAAAATGCAAGACATTCCAGTTTAACTATATTTACAAAAAGTAACAGTTTTTAAAGGAAATAAATTGAAAATAATAATAAATGAGAAAATATTAGAACTAGTGTCCCAATTCAATTATTTAGGTTGTGGGATTTCAAGCTATCTGCCGAACAACTAGAAGAACTTTGGGAAGAACAAAAAATGAAACATAAATTAGATTCTATAAGTTATGGCTATGCCTCTCTTGTATAAGGCAGAGATGAAGTTCATGAGATATGTAAGGGGATCTAGTAAAATGGATAAAACAAGAAATGAAACAATAAGATCATATTTAAAAATATTATCAATTAATTGTAAGATAGAATAAAATGAAATGGAAGGCTTATTATAGTTGATCTTTTATTATGTCTTCTAATTAAAAAATGATGGAAGAATTATGTTGAGAGAAAGAAAATATATGGGTAATCCCAAATGTAAGGTCCCCAAAGTGTTGGGGTCGCAGGGAAACTGTTTGTGTGGATGTTGGCCATACTGCTTTTTTCCTTCCTCCCTCCACTTTCTACAGAAACCACCGTACATCCGCTATCACCCTCAGTCTTGGCTTGGCAGCCAGTTATAATGTAGCTCCCGTTAGCCACTGCCGCCAGGTGCGAAGTTCGCGCAGTTATTCGCTTTTTGAGTGCAAAAGGGGTTAAACCAATTGAAATTCATCAACAGTTGTTGGAAGTGTGTGGAGAGTCTTGTATGGATGTCCAAACTGTCTGCAAGTGGTGTAGAGAATTTGCAGATGGACATATGGAAATTCATGACGAAACAATCACAAAGGTTGATCAAATTGTGTTTTAAGAGCAGTGGATCACTCTCGATGAGCTCTGCATTGTTGTTCCAGAGATTTCTTGAACCACCATTCATTGGACTTTGATTGAAGAGTCGAAATTTTGGAAGGTGTGTGCAAGTTGGGTCCCAAGAATGCTGACAGAAGATCACAAAAGGACACGTGCCGAAACTCTCCACCAATTTCTTCAATGCTATGCAAATGAAAAAGACAACCTTTTAGATTCAATAGTCACAGCTGATGAAACCTGGACTTTCCACTTAACACCTGAGACCAAACAACAATCACGTGCATGGCAGCATTCTGGTTCACCCAAGCCACGATAATTCAAGAGAACACTGTCTGCCGGTAAAGTCATGGCAACTGTGTTTTGGGATCGAAAGGAGATATTGTTGGTCGACTTTATGGATCCTGGGACAACAATAAATGCCAACAGGTATTGTCAGACATTAACTCAGACAGGCAATTCAGAACCGAAGAAGAGGAATGTTGAGCAAGGGCACAAGCCTTCTCCATGACAATGCTCGCCCCCCCACACTGCCTGTCAAACCATGAATCTTCAGCAACAGTTTGGATGGGACATCATCACCCATCCACTCAAGAGTCCGGACTTAGCACCCAGTGACTACCACTTGTTTCCCAAGTTGAAAGAACACTTGGCTGGAAGGTGCTTCGGTGATGACAATAAAGTGAAAAATTAGGTCCATCACTTCATCAAGAGCATGGCGGCAAGCTGGTATGACACAGGCATACAAAAACTGCCACAGTATCCATAAAAATGCATTGATCGAAATGGCGGTTATGTGGAAAAATAGAAAAATGTTCAAGCTTCAAAACTATGTACCATTTTGTTGTCAATAAACATTTCTTTGAATTTTAAAAAAAATTGGAGACCTTACTTTTGGGATTAACCTCATACATTGCCCCCAAAAAAAAATCAGGAGACTGGAAAAAGACATAAGTGTAGACCTTGTAAGTGGTGGATGGATGGCAAGAGACTGCAATGGATGATTTTAACACCTAATCTTGAAAGGGAAAGAAGAAAACTAACCTTAGAATATTATGTCATTTTGTAGATATATTTGTAGCCCAAATCAATCCTAATTTATAGTCAATAATATCTGAAGATATTTTAAATTCTTGGTACTGGATAAAAATGAAAAAAAGAAATAATTTTAGTGTAACACATAAGTTGTTAGAAATTATTATAAACACTAAAAGTTTCTAACATAACTGAAATTACAAGTGAGTTGGTGTCACTTAAGAGAATATAAATAATATTTTGGTTTAGCGCTACCACTATAACATAAAATAACTATACTATACTGTAATCATGGCCATGGCATAAAATAAATAATGGCAAATGCACACAGGATATTTGCCAACATAGATTGATTTGCCTGCCAAACCTTTTGCTATATCAGCTGAAGAGAGATATATTCAATCTTTTTCTGTCCTCCTTTGATTGACATCTTTGCATACGAAAAGATATGTTTAATCATTCTTATAACATTTTTTACTGCACAAAAACAAAATAAATACCTTTTTTTTGCTTCTTGGAACTGGAATTTTATCCTGTTTATATAACATATTAGGGTCACACTGAAAGTTTTGAGAATGGACAGCAATGATTTGTGGTAAGTCAAAGCATATCTTCCTAGCTTTAGATTGAAGTTCACATAGTAACATGTACAGTAGATCTGAAACAAGAGCTTACCCATGTGCTGATTTACTATCATTTTTACCCTTTTAGTGCCAATCATGATCTAATCATGATACCGTTTTCAAACATTTTAACTCTTATCAATTACTAAGGATGGTGTTAAGACATTTGAAAATTGGTTTGAAAAGATGAAATGTATAGAATGCAAAGAGGATACTTTGGCAATGATTAGATCTAACCTTTTAAATACTATTATGTTCATTCTCAAAACTTCTTCAGTGACCCTATGTTTTCAAGAAATTCCCCACTTCAAAGTTGCAAAGTTACAAATCACTTTCCTGAAACTTGCGGCAGAACTACAGTGTTTTGGTAGATGGCCAATAGTTTACCTGCTTTGTTTCTAACAAGTCATTATGTTCACTGTCATAAAAGACCAGCTAATTGTTGATGGAGAGGCAAAGAGTAGCACACAAGCTAAAAGATTCTGGCAAAATAAGCATCTGCCATTTTGTAACTTCCAGAAGCATGACACTCTCTACATAAAGCTTGGATCCATCATTCAGGCTAAGCAAATTCTTGAAAAGAAATTAAATAAATCACCTCAGAATTGGAGTATTATACAATTTAAAAAGTACATATCTACTGAAACACACTGTACTAACTTCTGATCTTGCCAACTTTTGTATTTACCAAGCTTTATAGCTTAAATCATATACTTCTTGACTACATATTTGATTGTGTTTTTGCTTTGCTAATCTTACTAATGGCTTAGGAATTAAGGGGACCAATCTGTGAAAAATTACTGAATTTCTTGAAAATTTTGAATTTTAGAACATTAATATAGCATGGTCCTTGTAGATTAATATACTAAAGTTATTTTCAGCCACTTGAATTATAAACACCAGCAGCATAACCTTTTAAATGAACATTTTAATGATAACAAATGACACTTGAAATATTAAAAAAAAAAAAAAAAAATCTGTAAATGCATTTTTCAATGTATGTAAATGTTCAAAATGCTCCTTGAGGTCCACATTTCAACCAATCAGTTTGTTTCTTCTACCAGAGAATCTAATATTATAGTAGATAAAAATTATTGAATTAAAGTTCTAAGTAAAACTAATTATGTATTTGTATGAACAAAATTAATTAATCTTCAATAATAATGAAAACTGAACAAACAATTTTTCATGCCTTTTTCTGCAGTAGTATTTAATCGTGAAATTCATCCGATAATTTAAGTGATATTCTTGGAATGTAAATATGAAGTTTTGTTTCAAATTTCAAAAACTGAAGCACAAAGAACTTTCTTTGGTAGAATAGTTAAAGAAAAACTACTATTTTTTCTCTCAACATAATTGCTGAAGAAACATTGAATTTGAAATTTTCATGTGCTGGTCCCTTTAAGATGAATAGTGCTTAGCGGCACATATGGAGAGTATTAGTCATGTCTTCAAACTTCAGCTTTCTAAAATGTTTAAACTCGTGGAAGCTTACAATAGAGAGCAAACAAAATGCAAAATTATTCATAATAAGATTATGATGTAAACATGGCAACAAGCCAAACCCAATACAACCCTGACTCACTATTTTCTGTTTCATGAACATGTGTGTCAGCAACGTCACACTGTGCTCACCATTCAACACATCATCAAATACTGTCCATGATTTAAACATCAAAGACAACAGTGTTCCATTTCAAATGCATAAACATACTCAATAATGCAACATGCAAAAAAGTATTCAGTTTTATACTTTCTATCATAAAGTATAGAAATCTAATGTTATGTAGTCGAGATATGATTATTAAGTTAAAGCAATTCAAACCCCAAATAAAGCATTTTCTGCTGTTATGAGGTTCTAGGATCAAGATGTAAGAAGTATGGGGAAACAACTTTTTATTAAGTTACCTAAAGAAATAAAAGTCATTGAAAACAACAGAGGAATATTAAAATTTGTAAAAAAGATACTTATTAGAAAATGCATTCTATAGCCTAGAAGAATATAAATTAAGTACTACTAGGTAAGTTGTAAATATGTGTGTGTATATTATACATGCATATATTTGACATGTCCCTTAAAGGCTGTTTTAAAGGGTGAACAAAATGAGTTATGTCCTGTTGCAGTCAGTCTACTTTTTAGCATGCATCTGCCTCACATTCAACAGGTCGTGAGTTTAATCTCTCTTAGATTGAGTTACCCAGATAAGGTTTATTTCGGGGCTTTCCCTCATCCTGAGAAGAAGAATGTCGAGTAACTTTAAGGTCCATGGACTCCGAGATCATTTCACCAATTTCACTATCATCTGATATGACCAACCAAGTTAAAGGACGTTAAACTACAAAAAAAAAAAAAAAAAAAAAGTGTATAAAAAACACAAAAAGGTTAATTTTACCTCACATGACTCTCATATAATGGCTTGCACACAGTTTCACATAGCAATATCTCTTACAACATCTAATTTTGCAGTAAGGGGCTTCTTAACTTGGTGGAACCCCTGCAGGGAAGTAACTTCAGAATTCTAAATGGAACAACAGTATCAACTTTAGATATTTTGACTATGCATCAAATACATGAGTCTTGCCTTGTTAACATTTTTTTTGAAATTCCTAAAAGCCCAAGTTCATTTATAAATTTCTTGATTTCTTATTTGCTTTCCCTCTATATTCTTTTAAGTAAAATTTGTGTCATTCTCCTTTGTTTAACTCATTTGATCATTTTGGATATGTAAGCACTATTGAAACCACTTAAATTTGCTGTTTTGAACACGTGTTGAAGTTTTTTCATGTACTTTTTTTCTTAAGCAAATATTGTTAAATTGATGAATTAAACAGTTTAATCATACAAAGTTACTAACCATAGAATAAATAAGGCACACCAAATCTATTACCAAATCAATGAACACTAATAGGAAAAAAAGGAAATTAACAAGGATACAAAAATGGGAATATATAACACAGTTTATCTCCCAACACTTCTTTATGGCTCAGAAAGCTGGACATTATTGTCAAAACATGAAAGTAGAATTACAAGTACAGAAATGTACAGAAGGAACAGGATATGAAACTGTCAAATAGGGAATATCCTTAATCAAGAACCAATAATAAAAAAGAATAGAGGCAATTGTTTTAACTGTCAAATAAGGAATATCCTTAATCAAGAACCAATAATAAAAAAGAATGGAGATAATTGTTTTTAAGATAGTCTGGACACATAAATAGGATGTATGAGAGCAGGAAACAAACAAGTATGGGTGGCCAGAGGAGAAGGAAGAAGAGGGAGAGGGTGACCGAAAATAGAATGAAGTGAATTATGTAGAGAAAATAGTAAATAAGGAAGGAAAGACTTTGAGGGAAGTTAAACAACTAACTAGGGATGGGACAAAATATAGGAAATGGATCATTACTGGCTTAGGAAACCCGAAACTCCAAAGGGCATAAAGGAAAGGATAAGAAGATGAATTAAGCTTCTGAGCACTGCATATAAGTGTGATTAGAAGTTACAAGTATCCTTTTTAATGCAGTTATCTACATGTGTTGATTATATTATTTTTACAGTACATCATTTCATTTAAATTGTTCAAAATTCTGAGCTCCAAGAGGAGAAAATTTCTGCTAATGTGCGAAGTCAGCATTTAATTTCATTGATGAATCTAAGAGTTACTGTTTTGCGACAGTTGAAATGGAATCACTATGTTGACAAATATTTGCACGCCATATATTATAAGGTTAAAATGGAATTTGCTGCTCATATCAGTTTTTGATGGCTGTACCTACACTAGTAAAGATATGAATCATAAAGTACTAATAAATGAAGTTGTTTATTTAAGTTTTAAATCTTACCAACTAGATGATTGCTCATTTGCATGCCATGGAAGCCAGAAATTCAGGTTTGCTCACTGTTGGTGAGAATCACCTTCAGGTAGAACACCTTACTTCACTATAATATTACCTGGGAATAGAATGCCCCTTGGCCATTACATCAGACTCAACTATGAGACTAGCATATATACTTTGGATTGCTGTATCATTAAATGCTCTCTTTATGGATGTCACAAATCCGGATAAACCCATTACCAACATATTACTCTGTTCTATGTTTACAGTACCCCTTAAAGCTTTAATACAGATTTTCAAGTACATTTATGTCCACTTTTAGAAATTCACATAGTACACAGGATTTTATCATGCAAGTATTTTATCCTTAATTTAGAAAAAAATATAGTGGACAAAGATATTCACAGAAAGTCCAATATGAAATCTCAATAACTGCATATTTCTGTCAATATCTCTGATTTGTATACTAAAAAGTTAGAAAAATCATCAAATAAAAGACTAAATTCTTTGAAAACCATTCACGCTAGCATACATCAACTATTCTGAAACATTGCTGCAAAACTTAGGACGTTTCCAAAAGTTGGCATGAAAGTACAACCTTGTAATATGCAATATTGCTATCTGTACATTTTAAAAAATACAAGAGAGAAAACAAAGCTAACATCCGTTGTTCCATAAAGGCAAGTTACATGGAGTCGAGGCGTTGCTCTCAATCTGTGGTGCTCTGAGGCTTGTGTTGACTTGGAGACGCTGGTTCAGGTGCAGCAGTCGCACCTTGCTCCTTGCTCAGCTCATCTTCAGAGCTAAAAATGGGAAACAGCACATGTAGTACACTCTCACATATGTATATGTGCCCTGCACAGGCGTAGGCTATAACCAAGTTCTGCACTAGCTTTTTCTTTTTTCATTTGACAAATTATGTATGTACCATATTTATTCGAATACAAGACAATGTTTTTTTTCCAAAATATTCATTTTCAGAAATAGGGGGTCATCTTACATTTGCAATATATGTTTTCCAAATACCATATGGGGGAAAAGTAAGTTTCAAACTTCATGGGTACAGCAGCGGAAAAGCCTGGAGGAAATTATATAAATTACCGCCAAGGTCGGATGTTTGTGGCAAATTTTGTGCGTTCCATTTCATGCAAAACATTAGCTGTTAACGGGCCTGTGAGCACACGTTGGAAAAATGATTACTCTCCGAGAGTAAAATAAAATTAGAGAACTTCTAAGTATGTTGCTTTATAGAAAATAGCATCTATAATTGTTGTTATAGCTATGCTCCCACCACTGTCATCATGTACCAACACACACATTCCATTCATCTCCATTTCCGGTCTGCTTCATCCAAAATATGAATTTATGCGCAAATTCAAATTACGAAAATGTTTTGCAATACATTATATTATGTTGTCTTAATTGAAAATTTTATTCATAGTCGTCATTACAGCTAAGCTGTCTCCATTACAACCCAAACACAGACATATATACATTTCCGCTCTCTCTTCCCCATCTCTCTCCCACTTGCAATATACATTTCTGCACAAATACAAATTAGGAAAAAAAAATGTACAATGTGTTATAGAAGGTATAACCATCATCATCGTTACAGCTACGGTGCTGGCGTCATGTTGTACCATTGCATCCATACCATACTCCCCTCTCCACCAACTACTCAAATTCTGTTACATAAATAAACAAAAAAAACAAAAAAAGACTTAATAGGCTTGAGTGTCCATTAATTTTTTAAAAATATATGGCAAACCTTTAAATTTCATTTAAATTTTTCTTTTTTATATATGTAGAAGATATGCTAAATTATTCCAAAATTAAGGTCTGAAAAATGGGTGTTATCTTGTATTCGGATAAATACAAGACATCTGTGGCATTTGGTTAGTATATGATAACTCCAAAAATGGCATTTTTGTGCTAAGGCAGTAGTGATATAAAAGAAACAATCCTCTAGCCCTGATATCGCCATACATTTATGGCATGTAAAAGAACCTCAAGTCAGATAGAAAGGCCTCAGCAAATTTAAACAAAGAACTGTTTAAACATTTAGTAAATAAGGCATTCTGTTCAAAATATGAATTTGTTGGTAACTGATGTATTTCTATGTATGTATAGGTAGCTGACTTATTAGTTTTTGTTGTATATTTTCTCTTGTAAATGGAACACAAAATTGACAATGTCTATTAGATTTATGCAATTTCTACAGACAATACATTGAAAGAAATTTATTTCAGGTAATATGGCGTTAACAGTTTTAAGACAGAAATATCTATTGCTACAGCTCTTGTGAACTTTCTCTTCTAACATGCACACATTTTAGTGGACCTCATCAAGATATGTATTTCTAGCGTCTTGCTATCACATTTTTGAGCAAAAGGGAAAGCGAAAGGAGATTTAGGAGTCAAAATGGTTAAAAACACCTATAAACATTCAAAAAGTTATGAAGGTATTTAATGAGTGGAATGAAGACATATCAATTGAGCTACGGTCTTTGTTCATTATTATAATATCTGATTTCCCAGTATCTCCTTTCTCAGTTATTGACAGTTGAAGCTGTGATAACGAAATAAACATTGCTGATAACCCCTTGGCAGGATTCCATTACATGATGACATATCTTTTAAATGGAAAGAGCAAAAAAACAACAAACAAATGTTAGAGATTGATAATGTACACAAATGAGTTATTGTCTCCTATTTTAACAATCTACTGTATTATATTAATAGTCATGAAAGTTAATTATTTGTTACACACACCACATACACGCACACCTGTCAGAGGAAGTAATGATTTATGCCTAAATTTCACCAGGAGGACATGTTTTTAGTCTCCCTGAAGCAAAAAAGATACATTTACATGACCTTCTATACCCTCTTACTGTTTACTGGGGTTGTACAAACTACAAGAGAGAGAGAGAGGGGGGGAGAGGGGGGGGAGAGAGAGAATGTCTTATATATCCACGTTTGTATTTATCCGACTTTTCGTGTTTGAATTATACTGCACGCACACATGGACCTGTTTCTACAAATGCATTTCCTTTTTTTTGATTCTTCTTTCGAATATATGACACATGACTTTTTCCAAGTCCAAGGTGAGTGGAATATTTTTTTTGAAGTACAGATTACATTTTTTAATTTAATATGTATTTAAAATCACTTTTAACTATGGTTCATGCCCGAGAATGCTTTTTTATTTACTTTCTGCTCATGTAGCCATACTGAAGAATGAAGTGCAGCCAATTATCCATTTTATATAACTCAAAGCAATTCTGCCAACAGTCTTTTTTCGTCAATAAACTACACTATCTTTATAACTATGTACATTAAATTACAATGACCAGCTATGAGCACTACTTTAACTAAGCCTAGCCTAAACATAATCGCTGTGTCTTCCACTAATTCCTAGAAAGGATCTGCAGATTGTTATAAATGATCAGCTGTTAATCTCTTCCATGGTGTTTGCTGAGTATATGTCTGCAGATTATTTGCAGAGGTTGGCAATGATTGTGATAAATGAGGCCCATGCTGACTGCCATGTGAGAAGCAATAGGGATCAGCCATTGGTCATTTCTATCTGCTTGCACATTGGTGGACATTCAGACTTAGAAAATTGCTTGCGTCATATCCTTTTTTTATTCAGGAAGTCTGAAAACCTGTACTTCTGGCAAAATCTCTGTATGAATTTTTGAGCAGAACACAATTCTTCCTCTGCTTATTAAACATAGTACAGAAAGTACTTGCATATCAATAATAGATAGCAAGTTAATCACTCTTTGCCTCTTGCAGAGGATTAGTGAACGATAAGAGGAGGTGGATGTCAACAGTTTCAAGGTGACCTTAGTGAAATGGGACATGTATTGTACCTTTCCAATATTTACATTTGGAACATTCCTATCAGCATATCAACCTGAGCAGTCAAGGTTCAATTTACAACTCCCCTTTGAGACAAGGGGCTCGTTCGCTCAACTAATAATGACGTCATGCATTTAAACCCACTGGCTATAAAAGGCCAAATAAATCCGAAGACCCATACAGAAGATTCAAAAATACTTATGTTCATATAAACACATGCTGCAAAACCCTTCATTCTCAATTTATTGAGGTTCAAAATGCTATTAACCAAAAAATGTTAAAGTGAAACATATTCTATTTTTGACGTTGTCCGTTGTCAGGTTGTTAGGAGGTGTTTCACACAAACAGCACTTATAGAAAATGATCCAAATTCCTCTTGCATGTAGACACCTATGTATTTGTAGAAACATGGTGTCATATGATATCGCAGGCTTACATTACACATAGATAAAGAGTTTCTTCATCTAGGATGTCTGCAGCATAAACCAATGATAAAAATCCGGAGGATTGAGGTCGGATGAACGTGCAGGCATGGAACTGGTCCCTCTCTACCATTGACTGATATCTTGCATTTGTCACCCTAGATGCCAGCCAATGCATCTCAAACAGTGAGACTAAAATGTACTACAGCATCACGCATAAGCCACATCTTTCTTCATATTTGCAGAGTCACATTTTTTAGTAAGTCTGGGAGAGTGTTCTGAATGAAGTCCCTATAGACAGCACTTGTAAGGCGTGCTGGGGGAATGTATTACACATCTGATAAATGACAAATGTTAACAAACAGCCATGGCAACACAAGGCCAATTCTGCAGGGTAGAATGGGTCAAAACCTTCTATGGATGAGTACATAAATAAATGAAGTTATTAGGTTGGACCTGGAAAGCCGTTGAAGGTGACTTTCATTAATAAACTAGCTGCCTGCCCAGCTTCACATGTGTGGTGTACCTATTGAAAAAACTGAGACAAAATCTTCCATTTACGGTACGACCATGCAATCAAATAAAATTGCAATTAAATAACTTGACAATACTTTATTGTAATGCCTTGTAATGTACAATATTTTTTGTTTTTCCTTCCAGAGAGAAAATAAAGAGCACCAATGGTTTGCCAACTCTCGAACACATAACGTGCAACTGTCCCTGCAAAAAACACGGCAATCCAATGTTTATTCCACACACTTCTACGATTGATCTTCGGATTTATTGCCATTGCCAATGCAAGGCATGCTGGACACCGAACACACTTAAATTCAAAAAGAAAGTTGGTCGACATTAGTGGCATTCTCGCCTTTGAACTTTCCTAAGATTATAGTAGCTTAAATCAAATTTTTCATAATTTTTTTAACAGCAAGTCTTGTTCCATTGCACAATTTCGGCTGATTCAGATTGCGTAGCATAATTATCACTGAGTCAAACTTGAGCTGTAAATTGTGTGGCAGTAATCCTGGCAAATCTATAAATTTAGGAATTCAGTTAGATAATTGACGACTTCATTTGGATTGGTAATGGAATTGATTGACTTAAATGAATACATTTGTCCATCAATTTTACTCTGAATTTTTATATTCAAATCAACTACATTCTTATTAGTTACTGCTAAAATGGCTCGTTTGCTCAACCAAGCATGGTTTTTGTAATTTACACCAATGTTTGGGAACACTTTCAATGTTAATTCTTCCTTTGAGATTGTGCAGTGACAAAAATTTGGTGGAAACAAAATGAGGCCAGTAGAAGTGTCAACAGGAATTTTCCAATTGTCAATTCTAATAATGCTTTTGCATCTGAAAAATGCAATGATCTACATAATGTAGCCATAAGGTAGTGTGGAAAGGATGACATATGCAGTTAACAGCGTGGGTAAGCAAGGATGCCGTTGGCATAATAACAGTAATGGCAGCGCTTCCATAGTGTGGTGGATAAATGCTGAAATAGGTAATGAATTACACTAAGGAGAAAGTCACAAAGTAACACATTCATCTTCTTCCGCATCTCCTTCTTTCTTTTACTCTCACTGTTTTCCACCTCTTTCTTTATTTTAGTAATTTTAAAGGCTAACAATGACATAACTAAAGAGCAAGTAGCTCTGGTTGGGCAATTCCTAAGTTTTTATTTGATAGCTTTGTGTATTAAATTTCTCCATTTAACCTAAAATATAACTTGATCAAATGTATTGAGAGCACCACAATTGCAGTGTAATGGTGATGGAAGTATCTTCATGTTCTGATGCAATCACCTTTAGTCTAGCTCATGTACCATATAACCTCAAATAACTATCTGCAATAGCAAGGTAAACTAAAATGGTTTACTATCCAGATCCCGTCATTTCTGCGCCATTTTCAGATTGCAAGAAGGATTATTGGTTATATGCAAAGTTCATAACTTGTTCATTTTAAAGAATTACAAAAAAAAATACACTTTATACACGAAACAAGTACATTTTTATTTCTTTATTTAAAAAATGTGACCAAGGGAACAATAGCTAATACATAAGAAATATATTTGATTTTCACTTATCTTGTGTCATTTGATTCCATAAACGGGTGCATTCCCTTAGTAGCATTGAATGGGGAAGAAAAATAGAACAGTACTACGGCCATCTAGCGGCAAATAAATAAGTACGTGCTCTAGTGTTCATCATCAGGAAAGCTTCTTTGCTTCTTTATTTCAAACAATAGGAGTAAGGAAAGACAGTTAATACATAAAAATGTATCTGAATTTCACTGCTGTGTTGCATCATTGTCTTAAACTGGTGCATTACCTTAACATTGAATGCAGAGGAAAAATAGAGCACTACTACTGCCAATTAGCAACAAATAACTGTGGTACCACTGCCATCTGGCAGTTATTAACCAATTGCGTTCCCTTGGCACTGTATGCGATTCCTATTATAAGACTTTAAAAACTTTCCCGTATGATTTTTAAACATTTTCTTTTACACAAACCTTGTCATGACAATAACGAACACAACAAAAAAAATTGTTCAATTTGGTGCAATTGTTCAGAAGTGATGTGCATACATATATTTCAGCAATTAATTTATATATATATATAGATTAATAATGCAAAAGCAATGGTTTTATAGCATATGTTTATATGAACCTATTTTCTTGTTTCGATGTCAGGAATCCATTCCCATACGTTGTAAATGTATTTTTGAATTACCCTGTATAATAAAAAAATAAAATAAAAATATGGATGACTTAATGATTATTAAAGAAAGTTACTGCTTACCTAGCTGCATACTTTGATTCCTCAAGCACAACTTTCAGTTTTTCATCGCCAATAAGAAACATTGCCTCCTCGTAAGTGGGAGGAGGAGCTTCTGTAGAACCTGCACCTTGTGATGCAGATGAAGCCCCCATGAGAGTCTCGTATGTTGGTGGCAGGGTGACTGCACTGGGGTTGCGGATCACACGGCTACCTCCGCCGGATGACTGTTGGCTTCTGGATTGCTGAGCCAGCTCCTGCAGATTCTGAGTTGTTGAGTACAGTTTACAACATTCAAAAGAAAGGTCTTTTTGGGACAGGATTGTAAGGTAACAGCACAGTCTACTATAGAAGATGCAGCATACGAGATGTTACTAAAGTGCAACTTTGACATTAGCCCACCATTAGGGAATAAGTGACTAGAATCTGGTCATATTCTGGTTGTTAGGTTCCATTCATGGCCAACAACCCCGCTGCAAATACATGCCTGTTACACACATTGGGAAGGTTAGTCACACTGTATATCATATTGGTCCCCTGGTTTGTTATTTACAGGTCTTCAAACTTTGCATCACAACCATTTAGTCACCAAATTACCAAATATATATTTTTTATATGTATGGTCATAAATTATAAGGTACCTCCTGTCTTGGCCTCTCCCCACTGCGCGAGAGATCCAAGAGCTGCCGGGAAAGTGGTGCCAGCAAAGGTGCACTAAAATACATAGCTTAAGATAAATTATGGAAATGTTCAGTTTATTGGTTACTAGTAATCAATAATTATGGTGGAGAAAGAACATAATTGTCAAACTCTTGAAATGACCTATTTTCAGTTTTAATATGAAGGCCATCCAGAAAGTTACAGACGATTCAGCATAACTGAACAATAATGAAATATATTAACACAAAACTTTATTTACAAAGTTACAGTACCTTACTTTTTAATATAATCCTCTTTGCTATATAAATACAGTTATGTGGTACTGGTTTTTCAACGTAGATGTTATACTCTTCCACCACTAAAGATCTGAGCCAAATATGACTGTCACTTTGAGGTTGGGAAATTTTTTCACCAAAAAAGTCATGTATGGTGGCCAAAATGAAACTCCGGTTTTTCTGAATTCTTTTACAAACATTGCTTGTAGCTCCTCCGTAATGATTGATGAACTTCCACACCTGTCTTTTTTTGTACACACTAATTCATCTTTGATTACTCATAAATTATGTGCCATTTCCTCACTGAAGACCATTCATTGCATTATCACTATACACTTTCATTATTTGCCTATAAAATTTGATTGGATGTACATTTTGTGCATTCAAAAAATTGAGTAAGTTCTTTAGCAGTAGAAAAGTATGTTATCAGGATTGAAAACCTGGTACCACCTGAGAATTAAATATGTCTTGACAGAATGGAGATTACGTTGAGAACTAGAGTAAGGTACTGTAACTTTGTAAATAAAGTTTTATGTTGATATCTTTCGTTATCATTGAGTTTTGCCAAATTGTTTGTTATTTTCTGGATGGCCCTCATATAATAATGAATTTAAATATATGATATAATAACAGTTCATAATACTAGCAGAAAAGCAAAATAGTTTCTCTTTTAGAAATGTATTTTCTGGTCATTTCTCTGGTAATATTTATCTTCGTGACACAAGTTAGAATGTTGGCCACCTGACTTGAGACATTAGACATACATCTCTTTCTAGTAACCTCTCATAGGCTGCATCCTCTTTATGATATAGTCACAAAGCTTGAGGTATATTTGCAGCTTGATATGATTACAGCGCTCCCAGAGGAATGAGTTTAACCAACATAAGTAGTGTTCATTTCTTATTTGAGGGGAAAAACGTGCACACAATGCCCACAAACAAATCTATGTAAACTGTTTAAATCTGGTTAGGTAGAATCAGACTGAAAAATTCAACCATAGTCTAGTAGTTGCTCTAACCACTATGCTACTGTGGCAACATACAGCAGGACATAACCATTTGAGTATGTCAGTCCTCTGTGTGGTTTATTGGGTGAAATATCACTCAGTATTATATGTCATATCTATAAACCTAAAATACTAATTATTAACTGAGGCTGGGGTTACCTCCAATTACAAAAACTCGGGTTATATGGAAATATAACTAAATCAATGGACAAACAATGAATAAATGTTTAATCAGCACAATAAAGGTTACAAATTATAAAAGAAAAACAAAAAAAAAAAAAAAAACAAACAAAAAAGTCAAGTAAATACTGTTATATGTTGAGAGTCGCTAAATTATAAGGTACCCCCTGTTGCGGCCTCTCTCACTGCACGAGAGGTCTGAGAGTCGCTGGGAAAGTGGTGCTGGCAAGGGTGCACTAAAATACGTATCTTAAGATAAATTATGGAAATGTTGACCTTCTGCTCACATAAGGGCAGCTTAGCAGGAATCCTAAACCTTTGTAGATTTTAACTTGTTTAAGGGCACAGTTTGGGGACACTACACTGTCACAGAACCGAGTGTTTACTTGGACCAGACAATTTAAGGGGGAAAACAAAGGTAATGCTCGACACCCAAGGTCAAATCTCACAGATGACAACTTCTGTGCCGTTTGAGAGAATTTTGAAGGTGATCGCTTCTCCACTGTCAAAGAAATCTCATCAGAAGTTGGTGTCAGCATTGGGAGTGTTCATACCATTTTTAGGAACCATCTTGGCTTTAGAAAATTTAGTGCTCGATGGGTTCCAAAGTCTTAACCGGGCAGCAAAAGAGCGGACAAAGGAGATCTGTGAGAGGCTTCTGAATTGATGGACATGCATTGAGAAACCTTTGAACACCCTCCCTATAGTCCAGACTTGTCCCCCCCCCCCCCCCCAAGACTATTTTTTTGTTTGCACCCATGAAAGAATCGCTTGGAGGAAAACATTTCGAAAACGAGGACGTCGAGGAGCATGTGTGCAATTGGTTGGCGACACACCCTCAAACTTTTTTTGAAGAAGGCATGTTCAAGCTTCCAAAACGTTGACAAAAATGTGTAGAGTGTGAAGGAGGCTATGTTGAGAAATGCTTGTGTATATATTTAATCAATAAATATTTTTAAAAAAATTACCATTTATATTTGAATCACCCTCGTACATACCATCTACAACAACGATCAGTCTGTTACTACTGTAAAACGTGTACATAATTTTTACTTGGGTGTATTTTAGTGACCAATATCGCTGAGTAGATATTACTGTACCAATACTGTATTTTTCTGAATGGATGGTATGCACTATACAATAGATTAACATGGTCACATTTAATGAAGGGTCAACAAAGAAGAGCAAGCACACTCCTCCAAACCTAATGCTACCTATCAATTCTGTAATAGAAATACTTTAGCAGTCTGAGGCCAAGGTTATTTTTGTTCATTATGTATGAAAACTCTAAATGGGTTGTTCTTGTATTGTACATGGAAAATTGAAAGAAAGTTAAAAATGTAAAAGTGCATAAAGCAAACATGCAGACAACGTATAAAACAGGATTTTACTCTAGTTTTATGTAAAATTTTAACAATTTTCAAACCAGCTCGAAGTACACAGAACCTCGAAATACCAGGACTCTGCTGTGTTACTAATTTTCCTTGTATCTTGGGTGGAATTTATTATACTTTATACTGTTGCAAATGTGATCCCAGCCATTAGGAGCACTAGCATCAAAACAATGCATAATCTGAAGCTTTGTGACAGTACAGTACAATGTGGTAATAGGAAACACTCTTATTTCAGGACATGTCACTTAATTTAACATATGTTTAATACAGATTGACATTATTAGTTATTCAGAGAACTTAACTATTAGATTTGACTGAAAAACAAAAAACAGTGTTATGAATCATTAATCCTTCACAATCATATTCTAAGAATTAAAAGCTTCAATGTGAAATGCAGCCCAACAGAATAAGAAAAAAACAATTTTTCAAAACAATTACTATAACTGCTCATGGTCAACTGTCAGAGTTGATATCTCTAGGATGTTAAATTTGGAAGGGAAAAAAATCAAACTAATAGAAAAATGCTTGATGCAAAGGGTAGTTTGGGGTGGGGATATTATGGAAAGTGCATCACATCCCTGGAACATACTGAACTTAAATATTTCATTGGCTTTTCTACCCACACCTTTTTCTAATCAGAGAACCCCAAAAAATGCATTTTTGGTGAAATCTTGGTATCAAATTTTTGGTCTCTACCTACTATGAACACTGTACATGGTAGAAAAAGTAAAAATGTTTATTGTGTGTTACAATGACATGAGTTGCTCTCTTGCCACTCAACAAACTAATGGGAATACACTGAGCTAAAACAAGTCCAATCCTTTAAGAGTTGGCCACTATTTGATGGCAATGAAATCGGTTCTCTTTACTTGACCAAGAGCAAGAGAAACAAGCCCGCCTGGGTAGTGTGGTGGTAGCATGTCTGCCTCACATTCAAAATGTCATGACTATGAATCTCGCCTAGGGTGAGTTACTCAAATAAGGTTTTTTACAGAATTTTCCCTTATCCTGAGAAGACGAATGTCAAGTAACTTTAAGTTCTTTAGACAGCGATATCATTTGAACGTCATTTCACCGATTTCATTCATCATCTGATATGATCAACCAAGATAAAGGATGTTAAGCTAAATAAAAAAAAAAAAAAAAAAGGGGGAGAGAGAGAGAGAAACAAATAACATCCCATTTAGTATACGAACTTTAAAATTGAAACTAATAAAAAGAATATCTTGGAGATGGTTAACACATAAAAAATGAATAAACTGTGCATTTTAATAAGTGTAGTAGAATTTATCTCTTATAATTTATCAGTCATGAAAAAGTCATCCACAGTGAAGAGGACTTCAAGAGGCTATTCCCAGAAAATTCAAGATATACATTTCATTTGTCTTGAAAATATCTTGAACATATACTATTATAATAAAAGTCATAGGACTATTTTTGAGAAAATCAAAATTTTCAAAGAGACATTCTATGTAAGGAGTAGTTTGGGATGGGGGGATTTTCTGGAAAAATTTCATGTTGCATCCTTGGATGATGTTGAACTTAAAATATCAAGTTTGGTATTTTTCAAAACTGTTGATTTTGAGCTTCTATCCCTCTTGCATGCACAGACACACCAATGAGTCTATTTCTAGAAATACTTTGTTCGTTCAGGTGGCCTCAAAATATGCCAATGAAATCTGAACCTCAAATTTTGGGTGTAATGCAATCCTTTCCTACTTAGAATCCAGAGTAGATAAAGTAAAAACAACTAAGCATTGAAAAATTCAAACACTGAAATCTCAGAAAATAACAATAAAAGTGTGTTTGAAGAAATCTACATTTTTTGTGTATGAAGTATCTGTCTATCTCTCATAGTTTCCAGTTATTCCAATTATAAAAAATCTGATGTGTTCCATTCACATGACTTTCTCTACATCTCTGCAACAAATTATTGTTAAAAAGCTTATGCTTCTATTTACTTCATGATAATCAAGAAAAATTAGCAGAAAGTCTTATTACTTGCTTCCTTGTAAGTAAAAGTGAAATAAGTGAGTACCATAGGTTAAAGTGATAGTCAAAAGCTGGTTGATATGTGATTGAAGTTCTTTTGTTTGTATGGACAGGAGTTGACATATTCCTGTATGAGAAAAGTATGTTATTTAAAGGTGAAACCAAAAACAAGGAATATCTCAAAAACGATCAGCTTTACGAAAAAATGTACATAACGTAAATTGTGTGTTTTAACGTGCTCTACATTTTTTATGCTGTAAGTTTTTGTCCATCTCTTACGGTTTAGCAGTTATGCAAAATTCCGTAAAATTCATGCAGAATAAAGTAATCTTGGAGGCTATTACAAGAAAATTCAAGATATACATTTTAGATGTCAGGTAAATATCTTAAATATACAATGTTTTAATCAAAAGTGTTAGAGCCATTTTTGAAAAAATCAAAATTTTTTAAAAAAGTTTGATGTAAAGGGTAGTTTATGGTCAAAAAATCTTTGTGTCACATCCCTGGAAGATACTAAACTTAAATACCAAGTTTGGTATTTTACCGACTTTTTGTTTTTGAGTTATCGTGTTCACAGACACACACACACACACACACACATATACACACAGACCTTTTTCTGAAAATACTTTTTTTGGATACAGGGGACCATAAAACATATATTTCCAATGAAATCTCAGTATTGAATTTTTGGGTGGAGTACAATAACTTCTCTATACACTATATAGATAGTATGTGTAGAGAAAGTAAAAACTTCTTCCAAACGAAGAGAACTGCACAGGGAATCAATTTTTTCTATATAACAAATAGTTGAATTTCCTGACCTTACTGATGCAATTTATTTGTAGAAATGAATACAAAATAACAAAGAAAGTGAGAGAATAAATAAATACGGTTCTCTTCCAACTATTTTTTTGATCACCATAAAACAATTGATAGCCTGTACAATCATACACAGACATAAAATCTTTAAGATGGTACCTATTAAAATAATCTTGATATGTTACATTCAGATGTCTTTCTTTGCTTATTCTGCAGCAGTTTTTTTAAAAAAACTCTTCTATCTACTTCATGCTAATCAAAAAAATCATTGTTTCATTATATATTTTCTTAAGATAAATAAGGGAATACACTACGCTAAAGCAATAGTAAAATGATTTAAGAGCTGGTAGCTATGTGATGATATTGAAATTTATTCTCCTTGCATGACCAGGATGAAAAAAAAGCAAATAAAAAGAAAAAGAAACAGGAATGACTTCTCATTTAGAAAAGCATAAATATTGAGAGATTTAAACCAAAGACAAGAATTATCTAAAAAAAAAAAAAGAGAAATCTATTTTTTTCTATAGTAAAATGCCAGTTCATACAGTTTACCAGTTATGCAAAAGTCATCCAGTAATAAGAGAGCTTCAGAGGCTATTCCCAAAAAAATTCAAAATATACATATTTATGACGTAAATATCTTTAATATATAGTATTTTAATCAAAATCATTAGAGCCATTTTGGAGAAAATTGAACATTTCAAAAGTGTTTCAATGTAAATAGTAAGTTTGGGGTAGAAGGGTTTTTTAAAAACTTCTTTGTGCCACATCCATGGAACTTACTTAAAATCAGAGGTATAGCTGGATTAGCTCAGGATTAATTTATTTTTATAAATTGCTTTTATACAAGTTATTTAAAAAAGGGATGCAGCCCTCTCTTAATATTTTTCTGGCTATGTTACTGCTTACCAAATTTGGTATTTTAATTTTTGAATTATGGTGTGACACACACATGCATACACACAGACCTTTTCTAAAAATAGTTTTGTTGGATTCAGGAGTCTTCAAAACATGCATTTCTGGTGAAATTTGGTATCAAGTTTTTAAGTGGAATATAATATCTTCCCTACCTACTATGAACATTGTTAAGTATATGATAGAGAAAGCAAAAATATAGAGCATCACTTAAAAATACTTCCAATGTTACCACAACATGCACAATGATATTAAGAATGGTTTGTTTCTGTGAGTGTCTTTAATATCTACTGACTGGTCCCAACAGCTGTGCCATGGCCGAGTGGTTAGACCACTCACCTCTCACCTAGATGGCCTGGGTTCAACCCCAGCATCGTGTGAGATTTGTGGCGCAGGGGTGGATTTTCTCTGGGTTCTCCGGTTTCCCCCACCATCATCGGTGCTCCATCTTCATTCCATTTATCATCACCTGCGATGCCATAGTAGTAAAAGTGAACATTAAACATTATAAAGAAAAAAAAAAAAAAGGTCCCACCATTAAATCTACGAATGTTATTTCTAAACACCATAATAATTTCTCAGGTCCATTTTTCCTCTTTAAGGTTCAACAAATCATAGAGTTTATATTCAGATATATCAAAAGTACTTTGGCAGCTTCATTGTGCTATGCAATAGAGCTGTCAACATGGTTCATCAAATGCTCATATCCTCTCTGTTAGATATAGATGTCTGTAAATAAACTGTATTTAGGTATCAATCCAGCAGGTTTCACTACATTGGCAATTATGCAAAAGTGGCAAAATGGCATGCCTTTCTTCCCCATCATGCATATTTTCATAATTTCTGGTACTTAAAAGGGTCTCGATAGGATGGGGGGGATGATGATGATTGGGGTTTAAGAGCCCTCAACTACCAGGTTATCAGCACCCTTAGAAAACTAAAAGGGACACAAGACCAGATTTTAAAATGGGTTAACATCAGCTACAGATAAAATGCAAGCTAAAATTAGAAAGAAGAAACAGTAAAACCTGTACATTGCTAAAACATTTGTAAAAACCCATGAACAATAGTAAACAATAAGCCTCAAGGGGCAATAAACCTAAAAAGGGATAAAAGTATGTAAAACTAAAAGTGGAGGAGGAGCATAAAATAACAAAACAAATTAGAACCTGAGCATAAAAGTAATTATTGATAAAAATGCACACACTACCAGCACATGTGCCATCATCAGTGCTGCTCCACAGAGAGGACAGACAGGGTCAGGATCTCTGGTAAAAAGGTGACTGAGTAAAAAAGCAGTGGCCAATTTGCAATCGAGCTAACTGTACCTCCTCTTGACGAGAAGGACATGATGAGGTTGCCCAGGTTATAGGGAGGTCTTTTACTTTCTGAAGCTTGTTATCACAGAGAACTGACCACTCCACATGCCAACCTGAATAAACCGCTCTCCCAAAACCACCTTACAATCTTCCGCTGGTGCACTGGTAACATTAACACTAGGCGCTATGACTGCCAATTTCACCGCCAAACCCATCAATTCATTTCCCCACAAACCAATGTGTTCAGGAATCCAGTCGCACCCCACATTAACACTGGAAGCGTCCAAAATGTGGAGGGCATCCTGGATGCGTTAAGGATGGTAATTGTACAGCTCACGAATGCTCTGAAGAGCACTAAGGGAATCACTCAGAACAAGGCAGTCACCCAATCGTCAACAGCAAATATACAGAATGGCTCGGTAAATAATATACAGCTCTGCAGTGTAATTAGGATGGGTATGGCTTCTAGATGCTCTGCAGTGAATAATAAGGTTTGCTTCAGTTTTAAATGCCTTATATTTGCTCTTCAGACAGTTGTAAAATGTTTACCATATATTGTTTGATGTGTTTTTACTTTCTCTGCTATGTATGTAACTTGAAAAAGTATTGTATTCCAACCAAAAATTTGATGTCAATTATCACCAGAAAATTATATTTTGAGGTCCCCTGAATAAATAAATAAAACAGCATTTTTAGAGAAAAGGTCCATGTGAATGTGTGTAAACAGCATAACTTAACAATGAGAAGTCTGTTAAATACTAAACTGGATATATAAGTTCTGCATCTTTAAACGATATAATATGAACATTTTCAAGAGAAACCTCCCACTTCCAACTGCCCTTTACATGCAACATCTTTTAAAAATGTATTTCTCAAAAATGACAAATGAAATGTGCATCTTGAACTTTTTGAGATTAGCCTCTGAAGTCCTCTTCATTATGGATGACTTCTGCATAACTGGTAACTTGCTGCACAAAAAATGCAGATCTTGTCAAAATAATTGACAAGTTCACCATTTCTGAGATATTCCTTGTTATTGGTTTAAAATTCTGACTACTCATACTCTTCTCAAATGGTAAGTTGTCATTCATCTTTCTGGATTTTTTTTGTTTTACCCCTGGCCATGTAAAGGGAACCTAATTTCAATGTTCATGGCATTAGTGACTAGCTCTTAAAAAGATTTGACTGTTGCTGTAGCCTAATGTGTCCCCTAATTCCCCTTATATTTACAAGGAAATAAGTAATATGACCACCTATTAATGTTTACCTCTATAAGCATGAAATAGATAAAAGAATAAGCTGTAAGAACAGTTTATTGAAAAAGAAAAGAGGTACAAAAAGTCATGTGACTATAATAAATCAGATTTTTTTGAAAAACATTTTCATTTAGTTGAAGCAGAAAATATACAGTAAAGTGTATAGTAATGCAATATGCAGAGTTACAGGCAAATATATTGGAAATGTGTATGTAAACTCATCACCAGAGACCAGGAATTTAGGTATTATAAATCATAAAATAGGCAGACATAAATACTGAAATAGGCAATAGTAGACAATATAGAAAAACCTTATATGACACCTACTCATTAACTAGACTGCATATTCAATTATACAATCAGTATACTTGTGTTAATATCATATTGTATTATAAAGTAACTTTAAAGTTTTAAACAAAATGCCACTTGACAGAAAAATGAAAATAATTCTTGAAAGCCTTTGCATCACAATGCAAATTGCACTGATATGTTGAGAAATGAAATAATTATTTTTGTAGCTCATTCACTGCTCACTTGTTTTGCTCAGAAGTGTTTTAAGTTGAATCCAATTATATTAATGTATCATTTACTGCACACTGAATTTTGGCATGTTAATTAGCTTCCTTGCATTATAATGTTGCAATGAAAACTTCATGAAAAACAAATTTAGAGCAATAATGAAACCAAGTTTTAGCTCTAGTATTCATTATCGCTTTTGAAGTGGGTATGATATAGGAAGCAAAGTCAACACATGAGGTAATTAAAGCCACAACCCACTGTTGGTCTTTCTCTGGTGATAGCAATTGTTATTTCTAATAATAAAGGAATAAATAGTAATAAAAAAAGCAATGAAGGACATTTATTTCGCAGTTAGGTTTTATGTAAAAAAATGGACAGTAAACGACAACATAAAACTGCTGCATTCCAAATCACTAAGAATAAATTGTACACTTTCAAGTAGAAGATTTAAAACATTTAAAAAAGCATTTTGCCAAAGTAACGATCTCTGCTGATTACACTTATACCTGAATTAGCATTGCTTCCAAATTCTGACAGCTACTTTCCTGCACCATGTGCAAAATGTGTAGTGGTGTCAAGTCTTTCAGTCGCAGGTCAGCCCAGCAGAAGAGGAAAGATAAACAAAGATAAAGCTTTACAAGAATTACTTAAATATCTGTCAAGATATAAAAACTGTGCTTTAAGGAATAAATAATGAAATAATTTTGATACAAAGTTCTGTACAGTTCAAATCCTCTTTATTTCACAATATCAAAACTTATGGTTTACAGCATGCCAGTAAACTTGTGAATGATTTTCATTTTGTACTTGAGAACAACTGAGAACTATTATATTTTTAATACCCTTTGTAAATGCTGCCACATGGTGATTTATATGTTTGTGCACAGTATTATATTATACTAATAGTTTATTTTCTCCACTTTCATTTTTGTTAAATCTCAACAATTTCAAAACATGCTACAAGTTACGTTTTTTAAACATCACTATGAAACTTTCAAGACAGAGGAATGCATCCTTATTCGTTTTTATCATAGTTAATCTCAACTTCATGTTTTTATTTGTATTTTTATTTTAACTTTCTGTAGCCAATTATGGATAATACTTGCATTTTGAGTACTCTGAAAATAATTTAAAGTTGAGAACTACAGTACCATTATATATTACTCTCAGATCAGACCTTGTCACTTACAGAGGAACTGCAGCAGAGGTTTTAGGGCCAATTTCACCAACAGTGATAATTTCTTGTATTATTTTACTTTATGTTAACTCAATTCATTTTTACTTTCTCTACACGTACTATGTACATAGTGTATAGAGAAGGTATTGCACTCCACCCAAAAATTCGATATCAAGATTTCACCAGAAATATATGTTTTAGGGTCCCCTGTATGAAAAAAAAAAAAAAAAAGCATTTTCAGAAGGTCCGAGTGTGTGTGTTTGTGAGCACGATAACTCAAAAACGAAGAGTCGGTAAAATACCAAACTTGGTATTTAGGTTCAGTATCTTCCAGGGATGCGACACGAAGATTTTGGAAAAAAATCCCCCCTCCCCCAAACTACCCTTTACATGGAACTTTTTTCGAAAATGTTGATTTTCTTAAAAATGGTTCTTTCTTAAAAATGGTTCTAACGATTTTGATTAAAATTTTGTATATTAAAGATATTTACCTGACAAATAAAATGTATATCTTGAATTTTCTGGGAATAGCCTCTGAAGACTACTTTATTCTGGATGAATTTTACGGAATTTTGAATTACTGCTAAACCATAAGAGATGGACAAAAACTTACTACACGAAAAATGTAGAGCACGTTAAAACACACAATTTATGTTATATACATTTTTTCATGGAGTTGATCGTTTTTTAGATATTCCTTGTTTTTGGTTTCAGCTTTAAAAAACATACTTTTCTCATACAGGAATTTGTCAACTTGTGTCCATACAAACAAAAGAACTTCAGTCACATAGCAACCAGCTTTTGACTATCACTTTAACCTATGCTATTCCCTTATGTCACTTCTACTTACAAGAAAGCAAGTAATAAGACTATTTCTGCCAATTTTTTCTCGATTAGCATCAAGTAAATAGGAGCATAGCTTTTTAACAATAATTTGTTGCAGAGATGTAGAGAAAGTCATGTGAATGGAACATATAAGATTTTTGTTGGAATACTGAAACATACATGGGGTGTAACTTTAATAATGGCAACACTGCTGTAAAAGAGAAACAAGATGGTGTTAATTGTTGTCGCTGCTACCACATGTTAATCTATGTCTGACCTCCCCGCTTGTAAATGGACTCTTCTGACTTATAGAGCATGCGCAGTGAAGGGTTGAAGTTATTCTCCTGTTAGTGTCCAGTCTAAATGGTTGTGTTTCACCATGTTCATAAAGCAATAACAGCAGTCTTGGCTGAAAATTCAATCTACCTACGGTCGTACAGCATGACAATGTCATGATGGTCTTGTTGAGGTGGCATTACCATACAGGACTATGACGAGGTGGGTTCGAGCTTTCAACTAAGGATGTGAACACGTGACAAACTTGTATAGGCCAGGCCATCCAAGTGTTAGTGAAGAAGATGTGCACGTTGTTTCCGTGCTATTACACATCGATTGACAACAGACGGTACTGAGTGAGCCCAGGAGATAGGAGTATTGCACATGACTGTGTTTCGTAGTCTAAAAAAATACCTAAACATAAGAAAAATTGCATCTCTTTGGGATTTGGTGGAGGCACAGCGATGGCTATAGTATGAATCCGCTCGAACTCACTTGAACATTCCCATCATTTTGAGATAATGGCTATAGTATGAATCCGCTTGAACTTACTTGAACATTCCCATCATTTTGAGATAATGCACAGGCATATGTGGCACACCCTCTAGCTGATCTGAACCATTGTTGGGTGTGGGAAATGTTTCTCCATCCACCACAATCACCAGACTTCAGTGATTATGACTTGATGATGAAGGAACCCTTCGTGAAGTTCGATTCTGGACTGTTCCCGATATTCTGCAGACAATAGGGCAGTCCATCTGAACAGGAGCTGCTACAGGAATACTTCATCTTCCACATCGTTGGCAACGAGTTGTAGACAATGCTGGTTACTATATTGAAGGACTGTAGAAATTTCTCAGAGGTATCACTTGTAGATTTATAATAAATGAATAGTTGCCACCATTAAAGTTACAACCATGTAATTTACCCCAATCTAGAAATCATGGTTTTGGTTTGTGTATGTTGTATGAGCTAGCAGTTTCTTATACACACCAAGTCAGAAATGTTACCAGTTGGGCTGGTTTCTTTTCCTGTGGATGTGGAAAATGTAAACTGTATTTAATTGGAGCATAAGAAAATGAGTTCTGCTTCTGAAGTTCTTCCTTTTGGAGATTATTTATATGAGCGACTTTATAACTTTGGTTCTGAAATTTAAGCTTATCACATGCAAAATAATTGATGTACATATATGTATAGGTATACATGTATATAATACATGTATAGGCGTGGAAAGCAAAAGAGATGGAAACTAAAAGTAATTATAAAATATGTTGAGAATGAAAATATACAAAAATTTGTGGTATGTTAAGAACAGTGAAAAGATATACCATGTATGACTACAGCAAGCAATAAAGAAATAGAGGTTACATGTCCTGATACAAAAAATTAATAATAATAGATCTCACTTTGCACAATTATGTCTAATTAATAGTGAAATTTCTAGTATTTCAATTTTTATATGTTGGATAGGAATGCCAATACTTGCTCCTTTGGTTCTAAAACAGAATACTATACTTTCTTGTTTTATAACTTTTATAATCAGTTCAGTATCTTCCAAAGATGCGACATGGAGATTTTCATGAAAATCCCCCCTCAACACCCTTTGCATGGAAAAATGTGTGAAAATTTTGATTTTCTCAAAAATGGCTAACGATTTTGATTAAAATATCTTACATTTAAGATATTTACATGACAAATAAAATGTATATCTTGAATTTTCAGGGAGAAGACCTCTTTTTTTTTTCTATATGAATTTTTTTAATTTCGTTAAAATACAGTTTGTCATATATATTTTTTTCATGGACTTGATTGTTTTAGAGATATTCTTTTTTATTGATTTCAGTTTTAAAATACTTAAAACTTTTCTCATACAGGAACTTGTCAACTCCTGGCCATGCAAAGAAACGGATTTCAATCCCATAGCAACCAAATTTTAAAACTTTTGACTGTCGGTTTAGCCCAGTGTATTCTCTTATTTCCCTTTACTAATAAAGAAGCAAGTAAGAGGACTGTTTCTGCTAATGTTTATCTCAATTAAGTAGATAGAAAAATAAGCTGTTTAAAAATAATTTGTTACAGATATGTAGAGAAAGGCATGTGAATGGAGCACATCAGATTGTTATTTTTGGTTTGCTAACTATGGTTTGGATCTGTAAACATTGGAAAATAGCCGGTAAGACTTTAACCAGCTATTATTTTGGTTGGTGGAACAGTTATTTTATCAAAAATTTTTATCATCTTTCACCAGAGTTAAACAATTGGCTAAAGTTTAACTTTGGTTGTCCATACAACAGACCCATATGCCACACAAAATACGCATGCCCAGCAAGCTGTCAGAATTTGGAAGTAATTTTAATTTCAAAATGAATGACATTAAATATTAAAAACAGATGCACTATTAAAAGTGAAGTATTCACCATCTTGGAGCTATGCTGAGTCATGCTTGTTTATACTTATCTCCACTTAATTAGTTGAAAAACATTGAAACATTTTAAAGAACATTCATCCTCATCTTCAGCAATTTGGTGACTGACACTCCTTTTCTGCTTCCTCTTCCTATTGTTTCCCAACCTGTTGCCATCTAGTGTTGGGGATGTAAAGTTTTAACACTTCATTCAGTGGCAGGATTTCAAAATTAATACATAATGGTTGTTTTTTATTATGTGTATTTTCTCCCAGATGTCCAATTCTATTTGTGAAGCTAGCGGTTTTAACAATTTTATATTTTGCCTAATGTTGTGGTTTTCTGTTCAAAAGTGGTGTGACACGGTGAATTTGTCTATTTGCTTTAGTTTAATGTTTCTCTGGTATTGCTTTAATCTGATTTCCAAGATTCTCTTTGTTTTGCCTATGTAATATTTCTCACAGTCTTCACAACTATCTGGTAGATTCCGGATTTTAATGTGCTCTGAATTGCATTTTGAACAGATTTATTTAGAATGTTCTTCAGGGTAAATTTGTTTTTTGGAGCAAGTCCATGTTGAATTTGTTGAAGATTCGCTCAAATTTTCTAAAGGGCCAAGGGTGGTAGGTGAATTTTTTGTATTTGATTAGTGGTGTTAATGTTATAATCGGCAAACTTTCCTTGAGTTTTCTTTTTCTTTTTTAGCATTTTCTTTATGAGATCAGGGTTAAATCCATTTTCCACTGCTGTTTCTAATACACGTTTTTGTTCTTTTTGAAACTCCTCCTTGCTCAATAGGACACAATGCAAATGCTGGATCAAGCTTCAGAAGCTTGAGGACGAATGTTCTTGAAAATATTACAATGTTTTTTCAACTTATTAAGTGGAAATTAAATTTATGAGTCGAGGTGTAGACACTTATTGCTTCACTTATTGTTTATTTAAACAGGACATGCTTCAAAATCCATTACTTTTATCTTCAGCTGTAGTTTCTCAACTGGCATGGATGGCATTGTCTTCTCCATATCTAAGGCTTGTAGATGGCATAATGTACTTGTCAAATACGTCTTTCAAAATCCATGACCTGGTGTAAGTTCTTTTTAATAATTATTTTGTTTTTCCCAAACAGCAAATATTTTTCCCCAAGTACACAGGTCAAGAAATTACAGCTAAAGATAAAAGCAATGGCTTTTGAAACAGGCTCTGTTTAAAAAACAGTAAGTGAAGCAATAAATGTCTACAGCTCAACTCACAAATTCAGTTCAATGTTGCTTCATGTCTCTTAAGCTTCTACAATATTACTTTATAATTAAGTGGAGGTGAGTGTAAATAAGTGTGACTCAGAATAACTTCAAGATGAATGACATTACTGGCAAAATATGATTAGACAAGGCATTTATACAAAATCTTACCCTCAGTAACATTTGCTGCTGTTGTAACATTTGAGTTATTCCTTTTCTTCTCAAGTATACAACATTTTTCAGTGCAACGCTGAGTGCTCCACAAATGAATACAGGACCTATTAAGTATAGCAACCACTTATATTTCTCCTGACAGCAAGCATATCCATTGAGGCTTCCCAGCGAAATAACTGTGATGAAAACTCCTAGAGCAAATAACACGACAGAAAGTGTGAAATAATAGTAGGAAGTGCAATCACATTGTCCATAGGGTGGTGGTTCCAAACCCTGATCTTCCAATTGTTGAAGACTACTGTGTAGTGGGATATTCTCATTCACAGCGCGCATTTCTTCCAGATGGGCTCAATCACTCTGCACACAGAAACATGCCCTGCCTTTAAACGCAACTTGACTAAAACTCTAGACTACCACTGCCTTTGTAACTGTAATAAGATATCATGACTCAGTCAACAGCTGATAAATTGATTGTTAAATGGGCAAAAGTTGTCAAGATAATGTAAAATGTATTATAATTTTTATAATCAAGGGGTATTTGATTGGAAAAGCAGAACTTTAGTCTGCTATTTGCTGGGTTAGCAAAAAGTATGTATTTTTTTTTAATATACATATAATTAAATGTAAGAGCTGAAGCTTTCCTGACAATGTACGAACTACAACATTTCAAAGATGTGCAGCATCTTGCCAACTGCCATTACCCAAGATTTCACTGCATTCTTATACAACAGATTGTGCTTAAAAACATGTGCTATAAAATGTTTTCAAACAGGTCTATGCTCAAGTTCAAAACAATAGGCATATAACTGCCATATATAGTTTTCTATGAGGTCCGTGCTCATGCCTCAGTCATATTAAATATCAGTTGCTTCACGGCCAAATTATCATGTGAATCAGATGCTAGCTTCACTTGGGCACAAGTATGCAAATCCAGACTTTCAAATTATCAGTTTACCCTGAAGACGAAGCTGTGCATATTTTTGAAACATTGAAGTAAATCTGTGCACTAATCTATATTATATATATATATATATATATATATATATATATATATATATATATATATATATATAAAATCGTTTACTTTGACTGCAGAATGCGTTTTGCAGGCTTCTTTTCTATTTTAACCCAGGCTAATTTTCAGCTTCACAGTCCACAGTTTGCTACCCTCAGCTTGTAGCCTTCACTCCCATAGAAGGGAGTCAATGTTATACTTGCTAATTACTTACAGAATCCAGTGTAGAGTATATCAAACCTAACCCTGAAGTAATAAGGAATATATGAAGTACAAGAAGATACTAGCGCACAAGTTTTCTTGGGCACTGGGCTTCATAGTCTTCATTCGGTAGATTTTGCATAATTTCAAAAGAAGGGCAAGACGACATTAAGTACGCTTTACACCCTGACATATACAGTATTTTTCAGAACATGATAATCCTTTGCCAAAGGCAGCATAACTTTAAAGTTTGGGATTAGGAGGTTTGCAGTTGGAAACCAACCCTCGCAGTTGCCAAGCCTTCCACTTATTGGTCCCTTAACTGAGGCACAAATCTAGACTTGCAAGCAGAGTCTTTGAGTATCCAGGAAACAGAGATTTTACTATGTTGCCTCTCACCCCTAGTACAGAGCTGTATTTTGTTTGCTAATGGTTATTGCCCAATGGCAGGGGAAAGTGGTCCCATTTGAAGAAAGCTATATGCTTATATTTCATTGTCTAGATCCCCCGAGATCAAACCCATATACAAATGCTGTGTTTCGTTTAATAGCTTGCCTAGTTTGTGATAAATTAGGTAACCTATTCACCATAATGGCTGAGGGCCTCAAAGAAAGAAATTTTCTTTGGTTGACAACACTGCGGCAAACCTGGCCCTTGTTTCCCCGTAAAACCAGCACCCAAGTAAATGTGCACACAGAGTACTCACCCACCCTCTTTGTTTGGCGATCTCTCTTATACAGGGAAAACTAAGCTCAAGCAGATCCATAGTGATCCCTGACAGCCAACGCGCTGTCTCAGCTGATAAGAAGTGTGACTGCCAATAGATTCATGCTATGTAAGCAATGATGTCAACCTTGTTGCAAGATGTAACAAGCATTCCTCAATGCAGTTTCAGTTGGCGCCAAATAATTGTAGTGTAATTGTAAATATAAGCAATGATACTAACAGTGACACTGACTATAGAAGCAACGATGAAGATGACGATGAAAATGATTTAAGAGAAGAACCCTTGCCAAGCGACTGAGAGGTTTGGTGCTGTAGTTATGGACGGAACGAAGTGGCAACAGTGTGACAGAGCAGCCATAAGGTAAGGCAGCTGTCAGGGATCTTTATGGATCTCTCCAAGTTTAGCACCACAAGGAAGTGTAAAGTAGTCAAATTTTGCTAAATCAATGTTGCCAATGTATGTAAATGTTGCTGAATCAATTATCCTACAGACCCATCGGCTACACTGTGGTTAATTGGGGTTTTCTCTTAACAGATCCCTCAGCTATGCCTGTTGTTGCTCCACTCCTCTACTAAAAACATTCCTCAACCATGCTTTGCAGTTCAGGGCCCTTAACCCTTTACTCTAACCCTTGTGTTCAGAGTCAACACAAGGACTGCAGAAGCAATGCTCCATAATGCCTCTGGTGGGATGCATATTTGATACGAGGAACAAATCGAAAATACAATATACTTTTGATTTACTGAGGTATGTGCGGGAGAAGCAGCATGAATAATCGAGAAACATAATTTAATGCTTTTAAGGCACAACATACATATGTAAATAGGACATTACATTTAAAAGCTTTTTTCAACATATATTCTTTGTTCAAAAGTTTATTCTACTTCTGTGCATAGATATTGCAGGCCTGTTTATTTCGTAAAATGTCAGTGATGTTTGTCTGCTTCTGAGAGCAGAAGACATTTTCTCGCACTTTGAACTTTTCTTGCAGTGAGTTTGCGAATCCTGTGATGTTTAAATCTGGTTAGCCAACCAGATGAGGCATTCAATTCTCCTTTTGACCCAGCTTCATGCCTGAAACAAGGACACCTTCTGCTAGTTTTTGGCTGAACCATTGATAAGAGCAGCACCTAAGTTTCGAATGCAGATCTGTTCCTACTTTTTCATGCAGATGATCCAGAATTAGAATCGCAGTTCCTGACAAAATCTTGCATTTTCTGCTTATTGTTTTAATGTCCCAAACAGTCTGCACTTAGTTTTGCAACAGTTTCCCCCTTCTCAAATCTTTCAATTAATTCTAATTTTTGTTTTAATGTCAAAACACATTTTTTTTTTGTTTCTATGCTATCTCTTTTACAAATTTATTTTAACTTCCTTTGTTGATACACGCTGATTATCAGAAAAACTCAATTTGTTATTTATTTACACAGAACAGGCAGGCTGATGACAATGGAAGCAGTACTCTGTTGTCACGTGGTGATCGTTTAAACAATTGAAATAACACTTACTGTCATACAGCAGGTCTGTTATTGCTGTTTCCTAAAGAAAAACAATCTACAATATATTTGTGGGGGGGGGGGGAGATGCACTGATAATCTGCACACGAACAATCAGGAGTATACTGTACCTACATTAATAGTGTGGCTACACCTTGCTTTGTAAGTCTTAGCTAATTGTTTGCATACATTATTACATGTATATTACTGGACACCTGTGCGAATGGATATGTGTTCTGTCAGGATGTTCTTTGACACCAAAGCCTGCATTGTTATATCAGAGTGAGTTTATGAACACAGGTGTACTGCACATGCAACGACTTCTGGAAACTTCCAGTCACGTAACCAACAGGTATAAAAAGAGCAACGAAGCCCAGCTCAGATTCAGTTTTCACAGGAGTGCATCACATGCAACAAGCGAGTTCAATAGGAATTTTGCAGCGAGCTGCAACATCCGCAGCAAACATCGTAGAGAAACAATATGGCATAATTGTTATGAAAGCATTGAAGAAAGATAGTTATTTGTGAGCAGATTCTGATTGTAATAGTTTGTGGAAGAAATAGATTTTTTGTTGCAAAAACAGAGAATTTTTGTTACAATAATATATTATATAAAGTGAAGTCATTAACAAAATTTTTCTTAGCTATAAACCCTAAAACCACTCATTCAATTTCAAAGCTTATTTCAATAGTGTAAAATTTAGGCATCTATTAATGCTTTAGGTTGTCATTTTGCTCAAATATATTATTTTATGCATAAAGTTTAATATTATGTTGAAATTGTGTTTCCTTGTCTTCTATATCCTGGCAATTCCTTAATCAGCAAATAACTGGATTCTTCCAGTTTTAATATTGTTATGTTTTCTGACATGACTTACTGGATCCCAGCAGTAGCAGTAATGTCATCTTGACATGGCCTTTTAAGTTAAACTTAATTTAAATGGAATTGCACACAATATACAATGTGTTATAATAAAATGTAGTGTTAGCAAATTTATGCACTTCTCAGAACCAGGTTAACTTTTAATTACAATGAGAAGATTAATTATGCCAGCCAAAATAACATGCAAATTTGTTTTATGAAAAAAATTGTATTCAAGATGATGAGATTTTTAGTTGCCACCCAAACTAGCATAACACTGAAAACAGAGTAATTCGCCTAGCTTGGCATTCCTGCCATAATCTGGAAATTAAGAATTCAGTGCTAGATAGTGGCAATGATGTGCTATCAAAAATAAGTTATCATAAGTATTATCAAAAGAAGAAAATTTGAAAATGGTATTGCAACCTGACAATATTGGAGTTTACTAAGTGGTTTTAAACACCACAAAATATTAGTCCAATGACAAGCAATAGGCTAAGCGAAGCCACAGGTAAAAGCCAGTATTAATATGCATTAAAACCAGTCGTGTAGTGTTAGTAGTGTTTATTACCAACATTTTTACAATAAAGTACTATTTCAGATGTGTACGCTATGTATGAGGGTGATTCAAACTAAAATGGTAATTTTTTTTTATTCAGGGTGGCACATATGAAATGCTATAGGTGAATATCTGTTAAATCAACAGAAGAAAACCAAATACCAGAATTCCAAATCTTATAGAAGCAAGGGGCCCTTCCAAATTGAGATATGGAAAATATTTTCATAGGCCCAACCTTAGATTTTAATGAAACCATGGTAATGTTTGTGTGTATTCTGGTTGCCCACAATAAACTAAGCAACTTTTATTTTTTTTTTCTTCTAAATTGAATCATTAAGCTAGGATATGACCTTGGGGAGAAAAAGTATCAAATGAAAGAATATGGGTATTTTGGTCTCAAAGCCTCCTGAGTTCCTAAAATACAAGATCCTATGTAGTTAGCCATGTTGATTTACTGTGTTTCTTCAAAATTAATAAAATGGCAGTTTTTGATGTACAGGTGGATTTGATTTTAGTACATGTACGATTAGATCAAACTGCAGCACCAGTGTTCAATGACAGATACGGGATGCAAATGTCTCATGAAATTCAAACGACCGGAATCACGACTACATAAGTATGGAATTCTTGATAACCTTGTCACCATCCCTTACTTCTTTGAAGCCTCAATTACTGGTGTATCATATAGCCATTTTCTCATCCATGTATTACTTCCTAATTGGAAAATGTGTCCTTCAGTGTGAGAAGAGAAATGAGGTACCAGCAGAATGATGCACTGCCACATGTCAATTTCTAAATGAAAAATTAGGTGATGGATTGATGTGCTGGACTATCATCTGGCCTCCGCATTCACCTGTCTTAACACCCTTGTATTTCTTTTTATGGGGACACATTAGTCATCTTTAAAGCACCTACAGTCAAAGAGAATATGAAATTTTGAATATATGAAGTTTGTCACACTATTATCTCTTTGTGTTAACAGAGAAAACATTTCATACAGAATTTCCAAATGTTTAGATGTTAATGGAGGCAATTTTGAGCATTTAATAAAGGAATTTAAAGTAATCATCTGAGTAGTTTGATTTATTTGTTTAGTAGTATTTTCTGCTAATTTAAAAGTACTTCAAAGAAAACATCCTATAACACTCAACAATTCATTTTAGAAAAAATATTGTTTTAATAAAAGTTGTTTAGTTTATTGATTAAACATATATGCAAGTGACACCTTCTCTACTTAGCCTCCTTCATGCTCTTCCTTTTTGCCAACAATTTGGAAGCTTGAATATTCCTTGATCAAAATAGTTTCAGGGCACATCATCAACCAATAGTACACATATTCCTCTCCTCTTCATTGGTTTTGAATTGTTCCTCTCCAAGCTTCTTTCATGGGTGTAAACAAAGAGGGGAGCGACAAATCTGGATGGTAGGACAGTGTTCAAGGTTTCCCAATGTATCTCCTTCAATCTGTCAAATTCGTGATGAGGTTTAGTGTAGTCTTGGAGAAGATGTCTTTTGTTTCGATAGGCGGCTTTGCTGACCTTAACAATTGGCAATAGCATTCACAGTATGTTGATTATGAAGAAAATCAACGAGTAAAACTCATCTGTAGTCAAAAACCACTGCTGCTGGAATTTTTCTGGTTGACTTGACCTTGGGTGCTGAGCATGACCTTTTGAACAATTTCTTGGTCACCCTTAAATTGTCTGTCCCAGATAAACACTCAGTTTTGGAGTGTAGTGTCCCTATACTGTGCCTTCAAACAAGTTAAAAATCACCGAGGGTTTTATCCCACCATTGGTTGAAAACTTTGTGTTGTGTAATAGGCAAAGAGATCTCTTGTTCACTCTTAACTGTACTCAAAGCAGCTAACCAAGATGGTTTCCCGTTCTTAACATACCAACCTTCATTCCCCATTCCACCACCATGCTTGGATCTACCTCTCCCACACTCTGGCTTAATTACCATTTATATTTGAATCATCCTTGTATATAGCAATTTCAAGCGACTGGGAATAATGCCCTAACTTATCTTAAATCATTTGGCAGATACAAAGTTGATTATTACTGCATGATGGTTACACCATTTGGCTTTACTTCAATACATGGGTACTTTTATTTTGTCATTAAAGCTGCTTTGTAGTTACTTACTGGTCTGTTGTAAATGTTTAGGGCTCTAAGCCGCAAAGCATAGCCAAGGGATCTGTGAAGTAAAACCCCAATGATCCCAAGAAGTCAAAACTTCGGCAATCAGACAACTTTCACAACTTAATGTTTTCAACCCTTTCAAATACGGATCACCAGTAGAAGTCATTCAAACTGCTTCTTAATACCATTTGTGTGTGTTGCAACCATTGTATAGCTTTACCCAGAGTTGCAGCTCTCTAAAAATTGCACACAGCCTGTCAATACATCATATACTTTAACATTTACTCAGCCAAGTACCAAAACAATCCAGACACAATCATATCACATTCTGATTCCTTTAGCTGATATTAAACCACTAAATAACATACAAGCATTTCATATAAGCACATCATTCAATACTGGCTATGACATTGTCTCACCCTATACAGCAGAACAATTAACCAATGAGATCTTAACATACTGCAATATCCAAAACCACAGGTTTGCTCGATCAAACAAATAATTTTCTAACTCTGAGAGATTGGTAAAAAGTGTAAACATCAATTACTCGTAAATGAATCACTTCCAAAGCATAAAATATACAATAACATTGCCAAAATTAAGTAGGTACATTGCAACCTTGCATTCTGTAGTTAAAGTAAACAATTACATTCAAAATCTTCTCGGGCTTCTAGCCAGGTAAAAACTTGGCTTGACACCAATGTTTCGAAGAAGTGCATCTTCCTCGTCTTCAGGGTGAACTGATGGTTTGAGCATTTCTTCGAAACGTTGGTGTCAAGCCAAGTTTTTACCTGGCTAGAAGCCCGAGAAGATTTTGAATTAACACGTCGCCAGGAAAGCTTCAGTTCTTATAAACAATTACATTTTACATAATATACTTAGGCAAACATGGATGTGCACATCAGCATGTTTTCAATTTATCTGCTCTTAAATATTAACTGAACAACAAATGCTGCACACATATTCACATGTGTACATAATTAGACATAAAAAAAATGCACCCTTGATTTTATGCCTATTTATTTTAAGCAAATATTTTGGTTATAAATCATAATACATTGACACATAACAGCAGAAGCATAATGTGTAGGTGCAATGAAGATGAAGTGCAGTTATTGATCCATTCCTGCATAAATCATTTGTGCATTTCTTGATTATAACCTTTTGTTTTGTGCTTTCCTGTGAAAGTTTTTAGACTAAAGATTATTTCATCTTACTAAACTCCCATCTCATTCACTGTAATTGGTACTAGTATAAATAGTGGTTTTGTATTTTCATTTGTATGCATGTGTACATTACCTACTGTATATATATAGCAAGTAAATGAGGTTTCTAACGAAGCTGATACTTTATTGCTGTTGATTTTATATATACTTTACATTTACCTCAACTTCGTTATGTGTCCATGTTAGTTGTGCATGTAATGTATATAGTATAGCTTACAAGTGGTAATATTATTAATATTACTGAAGATAATTTTAATTTGGTTGCATTTGGTACCGACTAACTGCTTAAACGTCAGTGAGAATTTTTTTTCAATAGTCTTGTGGTTGGAGGATGGTTTTAGAAAAAATCAAAACAAAACATTTTTATTACATTATACTGCTTTTGAGGCGATAGCTTTTCATTTTGAAATTTAATAAAATGCAGGGCATTTACTTAAGCATCTGGTGACAGTTGTCTTTCGAATAAATTTCAATATGCGCTAAATAATTCCATTCAGTTATTTTATCACTGGCACATGATTACAAAGTGATGGTCCCTGATATACGCCCAAGGGTTCCATGAGATCTGTATCCAAATAAATACATAAGAATTATTTTTTCGGATCTCTTACGAAGATTATAAACACTTTTAAGTTAAGACTAAATATCCGTAAAAGAGAGGTTCACATAATTACTATTAATACAGTAGTCTGCCACGAGCTGTCACAACGCAAATGCAGAGAACACTAAACTCTAACACAAATGACAAATAAATCAAATCGTCTCGCAATGAAGAGTTCAAGGTAATTGGAAGGGAGCAAGAACAAGTTAATCAGCAGTAGTTTACACTAACAAAATGACGTCACGTTCCCAAGTTTATGATTCGTATCTTTCCTTTCCAAAGCTGCCAACATATGAGTTGCGAAATTCGCTAGGGTTCGTTACACCTAGCAAACAAAGGTTAAATAAAAACCTTTTGTTAAGCACACGGTATATGTTGAACTAATAATAATCATCAGGTATAATACATTCTAAGCATAAAGTCGGGATGGAAGAAGATGAACTATCCCTCACCAGACTATAGGCAGAGTCAAAAGTTAACAAATCATCTCCTAATCGCTTTTGATGCTTGCAGACAGTATTTGGACAGTTTTTACCTGCCTTTCAGTGACCATTTGGTCTCTGTTCTTTTGTTTTTTGCAGTAGTTTGAGAATAGATAACTTGAAACCAATGCCTGGTAATAAGAAAAACATGTTTAATAAATGCCGAAGTCACGTCTGCGTTGTGCGCCGGAATTTGTCCCTTTAAACTTAATGACACTTTAGCATGGTATGGTTTAATGTTCCGCGTAAAGATCAAATCCCTAAAATCTGATACAGAAAAAGAGTGCTCATCTACTTTATCCAGCCTGGCTCACTTTTCTATTCTTTCCCACGAAGAATTTTCAAACAACTAGATAACTCCAGTTTCTCGTTTGTATCTCAACAAGCAATTACACCTACGTGTGATCGTCTAATCAATGCCCTCTAGAATTTACAATCCAGATATTCGTAGAGCCGTCTCACTGCAAAATGGATTTATTATTTTCTCTAACATGTATGTACAATGTACGTAGTTCGTAAGAAGGTATTGTATTCCATCCAAAAATTCGACCGAGATTTCATCAGTAATACAAATATTAGAATCCGCTGTATCAAAAAATGCACGCGCGCGCGTGCGTGTGTGAACTCAAAAACGAACAGTAGGCAAAATACCAATACATTCCAAGGGTGCGACACGAAGATTTGAGAAAAGTCCTCCCACCCAAAACTACCCTTTACACGGGGAAAAAAAATCGAAAACTTTGATTTTCTCAAAAATGGCTCAAGATTTTGATTGAAATACCTATATTAAAGATATTTACATTGCAAATAAATTGTATATCTTGAATTTTCTGGAAATAGCATTGAAGCCCTCTTCATTCTTGATGACTTTTGCATAACTGGTAAATTGCAAGAGACAGACAAAAACTTACTACACAAAAAATGTAGATCTCGTTAAAACACACATGTCACATGCCTACCTACATTGACCATTTCCGAGATTTTCTTGTTATTGATTTCAGTTTTTTAAAATACTTACAACTTTTCTCAATTATAAATAAAAATAACTTATTATAAAATTTATAACAAATAACAGAATACAATGAAAATGTAATGTTTTATTTAAACTATATAAATAAATTAAGATGTAAATGGGTTTTAACTGAAAAAATAATAAATCCATAATATTTAAATATATTAAAATAATAATTTGAATTATATTTAAATATTATTTGTCAACTCATGGCCATGTAAAGAAAGGAATTTTAATCACATAACAAATACGTTTAAAATGGGAAGTAATTAATACGAACATTTCTATCATTTATCTTGATTAGCACGAAGTAGAGAGAAAACCATGTGAATGGAACACACAACCTTTTCTTTCTTTCTATATCCTTCAGCAATACTCTGAGAGTATTTCACCTGTTGTCTTTAAATAATTCCTTGCTTCCAAACTCAATATCATTTAGGTTAAATTGTCTCTAAAAGTCAGTTTACCTCTTTCCCTGGGGAATTAAAATCGATTTGAGTACCCTTAACGTATCGAATATTCGATGGAGGCACGGATTCAAATCGTATTGAATCTTGGATTCGATCCTCTTTAAAAGTGGGATCGGAATCTTAGTCTATATCCGAGGGTCGGAATGAGATCGGATCGAAATATGTTGCATAGAAATACCTCGTTTTGAATGCGGAAAAGAAACTCTCCTTCTATAATCGGTGCTTACCTATATATAAATAAATTGTTCCGTGGTAGATTATAAAAACCACTTTTATGGTTTCTATAGTTTGCAATCTTTCCTCAAGTATAATTATTTAACTTACAAATCTGCAAGTAATATACAGATAGCAAATATATGTTTAACAGGTTCGCCAACGCAATTAAAAGTTGACCAACATGAATAGAGTAATACAATTATTCTCGAAGTTTTCGTATTCAAAACGATCTCAATTCGTATTGAATTTACCATGTGAAACGCGGAGCGTAATGAGATGGAATCGGACTCAAATCGATTTCAATTCCTCATGGAAACGTGGTATATTAGCGGCGCATGTATCCCAGTTTATTCTCATAATCAATTTCATTCATTGTCTGTTAATTATTGAAAACTATATTTTCGTAATCAACAAAATCCCCATCTTGGTTCGGTGAGTTTTGAAACATCATATATGCTTGCATAAGTGATTAATAAAAAGAATTCGTGAAGAGTTGTATGTGATAAAAGAATATACAAGACTGCTCTGAGCGAAAAATATATATCTGTGTTCCATTCACATGACTTTCTCTAGCTGATCCACAAATAAGCGTTACTTAACAAATATTATTCTTTTATCTACTTCATGGTAATCCAGATAAACATATCAGCAATTGTCTTATACTTGCTTCCTTGTAAGTAGAAGGGAAATAAAGGAATACGCTAAGCAAACCCGGCAGTCAAATCTTTAAAAGCTGGCAACTATATAAAACAATTGAAATTCAATTTTCTTTGGCATTCCCGGGAGTAAAACAAGAGAGATCAAACGAAAGTTGAATCTTCTTGCTTGAAAAAAAGTTTGAGAGTTAATCTAAAGCCAATAACAGAAATATCTCGGAAACGGTTAACTCTACAGAAAAAAAATCTGATGTATACCATTCACATAGCTTTCTCTATTTGTTCAATATACAAATTCTTACAAAAGATTATTATTTTATTTATATCATGTTAGTTGAGATAAAGTATAGCAGAATTAGCCTTATAACTTGCATCCTAGTTGGTATAAGAGAAATAAGTGAATACATAGGCTAATGAGTCATCCAAATCTTTTAAACGCTGGTCGCTACGTGAAACAATTGAGGTTCGGTTCGCTTTACATGTCCCGTTTGAGAAAAATTAAGTTTAAAATTGAAACCAATAATAAGGAACATCTGAAAAACGTGATCTACATTTTTGTCCATCTCTTACGGTTTAACCGTTATGCAAAATTCTGCAAAACACATCCAGGATAAAAAGGCCTTCAAAGACTATTCCCAGGAAATTCAAAGTATACATTTTATTTATGATGTAAATAATGTTGATACCTATATGGTATTTTAATCAAAATCGTTAAACCATTTTTGAAAAAAATCAAAATTTTCGAATGTTCCATGTAAACGATAGTTGGGGTGGGGCGAGTTTCTTGAAAATCCTTGAAAGATAATGAACTAAAATACCAAAGACGTTTCGTTTTTGAGGTATGCTCCCTCCACACACACACACACACACACACTTTTTTTTTTTTTGACTCAGGGGGTCTCAAACATATTTCCAGTAAAATCTCGGTATAGCATTTTTAGTGCAATACAAAGGTACCTCTGCCCGCCTGGGTAGCGTGGTGGTAGCATATCTGCCTCACGTTCAAAAGGTCGTGAGTTCGAATCTCGCTTAGGGTGAGTTACCCGGGTAAGGTTTTTTTTTTTTTTTTTTTTTTCGGGGTTTTCCCTTATCCTGAGAAGACGAATGTCGAGTAACTTTAAGCTCCATGGACCCCGAGATCATTTGAGCATAATATCATCAATTGCATTCATCGTCCGATATGACCAAACCAGGTTAAAGGACGTTAAGCTAAAAAAAAAATAGGTACCTCTCTATACATGGTAAATGTAGAGAAAGTAAAAAACATGCTCGACGGAAGGCTTAAGGAGTTGAAAGTCGAGACGCCTGGAAGCGAAACATCTGCACGCGAACTTACAGTCTTCCGCCGACAGTTCGCCGCCGTCGCCATCCACAACAGATGGTCAGCAGAAATGGAAGTAGCACAACTGATAGTAAGCCTCCAGCGGCAGAATTACCGAGTGCGATCCCGACTTTGGCGATGACTGTAGAGGCTTTTGAGAACCCTTTTGGGAATCACCGCTTGGCTGCAACCTACCGCAGTCAGCTTAAATCGAGACTGCAACAGTTATAGAAGACGATGCGGGATTTCGCCTTGGCGGAGCTAATGACCAAAGCCCAGGTGAACTGATGTTCGACGACTACAAGACAATCAACGACGCATTAACGGCAGCACTAATAAATTAAAAATATATAATGATAACAGCTCCTCCAACATCGAAGACGAGGAGTATTCTCAACGACTGAGATAACCTAGAGACGACAACCCTCGAGTGGTGTGTGCTGGGGGTGGGGCCAACCAGGACACCTAGCGAAAGGCTCTTCACGACAAAGCTGTTCGGTAGGCAGAAGACAATGGAGAAGTACATTGGGGCCGTCATCGCCAACACCTTGAATGACTTTACGTGCGGCGACAGCGCTGGGTACAAGGAAAACTGCGTCATATACTAATAGACACAGGTGCAGCCGTGAATCTAGCCAGACCTCGTATAGCGAAGAACTTGTTGACACGGAACACCCAGTCGGCCCTACCATCTAGGGACATCTTGCCTGTTGAGAAGGCCCCGCTGGATTGTCACTGGGACGGAACATTGTGAGCCTGTGGGCATTCGTCATGATAGTGACCAAGGGTGCGATACTGGTACTGGACGCCCCCAGAAGCCAGGAGGCGACAGTCGACGTCGGCCGGAGGATCTTGCGACCCGGCCCGGACGAGGTGTTGCTCCGGAGCCCCACTGAACATCCTGAGAGCTGCAGGGTGATCCTGAGGGATGATGTAGTTGTGACCGCCAGAAACGAGAACGTGGTGAAGGTGCACCTGGAGAGCCAAAGTTTAAGGAAGCTGGTATTTGACCGAAAGACATCATTGAAAGGATTATTTGTTGTCAGGTTATTGCTGCCACGTTGGGAGAAGTGTCCTTGAGGCGGCTCAATTCACTGGACACCGATCCGGACATCCAGGCAAGGACGGAGTTTCGGAAGTGTGAACCAATAATGTATCACGAGTGTATTGCGGTGCAACCAGCCGGGTCCGTCGCAGGACCTGGGGCTCCGGCTGAAAGACTTGCTGAAGAAGGCGGCCGACCATCTGACCGCTTCACTACTGGAGATGGTCCGTCATCTACTTAACCGATACTACCAGTCTATTTTCAGCGAAGGGAACTAAGACTATGACCACAGTGACGAAGTACTCCATAACATCAATACCGGAGACGCCCCACCTATCCGGCAACCACCAAGATGTGGAAAAACAGGCGGAGGTACGGGACATGCTCGAGGATGTGCGATTTGGGTGGAATCAATGAAGAGTTCGGGAGCCCTTGACTCACCAGTGTAGGCTTGGTGAAGAAGAAGAAGAACGGTGAGCTACGTTTCTGTGTGGACTACAGGAAGTTGAATGCCTTCACCAGAAAGGACTGCTTCCCCTTACCCCAAATTGACAACACCCTGGACACATTTGCTCATGCCCATTGGTTCTCGACTTTGGAGTTGAAATCGGGATACTAGCAGAGCCTTAAATACCAGAGATATGGAGAAGACTGCATTCTCGGCAGGCCAAGGGCTTTGGGAACATACGGTTATGCCCTTTGGCCTCTGCAACATGCCAGCCAGCTTCTAGTGCTTCATGTAATCAGTGGTGAGAGGGTTGACTTTCGGTGCCTATTTGCTTATCTGGATATCATCAGTGTTGTAGGCAACAATTTTGCAGACCATCTCAAGAACCTGACCAAGATACTGCAACAGCTGCAGGTGGCTAACCTGAAGCTGAGTGCTATTTTGCAAGGAGGTGAACAACTTGGGCCACATAATATCACCAGCTGGGATGACCACGGACCAAAAACTGTTACTCCACTCTAAACGCAACAGATGATTTAATTTACACCAGAAGTCGCCTAGAGCCCAGGGAATTTTTATGAAGTTTTCCATTAGGCCGACACCTATTTATATAACCAGGCATCCTTGCGCCAGCAATCTTGGTGGTGGCGACAAGTAATTATTTTATGTAATACAACATATTATAAAATATGTCTCATTAATATTTTTCTTTTGTCTAAAGCTGAACCAGAGATGTCACAGGCAGACAAAAATCTGATGTGATCCATTTATATGAGTTTCTCTACATCTCTGAAACAAATTATTGTTAATAAGCTTATTCTTCTATCTACTTCATGCTAATGGAGATAAACATTAGCAGAAATGGTCTTATTACTTAGTTCCTTATAAGTAGAAGGGAAATAAGGAAATACATTAATCTAAATGAACAATCTAATGTTTTAAAATGTGGTTGTTCTGGAATTAAAATCCATTTCCTTGTGTGGCCAAGAGTTGAAAAGTCCCTGTACGAGAAAAATTCAATTATTTTTAAATTGAAACCAATAATAAGGAACATCTCGAAAAAGGCCAACTCCACAAAAAGAAATGTATGTGACCCAAATTGTGTGTTAAGTAGATCTACATATTTTATATAGTAAGTTTTTGTCTATCTCTTACAGTTTACCAGTTATACAAAACTCACAAAAATTTACCCAGAATAAAGAAGTTTGCAGAGGTTATTCCCAGAAAATTTAATATATACATTTTACTTGTCATGTAAATATCTTAAACATAAGAGATTTTAATCAAAATCGTTAGAGCCATTTTTGAGAAAATCAAAATTTTACACATTTTTTCCATGTAAAGGGCAGTTGGAAGAGGTGGGATTTTCTTGAAAATCTTTGTGTTGCATCCTTGGAAGATACATAAATATCAAGTTTGGTATTTATTAGACTTTTTGTTTTTGTGCTATGCTGCCATTACACACACTTGCACACCCACATACAGACTTTTTTCTAAAATGCTTTTTACTTTCTCTACACATACTTTATACATAGTGTACAGAGTGAATAAAAAAAATGTAGATAAAGGTCTCTGAGTGTGTGTGCGTACGTGCATGCATGCGTGTGTGTATCTGTGTGTCTGTGGACAGTATAACTAAAAAACGAAAAGACTGTTAAATACCAAACTTGGTATTTGTTTGGTATATTCCAAGGAGCGACACTAAGGTTTTCAAGAAAATCCCCCCACCCCAAACTAACCTTTACATAGAAAAAAATTTGAAAATTTTGTTTTGCTCAAAAATGGCATTAACGATTTTGATTAAAATCTCTTATATTCAAGATATTTACATGCCAAATAAAATGTATATCTTGAATTTTCTGGGAATAGCCTCTAAACACCTTTTTATTCTGGATGATTTTTTATTGAATTTTGCATAACTGGTAAACCGTAAGAGATAGACAAATCCTTACTGCATAAAAAATGTAGATCACGATTGAAACACACAATTTATGTCGTATACATTTTTTTCATGGAGTTGATCGTTTTTGAGATATTCCTTGTTATTGGTTTCAGCTTTAAAAAAATCTGATGTGTACCATTCACATGACTTTCTCCATATCCCTGCAACAAATAATTCTTAAAAAGCTTATACTTCTATTTACTTTATGCTAATCAGAAAAAATTAGCAAAAATAGTCTAATTACTCGCTTCCTTGTAAGTAGAAGCGAAATAAGGGACAACTGTAGGTTAAAGTGATAGTCAAAAGCTACTTGCTATGTCAATGAAGTTCCTTTGTTTATATGAATAGGAGTTGACAAGTTCCTGTATGAGAAAAGTATACGTTTGCAGAAACCAAAAATAAGGAATGTCACAAAAACGACGAACTCCACGAAAAAAATGTATATAACATAAATTGTGTGTTTTAATGTGCTCTACATTTTTTGTGTAGTAAGTTTTTATCCATCTCTTACAGTTTAGCAGTTATTCAAAATTTAGTAAAATTCATCCAGAATAAACTACTCTTCAGAGGCTATTCCCAGAAAATTCAAGATATACATTTTATTTGTCAGGTAAATATATTTAATATACGAAATTTTAATCAAAATCATTAGAGCCATTTTTGAGAAAATCAAAATTTTCGAAAAAAGTTTCATGTAAAGGGTAGCTTGGGGTGGGGGGATTTTTCTCAAAATCTTCGTGTCACATCCCTGGAAGATACTAAACTTAAATACCAAGTTTGGTATTTTACCCACTTTTCGTTTTTCAGTTATCGTGTTCACAGACACACGGACACACACACACAGGGACCTTTTTGTGAAAATGCTTTTTTTGGATATTGGGGTCCCTAAAACATATATTTCCGGTAAAATCTCGGTATCGAATTTTTTGGTGGAGTGCAATACTTTCTCTATACACTATGTACATAGTGCGTATGGAGAAAGTAAAAAAACTTATACTTTTCTCACACAGGAATTTGTCTACTCCTGTCCATACAAACTAAGGAACTTCAGTCACACAGCAACCAGCTTTTGACTATCACCTTAACTTATGGTACTCCCTTATTTCGCAACTACTTACAAGGAAACAAGTAATAAGACTATTTCTGCTAATTTTTTCTCGATTAGCATCAAATAAAAAGAAGCATAAGCTTTTTAACAATTTGTTGCAGAGATGTAGAGAAAGTCATGTGAATGGAACATATCAGTTTTTATTTATTCAGGGGGTGCAAAACATGTATTTCCAATGAAATCTTAGTATCAAATTTTTGGGTGCATTACAATACCTCTTCTATACACCATGTACATAGTACATGTAGAGAAAGTACAACTGCAGGTGAGATAAGTAACCAGAATTGAAATGCTTAATATAATGAAAATAAAGTTGAAAATGTTAGTTATATGTACCGTCCATGTTTCAATTTCTTTTCAGTACTTTCTGTTGCCGAGGTCAGCCCTGAGCTTTGAAATGGATGTTCCCATGATATCACCAGGTAGGTCAGTGTATGCTTCCTGTTTCACATGTGCTACTTTATTTGATAAACATGCACTTACTGTTCTGAAATGTTAATTTTCTAAAGCTTGAATAACAGTTTTCAAAGTGTCAATGCTCCTGATAAGCCAGTATCTACAGTCAAGCCAGGGCCTTCACCTTTTGCAGTTGATTTTGACAGCGTTACTTCAACTGAGACACAGGGTCAGAAGTCTATGTTTTAGAAATTGTAAGTTTTAAAAGAAATATAATATTTGAATGTGCTTGAGTATCTCTTTTTACTTTCTCTAAATGTACTATGTACAAGGGTACAGAGAAGGTATTGCACTCCACCAAACAATTTGATAACGGCATTTCACCGGAAATATATGTTTTAGGGTCCCCTTTATCAAAAAAACAGCATTTTCGGAAAAAGGTCTGTGTGTGTGTCCATGAACACGATAACTCAAAAACAAAAAGTCGTAAAATACCAAACTTGGTGTTGAAGTTTAGTATCTTACAGGGATGTGACACAAAATTTTGAGAAAAATCCCCCAACCCCAAACTACCCTTTACATGGAACTTTTTTAAAAAATTTTTATTCTCTCAATTTTGATTAAAATGTTGTATATTAAAGATATTTACATGAGATATAAAATGAGATATATCTTGAATTTTCTGGGAATATTCTGGATGAATTTTAGGAAATTTTGCACAACTGCTAAACCGTAAGAATTGGACAAAAACTTATCACACAAAAAATGTAGAGCACGTTAAAACACACAATTTATATTATATACATTTTTTTCGTGGAGTTGATCTTTTTTTAGATATTCCTCTTTTTTAGTTTATTTAAAAACTTATGCTTTACTCATACAGGTATTTGTCAAATCCTGTCCATACAAACAAAGGAACTTCAGTCACATAGCAACCAGCTTTTGACTATCACTTTAACCTATGGTACTCCCTTATTTCGCTTCTACTTCCAAGGAAATAAGTAATAAGACTATTCCTGCTAATTTTTTCTTGATTAGCATGAAGTAAATAGAAGTATAAGCTTTTTAACAATAATTTGTTGCAGAGATGTAGAGAAAGTCAGGTGAATGAATCACGTCAGATTTTTAATCTTATAGATCATGACTGGACCACCTACACACCAAAGATCTTGAAAAGCCTAAGAGCAAGGTTTCAAGGGAAGCAGTGCCCCAGGGTAGGAGGTCTCCAAATAAATGTAAGTTGATTATGTCTAAAAGTTATGGCTTTCAAAAAAGTGTCTAAATTGAAAAAAATCTAATCTGTTCTTTCACATAACTTTCCCTAGCTGCTCCACAAACTTTTCTTACAAAATATTGGTCTTATTACTTGCTTCCTTGCAAGTAGACAGGTAATAAGGGATTATATTTGCCTTAAGTGATAGTCAAATCTTTTAAAACTGGTCGATGTGAAACAATTGAAGTTCACTTTGCTTTGCATGGCTCCATTTTACAGAAGTCAATTAGTTTAAAATTGAAACAAACAACAATGAATAACTTGAAAATGGTCAAGCCTACAAGAAAAACCTATATGACATAAATTAAATTTTTTATAGGTAAGTTTTTGTCTATCTCTTATGGTTTATCAATTTTGCAAAATTCTGCAAAATTCATCTAGAATTTTTTTTTCATCTTCACAGGCTATTCCTGGAAACTTCATGATACACATTTTATTTATCATGTACATATCTTTAATATAAAATATTTTAATCAAAATCATTAGAGCTATTTTTGAGAAAATCAAAATTTTCGAACATTTTTCCATTAGATAGTTGGAGGTGGGGAGATTTACTTGAAAGTCTTTGTATTGCACCCTTGAAAGATACTGAACTTAAATATCAAGTTTGGTATTTAATCTTTTCGTTTTTGAACTATGAGACACGCACACATGCACGCACGCAAACATAGGCCTTTCTTTAAAAATGCTTTTTTTGGACTCAGGAGATCCCAAAACATATATTTCCTGTGAAATGTTGACATTATTTTTGGGTGCAATACAATACCTTCTCTATCCTCTGTGTACATTGTACATGCAGGCTAGAGAAAGTAAAAATGTAATTGATATACACTGTGTGTTTCAAACAAGATTTACTTTCTGTGCAATACATTTTTGTCTATTTTACCAGTTATGCAAATATATACCAAATTAATTTTGGAGCAATAGAACCTCAAATACAACATTCAGGACATACATTTTATTTATTATGAAAATATCTTAAGCATAGGGTATTTTATTGAAAATCATTGTCACTTCTGAGGAAATAAAATAAAAATTCCTTTTAAAGCAGGGCTCTAAAGGTGCACATGCTGGTGTAAAATTTGTCGTCCTCTGTAGTGTATCCAAGGTCTTGAGTTCAAAGCGAGTGGAGGATGATGGATTTTTTCGAAAGGGAAGTAAAACCATTGGCACCGTGTCCTAGATTTATACCGCATGTAAAATAACCTCATGTGTGTAGAGAGCCTCTGAACAAAATTAAGCGGTCTTTCACACCCAGTATATAATGAGACACTGAGAACCACAGTAGTTAAAGAGTGTCCATAAATAAAATTCCATTACATTACTTGGTGTAAAATTCAACTCGGATGACGGAATGCAAGACCCTACTCCTTGCAATAGCGCTACCTCTCTGATTCATTATGCTTGTCTGCTCATTCTGGCTGTCTGCCACCCTTTCCGCACCTTCACCATTGTTGTTTTTATTTCTCACCACAAAATGGCAGAGTTGAGTAGGACTGATACATGGCATCTTTGCATGCATGAGATTCTACACATTGAGGTCCTGCAACTATGAAAATAGAGTATGGGATGAGAGAAGTTTCTTTAAAACCTTTGTCACATCTTTGGAAGGTGCTAAACAAAATTTATGTTTGGCATTTAGCATACGTTTTATAGTTATGCAAGAGCTGGTTGCTATGCAACGCATTGACATTTTACTGTCTTTGTTACCAGTAGAAAGAAAACTTTAACAATTTTCCATTTTAGAAAAACATAAGTATTTTAAAATTTAAACCAATAACTAGGAATATCTCAGAAATGATTAACTCCACAAAGTAAATAAATAAAAAAGTAAGATTTTCGGTTTCTCTTATGGCTTTACAAGTTATTTCAAAGTGATTCAGAATGAACTGGTCTTCAGAGAAAATTCAGAATAAAAGAGAGAGAGATAAAGAGAGAGAGAGAGAGAGAGAGAGAGAGAGAGAAAGAGAGAGAGAAAGAGAGAGTGAGAGAGAGAGTGTGCGAGTGTGTGAGTGTGAGCAGGGTGGTCCAATGCTATGAGGTGATTGATTTCAATTCCCTAAATCATGTGCATAAAAATGTCAAACCTATAATATTTTAATTAAAATTGTTAGCCATTTTTGAGAAATACAAACATTTTGAGAAATGCTCCATGTAAAGAGTAGTTTTGAAGTGTTTTTTTTTTTTTTTTTTTTTTCTTTCTTGAAAATCTTTGTGTTGCATCCTTGGAAAATACTAACTTAAATATCAAGTTGGGTATTTAACCAACTTTGTTTTTGAGTTATGGTGATCATAGACACAGTCTTTTTTCTAAAAATATTTTTTTGGATTCAGGGGATCTCAAAGCATTTATTTCTGGTAAAATCTCTGAATCAAATCTTTGGATGGAATGTAATACCTTTTCTAACTACTTAAGTACATTGCTTGTGCATGAATAAAAGTAAAAAACGATAATGAAACAGATGTCGAAGTACATACAGGAATCAGTGAAACACTATTCATATTTTACATTTTAACTACAGAAAAAAAATCTGATGTGTTCTATTCATGTGACTTTCTCTAGTTGTTTCACAAATAAACATTTTATTCAAAAGATTAATTTTTTATCTACTTCATGCTATCAAAATGAACATAAGCAGAATTGGTCTTACTACTTGCATCCTTATAAGTAGAAGGGAAGTAAGGGAATGCACAGGATAGAGTGATAGTCAAATCCTTTAAAAGCTGTCGCTATGAGAAACAATTGAAATTCTATCCTTTTCTTGCCAGGAGTAAACAAACAAGAAATGAGAAGATGCGTTCCGTTCGAGAAAACTTTTAAGTGCTTTAAAATGGATATCAATAATCCAGAATGTCTCGAAAATGGTTAACTCTATGAAAAAATTGTATATAGTATTAATTGCATGTTTTAATAAGATCTAAATTTTTTGTGTAGTATGTTTTTGTCTATCTATTAAGGTTTGCCATTTATACAAAAGTCATCCAGAAAGAAGAGGTCTTCAGAGGCTATTCTCATAAAATTCAAGATATACATTTCATTTGTCATAAAAATATTTTAAGCATATAGCATTTTAATCAAAATCAGAACAGCCATTTTTGAGAAAATAACATTTTCAAAAAATGTTCCATGTAAAGCGTAGTTGGGGGTGAGGAGATTTTCTTGAAAATCTTTCTGTCGCATCCATGGAAGATACCTAACTTAAATACCAAGTTTGGTATTTAACCAACTTTTTGTTTTTGAGCTATGCGCACACACAGCAACAAGTTTCTAAAAATGTTGGAATCAGGGGGTCTCAAAACGTGCAGTTTTGGTGAAATCTTGATATCAACAATTTTGGGTGCATAGTATATGTACATAGTACATATAGAGTAAGTAAAAATACTTCAATTTATTTTACATAGTAACTAAGCAAAGCAATATGATGTGAGCACAATTCTATATTAGTCTCTGAAAATGCTGAATAAATGTCTCTCTTACTGCTCCTGGGCCATAATCATCATTTTTTAGCACAAGAATCTGCCCATCCTATATACCTTGCGTAATTCTATTTTCTACTTCTCAATAAGGTGGTGGCATTTGCTCATTGTGATCTAACTTTTTCAGTGCTATGGTCAAGATAACTCGACTGTAGGTTTGAACGATTATAAGTCTTAGAATTTCATATTCTCCTGCAGCAATTTTTAAATCACTTATATCTGTCAACTCTCATGGACTGTTTACACTAATTCTGAATAATAAAGCAAGAGAAAACTGCAAGTCATTTGGTTCTGCCGCCAAATATGACTGGCCAGAAATATACTGTTGGTGGGGTGTGGGGAGCCCGCAGGGTGCTCTATCTCGCATATGGTTTAGGATGGGAAGGGCCCAGGTTAAATAATCGGTGGTGCAGCATGCCTGGATGATGATGGGGCAGGTAGAAACACCCACTGGGAGACCTGTTTTGTACATTTTGAAACATATTACTATATTCACTTTTTTTAGTAAATTAGTGCATTTTTTTCATTTTCAACTCAAAATACACAAAATTATGGCAAAATGTTATAGGTCAAAACCAAATTTCGGATTTTTAGCAATTTTTCATTATAGTGTCCCCTTAACTCAGCAAGTAGGTGTTTCTCGCATAAAAGTATGTTAGCAGTGAAAAAGTTAATGGCAGGTCGTGACAGCTTGCACATTTTCAACTTTTTGTCTTATACCTAAGGCAAGCACTGTGAAATGGGCATTTCATACTTCATACTGACTTTAACAGTATTCCTCGTTCTGATTAGTGATTCATTATACAGCTGTTGAGTTCTATTTGTAGAATTCCTTAATGCAACCCTGAATCACCAACTAGAACAAAGTCCCGCTCTCACCAGTCTTGCCTTTAGAGCATAATTGCTAAAAATCTTATGTGTTACATTCACATGACTTTCTCTACATTTCTATAACAAACTATTGTTTAAAAGCTTATTCTTCTGTCTACTTCGTGCTAATCGAGATAAACTTTAGCAGAAATGCTTGATTGTAAGTAGAAGGGAAATAATGGAGCTCACTAGGTTAAAACGATAGTCAAATCTGATTGCCATGTGGATGAAATCCATTTCTTTGCATTGCCAGGAGTTGACAAATTCCTGTATGTGAAAAATTTTAAGTATTTTAAAACTGAAACCAGTAACAAGGAATATCTCAAAAATTGCCAACTCCATGAAAAGAATGTATATGACCTAAATTGTGTGTTTTAATGAGATCTAAGTGAGTGAGTTTTATGAGATTTAAGTTTTTGTCCATCAGTTACAGTTATGCAAAATCCAGCAAAATTAATTCAGAATAAAGAGGTCTTTAGAGGTTATTCCCAGAAAATTCAAGATATACATTTTATTTTAATGTAAATATCTTTAATATATGCTATTTTAATCAAAATCATTATAGTCATTTTATCAGAAAATAAACATTTTCAAAATTTTTTCCATGCAAAGGGTAATTTGGAGGGATTTTTCTCAAAATTTTCGTGTCGCATCCCTGAAAGATACTTAACTTAAATACCAAGTATGGTATTTTACAGACTTTTCGTTTTTGAGTTATCATGCTCACAGACCACACACTCAGATCTTTTTCTAAAAATTCTTTTTTTGGGGTACAGGGGACGACTAAAATGTGTATTTTTAGTGAAATCTTGGATCAAATTTTTGGGTGGAATGCAAAACCATCTCTATACACTAAATACATAGTGTATGTAGAGAAAGTAAAAATGATAGAGCACTATGGTATTAGGGATGTTGTACACAAAAAGTTTGAATTATATTTAAGTCATTGAAATTGATTATTATGATGAAAACTCAAATAAAATCATGACTAGTCGATCAAATCCATTCAATATCAAATGTACAGTGCCGCAAGGCTCAGAGTTAGGACCACTATTGTTTATTCTTTAAATTAACACAGGGGTTAAACAATACAACAAAAATCTCACTATTTGCAGACGACACCAGATTTTGGTTACAGGGTGAGATGAAGAAAATTTTGAAAGGAATATAAAAAACAGTTTAATCAAATAAGTAATTGGTTTCAGGGAAATAGACTGGTCAAAATTAAATAAAAAAATTTTAGGATTCCACCATAAAGTAAAAAGATGTAAACTTCCCAAATATAAAGTCAGATAACAATAAAACTAATTATGTGCAAAAAACAAAATTTTTGGGAATTTGGGTGCACAATAATTAAAACTGGAATGTACATATTGAATGCTTATTAAAGAACTTAAGCAAAATCTGCTATCAAACTTCTATTCTAAAACAATGCATAAATGTAAATACTTTAAAAGCAATATATTTTTCAAAAGTTTACTCCTTAATTATATATGGTATAATAATATGGGGAAACTGGAGTGGGGTGATAAAAATATTCAGAATGCAAAAGAGACCAATTAGAACAAAGATGAACCTGAAAAAAACAGCTAACTGTAAGGAATGGTTTAAATAACTGAAAATCATGATACTGCTTTGTATCTATATTTATGAGATTGCTATACAAATGAGAAAAAACTTAGAAAATATAATAAAAGTTCAGAAATACATAACCATAATACTAGGAAAAGGTTACACTTGCATGTTGCCTTTCATAGGAAGAAAATATATGAGCTTAGTTTCAAATACAATGCTATATGCATCTATAATGGACTTCCAGAAATAAAACTAATCACATTGTTTAAAAAGTTTTAAAATGGCTTAAAAACATATTTGTTAAGTAAGTATTACTCCATAGAGGCATAAAGTAATATTGTAGAAGCTTAGAGACAGTGAAGCATCATTGAATTAAATTTATGAGTAGAGGTGTAGTAAAAAAAAATATCTGATGTTACAATCACATGACTTTCTCTAGTTGTTCTACAAACTTCTTGCATAAGATTATTCTTCTTTCTGCATCTTGCTAATCGAGGTACTCATTAGCACAACATTCTTATTACTTAGTTACTTAAAAGTAGAAAAAAATAAGGGAATATACTAGGCTAAAGTCATAGTCAAATGTTTAAAAAGCGGTCATTATGTGATTGTCATTGCAAATCCCTTCTTTTCTTGGCCAGGAGTAGAACAAAAGAAAAATGGACACTCCTGTCTGAGAAAAGTATAAGTACTTCACAATTGAAACTAATAACAATGAATACCTTGAAAACTGTAAGCTCCACTAGAAAAATGTATATGACATAACTTGTGTATTTTAACAAGACCTACATTTTTTGTATAGTAGGCTTTTGTCTATCTCTTACGGTTTACTAGTTATGCCAAATTAAGCAAAATTCATCCCGAATAAACAGGTCTTTAGAAGCCATTCCCAGAAAATTCAATACATATTATTTGTCAGCTAAATATCTTTAATATATGACATTTTAATCAAAATCGTTAGAGCCATTTTTAAGGAAATCAAAATTTTCGAAAAAAGTTCCATGTAAAGGGTAGTTTGGGGTGGGGGGATTTTTCTCAAAATCTTTGTCTCGCATCCCTGGAAGATACTAAACTTAAATACCATGTTTGGTGCTTTACCGACTTTTCGTTTTTGAGTTATCGTGTTCACAGACACATGTACACACACACACACACACACACACACACACATGCACATACGGATCTTTTTGTGAAAATTCTTTTTTTGGATACAGGGGACCCTAAAACATATATTTCCAGTGAAATCTTGACATCAAATTTTTGGGTGGAATACAATACTTCTCTATCCCTATGTACATTGTACATACAGGGCTAGAGAAAGTAAAAATGTAAATGGTGCGTTATTTATGGACTCTCTTTAACTACTGTGGTTCTCAGCATCCCATTCTAAATTGAGCGTGAAAGACTGCTTAATTTTGCTCTCTATCAGGCTGGAGGTTCTTTTACGTGCTGTAAATCTACGACACGGGACCAACGGCTTTACTTCCCTTCCAAAGGAAGCCATGCTAAGGATTTTTACACCCGAAAAAACCCATCATCCTCCGCCAGGTTTGAACCCACGACCTTGGGAATATGAGGTTAGCATGGTAACCATTACACCACGGAGGGCGACGCCGAGATGTAGACACACTGCTTCACTTAATGTTTTTTTAAACAGGACATGTTTCAAAAGCCATTGCTTTTATCTCCAACTGTAGTTTTTCGACTGGCATGGATGGCACTGTCTTCTCCATATCTCTAGCTTGTAGATGTCATAATGTACTTGTCGAATATGTCTGGTGGTGGTATTTCAAAATCCATGATTTGGTGCTAGTTCTTTTTGATAAATATTTTTTCCTAAACATATAGGTCTATGGGGTGGTTCACATGCATTATTAATTCTGTGTTTTTGTTTATTTCATGGTTGCATCTCAAAAAATGTGCTGCAACTACTTGTACGTTTGTTTGTTTTTTATGCTGTACATGTTCTTTGGTCTGGATGCTGATGTTTCTTTTGGTTTTTCCAATGTATACTTTATTGCAGTTTATCTGATAGATTCCTGGTTTTTCTTTTTGGGGTATTGGATCTTCTGGAGGTACTCTAAATGAATTTCGAAGTTATGTCTGTTCTAGGGTGTTGGAGTGGTGGCTTTCTTTATTTTCTTTCTACTATTGTGTTTTGAATCTTTTTGTCCACTATTTTTGGGCTGAAACCATTGTTGATTGCTGTATTTACTATGTGCTCTTGATTATATTCTTCTCTGTTTAATGGCAAATTGATAATGCAATGTACTAGGCCAATATTTATCAAAAAGAACTTGCACTAGGACATAACTTTTGAAATACTGCCACCAGACGTATTCAACAAGTACATTATGCCATCTACAAGCTAGAGATATGGAGAAGACAATGCCATCCATGCCAGTTGAAAAACTACAGCTGAAGATAAAAGTTATGACTTTTGAAATATGTACTGTTTAGAGAAACAAGTGAAGCAATAAGTGTCTACACTTTGACTCATAAATTTAATTCCGTAGAGGCATACTTAAGTGAGAAAAGTATATAAAACCAGTTTAAGTGTGTGTGTGTGTGTGTGTGTGTGTGCATGTGCGCGCGCATGCCCATGACTATATAAAAATGTATAATGCAATGTACTGACATGTCTAATATCATGTACATATGTGAACAGACAGGAAATAAACTAAATTGAATCATGAATAGGCCCTGACCAGCTTGCCACAATGTCTAATGCACAGCCTTGCATCACATGCAATCTGCACTTTTATTTATTTACTTATTTTTTATTTATTTATGCTAGGCTGTATACAGGTGAATAAGACTGGTGTTCAGCCATGGATCTTTACCAGTCATACTCATATTTTATAATAGTTTTTTAATTCCAGGTTGTTACAGCATTTTTGACTCTATTTACTGTCCATGCCCATTTATTTTTCCTTTATGAGAGAATGTTCCAATCTTCTGTCTTTTTGAAACATTTCAACTACAGTTATGTTTTTATCTTTCTTAAACCATTGCTTGTTAATATACTCCTTTCTCCAAACTTCAGTCCATTTACATTTAAATATTCTATGTTCCATGTCTTCATTTCCACCACATATAGAACATTGATTTTATGGAATATCCTTTCTTAAACCTTTTAACCTCCATATCCTGCTTCTAGTTCCTCTTTATTTGTCACGCCTATGTGCTTTTCCCTTCCCCATGATCTTTTATTGGTATATAGAAAACTAAAGATATCTTTTCAACTATCTCACTAAATATTTGTTGTATTTCTATACCCTCAAATCTTTTCCTTGCCAATATCTGAAGTTATTCACATTATTTTCTCTTCTCCACATTTTCCCTAACCCACTACTTTCCAAGTTGTTTCTGAGACAGTCTACACATCCCTTGTTCTGTAAACTTTTATCTTGATATACTAAACACTGTTTTAACAAATTTCTTTCTCCCAAGTTCAATATTCTATACCAAAATTTCAATGCCTTTCCATAATCTTTCCCTTACTTGTCACTCTACCCAGCTCTATTTGTGCTACCTGCCTAACAGTTGCCTTTGGTAACCCAAGCATTTCTCTACAGAATGTTGTATGTACCTCATCTATGACTTCCCATCCTCCTAATCCCCATACTTCTATTCTACATAGTATTTTTGCCTCAACACCACCATATTGTGCACTTTTTCTAACCATCTAATATTTTTATTAGGTACTTCAGATTTTCAATTTCTGATAGTTGATAAAGCTCCTTTTCCTTTCACCAACACAATTTTCGTTTGTTTCTCCCAATTGCTATCACTGTCTCTTTTAACTCCTAGAAAAATACATTCTCTCACTACCCTATACTCTTTTTTTATTTTCATTCTTCCATTTCTCATACTTGATCAATTTCTCCCCTTGTCTGCACTTATTAGAGAATTAGCCTTTTCTATTGCAGAACACTTCTGGCATGTCTCCTCCTGGGAATATTCGTCGCACATGTGTGCAATCCAGTGATCCAATAGTGCATGGACATGCATCTATCCTGTAGAACTGGGCCTACATGGTCTGAATGTCTCTTCCTTGAGGTATTTTAATACAATCCCTTGCCAAGAATCCTGACCTTGTAAACCACAGTTCCTGCTGTCATTTTGCGGACACCACAGAAATCCCCTACAGATGACAGTGTCCCTCCAGTTGCATAAAACCTCAGCGCAAGCAGAAGCCAGGTCATAGGAGCCAATGCATGATTTCTGAAAAAAAAAAAAAATGTACAATAAGGTCTGTGATTACACTCTTGAAACACACATATAAGTAAGTGAATTAGTAAGAAAAAAGCTACTCTAGTAAGTTGAAGAATGATTATAATAGGCCTACAGTTTAGTGATACAGTATGTTTCTTACAAAACTTGGCTGCCTGGGAACGGCCCGTGTAACCTTCACATTTCCCTGCACACATGTCCTACACCCGTTCTGTCATCTTACATGTGTCAGTCTTACTTAAGATCTAGTCCAATTCACATGTAAATAACATTAGGAATGTTTAGAAGTGTTTAGTTTTTCTTGAAATGCAATATACAGTACCACAAAGAGTGTTTATGTACAATACATATGTGCTTACATCATCTTGTAGGGCTGAAACTAAATTTCCTAGTGTGTGTTCCAAGTAGAGAGGCTTTTTGTTTGCTTGTAAATAAATTCAGGGAGACAGGATCATTTGTGATAGGAAAAGAAAGGCAAACAGGCGTGTGCCTATGGAGTAGAAATTAGGCAAAATTGGAGAAAGGTTAAAATGGTCATCTCGAAAATCACTTAGGTGTCTTGCACAAGAAACTGACATTTTGAAAGCTTCAGCATGGAAAGCAACAAAACTTTTAAAACTCAAACTATACAAATTACTGTTGTCCAGGAATTTCCAACATCTCCTGTGATAAGGTATGTTTTGTGTTTATTTTGATAATTGTTAATGTGACTTGACATTTTATTTGACGTCTACGCATGTGTGACTGGACGACAGGCCATGCAATTGCCAGCCAAGTGTACAGTACATGACCATGAGACAGACTGTACACCTAACGGCCAAGTTTTGTAGCTTTATTACTGCATAAAGTGGCACTGACACACAATGAATATATCAGTAAACATATGGCAGTAAGCATATGATATGTAACATTAACTGATACTATTATGGATTACTAAAAGCAGATTATGACTACACTTCTGCTGCAATTCAGTTACTGATATTATAACAATTTGGTTGAAGAAAGTAAGGTGAGCAAAACTAAATCACCTCGCAAGATTGCATAATATGAAGTGCATTATTAGAATCAGGAGTATTATGAGTTTAAAAATATGTTACACTCATATGACTTTTCATGTAAAGAATAGTTTGTGGTGAGAAGATTTTCTTGAAAATCATGTTGCATCCTTGGGAAATGTTGGACGTAAATATCAAGGTTTGATATTTAACAGACTTTCCATTTTTGAGTTAATGCTGTTCACAGACTCACACAGGTATATATGCCGATCTTTTTCTGAAAATGTTTTTCTATTAATTCAGAGGCCCTCAAAATATGTATTTTCAGTGAAATTTCAGAATCTATGTATGTGGTGGAGAAAGTAAAAAGAAATCCCTAAACTGCAAAAATTATTAAAAGTTTTCAAGAAATATTTATTTCAGGGAGGTAGAAAATTGTGAAATCTTATTAGATTTGGGTTTAAAAAGTGTAAAAATAATATATATATATATATATATATATATGTATATAATGCAACCTGGATTCACAACAAATACAGAGTTTCCAAGTGTTGGCAGAACGATAATATTCCAGGATAAGATGTAGCACAAAAATCAGTGCTGAACAACTTCTTATTTGTGATGCTGGTTGGGATGGGATTTATTCCAGGTTTATGTTTCACTTCCAATTCAAAGTCCAGCACATTTGACTACCAGAGAGAGGAGACCTTTTCAAATGTATTATTGCATTTTAAATTTATATGTGTGATTACATATTCTATTACTGCAGCTTATGTTGATATACAGTTTCTATATGTCATCTGTAACTACAGGGAGGCTAAAACCACATAAATTACAAAATGTAGTACATTGTTAAAATGCTGTTGCAAGGTAATTTTAACATTAAGATTTCTACAGCAGAGGTAATAAATTCTAAGCTTCAGTGCAGCTTATGTTGTTATATACAGGGTGGCGCATGATATATCTACCAATTTTGCTTGGTATTCCTGTTCAACTTGAGGTGCACATGAGCATGAATCAGATATGATTATGCAACTACAATATTCGCAATTGGTATGCCATGGATTGTTGGCTTATACAGACAAGAATTGCAGCTGTAGAAGCCTTCATTATTATGCAGCTCTGCCTGTATCAACACTGGCACAGATAGATGCTTAACCAACTGTTCAAGTCAGATGAAGCGAACTCCTTCTTCAGAGAGTTTGAGAACAAACAAAACCAAAATCCTCACATAGTTTATGAGCCAGAATGTTGTGGTGTGGAATATGTGGGATTATTGGTCCATATTTTTCTGAAGATTGTGCTGGTCACGCACTAACTGTAAATTCTGACCACCATGTTGAAATTTGCAAAATTTTATCATGCCAGGAATGACAGTTGAGCAACATTTGGCTTTAGCAGCATGGTGCTATGCCACATACTGCACTTCAAAGCATTGTTTTTCTCTGAGTGTTCCCCAATCAACTGATTTCCTGCTTTGGAAATTTAACTTGGCCATCCCAATCTCCAGATTTAACAGTTCTGGAATAATCTCTGTGGGGATAGTTGAAAGAAAAAGTATTCTCGCACTGTTTGCAAACCATTAGGAGTTGAAAAATATGACTGGCCAGGAAATCAATGCCAATCAACGGGAGATGGCGCAACGTGCCACGGAAGCATTTCCATGCAGTCTTCAAGAATGTATAAATGCAAATGGGGGTCACTGAGCTGACATCATATTCAAGAGTGTTGATATAAGTGTAATATCCATAAATGCAAATGCATATTGTTTCATTTTTTCACAAATAAATAGTTTCACTTTTATTTAGTAGTTCTATTTCTCAACCGAAATTGGTAGATACTTTATGCGCCACCCTGTGGTTAGTATAAGCTATTTTACAGCTAAAGTGAAGCTATAAGCACAGTACATAGTTCAATAGCTGTTGCAAGTTTATGTGTGTATCAAAATTTCTGCAGGCTTTTGTGCAGCTCAAGTTATTATGTAACTCTGTAAGCTGTTTTATATTTAAATGAAGTTACAATTACCTTAATGTATTACAGAATTTAGGTAAACTGTTTCATAGCTCTTGTAAGGTTATATGATAATAGGCAGCGTGCATGTAATGTAACTGTGACTATAGGCACTCGTAGCGGCAAAGGCAAAAGTTTTCCTGGGTGACCAGAGTAAACGCCATAGCTGGTATGTTGTAGTTAGCAGAGATTCATATGGGATTTAAGAAAATCCATTCAAAGACATTACAGTTCATAAGTTCAGCCATAAAGAAGGGAGCCATCTTGTAGAAAGTAATTAATTATATAATCTAGTGAAAGAGACTCTTAATAAGAAACTATCCTGTCTGTGTATGCGATAAATGAGTGTCAACCAACCACCTTATGTAGTTCTACTAAGATATAATAATTTTACCTTTGGTGTGAATTGCTGATTGAAGCTTAATTTACTATTCGGAACCCATTAAATTCCAAACTAATTTATATTGTTTATTTGCCACTTTTATTTTTGACAGGTTGACTGCAATTGTGTCAGCTGAGTGTAAATAATAAGTAGGTCATGCAGGATGCTCTGTGTTATGTATTTACATCAATACTGAAAGAGATGTTTCAAAGATCTCTTTTCTGCAAAAATGGGAGAAGCCTAGGAGTATTGCCACAAGGTATTCTAAAGGAGAAAATTCTATAAGGTTAATGATAATCTTCCTTAGTGTTAGGTTGTCGTTAGTGTAAAAACCTATGAGTGTGCTTTTCAACATACAAATTGGAAATTGAAATGTCGTAGTTCCAATACACAAAAATATGCATATCAGCTAGTCAGCATGTACACAGAATTATGACACTCCAAACTGTGATTATGATAAACTGAAATTTGTTTATTCAAAAGACATTAACACATCAGTAATTAGATGTGGTAGAGAGAATGAATATAAAGCAATAGCTGTGTACCAAGCAGAACATGAATGCTGTGCAACACAAATTGATTTATTTATAAAAGAAGAGCAGCCGTGGTTTTATTGCAATCCAGATGCAATAGTGCTAGGTCAGGACCAAGAGGGGTTCACTTCACGGAAAAGCTGTAATCTGTAACATCACAAATTTCCGGTTCATGTAACCCTTGCCAGGTAGCACTATGCAAAGAAATCTGATAAAGATCAGGGTCACTCATAAATATTTAATTATTTCCAAAGTCTTTCAATAAATGCTCTATGGAAATGACCCAGGCCTTTGCAGGTTATTTATACTTATTTATTGCTTATTTTTCACATTCACAACTTCTATGTAATCTTCCTTCCTACGAAAATTTATATGAATAGATATCGTGAATAAGCACATTGTATCTGGAAAGAAAATCAATTTTATGTAATTAAAATCTTTAAAATTGTCCTTTCACAAAATTAACTGCGACTATTGATAAAGAAAGAAAGAAAAAAACATTTTTTCATGTTGGTGTGTCAGTCACGTATATCAGTCACTTCAAGTACAAAGTAGACTTTTTAATATACAATTTGAAGAAAATTTACAGATACATTTAATGTGTTTGAAATCAATATGATAAGTGATTTGGAGGAGAGCCTCCTGGCAACTTTTTACTTGTAGGAAGTTCTTTTTTTGGTAGTGTTTAACGCCCACTTTTACTACTTGTGGCACCAGGCAGTTACACTGGTGATACATGGAATAAAGATAGAGCACCGGTGGAATGAGATGGCAGAGGAAACCAGAGAACCCGGAATAAACCCACTCCTGCGTCGCTTTGTCCACCACAAATCTCACATGCAGTCACTTGGAATCGAACAACCTGGGTCTTCTAGATGAGAGGCGAGTGGTCTAACCACTCAGCCACAGCAGCCTTGTAGGAAGTTGAAATCTTACACATCGAAAAATTTAAGATCAGTACAAAATAAGATTAGTTTAGGACAACCTCCTATAAAAATTAGATTTTTAGAAAAATGTTTCCAAAACGTCCACCAAATATTTTATGAAATGCATGACAAAATGTTGCGATTGCATCTGAATTTTAGTGTTACGGGTGCATTTGTAATCATACTATGAGGCTGATCATGAATAACATCAACTCTACAACATATTTTCTAGCAAATTGGCTAATAAACAAATTCAGCAGCTTTCCGAAATTTGAAAGCCTCAGCCTAAATAATTCTCTGGAGTTAATACAACACATTTAGGACTATATTTCACCTAAGGAAAGAATGATTTCATTCAATGTAATTTGAATTTTCCCCAGCATACCAATTGACAAACTCATGTAATGCCTCATCATTTGGTTAGAATCCTTCAATATGCCACCAGGAGAAATATAGGAATACAAAAAACTCACCAAAACTTGCATCGACCAATCATACTTCATATTTCAGAACAAATATTACAAACAAGAAGAAGGATTAGCTATGGAAAATCCTTTATTTCCCTTCCTAGCAAACTTATTTATGAGTCAGTATGAAATCCACATCACAAAACCATTCCCAAACATCTTCTAAGTACGGTACAGATGTGGACAATATTTTTGTTATAGTTAATGAGACACTATTAGATGATGCAATATAACTACTAAACTTACAGGAACCAAATGTAAAATTTACAATGGAATCAGAACAACAAGGCACACTGGCATTTTTAGATCTCAAAATTATTAATAAATATGGAAAACTAAAATGTGGTATACATTGAAAAGAGACCCATGCAGACAACTACAAGGAATAACTAAAGCACCTCTGAAAAGAATTGAATGCAGAAGAACTAAAACATATAAAGAAGACAGCTGAAATAAAAGGTTTTAGTATGGATTTGGTGTACAAAACCTCAAGAAAATTAAACAACAAAATAAAATTACAGAAATATCCATCCTCAAACAAATTAAGAAGATTCACTTACCACCCTTGAGCGAAGAAATTTGAAAAAATATTTAAAGAACATAATACAATGCTGGCACCTTACAAAAAGTTCAGCATGAAGAATTTGATTCCATCCCACAAAACAAAGAAGTCCCAATTGACAAAAAACCAGGCATCTATAGAATTAATTGCAATGAGTGTAACAAAGTATACATTGACAGAACAAAAAGAAACACAGGTACCATCTTAAAGTATATGTTAGAAATATTCAAAATAAGGAAACTAAAAAATCTGCAGTATTAGCTCATTTTTGGAATGACTGACATGCAATTAAACAAAACATCCATCATTTGAAAAATGTACAACAGACAGTAGAACTCGACAAATGGGAGAAAATATGCATGAAGAAACACGAAATGCACCTCATGAATTTTTACTGTCATTTTGAAGAGAACCCGCTAATGAAGTTCATTAATCCAACAGAGGGAAGGCAGTCATACATCAAGGACCCTCAGGTTGAATCCAACAGTTGAAAGCAGTAGACAATGCACGCAACATGCATGTAAAAGTATTTCTGCATAAGTAAGCTTTTGTGAAGCAAATGCGACTATTTTCGACTCCAATATTAAAACTAATTTCTTCTATATCTTTTTTGATGTAGAAGGAACTGTACTGAATAAATTATATTTAATCTGACAAGCAAACATTCTCATGGGGCAGATAAAAATGTGATTTTTTTTCTTCCTATTTGTTTGTAATGTCAAAACAAGAGTTTATACAAATTTTAACAATGCGAGTGCAATTACTTCGCAAGTTATTTACATATTAATAAGAGCGGGGGAGGCGATGAGGTCTGGTTTCATGTGAGAAGAAATAAAATTTCTTACTTTAATTGAAGCTTCTCGGGAGTACTGCACATCTCCTGAACATATTCCCTGCAGTAATGGTATGCCACAATAAAGTGTGTAAAACATAATTTCACTGTACACCATCCACACCAAATAACTGTCCTTTCAAAATCTTAAAGCAATAACCCTTTGTATTTTGGAAATGGTTTTAGTTTTTTCTGATAGTTCAGCCAGCAAACCAACCGTACAGGAAGGGCTACTAAAAAGTGGCAGTTATTAGGTGTGGATGGTGTCCAGTAAAATTATGTTTTACACACTTTTTTGTGGTATACCATTACTGCAGGGAATATGTTCAGAAGATGCATAGTACTCCCAAGAAGCTTCAATTAAGGAATAAAATTTGATTTCTTTTCAAATGAAACCAAACATCACCCCTCCCTTTCGCCACTCTTATTAATATGTAAATAACTTGCCAAGTAATCGCACTCGTGTTATAAAAATTTGCATAAGCATTTGTTTTACCATTAAAAACAGAAAGAAAAAAAAACAAACACATTTTTATCTGCCCCATGAGAATGTTTGTTGCGAGTGCAAATAATGAAGAAAATAAATTTGTAAAATTACTTGATATCTGTGCCGATGTAAAACTAAATTGGGATCATCGCACTAATTTGTTAAGCAATAAGTTGCTAGAATTATATTTTTATTAAATAGAATTAAAAGTTGCATAAGTAAAAACTTACTTTTAAATTGTTATTCCACCTTTTTTTCATTCCTGTTTAAGTTATGGTATTCTCTTGTAGGGCAACTTGCCTGGAGCAAAAGGCTGGCCGCTTAACCACACAGCTATCATACTACAGACAGTGGTACGAACAATTCAAAATTAATGTTCACATTAAGTAAGTTACAAGCACATATGTATAGTTTATTTAGGTATAATTGTGAATTACATATTATACATTTCACTCACCTGTCAGTAGTAACGTCCAAATCATTTCTTATAGCATCTAGTAGATGCAGAGTGGTATTTCGAACTCGAAAACAAGTTAAAAACTCTTTGTCGTCCCACTCTACAAAATTATTTGGGCATGACCTAATGCACCCTGATCTTCGAGGTGCAACCTAATTATCTGAATTAAAATCATAGTCATCCATCAGATGCAGTCAGCATACAGCCATCTTTTTGTTTGGATCTCTATCTACCAGATTGCCTATTATGTGCTGCTCAATCTTACATTTAGCTAATCTATAAGATATTCTTCCAGGTTGTATAATTATATATATACAGGAATCAGGTATTGTATTCTACTCAAATATTCAATGTCAAGATTTCACCAGAAATATATGTTTTGAGGTCCCCTGAGCCTGAAAAAAGCATTTTTAGAAAAAGGTGTAAGTGCATGGGTGTGGGGTCAAAAATGAAAAGACTGTTAAATACCGTACTTGGTATTTATTTTTAGTACCTTCCAAGGATGCAACATGAAGATTTTCAAAAATATCCCCCCATCCCAAACTATCCTTTAAATGGAAATTTTTTGAAAGCTTTTCTTAAAAATGATTTTGATTAAAATATTGTTTATTAAAGATATTTACATCACAAATAAATTGTATATTTTGAATTTTCTGGAAATAGTCTCTGAAGACCTCTTTATTCTGAATGAGGTTTGCAGAATTTTATATAATGGTTAAACCATAAGAGATAGACAAAAACTTGCTACCAAAAATTGTAGATATCGTTAAAACACATCATTTACGTCATATACATTTTTTATGTAGAGCTGACCATTTCTGAGATATTCCTTGTTATCGGTTTCAATTTTAAACTACTTAAACTTTTCTCAAATCATCGGAAATGACATTTCGTTTCATCTCTCTGTTTTGCTGCAGGCCAAGCAGAGTCGAGTTTCAGTTGTTTCAAATAGGAACAGCTTTTAAAAGATTTATCTATTGTTTTAGCCTAGTGTATTCAATTATGCCACTTCTACTTACAAGGCAGCAAGACAATTTCTGCTAAAGCTGTTTGTATAACAGCTAGAGAAGTCATGTAAATGGTACACATCAGATTTTTTAAGTTAAGAGTTTATAACAGATAGTACAACACGTAGCTGTCAAACCAAATGGACAGCAAAACTTATATTCCCAGCAATACACTGTGAAAAGTTGCAGCATAGCACAATTCCTTGTCATGCATGCACAAGTGAGGCCTTAGTGTTGCTCACCTGTCACATAAGGATATTTGATGGTAATCATCAATGAGAATTACATCCTAACTGACCAACTCTGGTATTTCATAATAAAACACCTCCAGAAAATTCACAACAATTTAGGCATGATTTGACATTCAGTGCTTTTTTTTCTTTTTACTTTCTCTACACGTACTATGTACATAGTATATAGAGGAGGTATTGCACTCAGCCAAAAATTTGATATCAAAATTTCACCAGAAATTTATGTTTTAGAGTCCCCTGTACCAAAAAAAGAAAAAAATCATTTTCACAAAAAGGCTGCGTGCGTGCGCGCGCGTGTGTGTGTGTGTGTGTGTGTGTGCACGACAACTCAAACAAAATGTCAGTAAAATGCCAAACTTGGTATTTAAGTTTAGTATCTTCCAAGGATGCGACACAAAGATTTTCAAGAAAATTCCCCCTGCTCTTTACACGGAACTTTTTTAAAAAATTTTGATTTTCTCAAAAATGGCTCAAACGATTTTGATTAAAATATTGTATATCAAAGATATTTACCTTATAAATAAAATGTACATCTTGAACTTTCTGGGAATAGCCTCTGAAGACTACTTTATTCTGGATGAATTTTATGGAATTTTTCATAACTGCTAACCCGAAAGAGATGAACAAAAACTTACCACACAAAACATGTAGAGCATGTTAAAACACACAATTATGTTATATACATTTTTCTCATGGAGTTGATTGTTTTTGGGATATTCCTTGTTATTGGTTTCAGCTTTAGAAAACATATGCTTTTCTCATACATGAATTTGTCTAACTCCTGTCCATTCAAACAAAGGAACTTCAGTCACATAGCAACCAGCCTTTGACTATCACTTTAACCTATGGTACTCTCTTATTTTGCTTCTACTTACAAGAAGCAAGTAATAAGACTATTTTGCCAATTTTTTCTCGATTAGCATGAAGTAAATAGAAGCAAGAGCTTTTTAACAATAATTTGTTGCGAGATGTAGAGAAAGTCATGTGAATGGAACACATCAGAGTTTTTTTCTTTTTCTCTGTAGTTAAACATCCTTTAACCGGGAAGGTCATACCAGACAATGGATGAATGAGATGTGTGACATGATCCTAAAATGAGCCATAGTCCATAGTTATTATGAATTTTCTTTTACTATTTCTTGGAGCATGTCATCAATAAATTAAATAAAATGGGAGTTAATTTCCAATCCTGCCTTAAACCAATTGTATTTGGTACCCAATCCATTACTTTTTTATTCACAAGCCTAATGCAGAATTTATTATCTGAAAACAACCTCTCTAATAGTTATACAAACTTCTCGCTCACTGCCTTTGTTCTCAACTTATACCAAAGTGCATCCCTTTGAATGGTATCGAAGACCTTTGATTTTCAGGAAAATCCTTCCCTCACCAATCACCCTTTAAATGGTACATTTTTTTTTAAATCTTCAATTTTCTAAAAAATGGCACATATTAAAGACATTTACATGGCAAATAAAATGTACTTGTTAAATTTTCTGGGAAGAGCCTCTGAAGGCCTATTCATTCAAAATAACTTTTACACAACTGGTAAACCGTAAAGATATGCAAAAACTTACTCCATAAAAAATGTAGATCTCATTTAAATACACAGTTAATGTCATACACAGTTTTCTTTTTTGTAGAGCTAACCACTGCCAAGATATTCCTTGTTATTGGTTTTAATTTTAAACTACTTTTTGTTACAGAATAGCTAGAGCACATCATGTGAATGGAACATATCTGACTTTTTAAAAGCAACTAAAACACCCAGAATCTTTACTGTATTGAATTTAATTAATATAGAATTGTTTAGCATATTTGAGGTTCAAAATGTAATAAATATTACTTATAAAAATATAGTATTCATTTTTCCGCTCGTAGGAAGTATGTTCCTCCAATTTTTTCTACCTCTAAACTGCTAATGCTAAACTTTTACTGGGAACCCTAAACCACCTAGTGGAGGATGATGGATTTTTTTAGATGTAAAATTCTTTGGAAGGGAAGTAAAGCCATTGGTCCCATGCCATAGATTTATGGCACGTAATGGAACCTCGAGTCTGATAAAGAGGCCTCTGAACAAAATTAACCGGTCTTTCACACCCAGTATAAAATGGGATGCTGAGAACCACAGCAGTTAAAGTGTGTCCATAAATAAAACTTCATTTCCATTTCTTAAACCACATGGTGCAGACATTGCTCACAGAAATCCAAATACATCCTTAAACTATGTGCCTAGAAATTTCCTGGTTATCCAATTAAGGGTAGAGACACTGTGACACATCTAGACCATTTTCACCAAGTGAATAGGTACTCATGTAAACAGAGACACATGCACAAAGGCAAATCCAGTGTATGTTCATTGGCTGATGCTGCATATTACAAGGTACATCGGTTACTAAGTACTTTGCTGAGTACTAAAAAAAAAAACTAATGGGTCTCCTTTGTATTATGTATCAATGGTATATTTAGTGTGTGATTATGTACAGTTGCTGAAAAATAAATCTAAAGAAAACAATTAAATTGGACCTAATTAGAAAATGAGCAAACAGGATGACTTCTGCTGGTGAGCTTTGGAGGCAGGAAGGTGAGGCCATTAATACAGAAATCATCATGGCCAAACAAATGCAGTTTGTAAAACATCACAGAGGTAAGTCTTTTAACAAGTGGTGAGAAAGTTGTAATTTTCAATTACTTCACAAATTATGTAAGAAATAGCCCACATTGGCCATCAAGGATATTGTTAGCATGACAGCAGGTGTGTATGTGTGCATTAAGAATAAATTCTGCGCACAGTGAAGGGTTAAAAATACACAACATAACCATACTTGGAAAATCAAGGAAACATAAAAAACCAAAGCTAGAAGTTCAATGTGACGTATTTGTTAGGAGTGCAGTGCATCGAAAAGTTTCATCATTTCTTCCACATTAATAGGTCACATACAATTAGGAACCTCTTTGCGTTTGTGAATGGTGACTAATTTTCCTTTGTTCATCTTTTTATAAGCTGTTACTTGACATTGATTTAGAATTCTGGAAAGAATATCTTTGTTGACCGTGAGGATGTATTGTTAAATTCCCAGATACATTACAATCCCAAGCGATCACCTGTGAGATTTGTGGCAGACAAAATGGCACAGGGGTGGGTTTCCTCCGGGTTCTGTGGTTTCCCCCGCCATCAAATTTCACTAGTGCTCCATCCTCATTTCATGTATCTCCAGTGTCATCGCCTGCGGTGTCACAAGTAGTAAAAGCGGGCTTTAAACACTACTACTACCACCGAATACAGAGAGGAAGGGCAGAAGCTGTATTTTCTAAACCAAACATGGGTAATGAAGGCCACACAACTTCCCAGTAGGGGTAGACCACTATTAAGAGTAAAACGCAAGCAGAAGAAGATGAAGGGAAAGGGAGGAGCAGAACTCTGATCTTGATGGAATACAACCCCTCTGATTCAGATTAGCCATGTTTTTCAAATTTATTTTTGTATAGTGATTTTTATATTTCTTATTTATATCTTTGGTTTGGAGTGTTATACACAATTTTATCTAATCAGTAGTGTGTTTCTAACTATCCTGCGAAGAACAGGTAGAAAGAAAGTGGTGACAGTTCCAAGGTTCCATGTGGTTATAAAAGTTTCCCATTACCTCTCCCATCAGAGCAAGAAAGCGGAGGAATACATTTTGAGGACAAATTCACCCAGTGAAAAGAGTATATATAGTTAAAAAGTTTAGGATGACAGGATTGCTAAACCTAGGAAGCAAAAATGACATGCTCTAATGGAAGAATAAATTGACGATATTGGTGCATCATTCGAATGCTCTCCTAAGAAGTAACCATGTTGCACAACATATGATGTTTCAAAAGCCTCAGTTCTTACTCTTACAGCTATGAAACTTTTAAAATAGTGATACAGTTCATAAATATGAATATTATCAGTGACGACATAATACAATAATTTTTATAACTACATTTTACAAAATATCTTTGATGGTGTTGTTGACCCATACTTACCTAATATTTTTGTTTTAGATGAGACATGTGTTTTTTACTTTCTCTATACTCACTATGTACATAGTGAATAGAGAATGTATTGCACTCCATTAAAAAATTTGATATAGAGATTTCATCAGACATATATGTTTTAGGGTCCCCTGTATCCAAAAAAAGTATTTTTAGAAAAAGGTCAGTGTGTGTGTGTGTGTGTGTGTCCGTGTATCCATGTGTCTGTGAACACGATAACTCAAAAACAAAAAGTCGGTAAAATACCAAACTTGGTATTTAAGTTTAGTATCTTCCAGGGATGCGACACAAAGATTTTGGGAAAAATCCCCCACCCCAAACTACCCTTTCATGGAACTTTTTCCAAAAATTTTGATTTTCTAAAAAATGGCTCTAACGATTTTGATTAAAATATCGTATATTAAAGTTATTTACCTGTCAAATAAAATGTATATTTTGAATTTTCTGGGAATTGCCTCTGAAGACTATTTTATTCTGGATGAATTTTTCATAACTACTAAACCGTAAGAGATGGACAAAAACTTAACCCACAAAAAATGTAGAGCACGTTAAAACACACAATTTATGTTATATACATTTTTTTCGTGGAGTTGATCGTTTTTGAGATATTCCTTTTTCTTGGTTTCAGCTTTGAAAAGCTTTTACTTTTCTCACACAGGAATTTGTCAACTCCTGTACATACAAACAAAGGAACATCAGTCACACAGTAACCAGCTTTTGGCTTTCACTTTAACCTATGATACTCCCTTATTTCGCTTCTACTTACAATAAAGCAAGAAATAAGACTATTTCTGCTAATTTTTCTCGATTAGCATGAAATAAATAAAAGATAAGCTTATTAACAATAATAATTTACAGAGATATAGAGAAAGTTATGTGAATGGAACACATCAGATTTTTTAAACAGTTATGTTCACAGAACAAATGGGAAGTAGAGTACAGAGACTCCTCATTTAATTCATGAACTTTCATTACATAATGTCAAAATTGGTATATAGTTACCACATTTCCATGGGGAATTGAAATCAATTTGAGTACACTTACCATATTGAATACTGCATGGAAATCGGATTCAAATCACACTGAAACTTAAGATACGATCCTCTTAAAAGTGGGATTGGAATGAGATCGGATCAAAATATCTTGCATGGAAACACCTTCATATTCCAATCGTTTTGTATACAGTAAAGAAACAGATAATAGGCCATACATTTTACAGTGATACCATTAATTGTGATGGGTGCCACAGAGATACAAATGCTGACAGATAATGAGAGTTTTTTTTGTGGTGTTTAACGCCCGCTTTAACTACTTTGGCACTGCAGGCGGGGACACTGGTGACACATGAATGAAGATGGAGCACCGGTGCGATGGCGCAAATCCACCGCAAATCTCACATGCGATTGCTTGGGATTGAGCCCGGACCGTCTAGGTGAGAGGCGAGTGGTCTAACCACTCGGCCACGGCGCGGCCAATGAGAGAGTGTACATATATTTCCAACAAGATTCTACCAGAGTCTATCCTGCTCAAAACTCCTGGAAGATAAGGAGTTTTTGGTGACAGATTTAATTTATAAATGATTAGGTTGCCACCATTCCCTGGATCTTACTGTATGTGGCTTCTATTTGTAGGGAACTCTAATAAATAAAGTTTAGGTAATTATACAGAACTTGCTCTAAAAATTGAATAAAATTAAAGTGTGATTGATTGGCTTTGTATTTCTGATGAAGATTTCAAAGGTTTTATTTGTCGGAAAGGCTTGTTTTATTTTTCATTATTGACAAATTTGTGTACATGCTGGAACGATTGGTATTTTACATATATGATGGTTATTTAACAAATAAGTATACATGAACAAGTATTATATGAATAATAAATGATTTATAATGTGTAGGTATTGTATCTATTGGTATGCAAGAACATCATAATATGTCATTCTTGGCAGGATTACCGCATCGTGAGAACCTGTGGTTCATCGATTATTGTGACTATAGTAGTTAGTGAAGGAAGTATGTTTCTGTGAGTTTTTGTTTTTTTATCTGTTTCTTTAGGCGAAACCATTGGGTCCTGTGGTTTTCAAATTTATCATGAGGTTATGCTCGAATCCATTAAGGTTAGTGTGCGTATATAAATTTGTTTCTAATTTTCTATTGTGGTAGTACTTGTTGGAGAAATATGCTTCAGAATATTATAAAACCAATTATTATTTAAATAATACTTGTTTATATATAATTGTTTGTTAAATATCCGTCATATATGAAAATACCAACCATTCCAGCATGTACAGGAATTTGTCTACAACAAAGAAACAAGCTTTTCCAACAAATAAAACCTTTGAAATCGTCATCAGAAATACAAGCTCAATGAATCACACTTAATTTTATTTGCTTTTTAGAGCAGCCGAAGTTCTGCATAATTACCAAAGTTTATTACAACTCCCTCACTTTAGGCAAATTTAAGGACAGTATAAAAACAAAAATTATGAACCTAACACAAGAATTTATGCATGCAAATGAAAATTTATGAAGATGCCAGGAATATCTTTGGACACCACTTTCAACTCAACCTATAAATGTTTAGGACCCATCATGCTGCATGTTAGTATCATTTGTGAAAGAGTAACAGGAGTTACAGAATGGGAAGCCCTCCAGTGTAACAAACAATGTGCAGAGCATGCATATGCACAAGCTGCATCCCCTCCATAAAACAACTGCACCTTAAGCTTACTCAATATTTCAACTAATCTATTACTTTCTCTACCATGTACATTGTAACACAGAAACCTATTTCCCAAACATATCTCTTTTTTTCTTTATTAATCCTTATAATGACTCTATATTATTTTAAATTGTATCAATTTGTTTAATGATATATTGTTTTTACCTTGAGGGCAACTATCACTTTGAAAAATTTAGTTTTTTTTTTCTCTCTCTCATTGCTTTCTTTTTCTGGTATGTATAACATTAAGGGTTTATATAGTAATATTGACTGAAATAACTTGGTATACATTGACTATTCAAGAATAGTAGAATTTTTAAGAACCTTAATACATCCCTCCTTCAATATGACATTTTCCTTCCTAACCAATTTTCATTTCCTTATTGCCCTACCAATTAAGTTTCTTTGTAAATAAACGGTAAAATTTTCAAACAAAATTGAAGATATGACTCATGTAAAAATATAATAGGCAATGTGCAATGTTTCAAGCAAACAATATAGCTATACAGATATCTCTGTAAGTTCATCACTGATAATAAAACATGTGAATGACACTATTGACTGAATGTCATTGACATTCCATCTAAATATATGCTTACCCTCAGTAATGCGCGCTGACGGAGTAACATTTGAATTATTCCTTTTCTTCTTAAGTATAAAACACTTTTCACCGCAATCATCAGTCCCGAACAAATGAATATTGGGCCTACTAACCACATATGTCCCAAGTTGGAGAAAATATATCCGTCGGCATCTCCCAGCGCAAGAACTGTGATGACAGCTCCCACAGCAAATAATACGACGGAAAGTGCGAAATATGAGTAGGAAGTGCAATCACATTGTCCAAAGGTTGATGGTTCCGGGTACAGCTGATCCATTTGCCTAAGCCTATGTCGCAGGTAGGCATTTTCAAGAACAGAAGACATGTCTTCCACACTTGAGCTGGATCACTCTGCACAAAGAAATAGTTTCTGTCCGTAAACACCAGTTATAAATTTTATCCAGTTATTCAACCTCAACCTTGGGCAGAAGCTCAAGGCCATCAATGTTTTGGTTCCGCACCTGACATCTTGTTTTGCTTATCTGCACTCACTGAAAAACATATGACTGCATAAAAGTAACAATGTGCGACGCTGTTTTGTTTTCCTTATTTTACGGTATTTTTTCCGTACAAATTGGATTCAAAAATGGGAAATATTTATGGCGGGCTATTTGGAAATAGCTGCATTCTATTAAATACGAAGATAACCAAAGCGTTTTACCCAAAATATTGGCATTTTGTCATAACATATATTATCAGTCTATGTAGGAATGTATAGTTGTTACTCAAAAATCAAATAAAACAGATCATGAGAATTAAGACAGAACTCAATAAGTATACTATTAATTTAAAATATTTATACAATGGAAGACTGTCTTTGTTCTCGTTCATTGTGCGGACGAAAACGTACCACACACAACTCTATATAAAAAGAAACAAAGCCTGTCTGAGTACAGCAAAGAAGACACTTTAATGTATTCCACTTTATTAATTTTAAAATATCAGGAAAGGGGGGCTCAAAGAACAAACAACTATATCCCTTCCACCGAATAATACCCCTTTCTGTTCACCCGTTGAATACCCCCATACAAGTATCATTTACCTACATACTAAAGGAAGTATAAGAAGTATTGTATTCTATACAAAAATTTGGGGCAGAGATTTGGTCAGAAAAGAACTTATGAGACATGCTAAATAGAACTATTAAAAGATAACACAAAAACACTCTGTTTGTGAACATTATTACTCTCAAAAATGAAATTGTATAAATGAAATACCCCATGCCCCACACAAAAATATATTGCTTTTCTAAAAAATATTATTTGTTACAATCACATGACTTTCTTTAATCTCTGTTGTTTATTAGTGTCTACACAAAATATTCTTATGAAATTTTTATTTTTCTGTCTACTGCCTTTGAATTGAGATAAACCTTTGCAGAAATAGCTACATTACACATTTCATTGTAAATAAAAAGAGAATAGCAGCAGTCAAATGTTTAACCTGTTGCCAGTGTGACGCAGTCTCAAGGACCTGCAAACTGAATTATTGTGGTTAAAAATTTACTCAATTGATGGAAGATGCTCTCTCCTACTGCCTTCCTTTAACAATAGACTCTTCCATCCAATAACACCTTCAGTATCACAACAATTATTGTAACGGAAGTACACAAGTTTTCGGTGTCTGAGACCGTCCACATTATTGCTATTAGTTTTCTCCACAAACAATTGGTGTAATATATCAAATAAAAAGAAATATTTTAGACAGTGGAGCACCATAATTAAATTTAAATGTAATGACTCACCTTTTCACACTTTTTGCTCCAATTTGCTTTTGTTTGGGAAGACCGGTTTCAGGGTACTTTAACCCTATCTTCAGTTCTGGAGAAAGTACCCTGAAACCGGTCTTCCCAAACAAAGGCAAATTTGGAATTTAAGAATGGTGTAATGTTTAAATTTAAATTAAATTTAAGAATGGTGTAATGTTTTGTTAACATGGCCATCATAGGGGTTTACAAACGAGAAGAAGAGAGGCTTCTGAGTTTATTTGAAAGTGTTCCTACAGATAATAAAAAGGATATTTTTGATACTTCTGATTCAGATGAAGTTGATACTGTAGAACCAAGACGGAGGATTCTGAGAGGGAGCAGGAATTAGATCATGATATAAATGAAGAGGAGTTACAACAACAGTACTTACATGGCAGCAAAGATTCTTTCTTTTATTTTGGAAAAGACAAAACAAAATGGAGAATCCACCCACCTCCTAGAAATATTCGAACAGGGCACAAAAATATTATAACTCAGTTTCCTAGAGTTCAAGGTAGCCTAGAGGAATAAAAGATCCTCTTCTGGTGAAATCTTGGTATCAGATTTTTGGGTGCCCTTCTCTACCTAGTATGCACATTGTATGTACATCCCAGAGAAAGTAAGAATAGATGGAGGTGCTTATTTTTCATTGCTATTTTAAAATTTAAGGCTAGTTAGTAGGTAATTCCAATTTTATATTCTCATTATTGCTATTGACCATATGTATTAAATTTCAATGAAAATATTTGCACTGTTATAGATAATGTTCATTAAAACCAGAACAAAATTGTAAACAAAATTTGGCAAGTGAAAAAATCTGATGTGTTTCATTCATGTTACTTTCTCTAGCTGTTCTAAATACAAACTATTCTTACAAAAGATTATTCTTTTATTTATATCATATTAATCAAAATAAACATTAGTAGAAATGGTCTTATTACTTGCTTTCTTGTAAGTAGAAGGGAAATAAGGACTAGATTAGGCTAAAGCGATAATCAAATCTTTTAAAAGCTGGTTGCTATGTGAAACTATTGAGGTTTGATTCACTTTGCATGGTCCCATTTGAGATAAGTTAAGATAGTTTAAAACTGAAACCAATAACAAGAAATATCTCCAAAACAGCTAGCTTTACAAAAAAAATATTTGACATAAATTGTTTTAGCAAATTCTACATTTTTTGTGCATTAAGTTTTTGTCTATCTCTTACATTTTAACTGTTATGCTAACTTCTCCAAAACTAATCAGATAAAAGAGGACTCAGAGGCTATTCCCATAAAATTCAAAAATACATTTTATTTCTGATGTGAATATCTTTAATATACAGTATTTTAATAAAAATCATTTAGCCATTTTTGAGAAAAGCATTTTTCCATGTAAAGGGCAGTTTATGGTGGTGGGATTTTTTTGAAAATCATGTCGTATCCTTGAAAGATACTAAACATAAATGTCATGTATGGTATTTAATGGCCTTTTTGATTTTTAGCTATGCTGTTCATACAAATGCACGCCTTCTTCTAAAAATGTTTTTTTCAGAGTCAGGGGAACATATATTTCTGGTGAATTCTCAACATCAAATTTTTGGGTGGAATGCAATATCTTCTCCATCTGCTATGTACGTTGTATGTGCATAGGTGCTAGATAAAATAAAAATAAGGCTCCTTTCAGCAGTCAACTCTGCAACAAGCACCGGCTGAAACCATAGAATCACAGTGTTATATTAGTGTTCAGATGAACAACTTCCTGCTTACAACTTTTGCAACACCGAGCATAAAGCACATACCGTACAACTGACTGCAACAATACACTACTTCCAAGCAACCAAAGGAGTCATTCACATAGTCAAGTTTGCAACAATGGCAGAGCAAAGGAATTGGATATCAAGCAATTTATTTTAATTGAAAGTAAACCGGCATTATAGGATTGTCTAGTGTTCAGAATATCCAAAAAAGGTTTAGAAACAGAAAGCTTGGAGAGAAGTGAGCTCTGAACTGGTGACACATTTCAGAAATTTGTCAGAAAAAAGACAGAGAGAAATTTACAACCATTTTGTATCTATTATTATTAATTAGGCTGCACCATGGTCGAGTGGTTAGACTGTTCACCCCCCACTTAGGTGAACCAGATTCGATCCCTAGCACCTGCATGTGGGATTTGTGGCAGACAAAACAGCATCTGGATGGGTTTTCTCCTGCCACTCATTCCACCAATTGCTCCATCATCACCATTCCTATCATCCACTTCCTCACGCCCATGGCTGGCTCTGGCAGACCATACTGTGGTTTCGTGCCATTGGCTTCCCGATAGGCTTCTGACCCCTAGGCATCTGCTTGTCAGTCCTAAATGTACAGAGGATAAGCCGACTACAATTATTTATTAATTAATGTAACATACAGAGATACTGACAATAGTACAGGCCTTATGATAGCCAGGACCTTATGATTTGAATATATTATCTATGTTCAAGTAAAATTATGTAAACTTATTTTTTGTAGGATATGAAGTTATGGAATAAGCATGTAAAAAGAGAACCCAAATTCTGGGTTCAAATCCCGGCTTTGGCATTGAATTTTCAGTCTGATTCTTAATTCCATGTCCAAAATTTGTTATTAAATTTATTGTTGTTTATTTATAAATGTTTTTATTTTCAACACTATATTTTTTATTGTTGCTTTGCTATGTGAATATTCAGTAGAGAGTTATTGACAAAAAATTAATTAATTTATTGCCTTCATGACTTATTGTATGTTTACTTTCTTTACCATGTACTTGGTGAGTAGACAAGGTATAGCATTCCACCAAAAAATTAATACCACAATTTCACTAGAAATACACGTTTTGGGGTCCCTTGAATAAAAAGAAAAATTTTAGTAAAAATATCTGTGTGTGGAGCATGCATGTGTAAACAGCATAATTAAAAATGACAACTGGGTTCAATACCAAATTTCTTTACTTTCTTAGAAGTGTGGCAGAGAGCTAAATCTTGCAGAAAAATTCTACCACCTTCCTGAAACCTTTTCTGGAGTTCACAAATAACTCTCAGCAGTAATGCAATGTACTGATCACTTTTCATCATGCCTTCAACTAGAATTAAAGGTTCTAATCCTTCAAAGGTGTCACAGCCCCAAAATATTTTCTTCTCATGTTGTTAGGATAATGAGTCAACCAAAGAAGAGGGTGAACACCCTTGAAACATATATTTTGTAAATTTCATTTTAAGTGAGGTGAGTGTCATTATCCTGACTCATGTTATTATACTTGAACTACTACACCTCTCTCACACTTCTGAGTGATTTCATAGGCATCTTGATATTTAATGCATATCTAACATAATAAAAAAAAAAAATCCTTCTCTTTGGCAACTGTCATATACACATGGGTTGCATAATGATGCTGCAAATTGAATTTTCTGAGTGCAGAACTTTGCAGGAAACCAAACAGTTTTTCCGCTACTTTTATAAATAAGAAACATTCCTCCTAGGCAGGCATAAATGTAGGAGTCGATGGCTTGTGTGTAGGATTGTTTTCTGTTCCAACATTATAAACTATACAAGGAAGAGAGACAATCCCTGCTGTCATTTTTTATAGAGTTTTATGCCCGCTTTTACTACAAATGGCACCACAGGTGATGACACTGATGATATATGGAATGAAGATGGAGCAGTGGTGGAATACAATGGTGGGGGAAACCAGAGAACCAGGAGAAAACCTGCCCATGCTCCACTTTGTCCACCACAAATCCTACATGTGGTCACTTGGGATTGAGCCTGGGCCATCTAGGTGAGAGGAGAGTGGTCTAACCACTTGGACACAGCACAACCATCCCTGCTGTCAAGTGTTTACCTGCTGCATGCATGGAGCAAGACTATGAACTGCAGAACAAAGTATAGCAAGATGATGATACCGTCTCTAAATTAACTTAATTGTTACCCCTCAAGCAATAATTTGATCAGTGAAGAAATAGATTTATTATATGTGAATATTATGTGTTATATATATTTTCCTGACTGTCACTGCGATAACTGTTATTTAACTCATATTTTTCAGTAAGTTATTCATAAACTATAATATTTGAATAAACCAATAACAGTGATGAGGAATTTAAATTTAATAAAAGGTTAAGAGTCAGGGTTGAAACACATACATCACTTACATTATTTGTACACGACTTGTTTCAAGAGCGGTTGCTCATATCTTCAGAGGAGGCTGACTGGATGCTGGTGTTGGCGTCTGTGGTGTGGTGGTTGTTTGCACTGAGATCTGATGGTGGAATGACATATTTCCAAAGCTGATTAGTCACCAAGTGAATGGCTCTTTTGGCTAGAGTTACTGTGTTGTGCTAGTAGGGATGGACATTTTGAGGTCCAATTTTTACTTTCTCTGCACGTACTATATACATAGTGTATAGAGAAGGTATTGCACTCCACTCAAAAATTTGATACCGAGATTTCACCGGAAATATGTTTTAGGGTCCCCTGTATCCAAAAAAAGCATTTTTAGAATAAGATTGTGTGTGTGTGTTCGTGAACATAACTCAAAAACGAAGTCGGTAAAATACCAAACTTAGTATTTAAGTTTAGTATCTTCCAGAGATGCGACACAAAGATTTTGAGAAAAATCCCCCTATCCCAAACTACCCTTTACATAGAACTTTTTTTCAAAATTTTTGATTTTCTCAAAAATGGCTCTAACAATTTTGATTAAAATACCGTATATTAAAGATATTTACCTGACAAGTAAAATGTATATCTTGAATTTTCTGGGAATAGCCTCTGCAGACTACTTTATTCTGGATGAATTTTAAGAAATTTTGCATAACTGCTAAACCGTAAGAAATAGACAAAAACTTACCACACACAAAATGTAGAGCTCCTTAAAACACACATTTTATGTTATATAAATTTGTTTCGTGGAATTGGTCATTTTTGAGATATTCCTTGTTTTGGCTTCAGTTTAAAAAAAAAATACTTTTCTCTTACAGGAATTTGTGAACTTCTGTCCATACAAATAAAGGAACTTCAGTCACATAGCAACCAGCTTTTGACTATCACTTTAACCTATGATATTCCCTTGTTTCACTTCTACTTACAAGGGAACAAGTAATAAAACTATTTCTGCTAATTTTTTCTCCATAAACATGAAGTAAATAAAAAAAATGTAAATGGCGTGTTATTTTTGGACGCTCTTTAACTACTGTGGTTCTCAGCTTCCCATTCTAAATTGGGATCCCTTAATTTTGCTCAGAGGCCTCTCTATCAGGCTTGAGGTTCTGTTACTTGCCATAAATCTATGACACGGGACCCACGGCTTTACTTCCCTTCCGAAGGAAGCCATGCTATGAAGTAAATAGAAGCATAAGCTGTTTAACAATAATTTGTTGCAGAGATGTAGAGAAAGTCATGTGAATGGAACACATCAGATTTTTACAATATCCCATTCTTCTATAAGGCATGTACAGATTAACAACAGCAACAGGACTTATATAATTATGCTCTCACTTTGTCTTCTCAAACAATCATCCTACAGTCCTACTGCTGGGATGTCGTTGGAGGCAACTCATTGTGTTCAAATGAGTAGAATTATTGCCCATTTATAAAGAAAGCTCATTGCAGAATACTTCCCAAATATATGTATTCCTATCAACACACATTGACACCCAGTTTTGTCAACAAATGATGTGTGTTAACACTGTTTTAACATTTAAATTATACATCCTATTTCACCAAATTGATATGATCTTAGTAATCTATTTTAAACCTCTACTGTATGAATTATACTGTTACATATGCTGCTCTTCCTCTAATTTGCTAATAACCTAACTGGTTTTTATATTCTTCTCATTGGCACCACAACTGAAGCGACTTGAATAGCTGTGATTGTTTGTGCGAAACGAAGTCGACTAGCCAGCCATTCAAAGCTAAATGTCGTGAATTGGAGTCCCAGCAGTCAAATGTGCCTGTGGTAAAGAAGTAACTGGTGTGATGGCACACTTGACTGCTGATGGGGTTATATATAACACACTATAGCTTTATTGCAAAAAATATTAAAATAGCTATAAATAGCCTAATTACTGTTGAAGGTTAGTGTAATACAAACTTAGAAAAGAAGCCCACTGGAAATACTAAAACCGTCGATTAATCATCTTTGTTGCCAAATGGCAACACTATGCAACGAAGGTATATCTTGTGTTAAGCGATACTTGAATTAACGCTTTTTCCAAATTCTGATATCTTGCCTTTCATACTTCCCACATGTGGCATATGAGTCTGTTGCAACGACAGCCAGGGTTAACCTTGACATAACCAATCACCTTTGAAGCACCCTTTGCCCAAACTGAGAGGTACCATTGCCACAGCAAAGGAAGCCAGATGACAGTGTTTTGTTTGCTTTAACACTAAGATACAATATTTTAAAGTTTAAGCATACAATGGATGAACTGTAAACTGTGCAATTACATACTATTGTAACCTCAGTTTACTATAGTGAATGAAAGGTATTGTGGTAATTATTTTAGACTTTAAAACCTCTGCTGCAATCCCTGTGTGAGTGATGTCTCATCCTGGCAATATTATATAATGATACTACAATTTTCAGTTTTTCAATTATTTTCAGACCTAAAAATATTGAGTACTCATTTAAAATGCAAGTATTACACATATAAATTAAAAAAAAAAATGATGTGTTCCATTTGCATGACTTTCTCTACAAATTATGGTTACAAAAGATAAAAGAATTATCTATTTCATTGTAATTGAGATAAACTTTAACAGAAATTGTTGCATTAGTTCCTACTAAGTACAGTAGAACCTCATTAATATGGTCTAATTGGGCCTCTAGCTCATCCGAATTAATGAAAATAATCCATGAAATGAGCCAAGGTACATATTTAACACTCTGTTCAGCAAAAAGAACATATATTTTAAATTTAAGAAATACAAAGGTTATTTAGTATACAAGATACTGTTGTTGCACAGAACAGAATTAGAACATGGCAATCAAGGCACACTACCATTGATCACACTTGACATGCTTAATGGTTTGAAGAAACTGATCTTTAGTTGTCTGCCTTTGACATTCATTTCTTTAATAATTAACTTACGCAGATGTCTCAAATGTTCATAATATGCAGATATATTTTCATTATCATCATCTTTAATCTTGGTAAGATCGACAACCTGCCATTAGCTATGGCACAAACAAATGACCAACCAAACTGAGACTGGTGGCAGGCAGTGCGAGTGAAGCTTGTCACATATTAAACAGCTGTCCGGATTAAGAGAAATCTGGACTAATGGGGTTTGGATTAATAAGGTTCCACTGTAGAAGGTAAATAAGGCAATACATTAGACTAAAGCAATAGTCAAATCTTATAAAAAGCTGGTTGCTATGTCAAAAAAATGAAATTCAGTTTGCTTCACATGGCTAGAAATGAAACAAAAGAAAGATGAAACCAAAGATGACCTCCCGTTTAAGAAACAAATATCAAGGAATATCTTGGAAACAGTTAACTCTACAAAAAAAATGTATGACATAAATCTTGTGTTTTAACAAGAGCTACATTTTTTGTATACAAGGGTCTCTATGAAAGTTTGAGATACAAGTAAACTAAGGTTGATCAGTTTAAACAGATTGCATCATTGGATAGTCACATTCTTTGAAAGTGTAAACCTGTATCAGTTTGCATCCTCTGTCTCCCTCACAGTCTACAGCACGAGGTTAACAACTTTTAGTGTGACGTCAAGTTGCTTGCCAGCATGGAGGTGGAAAGAAAGCACTTTCGTGCAATGATTTTGGGTGTCATTTAAACCCATTTTAAAATCATACAATGTCCTGAGCGCTTACAATAGGCTTTTGGGGACCTTGTTCTGTCCTATGCCACAGGTTTTTGGTGGTTTGAAGAACTTCATTAAAGGATGAGGTTAGGATTGGTTGTCCGTCTATGGCAGTGACTGAAGAAAACATAGCTGCTGTGGAAAGAATGGTCTGCGAAAAAAATCATGTGACATTTAAGGAAATTGAGGCAAGTATAGAGATTGGATCGCCAGCAGTTTAAAAAATATTGCATGACTATCTTTGCATGAGGAAGGTGTCATCCCATTAGGTGGGCCACAATTTAACCGATCTGCATAAGCGCACCCGTGTTGAATGGTGTGAAGAAATGCTGGCCAGATTGGATGGAGGCAATTCTCGGCAGGTTTCTGACATTGTCACTGGTGATGAAACTTGGATTTACCAGTGTCAGTCGGCTGTGTGGATCTTTCCAGATGATGATCTTCCAGTGGAAGTGAAGTAGTCACGCAGCGTCGGGAAGAAAATGGTGGCCACTTTCTTCTCTAAATCTCATCATGTGGCTACAAAATACAATTACTGCACACTGGTACACAACAGTTTGCTTACCACACGTTTGAGAAGCTTCATGAATTGCAGCCAAGAACAGGACTGTGAGGAATGCTGTTCCACCATGACAATGCCTCTGCAACGATCCAGTTTCTGGAGTCCACAGAGGTAAAGTTGATCACTCATCCCCCCTACAGTCCAGATTTCCCCACAGTGAAAAATTACATGCATGGAACAAGGTTTTCGAGCCATGAAGCAGCTGTTGCAGCATTCGACAGCAAACTTTTACATCTACATGAAAATTAGTGGCAGAGCTGCTTTCAAAAGTGGTTTGAGAGAATGAGCAAGTGCATACAGTGTGGTGGCGAATACTTTGAAAAGCTCCAGCAGTAAAAGTGATTTTATCCAGTTTAGTGTTTGTGTATTTCAAAGGTTTATCATTTATGCAAAAATCATCCAGAATGAAGAGGTCTTCAAAAGCTATTCACAGAAAATACAAGATATACATTTTGTCATGTAGACATCTTTAATATATGGTATTTTAATCAAAATCGTTAGAGCCATTTTGAGAACTGAAACTACTGGTATGAACAACATGAAACAGAAAATGTGCAATAAGCTGTGCACTGGTATCCTGAGAAAAAATGTACATAAAATATTCCAAACCAAAGTTATGAACATTGATCTCTCACTAGTAGAAAATTCACTGTTGAAGTTCCTCAGTTCCCCACCAGGGAAGAAGAAGCTGACCATCACAGTTAACTCACCTGCATCTAGCAGTCGTACACAGCTGACGTGGGACAAATCCTACAATAGCTGTTCTGCTGTGTAACAATTTTGATGAAGCCTTGTGAGAAATGACTCATAAGGCATTAATGTTAACTTAGCTTCATAGTTATCAGTTCCAATCCATTACTATCATTAGTAGTAGCAATGATAATGAAATGCCAAAAGCTCTGATATGTTCCATTTGCTTTCTTGGTTTTCAATAAAGTCAAGTCAATGTTCTTATGGGTGAAATCTTCAGAGCTAAACAGTTAAGAAAGTGATTCTTATTTATTGTAGTTATTTTCTTAACACAGTGTACAATTTGGAGAGTTTAAGATACCAATCAGCAAATACCAACACAAACAAATTAGATAAATACCAGAGTCGAGAGATGGAATCTATACTCTCTGATCATTGAACATTCAGTGCCTTCTTTATTACAGTTCTTGGAGATGTTAATAATTTGTGAAAAAAATTTCATGAAATGTAATTCACATAATGTTAAAAATGTAATATGTTATATTATGTTGATGACATTATTGTTAAAGGATTTTTAATAACATAACTAAAAATGGCCCTTTAATAATATCACCAACATAATAGAGAAAGTATGCTACAAAACCTGGCCGTCAGGCACATGATCCATTTCCTGGTCATGTACTGTACACTTGGCTGGCAGTTGCAAGGCAGTCATACATGTGTGGACGTCAAAATCTCAAATCACATTAACAATTATGAGAATAAATACAAAACATACTTTATCACAGGAGATATTAGAAATACTGTCCATCTGCATCAATACATCTACAACATTTTCATTCAAACGCATTAGTTCAGCTTCCAAAATAGCGTTAATTTCTGTCCTTTTGTTTTAATTCTTCTAATGTGTGGGGATTAATTTTCTATGCTTTATTTTTCAAGTTGTCCCATAAATAAAAATCACAAGCCATAATATCAAGGGACTGAGCGGGCCTTAAACCCTTACTAATCATTCTATCCTAAAAAATTTCCGCAATAAACAATAATGATTCATCAGCTGTATGCGAGGTGAAAGAATCCTGCTGGAAATATCCAAACCGACATTCATGGTCCATCAGCTGTTTGAAACATGGTGCCAGTATATTATTTCTGTATCTTTCTGCATTTATGGTATACTCATAAAAAATAGTCCCTATTATTCTGTATCCATTTATTGCACACCATACCCCTATTGTTTGATCATGCAAGGGAGTTTCATGAACAAAATTGGATTTTTCAGTAGCGTTATATCGGTTGTGTTGTGGTGACACATGGCCCAGTAAATGAAACCATACTTCGTCACTGAACAGTATTATCCTGGATCGATTGTTCCATCATTAACAATCCTCAAAATCCAGTTATAGAAATTTACTTGACTCTGGTGATCAAGTGGTAGCAATTCCTGGACAACATTAACCCTGTATGGTTTGAGGTTTAAAATTTTTGTTGCTTTCCATGCTGAAGCTTTCGAAATGTCAGTTTCTTGTGCAAGAAACCTAAGAGATTTTGAGGTGACCATTTCAATCTTTCTCAGATTTCATCTAATTTCTGCTCCATAAGCATGTGCCTGTTTACTTTTCTTTTCCTATCACAATTTGATTACGTCCTCCTGAATTGTTCTTACAAGCAAATGAATAGCCTTTCTACTCAGAATGCATGCCATGGAACTTAGTTTCAAAATGCCTTACAACTTTTCTACAAGATGATGTAAGCACATACGTATCGTACATAAACTCTCTTTGAGGTACTGTATACTGCATTTTGAAATTACTTCAAGCAAAACTAGACACTTCTAAACATTCTTAATGTTATTCATGTGTGAACGGACCAGAATAAAAGTAAGATTGATGTACATGTGATGACAGATGTATGACGCACACACATGGAAAGGCAGTTAAGGTCACACAGGTCATGCTACTGGCAGCCAAGTTTTGTAACAAACATACCCTATAACAACTTTGCCCAATAATTGTTTGATTTTTGAGTCAAATTGTAATATTTATTCATCACTTCTTTTATTCTTGGAACATGTTTCAAAAGCATCCCAAGAATAAAAGATGTGATGTATAAGTGTTACAATTTGACTCAAAAAATAAATAATTATTAATTTACATCACTGTTCCTAAACCTTTTGAAATAATTATCTTAGCATTATCCAGCAACATGTTAACAAACAACATGTTGACACATTTTTTGTTGAAATTTGGCCTAAATGTCAAAAGGTCATTCACCATTGAATATTTAAAATAGGGTGAACATGTTCTTGAAAGCTTAAAATTTGCAGTTAAACAGCTTTAATGGCAGTTGCTTATTTACACTTTAGTAGCTCTGCATTTAATATTGGCTCTTTATTTATATTTGCACTATACTCTGGTAGTATTTCAACTTGAAGCTTTTTGAAAAACAGCCACTAGAAACATTTCTAACAGTACTTCAAAGTCATTTTTGTATTTATATGAAATGGCAATCATTGTTATAAAATGCTTAACTGTCTTGTGAGAACTTATGGAAATTCAAACACACTGCAGGATTACATTTGTATTGATTTACCATCAAATAGTTTATATTACTTCACCAATCTTGCAATACTTACAATCTCCATGCATAAGATAAAATTTAAGCTGAATAAAGCTGATCTTAAAATTCTTAAGACATACAGCCAGTGATATTAGTAATAAATTAATATTACATTTCACAAAGAATTATTCACATTTACTGTATTTATTCGAAAATGAGATATGTTTTTCTTCTGAAAATTTTAATATTGAGAACTAGGGGTTGTCTTGCATTCATAATTTATGATTAAGTTTGATTTGGTATGTCTGTATCCTTGGGAACAGCCCCCCCCCACCCTCCTGTCGCCCTGCGTAGTGTAATGGTTACCATGCTAACTTCATATACCCAAGGTCACGGGCTCAAAGCCGGTGGAGGACGACAGATTTTTTCAGGCGTAAAAATCCTTAGCATGGCTTTCTTCAGAAGGGAAGTAAAGCCGGTGGTCCCTTGTCATAGATTTATGGCACATAAAAGAACCTCAAGCCTAATAGAGAGGCCTCTGAGCAAAATTAAGCAGTCTTTCACGCCCAATATAGAATGGGATGCTGAGAACCACAGCAGCTAAAGAGCGTCCATAAATAACACACCATTTACATCCCCCCCCCCGAGATCCGATTAGGGGACTATTTCACCTTTGATTTATATTTCTTTTCTCCATTTACATAAAAGAGCAGTAATCCAACGGATTCCAGCCCATTGTGGAATAATGGGCAATGAAATGGATGATATTTTGGCCAAAAAGGGAAGTAAAGTTATCACTAAATCAACACCTAGTTTAATTCCATTTTGCTCTATTAAAACAATAATATCAAATAAGTACACAAATAAAATTAATCAAGAAAAAAAAAATGCAAAGCAACTGAAAAACTTACAAGATTACAATATTTCTCATTGGCAACCTTCAGACTACTAATGGCACATGACTGTTTATACAGATTTGGCATAGCAGAGACTGATATATGTCTTTTCAGTAACGTAAATGAAGAAATGGATCGTGATCATCTTCTACATTGTCTTTTACAGAAGATTACAACCTCCCAGTGCAAGAAAACAAATGTTTTCATTATCAAGCATTTAATATTAGATACCAACCAATCACAATTTATGATTACCAAATGGCATGCAGGAAAAAGTAAATTACTAACTTCGTTGGTGTGGCAGTGGCATAACATGGGGGAAATCATAAAGATTACTACCAAATTTGTGAAATATGCAGTAGATTTAGGGCATTTTATTTTGCACCATAAGGTAAGATTTTAACAGACCTAGAGGGATTATAAACATTGGAAAAGAAAGATTTCTTTCTGAGATTAAAATATTTTGAAGATTTCCTTTCATATCAGTGGTTGTGCCTAATGTATTGAGAGCCAATGGTCAAACAGAACAAAGGTTTAACTTCTTGTTTCTCTCCTCTATCTCATACTATGCATGCACATTTTCTTGGGTACTCGGCTACCAAGTGTTGACTGTAGCTTTCTGCACAACTTCAGAAACAGAACAAAAACATTGAGACATCAAGTATGTTATTCACCCTGATATATACTGTATTTATCCGAAAGCAAGACAATGTTTTTTTCCAAAGTTGTAACATTCAGAATGAGGGTCATCTTGCATTCGCGAGATATGATTTCCAAATACCATGCAGGAAAAAGCAAGTTTCAAACTTAGTATGTGGCAGATTTTGTGCTTTTCATTTTGTGCCAAAATTCAGCTGTTAATGGGCCTATGAGCAATCTTATTGGAAAAAAGACAATTCTCCCAGACCAAAATAAATGATAGGACTTCTTTTTCAAATTGGTGGCAGCATGTAATGTTGTATTGGAAGCCAACAGTAAAGCAGAAAGAGAGCTGCACATATATCAGTACATTCCGGTTTCCCCTCTGCCCTCTTGTGCCGCCCGCAATGTGAATTTACACACAAATTCAAATTAGGTAAAACATTTTACATCTTATATTAAGTATGTGTCTTAACAGAAAATAGCATCCTTAATCGTTGTTATAGCTATACTTCTGCCACTACTGCTGTCGTTATTACATAGATTCCGCACATCTCAGTCTCTCCCACTCAAAACATGAATTTATGCGCAAATATGATTTGAGTAAAATGATTAAGTATGTTGTCTTAATTGAAAATGATATCCATAATCGAGTTGCTGCCGTCACCACCAAACACAGACATACCAGTATATAAATGTAAAAAGAAGCTAGTAACAGTGAAGAATAACACAAATATTAATATAAAAATAATAGTTGCAACAAATCTTCACTTATCTTTTGGAATCCTTGCTTGGACTAGTTTTGCAATGATTTCATTGCATTATCAACATATCCTTTTGGTCTCTTTTTTGTTGTTGTTTATATACCAGTATATTTCCGTTTTCCCTTCTACTTCTCTTTTCCGCTCACAATGTGAATTTCTGTACAAATTCAAATTAGGTAAAAAAAAAAAGTACAATATGTAATAGTATGTTGTCTAAATAGATAATTATATCCATCATCATCATTAAAGCTATGCTGCTGCCCTCCTGTTCTATCATTGTACACATACCGTACATTTCTGTTCTCCCTTCAGTTGTCTGAATACAAAACCGTTTCCATCATCATCATTACAGTTACACTGCCATCACATTGTACCATTGTACCCCCTCTCTGTCAACTGCCTGGGAATTTCTGGACAACTTCAAATTAAGTAAATAAAAGAAAAAAAAAAAGATTTAATCAGATTAAATGTCCATTATCTTGTTTAAAATATATGACAAACATTTACATTTCATTTAAAAATTAAGTTACAATGTCTTCTATATATGAAGATGATACCTAAATTCTAAAATTAAGTTCTCAAAACTGGGGATCGTCTTGTATTCAGGTAAATATGGTAGTAGTTTCAATGCTAAGCTTTCATTCTGTTTGTAGCTCCCCCAAGTTCATGCACATGCACTGTGTTTTGTTTAATAATCCAGCTAGTTCATGGTAATTAAATAACATATTCACCATAATGATTGAGAGCCTCCAAGAAAGAAAGTTTCTTTGGTTGACAACACTGCAGAAAGACAGGCAGACAGACAACCTCTCTCTTCTTTCCCCTGGGCCTCACTTTCCTAGCACCCAAGAAAAGGCACATTTCCGTTCTCCCCTCTCCTTCTTTCTCTCATTCATGTAAATTTCCAAGCAAATTCCAATTAGGTGTATTATTATTATTATTATTATTATTATTATTACTAAATAACTCAGAAGTTTGAGACAAGTGAGGTAATTCAACTATTATAGGTGTATTATATTAGATATGTTGTCAAAATAGAAAACCTTATCCATTGATTGCAGCTGTGCCACCATTGCCACAGTTACTTTCTCCCATCACACACATGCCAATATATTTCTCTTCTTCCACCCATTGCATGAATTGAAAAAAAAACAGATGACAAGTTTAAGTATCCCTTAGTTTACATAACAATTAATGATTTCAAACAATTTTTCACACATCTTTTTGAAATCCACAAGACTAGTTTTTCAATCAAAATATCTATTACATCAGCTAAATTTCTTTTTGCTCGTGTCGTTTATTTGTTTAATTGTGGTTAAAGAAAAATTCCCTGTCCCAGACAGGAATCAAAACCGGGACCTTCAGGCAGTCAGAAACGGTATTGTATATAGTGTATAGAGAAGGTTTTGTATTGCACCCAAAATTTTTATACTGAGAATTCACTGGAAATGTTTTCAGACCCTCTGAATAAAAAAAAAAGCATTTTTAGAAAAAGGCTTGTGGGGGGGGGGGACTCTCAACTACCCTTTATATGGAAACATTTCCAAACAATTTCAAGATGGCCTCTATTACAATTCAGGCATTCCTGCAAGCGTGTAATGAAACTGGAAAACACACGTTGCAGTAGGTCTCCATCTATGCCCGCAATTTCCTCAGTTATGGCTTCTTTCAGCGCCTGTAGAGTTGCGAGACATCTAGTCAAGACCTTCTGTTTCAAAAATCCCCACAAGAAGAAATCGGGAACCGTAAGATCGGGAGAGCGGGCAGGCCATGCAATGTCTCCAAACCTTGAGATGATGGACTTAAAGTCATTTCTGAGGAACGCCATGCTGTTATGTGCCGTATGGGCCGTAGCACCGTCTTGTTGGAAGTAAACATTCTGTGGATCCATTCCAAGCCTTCTGAGTTCAGGAATCACAAACATCTGCAACATTGTTACATACCGGTCTGAATTTACTGTCGCAGTTTCTCCTTCGTCATTTTCAAAGAAAAACGGTCCCACGATTCCAAACTCACCGACACCACACCACACAGTTACCTTTGGGGAATGCAACGGTTTTTCAATGATTTCCTTGGGACTATTAACTGCCCAATACCTCATGTTCTGTTTATTAACGGAACTGTCTAAGTGAAAGTGGGCTTCGTCACTCATGAGCAATGAACCCCGAAGATCTGGATTTTCCCGTAGCATGTTGAGAAAGATGTTGCTAAAGTTAGCTCTTGCAGGCCGATCTGCAGGGAGAAGTTTTTGGGTCACTTGTATTTTGTATGGATGAAACTTGAGTTCCCTTAATATGCGTCCCAACGATCTTCGAGAAAGACCCAATACTCTTGCTTGTTTACGAGCTGAACAACGCAGACTAAGTTCAAAAGCTTGTCTCACTCGAGCAACATTCTCCGGTGTCGTCACTGTTTTAGGTGGACCATGTTGAATATCCAAGACAGTACCACACCTTTCAAACTTTTTCACCCATTCCATAATTGTTTTCCGTGAAGGAATTGCACAGTGCCTTGGCGCATTGAAATGAAGGCGAAACATTCTCTGTGTTGTCACAACAGACTTACTCTCGTGAAAGAAACGCACAGCTGCTACACAATGCGCCACTGACCAATGCTCCATAGCTACTGATAGCAAACAAACAAAAATGGCATCGTTCCCATCATTCATTGATACGGTATTGCCAACAAAACGACTTCATATTTTCCCAAGACGTAGAATTGAAACTAGGGAACTTGCTATGCGCCACCCAGTATATTAAAAATATTTACATGACATACAAAATGTATAGCTTGAATTTTCTGGGAATAGCCATCTTTATTCTGGATGAATTTTGCATAACTGGTAAACCATAAAAGATACACAAAACTTACTTAACAAAAAAATGTAGAGCTTGTTTAATCACAGAATTTATGTTATGTAGATTTTTTTTCCATGGGGTTGACAATTTTTGAGATATTCCTTGTTATTGGTTTCAACTTTAAAATACTTATACTTTTCTCATATGGGAATTAGTCAGCTCCTGGTCATGCAAACAAATGAACTTCAATCACATAACAACCAGCTTTTGACAGATTTGATTATCACTTTAATCTATGGTACTCTCTTATTTCACTTCTACTTGCAAGGAAGCAAGTAATAAGACCATTTCTGCTAATTTTTTCCCAAATAGCACGAAGTAGAAGAATAAGCTTTTTAACAATAATTTATTGGAGAAATGTATAGAAAATCATGTGAATGGAACACATCAGATTTTTTTTTCATATATAGATGACATGCTAAATTCCAAAAGTAAGTTCAGAAAAAAAGGGGTCATCTTGCAGTTGAGGTCATCTTATATTCAGATAAACACTGTACATTTTAAGAATTACTCACAAACAGAACCCCAAATTGATGTCACAAATTGAATTCTTGTATATAACTGGCATATATTTCTTTGGTGAAGGCAAAAGATGTGAGTTTTTCTATAATGCAAGAGTCATTCATGGGATTACTGCAGTACTTTAAGGCAGTGTGCTGGTATATACTGCTCTTATTTGAAAATATTGTTTCAATTGACAAAGCTTTGACATTTCCATATTTTAAGGTATCTTTTTAACATTTCTTATACTTTTATAAGAGCTTTCCAGCTTGCACCAATTTTAAATTACTTCCATAAACCACGTTAAAAGGTACATATTCTATTAAGGTGTTTCCTTTACTGGAAAATCAATGCAATTATAATCATATGGCACTGCACAGCAAGCACCACCACTGTAAAGCATTTTAGATTTACATTTGTTCCCATTTGTTAGTGCTAGATGTTTCTACATTTTGGCAATATATTAAGATAAAATGTTTATTAATCTTTTCAACAAGCAAATCTGAATTATAGAGAGCACTAAGTTTCATATTAAAGAGCTAAAACTTTACAAAATTAAAGTTTACATGCCATTCTCCAGCAATTCCTTACTATGAATGCATATTAAACAATACACTGACTAAATATGAACATCACAAACATAGAAATTACATACAAATATGCTTTTTTAAAAGTTTTAACAGCACTGCACTAAAATGAACTTTACATCTACCATTAAATAAATTACAGCCAAAAATGAGTTAAGCAAGGATAAAATGTAAATGCCAAAGTTTAAGCCTTAATAATGCGCAGGATAAAACAGGAAAGGCATATTATTGAGATTCGATGGCATTTCCATGAATAGGACGTTGGTTGTTATTTGGAGAGTCGAGTTGCTCAAAAGGGCTGCTCGGTGTGGACGGTGGCTCTGTCTGAATCATGATACAAGAGCTTCTCTCGTCGAGCGATAACCCATTTAGTTGCACTACAGCTACAGCAGCATCTTCCTTGCTCATTGTGCTAGACCCTAAATTGCCGTTACTCACAGGAGTTTTACTTCCCTGTTCAGGTTTTACTGTCTCGAGTTCATAACTATCTGTTTCACAATCGCCAATGTTTCCATTGCTTTTCACTGAGCCATTCACTTCGTCACCAGTTTCTGTCCCGTTTTCCTCATCCTGCTCTGCAACTGTCCGGAGTACGTCATCAACAAGACTGGTGGCAAACTGTTTCAGTTCTTGTGGCGCCTCGGGTTCAGCTGAAGTGCGGGCAGAGGATTGGCGGGACTGGGAAATGGGGAGAGATGATGGACGAGGTGATGGGGACACTCGCTGGTACGGGAAGGGCATTCCTGGCCCCAGTTCTGTTTGAGGGGTGTGAACAGCGATGATTTCTGTTTGTGTGCCATCGGTTGAGATCTTTGTTTCTGCTGCATTGCTAGAGGAAGTCTGTGCTGGGACTTGTCCTTGCTGACAGAATATTGACATGCAGTGCATCACGCTCTGCATCTTGTCCTGTAGTTGTGTCACCTGAAACATCAATCATCTCACATCAACATTTCCTGCTTTTTTTTTTTTTTTTTTTTTTTTTTTTTCACTTTTTCTACTACTTACATATCTAAATAGTAGCAAGACAATCCACCCAAAAACTTGATATTAAGATTTCACAGGAAAAACATTTTTAAGAAATGGTCTGTGTGTATAAACAGCATAATTCAAAAATAAATTTTAGTTAAACACCAAACTTGGTAGAATTGTATTTGTCAGTTGGATTTTAAGTACCACTTATATATTGTTTTACCAGACCAGTAAAACAACACATTCCCCTACACACAATCTCTCAAAATGGTTAGTGCAGAAGTTCACATCATTACCAAAATATTCCAGCTTAAGCATTAAACACTCACATGATCTAATCAACAAAATCTCCACCCTGGATATAAAACCAAAGGAAACTCGGGTATCCTTTGACATCGCAGCAATGTACCCAAACATACCCATTCCTCATATGCTACAACACCTAGAAAGCTAACTAACCCACAATTAAATAGAAAAAGAACTGGAAGACTACTTAAACTTAATAAAACAGAATTACTTCACCTTCAACAACAGAACATACAAACAAACTACAGGCCTCACAAAGGGTTACCCAATATCGCCAATTCTGGTAGACCTTCACGTCAGCCACCTGGAAACACACACAACCTCAGCATTCCCACACATCTTCAAGACTTGGCATAGATATGTTGATGACATCTTGGCATAGTCCCAAAACGTTTCCTACAGGACTCCCTCAAATTGCTTAGCATAGAAAACATTACAGTTCATGATAAAAATTGAAAAAGATAACTACCTTCCATTTCTAGATCTGAAAATAATTAGAGAAACTAGAAAACTAATCTTTGGTATCTATCACAAACCCAAACACTCGGACAACTATATAAAGAATTATGACCACAATCCTAATGCGCACAAACATGCTGTATTAAATAGCCTCACCCACAGACTGGTCTATACAGCATTAAAAGGAGAAATAATACAACAGAGAATACAAACTCACAGTATCTACAGCAAAAAAACAATGGCTTTAACAAGAATTAAAATGAATTTTAATTAATAAAAAAATGTAAACAAAGCAAACTGATCAGACATTACAAAGCCCACCATTAGATAACCCTCGCTTCAAAAACTTCACTTATCCAAAACTACACCACGGGTTTCAAAACATTTTCAAAAAACTGATGTGTTCCATTCACATGACTTTCTCTACATCTCTGCAACAAATTATTGTTAAAGAGCTTATGCTTCTATTTACTTCTTTCTAATCGAGGAAAAATTAGCAGAAATAGTCTTATTACTTGCTTCCTTGTAAGTAGTAGCAAAATAAGGGAGTACCACAGATTAAAATGGTTTCTATATGACTGTAGTTCCTTTGTTTGTATGGACAGGAGTTGACAAATTTCTGTATGTTTTTTAAAGCTGAATAAAAAACATGGCATATCTCAAAAACGATTGCCACAAAAAAAATATATATATATATATATATAACATAAACTGTGTGTTTTAACATGCTCTACATTTTTTGTGTGGTAACTTTTTTGTCCATCTCCTATGAATTAGCAGTTATGAAAAATTCTGTAAAATTCATCCAGAATAAAACGGTCTTCAGAGGCTATTACCAGAAAATTCAAGATATACATTTTATGTCAGGTAAAATATCTTTAATATATGATATTTTAATCAAAGACGTTAGAGCATTTTTGAGAAAATCAAAATTTTCAAAAAAAGTTCCATGTAAAGGGTAGTTGGGAGCAGGGGGATTTTCTTGAAAATCTTTGTGTCACATCCCTGGAAGATCCAAACTTAACCAACTTTGGTATTTAACAGTCTTTTCGTTTTTGAGCTATATCCATACCCACACCCACACCCACCTTTTTCCAAAAATGCTTTTTTTGGATTCAGGGGGACCCGAAACAGGTATTTCTGGTGAAATCTTGGTATTGAATGTTTGGGTGCAATACAATACTTTCCTTATACACAATGTGCATAGTACGCGCAGAGAAAGTAAAAACATAAATCACACTTCTAGTGTTCTCTGCAACAACTTTAAAGACTAAATCCCAGAACCCAAATAAATCAGGAATCTACAGAATAGATTGCAACAAATTTTACATAAGAAAAACAAAAAGAAACTAGACCAAAAGAACACTCAAGAGCAGTAAAATATAAACAAATTGACAAATCAACTGTTGCACACTATTTCTGGACTACTAACCATGAAATATCACCAAACATATTCCTTATAAAACCTGCAGATATGTAGCAGATATCGATATCTGGGAAAATCCACACTGTTAAAAATCAACACCACATATTCAACTTTGAATTGCTGCCACAAAACACATTGTGGAAGTTCATCACTCATTCACCAGAAACTGACACGCCTCAACATGCACATCCTGTAGAGCTTCAGTTAAAACCATCAACAATAAAGCCCACATGGTTTGAAAACCGGCCTGGTAACACAATATGTAAATGATACTTAAAGTGTAACAAATCCAACTCATGTGTTCTATTCATATATATCACTGTTCCAAAATACCCTTTCATAAAAAATTTGGAAAATTTAACAAACTTGGTATTTAAATACAAAATCTTCCAAGGATGGGACACAACAATTTTCAACCCAATCTACTCTTCCTTGCAAAAAATTTCAATATTATTTTTTGCCCTAAAAATATGAAGAGTTCCATTTACATGACTGTTTCTACCTATTCTGTAACAAACTATTTTTACAAAACCTTATTCTTCTACCTCTTTCATGCAGACAGCATTTGTTCCTTGTAATTACAAGTGAAATAGAGGAATACACTAAGCTAAGGCAATAGCCAAATCTTTTCAAGAGCTGTCATTATGTGAAGACATTGAAATTTGGTTCAAGGAGTGAAGAGGAAAAGAAAAGGGAAAAAAAAGAAGAAGACCTCAAATTAATACATTTTGAATGACTTATCATTTGAGAAAAGTATAAGTATTGGAAAATTTAAACTAAAAGCAAGGAATATATCACAAGTGGTTAACCCCTGACCAAAAAAGCGTTTTAATGAGATTTAGAGTTTTTTGTTAACAAGATGTTACAGTTTATCGGTAATGCATTGGTCATCCTGAATGACGAGAACTTCAGAAACTATTTCCAGAAACTTCAAAGATATAATTTCATTTTTCATGTAAATATCTTTAATATATGGCATTTTAATCAAAAGTGCCAAGTCATTTTTGAGAAAATCAAAAATTCTGAAAATTCTTCAAGCTTGGTATTTAACTGACTGTTCATTTTTCAGTTACACTGTTCACAGATACATATACAAATCTTATAATGCTTTTTTTAAATTTATTCAGAGGTCCTCAAAACATGCATTTCTAGTGAAATGTGTTCAAATTTTTGGATGGAATATAATACCTTCTACACCTACTACATATATGGTGCATGGTATAGAAACTAAAACTATGGCTCTCATTAAAGTCAACAATTTATTTCAAACAAATTTTTTGTGCTGGTAATCATTAGTGAGATATTTTTCGTTCTTATTGGTTTGAATATTCAAATACATACACATTTTTCAAATGGTGAGCAACTGATCCTTGAGATTAACCAATGAGTCAATTTTTTAATACTATAGACTATTACTTTCTCTAGCACATATGTAAAATGTACATAGGTAGAGAAGGTATTGTATTCTATACAAAAATTTGATATCAAAATTTCATTGGAAATGTTTTGAGAACCCTGAATCCAAAAAAGCATTTTAAGAAAAAGATCTATGAGCACATGTGGTCAGCATAATTTAAAAACAAAGTCAGTTAAATATCAAACTTGGTATTTAACTTTTGTATCTTCCAAGGGTGAGACAAACATTTTCAAGAAAATCCTGCCATCCCAAACTACATTAACATGAAATATTTTTCAAAATTTTAGATTTTCTAAAAAATTGTTCTCACAATTTTGATTAAAATGACACATATTAAAGATGTACATTCTAAATAAGTGTACATAAATAAAATATATATTCTAAATTTCTTGGAAATATCCCTGAAGATCTCTTCAATTTAAATGACTTAAATGACCTGGTAAACTGTACCAACTGTATGAGATAGACCAAAACTTACTACACAAAATATCTAGATCTCTTAAAACACACAATTCATGCCATATACAGGTTTTTATAGTGCTAGCAATTTCAGAAATATTCCCTGTTATTGATTTTAATTTTAAAATGCTTAAACTTTTCCCAAACAAAGTTCTCATCCATTTCACATCTTTTTTGTTTTACTCCTGGCCATGACAATTGCTTAGCATTAGCTTTTAAAAGGTTTGACTGTCGTATTAGCCTAGTGTATTCTCTTATTTCCCTTCTGCTTATAAGAAAGCAAGTAATGAGACCATTTCTGCTAATGCTTATCTTGATTAGTATTATGTAGATAAAAAAAATTATCTTTGGTTAGAATAGTTTGTTTGCAGAACAGATAGAGAAAGCATGTGAATGGAACATATCAGATTATTTTTTAATTAGAAGACCTGTTTCTGAAGCTATGTGCTTCTATCTTCAGATCCTGTGTTATTATTAGTTCTTTCTTGTGGTCATGGAAAGAGCATGAAATTAAAAGTTAAAATTTTACTTTTTTTGATAGTGTTTAATACCCTCTTTTACTGCTATGGCACGGCAGGCGATGACACTGATAATACATGGAATGAAGATGGAGCACCAGTGGAATGCGACGGTGGGGGAAACCGGAGAACCCAGAGAAAACCTTTCTCTGTGCTACCTTGTCCTCCACAAATCCCACAAGGGCTCACCTGAGACTGAACCCAGGCCACCCATCATATCTGATCTGCATTTTAAAAATCTGACTATTCCTGTACTATTCTTATAGGTACCTAGAATGTAGTAGCAGTAATGGTAGTAGTAGAAACAATTATTCTTTATTATTGTCAATGGAGCTTAATACAGCTATCTGACATGGTCACAATGATTATAAACATTAAAACAAGAGTTTACATACAATTATCTTTGTATACAGAAATAGAGCCAGTATCAATATGTATGCACATGCACACACTGTTTACATTATATACAGTCGAGTCAGTAAGTTTTTATAAATACAAATATGCAATTAAGTGCACTTGTAAGTAATAAAATACAATTAAGTGATTACAATACTATCCTTTACAATCCACTTAAGGTGCATAAATATAGGAACTACTTTAATTTTGTCTTGAAAGTGTTGCCTGTAGCTATTTTAATTTCATGAGGGGGGGGGGAGGATATTTATAATCCAGAAGAGAGCTATAAGAACATTAAGTGGAATAGACAACAGTACATCCTGTAGACCGTACTTTAGGAAACAACATTTTACCATTAGCATGTATATTTATAGCAGAAGTTGTAAAACATATTAAGAAAAATTACGGCAAATTATGCACAAATACAGATATCTATCCTCATAACACAAGAAAAACAAATGATCTTCATGTTCAGATATGCAGAACAAACATTGTAAAAAATAATCTCACAAATTCAGGAATTAAATTATATAATAAACTACCAGCAAACATTAAAAAAATAGCAAACATAAACAATTTAATAAAGAAGTCAAATCCCTTCTACTACAGCATACCTTTTATTCAGTAAGTGAATATATGACAAGTCAATTGTAAATAATATACATATAAACCTGTATAAGTATTATGCAAATTGTATATATTTATTGTTGTGTTGACGAAGCCTATATCACGTAACATGATCTAAATGGCGAACAAAAATTATTATTATTATTAAACATAAATGAGCCAATAATACAGTAAGTATGCTACAAAACTTGGCCGTCATGCACATGGTCCATCTCCCGCTCATGTACTGTATACTTTGTAGGCAGTCACACATGTGTGGACGTTAATTAAAATCTCAAATCACATTAACAATTATCAGAATAAACACAAAATATACCTCATCACAGGAAATGTTGCAAATGTTGTCCATCTGCATCAATAAGTCTACAGCATCTTCTGAGGAAATTTTCATTCACACTCATTAGTTCAGCTTCCAAAATAGCATTCATTTCTGTCCTGATATTTTGTTTTAATTCTTCTAATGTATGGGGATTAGTTTTGTATACTTTATTTTTCAAGTTGCCCCATAAATAAAAATCACATGCCATAAGATAAGAGAACTGAGTGGGCCAAAAACCCTTACTAATCATTCTATCCTCAAAAATTTCCACAATAAACTAAAATGATTCATCAGCTGTATGTGTGGTGACAGAATCCTGCTGGAAATATCCAAACTGGCATTCAATGTCCATCAGCTGTTCGAAACATCGTGCCAGTATATTATTTCTGTATCTTTATGCATTTATGGTACACTCATAAAAAAATCTGATGTGTTCCATTCACTTGACTTTCTCTACATCTCTGCAACAAATTATTCTTAAAAGGCTTATACTTCTATTTACTTCATGCTAATCAGTAAAAATCTTATTACTTGCTTCCTTGTAAGTAGAAGAGAAATAAGGGAGTACCATAGGTTAAAGTGATAGTCAAAAGCTGGTTGCTATGTTGCTGGTTCCTTTGTTTGTATGGACAGCAGTTGACAAATTCCTGTATGAGAAAAGTATAAGTTTTTCAAAACAGAAACAAAAAACAAGGAATGTCTCAAAAACAATGAACTCCACGAAAAAAATGTATATAACATAAATTGTGTGTTTTAACGTGTTCTACATTTTTTGTGTAGTAAGTTTTTGTCCATCTCTTATGGTTTAGCAGTTAATCAAAATGCCGTAAAATTCATCCAGAATAAAGTACTCTTCAGAGGATATTCACAGAAAATTCAAGATACAGATTTTATTTGTCAGGTAAATAGTTTTAATATACATATTTTAATCAAATCATTAGAGCCATTTTAGAGGAAATCAAAATTTTCAAAAAAAAAGTTCCATGTAAAAGGTAGTTAGGGGTGGGTTTTTCTTTTTTTTCTCAAAATCTTTGTGTCGCATCCCTGGAAGATACACGTTTCACATCGATGCATCTCGTTTACCACTCCCTCCCGAGACTCGAGAGGGCTGACATCTACTCTGGGCAGCAGCTACGGCACCACCTACCGGCGGATCTGGCAGCAGCAGAAGCAGCGGCAGGAGCCGCGGCAGGAGCCACGGCAGCATACCCCCAGCGGCAACGCAGTGGGCATTCGTCCCTCTACTAGCTTGCAGCTCTGACGCCTGCGGGTGCTCGGCTTCTATACAGCGGCAACGCAGTGGGCTCTTAGCTTGTCGTTCCGCCGCGTGTGCGAGCGGCTCCACAAGAGCAGGAACACCCCTACTTTCCTACTCCTCTTCTACTGTCATCTTTCTTTTCATTGACCTGACTAGACCGACTGACAACGGAAACAGCGGGTCCGTAAGGCCAGAGCCAAGGGTGAAGGCCATTGGCCTGAAACCTCGAGCCAATATGGCTCGCACAGGCGCCTCCTCTAAGGAGGTCCGGTCCTCTGCGGACAGCCGTAGGGCAACCGCACCGACCCTGACCAGTGACGACGGGCAACAGCCAAGTACCAGTACCAGTCAACCTACTCCTTCACCAGAGACGGCCGAACCTTCGCGCAAGCGAAGCAGGACGTCTACTGGCGGCAGCAACAGGCGCAAGCCATCTTCGCCTCACCGCCTCGTAGCGGTTGAGAGTGTACAAACCGGGCAGGACCCCACCAGTCCTTACACCATTCCTATGCCCGACTCCGACACCGACGTCGAACCTGACGGGCCGTGGATAACTGTCCACGCAGGAGGCCGCAGAAGCGGCCGTTCCTCCCCCAGCACAACCGCACCACCTCAGGGAATTAACCAACCCCCAACCCAAGGGGGGCGAAAAATCCCGCCTATAGTTGCCGACGCTTTCCGCAACCACGTTGTGGTAATGAGAAAGCTGGCAACGAAGCTTAGGGGCCCCTTCGAGGCCCGGCGGAAGCAAAGGAAAGTTCACCTCCATACCTCCTCGGAAAGGGATTTCGAGGCGGCGAAGGCCGTACTACGGGACGAACAAATCCCGTTCTACAGCTACTCGTTGCAGCGGCCCTACGTGGAGCGTAGGATAATACGGGGCCTTGACTCCGACTGCACCCCTGAGGATGTCAAGGCGGCTCTTCAGGACGAGTACATCATCACCCCTACCTCCGTGGCACGTCTCAGTAAGACGGTGGCAACAGACGACGGCACTCAGCGAGTGCCTATGCCCTTATTCCTGGTCGTGGTACCAAGGGAACGCGCCCAGACAGTTCAGCCGATAGACGCCGTCCGTCGGCTTATCTTCACCGTCGTGCGTATCGAAAGATACCACGGCAAAGAGGGACCTGTGCAGTGCCATAGGTGCATGGGCTTTAATCACTCTAGCAGTGTGTGCGAGCGCAAGCTCGCATGCCTGCGGTGTGGTGAAGCCCATCTACTGAGGGACTGCACAAAGCCCCATGAAGTTCGCCACTGTGTGAACTGTGGTGAGGCGCACGTGGGCTCATACAAAGGCTGTAAGGTGCGGAAGCGCCTTGTTGAGAGCCGCCGTGGAGGCCCCCAGGAGCCAGCTAATGTGCGCCCTGGGGTGTCCTCCTCGGCACTAAACCGCGCTGAGGGAACGCTGCGAGCCGCTGAGGCAGCAGCAACTGCCACCCCCGCAGTCACTGCAGAGATTGTGCCAGCTCCGTCCTTGACGGAGACCCCAACCTGGTCCGTCTACGTCAACGGAGGAAGCCGCCCCGAAGCCCTCGGCAGAGGGCCCACGCCGGACTTCTCCAAAAAAGAAGTCCAGGAGGAGAGGAAAGAAGAACCGTCGGGCGCCCGGCCAGTCGGGCCAATCACAGGCTCCCACCTCTGTGAAACCCGAGGCCACGCCCCCAGCACTCCAGCAGCTACCAGTGGCGGAAGCTCCAGTAGCGGCCGCCACAGTGCCGACTCCAGCAGCGGAGGCTCCCGCTGCACCTACCACCACAGCGGCTTCCTCGGCCTTTACAGCGGCCATCCCACAGGCGGACCTGGATGAACTTCAGGACCTAGCCTTGTGGTTCGGTGACCTCCTAAGTAAGGTCCTACCTATACTGCGAAACTTCAAGTTGCAGTACAGTGACCCCAGACTCTCCCCCCTCCAGAAACACACACTGTTCCTCCAAACCTTGGAGCAGTTGTACCCGGGTTCCGCTAAGTAATGGCCTCTAGATTTGTTCGGAGACCATTGCGACTCGCGTACTGGAACGCGAACGGCATCCGGGGGCAACGCCCAGGCGTCATTGAGTTTGTACGATCGTACGGAATTGACATCCTGATGGTTTGCGAAACCCATTTGGATGCTGTTACTGACTTCTCGCTGCCTAGTTACGTCACCCATCGGTCCGATCGGGTCGGCCGACAGGGTGGCGGTACAGCTATCTTCATTAAGAACTCCCAGCACTACAGCACGTGGAGGCCTGTGCAATCCGGCTTGCCGTCGCCGGGCTAGACGCGCTGCTGATAGCTGCATATGACCCACCAAACCACCGCTTCCATGAAGCAGACTACACCACCCTACTCAACCTCCACCCAGTGGTATGCATCGCAGGAGATCTCAACGCGAAACATGCCCTCTGGCACAGCCGCACCAACAACCCCCGAGGTCGCGGGCTCTACCGCCTCATCAGCGGCAACCCCGCCCTCGTCGCGCACGGACCGAGAGGACCTACGTGTCATCCGGCTCGCGGCAGACCGGATGTTCTTGACATCATAATCACCAAGAACACACCATTTCATCTAGACCTCTCGGCGGTTCCGACCACGACCCCGTCGTGGTGGATACAACCGAGATCGTATCAGCTCTGGTAACACCAGACTGGATAAATGAGATCGACTGGGACGCAGCCGTCCTAGACCTAAACCAAACCGTGGACCCGCGACCGCGCATCGATTCCATCGAAGCACTGGAAGCGGCAGCCACGGCCTTCTTCCGACAACTCCTGAATGTGGTACGCGCGCATACCTACCGCATCCCATCTAACAAACCTAACCCGAGAACCATACCTAATGAACTCCGTCAGCTGCTAAAAGCCAAGGCAACCGTACGGAAGCTATGGCAGCGCTTCCGCCATCCCAGGATCCAAGCAGTGTACCAGCGGTTCAAATCCCTGGCAAGGCGCCTGCTTCGCGCGCACCGCAAAGCGGCCTGGGAACACACAATGGCAAATGTAAACCTGGAAGAGAAACAACCCTGGAGGATCATCCGATCCCTCAGGAAAGACAAAAGTCAGTTTCAGCATCCCATCCATGGCACCCGTGGGAGACTCTCTTTTGAGCCCCAGGATAAAGCCATGGATTTCGCAGACTATCTGGAGTCTCAATTCGAACCCCGCGAAGACCCCCAGGACGAAGACTTTACTGAGGAGCCCCCGCCGCCCCATGAGGAGATCCGCATTTCTTTAGTCACCCTGAAAGAGGTGGCTTCGCAACTCAACAACCTAAAGCCTAACAAAGCCCCTGGACATGACGGCGTTACGGCGCCTATGCTCCAGCACCTACCCAGAAAGGCTATGTTCCAGCACCTGACACGGATTTACAATGCATGCCTGCATCTACGTCACTTTCCAACGTGTTGGAAGGAGGCGAGGGTAGTATGCATTTTGAAACCCGGCAAGGACCCGGTCTTCCCGTCAAGCTATAGATCTATTAGCTTACTTCCGATCGTCTCAAAAGTATTCGAGCGGTTACTCCTACCTCGCCTCACCCCTCTCTTCGAAGAGAGACTCCTACTCCCGGATCATCAGTTTGGTTTCCGTACTGGACATTCCACAACCCTGCAGTTGCTGCGACTGGCTGAGAAGGCTGCCCTGGGCTTCCAGGACAACTTCAAAACAGTCGCGGTACTCTTGGACGTGGAAAAGGCCTTCGCCACCACGTGGCATCAGGGACTCTTGTACAAGCTCAAGAACGCAGAAATCCCTCCCCCCTACCTTCACCTGCTTAGTAGCTTCCTTCGGGACCGCACTTTCAGGGTGAGGGTGGAAGGGAGGCATTCCACAGTCAGACCCTTAGCGGCGGGAGTGCCAGAAGGCAGCATGCTGTCGCCGTTACTCTTTGCCGCCTACATGTCCGACTTTCCCACAGAACCCAGTACAGTTACATGCCAGTATGCCAACGATGTCCTCATAATGGCGCGTAACAAGAACGCCCGATATTGCTTCCCCCCGCTACAGAGACAGCTCCAGGCCATAGGCAGATGGAGTGAACAGTGGCGGATGGCCATCAGCCCGCAGAAGAGCTCAGCTCTACTGCTGGCTAAAGTCCGTGGCTGGCGACCGGAGAGGTCGCTGAGGTTGCGGCGGCGGCGGATCCCCTGGGTCCGCACCGTCAAATACCTTGGAGTCCTCCTCGACCGCGGCCTTACTTTCACTCCACATGTCAGGGAGAAGGTCGGTATGGGACACGCTGCCCTAAGGCAGTTGTTTCCCATCTTCCGCTCCACCATGCCTACACACCTAAAACTACGGCTGTACCGCGCAGTCATCCCGCCCCTGATGCTGTACGGCTGCGAGGTCTGGGGTTCGGTGGCTCGTTCCACCATCCGCAGGCTGCAGACCATGCAGAACAGGGCATTGAGGATGATATATGGCACAGACCGTAGATTCCCGTCCCACATTCTCCATTCCCACTCCGGAATCCCTTACATAGTGGCCGTTGTGCGAGAAAGAGCTCGCACAATATACACTAAACTTGCTCCCCACCTCATTCCCCAGGTGAACACACTCGGTCTTTACGACCACACGCTGCCTAGGAGACGCGTAAGCTACCGCCTTCCCAAGGACGCCTTGGGATGGTAGTTTTCCGGCCGCCTCTCCCTTCTTTACAGTTCTACCCGCCAAGTTAAGCAGCATCGGGCCCGGTCCCGACTCGGACGGGTGACCGTCCAGTTGTACTCCGACCAGATCTGCAACACTGGCTTCCCCCACCCCGTACCTACATCCCTTCAGTTCCCCCCGCTAGCCGGCACTGCTTTCCTTGACAGCCCGCAAGCGGCTGCCCATGGTAAGCAGCATCGGGCCTGGTCCCTCTCTGGGTGGGTGACCACTCAGGTAGGTAAGCCAGCCCTCGCCGGCTGCACAGAGGGAAACACCCTGCCCACAGTACTTCGACACAGACATAAACGCTTGCACAAGACTACTTCTTTTATACCACACGGGTAAATCCGCGAGAAAAGCGGATAGGTACCGTGGTGATTTGCCCCCGCCCGAGTACACTCGGGTGACTAGTTCCTGCTCCTGGCTCCTGGAAGATACTAAACTTAAATACCAAGTTTGGTCTTTTACCGACGATTTTGTTTTGAGTTATCATGTTCACACATCCACACACACAAGGACCTTTTTCCGAAAATGCTTTTTTTAGATAAAGGGGACCCTAAAACATATATTTCTGGTGAAATTTCAGTATCAACTTTTTGGGTGGAGTGCAATACCTTCTCTATACACTATCTACATCGTACATATAGAGAAAGTAAAAATAGTCCCTATTATATATGTAAAAAGAAGCTAGTAACAGTGAAGTAACACATATATTAATATAATAATTAATAACTGTAACAAATCTTCATTTATTTTTTGGACTGCAACTAAGAAATGCTTCAAAACAAATTAACTTATAAATGTAAAAAGAAGATAGTAACAGTAAAGTAACACAAATATTAATATAATTATTAATAACTAACAATTCATTTATTTTTTGGACTGCAACTAAGAAATGCTTCAAAACAAATTAACTTATAAATGTAAAAAGAAGATTAGTACACAGTGAAGTAACACAAATATTAATATAATAATCATAATTGTAACAAATCTTCTCTTATCTTTTGGCCCTATTATACTGTATCCATTTATTGTGCACCATATCCAGATTTTTTGATCATGCAAGGGAGTTTCATGAACAAAATTGGGTTTATTTGTAGCATAATATCAGTTGTATTGTGATGGCACATGACCCATGTAAATAAAACCTGCTTCGTCATTTACAGAAATTTACCCAACTCTGGTGATCATGTGATAGCAAATCTTGGACAACAGTAACCTTTTATGGTTTGAGTTTTTTAACATTTTGTAGCTTTCCATACTGAAGCTTTCTAAATGTTACTTTCTTGTGCAAGGCATCTAAGAGATTTTCGAGCTGACTGTTCTAACCTTTCTCCAATTTCGTCTAATTTCTGCTTCGTAAAGCATAGGAGCAAACGAATGGCCTCTCTACTCGGAACATGCACACCAGGAAATTTAGTTTCAAATTGCCTTACAACCTCCCCCTTCAAGTTAATGAAGCACATGCTTATCATATATAAACATTCTTTGCAGTACTGTATGCTGGAATTTGAAAGCAGTTCAAGCAAAACTTAACAGTTCTAAACATTCCTAATGTTATTCACATGTGAATATGACTAGAACAGAATAATAAATTACACACGTATGATGACAGGACAGAAGTAGGACATGCACACAGGGAAATGCAGTGAAGGTCACATGGGTCATGCTGCTGGTGGCCAAGTTTTGTAACAAACGTACTGTATAAGGATTGCTGTTAATTTTGATTTTATTGGTTGATATTCTGTAAATGGCATTTCTACTTATTGTGTGGCAAGAGTGAGTTTCCTGTTTATGAGTCTCTACGGGGGATTTTTAACTACTAATGTGCCAACTTGATACACAAAAAGAGAATATACAGTCAATAGTGATATAATAATGTATAAAATTATGAACTGAAGTGATACACAGTTTGTGTTTAACTATACCTGTGAATGAAGGAGTGAACATGTTTCCGTTAGATCTCGGAAGGTGCCAGGATCAGGCTGTTGTGAACTTGTGCTAGCACTTGAGCTGCCTTCTCCTTGCATTAGAGCTGGCTGAAGACTAGATACCTGCCAAATATTAAACATAATATCATTTGGGGGGGGGGGGGGAAGGTACATGTTATCAAAATTTAATTCAGTAAAGTCATCAATAAAACCATATTCATCAACGTTCATAAACAATTTCTAATATACTGTTAACACAGAGTTACGTATAGTAATAATTTTTTTATTATTTTAATGTATCATTTCTCATCATCCTATGCTAGCAACAGAAGTTTAAACTTGCCTTACTATGTACTAAGCAGATTAACAAAAAAGTTTGCAGAAAATAAGGTTTAAATTTAGGAGTGTTTATGTATTTATAACTTCAGGTAACTTCAATGGGTTATACAAAGTTCATGTAGCATATGTGTAAAACGTTTAAGTTAAAACTCCAGAATTATCCTGATATATGGTGGACTTTGAGACAGTGATGTGTTTTAACAATTAAAATTTAGTTGAGTCGATTTTGTAACACTCCAGAAGTTAAATATGAAACCCATTTGCCCCCTTAAGATAGCAGTTGCAAAACTTTTTAACGTCCGTTGTATAAGGAACTTTTCCCCCTCCCCTCTGCACATATGTTACAATGTATATAAACTGTAACTTACATCACAGACCTATTCACTTCTTATTCATAATGTATAACTACCATATTTATCTGAAACAAGATGATGCTTTTTTCCAAAGTATTAATGTTCAGGGGGCGTCTTGTATTTGCGGTATATGTTTTCTGAATACCATGCTGGGAAAAAGTAAGTTTTAAATTTTGCAGGTACAACAGTGGTGAAGCTTAGGGGAAATGGTAAAGATAACTGCCAAAATGTGGTAGATTTTGTGTTTCATTTCACACTTAAAATTAGTTAACGGACAATGCGCATTCTCATTGGAAAAAAAGATTACCCTCCAAGACTAATTAGGGGACTTCCTTTCATGGTGGTTACACAATTAGAAGCCAAAGGTGAAGCAGAAAGAGAGAGGTTAGCTGTGCATTTCCCCATCTTGGGCCACACATATACCAGTGCATTTCCAGTTTCCCCTCTGCCTCTCTGTGCCGCCTACAATGTGAATTTATGCCCAAAGTCAAATTAGGTAAAACATTTTACGATATAGTATATTAAGTATGTTGTCTTAATTGGATATCATATTCATAATTGGTGTTACTGCTAAGCTGCCACCATCAGCACCGAACACAGACATACTGGTACATTTCCATTCTCCCTTCTTGGTCTCTCCTGCTCACAATGTAAATTTCTATGCAAATTCAAATTTGGTAATAACACTTACGATGTGTTATATTAAGGATGTTGTCTAAACACACAATTGAATACCTGCTGGCAAAAACGTTGTAACTTTCTCTTCTATAGAATGCTGGATTTTTGCGTATAAACGTTGTATGTGGTAAGAGTGAGGCATGTGTGAAGTTATATTGGCAAACATGAACATTACGCACCTTTTATCTTTTGTTTTAATTTTGCCGCAGTTCGCTCGGTAGCAAAATTTATTTGTTTTTATTCTCTCCTGAAAAATTTGCATTTTGAGGATTACAAAGTTTTTGCCAGCAGGTATTCAATTATATCCATCATCGCCGTTAAAGTTACGCTGCTGCCACTGCCATGTTGTACCATCGCACCCATACAGTACATATTCTACGCCCCTCTCTGTCAACCACGCAAAACATGAATTTCCATACAAATTCAAATTAATTTTTAAAAATAAAGAATTTAATCGGCTTAAGTCTCCATTAGTTTGCTCAAAATACATGGCAAGCCTTTAACTCTCATTTAAGCATTAAGTTATGTCTTATTTTTACATAGATGATAGGCTAAATTCCAAAATTAAGTTATGAAAAATGGGAGTTGTCTTGTATTTGGATAAATAGAGTACTTAATGAGTTTTATCACTGACTGAAAATATTATAGCTCTTTTTGCTTCTTTTGAAATGTTACCTTCTTCCACAGTGCAGTGATGGCTTGCATTTGTAACAACTGAAGTTTCCTTTCATTTTCCAGTGCCGTTCTAGTAGCTTCCATATCAGATGATAACTTTCTTTAAACAAAAGAAAAACAATGTATGAGAACTGTCATTGCATTATAAAAGTAACAATTCAATCAATTAGAACCATGATGCATTTTGTTTTATAGCCTTGTGTTAAAGATCAATTACCAGGGGCCTTTTTCACAATGTTTACAGGCTTTGTTAATTGTAAACCTTGTTTGTAATTATAAGAAATTGTTTCACACGGAAGTTTGTAAAGTTGAAGTTTACAAACAAACTTAAATATTTAGAAGTGAATTTTCATAGAGCTTAGAAATATTCTTATTCACAATAATCATAGAATGCTATATAACTGAGTATACACGTATGTATGTTTCATTAATCGGTTAGAAATTAAGCTACAATTTCATGGCTTCATCAATTATATAATCCTTTTTTTTTTTTTTTTTTTTTTTCTTTTTTTGATAGTGTTTAATGCCGGCTTTAACTACTTATGGCACTGCAGGTGGTGACACTGATGATACATGAAGATGGAGCACCGGTAGAATGCAATGGCAGGGGAAGCTGGAGAACCCAGAGAAAACCCACCCCAGCGCTACTTTGTCCACCACAAATCTCACATGCGGTCACTTGGGATCGAACCCGGGCCATCTAGGTGAAAGGTGAGTGGTCTAACCATTCGGCCACAGCACAACCATATAATACTATGCATAATTATTTTATTTTAATTAACTAACTAAATTAACAATTATATACAAACTGATATATATATATATATATATATATATATTGATCATATTGCCACAAACCTGAATTTTGAGGTAGTAAAAGCATACAATATAAACACTCACATTTCTGACCATTATGCTCAGTATGTGAAATTTAAGGGCTTAAATTACAGTAAAGAAAGCAATTATGAAATCAAAACTTTTCGTGATCTGAATGAAAAATGTATTGGTCATTTGATAGAATCCTTAACAGACGAAAATTGGGACATAGTATATAATGCCAAAACTGTAGATGAAAAATGGAACCAGTTTTATAATGTATTTAGCACTCACTTTAATGCATGCTGTCCTATGAAAACCAAAAAGGTATATAAGAATAGTTATGGCCATGTTAAACTTACCACAGAAATAATAAAACTAAAAAATGAAATGAAACATTTGTATGAATTGCATAAATCTAGTGGTAGTGTTGCTTATAAATCAAAGTACAATATCATAAAAAAGAAATATCTCAAAAGCTTGGAAGATTTAAAAGTTAATGACTATAAAGAAAAGTTAAGTAAATCAGGGAATATTAGTAAAACTGCATGGGGCTTTGTAAATGTCGCTAGATCGGAAACAAAAGCACACAAAAATTTAGAACTCAGTATTGATGATGAAACTGTAAAAGAACCAAACCTTGTATGTAATTTAATAAACAATTATTTCCTTAGTGTAGGAGAGAATTCTGCTGGCAGGAATACACAGCAGTCCTTTAAAAACACTGTAAAGTCATCATTTTTTATTTATCCAGTATCTACAACAGAGATTCTAAATACAATAACTAAACTACCAAAAAAAGCCACAAGTGGATGGGATGAAATCAGTGTGATTCTCTTAAAACATTGTAAATATATTCTGGCCAGTCCCCTCGAACATCTAATAAACTTCTCTATTTTATGTGGTAAATTTCCAGAGTGTCTGAAACAGAGCCTAGTACGCCCACTACATAAAAAAGGAAATGAGAATGACATAAATAACTACAGACCAATTAGCCTAACATCAGAAATAGCCAAGCTCTTTGAAAGGCTTTTATTAGGCCGGTTATTAGATTTCTTAGACAAAAACAATATTATTGTAAATTTTCAGCATGGATTTAGGAAAGGTCGATCAACAGCTACTGCAATTAGTGAATTTATACATTTAGTCATTGAAAACCTTGAAAAAAATGATAAAGTAGGGTCCTTATTCTTTGATCTTTCAAAAGCCTTCAATTGCGTTGATCATGCGATACTACTACAAAAACTGGAGGCATATGGAGTAAGAGGCTTGGCGAGAGATTTGATCAGATCATATTTGGTTGACAGAAGACAATCAACACTATTGTACGATAAACAGGGCAAATCAGTAAGAAAAGTGCAATCAAAATTTAAACGTGTTATGTATGGCGTACCACAAGGATCAGTGTTGGGACCACTATTATTTATTTTATATGTAAATGACATACCAATCTCAAAAAATACAAATATAATAGCTTATGCAGATGATACTACTGCTGTATGTCAAGGGGCAAATGTAGATATATTAAAGGAGAGCTTACTGCAATCCATTGACTCAGTTATTAACTACTTTAAACAAAATCAACTTGCATGCAACATGACAAAAACAACCTTAATTCATTTCTCACAGAGTAACAGAAACACCACGAACTTCTCTTTACCGGTAAATGATAGCAATATTCATGATGTAAGTGAACATAAATTTCTAGGAATAATTCTTGATAGAAAATTAACATGGGCTGGACATATAAATCATATTTGTGACAAAATTAGTAAATCTGTGTATCTGCTACGTCATTTTAAAAATATCCTAGATGAGAAGGGGCTCAAAATGATTTATTATGGAGTTATATACCCATATTTATTGTATGCGATAGAAATTTGGGGTTGTGCTGCTGCTACCCGTATGGAAAGGTTATTTAGATTACAAAAACGGGCAGTCAGATTGATTTTCAATATGAGCTCTCGTGAATCATGTAGGGGAATATTTAAAGATAAGCAGATATTAACGTTGTATTCTTTGTATGTCTTTAAAGTTGTAACCTATGCAGTTCAGAAACAAAACCTAAAAAATAGTAATATCCATAGTCATTACACCCGACACAATGATGATTATTTTCGGCAGGGGTTTAACAAAAATATCTCAAAAAAGGATCCAAATGTCATGGGTTTATTGCTTCATGCAAAACTACCTGCATATTTAAAATGTTCTAAAGGGAAACAATTTGAGAGTGCTCTGAAGAAGTATTTGATAACAAAGACATTGTATAGTATCAATGAACTATAATAATGTCCCTCTGTGTATATACAACTGATATGTAGTTTTAGTAAAATTTGTAACTATGCAGGTTGTCCATCCTTGTAATATTTGTTAATTAACATATTTTAAGTGTAGACTACTCTGGACAAATGTAAAAATTGTAAATACATAATTGTAAATATGAATTTGTGACAATGTCAGAAACTGTATTGCAGTCTATTGACAATAAAGGTATTATTATTATTATTATTATTATTATATATATATATATATATATATAAAATGATGATCCTATTTATCTTGGTGTTCATTAATTATGGCTAAAGAACTTAAAGACTATTGCACATTATAAAAATATTGGTCAATTAAAAATCTCTTAACTTGCTTCCTGAACCTTGGTGGATGCTGGTCATTGTTTATTTTTTTTTTTTAAATTAGATGTACACTCGGATTCATGTATGTAATATGCAATTAACCCTTTTTGTTGACCTGGCAACTTGCAAATGAAGAATATTCTCATTTCAAGCGGCATGCTCATGTTAGGTGCTATTTGAATTAAAGTAGTGAACGTTGTTATTCATAAAGTAATCTGTTTCAAGTATTAACAAACAAGATAGGGTGAGTACGTTGTTTTGTAGTACAGCAATAGATCTGAAAACTGCATTAACATTTTATTTAGCAGCAGTTCCACTATGAATATTTATTTACACAAATTTTACAAATCATTTATACATTTCCTTACAATTTTTCTCTACACTGAGTTGCTGTTTACCCTGGGGCCCAATAGACTCAAATCCTGTGGTTGCATGCTATTGGTTCCTGCTAGATCTTAAATTTAATACATACTTCCTCTTAGTGTTTATATTCTTCTTCTCCTGCTTTACTTATCCATTTGGCTCTTATTCTACCCCAAAAGTTTCTAATTTCAATTAAGTTTTTCCTAGATTTTACATTCATTAAATTTCTGTTAATTTTCTTTGATAACATTGTGCATTCCTTTTTCCCTATCCTCTCCCTAAGCATCCTAGTTTCTTCACAGTCTAAAACTATATGCTATTCTTCATCTCTCTATACAATGCCAATGAGATTTATATTGAAACTCGCTATTGTGTCTTGTCTTTCAATATCTTCCATTCTTAACCTAATTTCTTTGCAGAACTCATTGTGTAGTGATTCCCTAGCTTTCCATATATCCCCAAAGCCAATTTTTAACCTAATTTCCTTTATTTTATTTAGTCAACAATCTTTTTGATTTAGCTGTTGCTGTAATACCAAACATTAATGTGCAATATTCTATTCACCTAATTTTCTAATTCTCACCCATTACTTCAACACTCTTTCAATAATTTTCCCTCTAGTTCCCATTCTGTTCTAATTCTGCTTGTGCCACTCCATTTGATGGCTTTTGGCAATCCCAGGATTTGTTTTCAAAAATTTCCATGGATCATATCATATTTGTGCCCCCTACCTCTACCCCATAGAACATTTTTGCCTCCACTACAGCTGTACAAATTCTCTCTAGCCATTTTATTTCATTTCTAATTTATCTAAGCATGCTTTGATAGTTTTTAATGCAATTTTACTTTTAGCCAGTACTATTCTTCTTTGCTCATTCCAACCACCTTTACTACTTAGTCGTACCCCCAATAACCAAATTTGTTGACCACCTCAACTTCCTTCCTTGCCAATTTCTCATCTTTCCTTAACTTGTTTCCTTTTTTAAATAGCATAATTTTTGTTTTACTTACATTAATTCTTAGACTCCATTTGTTACAGAATGTATCTATTACTCCCATTGACCTAACTATTCCCACTTTAGATATAGTAGCTCCTGCTACTAAATCATCTGCAAATAGCAACTCAGGTATTTCTTTATTGTTGCATTGACAATATCATCTATGAACAGATTAAACAATACAGGACTCAACTTACAACCTTGCCTTAGTCCAATATTGTTAAGTTCATGCAAGGGAAGGTCAGGGACAAACATTACAGGCCCAGAATTACATCTCTTTATGAATACAATGCGAGGCTTCAGATGACTTCTTTTGCCTTGGAATTGCCATTACAAGATAAAGGACATCATCATATTCAGCATCAACGGACAAAAGCAGCTTCCTAAACTCAAAACAACAGTTGTGTGATTTTGTAACTGCATGTTGTTAATATTTGATACCTTTTTAATCTTCAAATATGATTAAATAGTTTTATATATTTCAGATTATATACTCATAACACTTATCGAAATGTGCTAGATGTATGGAGACATAACTTAACTCTTTAGTATGTTTTGTAACACACGGTTGGTGATGCTTTGAAATGGGAATATGATGAATGCACCTAATGTGTACTTTTGTAAATTGTATTTCTGGATTTGTAAAGTTCCTCAAATTTTACAAGTTAAGCTTTTATTGTGAATCAGAGTTTACAGATATTTGTAATCGTTCACTTATTACTTGTAAATAGTTAAAATGTAAATTGTAAATATTGTGAAAAAGGCCCCAGATCTGAACAGCTAACTTCCTGAAACTGAAACCCATAAAACCTTTCTCTTCAGCAGAGCATAATAATTTTGCAATGACATGAAATTCAGAATGTCTAAAATGTTCAATATAGTAAATGTACAAACATTCCATATAAAATACATAGCAATTCAAGAATTCTTGAAAACCTGGGACCTGTTTCATAATATTTACAATCCTCTTAAATTTAAACTTTGTTTGTAACTTGTAAAAACTTGGTTCATGATGGAAGTTTGTGGAGTTCAACTTTACAAACAAGGTTAAATATTGTGACTATGCCCTGCAGCCGGAATTGCTGAATGTGTGTGAATAGCTTGTTTTGTAAGTCACAACTGATTGTTGGCATCCATACCTGTGTGAATGGACAGAAGGTTCTTTAATGTCAAAGCTCAGTATTGTTACACATGAGTGAATTTGACATCTGTAGTGTTTTGCATGTGCAGCAGCTTCAGGAAATTTCCTGCCACATGACAAACAGATATAAAAAGGGAATGAAGCATGCCCAGAATTCAATTTTGACAGGAAATTTACAGCGGGCAGCAGGAGTTGCAGCGAATGTCGAAAGGAAACTATACTTCAGAATTGTTATGAAAGTATTAAAGAAAGAGATTTGTGAGTAGATTTTGATGTAATCAGTTTGTGGAAGAAATAAAAAGTTGTTTAATGCAGAAAAATGGAGAGTTTTTTATTACATTATCAAAAAAAAAAGAAACATCAAATGATTGAAAAGGTAAAACCAGTCTGAAAGATTCAATGCCATAGCTGGATTTGAACCATGGATCTCCTGGTCTTTGCCCAGTTCCTCTAACCTACTGAGCTAACATGGCAAAATGCTGACATGATATTAAATTCAACAACTGGCTCATATTTTTCCCCATAAATGACAAGGAAATGTTAAAATTATTTTGGGATGACATACTCCAATGGGAACTTACAATGGCATAAGTACTTCAGTCCCAAGCTTCATAGTTTAACTATTAGGTCAATCAATAGTTTTCTTTTAATAAAACAATAACCATTTATTGAGATAAAAAGGTATCTAATTTTTAAATAATGATGGTGCTCATTCAAGGGAAGGTTTCAGTGTTAAGGGAAAACAACCGGACTCCTTTATGGAAAAGTCAAGTCAAGTCAAGCAGGTTACAGTGAGGCAGTTACAGTGAGAGTGCTTATAGAAATGTTAAGATATTAGTGGGGTGCTAGAAGATATCAGTCACCTATTTTGGTGTTCTGGGCAATAATAAGCATGAATAACTCCATTTTTAGGCTAATACCAGGTGATCTAAAAACATCCAAACTCGTTGCACATTGTTTTACCTGTCTGCACCCTTGGCGCTCATTGCTGTCTGCCGCTATTACAGAAAGGCACTGATGAAACTGTGCAACATTTAAAAAACTACTTTTAAAGGACTTAATTACCAAGGTTATTGAAGGAGATGCTGAAACTGGCGACTGCAATTGTCCATACATTTTTGGCATCTCCTTAGGAAACTATCCATCACTTGCAATAGTTCACATTGAGAAATGCTGGCAATATCCTGGTGGATATTTTGTTTTAATTCTTCCAGGGTATGTGGGTTTGTCTTGTACACGTTATGCTTTAAGTTACCCCAGAGATAGAATCCGCAATGGGTTAGGTCAAGGGACCAAGGGGGTCACAATTCTCTACTAATAATTCTGTTATGAAACACACTTTCAATTGTTCTCATCAAAAGATTGGCTATAGAAGCTGTTGCAGAGACTTGTTGAAAAAAGGCAAAATCACGTTCCCTATCTATTAATTCTCTAAAACAAAGGGGGCAAAAATGTATTTAAATATATTTATTTTATTCATCTATTTATGCTAAGCTTTATACAGGTGAATATGACCAGTGTTCAGCCCTGGCTCTTTACTGGTCATACTCATATTTTACAATAGTTTATTAATTCTAGTTTATTACACCATTTTGTCTATTTACTGTCCATACCCATTTATTTTTCACTTTGTATAAGAATTGTCCAATCTTCTTACTATCTTTTTGAAATATTCCAACTACTGCTACCTTTCTATCTATTTTAAAACATTTCTTATTAATATACTCTTTTCTCCAAATTTCAGTCCCTTTACATTTAAATAAAATGTGTTCCATATCTTCATTTTCGCCACATATAAGACATTGGTTTTGTGGAATACCTTTCCTTAAACCTTTTAATCTTCATACTCCTGCTTTCAGCCATGCAATACCTTCTCGCTCCTCTTTATTTGTCACATCTATGTACTTTTCCCTTCCCCATGAGACTTTCATTGGTATATAGAAAACTAAAGATCTCTTTTCAGTTATTTCACTAAATATTTTTTGTATTTCTATATCCTCAAATCTTTTCCTTGCCAACTTCCAGAAGTTATTCACATTATTTTCTCCTCTTCTCCACATTTCCCCTAACCCACTACTTTCCAGGTTATTTCTGAGACAGTCTACCCATCCCTTGTTCTTTAAGCTTTTCTCTTGATATACTAAAAACTGTTTTAACAAATTCCTTTCTTCCAATTATTCAAATATATATGGGCGTCAACTGTCGACTTAAAAAAAATTGGGCCTATAACTCTTCTCTGCCAATGGTGCACCATACACCAATTTTTTCCTCATGAAGGGGCATTTCATGAACAATATTAGGTTTCTCAGAGCTCCAATAATGAATACTTTGTGTACAGACAAATCCATGAAGGTGGAACCAAGCCTCGTCTGTGAAAATATTAAATGTGGGTCAATTTTGTCATTGTATACACTATTGAGAGTCCACCCACAAAATGTGTTAACATATACAAATCATAAATAAATACACACTGTGCAGTAGAAAACAAATGCTGAAACCATAATACACTTTGTGACTAAGTACAGGACAAAATAATAAAGCACACTGGTAATAATTCAACCACATGATATCACTGTCAGCTCAATACAGCACTTTCAGAGCAGAGAAAAACAAGTCAGCACTGTGACCTTGTGTACAGAAGCGGTGTGTCATCATGTTTCCGTGCACACAGTAGTTTGGATGTTTTTGAATCGTATGGTTTTACAAAATAGCATGATGTGATCATGTATGGCATGTACTCCTGTGAGGGTGCTAGAAGATATCAGTCACTTATTTTGGTGTTCTGAGCTATAATAATTATGAATAACTCCATTTTTAGGCTAATAGCATGATGTGATACTTACTGTATGTACTCCTGTGTACGCGTGACTTGAATGTCTTGATAAGCTGCTCTGACTCTCCTGTTGAGGTTTCTGGTGTGATAGCCACGCCACATTCGCTGGATGCAAACCGCCGCATTCTCAGCTGTAACATACGTTTAAAACTATCTTAAAGATGCATTGTTTCTACCTGCTAGATTGGTATTGTATCCATACAACTATTCAGGATAATACATTTATATTTGTGGAATCGGTTGTAACACAATCACTTACACTTTATTTTATTGTTTTGAAAAAAATTAAGGGCTAAAAATATATTTTCAAATCCATGAAGTTTCTAAACATTGCCTTTCATGGAGGTTCAAAGGAGTTTCAAAATTACATTGTTTTAATGTTGATAAATGTGCACCTGAATACTGGAATTAAATATCTACACAAGATGGAGTAGGCTTCTCACATTAAACAACTATGGAACAAATACTTCACAAACTTAGCTAAAAATGTCTTATGTTGCATTCTAGAATGACAACGAGGATTATTTAAAATGCTTCTCCGATTATCTTCCATAAAAGTAGAGGAATTAATAAAAGGGATTTTAATTTAACCTATTAATTCACTCTGAAATTTTAAAATAAGCAGACAGCATTCTACTTGACTGAGAACAGGAATAAAAATTGCGGTAGATGTGATTTCATAAGAAAATTTATGATACTACCAGATGTGCGACTGTCGCAGTTGAAACGTCCAGTAGAGTACTTCAACCTCGCCGCTGCCACCGAAGATGTCTGCCTTAGTCGCAGACGAAATGTCTGGGAAGGAGGAGGAGCCCAGTAGACCATGGCCCACAAGCCCGGATTATACTATAGCTAGTACAATGCAATTATATTTGTCAGATGACTTAATTCCCACCATTAACACTCTTGCCCACTCAGATTCTGGCTACCTTAGCTAGTTAAGCACTATATGTTTACCTTTTTTTGAGTGCTAGTTTTATGGGGCAGTGGGGGCCAGGAGAAAGAAGAGAGAGCTTGCCCATCTGTCTTTCTGCAGTGTTGTCAACCAAAGAAAGTTTCTTTCTTTGGGGCCCTCAGCCATTATGATGAAAAGATTATTTTATTTACTGACAAAACACAGTGAAATCTGGGTCTACCTTAGCATTGAAGTCACTAAATACCAATACTTCATATCTCAGTATCGTCGCTCTACTCTGCTTCCAAAATTATGCAAAACATACTGAATGAAGGCTAGGGAACTGAGCATCCAAGAAAAGGTGAGCACATAGTAAACGTATATTACTGCTTTGAGTGGAGTAATTAAAATACCAAATGTGCACGATAATGTATAAAAGCTTTGCAATAAGTATAGTTGTTTAAAGAGAGAGTACTCATTTCTGTACATTCAGGTCAAAATCCCATGTTTCTAACACTGTTAGTTAAATCTCTACAGGGTGTTTTAACTTTTGTAGTATTTTTGTTTGATTTATTTCGTCCAACTGAAAACAAGTATATGTTATGGGACACATCAAAGACATACACACACATATATATATATAAATATACATAAATTTAGAAAAATAGAAAATAAGTAGCAGAAGTTAAAAGTGGATATTACATACAATATTTACAATAGTTACGCACACAAGATGTATTGATGTGAAAGTACTACTAGGGATAACTTTTACACATGCTAAGATATTCTTCTTTTCTATATAAACAATGACTGTACATAAATTCCTTCAGTCTAATTTTATAGCACTGGTCATATTTTTTATGTTTTTGGGTAAGCGATTAAATAAGATAATACCACTCTATGTGAAGCTTCCCTCAAACAGAAAGTGTGAAATTAACAATAGTGGACTATTGCTTTTAATACAGTGATTATAAACCTGAGAATTAGGTTGAAATTCCTCTAAATTGTTCCTAACATTCACCAAGACTTCATATATAACAGCTACTTCTTGCGGGTGGTCATGATGCTAATAATATTTTTTGAATTTTGAACATTGCTTTATACACATTACTGAGTTTCTCCAAAACATGATCATGTTGAACACACATGCAAGAAAATAAGTACAAATCTATACCTATTGAGAAATCTAAAAAGATACCTAAACATTAATCACCTAAAGCTACGGATTAATTCACCACCACCTACAATATGGAATCAAGATCTGGAGCATCACATGTATAACCTGTATGAATAGTGGGTTAATCCTTCAGAAAAAATCTGATGTGTTCCATTCACATGACTTTCTCTATATCTCTGCAATAAATTATTTTTAAAAAGCTTATGCTTCTATTTACTTCCTGCTAATCGACAAAAAATTAGCAGAAAGTCTTATTTACTGCTTCCTTGTAAGTAGAAGCGAAATAAGGGAGTACCTTAGGTTAACGTGATAGTCAAAAGCTGGTTCCTAAGTGACTGAAGTTCCTTTGTTTGTATGGACACGAGTTCACAAAGTCCTGTATGAGAAAAATATAAGTTTTTATAGCTTAAACCAAAAACAAGGAATATCTCAAAAACAATCAACTCCACGAAAAAAAGTATGCAACAAAATTGTGTGTTTTAATGTGCTCTACATTTTTTGTGTTGTAAGTTTTTGTCTCTCTCTTATGGTTTAGCACTTATGCAAAATTCCGTAAAATTCACTCAGAATAAAGTAGACTTCAGAGGCTATTCCCAGAAAATTCAAAATATACATTTTATTTGTCAGGTAAATATGTTTAATATACGATATTTTAATCAAAATCGTTAGCTATTTTTAGAAAATCAAAATTTTCGAAAAAAGTTCCATGTAAAGGGTAGTTTGGAGTGGGGGGATTTTTCTCAAAATCTTTGTGTCACTTCCCCGAAAGATACTAAACTTAAATATCAAGTTGGGTATTTTACCGACTTTTCCATTTTATTTGTCAGGTAAATATCTTTAATATACAATATTTTAATCAAAATCGTTAGCCATTTTTAGAAAATCAAAATTTTCAAAAAAAGTTCCATGTAAAGGGTAGTTTGGAGTGGGGATTTTTCTCAAAATCTTCGTGTCACTTCCCCGAAAGATACTAAACTTAAATACCAAGTTGGGTATTTTACAGACTTTTCTTTTTTGAGTTATTACCCCCCCCCCCACACTCACACACATGGACCTTTTTCTGAAGATACTTTTTTTGGATACAGGGGACCCTAAAACATATATTTCCGGTGAAATCTTGGTATCAAATTTTTTGGTGGAGTGCAATACATTCTCTATACACTATGTACATAGTGCGTATAGAGAAAGTAAAAATGTACAACATGTATATATACTGTAAATAATAGGGAATTACGTATGAATATCTTTGTAAAGGCAGACATATTGACTGTTGTATCAATGAATGTATATAAAGTGATATTGTAGTAGGTAAGGAATACCCGGTACAGATAAAATATAGCTGTAAGTATAACATCAGAATGCAAAATAATTACTATAGAGGAAATGTAAATAAAAATCTGATGTATTCCATTCACATGACATTCTCTACATCTCTTCAACAAATTATTGTTAAAAAGCTTATGCTTCTATTTACTTCCTGCTAATCGAGAAAAAATTAGCAGAAATAGTCTTATTACTTGCTTTCTTGTAAGCAGAAGCGAAATAAGGGAGTACCATAGGTTAAAGTGATAGACAAAAGCTGGTTGCTATGTGACTCAAGTTCCTTTGTTTGTATGGACGGGAGTTGACAAATCCCTGTATGAGAATAGTATAAGTTTAAAGCTGAAACCAGAAACAAGGAATATCTCAAAATGATCAACTCTACGAAAAAAATGTATATAACATAAATTGTGTGTTTTAATGTTCTCTACATTTTTTGTGTGATAAGTTTTTGTCTGTCTCTTACAGTTTAGCAGTTACGCAAAATTCTGTAAAATTCATCCAAAATAAAGTAGTCTTCAGAGGCTATTCCTAGAAAATTCAAGATATGCATTTTATTTGTCAGGTAAATATCTTTATTATACAATATTTTAATCAAAATCGTTTGAGCCATTTTTGAGAAAATCAAAATTTCAAAAAAAAAGTTCCATGTAAAGGGTATATTGGGGTGGGGGTGGTGGGATTTTCTTAAAAATCTTCGTATCGCATCCTTGTATGATACCAAACTTAAAACCAAGTTTGGTATTTTACGGTTTTTTCGTTTTTGATCTATTCTGCCCATAGACAAAGACACACAGACATTTTTCTAAAAATGCTTTTTTCGGATTTAGGGAGACCTAAAACATGTGTTTCCAGTGAAATCTCGGTATCGAATTCTTGGGTGCATTACAATACCTTCTCTATACACTATGTACATAGTACGTATAGAGAAAGTAAAAAGGCCACAGAAAAAAGTCCCCTTACAATGAGCAAAATTCTTTACAATAAACTGCTAAATAAGTTAAAAACTCTTAAGAGGTAATATGTTCTAAAGACAACTAAGAACATTCCTAATGAATAAATACTTATATAGACTCAATGAACTGTGAATGTTCAAAAGCAGAAACTCATTTGAGGTAATAAGACAAAAAAAAATATCACATTCAATTCTGAAAAATCACTGGTATCATTAGATTCAGTTATGTCTTCCCCTTGATGTCTATATAAAAAAAACTCTTGATGGTTTTAAAACAATGGTTAAAATACACTGGAACTGCACAAAATGAAATGTAAGACCACTACACCCCTGCAGATCGATGTACAGCATTTATTAGTATAAATTCTAGGCCAAAGTTATATGTCCGTCTGTCTGGTATTGGTCTTTAACATTCATGAGATAATGTACAAATTCAAATCAATTAAAAAATCAACATTTTAATATAAAGTGTCAATCTTCAACTGACCTATTCAATAATCACTTTCATTTCCTGAATTTCGAAAAAAATGTTCAATACTTCTCAGTTTTGACTGTCTTTAAAGATTTTTCTCGATGATAAACTTCATTTGTATTTAGCCATTTCCTACAAATCAATTGTTCCCTATATGGTCTGTACCCCAACATTCTAATAATCAATGGATCTCATATTCTCTGCCATTACATATGTTTCCTTCAACATATTCTTTCTTTCATTCCTCAATTTCCATATTCCCAAATGAAAGCAAGCAATCTCTTCTCTCTTATTTTTTTTATAAACTTATGATACAATTCTTTCCTTAATTGAGATTCCAATTCATTGTAAGAACTATGTGATCTTTTGCCGCTATCACCTTATTGATTACACACTGGATACATTATTTCCACTCTATCCCCCACTCCCTCTCACCTTACCCAACTTACGAATTTCAAGTAAATAAAGTTCCAAGTAAATAAAAATAAAAAAAACTTTAAAGGACTTAATCTGCTTAGTGTCTCTTAGTTTGCTCAAATTATATGGCAAAACTGAACTACCATATCCTTGGAACATTTTTTGAAAATGTTGTTTCTCTAAAAAATGGTTAATGATTTTGATCAAAATACTGCATATTAAAGCTATTTATATCACAAATAAAATGTGTATCTTGAATTTTACATAACTGGTAAGCCACAAGAGATAAGACTGAAACATACTAAACAAAGAATGTAGATTGTGTTAAAACACACAATTTATGTCATGTCCATTTTTTTTTGTGGAGTTTACCATTTTCGAGATACTCCTTGTTATTGGTTTTAGTTTTAAAATAAATTTTTCTCATGCAGGAACCTGTCAACTCCTGGCCATGCAAAGAAACTGATTTCAATCCCTAAGCAACCATATTTTAAAATATTTGACTCGGTTTTGCCTAATGTATTCCCTTATTTCCCTTCTACTAATAACGAATTAAGCACTAAGGCCATTTTTGCTAATGTTTAACTTGATTAGGATGAAGTAGGTAGAAAAATAAGCCTTTTAAGAATAATTTATTTCAGAGATGTAGAGAAAGTCAAGTGAATGGAATACATCAAATTTTTTTTTTTTTATACAGATGATAAACTCCAAAATTAAGTTCTGAAAATGAGGTTCATCTCGTATTTCAGGTTATCTGGTTTTTGGATAAATACGGTGCTTTCTACTTTACAGACATTTTAAAGTTTGTTAGATATCGCCTAAACAAATTCTGCACGGGAAGGATTAACTAAGCGAAGTTTGTGTAAGAAACTGACTCAAATTTTTCAAGTACTTGTTCAACTTCTAAATTAATATAAGCGGTATATGGAAGCATTATATAATGGTTAATTTACCTAAAAATGGGAAAGGGTTAATTGTTACAGTATATTAAAATAATGATCAAAAGAATCAAAATACTGGAAGTGGTACACAGTGAAGCATAATTACACATTGATAAAAAGAGTCAAATTTACACTTGAAATCACCAATGGACTCCCTCACATTTTCAAAACCTGGTTCAGGTATGTCGATGATGTATTTGTCATAGTAAATGACAAACTAATAGAAGATGCACTGCTGCTACTAAATTTATAAATCCCAGAGATTAAATTTACCATGGAAACCAAGAAAGACAACACCCTTCAGTTTTTGAACCTCAAAATTATCAGCAACTATAAAAAACTGGAATTTGGAATTTTCAGGAAGGACACACAAATAGACAACCACATAAAATCTAACAGCTTCAACCCAACTAGCCACAAATATGCAATCATACACAGTTTGCTTAATAGATTACTTAACATACCTATGGGGAAAATAGACTATGAGAAAGAGCTTAACCAAATAATAAAAACTGCCGAGAACAATGGTTTTAACAAAACACTTGTTCTGAAAAAACTAAAAACAATAGAGAGGAAGAAAAAAATAGCAGCTTCAACCACCCTCATGGCAGAAAAAAGAACCAATATTTTCAAAAAATTCACATTCCACCCTCAGGCTTTCAACAAATTTAAAAAGATCTTCAAAGAACACATCTTCTTAGCCCCACAAAACAAACACAGCACAAAAAACTTTCTAAAGAACAAGTTCAACAAAACACCTGCATCCAAGAAATCAGAAATTTACAGAATCAACTGTAAAAACTGTGATAAAAGATACATAGGACAAACCAGAAGAAACATAGGAACCAGGTTAAAGGAACATCTGGGACACTTAAGAAACAACCAAATGGAGAAATCAGCAGTAGCCTCACATGCTTGGGACAATAGCCATAGAATCGAAGATAATGTCCACTTGTTAAAATCAGTACAGTGACCGCTAGAATTAAACATATGGGAAAAGATCTTTATTTTAAAGCAGAAACTTAGATTTATGAATTTTGGAATTCCCGCTGATGACAACCCACTCTACAAGTTCATTTATCAACCACCAGAGAAAGGAGAGAAGTCCACAAAAAATATCATCAATCTGTTGATGATGTAGGCAACATACGCCCGCGAAACATGTCCAGATAATTTATTACTTAGTGAAGCAATTCAAGTGTAAATTGGACTCTTTTTATCAATGTGTATTAAAATAATATTTAAATACCAGAGTTAGTTGAAACAGTGGTTGATGTGGCAGCTTCTTTCTTCTGCCATCTTTCTTGTGCACGATGCCGAATTGTTTCTAGTTTTGATGCAGACATCTCGCTGTCCTCATCCTCACTGCTATTGACTGGTGCAGACTCCTGGACTCCTACTGGGCGCTGGGGTGGACTTCGTCTTCTGGAAGATGCTGCTGTACATTGCTTTCCCTGTGGACCACGATGACGGGAAAGTAATGGACTTGAATGAAGACTACGAGGTAGCTTGGGAGATCCTCGCGGAACTGGTCGTTTGTTTTGTACACTAGTAATTATGGCTGATTTTGGTCGCACTCCTTTGTTAGCAATGCTGCTGTTCATAGCTGGACGGTAATCAGGGCTCATGAGTGATTCAGGAACTGGAACAAGTTTAGTAGCAGCCTGCAAGGGACAACTCGTGCTAATGGTTCCATTTTCTGAAAAAACAACATAAAATGCAAGATTCATGAGGCAACAACATAAATAGATGGGGAAAAAAGAAACAAAACTAATAACCCTGCAAGAAGTCAATATATGAGGGCCATCCAGAAAGTGACAGACAATTTGGCAAACTAAATAATAACAAAAGTTATTAACACAAAACTTTATTTACAAAATTACAGTACCTTACTCTATTTTTCAACGTAACTGTCATTGCTTTGAAGGTATTCATTGTCATGGTTTTACAATGCAGATGCTGTACTCTTCCACCGCTAAAGATCTGAGCCAAGATGTTCTTTGAGGTCTTCATTGCTGGGAAACCTTTTCCATCCAAAAAGTCATGTACAGTGTCCAAAGTAAAACATCGGTTTTTCTGAATTCTTTTATCAACATTTGCTTTCAATTTCTCCATAACAATTGATGAACTTCCACTCTGGTCTTTATCGTACACACTGGTTCCTCCTTGATTACTTGTAAATTATGCGCCATTTCCTCACTGAAGATTCGTTCATTGCATTATCACAGTACACTTATGTTCGATTGGTCCAACATTTTGTGCATTCAAAAACATGAATAAGTTCTTTGACGGTAGAAAAGTATAACATCAGCATTGAAAAGCTGTACCACATGACAATAAATGTCTTGACAGAATGGAGATTATGTTGAGAAATAGAGTAAGATATTGTAATGTTGTAAATAAAGTTTTGTGTTGATATCTTACATTATCATTCAGTTATGCCAAATCATCAGTCACTTTCTGGATGGCCCTCGTAACTTAGGTAAAACAGCAATAAATCAGTTCTATTTGCCCAAAATCATGAACAAGAATAGAACATCGTCAAAAAAAAAAAAAGAAAAGAAAAAAAAACTCTTATAAAAGCACTCATAGTTAATATTTAAATTGCTTGTCTAAATTTAGATGCTTACACTTAGGTATATTTACGTTATGTTAATTTCTAGTATCAACACTATGAGTGTCTAGTCATAAGTCATACTGATGCAGATGAGTGAGTATCTGTGTAAATCAAAACATAAAATAAAAACAAATTAAAAATAGTAAGTATTTTCAATTGATAAAATACTGGTTTGAAAGAGTAGAATATGATGAGTTTGAAACAAAATAATTAGAAGAAGAAAAAAAGCAATAGTTTGGGTTACATTTATATATTAATGTACATATATTAGTCCAATCAGTGGTAAGAGGAACTGAACAATTACAGAACAAGCGAGTAGGACATTGGAAGTAAGGTAAAGAAAAAATCTGCAAGGATCACAGATATAGAGAGAGAAGAGATAGGAAATGCCCTATCCTTATGCATTGTGGTTGGTGAAGCAGGATTTTGTTAAGCCGCCATATTTTGATTCTACATTTCTGAGATGAGTATGGCTTTTGTGGGTTAAATTTGCACCCAAAAATAAGATTTTTGGTGTTAAATGTCAATTAAGCAGAACATTTAGACTGTAGGTTCTAAACCAGTATAATGATGAATACAGTGTGGTGTTTGGTTGTGGTTTCTCAAATAGCAGAAGCATAAACTAGGAAAGGGAAATGTGTTTCAATACATAGGTTAGTGCACTTATTTAAGTGATTTTTCAGTGGTATACTTAGTGAAATATTTCAATACACAGGTTAGTGTACCCATTTAAGTGATTTTTCAGAGGTATACTTATTGAAATATGTTATACATTAACAGAACAGTTCTGTGTTGTTTGTTAGATTTTATATTTCCAACTCGAAAAGACTGTAGACAAACTTGGGTAAAGGTAGTTCACATAAAAATTTGGCAACCCACTCCAGTTTATAAAAAAATCTCTTGCTAATTTGCCCATTTAGCAGCTATTGTGAAAAATAATTACTATCAAATTATGTGCTTCAGAACCGTGAGAATAGGGAGCGTGTACCTTGGACTTGGAATGCATTACATGCAGTCCACAGTGAAAGTCATTATAATCTTTGAGATAATTTCTGGTACTGGTCACCCTTTTTTTTTTTTTGGTGTAACTTATAAGTTCATGTAATGGAATTGATGAAGGATGGTCAAAATCTCTCAGTTTTAGACCAAGAAATTAGAATAAAATTAAGTTATGACCTTGCTGCGATGTTTACTGCAATAATACCCATTTCTCTATAATAACTTCTGACGGGCCATCGCCCTCCGTGGTGTAATGGTTACCATGTTAGCTTCATATACTCAAGGTCGCCGGTTCAAACCTGGCGGAGGACGATGGATTTTTTCGGGTGTAAAAATCCTTAGCATGGCTTCCTTCGGAAGGGAAGTAAAGCCGTGGGTCCCGTGTCGTAGATTTACAGCACGTAAAAGAACCTCAAGCCTGATTGAGAGGCCTCTGAGAAAAATTAAGCGGTCTTTCACGCCCAATTAGAATGGGACGCTGAGAACCACAGCAGTTAAAGAGCATCCATAAATAAAACGCCATTTCATTTTTTCTGATGGGCCAAAAAATGTGATTGTATTAATTATTCCTTCAACTTGAGATGTTTCCCCATCCAGTGTCCTTTGTTTTTTACTTCAAAAACTTGGAAAAACAATTACTTTGTCAGATGTCACCCTGTGGCAGAGATGCTACTCCTGAGATCTAATGTAAAAACATCTGCAGAAATGCTGCTTTAGAGAACTAATGTAAAAACATCAGCAGGTTAGTAATGTTTTCATTGAGCAACTGTACATCCCTACTATTGTCTTGCCATTCCCTCATATTGGATGATTCATGTCAACAAAACAGTGGTGCCCTCCTTCAAGTACATGTATATTGTGATTGATAAGTAAAGTAGAAATGGATTGTGAAGAGAGAAAAACATTTTCATTGTGGGTGATAATATTTAGTTATTAAATTTGCATGAATTTTAGTAGTTTTCTACTGAATGAGTGAGAAGAGCTAAATTTCATCAGAGAAACCAATTGTAAATTTTGTTTTCAAGTTGGAATTTGTAACACTAAAAACATCTCTAAAAGTTAAGTTTTATCAGTACATGTCTTGAGGTTTGTTCACCTCATTATCAGCTTTCTCCAACTTGGAGCAGATTAATTCCAGGTGGTTTTGGAAGGAGTCCGCTTTGATTGGTGCTTGTGTTATAAATTTCCAGAGGGTACTGTAGTAGTGGTGGTAGTAGTAGTAGTAGTAGTAGTAGTAGTAGTAGTAGTAGTAGTAGTAGTAGTAGTAGTAGTAGTAGTAGTAGTAGTAGTAGTAGTAGTAGTAGTAGTAGTAGTAGTAGTAGTAGTAGTAGTAGTAGAGTAGTAGTAGTAGTAGTAGTAGTAGTAGTAGTAGTAGTAGTATGGCTTTAGGGCACACAACTGCATTGGTTATTAGCGCCCTAGAGTAGTTAAAAGAGCCAAAAATTAAAAGGCATAAAAACCACTAAAACAGAATTACCACACAAGGGTTAAAACTTAACAGAGAATAAAAAGGCTACCTAAGCCAGATTAAAAACAAGGTACTATAAAAACAAGTCGGGAAAGGATAAAACCAAGATAAAAATTTAAACCCTACTGTACATCCCGCAGCGGCGGAGAAAATTAAAAAGTCTGGCACAAGATACAGGATTGTCGCCGAGAAGGGTGGGGATGTCAGTAGGCAGACATAGGGATGCACGCAGCACAGTATAAAGGTGGCACTCCAATAAAAAATGACGCACCGTCAAAGGCTCGTTACACGAAGCACATTGCGGTGCGGCTTCCCCACGTAAAAGGTACTCATGGCTAAAACGGCAGTGTCTAATACCCAGTCGCGCTAAAATCACTTCATCGCGGCGAGATGCACGCGAAGTAGTAGTCCAGGGGACAGGAAGGGACTTGAACTCTCTGAGTTTGTTCCCACGCACCCCGGACCATTCTGCGAACCAGCGCGAAAGAATGGCCCAGCGCAGGAGGACACGAGCATCATTGGGAGGAACAGTGGAGCTAAAAACAGTGGGATTTAAAATCGCAGACTTGGCAGCTGCGTCCGCTTGCTCATTCCCGCTCACACCTACGTGACCAGGAACCCAAACAAAGGACACGCTGACGCCAGCATCAGCGAGCGAATGCAGGCGATCCTGAATACGCTGTATCAAAGGATGGTATGGATACAGCTCACGTAGGCCCTGTAGTGCACTGAGGGAATCGCTACACATAACAAACTGCCTAAAATCCTGTCCTCGGATAAAAACAAGAGCTTGATAAATACTGAAAAGTTCGGCGGTAAAAATTGAACACTGCCCCAATAGGTGAAACGCGTAACTCCGCGAATTAAAAACAAAGGCACATCCCACACCACGGTCATCCTTTGAACCATCCGTGAAAATAAAACAATGGTTGGGAAACTCGGCCTGCAACTCTAAAAAAGCGGAGCGGAAGGCCGAGGGCGGAGTAACTGATTTCGTCATGGATGCCAACCGTAGGTGGACCGGGGTGTCGCAGCGTAACCAAGGAGGGGATGAACATTCCCCCAGTGACAGCAGAGCCGGTTGTTGAGCATCCAACAGGCGAAGCAGTTCACGAAAGCGAACCCCGGCAGGAAGCAAGGCCAGCGCACTAACAGCATATTGACGGTCAAGAGACTCGTCAAAGAATAGCTTGAAAGACGGGTGATCCGGCATTGCATGGAGGCGGAGGGCATAGCTGCAAAGAAGGACCTCACGCCTATAGCACAGCGGAGGTTCAGCAGCCTCAGCAGACAAACTAATAACTGGGCTCGTTGGAAACGCACCCAGTGCCAGGCGAATCCCTCGATGGTGAACGGGGTTTAAACGACGTAAAACTGAACGACATGCCGAAGAGTACACAATGCACCCATAATCAAGCTTAGAGCGAACAAGCGAACGATATAGCTGTAATAGTACAGTGCGATCTGCTCCCCAGGATGTGCCACGTAAAATATTAAGTGCTAGATCACATCGAGCCCTCAACGAAGAAATATGAGACGACCAGCTAAGCTTCCTGTCAAACACTAGGCCAAGAAACTTCACAGTTTCGGCGAATGGCAGCGGTACCGGCCCAAGGTGTAGGGAAGGCGCCGCGTAACGTTACCGACGCCAGAAGTTGACACAAACGGTTTTCTCGGCAGAAAAACGCAAACCATTCGCAACGCTCCAACTATGCAGACGGTCGAGACAAGCCTGAAGGCGACGCTCCAAAAGGCATGTGCGCCGAGAGCTGCAATAAATTGCAAAGTCGTCAACAAATAAGGATGAGGAAATTCCAGCAGGAAGGCAATCAGCGATAGGATTGATGGCGAAGAGGGTGCAACTGAGAACCGAACCTTGAGGTACTCCATTCTCCTGACCAAATACGCGGGAGCAAAAAGAACCAACACGTACACGAAATACCCGCTTCTCCATAAACTCGCGGAGGAACACTGGAAGGTGGCCACGGCAGCCCCACTTATGCAACGTACGCAATAAGCCAGCCCTCCAGCAGGTGTCATATGCTTTATCGAGATCGAAAAATATGGCCACAGTTTGGCACTTGCGCAGAAATCCATTCAGGATATGAGTCGAGAGGGAGACTAGGTGGTCAGTCGAGGAGCGGTATCGGCGAAAGCCGCACTGGATATTGCAGAGGAGTTTCTCAGACTCGAGCCACCATCGTAACCGCCCATTGATCATGCGCTCCATCACCTTACAAACTGCACTGGTGAGGGAGATAGGACGGTAACTGGAAGGAAGTCTACGATCCTTTCCCGGTTTTAAAATGGGAACAACCGTGGCTTCACGCCAAGCCGCAGGAAACACACCCTCTTGCCAAACACGGTTATATAGGCTCAGGAGATAGAGTTTACCATCAGAAGAGAGGTGCTGCAACATTGCAATGTGGATACCATCGGGTCCTGGAGCGGAATCCCGAGAAGATGCTAGTGAGGCATCCAGCTCTCGCATGCTAAAAGATGTGTTATAGCACTCAGTGTCAGAGGACCGGAAAGAGAGACTCAGACTCCACCTCCGTCTTAATGGCACGGAAGGCCGGGTGATAATTGGCGGAACTGGACACATTTGCGAATGTGCTGCCTAGGACGTCTGACACAGCAACCGGATCGACTACGGTGTCGGTGCCCACGAGTAGCCCCGGTATGGAGGTACCAGTCTGCTTACCGGCAACACGGCGGAGCTTCTCCCACACAACAGATGAAGGTGTTGTGCGGTTAAAGGTAGACACAAACGAATTCCATGAAGACCTTTTGCCATCTTGAATAATTCGGCGTGCCCGTGCGCGTGTTTGTTTAAAAATGATCAAGTGCTCCAACGTAGGGTGATGGCGAAAAACCCTAAGAGCCCTCCTACGAGCACGAATGGCATCGCGGCACTCAGCAGTCCACCCAGGGACCGGTACGCGTTTAGGGCGGGAAGATGTCCGGGGCATGGTTTGCTCTGCGGCAGAGAGTATAACACAGTTAAAGTGCTCAAGCATATGGTCAACCGTGTGGAACTGACGGTCGCCAAACACAGCCAGAGAGGAAAAGAGCGCCCAGTTAAACTTAAACAGCTGCCAAGTGCTAGCACGCGATGAGGAAATGTGGTGTGAAAGCATGGTGAGGACACAAGGAAAATGATCGCTGGAATGAGTGTCAGATACTACGTTCCATTGGAAGCAGTGAACAAGATGTGCTGAACAAACAGAAAGGTCCAGGTGGGAAAGCGTGGCAGAAGAATCGGTAATGAAAGTAGGTTCACCGGTGTTCAGAACAGAGAGACTATTTTGATCGAAAAGGTGAGCAAGAACGGTCCCCCGCGCGCAGGCCCTAGGAGGACCCCATAGGGGATGGTGGGCATTAAAATGACCCAGCAGAAGAAAAGGTGCTGGGAGCTGTGACAAGAGATGGAGCATGTCAGCGGCGCAGAGGATAGATGAAGGCGGAACGTAGACATTACATACGGTAAAGCAGAAACCAGGAAGGGTAAGTCGGGTAGCAACAGCTTGCAAGGTAGTAGTAAGCGAGACTGGCTGACCGCAGATGTCATTGCGCGTGAGGATCATAACACCCCCATGAGCAGGAGAGCCCTCCTCCGGTGTAACGTCAAACCGCATGGGAAGGTATTGGTGCAGGGCAAATGCATCATGGGGGCGAAGCTTTGTCTCCTGCAAACACAGAATCAGAGGGTTATAGTACCGTAGTAACAGCTGTAATTCGGCCCTATGGGTACGGACACCGCGGATATTCCACGTCAGGAGAGCCATGGAGCACAGTTAGAGGCGTGAAAGCTTACCGAATAATCATAATATGAGTTTGCAGCTGGGATGCAAACGAATGGTGGAAACGAAGTAGATGGAGTTAAGGTGGGCGTTTCTTGTGCTTTGCACTCTTTGCACTCACAAGAGTATAGCCACCTTCGTCGGCGCTATCCGCTGATGTTCGGGATGCGGAAGATTCCCTACGGCTCGTAGAACGAGAACGGGACTTGGAAGGTTTATCAGTGGCCTTGAGTTTCTTGCGACTGCGCTCATGAGGAGCAGCGACAGATGGTGTCGGTCTCACTAGCGGCTTACGTGCAGGTTCGGGAGAAATAGAACTTGTGGCAGTGGGTGGTGTGAATGTTGAAGACTGCGAGATTGTTGTGGTCGGCGTCTGTTCTGTTTGAGTACACGCGTCGGCTACAGGCACGGTTTGTAGTGCCACTGAGGAAACAGGAGTACGGCGGAGCGCTGAGGCATAGCCTGAGATGGTCGCAGGCTGCAGATTTTGGAAGCGACGCCTGGCTTCCGGAAAAGTCAGGCGTTCCTTAACTCGCAGCTCCTGGATGGCCTTTTCCTCGAGAAAACGTGGACATTGCCGGGAGCTAGATGGATGCTTCCCTGTACAATGGACGCAACAAGGGTCTCGAGCACAAGCAGTTTCTCCGTGGGCAGCTTGTCCGCAACGTTCACAGGTAGCGTCGAAGGTGCACCGAGTTTGCGTGTGACCGAACCGTTGGCACCGAAAACAGCGCATTGGGTTTGGCACATATGGTCGCACAGAGACGCGTTCATATCCACAATATAGGGTCTCGGGTATTGGTGCCCTTATAAGTCAGAAATATCGTACGCAGTGCCACTGATTCACCATCTCGTTTGCCGAGCAGTCGGTACGCTTGGCATACACCCTGGTCAGATAAGTTAGTGACAATATCTGCTTCGGAAAGACCGTCTAAACAAGAGGCAGTTACGACGCCTCTACAGGTGTTCAAAGTCTTGTGGGGGGCCACCTTTATGGGGTAGGAACCCAACAAGCTGGCCTTCAGGAGTTTCTAAGACTGGTCTTCCGTCTTCGTTTCAATCAAAAGCGTACCGTCTCGCGTTCGGCTGGCATTGGTCACTTTACCGCATATCCTGCCAATCTCGCGTTGTATGTAAAACGGACTGATATCTCGCATAGTTTTCTTTTCACATGCCAAGGTCACAACTATAAATCGGTCAAAAGAAGAGGTTTTGCGCGGAAATAGCATTATGGAAAGACCCCCTTCAGGAACCGTCGGCGTCAGCCCGCCATCCGGGAGTAGAGAGAAAAGACACCAAAATACTTTCCGGTCTGTGCCGCCTGGCAGACCCCTACCAGACCGATCTCAAGGAATACCTCAGAAGGAGTTACCCTCCAGCCACCACTGCTGGTCCATACGGGTAAGCCCTTCACCATGTACAACCCGGCTTTAAGCCCCTACCACAGGTATAACCATCTGTGGCTCCCCACTTTAGGCCATGCTGCGTAATAAAGCAGACATGGATTCAGGGAACTTGTGGTTGATTACACCGGGTTTTCCGTTAGCGGTAACACGACCGGTCCGTAATTCTGACCCAACGAGCAGCGCTCGTCGGGAAATTAAAACGGACCGGGCCCCCAAGGAAGCTACGTGGGTGTACATAAGGTATGGATGGGCTCCGCACCTAAGGTTTACACATAGGGGCAGTAGGAAGGGTCCACTCAACCTTCATGCCTGAGACCTCCGAAGAGCACACATGTTGGAAGCCGCGCTGGAACCGAGGGACAGGAACCACGAAGATAAAATAATAAATCTAAAGCCTTAATACTAAACATGTAAAGAATAAGCCTAGAAGGGGAAGAAGATGAGGCGAGTAAATTTGCTCTCACAAAACAAACAAACATGCACACAAACACAAAACGTGGCTCAGTTGGTGGCGATGATGATGATGAGATGGCGGCGAGTGGCTCGGGAACCCCCAGGTGCGCCAAACCCGTACCTACCGTAGTAGGCCCCTGGGGGGCCAGAGGGTACTGCATGACAGCAAATCAAAATTCACTATTTTATTTTGTTTTTTTGAGAAGTGGATTTTCTCCCAAACATCTACCATATTTATCCAAATACAAGGCGTTTTTTTTTCCAAAATATTAATGTTCAGAACTAGGGATTGTCTTGCATTTGTCATATATATTTTCTGAATACCATATGGGGAAAAGTAAGTTTCAAACTTTACGGTATGGTAGTGGCGAAGCCTGGGGGCAATGGTATAGATTACAGCCAAGGTCGTGATGTATGCGGCAGTTTTGTGCTGAAATTGAGATGTTAAGGAGCCTATGAGCATTCTCATTGCAAAAAATATTATAGGACTTACTTTCACATCGGTGGTTGCACATAATGTTGTTTTGGAAGTCAACAGTCAAACAGAAAGAGAGGTTAGTTATGCATTTCCTCTACTTGGGTCGCACATATACCACAATGTGAATTTACACACAAATTCAAACTAGTAAAACATTTTACAATATATTATTTTAAGTATGTTGTCTTATTAGAAAATAGCATACATGAATAATCACCAATTCAGCTACACTGCCACCACCACCACTACCACCATAGTCACCCTCCGTGGTGTAATGGTTATCATGCTGACTTCATATACCCAAGGTCGTGGGTTCAAACCTGGCAGAGGACGATGGATTTTTTCGGGCGTAAAAATCCTTAGCTTGGCTTCCTTTGGAAGGGAAGTAAAGCTGTTGGTCCCGTGTCGTAGATTTACGGCACGCAAAAGAACCTCTAGCCTGATAGAGAGGCCTCTGAGCAAAATTAAGTGGTCTTTCACGCACAATTTAGAATGGGACGCTGAGAACCACAGTAGTTAAAAAGCATCCATAAATAACACGCCTTTTTTTTTTTTACCACCATCATTATGTTTTATCATGGCATATACTGTACACTTAGTACTTCCTTATGTGTCTGATGCTTGCACTGTGAATTTCTGTGTAAATTCAAATCAGGTAAAAACATTCACAATGCATTATATTAAGTATGTTGTCTAAATACAAAATATCATTGTTGTTACACTTATACTACCACAACCGCCACCACCACGTTCTATCATCGGAAATACTGTATATTTTGTTTTCCCTTCTCTGCTTCTCCTGCTCACAATCTGAATTTCTGTGCAAATTCAAATAAGGTAAAAAGATTTATGATATGTTATATTAAGTATGTTGTCTAAAAACAAAATCATATCCATCATTGTCCTACGCTGCCATCATGTTGTATCATTGCACCCATACCATACATTTCCATACTCCCCTCTCCGGCAATGGCTCAAGAGAAATTTCAGTGCAAATTCAAATTAAGTACAATAAATAAATAAACAAGGTTCAAAATACAGTGGAACCTCACTTATACGTTTTTCAAGGGAGACTACTAAAATACTGTATAAATGAGAAAATGTGTAACTGATTTTCTCTTCTGGTAAGAACCTCATCCAGAAATTTTAATTTTTCACTAAGAGTTGAGGATTTTCTTGTTTTCTTCCTAGCTGGTGGATATTCACACATGTTTCTTCTCCTGTTTGTTACTCGAAACTCCACATAAAATAGATAAGTGACTGTTGGAATGATATGACGACAATGAAAACAGTACACTAGCAGTACTCGACTTAAAGCAGAGAAGTGACTGTTGTAACCAAGGTTAATAGATTGTTGGAACAATATGACGACAATGATATGATAAGCGTCAATGAAAACCGCAAACCAGGCAATTTCAGGGATATACACAGCAAGCATACCACCATACGTTTTTTTTAAAAACGTATAAATGGGTACATTTTGTATATGGGGATCAAAAAAAGTGACGCATTACTGAGAAAATGTGTACTGAAAACGTATAATTGAGTAACATTTTAATGGAGAACGACTAGTACTTAAAATTTTAGCATACACGTACGAAAAATGTTGAAGTGAATAAATAAGCAAGTTTCAACTGTATATTGCAAACCTTTAAATTTAATTTAGAAATTATTCTTTTTATGTACCTATGTCTTTTAAATGTGTCTAATGTAGATGATAAGCTAAATTCTAAAATTAAGTTCTGAAAAATGGGGATCATCTTGCAATCGAGGTCGTCCTGTATTCGGATAAATATGGTAATTCTGTTGTACATCTTGCAAGTTTTACAAGTCTTATATTTTGTGCCATTTCATGCTTCAAGAGTGGTAAGAAATGGTGGGTTTATCTATCTGTTTGTATTAAATTGCTCATGATTAGTGATGCTTATAGTATTACAATTCTAACTAAGAAATGAAATCTAATTCAACACATCACAGTTTCTAACTTCTGTATACTGATGATAAATAATTATTTATCCGAATATCATACAAAATGTTATATACCTTTATGTTCAATCTTCTTCTTCTTCTTCTTTTTTTCTTCCTAACGTCCTTTAACCTGGTTTGGTCATATCGGACGATGAATGCAATTGATGATATGATGCTCAAATGATCTCGGGGTCCATGGAGCTTAAAGTTACTCGACATTCGTCTTCTCAGGATAAGGGAAAACCCCAAAAAAAAAAACTTTCCCGGGTAACTCACCCTAAGCGAGATTCGAACTCACGACCTTTTGAACGTGAGCCAGACATGCTACCACCACACTACCCAGGCGGGCTTTGTTCAATCTTATACCTACTTATATTTTGATACAAACTGAATTCTACCTACCTTTAAAGGGTTACTATATACCTGGCACCTGACTTTACGGCTTTTGTTTAATCCCTAGTTTAGACCATCCTTTCCCTTTCTGAAATTCCTCCTTTTCTTATTCTGCTTTATTTAACCCTCCTTTCTCCACTCCCCTTGTATTTTACTTTCTTTGAATATTTTTATTTTATTTTCCTTGTAAACTCATCCATACCTTTGATTCTCTCTTAAACTATTAATATGTCGCTGCTACCATTTTCTTGCATGTTTTGTCCTACTTTGAATCTCAGATTTCCTCTCCACTTCTCTAACTCTGTATTCTACTAAGTGATGAATTTTGTTACCCTTTTCCCCAATGGCACACATTCCAGGTTTCTTTCCCTCTTAACCTGCCTAGGAACATTGCCTCTGTTCTTACCCATGCTAAATCCTCTCTTTCCTGTCTGCTGCATATATAGAAATGACCTTCTGTCCCCCAATCTTACTTAATGTTCTATATAAACTTAAAGATTTTTTTGTTTTCAGATTTCCCCATATTCTATGCTTTTCTATTTTTTCTATCCTATTTCTCACCAAAAAACTCCTCATCATCCAAAAATTAAAAATAACATATGATTTGAGCTTCAAAAAGAAGAAATTATATTTAATCCACAAAAAGTACAATATAATATAAATAACAATATGAAAATAATAAATAAAAATAATTTATTCTAAAATTTATGGAATAACAGAATAATTAGATAACCCCCATTTCTCTTTTCCGGCTCGCTACCTATTCTTGCTCACCATCATTCTTATTTGAAGTTATTGTTGCCCTCCATGGTGTATCGGGTTCAAACCCGGCAGAGGACGACTGATTTTTTCAGGCTTCCTTTGGAAGTAAAGCCATGGGTCCCGTGTTGTAGATTTACGGCACGTGAAAGAACCTCAAGCCTGATAGAGAGGCCTCTGAGCAAAATTAAGCAGCCTTTCATGCCCAATATGGAATGGGACGCTGAGAACCATAGCAGTTAAAGAGCGTCCATAAATAAAATGCCATTTCATTTTTTTCCGTGGTGTGATGGTTTCCATGCTAACTTCATATACCCAAGGTCACGGCTTCAATCCTGGCAGAGGATGATGGAGTTTTTCATGCGTAAAAATCCTTAGCATGGTTTCCTCCAGAAAGGGAAGTAAAGCTGTTGGTCCCATGTCATAGATTTACAGCACCTAAAAGAAACTCAAGCTTGATAAAGAGGCCTCTTAACAAAATTAAGTGGTCTATCAGCCAAGTATAGAATGGGACACTGAGAACCCAGCAGTTAGAGCGTCCATAAATAACATGCCATTTCATATCTTTTTGAAGTTATCTTCTGTTAATTCATAAACATTTTTAACATATCCTTGTCTCCTCTTTGAAGGCACCTGTACCAATATTTCAAAATTCTTTCCTAATTATTCCTTTCCTCCCTGTTTTTCCCAATTTACCAATGCTTTTGATGCTGACCTGACTAATCCTGAAAGTTCACTGCTTAACCAACTGCACTATGCCAAATAACTAAAAATAAAAAAAAAAGATTACCATTTGAATAATCTTCCATGATCAGCTGACCAGATGAACCTTCAGAATGATCACTGCTGTTGTGCTCCTGGGTGATGGATGCTGCACTATACAGCAAAGCTGGGTCCAAGCTTCTGGTCATCAGTGGAGCAGATTCTTCACTGGTACTTATCATGCTGTTCAACATGTCGCTGGACGTATCAGTGTGGCAACTGTTCACCATTCGTTCTGGGGAATTCTGTCTCCCTTTATCAGTCACGGGCAGTTTTGATAAATCTGCATACAAACATAAAACAATAATATTAAACATCAACCTCAAATCTAAGACCTAGTTTCACCAAGCAACACTCTTTGATAACATACTGTTAAAACTAATTCAAAGGATTTAGATACAGTGATGTACAGGAATAATTATTTAATTTTTGAGTTATATTGTAACATTTTTACATCATTTACTTCTTTTATTCTTGGACCATCCATAAAGAAGGGCACAACCGACAGAACCCTGAAGCTACTAAAATATATCACAAACCATGCAGAATTGGAAACATGGAAAACATCCATATTTGGAAGGAGAAAGAGCAACTGATGAACTTTGAATTCCCACCTAATAATGTCCTTTTCCAAAAGTTCATAAAACCACCACCAGAGAAGATAATATCCAGAAAATCTTAAACTTCAGGCAGTTAATTGGGTAATGATGAAAAAATGGACACTTTTGAAACATGTTCCGAGAAGTAAGTGCTGTATAAGTGTCCCAATTTGACTTAAAAAATGAATTACGCTGTTCAAAGTTTAACATAACACTAACTCTTGTATTTCATCATGCTTTTAAATTGGAATGTTAAGTAACATCTTGTTAATGTCAAATCAGCTGCAAACAACAGCTTTCAAGAAGGAATTGCAGGCCACGCTGTGGCTGAGAGATATTAAACATGGCATATAAAGAGAAAAAAAGAAGAAAAAAAACAATGTCATGTGATTTTCCTCATTCTTTGAGATTAGAATATTGATGACAACTAAAAATATCCATTCCAATATTCCATTCTCTACAATTCTGTGGCAAATTATTGTTAAAAAGGTTATTCTTCTATCTACTGTATGCTAACCAAGATAAATATTAACAGAAACAGTCTTATTACTTAGTTCCTTATAAGTAGAAGGGAAATACACTAGGCTAAAACTATAGTCAAATATTTTAAAAGCTGGTTGCCATGTGGATGAAATCTATTTCTTTGCATTGCCAGGACTTGACCAATTCCCTATGTAAAAGTTTAAGTATTTTAAAAGAGAAACCAATAATAAGGAATATCTCCAAGGTCAACTCTATGAAAAAAATTGATGTGTTACACTCACATGACTTTCTCTAGCCGTTCTACAAACTTCTTACATAAGATTATGCTTCTTTCTGCACCTTGTTAATCGAGGTATTCAGCACAATTTTCTTATTACTTAGTTCCTTATAAGTAGGCAGAAAATAAGGGAATGTACTAGGCTAAATCGATAGTCAAATGTTTTAAAAACTGTCTTTATGCGATTGTCATTACAAATCGCTTCTTTTATTGGCCAGGAGTAGAACAAAAGAAAAACGGATACTCCCGTCTGAGAAAAATATAAGTACTTCACAACTGAAACTAATAACAATGAATACTTAAAAAATGGTAGGCTCCACAAAAAAAATGTAAATGACGTAAATTGTATATTTTAACAAGGCCTACGTTTTTAGTATAGTAAGCTTTTGTCTCTCTCTTACGGTTTATTAGTTATTGCAAATTGAGCAAAATTCATCCAGAATAAACAGGTCTTTAGAAGCTATTCCCAGAAAATTCAAGATATACATTTTATTTGTCAGGTAAATATCCTTAATGTACGATATTTTAATTTTTAAAAAAATCAAAATTTTAGAAAAAAGTTCCATGTAAAGGGTAGTTTGGGGTGGGGGGGATTTTTCTCAAAATCTTCGTGTCGCATCCCTGGAAGATACTGAACTTAAATACCAAGTTTGGTATTTTAGCTACTTTTCGTTTTTGAGTTATCGTGTTCACAGACAGACGGACCTTTTTCTGGAAATGCTTTTTTTGGATTCAGGGGGTCCTAAAACATGTATTTCCGGTGAAATCTCGACATCGAATTTTTGGGTGGAATGCAATACTTCTCTATCCCTATGTACATTGTACATACGGGGCCAGAGAAAGTAAAAATGTATGACATAAATTCTGTGTTTTAATGAGATCTGCATTTTCTGAAGAGTAAGTTTTTGTCTATCTCTTATGGCAAAATCCAGCAAAATTCATCCCGAATAAAGAGATCTTCAGAGGCGTTTCCCAGAAAATTCAAGGTATAGGTACATTTTGTTTGTTATGTAAACATCTTTAATATACGAGGATCAGCTGATAAGTACCGGGCCTCACACAGATATGGCACCCCTAGGACAGTTAGACGGTAGCATTGCATAGCTTAACTAGCTTGTATCCATATTACAGGTCAATAACTTGTTTAGTTTTCGAATGACAGCATTTTAAACATGTCAATTTTAGAGTTTTCACGAAAATGGAGGATTTGGAAAAACGAGCAGTGATTAAATAATTCCATTTGAAAGGCTTAATGTATAAAGAAATCAAGGAGGAAATGGACAGTACATTGAAAGACTCGCCCATCATAGTCAAAACATGGATTGCACCAGGTGAACCAACTCCAAAAAAGGCAAAATCAATTTTGTCAGCTAACAAGGTTATGGCGAGTGTTTTCTGGGATGCACAGGGAATTATTTTTATTGTTTACTTGGAAAAGGGTAAAAGTATCACTGGTGACTACTACGCAAGCTTACTGCAACATTTGAGTGATGGGGCGAGAAGAAAAGGACCTCATTTGGCAAAAAAAAAATTGTTTCATTATGATAATACTCCAGCCCATCGTTCAGTCATTGCATTGGGAAAAATGTGCGAATTAAAGTTAGAATTGCTTGAGCATCCACCCTATTTTCCAGATCTAGCACCCAGTGACTACCACCTGTTCCCAAACCTAAAAAAAATTTCTTGCAGGAAAAACATTTCACAGCAACAAGGAGGTCATTAATGCAGTAAACAGCTATTTTGAGGACTCATAAATCGCATTACAGAGATGGTTTAATTAAATTAGAACACTGATATGATAAATGCATTAGCCTTTCTGGATATTATGTTGAGAAATAAAAAAAAACAATTTTTTTTTTAATGCAATTTTCATTGAGAGGCTTGGGACTATCAGCTGACCTTAGTACTGAATTTTAATCAAAATCGTTAGCCATTTTTGAGAAAATCCAAATTTTCGAAATTTTTTCCATGTAAGGGGAGTTTGAGGTGGGGGATGTACCTCAAAATCTTTGTGTTGCATTCTTGGAAGATACTGATCTTAAATACCAAATTTAGTATTTTACTGACTTTTCATTTTTGAGTTATATCCCACCTACCCCCACACCCATAAACACACACACAGACCTTTTTCTAAAAACAATTTTTTGGATACAGGGGACCCCAAAATGTGTGAAACGGTGAAATTTCAGTCTCAAAGTTTGGGTGGAATACAATATCTTCTCTATACACTATGTACATAGTATGTGTAGAGAAAGTAAAAATTTAGGTGCAAAAGAACTAATGTTTCATCATTCACAAAGGCATTACGGTTATTAAATATAGAGGAGTTATAGAATACAACAGTAAGCTAAAATAAAATGCAGCATCAAAAATTCACGTCCAAAGAGCATTTATAATATAGTGGTGGTGGACACTATATTCAAACTTTCAGTGACTGAGAATTAAACCTCAACAAATATATTGTTCAGATCTTGAAGCAATTGCACTGGAAACTTTCTTGAAAAAACCACGAAAGGTAGTTCTGAAAATGCAAACACTATCAACTACCATTAAAAGAAAAGTGCCAGTAGCATAAATTATCAGAATAGTTAACATTTGTAGATAGGAGAAGGAGGTATGTTTCTGGTATTCTAACCTCTCTGGTATTTCCTCTATAACCCTACTTACAATTGCAGAGGAAAGTTATCTACTGCTGATATCTGACATCTTGATCAGACGCCTAAAGACTGGCATGTATCTATTATATGTCCTATATACAAGAAAGACAGGAAACTTGAATGTGATAATTATAGAAGAATCTCACTTTTAAATGTCAGCTACAACACTTTTACAAATATTTTATCCAAATGAGCCATATATTGAATCAATACTTGGTGAATATCAACGTGGTTTTTGCACAGGAAGATCTATGATTGACCAGGTTTTTTTCTTTACGTATGATTTTAGAGAAGTTTTACAAATTTAACTTACCATTACATCTGCTGTACATCAATTTTAAAGAGGCTTTCGACACAATTAACGGGATAATATATTTGATACCATGGCAGAATTTGGAATTCTTAATAAATTAATTACTTTAACTAAAATGACTTTAATAAATACCCAAAATAAAGTAAAAATACAATATAAATTATCAGAAAAGTTTATAACACATAATGGAATTCGACAACGCTCTCATTTAATATTGATTTACAGTGAATTATTAGGAAGATCACCATTAATCCAGGTGGAACAATGTTTAACAGAATGTTTCAATACTTTGCATTTGCTGACGATGTAGCTATATTGGAATGTATCATCCCTTAATGATATCTTAAGATAAATGCAAAATGACGCAAATGCTTCAGGTTTAAAAATTAACAGCTCCTAAACAAAGTATATGGACAACATAACTATGAGAAATAATAATAGTTTTTTTTTTGTTTTTTTTTGGTAGTGTTTAAGCCCACTTTTATACTTGTGGCACCACAGGCAATGACACTGGTGATATATGGAATGAAGATGGAGCACCAGTGGAATGCAATGATGGGGGAAACCAGAGAACGCAGAGAAAACCTTCCCCTGCATCGCTTTGTCCACCACAAATTTCACATGTGGTCGCTTGGGATAGAACCTGGGCTGTCTAGGTGAGAGGCGAGTGGTCTAAACACTTGGTCATGGCGCGGCCCGAATACGTGAATACTATTGTTCTAAATGATAAAACCTTTGAGAAAGTATCCAGTTTCCGATATGTTGGCTCAACACTTATTGATGATAACAAAGGAGAAAATTGCTACTGGTAATATATCTCAAAACAGGAGCATGCAAAGTGAACTGAACCTCAATTGTTTGACATAGTATCCAGTTTTTAAAAGATTTGACTTATCACCTTAGCCTATGTATTTCCTTATTTCCCTTCAACTTACAAGGAAGCAAGTAATAAGACAATTACTGCTAATGTTTATATTGATTAATATGACATAGATAAGAGAAAACAATCTCTTGTAAGAAAAATTTGTTTGTAGAACAGCTAGAGAAAGTTATATGAATGGAACAAAATAGATTTTTAAAAAATTTTATAACATCCTTTTAACTGGAGATAAATTGGAGGATGAACAATTAAATAGTTGAAATGTTGCTCAAATGAGCCCAGGGTTCCTGGAACTTAAGAGTTACCTGACATTTGTACTTATCTGGGTTACTCACTCTAACCAAGATTCTAACTTAAAACTTCTTGTATATGAGTCAGGTATACTTCAACCACACCTCAGAAACAGGTCTTACATTTTCTGAAAGAATTTTAAATCTATACACAGAGAATGGATCCTTTAAGTTTGTTGAGGATCTGCTCTCAATGATGACTCATGCATATTTTAGTGGGTGGGTGATAACATAAACAACCTACAGGGTTGGGGGGATTTTCTTGAAAATCTTAGTGACACATCCTTGGAAGATGCTGAAAACAAATAGCAAGTTTGGTATTTAACTGACTTTTTATTTTTGAGCTATGCTGTCGTCAAACAGACAGACACACACACACGCATGGGTCTTTTTCTAAAATGCTTTTTTTGGACTGACAGAACCTCAAAATATATATATTTCCAATAAAATCTCAGTATCAAGTTCTTGGGTGGAATACAATACCTTCTCTAACCCTATATACATTGTATATACAGGCTAGAGAAAGAATACTTCTATCATCATACATACTTGATCTTCTAGGCGATGTATTTCTAACATTGATGATCCGACGTCTGGCAACTGGTAAAGGTGCAGACTGATTTCTGTTTGCACTCATTCCCTCTGCTCTTAATGCCATACCTAAAACATTCAATACAGAGAAAGTAAAGATTACTTGATTGCAAAGTATATACCTAGATTTTACCATTAAGAACAATTTTCACAAACTCAACATGTCACTCAATCAACTTATTGCATTATCTGAGTACAGATTTTTCCTTCTTTTCCTCTTTTTGTCATTACACATGATTTGTTCACTAATAAGAAAGACGCTCTTTTCTGCCTCTATGAATAAACTGAAGCTTCAACTCAGCTTGGTCAGTAAATATTGTACATGCTGCTGTGATAATTACTCCAATATAAAAAGAGTGACAAAACTCTTTCATATCTTAAAATAATAATCAACAGATATGTCATTGCTTGAAAGAAAATTAACTTGACTGAAATACTCTGAATGCAGAGAATAAACTATTATTTTAACTAGAGAACTAGTTTCTATGGCAGTATGCAGTTATAAATCCTGCAGCCAATAAGAGAGGACTAAAACACATCATACTATTGACATGCAGGGTAAGGTAAGGAAAAACAGACTTAAATGGGTGGAGAAAAGGTCTTTGAAAAACTTTGGAAAGTAATGAGTGAAGAGGAGGAGGAAAAATAACATAAACGGGTTCTGGAACACTGCAAGGGAAAGATTTGAGAACATAGAAATACAAAAACTCTTTACTATGATAGTGAATAAAAGTTCCTTGACTTTCTATATCCAGATAAAGGCATCATGGTACAGGGAAGCATAGATACACAAAGTTAATAAACTGGAAAGAGAGGGAATTGTGTGGTCAAGAACTGGTATATGGAGACGAAAATAATATACTGCAGAACCAATCCCCTTCTTTGTGGTGATAGGGAAGATGCTGAACATATTATATTTAACATAAAGAAACTGAAATATGGAGAAAATCATTTCATTCTGAAAAATCTTATGTGTTCCATTCACATGACCTTCTCTACCTGTTCTGCAAACAAATTATTCTTACAAAAGATTATTCTTTCATCTACATCATGCTGACTGAGCAAAAAATTAGCAAAAGTGGTCTTATTACTTGCTTCTTTGTAAATAGGCAAATAAAACGCTTAAGTAATAATTGATTGCTTTAAAAGCTAGTCGCTATGTGAAACAATTGAAATTCCAATCTCTTTGCTGGTCAGGAGTAAGCAAACAAGAAATGAGAAGAAAGATGCCTTCCTGTTTGAGAAAAGTTTAAGTGACTTAAAATTGAAACCAATAATCCAGAATATCTTGAAAATGGTTAACTCTACAAAAAAAAGATGTATGGCATAAATTGTGTGTTTTACTGAGATCCACGTGTTTTGTGTAATAAGTTCTATATATCTCTTACAGTTTGCAGCTATATAAAAGTCAGCCAGAATGAAGAGGTCTTCAGAAGCTATTCTCAGAAAATTCAAAATATACATTTCGTTTGTCATAAAAATATGTGAAGGTTTTTTTAATTACCTTCAGATATGTTTATGACAAACAAAATTATTAAATGTATTGTTAGCCATTTTTGAGAAAATCAAAATTTTCGAAAAATTTTCCATGTAAGAACTTGGTTTAATATGCACACACTCATGGACCTTTTTTTTCTAAAAATACTTTTTTTGGGATTCAGGGGGTTCCACAACATGTATTTCCAGCGAAATCTTGGTATAAAATTTTTGGGTGCAATACAATATCTTCTCTATACACTATGTACATAGTATGTATAGCGAAAGTAAAAGTCTGATGTGTACCATTCACATGACTTTCTCTATATCCCTGCAACAAATTATTCTTAAAAATATTAATATAAAAATAATAATTGCAACCAATCTTCACTTATCTTTTGGAATCCTTGCCTGGACTAGTTTCGCAACGATTTCATTGCATTATCAACATATCCTTTTGGTCTCTTTTTTGATGTTGTTTATTTACACTGTTATGGTTACTGCTACTAGGTGGATTGTGTACTAATGCATTGCTAACTACTGGAATCAAAACAAATTTGGGTAGTCCACTTTCACCTTTTCTTGCTGATCTTTTCATGAGCTATTTTGAAATACAGGTCACTAAAGCATTCCCTCTAATTTTTAAAACTTGGTATAGATATGTAGATGATATATTTGCCATTGTTCCTGATAAACACGTAAATGATGCTTTAAAACTTTTAAATTTACAAGATAAGGCTATAAAATTCACATTAGAAACTGAAAGTGATGGTTATCTCCCTTTCCTGGATTTAAAAATAATAAAAAAAGACAATAAATTGAATTTTGGAATATACAGAAAGCAAACCCACAGTGATAATTATATAAAAAATAATGGCTTTAACCCTTTTTCACATAAATTTGCTGTTTTTAATAGTTTAATTTATAGGTTAATTAATTTACCCCTTAATAAAGATGAATTCTATAAAGAATATAAACACATTATTAACACTGCTTTAATTAATGGTTTTAATACTGATTTTATAAATAAAAAAATTGAGAAGTTTAAATATCAAAAAGCTATTAAAGATATTTCTACGCTTAAGAAAATAAAAGATAATTACATTTTTAAAAAATTTACTTATCACCCTTGGGCAAATAAAAAATTCACAAATATTTTCAAAGAGCATGGCATAATATTGGTTCCTCAAAATAAATATAGTATAAAAAATTTGTTAGGCTTTTCTAAAAAGGATGAAATTTCAAAAAATAAAAAATCTGGCATTTATCAATTAAACTGTTTAAATTGTGACCTTGTTTATATTGGTAAGACTAAACGTAATTTGGAAACCAGAGTAAAAGAACACTTTAGGAATATTAAATACAAACAAATTGATAAATCAGCTGTAGCAGAACATTTTTGGAAATTTAATCATGAAATAAATCCAGATGTTAAATTATTAAAACACTTAAATGGGCCCATAGATTTAATGGTTTGGGAGAAAATATTTATATTAAAGTATAGAAATCATGCAATGAATTTTGATATACCTCCAATTGACACTCTTACCAAATTTGTTTTGATTCCAGTAGTTAGCAATGCATTAGTACACAATCCACCTAGTAGCAGTAACCATAACAGTGTAAATAAACAACATCAAAAAAGAGACCATAAGGATATGTTGATAATGCAATGAAATCGTTGCGAAACTAGTCCAGGCAAGGATTCCAAAAGATAAGTGAAGATTGGTTGCAATTATTATTTTTATATTAATATTTGTGTTATTCTTCACTGTTACTAGCTTCTTTTTACATTTAAAAGTTTATTCATAAAAAGCTTATACTTCTATTTACTTTATGCTAATCAGAAAAAATGAGCAGAAATAATCTTATTATTTGCTACCTTGTAAGTAGAAGCGAAATAAGGGACTACCATAGGTTAAAATGATAGTCAAAAGCTGGTTGCTATGTCAATGAAGTTCCTTTGTTTATATGGATAGGCGTTGACAAGTTCCTGTATGAGAAAAGTATACATTTTGCATAGCAGAAACCAAAAATAAGGAATGTCTCAAAAACGACAAAGTTACAAAAAAAAATGTAAATAACATAAATTGTGTGTTTTAACGTGCTCTACATTTTTTGTGTAGTAAGTTTTTGTCCATCTCTTACGGTTTAGCAGTTATGCAAAATTCATTAAAATTCATCCAGAATAAACTACTCTTCAGAGGCTATTCCCAGAAATCTCAAGATATACATTTTATTTGTCAGGTAAATATCTTTAATATACGAAATTTTAATCAAAATCGTTAGAGCCATTTTTGAGAAAATCAAAAATTTTGAAAAAAGTTCCATCCAAAGGGTAGTAGGGAGTGGGGGGATTTTTCTCAAAATCTTTGTGTCGCATCCCTGGAAGATTCTAAACTTAAATACCAAGTTTGGTATTTTACCGACTCTTTGTTTTTGAGTTATCGTGTTCACACACCCACACCCACACCCACACACACACACACACACACACACACACGGACCTTTTTGTGAAAATGCTTTTTTTTGGATTTTGGGGACCCTAAAACATATATTTCTGGTGAAATCTCAGTATTGAATTTTTGGGTGGAGTGCAGTACCTTCTCTATACACAATGTACATAGTGCATATAGAGAAAGTAAAAATCTGATGTGTTCCATTCTCATGACTTTCTCTACACCTCTGCAACAAATAGTTAAAGGCTTATGCTTCTATTTACTTCACACTAATCAACAAAAAATTAGCAGGAACAGTCTTATTACTTGCTTCCATGTAAGTAGAAACGATATAAGGGAGCACCATAGGTTAAGGTGACAGTCAAAAGCTGGTTGCTATGTGACTGAAGTTCCTTTATTTGTATGGACAGGAGCTGAGAAAAGTATGTTTTTTAAAGCTGAAACCAATAATAAGGAATTTCTCAAAAACGGTCAACTCCACAAAAAAAAACGTACATTACATAAATTGTGTGTTTTAACATGCTCCACATCTTTTGTGTGGCAAGTTTTTGTCCATCTCTTACAGTTTAGCAGTTATGCAAAATTCCGTAAAATTCATCTAGAATAAAGTACTCTTCAGAGGCTATTCCCAGAAAATTCAAGCTATATATTTTATTTGGCAGGTAAATATTTTTAAAATACAATATTTTAATCAAAATCGTTAGATTTGAGAAAATCAAAATTTTGAAAAAAGGTTCCATGTAAAGGGCCATTAGTGATGGGGGGATTTTCTTGAAAATCTTTGTGTCGCATCCTTGGAAAATACCAAACTTATATAGCAAGTTTGGTATTAAACACTCTTTTTGTTTTTGAGCAATGCTGTCCACACACCCACCCACCCCCACATACACAGACCTTTTTCTAAAAATGCTTTTTCTTTTGTTTCAGGGTGTCCCAGAACATGTATTTCTGGTGAAATCTCGGTACCAAATTTTTGGGTGCAATACAATACCTTATCTATACACTATGTACATAGTACATGTAGAGAAAGTAAATGGTTTTAAATTAGTAGAAAAAATGACATAAGTGGATTGATCAGCAAAGGTAGTTAAAAAATTATGTCAGTTTTTAAATAAGGTGAAAAGGAAGTGAATTGGAGAGTGAAAAAAGTGAAAAAATAGTATTTACATTACAGAGTAGATCTTAATAATTACAAAAGTGTACAAGTCATAATGTAAATAGAATATAATTTGTAATTTTAAAATTACTAATTGCTAACTTCACAGTGTACCACTTCCAGTATCAAAAATTATAAATTAGAATATAATTAGCTAAACGCCATAGTATTCAAATAAATAAATATTTTATATACATAGATGTTTTCATTGCAAAGTGTGATTTGTACTTGCCATCAGTCAACTGTTCTCTTAGCTGCTGCTGATGTTGCTGAGCTTTACTAAGAATAAGTCTCAATTTTCGATCATCTTCGCTCTCTAAACTATCTCCTGTGAGTGGACACACAGATGCCAGATACTGAACTAACGCTTGATGTTCTCCTACACGAAACTGCCGCCCTCTACCTTGGGAATATAGCCATTCTGCTTTCAAACTGCAAGTACAATTAATATCAAATTATCATCATGTCATTTACCCATTACCTTCAAATAAAAACATGCTTCATGCATCAAACATTTAAGGTGGTGCATACAGCTTAATAGAATGCATTTAGACTTTCATTTGTTATGTTAATAATACAAACTTTCAACTTCATGCTGCTGAAAACAAACATTTATATACACAAATGGCCAGGTTTTGCACCAAAGCCATTTAAATAAGATTATTATCCTGTATGCTTGTCCCCTTTTCTCAAAAATGTATTTTTCAAAATTGTATACATTGTAACTTCAAAATAATGTTAGCGTAAATGCATAAAACTCTGCAAGAATACTCTTCAAAGATTACATCAATATGATTCTCAACTTTTATCTAATCATTAGACAACAATTTAAAACTGAAGAAGAGAGATTTTAAAATTCAAATTACAAAAAATTCTTTACATTCCATCAAAATATTTGTAACAATTGAAGTTCAGTTTTTAGTCCTGTTTCTTTTCTAAATAAATTGAAAATAAATAAATAAATAAGCTGATGTTACATTCACATGACTTTCTCCAGCCATTCTTCTGCAAATTAATTTTATTGGAAGCTTATTCTTCTACCTATTTCATATTAACTAGATAAATATTTGCAGAAATGTTTGTATTACATACTTCCTTGTGAATACAATGGGAATAAGAGAATGTAGGTTGCCTTAGCAAGTCAATTTTTTTTTAGAGCTGGTCACTATATGAAGGTTTTGAAATTTGGTTCCGTTTGCTTGACCAGGAGGCAAAAGACTTTTGAAAAAAGTATATTAAAATTGAAACTAATAACAAAGAATACCTCAAAATAGTTAACTCAAAAAAAAATAATAATAATACTTAAATACAAATAAAGGGTAGTTCAGGATATGGGGATTTTTTTGAAAATCTGTGTGTCCCATCCTTGAACAGTGCTGAAAACTTAAAGTCTGTAAAAAAGGATTAGACATTTTTGTTTTGATTATGCTATTCAGACAGATCACACACAAGGATAATTTTCTAAAAAAAGATTTTTTTTTGGATTCAGGGGGCCTCAAAATATATTTTTTCAGCGAAATCTCAACTTCAAACTTTGGGTGGAATACAACACTTTCCCTACCTGTTACACATAGTACAGAAAGTAAACAATTAAGATAACTTATAAAACATTATTAGGAAAATTAAATCAGTATGATTGGCAGTTCTGTTATATCATGTAAAAACATTCCAATATATTAGAAATTGGGGGGGGGGGGGCAAGAGGTTTGAAGTTGTATGAAATTATTTGCAACTATTGAAGTTTATTCCATTATTCTTATTTTATTGAAGTTTAGTTCGTACTTGATTGTTTTCTTTCTAAATAAAAAGAACTATTTATAAAATTTTAAAATATGGCAATAATATTATAAATGTAGTTTAGGTACAAAATACAACAGTCAGAACTTTCATTAATTGATAATCTAAGAGTATAGGTTCAATAAGGTTGAAAAAAGAGAAGTTAATTGTGAAGAACAAGTTTGGAAAAGAGAAAAATGTATATACCACGTTAAATGTATTATAGGCATTATTTTGCTTCATATAATTTTGCTTTGGCTTTTCCCAAACTAATATAGACAAAATGAGGTGATAAGTTCTGAGTGTTATAATTAAAAAGCAGACTGTGACATAGGTGACATCATTTGACAATGTAATTTTGTCTCTTAAGTTGGGGGGCTTCAGTTCTACCCTCTAATTTTAAAGACCAGCTCAGTAAGGATTTAAAATGCTTTCTGTTTATAGGTTTTTATATGAGAAATCAGAGCATATTATTTTAAATTCTATTTCTGTTTTTCAAATCGTTATGGGACAATGGGAGTGAAATTTTAAGGTACATATTTTTCTATCAATGTTTTGGAAATTTCACTGTGATTGCATAGATGTTTAGTTTATATGTAAACCAAATTTTATTCAAATATAATTAGACCTATAATTATTTTAAAAAATGTATTAGTTAATATAACCCAACCATCTCATAATTAAAGAAAATTGATTGCAATTTTCGCAATTGGAGCTTTGAGCATCAAACAAAAATTGCAGGAAAAGTTATTCTAAACAAATATGAGCGAATTGTAAACTTTTTTATAAGCCTATAAGAAAATGTAATCCTTAAAACTAACTATATTTTCATAGAAATTATTTTTAAAATCATTATTGGTATTAGCATGTATTTTCTACTGTAGAATGTTACAATGGATACTTCTACATACTCTGGGAAATTTTAACGGAATTTCAACAATAACTGAGAAATGTGGAACACTTTGAAAGTGCAAAAATGTAGTTTTTGAGAAAAATGTTTCATAAAATAGCATGATAGTGTATTATACGATCTTTAAATAGCTAAGGAGCCCTAAGAAAATGGGTGACATGCAAATGATCAAAAACTGTGCTCAAAATTTCACTCCCAATATCCTCGGGCAAAAGGAGAACAGAAGATGCAATGATATGCTCACATTTGAAATGTTTATGAAAACACTGGTGTACAAATGCTTTTACATAGAATGTTTTTCTCCTCTTCTCTTTTAACATCTTGAAAGCTAAAGCTGTGCAGGAAAATAATTTCAAAATTCTGTACCTGAGGGGATGGAAATTATGAAAAAGGAGATAATTAAAAACAATATGGTGTCAAGCTGTTTAAAAAATAAATAAAAAAAAGTTATATTTCTTGTTTCTTTTATATAATTTTAAGTTCTTTTGTGACTAAATGAAGATCAAAATTGTAATGATCTATAATTCATAATTCTTAAAAAAAAAAAATTAGTTAATTTTGTTAATCTTTCATAGTTCCTCTGTCTCAAAATAATAGTCATAATTCTTTAATGAGCTTTTACTACTAAGAAACCAAACTTAATAGCTATTTAAGCACCGATCATTGATTTTATGTCACAGAGCTTATGGAAAGAGTTTTGCATTCTGGGATATATGCATGACCTTGGTAGGTTGTCGCATAAACTGGGGTGTTCAGTTCAAAGCAAGGTAATAGTGAATGTAGTGGTTGTTACAAGAGTGTGACGAACCAGAAGTAATTACTGTTCATATATTGTAATTTTTGTGGCTTGGTAACATTGAAAAAAATCTGATGTGTTCCATTCACATGACTTTCTCTACATCTTTGCAACATATTATGTTAAAAAGCTTATGCTTCCGTTTACTTCAGGCTAATCGAGAAAAAAATAGCAGAAATAGTCTAATTACTTGTTTTTTTGAATGTAGAAATGAAATAAGGGAGTACCGTAGGTTAAAGTGATAATCAAAAGCTGGTTACCATGTCACTGAAGTTCCTTTGTTTGTATGGACAGGAGTTGACAAATTCCTGTTTGAGAAAGGTATAAGTTTTTCAAAGCTGAAACCAAAAACAAGGAATATCTCAAAGACTATCAACTCCACGAAAAAATGTATACAACATAAATTGTGTGTTTTAACTGCTCTACATGTTTTGTGTGGTAAGTGTTTGTCCATCTCTTACGGTTTACCAGTTATGCTAAATTCCGTAAAATTCATTCAGAATAAAGTAGTCTTCAGAGGCTATTCCCAGAAAATTCAAGATATACATTTTATTTGTCAGGTAAATATCTTTAATATACAATATTTTAATCAAAATCGTTAGAGCCAGTTTTGAGAAAATCAAAATTTTCGAAAAAAGTTCAATGTAAAGGGTAATTGGTGGTGGGGGAATTTTCTTGCACAACTTTGTGTCGTATCCTTGGAAGATACCAAGCTTAAATACCAAGTTTGGTATTCAATGGTCTTTTTGTTTTTGAGCTATGCTGTACACAGACACACAAACAGACAGACAGACATACACACACATGGACCTTTTTCCAAAAATGTTTTTGGATTCAGGGGGACCCAAAACATGTATTTCTGGTGAAATCTTGGTACTGATACAATACCTTCTCTATACACTATGCACATAGTACATGTAGAGAAAGTAATATTGGAGATGATCAGCAGCATGTCATTTATGAGCATTTATCTTGCGCAAGCAATAATGATGTCTCGCAAAGATGTGTGCTGAGGAAAATGCTGTGTAATCTACAGTTCAAAGATGGTTTAAAGAGGGCTTAGGAAATAAGTTGAGAACTCCATAATGAATGACAGCATTATTGCTGATGTCTGCTCTAGAATGGAAGGGAGAGCTGGCAGAAAAAAAAGAACCCATAGACCAGGATAGACTTCAAGAAATTCCATCTGATGCAATGGAATATTGTTGTATGTCTTTTTCTCGGATTATGCTTTGCTCTGTTGATTTGCCATACACAAAGCAACAGTGCATTGCAGAATCCAAGTGTGGCTGCGTAGCTGGCCCACTTGCTTCTCACCAAGGCAGTCCGGGATCAATCCCATGTGAGATTTGTGGTGGACAAAGCAGTGCAGGGACGGGTTTTCTCTGGGTTCTTTGGTTTCCCCTGCCATCGCATTCCACCAGTGCTCCATCTTCATTCCATGTATCATTGGTGTCATTGCATGCAGTGCCATAGTAGTAAAAGCAGGCGTTAAACACTACGTAAATAAAGAAATCCAAGAAAAAGGCATATGACAACATTCATCAAGATTAAAACCAGCACTGTCCTAAACAGGAGAATGGAAATATTTGCAATCTCTATCTCAGACCAGAATGATCTTAATGTAAACAAGGAGGAGCAAATTCAAATCACCACGTATTTGGTGCTACATAAGTTTTGCAGCACTAACTTCTTCACAATCAATTGAGTAAGACACTGCCAGCAACTTATTAAATCTATGTGTTAAATAATATTATTATGAAATAGCATAATGGTTGCACTTCAGTATTTCCTTAAGTATCTCAAAACAATACACAATCCTATACCTGCCAGTTCTTAAAATTTGCCTTGGTTGTGTTTCATTTCGACAGATTGACAAAATTGCTCAGCAAGTGCTTTTAAATTTTATAAATGTTCAGGGCTTGTGAGATATGCAAGGTAAGGTATCTTTAACATCTGAAATGACTCTGCATGATAAAGAATATCACATTTATCTCGAGACTAACTTTGTTCCGAGAATGCTATATGTTATAAGAACACATTGTTTGTTCAGCAATACAAATCTAGGCTGTGTATTATTAAGCAATACTAATAAGTTAATAATGCACTAATAATGTATAACTGTGCCGTTTTCTGTTTGATCTATATCATTATGCTTGAACACATTCCTTTCAGAATTCACAAGCATAGAGAACATCTGTGGTATATGCAGGATACAGAAAATGCATACAAATATTTGCATACTTACTTCCACAAAATCAGTTAATGAAGAACAGTGAATGCAACACTATTTAGAGTGCTGTACTTCTTAAAGGTGGTTATTGTAAACTAGCAAATAAAATAAAAACATCCATTTAATTCACTCTGATAAAAAGTGACTAAAGAGTGTTCCGTGACACATTTCTTCCCTCCTGTATGCTGATATTAGGAATATTCTTGAGTGAGACTGATTATACAGGGTGATTCAAATACTTTTACAAACTTTGGGGACAGGTTCCTTACATCAAAATAAGAAAAAATGTTCATATAAAAGAATGTCCCAAAACCCTAACCCTTTGTTGTCAGCTTGTTAGGTGGTGTTCCACACAAACATCACTCATAGCAAATGATCCAAACGTGCTCCTCTTGCATCTAGACATGCATGCACTTGTCAAAGCATGGAATGTCAAATACTCCCAGTAGATGTATGATTTTGCAGGCTTACATGACACGCAGATTAAAAGTTTCTTCATCTAGGAAGTCTGTTGCATAAACTAATGGTTTAAGGCGTCCACAAAAGATAAAAATCCCAAGGATTGAGGTCAGGGGAATACACAGCCATGGAGCTGGTCCCCTTCTACCTATCCATTTGTAAGGCTAAATACCAGCCAGTTCATGTTGAACAATGAGACTAAAATGTGCTAGAGCATCATGCATAAGCCACATGTTTCTTCATACTTGCAGAGGCACATTTTCTAGTAAGTCTGGGAGAGAGTTCTGAATGAAGTCCCTGTAGACAGCACTTGTAAGGTTTGCTGAGGGAATATATTACACATCTGATAAATGACAAATGTTAACAAACAGCCATGGCAATACAAGGCCAACTCTGCAGGGTATAATGGGTCAAAGCCTTCTATGAATGAGTACATAAATAAAGTTATTAGGTTGGACCTGGAAAGTCGTTGAAGTGACTTTCATTAATAAAATGAAAATGCGAAAACGAAGTGTTTTAGAGCATATGTTTACCTGAACCTATTTTCTTGTTTTGATGTCAGGAATCCATTCCCAAACACTTTAAAAGTATTTTTGAATCATCCTGTATACTAAACACTTTCATTGAGAAATTCCTTCCTGCTATCAAGTCAAAGGACCTTCATGGACATCATCAAAACCCATCTAATATAACAGGATAATGCAAAACAGCACGTTGATTCTTTTAATCCTGAGTTTATAGCTGCCACTACCAATGCTGATCCAATATGTTTGTACGTCAGCCTCCAAATAGACAAGATATGAACATCCTCTTTTTTGGCAACTTCAATGCCATAAGTCTTCCCAATAAGAGGCCCCATTTACTGTAGAATGAACTTGTTACTGCTGTTATAAAGCCTTTGAAGACATTTCTGCTGAGATAATGAACAATGTTTTCCTCACCCTGCAACAAGTCATGACTGAAGCATGATGGTTCAGGGAAATAATTACTACAAATTGCCACACATGGGAAAATAAAGAAGCCAGCCATAGGGGTGTTTATTAATGTAACGCCAACACTGTTATACTTTTAGACAGTTTAAGTGACCAGGTACAGTTATGAGTAGATGCACTGGCTTCTTGTTCTTTATTAGTGTTCTAAGTATATTCCTTTTTGCATTGTTTATTGGCAATAAATTTCTGGCTAAAGAAATGTGACTATTATTTTGAAAAACAGGAAGTACTTTTTACACTTGTCTATTTTCAATTTACACAAAAAATTATGGTGTCAATCTTTTGTTTGAAATATCAATAGTTAAAAGTTTTAAAATAAATATGCAGTTTTGATTAGTTAATAACTTCAGAAGTTCACCTACTGAGTCAAGTATATAGTATTTAATTTCTATTATGTATTTCAATACAACCATAAAAAATTATGTATTTCAATACAACCATAAAAAATTGACTATTTCATGCAATTTTTTCTTCTGCAAAAGAAGTCAACTTAAGCTTGCATTGTAAACCAGAAACTGTCTTAGTTCTGATTTACAAAACAACAAAAATCTTGGCTGCAATTCTATGTTCTAAGAATCTAATAAACACGTAAAACATTGATAAATAGAACTTCATACTAATAGTAAACAGAGGAGTAAACACAATAAATCACATAACATTCTAGCACTGCTATACAAATATTGAACAAAGTTTTTAACACTCCATTCTAATTATTGTCCATCTTCACGCACTAAAACTGAAACATGAACCTTACAAAATTATGCCTTTTTACTGTTGAGGGACAAAGAAGTTGATTTAAGTTTAAAGTAAGTTTTAAAAGACAGATTTCAAACAAAAAATTGTAAAAAAGTTGAAAATTTGACTCCTAGCAACAAAAACTGTTTACTAATAGTGAAATAATTAAAAACCAAAGTGTGCTCGTTGTGAAAAACGGGATGTTCATCATTCAAAATCATGACAGATATAACTTCAAATTTGCAAATAAAATTTAAATCAATTTGCCTCTCAGAAACTACAGTTGGGTTTAATTTAAAATAAATTAGTACTTATCATAACAGTTTTAAGTAACAAACCACTGAACCAACTGGATATAAATTTTAGATTCTGAAATCTCACTTGGTACATCTCGTAAACATGCAGGGTGATCCAAACAGCACAATTACTGGAGTGCTGAAGCTTAGTTTTAAACACATGGTCAAATGTAAATAAGGTAAATTTTGTTTTCTGTTGATTTCTTTTAAATGTTCACATATTTGGCAAATGATAACTTACCTCAAATTGATCTTGGGAATCTGGCCGAATTTCAAGGAACATAGACACAGAGCATACTTTCAAGATAGAACATTAAAAGCTAAGTGTTCCCACTTTTGGGACAGGGGAGATAAAGCCATCTCCAGAAACTTAAACCCTCACACCTGAAGGTTCCACCAGCGTAGTGGCTGTAAGGTGCCTACACCAGAAGAAATCGCTAAAAATTCACTAACCAGGTGCAACTGTCACACAATGTTGCAGCTGAGCTGCAATTTTTATATATAAAAATACATAAAAAAACGAAAATATCTGTCTTGCTTTCTCTCCTATTAGGTAAAAAATGTCAATGGTAAACAATTTTGAAGTTTTAAGTTGTAATGGCTGACTTTACCTGTCTAGCTTTTGTTCAATGATCAGCTGCCAGGTAGTATATATCTTTGCCCACACCAAGACTACAAGTTTAGGGCCATTAAATTGTAATGTAACCTCTGTCACAGCCTCTCTCCACTGCATGAGAGATATGAGAGTTGCCGGGAAAGTGGTGCTGGCAAAGGCGCACCAAAATATATATCTTAGGATAAATTACATAAACGTTGATGTTCTGTTCACATGCAGCAGCCCAATTTGCAACAATATTCTCGCTCACTCGTAGCAGCAGGAATCCTTGTGATGTTATCACTCAGTTTCTGTAGATTACTGCTGCTGAGTGAGAACATCTTTAACTTGTTATATTGCCTGTTTGGGAGCAAATGGTCAATATTTTCAGCACTAATTTAAGGTAAGGACTCCAGTGCACCTTTGCCAGCATCACTTTCCTGGCAACTCTTGGGTCTCTCACGCAGTCAAGAGAGGCCACGAGAGGGGTTACCTTATATAATGATTCTATATTTTGCGCAAAATTGCACTAAAACTTAAACATAACTAACACTTACAGAGTTTGTTTAGCGAAGAAAATATAGGCTACATAAATGTTTAATTTTTTTCCCCCAGTTCAGGGCGCCTCCAAGTAAAAAAATCTGTTGTGTTCCATTCACATGACTTTCTCTATCTATTCTGTAACAAACTGTTCTTATAAAAGGTTATTCTTCTATTTACTTCATGCTAATCGAGATAAACATTAACAGAAATGGTTGTATTACTTAGTTCCTTATAAGTAGAATGGAGACAAGGAAATACATTAAGTTAAAGCGATGGTCAAATCTTTAAAAAGCTGGTTGCTATATGACTGAAATTCGGTTCTTTTTGCATGACCAGGAGCAAAACAAAAGAAACAGAAATGTGAAATCCCTGTATCATAAAAGTTTAAGTATCTTAAACAAGGCATATTTCAAATGGTCAACTCCACAAAAAAATCATATATGACATAAATTATGTGTTTTAATGAGATTACATTTTTGTGTAGCAAATTTTTGTCTGCATCTTACTTATGGTTTACCAGTTATGCAAAAGTTATCCAGAATGAAGAGGCCTTTAGAGGCTACTCCCAAAAAATTTATCCAAATATTGAACATTTATTCAGACATTTATTAGAAAATCAAAATTGTCGAACATTTTTCTATTAAAGAGTATTTTGGGGGGGCAGAATTTTCCAGATAATCTTCCGTATCGCATCCTTGGAAGATGAAAGACTTAAATATCAATTTCTGTTTTAGAGTGATCGTTTCACATGTATATACATTAAAATGTATGCTTCCAGTAAAGGCCCGGTATTGAATTTCTGAGTGGAGTGCAATACCTTCTCTATCTATGTAGTATGTACTAAATAGAGAAAGTAAACACTGAAGAGACAAAAATTCATTTTTGTAGATTCTTTTGTTTAGTACTTTTCAAACACCAGTATATGCAAGGAATGAAATATTATTAGTAGATTATTCTAATCTGTAAATCATTTTTTTCTTGTCAAACTTGGGTCTATGGGAGAGAATGGTTTTGATTTCCTTTCACTAAAAGAAGTCGCAACTCAATCAGTAGCATCAATGCCCAAGTTAGTCTACATCGCAGCTTAGTTTTATGTGAAGGTCCTTGAAGTACCCCAGTCAAACCAATCATTTTTCATCTCTTGTTCATATCACCTCCAAAAAAGGAGTGTCATTTTTCCCCTATAGTTCAGTTTCCCTGAAAACAAAGACGATGGATGTCTTTAAAATGTCCCAGTTCCATTCTTGATGATCTAGCTCAAAACTCAAGAACAATTTGAGGTAAATATTTGCCTGGAAAGCCTCAGTTCTTATTTTAAATGGTACAATATTTAAAACATCAGCAACACAATAATTCCTAAACATTTACTATTTTAACAGCAACTTTCAGTACAGGATGACAATTGCCAATGGGAAAAGGTTTTCTAACACTACACAAATAATTTATTTTAGCAAAAAAAAGATGACTTATCTTTTACTCCTTTTATGGGGCATATTAAACATTAAATTAAAAAAACATTATTAAAGTAATAGTTCTATTATAATGCATGTGTATCACTAAAATGCACAAGGACTCACCTCTCAATTGCATCCACGACAAAACCATCTATCACTTTGAGGCTCATGCACCAGTTAATGACAAATGGACGGTAATCAAAGCCACTACATTTACAGTTAAGGAAATGGTTGCACACAAATTAGCATTTAAACTTGTGGATCAAGCAAGGGAATGCTATTTACATCCATAATTATAAAAACAAATCTAAAGACTAACACATCTGTTGTAAAAAGGAAAAATGCTTGTTAGCAGAAATTGCGAGAATTTTAAGAAAAATCACACATAACTATGCTTAGAATTAAATTCCTGTATAGCAGCTTTTAAATCTATTTAATATATTGCATTTTTATGATGAATATAATACAAGGGCCATCCAAAAAGAGACAGACAGTTTGGCATAACTAAATAATAATGACAAATATCAACATAAAACTTTATTTACAAAGTTACAGCACCTTACTCTATTTGTCAATGTAATCTCCATTCTGTCAAGATATTTCTTGTATTTTTCAATGCAGATGTTGTACTTTTCTACCTCCAAAAACTTATTCATTTTTTTGAATGCACAAAATGTTCAGCCAATTGACTTTTATAGGGAAAAAACAAAGTGCATTGTAATATTGTAATAATGCAATGAGCGAGTCTTCAGTGAGGAAATGGAGCATGATTTACAAGCAATCAAGGAAGAACCAGTGTGTGAGATCTCAACATCTCAGATCTTTAGTGGTGGAAGAGTATAATATAGGCATTGAAACACTAGTACTACACGACAATAAATGCCTTGATAGTAATAGTGACAGAAATAAAGTAAGGTACTGTAATTTTGTAAATAAAGTTTTGTGTTCATATCTTTTGTTATTATTTAGTTATGCCAAAACATTTGTTACTTTCTGGATTGCCCCCATATTTTAAGGTTTTGTAGTATTATTACCCATAACTTACAGTTGTAAATCATACATCAAATAAAACAGCAACGCTTGCAGTGTTTTTCCTTGTTCCATTACAAAGCACTAGTAGCAAAGATAGTGATTAGTAAACAAAAAGATTTTTGTGTTTTGCAATTTGCAAGGACAAAATCTGTGGTTACAGTGCAACACGTGATTTTTCTGTTCCATTTTAATTCTTCAAGTGATTATATCCTTAGACGATATCATCAATTTGAAGACATTGACTGTCTCTGTACAGAGAAGAATACAGGACAACCAAGATTGATTGAAAAAAAAAAAAATGGTGTTATTTATGGACGCTCTTTAACTACTGTGGTTCTCAGCATCCCATTCTAAACTAGGTGTGAAAGATCGCTTAATTTTACTCAGAGGCCTATCAGGCTTGAGGTTCTTTTACGTGCTGTAAATCTACGACACAAGACCAACGGCTTTACTTCCCTTCCGAAGGAAGCCATACTAAGGATTTTTACACCTGAAAAAATCCATCATCCTCTGCCAGGTATGAACCCACGACCTTGGGTATATGAAGTTAGCATGGTATTGAAGAACATGTTGAACGAGTGAGAGGGGCTTTTACTCACAGCCCCAAGAAATCAGTTCAGAAGGCTAGTCATGTATTAGCAATTCCTGTGTTTTAAGGGGGTACTTAAACTACACCCTTATCATTTGCAGTTGTTACAAGCTCTAAAGACTGCTCACTATGGTTTATGTGCCAACTTTGCAAATTACCATATTTATCTGAATACAAGGGCTTTTTTTTTTTTTTTATACAAAATATTTATGTTCACAACTAGGGTCGTCTTGTAATTGTGATATATGTTTTCCAAATAAATATGGAGGAAAAGTAAGTTTTAAAACCTCACGGGTATGGCAGTGACGAACCCGGGGGAAACGATATAGATTACTGCCAAGGTCATGACGTATGCAGCAGATTTTATGCTTTCCATTTCGTGGCAAAAATTAGCTGTTAAAGGGCCTATAAGCATTCTCATTACTCTCCTAGAGTAAAATAATATTAGAGGACTTCCTAAGTATATTGCCTTATAGAAAATAGCAACCATAATCATTATTCCAGCTACGTTCCCACCGCCACCACATTGTTCCATCACACACATTCAATTCTCCGTCTCTCTCATCCAAAATATGAATTTATAAGCAAATTTGAATTATGTAAAATGTTTTGTGATATATTACATTAAGTATGTTGTCTTAATTAAGAATCGTATTTATAATAATCATTGTTACAGCTAAGCTGCCACCATCACCAACAAACACAGACATACTGGCATATTTCCATTCTCCCTTCTCCATCTCTCCCGCTCACAATGTCAATTTCTGCGCAAATTCAACATTGTCTAAATATAAAATCATATCCATCATCGCCATTACAGTTACACTGCTGCATTTCCGTACTTCCCTCTCCACCACCTGCTCAAAACGTGTTCTTCTGCACAAATTCAAATTAAAAAAAAAAATCTGATGTGTTCCACTCACATGACTAGAAAGTCATCTCTGCAACAAATTATTGTTAAAAAGCTTTTTCTTCTATTTACTTCATGCTATTCGAGAAAAAATTAGCAGGAATAGTCTTATTACTTGCTTCCTTGTAAGTAGAAGCAAAATAAGGGAGTACCATAGGTTAAAGTGTTAGTTAAAAGCTGGTTGCTATGTGACTGAAGTTCCTTTGTTTGTATGGTTGGGGGTGGGGGGGATTTTCTTGAAAATCTTTGTGTCAGATCCTTGGATGATATTGAACTTAAATATCAAATTTGATAATTAGTGGCCTTTTCATTTTTGAGCTATGCTCAGCATCCCATTCTAAATTGGGCGTGAAAGACCACTTAATTTTGCTCAGAGGCCTCTCTATCAGGCTTGAGGTTCTTTTACGTGCCGTAAATCTACGACACGGGACCAATGGCTTTACTTCCCTTCCGAAGGAAGCCATGCTAAGGATTTTTACACTCGAAAAAATCCATCGTCCTCCACCAGGTTTGAACCCGCGACCTTGGGTACATGAAGTCAGCATTACACCATGGAGGGCAACACACACACACACATGGACATTTTTCTAAAAATGCTTTTATTTTTTATTCAGGGGGTCCTAAAACATGTATTTCTGGTGAAATCTCACTATGGAATTTTAGGGTGCATTACAATACCTTCTCTATACACAATGCACATAATACATGTAGAGAAAGTAATAAAGGATAATCAGCTTAAGTGTCCATTAATTTTTTTAAAATATATGACACACCTTTAAATTACTTTTAAAAATTCTTCTTTTTATATGTCTTTTAAATATGTTGCCTTTGTATATAAATAGATGATATGCTAAATTATTCCAAAATTAAGTTTTCAAAAATGGAGGATGTTTGCATTCAAGGTCGTCTTATATTTGGATAAACATGATAAATGTTGCTATATGTATTGAAGGTTTTCTGGATCTTGATGAATCAACATTTCCCTTAAATGGAAATGAGAGCACTCATAATGTGCACATCTTGGCAGGTTATCTAACCCTCACAAAATGGTGCAGAAAGTTAATCGGCCTATCTTTTTGGGTGAAGCATCAGCAACTGGTGTTTTTTACCTTGATAGTTCTTTTCTCAATTGGAAGAAGCTGAACCAGAAACTTTATTTGACAGCAAGATGCTGCATTGCCACACTGGCATAATTTAGTATGTGACTGATTAAACAACATATCCAACCCCTGTATTGGCCAGATGATAGAGCCTGTTTTGCGTGGCCTCTATGATCACCTAATGCGAGTTTTACCTTTGGGGGTTCATTAAGGATCATGTGTGTCTACCAGCTGACGTACACAACTTAAGAAACAATTGTTGCAATACTTACTTTAGGCACACTGATTAAGGTTCAGGAACAATTTGTCTTGGAGCTATGCTGAGTCATACTTATTTACACTCACCTCCACTTAATTTGCTGAAAAACATTGAAACATTTTCGAGAACATTTGTCCTCATCTTCAGTGGTTTGGAGACGGACACTCTTTTTCAGTTTCCTCCTGCTCCTCTTCTTTCTAATCCTGTTGCCATTTGGTGTTGGGAATGCAAAGTTTTAACACTTCATTCAGTGGCAGGATTTCAAAATTTATTACACAATTGCAGTTTTTTATTGTGTATTTTCTCCCAGGTGTCCAATTCTATTGGTGATGCTAGTGGTTTTAACAATTTTATATTTTGCCCAAATGTTGAGGTTCTCTGTCCAAAAATAGTGTGACACAGCAGATTTGTCTATTTGCTTTAGTTTTATGTTTCTCTGGTGTTCCTTTAATCTGATCTCCAAGTTTCTCTTTGTTTTACCCATGTTATATTTCTCACAGTCTTCACAACCAATCTGATAGATTCCAGATTTTAATGTGCTCTGAATTATATTTTTAAGAGATTTGTTTCAAATGTTCTTCAGTTGAATTTGTTTTTTGGGGAATGTCTAAGTTGTATTTTTTGAAGATTCATTCAAATTTTCTAAAGGTCCAAGGGGGTAGAAAACCACAACATTGGGCAAAATATAAATTGCTAAAACCACTAATATTACCAACAGAATTGGATATCTGGGAGAAAATACACATAATAAAAACCGACATAATAAATTTTGAAATCCCACCACTGAATAAAGTGCCTTGCATCCCCAACGCTAGATGGCAACAGGATAGGAAACAACAGAAAGAGGAAGCAGTAATGGAGCATCAGTCACCAAACTGCCTGAAGACAAGGATGAATGTTCTTGAAAACGTCTTGATATTTTTCAACTAATTAAGTGGAGTTGAGTGTAAATAAGTGTGACTCAGTATAACTCCAAGATGATGAATACTTCACTGATAATAGTGCTTCTATTTTTAAGTGTGCTGAATGATGCTCACATTGAACACTTATTAGAAAAATTATTTGCTTTTTTCATTTGATGTACATTTATGATTGTAAGTTAACTGTAACAAATACTACAAAGCTTAAAACCTCTATATTAATTTTGAAATATCCTGTATTTGTGGATTATACACAAACCTATGACAAGGTTAGCAGAAGTAAAGTTTTGGATTGTTTCAAATTGTATGATATTCCTGCAAAGCTAACATTATTAATTGCACTAACTTTAGTCAACAATGTTGGAAGAGTTAAAATAACTTGAGTGAATCACTTAGAATTGAAACAGGAGTGAAACAAGTAGACCCTTTGTCTGCTACATTATTTAGCAATGTAATAGATTCAGTTTTAAGCATACTAGCCTTGAAGAGATAACAATGTATTTTGATTAAAACAATATATAACCTATGGGAATGCCATCCTTATTATAGCCAGAACAAAAAAACTGCAGAAGTATTTAAAAAGCTGAAGTGTGGACTACTGATAAACACCGAAAACACAAAATTTTTAAAATGTACTAAAGCAGGCATCACCAATCGCTTTATTTGTGCTTAGAAATGCACTTCTGTGGGTAAGCACATGATATCAGTAAGAGGTGGCTTCCAACAGCAATGGGTCTCTTGTTCCTTATACACTGTGCCAATAAAGTGTTAATAAAGTAACATCTACTTGTGAGTCATTTCATATTCTGTTTCAGATATTTTGTAATACTTCAATTATTAGGTATACTGTAGTTTGCTTGAACTGTACTATACCAATTGATTATTATAAGGCCTGTTCATATACACTGCTATAAATAGACAATTTATTTTATCTTTTCAAATTACAAACTTCATATATAAAGCTACTTTCCTAGAGATGCTGAATTTGGTATCATATACAGTTAGCACCCTGGTTATTTATGTATATGTACCTTTCCCTCTATTTGCACATTTTTATACTCTACCAACTTAATCTGCTTTCTCTCTTTTATAACTACAACCTCATCAGTTTTATTATTAGGATCCTCTCTTTCTTTGGCGATTTTCCTCCCCCATTTCTCTCTTACTTTCCCGTATAATTACCTAGTTGTTTCACAAATTCTTTCTTATTGTTTCCAAAAAGTTTTAAGTACATTATCATTGGCAGCAACTTTTTCCAGTTTTTATTCCAGATTTTTTCTCTCCACATTTTACTTTCCTCACACTCAGTTATACAGTGTAAATTATTATCGATATTACCACTTAGTGGGTTTGGATCTTAATCAACTTTTAGATCTTTTAATAACATTGTTCCTGTTCTTGCCCACGCCAGACCCTCTCTTTCCATTTTTCCATAGACCAATGTATTTTTTCCATTCTTTCTTAACATTCCGATATAATATTAAAGTACTCTTATCCCTTAAGCTACTTACTCTCTCAATATCATCTATCCTCGCTTTCACTTTATTCCACAGTTTTTTCACCTTATTGTATGTTATTGGCGAGCTCACCCAATCCAACTTTTCTTACAATTTCCCTTTAATTGACATCTGACTTCTTTCCCATTTTGCTGATTCTTGTGTCCTAAAACAGTCTTTGCCAATATTTCCTTCCTCTAGTACTTGGATCCTGTTCCAATATTTCACTATCTGTTTTGACTACTGATCCCTTCCTCCCAGTTCTTCCCAATTCAACTAATGCTACTCCATTAGGAGCTATTCTTGGTAATCTCAATATCATTTTGCAAAAGGATCTATGAATTTGATCTATACACTCCCACCCTTTTTCAGTCCCCCAAGTCTCTATTCCATGCATTATTCTTGATTCCACTCACCAGTTTACTCTCATAATTGATATTTTCTTTGAGCATGTTCTTACGCTATTAATACCTAATTTCCCTCTACCTATTGCATTTTTCCTTTACTCTGTCCATTTTCCATTGTTGGTTGGTATCTAATGTTGAGCAGTTGGCAGTGAAGCCATTCGCTCTCTTGCATTCCAGTATTTTGATGTCATATTATCATGTTGACTGAAGGTTGGGCAGCGCAGTAGAGAGTTTCCATCCATATCTTCTTTAAGTGTACAGAAAGGACACACAGCAGATCTCCCTACACCAATCCTGAATAAATGCTTATTGAGACAGTCATGGCCTGTTAGGAGTCTAAAACTTGCTACAAAGGATTTTCTTGGTAAGGTAGTGATTCTGGAAGTGTTATCACATAAATTTTCCCATAGTTTTCCTTTTGTTTGTAATACATTATCTTCTTTAATTTGTTTATCACATGTTAACATAATGATTCTTTTGATAGAGCGATAACTTATTGGATCAGATGAATTTGATGTAATTGTACTATCTTTTTCCATTGTACAGTCATGGAAAAAATGATTGAGCGCTGTAACCTTTCAAAGTATCGCTTCGGCCTCACGGAAGCACACAAAGTTACACAAGCTGGATTTACACGTGCACTGGAGCTATGCTACAAAACCTGCTTTTATACAGTGAGGTAAGACATAGTTTAAGACATAAAATAGCAAATAGGAAATAATACAAAATAATTGTTTTTTGCTAACAAACACAGAAACAGAAAAAATAAACCCGATAGTTGAGCTGTCCACTACAGTTCTTTATAAACAGGGAAAAAAGTACTCAGAATAGCAATGGCTCAGTCCTAACGTGCTCCGTTTGAAACTCAGTGTGTTACCTAGCTTACGTTCAAGCCCAGTAAGCCACATAGATTTTTTTTTATTATTATTTTGTTTTTTGGTTCATATTATTACTCTTTATAACCGAAGTAGATTACGTTATATAAATTATTCACTCTGTGAAACATGAAATCTTTTATTTGCTGTTCTTGCAAACTAGAAAACAAAGAAGCATACTGCAACCTGATCTCTGGTTGCTTTTAAACGCAACAAAAGGTTGATAAAACAAGAGAAAACAAATTCTAATACCTTATGTGGTCCCCATTATTTGCTATCACTGACCTCAATTTTCGGGGCATGGAATCCACTAGAGTTTGAAAATAATTGTCTTCTGCTAGTGAATCCTAATTGTCTGTCATGGCACACCAGAGTTGTGTAGCATTATTCAATCTGGAACCTTGAGAATGCCTCTGCTTTACTTTCGTCCAAACATGTTCAATTGGGTTGAGATCTGCTGACTTTGGAGGCAACGGTATCTGTTCTAAGATATTCATTTGCTCCAAAAATCACTTTTGAACTTTGGCCGACTTGTGGGCCGAATGATTATTCTGTTGGAATTTAATAATACCTTCAGGATAACGCTCTTGGGCAGATGGAACAAGAACATGTTCTAGAATTTCAGAATAGGTTTCCTTATTCAGCTTTCCATGATCATGTTCCAGCATACCTGCAACCTTCCCAAGATATCCATGCCCAAGTAGTAACGCTCGTTTGACCACTCCTTGCAGGTATTGCAACATTTATCAAGGAAATTCTGCAGGAGAAACATGAGAATGGCAAAATAACAATGTCAAATCAAAATAGAGATAACTCAAACTGAGGTAATTAAAGAGAAAAAATGAACACCATGGTGTCATTGTGTCTTGAAATAATGCCTCCAGAGTTCTAAAAGACTTAATATGACAGGAAGTAGGGGTTTTTAATTGGCGAGTTGTGTCTGAAAGATTTCCCTCTACTATAAAAAAAAAAAAACATTCCTTGCACGAGTGGCCAAATAACGCATATTATATCGAGTACCACTAGACCTGTAGACAAACCTAATCGAATTGACATCTGCAGTAGAACGTAGTTTCGTCAGAGAAAACTACTTCGCTCCAATCAAAGTTCTCGTACTGTACAGCAAATGCCAACCTGTCAATTTTGTGGGCTTTAGTTAGCACTTCCTTTGCTGCCGCAAGTCTACACCACTTTCTGGTATCTTTACAGCGGTTGCTAACCGTTCGTGCACTATCCGGGAATAAAGCTGTCAGAAACAGATCTCTTTTGACCTCAGCCATGAGATACCTGTCTTCATTCTCATTAGATACACGCGAGCAATCAGTGTTCTTTCCTGCAGCAACCTGTCCCTCTTCGCGATATAACTTTGTACACTTCCTGTGAAACACCACAAATGCTACCTGCACTGGTGGCTGTATAACCCTGTGAAACCAGGGCGAGAACAGTAGAACGTTTATCAACGGCTTCTGCCATTGCTAAAGTATAAATGAGTGTGTCGTCATAGTAGTGAATGAGGACCTCTTTCAGTGACTAATGGAACCAAGCACAAACATTTGACCAACACAGGAAACACAATAACGACAAAGGAATCAAGCTTATCACTAGTAGTTGTAAACTTTGGCTACTATACATAATACCTATATATCTGCATATTATCTAATACTCAAATTATAACTAATATAGTATAAACTCTGTATTAGTACAAATTAAGAATGTGAATTAGAAAATATGATAGAATCAGGGAGAAAAAAAATTATGCTGATGTGGAGGTTTTAACTTAGGTTTGGTAATTTACATAGTGCTTGTGTTACCTCTGAGCTATATTTGTTTGAGTCAAGAAGCGTCTGCTGTCACATTCATATATGCGCTGCAATACCAGTCATGGTTCTTATGATAACGTGATTCCTTTATTGTATTCAGGGTACTTCATGGCTTCTGGACCAGCTCATTGGTTGATTCAGTTGATTGGGAATTGGTTGCTCCACCTATATGTATTGTATAACTACCAATGAGCATAGCATCAGGTAGAAACAATTTTGTTTTGTTTACTAATTGGCTAACGAAGAATGGGTAGCATGGCGCTTGTTGCCGAATTCTTTATCAGGAACCAATACAAATGCGAAACACTGTGAGAAACACAGCCTGTTAATGCACTCGACAGGCGATAACTTATATTGCAGACACTGTTAGGTAAGTCTAGCTGCATATTGGAAACAGTGACCAGTGTAAACCTAGCTGCGATACAAAGTGGTATTTTGAAATATTATGCTCTCTGAGTGTGCTCAATCATTTTTTCCATGACTGTACACAGCTATAAATGTGAAAGTTTTTTTTCTCCCTGAACTGTGATACATAGCAATCAATTACCAAGAAACCTATTCATACTCCCTGCTATAAATGTAAAAGTTTTTCATTACAAATTAATTCTCATACTGTTAGTGTTACAATGTGTTCACAATGTAATTGGCAGGTTAAGGAGCTTGTTAACACTATAATAATTTAACTTAACATCACAATTTAGTATGGTACATTCAGAAACTGTGCAACTTGCTTGGCACACACTCCCCACCCAGGTCAGGCACACCACAGTGCATTGCAGCAGTTGAAGCCATTGTGATGGAAAATTGCCATGTGATGATGAATGAAACAGCTGCAATTCTGAACATTAGTCATGTCTCAGCATATCACACATCAAAGTGTCTGCAAGGTGGTGCCAAAGTAGCTCACTCCAGAACTAAATAAATGAGATGTAAAAAACTTTTGCAGCACTTTGGAGCAGAAAGTGATGGCTTTCTTGCGAAAAACATTACAGGAAACGAAACTGGGTACAATACCACCAACCGGAGCAAGGACAGCAAATAAACCCATGAAGTTCCAAAGGCAGATTTGCAAAGGCAAGGAATGCTGATTCTTTTTTGGGATAAACGAGGTGTTATCTTAGAACATTACACGCCTAGAGGAAACACCATCACTAGTGTGTCATAATCCAATATGTAAGAATCATCTTCAACCTGCATTCAAATCAAAGCAATGTGGATGTCCAACTACAGGTGTCATTTTGCAACATAACAATGCTCAGTCCCATATTGTTCATGGAATAGTTGCTACCATCACTGATCTTCACTTTCTTCTACATCTGCCATACTCACCAGACCTCACTTTAAGTGATTAAAACAAGATTGAACCACTCAAACAGCCAATGGGAGGAAAACAATTTCGTTCCAATGAAGAGGTAGCTGAATACAGAACCACAATTTTCTTTTTCCAGAGGAATCCATTTGCTGGAGGATGTATGATGAAAAATAACCACTTGTGTTCCACTTTTGCTCAATAAATTATGTTAAAAAAAATTTGATATGTTTGAATTCACATGATTTTCTCTACATATTTTGGAACAAACTATTCTTACAAAAGCTTATTCTTCTATCTACTTCATACTAATTGAGTTAACATTAGCAGAATGGTTTACTACATATTTCCTTGTAAGTACAAGGGGAATAAGCAAATACACTCGATTAAAGTGATAGTCTAATCTTTTAAGAGCTGGCTAATATGTAATCATACTGAAAATTTGTTTTACATGGCCATGAGTAAAAGAAACAGAAGAAAAATAAATGACTTCCCATTTAAGACCAAATATTGAAACATTTAAACCAATAACAAGGAGTAATTTTGAAATGGCTACCTCCACAACAAATTTATTTGTTATAAATTGTGTGTTTTAAGGATGTCTACATTTTTTTTCCTAGTAAGTTTTTGTCTATTGACTATGCAAAATCACCCAGAATGAAGAGGACTTCAGAAGCTATTCCCTGAAAATTCCAGATACAGATTTAATTTGTCATGGAAATATCTTAAATATATGGTATTTTAATCAAATTGTTGGAGCCTTTTTCCAGAGAATTAAAATTTTTGAAAAATGTTGCATGTAAAGGGTAGTTTAGGCTGGAGAGGACAAACGTATGTTTCTCTAAAAATGCTTTTTTTTTTTATTTATTCTGATTCAGGGAGTCTCAAAATGTATTTCCAGCAAAATCTGTGTTGAACTTTTGGGTGGAATGCAATATTTTCCCTGTTTACTATACATATTAAAGAATGTAAAAATAATAGGAATTTCTCATAAATAGTCAGTAAAATAAGGGAATAAGATAGAAGAATATCTGGCAGAACTTCTTTTATAACAAATTCCTTTACTCTATACTAATCATGTTAAGCCTGCCTCTTATAGTGTGCCTGTCTCGCATTTAAGGGGTCCCTAGCTCAAATCTGTTAGGGTAATTTTTTCACAAAGATACATATATTTTAATTACAGAAGCTAAAATCATTCTAATATACAGAGTGGCACAAAAGTCACTGGACACTGGGCAAAGATAGAATTTATATTTCATTACAACTACAAACAATACTTCCAATTATTTATGTTCAAACTGTTTTCCGTCTGCACTAATACATCTTTGAAGTGGTAATAACAACTTAACAGGTTAAAACTTCTTACTGTACTACATCTTGCTGGTCTTTCATTTTCTTTTAAGCAACTGTCCAGTGAATTTATTGCCACCTGTATAAAAGTTCCTAAAATAATTTATTTAAATTTTTTCTGGTATTGTCTCTTAACCTGAGAAGACAAATGGACCCCAGAGTCACTTGAATATTGTTTCACTGATTGCATTTATTGTCCGATATGGCCTACCAGGTTAAAAAAAACAAAGCTTGTAAACAATGCTTAAATATAATGTAGAATGACCTACTTTTACCAACATAAGTATAAGAGACCTCTAATGAATAAAATGCTCAAGAAAAAAATTTAAGACACATGTATATGGTTATAGCAGTCATATTTGCTACACACAGACCCGTCTTCTCCACTTGAAAGTAAAGATGCAAATGCTCATTCTGTCTTCTGAAACTTTATTCTTGAGCTGAGTTTCTGTACAGTATTTATTGTGCACTGAACTTAGAGACACAACAATTTTCCCAGAAATGTATGCACTGTTTTAAATTCTAAACTATTTGAAGCACTAAGTTTGCAATTAGGGAAATATATGAGGGTGTATCAAAAAGTAATGGGAAAAAACATTTTTTTTGGACACCATGATTTTTTTTTATTACAAACTTTCAAAATAGTCTCCTCCTGGCCTACAAACTGGTTTCAAGGTTCTATCCACTTTTCAAACACTCAGACAGTCCTTGTTTGACATACTGTTTAGTATACCCAAAATAACATTATTTAGTGCTGTATCGGTTTGAAAATTAGACCCACAAAGATGTTTTCTCACCTGTGGAAACGGGTAGAAATTGCAGGGTGCTAGATCTGGCAAATAGGTGAGTGGGGCATGTTTTCAATATCTAGTTGAGTGATTGCTCTTGGTTTGCTATGGCTCGATAAGCAGGGGATTTGTACTGATATAGGATCCATCCATTGGGAGCAAGTTCTGGTCCCTCGGTAACCATTTTCCTCTTGAGTAGTTCTTTAAGTACACTGTTTTAGTATAGAGCAATTATTGTGGTGTGTTTAGGAACCATGTGGTCATAAATTACCCCAATTAGATCAAAAAACACAAGATGCATGGGTTTCCCTGCACTTGGTTGCACCTTTGCTCTTTTCACCATCTTGAAATTTTTTATGCCATTCAAGAACATGTGTTTTTGATAAAGGTTGGTCTCCATATGCTACCTGTATCATTTGCTTGTTTCAGTTCCAGATTTTTTTCAGAAGAACACAAAACCGAATTGCTGTTCGTAGTTCTAACTTAAAGTCCATGTTGGGTTACTGAAACACGTGCATACATAATGGCTCCCTCAGACAAACTGAACAACACATGGACAATGTCACGCATATCCCAGCATCAATCAAGGTCAGACGTCTCTGTCACCACAATTGGTGAATTTTGACGGGCGTGTGTTTAAACAGAAAAAAATTATTGCTGTTACTTTTTGATACACCCTCATAGTTTTCAGGTGGTGTCACAAAGCAAGGAAATCTAGCTTTTAATTGCTGAAGAGAAATATATTTAAGTCACTTTATGCACCTAAGACACTATTTTAAGAATGTTAGGTATAAGCTCAGAGTGCAAATAATCTCTTGTAAGCAATGCAACTATTCCTATTTCCTATAAGTGTTACTTCTAAATGACTTAAAGGAGAGCAAGAAGCATTATTCTAGGAGCAGAAAGATAATGATGCTGAAAGAGATGAACCTACGTTTTCTAATTTGTTTACAAACTTCACAGATAAATTTGCTTCATCACATTTCTGACTGTGGTAATATTATTAAATGTAAAACTTTGACAAAACACCCTTTTGCATTTCACAGTAAACAGTATTTGTTCTTCCTTTACCAATAACGTTTGTAGCCAAGTAGTTCTACCATTATGAGTCCAGGAAATCTATGTCTTATTATTCCCATTTTCCACCTTAATCCATATGTGCACTGCCATGCATAAAATATGGCCCATAATAGAATGGAGTTGTTTAAGTTTGTACTGTAACAAAAACTCTCTTTAATATTCAAACAAACAACTCTATTTCTTCCAATGTTTACAATCAAAATCTGTTTTTTAATAATTGTCTTTATTCTATGCTTTTGAAACAATTTTGCCATAGTTCTCCTTCGATGCTTGCAGCTATGAATAAATGCTCCACACTACCTGTCTAAACTGACCCAACTGTTGCACATTATGCATTCCCAGTTCTCTCCTTTTTATACTTGTTGATGACATGCCAAGAAACTTCCAGAAGCAGCCATACATGCAAACCATGCAGATTCAAACACTAACACAGTTATAATAATCAAAGTTTTGATGTTAAAGTACTTGCCGACAGCACACGTGTCCACATGCAGGTGTAACAATGCATGGCAACAACCAGCGAACACTTCCAATGCAAACCGTTGACAAACGTGCAGCAATTACAGCTGCAGTATGTAGTCACAGTACTGAAAAATGTGAATCACCTCTTTGATATTGTAACACTGCACCTGGGCCTTGCCAGCCCACAATTACAGCACATGTGTGAGCAGCTTGCTTTCGATTGTTTGCAGCTATTGTTGCTATTCATCAGTGGCTACCTTTCATTACCTAATGCACTGACACACCTGTGTATGACTTAGTGACACTTGCATGTAGTGATGAGCATTAGTGGGGTTAGGGGCGCATAACAGCTGGGTCATTAGTGCCCATAAAACCAAAGTGTGGCTCTAAACACAAATAAAACTCCCTAGAAAAATAAAACAAATAAATATGAGCCAGAGTCAGCAATAACATCTGTTGGAAATAAAAACGCCCATGGCAGAACTAATAGAAGCTAAAAAACGATTAAAAATGGAACTTAAAAGGTGTAATTAAAACCAGTTCCTCCAGGCTAAAAGTTATATGCTAAAAATTTAAAAAACACATAAAAACAAACCTATAAGGGTAATCCCTAAAGTAAGGTCTCCAAAGAGCTGGTGTCGCAGAGAAACTGTTTATGTGGATGTTGGCCATACTGCTTTTTTCCTCCCTCCCTCCACTCTCTACAGAAACCACCATACATCCGCTAGCGCCCTCAGTCTTGGCTTGGCAGCCAGTTACAATGGAGCTCCCATTAGCCGATACTGCCAGGTGTGAAGTTCACACAGTTATTAGCTTTTAGAGTGCAAAGGGGTTAAACCAATCAAAATTTGACAGTTGATGAAGTGTATGGAAAGTCTTGTATGGATGTCAAAAATGTCCGCAAGTGGTGTACAGAATTTGCAAATTCATGAAGAAAGAAGCGGGAGAGCATCCACTTCTGATGAAGCAATCACAAAGGTTGAACAAATTGCTTCAAGATCGGCAGATCACTCTCAATGAGCTCTGCATTGTTGTTCCTTGAAGCACCATTCATCGGACTTTGATTGAAGAGTTGAAATTTCAGAAGGTGTGCACAAGATGGGTCCCTAGAATGCTGACAGAAGATCACAAAAGGCAACACGCTGAAACTTCCCGACAATTTCTTCAACGCTATGCAAATGAAAAAGACAACCTTTTGGATTCAATAGTCACAGCTGATGAAACCTGGACTTTCCACTTCACACCTGAGACCAAACAACAATTACGTGAGTGGCAGCATTCTGGTTCACCCAAGCCATGAAAATTCAAGAGAACACAGTCTGCTGGTAAAGTCATGGCAACTGTGTTTTGGGATCGAAAGGGGATATTGTTGGTCAACTTTATGGATTCTGGAACAACAATAAATGCCAACAGGTACTGTCAGATGTTAAATAAACTCAAGACAGGCAATTCAGAACCGAAGAAGAGGAATGTTGAGCAAGGGATAAGCCTTCTCCATGACAATACTCGCCCCCACACTACCCGTCAAACCATAAATCTTCTGCAACAGTTTGGATGGGACACCATCACCCATTCACCCTATAGTCCAGGCTTAGCACCCAGTGACTACTATTTGTTTCCCAAGTTGAAAGAACATTTGGATGGAAGATGCTTTGGTGATGACGATAAAGTGAAAAATGAGGTCCATCCTTCAAGAGCATGGCAGCAAGCTGGTAAGACATGGACATACAAAAACTGTCACAGCGTCTACAAAAATGCATCAATCGAAATGGCGATTATGAGGAAAAATAGAAAAATGTTCAAGCTTCAAAACTAAGTACCATTTTGTTGTCAATAAATGTTTCTTTGTATTTTAAAAAAAATTGAGGACTTTACTTTTGGGATTACCCCTGCTATCAGAGGCCGAAAAAAATAAAATAATAAAAATCAAGTAAAACTAGACATTCAGATTAAAAGGCACATCAGATAAAAATTTAAAATCTCTCTCTTCTGCTCCGGTTCTGTCCATAAGGATCTCTTTTAATGTCGCCAGCATCTGCAGAGTGGCTCATAGATGTGCTAGACAAGCACACTCTAGCAGTACATGACATGCTGACAATTCCTGTCCACAGAGCACACAGATAGGAGCAGGTTTCCTCTGAATCAGGTAGCTGTGTGTAAAATCACAGTGGCCAATATGCAACAGAGCCAATATAACCTCCTCACGACAAGAGATACATGTGATTACCCAGTTTACTGGAGGGTCCTTCACTACTCACAAAAATCACCACCCTCTGCACAAGTCTGAAGTCCTCTGATGTTACACAAAAGATGTTGATACTGGGCTCTGTGGTTGCAGTCTTTGGTGCTGAATCTGCCAATTCATTCCCTGGCAAGTCAGCGTGCCCTGGAATCCATCCCCAAAGTGTGCAAAATGTGGAAGATATCCTGAATTCGCTGCAGATAGGATGGTTATTGCACAACTCACAAAAACTCTGAAAGTCACTAAGGGAATCAATTGGAATATGGCAGTCACCCAAATCTCTACAGCGAACATGCATAATGGCTAGGTATATGGCTTAAAGCTCTGCAGTATAAATGGATGTGTTACTATACAAAGCTTGCATATGGTTTTAGGTGCAATAATGTCCTCTACTTGTGGAAGTTTCTTGCCACGTGATTGGCAGGCGTAATAGGGGCAACTTGGCTCAGAGGTTCAGTTTCAACTGGGAGTTCAGGGCATGCAGTAGCAGCAGAGAGAGCAATCAACTGCCCATGAGCATTGAAGTTTTGAGAACAAATAGTTTTACAATAAAGACAATTATTTGTTATCACTTTTAAATAAATAGAGTGATTTTTATTACAGTAAAACTTGACTGCTCACATAGTGTTGCACACTATAGTCAATGCCAATTGACTTCCCCATTTCACACAGGCTTACCATATAGTAATTAGCGAGTCCACTTTCATTTACGAACATGGGAAGGTAGTTACTTATCTTTAGAACAATTATATTTGAAGGTAAAGGTTATTTTAAAATATGGATCAACTTGCAGAGTTCGTGAGGAATGTTTCTTGTGCAATTGTGTCCTTCCAGAACTCTAATTCATAATCTTGTGAATAAATTACAGATTACTGTTAGTTGTTTATTCCACACAAGTCGTGCATAGAACAGGAGTTGGGAAGGTAGAATAAGACTGAAAAACTCAATGCCATAGCCAGAATTTGAATCACAGATTTCCCGGTCTCCTTAAACTTGCTGTAGCTACTAAGCTAACATGGCAACATGCCGACACAGCATTAAGTTTTCAGTCTGTCTCTACCTTTCCAACTAGAGACTACTGGTACAGCACTAAACAAGAAACACATATGAAAATGTACGGTGATAGCAGAAGAAAAATTAGAAGGATTTTTGGAGGAACTTAAGGGAAACATACAAACTGGAATACAAAACATTACAGTGGCCAGCCGCACCGTGGCCGAGTGGTTAGACCACTTGCCTCTCACCCAGACAGTCCAGGTTCAATCCCAAGCGACCGCACGTGAGATTTTTGGTGGACAAATCAGCGCAGGGGCGGGTTTTCTCCAAGTTCTCTGGTTTCCCCCACCATCACATTCCACCGGTGCTCCATCTTCATTCCATGTATCATCAGTGTCATCGCCTGCAGTAGTAAAAGCGGGTGTTAAACACTACCAAAACAAAAATTACAGTAGCCAAGCTAAATCGTATCAATCTAAATATGTTTACTCAGTGCAATACTTGGAAGCATTTATTGTGAGGCAAGGGTTCATTTTGTTATATTTATGTGCAAGTTTATACAGATACAGATTTAAGAAGCTAATTACTGGCTCGCACAGGGAGTAGTCAGGTTTAATATTGAACACCCTGTAACATGACTACTGCTGTTTTCCAAGTGTAATTTCAGCTACTGGTTGGTAGGGTACTTCACATGCTCAAAAGTATATCTGAACTGCAGAAGGGTAGTATTACAATAAACCTTACATTTTCTTGTTTTATTGGTTTTCTTATTGCCACTTTATATGGCAACCTTACTTTCAAGAGACACCAAGTTTGAATCTCGGTTAGGGGAGTTGCCTGGATAAGGTTTTTTCCAGGGCTTTTCCTTATCCTGAAAAGATAAATGGGGTAACTTTCAAGCTCTATGGGCAATGAGCTCATTTGAACCTTCATCTCCGTTTTACTGATGAAAGTTCTCATATCTTAAGAGTGCTTTTTAACCACACAAGCAAATAATTCTTCAACCCTTCCTCTAGAAGGCTGAATTATGTTACAATTGATTTAGCCTTTCCAATTGTAGCCAAACTCTTTCTCAGAAATGATGTCAGAAACACTCCTTTCACAGAAATTATAAATATAATTCATTGGCTAGTTTTAATGTCCCTGAATTGTTTTTGAAAAAAAAAAAAAAATGTTTTGTTAACAACATTATCAGTTGCCAAATCAGTGCTGTCGATGTGCCAGAATTTTATCCTGCAAGGGTTCTTTAATATTCCAGTAAATCTACTGACATGGGACTGTCATTTTTAAGCACATTTAAGCACAGCCTGGGCCACATTTGAACCCTTGACCTTGAGTTCAGAAGGCCACTACCTAACCAACTGAACTACCCAGGCCAACTAATCATTTTTCAGGTCAATAAAAAGCAGGTTACCTGAAGGTGGTAATCTTATGCAGGGATAATGTAATTGTAATCTAGGGGAATGGGCCATATTTTATGTATGCTAGTGTACAGGCATTCTAAGAAGTTCTTGCTGCTGGATACAGAACTGTCTACTCTGATGTGAATTAGGTTTTTATAAATTTGTCCTCTATCCAACTTTCACGGTCGTCTCCTTAGCGCGGTGGTAGCGCAGCTGCTTACCAAACGGGAGACCTGGGTTCGATCCCCAGTACCGGCGTGGGGACTTTTCCCCCGCTGGGAGACCTGGCCCGGGGTGCACTCAGCCTCGTAAGGTCCCTGGGGGGCCAATTGAGGAGCTACTTGATGGAGAAGTAGCGGCTCCAGGTCATGAGGACCGCATTAACCGGCCGGGGGGGACTCGAGGCGCTGACCACGCCTCACCCTTCAATACTGCACCCCATCCATGACGTCTGTAGTGGACCGAGATGGGGGACGCAGCGGCCGGGCGGTAGGCCAAGGTTCCCCATGAGCTGTCGTGCCATGGAGTTATGTTATCCAACTTTCACTCCCATTTGACATGAATGTTATAGAGGCAGCATCTTGTGAATTATGGTAGGCTTTCGGATCCATTTCTCTCATTTGTTCCCAGAAGTCAAGATATGTCTAGAAAGGGATGAAGTAACATCATAATCACCTTTTGAAGGGTTCCCCATGCTCAAGAGTAGATTAAAGACCAATACTAGGTAACAAAAAGCTTAGTTTAGTTCTGGGCATGAAAGAAATTAAAACACACTAATACAAAGAGACAAGAAAAATATGTCACATACATACGCTCTCACATACACATAGAAAGCCATAATTTTAAAAAGGTTCTGAGAATGGAACTGTTACATAAATAAATAACATATATCTGAATCTGATGCATTACACTCTCACGACTTTCTCAACCCATTATAGTTTATTTTTAAATAAATTTCACAAACTATTCTTATGGAAGGTCGTTTTCCAATTTTTGTTAATCCAGATAAAGCTTTGCAACAATTCACCCACACATTTTGATAGATGTTTAAGTGGATTCTTACATAAATGTTGGCCTAAAATTCATGCACTACATATACAAATGCACCAGAAAGACCAAATGGTTTTGGGAACAAGACAATACTTTTCTCCCAAGTGTGAATATTTATTTTTTTACAAAACATTCTTTTTATGGAAAATTAGTGTATATCACTATTTATTGAAAATAACATTTGGTAAGCACGTAACATACTGATTAACACACTGCTGTAGCCTGTCTGGAAAAGATTAATCTCCACAATATGTCAACTGGAATCCCGAACAGACACAGAATTGAATCTTTCAGTTCATTGGTATGGCTGGGCATTGCTGATAATGTGTGTTTTAGATGCCCCCACAAGAAATAATTGAGTGCTGTCCGGTTGGATGAATGAGTCAACCAGTTGAAACCCCCCAAAATGAGGAACCATTTCATTTAGAGCTCCCTTGGAAACACACATAACATGCACTGTTGTTCCATCTTGCTGGATTATCAGAATTAATGTCATGGTGTAGAAATGTTTGAAATACAGGTGAGAGGTGTTTAATATTTACTTTTGCAGTTCAACCCTCACTTTCAAAAAAAGAAATCTGTTGTGTTCCATTCACATGACCTTTAACTGTTCTGCAAACAGACTATTCTTACAAAAGTTTATTCATTTATCTACATCATGCTAATTCTGATAAAACTTAGCAGAAATGATCTTATTACTTGCTTCCTTTTAAGTAGAAGGGAAATAAGGGAAAACATAGGCTACAGTGACAGTCAAATCTTTTAAAAGCTGGAAATAATAGAAATTTGGTTCTTTTTGCATGACCAGGACCAAAACACAAGAGATGAAATAAAAGACGACTTCAAGTTTGAGTAACCGTTTTAGTGTTTAAAATTGAAATCATAGCAAGAAATATCTCAAAAATAATAAACTCTATAAAATAAAAAAAAGTGAAAAAAAAAAAAATGAATACTACATAATTTGTGTGCTTTAACAAGATATAATGTTTTGTGTAGTACATTTTTGTCCATCTGTTATGAATTACCAGTTATACAAAAATCATCCAGAATGAAGAGTTTTCAGAGGCTATTAGCAGAAAATTCAAGATATACATTTTGTCATGAAAATATCTTAAACATATGAAACTTTAATCAAAATCATTAGAGCCATTTCGAGAAAATCAAAATGGAAGATACTGAACTTAAATACAAAATATTTGAGTTATGCACTGCCCACACACACGCGCAGACATACACTTTTTTCTATTTTTTTTACTCAGAGGACCTCAAAACATGTATTTCTGATGATATCTCAATATCAAACATGTAGAGAAAGTAAAACAGGAACAACAATGTGCTTGGACAAAATGGCTAACCGTACTGTGCTATGACTGAATGCGCCCTCAATTCACTCAGGTTGTTTGCAATCCTGAGCTTGCCGTCAAACTGACCTTTGATGACTATGTATGATCACATCCTGTACACAATTTATATTTTTCAGTGATGAACCAAATGAGGGCATCCTCCATACCCATAGCAATAGGGTCTTGCAACTAGGGACATCAAAAGTTGTGTAGTCATTATAAATTCTGTCCTTATAAATTCCTCTACCACCACAATGCAGTATTGCACCAACCAGCACTCCATCTTAACTGAACTTCAAATTATAGTGCCATAATGTTGTGCAATATCACAGCACATAGTGGGTGTGTTGTCAGTGAAACTTTAAAAACATTGGGTGTTTCTGGTGCATCTTACATTTTATTTTTAATAGCAAAATTCTAAACATATGGTATTTTAATCAAAATCTTTAGAAACATGTCCGAAGTAAGTTACTTTATTTCAAAAGTAAAGTTTGAGTGTAATCTATGTCTTTACTCCTAATTCTTTAGATCCATTTTTGAGAAAATCAAAAATAATGAAAAAGGCAATTTAGAATGGGTGGATTTTCTTGAAAATTTTTGTGTTGCAGCCTTGCAAGCTGCTGAACTTAAAACACTACCTCTGTTCCAAAATATGGTATGGAAAGACTTCAAAGCATGGGATTACTGCATATGTACTGCTGTGCAAGGGTATGATGGTCCCAATGTTTTCATTAGTAGACTTGCAGACTATTTCATTAGGCATGACCGCTATTCGTGTACTGTAGAGTGAGACAAACATATTGAAATAGCTAATACTAAACAGGAATCAAGCAGTAGCATTTATGCAGAACATATACAAATACCTTACTTTTATTTGTATCCTGTATTTTACTTTAGAAACAGTACAAATGTCAAATATGCCTTATTGTGCATATGTACTTGACACAGATGTACAATATGGTTCATGTTTTGGAATAATTTGCAATGCATATATGTGATTTATTTTAGTCTTTATAGTAAATGTATGCTATAGTAATTGTTAATAAAATAAATAATATACTCTATATTGGGACAACTTAAATGACATGTTTTACACTATTTTGGAATGGAGGGAGTACCAAGAATTTTGGCATTTAAACAACTTTCAGTTACCAAGTTATGCTGTGTGCACACTGCACGTGCACATGGGCCTTTTAAAAAAAAAAAAATCTGATGTTTTCCAATCACATAATTTTCTCTACTTTTTCTGCAAATAAGCTATTCTTACAAAAGATTATTCTTTTATCTATATCATACCAATTGAGGTAAACAGGAGAAATAGTCTTCTTACTTGCTTCCTTGTAAGCAGAAAGGAAATAGGGAATACTTAGGCTAAAGTGATAATCAAATCTTTTAAAAGCTGGTCACTATTTGAACAACTGAAGTTCAGTTCTCTTTGCATGTCAGGAGTAAAACAAAAGAGATGATTTGAAAGATGAGTTCCTGTTTGAGAAAAGTTTAAGTGTTTAAATTGAAACCAATAACATGAAATATCTCGAAAATGTATATACATACACTGAGTATTTTAACAAGATCTACATTTTTTGTATAGTACATTTTTTTTTTTCTATCTCTTATGGTTTACAAGTTATTCAAAATTCATTGATAATGAAGGGGTCTCCAGATTCAAGATACATATTTTATTTGTCATGTAAATATCTTTAATATATGGCATTTTAATCAAAACAGTTAGAGCCATTTTTGAGAAAAACAAAATTTTAAAAAAAAATTTCTATGTATTTTGGGGTAGGGAGATTTTCTTGAAAACTTCATGTCACATCCTTTAAAGATTCTAAACTTAAATACCATGTGTTGTATTTAATGGCTTTTTTGTTTTTGAGCTACATTGTCCACACCCACCCACACAGATTTTGGATTCAGGGAACCTCAAAACATTATTTCTGGAGAAATCTTGACGTTGAATTTTTGGGTGGAATACAAAACCTTCTCTACCTACTATATGCATAGTACATACAGAGAAAGTAAAAATTAATTTTTTCAGTACCTAAAAACGTGAATTTCCAGTGACTCGCCACATTGATTTTTGGGTGGAATGCAATACCTGTGCTACTTGCTCTCCTCTACACTAAAAAGCTACAAGAAGCAGAAACCACACACAGAACACAAAAGCAGATAAGGATACACACAGTTTCCTGTCATGTTAACGCAGGGGTTATTCATGATGGTGAATTCTCGGAGATTAGTTAGGTGTACAAGATGCGACATCTCATTAAGATCTGTGATGTTGTTGCTAGCTAACGTGAGCGTTACTATACTTGGTGGCAGATGGCGCTCACATTGCCGCAGCTGGGAGATGCGGTTTCCATGCAACAACAGTTGCTGAAATGTATATAAATATCTAAATCATTCTCTTCAACTTCACAAGGCAGTGAAAAGCAACCTGTTAAGCAAACTACCATGTTGTTAGTTTTAAAACTGCTCTGCAAGGCAAGCAATGAACAGAATGTATTAAATTTCAGAGGAAAGGGAAAGCAAGCACCACATGAGTTATCTGGAAATATAGGGTCGTTAAATTATAAGGCAACCCCTGTTGCAGCCTACCTCCACTGAGTGAGAGACCTGAGGGTTGCCAGCAAAGGCACACTAAAATACATATCTTAAGATAAATTACGGAAATGTTGACCTTCTGCCCACATACATGCAGCACAATTTGTGAAAATATTCTCGCTCACTCGTCTAAGCTTAGCAGCAGGAATCCTTGTGATTTCTTGCATGATGTTATCACTAAGTTTCTGTAAATTACACAGGGATTTCTGTTGCTGAGCGAAAACATCTTTAATGTGTTATACTGCTGTTGTTAGCAGATGGTCAATATTTACAGCATACATTTAAGGTAAGGACTCCAGTGCACCTTGGCCGACAACTCTCGGATCTCTTGCACAGTGGAGAGAGGCTGCAAGAGGGGCTACCTTATAATTTAAAGACCCTACATCTTAGCCCACTCTAAAGCACTAAAGCATGTAATACCACCACACCATGTGCTAAATCAATTCTCAACAATCAATAAAAACTAGCATTGTCCAGTAAGTCCAAATGTTCTGTTTATTGGACATTCTACCACTATCTATCTATTAGCAGTTACATTTAGCAAGAATTTATTTCTTTGTTATGCTTCTGTCACTCATACATACTATAAATATGCAAGTTAAAAATTGTAGAATTATTAAACATATGAGGTTTTTATTAATAGTGAAGTTGTATTAATATATATGGCAAGTGTATTAATCCTGGTAAATAAAAGCAGTTATGATACCCCGATTAAGCTATTACCATGGTAGTAATAAAACCTGTGCACTATTGCTAACTTTGGTTTAAATACCAGCTTCATAGTGCCATCTTATCATTCACACCAATTCAAAACAGTATTCAGAAGGCAGTCAACAACTATGATGCCAATTAATTGTTATGTTTATGTAGAGCGCAAATTATGGTTGGTATTAGTAGCCTATAATTTAATTATATTTCATCCATTTACAAACAGTTTTTTGTGTGTGTTTGCTTAAAGGAGACTATGTGGAAAAATGTGATGTGTCCATTCATACAACTTTCTCTACAGCTCGTAATAAATTATTGTTGAAAAACTTATTTTTTATCTACTTCATGCTAATCTAAATAAATATTAGTAGAAATGACCTTATTATTTGATTTCTTGTAAAGTACAAGGGAAATAAGGGAATACACTATGCTAAAGCAATAGTCGCAACATGTGATTGAAATCCATTTCTTTGCAAGACCATGAGCTTACAAATTCCCATATGGAAAAAGAAACCAATTACAAGAAATATCTCTGAGATGTCAATTCCATGAAAAACATATAAATGACATAAATTGTGTGTTTTAACAAGATCTACATTTTTTGTGTAGTAAGTTTTCGTTTATCTGTTACACTTTACCAGTTATACAAAAATCAACAAAAGTCATCCAGAATGATGAACTCTTCAGAGGTTATTCCCAGAAAATTCAAAATATGCATTTTATTTGTCACGTAAAGATCTCCGATAAATGGAATTTTAATTAAAATCATTAGACCCATTTTTGAGAAAATCAAAATTTTTGAAAATTGTTCCACATAAAGGGTAGTAGTTTCAGGGGGGGGGGGACTTTTATGTCGCATCCTTGGAAGATATTGAACTTTAATATCAACTTTGGTATTTTACAGACTCTTCATTTTTGAATTATGGTGTTCACAGACATACTGACACACTTTTTCCTCAAATTCTGATTGTGTACCATTCACATGACTTTCTCTACATCGCTGTAACAAATTATTGTTAAAAAGCTTATTCTGCTATCTACATTATGATAACCGAGGTAAACATCAGCAGAAATGGTCTTATTACTTGCTTCCTTGTAAGTAGAAGGGAAATATGGGAATACACTAGGCTAAGACGATAGTCAAACCTTTTAAAAGATGGTTGCCATGTGGTTGAAATCTGTTTCTATGCATGGCCAGGAGTTTATAAATATCTGGGTGAGGAAAGCTTAAGTATTTTAAATCTGAAACATAAAACAAGGAATATCTCAGAAATGGTCAACTCCACGAAAAAAATGAATGAGATAAATTGTGTCTTTTAATGTGATCTACATTTTTTGTGCAGTAAAGTTTTTGCCTATCTCTTGCGGGTTACCAGTTACAAAAAATTCCTTCAGAATAAAGAGGTCTTTTGAAGCTATCCCCAGAAAATTCAAGATATACATTTTATTTTCCATGTAAATATCTTTATTATATGGTATTTTAATAAAAATTGTTAGAGGCATTTTTGAGAAAATCAAACTTTTCAAAATTTTTTCCATGTAAAGAGAGTTTGGGGTGTGGGGGACTTTTTGCTCAGAGGCCTCTTTATTAGGCTTGAGGTTCTTTTACATGCTGTAAATCTATGACACAAAATTAATGGCTTTACCTTCCTTCCAAAGAAGGTCATTCTAAGGACTTTATACCTGAAAAAGCCGCAGGGTATGCCTTCAACCTTGGGTATATGAGACCTATCATGGTAAGCACTACACCAGGGAGGGCAATTTTATTTGGATCCAAATGAATAAAAGTACTGAATATAATTAAAAAATTAATTAATGCTTTAAAAGTATGGTGTGAAAATAGTTTGGCTGTACTCAGTACTTATTGCAGCTCAAGAGATTTATGGAAAATAGTAAAGTGTAAATGTAATAATTCACAGTAGTGGTCCTAGTACACTGTAATCACAATTAAAGACATTTTTTCATAAAAAATTCTCTCTTGTTCTTCATTTTGAACTGTACTGCAACCAATTTTTAAGAAATAACACTTATTGTATTGTACTTCCTATTAAATTGCTTCCTAATAAACCATATCCCCTGTGTAACGCTACACTGGTTATACCTACGTGTTTACACCTCACTCCCTTCAAGGGTGTAATTACAGAGTTTTACTATACTTTACCTTTTGATGAAAAATGTTGTTACTTATAGTGACTCAACCACCTGTTTTGTTTGTGGTGTGTAATATTTAGACTTGCCAGATTTTTGGAATGACAATAAGGACACTGCCCCACCCTCCTGCTTTTGAAGTCCAGAGGCAATACTGTATACATAAAATGCTTACATTTATGTGTATTTGCACACATTGTTAACATTTTAAAGGAAAGCCCAGGATGATTTTACCCGAAATGTGCATATATTGAACAATATGTTTACACTATGTTTATTCCCATACAGAATATTGCCTCTAATATGCAATTAACCATATGTATATTTTAATGAACTAATGATAGGTTTTTGATCAATGCAATGATCAAAACAATTGATGTGTTCCATTCACAAGACATTCTCTACAAACTATTGTTACAAAGATTAATCCTTTTCTTATATTGTGGTAAACAAGATAAACATTAGCAGAAATGGTTGTATTGGTTCCTACTAAGTAGAAGGAAAAAGGTAAGACACTAGGCTAAAGTGATAGTTAAATTATTTAAAAGCTGGTTACTATGTGAAACAATTAAAATTCAGTTCGATTGCATGGTCAGGAGATAAACAAAAGAGAGATAGCCTGGTAGTGTGGTGGGCCTGCCTCTCATTCAAAAGGCTGTGAGTTCGAATCTCGCTTAGGGTGAGTTACCCAGATAAGTTTTTTTGGGGGGTTTTCCCTTATCCTAAGCCTACGAATGTCGAGTAGCTTTAAGCTCTATGGACCCCAAGATCATTTGAGCATCATTTCACCAATTTTATTCATCATCCAATATGACCAACCAGGTTAAAGGATGTTAAAAAAAAAAAAAAAAAGAGATGAAACGAAAGATGGCATCCTGTTTGAGGTAAGTTCAAATAGCTTAAAATTGAAACTAATAACAAGGAATATTTCAGAAACAGTTAACTCTACAAAATAAAATGTATATGACATAAATTGGGTGTCTTAACAAGATCTACATTTTTTTTGTACATTAAGTTTTTGTCTATCTCTTACAGTTTACCAGTTATACAAAATTCATCCAGAATGAAGAGGTCTTCAGAGGTTATTCTCAGAAAATTCAAGATATACATTTTGTAATGCAAATATCTTAAATATACAGTGTTTTAATAAAAATTATTAGAGCCAATTTTGAAAAAAAACAAAATTTCAAAAAATAGTGCATGTAAAGGTAGTTGGGGGGGGGGGGGATTTCTTGAAAATCTTTATGTTGCATCCTTGGAAGATACAAAACTTAAAATACTAAATTTGATATTTAATGTTTTTTTTCTTTTTTTGAATTATACTCCACATGCCCACATATACACTACCCTGTTTTTAAAAATGCTATTTTTTTTTATTCAGGAGTCCTCAAAACATGTACTTCTGGTGAAATCTCACTATCAAATTTGTGGGTTGAATACAATAGCTTCTCTATTGTATACTATGTACACAGTTCGTGTACAGAAAGTAAAACACTATCACCACAAGCCGCATCATCGGATCTTTACAAAATGGCTTGACCACACAACACAATTCGCTACTATATACAACATGGCCATATGGCCAACAGTTACCAACACTAAGTAGAAAATGAACATGTATGAATTTCCAAATACAATCTTTAAACATAAAATGAAATACAAATGTTTAAGTCCCATATGACTGTAATAAGGATGATGATTCTTTCTTCTCAAATTGGGAAATCCGGTATAATATGGGACATCTGGCAAGTCTAGTAATATTGCAACCATGTTTAATCATTTGTTACAAACTGATACTTAAAGTCATCAAGAACTCTCTGAAAAAAAAGGAAACTTAGCTCAGAGATTTGCAAGTTCTCTCAAAACATGTAACACATGTTCCCCTGTAATGTCCAGAGCTTCAGCAATTTTCAATACCTTCGTTTAGAAATTTTGTATAACATGTGTATTTTGATGATTTTTACTGTGACAGATTTTTGTCTTCCATTGTGTGCATCCTCTTCCAACTGTTTATGATTACACTCCATGGTCTGATGGAATTGCTTGAAAATTATGATTCATAGTCATATAAGAGTGTTTGTCATATTGACGCCCTTCTTCACAAAATACTTACCATATTTATCAAAATACAAGACGGCCTTGAATGCAAGAACTTAATTTTGAAATTTAGCATATCATCTATATAAAAAGACAACATAACTGGATGTTTAAATGAAATTTAAAGTTTTACCATATATTTTGAACTAATGGAAACTTAAACTGATTAAGTCCATACTGTATTTATTTTTACTAAATTTTAATTTGCACTGAAATTCATGATGGTGGCAGTGGTGGGAGCATAGCTGTAACAACGATTATGGATGCTATTTTCTATTAAGATGACATACTTAATATAATATATACAGGATGTTAATGAACTATACCAAAATATTTTCACAGAATATGTAGATTACTTAAATAAGTAATTTGAGATAGGAGACTTATGGCCTGTTTATTGAAATTTCGAAATAACGGCTATAAGTTTCTGAAGTGTCAGTATGCCACTGGCTAATTTATCAACCATTTGAGAGCACAACATGAAAAACAAAGGGATGTATTACAGTGTACCTCTCTAGCGTAGTGGTTATGACACTGGCTTTCAAGTGAAAGCTAGTTTCCGAGCTCAGGTCTCGTTCACATATTGCGGCACTTTGTCTGGAATGAAAAAAATAATAATAAAAAAACATTTACTCTATGACAGGAACCGACCTGATGACCTTTGAGATAGCAGCTTCCCACATTACGCATTAAGCCACCAGAGCAGTTGAAAAAACGACTCCAGAGTAGGCTACATAGCTCAAGAATGTAATTAATGATTGCTCAGTGTTGCACTGTCAAGTGATTAGTTTGAGATTTTACAGATTTTTGAGACATCAAATCTTGAGAACGCTAGTAGCGAGCTGCTAAAAATCGATATTTCTATACTCGGGCAGCAGTTTTAAAGACATTCTAAGCTATTTTTTCAACCAGCTTTGCTTTAACACCGACTTATCAGCACCTGATACTCACACGCTGAACGCTATGTAACTGCATTATGTTTATCCGGGGAACCATGCATCGCTGATCTCAAATTACTTATATCAGTCATGTGCACAATCTCACAAATATTTCAGTGTAGCTCATTAACACCCGGTAGTAAAACGTATTATCAAATTTGAATTTGCACATAATTCACATTGCAGGTTGCATGGAAATGCAAAGGGGAAACCTGAAATGTACGGGTATATGTGCAGTGTGACGGGAAATGCGCAGCTAATCTCTCTCTTTCTGCTTGACCATTGACTTCATACAACATAATGTCCAACCATTGATGTGAAAGGAAATCCTCTAATTTTATTTTAGTCAGAGTAATTTTTTTTTTCCCAATAAGAATATTCATAAGCACATTAATAGCTAATTTTTCCACACAAAATCTGCTGCATATGTCATGACCTTGGCAGTAATCGTTACCATTTCCCCCAGGCTTTGACACTGCTGTACCTGCAAAGTGTGGAACTTACTTTTTCCCCTCATGGTATTCAGAAAACTTATATTGTGAATGCAGTTCTGAGCATTAATATTTTGGAAAAAAACATTGTCTTGTATTTGGATAAATATGGTAATAAACATACAACATTCAATATTTTCCATGTTTCCCACAAATACATGTCTCCAATGAAGCAAACAGCAATGCCTGATTAATATATACATACATTTCTTATGTAATAATATGACTTTCAATTCAGTTTATTTTCATCCTTTTAAATACATTTAAAGGACATATCAATCTAATTATATATTTACATTATATACAAAGGTTTTACATAACTATTCCACATTTAAATTCTTCTATACTATAAAATGCATTCTGAGTTGAGTATTGCTTATGGTTTTCATCATTACTATTATGCTATTTATTTTATTTGAAAAATTGCCTTCCTATAATTTCTAATTAATGATTATTAAATGTTTCCCTTAGTATAGCGTATATCTGTGGAGTCAGTTTTTAACACACAATCACTTATACTGTTTATTAACCCTTTTGATGCCAATCATGATGTAATTGTGATTCAAAAATTCTGCGAGGATTACTAAACACAATCTGTAATGCCATTTTCATATGTTTTAACTCTTTCCAGCAGGAATGTCTTGTACTTTCTATGTGACAGCCATAGAGAAAGGTTTTCTGGAGCATTTCAGGGCATTAGCTTTACACTCCAAAGCGCTAAACTGTTCTCCAAAGGAAATAAAGCTGCAGTTACCGATTTATTAGAAGAAAGCGAGTGATATTCAATTTTCAACATTGTTTCTAGCTTCAGCGATGAAAATGCATCAGATAAAAATGGTCCTCGTATGCATGCAAATAATCAGTGTACTTATAAAAATGGATTCACAGAAATGTAACCAGACAATGCGAATAAACAATTTAGCTAGACAGGAAGTGCTAAATTGCACAGTAATCTAAGTTACATCTGTATCCTATTGCTTTATGCCATTTTCATTATTAGCTCTATTATGCCAATGTGTGTGTTTGATTTTGGTGATTTTTTTTCTCATGCAGGTTACATGAATTCATTTTTTGTATTTTAAAAAAAGTAAAATGCCAGACCAAAACAGATTGCTGTTTTACTAAAGAAATATCTGTACTTTCATTTCATTAGCCGTAACTTTCTGTATAGTACGATTTTGTATGTCAAATTATTGATTATTTTGGGATTTTTTTTTTAAATTTTCTTACATTTTTAATTTTTTTAAAAATATTGAGGAAACTTCTCATCCATATAATACATATTATACAATAGACAAACAGGTTTATTAAAAAACAAAACAAAAAAAAAAAAAAAAGATTCAGCTCCACATGTAATTTCATTTTATTACTAATAATTTAAAACCCTGCATCCTACACTAAAATTGCTTGACATTTTTCGGACAGCATTTTGTTATCCAGGCTGGCACCAAAAGGGTTAATGAGGGACTAGTTTCAAAAGTCAATGTTTAATTTTTAACCTCAAGGATCTGACTGTCTTGTTGGTTGTATCTGCCTTTTCTCTCTTCTCTAGCAGCAGAATGATGAATTTCTTATCTAAGTTGTCAACTGGCAGGATTTCAAAGTTTATTAATGTTACCATATTAAGATGTTTTCCCATGTAGTTAAACTAGCCACAATAACTCACAACATGGGAAAATATCACATAAAGACTGCTTAGTAAACTTCGAAATCCCACCAGCGGACAATTTAGTTGGAAGTTCATCGTTCTGCTGCCTGCCAGCAAAGAGATTGCAGGCAGCTGCAACCACAATGGCAGTTGTATCCTTGAGGTTGAAAATTAATATGACTTTCAAAACTAATTCCTCATAATTAAAAAGTGTACGTAATGAAGTGTTAAAAACTGACTCTACAATTACACTCGTATAATTTGAACCTCACTGTTACTAAATTCCTCTAAGTATTAATTAAAAGTTCTCCTTTGTGTTGTTCTGAATTGTCATTATTTTTCAAACCATAACAATGTATACTGCTCTCTGATCTCTTACATACAACGGTTTATGGAACAGTTAAAATTTTCAACTTCTTGAACAAGTTTCTACATATTTAGGGTTGGCAACTCTCCCAGAATTGAATGGAATTTGCTGGCTCCCAGAACTGAAATTAAATCTCCCGGAATTATGTGATATCTTACTATCATCATGATCAACATCATTATTATTATTATTGTTATACTATATATATAAAAGTGATCACCAAAATGTATGTTCACGCATCACTTCCGAACGACTGCACCAAATTGAACAATTCTTTTTTTGTTGTGTTCGTTATTGTCACAGCAAGGTTTGTGGAAAAGAAAATGTTTAAAAATAGTACAAGAAAGGTTTTAAAGTCTCATAATATGAATAATAACAGTGCCAAGGGAATGCATATCGGTCAATAGCTGCCAGATGGCATTAGTACCATGGTTATTTGTTGCTAAATGGCTGTAGTACTACGATATTTTCCCTCCCCATTCAATGTTAAGCTACTTTAATCATAGGAAATTTCAAAGGCAAGGATATGCTTATTCGCAGAATACCACTAATGCCAACAAACTTTCCTTTTGAATTTAAGCGTGTTCAGTTTCCTGTGCACCTTGCATTCACAATGACAATAAATCCCAAGTTCGATTGTTAGAAATGTGTGAAATATACCTTGAATTGCCTGTTTTTTGCATGGGCAGTTGTACGTTGCATGCTTGAGCATTGGCAAACCATTGGCGCTATTTATTTTCTCTCCAGAAGGAAAATTGTACATTACAAGGCATTACAATAAAGTATTGTCAAAGTATTTAATTGTAATTTTATTTTGTTGCATGGTCATATTGTAAATGGAAGATTTCATCTCACTTTTTTTCATTATGTACACCACCTGTGCAAAGCCGGGGTGGACAGTTAGTACTTTTATAAAATATGAATATTTCATCCATTATATTCAAAGGTTGGCAGTGCACAGAAGGAAATAGTAGTGTTTTGTTTTGTGTGGTGGCAGTGTAGAAGTTGGGAGGGAGAAGGTAAACCAATTGTTACATCAACATCAAGTTTATATGTCTATATTTACGACTAGAAATCACATCATCATCAGTAATTACTAGCTGTTTGAGGTCTTGTAGTTGAAACTTTGACTGTGGTCGTAGTCTTAAGTTGGTTATTGTTATGGCCAGTTCATTGGGAGTAGAAATGAAAAAGACATTCTATTGCACGTTTAACAATGCCTGGAAAAGTTCATATGACTGTTTTTTTTATCAATTTTTCTAGCTTTACTGCCATATCTAATTTTCTATTGGAATTCTGAGTTCAGAAGTTGGTACACCTTTACACATTTGTTTACTATTTATCTTGCCTATTATTCTGATGGCATTTTTCTGCAGTTTCAAAAACTTTTTCCACTTCTCTTTGTGTAATATTCCCCCATAGATTAATGTCATAGCTGATGTGTGATTATGAAGAATATAACAAACCTGTATTACAGCTTTACTATCCATTGATTTGTCTCATTACATATATGCCTTTATTTGTTTTTTGGTGATGTGTGCTACATGACACTTCTGTATAATACTTGGATAAACTAGTAGCAATGATGTGAAATTTAAATTTAAGAGTAAATTTGAGTCTGAATAGAAGCATCTACATCACATTTGTTGCTGTCTGAAAGATTTTGAGAACTATATATATATATAACCTTTTTTTTGTTGTTTTAATCACATATTCTTTTCAGTTATTTAAATATTTTGCCTGTCACATCATTGTGTACTGCCTTTTGTTAATAACAGGGAGGAGACACTTTGATTCCTTCTAATAATTAATTGAATATTATTATTATTATTATTATTATTTAATGAATGATTGAAGGCTTAAGGAACCAACCATGACAAAAGCCTAATGTCCGAACGCTTACCTTTGCATGGTGCAGCTGTTAGTAGTCACATGATAATTTTGTTATCAGCAGAAAGGAGACCCTTTAATCCCTTCTAAATTTGAATACTTAAAGGAATCAATCTGAACAAAATCATGTGAGGGCTGCTCATCAATAAGCACTGGTCACCTTGGTGAGTTACTGACCGAATTGGTATTTCTTCCTCTTCTTATACCAATTCGAGACCTAGGGGATCATTTCAATTTCTTCTCTATTAATACTTCCTAATACTTGGGTGATGTAGCTGTCAAATACATGGTGCCCACTACTTAACATTAACAATTTGTTAATACGCCTCCCAGCTAAATATTGGAATGCAAGAAAATGAATAAATTTATTATCAATCATTTAATATTAGATAACTACCAACCAACCAACCATCATTGTATACTACTAACATTGCTGTTAGTTGTAAAACCCATGCACCACTTCAAATTTCTTTTATAAACAAAACAGATTACACAGGTAATGTGTTTAATATTCTTTAATAAATTCTGATTTATACTTACAACAAGCACATCTAAATAATTTATACATACATTTTCACCTACCTTTAAGTTTTTCAAATGTGAAAGATTTGACACATGAACTATACTGTTTTCTGATAAATCCAAATGTTCTAAGTTGATATTGGTGTTCAGATGCTCAATTGTCTGTAAACAAAGATTTACAGCAGTTTAAAAAAAAAGTATATGTTAGGTTACAGTAATAGCCATGGATGAAGTAATGCTGCTGAATCATTTCTGCTTTCCCCTGTTGGGTTTAAAATACTATACCATTATTTGATACAATGTACTTAGTAAATGCATACTTATTTATTGAGACAGATATCACAAAAGAATATAAAGAAGCATGGTGTCATGACCAATGAATATTAAAAAATCAGATGCTCCTTTCACATGATTTTCTCTACCTGGTTTGCAAACAAAATATTCTTACAAAAGATTATTCTTCTATCTACTTCATGTTACTCAAAATAAATATTATCATAAATGGTCTTATTACTTAGTTCCTTGTAAGTAGAAGGAACATAAGAGAATACACTAAGTAAAGGGAGTCAAATCTTTTAAAAGTTGGTTGCTATGTGAAACAATTGAAATTTGATTCTCTTTAAATAATAATAATAATAATAATAATAATAATAATAATAATTGTATTGTAGTCAATTGACTCTTATAAGAGCATCTGACATTGTCAATCTTATTTATAAAATTAGCTATTTATAAATTACAAGAACATATGACATTCTCAATTTTATCTATACAGTAAGAATACTATAAATTATTTACAAAAGTGAATTTTACAAGAAAATCTGACCTTGTCAATCCTATCTAAAAAAACTGCAATACATAATTACAAAAGTGATTATTTACATATATACATTTATATCCATTATAATTCACTGATATAATATAAGTATTAACCTATTAAGAATGATTTAGTACAGGTTAAATTTTAATTTTGCATGGCCAGGGGTAAAACAAACGCAAGTAATGACAAATTCCTGTTTGAGAAATGATTAAGTACTTAAAAACTGAAACCAATAACAAGGATGATCTCAGAAATAGTTAACTCTACCAAAAAAAGTATACGACAAATTGTGTGCTTTAACGAGATCTTCATTTTTGTGAACTAATATCTCTTAGTTTACCAACTATGCAAACATCATCCAGAATGAAGAGGACCATGGCTATTCCCAGAACATTCAAGATATGCATTTTATTTCTCATGTAAACACTTTTAATATAGAGTATTTCAATCAAAAACATTAAAACCATTTTTGAGCAAATCCAAATAGTTTGGGATGGAGGACTTTCCTGAAAATCTTTGTTGTATCCTTGGAAGATACTAAACATAAGTTTGGTATTTAACAGACTTTTCATTTTTGAGTTATCCTGTTCACACACGCATACATTTACACAGACCTTTTTCTAAAAATGCTCTTTATGGATACAGGGGACCCTATAAAGTGTATTTCCTGTGAAAGTTTGGTGGAATGTAACACTCTCTCTACCTAAAGTCTGTTTTTCTTTATTTACCCTGCATGTCAGCATATGATGTATTCAGCAGGATGATTGGAGAAATGCACGTTCCTGAAATGATGTCTCTACGTCACTTCAACCAGAGTAAGGAAGGGATTGTTCCATTACCAGATACTCCATAAATGTCATTTAAATAGTTGTCATATATTTGTTGCACTTAATTTGTATGAGCTATGCATGTGTTTTTAGGCTTCCATTAAATGGAAACCTAAATTTTAAGTTATGTCATTTATTCACTCCACCTGGTATATATACCATATTTAAGGCAGGAATAACCTCAGCCAATCAACGAGAAGGGAATGTGGATGGATACATTTAGATGTGTTTGCATGCAGTGTAAGCTTATAAAAAACAAGGTTTATGTTCTGTGTACAAAGTAGAAAAAGTAAGAAAAGTAATGTCATAAAATGCTATTCTATTTCATTCTTTCAAATTATTTTTAGATATGGACTAAAATACATATCTTAAGATAAATTATGGAAATGTTGACCTTCTGCTCACATACGGGCAGCACTTGTCTAAGCTTAACAGCAGGAATTCTTGTGATTTCTTACATCATAATATCGCTAAGTTTCCATAGATTACAAAGGGAGTTCTGCTGCTGAGCTTAGGTGAATAAACTTGTTATACTGCCTGTTTGGGAGCAGATGGTCAATATTTTTAGCATTTATTTAAGGCAAGGACTCCAATGTGCCTTTGCTAGCATCATTTTCCCATATATATGTATGTTAGGTTAGGATATTGAAAAGCTGAAACAAAATAGATCATTGCAAACCATTGTTTGTTACATTGGGAATCCCAACAGTGGTAAATTAATGTATTATGATGTTTTAATCAATATCAAAGAGACCAATCATAATATAATGAATGCATTATGAACCTGAGAAAAGGATAAATATTTAAAAAAGATATACCATACCATTGATTACAAAAAACATTTAGATACTACAAGATGACAGGAATAAAGCTTTTCAGTGCACTCCTACAAGAAATGAGGAATAGGAATGTTCAAATATTTAAGAACAGATTGTATTAAATGGCTATTAGAAAATTTGTTTTATTGCTTGCAAGACTTTTAATAACAAAATAAGTCTGATCAGTAAATTTATATAAACCTTTGGTTGTAAAGATGGAAAGTGAAAATGTATAAGTTAGCTATGTATTACTCAGGACATTTAGGTATGTGGTTGGTGATGGAGCACTGTTATCATGTTTACATGTAGTGGCTGGTCAGCAGGAGAGAAGGGAGGCAAAAACATTCCACTAAAATCAGGCACAACGTGTACTACATTAAGGGAAGAAAGCAGAATTTTACTTAATTCTGGAGTGGAAATTCATATTCTTTAGCAATCTTGTTTACTGTTCTTTCACGTTTTCCTACTGTTGTAGCTGTTTTTGTCACTGCTCTTTTCAAAGAAAAAGTAGACTGTTTTGTTTTGCGTAGAACTTTAAGACATCGTAAATTATCTTCCTGCTTTGCAAATTTGTAACTCTCCATGGTGACTTTGTTAAGAGTTTCCATTGTAAAAGTTATTAATTGTACACCCACTTTGTAACACAGCAAATAGATCAACAACTTAATGTGCAGGCTATAGCTATCGCTCACAATACTTGTAGTTCCCCCTATGGCCACAGATAAACACACAGTTGTTTGGTACATGCGTGACTGTGTGTGCATACAAGGTTAATTTCAAAAGTCTTTGTGGTTATTGTAATTACAAGTGACAAAAAAAGTTGTTATCACCATCATCATCATCATCACACTAACATGCCGAATACCACGGAGACAGACAATATTTAAATTTATTAATAATATATGTCATTATAATCATATAGTTATTCAATAATATCTAGAAAAATTGTCACTTTAAACCAAGCAAAGTATAAGCTCAGCTTATCGCATGAACTATGTACTGCAAAACTTCACTATAGCTTAGACCTCTGCTTAAGCTTAAACATAGAACCATAGAGTGCTAGTAATAAAGGAATGACACTTGGTACAACATACTATGATATGGCTAAAGGAATAATCTGAATTCTGTCAACTGAACTGGAAGCAGGGAATAAATAACATTGGTCAGTTACAAGCAAATGACACCCAACATATTAACTGACTATCCAAGAGAAAGTTCAGGTAAGAATGAAATAACATTATAGGAGGAAATGAAAAGGGGGAAGTGAGAATCAACTTAGATGGGAAACAAGACAGAAAAATCTTGTGTGTTCCATTCACAAGACTTTCTCTCCATCTCTGTAACAAATTATTGTTAAAAAGCTTATGCTTCTATTTATTTCATTCTAATCGAAAAACAATTAGCAGAAATAGTCTTATTACTTCCTTCCTTGTAAGTAGAAGCGAAATAAAGAAGTACCATAGGTTAAAGTGATCGTCAAAAGCTGGTTGCTATGTGACTGAAGTTCCTTTGTTTGTATGGACAGAAGTTGATAAATTCCTATACATTTTATTTGGCAAGTAAATGTCTTAAAATATAAGAGATTTTAATCCAAATCATTAGAGCCATTTTTCAGAAAATAAAAAATTTCAAATTTTTTTTCCATGTAAAGGGTAGTTTGGGGTGGGAGGATTTTCTTGAAAATCTTCGTGTCGCATCCTTGGATGATACCAAACTTAAATACCAACTTTACAGTCTCTTCATTTTTGACACGCACACACACATTTTTCTAAAAATGCTTTTTTTGGATACAGGGGGTCTGAAAACATATATTTCTGGTTAAATCTCGGTATCAAATTTTTGGGTGCAATACAATAACTTCTCTATACAGTATGTATATAGCACGTATAGAGAAAGTAAAAATAGGAAAGCACAAAACAGAATAAAAAGAAAGCATAATGAGACTGTAAACACAGAGGGAAAGAGGGCATACAAAGGCATACAAAAGCTTGTAAGTGTCCATCACAATGTAGAGGACTGTCCAATAGTAAAAAGTTAGAATCCCATGCTCAAAGGGCACCCCAAGATATGTATGGATTATACTAAATAAATCCATTCATTAATTCATAATCGACTTTCCACTTTGCTAATGATATGGTCATCAAAATGCATTTCCATGCTCGTTCCCGGGGTATTTCACATCCATTTCACGGCACAACAGCAGCAGTTCAGATGACCGTGAGTCTTAAGTAAGATGTAATGTACTGGCCATCCATTCTAAACCAAACATTACAAGTTCAAATCCAGCAGCTACTGTGAAATGTGCCAATAGTAAAGGATGGAGAGGGCCTAAGTAAAATAATTGGTGTGGTAGCACACTTGAGTGATAAATTGGGTTAGATTTGACTGCAACTTCATTATTTTTAAAATAAGAACTGAAGCTTTCCTGGCGATGTATTAATCCAAAATCTTCTCGGGCTTCTAACCAGGTAAAAACTTGGCTTGATACCAACGTTTCAAAGAAGTGCATCTTCCTCGTCTTCAGGGTGAACTGATGGATTGAGCTTGCGGAGACTGGTATTTATAAGAGCTGGAATGAAGCTAATATCTGATTGGTTCGCATGATATTATGGCTTTTTTTTTATATATATATAAAAAAAATATATCACGTGAACCAATCAGATTTTAGGTTCATTCCAGCTCTTATAAATACCAGTCTCCGCAAGCTCAATCCATCAGTTCGCCCTGAAGACGAGGAAGATGCACTTCTTCGAAACGTTGGTATCAAGCCAAAGTTTTTACCTGGTTAGAAGCCCGAGAAGAGTTTGAATTAATGCATTATTTTTGTTTTTAATGTGAAAAAAATACAATGTTATTGCAAAACTCAATATTTTTACAATAAAACACTCTGAAGATAATATGATGTGAAATTAAAAACCAAATCCATTCAAAAAATTTGAAACCTTAACAAAATATCTTTGTCATCTGGCACTCAGGGAGTTAGAACACTGCTTGGAGGGGAATGATTAAAAAACAATTAAAAAAGCTTACAATTTATATCAAATCACCTTTGCATGTACAAGATTTCACAATTGTATCCTTTTTTTTGTTTTGTCTATTTGACATAAAATAACAGGATTTCAGTTTTTATGATTTTAGGTTACTAAACTTAGACTTTTAACATTTTTAAAAATATATTTTAGCCGGAAAACTTACCTTTATGTTGTTAGATGCCAAACATAGCCACTTCAAATGGACAAGATCTTTAAGACCTTCAATAGTCAAAATGCTGTTGTGCGAGAGATTCAGAGTCGTTAAACCATGAAGCCGCCCAACGCCATACATTCGTAGTAGCTGGTTGTGCGTCACAGATAACTGCAACATCAATTTTGATATAAATCCTTTGTCCTCTTACTGGAGAATGGCTGCATGTTGTGATTATATGAGTAAATGGAAAGCCAATTTGCATTTAAATATTTTTATGGAATGTAAATAATCATGAAATATATTTAACTACAGAGTGAAAAAAATATTATGTGCCTCATTCACATGACTTTCTCTACATCTCTGTAACAAATTATTGTTAATAAGCTTATTCTTCTATCTACTTTATGCTTATCGAGATAACATTAGCAGACATGGTCTTATTACTTTTTAGTTCCTTATAAGTAGAGTGGAAATAAGGGGAATACACTAAGCTAATCTGAGTCAAATGCTTTAAAATGTGGTTGCTATGGTATAGAAATTTGATAAAAAAATGTAAATGGCGTGTTATTTATGGACGCTCTTTAACTGCTGTGGTTCTCAGCATCCCATTCTATACTGGGTGTGAAAGACCGCTTAATTTTGCTCAGAGGTTTTTACTTCTTTTGCTTCAGGCTTGAGGTTCTTTTACGTGCCGTAAATCTACAACATGCCATGCTAAGGATTTTTACACCCGAAAAAATCCATCGTCCTCCGCCGGGTTTGAAGCCACGGCCTTGGGTATATGAAGACAGCATGGTAACGATTACACCACGGAGGGCGACTAGAAGTTTGATTGTTTGCATGGCCAGGTGTTGACAAGTTCCTGTTTGAGAAAAGTATAAATATTTTAAAATTGTGATCAATAACAAGGAATATCTTAAAAACGGTCGACTCCAGGAAAAATATGCATATAACATAAATTGTGTGTTTTAACGAGCTCTACATTTTTTGTCTATCTCTTACGGTTTACCAGCTACGCAAAATTTAGCAAAATTCATTCAGAACAAATAGGTCTTTAGAACCTATTCATAGAAAATTCAATATATATATTTTTTTTCCATATAAATATCTTTAATATATGGTACTTTAATCAAAATTGTTACAGCCATTTTTTAAAAATTCAACATTTTTGAAAATGTTTCTATGTAAAGGGTAGTTGAGAGTGGGGGATTTTCTTGAAAATCTTTGTGTCGTGTCCTTAGAAGATACTGAACTTATATACTAAGTTTGGTATTTAACAGACTTTTCATTTTTGAGCTATGCTGCATGCACATACACACACACACACACAAAGTATAGCTAAGTGAGCACATGCGAGTGTTCTTTGATAAATGCAGTGAAAATTACTAAAATCAAATTACATGAGAATTAGTTTATTTACACACACACACTAACAGAGCTAATGAAGCGCATGCTCACTTTGCTTGCATGCTTTGATGAAAACAGCAGAAATTATTAAAATCAAATTACACGAAAATCAGTGTATTTACACAGACACTGACTTAGAGTTAAACGAACGCATGCTTGCTTCATTTACATCAGTTTTAAAAAATGCTAAAAATAAAACAAATTATGAACATCAATTTACACACACACTAACCTTCACCTAACGAAACCAGTGGAAATTACTTAAACGTACACGAAAATGTACCTATTTATACATACACACTACTAGAATATGCTTTTTAAAAAAAATGTACAAATTAAAACGAACACCAAAGAACTTCTATAAGTAAATCTTGAAGTAAAGCATTATTGCTTAACACGCACACCTGTAACTCACAGAATTACTATAGAATCGCATTTCTTCCTCTGTACTTAAAAATGTACAATGGTCTCAAAGCCCTTAGATGTCAGTTTATACAAGTTCTTGTCATCTTGTGATATTATTTTTATTAATGTTGGCAGCCACTGCCATAATAAATAAGAGATGTAAACAACGAAAGCCTTGTAAACAACTACACGAGCACTCTAACGGCCAATTAATATACTATGAAATCTGGATCCCCAAAGGAATAAAGACCAACACTAAATTTAAATAACAAGTTTGGTCAATTAAAATTTAGTTGAGTCGATTTTGTAACACTACATCACTTACTTTTTTATTTCGGACCAAAGGAATTGACAATGGAAGCACATGGCTTCTGAAACATGTTTTCCGAAATAAAAAAAGTAAGTGATGTAGTGTTACAAAATCGACTCAACTAAATTTTAATTGTTAAAACACATCACTGTCTCAAAGTCCACCATATATCAGGATAACAAGTTTGGTATTTTACAGACTCTTTCACACACACACTGGACCTTTTTTCAAAGTTGCTTTTTTTTGGATACAGGAGACCCTAAAACGTGTATTTCCGGTGAAATCTTGGTATCAAATTTCTTGGTGGAATGCAATACATTCTCTATACACCATGTACATAGTACGTGTAGAGAAAGTAAAAATGTAAATATACATGTTATTGTCTGTAGTATATGTTTGTTTAACAGTTTGAGAATCCTTGTAAAAATGTATCTTACTAATTGGAGATAATAAAAAAATGAAATGTTACTTTAAATGTGATAATTACATCATCCATTTTTATGACATCCATAACAGTGATCCTTTGTATATTTTGTATTTTTAGGTGACACATCTTATATGTAGAGTGAATGCTATTTGCTTTTAGTAGCATTCCTTCTTGCATCACTTCTCGGTGTATTCAACTTTCCTGTAATCTAAGGTTTAAAGTAATGTACACATCTTGTATATTTTGTTCAAATGTAAATGCACAGAATTCCATAGTATCAAGCCTTTCAACCAAATATGTATCTTTTTCTACACTTCTAAGTTCAAAATAATCTGTTAAATGTTCAAAGAACATACTCAAAACACTGAAATTCATTTTCTTCACAACCTATGTGTTCTTTTGTTCTTCTAATTAATGCTTTTTGTTTGTTTTCTTGTTAACAGTTGATGGTTGTATAAATTCCAGAGAGTATATAGTACAAAGGACATTGGATTAAATCTCTTCTTCTAATTGTACATTTTATTTGGTGTCACTAGGTAAACTCATTTATGAGTAAGACTAATAAATACAAATTTAAAGATGCCCTTGAACAAAGATTATTATTCATTTTATGTCCATAGCCTGTAAGTTGACTGAATGACTTCATTTGTCATTAAATATCCTTTATTTATTTATATATATACTTTTTCTATCATGTATGTACAGAGGTGTTGTATTACACCCAAAAATTCAATACAAAATGTCACCAGAAACACATGTTTTTTGACCCCGAGTCAAAAAAAAAAAAAAAAAAAAAAATGTCCATGTGCGAGTGTGTGCAGCATGGCCCAAAAACGAAAAGTCTGTTAAATACCAAATGTGGTATTTAAGTTTTGTATCTTCCAAGGATGCGACACTAAGATTTTCAAGAAAATCCTCCCATCCCCAACTACCCTTTACACAGAATTTTTACAAGTTTAAACTTTCTCAAAATGATTTTGATTAAAATGCCTATTTTAATTTTTATATCCTCTTGACTTGCATAATACACTTTGTGATTAATTTCCATTTCAATTAAATGTAGTTTACCATGAATCCCAAAATTTTTTAATTTGCTCACAACACTTAGGGAATCAGAGAAAATTATACTCCTCTACACTGTTTCTATGTATGTAATTTATAGGTCCTCTAATGGCTTAAGTTCTGCTGAGTATATTAAAAACTGTTTGCTCATTTTAATTTGTGTGTGTGTTTTATTTACTTAGGTAAACTGCTCCTTTTTACTTTCTCTAGTCTGTATGTACACTGTACACAGTGGATAGAGAAGGTATTGTATTCCACCCAAAATTTTGATATCCAGATTTAACCAGAATACATGTTTTGAGGACCCCTAAATCGAAAGTAATTAGAAGCATGTCAGGGAGGAGGGGGGTGTCATGGCTCAAAAATGAAATAAAATAGCAAATTTGGTATTTAATTTCAGCATCTTCCAAGGATATGACACAAAGTTTTCAATAAAATCCCCCCACCCCCAACCACCCTTTACATGGAACATTTTTCGAAAATTTAAATTTTCCCAAAAATAGCTCTAACGATTTTTATTGAAATATTACATGTTTAAGATATTTTCATGACAAACAAAATTTACATCTTGAATTTTCTGGGAATAGCCTCTGAAGACCTCATCATTCTGGATGATTTGTTTAACTAGTAAACCATAAGAGATAGACAAAAACTTACTACAAAAAAAAAAAATTAGAACGCGCTAAAATACACAATTTATGACAGATTGTTTTTGTAGAGTTGACTGTTTTCAAGCTTTTCCAAATTATTGATTACAGTTTTTAAACTTTTCTCAAACAAGAGACATTTTTATTTTCATCTCTCTTTTGCTTGCTCCTAGCAAGCAAAGAAAATGAAATTTTAATTTGTTTCACTTAGCAACAAGCTTTTAACAGATTTGACTATCGTTTTATCCTAGTGTATTCCCGTATTTCCCTTCTACTAAAAAGAAAGCAAGTAATAAGACCATTTCTGCATTTTATCTTGATTAGCAGGAAGTAGATGGAAGTATTATCTTTTGTAGGAATAGTGTGTTTGTAGAAAAGATAGAGAAAGTCATGTGAATGGAATACATCAGAATTTTGTTTTCTTGCACTGCTATTGTTGCTAGAACATTTAAATTGCACAGGGATATAGTTTGTAATTTGTATTAGATATGGTGAGTGTAGCTCTTGCAAGAAAACCATGTACCACATAGTAAAAATAGTATGCATGTTATTGTCATCAAGTTGTGAATAGTAACAAGGTGTAGTGGTTTCTGTGGGACATAACCCTAATAAAATGTGCACCATAAAATGTACACCATGTTTGGGGAAGACTATCCAGATTGAAGCAATATCTCTAGATAGTGATGTAACAATTTACACTGTATAATTGAGTGCAATGAAATTAAAATGTGGAGAGAGAGAAAAAAAATCTGATGAGTTCCAATCACATGACTTTCTCTACATCTCTGCAACAAATTATTGTTAAAATGCTTAGGCTTCTATTTATTTCATGCTAATTGAGAAAAAATTAGCAGAACTAATCTTATGACTTGCTTCCTTGTAAGTAGAAGCGAAATAAGGGAGTACCATAGGTTAAACTGATAGTTAAAAGCTGTTTGCTATGTGACTGAAGTTCCTTTGTTTGTATGTATGGACAGGAGTTGACAAATTCCTGTATGAGAAAAGTATAAGTATAAGTTTTTAGGACAAAGAATAACTCAAAAAATGCTCAACTCCACGAAAAAAATGTACTTAACATAAATTGTGTGTTTTAATGTGCCCTACATTCTTTGTGTGGCAAAAATATTTGTCCATCACTTACGGTTTAGCAGTTATGCAAAATTCCGTAAAATTCTCCAGTCTTCAGAGGCTATTCCCAGAAAATTCCAGATATACATTTTATTTTTCAGGCAAATATCTTTAATGTACAAAATTTTAATCAAAAACGTTAGAGCCATTTTTGAAAAAATCAAAATGTTCGAAAAAAGTTCCATAAAAAATGAAAATGGTGTGTTATTTATGGACGCTCTTTGCCTGCTGTGGTTCTCAGCATCCCATTCTATACTGGGCATGATAAACCGCTTAATTTTTTTCAGAGGCCTCTCTATCAGGCTTGAGGTTCTTTTACGTGTTGTAAATCTATGACACAGGCCCAACGGCTTTACTTCCCTTCCGAACGAAGCCATGCTAAGGATTTTTACACCCAAAAAAACCACTGTCCTCTGCCAGGTTTGAACCCGCGATCTTGGTTATATGAAGTTAGCAGGGTAACCATTACACCATGGAGGGCGACAAAAGTTCCATGTAAAGGGTAGTTTGGGTTGGGGGGATTTTTCTCAAAATCTTTGTGTCGCACCCCTGCAACATACTGAACTTAAATACCAATTTTAGTATTTGACTGACTTTTTGTTTTTGAACTATCGTGTTCACAGACACCCACACGGAACTTTTTCTGAAAATATTTTTTTTTGGATACAGGGGGCCCTAAAACATATATTTCCGGTGAAATCTTGGTATCAAATTTTTGCGGAGTACAATACCTTCTCTAAACACTATACACATAGCACATATAGAGAGAGTAAAAATTTGGAATAAAAACTGGGAAAAGTTACAGCCAGAGCTAGTGGGGGGGGGGGGGGGGGGGGTGTGCATGTGTGTGTGTGTGTGTGTATATTTCCATGAATTGTGAATCTCTTTATCTAGCTCCTGTCACTGATTCTGAAATATTTCACATAATTAGGAATTTAAAAAATAGTAAAAGTACTGGACATGATGAAATATCAAATAACTTGCTTAAAATATGTAATAACTTTATTACACCTGTCTTGACAAACATAATAAATGCTTCATTGCAAAGCGGCAAATTTCCAGAGAAGCTAAAAACTGTTGAAGTTATACCTTTATTGAAAAGTGGAAATGTTGAAGACATAAATAATTATAGACCCCTTAGTTTGGTATCATCATTGAGCAAAATTTTTGAAAAAGTCTATGAATGTAGGTTACTGAAGTTCTTAAAAAAACATAGGATATTGAATGCTGAGCAACATGGTTATATAAAAGGAAAATCGACAGAAACTGCACTTATTGAATTAGTACATAATAACCTTAAAGCCTTAGATAATAAAGAGTTTGTAGAGAATATATTTGTTGATATGAGTAAAGCTTTCGACTGTGTTAATTTAGATAGTCTGATTAGGAAATTAGAAATGTATGGTGTAAGAGGAGTAGCATTAGAATGGATACAGTCATACATATATAATAGAAAACAGTATGTGGAAATAAAAGGAAAGGATGGTAAATGCAAATCATCCATAAGCACTGTTAAAAATGGAGTACCACAAGGTTCCTTTCTTGGACCCTTGTTGTTTAAAATATATATTAATGACATAATTAGTTCCTGCAAGACATTACAAAATAATGAATTAATATTATATGCTGATGATATACCAATATACTGTACACATAAATGTTTGCAAGAGTTGGAAATTAATGCGAACAATGTAATTAATCATCTTACTCAAATATTAAAATACAACAATTTAAATATTAATATTAACAAAACCAAACATATGTTTATATCTAACAAAATAAATGACTTTAAGGTTGATGTTAATATTGATGGAATAAGCTTGGAGGAAGTGGAAACTATTAAATATCTTGGGATACTATTAGACAATAATCTTGAATGGCATGCCCATGTTGACGAATGCTGTAAAAAGTTGAATAGTGTTATTTATTTATTGAGAAATATGGCTGCCTTTTGTAATATTAATGTACTATTAAACATCTATCATGGTTTATTTATGAGTTACATCAACTATTGTGTGACACTGTGGGCAGATACTACACAGGAAAGTATAAATAGAGTTTTAGTTCTGCACAAAAAGGCAATTCGCATTATGCTAAAATTAAGACAAAGTGTTAAATCAGAATTTATAAGTATGAAATTACTGACATTTCCTTGTTTATTAATTTTTAAAGCCATATTATATACTAAGATACATTATAACAAAATCAATTCTGATAATCATGCCTATAACACTAGGAATAAGGATGAATATAGTATTGTAACCCATAGATTAAAAATTTTTGAAAAATGTACGAAATATAAAGGAATTATATGGTATAATAAACTGCCAAAGGAACCAAAGTTAAAAATGGATGTAAAAAAGTTTAAAAAAGAACTATGTAAATATTTAGTAAGTAAGGCATACTATTCAGTTGAAGAGTTTATGGGTAACTGATGTATTTATTTCTTTGTATATCATTTATAAGTATTTCTTTCTCTGTATTTATTTATGTATTGTATTTTAGCTGTATTGACAATGTCTATTAGATTTTGTAATCTCCATGGACAATAAATTGAATTGAATTGAATATATATTATTTATTTATTGAACAAATGACGTGTCAAATGTCAATTGTACAATGTACAAAGGATTTACTGGATCAATAAAATAATGTTTTATCATCATCATTATTATTACTCTGATCTACATTGATGGAGCACATTCTTCGAAGAACACCATGATAACCTTACTGATTCATTATGCTTTGGGTGACCATTAAAAACTACAACCCAGCAGAATATCACAGCCATTGAGGAAGCAATTTTGAATGATACACAGATCCATGTGCAAATTTTGTTCAAGCAGTTCAGTATTTCTTACGGTACAGTGTAGGGTATCGTGCATAGCACACTACTTTCATAAATACTGGGTTCCTAAGCAACTGACAGATCACCACTCGTGCATATCGAAAATTGATCTCAAATTCCACACAAGTAAACAGGCACAAAAGAAAATACTAACTTCTTAAATTAACTGGAGGTAAGTGAAATTTAAACATTATCATTACAAGCCTCAAAAATAATGATAGTCTTTGTGAACTGCCTGGCGAAGTAGTTAATGCCATGCTGTTCCGAGTGTCATGGTGGGGTGATCCTTGCCATGCTCTGCAGTGGCGAGTTGTCTAGGCCACTCCCTCACTCTTGCTATTCTCTTCTCTTTGAAATTATGCATGTGATATACTTTTAAGTTCAGAATATCTAAACCAGTGTTGAATCCAGTGAATGCTCTGATACTCAGGCATTCAATAAGTCCTTAGAAAATCCAAGAAATAACATTTGCAGCATCGAAAAAAGTTTGTATTTAGTAACTTACTTAAATTTCAGCTATAACCATTCAGTGGTTTTATTGTAATAGGTGATTGAATCAACAATCTTATGCAGTTTTGAGCAGTATTGAAACGCCTCTATTTAAAAGGCTTAAACTGAAAGAGATAAGTGTCGAGTTGAAGTTCATAGCACATCTGCTCCTGCATTTGCCACAAATTACAATTGGAAAAATGATTTTAAACATGATGATACATTCACAAATGATGAACTATGTTCTGGATGTCCAGTAGAATTCCCCAAAATCATTTGCAAAATCCAGGATATGGTTTTGAGTGATCGACGAATCAAAGTTCATGAAATAGTAGATGCCACATGGTACACTGTTCTCAATTTTGCCCCAAAAATTAGGGCTGACAAAGGTTTCAGCAAGATGGGTGCCACGTTTGTTCTCAATGGAGAATAAATGCAATCGTGTGATTGATTCGGAAGCTGGTTTGGCACTTTTCCGTCTCAATCCTGACAAGCTTCTGCATCAATACATAACTGTGGATGAAACATTGTTACACTACTACACTCCTAAGACAAAAATATGGTCGAAACAGTGGGTTTATAAAGGTGAACCACCTACGAAAAAGGCAAAGGTGATGAAATCTGCAGGCAAGGTGATGGCCTTGGTTTTTTGGGATACACGCAGAATCATTTAAATTAATTACTTGCAGAAAGGAAGAATGATAAATGGAGAGCATTATGCATTGCTATTGCACCAGTTGAGTGAGAAATCAAGAAAAAATGCCCTCATCTGGCAAAGAAAGATTTTCTTTCATCAACACAAAGCAAGGGTGCATATCTGCACAGCTTTGATGGCAAAAATTGTAGAATTACCGTTTGAATTACTACAAAAATCCACTATTTTACTAGAAATTGGCCCCAGTGACTTCGTTTTGCTTCCAAACTTGAAAACGTAGCTCAGTGGAAAATGATTTACGTTTAATTAAGAGACCATCTTCCAAACAGGTGCCTATTTTGAGAATCTTCCAAAATCCTAATTTTTGGAAGGCTTAAAAAGTTTGAGAAACACTGGGAAAAGTGCATTGAGATAGTAACAGATTATGTTGACAAAAAAAAAAAAAAATAAAATAAAAAAAATAATTTGTTTTTCTACCTTTTTCTAAGTACTTATTGAACGCTCCTCGTATGTACAATAAATTATTTTTGAGAACAAAAGCATATGTGCTACAATTAAAATCACTGAAGAGGAAACAACTGGTGGAGAGCATAGTTCAGTTAATAGAGGAACATCTGTTTGGAGAGACTATTTGTGTTAAAATACTGTGAGAATTTCAAGATAATCTAAGAATGTATCAACATATAAATTGCAATCCGTTATTCATTTTCAGTTTTGTTCTTCCAGATTTTGTAAATGATAAAATATTCATGTTATTAAAGATTTGTGGTTTCTCAGTGTTAGTTATTACAAACAATTTCACAGGATAGCAACCAAGTTAAATTGTAATTGGAGAAATCCAAGCTTTTGACCAACTTGACTCCATGGTCTTCGTCAGTGAGGTGGCAAAACCAACATAATTATGCATCAAAGAGACTATCAGAGTTCTTAATATCTTTTGTCTGGATACTAAAAATCAAGTGTGAAGAAAGAGAATGCAATGTGAATGTATTGATTCCCTATGTGTGGTGTAAAGATAACATGTGTTTTAACACATTGAAGCCCAGGCATTTCTTTAGTTGAAGGGCCAAGAAACCCAGGGTTTTTACACCTACTTTGAATTATTTACAGTACATCAATCAAATCTGCCAAAAAGTATTGATACAATCTAAAAGTATAGTATTCAAGGATTTCTCAACAAATAAGAAATAATCATAACTTCCGTATTAATATTTTATTTTAAATTTACAACAATTGAAAAAATCTGCGTAAAGCTGCTTACACTCCATTTATTGAAAGTTCGAAAAACTCTCCCTCGGTTTCAGAATTTTCCAGAGATAATTTTTATCTTGAACTTCAGCTTCAGTTCACAGAAATCGAGGAAAATGCAGCATTTTAACATTTAAGAACACAAAACGTAACAAATAGATCACCACCTTCAAGGAAAATGGCACGACTATCTGAGACAGCCAATATTACTAACTCTCCTAAATTTCCTAATAGTTGACTAAAGCGAAAACAGATGGTAGCACAAATCAGACAACTAAACGATAACTGATATATGTTCTTTGCCTCATAGCACTAAGATGAGTTAAGGTCATGTAATTGCATTAAAAAAATTAGAAATACCTGCCCGAGTTATGCTCGGGCGTGGGTCGCATTAACATTTTGCACGGCCCGAGCTAAACTCAGGCTTGGGCTTCAATGTGTTAATTACAGAATGAAATGTTCTCACTTGTGCTACAGATATGTAATGTACGTATGTTTGTTACAAAACTTAGCCGTGAGGAGCATGGCCCGTATGACCTTCACTGCATTTCCCTGTGTGCGCGTCTTACATCCGTTCTGTCGTCACACAGGCGTTGATCTTACTTCTGTTCTAGTCTAGTTCACACGCGAATAACATTAAGAATGTTTAGAAGTGTTTAGTTTTGCTTGAAGTGCTTTCAAAATGCAGTATACAGCACCACAAAGAGTGTTTATGCACGATACATATATGCTTACATGAAGTTGTAAGGCAATTTGAAACCAAATTTCCTGGTGTGCATATTCTGAGTAGAGAGGCCGTTCGTTTGCTTGTAAATAAATTCAGAGAGATGGGATCAATTTGTGATAGGAAAAGAAAGCCAAACAGGTGTGTGCTTATGGAGCAGAAATTAGACAAAATGAGAGAAAATCTCTTAGTAGCCATGCACAAGAAACTGACATTTTCGAAAGCTTTAGAATCGAAAGCAAAAATATTTTTAAAACTTGAACCATACAAGGTTACTGTTGTCCAGGAATTGCTACCACATGATCACCAGAGTCGCATAAATTTCCGTAACTGGATTTTGACATGTTTTCTTGAGTTGACACAGTTGTTTTCCTATAAAAGAGCATGTTCTCTTTGGGGGGCAGGCGGGTAAAGACTTTCTAAGTATCAAGAACTGCTCCTGAGTCACATACAAAGGTATGCATTTTTGTTACATTTCTGGGAAGTTCCTAGACTGTGATAAATATAGAAATTTTCAACAATAAAAAAGAACTGTGAAAACCAGAAAATATATGTTTTTATATATTCCAAATATAATTATATGTTAACAACAAAATTTTAATACAAGTACTGATAAAATGTAAATGGCATGTTATTTATGGACACTCTTTAACTGCTGTGGTTCTCAGCGTCCCATTCTAAATTGGGCGTGAAAGACCGCTTAATTTTGCTCAGAGGCTTGAGGTTCTTTTACGTGCCGTAAATCTACGACACGGGTCCCACGGCTTTACTTCCCTTCCGAAGGAAGCCATGCTAAGGATTTTTACACCCGAAAAAATCCATCGTCCTCCGCCGGGTTTGAACCCGCGACCTTGGGTATATGAAGTCAGCATGGTAACCATTACACCACGGAGGGCGACTATAAGTACTGATAAGGAACTAAGTCAACATGTACTGCAAGCTAATTCTAACTTGAGATGACTGTACTCCTTCAGGCTGAGACTGTCCAATTAACTGCTGTACTGGTAGTGCATAGTGGTAATTTAAAACCACCTTGAGAAGTTTCTTCAAAGTTGTTTATAATCCAAAACAACTATCATGATAAATTATTATTACAAGTTTGAGAAACAATAAGATTTCAAATTGAAATTGTAAATGTTAAGATAAAATGTGGAGCTGTCATTATGTAAAGATTCAGTATCCCCAAAGACAATCCAGCAGGTGTAGGCCCTAAAACCTACACATTACATACAGATTTTAAAAACCAAGAAATGAATCTACTTTATACCTGGGGTGTAATCACACATTTCACTTATTGACCTGCCACTATAACTGCTATATGTGCCTTCACTTATTTAGGTACATGGTAAGATAATGATAATGGCCTATTCTGGTTAATTAAACATGCAAGTACTCTTATTAGCAATTCGTTGGTAAAACTTAGTGTTTCATATCGCGTACCTTTTTCAGCAGAGAGTAGGAGTCTATATTATCCCATCTCTGAAGCTCGTTATTGTCCAGGATGAGCGTTGTTACATCTGAAAGTGAGGATTTAGGGAGCTTCTTCAGTCCTTGTCCGGAGAGATCTACCGTATCATGCAGTTCTGCAAAAGAAGACCCACAGTTTACTACAATCATAATTGTTTTTCTGGGATTTAAAACTGGAACAGCTTCTTCGCAATGCAAAGCTTGCATTAATAACGTTTTTCATTCTAGTCTGTAACCGAAACATGCAACCTACAAAACATTTTATTTCTTTCATTGTCATAAATGATGCTCTAAATTTTACTGGCCAGTTCTATTAACTAAATAAATTTCAAAAATTCGAATTCATTAAAATTATTCAACGCCCACTAATTTTTGACAAGTTACATACCTTCTGCTGCCATGATTTACATTAGCTATCTTCCTTTTATTCCTCATTTAGCCGCTCCGAGCACATTTGCATTAAAAGATAGTAGCCTAAGTCAGAGAATATAAACAAAGAGGAGAATGCGGCCATATTTATTGTATACAAGTGAGCTATAAGAGGTTTACATAGCCCTCTTGAAAATGTAAATGGTGTGTTATTTATGGACGCTCTTTAACTACTGTGAGTCTCAGCGCCCCATTCTAAATTGGGCGTGAAAGACCGCTTAATTTTGCTCAGAGGCCTTTGAGGTTCTTTTACGTGCCGTAAATCTACGACACGGGACCAACTTTACTTCCCTTCCGAAGGAAGCCATGCTAAGAATTTTTACACCCGAAAAAATCCATTGTCCTCTGCCGGATTTGAACACAATTTATCTTATTTGATCTAAGTCCCGATACAATTTTATCATCTATGCGAAGCTTATATTCTAATGTTCCCTTTTTAGCGTAGTTTCCTGATTTATAATTTTTCATGTCGTTTCGGTTTTATTTGATGGCGTTGCAATTAATTCATCATTATATGTTTTTTAGTTGTATTTTTTCATTTCTACTTACTTCATTGTCTTTTTTTTTTATAATTTGTTATGTATAACCTAATCTCTTCAGATAAACATCTTCCTTCGCCAATTTACTTAAGATTTTCAACCTGTTTCTGGATATTTTAATATCGTTGGTAATCCATTTATGTTTAAATGCAATAATTAGTTTTGCTTTTTTGAATGGACAAGTAACAACTGCATAGTATTTAGCGTGTTCACAATAGTCGCCCTCCGCGGTGTAATGGTTACCATGCTAACTTCATATACCCAAGGTCGCGGGTTCAAACCCGGCGGAGGACTTTTTCGGGTTGGCTTCCTTCGGAAGGGAAGTAAAGACGTTGGTCCCATGTCGTAAAAGAACCTCAAGCAAAATTAAGCGGTCTTTAACGTCTAATTTGGAGTTGGACGCTGAGAACCACAGTAGTTAAAGAGCGTCCATAAATAACACGCCATTTACATTTTGAACCTGTTCACGAATTGTACAAAACCTTCCTCTGCATTTTGCCTTCTATAAATATGTTTCAATTTCTCTTTTGAGAGCAAGAACTTTAAATGACTTAGGGTTTCCTGTCCTAGACAACGCCTATACTGAGAAGTGTGCCTTTTTTTTTTTTTTTTTTTTTTTTTTTTTGCCTTTTTTGCCTTTTTTTAATGTCTGTATTATGTATAATAAAAGTTTAGCCATAATGGTCAGACAACACAGGATCTATAATTTCGATGCTATAGTAGGCTTTGTTAACAATTAATTGGTCTATTGCTGATTGTGATGTGTTTGATTTCCTAATGGGCAAGGCTAACTGCCTATATCATAGATAAGAAGTAAATTACATATTTAGTTTAAGTTTATCTTCTATGTTCAGGTCTCCAATTAGTTTATGTGAATTCCATTAAAAGCTAATTTTTTCTTGTTAGAATATACTTTATTAAGAGGCCTGCATTCAGAGGAAGCAACCGAAGCACTGCTTCCGCAACAATTGCAATAAGTTTGACAATTAGACCCGGAATTTTTGTCAGAAGCCTAACATACTAGCACGAGCGAACATCACATTGATAATATATGTCATTATAATCGCATAGTTATGGAATAATATTTAGATAAATAACGTTTATCCCAAACACAAAGATCTAACACGTTACAATACCGACAACGATTGTGAGCCAGCTGAAGCAACTTCTCTCTTGCTTAACTGAGCAGCGAGAACTTTTGCGCGCGCACCTCTGAAGGTACGTATGCGTGTTTCACTCATCCAAACATAGCAATCTTCGGAGAGGAGTTAGCAGTAATAACGCAACGTAGAGTATCACTCTAGATGAACGAATTTGAGAAGTTTGGCGATTAGCAGCCGAACACGGACTGTCTATTAAGCATCCAATATCATCTGTATCTATAGTTGCATTTAAAGATAGCAGAATAGAAATTGCGCTTGATGACCAGCTTAATATGCACCAAAAAAGTGGAAACAGGATAACTCTAAAAGGCTTATTATGCAGTAAGTTTTCTGAAAACCAAGAATTGGCCTTTCAAGGAGATAATCAAGCTGCAAATTCTATTAATCAAGGCAATTGTGTGGAACTGTTGAAATATGATCCTCTTTTAGCGGAGTACCTCTTAGACATCTCTAATTGAATTCAAAATGACATAATATAGGTCGTAGTTTCGACGGTTTTTCCAGCTATAAAACATGAACATTTGGACATTCCTTTTGTTCAACACAATGGAATTACGTGTCAAGGTTGGTAAACATCATGAGCAGCAAAATCACTGAAATATGTAACGTGTTTAGTGCTATGTTAGAACACCCTCAAGAAATTGATTCAGATATTTTAGTACCAGTGGAAGATTTCAATTTTGTTTTTCTCTTAAAAATATATGACAAAATATTCATTTTCGTCGAAGCGTTATCTAACATGCTTAAAACATGTTAATAGAACATCAACAAAACTCATCGCTCATTAGCAGCATTACATAATGACTGAGAACGGTTCTTTTCAATAAGCCGTATCGCAATTATAAGTCTTCCAAGAGGAAAATATCGAATATCAACTTCTCTGAAGTATTTGATAACTTTAATAACCGCAAAGTATCCTTTACATGTAACATTTTTCAAAATTTTGGTTTTTTAAAAAATATCCGTAACGATTTTATTTAAATGCCGTATATTAAAGATATACACGAATGCCTCTGTGATCGCATAGTCAGCGAGCTGTCTTCTTACCTGGATGTCCCAAGTTCGATTCCAGGTTGGGGTGGGGAATTTTTGTTTGACCAAAATTATTCCCTATCCTCTACAGAGGTTGGTAGTGTATGTGTGAGAGTGAATGTGCGTATATTTGAGGAAAAGAAAATTATTAAAAACCCAATGTTAAAGATCTTGCAGTCAAAGAGATGTTTCTAAAGCAAAAGCCCTGATATGATCATAGATGTTAAAAGGAGTCAAAAAAATAAATAATTTTAAAGAAACGAATCTAGAAATAGAACCACAAATGAACTTTACCTATAGATCACTAATTCGATGCTTAAAAACAAATAAATCCGTTGTTTAAAATGTTTTTGTCCTTTTCTGTAAGTACATTTCCTGGACAAGAATTTTCATTAGAAAGTTAGCTTTCAGCGCTGAACGGCATCACAAGTTGCTCGGAATTCTACTGCAGAAGAGATTAAGAGTGGAACTTTCTCATTTTGTAATCGCTTCAACTGAAGCTCGCTTACCAAGAAGAAGAAGAAGAAAAAGAAGAAGAAGAAGAAGAAAAAAAAAAGGAACTGTTCAAAAGAAACAGACAGTTAATAAGTTTGCTTCCTAAGAAAGAGGAGTGGGTTTTCAATTCCTTTGTTCTTACAGAAGTGATTACCAAAGTGACAAAAGTGAAATTTTAATCTAGTTAAATTTTATTAAATATAGCATTTCAGTAACTATTCTTTCAATTTAAATATTTCCAAATTGCATTTTATTATTATTATTATTATTATTATTATTATTATTATTATTATTATTATTTTTATTATTATTATTATTATTATTATTATTATTATTATTATTATTATTATATACCTTTAATTTAAACACTATCAGTTGTCTATTTATCTTAAAGTTTATCACTTTGATTTATACTATTGCTGGTTATTTTTATTATCAAAGCAATCCTCTTCCTTGATTTATTATTATTTACTTAAAACTATAAAAGGTATTCATCGCTTCGGATTTGAATGGTCAACGCACGCCACTGGCTTTACTGATCATCATAAATACATATAACATTGTAATATTATGCAACATTAAAACAAGCAAGTGCTTACATTAATCGCTAGATTGACAATTATTTCCATAATTTGGAAATGTGAACAAACGTATAACTCTAGAATGGAACTTTATATTTTTAAACATAAAGAGATACATAAATACATTATTTGCTTGTTTAAGGTCATCTACCTAATCCAGAATTAGGTGTGATAATGGTTTAGTAACTTGAAGTGATGCTAAACAAGTTATATCGTCTTATTTCGTGTTGATACAGACGGTTCTTATTTTGTGTTCATTTGATTTGAAGTTAAAACGAATGAGCCAAAAGTTAGTTCTTATTCTACTTTACGGTAATGGGACCTAAATTTGGCAATATGACATTTTGTGTAGCATTGAATGTAAGGCATAGCAAAAATTGTAAGCGCGATGGGCATGTGCTTCTGGATTTCATTACGCAGACAAATGAGGACTTATCATTTGTGGGAGGGGGCTGTTAAGTATAGCTAGAAAGCATATAGCAGTAACATTATTATAATTTTAACTTCTGTTATGCATAAAAGCGGTAGCGTTAAGGAATGAAACCATTTTATTTAGACGCACAGCAATCTCCACTTCTCACCACTGGGTGACACAGCAGAACAAGAAACTGGTGCTATTGCACGAAATAAATAGCGATATGTCATGCAGTATTAATAATATCCCTCTGGTAATGTTTAGAACAAACTGTATCCCCTGGAAAGCCAGCGGCATATTTATAGCTATTAATGTGTATGGTATCAAATACTTTCATTAGCAATACAGGAAACTCAGCCAAAAATGTGGCGACAAGGGAATAGCAACGCTCATAGTGGTGTGGTTTGGAGTATTAGTATCATCTGTCGAGATTATACGGTGAAATAAGTATGTACATTTACTTTTTGTGGATTTACTTAATGAAGACTTTAAAGGCAAGTTTTTTTTCAGGATTTTATTGTCATAACTGTATAGGCCAAAGTAATGCAGTTTTTTTCTTTCGATTTCCTCGAGATAAAGCCACTGTTTTATTGCATAAGATCAGCGGTCCTCCACGAGGTTATATTTTGTTGTAATTAATATAAAGGCGAATTAAGAAAATACTTCAAATTACACAATCACCAATTATTGGAGTAATAGTATATACATGATGTGAAATAGTTGTGGCTAAGTGCGTTGAAGGACCGACTTGGACGAGGTTTTTAAAATTCATGGACCAACTAATTTGAATAGTTCTTACAGGATCTATGCTAAACATTTCAAGACCTCGGATTTCCGAAATCCAAACTTTACTTTTATCATAAGCTTTTCTAACTGGAATGAGTTAAGTATATCAGAACTTGTCGCCTTCTGTAATTCATATACATACCTAATTTCATTTATGCTAACAATTTATGTTTAGAAGTTTGAACAGTTAAAAGGGTAATATGCATTAATATAAACTGGTAACTAAAGGCAATGTTGAGCTAAGTTACCTCTGAAGGTGAAAGGTCACAGGAGATCCGGATTTTCAAGTGTTAATAAGATTAACATATCCAGAATACAAATGGGCCGCGCCGAGGCCGAGTGGTTACACCACTCGTCTCTTACCTAGAGCGACCGCATGTGAGATTTGTGGTTGACAAAGCGGCGCTGGAGCGGGTTTTCTCCGGGTTCTCTGGTTTCCCCCGCCATCGTATTCCACCGGTGCTCCATCTGCATTCATGTATCATCAGTGTCGCCGCCTGCGGTGTCAAAGGTAGTTACAGCGTGAGTTAAACACTACCATAAAAAAAAAAAAAAAAGATTAGAAATCCGCTAAACCAACCTATTCGTAATAGGGTCCTTAAAGTTTACAATAAACCAGTAATTGCAAAGCGTCCTATTCGTCATAGAGTCCTAGAGTTCGCTTTAAACCAGTAAATAAATGCAAAGCAATTTGTAATGTCATAATAACCAAATCTGGATTACAAGTGGAACTATGTGAGACTAATACACTTGAATATAAACTGATAATTAAAGGAGATATTGGTTTAAGTTAGCTCTCAATTATATATATTAGCTTAGAAGGAACTAAAAAATTCAAGTTACAATCAGTTTCCCACTGTTACATACCAAAATGACTATAGACTGAAAATCTAACATTATTTACTCGTAATTTATTAACTCTTCGTACCCCTGAGAAATAGATTAAAACAAATTCTATATGTGTCATGTTTTAAGTACGATTTGGATGGTGCACACGTTACATCAGGTTTTTTGAGCTTAGACAGATTCTCTGAGTCGAAACCGGCCTTTTTTCAAAATACGCCTTGGGAGTTTCTAATATTCGTATTTTCGGCACAAAGCAATTGTGTTAGAATTAGATTTCATTTGCAGCACCGAAAACATATAAATAATTTTAAAGTTTGCTTCAGAGCATGTATTATAAGTTATTACCATTGATATTTTTTTCCGGCTATGTGCGCCTAAAGAAGGTTAAATAGACAATGATATTGTGTGTCCGGTAAAGTTTAACTCAACCCACACTTGAAGTATATCTAAGCTTGCCTTTTTATTTGTGATCTCCATCGAAGAGAAAATATATAAATTGACGTAATTATTCTGATATTAATATAAATCGCGACGCGTGTAACGGCATCATTTGCATTGATTTAGTTCAACTGATGTGTTTACTCCAGAGCGCTGGACTCGATGGTAGCACTGTCGCGTGTTGCCAGCCGTTCCCATGTTAAATTGTGGGAGTTTCCGCTTTTAGTAGTAAAGATAGTATGTGGTATTCTGTAGCGAAATCATTTGACTTAATTGCCAGAAAAGTTAAATAAAGAAAATAAAATAGTAGATACTTAGTTTATACTCTCTGGATTGGGGTTGACATCCTATTTGCATTGGTTCATTGATTAAAACTACTTGCAAATGAACCGGTAATGCATACAATACCAATATTTTAAAACCAAATGAAAAGGAAAACTTATGTAACAAACGAATAACGAATAAGGTTGCTATCGAATAATTCGATAGCGCCGATATTGCCCATCGAATGTTGTGATACTTGTGTTCAAAGCTTACACACATAATTTAATTATTTGTTCTATGTGGTTCTGTCGATGCAAAGGTGGGTGCATCTTGATATTCCATGAAACGGCATGTTTTTACAATTAAAATGTTTCAATGTGTTTTGTGTAATAAAACCTTCTCAATACATACAAATTTGAGAAGGCATGTAAAACAATACCATAATGGAGAGAAAATTCCTTCCTTAAAATCAGAACCTGCTGAGTTGTTTGAATGCCAGCACTGTCCTCGAAAATATAGAAATAAAAAGGTTTTGAGGATACACAATTTAAATCACCATAGGGAGGTAGTTGAAAAGCCCAAGTCAACTACTGGATTTAGTGCAAAAAAATGCTGTCCACTACAATGTGGCTTCAACAGCAATGAAAAGACTGTTTTAATAGCACACCTCCAAAATGACCATGACTTACACATAAAATCACAAAACATTAGTTTTCCTGATTACGAAGCATTTTCTTCTTGGAAAGCAAAGGTAGAAGGTGATAACAGATCAAAATATATATGTAGCCATTCTGCAGCAGTTTTTAAGGGAAAAACACACTATTACTTTAATTGCCACCGTTCTGGGCATTTTGTTTCACAAGGTAAAGGTTTGAGAAGTCACAAAGCACAAGGGACTAAGAAAATTGGTGGTTACTGTCCAGCAGGTATGAAAGTTGTTAAAAACAACAATACAGGTCAGTGTGAAGTTTGTTATACAGAAGCACATGTGGGGCACACACATGATTCTGTTCCTATTCTAAAGAAGAATGAAAGTCCTAAAGGTATGACAATATTTCAAGGCAATAATACAGCTCAGCTTGAGGTTTGGTATATAGAAACTGATGTGGGGCATACAAATGATTCTGATCTTGTTCTAAATGAGAATGAAAGTAGTTAAAGAGAATATGGGTGAGTTTGAGGTTTGTTATGCAGAGATTGATGTGGAGCATACAAATGAATGTGATAACCAGAAGAAAGAACGAGAAACTCTTACAATGAAGACTGTCTCCAAGGTACCTTCTGATGCCATTGTTGTCAATGGACTGAAAACAAACAAAGCAGGAGCATTAGTTTCAGCCCACAGCAATAAAGATACCACTACAAATAATGCTTCATTGACTCTGAATGCAAGGAAAATGAGAACCATAAACATTATTCAAGAACTGTTGTCCTCTGCATGTTGTCTAGAAGAGATGGATACAATAGATGAAACAGTTGCAAAATTGAAGCCCACAATAGCAACAATTCATTCCAGAATTGGAATGCTTTCATCAAGTTCAAAAAGTACACCAGGCACTAAGAAAATAGAACCTCGAAGGAGATTATTTTCTATAAAAAATCCAAATTCAAAGTCAATAAAAACCATTTCAGAAGCTAAAAATATGTAATGAGAACACATGAATACATACTGTATAGGAGGTATATAGAACCTTCGGTTTTGACAATCTTACCGAGAAACATTTGTAACACAAAACATCCTAACAGTATTAGAATGATATGAGGCATGCAAATGATTATCGTAGGGTGACCAAATAAAACAAATTGATAAGGACCCATATTAAATAGGAGCTATATTATATAATAAATTACCATTGTCAGTTAAGAACACCTAATATTCAAAATTCAAACCTGTATTAAAGTCATTCTTAATGGGTAAATGCTTATAAGACATCAGTGAATTATAATGGATATAATTGTATGTATGTAAATAATCATTTTTGTAATTATATACTGCAGTTTTTAGGTAGGATTGAAAAGGTCAGATTTTCTTGTAAAATAACTAATTTAACAGATAAGTTTGACTGTCAAATGCTCTTGTGAGTGTCTATTGACTGCAATAAAATAATAATTATTAATAATATTATTATTATTAAAGATAATTTTCACCCCAAACTTTGCATCACAAGTTTACATGTACAGGTAATTTATGAGTCCCGAGAAAAACAGCCACTATTAGAACCTAGAACTGGAGCAAAAGTTAATTTAAAGGAATGTTCAGGCATAAAAATGACCTGCTGTCAAAGACTTTAAATAACAAGAATCTTTCATTTATACAGAATTAAAGTTAATACCAAAGTAATAGAATGTAGGGGATTTAGAATTCACATGCCATCTTGTTTCCATTGTTATCAAGTAACATGTGCACATATAAAGTTGTTTTGGTAATGTAGCTTCAGAGGTCATCCTGTCCAATGGCTTCTGTGCAATATCAAGCTGGTTGCCTTGTAAAAAAATCTTCCATTCACTAGACTTTCTCTACATCTCTGCAACAAATTATTGTTAAAAAGCTCATGCTCTTATTTACTTTATGCTAATCAAGAACAAATTAGCAGAAATAGTCTTTATTACTTGCTTCCTTGTAAGTAGAAGTGAAATAAGGGAGTAGCATAGGTTAAAGTGATAGTCAAAAGCTGGTTGCTATGTGACTGAAGTTCCTTTGTTTGTGTGGACATGAGTTGACAAATTCCTGTATGAGAAAAGTATAAGTTTTTAAAGCTGAAATCAAAAAGAAGGAATATCTCAAAAATGATCAACTCCACGAAAAAACTGTATATAACATAAGTTGTATGTTTTAACGTGGTCTACATTTTTTGCGTGGTAAGTTTTTGTCTATCTCATAAGGTTCAGCAGTTTTGCAAAATTCTGTTAAATTTGTCCAGAGTAAAGTAGTCTTCAAAGGCTATTCCTAGAAAATTCATGATATAGATTTTGTCATGTAAATATCTTTAATATACAATATTTTAATCAAAATCGTTAGCCATTTTTGAGAAAATCAACATTTTCGAAAAAAGTTCCATGTAAAGGGAGGTTGGGGCAGGGGGCTTTTTCTCAAAATCTTTGTGTTGCATCACTGGAAGATACTAAACTTAAATACCAAGTTTGGTAGTTTACAGACTTTTCATTTTTGAGTTATCATGTTCACAGACACACACACACACACACACAGACCTTTATCTGTCTGTAGTAAGTTCACCTGTGTCATAGTAATTTTTTTACTTTACCTAACACGGGAAAATTTCTTTAAAATCTAACTTATGCTTTTGAAACTTGGAAATATTTGCCCATATAAGTTCATATAACACAGGTATGTACTATATTGTTACTTTCTCCACATCTACTCTGTACTAGGTATAGAGAAGGTATTGTATTGCACTCGAAAATTTGATATTGAGATTTAACCAGAAATACATATTTTGGAACCCCCTGAATAAAAAAAAAAAATTTTTAGATAAAGGTCCATGTGTGTGTATCTGTGGGCAGTATAGCTCAAAAACGATAAGTCTGTTAAATACCAAACTTGATATTTAAATTCAGTATCTACCAAGGATGTAACACAAAGATTTTCAAGAAAATCTCCCCCACCCCCAACTACTCTTTACATGGAAAAAATTATGAAAATGATTTTCTCAAAAATGCCTCTAATGATTTTGATTAAAATCTCTTATACTTAAGACATTTACATGACAAATAAAATGTATACCTTCAATTTTCTGGGAATAGTCTTTAAAGACCTAATTATTTTAGATGAATTTTTTTTAATTTTGCATAACTAGTACACTGTAAGAGAGAGGCAAAAACTTACTCCACATAAAATGTAGATCTCTTTAAAACACAATTTATGCAATATACATTTTTTTCCTGGAGTTGACCATTTTCGAGATATTCCTTGTTATTGGTTCCAGTTTTAAAATACTCAACTTTTCTCATATAGGGACTTGTCAACACCTGGCCACGCAAAGAAACGGATTTCAATGCCATAGCAAGCAACATTTGACTATCATGTTAGCCTAGTGTATTCCATTATTTCTCTTCTACTTATAAGGAACTAAGTAATAAGACGGTTTCAGTAAATAGAAGAATAAGCTTATTAAACAATAATTTGTTACAGAGATATAGAGAAAGTCATGTGAATGGAACACATTAGTTTTTTTTTTTTTTTTTTTTTTTTGAACCCTTATTGTGTTCATTAAACATCTGTTTGTGATTTGCCTATTATTTAGTAATTTATCTATATAATCCACACTTTTTGTAATTTGAGGTAATCTCAGCCCCAATTAGCTCGAATTACTGGAGTTCTACAGTATTTCTTTTCTGTTTCTTGCTGTAAATTATTATTATTATTAACTGGTTCTGCATTTGTTTACTGCTTTGCAATTACAATTTAGTTATATTATACTGTAAATAAGTGTGACATGAAAACTCCACAATGAAGAATACTTCACTAGTGTTTCTATTTTAATCTTTAATGTAATACTCAAGTTTACTGTGTTGCAGTAATTATTTAGTTGTGTTATATTTTGTCTTTTATGATTTTTAGTATATATAAATGATCTACTTGCAGTAATAAACACTAATGCCTATCTAGTTCTTTTTATGGATGACATAAGTACTATAATTAAAGAAATCCCAGATTCATCTAATAAAGTCTTCAACACACTAAATAATCCAAAAGATTGAAAATTCCAGGCTTGTTGGCCTTGGTCCAATAGATGATAAGGCCTGAAGGAGAGAGATGGATCTACTGGACCATGGCCAATAAGCCCAGAAAATTCATTCTTTTTATCAATGCCGGCTGTAGCCTAAGCATTTACACTAAATAATTGGTTTGAAAGTAACAAAATTCACATAAACTAAAACTAACTACATTAATTTTTACACAAAGCATAAAACATTGCAGACATAAGGATAAAATATGTAAATAATCAGATTGCAGAAGCCTGTAATAAAAAATTCATAGTAATTATTGATCATAACATGAATTGGAAACTATATTGATCATATTTTACCCAAACTGAGCTCTGCATTTTTTGCAATCTGATCTTTAATTCAGCTTATAAATAAGAGCATACTAAAAATGGCTTAATATGCACATTTTCATTCATTGATGACCTATGGAATAACATTTTGGGGAAATTCAGTAGATGCTAACAAAGTGTCCATTATGCAAAAAAAAAGGTAACAATAACGGCAGGAGCAAGACGAATCAACTCAGTGCAAATGACTTTTCAAAATGTTTGGAATTTTACGATTAGCCTGTAGGTATATTCTAGCCATATTGTCATTTGTAAATAACCCAGAAAAGTTTACGAATAATTGCAGATATACATAACAAAGAGACCAGACTAGGCAGGACTTGCATAGACCAACAAATAATTTGCAGTCATTCCAAAAAGGGGTTTACTACAAAGGAACAGTTTTGTTTAATTCATTTCCCTCTCCTATAAAAGATTTGCAAATGAACAAAAAGTTTAGATCAAAATTAAAAAGATACCTTATTACTCACACCTTCTATAAAAAGGAAGACTTCATTCAATCAAAAAATACTGGTAATGTAACATTGTAAATATAATAAACAAGAATATTCTATGAATGCATATGTGCTACTAGGTTTTTGGAAACAGACATGTAATTGTAAATTATACAAAACTGACACCCCTTAAAATTAATTGTCAGAGTTATTTGTAAATAAATGTATTAATAATTATGAATAAATGTAATTGTTGACATGATCTACATCCTAGAGTTTGGGCTTTGAGTCTTAGCCCATAATAGGATCTACAGATTGCAACGTTATGTATGTATGTTTATTGCATCATGGGTATTGTTTATGTGTGCTGAATTCCTTTTTGTTTTGTGCTTTACATGTATTGTTATAGGGCTTACCATTCTTTTGAAAATCAAAAGCAGGGCACTTCTTGCAGGATGTGAATTTTCCACTGATTACCATTTTTGTTTTTCTCAGAAATAACAAATTGCTTGAAGGTATTGTTCATTTTACATGGCCAAAAAGCCTTTTATAGTAGCAAGTGAGTGGGTATTTTATTATAATGTAAACCACTCTCATTAACAGAAGCAGATAACCTCTTATTCATGGCTGCATGTAATTGGGTTTTATAAGAAGAAAAACAATTTAGAACACCATAATCTGTAGTTTTGAAGTAAACCACAATATTTGATGATAAAGCAGAATGTACAGCTTTTTTATGTTTATCTGTTTTTAGGTGATCTTCATTGTCTCCCCTACCTTTGTGAACAACAGAAAATACTCCAATACACAATGAACACTTCACAATCAGTACAATCACCATGTGTTTTCAGAAAATTATATTTGCTAAGGGTTTTTTATAACAATCTCATGGAAAAACAAAACCAATATCCTACAGTACCTGTAAAGAATCTAGCATAAAATTCCCCATGCATAGACTAACACTCTATGGAAAAACCCCTACCATATGGGTATAAAAGTATTGTTGCGAAAAATCAAAGATATAAAAACCTTAAATTTATTCACAAAAGGAGTTAATGAAATATAAGGTTGTTAAATTATAAGTTGGTTATCTCCTTAGGGAATTTTCCCCTGCTGAGAGACCTGATCCAGGGTGCACTCAGCCTAGTGAGGTCCCCGGGGCCAATTGAACTACTTGATTAAGAAGTAGTAACTCCAGATCGAGAAGACTGCATTAACTGGCTGGGAGGTAATCAAGGCACTGATCACGTCTCACCCTCCAGCACTGCACCCCATTCATGACAACTTTGGGCCAAGATGGAGGCAGTGGTTGGGTGGTAGGCCAAGTTCCCTTGTGGACTTTTGTGCCATGGAGTTACATTTTAAATTATAAGGTACATGGCCCCTCAGCATAGGGTGGGAGAACCGAGAGTCAAAAAGTTGTGCTGGTAGAGATGCACCAAAATCCTTACCTTAAACTAAATACTGGAAACGTTGACCTTCTACTCTCAAACAGGCAGCATAACTTGTAAAAATGATGTTGCTCATTAGTCTAAGCTTTGCAGGATGAATTCTTGTGATTCCTTGCATGTTGCTATCAATCACTAAGCTGTTGTAATGTACAGGATTAGAACGATACATGAAATTAGATAGGATAAGTATTTATTTGTGGCCCCCTCGTTCCTAAGATCTAACTAGTTACCTATGAGTTTTATTTATCAGATTCTTTGAAACAAAAAGTATATCGTTCTAACCCACATACACTACAGAAACTTAGTGATAACATCGTGCAAGAAATTGCAAGGATTCCTGTTGCCAAGCTTAGGCGAGTGAGCGAGAACATTCTTACAAGATATACTGCCTGTTTGAAGACACATTCAAAATTTGGTCAAGGCATTTCCAGCATTTACGATAAGGTGAGGATTTTAGTGCATCTTTGCCGGTAATTCGTACAGTAGAGAGGGCTTACCTTATAACTTAATTACTAAATAAACACATTACTCTAAACAAGAATTTATGGGTGACAATGCTGGAATCACTAGGCTAATATACATATTATATTGTTACCATAAATTGAAAAATAAATTTTTCAATATATTTTAAAAACGGTATCTTGTACACTATGTACATATTAGTCCAAACTTGGTATTTAAGCTTATCATCTTCCAAAAGATGCAATACAAAGATTTTCAAGAAAATTTCCCCACCCTAAACTAGCCTTTACATGGAAAAAGTTTTGAATATTTTGATTTTGCCAAAAATTTGTATCTTGAATTTTCTGAGAATAGCCTCTAAAGTCTTCTTCATTCTGGATGACTTGCCTAACTGGTAAACTTTAAGAAATAGATAAAAACTTGCTATACAAAAAATGTAGATCTTGTCAAAACACAGAATTTGTTGTATATATTTTTGTTATGAAGCTAACCATTTTCGAGATATTCTTCGTTACTGGTGTCAATTTTAAAATCCTTAAATTTTTTCAAAAATCCAAGCTGCTTTTGTTTTACTCCTGGCTCCGTGCAAAGAGAAATGAATTTCAGTGCCTATCACATAGCATTTAAAATATTTGACTCGCGTTAGCCTAGTTTCCCCTTCTGCTTAAAAGGAACTACGTAATATGACCATTTCGGCTAATGTTTATCTAAATTAGCATGTAGAACAGAAGAATAACTTTTTTAAGAAGTTTGTTTGCAGAGCAGATACAAAAAGTGATGTGAATGAAACAAACAGTTTTTATTTTTTCCAAATATCCTATTTACATAGTGTATAGAGAAGGTATTGCACTCCACCCAAAAATTTGATACTGAGATTTCACCGGAAATAAATGTTATAGGGTCCCCTGTATCCAAAAAAAAGCATTTTGTCAGGTAGCAACCAACTTTTGACTATCACTTTAACCTATGGTACTCCCTTATTTCACTTCTACTTACAAGGAAGCAAGTAACAAGATTATTTCTGCCAATTTTTTCTCGATTAGCATGAAGTAGTTAAAAGCATGAGCTTTTTAACAATAATTTGTTGCAGAGATGTAGAAAAAGTAATGTGAATGGAACACATCAGATTTTTTCATAAGAAATGAGCTCTTGTTCATTATGCACTGTACTGCACCCAAATAGAAATATAATTTATTGTACTGCATTTCCTATTAAATTGTGTCTAAATTGCTTTTTCATACCTAATATCCCACATGTAATGCTATCCTGGTCATTATGCATTTAGACAACTGTGTAATTACAAGGTTTTACTGTATATAAATTGGTTCGTTTTGAGAAAAGTTAATTTGTCTAGCTAGGTTTGTAGTTTGTTCCAGTGTTCTAAATACTGAATATTTACCTGTTGCTTAGACGAATGTTTTTAAATCTTCCTTGAATATTTTATATTGATTAGGATTGACTAATAGTTTTAGGTAGCATGTAAGGTTTTTGAAAAATTTTAGCAATGCATTTTTTGGAAGCAATTTTAAGCTATTTGCTGGTCTATGGAAATTGCCTGCATGGCTATGTTGTGATCATGCACAGCAAGGTTTATGAAGTTATTCAAATGAGTATAACACAATCTATTATTACAAATTCTATTTAATATCCAAGTCTGCTTCAACATTATACCACAATTTTCTCTCTTGTTGCTACAATGCTTACTTGACTGCAATCCTTTAAAAATGAGTCAAAAGGTTCAAAGGGTGGTCGAGTACATTTCTGATGTATTTATTTTGTGGTATCAAGTTTGTGTTGTGATCTTTCCCTTTGAAACAAAATTATCTGACATTTACCAACCAAATTGCCAAGATTGCCGTAAAATATACTTTGGACAAACCGGGAGAAATTTAGACATTAGAAAAAAAGGAACACATGAGAAACATCAATTCATATACATAGGCAAGTCTGCCATCATTTTTGGACAGAGAATCATAGAACCAGATATAAAATTGATCAAACACTTAAAACCTTGGGAAGTGAACACATGGGAAAACATATTTATTCATAAGCATGAAGGAAATCATGAATTTTGAGATTCCCACCATAGATGACTTTCAGTTAACAAAGACAAGAATGGCAGCACAACTCTTACAGGAACCACACCACATGGGAGCAGCAGTCGACAAATTAGCTTAAGATACGGAGGACACTCCCTACAACTAGTCTTGAAAAAGATCAATGTATAAGTGGAAAATTTTGAAATGTTTAAAATTTGCACCCCTTTTTAAAGGATTGCATTATAATGATGCTTCACTATATAAAAATATTCCTAATCATTTATATGCTTGCTCGACTCTTTGGCAATCTGTTGAATTCATATGTATGCCCTGAGCTCAGTCAAAATTGAACTCTGCAAGCCTCACTATCTTCTTTATATACACCACAATGACATAGCAAGATGTTTTCTGATGTAGAGATCATTAGCATGTATAAATTACATGCAGATGTCAGTTGCATACAGATGTGACAATAGGCAGGTCATGAAAAAGGAAGGCACTGACACAATTACGGTGGCAAGATATACATTCTGTCAAGAAAGTACTGGGAATTGATCATTTAAAAATCCTGTTTAAAAGGGGATTCAAAATTATTGTCGCTAAGTTGCTACAACTTTCCTCTATACCCACGCGGAGTTTGATCGTCATCTGTCATCTAGTTTGTTTACAGTATGGCATTTTGTTAGTTCATCTCAAAGGTGATTTGCGATTTTACGATGTATACAAATATTGACCAAGAATCTGTCTCAAATTTTGCATTGCAAATGGTATTTCATGTGCCGAATCGCTAAAAATGTTACAGAGGGCTTACAGTGAATAGACTTCAACAAAAACACGTGCATATGAGTGGTATAGTGCGTTCAAAAGTGGTCGAGATGTGGTGGAAGATTTGCCTCGCTTTGGTCGGCCATCAATGGTTTCAACTGAACTGAACATCGCTAAAGTGAAGAAAATGGTGTCTGAAAATCGTCGTTTAGGTCTGAGAGAGATTGCCGCTGAATTTTCTGTCTCACGATTCGATTCGTACCATTTTTAACGATTGTTTAGGCATGACACGGTTGCAGCTCGGTTAGTTCCGAATGACACGGTTGCAGCTCAGTTAGTTCCGAAAGACTTGAATTTTCTACAAAAACTCAATCGCGTTAAGACATGCTAGAACGAGCCAGTTCCAACCCCACATTCATAAACGCATTGTAACTGGTGATGAGACATGGGTTTACGAGTTGGACACTCAAACCAGTCAACAAGCTTTCGAATGGCGCCTTCCAACTGAACAGAAACCTAAAAGGGCACATCTAACTCAATCAAAACTGAAGGTCATGTTGACAGTTTTTTTCAATTATCGCAGTGTCGTGCACTAAGAGTTCTTGCCAGAAGGTTAGATGGTTATAATAAAGACTATTATCTGAGCATTGTGCGGCGTTTGAGAGAACAAATACGGCAAAAAAGGCCAGATTTGTGGAATGGCAACTCGTGGATTCTGCACTATGATAACGCACCAGCTCACAAATTTCTGGCCAAAAACTCAACAAATTTCATCGAACAACCACCATATTCACCTGATCTGGCTCCTGCTGATTTCTTTCTCTTTCCAAAACTCAAGTTACTACTTTGAGGCATCTGTTTTCAGAAAATCTGCGGCAACAATTGACATTAATTCTTAAAAGTGCCTACAAAAAATGTTTTGATGATTGGATTATTCGTTGGCATAAATGTATAATTTCAGAAGGGGCCTACTTTGAAGGCGATAAAATAAAATTGGATGAATAATTCATTTTTTGTGTTTTATTGGCAAATTCCTGGAACTTTCTTGACACAGTAGTATAAGCTTGCACATGGGCATATAATCACACTATGTGATGAACAGGAATTGACAATGAAGTCGTTCTCCTTCTAACTTCCCAGTATTTGTGGACAATGTTAGGATACATCTTCAAAGCTTGGCATGATTCTAGATCTTCCATATTCATAATTTCTTCTTTGGTACAGAGTAGGCAGTTTGGTGAGGTTGAAAGAGATGCTTATTCAGACAATCACGTCCAGTTGGCAACAGCCGATTTCCTAGGTAATTTTAGAATTAAATTAGGATTTTGTACAATTTGTAGCCACTTTGAAATTTTATAATAGTTTTTTTGTTTAATTTGGGTTCCTTTTTTTGTCAAAAACATCTTTCATTACCATCCACACCACAATGAGATGGAATTCATTGTAATACAACTTTCCCCCCCCCCCCCCAGTTTAATAATTTCATGAATCATCTTTTGAATTTCTTTTAATTTTTTTCCATTTTAGGGAGTCTTACTCTTGCACACAATCACTTTATGTAGATACTGGGTCCATAAGAATAATGGAGCTCAGCCCTAAATGTGTGTATGTAATATTACATTATATAAAATTATTACATATAAACACTTCCTGTGTACCAAATTACCACAGAATATTATTCATATCACAGTAAGGAATGAAAGTAAGCAAAATGTGTTCTTAAATAATGGAATACAATACGTTAAAGCATTAGTGAAAATCTTAAAATTCAAGCTATACATCTTATTTGCCATTTCGCCCTCCATGGTGTAGTGGTTACCCAAGGTCGCAGGTTCAAACCCTGCAGAGGGTGATGGATTTTTTTCTGGCATAAAAATCCTTTGCATGGCTTCCTTCAGAAGAAAAGTAAAGCCATTGGTCCAGCATCATAGATTTATGGCACATAAGAGATCTCAAGCTTGATAAAGAAGCCTCTGAGCAAAACTTATGTCTTTCATGCCCAACAGAATCGGATGCTGAGAAAAACAGTAGTTAAAAGCATCCAAAAATAAAACTCCATTTTCATTTTACCATATAATACAAAATCAGCCATTTTGGAGAGAATTTAAGATTTTGAAAAAGAGTAGTTTGACATGGGGAGACTTTCCAAAAGTATGAATGTTGCATCCTTAGAAGATACTAAACTAAAATACCAACTGTCGATTGTTCCTTCCATTATACATATGTGAAGGACTGGTGTTGAAAATGTATATTTCAAGGCTCAAAACATATATTTGGAATTAAAATGTTTGTGTGGAAGTGTAATACTTTCCCATGTAAACATTATACATACATGGTAGAGGAAGTATATATTCTTTCATATAATTTTGATCATAAATACATTAGTTTCACTCTTTACTTCCAAATTAATACTACTTCCTTACTCCATTTTCAAACAGAACTGCTTTGTAATGCTTTAAATAGGTACCCAAATCACATTAAGAGTCAATTTAAGATATGTTTTAAATTAATATTTCATCAATGCATAAAACCAATTTATGTACTTTGTTTGCAACAAGAATGAATACACAGAATTTGATTGAGAACACCATTTTTAACGAGGCAAGTAAAATGCACTCTAGAAACTTCTAGGTAAGCTGATAGGTTCTTGCTGATGGCAAGGAGGGAATTTAATTGAATGAGTCAATTGGTACAGGCATTGAGCCAATGAAACACATTTATGCGCTAGGACTTGAAATGTTTTTGAGCATAAACATTAAATTTAAGACAATGTAGCTGAATAAGGTTGTTTGCTACATAGCATCACAGAATAGTAGAGTTATTGGAAAAAGGAGGGAAGGTAGTGCTTGTTAATTTTAAAGAATGGGGACAACGGAAATATACTTCATAAGTGAAATAGATACATTCTTTATTTTAAATGATAGGAGCAAGGAAATGATAGTTAATATATAAAATTATACTTGAATTTCACTGTTATCTTGCAACATTGACTCCATAACCTAGTGCATTCCCTTAATTGAGTGGGGAGGAAAAATAGAACACTAATATGGCCCTCTAGCAGCTAATAAATAGGTACATTTTTAATTACATACAATTCACAATGGAAACAGAAAAAGACCAAATGCTACCATACCTGGACCTAAAACTAACACGGAAAGAACAAAAGATCACTTATGGCATCTACAGGAAGACCACACATACAGACAATTACATAAAACAGAATAGTTTCAACCCAAAACCTCATAAACAGGCAGTCTTCAACAGTTCAGTACACAGACTCCTCAGCATCCCACTTGACCCAGAAGAGTACAACACAGAATACCTCCAACTTAGACATATAGCCTCAGCCAATGGTTTTAACCCAGACATCATTGACCAAAAAATTAAAAAACATAAGGAGAAATTAACCTTAAAACAAATCACCACTTTGTCCATACAAAACCGAAAGTTATATATAAAAAATTCACCTATCACCCAACAGCAGATAGGAAATTCAAAAAAATTTTCAAGAAATACAATATAAGTTTAGCTTCAAGCAACCAATTCAACATAAAAAATGCATTGAAAACAGACATTAAAGACCCCATACCTACAAACCAGAGATCAGGCATCTACAGAATTGATTGCAAGGACTGCAAATCATGTTACATTGGCCAAACAAAAAGAAGACTGGAAACAAGGCTAAAGGAACATTTCAGACATATCAAACAGAAACAAACAGATAAATCGGCAGTAGCATACCATTTTTGGACATCACATCATGAAATACAAAATGACATAAAATTGCTAAAACCTGTAAACAACCCGGCAAAACTTACAGTTTGGGAGAATATTCTCATTACACAACAAAAAGACCAACTGATGAATTTTGAAATACCGCCACATGATTTTGAACTTCTACTGAGAACACCAGATGGCTCCACTGTAATAGACCACAGAGCACAAATACCAGCCATCAGTCGGACTTCAACTGAAGAAGAGGGCAATTGCCCTTGAAACATATGTTTTGAACATAATTACATATAAGTGAGGTGAGTGTTACTATTCCGACTCATTTTCAACATCACATTTTTAATTCCTTATTTTAAACAATAAGAGCAAGGAAACACCACTTAATACATAAAAATATATTTGAATTTCATTGTTATATTGCATCATTTACTCCATAAACTGGTTGCATTCTCTTAACATTGTATGGGGCAGAAAAATTGAGCACTACACCCATCTAATAGCAAATAAACATGCTCCTATTTCATTTAAACAATAGTCAATATATAAAAATATATTTGAATTTCAGTTATTTTGCATTATTGATACCGTAACCTGGTGAATTCCAGAAGGAAAAATAGAGCACTACTGCTGCCATTTAGTAACAAATAACTGTGCTATTACTCCCATCTAGCAGCTATTAACCAGTTGCCTTGCATTGGCATTGTTAGCTAATTTCTCCAGTGCTTTTTCAGTTTCTAAAGTTGCTATGAATTAGTAACATGCAATAAACACACCCTCATTACCACAGTACAAGTTTATAGACCTAACTGATAATATGCAGGGATATAGTCCTACTAGTTCACTGATGGCATACCCCTGATCAAATATACAAAATTGATAAATTGGATCAGTATTATTACTACTTAAGTCCTCCAATCCTAAAATGCTTCCAAAGGCCTACATTTTCTTTGGTTTTTAAATGGAATTGCAGGATAGGAGGTGTGATTAATATATAAAGTTATCCTCAACACAAATTTAAGTTCTCCTTATTTATTATAACTTTACAAAAATTATTTCACAAATTACGCCTGAAGAACGCACGCACCACCAACTTTCTTAATCTTCATTTCTGCCCTCTTGGAGAAGAACTTGGCTTTAACAATCACAGGCTGCTGGGGTAAACTGCCTTTTCCTAACACCTTGTAGTATCCCTGCAACAGAAACAAAACATAACTTAATATACAGCAAAATGTCCTCAGGTTTAACATGTAGGAGAGCATTAAGCACGGCCTAGCTCTGCCCATGTCCGCATTTAGAGAAACAACACATGGAGCATCTCACAATAATTACAATCCTTGTAAACTGTGAGCTTAATCTGTTTCACATGCTAAACAATGTAAAATCATCAAACTTCATACTTAAGTTTTCTAAGATTGATTGGTACTTTTTACCATTGTTGTTTGAAACAGCAACCACTATCTATATGTCAGGTCAGGTACTTCTGGGACAGCCACTGCAGTAACAAAGTTTGGTATTTATTCTGACTTTGTTTTGAAATTTTGCTGTTCACAGAAAAGTTAGAGGTCATTTAAAAGTAAACAATGAATAGATGGTTTCAGCTTTAATAGGCAATACTTTCTGCTTTAAGCAAGCAGTAAAGTAAGAAAAGCTAAATACATAAGAACATTTGATCAGATGCATCATGAACATACATCAGGCTACTTTAAAAGTCAGACCACCCGTTCATTTTTTCATCATTTCAAATGTGCCTTTCTCTTTACAAAGCAACCCAATTCAGTAACTCCTCTGATAATTAATACTTTTGTGAATTGCATGTCCTTAGAAAGGTATGCATTCTGAGCAATTTTGTGTCAAGGTGTGCAACTCAACAACCTGACATTGGAATAAATAAAATTGTACAGTGAACTGAAGCAGTTTGTCGACATCAGTAAGGGAGGGAAACTTCCAAATATGGGAGACAAAGTTCCTGGACATAGTATTATGTCATACCTTCCTTTGGGCACTAGTAGTTATTATGGGGTGATGAGGGCAGGGGGAAGCTTGCCTGCATCAACAAATGGAAGATTCGTCTTTCATGAGGCCCTTGGCCATTATGGTTTATAGGTTATTTAATTTACCATGAACTAGCTGAATTATTTAGTGGCCCTGGAATTGTAAAAATCATGAAAATCATCATTTTTTAACTTTTTGTTGTATCTGGAATGTTTTTTTTGTACTCCTAACAGGCCATGACTGTCTCAAACATTTATTCAGGATTGGTATAGTGAAATCTCCTCTGCGTCCTTTCTGTACACTTAAAGAAGATATGGATGGAAACCATCTACTACACTGCCCAACCTTGAGTCCACATGATATGACAACAAAATATCGGAATGCAAGAGAGCAAATGGCTTCACTGCCAACTGCTCAACATTAGATACCAACCAATCACTTTTTGTCGTATAAAATTATTGTAATTTTTTTCTTCAAAATGGTGCAAAAATTACCCCAATATCTCAATTCTAAGGGTTTTAAACTTCTTTTTAAAAATACATTTGTTCCAACTTGTGGGTGTGGCAGAATATGGTTCTTAGCTGAATGTTGTTTCTTATAAACAATTTTGGAAATCCCACTTTCTCATAGAGTATAGTATGTTTATGAGCTTGTTGCCTAACCAAGTTCACACAGGGAAATATTATCCTGTGAATTGATTTACTTGTTTCAACTGACAACCCTTCTTATGACCCAGGACTGTACCGAAACTTCAACCATCAATTCTGTTTGTTAAGTTTAATTTTCATGTATAAAAATATATTTTTCTCAAAAACTATAAAGCTGAAATTTTGTGGGTCAATTTATAACATACAAATGCACATTTTAACACACGATTTTGAAAAATAGTTGTCAGATTATGATTTTATATCACATAACATTAAAAATATTGTATTAAAAAACAACCCTATTTATAAAAATTAATATCCCATATGAAAACTTAAAACCCTTGTTAAATGTTGCACATGTGTATAAAATACTTTTGTAAATAGTCAACAAGAAAAGGATACCTGAACTTCAGTTAGTTAACTCGTGTCTCATCTGTCCAAAATTGTGTGAAACCTACCAAATGAAGACTAGGGAGCAAAGCACTCAAGAAAAGGTGCAGGCATAGTATATATTTCTGTCAACTCTAGTGAGGGCAGCCGCAACTTGTAACAAGTTTGTATTATTTGTTTGTCTATTGAAACAAATTAGTCATTCAACAGAGTTTACTACTTGAATATATTGTTCATATGCGGCTTGTGACAAGATACAAAGATACATAATTAGCAGATGTCTACTTGGCAACATAGCTCAGATTAATAATGCATTTAGACTTCTGTAATAAATCCTTTACTCCACTATTACAACACATTATTATAAAACAGTGTTGCTGCTCAGAATTTAAATAAATAAATAATTACCCATATTTTCCCCATATATTTAAATTACTTACATTTATCTGAATACAGGACGACCCCCATTTTCCAGTTCTTAATTTTGGAATTTAGCATGTCTACATTAAGACATGTTTAAAACAATACCTATATAAAAAGAATTTTTAAATTACATTTGAAAATTTGACTTATTAATTTTGAACTAACAAGCACTTATTTATTTTTTATTGTAGTTAATTTGAATTTGCGCAGAAATTCACATTTTGAGCAGTTGTTTGAGAGAGGAGTATGGAAATGTACAGCATGGGTGTGACGGTACGTGACGGCAGTGGTGGCAGTAACGGTAACAATATTTTGTATTCACACAACATAGTTAATATAACACACCGTAAATGTTTATACCTAATTTTACGCAGAAACTCACATTGCGAGCGAGAGAAGGGAGGGTGAAATGTACAGTATATGCAATGATAAAACATGGTGGTAGTGGTGGCAGCATAGCTATGATAATTATTTATGGATGCTATTTTCTGTTAAGACATCATATGTTGTAAAAAGTTGTATTTAATTTGAATTTGTGTGTAAATTTACACTGTGGTATATGTGCAATCCAAGGAGGGGAAATGTGCAGCCAACCTCTCTCTTTCTGATGATCACTGACCTCCAATACAACATTATGTGCGAACACTGATGTGAAAGCAAGTCCTGTAATTTTATTTCAGTTTAGGAGAGTTATCTTTTTCCCAATGACAATGCTCTTAGGTTCCATATTAGCTAATTTTCAGCATGAAATGAAATGCTAAAAATCTGCCACACATGTTGCGACCTTAGCAGTAATTTATACTATTTTCCCCAGGCTTTGCCACTGCCATACCCGCAAAGATTGAAACTTATTTTTACCCCATAAATACGGTCAACATCGCGAATGCAAGACAACTCCCCAGTTCTGAACAATAATATTTGGGAAAAAACATTGTCTTATATTCAGATAAATATGGTAATACTTAATGAATTCCCAATGAAAATGTTTCTATTTTTATTATTTATCTATTTAAGTTAATGTTAATTCTTTTATTGTGGCATTTACACTTAATATTCAGTTATTACATAATTGTACATTGTTTACAAATATAGTCATATATAATTGTAAAATAGGACTTTAATACTTTGGAAATTAAATAAATGAATAAACCACAATCTAGCCAACACTACAAACTATCAAGCAGTGGTGTTGCATTGATTACTGCAGCATACAAAGTCAGAAAAACAATACTGAACATGCATCAGGTCAATAATCAGACCGCCCGTTCTTTTTTTCATCATTCCATGTATGCTTTCTTAAAGAACTATTTGATTCCATGTATCAACAATCTGCACTAGCTATGGGCAATTCATTTTTAACCAATCTCTAGCCATTGTGGAATAATAGAAAGTGAAATGACTGATTCTTTGACCAAAAAGGAAAGTAAAATCATCACTAAATCAACAACTAGTTTATTTCTATTTTGTTCTATTAAAACAATATCAAATAAGTACACAAACAAAATCAATAAAGATTGCACAAACAAAACATCTAGAAAACAATGGAATAATTTACAATATTACAACATTTCTACATTACCAAGAAAATCGGCATTGCAACCTTCAGACATGACTGTTTACAAAAACACATACAGATTTGGCATAGCAGACTCCTATATGCATTTTCTGTTAAGTAAATGAAGAAATGGATTGTGGTCATCTTTTACATTGTCAGACTTTTACACAAGAGTACAACCTCCCAGCTAAATATTGGAGTGCAAGAAAACGAATGATTTCATTATTAAGCAGTTTTACATTAGGTACCAACCAACCAACATGAGTCAATTTGAAATCCACATTACCACTGCTTTCATCATCTTACCGATAACACACCACCCTTCCTAGCTTTGAAAGTCACTAGAAACTAGGACAAACTTACTTGGAACCACAGCATTTACAGAAAGATTCATATACCAATTACATAAAAGCAGAGGATTTCAATCTTATTTCACATAAACATGCAATAACCAACAGTCTAGCATGTAGAATAATTAATGCTTCATTGAATCAAAAATAATACAATATGGAACATACCAAAATAGTAAGAACAGCACAGAAAAATGGCTTCGTCCATTGACAAAAACTTAAGAGGTTTAAAAACTGAGATAAACACTACAATACTAAAAGCAATAACGAGAAGAATGCATTCAAAGATTCATAATCATCCACAGGCCACCCACAAATTTAAAAAATATTAAGTGTATTCAACACCACGCTAGCACCCAGAAACAGCTACAGCATCAAAAATCTGATCAAACAATCCCAAAAAAGGAAAGACACCTCCTGGAAAGAAACCAGTGTATATAAAATTAGTTGCTCAACATAAACAACGATTTGGATTTACTTGCGCAGTCTGTAAACTTAAACATGCAACAGGTGAAGAAATGGTTTGATCTAAATGGTTTTTACATCAATGAAAACAAGACACAAAACCAAACTTTATAAAACCATAGGAATTCAATTATATAACAGCTTGCCCATTGAAATAAAAAAACTACAGTTTAAATAGATTTAAAGACAGAATGTATAAATGGCTGATAGAATACCCATGCTATAGTTTACAGGAATGTCAGAATGAATTGTGTCGGATGTCTTGTACATAGTCTATAAGTATATAGTTTCTAAGCTCTATTTAAGATATAGGACAAAGTCTATTGTAATTCATGTAATTACCTAATGACGGACAATAAATTATTATTATTATTATTATTACACATTGGACAGTCAAAATGAAACATATACATGTCTTAAAGAACATTTTAGAAACATAGGAAATAAAGAAATGGATAAATCAGCTGTTGCCACACATTTTTGGGAGAAAAATCACAATATTAAGAATGAAATTAGTGTTCTAAAATCCATAAACAATACTGCAGAATTGAATGCATAGGAAAATATCTAATGAAAAAATTTGGATAAAAGCTCATGAATTTTGATCTGCCAGTAACCAAGACCAACATTTTCAAGAATCCCATTTGACCATAGCTGATGATGCCTTCAAGGAAGGTAAAACAATTGTTCCAAAGGAAAACCAGGTTTATGAAGTATAAGTGTTTAAATCAATGTTAGCTAATTATAAACACCTAACTCCGTATTTAGGTGAACTATGTTACCGAGAAAACCTGTGTCATAAATTGACAACAAATAAAAGGTACAAGCCACATTTTAGATAAACAAAGCACAAAATGTACTCCTGTGCTTTCTTCCCCTCATTGTAGGGGTAACTGGAATATTTTAACTACGTGAACTGTCATTACTTTCCTTCAGTTAACCTCTTTGTGGGATGTTTAGAAACATGCTACTGATTAGATATTGTGTACGCACTCCTAACTAAAAATCACTACACGAAAATAAACACGAAAAACATACCTAATCTGAAAAAGATAATATTCCATTCCTCCCCTCTCCCTTCATCTCTTCTGCTTATGTTTTACTCTAAATAGTGGTATCTACCCAATCCTGGAAAATTGTGTGGCCCTCATTTACCCAGGTTTTATCAAGAAAATACAGCCTCTGACCTTCCTATCTGCATGTGGGAATTTAACAATACATCCCCAGTCAACAATGATTATCTTACCCTTTCTTTTCCAGTATTTGAAATCAATATCAAGTAACAGCTTATAAAAAGATATTTGCTTGAATGTATGAAGGTCATTGTTCACAAACACTAGTTTCTTCATTTATGTGGCTCAAGATGGAAGAAATGATTAATTTTTTAACAAACTTCGGCCATGATGGTTTAGGTACTAATGGTCTCACTTTCTTGTCAATATCTGGCAGTGCAAAGGACTGAATTTCCATCAGAGAAACCACCTTTTAAAAGATTTGACCATGTCTTTAGCCTAGTGCACTCCATTATTTCCCTTCTACTTACAGAAAGCAAGAAATAAGACCATTTCTGCCGATGATTATCTCAATATGAAGTAGAGAGACGAATAAGCTTATAAGAATAATTGTTCATAGATGTAGAGAAAGTCATGTGAATGAAACATATATTTTTTTGAAAATGTGCATTGCATTAATAATTTACAATAAGAATTTACTAAAAAAATCACAGCAATTCCATAGGTATGTGTGGGAATACGATCAGAATATAAGATTTTAGTTTGTAAGCATTGACAGTCAGAAAGAACACACATCAAATTTCAGACCGCCCGTTCATTAATCATCATTCTGTAATGCTTCCACTAATCAGAAATCACAGCAGTATATTTTTAAACTACCTAGTAAAAAAAACTGATGTGCACCATTCACACGACTTTCTCTATATCTCTGCAACAAATTATTCTAAAAAAAAAAAACAATGCTTTTTATTTACTTAAGGCTAATCGAGAAAACATTAGCAGAAATAGTCATCACTTGCTTCCTTTAAGTACAAGCGAAATAAGGGAGTACCATAGGTTAAAGTGATTGTCAAAAGCTGGTTGCTATGTGACTGAAGTTCCTTTGTATGGATAGCAGTTGACAAATTCCTGTCTAAGAAAAATATAAGCTTTTTAAAGCTGAAACAAAAAAAGATCAACTTCACGAAAAAAAGAAAAAAAAATTATATAACATACATCGTGTGTAATAAAGTACTCTACATTTTTTGTGTGGTAAGTTTTTCTCTATCTCTTACATTTAGCAGTTATGCAAAATTCTGTAAAATTCATCCAGAATTAAGTAGTCTTCAGAGGCTATTCCCAGAAAATTCCAGATATACATATTATTTGTCATGTAAATATCTTTAATATACAATATTTTAATCATTTTTGAGAAAATCAAAATTTTCGAAAAAAGTTCCATGTAAAGGGTAGTTGGGGGTGGGGGGAATTTCTTGAAAATCTTGTGTTGCATCCTTACAAGATACCAAACTTAAATACCAACACACAGAGACCTCTTTCCAGAAATGCTTTTTACTTTCTCTACACTTACTATGTACATGGTGTATAGAGAAGGTATTGCATTCCACCCAAAAATTTGATACCAAGATTTCACCGGAAATATATGTTTTGGGCCCCCCTAAATCCAAAAAAAAGCATTAGCCACATTGCTGCAGCTTCATGTGTGAAAACTACCGATACAGTCCAACATTCCTGACTTAACATTATCTAGATCCAATTCTTTTGGTGAAGACCGCATCAAAGTTAAAATATGCAAACATTTCACCCATCTTATGTAGAAGCTTCTTCAGGACTGTGTGTTGTCCAACAGAAGATTTATCTGAAGAGAAATACCACTTGCATGAAGTGCTAAAAGGCAATGGATACTCAAAAACTGATACAAAACATTGGGGAAAGAATACCAAAAAGCCTCAAACACAAAAAGAAAAACAAAAAACAAAATAGGCCTGCCTTCCTTTCATTCAGGGCACCGCTGAAACAATTGGTATGGTCCTATACAAACATGGGATTATTAATACTCATTACAGCACAGTCAGGAAGCTACAATCCACCCTAAGACCAATAAAAGACAAATCTAATCCATTACTTAAACCAGAGATTAATAAAATACCATGCAACATAGAGGCCAGACCAGGAGATCTGCAGTCATACGACATAAAGAGAATGTCAAGATCCTCAGACTCAATCAACCTGAGACGTCTGCATTAGCCAAGCATGAATAGAATAACTTTATTTATCACAAACATTTACAAAGTGAGCAAGAGCTCAGCAAACAGGTGACACGCCAAGCGAAATACAATGAGAAATATATAAAGTTGAAGTTACAATATTTAGGGCAATAAGCCCTTATAAAATTGAATTAATACAATTTTTTAACTTTTATAAACTATCCTCCATAAATTCTCTTACCGAATAGTATGACTTTTTTACAAATATGTTTTTGATGGTTTTGGCAAATGATTTTATATCTTTTATTTGTCTTATTTTAGTGGGTAATTTATTATACATTTTTATTCCTGCATAGAGTGGGCTTTTTTCAAATAATGTTAGTCTATGTTCTAGTGGTTTTAAATTGCCTTTAGTTCTAGTTTGATAGCTATGTTGATTTTGAATATTATATAGAGTATGGAAATTTACATGTATATATTTGCAGAGTTCCAGTATATATTGAGATGGGAAGGTTAATATCTCTAGATTTTTAAACAGTGGTCTACAAGATTTTTTGGCCCTGTATGTGTTATTGTACGGATTATTTTCTTCTGAGTTTTGAAGATTGATTCCCAACCTGTTGCCTGACCCCAGAGAATTATTCCATATGTCATAACCGAATGAAAGTAGCTAAATATACTATTTTCCTAGTCTCTAAGTTTGTAATTTGGAAAGGCAGAACATATTAAAACAGGCACTGTTTAATCTTCTAGTTATGTATTGTATATGTTCTTGCCATTTTAAATGATTATTTACATATATTCCAAGTATTTTTGCTGAGGTAGTAGAACTTATGGTGGTAACAGGTAACATATTATTGTCTACTTTTGTTTGTGTTTTGAAGTGCATAACAGAAGTTTTGGATGTGTTCAGTTTGAGTCCATTGTTATTAAACCATTTTTTTAGTGGTCATTGTTTCGACCGTGTTTTGCATCAGCTCTAAGTTAGTTACTGCATTTATTCGAACTGTTGTATCATCTGCATACATTATTGTTTTCCCACTGATATTTTCCGGGAGATCATTTGTATATAATATGTACAGTAATGGCCCTAAAACACTTCCCTGTGGTACCCCGTTTTTAATCGTGCTCCAGTTTGAGTGTGCCTCACCGTTTCTACTTTTTAGAATTACTTTCTGTTTGCTATTGAAACTGGCCATCATACTGGTTTTGTTGACATAAAATTACTGGTCCTGTCTGAATATTATAAACATCACATTATTCAACAAAGTATTGGGATTTTTAAAGAAGAACAAACAATTAACAGAGACAATGGAAAAAATCTGAACATCATTTGGAGACCTCTGTTAAGAAAACCATCTCACCTTGCTGCCAGCAAGCCAATGAGAATACAGGATGCAATGACCTCATCCAATGACCAAATGTCAACCGATGGGAACAGAGGGCAGTACTTGTCATCTCCCAACCAAGGTATAAAAGGAACGCAGCTGGACAACACAGCTTTAGAGCTTTATCATAAGATGGGCAAAAATTGGCAAATTTAGGCCTTAAAACATGGTCTACACAGGTAGTACTGGACCATGTAAACACATCCCTGACATAAAACTTCCATGTTTACAGATTTGCTCATACAGTAACCACAATTGAAATCTTTACATTTTTAATGCAAGAAACTATTTACATAGACAATGTAGTTTGTAAGTTTCCTACCACATTCCAAAGTGGCAGTCAGAGCTGCAAATCATGTCATTCTTGAGTGCACCGCAACGTTTTGCTGTCTTTAGCAGGCCATGTCTTAGTCTGCCTGTGATTCAAACAGAGAGCTTTGTTCAGTTTTTTGTTGTCACTGTTGCTTCAAATACAAATAATGGGACACAAGCTCACTTCTGAAGAAAGGGGATTTGTAATTGGCAAGATGCTGAATTATGCAGGACTTTTAAGTAATTTCATTGCTCCATGAGCTAAAGCTCTCAAAATTCTTGTCTACACCCTAAACGCCTCAAACATTTCCTAGGACTACATTACAAGGCAGCACTGATTTTGTCTGGTTTTTGTTCAGTAATGTTGTTAGTCAGTTGTTTTTTCTTGTTATTCACAGAACCTGTTTTGTTAAACCAATCCACAAGGTGAAATATTTTATTCCTACACAGAAGTGCTCTGTTAAGAAATTTAAGCTTAAATTTTCATCCAGTTTTTCCCACAAAAATTCTCTGTCCTGAAAAATGTTTCAACATAATCATATGCTCTCACAGTGAATATGCAACCTTCTGCTCACTTCAAGGTCTACACTCATAGCAGAAGAAGCAGCCATGCACAATAACTGGCAGTTGTCCTGTCAATGTTACCTGAGACGTGCTGACTGCAGTAGAAACCATTTAATGTAGTGACTCTTAGGCAGATTGCCACCAAGTGCATACAGAATACACATATAACACCCCAAAATGAGACAAAAATTGTCATGAGTAAATTACAGTTGCTAAGTAGTATGAAACCACAGCATTTATAGTCAGTAATGAACACACATCACATTTCAGACCGCCCGTTCATTTATCATCATCCTATAATGCTTCCAAGAATCAGAAATAATTACATACCGCTTTGACAATATCAATCACTGGAGCTTTCTTATCGGGATGGTCTTTGTACTTCAACCTCGTCTGCTCACTGACAAGAGTCCACAATTTATCCAGGTTGATTGTTGGGCACCACTTGGAGTTTCTTCTCAAATGGTAATTTCGCATACCAAGCTAAAACAAAACAAGCACATTATCTTCAACAATAGCACCACCCTAATTATTAAATGCTGCTTATGAATACACCACATTTTACTTATGCTCGCAGTTAAATACAGAACCTCTCCACACTGCTACCAATGTTGTTCAGTCACTCCTATAATTTCAGGTTATTATAAATTCATCATTCAAATAATTCCCGGTTCATTGTCAAGCTTGTGCTTAAACATAACTCTCCCCTGGCTTAAGTTGTTTTAACAGATTGTGCAACTCCTATTCGGAGCTAAAAACTTAATAAACTTATCTGTAGAATGTAAAAACAGCCCTAGGGATGAAACTTGCTACCTTATTAATGTTTACCAGACATAAAATTCATGTTTCTAATTAAAGGAAATTAAAAATGTACAATGAAAATAAATACTATATTTACCCAAATACAACATGACCCCCATTTCATGGACAAGCAACTTTGCTCTTGTTGGGGCAATTTAAATTTTTCACAGTAAATAAGTAACTAGTCTTGTCATTAATGTAGCAATAATTTGTAACAAAACTTCTTTATTTTTTTTTAAATTCCAAGGACTAGTTTTTCAATTATATTTTATTGCATCTTCAGTTTAGCTTTTTTTCCCTTGCTGCTGTTTATTTGCACTGTTATGGTTATTACTACCAAGTGACGGATTGACAACTACTGGAATTAAAACAAATTTGGTGACAATCAATTGCTAGTATATCAAAATTCAAATATTTCTATTTGTTGGTTACACCACTTGGCATTTCTTCAATACGCGATCTGGATTTGGCACTTTTGTTACTGCCATTAGAGCCACAGCAAATCACAGCCAAGGGATGTGTTTTATAAGTAGAGGAGTGAAGTAATTGTGGCCGAGGGATCTGTGAAGCTAAAACCCCAATGATGCCAAGTAGTGAAAACTTTGGCAATATTGCAACTTTCACATCTGAATACTTATGTTTTCAACACTTTCAACAGTGGAAGTTTTACCTACTTCGTAAGTGTTGTGTGTTTATGGGTGTGATGCAACCATTGTACATCTTTACTAAAATGTACTGCAATTTTTTTTGTTCTTTAAAATAAATATTTTCTCACAAGTCATTAAATCTAGGAGTGCATTTAAGTGCTTAAATAATTTTAACTTCTGGATTTATTTAATGGTTAAATAATCAGCAAGAAGAAAAAATTATGTTGAAGATTCAAAACCATTTTACTAGTCCTTGAAATTTAAAAAAAGTTACGTTTTGTTACAAGTCATTGTTATTTGTGTTACTTTACTGTCATTAGCTTCATTTTTACATATTATAGTCTGTCATTACTTGGTCTCTACCCACCTTTCCAAAGTATCCAGGATGGTATTTATCAAAGTTTATCCTGTGGTGATGCATACCACCAGCATTACCTCGGCCTCCAGGGTGCTTTCTGTGCTTTCCTGAAAAAAAATGTTTCATCTCAAATAACATTTATCTACATCAAAAGTTTGCTAAGAGCTACATATAAAATATAGAAATAGCAAAATAAATGTAATAATTAGAGCTCCGTCTGTGGAGTCATGAAATTCCTGGATTGAGGTTCGGTGCACACAGAGTGACATGATGGAGTTTGTGTGGACTCTACAGCCCATTTCAAAATGTGTTGCACTAAGATTGCTCACTGCCTGACATTCACTTCCTGTTACAGGCTGTGAGCCAGTTCTTGACTAACATTTTTAAATGAGAGATTAGAAATTTAGTCACTTACTCACCTTAACTGTGTATTCTCGAAATGTAATCATAAGGAAGCAGAGCTGTTTGTTATTGTAACAAATTATATGCTGACCTGTTTATCAAGGGTAGGCTTGCTCACTGTACCTTTGCTAAAGGTCATTCGTCTAGAAGGAGCAAGCTGCCATTAGAAAATAAACTAGTGAATACTAAAAGAGAGCACAGATTGAAAAATATTGAAAATACAAAAAGGGTAATTGAACAACTTGTGGATGATTAAACCTATTTTGAGTGACAGGAGTAGAGCCTTTTCTTTCAATACAGTAAGTATGTATTTGTAATTCACTGCAATGAATTCTGAGTGAGTTTGGTTGATTTATGTTCACTGTCTTTTCAAAGTTCTGTACATTATTATCCTGAATCTTTTGTACCAAGGTTTATATTTTCTTTTGTAAAAGCATAAGGTATTTATATATACTTATGTTAAGAAATAACTGTTTTAATTTCATTACTTTATGAATTAGAATGACGCATATGTCAATACATGTATTAGCTACTTCTGGATCAGATTACATCATGTGTGCATGTTTACACTTCAAACCCCTCCCAATTACCCTCTATTTATACTGCTGACTGCTCCGTCTATCAATAAATTTGCATGCTTTGGAACCAAAACCAAACTCTAGGAATAATTAATCATCAAATATTAAAATACCATAATTTATTAATTACAGGGCCTTATGATAGATCTTTCTAAGTTGGGTCTTTTACACACATTAAGTATAGTTCACAACAATAACAGAATAGTAACCAAAAATTAAATGTGAGCAGATAGTAATACACCATCAAATACATTTTTTCTTCTGCCTGTAATTCAGCCAAAATAATAATAGAAGTCAAAATTCAAAATAATTGCACTAAAGCTATTGCAGCTGTTTAGTCATGGCCACTTAGAATATTGAGAAGTCTAATAGGCACAATATTGATTTAAAATGCTGTTATCACAAATTAAAATGTTAAAAAGTGGGTAAAGCTATACAATGGTTCCACCACACATACGGGCATGCACGCTGCACGCACACACAAACGGTCTTAAGACTTTTACTGGCGATCCATACTTCAAAGTGTTGAAAATATTAAGTTGTTCAGATGTGAAAGTTGCCAGATTACCGGAATTTTGACTTCTTCTTGGGATCATTGGGATGTTAGCTTCACAGATCCCTAGGCTACGCCCTGTCGTCGTTCCACGCAACTGCTACACTCCTCAACTTATAAAAAATATCCCTCTGCTACGCTTTGCTGCTTAGGGCCCTCCACGTTGGTCTACGCTTTGCAACTTAGGATCCTAAATGTTTATAACAGACCAGTAACTAACTACAATGCGGCTCTAATGACGAAATAACAAGAGTGCCCAAGTGTAGCAGTAATGCCAAGTGGTGGAACCATCGTATACTAATAATAAAAAGTGCTGTCTCCGTTCCCATAGCCCTGGGAAAGCTTCCCATTAAATACATTGAATTTCAACTTTGTTAGTCAGCCTTAAATGTAGCTTCATAATTTTTTTTAATGTCTGTCAAGAGTTTAAAACTTAGTTTCTTTACTTAGGTGCATATACTAGATACAAGATAGTTGAACATTGCATACTTTTTTTTTAGAACAAAATATATTTCTATATGTTGGTTACACTACTTGGCATTACTTAAACATGTGATCGGCATTTGGTACTTTTGTTATTCTGTCATTACAATTGCTTAGTAGTTACTGGCTTGTTATAAATGCTTAGGGCCCTAAGCCACAAAGCATAGCTGAGGGATCTGTGAAGTTAAATCCCCAATGATCCCGAGACAAAGTCAAAACTTCTGTAAACTGAAACATTTCAAATCTGAACAACTCAAATGTTTTCAACACTTTGAAATATGGATAGCCAGTGGAAATTTTACCCACTTAAGCTACTATTTAAGAACATTTTGTATCTGTGTAGCAACCATTTATATCTTCTGCGCAATGACTACAAATTATGACAAGTGATAAATGGCATACATCCTTCAGAATTTGCTACATGCCGGGAGCTCCCGTGTGTAAACAGTTCAAATACATACCAACTTATTGGCATTAGGTTTATTAACTTCAAAAAATGTGATTAAAATTGCTAGATATGAATCTACATCCTGGTGTTCTACATCAAATGTGCAGGTTGTGGCAATAACACAGAAAGTAATTTAAAATAAAGCATACTTAAAAATCACAATTGTGTAATTTGGTAGGAAATATAGAAGCTCTGATTGGTTTAATTTTAACAAACTGTATTTTGCATGAAGGTCCATGGTTCAATTCCCGACTATGACAGGGAGTTTTTCTTTAACCACAATTACTACACATCCACCATCAGTCTCGAAGTATACATATGAGAGTGAATGTGCATGTGTTTGAAAACGTTAAGGCATTAAAAAATTTGCTTGTTTACTTTTATTTGGCTTTTGAAAATTATTCCTACGAAAGATTGTTTCTATCTACTTCACGTTAATTAAAATAAACCTTTGCAGAAATAACTTCATCACACTTCTTGTTGCAGGCAGTAGGCTTAAAATGACGAAGATGGTGATCAATAATAACAAATAAGTTCATTGAAACATATTTTGTGTAGGTAGCTATGTTAAACAAAACATTGGTAGTGACTGGCACCCAGCATATACAGTATTTTCATATTGGCACTCCACTTAGCAGATGGCAGAATTAAACTATCTCTTCTATTTGAGCATATGTCATTCGCAAAATGTCAATCATTTCAAGGATCCAATTTCCTTCCACAATGTGGCTGTGATGGTATTTCCTACCAATTTTACACTTGATTTGGACGTGGCAGTCACTGCCTATTATGCATTTGTTTAGGTATTTGTTGCCCATTTATGAGATACACACCTCCCAGCAGTAGTTAAAATAGACAGCTGTTGTTGCATGGCTAACGTTGCTGTCTCTGTGAGAACATGTATAACAGTTTGCTCAATTGATAATTTACTTGCAAAACTATGTAAGGAGCACTTGGGCAGATGGTAATCTAGAATTTTCAAAACGAGTGCCTTTTGCCATGGACTGAAAACTATTTGGTATGACCTTTCCTACACTAACAATTAAATATCTGGTATTTTTTATATTTTGTCACAGGATAAAGCATGAAATCACACTCCCGCCATAACACTCTTAGCTGACTTTCATTATAGAGGAAACGCATGTATTCATCATTTCATAAAGGCACAAAATCAAAACTTGAAACCTAGTCATTGCTATCAGAAACAACTTTCACGTTCAACTTTATACCAGTACAGGCCACCAGGGGGGAAATCCAGATATTCATTTTCAGGTTTAAAGTAAAGATGCTGCCAACATGATCATGCCGTTAAAGGAGCAATTAAAGAAGAAAAAGAGTAAAGCTGCTTCCTTTGTAACATGGTACATGTGGTGGACTCGGGTACAATATCAAACGACTTCAAAACTGATGCTTGGGGTGCTGGTGCAGAGGCTGGTAACATGTGCATACACAACTAGAATGTTTAGCAGCACTGAAAGTATGACAACTTTGGCCATTTCCATCAGCACTCATGCATGGTTCTCTTATGTTGGACTATTAACAAAATTCTTGTGGGACTTAGTGTGAAAAAAAAAGGGAGAATAGCAGGAACACACTATATTGTTTTCCCCTCCCTCGGCCCTCCTAGCAGAAGTGTCCCTACATTTTCCCCAGGTCGGTGTGAACCATGTATAGTCATCCTGTCATGTTCTAGGCTTCAGCCACTATATATTTCCACCTCAATAATTGCCTAACACCTAAGAACAATGCAGTATATTTATTTGGGTATTTGAATTTTAGTGTACCAGTACTAGGCTTATTTCTAATATGATTCTAGAGGGACAATAAATAATTTCATTAGTGTCAACAGCATCGTCATTTCTTCCAATAATGAACATGACAGGAGGAAAGCACTATAGACGTAACAATTAGATCCTGTGGTTTCTAGGTTTAACTGAACGATAGCAAGCGTGCGCACGTGAACTAGTGCGTTCGTAACCATAGACGATGTGGTTAATACGCTAATAAATTAAAGGTGATGTATTTTCCATTACACTTCATAGTTTGTTCTGCCTAGCAGACTCATTTTTACTTCGAGATTGCTGAACACTACAAGAATGCATTTGAGCATCAAACTTAAAATGGACTGACTTATATGGCGACTATCCCTGCATACGATAGAAGCATATCATGCATAGGATACTGACCACTACAATACATTTAACTTCCATGTGGTAAAATTGCTTACCGATTCGACCGTGCCCATGACTGACATGTCCTCTCAACTTCCTTGTCTTCTTCTTGTGGGTGGACTGAAATGCAGAAATATCGTACGTAAATGCTTTGAGTAATTAAATTTCAGAAAATTATGGTCACACTTTACAATGGACATAGCTGAATTTAAGGTTAGTCTGTTATCCTTCATAAGAATCCTAATAATAAAATAACTGCAATTATATCACGTTAATGTTTACAATTAATGTCCCGAAAATGTTTAAAACGGACAATGATTGCAGAAAAACTGTACGATTTCTCTGATTACTGCTAAATACTATTAGAACTCACCATATTCCTTCAATGGTTCCCTTCCCAGAGAAAATCCACGCACCACAGCCTTCTGTAAAAGAAGCACTTCCTGTTACAGTGCAGCGTTGTCAAATTGGTAGAATTTGAGTTTTCTCTACTCTTTGACTTATTTCAATCAGTATTCTTGCTAAGGATGTCATTATGTAATAAATTTCTAATACAGAAACAACACTTATATTACAAAAAAAAAAAAAAAAAAAAAAAAAAAAAAGAGAGAAAAAATATAAACACGTGTGTGTTACGCTCATATAACTTTCTCTACCAGTTCTCCAAACTATTCTTACAAAAGATACTTTTTTTTTATTACAACGTGCAAATCGAAATAAGCGTTAGCAGAAATGGTTTTATTACTTGCTTTCTTACAAGTAGAAGAGAAATAAGGAAATACAAATTCGATGTTTAATAGCTTTTAAAAAATCAAATCTTTTACAATTAAAATTGGGGTTTCTTTGCATGCCCTGGGGTGAAACAAAAGAGATATGAAACGAATGACGACTTCCTATATAGGAATAGCATAATACCTATGTTAAAATTGAAAACAATAACAAGAAATATTTCGTAAATAGCTAACTAAAATGTATCGGACATAGAATGTGTATTTAACGATCTACATTGTTTGTGTAGTAAGATTTTGTCTACCTCATAAGTTGTCAGTTATGCAAAAGTCCTCCAGAATGAAGAGGTCTTCAGAGCTATTCCCAGAAAATTCAACATGTACATTTTATTTGCGATGAAAGTATCTTAAACCTTTAGTGTTTGATCAAAATCGTTAAGAGTAACTTTTGAGAAAATCAAAATTGTCGAAAACGATAGTTTGACGTAGGAGAAGATCCTCACGACACATCCTTGAAAGAAATTAAATATTAACCTTGGTATTCATCAGATTCTTCGTTTTTGAGATGCGCTGTTTTCTCTCTCTCTCTCTCTCTCTCTCTCTCTCTCTCACACACACACATACACACTCACACATTTTCTAAAAATGCTTGTTTACCATTTTATTCAAGGGGTCTTAAAATGGTATTTCCAGCAAAATCTTGGCGCAAGTTTTTGGGTGGAATGCGATAGCTAGTTCTTCTTAAACTATTGTGGCTATGAGGCTAAACGAATGAACACATTAGTCGGGTAAACAAAAGCTTTTGTGTTTCCCTGCAAAATATTCCCGATTGCTTACAGCATTTCCTGTAATCTCTATAAGTGGAACTTTCGGAACAGGGCTACGAACTATAAAAAGAGCCGACGAGTGCGTGTGTGAAGCGAAGCTACTTAATAAGCCAATCTAGTGAGTAGCGAATGTTAAGACAGTGACGTGAATGCAGGGACTCAGTTATTTTGTATAGCTACCAAAGGTGTAACGTGTTTTATTGTGTTGAATGCCCTAGTGAGGAATAAAGTGAATTCTAGCGGAAACTGATGTTTTCGTTTGTTACATTATCCATAGCAGAAAAAGTATGGATAGTCGATTTATATGTTAAATCCATCTCAATCCATATTATATTAGGGTGCTACCAATAATAAATTGTACACTTTTTGTGTTTGTTAAAGGTGGTTCATCGTTTACTTTACTTACAACCTTCCTACAGTACGTAAGGGAAGATTTGCATTCTTTCCAAAACTTTGAAATAAAAATTTCACCAGAAATACATGTTTTGAGGCCCTCTGAATTAAAAAATATAATTTTTATAATAGGGTCCACGTATACGTGTCTGTGAACAGCATAACACAAAAATGAAATGAGCTCAGTATTTTCCAAAGATGCAACACAAAGATTTTCAAGAAACTTTTTCCACCTTTCCTTTACATGGAAATACCTCACTGGGCAGCGTGTGCTAGACAGCTTTCTAAGTCTCATTCCTATAACATACCACTTTGCTTCGTTCCAGGCAGATAGCATTACGGTGCTATCTAGTCTAGCTGTTTTCACCATCTGTGGATAGATGGCCTTCTAGAACTAATCTTTTTGCAATAACACGCTGTTTGATGCCAAGCTTTTAGCATAAGAGCACTGTTCAGTCTAGATGTATTCACTATTTGTAGATAGCTGACAGTTGATGGTTGACCTTATTGGTCTCATCTCTGCATTATACCAGTTTGCTCTATGCCAAACCAATAGCATTAGGGTGTCATATAGTGTGGCTGCTTTCACTATTTGTGGATAGCTGGCAGGAGAATCACTATTACCATATGTTTTCACTTTTCTATTATTTCAGATTTAAGGTGAAACTTAGGGTCATGGTATAAAATATCCAATTTGTTATTTACATTGCCTGAGGGAAAATACCACAAAATAATAATAAAAAATCTGTAGTGTTCCTTCCATTCATATGACTTTCTCTACATCACTGTAACAAACTATTGTTAAAAAGCTTATTATTTTATCTACTTCATGATAATCAAGATAAACATTAGCAGAAATTCCTTGTAAGTAGAAGGGAAAAATCTAATATGTTCCATTCATATAATGTCCTCTAGCTGTTCGGTAAACAAACCTTTCATTCAAAACATTAATCTGTTATCTGCATCATGTTAATCAAGATAAATATAAGCAAAATTAGTCTTATTACTAGCTTCCTTGTAAATGGAAGGGAAATAAGAAAATGCACAGGCTAAGGCGATAGTCTCGTCCTTTAAAAGCCGGTTGCTATGTGAAATAATTGAGGTTCAGTAAGTAAACGAGAAACGAGAAGAAAGATATCTTCCTGTTTGAGAAAAGTTTAAGTGGGGAAACTTGAAACAAATAATCAGGAATATTTTGAAAACGGTTGACTCTACAAAAAATGTAAATTACATAAATTGTGTATTTTAATGAGATCTGCATTTCTTGTGTATTGTGTATGTTATTGTCTATATCTTACAGTTTAGAAGATATACAAAATCCATCGGAATGAAGACGTCTTCAGAGGCTATTCCCAAAAAGTTCAAGACATACATTTTATTTGTCATGAAAATACCTTAAACATAAGGCATTTTAATCAAAATCGTTAGAGTCATTTTGAGAAAATCAAAATGTTTGAAAATTTCTCCATGTAAAGGGTAACTCAGGGTGGGAGGATTTTTTTAAAATCTTCATGTCGCATCTTGGAAGGTTCTTAGCTTAAATGCCAAATTTGTTATTTAACACTTTTCGTTTCTGAGCTATGTGCATGCATGAACACACAAGCATGCGCACACACGTGTTTTCTAAAAATTACCCTTATTTTGGATTGAGGGGGTCTCAAAACATGAATTTCTGGTGAAACTGCATTTCTTGTGTATTGTGTATGTTATTGTCTATATCTTACAGTTTAGAAGATATACAAAATCCATCGGAATGAAGACGTCTTCAGAGGCTATTCCCAAAAAGTTCAAGACATACATTTTATTTGTCATGAAAATACCTTAAACATAAGGCATTTTAATCAAAATCGTTAGAGTCATTTTGAGAAAATCAAAATGTTTGAAAATTTCTCCATGTAAAGGGTAACTCAGGGTGGGAGGATTTTTTTAAAATCTTCATGTCGCATCTTGGAAGGTTCTTAGCTTAAATGCCAAATTTGTTATTTAACACTTTTCGTTTCTGAGCTATGTGCATGCATGAACACACAAGCATGCGCACACACGTGTTTTCTAAAAATTACCCTTATTTTGGATTGAGGGGGTCTCAAAACATGAATTTCTGGTGAAATCTCAGCGTCAAATTTTTGGGTGGATTACAAATTCGTTTTATCTACTAGTACATTGTACACATGTGCTACAAAAAATAAAAGTATATAGAAGCCTATGTGAACCACTTTAAAGAATAACATTAAAACTGGCCAGTTTTCATTACAGTATGTTCTACAAGAAAAAAAATTAATTACTTTCTCTATACATACTATATACATAGTGTATAGAGAAGGTATTGCACTCCACCCAAAAATTCGATACCGCTATTTCACCGGAAATATATGTTTTAGGATCCCCTGAATCCAAAAAAAGCATTTTCAGAAAAAGGTCCGCGTGTGTGTCCGTGTGTCTGTGAACACGATAGCTCAAAAACGAAAAGTCGGTAAAATACCAAACTTGGTATTTAAGCTTAGTATCTTCCAGGGATGCAACTCGTAGATTTTGAGAAAAATCACCCCACTCCAAACTACCCTTTACATGGAACTTTTTTCGAAAATGTTGATTTTCTCAAAAATGGCTCTAACGATTTTGATTAAAATTTCGTATACTAAAGATATTTACTAGACAAATAAAATGTATATCTTGAATTTTCTGGGAATAGCCTCTGAAGACTACTTTATTCTGGATGAATTTTACGGACTTTTGCATAACTGCTAAGCCGTAAGAGATGGACAAAAACTTACAACACAAAAAAGTAGAGCACATTAAAACACATAATTTATGTTATATACATTTTTTTCGTGGAGTTTACCGTTTTTGAGATACTCCTTGTTTTTGGGCTCAGCTTTAAAAAACATACGTTTCTCACACAGAAATTTAACAATTCCTGTCCATAGAAACAAAGGAACTTCAGTCATATAGCAGTCAACATTTGATTATCACTTAAACCAATGTTTTTCCCTTATTTCGCTTCTACTTACAAGGAAGCAAGTAATAGGACTATTTCTGCTGATTTTTTTCTCGATTATTATGAAGTAAATCGAAGCATAAACTTTTTAACAATAATCTGTTACAGAGATATAGAGAAAGCCATGTGAATGGAACACATCAGATTTTTTGTAATACATAGATCTTTGTTGCCAAGGAGTGGTTCCCCCAAAGAAGCAAACCATATTTAGCATGTGAATAAATATGAGCATAATGCACCTTCATTAGCAGATCCTTAGTAACACTATGGCTTAAGATTCTCAGCATAAAAATTCCTGCTGTGATTTTTTTTTTTTTTTTTCTTTTAATGTGGTTAATATGCTTCGACCATCCAAGGTCTGAATCAATATGAATACCTAAAATTTTTATGGAGCTTCCAAAACAACTAATGTTAAATTTACACTGAATATCAGTAATTTTTCCTCTGTTTATGCTCAAATTATTGACATTTCAACAACTGTTAACATCTGATGTTAGCGCATGTAGTTTAGGTCTTAATATGTGTTCAGCTTTGTCATGGAAAGTAATTGCTAGATCATCTGCATAGAGATAAGGAGTTAACTTTTCATCACAGGCTGAGACAGGAAGATCGTTAATATAAACGATAAAAGATTTAGGTCCCAAAATTGACCCTTGAGGACACCATAATTTACAGGCTTGAACTCAGATCAACAGATCAACTTCCATTAAAATAAGTTGTCCGATTCCTATTGCTAAAATAAGACCTTAAAAATTGAATACTATTATTCTGAAAAACATAAAAATTAATTTTCTCTAGGAGAATAATAGGTGAGAGTGTTAAAGGCTCTGGAAAGATTAAAAAAAAAAACAAAAAAAAACTGCTTGACACAGTATTAATGTTATCAATATTTTCATTGCATTGTTTCAGAAAGCTTGTAACAGCCTTTACTGTACTCTTGCCATGTCTGAAACCAAATTAGTTTTTATTTAACAATAGGTTGATTTCAAAATAAATAAAAGATTGCTTACATAATAGTGCTTCAAATAACGGGTCATCGAGAAGTCGCTGCGCACCTCCCGTGTAACTAAGATTCCCCTAGAGTCGGGAACTCTGGTGGCAGCATTAGCTGGCGCGAGCGTATGGTGAAAACGTTTCGCTAGTTAAGAAAACGCTAAGTTCGCTTTATCCATGCATGAAAGTTAATGTAGAAAAATCATATGCGACTAATCTGATTAAAGAAGATGTTGAAACATTTTACCATTTTCTTGAAGACACAAATTCACTTGTTTTAATTTATCTTCGATCACTGTAATTAATGTGCCCTTTGTTACAGATGTTATGTAATCTTCTATTGCCGTTTTCAGCTCATCGATTGCTTTTGGATTGTCCTTATAGACCGAAGCTTTAGCGACTCCATAAAGAAAATAATCCGGAGGGTTAAGATCAGGATACCGCGGAGGCCACAGACCTTTAGAAATTAGTCTTTCCCCCAAAAATTCCAATAACAGTCCCATGGATTTATGTGATACACGAGCAGTGGCGTTATGTTGTTAAAAAATGTACCGTTCACTTCATCTTCATTTAGCTATGAAATAAATAGAAAAAGAATATCCGAGCAATAAACATCTGAATTAATTGGGTTATGGAAAACATTGGCCCAATAATTCGAGAACGAGAGAACGCACACCATACACCAATTTTCTCTGAATCTAAAGGGTTTTCCTGAATTGCATTAGGATTTTCAGTAGACCATACTCGCGCATTTTGTGAATTTACGCATCCTGATAAGTGGAACCAAGCTTCATCAGTAAAAAATGTCCTATCTAACACGTCAATTCCATGGTGCAAAATAAAACCTCTGAAACCATTCACAATTCTGAACTCTTTTCCCGTGATCTGTGGGTTTTAATTCGTGGACGGCTACCTTATATGGATACAAACCTAGTTCTTTTTGACTGCTTTGTATGCGGAACCGGAAGAAATATCACATTGTTGGAACAATTTGTTTATTGATTTCTGTGGACTTTTAAGCGATCTATACGATATATCCGATAGTTTTTCTTCTGTTAGCACACTGGGTCTTACACTTCTAACAGCATCATACACGGAACCTGACTCCCGAAATGTATTGATTTCACGCACAATACCTCGATGCGGTGGTTTTGAGTTAGGGAACCTGACAACGAAATTTTGTTTCACTTTCTCAGTATAACGTTTTCCACTAGAAACACACTTTCCTCTGTAGAATACATTGATTTCGCTTCAGGCACACGTCAGAACTCACAGCATAGTAGACCACACTGACCATACAATAAACAACTCATGCGCTCGCAGCCGCTGATAACACCGATAACCATAACATCCCGTCGGAATCGAATGCGATAAACATAGGGATGCCAACCCTTTATCGAGCGGTGGCCAGCAGCAAGGTGCGGAGTAAACTCTTGATGATCCGTTAGTTTGCCTGTTTTGTTGAACAGTGCAACAATAATTCCAGAATGTCCATGATCAAAAGCTGTTGCTCTGTTTCGATTACATGCACGGCATGATTGCTTGGCTGCCCATCTACATAAATTAAACATCCTTCCAATTTCAAATTGTAAACTTTGTAGAGAAGAGGATTCTAAAATGAATATGGCTCATCTTATGAAGTGTCAACATTTAACAGCTACAGATCTCTCATTGCGGCAGGAAGGCAAATGGAAGAACTTCAATATGCTGAGCATTAGCAACCAACCAACCACCCACCATACTTTGCCTGTTATTGGAATCATACTAATAGGTCTATAGCTGGGCCTAACATGGTTTATCTCCTTTCTTAAATACTGGTATTACTTGGGACAATTTAAAAGCATCCAGAAAATGACCAGCCTTAAGACAACTATTAAAAGCATACATGAAGTTAGCATGGTAACCATTACACCATAAAGGATGACTGTCACTCATGTACCTTACCTACTTCTACCAAAGTCAAGATGGCAGGATCAACACAACATTATAGCCTCTGTATTAAGAAGTGCAGAACTAAGAAGCATTTACATTGCTACCCTCTAGCAACCTTGATTTCTACTGCAGTGAGCTACTATTTGATGTCATTAATGTAAAATTGAATTGATAAAACATATAAAAAGAATCTTTGGATGCACTGTCAATTTTATTCTGTAGATGAAATTTTAAATGAATTGTAAATGGTAGGTACATATTCAATTTTGTAAATTATATTTATAGTTTGTGTAAATAATTATTAATGTTAATATTGTAAATGATTTTTACTGTATTATTTTTATTTTGTTTTATTTTTTCTATTACATATATTCTTTGTAACCTAACATGTCCACAACATGTATACTGCATTTTATTGTTTTTCACACAAGCCTTGTGTAGGACAGGAGTTGGATAGGTAGAGCCAGACTGAAAAATTCAATGCCATAGCAAGGATTTAAACCATGGATCTCCCAATCTCTAGCCAGTTTTTATGGTCATATGGTACTGCTTTTTATTGGTTTTCACACAAGACGTGTGTAGGACAGGAGTTGGATAGGTAGAGTCAGACTAAAAAATTCAGTGCTAGAGATCGGGAGATCCATGGTTCAAATCTATGGCACTGAATTTTTCAGTCTGACTCCACCTTTCCAACATGTATGTGTTTTAAAAGGACTAATAAAAAATGAATGAATGTATACGGCCTACAAAGTAATTATCACCCTATTGTTGTAATGGTTACCATGCTAATTTCATATACCCAAGGTCACGGTTTCAAACCCAGTGGAGGAGGATGGATTTTCCAGGCGTAAAAATCCTTAGCATGGCTTCATCGGAAGGGAAGCAAGGCCATGGGTCCTGTGTCGTAGATTTACGGCACTTAAAAGAACTTCAAGCCTGATACAGAAGCCTCTGAGCAAAAGTAAGCGGTCTTTCACGCCCAGTATACAATGGGATGCTGAGAACCACAGCAGTTAAAGAGCATCCATAAATAAAATGCTATTTCATTTTACTACAAGGTAATTACTTCATACCAGTCACATATGCACAAAACTACTTAAAGTGCGACCAAGGCAAGATATGCTGCTGACATCGATGAGTTTAGAGATACAGGATGGGAAATTTAAATAACTTGTATATTTTAAATTACCACACATATGTTACGTGAAATGGCATTCAAAGAAAAAGTATTCAATAAAACCATTGAAAGCTAGCATGTTCACTTGCTCTTATATAGCAGCTGCCGCTGCGTATATCTTCCTAAAGATCTCCAATTCAACAGGCACATTGATTTAATGGCAACAAAGTTGTTAAAATGTCCAGCCTTCATTTTTCAAAATTCTTACACATTTAAAGCAAAAGAATTGAAGGCATGTTATGCATAAAAACAGTCTAACCCTCAAAATAAAAAAAAGTTCTGATTAGTAGATAAACAGCAGTCACATAGACAAATTTTGAAAAATTTGTAAGATTTTAACTGTTCCCTGTATGTATGTATATGAAAGCATAAAAAGTATTATATTAGATAAAGAGGAGCCACAAAATAACACTATTCATAAGTATTGCTTAAGAAACAATAACACGTAGTTTAGATCTACTCTTAGGGGTTAATAATCAAGATGTCCTTTTCTAAAGAAATAAAAATCATTGTAAATGACAAAGGAATATTAACATTTGTATAAAATACTAATTAGAAAATGCATTCTATAACCTAAAAGAATATAAATTAAGTACTATTAGCTAAATTAAGCTGTAAATATGTGTATATAAACCTGGCATGTCCTTTAAATGTTGTTTTAAAGGATGAATAAAATAAGTTAATGAGTGCCAAAATATCTTGTTTAGCATAAACACTAATAATTTATGGTTTATCTAACACTAAAAAGCTTGATTATAAGCAAATATAACAGCTTCATTTCTTACGATCATGTGTCCTTACCTCATAAGTGTGAAAGACCTTAATCCATAGCTCCGCCAAAACTCAAGCCAAATAGGCCCCTAATTTTACAAACACAGTTTTTATAATTCATTTCTAATAAGCTCTGATTCAGTAAATCTAAATTTAATGTGAATGGGTAGGTTTTCTTTTCTGTTAATGATAATAAAAAGTAATGAGGCAATGTTCATTCATATGTACATAAGTTAATGCAAAACAGGGTGGATTAACGTTATGTTTGCTTTCATAAGTACAATAAGAAAGGTGGTTAGACCGCTCGCCTGGGTTCGATCCCAAGTGCCCACATGTGGGATTTGTGGTAGACAAAGCAGCATCTGGGTGGGTTTTCTCTGGGTCCTCTGGTTTCCCCCACTACTTATTCCATCAATTGCACCATCATACTTTTCCTATTATCCATTTCGCTAGGATTTCATATCATCCACTTCCTCACCCTCAAGCCTGGCTATGGACCAAACATTCATTCCAGGTTCTAATTCTGTGGTTTCGTGCCATTGGTTCCCCCGCAGACTAGCACCTAGGCATCCGCTTGTAAGTCCAAGTCAGTCCTAAATACAAGGAGGGTAAGCTGACTACAGAAGTACAATAAAAAAAATTTGATGTGTTCCATTCATATAACTTTCTCTAGCTGTTCCAAATATGAAATATTCTTACAAAAGATTATTCTTTTATCTATACCATGCTAATTTCAGATAAGCATTAGCAGAAATAGTCCTCTTACTTGCTTCATTGTAAGGGAATACATTATGCTAAAGGGATAGTCAAATCTTTTAAAATTTGGTTGCTACATGAAACAATTAAGGTTCGGTTTGCCTTGCATAGTCCCATTTAAAAAAAGTTAGTTTAGAATTAAAACCAATAACAAGAAATATCTCAAAAACAGTCAACTCTACAAGAAAAGCATATGACATAAATTACGTGTTTTAAGGAGATGTACATTTCGTATGTACTATTTAAGTTTTGTATGTCTATCTCATATGGTTTAATCATTTTGCAAAATTTTGAAAAACTTGTCCAGAATAAAGGTCTTCAGAGGCTATTCTCAGAAAATTCAAAATATACATTTTATTTGTGATGTAAATATCTTTAATCACAATCATTAGAGCCATTTATGAGATAAATAATATTTTCAAAACTTTTCCATGTAGTAGTTTGTGGTGGGGGAATTTTCTTAAAACTCTTTTGTGTCACACCCTTGGAACATACCAAACTTAACTACTAGATTTGGTATTTAATGATCATTTAGTATTTGAACCACCCACACACACAAGAGCTGTACACATGCATGCACTCACACATCACACTTTTTCTAAAATTTTTTTTTTGTGTAGAATACAATACCTTTTCTATACACTATATATATATATATAGTACATGTAGAGAAAGTAATAAAATACTTTGGACTCTGCATAAAAGATAAGTTTGAGGTGAGTCATTTAACTCTAACTCTACTAAAATATACCAGTCAGTTAAAATTACAATTCAATTAATGTTTCTTTTTTTTGCTATATACTAAACTCATTGTATTATTATTTAGTACACATTAAAATGGGTTAGAAACAAATAAGTTACTAGGTGCTAAAGTAAATAAATAACAAGAAGACGGTTACAATTTTTCAGGCTAGGAAATATATTAGTTTGGTGGGTACATGTTAGGGATTTATCGTTCAGTAATAATGGCCATCGGGGTAACGGATTTATGACAAAGTCCAGTCAGAATAATTGCTATTTGGGGTGTTGGAAATGGTCGGGAACAATTCAGAGGAGGAAGCATGGATAAGGCCAAGTTAAAATCATCACCCCATATCCAGGAATCAAACTATGGTACCTCAGCAGCAAATGAAACCACTGTACTACCCCAATTTTCAATTATTTGCCTGGATGTAGGAAAGCAAATCAAAACCAATTGACAATTAAGATGGTTTTGATTGCAATCAGTGAAATTTATGTTGCAGAAAGGTCAATCAGTTTTTGATCAGAGATTAGTCTCCGATCAGATTTAATCAGCAGTTTTGGTAGTTAACTGGCTTGATTGCATTTAGGGATTGAAATCTCAAAAACTAACCTATACATGCATTAATTTTGCTAATGCAAGTTAAGTGGAATTATTCAAGAAATATCATGATTATTACAGATTATTGTCTTCCTCAATAGTATACATGCATAAATATGCTTGCAATGTATAATTTACTTTTTTGTATGTTATAAAATTATTTTCAAGTGAAAAAATATAAAAAGGTATGATTTATTGCTAGGTGATTTGACAAACTTCATAAATAGCTATTTTACCCCCTTTATTTATTTATTTATTTTTGTATGAGCTATAATATCCATGGCAGCACCATGGCCAAGTGGTTAGACTGCTTAGCTCCCACCTAGGTGAACTGGGTTCAATCCCATGCACCTGCATGTGGGATTTGTGGTTAACGAAGCGGTGTCTGGGTGTGTTTTCTCCAGTTTCCCTGCCATTCATTCCACCAATTGCTCCATCTTCACCTTTCCTATCATACATTCACTTGCATTTCATATCATCCACATCCTCACGCTCATGCCTGGCTACGGGCCAGGTTCTCCATTCTGTAGTTTCATGCCATTGGCTCCCCAACAGGCTTCTGATCTCTAGGCATCCTCTTGTAAGTCTTAGGGAGGGGTAAGCCGACTACAAACGGAAAAATAATATCCATTACAGTCATATTAAGAAAAGCTCTATTGTGTGTGGAGAAATTAAGACCCCTAATATTTTTTGGAAGATATATTTGTGATGTGATACTTATAATGAACAACTCTCTTGTTCACAATGTTTTAAATAAAGAAAAGAGCATTGTCTGTTGGCTGTGGTTCCTAAAACCAACAAAGCAGATTCCAGGTGGCAGTGCTAAAGGGCACTGTTGACAAATTCATTTCGGCAATCAGTTCACTGATCCCCGATTAATATTTATGCAATCCAATAAACTCTGATCAAACTGATCCAAGATTAACTAATGGGCAATCAGTAGGTGATTTGATTTGCTTTCCTGCAACTGGGCATAAATATATTAGAATGGCCCACATTCATTTCTTGCAAAATGGAATGGGAAGTTACATTTTGTTTCAAGCTTGCTTTTATTCTTATTCTGAATCATTCAATACAATGTGATCTTTGAAGTATGGTGTAAACATGGACTATAATAGTGCCATCTGCCATCTTTGTGAAGAAATCCATCCATCCATACATAATATTGCAGTCTGTAGATCCTAATATGAGATTAGATTCTATGCCCACACTCTAGGATGTAGATCATGTCAAGAATTATATTTATTCATACATTTATTTATAAATAACTCTGACAATGAATTTTCAGAGGTGTCAGTTTTACCTGTAATTGAAAATTAGCCTACTCGTACATTTGCATTCTTAGAATATTCATGTTTATTATATTCGAAATGTTACATTATTACCAGTGTTTTTTGATTGAATGAAATCCTCCTTTGTATAGAAGGTGTGAGTAATAAGGTAGCTTTTTAATTCTGATCTAAACTTGTTTTTGTTCATTTGCAATTTTTTTGTAGAAGAGGAAAATGAATTAAACAAAACTATTCCTTTGTAGTAAACCCCTTTTTGGAAAACTGCAAATTATTTGTTGGTCTATGTACGTCATGCCTATATTTGGTCTCTTTATTATGAATATCTGTATTTTTTGTAAACTTTTATGAGTTATTTATTACAAATGACAATGTGCTAGAATATGTTCATAGACTAATGGTTAATTTCCAAACATTTTGAAAAGTGGTTTGCAGTGATTTGATCGTCTTTCCCTGCCAATATTTGTATTACCTTTTTTAATCAATGTTTGATCAAAAGGAGGAAAACAAGGAAGAAAGGAAGGAAAGAAAGAACACACATCACTATGACTTTACTTTTACTTGAATGCCTTTGTACAAACGTTTGTAAAACATAAAATGAACTGTACATTTGAAATGCAAATGCAATGGAAAACATGCCTCTGTGAAGGTGTAAGAAAGTTAAGCAAATAAATGCCTAATAGTCCCAACTGCACTTGTTTTATTGCCAAATGAGCTAAACAAACAATGTTTCTTTAAAAGATATCCTGGCTGTGACTATCTGGACAAATTCAATACTTTTACATACATGATAAGATTAAAGAAAACCAGTCCCTTATATTGCTTATTTCTCCAACCAGATGGAGTAATTGACTTTTACGTAATCACCATATGAGAATACTTAACTGTAATTTACTATATTTTCAAAACAATAGCACATTCAAAAGAATAATTTTCTTGGCCTTTGAATATTGGTTATATTAAAAGTGAAGTTTTGAAATTCTTATAAACATATTGTTGTTTTCAATGCTCCTCATGATCAATTGGGGAACTTCAACTAATAGATGTCTGATTGCCTGGAGGTACTCAGAGGGCAGTGCCCAATACCTTTAATTGTAAAATGAAGATGAAGATGATGAGGGATCAAGGGGATCTAGAGCTTTTCTTCACCTTTTTCACTTTAGGAGTTATCAATTTTTACTTCCACAAGCATCTTTACTTCTAATCATTGGTCTTAAATTTCTATCCTCCATCACATCATGCATTTCATTTTGCCAACTGAGCACCTACATTCCTCTCCTTCTTTCAGGCAGCTCGCAGTTTAAATCTTCTTTGGCCATCTGTGGTTGGGCATTGTCTGTATGTGTCCTTACAACTAAAGGGCTCTTAAAGTTTTTGTAATGGAGCATGTTATCTACATTTGCTTCCGTACCTCCTCCCCTCCTATCCTGCTTCAACAGCTACTCTTCTCATATAGTCCATCTCCAATATTCTAATTTCATCTCTAATTTCATTTTTGTTTGAGGGCACCTCAGAGGCATTATAATGCCTTTTTTAAGTACCTATGCTTCTTCTTCAACTCAATATCCTCCCTCCTCTTTGTATGACTTATGTGAACTCTGGATCATAGCATATTCAAGATAGGTGATCAGCCCAATGCCTGGTATGGCAGTAAAGAAAGAGGAAATGAAATGTAGTGATGAAAGAGATGATAGAAAATTCATGGATCAAACTAAACAATCATTTACTAGCAGCTGAGGGGGAAAAAAAAAAAAAAAAAAAAAAAAAAAAAAACCACTTGCTAAGTTGTCAGCCCCAGAACCGAAATCTAATGAAAATGAGTCACATTTATAGCTGTGGTATCACCTCACTCGGTTTAAATATGTTTCAAAATGATATAACCAAATTAAGAACAATGAATGCATACTACATTCTATTTTTTCCTTCTGCAATACATCTTAACAATATGCAGACAAAAATGCTATATTTAAGATCAACATTTTATTAAAACACTTAAGTTCACAAGAATATTTTGATTTTTATATAGCAGCATGAAATTCAAAAGCATAAAATTATAACAATTCCAGGATATAGTAAAGTAGAAAGAGATTTATTAAAAAAGTATGGACATAATTGTAACATACAAATTAGTGTTATTTTACAGTTTATTCCTTTGAAATTCCTGGTGTTCAATAACATCTGTTGATAATGTGGACTTCCATTTTTTTCTATCTATATTTATGTTCAGAAAAGGTCTGCTTGAAAGCAAATATACATTTACTTTACCAGAGCGCAGTATTTTGGCTCAAATCCTTTTCTTAAGCACTGTCCAATATGTTTATTGCAATCTGTTATACAATTATAGCAGATCTATCTTTTTTCTTTCAAAAATGGGTTCTTTATAAAAATGTTCAAAAACAACATTTTAAATAATTTTCTTTTATAGAAGAAGCAAGCATTTACAACAAGCTATGAAAATGGTAATATCAATTCTCTTCATTAACTTCTTCAAAATGCCACATTGTAAATTAAAATATAAAGACAAACACTCACTTTAGAGTAATTAAAATGTATATGATTTTAGACACTGTGGGATAACATGTTTTCCACTGCAAAATCACAATTAATAACAACTTAGGTTTGTTTAAAAAATAAGATTATTATACATTTGACTTAATATCACATCTATTGGTTCGGCTTCTTTACATGTGGGAGATGTTTGCACGCACACACACACACTCTCACACATGCACATACATGAAACAACAATATTGTTTTACCAAGCTAACATTACCTGGTTATATTTTTAAGTTATTCACATGGGCTTATTACACTGGGTTAAAACTTGTTAAAATGTTTAACCCTTGAAATGACATTCTTTTTTAGCTAAATAAATATGACTCATTTGATTGTTCTATCTTTAGGCAGAGTGCCAAATGAACTAGAATAAAAACTGATATTTATGTTTCCAACAACGAACATCTGCATAGTTGAAATGTTATAGTTTCATTTTATTGATAAAGCTAAAAATATTGTAACGTCACAGTCAATGATGTTTAGCAAAGCAGATACTGATTTGCATTTCAAGTCACACAGCATCCAGATGGTTAATTGTGAATGACTACCAGAAGATGCAAAGGCCAAACACAAGCAACCTGAAACACAAAAAACAGGCACCTTAGGTATCAAACATTAATTGAGGGTGAAGTCAGTAAAGAACAGAACACAGTAGATAGGACAGACAAGAGAAGGAAACGGAAGTGATACAGACCATGAAAATTAGTTGAGTTGATAATTTTCAATTGTTAAAACACATCACTGTCACAAAGTCCACCATATATCAGCAATAATTCAGAGGAATACAAACCGTGTGGATGAAGACTGCCGTAAACATATACAAACATGTGTTGAAAGGAATAGAAGATGGATGCTACAAAGATAGGATTTAATTCAACATTCATTTACGAACAGAATCAAAACATCTATATTTGGAAAAACAAGAACTGCATTTTCAATTTTGAAATGCTGCCAGGCGACCTACTGATACAGAGGTTCATATCAAACCACCACCGGGGAAAGAGACAACCACCACAGCAAGCAATACTGGCAGTCGACCACAGGAATTGACACGGAGGCACATGGCTTCTGAAACATGTTTTCCAAAATAAAAAGTATGTGATGTAGTCTTACAAAATCGACTTAACTAATTTTCAATTGTTAGAACACCATTAGTTTTGATTATTTGCTTTTTTTCACACAAGTTGTGTGTAGGACAGGAGTTGGATAGGTAGAGTCAGACTGAAAAATTAATACCATAGCTGGGATTTGAACCACGGATCTCCCAGTCTCTAGCCAACTGCTCTACCACTGAGCTAACATGTTAACATGCTGGAACAGCATTAAATTTCTAAACTGACTCACATTTTCCCAGTAAACCACAAGGTGTTCTCAAGTGGCAACTTACAATGTTGTATGTACTTTACATTCCAGGATTCATAGTATAGCCAACTATTATGATCAATTAGTGTCAATTTAGTTGTTTCTTTCATACAAGCCATGTGTAGGACATGACCATATAGTTGGCTACACTTATGGGTTCAGTGGAAATTTGTGCTCATATTTTCATGATCTGATTGTTTGATTTAATTTTGTGAAAAGTTTGATCCATAATCACAGTGATTCCATAGGGATTTACATTTACAATAATCATTGCTACCTTTTATATCTTGTGGACATTGCTCTTGTTCTCAACCTAGAACTACCATGTGTGACACTATGATTTGAATGTGTCTTACAGCCATGACAGAGTTGAAGTTACATTAGCCAAAATAATAAAACTTTTACATTTAATGAAGTTTAGGAGCAGGACCTAATGTTGGAAGAAATATATGAGGTATGAGTGAGAAATGAGGAAAAGTAGTTCAACATACAAGTGTCGTAGAAAATGCATGGAAATAGAGGAGGCAGTGGAACGTGTGATTATAAACTTAAGTAACACTGTTATCCCAGTGAAATAGTGAATGTGATGAAATTATCAGTGAAGAGAAACTGGAAGAAAATGATCTGGGTGTGCAGCTGCTGCAGATGGACATCAAAGAAATATGGTAACATTTCTCACCAATAATAGTGCATTCCCTTATTTCCCTTCTGCTTAGAAGGAAGCAAATATTACCATTACTGCTAGTTTATTGCTATTAGCATAATGCAGGTAAAAGAATAATCTTTTGTAATAATTTGTTTGCAGAACAGATAAAGAGAGTCGTGTGAATGGAACACACCAAATTTTTATCTAACAGCCAAATAGTCTTCATGTCTATTTCTTATAACTTATCCCCAAATCCCCATACCAACTCTCTCTTCCTATTATATTCTTTTAAAATTTCAAATAGTCGTTTATTATATTCTGTACCTCTATACCAGTACTTCAAAATTCTTTCTATTATTATGCTTTTTCTCCCAAACCTTCCTATCTCCCTGCCAGCACTACGATCTGTGTTAAGAAATGTAATAACTTTTGAATACTGGTTTTTTTCCATTATTACAGCTTTCGAATTTAAATTTGTAAAACATGAACTAAGGAGCCAGCAGCAAGAACAAGTCACCTAAGTGTTATCAGGTAGTTGCAAATCTCCACGGTACCTATCCGCTTTTTTGCAGATTTACCCATGCGATATGATAGATGTAGTCATGTGCAAGCGTTTGTCTGTATAGATATGCTGTGAGCTAGGTTTTCCCCTTAGTGCACCGGTGTGGGCTGGTTTACCTCTCGGGGGTCACCACCCAGGAAGGGACTGGCCCGATGCTGCTTAACTTGGCCAACTGCTTGCGGGCTGTCAAGTAAAGCAGTGGCAGCTAGCGGGGAGAATGAAGAGGATGGAGGTAGTAGGTGGGGGTAAGCCAGATATGTGGCTGGTCAGTGTCCGACTTGGTGGTCACCCAACCAAGTCGTGGCCAGACCCAATGGTGCTTAACTTAGCAGGGTTAGTTTTCTAAAGGGAGAGGTGGCAGAATCTACATCCTAAGGCATCCTTGGGAAGCTGGTAGCTGAAGTGTCTTCTAGGCAGTGTGTGTTCGTAGCGACCGAGAGAATTCACCAGCGGATTAGGGCGAGGAGCAAGTTTAGTGTATATTGTGTGAGCTCTTTCTCGCACAACATCCACTATGTAGGGAATTCCGGAATGAGAATGGAGTACGTGGGACGGGAATCTACAAACTGTGCCATAGATTATCCTCAGCACCCTGTTCTGCACAGTCTGCAGTCTGCAGATGGTGGAATGAGCCACCGACCCCCAGACTTTGCAGCCGTACAGCATCAGAGGTGGTAACTGCACGATACAGCCATGGTTTTAGGTGTGAGGGCATGCTGTAGCGGAAGATGGGATACAACTGTTGAAGGGTGGTGTGTCCCATTCTGACCTTCTCCCTAACATGTGGAGTGAATGTAAGCCTGCAATTGAGGAGGCCTCTGAGGTATTTGGCAGTGCTGACCCAGGGTATCTGCCTCCACTGCAACAGGATAAGTGAGCCAATCTGACATTTTGTGACATTGTGCTACATTTTGATTATATTTATCATGCAGATGTATTCTTGTTTCATACCAAAATCAAAATCATTGGATGGAAGTTAATTATTCTGTGTGCTTTCATTAGTTATAAATGTTTTGATTTTCTCTCTGCGATTTTGTTTGTTATAAACAAGTTTCATGGGGACATGTTTTTTCTTGGTTGTGAAGTCAGAAAATATAAAAGAGGCTAACCATAAGCAAGAAAAAGGCACTGAGGACTATTCATGGTCAAGTGAGGTTGATTGTGTCTTCATACTTCCTAGGTAGGGGATCCTAGGAAATGATGCATGTACTTCATTTTACGTGTTAATTAGAGAATATTAACAGTGTAATATAATTTAACTTTCACTGATACAAAGATAAAATCTGAAAGTAATTAAGTATTTTAGTCCAAGAAAGTGAATATATTTTGTTGGAATCGATGAGATAACATAAAACGGAAAATAGAATTTTTATGTTGGTGAAACGCACATAATAGCACTGTTGATTGCAAATTTGTGAATTGTTTGTCAAGATTAATTGAAATAAACTTCCATTCTACAAAAGAAGGGAGTTTTAATTATGAACTGCTTAAAAAGAATCACCTATACAGCCTGGATTTAGAGTACAATGGAGCAGGCACAAATTTGGTTTAAGAATAATTGTTTTTACATGAATGAACTAAATCACAAAATATAGTCTTCACACTAAAGAATTCTAGAGTTCTAAGTGAGACCACAACTGAAGAAGTTAAATTATTGGGAATAGTACTAGATAAACAATTGTCATGGAATCCGCATATAGATCTTGTATGTAGTAAATTGTCTTGGATAGTATTTTTAATAGCAAATTTAAAAAAGGTCATCTCAAATGATTTTCTACGAACAGCTTATTTTTCTTTCTTTCAGAGCATATTTAGGTATGGGTTAATTTTATGGGGTTGCAGTTCGCGTGCATTAGAGGTGCTAAGGATTCTAAAAAAGGCCATCAGAATTCTATCAGATGCCAAAAAAATGGATCATTGTAAAATATTTTTTGTTAAACTAAACATTCTCAAAATTGTAAATTTATATGTTTATGATGTTCTAATAAGTGTAAAAGAAAATATGCTTAATCATAGTGCAAGAAAAGAAATGCATAATTACAATACAAGAAACAAACTAATTGGATATGCCTTACCAGAGATTAAGTAAAACAAATAAACATTATACAATAATAGGTATAAAGTTTTTTAACACATTGGAGCCCAAGCCAGTATAGCTCGGGCTATCGAAATGTTCATGAGAGTATTTCTAATGCTTTTAATGCAATTCCACGATCTTACCTCGGTCTTGGGCTATGCAGCAAAGAACATACATCAGTTATCATTTAGTTGTCTGATTTGGGCTGCCATCTGTCCTTGATTTAGTCAACTATTAGGAATTTTAGGAGATTTAGTAATATTGGGTGCTCTCGGGTAGTCATGCCATTTTCTTTAAAGGTGGTGATCTGTTTGTGTTCTTAAATGTTAAAATGCTGCACTTTCCTCAATTTCTGTGAACTGAAGCTGAAATTCAGGATACAAATGAAGCCGAGGAAAATTCTGATTCCGAGAGAGAGTTTTTCGAACTTTGAATAAATGGAGTGTAAGCAGCTTTATGCAGTTTTTTTCAAACTCATATTTGATACTTGTTGTAAATTTAAAATAAAATATTAATGCGGAAGTTATGACTATTTTCTTACTTGTTGAGAAATCCTTGAATGCCATACTTTTAGATTGTCCCAATACTATTCGGCAAATTTAATTGATGTAAATAATAACTCAAAGTAAGCGTAAAAACCCTGGGTTTCTTGGCACTTCAACTACTGAAACACCCAGGCTTCAACATGTTAAGAATAGAGTCTATACATGGCTGATGAAAAATCCTGTATATAGTATTCAGGAATTTGAAGAGCTGGACAAGAATAGCATATGAGTTTGAGTGTTGTTTTATATATTGTATAGCCAAGGAGAATACGATTGTATTATTAGTTGTAAGTGACAAAGTCTATTGTAAATTTTTCTATTTACCCAATGACTGATAAGTAAATTCAATTCAATTTAATTGATAGTGCTCTAAGTATAAGATCTCCTAGCTCCCACTGACTGTTATTACTAGCACATCTGAGTTACCTGTTCTGGAAGCACTGTTTGGTTTTTAAGGCTGGCTAAGCTGAGGCAGTTGTCAGCGTCCCTCAGTGACTTAGGGAGACTCAACGGAACCAGAGCGCCTTATCTCCCGATAACATGGCCGACATACAGGCACAGCTCGTTGAGACAGAAGTCCAGGCAGAGGTGTGTGCTTGTCAATACAGCGAGTGCAGAACACTTCACCACATTTCCAGCAATGATACTGAAACAGAGAAACATCATTTGTATTCAGGAGCTGCATAGACTCTTCTGCTACATTGCATGGTGTGGCCAAATAATAACAAAACTTCACTTATCTTTATGAATAAACCCAATAACATTTAAGGATCACAAAACTAATTATAATATTAAATTTTAAAAACAATTTCTTTAATCTTTTAATAATATAAATACTAAATTAATTTGGAATAATTATTTTTTCACAAAAGCCGTGTGTAGGACAGGAGTTGGATAGGTAGAGTCAGACCGAAAAATTCAATAGGATTCATAGCATACCTAACTGACCGTAATAGTTGGCTATACTAAAAATCCTGGGACTTAAAGTACTTACAACATTGTAATTCACCATTGGGGTTGTCATCTCAAAATAATTTGAGATCACCTTGTGGTTTACTGAGAAACATGCGAGTCAGTTGAGAATTTCAATGCTATGCCAGCACGTTGCCATGGTAGCTCAGTGGCAGAGCAATCGGCTAGAGATCAGGAGATCCATGGTTCAAATCCTGGCTATGGCATTTAATTTTTCAGTCTGACTCTACCTATCCAACTAAATTAATTTTTTATTACTGTTATTATTATTTAATTATTGACTGGCAGCACCATGGCAAAGTGGTTAGATTGCTCGCCCCCACCTAGGCAGATTGGCTTCAGTCCCAAGCACCCACATGGCATCTAGGAGGGTTTTCTCCAGGTTCTCCAGTTTCTCCCACCAGTCATTCCACCAATTGCTCCATCATCATCTTTCCTAACTTCATTTCCCTTATATTTCATATCATCCACTTCCTTACACTCAAGCCTGGTTACAGGCCAACTATTCATTTCAGGTTTTTCATTCTGTGGTTTATGTCGTTGGCTCCCCCACAGGCTTCTGACCCCTTGGGCCCCACGTGTAAGATCTAGAGGGGTGTCAGACCTAAATATGGGGAGGGTAAGCTGACTACATTAAAAAAATAAATTATTATTTAATTATTGAATATGAATTAAAAAGGAATATAAACACATTATCAACACTTTAATTAATTTCTATATCCCCCTTTAACTTCAATGATCATATCAGGGGCTCTCTCTTGTGAAACAATCATATTACTGTAGGTTTAGTACATTAGGTTGATCAATTTTATATCATTAAACACATGCACATTCATTCTTCCAGACTCTGTGTGATATAGGGAATAATTCTGGTTAAAGAAAAATGTCCTACTCCAGCCAGGAATCAAACCCAGGACCCTGGGTGAGAAGTCAGCTTGCTTACCCCTCGACCATGGTGACAGTTTAATGGTTTAAATACTGATTTTATAAAATTCGAAATTGAGAAGTATGAGGTTCCTACTCTTAACCCCTCCAGCAATATGGATAGGATACTACGTGTTAGTGAGTTTATCGTCGTCTGCAAAGAGCAGGCTTCGCAGAAAACAGAAAAATTTGTCAAATTAAGGTGTAAACAATCCTTTGACTTGGAATAATGGTTGTAGGACAGGAGTTGGATAGGTAGAGTCAGACTGAAAAATTCAATGTCATAGCTGGGATTTGAACCACGGATCTCCCAATCTCTAGCCGGTTGCTCTACCACTGAGCTACCATGGCAACGTTCCGGCATAGCATTGAATTTCTCAACTGACTCGCATGTTTCTCGGTAAACCACAAGGTGATCTCAAATTATTTTGAGATGACAACCCCAATGGTGGTTTACAATGTTGCAAGTACTTTAAGTCTCAGGATTCATAGTAAACTATTATGGTCAATTGAGATCGAGAGATCCTGGTTCAAATCCTGGCTATGGCATTGAATTTTTCAGTCTGACTCTACCTATCCAACTCCTGTCCTACATACAGCTTGTGTGAAAAAACAATTATTCCATATCAATTCACCATAATAGTTGGCCATACTATGAATCCTGGGTCTTAAATTACTTATAACATTGTAAGTCGCCATTGGGGTTGTCATCTCAAAATAATTTGAGATCACCTTGTGGTTTACCGGGAAACATGCGAGTCAGTTGAGAAATTCAATGCTAAGCTGGCATGTTGCCATGGTAGCTCAGTGGAAGAGCAACCGGCTAGAGATTGGGAGATCCATGGTTCAAATCCTGGCTATGGCATTGAATTTTTCAGTCTGACTCTTCCTATTCAAATCCTTTAACAGTTACAAAATAAAAAACTATTAACTGTTACAGTGGGAGTGCTGCAGTTCTTAAGGACAAAGCACTCCTAGATGCCCTTTAACATTTACACTGAATTTTAATAGAGAGATGGTTATAATTTGAATAATTGTGGTAACAACACTTACCTTTCTGCTGAAATGATCAAAGGGTGTAGAACATACACATTCACGAATATTACGTAATGTCTTCCAGTCAAGAGCTACAGAACTTAATTCCACAGCCAGCTGTTCCACACTCATACAGTCTGGGTTCAGGCTTGTCATTTCTCCTGCAAACAAATACAAACACTTTTTACTTTCTCTACATGTACTATGTACATCGTGTATAAAGAAGGTATTGTATTGCACACAAAAATTCCATACCGACATTTCACAAAAAATACATGTTTTGGGACCCTCTGAATCCAAAGAAAAGCTTTTTACAAAAAGACCTGCAGTTATCTCAGGTGACTTGTGAAGGAATGCAAATATCCTTATATTACTAAAAGTAAGGACACTAGATCCATAGTGTGTGAACAATATGCTTTTTATTGGATTAATTGTTTTTTCACACAAGCCATGTGTAGGACAGGAGTTGGATAGGTAGAGTCAGACTGAAAAATTCAATGCCATAACCGGAATTTGAACCATGGATCTCCCGATCTCTAGCCATTGCTCTGCCACTGAGCTACCATGGCAACATGCCGGCAATAGCATGGATTTCAATATCAATTGACCATAATAGTTGGCTATACTATGAATCCTGGGACTAAGTACTTACAACATTGGAAGTTGCCATTGGGGTGTCATCTCAAAATAATTTGAGAACAACTTGTGTTTCACCGGGAAACATGTGAGTCAGTTGAGAAATTCAATGCTATGCCGGCATGTTGCCATGGTAGCTCAGTGTCAGAGCAACCGGCTAGAGGCCTGGAGATCCGGGTTCAAATCACTGCTATGGCATTGAATTTTTCATTCTGACTATACCTATCCAATGCTTTTTACTATTCAAAAACAATGAAAAGAAAGCCGATGGATAAAAATGCAATATTATTACACAATGCTTCAGAGCTTCGCGTAGATCATACTCAGCGTGTGTATTGCCTGAAGCAATGCTAAGAAGTACATTGCTTCCTTCCTACTTCCATGATGCTTTGTGTGTCTCAACAATGCTACACATACATATTTATATTTTTATAGTTTAACATTTGCTTATATAATACATTTTCTTCCCTGATATAAAACTACTTTTGATTATATCTCCTTCACAATTATTACATTTTATATTATCTCTGTCCTTTAGAAATTTGCTATTTGTTTATGCATGAACTTGGTGCATTTTCTTCTTATATAAATTTATCATTGCATGCATTGGCTAGAAGTTAGAATTATATTTAATTTCTTTACACTTCATTTAAAGGCAATTCCTGGGGCTCTGGCAGTGAAGATCTTTGTACAGGATTTGGTGAATGCTGATATATCTCACCCACAGTAGGATAGCTTGCTACTGAGCTGAGACCTTCAACACATTGAGGCCCGGGCATTTCAGTAGTTGAAGTGCCAAGAAACCCAGGGTTTTTACGCCTACTTTGAGTTATTATTTACAGTACATCAATTAAATCTGCCAAAAAGTATTGGGACAATCTAAAAGTATGGCATTCCAGGATTTCTCAACAAGTAAGAAAACGGTCAGAACTTCCGTATTAATATTTTATTTTAAATTTACAAGTATCAAATTGAAAAAAACTGCGTAAAGCTGCTTACACTCCATTTATTGAAAGTTCAAAAAACGCTCCCTCAGAATCAGAATTTTCCACAGCTTCATTTGTATCCTGAATTTCAGCTTCAGTTCACAGAAATCGAGGAAAATGCAGCATTTTAACATTTAAGAGCACAAACGAAACAAACAGAAAGAAAGAAAATGATGCAACTACCCGAGAGCAGCCAATATTACTAAATCTCCTAAAATTCCTAATAGTTGACTAAATCAAGGACAGATGGTAGCACAAATCAGATAACTAAACGATAACTGATGTATGTTCTTTGCTGCATAGCCCAAGGCCGAGGTAAGGTCATGGAATTGCATTAAAAGCATTAGAAATACCTGCCCGAGCTATGAACATTTCGCATGGCCTGAGCTATACTCGGGCTTGGGCTCCAATGTGTTAAGGTCATTGGAGTATTGCATCCTGTACATGTTTTACGTTTTCCGGTGATCTACTGAATGAGGACACCCATCACAGTTCTATTCTTAATGATATTTCGGTACCCATGACAAGAGTATCGCGACACGCTGATCAAACGTGCAATGGAACTTCCGTTGTGCAGTCGTGATAGACTCTGTCTTTATAAACTCCTCTACAACCACAATTTCATGTTGCACTGACCAGTGCTCCATCTCTCAACTGAACTTCAGACTACAGTGATGCATGATGGGTGTCTTCACAAAGGAAGTTTAAAAAATCTGATGTGTTCCATTCACATGATTTTCTCTACATCTCTGCAACAAATTATTGTTAAAAAGCTTATGCTTCTTTTTACTTCACCCTAATAGAGAAAAACTTAGCAGAAATAGTCTTATTACTTGGTTACTTGTAAGAAGAAGTGAAATAAGGGAACAACATAGAATAAAACAGAGGTCAAAAGCTGGTTGCTGTGTGACTGAAGTTCCTTCGTTTGTATGGACAGCAGTTGACAAATTCCTGTATGAGAAAAGTATGTTTTTTTAAAGGTGAAATCAAAAACAAGGAATAACTCAAAAACAAGCAACTCCACACAAAAAAAAATAATAAATAAATAAATTGCGTGTTTTAACGTGCTCTACATTTTCTGTGTGGTAAGTTTTTGTTCATCTCTTACGGTTTAGCAGTTATACAAAATTCCGTAAAATTCATCCAGAATAAAGTAGTCTTCAGAGCCTATTCCCAGAAAATTCAAGATATACATATTATTTGTCTGGCAAATATCTTTAATGTACAATATTTTAATCAAAATCGTTACAGCCATTTTTCAAAAAATCAAAATTTTTGAAAAAAGTTCCACGTAAAGCGGAGTTTGGGGTGGGGGTAATTTTCTCAAAATCTTTGTGTCACATCCCTGGAAGATACTAAACTTAAATACCAAGTTTGGTGTTTTGCTGACTTTTTGTTTTTAAGTTATCACACCCACACACACGCGCGTGGACCTTTTTCTGAAAATGCTTTTTTTTGGATACAGGAGACCCTAAAACATATATTTCCGGCAAAATCTTAGTATCAAATTTTTGGGTGGAGTGCAATACCTTCTCTATACACTATGTGCATAGTACATGTAGAGAAAGTAAAAATCTGATGTGTTCCTATCATACTTTCTCCACATCTCTGTAACAAACCATTGTTAAAACATTTATTCTGCTATCTATTTCATGCTAATCATGATTCATAGTAATGTTCAAACACAGCAGATAGTGATGGATTTTTTTGGGCATAAAAATCCTTAGCATGGCTCCCTTTGGAAGGAAAATAAAGTTGTTGGTCCTGAGTTTAGATTTACGGCATGTAAAAGAACCTCAAGCCTAATAAAGAGGTCTCTGAGCAAAATTCACGTCTAATGTGGAATAGGATACTGAGAACTGTAGCAGTTAAAGAGCATCCATGAATAAAACTCAATTTAATTCAATAAACACTAGCAGAAATGGTCTTATTACTTAGTTCCTTGTAAGTAGAAGGGAAATAAGGGAATATACTAGGCAAAACGGACAGTCAAATGTTTTAAAATGTGATTGCTATGGGATTGAAATTCATTCTTTTTGCATGGCCACGAGTTAACAATTCCTTTGTGAGTAATGTTTAAGTATTTTAAAATTAAAGGCAACAACAATCTTGGAAATCATTAATTCTACAAAAAAATTGTATATGACATAAATTATATGCTTTAATATGCTCTACATTATTTATATAGTACCTTTTATTCCTTATGATTTATTAGTTATGCAAAAATCATTCAGAATGAGGACTTCAGAGGCTATTCCCAGAAAATTTGAGATATACATATTACTTGGCATAAATAAAAATCATTATAGCCATTTTTGAAAAATAAAAATTTTAGAAATTTTTTCCATGTAAAGAGTAGTTTGGGGTGGGGGGAATTGTTTGAAACTCTTTTGAGTCGCATCCTTGGGAGATGATGAACCTAAATATCAAGTTTGGTATTTAAGCGACTTTTCGTTTTTGAGTTATCATGTTCTACACAAAAATAAAGTAATAAAATAATACACACATACAAACCTTTTTTGATTCAGGGGACTCTAAAATGTGTATTTCCAGTGAAATCTTGACATTAAATTTTTGGGTTGAATGCAATACCTTCTCTGCCTATGTATTAAGTAAAGAAAGTAAAAAACTGTCAAGTGTTTCTGGCAAAGGCTATCTAAAATTCTGATTGGCCATTTTGAAACCTCAGTCATGTACAAGGGGTTAGATTGGTTATTTTGAAACCTGGATATTTTCTGCAATTCTTTTGAATACCAATATGACAAATTGACTATTCTTTAAACAGTATTCTTAACTCTTAAGTGTTCTCAGGCTTCTAGCCAGGTAAGTATATGGACTGACTCCAACGTTCCAGATTTGCATATTTATAGTGCCTGAGTAAAGCTGTTTGGTTCGCATGGTATTTATACTTTCTCTACACGTACTATTTACATAGTGTATAGAGAAAATATTGTATTCCACCCAAAAATTCGAAACTGAGATTTCACCGGAAATACTGGTTTTAGGACCCCCTGAATCCAAAAAAAAATTCAGAAGCTGTGTGTGTGGGGGTGGGGGTGGGTGGGTGCAAGTGTGTGTGTGTGCGCGCGGTATGGACAGTATAACTCAAAAATGAAAAGACCATTAAATACCAAACTTGGTATTTAAGTTTGGTATCTTCCAAGGATGCGACATGAAGATTTTCAAGAATATCCCCCCACTTCAAACTACCCTTTACATGGAAAAATTGTTGATAATTTTGTTTTTCTCAAAAATGGCTTTAACAGTTTAGATTAAAATACCACATATTAAAGCCATTTCCATTACAAATAAAATGTATATCTTGAATTTTCTGGGAATAGCTTCTGAAGACCTGTTCATTCTGGATGAATTTTGCATAACTAGTAAACCATATGAGATAGACAAAAACTAACAACACAAAAAATGTACATCTCGTTAAAATACACAATTTGTGTTATATACATTTTTTTTCATGGGGTTGGCCATTTTCATGATATTTCTTGCTATTAGTTTCAGTTTTAAAATACTTGTGCATTTCTCATGTGGGAACACAAAGAAATGGATTTCAATTCCATAGCAACCACATTTTAAAACATGTGACTGTCGGTTTAGCCTAGTGCATTCACTTATTTCCCTTCTACTAAGTAATTAGAGAATTTCTGCTAATGTTAATCTAGATTAGCATGAAGTAGATAGAAGAATAAGCCTATTAACAATAATTTGTTACAAAGATGTAGAGACAGTCATGTGAATGGAACACATCAGATTTTTTTATCTGTGAAGCAACTGATATTTAATATAACTGTTCCATGGACAAGGACCTCATACAAAACTATATATATAGTAGTTATATACACCTAATGTTTTGAACTTTAGCACAGACCTGTTTGAAAACATTTTCTAGCACAGAGTCTGTTGTATAAGAATGCAGTAAAGTCTTGGGAATCAACAGTTAGTAATTAGGTAGGTGTTAAGGCTTTTTATCATCGGTGTCCATGCTGTACTTAGTTATAGGCCTGAATCACAATTAAGATTATTTACAATACAATGTTCACATGACCAATTTGTTGGAGCTACTGGGACAGAAGAGTAAAAGAAACTTTAGCCATCTCGTGTGAAGTAAATAATCTTAATCATGATTCAGGCCTATATCTAAGTACAGCATGGCCGCGACGTGGCCGAGTGGTTAGACCATTCACCTCTCACCTAGATGGTCCAGGTTCGATCCCAAGCGACCGCATGTGAGATTTGTGGTGGACAAAGCGATGCAGGGGTGGTTTATCCCCTATCATTGCATTCCACTGGTGCTCCATCTTCATTCCATGTATCATCAGTGTCATCGCCTGCAGTGCCACAAGTATTAAAAGTGGACGTTAAACACTATCAAAAAAAAAAAGTAAGTAAAACATGGACACTGATGATAAAGAGCCTTAATTGCCATCACCTGAAACTTTAGAAAACCTTACTGTATTCTTAAACAACAGATTGTGCTTCAAAACAGTGTGCTATAAAATGTTTTCAAACAGATCCATGATCAAGTTCAAAACATTGGACATATATCTGCCAAATATAGTTTTCTGCAAGGTTTGTGCCCATGCCTCAGTCCTAATTGAGAAGTGTCCATACAAACTGGAAGACTATTACATTAAAATAGTAAACATTATAAAAATTGACAAAGTAGATTCAAGAAAACCTATGCTGGTTTATGGTGAGATTGATTAAAAAGAGAGGTAAGGAATTAAGTTAAAATGTAATATAATTTTCTGTAAAAATGTGTAAATAACAAATAGACTTTGATTTTAACTTGCACTCACAAATTGTTTTTTAATTATTTATTATCAGTCAATATTTTGCAAAGGTATAGAATTGAAAATCTTTCTTAAACTGTATGTACATTTTGTAAAACAAGTTATTTATTATTAAATGTCAACTTTAGATTTGTAACTATGATTGTGTACAATTGAATAATTTGGAGTGTGTGTGTGTTTGTTAAAATTTTGACAATGCTCCATGCTTGTAAAAGTTTCATGAGCAATAAATGAATTGAAATTCAAATGTTAAATATTAATTGCTTCACGGTGAAAAAAATATCATCATAACCAATCAAATGCTAGCTTCCCTCGAGCACTATCAGTACATGAATCTGGACTTTCAAGTCATCAGTTTACCCTGAATATGAAGATGATACAAATCTTCAAAATGTTGGAGTCAATCCATGTACTTACCTGGCTAGAAGCCCAAGAACATTTAAGAGTTAATATGTCATTAGGTAAATTCAGCTCTTACTTTAATGTTATTCTTTTTCAATAAGCTCCCAGATTGATTCTATAAAAGCAATAATATTTCCACATCTAATTACATTTGCAAAATGGGAATGTCAGTATGTTTCTTTGCATCATAAGCTTTATATTTCATGCAAGATGATCTTATATGAGAGGCAATGAACAGTTTACCAGAGGGGGATAACAAATTAACAAGATGTAAGAAAAGTGAAAAACTGCAGTAACTGACAAGGGATATGAAATTATATGGCATTAGCATTCACATCAAGAATGGTTACCATTTGAAGTAGCATTAGAGAGCTTCAACTTTGTCAAATTGCTTGCAGACAAACCATCTTCTCCACATTTCTCATATAAATACTTGTTGTCCATCATCATACCCTTAAGGCCATCAATGCTGCCATCTATTGGTTGAGATGACAGTTTTCTCTTAATGTCCCCATACTCAGCAAGCTGTTGCTTTAGTGTGTTGATTCTCTGAATAATGAGTGGAAAACATCATTATTAGTAATTTAACTAGCATAACTTTTCTTCTTTGTATAGAAAATATTATACAACCTAAATATATCATAAAGCAAGAGATAACAGCTCTAGGGGTTAAAAAATTCATATCACTATAAAAGCATGTTTATCCAGCGACACTTTTAACAAAATAATACTCTTACACTACCAAGTCTATATATTTTGGAAATTGTTTTAAAAGGAATAATACATACTTATTTAGTACAAACAACACTGTTCATAAACATAGTACCAGAAATAGTAATAAAATACACATACAGACTGCCAGAACAACCAAAAAGGTAAATTCTATACTGCATATGTACTGCATACATATGCACAACTAAATCACAAATAAAATTAGTAACAGCAACTATAAAGTTTAAGAAAGAAGTAAAAAGAAATAATTGTGCAGAGTTTCTATACCATGCTGGAGTTTTTTTATTATTTTAGAATCTAATTAATTTGTAATCTGTATATATATAAAGTGTAAGCATTATCTATGGCCCCAATAATATTTAAAACCAATTGTATTTGTTTTGCTGTTATACAAAGATTTATGTACTCTAATCACCATATTTATTTAGGTGTGTGTGTATTTCTTATGCTAATTTACTTAATGGTTTTCAGTTTTGTAACCATTATAATTTAAGTTCAAAATATCTTACATTGCAACACCTATTGACTTACCATTCAGATTTGCTTCATAATGTACATAGCAACAATATAACTAATGTGTGTGTGAGTGTAGGGGGTGGGTGTGTCCCCCTCTCTCTCTCACACCCCCACACATCCACCCACACCCATTCACCCACCCCACCCATCCACACACCCATCCATCCACCCACACACCCATCCATCCACACACACACACCCATCCATCCACCCACACACCCATCCATCCACACACACACACACCCATCCATCCACACACACACACCCATCCACCCATACACCCGCACACACACCCATCTACCCGCACACACACCCATCCACCCACACACACCCATCCACCCACACACACCCATCCTCCCACACACACCTATCCACCCACACACACCCATCCACCTGCACACACACCCATCCACCCGCACACACCCATCCACACCCATCCACCCGCACACACCAATCCATCCACACACACACAAATATAATAATAGACTGTGCTAAGATTCTTTGAAAGCATATACAGTCAAACTTGGGTAATCCGAAGTTGAAGGGACCAAGAAAAAAAATCAAATTATTCAGGATTTCAAATTACAAATGTTTGAGTTTTTAATTAAAACAGGTCTAATTAAATGAAATTATAGGAAAGCAACATTAAAGTGTGTACTGCAGTTTTGGAATGCTAAAACTCAGGTTCAGTTAAGATGCAAAGATTTTCTGCTCCTTTTTACTTGAGTCACTGTTTGCAACCAAAATGTTACGCTTATTTTTGAGGCACATAGACAACGTATTCTGAGGAATTCCGAAGTCTTTTGCGATGTCACTTTTTTTTAAACTTTTTTCCACTTTGCAAATGGCTGCTGCCTTTTCAGCTAAAGTAAGAGTTCTGTAATTTACACGTTTAGGTTTGGAGAGAGCCATTGTCAGCTCAGTTCACTACTTAAACACACACTGATGATTTTGATGTAACTGTGTAAAATGCTCACTTTACTGCAAATGTAGGCCAACATCTGACCGCAAGTAGACAGAATGGAAAAGGGTGCAGTGTTTACAATAACAACAAGTGCCTTGGCTCGCAACAACTTCCTAGAATTGCGCAAAGAAGCTTGAGTAACTGATGAAATGATCTTGAGGTCCATGAAGCTTAAAGTTACTCAACATTCGTCATCTCAGCATAAGGCAAATCCTTGAAAAAAGCTTTATCCTGGTAACTCACCCTAAGTGAGATTTGAACGCACGATCTGTTGAATGTGAGGCAGACAAGCTACCCCCCACTACCCAGGCGGGCTATGAGTGAATTTAGTTTCTGTATTTGATTCACACAATCCTATCCATTGTTGATATGCACAAAAATATTTTTCTTTCAATTGTTACTGATTTAATTTAAATTGATTATCCAAGGCAACGCAGTGCCAGTTTGGAGTGTGACAGTATTATTATGGACACACTATATAATTACTTTACAAACCTCAAGCCATTTGTAGATAAAGTGCTTACTTTACAAATACAAATTATGAAAGTGTGGAATTATTATTTGATTGTGTAACAAAACTCTTGTAAATTCTATTAAATGTTACTTGTAAATAATTAAGTATGTTTGTTAAGTTGAACTTTATAAATTCCATTGAGAAACGGGCCTTTGGATGTTGTATTTTAAAGCTAAATTGAAACATGTGACAAAATGCAATTAGGCAGTAAATGTTTCTTACTTTTGTTAGCAGTCTGATGTGGTCTTCAAGAGAAGAACTGTGGTCACAAGTGGCAAGCAACAGGTCTCCTAATGGTTCCCTTGGATGTACTCCACTCTCAAAACGACAATACATTCCTCTCCAAAATCTGATGTTCTGCGGTGCAATATTTGGGACTAGGACCTCAGGGGTGGCATCAGGTGAATACAGGGGATTGATGTATTCATTCATATGATTTGCCATATATCCCCAAAGGGAAAATGTCCGTTCATTGAGTCTGAAACACCACAATTAATATCAGTGTGATGCCTCAATTATTGGCAACGGTGTGGCTGTCCTTAAATAATTATTAAAATGTTGCTATTATTTTGTATGAGCAATCAGATTTCTTATTTTTCTTCCTTTCTTCCTCTCTCAGAATGTGATATAGGTAAAGTTATTTAGTTTTTCAATTATTTCTTTTACTTTTAAAGAATTTAAAAACTATTTTAAACACTATTTTATTTAAATGTAATGTCAGTTGAAATTAATTAATCAAGTCGATTTTACAACAGTACATCACTTACTTTTTTTATAGGAAAACATGTTTCAGAAACCATGTGTTTCCATTGTCAATTCCTTTAGTCGACTGCTGGCATCGCTTGCTGTGATGGTTTGAAAGCTGTGCATTAATAGGTTGCCTGGCAGGATATCAAAGTTGAAAATGCGGTTCTTGTTTTTCCAAATATATATGTTTTCCCAAACTTTTAATTCTGTCTTCCTTGGGATATTAAACAGAAATATTAAACTTAAACAAGAAGACAAATGGCGGTAGCTTGGCATTTTTGGAAAGAACAACACACCATAAATAGAAGTCCAAAAATACTAAAAAATATCACAAGGAAGACGAATTAAAAGTTTGGAAAAACAAGAACTGCGTTTTCAATTTCGAAATCCTGTCAGGTGACCTACTGATGCAGAGGTTCATCAAACCACCACTAGGGACAACAACCATCACAGCAAGCAATGACAGCAGTCAACTAAAGGAATTAAGAATGGAAGTACATCACTTCTGAAACATGTTTTCCAATAATAAAAGTAAGTGATGTAGTATTACAAAATCGACTCAACTAATTAATTTTAATTGATAGAACACATCACTGTCACAAAGTCCAGCATATATCAGTAATAAATGCAATGTGTTTATGCACTACATTTTATTTCTAACATATTTTTATTTCTATTCTACTATACATTTACATTTTATAGACAGTTTCCCCTCATTCTCTAAAACAGGAAATTCTTTAAACTCAACAAAGAATATCATTTGTAAAATACAAGAATCTCAAAAGCAATCCATCTCAATCATTGCAAACTAATCCAAGAGTTTAAATTTTGTTTCACATGAAGGTGTCCATATATGCAATAAACTTCCCGAATTGATCAAAATCTCACAGGGTAAATTGTTTATGAGAAAGGTGAAAAGTCTACTTTTAAATCATGTGCTCTATTCAGTAGATGAATTCCCTTTTGCATCCTGTTTAATGCACTTCATATGGCTGTCTGTAAAAACTCTGTTTTACTAAATTGTATTCTTATGAATAGATTATTTTTGAGTTGGGTTTGTAACGCTTATGTACCACTTACGTATAATTTTTCCAGACCAGTTTCGACACCATGTGGGAATCATCGTTGAAAATAAATTGTGTGTTTTAAAGAAATCCACATTTTCTGTGTAATGCATTTCTTCTATTGCTTAATATTTATCAGTTACATGCGATTATACAAAATTCTTTCTGAATGAAGAAGACTTTGCATGCTGTTCTCGGAAAATTCAAGTTAACATTTAATTAGTTAAATCTTTAACATGTGGTACTTTAATGAAAATCACTAATAACCAGTTTTGATAAAATCTAATATTTTGATAAATCTTCCATGTGAAGGGTAGTTTGGGTTGGGAAGGTTTTCTTGAAAAACTATGTGCCACATCTTTTGAAGATACTGAGCTTAAATATTGAGTTTGGTATTTAACTGACTTTTCATGTTTCAGTTATGTTGCTCACAGACAGACAAACAAACACACATGGACCTCTTTCTAAAATTGTTATGTTGCTTTTTTTTTGCTTTATTCAGTGTGTCTCAAAACTTATTTCCATTGGAATCTCAGTATTGAATTTTTGGGTGGAGTACAACATTCCCCTACATGTACATAACAGAGAAAATAATACTGAAGCTAAATTAGTAGGCTCCTCATTACTTGAATTGAGATTTGCCCCCCATATAAAAGCAATGAGAGTACTGATTACCTGAGATCTAAGCGATCCTTTTCACAGTTGCCAATGAAAGTACCAAACTGGCAGGACTGTACATGATCGTGGAGAGTGAGCAAGAATCTTTCATTAAACTGAAATGTTGCCGGGAACTGCTGAACAAGTTGCCAAGAACAGTCAACAAATTGTGTGAACACCGGTGACAGTTCTTTTGGGTCCCCAGCAACGTGACCACATCTGTCACTGAACTTGTGTCCAAATGCAAGCCAATCCTTCTCTATCAGAGCCTGCAACACAGTAAATGTACAACTCATTCATCATTATACCCCTGCCGCTGAATCCTTGCACTTCAATCCTTTCGCGTAAGGTTGGCTATGCTGCCTTTGCGGCATGGCCAGAGTAACTAGTATACAACAACAGCTGATTACAAATGTCTCTATCGTGTGCAACGACGAATATAAACAGTGTACATATTAAATGAATGCTGATGAATAATTGAAACTAACTCATTATTGATGTTAACTGAAAATAACAGAAATATTTTAACACTTGTAGCATACATATGTATTTATGACAATATTGAACAAAAATGCAAAATAGCGTGTTATATGAGAGAAAGGTATAGCAAAGTGATTTTCACCGGTTTAGAATTTTAATGGCTCAATTCCATCCAAGTCTCCGTTGTCATCATATTCTGAAGCATCATTGTCATCGTCACCAAGACATATCATTAGTGGTTCACATTCACTGATGATTCCGTCTAATTCTTGTGCTTTTCCTATTTGTGAACATAATTCACTTTCTTCTTCCAAGAAGCCGCATCCACCCTCGCCACAACTTCCCGCAAAAGTCTATCAACTCTATAATTATGAAGGTCTTATTATGTTCCCTCGCGTACAAACATACACTGAAACACTATCAATAAATATAAATAACAACGAATAATACAGAACCACTCAACACATGTGTTAGGAATTCACAAACTGAGCACATGGTTGGAAATAGCCAGATATTGCAAAGCTGTGGCACCTATATGCATTTCCATTGTCTGACCGTCCGGAATTCTTCTTTGTGATTGGTTCAGAAAGACAAACGGGTAAAGCTTATCTGTTTTCTGTTTTCTGTGGAGGTACCAATTTAACTCCTGTCAAGTGCAAGGATTCAGCGGCAGGGGTATAAAACCAATCTGATGTGTTCCATTCACATCACTTTCTCTATCTATTCTGTACTAAATATTCTTACAAAAACTTATTCTTCTATCTACAGTACGTTTGTTACAAAACTTGGCCGCGAGGAACATGGCTGGTGTGACCTTCGCTGCATTTCCCTGTGCGTGTGTCCTGCATCTGTTGTCGTCCCTCATGTGTCAGTCTTACTTCTGTTCTAGTCCAGTTCACACGTGAATAACATTAAGAATGTTTAGAAGTGTCTAGTTGTGCTTGAAGTGCTTTCAAAATGCAGTATACAGTACCACAAAGAGTGTTTATGTATATTTTTACATCATCTTGTAAGGATGAAACTGTTCTGAGAAGAGAGGCTGTTTGTTTGCTTGTAAATAAATTTAGGAACACAGGGATCAATTTGTGATTAGAAAAGAAAGGCAAACAATCATGTGCTTATGGAGCACAAATTAGACGAAATCGGAGAAAGGTTAGAATGCTCGAAAATCTCTTAGGTGCTTTGCACAAGAAACTGACATTTCAAAAGCTTCAGCATGGAAAGCAACAAAACTTTTAAAACCCAAACCATACAAGGTTACTGTTGTCTAGGAATTATCTCCTGCGATAAGGTGTGTTTTGTGTTTATTCTGATAGTTGTTAATTTGATTTGAGATTTTCTTTGATGTCCACGAGATTTTATTGACGGGCTGTGTGCCTGATAGCCAAATTTTGTAGCATACTTGCTGTACTTCATGCTATTTGAGATAAACATTAGCAGAAATGGTCTTATTACTTGCTTCCTTATAAATAGAAGGGAAATAAGTGAGTACACTAGGCTAAAGTGATAGTCAAATCTTTTAAAAGCTGGTTCCATGTGATTGAAATTTGCTTCTCTTTGTATGGCCAGGAGTAAAACAAAAGAAAAAGGAATGACAAATTGCTGTTTGAGAAAAAGTTTTAAAATTGTAATAAATAACAAGTAATATCTCAAAAACAGTTAACTCCACAAAAAAAGTATATGACATAAATTGTGTGTTAATGAAATCTACATTTATTGTGTAGTGAGCTTTTGTCTACCTCTTATGGTTTATCAGTTATGCACCCTGAATGATGAAGTTATTTCCAAAAAAAATCAAGATATACATTTTATTTATATCTTTAATACAAACTATTTTATTACAAATTGTTAAGAGCCATTTTTGAGAAAATAAACATTTTCAAACATTCTCCCATGTAGAGTTTAGTTTGGAGTGGGAGGGACTTTCTTGAAATTTTTTGTGTTGAATCCTTGGAAAATGTTGAATAAAGCTTAATATTTAAACAACTTTTTGTTTTTAAGTTATGCTGGTCTCAGACACAAAAACTTGAGCCTTTTTCTAAAAATGCTTTCTTTTGCATTCAACCACACTAAAACTCACCACTTGGTAAATATTACTTTTTTTAACAAATTTCAAGAGTGGATTAAATTTTGAAATCCTGCAATCAGCAATGTTATAAAGTTTACAACCAGACAGCAGCAGTTAGATGCTTATGCTGAGGAAAGAGGAAGAATAAATAACAATCTCAGTCATTAACCAAGCTGAAGATGGAGGCAATTGTCTCTGAAAACGGTACAAGATTTTACAAGCTCAAGAAAATGTGAATATCAACTCATGAGCATTTTAAAATTAAAATGAAACTTGCTGCTTATCATGAAGTCAACTACTCACCTGGAAACCTTGTATTGTCCTATAGTAAGGGTCCAGAAAGAGGCTGGCTATAGAGCAAACCTGCGCAGTACGGTCCCAGCCGTCTGAGCAGTGCACCACTACACTTATGCCCTTCTCATCTACGGCCTGCGCGATGAACCACGAAGTCTCCAGGATGGCTCTGATGTGTCTCAGCCAGCCGCTGGACTCCACACCTCCCAGAAAACTGCTCATGGAGGGCGACTTTAACTCGCATGCTGCAAGCCAAACATAATGATTGCTTTCTTGTATCACAGTTAGACCAAGTATTTTATGAAACAAAATTTAAAAATTTGCATTAAACTACGCTTGAGCATAAAACATTCACAATAATTCATGGCATAAGGATGTGCAGCAGAGAAGCTCCTATAGAAGAGAGAAAGAAATACTTATGTGACCCAGCAAGAGAAATGGTACGAGGGTGATTCAAATATAAACGGTAATTTTGTAGAAAAATACTTATTGATTAAATATATATACACAAGTGACTTCATCAGCATTTCTCAACATAGCCTCCTTCACACTCTACACATTTTTGCCAACATTTTGGAAGCTTGAACATTCCTTCTTCAAAAAAAGTTTGAGGGCGTGTCGCCAACCAATTGCGCACATGCTCCTCGACGTCCTCGTTGTTTTTGAAATGTTTCCCTCCAAGCGATTCTTTCATGGGTGCAAACAAAAAATAGTCTGGGGGGGGGGCAAGTCTGGACTATAGGGAGGGTGTTCCAGTGCATGTCCGCCATTGTGTCCATTGTCAAGTTGGTGGTGTGAGGCGTAGCGTTGTCTTGGAGAAGGATGACATCTTTGATGGGCACATCTTTTGCTTTGGAGGCAGCTTTTACAGACCTTAACAATTAGCAATAGTAAGCTTCTGATGAGATTTCTTTGACAGTGGGGCGGTGATCACCTTCAATATGCTCTCGAACGGTACGGATGTTGTCATCTGTGAGACTTGACCTTGGTCATCGAGCATGACTTTTGTTTTCCACAAATTCTTGGCCAGCCTTAAATTATCTGGCCCAAGTAAACACTCAATTCTGCATAAAAGGCTTAACCCCTTCCGTAGTTAAAAACTTGATAATAATGCGTTGCGCAACAGACAAAGGGACTTTTTGCTCACTCATGGCTGTACTGATGCCAGAACCTAGCGAAGAGGCTAACAAAGCTAGTTCCCCCTCCCTAACACACCAATCTTCAACCCCCCACTCTACCGCCCCGCTCCGAACTGCTTCCTCCGTGATATGCAACAATTACCGTTTATATATGAATCACCCTTGTACATGAAAGAGTTGATAAAATGAGAATAAATCATGAAGGAGATGTGGAACATTAGAAGAAGTAAAAAGCAAAAATGGAGGATGCAAGCAGAAGGTATAATTGATAATTTCAGGGACTGAAGACAAAATGGGAACAGATGAGAGACTTGAGGTGTGAGACCTATTTGTTGGAAGTGAACAACTATGAAATGAAGATGTAGAGTCAAACTGAAAAATTCAATGCCATAGTTGGGATTTGAACCACAGATCTCCTGGTTTTCATCCAGTTGCAACATGCCAACATAGCATTAAATTCTCCAACTGTCTCGCAGTTTTTCTGGTATACCACAAGTAGATCTCAAATTATTTTGAGATGTCATACCTTAATGGCGACTTACTCTGTAAGTACTCAAGCATGCTTTGCATTCACATTAATTGAACTATGTTGGTTAACTATAAAGTTCAGGACTTAATTATGGTTTTGAACCCAAAAATGGTGTACTACAGCTAACTTATCTGTCTGTTTATGCTTTAAATACCTCATGTATTTTTTAAAATGTTGTGTGGGTCTTGCATTATCCTGGAGAAAGAAGACTGCTTTGCACACCAACCTTGAGTGTTTTCAGTCAATGCAAGTTTCAAATGATCCAGTAATGAAGCATAATAGTTATGCTTCTGTCTTTTTCCAAGTAATCTATGAGGATTATTCCTTGGGAATCCCAAAAATCAGCAACCAACACTTTAGCAGTTGACAAAATGATCTTGGCATCTTTGGTGCGCTTTCACCAGCCTTTGTTTATTGTTTTGGCTGCCCTCTGGTGTGTAATGACGGATCTCAGTTTCATCAACAGCCACAAATCGAGCAAAAAGTCTTGGGGATTGCCATTACACATAGCCAGACATTGTGCTGAAATGTTGTTCCAGATGTGCTTTGGGTCGATTGTGAGCAATCGTGGTACCCATCTTGCACAGTTTCTTCATAGCCAATTCTCCATGCAGAATATTACATTCTTGCTCAGTTGAGATGCCTATAATCTCAACAATCTCACAAATTTTTATTTGGCAGCCTCGCATTACCATATCATGGATTTTGTCAATTGTTTCCTGTGTGATCACCTCAACTTGATGGCCAGAGCATGCTTCATCTTCAGTGCTTCTCACACCAAGTTTAAATTCATATATCCACAAATAAATGGTCCTCAATTATGTGAACTTCATCCAATTCTGTTTTGATTTGAGTCAATCCAACCCTTCAAATGAGGATTAAATCCTTTGCCTCTCAAAGATCAATTGAAGCACAGGAAAGAATGACCAGTCTGGCTTTGTTGTTCCCTGAATAGCCAATGCAGATATTATTCATTTGTTTTTCCAGTATGGGATATGTCCATAAATCTATATGCCAACTTTAAATTACAAAAGAAAATATTAAAAATAATAAAGCAAGTTCCTGTGAAAACACCAAGCAAAACAGTATTTAAGGAATTAAATATCTTACCTCTCCCTTCTATATATACATATACTTGAAACATTATGCTACATTCACAAAAACAGGAACCTCTTTAAAGCAAACAATATGTATCATGCACACAATACTAGATCTTTGAACCATATACATACCACATTACAGAAAAAGCCACCAATAAACACAGACAGTGCCTGCACAAGCAAGCATCATGACTCTGTACAGAGAAAACAGAAATGGAGTTTTATTTATGAATGCTCTTTAACTGCCGTGGTTCTCAAAATTCCATTCCATACTGGGCATAAAATACTGCTTAATTTTTCTCAGAGACCTATCTATCAGGCTTGAGGTTCTTTTATGTGCCTAAATCTATGGTACAGGACCAACGGCTTTACTTCCCTTTCGAAGGAAGCCATGTTAAGGATTTTTACGCCCAAAAAAATCCATTGTTCTCCACCAGGCTTGCACCCGTGACCTTGAGTGTATGAAGTTAGCATGGTAACCATTATACCATGGAGGGCGACAGACTGCTACGATAACGTAATTGCCCTTATAGATGTTATGAAGAGAAATCATGCACAGATGCATATTATGAGGGATGCTGCAATAAGGTACACCTTAATTATTCTACCCATAATGCATGCCATTGTAGTTTCATTAAGCTTAAAGTATCCGCTGAAGAATATACAAGTTCCTAATTTGATACTTACTTTCTATTAATTTTGCTAAACTACTTCGCATTACATGGATGTTTTCAATACCAAGAAAATGAAACTTGATATTTTCATAAAAATTCTCATTTTCATAGCCTTTTCCAGTAGCACGGTTTGCCATGGCATTTATCTGCAAAAGAAAGTAATTTTATTAATAATATTGTACAATATATGAAGCACTAATGTTCCATGTAGAGGAAATAAGTGGCACTTACCCTTGGTCTGGTATCTACGACATACATGTAGCTATTGTTGGGGTTGGTCCGCAGGATACAGTTCAGCATCTGTTCGTCTTCTAGACACCTAGCACTAAATCCTGACAGTGGTTGACTGCAGCGGCATATTACAGCCTGCAAATACAGATTGTATTATCATAAAAACAGACATAACTCTGTGAATCTTAAGATATGCTACTGATTCTGTTCATTTACAGTAGGTGTGTTGTGTACAGATGTGGAAAAAGAGGCTACATCACTTATTTTATTATAGTACAACATACAAAGAAAGTGAAGTGAGAGTAAAAATTTGAACTACTTCACACTAGAGAATGAAGAGGATTTCAGAGGATATACACAGAATATTCAAGATTATTCATTTTTTTTTATTTATCTATTTTTTTTATGATGCTCAAATGATCTTGGGGTCCATAGAACTTAAAAGTTACTCGACTTTTGTCTTCTCAGGATAAGCGAAAACCCAAAATAAAACTTTATCCGGGTAACTCACCCTAAGCGAGATTTGAACTCACGACCTTTGGAAGTGAGGCAGACACGTTAACACCACACTACCCAGGTGGGCTGATTATTCATTTCGTTACTCTCCAAAATCTTAAACATATGGTAACATAATAGAAAGTGCTAAAATCATTTTTGAGAAAAGAAAAAAAATTAACAAAAAGATTTTCCACACGAAGAAAAATTTCAGATAGGTAAATTTCATGAAAATCAGTTGTCAAGGTAAATACCAGATTAGATTCATTACCACAACCAAAAGTCCAGCTTGGATCTAAAACAATAGTAAAAATGAAAATAGTAACTGGTCCACATTTATGCACAGATAATGAAAGTAGGTAGACTTGATGGCACCCTAATGCCATCTGCCTGGCATATGAAGAAGCAGATGTACAGTTGCTGGTACTATGGTCCCAGTGGATATGTGTTGAAGCTGTTATTTACATATAAAATCTGCACAAGATAATTCCTTCAAAATATTGTTAGAAACATCTAGTAAATAAAAGCCTACCATAGAGAATAGATGAGTTTTAATACTTTGTATAAATTTAAGTAGTGCTTAGTATAAGTGATATGTAAATTTGTAAATATTTAGTTAATAGCACCAAGTTTGGTGTGTAATGTAGAGTAATAATGTAAATGTTAATAATTCAATAATGTACCTGTATATAAAAATGAAACATGACGAAGCCTGACACATGTATATCATGTCTATGGGTTAATCAACCAACTATTATAATTATCATCATCATCACATATAGATTCAGATGTACAGTTGCCCAGCACTAAGGCCTCTCTGGAGAAGTGACAAACAAAATTGTATGGTGGAGGAATGAAACCTAGAAATTTCCTATCAATTGTGAGCAACAGGGTTTCAGCTTACAGATTTGTCACAGTATGAACATGCAGTTAAAGCAATGTAAAATAAATAGATAAAATAACTCTGATGTGTTCCACTCACATAACTTTCTCTGGCTGTTCCACAAACAAATTTTTCTTACAAAACATTATTCATTTATCTATGCCGTGCTAATGTAGATAAATATTAGGAGAATTGGTCTTATTACTCGCTTCCTTGTAAGTAGAAGGAAATAAGGAAATACATTAGGCTAGAGTGAGTCAAATCTTTTAAAAGCTGGTCATTCTGTGAAACAACTGAGGTTCATTTCTCTTTGCATGGTCCTGTGTGAGAAAAGTTAATTAGTGTAAAACTGAAACCAATAATAATGAATATTTCAAAAATTGTCAAATGTACAAGAAAAATATATGACACGTATTATATATTTTAATGAGATCTACATTTTTTGTGTAGTAAGTTTTTGTCTATTTCTTAGAGTTTAACTGTTGTGCAAAGTTCTGCAAAACTCAATGAGAATAAATAACTCTTCAGAGTCTTTTCTCAAAAAATTCAAAACATGCATTTTATTTGTGATGCAAATATCTTTCACATTACAGTATTTTAATCAAAATCATTAGAGCCATTTTTGAGAAGAACAACATTGTCAAAAAATTTTCCATCTAAAGTTTACTAGGGGGTATTTTCTTGAAAACCATAGTGCCACATGCTTGGAGGATATTGAATTTAAACACCAAGTTTGGCATTTAACGGTCTTTTAGTTTTTGACTGTGCACAGACACATAAACACCTATAACCACCTCACACAAGCAAGCAAGCGTGCGCGCACACACACACACACACACACACACACACATACACACATACAGCTACCCATACAGAGAGAGACCTTTTTCTGAATTTTTGTTTGGATTCAGGGGTTTCCAAAACATGTATTTCCAGTGAAATCTTGGTATCAAATTTTTGGATGAATACAGTACCTTCTCTATACACTATGTACATAGTACATGAGGAGAAAGTAAAAAAGAGACAATGGTAGGAAAGGTTTTTAAAACAAAGCAAAATACAAGAATGAACTATTACACCTCATAAATTCCAAGAAAAAGGTTTGAAAATGTTTTTCTGAAATAATTTAAACCATGATCCAAAGTTATAGAAAGCAAGATTTAAAAGAGTAGTACTCACCTTATTCCTATGCAGGTATGACAACACTGGAAGTCTACCTTTGCTTCTGAAACGTGAGCTGCCCAGTAGCACTGTGGTTGACGCAGATGAAGGAACATACAAGTACCTGGGGTATGTGTCACACAGCTACAGAACAGAAGTCTTATAGTTAGTTTATTAACCTTATAAATCATACAAGGGTGGAACAATGTTATTAAAAGTTCTAAAAGTTGATAAAGATCTATGCCCACTATGTGGCAAAGTCGATAACAACTTGCACTATATAATTGAGTGCGAGGAAACTAAAATATGGAGAGAGATAATATGGAATAAAAACTGGGAAAAGTTACTGGCAGAGATATTGAACTTAAAACTTTTTGAAAACATTGAGAATGAATTTCTGAAAAACTAGGTAATTATACAGGGAAAGTAAAAAAGAAATGGAGGAGGAAAATAGCCAAAGAAAGAGAGGATTTTAATAATAAGAGGTTTGTAACTTGAAAAGATGAAATAAATTGTCAATCTACAAGGGTGGTTTAATAAGTCTAATAAATTTCCATAAAAGAATGGAACATTTTTGTTGCGTGTCATGGTTAGTAAGCTTAATAATTGTAATTGTATAACAACATTTTCAACAACATAGAGTTTATAGATCATTGTTGACAGTTGTCTGAATTGGACAATGTGTTGACTGCAACTGAAAATGGAGAAACATGAGTTTTGTGCTGTTATTAAACATTTTCATTTGAAAGGTTGGACTGCAACACAAATGAAAACAGAACTGGATGAAGTGCACACAGACTTTGCACCGCCACTGAAGACTATTTGCTATTGGATTTGCACCATTTTCTTAAGAGTTATCACTGAAACTCTTATCTGTGTAACGTTTGGCCAACATGGGCGCTTTGTCATCGGTTAGTTCTGCTTCCGAGGTGAGGTGAGGTGGGTGAAGCACAAGGGGTGAGAGGTGAGGTGAGGTGAGGTGAGGCAAGGCGTGGCGCGGTGAGGGGTGGCGTGGGGAGAGGTGTGGGGTAGGCTGACGTGGGGTGGGGCGGGTGTGGGGGCGGGGGCGTGTGCGTGTGTGTGTGTGTGTGTGTGTGTGTGTGTGTGTGTGTGGACAGCATAACTCAAAAACGAAAATTCCATTGAATACCAAACTTGGTATTTAAGTTTGGTATCTTCTAAGGAAGAGACACAAAGATTTTCAAGAAAATCCCCCCTCCCCCAACTACCCTTTTCATGGAACTTTTTTCGAAAACTTTGATTTTAAAAATGACTCTAACGATTTTGATTAAAATATTGTGTATCAAAGATATTTACCTGACGAATAAAATGTATATCTGAATTTTCTGGGAATAGCCGCTGAATACTACTTTATTCTGGATCAATTTTACGGAATTTTGCTTAACTGCTAAACCGCAAGAGATGGACAAAAACTTATCACACAAAAAATGTAGAGCACGTTAAAACACACAATTTATGTATACACATTTTTTTGTTGAGTTGATTGTTTTTTAGATATTCCTTGTTTTTGGTTTCAGCTTTTCTCATACAGGAATTTATCAGCTCCTGTCCATACAAACAAAGGAACTTCAGTCACATAGCAACCAGATTTTGACTATCACTTAAACCTATTGTACTCCCTTATTTCACTTCTACTTACAAGGAAGCAAATAATAAGACTATTTCTGCTAACTTTTTCTCGATTAGCATGAAGTAAATAGAAGAATAAGCTTTTTAACAATAATTTGTTACAGAGATGTAGAGAAAGTCATGTGAATGGAACACTATCAGATTTTTTTTTTATTCAGGGAGCTTTAAAACATCTAGTTTCAGCAAAATCTTTTATTTATTTATTTTAATGTAGTTCAGTACAATGTAAAACACACAAAAGAACAATGTTGAATGATTATAGTAAGGTTTTAGTATATGCATGAGATACTAATTAGAATTCATAAATTCATCCACACTATAGTAGGCTTTGTCAATTAAAAATTTGATGTGTTACACTCACATGACTTTCTCTAGTTGTTCTACAAACTTCTTACATAAGGTTCTTCTTCTTTCTACACCATACTAATCGAGATGATTAGCAGAATGTTCTTATTACTTACCTCCTTAAAAGTAGAAGGGAGCTAAGAGAATACACTAGGCAAAACTAATAGTTAAATGTTTTAAAAGCTGTCATTATGCAATTGTCATTGCAAATCGCTTCTTTGCTTGCCCAGGAGTAGAACAAACAAAAAACGGACACTTTCGGTTTGAGAAAAGTATAATTACTTTACAACTGAAACCAATAACAACGAATATCTCTGAAATGGTGACTTCCACAACAAAAATGTAAAGGACAAAAATTGTGTACTTTGACCAGATCTACATTTTTTGTGCAGTAGGTGTTGTCTATCTCTTATAGTTGAACATTTATGCAAAATTCATTCAGAATAAAGAGGTCTTCAGAGAAAATTCAAGCTATACATTTTATTTGGAATGTAAATATCTTTAATATACAGTATTTTAATCAAAATCATTAGAGCAATTATTGAGAAAATAAAAATTTTTGGAAAATTTTCTATGGAAAAGGTAGTTTGTGGTGGGGGAGTTTTTCTTGAAAATCTTTGTGTCACATCCTTGGAAAATACTAAACCTAAATACCAAGTTAGGTACCTAACAGTGTTTTCGTTTTTGAACTATGCTGTCCACATGCATGTGCTTGCGCACACACACATAAAATTTTTGGGTGGAATGCAATACCTTCTCTATCCACCACATACATTGTACATAAGGAGCTAGAGAAAGTAAAAAACATTTTAATACTGAAGGGTTAGGAGTTAAATTTATAAATGTAGAATGACAAGATTCATTATATTTTAGATTTCCAAGATATCTGACTGTTTTTTTCTGCAATACAAAGATTTTGTTTAAACTGACCTTAGTTGTGTTACCCCATATTTCTTGGTATTTAGATTTTTGTGTGGAATAGAATACTTCCATCCAGGGGCATATTCTATGGGCTAACTAGGCTAGATGCAAAGCCTGGTAAATTTGTGAAGAAAGAACTTCCATTAAGTTTATAAATAACAGAGAATCGATTCCTAGTCTGTTGGCTGTTTGCATTCTAGCTTATTATTATGGCATAAAATGGGCTCCTTGTGATAGATCTTGATTCTGTTTGTAAGGTAAGTCATTATTCCTTGGCAGGTTGAAAAGCTGCACAGTGCCAATTACGTCATTCTCCCTTCTCCCACATGTCCATGTGATATTAGATACGCATGCACATTGTGAGATTTTTGTCAGTGGTGGGAAAGAGGGCATTGTAAATGGCAGTGAGGGTCACAAAAATCATAGTATTCTCATTATTGTAAGAGTATATAAACTGAGAACTATTAACAGTAATGTTGAAAACTTCAACACCTAAGTTCTCCTCTGGTAAGTCCCTTAGAGGACAGGCACTTGCAAAAACAAGTACATGTTCTCATCCTGCATTCAGCCATCCATGCACATATTGTAACAAGGATAGAGGGGTAATTGCAAACTCTCCCTCCATCCTTACCTTTCTTACCATCTCTGAACATGGCAGAGGGGAAGCAGTTGAATGTGTGAGCTGCATGAACCGAAAAATGGTAGTATTTTTAATTTCCTTACCAAGCTATACAACGAACTTGTAAAGAATAACCAACAAGTTTTGAAGACAGCTGAAGCAAACTGATAATTATGTGCCATATAACCAGCTTAATGATTTTTATTATTGAAGATAAGGAATCCTAATTTGCCTAATGCACACAAAATCAGAAGTTATCTACCTCAAAAGTAGATGGAATTGGTTATTTTTCATTTTTTTAAATTTAAAGGTCTGGTTAATGAGTAAATACAATTGTTCAAATCTTCTTTGTCCTGATAATAATGATTAGTCAATATAACTAGAGTTATTTTCAGGCTGTTTTGCTGTAGTCTGTTGGAGCAGATGTTTCGTTCACAACTGTGGTGGACAAGCTCATTGGCACAGCCAAAGTCTCCTCAGAGAATGTTTCACTGCGTCTGAAGCATTGACCGTCAGTGTCTCAATATTTATACTGGCTGGTGGGGGCAGGATTTGGCTTCTCTGATTGGCTTGCTCTGTTTTTTACTTGTTATATAACGTTCTCTGGCTTTGAACACAGGATGCCAGTTTTTGCTGAGTCTCAGGGCCTCTTCTTGTTGAATATTTGTAAATGTCTATAGCTTCTCGCTGTAGTCAGGCATGGTATTGTACTGTAGATGAAAGGATGTTGGTGTCCTGCAATTTGATGATGTGTTCACCCTCTGCTTCAACGGTGTGATCAGTGACTGCAGACTTTTCCGTTTGGCCCAGTTGATGGTTTATTTTGTGTTCAAGGAGTCTGGTGGTAACACCTTGCTGTGTTGTCGCAATGTAAACTTAGAGCAAGGAAGCGAGAAGCCATAGAAATTTAAAAACATCCAAACAATTTCAACAAGAAGGAAGAGGCCCTGATACTCGACAAAAACTGGCATCCTGTCATAGAAGGAAGGAAACATTTTATAACAAGCAAAAACCGAGTGAGCCAATCAGTAGTGACCAACACCAGAGGAGCCAAGCAGCACTAACAATCATTGGTTCAGATGCAGCTAAACTTTTTCTACAGAGACTTTGGTCCTGCCACTGAGGATATCCATTGCAGTTGTGGACAAAGAGTCTGGGTCATCTTACTCCAGCAATCCATGGTAAAAAAAGTCTGGAAATAACCCCTAGTTTTTTTTATTATTATTATAAGTTGTATGTATTATATTTCATTGAAATTATTTATATTGTTAAGGATTACTTTCATTAAATTCTGAACAAACATAATTTGCTAAGTGGAGAGAAAAAAAAGGCTAACCCAGAACTTAGATGCAGTATACACCTCTTCCTCTAGTGGCAACATATAAGTAGAAAAAAATGGCGTATTATTTATGGACGCTCTTTAAATACTGTGGTTCTCAGCATCCCATTCTAAACTGGGCATGAAAGACCGCTTAAGAGGCCTCTCTGTCAGGCTTGAGGTTCTTTTATGAGCCGTAAATATATGACACGGGACCAATGGCTTTACTTCCCTTCCGAAGGAAACCATGCTAAGGATCTTTATGCCTGAAAAAATCCATCGTCCTCCGCCGGGTTTGAACCCGCGACCTTAGGTATATGAAGTTAGTATGGTAACCATTACACCACGGAGGGCGACACATATAAGTAGAGAAAGCAATAAAAAGTCAAATATGGCCATGCAAAATTATCAACTATGCCAAGAGTAGTTCAATTTGAGTAGATATATAATAAAACCATGTAAGCCTACCTCATAGTCTTTATTCAACAAAGTAAGACTCCATTGGTCATTAGGAACCCTCATTCGCTGAAACTCGGACTGCAAGTCAAAGAAGTTCCATCCTGCTGTTTTTGGTAAGTCTTCAGTACTTGAAGTGTAGTGAAAACAATACAGATCCTCAATGTGGACTGCAAATAAAACAATTCAAGGTTACCTTTTCAAAAATCTGATGGGTTTCATCCACATAACTTGCTGTACCTTTTGTGCTAGTTGAGATAAACATTAGCAGAAATGTTCTTATTACTTAGTTCCTTATAAATAGAAGGGAAATAAGGGAGGCTAAAGAGATAGTCAAATCTTATAAAAGCTTGTTGCTAAGTGATTGAAATTTGATTCTCTTTGCATGAGTAAAACAAAAGAAACAAGAATGACAAATTCCCATTTGAGAAAAGTATACATATTATAATTGAAACAAGAAATATCTGTAGTTAAATCCTCTAAAAATGTATATGACATAAATCGTATATTTTAATGAGATCTGCATTTTTTATGTACAACAACTTTTTGTCCATATCTTACAGTTTATCAGTTATGCAGAGGTCATTCAGAATGAAGAGGTCTTCAGAAGCTATTCCCAGAAAATTAAAGCTACAGATTTTATTTCTCACGTAAGCATCTTTCATATACAGTATTTTAATCAAAATTGTTAGTCACTTTTGGGAAAGTAAAAACTTTCAAAATTTTTTTCCATATAAAGGGTGGTTTGTGCTGGGGGAATTTTCTTGAAAATCTTTGTGTCACATTCTTGGAAGATGCTGAACAAAATATGAAGTTTGGTATTTTACCAACTTTTTGTTTTTGAGTTATGCTGTTCAAATACACACACCTGGATCTTTGACTAAAAAATACTTTTTTTTTTTCTTTTTTTTTTAACTCAGGGGGCCCCAAAAAGTGTACTTCCAATGAAATTCAGTATCAACATTTTTGGACAGAATGCAATACCTATATACTGAATGGAGAAAGTACATTTTTATTTATTTATTTTTTGTTTTTGTTTTGATTTTGAGATCAAAATGTGTACATCTGGTGAAATTTTGACATCAAATCTTTGGGTGAAATATATACTTCCCCTACTTACTATGCATGATAGAGAAAGGCAACATTTTAACAAGAGACAGGTTTTTTCATTTATATGTTCTAGACATATTGTTATTTGTTATAAATAACACAGAAAAGTTCACAAAAAACGCAGATATACATAACAAAAAGACTAGACACAGACGCGACTTATAGAGAGCAACAAATAATTTGCAAAAAGAGGTTTACTACAACAGCATAGTTTTATTTAATTCACTTCCATCTCTATAAAGGAAGTGAGCATGAACAAAAACAAGTTTAGTTCAGAATTAAAAAGATACCTTATCATTCACACCTTCTATACACAGGAGGATTTCATTCAATCAAAAAATACTGGTAATAATTAATGCAGCGTAGTAAATATAATATAGATGAATATTTTAAGAATGCATGCTGTGCAAATTGATTTTTGGAAACAGACATGTAATGGCAAATTATGCAAAGCTGATACATCTGAAAAATTCAATATAAGAGTCAATCTTTGTAAATAAATGTATTAATAATTATCAAGAGTAACCAATAAATGTAACTGGCTTGTTACATCCTAGTTGGTTTTGTGTCTAATCTAATAGGCTTTATTATGTTCTGTTCTATGGGGTACTGTAAACTTAAAGATATGCTACAAAGAAACACACCTGGTTGAGCCAGTTGTTGCAAAGTGACAAACACCTCATGACATTCCCGCTCTCTTGGTATCACAAAGGTCACGGAGAGGAATGTCTTGCATCTTATTTGAAGTGGTGACCCAGTTGTTGTGAGAGGAAGTTTCTCCACCGAAGCAATGTGCATGTGCAAAATCTGAAAATATAATCATTACGAAAGCTTCAGCCACATATATATTGTAGGGTACCAGATGGTCATTTTGAATAAATTATATTTCATATTGTAAAGGACAATCGATATCAGTGGCAAAATGTTGTAATTACTGACATAGCAGTGTCCTCAAAAAACAATGCTGGCATAAGCATGGGTTTAACTACAAAGTCTCCATTAACTAGGTCATGGGAGGCACTTACATCAGAGCTACTGACACTGTCGGATGCACTCTAGATCAACATTGACATGCCATAAAGTTTAAATAAAAAAGTTAAAATCAAGAACATCAATAATACCCGGTGAGTTGAGTGGAGTCCCTTGCGTTTTCTCCCCTCTTGCTCCTTAACCATGCTCTCTTAAAATTCTTGTAATCAATAGTAAAACTACTGTCTCTCCTCACAACCCTATAGCTCCCGATCTCTCTCCCCAAATGTACACCCTCCTGCATCTTAAACCCTGAGGCCACCTGTTCCCTTTTGCATGTGTAAGTACCAGCTGATCCTATTATGCCCTAGTGATGCACAATGGTAGGGGTAACTGCTAACCCACATTGGCTATCCTACAATATGTTAGGATCAGAAAATCTATATTTTTTGTCCAATCTTTTAAAAAATTGTTGGTATATTTTGGCATGGAAAACTAAGAGGTCCATAATTTTTTTTTTCGTTTTTTCCCTGATAACCATTAAAATTTGAAATTGAAAATGTTATGCATTATTTAAAACACAGCATGTATAAAAAAATTGATGTGTTCCACCACATAGCTTTCTCTAGCTGTTCCAAATACAAACTATTCTTAGAAAAGATTATGTATTCTTTTATCTACATCATCCTCATTGAGAAAAAATTAGCAGAAATAGTCTTATTACTTGCTTCCTTGTAAGTAGAAGGGAAATAAGGGAATGCATTATGCTAAAGCGATAGTCAAATCTTTCAAAAGCTGGTTGCTATGTGAAACAATTGAGGTTCGGTTTGCTTTGCATGGTCCTGTTTGAGAAAAGTTAGGTATCTAAAACTGAAACCAATAACAAAGAATATCTAAAAAATGGTCCACTCTAAAGGAAAAATGTACATAATACAAATTATGTGTTTTAACACGATCCATTTTTTTGTGTATTAAGTCTTTTTCTCTCTCTTACAGTTTAACTGTTATGCAAAATCCTGCAAACTCATCCAGAATGAAGAGGCCTTCAGAGAATATTTACAGAAAATTAAAAATATATTTTATTTGTGATGTAAATATTTTTAATATACAGTATTTTAATCAAAATTATTAGAGCCAATTTTGAGAAAAACAAAAATTTGAAACATTTTTCGAAATGTACAAGATAGTTTGTGGTGGGGGGGATTTTTTTTAACAAACTTCATGTTGCATCCTTGGAAGATACTAAACAAATACCTAAACAAATACAAAAAAAAAACAAAAAAACACACACACGCACGCACCTACGCACGCGCGCGCACACACACACACACACCTTTTTTCTAAAAATGTTTTTTTCGGACTCAGGGGACCTCAAAATATATATTTCTGGTGAAATCTCAACATCAAATTTTTGGGTGGAATACAATACATTCTCTAACTACTTACTATGTACATACATATTAGACAAAATAATGTACATATCTTAGACTTTAATAGACCAATTTGTTTCTCTGAACATGTATAATGATGTGAACCTCAAATATATCAAATAAATCAAGGATTTTAAAATTCAAAATAAGATTTTTACTAATTAAATTTTGATTTACAATGACCATAGAATTTCTTTAACTTATTTTAAGGCCACAGATATTGTTTCATATCATTCCCTACTTAATCAGCTCCAAGATGATATAGAATTGAAGTGTGTAGTAGTTTAATTTATAAGTACTACTTTGTAGGGCTAGAAGGCGCACGCGCGCTCTCTCTCTCTCTCCTGCTATTAATATCTAGGTCATTTAGCAGTTTTGCCCATAGCAATGGTGTTTACTTGTTTACAGTTTGTATCCTTGAATTATATTTAAATTCACACACACTTCACAATTGCTTACATACTAGCATGGTAATCACCAGAAATGTAACCATATGAAATGGTTTAATTCTGCATACATTGCAAGCGTGAGTAAAAGGCTATGTTAAAGCCTTTTACTAATGCTTTAATTTTTTAATATCCCTGAGAAGGCATTTTTAGTACTGGTTTTTAAAACATACAAGTTGCATGGTGAGGGTAAGGGAGAGACAGATATTTCAAAATAGAAATTACACACACCTTCATGTTGTACTCTAGACATTCCAACGGCTGCAATATGCCAATTTTCATTATGATCACAAGACAAAACAAATCCAAAATGAATTAAAGTTTGTTTTAAAAAGAGGCATCTTGTGACAGTTACTGGTGAGGCTCACTTTTGTTTGGTTTCCATGGCAACTATCTCTGTTGTTGCTCTAGCAACATGGCTAAAGGATGCCATGCTGTTGTATTGCACAATAATACTGTACTAGTAACTAAGGTTTCTGAAATAATTTGTAAATAAGATATAATGTATTGTATTTAATACTTGAAGTCTCCATCAAGATGCATGTTCAAGGACAAATAAATGAAACAAAATGAAAAAGCTGATGTATTCCCTTCATATAAATTTCTCTAGCCGTTCCAGAACTGAACAATTTGTTACAAAAGAATATTCTTTTATCTACTTCATGCTAATTGAGATAAGCCCTAGCAGAATTGTTCTTATTACTTAGTTCCTTGTAAGTAGAAGGGAAATAAGGGAATACACTAGGTTAAAGTGAATCAAATCTTTTAAAAGCTGGTCGCATTTGAAACAAATGAAATTTGGTTCTCTTTTCAAGGCCAGATGTGAAACAAAACATAGATAAAAGGAAAGATAGCTTCCTGTTTGGTTTCAATTCGAACTAATAACAAAGAATATCTTGGAAACCTTTAGCCCCCCCCCCACTCAAAAAAGTGCATGACATAAATGTTGTGAATTCAACAATATATACATTTTTGTGTAGTAAATTTTTGTCTGTCATTTAGACAAAAGTCACCCAAAATGAAGAGGTCTTCAGAGGCTATTCTCAGAAAATTCAATATATACATTTTGTTTCTCATGAAAATATTTTAAACATATGGTATTTTCCTGGTCTCTAGCTGGTTGCTCTAATCTCTGAGCTACCATGGCCACATGCTAGCACAGTATTAAATTCTCACAATGATTCCTGACATGCTAAAGGTTGTAGTGGCACATGTGTTGGACCAGCCTGCTGGAGCCAGTGAAGTTCCATCAGCTTCACCAACAAGCTGAACTTGGAGGGGTAGCATGTTTTCATGTTATACTACATGCACTCTCTCACTTCCCTGCTATGAGTTGCCTCTTGTTACTGTAGTGTCATATAAATTGGCTTACCCATGTCTCTTTTTTGCCATCTGGATCCACAAATATGAGATGTGTTGCTGTTAGGTACAATGTTCCAACAGAGGGCTTTCGGGCATTGTAGCGATCCAGCATCCGCACATTCTCCAGCTGCAACACAAATGATTACCATTCCTTTACTTTATACCCTCAGTGGTACAAAGAGTAGACATACTTGTCTAGAAAGCAAAGAATAAAAATCTGATGTGTTCCATTCACATGATTTTCTCTACATCTCTGTAACAAATCATTGTTAATAAGCTTATTCTTCTATCTACTTCATGCTAATAGAGATAAACATTAGCAGCAATGGAGTACCATACGTTAAAGTGAAAGTCAAAAGCTGGTTGCTATGTGACTGAAGTGCCTTTATTTGTATGGACATGAATAGACAAATTCCGTATGAAAAAGGTATAAGTTTTTCAAAGCTGAAACAAATAACAAGGAATATCTCAAAAAAGATAAACTCCATGAAAAAAATGTAAGTAATTAAAATTGTGTGTTTTAATGTGCTCTACATTTTGTGTGGTAAGTTTTTGTCTATCTCTTATGTTTAGCAGTTATGCAAAATTCCATAAAATTCATCCAGAATAAAGTAGTCTTCAGTGGCTATTCCCAGAAAATTCAAGACATACATTTTATTAGTCATGTCAATATCTTAAATATAAGCAATTTTAATCAAAATCGTCAGAGCCATTTTTGTGAAAATCAAAATGTTCGAACATTTTTCCATGTGAAGGTTTGTTGGGTGTGGAGGGATTTTCTTGAAAATCTTCGTGTCGCATCCTTGGAAGATACCGAACCTAAATACAAGTTAGGTATTTAACGGTATTTTCATTTTTGAGCTATGGCGTCCACCAACACTCACACCTACACACAGACAGAGACACACACACACACACACACACACAGACATTTTTCTAAAAGTGCTTTTTTTGGTTTCAGGGGGTCTCAAAACATATATTTCCGGTGAAATCTCGGTATCGTATTTTTGGGTGCAATACAATACCTTCTCTATACACTATGTACACAGTACGTATAGAGAACGTAAAAAAAACTGATGTGTTCCATTCACATGACTTTCTCTACTTCTGAGTAACAAATTATTGTTAGTAAGCTTATTCTTCTATTTACTTCATGCTAATTGAGAAAAAATTAGCAGAAATATTCTTATTACTTGCTTCCTTGTAAGTAGAAGCGAAATATCGAAGTAACATAGGTTAAAGTGAAGTCAAAAGCTGGTTACTAGGTGACTGAAGTTCCTTTGTATGGACACGAGTTGACAAATTCCTGTATGAGAAAAGTACAAGTCTTTCAAAGCTGAAACCAAAAACAAGGAATATCTCAAAAACGATCAACTCCTCGAAAAAAATGTATATGACATAAATTGTGTGTTTAAATGTGCTCTACATTTTTTGTGTGGTAAGTTTTTTTTCCATTTCTTACGGTTTAGCAGTTATGCAAAATTCCTCCAGAATAAAGTAGTCTTCAGAGGCTATTCCCAGAAAATTTAAGATATACATATTATTGTGAGGTAAATATCTTTAATATACGATATTTTAATCAAAATCGTTACAGCCATTTTTGAGAAAATAAAAATTTTCGAAAAAAGTTCCATGTAAAGGGTAGTTGGGGTTGGGGGAATTTTCTTGAAAATCTTCGTGTCGCATCCTTGGAAGATACCAAACTTAAATACCAAGTTTGGTATTTAACGGTCTTTTCGTTTTTGAGCTATGCTGTCCACAGAAACACACATACACGGATCTTTTTCCAAAAATGATTTTTTTTGGATTCAGGGGGACCCAAAGCATGTATTTCCGGTGAAATCTTGGTATCGTATGTTTGGGTGCAATACAATACCTTCTCTATACACTACGTACATAGTACGTGTAGAGAAAGTAAAAAAAGAAAATAAAAAATCCATGTAAAATGTAGTTAGAGGTGGGGAATTTTCTTGAAATACCAAGTTGGGTATTTAACCAACTTTGCATTTTTGAGTTATGCTGTCCATAGACACACACACTCTCTCTCTATCTATCTCTCACACTGACCTTTCTCTAAAAATACTACTTTTTTTAGGGAGTCCCAAAAGGTGTATTTCTGGTGAAATCTTCGACATGGAATACATATTACTTTCTGTCTCCTTACTTTATGTAACAAAGAAAGTAAAAATAATTTCGACTTGTCACATTCCTATGAAGGTACCTGGATTTTTTCGGGTGTAAAAATCCTTAGCATGGCTTCCTTCGGAAGGGAAGTAAAGCTGTAAAAGAACCTCAAGCCTGATAGAGAGGCCTCTGAGCAAAATTAAGCGGTCTTTCACGCCCAATTTAGAATGGGACGCTGAGAACCACAGCAGTTAAAGTGCGTCCATAAATAACATGCCATTTGCATTTCAACGTAATCTCCATTCTCTCGAGCTATTGTCACGTGGTACCAGTTTTTCAATGCCGATGTTATACTTTCTAACGCCAAAGAACTTATTCGTTTTTTGAATGCACAAAATGTTCGGCCAATCGAATTTTATAGGCAAATAATGCAGTGTACAGTGATAATGCAATGGGCGAATCTTCAGTGAGGAAATGGCGCATAATTTACGAGTAATCAAGGAGGAACCAGTGTGTAAATTCATTAATTGTTATGGACGTGTTGAAAGCAAATGCTGATAAAAAGAATTCAGAAAAACCGGTACTTTGGACATCGTACTTGACTTTTTGGGTGGAAAAGACTTCCCAACCGATGAAGACCTCAAAGTGATAGTGACATCTTGGATCAGATCTTAGGCGGTGGAAGAGTATAAAATCTGCAATGAAAAACCGATACCACGTGACAATAAATACCTTGAGAAATAGACTAAGGTACTGTAACTCTGTAAATAAAGTTTTGTGTTGATAACTTTCGTTATTATTTAGTTATGCCAAATCGTCTGTCACTTTCTGAATGGCCCTCGTATATCTGATATGTTCCATTCACATGAATTTCTTTACCCGTTCTGCAAAAATACTATTCTTGCAAAAGATTATTCATTTATCTACATCATTGCAATCGAGATAAATATTAGCATAGATCGTCTTATTGCTTGTTTCCTTATAAGTAGAAGGGAAATGAGGGAATACACTACGCTAAAGCGATAGTCAGATCTTATAAAAACTATCGCTACGTGAAGGAATCGAATCTTTGCGTGGCTGGGAGTAAAACAAAAGAGGTGAGAAATGAAAAATGACTTCCGTTTGAGAAAAGTTTAAGTAGTTTAAAATTGAAACCATAACTAGGGTTATATTGGAAACGGCTAAGTCTACAAAATCATGTAGGTATATGAGATAAAGTGTGTGTTTTAACGAGATCTACATTTGTCGCGCAATAAGATTTTGTCTATCTCTTACGTTTTACCACTTATACAAATACCATCTGTTTTTGCTATGCTGCGCGCGCACAAACATACACACACACACACTTTTTTAAAAATGTTTTTTTTTATTCGGGGAGTCTCAAAACATGTATTTCCGGTGAAATCCATATCGAATTTTTGGGTGAAATACAACACCTTCTTTACCTACCGTCTTTGTGCATTGTACATACCTGCTACAGAAAGTAATAATATACGTTCAATAAGTCCTTAGAAAAAGACAGAAAAACAAATTATTTTTGGTGGATATTATTTTTTATTTTTCAACATAATCTCTTTTTAGCTCGATACACTTTTCCCAGCGTTTCTCCAACTATTCCAAAAAGTAGGATTTCGGAAACTCCTCAAAATAGGCACCTGTTTGGGAGATGGCCTCTTCGTTAGACGTGAATCGTTTTCTGCAGAGCCACTTTTTCAAGTTCGGAAATAAAAAGTGTTGTACTTTGAACCTTAATTTTACAATTTTCGCTATCGAAACTGCGCAGGTGTGAACACTTGCATTGTCTTGGAGGAAGAGAATCTTTTTCTTTGCCAGATGAGTTTTTTTTTATTTTATTTTTTCGTTCAACCGGCGCAATAACGATGCATATTACTCTTCAATTATCATTCTTCCTTTCTGCAAGTAATCAATGTAGATGATTCCGCATACATCCCAAAAAATCGAGGCCATTACCTTGCCTGCAGATTTCACCATCTTTTCTTCGGAGCCGGTTTGCCTTTAAACCCCCACTGTTTCGACTGTACTTTTGTCTCTGGATTGTAGTAGTGTAATGTATCACCCACAGTTATGTGTCGACGCAGAAACTCGTTAGGATTGCGACGGAAAATTGCCAAACCAGCTTTCGTATTGATCACATGATTGCGTTTACCCTCCATTGAGAGCAAACACGACACCCTTCTTGCCAAGATCTTTATCAGGCCTACTTTTTGGTACAAAATTGAGAACAATGTACCTTGTGATATGCCTGTGGCCTCTACTATTTCGCGAACTTTGATTCGTCAATCACTCAAAACCATTTCCTGGGTTTAGTCAATAATTTCGGAGGAAGTCACTTTTACTGAAGTCCGGAACGATGTTCATCATTTGTGGATGTACGGCCACGTTTAAATTCATGTATCCAATTGTAAATTGTTGCAAACGCAGGAGCAGATGTGCCATGAGCTTCGTCCAACTCGGCTTTTATCTCTTTCGGTTTTTAGCCTTTTAAAAAGAAGTGTTTAATCATCGCACGAAACTAATTTTTTTTCATCTTTCTAAAGAAGCACAGAACTGATTCAATCACCCATCGCAACGCAACCACGAGATGGATATAGCTGAAACTTTAACTGTCATCTAGTAAGAGACAACGGTTACTAAATAAAAATGTTTTAGGATGCTATGAGTGTAACTTCTTGGATTTTCTAAGGATTTATTGAACGCCCCTCGTATATTTAGTTTAACGTCTTTTAACCTGGTAGATCAGGCATCCCCAAGTCGAGTCAAGGTAGCTTGAGGTCGCGCGGGGCTAACATTACACTCACTGCGGGCCGCACAGCCTCACAGTATATCCGTGCAGTGTAACGCTACATATTAGTACTGTGGTGTACGATGGTTGGTACATCCGGGTTGGGAAGACGGTCGTCCACACTTGTCATGTTTCGAGCAGAACGAGAAGAAAACTTTCTGTTTGTGGAAGAAAATGATGCAATAAAATTTTGAGTGTGTTACAAACTTCTAAACGGAATAACTAAATATAATTTGCAACGACATTACTCACAGTATATTTTCCGACCATAACCTCAGTGATTCAGTGTGTAGAACCCTTGAACGTTAATGAATATACAACCATACTGCGACAATTGTGCGAAGAATTCGAATGTAGATTCCAGGACGTTATAGTACTTGAGAAATGATTTAAGTATTTGCATCACCATTTTCAGGAAATATCCTCGATAGTCCTGTTAAACTGCAGTTGGAAGTATTAGATATGCAAAATAATATTGAGTAAAAAGATAAATATTAAAATAGAAAAAGTATAAGCCATTTCTACACCTCTGTAATACGCGAAAGATTTCCATTTATTTGAAGAATATGTTTGTTTGTATTGTTTACTTCATTGAATTGTATAGTACCAACAAGGTCTATGTCATATTACATTATTTATTTAGCTTATTAGTTTTATTCGAGTATTTGTATTTCGTTAATTGAATTTCCTACCAATTAGATTTTATTTTGTATTATATTAGATATCAGTATTAAAGTGAATGAAATACTGCTATCATTATTATGTAATTGACAGTGAAAGTGTAAGTTAATTTACACAATTGTAGATCAGCCACTGCAACGCCTCCATTTCATGCCCGCAACCGGACGGTCAGGGCTAGAGGGCTTTTGCTGCCGCCCGAGCGGGCGGACTGTTGGGGACGCCTGTGGTAGATCACATCGAACGATGAATGAAATTGGTCAACTGATCTCGGGATCCATGGAGCTTAAATTTACTCATTCGTCTTCTCATGATAAGGGAAAACCCGGATAACACACTCTAAGCGAGATACGAAATCGCGACCTCTTAAATGCGAGACAGACGTGCCCCAACACTGAGGCGGGTACAGTATGATTAACTGCAAGAGAAATTATTCTTTGAGAGGCGAATTTTTTATATAGGTAAGATTATAATCTGCGAGTTGTAAGTTACGAACAGCTAATTTTAGCCGATTCACCTGATATATAGGACAATGAGATTCCCTCCTTTTTAAATAATAGTCACTGATGATAACAAACCTTCTTTAAAATTCAAGAGAAATTAACAAAATAAAACATGAAAAGCAGTGATCTCAATCTGCAGGTACATAATATAGCTTAGTTGTATTGGGGAAATACCGCTGAGTCACGTGAATCTGATGTGATGACCCAGATATAACCCAAATTACACGTTGTAAACCATATTTATTACAAAGGAACACGGAGGCCGGTTATTTCTAACCTCGTCGTATGCTTCCATTCTCAGAGCCGCGATCGATTCCCTTCGTTCGATATCTCGACATTTCTTGCATCGGTAATGTTACTGCAGTGTGATGAGTTTTCGTATCATTCTAATGTTTCTGCTTACTTTTAGGTAATAGCTTTTGGGTTCTTTCTCAACCGTTGGGGATATACATGACTGAAAGTTTGAAATTCCAAACTAAAAATGCTAACTTTTTACTTTCTCTACAAGTATTATGTACATTTTTATAGAGAAGGTATAGTATTGCACCCAATAATTCTATACCGAAATTTCACCGGAAATATATGTTTTTGGTCTCCCTGAATAAAAAAAAAAATTAGAAACGTGTGAGTGTGTGTGGGGGGGGGGCAGCATAGCTCAAAAACGAAAAAGTCCGTTAAATATAAACTTGGTATTCAAGTTCAGTATCTTCTAAGGATGAGACACAAAGATTTTCAAGTAAATTCCCGAACCCCCAACTACCCTTTACATGGAAAAATTTTCGAAATGTTTGTCTCAAAAATGGCTCTAACGATTTTGATTAAAATACCGTATATTAAAGATATTTACATCCCATAATTCTATATCTTGAATTTTTTGGGAAAAGCCTGTGAAGACCTCTTTATTCTGGATGAATTTTGGTAATTGCTGCACCGTAAGAGATACACAACAATTTACTGCACACAAATGTAGATCTCGTCAAAACACACAGTTTATGTCATTTACATTTTTGTTGTGGAGGTAGCCGTTCTGAGATATTTCTTATTATCGATTTCAATTGTAAAGCACTTAAACGTTTCTCAGCTATGAAGTGTCCGTTTTTCTGGCCAAGCAAAGAAGCGATTTGCAATGACAATCGCATAACGACAGCTTTTAAAACATTTGACTATCGCTTTAGCATAGCGCATTTCTTTAGTTCCCTTCTACTTATAAGGAACTAAGTAATAAGAACATTCGCTAATGTTTATCTCGATTAGCATTGTGTTGAAAGAAGAATTATCTTTTGTAAGAAGTTTGTTTGTAGAATAGCTAGAGAAAGTCATGTGAGTGTAACACATCAGATTTTTTTGTCATAAAAAGTATAATTTTTATGTGTGAAAGTTGAATACATATGCTTATATACATCTGAAAACAAAACCTAGAGCAGTTCTTATTCATTGCACCTCTGTGAACATGTCAGCAAATTATATTTGTTTAACAGAAAAACTGTTCCACAAGGAACATTTTACAGGAGAAAAATGCTGAAAATATCAACAGCGAGAAAACAGGGAAAGATTATAATTCATCACGTTGGTAGGTTAGACGCTCAACTTTCCTTTGCAATGCTGCTTTTCTTCTGCACAACTTCGATTTTACTTTGCATGATTTCGTTAAACTCTATAAACATTTTCATCTCTAATGTTTTGCTGTAAGTGCAGTTAAGGCATTTAAAAAGTGGCGCGTGGTGCCCAATTATACTTTTTAATTTCTCTACACGTACTATCTACATAGTGTATAGAGAAGGTATTGTATTGAACCCAAAAATTCGATACAGAGATTTCACCGGAAATACATGTTTTAGGTCCCCCTGAATAAAAAAATAAAAAAAAGCATTTTTGAAAAAGGTCCGTGTATGTGCATGTGTGTGTGTCTGTGTACAGCATAGCTCAAAAACAAAAAGACCGTTGAATACCAAACTTGGTATTTAAGTTTGGTATCTTCCAAGGAAGTGACGCGAAGATTTTCAAGAAAATCTGCCCACCTCCAACTACCCTTTACATGGAACTTTTTTCGAAAATGTTGATTTTCTCAAAAATGACTAACGATTTTAATTAAAATCTCTTATATTTAATATATCCACATGCCAAATAAAATATACATCTTTAATTTTCTAGGAATAGCCTCTAAAGACTTATTTATTCTGGATGATTTTAATTGAATTTTGCATAACTGGTAAAGCGTAAAATTTAGACAAAAACTTACTGCACAAAAAATGTAGATCACAATAAAACACACAATTTATGTCATATACTTTTTTGTGGAGTTAGCCGTTTTTACTTTCTCCATACGCACTATGTACATAGTGTATAGAGAAAGTATTGCACTCCACCAAAAATTCGATACCGAGATTTCACCGGAAATATGTTTTAGGGTCCCCAATATCAAAAAAAAAAGTGTGTGTGTGTGTCCGTGTGTCTGTGAACACGATAACTCAAAAACGAAAAGTTGGTAAAATACCAAACTTTGTATTTAAGTTTAGTATCTTCCAGGGATGCGACACGAAGATTTTGAGAAAAATCCCCCCACCCCCAACTACCCTTTACATGGAACTTTTTTCGAAAATTTTGATTTTCTCAAAAATGGCCCTAACGATTTTGATTAAAATTTCGGATATTAAACACATTTACCTGACAAATGAAATGTATATCTTGAATGGAGCCCCTGAATAAAAAAAAATCGTTTTTAAGAAAAGGCCCGTGTGTGTGTGTGTGTGTGTGTGTGTGTGTGTGTGTGTGTGTGTGTGTGGACAGCGTAACTCAAAAACAAAAAGACCGTTAAATACCAAATTTAGTATTTAAGTTTGATATCTTCCAAGGATACGCCACGAAGATTTTCAAGAAAATTTCCCCACCTCAAACTACTCTTTACATGGAACGTTTTTCGACAATTTTGATGTTCTCAAAAATAACTAACGATTTTGATTAAAATCTCTTATATTTAAGACATTTACATGCCAAATAAAATGTACATCTTGAATTTTCTGGGAATAGCCTGTAAAGACCCCTTTATTCTGGATGATTTTTATTGAATTTTGCATAACTGGTAAACCGTAAAATATAGACAAAAACTTACTACACAAAAAATTTAGATCACAATAAAACACACAATTTATCTCATATACATTTTTTTGTGGAATTGATGGCTTTTGAGATATTCCTTGTTATTGGTTTCAGCTTTAAAACATTTATATTTTCTCAAACAGGAATTTGTCAACTCGTGTATATACAAAGGAACTTCAGTCGCATAGCAACCAGCTGTTGACTATCACTTTAACCTGTGGTACTCCCTTATTTCGCTTCTACTTACAAGGAAGCAAGTAATACGACTATTTCTGTTAATTTTTCTTAACTAGCATGAAGTAAATAGACGCATTAAGCTTTTTAACAAAAATTTTTGCAGAGATGTAGAGAAAGTCTTGTGAATGGAACACATCAGATTTTTCTTAATGTTCAATAAAATACTGAAAAGCAATTTGATTTATTATTGCTTCTTTTACATTTTTCAAGCATTACAAAAAGTAATTGGCTAACCAGGAACTGTAAGTTACTTATCAGATCTCGGCCCTGCGGGTCTCGTATTCCCAATATGCATTCTCGACCTGACAAGTATAACATACAGTTCTTATGCAACATACTATTGTGGAATAGGTAGAGAAAGTTGTGTGAATGGAACACATCATGATAATTGTAGGACATACCTTGCAGCATTTGGGTTTCCATGGACCCAGTACTGGGTGACAGATGAGAGACAAACCCCATCCCCTGGCACAGTCCATGCCTCCAAGTTGGCAACTCAAGTGAGACACACCCTTATCGGCCATCTCTGCTGGTTGTTCAAACAAGAGACTTGGAGAACTCTGCCCTTTGACACAACACTCTCCACGTGTAATCTAACTCGCTTCAACTGTCTACAGAAACGGGCCACTTCAAGTCCTCGCTTTCTTTCGTAAATGTCACACTCAAATAGCACAAAAAGCGGGTTTCTTGATAAAACTACACTTCTGGCGTGAAGCTTTTTCAATTTGCTACTCATGCTGAAACAATAATGTCTTTAGGTGCGTTCGCTGCTGTCAAACAACTATTAGAACAGCTTCGTCGTCTGCCAGATAATAAATGGATTCAGCACTTCTCACCTAAGCGGTCCGGGTTCGATCCCAAGCGCCGGCTGTGGGACTTGTGGTGGACGAAGCGCCGTCTGGGATGGTTTTCTCCGGGTCCTCCACCAATTGCTCCACCATCAACTTTCCTATAATCCATTTCGCTTGCATTTCACATCATCCACTTCTCACGTTCATGCCTGACTATGGAGCAGGTTCCCCATTCTGTGTTTCGTGCTGTTGGCTCCCCGAAAGGCTTCTGACCCCAAGGCATCCGCTTGCAAGTCCTAGGAGGGTATCAGTCCTAGATACGGGGAGGGTAAGCCGACTACGAAACTTTCTCTACTTCGTACATAGTTGGTACATAGAGAAGGTACTGCATTTCGCCCAAAAATTAGTTACCGAGATTTTACCTTCTATATTATATATCGAAAATTTTGGGTTTATCAAAAGTGATTAATTTACAAGACAAATAAAATACACATCTTTAATATTCTGGGAATGACCTCTGAAGTCCTCTTAATTCGTAATAACTTTTGTATAACTAGTAAACCGTAAGAAATACCAGTCCAAAATTCGGTAGCGAATTTTTGGGTGGAATACAATATCTTGTTTACCTATGTATTATGCAGATTGTGCATACATGCTAAACAAAGTCATATGAATATAACGCATCACATACAGGCCTCTTTTTCTGAGAAAGTTTCAATTTAGGGATCCTCAAAACATGCACTTACGGTGTTATCTCGGTAACGAATTTTTCTCTACCTATTGAGCATTAATGCTAAACAAAGTCATACTTATATAATGCGTATCACACATAGACCTCTTTTTCTAAAAATAGTTTTATTCAGGGACCATCAAAACATGTATTTGCGGTGAAGTCTCGGTAACAAAGTTTTGGGTGGAATACAATACCTTCTCTACATATGTACTAAGTAGATTGTGCATACTGCTAAACAAAGTCATACAGATATAACGCATCGCACACACATTTCCATGATATTCCACGAAGGTTTTATCTCAGAACCATCCAATCTGCCAAGCAAAGAAACTGCACAAATGCGCCTTCATATGACAACATTAAAATAGAAAAACACCAGAAGATAAATTATTATTTGTTGAGAAGCTTTATTCACCATAAAGAAACTAGAAATATGAATAAAGATTCCTCTTGGATGATCGCCAACAGATAAACAAATGGAAGGCGCAGAACACAACATATAACACTGCATCCTATCTACGCTTCTCAGTTGTTCAGAGCCGGATATCCGCTTAGAGGGACGTTTTGATCCTTACCATTTTTAATCGTCATAGAAGAAAGAATTTTTCTACTTGTGAAGTAGTTATAAAACGGAGACAGAATGTAAAAACAAACTCAAAATACCAGATATTTATTGTTCCGCTTTTAAGACCCATTTTATTTGTCTGGTTAAGAGGGAAATTAAATTCATCCCTCTCACTCTTTCCTTTCTATTTAACTGACAAAAGCCAATATATCGATTCTTGCAAGGTTTCCTCCTGCAGACTAGCAATAAATCAACACGTTTGAAATATCGGGCAGCAATTGTGAAGAATGTCTTACTCAGTAGCAGCAGCAGTTGGGAAACGCAACCATTTTATTCTATAAAAAACCTGATGCGTTCCACTCACATGACTTTCTTTACATCTCTATAGCAAATTATTGTTAATAAGCTTGTTCTTCTATCTACTTCATGTTAATCGAGATAAACATTAGCAGAAACCGTCTTATTACTTAGTTCCTTATAGGTAGAAGGAAAAATCAAGGAATACACTAGGCTAAACAGTCAAATGCTTTAAAATGTAGTTGCTATGGGATTGAAATCCGCTTCTTTGCTTGGCCAAAAGTCGACAAGTCCCTGTATAAGAAAAGTTTAAATCCTGAAGAAAAATGCATACATAGTATTCCAAGGAAAAAAATCTGATGTGGATCATTCACATAACTTTCTCTGCATCAAATTATTGTTAAAAAGCTTATGCCTCTATTTACTTCATGCCAATTGAGAAAATTTTGCAGAAATAGTCTTATTACTTGCTTCCTTGTAAATAGAAGCGAAATAAGGGAGTACCATAGGTTAAAGTGATAGTCAAAAGCTGGTTGCTATGTGACTGAAGTTCCTTTGTTTGTATGGACACGAGTTGACAAATTCCTGTATGAGAAAAGTATACGTTTTTAAAGCTGTAACTAAAACAAGGAATATCTTAAAAACGATCAACCTTACGAAAAAAATGTATACAACATAAATTGTGCAATTTAACGAGCTCTACTTTTTTTGTGTGGTAAGTTTTACTCTGTCTCTTATGGTTTACCAGTTAGGCAAAACTTCGCTAGTTTAATCCAGAATAAACATGTCTTCTAAAGCTATTCTCAGAAAATTCAAGATGTACATTTTGTCATGTAAACATCTTAAATATAAGAGATTTTAATCAAAATAGTTACAGCCATATTTGAGATATTAAAATTTTTTGAAATTTGTCCCCCCCCCACACACGCACACGGACCTATTTCCAAAACTGCTTTTTGACTTTCTCTACACGTACTATGTACATAGTGTATAGAGAAGGTACTGTATTCCACTTAAAAATCCGACACCGAGATTTCACCGCAAATACATGTTTTTGGCCCCCCTGAATCCAAAAAAAACCATTTTTGGAAAAAGGTCCATGTGTGTGTGTGGACAGCATAGCTCAAAAGCGAAAAGAGCATTAAATACCAAACTTTGTATTTAAGTTCGGTGTCTTCCAACGATGCGACACGAAGATTTTTAAGAATTGAGTTATGAGTTATGCTGTACACAATCAGATACACACACACGCGCGCGCGGACCTTTTTCTAAAAATGTTTTTCTGACACGGGGACCTCAAAATATATATTCCCGGTGAAATCTCGGTATCGAATGCTTGGATGTAATACAATAACAATTACTTTCTCTACACGTACTATGTACATAGTGCATTCCATCCTAACATTCGATACCGAGATTTCACCGGAATAGACGTTTTAGGGTTCCCTGAATCCAAAAACAAAAGTATTTTTAGAAAAAGATCCGTGTGCGTGTTTGTCCGCGTGTCCGAGAACTCGACAACTCAAAAACGAAATGTTGGTAAAAATATCAAATTTGGTATTTATGTTTAGCATCTTCCAGGAATGCGACACGAAGATTTTGAGAAAAATCTCCCCACCCCAAACTACTCTTTACATGAAAAAAAAAATCGAAAATATGGATTTTCTCAAAAATGGCTCTAACGATTATGATTAAAATACCATATATATAAGATATTCATATGACAAATAAAATGCATATCTTTAACTTTCTGGGAATAGCATCTAAAGACCTCTTTATTCTGAATGAATTTTGCTGAATTTTGCGTAATTGGTAAACCGTAAGAGATAGACAAAAACTTGATGCACAGAAAATGTATAAAACACACAATTTATGTCATATACGTTTTTTAGTGGAATTGACCATTTCTGAAATATTCCTTGTTATTTGTTTCAGCTTTAAAAAACGTATTCTTTTCTCATTCAGGAATTTGTCAACTCCTGTCCATGCATACAAAGGAACTTCAGTCATACAGCAACCAGCTTTTGACTATCACTTTTACCTATGGTACTCCCTTATTTTGCTTCTACTTACAAGGAAGCAAGTTATAAGATTATTGCTGATAATTATTCTCAATTAACATGTAATAAATAGAAGCATAGGCTTTTAACAATAATGTGTTGCAGAGATGTAGAGAAAGTCATGTGAATGTATTTATATATTTGTTCATACCGGTTAGAGAAACCAAAAAAGTTATCCCATAACTTGGTTGTAGCATACACATTTGCAAGTTCTCCTTCCAGTATCGCGGTTGAGTACGCGCGTCTACTCTTACTGTGACGAGTCGACTTGGAGGAGCAGAGGAAACAGAAAGAGTCTGTCTCAACTGGCGGAACGTTGCCTTAGGTACACAACTTTATATTCTCGCTTGCCGTGGCACGCAGCGCCTGCCCGCCGTGTTATCGAACATGTCAACAACAGAGTCGCTTAATTGCAGTCTCGAGAAGCAGCCGGATATTTACATCTACCCACCTGTACAGTGACGTCACGAGACACATTTCCCTCTCCTTCAAAACTTTTCAAATACGAGGGCCACCCAGAAAGTGACATGACTATATCAATACAAAACTTCATTTACAAAGTTACAATACCTTCTTACTCTATTCTCAATGTAATCTCCATTCTGTCCAGACATTTACTGTCACGTGGCACCAGTTTTTCAATGCCATGTTATACTTTTCTACCGCTAAAGAACTTATTCGTTTTTTAATACACAAAATGTTCGGCCAAACGAGTTTTACAGGCAAATAACGCAAGTGTGTGGTGATAATGCAATGTGCGAGTCTTCAGTGAAGAAATGACACAAAATTTACGAGTAATCAAGGAAGAATAAGTGTGTACGATAAAGACCGGAGTGGAAGGAAGTTCATCAAAATGTTATGGAGCAGTTGAAAGCAAATGTTGATAAAAGAATTCAGAAAAATCGGTGTTTCATTCTGGACACCGTACATGACTTTTTGGATGGAAAAGATTCTCCAGCCATGAAGACCTCAAAGTGGCAGTGACATCTTGGCTCACATCTTTAGCGGTGGAAGAATATTGCAACTGCTTGAAAAACAGGTACCACGTGACAATAAATACCTTGATATCAAATTACGACTACGCTGAAAATATTTTTTTCGTGCAGTTGACCGTTTTCGAGATATTCCTTGCTATTGACTTCGGTTTTAAAATAAACTTTTCTCATACGGGAACTTGTCAACTCCTGGTAACGCAAAGAAACGAATTTCAATCCCATAGCAAGCACATTTTAAAACATGTGATTGTCGGTTTAGCCTAGCGTATTATCTTATTTCCCTTCCACTTATAAGGAACTAAGTAATAAGCTGCTAATGTTTATCTCGATTATCATGAAGTGGATAGAAGAATAAGTTTGTTAACAATAATACTGGCCAACAAAAAGAAAAGTTGAATGTTTCCTGCATTTCATGAGGACTAATTTTGGGTCGAGAAAAAACGAAAATGATTTTTTTTTCTTGTCTCTAGTTTCTGTGATACACTCTAGGTGGAAGTATTTCATCACGGATTAAGGGAAAAAGATACCTTTTAATTACATATGCTAACAGCATTGAAAGTGCAATTGCATTTTTTTTAAATGGTAGTTACATGTTAAGAGTTCTAAATTGCTGGAAGAATACCTCGCAGATGTTTGGGACTGAAGAGAATCAATTGGTGGCTTCATGAGATCTTCGTCTCTTAGCTTGCCTTTTGTAAGCGAGTTACGGAGCATCCCCTCACAAAGTCCAACAGTAAAAGTCTAGGTGGGAGTGGAGAAAATGGATTTTAAGGGACATGTTGCATCCAAGGTTACGGTATTTTTTGCATGAGCACTGTCACCAACTGAGTGTAGTAATCATCTCTTTTGTTGCCCAAAAAAATCCACGAATGAAGGCTTCCCAAGCTTCCTTTTCTTTCCCCTCCAAAAGTTGGTTAAATGCAGGATCCTTTACAAGCGCTCGAACCTGTGCCCCGACGAAAATATCTTCCTTAACTTTTGCAACACTTAATTTCGGAAATTTCTCTACTATGCACTTAATGGCCCGTCCTTCTTGGTTCATATTTTTGACAACATTTTTCAACAAACCCAGCTTGATTTGCAGGGATGGAAGAAGGACATCTTTTGGGCCCACGAGAGGTTCGGCAACGACATTTTTCTCCCTAGGGTTAAGATTTCTTGCAAGCCCTGCTTTAATATAATGCAATTTCCTATCCCTAGTGTTCCATAAACATAAGCAGCAATTTTTTGTGTACCCCAGTTGCATTCCTAAGAGTATAGCAATGATTTTTAGATCATCAGAGACTTTCCATTTGTGTTCCTGAATTTGATTGAGTCCACCAAGAGGGCTGTCATATTTGTATATGTCTCCTTCATGTGAACTGCATGACCAATAGGAATAGTATAAAGACGGTTGCCATTGTGAAGTAACACAGCTTTCAAACTAAGCTTGGAGGAGTCAATGAATAGCTTCCATTTAGTTGGGTCATGGTTGAAATTCAAAGATTTCATCACTCTATTAATGTCACAGGTTGTTTTTCTTCTCAAAAAAGGGAAGCAGTTCCCGGTGACGTTTTCAGTACTGTGACATCACTTTCGAGAAGATTCCATTGCTGCAGTCGAATTTCTGCCTTCTCCTTTGACAGGCCAAGGTCTCTAATGAGATCACTCAGTTCAGCTTGATTCCGTCTATCCCTTCTACTTGCATGGAGGCAAGTAATAAGACTTTCTGATACTTTTTTCTCGATTAGCATGAATTAAATAGAAGCTTAAGCTTTTCAACAATAATTTGTTGCAGAGATATAGAGAAAGTCATGTGAATGGAACACATCAGATTTTTTTATTCAGGGGGTCTCAAAACATGCATTTCCGGTGAAATCTCGGTATGGAATTTTTGGGTGCATTACAATACCTTCTCTGTATACTATGTACATAGTACGAGCTGAGAAAGTAAAAATGTTTTGAAAATCGGTTGTATAAAGTCCCGTTATTTTTTGATCATACCTAGCATAGAGCTAGGAGGGCGACGGGATGGAAACCCTGAGACCCATTAACCTGATCACCGCATGCAGAAGGTAAAAAGGTACTCCGCCTGTCACTGAGCTCCCGACCTTACGTAATCACTGACCGTATCGACCCTCGCCTGGCCTCGCCCTCCAATTAGGGAAAGCTTTCAGTGTGCAGTTTGTCTCGATTAGCGGTTTCCAACCAGTGGGACGTGCGACTCTTGCAGTCTACAATACTCATACACTTATAGTTAGGGGCATTGCTTCACTAGAGTTTCAAAATGCTAATTTCAAGATATTTCAAACCCAAATTTGTTATGCGGTTCAATAAATACCCATGTTTCCAAATAGATAGTGTTGCTAAGGCAAGTTGGTGTTAATACCACGACGACCGGAGCGAAGCGACGAGTTATATTTGATAAGACAATTCAGCAAAATAAGTTTAATAATTTATAATAAAAAGGAAGTGAGATTTTATCAGATTATCATTGTAATACTTACATTAGCTCTCAAATGGTACATGTTTATTTACCGAATGTGTTTTTGTTCTTTTTTTCCCCTTTCTTCACTGCCTCCTGGCCGACCGTGTCTACACCCAATGTACGAATATCGATAGCAACAATAGAAATAGGGAACAATTATTTTATTTCAGCTTTAAATAATACATGAAATGGAAACACGTTATTTTATTTGAGGTCATGCACCCATCTCTTACATAGAAATACAAATAATTATTATTTTCACTCTTTTTTTAACTAAATACATTGTGAGCTGAAAAAAAACTTAAAATAAACATTGTAACTGAATTAATTGAAAGCACAATTGTGGAGCTGACAGTTATTAAAAGTGAAGGTTGGTTGCCTGGATTGTCACCTTGTTACCAATAACCAAGACAGGAGATTAAACAAACGAACGTCAGGTGCGACAAGATTTCAAAGAAATGAACATCAGCTGCGATAAGATGTTTCGACAATATCGCGCCAGTCAGATGACCGCGATTGGTTCAAATTGCCTAATCTCGGCCATTCCATTAGCGCTTTAATAGTTGAGCTAAACTGTTATCATTTGTTACCCGTCGCCAAAACAAATTTGATACTGATTCATAGGTTAGTTTGATTTGTAGACATTTCAGTTGTTCAACGCGTTTACATTAAAATGGAAAACATGCAGTAACGTTCAGTGGTTGCTTTTTATTTTTGGATAGGAAAACTAGTAGGCAGATAAAACCAAAATTTGATGCTGTTCACATATATGGTCTTTCACCATGACAACAGTTAATCAACGACTTTAAATTTGGTCGAGCATCCCTTTTTGATGGGGTACATTCAGGACGGCCGGCAGAAGCAGTTACTCAGGAAATCATTGAACAAGTCCAAGATATAATCCTCGCTAATCAATGAACGAAAGTTCGCGAAGTTGTAAAAGCCATAGGTGTGTCGACGAGAACACAATTCATATTTTGCATGATAAGCTGGAGATTAAAAAGTTGTCAGGCTGATTGCAATTGAGCAATTGCTCATACTGAACAATAAGTAAGTACTGCCTTCAGCTTCGAAACCGTGTTTGGACCTACTCAAGCGAAATTCGAAGAGTTTTTTGCGTTGGTTTGTCTCATCGATGAGACCTAGATTCATCATTACACCCCAGTAAGCAAGTATCACTCAAAACTAATTCCGGTAAATCTATCTCCAAGAAGGCAGACAATGACGTCGATTTTTTTGGGATACGAAGGGCTTCATACTAATTGACTTCTTATAAAAGCGAACAAGATTACTCGACAACACTCAGTGAGTTGTCGGCCCGATTCGACAAAAACTTTAAGGAGAACACGGCCCCATTTGGCGAAAAAGAAAATGTCGACTCCAAAACGCACCAGCATTTTCATCCGGAGTTGTAGTCGCTACATTTAAATAAATTATCATTAGACTAAATGAAGCGGTCGTCCTCAAGACTAAAGTGTGTTTTGTAGAACGTTTAGAAGCGTTTAAATCAAAGGGACGTTAGGCGAAGTTGAGAAATAATTTGTGTTTGAAAAATGGCGTCATCATTCCTAACACGGCTACTTATTGAACCATCTTCATAATTATTGCATAAAGCTACATTTCATGATTCTATTGAAAACGCACCATGGTCGAGTTTTATGCATTACTGAAGGCGCCTCAAAACCCACCTATTAGAAGCACTCATTGCGATGTTCCTACACGACGTGAATGCAAATATAAAGCGCTAGGCTATCAAATGGGGGAGGTTCCAATCACTGAGGCGAAGCACCACATATAGACCGTTGTAGACTCTTTGTTACTTACGTGAACTTTGGGAGAGAGAGAGAGAGAGATTAGATCGGAAATATCCTATCCTTATACATTGTGGTTGGTGAAGCAGGATTTTCGAGCAGCCGTCACAGTTAGCCACTTCACTTTTGAGATGAGCACACCTTGTGGGGTAAAATGTGAACACAAAAATAAGATTTTGTGGTGTTAAATGCTCAATTAAGCAGTAAATTAGACTATAAGTTTTAAACCAGCATAACGGTCAATGCATGTGTGGTGTTTGGTTGTAGTTTCTCGAATAGCAGAAGTAAAAACAAGGAAAGGGAAATGTGTTTCAATACATAGGTTAGTGATTTTCGGTGGTATATTTAATTAGATATATCAAATTACATTTAGTGTACTTATTTTAGTGTTTTTAGGTGGTATATTTAGTGAAACATATTATACATTATCGACAGAACGATTCTGTATTGTTCTGTATTAGATTTTATATTTTCAACTCGGAAAGACCTTAGAGAAGCTTGAATAAAGACGATTCGCAGACAAAATTGGCAACCTACTCCGGTTTATAAGAAACCTCTTGCTAATTGCCATATTTAGCAGCTATCGCGAGAAAAAACTACTATCAAATTCTGTGCTTATAATACCAGAACCGTGAGAATAGGCGGCGTGTTCCTGACTCGGAATGTAATGATAATTATCGCAATATTCTTCGACCGAAATTCTTGATTAATATCACACATTGTACCAAAGCTTTATACCAATACTGTAATATAAGCTTTTGTTTCATTAACACTAGTTTTAGACAAAGAAATTAGAACAAAACTACTTATGACCTTGCCGCGATGTTTACTGCAATAATACCAATTTATCAATAGTAACTTCTGACAGGTCAAAAAATCTGATTGTATTAAATATTCATTCAACTAGAGATCTCTCCCCTTCCATTGCCATTTGTTATTTACTTCAAAAACTAGAAAAAACAATTTGACACATGTTGCGTATGGTGTATTTGCTAGTGTGTAGTGCCACAAGATGACGGTACTTGCTTCAGCAAAACGGCAGCATTTTCGCCCTGTGGGTATAAGGCGAAAGATTCAAAGAGCAATGAGATCCGGATGACGTCGAGTTCAAGCTTGGAGAGGATCCCTAACGTTTCCAGATATGTTGGCCGGCCCACACACACAAGCCCCGGGGCACTGCGAACGGGTCCGGAACCAAATCCTGACTGGGCGGCCACAGGAAGAGGGTACATCCAGCCTCAACTTGACAAATGTCGTCACCTGGTCCTTCAACTTTTGAACCCAAAATCGCGGGTTCCAGTCCGATGGTTGTTTAAGTGTGCTTGAAAGCGATGACCCCATGTTAGTAGATTTACTGGCATTTAAATTAACTCCTGCTCGACGAATTTCCGACACACCTGTGACACTGATATGATATTGGCAATAATTGCTATGAGTAGTTATGAAACAAAAGACTTTATAGAGGATAAATAGATGATGGGTAAAGGAAATGATGGACAGCAAACTCAATTTGTTATTATGTGTTATTAGGAGTTTTATCTCCTCTAACACGTATGTATAATGTAACATTTATAGCAGAAAGAGAAGAAAAAATTTCGGAAGTTTTGTATTTTCTCAAAAATGGCTCTAAAGAATTAATTAAAATACAGTATACTAAAGATATTTACATGAAAACTAAAATGTATATTTTTAACCTTCTGGGAATAGCCTCTAAAGACCTCTTTATTCTGGATGAAATTTGCATAACTGGTAAACCGTGAGAGATATACAAAAACTTAATCCACAAAACATGTAAATCTCATTAAAACAATTTATGTTATATAAGTTTTTTTTTTTTTTTTTTTTTTTTCATGGAGTCGGTCGTTTTTGAGATATTCCTTGTTATTGGTTTCAGATTTGAAAAATTTATACTTTTCTTATACAGGAATTTGTTAACTCCTGTCCATACAAACGAACTTCAGTCACAGAGCAATCAGCTTTTGACTATCACTTAACCTATGGTACTCCTTTATTTCGCTTCTGCTTACAAGGAAGCAAGTAATAAGACTATTTCTGTAATTGTTCTTAATTAGCATGAAGTAAATAGAAACATAAGCTTTTTAACAATAATTTGTTGCACAGATGTAGAGAAAGTCATGTGAATGGAACACATCAGATTTTTTTTTTAATAATAACTTTGGTGATATGTTATACTTTGGACAAAATTAATATCTGCGGCTAACGATGATGTACAGAGCTTTAATATCTGAACCAAATGATTCTCGTGTAGTCTACTGCGGTGCTAGATTTTAATATAATTCACTTTAAAGATGCTTTCCTTGCAAATGTATGACGAGTCAAGCATTGCCATTAAATGTAGTGTAAATAATCACAATTTAGAAAATGAATCATTAGGCAACGATTTAAACAACTGCCAAACTTTTTATTTAATAGTTCATGTTTCTACAATTTTGAAGCGCAAGTAATTCCATTTCCAGTTCGTGTTGTTTCGCGCATTTCAAAGATAACATTCTGTATTTATGTATTGGTTTAAAAACAGCACATTCGCTACAGAGCACTGTACGTATATATGACAGTATGTGTAACTCACCAATATTTCTCCTCCTTGATTGGAGTCAGGGTGAACGAGTTCTGACGTCAATAACTTGCAAGAGTTATCTTTGGATATACCGTACTAAAAGCATAGATAGTCATGTGAAAGTAACTCATTAGGATGTTTTACTTTCTCTATACGTGCTATGTACATAGTGTAGAGAAGGTATTGCACTCCACCAAAAATTCGATACCGAGATTTCACCGGAAATATATGTTTTAGGGTCCCCTGTATAAAAAAAAAGTATTTTCAGAAAAAGGTCCGTGTGTGTGTGTCCGTGAACACGATAACTCAAAAACGAAAAGTCGGTAAAATAACAAACTTGGTATTTAAGTTTAGTATCTTCCAGGGATGCGACACGAAGATTTTGAGAAAAATCCCCCTACCCCAAACTACTCTTTACATAGAACTTTTTTCGAAATTTTTTATTTTCTAAAAAATGACTAACGATTTTGATTAAAATATCGTATACTAAAGATATTTACCTGACAAATAAAATGTATATTTTGGATTTTCTGGGAATAGCCTCTGAAGACTACTTTATTCTGGGTCAATTTTACGGAATTTTGCATAACTGCTAAACCGTAAGAGATGGACAAAAACTTACCACACAAGAAATGTAGAGCACTTTAAAACACACAATTTATGATATACACTTTTTTTTCGTGGAGTTGATTGTTTTTGAGATATTCCTTGTTTTAGGTTTCAGCTATGAAAAATTTATACGTTTCTCATACAGGACTTTGTGAACTCGTGTCCATACAAACAAAGGAACTTCAGTCACATAGTAACCAGCTTTGGACTATCACTTTAACCTATGGTACTCCCTTATTTCGCTTCTACTTACAAGGAAGCAAGAAATAAGACTATTTCTGCTAATTTTTTCTCGATTTTGCAGGAAGTAAATAGAAGCATAAGCTTTTTAACAACAATTTATTGCAGAGATATAGAGAAAGTCATGTGAATGGAACACATCAGATTTTTTACACTTTCTCTGCTATAACTTTTTTTTTAGCTTAATGTCCTCTAACCTGGTTGGCCATATCGGACGATGACTGAAATTGGTGAAATGAAGCTCAAATGATCTCGATGTCCATGAAGCTTAAAGTTACTCGACATTCGTCTTCTCAGGATAAGGAAAAACCTCATCTGGGTAACTCACCCTAAGCGAGATTCGAACTCGCGACCTCTTTAATATGAGGCTGTCACGCTACCACCACAATACCCAGGCGAGCAAAGGGAAATATATTCTGCCCAAAAATCTGTGTCAAAATTTCACCGAAAACGTATTTTAACGTACCCGGAATAAAAAAACAAAACTGTTTTTCTAAAAAGGAAACGTAAATGGAGTTTTATTTATGGAAGCTCACTAACTGCTGTGGTTCTCAGCGTCCCATTCTGTATTGGGCGTAAAAGACCGCCTAAATTTGTTCAGAGACCTCTCTATCAGGCTTGAGGTTCTTTTACGTGTCGTAAATGTACGACAACAGCTTTATTTCCCTTCCGAAGGAAGCCATACTCAGGATTTTTAAGCCCGTAAAAATCTGATGTGTTCCATTCACATGACTTTCTCTACATCTCAGCAACAAATTGTTGTTAAAAAGCTTATGCTTCTATTTACTTCAGTTTAAGCGAGAAAAAATTAGCAGGAATAGTCTTATTACTTGCTTCCTTGTAAGTAGAAGGGATATAAGGGAGCACCATAGGCTAAATTGATAATCAAAAGCTGGATGCTATGTGATTGAAGTTCCTTTGTTTGTATGGACAGGAGTTGACAAATTCCCGCATGAGAAAAGTATAAGTTTTTCAATGCTGAAACCAAAAACAAGGAATATGTCAAAAACGATCAACTGCGCGAAAAAAATGAATGTGATATAAATTGTATGTTTTAACGTGCTCTACATTTTTTGTGTGTTAATTTTTTGTCCATCTCTTACGGTTTAGCAGTTATACAAAATTCCGTAAAATTGATCCAGAATAAAGTAGCCCTTAGAGGCTATTCCCAGAAAATTCAAGATGTACATTTTATTTGCCAGGTAAATATCTTTAATATTTGACATTTTAATCAAAATCGTTAGCGCCATTTTTAAGAAAATGAAAAATTTCGAAAAAAGTTCCATGTAAAGGGTAGCTGGGGATGGGGGGAATTTTCTTGAAAATCTTCGTGTCGCATCCTTGGAAGATACCAAACTTAAATACCAAGTTTGGTATTTAACGGTCTTTTCGTTTTTGAGCTATGCTGTCCACAGACAGACACACACACACACATACCTTTTTGTAAAAATGCTTTTTTTTTGATTCAGGGGGACCCAAAACATGTATTTCCGGTGAAATTTCGGTATGGAATTTTTGGGTGGAATGCAATACCTTCTCTATACACTATGTACATAGTACGTGAAGAGAAAGTAAAAAGGATGGTGTGTTGCGTGCATGCGCGCGCGCGCGCTCGCTTAGGATAAAAGTTTTGTAATATTTCACTTTCTAGCAAGCAACATACCCTTTCTATCCTGTGTACATCAAACAGCTGAATACCATTGGTCAGTTGCTGAACCGTTCAGCGAAAGCGGAACATTTTATGTCTCTCCGACCACGTTCCGTAATCGAGCTCTAGGGAAGTCATCACTATGAATAATGAATAACGTGCTACTTGTTTTTAGTTATTTTCCACGAAGATTCCGCCAACTAAGTGTCATTTGAAACACGGGAGCAAGTTCATAAAACATGAAAACTGCTTTTCAATCTCAGGCTTCTCCACTTGCCACGAAAAGCTCTCTTGGTTTTCACGTACAGCAATATGTTCCTTCATACAGGTTAACATCCAGGAGGGGCAGAAAGACGTCTCACGTATCTGCTGTAAAGTTAGTTTACACAACACCGAAAGAAATACTCACTAGCCTTGCCTGTCATCCGAGCACTATCCTTTACAAGAATTCTGATCGATTAATAATAGCAAACTGCATCATTCGATTTCCCTCATTTTATGTCAGAAGTCCGGAAATGTGACCATTCTTGCAAGTGCAATGAAGATTCAGAGAGAACATATTCTGCAATAATCTTCAAATGTGTCAAATGAAACGCAGTCACTTGAGCATTTGAGGGGGGGGGGGGCTTTTGAGGACTATTCGGCGTTACATGCCGCTGTGAATTCTCTTAAAGATAGAATGGCAGACCAACAACAATAGTGCCTAAGAAAAACATCACCATTGTGGAAACAATGATTAGGGAAGATCCAAAACTAACCTACAGGGTCTCGGACTGGCATTAGCAAATAGTGGCTTGGATTTTTGTAGAAGTGGTTCCATAGAATGGGGTAAAAAATGGGGTTTACAAAACACTGGGAATATATCCGTCGCTCTCTTGTTCATCGTATAACATTCTGTCTGGGACATCATGCACAGCATTTTGCAAAAACTATTGAAATATTGGTAATTTCTTGCGAGATGGTGTCTTTCGGTTTTCAGTGGAGGTTATTGGATGTTACAGGAAAACTAGTGTTTAAAGTAAACCCAAAATCAAAAGTCGGTTGGATTGAGATCTGGAGATCGTGGTGTCACATTGTTGGGAATGCCTACTTGGGACACGATCGCCAAACATCTGCGTAATTATTTTGCAGGGTTTTAGATGTGGGGAGGAGCGCCATTTTGCGTTAAGATTGCCTTTTCCATTTCATGATTCCTCAGTCGAGTTAATACGCGTAACTCCTGACTATGGTTAGAAAATGAGCCTCAAACTTTAATTCAACAAGCTTTTATAAATTAAAAATTACTGTACACTGTGGCTTCACTTCACAATATATCACTGCCCCACATGTCTTTAAAGGCTATAATAGAATAAAATAGAACGTTGCAATAAACGGGGAGTGCTACTACATTTTGTTACAGAACTTCATCCCTAGACTGAGAAATTACGATATAGAAAATATAATTTTCATACAAGATGACGGTCCACCCCACATTTACCTCCTGCAATACAATTAATCACGCAGATGTTTACCAATCGAGACATTAGACTTCAGATTATTTTCTAAAATCATTGCCAATGGTATCCAAAGCCTCTTGAGTGACAGAGTTGCAGATAATAGTTTCCGGTATTATTTATAACGTACCTTGATGATTCAAGGGATCTACCAATGGTAGGAGCTCCAAATATATTGCTATTATCATCTGAAGAAATGAAAACGCCGATTTAAGACCTTTTTAATAACAACTCCTTATTTAGGCAGTTTTGTTCTATGAAATACTTATAGATAGCCTCAGAAAGTGCGAAACGTGCTAATATCCCGAAAATCCTTCATTAAGTGGCAAGGAAAAAATAATTGTGTTCCATTCAAATGATGTTCTCGACCCACACTTCAACAAACAATTATTAAAACGCCTATTCTTCTAACTAGTTTATAATAATATAAATAAACATTTGCAGAAAATACTCCTTGTACGGTCAAGTGGAATATTAGGTTAGTCTTAAGCAATAGTCTAATCTTTTAACAACTAGCCGTTATGCGATGGTTTTGAACTTCGTGAGTGAATGAGTGTGTGTGTGTGTATGTGTGTGGACAACATAACTAAAAAACCAAAAGCCGTTAAATACCAAATTTGGCATTTCTGTTTAGTATCTCTTAAGAATGCGACACGAAGATATTTAAAAAAAATCCTCCCAATCTACAGTACCCTTTACATGGAAAATTTCCGAAACTTCTAATTATCTCAATTATTAAAATACAGATTATTAAAGATTCTTACCTGAAATATAAAATGTATATCTCAAATTTTCTTGAAATAACCTCTGAAAGTCACTAAATGTTTAATGAACTTTGCATGAAGAGATAAAAGCTTACTACATAAAAATGTAGATCTTGTCAAAACACACAATTTATGTTCTTTACATTTTTATCGTAAAGTTAACCGTTTTCAAGATATATTTGTAGTTTTCTTAAACAGATTGTCTTCCGTGTTTCTTTTGTTTTATTCCAGGCCATTCAGAGAAGAGAACTTCAATAAAAATTGCATAGCGTAAATTGCATTTGACTATCGCTTTAGCCTAGTGTATTTCCTTATTTACCTTCGACTTAAGAACAACTAAATAATAAGACCAATCCTAGTAATGCTATCTTGATTAGCATGCAGCAGATAAATGAATAATCTTTTGAAAAATTGTTTATTTGGAGAACAGATAGAGAAAGTCATGACAATGGAACACATTAACATTTTTACTTTCTCTACATTTACTACGTCACAGTGTATAGAGAAGGTATTGTATTGCACCCAAAAATTCGATACCGAGATTTTACGGAAATACATGTTTTGAGTGTCCCTGAATAAAAAAAACATTTTTAGAAACAAGTCCGTGTGTGTATTAGTTAGTGTGAGTGTATGTGTGTGTCTATGTGTAGCAAAGTTCAAAAACGTAAAGACGTTAAAAACCAAACTTGGTATTTAAGTTTGGTATCTTCCAAGGATGCGACACGAAGATTTTCAAGGAAATCTCCCCACCACACACTACCCTTTACATTGAATATTTTCAGAAAATTTTGATTTTCTCAAAAATGGCTCTAACGATTTTGATTAAAATACCTTATCTTTAAGATAGTTTATGACAAATGAAAGCATATCTTGGATTTTCTGGGAATAGTCTCTGAAGACTTCTTTATTCTGGATGACTTTTATATAACTGGCAAACCGTAAGATATACACAAAAACTTTCTACACAAACAATTTAGATGTCATTAAAACACACAATTTATGTCATATACATTTTTTCTGAAGAGTCATACGTTTTTTCTGAAGAGTTATTCCGGATAATTAGTTTCAATTTTAGCCACTTAAACTTTTCTCAAACAGGAAGAATCTTTCTTCTCGTTTCTTGTTTGTTTACTCCTGGAAAGCAAAGAGATTGGAAATCCAATTGTTTCACATAGCGACCGGCTTTTAAAAGACGAGACTGTCACTTTAGCCTGTGCATTTTCTTATATCCTTTCTACTTACAGGAAGCTAGTAATAAGACTAATTCTGCTTATGTTTATCTTAATTAGCATGATGTAGAGAACAGATTGATGTTTTGAATAAAAGGTTTGTTTACCGAACAACTAGAGGACATTATGTAAATGGAATACATTAGATTTTTCTCCTACTTACAAGGAACCATGTAATAAGGACAATTTCTTATGTTTGTCTCGATTATCAGGAAGTAATTAGAAGAATAAGCCTTTTAACAATAATTTGTTGCAGAGATGAAGAGAAAGTCGTTTGAATGAAACACATCAGATTTTTTTCTATATTTACTTCATAAACTAAAAGTTTTCTTATATAATTTATATAATCCGGATTCTGCTAGATAATCCTTTCTTATATTCCCCTCTTTCTTTCATCTCTGTGAGTAAACCTGACATGAAACAAAACGCTAAATTGAAAGAAAGTAGAACACGATGAAAGAGATAGAAGCAGAGGAGAAATCCCTAGAGATGCTCTGGGTCGACGTCGTGATGTGTTATATATCTGTAACATGTGCCAGATAGAGTAGTGCAGTGACGTCAGAAGATACTCCAAGGATTCAACTATTCTGCGCACAAGATAGCACCGCTACAAAGCCAAGGCGTTTACATCTTTACTACACGAGATAGCCTGCAAGAGTATGCAAGCCCGCATAGCAGGTCGACCGGAGAAGTTGCCTGAACGCCAGGCGACAGAAAACCCAACATCAAATATTTGCACTTTCACGTGTGAGAATAAAAACGGGAGGAAAAAATGTGATGTATGCCATTCACATGACTTTCGCTACATCTCTGCAATAATTTATTATTATAAAGCTTATTCTTCTACTTACTTCATGCTAATCGAGAAAAAAATTAGCAGAAATAGTCTTAATACTTGCTTCCTTGTTAAGGGAAATAAGGGAATATTCTAGGCTAAAGCGATAGTCAAATCCTTTAAAAGCTGGTTGCTATGTAATTGAAGTTCCTTTGTATGACCAGAGATGACAAATTCCCGTATGAGAAAAGTATTGCCCGCCACAATACGGCCTGACCTTCAACAGATCGGACGTTCGAATCCCCCTTAGGCTGAGTTACCCGGAGAAGGTTTTATTCGGTGTTTTTCCTTATCCTGAAAAGACGAATGTTGAGCAACTTTAAGCTCCATGGACCCCGAGATCATTTGAGCATCATTTCACCAATTTCATTCATCGTCCGATATGACCGAACAGGTTCAAGGAGGTTAAGCTTATAATATATATATATATATATATATATATATATATATATATATATATATATATATATATATAGTATTTTAAAACTGAAACCAATAACAAATATCTTAAAAATGGCCAACTCCACGATAAAAACGCATATTACATAAATTGCATGTTTCAACGAGACGTACAGTTGTTTTTTCAGTGGGCCGTTTTTGTGCATCCCTTACGGCTTACCAGTTATGCAAAATTCATTCCGAATAAATTGGTCCTTAGAGGCTTTCACTTTAAATTCAAGATATAGGTATATTGTATGTTTCATGTAAAAATCTTTAATATGTAGCATTTTAATGAAAATCGTTACATCCAATTTGAGATATAAATGTTTTCAATACAAAGGGTAGTTTGGGGTGGGGGAATATTCTTGTAAATCTTCGTGTCGCATCCTTAGGAAATACTAAACTCAAATGTTAAGCTTGGTATTTAACGGTTTTTTACTTTCTCCATACGCACTATGTACATAGTGTATAGAGAAAGTATTGCACTCCACCAAAAAATTCGATACCGAGATTTCACCGGAAATATATGTTTTAGGGTCCCCAATATAAAAAAAAAAAGCATTTTCACAAAAAAGGTCAGTGTGTGTGTGTGTGTGTGTGTGTGTGTGTGTGTGTGTGTGTGTCCGTGTGTCTGTGAACACGATAACTCAAAAACGAAAAGTCAGAAAAATACCAAACTTGGTATTTAAGTTTAGTATCTTCCAGGGATGCGACACGAAGATTTTGAGAAAAATACCCCCACCCCCAACTACCCTTTACATGGAACTTTTTTCAAAAATTTTGATTTTCTCAAAAATGGCTCTAACGATTTTGATTAAAATTTCGTATATTAAACATATTTACCTGACAAATAAAATGTATATCTTGAATTTTCTGGGAATAGCCTCTGAAGAGTAGTTTATTCTGGATGAATTTTACTAAATTTTGAATAACTGCTAAACCGTAAGAGATGGACAAAAACTTACTACACAAAAAATGTAGAGCACATTAAAACACACAATTTATGTTATATACATTTTTTCGTGGAGTTCGTCGTTTTTGTGACATTCCTTATTTTTGGTTTCTGCTATGAAAAACGTATACTTTTCTCATACAGGAACTTGTCAACTCCTCTCCATATAGACAAAGGAACTTCATTGACATAGCAACCAGCTTTCGACTATCAGTTTAACCTACAGTTGTCCCTTATTTCGCTTCTACTGACAAGGAAGCGAGTAATTAGACTATTTCTGCTATTTTTGTCTGATTAGCATAAAGTAAATAGAAGTATAAGCTTTTTAAGAATTATTTGTTGCAGGGATATGGAGAAAGTCATGTGAATGATACATATCAGATTTTTACTTTCTCTACACGTACTATATACATAGTGGGTGTGTGTGTCCGTGTATGTGTCTGTGAACACGATAACTCAAAAACGAAAAGTCGGTAAAATACCAAACTTGGTATTTAACTCTAGTATCTTCCAGGGGTGCGACACGAAAATTTTGTGAAAAATCCCCCCCAGCCCAAACTACCCTTTACATGGAATGTTTTTCGAAAAAATTGATTTTCTCAAAAATGGCTATAACGATTTTGATTAAAATATCACATATTAAAGATATTTACCTCACAAATAAAATGTATTTCTTGAATTTTCTGGGAATAGCCTCTGAAGAGTAGTTTATTCTGGATGAATTTTACAGAATTTTGCATTACTACTAAACCGTAAGAGATGGACAAAAACTTACCACACAAAAATGTAGAGCACGTTAAAACACACAATTTATGTTATATACAGTTTTTCGTGGAGTTGATCGTTTATGAGATCTTCCTTGGTTTTTGATTTCACCTTTAAAACCCTTACTTTTCTCATACAAGAATTTGTCAACCCCTGTCCATACAAACAAGGGAACTTCAGTCACATAGCAACCAACTTTTGACTATCACTTTAACCTATGGTACTCCCTTATTTCGTTTCTACGTACAAGGAAGCAAGTAATAAGACTATTTCTGCTATTTTTTTCTAGATTAGCATGAAGTAAATAGAAACACAAGCTTTTTAACAATAATTTGTTGCAGAGATGTAAAGAAAGTCATGTGAATGGAACACATCAGATTTTTTTTGAGTTATGCTGTCCACAGACAGACGAGCAGCTAAACAAACACAGACACGCACATTGACCTTTTTCTAAAAATGAATTTTTTTAGGGGGTCCCAAAACATATAATTCCTGTGAAATCTGGGTATCGAAATTTTGGATGGATTACAGGTTTTTACAACTGCAGATAAATCGCTCTGGTGTTGTCTAAGTGAAGATTCCGTGCACACTTTGCAATCTTGAAATGTGACATTTTTCACTGATTGAGGCAATTAGCGTCACGTTCGCAAGTCTTTGGTGCTGAAGTATGCTTTGCGCCGACCTCTCGTGTATTGACCGAGACGAGATCGCCTGGAGTGACCCAATTCAGAGTTTGAGCAGATTAAAAGGACTCAAAACATTCTGAAGACGGAATACGGATTTGTCGGTATTTAATTAACAAGTCTCGAGCTGAATATTTAACGGCTATGTTTTGCTGACGAACTATACAGAGGTGATGCAGCAGTACATAAACTCCGTGTTGTAGAGAATTTCACAAACATTTTCTCGCGTTGGTATACCTGAAAGGACTAAAAGTCGTGGAAAGTGGATGCATCATGAACCATAATGCGAGAGAAAACTTACCATCTTGAAAATTTGCCTGATGCTATTCGAAAAATATTTTAAAAAGTATTTAAAAGTTACGTATTCCAAACATTCTTAACTAGAGGTAGGGGAAAAAAATTATTTGTCACACTGGCATGACATTCTCAACGCATTTTCAAATAAGATATTCTTTTAAAAAGTTTGTTCATATTCACGCTTAAGGTTTATCCAGTTAAATATTTGCATAAATGCTTTTATTATATATTTCCTCGTTAGAAAAAGGAATAAGGGAATACACTAGAATTAAGCGATTTCAAGAGCCTTGAAATTCCGTTCACTTGGCTTGAACAAAATAAAGAAAAACGAATCGCATCTCGAGGTATGTATAAGAATTTCAAAATTATAACCAATAACTAATATCTTGGTAATGGTTAACTAAAAAACTCTGATGTGTTCCATTCACATGACTTTCTCTACATCTCTGCAACAAATTGTTGTTAAAAAGCTTATGCTTCAATTTACTTCATGCTAATCCAGAAAAAGCTAGCAGAAATAGTTTTATTACTTGCTTCCTTCTTAGTAGAAGCGAAATAAGGGAGTACTATACATTAAGGGGATACTCAAAAGCTGGTTGCTAGGTGGCTGAAGTTCCTTTGTTTGTATGGACAGGAGTTGATAAATTCCTGTATGAGAAAAGTACAAGTTTTTCAAAGCTGAAACCAAAAACAAGGAATATAATAATAATAATAATAATAATAAAAAAAAAAAAAACGATCAACTCCACGAAAAAAATTAATATAACATAAATTGTGTGTCTTAATGTGCTCTACATTTTTTGTGTGGCAGGTTTTTGTCCATCTCTTACAGTTTAGCAGTTATGTAAAATTTCGTAAAATTCATCCAGAATAAAGTAGTCTTCAGAGGCTATTCCCAGAAAATTCAAAATATACATATTATTTGTCAGGTAAATATTTTTAATATACGATATTTTAATCAAATTCTTTAGAGCCATTTTTAAGAAAATAAAACAGTTCCATGTAAGGGGTAGTTTGGGGTGGGGGGATTTTTCTGAAAATAGTCGTGTCGCATCCCTGGAAGATACTAAAGTTAAATACCAAGTTTGGTATTTTACCGACTTTTCGTTTTTGAGTTATGTTCACAAAAACACACACATGGACCTTTTTCTGAAAATACTTTTATTTTTGATACAGGGGACCTTAAAACATATATTTCCGGTGAAATCTCGGTGTCGAATTGTTTGGTGGAGTGCAATACCTTCTCTATACACTATGTACATAATATGTATAGAGAAAGTAAAACGTATTTACATAAATCTTGTGTTTTAGCCGAGTTTTCGATTCGAGGTATGCTGCCCACCACTCAGAAACACATACATGCTCGGGTACGTACGTACGTACGTGCGTTTCTAAAAATGCTGTTACTGGATTCACGAGTCCTCAAAACATCCATTTCTGATGATATCTCGGTATCGCACCTACTATATACATTGTGTGTACGTGCTAGAGAATGTAAAAATTAATTTGTTTGTTATTTGTTTTCCAACCCTGTCATTTTGCCTTTTTACTTTCTCCCCGATGTACAATGAACATAGTGGATAGAGAAGATATTGTATCCCATCCAAAAATTTCATGCCGAGATGTCACCGGAAATATATGTTTTAGGACCTCACTGAATCCAAAAAAAAAAAAAAAAAAAAAAAAAAAGCACTTTCAGAAAAAGGACCATGTGTGTGTGTGTGTCTGTGGACAGCATAGCTCAAAAACGAAAATACCGTTAAATACCAAACTTGGTATTTAAGTTTGGTAGCTTCCAAGGATGCGATACGAAGATTTTCAAGAAAATCCCCCACCACCAACTACCCTTTACATGGAAAAAATTTCGAAAATTTTGTTTTTCTTAAAATGGCTCTAACGATTTAGACTAAAACACCTCATATCAAAGCTATTTCCATCACAAATAAATTTGTATATCTTAAATTTTCTGGGAATAGCTTCTGAAGACCTGTTTATTCTCGATACATTTTGCTGAATTTTGCAAAACCGGTAAACCGTAAGAGATAGACAAAATCTTACCACACAAAAAATGTAGATCTCGTTAAGATACACAATTTGTCATAAACATTTTTTTTGTTTAGTTTACTATTTTCGAGGTATTCCATGTTATTAGTTTCAATTGTGAAGTACTTATACTTTTCTCAGACAGAAAGTGTCCGTTTTTCTTTTGTTCTACTCCTGGACAAGCAAAGAAGCGATTTGCAATGACAATCGCTTAACGACAGCTTTTAAAACATTTGACTTATCACTTTAGCATAGTGCATTCCTTTAGTTCCCTTCTACTTATAAGGAACTAAATAATAAGAACATTTTGGTAATGTTTAGCTCGATTAACATTGTGTAGAAAGAAGAATAATCTTTTGTAAGAAGTTTGTTTGTAGAACAGCTAGAGAAAGGCATGTGAGTGTAACACATCAGAATTTTTAATTTTTACGATATCATGGTTTTGCATATCTCAGCGAATAAAATGAAAACAACGTGAAAAGATGATACAATAAAATTTGTTCACGGATACGGCAAGTGTCAAAATGACGGACTCCAATTATCTTTTAATGACATATGAACATAAAAACCTTTTCAATTTTCTCTGAAACTTGGACTATAGGAGCAAGAGATAAACCAACAACACATTCAGCCTCTCGTAGTTCTAGCAGAGCCCGGTCACACATCGAGAAAGAGCGATCGATACGTTCAATTTTTCATTGGGGAGGAAGAAAGCAATTTTGCAGTTTCCCAACCCCAGCATATTAATTAGCAATCGTCATTTCTCCCCTCGGGTTATGTGAATATATCGAGGCATATTTCTGAACGTAAAGCTATGGATATGTGGAAACGTGTACTATCCTTGCAAGTAGACGTGAGCAACCAAGTGGGGGGAAGAGGCGGTGACTGGAAGTGATAGCCATAAGTATGTAAACGCACGAAGATATCGACAGTCAGATCTTGCGACTGCGCATCATGTTAACACCGCTCTCGTCTACTTGCACAGACAATAAGCATAGTAATCGCACACTTTTACTTACTAGGTAGAGAAGATATTGTATTCCGCCTAAAAATTCAATACAGAGTTTTCACCAGAAATACATACCTGGAGGTTCCCCTGAATAAAAGAATCGTATATATTCCATTTACACGATTTTCTCTACCTATTCTACAAACTATTCTTATAAAAGTATTGGATTAATTGTTTTTCACACAAGCCGTGTGTAGGACAGGAGTTGGATAGGTGGAGCCTGAAAAATTCAATGCCATTGCCGGATTTGAACCACGGATCTCCCAATCTCTAGCCGGTTGCTCTGCCACTGAGCTACCATGGCAACATGCCGGCATACCATTGAATTTCGCAACTGACTCGCAATGGCAACTTACAATGTTGTAAGTACTTAAGATCCAGGATTCTAAGTATAGCCAACTATTATGGTCAATTGGTATTGGTATTTTTAGTCTGGCTCTACCTATCCAACTCCTACCCTACACACGGCTTGTGTGAGAAAAACAATTAATCCAATACCAATTGACCATAATAGTTAGCTATACTATGAATTCTGGGACTTAAAGTACTTACAACATTGGGGTTGTCATCTCAAAAGAATTTGAGAGCACATTGTGGTTTGCCGGAAAACATGCGAGTCACTTGAGAAATTCAATGCTATGCCGGCATGTTGCCATGGTAGCTCAGTGGCAGAGCAACTGGCTAGAATCGGGAGATCCGTGGTTCAAATTCCGGCTATGGCATTGAATTTTTCAGTCTGGCTCTACCTAACCTATTCTCATAAAAACTATTCTAATCGAGATAAACATTAACAGACATGGTCTTATTACTTGCTACGGGGAATATACTAGAACAAAGAGTACTGAAATCATTCAAAAGCCATCGCTGTGCGATTGACTTTGAAAGTCGGTTCTCTTTGCTTGGCCAGGTGTAAGACAAAAGAAAATCGGATGGCTACCAAGTACTGAGTATTTTAAAACTGATATCAGTAACGTGGAATATCTCAGTATTCGTTAACACTACCAAAAATGCAAATAGTATAAATTGTGTGTTTTAACGAAGTCTACATTTTTGTGTAATATGTTTCTGTATAATTCTTACGGCTTACCAGTTATACAAAATTCATCCAGAATGAAGAGTTCTTCAGAGTCTATTCCCAGAAAATTCAAGATATATGTACATTTTATTTGTAATGCAAGTATCTTTGATGTATGGTATTTTAATCAAAGTCGTTAAAGCATCTTTTGCGAAAATCGAAAATTTGGAAAATGTTCCATGTATGCTAGAGTTTGAGGGGGAAATTTTCCTCTAATCTCGTACTTGGAGGATATTGAACTCATGCCAAGTTTACTACTTAACCGATTTTTTGTTTTTGATTTATGCTATACACAGAAACGCGCGCGCGCACGCACACACACATACACACGGATATTTTACTAAGAGTGCTTTTTTTGGATTCCGAGGATCCCAAAAATTGTATCTCCAGTGAAATCTTCCGGTGAGGGCAATACCTTCCCCACATACTGGAGAAAGTAAAATAAAGAATAAAAAATCTGATAAGCTCCATTCACATGGCTTTCTTACCTCTTGTAAGAAATTATTGTTAACAAGATTATTCTTCTACCTACTTCTTGCTAATCGAGATGAATATTAACAGAAACGGCCTTATTACTAAGCTCGTAAGTAGAAGGGAAATAAGGGAATACAATAGATTAAACCGACAGTCGATTTTTTAAAATGTGGTTGCTATGGGGTTGAAATCCGTTTCTACGCATGGCCAGGAGTTTTCAAATTTTGATTTTCTCAAAAATGGCTCTAACGAGTTTGATTAAAATCTCTTGCACTTAAGATATTTATGTAACAAATATAATGTTTGAATTTTCTAAGAATAGCCTCTGAAGACATCTTTATTCTGGATGAATTTTACGGAATTTTGCATAATTGCTAAACCGTAAGAGATGGACAAAAATTTAACACACAAAAAATGTAGAGCACATTAAAACACATAATGTATGTTTTATACATTTTTTTCCTGGGGTTGATCGTTTTTGAGAAATTCCTTGTTTTTCGTTTCAGCTTTGAAAAACTTATACTTTTCTCATACAGGAATTTGTCAACTCCTGTCCATACAAAGGTACTTCAATCACATAGCAACCAGCTTTTAAAATATTGGCCTATCGCTTTAGCCTATAGTTCTTTATTGCTTTCTACTTATAAGGTAGCAAGTAATAAGACCCTTTCTGCTAATTTTTTTCTCGATTATCATTAAGTAACAAGATTTTTAACAATAATTTATTGGAGAGATCGTGAGAGAGTCATGTGAATTGAACACATGAGATGTTGTTAATTCAGGGGACCCTAAAACATGTATTTACGGTGAAATCTCTACATCGTGCATAGAGGAATTTATGTGGCATACTATAGTCAGTAGAGAAAGTAAAGTGGTAGCAAAAACTTCTCAATACAGGTAGGTATGTTGAGGAAATTGAAGTGTAAGTGTCAAATGTTGGGATTCATTTATTCATATGACTGCTCCAGTAGTCGACTCTGCAGCTCTCTCTGTCTAGGCAGCTATCGATTGGACCAGAAAATTCGCAGATTCGTGCCGGTCCGGTGAGTCGCATTCTACCACTCCGATCCAGTATCGCCCCGGTGTCTGTGAACACGATAACTCAAAAACGAAAAGTAGGTAAAATACCAAACTTGGTGTTTAAGATTAGTATCTTCCAGGAGTGCGACACGAAGATTTTGAAAAAAATCCCCCACCCCAAACTACCCCTTACATGGAAATTTTTTCGAGAATGTTGATTTTCTCAAAAACGACTCTAATGATTTTGATTAAAATATCGTACTATATTAAAGATATTTATAAAATGTATATCTTAAACTTTCTGGGTGAATTTTACGGAATTTTGCATAACTGCGAAATCGTAAGAGATGAACAAAAACTTACCACACAAAAAATATAGAGCACATTAAAACACACAATTTATGTTGTATACATTTTTCATGAAGTTGATCGTTTTTGAGATATTCTTCGTTTTTTTTTTTTAGTTTCAGCTTTAACTTTTCTCATATAGGAACTTGTCAACTCACGTCCATACAAAGGAACTTCAGCCACATACCAACCAGCTTTTGACTATCACTTTAACCTAGGGTACTCCCTTATTTCATTTCTACTTACAAGGAAGCAAGTAATAAGACTATTTCTGGTATTTTTTTTTTCTCGATTAGTATGAAGTAAATAGAAGCATAAGCTTTTTAACAATAATTTATTGCAGAGATGTAGAGAAAGTCATGTGAATGGAACACATCAGATTTTTAAAATAACATAGCGTATATCTCCGATGAAATCTCGTTATCAAATTTTGGGTGCAATACAATACCTTCTCTATCCACTATGTACTTAGTACGTGTAGAGAAAGTAAAAATCAATAAAAAGTAATTTGTTGTTCTATCTTTTTCTAAGGACTTATTGGACGCCCCTCGTAACTACTGACCCTCGTAGTAGTGCCTTTTGCGCAGAGCTGTTATTAACGTTATATATACGTTATACGTTTTTGAGTTATCGTGTTCACAGACACACGGACCGACACACACACACACACACACACATACTTTTTTTTCTGAAAATACTTTTTTTTTTTGGATATAGGGGACCCTAAAGCATATATTTCCGGTGAAATATCAGTATTGAATTTTTTTAGTGGAGTGCAACACCTTCTCTATACACTCTGTACATAGTATGTGTAGAGAAAGTAAAAACGAAAATTCCGTTAAATATCAAACTTGGCATTGAATTTCAGTATCTTCCAAGGATGCTATACGAAGATTTTCAAGAAAATCCCCTACTCTGAATCTAATTACCCTTTACATGGTTTTCAAACGTGGCTCTAACGATTTTGATTAAAATATCGTATATTAAAGATATCTGAATGCGAAATAAAATGCATATGCTGAATTTTCTGGCAATAGCATTTGAAGACATCATTGTGGATGAATTTTGCGGAATTTTTCATAACTGGTAAACCATAAGAGATAGACAAAAACGTATTTAACAAAAACTGTGGAGCTCGTTAAAACACACAAATTATGTAATATGCATTTATTTCGTGGGGTTGACCATTTTGAGATATTCCTTATTATTGGTTTCAATTTTAAAATACCTATACTTTTCTCATACGGGAATTTGTCAACTTCTGGCCGTACAAAGGATCTTCATTTAACTATTCGCTTTAGTCTATGGTACTCCCTTATTTCCCTTCTACTTACAAGGAAGCAAGTAATAATACCTTTTCTGCTGATGTTTTCTCGATTAGCATGAAGGAAACAGAAGAATTAGCCATTTAACAAAGATAATTAGAGTTATAGAGAAAGTTATGTGAATGGAACACATCAGATTTTTATTTCAACATAATCTCCTCTTAGCACCATACACTTTTCCCAGCGTTTCTCCAACTTTTTTAAGCCTTCTAAAAAGAAGGATTTCGGAAGGGCCTCAAAACAGGCATTTTTGGGATGACCACTTCGTTCTCCGCCAAACCACTTTTTCAAGTTTGCAAATAAATGTGCTGAATACGGTGGATGTTGTATTAATTCGAACTTTAATTCTATAATTTTCGCCATAGAAACTGCGCAGGTTGATTTGTTTTAATGGAAGATAATCTTTTTCTTTGCCACATGAGGGCGTTTTTACTCGATTTCTCCGTTCAACCGGTGCAATAATGATGCATAATACTCTCCATTTATAGTCCTTCAGTTCTGCACGTAATCAATGTAGATAATTCCACGGGCTTCCCAAAACACCGGGGACATCATCATGTCTGCAAATTTCACCTCCTTTTGCCTTCTTCGGGGCCGATTCGTCTTTAAAAACCCACTGTTTTGACTGTAATTTTATCTCTGGAGTGTAGTAGTATATCCGTGTTTCGTGCACAGTTACATATCGACGCAGAAACTTGTCAGGATTACGACGGAAAAGTGCCAAGCTAGCTTTCGAATCGATCGCAAGATTGAGTTTATTCTCCATTGAGAGCAAACGCGGCACCCATCTTGCCGAGACTTTTGTCAGACTAATTTTTTGTGCAAATTGTGAATTGTTCCTTGTGATATGCCTATGGCCTCTAATATTTCGCAAACTTGGAATCGTCAATCACGAAACATTTCCCAGATTTTGTTAATAATTTCGTAGGAAGTCACTTCTACTTGACGTCCGGAACGATGTTCATCATTTGTGGATGTACGGCCACGTGTAAATTCATTTATCTAGTTGTAAATTGTTGCAAACGAAGGAGCACATGTGCAATGAACTTCATCCAACTCTGTTTTTATCTCTTTCGGTGTTAAGCCTTTTAAATACAAGTGTTTAATCACCGTACGAAACTCGTTTTTTTCCATCTTTCTAAATAAGCACACGATTGTTGATTCAGTCGCCTATAGCACGAAACAACGAGATGGATATAGCTGAAGCTTTAACTGCCATCCAGTAAGAGACGACTATTACTAAAAAGTCAATAGTCAAGTTCTTTAAAAGTCTGTCGCTTTGTAAAACAATTGAATTTTCATTCTTTTTTATCGCCAGGAATAAACAAACGAGAAACGAAAAAAAAAAAAAAAAAAAAAAAAAAAAGATGTCTTTCCGATAGAGAAAAGTTAAAGTGCCTTAAAAATTGATACCAATAATCCGGAATATCTCGAAAACGGCTAACTCTACAAAAAAAAATGTATATATCATAAATTGTGTGTTTTAATGAGATCTAAATTTTTGTATAGTAAGTTTTTGCATACCTCTTACGGTTTGCCAGTTATACAAAAATAATCCAGAATGAAGAGGTCTTTCAGAGGCTGCTCCCAGAAAATTCAAGGTATTCATTTGGTTTGTAATAATCATATCTTAAACATAAAGTATTTTAATCAAAATCGTTAGCCATTTTTGAGAAAATCAAAATGTTCGAAAAACTTTCCATGTAAAGGGTGGTTGGGGTGGGGGATTTTCTTGAAAATCTTTGTGTCGCATCTTTTGAAAGTTAACCAAACTTAAATACCAAGTGTGGTATTTAACCGTCCTTTCGTTTTTCAGCCACGCGCGCGGATATTTTTCTAAAAAAAAAAAAAAAAAAAAAATTAATTCGGGGTCTCAAAACATGTATTTCCGGCGAAATCTCGGTAACGAAGTTTTGGGTGCAATACTATACCTTCTCTAGATATATACTATGTACATAGTACGTGTAGAGAAAGTAACAAGTTAATATAAAATACTGGGTCTTCAAATTTATTTGGTCTTTAGAGCCAGTTGGTTTAAATGCATGACGCCATTAGACCACCGAGCCGTGTGTCTCAAAGGGGAGGTGCGGGATTGAACCTTTATCTGCATGAATTGGCGACTTCGTAAATAGTTTGATTACTGGGCGGTGCAGAATCGCTTTTTACCAGAACATTTTGTGCGTTCTTTACTCGCGAGATGGAAATGACCACCAATCACAAAATTTGCACGATTGAGTGCTTTTCCGAACTGGAAGAATCGTTACCTATCATTAACGCTGCGAATGTTCCGAATGTAAACATTAGAAAGGTGCAAAACAAGTCCCATTTCACTAAGGTGACATCGAAAATGTTGACATCCACCCTTCTACCTATCGTTCGTTAGTCCTCTGCCTAGTAGTGATGACGTCATGCCCGAACAAATGACTGGCGCCAAGTGCCGAATAAATCTGAATACCCTATATAACAAAGCTGTATTAATGGAATGTAAGGTAATGCAGCTTTGAAACTTGGAAAAATCCACAATATTTAATATATCTTTATGAAATGTATTCCAATTATTTCATACAATAAGTGATATTTTGCCAGCTTCCAAAATTTTAGTTTGTATGCTTATTTAAATAAAAGCATTTCACGGTCTAAATGCATTGTTCAGACCAAATACTCCACACGATGCATTTAAAACAAGTAGTCGCTTAAAAAGTTCAAGTTTAAAATACTCGTAAACAACTTTACAAATATACCTTACTATATCAGATTTTTTACATTAATCCCTAAATCTCGCAGAATCATTTTTAAATAGGTACTCTAAAACTCTGATTCCCAAAAAATTATGCCTCAAAGTTGTAGTATTATTTCGAAAAAGTATACGATATTTTAATCAAAATCGTTACAACCATTTTTGAGAAAATCAAAATGTTCGAAAAATTGTCCATTAAAGGGTAGTTTGGAATGGGGGGGGGGGTTCTTGAAATCTTCGTGTCGCATTCTTGTAAGATACTTAAACGCTCAGTTTGGTAACTAAGGGACTTTTCGATTTTGAGCTATGCTGTTCACAGGCACCTTTTTCTAAAAATGTTTTTTTATTCAGGGGGTCTCTATACATGCATTTCTGATGAAGTCTCGGTATCGAATTTTTGGTGGAATACAATACCTTCGCCATATACTATGTACATAGTACATTTAGAGAAAGCGAAAAGTAACTTAAGAACAGCCTTCGCGTGCAGTACTGGTTTGAGAATTCGCTAAAAGCCCAAAGGTGTGACGTCATACACCGTATTGCAAGTCTTTCTCCTCAGGTGATGTTATAGTGTTAACTCAACTCCACAATTTTAACTTCAAAATCGATTTTCTTTTTTTCTTGAACCTCCACCCTTTTAACCAGTGCTGTTCGTACACTGGCTGAAAGGTCTGATAAATAATTTGATTTTTACAGGATAGGTAAACTATTCTTACCTTCATTTCTGTCATATGCATCTTTACCATTTTTCCAAGATTAGATGAGTAGAGAATCACTGAAATTCAATTGATGCCTCATATCTTACCTGAAACAGAAAGAAAAACCAGAAATTAATGCTATGCAAAGTAAAAATAAAGAGAAGTTAGGTTTTACAGCACGTTCATTTGTGTTAATGCGGCATCTCAAAAAGCACTTGCTGAACGTATCACGTGACTGTGGCTAAGTTTGCTTCTTCTTTCAGTAAAAGCTAATGGACTGGAATAACATTGTGGTTTCCTTTTGGGAGCATTAGCTTCAGCGCTCCTTTTCATTAATATAACAGTTTTATAGCCGGTGGATATTAAGGCATTTAGTCACTTATTTTGTATACAGGATGTTTCGAAACGCAAACGAACCAAGATGTAGATATTGTTGCTCAGATCCATATGATAAAATACAATTTGCAACGCCAATAAAATTACATCAACAAAACATCTCATGGTCAGTGTGGATTAGACAGTTACCTAGAAACAAAGCCGCGTGCCTGTCCCACGCTATCTGAGGTAATACAGCAGCTTAGGAAGCAGCGAGACCGGTGCTTTAGCAGTGTTTTCGTAAACGTACCGGCATGCTGCACAATGGCTTGCTAACATTAAGGGATTCCCTGTCTTAGGAAACCTCGCTAAAGAACCTGTGCCTTTACTTATTGTTTAATATTCCAATATACAATTGCAGCATAAACAATCTACAAGAAGAAAGGACTGATAAAAGAATCTGATATACTCCATTCATATGACTTTCTCTAGCTGTTCCACAAACTAACTTTCCTTACTTTCATCTACGCCATACTAAATCATATAAACATTAGCAGAAATGCTCTTATTGCTTACTTCCTTATAAGTAGAACGGAAATAAGGGAATACACTAGGTCAAAGCGATAGTCAGATCCTTTAACAGTTATCGCTATGTGAAACAATTAAAATTAGATTCTCTTTTTCATTCCCAGGAGTAAAACAAGGGATATGAAACGAAACCTTCCCGCTTGAGAAACATTTTTAATAGGTAGTTTAAAATTGAGAACAATAAGAAGGAATATCTCGGAAACGGTTAACTTTACCAACATATGAACATTTTAAACAAATTCGTTAGAACCATCTTTAAAAAAATAAAGATTTTCGGAAAATGTTCCAATAAAGGGTAGTTAGGGTTGGGGGGAGTTTCTTGAAAATCTTCACATCGTATCCATGGAAGTTACTGAACCTAAATACCGAGTTCGGTATTTAACGTAATTTTCGTTTTTAAGCTATAGAGCCCACTCACCCACAGACTTTTTTTCTAAAAAAAACTAATTTTTGGATTCAGATTACTCTAAAACATGTATTTCTGGGAAATCTCGGAAATACATTGTACATACGTGCCAGAGAAAGTAATACGTTATCTTTTAAATCCAATTTAACGTTAGTGCCCTTGAGGATAGAGGTGTATTCTATTCACCAATTACATTTATGCTAATTTTGGATAGAGTGATGAGGAAGGTGAAGAAGATGCTTGCAATGGGCACTAAGGAATCATCTTGAGGACTTGGATTTTGCAGATGACATTTGATTATTAGCTCAAATGTTTCCATCTAAAGCGTTATTTGAAAGTCCTCGTGTCGTATCCTTGGAAGCTAATAAACTTAAATATCAGATTATTATTTAACGGTATTTTCGTTTATGACTTAAGCTCCTCACACATGCGCGCTTTCTAAAATTTGTTTTGATAAAGGAGTCCTCAAAACGTACATTTCCGGCGAAATCTCGGTATCGAATTTTTTAGTGGAATACAATACCGTCTATATTAGTCTATCTAGATATTACGTCTAGAGAAAGTAAGACTACGCAAAAAGAAAAGAAATGAAAATAAATGCTAGTTTCCATAAAAAATAAAACATTGACGGTAAAGAAATAATTCCTATCTTGGAAGTTTTATTACACTACGACAGGTGGTGCAGAAGATCATGTTAGAGGGAAGACTTCAGTAGACAAATGGAGCCTTTGTACAACTTTACCCCATATGGAATAATGCAAAGGAAAAGTATTTACGCCTCTATAATACAAATGGTTATGGTTCCGAAACATGGAAGTTGACGGAAAGCATAAATAAACAATTGCAAACACTTTAAAATAGGTGTTTGAAAAGAATTCTGGGACTCCAATGGCCGGGTCATATATTGTACTCTCGTTGCACTTAATAAGAACTTTGCTAATGTTATTATTCACTTGATACTCTAAGAAATTAATGACCATGCGGGTAACTCGAGTTTATTTCGAGAGAACGTGACAACGTTGCTTTCTGTGTCACTGAATAAAATCTTATCACAGCCTTTGATGCCGCATATGTTAACCTTTACAGCGGCACGATAATACTCTTGTTGCACTTAGTAAGAACCTTGCTAATGTTATATCATTCACTTGATACGCTAAGAAATAAATGTTCATGCACGTAATGCGAGTTTACTCGGAGAAAGCGTGACAACGTTGCTTTCTATGCCACTGAATGCCTGCAATCTTATCGTAGCCTTTTTGCCGACCATGTTAATCTTTTCAGGAGCATGATAATAACAAATTAAGACCTTTGGGCTCGTACAGACAAACGGAAATTGCGATACAAATGAAAAAGAGAAAATGGAACTGGATTTGCCATACACTTAGAACGTCAGAAGGACCTATTGAGAGAATGTGCTGGATTGGAATCAGCAAGGAGCAAGAAAACGAGATAGGCCCAGAATAACAAGCCAAAGAGGAGGAGATTTAGAAAAGTGGTAAAAGTTGAAGGGAGTTTAAACGATTGTTTGCTCACAGAGGACGATGGGAGATCTTTATTGATGCCCTGCACATTTTCCACAAAGGAATAACAGGAAATAAGTCAACATCTTGAGGATGGAACAGATAAAGACAACAGAGGCGAGAATGTTACTAGAATGCTATCTAAGAATTGTAGATAAAGTTAGATGTTCTTCATTCACATGACTTTCTGTAGCTCCGCAAACAAATCGTTTATTAATCTGTTATCTGCATCATGCTAAATGGAGCAATACAAAAAGTCTGATGTGTTCCATTCACATGACTTTCTCTATATCTCTGTAAGAAATTATTGTTAAAAAGCTTATGCTTCTATTTGCTTTATGCTAATCGAGAAAACATAAGTAGAAATAGTCTTATTACTTGCTTCCTTGTAAGTAGAAGCGAAATAAGGGAGGACCATAAGTTAAAGTGATAGTCAAAAGCTGGTTACTATGTGACTGAAGTTTCTTTGGTTGTATGGACATGAGTTGACAAATTCCTGTACGAGAAAAGTAGATATAAGCTTTTCAAAGCTGAAATCAAAAACAAGGAACATCTAAAAACCGATCAACTTCACGTAAAAAAAGTATATAACATAAATTGGGTGTTTTAACGTGCTCTATATTTTTTCTAAGGTAACTTTTTGTCGATCTCTTACGGTTTACCAGTTATGCAAAATTCCATAAAAATCATCCAGAATAAAGTCATTTTCAGAGGCTATTCCACAAAATTCAAGATATACATTTGATTTGTCATGTAGATATCTTAAATATAAGAGATTTTAATCAAAACCGTTAGAGCCATTTTTTGAGAAAATCAAACATTTCGAAAAAAGTTCCATGTAAAGGGTAATTTGGGGTGGGGGAATTTTTTTTTTTCAAAATCTTCATGTCGCATCCCTGGAAGATACTAAATTTAAATACTAAGTTTAGTATTTAACACACGGACCTTTTTCTGAAAATGCTTTTTTTTATTTGGATACAGGAGATCCTAAAAGTATATTTGCGGTGCATCTCGGTATTGAATGTTTGGGTGCATTACAAGACCTTCTCTAAACACTATGTGCATAGTACGTGTAGAGAAAGTAAAAATCTGATGTGTTCCATTCACATGACTTTCTCTACATCTCTGAAACAAATTATTGTTAAAAAGCTTGTGCCTCTATTTACTTCATGCTAATCGAGAAAAAATTAGCAGAAATAGTCTTATTACTTACTTCCTTGTAAGTAGAAAAGAAATAAGGGAGTACCATACGTTAAAGTGATAGTCAAAAGCTGATTGCTATGTGACTGAAGTTCCTTTGTTTGTATGGACAGGAGTTGACAAATTCCTGTATGAGAAAAGTATGTTTTTTAAAGGTAAAACAAAAAAAACAAAAAATTGTGTGTTTTAACGTCCTCTACATTTTGTGTGGGTTAAGTTTTTGTCCATCCCCTACCGTTTAGCAGTTATGCAGAATTCCGTAAAATCCATCCAGAATAAAGTAGTCTTCAGAGGCTATTCCCAGAAAATTCAAGATATACATTCTATTTGTTAGGTAAATATCTTTAATATACGGTATTTTAATCAAAATCATTAGAGCAATTTTTAAGAAAATAAAAATTTTCGAAAAAAATTCCGCGTAAAGGGTAGTTTGTAGTGGGGGGACTTTTCTCAAAATCTTCGTGTCACATCCCTGGAAGATACTAAACTTAAATACCAAGTTTGGTACTTTACCGACTTTTCGTTTTTGAGTTATCGTGTTCACAGACACACGCACACACACACGGACCTTTTTCTGAAAATGTTTTTTTTTTTTGTTACAGGGGACCCTAAAACATATTTCCGGTGAAATCTTGGTATCGAATTTTTGAGTGAAGTGTAACACCTTCTCTATACACTATGTACATAATGCGTATAGAGAAAGTAAAAAGTGCTTAGTGTGCTGCCTATTTTCTAAATTGTGCACCTGTACACCATTTGGTCGATCCCGAGGGAGCTGGAGTGACCACTTTGAAAATTGGCCTCGAAGCAGGTGGAAGACGAATTAGAGCCTGTCTTGAGGCCTCTGTACGCCGGGAATAGCCATTCTTTCCAACAAGAAAATACTATCAGCATCGGGCTGGTTCGGAGGTTATATTCGACACATGCACATTCAAAACTTTTGTTCTTATCACACAATGACGTAATATTATATTTTTGGATATAACAAGTTTTAATTGCTGTTTCGAAACATCGTGTATATTTCGTGTTTTATACTCTTGTGGTGTAGAGTAATTCGTTTTTGCAGGTTCGTGCTTTGAAGTGACCCGTTCACGTTCACTCCATTAGCAAGAGTTAATCAATCACACCACAACTGAAACGGCTTGAATAGCCGAGATCGTTAGTGCGATACAAAGAGGACTGGCCATCCATACGAGTCCCAGCGACTGCAGTCAAATGTACTTGTGGTAAAGGATGGGGAGGGTCCAAGAAAAGTAACCGCTGTGATGGTGCGCTTCGATGCTGATGGGATACTTTTGACCGCAGTTGTATGGATTTTGCTCTTTATCATTAAAAACACTACAGTTTTATTGCAAACATTTTTATAATATAAAACAGTTATAAATTGCGTAATTTTATTGCTGAAGGTAAAAGTAATAAGGAATTAGAAAAGAAGTCCACTAAAATACTAAAACCTTTAATTAAGCGTCTTTGCTGCCAAATGCCAACATAATGCAATGTATGCCGTGAAAAGCCATTCTTTCCTATAATGAACTTACTACCAACATCGGTATAGTTCGGAGATTACACTAGAGACATGCACATCTGAAACTTTTCTTCTTTATCGCACTTACTATGGCGTAATATTATATTTTGGAATGAGCTTATTCTGTTAGGCAATTGAGAGAGAGCAATATAAATTGCTTCTATCTCACTATCAAAGTTGTTTTTACTTTACCACACCAAGCATAGAGTGTAAAAAAAAAAGTACAATAAACACCGGAACTTACATATTCATTATAAAAATAAATGTAAATGACGTGTTATTTATGGATGCTCTTTAACTACTATGGTTCTCAGCGTCCCATTCTAAATTGGGTGTGAAAGACCACTTAGTTTTGCTTAGAGGCCTCTCTATCAGGCTTGAGGTTCTTTTTTACGTGTCGTAAATCTACGACACGGGACCAACGGCTTTACTTCCCGTCCCGTAAAGAATCCATCGTCCTCCGCCGGGTTTGAACCCCCGACCATGGGTATATGAAGTTAGCATGGTAACCATTACACCATATTCATTATAAAGCCATTATGAAGCTATTCTTGTTGTGGATATTCTGCATTAGTTGTCTCTAAGGAAATTTGTTTTTAAAAACTTCCTTATTTGTTACTGCTTTCTTTGTTTCTTGTGTTAGGTTAAGAGTAATGTTTATGTTTATACATTCTAGTGGAGTTATTGGGGCCATAACTTTTCTGTATGCATTTCAGGAAGGTACCTGTTTCGAATCTCATCTATGTATTGTATGAATCCTTTTCTAGTTTTAAGCATCCACGCAATAGCAAACTATACACACCTTAAATCATCATGGATAATGGAAATTAGATATCTACTTATAAAAGGGGGAAAGGAAATGAAAAACCTGATAGTTTGGCAAAAAAAAAAGAATAAAAATATTAAGTAAAAAAAATCTGATGTGTTCCATTCACATGACTTTCTCTACATTTCTGCAAAAAATATTATTAAAAAGCTTATGCTTCTATTTACTTTATGCTAATCGAGAATAAATTAGCAGAAATAGTATTATTACTTGCTTCCTTGTAATTAGAAGCGAAATAAGGAGGTACCATAGGATAAAGTGATAGTCAAAAGCTGGTTGCTATGTGACAGAAATTCCTGTGTTTGTATGGACAAGAGCTGACAAATTCCTGTATGAGAAAAGTAATACCTCAAAAACGACCAAATCCACGAAAAAAATGTGTATAACATAAATTGTGTGTTTTAACGTGCTCTGCATTTTTTGTGTGGTAAGTTTTTGTCCATCTCTTACGGTTTAGCAGTTTTGCAAAATTCCGTAACATTCATCCAGAGTAAAGTAGTCTTCAGAGGCTATTCCCAGAAAATTCAAGACATACATTTTGCCATGTAAATATCTTTAAAAATCGATATTTTAATCAAAATCGTAAGAGCCATTTTAGAGAAAATCAAAATTTTCGAAAAAAAGTTCCGTGTAAAGGGTAGTTTGGGGTGGGGAAATTTTCTTCGTGTCGCATACTTGGAAGATACCAAACCTAAATACCAAGTTTGGTTTTTAACGGAGCTATGCTGCCCACACACACACACACACACGTACATTTTTCTAAAAATGCTGTTTTTGGATTCAGGGGGTCTCAAAACATATATTTCCGGTGAAATCTCGGTATCGAATTTTTGGGTACAATGCAATACCTTCCCTATACACTTTGTACATAGTACAAATAGAGAAAGTAAAAAATAACAATCTTATCTTTTCATTCGACAAAACTAAAAATTAAATCCTCATTCAGAATTGAAAGAATTGGGCCAGCAACCTTAGCAATAAAAACTCTATACCTACCAGAATTACCTCGAAATAAAACTTGCAACATTTCGAAAAATAACACACCCTGATTGTCTAGCACACCATCTACACCGGATGAAAATTTTTATCTCACCGAACTGCATGCTGTGTCAAGTTGTCATTCAAAACTAGAAATATAGTAGTATAGTCTCTGCTCTTCAGCAATTTTGGGACAAGTCAAATGGACAACTGTATTGGAGATCCAGGATTGTTCAACAGACTGAGCATTATAATAAATAAATACATATTATATTTTGGGATATAACAAGTTTTAATTGCCCTATTCCAAAACATCGTGTATATTTCGTGCTTCATTCTGTAATTCGTTTTTGCAGGTACGTGCTTTGAAGTGACCCGTTCACATTTACGCGGACAGAGCTATGTAACATCCATTAGCAAGAGGTAATCATATCACAGTTATGAAAGAGCAGATATCCAATTAAAAAGCTTCTGTGACATTTTCATACGTCCTACTCACTAAATAAACAGTGATACTATTACATGCATTACTGGATTAACATGCCACACACGTCCCTACGTATCTGCCTCATAGCAAATGTGCGAAACATTACATCGAGAAATGTATACTAATGTTATAAAGAGGCAAAAGTTGCGAGTGTGTGTTTGCGTGGGGGGGGGGGGTTATTTAATTAGTGTATTAACTTTATTGTATACAATACCTTACAGTTGTGAGCAATTAGAAGCAACAAATAAACATGTGTTCGGGGTTCTATCGTAATTAATGCGGTGCAAGTCTTAAATTCGAGATTACTTTCTCTACACAGTGTACAGAGAAGGTATTGCATTCCACCCAAAATAAAGCATTTTCAGAAAAAGATCCGTGTGTGTGTGTGGGTGTGTATGTGTTTCGAAAAGACCGTTGAATACCAAACTTGTATTTAAGTTTGGTATCTTCCCACGATGCGACACGAAGATTTTCAAGAAAATCCCCCCACCCCAACTACCCTTTATATGGAACTTTTTTTTCGAAAATTTGATTTTATTAAAAATGGCTCTATTTTTTTTATTAAAATATCGCATATTAAAGATATTTGCCACACAAATAAAATATATATCTTGCATTTTGTGGGAATAGCCTCTGAAGACTATTACAATTTTACGGAATTCTGCATAACTGCTAAACGGTAAGGGATGGACAAAAACTTAACCCACACAAAATGTAGAGGACGTTAAAACACACAATTTATGTTCTATATATTCTTTTTTCGTGGAGTTGGTCGTTTTTGTGATATTCCTTGTTTTTGGTTTCAGCTTTGAAAAACTTATACTTTTGTCATACAGGAATTTGTCAACTCCTGTCCACACAAACAAAGGAACTTCAGTCACATAGCAACCAGCTTTTGACTATCACTTTAATCTATGGTACTCCCTTATTTCGCTTTTACTTACAAGGAAGTAGGTAATAAGACTAATTCTGCTAATTTCTTCTCGATTAGCATGAAGTAAATAGAAGCATAAGCTTTATAACAATAATTTGTTACAGAGATGTAGAGAAAGTCATGTGAATGGAACACATCAGATTTTTTTCTCTACACGTACTATGTACCTATTATATATAAAATTCAATGTATTCCACCAAAAATTCCATACCGAGATTTCACCGGAAGTTTTAGAAACCCCTGAATAAAAAGAAAAAAAAAAAACTAAAAAAACAACACATTTTTAGAAAAATGTCCGTGTGTGTATGTGTGTGCGTGCAGCATAGCTCAAAAATGAAAGATCTTTGAATACCAAACTTGGCATTTAAGTTTGGTGTCTTCCAAGGATGTGCCACGAAGATTTACAAGCTACCCTTTATATGGAACATTATTAAAAAAAATTGATTTTCTCAAAAATGACTCTAGCGATTTTGATTAAAATACCTTACGTTTAAGATATCTTTATGCCAAATCATACATAAATCTTGAATTTTCTGGGAACAGCCTCTGAAGACCTCTTCATTCTGGATGACTTTTATATAACTGCCAAACCGTAAGAGATATACAAAAATTTACTACATAAAACGTGTAAATCTTATTAACACACAATTTATGTCATATACTTTTTTCTTTTCTTTAGTAGAATGAACCGTTTTTGAGATATTCCGGATTATTTGTTTCCATTTTAAGCCCCTTAAACTTTTCTCAAACGGGAAGACAACTTCTTTCTCGTTTCTTTGCCGAACTTCAATTGTTTGATATAGCGACCGGCTTTTAGAGGATGAGACTATCGCTTTATCCTGTGCATTTTCTTATTCCCCTTCTACTTACAAGGAGGCTAGTATTAAGACTAATTCTGCTTATGTTTATATTGATAAGCATGATGTAGATAAAGGCTTGTTGGCCGAACACTTAGAGAACATCATGCGAATGGCACAACTTACTTACAAGGAGCCAAGTAATAAGGATAATCTCGATTAGCATGAAGTAGAAAGAAGAATAAGCTTTTTAACAATAATTTGTTACAGGTATGTATAAAAAGTTATTGAATTGAACATACCAGATTTTTAGTTTTAATCTTGTTTTCTGGATCTGGTGGCTAGTTTAGAGGAATTTGTTGAACTAGCGGGTTGCTGTGATAAGCTCTGCTGAGGACAACTGTTGCTTTGAGATCTGACTGAACAGATTCTGGCATACCATGGTCATTGGTGATTAAACAGAGACATTTGTTCTGAATAGTCTGCATTCTTCGCATTTGAGAAGGTGAAGCTGAGCCCCAGATAGGTCTGACCACTCTATCACTCAATTTGATAATTCTTTCACCATTGAAATCAATGCTTACTTCCTCTAGCATGTAGGTATGTATAATGTATGTAGTAGAGAGAGAAAGTATTGTATTCGACTAAAAATTCGAAACAGAGATTTCATTCACCGAAAATACATGTTTTAGGGTCCTCTGAATAAATAAGAATGGCCCGGGTGTGTGTGTGTGCATCGACAGCATAACTCAAAAACGAAAAGTCGGTTAAATACCCCAACTTATTCCAAAAATGCAACACTAACATTTTCGGGAAAATCCCGCCACACCAATTACCCTTGACATGGAAAAAATTTCGAAAATGTTGTTTTTCTCAATGGTTTTTTTTTAACATCTTTTATGTTTAAGATATTTACATGACAAATAAAATGTATATCTTGAATTTGCAGGGAATAGCCTCTGAAGACGTCTTTATTCTGAGTGAATTTTTCTGAATTTTGCACAACTGGTAAACCGTAAAAGAGAAACACACTTACTTCACAAGAATGTGGAGCTCGTTAAAACACAATTTATGTTACATAGGTACATTTTTTCCTGGAATTGACCGTTTTCGAGACATTCCTTGTTATTGGTTTCAGTTTTAAAATACATTGACTTTTCTCATACGGGAACTTGTAAACTCCAGGCAATGCATAGAAACAGCTTTCAATCACGTAGCAATCAGCTTTTAAAACATTTGACTGTCTAGTGTATGCCCTTATTTCCCTCCTACTTATAAGGCCGTTTCTGCTAATATTTGTCTCGATTAGCATGGAGTAGATAGAAAAATAAGCTTATTAACAATAATTTGTTACAGAGCTGCAGTGAAAGCCATGTGACTGGAACACATCAGCGTTTTGAGATAACAGTATAATCGCATTGCTTGTCAGTTTGCCCCAACTTAAAGGCTTGAGGCCTCTGTCTTGTATAGCGTGTTAGAGTTCTGGTCACGTATTACAAATCTGCATGCTCTCGAGTTATAACTAACCGAACTCGTGATAAAGTTCGTCTTGCAAGTTTATGCCTCGGATGCTCTGAGCAAATTACAAGTGGTGCTATAAATCAGCGTCGAGTCTCATTTGCTGATTACAGGGCAAATGACCAGGTCTGCTTCAATCACAGGATGTAAACGAGATGCGCTTTGGCTTGGAATAGACTCCAGAACAAAGTTTGGTATAATTTATGTTAATTTCTTTCTCCAAAGATTTAATTACGATCAAGTACTCAGTTTTGAAGCACCTTACAAATTAGTAAGCCTACTATTTTTACTTTCTCTAAACGTACTGTGTACATCATAGTGTGTAGAGAAGGTATCGTACTGCATCAAAAATTCCATACCAAGATTTCACCGGAAATACATGTTTTGAGTCTTCCTGAATAAAAACAAATGTAGAAAAAAGTCTCTCTTGGTCGTCATAGCGCAAAAACGTAAAGATTGTTAAACACCAAACTTGATATTTAAGTTGATTGTCTTCCAAGGATGCGACACGATTTTGAAGAACCCTCCCCCCACTCCCAACTAACCTTTGTATGGGAAAAATTTCGACAATTTTGATTTTCTCAAAAATGGATGGACCGATTTTGATTAAAATCTCTTATATTTAAGATATTTACATGCCGAATAAAATGAATCTTGAATTTTCTGGTAATAGCCTTTGAAACCCTCTTTACTCTCGATGTATTTTTCTGAATTTTTACATTAGCTGGTAAACCGTAAGAGACAGACAAAAATTAACTATGCAAAAAATGTAGACCACCTTAACACGCACAATTTGTGCCATATACATTTTTTCGAGGGGTTGACCGTTTTCGAGATATTCTTTCTTATTGGTTTCAGTTTTAAAATACTTTCTCATACGGGATCTTGTCAACTCCTGGCCGGGCCACGTCGTGCCTAACCACGTGCCTTTCACCTAGGCGGCCCGAGTTCGATCCCAGGCAACCGCACGTGAGATTTGTGGTGGACAAAGCGGCGCAGGGCCGGATTTTCTCCGGATTCTCCTGTTTCCCCCGCCTTCGCATTCCACTGGTGCTCCATCTTCATTTCATGTACCACCAGTGTCATCGCTTGCGGTGCTATAGTAGAAAGCGGGCGTTAAGCACTATTAAAAAAAAAATCTCCAGGCCACACAAAGAAACGGATTTCAATCATAGCAACCACATTTTAAAACATGTGAATATCGCTTTATCCTAGTATACTCTCTTATTTGCCTTCTACTTCCAAGGAAGCAGGTAATAAAAACATTTCTGCTAATGTTTATCTCGATTAGCATGATGTAGATAGAAGAATAAGCTTGTTAACAATACTTTGTTACAGAGATGTGGAGAAGGTCATGTGAATGGAACACATCAGATTCTTTTTAAATTAAAATAAGGGACTCCTGAAAATGTGATCAATTGATCAATACTTTCTGAATATAGTATTTACATAACGACGACGGAAACATGAAGTTGAATAAATTTAATGCACTTGACAATATCCGAAAATGCAAATTTTACAGTGAAGTTCATAATTAAAATCTGTCTCATTGAGAAAGGGATATTTTTCGATTAAACTGGAAGAAATGATGCATTTCTGTTTAGGTATAATAGCTTAAGTTCACGCAAATAGCTACACAGCACATCAACTGTCAACACTAGGCTGCGCAAACTTCCTCTATCTTCACTGTTCACAGAACGCGCTACACAATTGCAACAATAAGAGAGATAAGAGCCGAGCATTTCTCACAGAAGAATAATAATGATGAACGGCGCACGAACTTTGCACAATGCAATACACGAGTTTAACAATACATGAATTTAGTTTGTCCTTGCTATAAGCAGCGATAGATTTTAGAGCATGTTCTTCAATCTAGTACGTTTCTCGCTGACGCTATGCGCGGCTCTCGCAACCAGTAGACGGAATTGAATACATAAATGGCAGGAGAGAGCTTGACCAACAAGTGTACAAGAGCCTGGATTCTCGCAATACTCCTGAGTCTCGCTAATAGCAAGACTGCGGTGTAATGCGGGGAAACTCGCATAATCAGTTCTGTCAGTTATAGTATTTCATCTGTTTAAATTATTTAAGATTTAAATAGCCTACCAGGATAAAAAACATATTAAAATATCCCACGCTAGGGAAATGTGGTATCACAGGGTCTACAGATATATGTACGTGGTCTACACTTTTATTACAAATAATTGTGTATATATTTTATTACTCCTAAGACAACTATTATACAAGTAATTTTATTTTTGGTTATAATCTAAACATATTTGAGTATAAGGTAAGTTATATACATAGCACACATATCATAGGTATGTCATTTAACGATTAATATCGCTGATTCAAACTGTTTACTATTAAACGTTAGGTCATCTTATTCCTAGGGACCGAATATTTAGCTTTTTATAAATGTAGTTTTAGCCTTTTACTTTCTTCTACTAGCCTCTTTAGGATTTTAAATATTTGTTCTACCTATTTAAGGAAGTCAACGACAAACGCATTTTATAATATAATACAAACAAAAGCATGAAAACATTTTTACTTCACGGGAGAGTGCTATTAATATATAGTGTATTTTAAGCCAGTGTATTTCATAGTAAACTTTTGCTAGAACATTTTAATTAAAACATTCAGCATGTATTTTCAATATATAACACTCACATAAAGAAAATTTTTATATTTCAGCACTATTGCTGTACACAACCTGCCACTTTTATATATATAGGCAGAAAAAGATATTTAAACATCACAAGAGGTTATTGGCGCATATATGCAATTTCTATACCAAGATAAAAATCGTGATAAATTCTTTCCCTGGCTAACCCCATATGTATACTCAAAACTAAACGAATTGTTACAAAAATAAATAATCCAAATGATTGAGGGGAAAATTGAGAAACATTCTACTAAGGTTAAAATAACTTGAAGTTTATCGAGTTTTATATCTAAATGTCCCATTTAGCTTTATTTAGGTTGAATAAGATTCGCACATTAGCACCCAAACGGCCTGAAACATAAGAGTACTTTGATACGTCCTAACCTACTTACAGAGGGGAAAATTAGATTAAAACCTAATATTCCGGGTCCTAGTTATTATCGGATCATACGTCAAACTACTTCCCCTCTAGTTACGAGACCTCGATCGTGAGCGCTAGTTCTCGATACACGAGATTCTCTTTACCACACTCTCGAGAAGTGGCATGGCCTACGAGTTACGAGCGAGAGGCACGGGTTTTGACCGCCTCTAATACATTCACATCGTTTTTGCACTTGAGTATCTGGTATTTTTCACATTTCTCTGAGTACAAAACACAGATACACGTATCAATAGAATCTTAGAGCACACCTTATTTTATGGTGGAAACCATGAACTGACAATCTTATAGTCACATAACGCATTTCATAGTTCGACTGTAACCATCCGTTCCTTGGTCTCACAGGCTACACACAATTCCACTGCTATGTCCTTTTTTACTTTCTCTACACGTACTATGTATGAGAGACGTTTTTTTCAACCTCCATAGGCTATAAATAAAAGACAAGTTCATAGAAAGCAATTATTTTATTACTAAAAGTTTTGTACACTTATGGTTACTTTTCAAAATAATCACCGAAAAGATTGAGACATTTATCGTACCTGAACACATGCTTTGCAATACCCATTTCAGAAAATGTTGCCGCCAATGATTTCAAATGAGCATTGACGTTTTGAAGATCTTCGTACTTTACGACGTTTGCAGAGAGCCATTCAAAACAAACGAAGAGGAATGTTGACTTCAGGAATTGTGTTGATCCATGATAACGCTCGTCCACACACGGTTGGCACAACCCATCGGCTCCTTGAACAATTTCAATGGGACATTTTCCATCATCCGCCGTACAGTCCTGATGTGACACCCAGCGACTTTCATCTTTTCCCTGAACTGAAGACTAGGCTAGGAGAGCAGCACTTTCAAACCAACGAAGATCTTCAAAACAACGTCAATACTCATTTGAAATCATTGGCGGAGACATTTTTTGAAGCAGGTATTGCAAAGCTTGTGCACAGGTACGACAAATGTCTCAATCTTTTCGGTGATTATATTGAAAAGTAACCATAAGTGAAAACTTTTAGTAATAAAATAATTGCTTTCTATGAACTTGTCTTTTATTTAACGCCTATCGGAAGATGAACAAAAAAAAAAAAAAAAAAACAAAAACCGGTCCTCGTACAAAGTGTATAGAGAAGTTATAGTAATGCACCCAAAAATTCCATCCTGAGATTTCACCGGAATATATTTTGGGACCATCTGAATAATAATAAAAAAAAATGGAAAAATGTCCGCGCGCTAGCGCGCGTGTGAATATAAATGTGTGTGTGTGTGTGTGTGTGTGTGTGGGGGGGGGGCAGCATAGCTCAAAAACGAAATTGCGTTAAATACCAACTTGGTATTTAAGTTCAGTATCTAATTAGGATGGACATGTAACAAGACCGTTTCTGCTAATGTTGATCTCAATTAGCATGAAGCAGATAGAAGAATAAGCTTATTAACAATACTTTGTTACAGAGAGGTAAAGAAAGTCGTGTGAATGGAGCACAACAGTTTTTTTTTTTTTTTTTCCATCTCTTCTAAATGTTTATACGTGAGATATTCCTACGCCAGTTCGATTCCATACACAAGAGTAGGCAATATCAACGTGTCCGATCTCATTCATAGCCCTAACTGCGGCCACAGTTTTTTATTTATTTTAATTTTTTGTTTGTTTATTTGTTTTCTTTGTGTGCTTACATCATTTAAACTGGTAAGTCATATCGGACGATGAAACAAATTGGTAAAATGATGCTCAAATGATCTCGGGGTCCATGGAGCTTAAAGTTACTCGACATTCATCTTCTCAGGATAAGAGAAAAACCCGAAAATAAACCTTATCTGGGTGATTCACCCTAAGCGAGATTCGAACTAGCGACATGTCGAATGTGAACAAAAAAATGAAATGACGTTTTATTTATGGACGCTCTTTAACTGCAGTGGTTCTCAGCGTCCCATTCTATACTGGTCGTGAAAGACTGCGTAATTTTGCTCAGAGGCCTCTCTATAAGGCTTGCGGTTCTTTTACGTGCCGTAAATCTATGACAGGGCTTTACTTCCCTTCCGAAGGAAACCATGCTAAGGATTTTCACGCCCGAAAAAATCCATCGTCCGCCGCCGGGTTTGAACCCGCGACCTGGGTATATGAAGTTAGCATGATAACCATTACACCACGGAGGGCGACTGTCTGATGTGAAGTAGAGACGCTACATGTGGTTTAACGCGATCTGAATTTTTTGTGTAGTAAGTTTTGGTCTATCTCTTACGTTTCACCACTTACACAAAAATCAGCAACATCCATTCAGAATAAAGAAGTCTTTAGAGGCTATTTCCAGAAAGTTCAAGATTTACATTTTATTTGCAATATAAATATATTTAATATACGGTATTTTAATCAGAATCCTTAGAGCCATTTTTGAGAAATTCAACATTTTCGAATTTTTTCCCACGTAAAGGGTAGTTTAAGAGGGGAGAATTTTTCTCAAAATCTTCGTGTCAAATCTCTGGAATATACAAAGCTTAAACACCAAGTTTGGTATTTTACCGACTTTTCGTTTTTGATTTATCGTGTTCACAGACACACGGGTCCTTTTTTTGAAAATGCTTCTTTTGGATACAGGGGACCCTAAAACTTCTATTTCCGGCGACAACTCGGTATCGAATTTTTGGTTGGAATGCAATACCTTCTCTATACACTATGTACATATTACGTATAGAGAAAGTAAAAAAGGGGGACCGTCCCGTTTTTATACAATGAATGACAAGCTTAAAATTAATAGGTACACCATTTAATTTCAATGCGTTACAGGAGTATTCTCTTAGGAGATCATTTATCAGATAAGAAGAATTATATATGAGAGTTTAATGCAATAATGTAATCTTAAAGTAAGTTTAACAAAAAAAGTATCCAACATTAATGATAGATAATTTACGATATTATTTTAAAAGTGACTTCGGTGATTTTGGCGCTCTTTAAAGCTGTCAAGGAAACAGGTGACGTTCACATTCATAGATGCATTATTGAGCCGCACTCATTGTTGTACTTCAGCTGGCTAACTGCCAACTGTGTGATACGAAACAACCGCAGTCCAAACGATAAAATATTAAACAATGCTAACTGACGGAAACATCGCTAATGAACATCCGTATTGTTTCGGTGTCCGGGGTAGTAGGAAACGTTCCCGGCATAACAATGAAGCAGCGACTTTTTTTAATTCAGACATTCCTATTTTTACACGTACTATATACATAGTGTATAGAGAAGGTATTGTATTGCACCCAGAATTCAATACCGAGATTTCACTGAAAATACATGCTTTGGGTCCCCCTGAATCCATAAAAAGGATTTCATTTTAGAAAAAGGTCTGTGAGTGTGTGTGTGTGTGTGTGTAGCACAGCTCAAAAAATAAAAGTCCGTTAAACACCCAACTTGGTATTTAAGTTCAGTATCTTCCAAAGATGGGACACGAAGATTTTCAAGAAAATCTCCCCACCCCCAACTACCCTTTACATGGAAAAATTTTGGAAAATAATTTTCTCAAAAATAGCTCTAACGTTTTGACTAAAATCTCTTTATTTAAGATATTTACGTGACAAATGAAATGAATAACCTGAATTTTCTGAGAACAGCCCCTGAAGACCTCTTTATTCTGGCTGCATCTTGCATAAGTAGTAAACGAGTAGATAAAAACTTACCACACAAAAAAGTAAAGTACATTAAAACACACAATTTATATCGTATACATTTTTTTCGTGGAGTTGATCGTTTTTTAGATATCCCTTGTTTTTGGTTTCAGCTTTAAAAAATTTACACTTTTCTCATACAGGAATTTGTCAACTCCTGGCCATACAAACAAAGGAACTTCAGTCACATAGCAACCAGCTTTTGACTATCACTTTAACCTATGGTACTCTCTTATTTTGCTTCTAATTACAAGGAAGCAAGCAATAAGACTATTTCTGCTAATTTTTTTCTCGATTAGCATGAAGTAAATAGAAGAATAACAGTTTTAATATAATTTTTGTTTGCAGAGATGTAGAGAAAGGCATGTGAATGGAACACATCAGACTGTTTTTGGTAGGAATATAATACTTCCCCTATTTACTGCATGTAGTAATTAAGCAATAAGGGATCATGGGTAGAGAAAGGCATGCGAATATAAGGTCTCGCATGCTACTTGATAGTACCTGTGAGTTCTCATGACGATGTTTGAAATGATAAAGACCTCAGCGTTACGGCTGGTGGCTTGACTTTCTCCTAAACTTCTGCTAAACTCAATACAGACGACACTTAAAAGTTGTTCGTGCCATAAGAGGCCCTTAGAGTATTTCGCAAGCACTTCAAAGTGAACTTCAGGCTGTTTATGTGAGCTCACAAGTCAGAATACTTCTGTGCCAAGAGGCGATGAGAGGTTTCATTAGCTTGTTAGCAACTCTTAAACAATATAAAAACATCAACGCTTAAACAATCATTTTCTATTTTACTTCCTCTAGCCCTTATGTCAATGTACATAGCGGATAAATGTAAATGGAGTTTTATTTATGGACGCTCTTTAACTACTGTGGTTCTCAGCGTCCCATTCTAAATTGGGCGTGAAAGACCGCTTAATTTTGTTCAGAGGCCTCTCTTTCAGGCTTGAGGTTCTTTTACGTGCTGTAAATTTACGACACGAGACCAACGGCTTTACTTTCCTTCCGAAGGAAGCCATGCTAAGTATTTTTAGACCCGAAAAAATCTATCATCCTCCGGCGGGTTTGAACCCGCGACCTTCGGTATATGTAGTTAGCATCGTAACCATTACACCACGGAGGGAGACTACATAGCGGATGAAGACTGTATGGTATTGCACCCTAAAATTCGATATCGAGGTTTACCGGAAATACATGTTTTGAGGTCCCCTGAGCCCGAAAAAGCATTTTGAAAAAAATGTCCACGCGTGTGTGTGTGTGTGTCTGTACGAATTTGGTATTTGAGTTCAGTATCTTCCAAGGATGCGACGACGATTTTCATAAGTAATACCACTGTGCTTTCATCTTGTAGATAATCCACGACCGGAGCGAAGCGTGATGAAAACACGAGTTTGATTTCGTAAGACAATTCAGCAAAATATACTATTAATAATTTATAATATAGAATAGGAAGGCAGATTTTAACAGGTTACCATTGTAATACTTAGTTCTCAAATGGTAGATGACGCATTCGACCATGTTTATTTACCGTTTTTTTTTTCACTGCCTCCTGAATTAAACAAAAAAAAAACGTCAGGTGCGACAAAATTTCAAAGAAATGAATATCAGCCGCGATAAGATGTTTTGACAAAATCGCTCCAGTCAGATGACCACGTTTGGTTGAAATTGCCTAATCGAGCCACTGACGCTTTAATAGTTGAGCTGAATTGTCAATAAAATCCCCCCACCAGAAAACTGCCCTCTACATGGAATTTGTTTTGAAAATATTGTTTTACTCAAAAATGGTTCTAACGATTTTCATTAAAATATCGACATTAAATATATTTATATCACATATAGAATGTATATTTTAAATAGCCTCTGAAGACCTCTTTATTCTGGATGAGATTACCAGAATTTTGCATAACGGTTGAACCGTAAGACATAGACAAAAACTTGCTACACAGAAAAATGTAGATCTCGTTAAAATACATTATTTACGTCATATACGTTTTTTAGGTAGAGCTGACCGTTTTTGAGATATTCCTTCTTTGTGTTTTAAAATTTAAACTACTTAAAATTTTTCTCAAAAGGGATCTGACGTTTCGTTTCATCTCTCTTGTTTTACTTCAAACCATGCAAAGCGTAAAGAATTTTAATTGTTTCACATAGAACTAGCTTTTAATAGATTTGACTATCGCTTTAGCCTAGTGTTTTCCCTTATTTCCCTTCTACTTACAAGGAAGCAAGTAATAAGACTATTTCTGCTAATGTTTATATCGATTAGCATGAAGTAGATAGAAGAATAAGCTTTTGTAAGGTAAGTTTTTTGTGTAACAGCTAAAGAAACTCATGTGAATGGAACACATCAGATTTTTAGAAAAAGGTCAGTGTGTGTATGGGGGGGGGCAACATAACTAGAACTCGAAGAGTCCGATAAATACTGAAGTTGGTATTTAAGGTTGGTATCTTCCAAGGATGCGACACGAAGATTTTCAAGAAAATTCCCCAACCCCAATACTATCCTTTAGATGGAAAACAATTTCAAAAATTTTGATTTTCTCAAAAATGGCTCTAACGATTTTGATTAAAATGTCTTATATTTACGATATTTACGTGACAAATAAAATGTATATCTTCAATTTTCTGGGAATAGCCTCTGAAGATTACTTTATTCTGGATGAATTTTGCGGAATTTTGCATAACTGGTAAACCGTAAGAGATGGACAAAAACCTACCACACAACAAATGTAGAGTTCGTTAAAACACACCATTTATGTTATTTACATTTTTTCGTGAGGTTGACCGTTTTTGAGATATTCCTTATTAGTTTCACGCTTTAAAATACTTTGCCTTTTTCATGCGGGAATTTATCAACTCGGGTCCATACAAACAAAGGAACTTCAGTCACATAACAACCAGCTTTTGACTATCACTTTAACCTATGGCACTCCCTTATTCCCTTCTACTTACAAGGAACCAAGTAATAAGACCCTTTCTAGTATTTTTTTTTTCTCGATTAGCACTAAGCAAATAGAAGAATAAGATTTTTAACAATAATTTACTGTAGAGATGTAGAGAAAGTCATGTGAATGGAACACATCAGTTTGTTTTTATTCGGGGGGTGTCAAATTATGTATTCCCGGTGCATTTTTAGTAGCGAATTTTTGCGTAAAATAAAATACTTCTCTATCTACTATGTACTTTGTGCATGCGTGATAAGGAAAGTGAGTATAAAGTTTCGTAAGAATAGTTAGTAGAAGCTATATATTAATAAAATAAAGTGGGTAGAAAAATTCACGTGAGTGTAAAACATGAGAATATTTTATGATGGAATAAGAGCGCAAATGGAGAGTTTTTCTAATTCCTTTAGCTTTTAAGATGAGACCCAAATTGAAATACGAGTATTAAAGAGATAGTAAAAGCAGAGAGAAAATAAAAAAGGAGATTAAAATAACGCAAACTTATTTCTCTAGTTCATCTTGTCTCATCCCTCTTCACTTACCGCTTCCATCTCATCTTTGTCCAAGAGAAATCTCCTTAGAAACGGACGATGCGCCGATGTTTCTGGCAGGCAGTAAGGTTATGTTTGCTAACGAAGATAAATCTTTTTATCTACGAATGCAGTGCACAAGTGTGAGATCGATAACGTATACGTGTAGAAAGACTGCAATGATGGATTCAACACGCCCTCTGTGTAGCATCTTGGGGATCGATACGCGAGTTTCTGGATGCGAAGCAACGCCGGCATCGTTATTGCCTTAGTAACGGAATTCAACTTAAAGCAGACAAACTCGTCATGGAGTTCTCAACGTCGGCAACATATTACAACGTTAAATATTGGGCAAATACTTTATTGAAGAAATAGACGTGGACATAAAAATGCGTTTGCAGATGACGCTCCAATTTTATTGGAAAATAAAAGAGCTTCAGAAGTGCTTATTGATACATTTGAAAGCATAATAATCACTTTAATAATAATAATAATAATAATAATAATAATCTCGCTTAGGGTGAGTTACCAAGATAATGCTTTTCTCGGAGTTTTTCCTTATCCTAATAAGACGAATGTCGAGTAACTTTGAGCTCCATGGACCCCGAGATCATTTGAGCTTTATTTCACCAATTTCATTCGTCTGATATGACCAACCAGGTTAAAGGACGCTAAACTAAAATATAATAATAATAATAATAATAATAATAATAATAATAATAATAAGTGTTCGAATCAGACTTTATAACGTGGGGGAACCTAAAAATCAGTATTATTATTATTATTAATAATAATAACAATAATAATAATAATAATAATAATAAGTGTTCGAATCAGACTTTATAACGTGGGGGAACCTAAAAATCAGTATTATTATTATTATTATTATTTCATTTGTATAGCCCCCTTTAAAATATCGGGGGCTTAAGACTTGTGAAACTGTATGTTAAGAACATTAGGTTAATCATCTTTATTACTAAACACACGCACATTCATTCTCACATTCATACTTCCAGACTGTATGGAGAATAGGGAATAATTCTGGTTAAAGAAAACTTCCCCGCCCCAGCCGGGAATCGAACCCGGGACCTCCGGGTGAGAAGTCAGCTCGCTGACCACTCGAACACGGAGGCAGTAAAAATGCAGTATTTGTTTATATGTATACCAGTAATAGTACTAATGCCAGTAGTAGCATACTAGTAAAATGCAAATGGCGTTTTATTTATAGACGCTCTTTAACTGCTGTGGTTCTCATTGTCCTATTCTATACTAGGGTGAAAGACCGCTTAATTTTGCTCAGAGGCCTCTTTATCAATCTTGAGGTTCTTTTGCGACACGGGACCAATGGCTTTACTTCCCTTCCAAAGTAGCTAAGCATTTTTACGCCCGAAAAAAATCCTTCGTCCTCCGCCGGGTTTGAACCCGCGGTCTTGGGTAAATGTAGTGGTAACCACTATACCTCGGAAAGCGACAAATACAGAAATCTGATGTTTTCCATTCACATGACTTTCTCTACAACGCTGTAACAAATTATTGTTAAAAAAAAAAAAAGTGTTCTTCTATTTACTTCATGCTAATCGAGATAAAACATTAACAGAAACGGTCGTATTACTCACTTTCTTATAAGTAGAATGGAAATAACGGAATACACTATACTAAACCGACAGTCAAATGTTTTAAAAGCTGGTCGCTATGGGATTGAAATCATTTCTTTGCATGGCGAGGAGTTCACAAATACCCGTATGAGAAAACTTAATGTATTTTAAAGCTGAAACCAATAACAAGGAATATCTAGGAAATGATTAACACCACGAAAAATATCTGATGTGTTCCATTCACATGACTTTCTGTAGCTGTTACACAAACAACTTTCCTTACAAAAGCTTATTCTTCTATCTACTTCATGCTAATAGAGATAACCATTAGCAGAAAGGGTCTTATTACTTGCTTCCTTGTAAGTAGGTGGGAAATAAGGGAATACACTAGGCTAAAGCGATAGCCAAATATTTTAAAATCTGGTAAAATGTGAAACAATTGAATTTCGGTTTGCTTTGCATGGGCTGCAGTAAAACAATTTCTGCTGATGTTTATCTCGATTAGCATGAAGTAGATAGTTACAACCCCGGTAAGGAAGGCCCAGCAAGCGGGGATGCTGCTGTTACCATTCATAAACGGCTTCCTGTAACGACGCAGCCCAGTGCAAACGATCGACCGGAGTAGGTAACCAGCTCCAGCAAGGTCATATATCTGGGTCAAAGGTCGATCCACGCAGTGCTGCCGCTGCTACTGCTGCCATGACCCATCGCAATACGATGGTGTGCGTCACTCTCGTTATATCCTACATGTGTTCCACTCGTATACAATATTGTTACAAAAGCTTGTATTTTAACAAGAGCTAGGAGGTTCATGACCTAAAAATTCCTGCAAAATTATCATAAGTAATAGCACGAGTGTTTATATCTTGTCGATAATTCACGACCGGAGCGAAGCGACGTCTTAAGAGATGAAAACACGAGTTGTATTTGATAAGACAATTCAGCGAAAGGGACTATTAATAATTTTTAATATAAAGGATATATATTTATAATATAGCCTCTGAAGACTACTTTATTCTGGATGAATTTTGCATAACTACTAAACCGTAAGAAATAAACAAAAACTTACCGCTTAGAAAATGTAGAGCACATTAAAACACACAATTTATGTTATATAATTTTTTTTCGAGGAGTTGATCGTTTTTTAGATATTCCTTGTTTTTGGCTTCAGCTTTGAAAAACTTGTATTTTTCTCACACAGGAATTTGTCAACTCATGACACCATACAAACAAAGAAACTTCAATCACCTAGTAACCAGCTTTTGACTTCACTTTAACCAATGATACTCCCATATTTCGCTTCTACTTGTAAGGAAGCAAGCAATAAGATTGTTTCTGCTAACTTTTTCTCGATTAGCATGAAGGAAATAGAAGAATAAGCTTATTAACAAATTATTAACAATAATTTGTTACACAGAAATGACTTATGTGAATGGAATACATCAGGGTTTTTTTTTTTTTCTTTATTCACTACCTCCTGAATTATGACCGGACCCCATGTACGAATATCGATAACAATAGAAATAGGGAAGAATTATTTTATTTCAGCTTTTAATAATTAATACATGAAATGGAAACAAACATTATTTTATTTGAGATGAGTGCAATAGCCTCAAATAAGACAGGAGATTAAACAAACGAACGTCAGGTGCGACAAGATTTCAAAGAAATGAACATCAGCTGCGATAAGATGTTTCGACAACTGGTTTAAATTGCTTAATCTAGGACATTGCATTAGCGGTTTAATCGTCAATAAACATAGTAAAATGTGACCTAAAGTAAGTGAAAAAAAGCTGTTGTCATATTCACATAACATTCTGTACCTATTCTGCAAACAAACTCTTTATATAAAAGCTTATTAATTTCTTTACGCGTACTATGTACGCAGTGTATTGAGAACGTATTCTATTCCACCCAAAAATTCGATACCCAGATTTCACCGAAAATATGTGTTTGAGGTCCCCAGAGTCCAAAAACGCATTTTTGGAAAAAGGTCCGTGTGTGTTTGTGTGGACAGCATACCTCAAAAACTAAAAGAGAGGTATAGTATCTTTCATGAAAACCCGTCTGCCCCTAACTACCCTTTGCATGGACATTTTTTTCGAAAACTTTGATTTTCTCAAAATTGGCTCTAACGATTTTGATTAAAATATCGTAAATTAAAGATATTCATCTACATGAAAAATAAATGTATATCTTGATTTCTGGGGAATAGTTGCTCAAGACCTGCTCAGTCTGGATGAAGTCTGCTGAATTTTACATAGCTGGTAAACCGTAAAAATAGGCAAAGACATACCACGCAAAAATGTAGATCTCGTTAAAACATACAATCTATGTCACACACTTCTGCTGTAGAGTAGAGGGTTTCTGAGACATTCCTTGATTTGGTTTACATTTTAAACCATCTATGTAACTGTTCTCAAACGGGATCCCCATTCTTTTCATCTGTCTTATTTTACTGGTAACGCAAAACGAACCGAACTTTAAACTTTCAAATATCGACCGGCGTTTAAAAGATTTGACTATCACTTTAGCCTAGTGTATTCCCTTATCTCTCTTCTACTTACAAGGAAACAAGTAATAAGACATTTCTCCTGATACATAGATAAAAGAATAATCTTTTTTTAAGGAAAGTATGATTGTGGAACAGCTAGAGAAAGTCATGCGAATGAATTACATCCGATTTTTTGTGTAAAAATCTCTTATTGTTTAGCAATTATGTAAAAGCCATTTAGAATGAAGATGACTCTGAGGCTTTCCCGGGAAATTCAAGTTATGCATTTTATTCGTCAGTAAGCAACTTGGTTACACGGCATTTTAATCAAAATCGTTAAGAGCTATTTTCGAGAAAATCAAAATTTCGAAACCTTTCCTTGGTATGGTATAGTATGGTAGGAATTTTCTTGAAAATCTTCGAGTTGCATCTTTGGAAGATGCTGAACTAAAACATCAAGTATGGAATTTAGCGACATTTGGTTTTTGAGTTACCTGTTTACACGTACACACTGACCTTTTTCTAAAAATGCTTTCTTTTGCATTCAGGAAGACCTCTAAACATGGTCCCGATATCGACATTTTGGATGGAATGCAATACACTCTGTCCGTGGTACAGAAAGTAATAACCTATAAAACGGCGTTAATGCATAAAAACACGACGCTACACTTACGTTTTCTTCTCTGCTTATTCTGCATCAAAATATTCTTATAAAAGCTTTTTTCTTTTATCTGCTTCATGCTAATCAAGATAAACATTAACAGAACTGTGCTTACTACTTATTTCTTGTAGGTCCGGGAATAAAGGAACACAGTAGATTAAAGCGAAAGTCAAATCTTTTAAGAACTAGCTGCTATGTGATGACTTTGAAATTAACTTTTTTGCATGGCCAGTAGTAAAAAATAAATAAAATAAAAATTTAAGGTAACCTTCCATTTGAGAAAAGTACACATACTGGAAAACTTAATACAATAAGACGGGATATCTTTTACATGGCTAATGCCACTATATATATATATATATAAAATATCTATAAAAGTACATTTCTATCGCTATCCACAGATAGTGTAAGCATGGTATGAGGAAGTGAGACCCTAAAACTCTAGACGCATTTTTGCAATCTGACTACGGATGGTAGAATAGCTACAGTGGACGTCCTCTTTACACAACGTGTTTGTTGTGAATGAAGGCAGTATGGTTCGGGGATGAGATCATATAGGCAGAGCTTGGTCCGGGGTCATGAAATTGCCGGATTGAGGTTCGGTACACACAGAGTATAACTATGACGTGATGAATTAAGCGTGGTCTCTACAACCCATTTCGAGACGTGTTGCACTATCTAGCATTACTCACTGCCTGGCCTCGTTCAGTTCCTGCAAGTACATAAACCGATAAACACTGTAAGAGAGTGCAGATTGAAAAAAGTTGAAAATACAAACTGGTAGGCGTTCAACACTGAACAAACTTGTGGATGATTCGAACATATTTTGAACGACAAGCGGAGAGCATTTTCTTTCAATACAGTAAATATTTATCTTGCAATTCACTACAATGAAGAAAGATGTCTTCCCGTTCGAGAAAAGTTGAAGTGGCTTATAATTGAAACAAAAAATCCGGAATATCTCTTAAAAAAACATATAAAAAACCCGCATATGACATTAATTGTTTTTTAATGAGCTTTACATACTTTGTGTAGTAAGTTTTTTTGTATATCTTTTACAGTTTGCCAGTTATACAAAAGTCATCCAGAATGAAGAGGTTTTCAGAGGCTATTCCCGGTGAGTAACGAATTCTGGGTGCAGTATAATACCTTCTCTTTAAACTATGTACATAGTACGTGCAGTTTTCATTCAATAGTAATTTATCACTATCGTAAAACATTCAATAGTGCTCATCACTTAAGCGTATCCATTAGCGCATATAAACAAAAGCACAAAGAAAAGTCGGGATCGATTTTCTACTCTTAGGCTGAGTGTTGAGGTCAGGAGCCAATGAGCCATTCACTGCGACCACGTGCCTCTCGCCTTTGTTTACTTCAAGTGTGTTTCATATTTCGGGAGTATTGCTTACCCATATCAAGCCATGTTTGGCAATTGACAGTCCCTATGAGAGTAGCAACAAAATGAAGCTACCGGCTCGTCAGTTTACCGAAGAGCCGAGACGTGTTCAGACAAATTCAGAACCTGGACTATTTATTTATCTATTTCCTTATTTGTTTCTTTTCTTTTTACTTTCTCTACACGTACCATGTACATAATGTATAGAGAAGGCATTGTAATGCACCCAAAAATGTCATACCGAGATTTCACCGGAAATACACATTTTAGAGTCTCCTGTATCCAAAAGAAGTATTTTTAGAAAAACTGTCCACGCGCGTGTGCGCGTGTGTGTGCGCGCGAGCGCGCGCCGCCTGTGAACACGGTAACTCAAAAAACGAAAAGTCGGTAAAATAACAAAACAAAGTTTAATTATCTTTCAAGGATGCGACACGAGGATTTTGAGGAAAATCCTCCCACCCAAAACTATCCTTTACATAGAAAAAAAAAATCGAACATTTTCTTTTTCTCAAACATGTCTAAGGATTTTTATTAAAATAACGTATAAAAGATTCTTACATGAAAAATAAAGCGTATATCCTGAACCTTCTGGGAATAATAGGTTCTGAAGACATCATTCTGGATGACTTGAATAACGTAGATCTCGTTAAAACATACAATTTACATAATATACTTTTTTTCGTGGAGTTGACAATTTCCGAAATATTCCTAATTATTGGCTTCAGTTCTAAAATACGTATAACTTTTCTCATACGGGAATTTGTCACTCCTGACCTCTGACCTTGCAAAGAAACGAGTTTTAATCACTTAGCCAAAGCTTTTAAAATAATTGACTATCGCGTATTCCCTTATTTCCGTTCTATTTATAAGAACGTAATTAATACGCCTATTTCTGCTATCTTCTATTTATCTTGATTAACACGAAAGACCAGCCTTTGTAAGAATAATCTGTTGCAGAATAGCTAGAGAAACCCATGATGAACACATCAGATTTTTAAATAAGACGTTATTTGTTTTTTAACCTCTAGTCATGCAAAGAGAAAACATTGTCCACACATAGCGACCATATCTTAAAGTGTTTTACTATAGCTTTGCTTACTGTATTACCTACATATTTTCCTTGTACCTAAAAGGAAAAACTATTGCTGTTGATGTTTATCTTCATTTGCATGAAGCAGATAGAAGAATAAGCTTTAGTGAGAATAGTTTGTTGTAGAACAGAATGTGATACAGCACATTTCTTTACTTTCACTAGGGCGTATGTACAACGTATATAGAGAATGTTGTGCATTCGATATCGAGATTTCACCGGAAATATATGTTTTGAGACCCACTGAATAAAAAAACTCATTATTAGAAAAAAGTCAGGGTGTGTGCGCGCCTTCGTGTCGCATCCTTGACAGATTCTTAACTTAAATACCAAGTTTAGTATTTACCGAACCCTTCGTTACTGAGTTGTGCTGTCCCCTCACCTCAAACTACCCTTAACACGGAACAATTTTCGAAAATTATGACTTTCTCAAAAATAGCTCTAACGATTTTGATTAAAATACCGCATATCAATTATATTTACATTAAAAATAAAATGTGCATATATACAGGGTGTTTCAAAACGACACCAAACGAAGATGTGGACCTTGTTGGTCATACCGTACGTGATACGTTAATATAATTTTCAGCTCCAAACTCGGCACATACAAAAACTGCCATAAAATCACCATGGATTAGGCAGTCGTACCTAACCAAATGACGCGTGCCTGGCCCACTCCAAGACAGATGCCTGTTGGTAGCGAAGATCCCAGTCGAGTTGTGTAGGGGTGGTTTGATAGACACGCCGGAGCGGCACAGGTCACCTTAGTAATGGAAAACGTAGCATGTGAGTTTTGTTATGTGTTTCTTATAACACGTGGCGTGTGACAACCGTTGTTCCTTCGCTGCCTAATGTGTGCCATTTTTAAACACACATAAAACTTTAAATAGAAGAGTTTGAAAGTTGCGACATCAAGTTTCGGACAAAGTGTAAGCTAATGAACTGCACTCTTCGTTTGGTGTCGTTTTTCCTGGGAATAGCCTCTAAAGTCCTCCTCATTGTCTAACTGGAAAACCGTAAGAGACAGACAAAACCTACACATAAAAGACGTTAATATTTATGTCCTTTACATCTTTATTGTAGAGCTAACCGTTTTTGAGATATTCCTTGTTTTATTTATTTACTTTCATTTATATAGCCCACTTTAACATCTAAGGCATATCGGGGACTTGTACTTGAAACAACTCGTTGTCTGTAGGCTCTTTACATTGGGTTTAAATCGTATTGTTTTCCTCAAACACACATTCACTCTCACACTCATACTTGCAGACTCTGTGGGGGATAGGGAATAATTCTGGCTAAAGAAAAATTCCCCAGCCGAGAATCGAACCCGGGACCTCCGGTTGGGAAGTCAGCTCGCTGACCACTCGACCACGGAGGCAGTCTATTCTTTGTTATTGTTATCACGTTTAAAATACTTATACTCAAAGAAGAAATCGTTTGTGTTTGTTTTGTTTTTATCCGGGCCATGAAAATAAGTGAATTTTAATGACAATTCCATAGCAACCACATTTTATAAATATGTGACTGTCGGTTTAACTTAGTGTATTCCCTTACTTCCAAGGAACTAAGTAATAAGACCGTTTCTGTTAATGCTTTTCACGAATAGCGTGGAGTAGATAAATAATATTTTGTACAAAGTTTGTGGAATAGGCAGAAAACGTCATGTGAATGGAACACATCAACTTTTTTAGGTATTTTGATATCTTAACTACACTAGCAGATTACTGTAGCTTTGGGATACGGCACCGCCCACGTTTGCAGGCGTCGCTAAGCTTCGATCCTGGGTCACTGTTGTAGAAAACTCACAAACATGGTACACAAGGCGGACGTGGTAATTAAAGTAATGGCTGCAATGTGCCCTTTGTGTCGTGGTACTTTCGTTTTCCAGCACGCAGATAGACCAGCAATTCCAAACTATCCGACATGCTAGGCACATATTTCCTTAGACTATCTGCCTTTCTGCTTTCTCTACACATGTACATAATGTATAGAGGAGGTATGTATTGCATCCAAAAATTCCATACCGAGATTGCACCGGAAATATACCTTTTGAGGTCCCCTGAATCCGATAAAAAGCATTTATAAAAAGGTCCGTGTGTAGATGTCTGTGGGCAGTATAGCTCTAACGATTTTGATTAACAACTCTTATATTTAAGATATTTACATGACAAAATTTTCTGGGAGTAGTCTCTGAAGACCTCTTTATTCGGGTTATTTTTATTGAATTTTCATAACTAGAAAACCTTAACTTATAGATCTCGATAAAACATATAATTTATGTCATACACATTTTTTTCGTTAAGTTGGCCGTTTTCGAGATATCCCTAGTTACTGATTTCAGCTTTAAAATACTTAAAACTTTTCTCATATGGCAACTTCTCAACTCCTGGCCACGCAAAGAAACGGATTTCAATCCCATAGCAACCACATTTTAAAACATTTGACTGTCGCTTAAGCCTAGCGTATTCCCCTATTTCCCTACTGCTTATAACGAACTAAGTAATAGTTGCTAATGTTTATGTCGATTAGCATGAAGTAGATAGAAAAATAAGCGTATTAAAATAATTTGTTAGAGATATAGAAAAAGTAATGTGAATGGGACACATCAGGTTTTTCGTGTAGTAAGTTTTTGTCTATCTTATTGTTTACCAGTTATGCAAAAACCATCCAGAATAAAGAGGTCTTCAGAAGCTATTCGCAGAAAATTCAAGATGTACATTCTATTTGGCATGTAAATATTTTAATGTAAGGTATTTTAATCAAACTGTTAAGCCGTTTTGGAAAAAATAAAAATGTTCGAAAATTTGTCCATATAAAGGGTAGTTTGGAGTGGGGGTGGTTTCCTCAAAAGCTTCGTGTCGCATCCTTGGAAGACACTAAACTTAAATACCAAGTTTGGTATTTTACGGTTTCTTAATTTTTGAGTATTTGTGTCTGTGAACACGGACATTTTTCTAAATATGCTTTTTTTTTTTTTTTTTTTTTTTTTTTTTTGGATGCAGGGGTCCCAAAACGTCTATTTCCGGCGAAATCTCGGTATCGCATTTTAGTTGAAGTGCAATACCTTCTCTAATCACTATGTACATAGTACGTGTAGAGAAAGAAAAACAGATTTGTTTTTAATTTGCTGTACCAATTATAAATTATTGCCTTAGATAGGTCTCTTCGACAAATGCAGTTTTAAGCCGAGCTGCACATTATTTAGGCGTTAATAACAATTTAAAATCATAGCCCAAACATTTTCTCTAGTCAAATTCATTTTTGAATGAACACAACACTTTTGAATGATAATTAACAAACTATTAGTGCAAATCGAAAAAGCTTCAATGCAATCAATTCGCAAAACGGTTGAAAACAGTTGTCAGATATAAACAAATTTAACCCGTTTTTAGAAACACTGGTGCCTTTTTACTTTCTCTACATGTACTATGTACATAGCCCACCCAAAAATTCGATACCGAGATTTTACCGGAAATATATGTTTTAGGGTTCCCTTTATCCAAAAAAAGGATTTTCATATATTAAACATATTTCCCTGACAAATAGAACTTATATCTTGAATGTTCTGGGAACAGCCTCTGAAGACTAGTTTATTCTGGATGAATTTTGCATAACTGCTAAATCGTAAGAGATGGACAAAAACTTACTACACAAATAAATGTAGATCACGATAAAACACACAAGTTATGTCATATGCATTCTTTTCGTGGAGCAGATCTTTTTTTTAGATATTCCTTGTTATTGGTTTCAGCTTTGAAAAACTTGTACTTTTCTCACACAGGAATTTGTCAACTCCTGTCCATACAAACAAAGCAACTTCAGTCACATAGCAACCAGCTTTTGACTCCTTTATTTCGCTTCTACTTACATACAAGGAAGCAAGTAATAAGACTATTCGTGCTAATTTTATCTCGATTAGCATGAAATAGAAGTATGAGCTTTTTAACAATAATGTGTTGCAGAGAGGTAGAGAAAGTCATGTTTTTCCATATAAACACGTATTGTGATATAGTGTATAACGTTCCAATATTACAATGGAATCGAAGAACCCTGTGTACCTCAGTTGCTGCGCAATGAATTAGATAAACTTCGCTTTAGTGTCGGTAGATGGCTTTACATTAGGTATACCTCTGTTATCATCATGCATATTCAAGACTAGTCGCCACTGTTTTAATATTCTTTGACATGGATGGGATTTAATTAAAACGCCCTACACTTCCCAGTGGGTGTAAAGCCGCAGTGTAATAGAAACAGTGGTGGGTATAACAACAGGCAGCCATGTTCCTATACTTCAGCAACATGAGTAGGTACATGACGCATATACCAGCTGATTATCAAATAGTGTTACCTACTTGTAAATAGAGGGTCATCCAGAAAGTGACAGACGATTTGGCATAACTAAACAATAACAAAGTTATAAGTAATATAACGAGAACTCCTAGAAAAAAGTTGTAGCTCGAGTTGTATTTAATAAGACTATTTGGTGAATAAAATGGCAATGATTAGCCTATTTGGACACGAAGAATAATACTCCTAAAATCCCATTTGTCTTGACTTATATTTGATGTCCATTTCATGATGTCGTTGCTTACAGAATTCGTTGAACTGGTTCCACACACTCTTTCAATTGTTTTTAGTGATCTGCGGCTTCGAGTTTTCAATTAATAGCTATAGACCTTTTCCCAAAACGTTTTCGAACTTCCGGGAATATCACTGCACATTGATGCTATTATTATGAGACGAACATTACTTCAGAGAGAAAGCAAATGCACGAGGGTACGATAAATTTAGAAAAAGAATTGCACATGGGTATGATAAAAAATCGATTAAAATGCAGAGATAATAAGTTCCGATTGGTTGGAATTTTAAAAGCAAATGTACTTGATTGGCCACTTCCTACGATCACGTGGCATGAACGAAATAATCAACATAAAACTTTATTTACAAACTTACAGTACCTTACTCTATTTTCAATGTAATCCCCATTGTTATCAAGGTATTTGTTGTCACGTTGTACTGGTTTTTCAATGCAGATGTTATATTCTTCCACCGCTAAAGATCTGAGCCAAGATGTCACTGACACTTCATCGGTTAGGGAATCTTTTCCATCCAAAAAGTCATGCACGGTATCCAAAGTGAAACACCGATTTTTCTGAATTCTTTTATCAACATTTGCTTTCAACTCCTTTATAACGATTGATGAACTTCCACTGCCTTTATCGTACACACTGGTTCTTTCTTGATTATTCGTACATTATGCCCCATTTCCTCAATGAAGACTCTTTCATTGCATCACCAAACACTTGCATTATCACCAGGTTGAAGAGCGTGTGCCACAGTTATTTTATATGGTTTAAGTTCAGCAATTTAGTACCACCTAGCACAAGGCTATAAGAAATGCCTACCTGATGTGAAAGACACCTAAGCGATTTTGGGGGGAAATTCTCCAAACGATGGTCGACGTGGTCTAATGTTTCTTTGCTAAGAACCGTACACTCTGTTTTAGATTTCTTAGCCTGAATATTTCCTGTGGCTTGAAACTTTCTGTAAAGTTCGTGGATTGTTGTACGGTCTGGAACGTTTTCACCTGGAAATCTATCCACAAATCGTACTTTCACTTGGCGAGCTGATAGAACACATACGGGTCCATAATAAATTGCCACTGTCCAGTAGAAAACAAATGCTGAGGCAGTATACACTTTGAGACTAAGTACAGGACGAAATAATAAATTACTTGTAATAACTGAACATCATATCGCTGTCAGAAGCGTGACCATGTTTACAACAGCAGTGCGGGATAATGTGTCCACGCACCCAGTGAAAAAAATCGGATGTGTTCCATTCACATGCTTTCTTGTAAGTAGAAGGGAAATAAGGGAGTAGCATAGATTAAAGTGATAGTCAAAAGCTGGTTGCTGTGTGACAGAAGTTCCTTTGTTTGTATGGACACGAGTTGACAAATTCCTGTATGAGAAATATTTTTAAAGTTGAAACCATAACAAGGAATATCTCAAAACGAACTCCACGAAAAAATGCATATGACATAAATTGTGTGCTCTACATTTTTGTGTTGTAAGTTTTTATCCATCTCTTACGGTTTAGGAGTTATGCAAAATTCTGTAAAATCCATCCAGAATACCCAGTCTTCAGAGGCTATTCCCAGAAAATTCAAGATGTACATTTTATTTCTCAGGTAAATATTTTTAATATATGATATTTTAATCAAAATCGTTAGCCATGTAAAGGGTAGTTTGGGGTGGGGGAATGTTTCTCAAAATATTCGTGTCGCATCCCTGGAAGATACTAAACTTAAATACCAAGTTTGGTATTTTACCGACTTTTCGTTTTTGAGTTATCGTGTTCACAGACATACACACACGGATCTTTTTCTGAAAATACTCTATTGGATACAGGGGACCCTAAAACATATATTTCCGGTGAAATCTCGGTATCAAATTTTTGATCTACACACTGAGTACATGTAGAGAAAGTAAAAACACCGTGCAGCCGGTTCGGAGGTTTTTGACTCACTCTGTACTTTAAAATTCGAGCAAGTCTTAATTACAAGGCCAGGTGGAATGGGGAGACGTCACACTTCCCCTCATTTACCAAATGTTAGTAAGCTTTTTTTATTAGAAAGGTGCAGGAGCGGACAGAAACGTGATTGTTGCGTAGTGTCCTCACAATTGGATTTCCTTCCTTCTCTTTTCCGTTTTTATTATTGTCCTGTTTTCTTGTAGCGATGGCATCTAGAGAAGCGGAACCAAATTCGTGGCCGTTTCAGAGTAAATAAAGTCGAACATGCTATAAAATATCTGAATTGAACCAGTTTCTGCAAGGTAACATGCATTTTATTATTCACAGGAGGCTGATGCAACGGATGGTCTATATAAAACAAGCATATCTGTGCAAGCCAGAAAACACTTGTTCAAAACAACCGAGAACGATAACCAGAGAGAACCGAATTTCAATGTCAATCGCATACTTTAACAGATTTGACCATCGCTTTAGCCTAGTATATTCCTTTATTTCCCCTTGTACTTATAATGAAGCAAGTAATAAGACCATTTCTGTTAATATTCATCTAAATTAGTCTGATGAAGATAAAGAATACTTTTTATAAGTATTTGTTTGCAGAACAGGTCAGATTTTTAAATTTGTTTCATTTATATTACTTTCTCTACCTGTTCTGCAAACAAACTATTCTTACAAAATGTTCTTGTATGTATGTACATCATGTTAATCGACATAAGACATTTTTTTATTACTTGTTTCCTTATAAGTAGAAGCGTAATAAGGGAATGCACTAGGTTAAAGCGATAGCCAAATCTTTTAAATGCTGTCCGTTATGTCAAAAATAAAATTATTAATGGTATACTAATTTAGGGAACGTATTTTCAATATTTGCAGGTTTCAGTATACTAGAACATGAATGAATATTATATAGTTCTGCGAATAATTATAAGATTGATAATATATATTTTATTGATAATATATATAATTTCTAATACGTACCATGTACATAGTGTATAGAGAAGATATTATATTGCATCCAAAAATTAGATACCGATATTTCACCGTAAATGCATGTTTTGAGACACCTTGAATCCAGAAAAAGCTTTTTAGAAAAAGGTCAGTGTGTATGTCTGTATGTGCTCCCCCACCCCCCGAGTAGCATAGCTGAAACACGTAAAGACTGTTTAATAACTAAACTTGGTATTTAAGTTTAGTATCTCGCAGGGATGCGACACGAAGTTTTTCAAGAAAATCCCCCAGCCCTAACTGCCCTTTACATGGAACAATTTTTGTCATTTTTGATTTTCTTAAGATAGGCTGTAATAATGGTTTTGATTAAAATTACGTGTATTAAAGCTATTTACTTGACACACAAAATGTATATCTTAAAGTTTCCGAGAATAGCCTCTGAAGACATCTTTATTCTGGATGAATATTGCAAAACAGGAAACCGTAAGATATAGACAAAGACTTACATTTACTACAAAAAATGTAGAGCTCGTTAAAAGACACAAGTTTTGTTATATACATTTTTTCGTGGAGTTGATCGTTTTTTAGATATTCCTTGTTATTGGTTTCAGTTTTAAAATACTTATACTTTTCTATACAGGAACTTATTATAGAAACAAAGGAACTTCAATCACATAGCAACCAACTTTTAAAATACTATAGTTTCCCTTCTACTTACAAGGAAGCAAGTAATAAGACTCTTTCTGCTAACTTTTTTCTCGATGAGCATGAAGTAAATAGAAGCATAAGTTTTTTAACAATAATTTGTTGCAGAGATGTAGAGAAAGTCAAGTGAATGGAACACATCAGATTTTTATACTCTTTGGTTATAAATGTTAATGGTGTAAACGCCGTTTTCTGTGTGCACAGATATTCGGTATAATTGCGGTATGTTCTTGGATCAGATAAGTAGTGGAGGTTATGAAAGCAGCAGCGTGTTAACGAGTCCCCAGAGACCGGGGCCAGAATTAGCCACGTTAAGGCTGAGTTAAATCTTCGCTTCAGGTAGCCTTAATTAAGATGTGTTTTACCTTCTCGTAACTCTGACCATTAACTAGCATTTTAATTGCGTCCGCTTTGTGTCCGCGGCACACTGACCTTTCCCTAAATGTGATGCCCAACTGCAGTCCTGCTCGTTCGGGGAGGCTACACCTAGCAACCCAATATCATCTTATGGTCAGACCGTTCTCGATTAGTAAAACACGGTCTTTATCGCGATGAACGGTCATTTGTGATGCACCGACCACCGAAAAAGTTTATCGAGAATTTTGTACCGTTAATCTGATTTATGTCTGTCTCTCTCACTACCTTCTCATTTTCATTATTATTATTATTATTATTATTATTATTATTATATACGTGTTAAACCTGAAACGTGACAGAAACAAAGAAAGAAAAAAAAACTCACTCGGAAAATAATGTTTTTCGATGTTGGCTAACTTTTGTAGGACTGGCATTCCCCCACAATCGGATATCTAGGAGTCAGAAACCTGTCGGGGAGCCAACAGCACGAAGCCACAGAATGAAGAACCTGGTCCGTAGCCAGGCATGAGCGTGAGGAAGTCGATGACATGAAATGCAAGAGAAATGGATGATAGGAAAGGTGATGATTGAGCAGTTGATGGAATGAGTGGCGGGGAAAACCCGCCCAACGCCGCTTCATCCATAACAAATCGCATACGCGGGTGCTTGGGATCGAACCCGGGCCGCCTAGCTGAGAGGCAAACAATCTAACCACTCAGCCACGGCGCCGCCCGGAAAATAAATATGGACCATAAAAATATGTTTTCCATTCAAATGACTTTATCCTCATCTCAGTAACAATTTTTTTTAAAAAGCTTATTCTTCTATCTACTTCATACTAATTGAGACAAGCATTATAAGAAACGATCTTATTACTTGCTTCCTTGCAAGAGAATATAAATAAGGGTATACACTAGGTCAACACTTTTAAAAGCTGGTTGCCATATGGCTGAAATCCGTTTCTTTGCATGGCCAGGAGTTGACCAACTCCCGTATGAGAAAAGTATTTTAAAACTGAAACCAATAACAAGATATATCTCGAAAACGGTCAACTCCAGGAAAAAATGTACACAACATAAATTGTGCGTTTTAAGTAGATCTACATTTTTGTGTACTAAGTTTTTGGCTTATCTCTTACGGTTTACCAGTTATGGATAATTCAGAAAAATGCATCCAGAATAAAGAGATCTTCAGAGGCTGTTACCAGAAAATTCAAGGTAATTACTTTATTTGTCATGTAAATATCTTTAATGTAAGAGATTTTAATCAAAATCGTTAGAGCCTTTGGAGCAAATCAAAATTATAAAAACAATTTGAGTGTAAAAGGTAGTTGCAGATGGGGGAATTGCTGTCCAAACACACATACAATGTATTTTTTTCCTTAAGTCAGAAGACTAAAACATGACTTTCCTGTGATATCTCGGTATCGAATTTTTAATGGAATCAATAACTTCTCTATCCACTATGTATATCGTACATACGTGCTAGAGAAAGCAAAAATGTCTATTTGACAAACTATAAACAATATTTTTACCCATTTTGACCCGAAAAAATCTGATGTATTACATTCACATGACTTTATCTACATCACTATAACAAATTATTGTTACAAAGCTTATGCTTCTATTTACTTCATGCTAATCAAGAAAAAATTAACAGAAATAGTCTTATTACTTGCTTCCTTGTAAGTAGAAGCGAAATAAGGGAGTACCATAGGTTAAAGTGAAAGCCAAAAGCTGGTTGCTATGTGACTGAAGTTCCTTTGTTTGTATGAACAGGATTTGACAAATTCCTGTATGAGAAAAGTATAAAATGTTTAAAGGTGAAATAAAAACAAGGAATTACTCAAAAACGATCAACTTCACGCAAAAAAATGTATATAACATAAATGGTGTGTTTTAAAGTGCTCTACATTTTTTGTGTGGTAAGTTTTTGTCCATTTCTTGCCGTTTAGCAGTTATGCAAAATTCCGTAAAATCCATCCAGAATAAAGTAGCCTTCAGAGGCTATTGCCAGGAAATTCAAGATATAAATTTTATTTGTAAGGTAAATATCTTTAATATACAATATTTTAATCAAAAATCCATGTAAAGGGTAGTTGGAGCTGGGGAGATTTTCATGAAAATCTTCGTATCACATCCCTGGAAGATATTAAACTTAAACCCCAAGTTTTGTATTTTTTGGTGTAGAGAAAGTAAAAAAGGTAATAAGACAATTTCTGTTAGTGTCTCTCGACCAGCATGATATAGTAAAAGAATAATAATGTTTTGTACAAGTAGTTTGTTTGCAGAATGGAACATAGCTATGAGATGTTACCTTGGCGTAGGTAAATGAGATATTAAATTATGTAGCATGTCCAAGCAGCCGTGTGGGAGCGGTTAACAAGCTGTCGTCCCCTGTTCCCTGTGGTACTGTAACAGGTCATTACTATCTTGTCTGGTGAGTTTACTTCAACCCATCGACCGGAAAATGTAACATCTACAACACCTTCCTTTAGGGCACGTTTCTCAACCAGGGCTCATTTCGTCAAATCTGAAATCATGACGTCACACTCTCGAAAGTACAAGTGCCTCGCATCGGAGCGCTTGCATCGCAATTCCGATGCTCAGTATTTTCATTGTAGTCGGAGTAAAAAAAATCTGATCGAGGAAAAAATTAGCAGAAGTAGTCTTATTACTTGTTTCCTTGTAAGCAGCAGCAAAATAAGGGAATTCCATGGGTTAAAGTGATAGTCACAAGCTGGTTGCTATGAGACCGAAGTTCCTTTGTTTGTATGGACAGGAGTTGACAAATTCCTGTTTGAGAAAAATATAAGTTTTTCAAAGCTGAAACCAAAAACAAGGAATATCTAAAAACGATCTATATGTATATATGTATATATATATATATATATATATATATATATATATATATATATATATATATATGTATGTTGTGTTTTAACGTGCTCTACATGTTTTGTGTGGTAAGTTTTTGTCCATCTCTTATGATTTAGTAGTTGTGCAAAATTCTGTAAAATTGACCCAGAATAAAGGGTCTTCAGAGGCTATTCCCAGAAAATTCAAGATATACATTTTATTTGTCAGATAAATATCTTTAATATATGATATTTTAATCAAAATCGTTAGAGCTATTTTTAAGAAAATCAAAATTTTCGAAAAAAGCTCCATGTAAAGAGTAGTGGGGGGCGGAGGGAAGATACCAAACTTAAATACTACCAGGTTTGGTATTCAATGATCTTTTCGTACTTGAACTATGCTGTCCACAGACACACACGGACCTTTTTCTGGATTCAGGGGGACTCAAAACATGCATTTCCGGTGAAATCTCGGTATCGAATTTTTGGGGAATGCAATACCTTCTCTATACACTATGTACATAGTACGTGTAGAGAAAGTAATACTCCTATATTATATCAATGATAATTGCAGACTTCTCGCCGTGATTACAGCAAAAGTGGAAACAAGAATGGTATACCCTGACTAACAGCAAATTACATGAGGTACACACTTTCGATGATTCCAGCTACTCATACAAATATTTTCATAAGTAATACCGAATGTTTTCATCTTGTTGATAATTCACGACGGGAGTGAATTGTCCTTAAAAATGAAAACAATAGTTGCATTTGATAAGACAGTTCAGCGAAATAGACTATTAATAATTTATAATATACAGCAAGGGAGTTTCTATCAGAGTATCATTGTAATACTTTTTTTTTATCTTTTTTTTTTTTTTTTTAAAAATACAGTTCCGGAGTCTGATCGGGACTCCGGCGCTGTATACCCTAATTTTTATTTACCTAATTTGTTTACTTTGATTACTGTATGATTACTGAATTTCTGTTTTACTTTTTACACACACATACACAAACATATAACACCCATGCCCAAGGCGGGACTCGAACCCACAATCCCCTGCGCTGCGAAACACCAAAGCGAGACGCTTTGGCGAGCGCGGCCATGGAGACCGGCATACTTACCTTAGTTCTCAAATGGTAGATGACGACTTCGATCATGTTTATTTAACGATCCTCCCCCCATTATGATATGGCCGACCATGTCTACACCCAATATACGAATATCAATATAAATAGGGAGCAATTATTTTATTTCAGTTTTTAATAAGTAATACATGAAATGGAAACAAACGTTATTTTATTTGAGGTTATTGCACTCATCTCATACATAAGAAATAAAAGTAATGTTTATGTTCACTTGTTTTTTTTTTTTACTTTCTCTATACGTACTATGTACATAGTGCATAGAGAAGGTATTGCATTGTACCCAAAAATTCGATACCGAGATTTGACCGGAAATATACGTTTTGAGACCACATGAATCCAAAAAAAGCATTTTTAGAAAAATGTCCGTGTGTGTGTGTGTGTGTCTGTGTGTCTGTGGGCAGCATAGCTCAAAAACGAAAAGGCCGTTAAATACCAAACTTGGTATTTAAGTTCCATATCTTCCAAGGATGCCACACGAAGAATTTCAATAAATTCCCCCACCTCCAACTACCCTTCACTTGGAAACATTTTCGAAAATTTTGATTTTCTAAAAAATGGCTCTAACGATTTTGATAAAAATATCATACGAGTATATTAAAGATATTTGACAAATAATATCTTTATCTTGAATTTTCTGGAAATAGCCTCTGAAGACTACTTTATTTTGGATGAATTTTACGGAATTTTGTGTAACTGGTAAACCGTAAGAGATAGACAAAAACTTACCTCACAAAAAATGTAGAGCACATTAAAACACACAATTTATGTTATATACATTTTTTTTTCGTGGAGTTGGTCGTTTTTGAGATACTCCTTGCTTTTGGTTTCAGCTTTAAAACTTATAATTTTCTCATACAGAAATTTAACAATTGCTGTCCATACAAACAAAGGAAATTCAGTCACATAGCAACCAGCTTTTGTCTACCACTTTAACCTATACTCCATGGCACGACAGCTCACGGGGAACCTTGGCCTACCGCCCGGCCGCTGCGTCCCCCATCTCGGTCCACTACAGACGTCATGGATGGGGTGCAGTATTGGAGGGTGAGACGTGGTCAGCGCCTCGAATCCCCCCGGCCGGTTAATGCGGTCCTCATGACCTGGAGCCGCTACTTCTCCATCAAGTAGCTCCTCAATTGGCCCCCCAGGGACCTTACGAGGCTGAGTGCACCCCGGGCCAGGTCTCCGAGCGGGGGAAAAATCCCCACGCCGGTACTGGGGATCGAACCCAGGTCTCCCGCTTGGTAAGTAGCAACGCTACCACCACGCTAAGGAGACGACCACTTTAACCTATGGTACTACCTTATTTCGCTTCTACTTACAGGGAAGCAAGTAATAAGACCATTTCTGCTAATTTTTTCTCACTCAGCATGAAGTAAATAGAAGCATAAACTTTTTAACAAAGAATTGTGGCAGAGATATAGAGAAAGACATGTGAATGGATTACATCAGATTTTTTTCTTTATATTATAATATGCTCTTGCAATGGATACATAAACAAAGCTTGCAACAGCGAACGTAAATAATTGTGGATCAGCAACCTCCATCAGCTGTTGATGTGCATGCGAAAAATATTTGGACCAACACACTGCCGTGGGAATGGAATGGAGAAATTGTACACAAAGTTCACGTTGTATAAAAAAAGCTGTATCAAATTTTGACCGTGGGACAACGGCTTTAGAATTCATATCAAGAGGAGGTCTTAACATTTGAATGGATCCCAATCATTTAAAGCAGAATTTTGGACGAAGTCGTTGAGATAAGAAGAAATCGATGACCTGGTAGCACATGCAAACAGAATGACCTGTTTTCCACTTGCAAGCTCGTGAAGCACGAAATACTGCCGAAACAGCAGACGAGTTACGGACAACTGCCGGATGAATATCCGGAAACCATCCATCATCCCACTGCATGCTTATAGTAGAAAACTAAGGCAGCATTACGAGTGTAAAACAAACAATAACTCAGATGACATTAAAAAAAAAAACATAGCTTTAACTGCAATTCAGACTGAATCAAATAGGTGAATCAACTCAATTGATGTCATTATATCTAGGCAACCACGCATGCCATAAAAGGCCGGTGTTACACAATTTTAACAACAAAACGATCTCTGATTTACCCGACTTGCGCGGTTAGTTTTGACTTTATCTACACGTACTATGTGCTTAGTGCATAGAGAGGGTATTGTATTGCACTCAAAAATTCAATACCGAGATTTCACCGGAAATATGTTTTGAGACACCCTGATCCTAAAACGCATTTTTAGAAAAAGGTCCGTGTGTATGTGTGTCTGTGGGTAGCATAGCTCAAACTCGGCATTTAAGTTTGGTATCTTCCAAGGATGAGACACGAAGATTTCAAGAAAAATTCCCCCCCAAACTACCCTGTACATGGAACATTTTTCGAAAATTTTGATTTTCTTAACGATGGCTCTAAAGATTTTGATTAAAATACTTTATGTTTAAGATATTTTTATGGCAAACGAAGTGTATGTCTTGAATTTTCTGTGAATAGCCTCAAAGACCTCTTTATTCTGGATGATTTTTATTGAATTTTGCATAACTGGTAAACCGTAAGAGAGAGATACAACTTACTTGATAGAAAATGTAGAGCTTGTTAAAATATACAATTTATGTTATATACAATTCTTTTTAATGGACTTGGTCGTTTTTAAGATATTCTTTGTTATTGGTTTCAGCTTTTAAATACTATACTTTTCTCCCACGGGAACTTGTCAACTCCTGACCACGCAAAGAAACAGATTTCAATCCCATAGCAAGCACATTTTAAAACATTTTAGTGTCGGTTTAGCATAGTATCTCTTATTTGCCTTCTACTTATAAAGCAACTAAGTAATAAGATCGTTTATGATAGTGTTTTAGCATTAAATAGATAGAAGATTAAGCTTATTAACAATAATTTGTTGCAGAGATGTAGAGAAAGCCATGTGAATGGAGCACGTCATTGTTAAAAAGCGAATGCTTCTATTTACTTCATACTAATCGAGAAAAAATAGCAGAAATAGTCTTATTACTTGCTTCCATGAAAGTAGAAGTGAAATAAGGGAATATGATACGTTAAAGTGATAGTCAAAAGCGGTTGCAATATGACGAAGTTCCTTTGCTTGTATGGACACGATTGGACAAATTTCTGTATGAGAAAAGTATAAGTTTTTCAAAGCTGAAACCAAAAGCAAGGAATATCTGAAAACCAATCAACTCACGAAAACAATGTACATAACATAAATTGTGTATTTTAACGTACTCTATATTTTTTATGTGGTAAGCTTTTGTCCATCTCTTACGGTTTAGTAGTTATGCAAAACTCCGTAAAATTCATCCAGAATAAAGTAGTCTTTAGAGGCTATTCCCAGAAAATTCAAGATAAACATTTTATTTGTCAGGTACATATCTTTAATATAAGAGCCAGTTTAACAAAATAAAAAATTTCGATTTTTTTTTCATGTAATGGGTAGTTTGGGGTGGGGGAATTTTCTTGAAAATCTTCGTTTCGCATCCTTGAAGGATACCAAACTTAAATACCAAGTTTGGTATTTAGCGGTCTTTTCGTTTTTGAGCTATGCTACACACAGACACACACGAACCTTTTTTCTGACATTTTTTTTTTTTTTTTTTTTTGCATTCAGGAGATCCTAAAACATATATTTCCAGTGAAATCTCGGTATCGAATTTTTGGGTGGACTGCAATACCTTCTCTGAACACTATGTACATAGTACGTATAGAGAAAGTAAAATCTACAACACTATTGATCAACACACCTAAATGAAATGAAGAAAGTACAGAACGAGGGCTGGTTCTGTATTCCCAAGGCCTGATATTGATGTCGATTCCATGGTTACTACTCCCTGCTGTAGAATTAGGGTGCTTCCCCTCCCTTAAGCTTGCATGTCTTCCACTAGTTTCCCCTCGGGTAGTGATTAAGTTACACTTCTTTGTATAATGTCCCCTTCTTGATGCTACATTATAAACACACAAATTATAACATCAGGATTTATCTGGAATAAATGTAAACGCCGTCTTCCCTAAAACATTACGTTTGAAGTGTTCCATTCACATCACCTTCTCTTTGTGGTTTGGGGTGGGGAGGTTCACAAAATCTTCGTGTCGCATCCTAGAAGATACTAAACGTAAATACCAACTTTGGTATATTACCGACTTTTCGTTTTTGAGCTATCGTGTTCACAGACACACGGATAGGGACACATACACGGACCTTTTTCTGAAAATGATTTTTTTGGATACAGGGGGCCCTAAAACATATATTTCCAGTGAAATCTCGGTATCGATTTTTTGAGTGGAGTGCACTACCTTCTCTATGCACTCTGTACATAGTACGTATAGAGAAAGTAAAAACTTATACTTTTCTCATACAGGAATTTGTCAACTCCTGTCCATACAAACAAAGGAAGTTCACCCACAAAGCAACCAGCTTTTCACTATCACTTTAACCTATAGTACTCAATTATTTCGCTTCTACTTACAAAGAAGCAAGTAATAACACTATTTCTGCTATTTTTTTCTCGATTAGTATGAAGTAAATAGAAGCATGAGGTTTTTAAAAATAGTTTGTGGTAGGGATGTGAAGAAAGTAATGTCAATGGAACACATCAGATTTTTACTTTCTCTACACTTACTATGTACATAGTGTATAGAAAAGGTATTGGATTACACCAAAAAATTCGATACCGAGATTTCACCGGAAATATATGTTTTAGGGTCCCCTGTATAAAAAAAAAAGTACTTTCAGAAAAAGGTCCGTGTGTGTATGTGTGACCCTGTGTCCGTGAACACGATAACTCAAAAACGAAAAGTCGGTAAAATACCAATCTTGATATTTAAGTTTAGTATCTTCCAGGGATGCGACACGAAGATTTTGAGACAAATTCCCCCCACCCCAAACTACCCTTTACATAACTGCTAAACCTTAATAAATGGACAAAAACTTACCACACAAAAAAATTAGAGCACATTAAAACACACAATTTATGTTTTATACATTTTTTTCGTGGATTTGATAATTTTTTAGATATTCCTGATTTTTGGTTTCAGCTTCGAAAAACTTAACTTTTCTCATACAGGAATTTGTCAATTCCTGTCCATACAAACAAAGGAACTTCAGTCACATAGCAACCAGCTTTTGATACCACTTTAACCTATGGTACTCCCTTATTTCTCTTCTACTTACAAGGAAGTGGACTATTTCTACTAGTAATAAGACTGTTTCTATTAATTTTTGTTGATTAGCATGAAATAAATAGAAGCATAAGCTTTTAGCAATAATTTGTTACAGAGATGTAGAGAAAGTCATGTGGACGGAACACATCAGATTTTTTTTATTTTATACTGTATCCAATGTGAAAATTGGATTTATTGCTCTTACAATACATAGATGCGTTCAACGTTTGAGAAATCTATTAATTTTGGAATTATGACAATTCAATGGCATGATCTCCATAATCTACAAATACCAGATCCCACCCCCCATTTGAGCCCCTCATTATATGAGAGTTATAACTCATTGTATTTCATATTTGACACAATATTAAACAAAAAATCTCATGTGTTCCATTCACATGACTTTCTCTGTATCTCTGTAAATTATTATTGTTAATAAGCTTATCTTTTATTTATTTCATGCTAATCGAGAAAAATTAGCAGAAATAGTCTTATTTCTTGCTTTATTGTAAGTAGAAGCGAAATAAGGGAGTACTATATGTTAGAGAAAGCCAAAAACTGGTTGGTATGCGACTGATGTTCCTTTGTTTGTATGGACAGGAGTTGACAAATTCCTGTGTGAAAAAAGTATGTTTTTCAAAGCTGAAACCAAGAAAAAGGAATATCTCAAAAACGACCAACTCCACGAAAAAAATTTATATAACATAAATTGTGTGTTTTAACGTGCTCAACATTTTTTGTGGGTTAAGTTTTTGTCCATCTCTAGCGGTTTAGTAGTTACGAAAAATTCATCCAGAATAAAGTAGTCTTCAGAGGCTATTCCCAGAAAATTCAAAATATACATTTTATTTGTCAGGTAAATAACTTTAATACACGATATTTTAATCAAAATCGTTACAGCCATTTTTAGACAATCAAAATTTTCGAAAAAAGTTCCATGTAAAGGGTAGTTTGGGGTGGGGGAATTTTTCTCAAAATCTTCCTCTGGAAGATACTAAACTTAAATACCAAGTTTGGTATTTTACCGACTTTTCGTTTTTGAGTTATCGTGTTCACAGACACACGGACCTTTTTCTGAAAACACTTTTTTTGGATACAGGGGACCCTAAAACATATATTTCCGGTGAAATCTCGGTATCGAATTTTTTGGTGGAGTGCAATACATTCTCTATTCACTATGTACATAGTGAGTATAGAGAAAGTAAAAATATAACTACGAACTATATTTTTCATTTTATTGTGCAAGCAATATGAAATGTAATATATTATTACTGCTATAAAATAGGGGGGCACAAAATTGGTGAGATTGGGTACTTTTGGGATTATGGTGTTTATAGTATTGCTTATGGTGTTGAAATGCCATAATGCTAAAATTACTAAATGTCCCCTTTTTTGACTCCTCTATGTAATATAAGAGCAATAATTCCGATTTCCACATCGAATACAACATAAAATCAAATATGTGTGTAGATTTAAAAATAATATATTTTCCAAACTTGGGTACTGCAGTTTTTGGTAAAAGGTTCAATACTGCGTTATGGAAACTCTTCCCAGCTAGAATTTATTAGTTAAGAATATCCGGAATGAGAATTGAATGCAATATTCACATTTGAAGGTTAATTTAACAAATTAAATAACTAAACTGTCCAGAATTAATGCCACTAATGTATTGAAGATATTTAGGTGACAACATTTATTATTTGAAGTTTCTGGGTGAATTTAGCTGAACTTTGTATAACTGATAAACCGTAACACGTAGATCTCGTTAAAACGCACAATATTTCTTATATATTTTCTCTGTGTAGATGACCATTTCCGAGATATTCCTTGTTATTGGTTTCAGTTTTAAAATACTTCAACGTATCTCAACATATTGTGACTACCACTTGAGCCTAGTGTACTCCCTTATTTCCCCTCTACTTGCAGGGAAGAAAGTAATAAGGCTATTTCTGCTAATGTTTATTTCGATAAGCATGAAGTACATAAAAGAATACGTTTTTTAACAATACTTTTCTGCCCACCTGGGTAGTGTGGTGGTAGCGTGTCTGCCTCATATTCAACAGGTCGTGAATTGGAATCTCGCTTAGTGAGTTACACGGATAAGGTGTTTTTCGGGGTTTTCCCTTATCCTGAGGAGACGAATGTCGAGTAACTATAAGCTCCATGGACCCCGAGATCATTTGAGCATCATTTTACCAATTTCATTCATCGTCCGATATGATCAACTGGATTAAAGAACGTTACAATAATAATAATAATAATAATAATAATAATAATAATAATTTGTTAGAGGGATGTAGAGAAAGTTATGCAATTGGAACACATCAGATTTTTTTTAATTTTTTATTTTTATTTATTTATTTTTTATTCAGGGATCTCAGTACACGTGCTTCTAGTGAAAACTCGGTATCGAATTTTGGGTGGAATTTCCTCTATTTACTATACACAGTACAGAAAGTAACAATTACACGCTGTCCAAAGAATTTAATTTTGTATAAAATAAATCAGCAACGATTTTTCCTTTATTAGCCGGGTTGTGATTCTAGCATGCTTATTTTTCCATTTTAAGCAATGCTTTCAGTGAAATTTTGTCAGTAATGTAAGTGAACGCCCAGCTATTCGACAACTGCTCACAGCCTCGCTGCTGAAAATAGCTTGTGGGCGAAAAAGGATTAACGACTGCAGCGCTCTGGAAATTGAACAGCAATTCTAATTAAACTACAGAATGGGTCTAGCTGCGAGCTACGCTACAATCCGTTTCATGTGAGTTTTATCACAGAAACCAATCAGAAACATTACGGCCGTTGTGCACCGTTTCAAAACTAATAAATCATCACGTGTTACAGAATTAATTAAACTTTCTATGTAACTTTTCATCGTCTCCATCGATAATTTGATATAATAAGTCATTCGATGTTAACAAGGTGGTTACAATTATTGTTAACCTTAAAGATTTTGCTCTTTACCAAAGTGTCGCTATTTGGCAATCTTTAATCGTTTGTTACAGAGGTGTTCGGTTCCTATTTTTACTTTCTCTAGCCCCGTATGCACAATGTACATAGGGAAAGAACAGTATTATATTCCACCCAAAAATTCGATGTCGCGATTTCACCGGTAATACATGTTTTAGGACTCCCTGAGTCGAAAAAAAAAAGAAAGAAAAAAAAAAAGGATTTTCAGACAGAGGTCCGTGTGTGTGTTAAATACCAAACTTGGCATTTAAGTTTGGTATCTTCCAAGAATGCAACACTAAGATTTTCAAGAGAATCCTTCCACATCTAACTACCCTTTACATGGAAAAATTTTCGAAATTTGTGTTTTTCTTAAAAATTGCTGTAACGATTTCGATTAAAACACTACATATTTAATACAATCGATAGGGGAGCTATTGTATTCCACTCAAAAATTCGATGTCGATATTTTACCGGAAAATTTATAATTTGAACATATGAGCTATTTTTTATTGAGAGGCCTCAAAAATTCTTTTTCTAATGAAATCTCTACATCGAATTTTTGAGTGGAATTTCCCCTCTTCACTGTACACAGCAGAAAAAGCCAAACAATTTAATTGCATTTTGTATTAAAGAAACCTGCCACGATTTTACCGTTACTAAGCCAGCTGAGATTCTAACATGCATATTTTTACTTTCTCCATATGCACTATGTGTATAGAGAAAGTATTGCACTCCACCCAAAAATTCGATACCGAGATTTCACCGGAAATAATGTTTTAGGGTCCCCAATATCCAAAAAAAGCATTTTCACAAAAAGGTCCGTGTGTGTGTGTATGTGTGCGCGTGTGTGTGTGTGTGTGTGTGTGTGTGTGTGTGTGTGTGTGTGTGTGTGTCCGTGTGTCTGTGAATACGATAACTCAAAAACGAAAAGTCGGTAAAATACCAAACTTGGTATTTAAGTTTAGTATCTTCCAGGGATGCGACACGAAGATTTTGAGAAAAATCCCCCAACCCCAAACTACCCTTTACATGGAACTTTTTTCGAAAATTTTGATTTTCTCAAAAATGGCTCTAACGATTTTGATTAAAATTTCGGATATTAAACATATTTACCTGACAAAATGTATATCTTGAATTTTCTGGGAATAGCCTCTGAAGAGTAGTTTATTCTGGATGAATTTTACTAAATTTTGAATAACTGCTAAACCGTAACAGATGGACAAAAACTTACTACACAAAAAATGTAGAGCACATTAAAACACACAATTTATGTTATATACATTTTTTCGTGGAGTTCGTCGTTTTTGTGACATTCCTTATTTTTGGTTTCTGCTAAGAAAAACGTATACTTTTCTCATACAGGAACTTGTCAACTCCTATCCATATATACAAAGGAACTTCACTGACATAGCAACCAGCTTTTGACTATCACTTTAACCTACGGTTGTCCCTTATTTCGCTTCTACTTACAAGGAAGCGAGTAATAAGACTATTTCTGCTAATTTCTTCTGATTAGCATAAAGTAAATAGAAGTATAAGCTTTTTAAGAATTATTTGTTGCAGGGATATGGAGAAAGTCGTGTGAATGGTACACATCAGATTTTTCCATTTTAAGCAAAGCTTTCAGTGAAATTTTCCCTGAATAAAAAAAAACCAAAAAAAAAAAAAACACATTTTTAGAAAATGGTCCGTGTGAGTATATGTGTGTGCTTGTTAAATTTGGTATTTAAATTTAGTGTATTCCAAGGATGCGACAGATTTTCAAGAAACCCCCCACCCCAAACCATCCTTTACATGGAACATTTATGAAAATGTTGTTTCTCAAAACTGCCTCAAAAATGACAAATAAAACGTATATATTGAATGTTGTGGCAATAACCTATTAAGACCTCTTCAATCTGGATGAACCTTGCATAACTGGCCAATCGTAAGAGGTAAACAAAGACTTACTACAGAAAAATGCAGATCTCGATAAAACACGCCTTCAACCGTTTCCGAGATATTCCTTGTAATTGGTTTCAATCTTAAGCTGCTTACGCTTTTCTCAAACGGGAGGTCATCTTTTGTTTCATTTATTTTTTGTTTCACTCCTGGCCGTGCAAAGCGTTAGAATTTACTGTCTTAACTTTATTTTTTATATTATTATATAGTAATAATAAATAGAAAATTGTATATAACAATTTTTTTTAACTTTTGTTAATTTTATCAGATATGTTAGTACGAGAGGACTAGGTATTTAAAATAATTTTATTGATACTGAATTTTATAGTGAAATTATTTATCTGCGATTCGATGCAATCTGAAAGTAATAATATTTTTTAATTGTAAGATTTTCTTATGAACCAAATTTCAATTATTTCACATAGCGACCGGATTTTTAAAATATTTGACTATCGCTTTAACTAATGTATTTCCTTATTTCCCTTCTACTTATAAAGAAGCAAGTAGTAAACCATTTCTGCGAATGTTTATCTCGATTAGCAGCATGAAGTAGATATAAGAATAAGATTTTAAGGAACAATTTATTGCAGAATAGGCAAATAAAGTCATGTGAGTGGAACACTTAAGATTTTTTTGAGTTAGTAGCCCTAGTAAATATTTTAACAGGAGAAATAATTGAATGTCGTACCAATTGGAGTTAAATCTGAGTTTCGCCTTTTAAAGAATATTAAAATGTATAGCCCATTTAAAAGCAATGCGTTTTAAAAAAAAAAAAACTATTTGTGAGAGAAAAGGCAGTCAAGGGTCGACCCAGGAAGTGGAATAACGGTGAGTAAGGGTGGAGTCTATTGTTGATAATTTATGAGGCATGACGTGGCAGGATGGGGACCAGAGTGGCACCCGATATATAGGCAACCAGCCAAACTGCGGCAATAGCGAGTTCTGTCTTCTCACTTCTAACGGAATTAGTGCATCACGTACGTAAATAAATAGATGCTCGCTTATTTCCGCATAACCAGGGGCAACAGTATTAATTCACGAGAGATTGTTTAACCCAGTGTAAGAAACATTTCGGTACCGGTATATGTCAGTATTTCTCTATTGATTTCACAGGAAATACAAGTTTTAGGGACCCCTTAATAAATATAAAAAGTATTTTTAGAAAAATATCCGCGTGTGTGTCGTCTGTGGGCAGCATAATTCAAAAATGAAATGTCCGTTAAATACCAAACTTGGTATTTAATTCAGTATCTTCCAAGGATACGACACGAAGGTTTTCAAGAAAATTCCCCCCACCCCCAACTACCCTTTACATGGAAAATTTTCAAAATTTTTGATTCTCTAAAAATGGCTCTAACGATTTTTATTAAAATGGCGTATATTAAAGATGTTTACATAAATTAATTTTCTGGGAATAGCCTGTAAAGAAATCTTTATTCTGGATGAATTTTGCGGAATTTTGCATAACTGGCAAACCGTAAGAAATAGACAAAAACTATAGAACGCGTTAAAACACACTATTTACTGTATATCACTTTTTTCGTGACCTTTTTTTTAGATATTCATTGTTATTGGTTTCAATTTTAAAATACTTATACTTTTCTCATATGTGATTTTGTCAATTCCTGGACATGCACAGGAACATCGATCAAAGAGCAACCAGCATTTTAAGGATTTGACCATGGTTTAGCCTAGTGTATTTCCTTATTTCCCTTCTACTTACAAGGAGTAAGCAAGACAGTATTTTTCAGAACATGACCCTACCCCACTGTTCTTCTGTTTGTGGCTGCAAACCAACCATCGCTGCTGCCAAGTATCCCACTTACTGGTTCCTTAGCTGAAGTGCGATTCTTGACTTGCAAGCAATGTCTCCAGTAAACAGATTTTACTACGTTGCTTCTCGCCCCTAGTACAGGGTCGTCTTTAGTTTGCTAATGGTTATTGCCCAGAGGTAGGGGGAAGCAGTCGCGTTTGAGGGTCATCATGTTTTGAAGACCATTTCTGCTAATTTTTTTCTCGATTATCATGAAGTAAATAAGCTTTTTAACAATAATTTGTTGAGGCGAGGAATTTTTCTTTAACCAGAATTATTCCATATCCCCCACAGTCTGGAAGTATGTACGTGAGATTGAATGTGTGTGTGTGTGTGTGTGTGTGTGTGTGTGTGTGTTTGAGGAAAATAAAATGATATAAACCCAACGTAAAGAACCTAAGGACGAGTTGTTTCTAATGCAAAGCCCCCGATATGATCTTAGATATTAAAGGGACTATATAAATGAAATAATAATAATAATAATTTGTTACAGAGATGTATAGTCATGTGAATGGAACACATCAGATTTTTACTTTACACGTACTATTGATATAGTGTATAGAGAAGTTATTTCACCCAAAAATTCATAGCGGGATTTCACTGGAAATATATGTGTTAGGGACCCCTGTCTCCAAAAAAACATTTTTGGAAAAAAAATTCGTGTGTCTGTGAGCACGATAACTCAAAAACGAAAAGTCGGTAAAATACCAAACTTGGTATTTAAGTTTAGTAGCTTCCAGGAATGCGCCACGAAGATATTGTATGCTAAAGATATTTATATGAAAAATAAAACGCATATCTTAAATTTTCTGGAAATAGCCTCTGAAGAACTCTTTATTCTGAATGAATTTTGCGTAGCTGGTAAACCGTAAGAGATAGACAAAAACCTATCACACAAAAAATGTAGATCACATTAAAACGCATAATTTATGTCATATATGTTTTTATCGTAGAATTTACAATTTCTGAGATATTTTTTGTTATTGGTTTCAGTTTTAAAATACTTACACTAAGGAACAAATCACGTAGCAACCCGCTTTTAAAACAAGTGACTGTCGGTTTAGCCTAGTGCATTCCCTTATTTCCCTTCTATTTATAAGGAGCTAACTAATAAGATCGTTTTTGCTAATGTTTATCTCGATTAGCATCAAGTAGATAGAAGCATAAGCTTTTTAACAATATTTTGTTTCAGAGCTGCAGAGAAAGTCATGTGGATGAACACATCAGATAGCAGAGACGTATCTTCCAAATTAAGTGCTTGACATGTACTCGAAACGCTTTATTGACCTTTGTACTTTATCTGTATGAAGAGGAGCAGTGGTTGTATTTTGATGGGGAGGACGAGAAGAAAAGGCAACAAAAGAATAAGGAGAGCAAACAGAGAGAAAGGATTACACTGGTCAGCACGTTATTTCTGGTTGTTTGGAAGGAAGGTATTGTCTGTCGGAAGCCTTACGTTGGCTGCCCTGCAGCAGTTTCTCGTGCTTCCTTGATTCCAAATGGAATCAATGCGCTCCAGGCAGCCTTGTCGGGGAACACAATGAATGCCCTTGACTCACTTCTTTCTCATTGTTTGGAGAAGCATGAACTGTGACAATGTCACATTGCGCACTTCAGCAGAAACAATTATTTTACGCAGGAGCACGAACAGCCGCAATGCAATTACACACTGACTAAAAGTCCGACTATAATTGATGAGAAAATTACCTTGTGATTGACAATCCTGCTGACACGTGGCTGTCTCGGTACGCTGTTGCCATATTTACTGTAGCGCTACACGTTCCACTGCTTCCTCTAAAAAAAAACATTCTTTGCGGGATTTTCTATCCCATTTTTCGTGATTTGAACCGCTGTTCCCTATTTCTCACTAGATTCCTCGTCCATTTCTTTCAACATTAGGTCCTGTGCTTCAATGAACTAAAAAGAGTTATTATTTCTGCTAAGGTTACCTCACTCCGTTTATCATGGCTGTAAGACATCAAATCAGTGTCACTCGTAATATTTCTAGAATGAGAACAAGAACAATGTCTGCAATATATAAAACTCTGATGTATTCCAATCACATGACTTTCTCTACATCTCTGCAACAAATTATTGTTAAAAAGCTTGTGCTTCTATTTACTTTATGCTAATTGAGAAAAAATAGCAGAAATAGTCTTATTACTTGCTTCCTTATTAAGTAGAAGCGAAATAAGGAAGTACCATTGGTTAAAGTGATAATCAAAATCTGGTTGCTATGTGACTGAAGTACCTTTGCTTGTATGGACAGGAGTTGACAAATTCCTGTATGAGAAAAGTATGTTTTAAAGCTGAAACCAATAACAAAGAATATCTAAAAAACGATCAACTCCACGAAAAAAATGTATATGACATAAATTGTGTGTTTTATCGTAATCTACAATTTTTGTGTTGTAAGTTTTTGTCTATCTCTTACGGTTTATCAGTTATGAAAAATTCCGTAAAATCCATCCAGAATAAAGATATACATTTTATTTGTCAAGCAAATATCTTTAATATGCGATATTTTAATCAAAATCGTTAGAGCAATTTTTGAGAACATCAAACTTTCCGAAAAAACTTCCATATAAAGGGTAATTTGGGATGGGGGGATTTTTCTCAAAATCTTCGTGTCGCATCCCTGGAAGATACTGAACTTACACAGACACGGTAAAATCTCGGTATACAATTTTTGGGTGGAATGCAATACCTGCTCTACACACTAAGTACATAGTACGTGTAGAGAAAGTAAAAAGTAGTAACGATTATAAATGTAAATTCTTACGGAATCACTGTGTATAACAACCCAACTTTTCATAGAATGAAATCATACAATCAGATCAGTCAAGCATGAGAATGCACACGTAAATTTTCACTGAACCGGTAGATGTTGCAACGCCGATGGCATGGTCACTGACGGTTATGTATTTTTACAGTATGATTGATTAGTCAGCGAAGTGACGATCCCCTGCCAGTAGACGACACTAAAGTGTTAATCACAAGGAAATTTCTCACTGCTGTAGAGGACCCTTGACAGCCTAATCCCGAGCAGTACCACTTTCAAATAACTTTTTTAACGATATTGTAGTTGTAAGGTACTATAAAGAGCGGGTGCAATTGTCCGTTATTTTGGCTCAAGAGGATCTTGAACAAGACCACATTTTAGACTCTGCTTACATAGCACATTGTGGCAGAAGCATCAAGCGTGCGTATTCACATTTTTGATCGGCCCCCTGAACGTTTGCAATTACTGCCGCTAGGATCGCTCGATCACTCTATATAGTTATAAATATTGTCATTGTTGTATACTGTATAATCGTAAAATTATTTTAATATGGAAGTTATAAAAAATCACCAGTATATTTGTGTTGGTTAAAGTAAGGCAATCGTGTTAACACAAAATATCTTCCAAAGTATTTGTTCTAAGACGTATAATATACTCAACATTAGGTGACATTCTTGGAGGTTTATTTTATTACACATTTTGAATTATTCAGTAATTTGTCATTTTTATGTTCTCTACCACAATGCTAAGTATCGAAAATTGTTCTAAAATTTGGTTTAGATTCAATTAAATAAGGAATTAAACTCCCTTAAAAATTGATAAAAAGAGATTAAATCTGTTACACTTACTTCTGCTAAAATAGTCAAATGAATAACATTCAATATCAATAGAATTATTTCAATACCTTCCAATTATGTCAGAGGATATAATCCATTCATGAACAATCTCTAGTATTGGAGTAAAAGCTGATGCTACTCCAGGACGATTAAATCAATTAGGTGCGTGCAAAAGATACTTGTAACTCATAAGGGTCTGTGTATAATATGCAATACAGCTAGGAGTTGAGGGCGAGCTATCGTCAAGGCTGAACGAATTGTTGGAATGAACAGGAAGACAAAGCAAGGTGCTATGACATATTGGCTAACTCACTCTCTCTCTCTCTCTCTCTCTCTCTCTCTCCAGCCTTACTCCGGGCTTTTAGCTGAATACGCGTGAGTACTCTAACTCAGACAACTCAAGTTGGAACAGCCTGAAGTAGGGGAAATATTGCAATCCACTAAAACTTCGAATACCGAAATTTCATCGTAAATACCTTCCCAAAAATAAAGATATCTATACTTTTAGGACTCCAGTAAATAAACCAAGCATTTTTAGAAAAAGATCCTGTGTCGTCTGTGATTGTGGTGAATGTGTGTGAAGTGCTTAACTTAAAAATTTGAATACCAAACTTGATATTTAAGTTCTACATCTTCCAAAGATTCGTACTCTAATATATTCAAGAAAATCTCTCTAGTGTTTTAATGGAACTTTTCTCGAGAAGTGCTTTTCTCAAATAGCTAACGATTTAACTTATTTTCTAGGCACATAAAAGGTATAACTTGACTTTTCTGGGAACTGCCTCTGAAGTTTTCTTCATTCTGGTTGACATTTTATAACTGGTAGGCCGTAACAGATAGAAAATATTTTACTACAAAAAATGTAGATCTCGTTAAAACACGCAATTTATGTCCATTTTATGTTCTTTCTTAGAGTTAACCATTTCAGAGTATTCCTCGTTATTGACTTACATTTTCCAGTACTTTGCTGGTCATGAAAAAAAAAATAATTTCAACGCCATCATGTGACGAACCATTCTTAAAAGATGTGTATCCTTTTAGGCCAATGCATTTCCTTCTTCCCGTTTTACTAACAAGAAAATGCGCAATAAAACTATTTCCTGCAATGTATATCTCCATTAGCATGAAGTAGAAGAATAAACGTTTGCAAGAATAGTTTGTAGCAGAATATGTAGAGAAAGACATGTAAATGTAACACACAAGATTTTTATGTCTACGCCTGACTTCATTTTAAGCAGACGATTACAGTCTAATCCTCCATCCTGCTACAAATTCCTGTAGACTATAGGCAGCGAACTTACTTCCCATCCGGAGGTCCCGGGTTCGATTCCCATCTGGGGTGGGGATTTTTTCTTTAATCTGAATCATTCTTTATCGCACACAGAGTCTTAAAGTATACATGCCGTTTCAAAACGACACCAAACGAAGATAGCAGTCGATCAGCTTACACTTTGACTGGTCCGAAACTTGATGTCGCAACTATCAATTGCTTCTATTTATAGTTTTATGTGTGTTCAAAATCGCAAATATTTTGGATTAGGCAGCGAAGGAACAACAGTTGTCATACGCCACATCCACATGCTACGTTTTCCATTACTAAGGTGACCTGTGCGGCGCCGGAGTGTCTATCAAACCACCCCTACACCATGCGATTGGGACCTTCGCTACCAACCGGCATCTCTCTTGGTGTGGGCCAGGCACGTACCATTTGGTTATGCACGACTGCCTAATCCATGGTGATTTTATGGCAGTTTTTGTAAGTGCCGAATTTAGAGTTGAAAATTATATTCACGTATCACGTACGATATGACCAACAAGGTCCACATCTTCGTTTGGTGTTGTTTTGAAACACTCTGTATATGGAAGAGTGAATGTGTGAGTGTTTGAAGAAAAGAAAATCTTTAAAACCTAATGTTTAAGAACTTACAGTCAATTAGTTGTTCTTAAGTTAAAGCCCCCGATATGACAATGTTAAACGGGGCTATATAAATGAAACAATTTAAAAAATTGTGTATACCTTCAAACATATATTATTATTATTATTATTATTATTATTATTATTATTATTAACACAAAATGGATATGAAACATGGAATTGTTACATTCTCATGATTTGTCTCTACATATCTGTAACAATATCTTGTTAATAAGGTTATTCTTCTATCCAATGCAAGCTAATCGAGATAAACATTAGCAGAAACGGTCTTATTACTTGCTTCCTTGTAAGTAGAAGTGAAATAAGGGAATACACTAGGTTAAACCGACAGTCAAATGTTTTACAATGTGGTCATATTATGGGACTGAAATCTCTTCCTTTGTGTGGTCAGGAGTTGACAAGTTCCGGTATGTGAACAATTTAAAAGTTATTTTAAAACGAAATCAATAACATGGAAAATCTCGAAAACGGTCAACTCCACGAGAAAACAAAATGTGCATGACATAAAAGATATATTTTAAGAAGATCTGCATTTTTACTTTCTCTATACTCACTATGTACATAGTGAATAGAAAATGTATTGCACTCCACCAAAAAATTCGATAGCGAGATTTCACCGGAAATATATGTTTTAGGGTCCCCTGTATCCAAAAAAAGTATTTTCAGAAGGTCCGTGTGTGTATGTGTCCGTGTGTCTGTGAACACGATAACTCAAAAACGAATAGTCGGTAAAATACCAAACTTGGTATTTAAGTTTAGTATCTTCCAGGGATGCGACACGAAGATTTTGAGAAAAATCCCCCCACCCCAAACTACCCTTTACATGGAACTTTTTACGAACATTTCGATTTTCTCAAAAATGGCTCTAACGATTTTGATTAAAATTTCGTATATTAAGGTTATTTACCTGACAAATAAAATGTATATTTTGAATTTTCTGGGAATAGCCTCTGAAGACTACTTTATTCTGGATGAATTTTTCATAATTACTAAACCGTAAGAGATGGACAAAATCTTAACACACAAAAAATGTAGAGCACATTAAACCACACAATTTATGTTATATACATTTTTTTCGTGCAGTTGATCATTTTGAGATATTCCTTTTTCTTGGTTTCAGCTTTGAAAAACTTATACTTTTCTCATGCAGGAATTTGTCAACTCCTGTCCATACAAACAAAGGAACATCAGTCACATAGCAACCAGCTTTTGGCTTTCACTTTAACCTATGGTACTCCCTTATTTCGGTTCTACTTACAATAAAGCAAGAAATAAGACTATTTCTGCCAAATTTTTCTGATGAGCATACAGTAAATAGAAGTATAAGCTTTTTAAGAATAATTTGTTGCAGGGATATAGAGAAAGTCATGTGAATGGTACACATCAGATTTTTTGTGTAGAAACTTTTTGTCTATCTCTTACGGTTTAACAATTATGCAAAATTCATCCAGAATAGAGGTTTTCAGATGATATTCGCGGAAAATTCAAGATATAATTTTTTTTTTTTTTTTTTTTTTTAATGATTTATTGATCGATCAGCGCATGTGCGCTCTACAGATCATTGATAGATATAAATTTGATTTGTCATGTAAATTCTTAAATAAGAGATTTTAATCAAAATCGTTAAGAGCCATTTTTGAGAAATCCAAAATGTTCTAAATTTTTTGCATGTAAAGGATTGTTGTGTATGGGGGGATTTTCTTGAAAATCTTCATGTCGCTTCTTTGGGAGATACTGAACTTCAAAATCAAGTTTGGTATTTAAAGGACTTTTCGTTTTTGAACTATGCTGCCCAAAGACGGACATTTGTTCTAAAAATGGTTTTTTGGGTTCAGGGGGTCCCAACACATGTATTTCTGATGAAATCTGGTATGGAATTTTGGATGCAATACAATACCTTCTCTATATACTATGTATACATAGTACGTGTAGAGAAAGTAAAAAGGAGATTTAAGGGATTTACTAACAGAATCGCTGTTAAAATAAACGATAATGGCCAGAGAAAGTCGTTCGGTCTTTGTTTTAGTTGAATAGCGGTGGAAGAAGATAAAAGCCGTTCAGTTATCTCACAGCGGCAGAAATCAAGTTAATAAGACGTGGTACTACGAGCACAAAATTTGAAATTCTAACAAGATGCAGCTCCTCATCATTATGTATGCGAAACGGCTGGAAGAAGAAAGAAATTTCTAAATTATTCGGAGGAACTCCAGTCTTGATGCTCCTTGAGATAAATTTAGCATCGGTTCTTTATTGCTTTGCACAACTCAGAAATAAAGAAATAACAAAAGCAGCAAAGAGAGAATAAATAAGTCAGTGTGAATTCTTTGCCAGGCTATTAACGGAGTAACCCAAAAAAATGTATTCATTTACTTATTTTGACGAGCGTTAACTCGATAAGATGTTTTCTTACATTCACTTGGCTTTTTAGAAGCACTTGCTCCATAGAAAGTATTGACCGACACATCGGAATGGGATACAAACGGATGGTCCGTCCGTCCGATATCTGGTAGACTGGTGGTGAGTCTAGGTGTAGCCTCCGTGTACCTACCGTGATAAGGGCTTAACCACAGGAATGGGGTGGATGGATAAGGTTTGGTAATAATTTAGGCTTCGGGTGATGATGTTAAGGAGGTAGCGCTAGATAGGCTCCTCGAACGGTTGCATTTTCAGGAGCAGCATCCTTTCCCTCTACTCCGCTGGTGTTTGATTTGATTAAACTTATTTCTGTTGGAGAATTTTTATTGGCCACTCCCAAAGTTGGCGTTTAGTGGGTAAGTACTCCCCCAGCGGTCTGACAAGTGCGTTCTCAAGTTCGCCCAATCTGGCGTAAAATTTCTGAGCCCGGCGCCTAATAACATCTTCCACATATGGGAGGGCCGAAGCTTCATGTAGTAGCCTCAAAAGGAAACGTCAACATACAGAATAGGTTAACAGGAGTTCTCTATTCTATATCCGCTGTAACCAGAGAAGCCAGGAGCCTGCTGCCATGCCCCACACTTAGAATCGGGGGGACTACGAGCGCATTGAAAAGACGTAGCTTTACTGGACAGGCATTTGGGAGGCCAGAACAGGGTAAAGGGCGGCTTCGCTCTATCCGACGTTTCCCGCACGTGTCCACGAAAAGTTAGGCCCTTTGACGCCTAGGTATTTAATGGGATTTCCCGACTCTATCCTTTGGCCTTGGTAGGAAAAATTGGGTATCTGGGCTGAAAGGGATGGAACTCGACACCATGTCTTATATAGTAAACTTGTTTAAATGCCAACACATGTTTGTTTGTTTTTTTCGCTTCTCCGGCATCTCTTTTACAAATTTCTTTTTAATTTACACGGAATAGTCAGGCCGATAACAATGGAAACATTACTCTCTTGTCATGCGGTAATCGTTTAAACAATGGAAACGTAACTTATTGTCACTCGGCGGGTCTTTTATTGCTATTTCCTACAACAATACCTATGCACAGAAGTCGCCCTCCGTGTTGTAATAGTTACCATGCTAACTTCATATACCCAAGGTCGCGAGTTCAAACCCGGCGGAGGACGATGGATTTTTTCGGGTGAAAAAAATCCTTAGCAGCGCTTCCTTCGGAGGGGAAGTTGGTCCCGTGTCGTGGATTTACGGCACGTAAAATAACCTCAAGTCTGATAGAGAGGCCTCCGAGCAAAATTAAGCGGTCTTTCACGCCCAATATAGAATGGGACGCTGGGAACCACAGCAGTTAAAGAGCGTCCCTAAATAAAACGCCATTTATTATATTATTATTATTATTATTATTATCATCATCATCATCCTACGCACAGAAGTAGAATAAACTTTTGAACAAAGAATACGTGTTAAAAAAAAAGCTTTTAAACATAATTTCCCATTTACATACTATGCTGTACCTTAAAGACATTAAATTACGGCTTTCTCGATTATTCGTGCTTCTTCTTCCCCTCATTACCCCGGATAATCCCAGTATACTGTATTAGGTATTGTCCACTCAAATACATTAAAAAACTGATATGCTACATTCACATAACTCTTTTTAGCTGTTCCATATACAAACTCTTCTTACTAAAGATTATTATATTATGTACTTCATGACAATCGAGATAAATATTAGTAGAATCGATCTTATTACTTGCTTCCTTATAAGTTAGAAGGGGAATAAGGGAATACACTAGGCTAAAGCGATAGTCAAGTATTTTGAAAGCTGGTCGCGATGTGAAACAATTGAGGTTCGGTACGCTTTGCATGGTCCTGTTTGAGAAATGTTAGTCTAAAATTTAAACAAATACCAGGAGTATCTCGAAAACGGTCAACTATACAAGAAAAACATATATGACAAACTGTGTGTTTTAACGAGATCTTCATATTTTGTGTATTAAGTTTATGTGTATCTCACGCAAAAATTATGTGAAACTCAACCAAAATAAAGAGGTCTTCACAGCTATTCCCCATAAAATTCAAAATATACATTTTATATTTGAGTAAATATCTTAAAAATACGATATTTTAGGCAATCGTTAGCTATTTTTCAGAAAAACAATTAAAAAATGTTTCCGTGTAGAGGGTAGTTTGCGCTGGGGGGATTTTTTTTTTTTTAATCTTCCTGTCGCATAAAATATGTAAAATAAATAATTTAAAAATTAATAAATAAATTGTAATATTAATTATTGATATAAATATATAAATAATAAATAAAAGGTAATAGTTTAATTATAATTTATTATATTTTAGTAAAAATGAAATTTACAGATAAGTAAAAGTGGTAATTTGATTTTATATATTTGTTATTTTTGTTTAGAAGGGTAAGAGTAATTATTAGTGTTAATTTTGAATGTATGCATGATGTGTGTTTGATGTTTTAATTTATTAATTTATTATATTTTAGAAATTTTATTAGTATTATTTGTTTAAAGTTATGTTACTTTTATATTTATAATTATGTTAGTTTAAATTAATCTGTAAAAGATGTATGTATAAATGTGAAGTTAAATAAATATTACAAATCTGACATATTAGCCCTGGTTTGAGTAATTAGATACCAGGCTTATTATACATATTTTTATTACTTTCTCTACTTGTACTTACTGTATAGAGACGGTATTGTAATGCACCCAAAAATTCGATATCGAGAGTTCACTGAAATACATGTATTAGAATCCACTGAATGAAACAAAAGCATTTTTAGAAAAACGTCCGTATGTGTATGTGGGGGGGGGGGCGGCGGGATGGCTCAAAAACGAAAAGTAGGTTACATACCAAACAGTATTTAGGTTGAGTATCTTCCAAGGATGCGACATGATTCTCCAAAAATCCCCCCACCCCCAATTACACTTTACATACAACATTTTTTGAAAATTTTGATTTTCTCAAAAGTGGCTTAAACGATTTTGCTTAAAATACCTCGTGTATCGATATTTTTATAACAAACGAAATGTATATCTTGAATTTTCTGATAATAGACTCTGAGGACCTCTTCATTCTGGATGACTTTTATATAACCTGCAAACCGTAAGAGATATACAAAAACTTACTGCACAAAAGATGTAGATCTCATTAAAACACACAATTTATGTCATATACATTTGTTTTGTAGAGCTAACCATTTCCGTGATATTTCGGACTATTGGTTTCAATTTTAAGCCACTTAAACTTTTCTCGAACAGAAAGGCATCTTTCTTCTCGTTTCTCGTTTGTTTATTCCTGACAAGCAAAGAAATTGGAATTTCAATTGTTTCACATAGTGACCGGTTTTTGAAAGATGAGACTATCGCTTTAGCCTGTGCATTTCCTAATTTTCCTTCTACTTACAAGGAGCTAGTAATACAGTGGCTGTCCCAGAAGTACCCGACCTGAGTTTAGTTTAGCGGTTGTTGTTTCAAACAACAATGGTAAAAAGTACCAACCTTAGAAACCATAAGTTTGAAGTTTGACGATTTTACATTGTTTAGCATTTGTTTGGCAGCCATCATTAGTGAATGCTCTCGGCGAATTTGTAAACATGGATAAAACTATTCATCGTTATTTGATACAATACTTTCATTTGAAAGGTCGTAGTCCAACTAATATTAAAGCTGAGCTAGATTCTACTTTGGGGGAGTGTGCTCCTTTTACAACAGTGAAATATTGCGTGGCAGAGTTTAAGCGCGGCCGTACGAGCTGCCAAGACGAACATCGCAGTGGTCGACCAACCAGTCCAGAAATTGTAAAGAAAATCCAAAACCGGTATTGGACGACCGTCGACTGAAAGTGCGCGAGCTAGCAGACATTGCAGGCATTTGTAACGCTTCTGTACATCGCATACTGACTGAAAATGAGAAAGTTGTGTGCAAGGTGGGTGCCGCGTTTGCTCACAATAGAACAAAAACAGCGTCGTGAGGATGTTTCAGTCGAGTGTTTGGTAATGTTTCGCTGCAATAAAGCTGAGTTTTTGCGTCGATTCATAACAATGGATGAAACCTGTGCCCATCATTTCAACATGAGACGAAGGAAGGGGAGAATCGACTCCAAAGAAGGCGTAGACAGCTCCATCTGCAATAAGGTCTTGGCCTCAGTTTTCTGGGACGCACGTGGAATAATTTTCATTGGATATCTCAAAAAAGGAAAAGTAATCAATGGCGATATTATGCGAACATGTTACAGCGTTTGAATGATGAAATCGAGCAAAACGGCCGCATTTAACGAAAAAGAAAATTTTGTTTCATCAAGATAATGCACCAGTTTACACGTCCATTATTACCATAACCAAAATCGACGAGTTACAAGTTCGAATTGCTTCCTAATGCACCCTATTCACCAGATTTAGCCCCCTCTGATTATTTTCTGTTTCCAAACTTGAAGAAATGGCTTGGTGGTAGAAGATTTGCCAATAGTCTACAATTGATGACTATTAAGCAGACCACGATAGTTCCCACTATAAAGAGGGTATCGAAGCTATTAAACATAACTGGGAAAAGTGTATCGAGCTAAAAGGATTCCATGTAGAGAAATAAAGATGTTTTCCCCCAAAATGTTTGTGCTTTCTTTGTTAAGAAAGGTCGGATACTTCTGTGACAGCCCTCGTATAAGAATAATTTGTGTTTTAACGACATTTACGTTTTTGTGTGTACGTTCTATCTCTTACGGTTTACCGGTTATACAAAGTCATCCAGAATAAAGTATTCAGAGGTCATTACCAGATAATTCAAGATATACATGGTAAATATCTTTCATAGACCGTATTTTAATAAAAATCCATACACCCATTTTTGTGAAAAGCAAAATTTTCGAAAGGTTTTCAAGTAAAGAGTAGTTTGGGGTGTTTTTTTTTTTTTCTTTCTTGAAAATCTTCGTGTCGGGGGGAGGGGCTATTGGATCTATTTCTTAAAATCCTGTTTTTTATATTTTTTTTATTTATATAGAGAGGAGCCAAAACGTGTATTTCCAGTGAAATCTCAGCATGGGAAATTGTGGTGGGATCAATATCTTCTTAACCTACTATGTGCGTAGTCGCTAGAGAACATAAAAACTATTTAACTCCTGACGTATATACGGCTTGTGTGAAAAAACAATTAAATTAACACTAATTGACCATAATAGTTGGCTCAACTATGAAACCTGGGACTTAAAAGTACACATCATTTGTATGTCGCCATTGAGGTTGTCATCTCAAAATAATTTGAGATGACCTTGTGGTTTACCGGGAAACATTCGAGTCATTCCGGCATATTGCCATGGTAACTTAGTGGTAAGAGCAACCGGCTAGATCCCAGCTATGGCATTGAATTTTTCAACTACTGCCCTACACACGGCTTGTGTGAAATATCTGATGTGTTCCATTCACATGACCTTCTCTACATCGCTGCTACATTAAAGAGGTGGAGTCTGCAGTTGATGGCTATTTTGCAGACCCCGATAGCTCTCGATTTAAACAGGGTATCGAAGCTATTGAACATGGCTGGGAAGTGTATCGAGCTGAAAGGAGACTAGGTAAAGAAATAAATATGTTTTTCTCCAAAATTGTTATGATTTCTTTGTTAGGTAGTGCTTTTGGGACCTCCCTAGTAGATAGAAGATTAGGCTTATTAACAATAATTTGTTACAGCGATGTAAAGAAAGTCATGTATATATGTGCTAGGGAAACTAATATGAGGTCATGTTTAAACCTGTATGAATTGTGTAGCGATGTGCAATGGAAGCAGCATCGCGTGCATCTAGGGTTTCTTTTTGGTAAGTGTACTAAACAAGATAAAAGTGACAACCTGAATAACAATGAGTATGTGCACCACAAACTCCAAGCACGTGACCCACATAATAATATCTGCCATTCTAGGAATGGTCCAGTCAAGTTTTTAGATAATCATAACAGACGACCTTTTAATTTACTGTTAACGCAAACGTTCCAACATTCTCACAAAAACGAGAGAGATTCAGTTAAGTCCTTAGAAAAAGATATGAAAACAAATTATTTTTGGTGGACTATTACTTTCTCTACACGTACTAAAAAAATAAAAAAAATGAAAATAAATAAAATTAAAAAAAAAAATCTATATTATACCCCAGTATCTAATTGCTTATACCGGGGCAAATATCTCAGACCTTATTTTACTTAGTAACAAACATTTGTTTTTCAAATTTTAAAAAATAAAGTAAATATACAACTGTCAGATTAATAACTTAACCTAAATAACTTAAATTATACATCTGAACTACATGTTTATCAAAATTATATTTAATATTTAAATGTTTATGTATATTATTTATTATTAATTATCTAAAAATTAAAATTATACATATACATTATTAAAATATAAGATATTTTAAAGTATTATTATTAATGAATATTAATTGTCATTTTATTACACCATGACATATCTAATTATTTATTATTATCCTTTTATCAATTTATTTTATTTTAATTTATCATTAATTATTATTTTAATAACTATTTATTATAATTTATTTTTATAATGATATACAAAATTCTTTAATATTTATTCTAATACCATTGTTATTTATTTTATATTTATTATAATTATTAATTTTTTATTATTTTAAAATATTGTATTAAGTTATCCTACATTCTTGTTACTCTATTTCTATAGTTACATAATGTGAGATAAACATTAAAGTATTATTAAAGTTAAACATTTTAAAAACGCGTACTATGTACATAGTGTATGGAGAAGGCATTGCATTGCACCCAAAAATTTGATACCGAGATTTCACCGGAAATATAAATTTTAGGGTCTCCCTAAAATAAAAAAAAAAGCATTTTTAGAAAAAGGTCCGTGTGTGTGGTATCCGTATGTCTATGAACACGAAAACACGGTAAAATACCAAACTTGGTATTTAAGTTTAGTATCTTCCAGAGATGCGACACAAAGATTTTGAGAAAAATCCCCCTACCCCAAAATATCCTTTTTATGGAAAAAAGTTCGAACATTTTGATTTTCTCTAAAATGGCTCTAACGATTTTGATTAAAATCCCGTATATTAAAGATATTTATACGGAAATGTATATTTTCAATTTTTGGGAATAGCCTTTAAAGTTGCCTAATTTTGCGTAACTGATAAACCGTAAGAGATAGGCACGATATGCATTTTATTTGTCTTGCAAATATTTTTACTTTCTCTACACGTACTATGTACATAGTGTATAGTGAAGGTATTGTAATGCACCCAAAAATTCGATCCCAAGATTTCACGGGAAATACATGTTTTGGGTCCACCTGAATCCATAAAAAAGCATTTTTAGAAAAAAAGTCCGTCTGTGTGCCTGTGGACAGCATAGCTCAAAAACGAAAAGACCGTTGAATACCAAACTTGGTATTTAAGTTTGGTATCTTCCAAGGATGCGACACAAAGATTTTCAAGAAAACTCCCCACCCCACCTACGCTTTACATGGAACTTTTTTTTTCGAACATTTTGGTTTTCTCAAAAATGGCTCTAACGATTTTGATTAAAATATCCTATATTAAAGATATTTACCTGACAAATACAATGTATATTTTGAATTTTCTGGGAATAGCCTGTGAAGACTACTTTATTCTGGATGTATTTTATGGAATTTTGCATAACTGCTGATAGACAAAAACTTATTACACAAAAAATCTAGATCATGTTAAAACACTCAATTTAATTTCATACACATTTTTTTCGTGGAGTTGATCGTTTTTAAAATATTCCTTGTTATTGGTTTCAGCTTTAAAAAACGTATACTTTTCTCATACAATAATTTGTCAACTCGTGCCTATACAAACAAGGGAACCTTGGGTATATGAAGTTAGCATGGTAACCATTACACCACGAAGAGCGACTTTTTGACTATCACTTTAACTTATGGTACTCTCTTATTTCGCTTCTACTCACAAGGAAGCAAGTAATAAGACTATTCCTGCTAATTTTTTCTCGATTAGCATGAAGTAAATAGAAGCATAAACTTTTTAACAATTATTTATTGCAGAGATGTAGAGAAGGTCATGGGAATGGAACACATCAGATTTTTTATCAAGGTGCCCCCAAACTTGTATTTCGTGTGAAATCTGAGTATTGAATTTTTGGATGGCGCAGCGGGAACCGCATTGTGACATGAAGGAACGCCATCGCTGCAACGCCGCAGCATACAGCTGTGTGTTTCAACTTTTCAAAATAAAGACGATGGAAAGCAAAGGAACAGATTCTCATATAACTCAAGTGTTGTTACTTTCTCTAGTATATACAATGCATAGAGAAAGTATTGCACTCCACCCATAAGTTTGATGTCGAGGTTTCACCGGAAATATATGTTTCAGGATCTCCTGTATCCAAAAAAAGCAGTTTTAGAAAAAGGTCCGTGTGTGTCTGTGAACACGATAACTCAAAAACGAAAATTGAGTAAAATACCAAACTTGGTATTTAAGTTCAGTATCGTCCAAGGATTACACTTGAAGATTTTGAGAAAAATACCCCACCCCAAACTACCCTTTACATGGAACTTTTTTTGAAATTTTTTATTTTCTCAAAAATGGCTCTAAAGATTTTGATTAAAATATCGTATATTAAAGATATTTACCTAACAAATAAAATGTATATCTTGAATCTTCAGAACACTACATTACTCTGCATGAATTTTACGGAATTTTGCATAACTGCTAAACCATGTCTGAGTAGTTAGACCGCTCACCTCTCACCAATCCCCAGGTTCGATCCCAAGCGTGGTGGATGAAGCGGCGTCTGGGCGGCTTCCCCCCACACTCATTTCATCAATTGCTCCTTCACCACCTTTCCTATCATCCACTTTCTCACGCTCATACATGGCTACGGGTCCAGGTTCTACATTGTGGTTTCGTGCAGTTTGCTCCCCGCTGGCACCCGCTTATAAGTTCCAGGGAATGTCAGTTCTAAATACGGGGAAGGTAAGCCTACTACGAAAACAAATCTTCCAAGGATGCGCCACGAAAATTTTCATGAAATTCCCCCCACCACAAACTACACTGTACATGAAGAAGTTTGATTTTCTCAAAAATGGCTAAAACGATTTTGATTAAGCACAGTATATTAAAGATATTTACATCGCAAATAAAATGTATATTTTTAATTTTCAGGGAATAGCCTCTGTAGGTCTCTTTATCCTGGATGAGTTTTGCAGAATTTTGCAGAGCTGGTAAACTGAAAGAGAGACAAAAACTTACTACACAAAATATGTAGATCTCGTTAAAACACAGAATTTATGTCATGTAGAGCTGACCGTTTCTGAGGTATCTATTCCTTGTCATTGGTTACAATTCATCTTTCTTGTTTTACTGCAGGCTATGCAAAGCGAAGCGAACTTAAATTATTTCACATAGGACTAGCTTTTAAAAGATTTGACTATCGATTTAGCTTAGTGTATTCCCTTACGTCCCTTCTACCTACAAGGAAGCAAGCAATAAGACCATTTACCTTAATTAGCATGGCGTAGATAAAAGAATAATCTTTTGTAAGGAAATTTGTTTGTGTAACAGCTAAAGATTTTGTTTTGTAATGTTCTAATTAACAGCAATGTAAGCGAGCGTAAAGATAACAACTGCCGCGAGATGTCACACAATTCTATCGTTAAATTCACACACACATTACGAGGTAGTAAGACTAGTTCAATTACTGTTGTTATTGATACTGAGTGCAGTCCTGTAAGTCTAAAAGCTGAGATTTAGGTTTATAATAACAGATACGTCTATTATGTTATCTGCCTCTGCAATCGAGTGGTCAACGTTCTGGCTTCTCACTCTCATGTCCCAGGTTCTATTCCTGGCTGTGGTAGGCAATTCTATAGAATGTACATAGCAGCTAGAGAAGGTATTGTATTCCACCCAAAAATTCGATGTCGAGATTTCATCAGAAATGTATTTTTTGAGGTTCCAAATGTTTCTTTAGAAAAACGTCCGTGTGGACAGCGAATGTAGTGTTCGTTAAATACCAAACTTGGTATTGAAGTTTAGTATCTCCCAAGGATGCAACACGAAGATTTTCAAGAAAATACCCTCACCCCCTACTACCCTTTACATGGAAAAAATTCGAAATTTTGATTTTCTCAAAAATGAATCTAACGATTTTGATTAAAATATCATACATTAAAGATATTTACATGGCAAATAAAATGCATATCTTGAATTTTCTAAGAATAACCTCTATAGGCTTCTTTATTGTGGATGAATGTTGCTGAACTTTGCATAGCTGCTTAACCGTAAGAGATAGACAAAAGCTAACTGCTCAAAAAATGAAGATCTCGTTAAAATACACATTTTATGCCATATGCACCTTTTTTTTTTTTTTTTTTTTTTTTGGAGTTAACCATTTCAGAGATATTTACTGGTATTGCTTTCAGTTTTAGTACCAGTGTTGTTACTTGCTTCCTTGTAGAAAAAAATTGATATATTCACGTGAGTTTCTCTACATCTCTGCTACAAATTATTGTTAAAAAGCTTATGCTTCTATTTACTTCATGCTAATCAAGAAAACATTAGCAGAAATAGTCTTGTTCCTTGCTTCCTTGTAAGTAGAAGCGAAATAAGGCAGTACCATAGGTTAAAGAGATAGTCAAAAGCTGGTTGCTATGTGACTGAAGTTCCTTTGTATGGATAGGAGTTGCCGTATGGGAAAAGTTTGTTTTTTAGAAACTGAAACCCAAAACAAGGAATATCTCAAAAACGTACAACTCCACGAATATATATATATATATATATATATATATATATATATATATATATATATATATATAGACATGGCGGAAAATCCAGTGGAAAAGGCATATTGCGTGTTGGAATTTGCTAGAACGCAATCAGCAACTGCTGTCCAACGACATTTTAGAACACGTTATATATATATTTTAAAAGCGGGACGCTTTGTGAAACAGCTGAGGTTCGATTCAATAACAATGAATACCTCGAAAACGGTCAACCCTACAAGAAAAACGTATATGACATAAATTAATGTTGTGTTTGAACGAGATCTATATCTTTTATGTAGTAAGTTTTGTCTATTGCGGTTTAACCGTTATGCAAAATCCTGCAAAAACTCATCTAGAATAAAGAGGTCTCCAAAGGCTATTCGGTTGAGTAAGGCTTCTAGATGATTATTAAAACTCTATTCCCAGAAAATTAACGATATACATTTTATTTGTGATGAAATTATCTTTAATATACGGCATATTAATCAAAATCGTTAGAACCATTTTTGAGAAAATCAAAATTTTCGAAGTGTTCTATGTAAAGGTTAGCTGGTGATGTCGCATCCTTGGAAGATAACATAACTCCATGGCACGACAGCTCACGGGGAGCCTTGGCCTACCGCCCGGCCGCTGCGTCCCCCATCTCGGTCCACTACAGACGTCATGGATGGGGTGCAGTATTGGAGGGTGAGACGTGGTCAGCGCCTCGAGCCCCTTCCGGCCGGTTAATGCGGTCCTCACGACCTGGAGCCGCTACTTCTCCATCAAGTAGCTCCTCAATTGGCCCCCCAGGGACCTCACGAGGCTGAGTGCACCCCGGTCCAGGTCTCCCAGTGGGGGAAAAATCCCCACGCCAGTACTGGGGATCGAACCCAGGTCTCCCGCTTGGTAGGCAGCTGCGCTACCACCGCGCTAAGGAGACGACCATCCTTGGAAGATACTGAACTTAAATACCAAGTTTGGTATTTAAATGACTTTTTGTTTTTGATCTATGCTGCCTACAGGCACACGCGGATCTTTTTCCAAAAGTCTGATGCTTTCCATTCACATGACTTTCTCTACATCTCTGTAACAAATTACAGTTAATAAGCTTATTCTATCCACTTCATGCTAATCAAGATAAGCACCAGCAGCTTACTTAGTTAAAAAAAATGGCGTGTTATTTATGGATGCTCTGTAACTAAAGTGGTTCTCAGCACCCCATTCTAAATTGTGCGTGAAAGAGAGCTTAATTTTGCTCAGAGGCCTCTTTATCAGGCTTGAGGCTATTTTATGTGCCCTAAGTCTACGACACGGGACCAACTGCTTTACTTCCCTTTCGAAGGAAGCCATGCTAAGGATTTTTACACCCGAAAAATCCCATCGTCCTCCGCCGGGTTTGAATCTGCGACCTTGGGTTTATGAAGTTAGCATGGTAACCTTTACACTACGGAGGGGATTATTATTACCTTGTTCCTTGTAAGTAGAAGAGGTATAAGGGAATACACTAGGCTAAACTGACGGTTACGTGTTTTAAAATGTGGTTACTAAGCGATTGAATTCCGTTTCTTTGCATGACCAGGAAATGACAAGTTCCTCTATTACAAAAGTTTAAGTATTTTATAACTGAAACCAATAACAAGGAATATCTCGAAAACGGTCAACTCCACTAGAAAAATGTACATGACATAAATTGTGTGGTTTAACGAGATCTACATTTTTTGTAGATATAGTAGGTTTTTGTCTTGTCTCTTACGGTTTACCAGTTATGCAAAATTCAGAAAAATTCATCCAGATTAGTCTTCAGAGGCTATTCCCAGAAAATGCAAAACATAAATTTCCTTTGTCATAAAAATATCTTAAACATTTGACATTTAAATAAAACTCGTTAAGAGGCATTTTTGAGAAAATCTAAATTTTCGAAAAATGTTCCGTGTAGACGATAGTTGAGCTATGCTGTCGACATATATATATATATATATATATATATATATATATAGAGAGAGAGAGAGAGAGAGAGAGAGAGAGAGAGAAAGAAAGACTGACACACACGGACATGTTTCTAAAAAATTATTTTGGATTCAGGGGGTCTCAAAACCTGTATTTACGGTGAAATCGCGGTATCGAATTTTTGGGTGGAATACAATAGGTACCTTCCCTATCCACTATATAGATAGTACGCGTAGAGAAAGTATTTTTTTTTTTCGGACTCAGGTAACCTCAAAACATATATCCGAATGAATTTTGCTTAACTGCTAAACCATGAGAGACAAAACTTACCACACAAAAAATGTAGATCTCGCCAAAACCCACTTTTATGTGCTTTACATGTTTGCTGTAGAGATAGCCGTTTCTGAGATATTCCTTATTGGTTTCAATTGTGAAGTACTTACACTTTTCTCCGACAGAAGAGTTCGTTTTTCTTTTGGTCTACTCCTGGACAAGCAAAGAAGCGATTTGAAATGACAATCACATAACGACAGCTTTTAAAACATTTGATTATCACTTTAGCATAGCACATTCCCTCAGTTCCCTTCTTATAAGAAACTAAGTAATAAGAACATTCTGCTAATGTTTATCTCGATTAGCATTGTGAAGAAAGAAGAATAATCTTTTGTAAGAAGTTTGTAGAGCAACTAGAGAAAGTCATGTGAGTGTAATTTCTGACACAAATAAATGTACAAGGTTATAATCACCTTTCTGAGGATGGTGAGTCCATGGTACTGCTCCGGAGGACTGCAGCCCTGGTCAAGAAGTAACCAAGATCTGACACGGCCGTACATGGAAGGTGAAGGAGGAATATCATTGCCGGAAGATACCGGAGTCCTCTCCGGGGAGATTAGGTCCTGATAACGGTACATAGTGCATCGTGTCTCATATGTCTCGCGAACTCCCGCGCGCCAACTCGCCGTCCGTATCGACTGTCGTTGGTAGCGGCGGCGGCGGCGGAGTAACCAGGTCCAAGGAGCGCATGCTTCGCCCACGCAAGGCTTCTGCTAGCTTCATTCAGATAATATACCTCATCTCTAACATTCACGCCACTTCCTAGCCGTTAGAACACGCAATTTTACATGTACTTCTTGATAATTACGAATGAGATTTATAACTATAGGTATTATTACCATATATTTTTACTTTCTCTAGCCCATACATAATATGTACATAGTTATAGAAGAAGTATTGTATTCCACCCAAAAATTCGATACCGAGATTTCACGGATTTACATGTTTTGGGTCCCCCTGAATAAAAAAAACAGTTTTAGAAAAAGGTCCGTGGTGTGTGTGTCTGTGGACAGCATAGCTCAAAAACGAAAAGATCCTTAAATACCAAACTTGGTATTTCAGTTCAGAATCTTCTAAGGATGCGACACGAAGATTTTCAAGAAAATCTTCCCACCCAAACTACCCTTTACATGCAACAATTTTCGACATTTTTGTTTTTCTCAAAATTGGCTCTAACGATTTTGATTAAAATGTCGTATATTTAAGACATTTACCTGACAAATAAAATGTATATCTTGAATTTTCTGGGAATAGCCTCTGAAGACTACTTTATTCTGGATGAATTTTACGGAATTTTGTATAACTGGCAAACCGTAAGAGATGGACAAAAGCGTATTTAACAGAAAATGTAGAGCTCGGTAGAACACAATTTATGTTATGTACATTTTTTTTTTTTTCGTGGAGTGGGTCGTTTTTTAGATATTCTTTGTTTATTGGTTTCAGCTTTAAAAAACGTATACTTTTCTCATATGGGAATTTGTCAACTCCTGTCCACACAAAGGAACTTCAGTGACATAGCAACTACCACTTTAACCTACGGTACCCCCTTATTTAGCTTTTACTTACAAGGAAGCAAGTAATAACACTATTTTGCCCTCTGTCTTATCGTTCGTGCACCCACACCTTTGTCACTAAGCGCTTCTCAATACTGTAACTATAACCGTTCCCATCTGTCATGGTTTCAAATTAAAACTCGAATGCGAAAACATGTTAACAGGGATTCTAGCAATTGATAAGAAGTAATACAGCTATTATCTGTCCATCCTTACTTCACCGGCGATATAAACATACCAGAATGTATTCTTCCGCGAACGCACGTGCACACACCACGTGTTAAACTGCATTTGTCTGCTGTAGAATTATAAAACCGCATACCTACATTTGGTAGGAAAAAAATAGCTACCTACTTTTATTGTTCATAGATCATGATTATCTCTATATCGCCAACAAAGTAAGCAAAGGCATATTTATGTTACGTGTTCTAAACAAATCATGTGTGTTCCAATGTTATATTATCAATTTACTATGAACAAATCCATAGCCATTTGAGTTATGGTGTTTAATTTTGGGGCAACCATGCTTTAGCTAAACATATACTTTTATTACAGAAAAAGGCAATTCGAATTTTATCTGGTGTAGCCCCTAGAACTCATTGTAAACCTTTATTTGTTAAGCTGGGTGTTTTAACTTTGACTTCATTGTTTGTATTCCACTGCCTCTTATTTGCTAAGAAAAATAGTCATAAATACAATCTGTTCCGAAATCCTTCATCACACCATAACTAATTCCAATATTTACACAAATAGATGTAAATATAGTAAGACATAAAATTCCTTTGAGACAATATCATTAAATATATTTAACAAACTTACTAACAGCACTAAAGCTCTCTCCATTGAATCTTTTAGGAAGTCAGTGAAGCGCACTTTGATTTTAAATCCATTTTATTGTCTGGATGACTTTTATAATACTGCCAATTGTTTTTTATATTACTTGTATATGACGTTGCTACACAATGCACTTTGTTCTGGTAAATAAACTTATCTATTAATTATGTGAAAATTATACAATTTTGAGCTATAAATTGAATTGCAATTCATTTTGGAAAAATATCCTAAAAATAGTGGTTGGCCCATACAGAAAGTGACAGACGATTTTACATAACTAAATAACGAAAGATATCAACACAAAACTTTATTTACAAAATTACAAAACCTTACTGTATTTTTCAACATAATCGTCATTGCTATCAAGGTATTTATTGTCACGTGGTAACAGCTTTTCAACGCAGATGTTATATTGTTCCACAGCTAAAGGTACGATCCAAGATGTCTCCGTCACTTTGAGGTCTTCATCGGTTGGGAAATCTTTTCCATCCAAAAAGTTAAGTACGGTGTCCAAAGTGAAACCAGCTTTTTTTCGTTCTTTTAAGGACATTTGCTTTCAACTCCTTCATAACGATTGATGAACTTCCACTCCGGTCGTTATCGTACACACTGGTTCTTCCTTGATTACTCGTAAAGTATGTTGTGCCATTTCTTCACTGAAGACTCGTTCATTGCATTATCACCATACACTTGCCTAATTTGCCTATACAATTCGTTTGGCCGAACATTTTGTGCATTCATAAAAACGAATAAGTTCTTTGGCGGTAGAAAAGTATAACATCGGTATTGAAAAACTGGTACCACATGACAGTAAATGTCTTGACAGAATGGAGAATACGTTGAGAAATACAGTAGGGTATAGTAATTTTGTAAATATAGTTTTGTGTTGATACCTTTCGTTATCATTTAGTTATGCCAAATCGTCTGTCACTTTCTGGATGGCTCTCGTATAATAAATAAAAGAGGTGGGTGACTCTTACATACTCAGTACGTAATGTAAAATTATAAAATGACGACATGTTGTTTTGAAAGTTTGCTGAAGTATATCACTCCAACAGTTTTTGTTTTTTGCGATTTTAGCATTCACATATGCACAACCATACACTACGCATTTCTTTAATACACTGCCATAATGCAGTGACTTCCCAGAAGAGCTAATCTGACTGGTTCCACTTCAAGATAAGAGTCATTTGCTGCAGTTGCCTTCCAACCTTCTTGATAATTAGTGGATCAACAACAATGCCCATCATTCCCTCCAAATCTTACTTTGTTTCTTCCCAAACAATGTGTACATTTTCGGCTTTCACTTGTTGAAAAACTACTTGCACAAGATATCATACCTCGGGTAATTTAAAAGTTTTACACACTTTATGTCGCTTTCGGAAACATCAGTAAACTCTACCATTAAGCTAAGAATATGATTTAATGAAAAGGTAAGGCACTTTTCACATAATTTATTATATACGCTAGGAATAATTCTTTCCATGCTTATGTTTCACCATTCTGGTACTAAATGTTTCCGCCATTACTTGCTGACTAGAAGCAGCCGTTGAACTGCACAACGGATAGGCATTGTTATATAAAGAATTAATAATTAAATGATCAATAAATTTTGCTCCTTAATCATTCATACTATATTAATTAGACTTTGCATTGTGTAATACGACATTAACCCTGCTCTGCTCACGTGGCGTCTGGGAGACTCCATGTGGATATTTTCGCATATTAAAAGAAAACGGATACAGCCACTGACCGGTGCCTCCATCTACCTTTCAATCATCTAATCACGCATATATAGTCATAGCCACAAGCGTGTCAGTCTCACGTTGGAGCTCAAAAAAACGGTCCTTTCCTTACAAGTGTGATTGGAGTCCGTGACGTCTCACGCGACCTTCATTGTTATAACCCTAATTTCGTTTCTTTTGCGTTTGACCTCACTATTCGTGGCAATTCTTAGACAAATACGATTTTTAAGCACACGTTTTTATATTTCTAGAGTTCAAATGATTTGAAGAAAAGATTTAATCTCAGTATTCCAGAATATATGAAGATAATTCTTGAATAAATGGAGTAAGAAGTTAGTGAGGACGACGACGTTGTAGAGATGAGAAAAGAAAGCACGGATACGGAAACCATGAGCTGGCAGATTATTTGCAGTTTCGGTATCAAGAGTCAAATTCTTCCTAAGAAACCCAAGTTTCCTTCCAGATACTGAATCCGTCGCTCCTAGAACTGACACAGGCAACACGAGTGCCGGAATTGTAATAAACTAATAATAATATTTGCCTGGAACTCGCGAAACAAATATATGTTCAAATTACAGCATGTAATAGTAATAAGCTGAAAATTCGTTGTACTTTCAAGTACACTGATTAGGCAAAAATGGGCGCTTGGCTATAGTGTCCTTTGTTTGTCTTATGATATTATTTAGAAGCACACAACTTTACTATCTTACCATTGCTTTTATATTTTTATTAAGGTTTCTGAAGATGGCCGCTCATCACTTTGAGCATTGTCCTTTCATTTATTGCAATTGTGGAGACACATATCATTATAATTTGTATTTTATGGGATACCTGTTTTGTAAGTACTTTGAACTCTTATCTAAATATTATAGGCTTTCTCTGTAAATGTATGTATTTGATTTGTTGTAACAGAACGGTTACGTTAGAAATCCTACTTTCTTTTCAAGTTTAACGAGTATTTTGAGTTAATAATTGTTATTTTGTCATAAGTATGCTCCCGAATCACTTTTGAGTATACGTTAACTGCATATGCATCACTAAATTAAATTGAAAGGTATTAATGGTATTGGCGTCTCTAAGACGCCACGCGAGCAGAGCAGAGCAGTCACAGGGGTACAGGGGCTTCTTACCCAAACTGTACGTATACATGACAGTAAGTGTGACTCACCAACATTTCCCCACCTTGATTGGGGTAGGGGAAATAAGTTCTGACGTCAGTACCTCACAAAAGTTATCTTTGGACAAGTGTTTTAGAGATGTGACAAGCTATAGTATGGGCTGCGCTAAATTACTTATATTACATAGAGACATGCAAGTGCTGATGTTTTAAATATACAACACAATTTGCATTAACTGGAAAACAACTCGAAGGATCAATACGATCGCTTTCTCGCGTGCTAAGACGGATGAACCAACGTTATCGACCACACAAGGCGGTTCATACGTAACGTAACATTACATGACGTATTTCTTACTATCACAAACTGGGCTACCTTCATTCACACATGCAAGTGTTCTATCCCATTCAGGGCCTCTAAAAAGTAACTTAATATCGACATTATGGTGATGGGTGGAGTTTAGGGGTACACAACAACTAGCTCATTAGAGCCCATATAAAATTAATCACGGTCGAAACGCAGAAAAAACACAGTATAAAAAAATCTAATGACTTTCTTTGCATCTCTGCTACAAGTTATTGTTCAAAATCTTATTCTTCTATTTGCTCCATGCTAATCGAGAAAAAATAACAGAAACGGCCTTATTACCTACTTGTTTCCATTTAAGTAGAAGCGAAATAAGGGAATACCATAGGTTAAAGTGACAGTCAAAAGCTGGTTGCTATGTGACTGAAGTTCCTTTGTAGGGACACGAGTTGACAAGTTCCCTTATGAGAAATGTGTATTTTAAAAATGTAACCAATAACAGCTCCATGCTCAACTCAATGAAACTCTATATAACATAAATTGTGTGTTTTAACGATATTTGCATTTTCTATCAAGTTAGTTTTTGTCTATCTCTTACGGTTTACCAGTTATGCAAAATTCCGCAAAATTTATCCAGAATAAAGATGTCTTCAAACGCTATTCCGAGAAAATTCAAAATGTACATTTTATTTGTCATGTAAATATCTTTAATATACGATATTTTAATCAAAATCGTTCGAGCCATTTTTGAGAAAATCAAAATTTTCGAAAAATGATTCCGGGGATTTTCTTGAAAATCTTCGTGTCGCACCCTTGGAAGATACTGAACTTAAATACCAAATTTGGTATTTGACGGACTTTGAGCTATGCTACCCAGAGACACACACACACACACACACACACACACACACACACACGGGCAATTTTCTAAAAATGCTCTTTTTTTGGATTCAGGAGGTCTCAAAACATATATTTCGTTGAAACCTCGGTATCGAATTTTTGGGTGCAATACAATACCTTCTCTATACACTATGTAGATAGTACTGTAGAGAAAGTAAAAAATGTATATGTTCCATTCACATGACTTTCCCTACATCTCTGTAATAAATTATTGTTAAAAAAATTGTTCTTCTATCTACATCATGCTAATCGAGATAAACATTAGCAGAAATTGTCCTTATTACTTGCTTCTTGGTAAATAGAAGGTAAAAAATCTAAAGTGTTCCATTCACATGATGTCCTCTAGCTGTTCCGCAAACAAACATTTTAATCAAAACATTAATGTAATATCTACAGCATGCTAATCAAGATAAACATAAGCAGAATTAGTCTTATTACAAGCTTCCTTGTAAATAGAAGGGAAATAAGAAAATGCATAGGCTAAAGCATGGTATCATTCTTTAAAAGTCGTTCGCTATGTGAAACGCTTGAAATTCTTTGATTGCCAGATGTAAACCGAGAAACGAGAATAAAGATGTCTTCCCGTTTGAGAAAAGTTTAAGTGGCTTAAAATTGAAACCAATAACAGGGGAATATCTCGAAAACGGTTAACTCTGCAAAAAAAAAAAAAAAGTATAAAACATGAATCATGTGTTTTAATGAGACCTTACGTGTTTTATGTAGAATGGTTTTGTATATCTCTTACGGTTTGCCAGTTATACAAAAGCCATCCAGAATAAACTCTTCAGAGGCTATTCCCACAAAATTCAAGATACACATTTCGTTTGTCATAAAAATGTCTTAAACACAAGGTTTTTTAATCAAAATCGTTACAGCCATTTTTGAGAAAATCAAAATTTTCGAAAAATGTTCCATTAAAGGGTAGTTGGGGTTGGGAGGATTTTCTTGCAAATCTTCGTGTCGCATCCTTGGAAGATACCAACTTAAATGCCAAGTTTGGTATTTAACGGTCTTTTCGTTTTTGAGCTATGCTGTCCAAACACACACACATACACACACGGATATTTTTCTAAAAATCTGATGTATACCATTCACATGACTTTGTCTACATCTCTGCAACAAATTATTGTTAAAAAGTTACTACTTCTATTTACTTCATGCTAACCAGAAAAAATTAGCAGAAATAGTCTTTTTACGTGCTTCCTTGTAAGTAGAAGCGAAATAAGGGAGTACGATAAGTTAAAGTGATAGTCAAAAGCTGGTTGCAATGTCACTGAAGTTCCTTTATTTGTATGGACAGCAGTTGAAACATTCCTGTATGAGAAAAGTATAAGTTTTTCAAAGCAGAAACCAAAAACAAGGAATGTCTCTAAAACGATGAACTACACGAAAAAAAATATGTATTACATAAATGGTGTGTTTTAACGTGCTCTACATTTCTCGTGTAGTAAGTTTTTGTCCATCTCTTACGGTTTAGCAGTTATTCAAAATTACGTAAAATTTATCCAGAATAAAGTACTCTTGAACATCCACAAAAGAAGTAGAATTAGTAAAAGAAATAGAAACAATGAAGGTAAATATAACGGTACTTACTGAAACTAAAAAAAAAAAAAATAAAAGGTACAGAAAAGATAGGGAAATACACTTTAGTATATAGTGGGGTTTCATTAAAACAAAAAGCAGCTAAAGGAGTAGCAATATTAATTGATGAAAAATGGACAAAGAGAATTGAACACTATACTTTTATTAATGAACGAATAATACAAGTAACCTTTAAGATCCCCAGAGGACATCTAATTGTTGTGGGAGTGTATAGTCCTCAAGAGGGAAAAAAGGAAGAGGCTTTAGAATTCTATGAACAATTACAAGAAGAAGTAAATAAAAGCAAAACCCAATATATGATCATTGCTGGAGATTTAAATGCAAGAATTAGGAAACAACCTATACCTAAAATTGTAGGAAAATTTGGAGAAGACCACATTAATGAAAAGATGTTCATAAATATACATAGAATGCACGTGGTCAAAGATCATTAATTGATTATATTATGGTAAATAAAAAATTAATATCACAGATTACACATACTAGAGTCTACAGTGGATGTGATATATCCTCCGACCACTATTTAGTGATATCTAAAATAGAATTATGGACAAGATGGAAAAAATAAAAAAATAAGGGCAAACGAGGAACAAAATAAAACGGTTTTCAAAATAAACCTACTTCAAGAACCTAGTATCAGGAGACTTTATCAAGAAAGATTAAGCATTTGCCTAGAAGATACAAAAGAAGAAGAACATATAGATAAAGAATGGTCCAATATAATTAAAACAATCAAAGGAGCAGCAGAAGAAGCAATCGGAAGAAGAAATAAATATAGAAGAAAAATTGGCCTAAGAATATGGAATGAAGAAATTAAACAAGCTATTGACAATAAAAAAGCAACGTATAAAAGGTTTCTACAAAATAAAACTGAAGAGTCAAGACAAAATTATAAAGAAAAAAGAAACATCGCAAGGGCAATTACAAAGAAGAGGACATCAGAATTTTAATAGCCAGATAGAAAACGACATACATGGTAGACAACAGTTTGCCTATAAAGTGATTAAGACGTTAACAAAACAAGAGAAAGACAAAGTGAGAATAAACAATATATCTGAAGAAAAATGGTTGAAATATTATAAGGAATTATGGTATAAATTAGAAGAAAATGGAAAGTCAATAGAGGATCAAGTAATACTTAAAACATCTATAGATTTAATCACCGAAGAAGAATTACAATTATCTTTACAAAACATGAAAAATAGAAAGGCTCCAGTACCAGATGAAATAAATGCAGAAATGATAAAGTATGGAGGAGATAAATTAAATGTAAGACTACTTAATTGTATCAACAAATGTTGGAAAATGAATAGAATTCCTAAAAGCTGGTACGATGCACACGTTAACAATATATTTAAAAAGGGCAAAAGAAATGTATGCAGTATTTACAGAGGTATAAGTCTCCTGAACACAGGCTATAAGCAGTATACAAAAATCATAAACAAACGTCTAAGTATAATTACAGAACCGTTATTATTAGAAAAAAAAATGGGATTTAGAAAAGGACGATCCTGCACCGATAATATATTTTCTATTAACCAAATTATTGAAAAGAGAAGAGAATATAATTTAGAAACACATATAGCTTTTGTAGATTTAGAAAAAGCTTTCGATAAGGTAAGCAAAACTAGACTCTGGTATATATTAGACAAAAAAGGATACACAAAACAACTGATAGATGTACTCAGGAATATAATATCAAGAAACAAAAATAAAAATAGTTTTAGGAAATGGACGATTATCACAAGATATGATAACTAATAATGGTTTAAAACAAGGATGTAGTTTATCTCCACTTTTATTTAATATCTATATGGACGATATTCTCAGAAAATTAAAAGATGAAATATCATTAGGAATAAAAATAATGCCTTAAATATCCTACTTTTTGCAGATGACATGATGTTAATACAAGACAGAGAAGATAAGCTGCAAATAAGTATGTACAAGCAACAAAAATTGATCCAAGATTATGATTTAAGTATAGCAATAGAAAAATCAAAGGTAATAGCATTTATAGGAAAACATAAAAAGATCAAAGATAGTATTAAACAATAGTGTTAGAACAGGTGGGAAAATTTAACTACTTGGGTTGTAATGTAACCTTTAAAACAAACAATGAAGAAATAAATAATAAAGTGTATTTAACGGTCTTTTCGTTTTTGAGCTATGCTGCCCACACACACACAGACATTTATCTGGAAATGCTTTTTTTCAGGGGGTCTCAAAACATGTATTTCCAGTGAAATCGCGGTATCGAATTTTTGGGTGCATTACAATAGCTTCTCTATACATTATGTACATAGTACGTATAAAGAAAGAAAAAATGATTACTTTTCGTGCTCTCCAAAACTCTTGAATTTTTTTAATTTAATAATTTAACTCACAATTGAAGCATTATTTTTAAAAATGCTGATATATTACATTTACATAACCTTCTCTAGTTATTCCACAAACATATTTTTCTTACAAAAGATTATTCATTTGTCTACGTCATGATACTCTAGACATTAGCGGAATTGGTCTTATTACTTGCTTTCACGTAAGAAGAAGGAAATAAAGCGATAGTTAATTCTTTTAAAAACTGGTCGCTAAGTGAAGCAATTGAGGTTCGGCTCGCTTTACATGGACCCGATTGAGAAAAGTTAAATAGGTTAAAATTGAAACCAATAGCAATGAATATCTTTAAAACGCTCAACTCTACGAGAAAAACGTATGACATGAATTATATGTTCTAACAACATCTACATTTTTTGTGTGTTAAGTTTCTGTCTCTCTCTCACGATTTAACAGTTACGCAAATTCTGCAAAACTCGTTCAGAATAAAAAGGTCTTCAGAGACTATTCCCAGAAAATTCAAAATATACAGTTTATTTGTCAGGTAAATATCTTTAATATACGGTAATTTAATCAAAATCGTTGAAGGCATTTTTGAGAAAATCAAAATTTTAAAAAAACTCTCCATATAAAGGGTAGTTTGGGTGGGGGGGTTTCTTGAAAATCATCCGAAGAAGAACTTAAATATCAAATTTGGTATGTAAAGAACTTTTCTTTTTTACTTTCTCTATACGTACTATGTACATAGTGTATAGAGAAGGTATTGCACTCCATCCAAAAATTCGATACCGAGATTTCACCGGAAATATATGTTTTAGGGTCCCCTTTATCAACAAAAAAAAAAAAAAAAGCATTTTCAGGAAAAGGTTTGTGTGTGTGTGTGTGTGTGTGTGTGTGTGTGTGTGTGTGTGTGTGTGTGTGTCTGTGAACACGATAACTCAAAAACGAAAAGTCGGTAAAATACCAAACTTGCTATTTACGTTTAGTACCTTCCAGGGATGCGACACGACGATTTTCAGAAAAATCTCCCCACCCCCAACTACCCTTTACATGGAACTTTTCTTGAAAATGTTGATTTATATTATTTAATATCGTATATTAAAGATATTTACCTCACAAATAAAATGTATATCTTGACTTTTCTGGGAATAGCCTCTGAAGACTACCTTATTCTGGATGAATTTTACGGAATTTTGCATAACTGCTAAACCGTAAGAGATGGACAAGAGCTTAACACACAAAAAATGTAGAGCACATTAAAACACACAATTTAAGTGATATACATTTTTTTCGTGGAGATGATCGTTTTTGAGATATTCCTTGTTTTTGGTTTTAGCTTTTAAAAACTTATACTTTTCTCATACGAGTATTTGTCAACTCGTGTCCATATAAACAAAGGAACTTCAGCCACATAACAACTATCACTTTAACCTATGGTACTCCCTTATTTCCCTTCTACTCACAAGAAAGCAAGTAATAAGACTGTTTCTGCTAATTTTTTCTCGTTTAGCATGAAGTAAACAGAAGCAATAATTTGTTGCAGAGATGCAGAGAAAGTTATGTGAATGGAACACATCATATTTTTGAGTTACGTCCTCATGGTCGACATTATCTATACTAGGTTATTTACCATTAGTGTGTAAGTGCTGCGTTTGATAGGATTGCAGAGGCGGTTACAATAACGTCACGAGAAGTCAGATGCGTGGAAGTTGTACGACGAGAATATTCCTGCCTACGCCTGCTAGCTTATGCAATACGCACGAGACTTGTCCTGGTGTGAGGAGAGTTAGTATTATCACTAGAGCACGGCTTTTTATCTAATATCAAGATACGAAAAATGCACAAAGTTATGTAACAAAAAATATCAAAATATGTAATGTCAACAAAATATGTTAAATTATGTAATATTCTAAATGCTAAGATTACCACCTCAAATCTAAATTACAATGAGTTAAAATTTATAGACAAAAAAACAATAGAATTAATTATAGGGAATACCGCCTGCGGTGCCATTAGTATTTAAAGCGGGCGTTAAACACTACAAAAAAAATATAGTGAAAATGTTTTGTTTTATGCAGAATTTATCTAAAATTTATTTTAAAGTAGGTACGAAATAAGAAATGTGTGTTTTGGATTATATTTATTAAAATTGTTCATTTTACATAATTATTTTACTTAAATTTTAGACGGTAAAGCAATGTTGAAATACTGAACCAATTTATCAATGAGTGAAATAATCAATTCAAAATAATTAAATTTTATAATGAGGATGCATTTTCAATTTTCTATCTCTTGACATAAAATGAACCAGGCATTTTAATTTTCAGTCTTTTGCTTCTTTCAACGTACAGTGAATAACCATATATTTTTTGTAACGAAACCCAGAAAATATGTATGTTTTATGTAACGTCGTTAAAATATGTAGAAATGTGCAAAATATGTAAAAAAAAATGTAAAATAAACATTTGTAAGGGAGTCCCAAATGACGTAATTCGCCAACATTTTCACTTCTCATTGAAATATTATGCAGGATTTAAAATATGTAATTACATAAAAATCCGGGCTCCAATTATTACTTTCTCTGCAGAATACTAGGTATGTAGATACGTACACAATAAGTAGAGAATTGTATTACACTCGAAAATTCGATACCAGATTTCACCGGAAATACATGTTTTGGCAACCCCGACATAAAAAAAAGCATTTTTAGAAAAATGCCCTATGTGTCCATCTCTGTGTGCGTGTGTGGGTGTGGGTATGTGTGTGAGTGTGTGCGCACGCGCTCAAAAACGAAAAGTCCGTTAAATACCAAATTAAGCTCCGTATCTCCCAAAGATGCGACAGGAAGATTTTCAACAAAACTGCCCCCCCCCCAAACCCAACTACCCTTTACACGGAAAACCTTTCTAAAATTTTGGTTTTCTCAGTAATGGCTCCAAGGATTTTGATTAAAATCTCTTTCATTTAAGATATTTACACGTCAAATAAAATATCTTGAATTTTCTGGGAATAGCCTCTGAAGACCTCTTAATTCTGGATGCACTTTTCTGAACTTTGCATAACTGGTAAACCCCAAGACATTAACAAAAACTTACTACACTAAAAATTAAGATCTCCTTAAAACACACAATTTATGTCACATACATTTTTTCGTGGAGTTGACCGTTTTCAAGATATTCTTTGTTTTGTTTCAGTTTTAAAATACTTTCTCATACGGGAACTTAACTCCTGGTCACGCTATGAAACTGATTTCAATCCCATAGCAACCACATTTTAAAACATTTGACTGCCGGTTTAGTCTAGTGTATTCCCTTATCCTTCCTACTTAAAAGCAAGCAAGTAATAGGACCGTTTCCGCTACTGTTTATCTCGATTAGCATGAAGTGGATAGAAGAATGAGCTTATTACCATAGAATAGAAGAATAGCTTGTTACAGAAAGTCAGGTGACTGGAACACAAGATTTTTTATAAAAAATGACCCATGTGTGTGTTTGTGTGCAAATTAACTCAAAAACGAAAAGTCTGTTAATTACCTACCAAACTTGGTATTAAATGTAGAATCTTCCAAGGATGCGATATAAAGATTTTAAAGAAAATACCCCCACCCCAAACCGTCCTTAAAATGGAAGATATTTCGAAAAGTTCGATTTTCTCAAAAATGGCTTTAATGATATTGATTGAAATACTGCATATTAAAGATATTTACACGGCAAATAAAAGGTATGTGTTGGAATTTGTTTGGCACAGCCTCTGAGGGTCTCTTCGTTCTGAATGATTTTGCATAACTCGTAAATTGTAAGACATATACAAAAAAAAAAAAAAAATACTACTCAAAAACTGTAGATCTCGCTAAAACACATTAATTTCCGAGCATCCTTATTAGTGGTTTCTATTTTAAAATGCTTATACTTTCCCAAATGGGAGATCGTCATTCGTTTCATATCGTTTCCAACAGCATCGCATAACGACAGCTTATAAAAGATTTGACTATCGTTTCAGTACTTATTTATACTTAGTCGTCCCCCGTGGTCTTGGCGCAACATGCTAGACTCTGGTTCCCAAGGTAGCGGGTGATAGATTTGGGGGGGGGGCGCAAAAATCCTTAGCATGGCTTCCTTCGGAAAGGAAGTAAAGCCGTTGGTACCGTGTTGTAGATTTACGGCACTTATAAAGAACCTCAATTCTATTGAAGAGGCATCTGAGCAAAATTAGGCGGTCTTTCACGCCCACTATAGAAAGGAACGCTGAGAACCGTAGCAGTTAATGAGCGTCCATAAATAAAACTCAATTTATACTTTATTTATACTTACAAGGAACTAACTAATAAGCCCCCTTCTGCAAGTGTTTATCTTAATTAGCATGAGGTAGATAGAGCATAATTTTTTGTAAGAATACTTTATTTGCAGAGTAGGTAGAGAAAGTCATTTGAATGGAACACGTCAGAACATTTTTCTAACGCTTGCCTACATACTAAGCAGTATTGTCCGGACGTTGCTAGCTAGTATGCCTATAGGACATGAAACCTTGCTAGACGCTTGCATCGAGTAAAACAATGCTTATTTAGTGGATACGTTAGGAGTTACTGAATTGATTTGAGTTTTATTTATAGATGTTATTATGGCATTTCAGTCAAGATAGAAATTACTGTAAGGGCACTATGAAAGGTATCTGATAATGGCTTCAAATCTCTTTGCACGTGGTGGCAGAAGTGGGTCACTGCAGAAGGGAACTATTTCGAAGGAAATGTTGTGTAAATTGCCTTGTGGTTACTTGTTTCGTGTTATTTACACATTCCAGGAATGTGTGAATGTAGTATGTACATAAAGTTTACACTTAATTTTCTGCCATTTCAACTTTTTAGCCTTTTGGTGCAATCATAAACATCTCCTTATACAATTTTTATGCAAAGAATCTGAAACCTCATCTTGATATTCAAGATACAAAACACACTACAATAATATGACATTTTGGAATATGATACATTGAATATTCATGAAATAAAAAAAATGAAGTACATGAAATAAGAGAAAAAAATGGATTTTTTTCATCGGCACACTAAATATTTTGAGGTCCCCCGAGTCCGAAAAAAATATTTTTAGAAAAAGGTCCGTGTGGAGACAGCATAGCTCAACAACGAAAAGTCGGTTAAATACTAAACTTGGCATTTTCCGAGGATGCGACACGAAGATTTTCAAGAAAATTCCACCACCCCCAACTACCATTTACATGGGAAAAAAATTTGATTTTCTCAAAAATAGCTCTAACGATTTTTATTAAAATCCTGTATATTAAAGGTATTCACATCCCAAATAAAATATATACCTTGAATTTCCTGGGAAGAGCCTCTGAAGACCTCTTTATCCTGGATGAATTTTGCTTAATTGCTAAACAGTAAGAGATAGACAAAAACTTACTGCACAAAAATGTAGATCTCGTCAAAACACACATCTTATGTCCTTTACGTTTTTGTTGTGGAGGTAACCGTTTCCGAGATATTCAACTGTAAAGTACTTATACTTTTCTCCTGGCCAAGCAAAGAAGCCATTTGCAACGACAATCGTATAACATCTTTTAAAAATTTGACTATCACTTTAGCTTAGCGTATTCTTTTAATTCCCTTCTACTTATAAGGAACTAAGTAATAAGAACATTCTGCTAATGTTTATCTCTATTAGCACTGTGTAAAAAGAAGAATAATTTTTGTAGGAAGTTTGTTTGTAGAGTATCTAGAGAAAGTTATGAGTGTAACACCAGACTTTTTTTTTATTTTGCACAGGAAGCATTTATCATAAATCTAATATACAGTTTAATTAATCACAGTTTCTTGAATATTTAGTAAATTTTTGGCCTCATTGCATTCCCATTGCAGCAGAATTGATTTTGAAAGCAGACATTTTTTTAACAAAAAACATTAATAAATAAAACATTATTAAAGTTTTATAGTTAAAATTGCAATGGGTATAATAAGATTATGTAGCATATATACAAAAAACCTCCTAGCTTTAAAACTCTAGATCTGAAACCCATTCACCCCTTAAGTAGTAATGGAAGGTCAAGCAGTCTTCAAAATAGCTTGGAAAGCAATGAGCTAGGATAAGTTAAGGGGAAGAGGTAAAATAACAGAAAGGGCTTTGGAAGACTATAAGAACAAGATCTGAGGACATAGAAATACAAAAAGTCTTTACTTCAAGGTTCCTTGGCTTTCTAGGGACAAATAAAAAGGATCATGAGAGAGGGAAACATATGACAAGATTAACAAAGATGAACCAGAGGGCATTGCATGGTTAAAAATCTGATGTGTTTCATTCACATGACTTTCTCTACATCTCTGCAACAAATTATTGTTAGGAAGTTTATGCCTCTATTTACTTCATGCTAATAGAGATAAATACTAGCAGAAACGTCTTATTAGTAGAAGTGAAATAAGGGAGTACACTAGGCTAAACCGACAGTCAAATGTTTTAAAATATTGTTGCTATGGAAATGAAATCCATTTCTTTGCATGGCCAGGAGTTGACAAGTTCATGTACAAGAAAAGTTCAAGTTTTTTAAAACTGAAACCAATAACAAGGAATGTCAAGAAAACAGTTAACTCCACAAAAAAAATGGGTATGAAATAAATTGTGTGTTTGAAGGAGATCTAAATTTTTAAATAGTAGGTTTGTCTATTTCTTACAGTTTACAGCTGTGCAAAATTCAAGATATACATTTTATCTGTCATTAAGTATAAGAGATTTTAATAAAATCGTTAAGAGCCATTTTTAAGAAAATAAAAATTGTTTCCATGTAAAGGGTAGTTGGGGGTAGTGGGATTTTCTTGAAAATCTTCATGTTGCATCCTTGGAAGATACTGAACTTAAATATCAATTTTGGCATTTAACAGACTTTTATGTTTTTGAGTTATGTTACCCACAGACACATACACATGGACATTTTTCTTAAAATGATTTTTTTTTGATTCAGGGGGTCCCAAAACATATATTACCAATGAAATATTGGTATTGAATTTTGGGTGCAATATAATACCTACACTATGTACATAGTATATACAAACTGGTGTGTAGAGAGTAATGGTTAAAAGAAATGGTATACTGCAGAACCAATGCCTTTTGTGCTGATAGTGAGGAGGACACTGAACATTTATATTTGAATGTGAAGGGATGATATATGGAGTAAAAATTTTATTGCTGAAAAATGGTTTAAAATTAGCAGAAAAGATGCTGTAAGTGGATTTTTAAGTAAAAGCAGTACAAAATTACTTGACTTTTACTTTCTCCAATTGTTAGTACCTATACATAAATAGAGGAGGAATTGCATTCCACCCAAAGATTTGATGCAGAGATTTCACTAGAAATACACGTTTTAGTGTCCCTTGAAAAAAAATTTAGACAAAGGTATGTGTGTGTCTGTGCAGGTAGCATATTTCAAAAATGAAAACTTCGTTAAATATCAAATTAGGTATTTAAATTCATTAACTTCCAAGGATGCGACACAACAATTTTCAGGAAATATTTCCAACCACAAACTACCCTTTACTTGAAATATTTTCCAAAAATGTTAATTTTCTCAAAAATAGATCTAACAATTTTTGATTAATATACCGTATGTTTAAGATATTTTCATGAGAAACGAAATGTATATCCGGAATTTTTTTGGTATAGTCTCCTAAGACTTCTTCGTTCTTGTTGAATTTTGCACAACTGGTAAACTGTAAGAGATAGACAAAAACTTACTGCACAAATAATGTGGATCTTGTTAAAACACACAATTTATACCATATATTTTTTTAGATTAACCATTCCAAGATATTCCATGTTACTGTTTTCAATTTTGGAATATATATACTTTATTCAAATGGGAAGTTGCCAGTTGTTTCATTAATTTATTTTCCTCCTGTCCATGCAGAGAGATCAGAATTTCAAATGTCTCACGTAGAAATCAGCTTTTAAAAGATTTGACCATCGCTTTAGCCTAGTTTATTCCCTTATTTCCTTTCTACTTATGAGGAACCAAGTGATAAGATAATGTTTGCTGATGTTTAACTCTATTAGCATGATATAAGTACAGAATAATCTTTTGTAAGAATTAGTTTGCTTGTGGAACAGGCAGAGAAAATAATGTGAATGGAACACATCAGATTTTTTTAATAACGTGAAAAGGAAGTAGAAATGGGCAGTGAAAAGAGAGAATACAAAAAGTACTTAAAATACAGAGTATATCTTAATAATTAGAAAAATGTATTTAGTCATATGTACATAGAATATGACTGGTCCAGAGCCTAAGCTATATGCCATATCATATTCGAAGGTCATTTGCTTAGCACGAATGAATAAATAATTAAGTAAATAAACATAATAATGAACTAAATGAATAAATAGAGTCATGCTTATGAAAATGAAGCAAGCCAGGCTAGTAAACTAATTAACACAAACATTCAGAAGTAATGTAAATAATATAACGGGATAAACCCTCAAAAGTCTCATGCTTTTGAATGTATACTAAATGATTATCCTTTTATACATAAGCAAACACATATGGCAAAGTTTAAAATGCAACATACTTCCTTGCATAATTATAATTAGAAATGTTTTTTTCTCTAATAACTGCATTTCACTAACCTTAAAAAGAAAATCAAAGGCAAAATTAGGTATTCCATGCCTAGCAATGTTTGGGACACTAATGAAATGGTGCAAAGACCCTGGAGCTCAGTGACACTTACAGTTACTGATGTATGCTTTGTACATTTGAAAACAAAAATGATCTTCGTCCAAGCATCTTTGTGTAACTCGTACTGAACCTGGACCCAAAGAGGGGAATCACTCATCACCAATCTATAGCATCAGATCTCAATAACTTAACTACCTAGTCTAGCCATTAATACTGTTACAAACTTTTGACACACACTGTACAACCAATATTGGTGCATAAACAACTATATGTGTGCACATGTTAACCTTGAACCATTGTTAGCTTGTCTTAGAAAGAGGAAGCATTTAGCTCCAGGTTTCAACATGGAATGGGGTGATTATGAAAATCAAGTTGCTGTCAAAACATTGCATAAAGTTGGAAAATCTGCAAGTGATATTTTCAAGATGCTACAAAAGCTGATTCACTGCAACTGGGATTGTGAAGGATTGTCTGAAGAAAGGTTGCCCATGCAATGCCAGGACTCCAGAAGCAAAACAAGTAGAAGCTTGTGTTTGGAGAAATCTGGTGCAGAAGCAGGCTATCTTATCCCATGAAATGAAAATTTCAAAATGGTCTATGTCCTGACTTTTGTCAGAACACCTTGGACTAAGGGCTTATTCACACACGCCTAAAGAAGCTGAGTACTTAAATGTTGATGTCCCCTGCAGCGTTACACAAAAAGTGTTCATCAGAACATCCTCTTCATCGGCGAAAAAGACTCTTTTATTGAAGAGTCTTTCAATGTGCAAAACGACAGGGTTTATGCTTATCTTAGGAAAAAGTTCAGAGGGCCTATCATCCCCCCTCAGGGATGGTGTAAGAGGGTGTATGTTATTCTAGCACCACCCTGCTGCATTTCTGCAAAAAGGGCTTTAACACCAGCACCCGACTGTACAAAAGCACCGTTTTGAAGCCTATTGTCAAGAACTTGTGTAGCACATAGTTTCAAAAACAACCATGGACTTTCCAGCAGGATTCTGTTCCAGCTCACAAGGCTAGGTCAACTCAAATGACTTCAGTGTCATGTCCCTGACATCATTTCGTCTGAAGATTGACCCAGTGGCAGTTTGGACCTGAACCCTTTGGACTACCGACTGTGGTCACTGCTTAAGGTCATCATCTACAAAAAGAGACAACCCACCATTGGAAGTTTAAAGCATTCCTTGTTGTCAGCAGTGGCAGGTTTCCCCCTGGATGTCGTCCATTCCACCATAGATTAGTGGCCACAAAGACTCAAAGCCTGTATCAGTGCAAAAGATGGCCATATCGAACAGTGATTGGTGCTGTGTGTAATGAATACAAGCAAGTACAACATACTAAAAGCAAATTAAACATCTCTCATGGTATTGCGTTTTTCACTTTTTAAGTTGTAACAGAATTTATGGCTAGACTAAGCAAGGTTGCTAATTCTGCTTTTAAATTATGAACATGCATAGTTAAAGCAGATGTTAAACCTACACATGATTAGTTGGTATAAAATGTTTATTTGTACAAAATAGTTAACAATTTTTAATTATATAAAGGTGCTGACTGGGTGATCAACATAGAGCAGAACAGGCTTCATGGCTCTTAACTGGCCGGCAGTGAAGCATGAAGCTTCAGTGTGAGTTAACTCTTGCAAACATAGCACCTTTTATTAGTTGAAGCAATATAGTGCACATCAAGGAGACTGAAAATGCCTCACCTTATCAATGTTAAAATTGCAATTTTGATGTCCCATTTTCTCAGCATCTATTGGTCAGAACTTATTGAAAATTTTATTTAATATTTATGAATCCATAATAATGAAATAGACACAAAGATATTACATTCATACTGCTGAATTACAACACTGAAATATTTTTTAAGTTTTCTTTTTATTTTAAATATAAATTTATCCAAAATTTGAGTAATGAAATCATTTCTAGTTAATTTCTTACAATATTCGGTATTACAATTTGTACAATTATATAAGCAATTTATGTTCTGAGTTTTATTATTGCAGGTGTGATAGTTCCAGAGAAAATGGGGCATTTGCAGAGAAAAATCATAAGTTTCCTGAAAAACTAAGCAATACAAATATTTTGGAAGTTGATGACAGTGTTGCTGAGATTGAATTAAAAGAAGACATTGAGTCAATTAATGACACCAAACAAAACTCACATTTAAATTTCCTGGAACATGTTTCGGAGGTTAGTTTCCTCCATTGTCAACTGGATATCGAGTGATCGCTGGTGGCGATTCTATGAACTTGCAGAAATAAATGGCTTCCAAAAAGTAGATACAGCAAAAAAGAAAAAATTGTTAAAGGAAACAACCACCCTCAATACAAAAGGAGAGAAAACATGTTTAAAAAATGTAAATATCATCCACATACATTTGACAAATTCAGAAAGGTTTTTAAGGAATACAACATACAATTGGCACCGGTTAACAAATACACCATAAAAAATCTACTTGGATCCATCACTAAAGACAAACAAGAAATCCAGAATTTACCAAATAGAATGCAACAGTTGTGATAAAGTTTACATGGCCCGCCTAGGTAGTGTGGTGGTAGCATGTCTGCGTCACATTCAACAGGTTGCAAGTTCGAATCTCACCTAGGGAGAGTTACTCGGTTAAGGTTTTTTGGGAGTTTTTCCCTTATCCTGAGAAGACAAATATTGAGTAACTTTAAGCTACATGGATCCCGATATTATTTGAGCATCATTTCACCAGTTTCATTCATCCTCAGGCATGACTAATCAGTTTAAAGGATATTATATATATGTAACAAAAAAACTTTACCAGAGGAACTTGAAAACAAAACCCAAGGAACATTCAGATGCATAAAACACAAAAACCCAAAACCAAAACTATTGAAACATGTAACCAGAAAGCAGGAATTGGCAACTTTGGAACAGCTTTTCATTTGGAAAAACAAAAATAGAATTATCAACTTCGATATCCCCCAGGGCAACTCATTGTACAAGTTCATAGAACCACCAACAGAGCAGTTGATGGATAGATCAGCTCCATTACCAACAATCAGTGGATGTCCAGTTGACAATGCAGGAAACTAACCTCCGAAACACGTTCCAGGAAACTAACCTCCGAAACACGTTCCAGGAAATTTAAATGTGAGTGCTGTTTAGTGTCATTAATTGACTCAATGTTTACTTTTAATACATACACATTCTAATACATATATATTTCTTATAAGCAAACATTTCTATTGCCAACTTGTTTTCCAATACCAATGCATAAAAGAGAATTAAAAAAAAATAAATAAATGAAATATTCCAATAGTATATCTTTTTTTTCTACCTTCTCAGTCCAATGTATATGGTGAATAGAGAAGGTATTGTATTCCACCTAAAAATTTGATACTGATTTCACTGGAAATATATGTTTTGAGGTCTCTTGATTCTGCAAAAAGATTTTTAGAGAAAGATTGTGTGTGTGTGTGTGTGTGTGTGTCTGTCTGTCCTGGCGAGGGTGGGGGAGGGGGAGGCAGCATAGCTTAAAAACAAAAAGTCAGTTAAATACCAAACTTGGTATTTAAATTCAGTATTTTCCAAGGATACGACACAAAGAATTTCAAAAAATCCTCACACCCCTAACTACATTTTTCCAAAATTTTGATTTTCTCAAAAATTGTTTAACAATTTTGATTGAAATACTTATATTTAAAGATATTCACATCACAAATAAAATGTATATTTTGTATTTTCTGGGAATAGCATCTGAAGAGCTCTTTATTCAAGTTTTTTATTCCCTTTTTTCTTTTTACCTAACAGTTTTTTGCTGGTTGATTACTGTTTTTGCTGTTCCAAGACATATACACATTTTACAAACATAAAAACACCCATGCCCAAGGTGGGACTCGAACCCACAATCCCTGTGCCAAGAAACACCAAAGGGAGACACTTTAGTGAGCATGGCCATGGGGACCGGCTGGTTGAGTTTTGCTGAATTTTTCATAATGGTTAAACCATAAGAGACAGACAAAAACTTACTGCACAAAAAATATAAATCTCATTAAAACACATAATTTATGTCCTATGCTTTTTCCTGTAGAGCTAATCATTTTCAAGGTATTCATTGTTATTGGTTTCAGTTTCAAACTAACTTTTCTCAAACAGGACCATGCCATGTGCACCAAACTTCAATTGTTTCACATAGTGACCAGCTTTTAAAAGAGTTGATTGTCGCTTTAGTCTAACATATTTCCTTATTTCCCTTCTACTTATAAGGAAGCAAGTAATAAGATTACTTCTGCTAGTGTTTATCTCAATTAGCATGAGGTAGATAGAAGACTAATCTTTTATAAGGAAAATTTGTTTATGGAAGTTGGAGAGAGCTATATGAATGGAACACATCAGTTTTTTTTTTTTATTATAAAAAAAGTTATGCAACATTGAATTTATGTGAAATTGTAATACTATTTACCAAAATGTAAAAATATCATTTTAAAGCTAATATTTTCCATATAAATAATTTGCAATAAACAAAAATGGCTTACATTTTTACATTCCCAGTCCTCTTAAATGAAATGGCTCTATTCAGGTACCCATACTCTGTTCCACAAAAAGTATTCATTTATGATTCATACGTCCCTACAGAATTGCAAAGTGGTCCCTATTTAACCTTCTGGGATTTTCATCTCTCGATGGGATTAAATGGAGAAAGTTTGCAAAACAAATCCAAACACTTCAGAGGAACTTAAAGCCAGTATTCATCAAGAAATTGCTGGCATTACTCAGAGGAAAATGCAGCATGTAATGGGCAATTTCCTAAGCAGATGCTTGAACAATGAGACCAACATCTCTTGGTTTTATATATAAGTACTTTTATTTTTAAGTTTTTATTTTTTGTTAGAAATAATTGTGCGACAAATCACAGTATCACATGACAAAGCAACAAGATGCATTGACCTGACTCTCCTGATGCTCCATTTGCTTGACACCTACATATTATCTTGTTCCGTAATATGGTACAGAGATGGGAATAATGCTGTTTTATTGGACAAGCACATCCAATTAATGGTTTGATGTGATTTGTGCGCAGCATTAACGCTATCCTTCATCCAGCAAACAAACCAGTAACCAAGTCAATTGTGAGTAGAAACTCCAAGGCACAACAATTAACAGCCAAATGTCATAGTGTCATTCTGCAATTCCTACTCCAATTCAAGTAAAGTGGCACCTTAACAAATTGAAGCCCAGGCATTTCTTTAATTGAAGGGCCAAGAAACCCAGGGTTTTTACTCCTATTTTGAGTTATTATTTACAGTACATCAATCATATCTGCCAAAGAGTATTGGTACAATCTAAAAATATGGTATTTCAAGGATTTCTCAAGAAGTAAAAAAATAATCATAACTTCTATATTAATATTTTATTTTAAATTTACAATAAGTATCAAATATGAGTTTGAAAAAATCTGTGTAAAGCTGCTTACACTCCATTTATTGAAAGTTTGATTAACTCTCCCTCGGTTTCAGAAATTTCCAGAGCATCATTTTTATCCTGAACTTCAGCTTCAGTTCACAGAAATCAAGGAAAATGCAGCATTTTAACATTTTAGAACACAAAACGTAACAAACAGATCACCACCTTCAAGGAAAATGGCGCAACTACCTGAGAGCAACCAATATTACTAACTCTCCTAATTTCCTAATAGTTGACTAAAGCGAAAACAAATGGTAGCACAAATCAGACAACTACACAATAATTGATATAAGTTCTTTGTTCAAGACCAAGTTAAGGTAACTGAATTGCATTAAAAGTGTTAGAAATATCTGCCTGAGCTATGCTTGGGCGTGGGCCGCATGAACATTTCGCACGGCCCGAGCTATAAGGAGGCTTGGGCTTCAATGTGTTAAAGAAGAGTGCCATTAAGACAGTTGCAATGAAATTCCAGGTAACACTTTTAACTATGTCACACATTTGGCACTGTGCTAAGGCACTGTATGAACAAGGAATATTAAATGCTGATGTTAGGAGCTTAAGGAAAGCAAAGTGTGGGCACAAGCACAAAGATTATTCTGCTGAATTGAACAAAATCATAGATATCCTTCTTCATAAATGTGGAACAATTAGATCTTCCACTATTGGAGTCCTTCAAAAAACTCTGTTTGGGTTTTTAAAAGAGGACACAACATTCATCCACAGTAAAGTCGTTCATCTGATATAACCAACCAGGTTAAACGGCATTAAGCTACCAAAAAATAAAAGTTGTTAATGAGTTAATTGATAAATTTATGATATTTGATGAAGGGTCAAAAACTGAAAATAAGTTAGTTATCATTTTCTGTGAACACTTACAGTTTTGCTTGTCCATGGTAGAACCTGATGGGAAATTTAAGCCTAAGTATGATTTGTGGTTTTATTTGACAAAATTACAACAGACGTACTACCTTACTGTGGATGAGGAACCCCCTTTACATTAATGTCAAAGTAAACACTTCATTACCAAGGTCATGTTCACAGTAGCTGTTGCACGACCCAGATGAGAGTAGACACCAATGGTTCAATGGTTGAATTGGTATCTGGCCATTCATTGATACTGTGGCTGCAAACAGAAACAGTAAGAGCTGTACAACCCAAAACATCACTTCACAAAATGGTTGACGGGCAATGCTGATTGGCAATGTTATTCCATCAATAAATGGAATGTTTCTGAAGAATTGGAAGAAGAAACCAATTGTCATCCACAGGATACTGTACAGCCACATTATTCTGACGATGATCCAGCGATTCTTTCTGTGGCCAGGAAAGATGGGTGGAATATTTCATTTAAATGACAACCACAGCTCTGACTTTAATGTGCTTGATTTTGGGTTTTTCAATTATATTCAGTCCTTGCAATACCAGAAGAATCCATGGACAGTTCAGGAACTTATTGACTGCGTTAACGAGACATTTGACCATCTCAGCAAGGAAAAACTGGACAACATCTTCCTCATGTTGCAACAATACATGGAATGCTGTATGATGCATCAGGTATAAGATACCTCATATAGGAAAAGACAGGCTACGGTGACAAGGTACATAGCAAACCAGAAGCAGTAGAAACAGCACAACGAACACTGTGTAACAGATTGTGTTAGCAAAATATAGCAGAAAACATCTTGTATCATACCTAATGTACTATAGTTGTAATATTAATAACTACATATATATTGTAACAAAATGTATCATTATAAACATAATATTTAGACAGAATCATCAGGGAATGTGAACCACTAATAATATATATTGATGACGACAATGATGACAGTGACGATGATGCTTCCGAGAATGATGACGATGGGGACTTGGATGGAATTGAGCCATTAAAATTCTAAACTGTTGAAAATCACTTTGTTATACCTTTCTCTCATTGTGACAGGCTATTTTGCTTTAATTTGTTCTAAATTGTCGTCAATAAGTAATGTATGCTATAAACATTATGGTATCACTGTTATTTTCATTTAACATCAATAATAACGAGTTAGTTTCATTATTCATCGGCATTCATTTACTATGTACACTGTTTATATTCGTCTTTACACACGATAGAGACATTTGTAATCAGCTGTTGTTGTTTACTAATTACTCTGGTAACGCCGCAAAGGCAACATAGCCAACCTTATGCGAAACCACCCGAACTGTCAAGTGCAAGGATTCAGCGGCAGGGGTATATACCATATTTTGGAAGAGAGTTGTTGATATTATTATTATTATTGTTATTATTATTATTATAAATATTTTGTGCATTTCCTTTAGCTTCATTGTAGTCACTCTAGTTTTGTGTTGTATATTCAAACCAATGAGTTAGTGCACAAAGATATGTACATTGCTCCTTTCCGATCAGAATTTTACATAAACCTGATGATTTAAATCAACTTCAAAAAATTACACCTTCTTCATCAAAAACTCCCATGAAAAATAAAAATAGCTCTATCATTGGAAGTAGTGCTAGATTAAGCAATCAAACAAGGATAATAGTAAAAACATAACATCCTTCTTGCAAAATGTTCTTGAAAGTGGTGATGTATTAAATAGCAATAATTTGCATAAAGTCACAGAAGTAGCAAAAGGCTTAGCATAATTACAGTGGAAAAACAATGTAATTAACTTAAACCTGTATTAACTTATTAGTATAAAATAACTTAAGCTGATATTTTTTTTTTTTTTTTTTTTTTCCATTCATTCAGTCCTAATAATTTATCCTACCTGCATGGTTTACCAATTTTACTGTATGTAAGTGCATGAACTATATTAAATTCTTTAATTTTTCATGTTATTATGTATTGTTGTTTATTATTATTGTTATATTATCATCATCATTATCATTATTATTTCAGACACTGAATAGGTATATTTGATAGTTGAATTTTACCATTTAAATTTTATCTAGGTCTTTACTTCCTTTTAAATTATCAACATTTACTTAAAAATTTAATTCATGCCGGGCTAAGTATGAGCTGCAAATTATTTTTTTTTTAAACGCACCAATCAGGAATTGATTGCCAGTTGTATGTAATATATGTGTAGAGGAACATGAAGGGGAGGGAGGTTTTTTTTTTTTTGGATAGTGTTAAATGCCCAATTTTACTGCATGACACTAGATGCATGGAATGCAGATGGGGCACCAGTGAAATGTGATGGCGGGGGAACTCGGAGAAAACCCACCTTTGTGCCGCTTTGTCTACCATAAATCTCACATACAATCACTTGGGATCGAACCCAGGAGGGAGGTAGAATCATGATGAGTGAAGCTGCAGGTTCTGCTAGTTGTTACACCATAAAATAAATTTTGTCTTAACTAAATATATATTTTCATGTGACACCACAATTTTAGAACCACTAAAGACTTGGCAACTGCGAGGTTTGCTTAAAACCATAAACCTTGTGAAACCAACGCTATAAGCTCTGCCAATTTAGATAGGGTTGGGAGGCAAGACCATTATGTTTTGAAAAATACTATAAATGACCTTGATATTTCTGAAATAATAATATGATTTTGTTTTGTTTTTATACACCTAATGCATATTCAGTATTGGATATTCTTAATAAAATATCAAAGGCACCTTTGTCTCATTTGTCATTCTTTTTTTAACCAAGATGGTGATTCACTGCTTGGGACATTTAGGAATAGCACTAGCTTGGTGATGCTGTTATCGTGCTTCTACTTTTATCAACCTTTTCAGACAATGCATGGGGGAAGATTAGAGCATCTGATGGCTGTAACGGTGACTGCCATCAAGTGCCAACTAAACCTTTACTTTAATATAGGTAGGTACATAAGTTTAACTCTGGAGCTAACTTTCCATTTACTTCTTTACTTAAACTTAATGTTTTTTTTTTGTTTATACATTTATTTATGGATCAAACAAATTAAATACCTTCAATGTGACTCTTTTCATGAACTGAAAAAATTACTGCCAAAGCATAATGCAAATAATTATCCCATTATTTAACTTTCACTAAACTTATTATTTGACTTTATGAGTATAACCGATGTTCCTACTTTAGTGTCTTGAAATCAGTTTCCAATGAATAGCAATTAGACTCGTGCACAGCATCATTTGATGCAGCAAGCATGAAATTCTATAGTTCCATATATTTTGTGTTACCTGTTATCTTTAATAACTTATCAAGAAGGGAGGTAATTCTGTGTGACGACGACTATTAATTCTGGCTAGTGCTAAATGAAGTACCAACTTCACAAGAGTGTATACATTAAATAAGGATATGTTCTCTCTAAGGGGAAATTAAAGTGAAATATGCATAACTAAGAGTGGATTGTATGCAAAAATACAGAAATGAAAATCAGTAATGTAAGAAACTTAGAACAAACAAGATACTTAAACAACAAGTAATGTTTAAAACAAAGCATTTGCAAACTTCATTTTATATATATCTTGAAAATCTTCCAGGAAATTGCATATTTGGAAGATGCTGAACTTCAATACCCAATTCGGTATGTATTGGATTTTTAGTTTTGAGGTATTCTATTTTCTCTCTCTCTCTCTCTCTTTCTCTCTCTCTCTCTCTCTCTCTCTCTCTCTCTCTCTCTCTCTCTCACACACAAACGACTGTCATCCAGCAAATATAGCTACTCTTCTAAATGGTACTTCATTTAGCGATCGCCAAAATTAATAGTCGTCGCGAAAATTAGAAGAACGGCATCAATTATGGCATTCCTAGAGAAGCATTGGGAATAACATTAAAGTCCATAGGCTTGTTGGAATTAAGTGTAACACCGGGTAAGAAAACATTTCCAAATTCATATTCATTTTATTTGTATTTTTATTTCGGTAGTTACTTCCCTCATTTCCTAATTACCCCACCTGCAGCCAGACATGACACGGATCACTTCTTTAGTAATGTAAGATATCTGAAAAGGTTATACCCAGATGTTTATTTTCTTTCGATAGCAATACTGTCAACATCACTTCAGATACATTTAACTTATTTTTGTAGATCAATTACCGAGTAATTCACACAAATTCAAAATCGAGTTACTAAAAATCCATTAATCAATTATTACAGCGCAAGAGAACATTGTAATTCATTACATTCTCTGAATGTTGCAAACGTATATTTGACATCCACTGCTTTATGTACCTTCATAGGTTATAATCTATCCAAACAGCAAAGACAAAATATAAAATAATTCCAGGTGCTTACCTTTGGTGTTTTGATTAACTCCATGATGCCTCAATGGAATTCAAACAGGTAGCATTTTAAAATTAGTGAAAATACGGCACGATACACATTGGAACAAATTCCATTCTACATAAGTCTCACCGCCACCGCCATCATTACATATTCAATTCTTCAAAATATACTTCACAGAAATGTCAAAAAATGTTATCCTCTATGAACCTGCAAAGTATCTAGAAGGCAGAGTTGAATTTGTGTGTGTTACAGATCAGCAGCTGTTTCGTGTTTGTGAATGAAGGGTTGAATTGAACAACACTATAATTATAAGCAAATAGTTTCATTACGAATGGGTTAACCTGTTTACTACGCTCTAAACTTAACATAGTGCTCTGAAGTAAGTTATACAGAAGTTCAGCCATTTATATACCGAAAAACATGCTACACTAACGCTAATCTAATATTACAAAATATGTAGGTAACTACTTAATGACATTATTGCGTCCTTTTTTACAGATGTCTTTAACTATTCAGCAAATCATTCTTGATGCCAAACGCTTAGCAAGTCGACTAAAAGAACATGACACTGCGGCGGATGCTCTTTTATCGCAAACCCAAACTGTTTATAAACAGATTGATGCAATGAAACAGGTAAGTGATGTACTGATGCCTGATGAACAGGCTGTAAGCACATATACATGGGTTAAAACGAGTATGTGTGATGTTTCAGTACCAAGAAGAAGTAGGGGAACTGAATGAAGCAGCTCGACAGCGACCCCATACTGTATTAGTTGCAGGAATACAACAAGAAAACAGACACCTCCGTGAACTTCAGCAAGAGAACAGGGAACTTAGGGCAGCTCTGGAAGAACATCAGAATGCATTGGAACTTATTATGTCCAAATATCGGCAACAAGTGACCAAATTAGTTTCAAGCAGTAAACTAGACCTGTCCAGCATTCATGCCAGCAGCAAATATTCTCAGGTAGCATTAGAGCATAGTATCTCATATTTTGTATGTGTCTCACCTTTTTGTGAATTGATTTTACAATACTATTCAGTTCAGATAAAATTCTGCTGAGCAGAGTAGATTACAGACTATTCTTACATAAAGAGTGATTCAAAAATACATTTAAAAAGTTTGAAAATAGATTCCTTACCCCAAAACAAGAAAAAATGTTCATATAAATGCATGTCCCAAAACCCTTCTTTCTCGAGTTATTGAGGTTCAAAATGCTATTAATCAAAACATTCAATTTTTGACGTCAACATGTGGTGTTTCTGCAGCCCTTTTACACACCATAATGTGTTACCAAAACACTTCATTAATTTCTTGGGTCTATTTTTTTAATGCTCAATAAAAACAAACAATTTATTGACAATCTCCCATATTTGTCACTCCCTTTCAGCATACACTTTAAGCATAGCCCAATGTTGAGGTTCCTAAGCTGCAAAGTGGATCTGAAGGATGCTTTTTAGAAGAACAGCAGTAAGCAATTACTCCGAAGTGATGACAGGATATTGCTGAAGGATCTAGGGCCCTATCATCCAGGTGTAAGGGGTGACAAACATGGGAGAATGTTGCATTTTGGCTTATAGATCCCCACAGTGGAGGATAATAAGGTCAGGTTCACTTCTTAAATGTGTTATATTAGTTGATGTAACCAATGTGAATTCTTACTGAAATTTTTCTTTAGCCAAGATTATTGCCTATAGGGTTGGATAGGCAGAGTCAGACTGAAAAATTCATTGGGGTATGTCATCTGAAAATAATTTGAAATCTCCTTGTGGTTTACTGGAAACATGCGACTCAGTTGAGGAATTCTATGCCATACTTGCATGTTGCCATGGTAACTCAGTGGTTAGAGCAACTGAGAGTTTGAGATCCGTGGTTCAAATCCCGGCTATGGCATTGAATTTTTCAGTGCGATAAAACAATTAAATCAACACTTATTGCATATCCTTTCTAAAGTCTGAATGTATGAGTGAGAGAGTGAATATGTATGTGTATTTTTGTATAAAACCCACAGAAAAATCCAGAAATCCAACAACTATGCATTAAGTTAACATTGTTGCCTATGGACAATATGTTCTAAAGGTAAAATGCCAATTTGTTCATTGCAGTTAAAGGCTGGGTATAAATGCAACATTAACAAAGCTGATGTATTCCATTCACATGACTTTCTCCACATCTCTGCAATAAATTAAATTTAAAAAACATATTCTTCTATTTATCCACGCTAATCGAGAAAAAATTAGCAGAAATGGCTTTATTATTAGTTCCTTGTAAGTAGAAGGGAAATAAAGGAGTACCAAAGGCTAAACCAACAGTCAAATGTTTTAAAAGCTGGTTGCTACATGGTTGAAGTTCCTTTGTATGGCCAGAAGTTGACAAATTTTCATATGAGAAAATTAGAAGTATTTTAAAACTGAAACCAATAACAAGGAATACCACAAAAACGGTCAACTCCATAAAGAAAATATACATAACATAAATTGTGTTTTTATAATAAACTCTTCATGTTTTGTTTAGTAAGGTTTTGTCTACCTCGTATGGTTTACCAGCTATGCAAATTCAGCAAAATTCATCCTGAATAAAGATGTTTTCAGAAGCTATTCCAAGAAAATTTACTTGTTGTAAATATCTTTAATATACAATATTTTAATCAAAATCATTAGAACCATTTTAGAGAAAATCAAAATTTTCCATGTAAAAGGTAGTTGGGGTGGGGGGGTTCTTGAAAATCTTTGTGCAGACAGACACACATATGGACATTCTTCTAAAATGCTTTTTTTGGATTTAGGGGGTCTCAAAACATATATTTCTGGTGAAATTTCGATATCTAATTTTTGGGTGCAATACAATATCTTCTCTTTACACAATGTACATAGTACGTATAGAAAAAGTAAAAATCTGATGTCTTACATTCACATGACTACCCATTTTTAAAAAAGCCTACTCTTCTATTGCCTTCTCTTTAATCGAGATAAACATTTGTAGAAATGCTGTTATTAATTACCTCATCCTGGCTACTAAGAAATAAGGGGAATGCAGTATATTTAAATGTAGTCAAATCTTTAAAGAGCTCATCAGTATGTGATGACATTAAAATTCTGTTCTCATTCTTGATCAGAACAAAAAAAAGCAAACGACGACATGCCATTTGAGTATTATAATCATTTTAAATCTGAATCCAAATCAAGGAATAGCTTGGAAATGATTAATCTCATGCAAATTCTACAAATGAAGAAGATGACTTCAAAGGCTATTACCAAAAAATTCAAGATACATTTTATTTGTCTCAAAAATGTCTTAAACATATGGTATTTTAATCAAAATTATTGAGAAAATCAAAATTTTGAAACAACTTTCCATGTTAACAATATTTTTGGATTTTCTAAATGCTTATATCACATCCTTGGAAATAACTGAATTTAAATGGTTTGGTGTTTAACCAACTTTTCATTTTAGAGTTACAGTACTGCTATAAGTTGTGTCAGTACTTTCAATGCATATATTACTAAATAAAACTATGCAAATCCATTAATAAAAATATATCCTGAAAGAACACAAAAAATCTACTCAATGAACATACTCTCATTCGAAATGACCACCATGTGCAGCAACACAGCTGCGAAGAGGTTGAGGCTGCTCATCAATTGCTGCACAAATTGTATCCAGTGGAATTTTCTTGACAGCTGACGTGATAGATTTTTTTTAGCTTCTCAGTATTGCAATACCTCTTTGGACATGCTATTTCCTCGAGCTTCTGTCACAGAGAATAATCCAATGGATTGAGGTCCGGACTTCTGCTAGACCAGTCAGCAGCAGCAATGAACTGTGTGACATTGGTTGTCAGCCACCACTCATGGATTTTGCTTTGTGTTTTTGCTCTCCCCATATGTCGTTAACAAAGCCTGGGATCGAACCGACCATATTTCCTTTAATTTTTACTTTCTCTACATGTACTATGTACAGAGTGTATAGAGAACATATTGCACTCCAGCTAAAAATTTGATACCGAGATTTCACCGGAAACATATGTTTTAGGTTCCCCTGTATCAAAAAAAAGCATTTTCCGAAAAAAGTCTGTGTGTGTGTATGTGACAGAGAGAGAGAGAACAATAACTCAAAAACGAAAAGTAAGTAAAATACCAAACTTGGTATTTAAGTTTAGTATCTTCCAGGGATGCGACACAAAGATTGTGAGAAAAATCCCCCCACCCCCACCCCAAACTACCCTTTACATGGAACCTTTTTCGAAAATTACGATTTTATCAAAAATGGCTCTAACGATTTTGATTAAAATACCATATATTAAAGAAAATTCCCACCTCAAACTAACCTTTACATGGAAAAATGTTTTAAAATGTTGTTTTTCTCAAAAATTGCCCTGACGATTTTGATTAAAATATTGTGTATTAAAGCTATTTACATCACAAATAAAATGTATATATCTTGAATTTTCTGGTAATAGCTTCTGAAGACCTGTTCATTCTGGATGAACTTTGCTGAATTTTGCATAACTGGTAAATCGAAAGAGATACACAAAAACTTACCACACAAAAATTGTACATCTCTTTAAAACACACAACGTACGTCATATACAGTTATGCTGCAGGGTTGACAGTTTCCAAGATATTCCTTGGTATTGGTTTCAATTTTAAGCTGCACATCTTCTCAAACAGGATCCCTTTCGCTTCATCTCTCTTGTTTTTCTGGAAATGCAAAGCATACCTTACTTCAACTTGTTCATATATCAATTGGCTGTTAAAATATTTGACTATGACTATATCTTGGTATATTCCCTCATCTCTCTTCTGCTTATAAGGAACTAAGTAGTAAGACTAATTCTGTTAATGTTTATCTTGTTTAGCATGATATATGTAGAAGAATAATCTTTTGTAAGAATAGTTTCTTTGCAGAAAAGGTAGAAAAATTCATGTGAATGCAACACATCAGATTTTTTCTTAACTCTTATGCAGGTAAAAAAATCAGATGAAAGCCACTGTTTTTGCTTCCTAATAAGCAATAACTGTAAAATAAATACATTAAAAATCTTGTTTTCTATTTAGTTCATGTTGAGCTAAATATAGCAGAAGTGTACTTAGTTCCTTATAAGTAGAAAGGAAACAAGGAAATATATTAGGCTGAAGCAGCATTCAAATTTTTAGAATATTTTGCTATCTAATTATCATTGAAATTCATTCCTTTCCATGGCCAGGAGTAAAGCAAAATAGATATGATACAGTTGAGGACTTCCTGTTGAGAAAAGTTTAAATATTTTAAAAATAAAACAAATAACAGGCAATATCTCTGTGATAGCCCTATAAGAGATCTATTGAGAATTCTAAAAAAATCTACATTTTTACTTTCTCTACACATACATGTAGATAGTGTATAGAGAAGTATTGCACTCCACTCAAAAATTTGATACTGAAATTTCACCGTAAATATATATTTTAGTGTCTCCTGTATCCAAAAAAAGCATTTTCAGAAAAAGCTCCATATGTGTCTGTGTGTGTGTGTCTGTGAACATGATAACTCAAAAACGAAAACTCGGTAAAATACCAAACTTGGTATTTAAGTTTAGTATCTTCCAGGGATGCGACACAAAGATTTTGAGAAAACTCCCCACACCCCAAACTACCCTTTACATGGAACTTTTTGCGAAAATTTTGATTTCTTCAAAAATGGCTGTAACGATTTTGATTAAAATACTGTATATTTAACTGATAAATAAAATGTATATCTTGAATTCTCTGGGAATAGCCTATGAAGACTACTTTATTCTGGATGAATTTTACGAAATTTTGCATAACTGCTAAACCATAAGATATAGACAAAAGCTTACCAAACAAAAAATGTAGAGCATGTTAAAACTAGCAATTTGTTATATAACTTTTTTTTTTTCGTGGAGTTGATCGTTTTTGAGGTATTCCTTGTTTTTGGTTTCAGCTTTGAAAAACTTATACTTTTCTCGCATTTGTCAACTCCTGTCCATACAAACAAAGGAACTTCAGTCACATAGCAACTAGCTTTTGACTATCACTTTAACTTATGGTACTCCTTTATTTCACTTCTACTTGCAAGGAAGCAAGTAATAAGACTATTTTTGCTAATTTTTTCTCGATTAGCATGAAGTAAATAGAAGAATAAGCTTTTTAACAATAATTTACAGAGAGGAGAGAAAGTCATGTGAATGGAACACATCAGATTGTTGTGTAATAGGTGTGTGTCATATCTTTTACGTTTACCAGTTATACTAAAGTTATTCAGAGTGAACAGATTTAAGGGGCAATTCCAATGAAGTTCATTATATACATTTTGTTTGTCATGTAAACATCCTTAATATACAGCATTTTAATCAAAATAATTAGAGTCATGTTTTAGATAATCAAAACTTTTGAAAACTATTCCATGTAAAGGATAGTTTGCGATGGGGGGATTTTCCTGAAAGTCTTTGTATCACATCTTTGGAAGATGCTGGACTTGGATACCAAGTTTGGCATTAACAGACTTCTCGATTTTGAGTTATACTGTCCATAGACACACATGTGAGCATTTGTGGACCTTGTTCTAATTTTTTTTTTCTGGAAATCTCAAAACATTTACTTCCATTGAAATCTCAATAATGAGTTTTTGGATGGAATACAATCCTTTTGTTACTATGTACATTGTGTGTAGATATTAGAGAAAGTAAAAATCTTTTGTTTTACATTCACATAATATTTTATATCCTCTATTGTTTATTAGTATCTATACAAATTATTAAGCAATATTTTATTTTTTAATACATTTAAATCAATATAAAGCTTTGCATTATAAACATTATGTGAAGCTTATGCAAATATTAAACATATATATAAAATATTGTTGTTATACAAAGCAAATAACAAAATTTAAGATTTGGGTGCTGTATGCTGGCCTTAAAATTCCATACTCTTTTCATACATTTGCAAAAAGCAACTGAAAATCAACAGAATTAAACCAGATATCTCGAAAATGGCTTATGTCAAAAAGTTGGAGCTATTAAGAGGTCTGCAGTTTTGTCTCACATAACCTATATCACTTAAACAAGATTATACAAAATTGCATTCTTTGCATCTCGCTAAATTGTACCAACCTTAGGAAGGAACACATTACTATGATCACAAATTTGGTAAATGACAAAATATCCAGTATTGTTGGGAACAGAAATGTAATTTAAAACTCGAATGGAAGTTAATGGATCAGTTATTAAATAATGGATCAAATAATTCCTTTTTACTCATTTTGTTTTAGATGTATTAACTATTCATCCACATTTAAAATCATGTTATGATCCTCAGGAGTTGATAAAATTTATTTCAGTAATATGGATTGTGAAAGCATACAATTTGTGAAACACACTGCCTCTATTATACAGGATGATCCGTTTGAGATGTCAGAAAAGTAAGACTTTATATAAAACAATCTATTCAACTTTATTGTTGGTAATGGTATACATTTGTGTAGGAAAGTTGGGAGTTCTATGTCCAGGATATTAGTACTCAATATGACTATTACAAATGCGGACAGTTCATACCGCGCACCCATGTTATGCTACATGGCTTGCAGCATTTCTGCTGTGATTTGCTGAAAGGCCGTTGTAATCTTCCTCCACAGGTCGGCTAGATTCTGGTTTTTTGCATACACCATTGACTTGATTAGCCCCAACAAAAAAATATGGAGGCACTAAGTCTGTGTTATTAGGAGGCCATGGGGTGGGTCTACCATGGCTACACCAGCGATTGTTGGATAGATCATGGTGTCTGGTACCCCATCCGAGAAATCAAAAAATGTAAATGACGTGTTATTTATGGATGCTCTTTAACTGCTATGGTTTTCAGAGTCCCATTCTAAATTGGGCATGAAAGACCACTTAATTTTGCTCAGAGGCCTCTCTATCAGCCTTGAGGTTCTTTTACTTGCCGTAAATCTATAACACGGGATCAATGGCTCTACTTCCGTTCCAAAGGAAGCCATGCTAAGGATTTTTACACCCGAAAAAAATCCATCGCCCTCCGCCGGGTTTGAACCTGCAACCTTGGGTATGTGAAGTTAGCATGGTAACCATTACACCATGGAGGGCGGCTCTGAGGGATTACAAACTGCTCAATCATATCAAGTTATTGGCAGCACAAACAGTCTTCTCTGCAAAACAGAATGGGCCGTAGAATTTCTCATTCGTCACTCCGCACTTCACATTCACTTTAGGGCTAGCTCGTATGAGACATGTGGATTCTTGGTTTCCCAAACAATGCAGTTATGCTTGTTGACTTGGACACTCACATATAAAGCAGCTTCATCAATAAATATCCATTGATTTAAGCATTGATCATCTGCTTCCTGCTACTCACACATCAAGATAGCAAAATTGAGTCAAGCTTCATAACTCTGCTGTGTCGGTACTTGTGTTCACTGAATGTGGTACAGAAAGATCTTAAGGTGCTCTCTAACAATACTCTGACATGTTGTGTATGGTGTATTCTGCTTTGCTGATAAGTGGCAGAGTGACTTTTGTGGACTTTGAGTCATGGCTTCTTGGATATCTTCCTCTTTGTTTCCATCACGCAGTCTTCCACCAGTGTGAGGCATTTTCAGACCATTTTCAAAGAACATGTTGTACCACTTAACAATGTCTCAATGTAATGAGACATACCGACAGTTGTACTGGTATCTGAAAGCTCTGAGTCGCTATTAATTCAAAAATGTTGCATACCATATGACACACTGAGCACGCTAGTTGTGGCATTGCGACCATTTTGTTTTCTTTTCTTAGCACGATAGCATTGTCATGACACTGGAAATATCTCTCATTGATAACTTCCATCTTTTCTGCATACATTTCAGAAAATTGCTCAGAGATATGAACATTAACTTCATAAATATAACGTTTTACTTTTGTGACATCTCCCAAATGGATCAGACTGTAGAAATTTGTATTATTTGTTAAATAAACATATTATAAAACATTCAGATTCATTTAGTATTGAAGAATTGCACGAGTAATGTGGTGGTTCTAGTGTTAAAGGATGAAAAAATTATGTTTATTTACAACATTTTCTGTAAAAGAGATTGAGTTTTCTTCATTTTGCAGCTAATATGTGACCAGGCAAATAAAATATGTGAAATGGCTGCTGTGATGGAACGAGCAGCAGAAATAGATGAAAAGAGGGCATTTATGGAACAAGAGCTTATATCCAGATTGAGTACTGAAAACAAGGTATGCAAAAAATACCTTTTCTGTTGATGCAAACATGGTATATATCAGAAACCTTAGAATTAAGTAAGCATATAAGAAAAGGGTTACCATCTTTTGCAGAGTTTTCTAAAAGAACAGTAAGAGTATATTAAAAATGTGCATGAGTGCTATATTTTACAATATGGTTGGTTGGTACCTAATGTTGAGCAGTTGGCAATGAAGCCATTTGCTTTCTTACATTCCAGTGTTTTGATGTCATATTATCATGTTGACTAAGGGTTGGGCAGCGCAGTAGATGGTTTCCATCCATATCTTCTTTAAGTGTACAGAAAGGACACAGAGGAGATCTCACTATACCATCCCAATAAATGTTTATTGAGACAGTCATGGCCTGTTAGGAGTCTAAAAGTTGCTACACAGGATTTTCTTGGTAATATAGTGATTCTAGTCATGTTATTACATAAATTTTCCCATGGTTTTCCTTTTGTTTGTAATACATTATCTTCTTTAATATATTTTACAATATTGCTTGTATTTATTTACAGACTTTGCTTAATTTTGCAAAAATTTATTTGATTTTACATATGAAAAGAATTCTCTACTAGGGACATTTAAAAAGTCCTTAGATACAGAGGGTACTCTTATGCCTCTTTGAATATGCCCTTTATACCTATTTGGTATTTGGTATTGAACACTACAGTTAGCAGAAGAATTTTAAAAAATCTGAAATCTGTTCCTGTGCTTTGAAACAAATGTCATTAGAAATAGTACAATTAAAATATTCCGTTAATGAATGAATGATCACATGTTACACTGACAGTTTTAAGTTTCACTTAGTTTAAAATGTTATTTTGACATGTTGCAAGATACCTTTGGCCTTGTCAACTGATTTTAGACTGAAACCTACAGAAGTTATTGCTTCAAAAGTGTTTTGAAAGATTTTAATGTTGTGAAGTTGTATAAAATTGTTGCTGTTGTTCTAATGTGCAGGATTTTAATCCATCAGTTTTTCCCTAGCCAGGCAATATAAAGTTGTGCTGAGTCCAAAAATGGTGTGCCACTGATTTGTCGTCTGCTTTAACTTCAAGTTTCTGAAATGCTTCGTCAGCCATGTTTGCAGATTACTTTTTGTCTTTCGTATGTACACATTTGGGCAATCTTCACAGTTTATTGGTAAATTCCTGATTTGTTTTGATATGATATTGTGCCTTTCAAAAGATGGTTTAGTAAATACAGGGTCATTAAATTATAAGGTAACCCCTGTCATGGCCTCTCTCCACTGCACGAGAGATCCGAGAGTTGCAGGGAAGGTGGTGCTGGCAAGGGTGCACTAAAATACATATCTTAAGATAAATTACAGAAATGTTGACCTGCTCACATACGGGCAGCACTTGTGTAAGCTTAGCAGTAGGAATCCTTGTGATGTTATTACTAAGTTTCTGTAGATTTCTGCTGCTGAGTGAAGACATCTTTAACTTGTTTTACTGCCATTGGGAGCAGATGCTCAATATTTTCAGCATTTACTTAAGGTCAGGACTCTCAGATCTCTCATGCAGTGGAGAGAGGGGTTACCTTATAATTTAATGACCCTATATTAATGTATCTCTTGCATGGCACCAATTTTATATATTGCTCTTCAAAACCAGGCATTCACCATAAATTTAGTACAATTTTTCAAGCTATAGCTTCCCTAGGTTTCAGTTGAAAATCAGCTGACGATGAGGCTGAAGGTTCCTCAAAATATGTTCAAATAAAATGTTAAAGTAAGTGAAACTTAAAGTCTGTACAATGATTCAAAATTACTTTCTTCAGTATATTTGAAAGTTTTAGTGTTTACAACACTTCTACATTACATTAGTGGTGGGAAAAGTTGTTCTTTTTGCGAAACAGTTTGATCTGTTTCTGTTGCAACCACAAAACCGTTTTGAAATAACAGTTTCGTGCAACAGAAATTCCTTAAACTGTTGCACTGCATTGATCAGCTACAAAGTGACTGCAGACATGTTGTGTACCACCAAACACTATTGAGATAAATACAGTCCATCAATAAAATCATAATGCGCCAAATACAACCCCTCATTAGGTACACTGAAGAGGAAATTATAAATTACGGAAGCAAAGCATTGTTTGCCCGTTAATGAGAGGGAACGAATTTGATTAGTACATTCAAATTTTGCAATAATATCAGGTTATGTACTACAAGGTGCAAAGTGTACCTTGCGGTAAATTTTGGAAACAATGACAAAATATTTGTGTTATAGAATAGAACAACCGCTGTGTAATAATTGTTGCAATAAGTGAAACAAGTATTCAGGCGTTGCTGTTACTGTTGCATGGGTCTAATGCAGGGAAGCGATACATGAAAGAATAACACAATTTCCAGAAGTGTTTTATGAAACATTTTTAGTGGTGAAACTGTTTCATATAGTTGTGTTGATGAAAGTAATTCAAAATAACTGTTGTGTTATTTTTGTCCCATCACTACATTACATGCACAGCTGATAAAGTTAACCTTGAACAGTTGTTCACCACTAATTGTGCAGTGGAAAAATGCTGAGGTGACAGAGTACAGCACACTGTGCACATAGGCATAAAACAGCTGCACTATAAATAAGTTTAAAACCTCTATAATCATTTGTGTACATCAGCATAGCATATTGTTTTAACAATTAATTCAAAATCTTCTCGGGCTTCTAACCAGGTAAAAACTTGTAAAGTTAGCTCTGTGGCTTTGTTCTATACAGTGTTCAGCCAGTCCAGATTTTTCGGGTTGCATAAGCCTTAGGCTTTACCAACACCAAGATAGTGGCAAAGTGTTCAAACTACTGGGAAAGGAGAGTAAAAAAAGCTTTAGCCATCTCATCTGAAACAAATAATCTAAATTGCGATTCTGGCCTACAACAAGTTCAGCATGGACACCGATGTTAAAGAGCCTTAACCTGCAGTCTTCCAAGGCTTGTTTTCTAGCAGGTCTGTGCTCAAACACAAAACATTAGCAGTATAACTGTTATAAATAGTTTTCTACGAAGTCCATGCCCATGTCTCAGTCATCTTAAATACCAGGCCATAATATCACATGAACCAAACAGATGTTAGCTTCATTCCAGCTCTTATAAATACCAGTCTCTGCAAGCTCAATCCATCAGTTCACCCTGAAGACGAGGAAGATGCACTTCTTCTAAACATTGGTATCAAGCCAAGTTTTTACCTGGTTAGAAGCCCGAGAAGATTTTGAATTAATACGTTGCCAGGAAATCTTCAGTTCTTATTTGCTTTAACAATGTTATTGCTCTAAGTGTTTTCAGGCTTCTAGTCAGGTAAGTAGATGGATTGATGCCAAGGTTTCAAAGATGTGCATCATATTCATCTTCAGAGTAAACTGACTTGAAAGTCTGGATTCATGTATTTATAGCACCGAAGTGAAGCTAGCATCTGATCAGTTCACATGATATTTGTACTTTCTCTACACGTACTATGTACATAGTGTATAGAGAAGGTATTGTAATGCACCCAAAAATTTGATACTGAGATTTCAGTGGAAATACATGTGTTGAGTTCCCCTGAATCCAAAAAAAGCATTTTTGAAAAAAGGTTCATGTGCGTGTGTGTATGTGGACAGTATAGCTCAAAAATGAGAAGATGATAAAATACCAAACTTGGTATTTAAGTTTGGTATTTTCCAAGAAAACGACACAAAGATTTTCAAGAATATCACCCACCCCCAACTACCCTTTACATGGAACTTTTTTCGAAAATTTTTATTTTCTCAAAATGGCCCTTAACGATTTTGATTAAAATATTGTATATTAAAGATATTTACTTGACAAATAAAATATATATCTTAAATTTTCTGGGAATAGCCTCTGAAGACTACTTACTCTATTCTGGATGAATTTTACGGAATTTTGCATAACTAAGAGATGGTCAAAAACTTACCACAAAAAAATGTAGAGCACATTAAAACTCACAATTTATGTTATATACATTTTCTTTTTTCATGGAGTTGATCGTTTGAGAGATATTCCTTGTTTTTGGTTTCAGCTTTGAAAAACTTATAATTTTTTCATACAGGAATTTGTCAACTCCTGTCCATACAAACAAAGGAACTTCAGTCACATAGCAACCAACTTTTGACTATCACTTTAACCTATGGTACTCCCTTATTTCGCTTCTACTTACAAGGAAGCAAGTAATAAGACTATTTCTGCCAATTTTTTCTCGATTAAAATGAAGTAAATAGAATCTAAAGCATTTTAACAATAATTTGTTGCAGAGATGTAGATAAAGTCATGTGATTGGAACACATCAGATTTTTTTGGCAGTGTAGCATTTAACATTGTATTGAAAACAGCCACAAGGCCAATTTCACCAACATCAGGATAGTGGCAAAGTGTTGGCGCTACTGGGAAAGAAGAGTAAAAGAAGCCTGAGCCATCTCATGTGAAGTAAATGATTTTAATCATGATTCACGTCTACAACTAAGTACAGCATGGATACTGATGATAAACAGCCTTAATACCTAATTCCTAACTGCTGTCATCCAACTTTACTGCATTCTTATACAACAGTTTGTGCTTAAAAACAATGTGCTACAAATTGCCCTCCGTGGTGTAATGGTTACCCATATACCCAAGTCGCGGGTTCAAACCCGGCGGAGGACAATGGATTTTTTTCAGGCGTAAAAATCCTTAGCATGGCTTCCTTCGGAAGGGAAGTAAAGCCGTTGGTACCATGTCGTAGATTTACGGCACGTAAAAGAACCTCAAGCCTGATAGAGAGGCTTCTGAGCAAAATTAAGTGGTCTTAGAGTGGACGCTGAGAACTACAGAAGTTAAAGAGCATCCATAAATAAAACGCCATTTCCATTTCAATGTGCTATAAAGTGTTTTCAAACAGGTTCATGCTCAAGTTCAAAACATTAGGTGTATAACCACTATATATAAATGTAAAAAAAAAGCTAGTAACAGTGAAGTAACACTAATATTAATATAATAATTAATAATTGTAATAAATCTTCACTTATCTTTTGGAATCCAAGGAATATTGGATGAATTTTATGGAATTTTGCATAACTGGCTAACCGTAAGAGATGGACAGAAAATGTAGAGCACATTAAAACACAAAATTTATGTTATATACATGAGATAAATATAAAAATATTATTAATCATGAAATAAATCCGATGTTAAATTATTAAAACACTTAAATGGACCCATAGATTTAATTGTTTGGGAGAAAATATTTATATTAAAGTATAAAAATCATGCAATGAATTTTGATATACCACCAATTGGCTTTCTCACCAAATTTGTTTTGATGCCAGTAGTTAGCAATGCCTTAGTGCACAATCCACCTAGTAGCAGGAACCATAACAATATAAATAAACAAGATCAAAAAGAAACTAATACTGAGGATGCAATAGACCTTCGATTCCAAAAGATAAGTAAGATTTGTTATAATTATTATATTAACACCATATATAGTTTACTATGAGGTTTGTGCCCATGCCTCAGTCATATTAAAAATCAGTTGCTTCATAGCCAAAAATATCATGTGAACCAATCAGATGCCAGCTTTACTTGGGCACTATAAATACGCAGATCTGGACTTTCAAGTTATCAGTTTACCTGAAGACTAAGATGATGTACATCTTGGAAATGTTGGAGTCAGTCCATATACTTATCTGGCTAGAAGCCTGAGAACATTTACAGTTAATACTTCAGCTCTTACTTTAATGCTATAGCTAGTTTTATAACCTTGACATTTTTCTAGTCTGGAAATAATTTTTGACACAATTATAATTTTGAATAATTTCAGGGTCTGCGGGAAATGTTAGAAATTTCATGCAAGTTTGGATCATTAAGACCATCACTTCTCGGGATCGAGGCAGAAGACAAGGAGAGCCAAACAGAAGCTGTACAAGATGGTTCTTGACAAGCGCCCAAGAAGACTAAACAGAATTAAAGGCTCCACAAAAGACAGAGGGTGTTGCATACATTAACCGTCAAGAATCACATTGCTCTGCAGTTGCAGGAGTAAATAAATGTTTCACATTTAGTACCAAACTTCTAAGTATGAATAGACCACTTGGATGTGAATAGAAAATGGCAACACTGCCCTTATTGTGGTAATTGTAATATAAATTGACTGTTCTAATAAATGTTGATTCTAATTGCGATCATCAGGTATTTTAAAAATGAAGAATTTGAGCATATTTGTAAAGCATCACCACCAGGAAATGAATGATTGATTCAAAAGTGAAATATGACAGTTTTACTTGTAGATAAACATGCATTTACAGGGGTCATTTGGAAATTATTTACAATTGTAGTTTTTTGTACCTTATTTATTAATGATCAGTATTGAATGTACGAGGACCATCCAGAAAGTGACAGATAATTTGGCATAACTAAATGATAACAATAGCTATCAACACAAAACTTCATTTACAAAGTTACGGTAACTTACTCTTATTTCTTAACGTAATCGTCATTGCTATCAAGGTATTTATTGTCATGTGGTACCAGTTTTTCAAGGCTGATGTTATACGTTTCTACTACCATAGAAGAACCAGTATGTACAATAAAGACGAGTGGAAGTTCATCAATCGTTATGAAGCAGTTGAAAGCAAATGTTGATAGTATCATTAAGAAAAACCGGTATTTCACTTTGGACACTGTACCTGACTTTTTGGATGGAAAAGATTTCCCAACTGATGAAGACGTAAAGTGACAGTGACATCTTGGCTGAGATCTGTAACGGTGGAAGAGTATAACATCTGCATTGAAAAACCAGTACGACGTTACAATAAATACCTTGATAGCAATGATGATTACGTTGAGAAATAGAGTAAGGTACTGTAACTTTGTAAATAAAGTTTTGTGTTGATAACTTTGGTTATCGTTTAGTTATGCCAACTTGTCTGTCACTTTCTGGATGGCACTCGTACATGGGATATATGAATATACTCCCCACTAACATCAATATGCTGCTGCCACCTTCCTGGCAACTTCTTTATTGCATCATAATGCCATTGTTTTGGGGACCTAATACACCTACTTGTGGACAGATGCCTGTAATTCTTCATTGCTGCTGAACCTTTTCTCTCATTGTATGTCTGTCATAGAGCGAGATTCAGTGAAATATGATGGGTGTGATGTCTATTTTGCAGTCATTGCAGCCACACATAATGTGCTTTCGACCATTTTCCCTCTCACTGAATCCTGTAACTAAGGCCTATAGTACACTCACATTTCAATGTCACAGAATGTGATAAGATCTTTGATCATACATTGTGACATCATTAAAGCTGTTAAGTGTATTACACTATGTCAAACCTTTTATCACATATTTAAAAAGCATATCAAACAGGTAACACAGTCAGCTGTAATAATGGTTCCTACTTTGTTTGTTTAGATTGTTAGTTGTGTCATATTGAATATTTATAAATAAATTTATTTTAATTTTTATTACATTCATCTGCAACATTTTCATAAAACCTAACTTAAAACTTAACCTCAATAAGTCCATTTCTTAAATAATGTTAATTAATACATTTGTATAATTGAAAAAGGATTCCCTGAGCCATAGGCTCGTTACGGGAACATTATAATTACAATTTCATTTTGTTCTTATAAATATTGGACTCCCAATACATTTAAGTTTTTCCTCACTTTATCCATACATCCTACATGCACTTTATAATGACTTCTGTTATGCTTTTCTATATCTCCCGTGTTTTGTTTCTGTTTTTATAATATAATTATGTTTTGGATTGTTCAGTATTTCATGTAACTCATAATAGGAAATGAACAGTTTGGCTGTAGCAACTGAACATGGTAATGTCTGCCATTTTCTTTTCACAGAAATTGATAGTGTAATATAGACCTAAGTTATGCAAGGGTGTCGCATTACACCATGTGGAAGCCAGCCCATTAGCAATGTACCACAAGTGCCCCAAATGATGGGCAGTGTTAGTAGTACAAAATTTTTGGAGTTCCAGAAAGTTTCCATTGCATCAATTGGACTTTCTTCTCAGTTATATGGTAGTCTGTTATTTTGACTCCTTCCATCTTGTCCATGGCTTTCTCTACTAAATGTCCCTTCACTATCACTTGGCAGTGCCATCTAGCATCTGCATGGTGAACAAATACAGTTTGTCATCCTATGAAAGGATGTGTTCTTAAATTGAGCATTATTTTTAAAACAACACAATTGTAAATAATTTTGAAATGTCCCTCATACATTTAACTACAAAGAAATACATTATACATTTATTACTGTATATCTCTTTGAAGGATTTAACAGGTTTTTATGACATTTTCCTCCTGATCTTTTGTATTCCTATTTAATACTCACTTAAGATACTATTTGTTCAACAATATGAGTTAGGAACACTAATTATTAACTTGCATGGAAGTCTTACAGTTGGTATTTCCTTGCATGTTTTAAGATAGAATGTTTATAAAGTTAAAATATTGTGGTCATAAAATTTGCAATGGTCACTAACTCTGTACATTAGCTATGTTACACAAACACTAAAAAAAAGTCAATAAAAACATTAAAGCAGAAAGCATCATTTTTTTTTTTCACCACTGCATATTGTTGGAGAATTCATTCATTGTTTAAGAGAAAGTTTCAGTTGAAATAAAAGCTGATAATGTAGCTGACTGATGCGAAACCTCACAAAACAGTACCAACTTCAGAAACTGAAAAAAAATCCATTTAATGGAATCATTGCCACTAGATGGGAGCAGTAGCACATATAATACCAAGGAAATGCTCTGGTTAAATGAGTTAATGCCAGAAGATGGCAGCAGTAAGCAGTTTTCTTTTACTATCATGCAATGAGTCTACATCTTTGATGGAATGAATATGAAATAGATAATGATAATGATGAAATAATGAATTTGCCATTGTAATCTAGGTGACTACATTATAATGAGTGATTCCCTTAGTGCACTTCAGGGCATTTGTGAGTTGTACAAATTTACCATCCTATTGTACAGCCTACTCAGGATATGCTCCATATTTTTGCACGCTTCCTGTGACAGCATTTGGATTCCTGGTCATGTTGGCTTGCCGGAGAATGAACTGGCAGATTTAGTAGCAAAGACAGCGGCCACTGAATGCAGTCATTGTGTAACATCTGTAGACTTCAGTCTTGTTTTGCTGAGTCTTTCGTGCTGGAATGCCAAGTGATCAGCTCTCCATGGCAACAAATTAAGAGAAATGAAGGACCTTCCTGTAAACTGCGTAGCCTCTTCTCACTTATCTCACCGAGAGGACATAATATTGGCTCACTTGCGAATTGGCAACTGTAATCTCATACACGAGACCCTCCTATGTGTTCGCAACATTGTAGGTCTGACGTGTATTGATAGAGTGCACTCCTCTTGCACAGCTATGAGCCACTCTAGAACTACCAGGTAACTTACTTGATTTTGTGGGATGAAACTTAGTGGTGCTCTCAAGTTTTTACATTCTTAAGCTCACTTCCTGTACCTTTTTTTTTTTATTATTTATTTATTTTAGGTATCCTGAGATATGTCAGTGGAACAGTAGGTATAGATTTTTAAACTTTTATCACAGGTGACTTTACCTCTCCTGTATTTGTTTTAGTTCTCCCAACTCGAATCTTGTTCAATTGATAGTTTGTTTCAATTTTATAGTAGACTTTATCTTTTGTTTTAGATGTTTTCATTATGATTATTTTTAGCTTGCTTTTATCTCTTGTCTTATACCTCCAATGTTTTATGTTAAGGGCATCGATAACCTAGCAATTGAACACCCTTAAACCCCAATCATCATGCAACAGTGAATGTTGAATGTGATAAACATATAAAATGAGAAACATTATTTTTAATTAATGCATTAAACTATCATTTACAAGTCATTTTTTAATCACAAGATATAATGAAAAGGATGAAAATTTGATCACTAAATTCGTAGAACCACCAACAGAGGGTCTAAGAGACAAATGTAACCAAAGACCTTGGAACTAATTACCTAGACACACCACCAGTGCTAGTGTTGCTGTCACAAATTGAAACCTCTTGCACATTCTCAACTAGAGGGCAGAGCATTCTTTCTGCCATATGTTCAGTATGCTGAAAAGGCTTTCAGTACCCCGAAAACCACATTTTAAGAACTTGGTGGTAAACTTTTATGTAAAAATCAGGTGTCATCATGCAGCAAAATCTTAAAGCAGTGTGCTGCACAAGAAAATAGACAGCATCTCTCTTAATCAATTCTGTTTATGAATCAATAGGTGAGTGTCTCATATATTCTTAGTAGAGTTTAATTATTTTTCCATAAAATTTATTACATTAAGTGGTAATAATTTCTTATTTTATATTTGTTTATGAATTACTTCAGGAAGCACAGATCATATTCTCCTGTGGTGCACATTATTAATATGCCTATCTTATCCAACACAAATGTTTACTTAACGTCTTGAATACAGTTTACTGAAGAGGAATACAGGTACCTAATTTCCCATTCATTTAATTTGATACTGTGCATATGTTGTCTCTGAAAATTTAGTATCACATTTGTTTTGTTTTTTTTCTGCTAAAGGGCCTTATTTATGTATGTTTTAATTTACATACCGCCTTAGGTAATATGGCCATATCACCACTTTGACCTTCCATAACAACTGCTTAAATTGTTGAAGTATACATTAAAAATGTACTTCTCGATTAACTTAACACACATTAACTATCGCATTCATATTTCCAGGATCTTCAATAACAATATTTAAATAAGAATTCCTTCATCAGCTTAGAATCGAGCACAACATATTTTGCATTTTTAATTCAACATTTTGACCACTTTACTACAGAGACACTCTTAACAACTCTGTTTATAATTATTGTTGAAGTCTTTGTGCATTAAAGTAAAAATCTGATGTGTTCCATTCATGTGAATTTCTCTATTTATCTGTGACAAATTATTGTTAAAAAGCTTATTCTTCTATCTACTCTATCTACTTCATACTAATCGATTAGCAGACATGATCTTATTATTTGCTTCCTTGTAAGTAGAAGGGAAAAAAAGCTAAAATGACAGTAAAATTTTTTAAAACTGGTTTCATATTTATGAAATGCATTTCTTTTCAGGGCTAGGAGTTGACACATTCCCGTATGAGTAAATATTTTAAAACAGAAACCAATAACAAGGGATTTCTCAACTCCACGAAAAAATATATATGAAGTAAATTGTAGTTTTATGGAGATCTTTTTTTAACTCTTACGGTTTACTAGTTATGCAAAAGTCAGCAAAATTAATCCAGAATAAAGAGGTCTCAAAGGCTATTCGCAGAAAATTCAACATATACATTTTATTTGGCATATAAATATCTTTAACATATGGTATTTTAATCAAAATTGTTAAAGCCATTTTTGAGAAAATCTAAATTTTCAAAAATTTTCCACGTAAAGGATAGTTTGGGCTGGGGGGTTTTGCCTCAAAATCTTCGTGTAGCACCCTTGGAATATACTAAGCTTAAACACCAAGTTAGATTTTTTACCGACTTTTCGTTTTTGAGTTATCACGTTAATGGACACACACCAATACAGGCCTTTTCCTAAAAAAAATTTTTTTTACAGGGGACCCTAAAACATATACTTCTGATGAAATCTAGGTATCTTTTTTGGGTGGAGTGCAATACCTTCTCTATATGCTAAGTAGGTACATTTACATGTAGAGAAAGTAAAAAAGCAGACAGTATGTATGGAATCAGTGAGAAGCAACTGCGAAAAACAGAATTAAAGTCGAATTATACTTTCGATGATGCTTACATCCCGTTTTGTAAAGCACTTTATATGCAAGTATGTGATATTCAACTTCAATTACAATATTTCCTTTTTTTTTTTTTTTTTCATTTGTATAGCCCCCTTTAACATCAATGGTCATATCGGGGGCTTTCACTTGTGAAACTGTAGGTTCAGAACATTAGGTTAAACTTTATATTACTAAACACACGCACATTCACTCTCACATCCATACTTCCAGACTCTATGGGGGATAGGGAATAATTCTGGTTAAAGAAAAATTCCCCACCCCAGCCGGGAATCGAACCCGGGACCTCCGGGTGAGAAGTCAGCTCCCTGACCACTCGACCATGGAGGTAGTCAATATTTACTTTTGTTTTGTTCATTTGGGGGATGAAATTCCCTCTAGTCAATGAAGTGATTTTATTCAATTCCCAACTGGACATTCAAGGTCTAATCCCCGTGCATAAATGCTGGTGATCGTAAAGAACGTGTTGTCACAATTATTTCCAACTCAGGTATCTTCATGGCATAATTACAGCTGTTTTAAATTTCACTGTTTTCCCATTAGAACCAATGTATTGTGCGTGACCTCGCATGCCTTCTGCCTTCCAACAAAATCTTCTATTTCTCACACACATCGCTCTCTGCACAGCCAGAAGTGTGGGGGGTTGAATGTAATCAACAGAGGAGAGCCAACCAGTTACAATCAGCTGACAATGATGAAGTGATTCCTTGACTAGTTCTGAGGTAATAAACCTAATTTAGTGAAATTGTATATCTTTTACAAACTATCATTCCCTTATTATTGTAGCGGTGATGCTGCTTCTATATTTGCATTACACTGGGTAAAGTTTTTTTATTATTAGAACCAGCTGAAAAATTCAATGCCACAGCCAGGATTTGAATACCGTTCTCTCTTACTCCTATTGTTTAAAATATGGAAATAAAAATGTACTTATTTCAACTCAAAAGTATCTTTTTGTTACCTAAATACTTTAAAATTAATAAGATATGTATTCAGGTTATTCATTAATTTTTCTTGGAAGTGAAATTGGCAAATTGATACAATCCGGAGAGTATACTTTAAAGGTTAACCTATCTATTGCAAATTTGTCTCTCTCGTTTGTTTTTACTAAGTATTCTCAATGTGCATACATCAAAACCTATTTGTGGGAGAACTGACATGGTTGGGAGCGAAGCTGAAAGTATCAGAGAAGTGACAAAACTGAGATAGTTCAGAATATAAGATTAAGCTACCTATTGCAGATTCATAGTTATTTAATAGTGGTAATGTTGCTGAATGAGGTTCTGTTTGCTGCATAATGCTAGGCAGGCAACCTAAAATTGCTGAAACGTACAATGATTGCGTTATGGAGCTTATAGAGTTGGTATTGGGAAAAGGAGGGAAGGCAGCACACCAATAGGGTAGTGGGAAAACACTAAAATATGCAATGGATAGTGTGGGGAAAGCAAGAATGTTGTTTTTATTGGATAGTAGCTTTGGTATTAAATTGCTTCATTCAATTATCAGTTGATCAAATATATTAAGTGCCACAATTGCAGTGTGACTGTGACCAGGGTATCTACATGCTCTGAGCTTTAGCTAGCTCATGTACCACATAACCAAGATCTGCAACAAGCAAGTTAACATAGAATGGTATACTATCCGAGTCCTGTCACTTTCAGCTTCCAAAGATTATTGATTAATGCATGTTAATTTTAAAGAATTGGAATGACAGAAATATATTTTATACGTTAAATAAGTATGTTTTTATTTTTTGATTTTAAACAATGACTAATACATAAAAATTTGTTTGAATTTCACTGTCATCTTATGTGAGCATCTCCATAACCTGGTGTGTTCCCTTAGCTTTGAAATGGGGAAGAAAAATAATAGTACTACTCATATTTAGTGTCAAATAACTGTCCTACTACTGCCATCTAGCTGCTATTAACTGTTGCATTCTCTTGGTACTGTCTGCTCATTTTTTCAGTTTCTTAAGTCAGTATTAATTAGCAACATTGTGCGGCAAATGCACCCTCATTCAGCAATATTACCTTAATAATATTTGAGGTTATGTGGTAAATGAACTAGCTAAAGGTGATTTCATTAGAATATGAAATACCTTGATCTCCATCACACTGCTACTTGGCACTGTGAATACATTTGGTTAAATGAGATTTGCTCATTTACCTATTTTCTTACCTGCTGAAAATGGTAGAAAAGTGATGGGACCCAGATAGTACACAGTTTAAGGTTAACCTGCCTATCATAGAATTTGTGGTTATGTGATATACAAAATAGCCAAAGATGATTTAATCAGCATACAAAATAAAATTAAAATAATAAATTCTAAAGTAAATAATCTTAATTGCGATTCAGCCTAGAACTAAGTACAACATGGGCACCGATAATAAAGAAATTTAATACTTAATTTCAAACTGCTGTCACCCAAGACTTGAAAAAACTTCACTGCATTCTTACACAAAGTATCAGTTTACCCTGAAGATGAAAATGATGTACATCTTCAAAACGTTGGAGTCAATCCATGAACTTACTTAGCTAGAAGCCCGAGAAGAGTTAATAAATTCTAATCTTAATAAAGTTATTAATAAATGTTTACCTATACTTTATTCAACTTATAATTATTTCTTCTGTCTTTATTGGAGCTGCTGATGAACTCAATCAAATTTCTATTCAAAAATGTTATTTTCATCAATGATACCTCTTCATCATACTGCAATTTCAGCACTTAATACATTTGGTCAACTGCCAATTTGTGTTAAATGAAACATTTATGCGTTTTCCGGATTTCTTATGTCATAGTTAACACCAGTACAATACTGGCAACCATATGTATGATACCAAATACCATTCAGTACTGAATGATATATGCTAACACATAGCATTGGATATTCCAGTATTTCAACTCCCTATGTCTGCGCTGTCTAATGAATTTATGCATTTTACCACCTTCCTTTGGAAACAATACAATAGTATCAACACTATATGTTTCCTAATGCAGATCATTGGACATTTCATTTTATTTGTGCAAAAGTTGCCTGCTTGATGTATTGCAATAAGTACACCATCAGTAACATTACCCAACACAGGGTTGCTATTTTATATGGTAACCCACTCGTGTGCTCTCTTAGCAATGTGAGAGAGAGCCAGGATTTACTGGGAAAACTATAGGAGCGGACTAAAATCCTTACCTTATAATAGATGCTAGAAATGTTGACCTTCTCAAACAAGCATTGTACCCCTTTTAAAGTTTTGTCACTCACTCGCTGAGCTCAGCAGTATGAGTTGTTGTGATTTCTTGCACAATATTCTCTCTTTAAGTTCCTTTTGTGTGCAAGGATTGGAACAATACACTTTTGTCTTTCAAAGAACCCCATAAATAAATAGCACAACTTGTTATGTCATGAGAACATGGGGGCCACAAATCAACATTAATAATTCTGTCATCAAACACCTCTCTTACTGTATTTAACAATTCAGCAGCCGTGTGTGCTGTTGCAGAATCTTGCTGGAATCAACCATACTTACTACTCTTCTTCTGTCAAGCAATAGAAAAATGGTTTGAGAATTAGCCTCTGATATTGCTCTGCATTTATTGTTTCATTAAAGAAAATGGGGCCTATTATTCTTCTAGCACTTATCGCATACCAAACTCCAATTTTTTGATCATAGTGAATAGCACAGGTTTTTCTGAAGCCCAGTGTCGACTATTCTGAATATGCATACACCCATTTAAGTGAAACCAAAATTCGTGGGCAATAAAACTTCTTTCTACAGATTGGAAAAACCAATAGAATAATTCACACGTTTATCAGGGTCATTTGTTTTAATGCTTGCATTTGTGTGTAGCAATAAGGTTTTAGTATCAACAGACATGTAGCATTTCTAGCAGAAGATGGAGATACACCCGTTTGTTCAGTGATCTTCCTGGCAAATGCTCCAAAATGGCACCAATTTCATGCAGTTTATTTTCTGTTAACACTGACCTTCTAGAATGTTTCTTGTCCAACACTGAACCCAAAGTTTCAAATTTATTGACATTATTTAACATGTATAGTTTTTCATGTAGGTGGTACAGAGTTTGTAAACTTTTCAGCAAACTCCCTGCAAGCAGATTTATGCTTAAAGTAAACTTTACAAACAAACATGTGTTCTTCCACAGTTAAGTGATGTACCATGTTTACTAGCGACAGAAACACCTGACTCAGCAACACAGAAATGGCGACAATGCATTTTCAAGTGGGAATTGTCAGTCTGGGACGGCAGACAGTGCAGGAGTAGCGAAGGAGATAAAGGCTGCAAATGAGTTACCATATAGTGACCCTATATCTACATCTCTTACAGTTTTGTGTGCCGACTAAGCTATTTGCTCTATCCTAGAAAAGACTGGAGGGCTCCTGGTGTTGGTTTCATTGTGTTTGTGTTTACATATTGGTTGAGGAGGTATGCAGGATGGGAAGTCATAAGCACCAGTTTAGCAGCATGGAATTTCTTTGGAATAGTCCTGGGCTCGACTCTGTTTACATGGATCTTTTCTCTTATGGATGATATACAACACAACTGGTTCTTTTTTATTTTTACCTTCTCTAGCACGCATGTATAATGCACATAGTAGGCATAGAAGATATTGTATTTCATCCAACAATTTGATACCAGACTTCACTAGATATTTTGAGGACCCTGAATTCAAAAAAATAAATAAATTTTAGAAAAAATTTTAGAAAGCAAAATTTTAGAAAAATGTGTCAGTAGACAGCACAGCTAAAATCAAAAAGAAAGTGTGTTTTGAAGTTTTGATTTCAAGATTTTGCTGAAATTTGCATTCAAATTATTTTTCTTCTCCCTCTCGTACAAACTATAAAAATTGTTACAAACCATTTTTAAAAAACTTAGAATTTTCGAAAAATGCTCCTTTAAGGGGTAGTTGGGAATGGGAGGGGATTTGCCTGAAAATCTTTTGTCACATCCTTGGAAAGTACTTAACTTAAATATCAAGATTGGTATATATAATTAGAAATATTTGTATATAGTGGGGCACCATTATAATGGAATTGTTTAACAATGAGTCAAAATTTTAAATACTGTAAAATTCTCCACTTACATGTTGATCTTTTTTAAGACTAGTTTCAGAGAGTGTCCCCCCTATCTTCAGTTAATTTGTCAACTGCTGCTCCCATGTTGTATCTGGTTCCACTAAGAGTTGTGCTGCTATCTCTCATCTTTGTCCATTTCAATTTATTGTCGATTGAGATTACATAAGTCTACTAGACGTCAATTTGGTTCTATATACATCAGAAATATAACAAACAAAAATAATTCAAATCAATTCAACATAATAGAAATATAAGAATTTCATCAGTCATCAACAAGTTGCCCTCCGTGGTGTAATGGTTACCATGCTAACTTCATATACCCAAGGTCACGGGTTCAAACCCGGCAGAGGATGATGGATTTTTTTGGGTGTAAAATTCCTTAGCGTGGCTTCCTTTGGAAGGGAAGTAAAGCCGTTGGTCCCATGTCATAGATTTAAGGCAAGTAAAAGTACCTCAAGCCTGATAGAGAGACCTCTGAGCAAAATTACGCAGTCTTTCACGCTCAGTATAGAATGGGATGCTGAGAACCACAGCAGTTCAAGAGCATCCATAAATAGCATGCCATTTTAGGCATTAACAAATTCAATTGAATAGAATGCCTTATTTACCATATATTTACACAGTTCTTTTTTTAAATTTACAAACATGAGAGCAACAGTCAACAAATTAACTGAAGATAGGAAGGACGCTACTTGAAACTAAAAGATCAACATGTAAGTGGAGAATTTTACAGTATTTAAAATGCTGAAAATGCTGACTCAGTGTTACACAATTCCATTATAATGGTGCCCCACTGTATACAAATATTTCTAATTATTTACACCGATCTTGGTATTTAAGTTTAGTACTTTCCAAGGATGTGACAAAGATTTTCAGGCAAATCCCCTCCAATTCCCTACTACCCTTTAGCAGAACATTTTTCGAAAATTTTGATTTTCTTAAAAATGGTTTGTTAACAAAAATATGTGTTCCATTCACATAACTTTCTCTACATCTCTGCAACAAATTATTGTTAAAAAGCTTAGGCCTCTATTTACTTCATGCTAATTGAGAAAACATTAGCAGAAAGTCTTATTACTTACTTCTTTGTAAGCAGAAGCGAAATAAGGGAATACCATAGGTTAAAGTGATAGTCAAAAGCTGGTTGCTATGTGACTGAAGTTCCTTTGTTTGTATGTATGGACAGGAGTTAACAAATTCCTGTATGAGCAAATATATAAGTTTTTCTAAGCTAGAATTAAAAACAAAGAATATCTTAAAAACGATCCACTCCATGAAAAAATGTATGTAACATAAATTGTGTGTTTTTAGGGTGCTCTACATTTTTGTGTAGTAAGTTTTTGTCCATCTCTTACAGTTTAGCAGTTATGCAAAAATCCGTTAAATTCATCCAGAATAAGATAGTCTTTAGAAGCTATTCCCAGAAAATTCAAGATATACATTTTATTTGTAAATATCTTAAATATACCAGATTTCATTCAAAATCGTTAGAGCCATTTTTGAAAAATCAAAATTTTCAAAAAAAGTTCTATGTAAAGGGTAATTTGGGGTTTCTTGAAAATCGTGTCACATCTTTGGAAGATATCAAACTTTAAGTCTTTTCATTTTTCAGCTATGTTGCCCACAGACAGACACATGCAGACATTTTTCTAAAAATTTTTTTTTTGATACAGGGTGTCTCAAAACATATTTCCAGTGAAATCTCGGTATCAAATTTTTGGGTGCAATACAATACCTTCTCTATACACTATGTACACAGTACGTATAAAGAAAGTAATAATTTGAATGCAAATTTCAGCGAAATCTTTAAATCAAAATTACATGTGGAAAAAGACACTTTTTAGTGCCAGATGTAGTACTGAGGAAAACCACGTTTAACTTCAACATGATTTTATTTTTATTTGTTTTAATTCATAAAACAATGTATAAACAGTATACAGATGGCAAGTGTAAAAGTAAAATTATGCTCTTGATCCGAGTTCAAATACATCCTGTGCAGAAAAATTCAAAGTGCTCACCTTCAGCCAATTGCTGTGATCACTGATAATGGTTTGTTTAAACCAATACATATTTTCACTTATCCTCAGTCGAATGCTGGTCATCATATCTAGTACCACTTTCCCACCAATTTCTCTAGTGCAACATTAATTCTAGACAATAAAAAATAAAAGCTGCTGTTGAGTCCAATATTCCCTAAACTCTCGATGTGGTGTACTCTGAGGGAAAGCGGAATACATGCTGGCCTATGGCAAAGATGCTCGGTAGAAGTCCAGCATTTGGGATTAAGTTCCACGAAAGTGTCAGCGTAACATTTGGATTTCCCCTGTAACAGATTAGCAAGCAATTAAAATACACCATAGCAATGCAAAAAAATCTGATGTATTCCATTCACATAACTTTCTCTAGCTGTTCCATTTTTAAACTATTCTTATAAAAGATTACTTTCATCCACTTCATGATAACCAAGATAAACATTAGTAAAAATAATCTTATTAATGCCCGCCTGGGTAGTGTGGTGGTAGCATGTCTGCCTCATGTTCAAAAGGTTGTGAGTTTGAATCTTGCTTAGGGTGAGTTACCCGGGTAAGGTTTTTTTTCGGGGTTTTCCCTTATCCTGAGAAGACGATAGTCGAGTAACTTTAAGCTCCTTGGACCCCGAGATCATTTGAGCATCATATCATCAATTGCATTCATCGTCCGATATGACCAAACCAGGTTAAAGGACGTTAAGCTACAAAAAAAAAAAAAAATCTTATTAATTGCTTTTTTGTAAGTAGAAGGTAAATAAGGGAACACAATAGGCTAAAGCGATAGCCAATTCTTTTAAAACCTCATCGCTATGTGAAACAATTGGGGTTCGGTTTGTTCAGCATTTTTAGAAAAAGGTCTCTCTCTCTGTGCCTCTGTGTGTGTGTGTGTGTGTGTGTGTGTGTGCGTGCGTGCGTGCGTGCGTGCGTGCGTGCGTACAGCATAACAACAAAAAAACTGTTAAAAACCACACTGTTATGTTTAGTACCTTACAAGGATGCAATACAAAAATTTTCAAAAAATCCTTCCACCACAAGCTATCCTTTATATGGAAACATTTTTTGAAAATGTTATTAGCAGAATTGATGTTATTACTTGCTTCCTTGTAAGTAGAAGGTAAATAAGGGAATACACTAGGCTAAAGTGATAGACAAATCTGTTAAAAGCTCATTGCTAAGTGAAACAACTGAGGTTTGGTTCGCTTTGCATGGTCCTATTTGAGAACAGTTGGGTAGTTTAAAATTTAAATCAATAACAAGAGATATTTCGAAAACAGTCAACTCTACAAGAAAGCATGTATAACATACATTGTGTGTTTTAACAAGATGTACATTTTTGTGTATAAAGTTTTTGTCTATCTCTTAGCATTTAACCATTATGCAAAATTTTGCAAAACTCATCCAGAATTGTGAGGTCTTCAAGGCTATTCCCAGAAAATTCAAAATATAAATTTTATTTTTGATGTAAATGTCTTTAATGTACAGCATTTTTAATCAAGTTGTTAGAGCTATTTTGAGAAAAACTAAATTTTCAAACATTTTTCCATGTAAAGGATAATTTGTAGTGGTAGGATATTTTTTTTTTTTTTTTAGATCTTCATGTGGCATCCTTGGATATTAAATATAAATGCAAAGTTTGGTTTGTAATGTTTTTTTTTATTTAGAACTACACACACATATACAGAGCTTTTTCTAAAACTGTTTTTTTCTGATTCAGGTGGCCTCAAAACATATTTCTGGTGACTGCTCCAATTTTTGCGTGGCATACAATATCTTTTCTAGCTATGTAGTATGTACATAGCCATAGAGAAAGTAAAAGTAAGCAGCGAACCAGGAAATTATAAGGATAAAATTCCAGCATGGCATATTGACTTGAAGTGAAAGACCAAGCAAGACTAGGTCAGTAAAGGGAACAAGTGGCAAGTGTAAAATACACAAGGGGGGAAGGTAGGAGAACCAATGCAGGACAACAACAGAGATAGGGAAGAAATGCAAAAATCTTGTGTGTTTCATTCACATGACTTTCTCTACCTATTCTGCAGGCTTCTTATAAAATATACTTTTTCTTCTACTTCATGCTAATTGAGACAAACATTAATAGAAACAGTCTTATTACTTAATTCCTTATAAGTAGAAGGGAATACACTAGGCTAAACTGACAGTCAAATCTTTTAAAAGCTGTCGCTATGCAATTATTGAAATTCTGTTCTCTTTGCAAGGCAAGGAATATAGCGAAACACAGATGACTTCATGTTTGAGAAAAGCATTAGAATTTTAAAATTGAAACCAATAACAAGGAATATCTCGGAAATGGTTAGTTCCACTACAAAAATGAGGACATTAATAACGCGTTTTGACCAGATTTACATTTTTGTATAGTAAGTTTCTCTCCGGCAGTGCCATGGCAGAGTGGTTAGATTGCTCGCCTCTCACCTAGGTGGCCCAGATTCGATTCCAAGCGTCCGTATGTGGAATTTGTGGGGGGTGAAACAGCATCTGGGTGGGTTTTCTCCAGGTCCTCTGGCTTCACTCACCACTCATTCCACCAACGGCTACAACACCTTTCCTATTGCCGGCGCAAAACTTCTGGAATCGTGACCCTGACTGCCAACCCAGTTACTAAGCCTAGCTTATCGGAGTTTGTGATATGATACTTTGCTTACTTAAGAGTTACAGCGAGCAAACTTTGTACAGTCTGTATCGAAAGAGTTCCGCATATGTTTGTATTCAAAGTGAGCAGTAAATAGTGCTTATTTTATTTATTTTATTTTTTTAACCATGGCTTCTACGTTTTCAAAGTTAAGTGGCAAGGTATTACTTAGAGCAGAGAAATAATTTCAAATGTCCTTTACTTCATGAAACAAGAGGTAGTGATGAAGGAAGAAAATGTATATTCAACCGAGTTCTCCAAAAGCCTGTAGAAAGTGAATGAAAGAGTAGCCAAGCAACTGATATTTCACTGAGTTCCGTTCCAGGGTTCTCAAAGATAAAGAAAGAAAACTAAAACTTAATATATCACTTTTAAATTAAAAGATGTGGAACAGTTGTGACGCCAGCGAATTGCAGAAATTGGCAGGTCAAAATAGAAAAATCTATGTCAACATATTGAGAACATTGAAAATCATTAGAAAGAATTGTAGAAAATAGAAAGAATTCTAATCTAGGATAATTGTGCAGAAAGTAGTGATAGCATTGATGACAATGATGTGAGCAAAGACAAAGGACTGTCAGGTGTGAAAGAATTGGAGGCAGACGATTGACAGTGTTTATATAGTAGGCCATTTGTATAGATGTTTTGTAGATATGAATATACATATGAAAACACATGTTTATCAGTGCAGTGCCGTATAGTGCAGGTGCAAAGAGGTGACAGATATTTGACATTGACTGTGACAGGCACGAATCGACTAGTGAACTGCTTATCTGAAAGTACAACTCGCTCCCTAGCTCTCATTAAGATCTTCACATGTCCAGATCTGTTGTGCCAGTTATATTATCCATTTTGCTTGCATTTCATATCATCCACTTCCTGCACTTGTGCCTGGCTATGGGCGACCAATCATTCCAAGTTGTTAATTCTGTGGTTCCCTGACTGGCTTCTGACCCTTAGACAGCTGCTTGCAAGTCCTAGGGGTGTGCCAGTCCTAAATAAGGGGAGGGTAAGTCATCTACGAAAAAAAGTTTTGTGTCCATCTCTTATGGTTTACTAGTTATGCAAAGTCGTCCAGAATGAAGAGCTTCTTCAGAATTCCTAGAAAATTCAAGATATACATTTTTGTCATGCAAATATCTTCAATACACAGTATTTTAATCAAAACTATTAAACAACATTTTTGAGAAAATCAATATTTTTGAAAATTTTTTCTATGTAAATGGTCTTTGGAGTGGGAGGATTTTCTTGAAAATTTGTGAGTCGCATCTTTAGAAGATATTAAAGTTTGATATTTAACATACTTTTCGTATTTGAGTTACGCTGCCCACAGATGCACACACATGGACCTTTTTCTAAAAAATCTGATGTGTTCCATTCCCATGACTTTCTCTACATCTCTGCAACAAATTATTATTAAAAAGCTAATGCTTCTACTTCATGCTAATCGAGAAAAAATTATCAGAAATAGTCTTATTACTTGCTTCCTTGTAAGTAGAAGTGAAATAAGGGACTACCATAGGTTAAAGTAATAGTCAAAAGCTGGTTGCTATGTAACTGAAGTTCCTTTGTTTGTATGGACAGGAGTTGACAAATTCCTGTATGAGAAAAGTATAGGTTTTTCAAAGCTGAAACCAAAAACAATGAATATCTCAAAAGTGATCAACTCCACGAAAAAAATGTCTATAACTTAAATTGTATGTTTTAACGTGCTCTACATTTTTGGTGTGGTAAGTGTTTGTCCATCCCTTACGGTTTAGCAGTTATGCAAAATTCTATAAAATTTGTGCAGATAAAGTAGTCTTCAGAGGCTATTCCCAGAAAATTCAAGATATACATTTTATTTGTCAGGTAAATATCTTTAATATATGATATTTTAATCAAAATCGTTATAGCTATTTTTGAGAAAATCAAAATTTTCGAAAAACGTGCCATGCGGAGGCTAGTTTTGGGTGCGGGAATTTTCTTGAAAATCTTTGTGTTGCATCTTTGGAAGATGCCAAACCTAAATACCAAGTTTGGTTTTTAAAGGACTTTTCGTTTTTGAGCTATGCTGCCCACAGACAGACACATATACCAACATTTTTCTAAAAATTTTATGTGTACCATTCACATGACTTTCTCTACATCTCTGCAACAAATTATTGTTAAAAAGCTTATGCTTCTATTTACTTCATGCTACTCGAGAACAAATTAGCAGAAATAGTCTTATTACTTGCTTCCTTGTAAGTACAAGCGGAATAAGGGACTACCATAGGTTAAAGTAATAGTCAAAAGCTGGTTGCTATGTGACTGAAGTTCTTTTGTTTATATGGACAGGAGTTGACAAATTCCTATATGAGAAAAGTTAAGTTTTTCATAGCTGAAACCAAAAACAATGAATATCTCAAAAACGAATAACTCCACGAAAAAATGTATATAACATAAACTGTGTGTTTTAACGTGCTCTAAGTTTTTATCTAAATTTTACGGTTTAGTAGTTATGCAAAATTCTGTAAAATTTGTCCAGAATAAAGTAATCTTCAGAAGCTATTCCCAGAAAATTCAAGATATACATTTTATTTGTCAGGTAAATATCTTTAATATACAATATTTTAATCAAAATCATTAGAGCCATTTTTAAGAAAATCAAAATTTTCAAAAAAAGTTCCATGTAAAGGGTAAGTTGGAGTGCAAGGATTTTTCTCAAAATCTTCGTGTTGCATCCCTGGAAGATACTAAACTTAAATACCAAGTTTGGTATCTTACCAACTTTTCGTTTTTGAGTTATCATGTTCACGGACACACACACACACACAGACCTTTTTCAAATACCTTTTTTTTATACAGGGGACCCTAAAACATATATTTCTGGTGAAATCTCGGTATCAAATTTATTGGTGGAGTGCCATACCTTCTCTATACACTATGTACATAGTACGTAGAGAGAAAGTAAAAAGGCTTCTTTTGGATTCAAAGGGGTCTCAAAACATGTATTTTTGTGAAATCTTTGTATCAAATTTTTGGGTGCATTACAATACCTTCTCTGTACACTATGTACAAATTACATGTAGAGAAAGTAAAAATCAAGTTTTGGGGAGAAATACAATACTTTATCTACTCCGTACATATGTTCTAGAGAAAGTAGAAAAGGGGGAACAAGAAAGCAACCAAAGAACAGATAGGGAGGGAAGTGAAAGAGAGGTTTGTGGGGCAGTGAATATTAAATGTAAAGAAGCCATATTAAAAGCAAGTGAAAATGAGGTAAACAAGTCTGTGTAATATGTTTGAGAGGGTGAATATGAACATGGGCACAGCATTTGTGATTTGCAGAAAGAATAGTGAGCAGGAAAATAGGATACAAATTTGGAAAGCTGAACTGATGGGCAAATAGATTACAGATAGGGAGAAAAATGTTATAATTTGTGAGAAACCAAAGACCAGAGCAGAAATATGCACACTACACCATGTGACCAGACAAAGCAAAAGATAAAAAGTCATAGTTACGAAAGAAGCAGGAAGATCCAAGACAGTTAGAAAAGTGAATGAAAGTGCAGGAAAGGTAAGTGGAAAGAATAAGTAAATAGTGTGAAGATAAAGAGAAGGGGGAAGTTAAACATGGGACAACTTAGGCATGTTTAGAGTAAAGGTGATCATAGGAAACACTTATAGGTGGCCATAAACATTAAGGAAGACACATGCACAAGCTGTAATTGTAAGTAAAAAAAAAATATGTGTTCCTTTCACCTGACTTTCTCTAGCTGTTCTACAAACATATTAAAAAAATTCTTCTTCTTTCTACTCCATGCTAATACAGATTAACATTACCAGAATGTTCTTATTACTTAGAACAGGGAAGGGAACTATGGTAAAGTGATAGTCATATGTTTTAAAAGCTCTTACTATGCAATTATTGAAATTCACTTCTTTCCATGGACAGAATCTTGTATGGAAAAGTATAAGTATTTTAAAATTGAAACCAATATCAAGAAACTTTTCAAAACAATTAGCTCCACAACAAAAAATGTGTTTGATAAATTGTGTGTTTTGACGAGGTTTATTTGGTATTAAGTTTTTATCTATCTCTTATGGTTTACTAGTATGCAAAAGTCATTGAGAATAAAGAGGGCTTCAGAGGCTATTGCCCAGAAATTCAAGGTTTGACTTTTCAGTTTGAGTTATGCTGTCCACAGGGACACAGTCTTTTCAAAACATATTTATATCATGCTAATCAGGATAAATTTGTCAGAAATTGTATGGAGAAAAAAAATCTATTTTTTAATTTGTTTTTATCTGGAATGTTTTTATTTAATTTTTTGTCACCATTTAAAATTAGGCATCATAAATGGCGGTTACATCACCTAATAACCTAATATTGCAGAATGCCGCAAAATCATAGAACTAATGAATTTAAATAAAAGATTAATACTTCAATGGATACCAGCACTTTGTGGAATACAAGGTAATGAAATAGCTGACTTTCTAGACAAGAAAGGTAGTAAAATTACATAAAATTCATCTGATCCAATAAGTTATCACTATCAAAAGAATCATTATATCAACACATAATAACAAAATTAAAGAAGATAATGTATCACAAACAAAAGGAAAACCATAGGAAAATTTATGTAATAACACGACTAGAATCACTACATTACCAAGAAAATCCTCTGAAGCACCTTTTAGACTCCTAACAGGCCATGACTGTCTCAATAAACATAGTAAGATTTCCTCTGTGTCCTTTCTGTACGCTTAAAGAAGATATGGATCTGTGCTGCCCAACCTTTAGTTAACATGTTAATATAACATCAAAATACTGGAATACAAGAGAGGGAATGGCTTCCTGCCAACTGCTCAATATTAGATACCACCAACCATTTTTGAACTTGTGATTTTGTGTCCATTAGACAAATTCAGTAATAAACATCACTAGTCTGGCTACACTGGCTTACTTCACCTTCCTCAAGACCTGTCAGCTATGCTTCACGAGGAAGAGAGAAAACTGAGAAGTTCATATTATGATTTATCCCTTCACATGTTATCCCGTAGGTCAGTCATGCTACTTCTGCCTGAGAAGACAGGTGAACATAATCATAGTTTATTGCAAGAAGTCTATTTTAAGCTTTAACAATAGGCTAGAATGCAAACAGAAGTTCTTTCTTCACAAATTTACCAGGCTTTGCAGCTAGCCTATCTAACCCACATAATACACCCCAGGAACCTTTGATATTCTTAAATTACTGAAAGCTGTTACATTTAACTTAATGCTGGTTAAAGAACACTGTACCCAAAGAGTTCTTGATAGATTTTGGCTGCATGTGCTTTGTGAATGAATGCAGCATTCCATAGAGTTTAATTGAAAACATGCCACAGCATTAACAGAGTTGTAAATGAAGCTAATTTGGCTGACATACTTAATCACATATCTGTAATATGCTTGCTTGGTGACTCATTCTCAGTCATTACATTTACCTACTATGTAACCAGATCTGCAAATTCATTGGACACAAATCTTTATTTAAAACTGAGAATACAATGCATGGAAATAAGTCCAACTTGGGTTACGAGCAAAGCTTACAGATATACCATAACACTAATTTCTATAAATATTTTGTTTTACCAATGTACAACAAGATATTGAATGAAACAGGAGTGAAGTGTGGAACTATTTTGAAGCATACAGCACTAACAATAGAGCAGTGTATTAATATGGAGGAAAATTGTTGCATGGTCATAGGTCACACATTATATATATATATTATAACAAATGTAAAGAAGCATGTTACATTTATACACTGAGCTAGGATTACAGAACCTCTACTGATAAAGCAAAGTAAGAGTTTTCCGTCGCATCAGAATGTGTCGTCGTGAATCTAAAAAGATGAACAAAGTGACCATCTATGTGCAATTTTGTAGCTTCAACATTGGTCATATCATATAAACAAGTACGAGCTACTCAACAAATTTTATAGTAATACATTACAAAAATACTAATAACATTATTCAATGAAAAAGTCATTTTTATTTTCTCTACATGTACTATGTACATAGTGTATAGAGAAGGTATTGTATTCCACCCAAAAATTCCATAGCAAGATTTCACCGGAAATACATGTTTTGGGTCTCCCTGAACCCAAAAAAAGTATTTTTGGAAAAAGGTCCATGTGTGCATGTGTGTCTGTGGAAAGTATAGCTCAAAAACAAATGGACCATTAAATACTAAACTTGTTATTTTAAGCTTGGTATCTTCCAAGGATGGGACATGAAGATTTTCAAGAAAATGACCCTACCCCCAACTACCCTGTACATGGAACTTTTTCTCGAACATTTTGATTTTCTCAAAAATGGCTCTAACAATTTTGATTAAAATCTCTTATATTTAGGATATTTACATACCAAAGACTATTTCTGCTCTTTTTTTTTTCTCGATTAGCATGAAGTAAATAGAAGCATAAGCTTTTTAACAATAATTTGTTGCAGAGATGTAGAGAAAGTCATGTGAATGGAACACTTCAGATTTTTTACTTTTCTTTTTCTCTGTGAGTATCAAGTATCAGTGTTCAAAATCAGTATGTTTCAGCACTAAATTGTAAATTTATTAAAAATGTAGGACAGTCATAAAATTTCTCCCAGACAAACAGGTTAAAATGCACAAAATGTTTGGAAATTTCCAGATATCTGGTAACTCTGTTAAATGTTCTATTAGCAGCTTTTACTCATTTTATGATTTATACTTCCAACAACCTAGTTATCAAGATAGAGAAGGGGAACACCCAAACATTATGTATGCAAATTGAAAATTAGTTGAGTCGATTTTGTAACATTACATTACTTACTTTTTATTTTGGAAAACATGTTTCAGAAGTCATGTGCTTCCATTGTCAATTTCTTTGGTTGACTGCTGGCATAGCTTGCTGGTGGTTGTCTATCCCCAGAGGTGGTTTGATGAACCTCTGTATCAGCAGGTCGCCTGGCGGGATTTCAAAATTGTAAATGCGGTTCTTATTTTTCCAAATATATATGTTTTCCCAAACTTTTAATTCTGTCTTGCTTGTGATGTTTTTGGCCTTCTATTTAGGGTGTGTTTCTCTTTCCAAAAATGCCAAGCTACCGCGGATTTGTCTTCTTATTTGAGTTTAATATTTCTGTGGTGTTCTTTTGCTCTTGTTTTATATTTCTGTTTGTTTGTAGATTTTTCACAGTCATTGCAGCTGAACTGATATATTCCTGGTTTAGTTTTCTTGAGGGATATCTTTTAATTTAGAATTTAAAATGTTTTGGAGTAACAATTACTCCATTAAAAAAAAAAAAAAAAAACTAAATTTAAAGATGATATCCCACAAGAAAACAAACCAGGAATACCTACTGATTCAGAGGTTCATCAAACCACCACCGGGGACAGAGACAACCACCACAGCAAGCAATGCCAGCAGTCGACCAAAGGCATTGACAAGAGAAACACATGGCTTCTGAAACATGTTTTCCAAAATAAAAAGTAAGTGATGTAGTGTTACAAAATCGACTCAACTAATTTTCAATTGTTAAAACACATCACTGTTACAAAGTTTACCATTATCAGTTATAATTATGTATACTATACTTACTTCAATCCATTTCCATCATCCCAAAAGTAATACTTGGTATTCATATTTTTGAAGTCTAGTACAGCATTTTCTCCACGCAGTATTATTTTGTCCCATAACACCACCTGCAGCAATAACATAGAAGGAAATAAATTTCATTTATTTCAATTTTGTTTATCACATGTAAAAATAGCAATATTAAGTTACCTGATTTAGTTTGTTTGCAGGAGTAGAATATTCTGCTGTCAGGTACAGGAAAAGTTGCTTTACATTCCAGTTGAACAAATGGGTAAGATGTGTGAATGTTAAGGATTAACTCAACAACCAATTCCTGAGCAACACTTTTGGATAAACTGATGCCATCATTTTACTATCAATATACTTTAGGTCTGCAAAGTGAGCCAATATTTATATCCTTACCCTGTATTACCAACATTTTGTGACATTGTACTCCATTTTGTATATATTTGCCATTCAGATGTTTTTTAGCTTCATACCGAAATAAAAATCACTGGATGCAAGTTCGTTTTTATGGCGACGTATTTTTTCTTGGTTGTGAAGCCAAAAAATATAACAGAGGCTAACCAGAAGCAAGAAAAAGGCACCCGAGGATTATTCTGGTCAAGTGAGGTTGATCGTGTCCTCATACAGGCGATACTACACTGAGAATCCTAGGAAATGATGCGTGTAGTTAACTTTGTATGTTAATTGGAAAAAACAAGAATATTTGCAGTGGAATATAATTTAACTTCCATTGATACAACGATAAAATCTGGAAGTGATTAAGTATTGTAGTCCAAGAAAGTGAATAGATTTTGTCGGAATCAATGAGAATAGATAAATTGCCAGATGGAATTTGCGCATTGATGAATGGCATTGGTGATTGCGATTTTGTGTATTGTTTGTCAAGATTAATTGAAATAAAGTTCAGTTCTATAAAAGAAAGGAGTTTTAATTATGAATTGCTTAAGGAGATATGGTAAGGCATATAATGGCAATGTTAAAATTTAAACTTTCAAGGAACATTTTCTCAAAAATCTGATGTGTTCCATTCACATGACTTTCTCTACTTATCTGCAACAAATTATTGTTAAAAAGCTTGTGCCTCTATTTTTTTCATGCTAATCGACTAAAAATTAGCAGAAAAAGTCTTATTACTTGCTTCCTTGTAAGCAGAAGAGAAATAAGGGAGTACCATAGTTTAAAGTGATAGTCTAAAGTTGGTTGCTATGTCAATAAAGTTCCTTTATTTGTAAGGACAGAAGTTGAGAAACTCCTGTATGAGAAAAGTATAAGTTTCTTAAAGCTGAAACAAAAAACAAGGAATATCTAAAAACAATCAAATCCATGATACAAGGGACCCTAAAACATATATTCCTGGCGAAATCTTGGTATCAAATTTTTTGGTGAAGTGCAATACCTTCCCTATACACTATGTACATAGTATGTGTAGAGAAAGTAAAAACTAAAATAGTAATATAAAAATAACAGTTGCAACAAATCTTCACTCATCTTTTGGAATCCTTGCTTGGACTAGTTTCGCAATGATTTCATTGCATTACATTATCAACATATCCTTACAATTACATTTACATTTAAAAAGTAAAAACTAATTATTGTATCTACTTCAAATTTTTGCTGCACATTATATGGACTTTTGTACACACTTTAACATGGGTATTTTTTGGTAGAATAATTATTTGAAGAGTAAATAATTTTTTTTTTGCAGCAGTCAAATCTTTCATTAAAAATATCATACTAATAACTTCAAAATTTCAAAACTATACACAATTTTAAAAAATGGCTGTGTTAAAATGTTTATCATGTATATAAACACAATGCCTGAAAATATGAGCTTTCTATGTGTAACAGGTTCTGATGTTTCTTATGTATTAAAAAATGTAGTTTTAAGATATTGAGCTTTAAAGTTAGAACTAATCTTTTCAATACATTCCAGCACCATAGTAGGAATTGTCAGGGTTATGAAGAATATCTTATAATATTTTAATATTTATTATTTCATTAGTACTATTTTCAGCAGCATCTTTCAATAAATTTTTATATTTATCTCCAGAGTTCTGAAATTTCTTTTTAGAAGAATTATTACACTTCACATCATTACTATTACTTTTACCTACATCAGTGTTTATTTCAACATCCACTCTGGATCTGTAATATTAACATTATTTGCAGTGATATCTTTTGGTTTTCAAACATTCTTCTGCTTTCTGAAAACTCTATTACTGTGTCTTGGCATTGTAAATAAATTGAAATAATAGCTAAATATAGCAACAAAATATTCACAATCGCATCAATAGCAAACTAAGATGTTTACACAAAACAAACTGACTAGGTTAGGTTACCATGATAAATCAGTAATCAGTGTTACCAAAAATCAGTATGGTCATTTCAAAAATGTCCCACATTTCCTTCCTAAAAAAAAACAGGGACTTTAAATATACTAATTCCATTCGTAGCAAAAACAAATGTCAATAAATTTACCAACCATGCCCACTAAATGCAGCCCTTTGGTAAATGCTTTATAAAAATCCTTAGAATGGTGATATCAAGATAAAAATTGAAGCATTTTACTCAGAAAATTCTCTAGTATTTTTACAAACAAAAAACAAAAAAAAAACGTATTTTTAATCACATTTGCCTTACTGGGTCCCCTTAAAAAGACTTACTTAACTACATTTTATGGCCTGGATTTAGAATCTGTAAATCCCTGATAGCACTCTGAGTAAAAGATCTCATAGCTATTACCAACTGAGTTTATAGCTGATGCAAGGCAAGGCTACTTTGTGTTTCTTCAAATTTGACACCATGTACCAAGAAACGATGACTGTTTCAATTGACATCCATATACATGGAGCATCTTCTGCCTCAGGATTTAAGGCTAGTTTCACAGTTTCAGCTCAAGTTGATGCTTTACTCTATGAAATTTGACCAATAATTGTGAAAAATTAAAATATTACTGTTTCATAATAAAATGACATAAATTTTGAACAAAGACAACATATGCTTTTCCCATTTAGCGAACTTTAACTACCAATTAACTGAAGCTATAGATGAGTAGGGAGTAACTATAGGCAAGCTTATCGGGACATTGTAGAACTAGTCCTTGGAATGGACCTTGATGTAATATCACTGTTATACCAATACAGCATTTTACTGAGATTCGTCATTTTTTGTTAAGTTATAAAGTGAATATTTTCAAAATTACATTGCATACTGAACAACAAGAAGCACTGGCATTGGAAAGATAGTAAGTCACAAAAAGTGAATTTTACAGGAGATGAAAAAATCTAATATGTTCCATTCATATGAATTTCTCTACATCTCTGCCACAAATTAACGTTAAAAAGTTTATGCTTCTGTTTGCTTCATGCTAATCGAGAAAAATTAGCAGAAATAGTCTTATTACTTGCGTCCTTGTAACTAGAAGCGAAATAAGGGAGTATCAGGTTAAAGTCATAGTCAAAAGCTGGTTTCTATGTGAATGAAGTTCCTTTGTATGGACAGGAGTTGACAAATTCCTGTATAAGTTTTTAAAGGTGAAACCAAAATCACGGAATATCTCAGAAACAACCAACTCCATAAAAAGAATGTATATAACATAAATGGTGTGTTTTAATGTGCTCTACATTTTTTGTGTGGTAAGTTTTTGTCCATCTCTTATGGTTTAGCTGCTATGCAAAATTCCGTAAAATTCATCCAGAATAAAGTAGTCTTTAGAGGCTATTCCCAGAAAATTCAAGAAATACATTTTATTTGTCAAGTAAATATCTTTAATATACAATATTTTAATCAAAATCGTAAGCCATCTTTATGAAAATCAAAAATTTTGAATAAAGCTCCACATAAAGGTTAGTTTGGGGTGAGGGGATTTTTCTCAAAATCTTTGTGTCACGGCCTTGGAAGATATTATACTTAAATACCAAGTTTGGTTGATGTTTGGAGGAATTTAGTAACAGTGACGGTCAAATTATATGTATATTAATTTGTTGAGTTGGTTTTTTAACACTACGTCACTTACATTGTTATTATGAGGGACTAGTTTCGAAAGCCTATGCTTTCATTTTCAACCTCACGGGTCCAACTGCCGTTGCTGGCTGCGTTTGTTTGTGCTCTCTTCTCTGGTGGCGAAATGATAAACTTCTTAACTAAGCTGTCTACTGACGGGATTTCAAAGTTTATTAGGCGATCTTTGTTTGTCCATATGAGGATGTTTTCCCAGGTTGTGAGTTTAATGTGGCCTGACATGGTCTTTAGCAATTTTGGATTTGGATTTAGATTGTGGTTTTCTTTTCAAAAGTGAAATGCTTCTGCTGATTTATCTTCTTGTTTCAATTTTAGGTTTCTAAAGTGCTCTTTAGATCTGATTTTTAAACTTCTTTTGGTTTGTCCTATGTAGAACTTTTCATTTAATTTAATATATTCCTGACCTGCTTTCTGGTGGAGTTTCATCTTTTATTTTTGAATTTAGTAACTTTATGACCAAAAATCTGTTTATTGGAGCCAGGTTGATGTCTTGTTCTTTGAAGATTGTTTTGAATTTTCTAAATGCTCGGGGGTGGTAAGTGAATTTTTTGAATGTATTAATATTGTTTTTTCCTGCTGTTAGGGTAGTTATTTCTTTTATGGTTTTTTTTTCTGCTTTGCTTTGTTTAGTTTCTTGTATACAAGGTTCTTGCTGTATCCATGAATCTTGCTGTTTGAATTATGGTTTTAAACTCTTTGGTGTTTTATCGATTTTTTGTTTTTGAGTTATCGCGTCCACAGACACATGGACGGACACACACACACACACACACACAGACAGACAGACCTTTTTCTGAAAATGCCTTTTTTGGTTACAGGGGACCCTAAAACCTATATTTCCAGTGAAATCTCGGTATCAAATATTTTGGTGGAGTGCAATACCTTCTCTACACACTATGTACATAGTACATGTAGGGAAAGTAAAAAACAGGTTTGCCAAATTTGTGAAGCAGATATTACACAAACCTGGTGAAAAATCAAAGATCAATACATTTATCAGTTAAACACACACACAAAACTAGGCTATTTTTATGTTTCAGGTGCAAATTGTGAAATAAAACTTCTCATGAAAAATCATTGTATACCTTTTTGTATGTTTACACACAAATCAAACACAAATTTTATGATAAAAATTCATATTATAGACATCCAAACAGTCCAACAAGTTTAACAAGTGCTTTTTTTGGTTCACTGATGGTTAGAATTTTCCTAATTGGTTGTAAGGACTGAATATTTTTGATTACATGAAAGGACTTTGTTCTGAGGATGTTATGCCCCTTCCATGATTCTAACTCACTGACTGTTTGCTTTGCCTTGATGGAAGTTCATATTTTGAAACCTTTATTCAGCTGACAGTACTAATCTTGAGGGGTGTAGCATTTAAAAATCTGTTGCAAAGTCTTAAAAATCCCCAGGCATGATCATGATTTCATTAAATGGTTTAAAATGCTTTACAAGTAGCCTGCACAAAAAAAATAAAACATAGAATCTATTTATGACAAAATCAAAATGAAATGGCGTTTTATTTATGGACACACTGCTGTGATCCTCAGCATCCCATTCTACACTGGTCATGAAAGACCACTTAATTTTGCTCAGAGATCTCTCTATCAGGCTTGAGGTTTTTTTACGTGCCGTAAATCTACGACATGGGACCAACGGCTTTACTTTCCTTCTGAAGGAAGCCATGCTCAGGATTTTTACGCATTTACAACAAAGAATAGAACTATAAATGCCATATCAAGATGCAGACAAATTTAACTTAACATTTTGAATGGAATGGAGGCATTCTGGTGACTGTAACATCAGTATGAGGAATCAAAATAGCCGTAAACAAAGTTTACATGCCATTGACGTCTATAAGAGACAAAATTTGAAGCAATAAAATTGCCTTTTACATTCGCACCAAATTTGAAGTAGATATTGATGGCAATCAACTTTTATCTCAAGAGCGTTCTACTGGGCGTATTGGGTTGTTCAGAACCAGGCTACTAACGTGGGTTGATGATTTCTAAGTTAATCCATTACTCAGATTCCCCTTATGAAATTGCAGCTTATTCTCACATAACTTTTACAATTCGTACACAAAATTTTGATCACTTGGTGCAATTCAGTGCCATTTTGTTTTTTTCTGAATACGAAAATTCTAATTCTCACGAATTTAACTCCAGTTCCACTGGGAAATCTTTTTTAATTCCTCGGAATAAATTACACAATTACTCCTCAATGCAACGAGTGGAAATTAATCAGCAAACACAGTGCAAATATTTACACGATTATGGCTCAACGCGAAAACTTAAGTGCTCGCGTAATAATGGTAATTTATGATTGCACAGATTCATCATCGACCTCACTTGACTACTTACAGTCTCTGAGTGGCCTTTTCCACGATTCTTGTTTACTGCTAACAAAATCGCAAAGAGAAAATCAAAACATTTACACACAACTAAAGCACAAGAAATAATAATATTACACCCAGTGATTTCAACCTCGGAATGCAACAAGAACAAAATATTTGAACATCGAATACACAAAATGGAATGAAATTTATAGCACATCGGCAACATTGGGGTTAGGATATATAAATATCGCCTCAAGTTTATTTATAATCCCACCAGAGAACAGAATGACTTATCACCAAGTTCCACCTTGCATCAATCGCAGCAACTAACATATCCTACCAATTCACTTGCAACCTTTTCTATGCCATTGGCATGTGCATCTACTATCCTCTCCATGAAAAAACGGAACTTAATTTTTTTTTTGACTTACTACCTATCCCATGTCAACAGTACACTTATCAAACATTACATTTAACAGATATTATCACAGAATTATAACATTTCAGCTTTCTATTTAGGCTGTTAAGAAAAATCTGCAATCCAACTTCCAACTAATCACAAGTCCAATTAACACAGGTTTCCAATACCAATGAAAATGTGTCCTGCTATGCAAATTATTTACTAAAAATGACCTGGTTAATGCAGTATTAGTGCATATTCTAAAAAGTTTGGTGTTTCCAGGCATAAAGTTAAAACAACTCATTTTAAACAAAATTGCATAACATAGAAAACAACAAATACTTTCTAATACAGCTAGTTAAATTGTATTCCATTAATGTATCTTTGAATATCAACAATTTGATTAACAGATGTACTCAAAATTTATGTAAATCAAAGACAAAAGTATTTCTTTTACATGCACACATTAAAATTTTGGTTTCTACAGCATAAATAAGCTTGAGTAATTAAAATTTTAATTTGAGCATGTGAATGTTCAAAAGGATATCTGTCTGCAGATCAAAGGTGAGAAAACCAAGATCATTCTTTTCTCTGGAAGCACTGTAATCTGGAACATTTTTTCTGAAAAGAAAAAAAATCTAGTTAAATGCTGTGTTTATTAAAGTAAAAGAACTGTAACAAATTCAAAATTAATATACAACAAATATTAAGCTGTTTATGAAGAAATATGCAAATGAAAAAATAATTTTCCTTCTAAATTTGGGATTCCAATCGACCAGAACGAATATGGCTTAACATGGTTGTGCCAATATTTATGTCCTTGAATGAATATTTAATATGCAGTGGACCCCTTTAAACAGCTGCCATGCCTTCATTTAAACTGTTTTTTCCCAAAAATACATTTTCATTTCTTGTTATGCTAATGGAACATAACAGATTTTTTTTTTTATTATTGTTTCATTTATATAGTCATATCGGGGGCCAGTTATACAAAAGTCATCCAGAATGAAGAGGTCTTCAGAGGCTATTCCCAGAAGATTCAAGATATACATTTTGTTTGTCATAAAAATATCTTAAACAAACTATTACTATTACATTAAAAATTGAACTTACCCCACCCCAAACTACCCTTTTTTCGAAAATTCTGATTTTCTCAAAAATGGCTCACTTTGATTAAAATATTATATATTACAGATATTTACCTGATAAATAAAATGTGTATCTTTAATTTTCTGGGAATTGCCTATGAATACTACTTTATTCTGGATGAATTTTATGGAATTTTGCATAACTGGTAAACCGTAAGAGATGGTAAAAAATTTACCACACAAAAAATATAGAGCACACATTTTTTTCGCGGAGTTGGTCGTTTTTGAGATATTCCTTGATTTTGGTTTCACCTTTAAAAGCTTATACTTTTCTCATATTTTTGTCAACTCCTGTCCATACAAAGGAACTTGGGTCATGTAGCAACCAGCTTTTGACTACCCACTTTAACCTATGTACTTCCTTATTTCACTTCTACTTACAAGGAAACAAGTAATAAGACTATTTCTGCTAATTGTTTTCTCGATCAGCATGAAGTAAATAGAAGCATAAGCTTTATAACAATAATTTGTAGCACAGATGTAGAGAAAGTCACGTAAATGGAACACATCAGATTTTTTTATACAGTGCTCCATAAACATGAGCATGTCTGAATGGGGGATTTCCAAGTTAGTTTCGACCATAGAATTGGTAGCTATTTCTTTAGCCATAGAGGAATGCCTGTATGAGAGGGAATCCAGATGAATGTTACTGTCTGACCTTTTTCTAGAACAGATTGTAGAAGATAATGTATCATATGAACTATACTGTGTTGTGAGGAACAGTCTTGAGGAGCTTGAAGTGCACTTTTAGAATCTGAGAAATTAATGAACTTGTGCTGAGAAGAAACAGGATGTAGGATAATGCTTCTTTAATTGCCATAAGTTTGCAATGGTTTTATTATACATTTCCTTGTATGTAGAAAGAATATTTGAATGCACAAGACTAAAGCGATAGTCAAACCTTTAAGGAGCTGGTCACCATATGATGAGTTTGAAATAAATCCATTCTCTTTGTCACTAAAACATACATTTCTGGTGAAAGCTTCACATAGATTTTTGAGTGGAATACGATACTTCCTCTACTTAATGTATGTATCAAAAAAGTAGAAAAAAATTATATGAACACACGCATGGCTTTTTCTACACATGACAGATTCACATATATTACATACAATAATATTCAGATAAAAAGATTCTTCCATCCCATATGCTATTCACAATACATTTTTACTCTGTAATAATTTAAAATGACATAAAATGTGTTTGTTAGGATCAGCTGAATAATGCCGTACCCGGAATTTGAACACACTTCTCCAATTCACTGTGTGGTTGTTCTAAACACTGAGCTACTATGACAACTCTTGCTTAAAACAATATTTCTGATGAGCTTTTACTTGTAAACCAAATGGCACGTCCAACATCAATGATTAATCTTAATGGAAACTTACTAAAGTATTTAGTATTCTGGTAATGCAAATATAGTACCTATATAAAACTTCCACAGGTGATCCTGATTTGAAAGTGTAGAAAACATAACATGTTCAGATTTGAAATCTGCTAGATTGCCAAGGTTTTAACTTCCTTTTGGGATCATTGGAGCATTAGCTTTACAGATCCCTCGGATATATCCTGACGTCATTTCGCAGTCGCAGCCTTCAGCCGCAACTGCTCCACTTCTCTACTTATAAAAACACATCCCTCTGCTACGCTTTACCGCTTAGGATCCTTAAAAGTTTGTAGCAGACAAGTAACCACAAAGCAGCTCTAATAGCAGAATATCAAATCTGCATCGCATGGAAGTAATGCCGATAGTTTAATCCAACTATTGTGTAACGCCGAATCAACGTTAGTATTATTTTCATGATTCTATGCTTAGAGTACAAGTCTTTAGGCGCTTGGTTTAACCTAACCTCATGTCTCAACTATAGCTTTCAAAACCGTGCATTTCGGTTACAAATCGTTGTAGTTGCAGTGTCTATGAGTTTCACTAACTAAACATCACGGTATTTATGTCTTAAACCTAGAAGGGTAAAGTTCAAATGTAAAAATGAGGAATTTTAGTTGCATACGTTGACCTAATACTGAAAATCTCTAACAAGCGTATCTTTATAGGAACTTGAATATTATTTTAATACTTACACAACAACTTTCACTGTGTTCATAGAAGCTTTTGTTCTGTAGTCTATGAAAACTGTAGATATAAAGCAGAAAAAAGTGAGTGCTGCTAAAACACTTAGTGTATATGCCAATATGGCATTACCTCTCGTTAATACTGAATGCATACTGTAATTAAATTAAAACAAAATCACAAAATATTTTGAAGAAAATTAATATGGCATTTAAGTTGCAATGCCTTATGCTATCGACAAACAGGAAAATCTGACGTGTTCAAATCCACCTGCCACAGAGACATTACAGCTGAACCATTCTCTCTCATAGAATACTGGATCGTTAATAATTTGTTGAAAATTCACAGCCTCCTTTTCGCTTACATACGATTCGGCTGGCATGTGTTAACTGTCTATTTCTGTACCAAAAATAGGTGAACTCTCTGGTATCACACTGCCGTAAAAAAAACTGGAGAACACAAGCACTCCTAGCGCAGCGGCCTGAAGTATTTGTATCAGCAGTATATAGAATGTGGTAAAAAAGGTGTTCGGATTTGCCTATTTGTTTTAGATAACATAAAACTTAAAGTATTGTGCGGTATATTATTGCCAGAACTATGTCAGACAAAACAATGCTATCTCTTCCTATTGTAGTCACCCTCCGTGGTGTAATGGTTTTTACCATGCTAACTTCAGATACCCAAGGTCATGGGTCATGGGCAGAGGATGATGGATTTTTTCGTGCGTAAAAATCCTTATCATCCTTCGGAAGGGAAATAAAGCCGTTGGTCCCGTGTCGTAGATTTACGGCACGTAAAAGAACCTCAAGCCTGATAGAGACGCCTCTGAGCAAAATTTAACGATCTTCCACGCCCAGTATAGAATGGAACGCTGAGAACCCCGGCAGTTAAAGAGCGCCCATAAATAAAACGCCATTTCATTTTTTTCTTTCATTTCTTCCTATTGATTTCCTTTAGATAAAGACAGGTAAATATTTTTTAATGCATAAGATCAATGATCCTCCACGAGGCTATGTTTCTTTAAATCTATATATTGAGAAGAAAAAAAAAAAGCACCGTACATAATCGCAACAATTCTTGAATCCATAGTAGAGTAATATACAATAGTGGTGAGCTGTATGCGTTAGTTAAGGCTTGCTTTCTTCCATTCATTCCATATGCATCAATGGATAAACAAGTGTCGAAGGGCCGCATTGAACAAGGTTTTTAAAAGCAATGGCTGAATAAAGTTGAACACCTCTTACACGGTCTGTGCTAAACACTTCAATACAACGGATTATAGAGTTTAGACTTACTAGTCAAAGGTAGGCATACTATTTTATCAAAACTTTTCTAACTAAGGGTAATGTTGTCGACTACGGGGTTGTTTACTGCGTAACGTCGCAAAATCTTACAAATTTAGAAATTGAAGAAGCACTTGAGACCCTTAGTCAGTACCATTACCGAGTAAGTACAACACACAATCTGTTTACCTGTCGCTCTCCGTGTTGTAGTGATTACCCTCGCAGTTTCAAACTCGACGATAGATTTTTTCGGGCATACAAATCCTTAGCATGGCTTCTTTCAGAAGGGAATTCATATATGTGTCGTTTTCGTTTATGTAATTTATTTAAATTTAGAAATTTTAAATCTTAAGAGAGTAACAGATTTGAATATAAACTGTTACCTACAAGATATATTTGGTTCAGTTAACTGGTACCGATCGGTACCAGTACTGGAAACTCGGCCAAAGAATTAGAGACAAGGAGTATTAGCGAAACTGTCTGTAGTATTTGTATCAGCTGTGTTATGGTGAAATAGGTATTTAGACTTGCTTTTTCTAGTTTTAGACAAAGAAAACCTTAAAAGGCGGGAAAGTGTGTGCCGTATGCGACATTGCGGATTCTAGTTCAGTTTTAGATTTGATTCTGACATTGGTCGATTGATCAAAATAGCTACCCATGCGCAAGCAGACAGAACAAGCGGAAGACGCATTGGGAAGCAGAATCGATTTTTACCCCTTATTTCGATCCAGCTCATTTACATGCTACGAGAGAGATCAAGTATTTAAACTACAGGAAAGGGCAATTAGTATAATAAGTGGCAAGCATAGTCGGTGCTCATGTATAGCTCTTTTCAAAGAACAAATAATATTGCCTCTTACTTGCGTATTGATATTGGAGACATTAATTTATATTAATAAGATGTACAATCAGCTTGAAATAAATCAAAACCTCCATCAATATAGCACTCGACAAAAGAATGCACTGTATATTCAGTTCTGTAGAACCAACATAACTAAAAATAATGCAAAGAATTTGGGTATTAGATTATTTAACATATTGCCACAGAATATTAAAGTAATTACTAAAACCCACCATTTTAAAAAACGCTTAAAATCGTTCCTACTACTGCACACATTTTATTCCATATATGAGTATGTATCATATTGTTCAAATACCATGAATTAATACATCTGTGTTATAGTGTGTTTTCAACATATAATGTGAATTGCTAGCTCTTAATAACTTAATGATGTGTAATTGAATTGTTTGTCTTATCATTTAGCTACAGTACAACTGTACACATATATAAAGTTAGTGAAAGATTTATACCATTGACATGTCCGAATAACAATGTAAAATGTTCTAAAAGAATAAAACAAAACATAACCTACATATACCTAAGCTGACCTAACGTAGCCTAACCTCAACGAAATCACGAAACCTGCTGTTCACATGTCACGTAGGCATGTTGTCTTCGTAACCAATAGTTGAGGCCTTAGTCTAAAACTGAATTCAATATGCAATCTGGCGTGCCGTATATTATGGCCAGAACGATGTCTAATGCGCAAAATTAGTGCATCTCCGTGAGGTTACGTTTCGTTAAAGTTATAAATAAAAAGACATGTTGACAAAATGCACAATGTACACAATCACAATAATTCATAGCATATGAATGCATACGTATATACAATAGTTATGGACAATATGTGTTGGTTAAGGTTTGTTTTTCATTCAATTTTTAGCAGTGCTCAATTAGTAAGCAAATGTTGGACGAAGTTTTTAAAAGTCGTAGCTTAAGTTCAAGATCAATTATAGGGTATGTATTAACCACTTCAATCCAAACCTTACTAGTCAAGTACCTATCACTGTTTTATCAGGACTTTTCCAACTGGAATAGTTCTGTATAACATATAATCATCGTAGTTCTTGTTGTAATTCATACATGCAAGTTTTCATTTATGCGAAATTTTAGGTTTAGAAGTTTAAAAGTTTAAAAGGGTAAAACACATGAACATAAATGGTAAATAAAGGAAGTGCCGTTATTATTATTGTTGTTGTTGTTGTTACTATTACTATTTATCATCAGTATTGTGTATTACTACAACTTCCACCAAAGATTACCGAACATCAGCCGACATGCCTCTGATTCCAAATGGGCTTTTCTCCAAAATACGCCTTGGCAGCTCCTCGTATTCGTAATTTCGACACAAAACAATTGTGTTAGAATTAGATTTTATTCGACAGCACAGCAAGATGTACGAATGATTTACATTTGAGCTTCAACGCTTATAAGTATTGGAATGTGTAGGCTTTCACGGTCGTTGTCTAATATATTGGTGGCTGCTTCCTGTATTGGCCACGTTGTCTTATAGTTCATATGTCGCCAACGTTTCGTAACAATGGCCGTAGAAGCCTACTCATTTACATCATGAACCTCTACGGGGTGGATATTTACAGAAAGACACAGCTAACCTCCAGGCTAAGGGGCGGGGAGAAAGGCAACCATTACTTAGTTAATTGGCTTTCATCAAGAGATGCAGAGTTTACGGGCTGGTACTATTCTTCACAAAATTAACTCACCGTATATTATCTGTTCGATATTAGCTGAAAGTAAACTATTCCTCCGCGTTCAGTTCTGGGATTCGCCTCCCGCACACTATAATACACTTTACGCGAATACTCTCTATGTGATCAGGAACAACAGCAATAACAATATTTGGCCGTTAATTCCTCACTCAGATAAATGGTATTTAGCTTGACCTTTTTGTTGCTAAACAGCTAACCATTGTATTATGGTCGTATTTGAATTTCGATCTAATTTGCATTCATCACATACAACATATTGTAATAAATAAGCATCATTCTTGTAAGTAAAAACATCGTTTGGAAATATAGAGAACTCTATGCCAGTTACAACACAGTCAATAATTACACTTTTCTTTTTGAGGCTGTTGAACCCAAATCCAATTATTTTCAAAAGGGAGAAGAAGTTAGCTCCCTTAAGCTAGGTAAATTATTATCATTGTACACTGTTTTCTATCACGCTTCTCGTATGTTGAACTACTTTTTCCCATTTCTCACTTAGTTACCTCATCTATTCTTTTTAAAATTGGGTCCTGTACTTCACTAAACATAAAGGTTTTATTATTTCGGCTAACGTAACCTCATGCGTTTATCACGGCTATAAGACATTTTCAAATCACGGTGTCACTCGTGGATAAGAACAAGAGCAATGTCCGAGATATATAAAAGGTAGTAACGATTATAAATGTAAATCCTTACGGAATCAATGTGTATAACAACTAAACGTTTCATAGAATGAAGTCAAACAATCAGATCAGTCATGCATGAGAACGCGCGCGTAATTTTCCACTGAACCCGTACATGTTGCAACGCCGATAACATGATGTCTAAGACAGTAATGCATTCTTACATTACGATTGATCAGCAACCTGACGAGCCCCTGCCAGCAGACGATTCATCCCACAAGTGTCAATCATAATGAAATTTCTCACCGACCATAGTTGTAGATGGTTAATTTTCTGCTTTCAGAAATTCATTACATTCCCCTAACACTATCCGCTCACGTTTCCTCTTTTTCACTGATGTCAGTTTTCCTGATTAAAGTTGCTCTTTTTGTGCCCTATGTACTGCTGTAGCCAATACATATCTGAATTCTTAAGCTAACTTTGCAACAGTGTTAACAAGCATTGTAGGATTCTTCTCCAAAAAATTATTGAATACATTCAGTACAATATTTATTTATAGTTGTCCAAAAGCAATATCTGGCTGTTGTAGACATAGTCATACAATCACGATTAAAATAAATATACATTTACATCCCTGTGTACATAAATAATGTGTCAGTAATACAATACATAACAAATATATTATATGTCTTAAATACAATTTAAAAAAAAGGAAATAAACTAAAAAAAAAATTACAGCAATGTGTAGTCTATAAATTCACTTTAATAAAATAATCCTAGATACGTCTTAAACTGCTTTATGCGAAATCGTTGGATACTATGGAGTAACTTATTTAAGAACTTAAGATCTGTATATGGGTAATGATTTTGACTTTTGCTCATTCTAAAATATGGCATTTCTAAGTTATTGTTGTTTCGATTGTTATAATCGTGTATTGTATGTCTGGAAGACAAGATTTGTTAGTTTTCTTTTCTTAGTAGACAAGTAAGCATATAAAACAAGGACAGTTTTAAATTTGAGTTCTTTAAAACAAGTTTTACATGATTCCATATTTTTTTAGATTTTTAATACAACGAATAGTTTTCTTTTGTCGTTTAAAGACAATCTTTTCGCCAGTCCTTAAAGGCTTTTCTCGCACGTGTTTAACAATTTCACTCGCACTCGAACTTGCTGGCATCTGCACGTTCAGGACTAACCAAGATGGCAGGAAGGAAAGCTTAGCAGTTGATCACGTATTATTTCCCATTATTACGATAAACGAACGACGTAACGTTGCAGTATATATTATAACAATTTGAATGCTTTGCAGAATTCAAGGAAACCAGGATATTTAATAAAACATGGAACTATGTTGTGGAAGAATAACGAAGCGCTAAAACTTACCAGCCAATGAAGCTAATTTCCCTCATATGCTTCTGTTTATATCTACTTTCAGGTAACAGCGAACAGAGAATAGATACTCGCGCAGCGAAGAGAATTTGGAAGAAGTCATCATATCTCTTCACACACACACACACACACACACACACACACACACACACACACACACACGCACGCACGCACACGCACACGCACACACACACACACACAGCAGTATCTTACAAAACCTACACTTGTTGAAGATCGTATACTGATTAGCCTCTCAAGCACTCCACTTCAGTTGATGATCTCACCTAGGCCATCTTGGCAAAAGGTCTGAAATTTGCCCAACGCCCAAGTGTATTCCTAGTTGACAAAACTATTTCTGGTGTGAAAACAGTGACGGGAAATTTGTCAGAGACAACGGCCGATGTTATTGTACGAGGGTCGTTCAATATATAATGCCCCACATTCTTTAAAAAGCCAGTAATACATATAGATACAGACGTCTTTGTAGTTGCTCCACATTTGATGTTTCTTCTGTGCGCCGCTGAAATTTCGAACTGTTTCGGCAGAGCGTAGTACAGCGTCAAAATGGCGCCTACATATGACTCACGTTATAAGCAACGTGCTGTTATTGAATTCTTGTGTGCACAAAAGAAACCGTGGTGAACATCCATAAACGTTTGTGTGCAGTACATGACAATGCTACAGTTGATAGGAGTAAAGTTAGGCGATGGTTAAAGAAAGTTAAAACCTCAGGAAATGCAGAAACAGAGCTCCATGATCAGTCACGCTCGGGATGTCTTATCATATCCACTGCTCCAGACATGCTGAATCGTACGGATGTCATTATTCGTGCCAACCGGCGCATCACAACTCGACAATTGCTCTAAAGTTGTCGGTCAGCATTGAAAGTGCGTCTACAATGATCGAGACTCTCGGATATTCAGGGCGTGTTCACGATGGGTTCCACGAATACTCACAGCAGACCACAAGATTCAAAGAAAGGCCATTTCATCTGAATTGTTGGAGCGTTTTGAGACCGACGGAGACGCCTTACTGTCGCGGATCGTTACGAGGGACGAAAACGGGTGCACCACTTTGTGCCGGAATCAAAAAGACAGTCCATGGAGTGACATCATCCTCATTAACTACAAAAGAAGACATTCAAGACAATTCCCTCTGCCGGAAAAGCCATGCTGACAGCCTTCTGGGATTGTGATGACGTCATTCTCGTGGATGTAATGCCAAGCGGGACAACCATTAATTCAGAGGCATACGTGAAGACTCTGACTAAATCAAGAACCGTTACCGACGTGTTCAATCTGACAAGAATCCAGCATAAATCTTGCTCCAACATGATAATGTACGCCCACACACACAAGTCTGAGACATCATTGCCTTATCCCCCCTACAATTCAGATCTGGCACCCTCGGACTTTCATTTCTTTGGGCCGCTTAAAGGTTCTCTGTGGGGGACACATTTTGACGATAATGAGAGTGTCATTCATGCAATGGAAACATGGCTACGACTACAGGACAAAAACTTTTACCAGCAGGGAATACATACTCTCACGTTAACAACAAATATGTTCAAAGAAAAAAAAAATGTGGGGCATTATACAGGGTTACTACAAAAGAAATAGACAACTTCAACTGCCTGTAAAACAAAAACTATTAGAGATGGCAACCAAATTAGTTTGGAGGTATGTTGAGCAACTCTCAAAATTTCGTTTGTTACTATTGATAACGCTGTAGTGTTTTGTTTGTTGTTGCAGAAGCTGAAATGGCGGAAAATCCTGTGGAAAAGGCATATTGCGTGTTGGAATTTGCTAGAACGCAATCAGCAACTGTTGTCCAACGACATTTTAGAACACGTTACCACAAAACGCCACCGACTAGACAGTCAATCTACGACTGGTATAGAAAATTCGAGACAACGGGATGTTTGTGCAAAGGGAAGAGCTCGGGAAAACCAAGAGTTTCGGAAGAAAACGTTGAACGTGTTCGTTCTGCCTACATAAGAAGCCCACAGAAATCGACATCTAGGACAAGCATGCAATTACAAATTCCACAGCAAACTGTATGGAAAATCTTGCGGAAGCGACTGCACATGATGCCTTACAGATTACAGATGTTGCAGTTTCTGAGTGAAGAAGATAAGGTCATGCGGTATGACTTTTGCATCGACATGTTGCCGCATGATGAAGACGTTGCTGGTTCTTGTGAGCGCATCATTTCATTTTTGTGGTAACGTGTTCTAAAATGTCGTTGGACAACAGTTGCTGATTGCGTTCTAGCAAATTCCAACACGCAATATGCCTTTTCCACAGGATTTTCCGCCATTTCAGCTTCTGCAACAACAAACAAAACACTACAGCGTTACCAATAGTAACAAACGAAACTATGAGAGTTTCTCAACATACCTCCAAAATAATTAGGTTGCTATCTCTAATAATTTTTGTTTTATAGGCAGTTGAAGTTGTCTATTTCTTTTGTAGTAACCCTGTATATTGAACGACCCTCGTATAAACACGTTCAAAATTCTCAGGAGAGTCAACCCTCCCAAATGCAACATTTCGAATGCATTGGTTTCAATAATCTTTTCTAGAACCCTGGCGTATTGTTCTCCCCGCTGAGAAAGACAATGCAATTGTGGTCATGGACACCAAAGACTACAATGAAAAGATGGCAACCGTGTTGAAAGATTATTCATTTGGAAACGTTAAAAAGAAATTCCCTATATCTGTAATAGAGAGAGCCACATCAGCTATAATTTAAAACATCTTCTCTACCTAAAGATAAACAGCGCATACTCATACCACAAGATCCCAAAACACCAACATTCTATGGACTTCCCAAGGTGCAAAAAGAGAATACTCCTTTGAGACCAATAGTAGCGCAATAGGATCTACTACACATGCCTTAGTAGTTTTCTAGCCGAAAACTTAAAGCATACCAAGCTATGTCAAGGACTCTGGTCACTTCAAACAATTATTGGAAGAATTTAAATTAGAATCACTTAATGATAAGCTTTGATGTGAAGTCACTATTCATAAACATGTCAGCCAATGAGACATAATAACCGAAAAAATTTAAGCTAGTAACCTTCCTAATGATTGACCAAAAATGGTAGCTCACTGTCTGAAGACCACTTACTTCAGCTAACCAAGAACTGGATGGATTTTATTTTGAGGAGAAATGATTAATGGCAGATGGTAACTATTGGGTGCATGACAATAACTTTGCCAGCGATGGGATTCATTTAAATTGCAGGAGCTCTTTTACATTTGGGCAACTTATGAATAACACAATTTTCTCAGTGTTAAAGGGAAACTGGTTAACAAATCGGTGGATGTTTCAGGTCCAGATACTGTTAATTGTACTGTCGGAATATTTAAGGATTTAAGTAAGGCATTTGATTTAGTCAACTCTCAATCTAACTTTCATGGTTTGAATCAAACCTAACCAATAGGAGCAAGTCACAATAATAAGAAATGAAAAACTAGCAATAGCTATGCAACCTCTAACATAAAGACAGTTAAATGTGGGGCACCCCAAGGATCTAGTCGGAGACCCTTACTTTTTCTGATCTACATTAATGATCTACCTAATAATATTCCATTCACTGAGTCTATATTATATGCTGATGACACTAACTTTATACTGAAGAGTAAAACTTATGCAGACCTGCAAAATCATTCAGAAGTCATGAGATGCCTGATGCTATGGCTATCAGCAAATAAATTGGTATTAAATGTAAAGAAGTCTCACTGTATAAGCAAGCCCACCCTAACATAGGTAATATGAACTTAGTACCAAAAATTATGTACAATAATGAAATAATACAGTATGTCTCTGAAACAGAGTTTTTGAGAATCTCAATTGATAAGCCATTGAACTGGAAGTCCCATATTAAGAGAATTTCTATAAAAATGAATAGAGCACATTATATAATATCAGTTCTAAAAAATATATGTAGTCTACATACTTTAAAAATAATATATTTTTCCTATGTGTAATACACACTCTCATATGGTATGATCATTTGGGGATCTGGTAGTGAATTAGGTAATCTGTTTATAGCACAGAAAAAATCATTAGACACATGCTAAATTTAAAAAGGAATACACAATGTAAATAGTATTTTAGGCAAAACAGTATCCTCACTCTATCATATCTGTATATATTGGAAAGAGTATGCTTTATGAGAAATAACATTCACCTATTCAGTACCAGTAATTTTACACATTAGCATGCCACTAGAAAAAGTATTAAAATACATACACGGGCAACTAAAACAACAACAAAAAAGGTAAACTGAATATTCCATAAAGGCATACAAATGTAGTTGGTTGGTATCTAATGTTGAACAGTTGGCAGTGAAGCCATTCGCTCTCTTGCATTCCATATTTCGATGTTATATTATCATGTCGACTCAAAGTTGGGCAGCGCAGTAGATGGTTTCCATCCATATCTTCTTTAAATGTACAGAAATGGCACAGAGGAGATCTCACTATACCAATCCTGAATAAATATTTATTAAGACAGTCATGGCATGTTAGGAGTCTAAAAGTTGCTACAGAGGATTTTCTTGGTAATATAGTGATTCTAGTCGTGTTATTACATAAATTTTCCCATGGTTTTCCTTTTGTTTGTAATACATTATCTTCTTTAATTTTATTATTATATGTTGATATAATGATTCCTTTGATAGAGTGATAACTTATTGGATCTGATGAATTTGTTGTAATTTCACTTTTCTTGGTTAGAAAGTCAGATGTTTCATTACCCTGTATTCTGCAATGTGCTGGTATTCATTGAAGTATTAATCTTGTATTTAAATTCATTAGCTGGTTTATGATTTTGCGGCATTCTGCAATATTTAAGTTATTAGGTGTTACATCAGATGTTATGGATATAATAGCTGCTCTAGAGTTAATTAATATGACAACTTTTTCAAATTTATTTATATGATATAGTAGGTTCTGTAAGCTCTGAAGTATTGCCAAAATCTCTCCATCAAAATTTGTAGTATTTAAACTTAATCTTTTGTAGAAAGAGAAGAGAGGGCATATTACACCTGTGCCAATACCACTGTTATTTGGTAAGCTAGAACCGTCAGTGTAAACATGTAGCCATTCATTGGTAGGGTATCATAAATTTATTATTTCTAGTTTGTTTCAGAACACACAAAGAAGTTTAAGATTTTGTAAATTCTTCAGCTAAGTGTAGATAGTGTTCAATATCAAATAGTTCTAATGGGTTAATAGGCATACAAATGTATAACTTAATTACTTGTAAAATAAACAGATGTAATAATGGGAAGTTTAGAAAACATATAAAGGAGTTCTTAATTCAGCAATCCTTCTTAATGTGAACAGGAGTTTTTTGAACTCTGTAAGCATAGAAATGATATAACTTGACACTATTGGTATGATACTGCATTATTGTTATCATTACATATTATTGCTTTTGTAGTATTGTAATTCAAATATATTCATGCACAATCATTGTTTTTAAGTAAAAATAGTACTTTAGCATATGCAAATATTATACCTAGGATAAATAACATGTTAGAGCATTTTGTCTGATTGGATTATAATTATTTGTAAATCTTTATTACTGATTTCCTATTTTTTGTAAATTTATAGTATAAATCTGAGTGTTCCATAACATGTAGGGTACTTGTTCAGTTGGACAAAATAACTCAAATCAAATATTCACAGACCCTGAACTCAAGGGCATAACATATAGATTTACATGCATACAATAACCATATACCTTTATCACAGATGTTGGAAATTATGTCCTTGTGCTGCCATGCATCTATCACACCTTTTAAGAAATTTTCATTAATTCTTCTTCTGAAATGTCATTAATTTCTCTTCTGATATTGTCTTTCAGTTCTTCCAACGTATGTGGGTTGTTCTGATACACTTTATTTTTTAAGCTCCCCCATAAATAAAAGTCGCATATTGTAAGGTCTGGAGAGCATGGTGGCCATAATCTTTACTGATTCATTCATTTTTTTATTAGTCCTTTTCAAATATATACATGTTGTTGGACACATCAGGTTACAAAAAATATATAGGCTGTTTCAAAACGACACCAAAAGAAGATAACAGTCAATTAGCTTACATTTTGATTCGTCCGAAACTTGATGTCGCAACTTTCAAAGTCTTCTATTTAAAGTTTTATGTGTGTTTAAAAATCACACACATTTGGGATTAGGCAGCGAAGGAACAACAGTTGTCATATGCCACGTAAACATCCTCAAAACATGTTATACGAAACACATAACAAAACCCACATGCTACGTTTACCATTACTAAGGTGACCTGTGCCGCACCGGTGTGCCTATCAAATCACCTCTACAGCACGCGACTGGAACCTTCACAAGCAACCGGTATCTCTCTTGGAGTGGGCACAGCACATGCTATTTGTTTATGTACGACTGCCTAATCCATGGTGATTTTATGGCAGTTTTTGTATGTGCTGAATTTATAGTTGAAAATTATATTCACGTATCATGTACACTATGACCAACAAGATCACATCTTCGTTTGGTATCATTTTCAAACACTCTGTATATTTATATAAATATAATAAACTATAAATATAATTTACAAAATTGAATTTGTACCTACTATTTACAATTAATTTAAAATTTCATCTACAGAATAAAAATAAGCATTTATACAAAATTTTTAAGTTCCTTCTTGAAGACTTTAAGGTTTTGTACATTTTTCAAGTTTACAGGAAGTTTATTATAGAGTTTGCAAACTAAAGCTATTGATATGGTTTTATACAGTTGTAATGAATGTGCTTGTGGTGTATAATTGTCTTTATTTCTTGTAAGATAATCATTATTGTTTCTATTTAATTGTCTACTAGTATCCTTAGTTTTTAAATACATTATTGCTTTATATCTATATAATGAGTATAGGTCATGATGTTTAAATTTTTAAATGCTTCTTTACAAGATTATATCTGTTTTAGCCCCTGGATCAATCTCACTGCTCTTTTATACTTTATTTACACGTACCTTGTACATAGTGTATAGAAAAGGTATTGTATTTCACCCAAAAATTCCCTACCAAGATTTTGCCGGATATACATGTTTTGGGTCCCCCTGAATCCAAAAAAAGCATTATGGAAAAAGGTCCATGTGTGTGTGTGTGTGTGCGTGCGTGCGTGCGGACAGCATAGCTCGAAAATGAAAATACTGTTCAATACCAAACTTGGTTTTTAAGTTTGATATCTTCCAAGGATGCAACACAAAGATTTTCAAGAAAATCCCCCTACCCCCAACTACCCTTTACATTGTACCTTTTTGGAAAATTTTGATTTTCTGAAAAATGCCTCTAACGGTCTTAAAGTATCATATATTAAAGATATTTACCTCACAAATAAAATGTATATCTTGAATTTTCTGGGAATAGCCTCTGAAGACTACTTTATTCTGGATCAATTTTACGGAATTTTTCATAACAGCTAAACTGTAAGAGATGGACAAAAACTTACCATACGAAAAATGTTGAGCACATTAAAACACTCAATTTATGTTATATATTATGTTATGTTATATATATTTATTTATTTATTTCATGGTGTTGATCGATTTTGAGATATCTTTTGTTTTTTTTTTCAGCTTTGAAAAACATACTTTTCTCATACAGTAATTTGTCAACTCCTGTCCATACATACAAACAAAGGAATTTCAGTCACATACCAACCAGCTTTTGACTATCACTTTAACCAATGGTATTCCTTTTGTTTCGCTTCTATTTTACAATTTTTTCTGGATTAGCAAGAAGTAAATAGAAGCATAAGCTTTTAAACAATAATTGTTGCAGAGATGTAGAGAAAATCATGGAAATGGAACACATCAGATTTTTATAATATAAAAACTCTGTTCATGTTTTTCTTTTCACTATGACCCCAAGTTATGATAACCCTATTTTCAAAAATGTCCTCAATTAATTTCAACATGAGATCAGGTGTTTATGCTATAGCAGAGTCATTTTGAAAATGCCTGTGTGCACACGATGTCACACAAATATTCCAGGAATGGTTTGATTATTGTATCTTCTGTCCATTAACTGTATCCTCAAAGAATATAGTTCTTCTAATTCAGTACACATTCAAAGCTCACCAAAAACCAATTTTCTGGTCATGTAATGGCATTTTGTGTGCAATATCAGGTTTTTCTGCACTCCAATATCTGTTGTTTTGTGTTGTTACATGGCCATTTAAATAAAACCATGCCTCGTCTGTGAAAAAAAATTAATTTTGTGTCCATAGAGCCATCATTAACTTTACCCGACACCAAATTACAGAAATGTACTCTACTCACAGTATCACGTGGTTGCAGTTCCTGAACTATGGTTGTCTTATAAAGTTTTAATTTCAAAAGTTTAGTGGTTTTCCAAGCCAAGAATTGTGAAACTGTTCTTTCCTGTGATAGCCTACTCAGAGATTTTTTTGGGTTATGTCGTAACTTTTGTCCTATCTCATCGAGTTTTTCGTTTGTAAGCATACTGATGTGAAGAAAAGCGGGAGCAAAGATAAGTTAGAAACACTGTACATTCGCAATTACCTCCCACCAACCAGTCAGCCACAAGTTAAAATAAGATACTGTATTTAAAGATAATGTAATGTCGCAGTGTTTAAAGAATGGAAATGGAATTTATTGTCAGAGCAGACTTTTTATAACTGTTTCCTAGGAAGAAATAAGTGCATCTCTTTTGTTTGTTTTAGATGCTAGGATAATCTGCAAACCAGATAATCTACTTGTGAATTCCTTTTTACTTTCTTTAGTGTTTATGTACAAAATACATAGTAGGTAGAGAAGATATTGTACTCCACCCAAAAATTTGATATTGAGATTTCACTGAAAATGTATGTTTTGAGCACTTCTGAATCCACAAAACGCATTTTCAGAAAAATGTGTATGTGTGCATGTGGACAGCATAACTCAAAAGCAAACATTTCTAATATCTTCCAAGAATATGACAAAGATTTTCAGGACAATTCCCCCACCCCAAACTAATTTTAGTGAACTTGTTTTAACATTTTTATTTGCTCAAAAATACCTCTAACCATTTTTATTAGCTAACAACAAGAAACAATTGATAGAACATGTAGAAAGAATGGAAGAGAATAGATTACCAAAGAAAATCTTAAATCATATCCATAACATCTGATGTAACACCTAATAACCTAAATATTGCAGAATGCCGCAAAATCATAAAACAACAGTGCATTGCGGAATACAGGGTAATGAAACAGCTGACATTCTAGATAAGAAAGTAGTAAAATAACATCAAATTCATCTGATCCAATAAGTTATCACTCTATCAGAATAATCATTATATCAACACATAATAACAAAATTAAAGAAGATATTGTATTACAAACAAAAGGAAAACCATGGCAAAATTTATGTAATAACATAACCAGAATCACTACATTACCAAGAAAATCCTCTGTAGCAACTTTTAGACTCCTAACAGGCCATGACTGTCTCAATAAACATTTATTCAGGATTGGTATAGTGTCCTTTCTGTACACTTAAAGAAGATATGGATGGAAACCATCTACTCTGCTACCCAACCTTTAGTCAACATGATAATATAACATCAAAATATAGGAATGCAAGAAAGCAAATGTCGTCACTGCCAACTGCTCAATATTAGATACCAACCAACGAACCAACCAAATTATTTTATGAGAGGAAGAAGAGGCGTTGGATATCCTTGGAAGAGATCTATTTGTGAAGATGGAACATGCAATCAATGCCTAAACCAGGAAGTGAAGAAGAAGAATTTTTATTAAAATGTTTACAATGTGTTTATGACAAACGAAATGAATATCTTGAACTTTCTTGGAATAGCCTCTAAAAACCTCCTCATTCTGGCTGATTTTTGTATAACTGGTAACCGTTACCTGTTTCCGAGAAATTTCTTGTTATTGGTTTCAACTTCAAACTACTTACTTTCCTCAAATGAGAAATCATCTTTCTTTTCATCTCTCTTTTGATCACTCCTGGCCAAGCAAAGAGAACTGAACTTCAATTGTTTCACAGAGCAACCAACTTTTTAAAAGACTAGACTATCACTTTAGTCTAGTGTATTCCCTTTATTTCCCTTCTACATACAAAGAAATAATTAATAACACAGTTTCTGGTAATGTTTATCTCAATTAACATGATGTGGATAAAAGAACAATCTTTTGTAAGAATATTTTGTTTGCAGAATAGCTAGAGAAAGTAATGTGAATGGAGGTTCCACAAGGGTCTGTGCTCGGACCTTTATTATTTACGCTATATACTAATGATTTACCTGATAATAATCATATTAAAACTATGTAATATGCCAATGACACTTCAATTTTATGTTGGGGAAAAAGCAGGACGGATTATTTACAAATGTGCAGATAGGTACAGATGTAGTACTAAAATGTTATGTTAATAAAAATCTAGTTAGTAATCTAAATAAGACAAGTGTGATGTATTTTAAAATTAATAAATTACATGATAATAATGTGAGAATTAATATTGGAAATGTGGAAGTGGTCACAACTGATGATCACTTATCTCTTGGTTTGTATATTAATAAAACTTTATCATGGACAACAATGTAAATTATGTATGTAATAATATTAATAACAGTATCTATTTGTTGAAATATATGGCACATTTTTGTATAAACACAGCCTGAAATTTATATATAATGGTATTATATATTCTCAATTGAATTATGGGCTACAACATGTAAAGACAATTTCAAATGATTATTAATTATTACAAAAGTGGTGTATAAAAATTCTGTGTTACAATTCAAGGATTCCTGTAGGGAAGTTTTTAAACCGGAAAGAATTTAAACCGTAGTTTCATTATATATTTTTAAGGTTATTGTTTTAGTAAGAAGTACATCAAAAATAAAAACTAATAGCAATGCATATGGACATGAAACGAGAACTACAGATAATATGCATAGGGATGGAAATAGAAAGAAATTTTTTGATAAAAATCCATTAGTAATTGGAAAAACATTTTATAATAAACTACCAGCTGCAATTAAGCAAGAAACAGTACTTGATTCACTAAGTAGCTAAAAAGCTATTTAATTAATTGTGCCTTTTATGATATAGACAAATATTTGTAAAGTTACATTTTTATTGTAAAGATTAAGTATAAATTTTATTAATCATTATTTGTATGTATACAACTTCTATTTATTATATGACTTAAATATAAGCTGATAATGCCAGATACTACTTGTAACAGTCTATTGGATGCAATAAAATTGAATTGAATTGAATCAGATTTTTTGCTCTCACATGTCAAACACTGTTATGTTTGAAAGGACCACATATCTTTCTTAAAATGTTCATTTTGCATACTGCAACTGCAGATATAGCATGTTCTGTCAATGTGCAGTCTCTCTGCCATAGATAATTATTGGTTTGATAACTATTTTATACGTTCTTATTACTTTCTCCACAAGTACTAGTGTAAAGAGAAGGTATTAATACACCCAAAAATTCGATACTGAGATTTCACCGGAAATACATGTTTTGAGCCCCCCTGAATAACATTTTTTTTTTTTAGAAAAATGTGTGTGTATGTGTGCGTGTGTGTCTGTGGGCAGCATAGTTCAAAAACGAAAAGACCCTTAAAAACCAAACTTGGTATTTAGGTTTGATATCTTCCAAGGATGTGACACGAGGATTTTAAAGAAAATCCTTCCACCCCAAACTACTCTTTACATGGAACTTTTTCCGAAAGTTTTGATTTTCTCAAAAAAGGCTCTAATGATTTTAATTAAAATGTCATATATTAAAGATATTTACACGACAAATAAGATGTATATCTTGAATCTTCTGGGAATAACCTCTGAAGACTACTTTATTCTGGATGAATTTTACGGAATTTTGCATAACTGCTAAACCGTAAGAAATGGACAAAAACTTAACCCACAGAAAATGTAGAGCACATTAAAACATGCAATTAATGTTATATACATTTTTTTGTGGAGTTGATCATTTTTGAGATATTCCTTGTTTTTAGTTTTAGCTTTGAAAAACATACTTTTCTCATACAGGAAATTGTCAACTCGTGTCCATACAAACAAAGGAACTTCAGTCACATAGCATCCAGCTTTTGACTGTCACTTTAACCTATAGTACTGCCTTATTTTGCTTTTACTTACAAGGAAGCAAGGTATTTCTGTTAATTTTTTCTCAATTAACATGAATTAAATAGAAGCTTAAGCTTTTTAACAATAATTTGTTACAGAGATGTAGAGAAAGTCGTGTGAATGGAACACATCAGACTTTTTTTACCTTCCTTCCAATATATCTAGTGTTCATTATATTATTGCAGGAACATGTAAACCATAATATCATTTTTTAATTTTTTATTTGAAATATTAATTTTCTCTTTACTAATTGCCTGCTGGAACAATATGCAAGTATTTTGCTGTTTTTACATTTGAAAGAAAAATTAAACTGAAACATATTTTAGCCCTTAAAAGTTAGTCTTTTATTTGTTTTAATGATGTGCTTTTGAAATGGAATTTAATATTATAAAATCTGCTATTTTAAGTTTGAACTATAATACAAATAGGTAAGTTATACAAAAAGTTTTATTTATTTTAATATAGCAGGTAATAGGAATGCAAATATACTGCAGTATTATTAATTCTGGACATTTTTTGATTAAATTGCCTTTCAAACCTGAATATTGCATTGAAATCTCATTCAGGTTCATTCTTATCAAATACATTATTGCCAGGAAGTGTTACGATAAAACAATAGTTTAATATTTTACCATAAACTGGAGTAAATTTGGTCCTTAATGAAATACCCTGGCTCAACTTTGGAAAATATGTTATTTTATAAACACACTATATAGTTTTATTTTCTGCTGTGTGCAATATGAACTGAATTTATTGTTATATATTATAATACAGAAGTTAAAAATTTGGAGAAACTTATTAATTTTGGGATTATATACCTCAGAGTAATGAACACCATAATCTTAAAAATACTAAATTTCCAAAATGTTGAACCCCCCCTTTTCTGGGAGAGTAATAATTCATTATATCTCATATAAAATGCAGCATAAAATGAAAGGTTTAATTTACAAATATACTTTTTAATTTATTCTATGTCCAATATGAAATATATTATTTTTATATAATAGGGAGCATTCCAAATTGGATGAATCTAGTGTTTTTAATGTTATCATACATCAACTACTTCCTAAACTTTGATGTAATTTGAGAGTAATACTTCAATTTTCACACTGCATACAATATAAAATACAGATACGTATATATTTAATAATTAATATATTTTTCAAATTTAGGTCTAACATCTGATTAAGAGCCATATTTGATAGTTTATAATAAAAAGTTCAATGCTGTATTATATCTGGATTTAATTTACAAGATATAATGATCCTGAACAAGAGTTGAATACAGTATTCGAATTTGAAAGTTAATTTAACTAGATAAGGGTGCATAATAATTTTTCAGCTGCTGCGCTAGCTTGAGACAGAACAGCTGTTAATGCTGTTACTGTGCTGCACAGCGCTGCCATCTGGCGACTGCGCACCTAGCGGCCGGCAGCGTTACTACAGCTAAGGCGCGTTGCTCTCGGTTCCGAATGTGATGCTGACTACCGAGTTAGTTTTGTGCTGATGTTGACTGCAACAAGTGGCCGGTAGTGAAAGTAAACACAATGTGATCGGTTTACTATCGTAAAGTGCCTCAGTGTTATAAAAGGATACAAACCCAGTCCCTTGTCGCAGTTCTTTACTGGTAAGTCGCCATCTGTATCAGTAAATATGTAATAATATAACCTCTTTACCTCAGCTTCTAGGTGATCTGTAGCGTTGAGATGCACCAATGAAATTGCATCTGTTGTCAACCTAGTTATTCACTGAAAATTGCTGTATTTTAGCTTCGAAATGTAATTACTGAAGGCATTGGTGCCTTTAAGGTATTAGATTATTCGGTTTTGAATACATTATTAATAATAAGCACGTTGCTTTCCAGATGTTTCGTATTATAATTTGTAAACAACAATGCATGGTCCTAAGTTTTAAACCAGCTAAAATTTATTTCACATAACTTTGTGTATACTTTTACGGCGATCTTATATAAACTTTGGGTGCATATTGAATTTACAATTGTTGTGTTTTTGTAGTTTCAGCAAGTAAATGAATAATGGCGTTTGTAATTCTTAAATTATAACTTTATAATAATTTACAAATAGAGCAAATTTACATAAATGCACGGACAAAAACTAGAAAAAAAAATACCAATTTACTATAATGACGGTGTAATTACAGGTAGTAGACTAGCAAACTTTTTGTATTTTCTGGAGTAGTTTTCATTTCGAAGTGCACTGAAAACATTAAGTGTAATTAACAGGCTGCAGGTATATTATACGTAAGGACTGGAAGACATTTTATTAAATCCTCTGGCAAAAAAAGAAGGATGTTTAAAAGGCATTGCTGTATCACCTACAGAAGATGATGTGTTCTCAATGTGCTGTGACCTTGAAATCGTTAGTTACACTCGCGGGATTTTCGGGGTCGTCTGCGGCCAGCATAACGCCATCTGCTGCTTTGTTGCAATGTAAAAGTCGCATTTATACGAAATATTATCTGCAGTGTATTAAGGTGGTCTTCTTGCATTTGAAAACTAAATTATACTAATATGTTTATTTAATAGAAACGTTTGAAAGCTGTATACAAAGCTCTCAGGTGTTGCTATTGTTACAGATTTTACAAATGACAGTCGAAATCGTTTGACATTTAAGAAACAGTTTCTAAATGATAAAAACGACAGATAAACTATTTCTTATTTTCTGCGAATGTCCATGTTAATTATATATATCCGTTTGAAAGTTTTAATTTTGCTGATCAGTTATATTTATAGCACAAATATTTGAATTGTTCCGCTAACTTGCAGATATGATGTGCTAATAGTTCGAAAGCAGACTGTATTGTTATGCAACAACAATACTATTTACTAATGATAGTGGTTGACAACCAGTTGGCAAGTTGCCTGCCTGTCAACGTGTTCAAGAGTAAGAGGTGCTTAATATTCTCATTGCGATACTTCATCCTTCCCCCTAGCAGCAGACACTCCTTGCGTGATATAAAAAATGCATACCGTGAACTGATAGAGCATTACACTACATTACTTGAAGTACTTTGTTTAGTATCTCTTATTGTAAATACCCCTAAATGCATACAGAACACTTCAATTTTGTTTTTCCTTGTTTCATTAGGTTTTAAGCAAAACATTAATGCATTTCCTACTTCCTAACTTTAGTTGTTTACGTAGTCAACTTTTCTCAAATTGCATGATAACTTAACCCATACCAAGTAAACAAATTAATAAACGCATATTTTTTAAGAAGGAGGTCAAAGGTATGTACAGTTTGAATATCTATGCATAACATAAATATTATCATCTTTTGTGGAAATGTTTTGTGTTTTTGTTGTTGTTTTTTTAAGGTTGTGGAGCTAACCATTTCAGAGATATTTCCTGTGATTGGTTTTAATTTTAAAATACGTAGTTTCATCCTTTTTTCGTTCTTTTCTGGCCATGGAAAGAGAACCGAAACTTAATGACAATCTCATAGCTAAAGCGATTAAAAGATTTGGCTGTCACTTTAGCCTTCTGTATTCCATGTTTCTTGTAAGGAACTAAGTAATAAGATCATTTCTGCTAATATTTATCACAATTAATATGTTGTAAGTAAAGGAAATACTATTTTGGAAGAACAGTTTGTTTGCGGCAGATAGAGAAAGGTATGTGAATGTAACATTATTATTTATTTATTTTTACTTTCTCTACACGTACTATGTACATAGTGTATAGAGAATGTATTGCATTCCACACAAACGCTGTAACAAATTATTGCTAAAAAGCATATTCTTCTATCTAGTTTATGATAATTGAGATAAACATTAGCAGAAATGTTCTTATTACTTGCTTCCTTGTAAGTAGAAGGGAAATGAGGGAGTACACTAGGCTAAACGTTAGTCAAATCTTTAAAAAGCTGGTTGCCATATGGTTGAAATACTTTTCTATGCAGGATCAGGAGTTTACAAGTTTTTAGTATTTTAAATCTGAAACATATAACAAGAAATATCTCAGAAACTGTCAATTCCACAGAAAAAAACGCACATGATATAGACTGTGTGTTTTACAACATTTTTTGTATACTAAGTTTTTGTCTATCTCTTACGGTTTACCAGTTACGCAAAATTCAACAAAATGTATTCAGAAAATTAATTCTGTTCCCAGAAAATTCAAGATATACATTTTATTTGCCATATAAATAATATTAATATACGAGTTTTTAATTAAAATCGTTAAAGCCATTTTTGAGAAAATTAAAAATTTCGAAATTGTTTCTGTGTAAAGGGTAGTTAGAAGTGGGGGAATTTTTTTCAAAATCTTCGTGTCGCATCCCTTGAAGATACTAAACTTGAATATCAACTTTGGTATTTTACCGACTTTTCGTTTTTGAGTTATCGTGTTTACACACACACACTCGCGCGCGCGCGCGGATCTTATTTTACAATTTTATTTGGATACAAGATACCCTAAAACGTGTATTTCCGGTGAAATCTCAGTATTGGATTTTTGGGTGGAATGCAATGCCTTCTGTATACACTATGTACAATGCACGTGTAGAGACAGTAAAAAAAGTGTGATGTGTTCCATTCACATGACTTTCTCTACATCTTTACAACAAATTATTGTTAGAGAGCTTATGCTTCTATTTACTTCATGCTAGACGAGAAAAAAATAAGAGAAATAGTCTTATAACTTGCTTCCTTGTAAGTAGAAGCGAAATAAGGGAGTACAACAGGTTAAAGTGATAGTCAAAAGCTGGTTGCTATGTGACTGATGTTCCTTTGTATGAACAGGAGTTGACAAATTCCCACATGAGAAAAGTGTGAGTTTTTTAAAGCTGAAACTAATAACAAGGAATATCTAAAAAACGATACACTCTACGAAAAAATGTATACAACATACATTTTTCAATGCAAAGGGTTATTGGGGGTGGGCCATTTTCTTGAAAATCTTCGTGTCGCATCCTTGGAAGTTACCAAACTTAAATACCAAGTTTAGTATTTAACGCTCTTTTCGTTTTTGAGCTATGACGTTCACACGCACGCACACACTCGGACATTTTTCTAAATATACCTTTTCCATTCAGGGAGTCTCAAAACATATATTTCCGGTGAAATCTTGGTATCGAATTTTGGGTGCAATACAATACCTTCTCTATACACTATGTAAATAGTACGTGTAGAGAAAGTAAAAACATTTTTAGAAAGAGGTCCGCGTGTGTCTGTGAACACGATAACTCGCGAAAATACCTAACTTGGTATATAAGATTAGTATCTTCGAAGGATGCGACACGAAGATTTTGAGGAAAATCCCTCGACCCCAAATTACCCTTTATATGGAAAATTTGTCGAAAATGTTGATTTACGATTTTGATTAAAATGCCGTATTTTAAAGTTATATACACGACAAATAAAATGTATATCTTGAATAATGGAAAAACCTCTGATGACCTCTTTATTCTGGATGAATTTTGCTGGATTATCCGTAATTAGTAAACCGTAAGAGATAGACAAAAGTTACTAAACAAAAAATACGTAGATTTGGTTGATATACACAAAATTTATATCGTATACATTTTTTTCATGCAGTTGCCATTTTTACTTTCTCCATACGCACTATGTACATAGTGTATAGAGAAAGTATTGCACTCCACCAAAAATATATGTTTTAGGGTCCCCAATATCCAAAAAAAAAAAAAAAAAAAAGCATTTTCACAAAAAGGTCCGTGTGTGTGTGTGTGTGTCCGTATGTCCGCGAACACGATAACTCAAAAACGAAAAGTCGGTAAAATACCAAACTTGGTATTTAAGTTTAGTATCTTCCAGGGATGTGACACGAAGATTTTGAGAAAAATCCCCCCACCCCCAACTACCCTTTACATGGAACTTTTTTCGAAAATTTTGATTTTCTCAAAAATGGCTCTAACGATTTTGATTAAAATTTCGGATATTAAACATATTTACCTGACAAATGAAATGTATATCTTGAATTTTCTGGGAATATCTTCTGAAGAGTAGTTTATTCTGGATGAATTTTACTAAATTTTGAATCACTGCTAAACCGTAAGAGATGGACAAAAACGTACTACACGAAAAATGTAGAGCACTTTAAAACACACAATTTATGTTATATAAATTTTTTTCGTGGAGTTCGTCGTTTTTGTGACATTCCTTATTTTTGGTTTCTGCTATGAAAAACGTATACTTTTCTCATACAGGAACTTGTCAGCTCCTATCCATATAAACAAAGGAACTTCATTGTTCGCAACAGGAAGATGTACCCTGAGCGCCTGGTATTTTGTGGAAAACGGGATATTTTTTCGGATTTATCAAGTATTTCCAACATCTGATTTTCCCATTGCTTCAATTTAATTGCTTTGTTCCCAGTAGCCTGAATAGCTGTTTTTTTCTTCAGGGTCGGTGTCGTGTTTAATAGTTTCTTAAGGTGGCCATCATCCATTTTCTTTCCAACTGCATTCACGTACCACTTGTCTCTCACCTAAGAGGCCCGAATGCGGCCGCGTGTGGAAATTGTGGTGGTCAAAGCGCCGCAAGGGCGGGGTGTCGCTGTTTTCCCCGTCATCGCATTACACCGGTGCTCCATCAGCGTTCCATGTATCATCAGCGTCATCGTCTGCGGTGCCATAGTAGTAAAAGCGGGCGTTAAACACTATCAAAAATCTGATGTGCTCCATTCACATAACTATTCTTATAATTATATAAGATAAACATTAGTAGAAATGTTCTTATTACTTAGTAGAAGGGAAATAAGGAAATGCTCTAGGCTAAACTAACAGTCAAACCTTTTAAATTGAAACTATGAGAAACAATTGAGTTCGGTTTGCTTAGCAAATTTGAAATGGTTTAAAATTGAAACCAATGTCTCGAAAAGTGTATATGACAAGAAAATGAATGGCATAAATTGTGTGATTTATCAACATCTACATTTTTTGCGTAGTAAGTTTTTATGTATCTAACGGTTTAAGCGTTATGCAAAATTCCGTAAAACTCATCCAGAATAAAGTAGTCTTCAGAGGCTCTTCCCAGAAAATTCAAAATATACATTTTATTTGTGATATAAATATCTTAATGTACAGTATTTTAATCCACATCGTTAGAGTCAGTTTTGTGAAAAACATTTTCAAAACATTTCCATGTAAATGGTAGTCTGGAGTGGAGGGGGGCATTTTTAATATTTATGATACAACAATTAAAATACCAAATTAAATCGTTTAAATTCCAGATAAACAAAATCTGTAATTTATTTTTTAGTTCAGAATTTATTATTTTTAGTGAATATTGATTTTTTTAAATCTGCATGTTGCACCCTTGGAAGAAAAATAATAAAAATAATACCAAGCTTGTTATTTAACGATCTTTTCATTTTTGAACTATGCTGTCCACACACACCCGGGCCTTTTTCTAAAAATATTTTCGGACTCAAAGGGCCTCAAAACATACATTCATGGTGAAATTTCGACATGGAATTTTTGGGTGGAATACAATACCTACTTTATTCACTCTACATTGTACACACGGACTAGAGAAAGTAAAATTGTGCGGCGGCTTCTGAAATTTCCCAGCGTACAAATTTGATTGTGATATATACGCAATGTATATATTAGATTTTCTGGCAATAGCCTCTGATGACCTCTTTATACTGGATGATTTTTATTGAATTTTTCATAACTGGTAAACCGTAAGAGATAGACAAAAACTTATGTAGAGACGTTAAAACACACAACTTATGTTATGTAAATCTTTTTCGTGAAGTTGATCGTTTTCCTTGTTTTGTGTTTCAGCTTTGAAAAACTTATACTTTTCTCATACAGAAATTTGCCAACTCCTGTCCATACATACAAAGGAACTTCAGTCACATAGCAACCAACTTTTGAATATCACTTTAACCTATGCTACTCCCTTATTTTGCTTCTATTTACAAGGAAGCAAGTAATAAGACTATTTCTGCTAATTTTTTCTCGATTAGCATGAAGTAAATAGAAGCATACATTTTTTAACAATATTTTGTTACAGAGATGTAGAGAAAGTCATGTGAGTGGAACACATCAGATGTTTTTAAACGATATCTTTGAAAGCAATTTATGAAGAAGTAAATTTTTCTATACAAATGGCCCATCATTATCTCAGAAATTAATTAACACTAAGGGTTGAAATTTTCACCACACATTTGTACCATAATAGGCCTTGTTTTAACGATTTTTTATGTATACGGAATATTTATTTTTTTTTTAATTTAAAAATCATTATTTTTTAATAAAATGTCTAAAGTTTTATTTAAATAAAACATATCTTTCCTTCTAATGAACAGAAGTATTCTACTTTTCATCAATCAACAGTAAAGGTATTGTTGAATATACCTTGCAAAATTTAGCTTACTGTCTTAAATAATTGCTGAGATAATGGGTCAAACTTTAACATTGGCAAGATAGGGCATTTCGACTCGCGGGATAGAAACGATGATTCTCACGAGGCACATAATGGAGCTACCAGAGCACTGAGCAGAAAATCTGTTTCAATTCTGTGATGTATATACTATTTTTTCACGACAGGAGTTAAATTGTCCCATTTAATCTATTACATAGTGTATGGAGAAGGTATTGTATTGCACCCAAAAATTCCATACCGAGATTTCACCGGAAATGTATGTTTTTGGGACTCACTGAACCCAAAAATGCAGTTTAGAAGAAGAACAGACGGTTAAATACGAAACTTAATATTTAAGTTTATCTTCCAAGGATGTGACACGAAGATTTTCAAAACAATCCCCCCACCCCAAGTACCCTTTACATGGAAACATTTCGAAAATATTGCTTTTATCAAAAATGGCTCTAACGATCTTGATTAAAATGTAGGTACATCTTGAATTTTCTGGAAATAGCATTAAAGACACCTTTATTCTGGATGAATTTGTCTGCTTTTGCGTAACTGGTAAACCCTTAGAGATACAAAAACTTACTCCACAAAAATGTAGATTTTATTAAAACAGACATTTTCTGTCATATACATTTTTTATAGAGTTAACCGTTTTCGAGATATTTTGGCTTATTGGTGTCAGTTTTAGTCAGTTGCTCAAACGGGAAGGCATCTTTTTTCTTGTTTCTCGTTTGTTTACCGAATCTCAATTGTTTCACATAGCGACCGGCTTTTAAAGGGCGAGACTATGGCGTTAGCCTGTGAATTTTCTTATTTCGCTTCTACTTACAAGGAGCTAGTAATAAGACTGATTCTGTTTATGTTTATCTTGATTAGCATGATGTAGATAACAGTTTACTGTTTTGAATAAAAGGTTAGTTTGCCGAAAAGCTAGAGGACATCTACTTACAAGGAAGCAAGCAAGCAAGCAGTAAGGATAATTTTTGCTAAATTTTTCTCGATTAGCATGAAGTAAATAGAAGCATAAGCTTTTTAACAATAATTTGTTGCGGAGATGTAGAGAAAGTGGTCTGGATGGAACACATCAGATTTTTATAAGATCGCAAGTCAGACAGAGAACATGTCGAGAACGAAACGCTGAAGCAGTATTGGCGAATGTGAAACCTTTAGCAGCTTACTCTGAGCAATCTAGCAGAACACCTCATTGTTCTCGACCATACCGCTCCACCCACGTGACCTTCACAGCGTGACCTCAGTGTGCCGCCTCACCCACGTCTAAACCACTTTTGTGTGCACATTATTTGGACACACTAATCTATCCTGAAAATCCGTCATAACAGTACATTACTAGTGATATGTGTTTTAAATGCCCAGCTGTTGCATTTACCATCTTGCTCTGGCTACTGTCATTTAATTACATATATTCGAGGGGTATTCAATAAGTCCTTAGAAAAAAGATAGACAAACAAGTTATTCTTGGTAGATTTATTTGTTCTATTTTTCAACATAATTTCCTTTCAGCTCGATACACTTTTTCCATCGTTTCTCCAACTCCAGAAAGAGGATTTCGATAGGTCCTCAAATAGGCATCTGTTTGGGAGATGACTTCTTCGTTAGATGTGAATCGTTTTCCGCCAAGTCACTGGGGGCCAAATCTGGTGAATATTTTGGATGTAATTCGAACCTTAATTCTACAATTCATCGAAACTGCGCAGGCGTGCACCCTTGCACTGTCTTGATGGAAGAGAATCTGTTTCTTTGTCAGATGAGGGCGATCTTTCTTGATATCTCCGTTCAAGCGGTGCAATAATACTCTCCATTTATCGTTCTTCCTCTCTGCAAGTAATCAATGTAGATGGTTCCGCGTGCATCCCAAAAAAAAAAAAAACCGAGGCCATTACGTTGTCTGTAGATTTCACCACCCTTGCCACTCTTCCCACTGTACTTTTGTCTCTGGAGTGTAGTAGTGTATCCATGTTTCATCCACAGTTATGTATCGACGCAGAAACTCGTTAGGATTGCACAAGATTGCTGACTCAATTGCCTATGGCAACGAAACCACGAAATGCATGTAGCTGAAACTTTTTTGGTAGTGTTTAACGCCCGCCTTTACTACTTGTGGCATGGTGATACGTGAAATGAAGATGGAGCACCGGTGGAATGCGGTGGTGGGGGAAACCGGAGAACTCGGAGAAAACCCTGCCCTGAACCTCTTTGTCCACCACATATCTCGCATGCGGTCGCTTGGGATCTAAGGCGAGTGGTCTAGCCGCTCGGCCACGGCGCCGCCGCAAGTTGAACTTTAACTGTTACCTACTAAGAGTCGACAATTACTAAATACAAACTTTTTTTCGATGCTACGAGTGTAATTTCTTGTACTTTCTAAGGACATATCTTTTCGATACTTGACTCTTCTATCTACCACATGATATTGAGACAAGCATTCCGGTAATTGTTTTATTAGGTATATTTCCTTATGGGAACTAAGGGAATGCACTAGGCTAAAGCGATAGTCAACTGTGAAACAACTGATATTAGGTTTTCGCTTTGCACAGCCAGGAGTAAAACAAAAGAGTAGAAACGAAAGATGACCTTCCGTTGGAGAAAAGTTTAAGTAGCTTAAAATTTAAGCGAATAACAAGGAATATGTCGGACACGTTGAACTCTACATAAAAAAAAGTAATTGACATAAATTCTGTGATTTAACGACATATACATTTTTTGTCTAGTAAGTTTTGTCTATCTTTTACGGTTTACCAGTTACACAAAAGTCATCCAGAATGAAGAGGTCTTCAGAGGCTATTCCCAAAAAAATTCAATATGTACATTTCATTTGTCATTTAAATATGTATAATGTATGATATTTTAATCAAAATGATTAACTATTTTTTTAGAAAATCAAAATTTTCAGTAAATTGTCCATGCAGTCTGTAGTTTTGGGCGGGGTAATTTTTTGAAAATCTTCCTGTCGCACCCTTTGAAGATACTAAACTTAAATACCAAATTTGGCATTTAACGGTCTTTTCGTTTTTGAGCTCTGTTGTCACCACACACACTCACACATACTCACACACTGATCTGTTTTCTAAAATTTATTATTTTAATTCGGTGGTCCTCAAGTCATGTATTTGTGGTGAAATCTCGATACCGAATTTTGGGTGGAATAAAAGGAGCAAATGAATCAATAAAGTTTTATTTTGTTACATACAGATGGTTATAATGAGGACGAAAATCGTCCATTGGTTAGCATAGAGTGAATAGATGTTATTATTCTTAACCGATTTTAATTTGGCACGCAAAAAGGTAGGTTTTATTTGGGAATTACTACGTTTTTTAAATACTAACAAACAGTCATCATGCAGTTCTTAAAGCGATTAAACGTAACAACAGTATACTTACGACTTGACATTAGAAAGAAATTAAGGATGAAAACATAGATAAATATTAAAATACGTTTAACTTATATTGCAATAAACCTCGCAGCTATACATTCTCCAGTACATCCTTGACATTTATTAGTAACTGCAAACCCCTTTTCTTCCTGATTTTCAGGTTTTCTGGCACGTGAATAAACAATTTATTGTAGGTCTGCAATGTATTGGTGATAGAGGAACTAAATACGATTTCTTTCAACATTACTACCCGCCCCACCTCAGGTTACTGGTGGCGGGTCATACACTAGACAGGCGCTATGAAAAATCAGTGTTCATTACACGAGTGTTCGAGTACAGTGGTGTGTTAAATGAACCTGTTCATACATCGTGCACAATTCCCAATCAGAACAACGTTGAGATTACGGTAATTGATCCGATAATATTGCCTATTGTCTAGTGGTTATGACATAAATATAATGTCAACACAAATATCCAGAATTATATGACGGACTGTACCATGCGTTCGGCCTCCGCAACCGCTCATTAATCTAGTGATCTGCCACACCACGCTACGCAAAAGCTGCAGTAAAATAAACGGGATATAATTTGTGTTGCATGCAAAACTGTGAAATTCTGTGCTGGAAACCGCGTACTGAATGGTGACGTCAGACCAATGAGGATATTTGAGCATAATTACGTTGTCGTGCATGTTCCCAATGATTGCTCATGTCAGTGGTGTATACTCGTTGAATGTTTTGGGTTAATCTTTGGGTTTGTTTCTTTAAATAAAAAAACTGAGATACTGATACGAGGGTCACTGCAAAAGTTTTGAGAATGGACAACAATGAGTTATGGTAAACCAGAGTAGTTTTTCCTAACTTAAGCCAGCAACATATGCAAGTCTGGGCACGCTCCAACAATGTGTATAGTCAGCACCGAGTGTGTATGTATAGCAGGTGCTGCTACGCCATATGCTGGGATGGACCTCAAGCGAACGCAGTTTCGTCCTGTGATTTTCTAACTAATGGGAAAGAGAATACCTTGAGAGACTGCATCGTGCTTTTAAGATTTTTTGGCCTTCGCAAATCGCCATTAGAAGAGGAAGGGATTTCCTCGAAGATGAGGCCCGAGCAGTTCGGTCGGCTAGTTACAGTGGATGAGAATGTGGTGAAAGCAGTACACATTTGCGAGAAGTTCGTCGTTGCACATAGGTCAGATTCAAGAAGCCCTAAATATTGGATCGGCAGCAGTGAAAACAATCCTGAAAGTGAACCTCGACATCTGGAAGCTCTGCAGTCCCTGGACACTCCACCACCACACAAATGGAGCAGAAACGAGCACCTGAGCAATGGTGCCTGGAAGTGATTGAAAAGTTCAATGGAGGAAGATCGAAAAGCATGTTTAACATTGTTAAAAGGTGAAGAAAGCTGGGGTTTTCAGTATAATTCAGAAACTAAACGACAGTCATCGGTCTGGATTTTCACAGGAAAAGATCTACCAACAAAGTGAAAGGAGCGAAAAGTGTTGGCAAGAAGATGATCTGTTCCTTCTCAGCCAGATGGTACAACACAAAATGTTTGCCACAAGTGTTCAATGAACTGGAAAAAAGCATCCTATGACTGGTCTTTGTGGAAAATTGTTGCACCGTGGTATTGCCTTTATCCACACTGCACAAGAAACAACCGGATATATGCAGGAGTCAGATATTTGTCCCATCCTCCTTACAGTCCAGATATGACCTTTTCTATTCCCCGAACGATTTGAGTCATCTGCAGCTGCAGTAGCTGCTTACAAGAATGCATTTGCACTCTCTCCAAAGACGAACAGCGTTGAACATTTGAAACATTGTTTTAAAGGATTAAACTCGTTATTGAATGCAATGAAGAATATTTTGTTAAGATGCAATGGTCAGCTCTAAATTTTTATGGAATGACCCTCCTACTTTCTTTCTTACTTCCGTACTCTAGGAAGAAATAGCATCATAGCCACCAGTCCACAGAGGCAATAAAATTATTTGTAATTCATGTTTGTGGTCATTATAAGAGTTGCTACAGCTCAAGACATGTCAAGAGTACGAGGGGCGTTCAATAAGTCCTTAGAAAATCCAAGAAATTTGCATCGTAGCATCGAAAAAAAGTTTTTATTTAGTAGCCGTAATCTTCAGTTATATCCATCACGTGGTTTCGTTGCCGTAGGCGGTTGAATCAACAATCTTCAGCTTCTTTAGAAAGATGGGAAAAACGATTTCGGGCTATGATTAAACGCTTCTGTTTAAAAGACTTTAAACCGAAAGAGATAAAAACCAATTTGGATGAAGTTCATGGCACATCTGCTCCTGCGTTTTCAACAATTTACAATTGATAAATGAATTTACAATGGGGGATAAACGCAATCGTGTGATCGATTCGGAAGCGATTTGGACTTTTCCGTCGCAATCCTGACGATTGTGGATGAAACATGGATACACTGCTACACTCCAGAGACAAAGGTACAATCGAAACAGTGAGATTTTAAAGATCAACCGACTCCGAAGAAGGCAAAGGTGGTGAAATCTGCAGACAAGAAAATGGCTTTGGTTTTTTTGGGATGCATGCGGAATCATCTTCATTGATTACTTGCAGAAAGGAAGAACGATAAATACAGAGTATCCTGCATCGTTATTGCAACGGTTGAGCGGAGAAATCAAGAAGAAAAAAAAACGCCCTCATCTAGCAAAGAAAAGGATTCTCTCCCATCAAGACAATGCAGGGGTGTGCAGTTTCGATGGCGAAAATTGTAGATTTAAGGTTGGGATTACTACAACGTCCTCCTTATTCACCATATTTGGCCCCCAGTGACTTTTTTTGTATTCTAAACTTGAAGTAAAGAACATCATGTCCTCCAAATCTTCACTGTCTATTCAGTATAAAAGGCTAATATACTCATCACTGATCAGACCTATATGGATGTTCAGTTAATCTGGGGTTCAGCTTCATCTTCTCAAATCTGAAGAGGACAAACTATTCAGAACAGATGTCTCCGTTTTATCCCCAATGGCCATGGTATGTCAAACTCCACTATTCACTCAGATCTGAGAAGTAACAGTTGTCCTCAGCAGAGCTTACAGAAGACTTCGTAACTCCTTCCACCATTAGAGCAACTCGCCAGTTCAACAAATTCCTCTAAACTATCCACCAGATCCAGAAAACAAGATTAAAACTAAAAGACTCTCGAATTTAAGACTTGCATCACATTAATTAGATCTAATTATACAATCGCGACTACCCCGAACACATGTTTCATGTTTATTTGTTGCTTCTAATTGCTCACAACTGTAAGGAATTGTATACAATAAAGTTGTCATTAATTTAAAAAAAATCTTATGTGTACCATTCACATGACTTTCTCTACATATCTACAGTAAATTATTGTTAAAAAGTTTATTCTTCTATTTACTTCATGATAACCGAGAAAAAATTAGCAGAAATGGTCTTATTACTTGCTTCCTTGTAAGTAGAACCGAAATAAGGGAGTAATAAAGTGATAGTTGCTATGTGACTGAAGTTCCTTTGTTTGTATCGACAGGAGTTGACAAAGTCCTGTATGAGAAAAGTATAAGTTTTTCAAAGCTGAGCCCATAAAACAAGGAATATCTAAAAAAAAAAAGATCAACTCCACGAAAAAAATGTATATCATAAATTGTGTGTTTTAACGTGCTCTACATTTTACGGTTGAGTAGTTATGCAAAATTCCGTAAAATTCATTCATAATAAAGTCTTCAGAGGCTATTCCCTGAAAATTCAAGATATACATTTTATTTGTAAGGTAACCATCTTTAATACACGATATTTTAATCAAAATCGTTAGAGCCATTTTTGAGAAATTCAACATTTTCGAAAAAAGTTCCGTGTAAAGGGTAGTTGGGGGTGGGGCGATTTTCTTGAAAATCTTCGTGTCGCATCCTTGGACGGTCTTTTCGTTTTTGAGCTATGCTGCCACAGACACACACACGCACACACACAGGGTCTTTTTCTGAAAATGCTTTGTTTGGATTCAGGGGGACCAAAAACGTGTATTTCCGGTGAAATCTCGATATGTAATTTTTGGGTGGAATGCAATAGCTTCTCTATACACTATGTACATAGTACGCGTAGAGAAAGTAAAATGTCTACCAAAATACTTTGTTTTTGTAAGGACTCATTGAAGTCCTCTCGTATTTAGACTGCGGGTTACATAAGGGACCCTGATTAGCAAGCAGAAGTGTAAAGGTGCAAGGTCGGATGCGTACACACCAGGAAATGAGTATCGGTGTGTTCCGTTACTCACGCACAGGTCTGTGCTGCCTGACTCGACTTGAGTAGGACGATTGCACTCCACCCGCCCACACAACAGATGACTGTCGATATTCCTGACCTAAATGTGGGGTAGAGGTAGTACAACCGGTTTCTTCGGTGTCCTGTGTTCGAAATGCGGCACGAACCTGAGTACAGCTCGTACATACACCTGTAGATACCATCGATGTCTTACATTCAGGAGACTTTCTCCACCCACTCTGAAGCAAACTATTCTTCCAGCAGCTTTTTACTTTCTCTACACGTACTATGTACATAGTGTATAGAGAAAGTATGGCAGTCCACCCAAAAATTATTATATTCACCGGAAATTATGTTTTAGGGTCCCTGTATCCAAAAAAAGCATTTTCAGAAAAAGGTACGTGTGTGTCTGTGAATTTTTTGGGAATAGCCTATGAAGACTGCTATATTCTGGATGAATTTTACGGAATTTTGCATAACTGCTAAACCGTAAGAGCTGGACAAAAACTTGCCACACAAAAATGTAGAGCACGTTAAAACACGCAATGTATGTAATATACATTTTTTTTTTTCGTGGAGTTGATCGTTTTTACGATACTTCTTGTTTTTGGTTTTAGGTTTGAAAAACTTATACTTTTCTCATACAGGAATTTGTCAACTCTTGTCCTTACAAACAAAGGAACTTCAGTCACATAGCAACCAGCTTTGACTATCACTTTAACCTATGGTACTCCCTTATTTCGCTTCTACTTACAAGGAAGCAAGTAATAAGACTATTTCTGCTTATTTTCAAAAGCTTTTTAATCATATTTGTTGCAGTGTAGAGAAAGTCATGTGAATGAAACACATCAGATTTTTCTTGTATCTACTACACACTAATCAAAATAAACATAAGCGGAAATGGTGTTATTAAGGCTGGTTCACAATAATGCGACAGCAGTAACCATAACGAGAGCGTAATTGCATTTCTTCTCTTCAATTTTGCTTCTGTGACTTAACTGGCGAAATACATTTTTTATCTGTCCCTAATTCAGCTAACAGAATAATTCGAAGGAATAGCGAGGTCTAGGGACCGTTTCATGTCGCGGTCACTTGGAATAATCTTTACAAAGAAGAGTGTAATATGAATCTACGAAGGCGTTCAGTAAGTCCTTAGAAAAGGATAGAAAAACAAATTATGCTTCTAGATTTTTTTTTTTTATGATTTTTCTGAATAATCTTTTAGCTCGATACCCTTTTAGCAGTATTTCTCCAACTGTTTTAAGTCTTCCAAAAATAGGATTTCTGAAGGTCTTCAAAGTAGGCATCTGTTAAACGTGAATCGTTTTCCGCCGAACCACTTTTTCGAGACTGGATATAAAAAAGACACTGGGGGTCAAATATTGTGAATACGGTGGATGTTGTAGAAATTTCAACCTTAATTCCTCAAGTTTTGCCATCGAAACTGCGCAGGTGTGCACCCTTGCATTGTCTTGATGGAAGAGAATTTTTTTCTTTGCCAGATGAGGGCAATAACGATGCACAATACTCTCCATTTATCGTTGTTCCTTTCTGCAAGTAATCAATGTGCATCCCAAAAACCGAGGCCATCACCTAGTCTGCAGATTTCACCACCTTTACCTTCTTCGGAGCCGGTTCGCCTTTACAAATCCACTGTTCCGACTGCACTTTTGTACCTCGAGTGTAGTAGTGTATCCATGTTTCATCCATAGTTATGTATCGACGCAGAAACTCGTCAGTGTCAATCCAGCTTCCGAAATCACACGATTGCGTTCATTCTCTATTAAGAGCAAGCGCGGCTCCATCTTGCCGAGACTTTAGTCAGGCCTAATTTTTCGTGGAAAACTGAGAACACTGTACCTTGTGTTATGCCTGTGGCCTCAACTATTTCGCGAACTTTGATTCGTCGATCACTGAAAACCATATCCTGGATTTTGTCAACCATTACGGAGCGACGTCCAGAACGATATTCATCATTTGTGGATGTACGGCCACGTTTGAATTCATTTATCGAATTTTAAATTGTTGCAAACGCAGAAGCAGATGTCATGAAGTTCATCCAACTCGGCTTTTATCTCTTTCGGTGTTAAGTATTTTAAATAGAAATGCTCAATCACTGCATGAAACTTGTTTTTTCCCCATTTTTCTAAAGAAGCACAAAATTGCTGATAACCGCCTATGGCAACGAAAACACTTTTTTTTTTTTTTTTACATGCTTCTTACAATGATGATAGTATCGAACTGACAAGCAGTCCCTGACTATACATAAATGGTATCATACACAGTTAATGAGTGCTATTTCTAAAACCTTCCTAAAAATTAGGATAGATTATTCATCAGGAAAATCAGTCGTTTAAGGCAGTCTTTGGTGTCTTGTATCTTATATATTGATAACACTGCAGTCTCCAAGTTATCGTACTGCAGGATTTGGACTCAGTTGAGGACGATGGTAGAAATCTTGTATATGTTGTGGAATGTATTCTCGCAAGTAAGGTACAGACAAGTCCTCATGAATATGTTTAATTGTGGTATACCAGTCGCCACCGTGAATGATTCTTAAAACTTTATTTTGTGCAACCTGCAGTGGCTTAAAAGTTGAATCCTCCATATAGGCCCATGCTGGAGCCGCGTAAACCAGTATTGGTAGAATCAGAGTTTTGAAGAATTATAGCTTCCTTTGTATCGATATACATCCTGACTAGAGTAGTGGATAGAGTTGGCCTGTCCTGGATATTGCTGTTCCTTTTGTTTGTTGTACGTATTTATGCCATAATAAACGCTGATCTAATAGCATACCGAGGTACTTAACTTGATTACTGTAATTAAGTTCCTTATTTCTGATTTTCAGTGTATTTATTTTTTTGAGTGAACATTTCATAAAGCAGATTGTTTGTGTTTTTTCAGCGTTAAGATTTATTTTCCAATAACTGGCCCAGTTCTCATATAAATATATGTGATTTTGCAATCTTCTAACGACTCTTGTAGGATCAATATCTGTTGAAAACAAAACCGTATCATCTGCATTCTGGGCAACATTTGATCCTCTTGTAGGCATATCCGACGTGAATATGTTGTATAGTACAGATCCGATGACTGATCCCTGAGGAATTCCGGTGTCTAAAGGGTACGTTGGTGAAAGAGACCCTTCCCTTGCTTGATAGATTCTGCTATCCAAGTAGCTTCCTAGTAGCTTTATTAGTGCATCCCAAAACTCTGCGTGCATTAACTTATGAATTAATCCGGCATGCCATACTGAATCATAAGCTTTAGCCACATCCAAAAAAAATTCTGATGTGAATCCCCAGTAGTTGAACGTCTGAGTAATTGTTTCTACCAGTCGAAGAACTTGAAGTGAAGTTGAGCATCATGGTCTGAAAGCCATTTGGTGATCTGGAATTAGGCTAATACTGTGTTCCTCTAAACGTCGAAAAATCACTCTTTGTAATAGTTTTCCTAATGTGAAAGAAGGCTAATTGGTCGCCTATTTTCTGGAAATGCCGGATTTTTGTACACCTTTGGTATCGTAATTATAATAGCATGTTTCCAGCAATCTGGAAAATGGTGTAGTTTTAATCTACATTAAAGAGCTTTGTTATATTTGTTCAGGAATTTCTCGGTAGATTTTTTATTGCTATGTTTGTTGTTCCGTCCTTTCCAGGCGATTTTTTGGACGATAGCTTTTTTGAAATTGCTTTTATTTCCGATGGGGATGTTAGTTGTATTTTTGTTGTAGAATTTCTGCTAAGAAATAATTTACTTCCTGATCTATTTCATTGTAAAAGTTGGAAAGTTTCGGATCTTCCTTTGCAGTCTTAAACTGATTTTGTAGATAATCAGCAATGAAAACACGTGATGGATATAGCTGAAACTTTAACTGCCATCTAGTAAGAGACGACGGTTATTAAATGCAAACTTTTATTCAATATTACGAGCGTAATTTCTTGGATTTTCTAAGGAGTTAGAAAGTTAAAAGTTGGCTAAGACATGCTTCGGGGGCCCGGGAAAGCTTCCCGTCAATTGTGAGCGAGCGCTCTCTTCAACGTTGTCGTTCTCGTTCTGGTTACCATTACCGGTTGTTGTGAACCAGTCTTCACAACAGTACAGTCTTGTACCCTGTAGGTACAAGAGAAATAAGGGAATACACTAGGCTAACGCAATACTCAAATATTTTAAGCGGAGCCGAAATGGGATTTTCATAATTTTTTTCCATTTTCATGTTTTAATTGCGTATGCATATTTCGAATGTTCTGCTCATTTTTGTTTAACTTTCATAGATGTACACTGATTGTAAATAGTTTAAAATATTATTGAAAATAAACCTGTCGTAGCATTTTAGAACATTCTTGGTAAAACCTCAATGAGTTTGTAAATATTAATGTATGAGATCTTTCTTTTATTTTGATTGGAAAGTTTTACTTCAGCTATTCGCATCGTTAGCATCCTGCTCATATTTTCTTTATGCGAGAGTTTCGTAGCAGTGCGAAGTTGTGTTTCAAAAGTTAGGTTACATTTTTACTTTCTTTACACGTTCTATGTACACAGTGTATAGAGGAAGTATTGTATTACACCCAAAAATTCCATACCGAGATTTCACCGGAAATACATGTTTTGATACTCCCTGAATTAAAAAAATCATTTTTAGAAAAATGTCCGTGTGTGTCTGTTTGTCTGTGGGCAGCATAGCTCAAAAACGAAAAGACCGTTGAAAACCAAATTTGGTATTTAGGTTTGGTATCTTCCAAGGATGCGACACGAAGATTTTCAATAAAATTCCAACTACCTTTTACATGGAACTTTTTTCGAAACTTTTGATTTTCTCAAAAATGGCTCTAAATATTTTGATTAAAATGTCAAATATTAAATATATTTACACGACAAATAAAATGTATATCTTGAATTTTCTGTGAATAGCCTCTGAAGAGTAGTTTATTCTGGATGAATTTTGCGGAATTTTGCATAACTGCTAAACCGTAAGAGCTGGACAAAAACTTACCACACAGAAATGTAGAGCACGTTAAAACACACAATTTATGTTATATATCTATTTTTTTTCGTAGAGTTGATCGTTTTTAAGATATTCCTTGTTTTTAGTTTCAGCTTTGAAAAACTTATACTTTTCTCATACAGGAATTTGTCAACTCGTGTCCATACAAGCAAAGGAACTTCAGTCACATAGCAACCAGCTTTTGAGTATCACTTTAACCTATGGTACTCCCTTATTTCACTTCTACTTACAAGGAAGCAAGTAATAAGACTCTTTCTGCTAATTTTTTCTCAATTAGCATGAAGTAAACAGAAGCTTAAGCATTTTAACAATAATTTGTTGCAGAGATATAGAGAAAGTCATGTGAATGGAACACTTCAGAATTTTTTGGATTAAGGGGGACCGAAAACCTGTATTTCCGGTGAAATCTCGGTATCGAATTTTGGGTGCAATACAATACGCTCTGTATACGCTATGTACATAGCCCGTGTAGAGAAAGAAAAACGTCGATTTTTTGGCGATTTTTCATGAAATTGCAGTGATACGTACCTTTAATTATTCCAAAGGCGTTTTTAGTATTATCGTTATTATTATTATTATTATTATTATTATTATTATTATCATCATTATCATCACCATCAAGGGTACATGAAAGCGTATGAAATCTGTAATCTGCGCGTCCAAACGAAAGGATGTGAGTAAAAGCGAACGTCAGATGATAATTTTGGTTCGGTGTGTTCTCTGTTGAGCAGATTATTTGGAAGGCGTGTTTACTCTGCTAATGGACTGGGACAAAGCACCGTTTGTTAAACACTGCAAGGTGAAATGCGTCATGCGGCGGTGTAGTGAAGCACGAAAAACGTTAAATCACTAGTAAAACTTGTGCAGAGTTGGAGATCTCTCATTTCAGTCTGCACACGCTTTAACTCTCCTCATTAAACAGGTTTAAACTACTACAAAAACATCTGGTGTGTTCCATTCACATGACTCTTTCTACATCTCTGCAACAAATTATTGTTAAAAAGTTTATGCTTCTATTTACTTCATGCTAATCGAGAAAAAAATAGTAGAAGTAGTCTTATTACTTGCTTCCTTGTAAGTAGATGTGAAATAAGGGGGTACTATAGGTTAAAGTGATAGTCAAAAGCTGGTTGCTATGTAATTGACGTTCCTTGTTTGTATGGACAGGAGCTGACAAATTCCTGTATGTTTTTCAAAGCTGAAACCAATAACAAGGAATATCTTAAAAACGACCACTCCACGAAAAAATGTATATAGCATAAATTGTGTGTTTTAATGTGCTCTACATTTTCGAATGGCTACCCAGGGCCGAAGCCCCCCATTCTCGCTGCACAAGGGGGTAAACCAACCCCGTGGCTCTTTCCATTAGGGCAAGACCTTGAGACTAACAAGCCCCCCCCCCGGCATGGGACGGAAGTAGATACGCCACCTACGCTCATCAACCCCGAAGGGAAGACTACCAAAGAACCTTGGTAGGGGCGACAGTTACCAGCTCTCCAGGTTAGTGCCGGAGGACATTAAGGAGTCTCACATTCCCGCCAAGACATACCCAATAACCCATGGGTATCTGGACCACTACCACGTCGAGTCCAACCCAATCCGAACAGCTTTCCTACGGGAAGGGCTCGGATGTTCGGCTCGACTACTTCTGGTCACGGATACTCGGGGTCCGCAGCGCCCGAAGAGATAAGCGGCGGTTGCTTAATAGGGGTGAACATTTCGTACTGTATATATGTTAAAGAGCAGCGCCGTGGGTGAGTGGTTAGACGTGGCGTCTGGGCGGGCTTTCTCCGGGTCTTCCGCTTTCCCCCGCCACTCATTCCACCAATTGCTCCATTATCACCTTTCCAATCATCAATTTAGCTTACATTTCATGCCGGCTACGAGCCGAGCCTTCATAACCGGTTCTCCATTCTGTGGTTTCGTGCCATTGGCTCTCCGACAGGCTTCTGACCCCTAGACATCCGCTTGTAAGTCCTAGGGGAGTGTCAGTCATACAAATAGGGGGAGGGTAAGCCGATTACGAAACGGCCTTGTTCCAATGGCCGCCCCCCTTTTTATATTTTCGTATTAATTTTCCCGTTTTTACAGAAATACACATATACACTTCGCTGTCGCCCTCCGTGCTGCAATGCTTACAATGCTCATATACTCAAGGTTGCGAGTTCAAACCTAAATACCAGGTTTGTTTTTTTAACTGTATTTTAGTGTTTGAGCTATGCTGTCCACAGACACATACACACACTCGGACCTTTTTCTGAAAATGATTTTTTGGATTAAGGGGGTCCTAAAACATGTATTTCCGGTGAAAACTCAGCATCGAATTTTTGTGTGCAATACTTCTCTAACCACTTGTACATTGTACATATGGGGCTAGAGAAAGTAAAGATGTATATAAACTCATATAGCCAATGAACCAACATTTTAAACTGTTAATTTTAAATTATAAGTGTTGTTATTGCATTTCTGTAAATCATGTGAGGTCGAGATAAAACATTGAGAGGTTAAAACGACTAGATAAAGCTTATTTAAAAAACAACCGTTTGTTTTCCAGAAATCTTCGATGAAATAAGGAAGATCAATCAAGTGCCATCAGATTTTGCATCAAGACAATGAGAACGCTCTCACATCTCGTCTAACAACCGTCTATTTGGACATTCGAAAAGTCAAATTAATGACTCATCCGCCATACAGTCCGTATTTTGCACCCAGTGATATTTGTTTCCCCCGAACATCAAGGATAAAATGCGTGGAAAAAAGATTTTCGTCGGTAGAAGCGGTTGATGCGTTCAAACACCTGTTTTGGAGTGTCTCAAGCAGATTGGAAAAAATGCTATTACAAATGGTTCGGACGCTTGCAAAAGTGTATTGATCATAAAGGAAAATATTTCGAGAAACAATAACGCAATTTTCAATGACAAATTACAATGTTTTGATTATTAGGCTCCAAATATAAATAGTGTCCCTGTAAACAGAGTAAAACGAAGTATACGTTAAAATAATTGAGAATTATAAAAGGACCTGAAAGGAGCTCCGAACCCTTAATATGAAATACTATGCAAGTGGTCGAATCCCTTCAACAGTTGCATTCTTCCTCCTCTCATTTCCTTGAGAAGGTTAAAAAACCTGACGTGTACCATTCACATGACTTTCTCCCTATCCCTGCAACAAATAATTCTTAAAAAGCTTATAATTCTATTTACTTTATGCTAATCAGAAAAAAATTAGCAGAAATAGTCGAATTACTCGCTTCCTTGTAAGTAGAAGCGAAATAAAGGACAACCGTAGGTTAAAGTGATAGTCAAAAGCTGGTTGCTATGTCAATGAAGTTCCTTTGTTTATTTGGATAGGAGTTGACAAGTTCCTGTATGAGAAAAGTTTACGTTTTTCATAGCAGAAACCAAAAATAAGGAATGTCTCAAAAACGACGAACTCCACGAAAAAAATGTATATAATATAACTTGTGTGTTCTAATGTGCTCTACATTTTTTGTGTAGTAAGTTTTTGTCCATCTCTTAAGGTTTAGCAGTTATTCAAAATTTAGTAAAATTCATCCAGAATAAACTACTCTTCAGAGGCTATTCCCAGAAAATTCAAGATATACATTTTATTTGTCAGGTAAATTGTTTAATATACCAAATTTTAATCAAAATCGTTAGAGCCATTTTTGAGTAAATCAAAATTTTCAAAAAAAGTTCCATGTAAAGGGTAGTTGGGGGTGGGGGGATTTTTCTCAAAATCTTCGTGTCGCATCCCTGGAAGATACTAAACTTAAGTACCAAGTTTGGTATTTTACCGACTTTTCGTTTTTGAGTTATCGTGTTCACAGACACACGGACACACACACACACACGGACCTTTTTGTGAAAATGCTTTTTACTTTCTCCATACGCACTATTTACATAGTGTATAGAGAAAGTATTGAACTCCACCAAAAATTCGATACCGAGATTTCACCGGAAATATATGTTTTAGGGTCCCCAATATCCAAAAAAGCATTTTCACAAAAAGGTCCGTGTGAGTGTGTGTCTCCGTGTGTCTGTGAACACGATAACTCAAAAACGAAAAGTCGGTAAAATACCAAACTTGGTATTTAAGTTTAGTATCTTCCAGGGATGCGACACGAAGATTTTGAGAAAAATCCCCCCACCCCCAACTACACTTTACATGGAACTTTTTTCGAAAATTTTGATTTTTCAAAAATGGCTCTAACGATTTTGATTAAAATTTCGGATATTAGACATATTTACCTGACAAATGAAATGTATATCTTGAATTTTCTGGGAATAGCCTCTGAAGAGTAGTTTATTCTGGATGAATTTTACTAAATTTTGAATGACTGCTAAACCGTAAGAGATGGAAAAAAAACTTACTGCACAAAAAATGTAGAGCATATTAAAACACACAATTTATGTTATATACATTTTTTTCGTGGAGTTCGTCGTTTTTGTGACATTCCTTATTTTTGGTTTCTGCTATGAAAAACGTATACTTTTCGCATACTGGAACTTGTCAACTCCTATCCATATAAACAAAGGAACTTCATTGACATAGCAACCAGCTTTTGACTATCACCTTAACCTATGGTTGTCCCTTATTTCGCTTCTAATTACAAGGATGCGAGTAATAAGACTATTTCTGCTAATTTGTAGCATAAAGTAAATAGAAGTATAAGTTTTTTAAGAATTATTTGTTGCAGGGATATGGAGAAAGTCATGTGAATGGTACACATCAGATTTTTTGGATAATGGGGACCCTAAAACATATATTTCCGGTGAAATCTCGGTATCGAATTTTTGGGTGGAGTGCAATACCTTCTCTATACACTATGTGCATAGTGCGTGTGGAGAAAGTAAAAATGTGCTCCATTCACGTAACTTTATCTACATCTCTGTAACAAAGTATTCGTAATAAGCTTATTGTGATATCTACTTCATGCTAATTGAGAAAAACTCTAACAGAAACGCTCTCATTATTTAGTTCCTTGTAAGTAGAAGGCACATAAGGAAATACACTAGTCTAAATCGATTGTCAAATGATGTGGTTGAAATCCGTTTCTTTTTGTGGCTAGCAGTTTACAAGTTCCCGCATGAGAAAAGTATTTTAAAACTGAATTCAATAACAAGGAATATTCAGAAAACGGTCGTCATGAAAAAATGTATGTGGCATAAATTGTGTGTTTTAACGAGATCTACTTTTTTGTGTAGTAAGTTTTTGTTTAGTAAGTTTACGGTTTACCAGTTATACAAAAACCAGCAAGCCCGCCTGGGTAGTGTGGTGGTAGCGTGTCTGCTTCACATTCAAAAGTCGTGAGTTCGAATATCGTTTAGGGTGAGTTGCCCGGATAAGTTTTTATCGGGGTTTTCCCTTATCCTGAGAAGACAAATGTCGAGGAACTTTAAGCTCCATGGACCTCGAGATCATTTGAGCATTATTTCACCAATTTCATTCAACGTCCGATATAAAGAGGTCTTCAGAGGTTCTTCCCAGAAAATTCAAGGTATACATATTTTTCGTGTAAATATTTTTAATATACGGTATTTTAATCAATATCGTTAGAGCCATTTTTGAGAAAACCAAAATGTTCGAAATTTTTTTCCATGTAAAGGGTAGCTGGGGTGGGGGATTTTCCTGAAAATCTTCGTGCCGCATCCTTGGAATATACTCAACTTAAAAACGAATTTGGTATTTAACCGGTTTTTCGTTTTTGGGCTGTGCTTCCCAAATACAAACATACGAATTTTTTTCTAAAAGTGTTTTTACATAATGACCTTAAAACGTGTATTTCCAGTGAAATCTCGATATTGAATTTTTGGGTGGGGTGCAGTACCTTCTCTATACACTATGTACATAGTATGTGTAGAGAAAGAAATAAATAATAAAACAATTAACATTTTTAAATTTTATTTTCTAAAAAAACTTTGGTGTCGCATATGTACTGGTGAGTTTTGTTCAGAAAGTGATTCACTTTATAAGGGTGGCAAATACGTTAGGTTAGCGGAACAGTCTTGTTTTAAATCCCTCTAGAATTGTAATATTGTGACGTTTGACATTTCGACAAGCTGAGGATATCTCGAGTATCGACTGGCAACCAAACTTCGCACCTCTATTGTTTCAGCTCACTTCTCTTACGTCATAGTGTAGGCGTCAAAATGTGTTTCTATTGCCCGGTGTCTGGAGCAAGAGTTACAGACACGGTAAAATTATCAAAACATTCTCTTTCGTCCTGTTATTACGTGTGGATCATTCTGTTAATATAGTAGAAACATTATTAAATACAAAAATAGCATTAAATGTTAGTGCTTAGCACACTGTTTAGTTACTTTCTCTAGAGGATTGTACAACGGCCATCCAGAAAGTGACAGACGATTTGGCATAACTAAATAATAACTAAAGATATCAACACAAAACTTTATTTACAGAGTTACGGTGCCTTACTCTATTTCTCAATGTAATCGTCATTGCTATCAAGGTATGTATTGTCACGTGGTACTGGTTTTTCAAGGCCGATATTATACTTTTATATCGCCAACGTACTTTTTCTTGTATCTTAACGTCCTTTGACCTGGTTGGTCAAAACGGACGATGAATGAAATTGGTGAAATGATGCTCAATTGATCTCGGGGTCCATGGAGCTCAAAGTTACTTGTCATTCGTCTTCTCAGGATAACGGAAAACCCCGGAAAAAACCTTGTCAGGTTACTCACCCTAAGCGAAATTCGAACTCATTACCTGTTGAATATGAGGTAGAAACGCTACCACCACACTACCCAAGTGAACGTACTTATTCGGTTTTGAATGCACAACATGTTCGGCTAATCGTATGTTATAGGCAAATAACACAAGTGTATAGTGATAAAGCAATGAAGGAATCTTCAGTGAGGAAATGGCGCATAATTCACGAGTAACCAAGGAAGAAGCAGTGTGTGTGACAGACCCGAGTGGAAGTTCATCAATCGTTATGGAAGAGTTAAAAGCAAATGTTGATAAAAGAATTAAGAAAAATTGGTGTACTTTGGCCACCCTACATGACTTTTTGGATAGAAAAGATTTCGCAACCGATGAAGACCTCAAAGTGATAGTGACATCTTGGCTCAGATCTTTGTGGTGTGACGAATGCGTTTAAACAGAGTAAGATGTTGTAACTTTATAAATAAAGCTTTGTGTTGATAACTTTCTTATTATTTATTTATACCAAATCGTTGGTTACTTTCTAGATGACCCTCTACTTTCTGGATGACCCTCGTACAATGTGTTGTATTCCACCCAAAAACTCAATATCGAGATTTCACCAGAAATATATGTTTTGAGACCCCCTGAATGTCTCCCAAGGATGCGACTCAAAGATTTTTCATGAACCTCACCCCAAACTCCCTTTACATGGGAAAATTGCTTTTTTTCAAAAAAGACTCTAGTGGTTTACATTAAAATACCGCAAATTAAAGATATTTACATGACAAATAAAATGTACCTATATTTTGAATTTCGTGAGAGTAGCCTTTGAAGTACTCTTCATTATGAATTGCATAATGCTACATTCCCAATGAGATGCAAGCGCAGACGTAACGTAGCATAAGCGCAGACGCAAGGAGACACCAACGCAAGAAGTTGGCACGGGTTTCTAGATCTGTAAGTTACATGCGAATATCTTCCAAACGCTCCGCAAATTACAAACTGAATAACATAACCAACAATAAGACTTAAGAAAATTCACTCAATCTTTTATAAATAAATATGGTATAAAATTACATACTAACAACTGACGCTCGCGGCAGTGACGTCACAATAATTGCTCATTCAAATTTATTGAAAATAATACAAGCATATAGTCTTCAGAAAGTGATAAAGCTACACATTTAATGAATTAAGAATTATCTCTCTGCCTCTTCGATTTATGAGAACCAAGAAATGCGGACACAGATGATAGTTACATCCATTAGTTCAAAGAAAGATTCGCAAGGAGACTGCCATAACCTCGTGAGGGATATTAGAGATGGCGCGGCACTGCTCGGCCAAATAGAAGAGCATGCATGTTCAGTAAGCCCTGTATATATTATATATTATTATTATTTAATGTAATAATTATCATTATATTAGGATGACAAACAAATGTAAAAAGTAGTGTGTTGATAGCATGTACTAATGTCTCAGTGCATGTAATGTTATCATTGTAACGGGGCATGCAGATGAATATTTAATAAAAAAACAACAACTAAAATCTTGCAGTGTGATCGTCTGTTGTTGAATTCATAGGCAATGCATAGACAAAAGATGCAGAATGCCTCCTTTTTGCATGTAACGCAACGATAAAGTTTGGAGTTTGTAAACTCTTGCGTTGCGTCTTTCTATGTGAATGCTTACATTAAACAATATGACTCCAAACTCTTGCGCTTACGTTGCGTCTGCGCGTGCATTTCATTGTGAATGTAGCATAACCGATAAACCATAGACAAAAACTTACTACACACAAAAAAAAAAAAAAAAAAAAAAAAAAAAAAAAAATAGATCTCGTTCAAACACACAATTTATGTTTTTTTACATGTTTTGTTGTGAGGATATTCCTTGTTATTGGTTTCAATTTTAAAACACACACACACTTTTCTCAAACGTGCTTCTTTTGTTATGCTCCTGGGCATGGAAAGAAGCGAATATCAATGTACTCGCATAGGGACAGTTTTTAAAACATCTCACTATCGCGTTAGCGTAGTGTATTCCCTTATTTCCCTTCTACTTATAAGGAACTAAGTATACGACCGTTACTGCTAACGCTTATCTCGATTGGCATGAAGTAGAAAAAAGATTGTTTTGTAACAAGTTTATTTGTAGAAGAGGTAGAGAAAGTCATGTGAATGGAACACATCAGAGTTTTTTGTTAAACGTTAAAAACTCTGATATGAAATTCACATGACTTTCTCTACCCCTATTGCAACAATTATTCTCCTAAAAGCTTATTTCTATATACATATGCTAATCGAAATAAACAGCAGAAAATATTTAAATATTCCAGGATAAAGTTAGTCAATTTTTACTTACTCTATACGTACTATGTACATAGTGTATAGAGAAGGTATTATATTGCACCCAAAAGTTCGATAGCGAGATTTCACCGGAAATATATGTTTTGAGACCCTCTGAATCCAAAAAAAAAAAAAAAAAAAAAAAAAAACATTTTTATAAAAATGTCCGTGTGTGTATGTGTGCGTGTCTGCCTGTGGGCAGTATAGCTCAAAAATGAAGAGACCGTTAAAAACCAAACTTGGTATTTAAGTTTGGTATCTTCCAAGCATGCGACACGAAGATGTTCAAGAAAATCCCCCACCCTTAACTACCCTTTACATGGAACTTTCTTTGAAAATTTTGATTTTCTCAAAAATGGCTCTAACGTTTTTGATTAAAATATCGTATATTAAAGATGTTTACCTGACAAATAAAATGTATATCTTGAATTTTCTGGGAAATAGCCTCTGAAGACTTCTTTATTCTGGATGAATTTTACGGAATTTTGCATAACTGCTAAAGCGTAACAGAAGGACAAAAACTTATCACACACAAAATGCAGAACACATTAAAACACACAATTTATGTTCAACGCGTTTTTGCCCTGGAGTTGATCATTTTTGAGGTATTCCTTGTTTTGTGTTTCAGCTTTGAAAAACTTATACTTTCTCATACAGGAATTTGTCAACTCCTGTCCATACAAACAAAGGAACTTCAGTTACATAGCAACCAGCTTTTGATTATCACGTTAACCTATGGTACTCCCATATTTCGCTTCTACTTACAAGGAAGCAAGTAATGAGACTATTTCTGCTAATGTTTTCTCAATTAGCATGAAGTCATTAGAAGCTTAAGCTTTTTAATAATACTTTGTTGCAGAGATGTAGAGAAAGTCATGTGAATGGAACACATAAGATTTATTTATAATTCAGTTATGTGAGAGCTTTGATAATCCGTTCTGTTTGCAGAGGTCCCTAACAGTTCCAGGGGGAGGATTGAATAATAACGACTTCCCATTTAAGAAGAACATAAGTATTAGAGAAGTTAAATCAGTAATAAGGAATACCACGGAAATGGTTAACTCTATAAAAAGTATTTTAACAAACTATGTACTTTAAGGAGCTTTACATTTTTGTGTAGTAAGATTTTGCACAGGAGCGCGCCGTGGCTGAGTGTTTGAACTGCTCGCCTCTCACCAAGATTGCCCGGGTTCAATCCCAGGGGACTGCATGTGGGATCGGTGGTGGACAGAGTGGCGTCTCCGGATTCTCCTGCCATTCATTCTACCAAATGCTCTATCATCGCCTTTTCTTCCATGCATTTCACCTATATTTCATATCATCGACTTCTTCATTCTTATGCCTATGAGCCGACCCCTCGTTCTAGGTTCTTCATTCTGTGATTAACTGTTGGTTGGCTCTTTGACATGTTTCTTGCTCTAGGTTCCCACATGCAAATTCTCTATTCGGGGAGGTAAGATGACATAAATGTTGGAAAATTTAAAACAATAAAAAGAATATTTTGAAAATAGCCAATTCCATAAAATATTTAATGTGTTCCATCCATATGACTGTCTCTACATCTCTGTAACAATTTATTGTTAAAAATGTTATTCTGCCCTCTACTTCATGCTAATCGAGATAAACAAGAGCAGAACTTGTCTTATTACTTGCTTCGTTAAGTAGAAGGTAAATAAAGGAAAACACATAGGCTAATCAAATCTTTTAAAAGCTGGTTGCTATGTGATTGAAATCCGTTTCTTTGCTTGGCCAGTAGTTGACAAATTCCCGTATGAGAAAAGTTTAGGTATTTTAAAACTGAAACAAATAACAAGGAATATCTCGGAAACGGTCAACTCTAAAAGTAATTAATATGTTATAAATTGGGTATATTAATATATATATTTTTTGAGTAGTAAGTTGTCCATCTCTTAAGGTTTACCAGTTATACAAAAGTCATCCAGAATGAAGAGGCCATCAGAAACTATTCCCAGAAAATTCAACATATACATTTCCGTTGTAATGAAAATATCTTAAACATATGTTATTTTAGTCAAAATCGTTAAGACGCTTTTTAACTACTGTGGTTCTCAGCGTCCCATTCTATATTGAGCATGAAAGACCGCTTAATTTTGCTCAGAGGCCTCTCTATCAGGCTTGAGATACTTTTACGTGCCGTAAATCTACGACACGGGACCAACGGCTTTACTTCCCTTCCGAAGGAAGACATGCTAAGGATTTTTACGCCCGAAAAAATCCATCGTCCTACGCCGGGTTTGGACCCGCGACTTTGGGTATATGAAGTTAGCATGGTAATCATTACACCACAGAGGGCGACCAGTTTAGCCTAGTGTATTCACTTATCGAACATCTCAGATTTTTTCCTTTCCTTTCTTAGTATAACTTGGTAGCTGATGGATGAAATGGCACTCAAATGAGCCCACGGTCCAAGGAGTTTAGAGTTATTCGGCATTCGTTACCTCAAGGTAAGGGAAAGTCTCAGATAAAGCCTTATCCAGATAACTTTTCTCTACCGAGAATTCTTCATTCGTTTACCTTATATACGGCAGAAAACAAGTGAAGTCTCGATAGATTCTTGAACTGGAAACAAACGACTGCCGCGCCGTGAGAAATGGAACTCACACCTGCAATTGTTTTATCAGGGAGCCGTTACAGGATCCCAGGAAGTCCGGGGTGAATCTGTTAACAGTCGCATGTTACAACTGTACCGTGCTATTACTTTCTTTACTACGTTTAGTAGGTAGAGCAAGTATTGCATTTCACCCAAAAATTGTATACCGAGATTTCACGGAAATATGAGTTCCCCTAAATTCAAATAAAAACAGTTTTACTTTCTCTAATTACGAGGAGTAATGCATTCCACCCAAAAATTCGATAACGAGGTTGCCCGAAGAATGTATTGATTATATTCATTATTCATTTCCCCATAACCTTCACTATATCCACGTTACACAATGAGAATAGAATTCCAAAGCCATCACGGAACGACCAGCTGTAAAAAAAAAAAAAAAAAAAAATCAATCGCTTTAGACACTCTGGGAGTGAATGTTTTAACTTCCCCATTTTTGTACAGATAGAGTTTGTACTTTCTCTAGCACGTACTTACAATGTACATAGTGGTTAGATATTGTATTCCACACAAAAATTTCACACTGAGATATCACCGTAAATACACGTTTTGAGATCCCTGGATAAAAAAAAAAGGAAATGTCGGTGTGTGTGGGGGGGGCAGCGTAGCTCAAAAACTAGCTTGATATTTAAGTTGAATATCTTCCCCACTCTCAACTACCCTTTAGATGGAACATTTTCGAAAATTTGACTTTCTCAATAAACGCTCAAAGATTTTGATTAAACTGCTAGATATTTAAGATATTTTCATGACAAATGAAATCCATATATTGAGTTTTCTGGGAATAGCCTCTGAAGACCTCTGCACTCTGGATGACTTGTATAACTTTTGCATAACTGGAAGTCCGTTAAATACTACATTTGCTATGCATGTTTAGTATCTTCCATGGATGCGGCACGAAGATTATCAACAAAATCTCAGCATCCCAACTACCTTTTACATGGGAAAAAAATCGAAAATTTTTATTTTCTCAAAAATGTCCCTTCTAATTACAAGGAAGCAAGTAATAAGACCGTTTGTGCTAAGGTTTATCTCGACTAGCGTGAAGTCGATAGAAGAATAAGCTTATTAACTTTACTTTTGTTTTTTTATGTAGCTTAACGTCCTTTAACCTCTGGTTGGTCATATCGGACCATGAATGAAATTGGTGAAATGATGCTCAAATGATCTCGGATGGAGCTTAAAGTTACTCGACATTCGTCTTCTCAGGATAAGGGAAAACTCCGACAAAAAACTTTATCCTAAGCGGGATTTGAATTCGCGACCTGTAGAATGTGCTACCCTCACACTACCCAGGCGGACTCAATAATACTTTGTTATAGAGATGTAGAGAAGGTCATGTGAATGGAACACATCAGATTCTCAGTTATGTTGTTCACGGACACCCATGCGGACTCTTATGCATGTGTTTACTTTCTCTACACGCACTGTACACACAATGTATAGAGGAAGTATTGTATTCCAAACGAAGAAAAGCCCCCTCCCCAAACTACCCCTTTCATGGCAAAACCTTTCTCAATGTGTTTCTAATGATTTTGATTAATAATCGTATATTAAAACTATTTACATCACAAATAAAATGTATATATTGAATTTTTTTTGGAAGATTGAAGACTGCTTCTGAAGACTGTTCATTCTGGAAGAATTTTGCATAACTGGTAAACATTAAGAAATACATAAAAACTTACAGCACAAATGTAGAGATTGTTAAAACACACAATTTATGTTGTATATATTTTTGTTGCAGAGTTGACCGTTTACGATATATTCCTTGTTTTTGGTTTCAATTTTACTACGCATCTCAAACGGGGTCACCCTTCGTTTCATATGTCTTTTGTTTTTCTGGAAATGTAAAGCGAACCAAAATTGATATCAATAGCTTTTAAAATATTTGACTATTGTTTTAGCTTGGCAAATTCTCTTATTTCCCTTCTGCTTATAAAGAACTAAGTAATAAGACCGTTTCTGCTAATGTTTATCTCGATTTGCATGATATAGAAGAATAACATTTTTAACAAAATTTTGTTATAGAGATGTAGAGAAGTCATGTGAATGGGATACATAAGATTTTTTCTCGATACCTTAGACCCTAAAAGGTCTATTTCCGGTGAAATCTGGGTATCGAATTTTTAGCTGGAATCCAATACCGTCTCTATGTACTGTAGTATGAAAAAATAAATAGGCTATCGTATTGCTTTATAAATTGCAATCTTATCCTTTTAAAGACAATTCATCTCAACTATTAAGGCGCCATTGGAATGGCCGAGATTAGGGTATTTCAGGCAATCGTGGTGATTTGACTGGAGCGATATTGTCGAAAGTTCTTATCGCAGCTGATGTTCATTTCTTTGAAGTCTTGTCTCACCTGACATTCGTTTGTTCAATCTCCTGTCTTGGTTATTGGTAACAACGTGACAGTACAGTCAGCCGTGACATTTGGTGGGAAGTTTTAATATGTTTGGACAGGTTGCCGCACAAGTAATAAATAAACTTTGTTTCCATTTCATGTATTAGTTGTTAAAAGCTGAAATAAAATAATTGTTCCCTATTTCTATTGTTGCTATCGATATTCGTACATTGGGTGCAGGCACGGTCGGCCATACCACAATTCAGGAGGCAGCAAAGAAAGAAAGAAAAAAAAAAAATAGGTAACTAAACATGGTCGAATGCGTCATCTGCCATTTGAGAACTAATGTAAGTTTTACAATGATAACCTTATAAATCTCTCTTCCTATATATTATTAATAGTATATTTCGCTGAATTGTCTTATCAAATACAATTCGTGTTTTCATCTCTTAGCGCGTCGGAGCGGTCGTGAATTTTCGACAAGATGAAAACACTCGTGGTATTACTGATAATTATCAAACAACAGATATAACGGAAAATCAATACAAGGAAATGAATTTCAAAGTGCCCAGAAATTAGTTATACTTTTGACTGTAGTATGTTTTAGACTAGCAGTGGTAGACAGATCGGAAACCTTGTCGTTTGACCTGGTTGACGAGGAGTAGAGTCAGGAAGATGAAGAACCAAGGTCTGGTTTGAAGAAACCACATTCCAGCGGTAGGTTTACGTAACGCTAGAGTTCACTGCCTCCCTTCGGGACTGAAACAAAGGCGCAACTACACTTGCTTCTGGTCACACTATAGTTGCCAACTTCCGGGTAGATAGGGTAGACCATACCTACTGCTGCAAATATACATACAAGGTTCATCCACAAAGTAACGAAAATCTTGCCATAACTAAATAATAACAGATACCAACACAAAACTTTGTTTACAAAGTTGCAATACCTTACTCTATTTCTCAACGTAATCGTCATTGCTATCAAGGTATTCATTGTCACGTGGTACGGGTTTTTCAATGCACTTTTCCACCGCTAAAGAACTGAGCCAAGATGTCACTGTCACTTTAACGTCTTCATGGTTGGTAAATCTTTTCCATCCAAAAAGTCATGTACGGTGTCCAAAATGATACAACGGTTTTTCTGAATTCTTTTATCAGCATTTGCTATCAACTCCTCCATAACGATTGATGAACTTCCACTCCGGTCTTTATCGTACACACTGGTTCTTCTTTGATTACTCGTAAATTATGCGCCATTTCTTCACTGAAGACTCTTTATATTATCACATTTACTTGCGTTATTTGCTTATAAAATTTGATTGGCCGAACATTCTATGCATTCAAAAACAAAAAATAAATAAATAAATAAATAAAAAAAAATGAATAAGTCCTTTGGAGGTAGAAAAGTATAATATCGGCATTGAAAGAGTGGTATCACGTGACAGCAAATCTCTTGACAGAATGGAGATTACGTTGAGAAATAGAGTGAGGTACCTACTGTAACTTTGTAAATCAAGTTTTGTGTTGATATCTTTCGTTATTGTTTAGTTGTGCCAAATCGTCGTCTATCACCTTCTGGATGGCCTGCGTATATTACTGGTTCCTTGAACAAACCGTTTACACGTTTAACATTACGTAATTTTAAAATATGCGTCACATTCACATGCCTTTCTCTATTTATTCTGCAACAAACCCTTCCTACAAAAGCTTATTATGTATATCCTTGCAAATACAAAGTAATTAGCGGATACAGTAGGCTTAAAAAATAGTCAAATCTTTTAAGAGCGTGTACCTAGGTGATGGCTAACTTTACTCCATTTCAGGAGGTTAGAAAATTTAAACCAACAACAATGAATATTTCGGAAATGATTAACCTTACAAAACCTCTGATATTTTCCCTTCACGTGACTTTCTCCACCTATTCTGCAGCAAATTATTCTTATAAAAGTTTAATTTTCTCTCTACTTCATGATAATCGAGTTAAATATTAGTAGAAATGCATTTATTAATTAGACCCTTCTAAGTAGATATAAATACGTGAATACACTAGGCTAAAGCGATAGTCAAATCTTATAAAGTCGGTCGCTATGTGATGTAATTGAAATTCCCTTTGACAGAAGTGCAAATTCCTGTATGAGAAAAGCATAAGCTTTTTAAGCTGAAACCTATAACAAGGAATATCTCAAAAACGGGCAACTCCACGAAAAAAACTGTATATGATATAAATTGTGTGTTTTAACCTGCTCTACATTTTTGTGAGGTAAGTTTTTGTCCATCTCTTACGGTTTAGCAGTTATGCAAAATTCGGTAAAATTGATCCAGAATAAAGTAGCCTTCAGAGACTATTCTCAGAAAATTCGAGATATATATTTTATTTTTTTATTTTTATTAAATATCTTTAATATACGATATTTTAATCAAAATCGTTAGAGCCATTTTTGAGAAAATCAAAATTTTCTAAAACAAGTTCAATGTAAAGGGTAGTTGGGGGTGGGGGGATTTTCTTGAAAATCCTCGTGTCGCATCCTTGGAAGAAACCAAACCTAAATACCAAGTTTGGTTTTTAACGGACTTTTCGTTTTTGAGCTATGCTGCCCACACATACACACACACACATACACCAGACACACAGGACCTTTTTCCAAAGATGCTTTTTTTTTATTCAGGAGGACCCCAAAACATGTATTTCCGGCGAAATCTCGGTATCGAATTTTTGGTTGGAATGCAATACCTTCTTTATACACTATGCAAATAGTTCGTGTAGAGAAAGTAATAACGATTATGGGATTAGTAGTTGTGATACACAGATATGGAAGCAACTTCAGATAATAGAGCACAGCTTGGAGAATTCTAAGAAAACATCTTAGTCTGTATCCACATCAACTGAAAGCGACGTTTGTAATCAAAGTAAAGACAAACGGAACAGATATGATTTTGCTTTATTTGGCTAGCAGAGATTCAAATTAATAATGACTGATTGGACAACGTTTTTTGGACAGACGAAGCACATGTCTCTCTTAATGTGGAGTTACCACATATATACCACGTTACCATGGGCAATTGAAATCGATTTGAATCCAATTCCATCTCGATACGATCTACGTTTCACATGTTAAATTCAATACGAATTGAGATCGCTTTGAATACGTAAACTGCTGGAATAATTTCATTCATCCATTCATGTTAGTCAACTTTTGTGTTGGCAAACCTGCTACACATACATATCTGTGTATTACTTGCAGGTTTTGATGTTCAATAATTATATTTGAGAATACATTGCAATTTATAGAAACTATAAAACATGTTCTGTTATATTTTACCACAGGGTTATTGTTAAAATGCTTATTCTTTTATTTACTTTATGTTAGCAGAAATTCCTTATTACTTGCTTCCTTATTAGAAGGGAAATTAGGGAGTACCATAGGCTAAAGCGATAGTAAAATATTTTAAAAGCTGGTTGCTATGTGATTGAAGTTCTTTTGTCTATATGGCCAGGAGTTGACAAACTCCTAAAGAAAAGTATAAGTATTTTATAACTGAAACCAATAATAAGGAATAATATAAATTGTGTATTTTAACGTGCTCTACATTTTTTGTTAGGTAAGTTTTTGTGTAGCTCTTACGGTTTACCAGTTATGTAAAATTCCTTAAAATTCATTCAGAATAAAGATGTATTCAGAGGCTATTCCGAGAAAATTCAAGACAAACATTTTATTTGTCATATAAATATCTTTAATATACGATGTTTCAATAGAAATCGTTAGATTCATTTTTGAGAAAACCAAAATTTTCGAAAATTTTAGCATGTAAAGGGTAGTTAAGGTGGGGTATTTTCTTGAAAATCTTCGGGTCGAATCCTTGGAAAATACTGGACCTAAATACCAAGTTTGGTATTTATGGACCTTTCGTTTTTGAGCTATGCTGCCCACAGACACATACACACGAACATTTTTTTTTGATTGAGGGGGTCTCAAAACATTTATTTCCGGTGCTTTCTCGGTATGGAATTTTTGGGTTGCAATACAATACCTTCTCTAAACACTATGCGCATAGTACGTATAGAGAAAGTAAAATATGTATTAACAAATGACTACCGCGTGCAAAGAAGAGTTTCTTTACCATATTCAAAACGATTTGAATACGGAAGAGTTTCCTTGCAACATATTTCGATCCGATCTCATTCCGATCCAACTTTTTAAGAGAATCGGATCCAAGATTTAATACGATTTAAATCCGCGTTTCCATGCAGTGTTCAATATAAGTGTACTCAAATCGATTTCAATTCCCATGAAAACATGGTAATGCAGTTCTTTGGTCAGTAAATGATCCTCAGATTTTAATTCAAGAAGGACTTCTTGATTTAAAAGTTTGTGGCTTCAATTCACGATTCATGCATGATCCTTATTTCTTGGGAAAAGACAACAATGGAATAAGACACTGTAAATGAAGAGCGGTGTTATGCATATTAGAAAACTTAAGCCATCCCTAGACTGAGGAATCACCACATGGAAAACATTATCTTCATGGAAGACGACGCTCCGCCCAATTTCTACACCCCTGCAAAGCAATTAATTACCGAGGTATTCGGCGATCGCAACAAAGTGGCCGCCGCGATGTCCAGATTATGGTTGTGGGGTTACCTTAAAGAACGAGTTTTTCTGGCACATTCAACAACTGAAGAATGCTCTCTCTTAAGAAATTGCTAATAATCTGCAAAATACTCTACATGAAGTCGCAGAAAAAAGTACGTTGAATAAGAGAACGACGGACTTCTTCCCAAACCCCATTGCTTGCTCAGTCTCTATCTCAAATATAATATTTACAATGGTTTCAAGTTTGAAGTGGCTTTTGAATGAACCCATATTTTGGGCGAAATCAACATTTTGGGTGGAATAAAGCACTTTCCTTACTTATTACACGTAGAAGAAAAGGACACACGCGACTTTCACTTTAGCCTACTGTACATCTACAACTAAAGAGAAGTGTATAATGAAAGTTTATCTAGACTGATAGAAAAATAGGCTTATCTAAGACTAATGTACAGAGTGTTAATGAACTATACCGAAATATTTTCACAGAATATATAGATTACTTAAATAAGTAATTTGAAATAGGAGACTTATGGCCTGTTTATTGAATTTTGAAGTAACGGCTACAAGTTTCTGAAGTGCCAGTACGCTACGTATCGCGGCACTTCGTCTGGAATGAAAAAAAATAATAATAAAAAATATTTACTCTATGACAGGAATCGAACTCATGACCTTTGGGATGAATGCTCAGTGTCGCACTGTCAAGTGATTAGTTGGAGATTTTACAGATTTTTGTGACATTAAATCTTGAGAACGCTAGTAACGAGCTGCTAAAAATCGACATTTCTATACTCGGGCAGCAGTTTTGAAGATACTCTAAGCCATTTTTTCAACCTGCTTTGGTTTAACACCGACTTATCAGCACCTGATACCCACACGTTTAACACTATGTAGTTGCGTTATGTTTATCCGGGGACCATGCATCGCCGATCTCAAATTACTTATATCAGTCACGTGCACAATCTCGCAAATTATTTCGGTGTAGTTCATTAACATCCTGTATTCCGTGTATATAAGAGAGGGCAGAGAATGTAATGTGAGCATATAATATCAGTGGTGTTATTATATTCAGTTGTTTAGTTGCGAAATAATAATGCAAACATGTTATGAGGACTGCTTTATAAAGATTTACAGTTTAGTACAGTTGCAATATAAAAATGGTGGCTAACGAGAAAGACAGGCTGCGGCGGAATCAGTTACGTAGTGTTGACATGGTATTGCTTCACGATTTAACCATCTTTTCTAGGAATTTAACGAGCAATATATTTGTGCAGAATATGGCTTTATTATGCGACTAATTTTATTTTCAGCTGCTTTGGGTTTGCGCCATAACCGTCCTATCTCGTTGGCCACGTACAGAAATAAAGTGACGTATAAGCGGAGATTGTGCCAGGTAGAAAGCAAAAAATATACGGGCACCAGCTGACGTCACCAAGTTCATCTCAATGCGAAACCTCTGAGCCCTGACGATATTCAAGATTCGCTTGGATGGAGTTTAAATGCAAGACTGGGGAGCTAAGGATATAGTTGAGAGGCAATCCAGAGAGAAGCATAATAAGAAATAAAGGAAGAAGGAGAGGTATGCACAGGATGAAAGTAACTGGAAGTAAAATGAAAATGGTGAGTATGGGCAGCAGCAAAAGGAAGTATAAGATCAGCGCAACTAGCAGGAAAAAGCCAAGAACGAGGATGGAGAGAAGGAAGCATATTCGAGAAGCACGCGACGCACTTGGAGAAGCAGGAACGCCAATAAAAGAGGCAGGAGGAGGGGTGGCGACTGGAGAGGAAGATAGATGGACGACAACTTGGCCTTTCGTCTGCGCTATTGCATCGTATATATTGTTTAGCATCCCAGGTCCTGGCTGTCACTGCAGCAAAACAAACAATGTCATATTCATATGCGAAATGACATTTGCTTGCATATAGAAAAACTTCTATATTTACTTACAGATGGTGGTAGCATCCCTAGCTCGGCTGTCTCTTCCCGACCTGAAATCAAACAACCACCTGTCCATTATCCTTCATTTTATAAAGTGTGTATTCTCCGCCCAGTCTTACTTCACATTAGTCACCTGGGTAGCGTGCGTGTCTGCTTCACATTCAACAGGTCGTGAGTTCAAAGCTTCACTTAGGGTGAGTTTCGGGTTTCCCTTATCCTGAGAAGAGAATGTCGAGTAACTTTAAGCTCCATGGACTCCGAGATCATTTGAGCATCATTTCACCGATATCATTCATCGTCCAACCAGGTTCATTGCAATGGGTATGATTGGTTCCCGAACGTTTTACTGCTTTTCCCCAACTCAAAATAGTTCCTCTTAAATTGCCGAGAGAGTAATGAAATACATATTACAATATGCAAAGTTGTCTAAATAATAACGAATGAATGATTAAGGAACAACATTTTACTGATAATTTAATCTTTATATAACAATGCATATACGTTGTGCAGTTACACAGCTGCTTTTAGTCAGCAAGTAATGGCGGAAACATGTAATATCAGTGTAGTGAAACATAAGCAAGGAAAGACGTTTTGTGAAAAGTACTTTATCTTTTCATTAAATAATGAAAGAAAATGGATGTTGGCCACCTTAAGAAACTATTAAACAACATGACATCGACCCTGAAGAAAAAAAAAACAGCTATTCAGGCTATTAGGAACAAAGCAATTAAATTGAAGCCATGGAAAAAGCAGATTTTTGAAATTCTTGATAAATCCGAAAAAAATCCCGTTTTCCACAAAATACCAGGCGCTCAGGGTACATCTTCCTGTTTGCGAACTTGCATGAAGATGGCCACAGCAGATACTAGGCAAAAAGCTAATATGCCTGATGGAGGACTTGAGAAAAACTTGGATTTTACTACCCCTTTAGTATTACCTAAGGTTTATTCACCAGGTATGCCTAGTAAATGCTAGTTCCCGGGAAAATCTTAGGTTTTACTAGGCTCAGAATATACTTTTTATTCACACCAAACTCAAGTAAATGCTTAAAAACTGGGTAGTACAAGCAAATACTTCTTTAATATCAGTGCAGTGAAACATAAGCAAGGAGAGAAGTTTTGTGAAAAGTACCTTACCTTTTCTTTAAATAATATTCTTAGCTTAACGACAGAATTTGCTGGTGTTTCCCAGAGCAGCATAACGTGTGCACAACTTTTAAATTAGCCGAGGTGCGACATCTTGTATAAGCAGCTTTTCAACAAGCACACATTGTTCGGGAAGACTAAACAAAGTAAGATTTGGAGGGAATCGTGGCCATTGTTGCTGGCCCACTAATAATCGATCTCTGTGTGTCTATGATGATTCACACAAATCAATTCCACTGCAGCAAATGATTCGTATAACCAGATGCACTTCAGATTAACTCTTCTGGTAATTTACGCATTATGACAATATGTGGAGTATGTTGTGCATATGTGAATTCAAAAATTCACAAAAAAACTGTTGGAGTGATGTACGTGTGCAATACTTCAGTAAAATTTCAAAACAAAATTTCTGTCTTTTATAATTTTACGCAAGAATTTTACATTTCACATTGAATATTAACGATTCGCCGACTTGTTTTATTTATTATACATGTAATAGTTAACCATTACCCTAAACGTAGATACGCGACTTTACAATTTTACGGCAGACGAACCAGTTTAGCACCATGTAGTGTGTACACATGCGTTCGCAGAAGAATACATTGTTTACATCGCTGGTGAAGTAAGGATGGATAGATTATACACACTATGCGTATAAAAGATTATTATTAGGGCCTGGTTTTAGATATATATGTGTATATTTACTTATTCTATGCAATTGGGTACTGCCCGGTGACAGAGTTAAATATACAAGATTCACTAACAATAATAATCTTACAGTTAAGAATAGTAAATACAAATTAATAATAGTAATACAGCTAACATACTATATATATATATATATATATATATATATATTTATACATACACATGTTTTTTTTTAAATATCTAACTACCGTGAAACCCAAAAACATCCGAATCACTGCGCACACGGAAACATGATAACACACTGCTGCTGTGCACAAGGTCATGGTGCTGATTTGTTTTTCTCTGCTCTGAAAGTGCAGTATTGAGCTGACGGTGATATCGTGTGGTTGAGCTATTATCAGTGTGCTTTGTTATTTTGTCACAAATTGTATTATGGCTCAGCATTTGTTCTCTACTGCACAGCCTGTACTTATTTTTGATTTGAATGTGTTAGCACATTTTGTGAGTGGACTTTCAATAGTGTATACAATGGCGAAATTGACCCACATTTAATATTTTCCACACACGAGGCTTGTTCCACCTTCATGTATATGTGTGTACACAAAATAATCGTTATTGGAGCTCTGAGAAACCTAATATTGTTCATGAAATACGCCTTCATGACGAATAAACTGGTGTTTAGCGGAGAAAGAGTTTTAGGCCCATTTTTTTTTTCGAGCCAACAGTTGATGCTCGTACATACGTGAATACAATTTTGACCCCCTTTTTAGAGAATTACCAGACAGGGAACGTGATTTTGCCCTTTTTTCAACAAGACTGCAACAGTTCATACAACCAATCTTTCGATGAGAACAATTGAAAGTGTGTTTCAGGGCAGAATAATTAGTAGAGATTTGTGGTCATCTTGGACCCCCGACCTAACCTCCTGCGATTTTTATCTCTGGGGTAACTTAAAGCATAAAGTGTACAAGACAAACCCACATGCTCTGGAATAATTAAAACAAAATATGTCAGGAAATTACCAGCATTTGTCAACGTGAACTACGACCTATGATGAATAGTTTCCTAAAGAGGTGCCAAAAATATATGGACAACGGCGGTGGCCAGTTTCAGCATCTCTTTTAATAACATTCGTAAATAAAATCTTTAAAAGTAATTTTAAAAATGTTGTGTGGTTTCATGCGCGCCTTTCTATGATAGTAGCAGACGGCATAGAGCGCCGAGGGTGCGGACAGGCAAAACACCGCGCAGCCGGTTCGGATGTTTTTGGATTGCCCGTTACTTATTAGTCAGTATATCAATATTTGTATCAATTACCAACATGCCTTTTAAACATTTACTATGAAGCCTCAATATTAATAGTTACAGACTAGTTTTAGAGATCCTTAATTGCTTCGCAATATTTACTTTAATTAATTATCTAACATTTATTCTCTTTAAAGTGTCCTTAGGCTTCTTTAAGGTCAGAGGGCATCCCTGAAAGGCTTCTACAGGCAATTCATTCCATTCTTCAATGGCCCTATTAACAAAAGAACAATTTCCTGTGTCAGTTCTGTAACTTCTACCCTTAATTTTATACAAATGATCCTTTTGTTCGTAGTATACCGGGTTTTCTAATCTCCTTCTAACGTCCACTCATGAATTTAAACCAGCATAAGCTTTAAATGGAACTAACCGATGTCTTTTATGCATAACTTTTAGCGGCTCCTATTTATTCTGTTAGTTTTTCGTAAGCCCAAAATCGTTACTTTTCTCTATGAATTTTATAGTCCTTCTCTATGTCTTTTCCAGCGAATTAATTTGATTAACCCTGTATGGGTTACAGCATACTACTCGTATTCCATAACCGGCCGCAGACTGTAGGCAATTGCCCTAAACATTTGTTTTGTTTCTACATTATGTGTGGCCAGTATGGGAAGTATTGTATTCCACCCAATAATTCGATGTCGACATTCCCCAGAATAATAAAATATTTTCTGCAAACAAACTGTTCTTACAGAATATAATTCTTTATCTGCATTATATTAATCAAGAAAAAACATTACCAGAAATTCTCTTATTACTTCGTTCCTGATAAGTAGAAATAAGAGAGTACACTGGACTACCTTTCAAAAGCTGTCGTTATGCGATTGTATTGGAGTTCCGTTCTCTTTCTATGGCCAAGAGTAAAACAAAAGAGGAGTAGTTCCCATTTGAGTTAAGTTTAAGCATTTTAAAATTTACATCAATAAAACTCTGAAATGGTTAGCTTTACGAAAAAAGCGGTAGATATATACCATAAATTGTGTGTTTTAATGGGATTACATTTATTGTTCAGTAAGTTTTTGTCTGTCTCTTACGGTTTACCAATATGCAAAAGTCAATCAGAATGAAGAGGTTCTCAGGAGTTGCTCCCAAGAAATTCAGGGTATACCGTTTATTTTCCAAGTAAATATATTTAATATACGTCAATTTATTAAGAAACCGTTAGAGCTGCTTATTCGTACAGTCCAAAATATGTTCAAAGTAAAGAGTAGTTTGGGGAGGGAAGATTTGTGAAAATCTTCGTGTCACATCCTTGGAAGAAACTAGCCCTTTTCTAAAAATCGTTTTTTCTTTCTTTCTTTACTTTCTTTGGCAGTATGTTTATACAATGTATATAGTAGCTGGAGAAGGCACTGTATTGCACCAAAAAATTCGATGTCGAGGCTTCACTTGAAATACATTTTTGAGGTCCCATTTGTCGGGGGGGGGGAAGCATTTCAAGAAAAAGGTACGTGTGTTTGTCTGTGGACAACATAGCTCGAAAACGAAAACACTGTTAAAACCCAGACTTGTTATTTGTTTAGTATCTTCCAAGGATACGACACGAAGATTAAAAAAGAAATCCGCATCATAAACTACCATTTCCATGGATATTTTTTAAAAATTTTTATTTTCTGAAAAATGTTTCTAACGATTTTGATTAAAATACCGTATATTAACGATATTTACATCACAAGTAAAATGTATTTTTTGAACTTCCTGAGAATAGCCACTTCACTATTCACCAATGGTTTGCAGAATTTTGCATAACGGTTAAACCGTAAGATATCGACATAAATTTAATACAAGAAATGCAGAGCTCGTTTAAACACACAATTTATGTTACATGCAATTTTTTCGTGGAGTTGACCGTTTTCGAGCTATTCCTTCTTATTGGTTTCAGTTTTAAAATACTCTTCTCTTACGGGAACTTGACAACTACTGGTCACGCAAAGAAATTTCAATCCCATAGCAACCACATTTTAAAACATTTGACTGTCGGTTTAGCCTAGTGTATTCCTTTATTCCCCTTCTACTTATAAGGAACTAAGTAATAAGACCGTTTCTGCTAATGTTTATCTCGATTACCATGAAGTGGATAGAAGAATAGGCTCATTAACAATAATTTGCTACAAAGATGTGAAAGGAACACATTAGATTTTTTATCTAGGCGTCTCAAAACTTACATTTCCGGTAAAATGTGGATGTAGAGTTTTTGGGTAGAATACGATAGTTTCCTAACTGTACAAATAAGCGACAGTAATAACGTTTTTATGCGACTTTTCTTCTTCATTACTCTCCTGGGAATGAGATGTTACGAAACGAGTCTTGATTCCCTTAACCTCTGATGTTTAATGAAGCAGTTCCGAAGCAAGGTCTTCTAGATACGTGTAATGATCACCTAACATTTCCGGTCTCTTTTGCTCGCTATAACAGTGATTATGTCGGCTTTCGGCCGCGTTGCCAAGTTTAACACTCACCTACCAGCAAATTGCAGGGAAGTGAAGCTCTCAACATGCCAATTTATCAACCAACTTGTGAAAAGTTGTTAAGGTGTGAAATTTGGAAAAATCCAGAGTATGTAAGATATCTTGCTGAAATATGTGCCAGTTTTCACACACCTTAATAGTGATATTTTGCCATGTATTAAAATTGTGTATTACATTGTTATTTTCAAGAAAATCCTCCCACCCCAAACTACCCTTTGCATGGAATTTTGATTCTCTCAAAAATGACTAACGATTTTGATTAAAATACCATATGCCTAATATATTTTTGTGACAGACGTATAACCAGCCAACTATTTTTTAAATCCCAATAATTCCTACTAGCCACTAGCTGCGAGATTTAGTGGGAAATGACTTAACAACCCGTGAGTATTTCTTTGAGCTAATAATTGTGTATCAAATTTGAAATATGTCGAGCAAGTGACGCACGTGTGAATGACGTAAGCTGCATGCATACATACATATGTAGAACGCGAAGAAATGCCAACATGTCTCGTCTTGTGTAACCTGTGTGTACTTGAGAATTCCTTACTCGGCAAAACAAGTTCTCTTTCCTAGCGAGGGTGAACTTTTCAGGTCGTCGAGGTAGTGTCAGCCAAAATTTAGTAGCACAAGAACTTTACCCGACTTTCCTTATCTTCTACAACTGATTAAAAAAAAAAAAAAAAAAAAAAAAAAAAAAAAAAAAAAAAAAAAAAACTGACTGCCTCCGCGAGCTGACTCCTCACCCGGAGGTCCCGGATTCGATTCTCGGCTGGGGCGGGGAATTTTTCTTTAGTAAGAATTATTCTCTATCCCCCAAAAGTCTGGAAGTATGTATATGAGAATGAATATGTGTGTATTTGAGGAAAATAAAATGAACCTACAGACGACTTGTTTCAAGTGCAAAGCCCCCGATATCACCTTAGATGTTAAAGGGAGCTATATAAATGAAACAATAAAAAAACTATATTAGGTGTTTTCTTAACCACCTACATACATCATAGGGAGACAAGGTGTTGCATTCCACCAAAACTTCAATCCTGAAATGTTATCGGTTACACATATTTTGAGAATCCCTAATTAAAAATCTGATGATGTGTCCCAATGTTCTTGGAAAAAAACTTGCCTTTATTTTAATATACGTCATGTTAATCAAGATAAACATTACCAGAATTTGTTTAATTACTTGCTTCTTTGTAAGTAAAAAGTAAAAAATCTGATGTGTACCATTCACATGACTTTCTCCATATCCCTGCAACAAATAATTCTTAAAAAGTTTATACTTTTATTTACTTTATGCTAATCAGAAAAAAATTGCAGAAATAGTCTAATTACTCGCTTCCTTGTAAGTAGAAGCGAAATAAGGGACAACTGTAGGTTAAAGTGACAGTCAAAAGCTGGTTGATATGTCAATGGAGTTCCTTTGTCTATACGGATAGGAGTTGACAAGTTCCTATATGAGAAAAGTATACGCTTTTCATAGCAGAAACCAAATATAAGGAATGTCACAAAAACGACGAACTCCACGAAAAAAATGTATATAACATAAATTGTGTGTTTTAATGTGCTCTGCATTTTTTGTGGAGGAAGTTTTTGTCCATCTCTTACGGTTTAGCAGTTATTCAAAATTTAATAAAATTCATTCAGATTAAACTACTCTTCAGAGGCTATTCCCTGAAAATTCAAGATATACATTTTATTTGTCAGGTAAATATGTTTAATATACGAAATTTTAATCAAAATCGTTAGAGCCATTTTTGAGAAAAACAAAATTTTCGAAAAAAGTTCCATGTAAAGGGTAGTTGGGAGTGGGGGGATTTTCTCAAAATCTTCGTGTCGCATCCCTGGAAGATATTAAACTTAAATACCAAGTTTGGTATTTTACCGACTTTTCGTTTTTGAGTTATCGTGTTCACAGATACACGGACACACACACACACACACACACACACACACACACACACACACACACACACACACACGGACCTTTTTGTGAAAATGCTTTTTTTTTTTTATATTGGGGACCCTAAAACATATATTTCCGGTGAAATCTCGGTATCGAATTTTTTGGTGGAGTGCAATACTTTCTCTATACACTGTGTACATAGTGCGTATGGAGAAAGTAAAAAGGGAATGCATTAGGCTAAAGCAATTTTCAGATTTTAAAAACCGGTCGCTATGTGAATCAATTGAAATTCGGTTCTCTTTGCTTGCTAGGAGCAAACAAACGAGAGACAAAAAGAAAGACGTCTCACGTTTGACTACATTTTAAGCACCTTAAAACTAAAAACCAATAACTCGGAATATTTCGAAAACTCTTAAAATAAGAAGAAAAGAAACGTAAATGAAAAGTTGTGTATTTTAATGACGTCTACATTTTTATGGGGTAAGTTTTAGTCTTGACTCTTACGGTTTACCAGTTTTACAAAAGGTATCCAAGAATGAAGAGGTATTCAGAGACTATTTCTAGAAAATTGAAGATATACATTTCATTTTTCATAAAAATAATTTAAACATATGGCATTTTAATCAAAATCGTTAGAGCCATTTTGAGAAAATCAAGATTTTCGAAAAATGTTCCATGTAAATGGTAGTTGGGTTGGGAGGATTTTTTTGAAAATCTTCGTGCCGCATTCTTGAAAGATACTGAATTTAAATACCAAGTTTGGTATTAAACCGACTTATTAGCCATGCTACCCCACCCCCACCACACACACACATACGCGCGCGGATCTTTTTCTTAAGATGCCTTTTTGGACTCAGGGGATATCAAAACATATATCTCTGGTGAAATCTCGACAACAAAATTTGAGTGGAAAACAATACCTTCTCTGGCTTCTGAATACATTGCATGTACATACGTGTAAGAGAAAGTAAAATTGATAAAAGATCCTTGTGTCTATAAACAGCATACTATGAAAAGTCTATCAAATACTAATTTTGTAGTAAGTTCAGCAGCATCTAAGGATGCGTCATGAAGATTTTCAAGAAAATCCCCCCAAGCCAAACTAACTTTTTCTACATGGATCATTTTACTAAAGTCTTGTTTTTCTCAAAAAATGGCGGAAACAATTTTGATGAAATTACCACATAATTAAGATATTTTCATGAAAAATTAAATGTATGTCTTGAATTGAATGGGAATAGACCCTGAACACCTCTACAGTCTGAATGGCTTTTGCATAACCTGGCAAACCGTAAGAAACAGACAAAAACTTACTGAACAAAAAATATAGATCTGGTTAAAGCACGCAAGTTGTGTCATCCACTTTTTTAAGTAGAGTTAACTGTTATCATGATATCATTTGTTGATTTCAAGTTTTAAACTACACACGCTTTTCTATAGCGGGAAGTTACCTTTCGTTGCAGACCTCTTTTGCTATATTCCTGGTCACGCAAAGAAAACCTAATTTTCAATTTTTTTCACATAGCAATCAACTTTTAAAAAATCTGACCATTGCTTTAGCCTAGTGTAGGTATTCCCTCATTTCTTTTCTGCTTAGAAAGAAGCAAGTAATAAGACAATTGTTGCTAATCTTTATTATGATTAGCATGGTGTGGATAAATGAATAATCTTTTGTAAGAATAGTTTGTTTGTAGACCAGGAGAGAAATCCTGTGAATTGAACACTAAGAGTTTTTAAAAGTACAGTTTGTTGCATATATATATATATATATATATATATATATATATATATATATATATTTTATCCTGGGCAGGTGGCGCCGAGTCCGAGAGGTTACACCACTCGCCTCCCACCAGCGAGTGGCAATTGTGACGGGCGAAGCGGCGTGTGGGTGGCTTTTTCTCCGGGTCCACCGGTTGCCCCCGTCACTCATTCCACCAATTGCTCTATCATCACCTTTCATATAATCCGTTGCCCTCCGTGGTGTAATGGTAACTTCATGTACACAAGGTCGCGGGTTCAAACCTGGCGGAGGACGATGGATTAGTCTTCTTGGTCGCAACAGTTGCGAGAAGACTTAGACCACGCCACTGAAGATGTTCACCGCAGTAGTGAACGAAACGTTTGGGCCTGAAAACTCCAGCAGACCACGGCTTCTCAGCCCGGAAAATTCTTCTAGTTATAATTTGGACTCTAGCCGTGAAAGCTCACGATTACTGATTTTATAAGAAAAATTTGTTGCAGAATAGGTAGGGAAAGTCATAAGAATGTAACTCATCAGATGTTGAGATGTTTTACATGTTGATAAATTGTCAACTGCTTGCTTCTTCACGTTTGCTTGTGAGAACGAATCAGCTGATTTTCCCTCAGCCAGAAGTTTTTTAGGTCATAGAAATGTGTGATATCCAGACGGACCGGGTTCCGGTCATGCATGTATGTGTTATGGACATGTGCACATTCCGGTCTCTACAGTGTTGCCACATTTCACTGCCGTTCCAGTTATTCTATTGTCACAAGTTCCTTTATAAAACTCTTTAATAATATACATTGCAAAACAGTTCTTGGAACGCATATTACAGATGGCGAAAACTGTACAACAATGGTTTTGTTTAATTCACGTTACTTTTTCAACTCACTATCCTTTCTACCTCTTCTATAAACATTCTTACAAATCTCATTACTTTCTCTGCTTAGTACATATAGAGAAGGTGTTACATTCCACCCAAAATTTCCATACCGAGATTTCATTGAAAATACACGTTTTAGTCTTCCCTTTATCCTAAAATAGCCATTTTAAAAAAGATATCCGTGTGTGAACACGATAACTCAAAAACGAAAAGCCAGTTGAAACCAAAGTTGATGTTTACCTAAGTTCAGCATATTCTAAGGATGCATTGCGAGCATTTTCAAGAATATCCCTCACCCCAATATCCACACTCTTTACTTAGATACATTTTCGACAATTTTTATTTTCTCAACGATTTTTATTTAAATACCATATATTATATATGTTTACATGTTTATTTTCAATTTTCTTGAAAGAATCTTTGAAGACCTCTTCATTCTGGATGACCACATAACAGATAAACCATAAGTGATACATAAAAAGTTAGATATGGTTAAATCTCACAATTTATGTTATCCGAGATATTCCTTATTATTTATTGGCTTCAATTTTAAAATAGTTACTTTTCTCAAACGGGAATGATAAATTCTTTTGTTTTATTCCTAGCTATGCAAAGAGAACCAAGTTTCGACCACATAACCAGTTTTTAAAAGGATTGGACTATCGCATAGCTATTCCCTTATTTCTCTTCTAGTTATAAGAAAAGGAATCATAACACTACTTTGGTAATGATTATCTCGATTAGCATGAATTAGATAGAAGAAAAGCTTTTGTAAGAATAGTTCTATCAGACTAGGTAGAGAAATACAGATCATCAGAGTTTTACTTTCTCAATCGCCTATGTACACCCGTGGCCACAAAAAATGGGTCTTCCCCAGATTCCATGAGCCGATGGAAGTGCTTCGGGTATCTTCGTAGAAGCTGTTCACAACGTGCATGAGAGAACTATACAGTGGTCAGTGACTGACAACGCAATGCCTAACTTCTGAGTACTGAAAACAGCTCTCTGATTAATGTTACGGTGGCTGAAAGGTTAAGAAGGCCTTGCTTTCACTAATAAGTTCCTAGCTTCAAATCTCGTACTGTTGGTCTTTTGTTTTATGTTTGTTAATTTTGTGACTGGATATGTAGAACGTAATATTGCAATAATATAACTTTGGCATTCGAAGTTATGGGCCTATCTGTGCACCCAAAAACAATTGTACTAACACTCGTATTAAATAAAAAAAAAAAAAAAAAAAGTGTAGATAAACTTATCTTCAAAAACTGAAATACAAACATAATTACAATCAATAACGGGTGTATGGACCCTGAGCCCGTATAAGAGCCCTCAATATTCAGAGCATAGACAAAATAAATGCCTATAGTAATGTGGACGAGGAGCTACAAGAATTTGTGCCCAGAAGCCATCTTTTGTCCTTCGCCTGTTTACAGGTAATTGCAGCGCAGCTCCCTTTTTGCCTCAGCCCACACATTCTCACAGAGGGAATCAAAATATTATCGAGTATTAAACTACATTCACAATGAGATGCAAGCGCAGACGTAACGTAACATAAGCGCTGACGCAAGGAGACACCATTCACAATGCTATCGTAAGCGCAACGCAAGAAGTTGTCACGGGTTTCTAGATCCGCAAGTTACAGGCAAATATCTTCCAAGCTCTCCGCAAGTTACAAACTGAGTAACAATACCACATAAGAAAATTCACTCAATCCTTTATAAATAAATATGTTATAAAATTACAAACTAACGACTGACGCTCTCGGCAGTGAGGTCACAATAATTGTTCATTCAAAATTACTGGAAATATTACAAGCGTAGGGACTTCAGAAAGTGATAAAGCTACACATTTAATGAACTCACAATTATCTCTCTGTGTCTTCGATTTATGAGAACCAGGAAATCTGGACATAGATGATAGTTACATCCATTAAATCAAAGAAGGAGACTGTCATAATCTCTTGAGGAAAATTAGAGATGTCGCGGCACTGCACGGCCAAATAGAAGAGCATGCATGTACAGAGGCCCTGTAAAATCTTGCAATCGTTTGTTATTGAATTCATAGGCAATGCATAGAGAAAAGAAGCAGAATTTCTCCTGTTTACATGTAACGCAAGGATAAAATTTGGAGTTTGCATTGCGTTACGTCTTGCGTGTTTCTATGTGAATGCTTACATTAAATAATATGAGCCCAAACTCTCGCGCTTACATTGTAGCATTATGTTACATTCACAATGGAATACAAGCGCAGAGGCAAGGAAGCACCATTCACAAAGCAGTCGTAAGCGCAACGCAAGAAGTTGACACGGGTTTCTAGATCCGCAAGTTACATGCGAATATCTTTCAAGTTACAAACTGAATAACATAACCAACAATACCACATAAGAAAATTCACTCAATCTTTTACAAAATAAATACATTACATACTAACAACTAACGCACTCGGCAGTGACGTTATAATAATTGCTCATTCAAAATTAAATAAAAATAGGGTAATTCTGCACAACGGTTCTATTAATTTTACCGTCTGATAAACGGAGATACGTCGGGGTATATATAGCAGGAGATAAAATTGAAATGTGTAGATTCTGTGAAAACACAGAAAGTAATTTAAAATCGGTTAATAAATAGAAAGTGAGTTCAATACCCGCCAAATTATACGTAAACCAGGGTAATTCTACACGTTCTATTTATAAACCGATTTTAAATGACTTGTGTTTTCACCACAATCCGCACATATCACTTTTATTTCCTACTATAGATACCAACATGTTAGTTTCCGTTTTGCAGAGGGCAGAATAAATAGAGCCCTTGTGCAAAATTACCGAAAATAGTACAAGCATAGAGACTATAGTAAATAATAAAGCTACAGTTTAATAAACTAAGAATTATCTCTCTTCAGATTTGATTTATGAGAACCAATACATCTATATACAGATGACAGTTACATCCATTAAATCAAAGAAGGATTCTTGAGTAAGATTAGAGATGGGGCGGCACGACCAAGTAGAAGAGCATGCATGTACAGCAGGCCCTGTAAAATTTTGCAGTGCGATCGTTTGTTATTGAATTCTTAGGCGATGCATAGAGAAAAGAAGCAGAATTCTTCCTCTTTGCACGCAACGCAAGGATAAAGTTTGGAGTTTGCAAACTCTTGTGTTGCATTGCGTTGCGTCTTGCGTGTTTATATGTGAATGCTTACATTAAATAATATGAGTCCAAACTCTTGCGCTTACATTGCATCTGCACTTGCATTTCATTGTGAATGCAGCATTACATACATTGCACAGCATTCATTGTATCGTCAAGCTAGCAGCACACCTAGATCTTCCCTTTTGTAACACGATTCAGATATGCTACCATAATGGAATTGTGAATTTACATATTTTGCAACGTATCGGGTCCCCTTAGGACGATAGACCTTTCCCTTACGTGTGGAAGAAAATGTCACCAGGTATGAGAATATCACCACGGGTAGGTTTATGAAAGGTGTGTTTGGTCGTTTTGTGAAGGGTATGTTAATTTAAAAAAAAATTGAGTCCTAATAAGTGTTTCAAAACATTGGATTTCTTAACAATACCTTTAGTATTTCTGCGCACTAAATGCTTTCCTGTGTAGCATATTGATGTTCGGTTGAATAAATACTTAAAGAACATCATAATAACTATCATATCCTTAATTATACTGAATGTAGTGTATGAAATAAGCGTGCCTAAAATTAATAGCCGATTTGCGTTGATTCAAGATCATGGATGGAACGAGCAGGTAAATTCTGTATCTAAGAAAGCGTGGAAAACACTGCACTTCCTGATGAGGATTTTAAAAAAGGGGAGTGCAAAGTCCAGGGCCGGTCATGGAATTTGGAGTAACTTGTTGGGATCCGTATAGAGTAAATCAAATTGATTCGTTAGAAAAGATCCAGAAAAGGGCTATAAAATTCATTAAAAGGGGTAAATATTTTGGGCCTACAAACGCTGAGGAGATAAAATGGGAGCCCTTGAAAGTTAGGCGTGAGAAACAGAGGTTGTGCGCTTTATTTAAAGCTTACGCTGGCTTAAACGCATGGGAGGACGTTACTGACAAACTGGAAAACCCAACTTACTATGCACGAAACGATCATCCATTCAAAATTAAGGGCAGAAGATACAGAACTGACGTGGAAAGTCCTCCTTTGTAAATAGAACCATAAAAGACTGGAATGAATTGCCTGGAGCAGCCTTTCGGGGTTGTCCCCTGTCTCTGAAGAAATTTAGGAAAAATCTTGATATTAATGTTGGAAAATTTTTGTAAATATTCCTTAAATGAAATGCTTGTGATTTTATATTGTTGTAAATACAGATGTTAAATTGGTTGGTGATTCTAATTATGAAATTAATTAATCTAAATTGAGAGAAAAATTAATGTTTTCATATTTGTGTAAATAACTATTATATCTAGCTTACAAAGCCATAAATTGGCAGCTGTGATTTATTGATTATATATCTTGTATACATATATAACTCTGCCACCGGGTGATACCCACTTGCAGAGAAATAAATACATACATACCTTAAGAGAAGGGGAAAAAATGTTTGCTACATGGGAATAGCGACCTACGACCTATTGCAGAGCAGTAACCTACGTTTTGTCACAGCTCTATAGGAAACACACATGGAAAGTGGCAGGTTTTACAACCTAAATGATTCATGTTTTGTGTCGTTAATATGTTTAGTTAATATTGATAGTTTGTTGTTGAAGAAGCTTAAGTTGTGTATCTGATTGTGATTATTGATCATAGGGGTTACTAATATTAAGATTTGGAACTTGTGACAATTTGTTGCTGTCGCTACACAACTGTATCGCGGATGGTGTATACAAGGCGCTGTACCATGAGGGTCTGACATGTCTCAATTTTTTTTTTTTTTTTTTTTTGTGACGGGTGTATAATGTACATAATAGATAGAGAAGGTATTGTACTGCCTCAAAAATTCAATATCAAGATTTCACCGGAAAAAAATGTTTTGAGGATTCCTGGACAAAATGTTTAGAAAAAGGTCCATGTGTGTCTGTCTGTCTATGGAGCGTAACTCAAAAACGAAAAGACGGTTAAATACTAAAATTGGTATTGAAGTTCAATATTTTCCAAGGATGCGACACCATGATTTTCCCAAGGTGGCGGGTTCAAACCCGGCGGAGGACGAAGGATTTTTTCGGGCGTAAAAATCCTTAGCATGACTTCGTTTGGAATGGAAGTAAAGCTGCTGGTCCCACGTAGTAGATTTACGGCACGTAAAAGAACTTCAAGCTTGATAAAAGAGGCCTCTGTGCAAAATTAAGCGGTCTTTCACGCCTAATATACATAGAATGGAGAGCTAAGGACCATAGCAGTTAAATGAAACTCCATTTCATTTCAGGAAGATTTTCAAGAAAATGCCCCACTCCTAACAAATACAGAGAAAGATTACGACATATCGGGCGTAAAATCCTTAGCATGGCTTCCTTTGAAAGGGAAGTAAATCCGTAGATTTACGGTACCTAAAAGAACCTCAAGCCTGATAGACAGGCCTCTGAGGAAAATTAAGCGGTCTTTCACAACCCAGTATAGAATGGGACGCTGAGAACCACAGTAATTAAAGAGCGTCTATAAATAACACGCCATTTATTATATTTAGAAAGTCATGTGAATGGAACATATATTTTCTTTCCGTAGCCCGTTGAAGACCTCGTAATCATCATATCATCATCACTTCATGGATTATGCAACTAAGCATTTATTGCTGAAGTTTAAAAGCTTCCTGTGGCAAAGTAACTTTCGCATGACTGCAATAATAATAATATCACCGAAATTGAACTCAGCCTTTTAACGTGAAATGATTAACACTCTGGATTAACACGCTAAGACCTATATTACACTATTAGGTTTCTGTGTCACAAACATGTGATTAAATAGATTTAGTAAAACATTTTACAATGTAATATAGTATCTTTGATCACACCTAGCTGTGACGAAAGTTATACACACCTGTGATTAGAAAATAAAATGACAGATGTTACACACATTCAATGACTACAGCTAAACTGCTCATTTCCTATTATGTGTACAATTCAAAACATAATTATTGTAAAAACAGAATCAAAAAACTGGAAATATATAAAAGCATAGCAGGAGTCTTTATGAAGTGCATGAAGGATATACGGATAATGATGTGAGGAAAGAATTAAATTGATTGGGAAGCCAATATTTAGAACAAAATGGAAGTCATTATGACAACCATTAATTACTATTTTACTGCTGTCTTTGTTATTCATATCCATAAATGTAGTATTAAGTTAGTTCTTTAAGAAATAGCACTTATTGAGGTTAAGTTTTAGGTTAGGTTGTACGAAGATGTTGCAGATGGATATAATAGAAACTTAAAGTAGATTTATTTGTAAATATACAATATAATGACACAACTATCTAAACAGATCACAATAGGAGCCATTATTACAGTTAGTGGTGGTAAATGGCGGGTATCCATTTTACTTTCTCTACACATACTAGGTACATAGTGTACAGAGAGGTATTGTACTCCACCCAAAAATTCGATACCGAGATTTCACCGGAAATATATGTTTTAGGGTCCCCTGTATCCAAAAAAAGCAGTTTCAGAAAAAGGTCCGTGTGGTGTGTGTCCGTAAACACGATAACTCAAAAACGAAAAGTCGGTGAAACTTGGTATTTAAGTTTAGTATCTTCCAGGGATGCGACGCGAAGATTTTGAGAGAGAAAAAAGAAAAAAAAAACATCCCAAACCCTCTATATGGAACTTTTTTTTTTTTTTTAATTTCTGATTAGTTCTAACGATTTTGATCAAATACCGTATATTAAAGGTATTATCTGACAAATAAAATGTATATCTTGAATTTTCTGGGTATAGCCTCTGAAGACTGCTTTATTCTGGAGGAATTTTACGGAATTTGCATAACCGCTAAACCGTAAGAAATAGACAAAAACTTACACACAAAAAATGTAGAATACCTTAAAACACACATTTTATGTCATATACATTTTTTCGTGTAATTGGTCGTTTTTGGGTTATTCCTAGTTTTTGGTTTCAGCTTTAAAAAATATACTTTTCTCATACACGAATTTGTGAACTCCTGCCCATACAAAGGAACTTCAGTTACATAGCAACCAGCTTTTGGCTATCACTTTAACCAATGGTACTCCCTTATTTCCCTTCTACTTACAAGAAAGCAAGTAATAACACTATTTCTGCTAAATGTTTTTCGATTAGCATGAAGTAGATAGAAACATAAGCTTTTAAACAATAATTTGTTGTAGAGATGTACAGAAAGTCATGTGAATGGATCACATCAGATTTTTAAAATTGTGATAAAAGGTTTGACGTAGTGTAATGTACTCGACAACTTTAATGTGATCACAATATGTTTTATCATATTGTGTGACACAGAAATGTGATAGCAGTATTAAATGCCCTCGACCAGATAGCTGTGTTTCATTTCAAGTAAGCTACAGATGGTAGTGTTAAACCCCATTCGTTGGTGGTCCGGAATGAAGGAAGTGAGGTGGAGACAAACCGGCGCGTGCCTTTCCAGAAGTTATTTTGGTCCTGACGCAGGCCGTCTGGATTCTTTACCTGCCTGAAAACAGACAAATCCTCTGCCTTGTCTCGAAAATACATCTGTAAGTTCAATGGTTTTGATGAAACACGGAAAACAACATCCGCAATTGGATACAGATACAATATTTTCCCTCGTCTTGTTCTCTGTGTTTATTTTCTCCACTATGTTAGGAGAGAAAAAAAAAATCTGATGTGTTCCATTCACATGACTTTCTCTACAATCTCTGCAATAAATAATTGTTAAAAAGCTTATGCTGTTATTTACTTCATGCTAATCCTGTATGAGAAAAGTATAAGTTTTTAAAGCTGAAACCAAAAAATAGGAATATCTGAAAAAAGACCAGCTCCACGAAAAAAATGTAACTGACATAAATTTGTGTGTTTATTCTGATCTACACTTTTTATACAAAACTCAATAAAAATCATCCAGAATAAAGAGGTCTTTAGAGGCTATTCCCAGAAAATTCACGATATACATTTTATTTGGCATGTAAATCTCTTAAATATAAAGGACTTCAAACAAAATCGTTAGAGCCATTTTTAAGAAAAACAAAATTTTCGAAATATTTTCCATGTAAAGGGTAGTTGGGGGTGGTGGGATTTTCCTGAAAATCGCCGTGTCGCATCCTTGGAAGATACCAAACTTTGATACCAAGTTTGGTTTTTAACGGTCTTTTCGTTTTTGAGCTATGCTGCCCAAAGACACACACACGGACATTTGTCTAAAAATGTTTTTTTTATTCAGGGGGTCTCAAAACACGTATTTCCCGTGAAATCTGGATATCGAATTTTTAGGTGCATTACAATACATTCTCTATACACTAGGTACATACTACGTGTAGTGAAAATAATAAAATAATGAGTTCAGTACAGTTTTTAGCGTTTGAGATTCATCCTGTGGTCTCAGCACTCTGTTTGCTTTCAAAACAAATTTATTTACAGTGATATTGGTATTTGAAAGTGGACTGTTCATTCAAACAAAACATTGTCACCTTTAGCCAATCAGAACACTCCCATCATGCTCTGTGTTATCAACTGTAGTACAAGCAAAAACATGATTTTTATTCTTGCTTTTTGTATTCAATCAATAATTTGAGTCATATTGGTAAATAGTGATTAATTAATACGGATTTTTGTAAATGCAGCAAGTGGTCCTCCTGAGGTACTGATGTGTCACTGTTTGGAATATGATGAGGGTCTCCATGTTTAAGATTTACTTTTTATTTTTGTAAAACTGCAAGTTATGTTCCTAAGCAAATTACATTTAAGTCGCATATTCTCCTTATTAAAGTAACTGAATTCTTTAAAATAATGTTTCAAACCTTATTAAAACAGTGTACGGTCAAAGAGGTATATGTCCAATTTTCATGCAAATAGTTGAATAAAAAAAAAAAGCTGTGTTCCATTTACATGACATTCTCTACATCTCTGCAACAAATTATTGTTAAAAAGCATAGGTTTCTATTTACTTCATGTTAATTGAGAATAAATTACAGAAATACTGTTATTACTTGCGAAATAAGGGAGTACCATAGGTTAAAGTGATAGTCATAAGCTGGTTGCTATGTGGCTGAAGTTCCTTTGTTTGTATGGACAGGAGTTGACAAATTTCTGTATGAGAAAAGTATACGTTTTGTAAAGCTGAAACTAAAAACAAAGGATATCTAAAAAACGACCAACTCCACGAAAAAAAATGTATATAACGTAAATTCTGTGTTTTAAGTACCTTTTATTTTCTGTGTGGTAAGTTTTTGTCTATTTCTTACAGTTTAGCAGTAATTCAAAATTCCTTAAAATTCATCCAGAATAAAGTAGTCTTCAGAGGCTATTGCCAGAAAATTCAGGATATACATTTTATTTGCCAAGTAAATATCTTTAATATACCATCTTGTAATCAAAATCGTTAGATCAATTTTTTAGAAAATCAAAATTTTCGAAAAAAGTTCCATGTAAAGGGTAGTTTGGGTGGGGGGATTTCTTGGAAATCTTCGTATCGCATCCTTGGAAGATACCAAACTTAAATACCAAGTATGGTATTTAACGGTCTGTTCGTGTTTTAGCTATGCTGTCCACAGACACACACATACGGACGTTTTTCTAATTTGGGGGGGGGATTCATGGTGTTCCAAAATATATATTCCGGTGAAATCTCGGTAGTGAATTTTTGGGTGCATTACAATATCTTCTCTATACACTATGTACATAATACGTGTAGAGAAAGCAATAACTGTGACCAGAATGTTATTAATGATTTTGTGCTGTACTTTGATTAGTGTGTTTTGTTACGTTCTTATAACCTATGTGCATGGATTCAAATAAAAAAATTAAACAATAACATGTTATTTTGAGAAAAATCTATTTTTTGTTATTCCCGAAAGTTGTATTTGAATGACAAAATCTTTTTGAGCCCGAGCTCATATATAGTAAGAATTCCATTCAAAAGTGCAATTTCGAGATTTTGACAGAAATATGCTTAACGCCACCCTCCCCCCAAATGCCAAAAACATTGTTACAAAACGGTCCTATATGCATTTGTGAACAGCATATCTCAAAAAAGAAAAGCCGTTAAATACAAACTGTAATTATTTTCAACATTTTCTAAATATATTCTAAAGATATTTTTAAGAATTCCCCCACCCTAAGCTACCTTTACGAAGTAAATTTTGACTCTCTGAAAATGATTGAAAATGTTGATTAAAACCAGGCCTATAAGATATTTTCATTACAAATTTAATCAAAGTCATTAGAGCCACTTTTGAGATGATTAGACATAACATTTTTACTTTCTCTACACGCACTATGTACATAGTGTATAGAAAAGGTATTGCACTTCACCTAAAATTCGATACCGAGATTTCACCGGAAATATATGTTTTAGGGTCCCCTGTATCAAAAAAAAAAAAAAAAAGCATTTTCAGAAAAAGGCCCGTGTGTGTGTCTGTGCACACGATAACTCAAAAACGAATAGTCGGAAAAATACCAAACTTGGTATTTAAGTTTAGTATCTCCCAGGGATCCGACACGAAGACTTTGGGAAAAATCCCCCCACTCCAAACAACACTTTATGTGGAACTTTTTTCGAAAATGTTGATTTTTCTCAACAATGGCTCTAACGATTTTGATTAAAATATCGTATATAAAAGATATTAAAAATTAGTAGAAATAGTCTTATTACTTGCTTCCTTGTAAGTAGAAGCGAAATAAGGGAGTACCAAAGGTTAAAGTGATAGTCAAAAGCTGGTTGCTATGTGACTGAAGTTCCTTTGTTTGTATGGACACGAGTTGACAAATTCCTGTATCAGAAAACTATAAGGTTTTCAAAGCTGAAACCAAAAACAAGGAATATCTCAAAAAACGATCAGCTGCACAAAAAAAGTATACAACATAAATTGTGTGTTTTAACCTGTTCTACATTTTTTGTTTGGAAAGTTTTTGTCCATCTCTTCCTGTTTAGCAGTTATACAAAATTCCGTAAAATTATCCAGAATAAAGTAGTTTTCAGAGGCTATTCCCAGAAAATTCAAGATTACATTTTATTTTTCAGGTAAATATCATTAATATACGATATTTTAATCAAATGGTTAGAGCCATTTATGAGAAAATCAAAATTTTCGAAAAAAGTTCCATGTAAAGGGTAATTGGGGGTGGGGGGAGTTTTCTCAAAATCTTCATGCTGCATCCCTGGAAGATACGAAACTTAAATACCAAGTTTGGTATTTTACCGACTTTTCGTTTTTGAGTTATCGTGTTCAAAGACACACGGACACAGACCTTTTTCTGAAAATGGGTGTTTTTTTTTTTTTTTTTTTACATACAGGGGACTCTAAATCATATATTTCCGGCGAAACCTCGGTATCGAATTTTTGGGTGGAGTTTTGTGTTGATACCTTTCATTATTTTTTAGTTCTGTCAAATTGTATGTCAGTTTCTGAATGACCCTCGTATACAGTTTATCGACAGCAAAACCGTAGCACGTCTTCAAGTACTGAGTGACTCATCAGTCGTGAACTCTGCACTATTGATTATAGGGGGCATGAAGAGGTCAACAAGATTCAACAAACTGTGTTAAAGAATGCTGCAACTGGTGAAACTGCACCTAAGACTAGAAGTTTCTGCTCACAGGTTGCTGCAGTTTCAAACCCAAGAATATAGACAGCGCTTACAGGGTACATTTGTCACATTCACGTTACAGATCGAAATGGCATTTTTCGAGGTGAAAGTAGATTGAAAATAAAAAAAAAATCTGATGTGCTCCATTCACAGACTTTCTCTACCTCTCTACAACAAATTAATGTTAAAAAGCCCAACTTCTATTTACTTCATGCTAATCGAGAAAAAAATAGCAGAACTAGTCTTATTACTTGCTTCCTTGTAAGTAGAAGCGAAACATGGGAGTACCATAGGTTAAAGTGATAGTCAAAAGCTGGTTGCTTTGTGACTGAAGTTCCTTTGTTTGTATGGACACGAGTTGACAAATTCCTGCATGTTTAAAGTATGCTTTTTAAAGCTGAAATCAGAAACAAGGAATATCTCAAAAACGATCAGCACGACGAAAAAAATAATGTATATAACATAAATTGTGAGTTTTAACGTGCCCAACATATTTTGTGTGGTAGGTTTTTGTCCATCTCTTACGGTTTAGCAGTTATATAAAATTCCGTAATATTCATCCAGAATAAAGCAATCTTCAGAGGATATTCCCAGAAAATTCAAGATATACATTTTATTTGTCAGGTAAATATCTTTAATACGCGATATTTTTAATCAAAATCGTTAGAGCCATTTTTGAGAAAATAAAATTTTTCGAAAAGTTCCATGTAAAGGGTAGTTTTGGGTGTGGAGATTTTTCTCAAAATCTTCGTGTCGCATCCTTGGAAGATACCAAACTTAAATATCAAGGTTGATATTTTACCGACTTTTCGTTTTTGAGTAATCGTGTTCACAGACACACGGACACACCCACGCGGACCTTTCTCTGAAAATGCTTTTTTTTTACTTGTTCTACACGTACTATGTACATAGTGTATAGAGAAGGTATTGTAATGCACCTAAAAATTCGATACCGAGATTTCACCGGAAATACATGTTTTGGGTCCCCCTGAATCCAATAAAAACATTTTTGGAAAAAAGGTGCGTGTATGTGTGTCTGTGGACAGCATAGCTCAAAAACTAAAAGACCGGTAAATACAAAACTTGGTATTTAAGTTTGGTATCTTCCATGGATACGACACGAAAATTTTCAAGAAAATCCCCCACCCCCAACTACCCTTTACATGGAACTCTTTTCGAAAATTTTGTATTTCTCAAATATGACTAACATTTTGATTAAAATATTGCGTATTAAAGATATTTACCTGACAAATAATATGTATATCTTCAATTTTCGGGGAATAGCCTCTGAAGACTACTTTATTCTGGAGGATTTTTGCATAACTGCTAAACCGTAAGAAATGGACAAAAACTTACCACACAAAAAATGTAGAGCACATTAAAACACACAATTTATGTTACGTGTATTTTTTGTAGGAGTTGATCGTTTTTGAAATATTCCTTGTTTTTGGTTTCAACTTTGAAAAACTTGTACTTTTCTCATACAGGAATTTGTCAACTCGTGTCCATGCAAACAATGGAACTTCAGTCACCTAGTAACCAGCTTTTGACTTCACATATGATATTCCCATATTTCGCTTCTACTTACAAGGAAGCAAGTAATACGACTATTTCTGCTTACTTTTTCTCGATTAGCTTGAAGTAAATATAAGAATAAGCTTATCAACAATAATTTGTTACACAGAAGTAGAGAAAGTCATGTGAATGGAACACATCAGATTTTTTTATACAGGGGATCCTAAAACATATATTTCCGGTGAAATCTCGGTATGGAATTTTTGGGTGGAGCGCAATACCTTCTCATGGCATGTTACCATGGTAGCTCTGTGGCAGAGCAACCGGCTAGAGACCGGGAGATCCGTGGTTCAAATCCCGGCTATAAATTTTTCAGTCTAACTCTACCTATCCATCTTCTGTCCTACACATGGCTTGTGTGAAAAAAACAATCCAAATTATACAAAATTAAGTTTTTATTACACACACACTAGCTAGACTCAATAGAGCGAACGCGAGTGCTTTGGTGAAACTATTGGAAACTACGGTAAGTACTGAATGGTACAAAAACTGCCTAACCTAACAAGTAATTTTGGTATATTTGAAAGTAAATCGCGTGTTTTATTGAATATTAAGAGGACACAGAAGTGTTATATAGCGATTTTGGTAAAAAAAAGGTGTTGATTTTTAGAACAAAAATGCGATATTGAGGTACATATTTTTTTCGTAGTCGGCTTACCTCCCCGTAGTTAGGACTTACAAGTGAGCAGTCTGTCGGCACGAAACCTCACAATGAAGAATCTGGAACGAGTGGTCGGCCCGTAGCCAGGCATGAGTGTGAGGAAGTGGATGATATGAAATGCAAGCGAAATGGATAAAATGTCTGTTTGGACTTTTGATATTGATCATAGCTTAGCTTTAAAAATTAATTAATATAGCTACGCGCTATTTTTTGCAGTTTTTTCCAGTTTGTGGTGTAAAAATATTTTTACTTTCTCTAGCCCCGTATGTAGACAATGCACATAAGGATAGAGATATATTGTATTCCACCCAAAAATTCTATGTGAGATTTCACTGGAAATACATGTTTTACGAACCCCTGAATAAAAAAAAAAAAAAGAATTTTCAGAAACAGGCCCATGTGTGTGTGCGCTCGCGCGCGCGCGCGCGTCTGTGTGTCTGTGAGCAGCATAGCTCAAAAACGAAAGGCGGTTAATACCAAACTTGGTATTTAAGTTTGGTATCTTCAAGTTTGCGACACGAAGATTTTCAAGAAAATCCCCCCACCCCTAACCACCCTTTACATGGAAAAATTTTCGAAAATTTTGTTTTTCTTAAAAATTCCTCTAACGATTGTGATTAAAATACCACATATTAAAGCCATTTCTAACACAAATAAAATGTATATCTTAAATTTTCTGGGAATAGCTTCTAAAGACCTGTTTATTTTGGATGAATTTTGCTTAATTTGGCATAGCTAATAAACCGTAATAGATAGACAAAAACTTAGTATACAAAAATGTAGATCTTGTTAAAATACACAAGTTATGTCATATACATTTTTTTCGTGGAGCTTGCCGTTTTCGAGGTATTCTTTGTTATTAGTTTCAGTTGTGAAGAACTAATACTTTTCTCAGACGGAAGTGTCCATTTTTCTTTTGTTCTACTCCTGGCTAAGCAACTATACTGACACCTATTCTTTTCACGAAATCCGAGAGTCTTCTGTTCTGTTAAGCACGTGTTTCTCGTATGCTTTGGCGAAATCACTGGAAATGCTTAAAAATTAACTACAAAAATAATAATAAATTCATTTATACATTAATCTAAACCTAACGTAATAGAGGGAATGCTGTTTTCGTTCGCATACTTTAGTGAAAGCAGTGGAAGTTACTAAAAACAAATTCACGAAAATCGGCTTAATTACACACACACACACACACACACACACACACTAACCAATAGCTAACCAAGCGCACGCTCGCTTTGTTCGCATGCTTTTTGTTTAACGTGCTAGAAGTAAAACACATTACAAACATAAATTACACACACACACACACACCAGCCTATACCTAACGAAACCAGTGAAAATTACTGAAACTTACACGAAAATGTCTCTATTACACATACACACTATTATAATCAGCTCATTTAAAAATGTCCAAATTAAAACAAACACCAGAGAACTTCTCTAAGTAATTCTTGAAGTAAAACATTGTTGCTTAAAGCTGACAACCATAACCCATAGAATTGCTATAGAATCCCATTCCTTCCTCTGTGCTTAAAAATGTTCAATAGTCTCAACTCCCTTAGATATCTGTATATACGACAGCTTGTCATGTCGCGGTATTATTTTTATTAATGTTGACAGCCACGCCATAATCAGTAATAGACGGAAACAACGAAAACCTTGTATAACAACTACATGAGCGGTCCTAACGGTCGAATAATATACTTAGAAATCTGGATCCCCAAAGGAATAAAGACCAATACTTTTTAGAGAGGAGGGAGAGAGAGAGAGAGAGAGAGAGAGAGAGAGAGAGAGAGAGAGAGAGAGAGAGAATGTCTTACATAGAACACAAACACTAAACACCCATGTCCATAGCGGGACTTAATTAGTTACTTTAGAAACTTACTTTTATCACTTCGGTGTCCCCTTAAGAACCAAAAAGAGACCTGTGAAATTCCTGAAGTTTTTAGTATCACAACATTATGGTGAGTACTAATGCAGAAATAATACATTAATTATAGAACGATTGTGGAGTAGCAATGGTTGCAGTTTCAACTTTATCCCTAACAGTAAGTAGATGGAAAACAGAATTGAGAAGCCGATATCTTACCTGATTTTGCATGTTTAATTTCGACCAGATTCTGAATATCCAGAAATGAATAGAAACCAAATTTAAACAGGTTTACTTGAGTATGTGCATGGTGCCTTGTTTTGTTGATGTGCCACCGGAAACGGATGTAAAGCAACAATGTGTTCTTTTGCTTTTGCGCAAGTATGGCGATGAAACCTGTGTTTAATGAAATTATTATTCCATGGAGAGTTTATCATTTATTCATTGCTTACTATTATCACATTTTCATGGGGAATCGAATACAATTCCATCTCAATACGATCTGCGTTTCACATGTTAAATTCAATACGAGTTGAGATTCTTTTGGACACACAAGCTTCCAGAATAAGCTTATTCAATGTTTTATGGTCAACTTGGAATTGCGTTGGCGAACCTGCTAAACATATTTGCTACTCGTCTATTATAAATAATTACCTATATTTGGGAACATATTGCAAACTAGAGAAACCATTAAAGTGGTTCTCTTATAATTTAGCACAGAGAAACAAAAAATCTGACGTGTTCCATTCACATGACTTTCTCTACATCTCTGCAACAAATAATTGTTAAAAAGCTTATACTTCTATTTACTTTATCTAATTGAGAAAACATTAGCAGAAATAGTCTTATTACTTGCTTCCTTGTAAGTAGAAGCGAAATAAAGGAGTAGCATAGGTTAAAGTGATAGTCAAAATCTGGTTGCTATTTGACTGAAGTTCCTTTGTTTGTATGGACAGGAGTTGGCAAATTCCTATATGAGAAAAGTACAAGTTTTTCAAAGCTGGAAAAAAAAAAAAAAAAAAAGGAATATCTCAAAAACGATCAACCAGTGTGTTTTAATGTGCTCTACATTTTTTGTGTGGTAAGTTTTTGTCCATCTCTTACGGTTTAGCAGTTATTCAAATTTCCGTAAAAGTCGTTCAGAATAAAGTAGCCTTCAGAGGCTATTCCCAGAAAATTCAAGCTATACATTTTGTCAGGTAAATATCTTTAATATACGATATTTTAATCAAAATCGTTAGGGCCATTTTTAGAAAATCAACATTTTGGAAAAAAGTTCCATGTAAAGGGTAATTGGGGTTGGGGGGATTTTCTTGAAAACATCGTGTCGCATTCTTGGAAGATACCAAACCTAAATACCAAGTTTGGTTTTAACGGACATTTCATTTTCGATCTATGCTGCCCACGGACACACACACACACACACATGGACATTTTTCTAAAAAAAGAGTTATTCAGGGGGTCTCAAAACATGTATTTCTGGTGAAAACTCGGTATCGAATTTTTGGGTGCAATACAATATCTTCTCAATACACTATGTACACAGCACTGTAGAGAAAGTAAAGGTGTGTGTCTGTTGCACTAATACAGCATTGCACTTACGTAGCGTTATATAAATGGTTAGTAAAAGAAATGGAATGAATGCTCGCCAGTAAACAGATCATGAATACAAACCACGAGAACTGCATACATGCGACTGGGACTGATACCATGATCCTGTGGTTTGACTATTGCAAGTTGAGATCACACCAACAAGTAATTTAAAAAGTGCTGCTCAGTATCACATTTCACCTGAAGACGGGTGCGCGTTCAGTAACCGAAACGTTGTTTACAGCTAATGTAACCTAGATAACGGCAAGTATTGGCTTTCTTTTGTTCCCAAACACTTCCACTAAAACAAGAGTAGTCATATAACAGAACCAGCAGTGAATACTCTCCTAAACTACAGTAAATAACTTATAGCCGACACAATAGGTTAATTACTTTTTTTTGGAGGCTCATGCCATTACAAGAGTGGAGGCTTGCACTCTATTGCTTGCTAAGGGCAACAACAATAACTTTTCGTGTTATCCAAGTTTATATAATCGCTGATATTAGTTCTATCGGGGGAAATTAAAAACCTCGTATCACCAAGAGGTTGTAAACACCGTTTATATAATCGTCGACTTGATGTACATTTTCTATACGAACCAGCAATTTCTCATATATGCTAACAAGTGCGAACCAGCATCCGCCACTTCCGTTTTCCTTCTTTCGGCACAGAATTAAAGTGTGAATTATCTAACTTTTGTAATGATTAACCTATCAGCGAAAGAAATGTCTACAGGAGAGAAAAAAAAAAGTCCAAACATGGCTGGTGCGCAAAAGTGTACTCTTTTAGAATCACAGCATTTTCACGTGGCGGAGAACAAAAATCTGATGTGTACCATTCACATGACTTTCTCTATATCGCTGCAACAAATTATTCTTAAAAAGCTTATACTTCTATTTACTTTATGCTAATCAGAACAAATTATCAGAAATAGTCTTATTACTTGCTTCCTTGTAAGTAGAAGCGAAATAAGGGACTACCATAGGTTAAAGTGCTAGTCAAAAGCTGGTTGCTATGTCAATGAAATTCCTTTGTTTATATGGACAGGAGCTGACAAATTCCTGTTTGAGAAAAGTATAAGTTTTTTAAAGCTGAAACCAAAAACAAAGAATATATAAAAAATGGTCAACTGCACGAAAAATGTAAATTACATAAAGTGTGTGTTTTAACGTGCCTTACATTTTTTGCGTGGGAAGTTTTTGTCCATCTCTTACAGTTTAACAGTTATGCAGAATTCCGTAAAAACCATCCAGAATAAAGTAATCTTCAGAGTCTATTCCCAGAAAATTCAAGATATACATTTTATTTATCACGTAAGTATCGTTTATATACGTTATTTTAATCAAAATCGTTAGAGCCATTTTTGAAAACATCTACATTTTCGAAAAAGGTTCCATGTAAAGGGTAGGGGGATTTTCTTGAAAATCTTCATGTCGCATTCTTGGAAGATACCAAACTTAAATGCTAAGTTTGGTGTTTAACGGTCTTTTCGTTTTTGAGCTATGCTGTTCACTCACAGTTACTCTCACACACACACACACACACACACACACACACACACACACACACACACACAAGGACCGTTTTCCAAAAATGCTTTTTCTGGATTCTGGGAGACCCAAAACATGTATTTCCAGTGAAATGTCGGTATGGAATTTTTGGGTGCATTACAATACCTTCTCTATACACTATGTACGTAGTACGTGTAGAGAAAGTAAAAACACTTGCTATTACTATACAAAAGAGAGACGAAAAGAAAAATGTCTCCCGTTTGAGAAAAGTTTAAGTACCTTAAAACTGACACCAAAAACTGGAAATATCTCGGAAAAAATGTATATATGTTGTGTGTTTTAATGAGATCTAAATTTTTTGTGTAGTTATACAAAATTATATATATATATATATATATATATATATATATATATATATATATATATATAGCAGTTATATGCCAGTTGTACAAAACTCACCCAGAATGAATAGGTCATCAAAAGCTATTTATTCCCTGAAAATTCAAGATTTTCATGAAAATATCTTAAACATATGATATTTTAATTCAAATTGTTGGAGCCATTTTTAAGAAAATCTAGAATTTCGAAAAAATGTTTAATTTAAAGATGGCAGTGCTTTTAATTCCCGTTGATCACTTTTAGTTGTTATTCTATATACCTGCTACGGGAGTTTATAATTTTCAGTTTCAATGCCCCTTTGGTGAGAACAAAACGTTTACCGTTATTTTATTTACTTATGTAGAGTGAATTTAATTTAGTTAAGTTATATATGAGAAAGATATTGGTTTGAGTCATCCTTAATATTTAATTAAATAAATTGTTTTATCATTAAAAGGACGTCACTTTCACGATGGCGGGAAGAAGGTAAAAAGGCCCTATTAATATTTATCCACTCATTGACCACAAATAAGCTAAATTTAAATAGTCTGTTTCTTTAGTTTAACTTCTTTAAAGCTGGTAGGTCATATCGGAGGACGAATGTACTCGGAAATGAGCCCGGAGTCCATAGAGCTCTTAGTTATTCGACATTCGTCTTCTCAGGATGGGGGAAAACGGCGGAAAACCCTCCAGTCTGAAAACTGAACTTATGTTTTTTTAGTTCGTATCACGTGATCATGAACTGTGCCATTGTTTATAATGGAAGTGCTTTCCTCCGGTTTTACTGTGTTTCTCCGTCACAAAATGGTTCCTCTTAAATTGCCGAGTGAGACGTTCAGCAACCAAACATTGCCATTGCAACCTGTTGCTTTTGTTTATATTACCGGTGAAGTAAAGCTGGACGGAGAACACATTTTTTTCGTGGAGTTTGCCGTTTTCGAGATATTCCTTGTTATTGATTCCAGTTTTAAAACACTTAAAACTTTTTTCATAAGGGAACATGTCAACGCTTGGCCACGCAAAGAAACGGATTTTAATCCCATAGCAACCACATTTTAAAACATTTGACTGTCGGTTTAACCTAGTGTATTCCCTTATTCCCCTCTACTTATAAAGAAGCTAAGAAATACGACCGTTTCTGCTACTGTTTTAGCATTAAATAGATAGAAGAATAAGCTTAAAAACAGTAATTTGTTACAGAGATGTAGAGAAAGCCATGTGAATGGAGTACAGCAGATTTTTCTGAATTCTTTTATCAACATTTGCTTTCAGCTGCTCCAGAACGATTGATGAACTTCCACTCCTGTCTTTATCGTACTCACTGGTTCTTCCTTGATTACTTGTAAATTATGCGCCATTTCCTCACTGAAGACTCGTTCATTGCATTGTCACCATACACTTGTGTTATTTGCCTATAAAATCCCTTTGGCCAGACATTTTGTGCATTCAAAAACAGGAATAAGTTTTTTGGCGATAGAAAATTATAACATCGGCATTGAAACAGCGGTACCACGTAACAATAAATACCTCGATAGCAATGAAAAATTACTGTAAGATACTGTAACTTTGTAAGTAAAGTTTTATGTTGATAACTTTCGTTATTTAACCATGCCAAATCGTCTGTTACTTTCTGGATGGCCCTCGTATTATCCGTTGTATATCATCTTATAATCATTTTCTAGTGTAATACGATGCTATGATGAAGACGTAAACCTTAGATTTAGAAATATTAACTTTTCAGTTTCGAAAGTTTTTCCTAGCACTATTTGCGAAGTCGCGAGCCACGAAGGGCGACTATTTACACGGCAGTGCAGTCGACCACAACAGCAGCAGCAGGTGTACATACGAGTATGACGTGCCCCAGTTGTGCACAAACCTCGTCACTCAAACAATTTACAGTAATTGAACATCTTCTCAAGAAGATCGCTGTAATGAAGATGTCCTGTTTCACGGAGCGCCGAACCACATCACACGCTCAGTAAACACTCAACTTTTTATCTTAAGCAAATTAAATATACTTGTTTGATTTGTACGTTTATACCAGAAACCACTCAACCGGTTTTCATCGTTCATTCACCGTTGAAAAAGCATTGTTCTTCCCGACGAGAGATCTCTTTGAACATACCGGTCTGGGTCTTTTTAAGGGGACGTTGTCAAATAAACATTTTTAGACAGCCCCAGGTAAGTAGATTCACTGTCAAAGAACTCCTGCGGGATGAAATTCCGGCACACCGGCGCCTCTGATATGATCCTGACAATAAGCAGCGTCGTTAACAAATAACACTGGTATGCAAAATTCAAATTTTTGTCCGGGATTTTTATCTTAATATGTCATTATCCTAATTTAATTGTGCTGAATCAGAATATGAACTTGGTTTTTCTCAATCAGATATAAACTTTTCACAATATAAGAAGTAGTAAAACACGAGTTTTTATAATAGAAGTCAATAAATCTATACCTGTCAACACAACATTCTTCAGGATTAACTAATATTTTACATCATCACTTACATTTGAATATTAGACCAGTTTTTTATAAGCTGCCTTGAAATGAACACCTTTTAAAGTTCCAAATATGGAAATAATTTGATACGTGTCTTTTCAGCGTTCGGCAATAGTTAGCTATCATATTCACATTCCACTTTCCCTGGTAACGTCTTTCCATTTCCTTTATATCCTGGTGAAATCTTTAAACCTGCTCCTCACTCACACAGCCGAGAATTTCTAGAATGAAGTCTAAATGAGAGTCTAGGAAATGCACTTTCACATTCATATTGCAGCCCAGCTTTTGGAAGTTCTCAAGCATATTTTCTACAATATTTTTGTAATTTGGAATCTTTCAATGACACCCTTAAAATCAATCCAGGCCTGTTTTTCGGTATCTATCATCGTTTCTTTAAATAAGGCATCAGAAATCAACTTCCTAATTGTGGCCCAACAAATATCCCTCTTTAAGTTTAGCATCAGATATTCAAGGGAACTTTTTGCAGATGTATTTGTAGCAGTTGCCACCCTTATTGAAAGCCTTCGCATATTGCTTCATTAAACCTAATTTTATGTGCAAATGTGGTAAAAGATCATTTTTGGGGTCTACAACATACTCATTAATTACATGTTTTATTCCTGCCACGGACTGTCTCTATGTTTCCTATTTGTTTCTTGTCTAGTGATTGGCTCGGGTTCTACTATCTCATTCACAAACAAAACATGGCATTTTACTGCCAATACCATCTAAATCTCCACATACCTGCCACTTATGTTCGGCATATTTGCCTTTTTCTAGAAGTAATACGATAGTTACGATATGTTTCCTTGAGGTGAACTGAATGGACTACTGGAACTGATGCATATTTAGCTCCATTATACAAGAGCACACCTTTCCGAATCATTTTAGTGGAATCTATTAATAGTCTCCATTCACCTAGAATATATTCAGTAGCTTCCAAAGCAATAACTAAACCAGAAATATCGTGAAAATATGTAAGATTTTCTTCCTGAGAGAAATATGGAACAAATTCATCTTCACAGAAGAATTCAGCAGAATTCTTAGGAAGATTTAAGTCTCTCACGATATTGTTGAGTTTTACCTTAGAATTGTTGAGGTTGATTAAAATTCTATTGTGTATCTAAATCACTGCTGCTGATTTGAGATTTTTTTTTTTTTTTTTTTTTCAGAATCTGATGACGATTCTTTTTTAAATGCGTCTAATGGAGAAGGCACAGGAAGACTAGGACCCTGTGATATGGGTCTTTTTGCTGACAATAAATTTGAATTAGTGATTTCTTTCATATTTTTTGTGTTGTAGCCTGTAACATCACATACACAAAAATAGCAATCATCGACATGGTTTCGAGGTTCATGCCACATCATAGGAATAGCAAAGGGTATACTAGTTTTTTTCCTTTATTCTATTTCCTTAGATGTTCTATTCAAATATGACATACTTTTTGGAGTCCATTTTTGTCAAGATCTCCAAGCTTCATATAAAAATAGGCATTAGGCCTATTTAACAGGTTTTGTAATATTTTATCTTATCTTTCGAACAACAAAATTGCCACAAATGTGGCAAAATATATCGGGGTTATTTTTACACCTTCTAGAAAGCACACACATGTATGACATTGAACTGCCACTTACAAAAATAGATCCTCTCTATTTGAAAGGTAATTACAGACTGAGTTCTATTTGCAGGAATTGAACTTATAAGGTATACATTGTTGTCTTCTACATCTGTTACATCGTTGTGAACCAGATTAATTTCAACAATGAAATTACAAGTATTTCTTACTGTTTTCGTTTCTTATTTAGTTCCATACAATAATTATGCACAGAACTACATTAAAGCAGAAAAAAGGTCCGTGTGTGTACAGCATAACTCAAAAACGAAAAGTCTGTTAAATACCAAACCTAGTATTTAAGTTTAGTATCCTCAAAAGATGCGACACGAAGATTTTCAGATATTTTCTCCCACCCCAACTACTCTTTACATGAAAAATTGTTTCAAAAAATTTTATTTTTTCAAAATGGCTGTAACGATTTTGATTAAACTACCATATATTTAAGCTATTTTTATTACAAACGAAATGTTTATCTTGAACTTTCTGCGAATAGCTTCTGAATACTTCTTCATTCTGGATGATTTTTATATAAACGTAAGAGATAATAGACAAAAACTTGTCACATAAAAATGTAGATATCGTTAAAGCACAGAATCATGTCCTACAAAAAAAATTTTTTTTAATAATAGTTAACCGTTTCCGAGATATCCCTTGTTTATTGGTTTCAATTTTAAACTACTGAAACTTTTCTCAAGCGAGAAGTCAATATTCGTTTCATCTTTTTGTTTACTCCCGGAAATGCAAAAGAGAACCGAATTTTAATAGATTCACATAGCGGTAGCTTTTAAAAGATTTGACTATCGCTTTAGCCTAGTGTATTCCCTTAATTTCTTCCTACTTACAAGGAAGCAAGTAATAAGACCATTTCTGCTAATGTTTATCTCGATTAAACATGAATAAAAAGATAAAAGAATAATCTTTTGTAAGGAAAGTTTGTTTGTGGAACAGCTAGAGAAGGTCATATGAATGTGACACCTCAGATTTTAAAATAATCATGCATAATGAAATAAATTTTCGTTTTTAAGTTTACCTTTCTGTTTTATAATGATGTACTTATGGTTATGATTCAGTAATTTGAGGTTATATAATATTTATTATTTCGTATCCATTTTATTTGAGTTTTAAATGAATGAGCCAAAGATTATTGTCTCGCAACATGGGGATAAGTTGATTTAGTAATAAGTTCTTATTTTGTGTTTGCGTTACTGGGTCCAAAATTTGAGTAAACGATATTTTGGGTTGAATTGAGTTAGGCACAGCTAACATTCTGACTTCTAAGCTCCATGTGTTAATGTAATTTTAGATTTTAACACAGTAGCAATACCTGCAATAGATTTTCTGGCTGTTAACTAACTAGGAAACAAAACAGCAACTTTAACTTATGCAAAAAAGCTGATGTGTTCCAAACACATAACATCCTCTAGCTGTTCCATATAAAACTATTGTTACAAAATATTAATTTTTATCTACATAATGCTAATCGAGATAAATATTAACACAATTGCGATTACTACTTGCTTCCTTTTAAATAGAAGGGAAATAAGGGAATTCATTAACCTAAAGCGATAGTCAAATTCTTTAAAAGCACGTTGCTATGTGAAACAATTGAGGTTCGGTTTGCTTTGTATGGTCCTGTTAAGAAACCAATAACAAGTAATATAGAAATGGCCAGTTCTAAAAAAAAAAAAAAAAAAAAAAAAACTTATACGATATAAATTATGTGTTTTAACAAGATCTGCATTTTTTGTGTAGTATGTTTTTGTATAGCTCTTACGTTTAAGAGTTCTGCAACATTCCACCAGAAAAAAGAGCTCTTCAGAGGCTTTTTCCAGAAAGTTCAAGATATACATTTCATTTGTGATGTGAATATCTTTAACATACGGTATTTTAATCAAAATCGTTAGAGCCGTTTTTGAGAAAATTAAAATTTACGAAAAATGTTCCATGTAAAGGATAGTTGTGGCAAGGGGGATGATATTGAAAATTTTCGTGTCGCATTCTTGGAAGATACAGATTTAAATACCAAGTTCTTACGCTGCCTTTTTCCCCCCCCCTAAAACAGGGGAAATGTCGGTATCGAATTTTTGGGTGGACTACGATACCTTCTCTATTCACTATGTACATTGTACATGCGGGGTAGAGAAAGTCAAAAAGAAGTTTGGAATTAACATTTTGGTTTTTATTTTCCCACCACTGGCGTCCTCTGCGGCAGTTATTACAAATATTAATGTACATGTTTACAACACTGTGTATCCTACTAGACCAACTACAAGTTTATATTTCCTGCTTGGTAGCATTCTATAGGGTAATGTTTATGACTAGTTGCCAAATGTGTTAAATGAACAAAATAAAACTGTAAATTAAGAGCTAAATAAATTAGTAGTTTACTTTATACTCTCTGAAATGGAGTTGGTGTCATATCTGCATGCTTCATCGTTTGCCTGCCTTGTCAGTGTGGTGAGCGTCTGCCACACGGTCGCGAGCTTAAATCTCGGTTTTTTCCGGGGGTTTTCCGTATCCTGAGAAGACAAATGTCGAATAACCTTAAACTCTATGGACCACGAGGTGACTTGAGTATCATTTCACCAATTTCATTCATCGTCCGATATGACCAACCAGGTTACAGGACGATGAGCTACAAAAGAAAAAGAAAATTGATGTGCTCCATTCACATAATTTTCTCTACATTTCTGTAACAAATTATTATTAAAAACTTAATGTACTATATATTTAATATTAAAACATTAGCAGAAACAGTCTTATTACTTAGATATTTGTAAGTAGAAGGGAAATAAGGGAATACACTAGGCTAAACCGACAGTCAACGTTTTAAAATTTGGCTGCTATGGGATTGAAATCCGTTTCTTACCGTTGCCAAGCGTTGACAAGTTCCCGTATGAGAAGAGTTTAAGTATTTTAAAACTGAAATTAATAACAAGGAATATCTAGAAAACGGCCAACTCCATGAAAAAAATGTATATGACTAAATTGTGTGGTTTATCTTGATCTACATTTTTTGTGTTGTATGTTTTTGTCTATCTCCTACGGTTTACCAGTTATGCAAAATTCAATAAAAATTTGTCCAGAATAGAGGTCTTTAGAGGCTATTGCCACAAAATTCAAGATGTACTTTTTATTTGGCCTACATATATTTTAATTAAAATCGTTAGAGCCATTTTTGAGAAAATAAAAATCTTCGAAATGTTTTCCATGTAAAGGGCAGTTTAGGGTGGGGGAATTTTCTTGAAAATCTTCATGTCGCATCCTTGGAAGTTACCAAACTTAAATACCAGTTTGGTATTTAACGGTCTTCTCGTTTTTGAGCTATGCTGTCCACCTTTTTCTAAAATGTGTGTGTGTTTTTTTGTTTTTGTTTTTTTGATTCAGGGGGACCCAAAATATTCCCGGTGAAATCTCGATATCAGTTTTTGGGTGCATTACAATCAATACCTTATCTATACACTGTATAGTACATGTAGAGAAAGCAAAAGGGATTGGGGACTATCTACTGCTAAGCAACCAAAGTGCAGTAACTTTTTAAAACTGAATACTTGAGTAACGATCGAATAACCGATAGGCGTGTATCGATTAATTTAATATCAGGGGCGTTCAATAAGTCCTAAGGAAAAGATAGAAAAACAAATTATTTTAGCAGATTTTTTCAACATAGCTCTATACAGTTTTCCCAGCGTTTCTCCAACTGTTTTAAGCCTTCAAAAAAGTAGGATTTCGGAAGGTTCTCAAAATAACCATCTGTTTGGGAAATGATCTCTTCGTTAGTCGTAAATCGCTTACCGCCGAGCCACTTTTTCAAGTTGGAAATAAAAAGAAGTCACTGGGGGCCAAATCTGGTGAATACGGTGGATGGTGTAGTAATTCGACCTTTATTCTACACTTTTTGACATCGAAACTGCGCAGGTGTGCACCCTTGTATTGTCTTGATGGAAAATGTTTTTCTTTGCCAGGTAAGGGCGTTTTTTCTTTTCTTGATTTCTTCGTTCAACCGCTGCAATAACGATACATAATACTCTCTATTTATCGTTCTTTCTTTCTCCAAGTAATCAATGTAGATGATACCTCGTGCATTCCAAAAAAACCGAGGCCATCACCTTGTCTAAGATTTCACCACCTTTGCCTTCTTCGGAGCCTTTAAAACCCCACTATTTCGACTGTAATTTTGTCTTTGGTATGTAGTAATGTATTCACCTTTCTTCTACAGAGTTATGTATCGACTCAGAAACTCATCATTATTGCGACAGAAAATGCCCAACCAGCTTTCGAATCAATCACACGATTGCGTTTATTCTCCATTGAGAGCAAACGCGGCACCCATATTACCGAGACCTTTGTCAGACCTAATTTTTGAAGCAAAATTGAGAACACTGTACCTAGTGATATATCTGTGCACCTACTATTTGATTAGTCGATCACTCAAAACCTTATCCTGGATTTTGTCAACCATTTCGGAGGAATTCACTTCTACTGTACGACCGGAACGATGTTCATCATTTGTGTTCATTTATCCAATTGTAAATTGTTGCAAACGCAGGAGCAGATGTGCCATGAACTTATCCAACTCGGCTTTTATCTCTTTCGGAGTTAAGCCTTTTAAATAGAAGTGTTTAATCACCTCATGAAATTCGTCTATTTTCCCATCTCTCTAAAGAAGCACAAGATTGTTTACTCAATCGCCTATGGCAACGACACCACGTGATGGATATAGCTGAAAATTTAACTGCCATCTAGTAAGAGACGACTTGTTCTAAATACAAAGTTTTTTCGATGCTAGGAGTGTAATTTCTTGGATTTTCTAAGGATTTACTGAACATCCCTCGTAGTTTTCATTAGACAGTGCCCATCGCTACTTTATAGATCTGATTATCCATTCGGTTTCCTCCATCTCTTTTATTTCAGTATAACGAAATGTTTAATGGAAGTATTTCTGCAAACGTTTATCAGGATTAACATGAAGTAGATAACAGCATTTTTAAGTAGACAGAGAATTTTTATGTGAATGTGTTTCACCAGCTTTGTTTAAATAAATGAATAGCTACGTATTTTGGGTTCGGACTTACCTAATGTTCCTGTTTTGTTTTCTTGTGCTTTTAGATTATGGTGTGCAGTCGGACATCGAAGTGATATCAGCGGTGCCAACATTTCTAGTAAGTGACTGCTTCTGTTTTCCATTAACGGTACGAAAGCTATTAGCGAAGTAATCGATAGAGTCCTACAGGGATGTGAATGAGAATTAATAACCACTCTGCCACCTGTTGAGATTAATGCAATCTGGCGATGGAATCTTCGATCGTATACACGAGCCATGATTTGGTCTCTTTTGTAAATCATGTCAATTGTGCCCAGTGTAAAACATTGAATATCTACGAGGATATGTTATGATTTTTTTAAAAAGGAAATCATAACAGTAATTAGATTTAAAATATTTAAATTGTTGTATTGATTTTCTTCATTATCAGGACATTTTTGCATTCGATGTAACCAACGATACCTTTTTTTATTCTTTTCTTTTTTTAAGCCCGCCAGAAACCAGGTTTTTATAATGTTCCATTGCTTCATCTGATGACGAAAATGTGATTCCACACATTTTATATTTAATTTTTGGAAACAAAAAGAAATAATGCTAGGTCAGGGCTGTATGGTGGAGGATCCATGGTGCTGGACCTTAGGGCATCCAAATACTCAGTTGTTAGTTTAGCTGTATGCGACGATGAGTGGTCCTCTAGTTCATGGTAGCAATATGGCTCGTTTTAGAATAAAGTAGCAACCCAGCAGTGTAAGCTTGAATTCTGTTCGAAAGACCCATTCAGCCGATTGACTTCTTTTGAGGGTCATAGCAATAAAGCCAAGATCCATCATCAGTAATTGACTTTTTACAGTTTTACTGCATCAATCGGTGCATTGTGTTTTTAATCGAGAACAAAATCTCTTCATGTTTTGGATTTGACTCATATCATTGCGAAAAGTATCGCGAATAAATTCATAAAATGCCGGTTTGACTGCCTCTTCTACTGCATACGTAATCTGATGACTAATACATTAGTATCATTGTGTTCTACCGTTTGGCAAAAAGACAGCATGTATTTGTAACATTGTCACGTCTTGCCAGAGCTTGTCAAACCTTCACCAAAGTCAAATGTTTTTCAACATGACATTTTTTCTTGTAAACGTTTGAATAGAAAAAAAAAAATCTTATGTGTTCCATTCACAAGACTTTCTCTACATCTCTGAAAAAAATATTGTTAAAAAACCTATGCTTCTATTTACCTCATGCTATTCGAGAAAAAAGTAGCAGAAATAGTCTTATTACTTCCTTTCATGCAAATAGAAGCGAAATAAGGGAGCACCATAGGTTAAAATGAAAGTCAAAAGCTGGTTGCTATGTGACTGAAGTTCCTTTGTTTGTGTGGTCAGTTGGCAAATTCCTGTATGAGAAAAGCATACCTTTTTTAAAGCTGAAACTAAAAACAAGGAATATCTAAAAACGACCAACTCCACGAAAAAAAATATATAACATAAATTGTGTGTTTTAATGTGCTCTATATTTTTTGTTTGGTAAGTTTTTGTCCATCTCTTGCGGTTCAAAAGTTGCGCAAAATTCCATAAACTTCATCCAGAATAAAGTAGTCTTCAGAGACTATTCCCAAAAAATTCAAGATATAGATATTATTTGTCAGGTAAATATCTTTAATATACGATATTGTAAGCAAAATCGTTTCCGCCAGTTTTAAGAAAATCAAAATTTTCGAAAATAGTGCTATGTAAAGGGTAGTTTAGGGTAGGGGGATTTTTCTCAAAATCTTCGAGTCGAATCCCTGGAAGATACTAAACTTAAATACCAAGTTTGGTATTTTACCGACTTTTCGTTTTTGAGTTATCGAGTTCACAGACACACGGACACACTGCCACAAGGACACTCACTCGGACTTACTTCTGAAAATGCTATTTTTGGATCCAGGGGACCCTAAAACATATATTTCCGGTGAAATGTCGGTATCGAATTTTGGGTGGAGTGCAATACGTTCTCTATACTCTATGTACATTGTACGTGTAGAGAAAGTAACAAGTTTAATCATGTACGAGGGTCCCTAGATATGTATTAAGACAGCAAATAATAAATACTCATAGAAACGTTTTGTTTATCCCAGTTTCTCAAATCCCTGGCACTATATGCAGCGTTCCACTTCTGAAGGTATCCACGCCACTCAGTTTTCGGCACTGCTGTTAAGTCCTCTTCGTGTGCTGCAACAGCTTCTTCAGGGCTAGAAAGTCAGTGACCTCGAAGCTGATTCTTCAGTGTAGGGAACAGGAAGAACTCAAGATGCCAGATCGAGACTATAGGGTGGATGAGTCAGTAGTTTTTCCTCAGTTCCTTATTGAAATTTCAATTGTCACATTAGTGGTGTGGGCTGATACATTGTCAGGATGAAACAAAATGCCTCTAGTCCTGACTCTGGACACTTTTCTTGAATTTTTTGAAACACTTTCGGATCGCAAACTTCTGTTTACCGTTTTATAGCAACAATTTTCTTATTTTCGAGCACAACTGTTGCCAGGTGGCCACTTGTGGAGAAAAAAGAAGCAATCATTTTCTTTCCAGCTCTCTTTTTCTCTTGATCTTGACGAGTGGTCGGTCATCTGGGAACGCCCAAATGGGGGACTGGAGTTTTATTTATGATATATCCATGTTCGTCAGCCGTAACAATATCTGAAACACGGCGAGTCTTTCTACAGTTAAATCTTTGCATCATTTTTTGGCACCATTCAACCCTTAGGAGGCTCTGTGCTTCAGATAAGTTACGTGCATGGAGCAACCATCTTGAGCACTTTTTTTTACACGAAGATGTTCATGAAGGATGGTTGAAATTCTCTGCGAACTAATCGTTCAATGTCCTTTTAGGTCTCGGATTTTCCGCAATCATTGTTTCCACGGTGGTGATGTTTTTCTCAGTAACTACTGTTGTTGTTCTGCCACTCTTCTCTTCATCTTTAAGAGATTGCCACCCCTCTTGAATCCTCCAAATCAGTGGACGGTATACCACGTGACGAAAAATAGTCCTTAAAAAGCCCCCTCCATGGCCCAAGTAACTGCGTTTCATTTAAGCCACATTTGATGTCATACAAAATCATTGCATAAAATGCTCTCTCTGAATCTCCATTGCATTTGTAAGAACGTTAACACTTTCCAAACCCGCCTCGGCGGTGTGTGTCTGCCCACATTCAAGAGGTCGGGAGTTCGAATCCCACTTAGGGTGAGTTATTCGAAGATCTTTTCCAGGGTTTCCCTTATCCTGAGAAGACGAATGCCGTAACTTTACGCTCTATGGACCCCATGATCATTTGAGCAACATTTTACCAATTTCATTCGCTGTTCGATGTGACAAACCAGGTTAAAGGACGTTAAGCTACAAAAACAATTTTCCAGAGTTCAGACATAACATGAGGGACAATGAATGACGCAACAATGCTCTTCCTGCTATCGTTGCATTACCATGAGTTAGCATTTCTACACAGCATCAGTGCTTTTCCCAAAAGTGGCCAATATTCCTTGTCTCAACTTACCTGTGACCTTCATATACCATAGTCGGAGAAATCCATAGTGATCCCTGACAGTCGCACGCTGTCTCAGCTGATAAGAGATGTGTCTGCCAATAGATTCATGCAATGTTGCCATCCTTGTTGCAACATGAAACAAATATTTCTCACTACAGTTTCAGTTGGCGCCGAGTAGTCCCAGTGTAATATTGATGAGAAATTACCTTGTGATTGACATTCCTGCTGCCACGTGGCTATCTCGGTACACTGTTCCCATATTTAGTCGCTCTCCTGCAGCACCACATTTTCCACTTCGTCTAAAATGCCTTCTTAAGCTCGCTTTCTCCAATCTGAAAACTGAACTTAATGTTTTTTAGTTCGGATCACGTGATCACGAACTGCGCTTTTGTTTATTATGGAAGTGCTTTCCTCCGGCCGAGAACTTAACGAAACTGAAATGGAATGACAACTGAATCTCTCCTTTCTCGTTTGTCACTAGAAATTTTAAGTATTCTACTAGAAATCTAGGCGGCGAAAATTACGGTGGAAGTCGTTTTTTCAGTTCAGTTGAGTTATGGACGACGAGATAGCATAGGTGAGGTTATAGTTGTGGTATTTGTTTGTAATTTGGTTTACATATTTGTACATAATGAGTGGAAAACGAAAGTCTTCACAAATTGAGGAGGAGAGAATAATCGACTTTGTTCGTCATAACGAACTTTTATACAATGCACAACATGCCAAGCATAGAAATATAGAAACAGAGGCTTTGGAAGGAGTTGGAAGAGGAATTGGGAAATCAAGTCCTGCGTGCTCTGCTGTGTCTGTAATTATAAATAGCATATTTCTTGCCATGCAGTGACTGTAGAGCAAAGGCTTCATCACAAAGAATGACATGCTGTTAACTAGGTCAGTTTCTGGTATCATTGCTGGGCCAGGAATATTTAGCTAATCTTCAAAAATATTCCAGCATCACCTTAGTGTCATTGTCCGTCAGGTGCCTTCTAACCAAAACTTCATAGGTACCTTCTGAACTACTATTAGCAAACATGGGATGCACCTCTCAGCATTTCCTACAACTTTGCTCATTATCAGTACTATCTGTTAATTCATCGACAAAAAAAAACATCAAAGTATCCAACTCCAGCTCACTTTCTTCACTGTCATGCAACCTTCTATTCTTCAGCCATTTTAATGATGTGCAGTTTTCAGTTCAGGTTTCCAGGAAAGTAAAACTTAACTGAACTGGATGAAAACTGAACTGAATATAATTTTTCAGTTTTAAGTTCTAGTTCAGTTTTCAGATTGGAGGAAAGCAAGCCTTTACCAAGAAGTTTCTATCAAGCTTCGCGTATGTTGTACTACTTTTCCACATTTCTCACTAGTTATCCCATCTATTGCTTTCAACATTGGGTCCTGTACTTCACTAAACCTAAGTTTTATTATTTCGGCTTCAACTTGTTTATCACGGCTGCAAGACATGTTCAAATCACAGTGTCACTGGTGGTAGTTCTAGTATGGGAACAAGAGCAATGTTCGCGATATATAAAAGCTAAAAACGATTATAAATGTACTACTGTGTATAACGCAACCGAACTTTTCACAGAATTAAACCAATCAGATCAGTCATGCATGAAAACGTGCGCGTAAATGTCCACTGAACTTGTAGGTGTTGCAACGCCGATGACATGATCTCTCTGTTATTCATTCATACACTATGATTGGTCAGGAACCTGACGAGCCCCTGCCAGTGGACGACATACCCCACAAATGTTAATCACAAGAACATTTGTCACCGACTGTAGTTGCAAATATAAGTATGACAATGGCAGTGACAGCGCTAGTGACTTTGACTCAAGAAATAACAATGAAGATGAAGTTGACGATAAGGATGATTTAGAAGAAGAGCCCCTGCGCAGCAACTGAGAGTTTTGGTGTTGCAGCCGTGGACGGGACGAAGTGGCAACAGTGTGACGGAGCGGCCACGAGGTAAGGCAACTGTCAGGGATCACTATGGATCTTTCTGACTTCGCTTCGCAACAAACAGACGCGTTAGGGTGGCAATCAGTCTACTTTAAGTATCTGGTGATGGAGCGCAGTCGCTATTACCATATATTTTCAGTTTTACTACTGTTATTGACTGAAGGTAGAACTTTGTGTCTTGATAATACACGATCTTGAAAAATAAATAATATAAAAAATTATCATCAACACAAAACTGTATATACTATGTTACAGCATTTATACTATTTCTCAACATAATTGTCATTGCTATCAAGGTAATTATTGTCACGTGGTACGGGGTTTTCAACACATATGTTGTACGCTTTAACCGCTAAAGATTTGAGGCAAGATGTCACTGTCACTTTCGGTCTTCATGGCTGGGAAATCTTTTCCATCCAAAAAGTCATGTATGGTGTCCAAAGTGAAACAGCGATTTTTCTGAATTCTTTTATCAACATTTGCTTTCAACTCCTCTATAACGATTGATGAACTTCCACTCCGCTCTTTATCGAACAAACTGGTTCTTCCTTGATTACTCGTAAATTATGCGCCATTTCCTCACTGAAGACTCGTTCAATGTATTATCATCATGACTCTTGGCACAGCTCACTAAGAGCCTTGGCCTACCGCCTGGCCGCTGCGTTCCCCATCTCGGTCCATTACAGACGTCATGGATGGGGTGCGGTATTGGGGGGTGAGACGTGGTCAGCGCTTCGACCCCCTCCCCCCGGCCAGTTAATGCGGTCTTCACGACCTGGAGCCGTCTCTTCTCCATCAAGTAGCTCCTCAATTGACCCCCCAGGGATCTCACGAGGCTGAGTGCACCATGGTCCAGGTCTCCCAGCGGGGGAAAAATCCCCACTCCGGTACTGCGAATCGAACCCAGGCAATATCAGCATACACTTGCGTTATTTGCCTATAAAATTCGATTGGCCAAACATTTCAAAAAATGTTCTTTGGCGGCAGAAAAGTATAACTTCGGCATTGAAAAACTGGTAGCACATGACAATAAATATCATGACAGAATGGAGATAACGTTGAGAAAAAGAGTAAGGCGTGTGTGTTGATATCTTCCGTTATTATTTAGTTATACCAAATCGTCTGTCACTTTCTGGATGGCTCTCGTAAATATCCAATACGGTATTTACCTTGGCGAAGGAAACCCAGCCCACGTAATTTGAACTCAGGAGATCCTAAATGCGGGCAACAAACTCTACCGCCTGAGATATCCCATCCGGTTCAGTGAAGCTGTTTCTGTTGGACAACACAGTGGTCGTGAATGTAGGCTGAGCGATATCCAGCAGGCTGTGAAATGATGGACTGGGGCGTTGTTGAACATTTGATGTTCCCACGACATCGCCCTCCCTCTGTAAAACACCAAACATTTCCTGTACTTGGTGTTCACGTGAGAAAATGAGTCGCTGCTCAAGGAAGGAATGTCGTCTACTTCTTACAATCAACAATTATCCGGCATCTCGTTGCTTTCTCTACAACTACAACAGTGGTAGGAGAAATATTGTATTCCACCCAAAAATTCGATGTAGAGATTACATCGGAATACATGTTTGAGGTCCCCTGAAACAAAAAAAATCTTATGTATTCCATTCACATGACTTTCTCTACACCTTTGTAACAAGTTTTACTTTCTCTACACGTACTATGTACATCGTGTATAGATAGAGAAGGTGTTGCACTCCACCAAAAAGTCAGATACCGAGATTTCACCGGAAATATATATTTTAGAGTCCCCTGTATCCAAAAAAGGTAGAAAAATGTCCGTGTGTGTGTGTGTGTGAGAGAGAGAGAGTGTCCGTGTGTCTGTGAACATGATAACTCAGAAACGAAAAATCGCTAAAATACCAAACTTGGTATTCAAGTTTAGTATCTTCCAGGGATGCGACACGAAGATTTTGAGAAAAATCTTCCCACCCCAAACTACCCTTTACATGGAACTTTTTTCGAAAATTTTGATTTTCTAAAAATGGCTCTAACGATTTTGATTAAAGTATCGTATATTAAAGATATTTACCTGGCAAATATAATGTATATTTTGAATTTTCTGGAAATACCCTCTGAAGACTACTTTATTCTGAGTGAATTTTACGGAATTTTGCACAACTATTAAACCGTAAGAAATGTACAAAAAACTTACTACACAATAAATGTAGAGCACATTAAAACACACACTTTATGTTGTATACATTTTGATCGTTTTTGAGATATTCGTTGTTTTTGGTTTCAGCTTTGAAATACTTCAATCTTCTCATACAGGAATTTGTCAACTCCTGTCCATACAAACAAATGAACATCAGTCACATAGCAACCAGCTTTTGCCTTTCACTTTAACCTATGGTACTCCCTTACTTCGCTTCTACTTATAGGGAAGCAAGTAACAAGACTATTTCTGCTAATTTTTTCTCGATTAGCATGAAGTAAATAGAATCACAAGCTTTTTAACAATAATTTGTTGCAGAGATGTAGAGAAAGTCACGTGAATGGAACACATCAGATTTTTTTTTTTTTTTTTTAGCTTAATATCCTTTAACCTAGTTGGTCATATGGGACGATAAATGAAATTGGTGAAATGATGCTCAAATGATCTCGGGGTCCATGGAGCTTTAAGTTACTCGACATTCGTCATCTCATGATAAGGGAAAACCCCGAAAAAAAGCATCCGGGTGTCACCCTAAGCGAGATTCGAACTCATGATCTGTTGAATGTGAGGCAGACGCATTACCACCACACTACCCAGGCGGGCTAACAAGTTCTTGTTAATAAGCTTATTCTTCTATGTCATGCTAATCGACATAAACATTAGTCGTATTGCTTAGTTCTTTGTAAGTAGAAGGGAAATAGGGAATACACTAGGTTAAACCGACAGTCAAATGTTTTAAAATGTGGTTGCTATGGAATTGAAATCCGTGTGTTTGCGTGGGCAGAAGTTGACAAGTTTCCGCATGAGAAATGTGTAAGTATTTTAAAACTGAAACTGATATCAAGGAATATCTCGGAAACGGACAAATCTACAAGAAAAATGTATATGCCATGAACTTGAAAATTTTGATTTTGTTAAAAATCGCTGACGATTTTGATTTAAATAACATGTTTGAAATGTTTTATGAGAAACGAAATAAAATGCATTTCTGAAATTTCTAAGAATAGCCACTGAAATCCTTTTCATTGTGGATGGCTTTTCCATAACTGGTAAATCGTAAGAACTCGACAAAATCTGGCTACATCAAAATGTAGGCCTCGTCAAAACACACACTTTATATACTTTTTTTTTTTTTTTTTGAGGAATTAACCACTTGCGAGGTATTTCTTGATTGATTTCAGTTTTTCTATATTTATACTATTTCTCAAATGGGAAGTCATTATTCTTATTTTTTCTGCTGATCAAGCAGAACGGAATTTTAAAGTCAGCACTTAGTGACCAGATCGTTAGAGATTTTACTGTTGCAATTTTTGAAGATGTGTAACTCGGTTAATGAAGTAGATAGAAGAATACGCTTTTTTAAGATAAGTTTGCACGATTTTATTCTTCTTTTAGCTGGGAAGAGGACGGGAGCGCTGTGATAGGATGAGAGGCAATGAATTAGAACGGTGTATTTTGTGTGGGGAGAAAGAGTATTGTTCACTGTTTAAATGAATGTAAAGAAGTAAGAAATTGAAGAAAATACATTTGGGAAAGCGAATTGAGTAATATGCCAGGAGAAATGTTAGCGATAAAAACATTAAATGGGAAAGCAAAGAGAAAAATTAAAGAAATAGGGTAGTATTGGAAAAGATAAGAGAAGTGGTAAGAAAAAACTGATGCATTCCATTCACATGAGTTTCTCTACATTTCTGCTACAAATTATTGTATAAAAAGCTAATGCTTCTATGTTATATACTTTTTTTCCTGGTGTTTATCGTTTTTTAGATAATTCTTGTAATTGTTTTCAGCTTTAAAAAACTTACACTTTTCTCATACAGGAACTTAACAACTCCTATCCATATAAACAAAGGAACTTCAGTCACATAGCAACCAGCTTTTTACTACCACTCTAACTTATGGTACTCACTTAATTCCCTTCTACTTACAAGGAAGCAAGTAATAAGGCCCAAAATAGAGATCCTACAGACAACGAGTTGTTGTTTCTAATGCAAAACCCTCGATATAACCTTAGATGTTAAAGGGGGTTATATAAATGAAACAATGAAAAAATCTGATGTGTTCCATTCACATGACTTTCTTTACATCTCTGCAACATACATACTATTGTTAAAATGCTTATGCTTTAATTTACTTCATTCTAAACGAGAAAAAATATCAGATATAGTCTTGCTTGCTAGTAGGCAGAAGCGAAATAAGGGAGTACCATAGGTTAAAGTGATAGTCAAATGCTGGTTGCTATGTGACTGAAGTTCCTTTGTTTGTATGGACACGACTTGGAAAATTCCTGTATAAGAAAAGTGTAAGTTTTTTTAAAGCTGAAACCAAAAACAAGGAACATCTAAAAAACGATCAACTCAACGAAACAAATGTATAGAAAATAAATTGTGTGTTTTAACGTGCTCTGCAGTTTTTGTGTTGTAAGTTTTTGTCCATCTCTTACGGTTTAGAAGTTATGCAAAATTCCGTAAAATTCATCCAGAATAAAGTAGTCTTCAGATGCTATTTCCAGAAAATTAAAGATGTACATTTTATTTGTCAGGTAAATATCCTTAATATACGATATTTTAATTCAAATTGCTAGATTCGTTTTTGAGGAAATAAAATTTTCGAAAAAAGTACCATTTAATGGGTAGTTGCGGTTGGGGTGATTTTCCTGAAAATCTTCGTGTCGCATCCTTGGAAGAAACCAAACTAAGTTTGGTATTTAACGGTATTTTCGTTTTTGAGATATGCTCTCCACACACACACACGCGCGCGCGCGCGCTCACACACGGACCTTTTTCCAGATTTTTTTTTTATTTTTCCCCTGTTCAGGGGGACCCAAAACATGAGTTTCCGGTGAAATCTCAGTATGAATTTTTGGGTGGAGTACAACACCTTCTCTATACACTATGTACATAGTACGTGTAGAGAAAGTGAAAAAAATGATTGTTACTGATTTAAAGGTTACTTTGGATTTGGCAAACATTTCTGTTAGTCATTAAAGGTTTGTTCGCTAAAATAGAAAACCTGATGTGTTCCATTCACATTACTTTCGCTAGCTGTTTCATATATACACTGTTCTTACAAAAGATTATTATTTTATCTAGTTCATCTAATCAGATAAACATTCGCAGAATTGGTCTAATTACTTGCTTCTTTATAACAAGAAGGGAAAACACTAGTTTAAACTGACAGTCAAATGTTTTAAAACCTGGTTGGTATGTAAAACAATTGAGGTTAGCTTAGCTTTGCATGGTCCCTGTTGAGAAAAGTTAGATCGTTTAAAACCGAAACCAATAACAAGGAATATCTCGAAAACGGTCAACTCTGTGAAAAACATATATGACATAAATTATATGTATTAACAAGATCTATATTAACTGTGTATAAGTTTTTCTCTGTATCTTACAGTTTATCAGTTATGCAAACTTCAGCAAAATTCATCCAGATTAAAGAGGTCTTCAGAGATTATTTCCAAAAAATTCAAGATATACGTTTTATTTGGGATATAAATATCTTTAATATGCGGTATTTTAATCAAAATCGTTAGTCATTTTTGAGAAAAGTAAATCAAATAATTTTCCATGTAAATGGTAGATTGTGATGGGAGATTTTCTTCAAAATCTTCGTGTAGCATCCTTGGAACGTACTAATAAATACCAAGTTTGGTATTTAACGTCTTTTTGTTTTTGAGCTATGCTGCTCTGAGACAGACAAACACACATACACACGCGGACCTTTTTCTACAAATATGATGTGTTCCATTCACGTTACTTTCTGTAGCTGTTCACAACCAAATTTTTCATACAAAAGATAATTCTTTTACCTACGTCATGCTAATCTACGTAAACATTTGTAGAAAGGATACCAAGGATACTACACAAAGAAAATCTCCGCACCCCAACCACCCTTTGCATTGAAATTTTTTCGAAAATTTTGATTTTCTCAAAAATAACTCTAAAGATTTTGATTAAAATATCGTATATTAAAAATACGAGGGCCATTTTTTTTCAACCTCCGATAGGTTATAAATAAAACACAAGTTCATAGAAAACAATTATTTTATTGCTAAAAGTTTTGTACACTTATGGTTTACTTTTCAACATAATCACCGAAAAGACTGAGACATTTATCGTACCTGTGCACAAGCTTTGCAATACCCGCTTCAAAAAATGTTGCCGCCAATGATTTCAAATGAGCATTGACGTTGTTTTGAAGATCTTCGTTGGTTTGAAAGTGCTGCCCTCCTAGCCACGTCTTCAGTTCAGGGAACAGGTGAAAGTCGCTGGATGCCAGGTCAGAACTGTACGGCGGATGATCGAAAATGTCTCATTGAAATTGTTCGAGGAGCCGATGGGTTGTGCCAGCAGTGTGTGGACGAGCGTTGTCATGGATCAACACAATTCTTGAAGTCAGCATTCCTCTTCGTTTGTTTTGAATGGCTCTCCGCAAACGTCGTAAAGTACGAAGATCTTCAAAACAACGTCAATGCTCATTTGAAATCATTGGCGGCAACAATTTTTGAAGCGGGTATTGCAAAGCTTGTGCACAGGTACGATAAATGTCTCAATCTTTTCGTAGATAATGTTGAAAGGTGGTCGTCTCCTTAGCACGGTGGTAGCGGTGCTGCTTACCAAGCGGGAGACCTGGGTTCGATCCCCAGTACCGGCGTGGGGATTTTTCCCCCTCTGGGAGACCTGGTCCGGGGTGCACTCAGCCTCGTAAGGTCCCTGGGGGGCCAATTGAGGAGCTACTTGATGGAGAAGTAGCGGCTCCAGGTCATGAGGACCGCATTAACCGGCCGGGAGGGACTCGAGGCGCTGACCACGTCTCACCCTCCAATACTGCACCTCATCCATGACGTCTGTAGTGGACCGAGATGGGGTACGCAGCGGCCGGGCGGTAGGCCAAGGTACCCCGTGAGCTGTCGTGCCATGGAGTTAAATGTTGAAAGGTAACCATGTAATGTGTATCTCGATTAGCATGGAGTAAATAGAAGAATAAGGTTATTAACAATAATCTGTTACAGAGATGTAAAGAAAGCCATGTGAATGGAACACATCAGATGTTTTAAAAATAATTTTGTTTTAATGCAGGTATTTTCAAAACTTGTATTTCCGGTGATATCTCGGTATGGAATTTTTGGGTGGAATATAATATGTACACACATACGTGCTAGAGAAAGTAAAAATGGCATTTTCATTTCTAACATGGGTAGTTATTGAAGCGTATATTGGGATTTCCTAAGTACACGTGAAATATCCTACATTTGGCGCAGCAAAGGTATTGCTTTGCGAACATTCCCGAGCTCGTTAAAATAAACGAGCGATAATTATAAAGGAGACCGCTGCGTGAATTTAATTTTTACCGGCGCACACAATTCTATACATTATTCTGTTGGCGGCCTCGAACAAAAGAACTAAAAATGGTGCGCATTTTTATCATAAATGTTCTTTGATATTTGCCTTTAAAGAGTGCCGCACAGCTCCAACTTTAATTACTCTGTGGGAGGCTGCGAGTTGCCGGAAGGGCATTGTTCTGTTATCCGGGCGCTCAAAGGACGGTGAAGATCATATCGACATGACGTCACGTTGCAGGGCTGTTATCACACCTCTGAAAACTTTCATGTTTTAACGTCGAACAAAAGTTATTCGAGAGCAGCCGGTCCTTCCTATCATAAATTTCACGTACTTTTTCTAAAAAAAACACACAAGTTTCTCTAACAGTTCCAAATACAAAATTTTCTTACAAAACGTTATTCTTTTATCTACATAATGTTAATCAAGATAAAAATTAGCACAATTGATCTTATTATTAGCTTCCTTGTAAGTAGAAGGGTAGTCAAAATCTTTTGAAAACGGGTCGCTATGTGAAACAATTGAGGTTCGGTTGGCTTTACGTGGTCCCGTTTGATAAACTTTAGGTAGTATAAACAAGGAATGTCTCAAAGACGACAAACTCCACAAGAAAAACGAATTTGACATAAATTATATGTTTTACATGTGTATTAATTTTATTTATTTATTGGTGTTTTAAGTTTTTGTCTATCTCTTGCGGTTTACCAGTTATACAAAATTCTGCAAAACTCAACCCGAACAAAGGGCTCTTCAGAGGCTATTGCCAGATATTTAAAGTATACATTTTATTTGCGATGTAAATATCTTCATAAATACGGAATTTTAATCTATATCATTAGAGCCATTTTTGATTAAAGCAACATTTTTCCAAGTAAAGGGTAGTTTGGGGTGGGGTATTTTCTTGAAAATCTTCGTGTCGTATCCTTTGAATACTCAGTTTGGTAGACACACACACATACTCACACACTTGTGTGGAATACAATACATGCACATTGTACATACGGGCCAGAAAAATAAAAATGTTATGTTGGATTCACATGACTTTGTTTACCTGCTCTGCAAATAAACTTCTTACTAAACATTCCTTTTTACTTCATTCTAATCGAGATAAATATGAGCAGAAATAGTCTTATTACTTGCTTCCTTGTAAGTAGAAGGGAAATAAGGGAATACACTAGGGTAAACCGACAGTAAAATGTTTTAAAATGTGGTTGCTATGCGATTGTCATAAAAATTCGCTTCTTTGTGTGGTCAGGAGTAAAGCAAAAGAAACACGGACGACTTCCTATTTGAGAAAAGTATGAGTATTTTAAAATTGAAACCATTAACAAAGATATCTCGGAAATTGTTAACCCCGCAACAAAAATGCATTGGACATAAGTTGTGGGCTTTGACGAGCTATATGTATTTTGTGTGTTAGGTTTTCGTCTATCTCTTACGGACTGCCAAGACGAACATCGCAGTGGTGGACCAAATGGGGTTACCCGTCCAGAAATTGTAAAGAAAATCCACAAAATTGTGTAGGATGTCCGGCGACTGAAAGTGCGCGAGCTAGTAGACATTGCAGGCATTTCAAAAAGTTCTGTACATCGCATACTGGCTGAAAATTTGGATTTGAGAAAGTTGTGTGCAAGGTGAGTGTCGAGTTTTCTCACAATAAAACAAAAACAGCGTCGTGAGGATGTTTCAGTCGAGTGTTTGGCAATGAATCGCTGCATAAAGCTGAATTCTTGCGACGATTCATAACCGTGGATGAAACCTAGATTCATCACTTCACACCCGAGACGAAGGAACAATCAAAACAGTGGATTGGAAGGGGAGAATCGGCTCCAAAGAAGGCGAAGACAGTTCCATCTGCAGGCAACTGCGCAACTCTCACACTACACACTCCGCTATTGCCAACCTCTAAGTCATCAGTTTGCGTTGTACTACAGCCACGTAAACATGGCTGTCGTCATTGTTGGTCCCGACACGAAATATAATTGGTTTCTGCAAACAGAAGGGAATAGTGCAGCAAAATTTCATCGGAGAATGAGCCGAGTGTACGGTGATAACTTCATGACTGATGGTGTTGTGCGTGAATGGTGCCGAAAGTTTAAAGATGGCCGAAATGATGTGCATATGGAGGCCAAGGACGCAAGTCTGTAGTTACAGCCGACCTTGTTGAACAAGTTGACAGAATTGTCAAAGAAAATCGTAGGTTCACCATAACTGCTTTGTCTATGGAAATTCCGGAAGTTACAAGATCTGTCGCACACTCTACGTTACCGAACATTTAAGCTAAAAAAGCTGTGTGCACATTGGGTTCCAAAAATGTTGACGGACGCCCACAAAAGTCACCGAATGGGATCAGCTTTGAATTTCCTTGACCATTATCACGATGAAGGAGAGAATTTTTTGAAATCAATTGTTATTGGAGATGAAACTTGGATCCAATACGACACACCGGAAACAAAACGACAATCACAACAATAGATGCACCCAAATTCACCAAACAAACCAAAAAAATACAAACAAACATTCAACAACAGGAAGGTTATGGCTACCGTGTTTTGGGACCAAAATTGGTGTGTTGCTTGCAGAATATATGCAGCCCGGAACCACTATCAATGCAGCTATTTATTGTGAAGCTTTACGACGTTTGCGGAGAGCCATTCAACACAAACGAAGAGGAATTCTGACTTCAGAAATTGTGTTCATCCATGACAACGCTCGTCCACATATGCTGGTAAAACCCATCGACTCCTTGAATAATTTCAATGGGAATTTTCGATTATCCGCCGTACGTCCTGACCTGACACCCAGCGACTTCCACTTTTTCCCTGAACTGAAGACGTGGCTAGGAGGGCAGCACTTTCAAACGAAGACCTTCAAAACAACGCTCATTTGAAATCATTGACGGCAACATTTTCTGAATCGGGTATTGCAAAGCTTGTGCACAGGTACGATAAGTGTCTCAATCTTTTCGGTGATTATGTTGAAAAGTAAACATAAGCGTACAAAACTTTTAATAATAAAATAATTGTTTTCTATGAACTTGTCTTTTGTTTATAGCCTATCGGAAGTTAAAAAAAAAAACGGCCCTCGTACTTTCTCTGCTATCGGCAAGCACTGCAGCATGAACTCCGGGTTAGTTCTGCTGTCCTGGACGTGGCTGAGGTGGACAGAGAGATCCACCGGAGCAAACAGTATCATTACCATGCTTAATAACGTTTTAATGATGTCATTAGTAACTATCCGAGATAGCAGTCAGTGACGTCTTTGAAGGTTCAACTTCGCGGGAATGACACTGATCTTAGAGACCAAGTGCCTTTATCTATCAATTTTTATTTTCTCTACACGTACTACGTACATCTTGTATAGTGAAGGTAATGTATTTCACCCAAAAATGCATTACTGAAATTTCACTGGAAATACATGTTTTAGGGTCCCTCTATCCAAAAAAATCTGATGTGATCTGATGAATTTCTCTACATCTCTGCAACAAATTATTGTTTAAAAGCTTATGCTTCTATTTACTTCATGCTAATCGAGAAAAAATAGCAGAAATAGTCTTATTACTTGCTTCCTTGTAAGTAGAAGCGAAATAAGGAAGTACCATAGGTTAAAGTGATAGTCAAAAGCTGGTTGCTATGTGACTGAAGATCCTTTGTTTGTATGGACAGGAGTTGACAAATTCCTGTATGAGAAAAGTACAAGTATTTCAAAGGTGAAAACAATAACAAGGAATATCTATAAAAAAAAAAAAAATAAAAAAAAAAAAAAAGACCAAATCCACGAAAAAAATGTATGTAACATAAACTGTGTGTTTTAACGTGCGCTATGGTTTTTGTTAAGTTAGCTTTTTTCTATCTCTTACATTTACCAGTTATGCAAAATTCCATAAAATTCATGCAGAATAAAGTAGTCTTCAGAGTATTCTAAGAAAATTCAAGATATACATTTTATTTGTCAGGTAAATACCTTTAATAAACGATATTTTAATCAAAATTGTTAGAGCCATTTTTAAGAAAATAAAAAATTTCGAAAAAAAAGATTCATGTAAAGGTTAATTGGTGTTGGGGGGATTTTCTTGAAAATCTTGGTGTCATATCCTTGGAAGATACCAGGAATTTTCGTTTTTGAGCTATGCTATCCACAGACACACAGGACCTTTTTCTAAAAATGCTCTTTTTTGGGGGATTTAGGGAGACCCAAAACATGTATTTCCGGTGGAATCTCGGTATCGAATTTTTGGGTGCATTATACTCTCTATACATTATGTATGTAGTACGTTAAGAGAAAGTAAGAAAGCATTTTAGAAAAATATTCGCGTGTGTCTGTGGACAGCGTAGCTCAAAAACGAAAATTCGGTTAAATATCAAGTTTGATATTTATGTTCAGTATCTGCCAAGCATGCGAAAGGAAGATTTTTCACGAAAATCACCCCTCCCCAAACTACCATTTACATGGAAAATGTTTTGAAAATTTTGACTTTCACAAAAATGTCAAACGGTTTTGATTAAAATACCGTATATTAAAGATATTTATATGGCAAATAAAATGCATACCTTGAATTTTCTGGGAATAGCCTCTAAGACCTCTTTATTGTGAATGAATTTTGCGTAACTGGTAAACCGTGAGAGATAGACAAAAACTTACTACACAAAAAATGTAGATCACAATTTATGTCATATACTCCATTTTTGAGATATTCCTGGTTATTGGTTTCAGTTTTAAAATAAAACTTTACACATATGGGAATTTGTCAACTTCTGGCAATGCAAAGAAAGGGATTTCATCCACATGGCAACCAACTTTTAAAAGATTTGACTATCGTTTTAGTCTAGTATATTCCATCCTTCGCTCTACTTACAATAAATCATTTCTGCTAATGTTTATCTCGATTATCACGAAGTAGATAGAAGAATAAGCTTTTTAACAATAATTTTTTTACAGAGATGTAGAGAAAGTCACGTGAATGGAACACATCAGATTTTTTTTCAGAAATGCCGCTAACGATTTGGATTAAAATTCTGCATATTAAATACATATATTTACATGGCATACAAAATGTACATCTTGAATTGTTGGGATTTTTTCTGGTTTGAATGAGTTGCATAAACAGTAAACGCTAAGAGACGGACTAACTCTGACTACATAAAAATTGTAGATCTGGTTGAAACACACGTTTTATGTCCTATCAATTTTTGTTGTGGTGATAGCCATTTCCGAGGTATTCTTTGTTATTGGTTTCAATTTTTAAAACTTTGTACATTACTCAGACAGGGAGTCGTCATCCGTATCTCTTTTGTTTTACTCCTGGCCTTACGGAGTGAGCCAAATTTGAATGACAATCGCATACGGTCAGCTTTTAAAAGATTTGAGAATAGTGTATTCGTTAGTTGCATCTGTTTAACAGGGAAGCAAGTAATAAAACTATCTCTTCTGTTTATCTCGATTACCATGAAGTGTATAGAAGAATAAGCTTTTGTAAGAATTGTGTGTAACAGAATAGGTAGAGAAAATCATGTGAAGGGAACACTTTCAGGTTTTTACTTTCTCTACACGTGTTATGCACACATACCTATATAGAGGTGTTGCATTCCCCCAAAAATACGATGTCGAAATTTCACCGGAAATATGTTTTGAGGTCCGCTGAGTAAAAAGGAATTTTTAGAAAACGGTCCGCGCGCTTGCTTGGGTATGTGTCGGTGGATAGCATAGCTCAAAAACGAAAAGACTGTTAAATACCAAACTTGGTATTTATCTTTAATTTCTTCCAAGGATACGATATGGAGATTTTCAAGAAAATTCCCCCATATCAATCTGCCATTTACATGAAAAATGTTGAACATTTTTAATTTTCTCAAAAATGGTTCTAACGATTTTGAATAAAATACCATATATTAAAGATATTTACTTGAGAAATAAAATGTACATCTTGAATTTTCTTGGAATACCCTCTCAAGACCTCTTCATTCTGGATGAATTTGCTGAATAAATAACAGGTAAATCGTAAGCGATAGACAAAAACTTACCACACCAAAAATGTGTATCTAATTAAAGCATAGAATTTGTGTCCTATAAATTTTTGTTGCGTTGCTACGACAGGAAGTGGTCATCCGTGTCTCTTTTGTTTTACTCCTGGCAATCCAAAGTCAATGTCAATCGCATAGCGACAGTTTTTAAGTGATTTGACTATAGCTCTAACCTAGTACATTGTCTTACGTTTTCTACTTGAAGGAACTAAATAATAAGACCATTTCTGCTAATATTTATTTGATTAGTATGGTATAGATAGAAAAATAAGCTTTTGTAAGAATAGTTTGTTATAGAATAGGTAGAGAAATCTATGTGAAGGGAGCACATCAGATTTTTTTGTTCCTATTGTATGAACTCGTTACCATGGATACTGTTAACGCCTGTTGAAACCTTGTTGCCTAATACGAAGAACTTTCTGGATGTAAGCACGTAACATGGATTAAAGGAATCACTTTATATAGCTATAAATACTATACGTAGTAAATTTGTAATGAGTAGTGAAAGTGGTGTGAATGTGACACTGAAAGTGTTTGGAGCAGAGGTTAACCTTAGTGTCACGGTTGAGAGCCTTAAATTCCTCGAGTCTGGAATGTCACTCTCTATAAGCTGCCATTACACAACACCCACTTCACCTCTGGTCTACCATTCAAACGGAATCGGATATTATTACTTTCTCTACTTGTACGAGGGCTGTCCCAGAAGTACCCGACTTGACATAAATCGTGTGTTTTAACGTGCTCTATATTTTTTGTATGGTAAGTTTTTGTCCATCTCTTACGGTTTAGCAGTTATGCAAATTTCTGTAACATTCATCCAGAATAAAGTATCTTCAGAGGCTATTCCAAGAGAATGCAAGATATACATTTTATTTGTCAGGTAAATATATTTAATATACGATATTTTAATCAAAATCGTTAGAGCCATTTTTGAGAAAATAAAAATGTTTCTAAAAAGTTTCGTGTAAATGATGGGAGTGGGGGGATTTTCTTGAAAATCTGTGTGTCCCTTCCTTGCAAGATACCAAACTTAAATACCAAGTTTGGTATTTAACAGTCTTTTCGTTTTTGAGTTATGCTGTCCACGGACACACACACACACACACACACACGCACACACATGGTCCTTTTGCCAGAAATGTTTTTTTTTTATTCAGGGGGACCCAAAACATGCATTTCCGGGGAAATCTCGGTATGGAATTTTTGGGTGCATTACTTTACCTTCTCTATACACTATGTACACAGAACGTGTAGAGAAAGTAAAAAGTACCAACCTTAGAAAGCTTTTGAAGTTTGACGATTTTACATTGTTTAGCAGCCATCATTAGTGAATGCTCTCAGCGAATTTGTAAACATGGATAAAACTGGTCATCGTCATGTGATACAGTACTTTCATTTGAAAGGTCTTAGTCCAACTAATATTAAAGCTGAGATAGATTCTACTTTGGGGGAGTCTGCTTCTTCTGCCAAGACGAACATCGCAGTGGTTGACCAAAATAGGTTACCAGTCTAGAAATTGTAAAGAAAATCCACAAAATGGCATTGGATGACCGTCGACTGAAAGTGCGCCAGCTAGCAGACGTTGCAGGCATTTCAAAAAGTTCTGTACATCGCATACTGGCTGAAAATTTGGATATGAGAAAGTTGTGTGCAAAGTGGGTGTCGCGTTTGCTCTCAATACAACAAAAACAGCGTCGTGAGGATGTTTCAGTCGAATGTTTGGCAATGTATCGCTGCATAAAACTGAGTTTTTGCGTCGATTCATAACAATGGATGAAACCTGGGTCAATCACTTCACGCCTGAGACGAAAGAACAATCAAAACGTTGGATTGAAAGGGGAGAATCGGCTCCAAAGAAGGCGAAGACAGTTCCATCTGCAGGCGAGGTCATGACATCAATTTTCTGGGACGCATGAGGGATAATTTTCATTGATTATCTGAAAAATGGAAAATTAATCAATAGCGAATATTATGCGAACTTGTTACAGCGTTTGAGTGATGAAATCAAGCAAAACCGGCCGCACTAAGCGAAAAAGAAAGTTTTGTTTCATCAAGATAATGCACCAGTTCACACGTCCATTATCGCCATGGCCAAAATCAATGAGTTGAAGTTCGATTTGCTTCCTCATGCACCCTATTCGCTAAATTTATTTTGCGTTTCCAAACTTGAAGAAATGGCTTGGTGATAGATTTGCCAGCATGAAGAGGTCGAATCCGCAGGTGGTGGCTATTTTGCAGACCTCGATAGTTTTCACTAAAACAGGGTGTCGAAGCTATTAAACATCGCTGGGGAAAATGTATCAAGTTGAATGGAGACTATGTAGAGAAATAAAGATGTTTTTCCCCAACATTTTTGTGCTTTCTTTGTTAGGCCGAGTACTTCTGGGACAGCCTTCATAAGTACATGTAGACAGGGTATTACATTCCACCCATAAATTCCATACCTAAATTTCACTGGAATTATACATATATTTAGCTTCCTCTGTATATGTATGTGTGTATACATATATAGGCTTCTCCTTAGCGCGGCTGATTGCCAAACGGGAGACCTGGGTTCGATTCCCGGTACTGGGGGAATTCTCCCTCGCTGGGAGACCTGATCCAGGATGCACTCAGCCTCGTGAGGTCCCTTGAGGAGGTACTTGATTGAGAAGTACCAGATCGAGGAAACCGCATCTACCGGCCGGAAAGGACTCGAGGCAATGATCACGTCTCACCCTCGTCTCATGCACTCCTTTCATGACGCCTTCGTGGATGCAGCGGCCGCGCGGTAGGCCAAAGTCCCTTGTGGGCTGATGCTGCTGTTTTTAGGTGTGTGCATATATGAAGCATATCAGATTATATATATATATATATATATATATATATATATATGTGTGTGTGTGTATGAATCTGATGTGTTACATGCATATGACTTTCTCTACCTGTTATGCAAAAAACTGTTCTTTCAAAAGGTTGTTCTTTTATCTGCATGATACTAGTCAAGATAAACCTTAACAGAAATGCTCTTATATCTTAGTTCCTTATACGTAGAAGGGAAATAAGGATACATAGATTAAAGAGCTACTCAAATCTTTTAAAAGATGGTTGCTATGTGATACTACTGATTTTTTTTTTCTCTTTGCATTGTCAAGAGTAAAACAAAAGAGATGTGAAATAAACTAATCCTTCTCGTTTAAGCATTTAAAAATTGAAACTAACAACAAAGAATTAATTGTGTGTTTTATTAAGATATACATTTTTAGTACGAGGGTCGGCTGATAACTCCCGGGCCTCACAAAGATATGGCGCCACCTGGCCAGTTAGAGGGTAGCATCGTATAGTTTAATTCTAGACTAGCTTGTATCCATAGTTGCAGGTCAATAGCTTGTTTAGTTTTGCAATGACAGCATTTTAAACAAGACAACTTTACAGTTTTCACGAAAATGGATGATTTGGAAAAACGAGCAGTGATTAAATACTTCCATTTGAAAGGCTTAACGCCTAAAGAAATCAAGGAGGAAATGGACAGTACATTGAAAGACTCTGCCCCTTCATATTCAATTATTAAAAGGTGGGTTGCAGAGTTTAAAATGGGACGTACGAGCACTAGTGATGAGCCTCGCTCTGGACGTCCTGTAGAAGTGATAACTCCAGAGATCATTGAAAAAAGTCATCGTTTTGTACTGGAAGACCGTCGATTAAAGTTGTTTGAGATAGCAGAGGCTGTAAACATATCAAAAGAACGTGCAGGTAATGTTTTAAGTAATGTTTTGGGCTTTCACAAGGTCTGTGCAAGATGGGTGCCGCGTTTGTTGACACCTGATCAAAAGTTGCAAAGAAAAACTGTTTCTGTTAAGAATGTGAAGCTCTACCGTAAAAATCCCAGTGGATTTTGAGACGGCTTATTACCATGGATGAAACATGGATACATCACTACACTCCAGAAAGTAAATCACAGTCAAAACAGTGGATTGCGCCAGGTGAACCAACTCCTTAAAAGGCAAAGTCAATTTTGTCAGCTAACAAGGTTATGGCGAGTGTTTTCTGGGATGCACAGGGAATTATTTTTATTGATTACTTGGAAAAAGGTAAAAGTATCACTGGTGACTATTACGCTAACTTACTGCAACGTTTGAGTGATAAGGTGAAAAGAAAAGGACCTCATTTTGGAGAAAAAAAATCTTGTTTCATCACGACAATGCTCGGGCCCATCGTTCAGTCATCGCAATGGGGAAAATGAGTGAATTAAAGTTGGAATTGCTTGAACATCCACCCTATTCACCAGATCTAGCACCCTGTGATACCACATGTTCCCAAACCTCAAAAAATTTCTTGGACGACGAAGATTTCACAGCAACGAGGTCACTGATGCGGTAAACAACTATTTTGAGGACCTTGATAAATCGCACTACAGAGATGGTTTAATTAAGTTAGAACACCGATATGAGAAATGTATTAGCCTTTCTGGAGATTATGTTGAGAAATAAACCAAAAAGAAAACTGTTTTTTTTTATTGCTGTTTTCATTGAGAGGCCCGGGACTTCTCAGTCGACCCTCATATTTACCTATCTCCTTTCCAGTTATGCAAAAATCATTTAAAATGAAGAGGACTTTAGAGGTTATTTCCAGAAATTCAAGATATATATTTTGTTTGGCATTTATCTTTAGTGTCCCGTCCTCCTCCGTGGTGTAGTGGTTACCTCTTGTACCCAAGGTGGTCGCTGATTCAAACCCGGCGAAGGGTGATGGTTTTTTTCGTGCGTAAAAATCCTTAACAAGGCTTCCTTTGGAAGGTAAGTAAAGCCGTTGGTTCCGTATCGTAGATTTACGTCACGTAAAGGAACCTCAAGCCTGATAAAGAGACATGTGAGCAAAATTAAACGGTCCTTACGCCCAGTATAGATTGGGACGCTGATAACCGTAGTAGTTAGAACGTCCTAAATAAACTTCCATTTCCTTTCTACTTTCTCTATACGCACTATGTACATAGTGTATAGAGAAGATATTGCACTCCACCAAAAAATTCGATACCGAGATTTCACCGGAAATATATGTTTTAGGGTCCCCTGCATCCAAAAAAGTATTTTCAGAAAAAGGTCCGTGTGTCTGTGAACACGATAACTCAAAAACGAAAAGTCGGTAAAATACCAAACTTCGTATTTAAGTTTAGTATCTTCCAGGGATGCGACACGAAGATTTTGAGAAAAATCCCCCCACCCCAAACTACGCTTTACATGGAACTTTTTTCGAAAGTTTTGATTTTCTAAAAAATGGCTCTAAAGATTTTGATTAAAATATCGTACATTAAAGATATTTACCTGACAAAATGTATATTTTGAATTTTCTGGGAATAGCCTCTGAAGACTACTTTATGCTGGGTAAATTTTACGGAATTTTGCATAACTGCTAAACCGTAAGAGATGGACAAAAACCTACCACACAACAAATGTAGAGCACGTTAAAACACACAATTTATGTCATATACATTTTTTTTTCGTTGAGTTGATTGTTTTTGAGACATTCCTTGTTTTTGGTTTCAGCTATAAAAAACATACTTTTCTTATACAGGACTTTGTGAACGCGTGTCCATACAAACAAGGGAACTTCACTCACATAGCAACCAGCTTTTGATCATCACTTTAACCTATGGTACTCTCATATTTCGCTTCTACTTGCAAGGAAGCAAGTAATAAGACTATTTCTACTAATTTTTTCTCGATTAGCAGGAAGTAAATAGAAGCATAAGCTTTTTAACAATAATTTATTGCAGGGTTGACGAGAAAGTCACAGGAACACATAAGATTTTTTCTATAATATCCGGTATTATAATCAAAGTCGTTAGAGCCATTTTTGAGGAAATCAAAATGTTCGAGCATTTTTCATGTAAAGTTTAGTTTCGGATGGGGGGGGGAGATTTTCTTGAAAATGTTCGCGTCGCATTCTTGGTAAATGCTGAACTTATTATTAAGTTTGGTATTTAATCGACTTTCTGTTTCTGAGTTTTATTGTTCACACGCAACGGATCTTTTTAAAAAACATCTGACCTGTTTCATTCATATCACTTTCTCTACAAACTATTGTTACAAAAATTATTCTTTTATCCACATCATACAATCCAGGTAAACATTAACAGAAGCTGTCTTATTACTTGCTTCCTTTTAATTAGAAGAGGAATAAGGAAGTACACAAAACGTATACGCTAGATAAATCTGGTCACTATTTGAACAATTGAACTTCGGTTATTCTAGTGTGACCAGGAGTAAAACAAAGGAGATATAAAACGAAAGGTGACCCGTTTGAGAAAGGTTTAAGTTTTTTTTAAAATCGAAACCAATAACAAGGAATATCTCGGGACGGGACATAAAGTGTGTGTTTTAAGGAGATGTATACGTTTTGTTTAGAGCATTTTACCAATCTTACAGTTTACCATTAATGCAAAACTCATCCAAGATGAAGAGGTCTATAGAGGCTTTTTCCACAAAGTTTAAAATATACATTTTATTTGTGTTGTACAGTATTTTAATTACAACCGTTAGCGAGTTTGAGAAAAATACAATTAAAAAAAATCCATACAAATGGTAGTTGGTGGTTGGAGTATTTTCTTGAAAATCTTCGTGTTACATCCTTAGAAGTTCGACGTAGTCGACTTATCCTCCACGTGTTTAGTACTTACAAGCGGATGCTTAGGGGAACCAACGGCACGAGACGACAGAATGGAGGTCCTGGAACGATTGGTGGACCCATAGCCAGGCATGAGCGTGAAGTGGATGCTAGGAAATGCAAGCAATTTGGACGATCTCAAAGGTGATGATGGAGCAATTGGTGGAATGTGTGACCGGGGAAACCGGAGGACCAGGAGAAAACCCTCCCAGACATGCGGGCACTTGGAATCGAACTCGGGCCGCTTAGATGCAAGGCGAGCGGTCTAACCACACGGTGCCGTCACCTTGGAAGTTAATGAACTTAAATATTATCTACGTTAAGATTTAACCAACTTTCGTTTTTTAGTTATCGTGTCGAGATACACATAGGACCTTTTTTCTAAAATGCTTTTTTGGATTTAGGACATCTCAAAGCATATTTTCAGTGAAATTTTTGTATGGAATGCTACACCTACTCTGACTGGCCCCATGGCTCAGTCGGTAGAGTTCCTAACTCTTGTGCTAGGGGCCCCGGGTTCGATTCCCGGCTGGAGGGTGGGAATTTTTTCTCTATCTCTGATTATTTCCTATATCCTCCCTAGTCTGGAAGTGTGAATGTGTGTGATGTAACGAATAAAATTAAAGAAAATAAGCATACATTATGTAAACAGTGCATGTAGGGAAAGCAACAATCTTATGAATGAGAGTATTTTGTAGAAGAGATAAAAGTGGGTAGAAAAAGCGATGTGAATGTTGATCTATATTTTGTTATAGTAGCGAAAGCGTTATAATAACACCTGGCAACCGAAGCTGTACAACGCATGACTGAATGTATACTGGCAATCGTGCGGAGAGACGCTGACTCAGTCGACTGTGTTTTGTTCCCACGATGTTGCTCATGGCAACCGCCTTCACTTTCTATAACAAGTGAAAATCGTGTTTCATACGAAATGTTACGTTTGGATTGTATTCACTTCGGTGGTTAGGTGGTCTGTGGTCTGCTCAGTTTCCAAAAATCTAATTTATTGGTCCTATAGTACCAACAAACATACCCAGAATACTGTTAAGATTGCGCGTATTCGCCACGAGCTCGTATCGGTTTCCTCCAGTGAAATTATCTTATCACCACATTTCCATGGGGAATTGAAATCAATTTGAGTCCAATTCCATCTCCATAAAATCCGTGTTTCACTTGTTAAATTCAATACGAATTGATATCTTTTTGAGGCCTTTATTCTTTCGCCGATGCGGATGTTATAGTATATTATTCGGCCGTTAGAGTAGCTCATGTAGTTGTTTACAATTTTTCGTTGTTTTCGTATATATAATTCATTGTGGCAGTGGCTGCCAACATTGATAAAGATAATACCGCGAGATGACTATTGGGTACGGAGACAATATGGCTACGTGACAGGTGAACGACAGGTTTCGAGATTTCGTCGAGGTTAGGCTACGTTAGGTTAGGTGTATGTAAATGAACTGGATCGAAAAAAATCTGACGTGTTCCATTCACATGACTTCTCTACATATCTGCAACAAATTATTGTTAATAAGCTTATGCCTCTATTTATTGCATGTTAATCGAGACAAAAATAACAGAAATAGTCATATTACTTGCTAGAAGCGAAATAAGGGAGTATCATAGGTTAAAGTGATAGTCAAAAGCTGGTTACTATGTGACTGAAGTTCCTTTGTTTGTATGGACAGGAGTTGACAAACTCCTGTATGAGAAAAGTATATTTTTCAAAGCTGAAACTAATAAGTAATATCTCAAAAACGGTCACCTCCACGAAAAAAATGTATATAACATAACTTGTGTGTTTAAACGAGAACTACATTTTTTTTGTTAAGTAAGCTTTTGCCTGTGTTACGGGAAACCAGTTATGCAAAATTCCACAAAATTCATCCAGAATAAAGATGCCTTCAGAGGCTATTCCCAGAAAATTGAAGATAAACATTTTATTTCTCATGTAAATATCTTAAATATAAGAGATTTTAATCAAAATCTTTAAAGCCATTTTTGATTTTCGATTTTTTTTTCATATAAGGGGTATTTAGGGGAGGGGGATTTTCTTGAACATCTTCGTGTTGCATCTTTGGAAGATACTGAACTTAAAAGTTTGATATTTAACGGACTTTTCGTTTTTGAACTAAGCTACCCCCCCCCCCCCACACACACACACAGAAGGAAATTTGTCTAAAAATGCTTCTTTTTTGTATTCAGTGGATCTCAAAGCATATTTGCGGTGAAATATCGGTATCGAATTTAATACAATACCATTTCCAGCACGTATATACACCCGTGGACAAAAAAAAAAAAATTAAAAAATCTGATGTGTTACACTCACACGACTTTCTCTAGCAGCTCTACAAAACTCCTACAAAAGATTATTATTCTTCTTTGTACACAATGCTAATCAAGATAAATGTGCGCAGAATGTTATTACTTAATTCCTTATAAGTAGAAGGGAATAAGGGAATGCTCTATGCTAAAGTGATTGTCAAATGTTTTAAAAGCCACCGTTATGCGATTGTCATTGCAAATCACTTCTTTGCTTGGCCAGGAGTAGAACAAAAGAAAAACAGACACTTCTGTATGAGAAATGTTTAAGTACTTCACAATTGAAACCAATAACAAGGAATATCTCGAAAACGGTTACCTCCACAACAAAAACGTAAAGGACAAAAATTGTATGCTTTGTCATGAGATACATTTTTTGTGCACTACGTTTTTTTCTATCTCTTAGGGTTTAGCAGTTAAGCAAAATTCAGCAAAGGTCATCCAGAATAAAGAGGTCTTCAGAGGCTATTCCCAAAAAATTCGAGATATACATTTTATTTCGGACATAAATAGCTTTAATATACGGAATTTTAATCAAAATCATTAGAGCCATTTTTAAGAAAATCAAAATTTCCAAAAGTCTTCCATGTAAAGGGTAGTTTGTGGTGGGGGGATTTTTTTTTTTTTTTAAATCTTCGTGTCGCATACTAAACCTAAATATCAAGTTTGGTATTTAACGGTCTTTTTGTTTTGAGGCTATGCTGTCCACAGGCACACAGACAGTCACACACACGGACCTTTTTTCGGACTCAAAACATATATTTCCGGTGAAATCTCGGTATCGAATTTTTGGGTGCATTACAATACCTTCTCTATCTCTATGTACATTGTACATTTGGGGGTAGAGAAAGTAAAAAGAGTCTCGTCAGGAACGCCATATTCGTTTTAAGTCTTATACGACACAGCGCCTTGTATACACCATCCGCACTATAGTTGTGTATCGGCAGCAACAAGTTGTGTCAAGTTCCAAATTTTAATATTACTAACCCATATCGTCAATAATCATAATCAAATACATAACTGAGCTTCTTCAACGACAATTTATCAAAATTAACTAAACGTATTAACGATACGAAACATGAGTCGTTTAGGTTGTAAAACCTGCCACTTTTCATGTGTGTTCCCTGTAGTGCTGTGACAAAACGTAGGTTACTGCTCTGCTAAGGGTGCCGGTCCCCATGGCCGCGCTCGCTAAAAGCGTCTCGCTTTGGTGCTTCATGGGCAGGGGATCGTGGGTTCGAGTCCCGCCTTGGGCATGGGTGTTATATGTTTGTGCAATGTGCATATGTTTGTAAAGAAACAGTAAAACCAGTAAACCAGTAATCAGTAAAAACCTACGGGGGGAAATGTAAATAGGGATACAGTAAAAAAAAAAAAAAAAAAAAAAAAAGGGTCGCAGGTCGCTACTCGCATGTTTCAAACATTTCCCCCCCCCCTTCTCTTAATGATGCTGAATCAACACATCGGCTATTTATTTCAGGCGTTCCTATTTCATTCACGACACTCAGTGTAGTTAATAATATGATAGTGCTTATGATTTCAGGATTTATTCTACCGAATAGTAGTACAGTGGTGCCCAGAATGGTGCGCAAACGCATCAGGCACAAGCAGTTCCCCCTTAATAGAAAAGAAGTAAGAAAACAAAAAGAGGAATCTGTATAATATGAAAAAATATTACGAAACCAATACTTCGAAATATTGTTAATAATCCAATTTTGGGGAAATATGATTTTTTTTTTTTTTTTTAGGTAGGAACTTCTTTTTATTTAATTTATTTTTTAATCACACATCCTTCACAACCGCAACTGGAATAACATGATATTCTCAGTCGAGGTGACATTTTCTTCCACACGTAAGGGAAAACTGATTGTGTATCGTCCAAAGAGGTCCCGATACGTTGCAAAATATATGACTTCACAACTCCATCATAGTCGCGTATCTATATAATGACGGGGCTGGATATCAAGGGACGGTTTAAACGTCTGTGGCAGCTTGACGATACCCTAAACGGTGCAGTACTCGAGTATTTTGATTCCCTCTGCGAGGATGAGATATCCTGATGGAACTGTTGAATTTGTACAGAATACTCATCATGTCTACACATCTCATTGGTTTACAGAGAGGCGGGATATCAGAGTAGTAGACTGGACTCCCTGTTCACCAGAATTGAATCTAATTGAAAATAGGTGGGCTGAGGTAAACAATTTTACCTGTAGAAGTGCGAAGGACAAAAGATTCAGGAAGTCTGGTATCTTGTAGCTTCACGTTCACATTACTGCAGTCATTTAATTTTGTCTATGCCCCGAAGATTGAGGGCAGTTATAGCGGCTGAGGATTCTTAACGGGATTATTATCTTTATTTTTGTGTTATAGAAAATAATAGTTTATTTACACATTTTTTATAGTTATTTAACACGAATGTTAGTAGAATTATGCTTTTATGTGCATAGATGGGTCCATAACTATAAATGCCAAATTTATAGTAATGCAGTAATATGTTCTATATATCTAGTCATAAAATTAACAAAATAAATAAACAAATGAACATGTGACAAGCAGCGCGAGAGTTGAACCTAGGAACGTTGAGTGGAAGCAACGTCTTCTTAACCTCGCGGCCACCGTAACGTTGTTCTGTGATCTGTTTTCAGTACTCATAAGTTAATTATTGTGCTGTCAGTTAGACTATTGTACAGTTCTTTTGTGTACATTGTGAACACAGCTTTTATGAAGCTCTTCGATCGACATACGTAATCTGGGGATGACTCATTTCTTTTGTGTCCACGGCTGTACATAAAATGTACATAGCAGCAGTATTGTATTCCACCCAAAAATTCGATGTCGAGATTTCACCAGAAATACATATTTTAAGGTCCCCCGAGCCCGAAAAAAAGTTTTTAGAAAAAGGTTCTGTGTGTCAGTTTGTCCGCGCGCGCGCGTATGTGTATGTGTTTGTGTGTCTGTGGACAGCATACCGAAAAGTCCGTTAAATACTAAACTTGGTAATTAAGTTAATATAGGGGAAATATAGGGGAAAAGGAAAAAAAGAGGAATAAGAAAAAGGAATACAGCGCCCCGACCAGACTCCGGAACTGTATTAAAAAACAAGGATGCGACACGAAGATTTTCAAGAAAGTCCTTTACATGCAACAATTATTTAAAGTTTTTATTTTCTCAAAAATGGCTCTAATGATTTTTATTAAAATACCGCATATTAAAGTTATTAACATAACAAATAAAATGTATATCTAGAATTTTCAGGGAATAGTCTCTGAAGACCTTGTCATTCTGGATATCTTGCATAATTGGTAAACCGTAAGAGATAGGAAAAAAAACTATTACACAAAATAATATCGCGACGGAACTGCTCTGAAAGATACCCTTAGACGGTATATTATGGAAGCAGGGTTTCGGGGCTATCCCAGTACCGTGCTACATTCGTAAGGGTGTCACAGTATTGACTGCGTTCACCATCTGTAGTCAGTATGGCGCATACAACCAAACCTCTAGTCGCTGCCTCCATCATCCGTACTCATATGACAACTCTCAGCCAGTCCTTCAAGGCCACCACCTCACGTGCCTCGCTACTTTATTTCGCGACAAGAAGATGGCGTATGTCTAGCTGCTTTAACTATCTGTATATAGATGGCAGTAGGTCGTCTCCTTAGCGCGGTGGTAGCGCAGCTGCCTACCAAGCGGGAGACCTGGGTTCGATCCCCAGTACCGGCGTGGGGATTTTTCCCCCGCTGGGAGACCTGGACCGGGGTGCACTCAGCCTCGTGAGGTCCCTGGGGGGCCAATTGAGGAGCTACTTGATGGAGAAGTAGCGGCTCCAGGTCGTGAGGACCGCATTAACCGGCTGGGAGGGGTTCGAGGCGCTGACCACGTCTCACCCTCCAATACTGCACCCCATCCATGACGTCTGTAGTGGACCGAGATGGGGGACGCAGCGGCCGGGCGGTAGGCCAAGGCTCCCCGTGAGCTGTCGTGCCATGGAGTTATATAGATGGCAGCGCAATGCACGAATTTGGTTTTTACTATTGTTTTTGCCTGAAGGTGGAACTTGGGTCGTGTTATTTAATGTCCTTAGCGACTGAGGGAAATCATTAGAAAAGAAAAACAGCCAGATTGATCTACCCATGAGTTTTGAACCCAGGACCTTCCGAATGCAGGCCAAAGACCTTACCGCCTGAGCCATATCGCTCAGTGAGTGCATTTTAACCAAAATCGTTAGAACTATTTTTAAGAAAATCGAAAATTTCGGAAACAATCCATATAAAGAATAATTTGTGGGGGAGATTTTTTTGAAAATGGTAGTGCCGTATTAAAATATCTTATACATAAGGTATGTTAATCAAAATCATTAGAGCAATTCTCGAAAAATGTTCCATATGGTGGGGGGACATTTCTCTTGAAAATCTTCGTGTCGCATCCTTGGAAGATATAAGATATCAAACTTAAATACCAAGTTTGGTATTTAAAGGTATTTTAGTTTTTGAGCTATGCTGTCGACTTGCACAGCGTATTTCTAGCGTAATCTCGGTATGGAATTTTTGGATGCAATACAATAACCTTCTCTATGCACAGCATATATGTAGAGAAAGTAAATATGCCGCGTCATATGTTGGAAAGAAGAGCCATAAACTTGTCTATTGTGTGTATGTAATAGTAGTTTTATGTTAAACAGGTTGGTAGGACTTCACGGTACCCTCAGTAAGCTCAGAGAATATCACGATTACTTTTTTTTTTTTTTTTTTTTTTTTGTAGCTTAACGTCCTTTAACCTGGTTGGTCATATCGGACGATGAATGAAATTGGTGAAATGATCTCGATATTCGTATTCTCAGGATAAGGGAAAACTCCGGGAAAAAAAAAAAAAAACACTCTAAGCGAGATTTGAACTTCGACCTGTTGAATGGGAGGCACCACACTACCCAGGCGGGCTTGATCACGATCTTCTCGTACTATAGGTAATTGTGTAGCATAGAATAAGTTGCCTGGAATGAGAGTATCTTGACAACCGCATGTTCTATGTAGCCCCGTTTCTCGCAGTTAAATGGAGCTAGGAGCCAAAGATCGACCTTGAACCACGCAACATTTTTGCTGATCTCTCCGTCAAGACAGACCTGTCCTGAGTTGCAATTTATCGACTCGGGACGTTTTTTTTTTTTCCCTCTACATCAGGGTTTGCCAAACCACGGCCCGCGAGCTGTTTTTGTTTGGCCCGCCTACCAACTTGAATAAACCTGATGATATACTTATACCTATTCCACAAACTATTCTTACAAAGGACTTATATTTTATTTACACCATGCTGATCTAGATAAACATTAGCAGAATTAGTCTTATTACTCGCTTCCTTGTAGGTAGAAGAAAGTAAGGGAATACAGTAGGCTCAAGTGATAGTCAAATCGTTTAAAAGCTGGTCGCTGTGTGAAACAATTCTGGTTCAGTTGGCTTTGCATGGTCGTGTTTGAAAAACGTTAAGTGGCTTAGAAATGAAACCAATAACAAGGCATGTCTTTAAAACGGCCAACTATACAAGAAAAACATACACTATGACATAAGTTATGTATTAGGTTGTCTCATAAGTAATGTCGGATTTTTGATTTTGGTGTTTTGAAAATTTATTGGTTTTCTTTGGTTTGGCAATGCTATTTACAGGATGCCATGGCTAGTGTGGCGTACATTGCGAGCATGTTTCAGTCTTCAGTTGTTACTAAACAATCACACAATGCAGATAACAAAGTTTGAACTTAGAGTCCTTCTAAAGCACTACTGGAAACAAGATTATAAAGCCGCTGCCACAGCCCGAAGAATATGTGAAGTGGAAGGAGAAGGTGTCGTTAGTGAGCGCGTGGCACAACGATAGTATCAACGTTTCAAGAATGGGGACGAAAACACTAAAGATTTACTACGTTCCGGAAGACCTTTAGTATGGGATATTGAGGATACACGCCAAGTTTTGTAAGAAAATGCTCAAAAAAGTATCCGTAGGCTTTCAGAAGTACTTGGTGCATCAAACGATACCATACATCGCCACGCTAAGACACTTGGAAAAATCATACAGAGGCTGTAGATCTGTACCTCATGAACTGACACCTCAACAGGCTCAACGTAGAGTGGATATCTGTCGTCAGCTTATCCGTAATCCCATGGATGATAAATTTATCAGGAGAATTGCCACTTGTGATGAAAATAGGTATTACCGAAACCCTGATGCCTCGAAACAGTGGCTTGATCCCCGCCAAACTGCCGAAGCCATCGTTAAAAAAATAGGTTCGGTCCCAAAGTATTGTTGCGTGTCTAGTGGAACTTTGAAGGTGTGATTCACTGGGAGTTTGTTCCAAATGGACGGGCGATTGATGCGGATCTTTATTCTCCACAGCTGGAACGAGTTCATGAACTTTTGAGACGGAGATATCCAGCATTAGTTAACTGAAATAGAGTTCTATTGCAACAGGACAATGCAAGACCCCATATTGCACGAACAACCATGGAAAAAATTCAGCAATTGCGAGAAATCGAACTGCAACCACACCCAGCATACAGCCCTGATCTCGCACCATAAGATTATCATATTTTTAGATCCATAGCCCATTTTCTACGTGGAAGAAATTTTGGCAACATTGAAGCAGTGCAAGTGGGTCTCTCCGAATTCTTCGCATCAAAAACCAGGTACAGGTACCTTCGTGGGATAATAAACCTCTCTAAAAGATGGCCTAAGACCATAGAATCTAATGGTCTGTACTTTGAAGATTAATTAATTGCTTATCAGAACACATTTCAAATAATTGTTTTTCTTAAAAAGCGATATTACTTATGGGACAGCATCTATATTTTAGCGAGTTCTACTTTTTTTGAGTAAGTTTTTGTCTATCTTATGGTTTAACAGCTATGCAAAATTCTGCAAATCTCATCCAAAATAAAGAGGTCTGAAGAGGCTACTCCTAGAAAATTCAAGATATACATTTTTTCATGTAAACATCTTTAATATACAGTGTTTTAATCAAATTGGTTAGATCCATTTTTGAGAAAAAAACTTCGAAAGTTTTTCCATATAAAGGGTAGTTTGTGGTGGGGGGATTTTCCTCAAAATGTTCGTATCGCGTCCTTAAAAGATACTAAACTTAAATGCCACGTTTGGTATTGTACCGACTTTTCGTTTTTGAGTTATTGTTCATAGGCACACGGACCTTTTTGTAAAAATCATTTTTGTGCGTCTATTTCCGGTGAAATCTCGTATGGATCTTTTAGGTGGAGTGCAGTACCTTCTCTACCTACGTACTTTGTAGAGAGAAAAAAAAACATGAACCACGATATGTAGTTTTAGAGCTATTCACAGAGAAAAGTCCTGCTTTATAGCAAATGAATTTATAAATTGAAGTCTAATTTTATTTTATGTTAGCCCTAATCAGTGTAGAAAATGTTTACTTTTCGAACCCTCCAAATCTCTTGAGTTTTCAAAATTAATATATGTATGTATATAAACACTGCCGGTCAAAAGTTTTTGAACACTTAGCTGTTTTTCAGAAAATTAAGAAATAATTAAAATCAATCAACAAAATTAGAAGAAACCATTTATTTTTATATCAGATATATGATTTAACAATATGGGGCATATAATATATTGCAATAAATACTGAAATGAATTAATTTTGCCATGAAAGATGTCCTTCTCGTCAAAAAATCCACCCTTTATTGCAATCACTTTCTTCACAATTCTGGGCATTCTGCTGACAAGTTTCTCATACACACACTGTTCTCCAGATTAGGCCAGGATGTCTGAAGAATTTCCCATAACTTTTTATGGATGTAGGACACTCTTTTCGAACATCTCTGTCAATATCTCCCACAGAAGTACAATTGGATTCAGATCCATCACCTTCAATACTCTTGCTCCTGTTTATTCTGTAGGTAGTTCTTACACAATTTGGAAGTGTGTTTTGGATCATTGTTCTGCTGCTTGATGAATCCTGGACCAATTAGATGCATTCCTGATGGAACAGCATATCTGCTCAAACTTGCATGGTAGTCATGTTTATCCATATATATTATTCACTATTTCAAAAAAAAAAAAATCTGGTGTTCCATTCACATGGCTTTCTGTATCTCTATAACAAATTATTGCAAAAACGCTTCTTCTTCTATCTACTTCACGATAATCGAGATGGACATTAGTTGGAATTATTGTCCTTGTTACTTGCCTCCATGCAAGTAGAAGGGAAATAAGGGAGTATCATAGGCTAAAATATTAACCAAAAGCTGGTTGCTATGTGACTCAAGTTCCTTTGTTTTTATGTACAGGAGTTGACAAATTCCTGTATAAGAAAAGTATAGGTTTTTCAAAGCTGAAACCAAAAACAAGGAATATCTCAAAAACGATCAACTCCACAAAAAACATGTATATGACATAAATTGTGTGTTTTAGCGCGATTTACAATTTTTGTGTAGTTATTTTTTGCCTATCTCTTACGGTTTACCAGTTATACAAAATTCCATAACATTTATCCAGATTAAAGTAGTCGCCAGAGGCTATTCCTAGAAAATTCATGATATACTTTTTATTTATCAGGCAAATATCTTTAATATACGATATTTTAATCAAAATCGTTAGAGCCATTTTTGAGAAAATCAAAACTTTCGAAAAAAGTTCCATGGAAAGGGTAGTTTGGGATGGGGGGATTGTTCTAAAAATCTTCGTGTCTTATCCCTGGAAGATACTAAAATTAAATTACAGGTTTGGTATTTTACCGGCTCTTCGTGATTGAGTTGTGTTCACAGACACACGGACCTTTTTCTGAAAATGCTTTTTTTGATACAGGGGACCCTAAAACATATATTTCCGGTGAAATCTCGATATCGATTTTTGGGAGCATTTTTGAGTGCAATACTTTCTCTGTACACTATGTACATAGTACGTGTAGAGAAAGTAAAAATTGTGAAAAAAATCTGATGTGTTCCATTCACATGACTTTCTCTCCATCTCTGCAAAAAATATTGTTAAAAAGCTTTGGCTTCTTTTTACTTTATGCTAATTAAGAATACCAAAATAGTCTTATTACTTATAGAAGTGAAATAAGGGAGTACCATAGGTTAAAGTGTAGTCTAAAGCTGGTTGCTATGTGACTGAAGTTCCTTTGTTTGTATGGACAGGAGTTGAAAAATTCCTGTATGAGAAAAGTATGTATTTCACAGCTGAAACAAAAAACAAGGAATATGTTAAAAACGTTCAACTCTACGAAAAAAAAATGTATATTACATAAATTTGTGACTTAATGTGCTCTACATTTTCTGTGCGGTAAGTTTTTGTCCATCTATTACGGTTTAGCAGTTACCTAAAAATCCGTAAAATTCATCCACAGTAAAGTAGCTTCGGAGGCTATTCCCAGAAAATTCAAGATAGACATTTTATTTGTCAAATAAATATCTTAAATATACAAGATTTTAATCAAAATCGTTAAGAGCTATCTTTAAGAAAATAAAAAATTTCGAAATGTTTTCCACGTAAAGGATAGTTGGGGGTGGGGGGATTTTCTTGAAAATCTTCGTGCTGCATCCTTGGAAGATACAAAACTTAAATACCAAGTTTGGTTTTTAACGGTCTTTTCATTTTTGAGCTATACTGCCCCCCCCCCACACACACACACATACACACAGACAGACAGACACACACGGGCATTTTTCTAAAAATGCTTTTTTTGTGTTCAGGGGTCTCAAAACATATATTTCCGGTGAAATCTCGGTATCGAATTTTTGGATACAATACAAACCTTCTCTATACACTATGTACATAGCACATATAGAGGAAACAAAAATCTGATGTGTTCCATTCACATGACTTCCTCTAATCTCTGTAAAAAATTATTATTAATAAGATATCTACTTCTTGCTAATCGAGATAAGCGTTAGCAGAGACGGTCTTAGTAGTTGCTTCCTTATAAGTAGGAGTGAAATAAGGGAATACACTAGGCTAAACCCACAGTCAAATGTTTTAAAATGTGGTTGCTATGGGATTGAAATCCGTTTCTTTGCGTGGCCAGGTGTTGACATGTTACAAGTTCCCGTATGAGAAAACTGAAACCAATAACAAGAAATATCTCCAAAACGGTCAACTCCAGGAAAAAATGTCTATAAATGTCTAATTTCTGCTAGTTTTTCTCAATTAGCATGAAGTAAATAGGAGCATAAATGTTTTAACAATAATTTGTAGCAGATGTAACACCTTATAATAAAATAGATTGGTTTCAGAGCTGGAGCTAGTATATAAAGAGTTGCAGGTAGACATGAAGTTGACCTCCAGATTTTCTGAACGCCGTTCACGTCTCCGAGCCATTTACATGAAATCCCATTTATATACAGGTCCATGGACTGCAGCAGCTCTGTTCAGGAATACTAAACCATGCTGGGGCAGCTTCTGTGTCGTGGCGCCGCGCAACTCGCTTCCGGGAGCTCTCGGGGTCACCAGGCGAATGCTGGGATGGTTTCTTACCTATCACAATTTCCTTTCCATCATCAGGTGCGCTTCTAGGTTCATGGTGTACGTCGGTGCGGGCAGATGACGCAGATGCATGCTCAATTGAAAGATTTCTCAGAGGAATTTTGCATAACTAGTAAACCGTAAGAGATAGACAAAAACTTACTACATAAAAAATGTAGACACAATTTGTGTCCTACACGCTTTTTCATGGAGTTTACCATTTTTGAGTTATTCCTTGTTATTTGTTTCAGATTTAAAATACTTAGATTTTTGTCACTCGGAAATTTGTAAACTCCTGGCCATGCATAGAAACGGATTTCAACCAACTTTTAAAAGATTTCACCGTCTTTTTAGATGTACTCCCTTATTTATCTTCTTCTTACAAGGAATCAAGTTGTTATGACAATTTCTGATAATGTGTATTTCCATTATCATTACGTAGATGGAAGAATAAGCTGTTTAACAATTATTTCTTGTAGCATTGTAGAGAAAGTCATGTGAATGTAACGCATACGATTTTTTTTTTTTTTTTTTTTCCCTTTTGCACAAATGAAACCCGTGCTCCTAGGTTATTGCTCCTAGGTCGACGGATCGTTTGCATACCGCCTCTGATGACCCGGCAGGGGGACTGGTATTCGGGAGATCGTAGGTTCGATTTCCTAACCCACCTCTGTTACCCATATTTTTTTTTTTTCCTAGGTCAATAGGCGAGCGCTGGGGGGGGATCCATTATTTCCCCGAACTTCCTGTTCCCTCATTTCATCCAACTGGTGTCTTTCAGGTTTGTGTCGGCGAGGACTGCGGCGGTGAATGTGGTTTGGAAATGCAGCTATCGGCGGCGAGCTGGCGCCCGAAGTCGTCTGTAGGACACAGAGGGTTCGATCAGCTCCTAAGGCTCTCTGTATCGAGATGAACTGCTTGGAGTGTGTTTAGGTATCCTCCATGGCGGCTCTTTCCCCACGGTCGGGTTTCGGCAGCCCTTCGAAAATACTCTCTTATCAACTTATCCTTCTAGGGTTTGACGCACAATGGCTGCTGTGTGGAACCAACCTCCTTTAGGGTGACACACACATTCACACCAGTATAATGTTTCCTGCACCCATTTTATATATATACTACACACACACACACACACATACACACACACACAGGGTGTTAATGAACTATACTGAAATATTTTCACAGAATATGTAGATTACTTAAATAAGTAATTTGAGATAGGAGACTTATGGCTTGTTTATTGAAATGTCGAAGTAACGGCTACAAGTTTCTGAAGTGCCAATACGCCACTGGCTAATTTATCAACCATTCGAGAGCATAACACGAAAAACAAAGGGACACATTACAGCGCACCTCAGTAGCGTAGTGGATATGATACTGGCTTTCAAGTGAAAGATAGTTTCCGAGGTCGGATCTCGTTCACGTATCGCGGCACTTCGTCTGGAATGAAAAAAATAATAATAAAAAACATTTACTCTATGACAGGAATCGACTCATGACCTTTGGGATAGCAGCTTCCCGCGTTACACACTAAGCCACCAGAGCAGTTTAAAAACACCTGCAGAGTAGGTTATATAACGCAAAATCTTATGTGTACCATTCACATGACTTTCTCTACATCTCTGTAACAAATTATTGTTAATAAGCTTATACTTCTATTTTCTTCATGCTAATCAGAAAAAAAAAATAACATAACTAGTCTTATTACTTGCTTCCTTGTAAGTAGAAGCGAAATAAGGGAGTACCATAGGTTAAAGTGATAGTCAAAAGCTGGTTGCTATGTGACTGAAATTCCTTTGTTGGTTTGGACAGGAGTTGACAGATTCCTGTATGAGAAAAGTTAAGTTTTTCGAACCTGAAAACAAAAACAAGGAATATCTCAATATCTCAAAAATGATCAACTCCACGAAAAAAAGGTATACAACATAAATTGTGTGTTTTAATGTGCTCTACATTTTGTGTGTGGTAAGTTTTTGTCTATCTCTTACGGTTTAACAGTTATACAAAATTCCGTAAAATTCACTCAGAATAAAGTACTCTTCAGAGCCTATTCCCAGAAAATTCAAAATATACATTTTATTTGTCAGGCAAATATCTTTAATATACAATATTTTAATCAAAATCGTTTGAGCCATTTTTTTGAAAATCAAATTTTCGAAAAATGTTCTTTGTAAAGGGTAGTTTGGGGTGGGGGGATTTTTCTCTAAATCTTCGTGTCGCATCCCTGGAAGATACTAAATTTAAATACCAGGTTTGGTATTTTACCGACTTTTCGTTTTTGAGTTATCGTGTTCACAGACACACGGACACACACACGGACCTTTTTCTGAAAATACTTTTTTTGGATACCGAGGACCCTAAAACATATTTCCGATGAAATCCTGGTATCGAACTTTCTGGTGGAGTGCAGTACCTTCTATATACACTGTGTACATAGTACGTATAGAGAAAGTAAAAAGTTAATGAATGCTTAGTGTCGCACTGTCAAATGATTAGTTTGAGATTTTACAGCTTTTTGCAACATTAAATCTTGAAAATGCTAGTAACGAGCTGCTAAAAATCTATATTTCTATACTCTGGCAGCAGTTTTAAAGACATTCTAAGCCATTTTTTCAACTGCTTTGCTTTAACACCGACTTATCTGCACCTGATACCCGCACGTTTAACGCTATGTAGTTGCGTTATGTTTATACGGGGACCATGCATCGCCGATCTCAAATTACGTATATCAGTCACGTGCACAATCTCGCAAATTATTTCGGTGTAGTTCATTAACATCCTGTATGTATACATAGCACGTATAGAGAAATTAAAAAATATTTTCTTCTCTCTACTTCATGATAATCGAGATAAACATTAGCAAAAACGGTCTTATTACTTAGTTCTTTATACGTAGAAGGGAAATAAGGCAATAGCGATGGTCAAATCTTTTAAAAACCGATTGCTTTGTAATTACAATTCATTCTATTTTCACTGAAAGGAGTTGACAAATTCTCATATGAGAAAAATGTATTTTAAAAGTGAAACCAATAACAAGAACTATCTCGGAAATGGTTAACCGCACCAAAAATGATGACATAAAATGTGCTTTAAGGAGTTCTACATTTTTGTGTAGTAGCGTTTTGTTTATATCCTACAGTTTCGCAGTTATGCAAAAGCCATTCAGCATGAAGAGGACTTCAGAGCCTATTCCCAGAATGTGCAAGATATATGAGGGGCGTTTTTTTTTTTTTTTTTTTTTTTCTCTCCTTCCCAACCTCCGATAGGCTATAAATAAAAGACAAGTTCATAGAAAACAAAATAAAAGTTTTGTACACTTATGGTTACTTTTCAACATAAGCACCGAAAAGATTGAGACATTTATCGTACCTGTGCACAAGCTTTGCAATACCCGCAACGTTGCCGCCAATGATTTCAAATGAGCATTGACGTTGTCTTGAAGAGCTGCCCTCCTAGCCACGTCTTCAGTTCAGGGAAAAGGTAAAAGTCGCTGGGTGCCAGGTCAGGACTGTACGGCGGATTATCGAAAGTGTCCCATTGAAATTGTTCAAGGAGCCGATGGGTTGTGCCAGCAATGTGTGGACGAGCGTTGTCATGGATCAACAGAATTATTCAAGTCAGCATTCCTCTTCCTTTGTTTTGAATGGCTCTCCGCAAACGTCGTAAAGTACAGAAATCTTCAAAACAACGTCAATGCTCATTTGAAATCATTGGCGGCAACATTTTTTGAAGCGGGTATTGCTAAGCTTGTGGACAGGTACGACGAATGTCTCAATCTTTTCGGTGATTATGTTGAAAAGTATACATTAGTGTACATAACTTTTAGTAATAAAATAAGTGTTTTCTATGAACTTGTCTTTTATTTATAGCCTATCGGAGGTTGAAAAAAAATGGCCCTCATACATTGTATTTGTTATGTAAATGTGGTTAATATACGGAAAATTAATAAAAAACGTTAGATATTACAGAAAAAGATTACGAAAGTGTGTTCCATGTAAAGGGTAGTTTGGAGTGGGGATTTTCTTGTGTTGCATCCTTGGAAGATACTGAACTTAAATATAAAGTTTGTTAGTAATGTACTTTTCGTTTTTGAGTTATAGTTTTCACAGAATAGTTTGGATTCAGGACACCCTAAAACGTGTATTTTCCGTGAAATCTCGGTAGGTATCTAATTTTTAGTGGAATACAATACCTTCTCTACCTACTATGTCCGTTGTACATATGTGGTGGAGAAAGTAATGAGTTCCTAAAATAATTGGTTAATCTGCTGATGCTACTTAGGTTATTCACTTTTCTTGATGACTGGTGATTCAGCCGCTCCAGGCAATGCCCAAACGCACTGCTGTCACATGCACGTAATTCGGATTCCTCTGTATCGATTCGGCGGCGCCTGTTTCCAAATTCGCTGTCATTTATTGCAACTGGTTACCATGGAAACTGGAATCAAGTTCTCTAACCGTTAGTTTTAAATGACTTCATTTACGCAATGCACAGTCGGTTTATTTTTATTTCTCTACTGCTCTCGATAGTAACTATGCCAAGTATTGCATTCCATCCAGAAATTTTAAACCGAGATTTCGCAGGAATAGTTTTAGATTCCCAGGTTTTAAAACTAATTAAAAAAAACCTGATGTGTTCTGTTCACGTGACTTTCTCTACATCTCTGCAACAAATTGTTGTTAAAAACCTTATGCTTCTATTTACCTCATGCAAATCGAGAACAAATCAGCAGAAATGGTCTTTCTACTTGCTTCCCTGTAAGTAGAAGGGAAATAAGGGAGTACCATAGGTTAAAGTGATAGTCAAAAGCTGATTGCTATGTCACTGACAAGAGTTGACAACTTCCTGTATGAGAAAAGTATAAGTTTTATAAAGCTGAAACAAAAAACAAGAAATATCTAAAAAACGATCAAATCCACGAAAAAAATCGGCTGTGTTCCATTCAAATAACTTTCTCTATATCTCTACAACAAATTATTGTTAAAAAGCTCTTACTCCTATTTACTTCATGCTAATCGAGAAAAAATTAGCAGAAATAATCTCATTATTTGCTTCCTCGTAAGAGAAGCGAAATAAGGGTGTACCATTGGTTAAATTGATGGTCGAAAGCTGGTTGCTATATGACAGGAGTTGACAAATTTCTGTATGAGAAAGTATAGGTTTTTCATAGCTGAAAAGAAAAACAAGGGATACCTTAAAACGATCTACTACACCAAAAAACTGTATATAACATAAATTGTGTGTTTTAATGTGATCTACATTTTCTGTGTGGTAAGGTTTTGTCCATCTCTTACGGTTTAGCAGTTATGTAAACATCCGTAAAATTCATCCTGAATAAAGTGGTCTCTAGGGGCTATTTCCAGAAAATTCAAGATAAACATTTTATTTGTCAAGTGAATATCTTAAATTTGTGAAATTTTAATCAAAATCGTTAGAGCCATTTTTAAGAAAATCAAAATTTTCGAATTTTTTTCCATGTAAAGCGTAGCTTGGTGTGGGGGGATTTTCTTGAAAATCTTCGTGTCGCATCCTTGGAAGATACTAAACCTATATACCAAGTTTGGTTTTTAACGGTCGTTTAATTTTTGAGCTATGCTGCCGACAGACAGACACACACATGGATATTTTTCTAAAATGCTTTTTTTGGATTCAGAGGGTCTCGAAACATATTCCGGTGAAATCTCGGTATCGAATTTTTGTGTCCAATACAAACCTTCTCTATACACTATGTACATAGTACGCACAGAGAAAGTAAAAATGTATACAGCATAAATGATGTGTTTTAACGTGATCTACGTTTTCAGTGTGGTAAGTTTTTGTCCATCTCTTGGGGTTTAGCAGTTATGGAAAATTCCGTAAAATTCATCCGGAATAAAGCAGTCTTCAGAGGCTATTCTCAGAAAATTCATGAGTTTATTTGGTATGTAAATATCTTAAATAGAAGAGATTTTAATGAAAATCGTAATAGCCATTTTTGAGAAAATCAACATTTTCGGGGGTTTCTTGAAAATCTTCGTGTCGCATCCTTGGAAGATATCTATCTCAAATACGAAGTTTGGTATTCAACGGTCTTTGCTTTTCTGAGCTATGCTGTCCGCACACACACACATACACACATACGAACCTTTTACCCCCCCCAAAAAAAAAAAAAAAAAAAAAAAGAACATACCTATCTCACAACTTCTATACAGAGGAGGATTTTTTTATTTATTCAAAAAATACCGGTAATAATTAAGGTAGTGTAGTAAGTATAATAAACATGAATATTCTAATAATGCATGCTGTACGCATTGGGTTTGGAAACAGATTTATAATTGTAAATTATAAAATCAGAGTTAATGTTTGTTAATAAATGCACTAATTAATTATCAAGGGTAGCCATTAAATGCAATTTGTGACTTGATCCACAGCCAAGAGTTGGACTTTGTGTGTAATCTGTAAACAGGACCCACAGATTGCAATGTAATGTATTAGTTTCCGTGGGAGGGCCCTCGTTAGGTCTCGAGGGGATTATAACCCGCTTCAGGCCACACCGCATGGCTTGCATCTCCGGTAACCATAGAGCTACTCCACCAGCTACTACACATTTTAAAATAAATTTACACCAGCGGTGCACAAGGGCCGTTGCACCATGACTGGCAACCGACGAGGAGCAATCTTGCTATCTCTTCCATCTCATTTGTATTTCTACTTTCCTCTATACCTGCTATGTACATAGTGTATAGAGAAGGTATTGCACTCCACCGAAAAATTCGATACCGAGATTTCACCGGGAGTATATGATTTGGGACCCCCTGATTAAAAAAAGAGCAGTTTTAGAAAAAGGTCCATGATTGTGTCTGGAATGTCTGAACGAAGACATAAATTGTGTGATTTAATGAAATCTACATATTTTGTGCAGTAAGTTTTTGTCTATCTCTTACGGTTCACTAGTTAAGTAAAATTCGCCCTGAATAAATAGGTCTTCAGAGGCTATTCCCGGAAAATTCAAGATATACAATATATATTTTCTCATGTAAATATCTTTAATATAGGTATATTTTAATTAAAATCGTTAGAGCCATTTTTGAGATTTAATGTTGTATTCTTGGGAGATACTGAACTTAAATACCAAGTTTGGTATTTAACGGAGTTTTCGTTTCAGATTTATACTGTACACACACACACACACACACACTCTCTCTCTCTCTCTCTCTCTCTCTCTCTCTCTCTCGGCAAATGTTTTTTAAAAATGCTTTACTCACTCTACACGTATTATGTGCATGATACGTAGAGAAAGTACTGTATTTAACCCAAAAAGTCGATACCGTGATTTCACCGGAAGACCATGTTTTGGCACCCCCTGAATAAAAAAAAATTAGTAAAAGATCCGCGTGTGTGTCTATGGACAGCATAGCTCAGAAACAAAAGTCCGTTAAATACCAAAGTTGGTATTTAAGTTCAATATCTTTCAAGGATGAGACAGGAAGGTTTTCAAGAAAATCCCCAACTACCCTTTACATGAAAAAAATTATGAACATTTTGGTTTTCAAAAAATGGCTCAATCGATTCAGATTAAAATCTTATATTTAAGATATTTAGATGCAAATGAAATGTATATCTTGAATTTTCTGGGAATAGCCTCTTGATACATCTTTATTCTGGATAAATGTTGCGAAATTTTGCATAACTGGTAAACCCTATGAGATAGACAAAAACTTACTTAAGCAAAGCTATATAGTACGTTAAAACTCACAATTTATTATATACTTTTTTTTTCTACTTTTTTGAGGTATTTCTTGTTATTAGTTTCAGTTTTAAAATGCTTATACTTTTCTCATATGGGAATTTGTTAACTCCTGGCTATGCAAAGGCACTTCAGTGCCGTAGCAACCAGTTGTTAATAGATTTGACTATCACTTTAGCGTATGATACTACCTTATTTTCCTTCTACTTAAAAGGAATCGAGTAATAAGACTATTTCTGGCAATGTTTATCTCGATTAGCAACAAATAAATAAAAGAATTAGCTTTTTAATGATAATTTATTGCAGAGATGTAGAGAAATCCATGTGAGTGGAATACATAAGATTATTACGACAGGGAGTGACTACTAACAGAGAAGTTATAAAATGGCGTAAAGGCATGGTTTTATTACTGTCGTAATCTGCCGACAGTGGACGAATTCGTAGCAGTTCTGCTGCATTGTTCTGCAAAACAAAAGTTCCGTAAGCCAAGCCTAAGAAGCGAAAAGTGGTTTCCTGGCTTCTTGCATGGAATGATTCATAGTGAAGCGGATCGATTAATTGACCGTATCGAGGAAGGATGACGTATCACAACAAATGCTAATCCCCGCAGCCGGGAAAAGTTACACGGTTGCTATGGCACTCGGCTTTCTTTTGTTTCTGTTTTCAACGCTGCGAATAAACAGGGTAACATGTAATGGATCCAGAATAATTGATTATCTTACGTAACTTTGTAATGCCAAAAGATAGAGAAACCTTTTGGAGAAACGCTTGGGGGAAATTGGAGAAGATACATTGATAACAGCTTTACTTTCTCTACACGTACTATGCATACAGTATACAGAGTTTATTGCATTCCACCCAAAAAATGATACGAGATTTCACTGGAAATACATGTTTTAGGGTCTCCTGTATCCAAAAAAATAACAACACATTTTTAGAAAAAGGTCCGTGTTGATCGGTATGCCTGTGAACATGATAAATCAAAAACAAAAAGCCCGTTAAATACTAAACTTGATATTTAAGTTCAGTATCTTCCAAGGATGAGACACGATCACATTCTAGAAATTCCCTCCACCCCCAATTACCCTTTACATGGAAAAAATTTAGAAAATTTTGATTTTCTCAAAAATGACAAAAAAAAACGATATTTTTGTGACAAACCAAATGTATATCTCTAATTTTCTAGGAATAGCCTCAGAAGACTTATTCTGGATAAATTTTGCGGAATATGGCATAACTGGTAAACCCTAAGAGATATACAAAAACTTGCAATACGAAGCTTGTAGAACTCGTTAAAACACACAATTTATGTTATAAACATTTTTTCGTGTAGTTGACTGTTTTTTTAGATATTGCTTGTTATTGGTTTCAGTTTTAAAACACTTGAAACTTTTCACATACGGAATTTGCCAACTCCTAGCAATGCAAAGAAACGGATTTCATCCACATGACAACCAGCTTTTAAAAGATTTGACTGTCGCTTTAGCCTAGTATGTTCCATTGTTTCCCTTCTGCTTACAAGAAAGAATTTCTGCTAATGTTTATCTCGATTAGCATGAAACACACAGAGGAATACGCTTTTTAAACATACAGAGATGTAGAGAAAGGCATGTGAATGGAACACATCCGATTTTTATTTTCTCTATACCTACTGTGTACATAGTGTAAAGAGAAGGTATTGCACTCCACCTAAAAATTTGATACCGAGATTTCACCGGAAATATATCTTTTAAGGTCCACCGTATCCAAAAAAAAGCATTTTCAGAAAAAGTCCGTGTGTGTTTGTGTGTGTGTGTGTGTGTGTGTGTGTGAACACGGTTACTCAAAAACGAAAAGTCGGTAAAATACCAAATTTGGTATTTAAGTTTAGTATCTTCCAGGGATGCGACAGGAAGATTTTGAGAAAAATCCCCTCACCCCCAACTACCCTTTACATGGAACTGTTTTCAAAAATTTTGGTTTTCTCAAAAATGGCTATAACGATTTTGAGAAAAATATCATATATTAAAGATATTTACCTGACAAATAAAATGTATGTCTTGAATTTTCTGGTAATATCATCTGAAGACTACCATATTCTGGATGAATTTTACGCAATTTTGCATAACTGCTAAACTGTAAAAGATGGAGAAAAACTTACCTGACAAAAGATGTAGAGCACTTTAAAACACACAATTTATGTTAGATGCATTTTCTTCGTGGAGTAGATCGTTTTTAGATATTTCTTGTTTTTGGTTACAGCTTTAAAAAACTTACTTTTCTCACACAGAACTTTGTCAACTCCTGTCGATACAAACAAAGGAGTCACATAGCAACAAACTTTTGACTATCACTTTAACCTATGGCATTCCCTTATTTCACTTCTAATTGCAAGGAAGTAAGTAATAAGGCTATTTCTGCTCATTGTTTCTCGTTTAGCATGCAATAAATAGAAGCATAAGCATTTTAACAATAACTTGTTGCAGATATGTAGAGAAAGTCATGTGAATGGAACACATCAGCTTTTTAAGTATAGCACTACAGTCAAACGTGCCTATGGTAAAGGATGGTGAGGACCCAAGTAAAATAACCGGTGTTATGGCTGGGATGCTTGGATGCTGACGTGATTATATTTGACTTTAGTTTCATGGGTTTTCACTTTATTATTTAAAAAAACACTGCAGTTTTATAGCCAAATGTTTATCAAACAGCTATAAAGATCCTAATTTTACTGCTGAAGCTTAGTGTATAATGAAATTTGAAAAGGAGTCTACTAAAAATACTAAAACATTTGATAAATTATATTTGTTGCCAAATGCCAACACCATGAAATGTAGGATTAATTGACCGTATCCTAGAGGGATGACGTATCACAACAAATGCTAATCCCCGAAGTTACACGGTTGCTATGACACTCGGCTTTCTTTTGTTTGTGTTTTCAACCTGCAAATAAACAGGGTAACGTGTAATGGTAACGTGATTATCTTACGTAACTCCGTGATGGGGGCGGCGCCGTGGCCGGGTGGTTAGATTTCTAGGCGGCCCGGGTTCGATCCCAAGCGCCCGCACGTGGGATTTGTGGTGGACGAGGTGGCGTCTGGGTGGGTTTTCTCCGTGTCCTCCGGTTTCCTCCATCATTCATTCCACCAATTGCTTCCAAAATCACTTTTCCTATTACCCATTTCGTTTACATTTCATAGCATCCACTTGCTCATGCCTGGTTATGGGACAGGTTCTCTATTCTGTGGTTTTGTGCCTTTGGTTCCCCGACAGGCTTCTAACCCCTAGGCTGCCGCTTATATCAGTCAAAAAAAATGCAGGAGGGTGAGCCGACTACGAAACACGTTCATACGCTTTTCTACCACTATCGCTTATTTTTAAAGTGTAGCTTGTCTCAACGTTAAAAGACATGTGAAGGTAAATGGGATACCCCTGTCTCTAACGCATATTAGCATTAGCTTTGTCATTTTCTATCCTCACTTCGACGTCATAACATGACGCAAATATTCAATTGTTATATTTTCAACTTTAAACGCATTATCCTTTGCAGAATATATTTGCTTCCTCTACTTCGAACATAGTACATACGTAGAGAAGGTATTGTATTTCACCAAATAATTTTATACCGAGATTTCCCTGGAAGTGTGGTTTTTAAGGTCCCCTGTATTAAAAGGTGTAGAAAAATAGCCATGTGTGAATCTGTGAACACGATAACTCCAAAAAATGAAAAGTCGGTTAAATATCAAACTTGATATCTAAGTTCAGTATCTTCCAGAAGAAACACGAAAATAAAAATTTCCAAGATATGCCTTGTTATTGATTTCAGTTTTAAAATACTTCTCTAACGGGGAGTCGCCATTCGTTTCACATATCTTTTGTTTTATTCTTCTTCATGCAAAGCGTACCTCACAGCGACCAGCTTAAAAAAAAAAAACAAGCGACTATGGCTTTAGCTTAGTGTATTCCCTTATTTTCCTTCTACTCACAAGAAACTGAGCAATAAAACAATTTAGCTAATGTTTATCTCGATTAGTATGAAGCAGGTAGAAGAATATGTAATTTAAGAATAGTTTGTTACAGAATAGGTAGAGAAAGTCGTGTGAATGGAACACATCAGAATGTAACGGTCTCTGTGCACACTCTTCTGGTTTATCCCAACGAAGGAAATGACAGTTCTGTTTACTCATATGGCCACTTAACAAAATGTCACATTCAGCCCGCCTGGGTAGTGTAGAGGTAGCATGTCTGCTTCACATTCAAAAGGTCGTGAGTTCGAATCTCGCTTAGGGTGAGTTACCCGGGTGAGGTTGTTTTTTCGGAGTTTTCCCTTATCCTGAGAAGACGAACGTCGAGTAACTTTTAAGCTCCATGGCCCCCAGATCATTTGAGCATCATTTCACCAATTTTATTCATCGTCCGATATTTAAAAAAAAAAAGAAAAATGTCACTTTCGCCAGACCACCACACATTGCTGATATAGACAGGATCATCATAAAAAAATCTGATGTGCACCATTCACATGACTTTCTCTATATCCCTGCAACAAATAATTCTTAAAAAGCTTATACTTCTATTTACTTTATGTTAAACAGAAAAAATTAGCAGAAATAGTCTTATTACTCGCATCCTTGTAAGTAGAAGCGAAATAAGGGACAACCGTAGGTTAAAGTGATAGTCAAAAGCTGGTTGCTATGTCAATGAAGTTCCTTTGTTTATATGGATAGGAGTTGGCAAGCTCCTGTATGAGAAAAGTATACGTTTTTCATAGCAGAAACCAAAAATAAGCAATGTCACAAAAACGACGAACTCCACGAAAAAAATGTATATAACATTAATTGTGTGCTTTAAAGTGCTCTACATTTTTTGTGTAGTAAGTTTTTGTCCATATCTTACGGTTTAGTAGTCATTCAAAATTTAGTAAAATTCATCCAGAATAAACTACTCTTCAGAGGCTATTCCCAGAAAATTCAAGATATACATTTCATTTGTCAGTTAAATATGTTTAGTATCCGAAATTTTAATCAAAATCGTTAGAGCCATTTTTGAGAAAATCAACATTTTCGAAAAAAGTTCCATGTAAAGGGTAGTTGGGGGTGGGGGGATTTTTCTCAAAATCTTCGTGTCGCATCCCTGGAAGATACTAAACTTAAATACCAAGTTTGGTATTTTACCGACTTTTCGTTTTTGAGTTATCGTGTTCACAGACACACACACACACACACACACACACACACACACACACACACACGGACACACACTCGCACACACGGATCTTTTTGTGAAAATGCTTTTTTTTGGATATTGGGGACCCTAAAGCATATATTTCCGGTGAAATCTCGGTATCGAATTTTTTGGTGGAGTGCAATACTTTCTCTATACACTATGTACATAGTGCGTATGGAGAAAGTAAAAACGGGTTGGCTTCAAAATCGAGCTCCCTTAACTCATCCAAAACCAACTTTATACAAGTGTGCTCCAATATCAATTACGAGGGTGGTTTGATAAGTGGTAAAAAGCGAGAAAAATGTTTGTTTGGTAATCAATTCACCTTCTCGACATAGTCATAGTAGTTTGCTATTGCCGGCGCAAAACTTCTGGAACCGGGACCCTGACCGCCAACCCAGCTACCCAGCTTATCGGAGGTTGTAATATGATGCTTTGCTTACTTAAAGTCACAGTGAACAAACTTTTTACAGTCTGTATCGAAAGTGCTCCGCAGTAAATAGTGTTTATTTTATTTATTTTATTTTTTTAACCATGGCTCCCACGTTTTCAAAGTTAAGTGCAAGGTATTACTTAGTCACAACAGAGAGATAATTGTAAATGCCCTTGACTTCATAAAACAAGAGGCAGAGATGAAGGAAGAAAATGTATGTTCCCCGAGTTCTTCAAAAGCCTGTAGAAAGTGAATGAAAGAGTAGCCAAAGCAACTGATATTTCAATGAGTTCCGTTTCCAGGGTTCTTAAAGATGAGAAAGGAAGAAAAATAAAACTTGATATCACTTTTAAATTAAGAGATGTGGAACAGTTGTGTCGCCAGCGAATTGCAGAAATTGGCAGGCCAGAATGGGAAAATGTATGTCGACATGTTGAGAACATTGAAAATCATTAGAAAGAATTGAAGAAAATAGAAAAGAAAGAATTCTAATCCAGGATAATGGTGCAGAAAGTAGCGATAGCGTTGATGATGACAATGACGAGAGCGAAGACGAAGGTCTGTCAGGTGTGGAAGAATTGGAGGCAGACGATTGACATTGTTTATATAGTAGGTCACGAAAAAAATGCATATAACATAAATTATGTGTTTTAAAGTGCTCTACATTTTTTGTGTGGTAAGTTTTTGTCCGTTTCTTACAGTTTAGCACTTATGCAAAATTCCTTAAAATTCATCCAGAATAAAAGTAGTCTTCAGAGGGTATTCCCAGAAAATTCAAGATATGCATTTTATTTGACGCGTAAATCTCTTTATTATACGATATTTTAATGAAAAACGTTAGAACCATTTTTAAGAAAATCAAACTTTTATAAAACAGTTCCATATAAAGGGTAGTCTGGGGTGGGGGGATTTTTTTCAAAAGCTTTTGTCCCATCCCTGGAAGATACTAAACAAATACCAAGTTTGGTATTTTATCGACTTTTCGTTTTTGAGTTATCGTGTTCACTGACACGCGCGCGCGCGCGCGCACACACAGACACACACACACACACACACAGACGGACCTTTTTGTGAAAAAAACTTTTTTTGGATACAGGGGTCCTTAAAGCATATATTTCCGGTGAAATCTCGGTATCGAATTTTTGGGTGGAGTGCAATACCTTCTCTATACACTATGTACATAGTACGTGTAGAGAAAGTAAAAATATCTCAAACGGTCAGCTGTACAATAAAAATCTGATGTGTTACACTCACATGACTTTCTTAGCTTCTACAAACTTATGACATAAGATTATTCTTCTTTCTATAACATGTTAATCAAGATTTCATTAGTAGAATGTTCCTTACAGGTAGGAGCGAATTAAGGGAATGCACTAGGCTACACCGTCAGTCAAATGTTTTAAAAGCTGTGTTTATGCGATTGTCATTGCTTGGCCAGGAGTAGAACAAAACAAAAAACGGACACTTCCTATCTTAGAAAAGTATAAGTACTCTACAATTGAAAGCAATAACAAGGAATATCTCGGAAACATTTACCTCCAAACAAAAATGTAAAAAACAGAAATTCTGTGTTTGATGAGATCTACATTTTTTGTATAGTAAGTTTTTATCTATCTCTTACGATTTAGCGGGCCCAAATGACCTAGTTGTCGACGGGCCCTTAAACACTACTCACTCACTCACTCACTCACTCTTACGATTTAGCAGTTATGCAAAACTCGATAAATCTTATCTAGAATAAAGAGGCCTTCTGAGGCTATTCCCAGAAAATTCAAGATAAACATTTTATTTGTGGTGTAAATATTTTTAATGTATGATATATTAATAAAAATCTCGGAACCATTTTTAAGAAAAACAAACTTTATGAAAATTCCTCCATGTAAAGGGTAGTTTGGGGTGGGTGGATTTTATTGAAAACCTTCAAGTTGCATCCTTGGAAGATACTAAACTTAAATACCAAGTTTGGTTGTAAACGGTCTTTTCGTTTGTTTTTTTATTAAGGGGACCTTAAAAGTTATATTTCCGGTGATTTCTTGGTATAGAATTTTTGGGTACAGTACAATACCTTCTCTATACACTATGTACATAGTACGTGTAGAGAAAGTAAAAACGTACGTGTTGTAAACATGCAATAAAGACTTTTTAACTCACAATTACGGAGTATACGGTACGGAGTAATCTTTTCCTTATCGGAATCTCATTTTACGACGCCAGTTTCGCTCTCAGATGAACTTTCAGCAAGGTTAATGGCGACACACTCAACAATATTGCCATATTGTTATCCAGCGCTTATGTTTTGTTTCTCCTCTGACCACAAAAGTACCTTCTCCTTTCTAATTGATGTCATTAGCCTGCCCTAACCTCTAACAGTTTGAATGTGATGTTATTTCTTGTCACAAAGCTGTTTTCACAAACTCACCACATCACTTAATCATCACACTCACCGAGTACGCTTTTTAACTTTCTCTACATGTACTATATACATAGTTATAGAGTTATTATATTGCGCCCAAAAATTCCATACCGAGATTTCACCGTAAATACATATTTTCGAACTTCCTGAATCCTAAAAAGAAAATTTAAAAAAAGGTCCGTGATAGAGATAAACCTAAGCATTAGTTCCACCAGCATGATCATTTAGTCTTGAAAAAGGTTTGCTTTCGTAAGACATAAACAAAAACTTACTACACAAAATGTGTAGAACTTCTTGAAACACACAATTTATGCTATATACATTTTTTTAGTGGAGTTCGCCATTTTTTAAGATATTCCTTATTATTGGTTTTAGATTTAAAATAATTTAACTTTTCACATACGGAAATTTTTCAACTCCTGGCTATGCAAAGAAACGGACTTCATACACCATGAGGCAGACTGGAGCCACTATCAATGCAGTTGTTTATTGTGAAACTTTAAAACATTTGCGGAGAGCCATTCAAAACAAACGAAGAGGAATGCTGACTTCGAAATTGTGTTGATCCATGACAACGCTCGTCCACACACTGCTGGCACAACCATCGACTCCTTGAACAATTTCAGTGGGACATTTTCGATCATCCGCCGCACAGTCCTGACCTGGCACCCAGCGACTTTCACCTTTTCCTTGAACTGAAGACGTGGCTAGAAGGGCAGCACTTTCAAACCAACGAAGCTCTTCAAAACGTCAATGCTCATTTGAAATCATTAGCGGCAACATTTTTTGAAGCGGGTATTGCAAAGCATGTGCACAGGTACGATAAATGTCTTGATCTTTTCGGTGATTTTGTTGAAAAGTAAGCATAAGTGTACAAAGTTTTTAGTAATAAAATTATTGTTTTCTATGAATTTGTCTTATTTATAGTCTATCAGAAGTTGGAAAAAAAAAGGCTCGTATAAAGCTCTGTTGACACACAATGACAAAGTGTGACGTTTGTTTTGTCAGACACTCACTTGAAGCAGCCCTAAAGCATCTGCAGGTGTGAAAAGCTCTGGATCAATATGAAAGTCAACATTTGTCCCGTCTCACTTGCATTAATAATTCCTGAAGGACGCGCCAGCCAGCTTGGACTTCCGCTGCCGAATTGAGCGGTCCAGGAAGATTTCTCCTGACCATCGTTTTCTAGAGTAACATAGGACAAGTGTGTCTTCATATAATGCATTTCTAAAACTGCATTGTCAGACCCACACTGAATGTGTTTAGAAAAAAAAATCTGATGTGTTCCATTCACATATCTTTGTCTACATCTCTGCAATAAATTATTGTTAAAAAGCTTATGCATCCATTTACTTCATGCTTCTCGACAGAGAAAAAAAAATATAGCAGAAACAGTCTTATTACTTACTTACTTCCTTGTAAGTAGAAGCGAAATAAGGGAATACCATAGGTTAAACTGATAGTCAAAAGCTGGTTGCTATGTGCCTGAACTTCCTTTGATTGTATGGACAGGAGTTGACAAATTCCTGTATGAGAAAAGTATAAGTTTTTCAAAGTTGAAACACAAAACAAGGAATATCTAAAAAACGATCAAATCCGGGGAAAAAATGCATTGAACATAAATTGTGAGTTTTAATGTGTTCTGCATTGTGTGTTTGGTAAGTTTTTGTCCTTCTGTTACGGTTTAGCAGTTATGCAAAATTCCGTAAAATTCATCCAGAATAAAGGAGTCTTCAGAGGCTATTCCCAGAAAATTCAAGATATACATTTTATTTGTGAGGCAAACATCTTTAATATACGATATTTTAATCAAAATCGTTAGCCATTTTTGAGAAAATCAAAGTTTTCGAAAAAAATTCCATATAAAGGGTAGTTTGGGGTGGAGGGATTTTTCTCAAAATCATCGTGTCGCATCCCTGAAAGATCCTAAACTTAAATACCAAGTTTGGTGTTTTACCGACTTTTCGTTTTTGAGAAATCGTGACGGACACACACGGACCTTTTTCTGATTTTGGGGGGGGGGGGATACAGGGGACCCTAAAACCTATATTTCCGGTGAAATCTCGGTATCGAATTTTTTGGTGGAATGCAACACCTCTATACACAATGTATATATTACGTATAGAGAAAGTAATAAACAAGAATTAATTTTAAAAATCTGATGTGTTACACTCACATGACTTTCTCTAGCTTCTCTACAAACTTGTTATAAAAGATAATTTTTCTTTCAACACCTCGCTAATCGAGATAAACATTGACAGACTTTTATTACATTGTTCCTTATAAGGGAATGCTCTAGGCTAAAGCGATAGTCAAATGTTTTAAAAGCTGTCGTAATGCGATTGTCATTGTAAATCGCTTCTTTGCTTGGCTAAGAGTAGAACAAAAGAAAAACGGACACTCCCGTCTGAGAAAAGTATAAGTATTTTACAACTGAAACTAATAACAAGGAGTACCTCGAAAACGGTAAGCTCCACGAAAAAAATGTGTATGACATAACTTGTGTATTTTAACAAGATCTACGTTTTTTGTATATTAAGGTTTTTGTCTTTCTCTTACGGTTTATTGGTTATGCCAAATTAAATCTACTTGTTCCTTAAACCTTCATTACAAAAGAGTATTGTTTTATCTATGCCATGCCAACATAAATATTGTCAGAATTATAACAGATGATTGATTATAACCGAGTTACTAAATTGTGAAGTCATCTGTTATAACCAATACCGAGAAAGCTTTAAATCCTTAAATGTCAGAATTGGTCTTCCTTGTAAGCAAAACGGTAATAAGGGAATACACTAGGCTAAAGCGATAGTGAAATCTTTTAAAAATTGAACCTATGTGAAACAATGAAATTTAGTTCTCTTCGCATGCTAGGAGTGAACAAAAGAGAGATTAAAAGAAAGATGTCTCCCGTTTGAGAAAAGTTTAAGTACCTTAAAAATTAAAATAATAATTCGGAATATAGGTATGATATGAGTAGTATTTTCTAATAAGATCTACATTCTTTTGTAAGCTTTTGTTTATCTCTTACGGTTTACTAGTTATACAAAAGTTGTGCCAAAGTCATCCAGAATGAAGAAGTCTTCAGATGCTATTCCCAGAAAATTCAAGATATAATTTCGTTTGTCATGAAAATATCTTAAACATATGACATTTTAAACAAGTCGTTAGGGCTATTTTTGAGAAAGTTAAAAAGATTGTAACATATTCCATGTAAAGGTAGTTAGGAGTTTGAGGATTTATTTGCAAATCTTCGTATCGCATCCTTGGAAGACACTGAACTTAAATACCAAGTTTGGTATTTAACCGACTTTTCGTTTTTTAGCTATATTTGCCCACACACACGAGCATGTTTCATAAAATACTTTTTTTATTCGGGGGTCCTAAAACATGTATTTCCAGTGAAATCTCGGTATTGAATTTTTGGGTGCATTATAATACCTTCTATATGCACTATGTATATAGTACTTGTAGAGAAAGTAAACAGAGAAAGTTATGCGAATGGAACAATTCAGATTTCTGTCTCAAATATTTTAGCGTCCTCTGAAATAAATGAGTTATGGATGGTCTGGTACACTCTGTGGCCTTTATAATGTGCGGAGAAAGAGATTTTTTTAGCCACCCTTTAAGCAAAACCATATTGTTACTGCAAACTGGTAAAGCACGGTGTATATGAAAGTGCTATCAACTTCCGGAGTCGATGTCTTAGTTGTGAAACCTGTCAAAATACTCATCTGTCGAGTTTTCACTTCATACCTGTGCTGCAGTTCCATCAGGAGAATAGAGACTCCCTTGTTACGTCTAAGACAGCTTTCTTCCAAATTGTGGGTACGGTTGCCTGATATACAGGATTGCTCATTTAACTTGATAGTGTAGCGTAGAAAGAAACGTCTTGAATAAAAGTTATTTAGTATAATGGGGGAGAATAAATGTTATCTGTTGTGTTTTCATTGGAGAAAGTTTGGATTTGAGGGTCAAGGTACGTATTTTAAATGGCAACCAACATTTTTACTTTCTCTACACGTACTTAGTGTATAGAGGAAGTATTGTATTTCACTCAAAAATTCGATACCGAGATTTCACCGCAAATATATGTTTTAGGATCCCCTGAATCCAAAAAAAAAAGCATTTTAGAAAAAGGCCCGTGTGTGTATGTGTGTGTGCCTGTGGACAGCATATCTCAAAAACGAAACGACCGTTAAATACCAAAATTGGTTTTTAAGTTTAGTATCTTCCAAGGATGCGACACGAAGATTTTCAAGAAAATCCCCCAACCCCAAACTACCCTTTACATGGAAAAAATTCGATACTTTTGATTTTCTCAAAAATGGCTCTAACGATTTTGATTAAAATCTCTTATATTTAAGATATTTACATGCCAAATAAATTGAATATTTTGAATTTTCTGGGAATAGCCTCTAAATACCTCATTATTCTGGATGATTTTTATTGAATGTTGCATAACTGGTGAACCGTAAGAGATAGACAAAAACTTACATACAAAAAATGTAGATGGCGATAAAACACACAATTTATGTCATATACACTTTTTTCGTGTGGTTGATCGTTTCTAAGATGTTCCTTGTTATTGGTTTCAGCTTTAAAAAACTTATACTTTTCTTATACAGGAATTTGTCAACTCCTGTCCATACAAACAAAGGAACTTCAGTCATATAGCAACCAGCTTTTGACTATCACTGTAACCTATGGTGCTCCCTTATTTCGCTTCTACTTACAAGGAAGCAAGTAATAACACTATTTCTGCTAATTTTTTGTTGATTAGCGTGAAGTAAATAGAAGCATAAGCTTTTTAATAATAATTTGTTGCAGAGATGTAGAGAGTCATGCGAATGGAACACATCAGATTTTTTTCAAGAAGTTCAGCAGCTTTAATGAAACAGAACATCTGATAGAAATCAAAGCATGCTGTCTGTTTAAACACAACAGGTGTTAACATCTCATTTTTATCAGCATCCATTGTTACTTTCCCCCAGCTTAGATAATGTTCCTGCCATTTTCAGACTAATCGGATCTTCGGCTTCCTGGAGCGTGTGCAATGTTGGTACCGCTCATGGGATTCGTTTTCCGCTGTTAATTTTTACACCTCGTTATCCAGATTTCTCCGTTGCAAATCACGGCGTCAAGAACAATGGGCGGATCTTCCTTTACTTCGGTCGCTGCTTAAATCGAAGCGGTGTTGCCAAATATTGCGGCCTCATTAAGGGTTTAACAAACACTATCAAAAGATCTACTCTCAAAATTTTAAATTCAACGCGTATTTATTAATTTAGCTTTCACTCCATTCTTTATTAAATATTATTGCAGAACTTAAAGACTGCATTTAGGTATCAAATATCATTATCAATGAAGTAACACTACATTCATAAGCGCAAACGCAACGTAAGCGCAAGAGTTTGGACTCCTATTATTTAAAGTAAGCATTCACAAAGAAACACGCAAGACACAACGCACTGCAATGCAAGAGTATGCAGACTCCAAACGTTATCCAAGTTGCATGCAAAGAGGAGGAATTCTGCTTTTCTATTTTTCAAAGCTGGAAAAAAAAACCAAAAAAAAAAAAAAAAAACAGGAATATCTCAAAAACGATCAGCTCCTCGAAAAAAAAAAAAATGTGTATGACATAAATTGTGTGTTTTATCGTGATCTACATTTTTGTGTAGTAAGTTTTGAAAGGATAGTTTGGGGTCCCCCCCCCCCCGTATCCTTGGAAGATATCAAACTCTAATACCAAGTTTGGTATTTAACGGTCTTTTCGTTTTTGAGCTATGCTGTCCACACACACACACACACACACACACGGACCTTTTTCCAGAAATGCTTTTATTAGATTCAGGGGGACCCAAAACATGTATTTCCGGTGAAATCTCGTATCGAATTTTTGGGTGCATTACAATACCTTCTCTATTCACTCTGTACATAGCACGTGTAGAGAAAGTAAAACTCTGATGTGATGCATTCACCTACCAATCCTGCAAACAAACTATTCTTACAAAAGATTAATTGCGTCGTGGTCGAGTGGTCAGCGAGCTGATTTCTCACACGGAGGTCCCAGGTTCGATTCCTGGCTGGGGCGGGGAATTTTTCTTTGTCCAGAATTATTCCCTAGCCCCCACAGAGTCTGGAAATATGTAGTGAGAGTGAATGTGTGTGTTTGAGGTAAATAAAACGATATAAACCCAATGTAAAAAACCTACAGACAACGAGTTGTCTCAAGTGGCAAAGCCCCCTATATGACCTTAGATGTTAAAGGGGGCTATATAAATGAAACAATAATAGTAATAATAATAATAAAATATGAATTATTCTTGTATGTACATAATGCTAAACGGGATACACAATTATTATTGGTGTTACCACTTAGTTCCTTATAAGCAGAAGGAAATATACCAGGTAAAGCGACAGTCAAATCTTTTAAAAGCCAATCGATATGTGAACAATTGAAGTTCGGTTCCCTTTGCGTTACCAAAAAAAGAAGATGAAACGAAAAACGACCTAGTTTGAGCCCGTGTACGATCCCAAGTGACCGCATATGTGGTTTCTCCGGCTTCCCCCGCCATTGCATTCCACCAGTGTTCCATCTCCATTCAGTGTCGTAGCCTACGGACCATATGTAGTAAAAGCGGGCGTTAAACACTATTCAAAAAACCTTGTTTGAGAAGATGCGAAGTTTAAAACTGAAACCAATAATAAGGCATGTCCCGAAAACGGTCATCTCTGCAGCAAAAATCTATGTGACTTAATTTTGTGTTTTAACATCTACATTTCTTTGTTTAGCGAGTTTTCGTCTATCTCTTACGGTTTATCTCTTATGCAAAAATTCAGCAGAATCCATCCAGAATGAGCAGATCATCAAAATCTATTCCCAAAAAATACAAGATATACATTTTATTTACGATATAAACATCATAAACATAAGAGATTCTAATCAAAATCATTAGAGCCATTTTTGAGAAAATAACATTTTTCGAAATTTTCAGGGTGAGGGATTTTCTTTAAAGTCTTCGTGTCGCATCCTTGGGATATACTAAAGATAAATATCAAGTTTGGTATTTAAGGAATTTTCGTTTTTGAGCTATGCTGCACATACACAGACATACACGTACTTTTTTCTAAAAATGATTTTTTACTTTCTCTAAATTTTCAAAATTTTAGAAAAATGTCCGTGTGTATGTGCGCTATGGGCTGCATAGCTCAAAAACGAAAAGACCGTTAAAAACTAAACTTGATATTTATGTTTGGTATCTTCTAAGGATTCGACACGAAGATTTTCAAGAAAATCCTCCCTCCTCCAACTACCCTTTATATGAAAAAAAATTGCTCTAACGATGTTGTTTAAAATCTCTTATATTTCATATACTTACATGACAATAAAATGTATACATGACTTTTCTGGGAATAGCCCCTAAAGACCTCTTTAGTCTGGATTTTTTTTTTTTTTAATTTTGTAGAACTAGTAAACCATAATAGATCGGCAAGTACTGACTACACAAAAAATGTAGAGCTCCTTAAAATACACAATTTATGTTATATATCTTTTTCTCCGTGTAGTTGTATGTTTTCGAGATATTCCTTGTTTTTTGTTTCAGATTTAAAATACTTGAACTTGTATTATACTGTAAGTTGTCAACTCCTGGCCATGCAAAGAAAAGAATTTCAATCCCAGAGCAACCATATTATCAAAAACATTTGACTGTCGGTGTAGCGTAGTGTATTCCTTTATTTCCCTTCTACTTACAAGGAGCTAAGTAATTAAACCGTTTCTGCTAAAGTTTATCTCGATTAGCATGAAGTAGCTAGAAGAATAACCTCACTAACAATAATTTGTTACAGAGATGTAGAGAAGGTCATGTGAATAGAGCACATCAGATTTTTCTCAAACGGAACCGTGCAAAACGAACTGAAGCTCAATTGTTTCACAGAGCGAGCAGCTTTTAAAATAAGTATTCCCTTATCTTCCTTCTACTCACAATGAAGCAAGTAATTCTGCTAATGCTTATCTCGAATAGCATGATGTAGGTAAAAGAAAAATCTTTGTAAGAATAGTTTGTATTTGGAACAGCAAGAGAGTGTAATGTGAATGCAACAAATCAGGTTTTTACTTTCTCTATACGTGCTATGTACATAGGTATTGCACTCCACCAAAAAATTCGATACCGAGATTTCGCCGGAAATATATGTTTTAGGGTCCCTGTATCCAAAAAAAGTATTTTCAGAAAAAGGTCCGTGTGTGTGTCCGTGTGCCGTGTGTATGTGAACACGATAACTCAAAAACGAAAAGTCGATAAAATACCAAACTTGGTGTTTAAGTTTATTATCTTCCACGGGTACGACACGAAGATTTTGAGGAAAAAAAAACACCCCAAACTACCCTTTGCATGGAAAGTTTTTCGAAAATTTTGATTTTCGCAAAAATGCCTCTAACGAGTTTTATTAAAAAAAGCATACATTAAAGATATTTGCCTGACAAACAAATGTTTATCTTGAATTTTCTGGGAATAGCCTTTTTTTTTTTTTTGGTTGTGTTTAACGCCCGCTTTAACTGCTTATGGCACCGCAGGCGGTGGCACTGATGATACATGAATGAAGATGGAGCACCGGTGGAATGCGAATGACGGGGGGGGGGAACCGGAGAAAACCCGCCCCAGCGCCGCTTTGTCCACCACAAATCTCACATGCGGTCGCTTGGGATCCAACCCGGGCCGTCTAGGTGAGAGGCGAGTGGTCTAACCACTCGGCCACGGCGCGGCCTGAATAGCCTTTGAAGACTACTTTATTCTGGACGAATTTTACGGAATTTTGCTTAACAGCTAAACGGTAAGACTTAGATATAAACTTACTACACAAGAAATGTAGAGCACATTAAAACACACAATTTGTGTTATATACACTTTTTTCGTGGAGTTGATCGTTTTTGAGCTATTCATTGTGTTTGATTTCAGCTATGAAATACTTACATTTCTCATATAGGAATTTGTCAACTCCTGTCCATATAAACAAAGGAACTTCAGTCACATAGCAACCAGCTTTTGACTATCAATTTAACATATGGTACACCCTTATTTCGCTTCTACTTACCTACAAGGAAACAAGTAATAAGGCTATTCTGCTAATTTGTTCTCGAGTAGCATGAAGTAAATAGCGGCATAAGCTTTTTAACAATAATTTGTTTCAGAGATGTAGAGAAAGTCATGTGAGTGGTATACATAGGATTTTTCTCGATTAGCATGAAGTAAATATAAGCATAAGCTTTTAACAATTTGTTGCAGAGATGTAGAGAAAGTCATGTGAATGGAGCACATCAGATTTTTAGAAAAATGTCCGTGTGTGTCTGTCTGTGTGTTGTGTTGTGTGTGTGTGTCTGTGTCTGTGGGTAGCATAGCTCAAAACCGAAAAGACCGTTGAATACCAAATCTGGTATTTAAGTTTGGTTTCTTCCAAGGATGTGACACGAAGATTTTCAACAAAATCCCCCTACCCCCAACTACCGTTAAAATGGAACTTTTTTCGAAATTTTTGATTTTCTAAAAAATGGCTCTAACGATTTTGATTAAAATATCGTATATTAAATATCTTTACCTGGCAAATAAAATGTATATCTTAACATTTCTGGGAATAGCTTCTGAAGACTACTTTATTCTGGATGAATTTTGCGTAGCTGCAAAGAGATGGACTAAAACCCACCGCACAAAAAATGTAGAGCGCATTAAAACAAGCAGTTTATGTTATGTCATTTTTTTTCGTGTGTGGATCTTTTTGAGATATTACTTGATGAATTTTGCGTAGCTGCAAAGAGATGGACTAAAACCCACCGCACAAAAAATGTAGAGCACATTAAAACAAGTAGTTTATGTTATGTCATTTTTTTTCGTGTGTGGATCTTTTTGAGATATTACTTGTTATTGGTTTCAACTTTGAAAAACTTGTACTTTTCTTCACTCCTGTCCATACAAACAAAGGAACTTCAGTCACATAGAAACCAGCTTTTGACTACACTTTAACCTAAGGTACTCCCTTATTTCGCTTCTATTTACAAGGAAGCAAGTAATAAGAACATTTCTACTAATTTTTCTCAATTATCATGAAGTAAATAGAAGCATAAGCTTTTTAACAATAATTTGTTGCAGAGATCTAGAGAACGTCATGTGAATGGAACACATCAGATTTTTTTGGAAGGTGGCGTCTTTTGTTTCATGTTCACCACATGTATAAAAGTAGCAGTTTCTCACCGAGAGAGCAAGTTTTACGTCACAAGAAGGAACTGCTACCCTTGATGTTTTGGAGCAGCTGCAGTGTCACGTGTCCTTGACCTTCTCTTGTCACCCGGGCGCGCTGTTCCCACGCGGAGCGCCCTCCCCCTACGTCATTAATGCCATATATTTATACAAGTATTATATTATAACTCGCATTCCCTACTATAGCTACCTCATTAGTAGAGCTCCGAATTTTGAGAACCAATCAGATCTTAAATGTGCTGAAAATTATCTGAATTGTTACACGTTCACATGGCTTTCTCTTTCCTCTATCTTTTATTAGAGATACAAATTATTACAATTACTCTTGAGTAAGCCGTGTAATAATTCGATACCGATTTCACTGGAAATACACGTTTTAGGTTCCCCTGAACTCAAAAAAGCATTTTTAGAAAAAAGGCCTTGGTATGTGGTTGTGAGTAGTGAGAGAGAGAGAGAGAGAGAGAAAGAGAGAGAGAGAGAGAGCAACATAACTTGACATCAAACGAAGGGATTTAAGTTCTGCATCCTCCAAGGATATGCCACACGAAGATTTTAAAGAAAATCTCCCCCGTTCCAAACTGCATTTTAAATGGAGGAATTTTCGAAAATTGTTTGACTTTCCCAAAAATGGCTCTTAAAGATTTTCATTAAAATGCCATATACTAAATTGTTTGTGGCTTAACGTCCTTTAACCTGGTTGGCCGTATCGGACGATGTCAATTGATCTCAGGGTCCATGGAGCTTATAGTTATTCGACATTCGCCTTCTCCTTTGGATAACCCCGAGCACTCGTGCTACTTCTGACGTTACTAGAAGTAGTCGGACCGAACATCTGAGCCCCTCTCGAAACAGAGCTGTTCGGATTGGGTTGGACTCGACGTGACAGTGGGAGATTGGGTTCGTCTGGGCGGGGATGTGAGACACCTTAGTGTCCTGGTAAGTTAGTAGACCTATGCTGGTAAAGGTCTGCCTACCGGAGTTTTCGATAGTCTTCCCCTCGGGGTTGAAGCGCGTCCCTTATGCAAGCTTTTCGGTACTTGCACACGTGGGGGTTCAGTATATAAAAAGGTACTGGCCTAAGAGAAAAAAACTCACGGACTTTTCCCTAGTTTGCACGTATCCCTGAGTAGCCGGTCCCTGTACGCTGATTCTCATAACGAAAAACCCCTATAAAAACTTATCATGCGAGATTCGAAATCACATCTTGAACTGCTAAGATATTTACATGCCAAATAATAATAATAATAATAATATATATATATAAATAATTTTCTGGGAATAGACTCTGTGGACTTCTTTATTTTGGATGACTTTTGGATCTTACAGAAGATTCTTCTTCTTTCTACACAATGCTAATCGAGAAAAACATTAGCGGAATGTTCTTATTACTTAGTTCCTTGTAAATAGACGGGAGCTAAAGGAATGCGCTAAGCTAAAGTGATAGTTAATGTTTTAAAACCTGTCGCTATGCGATTGTCATTGCAAATCGCTTCTTTACTTGGCCAGGAGTAGAACAAAAGAAAAGTGGACACTTTTGTCTGAGAAAAGTATAAGTATTTTACAACTGAAACCAATAACTAGGAATATGTCGGAAACAGTAAACTCAATGGGTGCGGCACCGAAGCCTCCCGCGACCAGAAAAATAGCCCCGAAGCCTCCCGGACCCTTAAAGGTCCCTAATTACATAGCCCCCAAGCAGGCAACCTCCCGGTTTAAACAGGTAACAGTTGTAGTTTGGTGTTTATAATATTTGATGAAGCATTACATACTTCTAGTGGAAGATGTTACATTATCTGCGTTTATGATTAATAACAAAGAAACACGGCTCTAGTACCAAAAGAAAATGAACCTCTAATGCTTAAATTTGAATTAGTGGTTGTTGTTCTAGTTCGTTTAGCGTTACCCAGGGTGCACCACGAGGAGGCGAACTGTCTTAAGTATTCCATTCTTGAAATGTTTTCAGCTTTGAAATTTTCTACTTGCATCATGAGTTGCAAGTGTGGATAAGACCTTTCCTTTTTACTTTCTCTAGCCCCATATGTACAATGTACATAGGGATAGAGAAGGTATTGTAATGCACCCAAAAATTCGATATCGAGATTTCACCGGAAATATATGTTTTCTAGTCCCCTGAGTCCGAAAAAAATTTTTTTTAAAAAAAAGGTCCGTGTGTGTGTGTCTGTGTACAGCATAGCCCCAAAACGAAAAGACCGTTAAATACCAAACTTGGTATTTAGGTTTAGTTTCTTCCAAGGATGCGACACGAAGATTTAAAAAAAAAAAAAAAACCCACCACAAACTACCCTTTACATGGAAAAAATTTCGAAAATTTTTATTTTCTTAAAAATAGTTCTAACGATTTTGATTAAAATCCCGTATATTAAAGCTATTTATGTCCGAAATAAAATGCATATCTCGAATTTTTGGGAATAGTCTCTGAAGACCTCTTTATACTGGATGAATTTTGCCGAATTTTGCTTAACTGTTAAACCGAAAGAGAAGGAAAAACACTCACTACACAAAAAATGTACATCACGACAAAACACAATTTATGTCCTTTACGTTTTTGTTGTAAAGGTAACCGTTTCCGAGATATTCCTTGTTATTTGGTTTCAATTGTGAAATACTTAAAATTTTTCTCAGACAACAATCAGTTTTTATCCTGCAGCCCAAATCTGTATAGATTTCTTGAAGTACTGAAGCAAATTCAACTGGATACTAAAATTGCAACTAATTCATCAAAAAATAAAAAAATCTTATGTGTTACACTCACATGACTTTCTCTAGCTGCTCTACAAACCTCCTACAAAAGATTATTCTTCTTTGTACACAATGCTAATCAAGATAAACATTAGCAGAATGTTCTTATTACTTAGTTCCTTATAAGTAGAAGGGAACTAAAGGAATGTGCTATGCTAAAGTGATTGTCAAATGTTTTAAAAGCTATCGTTATGCGATTGTCATTGCAAATCACTTCTTTGCTTGGCCAGGAATAGAACAAAAGAAAAACGGACACTTCCTTCTGAGAAAAGTATAAGTACTTCACAACTGAAACTAATAACAAGGAATACGGTAAGCTCTAAAAAAAAAAAAAAAAAAAAAAAAAAAAAAAAAAAAAAAAAAAACGTATCTGACAAAACTTGTGTACTTAACGTTTGCGGAGGTCCATTCAAAACAAACGAAGAGGAATGCTGACTTCAGGAATTGTGCTGATCCATGACAACGCACGTCCACACACTGCTGGCACAACCCATCGGCTCCGTGAACAATTTCAATGGGACATATTCGATCTTCCGCCGTACAGTCCTGACCTGACACCAAGCGACTTTCACCTTTTCCCTGAACTGAAGACGTGGCTAGGAGGGCAGTACTTTCAAACCAACGAATATCTTCAAAACAACGTCAATGTTCATTTGAAATCATTGGCGGCAACATTTTTTGATGCGGGTATTGCAAAGCTTGTGCACAGGTACGATAAATGTCTCAAACTTTTCGGTGATTATGTTGAAAAGTAACCATAAGCGTACAAAACTTTTAGTAATAAAATGATTGTTTTCTATGAAGTTGTCTTTTATTTATAGCCTATCGGAGGTTGAAAAAAAAATCTAATGTGTACCATTCACTTGACTATCTCTACATGTCTGCAACAAATTATTCTTAAAAAGCTTATACTTCTATTAATTTCATGCTAATCAGTAAAATGTAACAGAAACAGTCTTATTAATTGCTTCCTTGTAAGTAGAAGCGAAATAAGGGAGTACCATGGGTTAAAGGGATACTCAAAAGCTGGTTGCTATGCCACTGAAGTTCCTTTGTTTGTATGGACAGCAGTTGACAATTCCTGTATGAAAAAATCATAAGTTTTTCATAGCAGAAACCAAAAACAAGGAATGTCTCAAAAATGTATATAGCATAAATTGTGTGTTTTAACGTGCTCTACATTTTATGTAGTAAGTTTTTGTCCATCTCTTAAGGTTTACAAGTTATTCAAAATTCTGTAAAATTCATCCAGAATAAACTACTCTTCAGAAGCTATTCCCAGAAAGTTCAAGATATACGTTTTATTTGTTAGGTAAATATCTTAAATATACGATATTTTAATCAGAATCGTTAGAGCCATTTTTGAGAAAATCGAAATTTTCGAAAAAAGTTCCATGTAAAGGGTAGTTTGGGGTGGGGGATTTTTCTCAAAATCTTCGTGTCGCATCCCTGGAAAATACTAAACTTAAATACCAAGTTTGGTGTTTTACCGACTTTTCGTTTTTGAGTTATCGTGTTCACAGACACACGGACACACACACACACACACACACACACACGGACCTTTTTATGAAAATGTTTTTTTTTTGGATATTGGGGACCCTAATACACATATTTCCGTTGAAATATCGGTATCGAATTTTTGGGTGGAGTGCAATACCTTCTTTATACACTATGTACATGGTGCGTATAGAGAAAGTAAGAAACGGCCCTCGTACATACATGGAAACAAGTAATAAGATGGTTTCTCATAATTTTTTCTCGATTAGCATGAAGTAAAATGGAAGAACAAGCTTTTTAACAATAACTTGTTGTAGGGATGTAGAGCAAGTCATGTGGATAGAATACATCAGCTTTTTTGATTCAGATCCTAAATCACGTATTTCCGGTGGAATCAATGTTCGGGTGGAATAGTATATCTGCTGTGTCCACTATGTACATTTAAATACGTGCTAGAGAAAGTAAAAATTATTTTGGATTTTATGCAACTTTTCATTTTGCTGCACACACATGCACAGAGATACACCATCGGACCTTTTCTAAAATGCTTTTTCTTTGTTTAATTCTTACTATTTTATTGTCTTGTAACCTGGAGGCAGAGTCACAAGCAAGGTCTCACATATACATGTTTCTGTTGTATTGTAACACATACATGGTTGTTTAAACCGCACTCCTAAATATAGATTAATTTTCCTGCTTATTTGTTTCAGGCCCCGAACAAGAAGGGTGTTAAACTAGCAGTCATGGATTGGCAGGTAAGCTTCCTTTGGATGCATGTTTCTTCTTGTTTTTATATCAGCATACTTGTCAACTTTCACGTCGTGCCCGTAAACTACGGAAACGAAGGCCACTTTATGGCTGTGTGGTAAAGGATAGGTTTTTACAAATTTATGGGCAAATTCTGTTAAAGGTTTTCATCATGGACATGGTTAAGAATTAAATTCGATTATTTATACTGTAACTTAAGAAAACAGACTGGTATACAGTACTATCCTAGATCAAAACTTATCTGTGTGTCTATGTTTTATCATGGTCCCTCTTCACTGGGCTGTAACAAAATGTATAGCACCACTAGTGACCTCTAGTATATGGTATACAGTACTAAGATAGACGAGAGCTTATCTGTGTGTCTATCCTTCATCACGATCATTGCCTCTCTTCACTGGGCTGTAACAAAATGTATAGCACCACTAGTGACCTCTAGTAAATGGTATACAGTACTAAGATAGACCAGAGCTTATCTGTGTGTCTATCCTTCATCATGATCATGGTCCCTCATCACTGGGCTGTAACAAAATGTATAGCACCACTAGTGACCTCTAGTATATGGTATACAGTACTAAGATAAACCAGAGCTTATCTGTGTGTCTATCCTTCATCACGATCATTGCCTCTCTTCACTGGGCTGTAACAAAATGTATAGCACCACTAGTGACCTCTAGTAAATGGTATACAGTACTAAGATAGACCAGAGCTTATCTGTGTGTCTATCCTTCATCATGATCATGGTCCCTCTTCACTGGGCTGTAACAAAATGTATAGCACCACTAGTGACCTCTAGTATATGGTATACAGTACTAAGATAGACCAGAGCTATCTGTGTGTCTATCCTTCATCATGATCATTGCCTCTCTTCACTGGGCTGTAACAAAATGTATAGCACCACTAGTGACCTCTAGTATATGGTATACAGTACTAAGATAGACCAGAGCTATCTGTGTGTCTATCCTTCATCATGATCATTGCCTCTCTTCACTGGGCTGTAACAAAATGTATAGCACCACTAGTGACCTCTAGTAAATGGTACTGGGCTGTAACAAAATGTATAGCACCACTAGTGACCTCTAGTAAATGGTATACAGTACTAAGATAGACCAGAGCTTATCTGTGTGTCTATCCTTCATCATGATCATTGCCTCTCTTCACTGGGCTGTAACAAAATGTATAGCACCACTAGTGACCTCTAGTAAATGGTATACAGTACTAAGATAGACCAGAGCTTATCTGTGTGTCTATCCTTCATCATGATCATTGCCTCTCTTCACTGGGCTGTAACAAAATGTATAGCACCACTAGTGACCTCTAGTAAATGGTATACAGTACTAAGATAGACCAGAGCTTATCTGTGTGTCTATCCTTCATCATGATCATTGCCTCTCTTCACTGGGCTGTAACAAAATGTATAGCACCACTAGTGACCTCTAGTATATGGTATACAGTACTAAGATAGACCAGAGCTTATCTGTGTGTCTATCCTTCATCATGATCATGGTCCCTCTTCACTGGGCTGTAACAAAATGTATAGCACCACTAGTGACCTCTAGTAAATGGTATACAGTGCTTGATAGACCAGAGCTTAACTATGTATCTATTCTTCATCACACACACACGGAAATTTTTCTAAATTTTTTGGATTCAAGGGGTCTCAAAACAAGTATTTTCGGTGAAATCTCGGTATGGAATTTTTGGGTGCAATACAATACCTTCTCTATACACTATATATAGTGCGTTTAGAGAAAGTAAAATATGTGTATCATGAATTTTCTAGGAATAGCCTCTGATGACCTCTTTATTTTGGATGCATTTTATATAACTGGTAAACCGTAAGAGATAAACAAGAACTTACTACACAAATCATGTATATCTCGTTAAAACACACAATTTATGTCATATATATACTTGGTTTACAGAACTGACTGCTTCTCTGATATCACTTGTTATTTATTGGTTTCAGCTTTATAAAAATCTTTTCCGCATCGGGACCATAGCAAGCAAACCGAACATCAGTTGGTTCACATGGTGACAGGTTTTTTAAGAAGTGACTATCGCTTAAGCCTAGTGTATTGCCTTATTTCCCTTCTATTTACAAGGAAACATGTAATAAGACCAATTCTGCTAATGTTTATCTCGATTAGAATGATTTAGTTATTTGGAACAGCTAAGGATAGTCAATGTGAATGGAATACATCAGCTTTTTACTTTATCTACACGTTGTACTATGTACGTCGTGTATAGAGCAGATATTGTATTGCACCCAAAAATTCACTACCCAGATTTCACCGGAATTACATCTTTTGGGTCCCCATGATTTCAAAAAGAGCATTTTTGGAAAAAGGTCCGTGTGTGTCTATTTGTCTATGGGCAGCATAGCTCAAAAACAAAAAGTTCGTTAACTACCTAACTTGGTATTTAAGTTTAGTATCTTCCAAGGATGCGACACGAAGATTTTCAAGAAAATCCCCCCACCCCCAACTACACTTTACATGGAAAATGTTTCTAAAATATTGATATTCTCAAAAATGGCTCTAACGGTTTTGATAAAAATTCTCTTATATTTAAGATTTACATGCTAAATAAAATGTATATCTTGAATTTTCTGGGAGTAGCCTCCAAAGACCTTTTTACTCTGGATGATTTTTATTGCATTTTGCATAACTAGTAAACCTAAGAGGTAGACAAAAACTTACTACACAAAAACTGTAGATCACGATAAAAAACACAATTTATATCATATATATTTTTTTCGTGGAGTTGATAGTTTTTTTTAGATATTCCTTGTTATTGGTTTCAGCTTTAAAAAGAGTATACTTTTCTTATACAGGAAGTTGTCAACCAAACACAGGAACTTCAGTCTCATAGCAACCAGCTTTTGACTATCACTTTAACCTATGGTACTCCCTTATTTTCCTTCTACTTACAAGGAAGCAAGTAATAAGACTTTCTGGTAATTTTTTCTTGATTATCATAAAGTAAATAGAAGCATAAGCTATTTAACAATAATTTGTTGCAGAGATGTAGAGAAAGTCATGTGAATGGATCACATAAGAATTTTTTCTTATTTTTTCTTTTCTTTTTACTTTCTCTATACGTACTTGGTACATAGTGTATAAAGAAGGTATTGCATTCCACCCAAAAATTCGATACCAAGATTTCATCGGGTTCACCTGAATCCAAAAAAAAAAAAAAAAAAAAGAATTGGAAAAAGGTGCGTGTGTGTGTGGCTGTGTGTTTGTGGACCGCTTAGCTCAAAAAACGAAAAGTCCGTTAAATATCAAACTTCGTAATTAAGTTCGGTATCTTCCAAGGATGCGACACGAAGATTTTCAAGAAAACCTCCCCAACCCCAATACCCTATTCATGGAAAAATGGGATTTTTTCAAAAATGACTAACGATTTTGATTAAAATATAGTATATTAAAGATATTTACCTGACAAATAAAATGCATATCTTGAATTATCTGGGAATAGCCTCTGAAAACTACTTTATTCTGGATCAATGTTAGGAAATTTTGCATAACTGCTAAACCGTAAGAGATGAATAAAAACTTACCACACAAAAAATGTAGAACGCTTTAAAACACACAATCTATGTTATATACAGTTTTTTCGTGGAGTTGATCGTTTTTTAGATATTCCTTGTTTTTGGTTACAGCTAGGAAAAACTTACACTTTTCTCATACAGGAATTTTGTCATCTCCTGTCCATATAAACAAAGGACTTCAGTGATGTAGCAACCAGCTTTTGATTATCATTTTAACCATGGTATTCCCTTATTTCGCTTCTACTTACAAGGAAGTAAGTAACAAGACTATTTCTTGTAATTTTGTCTCGATTAGAGTGAAGTAAAAAGAAGCATAAGATTTTAACAATAATTTGTTGCAGAGATGTAGAGAAAGTCATGTGAATGGTACACATCAGATTTTTTCTCTCCTGGTCTTGCAAACGGGTGCGCGACAGTTGCACTCTGTCATCCTTATACCTGAACATATTAAGTTATGCTCCACCTTCAAGCGATAATGATTTCCTAGAACTGAATTCCTGAGTGCAAATGTCACGGAGCTGAATAAACCATTATCTTGTTTGGTATGACGTAACTTTTTTTGCTTTCTCTACATGTACTAAAAAAAAAAAAACTAAAACGAAAATCTGTATACTATACCCCGATATCTAATTGCTTGCACCGGGACAAATATCTCAGACCTTATGTTATTTATCAACAAACATTTTCTTTTTAATTTTACAAAATAACATAAATATACAATTGTCAGATTAACAACTTAACCTAAATAAATTAAATTATATATCTGAACATATATATTTATGAAAATTAAATTTAATATTTAAATGTTTATGTATTATATTAATTATTATTATCTAGTTACCAAAAAATTTGAAGTTGTGTATATATGTTATTTTATACTTTTATTATTAATTAATATCTATTAATTATCAGTTTATTATATTATAATTAGTATATTTAATTATTTATTATTATCATTTTATCAATTTATTTTATTTTAATTTATTGCTATTTATTTATTATTTAATCGTTATTTATTACAGTTTATTTTATTATTTATTATAATTATATATAACAAGTTTTAATATATATTCTAATTATACCATTACTATTTGTTATATATTTATTATAATTATTATTTTTAAATATTTTATTACTTTATCCCACATACACGTACCATGTACATAGTGTATAGAGAAAGTATTGTAATGCACCCAAAAATTCAATACCGAGATTTCTCCGGAAATACATGTTTTTGGTCCCCTTAAAATCATTTTTAGAAACATGACCACTTCTGTGTGTGTCTAGGCACCATAGCTCGAAAACAAGAAGTCCGTTAATACCAAACTTGACATTTAAGCTCAGCGTCTGCCAAGGATGCGACACGAAAATATTCAGGGAAAAAAACCCTACCCTTTAGATAGAAAAAAATAATTCGAAAAGTCAGGTTTTCTCAAAAAATGGCTCTTAACGATTTTGAAGAAAATCTCTTACATTTAAGATATTTATATCACAAATAAACTGCATATCTTGACCTTTCTAGGAGTAGCCTCTGAAGACCGTTATTCTGGATGTGTTCTGTGGAATTTTGCATAACTGGTAAAGCGTAAGAGATAGACAAAATCTTGCTACAAAAAGGTAGTTCTTGATAAAACACAATTTATGTTAAATGCATTTTTTTCGTAGAGTTGACCGTTTTTGAGATATTCCTTATTATTGGTTTTAGTTTTAAATTACTTTAAGCTTTTCTCATACGGTAACTTGTCAACGCTTGGCCACGCAAAGAAACGGATTTCAATCCCATAGCAACCACATTTTAAAACATGTGACTGTCGGGTTAGCCTAGTGTATTCCCTTATTTCCCTTCTAATTATAAGGAACTAAGTAATAAGACCGTTTCTGTTAATTGATTAGCATGAAGTAGATAGAAGAATAAGCTTAGTAACATTAATTTGTTACAGAGATGTAGGGACACATGGAACGCATCAGAATTTTACTTTCTCTTGGCCTTGCAAATGGCTGCTGAACACTTGCACTAGGTGACACTTGCGCTCGACCATCCTTATGATTAGGTTACACATACATTATGTTAGGTTACTGTTAAAGCTTCACCTTCAAGCAAAAATGGTTTCCTAGAACTGAATTCCTGTGTGCAAATGTCACTAAATTTTACTGGAATGCAAGTGTCCCAGACTCTTGCAAACAGAACCGAATTATAAAAGCAACATTATAAGTAAATATATTTTGCACAGAGGGATTAAAATATATATCTAATGCTTATTGGTATATGAAAAGAGTTCAAGTAGAAATAATGTAACAATATTAAGATTATATTACAACAAACACTGACAATTGGCAGTAAATTAGGCATAACATGTTAATAATTATAATTCTGAGAGTTGTATGCAATTATATAGAAATTTCTTTAAGGTTTATTAATACATGAACTAAACGTTTTGTGTCTATAAGTGTTAATGTAATATGACTTATCACTTTATCCTAGTGTATTCCCTTCTACTTACAAGAAAGCAAACAATAAGACAATTTCTGCTAATGATTATCTCATTTAGAGTAAAGTAACGTAGCAAGAATAGGTTGTTGCAAAAAATAGTGAATATCATGTGAGTAGGACACTTCAGAACACATTTTTGGCGCATTTACTGCACTGAATATTACGCATTGTAAATTTCATGTCATCGAAAAATGACTGCGCTTTTACTGCGCTGAATATTTTACGCATTGTGAATTTCATTTCATCGAAAAAATTACTGCGCTTTTAATGCACTGAATATTTTACGCATTGTAAATTTCATGTCATCGAAAAAATTACTGTTTTTAATGCACTGAATATTTTACGCATTGTACGAGAAATTATTGCGCTTTTAATGCAGTGAATATTTTACGCGTTTTATATTTCATTTCATCGAAAAATTACTGCGCTTTTACACCATTGAATATTTTACGCATTGCAAATTTCATGTCATCGAAAAATTATTACGCCTTGCTAGACGAAGGAAAGTTTTGCTGATTTCACTTTCAGGAAGTTGGAATTATATAATATCGTTTATCTAAGAGAAACTCGTATACGATTATTATATCAGAATTTCAGAGTTTTAAATAAAACTATACACATTTTAAGAAATTAATGGCATCCAGTTTTTATGGGCAGTTAAATATTCTTCTGAACAGCAAGATATCCCATGATTCTAAGATATAATTTCATTTTCAATCATTGCACGTGTTGCCCGCTACAGAGAAAGGTTATAAGTGTAGCGGACCGGCTACGAAGCCCGCGACGACCAATCCAGTCTCTTGTACCCCTGGACACGAACCCGTTACGCAAGTGACACCTGCCACGCCCCAGGAATCATGTAACAGATAAACAGCAGCTGGGTGTCGAGGCTGGCGCCGCTGTTGTCATGGCGACGCGGGAGCATCGATCCCTGGACTGATCGTCCTTGACCCTGACCGTCAGTAGCATTCCGACAATCGATGTGCTGGACCCGGGACTCGCAGGTGGCCGCCTGGAAGGTCCTCGGCGACCTTTCTGCCAAAGCTTCCTATACTCAACAGTTGGCGTTTAACAGTTGAAGCTGAGACTGCTCCCATGGTAACCATATGTATACCTTAAACTAAGCTCTACACATCAATGGTTGCAGGTATTAGAGCCTAACTTATCACTTGTGTAGGTTGACTTTCTCTGCTACGTGTAGTAAGTAGGGAGGTGTTGCATTTCACACAAAAATTCGATACCGAGATGTCAAAAATACACGTTTTTAGACCGCCTGTATACAAAAATATATAAATATATATATATATATATATATATATATATATATATATATTTATTCATTCTTTATATCACATATATATTTATTATATATGTAGTAAGTAGTGGAAATATTGTATTTCACCCCAAAATTCAATTCTTACGTCACCAGAAATGTATGTTTTGGAGTCCCGAATACAGATAAAAATCTATATTTATGTTCTGACAAACATGCTTTGTCTACCTCACATTCGAGAGGTTGCGAGTTCGAATCTCGCTTAGGATGAGTTTCCCGGGTAAAAGTTTTTTTCGGGATTTTTCCTTAAATGTCGAGTAACTTTAAACTCCATAGAGCCCGAGATCATTTGAGCATCATTTCACAAAGTTCATCATCGTCCGATGTGACCAACCAGGTTAAAGGCTGTTAAGTTTTTAAAAGCAAAAAAACAAAAAAACTACCACTTTCTCTACATGTACTATTACATAGAATCTAGAGAAGATATTGCATTCCTCCCAAAAATTCGATACCGAGATTTCACCGAAAATACACGTTTTAGGGTCCCATGTATAAAAAGAAGTTTTAGAAAAAGGTCAGTGTGTGTTTCCGTGTGTCTGTGAACATGATAACTCAATATGAAAAGTCGGCAAATGCCAAACTTGGAATTAAAGTTTAGTATCTTCCAAGGATATGACACGAAGATTTTAAGGACCCTCCCCCCAAACTGCCCTTTACATGAAAAAAAAAATTCGAAAACTTTTAATTTCTCAATAATGGCTCTAACGTTTTGATTAAAACAGGTATATTAAAGATATTTACGTGACAAATAACTGTATAACCTGATTTTTTTGGTAATAGCCTCTGAAGACCTCTTTATTCTGGATGAATTTTTCTAAACTTTGTTTAATTGCTAATCCGTAAGAGATAGACAAAGCCTTACTACACAAAAAAGTAGATCTCGTTAAAACAAACAATTAAGTTATATACATTTTTTCTTCGAGTTGACCACTTTCGAGATATTCTTTGTTATTGGTTTCTTACGGATGTTTGTCAATTCCTGGCAATGCAAAGAAACGATTTCAACCACATAGCAATCATCTTTTAAAACATTTGACTGTCGTTTTAGCCTAGTGTGTTCTCTTATTTCCCTTCCACTTATAAGGAACTAAATAATAAGATAATTTCTGCTAGTGTTTGTCTCGATTAGCATGATGCGGATAAAAGAATAATTTTTGTAAGAAAAGTTTGTGTGTTGAACTGCTAGAGAAAGTCATGTGAACGGAGCACAACAGATGTTTGTGGCAGTTTCCAAAGTTAGAGGAGCTTTGATATATCAGATTCTGATTCAGTTCAATTAGGACATCTTACTTGTGAATCAATGATGATAAAAAATTTGGAGCCCGCCTGGGTAGTGTGGTGGTAGCGTGTCCGCCGCACGTTCAAAATCGTGAGTTCGAATCTCGCTTAGGGTGAGTTACCCGGATAAGGTTTTTTTCGGGGTATTCCCTTACCCTGAGAAGAGGAATGTCGAGTACTTTAAGCTCCATGGATACCCCGAGATCATTTGAGCATCATTTCACCAATTTCATTCATCGCCCGATATGACCAACCAGGTTAAAGGTCGTTAAAATACCACAAAAAATTTAGGCAAGTTCAGTAAATCTACAAAAGGTCGCAGTACAGGCCAGTCTTGCCCCACTCATACATCCTCAATCATTCAGAGATATTCGTTATTATAGACTTTGATTTTATATATATATATAGTTTAACGTCCTTTAACCTTGTTGGTCATATCGGATGTAGAATGAAATTGGTGAAATATGCTTAAATGATCTCGGGGTCCATGGAGCTTAAAGTTACTCGATATTCGTCTCCTCAGGATAAGGGAAAACCCCGAAAAACACCTTATCCGGGTAACTCACCGTAAGCGAGATTCTAACTCATGACCTTTTGAATGTGAGGCGGACACGCTATCACCACACTACCCAGGCGGGCAGACTTTGATTTACAAACTATTCATCTGGATTTTCTCTTTCACGTATGTACAATATACATGACAGGTAGAATCATTGTATTCCAGCCAAAAATTCGATACCGAGATTTCACCGGAAACATGTTTTATGCGTTTTATGAGTAGACATGACTTTGTCTACATCGTGATAATAGATATAAACATTAACATAAATGGTTTTATTAGTTCCTTATAAGTAGTGGAGAAATAGCTAAAGCTATTGTCAAATCTTTTAAAAACTGATCGCTACGTGAAATAATTGACATTCGGTTCGCTTTGCACCGCCAGAAAAAAAAAAAATCTGATGTGTTCCATTCACATGACTTTCTCTACATCTCTGCAACAAATTATTGTTAAAAAGCTTATCCTTCTATTTACTTTATGCTAATTGAGAAAAATTAACAGAAATAGTCCTATTACTTGCTTCCTTGTAAGTGGAAGCGAAATAAGGGAGTGCCATAGGTTAGTGATAGTCAAAAGCTGGTTGCTATGTGGCTGAAGTTCCTTTGTTTGTATGGGCAGGAGTTGACAGATTTTGACTATCACTTTAACCTATGGCACTCCCTTATTTCGCTTCTACTTACAAGGAAGCAGGTAATAAGACTATTTCTGCTAATTTGTTCTAGGTTAGCATGAAGTAAATAGAAGCATAAGCTTTTTAACTATAATTTGTTGCAGAAAATAATGTGAATGGAACCAATGAGCCTTTATTTGTATTGAGTGTGCAGTAAGTATTGTGGATATGTTACAGCGGTGAGGTGGGATAATGGCGACGGCGACCAGCAGTGGTGGCACCTCCCTTAACTTGATGGCCTGTGTCAGAGAGTCTTCACCTCAACAGGAAGACCTCGTCACGTGTGACGTCACTGACTCCGAGATGGCCAGAAATGCTGCTGGTGAGTGTTTCCTAGATTACTTTTATAGGGCAGTTCGCCACTGCGACCTCCTCACATTTAGTATGTACATTAGGTATTTATATTTTACTTGTTGTCATTAGGTACATCAGTACAATAGACATGGTCAAAATAATATATAAAGTCAGTCAAATAACAATTCTACTATTAAGAAATTCATCCATATTGTAAAATACATTGTCCATCAACCATACATGTACTATGTACATAGTGTATAGAGAAGGTATTGCACTCCACCCAAAGATTCGATACCGAGATTTCACCGGAAATATCCAAAAAAAGCATTTTCAGAAAAAGGTCCGTGTGTGTGTCCGTGTGCTCGTGAACACAATAACTCAAAAACGAAAAGTCGGTAAAATACCAAACTTGGTAATTAAGTTCAGTATCTTCCAGGGATGCCACACGAAGGTTTTGAGAAAAAACCCCCACACCAAACTACCGTTTACATGGAAAAAAAATTCTAAAATTTTGAATTTCTTAAAAAATGGCTATAACGATTTTGATTAAAATCTCTTATACCTACATCAGATATTTACTTGCCAAATAAAATGTATATCTTGAATTTTCTGGGAACAGCCTCTGAAGAGTAACCAGGATGAATTTTACGGAATTTGGCATAACTGCTAAACCGTAAGAGATGGACCAAAACTTACTACACAAAAAATATAGAGCACGTTAAAACACATGATCTATGTTATATAGGTAATTTTTTTTCTTGGAGTTGATCGTTTTTATGATATTCCTTGTTATTGGTTTCAGCTTTAAAAAACATATTTTCTCATTGGGAATTTGTCAACTCCTGTCCATACAAACAAAGGAACTTCAGTCACATAGCAACCAGCTTTTGAGTATCCCTTTAATCTATGGTACGCCCTTATTTCGCTTCTACTTACAAAGAAGCAAGTAATAAGACTATTTCTGCTATTTTTTTCTTGATTAGCATGATATAAATAGAAGCATACGATTTTAAGAATAGCTTCTTGCAGAGATGTAGAGAATGTCATGTGAATGGAACACATCAGATTTTTTTTTATTTGTCCCCCCAAAGGGACATAAGAGTGGTGATCATCCCAAACGTATCTACATTGCCTCCCCAACCATGCACTAGAGCTACTGGTCAGGAAGCAGATAAAGGTACTGCCTTAGCAACCTTAGATTTGTGGGTGACTACATAAGGATGCCCTTAAGCAAGAGAGCGTTTCGGGCCTAGGGCCCAGGGCTTAGTTGCTGCGGTGATGGAAATTATACCTGAAGGACTGCCTCGCGCGCTGTCATTGGTCGGCGCTGGCCAACGAGGATTGAGGAGTGTTCGGCAAGCCATTGCCGACAAATAACAGCGAGGCGGTCCTTCAGCCTTTCCACCGCCGGAGCAGCTTGCCTCCAGATCCCTGACGATGCCATACACTTCGTCGTAGAGAGCTTGGAAATTAATTATCTGGCTGACGTCCCGAGAAAAAATCATTAATAAACAGCACAGGGGAAGTTTCAAGTCCTTGGAAAAAATACTTTTTAGAAAGAGAAGTGTGTGTGTGTGTGTGTTTGTGTTTGAACACGATATCACTAAAAGAAAAGTCGTTTAGTTTGGTGTTTAATTTCAGCATCTGGCGGCGCTGTGGCCGAGTGGTTAGACCGTTCGTCTCCCGTCTAGGCGGTCCGGGTTTTGGATCCCAAGCGCCCGCGTGTGGGAATTGTAGTGGACGAAGCGGCGTCTGGGCGGGTTTACTCCGGGTCCTCCAGTTTCCCCCACCATTCGTTCCATCAACTGCTCCATCATCTTTCCTATTATCTTTCGCTTGCATTTTATATCATCTACTTCCTCACGCTCAAGCCTGGCTAAGGGCTAGGTTCTCCATTCTATGGCTTCGTGCCGTTGGCTTACCAACAGGCTTCTGACCCCTAGGCATCTGCTTGTAGGTCCTAGAGGGGAGGTCAGTCCTAAATAGGTAAGGGATAAGCCGGCTACGAAAAAAGTCCAGCATCTTCCAAGAATGATACACGGCGGTTTTCAAGAAAAGCTGTCCACCCCAAACTACGTTAAACATGGAAACATTTTAGAAACTGTTGATTTTCTCAAAAATGGCTCAAACGATCTCGAGTAAAATACCGTATGTTTAAGATATTTTAATGACAAAGGAAATGTATATCTTGAATTTTCTGCGAACAGCCTCTTAAGTTCTCTTCATTCTGGTTGACTTCTATATAACTGGCAAACCGTAAGAGCTATAAAAACTTATGTAGATCTCATATTTAAAAAAAAAAAAAAAAAAAAAAAAAAAAAAAAAAAAAAAAAAAAAAAAAAACCACACACACACACACACACACAAAATTTATGCCAAATACTTTCTTCTTTTTTTTTTTTTTAGAGTTAACCCTTTTCGTGAAGTTCCGGATTATTGGTTTCAGTTTTAAGCCATTTAACCTTATTCTCGAACGGGAAGACATCTTTCTTCTCGTTTCTCGTTTGTTTACTCCTGATAAGCAAAGATATTAGAATTTCAATTGTTTCACATAGCGACCGGCTTTTAAAGGACGAGACTATCGCTTTAGCCTGTGCATTTTCTTACTTCCCTTCTACTTACAAGGAAGCTAGTAAGAAGACTATTCTGCTTATGTTTATCTTGATTAGCATGATGTAGATAAAAGAATAATGTTTTGAATAAAAGGCTTGTTTCCGATCAGCTAGAGAACATTATGTGCATGAAACACATTAGATTTTTGCTCTTCTACTTACAAGGGACACTTTTTGCTAATGTTTATCTCATGAAGTAAGTAGAAGAATATGCTTTTTAACAATAATTTGTTACAGAGATGTAGAGAAAGTCATGTGAATGGAACACATCAGATTTTCACTTTCTACTATGTACATAGTGTAGAGAAGGTATTGTAATGCACCCAAAAATTCGATATCGAGATTTCACCGGAAATATATGTTTCGAGACCCCCTGAATCCAAAAAAAGCATTTTTAGAAAAAGTGTCAATGTGTGTGTGTGACGTCTGTGTGTGTATGTGTGTGTATGTCTGTGGGCAGCATAGCTCAAAAACGGAAAGACTGTTAGAAACCAAACTTGGTTTTTAAGGATGCGATACGAAGATTTTCAAGAAAATCCCCCCACCCCCAACTACCCTTTACATGGAAAAAATTTCGAACATTTGATTTTCTTAAAAATAGCTCTAACGATTTCGATTAAAATCCCTTATATTTAAGATATTTACTTGGCAAATAAAATGTATATCTTGAATCTTCTGGGAATGATTTTTTTTATGTATAATTGGTAAACCGTAAGAGATAGACAAAAACTCACTACACAAAAAAATGTAGATGAGCATAAAACACACCATTTTTTGCCATTTACATTTTTTTCGTGGGGCTGAAGACTATTTCTACTAATTTTTTTTTTTTTTTTTTATTAGGATGAAGTAAATAGAAGCATAAGTTTTTTTAACAATAATTTGTTACAAAGATGTAGAGAAAGGCATGTGAATGGAACACATCCGATTTTTTTTCGTAGTAATTGCCTCTCTAATTCGTTTTCTTTATTGGATAAAGACTCAGGTTCCAGCAGCTATATGGAATTGCTCATAATACCTTGAATCCGAGCGTTGTCGTCATGTTTGAATCAGCCTGCTATGAGTAAGACCTTTTTATTTGGGTGTGCTACTCCCAACCTATCTTCCAGGGATGCGACAATAATGTTTCCCCATCCCAGACTACCCTTTACACGAAACAATTTTATTCTCTATAAAATGGTTCTTACGATTTTGATTAAGCTATCATTAGTTAAGAAAATGTTACTTTCTCTACACGTACTAAGTACATCGTGTATAGAGAAGGTATTGTAATGCACCCAAAAATTCCATACCGAGATTTCACCGGAAATACATATCTTGAGTTCCCCTAAATCCCCCCCCCCCCAAAAGCATATCTGGAAAAAGGTCCGTGTGCGTGTGTGTGGACAGCATAGCTCAAAAACAAAAAGACCGTTAAATACCAAACTTGATATTTAAGTTTTGGTATCTTGCAAGGATGCGACACAAAGATTTTCAAGAAAATCCCACCCTCCCCCAACTACCCTTTACATGGAATTTTTTTCGAAAAGTTTGATTTTCTCAAAAATGGCTATAACGATTTTGATTAAAATATTGTATATTAAAGATATTTACCTCACAAATAATATGTATATCTTGAGTTTTCTGGGAATAGCTCCTGAAGACTACTTTATTCTGGGTGAATTTTACGGAAGTTTGCATAACTGCTAAACCGTAAGAGGTATTCAAAAACTTGTCATACAAAACATGTAGAGCACATAATTTATGTTTTATAACTTTTTTTTCGTGGAGTTGATCGTTTTTTAGATATTCCTAGTTTTTTGTTTCAGCCAAAAACATAGGTAGAGAATGTATTACACTCCACCCAAAAATTCGTTATCGAAACTTCACCGGAAATGCACGTTTTAAGGTCTTCTGTATCCAAAATTATTTTTTTAGACAAAGGTCTGTGTGTGTGAATGAATGTTTGGAAGTGTGTCCGACGGAGAACAATAACTCAGAAAGAAAAATGGGTAAATTACAAACTTGGTATTCAAGTTTAGTTTCTGCCGAGGATGCGACATGAAGATTTAGAGGAAAATTCTCCCACCCCAAACTATCCTTTAATGGGAAACATTTCGACATTTTTATTTTCATAAATTTGGTTCAAATGATATTGATTAAAATATCATATTCAATAGTTATTTATGATGTAATAGCGTAAAGTTATGCTTTTTAATTCGAACGGCAATATTGTGAAACGAGACCCAGTCGAGAATCAAAAAGAAACTTTACGCTCGCATACCATTCAATGTTTTTTCTGCGAGAATTTTCTGATGTTGAAAGAAAAGCAACGAAGATGAAATAAATTTGAGGATAAGTTTGAGCCATTCACCATGGGTTCGTTAATTATTTCGCATTGCTGGACGCGATGACGATACGGTTGTAGCAGGCCGTGACAAACAATTAATTATTATTCTGTGAGCTGCAAAAGAATGTTTGTCATTTATTGATGTTGAACATAACATTATATTGTGCATGACTAAATTGTTTATTTTTTTATTAGGGATGTTTTTACACTAACATCGTGAATTATTTTGGCGAGTGTAAAGTGGAACAAAATTATGCTTGCATTTTACGCTTGCGCGTAGATTCCGTAAAAATAAAGTTGGCGATCTGAAATGAGCTCGTGAACTACTCAATTACGATCGGTCGCAGAAAAAAGATATATAAAATGTATATCTTGAATTTTCTGGGAATAGCCTCTGAAGACTTCTTCATTCTGGATGAATGCTGGTAAACCGTAAGATTTAGACGAAACCTTACTACAGAAAAAAATGTAGATCTCGTTAAAATACGAGATTTATGTCGTATACTGTTTTCGTCGAACAAACCATTTCCGAGAGGTTCCTTTCATTTGTTTCAATTTTAAAATGTTTAAACTTATCTTATACAGGAAATTGTCAAGTAATATCCATGCATAGACATGGATTTTAATCCCATAGCAACCACATTTTAAAACATTTGACTGTCGGTTTAGCCTAGTGTATTCCCTTATTTCCCTTCTACTTACAAGGAACTAAGTAATAAGACCGTTTCTGCTAATGTTTATGTCAATATTAGTATAAAGCCGTTAGAAGAAGAAATCTTTAACACTAATTTGTTACAGAGAGATGTAGATGAAGCATATGAATTGTTTAGGATTGTTTCCTGAAATTGGTACCATATACCAAACACGAGGCTTTTCTGTGAGAGTAATATTGTTACCTGCGTTCACTTTCAAGTGTGCGTGAGGCGCTTTACGGAAATGGATGGCACTGACCAGCACGATATCGATCCTCGTACCCTTGGGCAGTGGCGGATGTGCTCTTGCCATTCCGCCACATTGCCAGAGAAGTAAAATTCATAAACCTAATTTTCTTCGTCAAAGCACTTTTAGAACAATCTGATGCATTACTTTCATATAGCTTTCTCTACTGTTTATCGTTTATTATTGAGTATACAAAGTATTCTCGGAAACATTACTTTCCTATCTACTTTATTTTAATCGAAGTAAACCTTTTCAGAAATAGCTAAATTGTAGTTTCTTTATAGATACAATCAGAATGGAGATATTGAAATGTTTAACAACTGGACGCTACATGAGGGCCCTAAAACTTCATACTATTTCGGGTGAAAATTTGAAAAAGTATATAGTCTTAATTTGGCTCAGAAAATTATAAAAGTAATTTATGTATCTACTGGACAAAAACGAACAATATTTTTACTTTCTCTAACACGCATGTATAATGTATAGTTAGTGGATAAAAAAGGTATTGTATTTCACCCAAAATTCGATACCGAGATTTCTCCGGAAATAAATGTTTTTAGGTCTCTTGAATATGTATAAATTAATTTTGGAAAAAAATTCAGTATGTGTGTGTCTCTGGACAGCATAGCTCTGACAAGTCGCTTAAATACCAAAGTTGGTATTTAAGTTCAATATCCTCCAAGGATGTCACACGCTCTAACATATTTTCTGGGAATAATCTCTGAAGGCCTCTTTATTCTGGATAACTGATAAATCGTAAGAGATAGACTAAGACTTAGTACACAAAAAAATGAAGATCTCATTAAAAACAAACAATTTATGTCATTAACTTTTTTAGAGTTAACCGTTTTCGAGTTATTGGTGGTTACAGTTTTAAATTAAACGTTTCACAAACGGGAAGTCGATCTTTCAATTGATTCGCATAGCAGCAGCTTTTAAAAGATTGACTATCGCTTAAGCCTAGTGTATTCCCTTATTTCCCTTCTATTTACAAAGAAGCAAGTAATAAGAACATTTCTCCTAATGTTTATCTCGATTATCATGGTGTAGACAAAAGAATAATGTTTTGTAAGAAAAATTTGTGGCACAGCTAGAAGAAGCTATGTGAATAGAAAGTTTCAATTATTTTTTGGAATTAAAATTAAAAAATATCTCACTTATTCTATTCACATGACTTTCTCTACATCTCTGCAACAAATTATTGTTAAAAAGTTTATGCTTCTTTTTACTTCATACTAATCGAGAAACAAATAGCAGAAATAGTCTTATTACTTTCTTCCTTGTAAGTAGAAGCGAAATAAGGGAGTACCATAGGTTAAAGTGATAGTCAAAAGCTAGTTGCTATGTGACTGAAGTTCCTTTTTTTTTTTTTGTTTGGACAGGAGTTGACAAATTCCTGTATGAGAAAAGTAAGTTTTTCAGAGCTTAAACCAAAAACAAGGAACATCTCAAAAACGATCAACTCCATCAAAAAAATATATATAACATAAATTGTAGGTTTTTATCGTGATCTACAGTAAGCTTTTGTCTATCTCTTACGGTTTACCAGTTATGCAAAATTCAATAATAATCATCCAGAGTAAAGAGGTCCTTAGAGGCTATTCCCAGAAAATTCAAGATATACATTTTATTGTCAAATAAATATCTTTAATGTACAATATTTTAATCAAAATCGTCAGAACCATTTTTGAGAAACTCAAATTGTTCGAAACATTTTCCATGTAAAGGGTAGTTGGTAGTAGGGGGATTTTCTTGAAAATCTTCGTGTCGCATCCTTGGAAGATACCAAACCTAAATACCAAGTTTGGTTTATAACGCAGTTTAAGTTTTTGAGCTATGCTGCCCACAGACACACACACACACGGACATTTTTCTAAACATGTTTTGTTTTTTTTTTGATTCAGGGGGTCTTAAATCATAATTCTGGTGAAATCTCCGTATGGAATTTTTGGGCGCATTACAATACCTTCTCTATACACTAAAAAGTAAAAAATCTTTTTTTTTTTTTTTTTTTTTGAGATTTTCATGGAATTTTAGCGATATGTAAATCTGTGATGCTTGGACGCTTACACTTTTTTCTATTAGCATGAAGTAGATAGACGATGAAACGTTTGTTGCGATATAAGTAGACAAAGTCATGTGAATGTAAAGCAAGTGTACTGAGGCATAGTTTATTAGCGAGGGCGGAAATAGGACAGCATCCCTACGAAAGAACCCCTTCCGGTACCCTTTGTGTTACATGACAATAAGATCTTGTTACTTGACAAATCCTGTTATACCTACTCGGTCCTTGTGTGGATTCTCCTGGAATAGGCCATTTGTTGGCATGGCACCGTCTGCAGCGGTACTCTGGGTGTATAACAGTATACAGACGGCCGTGTTCCACCAGGACGCAAACCCACCAGGTGAGACAACTCTTTTTAATACCTTCTCATTAGATACATTTTGCTGTGAGCATAACAAGACTACAGTACGCTAAAGCGATTGTCAAAGTTTTAGTTGATACACAAAATACTACATTGCACCTAAAAAAAATCTGATGTGTTCTATTCACATGACTTTCTCTACATCTCTGTAACAAATTATTGTTAATAAGCTTATTCTTTTATTTACTTCACGCTAATCGAGAAAAATTAGCAGAATTAGTCTTATTACTTGCCTTATTGTAAATAGAAGCGAAAGAAGGGAGTACCATAAGTTAAAGTGATAGTCAAAAGCTGGTTGCTATGTGACTGAAGTTCCTTTGTTTGTATGGACACGAGTTGGCAAATTCCTGTTTGAGAAAAGTATAAGTTTTTCAAAGCTGAAACCAAAAACAAGGAGTATATGAAAAACGATCAACTGCACGAAAAAAAAAATATATATAACATAAGTTGTGTGTTTTAACGTGCTCTCTACATTTTTTGTGTGTTAAGTTTTTGTCCATCTCTTACGGTTTAGTTATGCAAAATTCCGTAAAATTCATCCAGAATAAAGTTGTCTTCAGAGGCCATTCCCAGAATATTCAAGATATACATTTTATTTCTCAAGTAAATATCTTTAATATGCGATATTTTAATCAAAATCGTTAGAGCCATATTTAGAAAATCAAAATTTTCGAAAGCAGTTCCATGTAAAGGGTAGTTGGGAGTGGTGGGATTTGCTTGAAAATCTTCGTGTCGCATCCTTGGAAGATACCAAACCTAAATACCAAGTTTGGTTTATAACGAAATTTTCGTTTTGAGCTTTGCTGCACACACACACACACACACACACACACACACACACACACACACACACACACACACAAGGGCATTTTTCTAAAAATGCTTATTTTGGACTCAGGAGGTCTCAAAACATGTATTTCCGGGGAAATCTCGGTATGGAATTTTTGGGTGCATTACAATACCTTCTCATGTACATAGCACGTGTAGAGAAAGTAAAAATATGTTTTCTATTAGGATGACATTCTCTACGTGGGTGTAACAAAGTACTGTTAAACAGCTTATTCTTCTATTTTATGATACACATTAACAGAAATCATCTTATTACTTGCTTCCTTGTAAGTAGAAGGGAGTAATGTTTTAAAATGTGGTTGCTCTAGCATTAAAATCCATTTCTATGCAGGGCCAGGAGTTTACAAACATTTGTGTGAGAACAGTTTAAAGTGCTGTATATCTGAAACAAATGACGGGAAATATCTCAGAAATGGACAACTCCATATATATATATATATATATATATATATATATATATATATATATATATATATCATAAATTATGTTTTAACGAGATTTAGTTATGTAAGATTCTAAAAAAATTCATCTAGAATAAAGAGGTCTTTAGAGGCTATTCCCAGAAAATTCAAATTATACATTTTATGTCATGCAATATATCTTAAATATAGGAGATTTTAATCAAAATCATTAAGAGTCCTTTTTGAGAAAATCAAAATTTTCGATAAAAGTTCCAAGTAGAGGGTAGTTGGGGTGGGGGGATTTTCTTCATGTCGCATCCTTGCAAGATATCAAACTTAAGTATTTCCGGTGAAACCTCGGTATCGAAGTTTTGGATGCATTACAATACCTTCTCTACAAGTACTATGTACATGTGTAGAGAAAGTAAAAAGCTGATGTTTTCTATTCAGATGATATTCTCTACATGGCTGTATTAATTACTGTTAAACAACTTCTTCTTCTATTTTATGATAATCGAGATAAACATTAGCAGAAATGGTCTTATTACTTGCTTTCTTGTAAGTAGAAGGGAAATAAGAGAATACACTGGGCTAAAACGATAGTCAAATGTTTCAAAATGTGTTTGCTATGAAATTGAAATCCGTTTCTTTGCGTTTTGACAAGTTCCTGTATGAGAAAAGTTTAAATATTTTATTACTGAAATCAATAACAAGGAATATCTCGGAATCGGTTACCTCCACAACAAAAAAAAAATAAAGGACATAAATTGTGTGTTTTGACGAGATCTGCATTTTTGTGCAGTAAGCTTTTGTCTATCTCTTACCGTTTAACAATTATGCAAAATTCATTCAGAATAAAGAGGTCTTCAGAGGCTATTTCCAGAATTTTCAAGATATACACTTTGTCATGTGAATATCTTTAATATACCTACGATATTTTAATCAAAATCGTTAGAGCCATTTTTGAGAAATCAACATTTTATATGTAAAGGGTAGTTGAGGGTTTCTTGAAAATCTTCATGTCGAATCCTTAGAAGATATTGAACTTAAATACCAAGTTTGGTATTTATCAATTTTTCTTTTTTGACCTATGCTACCTACACGGACGTTTTCTAAAACCTTTTATTTTTCGATTCAGGTGGTCTCAAAACATACACTTCGGGTGAAATCTGGATATGGAATTTTTGGTTGCAATACAATACCTTCTCTATACACTATGTACATTACGTACATAACGAGTAGAGAAAGTAAAAATCGGATGTGTGCCATTCACTTGACTTTCTCTACATTGTTATTTAATAATTGTTAAAATAATTCTTTTGTCTTCTTTATAACAATGTATGTTTTACTCTTTTTTTTTTCTCTCTCGTGGAATTGAGCATTTCTGAGATATTGCTTACTATTTGTTTCAAAATTAAAATACTTAAACTTTCCTCAAACGAAAATTTGAAATTCCTGGCTTTGCATAGAAACGGATTTCAACCACATGGCAACCAGCTTTTAAAAGATTTGACTATCGTTTTAACCTAGTGTAAATGTTAAGATAATTTTTGCTAACGCTTATATCGATTAGCATGAGGTAGAAAGAAGACTAATTTTTACTTTCTCTAGTCCAAGGTATTGTATTCCACCCAAATATTTGATACCGAGATTTCATCCTAAATATATGATTTGAAGACATCTCGAGGTTTTAGAAAAAGGCCCGTGTGTGGCTATGGACAGCATAGCTCAAAAACGAAAAGGACCCACGTGGTGGAACCACTGTATATTAGTAATGAAACGGATTTTAATCCCATAGCAACCGCATTTTAAAACTCTTGACTGTCGATTTAGCCTAGTGTATTCCCTTATTTCCCGTCTATTTAAAAGGAACTACATAAGTATTACTAAGATCGTTTCTGCCCACCTGAGTAGTGTGGTGGTAGCATGTCTGCCTCACATTCAAAACGTCGTGAGTTCGAATTTCGCTTAGGGTGAGTTACCCGGATAAGTTTTTTTTTTTTTTTTTTTGTTTTTTTTGGGGGGGGGATTTACCCTTATCCTGAGAAGACGAATGTCGAATAACTTTAAGCTCCGTGGACCCCAAAATCATTTAGCATCAATTTCATTCATCGCCCGATATGACCAACCAGGTTAAAGGACGTTAACGTCATGCTAATCGAGATATACACTAGTTTCTGCTAGTGTATATCTCGATTAGCATGAGGTGAACAAATGTGTTGTAGTGTTGGTTATGAGGAAAGTGAAGGTGCATGAGGAACACCCTGTCTAGCCTAGGCGAGGTCAAACCGTGAGGTGAAAGTTACTGGATCAGATCACAACGTCTTATCTTCTCATGCTATTCTAATTGCGGCGTACGCTCGCTCTTTCCAAAGGTTTAAAGGTTGTACATATGTATTCACATCATAATGCACCACTTACCTCTTCTAGGTAAGTTTTAACGAGATCTACGTTTTCTTTAGTAGTAAGTTTTTGTATATCTCTTACGGTTTACCAGTTACACAAAACTCATTCTGAACGAAGAGGTCTTCAGAAGCTATTCTCATACATATACATTTTATTTCTGATATAAATATCTTTTTGAAATACTTGATATGTAAGTTAATAATTCTGAACACATATTTGGTAATGTAAGCTAGATTTACAATTTATTTATTAATTGCCATGCCAACAAGCACTGTATTTACAGTAAGAGTTTGAGAGGTCATTAATACTTACAGTACAATTAGGAAATGACGTAACACTCAAGACATGTGCTACTTCAAGTAGAGAATATATTGCAAAATTCATTAACAAAAAAAGTGTATAAGAAGGCTTTGTCCGTATAATTTAGATGTAGCCTTTCATCTGTTCTCATCGAGAATTAATGTTTTCTTAATGTTCAATAAAATATAGAAAAGCAATTTTGATTTATTGGGTTTTTTTTTACAGTTTTTACAAGTTTAATAAAAGTAATTGGGTAACCAGGAACTGTAAGTTACTTATCAGATCTCGGTCCTGCGGGTCTCGTATTCCCAATATGCATTCTCGACCTGACAGGTATAACTTACAGTCCTTAGTGCGCAATATACTATTATTATACGGAATTTTAACCAAAATAGAGCCTTTTTTTATTCGTGCCCATAGTTCTTCATTTGTTATAATATCCGGCCAAGGTATCCCCAGACCTTTCCTCAAAATGTGGTATTTTAACTACTTTTCGGTTTTGAATTACCGTGTTCACACACACACACACACACACACACACACACACACACACACACACACACTCACTCACTGGAACTTCTTTTTTTAAAAAAAACCCTGATGTGTTCCATGCTCATAACTTTCTCTAGCTATTACAAAAGTAAAATGTTCTTACAAAAGATTATTCTTTTATCTACCTCATGCTAATCGAGATAAACATTAGCAGAAATCATCTTATTACTTACTTCGTTGTTAGTAGGAGAGAAATAAGGGATTATACTAAGCTAACGTGATAGTCAAAAGTTGGTCACTATGTGAAACAATTGAGGTTCGCTTTGCATGGTCCCGTTTGAGAAAAGTTAGTTTAAAATTGAAACCAAAAACAAGGAATATCTCAAAAGCAGCTAACTCCACTAGAAAAACCTAAATGACATAACTTGTGTTTTTGCTTAGTAAGTCTCTGTCTATCGCTTACGAATTAACTGTTATGCAATTTTCTGCAAAACTCAGCCAGAAAAAGAGGTCTTCAGAGGACATCCCAAGAAAATTCAAGATATACATTTTATTTGTCGTGTAAATATATTTAATGCCTAGGCGACATTTTAAATAAAATCGTTAGAGATATTTTGAGACAATCAGGATAGGATGAGATGAGAATAATTTCAAAGGACGGCCTAAACCGGGTCCGACCAAACTCCCCGAGTCTACAGACGACTTCCAAAGCCATCCCGCCGCCGAGGGCTGTATTTCCAGGGCGCAGTCACCCACCACGGAAGGGCTCCACCACCGCAGTCCTCGTAGACACGTACACTCCTGAAAAAGACCTGTTGGATGAAATGAAGGGACAGGAAGTTCGGGGTACTGGCGAATCCTCCACAGGATTTGCCTAGACACCCGAAAAAAAACTCGTCAGAGGGGAACCATCCCACGACCTCCCCAGTTCCAGTCTCTGAGACACCGGGCATGGTCCATGTAAAGGGTAATTAGGAGGGGTGGGGGTTGTTGTAAATGTTCATTTCGCATCCTTGGGAGATACTGAACTTAAATGCCAAGTTTGTATTTTTTTTTATTACTTTCTCGACACATACTATGTACCTACACAATGCATAGAGAATGTATTGTATTCCACCCAAAAATTCAATACTGATTCACTGAAAATATGTTTTGGGGTCCCCTGAGTAAAAAAAATCTGATGTGTTCCATTCACATGACTTTCTCTATCTCTCTGTAACAAACTATTGTTAATAAGCTTATCTTTTATTTATTTCATGTTAATCGAGGAAAATTAACAGAAATAGTCTTATTCCTTGCTTTATTGTAAATACAAGCGAAATAAGGGAGTACCATAGGTTAAAGTGAAAGCCAAAAGCTGGTTGCTATGTGACTGATGTTCCTTTGTTTGTGTGGATAGGAGTTAACAAATTCCTGAATGAGAAAAGTATGTTTTTCAAAGCTGAAACCAAGAAAAAGGAATATCTTAAAAACGATCAACTCCACGAAAAAAATGTATATCACATAAAGTGTGTGTTTTAACGTGCTGTACATTTTTTGTGTGTTAAGTTTTTGTCCATCTCTTACGGTTTAGTAGTTATGCAAAATTCATCCAGAATAGTCTTCAGAGGCTATTCCCAGAAATTTCAAAATAAACATTTTATTTGTCAGGTAAATATCTTTAATATATGAGATTTTAATCAAAATCGTTAGAGCCATTTTTTAGAAAATCAAAAATTTCGAAAAAAGTTCCATGTAAAGGGTGGTTTGGAATGGGGGGATTTTTCTCAAAATCTTTTTGTCGCGTCCCTGGAAGATACTAAACTAAAATACCAAGCTTGGTATTTTACCGACTTTTCGTTTTTGAGTTATCGTGTTCACAGACACACGGACACACTGACACACGGACACACTGACACACGGACACACACACACACACACACGGACCTTTTTGTGAACATGCTTTTTTTTAGATAAAGGATACCCTAAAACATATATTTCCGGTGAAATCTCGGTATCGGATTTTTTGGTGGAGTGCAATACTTTCTCTATTCACTATGTACATAGTGCGTATAGAGAAAGTAAAAATCTGATGTGTACCATTCACATGACTTTCTCCATATCCCTGCAACAAATAATTCTTAAATAGCTTATACATCTATTTACTTTATGCTAATCAGAAAAAATTAGCAGAAATAGTCTTATTACTCGCATCCTTGTAAGTAGAAGCGAAATAAGGGACAACCGTAGGTTAAACTGATAGTCAAAAGCTGGTTGTTATGTCAGTGAAGTTCCTTTGTTTATATGGATAGGAGTTGACAAGTTCCAGTATGAGAAAAGTATACGTTTTTCATAGCAGAAACCAAAAATAAGGAATGTCACAAAAACGACGAACTCCACGAAAAAAATGTATATAACATAAATTGTGTGCTTTATCGTGCCCTACATTTTTTGTGTAGTAAGTTTTTGTCCATCTCTTACGGTTTAGCAGTTATTAAAAATTTAGTAAAATTCATCCAGAATAAACTACTCTTCAGAGGCTATTCCCAGAAAATTCAAGATATACATTTTATTTATCAGGTAAATATGTTTAATATACCAAATTTTAATCAAAATCGTTAGAGCCATTTTTGAGAAAATCAAAATGTTCGAAAAAGTTCTATGTAAAGGGTAGTTAGGGGTGGGGGGATTTTTCTCAAAATCTTCGTGTCGCATCCCTGGAAGATACTAAACTTAAATACCAAGTTTGGTATTTTACCTTCTTTTCGTTTTTGAGTTATCGTGTTCACGGACACACACACGGACCTTTTTCCGAAAATGCTTTTTTTAGATAAAGGATACCCTAAAACATATATTTCCGGTGAAATCTCGGTGTCCAATTTTTTGGTGGAGTGCAATACATTCTCTATACACTATGTACATAGTGCCTATAGAAAAAGTAAAAAAGTTAGGAGAAAGTCCGTGTGTTTTATGTGTGTTTGTGTTTCTGTGGAGAGCATAGCTCAAAAATAAAAGAACTTGGCATTTAATGTTACTATCTTCCAAGCATGCCACACGAAGATTTTCAAGAAAATCCTCCCTCCGCAAACTACCCTTTATTACGGAAACTTTTTGAAATTTTTGATTTTCTCAAAAATGGCTCTAACGATTTTGATTAAAAAACTGCACGTTAAAGGTATTTACATTACAAATAAAATGTATATCTTGAATTATCTGGGAATAGCTTCTGAAGACCTGTTCCTTCTTAGTGAATTTTGCATAACTAGTAAACCGTAAGAGATACATAAAAACTTTGTACATGAAAAATGTAGATCTCGTTAAAACACACAATTTATATCATGTATATTTTTGTTGCATAGTTGGCCGTTTCCGAGATATTCCTTGTTATTGGCTTCAATTTTAAACTACGTTTCTTCTCTTTCGTTTCATCACTCTTGTTACTTTCTCTATACGTACTATGTACATAGTGTATAGAAAAGGTATTGCACTCCACCCAAAAATTCAATACCAAGGTTTCACTGGAAATATATGTTTTAGGGTCACCTGTATCCAAAAGTAGCATTTTATGAAAAAGGTCCGTGTGTGTGTGTGTGTGTGTGTGTGTGTGTGTGTGTGTGTCTGTGAGCACGATAACTCAAAATCGAAAAGTCGGTAAAATACTAAGCTTGGTATTTAAGTTTATAATCTTCCAGGGTTGCAACACGATGATTTTGAGAAAAATCTCCCTGCCCCAAACTACCCTTTACATGGAACATTTTTAGTAAATTTTGATTTTTTAAAACATGGCTCTAACGATTTTGATTAAAATATCGTATATTTAAGATATTTACCTGACAAATAAAATGTATATCTTGAATTTTCTGGGAATAGTCTCTGAGGTCTACATTATGTATGATGAATTTTACGGAATTTTGAACAACTGCTAAACCGTAAGAGATGGACAAAAACTTACCACACAAAAAATTTAGAGCACGTTAAAACACATCATTTATGTAATATACATTTTTTTTCGTGGAGTTGATCGCTTTTTAGTTATTCCTTGATTTTGGTTTCACCTTTAAAAAACTTTTCTCATATAGGAAGTTGTCAACTCAATCCATACAAACAAAGGAACTTCAGTCACATAGCAATCAGCTTTTGACTATCACTTTAACCTATAGTACTCCCTTATTTCGCTTCTACTTACAAGGAAGCAAGTAATAAGACTATTTCTACTAAATTTTTCTCAATTAGCATGAAGTAAATAGAAGCATAAACTTTTTAACAATAATTTGTTGCAGAGATGTAGAGAAAGTCATGTGAATGTAACACAAATTTTTTTTTCCGGAAATGCAAAGCGAACTAAACTTCAGTTGTTCACATGTCGGTCGTTTTTTAAAATGTTTGACTACCGCTTTAGCCCAGGTATGTCCCCTTCTACTTACCAGGAATTAAGTAGTAAGACCAATTGTCTTAATGTTTATCTCGTTTAGCATGATGTAAGAATAGTTTGGCCCGCCTGGGTAGTGTGGTGTAGCGTGTTTGCCTCGCATTCAACAGTCGCGAGATCGAATCTCGCTGAGGGTGACACCCGGATAATTTTTTTTTTTTTTTCAGAGTTTTCACTTATCCTGAGAAGACGAATGTCGAGTAACTTTAAGATTCATGTACCCCAAGATCATTTGAGCATCATTTCACCAATTTAATTTATCGTCCGATATGACCAACCATGTTTAAGGACTTTAAGCTACAAAAACAGACAAAAAATATATTTATTTAGTTGTGTCGTTTAACATCTAAGGTTATATCGAATGTCGAGTAACTTTAAGATTCATGAACCCCAAGATCATTTGAGCATCATTTCACCAATTTAATATATCGTCCAATATGACCAATCAGGGGCTTTGCATTAGAAATAACTCGTTTTCTGTAGGTGCTTAAAGTTGGGTTTAAATTGTTTTATTTTCCTCAAATACACGCATTTAATCCCACATAAAGAGAGGGTTAGGGAATAATTTTGGTTAAAGAAAAATTCCCCACCACAGCCGGGAATCGAACCCTGGACTTACAGATGAGTAGTCAGCTCGCTGACCACTCTACCACGGAGGCAGTAAAAACCATTGGATATTTTTTTAATACTGAGGGTCTGAAACATATATTCCGGTGAAATCTCGGTATCAACTTTTTGGGTGGAATAGAAAGCCATCTCTGTCTACTGAGTATGGTGTACATACACGCAAGAGAAAGTAAAAAAAAACTATATTTGTAAGGAACCTCAGATTTGGCAACAGCTGCGTGGGTTTTCATGGCAATGTACTGTGAAATGACTTTCGTCAGAAATGATTCAGACTTCACGGTGCAATAAATGTACACACTCAGACCTTGCGTTTACAGGTTAGGGTTTCAAGGTCACATATTCTTGTGTCTAATGTTAGTATTGTTAGAGTGGTTGTTTCAAGATGAAAGTGTGCCCCACACGTCTGTCAACAATCAGTTCAGAGCCTCCAGAGATCACCAGAATGCTTGGCCGGCTATGACCTTTACCACTCTGCCGTTCCTTTGTTCTGCGGATAAAGTAGGCCACGAGTTGCAGCTACCTGTTTTACCGACCCAGCCCTGGCCGGTCAGCTGTGCTGTCCGCTCCCTGTCAAACCCAAATAGCTATATGTATGTGTACGTTGAAAGAGATACCGAAATAATCACTATTTAACTGAGATATATTATCAAATAATGAAACTAATTAAAAATGTGGTAATCTTTTTACTTTCTGTATACGTACTATGTACATAGTGTATAGAGAAGGTATTGCACTCCACCCAAAAATTCGATACCGAGATTTCACCGGAAATATATGTTTTATGGTCTCCTGTATCCAAAAAAAAAAGCATTTCAGAAAAAGGTCCGTGTATGTGTCCATGTGTCTGCGAGCACGATAACTCAAAATCGAAAAGTTGGTAAAATACTAAACTTGGTATTTAAGTTAAGTATCTTCCAGGGTTGCAACACGAAGATTTTGAGAAAAATCTCCCGCCCCAAACTACCCTTTACATGGAACATTTTTCGAAAATTTTGATTTTTTAAAAAATGGCTCTAACGATTTGGATTAAAATACTGTATACTAAAGATATTTACCTGACAAATAAAATGTATAGACTTCAGTTTTAAAAAGTTTATTCATACAGCAACTGTCAACACATGGCCACGCAAAGAAACGGATTTCAGTCCCATAGCAATCACATTCTAAAACAGTTGATTGTCGGTTTAGCCTAGCGTATTCCCTTATTTCCTTTCTACTCAGTAATAAGATCGTTTCTGCTAATGTTTATCTCGATTAGCATGAAGTAGATAGAGTAACAGGCGTTTTAAGAAGAATTGATAAAGCTATACGATGGTTCCACCACACACACACACACACACACACACACACACACACACACACACACACACACAAACGGTCTTATAAGACTTTTACTGGCGATCCATACTTGAAAGTGTTGAACACATTAAGTTGTTCAGATGTGAAAGTTGCCAGGTTGCCGAAATTTTGACTTCTTCTTGGGATCATTGGGGTTTCAGCTTCACAGATCCCTCGGCTACGCTTTGCGGCTTAGGGCCCTACACGTTGGGCTACGTTTTGCAGTTTAGGACCCTAAATGTTTACAACAGACCAGTAAGCAACTACAATGCGGCTCTAAAGACGAAATAACAAAAGTGCCCACGTATAGAAGTAATGCCAAGTGGTGGAAGCATTGTATACTAATAATGAAGAATTTGTTACAGAGATGTAGAGCAAGTCATGTGAATGGAACATATTTGTTGCTGCGGTGTCTCCCGACATAAGACGCGTATTGATACGAGCCCGTGAAGCTTTTCTGCAGACGGTGGTGACCTTGGAGTGTGCAGCCGTGCATTAAACAGATCGATGTATCTTGTAACATTTTAGCAATAATCTCCTTATCTCACGTAATCGCAATGAGATAGACAGAAACGCAGTAGTACGTGAGAGTTCCTTGGTAACGGAGCGCTTTCCTTTTAAGGTTAGTACGTCTCTATTTACATCAACAAAACAACACGATTTTGTCCTCACACTTTATAACAATCACATGACTTTCTCTACATCTCTGCAACAAATTATTGTTTAAAAGCTTATGCCTCTATTTACTTCATGCTAATCCAGAAAAAATTAGCAGAAATAGTCTTATTACTTGCTTCTTTGTAAGTAGAAGAGAAATAAGGGACTACCATAGGTTAAAGTGATAGTCAAAAATTGGTTGCTATGTGAATCCAGTTCCTTTGTTTGACAGGAGTTGACAAATTCCCGTATGAGAAAAGTATAAGTTTTTTAAAAGCTGAAACTTCACGAAAAAAAATGCATATAACATAAATTGTGTGTTTTAACGTGCTCTATATTTTTTGTGTGTTAAGTTTTTGTCTGTCTCTTACAGAGTACCAGTTATGCAAAATTCCGCAAATTTAATCCAGAATAAAGATGTTTTCATAGGTTATTCCCAGAAAATTTAAGATATACATTATTCAAGATACATATCTTAAATATAAAAGATTTAATCAAAATTTTAGAGCCATTTTTGAGAAAATAAAAAATTTGTAAGTTTTGTTTGCATGTAAAGGGTAGTTGGGGGTGGGGGAATTTTCTTGAAAATCTCCGTGGAGCATTCTTGTGAGAAACTAAACTTAAATACTAAGCCCACAGACGGACCTTTTTCCAAAAATGCTTTTTTTTTTTATTAAGGCGGAGTCAATACATGTATTTCCGGTGAAATCTCGGTATGGAATGTTGGGTGCAATACAATACCTTCTCTATACACTATGTACTTAGTACGTGTAGAGAAAGTAATAATTAATATTACTAAAGTACATTATTTGGTCGTCTTCTTTGCGCGGCAGCTTTCCAAGCGGGAGACCTCGGTTAGATTTCCGGCGAGAGGAATTTTCCCCCGCTGGGAGACCTGTTCCGGGGTGCACTCAGCCTCGTGAGGTCTCTGGGGTGCTACTTGATTGTGAAGTAGCGGCTCCAGATTGAGAAAACCACATCAACCGGTAGGGAGGGACTGCACCCCATCTATGACGCCTTTGGGCCGAAATGGGAGATGCAGTGGCCAGGCGGTAGGAGCTGAACTTTAATTTTAAGTACATTATGATGCTTTTTAATTTCCCTATCACCTGCATATACAGAGAAACTATAATTTGATACCAATTGTTCTTTGGAAACACATGTTTTGAGGGTCCCAGAATAAAACAAATTTGAGGTGTTACATTCACATGATCTCTCTGTCTATTCTGCAACAATCTCTTCTTACAAAAACTTCTATCCACTTCAAGTTACTCTAGATAAACGTTAGCAGAAATTATTTTTATTACTTTCTTAGCACGTACAATGTACTTAGTGGATAGAGAAGGTATTGTATTCCACCCAAAAATTCGATGTCGAGATTTCTCCGGAAATATTTATTTTGAGATACCCTGATTCCGAAAAAAAATTAGAAAAGGGTATTTGTGTGTGTGTGTGTGGGGGGGGGACAGCATAACTCAAAACGAAAATACCGATAAAAACCCAACTTGGTATTTATCTTCAGTATATTCCAAGGACGATTTTTTAGATAATCCTCCAGCACCACAAAGTACATGGAACAATAACATTTTTGAAGCTTATGTTTTTCGTAAAGATGACTAATGATTATGATTAAAATACCGTATATTAAAGATATTATCATCACAAATAAAATGCATATTTTGAATAGCCTCTGAAGACCATTTTACTCTGAATGAATTTTGCATAACCGTTAAACCGTAAGATATAGAAAAAACGTACTACTAATATATGTAGAGCTCGTTAAAACACCTCATTTATGTCATATACGTGTTTTGTATAGAGCCGACCGTTTCTGAGATATTCCTTGTTATTGGTTTCAATTTTAAACTACTAAACTTTTGTCAAACCGGAAGTGACGTTTCGTTTCAGCAATGCGAAGCGAACATCAATTGTTTCACAATAGTGGTCAGGATTTAAAGCATTTGACTGTCGGTTTAACCTAGGATACTCCCTTATTTCGCTTCTACTTAGGAGGAAGCAAGTAATAAGACTGCTTCTGCTAATGTTTATTTTGATTATTATGTCGTAGATAAATGAATAAATGAAGTTGTTTGTATAACAGCTAGAGAAAGTGATGTGAATGCAACACACCAGTTTCTTTCTCTCTTTTTGCACTGATGAAGGCTAAAATCGTGTATTTACGATGAAAATTCGTAAGGAATTTTTGGGGTGGAATGTAATTTTTCCTCTTGTTACTATACACATTAGAGAAAGAAAAATAAAATGTTCTGATACATTTTCATAACTTTTACCACCCATCTTTCCACATACCATTCTTATAAAACTTATGCTTCTATTTACTTCATGCTATTCGATATAAACTTTCATCGCACATTTCGTTGTGAAAATGAGTATACAATGGAATAAGGCGATAGTCAGATTTTTAAGAAGGCACGTGCCATGTGATAACTGAAATTCCACGTTTGCTGTAAGACCTTGAGAAAAAAGCTAATAGCAACTCGCCGCCTGAAAAAAAATGTGATGTGTTTCATTCACATGGCTTTCTCTACCTATTCTGCAAACGAACTATTCTTACAAAAGCTTATCCTTCTGTTTACTTCAAGCTAATCGGGATACATTAGCAGAAATGGTTTTATTGCTTGTTTTCTTTTAAGCAAAAGTGAAATAAGAAAATACATTAGGATGAAGCGATAGTCATATTTAAAAGCTGGCCGCTATGTGAAACAATTGAAGTTCGGTTCTCTTTGTATGGCTGGGAGTAAAATAGAACAGAGATGAAACAAAAGATGACTTCCCGTTTGAGGAGAAGGGTTAAAAGAAGTTTAACATTAATACCAATAACAAGGAATATGTCTGAAACGGCTATTTAAAATAAAATAGAATGAAGAGGACTATACTTTGATACACTTTGATTTGAGTATAAATATCTTTAATAAACGGTGTTTTAATCAAAGTCGTTAGCCATTTTGGAAAATTGTTCCATGAAAAGGGTAGATTTTCTTGAACATTTTCGCGTTGGATCCTTGGAAGATGCTGAACTTAAGTTAACCATAGGGTAAAGTGATAGTCAAAAGCTGGTTGCAAAGCTGGTTGCTATGTGACTGAAGTTCCTTTGTTTGTATGGACAGGAGTTGACGAATTTCCTGTATGAGAAAAGTGTAAGATTTTCAAAGCTGCAAACAAAAACAAGGGATATCTCAAAAACGATCAACTCCACGAACAAAACGTAAATGACATAAATTGTATGTTTTATTGTGCTCTACATTTTTTGTGTAAGTTTTTGTGCATCAATTATGGTTTAGCAGTTATGCAAAATTCCGTAAAATTAATCGAGAATAAAGTAATCTTCAGAGGCTATTCCCAGGAAATTCAAGATATACATTTTATTTGCGAGGTAAGTATCTTTAACATACGATCTTTTAATCAAAATCGTTAGAGCAATTTTTGAGAAAATCAAAATTTTCGAAAAAAGTTCCATGTTGGAGGTGGGCGGATTTTCTTGAAAATCTTCGTGGCGCATCCCTGGAAGATACTAAACTTAAATACCAAGTTTGGTCTTTTACCGACTTTTCGTTTTTGAGTTATCGTGTTCACAGACACACGGACACACACACGGACCTTTTTCTGAAAATGCTTTTTTTGGACACAGGGGACCCTAAAACATATATTTCCGGTGAAATCTCTGTATCGAATTTTTGGGTGGAGTGCAATACCATCTCTATACATTATGTACATGGTCGTGTAGAGAAAGTAAAAAGCAAGACCGATTTTGCTTTTCAACAAAACAACGAGTAAAATGTTGTATTGTTCAGATAATATGTGCTATAACTTGATTTTGTGTGTGTTTGCTATATCTTCAATGATTTACAATAAATTCAAAAGAATTTAATATTAATTAATATTTATTTATGGTAGTTGAAACCAAAATACAGAGCGCGTCACGTATACTACAACCCTGAGAAAAGAGGAGAAACATATAATTATGAACATGAAAAATACACACGAACAAGCAGCCTAGAGGCCATATTGAATTTAAATGCCAGAACGGCGGGCCGGTGGATAGATTCCTTTGGTACGCTAATGAAAGTCGGATTACATCGCTGGCTTTAAAAAACTTGCCCTTTGGAATGCGCTGAAGAAATGGCAGTTAAAGCTGCCCCGCCATCTCTTGCCAGACTTGTATACTTCAGAGAACATACCTCGAAGAGTGGGTAAGATGGTAAATCCTTCACAAATCATTGAGTTGGTTGAAAACCCTTCATAACTTATTGTTTATATACAGTTCTTTTTTCATTTACACTTGTGTTGTTTTCAGTTTAACATTTACAGTTTCATTTTTTAAACTTTTGCAGTTTTGATTTCTGGTTTCGTACGGTTTAACGCCAAACTTCACCACCAGATGCCTCGCGCAAACGCTCTAGAAATCGCGACCTTGCATACAAAGCAACATGATCTGTTGTTTTGTTTTTGTTAATCAGTTCAGGCCGCGATTTTCCTCCTTCGTGCCGATAAACGCGTAACGAGAGGAAAAATCATATACTAATCTGCTCTACATTAACAGGAAACCTCAGAAGTATTTTTCTTCAGGATCTCATGTGTTCCATTCACAAGACTCTCTCTACATCCCTGTAACAAATTATTGTTAATGAAATGGAGTTTTATTTATGGATACTCTTTAACTGCTGTGGTTCTTAGCGTCCCATTCAATACTGGGCGTGAAAGACCACTTAATTTTGCTCAGAGGCCTCTCTATCAGGCTTGAGGTTCTTTTACGTGCCGTAAATCTACGACATGGGACCCACGGCCTTCCGAAGGAAGCCATGCTAAGGATGTTTACACAATTATTGTTAATAAGCTTATTCTTTTACTTCATGGTAATCAGGATAAACATTTGCAGAAACGCTCTGATTACTTAGTTCCTTATAAGTAGGAGGGAAATAAGGGAATACTCCAGGCTAAACTGACAGTCAAATCGTTATAAAGCTGGTTGCCATGTGGTTAAATCTGTTTCTATGCATGGCCAGTAGTTTACAACTTTACGTGTAAGAAACATTTTAAGTGTTTTAAATCTGAGACAAATATCAGAGAAATATATCAGAAATGGTCAACTACAGGGAAAAAAATGTATATGACATAAATTGTGTGTTTTAACGAGATCTACATTTATTATGTGTAAGTTTTTGTATATCTCTTATACCAGTTATACAAAATTCCGCAAAATTCATCCAGTCTTCAGAGTCTACTTCCAGACATACATTTTATTTGCCATACATTTAGAGTATTTTAATCAAAATCATTAGAGCCATTTTTGAGAAAATCAAAATTTTCGAATATTTTGCTGTGTAAAGGGAAGTTGGGAGGGGGGTTTTCTTGAAAATCTTCGTATCGCATTCCTGGAAGATAGTGGACTTAAATAAGTACATTTTCAGTGAAATTTCGGTGCATTTTGGGTGCATTACAATACTTTCTCTCTACGCTATGTACATAGTACGTGTAGAGAACATATTGAAGTGCTACATTCACATTAGCTGTCTCTACTTAAGCTGCAATAGTGTATTCTTATACTTCAGGCTTATCAAGATAAACATTAGCAGATATGGGCTTATTGCGTATTATTTCCTGGTACAAATGGAATAAAGAAATATAACAAGCTAAAGCGATAGTCAACCATTTTAATAACCAGTCGGTTTGTGATGGTCTTGAAATGTTTGACCAGGAGAGAAAAAACAAAAATCAAACAAATAAGAAAAAACACAAATTACGTTTCCATTTGAGAAAAGTTCAAGTATTATAAAATTGAAACTAATATCAAGGAATATTTCAGAAATGCTTAACTCCATCAAAAGCTGCATATGACATAAATTGTGTTTTTTCGAAATCCACACGTTTGTGTAGGAAGTTTTGAACTATCTCGGTTTTCCAGTAATACTAAAATCACCCAGTTTGAAGAGGCAATTCCGAGAGAATTCAAGATACATTTCGTTATTCATGAAATATCTTAAACATACGGTATTTTAATAAAAATTACCAAAACCTTTTTTGAGGAAATCAAAAGTTTCGAAAAATGTTCCTCGTAACGCGTAGTTGGGGTGAAGGGATTTCTCTGAAAATCTTCGTGTCGCATCCTTAGAAGATGCTGAACTTAACTACTAAGTGGATAGAAGAATAAGCTTTTTGTAAGAATAGTTTGTTACAGAATAGGTGCAGAAAGTCATGTGAATAGAACTATCATATTTTTACTTTCTCTAGCACACATGCACAATGCACATAGTAGGAGAAGGTATTAACCCAAAAACTCCATACACAGATTTCACTGGAAATACATGTTTTGAGATCACTTAATCTCCTTCCCCCAAAGTATTTTTACTTTCTCTACACGTACTATAGACAAAGTGTATAGAGAAGGTATTGTAATGCGCCCAAAAATTCGATACCGAGATTTCACCGGAAATATATGTTTTGGCTCCCCCTGAATCCAAAAGAGCATTTCTGGAAAAAGGTCTGTGCGTGTGTGTGTCTGTGGACAGCATAGCTCAAAAAAAAAATATATATATATTTGTATTGGTTTTTAAGTTTGGTATCTTGTAAGGATGCGACACGAAGATTTTCAAGAAAATCCCCTCACTCCCAACTACCCTTTACATGGACATTTTTTCGAATATTTTGATTTTCTCAAAAAAGGCTCGAACGATTTTGATTAAAAAATCGTATTTTACCTCACAAATAAAATGTATATATTGAATTTTCTGGGAATAGCCTCTGAAGACTACTTTATTCTGGATGAATTTTACCGAATTTTGCGCGTAACTGTTAAACCGTAAGAGATGGACAAAAACTTAAAACCTCAGAAAATGTAGAGCACGTTAAAACACACAATATACATTTTTTTCTCTTGTAACTGATCGTTTTTGATATATTCCTTGTTTTTGGTTTCAGCTTTGAAAACCTTGTACTTTTCTCATACACGAGTTTCTCAACTCGTGTCCATACGGACAAAGGAACTTCAGTCACCTAGTAATCACTTTACTTCACTTTGACTATCACTTTAACCTATGATACTCCCATATTTCGCTTCTACTTACAAGAAAGCAAGTAATAAGACTATTTCTGCTAATTTTTTCTCGATTAGCTTGAAGTAAATAGTAGAATAAGCTTATTAACAGTAATTTGTTACAGAGAAGTAGAGAAAGTCATGTGAATAGAACACATCAGATTTATTGAAGCGGGTATTGCAAAGCTTGTGCACAGGTACGATAAATGTCTCAATCTTTTCGGTGATTTTGTTGAAAAGTAATCATAAATGTACAAAATTTTAAGTAATATAATAATTGTTTTCTATGAACTTGTCTTTTATTGATAGCCTATAGGAGGTTGAAAAATAACGATCCTCGTAATAAGACTGCTTCTTTGGAAGACATCTTGGATACTTAGTTTAGCATTTAACGGACTTTTCGTTTTTGAAAAATACTTTCCACTACACACGCACGGACATGTCTCTAAAAATGCTTGTTTTGGATCCAGAGACTTTAGAAACGTGAATTTCTGGTGAAATCGAATTTCTGGTACGAATTTCTGGGCAGAATACAATACCTTCTCCATCTACAATTTACTTTTTACATGCGTGCTAGAAAAAGTATAAATTTAGATTTTTTGAACAATGGTAGTCAAAATTTCACTGCCGGTCTCTCTTAAAAAACAGGCGGCATAGAATCGTATCCTCAGCACTTTCTTTACTCACTGAAGAGCGACGTCTGGGCTGTAGGATGGCTGAGGCGCTAATTATGCACCTTTGTTCGTCTGAGTGCAGAATTATCCATCCGGCTTTGGGGTTGCTACATGCCACAGCTCTTATTACATATCACACAGAAAAAAAATCTGATGTGATCCATTCACATGACTTTCTCTATATCTCTGCAACAAAATATTGTTAAAAAGCTTATGCTTCTATTTACTTCATGCTAATCGAGAAAACATTAGCAGAAATAATCTTATTACTTGCTTCCTTGTAAGTAGAAGCGAAATAAGGGAGTACCATAGGTTAAAGTATTAGTCAAAAGCTGGTTGCTATGTGACTGAAGTTCCTTTGTTTGTATGGACAGGAGTTGACCATTCCTGTATGAGAAAAGTGTGTTTTTTAAAGGTGAAATCAAAATCAGGGAATAACTCAAAAACGATCAACCCTACGAGAAAAATGCATGTAACGTAAATTGTGTGTTTTAACGTGCTTACATTTTTTGTCTGGCAAATTTTTGTCCATCCATTATGGTTTAGCAGTTATGCAAAATTCCGTAAAATTCACCCAGAATAAAGTAGTTTTCATAGGCTATTTCCAGAAAATTCAAGATATTTATTTTATTTGCCAGGTAAATATCTTTAATATATCTACGAAATTGTAATCAAAATCGTTAGAGCCATTTTTGAGAATTTCAAAAATTTCGAAAAAAGTTCCTTGGAAAGGGTAGTTTGGGGTCAGGGGATTTTTCTCAAAATCTTCGTGTCCCATCCCTGGAAGATACTAAACTTAAATACAAGTTTACTATTTAAAGAAATGTAGATCTTGTTAACATACACAAGTTATGTCATATAATTTTTGTCGTGGAGCTTACCGTTTTCGAGGTATTCCTTTTTATTAGTTTCAATTGTGAAGTACTTATACTTTTCCCAGACGGTATGCCCTTTTTCTTTTGTTCTAGTGTTGGCCAAGCAAAGAAGCGATTTGCACTGACAATCGCATAACGACAGCTTTTAAAACATTTGACTATCACTTTAGCCTAATGCATTCCCTTAATTCCTTTCTACCTTTAAAAAACTAAGTAATAAAATTCTGTTAATATTTATTTCGAGTAGCATGGTGATGAAAGAAGAAGTTTGTTTGTAGAGTAGTTAGAGAAAGTCATATGAGTTTGATACATCAACTTTTTGGATTCAGGGACCCAAAACATGTATTTCCGGTGAAATCCTGGTGTCGAATTTTTGGGCGGAATGCAATACCTTCTCTATACACTATGTACATAGTAGGTGTAGAGAAAGTAAAAATTAAATTATTACTATGGACTGCGTGTATTGCATTCCGAATCCGAGGAACACGCCCCCTATTCTCACAGTTTTGGTATCATAAGCACATAATTATTTCTCAGATAGCTGCTAAATGGGCGAATTAGCAAGAGGTTTCTTATAAAGCGGAGTAGGTTGCCAATTTTACTGCTTCTCAACGGTCTTTCCGAGTTGGAAATATAAAATCTAACAAACAATACAGAATCGTTCTGTTGATAATGTATAACATATTTTACTAAGTATACCACCGAAAAATCACTTAAATAAGTGCGCTAGCCTATGTATTGAAACACATTTCCCTTTCCTTGTTTATGTTTCTGCTATTTGAGAAACTACAACCAAACACTACACGTTTTGATCATTACACTGGTTTAAAACTTGCTCTCTAAATGTACTGCTTAATTGAACATTTATAACCACAAAATCACTTAAATAAACGTATTAAATGTATTGATACACATTTCCCTTTCCTTGTTTTTACTTTTGCTATTCGAGAAACTACAACCAAATCCCACGTACGTATTCACAATTATACTGGCTTAAAACCTACAGCTCAAATGTACTGCTTAATTGACATTTAACACCACAAAATGTAATTTTTGTGTGCACATTTAATCCACGAAAGCCATACTCATCTCAGAAGTGTACAATCATAATATGGTGGCTTGACAAAAACGTGCTTCACCAATTACAGTGCATAAGGATAAGGCAATTCCTATCTATTCTCTCTATATCTGATTGTAACCAATGTTGGAATCGCTGAATCAGCATCACGCGCCTCTGTTGTGCTCGATGATGAGGGGGTTGCTGATTTGAGTCTGTGTGATTTAACTTATGAGGTCTAGAAAAGAAAGAGACAGAAATACTTACCATCTTGTTGTCTCTCTCTCTCTTTTTACGGTGACGGATGTATTTGCAAAGAGCATGTAGCAATGTAACAGACAAAGGAGGGTTGGGAGAGGTTGCGAGCTTTCCAAGAATTTAGACAGCAGGTAGAGTGTCCCAAAGTCAAGGACAGAACCAAACCGGACAAGTTACACCTCATAGAGATTACGCCTTAAGGGATATACAGTAATATTCCTGGAGAGATCTATATAGTATTTTCCAAACATGATGGCCCTCAAACGGAACCGCTGCCCCCTACCAGTGGGCAATAATCATTAGCAAACAAAAGACGAACCTTTGCTTGGGGCAAGAGGCAACGTAGTAAAATCTTCTTCTTGGAGACACTGCTTGGAAGCTGAGAATTTCGCCTCAGGTAAGGGACCAGTACCTTTAAGACTTGGCAACAGCGAGGGTTGGTTTCCAAACGCACACATCCTAACCGCAAACTTTAAAGAACCGTGGAAACGAGTGTAATACAAGTGTGTAGGGGGAGGGATGCAAATATCTGTGGTCAACTTTGGTAGAGCTGTAACCCTGTAGCTCCTTTCAATGGTTTATATGTAACGAGTGTTGTAATGTGTTGCAGATCCGTGCAGCAAGAAGAGAAGATTTCACCCGTTCCGGGGGCTACGCCGGATGTTCCGGAAGAAGAGCTCGCGGCACCAGCAGCCGCAGGAGATGCAGGAAGAGGAGCAGCCTTGTGCTACTCCAGTACAGAACCTGGACTCGCACCGGAGTCGTTCAACTAGCGAGCTCCTCTCTGGGGACGAACCCTGTCCTCGCAGAAGGTAAGCAACTGCTGATAACAAACTGTGCTTTTGTTTATTCTGCTAGTCTCTAGTTCTAATAGGAGGGAACTCGGCACCGAGCTTGACGTTATTGTACCTACGCCCCATGAGGCGGCGCCGGGCATGTATACGATCATCATTGCAGGAAATTTGAAGCGGAACTCGTCCAAAAGGACTACATTTTGCCACTCAGCATCCCAATGACAGTGTTCACGTGCCCATTGCAGTCGAAGGAGCTTGTGGTTTCTGGACAATAGAAGCCGACGTAATGACATTTGTGTAACCAGTTCAACGTTGATGCAGACAAGTTCACACCTGTTGCAGTGCTCCAGTGTTGAGCCAACACTGGATGAAGCTGTTCGATCCGTTATAGCCATGCGGGCAAGACCATCTTCCGTGGTCCAGTACCTGCTCTTCGCTGCGTACGACCTTCATCTATCCACTGCTTCCACACACGCATAACTTGTAGAAGCATGCCCTATATGAACCGAAATGTCATGGTATGAAAACCGATCATTCTGCCCCGTTCGAACTTACTACGCCGATGGCTCCCTTTGACGTCGACGAGGCACACTGATGCTCACTTTATTGTTTCCACCTTGTTTGACAGCTCTGCACTGACTGCACTTGGTGCAGCACTGACCTTTTCGGACCGACACGACAGGGCTCTGCTCGGCCTACGTCTCTCTGTAAACTTAATCACTTATTGCTTACACACTCTTCTATACTTACACCAAGTTTGTAGTTATTCAGGAAATGTTTTCTTTGTGTTGCAATTTTCACAAAATGCAGTGTATATGCTTACAACTACGAGTGTTCAGAAAGTACCTTTTGAAATTGTAACTAAATACCTGTAATCTCACCAAATTTTGGTTTATGCTTCTGACCATAGTAGGGGAGATGCAGGGTATGGCGGTCATCGCTTAAATATCGCTTCGTAAGGACATAGAAATGTCTAGCGTGTTCTGCGCTCATAGAACCATTTCAATAGTAACTTCATTGCTGAGTTGTAAGTTTATGAGGTTAGAAGTGCTTTTCTGTTGTTGGCAGTTTTCTTATAATTTCGTCCAGAAAATCAAGACATTGTAACTATATTTCATTGTTTTAAATTTGCTCACTTTTTTATAAAATGAGTAGTGTATTTATTGCTGATTATTGCAATAATTTTTGTTTTGAGACAGAACAGACTATTTGTTGGTTATGAAGCATTTTCTGTAACGTTGTTCGTGAAGGTAATGGCGGTCTATGTGACCGTCATTCCCTTAAAATTCAATTCAACATTTATTGTTGTTGTTATTATTATTACTATTATTATTTGTCGTTAGACAATTCAATCTTCTTACAACAGTGCTTTTGCTGATGAAAACTATCAGCTAAAGAACCTAAAAGTAATTTAAATCATTACATTGCAATGAACCTCGTAGGCTATACAGTCTGATGTAACTAAAATGTGAACAAGAATGGCATAGGCAATAGTACGATTAATTCTTTCGACTGCCGCAATTGGTTAGCGCACCTATACGGCAAACAGGAGATGCAGTATTTCAATAATTTAATTTTCAAGATTTAATGTACCGTTTTCATAATTTTCATAACTTGTAGAGGCACTTTTCTTATTTAACTTCATTTCTTTAAGAAATGTTCTAATAAAAGAAGAACGATAAGGTAACTTCTCTATTTTACGTTACGGTATCTTAGCGACCGTGATTACCTGCACATGTTGGGAATAACGATCAGTGCAATTTATAATAATTTTGAATTATTAGCACTACTTAGCAATAATTTAAATAGTAGTTAGTAAATACTTCTAATGACATGTCAATTTACAGAAAAAATATTGTGTGTTCCATTCACATGACTTTCTCTACATCTCTCTAACAAATTATTGTTAAAAAGCTTATGCTTCTATTAACTTCATGCTAATTGAGAAAAAAATCTGATGTGTACCATTCACATGACTTTCTCTATATTCCTTCAACAAATTATTCTTAAAAAGCTTATACTTCTATTTAATTTATGCTAATCAGAAAAAATTAGCAGAAATAGTTTTATTACTTGTTTCCTTGTAAGTAGAAGCGAAATAAGGGAGTACCATAGGTTAAAGTGAAAGCCAAAAGCTGGTTGCTATGTGACTGATGTTCCTTTGTTTGTATGGACAGGAGTTGACAAATTCCTGTATGAGAATGTATAAGTTTTTCAAAGCTGAAACCAAGAAAAAGGAATATCTCAAAAACGATATACTCCACGAAAAAAATGTATATAGCATAAATTGTGTGTTTTAACGTGCTCTACATTTTTTCTGGGTTAAGTTTTTGTCCATCTCTTACGGTTTAGTAGTTATGAAAAATGTATCCAGAATAAAGTAGTCTGCAGAGGCTATTCCCAGAAAATTCAAGATATACATTTCATTTGTCAGATAAACATCTTTAATATACGAACTTTTAATCAAAATCGTTAGAACCATTTTTGAGAAAATCAAAAATTTCGAAAAAAAACTTCCATGTAAAGGGTAGTTGGGGGTGGGGGGATTTTTCTCAAAATCTTCGTGTTGCATCCCTGGAAGATACTAAACGTAAATACCAAGTTTGGTACTTTACCGACTTTTCGTTTTTGAGTTATCGTGTTCACAGACACACGGACACACAGACACAGACACACACACACACACACACACACGGACCTTTTTGTGAAAATGCTTTTTTTGGTTACAGGGGACCCTAAAACATATATTTCCGGTGAATCTCGGTATCGAATTTTTTGGTGGAGTGCAATACATTCTCTATACACTATGTACATAGTAAGTATAGAGAAAGTAAAAATAGCATAAATAGTCTTATTACTTGCTTCCTTGTAAGTAGAAACGAAATAAGGGAGCACCATAGGTTAAAGTGATAGTCAAAAGCTGATTACTATGTGACTGAAGTTCCTTTGTTTGTATGGACAGGAGTTGGCAAATTCCCGTATGAGAAAAGTAAGTTTTTCAAAGCTGAAACTAAAAACAAGGAATATCTTAAAAACAATAAACTCCGCGAAAAAAAAGTGTATAACATACATTGTGTGTTTTGCTGTGCTCTATATTTTCTGTATGGTAAGTTTTTGTCCATCTCTTATGGTTTAGCAGTTATGCAAAATTCCGTAAAGTTCATCCAGAATAAAGTAGTCTTCAGAGGCTATTCCCAGAAAATTCAAGATATGCATTTCATTTGTTGTGTAAATATCTTTAATATATGACATTTTAATCAAAATCGTTAGAGCCATTTTTAAGAAAATCAAAATTTTCGAAAAAAGTTCCATGTAAAGGGTAGTTGGGGTTGGCGGGATTTTATTGAAAATCTTCGTGTCGCATCCTTGGAAGATACCAAACCTAAGTACCAAGTTTGGTTTTTAACGGTCTTTTCGTTTTTGAGCTATGCTGCCCACAGACACACACACACGGACATTTTTATAAAAATGTTTTTTTAGTCACGGGGTCTCAAAACCTGTATTTCCGGGGAAATCTCGGTATGGAATTTTTGGGTGCATTACAATACCTTCTTTATACAGTATGTACATAGACGTGTAGAGAAAGTAAAAATCCAAACTCTCTTTGAGAGAGGCGGGGGCTACAAATCTTAAGCGACCGTCTTTGCCTGTATCTCCCCTATCGTTTGATACTGTAACGCTTTATATTTGCAAATTGAAACCCGCATATTAAACAGCAAACTTTCCTGTTTGTGTAACTTACAAAAAATTCTGTCGGCCACTCTTGATGATACAGACGTCGCGACGAAATCATACTCTCCACTGAATGCGTCGTGTTGGAAGCAAAGGTAAAGCAGAACAGCAGCGATATCTGGAACACTTTCAGTGTAGTGGCCCTTTTGAGCCGATTTTGTCCTTGCCTAGTTTTATTACATACTTCCTTGTAGGCAGATTGGAAACAAGGGAATACACTAGGCTAAACTGTTAGTCCAATCTTTTAAACGCGATCTTTATGCGATTGTCATTATAATTCGGTGCTCTTTAATGGCCAGGAGTAAAAGAAAAGAAAGATGGATTCCTTTCTGTTTGGGAAAAGGATACGTGTTTTAAAATTGAAACCAAGAAGAAGCAGTATCTACGAAACGGTTACTTCAACATAACTGTACAGGACAAAAATTGTGAGTTTTGACGGGATCTATATTTTTACTTTCTCTGTACGTACTATGAGAAGGTATTGCATCCCAAAATTCCATACCGAGATTACACTAGACGTTTAAGGATACCCTGTATCCCAAAAAAGTATTTTTAAAAAAAGGCCCGTCTGTGAACACGAAACTCAAAAACGAAAAGTCGGTTAAATACTTAGCATTTTAGTTTGGTATCTTCCAAGGATGCTAAACGAAGATTTTAAAGAAAATCCCTCGCCCCAAACTACACTTTACATGGAACATTTTTCGAAAATTTGTTTTCTCTAAAATGACACTAACGATTTTGATTAATATGCCATAGAGATATTTTCATCATAAATAAAATATATATCTAGAAATTTCTGAGAATGGCCTCTGAAGACCTCTTTATCCTTGATGAATTTTGTGGAATTGTGCCTAACTTGTAACCGTAAGAGATACAGAAAAACTTACTGCACAAAAAGTGTAGAACTCGTTAAAACACACAATTTGTTTTACATACACTTTTTCGTGGAGTTTTCCGTTTGTTTAAATATTCCTGTTATTGGTTTCAGCTGGTTCTCCTGCGGTGATATTTCTAGTAAACGCGGGCGTTAAACACCATTAAAAAAAACTAAATATTTTCTCATCTGGAATTTGTCAACTCCACTACATGCAAACAAAAAATTTCAATCTCATAGCAACCAGCTTTTAAAAGATTTGACTATCGCTGTGGTCGATAGTATTCTCTTATTTCCCTTTTACTTACAAGGAAGCAAGTAATAAGACCATACTAGACGGCCCGAGTTCGATCCCAAGCGATCGCATGTGAAATTTGTGGTGGACAAGGCGGCGTAAGGGCAGGTTTTCTCCGAATTCTCCGGTTTCCCTCGCCAGCGCATTCCACCGTGCTCCATCCTCATTCCGTGTATCATCAGTGTCGTCGCCTGCGGTGCCACAAGTAGTAAAAGCGGGCGTTAAACACACACATACACACAAAACATTTCTGTAATTTCATCTCGGTTAGCATAAAATAGATGGAAGAATAACATTTTACTTTCTCTACACATACTATGTACATAGTGTATAGACGAAGTATTGTATTCTACCCAAAAAAGCGATACTGGAAGTACATGTTTTAGGACCCCCTGAATCCGAAAAAAGCATTTTTACGGAAATGGTCCGCGCGCGCGCGCGCGCGTGTGTGTGTCTATCTGTCTGTGGACAGCATAGCTCAAAAACGAAAAGACCGTTAAACACCAAAAGATGGCTCTAAAGATTTTGATAAAAATATGGTATATTAAAGATATTTACCTCACAAATAAAATGTACATCTTGAAATTTCTCGGAATAGCCTCTGAAGACTACTTTTTTCTGGATGAATTTTATGCAATTTTGCTTAACTATTAAACCGTAAGAGATAGACAAAAGCTAACTTAACAGAAAATTTAGAGATCATTAAAGCACGCAAAACCTTTTTCAAACGGAAAGCTATTCCTAGCAAGCGCAGATAATCGAATTTCAATTGTTTCACATTACAACCAGTTTTTAAGAGATTTGACTGTCGCTTTAGCCCAGTATGTTCCCTTATTCCCCTACTATTTACAAAGAAGCAAGTAATAAGACCATTTCCGCTAATTTTTATGCTGATTAGTATGATATAAATAAAATAATATTTTTTGTAAGAAAAGCTTCTTTGTGGAACAGCTAGAGAAAGTTATGTGAATGGAATACCTCAGATTGTTTGCGTTTTAGATGTCTCAAAGCATTCATTTCCGCTGAAATCACGACATGGAATTTTTGGATGGAATGCAATGCGCACTTCGCAGACTTACTACATGTAGTAGAGAAAGTATGTAATATATTTAAGTGCAGGAGTTTACCAGGAAACTTTGTGAGAGCCTGCAGCTGTTATCTGGCAGAGAGGAAAAGTTAGTTCTTCCCTTTTTAATACACTTGTATCGAGTACAGGAAAGTTGCCTAGTTTTAATGCACTAGACTTTTGTTTCGCGTGAAGATATGGATCCGCAGATTGTTCCTGGAAACTTTCCTCGTTAGACGATCTGCTGTTGAGTAGATACTGCCGGTCCCCGTGGCTGCGCTCGCTTTGGCGCTTCGAGGCGCACGGGATCGTGGGTTCGAGTCCCGACTTGGGCATGGGTGTTTCTATATAAAACGTTAAACATTAATATGTCAACTAAGAAAATATACGAAACTGGAATAAAGAGGAAAAATGAGCACACTCACACACACACGCGGACCTTTTTCCGAGAATTCTTTTTTAGGATACAAGGGACCCTAAAACACATATTTCCGATGAAATCTCGGTCTCGAATTTTTGGGTGAAGTGCAATACTGTCTCTATACACTATGTACATAGTACGTGTAGAGAAAGTAAAAAGTAATAAATGGTCCATGTGTGTGCATCTGTCTGTGGTTAGCATACTCAAAAATGAAAATACCATTAAATAACAAACTTGGTATTTTAATTTCGTGTCTCTCAAGGACACGAAGATTTGAAGATCAATCCACCCTTTAAATGGAACAATTTTCGAAAATTTTGACTGTACCAAAACTGACCGACGATTTATTAAAATACCGTATATACCGAAGATATTTACATGACAATTAAAGTGAATTTTTTTGCAAATAGCCTCTGAAGACCACTTACTTCTAGATCTCATTAAAGTACACATTTTGTCATAAACGTCTTTTTTTTTTTTTTTTTTTTTATTAGAGTTAATTGTTTCTGAGATACTCTTTGTAATTTGGTTTCAATTTTAAATTGCGTAAACTTTTCATAAGCGGGAGGTCAACTTTTGTTTAATCTCTTTTTCGGTTTACTCCTGGCCGTGTAAAAAGACCTTGAATTTCAGTGTATTGCCTTTTCCCCTTATATTCAGAAGGTACTAATACCATTTCTGCTAATGTTTATCTTGATCACTAGTGGAAAAAGAAATAATGTTTTGTAAATCTAGTTTGTACAGGAAACCATGTGAATGGAACACATCAGATTTGTTTGCGCTGGGGGGGGGGAGCGTGGGTGGTTCAATATACTTTAACCTGGTAGGTCATATCTGAATACAACTTTTCAGATCTTTTGTTTTTGTTCCTTAGGCATCAGATTTTTATTTTCGCTACGCGTACTATGTACTTAGTGTAAAAGTATTGAATTCCACCCAAAATTCGATACTGAGATTTCACCGGAAATACATGTTTTGCGTCCCCCTGAATCCAAAAAAAGCATTTTTACAAAAAGGTCCGTGTGTGTGTGTGTGTCTGTGGACAGCATAGCTCAAAAACGAAAAGACCGTTAAATACCAAACTTGGTATTTAAGTTTGATATCTTCCAAGAATGCGACACGAAGATTTTCAAGAAAATCCCTCCACCCCCAGCTAACTTTTTTCGAAAAGTTATATTTTCTTAAAAATGGCTCTAACGCTCTTGATTAAAATTACGTATATTAAAGATATCTCACAAATAAAATGTATATCTTGAATTTTCTGGGAATAGCCTCTGAAGACTACTTTATTCTGTATGAATTTTACGGAATTTTGCATAACTGCTAATCCGTAAGAGATGGCGAACAACTTACAACACAAAAAAATGTAGAGCACGTTAAAACACACAATTTATATACTTTACATTTTTTTTCGTGGAGTTGATCTTTTTTTTTTTTTTTTTTAGATATTCCTTGTTATTGGTTTCAGATTTGAAAAACTTGTACTTTTCTGATACAGGAATTTGTCAACTCCTGTCCATACAAACAAAAGAACTTCAGTCACATAGCAACCAGCTTTTGACTATCACTTTAACCTATGGTACTCCCTTATTTCGCCTCTACTTACAAGGAAGCAAGTAATAAGACTATTTCTGGTAATTTTTTCTCGATTAGCATGAAGTAAATAGAAAAATAAGCTTTTTAACAGTAATTTGTTACAGAGATGTAGAGAAAGTCATGTGAATGGAACACATCAGATTTTTTTTATTATCCAGGGGACCTGAAAACGAGTATTTCCAGTGAAATCTTGGTATCGAATTTTTGGGTGGAAAAGAAAACCTTCGCTGCTTATTATGTGCATTCTACCTGGTAGAAAAGGGGGGGGGGTGTATTGATGTACGTTTCGTACTAAAACAAGTAATGCGTTAACGAAAGTGAAAGTGCCATATGTCAGCGTTACATTCGTCACTGGAGAAAACGTCTGGCCTGGTTATTATGCAACTTGTGTTCATCTTCATTGCAAATCGTGAAGACAGGATTGGAAGTTACAGCGCTGAAATATTCACATTTGAATTAAAATTCTAGCAAGAAATGCGTGCAGCGTTCAGTAATTCTTTAGAAAATCCAAGAAATTACACTCTGGCATCGAAAAAAGTTTGTATTTAGTAACCGTCGTCTCTTACTAGATGGCAGTTAAAAGTTTCAGCTATATACATCACGTGGTGTCGTTGCCATAGGCGATTAAATCAACAATATTGTGCTTATTTAGAAAGATGGAAAAAGCAAGCTTGGCGCAATGATGATTAAATACTTCTATTTAAAAGGTTTAACATCGAAAGAGATAAAAGCCGAGTTGGATGAAGTTCATGGCACATCTGTTCCTGCGTTTGCAACAATTTACAATTCGATTAATGCATTTAAACGTGACCGTACATCCACAAATGATGAACATCGTTCCGGACGTCCAGTAGAAGTGGTGGCTTCCTCCGAAATGATGGATAAAATACAGGACATAGTATTAAGTGTTCGACGAAAAAGATTTTGCGAAATAGTAGAGGCCACAGGCATATCACAATGTACGGGTTCTCAATTTTGCACTAAAAATTAGGTGTGACAAAGGTCTCGGCAAGATGGCTACTGCGTTTGCTCAATGGAGAATAAACGCAATAGTTTGATCATTTCGGAAGCTGGTTTGGTGCTTTTCCGTCGCAATCCTGACGAGTACCTGCGGATGAAATATGTATAGACTACTACACTCCAGAGACAAAAATATAGATGAAACAGTGGGGTTTTAAGGGTGAACCGGATCCGAAGATGGCAAAGGTGGTGAAATCTGCAGATGGCCTCAGTTTTGGGGATGCACACGGAATCATCTACATTCATTACATCCAGAAAATAAGAACGATAAATGGAGAGTATTATACATCGTTATTGCACCGGTTGAACGGAGAAATCAAGGAAAATCTTCCTCATCTGGTAAAGAAACAGATGCACTGCATCAAGGCAATGCGAGGGTGTACACTTGCCCAGTTTCGATGCCGAAAAAAGTAGAATTAACTACATCTACCTTATTCACCAGATTTGGCACCCAGTGACCTTTTTTTATTTCCAAACTTGAAAAAGTGGCACAGCGGAAAATGATTCACATCTAACGAAAGGTCATCTTCCAAACAGATGCCTATGTTGAGGATCTTCCGAAATCCTACTTTTTGGAAGGCTTAATACAGTTGAAGAAACGCTGGGAAAAGTGTGTCGAGCTAAAAGATGATGTTAAAAACAACATATTATAAAAATAATCAGATATGTTCCATTACATCTCTGCAACAAATTATTGTTAATAAGCTAATGCTTCTATTTACTTCATGCTAATCTAGAAAAAATTAGCAGAAATAGGCTTATTATTTGCTTCCTTTTAAGTAGAAGGGAAATAAGGGAGTACCATGGGTTAAATTAGTAGTCAAAAGCTGGTTGCTATGTGACTGAAGTTCCTTTGTTCGTATGGACAGGAGTTGACAAATTCCTGTATGAGAAAAGCACGTTTTTCAAAGCTGAAACCTAAAACAAGGAATATCTAAAAAATGATCAACTCCAAGAAAAAACTGTATGTAATATAAACTGTGTGTTTTAACGTGCTCTACATTATTTGTGTTTTAAGTTTTCGTCCATCTCTTAGAATCCGTTAAATTTATCCAGAGCGAAGTAGTCTTCAGAGGCTATTCCCAGAAAATTCAATATATGCATTCTATTTGTTAAGTAAATATCTTAAATATACGAGATTTTAATCTAAATCGTTAGAGCCATTTTTAAGAAAATCAAAATGTTCGAAAAAAGTTGCATGTAAAGGGTAGTTTGGGGTGGGGGATATTCTTGAAAATCTTCGTGTCGCATCCTTGGAAGATACCAAACTTAAATACCAAGTTTGGTTTTTAACGGTCATTTCATTTTTGAGCTATGCTGCGCACAGGCACACACACGGACATTTTTCTAAAACTGCTTTTTTTGGATTCAGGGGGTCTCAAAACATATATTTCCGGTGAAATCTCGGTATCGAATTTTTGGGTGCAATACAATACCTTTTCTATACACTATGTACTTAGTACGCATAGAGAAAGTACTAATTTGTTTTTGTATCATTTTCTAAGGACGTACATAATGTTTTTTCGGACCAAACGTAGCTGAATGGAACGGACCAAAATAAACATCTGATGTGTTCCATTCTTATGACTTCTGTGCATATTATGAAACAAATTATCCTTACAAAAGTTTATATCCTCTATTTACATCATGCTAATCAAGGTAAGTATTAGCAGAAAATACACATATTCTGATAGGTTCAAGGTATATAAAGGACAAAGCGATAGTTAAGTCTTATAATATTGAACGCTATGTTTGATGTTTTGCACCTTATACACACTAACACACTGGTATTTGGTGTTCGAGGGTCGGCTCTTAAGTCCCGGTAGCCAGTTAGACGGTAGCATCGTATAGACTCTAGACTAGCTTGTTTAGTTTCCGAATGACAACATTTTAAACAAGACAACTTTAGAGTTTTCACGAAAATAGAGGATTTGGAAAAACGAGCAGTGATTAAATACTTCCATTTGAAAGACTTAACGCCTAAAGAAATCAAGGAAGAAATGGACAGTACATTGAAAGACTCTGCCCCTTCATGTTCAATGATTAAAAGGTTGGTTGCAGGGTTTTAAATGGGACGTACGAGCACTAGTGAAGCCTCGCTCTGGACGCCCTGTAGAAGTCAAAACTCCAGAGATCATGGAAAAAATTCATCATTTAGTACTGGAAGACCGTCGATTAAAGTTGTTTGAGATAGCAGAGGCTGTAAACATATCAAAAGAACGTGCAGGTAATGTTTTAAGTAATGTTTTGGGCTTTCACAAGGTCTGTGCAAGATGGGTACTGCGTTTGTTGACACCTGATCAAAAGTTGCAAAGGAAAACTGTTTCTATTAAGAATGTGGAGCTCTACCGTAAAAATCCCAGTGAATTTTTGAGACGGTGTATTACCATGGATGAAACATGGATACATCACTATACTCCAGAAAGTAAATCTCAGTCAAAACAGTGGATTGCGCCAGGTGAACCAACTCCAAAAAAGGCAAAGTAAATTTTGCCAGCTAACAAGGTTACGGAAATGCATAGGGAATTATTTTTATTGATTACTTAGAAAAGGGTAAACGTATCATGGTGACTACTACGGAAGCTTACTGCAACGTTTGAGTGATGCGGTGAAAAGAAATTTGGCAAAAAAAAAAAAAAAAAAATGTTTAATCACGACATACTCCGGCCCATCGTTCAATCATTGCAATCTAGCACCCAGTGACTACCACCTGTTCCCAAAGCTCAAACATTTTCTTGGAGGATGAAGATTTCACAGCAGCGATTGATTCGGTAAACAGCTATTTTGAGGACCTTGATAAATCGCACTACAGAGATGGCTTAATTAAATTAGAACACCGATATGACAAATGTATTAGCCTTTTTGGAGATTGTGTTGAGAAATAAAGAAAAAAAAAATAAAGTGTGTTTTCATTAAGAGGCCTGGAACTTATCAGCTGGCCCTAGTAAAAGAATCCTGTTTAAATAATACCGGATAATGTCATTCTTTCTTCTACTCATTTCCTCCTCCTTGCACTGTCTCACAATTCTATACCATTTCTCGCAGACTATAATAAATTCTATTGCATTGTTGTTACACATTCTTTTAGCTGATTCGGTATCCTTTGTTTGTCCCATTTATCAAATCTCAAGGCACTTCTCTATACCTCAGTTTTCTTGCATGTAAGATCACAATGCACTGGTTCCACATTTTCCCCATATATTGGTGTCCTAACTGTCCCGTATTTGTCATGTACAGGCATCCCTTCGTGCGTTAAAAGAGTTGCAGAACTCCACGGTCCTCGCGTCCCACCTAGGCGGTCTAGGTTTGATCCCAAGCATGTGTGATATGTGGTGGACCAAACGCTTCTGAGCGGGTTTTCTCTGTCTTTGCACTCATTCCACCAATTGCTCCATCATCACCTTCCCTATCATCCATTTCACTTGCATTTCATATTTCAGATGAGATATCTGAATCGAATTTTGGGCGCGATACAATACAATACCTTCTCTATACACTATAGTACGTGTAGAAAAAGTAAAATGAATATCTGCACGCGCCAAAATACGGGATAGCTGGGCCGTCTTGTACTAATGTCATAATGCCCTGTAAGGGCCCATTAATTTTAACAATCTAAGCAGTCGACTCCTTAGCGCGGTAGTAGGAGACCTGGGTTCGATTCCCTGGAGAATTTTCCCCCGCTGGGAGACCTGGACCAGGATACACTCAGCCTCGTGAGGCCCCTGGGGGGCCAATTGAGGAGCTACTTGATTGAGAAGTGGCGGCTCCAGATCGAGAAAACTGCATTAACCGGCCAGGAGGGACTCGAGGCATTGACGTCTCACCCTCCAACACTGTGCCTCATTCATGACGCCTTTGGGCCGAGATGGAGGATGCAGCGGCCGGGCGGTAAGCCTTGGTCCCTTGCGGACTGCAGTGCCATGGAGTTTGCTTATTCTTGCCCAATCATATCCTTCTCTCCCCGTTTATTCACACATCTCTGTATATTTCCAACGAAAGATTATTTCTTAAGCTACTAAACAAATCTTGGATAGGTAGAGACAGACTGAAAAATTCAATGCCATAGCCGAGATTGAACCACGGATCTCCTGGTCTCTAGCCGGTTGCTCTGCCACTGAGCTACCATGGCAACATGCGGGCATAGCATTGAATTTCTCAACTGACTCGCATGCTTCCTGATAAACCGCAAGGTGCTCTCAACTCCTGTCCTACACACGGCTTATGTGAAAAAAACATTTAAACCAAAACCCATTGACCATAATGTTTGGCTATACTTGAATTTTGGGACTTAAACTACTTACAACATTGAAAGTCGCCATTTGGGTTGTCATCTCAAAATAATTTGAGAACACCTTGTGATTTACCGGGAAACATGCAAGTCAGTTGCGAAATTCAATGGTATGTCGGCCTGTTGCCATGGTAGCTCAGTGGCAGAGCAACCGGCTAGAGACCGGGAGATCCGTGGTTCAGATCCCAGCTATGGCATTGAATTTTTCAACTTCTGTCCTACACATGGCTTGTGTGAAAAAAATCTGATGTGCACCATTCACATGACTTTCTCTACATCTCTGTACCAAATTATTGTTAAAAAGCGTATGCTTCTATTTACTTCATGCTAATCAAAAAAACAAAAGCAGAAATAAGCTGGTTGCTATGTGACTGAAGTTCCTTTGTTTGTATGAACAGGAGTTGGCAAATTCCTGTGTGAGAAAAGTACAAGTTTTTCAAAGCAGAAACCAAAAACAAGGAATATCTCAAAAACGCTCAATTCCGCGAAAAACATTTATATGACATAAAGTGTGTGCTTTAACGTGCTCTACATTTTTGTGTGTTACATTTTTGTCCATCTCTTACGGTTTAGAAGTTATGCAAAATTCCGTAAAATTCATCCAGAATAAAGTAGTCTTCAGAGGCTATTCCCAGAAAATTCAAGATATACATTTTATTTGTCAGGTAAATATCTTTAATATACGATACTTTAATCAAAATCGTTAGAGCCATTTTTGAGAAAATCAAAATTTTCGAAAAAAGTTCCATGTAAAGGGTAGTTTGGGGTCGGGGATTTTCTTGAAAATCTTCGTGTCGCATCCCTGGAAGATACTAAACCTAAATACCAAGTTTGGTATTTTACCGGCTTTTCACTTTTTAGCTATCGTGTTCACAGACACATGGACAAACATACGGACCTTTTTCTGAAAATGCTCTTATTGGATACAGGGAACCCTAAAACATGTATTTCCGCGAAATCTCGGTATCGAATTTTTGGGTATACGCAATGTACATAGTACGGTAGAGGAAGTAAAAACATTTGAACGAATAAACAAATTTTGTTTTTCAATATCTTCGATGGCTGGCTTCAGTTCTCATCTCTTTCTCATGTCCATCTGCTAGAACAACACTTTGACACAGCCGACGTGTGAGTGATTTTTGTGTATGTTGATATTACAGAAGCGGCAATGGCCTGTTCCCGTGCCACTCTGGTCTCAGCGTGTCGCATGACAGCGTGTTCACAGCGGAACATCGAACCCCACACTCCAGTTCCGAGGATCTGGACACGGCACAGAGTTCCTCATCGCTATCGATACAGCAGCTGGTACTTCCAGGAGTGCGGGTGAGTTCTTCAAGTTTGTTGCTTTCACTCTTCCTAGCTCAAGTACGGCCTTAGAGGTTCCTTCTGCATGCTGGCCAACTTGTTTATCTGCAAAATTTACTGAAGTGGAGGTCTTTACATCAAAGAAAGCTTTTGCAAGACTGTGAGAAGGTTCAAAAGAGCATATGCTTACGAGTGCGATCCAGAAAGTGACAAGACGAAATGTAAATGCAGTTTTGTTTAACTGCTGTGGTTCTCAGCGTCCCATTCTATATTGGGCGTGAAAGACCACTTAATTTTGCTCAGAGACCTCTTTTATCAGGCTTGAGGTAAATCTACGATACGAGACCAACGGCTTTACTTCCCTTCCGAAGGAAGCCATGCTAAGGATTTTTTACGCCCGAAAAAATCCATCTTCCGTCGGGTTTGAACCCGCGACCTTAGGTATATGAAGTTAGCATGGTAACCATTACACCACGGAGGGCGACTGACAAGAGATTTCGCGTAACTAAACAGTAACGACAGTTATCAACACAAAACTTGATTTACAAAGCTACACTACCTTACTCCATTTATCAACATAATCGCTATTACTATCAAGGTATTTATTGTCACGTGGTACCGATGTTTCAATGTTTTCCACCGCTAAAGATCTGAGCCAAGATGTTGAAGTTTTCATCGGTTGCGAAATCTTTTCCACCCAAAAAGTTATGTATGTGACCAAAGTGAAATACCATTTTTTTTTTTTTTTTAATTCTTTCATCAATATCTGCTTTGTATTCCTTCACAACGATTGATGAACTTCCACTCCAGTCTTTATCGTAGACACTGGTTCTTCATTGATTACTCATAAATTATGCGCCATTTCTTCACTGAAGCCTTGTTCATTGCATTATCCCCATACACTTGCGCTATTTGCCTATAAAATTCGATTGGCCGAAGTTCTTTGCGGTAGAAAAGTATAACATCGGCATTGAAAAATATTATGTGTTCCATTCACATGACTTTCTCTACATCTCTGTAACAAATTATGGTTAGTAAGCTTATTGTTCTATTATATGCTAAAACATCAGCAGAAACGGTCTTATTATTTAATTCCTTTAAGTAGAAGGGAAATAAGGGAATACACTAGGTTAAATCGACAGTCAAATGTTTTAAAATGTGGTTGCTATGGGATTGAAATCCGTTTCTTTACGTGGCCACGAGTTGACAGGTCCCTGTATGAGAAAACTTGAAGTATTTTAAAACTGAAATCAATAACAAGGAATATCCCGAAAACGACCAACTTTAGAGGAAAAATGAGGTGTATCGAGATATAAATTTGTTGAGTAAATATTTCTTATTAGGTCTATCTCTTACGGTTTACCAGTTATGTAAACTTCAATAAAAATCATCCAGAATAAAGACATATTCAGAAAAATCAAGATATATATATATATATATATATATATTTATTTATTATTTGTTATGTAAATATCTTAAATATAAGAGATCCTAATCAAAATCGTTAAGAGTCGGTTATTGACAAAATCAAAATTTTCGAAATTTCTTCCATGTAAAGGGTAGATTGGGGTGTGTGGATTTTCTTGAAAATCTTCGTGTCGTATCCGTGGAAGATACTGAAGTAAAATATGAAGTTTAGTATTTAACGGACTTTTCGTTTTTGAGCTATGCTACACACACACATTTCTATAAAAAAAATTGTATTCAGGGGTCTCAAAACATATTTTCGGTGAAATCTCGGTATGGAATTTTTGGGTGCAATGCAATAGATGCCTTCTTTATACACTATGTACACTCGTATATAGCACGAGTCGAGAAAGTAAAACCGAATAAGTTCTTTGGCGGTAGAAAAGTATAATATCGGCATTAAAAAACTGGAACCACGTGACAATAAATATCTTGACGGAATGAAGACTACGTTGTGAGAGATAGATTAAGGCACTGCAACTGTGTAAATAAAGTTTTATGTTGATATTTTTCGATATTATTTAGATATGACAATCGTCTGTCACTTTCTAGATGGTCCTCGTATAAACGCACGTTTCAAAACACACTGTTTGCTTATGATAAGTTGGTATTTCATCTACTGTCATTTGTTACACGTCGCCAAAGCAGATTTAGTACTGATTCATAGGTTAGTTTGGATTTGGTAGCTAGTCATCCAAAGTGTTTTCGCTAAAATGCAGCATTGCTCGGTGATTCACGTTTTACTTTAGGATGGAAATACTTACGAAAAAATAAAAGCGAAATTGGATGTTGTATGTGGGGATCTTTCGCGCTCAATGACAACGGGTATTGGTTCAACGACTTTAAACGTAGTCGAATAGTCGTAGGGCGACCGGTAGATGTGGTCTGACACTCGGTAGATCTGGCTACCGAATGAAACATCGCGACATCGGTGTGTTATCGACAACGGAAATTCATATATATTGTTTCATTTATATAGCCCCCTTTAACATCAAAGGTCATTTCGGGGGCTTCGAATTAGAAACAACTCGTGTTCTGTAGGTTGTTTACGTTGGGTTTAAACCATTTTATTTCCTCAAGCACACATACATTCACTCTCACATATACACTTCCAGACTCTGTGGGGGATAGGGAATAATTCTGGTTAAAGAAAAATTCCCCGCCCCAGCCGGGAATCGAACCACTCGACCTCGGAGGCAGTCGGAAATTCATATTTTGCATAAGTTGGAGATGAATAAGTTGTCGGTGCCATGGGTACCACGCACAGATAAATAGATATATAGATAGATGGATGGATGGATGGATGGATGGATGGATGGGTGGGTGGGTGGGTGGGTGGATGGATGGATGGATGGATGGATGGATGGATGGATGGATGGATGGGTGGGTGGGTGGGTGGATGGATGGATGGATGGATGGATGGATGGATGGATGGATGGATGGATGGATGGATGGATGGGTGGGTGGGTGGGTGGGTGGGTGGGTGGATGGATGGATGGATGGATGAATGGATGGATGGATAGATGGATGGATGGGTGGGTGGGTGGGTGGATGGATGGATGGATGGATGGATGGATGGATGGATGGATGGATGGATGGATGGATGGATGGGTGGGTGGGTGGGTGGGTGGATGGATGGATGGATGGATGGATGGATGGGTGGGTGGGTGGGTGGGTGGGTGGATGGATGGATGGATGGATGGATGGATGGATGGATGGATGGATGGATGGATGGGTGGGTGGGTGGGTGGGTGGATGGATGGATGGATGGATGGATGGATGGATGGGTGGGTGGGTGGATGGATGGATGGATGGATGGATGGATGGATGGATGGGTGGGTGGGTGGGTGGATGGATGGATGGATGGATGGATGGATGGATGGATGGATGGATGGGTGGGTGGGTGGGTGGGTGGGTGGATGGATGGATGGATGGATGGATGGATGGATGGATGGATGGATGGATGGGTGGGTGGGTGGGTGGGTGGATGGATGGATGGATGGATGGATGGATGGATAGATAGATACATAGATAGATACATAGATAAATAGGTAGATGGGTGGGTAGGTAGGTAGATGGGTGGGTGGGTAGGGAGGTGGTTGGGTAAGTAGGTAGGTAGATGGGTGGGTAGATAGGTAGGGAGGTGGTTGGGTAAGTAGGTAGGTAGATGGGTGGGTGGGTAGATAGGTAGGTAGGTGGGTGGTTGGGTAGGTGGATAGTATATTAGATTGGAAATGCCTTATTTTTATACATTGTGGTTGGTGAAGCAGCATTTTCACGCAGCCGTCAAAATTAGTCTCTACACTTTTGAGATGAGCGTGTGGGTTAAATGTGCACACAAAAATAAGATTTTATAGTGTTAAATGTTCAATTAAGTAGTAAATTTAGACCGTAAGTTTTACACCAGTATAATGATCAATATGTGTGCGTGGTGTTTGCTTGTAGTTGCTTGAATAGCAGTAGCAAAAACAAGGAAAGGGAAATGTTGCAATACACAGGTTTGTTGTACTTCTTTAAGTGATTTTTCAGTGGTATATTTAGTGAAATATTTCAATTCACCGGTTAGTATACCTACTTAGTGATTTTTCGGTGGTATACTGAGTAAAATATGTTATACATTATCAACAGAACGATTCTGTATTGTTTGTTAGATTTTAGATTTCCAACTCGGAAATACCGTTGAGAAGAATACAAAATTTACAACCTACTACGGCTTATAAGATACCACTGGCTTATTCGCCCATTTAGCAGCTATCGCCAGAAATAATTACTATCCAACTATGTGCTTATGATACCAGAACCGTGAGAATAGGGGGCGTGTTCCTCGATTCGGAATGTAATGATAATTAATGCAATATTCCTCGACCGAAATTCTTGATTAATTCACACATTCTACTAAAGCTTTAAATTAATGCTGTATTATATGGTGTAGTCTTCTGTTACATTAACAATAGTTTTAGACCAGGAAATTAGAACAAAATTAGGTTATGACGTTCCCCCGATGTTTACTGCAATAATACCAATTTATCAATAATAACTTCTGACAGGCCAAAAGATGTGATTGTATTAAATATTCCTTCAACTAAAGATCTCTCCCCTTCCATTGTCCTTTGTTCTTTACTTCAAAAACTTGGAAAAACAATTAATTTGACAGATGTTGCGTATGGTGTATATGGTAGCGTGTAGCATCACAAGATGGCGGCTGGGCGCAAGACTTGCTTCAGCAAAACGGTAGCATTTCTGCCGTGTGGTACCGCGGCTGTTCACACTAGACAATAAGCTTTCAGTTCAAAGCTGTGTTAGAAATTATCTAAGCGAAATCCTCAGGTCTTTAGCATGCCAGTAGATACACTGACAGAGCTTTCGCTTTTGGGTACACTTATAAACCATCGCTCTGGGCCGGGCTTGAACCCTTAAACTTGGGATCAGTAAATCAGTGCCTAACCAGCTAAGCCACGCAGACCGACATGTGGAAAACTGTGAAGTATTATGTAGGTTGTTCTGCATATTAGATTAAATATTTATCGTTACAGATGAAGAAGCTAGGAAGGGAGGAAATATTGGAAACTGGAAACGCGAGTGTTACTAGGACCATAAAATAACCAACTAAGGCCACCGTGTGTTCAGAAACAATAATGAATTGGATGAAAAGAGAAATAAGGATCTGTAACGTTGCCATTTAAACAGAAAGCAAAATGGGCGAGGGAAACAAAACACTCTAGGTTAATACAATGCAATGGAATAGCGCAAAACATAGCCTGGTGCATTGTTCATTATTTGCTGTATTAAACATCTGAATATTATAACTTAATATTTGGTAAAACGATTGACAAATATGTGCCGTAAAATGTGAGGAAAAATTGTAACAAAAAATCTGATGTGTTCCATTCACATGACTTTCGCTACATCTCTGCAACAAGGTTTTGCTAGAGAAGTTTTGCTTCTATTTACTTCATGCTAATCAAGAAACAATCTGATGTGTACCATTCACATGACTTTCTCCATATCCCTGCAACAAATAATTCTTAAAAAGCTTATACTTCTATTTACTTTATGTTAATCAGAAAAAATTAGCAGAAATAGTCTTATTACTCGCATCCTTGTAAGTAGAAGCGAAATAAGGGACAACCGTAGGTTAAAGTGATAGTCAAAAGCTGGTTGCTATGTCAATGAAGTTCCTTTGTTTATACGGATAGGAGTTGACAAGTTCCAGTATGAGAAAAGTATACGTTTTTCATAGCAGAAACCAAAAATAAGGAATGTCACAAAAACGACGAACTCCACGAAAACAATGTATATAACATAAATTGTGTGTTTTAATGTGCTCTACATTTTCTGTGTAGTAAGTTTTTGTCCATCACTTACGGTTTAGCAGTTATTCAAAATTTAGTAAAATTCATCCAGAATAAACTACTCTTCAGAGGCTATTCCCAGAAAATTCAAGAGATACATTTCATTTGTCAGGTAAATATGTTTGATATCCGAAATTTTAATCAAAATCGTTACAGCCATTTTTGAGAAAATCAACATTTTCGAAAAAAGTTGCATATAAAGGGTAGTTGGGGGTTGGGGGATTTTTCTCAAAATCTTCGTGTCGCATCCCTGGAAGATACTAAACTTAAATACCAAGTTTGGTATTTTACCGACTTTTCGTTTTTGAGTTATCGTGTTCACAGACACACGGACACACACACACACACACACACACACACACACACACACACACACACACACACACACACACACACGGACCTTTTTGTGAAAATGCTTTTTTTTTTTTTTTTTTTTTTATATTGGGACCCTAAAGCATATATTTCCGGTGAAATCTCGGTATCGAATTTTGATGGAGTGCAATACTTTCTCTATACACTATGTACATAGTGCGTATGGAGAAAGTAAAAATTAGTAGAAATAGTCTTATTACTTGCTTCCTTGTAAGTTGAAGCGAAATAAGGGAGTGCCATAGGTTAAAATGATAGTCAAAAGCTGGTTGCTATGTGATTGAAGTTCCTTTGTTCACATGCACAGGAGTTGACAAATTCCTGAATGAGAAAAGTATAAGTTTTTACTTTCCCCATACGCAGTATGTACATAGTGTATAAAGAAAGTATTGCACTCCACCAAAAATTCGATACCGAGATTTCACCGGAAATATATGTTTTAGGGTCCCCAATATCCAAAAAAAGCATTTTCACAAAAAGGTCCGTGTGTGTGTGTGTGTGTGTGTGTGTGTGTGTGTGTGTGTGTGTGTCCGTGTGTCTGTGAACACGATAACTCAAAAACTAAAAGTCGGTAAAATACCAAACTTGGTATTAAAGTTTAGTATCTTCCAGGGATGCGACACGTAGATTTTGAGAAAAATCCCCCCACCCCCAACTACCCTTTACATGGAACTTTTTTCGAAAATTTTGATTTTCTCAAAAATGGCTCTAACGATTTTGATTAAAATTTCGTATATTAAACATATTTACCTGACAAATAAAATGTATATCTTGAATTTTCTGGGAATAGCCTCTGAAGAGTAGTTTATTCTGAATGAACTTTACTAAATTTTGAATAACTGCTAAACCGTAAGAGATGGAAAAAAACTTACTACACAAAAAATGTAGAGCACATTAAAATACACAATTTATGTTATATACATTTTTTTCGTGGAGTTCGTCGTTTTTGTGACATTCCTTATTTTTGGTTTCTGTTATGAAAAACGTATACTTTTCTCATACTGGAACTTGTCAACTCCTATCCATATAAACAAACTTCATTGACATAGCAACCAGCTTTTGACTATTAGTTTAACCTACGGTTGTCCCTTATTTCGCTTCTAATTACAAGGATGCGAGTAATAAGACTATTTCTGCTAATTTGTAGCATAAAGTAAATAGAAGTATAAGCTTTTTAAGAATTATTTGTTGCAGGGATATGGAGAAAGTCATGTGAATGGTACACAAAAGATTTTTTAAAGCTGAAACCAATAACAAGAAATATCTCAAAGACGATCAACTCCACGAAAAAAAATGTATATAACATAAATTGTGTGTTTTATCGTGATCTACATTTCTTGTGTAGTAAGTTTTTGTCTATCTCTTACGGTTAACCAGTTATGCAAAATTCAGTAAAAATCATCCAGAATAAAGAAGTCTTTTGAGGCTATTCCCAGAAAATTCAAGATATACAATTTATTTGGCAAGTAAATATCTTAAATATAAGAGATTTTAATCAAAATCGTTAGAGCCATTTTTAAGAAAACAAAATTTTCGAAAAAAAAGTTCCATGTAAAGGATGGTTGGGAGTGGTGGGATTTTCTTGAAAATTTTCGTGTCGCATCCTTGGAAGGTACCAAACTTAAATACCAAGTTTGGTTTTAAATGGTCTTTTCGTTTTTTAGCTATGCTGCCAACAGACACAGACACACGGACATTTTTCTAAAATGCCTGTTTTTTAATTCAGGGGATTTCAAAACATATATTTTCGGTGAAATCTCGGTTTGGAATTTTTGGGTGCAATACAATACCTTCTCTATACGCTATGTACATAGTACGTATAGAGAAGGTAAAAACTATTTTTCATAAACAGTTCAACTTTTAGAAAAACTGTTATTTCAATTATTATAAGGATTGTATAAATTGTAAAAATTTAAAGATTGTAAAAATTTCAGCTTTCTAGGTTGTGAGGTTACCAAGAAAATATTCCTAGTATATGACACATTTTAACATTGACAAAGTAAAGCTTTCCATGCCCCCTTAAGAAACACATTTGAAGGTCCACGGAACCACTGTTTTGAGGTGTCAGTGTTGCGGTAATATACACACTTTTATCACATGTGACAACTCTCCTGATAAATCGATCATCCCAGAGATTAGCGAAAAGGCGACGACAGATATCCTCTCGATGTTGAGCTTGATCAATTGTCAACTTATGTGGTACCCACGAGGATCATCAAGAAAGTGACAGACGATTCGGCATAACTAAATAATAACGAAAAATATCAACACAAAACTTTATTTATAAAGTTAGAGTACCTTACTCTATTAACCAATGTAATCGTCATTGCTATCAAGGTATTTATTGTCACGTGGTACCGGTTTTACAATGCAGATGTTATACTCTTCCACCGCTAAAGATGTGAGCCAAGATGTCACTGTCACTTTGAGGTCTTCATGGCTGGGAAATCTTTTCCATTCAAAAAACCATGTGCTGTGTCCAAAATGAAACACCGTTTTTACTTTCTCTACAGTACTATGCACAGTGTATAGAGAAGGTATTGTAATGCACCCAAAAATTCCATACCGAGATTTCACCGGAAATACGTGTTTAAAGACCCCCTGAATCCAAAAAAATCTTATGTGTTCTATTCACATGACTTTCTCTACTTCTGTGTAACAAATTATTGTTAATAAGCTTATTCTTCTATTTACTTCATGCTAATCGAGAAAAAATTAGCAGAAATAGTCTTATTACTTGCTTCCTTGTAAGTAGGAGCGAAATATGGGAGTATCATAGGTTAAAGTGAAGTCAAAAGCTAGTTATAGGTGACTGAAGTTCCTTTGTTTGTATGGACATCGAGTTGACAAATTCCTGTATGAGAAAAGTCCAAGTTTTTCAAAGCTGAAACCAAAAACAAGGAATAACTAAAAAAAAAAAACGATCAATTCCTCGAAAAGAAGTTGTATAACACAAATTGTGTTTTAATGTGCTCTACATTTTTTGTGTGGTAAGTTTTTTCCATCTCTTACGGTTTAGCAACTATTGTCTATCCCACCCAACCCAAAAATCACTGACATACCCAGCCTAGAGACAGCAGTCCAAACCTTCACTACCACAGTAGTAAGGACGGTTCACAACCTCACCATCCGTACCCCCCCCCACACCTCATCCTGACGTCCTTCCCCTAGAACTGGAACTCCTTATCCGCCGTTCCTGGGCAGCCCGCAGACTATACCAGCGGAACCGGACGCCACACAATCGAGGTCTTTTACGGCGCCTTCGTCGAGAGGACCGTGTCCGTCTAGGCGAGCACCGAGTGCAAGGCCGTGCAAGACCTAGAGGGTGGCGACCTCTGGCGAATCGCAAAAAACTTCCGATGCCAACGGAATCAGTACCACTCCCCGCTTCAAGGCAATCTTGGCCTTATTTATGAACCACAAGCCAAAGCAAATGTGCTTGCGAACTACATAGAGGATACGTGCAGGCCGAGAGAGGACCCCCAGGACTTACTCTGCACTGCCCGCGTTCATGAGGAAGTTGACCGCTACTTGCGGCAACAGCCTCATGAAGCGGAGAATCCCCTTCCAGTCATCCGCCCTAGTGAAGTCCAAGGCGCACTCCGGCGTCTCAACACCAAAATGCGGGCAGCACGGGCTGACACCCGCCATGCTAAGCAACTTTCCTTTCAGAGCAGTGCTGCTCCTTACCAAGGTGTTCAACATGTGCCTCACGTTAGGCCACTTTCCGCGCGAGTGGAAGGTGGCAAGGGTGGTGTGCATTTTGAAGTCTGGTAAGGACCCTGCACTTCCTTCCAGCTACTACTCCATTAGCCTCCTTCGCACCCTCTCGAAGGTCTTCGAGAGGTTAGTACTACACCGCTTGTCGCCGCAGGTAGTCTACATTCAAGCCATCCCACTCCATCAGTTTGGATTTCGTCCTGGGCACTCGACCACCCAACAGCTGCTGCGGGTGGTGGAGGCTGCCGCCCTAGGTTTCCAGGACGGGGCATTCACGCCGGCGGTGTCATTGGACGTCGAGAAGGCCTTCTGAACCGCCTGGCATGAGGGACTCCTGTTTAAACGCATCTAGATTGGCCTACATACACAACTTACCATCATACACAGTTTCCTACACCAACGCACCTTCGTAGTAGCGGTTGCGGGGCAAACATGTATACCAAAATCCCTACGAGACGGAGACCCCGAAGGCTCTGTATTATCACCCACCTTGTTTAATCTTTTATGGCAGACTTCCCTAGTGCAGGGCGTCAACATGGCCCAGTTTGCTGATGACGTCCTGCTCTACCGCACTGACAGGAACATACGCAAAGCCTTCAATCCCATACAGAGACACCTCCGTCTCGTCCAGGACTGGAGCAGACAGTGGCGGAAGTCCGTTAACGCGGGCAAAAGTTATGCTGTTCTGTTCTCCAGAAAACGCTCCGCAATAGACCAGATACCCAATTTTACTATCAGGGCCAGAGGATAGAATGGGGAAATTCCATCAAATACGTAGGGTCATTCTTGATAAGGGCCTAACTTTTCGTGAACATGTGCGGGGAACGTCGGACAGAGCGAAGGGGGCGGTAGCCTCCCTTTACCCTCTACTGGCCTCCCAAATGCCGGTTCGCTTAAAGTTACGTCTTTTCAAGGCGCTCGTAGTCCCCCTGATGCTCTACGCCTGCGAAGTGTGGGGCGGGGCAGCAGACACCCAGCTTCTCTGGTTACAGCGGATACAGAATAGAGGACTCCGGTCCATATATTCCGTATGTCGACGTTTTCCTTTAAGGCTACTTCATGAAGCTTCGGCCCTTCCATATGTGGAAGATGTCATTAGGCGCCGGGCTCAGAATTTCTACGCCAGATTGGGCGAATATGAGAACGCACTTGTCAGATCACTGGGGAGTACTTACCCACTGAACCCCGAAAGAGGCGGTTTCGGCTGCAGGCACCTCCGGTTACAACGGCTTCAAACCAGCCAACAGCGTAATAGCTGAACTAAGTACTCCCCCCCTCCCATTGGGAATGGTCTATCAAAATTAACCAACATAAATAATTTTAAAAATAAAAACACCAGCGGAGCTGCTGCTCCTGAAAAATGCAACCGCTCGAGGAGCCTATCTAGCGCTACCTCCTTCACACCAACACTCGAAACCTCAAAATTATAACCTCAACCATTCCTGTGGTTAAACCCTTATCAGGGTATGAACACAGCAACAAAACCTAGGCTCACCACGAATCTACCAGACTCGCACGCACACACGCACGCATGCGCACACGCGAAGTCATGATTAGTAGCTTTAGGCCACTGTGCAGGAGTGCACCACTCCTGCTAAACAACTACAATAATAGGTAATCATAACAGGGGTTACAAGTTGGCGTAGAAATGAATTATATGTGTACCCTTTCAATCCTATTGGCTAAAAGTGAAAGAGGTAGAGTTGCATTCAGTTTGTCATACAGACCTCATATCATGATTGGTAGACATATATTATCGGCAGGTGGCGCAGTGGTTAGACCGCTCGCCTCCCACTTAGGAGACCCAGGTTCTATCACAAGCGCCCACATGTGGGACTTGTGGTGGATGAAGCGACACCTGGGCGGGTTTTCTCCGCCACTCATTCCACCAATTGCTCCATCATCCATTTCGCTTGCATTTCGGCACTCACTTCTTCACACTCATGTCTGCTACAGGCCGACCACTCCAGGTTCTCCATTCTGTGGTTTCGTGCCGTTGGCTCACCGACAGGCCTCTGACCCCTAGGCATCCGCTTGTAAGTCCTAGGGGTGTGTCAGTCATAACTAAGGGGAGTATAAGCTGTCTAAGAAACCTTATCGCCTAGTGCAGAACACGCCTCAAAGGCGCCCAGGAAACGATACAAAACCCGCGGAAGATTTTGTTTAGCGCTGAGTGTAAATGTGGCAACAGTGCACCCCAGTTGACCTATACTTTTCTCCAAAACATGATGGCCCTCAAACGGGACCGCTCCCGCCTATCACGAGGCAGTAACCATTAGCAAACAAAAGACGACTTTGGGCGAGAGGCAACGTAGTAAACTCTATTTCCTGGAGACACCGTTTGCAAGTTGAGAATCACGCCGCAGTTAAGGGAGCAGCAAGTGGAAGACTTGGCATGAGCGAGGGTTGGTTTCCAGCCGCACACACACCTAATCCTAACTGGAAGAAGAGTGGGGCAGGGTGATCATGTTCTGATCACTTGTACACTACCATATAGAGGGTCGGCTACTCGGGTTCTCTCCAGATCTCAATAACACTGTACTTAATGGCGCGTGCTGCAGGATTTCCCGCTTCTTAGCAATTTGCAGGGAACTGTGCAATCCAGTTTACATAATTCGGCGTTACTTTCTCGTTTTCACTCGCCTTCTCCCCTTCATTTGTTTGGAGACCTGGTTTCATCAACTTTACTACGCCATCGCGTCGGTTCGATTCCTGTTCATGTAGGAAGTTGGAATCCGTTTAACATCATTCACTCGTGAAGGAAATCGCTGTTTTCACTTTCTCTGCCACCTTCCTATATTAGCCACAGCAATATTGGTATTAATATAAACATCTTGAGACTTCTTAATAAATAAAACATTTTAGAAAAAAATTCAGAGAGAACAGAATCTGATTATTAACCGTCACATGGCTTTCATTACTCTATCGTTTATTAGTGAGTGTACAAACTTTCCTTATGGAAGTTTCTCTCTCTCTCTCTCTCTCTCTCTCTCTCTCTCTGTGTGTATCCTCCTCGTTTGTAGGACTAACATCCCCAACTTTCAAGCCACCGCCTAGGGTCAGATCCCTGACGAGCACCAAAGGGTCTTCATCAGATAATGTTCCATTCACATAACTTTCTCTAGCTGCTCCACAAACAATTTTCACTGATAAAACATTATTCTTTTATCCACGTTATGCTAATTTAGATAAACATTAGCAGAAATGGTCTTGTTTCTTGCTTCCTTGTAAGTAGGAGGGAAATAAGGGATAACACTAGGCTAAAGCGATAGTCAAATAGTTTAAAAGCTGGTCGGCATTTTTGAGAAAATTACCATTTTCGAAAAATGTTCCTTGTAAAGGGTAGTTGGGGTGGGGGTTGGTATTTAAGTTTAGTATCTTTCAGGAATGGGGCACAAAGATTTTGAGAAAAATCCCCCCACCTCAAACTACACTTTATATGGAAAAATTTTAAAAAAAATTGTAATTTTCTCAAAAATAGCTCTAGCGATTTTGATTAAAATATCACATATTAAATATTTTACATGACTAAAATGTATATATTGAGTTTTCTGGAGTAACGTCTAAAGACCTCATTATTCCGAATGAATTTTGCTGCATTTTGCGTAACTAGTAAGCCGTAAGAGATAGACAAAAACTTATTACGCAAAAAAATGTAGATCTTTTTAAAACACAATTTATGTCATATACTTTTTTTCGTGGAGTTGACCGTTTGCGAGATATCCCTTATTATTGATTTCAGTTTTAAAATGCTTAAACGTTTCTCTTACAGAAACTTGTCAACTTCTGGCCACGCAAAGAAACGAATTTCAATCTCATAGCAACCACATTTTTTTTTTATTTAAAAAAATACAGTTCCGGAAGCTTGTCAGGACTCCGGCGCTGTATTCCTTTTTTCTCCATTTTTTCCAGTTTCCTATGTTTCCTTAGTAGACCGTATAATTCTTAACGTTTTCCTTTTACATATACATTATAAACATAGACACATTTACAAACACATAAACATCCATCCCCAAGGCGGGACTCGAACCCACGATCCTGTGCACCACGAAGCGCCAAAGCGAGACACTTAAGCGAGCGCGGCCACCGGGATCGGCATAAAAAAAACATTTGATTGTCGGTTTGCCTGTGTATTCCCTTATTTCTCTTCTGCTTTTAAGGAATTAAGAAATAAGACCGATTTTGCTAATGTTTATCTCGATTAGCAAGAAGTGAATAGAAGAATAAGCTGCTTGTTAGCAATAATTTATTACAGAGATGTAGAGAAAGTCATGCGAATGGAATATATGATCTTTTTTTCTTTCCTTCTCCTGATCATGCAAAATGAACGGAGTTTAAAAGCCATAGCATAGTGATCTACTCTTAAAATATTGGAATATCGCCTGTAAACATTTCTGTCAATTTGGATGAAGTAGATAGTAGAATAAGGTTTTCTAAGAATAGTTTTATTAGAGAATTCATAGAAAAGGTAGGTCAACACAGACTGACAATTAACTCCATAAAAATTCCGGATAGACAGGAAAGGGATTTTTTGTGTTTCCGGTAGCATAGTGGACATCGCAGAGTGAGGTTTCCGCAAGTACGCACACACGTGATGGAGGAAAAGAGATGAAGATAAGGTAAACCGGTCCATGAGTCAAGCAGGTGTTGAGTCAGTATGTGTGATGGTGTCGTTTGGTGTAGGTTAGGTGTTGTGTGCCACGTCGTGATACCCTTATCGTGCATGTGCAGTGTGTGAAAAAGTTAGTGTTGTGTCTACCCTTGTTTACTTTTGTATTCCTTTTCTAAAACCGCGTGTTCTTTTGTTTCTCTAGCAGACGTTTATACAGGTGGGGGAAAATGTATTGCATTCCACCTTAAAACTATATGCAACACACCACGGGCGTTTCCTATTTTGTTTTTTCTTTATTCTTACGAAACCTTATTACGTTCATTACCAATATATAGTAGGTAGACAAGATATTGCATTCTACCAACATTCCATACGAGATTACGTCGGAATTAACTTCTACTTTCTCTGCACGTTCTATATACATAGTGTATAGAGAAGGTATTGTATTGCACCCAAAAATTCGATACCGAGATTTCACCGGAATTACATTTTTACTTTCTCTACACATATTATATACATAGTGTATAGAGAAGGTATTGTATTGCACCCAAACATTTCACCGGAAATACATGCTTTGGGTCAGCCTGAATCCCAAAAAATAAAAAAAAAACTGTATTTTCCCTACACGTACTATCTATATAGTCTATATAGAAGATATGGTATTTCACCCAAAAATTCGATACCAAGATTTCACCGGAAATACATGTTTTGAGGCCCCAAGAATCTAAAAAACAAAGAAAAGACATTTTACATGTTCTACATGTACTATGTACACAGGACAGAGAAAGTCAATATTGCACCCAAAAATTCGATACCGAGACTTCATCAGAAATATATGTTTTGGGACTTCCAGATTAAAAAAAAATTTTTTTAGAAAAAAGTCCATGTGTGTTTTCTGTAGGCAGCGTAGCTCAAAAACGGAAAGTCCGTTAAATACGAAACTTGGTATAGGTATAAGTTCAGTATCTTCCAACGATGTAACACGGACATTTTGAAGAAACTCCCCCCACCCCAAACTACACTTTACATGGAAAAAATTTCGAAAATTTTGTTTTTCTGAAAACGGCTTTAACGAATTTTATTAAAGATATTTTCATGACAAGTAAAATGTATATCTTGAATTTTCTGGGAATAGCATCTGAAGACATCTTTATTCTGGATGAATTTTGCGGAATTTTGCATAACTAGTAAACCGTAAGTGATAGATAAAATCTTACAACACAAAAAAGTAAATCTCGTTAAAGCACAATATATATCATATACATTTTTGTTGTACAGTTGACCGTTTTGGAGATATTCCTGTTATTGGTTTCAGTTTTAAAATACTTATACTTTTCACATACGGGTATTTGTCAACTCCTGGCCACGCAAACAAAGGGACTTTAATCCCATTGGAGCCAGCTTTTAAAACATTTGACTCTCTGTTTAGCCTAGTATTTTCCATTATTTGCCTTCTACTTACAAGGAACTAAGTAATTAGACAATTTCTGCTAATTTTTAAACGTTTAGCATGAAGTAAACAAACGAATAACCTTTGTATGAACAATTTGTTTCAGATATGTAGAGAAAATCATGTGAAAAGAACACATCAGATATTTAAGTGGAATATCGGCACAGATACGAAACAAAAATCCAATAGACTGCCTCCGTGGTCGAGTGGTCGGCGAGCTACCTTCTCACCCGGAAGTCCTAGGTTCGATTCCCGGCTGGGGCGGGGAATTTTTCTTTAAGCAGAATTATTCCTTATCCCCACAGAGTCTGGAAGTATGTATGTGAGAGTGAATGCGTGTGTTTGAGGAAAATAAAACGATTAAACACAACGTAAAGAACCAACAGACGAGTTGTTTCTAATGCAAAGGCCCCCGATATGACCTTAGATGTTAAAGAGGACTATATAATTGGGGGGGGAGCAAAGCTTTAAAGGAATTTAAAAACTATTAAAGCATTTTTCAGAAAATTTTTCAATATATATATATGTTTAAGACATTTTGTAACAAATAAAATGGATAGTTTTCCAGGACGACTCTATTAATTCTGCCGAGCGCTGAATGAAGTACCAGGTTAAGCAGTGTAGCCGTTAAACAAGGGCGTGTTCTCTGTAAGAGGAAATGAAAGTGAAATGTACATAAACATGAGCATATTACATTAAGTGCGCATGCGTGTGAAAACACAGAAATCTAATGTGTTGCATTCACATGACTTTCTCTACATTTCTGCAAAAAAGTATGTTAAAAAGTTTATGCTTCCATTTATTTCATGCTAATCCAGAAAAAAATTATCTGAAATAGTCCTATTACTTGCTTTCTTGTAAGTAGAAGCTAAATAAGGGAGTACCATAGGTTAAAGTGATAGTCAAAAGCTGGTTGCTATGTGGCTGAAGTTCCTTTGTTTGTATGGACAGGAGTTGGCAAATTCCTGTATGAGAAAAGTATGTTTTTAAAGCTGAAACCAAAAACAAGAATGTCTCAAAAACGGTAAACTCCACGAAAAAAAATGTATATAAAATTAAGTGTGTTTTAACGTGCTCTTCATTTTTTGTGTGGCATTTTTTGTCCATCTCTTACGGTTTAGCAATTATGCAAAATTCCGTAAAATTCATCTAGAATAAAGAAGTCTTCAGCGGCTATTCCCAGAAAATTCAATATATATATATATATATATACATACATTTTATTTGCCAGTTAAATATCTTTAATATACGATATTTTAATCAAAATCGTTAGAGCCATTTTTGAGAAAGTCAAAATTTCGAAAAATGTTCCATGTAAAGGGTAGTTGGGGGTAGAGGGATTTATTTTTCTCAAAATCTTCGTGTCGCATCTCTGGAAGATACTAAATTTAAATACCAAGTTTGGTGTTTACCAACTTTTTGTTTTTGAGTTACCGTGTTCAAAGGCACACAAGCACAAACGGACCTTTTTCTGAAAATGCTCTTTTTGGATTCAGGGGACCCTAAAACATATATTTGCAGTAAAATCTCGGTATCGAATTTTTTTGGTGCAATACAGTACCTTCTGTACACATTGTGTACATAGTAAGTGTAGGAAAAGAAAAAAACTACCTGTTTCTTTATAATTAGAGGGGACTAAGCGTGTGATAATCAAATTGTTTAAAATAACCGCTATGCCGTTGTCATTGAAGTTCGGTTCTCTTTGATTGCAAGAAGTAAATCAAAAGAATCACAGACGACTTCTATTTGAGAAAAGGAATAACAGGGAAAATCTCTGAAATAGTTAGATGTATAGGGGGGAAGCATAAAACATAAATTATGTGTTATAACTATGTCTACATTTTTTGTGTAGTAAGTTCTTGTCTCTTACAGTTTACCAGTTACGCAATGGCATTCAGAGTAAAGAAAACTTTAGGGGTTTTCCAAAGTAATTCATGATATACAAATCGTTGAATCCATTTTTTGAGAAAATCGAAAATTACTAAACATTTCTAAAATTTCTCCATGTCAAGGGTAGTTTTGGGTGAGGGGATTTTTCTGAAAATCTGCGTGTCCCATACTTGGAAGATACTAAACTTAAATTCCGAGTTTGACTTATGTTATCCACACATATGTAAAAACACAGATAGTTATGCTCGTGTGGCTACCTAGGGCCGAAGCCCCCCATTCTTGATGCACCAGGGGGTCATTACAAGACCATTAGGGCAAGACTTTGGGACTAACAAGCACCCCCAGCATGGGGACGCACCGGGACGGAAGTGGATACGCCACTTATGCGCGTCAACCCCGTAGGAAAGACTACCAATAACCTTGGTCGGGTCGAGTCACCGGCTTACCGTCTACTAACTCTCCTGGCTAGTTCCGGAGGACATAAAGGAGCCTCACAACCCCGTCAAGGCAAAAGACAAGACGTACCCAATAACCCACGGGTATGAGGATCACTGCCACGTCGAGTCCAACCCAATCCGAACAGCTCCCCAAGGGGAGGGGCTCAGATGTTCGGCCCAACTACTTCTGGTCACGTCAGAAGTACCACGGTCCGCAGCGCCCGCACCAAGGCAACTGAAGAGGTCGGAGCCTGCCCCCTACGGGAACACACACACATACACGCACACACTAAACATGTATTTCCAGTGAAATCTCGGCGTCGAATTTTTTTGTGGAATACAGTACCTTCTCTGTGCCCACCTGGGTAGTGTGGTCTGTCTCATATTCAACAGGTCGCTAGTTCGAATCTCGTTTAGGGTGAGTTACCTGGTTGGGGTTTTTTTCCGGGGATTCCCCTTATCCTGAGAAGACGAATGTCGATTAACTTTAAGCTCCGTAGAGCCCGAGATCATTTGAGCATCATTTCACCAATTTCATTCATCGTCCGACATGACCAACCAGGTTAAAGGACGTTAAGCTTTAAAAAAAAAGTTCTCTATCTACTATATATGTACATGTATTATATCTTTTATGTATATTAATCTTGTGTGGTGCATCAAATTGCCCATCCCACTGCAGTGATTGTTCGGTGACGTAAAGGTTATATCACACAGAAGGTTCCGTTACTCCGGAGAACCTGTTTCAAATCCAGAGTAATAGTTTGATACTAGCGCCATCTGTTGTCAGTACCTGAACCAAGAGAAGGTTAGTTTGTCTATTTACCATACTAATCCTGGTAGCTATTCCAAGAAAATTAAACATATGCATTTCATTTGCCATGAAAATATCTCAAACAAATGGCGTTTTAATCTCTGAGAAAATCAAATTTTCTGACTTTTCGTTCTTACTTTCTCTGGCACATATTATGAATATAGTAGGTTGAGAAGGTATTGTATTTCACCTAAAAATTTGATATCGAGATTTCATTGTGTGTATGTGGCGTGTTTCTGAACAACATAAAAAAGTCCGTTAAATAACAAACTTGGTAATAAAGTTCAGCATCTTTCAAGGATGTGATACGAAGATCTTGTATTTTCTCAGTATAGATCTTGAAAGGCTCTTCATTCCGGATCAATTTTGCACAACCGTTAAACCGTAAGAAATAGACGAAAGGTTATTACACAAAATATGTAGATCTCGTTGAAATACACAATTATGTAAAAATACATTTTTACTTTCTGTACACGTACTATATACATAGTATATGGAGAAGGTATTGTAATGCACCCAAAAATTCGATACTGAGATTTCACCGGAAAGATATGTTTTGGGTCTCCCTGAATCAAAAAAAAAAATCTGGAAAAAAAAGTGTGTGTATTTAAGTTTGTATTTGGTATTTAAGTTTGGTGTCTTGCAAGCATGCGACACGAAGATTTTCAAGAAAATACCCCCACCCCCAGCTTCCCTTTACTTGGAACTTTTTTCGAAAATTTTGATTTTTTCAAAAATGGCTGTAACGATTTTCATTAAAATGTCATATATTAAAAACAATTACACGATAAATAAAATGTATATCTTGAATTTTCTGGGAATAGCCTCTGAAGACTACTTTATTCTTGATGAATTTTCCGGAATTTTGCATACCTGCTAAACCGTAAGAGATGTACAAAAACTTACCACACAAAAAGTGTAGAGCACATTAAAACACACAATTTATGTTATATACATTGTTTTCGCGGAGTTATCGTTCTATAGATATTCCTTGTTATTGTTTTCAGCTTTGAAAAACTTATACTTTTTTCTTACATAATTTGTCAACTCCTATCTATACAAAGGAACTTCAGTCACATAGCAACCAGCTTTTGACTATCATTTTAACTTATAGTACTCCCTTATTTTGCTTCTACTTACAAGAAAGCAAGTAATAAGGCTATTTCTGCTATTTTTTTCTTGATTAGCATGAAGTAAATAGAAGCATAAGCTTTATAACAATAATTGTTGCAGAGCCGTAGAGAAAGTCATGTGAATGGAACACATCAGATTAATTTTTGCTTTCTCTAGCCCATATGTACAATGTGCATAGTGGATAAAACAGTATTGTATTCCACCCAAAATTTGATACCAAAAATACATTTTTTGAGACCCATGAGTAAAAAAAAAAACAATTTTAGAAAAGGTACGTACGTGTTTGTGTGTGGGGGTGTATGACTTCTGTATACACTATGTGCATAGTACGAGTAGAGCAATTAAACAATCATGGTTTAGGTTTACTATATAAATTAAGAATTGGTAAAACCTCTGCAAAGATAATATTTACTTCAAGTAATTGAAAGTGATACAGTTTAGGTGTGACGAACGCGACGAAAGAGTGAATCATGCGCTGCTGACGCAGAAATCCCGGATATTGTAAGAAAAGTCAGTCTGCCTCGGTTTCCTGGGTTAGGTGGTCGTGTGTGGTCGGTTCGCTCGTGTCTTTACCGCTTCAGAGAGTGTGATTTAGTGGGGGAACAGGTGTACAGGTGCCGGTGTGTGGGTTCGTGTAACACCGGCCACAGTGTGGGAGTGCTATATACTAAATAACCTAGCGACAGAGAATAAAATAACACTAGCTGCTGCAACAAGTGCCATTATTGCTGTCTCTGTCTGTAAACCGCTTCCTGCGACGGTTTCCTGCCACTGCTTCCTCAATACTCAAGTGTAGTGTTGAGAGTATGTATGTCTACCTTTTCTTCACTTAGGAACGTGCGTTTACTTTTACTATGTATATAGTGTATAGAGACGGTATTATAATGCACCCAAATATTCGATACAGAAATTTCAGCGGACATACATGTTTTGAGACCCCCGGAATAAAAATATGTGTTCCATTCATATGACTTTCTCTACATCTCAGCAATAAACTATTGTTAACATGCTTATGCTTCTATTTACTTCAGCTAAACGGGAAAAAATTAGCAGAAATAGTCTTATTACTTGCTTCCTTGTAAGCGGAAGCGAAATAAGGGAGTGCCATAGGTTAAAGTGATAGTCAAAAGCTGGTTGCTATGTGACTGAAGTTCTTTTGTTGGTATGGACAGCAGTTGACAAATTCTTGTATGAGAAAAGTATAAGTTTTCAAAGCTGAAACCAAAAGCAACGAATATCTAAAAAAAACAATTAACTTCACGAAAAAAATGCATATGATATAAATTGTATGTTTTAATGTGCTCTACATTTTTTGTATGGTAAGCTTTTGTGTATCTCTTACGGTGTAGCAGTTATGCAAAATTCCGTAAAATTCATCCAGAATTAACTACTACCCTTCAGAGGCTATTCCCAGAAAATTCAAGATATGCATTTTATTTGCCAGGTAAATGTCTTTAATATATGATATTTTAATCAAAGTCGTAGGAACCATTTTTGATAAATCCAAATTTTCGAAAAATTTTCCATGTCCAGGTTTCGTATTTAACGGACTTTTCGTTTTGAGCTATTCTGTCCACGGACACACACGGACCTTTTTCCAAAAAAAAAAATCCTTTTTTTTTGGATACTGGGGGACCCAAAACATTTATTTCCGGTGAAATCTCGGTATGGAATTTTTGGGTGCAATACAATACCTTCTATATACACTGTAGATAATACGTGTAGAGAAAGTAAAAACGGGCTGATTCGAAACTACATTTTCACACTTTCAAAATGTTCTAGCGTCTCGTTTTTGTTAACTAAAACAAAAATTTCCCGGAACGTGTTGAAGAACCTGTTGTAATATTGCAGGCGACAAAAGTATCCCTACACCAATAGTAATTATATATTTATTATCTCCCAAGAATGCGCTAACAAGGTTTTCAAGAATTCCCTCCAGCCCAAACTACTCTTTATATACAACAATTTTAGAAAATTAGGATTTTCTCAAAAATGGCTGTAACGATTTAGATTAAAATAACGTATATAAACATATTTACATGAGAGATAAGGTTTATTTCTTGAATTTTAAGGGTAAGAGATGGACAGAAACTTACTACATAAAAATATATATGTCGTTAAAACACACATCTTATGTTCTAAATATTTTTGTTGCAGAGCCAACATATTCCTTGTTACTGGTTTCAATTTTAAAGTAGGTACAGTGTTTTCAAATAGGAAGTCGTCCGTGTTTCTTTGGTTTTACTCCTGGTCATGCACACTACATACAAGGAAGTCAGTAATAAGACCTGTTCTGCTAATGTTTATCTCGGTTAGCCTGAAGTACAAAAATTAATAATCTTTTGTAAGAAGTTTGGTTGCGGAGAAAGTCATGTGAGTGGAGCACGGGTCAGTTTTAAAAGTTAGAAATTTTAATTGTAAAATTAATCCTTTTAATTATTATTATTATTATTATAATAATATTTAAAATTAATCTTTTTTCACTATATATAATTTTCAGAAAATTCCATACAGAAATATACACATAACTTTCACGCCTACTGATCCTTAATTTTTTACTTTCTCTACACGTACTATATACATAGTGTATAGAGAAGATATTGCATTTCAGTGAAAAATTCGATACCGAGATTTCATGTGTAATACACGTTTTAGGGTCGCCTGTATAAAAAAACAACAACACATTTTTAGAAAAAAGGTCCCTCTATGGTGTGTGTGTGTGTGTGTGTGTGTGTGTGTCTGTGAACAGGATAACTCAAAAACAAAAAGCCGGTTAAATACCAAACTTGGTATTTAAGTTCAGTGCCTTTCTCCCAAGATGCGACATGAAGCTTTTTAAGAAAATCTCCTCCACCCCAGGCTACCTTTTAAATGAAAAAAAAATCGAAAATGTTTATTTTATAAAAAATAGCTCTAACGATTTTGATTAAAACTGTATATTAAAGATTATTTATATGGCAAATAAAATTTATATCTTACATTTTCTGAGAATAGACTCTGAAGAGCTCTTTATTCTGGATGATGTTAACGACTTTTGCGTAACTGGTAGGCCGAAGAAATAGACAAAAGTTTACTACTAAAAAATGTAGATTTCTTTAAAAATACATAGTTTATATCACATATGTTTTTATGTAGAACTGACCGTTTTAGAGGTATTTATTGTACTGGTTTTAATTTTAAACTTTCAATTTAAAAACTATTTTTTAAACTTTTCTCAAACGGAACCATGCAAAGCAAACCGAACCTCAATTGTTTCACATAGCGACCAGCTTTTAAAAGATTTGACAGTCCCTTTGACCGACTGTATTCCCTTGTTTTTCTTTTACTTACAAGGAAGCAATTCTGCTAAAATGTGTCCAGATTATCCAGCTGGAGAAAGTTATGTGAATGGAACACTTTTTTTTTTTTTTACGTACTATGTACATAGTGAGTGTATAGCAAAGGTATTGTAATGCACCCACGTTAAATTCTAAACTTGGTATAAGTTTGGTATCTTCCAAGAATGCGACACGAAGATTTTCAAGAAAATCCCCCCACCCCAAACTAACGATGTTAATTAAAATATCGTATATTGAAGATATTTACCTGACAAATAAAATGTATATCTTGAATTCTGAGAATTGCCTCTGAATACCTTTATTCTGGATGAATTTTACTGAATTTTGCGTAACTGGTGGGCCTAGAGATAGACAAAAGTTTACTACTCAAAAGCTGTCGTTATGTGATTGTCATTGCTTTGCTTGGCCAGGAGTAGAACAAAAGAAAAACGACAGTTTCGTCTGAGGAAAGTATAAGTACTTCACAATTGAAACTAATAACAAAGAATACTTCGAAAACGGTAAGCTCCACGAAAATATGTGTATAGCATAACTTGTGTATTCTAATAAGATCTACATTTTTTCTATAGTAAGTTCTTGTCTATCTCTTATAGTTTAATAGTTATGCCAAATTAAGCGAAATCCATTCAGAATAAACAGGTCTTTAGAAGTTATACCAAAAATTCAAGAAATACATTTTATTTGTGATACAAATGGCCTTAATATATTTGACTATCAATTTAGCCTACTGCATTCCCTTAGTTCTATTATACTTAATGGAACTAAGTAATAAACTTTTGCAAATGTTTATCTCCATTAGCATGGTGTTGAAAGAAGATCTTTTGAACTCTCTAGAGTAACTAGAGAAAGTCATTTGAGTGTAACACATCAGATTTTTTCAAGTCGAAGTGCCATCCCAAAAGGAATAGACGCCGGTTCGGCCTGGCCTGACCTCTGTCCGCAGTATTTGGTATCTGACGCTGTGACACACTGCGCTCTCTTTCGAGAGAAAACTACAGTAGGAGAATATCGGATAGTAAAAACAAGGTTCTGTAATAAACATGGAAATGTTATATATTTGTATTGTGATGCATTGTTGTTACTGCAAGGTTATGTTTATTGTTATGACGTGTATTACGAGCAACACGTGGAGATATGCTGGGAACAAGTTGTTACGACATACTACCAATCAGAGTTTGTTATCTGATGTAGGTAGGGGGCGCTTTAACAAGGGGGAGAATGTATATGTGCCTGGCCTTCATTCCACAACTTGACGCATAAAAATGGAAAAGAAAAAAAAGAAGAAAAAAAAAAACACACACATTCACTTTCTCCACACCTACTATGTCATATTGCATTCCACCTATAAATTCCATACCGATATTTCACCAGAAATATATACGTTTTGAAACCTTAAAAAAAAAAAAAAAATCGTGTCACACTCACATGACTTTCTCTAGCTGCTCTAAAAACTTCTTTCTTTCTACACATTGCTAATCGAGATAAACGTTAGCAGAATGTTCTTATTACTTAGTTCCTTATAAGTAGAAGGGAACTAAAGGAAAGCGCTATGCTAAAGTGATAGTCAAATGCTTTAAAAGCTGTCTTTGCAAATCATGTGACCTTAGATGTTAAAAGGAGCTATTTAAATGAAACAATAAAAAACAAAAGAAAAAAAAAAAAAAAGAAACACGGACGCTTCCTTTCTGAGAAAAGTGTAATTTTATAATTGAAACCAATAATAAGGAATATCTCCGAAACGGTTACTTCCACAACAGAAGCGTAAAGGACATAAATCGTGTGTTTTGACGACATCTACATTTTAATATATGGTAGCTTAATCAAAACCGTTAAAGCCATTTTTATGGAAAACAAAATTCTCGAAAAGAGTAATGAGGGTGGGGGGGAGTTCCTAAAAATCTTCGTTTCGCATCCTAGGAAGATTCCAAACTTTAATACCAAATTTGGTATTTAACCGTCTTTTTGTTTTTGAGTTATGCCATCCACAGACAGACAGACACACACACACACATACACACGGCCTTTTTCTGGAAATGCTTTCTTGGATTCAGGGGGTCCTAAACCATGTATTTCCGGTGATATCTCGGTATCGAATTTTTTGGGTTGAAGATAATACCTTCTCTATCCACTATGTGCATTGTACATACGGGGCCAGAAAAAGTAAAAATCTGATGTGTTCCATTCACATAACTTTCCCTACATCTCTGTAACAAAGTACTGTTAAAAAGCTTATAGTTATATTTATTTAATGTTAATCGGGAAAAAATTAGCAGAAATAGTTTTATTACCTACTTCCATGTATGAAGAAGCAAAATAAGGGACTACCATAGCTTCTTCAGTGATAGTCAAAAGCTGTTGATATATGATGAAGTTCCTTTGTTTGTATGGACAGGAGTTGACAAATTCCTGTGTGAGAAAAGTATAAGTTTTTCAAAACTAAAACCAAAAACAAGAAATATCTAAAAAACGATCAACTCCACGAAAAAAATGTATATAACATAAATTGTTTTAACATTACTCTACATTTTTGTATGGTAAGTTTTTGTACATCTCTTACGGTTTAGCACATATGCAAAATTTCGTAACATTTATCCAGAATAAAGTAGTCTTCAGAGGCTATTTCCAGAAAATTCAAAATATACATTTTATTTGTCTTTAATGCACGATATTTTAATCAGAATCGTTGTAGCCATTTTTGAGAAAATCAAAATTTTCGAAAAAAGTTAACGTAAAGGGTAGTTGGGGGTGGCGGGATTTTCTTGAAAATCTTCGTGTAGTACACTTGGAAGATACCAAACCTAAATACCAAGTTTGGTTTTTAACGAACTTTTCGTTTTTGAGGTATGCTGCCCACAGAAGACACACGCGGACATGTTTCTAAAACTGTTTTTTTATTCAGGGGTCTCAAAACAGGTATTTCCGGTGAAATCTCGGTATAGAATTTTTGGATGCATTACAATACCTTCTCTATACACTATGTACATAGTATGTGTAGAGATAGTAAAAAGTGAGTGTTTAAACGAGACCTACTTTTGTCTGCTTCCCATTTAACATTTATTTAAAAGCCAAAATTAAGAGGACTTTGGAGACCATTCCCAAGAAATTCACGATATAACTTTTATTTGCCAAGTAGATATCTTTAATATGCTGCATTTTAATTATTATAGTTACAGCGATTTTTAAGAAAATCGCAAAATTTTGGAAGATGTTCCATGTTAAGAATATTTAGTAGTGGGAAATTTACCTAAAAATCTTCGTCTGTTATCCTTGGAAGATACCGAACTTAAATACCAAGTTTCGTATTTAACCGAGTATTAATTTTTACTTTCTCTACACGTACTATGTACATAGTGTATAGACAAGGTATTGTAATGCACCCAAAAATTCGATACCGAGATTTCACCGGAAATATATGTTTTAGGGTCCCCTGAATCAAAAAAAAAAACGAAAAAGCATTTTCAGAAAAAGGTCTGTGTTTGTAGTGTGTGTCCGTCCGTGTGTCTGTGAACACAACTGAAAAACGAAAACTCGGTAAAATACCAAACTTGGTATTTAAGCTTAGTATATCTTCCAGGGATGCGACACGAAGATTTTGAGAAAAATTCCCCCTCATCCCAAACTTCCCTTTACATCGAAAATTTTGATTTTCTCAAAAGTGCGTCTAACAATTTTTATTAAAACATCGTATATTAAAGATATTTAGGTGACAAATAAAATGTATATTTTGAATTTTCTGGAAATAGCTGTTGAAGACTACTTTATTCGGGATGAATTTTACGGAGTTTTACTTAACTGGTAAACCGTAAGAGATGGACAAAAACTTACCGCACAAAAAATGTAGAGTACGTTAAAACACAATTTATGTTATATGCATTTTTTTCGTGGAGTTGATCGTTTTTAGATATTCCTTTTTTTTTTTTTTAAATGTTGATTTATATAGCCCCCTTTAACATCTAAGGTACATATCGGGGGCTTTGCACTTGAAACAACTCGTTTAAATCTTTTTTTTATTTTAAACACTCGCACACAGATTCTTCTAGACTCTATGGGGGATAGGGAGTAATTCTGGCTGCAGAAAAATTCCCCGTCCCAGCCGGGAATCGAACCCAAGACCTCCGGGTGAGAGGTCAGCTCGCTGACAACTCGACCACGGATGCAGTCCCTTGTTTTTCGTTTCAGGTTTAAAAAACGTATACTTTTCTCATACATGTATATGTCAACTCGTGTCTATACAAACAAAGGAAGTTCAGTCACCTAACAACCAGCTTTTGACTATCACTTTAACCTATGGTACTCCCTTATTTTTGTTTTTACTTATAAGGAAGCAAGTATTAAGCCTATTTCTGCTATTTTTTTCTCGATCAAGATGAAGTAAATAGAAGCATAAGCCTTTTAACAATAATTTGATGCAGAGACGTAGAGAAAGTCATGAGAATGGAGCAAGTCAGACATTTTAAGTTATGCTGCACGCACACACACTTTTTCTAATGTTTTAGTTTCTCTACACGTACTATGTACATAGTGTATAGAGAAGGTATTGTAATGCACCCAAAAGTTCGATACCGAGATTTCACCGGAAATACCCCTGAATCCAAAAAAAAACAAAACATTTTTAGAAACAGGTCCGTGTGTGTGTGTGTGTGTGTGTGTGTGTGTGTCTGTGGACAGCATAGCTCAAAAACGAGAAGACTGTTGAATACCAAAAGATTTTAAAGAAAATCCCCCACCCCCAACTACCCTTTACATGGAACATTTTTCGAAAATTTTTATTTTTTTAAAAATGGCTCTAACGATTTTAATTAAAATATGGTATATATTAAAGATATTTACCTGAGAAAATGTTTCTCTTGAATTTTCTGGGAATAGCCTCTGAAATTCTTGAGGAATTTTGCATAACTGCTAAACCGTAAGAGATTTACAAAAACTTAACACACAACAAATGTAAAGAACATTAAAACACACAATTTATGTTATACACATTTTTTGGTGCAGTTTGGTTTCGCTTCTACTTACAAGGAAGCAAGTAATAAGACTATTTCTGCTAGTGTTTTCTCGATTGGATGAAGTTAATATCAGCATAAACTTTTTAACAATAATTTGTTGCTGAGATGTAGAGAAAGTCATGTGAATGGAACACATCATTTTTTTTTATTCTTTATTCAGGGTTGCTCAAAGCTGTATTTTCGGTGAAACCTCAGTATCGAAATTTTGGGTGGAATACAATGCCTTCGGTACCTACAACGGACATTATACACATGTGCTAGAAAAGTAATGAATACTGCAGGCTGCCGAGATGAATGGGCGGGAAGTGACATGCATACGTAGTAGCCATGTTATGATTCTGACGATTATGCTAGTCTGTCATTACGTAACAATTTCATTTGTTTTTTTTTTTTATGTAGTTTATGTCTTACAAAATGTATTCTTTCATAATTAAGAAGCAAAGCTTAAGCGATTATTGTTCTCCACAAGCGAAATATCTTCGACTGCAGTACAAGAGCATACACAAGTTGAGATTCTGTCATGCCATCGTAAACGTCATATAAGTAGATTTGGTGGGCAAAAACGTAGAAAGATTGACTTTATAGTAAAAGTGAAAGAAACAATCTTTCCCACTCTCTCTGTCTCTCTGTTTTACTATTTAAGTGTGCTTTCCCTGCAGTAAATACTTTTCGTTTATTTCATACATTGTTACCAGGTAAAAAGTATAATTTATTGTTCCCTTTTAGGATATATACCTACTTCCGATTTTTTTCCGTCTCAAAAAATACATTTTCGTTTTTTAAAAATATTCTGGGGAACATCCCAAAACTCTGTGTTCTCCTCTCTGAAATAAATTCTAGAGTTATGCAAAACATCTCAATATTTAGATGTGTTCCGTCGTTCACGAGGAGGTGTCTATAAACGTCAAATTTAGAGTATCTCAGGCTAATTTCATGATCCTTGTTGTCATATTTAAAAACTGTATTTTCCGGGTTATTGTGCCGTGATCGTAGGTTAAAATCTATACCAGACGTTTCGCTGACCGTAGAGTCAGTAAAACGTTTGATGTATGTTTTAACCTACGGCATAATAGCCCGGAAAATACAGTTTTTAAATACATAAAATTTAGAGGTTAAATGAAATGTTTAGATTTGTGGTAACGCTGCACTTTACTCGAGAAGGATACCATAAACAGTGTTGTGAAACGAGTGATGTGGTGAAGTGAAAGTGAGGTTATGTGATGAGAGTTTCTATTGCTGCCGCGAGACAGCGCTACTGTCGGCGGCCCATGACTAACATCACAGCATGCTGGAATCACTTCTGGGTATGTATGTGTATTATAAATATTTTTACAGTTTGGCGCTAGAAAGTATATACGGATGCAAATAGGCACTACTACATGTTCAAAATGGGCATAAGGAATGATAACCTCACAATCATTTGTTTATCATAAGTAATATAACGAGAGCTCCAACTTTTATCGAGAGAAAAGTTTTAGCTCGAGTTGTATTTAATACGAATATTTCGTGAATAAAATAACAAAGATTAGCCTATATTCCTAAACTTCCATTTGTGTTGATATATATTTGCACCGAAATCACTGCAACTTGAGGTCCATATCCATTAATTTCAGATCTATTTGTACACACGCTTCTTTGTAATTATGCATTATTGCAATTGTTATGTAGTTTTGTTAAACACACTCGTATTGTTGTGTTTGGAATGAAATAATTCCAGCCTTTTTGAGACATATTTTTGAGGCAACCGAGGTGACGCAGCGGTAACGCGTGCATTCGGGAGGGTCCGGGTTCGATCCTCGGCTACGCCCTTTCTGACGCACGGGTGCTTCGTTGGTTTCCTTGGATCAGCAGGCAATCTTCTTCCACAGTTCACCTGTCCATCATTTCCTGAAGGGAAAGGAGGAGGCAAGAGCTATAGCTTTACTAAAGATAAATTCACTCGTAACAAATTGCTCGTCAATTTACCGATAAAATTGGAGCCCTCGTTATACTACTTAGATAAACATATTCCAGTGCAGGGTAGTGCTGACGGCAGTATCGCTAGTATTGCTGTTGCCTAACCAGTGTAGACTACTGAGGGGTCGCGGGGAGTTGCGCGGATCGAGCGCATGGCACAGTCCTTCACGCAATGCTATATAAACATTGCATTTTTATCTTGACGTTATATTTATCTCACTAACGTTAAACAATATGCAATAGTTATCGATTTTATTATAACTCAATTATTGTAATGCCAGCACTGATGTAATGGGACACCGTTTACGATGAGCGAACACATCACTGTACTCGAACACTCATGTAATGCACACTGTTATATTCACACAGCCTGTCCAGTGTATGACGTAAGTGTTATGACGTTTTATATAATGGAATAGGTTTAAAACGCCGAGAGCAGCATATTGCTTGCTTTTCACCCCAAGGGCCACAACTTAGTATAATTCTGACGATAAGCTAAATATTATCATTATATTATATATTTTATAGTGTTTAACGCTCTAAAGGCACCGCAGGCGATGACACCGTTGATACATAGAATGAAAATGAATACGGGGGACCGGAGAAAACCCGTCCCTGCCTCGCTTTGTCCGCCACAAATCCCACATACGGTCGTCTGGGCTCGAACCCGGACCGCTTGGGTCAGAGGCGAGTAGTTTAACTACTCGGTCACGGCGCAGTCGAGATTGTCATGAGGATATAACTACGGGAAAAAAGAGAGAATGAGAATGTTATCTTGATTACGTCATTAAGTAACTTTTCACCGAAGGAATGATAAAACGTTGTTCTGTAATCTTTGTGAGCTCCAGGAAATGGAATTAACTCTTGGTTTATTTCTCGGAGATCAGACTTGCCCGTACTTTCAGTCCCAGATTCATAATCAGTTCCTGAAGACAACATTGACCAAACACGTCTTCCGGTTCGTTAGTGTAAATCAATAGCAGAGTGATTCAAACATAATTTCTATTGTTACTCTACACGTACTATGTATAGTGTATAGAGGAAGTATTGTATTCCACCCAGAAATTCGATACCGAGATTTCACCAGAAATATGTTTTGAGGTCCCCTGAGTCCTAAAATAATTTTTAGAAAAAGGTGTGTGTCTGCACAGCATAGTTAAAAACGAAAAGTCGGTTAGATACCAAACTTGATATTTAAGTTCAGTATGTTCCAAGGATGCGACGCGAAGATTTTCAAGAAACTCCCTCCACCCCCAACTACCCTTTACATGGAACATTTTTCCAAAATTTTGATTTTCTCAAAAACAATTTTGATT